>OX336388.2:963907660-973907660 GCA_946902985.2 Meconema thalassinum | reverse complement strand
CTTATGGCGACAGTGTTGCTAGCTCTAGGCAGAGGTAGCGCTGACGTCATACGCTATGTTCACCCGCTTCGAGTACTGTTCTTTCATAAGTTAGCGAGACAACGCAACCCCAGCAGCTACCTGAAGTAGAACACGCACAGGATGAAGCAGTTTTACAGGTGTTAACGGATTGGACCAGTATTAAGGATCCAGTACGCAAAGAGATCCAATAACGACATTCATTTCGTTGTGATATGACGCATTACTGATTGACAGATGTCGAGAGCACAACCCTTCTTTCCTTCTCTGATGTACTGTATGCTGACAATGTTAACAATTTTTACGTCAGCAATACTGTTGATCATCACTTTTTTGTTATTAGTCAGGCTATAATTTAGTTTCTTTCAATTCTATTCTTGTTGTTTTGTTTAGATTAATATTTGTAATATTGTAGTGAGTTAGCCATGCGGTTAGGGGCGCGCAGCTGTGAGCTTGTATTCGGGAGATAGTGGGTTCGAACCCAACAACTGTCGGCAACCCTGATTCGATCGAACAGAAAATAAACCAATGACGGATAGTGCTTCAGAACTTATGTTGCCGGCGGAACTGAGCACGTGCTCCACTCCGGACGAGCATGCAGCACTGGACGAGGCTCTTCTTTCCAGCGTGCTAATCTCGAAAATGTTTAAATTACTAAGACGTAATATAAACGATACTTGTATGCAATAACAAAGGTAATCAATTGGCAGATAATTGTAGGAAGCTATTATGACGAAAAATATATATGTTCAGAGTTACTTCATGATAAAAGTTGAGGTAACAAAACCAGTATAGGGGGGTTTCCGTTAAAAGTAAAAGCCCATAAGGCCCACAGTCTTTTCTAAACGCTGGATGCTCTATAGCCACAACGCAACACGATGGACTCCTTGCAGTTGTGCATGCCTTAAAGAGCAAGACTACACTGGAGGGGCCAGCTCGAAAACAGGGCACGTACTGTAAACGAAGTGCTGAGGAATCCCTCGATCTGAAATATTCACCATGGCTCTATCGATAAAATAAACTGTTAGGACATGCTCGCTGCATATCAGCCGTAGGGCGAAAAGTTACCAAAATTTACTGTATTGTCTGAGTGCGACATAAGCCACGCATCTCTGGATATTCCCGAGGGTCACGCCGCGTGCCGTACACTAGGATCATATACTGTAAGATTCATGCAGGGGCTGCATTAAACAAGCAGCACAGCCGCAATGCTCACGGGAACTGCGTGAAACTTGACGCCTGCACAACACCGCATTAAACTTAATATAAATCGCAGGCGGTGTCGCTGATCCACATTAATAATAATAATACGAGGGCCGATTGGAAAGTAACGCACAATCATTTTTTTTCTCCCCTGGCATTGCAGCTGGAATGTTGAAATTTCACGACGATATACAGTGGTCAGCCATATTATTATACTCAGAAATAAAATAAAGTATTTGTTAACTTTCTGGCCAGAAAATAAATCCGGTAAATGTTAGTGCATTTTCTTAGCACGGTATATCTTCATACAAGCCTTAATATATTGACGACTAATTCAATGGAATTTTATGGGAACTTAGAATGGCGGCTGTGCAAAATTTTAAAAATCTCGTTTTTATCTCTTGTGCCCTAATCAAGCAATAATGTACGTTGGTAGAAATACCAATTTTTTAAAATCTCGTTTTTATTTCTTGTGTCCGAATTAAGCAATATAAATGTACTGTACGTTGGTAGAAATACAAAATTTAAAAAAATGGCACAGCCGCCATTTTAAGTTCTCATAAAATTCCATTGAATTAGTCGTCAATATATTAAGGCTTGTATGAAGATATAACGTGCTAAGAAAATGCAGTAACATTTACCGGATACATATTATTTCTGGCCAGAATGTTACCAAATAACTTACTTTATTTTCTTTCTGAGTATAATAATATGGCAGACCACTGTCGCTTGAAGTTTGCGCTACAGAGGATATTTTGTTTTCATGTGCAGCTCTAGCGAGAAAGCCTGATCTTCGAAACAAACACGGCACGCATGTTAATGTCGTCAAATGGTGAAGAGCAGCGAAGTGTAGTTCAATATTTGTGGGCCAAAGGGCGTAAACAGTGAATTTCACACGGACAAGCGTGACATGTATGGGGTTGAATGCATGGACCGTAGCAATGTCTCCAGGAATCGTCACAGGCTATGAGTCGTGGGCGTACCACTACACGCCCGAAAACAAGCAGGCATCTATGGAGTGGAAACATGCTGGTTCCCCAGTAAGAAAACATTCAGTGACTCAATCTGCAAGTAAAGTGCTTGTGACAGTGTTCTGGGATGCGTGTGGTTTGTTATTAGTGGACTTTGCTGAACACGAGACCACTATGAATGCTGCAGTTTACATTAAAACTTTGGTTAAGTTGCGTCGTGCCCCTCGTGACAAACGCCACAAAGTTAATGTTGACGGTGTCAAGCTTCTTCATGACAATGCCCAACCTCATGTTGATGCTCCTGTTCGTGAGAAAATCACCAAATTTGGGTGGGAGGTGCTCCAGCGTCCATCATATAGTTCGGACCTGGCACCGTCGAACTTAGATCTGTTTGGTCCCATGAAGAAATTCCTGGCCGGCCAACATTTTGCGACAGATGCGGAAGTGAAATCAGCAGACCGTAGATGGCTATACTCCAACCAAACGGACTTCTACGAACAGGGCATATTGAAACTGGTACCACGATGGCAGAAATGTGTTGAGAATTGGTGACTATGGAGAAACGTAGGTCAAAGATGTAAGTTCATTTGCGATTTGTCTGGTTTTGTTACCTATTAAACTTTTTGAGACAAAAATGATTTTGCGTTAGTTTCCAATCTGCCCTCGTAATAATAATAATAATAATAATAATAATAATAATAATAACTTGTCATCTTTTAAATGTTTCACCACAGACATTGCTAACTTATACACAAATCCTGTTCATGGCCCCCCACATTACATAAATGCATATTTATTAGATCAGTTTTTCGTCATTTTTCCAAGTATTTTATTTTTAGGTCATTTTCTCGCTTTTTGCGTCATTATTATTCCATTTTATGGAATTTATTAGAATATTGTATACGTTTTGAGTCATTTTCTCTCCTGTTTAATGGTTTATGATGCATTTATTGCGTATGGTACTGGATATTAACGGAACTGAAAGTTAGGATGAATACGAAGACATGAGAATCTTCACAACTTTGTTCAACCCTTATTTCTTCGAATATCCACATTCTAGGAGACACACTAGACTGAAATACGAAGTAGGCCTACGTCCAGAAAGTAAGTTCCGTTTGGTAATAACATTAAATTGTGTACAGATACAGAAAAATTATTTATTGCACAAAATTCTACAACCGTTAAACTACTTTTCCACATAAGTGCCGAAATGTTGCAGGCATTTGTCGTAGAGTGGCACGAGATTTTGTATACCTTATTCATAGACGTGTGCCGCCTGTGTCTTCAACTAGTTGTACGTTCCGCTGCAGCGCAGTTCCGCATATGCGCGGTAGACGCTCTGTATCAAGGAGAAGAAACGTGCGCCATTTTGGAGAGCGCTGTCAGCCACGTACGCGTTGTTGTGCATGTTTACTCGTTCAATGTCGGTGTTGATCGAAAATCCCGCCGCTTGTGAAATCAGATCTGTGATTCGTTTTCTGAATGCTAGGAAAGTGAAACCGATTGAATTTTATCGGCAAATTTGCGAAGTGTATGGACAAAATGCGATGAGTGATTCAATGGTGAGAAGATGGGTCCGACAGTTCAATGAAGGACGTAGTGAAGTGCACGATGAAGAACGAAGTGGGCGTCCATCTTTGGTTACAGAAGAAATGGTTCACGTGATTGATGACAAGATCCGGGAAAACCGCAGGTTTACAATTAGTGCTCTCGCTATGGAATTTCCCCAAATCTCACGATCACTAATTCATGAAATTGTCACCGAAAATATGATCTTTCGTAAACTTTGCCGACGTTGGGTACCAAAGATTCTTACGGAGCAACACAAAACAAAACGGATGGGTAGTGCACTTCAGTTTTTGACCCGTTACAATGAAGGCGGCGAAGAATTTCTGACACAGATAGTCACAGGAGATGAAACTTGGGTTTCTTACGACAACCCTGTAAGTAAGCGGCAATCAATGGAATGGAGGCACACTTCATCCCCAGTAAATGTTAAGCCGAAACAAATCTTGACACCTCGGAAAATGATGTGCACAGTGTTCTGGGACTGGAAAGGCATCTTACTCATTGATTTCTTACCGCGTGGTCCAACAATCAACGCAGATGGTTACTGCGAGACACTTAGGAAATTGCGCCGCGCAATACAGAATAAGCGCCGAGGATTGCTATCAAAAGGTGTTGTTTTTCATCACGACAACGAACGACCACACACGGAAAATGTGACGAAAAACCTCCTACAGGGATTTGGCTGGGACGTGTTTGACCACCCTCCGTACAGCCCTGACCTCGCTCCTACCGACTTTCATCTGTTCACACATCTCAAGTCTTTCCTTGGCGGTCAACACTTCAACAATGACGACGAGCTGAAAGAAGATGTTTCCAACTGGTTGAAGACACAGGCGGCAAACTTCTATGAAGAAGGTATCCAAAAACTTGTGCCACGCTATGACAAATGCCTGCAAAAGTTCGGCAGTTATGTGGAAAAGTAGTTTAAGAGGTGTAGAATGTTGTGCAATAAATAATTTTTCTGTATCTGTAGACAATTTAATTTTATTACCAAAGGGAACTTACTTTCTGGACGTGCCTCGTAATAACCAGTATTAGTGTGAAAGTAACTCGTATTTGTCAAATGATAATGAAATATTATTAGGTACCTATTAAAATCATTTGAACATACAAGGACGTAGTCTGTTTCCGTTTTTGTGTCATGAAATTATGCCAGTTTCATTCAAATTTTTAGGTCATTCTTTTAAGTTTTTGGGTCATTTTATGGGATTTTTGCGATCATTTAATGGGATTTTTGCGATCATTTTATAGGTCAAGTTTTAAACATTTTAGGTCATCAAAATCCGGGCCCTGATAATAATAATAATAATAATAATAATAATAATAATGCAAGGAAACCTTAGACATTACAATACGGTGATTAACCCGAGTGTCTCTATGGACGTGAATGCCTCAAAATTACTGGAAAGGCTGGTCTGAAGGAAGCGGAGAAGTTTGATAGAAAGATCTTAAGGGAGATAATGGGCCCGAAGATCGTGGCTGGACAATACAGGTTGCGAGGAAACACAGAATTGTATCAAAGTAACGAACGAATGTTGGAATCTATAAAGATGATGATGATGATGATGATTGTTGTTTTAAGGGTCCTAACATCTAGGTTATCGGCCCCTAATGGTTTGGCTGATCATGAGGATGATAATGAAATGTAAACTATGACTAAAACTAACTACTAACTTTCATACTAGAAGAAGAAATCGAAAACAAAAGGAGAATAAGGTAGAATGCGGATTGAGGGACTTGGAAGGAAGGAGAGCCATGAAAGGCAAATAGGAAAGTGAAAGAGGAGAGGGTCCACCCCACAGTTAAGGATCAAAAGGGGGAAACCGGACCCAGATCAGGAATCCCTCGGGGTCGCCAACTCCCGAACTCACCAGCCGTGAGCCCCTGAGGGTGTAGCAATATCCAGGGTGCAAGAGAAGTGGTGGGGCTACATACGCCCTGTCTCCTTGAGGGCCTTGAGCAGAAGGCAAGAGATATCAGGAAAAGAAAAAGAAGGCTGACCCCTCGCAGAACGAGGGTATCAGAAAAGATGAGGCAAGGGCCAATTAAGGCGGGCAGGGAAGAGACTCCCTAGGCCTCGGATACCCTAATACCGTCGGAGTCGGAAGAGAACAAGAGTTAACCAAGTGAGGTCGACAGGAAAGAAGACGGCGAGGAGCCCGGCACAAGTAAGTGGAAGCAATGCCAGACTCAGCTGGGGCCCCGTGGTCACCGACCCACGTTCCACAAGATGTGAGCCCCTGGGAGAAATGTATAAAGAAGAGAATACTCAAATTCTACAGTATGTTCACCTATTTAGAATGGATGAAAGGCGGTTGACTAAACAGAACTTTCACCATACTTGATGGTGGACCTAAAACCTCTGTTAAGTGGGTTAGAGATGTCAGGAAGGATCTAGAAAAAATGGGTATCAAGCATGAAGACATCGCTGATAAAATCAAGTACTGGCAGGAGGTCTATAACTTTCTAAGGGCTTTCACGAAGAAAGCAAGCTGAACAACGGATGTACGGTGGAAAGGAGACAGGTTGCTAGGGAAATAATACAACGATACTGGGCTGCAAAGAAGACTTCTATGAATGTGACAGTTGTTTGACGTGGTCCCTAATGGCCGCAAACGAAATAAATAATAGTAATAATAATAATAAATAATAATAATTAAAGGCAAAGGTGAACATAGACGACGGCATAACCATGAGCTGTATATTCATGTCCAAAAGATCAAAAATGTTATAGGGAACAAGAGAATTGAATTTTATGGCCACTTGCTACGAATGAAACCTGCACGATTGACGAACCGGGTCTTTACCTACGCTTCGGTGGCGTAGTTGGTAGCATGCTGAACTGCTGTGCCCGGCCGAAGTCGTGGGATTTTTTAAGAGCGTTAAAATCCTTCAGTATGCCTTCCTTCAGAGGGGAAGTAAAGCCGGCGGTCCCATGTCATAGATTTATGGCATGTAAAAGATACTTCCACAGACTAAACTTGTGTGTAGCTAAATTGTTAGGTTAGATTTCGTCGGAACGCTCTATCAAAGTTCCAACGTTCACCAGTAGGTATCATTAATATCTGGTAGGGAAAGTTGGAACTACTTGAAATTTTAACGGAACTTGTAACTCACCTTAAGGGTGTCCGCTGGAAGCAGCTACAGACTCAGGCGAGCCGAACATGTCCTCGGACACTCCCGGCACTAACAACCATACGATAAATAAATAAATTTATAAAAACTATTTTAAAGATAAGAAGACCAAGCCAGCCTGATTCGAAGAGGTAGAAAGTGACCTACAGAAGATGGAGATAATCTGTGAAAATATTCAAGAACGCAACCCCCTCAGGAAGAAACTAAACGATCACCAGGGTTTTCAGGAAAAAACAACGTTGAAGACGGGAAAGATGTGGACGAAATAAAGAAAAGACTCGGTAGCGTGGGCTCGAGCCCAACTGTCGCCCCCCCGTCCTTGAAATGGATTTCCGTGGTTTCCCCATATTCAACCCCAGGAAAATGCTGGGACGGTACCTTCTCACAGGCCACGGCCGCTTTCTTCCACATCCTTTCCAAGTATCATTCATCTTCATACTTTTCTTCTCTCATTATTTCCTCTCGTGAGATTGGCGTCAGGAAGGGCATCTGATAGTAAAAACTAAAGAATTTCATCGTATCTCATCCCCGATCCCATTGGAAACGGGAATAATAAGGGGTAGACACACAATAATAATAATAATAATAATAATAATAATAATAATAATAATAGAGAGATAGTGAGGGAGGAGTACCATACGTAAAAGATCGCTACTGTTATATATTGTACTTAATGTCGTCCATCAGAAAGAAGAACATGCCGTTCTACGGGGCACACCTTCCATTTGACCAATGACCGAATGACTAAGGAAATCTGGAATTTCACAAAGCCAAAGGCAACCAAATGGAGAAGGTTCAAAGAATGTGAGAAAGACTTGATATTAATTGGTATTCCAGAAACGAAAATCCACGACAGGTTTGCATTTCGAACAATGGTTAAAAACTATCAAAATTTTAAAGTGGAATCTGAGTCCAGGAGACTGAGAGGGAGGACCTCTACCAGAAGCACATCGATGGAACTGTATATTCTGACTAACGTATTCCTTGATTAGAGTTAAATATGCTGTACCTCTTAATTCAAAATTCAAAATTTGAACACAATTTATTATAGCCCAAACTCTCTTTCTTGATAATGGGTCTATGAAGAAGTGTTGTGGGGCAAAAAGTATAAAATTATTATTAATAACATTATTATAATTACGACTTTATGCTATGCAAATTGTAGACTACAGTAGATGAAACTTCAAATATTTCCCCAAAAGGAAATGGAAACTTATAGGCTAATTTGCGAAATTTAAATAAAGACAAAAGGATAACACATAACGCAAGTGCCTGTTTGCAATGACGATTATCTAGTATGATTTATATTGTGCGCCAAGTGCAAGTACAGTATATCGTCCGTGCACATCTTGAGAGAGAGAGCTATTCTCATGAAAGGAAAAAAAGAGTAGAATAAATGGTTAGGGAATTTGTCCGAGTTCAAGGGAGAGACGATTTTTCTAAAGAAAGCATGGGCTACTAACTCCCCGTAAGCGGTAGCTTTTTATCCTACTCGCCGATCGACAATGACAGATCCTCTGACTGGAGACTAACTTTAAATCCGTCTATCCCCAGCATTACAGTCCTAGCTAAAGGAACACCTCGCCTAACTCCAGCAATTCTTCTACGTTTTTGTCGTGTATGATGCGGGATTTTGCCCAGGTGTACCAAGGATACCATGAACAGCTAAAATCACAAATGTGGAAGTATAAGGCATGATCAAAATGTTTCCGATTGACAGTTCAGAATCAGGCAATATGCCAATCAGGCAAAATCACCGTGAGCATTGAGGCGCTCATCCCACCAATGCACCAGTTTGAAGATCCCCGTGAAGTAAAACACCGTGCCCTGCTGCACATCCTCGTCCGACAGGAATCGTCGACCCTTCAATGCCATTTTTATGGGACCGAATGCGTGAAAAGCGCAAGGGTAGAGATCAGGAATATAGGGCGGTTAATGGAATATCACCCACTTGATTTGGCGTACCCTCTGCGTTACGAACTTGGCTGTATGGGGACGTCCGTTATCATGAAGCAGCACCAACCCTTGTCACAGTTTTCCCGGACGTTTCGCCTTAATTGCACGCCGTAATTTCTCTAGTGTTGCGCTGTTCCCCAGTGATAAAGGCACCAGGTTTCTTGAAATCAATACGCAATGGGCCACGTTAATCAAAGAACAGGGTTAAGCATCACCTTTTCAGCGGATGGTTGACTCTTGAACTTCTTGGGACGAGGGGACGGTGGATGAGACATTTCACCGTCGATGCTTTCAATTACGGTTCCCAGTGGTGACACCAGCTTTCGGCGCCTGTAACAATGAGCTCCAGGAGCGTGTTGCCTTCAACATTGAAACGTATCAGGTGCTGCAGGCAAACAGCCATCTGGTGTGCGTTTTGTTCGGCATTCAACGTCCTGGGTATCCACTGGCTCACTGTTAAGGATCGGAGTATTGTAGTCTGTCTTATTTCGGTAAGCCCGCAGTTGCTATGCTTTCGCGCGAAGAGTGTTGAAGTTGCTGTTCTATTTGATTTTTCTAGTAATTGTTGAGGAGCAAAAGCAACTAGTACAATCATGTCGTTCAGTACACAAAGGAAAATGGAAACAGGAAATCGCCAGTTTAAGAATGTGGACGGAACAGTTCTTTTTTATTTTTCGTTGCCAGGCAACTGTGTTTAATTTTGTAAATTGTTTTAGGTTCTTGGAACATAACACAGTGGTACTTGGCTAATGCGACTTCGGTTAGATGTTTGACTTAAATTCCACCATCTTTGCTTTCCTCCCCCCCCCCCCCCCCGTGTACCTTAAATAATCATAAAATTAATCTATGTGGGAAATTTAATTCAGAAGGCCTGACATAGGCGAAACCCCACAAGATTCACGGCAAAATTAAACCTAGAAGATTTCTGAATGTCACTTACATGATCAAACACGTCACTAAGCGCGTGACTTAAATTCAATGCCCTAGTTAATGTATTTCATTTTTAATAATTTTCCAGTGAGTTTAGTAAATTAGTAAGATTTGAAAATAATTATGTACTGAATGCATAATGTTCATACATGTGATATAATGAAATAATAAAGGCTTTTATTGAAACCGTCCTTAAATTTCTAATGGCTCACGAGCATTATTGTACGCGTAAATCAAATACGCATCGAAAAACATATTTCAACTGGACAATGAATGTGCGTTGTGTGCTCCACAGGTAAATTAACCTGCATTATTATTACGCTTTTGTATTAGCAGTCTATTCATGTTCCAGTAAAATAATAATTGTGTGTATTGTTGTTACGTCATCGATGATTTCAGGAAACTTTGGTCATCAACCTCGTATATTCATGATTATATTTTATATTTTTTTAAACCGTCAAATCTTAAAGAAAGCAAAGCGGTGTGGTGTCGGTACTGACCCTGTTCTAAAAACAAATATGTCGCCGTTTCTTCTTTTGTTACTAGCAAGTTTGTGTGTGACATACGAATGTCGTAAATAGAATGAATTATATCACAGTAAATAATCACCTGGAAATCATTAATTGAATTAATTTCTAACCCAGTTAGCTCTATTGGCTGCCAAGACTGATCTGGCGAGAATGCCACAAAACACATCCTCTTCAACCGAGTATAGGAAATTGTTGAAGATTCTATGAACCAATTAATAATAAAGAATTTCGTTCTACTTAGCTTTACCATAATAATTTGCCGACTTGTGCATTTATCCATTAGATTTAAAAAGATGCTTCTAAATATTTAAGTTTAATTATTTACTAGCAACCCGCCTTGGCTTCGCCAGGTATCTTGAACGGTTTATCCAGCGTAAGCTTAAATAGCGCACAGACGGCGGGTCCCAGACGCAATTCAGAAAAGCCGAGGTGGACAGCGAAACTCTCAAACACATAATTATACTCTTCTCTCAAGTCTTAACTCGACACAACTCGACAGTTTAATGCTGGCCGAAGCAGGGTTAATACGACTCGCTCGCTAGCTCGTAAACTCGCTCTGAAGCTAGAATGGAGATTGTTGGAAGAAATGAAATCGTAAAAACACTTATAGTGGGCGATGTATTAAAGATAGAGATATGCAGCAGCAAACGTTTTTGTAGAACTTTTCACGCAGAACAATTCTTACAGTCATAGGCTCATAGCATATATATTTTAACGGTTTACCCAGCGTAAGCTTAAAAGGCGCACGGACGGCAGGTTTTTATCTGACTCGATTCACGGAAATCGTTACTGCTTGGCTTCCTTTGGTCATCAATGAATGTTTCTACATAAAACTTCCTCGAAAAATCCCTTACAGATTGGTTAAAACAGCTTCAAAATCCATCCAGTGGTTCTTGAGATTACCTGTTACATCCAAGAATCGGGGACTTTGTGTTATCCTGTATACATTTTAGTTCATTTTGTTAAGCGACAATTAGTTTTAATAACTGTAGACTAGTTCATAGATTTAGTTCAGTTTTTTGATGGTTTGATTCTTATTTTGCTGACTAAAGTCCCATTGTTAGATCGAAAAGTGTGTAATTTTATAACCATTACATATTGACTAACACGGTTTATTAGTCAATACGTATACCATTATTAGTTAACCGTCATGACTAATGTTTTCGCTTATTATACATCTGTTTAGCAAATAAACTATTTAGACCTGTGAAACTATTATTTCATACCTTATCGAAGAAAAGAACAAATAAAACCCTAATTGATATAATTTTTACGTCGGTTTTGGAATAAACAAGTGCCTTTATTTCTATGACTTTCCACACCCTTCTTCACATCCGCACCATGGCTGCGTCCGGTACAATTTCCAACCCCTGAGACGCCAATGGAAAGATCATTCCCAGCGGATCAAGTTTGGCTTGACCTTCCAGCCACCGTTCCTCAACTGAGTACAGAACTACGCCAATCGTGCACATCAATAATTCGCAACACAGACTTCCCAAAACATAGGGAGGAGAGAGTGTATGCAGTAGACTGATTTACAGTCCTCAGACCATGTGTGTACATGGATATTCTGTAAAATGACAAACGTTATTTTCAGCCTTTACTTTCCTAAAAAACTAAACCTGGATTTGATATTCCATCAATGTCTCTCGTAACTCAAGTAAATACATATTTAGTAACCGTATATTTTATAACATCCCCCATCCTTGTTTATGAATGTATATCATCCCTCCCCGAAACGCCACAGAGTTTAAATGCAAGGCACACCGTTACCAGCCGGAGTATCGACCAATGCTCAAACTATAATTCAAAATTTCAAAAAAATAAAATAAAATACACGTTCGAATTAACAAAATAAATATTTATGATGCATCAATAATATAAGCTATCGAAAGTACAGACAGTCGATCTTTCGCAAAAGAAACTGAGCACTGTATTCTCGACAGACAATGACTGATAGGGTTATCGACAGTGTAACTAACCACAAGGTCTAGTCTGTTGGAAGGCTGTTTGCACATTTTTTTTAAATTCTTAGGGTGTATTGCATTTTAAAGAAACGAAGGGGTAACAGCGACAAGTTTGGAAGAGAACCACTAGAGCGGTGTCAGGTGCAATTATACACAGTTCAAAAAAATTAGGGGAACATGTTTTTGAAGGGATGCCGTGGTCCACGAAACAATACCTCACACCCAGGTATATTACCAACTAAGCCTTTATTCTTTACAGTTGACGTATACAAAAGAATATCGATGGATGCTCGTTCATTTTCAGAACATAAACGGAAATGTCCAAATAGTGGCGAAAACAAAGTGAAAACCGTACTCCAGGGTGGATTTTATCACAGTTGGAGAGCTTCAGTATGATGTATGTCCTCCACGAGCATTTATCACAGCTTGGCACTTACGTGGCATGCTCCGTTTAAGTCGGCAGAGAGTCACGTTGCGGTATCAGGTCCCATTCTTCGATGAGAGCCTGTTCGAGGTCTTGTTGGTGGAACAGGATGCCCACGAACACTTCTGTCAAGCCTATCCCACACTTCCTCGATGGGATTAAGGTCGGTACTCACTGCTGGCCATTCCATCTCTTGAATGATCAGTTCTCGCATGACAGCTCTGGTGATGCGCGCTACATGAATCCTGGCATTGTCGTGCACGAGTACGAATTCAGGGCTAACAACGTATGCAGTAGCTGTACCAATATCTGCTCGATGTACCCCGCAGCAGTAAGATTACCATGAACGACGACAAGATCCATATGGCCATCAATACTGATGCCACCCAACACAATCACAGAACTTTGTCCGAATCGGTCGACTTCCTGGACAACATTTGGCATGTACTGTTCACCACGGCGTCTCCATACACGTTGACGTCCATCACGCTGTGTCAGGGTAAATCTGGACTCGTCTGTGAACAACACAGGTCTCCATTGGCGAAGTTGCCAGTTGACGTGGGTAAGGGCAAACAGAAGGCGAGCGGCGTTGATGTTGTTGCGTTAAACGGGGCACTCGAACAGGACGTCTGGGTTGTAAGGACACTTCTCTTAACCTGTCCCTTACTGTCCGGTCGGACACCGTGACTCCAGTGACCCTCCTGAGGTCTTGTTGCAGTTCTCTGGCAGTTGCTGAACGACGCTGCAACGCACAGATGGTCAGATATTGGTCATATTGTGGGGTTATCATGCGTCCACGACCTTGTTCAACCCTCCTTGTGACCTGGCCTGTTTCACTGTAGGGATTCCGCAAGCGTTGAATGACTGACGGAGAGACATTGAGATCCACAGCAACACGACAAATTGTTCATCCTTCCGGGATCAAAGTGACAGCCCTTGCGACTTGAACCTTGTTAAGATGTCTCATGCCATGTGTTGGTTTACGTACAACGTGCTGTGTACCTCACAACAACACACGGACCCACCGCTATTCACTTTGTTTTGAGGGTTCACCTGACATTTTCATGCATGGCTACGCCTACAGATGGAGTATAACATCGATTTGACATACCCTGAGTAGGTAATGTGTCAAGGCATGCTGTACGACCATTGGAACCCCATCTACAAAATTAACATTCACATACCAGACGTTACAAAACATGTTCCCCTAATTATCTTGAACTATGTATATTACTAAGATATAAAAAGTAGGTTGGCTCGGGCAAGGAAAGCATTTCTACAGAAAGAAAGAAATGTGTTGATATCAAATATTGATTCAGGTATAAGGAAGGTAAATTTGGACCCAGGCGCTCTACGGAAGTGAAACTTGAACTGTTGGTGCAGCAGGAAAGAAGAGAATAGAAGCATTTGCAATGTGGTGTTACAGGAGAATGATGAAGATCAGATGGGTAGATCGAGTAACAAATGGAGAGGTTTAAGACTAGTGGGAGAGGAGAGATGTTTCTGGCGACTGCTAATGAAGAGAAGCGATAGGTTGGTATTAAGGCACCCAGGAATAGCAAATATAGTAATGGAAGAAAGGGTCGAGGACAAGAACTGAAGGGGTAGACCAAGGTCAAAATATGTTGAACAGATTGTCTTCGATGTAATGTGTGGTAGGTATGTAGGGATGACACGATTAGCTCAGGACAGGTAGCCATGGAGAGCTGCATCAAAGCAGTCAAAATACTGAAGACTAAAACATCAACAACAATAGGTTACTCTACTCATTCCTTTTGGTATTAGCTCATAACTGATTAACAAACTAAATTGATAAATAAATAAACAAAAACTGCACAGTTAACAAGATGATGATGATAATTGTTGTTTTAATGGGCCTAACATCTAGGTTATCGGCCCCTAATGGTTAGGGTGATAGTGAAAGATGAGATGAGAATGAAAACTATAACTAATACTAACTACAAACTTACATACTAGAAGAAGAAATGGTAAACAAATAAAGAATAGGGCAAATAAAGAACAGGAAGAAAAGAAATACCCTCAACCCTCGAAGAATGAGGATTGAGGGACTTGGAAGGAAGGAGAGCCATGTAAGGCAGATAGGAAAGGGAAAGAGGAGAGGGCCCGCCCCAAAGTCAGTGGAAAAACGAAAAAAAAACGGACCCAGCTCAGGAATCTCCCGGGATTGTCAACTCCCAACTCACCAGCCGTGAGCCCCTGAGGATGTAGCAGTATCCAGGGTGCACCAGAAGTGGTGGGGCTACATACACCCTGCCTCCTTGAGGACCTTGAGCAGAAGGCAGGAGATAACATGAAAAGAATAATAATAATGTTAATGGTTTTACGTCCCTTTTAACTACCCTGGCCTTTAGAGACGCCGGGGTGCCGGAATTTTGCCCCGAAGAGGATCTTTAGCGTGCCAGTAACATGAAAAGAAAAAGATGGCTGACCCCTCGGATAATGAGGTATCAGGAAAGATGAGACAAGGGTCAATTTGGGAGAGAAAGTGAGTCTCCCTAGGCCTCGGATACCCTAGTACCATCGGGGTCGGAAGAGAACAAGAGTTGACCAAGAGGGGTTGACAGGAAAGTAGACGAAGAGGAGCCCGGCACAAGTAAGTGGAAGCAATGTCGGACACAGCTGGGGTCCCGTGGTCGCCAACCCACGTCCCCCTACATGTGAGCCCCTGGGGGGGCAGTTAACGAGAGGAGTGCAGTCTTACTTTGTTCGAGCGACTGAATAAGTGATCTGAAAATTCAAACTTGAAGAGGTTACAAAGGAGGTTGTGGGAAATGGATTTCATCGTGTTAGGTAGTCAAATGCGCGACATTGCAAGACTTCCATTCAGTTAACGAACCTATTTTTGAACTTTTTGTTTTAAAATTTCAAGGAATATTAAGTCATTGTCTGATGATGCTCACTTGAAGAAAGAAACATGTCATATTTGTAAACCCCTCCCATTCAAATCTGCTTATAATAATACGTATTAATCATGTGTATGCCTTTGAAGTATAGTGTAATATTTCCCATCTCATAATTGGGCATACATACGTGTTGATCGACTGAAGAGTAGTTGGTGTTGTTTCTTCAATTGAGGGGCTTTGACATCGTGGTCATTTAGCCCCGTGTACTTGGGTGAGTGTGAAATTTTGTCTGATAATCTGTGTTATTGTGATGGCTATATTAAGTTAGTGCGTGAATTTGCATTTCGGGTGAGAATTGGGAAGTAAGCAGGCGTGGCCTTAAGTTAGGAACCATCCTGTAGTTGGGCCTGGAGTAGAAGTGGGAAACAACGGAGAATCACTTCCAGGATGGCTGAGGTGGAAATCAAACCCTCCTCTTCTCACAATCAGTTTTGCCTGTGCCAGCACTCACACCAGAATTACAATTCCTTGACTAAGCGGAAATCGAACCCAGACCTCCTGGGTGACTGCCAGGAACGCTAGCCGCTACACCACGAAGTGCTCGTTAGCAAAATTAAACAAAGTGAACATCAAACCGAAGCCATATTAGATGGTAAATCTTCAAGTTCTAGAGGAGACAAAGTTTACACTGAAGACCTCTTAATGGAGCATCGGTGCGATGGCATTATTTGCTAATGAAATTGGTTGGAGGTTCGAACACGCAAACCGTCGATAATTCCCCGACTTATCATACATAATCACCTAGAGACCGTGTGCTCTAGCCACTGGACTAGGCACATTACTAAATACACAGGTGAGGGCTTAGATCACATAATACCCGACCAACAAAGCACAACATCCCCAAATCTTAACTAACAACAATGGCGAATATCGAGTAATTATAACGGGGATGTATCCACAACACACTGATTAAAATAATAAAAACATATTTATCATGGTGACGATAATTGTTGTTTAGAGGGGCCTAACATCGAGGTTATCGGCCCCTAATGGTTTGGGTGATAGTGAAAATGAAAGATGTTCAAGTTAAACCTACAACTAACACTAACTACTGACTTACAAACTAGAAGAGGAAATTGGAAACAAGAAGGAGAAGAATGTAAATAACAGACAGGAGGAAAGGAAATACCCTCAACACTCGAAGAATGAGAATCGAGGATCTTGCAAGGAAGCAGAGCCAAGAAAGGCAGAGAGGAAGGAGGAGAGGACCCGCCCCAAAGGCAATGAAAGAAGGAGAAAACCCGGACCCCACTCAGGAAGCCCTCGGGTCGCTAACTTCCAAACTCACCAGACGTGAGCCCTTCAGGGTGTAGCACTATCCAGGTGCACCATAAGTGGAGGGGCAACACAAACCCTGTCTCCTTGAGGGCCTTGAGCAGAAGGCAGGAGATACAATGAAAAGAAAACAAGAGGTCTGACACCTCGAAGAATGAGGGATCAGGAAAGAAGAGATAAGGGCCAATTAAGGCGGGAAAGCGAAAGACTCCCTAGGCCTCGGGTGCCCTAATACAGTCGGGGTCGGAAAAGTACAAGAGTTGACCAAGGGAGGTCGAGAAGAAAGATAACAGAGGAGCCCGGCACAAGTAAGTGGAAGCATTGAGGACTCAGCTGGGGTTTCGTGGTCGCCAAACCACGTCCACAAGTTGAGAGCCCCTGGGATGTGAAAACTAATTACCATATCTCAAAACTTCATGGACTGAATAATGGAAAACTATCCGTGTATGCATGTATAGAAAAGAAAAAAGTGTATATAATTTACACTACAAATTCGAATTTATACACATTACTGTATACAACTAGTTGAAATGAAAATCCACAGCCTGCTTCCAGTCGATGGACCAGGTCAGGGATGGAATGAATGAAGCCCCCATCTAGCGGCGAGGATATGAACTGTGCCGGCTGCCGAAGCCTGTCGCACTCTCCCGGGGCAATGATTAAATGGATGACTGATGAAATGAAATGATAGTGGAGAGTGTCCTGGAATGAAAGTGTGACAGGGAAAACCGGAGTACCCGGAGAAAAACCTGTCTGCCTCCGCTTTGTCCAGCACAAATCTCACATGGAGTGACCGGGATTTGAACCACGGACCCAGTGGTGAGAGGCCGGCGTATTGCCGCCTAAGCCACGGAGGCTCCCATACAACTAGTTAATGAAACCAATTTATTTTAGTTGTTTATTCTTATGGGGTCTTTGCGACATGGTGGCCATGTAGCCCCGTGTGTGTAGTATTTTTCTGATAACCTGTGTCACTGCGATGTCTGTACCAGAGTGTGTATTCGTAGTTGAGGTAGGATATTTGTAGGAAGCGGCCGTGGCCTTAAGTTAGGAACCATCCCAGCATTTACCTTATGTAGAAACGAGCAAACCACAGAAAACCACTTCTATGAGGCTGAGGTGGGAATCGAATCCACCTTTCCTCAGTCTTGCCTCATCAGGCTGCTAGTACCTCGTTCCTACCATCACACCAGAATTAACGTTTCTTTCAGAGCCGGGAATCCAACCTGAACCTCCTGGGCAACAGCCAGGAATGCAATCCGCCACACCACGAGGTGGTTCTCAATTTTATTTAATGCACTTTGTATCCATTTCCACCAAAAATCCCAATGGTAATCAATGTCATGTCAACAATCGCCATTCGTGTCTTCAAACCACAACGGAGCCCACTTCGTGGCGTAGGCTATTGAATAGAATTCTTGGCTGTTAATTCGGAGGTCTAGGTTCGATTCTCAGCTCTGCCAAGGTCTGAAGGCTGGAACGGGGTTCACTCAACCTCGTGAGGCAGAACTAAGAAGATGTCGGTCGATATCTACCTCAGCCATTCGAGAAGTAGTTTTCCACTGATCCAACTTCTACTCAAGGCGAATGCAGGGATGTTACCTAAATTAAGGCCACGGCCACCTCTTGCCGAAATCCTAGCTTCAATTACACGACAACAAAAGATAGAAATAATAATAATAATAATAATAATAATCTTGGTAATATCCCCACAGAGGAAAGATAAGGAAAACTATTGGACCAAAGCACACAGATGAAGGACGCAGGCTTCAATCCAGACACACAAGAGAAATTGTCCATCCTCGCAGCAGACAGAGGCGACTAAAATTTTACGGTCACATCAGCAGACTCCCACAAACCAGGCTTACCAACAAATTCTTAGATACATACCGCGGCTCAAGATTACTACACCCTGGATGATGCAAGTAAAAATTGATCTGGAAAAATCACAGGTCGACCCAGAAGACCTCATAGACAAAAGCGTCTTTCGATGCAAGGTTTTTTTTTAGCGTATGGATTTTAGTGCCGGGAGTGTCCGAGGACATGTTCGGCTCGCCAGTTTTGTAGCTGCTTCGAGACGGACACCCAATGGGTGAGCTACAAGTACCGTTGGGGAGGAAAGTTGGAAGGGAGGGTCGAGGAGTTGGAAGGTAGCGGCTGTGGCCTATAGTTAGGGACCAACCCCGGCATTTGTCTGGAAGGAAGATGGGAAACCACAGAAGACCATCTTCAAGGTTGCCGGCGGGGGGATTCGAATCTCCTCGCCTCCCGGATGTGAGCGACTGCCAACAGTCATGCCGCAACGACCTCGGCTAACTCACCCGGTTCGATGCAAGGTATACAAGTGGGAAGTGTTGTCAGAGAAAGGAGCACCTACAGTCCAAAGACCAAAGTGGACCGAGGAAAGGAAGAGGGCCTTTAGAGCACAAATGAAAGAGTACTGGAAAAACAGGATTGCTTCGCGAGATCTAATAGGCCTGTGAAGTGTGATGATAATAATAATAGTAATAATAATAATAATAATAATAATAATAAGCTATTACTTTTACGTCCCTTTCAACTACTGGGTATTTTAGAGACGTTGAGGTGTCGGAACTTTGTCCCGAAGGGGATCTTTAACGTGCCAGTAAATCCCTCAAATGCCAACTGACTAAGTCTGGATTCGATCTAGCAACCTTGGGAACAGCAGGCGAGAACGTTATTGATGCACCACGCAGCCAGTCATGTGAGAAATGAAGGCTTGGAGCTATTAGATCGTGTGCAAGCCATACAATACCGCCTCGTTGCGTAGTGGTTAGTACTTTTGGCTGACCGCGGAGGCCCGGGATCAATTCCCGGCTCTGCCAAGAAATTTATTTCCGGTGTGAGGCCTGAAACAAGTACACTCAGCCTTGTGAGGCAAAAATGAGGAGGGATAGGTTCGATTCCCACCTTAGCCATCCTGGAAGTGGTTTTCCGTGGTTTCCCACTTCTGCTCGAGGCGAATTCCAGGATGGTTCCTAAATTAAGGCCACGGCCACCCTCCTTCCCAATCCTCATCTGAATTGCAACCACACATACTAATACAGCCATCACAATAACACAGGTTATCAGACAAACTACACACACACACACACACACACACATACACTAAGTTAAACGGGGCTACATGACCACTATGTCGCAAATCCCCTCAATGAATCAACAACAACAACCACCACCGTGTAGAATTGGGATTTGCTATGACTAGAGACGGGAATTTGCCTATTTGCCTATTAGCCTACTTTCGATTTTTGCAAAAAATGAAAGTAGACTTATGAGATCACTACAGGGCCAAAAAATGTGTGTCTGTCTGTGTGTGTGTATGTGTGTGAGTCTGTGTGTGTGTGTGTGTGTGTGTGTGTGTACTCTGAATGTCTGTCCCCCCCTATCAATTCGAACACGGTGAAACCGAATTGAACGAAATTTGGTACAGAGGTAGAACAAGCAAAGGGCACCTCAGTGTCATGTTTTATATCGCCGCCATCTTTACTAAAACTGAATGGCGGCCACTCAAACGTTCAAAACGTAAAATCAAATAACGACTAACCAAATCATCCGATCTCTACCAAATTTGGTAACAACATACCTTCGTATAGGATGCGTCTTGTGACCAAACTACATGGTCGTCCGTCATACCATTTCAGGATGGCGGCCGTGCGAATTATGCAAACTTTATAATCCATATCATGGGACCCACCAGTTCCGATTATCGAGCCGAGAATCGTTTGAACTGTTCTAAAGGAAGAGGCACGTTCGAAATTTAAAGTTTATTTTGTAATACTATAGTGCAGACGTGATTTTAAAAAGCTGAGCCGACTCAGTAATAAGACAAGATGGCAGCGGATATCTTGTGCCTGACTTATATTTCACTAATTTGAGTATTGCATGCAATATAGCGTACTGATACAAAATAAATAAACTTTGTATGAAATGCTTTATATATAAATAATATACTCCAGTGATGAAATCGTTTAGTATAAATCATTATTTGCTAACAAGTTCTATGTAAGTCATTATATATAGAACGATATTCGTTGACACAATTGGCTCAGTGGTAGAGCGTTAGCCTATCGTTCAAATGCCTATGGTTCAAACCCGATCAGAGCTAGTTTTTTTTGCTTGAAATGTTATATGTTTATTGTTTTGTAATGACTCAGACGTTTTAAAATTAAGCGTTATATCGTGCATATTATGGTGTAAAATATATATTTAATTAAAACATAATTCGCCAGCAGATTTACTCGAGACATCTAGCCGCCAAAAAGGTAACTGCACGCCGACCTACTTATTAACTTCCAGATTTTATTGAAAAGTTTCTTCTTATGGCCGCTAGCATGCACTCGCTCTGTTAGGATTATATTGTTCGATACTTCACCACTAGATGTCACGACTAGTCTACGTGGGGCTCCATTGATTACTATACCATTGGCATTCTATGCGCATCGAATTTGAAGAATGACAAGATGATACTACGATACATTTTTACTTTTTATTTTAAAGGCTTTGTAACAGCCTATTTTGCGTTACTTGAAAATGTTATTTGAAGTAAAGAACAAAACGATTTCACATAGTAACTGAATTCAAGCCGTTGGTGTTAGTTCAGGTTATTAATTACTAATTTTATTTCAGGCAAATAGCAATCGAAAATATCCACATAGTTTGTATACACACGTGTCTGTAGGGTCATGGAAAGATTTGTTAATTCAATTAGGGTTGTGAAAGCCATGCACAACCAGACGTGTAAAGACATGCCTCAATTCAAAGTTGGATGTTGCCCACGGCAGGTTGTATAGGTAATAATAATAATAATAATAATAATAATAATGTTATTGGTTTTACATCCCTTTTAACTACTGCTGCTTTTAGAGACACCGGGGTGCCGGAATGTTGGCCCGAAGGGGATCTTTAACGTGCCAGTAAATGTACTGACACGGCTCCCTCGCATTTGTGCACCCTCAAATGCCAGCTGACTGCGCCAGGATACGAACCTGCAACCTAGGGCCCAGCAAGCGAGAACGTTACCGCTGAGCCACGCAGCCAGACCGGTCGATTATGTCTCCAGATCCATAACATTCTTGATATACTTCTTATCTTTCTTTCTTCAATGATGGTAGCAGTTTTTATCTAGGTTGTGGCGTTTGGTAGAGGTAAATCGTTTCTAAGGTCTTCAACAAAGAATAGTTCTATTATACTCTTTGATAATAACAACGAGTTATAACTATACTCATACATTTAGGAGAAAGTAGGCTATATGTTCTTTACTGAACATCTTGTTTTATTCCTGTGTTTAGAAACGTAGGCTTTCGAGATATAAATCCGTTTTAGGTTCTTTTAGGCTAGATTTCGTTGGTTTTATTGTGCCTATAAATGCCTATTTCAAGGGTTTGTGCCTATTTGGAGTATAATTGCCTATTTGATGCCTTTTGACTGTATTTTAAAGTGCATTATATTGCAGCTGGTGTGCTCGACAGAATTATATTCTCATTTCTCAATATGTGTTTATCCCACGAACAAGAATGGGAATTCTCGGAAGTCACCAGAAATAGCGCCTGGGATCTCGATATTAAGCCTCCAAACTTAACAACCCTTCGTTTTGTATTTCGCTTTTCTTTATATTGAAAATTTATCCGTTCGTATGTGTGTGAATTAATATCATCAACTTTATACTGATTGAATAACAAAAGAACTAACTTAGTGCCATGTTTTCGAGTTTTTTCAATCTCGATATTAAGCCTCCAAAGTAAAAAAAAACACCTTCGTTTCAGGTATCGTCCCCTTCAAAAGCGGCGTTAGGTTGGTGCTGCAACCTAACTGTGAATTAATATACAGTATATCCTGCACGCGTCTGAGTGTTGAATGGGCAGGCAGTTAAAAGCAGCCAGGAGGGATGCGATCCAGCTGGCAGTTAAAATGTCGCGGCGATCACAGTGGGTTGGTGCTGTAACCTATCTTGTGTGGAATGGACAGGCAGTTTCAAGCAGCCAGGAGGGATGCGATCCAGCTGGGAGTGAAAATGCAGCCGCGATCAGTGCGTGGGTGCTGTAATCTATCTTGTGTTGAATGGACAGTCAGTTTAAAGCAGCCAGGAGGGATGCGATCCATCTGGGAGTGAAAATGCAGCGGCGATCAGTGCGTTGGTGCTGTAACCTATCTTGTGGTGAATGGACAGGCAGTTTAAAGCAGCTTGGAGGGATGCGATCTAGCTGGCAATGGGTGTAGCACGGTCTCTTACCGAGATAGATGGAAACTTGGTGGTCCCGTCTCGAGCTACTGTTGCTATGGAGATGGCCGGCCTTGCAATTACTTCATCAGTTTATTTTCTGCGTTTATTAGCCTTTGCTTGAGTGCAAAAAGGCCGAAACGAGAAGAATGAGAGACTATCGAAAATGCATGTAGCCAGCCGTTCCTTCTGGGTCCTAAACTATGTGTATGCAAAATTTGGTTGAGATTGGTGGAACGGTGTGGATTTGTATACGGAACAAATCCACCCACCCACATACATACATACATACATACATACATACATACAGACAGACTTTCACTTTTATATATAAGATAAGTATGTTATTAAATTATAAGTTGCTTAGTGTTAATTCTTTTTATAGTAATTAAATATACACACATCAAAAAAAGTTTTGCATCACCTCGGTTCCAAGAGTTCCGGAACCGTTAAATACAAAGGGAATAGAGATCATCACAAACAACATTTCAGCTCGTTTTATTGCTCATGAGACCCACACATTGCATGTTGTACCATCATACAGCTAGACTTTCAGCATTTGTGGTCCAGATTGCAGTACACACCACTACCTCTAATACCCAGTAGCACGTCCTCTTGCATTGATGCATGCCTGTATTCGCCGTGGCATACTATCCACAAGTTCATCAAGACACTGTTGGTCCAAATTGTCCCACTCCTCAACGACAATTCGGCGTAAATCTCTCAGAGTGGTTGGTGGGTCAAGACGTCCATAAACAGCCCTTTTCAACATATCCCAGGCATGTTCGATAGGGTTCATGTCTGGCGAACATGCTGGCCACTGTAGTCGAGCGATGTCGTTATCTTGAAGGAACGCATTCACAAGATGTGCACGATGAGGTCGATAATTGTCGTCCATGAAGACAAATGCCTCTCCAATATTCTGCCGATATGGTTGCACTATGGGTCGGAGGATGTCATTCAGGTATCGTAAAGCCGTTTCGGAGCCTTCCATGACCACCAGTAGCGTACGTCGGTCCCACATAATGCCACCCCAAAACATCAGGGAACCACCACCTTGCTGCACTCGCTGGACAGTGTGTCTAAGACGTTCAGCCTGACCAGGGTGTCTCCAAACACGTCTCCGACGATTGTCTGGTTGAAGGCATATGCGACACTCATCGGTGAAGAGAACGTGATGCCAATTCCGTGGGGTCTATTCAGCATGTTGTTGGGCCCATCTGTACCGCGCTGCATGGTGTCGGGGTTGCAAAGCTGGACCTCGCCATGGACGTCGGGAGTGAAGTTGCGCATCATGCAGCCTATTGCGCACAGTTTGAGTTGAAACACGACGTCCTGTGGCTGAACGAAACGCATTATTCAACATGGTGGCATTGCTGTCAGGGTTCCTCCGAGCGGCAATCCGTAAGTAGCGGTCATCCACTACAGTAGTAGCCCTTGGGCGGCCTGAGCGAGGCCTGTCATCGACAGTTCCTGTATCTCTGTACCTCCTCCATGTCCGAACAACATCGCTTTGGTTCACTCTGAGACGCCTGGAAACTTCCCTTGTTGAGAGCCCTTCTTTACACAAAGTAACAATGCGGACGCGATCGAACTGCGGTATTGACCTTCTAGGCATGGTAGAACTACAGACAACATGAGCAGCATACCTTCGTCCTGGTGGAATGACTGGAACTGATCGGCTGTCGTACCCCCTCCGTCTAATAGGCCCTGCTCATGCATGGCTGTTTACATCTTTGAGCAGTTTTAGTGACATCTATGAACAGTCAAAGGGACTGTATCTTGGATACAATATACACAGTCAACGTCTATATGCCGGAGATCTGGGAACCGAGGTGATGCAAAACTTTTTTTGATGTGTGTATTATTATTAAATTACAAGAAATTTTTTCATGCCTATTTTGTTGCCTATTTTACACGTTAGTGCCTATTTACATGCCTATTTTGGCTATTTTAAGAGCCTATATGCCTGCCTATTTTAACTGTTTTTAGTGCCTATAATTCTCGTCTCTAGCTATGACTGACCCAACCGAGAACCGAATCTACGAAGATTTAGCATTGCCATTTATCAATAGGGGACACCCCTCATAACTCAGTGGTCAAATCGCATTCGTACAAAACCGGAGGTCACGTGTTCGAGTTCTACTAGGGTCAGACATTTTAATGGACGAATGTTCACTACCTGTGCATTACACGACGTAATAACGTAAATCCTTCGTTTTTTAATTAGACTACAGAGGTGTGCATATTATTAGCTTGACGGCAGTTTTCAACAATTAAGTTACCCTTTATATGTACTTTTCACGGCTTATGAACTAAAATATGTTTGCAAGGCGTTGAATTTATGTCAAATGTTTAACCGAGAGTCTTAATTATATTTTCATTTAGGAACTCAAAGTAAAACGATTTTTTAGAATTTCGGCTAATCCAAAATGTCACACGTTTTGTTTTGATGACTTCGCTCTAATTTTCGTGTAAAATTTAGAGCAGAGAGATTTGGGGTGTTTTTTTTTCTAATGATCCGTTATTGAACTATTCAAAGATTCATGAACCATGGATTGAAATCACCTGATTTGGAGGGTAGGCCTACATTCCAATGTTAATGAAAAATAGAAAACGGACCCAGCTGAGGAATCCCTTGGAATTCCCTATTCTAAAATTTTTCAGACGCAATTCTTTATGGGAAAATGTTTAAGTCCACGGGGGAGAAAACATTACTAAGTAGAGTAATAAAACATGCCAGCAGTTGGTCAATAAAATTATTTTGAATAAAAAATTGTTACTGGTTTAAATTCTTTATTCGATTCTCAAATTTGCACACCTCTGTGTCTTTATGATCCTCCTATTTATTTACATGTTTTCTTGTCTGTCTCCCCAGATGCAGAATTCCTCACCTAGTGTCGATAAGTTAAATCCAAAGTTGCACCGCGTCACAATGGCTGAGCACACAGTGGCAAAGTCTTTGCGGCGAACTGTACGGGGTTGAAACAATGGATGGCGATGTCACTGGAGCACGAAGTAAGCCACGACGCCTTGTTTTAACAACTTAGCAAAGTAGAAAATGCAGTTAGACTTCCAACTTCGGGACATATTTCAGGTGGAAATGACTGCGATACGACCTTTCCCTTCGTCTTTTAGATTACGAGTAGCAAAAAGCATTCCTCTTCTTGCCAGAGGCAGAAGTGTACTTAGCTTCTTCCGGCGGGTCTTGGCAGCTTCTTAGCCAAGGATAAAGCGGGAGAAAACACGAAACACACACAGAGAAAAGACCTAAGACAGATTCCGATACAACTTAAGACTATTTTAAACGGTTGATGCTTTGTATGGTTACCTTGTACCAAACCATATTTAGGATTGGTGATGGTATATATGTGACTTAAATGTTCAGTATGTATTGAATACACTGTTCAACAATGACATTTTTACATAAACAAAAATACCCAATCGTTATAGATTTTGTTACGCTGAATTCGAAACTGACAATAATTTTCGTTTTTTAGCCCCCGTTATCGTGCTAAATGGAGTTTGTTACGTCCTTATTAGCCTACTTTCGATTTTTGCAAAAAATGAAAGTAGACTTATGAGATCTACACAGGGCCAAAATTGTGTGTCTGTCTGTGTGTCTGTGTGTGTCTGTGTCTGAATGTCTGTCCCCCCCTACCAATTCGAACACGGTGAACCCGAATTGAACGAAATTTGGTATATAGGTAGAACTCTCAAAGGGCACCTCCGTGTCATGTTTTATATCGCCGCCATTTTGACGAAATCGAAATGGCGGTCACCCAAATGTTAAAAGATTAAATCAAATTACGACCAACCTTATCATCTGATCTCTACCTAATTTTTCAACATTATACCCTTATGTATAAAGAATCTTTTGACCAAATTACAAGGTCATCAGCCCAATAATTTGCGGATGGTGGCCATGTGTGTGTGCAAATCGATTCACCCTATCTTTTCAAACACGGTCAAACCGAATTCAACGAACTTTGGTACCGAGGTAGCACAAGCAAAGAGCACCTCAGTGTCATGTTTTATATTGCCGCCATCTTGACGGAAACGTAATGGTGGCCACCCAAATGTTCAAAGCGTAAATCAAATGACGACCAACCTAATCATCTACCAAATTTTGCAACAACATACCTTTATGTAAGAAGCGTTCTTTGACCAAGCTACGAGGTCATCAGTCCAATAGTTTGCAGATAGCGGCCATGTATGTGTGCAAATCGATTTCCCATATCAATTCAAACACGGTGTAACCGAATTGAATGACATTGTTTACAGAGGTAGCACTAGCGAAGGGCACCTCATATTCATGTTTAATATCCGTATAGCACGTGGTATTTCAACAAGATACTACAACCAAACTTCAATTATACTCCTTGAAAAGGACAAAGAGTTATAACAATACCCATGCATTTACTGAACATCTTGTTTATGTTTTAGCACTCGTTTTTCTTATTTCAGGAATGCCAATGAATGCTGTGTTTTGTTTTAGCTTACACAGTCTAAGTTTCAATAACTTCCAAACCTGAGCTAATCTAGATTTTTAACTATCATTTTCAACTTCAGCACACTCAAATCCAACTATTTGTAAAAAACAAAAAAGTTAAAATGTGTGGTATAATGTTAGCTAAACTTTATACTGGAATATTGGCTTTCAGACCCAATTAACAATATCGTGTTTAAGTCAGTTTTCTGTGTTGCTTATTAATCGAAATTTAATGTTTTTCAGTCGGTCAACACGATTGTATCCAATTGTAATGGTTGGTTCCCTAATCCTTAAAAAATTACGTGAGATTAATAAATGCACTTGGTGACCAGTTGTGATCATCGTCAAGCGATCATCATCAGATCCTTTACACTTAGGCTATTAAATCAAAATATTATAATTTATTTATTCTTTTATATTTATTTACTTTATCATCATCAAAATAGATTTTGCTCAACTAAGGACCACGTAAATAACTCTCCATGATTTCAGTTTTCTTTGGCGCCAGTATTCCTTCATTCTCTTGCTCACAGCTTCTTTCTTTTCGGGGCCGATAACCTAGATGTTAGGCCCCTTAAAACAACAATTATCATCATCATCTTCTTTCTTTTCAGCGGTCCAATGTTGTTTCTACTTGGTCGCTGTTTCTGGCCCTCAAATGTGTGTATCTTATATCTGAAAGTAATTCTGTTGCGGATGTCTTGATCAGTGATGTTCATTTCTTGTAGATCCTTCTTGGTGTTAGCAAACTATTTTTCAGAAAAGTTGCCTGTTCTGTTGGGCTTGTTGAAGTGGTTAAAATGTTTGTTAGTGAGTCTCTCGTCAGGCATTCTTGAAACATATCCAAAGAATTTAACCCTTCGTCTTCGTATGGTATCTGAGATTATGCTTCATGTTTTATATAATTCTTTTGTTACTGCGTAATCGGTATGTGTCACCACATTATTTTGGTCCGAGAATTTTTCTTAAAATTTTTCGTTCCTTTCTTTCTTCAATATCTTTTTAAATTGTTAGGCATTCCAAGGCATACAGGCACTCTGGTTGAATTACTTGCAAAATTACGACTTAAGCATTTTAATTCATGGCAATATTCCCAATACGTGCCCTTGTATACGAACGGTGACCGACCTGGTAACACACATAACGGGTTATATCAGACATTTTATTAGGAGCCCTTTAAGGGCAGATGACCTCGCTGTTTATCCCCTTAAAACATCAATAACTAACTATAACTAACTAGTAGGAGCCCTATTTCACAGTTTAGATTTGAACCTGTTATCTGGTATCCAGCATTGCTATTACCGATGCTAACAGACTGGTGGGTGGGTAATTGTGATCATCGTCAATCGGTAGTGTGCAGCCAAAATTTGTACGTCATTTGGTTAGAAACGCTCTATCAAGTTCCAACGTTCGCCACTTGTTCTTATAATCCCTCTGAAGGGATGTGGCATATCTACATCAAATTCCCCACCTCTTTGTTATTGTCATGATGAAATAAATATGTTGTTAAATTCAAGGATCGTTCCCAGGCAATTCTTAAACTTTAGTTTAAGACGTAACTAAAGTTGGTTGATAGCAGTCGGGAGGACTATTATTCGAATTAACTACCTTCGAATAACACTTTGAAAGTTCATACAAGCAGTACTTGCAGAAATGAGTTGAGGAAGTCCTTCTTGAGGGAACTATGTTTATCCTATGCAAGTCCATTCCGTAGCATTCTCTCCTTTAAATGTCTTCTTCCCTGTAAAATGGTTGGAAATATCTTACCTTGTGCATTTCCCTTCCTTTTTTTTATTTTGGACAATGGGGGCAAAGCCATTAATTGGTGCGGTGGGGCTTAACATTTCCGAGTACAAGCTGGAAGAGAGAAGGGAAATTCTTTTGAATTCTATAAGTTCTCCGGAAAAATATCTTGCAACTCACATACTGTATACAAGGATTCTGATCGTTTTCTATTTGCTATTCCAGAGTAAATTAACGACCTCAATCTATGCCATCACTGTAATAATCAGTAAATTAAAAGAGACAGAAAAGGAAGAGAAGAAAATAATATTAACTTCCAGCAGGAAGAAGTTATTGCCTAAAAAAATTGTTCTGTTATATTTATCGACTTATTATCACTATTACAGTCTTATGATTATTTTCAATAACTCAAGGGACCAAGATCACTAGCTTAGTTAATATTTTGCCTATTCTCTCTTTAGAAATACAATAATATCAAGAGTTAAGCTGAAACTAAGTTTTCTCAACTAAAGTATTAATATAATCCTGAACTAATATGCCCAAGATCACGGGTTCAAACTGGCCGAAGTCGTCGGATTTTTAAGAGCGTTAAAATCCTTCAGTATGCCTTCGGAGGGGAAGTAAAAATGGCGGGCCCATTTCATAGATTTATGGCATTAAAAATAACCTACCACTACAATCGGTAGTGTGCAGCCATAATTTGTAGGTCATTTGGTTAGAAACGCTCTATCAAGTTCCAACGTTCGCCACTTGGTGTCAGTGACAGTGGCTTCTGGTAGTCAAGGTTGGAAATACTTGAAATTGAACTTGTTGGAGAGCCTACGGGCGTTCAATTGAAGAACCCTGCTATGGCCATTGGCAGCAATTCAAATATAAATAGATAACAATAGCCAAATCTGACATGGGGGAACCAATAACACATATGTTACAGTAATAAGCATTGGTCCTGCTGTGACACCACACTTTAAGGTATTATTCGAGTTCGGGAAGTAGAGCAGTCACAGTAAATAAGACACATACGATATTCCTGAATCAAATCCAAAGAAGTCAGCTTTATTCCATTTTAGAATGACGTCAGCACCTGGTGATATTAAGTGTCGACACAGCGGAACAGGTTTGTCCCGGTCCCTCAGCTCTTTACCTTGATTGGAGCACGGAGTGGCGTTCCCTAGGGAGTACGCCTCGCTCCAGATTATGTTTCACAAGAGGGCTGACTTGTATTGAGTTCTAGCTACTCTAAGGCCACCTCCTTTTGCTGTATGAGTACAGTTGTTATAAGGTAACATTAGCGGCTTCGGTGGCGTAGTCGGTAGCATGCTGAGCTTCTATGCCCAAGATTGCGGGTTCAAACCCGACCGAAGTCGTCGGATTTTCAAGAGCGATAAAATCCTTCAGTATTCTTCGGAGGGGAAGAAAAGCCGGCGGTCCCATGTCATAGATTTATGGCATGGGAAAGAACCTTCTACTAATTAAACTTGTGTGAAGCTAAATTTGCAGGTTAGATTTCGTTGAAACGCCCTATCAAAGTTCCAACGTTCACTACTAGGTGTCAGTGACATCTGGTAGCGAAAGTCGAAACTACTTGAAATTGAACGGAACTTGTAGCACACCCCATGGGTGTCCGCATTGAAGCAGCTTCAGCCTCTGGCGAGCCGAACATTTCCCCGGACACTCCCGGCACTACAAGCCATACGCTGAATAATAATTAGTTAAAATTAATTTGTCTCGAGTTTTAATGATGACGTGAATTAAGTGATAGGGTAAAGTTAGGTATTATCGTGGTATGTGGTATTGTCGTGATACTTCTCATCGTGGTTATAGAAGTGTAAACATTCAGAGAATATTTTGTGTTAATATTGAGTTATTGCTACATTTCGTTCCAGAATAAATTATGGATTATTAAAATTTATCACGTTATTACCTAATTTAACGTGATACAAGTCAAATTAAATATCACCTACCACGATAATTCCTAACTTTACCCTAGTCCCACTTATCAACTTTTCAAGATACCGAGGTGGTCAAATTATTGTGGCAAAGTTGAATAGAACAAAATTTCCTCTAGCCTATTGCAAATTAAGATACAATGGAGTATCTCAGTTGAGGCTTATTCTACGATCCAGGACCTTTCCTTGTTGCATTTGGATGTATTCACCAAATGTGCTGCAAGAGATCCTTCATGAACCGACTTCGTATGCATTTAACTCTAGAATACTAACATTATTCAATTGATGCTTAATCCTCCCTCTATTATTTTGCTAAGGTCCCATTACGGTTTTGTACCGAAAATAAGGTCCTGTTAACACCAACCTACACATATGGGGTACCTACAGGTTCCGCATAACGCCATGTGTGCCCGAAACGCACTCACTTCCTCTTTTAAATGCCTCACAATTAAATAAATACCTAAAAATGTACATTTACAATGGGAGCACCGTAACCTGGCGAGCCTGCCACTAGAGCGCAGGGCAGCGCGGCGGCGGCAGCCATCTGGCGGGAGCGCGGCGTACTGCTAGGCGAGCCTGCCGCTAGAGCGCAGGGCAACGCGGCGGCAGCCATCTGGCAGGAGCGTGGCGTACTGCTAGCGACAAAGAGGTGCTGTGACTAGTACGAAACACTGTTCTACATAATTCTTTCTGTTCTTCTCATGTACATATGCCGTTTAGCGTAAAAACAATAAATGCTTTTCTTCAATATTTAAAACTTCGTTCTCCCACATTCTTCCCTACTACCCCATAAACCTACATTCACGTTGCGAAAGCTCACACGGCCCACTAGTACTAATAATACGTTAAATTTACGTACATTACGAACTTTGTGCTAAGGCACCAATTAGTTAAATGGTCGAAATTAATATATATTTCGTATGTAACACTATTTATATACACTGAATCTTCTGTGGTCGTTGAAGTTTAACACGCTAAGTTCCATCGTTTACTCTGATGTAAATATCAGTACGTAATCTCTCCAGCCTCTTATACTGTCTCTGGTTTTTATGAGGTTGTTCTTATAATCCCTCTGAAGGGATGTGGCATATCTACATCAAATTCCCCACCTCTTTGTTATTGTCATGATGAAATAAATATGTTGTTAAATTCAAGGATCGTTCCCAGGCAATTCTTTGCCCCACGATTATTCCTCTAGAACTGATTGGCATTAATAACAAAAGCATTAACATCACCACCATAGACCAGTAGAAGCACTGCTGGAAGATGGTAGGGTGGGGACAGATATAGAGGGAATTCTAAGCAGTTAAATTATTCATACACGTACATTTTACGCATGTTAGTATTGTAGGGTTAACGTTAAATCACTTTTATCTTATTTTATGTTCGACGATGCCGAAATGTAAATATTATATCTCAGAAAACTATGTCATAATGAGGGTCATTATAACACTAGTTTTCATTATGAAACATTTTCTTCCACCAATCAGAGCTCAAGAAACAGTTGATTGACCAATTAGGTCAGGATAGCATCGCACCTGCGCTGAGTTCCAAGGCCTTCTAATTTAAATTTCACTGCATGGCTTAGTGTCATCGTGGGGTAATCGAGGAGGCCATGGTCAAATACAAGGTATTCTGTGTGTCCCATGCGCTCTGTTCAGTACATAAAACTGGCGAAATCTCGACAGATATTTATGAATATTTATGTTCGAACATAAAATTGTTATAATAATTATCGTCGAACATAAACAGTCGTTTGCAACTCGCCTATAATGGTAATTAAGGCACTTGTACGGAAATTATAAAACTCGCATACGATCGTTTAATAAACATACTCGTGTCTTAATTATTGCCATTATAGGCTCGTTGCATAATGTACGATTATATTAGATAACAAGCAATAAAGAACAAATCTTCAAGAAAGCAAAACTGTGTGGTGTCGGAACTTACCCTGTCCTTACCCCAAATCTGTCGTCTTTCTGCATTTGTTACTGGTAGAGTATGGCATACGAATACCGTAAACAGAAGGAATTATTTAACAGCAAATCATCGCCTGGAAATCATTAATGTACAGTAATAATAATATGATATGGCCTCGGGTGCCGGGTACAAACTTTGTTGCAGCTTGCATGTCGAATTTTTAATGCTCCTTGGAGCGCTATGAGTGTCAAGGAGGTTAGATATTTAAGCTCCTTGACACTATAGCGCTTTCTAGTAGAGAAAGGAGGAACATTTTGTCTGGCGGAAAATCCCGAGATTAATTTTGCCATTATGAACACGGCCTACTGAATTAAAATGGGTTATTTAACATGCCAATAAAGTATGACATGCGTATCATGATTTTTGTCGCCTTTCAAAAATAACTTACCACGACCAGGAGCGAACCTGCAAGCTTGGGATTGGTGGTCCCACACGATAACCACACACCCAGCGTGGCAAGCCATTAATTAACAGTGATTCATTTCCAACCGCGTTAGCTGAATGGACGGCCAAGACTGATCTGGTTGTTGAGGATTCCACAAAAACACCATCTCTTAATCACGGTAAAGGATATCTATACATTGTTGTAAGTTCCATGAATCGAGTAACAATAAAGAATTAGAGCGGCTTCGGTGGCGTACTCGGTAGCATACTGAACTGTAATGCCCAAGATCACGGGTTCAATCCCAGCCGAAGTCATCGGATTTTAACAGTGTTAAAAGAATCCTTCTGCAGGTCTTCCTTCGGAGGGGAAGTAAAGCAGGCGAGCCCATGTCATAGATTTATGGCATATAAAAGAACCTACCAATACATGTGATAGTATGTAGCTAAATTTCGAGGTTATACCCTGTTAATTTTGGCTGTTTAGAAACGCTCTATCAAGTTCCAACGTTCGGCGCTAGGAGTTAGTTAGTGACAGTCGCATCTGTTAGCCAAAGTATGAACTACTTGAAACTGAACTTTTTGGGAGCCCTCGGGCGTTCAATCAAAATACCCTGCTATGGCCATTGGCTGCAATTCATCTCTCTGTTAGGTAGTCAGCCCGAAGGCTGGTTGGTATCCTCAAAAAGTACCGCCGTTAGGTTATTTGGGTAGATACCCACGAAACCCCACGGCAGCGCTATATTGAGGCGTACTAGGCAAGAACAGGAGTGAGGTAGTTTACCATTGCTTTCCTCACTGATTCAGAACAGCAGAATTAACCCTATGAGTAGAACCTTTCACAGCATCCACAGGCACTGCAATTCATATATAATCACATTAAAGAATTAGGTTCTATACAGCTTTACCTTAACAATTTAGCCACCTGTGTACATAATGGCTTCAGAAAGGCGTGATGGTGGTGGTTATGATGATTATGAGCCAGTACTGTACGTTCATTCTGAATCTCCTTGTATATAGGAGCAGAGCTCCACGCTTGAAGATGACGCAGAGTAAAGAAACCGATTTAGCGATTCATAGAATACATGAGCTGTGTATGGACACAGTCGAGGTGGAACGCAGAACATGAAATTACAAGCCAAACCGAGCAGAACAAACTCGGCATACAACGCAGTGGGGTGAGAGCACTTTCTAGCGATACGTCTAGGAAGTAATTCTGCCCTAAATTACCCCCTTGTGAAATAGCAATTGACGGCCAAAGCGTTCTCTCTCTCTCGCTCAAACGATCTTCCAGTCCATTTAACAATTAACAAGCACACGCAAAGCACCAGTGGAATGTATTACTTCTTCTCATCAAATTATGTGCAGATGTAGTCACTCAGGAAGAGCTCTGGCAATGTGTGTGACGGAACAGTGATATTTTAGCTCTAGGACGCACCTGGTGGCATCCGGGGCTTCGAGTTTTAACCCTGCAAGGACCAAAGAGGGGCCTCGTAGGTCCACAGTCAGAATAAATTGCATTTTGTAATGGGATATATTGTTTTTAATGGTTGAGAATACATGATATTGTTATTTGAGCCATAAGTTAACTATCATAATAAACTAAATTATTTTATGTTCGACGATGTCGAAATTTAAATATTATATGTCAGAAAACTATCGTATCGGAGGTCATTAAAGTACTAGTTTTCATTATGATACAGTTTCTCACACCAATCAGAGCTCAAGATTTTCATTATGAAACAGATGTGTGATCAATTACAGTAGGTACTTGATAGCTTCGCACATGCAAACAAAATCCAACATGTCTGACATGATTTACATGATTTGAAAATTGACAATGTATAGGATATCCGATCAATGCTTAAACAAACTGGGAAATATGACAAAGAAATAGCACTGTACCTTAATAACCGCTACTCCAATTTCTACACATGGCATGGCGTACGATTTCGCCCCGAATGTCATGGAGGCAGCAAGCATATGACATTATATCCACGGAAATCAATCAATAACCCAGCTCTGTTCAGTAAAGGGATTTCTTATGCGAAACCTTTCCGCCAGATGTCATGGCTGTTCTATTTGGGATCCCATTGATTTGCCCTCGGTTGACATTTCTATACGCATCGAATTTGAAGAATAACTAGTTGATAATACGATACATTTTAATTTAAAAGCGTTTGTAACAGCTTATTTTGTGTTAATTTACCAAAATAACAAAATGATCCCACATAATATATGTGCGCTATCTGTTGGTGTTAATCCAGGATAAACAATTCTTCAAAGATTTGGAATTTGTTATTGGGTAGAGAGCAAATGCTGAGCCCACACAATTCCCAAGAAAAGAAGAACAAAGCTTTGGAAGAACTTTCATTCTTTGTGGGAATCTAGCGCGTGCGCTCTTCACTAAAGTAAGCTGACAGAATCTCGACAGATATTTATAAATATTTATGTTAGATCATAATAAAATTATAATTATCGTCGAACATAAACAGTCGTATGCAACTCGCCTATAATGGTAATTAGGACACAATAAACATACTCGTGTCTTTATTATTGCCATTATATAAGGTGCGTTCAAAACGTAACGAGCCGGAGACTGGAATGCGCAAACCGGTGACTACATCGGCTAATCGTGGCGTGTGTAACGAGGTGTGGTTCCGACCAGAGGGTGGAAGGTCACAGCCCGTCGCTAGAGGGCACGCGTGCACGTCACGTGACGATACAAAGCGAGCAGCGGCATGCACCAATCGTCCAACGCTCCCAGTCGCATTGCAAACAGTGACATGGAGGCGTCAACCGAAGAGCAAAGAGGTGTTGTTCGGTTTCTGGCAGCGGAAGGAGTAGGGGGAACGGACATTCATCGCCGAATGTCGCAAGTGTACGGCGAACACTGCATGTCCCTTGCAAGGGTCAAGGCGTGGCACAAGCGCTTCAGGGAAGGACGTGTGTCGTTAGCCGATGATGCCCGGTCTGGGGCACCCCACTGCATTACCGATGACAACGTCCAGCTGGTTGATGCACTCATTACCGAGGACCGCCGAGTGACAGTGAACGCCATAGCCGCCGTGGTCGCTCCACGACAATGCACGACCTCATACGGCCAATAAAGTCGCGGCACTCCTGCAGAAATTCAAATGGGAGGTTCTCGGCCACCCTCCATACAGTCCAGACCTCCCGCCCAGTGATTACGCCATGTTTGGTCCCCTGAAAAGGGCTCAGCGGGGCCAACGATTCACCTCGGACGCCAACGTCCAGCTGTACGTGCGGAACTGGTTCACATCGCAGCCCAGGGAATTTTATGAGACAGCCATTCACCGCCTCGTGTCACAGTGGGACAAGTACCTCAACAGCCAGGGCCAATACTTCTAACACACAGGTACTGGTTTCTGTAATTATGCCTCCGGCTCGTTACTTTTTGAACGCACCTTATAGATGCGTTGCGTAATGGACTATTAAAGCATTTTTCTTACCTTAGAAAGGTAATTAGATCCGCAATGGGCCTGTGAGGCCCTGCCTTGGTCTAAATGAGGACCAATATGTCTACTTGTAAATACTATGGATGTTCACGTCTCGTGATAAATTAGGGAAGTCCAGGTTGTTTGTGTAAAGTGTTTGAAACTTGTTTGTGGCAAACAGAGCAAGAAAACTGTCATCTGTTTACAATGTGAGCCTGGAAATGACACTTACACTGACTACAAAGATGGTTGTGTTTGATTTGTGTTTGTAATTAATATTTGCGGGAATTTAATTCCAATTAAATTTTAATCTTACAAATATTAATAATAATAATAATAATAATAATAATAATAATAATAATATCGTATGGCCTCGGGCGCTGGGTGCAAGCTTTGTTATTTGACACCCAGAGGGTAAGCTTGCATGTCGAATTTCGTTGTTCCTTGACTATGAAAGTCAAGGAGGTTAGATATCTAATCTCCTTGAACACTATAGTGCTTTCTAGTAGAGAAATGAGGAACCTTTGTGTTGGCGGAAACTTCCGAGATTAATTTTGCCATTATGAACTCGGCCTACTGAATTCAAATGGGTTCATTGACATGCCAACATCGTATGACATGCGTATCGTATTTTTGCCGCCTTTCAAAAATCACTTACCACGGCCAGGGGCGAACCTGCAATCTTGGGGTTAGTAGACCGACACGCTATTCACTCACCCACCGTGGCAAGCTACTATAGCGCTTTCTAGTAGAGAATGAAGAAACTTTTTGTGTTGGCCCAAAATCCCGAGATTATTTTTGCCATTATGAACACGGCCTATTGAATTCAAATGGGTTCTATAACATACCAACAACGTACACTATGACTTGCGTGTCGTGATCAAAAATCACTTACTATGGCCAGGAGCGAACCTGCAAGCTTGGGGTTGGTAGTCCGACACGATAACCACTCACTCACCGTGGCAAGCAAAATTATTCATGAAATAGTGTTTCATCACTAATTTCAGTATAATCCAAAATTATGAATTTTTAAAAAATGGGCATCCTTTGTGCAACAACCAACCTTGGCCCTTTAAAGGACCTCACACACTCAAGAGCCAAAGCGTTATAACCAGCTAGCAAGTGGTCCGCAATCATTTTCGCGTAGTCCACAGCTTTCGTGGTGCATTCAACCACTACCACAGGTCCCCTGGAAACCCAGGTGAGTGTCCTCCATACCATAATACTACCCTCACTAGCCTGCGTCTGTTGTTGTTGTTGTTGTTGACCCATTTAAGGGCTTTGCGACATCGTGGTCATGTAGCCCCGTGTACTTGATTGAGTACCTGTGGATTTTGTCCGATAAGCTGTGTGATTTTGATGGCTGTAATTGTGTGTTGGTTGGTTCTTAAGTTTAGGGGCTGCGACAACGCGGTCATGTAGCCCCGTGTACTTTGGGTGTGTGTAGAATCCGTCTGATAACCGGTATTAACTGTGTTGACTGTATTAGTGTGTGTTAACTGTTTTTAATTCAAGTAAGGACTGCAGACTTTTGAATTTTTCAAATAGTTCCTACTTTTGCCGCCAAACGCCACCGTCGACGACTACTAGTTCAGAACTTAGCTACCAGACGCCACCGCAGTCGGCTCTTGGCAACGAACGTAGGAACCTAAGAGCGTTGTTTACATTCTTAACCTATACAATTTAGCTTCACACAGGTGTAATTAGTGGAAGGTTCTTTAACATGCCATAAATCTATGACATAGGACCGCCGGCTTTACTTCCCCTCCGAAGGAAGGCATACTGAGGGATTTTTAACGCTCTTAAAAATCCGACGTCTTGGCCGTATTTGAACCCGCGATCTTGGGCATAGAAGCTCAGCATGCTATGTAATTGTGTGTGTAGTTGTAATTCTGATGAGTCTTGGGAAGGAGGCGGCCATGGCCTCGAATCAAGGAACATTCCGGCATTCGCCTGGAGTAGAAGTGGGAAACGACGGAAAACCACTTCCGGGATGGCTGAGGTGGGAATTGAACCCAACTCGTCTCAGTATTGCCTCACGAGGCTGATCTTTGCCTGTACCCTGTTCCAGTTTTAAGAACAGAATTAAACAAAACTTATTTTTTTGCCAGAGCTGGGAATGCTACCCGGTACACTACGAGGTGGTCTATATCTTATCTTGTGTCACCTTAAAACACTGGTGTCAACTTTGAATATGGCAATACAACTACGACTCTACAAAGTGTCTCATGCACCTTGGAGCAAATTTTGATACTGGTTAGTGTATTTCTATAAGTAACAAAGAAATTCACTCCCGATTTTAGAGAAGATGGGTAAGTTTGATCAGCATTTCTCAATAAGAAAATTTAAAAAAACAGTTCGATGTTTTTAATGTGACAGATACATCTGGAGAACACTAATGCTCCTAGTAAAAATTGATAAAAGATAGATTAAGGAATAGCACTGCACAGCAACGTCAAAACAATTTACGTCTGATGAGTACTGAGGATGAAATTTTTGAGGATATCGAATTTGTACACACAATTCACGATTTTGCTGGCCTGAAGTGCCGTAAAGGTCCGCTATAGAATAGGTTTGGATTGGAAGATTGTTAATAAAAGCGTGTGAATGGGAGTGAAGTTTGTTCCTAGTTTCAATAAAAAGGTGATTTATTGTTATTGTCTTCCTCGGCGTCCGCATTCGATTCTCGGTTCTGCCAAGAATTTAATTCTGATTTGAGGGCTGATAAGGGGTACACACAGTCTCGTGAGGCATAATTGAGAAGACGAGGGTTCGATTCTCACACCTTGGCCATCCTGGAAGTAGTTTTAAGTGGTTTCGCACTTCTACTCCAGATAAATGCCAAACGTAAGGCCTCGGCCGCCTCCTATCCCAAATCCCCACCTAAATTACAAATGCACACACTAGTACAGCCATCACAATGACACACTTCATCAGGCAGATTCAACGAACACTAAAGTACACGGGGATGCATGACTACGATGTCGCAAAGCCACTAAAAATCCAGGGCGGATCAGTATTCAAGTATCGGCGTCCCAAGATTGCGGGTTCGGTGCCCGACCGAGAAAGTAAACTATTTCAAGGGTGGCAAAATTTCACGGCACTTGGGAGTCGCACGATGTCGGCTCGTGAAAGACGACCCGTATCACGTTTGGTGACTCTAAACAAAATTAATTAAATCTCATCCAAAGGACACCCAAGGAATGTCGAAACTGAAGAGTACATCGCCTAAATTGACTCTACCTAAATCGATCTACAGCAGATAGCTGAGGACACATGCTAGTAGGATAATAATTGTAGTTTGAAGGGGCCAAATAACAAGGTTATCGGCCCCAAAAGGTTTGGGTGGTAATGGAAATGATGATGAAATATAATCTATTACCGTTAGACTACTAACTACACTCTTATTACTAACTTACAAACCAGAAAAAAGATATTTAAAATCAATAAGGGAAATAAAGGACAGGAGGAAAAAAAATGCCTTCATCTCTCGAAGAATGAAGATTGAGGGAAATGTAAGGAAGGAGAGCCATGAAAGGCAGATAGGTAAGAGAAAGAGGAGAGAAGTCGCCTCAAAGTCAGTGGAAAATGGGGAAAACGAAACCAGCTCAGTAATCCCTCGAAGTTGCCAAATCCCGAACTCACCAGCCGTGAGCTTTTGAGGGTGTAGCGGTATCCAGTGTGCACCACAAGGGGTGGACTACTCACCCTGCCTTCATTAGGGCCTTGAGCAGAAGGCAGGAGATTCCAGGAACAGGAAAGGAGGAGGTGTGACCCCTCGAAGAATGAGGGTTCAGGAAAGATGAGACAAGGGCCAATTAAGGTGGGAAATAAAATTCCGTCGGGGTCGGAAGAGAACAAGAGATGACCAAGGGTGGTCTACAGGAAATGTGAGAGAGAGGTAAGTAAATAAGTAAGTGGAAGCAATGCCGGACTCAACTGGGGTCCCGTGGTTGCCAACTAAGTAGTAGTAGTAGTAGCAGTAGCAGTGCTTCAAGAACGGGAAGAGTGTAATACTACTAGCCCAGTTCCTGAATGTTAATACGATGAAAAACGTTTCGCCTGCATTTGACTGAAGTAGTTGAAGGCATTGCTAGAAGTTATAGATTTTTTCAAGTTGGCTTAACCTTCCAGCCCCAGGAGTTGGCGTGTGTTTTTTTCCGCATGAGTATTCTAATCGAAGATCAATCTCTGCTCATAAATCTCCAGTCACGCAGGAAAGCTGTCGTTTATCTTTCTCTGGAATGAATATTTACAAAGTTGTGCTCAATGTAATACAGCGTGCACAAGGGCATTGGCAGATGGATTCTTTTCTCGTTCCATGGGACAAACAGAATAACTGTTGATTTTCAAGACACTTTGCATATTGTGGCTACCCGAATCCTAGAGCCTTACATATACATACACTGTTAGTCACCATAGAAACACAGGTTAGCAGACAAATTACACACACACACACACACACACACACACACACACCCAAGTACATGGGGCTGATAATTAAAATGCCCCCCACCCCTAAAGTGGATTAACAGCTACAGCCAGACAGAAATAAATTCAAAGGGACTCCCGTCTTAGCAAACAAGCGAAAATTGGAAAAATGACACAGGTTATCAGGCAGATTCCACATACACACCTAAATACACAAGGCTACTCAAGGGCTACTTTAAACTTTTATTCACTCTACATTGTTGATAGTTAATCTTAGTTTCCAAATTTGTTTTAATTTGTTTATAACCGCCATCTCTACTGATACTGGCTGGCTGCGTGGCTCAGCGGTAACGTTCTCGCCAGCTGTGCCCAAGGTTACAGGATTAAATCCCGGTTTAGTCAGTTGGCATTTGAGGGTGCGCAAATACGAGGGAGCCGTGTCAGTAAATATACTGGCACGTTAAATATCTCCATCGTGGAAAAACTACCGGCACCCCGGCTAGAATAGTTAAAAGTGGCGTAAAACCAATTACATTATTATTATTATTATTATTATTGATGTGTAAACTCATTTCAGTTGGTTGCTGGATATATGTGGGAATGAATTTAAAAATGGGACGAAAGTGGATCGGACGATCCAGCTGGCAGTGGTGGATCGAACGGAAGTGTGTGGATCCACCTGGATCGCATTGCTGAACATTTTCATTCTGACGGTAAACGCTCGTGCGAACTCTGGTGTCAAGTGATTGAAACAAAGCTCATGGCACATGTTCAAAGTCTTCGTATCAGTATTTAAATGATAAAATGCTTTAATATTAAACATTGTAAGTAGTCGGCATTGCCGGTATTATGTTTCTGCACAATGGCTATTCAAATATTAACCCACATAACGGTAATGCAGTCATCAATATAATATAATACGTTATGTTTATACGAGAACTGAGCAAACATCCTGAACTATTGCTGAATACATTCTCTTTACTCACACGAGGGCCTATTCATAAGGCACTTTAAACTCAATTTCACGCAGGAACATTATCGAAACAAGCAAAATATAAATTAAACTTAATTCCGTGATGCAGTATTATTGGTACGTGAAAATAAATCACCATCTTGTACCTAATATTCGTGTGATCGAAATAGCCGTGGGGTTAGCGTCATTGACTGTGAATCTAGAGATCTCGGGTTCGAATCCCGGACGGGTTAGATATTTTTGCTACCAGATTATCGTTTCAAACGATATTTATCTCAATATGACTCATTTTAACAGAATCCATATGAAATTACGTGTTGGTCTGTGAATCAAGAGGTCCGGAAACTGGGCAAGCCTTTCATGATCTACAGCTGTGCACATTGCATTTACTCGCAAGTTGGCCTATTTATAGGGAATTTAAGGTTATGAGCGGTGTCGCGTCTATTAATCTAGCTGATCCATATCGTATTCTTTACTTAGGCTTAGTACTGGTGGAAGGCGGCTTCGGTGGCGTAGTTGGTAGCATGCTGAGCTTCTATGCCCAAGATAGCGGGTTCAAACCCGGCCGAAGCCGTCGGATTTTTTAAGAGCGTTAAAAATCCCTCAGTATGCCTTCCTTCGGAGGGGAAGTAAAGCCGGCGGTCCCATGTCATAGATTTATGGCATGTTAAAGATCTTTCCACTAATTACACCTGTGTGAAACTAAATTGGATAGGTTAAGAATATAAACAACGCTCTTAGGTTGCTACGTTCGTTGCCAAGAGCCGACTGCGGTGGCGTCTAGTAGCTAGTTCTGAACTAGGCCTAGTAGTCGTTGACGGTGGCGTTTGGCGGCAAAAGTAGGAACTATTTGAAAATTCAAAGTTGCAGTCCCTACTTGAATTAAAAAACAGATACACACACTAATACAGTCATCACAATTAACACCGGTTATCAGACAGATTCTACACACACCCAAAGTACACGGGGCTACATGACCGCGTTGTCGCAGCCCCTAAACTAAGGAACCAACCAACCAAGTACTGGTGGAAGCTACAAAACCTCTAATAAAATGAGTTCCGTATCATAAACTACAATATCTGTAAAACACTCTCTTTTACAATAGAATAATATTTGTGCCAAAAATATTATAAAATACCGGTGTATCAAACATTTGCCGTCCTTGAAATGGTTTTCCGTGGTTTCCCATTTTCAACTCCAGGCTAATGCTGGGACGGTACCTACTGACAGGTCACGGCAGCTTCCTTCTACATCCTTACCCAGTTTCATTCACCATCATTCATTTCATCTCTCATTAACTACTCTCGTGAGGTTGGCGTCATGAAGGGCATCCGGCCGTAAAAACCATCCGCCACAAATACTTCCATCGTATCTCATCCCCGACCCCGTAGGAAAACGGGAATAATAAGGGGTAGACATACAATACCGGTTTCTTCTATGTCAGATGTTACACATAATATGCGACTACTGTAAGGATCGTAAAGTTTTTTTATTGTTATTATCTATCATTTAATACGCTAAGTTCATTCGACAAAAAACTCAAGCTCCTGAACCAGAAGGAGTTAGAAGCGTTTTGTGCCAAAAAAAAATCCAAATCGTCTCAATAGTACAGGAAAGATCTTGCATTTCTTGAAAAGTCAACGAAAATATATTTATTTGTTTAAAAAGTGTGTTTAAATAAACTGTGTCGCGTCCATCCCGCAAAACATTAGAGCTGGGCGGGTAGTCTGTACACATGGGGCGCACACAACCCATTGTGCTTTGAAAAGTATATTCAAACAGAATTACCGCAACAGTGACGAATTGCACTCTGATTTCATACATATCGACAATTTGTTTAAAAAAGTGCGTTTAAACAAATACAGATATTTATGGAATCCCGCAATACACTAAAGCTGGGTGGGTGGTTAATGGACATGCGAGATTTCTCAAACAGGTCCCCGCGTTATTATTTATTCTATTGATACTGTCACTCACGTGCATTTCTGGCGCACTGCACGTCAATCAGATGGCACGTACTTACCTGAAAAGAAACAAACAATATTGTTAATTGAAAAGCAACTGACGAGAATGATGAATCCTTGCATCAGTCACCTGTGTTGTCCATGTCGTTAAGGTGGCCAACTACAGTCCAGTGACTAACTACTTATTATCGTATGTCGAATCCCATCTGGTATAGGTAAATACGGGGTTTAAATGAGAGGGACCCTGTGACAATAAATTTAGTGGCACGTTAAAAATCACGAAATTGGGCAAACAATTCTGGTATTTCAAAGTCTATACTAGGCTCTTACTTTTAATGTACTAGATATTTACAAATTGTAAAACATCAAAAATAAAGGGAAACTTGAATTTTGCGTACATAAAACATCAGCCTTTAAACCTTATTTTTTCTAAATTTTTGTTTCAATTGTGAATTTCAACTAGACTATAATAACCTTGATGACGATCTTTTTAGGGGATAAACAGCGATATTATCTGCCCCACTAATAATTTTGCGGGAAAAAGTATAATTTACGCTAATTAGAAACTTAATATAATAATAACCCCTGGCACTACAGCCCGTGAAGGGCCCAGGCCTACCAAGCGACCGCTGCCCAGTCATTTGGCCTCCAGGTATTGGGGTGACGCGTGATCAGCGCATCGGGTCCTCTCGGCCGTTAATCTTGGTTTTCGTGATCGAGGCGCTGCCTCACTGGCAGACAGCTACTCAATTGTCCTCACGAGGCTTAGTGCACCCCGTTTCAGCCCTCACGTCAGTTTCTAAAATCCCTGACGGGGTCGGGAATCGAACCCGGGGCCTCCGGGTGAGAGGAAGGCGCGCTAACCCGACGCCACGGGGCCAGCAGAAACTTAATAGGATTGAATAACAATGTGTTGGGTGCAGTCAGATCAGTCAGCGGCTTTCCATTGTTGACCGGCCGATAATATATTTACGATTGCGAGAACCATCTGGACTCTCCTATGGATGAATGGCTTTATGGTTCCTTTCAAGAGTGTAGAAGCCTGGAACTCTCAATCCCTTTGGCTCATGGCCGTCTCTTGATATGACAGTTCTGATTTGACTTTGATAAAGCTTGGCGAGGATCGAGACTCAGCTGTTTGAAGACATTGAAGGGAAGTTATGTGAGAAGTGAGCTGCTTATCTAATATTTTATTAATGGTTGGTTGGTTTGATGGTTGGTTCGTTGGTTGGTTGGTTGGTTCCTCAGTTTAGGGGCTGCGACAACGTGGTCATGTAGCCCCGTGAACTTTGGGTGTGTGTACAATCTGTCTGATAACCGGTGTTAATTGTGATGGCTGTGTTAGTGTGTTTTATCTGTAATTCAGGTAAGGACTGCAGACGATCAATTTCACGTAGTTCCTACTTTTGCTACCAAACGCTACCGTCAACGAAACCTAGATGAGAACTTGGCTACTAGATGCCTCCGCAACCGGCACCTTGCGGCGAACATTAGAGCGTTAATCAAATCTAACCTACAAATTTAGCTACACACAGAGTTGTAGTTAGTGGAAGGTTCTTTTACATGCCATAAATCTATGACATGGGCACGCCGGCTTTACTTCTCCAAAGTAAGGCATACTGAGGGTTTTTAACGCTCTTATAAAGTCCGACGACTTCAGCCGGGTTTGAACACACGATCCTAGGCATAGAAGCTCAGCATGCTACCAACTACGCCTATGAAGCCACATTTTATTGAATGAATAAACGAGTAGTGTAACAGTGAGTGTCACCTTATTATTTCGAAGCGGTATAATAATAATAATAATAATAATAATAATGACAAAGTTTCCATTACCTGCTCTAGTTATAGATATAATTATCGCTGTGCGGATTTCAGGCCTGGAGTGGTTATTCGAATGGTCATTAAATTAATTATCTAACAATGAGCCTCTTTCATCAATACCTCAATGAAATCTAAGCCGAGATTCGATCCGACAAACTCAGGCACAGGAAGTGGGCTACTAATTCACTGAGTCACACAGATGGTCCAAATTGCTTCATTGCCATAATAGTAATAATATCGTATGGCCTGGAGTACCGGGTGCAAGCTTTGTAATTTGACACCTAGAGGGTAGCTTGCATGTCAAATTTCGTTGTTCCTTGAATCACTATGAAAGTCAAGAAGGTTAGATATCTAAGCTTCTTGAGCATTATAGCCCTTTCTAGTAGAGAAATGAGGAACGTTGTGTTGGCGGAAACTCCCGAGATTAATTTAGCCATTATGAACACGGCCTACTGAATTCGAATGGGTTCTTCGACATGCCAACATCATATGACAAGCGTGTCGTATTTTTTCCGCCTTTCAAAAATCACTTACCACGGCCAGGAGCGTACCTGCAATCCTGGGGTTAGCAGACCGACACGCTATCCACTCACCCACCGTGGCAAGCTCTTCAAAGCCAGACAGAGGTATGCACATTACGTAAATACAGTCAACACAAAGAAGTGGCACAATCCAACGCAAACCAGGTATGCCATACTCACTCCTTTTTAAGAAACGTAAAACAAGGTATTTCTGAAACACAGCAATTATTCTATGTTTATGCGGTGTATTTTGCAGGGTTTCAGCTAGGAACACCAAGACAGGCTCATGAGCGGGCTCTTTGTGTCATGTCCGGACCCTCACATGAGTAGCAAACCTCCCTTCTTATAAAGCGCACCTGCGCATCTTTACTGCGAGAGCTAAAGACCCAAGCAGCCTTTCACCTCCCTATAAAGGCTTCCAAAAAGGCAAAATCCCGCACAAGACACGGCATAAACCTAGAAAAATTCCTGAGTTTTAATTCCTTGGCAGGAAAGCCATTATACACTACCATCGTTAACAAGGTATTGCTGCTTTTAGAGTTTTAGTATCTCGAACGTAGAGTGAAACGGCTGTTAAAATAAAAACCGAATTCTTTTAGATAATATTAGAATTTTGTGATTTTAAAGTTTTCTAAAGTTACCTTACGAAATATCTGAAAAATATGTAATATTGATTTGTTGGATCTACGAGAATATTGCTTTAATCAATGCATGTTTTTCATCGAGGGTAGTCCAAGATATTTAAATTGTTTCTCTTGAGAAATTCTTAGGTCACTACTAATGATAAATATGAAATAAGGGCCTCTTTCTATGAAATGTACCATTCCACTTAGGGGAAGGTTGAGAGAGATTCGCTAGCTACTCCAAATAGATCGTCAAGAGCAAGAGCTATAGCAGCTCGTCAAGATCCAATGTTATTCAAAGCTCATGAGAAATGCATAACCCTTCTCGTTATGCGGATTTTATCATCTTAGTGCACTTTATCATAGCAGTAACAATAACTTTTTATGTGTCTCGTCTACAGCTCATCGAATATGGTGCTCCAATAACTCCTCTCCCATAGTTTTCACCACAACTCGAGACGATGCTGTGCATATCAAGCTCGGCGTTTTATGGTAGATTGCCCTACTGGAAACTAAAACAGCAAATAAGCTTGTACAGGGTGAAACATATACATACAGCTCAGTACGTTATGCTGCCTATAGTGATGATGATGATGATGATAATTGTTGTTTTAAGGGGCCTAACATCTAGGTTATCGGCCCCTAATGGTCTGGGTGATAGCGAAAATGACAATGAAGTAGAAACCAGAACGAAAGTTAAGTGAGAAGGAAAATACTTACAAAAAGGAACTCAGATTGAAACTACTCACAAAATGGAGAGCGTAATACTTACAAAGGGAATTTAGAACGAAAATACTCACAAAAGAAATAGATTGAAAAAGAATCACAAAATGTAGGTTAGCTTCAAAATACGTACAAAATGCAATGTAGAGTCGAAATACTTTACTTACAAAATGCAAGTGAAATTCAAAATACTTACAAAATGCAAATGAGATTGAAAATACGTACAAAATGCAATTGAGGTTCAAAATACGTACAAAATGCAAGTGAAATTGAAAATACACAATGCAATTTAGATTGGAAAACGCACATTTCAGATTCAAAAAGGAAAGGAAGATTGTAGTTTTACGTGACCGTGAATCTTGTGATTATGAGCCACGGGACCTCCTTTTTACGTGGAATCCGAACCACAGGACATGGCATTTCACTTCGAAAATCTCACATGCACTGGCCGGGAATCGAACCCGGACCACCTTGGTGAGAGGCATACAGCTAGACCACTGAGCCACCACGCCCCTCATTTCAGATTAAAAAAAAACACAAAGTACAATTGAAATTCAAAATACTTAAAAAAATGCAATTGAAATTGAAAATGCTTACAAAATGTATGGTAGATTCTAACTACTCATTTCGAGTGACAATACTTACAAAATTCAATTTAGATTGAAAATACTTACAAAATGTAATTTAGATTGAAAATACTTACAAAATGTAATTTAGATTCAAAATACCCACAAAATGCAAAGTACTTGCAAAATGACCACCATACAAAAGCAATTTTGATTGAAAATAGTTGCAAAAAGCGGTTTAGGTTGAAAATACAAAATGCACTTGAAATTCAAAAAACTCACAAAAGTCCCATCCCCTATATTGAAAGATTTACTAAAAACAATTTAGATTGTCAATCCTTACAAAATGCAATTGAGGTTGAAAACACTCGAAAAATGCAATTTACTGTAGATCGAAAAGACTTACAAAATGCAACGTAGACTGAAAACACCTACAAAATGGAGTGTAGATGCAAAATGAATCGATAAATGGAATTTGGATACACGGGGAGTCAATTAATACAAAAAAAACGTGCGGGAATCGGAAAGAGAAAAGGAAATATAATGAAAGAAAACAAGAGTTCTGACCCCTCGAAGAAGGAGGGATCAGGAAAGATGAGACAATGGCCAATTAAGGCGAGAAAGTGAAAGACTCCCAAGGCCTCGGATATCCTAATACAGTCGGAATCGGAAAAGAACAAGAGTTGACCAAGTGAGGTCGACAGGAAATAAGACGGAGAGGAGCCCGGCGTTAGTAAGTGGAAGCAATGCCGGACTCAGCTGGGGTCCCGTGGTCGCCAACCCACGTCCCACAAGATGTGTGCCCCTGGGGGAGCTGACTTAGATGTGCAGCGGGACGGAAGCGAGAACTTGGAGAACATTGATGGCATACGTAAACGAAAACCGTCAATAAACAAAACAGTAAGAGACAATGCAATTTCGGTATTGAGTAACGTTTTCTTTATACAAAACCCGTGGTGTAGGCGTACTCGTTAAATCGCGCACCATGGCCGCGTGGGCAGCTGCTGCAAGTAGAGTTCGCAGGTTCGAATCACAGCGCTGACAGCGCTTATCCTGAGTGTGGTCTTTCCCCAGGGATTTTAATACTCCCTCCATGCAAATGCCGGGATAATACCTTACCTCAAGTCCCGGGGCATCTACCTCATCCCAGCCCCTAATACAGTTACACACACTACTACAGTGATCACATAAATACAGGTTAACAAAGAAGTTCAACACACGCCTAACTACATGGGGCTGATGACCAAGATGTCCGAGCCCCTCAAATCAATTTACAGCAACATATTTACAAAACATGTTTAGGTTTTGGGGTATCTAATTTTTGTGCAGTCCTTTTTAACGGAAGATTGAAAGATTCCACTTTGACGGTCCGTGCCCTAAATAAAACCCGCTAAAGGCTACTGTCGACCAAAGTATTAAGTGCACTCGAGTTTGAAGGTTGTTTGTGAAGTAACCAATCAACCTACATAAAATCGAATAACATCATCATGTTCGTCGTTCTATTTTATGTTAGTTCATGTAGGTTCCATCTCAGCAACGCAGTAAAGCTTTCCCCGGAGCGGCTAGCTGGTGAACCATGTCTTATTTCCCCGTACAAATACAAACCGATATAAAATCAGTGAATTAATTTACGTATTTCACAGTCACACAGAATAACTTTTTGATGTATAAGGATTACAACGCGACCAAGAACTACATTCCAACCACCCCAAGCCGAGATAAAGCTACCTTACAAAAATGATAACTTTGTTTCTTGGACACACAAAATTTTGAAATTAATAAACCAGTTATACAACATTTCAATGTATTTTGGGTTAAAATTTGGATTCAAATTGATGCCGGGTTTGTAAGATAATAATTCTTAAATGTGACGCATGGTTGAAACACGCTTAAAAACGGGCACTTTTTGTGTTCGAACTGCGATAAAAAATATTAAAATATAAATTTTAAATTCCAAATCTACATGAACTAACGTAAATAGAACGACGAAAATGATGATGCTATTGTATTTTATGTAGGTCTATTGGTTACTTCACAAACAACCTTCAAACTCGAGTGCACATAATATTTTGGTCGAGAGTAGTATTTGCAGCCAGCGACTGAGCTTTCTCATCTTTCCCTTCTGTGAGGTCTCGTGAACCCCACCCCTGGCTACTTCGTTAACAGGAACATTGGTATTTGATCGAAACAAAACATGACCTTGACAGCGACAGAAACCAAACAGTTCGGCGGATGACATGAGACTGAATGAACCCAGTTCCAGCAACCTAGCATGTTTGAGGTTGCTCATAAACAAAAATTAAGTCAAAACTTGGAAGATAAGTTAGCTGAAATTGTTTAGCGCTTGCCTTTGACTGCAATAATAATCAATCTGCGTTAAGTTTGGGCCAGAAGAATGCAAATATGCGTAACTACCAGACAGATCATTCGCCCAAGCGACCTGCACGTCGCAATAAAGATGAAATGATTAAGACAACATGATAAATATCCAGTCCCATCCAGTCATAAGAATTAACCACTGGAGATTAAAGTCACTCATTTGAGGGGCCAAGACATCGTGGTTACTCTGTTCGTTATTGAGGTTTTAAGAGGCGGAACTACGAGGTCATCTGCCCCCGTGGTGATTCTGACCTGTGTACTTGAGTGTAATAATAATAATAATAATAATAATAATAATAGTGTTTAACGTTCCTTGTTAACTACTGCGGCTTTTACAGACGCCAAGGTGCCGGAATTTTGCCTCGAAGGGGATCTTAATCGTGCCAGTAAATCTACTGACACGGCTCTCTCACATTTAAGCACCTTCAAATGCAAACTGACTGCGCTGGGATTCGATCCCGATACCTTGAGCTCATCAGGCGAGAACGGCACGCAGCTAGTCGTGTACTCGAGAGAGAGAAAGATAGTTATAGATTTTCTGGTAGCCTCTGTAGTTGTGGTGTCTGTAATAGTGTGTGTATTTGCAATTCAGGTGACGATTGGGAATGATGGTGTCGTGGCCTGAAGTTAGGCACCATCTCGACATCTGCCTAGAGTGGAAGTGATAAATCTCGAAAAACCACTTCCAGGATGACTTGAAAAGGAAATGGAACCTACCTCTTCTCAGTTTTGTCACAGGAGGCAGAATATACCCCATTCCAGACATAAACCAATATTATATTTCTTGGCAGAGCCGGGGATTGAACTGGATCTTAAGGATAGTCGAGAATGCAGGCCGTTTCACAACGAGATGGACAGCTTAGCATGTTAACCACTTTTGTACGGGTCCAGGCACAATAAATATCTTAACATATCGGTCAGTTTGAACTAGAATATCATTTGAAGTCGGAACCAGTCCCTATTCATAACGATCACAATACAAGCTACTGCCCACTGTAGGAATCATGACGCCAACAAATAATAGCACAATAACTATCATTAGACATACAAGGCGATAATCATATTCTGAAGACAGTTATCAAAATACCAACTGACTCGGTTATTTGTATTTCGCCGTCGTCCGTTGAAATAATCAATAAGTCTTCTCATGAATTACGTTATGATTATGGCTATGGATTAATAATAGGAAAGTATGACAGGGTGTAATCTTGGAGTTCACTGCCGATCGAGCCTGTTATTTGTAGTAATGGTAGGTGACAACAAAGTTCACATTTACCATCACAAAGAGTGTCACTATGAAAAATACATTCACCCCACGGCGTACCCGTGCTTATGAAATCTTACATCACGGTCGCGAGAGCAGTTGCAGATAGTCTGGGTATCGCAGGTTCAAATACCGGCGCTGATAGGTGCTAACCCCGAAGGGGATCATTAACGTGCCAGTAAAACTACTGACACGGCTCCCTCGAATGCCAAGTGGGAAACCACGGAAAACCACTTCCAGGATCACTAAGGCAGAAATCAAACCCACCTCTTCTGAGTTTTGACTCACAATGCTGACTATAACACGTTCGAACCCTCAGACCGGAATTAAATTTCTAGGCAGAGCCGAGAATCGAACCCGGGTCTCCGCGGTGAGAGCCAAGAATGTTAGCCACTAATGCTGCTTCATGTTCAGAGCTCTCATTGGTAGAGCCCTACGCGGATAAACAAAACGTTATCCGCCCCGCATCCGCACGACTGTTATCCGGATCTACTGGCATTGCAATAATATTTTTAGATAAAGCATCAAGTATTAAAGCAACCTTTTGACATTTGAGGAGATGATCGCTCCCTTATAAGGCTATGTATGTCATGTGCTATGATTAAAATGAATGTTAAACAGACAGAATTGCAACCCTTTACAGTTTGGAGTGTTCATTATGCTTAATGACATAATTTGAATAAGATTAGCTAAAAATCATCATCTAGCATTTGTCATGAAAAAATATAATGGTAAAATATGACAGGCTATATCATAAACATCCGGGTTGGTCATTTGTGTTGATAAAATGTACGTTACTAGTTACAGTTCTCTACAGAGTGCTCAAAATGGCCACCATGAGCTGTAATGCAGGCGTCTAAGCGCCGTATCATTGACTGTCTCACACGCTCCCATATTGCCGGCGTCTGTCGTATCTGCTGACATCCTTGCTCTATTCGCTGACGTAGCATGTCCACGTTGTGAATAGGTGTGGCATTCACAATGGCCTTAAAATGACCCCATAAGTAGAAGTCTAATGGGTTGAGATCGGGAGAACGAGCAGGCCACGTTGTCTGTGCCTGACGCCCTATCCATTTGTTTCGGAATCGCTGTTGTAAAATTGCTCTATCAGTAAGAGCAAAATGAGGCGGTGATCCATCATGCATGAACCACATGCGAGACGCCGTCTGTGTTATGCACACCACAAACCATGCTTGTAACTCGGCGACGAACGTACATACACCATATGTTTATAGGATATGATTTTTTGCTTGTTTTCAGGTCATCTATCGAATCCCGGAGCTTTCCCTCATATGTATTTACATCCTGTATGTAGGCTATATACAGTACGTATTACTAATGTCCATGGAATGCTAAGTCAGACATTACTAAATGGAAAATAGGCTACATCACTTAGAGCTTCATGCTTTGATTTCTGACGTACCGTTCTCTCTCTCTCTCTCTTCAAACCCAATGGCTTGAGCCTTACGTATGACATATAAATAAATGTACAGGCCGGACGTTTGTTTTAGACGAGTGAAAAATCTTAATGGAATCCTGGAGGCGAGTTACTACAGTACCTGTATTGTTATCAGCTGCCACATGCAGTCCGATGATTGACAAAGCTGTTTCGCACTACTGCTGAAGTACAGTCATTGGCAAATATAATGACGTTCTGTTCATAACTACGTAACGTGTATTTCCATGTCACATAATACTTCGACGTGGACTGTACTGTGTGCTCAAGTCTGGAATTCAATTACATCAGATCGGTGGTGTGAAACGATAGGGTGAAAGAGTGAGTGTGTGTAGGCTCACCCGCAGGCTTCAAGGTCAAGGGCAATCGTCTAAAACAAACGCCCGGCCTGTAGTGGTGGCAATAAAGTCAATATACACTGGCCAAAAAAGTTTTCGCATATTGCATGATGTCATATTTTCATTGCTGTGAGACATTTCGTTTTTGCACATTGGCTCATATGTTAACTCTAAGATAACACGTTTGTTTGTAGCGCATACTGTTATTGGACATGGAGTTTGTGCATACAACCTGCACAAATGGGGGAAGTGGCAAAACCCCTGCTGTGATTGCGGTCCATCGAACCAGACCATCAGGCACATTGTCGAAGATTGCAAACTACCTAGGTAAGAGTGTACTTAGGTGACCCTAACGACTTTTTCAGTGCTACACCATCGAGCCTGGAGAGTGGAGAATATAGATTGGACATAAGGTTGATATCTGTGCTAGTATGTAATTATTATTATTATTATTATTATTGTGTTTCATGTGTAACGCCATACGAAACATAAATACATAAAAACAGTCGTCAGACAAAGCTAGTGTATTATATATGGTCCACAAATACATAAACTTGCAATATGCAAAACTTTTTATGACCAGTGTATAACAGCAATTTTAGCATAAACTTGATCGCAAACTAGCCTATGCAGAATGTGGCTAGCACTTCGCCGCTTGGCCTTGCAGTGGTGGGAGAAGCAATCTTCTCGCTGCTTCACGCGCCGCACAGTCACTTGCTACACCTTGCCCTCTCTATTCTTCTCTTTCTCGTTGGATGGTACCTAACGTAAGGCCACGGCCGCTTCCTACCCAAATCCTACCGAAGTCTCAGTCTCGCTCATGGCTGTGAATATATGGAAGCTACTGAGGTATGGGTGGTGCTGAGTAATGGCTTCAGGGCACAGTCACTGCCTGTGAATGCTGTGAAAGGTTCTACTCATAGGGTTAGTACTGCTGTTCTGACTCAGTGAGGAAAGCAATGACAAACTACCTCACTTATCTTCTTTTCCTAGTAGTGCCTACGCCTCAATATAGCGCTGCCTTGGGTCTTTGTGGATATCTATCCACGTAACCTAACGGCGGTACTTTTTGAGGATCCAACCAGCCTTCGGGCTGACTAGCTAACAGAGACATCACAGTGACACAGGTTATCAGATAAATTATACACGGGGCTACATGACCACAACATCGCAAAGCTTCATAAAATAATCAACAACATGAGGTGAAGTTACGGTAAGTACTCTAGAGAGAACGGCCTTGACCGAGCGCAGTGGAATGAGAAAACAGTAAACCAACATGAGAAACATTAAACTGGTCGGGAGGGTAATTCTGTTTTACTCCCCCAATAAATAATGATAAAAGACTTAATGCTAACACTACCCGAATACTCGAAGGGTGTTGCCACCCTGGGGATGAAATAAACCCTCGCCGCTAATTCAGAGAGACAGGCTGCCACACCCAACTGCATTAAGCTAAGTGAACTAACTACAAGGAGCAAGTACTGTCTAGTACCACGCCAAATGGAACCTCAAATTGCATGTCTACTTATGCTGAAGAGATCATTTCCCATTTACAAAGCATTTCAATTCAAAGTTTAAATTATACGCCAATACTTACACAAATATATTTATTATATATTATTGTACAAGTTTCGATCCGTCATTGAGGTCTTCTTCAGCTCAATTAAAATGAAATCAATTAATAATAAAAATAGAATACTATATACTCAATCTAATGTTTGTTTGATGTGAAATGTTTATGATATAAATTGTAATTTAAAGATTGAAATACAATAAAAAAAACTGATACTCTTACAATGTAAAATTATTTGTAAATAAATAAAATATAATATTGGGCATTTTACATTTTTTTTCTTCAAAATACAGTTAGAAAAATAAGAAATTTTGTAATAGTAAGTGTAAATAAAATAATTGGGCTTTATATTTAAAATTCAACAAGTAGTTCCGTGAAGAACTATACAGCCTATTTTCATATATCCTACTTATGTTAATTGCCACTATCAACATACACAATTTCAGTTTGATTGCTGTAATAGATTCGTAGATATTGAGAACCGACTAAATATTTCGGATGGTCGCCATGTTGGATTTTATATATGTAGGTCCTAGAGTTATGTACTGTTACATGCAGATTATTGTGAACGTGTAGTATTCAAACTTCAATCGCATAGTTAGGACACAAGAAAAAACAAGGAGAGTTTAAAATTTTTCACAGCTGCCATCTTGAGGTTATGGAAACAATTGAAATAAATTAGATGCCAGTGGATTAACATTCGTATAAGGATTTACTGTACCAAGTTTCACTGCACGCGGATGGTTAAATTGCGAGAAACGTCCATGTGAATATATATACTTCGCGTCACCGCCATGTTGGATTTGTGATCACCAGGTTATTTAAAGTCCTATAGGTGAACTTAAGTTCATAGCCCCTATGAACATTAAAAAGTGCAGTTTGATTGCTAAAATAGATTCGTAGATATTCAGTATCGTCTAAATATTTCGGATGGTCGCCATGTTGGATTGTTAAATGTATAGGCCATAGAGTCATGTACCATTAAAGGAAAATTATTGCGTAGGTTCATTATTCAAACTTTCACTTCGATCGCATGACTACATCACAAGAAATAAAAACTTAATTTTAAAATTCGCACTGCCGCCATCTTGAGGTTATGTAATCAATTGAACTAAATTAGATACCAGTGGATTACAATGTGTATAAACATTTCCTGTGCCAGGTTTCAGTGCGCTTGGAACATTAAATCGCGAGAAAGGTGTATTTAAAATTTTCAAATTCGCTTGGCCGCCATGTTCGTTTTGTAGTTAACCGGTTTTTGAAAGTCTTATAGATGGACTTCCAGTAGTGCCCTTTATCTCCGTACAAAATTCCAGGGGTTTACCGCTAATAGTTTCAGAGATATAGAATGCTGGTGAAATATTTCGCACATCCGCCATCTTGTGATTATGTAAACAATTGAACGAAGTTAGATGTCGGTGCATTACAATGTATATAAACATATACTGTACCAAGTTTCATTGCGTTTGGTTGGTCAAATCGCGAGAAACGTCTATTTACAAGTCGCAAATTCGCTTGGCCGCCATGTTAGTTTTGTAGTTACCAGGTTTTCAAAAGTCACATAAGTGAACTTATAGTAGTTCCCTCTATCACCATAGAAAATGTCAGGGTAATATCGGTAATAGTTTCGGAGATATTGAATGCTGGTGAAATATTTCGCACAGCCGCCATGTTGGATTGGTGAGTCGTAACAACATTTGAAGGGCACGGTCGAGGTCGCCGGGAATAGTGCTATGAACTTTCCGAGTTTCATTGAAATCGCTCCAGCCGTTTAGATTTTATTAGGGGGACACAGACACACGAATCACACACACACACACGCAAACACACACGGACAAAAGGTGATCTCATAAGCCTATTTATTCATAATTGAAAATAGGCTAAAAATATAGACAATTAAATAATTTAGAAAAACAAGTGCCGAATATCAACAAATATTTTAACTCAGTGCTTGAAATGAGTAAAACAAATCTTCTTCTAAAATATGGAGTGTGAATTTTGTATCAGGTGCCAACCAGTTAGTGCGTCGTTTGAATCAACATAATTGATTGGAAAATATTCGATCTACACTAAGAATACTTCGTGTTGTTGTTGTTGTTGTTGTTTTGTTCATTTGTAACCACCGCCAGTTAATATCACTGGCATTATGGCGTTTACGCGTCAACATGTGTAGTTTTATTCGTTGTTAATTCGCTTTACGGTCTTAGGAAATCTTGGGCATCAGCACCATGTACTTGAGCACTTTAAATTTGTTCTCAAAGATTCATAGCTTAACCCTGCCCTTGATGCACCTTTGATTTATGTTTTCGCCATTCTAAACTACGTGTCTTCAAGCAGAATATGGAAATTCCTCATCGTCCACCACTTCACTCCCGAAACAAAGAGATCATCGATGGAATGAGTGCACATCATACCACCACAACGAACGAAGGCCAAGGTCCAACCTTCAGCAGGAAAGGAAATGACGACAGTGTTCTTTGACATGGAGGGTGTGGTGCACATGCAATTTATGCCAGAAAGGCACAACAATCAACTCTGCCTTGTATTGTTAAACGTTGAACCGGTGAAAGCAGCTGCATCCAGTTGGTTACATACCGCTGGAGGTGATTTCTACGCATCCGGAATCCTGAAGTTGGTTGCCCGTTCCAAGAAATGTTTACAGTCTCTTGGGACTATGAGGAAAAGTGAACGTACATTGAGTGTTGTCACAGCCGTGTTGCTTATGTGTATGTGGATTAATAAAGGACCATAACTGGGAAGTGTAACTTAGTTACTGATTCGCCCTCGTACATCTCTACAGACCATAAAACATAGTCCCCGATTCTTGGATGTAACGGGTAATCTCAAGAACCACTGGATGGATTTTGATGCGGTATTCACCATTCTGTAAAGGATTTCTCGAGGAAGGTTACTGTCCGGAAATAAAAAAAATATGACCAAAGGAAGCCGAGCAGTAACGATTCCAGTCAAAGAAAAACCTGCGTATGTGCGTCTTGCAAGCTTACGTTGGGTAAACAGTTAAAAATATCTATATACTATGGATGTAAGAATTGTTCAGCATGAAAAGTTCTACAAAAATGTCCGCGACAGCATATCTCTATCTTTAATACATCGCCCACTATAAGTGCTTTTACGTTTTCATTTCTTCCAATGATCTCCACTCAGTGGAAATTTAAATTACTAGCTGCGGAGCGAGTTTACGAGCGAGCGAGCCTATCGCCCCAGCTTTGGCCAGCATCTAACTGTCGAGTTAAGACTTCAGAGAAGCGTCTAAGTGTTTGAATTTTCGCTGTTCACTTCGGCTTTTCTGAATTGCGTCTGGGACCTGCCGTCCGTGCGAGCCTTTTAAGCTTACGCTGGGTAAACCATTAAAGATACCGGGCGAAGCCGGGGTGGTTGCTAGTAAATAAATAAATAAATAAATAAACTAGGTTATTCAACCTGAGTCGACCACTAGTAGCTCTGGAACTTCCTTCCTTTAATACAAGGCCAGAGTGTTTGTAAAATCAATAGAAGTTACTTTTACCACCTACAGATCGTGTTCGCGTTTGCAACTAATTTCATTAACGAAACTATAATCGAATAAAAACTCGTCGTTTGTTCTCCCAGTTATTTAATTACTGGAGGAGCTCAACGGAATAACCATGTTCATCTAATAAAAGCCAAGCCGTACGCTGTAAAGCAGCGTTACAAACACGCATGCGCACCACGAAATCCCTTTACCTGTAACAGGAAGAGCTTGGCGAAACACACAAATGAAATGAACATATCAGAGAATGGACGAGTTTCAAGTTTGGATTGACGAACAGAATCTCATTCGCTCCGTACACCTGGTGCTTCTTCCAAGATACTCTCGACGTAAATAAAATGGTCACAAAGCATGAGAACATATCAGCACAAGTAAGAACGGTAGTTTGTTTGTTGTTGTTGTTACAGTGGAACTCCAATTATCCGAACTCCAACTATCCGAATCGCTTTCAGAAAAAAAAAAAAAAAAAACGAAAAAAAAAAAAAGCGAGCCTTACAGTAGTCACTTATGATTTTGTAACATGTGACATGTTATCCCTTGTTAATAGTGAACTCTGTTGGTCATTGAAATTACTACTTGTAAAACTCCAGTGCCGATTTTCAGCAAATATGACATAATGAATATTTTCACACCAAAGAACGACAACTTGAAGATGATTTATTGTAGGAATATATTTAATGGGGCCGCCAAACCTTGAACTAAACCGTATGCGATATACATTCCACATATCCACATGGCAGACAGTACGTCTTGGTACCAATGTCCGCCACCGCGTGCGCTCATTGTTTCCTCTTACACTTTTCCGTTTCATCATTTCCATTTCTTTTCCAAAATCACTCCCACAAAAAATATCCAGCAACCGAGGGGAAAGATGTTACACATCTATAAAATTAAGACGGAAACATACTACGATTTGCAAAATAATATTCTGTCTACGCGCGCAATTATCCTTCCCTCCATGAAGCTAGTGTAGGTGCAACGAGAACATTATTGGGATTGTGTGTTTATTTGACCGAGATGTTCAGCAAACAATGACTTTCATTTACTATTGTACAGCACTTGTAAATACGTACGCTATTTACGTTTAAAACGCTCTACACCAGGGCCATCCAGTCATTGCGCTCCGGGAGCGCGGCCGCACTCGTGGAGCGCTGGGCAGTCAGACTAGCGCTCCTTCCCCTAGCACCAATACACTGTGGCAGCGAGGAGACAGACGATGTTCGGACCACGCTGATTAGATACGTACGTAGAGTCGTGCGGTCGACGGCTCTTGTGGGATTGTTGACATATTAATAGGGCTGTTTTGCCATAACAAATATACCGCATATACAAATCGAAAGATACTCCGATGTATGGAATGTGCAGGAAACGAACACAAGTGTTAAGTAAAGAATATTGTGATTTATCCCAAACTGAAATGTGAACATATTAGAGAGGAAAATTCAACAACAAATTGTGTTCTTTTTAACACATTACATCTCTGTTGCACACTTAACAGTTGGCATGCCCTTTATAAGCTGTACAGAAAAATGAAATTCCCCATTCTGCTTTAAAGACTGCTGCTTTGCCACTCCTTTTTTTTGTGTATGCTGTTCAGTCATGACCACTGCGAAACTGACTTACTTACACGCTGTCAACAAAGCGCATTGGACTAGGCTAGCAACTGATGGTTCGGCTGCACACTTCAGCGAGCTCAGCCAGCCAAGCTCCTCCCACCACTTTTGAAACTACCTTCGACCAAAGAGCTCAGAGCACTGGCTTGGAGCGCGGCTGGAGCACTAGCGCTTCGAGCGGTCAGGCCCGTGCTCTCTTACACACATCGACGCAACCGAAGCAAACGTTGAATGTTATATCACTCTGGCTCAGAGTCTGCGTGTGTCACTCGGGCGCGTGGGGTACGAGTTTCAAATCCGGGGCCTATCCAACAGCTTTCTTTGTTCTCACTCTTCTCCTTTCAAGTGGAAGCAGATTGTTTGTTGACATTAAGACACGGGACCAGAGTGATATGATATTCAACGTTTGCTTTGGTGTGCGTGAGAGCACGGGACTGACCGCTCGACCTGAGCCGTCACCAGATGTCGTAATATGTTTTAACAGTTGTGGTTCACTTTTAAGGTGTTTCCGGACACTTGCAACCCTAAGTGTCCTATATCAAACTACTTGTCTCAATGCCATTTACGTCGCCACAGAGAGTTTTAAACGTTAATAAGAGACACCTTGTATAACATGTAAAAGTGTTGCCTTTTCATTTAATTACATAATTAACAAGTAGTTCCGTGACGAACTAAAGAGCCTACTTTTCTTAAAATTTAACATTCATGCCAATCTACATAGACTAACATTTCTAAGTAATGCAGTTTGAAATACACCTGAAATAGTGTAACCTAATAGAGTAACTTACTACAGTTGGCAGCCCGGGTGACTCTGAATATATGCTTAGTTTCATCTCTTAAGGCAGGGGCCCAATCTTTTTTAACTAAGGGCCACATTGTAAATATTTGGGGGGGGGGGGGCAATAACACTCCGGGGGTTTGGGGGTATGGATTCTTTTTTTTAAATATAGGTGAGTTTTGTGGCTGTCTGAGCTTAGTGTTCTTAGTATGTTGCCGTTTTCTATATTTATTTATTTATAGTGGATAAAACAATAAAGCACTTAAAATTTCTTTCCACTTAGGATCGAACTTAGTTGTACCAATCATTAATTAGGATTTTAAGTGTTCATCATTGAGTCAATGACCTTGGTTTCTCCAGTTGGCTTTATTTATTTCAAAGTTTTGGCGGGTCAGACAAAACAGTCTTGCGGGCCGTAGTTTGGGCTGTACTGTCTTAAGGTATAGAATGCGCATACAAAATTTGGTTGAAGTGTAATAGATATTATGGACGTTACACACATTTTCCCGGATCGATCTCATAAGTCTACTTTTTCCTTATTTTTGCAAAATGTGAAAAGTAGGCTAAAAATGCATACAGTACCCAAAAAAAATCTTTTTCTTTAAAATAATGTATGTAAATCCAATTATGCAAATTTTTGATTAATCGAATGGAGTCCGGTCCCAATTGATTCGGATAGTTGGAGTTCTACTGTAATTTATTTTAGAGACTTGGGCCAACTTGGTCATCAGCCTCGTGTAGTTGGATGTGTGTTGAATTTGTCAGATAACCTGGATTGCTGTGATGACTGCAGTAGTGTGTGTAGCTGTATTAGGGATTGGAAGTAAGGCAATTGCCTGGAGAGTGTGTAAAACCCCGTGAAATAACCACACTCAGGATAGCCACTAACAGCGCCGGCATTGTAACCCACCATCTCCGGATTTTCTGCAGCTCCGGTAGTCGAGTTCTATTCCCGACTCTAACAAGAAATTGTAATTCTTGTCCGGAGTACACTGAGCCTCGTGAGGCAAAACTGAGAAGAGGAGGGTTCGTTTCCCACTTCTTCTAGTCTAGGCAATTGTCGGGATGGTTCCTAACTTAAGGCCACGGCCATCTCCTTCCCAATCCTCGCCTGAATTACAAATGCACACAGTAATACAGCCATCACTATAACACAGGTTATGGAAAAATTCAACACACACACACACATAAGTATACGGGGCAAAATGATCACGATTTAGTAAAACCTCAAAATCAACCAACAAAATAAAATTAGAAACGCCAGTGACATTGATTGCTCCATCATGGAAAACTAACAAGCATTTTCGTTATATCGTTATTGTTAATAGTAGCGGCGTTACGGAAAAAGTAATTGCTACTAGTAATGGCGTTTTCCCCTTGTTACTGAAAAGATAACTGTTCCTAGTAACGGTGTTTCCATCTCGTTACTGAAAATATAACTGTTACTAGTAGCGGCATTTTCCTCTCGTTACTGAACTGCTCAAAGTAACGGCGTTTCCCTCTTGTTAATGAAAACCAAACTTTTCCTAGTAACGGCGTTTCCATCTCGTTACTGAAAAGATAACTGTTCCTAGTAACAACAATTCCCTCTCGTTACTGAAAATATAACTATTCCTAGTAACGGCGCTTCCCTTGTCGTTAATGAAAAGATAACTGTTCCTAGTACGGCGTTTCACTCTCGTTATTGAAAAGATAACTATTCCTAGTAACGGCGTTTCCCTCTCGTTACTGAAAAGCTATCTGTTCCTAGTAACGGCGTTTCCCTCTCGATACTGAAAAGATAAATGTTCCTAGAAACGGCGCTTCCATCTCGTTACTGAAAAGATATCTGTTCCTTGTAACGGCGTTTCCATCTCGTTACCGAAAAAGTTAATATTAACCTACTAGTAATGGCGTTACTCTCTCGTTACTGGAAAGATAACTTATTAGTAACAGCGTTATCCTCTAGTTACTGAAAAGATAACTGTTACTAGTAACAGCGTTACTCTGTCGTACTCGAAAAAGTGACTGTTACTAGTAACGGCATTACTCCCCAACCCTGTCGAACATTCTCGGAATAAATACAAAAGGAAGCAATACTCGACGTCCACTGAAAACAAACTGGAGACTGATTACGAAACTCGTCACGGGATAGTATATTTTTGTTCCTTCTACCTAGAGCAACATTCTTTTCAAGTTAAAGCGCTCATATATTTTCAAACTAGCACAGTAAAGGAACTCGAGACATATTAAGAGTCCACATACATTGGCCGTAAGGGAAACTGTGAAGGGGGATTCATTTCTCTGTGAAGAGTAAGGCGGGAGAGAGATGGAGACTTGAAAGGTTCCATTAGCTCGCTTTCATCCCGTCTCTCACAGCTGATTACACACGAGAAGAAAGTTAACTTCTTCAAAACAAACATGATTTATGATACAGATATAGCACGCGGAAAGTATGAATGCCAAGAACAGAACATATTTCACAAACCAATAGTGTGTTGCTCAATGTCGCAGTTGAGGTATAGGGCGAAGTGTCACAGCTTCCCACCCAGAGGGTCAAGGTTTGATTCTCGGCTTCGCAATTGATTATTACTGTCAGTGACAGTAGGGGGATATTTGTTCTAAGAATTGCACTATTATCACTAGGGGAATTGAATTGAATTGAATGTATTTTACTTGGCTACAATAAGGCTTTTGAGCCTATTGCAATAGTCTCATAAACCAACAAATGATTTAAATAAAAATAAATTAAATAAATAAACAACAGAACAAAACTAAGAAATAAATTAAAATAACAATTAAATACTTAAATAAAACAAATAAATTCTTAAATAAATAAATAAATAAATAAATAAACAAACATATAAATAAATACAAATAGTAATCAATCAAATTAATTAATTAACAATTAAATAAATAAACAAATAAATAATTAATAAATAAAATAATCAATTAAATCATACTAATATATAACAAGAAGTTCCGCGACGAACTAAAGAGCCTACTTTTCTTAAAATTTAAAATTCATGCCATTGATTAATCTATATGGTTCTATCTAGAATAATGACAAAATTAAATTGGTAATATAGAAATTTCTAATTAGTTCGAAATTCTGTATACCTGGCATAATGTAGCCTAATAGAGAACTACAGTTGGCAGCCCTGGTGACTGAATATATTCCTGTTTCCATCTCTTAAGGTACAGAATACAAAATTTGGTTGAAGTCCAATGGATAGCATGGACGTTACATGTAGTTAAACATTGGATTTAACAGCGCGCTTAAAATCATGTTGGCAACAATGACATACATGTATTGGTCAGAAATAATCTGCAATAATATGATCTCTTGTTGTGTTAATTTTGAATGAAATCCATTTGTTAATATAGAACTTAAAGGCATTTTAAAATTCGACCTATCAGCAGGCTTAGAATCATGTTGGCAGCACTGACGTATATTAATTACTCCAAATTAATCTAGAATGTCAGGTACTATACGTGTGCACATTTTAGAGCTATTGGTTTGCATATTTTATGATATATTGATATTAGGGAAACAAAAATAGACACACCATTTTTTAACAGTTGGCAACATTGGTTGCTCTTAAGAATACGCATAGTCGTATCTGTTATGGTGCACATAGCACATACAAATTTTGGTTGAAATCCAAATGATAGTATAGAAGCTACATGTATTTAAAGTTGGACCTCTCAGCAGGCTTAGAATCATGTTGGTAGCACTGACGTATATAAGTTACTCCAAATTAATACAGAATGTCAGGTACTATACGTGTGCATAGTTTAAAGTTGTCGGCTTGCATACTTTCTGATATATTGGTATTTGGAAAAAATAAATTGAGAGCATTTATTAACAGTTGGCAGCCCTGGTGGATCTTAGGAATACGCTCAGTTATATCTGTTTATGAAAACATAGCACATACGAAATTTGGTTGAATTCCAATTGATAGTGTAGAAGTTATATGCATTTAAATATAGGACCTATCAGCAGGCTTATATCATTTTGGCAACACTGCCATGTATGGCCTCCTGGAAATTAAACCGCAATATTATTATCTATACGTGTGCCAATTTTCAAATAGCTCCCATTCATACCTTCCGAGATATCCAACATAGAGCTCAAATTTCAATTGCGATTTTTCAGCAGTTGGTAGCACTGACATCATTTTCAAATATGGCCGTGAGATATTCAGGTATAGATCTTTACTCTTACCAAATTTTGTTTCGATTGCTGCAGCCGTTTAGGAGTTGATAGGGGGGGAAACACACACAGCCAGACAGACAGAAGAACAGACAGACAGACAGACAGACACACATTTGCCCGATCTCATAAGTCTACTTTTTCCTCATTTTTGCAAAATGTGAAAAGTAGGCTAAAAATGAGATGGTGTGTGTCTGTCTTTCTATCTGTCTGTCTGTCTGTCTGTCTGTCTGTCTGTGTGTTACTCAATAACGCAAGAACCACTGGTCCGATTTAAATGAAACTTTGCATGGATGTAGCTGATTTACCATGTTTACATATAGGATACTTTTAATTTCGATATTTTGCACTATTAAAAAATGGCGACCATTTTAGTGACGTCACTACACCTTTTGGTTTCAAAATTTCATATTTCCATATCAAATAAAAAAAGAACGCTAAGAAATAGCAAACTTTTGACGGCACATGCGAGCTTCAACATTTAATTTCCTATCCGAAAAGTCCTTATCACTTTTCGTGTATCTCCAACGGTTAGCGAGTAAAACCCACATATGTGACGTCACTACACCCTTTGGTTTCAAAATTTCATATTTCCATTTCAAATAAAAATAAAAATATAACGCTAAGAAATATCAAACTGTTGATGCATACACAAGATTTACCATTTAATTTGCTATCCAAAAGGTCCTTATCACTTTTCGTGTATCTCCAACGGTTAGCGAGTAAAACCTAAATTTGTGCAATAAAACGCAGTCAACACCGAGCGGTGCAGTATATCTCTACATACATAAAAATTAAAGTTTGTATGTTTTTTACGTAATTTCTACGGAAATTTGAGTTATTTACGCGTTTCAGACTGTTTTATTATGTATGCGCGCGAAAATAATTTTTTGGTCTGTCTGTTTGTCTGTGGACAAATTTGTTCCCTTATAACTCGAGAACGGCTGGGTGTATCAACGTAAAATTTGGTACAGATATCCATCAGAGGCCCGACACTAATCATTGATGTAACCCTTCTCCGTACCTCTCATAAAAGAGGGCCAACCCCCCTAAAATACATGCTGAAATAGGAGTAGAAGGTCGAGACAAAGATCATTTGCAGCCCCTCAATGTGAGAGACAAAACTCGGGGGCCCTAAAACGAACCGTTTTTGAGATATTTCCAGAAAACTAATTTCATTTAATAAACTAATGAACGAATTCAAGCCGGTAACCATGGCAACAGATTCTCAGAAGTCCATCGATTGCTGTAAGACGCAATGCAATTCCATTAATTACATTGGTGTGAAAGTTTGCAAACGGCTAGAAGGTTATCACGGAAAGAAATTAAGCTGTAAAATTCATCAATACGTATAATGCGCTTAAGGGAGTCAAGGGGTACACTAGAATTTTTTCACGCGATGTACACCTGCGGGTGTGGTACGGCAGGTCTATTATATTCCTATCCCTATATTATATTATTATTATTAGTATTATATTATGGCGTACAACGAGGAGACAAAGCCCCTCGGTGACAGAAACAAAACTTGGGGGCCTCGAAAACTACATTATAAGGCTCTAAAACCAACAGTATCTGAAATATTCCCAGAAAACTAATTAAATTTAATTTAACAAACTAATGAAGGAATGGAAATCGGTAACCATGATAACATTATCTCAAGGGGTGGCATCCAACTTTCCATCTATTTCTGTAAGAAGCAATGTCACTCCATTTATACCTTGCCACGGAGGGTGAGTGGATAGCGTGTCGGTCTACTAACCCCAAGATTGCAGGTTCACTCCTGGCCGTGGTAAGTGATTTTTGAAAGGCGGCAAGAATACGACTCGCATGTCATACGATGTTGGCATGTCAAAGAACCCATTTGAATTCAGTAGGCCGTGTTCATAATGGCAAAATTAATCTCAGCAGTTTCCGCCAACACAAAGTTCCTCATTTCTCTACTAGAAAGTGCTATAGTTTTCTAGGAGAGTAGATATCTAAGCTCCTTTCATAATGATTCAAGGAACAACGAAATTTCGACATGCAAGCTACCCTCTGGTTGCAAATTACGAAGCTTGCACCCGGCACCCGAGGCCATACGATATTATTATTAGGCTACTCCATTTATTACATTTCTGTGAAAGTTTGCAAATATAAGGTTATCACGGAACCAACGTAGGCTGTATAATTCGTCAATGCATTTAAGGGGGTCAAGGGGTAACCTAGAGTTTTTTCATGCAATTTCACGTGCGACATATAGTACAGAAAGTCTATTATATCTCCAAACAGCAACATTATTTTCAAAAATTCCTGAATTGAATCAGCATTTTTTGCGGCTTTTAGGAATTTGGGCCATTTGAGGCTAAAGAACCTGAATTTTCATGCACCACAAGCCTTTATAATTTATGAATGGGGTCTTCCTGTGTATGGGGACCTAATACAACGTAGAGGGTCATCTTTATGTGAAGTGTATTGCGTTTCGTCTACAAGGCTTTCAAATCTATTTCACGTCAGGAAGTACACGTAAGGTGAATTTAGTTTGAGAGCACATTTTAACTAATCTGTTTTTTTTTTTGTCGACATATGGGTTCATCGTAAGGATGATTTTGTTCGATACTGTATGGTAGATATACCCATATTTGGATATCTGGGTGATATGTTGTAGACAATAGAATTGTCTGCCTGTCTTTCTGTGTATCTTTATGTACGCCTATACCTCGTGTTCGGATGCTTGGTGCATCGTAAAATTAGGTATGGTAACCATGAGAGTCAATACACCAATCATTTATAAAACTCCTCACCGTACTTTTCAAACAGTAGAAGGGTGGATATAGGGTAAAACTTCTCAAAATACATGCTAAAATAGGTGAAATATAAAAATTATCCTAGAAGGACGATCAAAGCATATGTTGCGCTTCTCATTAGGAGAGACAAAATTCGCGAGTCTATAAGGGGTCTCCGAAAATCACATTTTAAGACCCTTAAATTAACAGTGTGTGTGATATTCCTAGAAAACTAACTTCGTTCTGATAAACTTATGAAGGAATGACAAACCGCTAACCATTGCAACAGTAGCTCAATTGATAATGTATGGTGTTAATATAAAACACCGTTCGAAGAACGGGTACTTCTGCTTGTAAATAAATAAAAACCAACAAATAAACAAAAATAATAATTAAATAAATAAAGTAACAAAGAAATAAATAAACAAATAATTAAATAAATAAATTAACAAATAAATAAACAATTAAATAAATAAATAAACACATAAATAAAAAGAATTAATAAAATAAATAAAAAAACTAATTAATAAAAATAACAAATTAAATATATATGTAAAAACAAACAAATTCTTAAGTAAATAATGAACAAACAAAATAATATATAATCAATTAAATACATAAATAAATAAAAATAATGGATTAAATAAATAAAAAACAAACAGGTAAACAAAAAATTAACAAATATTTAAACACATAAAAAACAAACAAACAAACAAACAAACAAACAAACAAAAATAAATAAACTAATACAAATAATAATAATAATAATAATAATAATAATAAAATAAACGGATAGGTAAAATACTGCAATTAATTAATTCAATACATTTCAGTAAATACATAAAATAAATCAAAATAAATAGATACATCAATTGAAACGAAACACCATCATGTTGCAGTATATCCCACGTAAATGTGCAGAAAAATCAGTTGGCTTCTAAACCGCAAAAAATTGCTGACGTTTTTAATCTTTCACCCTCCTAAACGAGTAGGCCTAATTCAATCAATAACAAAAATAAACTATCTATAGAAACAAAGTGTTTGGGAGCCTGGCAGCGGCAAAGAGAGAGAGAGAGGAGGAAACGACATCCTATCTGGGGAGACCCTGGAAGAACACACCTTCTGCTCCACCCCCTCACTCCCACCTCCTGGAGACGCTCTATATAATTCAAGCGAGGCGACGCCACGTCAGGGTAGGGTCGATGTTGGCGGCGGGACGGGACGGGACGAAACAGGACGGGACTTCCCTCGGTGATTCAGCCCGCGCGCGACCACCAGGCGCCACCAGAAGCGGCGGAGCTGCCCTCGAAGGTAGTCCAGATAAGGGGGCATCAACAACGTCAGCATTTTCTCGAGTTCTAGTCCATGATAGTGGATTCATTTGTGTTGTTCTTGGATCAGAAGGAAGGCATGGCTGTTAAAACAAAAAAGTAGGACACACAATATGAACGAGAGTGAAATTTTTTGGAATGTTATTGGTTTAACATCCCTGTTAACTATTGCGGCTTTTAGAGTCACCGGGGTGCCGGAATGTTGCCCAGAAGGGGATCTTTAACGTGCCGGTAAATCTACTGACACGGCTCCCTCGCATTTGCGCACCCTCAAATGCCAGATGACTGCGCCAGGATTTGAGCCTGCAACCTTGGGCACAGCAAGCGAGAACGATACCGCTGCGTCACGCAGCCAGTCCTACTAACATGAAATGTATATTCGGAACGTCCCTCATAATTATTACTCACGGCATTGGTTTAAAAACTCTCGGTGGTAAATAAGTTGCTTCTTCCTTCTAAATCCGCCCCTGATTGCAGGCTTACAAAAATGTTGTGCCCTACACGAACCAATAATAACACCAGGGATCAAGTGAGCGTTTGTACACCCATATACAGTTCTCTCATTACAATAATATCGATCGAATTAATACTGGCTACTGTGGACAATGTTTGCTAGTGGATAAGCTACCAATAAACTAGATGTGATTCAGACTCCAATATGAAGTTGAGCCCATTAACGCCGTTTAGTGAAAGTGCATTCGAAATGAACCCCGCAATGGACCGTTTCAGAACGTGTGTGTGTATCGCAAAGAGAGAGGTGGGGGAGGTATTGTTACTGCTTCATCTACACTCTACAGGATTAGGACAGGGTGACATCAACCTCATTCACTTAGGGTTGCGCGGAATCTGGATAATAATCCTTTTCATTTGTGGTTAAGAATTATTCTGGCATTTGACTAGAGGTAAGATGGGAGACTTCTTAAAACCTCTTCTATGTTAACTCAACCTTGTGAGGATAATTGAGTAGAGAATGGGTCCGATTCCCATTTCAATCATCCTGTAGCTAGCATTCTTGACTATCACCGCAGAGGCCGGGGTTCGATTCCTAGCTCTGCAAATAAATTTAATTATGTTCTGAGAGTTGGAACGGGTTGCACTCAGCTACGTGAAGCAAAACTGAGAAGGGCAGGTTCGATTCCTACCTCAGTCATCTCGGAAGAGGTTTTCCGTGGTTTCGCACTTCTACTCCAGGCAAATGTCGCGATGGTTCCTTACTTATTAAGGCAACAACCACCTCCTTCCTAATCCTCATCTGGATGACAAATACAAACACTAGTACATCCATCAAAAATAACATAGGTTATGAATGACAAATTCCATACACACCCAAGTACACAGGGCTAAATGACCACGATGTCGCAAATTCCCTAAACATTCAACAACAACAATCAGCCTGGAAGTGCTTTTCCGTGATTCCTAACTGAAGGTCACACCTGCATCCTTCCCAATCGTAACCTCAATTTTTTTTAAAATTCATAGATGTAACTGAATGGTTATCAGAAAATTCCCCCGCCCCCTTTCACACACACTCACGTACAGGTCTATAAATTAAACATCAACATCATCTTCCACTTCTAAATTCAGTTGAGTGGAATATTCAGCATTAGATTGTTTGAATCGAACTGGTAGATAAGGCGTTATAGGTTCCCACTTTCCCGACGGTTTCTTAACATGGATATATTTTAGGGCTGAAGGTTTCTCTGCGATTAGCGTGGACAAAATTGCAGCTTCGGTGGCGTAGTCTGTAGCATGCTGAACTGCTGTGCCCAAGATCGCGGGTTCAAACACGGCCGAAATCGCCAGATTTTTAAGAGCGTTAAAATCCTTCAGTACGCCTTCCTTCGGAGGGCCAGTGGGCCCATGTCATAGATTTATGACATGTAAAAGAACCTACCACTACAATTGGTAGTGTGTAGCTAAATTTTTAGGTCATTTGGTTAGAAACGCTTTATCATGTTCCAACGTTCCTCGCTAGTTGACAGTGACAGTGGCATCTCTGGTAGTCAAAAATGGAACTTGTTGAAATTGAGCTTGATGGGGAGCCAACGGGCCGTGGAACCATCCCAGAATTTGTCTGGAGTAGAAATGGGGGAAGCCCTGGAAAACCATTTCCAAGATGACTGAGGTGGGAATCAAACTCGCCTCTTCTCAGGTTTGCCTCACGAGGCTGAGTGTACCTCGCTCCAGCCCACAGACCAGAATTAAATTTCCTGGCAGAGCTAGGAATCTAACCCTGACCTCTGAGGCGAAGCCAAGCATGCTAGTCACTACACCACAAGGTGGTCCGGACACTATTTCATACTGTTTTAGTATTATAATTATTACTACAGTGTGTCCGCAAAGTCTCTCCGCAGTACTCACCACTATCACACTGTGCTCCATAAAGTTTCCACCAGCACGGAAAACCCCTTCCACTAAAAACACACGCTCTTCAGTAGTAACCGCTGCGCAGAGACTTTGCGAACACACTGTATTACTATTTGTAATGTCCAATAACAATAAGAACATCCTCTATCGATTACTAGCGTCTCATTGTTATGGCCATAAAAACATGCCGCATGAGAACACGAGAAACAAACTGAGTAGCTACTTTCATCCCGCACTGCAACCAACAATATTGCAGTGAGAGTAACAAAAATCACCATACGCATGTCATACGTTGTTGGCATGTTGAAGAACCCATTTGCATTCAGTAGGCCGTATTCATAGTGGCAAAATTAATCTCGGGATTTCCCACCAAAACAAAAAGTCCCTCCATTCTCTACTAGAGAGCGATATAGTGTCAAGGAGCTTAGATATTTAACCTCCTTGGCTTTCATAGCGCTCCAAGGAACAACAAAATTCGACATGCAAGCTGCCCTTTTGGGCGTCAAATAACAAAGCTTGCACCCGCCCCCTAGGCCATACGATATTATTATTATTATTATTATTATTATTATTATTATTATTATTATTATAACTTTCTCTTTAGTCCCAGTATAGCTACTTCAATCCTAATGGGAACATGATGAGATGATGATAATTGTTGTTTTAAAGGGCCTAACATCTAGGTTATCGGCCCCTAATGGTCTGGGTGATAGCGAAAATGTCAATAAAATGGAAACTAGAACGAAAATTAAATGAGAAGGAAAATACGTACAAAAAGGAACTCAGATTGAAACAATGTACAAAATGGAGAGCGGTAATACTTACAAAAGGGGATTTAGAACGAAAATACTCACAAAAGGAATAGATTGAAAAAAAAACGCACAAATTGTACGTTAAGTTCAAAATACGTACAAAATGCAATGCACAGTCGAAATACTTACAATATGCAAGTGAAATTCAAAATACTGACAAAATGCAAATGAGATTGAAAAGACATACAAAATGCATTTGAGGTTCAAAATACTTACAAAATGAAATTGAAATTGAAAACACACAATGCAATTCAGATTGAAAGTTCCCATTTCCAATCCAAAATATTCACAAAGTGCAATTGAAATTCAAAATGCTTACGAAATGCAATTGAAATTGAGAATGCGTACAAAATGCCCGGTAGTTTCAAAGAACTCATTTGGATAGACAATACTTACAAAATGCAATTTAGATTGAAAATTCTTACAAAGTGTAAGTTAGATTCAAAATATCCCAAAATGCAATTGAGTATCAAAATACTTGCAAAATGCCGATGATACAAAATGCAATTTAGATTGAAAATACTTGCAAAAAGCGGTTTAGGTTGAAAATACAAAATGCAATTGAAGTTCAAAATACTCACAAAAGTCCCGTCCCGGATATGGAAAGACTTACTAAAAAGCAATTTAGATTGTCAATCCTTCAAAATACAATTTAGATAGAAAAAACGTACAAAATGCAACGTAGATTGAAAATACCTACAAAATGTTGTTGATGCAAAAAAGAAGAAAATATCGCTAGGGAATTTGGATACACGGGGGGGGGGGGGGGGGCAAATTAACGAAAACAGTGCGGGAAACTTAAAGAGGAAAGGAAGTTTAATGACAAGAAAACAAGAGGTCTGACCCCTCGAAGAAGGAGGGATCAGGCAAGATGTGACAAGGGCCAATTAAGGCGGGAAAGTGAAAGGCTCCCTAGGCCCCGGATACCCTAATATCGTCGGGGTCAGAAAACAACAAGAGTTGACCAAGGGAGGTCGACAGGAAAGAAGACGGAGAGGAGCCCGGCACAAGTAAGTGGAAACAGTGCCTGACTCAGCTGAGGTCCCGTGGTCCCCAACCCACGTCCCAATAGATGTGAGTCCCTGGAGGACCTAGCGGGAACACTATAAACAATATCAACAAGTGCTGTCGAACAATATTCACACACAAGTGCACGGTTTTGATGGCCACGAAGTAGGCCTACCTAGTATTTAAGATACCAGGCAGATTTAGACACCTGTCTGCAATGTACAGGCTCTGCCAATCATTTAAATTCTATTCTGAGGGTTAGAAAAAGGTGCAATGGGAGGCGGATGATGCTGCTGCTCCAGACATCGTGATAAACATCCCCATGTATTTGGGTGTGTGAAAGAATCTGACAAATTGCATGTATCATTGTGGTGACTCTTCTAATGTGCGGTCATTCATTGGAGTTAGAAATGGGATAGAATCGACCTTGGGCATCAGTTAAGGTTCCATATTAGCATTTGTTTCGATGTAGAAGTGAGAAAACTTGAAAAGTCACTTCTAGAATGATTGCAGAAGGCAGTAGTTCTCTCAACAACCCGAATCGTTGGGAAGTTCATAGGTAGCGACTCTCCAGCTTAGAAGTGGCTTTTCCAGTATCTAAACTATGGTTCCCTGAAGCCCGTATAGTTATGTTGTGATGTACCAGCAGTGTGTTTTATGTACTGTAAAAAACAATGATAATAATAATACTGTTATTGGTTTTACGTCCCTTTTAACTTCTGTGGCTTTTAGAGACGCCGGGGTGCCGGAATTTTGACCCGAAGGGGTATCTTAAACGTGCCAGTAAATCTACTGACACGGCTCCATCGTAATATAGAGTGCCATATCCCCTCCAGGGACGTAGGCGACCTGAATTAGAGCCCTTGATAACTAACCAAGTAACCCGAGCCGGAGTTTGCGTGTGATAGGGTGGCCAGTTCCTTTCCACTCCTCCTCTTGTCATAGCATCCGGCAGGTTCCCATTTTGCATCATGAGGCTGGGAGACCCCGTACCAGACGCATACCAAGACTTTTAAATTCTTGGCAGACCCGAGGATCGAACCCGGTACCTCGGGGGTGACAGCCAACAATGCTAGCCACTGCGCCACGAGGTGGTCTCATTCGTATTTGGGTACCCTCAAATGCCAACTGACTGCGGCAGAATTCGATCCTGCAACTTTGGGCACAGCACGCGAGAACGTTACCGTGGTGCACGTAGCCATCATAATAGCACAGGCGATCAGGAAGACTACAGACTAACACACAAGCACACGGGCTGATAGCCATGGGAACTCTACTTCCAAAAAGGACGAATAAAAGAACAAGAACACTAAATCTCTGCCACTTATCAACCGTTTAACCTTGAGTCAAGGTGTCTACCGAAGGAGCGCTGCCCGCCAACAAGTGAATATTGTGAACAAAAGCATGTGTGTGAGACTCACCAAAGCGCCTGGCGTCCCCCATGCTGTGGGGCGACCTCCACCACACTGTGGTATATACCCTTGTCACTCCGTGGTCAATACCTCGCGTCACTCCCCACCGGCGTCGCGTGCGGACAAGTAACCCGCAATGGACTGATCTGAACTGGACTAGACACTGGCTTGCTGGCTGGCGTGCAAGGGATGAGTTGAGTTCAGTAGGCTGGCCTTGGCCTCAACTTGTCTAATTTTCATTTCACTAACGGCGCCCCTTCATCACTAACATATGATAGCAGGTACAGGCCGGTCCAATCAGCAAGGATCCCTCGACACACCGGGAAATCCGCTCCTGGAAGTTCAACGACCTCTACTAATCGATACTGTCGGAGTTGTTGTCTTACTTCCGTAGTTATACAACATTCAATTAAAACACAGCAATGTTTCTAGGTCTGTGCCGTGTCTTGTGTGGGGTTTCGCCTAGGACACCAAGCTGGCTCATCAGCGGGCTCTTGGTGTCACGCCCGGACCTCCACAGAGGTAGCGAACTTTGCACTACCTCTCTCCTTTAAGAAGAGCACGTTCGCCTCTTAAACTGCGAGAGCGAAAAGCCCAAGCAACCTTTCACCTCCTTACAAAGGCTTCCAAATAAGATGATATATGAGTCGTCCAGTTGCAAAACTCGTTTGATCCACTTGTGAATAAGGATCATGTCGTAATAGTACATTATGCAACGAGCCTATAATGGCTATAATTAAGACAGGAGTATTTTTATAAAACGAGGGTATGCGAGTTTAATTAATTTCCATACGAGTGTCTTAATTACCATTATAGGCGAGTTGCATATGACTGTTTATGTTCGACGATAATTATAACTTTATTATATGTTTTAACATAAATATTCATAAATATCTGTTGAGAGTCAGCCACTTGAATTCTGTGATCGGAGAGCGAGCGCTGGGTTTGATATCTCTGTCTTTGAAGATCTCTGAACGACCGACGCGTGCGCTCTGTGTGCTTGCAATGCCATATTATGCAGGCCATATTATGTTTACATCTGCCGTCCCTCAGTAATATTGTCACCGGAGTCGTTTGAAGGCAATGCGCTGTGTAGAAATTAGGGTTGGTGATATTAAGGTACAGTGCTATTTCTTGTCTCATATTCGCCAGTTTATTTACGCGAACATATGGGCGGTGCGTATTCCATGTCGGTAATTTATTATAGTTCGATAATGTGTTTATGTCCGACATGTTGGATTTTGAGCGCATGCGCGAAGGTATCGTTACCTAATTGGTCAATGAACGAGCTCTGATTGGCTGGAGAAACTGTATCGTAATGAAAAACAGTGTTATAATGACCATCATTATGATACAGTTTTCTGACACATAATAGTGAGGGTCGAACATAATATAGTACATTATGCAACGAGCCTATAATGGCTATAATTAAGACACGAGTATGTTTATAAAACGAGCTTTAGCGAGTTTTATAATTTCCATACGAGTGTTTTAATTACCATTATAGGCGAGTTGCATACAACTTATGTTCGACGATAATTATAACTTTATTACATGTTTTAACACAAATATTCATAAATATCTGTTCAGTAACTAGAATGTTGTGATCGGGTGGTGCGTTAGGTAGCATATCTCCGTGTTCCAAGCTCTCTGGCCGACCGACGCATGCGCTGAGTGTGCTTCAATGCAGATCGTGAACCAGTATTCAGTAAAACTGTCACCGTAGTCGCTTGAAATCAACGCGCTGTGTAGAAATTGGATTTGGGTATATTAAGGTACAGTGCTATTTCATGTCTCGTATTCACCAGTTTATTTACGCGAACATATGGACGGTGCACTTTCGGTAATTTATATAGACATGTTGGATTTTGAGCGCATGCGCGAAGGTATCTTTATGTAATTGGTCAAAAAACTGTTTCTTGAGCTGTGATTGGTGGAAGGAACTGTTTCATAATGAAAAACAAGATGTTCAGTAAAGAAAATATAGCCTACTTTCTCCTAAATGCATGGGTATTGTTATAACTCTTTGTCCTTTTCAAGGAGTATGATTGAATGTTGGTTGTAGTAGCTTGTTGAAATACAACGTGCTATAGGGATATTAAACATGAATATGAGGTGGCCTTTGCTAGTGCTACCTCTGTACCAAATTTCGTTCAATTCGGTTTCACCGTGTTTGAATTGATAGAGGGAATCGATTTGCACACATACTTGGCCACCATCTGCAAACTATTGGGCTGATGTTCTTGCAGTTTGGTCTGAATATGTTTCCCACATAAAGATATGGTGTTGCAAAATTTGGTAGAGACTAGATTATTAGGTTGGTCGTAATTACATTTTAGCTTTTAACATTTGGGTGGCCGCGATTACGTTTCCGTCAAGATAGCGGTGATATAAAACATGACACTGAGGTGCCCTTTAATAGTGCTACCTCTGTACCAAATTTCGTTCCATTCGGTTTCACCGTGTTCGAATTGATAAGGGGAATCGATTTTCACACAAATATGGCCGCCATCCGCAAAATATTAGGCTGATGACCTATTAGTTTGGTCAAAGGATGCTCCCTCCATAAAGGTATGTTGTTGCAAAATTTGGTAGAGATCGGATGATTAGGTTAATCGTAATTTGATTTAAGCTTTGAACATTCGTGTGGCCGCACTTACGTTTCAGTCAAGATGGCGGCGATATAAAACATGACACTGAGGTGCCCTTTCCTAGTGCTACCTCTGTACCAAATTTCGTTCCATTCGGTTCCACCGTGTTCGAATTAATAAGGGGAATCAATTTTGACATAAAGATGGCCGCCATCCGCAAACTATTAGGCTAATAACCGATTAGATTGGTCAAAGGATGCTCCCTCCATAAAGGTATGTTGTTGCAAAGTTTGGTAGAGATCGGATGGTTATGTTAGTCGTAATTTAACTTAAGCTTTGAACATTTGTGTGGCCGCCATTACGTTTCTGTCAATATGGCGGCGATATAAAACATGACACTGAGATGCCCTTTGCTAATGCTACCTCTGTACCAAATTTCGTTCCATTCGGTTTCACCGTGTTTGAATTAATAGGGGGAATTGATTTTCACACAAAGATGGCTGCCATCCGCAAACTATTAGGCTAATGGCGTATTCATTTGGTAAAAGGATGCTTCCTCTATAAGGGTATGTTGTTGCAAAATTTGGTAGAGATCGGATGATTAGGTTAATCGTAATTTGATTTAAGCTTTGAACATTTGTGTGGCCGCCATTACGTTTCCGTCAAGATGGCGGCGATATAAAACATGACACTGAGGTGCCTTTTGTTAGTACTACCTCTGTACCAAATTTGGTTCCATTCGGTTGCACCGTGTTTGAATTAATAGGGGGAATCGATCTTCACACTAAGATGGCCGCTATCCGCAAACTATTACGCTGATGACCTATTAGTTTGGTCAAAGGATGCTCCCCCATAAAGGTATGTTGTTGCAAAATTTGGTAGAGATCGGATGATTAGGTTAGTCGTAATTTGATTTAAGCTTTGAACATTAGTGTGGCCGCCATTACGTTTCCGTCAAGATGGCGGCGATATAAAACATGACACTGAGGTGCCTTTTGTTAGTACTACCTCTGTACCAAATTTTGTTCCATTCGGTTGCACCGTGTTCGAATTAATAGGGGGAATCGATTTTCACAAAAAAAATAACCGCCATCCGCAAACTATTACGCTGATGAGCTATTAGATTGGTCATAGGATGCTCGCTCCATAAAGGTATGTAGTTGCAAAATTTGGTAGAGATCGGATGATTAGGTTTATCGTAATTTGAGTTAAGCTTTGAACATTCGTGTGGCCGCCATTACAGTTTCAGTCAAGATGGCGGCGATATAAAACATGACACTGAGGTGCCCTTTCCTAGTGCTACCTCTGTACCAAATTTCGTTCCATTCGGTTCCACCGTGTTCGAATTAATAGGGGGAATCGATTTTCACACAAAGATGGCCGCCATCCGCAAACTGTTACGTTGACGACCTATTGGTTTTGTCAAAGGATGCTCCCCCCATAAAGGTATGTTGTTGCAAAATTTGGTAGAGATCGGATGATTAGGTTAGTCGTAATTTGATTTAAGCTTTGAACATTTGTGTGGCCGCCATTACGTTTCCGTCAAGATGGCGGCGATATAAAACATGACACTGAGGTGTCCTTTGCTAGTGCTACCTTTGTACCAATTTTCGTTCAATTCGCATTCACCGTGTTCGAATTGATATGGGGGGACAGACATTCAGAGTACACACACTCACACACACACACACACAGACTCACACACACACATACACACACACACACAGAGACTCACACACACACATACACACAGACAGACACATTTTTTTCGCCCTGTGTTGATCTCATAAGTCTACTTTCATTTTTTGCAAAAATCGAAAGTAGGCTAATAGTGTTATAATGACCATCATTATGATACAGTTTTCAGACACATAATAGTCAGGGTCGAACATAATAGTACATTATGCAACGAGCCTATAATGGCTATAATTAAGACACGAGTATTTTTTATAAAACGAGCGTATGCGAGTTTTATAATTTCCATACGAGTGTCTTAATTACCATTATAGGCGAGTTGCATACGACTGTTTATGTTCGACGATAATTATAACTTTATTATATGTTTTAACATAAATATTCATAAATATCTGTTGAGAGTCAGCTACTGGAATTTTGTGATCGCAGAGCGAGCGTTGGGTGTTATACCTTCGTCTTTCAAGAGCTTTGAACGGCCGACGCATGCGCTCTGCCATATGCAGTCATATGTTTACATCAGCCGTCCCTCAGTAATATTGTCACCGCAGTCATTTGAAGACAATGCGCTGTGTAGAAATTAGTGTTAGTGATTTTAAGGTACTGTGCTATTTCTTGTCTCATATTCGCCAGTTTATTTACGCGAACTTATGGACGGTGGGTATTCCATGTCGGTAATTTATTATAGTTCGATGTTGTGTTTATGTCCGACATGTTGGATTTTGAGCGCATGCGCGAAATTATCGTTACCTAATTGGTCAATGAACGAGCTCTGATTGGCTGGAGAAACTGCATCGTAATGAAAAACGGTGTTATAATGACCATCATTATGATACAGTTTTCAAACACATAATAGTGAGGGTCGAACATAAAAATATTTATTTCATTATTTTATTTTATTTTACGGTACTTTATTTCCTTTATTTTGTTTTTCTTTGTTTAATTTTATTTTATTTTGTTTTGTTTCTTGATTTTCTTTTGTTTTGTTTTATTTTAAATTGTTTTGTTTATATTTTGTATTTTTTTGTTTTATTTTACTTTTTGTTTTTGTTTTTACTTTGCTTTGTTTATTTTATTTCGCTTTTATTTTGATTCTGTTTTGTTTCAATTTTATTTTATTTTGTTTTATTTTGATTTTCCAGAAAACAAACATAAAACCAAAAAACATGAAGCAAGAAGCAAAATTCAAAAACAAAAGCAAAAACAGAAAACAAAAAACAAGGAACACAAAGCAAAAAGCAAAAGCAGAAAACAAACACAAAACCAAAAACAAGAAAGAATAGCAAAAAGTAAAATTCACAAGCAAAAGCACAAAGCAAACACAAACACAAAAACCGAAAACACAAAGCAGAAAATAGAAAACCACAAACACAAAAGATAGTAGGCAAAGCACAGAGCAACGTTTCTCATGAAAATGATTCTAATTCACAAGTGGATTAAACGAGTTTTGTAACTGGACGACTCATATTGGCTTTCACGGCCCGTGAATTAAAACTCAGCAATTTTTCTAGGTTTATGCGTGGAGACCAAGAGCCCGCCGATGAGCCAGCATGGTGTTCCTAGGCGAAAACCGGCACAAACCTAGAAATATAGCTGAGTTTTAATTCACGTGCCGTGAAAGCCAATATACCAACATTCAATTAGTTAGATATCCCGACCAACATTGTAGATTGAATATGGGTCTACATCGACTTCCGACTGCTGTCTGTGCTACAGATCTATCCTGGCTTTCCCGCCACTTAGAATCGCTTCGGCCGTTTAGATCATATTAGGGGGACACACACACAAACACACATAAATGAAAACAGATTACAAATGAAATACCTAATTGCCAAACATTCTGTGCAACCGAGCTACTTGGGTGATCCGAAGGACTAACCCAGGTCTACACCATTAAGCTTTGAAAGGAAGGCTGATCCGCATGTTAGGCTACTGTAATAATTCATTTTTGGTCATTTTGTTAAGGTATTTATACTCCGTTTATAAGGACATTATATTTCCATCTATAATAATCCTCTTCCATGTGTAATGGGCAGCTTCGGTGACATAGTTGGTAGCATGCTGAGCTTCTATGTCCAAGATTGCGGGTTCAAACCCAGCCGAAGTCGTCGGATTTATTTAAGAGCGTTAAAATCCTTCAGTATGCCCACCTTCGAAGGCGAAGTAAAGCCGGCCGTCCCATGTCATAGATTTACGGCATGTAAAAGAACCTTCCACCAATTAAACTTGTGTGAAGCTAAATTTTCAGGTTAGATTTCGTTGAAACGCTCTATCAAAGTTCCAACGTTCACCACTAGGTGTCCTGGTAGCAAAAGTTGGAACTACTTGAAATTGAACGAAACTTGTAGCTCACCCCATGAGTGTCCACATTGGAGCAGCTACAAACTCTGACGAGCTGACCATGTCCTTGGACATTCCCGGCACTAAAAGCCATACGTTAAATAAATAACTCCGTTTATAACTACTTTATATTTACATCTACACAATCCTCTTCCATGAGTAATGAATGCCATTCAATGAATATTTTCTTATGAAAAATGCATGGCAGGTAAATCATGCGCAAAACACTGAATCGCACTAACAATTGTATCGATAAAAACAAAACCGCAACAAAATAACGCTGATAATATTTTGGAAGCTCGCCTTGGAAAGTATTAAAAAGTCACTACATTTTCCTTCCCACTTATATGGACTTAGTGAATGTCGGCCTCTTTCCGTAGCCCTCTTAGCCATCAACGTGGAGGTTCGTGGTCTATTCCAGTCTCTGACAAGAAATTAATTCTGGTCTGAGGGCTGGAACGTAGTTCACTCAGCCTCGCAAGGGAGAACTGAGAAGAGGTGGGTTCGATTACTACCTCAGCAATCCTAGATGTGGTTTTCCGTGGCTCCAGGAAAAGGCCGATAGGGTTTCTAACTTAATCCCTGCCTCACTTACAAATACACACAATAGTACAGGTTATGAGACAGGTTCCACATACACCAACGAACATGGGTCTACATGATCTCGATGTCGCAAACCCCTTAAATTAATTAATGACAACAACTACAACTATAACAACAAAGACTTAAGAGGCAAACATTGAAGTTAACAGTGGATATTGATTAAAATGTTATACGTAAATGTTTTTTATGTCCATTAGACTTCTAGGCACACGTCCATTTGTATTTTAGAGAGAAGTCCATCAGTCTTCTAGGCACATGTGCATCAGTCTTTTAGGCACACGTCCATCAGTCTTCTAGGCACATGTCCATCAGTATTCTAGGCACAAGTCGATCAGTATTCTAGACACAAGTCCATCAGTCTTCTAGTCACATACCTATCAGTCTTCTAGGCATAAGTCTATCAGTCTAGGCATACACCTATCAGTATTCTAGGCACATATCCATCAGTCTTCCAGGCACACGTCGATCAGTCTAGACACGGCCATTAGTCTAGGCACAATTCCATTAGGCTAGGCACACGTATATACGCATTTTAGGCACAAGTCAACTAGTATACTAGGTACAAGACCATTAGTATTCTAGGCACAAGTCCTTCGGTCTAAGTATACGTTCATCAGTCTAGGCACAAGTCCATCAGTATAGACATAGGTCTATGTCTCAGTATAGCAGACTTGAAAAGTCAAGACAAATTTGGCCAATAGCAAGTAGCCAATAGCAATTTAAGTATGAGGTTCAAGACACAATTACTATTTACGTACTAAAACTTACAGTAAGTGCTGGTATTGTAGTGTGCCTAAAGCCACACAAGTTAAAATAGGAACTGAACACTACAACACCAGCCAATGTTGCTGGTAGCACTGAGTGAACGCTGAAGAGAAAGCGGAAGGGACAATCCCGCAAACTTCTGGTGTGGTTTGCGGAGTTAACAGACTCAGGAACTAGATAATGGGTTAGACGCCTCAAATCCTGGAGGCAAAGGAAGCGTTCAACTTCAGAATGTCGGCCAGCATAATAGCGAACATCAGACCACATATTAAGTCTGCGAGTACCTCTTCACAGTAGCTAAAAGATTTCTAAAGGTCCACCTCGTTGCGTAGTGGCTAATACTCTTGGATTTTACAAATTATGGATATCCTCGCCGAGGCCTGGGTTCGATTCCCGGCTCTGCCAAGAAATTTAATTCTAATAATAACGTTATTGGTTTTACGTAGCCTACCTTTTAACTACTCTGGCTTTTAGAGACGCCGGGGTGTCGGAATTTTGCCCCGAATGGGATCTTTAACGTGCCCTAATCTACAGACACGGCTCCCTCGCATTTGTGCACTCTCAAATGCCAGTTGACTGCGACGGTATACGAACCTGCTACCTTGGGCCCAGCAAGCGAGAACGTTACCGCTGAGCCATGCAGACAGCCAAATTTAATTCTGGTCTGAGGGCTGCAACGGGGTACACTCAGCATCCGGAGGCAAAACTGAGAAGAGGCGGGTTTGATTCCCACCTCAGCCATCTAGGAAGTGATTTTCCATGGTTTCCAACGTCTTCTCTAGGCGAATGCCGGGATGTTTCCTAAAGTAAAGGCACGGCCGGCTTCTTCCCAATCCTCATCTGAGTAACAACTAAACCCCCCCCCCCCCCCACACACACGCGATGCAGCAAAGCCCCTCAATGGATCATCATCAACAACAGCAACAGATTTCTAAAGCTTAAAGTGGACGACACTTTGTCTTCATCGTCCGAAAATTGCTCTAATTGTCCTTTGCCTTTATTTGCAAACACCTGATTATTTGAAGTTTGTCTGAAGATTTCAGAAACGAAAAATCCAACATTTTGCTTTTTTAATTCATTATGCATTTTAAATCTAGTATATTGTAGCTACTTTGTTACAAACGAGGATTTTGTCAGCCAAGGGGGCAGGTCCTCAAAAACTACCACCGTAGGATGTGGGTACATACCCATAAAAATCGAAGACAGCACTATAATGAGGCGTACTAGGCAAGGTGAGCTTCCTCATTGAGTCAGAACAACAGTAATGACCCTGTGAGTAGAACCTTTCACAGCATAAGAAGGTATTGAGGATTTTGTGCAAAAATATAAATCAGTAATATAAGATGGCTCGTCGAATTATCTTCAAACCATCACCGAAAATAAATAAATTAATTAAATTATAAACAAATATAAAAATAAAAAATAAAAAAATATAAAAAATATATTGTTCTTCGGAAGCTGTACGCCACTTCTTTACTTTTTTATTTTTACGAAATTATGGATATCCCATTTCCAAGAAATTGGCATTTTGGCTTTCACGGCCAAGTAAATAAAACTCAGCAAATCTTCTAGGGATTTACCGTGTCTTTTGTGGATTTTTGCCTAGCTGCACGAAGTCAGGCTCATCAGCGTGCTCTCGCTGACCGTGCCCGGACCGCCGCATGGGATAGTAAACTATTCACTGCGACTCCTCTTAGATTATATGTAGCGCATTTTCACATCTTTACACGGCAAAAACCTATAGAAGTTTTGCCGAATATTAAATACTTGGGCGTCTTATGGTTCTTACACGATTTTTCCGGATACTGCTTCACATTGGTGGCAATTTCAAAGACGTACGATCATCAAACGTTACCGCGTAGGAACTTAAATTTCTGTATTAAACCAGCGGCGAAAATCTAGCGACTTCTGATCTTTTTACATACACAAGGTGTAACATGTATGTGGAGCCTACGTCACTAGTGCATCCAAAACCAAGTGGCACCACAGTCCATTAAAGGCCGCGACCGCTACCCAGTCATTTGGTCTGCAAAATGCGGGGTGACGCGTGGTCAGCACGTCGGGTCCCATCGGCCGTTAATCTTGGTTTCCGTGACCAGGACGGTGCCTCATTTTCAGACAGCTAATCAATTGTCCTCACGAGGCTGAGTGAACTTCGTCCCAGCCCTCACGTCAGTTTCTAAAATCCTTGATGGAGCCGGGAATCAAATCAAAATACAACGCCTTTACCTTACAGCTTACAATAGTCAGCGGCTTCGGTGGCGTAGTTGGTAGCATGCTGAGTTTCTATGCCCAAGATTGCGGGTTCAAACCCGGCCGAAGTCGTCGGATTTTCTAAGTATGTCTCAGTATGTCTTCCTTCGGAAGAGAAATAAGCCAGCGGTCCCATGTCATAGATTCATGGCATGTAAAAGAACCTTCCACTAATTACAGTTGCGTGAAGCTAAATTATAGGTTATATTTGTCTAACGCTCTTAGGTTCCAACGTTCGTCGCCAGGAGCCTGCAGGAGTCTGCAGTCTTTACTTGAATTAAAAACAGATGACACACACAAAACAGCCATCACAATCTTAACACCGGTTATCAGACAAATTCTACACACACCAAGTACACGGTGCTACACGACCACGTCGACGCAGCCCCTGAACTGAGGAACCAACCAACCAACCTACCTAACATTAGCTCCCCACCACTCGCCAATATCCAGAAGTACCATACCTCAGAAATGAAATATAAAGTTAGTTATAGTTGTTCTAAAGGGAGAAACAGCGAGGACATCTTCCCCTAGAAATGAGATAAGTGGGACTCTAGTTCTTATAAGGAGTTTCTCTTAGTTTTAGTGTCTCCTTCTCACTAGTTACACGAGTCCCCTATATCACGTTACGCCTTGGAAATAAAACTTACAAGGATATCTGTCAGTGAATTGGCAACACTAATCCGGCTGGGATCTATAAATAACTAGGAAGAATGTCCAAGAACTGTCAAAGTTTGGATGCAATCGATAACCCTATTGACCACGAAAGAAATTATTGACACTTCGTAAGAAATTCTGAAGAGTATGTCACACAGTTTCAAGACGCGTTATGAGGCTTGCTTCCAAGCCACCATAACACAGAACACTTTTTAACAACTTTTTGTTTTAAGGCAGAACATATAGCTTAAATAAGTCAATACATTAATGATTTCAATGTGATAACTGTGCCTGTCATAAATCTTGTGCAAGAACTATGTACATTTCCAAGGAATATAGCCTACATCTTGTTATTAATCAAAGTTCCACGTTTTCAAAATTCAAATCGTAACTATTTTTGTCCCTTTTCAAAATCTGTTTTTTTCTTTGTACAAACCTTCACCGCTTCCCCTCATATCTCCTGCGTTTATAGGAAATGTTGGACCTTTATATTATTAAAGTGGGTGTTGAAACCTTGAGCTACAAAATGAAACTCAATCATACCTTTGTGGCTTTAATTAGTCTTTCAATGAAACGTCAAAAATATTATTTTGAGTTTGCACGGAAAAGAAATGGAACAATAACGCTCAATTAATTCATATTGTGGAAATGAGTGAGATTCATTTTGTTTTTGAAGGTTTAACACCCGCTTCAAAGAAGTAAAAGTCCAAAAATTCCTATAAACGAATGAGATATGTATGAGGGAATCGGCGAAGATCAGTACAAAGCAATAACCGTATTTTGAAAAATGAATAAAAATAATGAAGATTTCAATTTTGAACATTTTATACTTTGCTTCCAACAGCGAGATTTATGTGTTTCCTTGGAAATGTATATAATTGTTGTACAAAATTTATGACAGACACAGTTATCACATAATCGTTAATGTATTGCCTCATTTATACGTACGTTCCTCCTTAAGGGGACTAACATGTAGGAGACCGAATCTAAATAATGAGGATTAAGATAACGCTTATCCTCCCTATATTATTCTGCCAAGGTCCCATTCCGGTTTTGTACCGAAAATAAGGTCATTTTACACCAACCTACACATATGGTGTACCTACAGGTTCCGCATAACCCCATGATTGCCCGAAACGCACTCACTTCCTCTATAAATAAATACCTTAAAATGTACATTTACAATGGGAGCACCGTAACAAGGCGAGCCTGCCGCTAGAGTGCAGGGCAGCGCGGTGGCGGCAGCCATCTGGCGGGAGCGCGGCGTACTGCTAGTCGATCCTGCCGCTAGAGCGCAGGGCAGCGCGAGCCATCTGGCGGGAGCGTGGCGTACTGCTAGCTGAGGAATCTCTCAGCAGATGGCTGTGGTGTGGTCTCGCCAAGACTTTCTCTAGGGTTCAATCCTTTGCAAATGTAAAAATTGCTGTAGAAGAAGCTCCCGAGCAAACAATAACCGATGAAATCGTTGTAACATGGAATATTGTCTACAAAGAGGTGCTGTGATAAGTAAAAAACACTGTTCTACATAATTCTTTCCGTTCTTCTCGTATACGTATGCCGTTTAACAACAACAAATAGGCCTACATGTCTTCAATATTTAAAACTTCGTTCTCCCACATTCTTCCCTACTACCCCATAAACCTACATTCACGTTGCGAAAGCTCGCACGGGCCTACTAGTTATTATTATTATTATTATTGAATATACAGTCTTCAGTCCTCATTATTTTTTATTTTTTGCTTGCGATTTGACCACTTAGGATCATGCCACAATTACAGTGTTTTAGTTGTAATTTCCTCTGCCTCCAGTACTGTGCTGCTGCCGTTGTTCAGCCGTCCAAGCTTTTCCGGTCTTTGCAGCTCGTCTCTCGTCATGAGACCCTTCCAAATTATGTATCCTGTTTCGAAAAGTATCCCTTTCCAACATTAGAGCATCTGGGATGTTAGATCTTTCAAGGCCTTTCCGAGTTTTTTAATCCTTGATGTAGTTGTTTTTTTGTTCCAGAAGTAATCAATTAACTGCTTGGTTAATCTGGATTTATCCAATCTGTACATGTGTTCAAGAAATATTAGCCTCCGTTTCCTCAAGGTCGCAGATATGTTTTCTACATTCTGGTAGACTTCGGCGTTGCTCCGAAGTTTCCATCCTGTTTCCGTCTGAATTGGGCCCATGATTTTCCGGAGGATTCTCCTTTCCAGAACCTCCAACTTCTCTAGCCTATTGAAAGGCATTCACAGGCGTATAGGCATTCTGTTTTGTCTACAGTGTTGTAGTGCTTTATTTTGGCGTTCCAGGAAGCATTTCTTGTTATAGATGTTTTTTGTAACCCATACGCTCTCTCCATTTTTGAGATCCTATCGCCTACCGCAGCTTTCTCTAGACCATTGTCCTGAATCGTTTCACCGAGATATTTAAATTTCTATACTCTCTGAATCCGTCCTATCTCCGTTTCAAGGAATTTCGGTCCTTGTGCGTCATTTATCATGAATTTTGTTTTCTCTATCGAGATCCTGAGGGCCGTCTTACTGACGATCTTTCCTATGAGGTTAATCTGAGTGATCACTTCCCTTGGGCTTTCCGAGAGTATCGCAAAGTCATCTCCAAAGGCCAAACAGTTGACTTTAATCCCTCCTGATTTCCTCCCTTAGCAGATCGAGCTTATTCCTTGATTTATAAGCTCTGAGTTCCACATTCATACGATCTTTTCCAGGATGCAGTTGAATAGTAGTGGTGAAAGTCCGCCACCTTGCCTTACACCAGTCTTGATTTCAAACGACCGGGACAATTCTCCCATGAACTTTACTTGGAGTTTGTGCCTGTTAATGTACCTTTGATTATGTTTGTCAACTTAAGTTAACTTGAGTTTCACCCCGAACTCTCGGATGATACCATCCAGGGTTTCTCATTTATTTATTTATTTATTCATTTATTATTTCTACAACAAGAAAGTGCTCCAATTCCAGTAGGGAGTAAGAGCTTAGGAGAAATGTAAAATTAAATAATTTCTTCAATTGTGCACATCGTTGAAGGGCTAAAGGGCTCGGAAATGTTTCAAATTGTGAGTCTTGGAGAGCTCTATCAAACTTAAAAAAAAAACGAATTTCAAAAAATAATTTTGGCCTAAATGCAGGTCCGGAAATACAGTCTAAAATCGCTTGTTTCTTTACTCGTTTTCTTTTTGATTGAAATCCTACCCAAATTAACTTACTTAATTCATTCTTTAATGTGTTCCTGGGATCAATATCCACAGGCGTTTCTTTTATTTTTTGAAAAATCTTCACACCAGAAGTAGTTAAAAAGGGCTAAGTGACACTCTACATTGACTCACACTAGCACGTCTAGTAGTAGAATCGGCAAATTGCTAATCTAATCGACCGGATATGGTTGAGTATCCGTTGAACAATGATCAGTCTACCGCGTGTCATCACACCGGCACCTCGTAAGAAATGTTTAGTGTGTCCTTTACATTAGGAAAAGTGGAGAAAACGCGGAAAATAAATTACAAATGCATCAACAATAAGATTCAGTGATGACCGAGTACAAGTCGCCAATCGGAAGAAAATATAATAGGCTGTTTTCAACATTGAGTTAATGCCTGAAGGGCTAGAACTGTGGAGTTTTTAAGATATGATACACTTCGGATACGCGAATACCGTCGGAATCGGAAGAGAGCAACAGCTGGTCAAGAGTGGCCGGCAGGAAAGATAAAAGACAAGTGCCCGTTACATTTAAGTGGAAGCAACAGTAGGCACAGCACGGGTCGTGGTCGCTCGCCTCTTTGTGAGTTCCTGAAGTTGGGCAAAATTAACAGGTCGCTCGCCTCTTTGTGAGTTCCTGAAGTTGGGCAAAATTAACAGAAGGTATTAATGATTTAAAATCAATCAGTGGGGGAAGTTCTGTTGTTGTTGTTGATGATTCTTTTAGGGGATTTGTGACATCGAGGTCATGGCCATGTACATGGGTGTGTGTAGAATGTTTCTGATAACCTGCGTCATTATGATGTCTGTACTAGTGTATGTATTTTTTATTGAGGTAAGATTTGAATAGGAAACTTCCGTGGCCTTTAGTAAGGTAACAAACCGGCATTTTCCTGGAGTAGAAGTGGGAAACTAAAGGAAACCACTCCCAGGATGGCTGAAGTAGTAATCGAACCCACCTCTTTAGTTTTACCTCACGAGACTGAGTGTAACTAGTTCCAGCCCTCAGACCAGAATTTGCAGAACCGGGAATCCAACCCAGGCCTCCGCGGTGACAGCCAAGAGCTACACAACGAAGCGGATTACGGGAAGTTCTCAGATTGTAGTTCATTTGTCTGCAACTCTCTGAGCTGAGAGCAAAAAGCCGTGGCTGATCAAGCAAGCATACAGATCAACAAATCATGCCAAAAAGAGGTAAATGTGGACTGATGCCGACGTCATCAATAGCTTTTTATAATGAATTTAGTCCATACATAATATGATTGCTAGTAATTTTAAACAGAACCAAGTGAAAGATATGCAATATTTAATACATTTTATAAATACGTATACAAATAAAACAACGATGCTCTAGCATTCATTTGCCTTATGAACACCTTCGTCAGCATTCGTATATTTTTATACCACTCTTCTATAGAAGCTCGGTCTTTCCTTTTTGTTACCAGCCTGGTCTGCAACAAAACAACGTTCAGTTGCGGACATTTGCTATTAGTTGTTCCACGACTTTCAGCGTAAAATAAATATTCTTGACTCGTAAGTATGCGAGATCAACAGTAATGTACACTTCATGAGACACAACATGGGTGGTTGAAATAGTGTACGCTCCTGAACCTTATCACCATAGGCAACTCTTCAATCTCTCGTGTTCGGCGGGCTGCAGAATTCTCAACTGGATGGGCTATAAGGAGCAAGTTGCCTGGGGTTTGGAATACAGTAATTGAATTGGTGAGTGAAAAAAAGGAAAATACAGTACGGTATTCCAAAAGATCGAAACTTTAACTGAGATAGCCACTTCGTTCCTGATGGCAAGCCCTATCTATTGCATTGAAAAAGGTACTCATTCTAATGCAATGGACAGTGTTTTCATTCTGTCGAAGAAGGGACACTTTTTTCTTCTTCAACTAAACGCTGCGCCAGCTGTCATTGGCATGAAATCTAACACACTTAATGACAACGCTAAACTTACAGCAGCAGCTGAGTTAATCGTACATAGGAGACAGGCCAAAAAGTTTTACAATAAGCATGAGCAGCGCCACACCTGACAAACGGCAGGAGCTGCTGACCAGGACAACGAATAACTATAAAACAAATGATAGTGTGCGTATTGTTGTTTTACTGTTTAATAGACTTTTGAATTGCGAGTGTATTATACATTATTTGCCTCTACAAAGATATTTCTAAAATTGCAGTGCAAAAAGGGACATATTCCTTTATATAAAAAGTCCTCTCGGCACGCCGGAAGGCGGAGGTAGATTTCACCGGACAAACTTGGGGATAGGCGAAAATAGGCAGAATATGCAGATTTTCGTAGAAGGATCAGACCTCATTTATTGCGAGAAGGTATTTTATAATTGGAGCTTAATTAACTTTGTTTTTCGTCATTTTAAGCTTATTTTAAACATTTTATTGTCTTCTGGGAACGGTAACCTTCTTGTCATTTGGGGTCCATTTTTATACTTGTGGTCACACTGTCCTTATGCAAGGTTTCGACACTGATGTGTAACTATGTAACGGTCTGTTACTTCTTCACGCAAAATTATATCTCCCGCAGAGATTTTGGTTGGTTCCTCAGTTTAGGGGCTGCGACAACGCGGTCATGTAACCCCGTGTACTTAGGGATGGCTGTATTAGTCTGTAATTCAGGTAAGGACTGCAGACGGTCAATTTCAAGCAGTAGTTCCTAATGTTGCTACCAGGTACTACCGTCAACGACACCTACCTGTGAACTTGGCTACTAGATGCCACCGCAGCTCAACGACATCTACCTGTGAACTTGGCTACTAGATGACACCGCAGCCAGCAACTCGCAACGAACGTTGGAATTTCCCCTCCAAAGGAAAGCATACTGAGGGATTTTTAGCGCTCTTAGAAAATCCGACGACTTCGGCCGGCTTTGAACTCGCGACCTTGGGCATAGACATTCAGCATGCTTGCTACCAGTTACGTCACCGAAGCCGCTTCACACTTAGTCAGATGGAATGGAATTCTGAATATGATCTCGTGCAAGTGCGTTATCTTGGCAACGTCAGATGGCTCATCCCTCATCAATTTAGTAGAGTTGCCATGGCAAGCCCATTCACGAACTCGACCGAGATTTTATAGGTATACATATTCGGTAAAATATTCAAAGTGATTGGTGCAAAATTACGGCAGTTATCGTGTCCACAAGAAACTGATATGCATATATATATATATATATATATATATATATATATATATATATATATATATATATATATATACATACATAAATTATATATAAACTTTTGAACTGACGGTGGTTTTGGGGTCTTGGGGATGTGAAACGCGAAGATATGTCGAAATTTTCCGGAAGTCGAAACATGGTACCCATTGCAATAGTTAGCTTTCTAATGAAATCTACCTCTGGTTGGTTCCTCAGTTTATGGGCTGCGACAACGCGGACATCTAACACCGTGTACTTTGGGTGAGTGTAGAATCTGTCTGATAAACGGTGTGAATTGTAATGGCTGTAGTAGTCTTAATTCAGGTAAGGACTGCAGACGGTCAATTTCAAGCAGTAGTTCCTAATGTTGCTACCAGGTACTACCGTCAACGACACCTAGCTGTGAACTTGGCTACTAGATGCCACCCTGACCAGCAACTCGCAACGAACGTTGGAACTTCCCCTCCAAAGGAAAGCATACTGAGGGATTTTAGCTCTCTTAGAAAATCCGACGACTTCGGCCGGCTTTGAAACCGCGACCTTGGGCATAGACATTTTGCATGCTACCAGTTACGTCACCGAAGCCGCTTCCCACTTAGATGAAAATACTGAATCTGATCTCGTGCAAGTGCGTTGTCATGGCAACGTCTGATGGCTCATCCCTCATCAATTTAGTAGTGTTGCCATGGCAACCTCTGATAGCTCTTGGCATTTTCTTATAATTCCGAAATCATTTTTCTCATCCCCTGGCATAATGGTGGGTCATATCAAAAATTATTTCAGACAAAAGGTTTAGGTAATTATTAGGGGAATATTGTCCATTTCGTACGGTTTTGATATTGTGCCTATTAAGAGAGATATGATTAATGTTTCCCGAAAACCCCACTTTTTCCCACCCCTTTGGTCAATGGTTGGTGATATAAAAAAACTCTTCAAACATAAATTTTTGGGCTTTATCCGACACATAGTATGAACGTTGAACGGATTCGATATTTCATATATTAAGAGAGTTATAGCAATATTTCACTTTTTCGAAAAAAAAAGCCCCCCATTTTCACCCCCTTCTACCGATTTAGCCCAGTAACGAACTCGACCGAGATTTTATAGGTATACATATTCGGTAAAAAGTGATTGGTGAAAAATTACGGCAGTTATCGTGTCCACAAGAAACTGATATATATATATATATATACTTGTGAACTGACGGTGGTTTTGGGGTCTGGGGGATGTGAAACGCGAAGATATGTCGAAATTTTCCGGAAGTCGAAACATGGTAGCCTACCCATTGCAATAGTTAGCTTTCTAATGAAATCTACCTCTGGTTGGTTCCTCAGTTTAGGGGCTGCGACAACGTGGTCATCTAACCCCGTGTACTTTGGGTGAGTGTAGAATCTGTCTGATAAACGGTGTGAATTGTAATGGATGTATTAGTCTGTAATTCAGGTAAGGACTGCAGACGGTCAATTTCAAGCAGTAGTTCCTAATGTTGCTACCAGTTACTACCGTCAATGACACCTAGCTGTGAACTTTGCTACTAGATGCCACCCCAACCAGCAACTCGTAACGAACGTTGGAACTTCCCCTCCAAAGGAAAGCATACTGAGGGATTTTAGCGCTCTTAGAAAATCCGACGACTTCGGCCGGCTTTGAAACCGCGACCTTGGGCATAGACATTCTGCATGCTACCAGTTACGTCACCGAAGCCGCTTCCCACTTAGTCAGATGTCAAAGTCAACCCCTGGCACCATCCAGCCCATGACGGACTAAGGCCGACCAAGCGACCGCTGCCCAGCCATTTGGCCTGCAGATATTGGGGTGAAGCGTGATCAGCGCGTCGGGTCCCCTCGGCCGTTAATATTGGTATTCGTGATCGGGGTGCTGTCTCACTGTCAGACAGCTACTCAATTGTCCTCACGAGGCTGAGTGCACCCCGTTCCAACCCTCACGTCAGTTTTAAAATCCCTGACGGAGCCGGGGATTGAACCCGGGGACTCCGGGTGAGAGGCAGGCGCGCTACCCCAACACCACGGGGCCGGCTTAGTCAGATGGAAATACTGAATTTGATCTCGTGCAAGTGCGTTGTCATGGCAACGGCTCATCCCTCATCAATTTAGAAGCGTTGCCGTGGTAACCTCTGATAGCACTTGGCATTTTCTTTAATTCCGAAATCATTTTTCTCATCCCTTGGCGTAATGGTGGTCATATCAAAAATTCTTTCAGACAAAAGTTTTAGGTAATTATTAGGGGAATATTTTCCATTTTGTACGGTTTTGATATTGAGCCTATTAAGGGAGATATGATTAATGTCTCCCGAAAACCCACTTTTTTCCACCCCTTTGGTCAATGGTTGGTGCTATCAAAAAACGTATTTGACATAAATTTTTGGCACTTATCCGACACATATTATGAACTTTGAATGGATTCGATATTTCACGTATTAAAAGAGTTATAGCGAAATTTCACTTTTTCGAAAAAAGCCCCCCATTTTCACCCCCTTCGACCGATTTTGCCCATTAACGAACTCGACCGAGATTTTAATGGGATACTTATTATGTAAAAAATTCAAACTGATTGGTGCAAAATTACGGCAGTTATCCTGTCCACAAGAAACTGATATATATATATACATAAATTATATATAAACTTTTGAACTGACGGTGGTTTTGGGGTCTGGGGGATGTGAAACGCGAAGATATGTCGAAATTTTCCGGAAGTCGAAACATGGGACCCATTGCAATAGCTTTCTAATGAAATCTACCTAAAAAATCCTCTCGGCACGCCGGAAGGCGGAGGTAGATTTCACCGGGCAAACTAGGGGATAGGCTATAATAGGCAAAATATGCAGATTTTCGTAGGAGGATCAGACCTCATTTATTGCGAGAAAGTATTTTACAATTGGAGGTTAATGATTTTTTATTCGTCTTTCTATGCATATTTTGAACATTTTATTGTCTTATGGGGATGGTAACCTTCTTGTCATTTGGGGTTCATTTTTATACTTGTGATCACACTGTCCTAATGCAAGGTTTGGAACTGATGTGTAACTATCTAACAGTCTGTTACTTCTTCACGAAAAATTTTGTCTCCCGCAGAGATGTTGGTTGGTTCCTCAGTTTAGGGGCAGCGACAACGTGGTCATGTAACCCCGTGTACATTGGGTGTGTGTAGAATCTGTCTGATAAACGGTGTTAATTGTGATGACTGTATTAGTCTGTAATTCAGGTAGGTCTGCAGACGGTGAATTTTAAGTATTAGTACCTAATTTTGTACCAAATACTACCGTCAATGACACCTAGCTGTGAACTTGGCTGCTAGATGCCACAACAACCAGCAACTTGCAACGAAAGTTGTAACTTCCCCTCCGAAGGAAAGCATGCTGAGGGATTTTTAGCGCTCTAAGAAAATCCGGCGACTTTGGTCTGCTTTGAACCAGCGACCTTGGGCATAGAAGTTCAGCATGCTACCAGTTAGCCGCTTCCCTCATAGTCAGATGGAACAAGAAGTTCCGTGACGAACTAAAGAGCCTACTTTTCTTAAAATTAAGATTCATGCCAATGATTAATCTACAGTATATGAACCTATCTAGAATAATGACGAAATTAAGTTGGTAATATCGAAATGTCTTAATTAGTTCGAAATACTGTATACTAGGCATAATGTAGCCTAATAGAGCAATACAGTTGGCAGCCCTGGTGACTGAATATATTCTTAATTCCATCTCTTAAGGCACAGAATACAAAATGTGGTTGAAGTCCAAAGGACGTTACATGGAGTTAGACATTGGATCTATTAGTACACGTAAAAGCATGTTGGCAACAATGTCATGCGAGTGCTGGTCAGAAATAATCTGAAATATTATGATATCTTTTTGTGCCAATTTTGGATGAAATCCATTTGTTGGTATAGAAGTTACATGTATTTTAAAATTGGAGCTATCATCAGGCATAGAAGGCCGGCCCCGTGGTGTTGGGGTAGCGCGCCTGCCTCTCACCCGGAGGCCCCGGGTTCGATCCCCGGCTCCGTCAGGGATTTTAAAACTGACGTGAGGGTTGGAACGGGGTGCACTCAGCCTCGTGAGGACAATTGAGTAGCTGTCTGACAGTGAGACAGCGCCCCGATCACGAAAACCAAGATTAACGGCCGAGGGGACCCGACGCGCTGATCACGCGTCACCCCAATATCTGCAGGCCGAATGGCTGGACAGCGGTCGCTTGGTCGGCCTTAGCCCGTCATGGGCTGGATAGTGCCAGGGGTTGACTTTTTTGTTGTTGTATCAGGCATAGAATCATGCTGGCAGCACTGACTTATATTAATTACTCCAAATTAATCTAGAATGTCAGGTGCTATACGTGTGCAAAGTAGAGAGCTGTTGGCTTGCATACTTTCTGATATATTGGTATTTGGATTAAAAATAGAGAGAGAGCAATTATTAACAGTTGTCATATCAGTCATATCTGTTTATGTACACATATTACCCACAAAATTTGGATGAAATCCAATTGATAGTGTAGAAGTTATATGCATTTAAAAATTGGACCTATCAGAAGGCTTAAAATTATTTTGGCAACACTGTCATATATGCGCTCCTGGAAATTAAACTGAAATAGTATTATCCACATGTGAGCCAATTTTGGAATAGCTCCCATGTATAGCCTACATTCCAAGATATCCAACATGGAGCTCAAAATTCTTGTGCTTTCTTTAGCAGTTGGTAGCACTGACATCATTTTCAAATATGGGCCTGAGATATTCCGGTATACATCTTTACTCATACTAAATTTGGTTTCGATTGTTGCAGCCGTTTAGGAGTTGATAGAGGGACACACACACACACACACACACAGCCAGCCAGACAGACAGGACAGACCGACAGACAGACAGACAGACAGACACATTTTCCCGGATCGATCTCATAAGTCTACTTTTTCCTCATTTTCGCAAAGTGTGAAAAGTAGGCTAACAAGTAGTTCCGTGAAGAACTATACAGCCTATTTTCATATAACCTGCTCATGTTAATTGCCCCTATCAACATACAATATTTCAGTTTAATTGCTGTAATAGATTCGTAGATATTGAGAACCGTCTAAATATTTCAGATGGTCGCCAGGTTGGATTTTTTTTTGTACTATTACATTAAGATTATTGTGCACGTGTGGTATTCAAACTGCAATCGCATGATTAGAACACAAGAAGTAAAAACGAGATTCTAAAATTACGCACAGCAGCCATCTTATGGTTATGCAAACAATTGAAATAAATTAGATGCCAGTGGATCAACATTTGTATAAGCATTTAACGTGCAACGTTTCATGGCACCCGGATAGTTAATTCGCGAGAAACGTCCATTTAAATATTTATACTTCGCGTCGCCGCCATGTTGGATTTGTGCTCACCAGGTTACTGAAAGTCCTATAGGTGAACATAGTCTCTATGAACATAAAAAAATTCAGTTTGGTTGCTGTAAAAGATTCATAGATATTGAGAACCGTCTAAATATTTCGGAAGCTCGCCATTTAGGATTGTTATATGTATACGGCAGTTATAGTGTCCACAAGAAATTGATATATATACATAAATTATATATAAACTTTTGAACAGACTGTGGTTTTGGGGTCTGGTGGATGTGAAATGCGAAGATATGTCAAAATTTTCCGGAAGTCGAAACATGGTACCCATTGCAATAGTTAGCTTTCTAATGAAATCTACCTAATGGTATAACTTGAAACCCGTATGTAATATGATTTCCATAAAGATGGTATATTGGCTTTCACGGCCCGTGAATTAAAACTCAGCAATGTTTCTAGGTTTGTGTCGTGTCTTGTGTGGGGTTTCACCTAGAGCACCAAGCTGACTCATCAGCGGGCCCTTGGTGTCCGTGCCCGGACCCCCACAGAAGTAGCAAACTGTGCACTACCTCCCTTATTATGAAGCGCACATGCGCCTCTTAACTGCGAGAGCTAAAAGTTCAAGCATCCATTCACCTTCCAATGAAGGCTTCCTAACAGATGGTAGGCCTATATTGGCTTTCACGGCCAGTGAATTTAAACAAAGCATTTTTTGTGTGGGGTTTCGCCCAGGAACACGAAGCTGGCTCATACTCCTGTATGGGTCCGGGCGCGGACACCATGAGCCCGCTGATGAGCCAGCTTGGTATTCCTAGGCTTAACCCCACACAAGACACGGCCTAAACCTAGAAATATTGATGAGTTTTTATGGTTTCTATATTTTGTAGTTGAATATGCAGATATAGGCCTATGATGTACAAATTCCTAATAGGAACTTTTTTGATCAGATCTTTAGTTTACATGGTGGCCACTCAAATCGGTCAACGATTTTCCAGGAGTTTTCCAGGAATAATTCTCATTTTTCCAGATTTAAAATAAGCGTGAGTGCGGGGGGAGGAGGGGAGGAGGGGGAGGAGGGGGGCTTTATCGGTTCCCTACTTCAAGACCAAAATAAAGCAGTTGTGTTTGGTTTACTTATACAAATGTTGACAAAAATTAGTGGTGATTGCGTTATTGATACGCAAGCCCACACACAAATGATTTAATTGTTGTTTAAAAGAAGTCTTTGTGACTCAAATATCCGCTTTAAAAATTAATTTAAAAAAAGAATGCCGCCTGCAATTTTATTGCGGTGAAGTTGTCTATACTCAATATGTTTTACAAAAATACTATCGTATCGCGTGTTCTCACACACGGAAACAGGTAGCCTCAAGAAATTTATTTCGTTAACGATAGAGTGCTCACCCAAAACCGCAGCGGGAGTATGATTTAAGATGGAAAGATTTTTATAATTAATTAACAGTGGCTATTTTCCAGGAGTTTTCAAATTTTTCCAGGTTTTCCAGGAGTAATGGCCACCAAGAGTTTAGCTACAAAACGGCTTTCCTTCCTACTGGAAAGTAAGGATTTTGGAATTTGTACCTTATTCAACTCACCGACTCAGTTGTCAGCAAGACGTGCTCTATTCAAAGCATGCAGTAAGTATATAATACACCACAAATAACTCCGACGCTGCAGTGGCGTGCAAAGATGAAACATGGTCGTTGTTTAGTATAATTTCGAAATATCTGGAAGACATTCGTGTCCATACACCTTACGTTGTACGGGAAGGTTAATAGGGTGTATATTGTACTAACTTGGTGGCCTTATCAAATAAACAGCCTACATTATAAGATCGCGGCCTTATTGCAATGAATTCTTTAAAAATGTATATTTCAAAGGAATGATCATATTATTACAATAAAATTTATTAAAACTGCATGAGACGAGAACCTGCCTTTGACACTCATAACGTAGTTAATACGGACAATAGATAACTTTCATATTCTGGGGAATATTACCAATTGGCTGTGCTTATTGATCCAGTTCTACCACATTAACTAGAGCTGTGCTTATGGATGATCCAGTTCTAACAAACCTATAGAGTCGCTTTTTGGTGATGCGGTTCTATCATATAACCTAGAGCGACACTTTTTGATGATCCGGAGACTCGGCAAATTTGGCAGTAATTTTAACAATTGGATTCGTTTTAAAAAGACAAAACATATTTTCATAATTTGGTACATAAAATACTTACATTCAGACATTTCCTCATGAGAATCTATATTTTAAAACAAAAGCTGAATGCAAGAAATGCATCAAAGTTTGATTACAATGAAGGAACACACACCCGTTTAAATTGGCAAGTCTCTAGGGTAATTTGGCAATAGTACTCGTTCAATTTGGAAATAGTGTTATTTTTTTTAATTAACAGCGTTTAACTTAACAATCTTCAGATATTATTTAATATTTATGTTAATTCATTTTTCACTGCACTCGTTATATTTAAAGTTCAGTCGGTATCGCTTCAGACCTTGGCAATTCTCATGATACCAATCCATACCCCCTGTACATTGAATCCAGGATTTACCATCACGGTCCTCATCGAATGAACCATCACATGTTTTGTAGACATCTCTACTCGGCGACGTGCTTGCATGTGTGTTTATGTTGCGTCTGTAAGTCTGACTGGTCTCCGTATGAATATTCGTCATTTCATCATCATCATCATCATCATCATTATTGAAGCCTGCACTGGCAGATGTTGATGCAAAACTCTCGAACACACGAGCTCTTGGCACTGCGTTACGTCTTTGACGCTCGCTTGGAAATCGCTGTGGCAAGTGCATATTGCCTCCTGGCCGTTCCTCTTCGACCATGCCATGCTATGTTCCAGGACGATACACATCCTCAGAAAGGGCATTCCTGTTCAAAGGATAAACCTCGGTGGTTCGGAAATTAATCCCAACCTGCTAAACCTTCTTCAGCGTTGAATGGATTTTACGCCCAATCTTGGCGACGAGGTCATAGGCTTGTTTGCGGACATCTGTAGCGGTCAATCCAAAGCCTGCATTTCAATGATACAGTATGAGAGAATGTCAGTGAGAGTGCCAGAACTTCTGGAACATCGTGTGGTCCGGAAGAAACTGTCAGATATATCTTTAAAGTATTAAATGGCATATTAAACTCATTGGCCGATCGGTAGACTGACCAGCCATCAATTAACACCTTTCCTACAGCAGACTTTATATCGGCCTGATAACATCTAAAGTCGTACTTCCCGCGTTCCCCTGGCATACCTGCAACACACCTTACTCCACAAAAGTGATAAAATATGATGCGGTTACAACAGCCAACATAAGAATTCGTTATAATACACATTGTGGCCCATAGGTGGCAGGAAATATCAGAATTCGTAAGCGTAGCTTTGGAACACACCGTCAATTAATGTGTCATGCCACTAAGAAAAGTCACATTTATGTTAAGCTCTTATTCCTCTTAAAATCAATATATATAGAAAATGTTGATCATACCTTGTATACATATGTTTAATCTTCAAAGTTATGTATAATTATCTTCCAACCAGCTGCTAGTAACGCTACAATCTTGAAAAAAAAAAAAACAGTATTACACTCACCACTCGCTGTTACTCAACTTCTAACAACAGGCAGTGTTTATTTTCCCCTACAGTCGCCGGTAGCACTCGAAACACTCAGCAAAAAATCCACAAGGTTTGAAACATGCTGCACTCTGTTGATGCAAGCTTGAATCTTACAAAAACGATTCGGATAAGTTGGAAATAATTATTACATAAAATACTGCCAAATTAAACGTACTGCCAAATTTGCCGAGTTTGCCCTGTATATTGTACTAACTTTGTGGCCTTATCAAATAAACAGCCTACATTATAAGATCGCGGCCTTATTGCAATGAATTCTTTAAAAATGTATATTTCAAAGGAATGATCATATTATTACAATCAAATTTATTAAAACTGCATGAGACGAGAACCTGCCTTTGACACTCATAACGTAGTTAATACGGACAATAGATAATTTTCATATTCTGGGGAATATTACCAATTGGCTGTGCTTATTGATCCAGTTCTACCACATTAACTAGAGCTGTGATTATGGATGATCCAGTTCTAACAAACCTATAGAGTCGCTTTTAGGTGATGCAGTTCTATCATATAACCTAGAGCGACACTTTTTGATGATCCAGTTCTGCCACATAACCTAGAGCGATATATTTAGATGATTCAATCAGTGTCCAGACAGACTGCCTAACAGACAGATGATGCACACAACCTTGTGAAATGGGCTGTAACATGATTAGCAATATAGAAAACTTCTTGAACACAGAAGTTTGGCAAACTGTTAATGCCCCTCAACTGTAGTAGACAATTGCACACTTATTGTCTTGATGTTAGGAAGTGTATAGTTACTTGTAGAATTATTTGAATAAAGGTAATCCAGGCAACTAGGGGTCTCAGTCAGTAAGCCTATTAGAGTGCTTACAATGTACAGGGTCTTTCACTTAAAGTGGGGTCAAGAGAGCGCCCGTACGAATCGGATGCAAATAACAAACACACATAACACATAATCAAAGTAAAATCATTGTCACAGAATATGTTGAAAATATCCTCCAGCTGCATCTACACTTTTCTGGCATCGTCTAAGGAAATTTGTATTCACACGCATTAGTTCATCTACCGCCTCAAATTCTCTCGTGATATTTAGTTAGAGTTCACCTAGAGTGTGAGGGTTTGTTGCATAAACCTTATGTTTCAATTTTCCTTATAAATAAAAATTGAAGCAATAGGCTTTAACACTTGGCAATAACACGTTATAAAATTATGAAACACGATAACAATTAAACAATAACCACGTACACACGTTATAAACTTATAACACGTGTAACTTAAAATAGGCTATATACGAAGTAACGAAGTCAACTTTACTCGTCAAATCCTGCGTCGCAACTGTCTCAGCTCCATGTGGCAATGTGCTCGTCTGACCTTCGGCTCGACCTTCTACCTGCAACGCTGCGCCAGCCGTGAGGCCGAGCCCCACTTTGAGTGAAATACCCTGTATTTTCTTCTCATACTTACGGTTTATACAAACTATTCTCAGAGTAATTCTCTACCAAACAATCACTCTGTTTTCTTATTCTCTGCAACAGTGAAGAGACTCGACATTGAAACTTATACACAAGGCTCATCCTTTTAACTCCACATTCGCTCTTAACCTTCTCTATCCCTCTCTCTCAACATTAACTTCCATTTCTCCACATTTCTGCTCGGTTCATATATATTGCATTTCAGACGTAGCCTATATCCTTCAATTTCCTCATCTCTTCTCTACGATTCTAGGGCCAAGGAATTCATTTTTATTATTACCTCCATACATAAAGCGCTCATATCTGGAATTGCTCCTGAAAAGTATATTACCATACTTCTACATACGAAAGTCTATAAAATTCAACTAATACTCAGGGAACGTCAGAAATTCGCCCTGTATGGAGAATACCTCATTAAATTATATTCGTAATTTACGCATACGATACTAAGAAAAATACAATTGGACTAAAACACCATTTCTAACTTCTGAAGTCTTGTGTCGATATTACATTTCATGTTGAAAACATATTTTAGTTGACGCTCAAACTACAGGAGTCCAGTTTAGCAAAAACGAAAAGGCTATTTCGACAATCGTGCCAAAAGTTGAAAAGCTAGAAGACCCGGATACGCATCAAAATGCATGTTTTGAAAAGCTCTATCATATTTAAAATAAAATACTTCTGGATTAAAGGATATTTTGAAGAAAAAAACTAAAAACGGTTGTTTTTAAAATGGAACGTAATCTACAGATTTAAATGAAATTTAAGTTTGATTTTTTTTCTGGTTGGTTGGTTGGTTCTCAAGTTTAGGGGCTGCGACAACGCGGTCATGTAGCCCCGTGTACTTAGGGTGTGTGTAGAATCAGTCTGATAACCGGTGTTAATTGTGATGACTGTATTGGTGTGTGTTATCTGTTTTTTAATTTAAGTACAGACTGCAACTTAGAATTTTTCAAATAGTTCCTACTTTTGCCGCCAACCGCCACCGTCAAAGACTACTAGGCCAAGTTCAGAACTTAGCTACTAGATGCCACCGCAGTCGGCTCTTGGCAACGAACGTGGAAACCTAAGAGCGTTGTTTACATTCTTAACCTATTCTATTTAGCTTCACACAGGTGTAGGCTAATTAGTGGAAGGTTCTTTAACATGCCATAAATCTATGACATGGGACCGCTGGCTTTACTTCCCCTCCGAAGGAAGGCATACTGAGGGATATTAACGCTCTTAAAAAATCCGACAGCTTCGGCCGGGTTTGAACCCGCTATCTTGGGCATAGAAGCTCAGCATGCTACCGACTACGCCACCGAAGCCGCCTGAATTTTTTTCTAAATCTATTCTTTGATTCTGTATCTTCAATTTGTGCAAAGCAGGTTAGTTAATTTCTCAAAACGGAAGTAATATTTCGATTTTTATTTGATTTAATGAACTACATACGACAAAGGATATGGTCTAACTCTTGGTGTCCATGACCTTTCGGTTTAGTGTGTATCACCATGCCGCCAATACGTAGGAGGCGTTTGGTCAATACACAAAATATTAAGAAGTGAAATAATAAAATTAAAAAGCACAGGGTAGTAAGATTCAGCGACGAATCTGGAACGAGTCGGCAACAACATGAAGACATTGTAATCATTGAACGATCAACAACTACAAATGAAATTACTTCAAAGCAACACAAACCTCGCCAACAGAAGACGAAGACAGACGATACTCGTATGGGTCCGTTCAAACAATACATGGACACCAAGCGTTAGACCACATCCTTTGTCGTATGTAGTTCACTAAATTAATGAAAAGTTTATTATTTCTTTTCTTTTTTGTTATCCCAAAATCTCCCAAGTTATGATTTCAACATTAAGTTCCCAGCCTGAATTTTCATCCCATATTTCCCCCGCTCTGTGTCAAGCCAGCGCTTCTTAAATCCACAGATGTTTGAGTGAGATTCGTTTTGTAGCTGAAGTTTCAACAACCACCTTAAAAAAAGAACAATCTTCAAATCCCTATAAATATGGGAAATATCAGGGAAACTGTAAAAATCAGCAGAAAATAAGGCTCAAATTTTGAAAAATGAATAAAAATAGTTTGCCTCTAATAGCAATCTGTGTGTGTTTCCATGGAAATGTATATAATTGTTGATGTGCACGATTTATGACAGGCAGAGCTATCATTTTAAAATCGTTATTGCTTTGGCTCCTTTCTTTATCGTATTGCCTCGGGTGCCGAATGCAAGTTTTGTTAATTGACACCCAGTGGGCAGCTTTCATGTCGAATTGTTTTATCCTCCTTGGAGCACTATGCAAGTCAAGGAGGTTAGATATCTAAGCTCCTTGACACTATAGCGCTTTCTAGTAGATAAAGGAGGAACCTATTGTGTTGGCGGAAAATCCCGAGATTGATTTTGCCATTATGAACACGGCCTACTGAATTGAAATGGGTTCTTTAACATGCCAACAATGTCGCCTTTCATAAATCACTTACTACGGCCAGGAACGAACCTGCAAGCTTGGGTTTGGTAGTCCGACACGATAACCACCATTTTAAGATCTTCCTTCACTGGATCTAATGTTTTCTTGAACAGAGGCACTTAACCTGGAATTTGTTTTTTCTTGGGTGAGGGCATGATATCTGGAACTAATTCCTTGTTGGAAGGAAGAATATTAACAAACTACTTCCTGAAAAGGATGGAGCAATGAGTCCCAACGAACTTTCTAACCTTTGGTCGTGTCCTTTTAAAGGACGTCGTAAGACATGGTGTGCGCTCTGGAACCACTTAAAGAGAATAATGGAACTGCACGCCGAGCGATGAAACAGGAGGCTGGAGCTAAGTGACTTAAAGAAAGTGTCTCGGCTGGCCTAATGAGTCACCAAACTGTCAGATTGCCCGCGTCCCAACGCCGGCGCTTGCTCTGACAGTTATTAGCACTCCAAGCATCTTCCACACTACCAAGTGGGGTGTCGACAACAAACCGCATTCAACAGTGAAAAGTATGCTTCTGTAATAACAACTGGGTAATTTTCAATAAGAAACGCTTCCACAGGTCGCCTGGATAGTCTACAAGCATCGAAACTTTGGGGAGGCAATTGGTTGCCATAGGGCCGCATTTGTAACCCAATGAACAATAAAGATTTTAATAGTATGACCGCGCCTGTCATAAATCTTGTACAACAATAATATACATTTCCAAGGAAACACACACATCTAGTTATTAGAAGCAAAGTTTCAAATTTTTAAAATTTTAATTGGAACTATTTTCTTCCATTTTTCAAAATGCAGTTCTTGTTTTGTGCTGATCTTCACCATTTCCCTCATATCCCCCTTGTTGATAGGAATTTTTGGACTTTTGCTTTTTTTAAATGGGTGCTAAACCTCCAGCTACAAAATGAATCTCGCATATTTTCACATTAATTAATTAATTAATTAATTAATTAAGCGTCATTATTTCCATTTTTATTCTGAGCACACTCCAAAAAAAAAGAGAGTTTCATAGAAAGACTAATTAAGGTCACAGCGGTTTTGAGTGAGATTCATTTTGTAGCAGAAGGTTTAACACACACATAAAAAAAGAAAACTCCAAACATTTCTACAAACACGGGAGATATCAGGCAAACTGTGAAGGTCAGCACTAAACAAGAACCACATTTTGAAAAAATTGATAAAAATAATTACCATTTGAATTTTGAAAATTTGTAACTTTGCTTCTAATAGTAAGGTGGGCGTGTTTCTTTGGAAATTTATATAATTGTTGTACAAATTTATGACAGGCACGGTTGTAATATTAAAATAGGTATTGTTTTGGCTCCTTAAGCTGCATTTGGCCCCTTAAGTGTACCACAGCAAGAGTAGCAACACCTTTATACATTAGTTAGGGGGAGGAAGACTGTTTTGTTGATAGGATCGTCATTACTATGTTTTACAAAATTAAAATAAATATTGTAGTTCCTTTTTAGGGTGCTTCGCCCGGTATCTTGAACTGATTACCCAGCGTAAGCTAAAAAAAAAAGCACATGGACGGTAGTTCCCAGACGCAATTCAGCGAAGCCGAGGTGAACAGCGAAATTCCAAACATATATGCATCTACACTTGACACGAATCGACAGTTTGATTATGGCCTAAGCTACCGGGGTGATAGACTCATTTGCTAGCAAGTAAACTTGATCCGAATCTAGTAATTTAAATTTCCACTTAATGGAGATTGTTGGAAGAAATTAAAACGTTAAAAAAACTTATAATGAGCCGTCGCGAACTTTTTTGTAGAACTTTTCATGCTGAACAATTCTTACACTCATACTTTATAGATATTTTAACAGTTCACCCAGCGTAAGCCTAAATGGCGCACGGACCGCAGGTTTTTCTTCGACACAATTCACTGAAATCGTTACTGCTCGGTTTCCTTTGGACATAAATGATTGTTTTTCTACAGAAACCTTCCTCGTGAAATCCTTTAAAAAATGCTGAAAACCGCATCAAAATCCATCCAGGGGTTATCGAGTTAACCTGTTACATCCATGAATTGGGGAGTTTGTTATATGTAGAGATTGTCTACACATTATTATTCCCGTTTCCAACGGGGTCGTGGATAAGATGAGATACTATGTGGCGGGTGGTTTTACGGCCGGATGCTCTTCCTGACGCCAATCTCATGCTAGGAGTAAATGAGAGAATGAAGATTAATTAAACAGGGCAAGGATGTGGAAGGAAGCGGACGAAGTCTGTCAAAAGGTGCCATCCGAGCATACGCATGGAGGTCGACGGTCGACGGTGGGAATACCGTATTCACAGATAGCTTGGCCCCATGGCCTAGCGTTACGCGTCAGCGAGCGTAGCTACCGCTGTCTGTTAATATTATGAATCAACGCCTATCCTGTTTTTCAAAAATGGTTCGAATTTTTACCAGTGTGTAATTTATATATTGTTGTTGATTATCCATCTCGGGGCTTTGCGAAATCATGGTCATATAGCCCCGTGAACTTGGGTGTATGTGGAATTTGTTTGATTACCTGTGTCATTTTGATGGCTGTATAAGTGTGTGTATTTGTAAATAATTAAGGCTAGGATTTGAGTAGGAGGTGGAACTGGCCGTAAGTTAGGAACCTTCCCGGCATTTGCCTGAAGTAGAAATGGGGAACCACAGAAAAACACTTTCAAGATGGCCGAGGATTCGAAACCGCCTCTTCTCAATTTTCCCTCATGACGCACCCGGCTCCAGCCTTCAAACCAGAATTAAATTTCTTGGCAGAACTGGCAATCAAACCCCGACCTCCGTGGCGACAGCCAAGAATGTTAGCTGCTACACCACGAGGTGGTGTGCGTAACTTATAATCCTCCCTCCTCCCCCGTTCTCATGACACGCCCCACCCATCAGCGCAGTAGCTCCGGTCAAATCCTTCCCGTGACGTCACTGGTTATGATAGCGAGGACAAGAGTACAAATGGGTCTCTCGCGTGAGCAAGCGAGAGCGCTAGTACAGTTCTGTAGTTCTAGTTAGTAAGAAGTTCACACTCCTGGTCATCTAGACTCCGAGGCGGAAAACATGTAGCTAGTTGCAAGTCCCCAGGCAGCGGATTACCACCAGGAGAACTCTGGTAAACATACAGCGGTGTAAGAAAATAGCGCCAATTCCATCTTCAGCCGTATTTCGTAGGTTTATATATTTATTTATTTATTCATTTATTTAGCGTATGGCTTTAGTACCGGGAGAGTCCGAGAACATGTTCGGCTCACCAGAGGCTGTAGCGGCTTCAAGCGGACACCCATGGGGTGAGCAACAAGTTCCGTTCTATTTCAAGTATTTCCAACATTCGCTACCAGATGTCACTGACATTGCAACTTTGGTAGAGCGTTACAACGAAATCTAAACTATACTTATAGCTTCACACAATTTTAGTTCGTGGAAGGATCTTTTACATGCCATAAATCCATGACATAGGTCCGCTGGCTTTACTTCCCCTCCGAAGGAAGGCATACTTAAGGATTTTTACGCTCCTAAAAAATCCGACGACTTCCGTCGATTTTGAACCCTTGGGCACAGCAGTTCAGCATGCTACCAACTACGCCACTGAAGCCACTTGTTTCTTAAGTGAATGTATGTTATATACAGTACCCGGTTCGGATGTTTAGGATCTAAAGAAACGAGAAACATGCAGGCAAATATGCCCTAAAAATACTGAAATATGATCCAAAAAAGGTACAAGATGACCAAATATATTTACATGATTTCTAAAAACAAATGTTAATAATGTAGTGAAATGTTATTTTTATTATTAATTCTACATTCTAACCTAATAAATTGTTAAAATCTACTATGATTTCATGAATAGGCCTACGATTGAAATGTTATCCTCAAATTTTTATCGCAGAATGTTGCGAGAGACTCGCGGTAAGCAGCGTATTCTTCACCTTTTCTCGCGTTAAAAACTGCGACACAAATCACATTTCCTGTAAGAGAGAAAGAAAATTCCTTAAGTTAAAAATACTACTAATTTTAATTACAGTTAAATATTTTCTGATAGTCTGCAACAATTGGCAAGTTTTCCATTTTTTTAGCACGGCTAACGCACAGAGAAACCTTGGAGCGACCAGCGGATACCATATTTTAAATCCGCCACCTACAGTACTCCTGAAATGTATTACTAAAATATGAAGGCCTTATTTCAATAGTGGTAAAACTCCACTTTAAAAATGAAGGGTGCTACCCTCTTTTTCATGTTCATACAAGTTAGTTTTCTCTTATTTCAACAAGATGTTCAGTAAAGAACATATAGCCTACTTTCTCCTAAATGCATGGGTATTGTTATAACTCTTTGTCCTTTCCAAGGAGAATAATTGAATGTTGGTTGTAGTAGCTTGTTGAAATACAACGTAACTTACTATACGGATCTTAAACATGAATATAAGGTGCCTTTTGCTAGTGCTACCTCTGTAAAAAAAAAAAAAAAAATCAATTCGGTTTCACCGCATTTGAATTGATATGGGGAATCGATTTGCACACATACAGTACATAGCCACCATATACAAACAATTGGACTGATGACCTTGTAGATTGGTCAAAATATGATTCCCACATAAAGGTATGTTCTTGCAAAATTTGGCAGAGATCAGATTATTGGGTTGGTCGTAATTTGATTACAGCTTTTAACATTTGGGTGGCGCCATTACGTCTCCGTCAATATGGCGGCAATATAAAACATGACAGTGAAGTGCCCTGTGCTAGTGCTACCTCTGTACCAAATGTTGTTCAATGTGGTTTCACCGTGTTTGAATAGGCAGGGGGAATCGATTTGCACACATTCAATACATGGCCGCCATCTACAAACTATTAAGTTGATGACCTTGTAGTTTAGTCAAAAGACGCTCGCCATATAAATAGATGCTGTAGCAAAATTTGGTAGAGATCGGATGATTAGGTTAGTTCTAATTTGATTTAAGCTTTGAACATTTGGGTGGCCGCCATTACGTTTCCGTCATGATGGTGGCGATATAAAACATGAAACTGAGGTGCCCTTTGCTAGCTCTACCTCTGTACCAAATTTGGTTCAATTCGGTTTCTCCGTGTTCGAATTGATAGGGGGGACAGACATTCAGAGTACACACACAGAAACACACACAATTTTTGGCCCTGTGTAGATCTCATAAGTCTACTTTCATTTTTTGCAAAAACCGAAAGTAGGCTAAAAATGGTACACATCCAGCTAACGTTCTTCTGCAAAGAGAGTGTACCGCAAGGCATAGTTTCACCTCTTATTTATATGAAAACGAGTATAAATCCCTTCATTTTAAAAGTAGAGTTGTACCATTATTGAAATAAGGCCTTCCTGTATATTGATGAAACATTACAATAACTATGAAAATGACCTAAATATTCATTTATATGCCCTGTAACATCCTCCTAAAAAGAATCGGGAACATTGAACTCCTGCTTAATTACAGTTTTTAATGAAAATGTAGTGAAGGAAAGAAATATGACATTTACTGAACATCCGAACCTTTATAATAATAATAATGATATTTTGTTTTACGCCCCTTTTAAAATCTGCGGCTTTTAGAGACGCCAGCGTGGCGGAAATTTTCCCCGAAGGGGATCTTGAACGTGCCAGTAAATCTACTAACACGGCTCCATCGCATTTGCGCACCCTCAAATGCCAGCTGACAGCACCAGGATTCGATCCTGCAACCGCTGAGCCACGCAGCCGGCTTTGGTGCCTGTAGTAGTGTGTGTAGTTGCAATTATAGTGATAGGAGATGGGTCAGGTGTTTTAGGACTTAGAAAATAACGGCATTTGTCTGGAGGGAGTGTGAAAAAAACCGGGGGATAGCCACTGCCAGCGTCAGGATTAGAAGCCCTGAATTCCGAACTTGCTGCAGCTGCCAATGCGGTCGTGATGTCCGATTTAACATGCACGGCTATGCCGCGTCGGGCTGTTACAGCTACCAGCTTGTGAGAGTCACAGTTCCCCACTAGAGCTGCATCCCCTCTTCTCCTTCGTGTGCTGCGGATAGTATTTAATTTCACTTCACATGCTGGAGCTCCGCATTCTGCCGACCAGTAAAACTTAAAGAAAAACAGCTGATAACCGAATAAACACACCAACAACAATTATGAACAAAGGGAACACTGTTTCCTGAATAAACAATAGCCTTGCTTATTATTCTACACTGCACTGTTTTCACGATGATACAGTTCCTTCGACTCAATTGATGGAGCGCGCGGATTTAAATTAGTCACTGATGCGAACTTAATAACCGACCAGAAAAGATTAATGACTCACTCGCATTAAAATAAAATACAATGCCACGCTCAAGTAAAAGGCATACCACAAGAAAAAATATTTAAATCACGGAAGATTCAATTACGGGATGGAACTGGAACATAATATCCATGTGGGTGGCAAGCCTGGTTAAATATGACTTTACAAGTAGTTCCGTGAAGAACTTTACAGCCTATTTTCATATATCCTATTTATGTTAATTGCTTCTATCAACATATACAATTTCTGTTTAATTGCTGTAATGGATTCGTAGATATTGAGAACCGTGTAAATATTTCGGATGATCACCATGTTGGATTTGTATATTTGTAGGACTTAGAGTTATGTACTTATTACATTAAGATAATTGTGTAGGTGAAGTATTTAAACTTCAATCGCATGATTAGGATACAGGATATGAAGATTGGATTTTAATATTTCGCACAGCCGCCATCTTGAGATTATGTCAACAATTGAACTAAACTAGATGCCATTGCATTAAAATGTGCATAAACATTTGCTGTACCAAGTTTCACTATGTTTGGATGGTTAAATCGCGAGAAAAGTCATTTTAAAAGTTTCAAGTTCGCCTGACGTCATGTTCGTTTTGTAGTCAACAGGATTTTGAAATTCTCATAGGTGAACTTCTAGTAGTGCCCTTTATCTCCATACAAAATTTCAGGGTGATATCAGTAGTAGTATTGGAGATACAGAAAGTCGGTGAAATATTTCGCACAGCCGCCATGTTGGATTGGAGAGACGTAATAAAATTTGAAGGGCACGGTCGGGGTCGGCTGAAATAGTACTATGGCCTTAACGAGTTTCATTGAAATCGCTCAAGCCGTTTAGAAGTTATTAGGGGACACACACACACACGAATCACACACGAATCACACACGCACACACAGTCACACGGACAAAAGGTGATCTCATAAGCCTATTTTTTCATAAACTGAAAATAGGCTAAAAATTGGGCGTCCCTTTCCAGTATGCCTTCCTTTGGAGGGGAAGTAAAGCCGGCGGTCCGATGTCATAGATTTACGGCAAGAAAAATAAACTTCCACTAACTACACTTTTGGAAGCTAAAATTTGTAGGTTAGTTTGATAACGGTATATTAGTTCCAACGTTTGCCACCAGGTGCTGGCTGCGATGGCATCTAGTAGCCAAGTCCGCAGACAGGTGTCGTGATCGGTAGCATTTGGTAGCAAAAGTAGGAACTACTTGAGCAATTGATCGTTTGCAGTCCTTCTACCTGAATCACAGATAACACACACTAATACAGCCATCACAATTAACACCGGTTATTAGACAGACTCTAGTGCACGGGGATAATGTCCGCGTTGTCGCAGCCCCAACCAGGGTGTCCATTCGTCCCGCTTTCCCCGGAGAGTCCCGTTTTTTGCGTGCAAAATGTCCCGCTGACCCGAAAGTTTTATTGGGGACGCTCAAATGTCCCTCTTTTCTGTGATTCCGCTTGGCCAATTTATCTTATGCTATAGTGTTTTGTTTCGTTGTTTACCATGCAAGTATATACGCAAGAAAGCGCCACTTGTGCAATTTGCTCAATAATCTTTTGCCTTTTACTCTGAATGTTTTGTGTTATTGGTAGCACTGGTACGATTTTCAGTTGTATTTCGACTGGTTTGGTTCTTACAGTAGGCCTATGAAATCAGTCTTTACGTGCCGAAGCGAAGGTGAAATTTTAACACAAACATAAAAAGTGAGTTTCCTTTTATCACTGGTAGTGGAGAAACTGTAAAATACACGTTGTGCAAATCAAAATTTGATATTGGACATGGTGGACGGTCTGCAGAGTAAATTAAAGAAGTCCTTTTTTTTATTATTTGTATGCACGATACGAAGATAAATTTTAAATGTTTCACTAAATTTTGTCAACATATTCTCTCTCCCCAATTTATTTTAGCCTATTTTCGATTTTTTGCAAAATGAGAAAGTAGACTTATGTGTCTGTATGTGTGCGAGTGTGTGTGTGGGGGTGATTTGGTATGTATGCCCCCCTATCAATTCAAACACGGTGAAACCGAACTGAATGAAATTTGGTACAGAGGTAGCACAAGCAAAGGGCACCTCAGTAACATGTTTTATATCGCCGCCATCTTGACGGAAACGCATTGTTATTAGCCGTTCAAAATTCGATTGCCGCTGAGCGTGGCTGCGCCCGAGTTTGTTGTTTATTGCAGCAGGAGCCTTGCGGGAGGAGCCAGGAGGGACAGCAATGACAGAGTGCCGTCTGCACACAAGTCGAGCAACACTGCGCGTCACAGGAGCTCATGTCACCACGGGCAGTTCAATGATGACTGAAGCTACTGGAGCTGAGTCGTCATATATCCGCGCAGGCTGACAGTGACACAAATAAACAAAGAATAGTTCCCCTCTTGACCGCCGGCTAAAATAATTCAATTCTTTTTAATATTGAAACATTTCTCAGCAGACAAATTAAGGGTCCCCAACTTAGCAAAAACACGTAAAATTAAGCAATTTCCTCAATTGTGCCAAAAGTTAAAGAGCTAAAGGGCCCGGAAAAGTTTCAAACTGTAAGTCTTGGAGAGCTCTGTCAAACTAAAATCCCTCGTTCCTTTACTAGTTTTTTTTTATCATTTCAAATGATCTTGTCGACTTCATCGTTATGCTTTTGTCTACCGTTATGCGTTACGGTTACGGCATGTATGACGTCATGTTGTTCAGTGCATATGCACCGAGTCTGAGTTTACTCCTGGGGTCTGGCGTTATGCGATACGGAGACGGCGAATGCGTGACGTCATGCAGCAGAGTGCACGTCCCGCTCTAAGTTCCCCCCGCGGGAAGCCTAAGTTAATGGGTAATGGAGTCTGTTGAAAGAGTCCTGTGGCTTCGAGGGAAGCGAGAAGCCCTCATGAGCCTTTCTAGCATGTGTAGCATTTGTAGTATGCGTCATTTGAAGTGATATGAAGTCTAGTCTCTCAGACTGACTGCATCTTTTATTCAACTTCTAGTCAATTTAACATATTTACACAATTCTTTCTTTAATGTGTTCCTTCGTCGCCTCCGTGGCGTAGCGGTCAGCATGGTTAGCTGCCGCCCCGGAGGTCCTGGGTTCAATGGGGTCTACTCAGCCTCGGGGGGGGGGGAAGGAATGAGTAGAGGGGGTTCGATTCTCACCTCTGACATCCCCGAAGTGGTTTTCCGTGGTTTCCCACTTGGTCTTCGGGCAAATGCCGGGATGGTTCCTACTGTAAGGCCACGGCCGCCTCCTTCCCATTTCCTTGCCTAACCGTCCCAATCTTTCCATCCCTTCATCAGGCCCCCCGTTCGCTTTGCAGGTGAGGCCGCCTGGGCGCAGTGTTGGTCACACATCCCAGTTGTATCCCTGACTCAGAGTCTCAAGCTCTAGGACACAGCCCTCAGGGGCGGTAGAGGTGGGATCCCTCACTTAGTCCGTGGGAACAGGCAACCCTGGAGGTTAAGACGATAGCGGGGGGGGGGGGGGGGGGGAAATGTGTTCCTTCGGTCAATGCCCTCAGGCGTTATTCGATTTTTTGAAAAATCTTCACACGGGAAGTTGTTTAGTGAAACTCTGCATTAACTCACACTAGCGCTCGTAGTGGTAGTAAAGGCAAACTGTGAATCTGTTCGACCGGATATGGTTGAGTTTTCAGTGAACAATCATTAGTCTACCGCGTGTTATCATGCCGGCACCTCGTAAGTGTCCTTTACGTTAGGAAAAGTGGAGAAAACAACGAAAATTAATTACAAATGCACCAACAATAAAACTCAGTGATCAACCGGGTTCAAGTCGGCAATCGGACGAAAATAGTGATCGACAGGCAACGAGAAGATAGTGTCAAGAAGGATGAGGAACCTGTCAAGAAACAAGCACGTAAATTACAAAGTCTTTATCTCCTAAAGGAATAGTGTTCTAGTCTACGACGTTTTCAACATTGAGTTGCTTGCCTGTGGATTTTAGTCAATAGTGTAGCAAGTCTTGGAAATTAACACCACTTGGGTCTCATTACATTTCTGCTCAAAAACTAATCTGCGCAGCTCAAACAGTCAATGCGCACCTCAAAAACCTAATCTGCGTATCTCAAGAAACTAATCTGCGCAGCTCAAAAAGTCAATTAAATTTCTTGCTATATCGAGGGTGGCATTCAAAAATGCTAACCACTCCACCACAAGACGTAGTCTATTATTCAAGTGTATCACTGAAATGCGATAATAATTAACTTCTCCAGGGCAAGAGCCTTCCATCCCGGCGTCTCTGAAACAAAAACAGTTCAAAGACATATCCCTTACTGTTTCATTTGAGGGGTTTGGACATCGTGGTCACTTAACCCCATGTATTTTGGCGTAAGTGAGTGAGTGAGTGAGTGAGTATATAAATAAATAAATAAATAAATAGATAACTAGATACATATATACATAAATGAATAGATAAATAAATATATACATAAAGAGATAAATACATATATAGATAAATATGTACATAAAGAGATAAATAAATATATAAATAAATATATACATACACTAAATAGATAAAAATATATACATAAATAGATACATCAATAGATGAATACATAGATACATAAATAGATAAATACATAGATACATAAATATATAAAATATATACATAAATAGATAAATACATAGATACATCAATAGATAAAATATTTACATAAATAGATAAATACATAGATACATAAATATACAAATATATACATAAATAGATAAATATATAGATACATAAATATATAAAATATATACATAAATAGATAAATAGATAAATACACAAATAGATAAATAAATAAATATATACACAAATAGTTAATTAGATAAATAGAAAATATATACATAAATAGATAAAATATATATGTAAGTAGATAAATAAATGGATAAATAAATAGATAATTACATAGATACAGAAATAGACACACAAATAAATAGTTTGATAACCTGTGTTGTTTGTAATAGTGTTTGTATTAGTATTTCAGGTAGGGATGGGAAGGAAGTCACCGTGGCCTAAGTTAGGAACCACTTCCAGGTTGACTGACATAGACACGGAACCCATCTCTTCTCAGTCTTACCTCGCGAGGCTAAGTGAACCCCGTTTCAGCCCTCCAACCTGAATTAAATTTCTTAACTTAGCCGGGATTCGAAACGGGACCTCCAGGAAGACAGCCAAAACAGCTAGCCAATACGCCATGCGGTGGTCAAGAAGAGACGTTTTACTCATATAATAATAATATTAATAATAATAATAATAGTAATAAATGACAACAGTCTGGGTTACACAGGTCTATCTCAGAAGCGCCAATATCACAGCAACAGATATCGAAGATAGAATGACATTCAGACATATTTATGATCCAGTTGGGAAGTTACACCTGAAGATCGGCCAAGGAGAAAGGGGAACGGATGGACGGAGGAACGTCGAGTTCGTCATAGCGAAACAATGAAGAAGTTTTGGAAGACCAAGGAAGACACCAGCAGATCATAATTTGTTTTATGTGATCCTATGGGTCTAAACTTCTTCTTTTGCTTTAGCGTTTGTCCCGCCTCGTGGAAGGGTCCGCTATTTGAATCCGCTGTCTCCAATTTACTGGGCCATGGGCCATGTCCGTATGAAGGTTGACGGTTTTCAGATCCCTGTGCAGTGTATCGGCCCAACGTTGTCTCGGTCACCCCTTTGGTCCTTTCCCGGCGACCTCTAGTCAGGGGCGGATCTAGGGGAGTGCGAGGAGGGCGGCCGCCCAGGGCCCCGCGCCATGGATTTTTATAAATTTAATTAATTAATTATACTTTTCAAACAAATTTATAATTCATATTCCATTTTTCAGTGCAGCTATGACTTCCCGTGACCGTTTAGCAAGTTTAGATCGCAGTGAAATAATAAAAGACTTCAGCCGGGAAAAAAGTCGCTAAGTAATATTTTAATATTTCATAGCTTACATAATCTTCTTCAAGGAAAACTTGTGAATTTTTGTAGGTTGTAATTTTTGTATTTCATATTTTTGAACGTTATTATTTAAATTTTTGGCAATAAGATTCGTAACTTTTCATCAAGGTTTCTTTCATATTACTAAAAAATGTGCTCTAGTGTATTCAAAATATTGTAACTATTATTTTTTTATTTTCCATTTGATTGGATATTTTTTAAATATCCTATTGTTGTGGACCCCACCTTATCATATCGCAAGGCCTGAATCCGCCACTGCTTCTAGTGTGTAGCTCTGTTTTGCAAGGGTGTCCGCTCCTGACCATAGCACATGCCCAAACCATCGCAGACGACCCTCACGCATTTTATTGTCGATTGCCGCGACACCAAATCGTTCACTTATTCTTTCATTGGGGATGTGATCCAACCTAGTAATGCCTGCTGTCCATCTAAGCATCTTGGTCTCCTTGACACTAACTTAGCCGACGTTCCGCTTCCTTGGTGATCGGCCAACATTCAGTACCATAAAGCGCCACGGGACGAATGACAGTGCGGTAAATCTTAAATAAATAAATAAATAAATAAATAATAGCAATGATAATGCTCAATTGTGTCAGGTGATTCCAGCGTGTCAATTCGGTCGACCTAGAAAGTAAACCCAATTTTCCTCTTGAAATGTTTAAATTTTGATTTCTACTCACACTGCTTTACTGGTATTAGCAGAGAGAAGTATGTGTTCAGATATTACTTTTTAATGACGGCCGATCCGTTGACATGGACCAGCGTGATCCCAGAGGAATACAAATAAGTATGGATTATCGCCAGTGCCCGTGACCCAGATGTTGGTGCCAAACGGCGCTGCAGTAGAGCACCGGACACGGGCGGGCCTCTCTCAGCCAATCGATACACAAGAGCCACCGTGCTCTTTAATTGTCCGGTCAACCACTGCGGTTTCACACCCTCTCTGTTGTACTCGCCAGTCAAGGACATATTATTATTATTATTATTATTATTATTATATAGGTTTTATATATATGAAATTTACATAAAATCAATAGTTCCGTGGAGAACTGTATAGCTTATTTTCATATATCCTACTTATAATTGCCTCTATCAACATACAAAATTTCAGTTTGATTCCCGTAATAGATTCGCAGACATCGAGAACCGTCTAAGTATTTCGCACAGCCACCATCTTGTGGTTATGAAAACAATTAAAATAAATGAATTGAAATGAATTGAAATGTATAAGCATTTACCTACCAAGTTTCACTCCGCTCGGATGGTTAAATCGCGAGTAACGTCCACTTCAATATTTAAATTTCGCGTCGTTGCCATGTTGGATTTGTGCTCACCAGGTTATAGAAAGTCACTTAGGAGAATTTATGTTCATAGACTTTATAAACATACAAAATTTCAGTTTGATTGACGTAATAGATTAGTTTATATTGATAACTGTCTAAATATTTCGGATGGTCGCCATGTTAGAATTTTATATATGTAAGCCACAGAGTTATGCACTATTAGATGACGATTCTTGCGTTGGTTCATTATTCAAACGTTGACATCGATCGCATGATTAGGACACAAGAAATTAAAACATAATTTTAAAATTTCGCACAGCTGCCATATTGAGGTTATGTAAGCAATTGATCTAAATTAGATGTCAGTGCATGTGCTATACATTTGCTGTACCATGTTTCACTGCACACGGATGGTTAAATCGCGGCAAAAGTCTTTTTAAATGTTTCAAATTCGCTTGGCCGCCATGTTGGTCATGGTCGGGTCGGACGAAATAGTTCTATGACCTTACTGAGTTTCATTGAGATCGCTCCTGCCGTTTAGATTCCAATAGGGACACACACACACACACACTCACGACACACACCCACACACATACATACACACACACGAACAATAGGTGATCTCATAAGCCTATCTTTTCGTAAATGAAAATAGGCTGAAAACCATCACCGTCGGACTCTTTGCGAGCCAAAGACACTGATCTCACTGGATCTCAAGATGTGTTTCAGTTGCTTCATTTGCAGTTCCTCCAAAAGCATTACCAACGTCTTTTGAACAACTCCCGTGGAAGAGATCACTACTGGCAAAATTCTCACGCATTTTGGTCCCCGTATTTCTTCAGCCAACGGTGCGTACTTTTTTTTTTCTTTTTAGCCTGGGTAGTTAGCATATTTTGACTAAGTGGGACAGCAATGTCCATCAAGTAGGCCTTTTGGTTTATTTTATTGAGATAGACAATATCAGGTCCATTGGCCAAGATTTTCTGGTCGGTTAAAATAGGTCTATCCCAATACATTTTATGATGCTCATTTTCAAGCACGTTGGTAGGCTGGTAATTGTAGTACACCATGTTCGTATCCAGAAGTCCGCATTTTATAGCTAGCTCTTGATGTAAGAGCTTAGCAACATTATTGTTATTATTATTATTATTATTATTATTATTATTATTGTTGACGTTCTAAAGAAAAATAAATATAAGAACACAGTTTTTATTTTATGTTTCCTCGACTCCCAAATGCCGCATATCGTACCGTTCCTTCGTTACGCAATTTCTAATTATGAGGAATAGACCTAACTGCCTTGAATGCAGGCCACACTTCATTCTACCTTGTAATCTCCCCTTGATCCCATGTAATTAGCCCCGTGGTGCAAACTTTAAACGAGACAGTTTATTTACTGTTATGAGGACAGCGGAGTCTAATAACTGGACAACAGGCGCTGGAGAGTGAGAAACTGACGCTATCCAATTACTAGTCACCACAGCCTGTGCCGTCAGTCTGGGCAGTGGACTGGAAACCTCTCTTTGCCGAGATAACTCCTAGGTTGAAGAAATAACCAGCCGCCTTCTGTCATGGTGGAGTACGTATTACTACGCCAGTCTCAAAGTCATCTAGGTTCCGTTTTTGTTGTTGATTCACTTAGGGGCTTTGTGATATCGCGATCATTCGCCCCGTGTACTAGAGAGAGAGAAAGTGTGTGCAGGTGTGTGTGTGTGTGTGTGTGTGTGTAGAATATATCTTCTTTATATATATAATTCTTCGACACGTGTGTATGTCACTGAACTCGTCCTAAATTGCTGGACCGATTTTGATGAAACTTTTTATGTATGTTAGAGTGGATCCCTGTATGGTTTAGATTCACAATTTGACCCGGTAGGTGGAATGAACACAATTTTAGAACCACAATTTACACACAATTTTAGAACCACAATATAGTCAAACAAACAAAAAACAATAGGGAAAAAACAATAGGCAAGTTGGAATCGATCATAGGAAGAGACCATTATCTGAGTAGGATAATAACGACAATGCTCATGAAAAATTACGTAATCATTGATAACAATCTTACAAGATCGGAGCCTATCCTTCAGACAACAGGAGTCCTACAGGGCGATCCATTAAGTCCGTTGCTGTTCAATATCGCAGTTCGAGATGTTGTCGATGCCATAGAAACACCAGGAGTAAACATTTATATGTACGCAGATGATATGGCAATAACGTCGATCTCGCAGCAAATGTTACAAGAGGCGTTCGATAAACTTGTAAGATGGGCAGACAGTAATGACCTCAAGCTTAATCCACATAAGACAGTACACATGACGTTCAGGAATGCAGGTAGGTTACCAGCATCAGTGAAAATCATGTATGGCAATGTGGAGCTAACAAGGGTAAACTCCTACAAGTATCTTGGCCTGATACTCCAAACGACTGGACGGAATTTCTCCAAACATGTAAAAGATAGAGCTGCTACCGCGGTTATAGCCATGAATGAGATAAAACTAATAAGACAACTCTCCATACAGACTGCATTAGAACTCTTTCACATAAAAATGTCTCCAATCATGACATATGCAATAGGATTAATATGGGAGCATCTCTCGAAAAACGATCTTGCTCAGATAGAAAGGGTAAAGGCCATATACATGAAAAAGATTCTGTGTATAGGACAAAATGCACCGTCAAGGACGACCTATGAACTAACGAGACAACCATTTTACATAGAAGAGTTACGTATAAGAATGTTACTGCCTTCTACAAAGCAATATCAGTTAATACTGCAAGAACTTCAAGAGAAGAAAGCCAACATCTGGATGGATTTCTACCAAACAGATGCCATGATGACCTCAGAGTGGAGGAATTCTATGTATGAACTTCGCCATTTCATGACACGTTTCGCTGTTCACGGTTTTCATTTCAAGCTGTGCTGCAAGAAGGTATAACACAACCCAGACGAGAACTGTAGGTGTGAGTTGTGTGGAAAGTCGTGTGAAAGATATCACGCAAAAGTTTGTAGCAAGAGAACAGTGACATTAACAGAATTCTGTACATGACTTCATTGTGTGCAATTTTAATTATTATTGTATTTGACCATTGGTTGCAATAAATATCATTATTAATATAGTCAAACACAGTCGTCATGGAAACCGATAGCCTTAGTGAATGCTGAAGTCTTTGGATGTTAGAGCCACCTGGTTGCAACCTGTGCAACTACCCCCATACCATAAGCCCGTGGCGAAAATATATGTTTTGTAGCATTGGTGGCGGTGATGTTAGTAGTGCAAGAGTGGATTCGACAAATGAGTGACGGCGCGAATCATATCAACAAAATCCCGTATGCGGTCGTAAACCATTCATACGATTACGATGAAACTATGATGAGTTTTGTGTATACTCCTGCAAAGGTTTCTTACTTAGTTAAACCATTTTACAATAGGTAACGCACGAGTAGATTCAACAATTGAGTGACGACGCGCGAATCGTTTCAACAAAGTTCTGTATGCATTCATATACCATTCATCCGATTGCGATGAACCTTTGGTGAATCGTTGAGTACACTCCAGGGAAGGTTTCAGGCTTAGTAAATCTATTTTACAATAGGTAGCGCATGAGTAGATTCAACAAATGAGTGACGGCACGCGAATCGTTTAAAGAAAATCCCGTATGCGTTCATATGCCATTTATTCGGATGCGATGGAACTTGGATGAGTTGTTGTGTACACGCCAGGGGAGGTCTTCAACTTAGTAAATCCATTTTACAATATTATTAGCACACGAGAAGATGTAACAAATGAGTTACGACGCGCGAAGCATTTCAACAAAATCCCATATGCGTTCAAATACTATTCATCGATTGCGATGAAACTTGGACGAGTTGTTGTGTACCCTTAAGTGAAGCTTTCTAACTTTGTAAATCCATTTCACACTTGGCAGTGCACGAGTAGATTCAACAAATGAGTGACATCGCACGAATCATAACAAAATCCCGTATGCGTCATATGCCATTCATCCGATTGCCATGAAACTTTGGAGAGTTGTTGTGCACGCTCCCACGAATGTGTGTAGATTAGTGAATCCATTTCACGATAGTTTAGAGGCAGTTAACGGAAATTGAAAAAAAAAATATTGTGTATCCAAAAGCACAGAATTACAACGCCAACACTTTATTTGATTGGCATTGCAACGCATGCCGGGTACAGCTTGTACGGTATATGTTTCACAAAACTCAAGCTCCTAAACCAGAGGGAGTTAGGAGTGGTTTGTACCAAAATCTTCCAAATCGGCTCAATATTACAGAAAAAATCTTGCATCTCTTGAAAAGTCAACGAATATATATATATTTGTTTATAAAGTGCTTTTAAACAAATAAACAAGACGATAGCCCCTGGCAGAACTGTGTCGCGTACAGCCACATAGCACTAGGGCCGGGCGGGTAGTCTGTACACATGGGGCGCACACAAACCATTGTGCAACTAGCAGCAGTAATGCCTTGCTCTCTGATTTCATAGATATCGACAATTTGTTTATAAAGTGCGTCAAACAAATAAACATATTTATAGAAGCCCGCATAACAGTAAAGCCAAGCGGGTGGTTTATACGCATGCGAGAGTTCTCGCACGGGTACGCTAATAAGGGGATGTCTAACAACCAGAGTGATTGTGATGGATGTACTGTAACCGTGTGAAAGAGCGTCAGTTGCTGGTTATGGAGATGTTGTTTTTTGTCGCGGCTATATTTTGAATTTGAAGCGAGCGCCTGACTGAGTTGAGTTTCACTGCCGCAGGTTGCAGGCTGGAAGAGATGCGCGGACGGCGATGCGCGTATGTATGCTAACGCCTGACGATTTGCAGGGTCAAGCAAGCAGCTGTAATGGGAGACACAGTCGTGTTTGTGCAGTTAATCCGTGCATAAGCGGGCGGCTTAATCAATCTTAAGTTACGAGTACCTGACCTGGAAGCCAAAATTAGCCTACAAACGAGGCATTGTTCAAATGTGCTCAGGATAGTTTTACTAGATGGGACTAGCTTTTGTAAATGCAAAGTTGTGTTGGGTATGGCCCGAGCTCACAGCATATTAAGGCATATGAGCTGGAAATAACTCCTTACTTGAGTTATGTGAATATAATACCTCATACCAGGGTAGATTTCTGGCTAGCAATTGACATGGAATTAAGGCTAAACAAGTGTGTAAGCGTACTGCGATAACTACAGAAGGATTACAATCAAGTAACCGGGAACATTACTGTGACTATTCGGAAATATTTCGGGACGGTAAAACACCGGGTGATTGTCGTAAAATCAGTGACAGTATTAGACACGTGCTTTTTCATAGCAGAAGCTATGGTGTTAAGACAATCCGATCAGGACGTCATGGTAGCGATACGCCGGTATGAACTTTTGAAATCTACCATGAGTCGAGCCAGTATTATTGTGCGTTAAATATGAATTGGGTGTACGATGGATGCTGACGTCTGGATACTTGGGACTTAGACCAGTGGAGCCATGAAGTTGATCTGTACACATTTCCGTGTGCGGAGGATCGCGTGGGATTTTATGCTCAGAATAAGGGCATTCCGCAGGAACTTTGACCTTCTTCAAGAACATCTGAAATGGACGTGGGCCCCTTATTCTATTCTTAATATCTAGTACCGGTGAATATCAGACCTTAGACTATACCATTCAACCATGTAGGAATCGTTTTACACGCCATAGATCTTTATTTTCTGCATTATATTGGGACATAAGCATGGATCTTTTTGATGTTGTCCACTCTACGAATTTTATTTTATTCTTTTGAGATAGCATATCCACGGTGGGCATATCGTAGAATGAGTATATTTTCGAAAGGCATCAGGCTGTTCTATTTAGACAGGAGTTTCATCCCGATTTTTTGTTGTACAGTTCCGTGCATATTTTTATGGCACATTGTTATTTTTAGAGATCATTTTGAGATAGTTTATTGGTAATTTGTTTATTTAAATGTAGTTCTTGGTCACTTTGATGCAATTCGTCTTAGGTGAGTTCTGATTGTCATTTATCGTGAAATTATTCGATTTTTCTGGTGGTTAAGGATTTTCTTTAAAATGATAATGCGGAATGATCATGTATGAGAATTTACATGGGGAATTAAGGAGGAATATTCATAACAATTTAATGGATCTTATGAACAATAGAACATTGTAATTATCCATGAGAATTTCATATTAATAATAATAATAAATGGATGAGTTTGGATAACTTAGGTGATGTTTCTTTAAAACAAATATGAGAAATTAACATGAATTAATGCACATTGGATTGATAAAGCAATCGCAACGTAGTTTTGTTATTAGAGCAAGGTGTATCAATTAGGAGGATTTTTGTTATGGTGACAAGCGGATAATTGAACAGGTTAATTGGAGACAGTTACTTATAACATTCATATGATAAATCTGATAGGGTGATGAGTTGAATTGGGAATGCGCGCAGGCATTTGTCCCATTAATAATTATGATAATCCATTAAATACAGTAAATATGACTGGATGGAAGTTAAATATGTGAAAATAATATGTAAAAGAATTACAGTTGTTGAATATAATGAAATGTTGGAATTTGGAGGATGTTGCCTCATATTACTCAAAAGAAGGGCGGTGCCGCTGTTGCAGCCCCACGCCGCTATCTAGATCTTGTCATCAGTGGAATTCTAGATTCTACTTTAATTTGCTCTAACCATAATTACATATTTTCTGGTTGAATGATATAAACCTGCAGATAGATTAACATGCCTAATAATTTTGCCATATTGTGATATCAAGGAATAAACCAAATTGATAAAGTGCATAAAGAAATGGGGCATTTAAAATGCGGCCTCATGTTCCGATGAAAATTTTGAAATAGCTACGAATCATCCATAAGTGTTTGAAATTGGTTGGAATAATAAGGTTGAGTTGCAATTCATATCACTGAATAATTAATCCCATAATTTATTTTATTATCGAGGATAAATCACAGATCCATAATTTCTAATTTCTAACATGAATATTCCTTGTGTGGGAATAATGAAATATAAATGGTATTATGTTTCTAATGGATCCATCTTTGTTCGACTTGGTCTGACTTGCATTAAGTTGTATAATTAACAATTCTAGTATGTTTTGGAATTTCTTCTCGTTTCATGGAAGAGAATATCCCATAGGATTATCCATGATTTTTGGAAATATGGAAAAGTGTAGAACTTCAGAAATAAAATTTTATTCAAGTGTGATAGGACGATCAGTGATCTACACAACTTGAATACTGTAAATATCGTTTATAATATAATAGAATACCATGATGGACTATTAATTTCATGGGTATTCTAACACAATGAAATGTTTAAAAGTTGACGTTTTCGTTGCATATTTTTTTTTTGGAACGTTATTCAACACCTGCGATTAAATAGTATAGGATCCCAGGGGGAGCGCAGGATGTTACTTTTTCCAGGTGGTGTTTTAGTTTTCTCCCTGAGGATGCCCTTGTAAAGATTAGGATGGTTGAATGGATCAATTAAATTGATGCAAATTTTATCTCAACTGATACTGTGGTCATTCATGATTCTTGAAATATGCCTTCTATCCTTGCTGTAGTGTGCATCTGGGGAACAGCAGAGCTTTTATTTTCTTTATTCTACACCTTTGTAGAATGCTCACTGTTAAACCCGGGATGTTTTTGAGTCTTTGTGCTCGACTGTTGTTCGGATGCGCACTTGTGTGGTCGTTCGTCAAACGGTCACAGTACATTGCATTTGTAATTGAGGCTGAGATTCGAAGGAGGTGGCCGTGGCCTTAGGTTAGGAACCATCGCGGCCTTCACCTGGAGTGGGACTGGGAAACGATGGAAAACCACTTCCAGGATGTCTGAATGGGAATCGAACTCATCTCCTTTCAGATTTGCCTCACGTGGCTGATTGTACCCCGATCCAACCCTCAGTCCAGAATTAAATTTCTTGGCAGGGTCGAGTATCGAACCCAGAACGACAGCCAAGAATGCTAGTCACTACACCACAATATTGTCCGTTTTGGGTCTCATGCCCATGTCTGCCAAGAAATGAAACTATCGTTATTTATTTATTTATTTATCGTATGGCTTTTAGTGCCGGGACATGTTCGGCTCGCCAGAGGCTGTAGCTGCTTCAACAGGACACCCATAGGGTGAGCTACAAGTTCCATTAAATTTCAATTAGTTCCAACTTTCACTACCAAATGTCACTGATACCTAGTGGTGAACGTTGGAACTTTGATATAGCGTTCCAACGAAATCAAACCTAGAAATTTAGCTTCACACAAGTTTAGTCTGTAGAAGGATCTTTTACATGCCATAAATCTATGACATGGGACCGTCGGCTTTACTTCCCCCTCCGAAGGAAGGCATTCGGAAGGATTTTAACGCTCTTAGAAAATCCCACGACTTCGGCCGGGTTTGAACCCGCTATCTTGGGAACAGCAGTTCAGCATGCTGCCAACTACGCCACCCATGCCCAGGTCTGCCAAGAAATTTAACTATCGTTTAAGGGTTGAAACGGGGTTTAGTCTGTCTCGTGTCTTGTTTATACTTTAATCGACCTTCGATGTCCTTTTCAGTTGTTTCCTACATGTATACCAGGTAACTAGCGAGATGGTTCCGAACTTAAGGTCTTACTTAGCCACCCGTCTTCCAATCCTAGCCTCTGTTGTGGGTCAAGAAAGGGGTGGTAGGGTTTGTTGATTTCTCAGCTGGCTTCATGCAGTAAAACAGCCATTCTAGTGTTCACACAACCATTACACTAATGAAATACTAAGAACTTGGCAATGGGAACGTGTTACCTCTTACGTCCTGGGATAAATCACACGGTGGCACGATGGAGTAAGCCGTAAGCCAATAAGGAGAGGATAGAGCCTTCGGCATCTATAATGGCTCATATGGTGTCCTGGCGTAGGCTTATCGCACCGAGCATAGCCAATAAGTACAGATAATACGCTTACAAGAAGATCTAGCAGGAAGAGGACTCGGCAATCGCACCAATCTCAATGAACCTTCATTAGCAACGTCACATCAAATCGTGCTTTTTATACAGGTCATGTAATAATAATGTTATTAGTTTTACGTATGTTGTTGATTTATTTCGGGGCTTGGCGACATCGCGGTCATGTAGCCCCGTGTATTTGGGGCGGTTTCGGTGGCGTAGTTGGTATTAATATGCTGAGCTTCTATGTCCAAGACCGCGAGTTCAAACCTGGCCGAAGTCGTCGGATTTTTAAGAGCGTTAAAAATCCCTCAGTATGCCTTCCTTCGGAGGGGAAATGAAGACGGCGGGCCCATGCCATATATTTATGGCATATAAAAGAACTACAGTACAATTGTGTGAAGCTAAATTTGCAGGTTAGATTTGATTAACGCTCTATCAAAGGCCCAACGTTCGCCACCAGGTGCCGGTTACGGTGGCATCTTCTAGCCAAGTTCACAGCTAGGTGTCTTTGACGATGCATTTGGCAACAAAGGTAGGAACTACTTGAAATATATCGTCTGCATTCCTTACCTGAAGGACAGATGTATGTCTACCCCTTATTATTCCCGTTTTCCGACGGGGTCGGGGATGAGATACGATGGAAGTCTTTGTGGCGATGATTTTTACGGCCCGGTGCCCTTCCTGACGCCAACCTCATGAGAGGAGTTAATGAGAGATGAAATGAATGAAGGTGAATGAAACTGGGCAAGGATGTGGAAGGAAGCGGCCGTGGCCTGTCAGAAGGTACCGTCCCAGCAATGGGCCTGGTGTTGAAAATGGGAAACCACGGAAAACCATTTCAAGGACGGCCGACGGTGGGACTCGAACCCACGCGTCTACCGAGTCAGCAGAGAGCTTGGCCCCATGACCTAATGCTGAGCTTTAGCCAGCGTAGCCACTACTGTCGGTACCTGAAGGACAGATAACACATACTAATACAGCTTTCACAATTAACACCGGTTATCAGACAGATTCTACACACACCCAAAGTACACGGGGCTACATGACCGCGTTGTCACAGCCCGTCATCTGAGGATGTGTGTGTGTGTGTGTGTGTGTGTGAGAGAGAGAGAGAGAGAGGAATTTGTCTGATAACCTGTGTTATTGTGGTGGCTGTATTAGTTTGTGAATTTGTAATTCAGATGAGGATTAGGAAGGAGGTGGCCGTGGCCCTAATGTAGGATCCATCCCGTATTCTCCTGGAGTAGAAGTGGGGAAACCACGAAATACTACTTCCAGGATGTATGAGTTGGGAATAAGACCCGCCACTTCTCAGTTTTGCCTCACGAGGCTGAGTGTACCCCATCCCAGCCCTCAAACCAGAATTAAATATCTTGGCAGAGCCGGCAATCGAACCCGGGCCACCGCGGTGACAGCCAAAGAGTGCTGACCATTACGCAACGAGGCGACAGTTATACGCATCTGTTAACTACTGAGACATTTAGAGACGCCGGGGTGCCACAATTGTGCCCCGAAGGGGATCTTTAACGTGCCAGTAAACCTAATGACATGGATCCCTAGCATTTGCGCACCCTCAATGCCTGCGTCACGATTTGATCCTGCAACCTTGGGAACAGCAGGCGATAACGTTACAGCTTAGCCACGCATCCAGTCTCGTGAGTAACTGATAGCGCTCTTGTTCACTTGTATGGCCTTTGCAAGGGCTCGAGGCAAGGCAAAGCATGGAACAAAGCCTCAAAGTTGGCATCGAAGTAGAGGAAGCCAAATCAAAAGTTTCCGCTATAAAGGGTCAGGCATACAGTGCGATATCTTTGTGAATGATCCAGTATCGTGATTGCTTTCTAGTGAGGAGTTTCAGTACTTTTTGTTCACGTCCTTTTATATAGATTGAGAAGAAATGAGTAGTTCTGACGAGAAGCAACAACTCCTTTTTGACAATGAGAGACCACACATGTGGCAATCAGAACCGCCAACAAGCTCTGGCTATTTCACTGGGAGAGTCTGGACCACCCACTATCAGTCCGGACCTCACCCTAGTGATTTCCATATTTTTAGTTCCCTGAAGAAGTTTCTGGAAGAAGGACAGCGATTCACGTGCAACGATGACGCCAAGACAGCAGTCGACTATGGTTCCACAGTCAGCCGGCTGAATTCTACCATAGGGGAGTCTCAAATTTAGTGCTGCGATGTCTGACCAAATGTGGAGACTATGTAGAACAGTGCGTATATTTGCAATTACCTGTATGTATTTCCTTTTGGCTAAAACAAACAGGGGCAAAGAATTTTCGATCTGCCTTCGTATTTCTACGTTTCTTAATTATCTCCGAGCACGAAGATAAACGAACACTAAAGTCTGTTCGCCGAGTCGAGATAGTGGAAGTAAACACAGTTGTGCACGTGATTGCAGGGCTGCCCGCAAGGGGGGCATAGAGCTGTGCCTATTGAACGTACGCCAACTTCAGTGCTGTGTATAGCCTACATGTGAAGTGGGCTGACTTATCGGTTACATGCTACAGTGCGGTTTATTTATTATTCGTTTATGTATTTAATTAATTAATTAATTAATTATGACAGGCATCAGCATACATTGTAGCCCAGTACTAAGTGCAGCAAGTCTTGTCTTTTCTAGGGCTACGGCATGACTAATGATCTCGGAGCGTCTTGGCTACCCCTGTCCGGCAGAGCCGATGACGTGAACTGGGCTTCCCTGTCCAGGTAGCCAGGGGCACTGTCTCGACTCGGCGAATAGACTTTAGTTCATAAGTAAGACGCGTGAGTAGTCAGCTGATTGCAACTGATTCAAAGAATACTGTACTTAATATGCATCCAGTTATTCAGGGAACTTAAACAAATCTATATATTCAGAGAGACTGATTCCCGCGTTACATTCGTTACAATTGTGACAGCACCGAGTGGCTGGAAACATAATAACAATTTTATAAAAACACGACTGATAGATTACCTCGTAGCATTTTTAGCAGAAGCTCCGTCGGCCGTTATACCGGGCCCCGGGAACTATAAGGGTTTAACAAATAAACAAGGATTAGCCCCTGTCAGTACATTGCTGCCTCCAGCCCGCATAACAGTGCAGCCAGATCGGTGGCCTATACAAATGGGACACTCACAAGAAACCTATCGTGATAAATAACCATTCAAAAGAAACTATATCGCGTCAAGCCCGCATAACAGTCAAGCCAGGCGGTTGGTTTATACACATGCGAGATTTCTCGTATAGGCCCTCTAGTTATTATTAATATCATTTATCCTAAATGTCCTCCTTTATCAGTTCTTTTAATATCATATGGCCTCGGGTGGCGGGTGCAAGCTTTGTTATTGGACGCCCAGAGGGCATCTTACATGTCGAATTTTTTCGTTCCTTGGAAAGCTATGAAAGTCAAGGAAGTTAGATATCTAAGCTTTGACACTATAGCGCTTTCTAGTAGAGAATGGAAGAACTTTATGTTGGCAGAAAGTCCCGAGATTAATTTTGCATTATAAACACGGCCTACTGAATTCAAATGGGTTCTTTAACAGGCCAACAACATACGGCATGCGTGTCGTGATTTTTGTCGCCCTTTAAAAATCACTTACCATGGCCAGAAGCGAACCTGCAAGCTTGGGGTTAGTAGTCTGACACAATAACCACTCGCAGGAAAGTTGTTTTCAAATAGTGTGTTACTGTTTATAATTATCACCTTAATCGAAATGAGTGAAAGGCTTGTTGACCGACTGTTGTTAATTTACGACCCAGTGATGTCCACCCACAGTCATCACAGAATATAATCTGCCTACTTACTGCATCACGCCGCGCCGGTCACTTTCATTACAGTTGCAATCAATAAGAATCTGGCGTTTGTTTAACTTCAGAAGCAAATTTACAATGAATTTAGAACATAATTAAGGCCATTACACTAATCAAGACATGGGAAGTGCGTTCAACAGGGACGCGAACAAAGTTCTAGGAATATCTGGCTTGACTGCAACACGGCAGAAGAGTCAACAGAGCAGAAACGAACTCGTCTCCCATAATTATTTCTACTCCAGGGATTATTATTTGTCAGCTAAGTTATAATATTAACAACACCGTCATTAGTTGTATATACAGTGAGGTCCTTCTCTATAGAATGAAACATCGTCGGGGCAGTGTGGCGACCTGATCGGGATGATGATGATGATAATTGCTGTTTTAAGGGGCCTAACACCTAGGTTATCGACCCCTAATAGTTTGAGTCATAGTAAAAGATGAGATGAGAATGAAAACAAATACTAACTACAAACTTACATACTAGAAGAAGAAATGGTAAACAAATAAAAGGATAAGGCAAATAAAGGACAGGAAGAAAAAAATGCCCTCAACCCTCGACGAATGAAGATTGAGGGACTTGAAAGGAAGGAGAGCCATGAAAGGCAGATAGGAAAGAGGAGAGGGCCCGTCCCAAAGTCAGTGGTAAAAGGGGAGAAAACGTACCCAGCTCAGGGATCCCCCGGGATCGCCAACTCCCGAACTCAACAGCCGTGAGCCCCTGAGAGTGAAGCAATATCCCGAGTGCACAAGAAGTGGTGGGGCTACATACACCTTGCCTCCTCGAGGGCCTTGAGCAGAAGATAACATGAAAAGAAAAAGAAGGCTGACCCCTCGCAAAAGGAGGGCATCAGAAAAGATGAGACAAGGGCCAAGTAAGGCGGGAAAGGAAGAGACTCCCTTGGCCTCGGATACCCTAATATCGTCGGGGTCGGAGAAGAAAAAGAGTTGACCAAGAGAGGTCGACAGGAAAGAAGACGGAGAAGAGCCCGGTACAAGTAAGTGAAAGCAATGCCGGACTCAGCTTGGGTCCCGTGGTCGCCAACCCACGTCCCACTAGATGTGAGCCCCTGAGGGGTGATCGGGATTAGTCACGGTCAGATAACTAGCAGGTTCCGATTATCAAACAGCGAGTCGGGACGCCTTGGATGCTGTCATAGAATAGATTACATACGTAGCTGGCAAGATACTTGAGTGGTGAAGTACAGTTGACTATCTCGTATCCCGTGAACATGTTTACGAATAGAACAAACCAACAAATTTTCCTAGTGGAAACATTTTTCTGAAAAAATTACAGTACATTACAGTAAATGTGTTCGTAAGTTTCAGCACCGTGTGATTTTTACTTGTGGGGGGAACCTCAAACAAAAGGTATACAGAAACAATCCTCTTACTTGGGAGGCTCTCGAGAACGAAATAACTGCACCGATATTAAATATCAGTGAGGATGAATTACAGCGAGTGTACCAAAACTTGCTATGACGGTGCAATGTGTGTCTCGGAATTGAAGGGCAGCATTTCAAGCAACTACTCTGAAATTCATGTAAGTATTGTTGATTAATAAATACGTTAAAAAGTGTAATGTGTGAAACCAGTTGGGCGCTACGCTGCTGAAAGCGCCAGTACCTTGCTCGACAGGCGGCTACACATAGTCGCTCTCCCAACACGCGGCCTCTGCGAGATTCAGTGAGGTTAATAGTGGCAGCTATTTGAATACCGTCTGCCTACCCTGAATTGAGGGGTCTAGATGCAAAATTCACATTCTCCACTTTAGTTCGAAATTGAGTCAGCAAGGCATTCTTATTCTTCGTTCCAAACTATACACGACTATCTTAGTGCTGAAATGCTAAACTCACAATATCCAGTGGTTTTCAAATGCCAAGAACTCAATTTAGATGCAAAACTAACATCCTCCACACTCTTTAGTTGCAAAGAGCACATTCTCCCTGTTAGACAACGACGTGGCAGCTTCTGGTCATACGACTTTCTGCAGCTGCAGGCCATTATTATTATTATTGTCTGTTCAACTCGTAACCTCGCCATAATAAATAAATAATATAAGTGTATTCCAACAATGCAATTGGTTGCATTTGTCTAAATTTTTCACAAACTTGGCCAACTTGTCTATTGCTTTGTCTGAAGTAATTAATTTTGTTTAGTGTCAAAAGTAACATTTTCCAACTTGTTCAGATACAAAACTCACAATCACCAATGTTTGGATACAAAAGTCACATTCTCCAAAATTAAAACCTATTAGCCTACTTTCGATTTTTGCAAAAAATTAAAGTAGACTTATGAGATCACTACAGGGCCAAAATTTGTGTGTCTGTATGTATGTGTGTATGTGTGTGTGTGAGTCTGTGTGTGTGTGTGTGTACTCTGAATGTCTGTCCACCCCTATCAATTCGAACACGGTGAAACCGAATTGAACGAAATTTCGTACAGAGGTAGAACAAGCAAAGGGCACCTCTGTGTCATGTTTTATATCGACCCCATCTTTACCAGAACTGAATGGCGGCCACTCAAACGTTCAAAACGTAAAATCAAATAGCGACTAACCAAATTATCCGATCTCTACCAAATTTGGTAATAACATACCTTCATATAGGACGAGTCTTGTGACCAAACTACAAGGTCATCCGCCGTACCATTTCAGGATGGCGGCCGTGCGAATTATGCAAACTTTATAATCCATATCATGGGACCCACCAGTTCCGATTATCGAGCCGAGAATCGATTTAACTGTTCTAAAGGAAGAGGCACGTTCGAAATTAAAAGTTTATTTTGTAATACTATAGTGCAGAAGTGATTTTAAAAAGCTGAGCCGTCTCGGTAAGAAGACAAGATGGCAGCGGATATCTTGTGCCTGACCTATATTTCACTAATTTGAGTATTGCATGCAATATAGCGCACTGATACAAAATAAATAAACTTTGTATGAAATACTTTATATATAAATAATATACTCCACTGATGAAATCGTTAGGTCTAAATCATTATTTGCTAACAAGTTAAATGTAAGTCATTTTATATAGAACGATGATCGTCGGCACAAATGGCTCCGTGGTAAAGCGTTAGTCTATTATTCATATCCCTACGGTTCAAACCCCATCAGAGTTAGTTTTTTTGCTTGAAATTTTACATATTTGTTGCTTTGTAATCACTCAGACGTTTTAAAATTAAGCGTTATATTGTGCATATTACGGTGCAAAACATTTATTTAATTAAAACATAATTCGCCAGCAGATTTGCTCGAGACATCTAGCAGCCAAAAAGGTAACTGCACGCCGGCCTACTTATTAACTTCCAGATTTTATTGAAAAGTTTCTTCTTACGGCCGCTAGAATGCACTCGCCCTGTTAGGATTATATTGTTCGATACATCTCCACTAGATTTCACGACTGGTCTACATGGGATTCCATTGATAGTATACCATTGGCATTCTATGCGCATCGAATTTGAAGAATGACAAGATGATACATTTTTACTTCTTATTTTAAAGGGTTTGTAACAGCCTATTGTGCGTTATTTGAAAATGTTATATGAAGTAAAGAACAAAACGATTTCACATAGTAACTGAATTCTAGCCGCTGGTGCTAGTTCAGGTTATTAATACCTTTATTTCAGGCAAATAGCAATAGAAAATATCCACATAGTTTGTATACACACGTCTCTGTAGAGTCATGGAAAGATTTGTTAATTCAATTAGGGTTGTGAAAGCCATGCACAACCAGACGTGTAAAGACATGCCTCAACTCAAAGTTGGATGTTGCCCACGGCAGGTCGATTATGTAATAATAACAATAATAATGTTATTTGTTTTACGTCCCTTTTAACTACTGCTGTTTTTAGATACGCCGGGGTGCCGGAATTTTGGCCCGAAGGGGATCTATAACGTGCCAGTAAATCTACTGACACGGCTCCCTCGCATTTGTGCACCCTCAAATGCCAGCTGACTGCGCCAGGATACGAACCTGCAACCTAGGGCCCAGCAAGCGAGAACGTTACCGCTGAGCCACGCAGCCAGTCCGCTGATTATGTCTCCAGATCCATAACATTCTTGAGATACTTCTTATCTATCTTTCTTCAATGATGGTAGTAGTTTTTTTTTCTAGGTTGTGGCGTTTGGTAGAGGTAAATAGTTTCTAAGGTCTTCAACCAAGAAATGATTCTATTATACTCTTTGATAATAACGAGTTATAACTATACTCATACATTTAGGAGAAAGTAGGCTATATGTTCTTTACTGAACATCTTGTTTTTCAGATAAATTAATATAAATAATGAAACATAGTGTACACAAGAAGGTGTAATGAAGTATAGCCTTCAACAAAAGCGAAGTTTCAAAGAGATTCCATTAGTTACATACATTTAAGAAGATTTTTTTAGTTCCTGTAAAATTAGAAAAAGTAGCGAACGTGAGTTTTGCATCTAGACCCCTCAATTATTCCCGCCTCAATGGGTTGGGGATGAGAGGAGATGAATCTCTATTTAGAGGATAGTTTTTACAGCCAGATGCCTTCGTGCAAACAACCTCATGAGAAGAGTTAATGAGTAATATCATAAATGACCATGAATAAAAGTGGGCAACAGGGTAAAGTATTGGAGGGAACGGACAGAGACCTATTCGAAGCTACCGTCCAGTCATTTGCCTAGGAATGAAAATAGAAAATCACAGAAAAATATTAGAAATACGACCAACTCATGGTGTAGTGGCTAGCATTCTTGGCTGTCACACGTTACACTGGTCCACAACAAAGCATGACTCATCCGGCTCATTCGTACCCTGGCGGAGGTTTTCGGAACTGAGGATAACGAATAAATAATAATAATAATAATAATAATAATAATAATAATTTTTTTTTTTTTTTTTTTTTCGTGTAGCCTCCTGAGAGGCCGAGTGCAGGTCTTTCAAGTCGACGCCCGTGGGCGACCTGCGCGTCGGGATGAGAGATGGAATGGATGAAGATGAATGAAACTGGGCAAGGATATGGAAGGAAGCGGCCGTGGCCTGTCAGAAGGTACCGTCCCAGCATTTGCCTGGTGTTGAAAATGGGAAACCACGGAAAACCATTTCAAGGACAGCCGATGGTGGGGCTCGAACCCACGCGTCTACCGAGTCAGCAGAGAGCTTGGCCCCTTGACCTAACGCTGCGCTTTAGCCCGCGTAGCCACTACTGTCGGTATAATAATAATAATAATAATAATAATAATAATGTTATTGGTTTTACGTCCCTTTTAACTACTGTGGCCTTTAGACACGCCGGGGTGCCGGAATATTGCCCCGAAGGGGATCTTGAACGTGCCAGTAAATCTATTGACACGGCTCTCTCACATTTGCGTACCCTCAAATGCCAGCTGACTGCGCCAGGAAACGAACCTGCAACCTTGGGCCCAGCAAGCGCGAACGTTACCGCTGAGACACGCAGCCAGTCAGGATTATGAATGGACGTCCTTGTATATACATTATATTTTGATTGTTTTTCCAACAATTACATACGCAAAATAAAAATGAAAGCAAATTAATTCAGCAATACCAACGGAACAAAAAATATGGAACATTTTCAAGATGTTGATTGATAGAGTGTACCATATTACGAAAACTGAGCCCGATAGACAAAAACGGATTTCGAATTCAGCACCCAAGAACGCAATTCACCTTCTTTGAAACAAAAATGCTGTAGAACAGTGTTATCAGACAATTTCCACACACGCCCAAGTACACAAGGCGGCTTCGGTGGCGTAGTTGGTAGCATGCTGAGCTTCTATGCCCAAGGTCACGGGTTCAAATCCGGCCGAAGTCGTCGGATTTTTAAGAGCTTTAAACATCCCTCAGTATGCCTTCCTTCGGCGGGGAAGTAAAGCCGGCGGCCCCATGTCATAGATTTATGGCATGATAAAGAACCTTCCACTAATTACACTTGTGTGAAGCTAAATTATAGGTTATATTTGACTAACGCTCATAGGTTCCAACGTTCGTCGCCAGAAGCAGACTGCGGTGGCATCTAGTAACTAAGTTCAGAACTAGTTGTAGTTGACGGTGGCGTTTGGCAAAAGTAGGAACTACTTGAAAATGAAATGTCTGCAGTCCTTACTTGAATTAAAAACAGATACACACACTAATACAGCCATCATAATTAAAGCCGGTTATCAGACGGATTCTACACACTCCCAAAGTACATGACCGCATTGCCGCAGCCCCTATACTGAGGAACCAACCAACCAACCCACCCAAGTGCACAGGGCTATATGAATACAATGCCGCAAAGCTCCTAAATGAATCCACAACAACAACAAAGTAATTTGAAGAAACTCCTATATTAGCAATCAATTTCAGCTACTTTTCCTCCCTGGGTGTTGGCTACACTGCACATATGGACAGACAGAAATAAAGCGTCCACAGCGGGAAGGGATGCTGCAGAATGGTTGTGTTATTATTTATTACAAAACATCCCTCTTCAACTGAAATACCCCTATCCCCTTCCACCCTTCATACAGCTCGTAACTACCAGCATAATACCAGCAATGCGGTCATATCACTCACTGACCGATGAAGTCCTGGCTTCGATTCGCGGCCACTTCCATCAGATATAGTGCTAGTGTGATAATAGGTTTCATCTCCGTAATGGATTTAGCACTAGAACGCTCCGATGCCATCACAGTCTGGCCTAGATTCGAATCACTGTCTCCAGGGGAGTCATCCAGCGAGTCAATATTGTTGTAATTACACATATAGTGTTTTCTCTCTAAACAGATTAGGTTTACCCCCAAAGGACTCAGCCTGGAACGATAATTCGGATCACTGTAGGTCTAAACAATATTGATCTGGAAATCCTCTTAGATTCAGCACACACCAATCAGCATCACGCACAGCAGGGATGATTGGTTCCTCAGTTTACGGGCTGCGACAACGCGATCATGTAGCCCCGTGTACTTGGGGTGTATGTAGGATCTGTCTGATAATCGGTGTTAATTGTGATGGCTGTATTAGTGTGTGTTATCTGTAATTAAGGTAAGTACTGCAGACGATCAATTTCAAGTAGTGCCTACTTTTTCTACCAAATGCTAGTCAACGACACCTAGCTGTGAACTTGACTACTAGATGCCACCGCAACTGGCGGCGAATGTTGTAACTTAATAGAGTGTTCATCAAATCTAACCCACAAATTTAGCTTCACACAATTGTAGTTAGTGGAAGGTTATTTTACATGTCATAAATCTAAGACATCAACCTACCGTCATTACTTCCCCTCCGATGGAAGGCATACTGAGGGATTTTAACGCTCTTAGAAATCCGACGACTTCGGCCGAGTTTCAACCCGCGACCTTAGGCATAGAAGCTCAGCATGCAAAATAGAGAAAGTGAGTCAATGCGAAAATGCTTCCTGGGAATAGAATGGAGTTATGGAAAATCCATTAACACCAGAATACACCTAGGTTTATTAATTGTTTTTGTTTCATTTGAGGGGCTTGGACAACGTGGTAATTTATCCACGTGTACTTGGGTGTGTAAGGTATGTGTCAGAGAACCTGTATCATTGTGATTGCTGAACTAGTGTGTGTATTATTGATTAAGGTGTGGATTTGGGAAAGAAGCGGCCGTGGTCTTAGGTCAGTAATCATCCCGGCGTTTGCCTGAAGTAGAAGTGGGAAACCATAGAAAAATACTTCCAGAATGGATGAGGTGGGATTCGAACCCTCCACTTCTCAGTTTTGTCTCACGAGGCTGACTGCACCCCGATTCGGCGTTCATACCAAAATTAAAATTTCTTGGCAGACCTGGGAATCGAACCCGCACCTCCGAGCCGACAACCAAGAATACTCGCCGCTACACCAGGAAGTGGGCGAAGTAAGGTTCTATCCTGGCATTTGCCTGGAGGGAGTGTGGAAAACCCGGGGAGAAATCTCACTCAGGATAGTCGCTATGAGCGCCAGGATTCGAACCTTTATTATCCGGACTTGCTGGCCTCGCAGCCATGGTGCACGTTTTCGAAGAATGTAAGCCATAACGAGACTACTGTGTGTCTGTCTGTTAGGTAGTAAGCACGGAGGCAGATGGGATCCTCCTAAAGTACAGCTGTAGCTCATGTGAGTCGATACCCAGAAAAACCCAAGGGAGCGCTATACTGAGGCGTACAGCTGTAGCTCATGTGAGTCGATACCCAGAAAAACCCAAGGGAGCGCTATACTGAGGCGTACTACGCAAGGTGAGGATTGAGGTAGTTTGCCACTGCTTTTCTCACTGAGTCTGAACAGTAATAACCCAGGGAAAAGAACCTTTCACAGCACCCAGAAGCACTGGTTGTACCTTGAAAGCCATCACTAAGCACCACTCATACCTCAGTAGCTTCCACATATAGAGCCCTGCATGGATGCTGATATCCGTGGATATATTTTTTCCATGCGGATATATTGTGGTGTTTGAATCCATATTTTCAGTGTTGCCTTAGTAAACAAGAGTTTAGTGCTTTTCAGTCGGCCAACACGAATGTACCCAAAAGAGATGGGTTATGCTCTAATCCTGAAATAAATTACATGAGATTAATAAAACACTAGGATGACCAGTTTCGATCGTCAAGCGATCATCATCAGATCCAATACACTTAGGCTATAAAATCTATGTTTGAAATACAGGTGAAAATATTTACAATATGTACAATTATTTAGTTGCAGTATTGGTACTGCAACTGTCAGTGTATGCTAAATGCAGTATATATGTTAGGTGAAATGCTAAATGGTGATAGCTATCCGGAGTTTGTACTTTAGAGAGATTATATGGTTGTAAACTATAGTTAAACTATAAAATTTTAGGCTAACTACTTATCTGATTGTCTTCCGTACGACAGCTGCTCGCAGTTTTCGTGCTCACTGTAACTTACTGTGCGGTCAACTGCGGTGGTTATCTTAACGACTGGTTTTTCCTGCCTTCTCCCCCCTACCCCTACGTGCTGTGGGGAGTGATAGCGATGTGTTTATGTGAGGTGTATTCAAGGTCAGGGGTATATTCTATAACGTGCCAAGACACCGGTTGTCAAGCTAATTACATCGGGCAGAGTGGAAGACGAGTAGACACCCGTTATAATGAACATAGGAATGCGATAAGATACGGAACACATTCAGCCGTGTGCGAACATATGTGTGTGACGCGGGGCACAGCTTTACCAACATAGAGTCGGACCTTAAAATAATCCATCAAGAATCGAAAGGCAGAGCTCTTGACATAAAGGAAGCAATCGAGATACACCTAGCCAAACGAAACAATCCCAACAATCTAAATGAACACACGTTCATGGAGAGCTCACCCCTCTTCACGCTACTAAAAAACACACCCTGTCGGAAACAAGACACAATTTAGCGACACAGCCAAGCTAGATAAAAAAAAGGGGGGGGGGGGAAATTAGGGGTTTTTAATAGGTAAATGTTATCTGGATCAGGTGTACGATGTACTTTTCTTCTGCAACAAACCAAGGCCCATATTCGCGGCAGTATTAAAGGTGCCGGGATGTCCTCATAAGACCGTCAACGCTTAGTTCGAATGGGTAATGCTCCACGCGTGGCGAGGGCTAATCCACGGTCTTTAATAGTTGTAGACCCACCTCATTCAATAACGTACATCTTATCTAGGTTGGCAACACCTCACATAAACACATCGCTATCACTCCCCACAGCACGTAGGGGTAGGGGGGAGAAGGCAGGAAAAACCAGTCGTTAAGATAACCACCGCAGTTGACCGCACAGTAAGTTACAGTGAGCACGAAAACTGCGAGCAGCTGTAGTACGGAAGACAATCAGATAAGTAGTTAGCCTAAAATTTTATAGTTTAACTATAGTTTACAACCATATAATCTCTCTAAAGTACAAACTCCGGATAGCTATCACCATTTAGCATTTCACCTAACATATATACTGCATTTAGCATACACTGACAGTTGCAGTACCAATACTGCAACTAAATAATTGTACATATTGTAAATATTTTCACCTGTATTTCAAACATAGATTTTATAGCCTAAGTGTATTGGATCTGATGATGATCGCTTGACGATCGAAACTGGTCATCCTAGTGTTTTATTAATCTCATGTAATTTATTTCAGGATTAGGGCATAACCCATCTCTTTTGGGTACATTCGTGTTGACCGACTGAAAAGCACTAAACTCATGCGGATATAGTTTACATGGCTGTGCGGATAGCGGATAAGCTGCGGAAAATATTTGGATTAATTTTGCGGGTAGTTCTTAGAATACAATCCGAACTTGATGAATATCATTACTTCCGGAAGTTTATGGCATCTAATATTTTTTCCGTTATGTTTCTTTCATGACAAATGTAAGATGATTTAAGCTAATCTCACTCAAATTGTGTCATTAAGTATAATTAACACTCCTAAATGAAAAGGATTGCAATTCTGGCTGTGTAACATTCATTTTAAACATAGCACATGGCATACATAGCCTAGGAGAACAACTTTCTAGATGTGTTGCTTCAATATCTACTTAAACATATTATTGTAATGCCAGTGGATTCGGATAACAAACGTGCGAATGCGGGGCGGATACGGATAACTGTTTATTTGCGCAGGGCTCCAGCTATTGGTTGGTGGAAAGATTAAATAGTTAATATTATATATGCCTTCAAGCAAATTCCACCAAATGGCTTTCTAACTTCTTTTAATTCATCTTCCCTGGCAAGTAACAGCTGACGTCAAAGCTAAGATTAGTTACTTCTCTCTTGTTATTTTTCTTTAAAGAAGAGAGTTTATTTCTCTTTAGAGTTTTAGGAATGAAATATAAAAAACAAAGAAGAAACTAATTATACCTGATCTTGAATCCCATTTGAATTGCTAATACTGCTAAGCTTAAACATAATCCAGGCAATGCGCTGCTGTTTTCCCTTTTAACAAGTCTTTAGGAAGGGATAAACGAGGAGGAGTGAGGTAGTTCCCAGAACAGATGAGCGCTAGACGGAGGGAATGGGTTAGCGTTCTTAAGTGCGACGCCCAGTTAGCATACATAGCACCTAAAGTTCATAAATAGTTGAAATTTAGTAAAAAAAAGGTGCCATCTCGTTGTATGTATCATTGTTTTCAATGAATAATAATAATAATAATAATAATAATGTACAACCACCATGGATGAAAGAAGAACAAAAAGACATGCGAACTGCTAACATAACCGACACATCAGACAGAGACTCCTTCCGTAACAAAGTGAACAACTGGGAAGTCCAACCAGAGCAAGCAAAACCTACAACTTACAGACCTCAATGGTCTGACGAAAGAAAATTGGCATTCTCCAACAGAATGAAACAATACTGGCTAAATAAGAACGTCAAGAATTGAGTCAAAGTGCTTTACGCTTTCCAATACTGGGAAAATACGCTGTAAATTACTTAAAATCTCTGAAGACGAAATGAAGGACAGAGAACAATTTAGAAATAAAATCAGAAACACGAAAATTATAAAAGTCTCAAAGAAGGACACATCAGGGGAAAAAAGGTCAGAGGAAAGGAAGAAAAGGCACAGTGAACTAATGAAAAGGTTTTGGGAACAAAATAAGAGTGGAAAAGGAAGTGAAGCTGTGATTGGCTCACGTTCACACGCTCTCCTGAAGGGGAATAATCGTAAATAATAATAATAATGATAATAATAATAATATTAATACCGATTCCTCCCAAAAGCTCTATATGCATCAGAAGCCATAACTTTAAGAGGCAATTCAAAAATCGCATACATTGAAAAGCAAGAACGCAAAATTCTTAGAAAAATTTCGACCCTACACAAGAAAATGGTATTTGGATCATGAAACGAACTGCAGACCTCTATAGTTTCACATAGAGTTTCACAAACGCTGTACGCTGGAGACGGTCGAAATTTTTTGGGCACATATTAAGGATGGACAACAATAGATTAACAAAAATATTATTCAATATAATTAATACAAAAATATAATTATAACGTTAAGTAATCTTAAAGTAATCAATAAGTTCACTGATACCGTGCGTAAGAGACGATTGAAATTTTATGGTCACATCTGCCGAATGGACAACACCAGATATGCAAAAAAAACTGCTTGATATAATTAATTCAAAGAAGGTCAAAATCAGTTGGTTAGAAGAAATCAAACAGGACTTAAAGGAAATAAACATTACAGAAGATAGCATCATGAATCGTAAGACTTTTGGAACTCGAGTTACAAATCATTCTTTCACCGAAAAAGCTAAAAAGACCACTGGAAAAAATGGACGGAGGAACGTAAGAAGGGGCATAGCGAGTTCATGAGGAGATTTTGGGAGGAGAAGAAGAGGAAAGCTCCATCAACCCGAGTCAACAAGTTCAAGCGCACTCCCTAAGTGGGCAAAACGAAGAAAGAAGAAATAACGTTAAGTGATCATGTTAAAAATATATTGCATATTTATATCTACTTAGTATAAAACAAAATCCCCGATTCTTGGATATCATGGGTAATCTCTAAAACCACTGCATGGATTTGGATGCGGTTTTCACCATTCTGTAAAGGATATCTCGAGGAAGGTTTCTGTACAGAATAATTTCTTCATGATTAAAGGAAGCCAAGCAATAACGATTTCAGTGATAAAAGTCGAAAAAGAACCTGGCGTCCGTGCGTTTTTTAGCTTACGCTGGGCAAACCGTTAAAAATATCAATGTACTAAAAGAGTGTAAGAATTGTTTAGCATGGAAAGTTCAACAAAAATGTCCCCGAGACCATGCCTCTATCTTCAATACATGGCCCACTATAAGTGTTTTTATGTTTTCATTTCTTCCAACAATCTCCATTCAATTACTGAGGTGACATGTTACGAGCTAGCTAGGGGAGAGCCTATCACTCCAGTTACAGCCTAGCTAGCGGGCGAGCCTATTACCCCAGATACAGCCAGCACCAACTGTCGAGTCGTGTTGAGTTAAGGCTTCAGAGAAGAGTGGTTGTGTTTGGAGTTACCCTCGAAGTGCAACTCGGCTTTTCTTCATTTCGCCTGTGAACTTTTCGTTCCGCAAAATTCACAGTCAAGTTAAGATTTGGTGGAGGGGGGATTTGTGTTTCATGCACCTCGCCATTCTTAAATGACGTCTGACAAGAATTCGTTGCACATGCATCTCCATGATAACATAATTAATTGTCCAGTCAGTGATTTTAACCCATCATGCCGAGACGAAAAACGGATATATGTCTTAGTTCATTGACATCGAAAAAAGAAGCGCTTATCACGTAATGCATTCATAACTGTTCCCGGGCTATAATAAGTAGAGCTCGGATTTTTAGGTGTTAAAAATCGGGAAAATATTATTTTTTATGTATTAAAAATACCTGAAATATTTGACAAAAAAGTAAAAATATGTAATTATAATTCAGTTTATTAATGTGAATATAAACAATATGCAGTACTCACGAATGCAATTTATGCTACAGAATGCCTCACTTACTGAAGCATTACAATACACAACGAGATACATCTTCAGGTTGTCCATCACAAATGACCGACTATTATCGCGGAACACTTATTCTGAAGGCGCGAAACTGTGGCAATATGTTTCTTGTCCTTGAGGTGTTGTGTAACTTGAGATCGCTGTTCAGCCTTGATTGCTTTTCCACATGGTTGGTAGAACAGAACGCCCCCATCAGAAGTAAAATTATCATTAAATTCTGCTACAGACGATAACGTTTAGTTGTTTTTACTTTAGGCATCGTAGAACAGCCTTACACTTCACAGTGACAGAAATGCACTGCATGTGAGTGACTCTGGTTCCAGGTAGCTAGGGCGGAAGGTCTAGCACGTGGTGCAATATGGCTATGAACATGGAAATCCCCGGCCTCCACAGTGAGTGGCACGGGGTGACAAGTTAAGAATAACACAGTAGCAAGCTGACATACGCTCTGCATGAAGATTAGATATCTCACAGGTTCTTCCCCGTTGAAGTAACACAGAACAAAAATTCCTAAACTGAAAGATCTAGCATACTGATTTAAAAAAAAAGGTAAATATGATGCCTTTTTATGTGCTAATAAGTGAAAAGCAGGAATTTATGTATTTATAGAAAAAATGCTTAAAATATGTATTTACAAGAGTTTAGTGCTTTTCAGTCGGTCAACACGAATGTACCCAAAAGAGATGGGTTATGCCCTAATCCTGAAATAAATTACATGAGATTAATAAAACACTAGGATGACCAGTTTCGATCGTCAAGCGATCATCATCAGATCCAATACACTTAGGCTATAAAATCTATGTTTGAAATACAGGTGAAAATATTTACAATATGTACAATTATTTAGTTGCAGTATTGGTACTGCAACTGTCAGTGTATGCTAAATGCAGTATATATGTTAGGTGAAATGCTAAATGGTGATGGCTATCCGGAGATTGTACTTTAGAGAGATTATATGGTTGTAAACTATGGTTAAACTATAAAAATTTTAGGCTAACTACTTATCTGATTGTCTTCCGTACTACAGCTATTCGCAGTTTCCGTGCTCACTTGAACTCGCTGTGCGGACGACTGCGGTGGTTATCTTAACGACTGGTTTTTCCCTGCCTTCCCCCCCTGTCCCTACGTGCTGTGGGGAGTGATCGCGATGTGTTTATGTGAGGTGTTGCCAACCTAGATAAGATGTATGTTATTGAATGAGGTGGATCTACAACTATTAAAGACCGTGGATTAGTCCTCGCCACGCGTGGAGCATAACCCATTCGAACTAAGCGTTGACGGTCTTATGAGGACGTCCCGGCACCTTTAATACTGCCTCTAATATGGGCCTTGGTTTATTGCAGAAGAAAGGTACATCGTACACCTGATCCAGATAACATTTACCTATTAAAAACCCCCTAATTTCCCCCCCCTTTTTTTTATCTAGCTTGGCTGTGTCGCTAAATTGTGTTTTGTTTCCGACAGGGTGTGTTTTTTAGTAGCGTGAAGAGGGGTGAGCTCTCCATGAACGTGTGTTCATTTAGATTGTTGGGATTGTTTCGTTTGGCTAGGTGTATCTCGATTGCTTCCTTTATGTCAAGAGCTCTGCCTTTCGATTCGTGATGGATTATTTTAAGGTCCGACTCTATGTTGGTAAAGCTATGCCCTGCGTCACACATATGTTCGCACACGGCTGAATGTGTTCCGTATCTTATCGCATTTCTATGTTCATTATAACGTGTGTCTACTCGCCTTCCACTCTGCCCGATGTAATTAGCTTGACAATCGGTGTCTTGGCACGTTATAGAATATACCCCTGACCTTGAATACGGGTCACGTTTATTTAGATTACTATTTAGGAGGTGCCTAGCGGTTGTGTTTTTCGTCGTGAAAGCTATCTTTATGCCTTGCTTTTTGAATAGGTTAGTGATTTTATATGTATTCGCATTCACATAGTTGAAACGCGCAAATTTTTTCTCATTACTGTCCGGTTTGGGAATCGTTTTATCTTTATTTTTATGTTTGGCTATAATTTGATTTATTTTGCTTGGCGAGAAGTTGTTTTCCTTTGCTATTTGCATAATAGTTCTTATTTCCTTATTATAGTTGTCTTTTGACATGGGTATGTTTAAAGCCCTGTGCACCATTGAATTGAAACCCGCTAGTTTGTGCGTACTGGGGTGATTAGACTGATTGTCGATTGCATGCGAGGTTTGTGTTGCTTTCCGGAATATGGAATATGAAAGGTCGTTGTCTTTACGTTCAATAGTTATATCGAGATAATTTATTTTCCGGTCTATTTCGGATTCCTTAGTGAATTTGATAGAATGGTGAAGGCTATTAATGGATTGGAGAATTGTTTCTTCGCTTGTTAGTTCAGTATCGTAGATGCAAATTACATCATCTACGTATCTTTTCCATATTACTATTCCCTTTGTTGAAGTCTTTTCTAAGAACGCATTTTCTAGTGCATTGATGAAGATGTCAGCGATTAACCCACTTAGTGGCGATCCCATTGCTAGGCCTTCTCTCTGTGTGTATATTTTATTGTCGAATTGAAACACGTTTTGGGTGAGAACGACCCTCAGTAATCTCACAATCTCTTCAATTTCTTTTACCGAATTGTTGGATTTTAAGTTGTTTTCGATAGTGTTGATTGCTTCAATAATCGGAATATTGGTGTACATGTTAGTTACGTCGAAGGATACTAGCCTGAAGCTAGGTTTCATTTGTAGGGTGTTCAATGCTGTTACTAGTTCTGTTGTGTTCTTTACAGAGTTGTTTTTGTCGTTGGAAAGACGGCATTTTAAGATTTTTAGTAACTCTTTGCTGATTTTGTAATTAGGGGCATTCCTACAATTGACTATTGGTCTCATTGGGCATTCCTTTTTGTGTATTTTTGGTTGTCCCCTCAATGACGGTATTTTCGGGTTCATGTTTATTAGTTTTGATTTTTCAGCTTTGGTCAGTATGTATTCTGTTTCTTTTAGCGCACTTTTTATTTGTTTTTGGAATTTGTTGGTGGGGTCTTTTGTTAATTCCTTGATTTCGTTGTTGTTTAGGAATTCGACTGTTTTTTCAATGTATTCTGTTTTATTCAAAATTACTGTAGTGTTTCCCTTATCTGCTTTTGTGATGATTAAGTCATGTTCTTTTATTTTTTGTTTCAACGACTTTATTTCTTTGATTTGTTTGTTGTTTTGAATGTTATTGCTATCGCCCTCTCGTTTGAGGATTTTTTTGGCTTCGTTGGTGGCGAGATTTTTGGTTAATTCCCTGTCTTCTGCTGTGAGCTTGTGACTGGCTATCTCAATATCTGTGATTAACTGTTTTATATTGTGGTTCGTGTGTGCGTCTGTGCAGTTGTATTTCAAACCTTTGTCTAACATATTCATTTCACCTTGAGAAAAGGTTACGTTCGTTCTGTTGTTTACTCTGCTGTGGAAATTGAATTCATTGTTATTCGTGTGTTGTTCGTTAGATTGATGGTTCTGTGTTTCTCCTAGTTTTCTTAATTTATTTTCTAGCGTTTCATGCTTCCTCGTTGCTCTGATTTTGATGGTGTCATGTAGGTGTTCGGTGAAGCTGTCCCATTGGGCTGCGTGCCAGAAATTACTTAGTTGCAATTGAATGTCGTATAATTGTTGGTTAATTTTTTGCTTTCTTATGTATGCAAATCTTAATTCGTTTTTTATCCAAAGCGCTTTGGCTTGTTTAGTTGAAATGATCGAGGCTGGTGTGTTCGGTACGGTTTTAATTGGTACGTATTTAGGGGTGAGGTTTAGTTCTATACATTTTTTGTTGAACCAAATTGACTTGTCTAAATTCATGAGTTTAAGCCTGAGTGATTTGAATTTCTTGGCTTCACGATTTGCCTGACTAGCCGTGAACATTGTGGTGTTTGAAGCCATATTTTCAGTGTTGCCTTAGTAAACAAGAGTTTAGTGCTTTTCAGTCGGTCAACACGAATGTACCCAAAAGAGATGGGTTATGCCCTAATCCTGAAATAAATTACATGAGATTAATAAAACACTAGGATGACCAGTTTCGATCGTCAAGCGATCATCATCAGATCCAATACACTTAGGCTATAAAATCTATGTTTGAAATACAGGTGAAAATATTTACAATATGTACAATTATTTAGTTGCAGTATTGGTACTGCAACTGTCAGTGTATGCTAAATGCAGTATATATGTTAGGTGAAATGCTAAATGGTGATGGCTATCCGGAGATTGTACTTTAGAGAGATTATATGGTTGTAAACTATGGTTAAACTATAAAAATTTTAGGCTAACTACTTATCTGATTGTCTTCCGTACTACAGCTATTCGCAGTTTCCGTGCTCACTTGAACTCGCTGTGCGGACGACTGCGGTGGTTATCTTAACGACTGGTTTTTCCCTGCCTTCCCCCCCTGTCCCTACGTGCTGTGGGGAGTGATCGCGATGTGTTTATGTGAGGTGTTGCCAACCTAGATAAGATGTATGTTATTGAATGAGGTGGATCTACAACTATTAAAGACCGTGGATTAGTCCTCGCCACGCGTGGAGCATAACCCATTCGAACTAAGCGTTGACGGTCTTATGAGGACGTCCCGGCACCTTTAATACTGCCTCTAATATGGGCCTTGGTTTATTGCAGAAGAAAGGTACATCGTACACCTGATCCAGATAACATTTACCTATTAAAAACCCCCTAATTTCCCCCCCCTTTTTTTTATCTAGCTTGGCTGTGTCGCTAAATTGTGTTTTGTTTCCGACAGGGTGTGTTTTTTAGTAGCGTGAAGAGGGGTGAGCTCTCCATGAACGTGTGTTCATTTAGATTGTTGGGATTGTTTCGTTTGGCTAGGTGTATCTCGATTGCTTCCTTTATGTCAAGAGCTCTGCCTTTCGATTCGTGATGGATTATTTTAAGGTCCGACTCTATGTTGGTAAAGCTATGCCCTGCGTCACACATATGTTCGCACACGGCTGAATGTGTTCCGTATCTTATCGCATTTCTATGTTCATTATAACGTGTGTCTACTCGCCTTCCACTCTGCCCGATGTAATTAGCTTGACAATCGGTGTCTTGGCACGTTATAGAATATACCCCTGACCTTGAATACGGGTCACGTTTATTTAGATTACTATTTAGGAGGTGCCTAGCGGTTGTGTTTTTCGTCGTGAAAGCTATCTTTATGCCTTGCTTTTTGAATAGGTTAGTGATTTTATATGTATTCGCATTCACATAGTTGAAACGCGCAAATTTTTTCTCATTACTGTCCGGTTTGGGAATCGTTTTATCTTTATTTTTATGTTTGGCTATAATTTGATTTATTTTGCTTGGCGAGAAGTTGTTTTCCTTTGCTATTTGCATAATAGTTCTTATTTCCTTATTATAGTTGTCTTTTGACATGGGTATGTTTAAAGCCCTGTGCACCATTGAATTGAAACCCGCTAGTTTGTGCGTACTGGGGTGATTAGACTGATTGTCGATTGCATGCGAGGTTTGTGTTGCTTTCCGGAATATGGAATATGAAAGGTCGTTGTCTTTACGTTCAATAGTTATATCGAGATAATTTATGCTCCACGCGTGGCGAGGACTAATCCACGGTCTTTAATAGTTGTAGATCCACCTCATTCAATAACATACATCTTATCTAGGTTGGCAACACCTCACATAAACACATCGCGATCACTCCCCACAGCACGTAGGGACAGGGGGGGAAGGCAGGGAAAAACCAGTCGTTAAGATAACCACCGCAGTCGTCCGCACAGCGAGTTCAAGTGAGCACGGAAACTGCGAATAGCTGTAGTACGGAAGACAATCAGATAAGTAGTTAGCCTAAAATTTTTATAGTTTAACCATAGTTTACAACCATATAATCTCTCTAAAGTACAATCTCCGGATAGCCATCACCATTTAGCATTTCACCTAACATATATACTGCATTTAGCATACACTGACAGTTGCAGTACCAATACTGCAACTAAATAATTGTACATATTGTAAATATTTTCACCTGTATTTCAAACATAGATTTTATAGCCTAAGTGTATTGGATCTGATGATGATCGCTTGACGATCGAAACTGGTCATCCTAGTGTTTTATTAATCTCATGTAATTTATTTCAGGATTAGGGCATAACCCATCTCTTTTGGGTACATTCGTGTTGACCGACTGAAAAGCACTAAACTCTTGTTTACTAAGGCAACACTGAAAATATGGCTTCAAACACCACAATATGTATTTACATTAAAAAAATATTTATTTACCTAAAAATCCGAGCCCTAATAATAAGAGTTGTGGAATAGCTAAGTAAGAATGGCAAAGGTAATCTTTAGAATAAGCTACCATTTACTTCTAAAAAATACATCTAACATGTGCACTTGTAAGTACACACAACAGAATACGTACTTAGTAGTATCTCCAATAAGAGCCGATTCTCAAGATAAAACTGACATTTGGACATTTCCATTCATTCGAATCTATTGCAAATGTGGCCTACTTGACGTATGGGAGCATATCATTGGTTTTCAATTAGACCCTATAGTATAGGGAATCATTCACCTAACAGCACAGAATGATTAGATCCGTATTTTATGAACGACTACAACGAAAATAGGGCGGCAATTGTGGCTTTAAATTTGGTAGAATGTGAGAGTGGAAATCTCAATTCAAATGTCAGATCTTCCAACTTCACAATCATCCATCACAGCTCAATTGACCAGTTTGAAAAATTATATATAGAGTTTTCTTTTTGGAAATTACATCTAAATATTTAGAACCTTTATTTACTCAAATTATTTAATTTCAAATTGATTCTATTATTTTACATCTTACAGAATTACTGAACCATTAAGTGGCTTCGATGGCGTAGTTGGTAGCATGCTGAGCTTCTATGCCCAAGATCGCGGGTTCAAACCCAGCCGAAGTCGTCGGATTGTGTAAGAGAGTTAAAAATCCCTCAGTATGCCTCCCTTCAGAGGGGAAGTAAAGCCTACGGGCCCACGTCACAGATTTATGGCATATAAAAGAACCTTCCACTTACTACAATTGTGTGAAGCAAACTTTGTAGGTTAGATTTCATTAACGCTCTATTAAATTCTAACGTTCACCGCCAGGTGCCAGTTGCGGTGGCAACCTAGTATCCAAGTCCACAGCTAGGTGTCGTTCTCGGTAGCATTTGGTAGCACAAGTAGGAACTACTTGAAATTGAGAGTCTGCAGTCCTTACCTGAATTGCAGATAACACACAATACTACAGGCATCACAATTAACAATGGTTATCAGACAGATTCTACACACACCCAAAGTACACGGAGCTACATGACCACGTTGTCGCAGCCCCTAAACTGAAGAACCAACCAACCTCTCATCCATTAGATTTTAAATATTTATTGTTTTTATTTTATTTTTTATTTTCATAATTCTTATTCACTGTTTTCCAGTTCCTTCATTTCATCCTGTATATACACACATCAAAAAAAGTTTTGCATCACCTCGGTTCCAAGGGTTCCGGAACCTTTAAATACAAAGGGAATAGAGATCAACACAAACAACATTTCAGCTCGTTTTATTGCTCATGAGACCCACACATTGCATGTTGTACCATCATACAGCTAGACTTTCAGCATTTGTGGTCCAGATTGCAGTACACACCACTACCTCTAATACCCAGTAGCACGTCCTCTTGCATTGATGCATGCCTGTATTCGTCGTGGCATACTATCCACAAGTTCATCAAGACACTGTTGGTCCAAATTGTCCCACTCCTCAACGACAATTCGGCGTAAATCTCTCAGAGTGGTTGGTGGGTCAAGACGTCCATAAACAGCCCTTTTCAACATATCCCAGGCATGTTCGATAGGGTTCATGTCTGGCGAACATGCTGGCCACTGTAGTCGAGCGATGTCGTTATCTTGAAGGAACGCATTCACAAGATGTGCACGATGAGGTCGAGAATTGTCGTCCATGAAGACAAATGCCTCTCCAATATTCTGCCGATATGGGTGCACTATGGGTCGGAGGATGTCATTCAGGTATCGTAAAGCCGTTTCGGAGCCTTCCATGACCACCAGTGGCGTACGACGGCCCCACATAATGCCACCCCAAAACATCAGGGAACCACCACCTTGCTGCACTCGCTGGACAGTGTGTCTAAGACGTTCAGCCTGACCTGGGTGCCTCCAAACACGTCTCCGACGATTGTCTGGTTGAAGGCATATGCGACACTCATCGGTGAAGAGAACGTGATGCCAATTCTGTGGGGTCCATTCAGCATGTTGTTGGGCCCATCTGTACCGCGCTGCATGGTGTCGGGGTTGCAAAGCTGGACCTCGCCATGGACGTCGGGAGTGAAGTTGCGCATCATGCAGCCTATTGCGCACAGTTTGAGTTGAAACACGACGTCCTGTGGCTGAACGAAACGCATTATTCAACATGGTGGCATTGCTGTCAGGGTTCCTCCGAGCGGCAATCCGTAAGTAGCGGTCATCCACTACAGTAGTAGCCCTTGGGCGGCCTGAGCGAGGCCTGTCATCGACAGTTCCTGTATCTCTGTACCTCCTCCATGTCCGAACAACATCGCTTTGGTTCACTCTGAGACGCCTGGAAACTTCCCTTGTTGAGAGCCCTTCTTGACACAAAGTAACAATGCGGACGCGATCGAACTGCGGTATTGACCTTCTAGGCATGGTAGAACTACAGACAACATGAGCAGCGTACCTTCGTCCTGGTGGAATGACTGGAACTGATCGGCTGTCGTACCCCCTCCGTCTAATAGGCCCTGCTCATGCATGGTTGTTTACATCTTTGAGCAGTTTTAGTGACATCTATGAACAGTCAAAGGGACTGTATCTTTGATACAATATACACAGTCAACGTCTATATGCCGGAGATCTGGGAACCGAGGTGATGCAAAACTTTTTTTGATGTGTGTATTTTAGTTCATTTCGTTTCTCAACACTTAGTTTTAATAGATTAGTTTCCTAAGGTTTGATTCTAATTTTGCTGAAGAAGGTTCCATAGTTGGATCGAAAAATGTACTAATTTGAATTGAATTTGTATTGATTGGCGGAACATTTTAATTTATTATTAATTAACTATATTTCTCTTCATTAAATAAAATTCTATTAAGAGAACTTGGCAGAATTTTGACCTGGACAACTCAAATATGAGATAATATCCCAGTCATAACAACGCTAGGACCAGCCCGTTATCCGGCGGTCGTAAACACGTAGTAGCCTACACATAAACTGCGCTGTCATCTCTCTCAATGGCTTCATCTGCATTACATCACTTCTCCGGAATGTCTCATATTTATGGACACTAATAATTAATCACCTGAGTAGACGGGATAAGGCACACGTCATTCAACTGTTGGTCGGGTGTTCTATCACAACTACTCCCATGGGACACAAACAGACCTTCAGGGGCTATTTACAAGCTACACCGATGTGAGCACACAGACACAATGGCTATTGTATGATTTAATGTTGAAAATGTCATATAGAAGTTCACCCTCACTGAAATTCACACCACAAACAGTGATAAAAATCTTACTTAATTCCAATGTTCGTATCCTATATTTGGGTAATTCGATGCCAAAATTTCACTGATCCAAAACAGAATAGTCTTCAAGGTTGGTTGGTTCCTCAGTTTAGGGGCTGCATACGCTAAGGTGTATGTTTCACAAAACTGAAGCTCCTAAACCAGACGGAGTTAAAAGGAGTGGTTTGTACCAAAATCTTCCAAATTGTCTCAATACTACAGGAAAAATCTTGCATTTCTTGAAATGTCAACGGAAATATATTTATTTGTTTATAAAGTGTTTTAAATAAATAAACAAGACGATAGTCCCTGCACAACTGTGTCCCGTACAGCCCGCATAGCACTAGAGCCATGCGGGTAGTCTTAACACATGGAGCGTACACAACCCATTATGCGAGAATTCCCGCACGGGTCCGCTAGTTATTATTATTATTATTATTATATTATTATTATTATTATTATTATTATAAGCTCTATATGCATCAGAAACCATAACTTTTAGAAACAATTCAAAAATTGCAGACATTGGAAAGGAAGATCGAAAATTCTAAGAAAAACATTCGGCCCTACACATGAAAATGGAATTTGGATCAAAGACGAACTCCAGAGCACTATAATGTCACAGACAGGTTCACAGGCACTGTACGCAGGAGGCGGTTGAAATTATTTGGGCACATATTTAGGATGGACAACAATAGATTAACAAAAATATTATTCAATATATAATTAAACAAAAAATTCGAGGATAAATTGTCTGGAGGAAATAAGGGGGTACCTGAATGGGATGAACATTGGGGAGAACACAATGTAAAACCGAATAATATTCAGAATCTCTGTAAATAAGTACGGAATATATTTAGTGTGAAATCTCGAGAGAACAAAGCAGGAGAATGACCATCGACACCCACTATATGGTCACCACACAGCAGGGTCTCGCCTCAGATCCCGCAAGAGTTTCCTTGCTAGGACTCTGCCGCTGGAGAGAGCCCCCGAGACAACTCGTCTCAACAGATGGAGGAGCTCACTGCCCACAGACATGTCACCAAAGGAAGAACTGGCTCCTTGCGCCGACTTACCTTATCCTGTGTGGAGGTCCCTCAACCGCTTAAGAGTGGGTGTCCCTCGATGCAAGACCAACCCGCCAAAATGGGGGATCCTTCCAGCAGACGCAGACACCTCTTGTGAATGTGGAGCTGAACAAGACCCAAGCCACCTACTTATATGCCCCCTCCTGGACAACCCATGCACAATGGAAGATGTTTTTAGAGGAAGTAACAAGGCCATCGCAGCTGCAGTTTTGTGGAAATGTTGACAGGACACGGAAATGCATGAATGAGTGTGAAATCTGTCATCAGGACTGGTACAAGATGGACAAAAGAACGCAAGAAGCAACATAGTGTGTTCATGAAGAGATTTCGGGAGAAGTCATGATACCAACTAACAAGTTTCAACGCACTCTATGAATGGAAGTAAGGAAGGAAGGAAGTAAGTAAAGAAGGAAGGAAGACAAATCATAAATTGGTCAATTGTAGATGATGACGATAACAATCATTATTATTAGTTGTAGTAGTAGTAGTACCATAATAATATTATTATTATATTATTATTATTATTATTATTATACCGACATCAGTGGCTACGCTGGTTAAAGCGCAGCGTTAGGTCATGGGGCCAAGCTCTCTGCTGACTCAGTAGACGCGTGGGTTCGAGCCCCACCGTCGGCCGTCCTTGAAATGGTTTTCCGTGGTCTCCCAATTTCAACACCAGGCAAATGCTGGGACGGTACCTTCTGACAGGCCACGGCCGCTTCCTTCCACATCCTTGCCCAGTTTCATTCCTCTTCGCCCGTTCCGTCTCTCATCCCGCCGCGCAGGTCACCCACGGGCGTCGACTAGAAAGACCTGCACTCGGCCTCTCAGGAGGTCAGACGACAAAAAAAAATATATTATTATTATTATAATTGTTATTGTTGTTATTATTATTTATTTATTTATTTATTTACAGCATATTTTCCCAACATTGGAAAGCGTTAAGCAATTTGACACAATTCTTGACGTTCTTCTTATCTTGCCAATATTGTTTCATTCTGTTGGAGAATGCCAATTATCTTTCGTCAAACCATTGAGGTCTGTAAGGTGTAGGTTTTGGTTGCTCTGGTTGGACTTCCCAGTTGTTCACTTGGTTACGGAAGGAGTCTCTGTCTGATGTGTCGGTTATGTTAGCAGTTCGAATGTCTTTTTGTACTTCTTTCATCCATGGTGTTGTACTTTTGAGTGATGATATGTAATCTAGTATTCTTTTGGCTAGTCGTGTATTCGGCAGTCTACTTATGTGCCCGAAGAATTTCAATTGTCTTTTTCTGAAGTCGACTTCGATGTTTGAGTATTTTTCAGTTGTCTTGATTGACTGTAGTCGGTACCCGTCAGGAGCGAGTCTTGCTCCCAGTATTTTCCGAATGATTTTTCTTTCTTATATTTCTTATTGAGTGTAAGTGTTTCGCTTGCGTAGAGACTTGCCGGTTTGATGACAGTGTTGTAATGTCGAAGTTTGGTTTGTCTTGACATGCATTTTTTGTTATAGAGGTTTTGGATAAGTCCGAATGCTCTCCTGGTTTTCTGGAGACGGTTTTGTTGTGACATATTTTCGGATCCAGTTGGTTCGATAAATTCTCCCAGATATTTGAAATGTGGGACTCTTTTGATGGTTCCGTATTTTGTTTGCATGTTGTCGCCTTTGTGACTTAGCACTTGAGTTTTCTCGAAGGATATTTGAAGTCCCACTTTTTCGGCGCATTCTTGGAGTGTTTGTATTTGTTTTATTGCGGTCTCTTGATTTTCTGTTAGTATAACCAAGTCATCGGCGAAGGCAAGATATGGTATACAGAGATCGTTTTTACGATAGCCAAGTGTAACTGGTTTATTATTATTATTATTATTATTATTATTATTATTATTATTGAGAGCCTCCATGGCTTAGACGGCAGCACGCCGGCCTCTCACCGCTGGGTCCGTGGTTCAAATCCTTGTCACTCCAAGTGAGATTTGTGCTGAACAAAGCGGAGGCCGACAGGTTTTTCTCCGGGTACTCCGGTTTTCCTTGCCACAATTTCATTCCATCAACACTCTCCACTATCATTTCATTTCATCTGTCAGTCATTTAATCATTGCCCCAAGCGAGTGCGACAGGGTTCGGCAGCCGGCACAGTTCATATCCTCGCCGCTAGATGGGGGCTTCATTCATTCCATTCTTTAACCCGGTCGGTCGACTGGAAGCAGGCTGTGGATTTCCATTTTCATGATTATTATTATTATTTCACAACGTTATGCCCAATTAAGGAGCGCGATTGAACCTATGTAACGGATGAAATTGCATTTGCTTTCTTCTCGTCCAAAAACCTCTTCATTCTCTCAATATGATTTTTCTTCCTTTCTTTTGTCCAAGCAGTGGTGCTTCTTTTTGTCACGCTGATTTCTTGAAGGTCAATTTCAATTTCTATTATCCAGTTATTCTTGGCTTTTAATGAGGAGGCAGGATTTAATATCCTTTTAGTAAGACTTTCATTCTTTGAATATGCCCATAAAATGTCAGTCGTCTTTTTCTAATATTTTCTCGGAATGTTGGTAGACTATAACTCGTGAGACCTCCTTTTCATGCACAGGCAGGCTGCGTGGCTCAGCGGTAACGTTCTCGCCTGCAGTTCCCAAGATTACAGGATCGAATCCTGGCGCAGCCACTTGGCATTTGAGGGTGCGCAAATGCGAGGGAGCCCTGTGAATAGATTTACTGGCACGTTAAAGATCCCCTTCGGGGTAAATTCCGGCACCCGGTGTCTCTAAAAGGCAGAGTAGTTCAAATGGACGTAAAACCAATAACATTATTATTTTCATCCACAATTTCCTCTATGCACACTGGGCCAAAGATTTTCCTTCAATGAGTGTTATTATTAGGATTATTGTTATTATTAGGATTATTGCTATATTATTATTATTATTATTATTATTATTATTTTCGTTTCGGTCGTCTAGGGGCCACGAGCCAATTTCAAAGCTTTGTCCTTTGCTGTTCATCATCTCACTATGTTTCATCTTCCTTTCTTCGGACCATTTTGAGCTGGTTTTCTTTCCCTTCCTCCCTTGGAATCCTTCCATTTTTAGCACTTTTTGCCTAAAAATATTTCTCTGTGGTGTATCTTCTTCTCTGCTACTGGTATTATTACATTATTATTAATGTTATAATTATTGTATTAATGCAGCCAATGGCCATTTATTTTACTTTCAGGACGGATCAAGGAAGGGAATTTCGAAGGACCAGCCCGTAATCCGGCGGTGGTAATCTCGCAGTAGCCTACACATCAACATCATCATCATCATCATCATCGTCGTCCCTCGTATAGATGATCTCACCTGGTGGCGTAGTGCCAAACATTCTTGGCTGCCACTGTTCTGCGAATACATTTAATTCCGTTCTGAGGGATGGAACGGGGTACACTCAACCTCTGTTATTATGATGGCTGTGCAATACAGTGTATTTGTAATTGAGACTAGGATTGAAATGGAGGCGACTGTGCCATAAGTTAGGGGTAGAAGTTGGAATCCACGGAAAACCATTTCTAGAATGGCTGAGGTGGGAATCAGATCCACCCCGTTCCTGCTCTCAGGTCAGAATTAAATTACTTAACAAAGGCGGAAATCTAACCAGAACCTCTAAGAATGATAGCCACTACACCACTGAGTGGCCCTACATATTTGAGTTGAATGTAGAGGTTTAATGTTTTATAACCGGGTGAGTTAGCCGTGGTCGTTACGGCATGGCTGCAGACAGTCAGTCACATCAGGGAGACGAAGAGGTTCGAATCCACCCGTCGCACAGTGGGTCAAAATCGAAATCTAGGGTGAAAAAATTATTTTTACGTTTTAATCATGAACTGAAAGTGAAAGCAACGTATATCTTTTCTTTACTTCATAATAAACATCAGTTAAGACCTTTTTTAAGCTACGTCTACACATGCAAGATATTGTTTATGCCTAGGAGTTGGATAGAGCATTCAGTTATCTCTTCAGAACAATTTTCTACCCTTAATGTACTTTTAACAAAATCACGAAGTTTCACTCTTGACATAATCGTCGAACCCAGTGCTTCAAACAGGTTGTAAACGTGTGAGAACTGGTTGCGCGGCATCTTCTAAAACGTAAAATAACTAAGTTGCAAAAAGATGCAAAAAAAACTTATAACTGGCGTAAACTACAAGACTTTATCTACATTTTAACATTAAGTAGAAAGTGACGCAGGATGACGCGACATACTAAAAATCTAAGTGAAAATATAATTTTAAAAATAATAGTCCTTCTAGATTTCGATTTTGACCCACTGTGCGTCGACAACGTTGAAGATGGTCTTCTGTGGTTTCCCATCTTCCTTCTAGGCAAAGGCCGGGGTTGGCCCCTAACTATGGGCCATAGCCACTATCTTCCAATTCCTCGTCCTTACATTCACACCTTCCTCCCCATACGCGACGGTACTTGTAGCTCACTCGATGGGTGTCCGCATAGAAGCAGCTACGAACTCTGGCGAGTCGAAAATGTCCTCGGACATTCCCGGAACTAAAAGCAATACGATAAAAAAAAAGTGTTATAAATGATACGGTTTAACGGTCCGTTCATCTGTTGCTTTGTGAGATTTTCGAAGTGAGATATTACGTCATGTGGTTCGGATTCCTCATAAAACTGGACGTCCCGTTACTCATGATCGCGAGGTTAATGGTCACGTAAAACTACAAGCTTCCTTCCTTTTTCATTTGTTGTTTTGAGATGACGCCGGAAATTCTCTGATATGCCTAAATGTTGTTGCATTTCTACACCCTCAAATTAAATCAGACTGAGTCGGTATCTAAACCACCAACATGGGAGTTTTGAAGCCCAAAACTAAAACACCTCACACTCGTCCCCACGATTTTAAATCAACAATTAAATGGCAAATTACTAGATATCACAAGGAATGCCTGAAACGATGCTCAGCAGTTAATCACCATCGAGACGTTATATTATGTTAAAACCAAATAAGTCCTCTAACTCAGCACACCTGTTTCCTCCACAGTTTATGCAACATCTTTAAAAATATAACATAACATCATTGACAGTCCATATCATCCATTCCCACAAAAACACAGTTATCATAAAAATAATAGAGTACACTTAAGAACACGTGGCTGATAACTGGAGATATCTCAACCCCCTAATCGAAGCAACAACCCAACCAATCTCACACAAGATTCCTATGCTTACTAGTACCACAGTCCAGTACTTTATTTCTCAATTGCTACGAAAGAATAAACGCCGTAACGTACCCACCATAGGCAAGCCCCTTTACACTTGTGTATTGCGGTAGTGCATAAGCAGCCCCAACAGCATGATGACGGAATGATACAGTAGAAGAAATGAGTCTGATAGGAAGAGACATATTAAGACAATAATAATTAGAAAGTACTAGCGGATCGTGCGAGAACTCCCGGTGCCCCATGTGTACAGACTACCCACCCGTCTAGTGCTCTGCTGGCTGTACGTGACACAGTTCTGCCAGGGGCTATCGTCTCGTTTCTTTGTTTAAAAGCACTTTATAAACAAATAAAATATATTTCCGTTGACTTTTCAAGAAAACACGATTTTTTCTGTACTATTGAGAGGATTTGGAAGATTTTGGCACAGAACACACCTAACTCCCTCTGGTTTAGGAGCTTGAGTTTTGTTGCGTTAACTTACATGTACAATAAATGGCTCTATAAAACCAAACAGAAGTACTAAAATATGAAGCACACTAATCTGCAATTTAATATTGTATGTCTACCCCCTATTATTACTGTTTCCAATGGGGTAGGGGATGAGATGCGATGAAAGTCTATGTGGCGGATGGTTTTTACCGCCGGATGCCCTTCCTGACGCCATGTACCATTAAAGGAAAATTATTGCGTAGGTTCATTATTCAAACTTTCACTTGGATCGCATGATTAAAACACAAGAAATAAAAAATTAATTTTAAAATACGCACAGACGCAATCTTGAGGTTATAAAAACAATTCTACTAAATTAGATACTAGTTCATTACAATGTGTATAGACATTTGCTGTACCAAGTTTCATTGCGTTTGGATAATTAAATCGCGAGAAAAGTCTATTTAAAACTTTCAAATTCGTTTGGCCGCCATGTTCGTTTTGTAGTTAACCGGTATTTGAAAGTCTTATAGATTTTTTTTTTGTCGTGTAGCCTCCTGAGAGGCCGAGTGCAGGTCTTTCTAGTCGACGCCCGTGGGCGACCTGCGCGTCGGGATGAGAGATGAGATGAATGGATGAAAGTGGGCAAGGATGTGGAAGGAAGCGGCCGTGGCCTGTCAGAAGGTACTGTCCCAGCATTTGCCTGGTGTTGAAAATGGGGAAACCCACGGAAAACCATTTCAAGGACAGCCGACGGTGGAGCTCAAACCCACGCGTCTACCGAGTCAGCAGAGAGCTTGGCCCCATGACCTAACGCCACGCTTTAGCCAGCGTAGCCACTACTGTCGGTAGTCTTATAGATGAACTTCCAGTAGTGCCCTTTATCTCCGCACAAAATTTCAGTGTGATACCGGTAATAGTTTCAGAGATATAGAATGCCGGTGAAATATTTCGCACAGCCGCCATCTTGAGGTTATGAAAAAAAAATGAACGAAGTTAGATGTCGGTGCATTATAATGTGTATAAACATATACTGTACCAAGTTTCATTGCATTTGGTTGGTTAAATCGCGAGAAACGTCTATTTAAAGTCGCAAATTCACTTGGCCGCCATGTTGGTTTTGTAGTTATAAACCTGCAACGATCAGAAGAGCCTGCGCAAAGCACACTTCCCCATGCATTTACTCCGAGTGGATCTGCGACGTCACAGAGGAGCGGTGGAGGGGGTCACATGCTAACTGGCCACCGTACCGAGCACACTGCATAGACGCGCCAATTCGTTGCCAATTGTATACCGTATCCATTTTCACGCTCTTATTATTTTGTCAGTTTTATATAAGTTTTCTTTCTTTATTGTAGACCTATAATCCCATGTTGTGTAGCGTGTATTTTATTGGTAAATATGTTTATATATATAGTGTTGTGTACCATGCTATTCTAGTAATAGTATCATTTGAGTTTCGTTATGGCTTCTACTTCGAAGTATGGTAGCAAATCTGGACGACCATTAAGGGGACAAGCTAGAGAAATAGTCTATAACGTAACTGCTCACCTACGGGAACAGAAAACCGTTCATAAACTGAATTATAATGTTGTGGCTTCAACAAGTGAAGCAATGGGTGTTTCAAAATCACTCGTGAAGCGTATAATAGCGGAAGGGAAGACGTCTATGGCCAAGGGACGGCTGCAGTTTTCTACACCTGATGGCAAAAGAACAGTCCATAAGAAAGGGATCGAATTAGATGACTTTGATAAAGGTAAGATACGTCGGAAAATAACAATTTTTCGTGATGAAAAAATAAAAACTGTACCTACACTGAAGAAACTGAACAAAATGTTAAAATCAGAAGAAATACTTGACTGTAGCAGAGAGTATCTTCGAAGGCTGTTGAAAGAGATGGGGTTCCGTTGGACTAGGTGCCCTAGTTCTCGAAAGTTGTTGATAGAAAACCCTGATATCGTGGCATGGAGAGGACGGTACCTCAAACAAATTCGCCAGTACAGAAAGAATGGTCGGAAAACAGTGTATTTAGATGATACATTCGTTCATTCTACTCACTCTGTCCCATCGTGCTGGCAATCTGATACAGAGCTGGGAAAATTACGAGCTATATGGAAAGGCCCTCGCATTATTGTTGTGCATGCCGGGGGAGAGGAAGGCTTTGTAAACAACGCCTTATTGATATTCAAATCAAAGCAAACAAAAACAGGGGACTGCCATGACGACATGAACTTCACCAATTTCTCTACCTGGGTGAAAGGCAACTGCTGACGAACTTCAGTCCAAACAGTGTGATTGTATTAGACAATGCCAGTTATCACAGCGTACAAGAGAATAAGAAGCCAACACTATCGTCGCTCAAAAAGGACATAGTTCATTGGCTTACGCACAACAACATAAATTTGAAGAAAGGATGACCAAAGTGGATTTGTTGATGTTAGTGAAAATGTCCCTAGTGAGAAGACTACAAAATTGATAAAATGTTTACTAATGCCGGGCACATTGTTTTGCGTCTGCCACCCTATCACGCAGACCTCAATCCTATTGAATTAGTGTGGGCAGACATCAAGGGTAGAGTGGGTGAATCTGTGTCAGACTCTCTAGAAGTGAAGCGTAGACTTTGCGAGGAATAATTTTCGGAATATTCACAGTCCAAATGGAAAAAATGTTGCAAGCACGTACGCACGATAGACCATGAATATTGGTCCAAGGATGCTCTCATCGATGACACCATTGATAGCTTCATCATTTCTGTGAGTGATGGCAGCTCATCTGTAGAGCCCTGCGCGGCTAAACAAAAGATTATCCGCATCCACCCAGCATCCGCAGGACTGTTATCCTCATCCGCCCCGCATCCGCACGACTGTTATTAGCATCCGCCCCGCATCCGCACGATTTTTATCCGCATCCGCACGTTTGTTATCCGAATCCACTGGCATTACAATAATATTTTCAATTAGTTAAAATATTAAAGCAACACATTTAGACATTTGAGGAGAAAGTCTTTCCCTTAAGCTATGTATGTCATGTGCTATGTTTAAAATGAATGTTACACAGCCAGAATTGCAACCCTGTATAGTTCGGAGCGTTAATTATGCTTAATGACATTATTTGAAAGAGATCAGAGTAATTCATCATCATTTGTCATGAAAGGAACATAACGGAAAAATATATTATGTCATAAACATCCAGGTCATAGTAATGATATTCAACAAGTTCGGACTGTATTATAAAATTTATCCGCAAATTTACTCCAAACATTATCCACAGTTTATCCGCAATCCGCGAAGCTATGAAAACTACATCCGCATGGCAAATAATTTTGCGGATATCCGCGGGTATCCGCATCCACACAGGGCTCTACTCATCTGAATCTGAGTCCGAGAATGACAGCAGTAATCAGGAAGACGATAGTGAGATGGCAGATGAGATACAAGAATGACAGGTATGTTATACTGCCTCTTATGACTTAATCCTTTTCTTTAATAAGCGAGTGTTTTGCATGCATTATTTCGTGTTGTTGTGAAGTAACCAATAGGCCTACCTACAATCCAATGACATCATTTTCGTCGTTCTATTTTACGTTAGTTCATGTAGGTTTGGATTTTTTGTTTATATTTTAATATTTTTATCGCAGTTGGAACGCAAAGAGTGCCCGTTTATAAGCAAGTTTCAACCATGCGTCACATTTAAGAATTTATATCTTAAAATCCCGTCATCAGATCGAATTAAAATTTTAACACAATATACATTGGAATGTTTTATAACTGGTTTATTAATTTCAACATTTTGTGTCTCCAAGAAACAAAGTTATCATTTTTGTAAGGTAACTTTCTCGGCTCGGGGTGGTTAGAAAATTGCGTTCTTGGTTGCGGTGTAATCCTTATACATCAAGACGGTATGCTGTATGACTGTGAAATACGTAAATTAATTCACTTATTATATATCGGCTTGTATTTGTATGTGAAAATAATACATGGTTCTGCTTGACAGCCAGCGCGCACCTTGCCCTTGATCACGTACTGTCGGGGAAGATCGGACGAGCCGAAGTGAGCTGCGCGAACTGAACTAGTCGAGGGTTCTTTTGTTTGTTGTAGCCTACCTTTATACCAGGTTTTCAAAAGTCACATAGGTAAACTTCTAGTAGTTCCTTTTATCTCCGTAAAAAATTCCAGGGTGATATCGGTAATAGTTTCGAAGATATTGAATGCTGGTGAAATATTTCGCACAGCCTCCATGCTGGATTGGTGAGACGTAACAAAATTTGAAGGGCACGGTCGGGGTCGTCCGGAATAGTGCTATGAACTTACCGAGTTTCACTGAAATCGCTCCAACCGTTTAGAAGTTATTAGGGACACACACACACCCACGAATCACACACGCACACACAGACACACGGACAAAATATGATCTCATAAGCCTATTTTTTCATAAATGAAAATAGGCTAAAAATGAGAAGTAATATTGAATATCCACTTCTAACTTTCCTCAGAATCAGCAGATTTGGATAGTTAAGGGCTCGAATGAAAGAGCTTGATCCACCGAGTGTTCTTAGACTAAAACAACCTGCGTACCTCAATTAAAACTAAGAATATGCTGGCTTCAATGAGGGAAAAAAGTTGAAAAAAATTCAAAAAATCAAATAATTTGAGGAAGGCGGAAGTTAAGTGATTTGTAATACTTGATAACAAATCTGTGCATGAATACCTTTCATAAAAAAAAAGAATGAAGGACATCGACCGGATACAATGGCCAGACGGACTCTGTTAAATTTCATAAATAATTTTAATATTCACTTCAGCACTCGTAACGTTCCTCAGATTAAACCAATTTAAATATTTAATACCTCCAAACAAAGAGCTTGATCCACTGAGTGCTCTTAGACCAAAACGAACTGCGTAGCTCAATTAGAACCAAAGATATGATTGCTTCAATGAGAAGCAACGTTGGAAAAGGTTGGTAAAAGTTGAAAAAATCAAATAATTTGAAGAAGTTAAGTGATTCGTAATACTTCATAACAAATCTGTGCATGAATCCCTTTCATTTGAAAAAAAAAAAGAATGAAGGAAATCGACGGATAGAATGGCCGGACGAACTCGGTTAAGTTTTCATAAATATTTTTAATATATAGATAACACACACTAATACAGTCATCTCAATTGGCACCGGTTATCAGTCAAATTCTACACACACCCAAAGTACACGGGGCTACATGACCGCGTTGTCGCAGCCCCTAAAGCAGGGAACCAACCAAAGTCACCATGTGATATTAATAGATGGTTGCAGGGCCTTTGGAAGCACATTAATACCCCGCGGCGTAACCGTGGTCGTTCGTGCACCATGGCCGCGAGGGCAGCTGCATCAAGTCCGGACATCACAGGTTTGAATCCCGGTACTGCCAAGGGCTATCCTGAGTGGGGTTTCCCACGGATTTTCCACAATCCCTCCAGGCAAATGCCGGGATTATTTTAAGTCCCGGGGCACCTACCCCATCCCTGTCCCTAATGCAGCTATACACCCTACTACGGTCATCACATAAATACAGGATATCGGACAAATTTAACACCCCGCCAACTGCATGGGGTTGATGACTAAAATAGCACAAGTCCCTAAAAGGATTAACAACAACAACAATGAAGTTTGATTACTTTATTAGATATTTCATTTACTAGAGAGCATTTTTGTATAATAATTGTTAAATATACTGTTATTTGTTGAAAGTGATCGGACAGTGTGCCCTATGTATGACATCTATAATCAATATCCAGTAAACTGGGCAGAATATTAATAATAATAAAAACAATAAATTACTCCGACTCGTACAAAGAAGCAAGTCCGCTTACGAGCGACGCCATCAGTCAGCCACGAGATCTCTCTTTTATATGGAAACAAAGCCACTGGATGGGATTTATAATATCTAAAATGTCACATCCATTGGCAGCGAATCGAATTTTAGACCATCTGAGAAACGAGCAACAAGATAAGTGCTAAGTACGCCCCCGGTGCTGCATTCTACGAATTCCTAAGTTAAATATAATTTCACTGCATGCCAGTAGGAACGTGGTAAGTTTAATTTGTGTCTGGGAGATTGGAATAAATAAAACTCCTGAGCGGATTCACATTTTCATCTCGCCACTCTAAAGGAGAGAGAGAACAAACAACTGGCAAAATCGCTTCTCAACACGTCGCTAAATTCATTGCGATATAATACTTTGAAAGCCAGACAACTCTTTCGTCATGAAACTGTGGTAGGTCAGTCCTTCCATGAGCAGACTAAATATACACCGTTCACCTACCTACCATCCATGGGACATTCATTCTTATGCCTTGTATTACTGATGTCATAGTATAAAAGAACTAGACCAGGGTTGGTCAGGACATTTTCACACGTGCGAGAGTCTGCCAGGCTGGCGTATAAATCCTCCTATACCTTTATAGCAAAGCTGTCTACGTCCATCGCGAAGAAAGGATTAGCCAGCCAAGAATGAACATCGTAACAGAAACGAGACAGCCAGTGCCCAATTGGGTAGAGCAATGGTCACCATATCACTTCAAGCAACACACTGCTTCCGGACTAAATGTGTACATCGTGGGCATATGAATCGCTTGATATAGATAGGGGATTTTATTGGAGACAGAAAAACTGTCTAGGTGATGGAAAATATCGATCTAGGTTTTACGCTTCTGCATTTGCATCACGCCTATACTATTGCACTATTCAGTGCAGGAAAATACAAAGCCCAATTCATAGATTATGAAAAAATGACAGATGTTAGTATTGCAAAAGTCCCCTTGGTACATCAAATGGAATGAACTTTGTAAATTTGAACGCCAACTTCCACATAAAACCCACAAACAATTACAAAATGTATTGCTTTTGAAATGTATAGCCTAAATGCAATTCTCAGTATGAACACTGAACCAATACATAATAGTTATATGACAATGAAGTACAATATCAATGCAAGAATCATTGAAACACAGAAGGCAATAATTCCAATAACAGCAATTCAATGTAATGAAAAAATGCAAAAACAACACTGATATGTCTCCATTTAACATCACACGGAGATTTCACAAGCTCGGCTCAAGTCTCATTTCAACACTGAACGGCGACCCTACCTATCATCTGTAGTGTCGCATCAAAAACAAAAATTTCGAAAAACCTGCAGAAATCCCCTTTTAACATCAAGCCATTCATAGACCCTACGCAACCCAGTGATCCCTGGGTACGGTTAGTGGAGCTACACACTCAGGGGCTCACGGTTGTTGTATATGGAGGTTGGCTATCATAGAGAATGCTTGGAATGGTTCGGTTAAGGCGTTACATCTTACACAAAGCAAGCTGAATGTAACATATTAAATTACCTCGGATGGAACAACAATCACCCAACGAGTGATCGAGTAAGAGACTCGTTCTGATCCGACAAAAGTGTCTGTTTTTGAAACGAACATCCAAGAACAGGAGGTTGCTGACGAGTATGCCCCTAGCAACAACAACAAAAAATGCGTTCTTAGGTTCATTTAATATCTTCTATACGCTGTTCGACAAAGTGATTACAGTGAAACCCCTCAAATCCGAACTAATTGGGGCTGTAGTCAGTTCGGATTTCAATTTGTTCGGATTAGCCAAAAAATATCCATAGCCTAAAGCAGGTTGTGAGGATGCTGGAGAAGGTTGTCTAGAGTAGTGGACGACAGTTGATGTCAATGAAGAATGCACCGAACATGAAATAGTGAGTCAACATGACAGCAATGTAGCTAGTGACAGTGAGGAAGAAGAAACTTGGACAGACAATGTGACTTATACTGAGGCTGCATCTGCTCTGGACATCGCATTGCACTTCGTAGAACAACACGAAGCAGCCACGCCAAACGATGTCATGTTCATGCGCAATTGCCTCCGCGGGAAGGTTTTCGTCACTTCGACAATTGAAGATAACTGATTCAAAGTGAAAGATTAAGTGATATTTTGTGTGTTTCTATTGTTATTTCATTGTTCTTGCAAAGTGATTAACCTAAGAAATTACAATAACCAACTTTTCCGATTTTCAATCCCGGATGAGATAAGTATGCAGGCACAGTTACACTCTGTTACGTATGCTAACTCTACTTCTTTGTTAATTTTTCAACTAATTTTTGAAAAATAAGGTTATAATGTAGAATATGAAATTGTTTTATAACTAAATAAATACGTTTCTCTGTTTTCCGTGTGTTTTTCAAACTTCAAATTGTCGAAGAAAACTCGTTCGGATTACCCGGGATTTCGGATTTCTGGGGTTCGGATTTGAGGGGTTTCACTGTATTAGCAATGTGAATATTGTAATCGCTCTTCAACACAAATTTAGAATATATATTATCAAGATAAATTTCATTGGGCGCCACTCATATAGACAATGCGAATAGAGAACACGAAGTCTCTCCCCTCGGGCTGTAGGACAATATGACTTGCTTGTGGCAAAACACCCCCCTATTGTAGAAATGATAAGTGAAGATAAAATATGTAAAACCAATAAATAACAACTACGGAGTTAGAATAAGAGAAAGAAAAATAATTATATTCAATTAATAGAGTTTTTAAATTACTATTCGGAAAGTGCCATACATTACATGTTCCATTAGCTAGCCCAGACTTACTTATAATTGGGGTATTATGTATTCTGATGTACTTTTTATGATCCGCAAACTTGCGGAATAGCTTCTTTATCTCTCAAAGTATCAATTTATTGAAATATCTTCACTGTCTACAGATACCATTCTTTCCCTTCAACGAACCTTCTACAAAAAACAATAATATGAAAAAAGAACTTGAACCAAAAGTTTGTGAGTCAACGCCATCTAGATCAATGTAGATTTCCAATCATCGCATTAGTTCGGCAGTAGTCCGTGTCGCTACTTTATGACCTTATACATCATAGTAACATTTGCTTCGTAATGAGCCCAAGCCCATCAGACAACAGCCTGGCTGCTTATTTGAACTCCCTAACTGGGCACTTTCCGATTGATTTATATAATATAAAACTATACATAATAATTGAAGAAGAGGAGTGTCTGTGCAGATCCAAGATCTGTCACAATATTGTTTCCCAGCTTCACCGACTGAGTTATGTATTTATGTATTCATTTACGCAATTCCTTTATTTATTATTTATTAATGTATTTATTAAGTACCATTATTCATTTATTAATTAATTCATTTATTCATATATTTATTTATGAATTCATTTATTCACTTATTAATTTATTTATATATTCGTTTATTTGTGTATTATTTATTTAGTCATGTATTAGTTTCTTTATTTATTTATTTATTTATTTATGAATTCATTTATAAATGTGTACTCATTTATTCAATTATTTATTTATTCATTTATTTATTTATGTATTCATTTCTTCATTTGTTTATTTATTTGTTTATTCATTTCTTTATTCGTTTATTATTTTGTATTTATTTATGCATTCATTTATGTATTTATTTATTTATTTCTACGTTTATTTATTTCTTCATTTATTTATTTATTTATTTATTTATTTGAGTGTGAGACATGACGCGCCGACAACTGGCCAACTTGCCTCTGGCACCCACAACTGCGGAACAAATGATCCTTGTACTGCAGTCAGCATAGACCACAACTTCTCAGGAAGTGATTTACGGCCTCATTGTTTCCTTGTTTTGAGGAATTAAAGAACTGTATTATGCTCGTGGTGGGCACTACCTGAACTGATTTTTGCCCACATTTGAGGTCAGAGGTACCTGAAAATTCTATCGCCGTATCACAGCTAAACACTCGACTATTCGCACATACCTGGCGAATATTGCAACTTTTCTTTGTCGCGTCAGTAGATGCTGGGATAAATTATTTCCTGTGATAGTCATACACATATCTGCTTGTAAATGACTTAGCGATAGCGATTCGTAGCAGGGCAGTAAAAAATTAATATCTTTGCTCGGTAGGGATGTGTATGACATAGTCTGTTAACTCATTGTACACAGTAACTTATATAGAGCACATGGACGTGTGCACCCTCCTCCTTTATCACATTTTAAAATCATTATTTCATATATTATTACACTTTATTGTTACTTAGAATTAAGGGCAAACTTCCAATTTTTAAATACTATTTTACTCAGCCTCTGTGGCTTAGGCGGCAGCACACTGGCCTCTCATCGCTGAGTCAGTGGTTCAAATCACAGTCACTCCATGTAAGATCTGTGCTGAACAAAACGGAGGCAGACAGGTTTTTCTTAGGGTACTCTGGTTTTCCCTGTAAAAAATTCATTCCAGCAACACTCTCCACTATCATTTCATTTCATACGTCATTCATTTAATCATTGCCTCAGAGGAGTGCGGCATGCTTCGGCAGCCAGCACAGTTCATATCCTCGCCACTAGATGGAGGCATCATTCATCCCATTCCTGACCTAGTCGGTCGACTGGAAGCAGGCTGTGGATTTTCATTTTCACTATTTTACTCGCAATTATTGTATTTTTTCATATTTTAACGCTGAGGAAGACCATAATATTGCCGAAAATAGTACGTTTTAATTAATTAATTTTCATTAATTCAAAAATTACATTAACTTAGGTGCAATAAATAAATTTTACCAATTTGGTATTTCCAAATTTAATTCTGTTTTACATTCATTGATTTACTCCAAATTCGATAACAAGTAAAACTTTGAAGTGGCCTACTTTGGGACAGACTGAGGCTCTTAAAATGTGGCTTTATGAACTTCATCGAGAGAAAATAGATGGCGCCGATGGAAGGTTTGATGACAAGCTATAACGTTGGTTATCGTCTACCTCTGAATTAGCTCGCTTTTACAGCGAATTTAGAGGCCGACGTTTACAACGCGTTTATATGAGAAGTGTCTCTCTTTCTTGTCTGCGGCTGCAACGACAATGTTGCAAATAATAAACACTAGGGTAATGCAGTAAGTGATACGAAAACAACAGTCGTTTTTAACGACTGTATTAAAATAGTATGTTAAAAAACTATGAGTGCACTCTATATCCACTAACAGAGTGATTACACCAGAACCACAAAGACATGAGAATTAATACTTTCCTGTCCTAACGAGCAAAAACACTTGATTAGAACAGTGGTGGTTCGTCGAAAAACATAAATGCTTTATCGACATTTGAAACTGAAACGCCTAGAGCAATTGGAAACAGTGAAAGCTACGTTTTTTAAAAGATCCCTCTGTGTGTCCAAATACACACCTGCAAGTCTCGTATATGAGTTATCATGTCAACCATTTTACGTCGAGGACCTTCGTTCTCGCTTGTTGCTGCAATCTATGTCGAGTTATGTACACTTCGTAGAAAAAGTAAGGGCAAAGAAGAGTGACATATGGAGTGAATTCTGCTCCACGGATGCCATGATCTACAAAGACTGGCTACGAGGGGGTTACGAATTGCGACAAACAGAAGTCTCCTTCTTCACTTAGCTTTTCACCTGCCAGTTTAACGTCCACAGGGGCATTTGATTTATTTCGGCTGGATTCCATTATTTATGTTTTATTTATTTCCATCATGAATTCTCTCCTCAAGACGGAGTCTACTAATAATACAGTGGGATTATTTTGCTGGAGCGGGGCTGGCGGTCACCTACCTGCGCGCGCGCCTTCCGCCAGCCAACCGAGCTCGGTCCGCGGATTGCCCGCAGGTGGAAAACGTAACAAAGTACATTAATTAATGGTAAATTCACCAGAAAATCATGATTAAATAACTAACCATTTCACAGAAATATGCTGCGAGTGTTTTCCTTCAGCTGACAGACAGGCGTTGTACTTTGTAAATAAACTAGCGTTTACATGTTGTAATCCCCTTCTGTTGTGAAGGATATCTGCTGCCGTATATTGTTCTCCAGCTCCACTAGAGTAAGGGTAACTGAACTGTACACTTTGTATTTCAAATTACCCCACAATTATACAACAAACGGGCTTAGGTCCGTGCTTCGATTAATTACAGTAAAAACACAGTGGGGCACAGGAGCAGTTACATAATGTAACGATGTACCTTCCAAATTTATTGTCTGTCAGGTGAATGAGAACATTTTCAGCATCTTCTGTGAAAAGGTAAGTTCTAACCTTTAACGGGTGACGTGAAGTCATCCGAATTTCCAAGAAATAAATTTTTATAAAACATCTGTGCTTCGTTAATTAAATCTTGTATGAAGGTGTATATGTTACTGGTACCTTCTTATTTGTGCGCTGACACTTCACACCCTCGTTGATAAAAGTTTAGTGACTTTAATGACCCTGGTTAGCTCCTTGCGGATCGAGCTCGGTTGGCTGGCAGAAGGCGCGAGCGCCCGGCAGCCGGCCGTCGGCCCTGCTCCAGCAAAAGAATCTCACTGTACAAACAGTTTTCACACATCAGAACACACCTTGTAGAATACATTTAGAAAACCTTTTGACGGACATTCTACTGTACAAGCTATGTTTCGCTCTGCATCACTTTCAACCACCACGTACTCCTAATGTCTCTGTGCCAATTGGAGTGCAGATCAATGGTGAGTCCAAGTCCCACTAAAACGACAAGGCAGTACCAAGTCAGTCAAAACCAATGAATGTTACCGCTACTTGGGTTTGCAGCAAATGCTTCCCATCACGACACACTAGCTCACTAATTTTGCTTCCTTTGACGTCTGTCCGTATTACGGAAACATCAAACGTGTGTCCAAGAACAGTTCTACCATTTCACCACTACATACTAAATTGTATTACTGATGTGTCCTTCAAGCTGTGACCTTTACAGGACTAAAAGTGGGTATTCCATCAAACAGTATTAACCGAAGCGCACAGAGGGAATGGTAGATCTGATTACAGAATAATCATCCTAAAATTCTCCTGTAAAAACAGCGTTCTCTGAAATTCAATCGGAACTCTCAGCAATTGATTTAATTTACTTCTATCCGTGAATCCATGACATGAGTTTTTAGTGTGAACACGAAGTGATTTTTTATCACACTGACCTTAAATAATATACGAATACACACATTCATTCATAATAATAATAATAATAATAATCGGTTGAAGAAAAAAAAGGATCTTCAAGAAGTTTGATAAATTCAAAGCATTTCAGGAATCTCATAGCTCAAAAACCAAGGTCATCTGGTCTAAAGACAGAAGACTTAGCGATCGTATGAAGAAATTCAGGGAGGACAAAAGAGATTGGCAAGTCTGCCGATTCCTAACCGTGGTCCACAGCAGGCGAAATTGACAGAAAAGCGAATAATAATAATCAAGAAACATGAGAGAAGCATTCTCCGAAAATCTTAGGACACAAATATGACAACGAAATTTGGATGAAAAAGAAGCAACATGAAATGTATCAAAGTATTGAGAAAATCACAGATTCCGTAAGAAAAAGGAGACTGAATTGTTATGGTCACATGTACGGAATGAATAACAATAGACTATAAAAGAAAATATTAAACCTAGCACTATCTCTGACAAACCACAACAATTGTCTGGTGGAAATAACACAAGACGTACAAGAAATTGGTATCAACAAATGGATCATTCACAATAGTCCACAATTTAGAACCCTAATAAACACACAAACATTTGCCGAGAAACCTACACAGAAGAATACAGAATGGACAAAAGAACGCAATAGAGAGCACAGTGAACAGATGGAGAGAAACATTGCACAAAATAAGCTCTAACGTGCTCCTTAGTTGGGCATAACGAATAATAATAATAATAATAATAATTAGTATTATTATATCATGAATTCATGCGACATTAGTGGGCGAATATTAAAGCTCGACACAGAAAACAGTTCAAATAGCGTTGTCCTTAGATGGCTGAAACGCATCAATAATAATAATAATATTAATAATAATAATTCGTTATATTGTGAGATCAAGATGGAGAGTCCGTGATTATAGTTAGGTCAGTTTCATAACACAAATATCCTATAATCTATAGTCTACTGGTTATGAGACAAACTGTTCCACTGCACATCACTACTGCAAGCCCGGAGATCGATGGGGATTCAAATCTAAGCGTTAACAGCGGCCTTCCTGAGTGTCGTTTTACTTCAAATTCAATCTAAATATAAACCTCAAATAAAATATATTTTAATTTTATTTTTAAATAATAAATAAATAAATAAATAATAATAATTAAATAAATTAATAAAATAAATAATAATAATTAAATAAATACATACATAAAATAAAAAACAAAATAAATAAATAAATAAATAAATAAATTAGTAAATAAGTAAATAAATAAGTAAATATATAAATATAGTAGCTAACTTTCTTACCTTGTAAGTAGCTAGGTACAAGAACACTAAATTCATCCTGTCAGTACATACCTGAAACAAAAAAGATCAGATATTAGTATTGAAATTCCAAATATACGTTTAACTATTGTACGAAAACGCAATGCAATTCCATTTATTACATTAGTGTGAAAGTTTGCAAGCGGCTAGAAAGTTATCACGGAACCAAATTAAGCTGTAAAATTCATCAATACGTATAATGCGCTTGAAGGACGTCAAGGGGTTCTCTAGATTTTTTTCACGCGATTTACACCTGCTGGTGTGGTACGGCAGGTCTATTATATTCCTATCCCAATATTGTATTGTTATTATTAATAATAATAATAATAATAATAATAGTAGTAGTTGTAGTAGTAGTAGTAGTATATTATGGCATACAACGACGAGACAAAGCACCTCGGCGCCAGAAACAAAACTAGGGGGCCCGAAAAGGTCCTCGAAAACTACATTATAAGGCTCTCAAACCAACAGTTTCTGAGATATTCCCAGAAAACTAATTTAATTTAATTAAATGTAATTTAATTTAACAAACTAATGAAGGAATGCAAGTCGGTAACCATGACAACGGTATCCCAAGGGGTGACATCCAACTTTCCATCTATTTCTGTAAGAAGCAATGTCACCCCATTTATTACATCTCTGTGAAAGTTTGCAAATGGCTATATGGTTATCACGGAACCAACGTAGACTGTATAATTCATCAATGCAATTAAGGGGGTCAAGAGGTAACCTAGAATTTTTTCACGCAATTTTCAAGTGCGACATATAGTACAGAAGGTCTATTATATCTCCAAACAGCAACATTATTTTCAAATATTCCTGAATTGAATCAGCATTTTTTGCGGCTTTTGGGAATTTGGGCCATTTGAGTCTAAAGAACCTGAATTTTCATGCACCTCAAGCCTTTATAATTTATGATAGGGGTCTTCCTGTGTATGGGGACCTAACACAACGTAGAGGGTCAGTTTTTATGTGACGTGTATTGCGTTTCGTCTACAAGGCTTTCAATTTTATTTCACGTCAGGAAGTACACGTTAGGTGAATTTAGTTTGAGAGCACATTTTAACTAATCTTTTTTTTTTTTTTTTTTGACACATGGCTTCATTCATCGCAAGGATGATTTTGTTTGATACTGTGTGGTAGATATACCCATATTTGGATATCTGGGTGATATGTTGTAGACAATAGAATTGTCTGTGTAGCTTTATGTACGCCTATAACTCGTGTTCGGATGCCAGGTGCATCGTAAAATTAGGTATGGTATCATCAGATGACCTCGTAGTTCCGCCCCTTAAAACAACAATAACTAACTAACTAACTAACATTTGTAGAACTCTTCACCGTACTTTTCATACAGTAGAAGGGTGGATATAGGGAAAAACGTCTCAAAATACATGCTAAAATAGGCGAAATCTAAAAATTATCCTAGAAGGACGACCAAAGCATATGTTGCGCTTCTCAATGTGAGACACAATTCGGGAGTCTATAAAGGGTCTCCGAAAACCACACTTAAGGCCCTTAAATTAACAGTGTGTGTGATACTCCCAGAAAACTCACTTCGTTCTGATAAACTTATGAAGGAATGACAAACCGCTAACCATTGCAACAGTAGCTCAATTGATAATGTCTGGTGTTGAACACCGAACACCGAAGAACGGGTACTTCTGCTAGTAGGGAAATCAAATTCAAGGCATGAAGCACCCGAAAAAGGAACCTTTTATCTTAATGTTGCAAAACATAGAAATGACTATCCCATCTATTAACAGTCTTCTTCCCCCCAACTAATCTACGAAGGTGTAGAAAGTATTGCTGCGACACACTTATTCAGTAAGCGCTAACTACTGTAGAATTGTGGTATTTTAAAAATGAAAAACTATAGCCCCTGCCAGAAATCTTTTGTGTCGAGTCCGCATAACAGTAAAGCCGGGCGGGTGGTTTATACACATGTGAGAGTTTTTGCACGGGTCCGCTAGTTATTGATGTGTAACATCTTTCCACTCGGTTGCTGGATATTTTTGTGGGAGTGATTTTGTAAAATGAGACGGAAGTGGATCGGACGGAAGTGTGTAAGACGCACTGCTAGCTGGATCACATCCCTCCTGGCTGCCAGGATCCAGCTGGCAGTCGTAAGAGGGAACAATGAGCGGCGATGTTGGAGATTGGTACCATGACGCACTGCCGGCCATGTGGAATGTACAGTATATCACATACGGATTACTTCAAGGTTTGGAGGCGCCATTAAGAATATTCCTACAGTAAATCATCTTCAAGTTGTCGTTCTTTGGTGTAAAAATATTCATTATATCATATTTGCATAAAACAATTATGATTTATTAAGAGTCTCTTTTCCAGTCTCTGGATAAAAGTGATGGTTACTCCCCGAGTAACTTTGATCAACACTTTCATACTGAACGGTAAACGCTCATGCGAACTCTGGTGTCAACTGATTGAAACGCAAACCACATGTTCAAAATCTTCGTATCAGTATTTGAATGATGATATGCTTTAATAATAAAACATTGTAACTAGTCGGCAAAGCACAATGGCTATTCAGATATTAACCGACATTGGGGTAATGCAGTGATCAATATCGATTTTTTATACGGGAACTGGGCTAGCCTTTCATAGGAATTCCCTTTACTGTCAAGTAGGCGTATTCATAACCAATTTAAAACTCAATTCCACGAAGGAACATTATCGAAAAAAAAGCAAAATATTAATGGAGCATAAAAAAATTACTTCCATATTATTACCGGCACGTGAAAATAGGTAACTGTCTTGCACTCTAAATATCTGTGGTTGTAGTAGCTGCGTGGCTAGCCCTTTGGTCTGCGAATCATGAGGTCTCGGATTCGAACCCCAGTCCCGGCAAATGTTTTTGCTACCAGATTATCGATTTAAACGATATCTATCATAACATTATGCGTCATTTTAACAGAATCTACATGAAATTACTATTTATCTCATTTTAATTACAATAGTTTGCACCAAGCAGGAGTTGGGAAATTTGATTGTATTGAACATTATTTCTAGTAGTCTATACAGTAGATAGGCTAGAGACTATGGTTTCATTCCACCTCTTAATTTACAATATAATATGTGATGTTTGTTCAAACAAGTGTGATAGTAGCGTATCTCCAATTCAATCTATACATTAATCATAGTACCAGTATGAAAACGGAGCGTTAATTAACATTTTAAGAATGTCCAAGCTGTGTAGTATACGAGTAGGATAACATGTCAGATGACTTCACTTACATTTCATCTCAATTTCATAGTAGGATAACATGTTACACATCATAATTATGCGACTACTGTAAGGTTCGTATCTTTTTTTTTTTTTGAATTATTATTGTTACGAATGCTAGACAGTTCGTCGCCCGCGCGTGACTCAGGCCGCCCCAGGCTATTCCAGACTGTATGTTACTAGCGCCTTACGCAACAGGGCTGTAAGAACAAAAAGGGCACGGTCTAGAACCTACGCAGCCCACCCAGAAATGGAACTTTCGAGAAACCGTGAACCCTGGTCCGCTCTCGAAGCATCCATTGAGTCATCAGCTCCGATATATAAGAGCGACCCTGGCCGGTGACGACGGACTGTGTTCAGAGCGAGTGCGTGCTTTTACCTGTGCGACAGTATCGAGGCGAAGTGCCGTGTGGTGTATTGCGAAACGCAGTGGACTGTTTTCCTAGCCAGCAGACGGCGAGATAATGTGTACTCAAGACCAAGTGAGTGTCAGACTGTGGCTTGTTGACAAGAGGAAGGGTACAGTTATTTCTAGCCAGCGCACAGGTCTACCTCATTAACGAGGGATTAACTTTTGTGAGTAAATGAAAGAGTGAGTGTACTCCATGATGGAGTGAACTTGACTAAGACTGCTAATTGGTTTCTGAGTGTTTATTGTGTGGTGTACTGTAACTTGCTAGACCTGCAATAAAACTTATATTTCTTTAAAGGACCAAACTGTGTTGTGCATTTTAACCACTGTAATGCAATTAACGAACGTGCTACTAGGAGTAACACTTAACATAATTAATATTACTTCATGCTTATGAATGAGATGACCATTCTCCGCCCAGCTTTCGCTCACGTACAATATAGTTAATCTGAATACTGCACGAAGAAGGGATAGTTTCGTTTCAACACAGAATAATAAGGAGCACAAATAGTTGTATTTCAGACGTATCTAAGGAATGTAAGGACGTATCATTACCGGGAATTACATCGAATGCGCCTTCAAATTTACAGTAAGAAACGCTCAGGGTTTGATTTACGAGTAAAACATCATACGTTTTATTTCACCCGTCCGCGAGGTAAATTTGGAAGAGAGAAATATATAATGGAATCTCATCTTCAGCTGGCGCTAGGAACACCTGAGCCGTGCAATAAGGATGGATTCCGATTCTCGGAAAATATACGCTGACATACGAGGACATCACCAGAGCGACGATATTCAACGTCGCCATAACAACAGTCAGGCTTGAAAGTATTTTAAATCTTACGGAAATTCCTTCATAAATGCCCGAAACGTTAAACTATGTTATAACTTAGTGTACGTCAGGACTTGGTAGCCAAAGTGAATAGTTCAATTCCTTGCTACAATGAGCGTCAGTGCCTATCCTGCTGATTCCAGGCATCTGTTGGACAAACACTCGAAAACACGCAAATCTCTACTGGGACGTGGGTTGGGGACCACGAGACCCCAGCTGCGTCCGCCATTGCTTCCGCTTACTTGTGCCTGGCTCCCCTCTGTCATCTTTCCTGTCGACCTCCCTTGGTGAACTCTTGTTCTCTTCTGACCCCGACAGTATTAGGGTATCCGAGGCCTAGGAAGTCTTTCATTTTCCCACCTTGATTCACCATTGTCTCAACTTTCCTGATACCCTCATTTTCCGAGGCGTCAGACCTCTTCTTTTCCTTTGCTGGTATATCCTGCCTTCTGCTCAAGGCCCTAAAGGAGGCAGGGTGGGTGTAGCCCCAGCACATTTGGTGCACCATGGATAGAACTACGCCTCCATGGTCTCACTGCTGGTGATCTCGGGAAATGGCGACCCCGAGGGATTCCTGAGCTGGGTCCGACTTTCCCCTTCCGGTGACTCCGGGGCGGACCCTCTCCCCTTCTCCTTTCCTATCTGCCTTTCCTGGCTCCCCTTCTTTCCATTTCCCTCAATTATCATTCTTTGAGGGCTGAAAGAATTTCTTTCCCTCGTCTCTTATTTCCCTTCTTCCATCCTTTTTGTCCTTTTCTTCTTCTTCTGACCGGGTTCGAATCCCGGCAAATGCATGTCAGATTTTCAAAGTGAAATGCCATGTCCTATGGATCGGATTCCACGTTAAAAAGGGGTCCCGTGGTTTTAGTTCTGGTGTTCCTTTCAACTATCATTTCACGCAAAGCATTAGGGGCCGATAACCTAGCTGTTAGGACCCTTAAAACAACCTTCATCATCATCATCATCATCATCATCACGTCACGCTCCTACTTGCATATTTTAGTAGGAATAGAGTAATTACTTATTTACTGTGATATAGTTGATAACATCCTTGGCAGTCACCCCTGATGCTCGGGTTCGATTCGCGACTATGAAAAGAAATTTAATCTGCTCTCTGGGGGCTAGAGCAGGTACACTCTGACTCGTGAGGCAAAGCTGAGAAGAGATGGGTTCGATGCCCAACTCATCCCTCCTAGAAGTGGCTTTCCATGGATTTTCATTGCTACTCTTGGATGTTATCTAATTAAGGTCACGGCAGCCTCCTACCCAATCCTGGCCCCAATAGCAATTACACACACCCAAGTACACGGGGCTAAAGAACCACGATATTGCGAGCCTAATAAATCAATAAAAACAACAACACTCCGGTATACGTCCAGGCCACTTGCATACATAGAATCGTTCCCAACTCATTCGAGATGGATAATTGGCAGACTAGTGATAGATAAAATGAAGTACCGGTGCCCGAATGATCAATTTTTCTTACATTTATATTACTTTCTACTAAAACGTGTAATTACGATGTTTTATGGCAAAATGTTTGCTTAAAAACTCTATGGACGCTCGATGGGTGATCCCGTACTCTGAAAACTGTGTCATATTACTACATTACGCCCTTCCATCATGAATAGATCTCGCAAGTTCAAGTAATAAAATGACACATAAATAATAATAATAATAATAATAATAATAATAATAATAATAATAATAAATTTATTTAACCTGTCAGAGAACATACATCATAGAACAATCAAAACAATTAAATTTGGTACTACGAGGCACGTCCAGAAAGTAAGTTCCATTTGGTAATAAAATTAAATTGTTTACAGATACAGAAATATTATTTATTGCACAACATTCTACACCTCTTAAACTACTTTTCCACATAACTGCCGAACTTTTGCAGGCATTTGTCATAGCGTGGCACAAGTTTTTGGATACCTTCTTCATAGAAGTTTGCCGCCTGTGTCTTCAACCAGTTGGAAACATCTTCTTTCAACTCGTCGTCATTGTTGAAGTGTTGACCGCCAAGGAAAGACTTGAGATGTGTGAACAGATGAAAGTCGCTAGGAGCGAGGTCAGGGCTGTACGGAGGGTAGTCAAACACGTCCCAGCCAAATCCCTGTAGGAGGTTTTTCGTCACATTTGCAGTGTGTGGTCGTGCGTTGTCGTGAAGAAAAACTACACCTTTTGACAGCAACCCTCGGCGCTTATTCTGTATTGCGCGGCGCAATTTCCTAAGTGTCTCGCAGTAAGCATCTGCGTTGATTGTTTGACCACGCGGTATGAAATCAATGAGTATGATGCCTTTCCAGTCCCAGAACACTGTGCACATCATTTTCCGAGGTGTCAAGATTTGTTTCGGCTTAACCTTTGCTGGGGATGAAGTGTGCCTCCATTCCATTGATTGCCGCTTACTTTCAGGGGTGTCGTAAGAAACCCAAGTTTCATCTCCTGTGACTATCTGTGTCAGAAATTCTTCGCCGCCTTCATTGTAACGGGTCAAAAACGGAAGTGCACTCACTACCCATCCGTTTTGTTTTGTGTTGCTCCGTAAGAATCTTTGGTACCCAACGTCGGCAAAGTTTACGAAAGTTCAGTTTTTCGGTAACAATTTCATGAATTAGTGATCGTGAGATTTGGGGAAATTCCATAGCGAGAGCACTAATTGTAAACCGGCGGTTTTCCCGGATCTTGTCATCAATCGTGTGAACCAGTTCTTCTTTAACCAAAGATGGACGCCCACTTCGTTCTTCATCGTGCACTTCACTACGTCCTTCATTGAACTGTCGGACCCATCTTCTCACCACTGAATCACTCATCGCATTTTGTCCAAACACTTCGCAACTTTGCCGATAAATTTCAATTGGTTTCACTTTCCTAGCATTCAGAAAACTAATCACAGATCTGATTTCACAAGCGGCGGGATTTTCAATCAACACCGACATTGTACGAGTAAACATGCACAACAACGTGTACGTGGCTGACAGCGCTCTCCAAAATGGCGCATGTTTCTTCTCCTTGATACAGAGCGTCTACCGCGCATATGCGGAACTGCGCTGCAGCGGAACGTACAACTAGTTGAAGACACAGGCGGCACACGTCTATGAAGAAGGTATACAAAAACTCGTGCCACGCTACGATAAATGCCTGCAACATTTCGGCAGTTATGTGGAAAAGTAGTTTAAGGGTTTTAGAATTTTGTGCAATAAATGATTTTCCTGTATCTGTACACAATTTAATGTTATTGCCAAACGGAACTTACTTTCTGAACGTACTTCGTATAAGTAAATCTGATATTTCTACACACACTGCATAGTTATTCAATACTATGCTGTACTATACACACACTCATACACAAATTTTAAATACGAGTACAGTGAGACCAGGATTTTGCTAACTTGCAAGCTTCAGGTGTTCCGTCCATCAGTTTCTGTGGAGAACATGTAATTGGACACAACTTACAAATGAGGTGGTGGTTAATGGTTTGTTCCTCACCGCATTCAGAGATATATGTAAATCCCCATTTTTTTTTTTCAAGTTTGTTTTAGATCCCCTACTCCAGTGCGTTGCCTATTGAGAATATTCCACGTTGACCAAGTTTTAATTTGTCCAGCGGGTAGGTATTCAGATGGTAGCATTCTTCCTGCAGAGTGGTTAGATCTCGAAGGCCAGGAAAGTAGTCTAAATGCTGGAGGAGAGACTGTCAGGCTTTTGGTGGCGTTAAGTAAACATCTTCTTGATTTGAGTCTTTGAGCTGCAGGTAAGTAACCATACAAAGTATGGGTCTGCTGGTTCAAAGACTTAGATGTATTTAATCTGGCTGCTGATTCACGGCGGATATATGGAGGTGGGATACCTGCCGGAGAGTAGATTTTGTCATGCGATGTAATGAGTATGCAGGTCTCTTTTAATCCAATGTCTACTTGCTTAGCATGGCTAGATCTATAATATTGGCATTAGACCAAAGTCGACTAAATGCACTAGTGTCCAAAAGTTAAGCGTAAGTTACGAATAGGCAGGGCAACAGGAAATAGACCGCAAATCGCACGACATACGCACCTACCAACCTTACGTATTCGCTCTGTATAGGAAAGGAGTATTCCCTGCTTTGTCTAGCGGCGTAACCGCAAGTTAAACACAGCCAGTGCCTGCGCCCCATATTCCCTCAGTTTTGTTTGCCCTGTTATAAGAGTGCGCAGTATAGCCTTGTAGTGAACCTGACAACATAATTGCACAACGACGCCATTTAGAGCCCATTTTGCAGGGTAGAATACTCGGCCACCTGGAAGCAGGCCAGACACAGACCGAAGTTGCCGTATCCATAAATGTGCCACAAAGTGTCTTTTCCAGGCTTTGGAGACGATTTCGAGACACAGGAGATGTTAGTCGTAGGCCAGTATCAAGTCGACCAAGAGTAACCACCCCACAGGAGGACCGATATCTGGCCTTAACCGTTCGACGAAATCGGAGTGCACCTGCAAGCTTGCAGCCGTCTCAAGGGTTGCCGTTTCGCAGCAAACTGTGTACCGGAGGCTCAGAACAGCAGACGTCCAGCAGTATGTGTCCCGCTCACTCCAGCAGAGACAGGCCCGTTTACTGTGGAGCCGTCAACGTCGAAACTGGACCCAGTTGGCAGTTGGCAGTCAAAGTGAAAGGTCGTGTTTTTCCCGAGCTCTCAGGTGTGCTGATATGGGTTGTTCTCTGGAGTGTTATCGGGCGAGGATCGGACTGTGGTATGCGAAGGGTAGTCGGGATTTCCGGTGTTTGTGTGTGCGTACGGGACCTAGCAACTTGTGGTTCATAGCCCTAGTGATAGCTGCATTGCTAGTTATTGGTGGAGTGGAAGTGAATCCAGGGCCTGTTACTCCAAATGTGAATCAGGCAAATGATCCAGTGGCAGCTTTAAAGTGTTCGACGTGCAGTAAAACATTGAAGAATGGTGTTGAGTGTGGACTATGTGAGAAATGGTTTCACTTCGGCTGTATTAAGGTCAAGAAGGAGGATTGTGATGTCGGAAATTGGTTTTGTAAAGTATGTGATACGCCGGACTGTTTGAGGGTGCAAATCAAAGCAAGGGATCAAATAATACAGGAACTTAGAGCAAAGCTTCGTGAATCAGAAGAAACGGTGAAGGATGTGACTGAACGGCTTTCTACTGGGATCAGTGTGGAAGAGGGCGTGCAGGAGCAAACTGAGGATGACGTTATCATAATGGGTGATTCAATGATTCAATGGAGTGCTAATATCTCGAGGAAATCAGGTGCGAAAGTGCGGTGTTATCCGGGGATTAAAATTGACCAGCTTGCCCAACACGTGGAACAATCAAATGTAGAGGACTGTGACAAAGTTAAAGTGTTGTTGCTACATGTTGGGACGAACGATTTGAAGAAGAGGGCTACAGCTGATTCCATCATTGGGGAGCTCTACGAACTAGGCAGAAAAGCTAAAAGCAAGTTTAGAAATACAAAAATTATAATGAGTGGCATTGTTCGGCGGGGAGATGTTCCGTTAAGGCGAGTTAAGACTGTAAATGACCGCGGACTGGGTATGTGCACAACTGGGATTAGTGTACGTAGAAGCTGACTGCTGGATTGGTGGCCGTGACTTCGCCCGAGACGGGCTGCATCTAAATCGACGGGGCGCTTTTAACCTAGGGAGCCTACATGACAGGGTCATCGGTTCGTGCCGCCTTTTGTGAGGAGGAGCAGGTCCAGAGGTTGCCAGCCGACGGGAACAGAAGGAGCTATTTCAAGATATTTGCTGCGGAGGTAAGACTCTTAAGATTACTGCAGGTTAATTGTCAGAGTTTAGGAAATAAATTAATTGAATTTTGGAATCTTGTAGAGACGTATTCTCCGGACATTGTCATTGCAACTGAATCTTGGTTATATGAGGACATAAATAGTAGCGAAATAATTCAAGGGACCTACGAAATGTACAGAAGGGATCGGGGGAAGCGAGGTGGTGGGCTATTTATTTGTGTGCGCAAAAATATAGGTAGTTTCTTAAAGTGGGCTGATATGGATCATGAAATGTTATGTGTACAAATTTCGGATAAAGGAAATAAATTCCCTCTTCAGGTGATAGGGGCGTATAGAGCACCGAAAGATAACTTTTCTCTCCTCAAAACACTGTATGATAAAACATGTACGGGTAATGCTATGAAAAAAGAGCATAATAATTGCTGGAGATTTAAACCTCCCCAAAGTAGACTGGTCTGGTGAGTCAACTAGCTGTAGTCAAGCTCAGAGCGCTGCAAATAAATTCTTAAGGGAGGGGGGATTTTCCCAAGTAGTTGACTTCCCAACTAGAGACAATAATACCTTAGATGTTTATCTGGTAAGGCCTGTAGAGCTGTATATTAACTGTCTGAAAGTACCAGGAATTAGTGACCATTCTGGGGTTGAATTAAATATTAGATATGGTGACATTACAAAATTAGACTCTGATGTAGCAAAAAAGATCATATTCCAGTATCGCAGGGCGGATCAGGGCAAGTTTCAGGGGTATTTGAGTGAGCTATTCGTAGGATGGGCATCGGAAGGAAATCACATTAATATCCTGTGGACTAGCTTTTTGAAAATTTTAAATAGCGCTGTTGATAAATTTGTCCCATTTAAATTGCTGAAACAAAACCCAGATCCTGAGTATTACATACGAGAAATTAGGAGTCTAAAACGGAAAATTAGGAAATTATACAATAAAAGACACGATAGTGACAAGTATATGTTGAAATTTAAGTCCTTATCAAGAGAGCTCGTCTTAAAAAATAGGGCTGCTCATGACAGTTATATGCAAGGTTTACTTGGTTCGGGAGGTGATGGGTGGAAAAAATTGTACAGTTATGTTAGGAGAAGAAAGGGAAATCCAAATAATTTGTCGATGATAATGTCCGGTGACGGTAAATTAATTACTGAGAAACAGGCCATTGCTAATGAATTAAATGTCTTTTACGGTAGTGTGTTCAATAAATCCAATAGCTGTGTGTTGGACCTTAACGACGAATCAGGGGCTCCCCTGTTCCAAATAAACCAGTCAGCAATTGTACAGCTAATACAAAAACTACGTTTCAATGTATCAAAGGGTCCTGATAATATTGTTAGTGAAGTACTTAAACTAGGAGGTAGGGCCGTGGCACGATACTTGGAGGTGATGTTTAATGTGTCCATAAAAAATGCGCAAATCCCAGATGACTGGAAAAGAGCTACGGTAGTCCCAATATTTAAGGGAGAGAGAAGACTTGAATTGGGCAACTACAGACCGGTTAGCCTTACGTCCATCGTTTGTAAACAGATGGAGCATCTCATTTGCGACTACTTGAGGGAACAGTGGGAAACATTATCATGGTTTAATGATAGGCAACATGGATTTCGGAAAGGTTACTCATGCGAGAGTCAGATGCTATCACTTTTTCAAGACATTAGCGAATCGTTAGACCATGGAGTTTCAGTCGACGCCGTGGTTATAGATTTTGCGAAGGCATTTGATGTCGTGCCGCAAGACATGCTACTCCATAAATTAGCTTCGACGAAGATTGATGAAGAGTAATTTTATGGATCCAAGAATTTTTGACGGGTCGTTCACAGAAAGTGAAAGTCGAAGGCATACTCTCGGATGAAATTACCGTAACGTCGGGTATCCCTCAGGGCAGCGAAATCGGAACTTTGTTATTTTTGACGTTTATAAATGACTTACCAAATGGGATTCGCAGTGACTGTCGATTGTTTGCGGATGATTGTGTAATATATCGAAAGATACATGACTCACAAGACAATGCAGTGCTTCAAGAGGACCTGAACCTGGTCTATAAGTGGGCGATTGAAAATAAAATGAAAATAAACACAAGAAAATGTAGTCCCTTAAAAATAGGGAAAGTGCGGAGGTAGGATTTTCAATATAACATTGGCTCGGAAATACTTGTAGAAGAAGATTCTTGCAAATATTTGGGCGTTCACGTAAGGAATGATATGAAATGGAGTAGTCATGTAGGATGTGTAGTTTCAAAAGCTTACAAATCCCTGCACTTTGTAATGAGGGTATTAAAAGGAAGTAGTACCTCTGCTAAAGAATTAGGCTATTTGTCACTTGTAAGACCTATTCTGGAATATGCCTCGGCGGTTTGGGATCCATATCAAGTAGGGCTCATCAATGAGTTGGAAATGGTACAAAGAAAGGCCGCTAGAGTTGTGCTCAGTGACTTCAATCCCAGGAGCAGTGTGAGCCGTATGTTAAAGAAACTTGGGTGGGAATCACTGGAGGCTAGGAGGATGAAATCTAGACTCTGCGCTATGTACAACACGTATACAAATCAACCAGCATGGGGTGAGCTTAGCAAACGATTGGGAAAGCCCACTTACATGGGTAGGAGCGATCATCCTTTCAAAGTTAAGGGCCGACCACAGCGAACAAATTATGGTAAATATTCTTTTGTAAACCGTGCCATTGATAACTGGAACTCTCTACCTGCCGCAGTCTTAAGAGCCTTTTCCCAAACATATAGTTGTGTTTAAGAAAAGACTGACTATTTGTGTAAATACTCCAGTTTAATTGTTGTATAATTGTTATTGAATTGTTATGTATAATTATTTATTTGTTATGTATATCCAATTTGCCACCGGGGGACACTCCCCCCCCCCCCCCATTGCAAATAAATGAATGAATGAATGAATGAATGAACGAATGGAGGCATGAGCCCTCCACAGATGAATAGCGCTTCAGTTTGCAGAACGATTCCTGTCGCACATTAATCTGGAGAGAACCGGGTAGTCGATACAACCACAGAAGCATCGTGGAACTTGGACCAGAATGGTGGTGGTGAAGTCATGGTATGGGGCGGCATCATGTTGAATGGCCATACTGACCTGCACATCTTAATGGCTGGTCCGAGGAACACAGTGAACGCTCGGAGATACAGAGATGAGGTACTGAGGCCACATGTTAGACTCTTCAGAGGTGTGGTTGGTCCAGACTTCCTCTTAATGGACGACAATGCCCGACCGCACCGCGCTGCTCTGGTGGCTGGGGAAGACATCCATCGCATGAACTGGCCAGCGAGGTCTGCGGATCAGAATACTATAGAACGTGCCTGGGATGCATTGGGGAGGCGAATTGCATCCCGTCAGCTTCCACCAAGGACCCTCCAAGACCTTCGCATTGCTCCTTCGGAGGAATGGGATCGACTGCCACAAGAGCTCTTTGACCATCTGATAGAGAGCATGCCACGTCGCTGCGAAGCATGTGTGGCCGTTAGGGGTAACCATACCCCCTATTAACAGCACATTTTTTTGTGGAAGAAATTGCCTAGTTTTGTTAGTTGTCAAAGGTGTACCTTAGCTATCAGAACCTCTCTGACACTGGTTTCTTGGACAAGTTGTGTGACATATGGTGTGTGATTCAGCTTCCGTTTGTTCAGCAATCTGTCTGACGTTCCTATCAGGCGGTATGGGCTCGTTTAGTGATTATGCTTAACTCTTGGACACTATTGTATGATAAAATTTGCAAAAATAAACGGATTTTCCCAATAAATAGGGCGCAAAGATATATGAGAATCAAATGATAACATGCATTGGCATGAACATCCGAGGTCTAATCATGGGTATCGTTTTGGGAAATACCCATGCATTCCCAAAATGGTTTGTCAAGTGTTTAAATAAGTTTAAAAAAAGTAGTTCTGGGAAGAACTATACAGCCTATTTTCATATATCCTACTCATGTTAATTGCCTCTATCAACATACAAAATTTCAGTTTGAAGGTTATTATAGATTCGTAGATATTGAGAACCGTCCAAATATTTCAGATGGTCGCCAGGTTGGATTTTTGTTTTTGTACTATTAAATTAAGATTATTGTGTACGTTTGGTATTCAAACTTCAATCGCATGATTAGAACACACAAGAAGTAAAAACGAGATACATGTTCGTTTTGTACTTTACAGGTTTATGAAAGTTACATAGATAAACTTGTATCAGTACCCTTTATCACCGTACAAAATTTCAGGGTGATATCTGTAATAGTTTCGGAGATATAGAATGTCAGTGAAATATTTCGCACAGCCGCCATTTTGAGGTTATGTAAACAATTGAATTAAATTAGACTCCAGTGCATTACAATGTGTATAAACATTTGCTGTACCAAGTTCATTATGTTTGGATAGTTAAATCGCGAGAAAAGTCTATTTAAAAGTCTCAACTTCGCTTGGCCGCCATGTTGGTTTTGTAGTCACCAGGTTATTGAAAGACTCATAGGTGAAATTCTAGTAGTGCCCTTTATCACCGTAAACAATTTCAGGGCGATATCGGTGATATTTTCGGAGATACTGAATGCTGGTGAAATATTTCGCACAGCCGCCATGTTGGATTGGTTAGAGACAATAAAATTTTAAGGGCACGGTCGGGGTCGGCCAGAACGGTGCTATGATCTGACCGAGTTTTATTGCAATCGCTCGAGCCGTTTAGAAGTTATTAGGGGACAAACACACTTCTCTCTCACACACACACACACACACACGCACGCACGCACACACACACACACACACACACACGGACAAAAGGTGATGTCATAAGCCTATTTTGTCATAAAATGAAAATAGGCTAAAAAAGGTATTGATCACCAAATCTGAATATATCGTCCACAGTGGCAATTAACAGGGTATATTTTTATCTTTAACTGCCACACATCCTTTGCAGTAACGTGGCATTCCTCCATGAAACGGTTCAAGAGCTAGATTGTTCTGTGGATGAGATATTCAAATCTGTCACAGACCGAATGCGAAATGAGGCTTTGCTCTTTTCAGAGACTCCCTTCAGTTTACTGTAAATATAGTGTAAGGGACTGATGAATAAATATGAAATGAAAAGGTAATATTTTATTAGCGTATTTTCCAAATTTTGTAAAAGAAATTATGGGAAAGTACTGGATTTTTTAGATCAATCTGGGTCAATGACCCCTTTACCATAAGGGTAAAAGGAGTGAAATGCCACTCTGACTATTCTCACAGTGAATAGCGGAAGAAATTTTAACTTATTTTAATGCCCGTGTAAAAAAAACTTCGAATAAGGTAAGTTAACTTAGAATTATCCACAATTCTTTTTCCACAGATTACATACAAAATTCAAGGAACCCACACAAATCTTCAATCATTAATATTACGCTTTTCAGTCACTCAAAACAATGTAATCCCAATTACATGCGAAAAATAACCTGAAACAATTACTGTATGTATTTGTTTTGGACCACAGAAGAGGGAGAAAACTAAAGGATGACATGTTTCGTTCGTCAAGCGAGCATCATCAGATTCAAAAAATGCATATACACGACCAACCAGCTCTACAAAACACTACCAAACCAACAATGACACCCACAAACAGCCACTGCTCTCCAAAGACAAAACAAGAACCCGTCAAAACTTAGAAACTGTGGCACATATTACTGGCAAAATACTAAAGCATTAAGCATCCGATAAAATAACTACAGTAAAACAGTCTCACTCCACCAACTAATCTATGAAGGTGTAGCTACTATTGCTGTGATATACTTAAGCAAAATGTCACTAAATTCCCTGACAGACTTAACCCTTTATAAGGGCAAAACTAATTGTTATGTGTTTTTACATTTTAATTAATTTAAATTCTTCTTCTTATTATTTCTTCGATTCGGCGAACTAGGGACCTCGTCAGTTCAACTGTCTCTTCTTCCTCCGGTGTTGTTCTTTTCTCTCTTGGGACCACACCTTCCCTGTCTTCAGCTTCGGCTTTTCCTGGAAACCTTTGTGCGTACGTAGTTTTTCCTGAAGTGGAACACGCTCCTGGATATCTGTAGGGGAAATTTCCATTTCACGTAGATCTTTCTCAACTTCCGTGAACCATGCCCCTTTGGTTTTCTTATCCTAAAAGTACGTCAATATCCGTTTTGATATCCTGCCTGGGCTCATTCATGCCACGTGGCTATAAAAGGCAATAATCTTTTTTCGAATCGTGTCACTGATCTTCTCCACGTGCTTGTATAATTCGTGGTTGTGACGCCTTCTGTACTCGCTGTTTTCTTTGATAGAACCCAGGATTTTTCTCAAAATTAAATTATTTAAATTATTATTATTATATTATTATTATTATTATTATTATTATAAATGTTCTTTTTTGTTTCTCTAATTTTAATGATTGTATATTTATTTTTCATTTTTTAATTTATGTTCTTATAGATTTAATTTTGATATTCTTTTTAAATGTAATTAATGAATGAATGAATTAATTAATTAATTAATTGAGAATTGATTTTTACAATTATTTTAATATTTTTATAGTTAAATTTGTTATTTTCATTTTTATATTTACTTTATTATTGTATTTTATTTTTATGATTTTTATTTCTATATTTATATTTTTACACTTCAATTGGTAATGATAGTTTTATTTTTTTAAATTTTATCCAACACATTACTTCAAGTAGATACATAAGCTATATAATATTTGATTTTTAGAAATACTAGTAATTCGGCATGAAAATTCTCCGAAATTTTGTTGAAAGATTCAACCATCAGCATCTTTGTAAATCATAAACTGTCCTTTTAACAGAGGTTAATATAGAGACTACTATCCCATAAAGGGTTAAAATACATGTTATTCCACGAAGTTCATACATTAAATACGTTTTACGACTGCCCTACATAAATCCAATCACTAGATAAGTTCTTCTCCAGAGACACGAGGGAAATCTACTCACGGCGATTATAAATCCAAGGGAGGTGTGTTGACAAAGCTAACGGAAATCAATTAAAAGGGCGACGAGAAACTGCACAATGGCAAGAACAACTCAGGACAAACAAAGCTCCGGGTTCACGCCACGCGAATCAATACTACATCTCGTCTTATAGAGAAGTATAACTGGAATACATGTTGTAATAATAACGAAAATGAAAATCCACAGCCTGCTTCCAGTCGACCGACTGGGTCAGGGAATGGAATGAATGAAGCCCCTATCTAGCGGCGATGATATGAACTTGCCGGCTGCCGAAGCCTGTCGCACTCCCCTGGGGCAATGATTATATGAATGACAGATGAAATTAAATGATAGTGGAGAGTGTTGCTGGATTGAAGTTTGTAACAGGGAAAACCAGAGTACCCGGAGAAAAACCTGTCTGCCTCCACTTTGTCCAGCACAAATCTCACAAAGTGACCGGGAATTGAACCACGGACAGAGTGAAGAGAGACTGGCGTGCCGTCGCCTAAGCTATGGAGGCTTTGTAATAATAATAATAATAATAATAATAATAATAATAATAATAATAATAATAATAATAATAATAATAATAATGTTATGGGTTTTACGTCCCTTTTAACTACTGAGGCTTTTAGAAACGCCGGGGTGACGGAATTTTCTCCCAAAAGGGATCTTCAATGCACCAGGAAATTACTGACACGGCACCTTAGCTTTTTCGCACGCTCAAATGCCAACTGACTACGCCAGGATTCAAACCTGCAACCTTCGGCTCAGCAAGCGAGAACGTTACCGCTGAGTCACGCAGCCATTCAAATGAATGTTGTGTCGACATGTGCAGCGCCATAAAGCATTTCGAGGATGACGATGAGTGGGGTGTAACTGGACAGCCGAGAACACACGATTCCCAAGATCAGGAAGCACAAGAAGTCGTGAAATAGTACATTAAGCAACAAGCCTTAATTAACGCCATGTGCGGATGCGGATATCCACGGATAAACCCGCCGATATCCGCATTTTTTTTTGCCTATTTTCATTTATGAAAATATAGGCTTATGAGATCACCTTTTGTCCGTGTGTCTGTCTGTGTGTGCGCGCGTGTGTGTGTGTGTGTGTGTGTGTGTGATGGTGTGTGTCTAAACGGCTGGAGCGATTTCAATGAAACTCGGTAAGTTCATAGCACTAATCCGGTCAACCCCGACCGTGACCATCACTTTTTGTTACGTCTCACCAATCCAGCATGGCGGTTGTGCGAAATATTTCACCAACATTCAATATCTCCGAAACTATTACCGATATCACCATGGAATATTTTACGGTGATAAAGGGATCTACTAGAAGTTCACCTATGTGACTTTTGAAAACCTGGTAACTACAAAACCAACATGGCGGCCAAGCGAAGTTGCGACTTTTAAATAGACGTTTCTCGCGATATTACCAACCAAACGTAATAAAACTTGGTAAAGTATATGTTTATACACATTGTAATGAACCGACATCTAACGTCGTTCAATTGTTTACATAAACTAAAGATGGCGCCTGTGCGAAATACTTCACAGGTATTCTGTATCTCTGAAACTATTAGCGGTATCACCCTGAAATTTTGTACGGATATAAAGGTCACAACTGGAAGTAAATCTATAAAACTTTCAAAAACCGGTTAACTACAACACGAATATGGCGGCCAAGCGAATTTGAAAATTTTAAATAGACCTTTCTCGCGATTTAATGATCCAAACACAAGGAAACCAGGTACAGGAAATGTTTATACACATTGTAATGCACTGGCATCTAGTTTAGTTCAATTGTTTACATAACCTCAAGATGGCGGCTGTGCGAATTTAAAAATTAAGTTTTTAATTCTTGTGTCGTAAACATGCGATCGAAGTGAAAGTTTGTATAATGAACCTACGCAATAATTTTCCTTTAATGGTACATGACTCCATGGCCTATACATATAACAATCCAACATGGCGACCATCCGAAATATTTAGATGGATCTCAATATCTACGAATCTATTACGGCAATCAAACTGAATTTTTTTGATGATAGGGGGCTATGAACATAAGTTGACCTAAAGGACTTTCAATAACCTGGTGATCGCAAATCGAACATACATACAATTAGAAAATAAAGCTCGAATATAAAGGTATGTTATTGTTTTTTTTAGTTTCAATTTCCTTTCTATAGTTTTTAACGTTGTTTTTCGAGCATATTCTGCATATTTGACCGTATATGATGTTTTTTCGAGCATATTTCTCGAGCATATAATGGTTTTTCGAGCATATCTATCGAGCATAAAACCTATGGTTTTCGAGCATATCTGGAGTATTTATCGAGCATATCGATCCGAGCCCTAGTAATGACAGTAGATTCGGATAACAAACGTGTGGATACAGATAAAAGTCGTGCGGATGCGGTTTGGATGCGGATAACAGTAGTGCGGATGCGAGGCGGAAGCGGAAAGCGTTTTGTTTATCCGCGCGGGGCTCGACCTATAGTGGCAATAATTAAGTCAGTGTATGTTTATAAAACGAACGAAGCAAGTTTTATAATTTCCATACGAGTGTCCTAATTACCATCATACTGTAGGCGAGTTGCATACGACTGTTCATGTTCGACAATTATTATAACTTCATTTTAACAAACATGGATAGAAGGTTATCAAAACCTCAATGTAGTCACTTGTGTCCGACACGTTTAATTTTGGAAACGATAGCGTTGAGCGCAGGTGCGATGCTAGCCTTACCTTATTGGTCAAAGTTGTAACGTAAAGAAAATCTTGAGCCCTGATTGGTGGAGAACCTGAATCATTATGAAAATTGAACTATAATGAGCCTCATTAAGATGCAGTTTTCCGGCATATAATATTTATATTTCGGCACAGTCAAACATAAACTGCAAGTAAACGCTATGACTTAAGAGAAAACAGGAGAAAAAGTGTGTCCCATTTGGTAACACTGCTGGGGTCGCCAACTCCCAAACTCACTAGCCGTGAGTCTTTGAGGTGTAACACTATCCAAAGTGCACCAGAAGTGGTGGGGCTACACACATCCTGCCTCCTTAAGGGTCTTTAGCAGAAAATAGGAGATACTATGAAAAGAAAAACAAGAGGTTGACCCCTCGAAAATTGAGGGATCATAAAATATAAGACAAGGTCAATTTAAGGCAGGAAATTGAAAGACTCACTCGGATACCCTAATACCATCGGTGTCGGAAGAGAACAAGAGTTGATCAAGGGAGATCGACAGGAGAGATGGCAAAAGAGTCCGGCACAAGTAAGTGGAAACAATGCTGGATTTAGCTGGGGTCCCGTGGTCACCGATCCACGTCCAACTAGTCGTGAATCCCTGGGGGAAAGGGTATGAATTGAAATGATGAAATGAAAACAGCTCACATAGTTGAAAACCCAAATGCTCCAAATATCTTCCCCAATAATAATTATTATATTAATAATAATAATAACAACAACTAGCGGACCTGTGCAAGTAATCTCGCATGTGCATGAACTGCCCGCCCGGCTTTGGTGTTATGCGGGTTTCTTGTTTATTTTTTAAACGCAAATTTTAAACAAATTGTCAATATTTATAAACTCAAGCGTGCAAATTCGGCACTGCTGCGTATCATTCTCTCTCTTTTGAATGCACGATCAGTTATTTGTGAGCGCCCCGTGGGTTAAGACCACCCACGCGGCTTTTTCTGTTATGCGGACACAAAGAGACAACATTCTTGCAGGGGCTATCGTCTTGTTTATTTGTTTAAATGTACTTTATACACAAATACATAAATTTTCGTTGGCTTTTCAAGGCATGTCCTATTGAGCCGATTTGGAAGATTTTGGCACAAACTGCACCTTCTAACTCCCTCTGGTTTAAGAGCCTGAGTTCCGTGAAACATACAACTTAGCGTTTTTTATATACAGGTTTGTATCACTTAAAACTTGCACCGCATAGCCTATATTTTGGAAATGGGAAGTGCTATTGATGTGCGGTTTTCACAGGATGGCTTGGTAGTCGGGGGCTCATAGTTTTGGCCCAAAAACATATTTGAATAATACTTCGAACGTGTATTCTTTGAGCAAACATACACTTTTTTAACTGGAACAATGCCTAGTGACATTAACAAAATAAAAATAGAGTAAAAAAGAATGTCAATGGTGTTTGTTGCAGGATTCCAGGACAAGTGGTTTGCGAAAGGTCGTATGTTGAACAGTTTCCACACCGACACTTGTACATACCTGTGGTAGCACAACCTAAAGACAAGTAGTACCGTGAAGAACTATACAGCCTATTTTCATATATCCTGCTCATGTTAATTGCCTCTATCAACATACAAAAATTTCAGTTTAATTGCTGTAACAGATTCGTAGATATTGAGAACTGTCTAAATATTTCAGATGGTCGCCAGGCTGGATTTTTAATTTTGTACTATTACATTAAGATTGTTGTGTACGTGTGGTATTCAAACTGCAATCGCATCATTAGAACACAAGAAGTAAAAACGAGATTTTAAAATTACGCACAGCAGCCATCTTGTGATTATGCAAACAATTGAAATAAATTAGATGCCAGTGGATCAACATTTGTATACGCATTTAACGTGCAACGTTTCATGGCACTCCGATAGTTAATTCGCGAGAAACGTCCATTTAAATATTTATACTTCGCGTTGCCGCCATGTTGGATTTGTGCTCACCAGGTTACTGAAAGTCCTATAGGTGAACATATGTTCATATTCTCTATGAACATTTAAAAAAATCAGTTTGGTTGCTGTAAAAGATTCATAGATATTGAGAACGGTCTAAATAATTCGGAAGCTCGCCATTTAGGATTGTTATATGTATAGGCCATAGAGTTATGTACAATTCAAGGACAATTATTGCCTAGGTTCATTATTCAAACTTTCACTTCGATCGCATGATTAAGACACAAGAAATAAAAACTTAATTTTAAAATTTCGCACAGCCGCCATCTTGAGGTTATGTAAACAATTGAATGAAATTAGATGGCAGTGCATTACAATCTGCAAAATCATTTACTGTACCACATTTCACTGCGCTCAGAGAGTTAAATCACAAGAGAAGTCTATTAAAATATTTCAAATTCGCTTGGTCGCCATGTTCGTTTTGTAATTTACAGGTTTATGAAATATACATAGGTAAACTTGTATCAGTACCCTTTATCACCGTATAAAATTGCAGGGTGATATCTGTAATAGTTTCGGAGATATAGAATGTCAGTGAATATTTCGCACAGCCGCCATTTTGAGGTTTTGTAAACAATTGAACTAAATTAGACATCAGTGCATTACAATGTGTATAAACATTTGCTGTACCAAGTTTCATTACGTTTGGATAGTTAAATCGCGAGAAAAGTCTATTTAAAAGTCTCAAATTCGCTTGGCCGCCATGTTGGTTTTGTAGTCACCAGGTTTTTGAAAGTCTCATAGGTGAACTTCAAGTAGTGCCCTTTGTCACTGTACACAATTTCAGGGCGATATCGGTAATAGTTTCGGAGATATTGAATGCTAGTGAAATATTTAGCACAGGCACCATGTTGGATTGCTGAGACGTAACAAAATTTGAAGGGCACGGTCGAGGTCGCCGGGAATAGTGCTATGAACTTACCGAGCTTCATCGAAATCGCTCCAGCCGTTTAGATTTTATTAGGGGGGGGGGGGACACACACACACCTCACACACACACACACACACACACACACACACACACACACACACGCACACACACACGGACAAAAGGTGATCTCATAAGACTTTTTTTTTTTTTTTTTTTCAAAATTGAAAATAGGCTAAAAACTAAACGTAAATACACTCCTTATGTGGGTTCTGACAAGAAAAGAGCACACTGACCTTCAAAGGTTGTGTTCAAAATGACCGAATTATTTGCAGTGCAAGTTTTAGGTGACTGTTGTTGTTGTTGTTTGAGTCTTCAGTCTTTTGACTGGTTTGATGCAGCTATCCATGTCTCCCTGTCCTGAGCTAATCGTTTCATCTCTGCATAGCTACCACACCCTACATCCGAGGCAATCTGTTTAACATATTCTAACCTTGGTTTACCCCTCCAGTTCTTGTTCTTCCATAACTAAGCTTGCTATTCCTGGGTGTCTTAGTATGTGTCCTACAAACCTATCTCTTCTCTTCATTAGCAGTCGCCAAAAACATCTCTCCTCTTCCACTCGTCTTAATACCTCTTCGCTTGTAACCCTATCTACCCATCTGATCTTCTTCATTCTCCTGTAACACCACATTTCAAACGCTTCAATTCTCCTCTTTTCTGCTGCACCAATAGTCCAAGTTTCACTTCCATAGAGTGCAAAGCTCCAGACAAAGGCCTTCAAAATTGACTTCCTAATACCTAAATCTATATTCGATGTCAACAGATTCATTTTCTGTAGAAATGCTTTCCTTGCTTGAGCTAACCTACTTTATATATCCTCTTTGCTTCGTCATCACTGGTTATTTTGCTTTCTAAGTAACAGAAGTCTCCTACTTCCTTTAGTTTTTCACCTGCCAATTTGATGTCCATAGAGGTTTCTGATTTATTTCGGCTGCATTCCAATATTTTGGTTTTACATTTATTAACTTTCATCATGAATTCTTTCCTCAAGACGGAGGCCATACCATTCAATAACTCACCCTGTATATATATATATAATCACCATCATCATCATTATCATCATTTATTGTACTCAACAGGCCACGAATACCCATGACAAGAAAACAAAGCATAAGTTATAGCCTACATTACAAAAGATATTCCATGACACAACAATGAAGAAAGAAAAACAAGATGTTCAGCAAAGAACATATAGCCTACTTTCTCCTAAATGCATGGGTATTGTTATAACTCTTTGTCCTTTTCAAGGAGTATGATTGAATATTGGTTGTAGTAGCTTGTTGAAATACAACGTGCTATAGGGATATTAAACATGAATATGAGGTGCCCTTTGCTAGTGCTACCTCTGTACCAAATTTCGTTCAATTCGGTTTCACCGTATTTGAATTGATAGGGGGAATCGATTTGCACACATACTTGGCCACCATCTGCAAACTATTGGGCTGATGTTCTTGCAGTTTGGTCTGAATATGTTTCCCACATAAAGATATGGTGTTGCAAAATTTGGTAGAGACTAGATTATTAGAGTGGTCGTAATTACATTTTAGCTTTTAACATTTGGGTAGCCGCGATTACGTTTCCGTCAAGATAGCGGTGATATAAAACATGACACTGAGGTGCCCTTTGCTAGTGCTACCTCTGTACCAAATTTCGTTCATTCGGTTCCACCGCGTTCGAATTAATAGGGGGAATTGATTTTCACACAAAGATGGCCGCCATCCGCAAACTATTAGGCTAATGACAAAGTCATTTGGTCAAAGGATGCTTCCTCTATAAGGGTATGTTGTTGCAAAATTTGGTAAAGATCGGATGATTAGGTTAATCGTAATTTGATTTGAGCTTTGAACATTCGTGTGGCCGCCATTACGTTTCCGTCAAGATGGCGGCGATATAAAACATGACACTGAGGTGCATTTTGTTAGTACTACCTCTGTACCAAATTTCGTTCCATTCGGTTTCACCATGTTCGAATTAATAGGGGGAATTGATTCTCACACAAAGATGGCCGCCATCCGCAAACTATTACGCTGATGACCTATTAGTTTGGTCAAAGGATGCTCCCCCATAAAGGTATGTTGTTGCAAAATTTGGTAGAGATCGGATGATTAGGTTAGTCGTAATTTGATTTAAGCTTTGAACATTTGTGTGGCCGCCATTACGTTTCCGTCAAGATGGCGGCGATATAAAACATGACACTGAGGTGCCCTTTGCTAGTGCTACCACTGTACCAAATTTCGTTCATTCGGTTCCACCGTGTTCGAATTAATAGGGGGAAGCAATTTTGACATAAAGATGGCCGCCATCCGCAAACTATTAGGCTAATGGCCTATTAGATTGGTCAAAGGATGCTCCCTCCACAAAGGTATGATGTTGCAAAGTTTGGTAGAGATCGGATGGTTATGTTAGTCGTAATTCGATTTAAGCTTTAAACATGTGTGTGGCCGCCATTACGTTTCTGTCAATATGGCGGCGATATAAATCATGACACTGAGATGCCCCTTGCTAGTGCTATCTCTGTACCAAATTTCGTTCCAGTTTCACCGTGTTTGAATTAATAGGGGGAATCGATTTTGACACAAAGATGGCCGCAATCCTCAAACTATTAGGCGAATGACCTATTAGATTGGTCAAAGGATGCTCCATCCAGAAAGGTATGTAGTTGCAAAATTTGGTAGAGATCGGATGATTAGGTTAATCGTAATTTGATTTATGCTTTGAACATTCGTGTGGCCGCCATTACGTTTCAGTCAAGATGGCGGCGATATAAAACATGACAATGAGGTGCCCTTTGTTAGTGCTACCTCTGTACCAAATTTCGTTCATTCGGTTCCACCGTGTTCGAATTAATAGGGGGAATCAATTTTGACTTAAGGATGGCCGCCATCCGCAAACGATTAGGCTAATAACCTATTAGATTGGTCAAAGGATGCTCCCTCCATAAAGGAATGTTGTTGCAAAGTTTGGTAGAGATCGGATGGTTATGTTAGTCGTAATTTAACTTAAGCTTTGAACATTTGTGTGGCCGCCATTACGTTTCTGTCAATATGGCGGCGATATAAAACATGACACTGAGATGCCCTTTGCTAGTGCTACCTCTGTACCAACTTTCGTTCCATTCGGTTTCACCGTGTTTGAGTTAATAGTGGGAATTGATTTTCACACAAAGATGGCCGCCATCCGCAAACTATTAGGTTAATGACCTAGTCATTTGGTCAAAGGATGCTTCCTCTATAAAGGTATGTTGTTGCAAAATTTGGTAGAGATCGGATGATTAGGTTAGTCGTAATTTGATTTAACCTTTGAACATTTGTGTGGCCGCCGTTACGTTTCCGTCAAGATGGCGGCGATATAAAACATGACACTGAGGTGCCTTTTGTTAGTACTACCTCTGTACCAAATTTCGTTCCATTCGGTTGCACCGTGTTCGAATTAATAGGGGGAATCGATTTTCACACAAAGATGGCCGCCATCCGCAAACTATTACGCTGATGGCCTATTGGTTTGGTCAAAGGATGCTCCCCCCATAAAGGTATGTTGTTGCAAAATTTGGTAGAGATCGGATGATTAGGTTAGTCGTAATTTGATTTAACCTTTGAACATTTGTGTGGCCGCCATTACGTTTCCGTCAATATGGCGGCGATATAAAACATGACACTGAGGTGCCTTTTATTAGTACTACCTCTGTACCAAATTTCGTTCCATTCGGTTGCACCGTGTTCGAATTAATAGGGGGAATCGATTTTCACACAAAGATGGCCGCCATCCGCAAACTATTACGCTGATGGCCTATTGGTTTGGTCAAAGGATGCTCCCCCCATAAAGGTATGTTGTTGCAAAATTTGGTAGAGATCGGATGATTAGGTTAGTCGTAATTTGATTTAAGCTTTGAACATTTGTGTGGCCGCCATTACGTTTCCGTCAAGATGGCGGCGATATAAAACATGACACTGAGGTGTCCTTTGCTAGTGCTACCTTTGTACCAAATTTCGTTCAATTCGCATTCACCGTGTTCGAATTGATAGGGGGGGGGGGGGACAGACATTCAGAGTACACACACTCACTCACACACACACAGACTCACACACATACACACACACACACAGACTCAGACACACACACACATACACACACACAGACACACTTTTTTCGCCCTGTGTTGATCTCATAAGTCTACTTTCATTTTTTGCAAAAATCGAAAGTAGGCTAATATCAGAGCTTTAATCGCATATGAGAGGCATGATTCTGGTCACTATTTCAAATATTTATTGCAGATTCTGTTCCACCTTCTTCTACATGTAGCATCACCAAGGGAGCTGTAGGCTTAATTTCTTCCAATGTCACCTTCACTCTATCTCTCCACCTATTGTAGTCCTTGGACGACCTATTGGGCGTTTGTCAATCAGCCGGGAGTTAAAAAGCCTGTTAGTAATAGATGCTCCTGCTCTAACAACATGTCCCAACCACTGAATCCATCGTCCTTCGATAGTTATACCAATATTTTGTTTTTTAAATAGTTGGTAGAGGTCTTATTTCTGCCTCCTTTTCCAACTTCCTTCGTCCACATTGAATACGGGCCCGTATATCTTCCTCAACACTTTTTTTTTCGAAGGCACAAATCCGTTCTTCAGGAGTTTGTGGTGCCACTCACAATATAATAATAATAATAATAATAATAATAATAATAATAATAATAATAATAGTAATTTCTTCTACCGGCATCATCCCCAAATCATTGGCTCGAAATCTACAAATATTGGGAATACATCCTGGTCTACATATCACCATGCAGAAGGCCGTCATCTTGGAGACCTGTTCCATTGTTCGCTCGTTTCTCAATGTGCCACCTTAAGAGAATTAGCCATACCGTCTTGCAAACAAGCCGACGATATGTTGATATGTCCCACTTATGTGGTGAAATGACTGTAGAAATAATAATAATAATAATATAAATAATAATAATAATAATAATAATAATATATTTTAACTACTCCCGATTTAGAGTGCCGGAATTTTGCCGTGAGAAAGATCATCAACATAAATCTAGTCACAATGAACCCTCGCCTTTAAGCTCCCTCGAACATCACGTGACTGTGCCGGCATTCCGGTACTCAATCATGTAACTCGAAACACGGTAAGCAATCACTTGAACTATTAATTAAACCACACACCCGTTCCACATAACTGCCCAGGAATGATAAGCTATGTACTCGTCGCCACCAGGATAACTTTACCATGTACAGTGTAATTTTTTTGCTATATCGCAATTCGAAATGGGCAAGATATAACCTCAATATTTTTGAGACACAAAAAAAAACAAGAAGTTCCGTTAAGAACTATACAGCCTACTTTTCATGCCAATGATTATTCTACAGAATATGAACCTATCTAGAATAATGACGAAATTAAGTTGGTAATATCGAAATATCTAATTAGTTCAAAATATACCTGGTATAATGTAGCCTAATAGAGCACTACAGTTGGCAGCCCTGGTGACTGAATATATTCTTAGTTCCATCTCTTAAGGTACAGAATACAAAATTTGGTTGAAGTCCAATGGACGTTACTTGCAGTTAGACACAGGATCTATCAGCACGCGTAAAAGCATGTTGCCAACAATACCATGCGTGTGCTGGTCAGAAATAATCTGAAATATTATGATATCTTGTTATGCCAATTTTGGATGAAATCCATTTGTTAGTATAGAAGTTACATGTATTTTAAAATTGGACATATCAGCAGGCATAGAATCATGTTGGCAGCACTGCCTTGTATTAATTACTCCAAATTAATCTAGAATGTCAGGTGCTATACGTGTGCAAAGTATAGAGCTGTTGGCTTGCATACTTTTTGATATATTGATATTAGGGTAAAAAATATAGACAGCATTTATTAACAGTTGGCAGCCCTGATTGCACTGAAGAATACTTATAGTCATATCTGATATGTTACACATAGCACATGCGAAATTTGGATGAAATCCTACTGATAGTATAGAAGTTACATGTATTTAAAAATTGGCCCTATCAGCAGGCTTAGAATCATGTTGGTAGAACTGACGTATATAAGTTACTCCAAAATTAATCAAACATGTCAGGTACTATACGTGTGCATAGTTTAAAGCTGTCGGCTTGCACACATTCTGATATATTGGTATTTGGATAAAAAAAATAGAGAGAGCAATTATTAACAGTTGGCAGCCCTGGTGGCTCTTAAGAATACGCTCAGTCATATCTGTTTATGTACAGATATTACATACAAAATTTGGTTGAAATCCAGTTGATAGTGTAGAAGTTATATGCATTTAAACATTGGACCTATCAGGAGGCTTTTAATTATTTTGGCAACACTGTCATGGTTGGCCTCCTGGAAATTAAACTGAAATAGTATTATCTACATGTGTGCCAATTTTGGAATAGCTCCTATGCATACCTTCCAGGATATCCAACATGGAGCTCAAATTTCTAGTGCGTTTTTTCAGCAGTTGGTAGCACTGACATAATTTTCAAATATGGACGTGAGCTATTCCGGAGCACATCTTTACTCATACTAAATTTGGTTTTGATTACTGCAGCCGTTTAGGAGTTGATAGGGGGGGACACACACACAGCCAGACAGACAGACAGAAGGACAGACAGACAGACAGACAGACAGACAGACACACATTTGCCCGATCTCATAAGACTACTTTTTCCTCATTTTTGCAAAATGTGAAAAGTAGGCTAAAAACGATAAAATTATCATCGTAAGAAATAGTCGATTAAAATTGCATGTCTCTATTCTGCAGATTACTGCGCTCTTTAAAAATCCGCAGCCACCAAGTCAGATAAAATACGAACTAAAAGTAACTCCCATATATCACCGCGGACACAAGTTCGCTGTTAGCCCTCGCATGCAGTCGCGCTAAATATGGAAAAAGAAAAGAGTCATTTTTTGTTACAGATTAACTTTTCAGTTCCCTTCCAGGCTATTTATACTCGTATGTAAACCCATACGCGCTGTACAGTATTGACATTCGCTGGCTCAGCGTTGAGGGAGATCACACTTCCGCTACAGTCTCATATTGACAACAGACACTCATTTGAGGTCTCCAATTGTGGTGGGCAGTTAACAAGCGTGTGATTATGTTAACGTTAGGTTAGTATTTCCAGAATAAACACAGCAAAACCTCTGTAAACTGAGTCAGAATACAGAATCATACAGTGAGACCCTCCTATACAGAGTGTGTGGGAAGCCCCCGTACTCCTGTAACCCTTCAGTAACAAATGTTATTGATGATATTTTATTCATTCAGGTTGGTATCTATACTATGTTACTTCTAGTCGAGTTAGCCGTGGTGGTTACGGCATGACTGATGGCAGTCGCTCACATCCGGGAGGCGAGGAGGTTCGAATCCCCCCGCCGGCAACCTTGAAGATGGTCTTCTGTGGTTTCCCATCTTCCTTCCAGGCAAATGCCGAGGTTGGTCCCTAACTATAGGCCACAGCCGCTACCTTCCAACTCCTCGTCCTTACATTCCAACTTCCCTCCTTCCCTCCCCAACGGTACTTGTAGCTCACCCATTGGGTGTCCGTCTCGAAGCAGCTACAAAAATTGGCGAGCCGAACATGTCCTCGGACACTCCCGGCACTAAAAGCCATACGCTAAAAAAAAAAAAAAAAAAAAAAATATGTTGGAATCAAGAATCAAGGGTTGTAATACATATTGTCGCAGTCGCAGCAGTGATGCCAACCCGAGGGGATTTGTCCCAAATTGTGGGACATTTAAACAAATATTTTTAGGAAAGGGATAAAGGGAGATGTAATTGGGATATTTGGCCGATGTCATATATCACCAGATGAGCAGCCATTTATACATAAAAGCTTCGTTGTCATCAGTGCCGGATTAAGGTAAAATTAGGCCCAAGTCCCTCAGATTTTTGGGGCCCCTTTATTTTTTTCAAATAATTGTTATTTTCTTAGCACCTGTACAGTTAATAAAGTATATACAAGAGTTATTTTTCTCAAGATGAATAATACACTTTTTATTAAATCATACATAGGCCTACATATATACATACATTTCAATTGAACATCGTTATTAGAAAACATTTCAGATGATTTGATTAACAAATTAACAAATCATACTATTTTTTCCTTCCGTAAAATGTAATCAAATGTTTTCTTCTATTTTTTCAGTCAATGAAATCTACTACAATGTCATCAAAATCAATTTCCCGCGGAACATCTGACTCGATATACATTAAACTTAGCATGTCTAATCGTTCATGTGACATGATACGTCTTTGCGCACTTTTCATCCGTTTCAATTTTGAAAACGAGCGCTCCTCAAAACAATTCGTTATCATGAGGGTCAAGAAAATGCGAAAAGCAATTTTAACGTTCGTAAAAACAGACCAACAACGCTCGGCGTTGACCGTGTTAAAATTGTGAAAAAGCATAAAGATCCAAATACTTACATACAATAACTGGCACAAAGAGTATAAAATTAGACTCAAAATCACGTCTAGATTTGGACCCCACAAACTACCTCGATAAATAAAACAGTTCATGTAGAGACTAACATAGACTACCATAGCTCGGCGTTGACCGTGTTTTAAAATACATATTTAGGTTTTACTCGCTAACCGTTGGAGATACACGAAAAGTGATACGAACCTTTCTGATAGAAAATTAAATTTTAAAGCTCGTAGTGCCATCAAAAGTTTGCTATTTCTTAGCGTTCTCTTTTTTATTTGAAATGGAAATATGAGAATAGTCGCCATTTTTAAATAGTGCAAAATATCGAAATCAAAAGTAGCCTATATGTAAGCCTGGTAAATCAGCTACATCCATGCAAAATTTCATTTAAATCGGACCAGTGGTTCTTGCGTGATTGAGTAACAGACAGACAGACAGACCGACAGACAGACAGACAGACAGACAGGACGACAAACACCATCTCATTTTTATATATTAGTAAAATGATGATATACTGTAAAATTGTGAAAAAGCATAAAGATCCAAACACTCACATACAATAACCGGCACAAAGAGTATAAAATTAGACTCAAAATCACGTCTAGTTTTGGACCCCACAAACTACCTCTATAAATAAAACAGTTCATGTAGAGACTAACATCGCTCGGCGTTGACAATGTTTTAAAATACATATTTAGGTTTTACTCGCTAACCGTTGGAGATACACGAAAAGTGATACGGACCTCTCGGATAGAAAATTAAATTTTAAAGCTTGTAGTGCCATCAAAAGTTTGCTATTTCTTAGCGTTCTCTTTTTATTTGAAATGGAAATTTGAAAATAGTCGCCATTTTAAATAGTGCAAAATATCGAAATCAAAAGTAGCCTATATGTAAGCCTGGTAAATCAGCTACAACCATGCAAAATTTCATTTAAATCGGACCAGTGGTTCTTGCGTGATTGAGTAACAGACAGACAGACAGACAGACAGACAGGACGACAAACACCATCTAATTTGTATATATTAGTATGATTATAATAATAATTATTATTATTATTATCTCTTTATTTACTCAACTTACAGTCGGTACCATGACTCATATCGGTATATTACGTACAAGAAAATGAGTCAAGTAACACTTAAGCCTATAGCATACATTTTCGAATAGCATAGATGTTTGACAGTTAATTTTGTCTTCTCTTCTTATCTTCCACGTCTCTTTTTCACAAGAGGGTCCAAAGAAAAATCCTAATGTGTATTCAAAAACCCTTTAACGATGCTGCAGGTTTTCAGAATTGCAGCCTTTTGTGCAATTGTATGGGTGAATATGCGAAGATTTAGTGTGGCTAGATTTACTGAAAAGGATTTAGGTGTCAGGCCAGTGGGAGAAAGGAGGAAAGGAAGAATCGTCACATTTTTTTTGTCTCCAGATTCTAGCAACCTCCATAGCTAGAGGAGTATATTTTTCAATCTTTTCTCTGTATTTATGGTGGATATTATGGTCATTCGGAACAGATATGTCAATCAAGTACGTGTGATGGTTCTTCTTATCAGTTAAAAGTTTTGTCTGGTCTATTATGAGGAGTTGTTTTGTCTGAATAGTGCGATCCCAATACAGCTTGTAATCTTCGTTTTCCAGCACACTTTCTGGAGAGTATTTGTAATAAGGCGTCCTGTCGTGTATGAGAGATCGGGTTAGGGCGAGTTCTTGATGAATGACTTTGGCAACATCGTTATGCCTCTCAGTGTAAGATGTTGGCGCTAGAATTCTGCAGCTGCTGGTAATATGCTCTATGGTTTCTGGGCCGGTATTGCACTTCCTGCATTCGTCATCTATAACAGTCTGATCTTTCAGGATGTGTTTCCTATAACATTTTGTGGTGATAACTTTGTCTTGTATCGCCTGGTTAAATCCCTCAGTTTCTGGAAACAGCTCTCCCCTTGACAACCATGTGTTCGAAAGCTGTTTGTCAATATTCTTGTCATTGCACTGGTTGTAGAATCTGCCATGAAGTTCTTTTCCAGACCATCCCTGCACCTTATTATTATTATTATTATTATTATTATTACTATTATATTTATTATTATTACGTAGTTACTTTTGTTCGTGCACGTGAAAAGGGACCCGTCTTTAGGTATTGTTTTAGGCCTATTTCTATTTTGTACACCTCTACTTCTGTAGTTATTAATTGTTTGCGGTATGTAAGGATGTCTATCATCTAAAGAAAGTGAACTATGAACTTACAACCCGAACTAGAAATATGAGCTTAAATTTGTATGTTAACGTTGTTCTTTGCCCTTCTTATCCATTCAGTGAAATTCCATGTCCTGTGGTTCGGAAGCCACGTAAAAAGCAGGTCCCGTGGCTCGTGATCGCAAAACTACAAACTTCCATTTTTCTTATTTAATCTTAACTTAAGTTTTGAATCAATGCATTGTATAGAAATTGAATCAAAGAATTCTTAGACTTCAGTTTAATTTGGAATATCTCTTTAATTAGAAGGTGGTCACCGATGCCTTTTCATATACTGTCCACATACTTGATGGCACCATATACGTACTTCACAAGAGACTACTTTCCTCGTGACCTGGAAGATATTCCTGAGGTGCTGGTGAAGTGTCCCTCCATTGAGTCTCCGGATGACTTGCGATCGCGGGCCCATTTGCGTGCGAGCCAATTAGGTTCTGGCACTTGTGTGCATTGGCTCAGCATCAAGAGCTAACTTCAATTATATCTGCATGAATACCTCTGCGTCTTTTAGCCGTAATATTAGTACCAAAGGCGTGGGGGAAATTAAGAGCATCATTTCACTACCTATTCATTTGTCACATCGTTTTCAGGAGATAGATTAGTTAATATAAAGTAATTCATTTTTATTCTGCCGTTGTCGGTTCGTTTCATTCGTACCCTTACTGTTGTTTTTGAGTCTTAAGTCTTTTGACTGGTTTGATGCAGCTCTACATGCCTCCCTGTCCTTAGCTAATCGTTTCATCTCTACATAGCTACTACATCCGAGGCAATCTGTTTAACATATTCTAACCTTGGTCTACCCCTACAGTTCTTGTCCTCGACCCTTCCTTCCATAACTAAGCTTGCTCTTCCTGGGTGTCTTAGTATGTGTCCTACCAGCCTATCTCTTCTCTTCATTAGCAGTAGCCAGAAACATCTCTCCCCTCCCACTAGTCTTAATATCTCTTCGTTTGTAACCCTATCTACCCATCTGATCTTCATCATTCTCCTCTAACACCACATTTCAAACGCTTCAATTCTCCTCTTTTCTGCTGCACCAATAATCCAAGTTTCACTTCCATAGAGTACCACGCTCCATACAAAGGCCTTCAAAACTGACTTCCTAACGCCTAAAGCTATATTCGATGTCATCAGATTCCTTTTCTGAAGAAATGCTTTCCTTGCCTGAGCTAACCTACTTTTTATATCCTCTTTGCATCGACCGTCACTGGTTATTTTGCTTCCTAAGTAACAGAAGTCTCCTACTTCCTTTAGTTTTTCACCTGTCAATTTAATGTCCATAGAGGATTCTTATTTATTTCGGCTGCATTCCAATATTTTTCTTTTACATTTATTAATTTTCATCGTGAATTCTTTTCTCAAGACGGAGTAAATATCACTCGTGAAAAAAATGGCATGTTTTAGTTATGGTTAAAGCCCTGCGCGGACGCGGATATCCGCAAAATGTTTCGCCATGCGGATATAGTTTGCATGGGTACGCGGATAGCGCATAAGCAGCAGATAATGTTTGGAGTAAATTTGCGGATAATTTTTAGAATACAATCCGAACATGTTGAATATCATTACAAGGACCCGGATGTTTATGACTAATATGTTTTCCGTTATGTTTTCCAAGACAAATGTAAGATGATTCAAGGTAAATTCCTTCAAATTATGTCATTAAGCATAATTAACACTCCGAACTAAAAAGGGTTGCAATTCTGACTGTATTACATTCATTTTAAACATACCACATGGCATACTGTACACGGCCTAGGGAAACGACTTTCTCCTCAAATGCCCAAATGTGTTGCTTTAATACTTTACGCTTTGTCTAATAAATTAGCAGTAGTGCCCGGCTTCGCCCGGTGGATTTATTTGTTTTATGGATGATAATGAATACTACGACAGAACTGGAGCGCTCAAGGTTAAGGATCGGAAAGCACCAACGCTTATTGCAGCTGATAACCTCAGTATACTGCACCAACCCCATCGCCCTTATACAGAGGCATACTATTTGCATGATGATAACTGATTTAAAGGGTCTAAGAAATCTTTTTGCACTAATTACACCCCGTGACTGCAATTTTTAAGCAGCTCGCAATTCTACACCAGAACACTGGTAGGGGCGACGACGTGATGCAGCTCGTTTTATAAACATACTCTTGTCTTAATTATTGCCATTATAGGCTCGTTGCATAATGTAGCCTACTAATAATGGCTTAGTCGAATAACACGTTCTATGGATATGAGCTATGTACTAAAAATAATGAATAAGAAATACAATTGAATTCTCGTTTGTATAAACTTGTAGGCTCAACTAATTACATTGTCAATTTTAATTTTGTTTTCCCTGAGAAAATATTTCATATGCTTCTTCAGGTTTGGTTGATTTCTTTTAAATTCATTAACTTTAATTTGGAGAATGTTATATAAATTTGGTGAGAAATACAGAAAATTACATTTAGCTATACTTAACTTCGGTTGATATAACATTCGCTGTAATACTTCTGGTTTCACACCCGTGATTCTATTTCGATATTGAATAAAAGAAATGTATTTATCTATTTCAAAACCATACAACTGTTTAATGTTGAATACCCTTGCCTCGGCATACAGTCTCTTGAAACCACCTTATGCAAAACTGTCAGACTGGAGTACGAACTAACGTTCAAACAACAGAATTACGGTGACCTACGATTATGGGAAGCGCCTGCACGAGAAGTGTTTAGAGTGAGTGTTCACCACTTCGACAAGACGGGTTGCATATCATCCTAGGGAACAGCCTGCACGAGTAGTGTTTAGACTGACTGCTCGCCGGTGTGCCAAGACGGGTTGCGTAACATCCTAGGCGTTCGGGATCGCACACAGTTTCTTTTTAGGCCCAGTTGTACGAACTCGGGTTATCCATTGGAATAGCTATACCTTGGCTAGCGTCTTCCTTGGTATATCTCCAAGGGTAGGTTGTACGACAAGATTTTATTCCGGGGCTCGCTATTCTATGTTTGTCTGAGAGACTAGCTAAGTTGGTAACAAACGGAGCTAACTTTGTGGACATATTGACACGAAATTTGAACTTCTTTGGAAACAGATGAATATCGAATTGACCACTGCGATACTCCATGAGAGGCCGTGAGAAATAACAACCACGGCCGTGAACAAACATAATAAATACATGCATTGGTTACGAGTCAGTAAATAATAGTATATCGTATATATAAATATAATGCAAACTAATATAGCATATCCAAGAATTAAGTACCTGTCAGTCGTATATTCCATCGATAATTTGATCTAATAACCTCAAAACTGTGTATTTTGTCAGTCTGAACCATACAAAGAATTAATTTTCATCACAGTTCAGAAAATGATCCGGCCTCTGTCTGATATTCTTTGCTTTTCTCCTTTGCAGAAATATTCTTTCTATTAAGGGATCCTCTGCATCAGCATGAATGCTCTCTTGAATAATTATGAGTAGTCTTTGCTCTTGACTGACGCAAAGTTATTATTAATACCCTGTTGAACCACGGATCACCTCAAATGATTACCGGTACATATAAAAGTGAATATAGAAACACCAACCATAACATAAAAACAAAAAATATTAAGCAAAAAAAGTTGGACCTGGAGAGATTCGATCCGCAAAAATTGTAACTTTATACTAGCGAGAATAGCACGCTAGCCACTGGACCACCGCTACTTAGCGTAATTTCCTGAAGACTGCACATATGATGCTTACGTACGTATTGTCAGTGACCTGCCTTCGTTATATTCTGTAAAAATATATATGTAATTACTGTGCTGCTATTAAGATTATACATTTTAATGTAGGCCTACATATAAGAATAGTTCACTCGAATTAAGAGTTTGCGATGATTTAACTTCGGTTATTTTCTAATAAGTGAACATCTGCATCACTTTCTACATTAATTCCTGGCATCTCCTATGCTCTCGACTGACGAGGAGTTATTATTAATTACCCTGTTGAACCTAGGACACCCCAAGTGATTACTGGTAGGCTACATATAAAAGGCAATGCATAAACACCATGCATAACATAGACACCAAAACGAATAAGCAAAAAAAATTGGAACTGGTGGGGTTCGATCCACAAAATTTACGTTGTTCCGTCCTGAGACCGGCTCGCTAACCATTGGAACACTGCGACATGACGTTCAGTGCTGAAGACAATGCATATGATGCTTATATTTGTAATGTCGCTGGCTTGCTTTGGTATTTTGTCTGTAAAATGTGTATGTAATTATTGTGCTGCTATTAAAATTACACGTTCTCATGTACATTTATGAATAGTTCACTGGAATTAAGAGTTTGCGATGATTTAACTTCGGATGTTATAGCGGTCTCTCCCGTCCGCCATATACAGGGTGTATCTTAATTTTACCGACAAAAAAATCAGGGACGCTCTGCGTGTTATGTAAAAGACGATGCCGCAATCGGATTGGCGGAGAAAATTTTTCCCACCGAGAAAATTAGGTTATTTTGTTACTTCCGGGCGCGCGATTCAAATCTACGAACTCGCCGTATTGGCTGAGCCAGGCAGCAAGCCTCTGGCCACCGCTGTGCTTCAGGCAAGGGAAGAGAGTGTGATAGAAGGTGACAGAGATATACTGGCGGGCATGTGCAAGTTCCCTCGAACGCCTCGGCTTGCCGCATGCCCGCCAGCATATCTCTGTCTCCTTCTATCACACTCTCTTCCCTTGCCTGAAGCACAGCGATGGCCAGAGGCTTGCTGCCTGGCTCAGCAAATACGGCGAGTTCGTAGATTTGAATCGCGCGCCCGGAAGTAACAAAGTGACCTCATTTTCTCCGAGGGAAAAATTTTCTCCGCCAATCCGATTGCGGCATCGTCTTTTTTTTTTTGTTTGCATAACACGCAGAGCGTCCCTGATTTTCTTGTCGGTATAATTAAGATACACCCTGTATATACTCGGTATAAGCAGATAACCCGCCATTCCATGCCCGGTTAGCTATGCCGTCATTTATACCCGGATTATCTCTTTTATACCAATGTCGCACTACTCAATTTTGCGCTAGCTACGGAAATAAATTTAGCCGAGGTATAACCCGAGCTCGTACAACTGGCCCTTAGTCATTTTAGCCTACTTTTCACATTTTGCAAAAATGAGGAAAAAGTAGACTTATGAGATCGATCCGGGAAAATGTGTGTCTGTCTGTCCGTCTGTCTGGCTGTGTGTCCCCCCCCCCCCCTATCAACTCCTAAACGGCTGCAGCAATGAAAAACCAAATTTAGTTTGAGTAAAGATGTGCACCGGAATATCTCACGTCCATACTTGAAAATGATGTCAGTGCTACCAACTGCTGAAAAAATACACTAGAAATTTGAGCTCCATGTTGGATATCTTGCAAGGTATGCATGGGAGCTATTACAAAATTTGCACACTTGTAGATAATAATATTTCAGTTTAATTTCCAGGAGGCCAATCATGACAGTGTTGCCAAAATAATTTTAAGCCTTTTGATAGGTCCAATGTTTAAATGCATATAACTTCTACACTATCAATTGGATTTCAACCAAATTTTGTATGCAATATGTGTACATAAACATATATGACTGAGCGTATTCTTAAGAGCCATCAGGGCTCCAACTGTTAATAATTGCTCTCTCTATTTTTTTTATCCAAATACCAATATACCAGAAAGTATGCAAGCCAACAGCTTTAAACTATGCACACGTATATTCTGACATTTTAGAATAATTTGGAGTAACTTATATACGTCAGTTCTACCAACATGATTATAAGCCTGCTGATAGTACCAATTTTTAAACACATGTAACTTCTATACTATCAGTTGGATTTCAACCAAATTTCGTATGTGCTATGTGTACCATAACAGATATGACTATAAGTATTGTTCAGAGCAATCAGGGCTGCCAACTGTTAATAAATGCTGTCTATATTTTTTTACCCTAATATCAATATATCAGAAAGTATGCAAGCCAACAGCTCTATACTTTGCACACGTATAGCACCTGACATTTTAGATTAATTTGGAGTAATTAATACAAGGCAGTGCTGCCAACATGATTCTATGCATGCTGATATGTGAAATTTTAAAATATATGTAACTTCTATACTAACAAATGGACTTCATCCAAAATTGGCACAACAAGATATCATAATATTTCAGATTATTTTGATCAGCACACGCATGGTATTGTTGGCAACATGGTTTTACGCGTGCTGATAAATCCAGTGTCTAACTGCATGTAACGTCCATTGGACTTCAATCAAATTTTGTATTCTGTACCCAAAGAGATGAAACTAAGAATATATTCAGTCACCAGGGCTGCCAACTGTAGTGCTCTATTAGGCTACATTATACCAGGTATATTTTGAACTAATTAGATATTTCGATATTACCAACTTAATTTCGTCATTATTCTAGATAGGTTCATATACTGTAGAACAATCATTGGCATGAAAAGTAGCCTGTATAGTTCTTCACGGAACTTCTTGTTATGGTTAAACTTATCTCCAGATTAAAATTTCTTAATAAATTAGTGATTTTCGAGTGGTTCCACTTACAGGTTGTTGGTATCCCTTATGGACTGTTGTCAGAGAAGATCGAAAACTTTCCATAAGCATTTGTACACATTATTAGTGGACAAACACTGTTTTGTATGAAGAGATATGAATATAACCATGTCTGCCCAATTCCTTATTGACAAAGTTCAATATGGTTGGCTGGGTGCGACAACGCGGCCATGTAGTCCCGTGTACTTTGGGTGTGTGTAGAATCTGTCTGATAACGGGTGTTAATTGTGATAACTGTATTAGAGTGTGTTATCTGTTTTTTTAATTCAAGTAAGGACAGCAGACTTTGAATTTCTCAAATATTTCCTACTTTTGCCGCCAAACGCCACCGTCAACGACTAATAGTTCAGAATTTAGCTACTAGACGCCACCGCAGTCGACACCTAGCAAAGAACGTGGCAACCTAAGAGCTTTGTTTACATTCTTAACCTATATAATTTAGCTTCATACAGGTGTAATTAGTGGAAGGTTCTTTAGCATGCCATAAATCTATGGCATGGGACCGTCGGCTTTACTTCCCCTCCGAAGGAATGAATACTGAGGGATTTTTAACGCTCTCACATAACCCGAATACTTCGGGCGGGTTTGAACCCGCGACCTTGGGCATAGAAGCTCAGCATGCTACCAACTACGCCACCGAAGCCACTAAAAAGTTCAATATATTATGAAAATTAATACCTTAAGTCAATAAAATGTACTATTAATTATAATGTACCGGATTCGGCCAAATTGTGACCTTCCTCAGTAGAGAATATAATATCGTACAAGTCGAGTTGCAAGTCTTATACTTAAACATTTTTCATAACAAGGGTTCTTTTTCAAAAATATTTATAAAAATACTAGTTAACTAAAAGCTAAAAATACATAAAAATTCTAAACAAGAAGTTCCGTGACGAACTAAAGAGCCTACTTTTCTTAAAATTTAAGATTCATGCCAATTATTAATCTATATGGATCTATCTAGAATAATGACGAAATCAAGTTGGTAATATCGAAATTTCTAATAAGTTCGAAACTAATTAGAGAAATACAGTTGGCAGCCCTGGTGACTGAATATATACTTAGTTCCATCCCTTAAGGTACAGAATACAAAATTTGGTTGAAGTCCAATGGATAGCATGGACGTTACATGCAGTTAAACATTGGATTTAACAGCGCGCGTAAAATCATGTTGGCAACGATGACATACATGTATTGGTCAGAAGTAATCTGAAATAATATGATCTATTGTTGTGTCAATTTTGAATGAAATCCATTAGTTAGTATAGAAGTTACATGCATTTTAAAATTGGACCTGTCAACAGGCTTAGAATCATGTTGGCAGCACTGGAGTAGGGATATATTAGTTACTCCAAATTAATCTAGAACGCCAGGTACTATACGTGTGCAAAGTTTAGATCTATTGGCTTACACACTTTCTGATATATTGATATTAGAGTAACAAAAATAGAGACAGCATTTATTAACAGTTGGCAGCCCTGGTTACTCTTAAGAATCGGCATAGTCATATCTGTTATGGTACACATAGCACACACGAAATTTGGTTGAAATCCAATTGATAGTATAGAAGTTACATGTATTTAAAGTAGTACCTCTCAGCAGGCTTATAATCATTTTGGCAACACTACCATGTATGATCTCCTGGAAAATAAACTGCAATATTATTATCTAAAAGTGTGCCAATTTTGAAATAGCTCCCATTCATACCTTCCAAGATATCCAACATGGAGCTCAAATTTCAATTGCGATTTTTCAGCAGTTGGCAGCACTGGCATCATTTTCAAATATGGCCGTGAGATATTCAGGTATAGATCTTTACTCCTACCAAATTTTGTTTCGATTGCTCCAGCCGTTTAGGAGTTGATAGGGACACACACACACAGCCAGACAGACAGAAGGACAGACTGACAGACAGACAGAAGGACAGACAGACAGACACACATTTGACCGATCTCATAAGTCTACTTTTTCCTCATTTTTGCAAAATGTGAAAAATAGGCTAAAAGTCAGATCTGTTACAAGAATAGATTAAAGGTGAAAGATATAGCTCTTGAAAGAAACCAGCTTGAATTTGCAAGTATAAATTTAATTAGAATTCTTTTAGAGTGGGATGAATTTGGATTAGTATCGCATTGTTCAGTAATTTATTATTAGAAAGTGAAAACATATCTGATTTATTAGGATTTTAATGTATTTATTTTAGATTTTAGATAACTTTTGATGAGCCTTTCATTTCATTTCATATTTATTCATCAGTGCCTTACACTATATTTACATTACACTGAAGGGAGTCTCTGAAAAGAGCAAAGCCCCACTTCGCATTCGGGATGCGTCAGAGCCCCCACCATATATACTGGGTTATATTTACATATGTACACAAGATGGCAATTAGTGAGAATCGAGCAATGATAAATTATTTACAGTACACATTAGAGGGATGGTAAATTTTTATAGGATAAGGCAGGAAAACAAGAGAAGAGGTCACATAAATATTGTAAATGGAGATACACAGGAAACACTAGCACAACAAAGAATCGGGGCATAATTTATGAGGAACAACCAACTTGATGAACAAATAATGCCGCAGCTTCCTCTTAAACTGAACGGCATTATTGTTGCTGGCCTTCAGGGAACACGGTAGGCTGTTCCATGCACAGACCGATCTATTTACAAACCCCAGTTTGTACGACTCAGTCCTGGGTAGTGGGGCGTACAGCGTAACTCCGCGGCCCTTCTGAGCTGATCGGTAGCCAAGGGAAATTTTGTCTAAAATAGCAGATGAGTCTGTATTATTAAAAAGTTTTCTCAGGTATAACAAATCAATTTGGGTAAATAGGTTCTCAATAGATGGAAGGCTACATTTTTGGCGTCTGATTTTAGAGTCTACGTCGGAATTTTTCGAAAGAATGAATTTAGTGGCACGATTTTGTATCTGTTCAAGCTTAAGGATATTTCCCTTGGTACCGGGGCTCCATGAAGGGCACGCGTGAATTAGCAGCGGTCGTACTAGACTCAGGTAGGCGGTCCTCTTCACTTTGGTACGGCAGCCACGTAGATTTCTGCTTAGCATACCCAGTTGGCGTGCAGCTTGGTTCCTCACTGCGTCGGTGTGGGTGTTCCATTTCAGGTCGGAAGTGATGTTGAGTCCAAGAAGTTTGACGCACTGCACACGGGGAATCGGAGTGTTTTCAAAGTGATAAGGGTTGGCCGCTGGAATTCGATTACGGGATAGGGAGATTAGATTACTTTTGGAAGAATTGACAGCCAGGCCGTTAATTTTGCACCAGACACTGATGTTATTTAGATCCTCCTGCAGGGCGGTGAGGTCACTATTGTCTTTGATCTTGCGATAGAGGGTTGTGTCGTCGGCATATTGGTAGATGTTTGAGGAGACTGCATGGGGAAGATCCAACATGAATATGTTGAAAAGTAGAGGACCAAGGACAGATCCTTGAGGGACACCAGATGGGACCAAAACAGTAGAGGAATGAGCGCCTTGGAAGACTACTCTCTGATGCCGGTTTGTAAAAAAGTCAGTCAACCACCCCACTAGTTTACCACCGAAGCTGTAGGAGCGCAGTTTATCAAGGAGACGTGAATGGGGAACCTGATCAAAAGCCTTGGTCCAATCGAGAGTAACGAGATCCACTTGACCGCCTGGTATTCTTTCCAAAGTTTGTTGCCAGTCGTCCACAGCTGATGTGAGTAGCGTTGTACAGGAACGTCCAGGTAGAAACCCATGCTGGTGTTCGTTAAGAGAACCTGTTTCTTTCAGGAAACGCAACATCTCCCTCGATAGCAGACGCTCCATTACCTTACACAATATGGATGTCAATGATATGGGGCGGTAGTTGGTTACTGATTCCTTATTACCAGTTTTGTGGACAGGAACAACGTTGGCGATTTTCCAATCAGATGGTAGTTTCCCATATTGAAAAGAGGTGTTAAATACTGTGCAGATGGATGGAGCGAGGGCCTGAGCACACGTTTTGAGAATTCTTGCGGGTATATTATCAGGCCCAGTAGCGGAATTGGGGGGTAAAGATGACAACAACTTGCAGACCTCATCAACGGAGAAATAAATGGATTCAAGTTTAGGGAAAGGAATATTTCGATCTATTATATAATTTTGTGATGGCGTAAAGGAAGAAAAGTTCTGAGAGAAGGAGGCGCAAAATGATTGAGCAATCTCCGCGGGTTCAGATAAAATTTTGCCATTATACGTGAAATTCGTGGAGGGCGTGCTTCTTGATCTGGAGCTGATATATCGCCACAGAGATTTCGTGTCCGAGGAGCCCAAATTCCAGATGAAATTGCTATGGCTGTTTCTAATGGTGATTTTCGTTAAATTCCGTTGGATCTTGTACTTATGGAGATTAGTGGGGGTAGGGTTATGTTTCTATTTTTTGTACAATCTATTTCTCTTTTTTAACATTAGTACAATCTCATTGGTAATCCAAGGAGATCGACGATTGCCATTTAATTTAACTTGTGGAATGCACTGATGTACACACTGCCAGAATATACTTTTCCACTCTGTCCAGAGGGTTTCTATGTCAACGGTGTGCACTACCAGAAGATTGGAGCGAAACAGAGAATTTAATAATGACCAGTTTGCTTTGTTGTAGTTGAGAGCTGTTTTGTATATTTTCTTCAATTTTGGGTGGAGTAATTTCAGTTCAACCCTGGTTGCTTCATGATCACACACGCCTTCAATTACTTCAACGGAGTCCACTATGTCCACATTATCTGTGAGCACTAGGTCCAGGGTGGTTCTGCTATGGTCCGTGATTCGAGTGGGTTGCTTTACCAGCTGCTGAAGAAATAGGCCGTAAAAGCATGATAGAAATTTTTCAGAAAGAGAATTAAGAGCTTTCGGAGTTTCGTTCGAGAGCCAGTCAATTTGAAGGTTGAAGTCTCCTAGCAGGAGAATAGCGAAGAATTTATTCTGTAGTGCCTGTGCTCTTGAGAGGGAGCGAAGAAGGGCTTCGTTGTGGAGGTGTTTAGAACCCGGGGCTCGGTACGCAGAGCCAACCAGAATGGGACCCTGCTTGGTTGTAATCTGTATCCAAACTACCTCCGCCTCTACTTCGAGTTCGGGCACGCTTCTGGGTTGTAGCTCTGGGAGACAAGCTATGAGAACTCCACCACCTGTGGAGGGCCTGTCATTTCTAAATATTATGTAACTGTCCGAAATCACCTCATTGTTGTAAATGGAGGGATTGAGCCAAGTTTCAGACACACACATGAGTGATGGGGCTTCTTCTATCAACCAAGCATCAACGAGAAGTTTGCGTTTCGGATGCATTATGCTGCGTGCATTAAAATTTAGAACTGAAATATTGCTAGTTGATTTACGGTATTGAGATGATTGCGTGGAAACCGAATTAGTGGAGCTATCGAATAGTGAGTTTGACAACTGGGGCATGGAGCACTGCCAGCAGAAGAACGAATTTTCACCTCTTGATATTTTTCTAGATTGACCTGCAGTCAATTTGGCACAAGTACGATGCACAAACTGTTGACATTCTGAGCATTGGATCCGGATCTGGTTTACTCGTCCTACAGAGTCACACTTCACACATTTTACAGTTACTGGGCCCGGATTAACTTTCACGTCACCAGCCAAGGCCAAGAGAAAGGGTCCACAACCACAGCTGAGAGAGATGGGAGGGAACGGCTGACGAGGGTGGTCTGCCTTAAGCCGTGCAACCTTGAGCCAGGTAGGGTGGCGGGACGGCAGTTCAGGCACTGGCCGAGATGATGAACACAATACTAACGAACTAAATTCACATTTGCTACTTACGAGTATGTCTTTCCAGCACTTTGCGTTCACGATCGAACTTCTTATATCCACACACTCACTCAGAGAAACTTTAGAACTCGCTATCACTCTAATAATAACCCATTTGGAGGGTACGATAAATCATCGTTGGCTTTTGTCTATTGTATTCAATTTCCTTTGTTTCCAAATTCCTTTCATCCTTCTCAAGTGACAATCTTCCTCCTCTTGAGTCCACTTACTGCGAGTTGTTTGTTTCTTCCTTTCTTATAATTTTACCTTTTGAATAGCTTCTCTGAAGAGTGATCTGTTTGCTATTGTGTCTGTCTGAATACTGGTGTTTGCCAAATCTTTGTCAATTTTAATGAACCATGTGGATTTGGATTTTTAACTATTCAGAGAGTTGAAGATGTTTAGTTAGTCTAATATTTTCCATTCTATAAATGTGCCCGAAAAACTGTAATCTTCTCTTTCTCATTACATCAGTTAATTTTTCACACTTCAAAAATAACTATTTAGTCGTAACCTATATTCCACGTTATTATTTCGTTTAGCTCCCAGTATTTTTCTCAGAATTCGTCTTTCAGTCTTCTCTAATTTGTCTAAATCACCAAATCTTGTTAATTTAAGTTGTTCTGCCACATACAGAGTTTCAAGTTTGACCACTGTTTGATAGTGCCTTAATTTAGTGTTCCAGAATAGTTTTTTTAAATCATATATATCTTTTGACTTTTGTCATATGAAAACACCTTTGTAATTTATGTATACGCGTTTCTACAGAGTGTTTCAAAACTCGACGGCAAAATTTCGGGAATGGGTTCCTCACAGTAAGATAAGAAACAAATGTTATGACAACATGGGTCTGGAAACGGATACTTTCAGATTTATTCACACGTTTGTACATTTTCACCGCATCAGCAGGTATCACAGGAAATGTTCAAAGTGACGGCCTTCCGCTCGAATACAAGCCTCCGCCCGTCGTCGCATGGAATTACGCACGCGATCAAAAATTCCTGGTGTAGTGCGTACTGCCTGACAGGTGGCCACTATGCGCTCACGTAACGTAGCTTCATCAGGAACAGGATTCGCATACACGAGCGACTTAAGGTGTCCCCACAGGTAGAAGCCCAGGGGGTTCAAGTCCGGAGAGCGTGGTGGCCACGCAATCGGTCCTCCTCGACCTATCCAGCGCCCAGGGAAATGGGTATTCAGGTACCTGCGGGCCAACAAACTGAAATGTTCGGGAGCTCCATCATGCATGAGAAACATTGCTTGACGGACAGCAAGTGGCAGGTCGTCCAAGTACTCAGGCAATTGTGTCCGCAAGAAATCCGTGTAGTTATGTCCAGTAAGCCTACGCGGAAGAACGTACGGTCCCAACAAGGAATCACCAACAATGCCTGCCCAGATGTTAATGCCGAACCTCTGTTGATGAGAAGATGGGATGCTCGCATGCGGATTTGCATCACTCCACCTGTGCTGATTATGGAAATTCTGTATTCCGTCTCTTGTGAAGGTCGCTTCATCTGTGAACAACACATACGCAGCGAAGTTCGGCGTCACGCCGCACTATTGTAGGTACCACCGGCAGAACGTTGCTCTTGCCGGAAAATCCGCAGGCGACAAGGCTTGTACACGCTGCATATGATACGGATACAACAGGTTTCCTCGTAGCAGTCTCCAGATAGTCGTGTGTGGCCTATTCCACTGCAAGCCTAACCGCCGAGTGCTGACTTGAGGATGTTCAAACACAGCGTTGAGGACGGCTTCCTCCTCCTCAACTGTTGTACTGCTTGACCGTCCCCCGGTTCCTGGTGGACGTGCGAAACTCCCGTGTTAACAGAGGCGGCGATGGATGGATTCAAATGTCTTTCGGTCCGGCAGTCTGCGCCTGGGGTATCGTTCCCGATACAAGCGACGTGCCTTCGAAGCATTCCCATCCGCCAAACCATACATGTAATGCATGCTCGCAAGCTCTGTGTTCGTGTACATGCGCACGTCAGAGCGGCCTGCAAACCACAAATAACAGTACAGTACTGTACAATGACTTAACCATGGACAACTTACATAAGGCTACTTCAATGACCTTCACCTCCGTTACGTACGAACGCAGACGGAAAACCACAATCCAAATCACAGATGCCAGACGTGTTAAACAGACCGAAACTCACACTTCACTTCACTACATTAATCACTAATCACAGATAACAGACGTGTTCTCGGCAACGGCTAAACCGTAAGACGATCCCATATCATGTATGAGTGCTAAGGTCTTTAATACGACGCACATCACTTCCATTCACAACATGCCTACATGTACCATTTGTAACCGGTTTCGCGATTTCTTTTACACCACACAGGACATGTAATGTACATTTAGGTACGAACATTCATTCCTGCCAAGGGGAATAACTCCGGAAGTATCCGTTTCCAGACCCATGTTGTCATAACATTTGTTTCATATCTTACTGTGAGGAACCTGCTACACCTGGCAAATGGAATGGATGGGCCAACTTACCTTTTTTTTGGAGGTCCGCATCGCTAACTGCACAATCACCGCCAGATGACATGCCCCAACAGAAGAACACCTAAAAGGGTGGAAGAAGGTGGAGAAGGGGAAACGCACAGGCTCGTCCACAGACACAGTCCGATCACCCATAGAACTGCTACCGACGAAATGATGCCACAACAGTTGCTTAATATTTAAAAGAATATTTACTCAGAAAACAAAGGGGCAAGAAAAATATAATTTAACAAAATCATAAAAAGGAAACTCTATTGCCACAACAACCTCTCTCTGGTGATGCACAAGGCTTAAGGCCAACATAATTAAATTAAATAAGTAGGCAAGAGACGGCTTAACATGCTGGCTTGCAAAGCAAAAACGAAAAGATTTAATTTAAAATTAAAATAATAAAGCCCAAAAGATAGAAACCCAGAATACAGGTATTACCAAATGAGAAAGGGCTTGATAATTTACTAAGGTACGCAATACCGACCCGACATGCAGACATCAAGGCCACGAGGATAAACGAAAAGTTAAACAAAATTTAATTTAAAAAAACAATAATTCACCAAAACTAAAACTTTCATGACGAAAGAAAACTCAGGAACACTCACAAAAACCACAAAGGAAAAACAACGAGGTTAACAAAATTATTTAGTCTCACGCCACAACACGTTTGAGTGTCCCGCTCGACGCCAAGAGAACAACTCTCACTGACCACAATGCACTCGGGGAAAGCAAAAAAAGAAACATGGCCACAAAAGATGCTTACATGTCCAGCCGAATCACGGCAAACAATTACATCTTAAAATAGGACGTCACCAGAGAGAACAGAAAGGGAGGAAAGAATTACGCCTTAACACTATTGACACGAGGCAATTTAGGCTGCAACGGATCGTAAATCAAACTAATAATAGAGCAATCTCTAAGATTAACAAATAAAAAAATAAAAAAAATTACCAGGTACGATAACGAGGTACGTGTCTCCGGGAGGCACAAAAAAAATATTTACACCCGGCACTAAAAGCCATACGCTAAAAAAAAAAAAAAAAAAAAAACATATCAGGTAACATTAACAAACATAAATATTAAGCCTGGAACACTAAATAAAATACAGAATAAAAACATTAATATATGTCCAATAACGGAGCTCCCAAAACAATATATATCTATATATTAAATAATAACGTACCTTAAAATCCTTCCTCAATGGAGACACAAGGAAACAAAAAAAGCTAACACATTTTAAATAATGTAAAAGATATGCACTGCCCCAACATGGCTGCGTTAGCACACACATCCCGCTTCGATCACCCACGAGGCTTTTCTTCTTGTAGCCAGTAAAATAAACAGATCACACGTCATCTTCAAGGCAAGTTATGAAATTATAGCCTAGGAGCATAGGCATTTCCTTTTTTTTTTAATATATCCATATTTCGTAGAGGCTAGGGGCCAAGCCCCCAGCAGCGGAGAGACACTCTTTCACCACCAACTAGCGTGTTCCTTTCTTGACGACAGACTGTGAAGATGCCAAGATGGCGGAGACTCCAAAGTCAAAGGCCGCAGTGGATTAATGTTAATTGTAATTGTCCAATCACAGATTGACACATCACGTAACAATGTGCAGATTATATAATTAGTTTGGCGGCATGATGTATATATAGTCTTTTGTTTAATGACGTATTAAACAATATCCTTCAAATATGTTTCGATTAGACGAGATCAGAAGACACCACTCACACACTCTAGCGGTTGAAGATACAACCCCGGCTAGAGGCCGATAGATGCTGCCACCTCGAGTTCATAAGCGAAACCAAACCATCAAGGCGGGCGCTTTAAAGGAAGAGAATACACACATATAGGGGAGATGCATTTTAAAAACGTTGGGACGGGCTTTTGCACGTAACAGAACCCATTCCCGAAATTTTGCCGCCGAGTTTTGAAACACCCTGTATAACTGTCTTTTCCTGTGAGTCGTTCATTATCCACTATCCTAGGTATTTAAAGGAATTTGTTTTACATACTGAACTGTCATGAATTGTGATACTTTTCAGGGCATCGGTGATGTTTGACATGAACTTAGTTTTTTAGAGTCTTGATTTCTTGCATATACACTAATTGTGAAATGAAGTGAAACCTATCACATTTACAGTAGGAAAACAAACAGCGAATGTACACCATAACCTCTCAGAAATAACTGGAGACGAATTATTCCACCCAGAGTCTCTGGAGCAGTCTGAAGTATCACTAAATCATCAGATACTGGGAGTGAAGTGTCTTCGAATTAGCGAGTCAGTCACCCAGACAGGCAAGCTCATAAATTTTAATTAGGGCAACTCTCTTAAGCATTTCCGAGACATTAAGTCAAGAGCTAGCGATAGGTCACACCAGCGTGGAATGTCAACGGAGGCAAGTGATGACATTAACAGTGTCTCTGTCGACTGACTAGTAACTGGGACAACGTGAAACACATCCCGGGAACTGGGTGACATATCCTTCATGTATGTGAGGAACTATCCCGTCAAAACTGTTTGGCCTATCTATAAAGCCCTGCGCGGATGCAGATATCCGCAAAATATTTCGCCATGCGGATAACGTATGCATGGCTGCGCGGATAGTGGATAAACTGCGGATAATGTTTGGGGAAAATTTGCGGATAGTTTCTGGATTACAATCTGAACTTGTTGAATATCACTACTAGGACCCGGATATTATGACACATATTTTCTCTGTTTTTAGCCTATTTTCAATTTTGAAAAAAATAGGCTTATGAGATCACCTTTTGTCCGTGTGTGTGTGCGAGTGAGGAGTGTGTGTGTGTGTGTGTGTGTGTGTGCGTGTCCCCCTAATAACTTCTATTCGGCTGGAGCGATTTCAATTAAACTCTGTAAGTTCATAGCACTATTCCGGACTACCCCGACCGCGCCCTTCAAATTTTGTTACGTCTCACCAATCCAACATGGCGGCTGTGCGAAGTATTTCACCAGCATTCAATATCTCCGAAACTATTCCCGATATCACCCTGGAATTTATTACGGTGATAAAGGAAACTACTAGAAGTTCACTAATGTGACCTTTGAAAAACTAGTAACTACAAAACCAACAAGGCGGCCACGCGAATTTGCGACCCTTAAACAGACGTTTCTCGCGATTTAACCAACCAAATGCAATAAAACTTGGTACAGTATATGTTTATACATAGCCTATTGTAATGCACTGACATCTAACTTTGTTCAATTGTTTACATTACCACAAGATGGCGGATGTGCGAAATATTTCACCGGCATTCTATATCTCTGAAACTATTAGCGGTATCATCCTGAAATTTTGTACGGATATAAAGGGCACTACTGGAGGTTCATCTATGAGACTTTCAAAAACCGGTTAACTACAAAACGAACATGGCGGCCAAGCGAATTTGAAAATTTTAAATACAACTTTATCGCGATTTAATATTCCAAACGCAATGAAATCTGGTACAGCAAATGTTTATACACATTGCAATGCACTGGTATCCAATTTTGTTCAATTGTTTCCATAACCTCAAGATGGCGGCTTTGCGAATTTTAAAATTAAGTTTTTATTTCTTGTGCCGTAATTATGCGATCGAAGTGAAAGTTTGAATAATGAACCTACGCAATAATTTTCCTTTAATGGTACATGACTCTATGGCCTATACATTTAACAATCCAACATGGCGACCATACAAAATATTTAGACGGCTCTGAATATCTACGAATCTATTATAGCAATCAAAATAATTTTTTTATGTTCATAGGGGCTATGAACTTAGGTTTACCTAAAGGACTTTAAATAACCTGGTGATCACAAATGCAACATGGCGGCGACGCGAATTATACATATTCACATGGACGTTTCTCGCAATTTAACCATCCGAGTGCAGTGAAACTTGGTACAGTAAATCCTTATACGAATGTTAATCCACTGGCATCTAATTTATTTCAATTGTTTCCATAACCACAAGATGGCAGCTGTGCGAAATTTTAAAATCTCCTTGTTACTTCTTGTGTCCTAATCATGCGATTGAAGTTTGAATGCTACACCTACACAATAATCTTCATGTTACAGTACATAACTCTAGGACCTACATATATAAAATCCAACATGGCGATCATCCGAAATATTTAGTCGGTTCTCAATATCTACGAATCTATTACAGCAATCAAACTGAAATGTAGTATGTTGATAGTGGCAATTAACATAAGTAGGTTATATGAAAATAGGCTGTATAGTTCTTCACGGAACTACTTGTTTTTTCATGACAATTGTAAGATGATGAGTTAAGCTAATATCATTCAAATTATGTCAGTAAGCATGTTCAACACTCCGAACTGGTAAGGGTTACAATTCTGGCTGTAATGACATTCATTTTAAACATAGCACTTGCCATACAAAGCCTAAAGGTGCGACTTTCTCCTCAAATGTCTAAATGTGTTGCTTTATGCTTTATCTTATTAACATTATTGTAATACCAGTACATTCGGATGACGAACGTGTGGATGCAGATAAAGGTTGTGCAGATGCGGGGCGGATGCGGATAAAAGTCGTGCGAATGCGGTGCGGATGTGGGGCGGATGCGGATAACATTTTGTTAATTGGCCCAGGCCTCTAACTATCAGACCAAGAAGGCTTTCAGGTATTAAATCGTGCATTGTACGATGAGCACAAGTAATACCGGTATACGAGAGAAATTCCGAAAGTAAGTTTCGTCACTTTATTGCACGAACAGATGGTACACCTGGTGACACAAACAATCACCATAAGACGGGGAATGATGCATGCGCAGAGCACTGACGAAAAAAGAGGAGCAGCAGACTGGCGTGCCCGATATCATTAGGTCAGTCGATGGTGTTGCATGTTCATTGCAGGACAGCAGAGTGTGGAGGATGAAGATGGAAGTGGGCGTCCCGCAACATCCACGAATGAAAACATTGCTCGAGTACAGGACATGAAGCTAGCGGACAGGCGCATAACGGAGGGTATTGGTTGGGCCAGGGCCTATCACATCCTCAATGACATGTTGGGTTACCGAAAAGTGTTCACAAGATGGGTACCGAGGAACCCGACCTCGGAGCAGACTGTGCGACAATTCCTCGCATCGCAGGGCACAGAGTTTTACCAGAGTGATTTATTCAAACTCACTGCACGCTACGAAAAGTGGCCCAATGTCGGTGGTGACTATGACGAAAAATAGTGCAAGGTGAATAGTTGTTGTTGTTGTTTTAAGGGGCCTAACATCTAGGTTATCGGCCGAGGTGAATAGTTCAGGATGTCATGGTGTACGTCAGTTTGGCAATGAAAGGACCATAGGAAAAAAAAGACGAAACTTATTTTCGTTGATGGAAAGCAAGGAATCAAATGTCTAATTTATTTGAGAGTCGGCACATTGGCTTAGGGGTAGCAAGTTTGCCTCTCTCGCCTAGGAGGTCTCGGGTCGATTCTCGGTTCAGTCAGGGCTGGAACGAATGCACTGAGCCTCGGGGCTATTGAGGACAGATAAGTAGCTGTCATATCTGGGAGGCATCAACCCCGGTAAGGAATGCGAAGATTAATGCTCAAGGGGACCGGCAGCACTCCAGCGTCTCCAGCAATATGCAAATCATATGGCACCTAAGGAGCAGTCACTTTGTAGGTCAAGGTAGTCAATGGATTATTCAACCAAGAGCTTAGTTAGTTAATACGTCACTTTAGGAAGGGAGCTTGTAATGTTATGCAACCGTTTATCTCGCGGTCATGAGCCAGGGGACCTCCATTTTTAAGTAGAATCCGAACCACAGGACGTGATATTTTACATCGAATATATTACATGAATTGACGGGAAATCGAGCCCGGTCTACGTTGATGAGTGGCAAACAGCTTCGTTAACCCCCCCCCCCCCTCTCTCTCTCTCTCTCTCTCTCTGGGAATTAAAATAATAGTAATAATATCTTATGGCCTTGGATGCCGGGTGCAAGCTTTGTTATTTGACGCCCTGAGGGCAGACTGCATGTTGAATTTTGTCGTTCCTTGGAACACTAGGAAAGTCAAGGAAGGTAGATATCTAAGCTCCTTGACACTATAGCGCTTTCTAGTAGAGAAAAGAGGAACTTTGTGTTGGCGGAAAATCCCGAGATTAATTTTGCCATTATGAACACAGCCTAGTGAATTCAAATGAGTTCTTTATTCCAAGAATTGGATTTCCATGACACAATCATGTGACATGAAGACGAAAAGGTATTTAGTCGTGTAATGCACAAATAGTGCGTCGTGCAAGGCATGAAGTTGAAGGATTAAAATATCTGACAAAGTGGGACTGAAACCCGTGATTTCCGAGGAAGGTATAACAGTAAAACCTGCCTAAATCGGACCCTTTATATACCGGAATCGTGGACAAACGGAAAACACAATTCGGAATGGAGGTATCTCATATGTAAAATGACACTGTAAACCAAAAAACTGACTAACGCAGAAACGGAAAGATAATCTGGTACTGCAGGTGTAAATTACCTGACTAAGACGGATTATCGTATCTATACTAATATAATAACGCTGAAGTGTTTGTGTGTTTAAACACGCTAATCTCTGGAACTACCAGTCGGATTCGAAAAATTATTTTTCTATATGATAGCCAGATTCAAGAGGAATAGTTTAGGCTATGTAGCATTATGCCACACCTCTCAGGTAACCTTAAATACTGATTTTTGTTCTGTAAGTCGGAAGACAAGTGCTCCCAAACAGCTTCAATAGTACCTAAGTCTTTTGTTGCCAGGCAATGCGGGCTGCAGCACAAAGCCCCTACCAGTGTTCTGGGGCAGAATTGCGAGCTCCTTATAAATTGCAGTCACGGGGAGTAATTAGTGGGAAAAGATTTCTTAGGCCCCTTAAAACAATTATCATCATGACAATAGTATGCCTCTGTATAAGGGCGATGATGTTGGTGCAGTATACTGAGGTTATCAGCTGCAATAAGCGTTGGTGCTTTCCGATCCTTATCCTTGAGCGTTCCAGTTCTGTAGTAGTATTCATTAACATCCATAAAACAAATAAATCCACCGGGCGAAGACGGGCACAACTGCTAGTCCATAATACACAGCTATGTACTGTACTAAATTTTGAGCACGACTGTACTTGAAAAAAAAAACTAGAAAACATTAACGACTGAAGACATTCAAGTGAAGCTGACATTGCTGCCGAAAACAGTAGGTGCGAAATCATGGAAGACATGGACGACGAAGGCAATGACAGGGAGCTAAGAATACACACTATTGGAGAAGCACTATCTGTTGTGAGTGACCATCAGGAATTTGCAGCTTCCAAGGATGTTCCAGAACTCCTGGAGTTAATGCAGGATGCTAATGAAATTATATAACATTCTCTTGTAAAGAGAATGCACTTTGAAAGACATGTGGAAACAAAGAAACGGCGTCTTCCTGATTGCGTTCACCTCATTAATAGTCCAGATTGCGGTCACTTTCAATTTAGGGAAGAACTATAAACATTCCAGCGTCCAGATTGCGATCACTTTTCTTGAGAGACCGGTCCGGACGCTACGCACTTGCGGGAGTACCCTAACTTGACCACATCATTGAGGGCAAGGTAGGGGTAAAGCTTCCTTCAAAAATACCATCTTATAATTTGAGTAGTTTTGACAGTGAACTTATTGATTTTGACTTCACAGATTTCAAATCTGGAATGTAAATAAACCTAAAACTTCAAATGTTTGATTTTGTGTGTAGGAGGGGCGGGGACAAAAATTGATTACAAAGGGGATTTAGAATCAAACGTAGAACAAATTACTTTTACGAGACGAATTTTTCGAGGTAATGAAAATAATGTTTTCCACGATATACAGTAGGCTTACCGATTATAAAAATAGATATATCGCGCCTCAAATGGGAGCGGAGGGGCAGAAATTAAGAATTATACCCTGTAATTATAAAATTTCCCATTACAGCAATTTTGTTGAAAGTGAAGGTCGTTGATTCAGATCCTGAAACTTTTCTATTATTAAGACTGAAAATGTTATAATAAGACTGGGAGGGGACTTGATTCTTTTAAGCGAAGTTTTATGGGGTGTGCTCAGCTGAACACTGAACTGTATTCTTTGGTTAGGTAGTGAAATTTCAGTTTCCGCTTGTTATCCACAAAATTTACGGAAGGTATGAGTCAGTCGGGAAGAACCAAGAACCAAGGACCGGTCTACCAAGAAAAGTGACCGCAATCTGGACTGCTAATGAGGTGAAAGCAATCTGAAATCACCGCAATCAGGAGAAACTGAAAATTTTGTACGTAAATTGAAAATACAGTGTAATACATGTGCATTTCTTTTCTTTTTTATTTACAGACCTATATTTTAAATTATTATTTTATTGTATCCCTATGCGATAATACAGTATTTCTTTGTAGTGTATTTGTCTTATTAACAAGCAGTTCCGTGAAGAACTATACAGCCTATTTTCATAATTATATCCTACTCGTGTTAATTGCCTCTATCAACATACAAAATTTCAGTTTGAAGGTTGTGATAGATTCGTAGATATTGAGAACCGTCTAAATATTTCAGATGGTCGTCATGTTGGATTTTTAATTTTGTACTATTACATTAAGATAATTGTGTACGTGTAGTATTCAAACTTCAATCGCATGAATAGAACACAAGAAGTAAAAACGAGATTTAAAAATTTTGAACAGCTGCCATCTTGTGATTATGCAAACAATTGAAATAAATTAGATGCCAGTGGATTAACATTTGTACAAGCATTTAACGTGCAACGTTTCACTGCACTCGGATAGTTAATTCGCGAGAAACGTCCATTTAAATATTTATAATTCGCGTCGCCGCCATGTCGGATTTGTGCTCACCAGGTTACTGAAAGTCCTATAGGTGAACATATGCTCATAGCCTCTATGAACATAAAAATCAGTTTGATTCCTGTAAAAGATTCATAGATATTGAGAACCGTCTAAATATTTCGGATGCTCGCCATTTTGGATTGTTATATGTATAGGCCATAGAGTTATGTACCATTCAATAACAATTATTGCTTAGGTTCATTATTCAAACTTTCACTTCGATCGCATGATTACGACACAAGAAATAAAAACTTAATGTTAAAATTTCGCACAGCCGCCATCTTGAGGTTATGTAAACAATTGAACTAAATTAGATGCCAGTGCATTACAATGTGTAAAATTATTTACTGTACCACATTTCACTGCGCTCAGAGAGTTAAATCACGAGAAAAGTCTATTAAAATGTTTCAACTTCGCTTGGCCGCCATGTTCGTTTTGTACTTTACAGGATTATGAACGTTGCATAGATAAACTTGTATCAGTACCCTTTATCACCATACACAATTTCAGGGTGATACCTGTAGTAGTTTCGGAGATATAGAATGTCAGTGAAATATTTCGCACAGCCGCCATGTTGGATTGGTGAGACGTAACAAAATTTGAAGGGCACGGTCAGGGTTGTCCGGAATAGTACTATGAACTTACCAAGTTTCATTGAAATCGCTCCAGCCGTTTAGAATTTATTAGGGACACACACACACACACACACACACACACACACACACACGCACGGACAAAAGGTGATCTCATTAGCCTATTTTTTCAAAATTGAAAATAGGCTAAAAATCAGCCCTTTGTAAAACGGAAAAATAAATCCGGAACTATGCGTTCCACTTTAGGCAGGTTTTACTTTTAATGTATCAAAAAGGGGGTTTCCATTGATGCTTGCCACGGTGGGCGAGTGGTTATCGTGTCGGATTACCAACCCCAAGCTTGCAGGTTCACTCTGGCCGTGGTAAGTGATTTTTGAGAGGAGGCAAAAATCACCACACGCATGTCATACGATGTTGGCACGTTAAAGAACCCATTTGAATTCAATAGGCCGTGTTCATAATGACACAATTAATCTCGGGATATTCCGCCAACACGAAGTTCCTCATATCTCTACTAGAAAGCGCTATAGTGTCAAGGAGCTTAGATAACTAACCTCCTTGACATTCATAGAGCTTCAAGGAACAGCTAAATTCGACATGCAAGCTGCTCTCTGGGTGTCAAATAAGAAAGCTTGCACCCGAGGCCATACGATATTATTATTATTATTATTATTATTATTATTATTGATAGATTACGAATGTATTCTCAATGTATAAAATGCTGGTTTTTAATTCATTTTAGGGGCATGGGACATCTTGGTCATCAGACCCAATATATTAAAATGGGAATCCATTAACATCTCATGTATCGAAATGGGAATGGATCAATATTGTGAATGTATTTAAACCAACACAACATCGTTAAAACTACCAGTAGAACATCATTATGAACACAGAACACAAAGGAAGCAAGCGAGGAAATAAACGCGAGCTACAATATGTCGTCTTTTGGCTGAAAAGAGGCGACCGCTAAGCTATGCATAGATAAGCAGTCTGGGGACACGAAGCATAACACCCACAGAAGACTTGGAACACACACACACATTACCACAAACCTATCTGTAAGCGAACAGGAACCGAGCAGCAGAAAGAAACGCCATCAACCCCAATGGCTGATGTCTTGAAGCTCAATGATACATTCAATTTAAAATCTGAATAAATACGAAGGTACTTCGTGATCAAAGCGTGACAAAAACAAAATATACCCAATATACTCCTAATGTGCAGAAAAATTGCGACTAAAATATGCAAGAAGAGAAGTACTTCACACAATTTATTCGCCCATCACCTTGCTGAATCTTCCATTAGCTTCGAGGGGTTGGTGAGTATAGAAAAAGGCTATCGCCTTCATGTTAACTATACTGAGTCTTTAATGCATTAATGTATTACGCATCGGAGTTAATTAATCATTGAATCAAAGTGGCACTGAGAGAGTGCGTAAGCAAATGATGATGATGATGACGACGTAAAGGTTGTATGTCCCTTTCAATTGCTGTGGCTTTAGAAACAACGAGGTGCCGGAATTTTTCACTGAATTGGATCTAGAATAAACGAATACAGGTCCTGCGCATTAGTGCAACCTTCAACGCCAAATGGCAGCACCGGGATTCGATTCCACAACCTTGGAATCATGAGGCGAAAACCCAACCGTCGCACCACGCAGCCAGGCGTTAGCATATGTGAAAGTGCGTTAGAGCACTGATTTATTATTATTGTTATTATAATTATTATACCGGAGAGCCTCCGTGACTTAGACGGCAGGACGCCGGCCTCTCACCACTGCGTCCGCGGTTCAAATGCCGGTAACTCCATGTGAGATTTGTGTTGGACAAAGCGGAGGCAGACAGGTTTTTCTCTGGGTACTCCGGTTTTCCCTGTCACAATTTCATTCCAGCAACACTCTCCACTATCATTTCATTTCACTTCATCTGTTATTCATTTAATCATTGCCCCAGGGGAGTGCAACAGGCTTCGGCAGCCGGCACAGTTCATATCCTCTACGCTAGATGGGGGCTTCATTCTTCCATTCCCTGACCCGGTCGGTCGACTGGACGCAGGCTGTGGATTTTCATCACTATTATTATACCAACAGCGGTGGCTACGCTCGCTAAAGCGCAGCGTTAGCTCATGGCACCAATCTCTCTGCAACTCGGTAGACGCGTGGGTTCGAGCCCCACCGTCGGCCATCCGTGAAATGGTTTTCCGTGCTTTCCCATTGTCAACACCAGGCAAATGCTGGGACGGTATCTTCTTACAGGCCACGGCCGCTTCCTTCCACATCCTTGCCCAGTTTCATCTTCATCCATTCTATCTCTCATCCAGACGCGCAGGTCGCCCACGGGCGTCGAATAGAAACACCTGCACTCTGCCTCTCAGGAGGCCACACGACAAAAAATATTATTATTATTGACAATAAAACGTACCTAAAAGTCGACCAAGCGCTGGTCGAAACTACCTTAAGATATGACTTACCCGCTTGGGGAAGTCAATATTCGAACCTCAAAAAACACCTCTAAGGGACTCCAAATAGATTTTCGAATATAATACAACCATCCCATACTTGAATATTAAAGAACGTCATAATAATATGCTCTCAAGGTGAATGTTCCAAAATAATTGTCACAAACTATATTATTCCTATTTGCATAAATACGAATGCTATGGATACAAAAGATTGAATTACACAGTTCCTTCAATCGTAAATGAACTTCTCTCTGAAATAAGAAGTATCTCAAATAAAAATGGGCAGTTCATAATATAAAAAGTACTATTTATCAAAATACGAAACAGCATGTCAAAAATTACTACTAAAATGATATTCTACACGACAAAGTTATTTCATAAATTCAAATTCAATACGAATTTCATAAATTATGTAAAAAATTGCAGTGCATTACAATGTATATAAACATTTGCTGTACCAAGTTTCACTTCACTCCGATGGTTAAATCGCAGAAGAGTCTATTTATATGTTTCAACTTCGCTTGGCCGCCATGTTCATTTTGTACTCAAAAGGTTTATGAAATGTACATAGATGAACTTCTAGTAGTATCCTTTATCGCCGTATAAAATTTCAGGATGATATCTGTTACTGTTGCGGAGATATTATGCCAGTGAAATATTTCGCGCGCCCGCCATCTTGGATTGTTGAAACGTATTAAAATTTGAAGGCACAGTCGATGTCGGACGAGGCAGTAGTATGACTTTACCGAGTTTCATTGAAATAGCTTCGGCGGTTTTGATTTTATTACGGGGACACACACACGCACACATACACATACGCACACACACACACACACACACACACACACACACACACACACACACGGACAAAGGTGATCCCATAAGCCTATCTTTAGCATATTCTCATTTATGAAAAAATAGGCTTTTGAGATCACCTTTTGTCCGTGTGTGTGTGTGTGTGTGTGTGTGTGTGTGTGTGTGTGTGGGTCTGTGTGTCCCCTAATAACTTCTTAACGGCTGAGCAATTTCAATCAAACTCGGTAAGGTCATAGTACTATTTCGGACGAGCCCGACCGTGCCCTTCAAATTTTATTACGTCTAACCAATCCAACATGGCGGTTGTGCGAAGTATTTCCCCGGCATTCTATATCTCCGAAATTATTACTCATATCATCCTGAAAATTTGTACGGTGATAAAGAACACTAATAGACGTTCACCTATGTGACTTTCAAAAACCTGTTAACTACAAAACAAGCATGGCGGCCAAGCAATGTTGAAACATTTAAATAGACTTTCCTCACGATTTTACTATCCGAGCGCAGTGAAACTTGGTACATCAATTGACTATACAAATTGCAATGAACTGACATCTAATTGAGTTCAATTGTTTACATAACCTCAAGGTGGCGGCTGTGCGAAATTTTAAAATTAAGTTTTATTTCTTGTGTTCTAATCATGCGTTCGAAATAAATGTTTAAATAATGAACGTACACAATAATCCTCATCTAATAGTACATAACTCTAAGGCCTATATAAACAACCAACATGGCGACCATCCGAAATATTTAGACGGTTCTCAATATCTACGAATCTATTACAGCAATCACACTGAAATGTTGTATTTTGATAAGAGGCAATTAACATTAGTAGGATATATGAAAATAGGCTAAAAACGACACAAAAATAACTATAAAATGACGTAATGAAGTAGTATTTCTACAATGTGGGAGCTATGATCACGATTTTTGTATAAGTTATCAATGTCTGCGGTGAACCAATTAAAAAATGACAAGTCATCAAAATCCTCACCCTGGTTATGACGATATTTATTGAAAACTGACTTGACCACGAAACTTGTTGCGAATTCCTCACCATTGACCAGTATGCAGGGAAATCAACCAAAGAAATGTCCATAACAGTTTTCACATTTAATTTTAATTTCCCTGTAAAAACATAGAAAGACAGTCGAACGCAATTCCTGTCATGAGCGATGTTCATTATATGTGCATCTAAAGTAATTGTATTTCAATTGAATTAAAGCATACTGCAATTTATATATAACTTCAGTGTAAAATGTTTACGCATTTAGAAACGCTTTGGAGAGTGCAGATGCTAACCAGAACACTCCACCAAATTCTCACTACTTAACAGAGCTTCGGATTTCTTTCATAAGTTGGGAGAGGGGCAGAACTACTCGACAAAATCAATTATTACGAGGGGTGATCAGAATCTAAGGTTACAAAGCCGATATTCCAGGAGTTTCGTTCGTTATAGAGAAATTAATAGTGAGGCTTAATTCGAATACATGCGATTGGTAACTGTGAAGAATTTCAGCCTTCCCGCAACCTACAGCGCTAGTTGTATGAAACAACTAATGACGACTCGTTTTGAAAACTGGTCTCGCGAAGAGATTCGCTCAGTTATTCGATCTCTGTGGGAGAAACAATCATGTAACCACGGCCAGGGGCGACATCTTCTATCATGACAACGCGCGACCTCATACAGCCCAGAGGACCACCACCTGTTGAAGCGGTTTCGCTGGGATATTGCAAAAATTGCATCATACAACTAGATCGCCAGCTCGCCGTGGGCAGATATCGCTGACCGGCGCGACATATCGCGTTCTGTGTGACATGAATAATGCAATATATCATTATATAATGAGATCACAAGCTCGACGTGGGCAGAGATCGCTGATCGGTGCGAAATATTGCGTTTTGTGTGACATGGATAATGCAATATTGCACCATGCTGATGATAACTTACCATGAATGATAAGAGCTATTAGAATACCAGCTCATCACTGGCAAAGATCGCTAATCGGCGCGACATATCGCGTTCCGTTTGACATGGATAATGCAATATTGCATCATACAACTAGATCGTCAGCTAGCCGCGGTCAGAGATCGCTGATCGGTGCGACATATCGCGTACTGTGTGACATGGATAATGCAATATTGCATCATACAACTAGATCGCCAGCTAGCCGCGGACAGAGATCGCTGATCGGTGCGACATATCGCGTACTGTGTGACATGGATAATGCAATATTGCATCATACAACTAGATCGCCAGCTAGCCGCGGACAGAGATCGCTGATCGGTGCGACATATCACGTACTGTGTGACATGGATAATGCAATATTGCATCATACAACTAGATCGCCAGCTAGCCGCGGACAGAGATCGCTGATCGGTGCGACATATCGCGTACTGTGTGACATGGATAATGCAATATTGCATCATACAACTAGATCGCCAGCTAGCCGCGGACAGAGATCGCTGATCGGTGCGACATATCGCGTACTGTGTGACATGGATAATGCAATATTGCATCATACAACTAGATCGCCAGCTAGCCGCGGACAGAGATCGCTGATCGGTGCGACATATCGCGTACTGTGTGACATGGATAATGCAATATTGCATCATACAACTAGATCGCCAGCTAGCCGCGAACAGAGATCGCTGATCGGTGCGACATATCGCGTACTGTGTGACATGGATAATGCAATATTGCATCATACAACTAGATCGCCAGCTAGCCGCGGACAGAGATCGCTGATCGGTGCAAAATATCGCGTTTTGTGTTACATGGACATATTGCACCATGCTATTAGATTACCCTGATCGCCGCAACTGCTCACATTCTGTGTGTCTGAGACTTTAATGTTTTGGCATGGTTCTTTCTCTTGTAAGTACAGGTTGCGGCAGAAACAATGACCCATTTTAAATAGCGCGCCATCGATGCATACGGCTGCGCAGAGTGTTGATGGTCGTACCAGTGAGTCGTGTGGTTCAAATCAGTTCCAGTTAATATGGAGCGTTGGTCACGCGAACATTGTGCAGTTGTAATTGAAGCATTCTTCAAAAGTGGCGTTCATTTCCACAACAATCTGACATCAGTCGAAAGGATAACGTTCCATCCCGAAAGACAATTACGAGATGGGTGCGGGTCTGGCCTGCCCGTTCGCCGGATTTATCGGCTTGTGATTACTTTCTGTGGGGATTTCTCAAATCCAAGGCGAATGCTAACAAGCCAGCAACTATTCAGGACTTGAAAAACAACATACACGCGGAAATCGAGGCCATAACAGACGACAATCTTCACAAGGTTATGACGAATCTGCGTGCTCGTGAAGAAGATTGCATCGCGAACAATGGTGGACACCTGAAGGATATAATTTATAAAATGTGAAATGTGTCAACAATAATAGAAGTGTTCTTTCGAGCAGTGAACATTAATTATGTATAGTTGTATTTCTTCATGCTAAAATAAAATGTGTAAAATGGGTCATTGTTTCTGCCGCATCCAGTATATTCGAGAAATGTTCACATACTAGAGTTACTCAATTATCCAACTCAACAACAATTACAGTGAATCCAAAAAGTATTCGTCTACGTGCTGTTTTGCGAATGAAACCGGTCTATAGACAGTGAAAAGCCGAAAATAAACGAAAAACGAATGTAGTTGGATGGCGCATGGGTCAGTACATCATTATTATACAAAACCAAAACCGAAAATATATTCTAAGCGATAACAAGGATAGCAAAACGTAAAAATGCACTTTTTCACCAGATCATTAAGTAGTCGTCCATACTGTATATAACAACAGAAATTAATACTTGGTAGGTTTCCCCTTTGCAGTAATGATTGCGTGCAATCGTCGCGGCATGGTGGAGGATGGAATTTTGTTCCATTCGTCTTGCACAGCTTGTTTTAAGTCGTTCTTGTTAGAAATTGGCCGTTTCATGATGTTATCTTCTAGCACTTTCCACAGGTGTTCTATTGGATTTGGGGGGGGGGGGTATCGAGTTGTTTTGGGGTGTTATATGATAGCCACAGCTTAGTATTTAGAGCTGTGTGCTTCGGATCGTTGTCCTGTTGGAAGATGTAGCCTATGAGCCTTGCAGACCTAATTTTTCGGAACTAGTGTTCAAAATTTGCAATATGTACTGTATGTACATCTTGTGATCCATTGTTCTTACACCTGCTGCACTCATGCACCCCCCCCCCCCCCCCACACCATGATGGAACCCCCACCGTGTTTCACTATGGGCACAAGGTTGTGCGGCTGCATCTCCGTATTTATCATCCGCCAAACCATTCGCCTGCCATCTGACCAAAATATGTTGTATTTGCTTTCGTCCGAAAATATGACTTATTGAAGTCCTCGTCCTTTAATAGATGTTCTTTGACGAAATCAAGCCGTTTCTTGCGATTCATTGCATTCACTCAACATTTCTTACGAGCTACCCGGCCATTATACCCATTTTGTTTGCAGGTGTCCCTTAGGCCGGTATTACACTATCAAAGAAATTTGTCAAATAAATTTTATCAAATATTTTATAAAACTGAACGTTTATAAAAGTTATACCAAGAAATAAACACACCATTACACTACATCAAATATTTTATAATAGTTCAGTTAAATGGATGAAGGACAGTTACATGCTCACTTTACTGTACATTACGGTACCGGTAGTTGAAATTCTGTAATGGCAAAACCGATATGTAAAAGAAACGGAAAGATAAACTAAACGTCTATGGGTTAAACCACAGTTCGCCCACGTGACAAGAAAGGTATTTAGGCCTATAAGAGTAAAAATCTTGGTGAACGTACCGCAGTACGAGGACTTGGAAAAATTACATTAATATTTAATTATTAATAATTATGATGAAATGAATGATCGTAACGTTCGAAAAAACCTCTGCCCGAGAAAATAAAATTGAAACATACGAAGTAAAAAATACCCCTTATGTGGGACTCGATCACAGGTCCCCAAGGACCAGAGTCGAGCGCTCTACTCATTACGCTAATTAGACACAGCCAGGTCATGGTTGGTTATGCATTATGTCTACCGGTAAGGATAAAGTGCTTATTTACACTCGTTTTAATACCATAAGAGTATAATTGAAAAATGATAATACAAATATTATAACATAAAATGCACCACTATTCACGGCTTATTTCAGCCTATTAAACTATTTAATTCCTCTCTGTATACTGAAATACGCGTCCTTTGTGTGCAGCGCTTATAGCCTCGGCTATTTTTACCTACAGTTTCTACCTGTTATTTATGTTTTACATTGTATACCATTCGTTATGTAACATATTATGTAACATTTCATGCATTTCACACTCAGATATGAGCATATTTGCTGTGGTAATATTCCAGCTGTTATGATCCGCCATTTTGGTTTGAATCTTTTATCAAAGATAGCATGATGCTCATACATTTTATAAAAGAAATTTTATAAAACCACCTTTTATAAAAGATTTTCCCATTACACTGCCATATTTTTTTATAAAAGATCTTCTATCAAAGATCTTTGACAAATTTCTTTGATAGTGTAATACCGGCCTTACTGTGTAATGTGCCTCTCCTCTCCAGCTCACCAGCCAAGTTCGGTGCACTAAGTCTTGGATTTTTCTTGATTTCTCGCGTAATAAATCTCTCGTCTCGATCTGTCAGTTCCCGAGGATGACCACTCTGCGGCTTGTTTTTGAATGTTTTTGTTGTGGAGAAGCGATCCACCACCGACTGAAACGCTGATCGAGGTCTGCCCACTAGCTTTGCAATCGCATAGGACGACTTGCACTGATTATCCAAGCCCAGGATGAGTTTCCTCTCCGTTACGCTTCTCTCTTTAACTTTCCGACCCATTTTACAACTTGCACGTCTCCAGAGCCATTCACAACATGTTTTGAGTGAGTTGCGGAAGGCTGACACCAACGAATGCGTGAATCACGAGTGACGTTTCACCCCGATCTCGCATTTTAAACAATAATTCCAAGCGTAGACGAATACTTTATTAACTAGGTAATAACGGAGCTTTCACGTTTTGCTATCCTTGTTATTGCTCAGACTATATTTTCGGTTTTGGTTTTGTATAATAATGATGTACTGAGCCTTTCGCCATCCAACTACATTTGTTTTCTTTGTGTTTATTTTCGGCTTTTCATTGTCTATAGACCGGTCTCATTCGCAAAACAGCACGTAGACGCATACTTTTTGGACTCACTGTACACCAATCCTCGAGTGTCCTCTTTGTTTTGCCACTTATTATTAATTTTGAGGAAGGTAAGGAATATTAAAATACATTATTTGTGAGTCTGAAAGGCCAGATAATTGAGCACTGTATGCAAAACAAGGTAGATACAGGACTGTAAGAGAGAGAGGTGCTCTCTAGGGCAGTAATTCTCGTAGCAATTGGGAGCTGTGCTCTTCAGAACCTATCATAAATTGCGAACAAGACAGGAAGGAAATTAATGTAGCGAAACAATAACGTTCTATACTATGTTGTATGTAAGAAGAAACATTTATTTAGTTTTATGACATTGGATTCATAGCTTTAATCAAATGGACCTCATTGTGCTCGGTACACGATCAAAATGAAATTACAATCATTATAATAATATAATATAATTGTTATAATAAAATTTATATAACCCTAAGTCAATATATGAAAAAATGAAAATGAAAATCCACAGCCTGCTTCCAGTCTCCGACCGGGTCCGGAATGGAATGAATGAAGCCCCCATCTAGCGGCGAGGATATGAACTGTGCCGGCTGCCGAGGCCTGACGCACTCCTCTGGGGCAATGATTAAATGAATGACAGATGAAATGAAATGATAGTGGAGAGTGTTGCAGGAATGAAATGTTGACAGGGAAAACCGGAGTACCCGGAGAAAAACCTGTCTGCCTCCGTTTTGTCCAGCACAGATCTCACATGGAGTGACCGGGATTTGAACACCGGACCCAGTGGTGAGAGGCCGGCGTGCTGCCGCCTAAGCCACGGAGGCTTCTAAGTCAATATATATTGAACTTTAATATCGTACCGATTTCAGTCACATGTGACCTTCCTCAGCGTATTTTAGGAAATGAAAAGGTGCAAGAACATATACGTAATATATTTATTTATTTATTTATTTAATTTAGCGTATGGCATTACACATGAAACATTAATAATAACAAAAAATAACAATAAAAATACATATATATCATCATATCATTTGCCATAACAGAGAATGTTATCAAAAATTCTAACAATAAGTTCCGTGAAGAACTATACAGCCTACTTTTCATGCCAATGATTATTCTGCAGAATATGAACCTATCTACAATAATGACGAAATTAAGTTGGTAATATCGAAATATCTAATTAGTTCAAAATATACCTGTATAATGTAGCCTAATAGAGCACTACAGTTGGCAGCCCTGGTGACTGAATATATTCTTAGTTCCATCTCTTAAAATTCAGAATACAAAATTTGGTTGAAGTCCAATGGACGTTACATGCAGTTAGACACTGGATCTATCAGCACGCGTAAAAGCATGTTGCCAACAATGCCATGCGTGTGCTGGTCAGAAATAATCTGAAATATTATGATATCTTGTGCCAATTTTGGATGAAATCCATTTGTTAGTACAGAAGTTACATGTATTTTAAAATTGGACATATCAGCAGGCATAGAATCATGTTGGCATCACTGGCTTGTATTAATTACTCTAAATTAATCTAGAATGTCAGGTGCTATACGTGTGCAAAGTATAGAGCTGTTGGCTTGCATACTTTCTGATATATTGATATTACGGTAAAAAATAATATAGACAGCATTTATTATCAGTTGGCAGCCCTGATTGCTCTTAACAATACTTATAGTCATATCTGTTATGGTACACATAGCTCATACGAAATTTGGTTGAAATCCAACTGATAGTATATAAGTTACATGTATTTAAAAATTGGTACTATCAGCAGGCTTATAATCATGTTGGTAGAACTGACGTATATAACTTACTCCAAATTAATCTAAAATGTCAGAATATACGTGTGTATAGTTTAAAGCTGTTGGCTTGCATACTTTCTGATATATTGGTATTTGGATTTGGATTAAAAAAATAGAGAGAGCAATTATTAACAGTTGGCAGCCCTGGTGGCTCTTAAGAATACGCGCAGTCATATCTCTTTATGTGCAGATATTACATACAAAATTTGGTTGAAATCCAATTGATAGTGTAGAAGTTATATGCATTTAAACATTGGACTTATCAGAAGGCTTAAAATTATTTTGGCAACACTGTCATGGTTGGCCTCCTGGAAATTAAACTGAAATAGTTGTGTCTACATGTGTGCCAATTTTGGAATAGCTCCCATGAATACCTTGCAAGATATCCAACATGGAGCTCAAATTTCTAGTGCGATTTTTCAGCAATTGGTAGCACTGACATCATTTTCAAATATGGACGTGAGATATTCCGGTGCACATCTTTACTCATACTAAATTTGGTTTTGATTGCTGCAGCCGTTTAGGAGTTGATACGGGGGGACACACAGCCAGCCAGCCAGCCAGACAGACAGACAGACAGACAGACAGACAGACAGACAGACATTTTCCCGGATCGATCTCATAAGTCTATTTTTTCCTAATTTTTGCAAAATGTGAAAAGTAGGCTAAAAATATTCTTCGTACAAAAGCTCACGAAATAAAATGTCATTGCCCATTCATAACATTACCACGGAACACTTATTCCAACGTCTTCATTCCATTATTTCTCCATTACTTCACAAATACATACCAAACTATAAATTCTAACCTAGCTATTTCCACTTATATAGCTTCACATCCACATCTCTTCCATTCCACGCTGTTTCTATCAAGACTTATATTTTCATATTTCTCTTACTTAGCACATTTTGTAACAGATCTGTTTTTTATTATTTTTATTTTAATCAAGTAGATATTCTTGCACCGTTTCGTGCCTTAAATTACGCCGAGGAAGGTCACAATGTGACTGAAACCAGTACGGTATTAAAGTTCAACATATATTGACTTATGGTTATATACATTTTATTATAATTACATCGTCAAGAATGAATCGCGTATCATGGTTATTTTTGTGTCATTTTATGATAATTGTTAACTATGTTCAAGTTGTCGGGGCTTGTAGGCCGTGGTCCAGGCAGGATAGTATCTCCCGACGTTTCACCGGAAACTTGAACATAGTTATGAACGCCGGCCGTGAAAGCCTAAGCTGCTATACTGTATAATTGTTGCTTAAAGAGGACTAACATCGAGGATATCAGCCCCTAAATAACATTAAGAGAACTACCTGAACGACTTCTTTTAAATTATTGTACTGTACAGTTTCTCTTATCCTCTTGAACTTATCTTAAATTCATATTTCGGGGCTTCGGGCATCTCGGATATTTCAGCATATTAGATCAGTTTACACTTCTACAGTATTTTAGGGTTTATTACTTAAGAGTACGGTATCACAGAAATAGTAACCAAACCTCCATAGAATAGTTGGGATTGGTAAACTGTTTTGTTGATGGGATTTAGTTTTGAACCATAGAATAAATAGTTCTAATGTGTAGATTCAGGTTTTCACGGCCCGGAATACTATTAAAATTATTTTTGGATATTGCCGTGTGAAAATAAAATGTTTAATTCTAAATGTTTATTTTCATTCTACTGAAAAGGAGGCAAGGTTCCTTTCGAAAAGTTTAGAATTTAAAATTTTATTTTCACACGGCAATATCCAAAAGCATGATTAATTTTAATAACAAACGTTTGGTGCTTTTCAGTCAGTCAACACAAATTTACCCAAAACAGTTGGGTTATACTTTACGCCTGAAAAAAGAAATAATCAAGAAATTCCGAGACGAACTAAAGAGCCTACTTTTCTTAAAATTTAAGATGCATGCCAATGATTAATCTATATGGATCTATCTAGAATAATGACGAAATTAAGTTGGTAATATCGAAATGTCTAACTAGTTCAAAATAATGTATACCTGACATAATGCAGCCTAAGAGAGCACTACAGTTGGCAGCCCTGGTGACTGAATATATTCTTACTTCCATTTCTTAAGATACAGAATACAAAATTTGTTTGAAGTCCAATAGATAACAAGGACGTTACATGCAGTTAAACATTGGATCTAACAGCGCGTGAAAAATCATGTTGGCAACAATGCCATGCATGTATTGGTCATAAATAATATGAAATAATATGATCTATTGTTGTGCCAATTTTGATAATAATAATAATGTTATTGGTTTTACGTCCCTTTAAACTACATTGGCTTTTAGAGACGCCGGGGTGCCGGAATTTTGCCCCGAAGGGGATCTTTAACGTGCCAGTAAATCTACGGACACGGCTCCCTCGCATTTGCGCACCCTCAAATGCCAGCTGACTGCGCCAAGATACGAACCTGCAACCTTGGGCCCAGCAAGCGGGAGCCAATTTTGAATGACACCCATTAGTTAGTATAGGAGTTACGTGCATTTTAAAATTGTACCTATCAGCAGGCTTAGAATCATGTTGGCAGCACTGACGTGTATTAGTTACCGTACTCCAAATTAATCTAGAGCATTATCAATTCCAACCTACAAATTTTGGCAATTAAAAACACCGGTACAGTGTAGTTAGTGGAAGGATCTTTTTCATGCCATAAATCTATGACATGGGACCGCCGGCTTTACTTCCCCTCCGAATGAAGGCATACTGAGGGACTTTAACGCTCTTAAAAATCCGACGACTTCGGCCGGGTTTGAACTCGCGACCTTGGGCATAGAAGCTCAGCATGCTACCAACTACGACACCGAAGCCACCAAACCACGACGTCGTAAAGCAAATAATATAAGAAACGACAACCACCCTTCTTATAACCTTTATCCGAGCATTGAAATTACATCATATTCCCCCTCCCCCGCCTTGAAAACTAGTGAGACGTGGATTGGGATTGGCCATCACGGGACCCCAGCTGAGTCCATCATTGCTATCACTTACTCGCGACGGGCCCCTCTCTGTCCTCTTTTCTGTCGACCTCCCTTGGCAACACTTGTTCTCTTCCGACCCCAGCGGCATTAGAGTATCCGAGGTCTAGGGAGTCTTTCACTTTCCCACCATAATGGCCTTTGTCTCATCTTTCCTGATCCGTCATTCTTCGACGGGTCATACCTCTTGTTTTACCTTTCATGGTAACCCCTGCCTTTTGCTAAGGGCCGTAAATTAGGCAGCGTGTGTATTGCCCCACCACTTATGGTCACCCTGGATAGTGCTACATCCTCAAGGGATCACGACTGGCGAGTTCGGTTGTTGGTGACTCCGAGGAATTCCTAAGCTGGGTCTGGTTGTTTCCCCTTTTTCCATTGTCTTAGGGGCGAACCCCATAGTCTTTCCCCTTTCCTATTTGCCTTTCATGGCTCTCCTTCTTTCCAAGTCCCTCAACTCTCATCCCTCGAGGGTTAAGGAAATTTCTTTTCCTTGTCTGTTTTATCGTTAATTTTTATATCCACTTTTTATTCTATTTAATAAGGTAGTTGTTAAGTCAGGAGTTCCATATCTTTCATTTTCTCTACCACCCAAACCACTAGTGGCTCATGACCTAGCTGTTAGGCCCCTTAAAACAACAATTATCATCATTATCGTACATTATCTCTCATTAATGAGGCTGCACTGTAGTTGCTATTTTCCAACAGTAGCAACATATCAGAGCCCTGAAGGACCGACAACGAAGATGGTTTCTAGGTTAATGCAGAGCTCACGTTTTTCCTCTACTGTGAGTCGTTACGCATAATTAACAACAGAGCGCTTGGAAAGATTTATTACAGTCGTGCACTCTTGATCACTGCATTACGCCACCACTTTCTTACATGCGGACTAGACACAGTGACTACTGCACACCAGCGTTGCCAAATCGCCACCTTCTGTGTTCTCAATGTACGTATTGAGACTTCCTGAGTTGGATACGGGCACTGATCTGAGGGTCGAAGCGGTTACATTCAGCCTCGTGAGGTAAAACTGAGAAGAGGCGGATTTAAATCCCACCTTGTTTCCCACATTGCAGCCAATGGCCATAGCTGGGTATTTTAATTGAACACCCGTGCGCTCACAGCAAATTCAATTTCAAGTAGTTCATACTTGGACTACCAGATGCCCCTGTCCCTGACACCTAGAGGCGAACTTTGGAACTTTATAGTGTGTTTCTAACCAGACAAATACAGCGTCATTGAAAAATAATGCCAACATTTTAAAAAAATTATAGCACCGAAACCCTTTATGTTAAACGTGTAATTCTTTCACTGAACGCCAGCTGGTTAAAGTAAGTTTTGTTTTGGAGGGGACGTGACCTTGCTATGCGCACAGTAGATGCGCAGTAGCCAAGGTCGGCCGGGGGCGCGTGTGCCAATGAAGTCCTGACCTCACCGCTTTGGATTCTTTTTCTGGGGGTACATTAAAAACATTGTGTATGCAGAAAAAAATCGGGATTTGGAGCACCTGCGGGAGCAAATTTCTGCCATCTTGACGGTTACTCCTGAAATGATTGCACGTACCAATCCAGCCATTGGGAAAACGTGCGTTCAATGCTGTTGTTGGTGGTCGGCCTGGCCTAGATTTTTTCTCTACAGTCCCTGTTTCCTTAAATTGATTAAACCATCGAATGACAGCTTTGTAATCAGGAGCAGTTTTTCGGGCGGTGCAGTCATTGGCGCGCGCGCCCCCGGACGACCTAGACTACTGCGCATCTAGTGTGCGTATAGCAAGGTCACGTCCCCTCCAAAACAAAACTTACTTTAACCAGCTGGTGTTCAGCGAAAGAATTACACGTTTAACATAAAGAGTTTCGGTGCTATCATTTTTTAAAATGTTGGCATTATTTTTCGATGGCCCTGTATAACCCACAAATTTGGCTACACACTACCAATTGTAATGGTAGGTTCTTTTACATGCTATAAATCTATGACATGGGCCCACCAGCTTTACTGCTCCTCCAAAAGAAGGCATAACTCACTGAATGATTTTAACGCTCTTAAAAATCCGACGACTTCGACCGGGTTTGAACCTGCGTTTTTGGGCACAGCTGTTCAGCATAATATCGTAACTAATACGATTAGTAAACTGTATAATGCAGGCTTACTGTTAGGGGAAAATCGTCGCTACTGATTACAGTCTGTTTCTTTTCTTTGCTCGTCTGGCTGCGGGACTCAGGGGTAACGTTCTCGCTTGCTGGGTCCAAGGTTGCAGGTTCGTATCCTGGCGCAGTCAGCTGTCATTTGAGGGTGCACAAATGCGAGGGAGCCGTGTCAGTAGATTTACTGGCACGTTAAAGATCCCCTCCGGGGCAAATTCCGGCACCCCGGCGTCTCTCAAAGCCAGAGCAGTTAAAAGGGACGTAAAACCGATAACATGATTATTATTATTATTATATTTTATTTGTTCTAGTACTTGAAATAAATTGGTATGAAATTACTTGTTGTTGTTGTTAATAATTCATTTTTGGGACTTGAGACATCTTGGTCATCATTCCCGTGTGGTTGGATGTGTATGGAACTTATCTGATAACCTTTATTGATGTGATGACTGTAGTAGGGTGTGTAACTGTATTAGGGTCAGGGATGTGGTACGTGCCCCGGGACTCGAAGTAAGACACTATCCCGGCATTTGCCTGGAGGGCGTGTTGAAAAACCCAGAGAAAATCCATACTCAGGATAGCCACGTCAGCACCGGGATTCCAACCTCCGATCCGATCTCGCGGGCGTATGGCACGATATAACGAGCACGGCTACGCTGCGGGTTGGTATGAATTCAGAGGAATCATATGCTCGCATTATCCTGAAAGGATCATCGCAAATCACGCAAAGGTCAATACAGTATTAATAAACAGGTGGCATCAGTGCACTCGCCCTCAAATATGAGGTTTTCACGGTCAGGGTCTCCAACTAGAGTCGTCAACACCTAAGCTAAGGCAATACTTTTACTGCAAGAAGTACGCATTACGAAATAACTGCTTCTGTTCACTTTCTCCTGGCGTAATGTAATGTAATTTCAGTGGCAGATACTTGATGAGTTGAAAGTTGGCATTACCTTAAAGGTTATGGGAAGTATTAGCCTGACTTCCTCACTCTTGTGATGAGAACATTCAAGCATTCAGTGATACCTATCGCTTTGAAACATTAGTTAAATTACCTCTTGTACTCTACACTATTTCTGCTACAGAGCATCTAGCGTTGAGAAAGCACTACGGGCCTTACAGCTAGATTACTACCAGCGTCTCTAGAGTTAAGAAAATACTACGGATTTTAAGGGCTTTTACTTGTAGCGGACACCTTTTCACTTCGGATTTTGTTAGAGCTAGATTACTATCAGAGCATCCAGCGTTAAGGAAACACAACGGGTCATACAAGCCTCTCTAATCAAACAACAACGTACAGCTACTGCGGATTTTAGAGACACCACGCCGGGGCACCAGAATTTTGTCTGGAAGGAGATTCTTTACTTAAATATACTGATAGGGTTCCCTCACACTTAGGCTCCATCAGATGCCAACAGACTGCGCCGGGATTCGATCCCGCAACAAATAAATAGATTCAAAAAGCAAAAAAGACTTAAAAAAAACAAGAGTGAAATATGACAAAATATGCCTAAGGCCAGATGATATTATTCCAATGAGTACAGATGGTGTCTCAAAATTAGGATAGAGGATCTAAGAGCTTTGAATCCTCAATCAAAATGAATGATAAGTGCAAATTACTTTTTCCATCGTGATTTTGGTATACGATGCAGAAATGTGAACATTCTCAAAGTAGTGAATCTTATTTTACAATAAGAAGAGAAGACTGGAATGAAATCATACATTTAATAGAAGATAGGATATGTGCTCTTTATGGAACATTTTGCTCTAAATGGTAAAGTTCCCATAATACCGGGGAAAAAACCCACTTAAACGCAGCTTAGTCCAGAAATGATATTAAGCTCATAAACGCACAAATATCAAACGAAGTAATCACGGCGATATGTGTCAGTTTACTGAAAATTAAAATGATTCCATTACTTACCGAATTGCTGCCGAAATATATTGAGGATGAAAGAAAACTCTTACCTGCAACAAAGGAAAACAAAATTGTAGTTTGCACAACAACCCATTAGCATAATGTAACTGGCTTGAGTACATAAAAAACTTCACTTGCAAGATAACAGTTACACATGTCGAGGTTTCCAAAATTAATCTGTTGTTTTTCGATTTTCTTTTACGGTTTTCTAGCTATTAGGATATGTTGTGAACATGAAAAACAAGCGTTGTTGTTGTTTCGTTTGAGGGGCTTGGACATCGTGGTCATTTTGCCCCGTGGACTTGGGTGGATGGAGAATTTGTCGAATAAACTGTGTTATTGTGATGGCTGTAATAGTGTGTGCATTTATAATTCAGGTGAGGATTTGGGAAAGGGACGACCGTGGCCTTATGTTAGGAACCATCCCGGCATTGGCCTGGTGTAGAAATGGGGAAACCACGGAAAACTACGACTTATTTTAATAATAATGTTTTTAACAAGATCTCTTAACGTTATAATTATGTACGTATGCCTAATGTACCACCCACAAGGTTTTGCCTCTGTGGTCTAGTTCACATGTATTCTTCCCTTGCTCTACAGAATGTACTCTTTTACACCAATACGTTTCCTTAGACAATAAGAAAAAATAGACTTAAGTTACTAGGGCTTATATGATTATGAATGTACATATTTAAGTGTAATATAAAGGGACTTCCGGTGATCAAGAAAACAAGTAAAATTATACAAAGTTGTCGTGACAAGGACAATGTCTCAATCTTACGCTATATGCTTGAACAATGTAGGCCTACAGATACACACATCAAAAAAAGTTTTGCATCACCTCGGTTCCCAGATCTCCGGCATATAGACGTTGACTGTGTATATTGTATCCAAGATACAGTCCCTTTGACTGTTCATAGATGTCACTAAAACTGCTCAAAGATGTAAACAACCATGCATGAGCAGGGCCTATTAGACGGAGGGGGTACGACAGCCGATCAGTTCCAGTCATTCCACCAGGACGAAGGTACGCTGCTCATGTTGTCTGTAGTTCTACCATGCCTAGAAGGTCAATACCGCAGTTCGATCGCGTCCGCATTGTTACTTTGTGTCAAGAAGGGCTCTCAACAAGGGAAGTTTCCAGGCGTCTCAGAGTGAACCAAAGCGATGTTGTTCGGACATGGAGGAGGTACAGAGATACAGGAACTGTCGATGACAGGCCTCGCTCAGGCCGCCCAAGGGCTACTACTGTAGTGGATGACCGCTACTTACGGATTGCCGCTCGGAGGAATCCTGACAGCAATGCCACCATGTTGAATAATGCGTTTCGTTCAGCCACAGGACGTCGTGTTTCAACTCAAACTGTGCGCAATAGGCTGCATGATGCGCAACTTCACTCCCGACGTCCATGGCGAGGTCCAGCTTTGCAACCCCGACACCATGCAGCGCGGTACAGATGGGCCCAACAACATGCTGAATGGACCCCACAGAATTGGCATCACGTTCTCTTCACCGATGAGTGTCGCATATGCCTTCAACCAGACAATCGTCGGAGACGTGTTTGGAGGCACCCTGGTCAGGCTGAACGTCTTAGACACACTGTCCAGCGAGTGCAGCAAGGTGGTGGTTCCCTGATGTTTTGGGGTGGCATTATGTGGGGCCGACGTACGCCACTGGTGGTCATGGAAGGCTCCGAAACGGCTTTACGATACCTGAATGACATCCTCCGACCCATAGTGCACCCATATCGGCAGAATATTGGAGAGGCATTTGTCTTCATGGACGACAATTCTCGACCTCATCGTGCACATCTTGTGAATGCGTTCCTTCAAGATAACGACATCGCTCGACTACAGTGGCCGGCATGTTCGCCAGACATGAACCCTATCGAACATGCCTGGGATATGTTGAAAAGGGCTGTTTATGGACGTCTTGACCCACCAACCACTCTGAGAGATTTACGCCGAATTGTCGTTGAGGAGTGGGACAATTTGGACCAACAGTGTCTTGATGAACTTGTGGATAGTATGCCACGACGAATACAGGCATGCATCAATGCAAGAGGACGTGCTACTGGGTATTAGAGGTAGTGGTGTGTACTGCAATCTGGACCACAAATGCTGAAAGTCTAGCTGTATGATGGTACAACATGCAATGTGTGGGTCTCATGAGCAATAAAACGAGCTGAAATGTTGTTTGTGTTGATCTCTATTCCCTTTGTATTTAAAGGTTCCGGAACTCTTGGAACCGAGGTGATGCAAAACTTTTTTTGATGTGTGTACATAGATTTCTAAGAATTAGGACATACACACATCAAAAAAAGTTTTGCATCACCTCGGTTCCAAGAGTTCCGGAACCTTTAAATACAAAGGGAATAGAGATCAACACAAACAACATTTCAGCTCGTTTTATTGCTCATGAGACCCACACATTGCATGTTGTACCATCATACAGCTAGACTTTCAGCATTTGTGGTCCAGATTGCAGTACACACCACTACCTCTAATACCCAGTAGCACGTCCTCTTGCATTGATGCATGCCTGTATTCGTCGTGGCATACTATCCACAAGTTCATCAAGACACTGTTGGTCCAAATTGTCCCACTCCTCAACGACAATTCGGCGTAAATCTCTCAGAGTGGTTGGTGGGTCAAGACGTCCATAAACAGCCCTTTTCAACATATCCCAGGCATGTTCGATAGGGTTCATGTCTGGCGAACATGCTGGCCACTGTAGTCGAGCGATGTCGTTATCTTGAAGGAACGCATTCACAAGATGTGCACGATGAGGTCGAGAATTGTCGTCCATGAAGACAAATGCCTCTCCAATATTCTGCCGATATGGTTGCACTATGGGTCGGAGGATGTCATTCAGGTATCGTAAAGCCGTTTCGGAGCCTTCCATGACCACCAGTGGCGTACGTCGGCCCCACATAATGCCACCCCAAAACATCAGGGAACCACCACCTTGCTGCACTCGCTGGACAGTGTGTCTAAGACGTTCAGCCTGACCAGGGTGCCTCCAAACACGTCTCCGACGATTGTCTGGTTGAAGGCATATGCGACACTCATCGGTGAAGAGAACGTGATGCCAATTCCGTGGGGTCCATTCAGCATGTTGTTGGGCCCATCTGTACCGCGCTGCATGGTGTCGGGGTTGCAAAGCTGGACCTCGCCATGGACGTCGGGAGTGAAGTTGCGCATCATGCAGCCTATTGCGCACAGTTTGAGTTGAAACACGACGTCCTGTGGCTGAACGAAACGCATTATTCAACATGGTGGCATTGCTGTCAGGGTTCCTCCGAGCGGCAATCCGTAAGTAGCGGTCATCCACTACAGTAGTAGCCCTTGGGCGGCCTGAGCGAGGCCTGTCATCGACAGTTCCTGTATCTCTGTACCTCCTCCATGTCCGAACAACATCGCTTTGGTTCACTCTGAGACGCCTGGAAACTTCCCTTGTTGAGAGCCCTTCTTGACACAAAGTAACAATGCGGACGCGATCGAACTGCGGTATTGACCTTCTAGGCATGGTAGAACTACAGACAACATGAGCAGCGTACCTTCGTCCTGGTGGAATGACTGGAACTGATCGGCTGTCGTACCCCCTCCGTCTAATAGGCCCTGCTCATGCATGGTTGTTTACATCTTTGAGCAGTTTTAGTGACATCTATGAACAGTCAAAGGGACTGTATCTTTGATACAATATACACAGTCAACGTCTATATGCCGGAGATCTGGGAACCGAGGTGATGCAAAACTTTTTTTGATGTGTGTATTTATATATTCTTGTATTCCTGGATGAAATATTACTTATTCTAAAAGTAAAAAAGTAAAACTTCAGATCTAGATAATGAATACTTGTTGTATTGGCAACCATGTAGGAGGCCTAGATGGTCTTTACACTTCACATTAAGATATGAGAACTTGTTGCCTTGGTAACCATATAAGAGGCCTTGATTGCCTTTAGACTTTACATTTAGATTAATACCTGTTGCCTTGGTAACCTTATAAGAGGCCTAAATGGCCTATACACTTCACATTTACATTATGAATACGTGTTGCCTTGGTAACTATATAGGAGACCTATATGGACTTAACACTTCACATTTAGATGATGACTAGCAGAAGTACCCATTCTTCGAACGGTCTTCGGTATTAATAACCAGATGTTATCAATTGAGCTACTGTTGCAATGTTTAGGGGCTTGGAACCTGTTTGTTGGCAAAGAAACATGATTAGTTAAAATGTGCTCTCAAACTAAATTTACCTAACGTGTTCTTCCCGGCGTGAAAATAAAATCGAAAACCTCGTAGACGAATCGCAATACACGTCACATACGAACTGACCCTAACCGTTGTGTCAAGTGCCCAACTACAGGAAGACCCCTTTTATAAATTATAAAGGCTTGTGGTGCATGAAAATTCAGTTTTTTTTAGCCTCCAATGGCCCAAATTCGTAAAATCAGCAAAAAACCGTCTACTATTTCAAATCAGGAATTTTTGAAAATAATGTTGCTGTTTGGAGATATAATAGACCTTCTGTACGACATATCGCACGTGTAAGTCGTGTGAAGAAAAATCTAGTGTACTCCTTAAACCCCTTAAGCGCATTAATGAATTTACAGTTTTAGTTGGTTCCGTGATAACCTTATAGCCATTTTCAACCTTTGACAGAAATGTAATAAATGGAGTGTCATTACTTATTCCAGAAATAGATGGAAAGTTGGATGCCACCCCTTGAGATACTGTTGTTATGGTTAGTGGCTTGCATTCCTTCTTTAGTTTATTAAATGAAATTAGTTTTCTGGGAATATCTAAGAAACTGTTGGGTTTAGAGCCTTAAAATATAGTTTTCGGGGACCCTTTACGGGTCTTGAGGGGCCCCGAGTTTTGTTTCTGTCACCAAGGGTTTGAAAATGAGCTTTGTCTCGTCGTTGTACGCCATAATACTGATAATAATTATAAGAATAGTAGTAATAATAATAATATAACAATATAGGGATAGGGATATAATAGACCTTCCGTACCATACCCGCACGTGTAAATCGCGTTAAAAAATTCTAGAGTACCCCTTGACCCCTTAAGCGCATTACATGTATTGATGAATATTTCAGCTTAATTTGGATCCGTTATAACCTTATTGCCGTTTGCAAACCTTCACAGTAATGTAATAAATGGAATTGCATTGCGTCTTACAGAAATAAATGCACCTCTGAGATTCTGCTGCCATTGTTACCGGCATGCATTCTTTCATTAATTTATTAAGTGAAATTAGTTTTCTGGGAATATCTCAAAAACTGTTGGTTTTAAGGCCTTAAAATGTGGTTTTCGGGGTCCCTCCGAGTTTTGTTTCTCACATCGAGGGGCTGAAAATGAGCTTTGTTTCACCCTTCTACGCCTATTTCAGCATGCATTTTAAGGGGATAGGGCCCCTTTTATGAGAGGTACGGAGAAGAGTTACATCAATGATTGGTGTCGTGCCTCTGATGGATATCTGTATCATATTTTACGTTGATCCACTCAGCCGTTCTCGAGTTATAAGGACACAAAAAATTGTCCACAGACAGACAAACAAACAAACAAACAGACAGACAGACAGACAGACAGACAGACAGACAAAAAATTTATTTTTGCGCGCATCCATCATAAAACAGTCTGAAACGCGCAAATATCGCAAATTTCCGTGGAAATTCAGAAAAAACAGACAAACTTTCATTTTTAGCCTATTTTCAATTTTGAAAAAATAGGCTTGTGAGATCACCTTTTGTCCGTGTGTGTGTGCGTGTGTGTGTGTCTGTGAGGTGTGTGTGTGTGTGTCCCTAATAAAATCTAAACGGCTGGAGCGATTTCAATGAAACTCGGTAAATTCATAGCACTATTCCTGGCGACCTCGACCGAGCCCTTCAAATTTCGTTACGTCTCACCAATCCAATATGGCGGCTGTGCGAAATATTTCACTAGCATTCAATATCTCCGAAACTATTACCGATATCGCCCTGGAATTGTGTACGGTGATAAAAGGCACTACTAGAAGTTCACCTATGAGACTTTCAAAAACCTGGTGACTACAAAACCAACATGGCGGCCAAGCGAAATTGAGACTTTTAAATAGACTTTTCTCGCGATTTAACTATCCAAACGTAATGAAACTTGGTACAGCAAATGTTTATACACATTGTAATGCACTGAAGTCTAATTTAGTTCAATTGTTTACATAACCTCAAAATGGCGGCTGTGCGAAATATTTCACTGACATTCTATATCTCCGAAACTATTACAGATCACCCTGCAATTTTGTACGGTGATAAAGGGTACTGATACAAGTTTACCTATGTATATTTCATAAACCTGTAAAGTACAAAACGAACATGGCGACCAAGCGAATTTGAAATATTTTAATAGACTTTTCTCGTGATTTAACTCTCTGAGCGCTGTGAAATGTGGTACAGTAAATGATTTTGCAGATTGTAATGCACTGCCATCTAATTTAATTCAACTGTTTACATAACCTCAAGATGGCGGCTGTGCGAAATTTTAAAATTAAGTTTTTATTTCTTGTGTCGTAATCATGCGATCGATGTGAAAGTTTGAATAATGAACCTAGGCAATAATTGTCCTTGAATGGTACATAATTCAATGGCCTATACATATAATAATCCTAAATGGCGAGCTTCCGAAATATTTAGATGGTTCTCAATATCTATGAATCTTTTACAGCAACCAAACTGAATTTTTTTATGTTCATGGAGACTATGAACATATGTTCACCTATAGGACTTTCAGTAACCTGGTGATCACAAATCCAACATGGCGGCGACGCGAAGTATAAATATTTAAATGAACGTTTCTCGCGAATTAACTATCCGAGTGCCATGAAACGTTGCAAGTTAAATGCTTATACAAATGTTGATCCACTGGCATCCAATTTATTTCAATTGTTTGCATAATCACAAGATGGCTGCTGTGCCTAATTTTAGAATCTCGTTTTTACTTCTTGTATTCTAATCATGCGATTGCAGTTTGAATACCACACGTACACAATAATCTTAATGTAATAGTACAAAAATAAAAATCCAACCTGGCGACCATCTGAAATATTTAGACGGTTCTCAATATCTACGAATCTGTTACAGCAATTAAACTGAAATTTTGTATGTTGATAGAGGCAATTAACATGAGCAGGATATATGAAAATAGGCTGTATAGTTCTTCACGGAACTACTTGTTATATATATAGAGATGATGATGATGATGATGATGAATACTTGTTGTCTTGGTAACCATATAGGAGGCCTAGATGACCTTGACACTTCACATTTAGATTATGAGCACTTGTTGCCATGGTAACCATATAGGAGACCGAGATAACTTTTACATTTTAGGTCATATTACGCAAAATTTTTATTGACCCCCAGCCCAAAAGCAAACCGATGTAAATACCAAAACCCATATTGGTTTATGGGTAAAAAATTTACAACTAGCTTAACATTAATGGGAAGAGAACAGTGACAACTCGAAAGTACGCGTAATAGAGTCACTGGCATTTACCTGGGGCTTTTTTTTTTAATGCCGCATAGGTTCATTAGAATACACATGCCGCCCACGTCAGTCAACTTTCCATATGGACGATCGATGGCTCACTATTGAGTGCCTCGCTTAGAGAAACGTTTGCATTATTGAAAGTAGTGTCGCATACTGACAGCTAGTCACTTTCACAACAAACATGTAACAGATCCATCCCACTCTACTGCAGTAAGGATAATCGAAAAGATGCTCACCAGACTGCACGATCATAACTCTGGGCGATGTTACTGAATCAATCTGCATATTCAGTGAACCCTCGCGGTCCACAGTTGACACAAAAATAAAATCATCGTATCCATAGCAATGAAACGGAAAATGCACTTAGGGCTTCTCAGAGATAAAATACAGATTGCCAGATAAGTCACTTTGATCACCAACCACGTTATTAGCAGAGTTGTTCTGGGATAACTGGATTTCAGATATCCGAAGTTCGAATGTTGGTGCTAACATTGAACTTCCTGAGTGATTTCCCACAACCGCTTCGGAGCAGTGGGGTATGACCAGGATTAGTAAGGTAATTCGTTCATTACGTAATGTGTTTCATTTACACGTGAATATAACTCTAAATTATTTATTTCATCTACTAATAAGCTTTATCATTCTGAGACTTTCACTACCATTATCGATTTTCTTTAAATGCATTATTGAGCGTTTCTGGATTTTTGTTTTCTTTATTTTGTCGTACTATACGTGAACAATTGAAGAGCTGGAAACAATTTTCAGTTTTCCCTAAGTAGTCTAATAACAGAAGAGATTTCCAATCGGTCAATACGAATTGTTCCCAATTACTGTAGTTGTTATTTTTTTTTACTTGGGAATTGACCACTTAGGATCACGCTACAATGTCACTGTTTTAGTTGTAATTTCCTCTGCCTCCAGTACTCCTTCATTAGATCACTGTGCTGCTGCCGTTGTTCGGCCGTTCAAGCTCTTCCGGTCTTTGCAGCTCGTCTCTCGTCATGAGACCCTTTCAAATTATGTATCCTGTTTCGAAACGTATCCCTTTCCAACATTTGGGCCTCCTGGATGTTAGATTTTTCAAGGTCTTCCCGAGTTTATTATTATTATTATTATTACCAGTCACAACTTTATTTCTCTTTCCTCGTGCGGAGTTTTCTCTGTGCCCAGTACTCCTTCATGCGTTAGCTGGCCTGCTTCCGCTGTTCTTGTGTCCAGGCTCTTACGGTATTCTTAGTTCTTTCTCCGGCTGGGACCTCTCCCAAATTTTTCACTTTTTTTCGTAAATGTTTAACAATTGGACCTCTGAGATGTTGAAACTTTCTATGTCATCCTTCGTTTCATTAATCTAAGCTGTAGTGGTCGTTTTTCTCCACAAGAATGCTTGTTTGGTTAGTCTTTAGTCGTTCATTTTGTGCATAAAGGGTGTAACTAAATATGTGCGAAAGCTCCGGGGATTTGATTGAGGACCTGACAACAAGCAAAACATGTCCTGTAAACATACGGTGTATGTGCGTTCGTTGCCGTGTTACAAGCATTGTTTCCACAACACAGATGGCGGCGCGATGCTAGTTGGTTCTTTGTGGAAGACACACAGGCTGCTAGAGAAATTTTACATCAGCGATTCCCAAACAAATGGATAGGGCGTCAGGGACCGATACCGTGGCCAACTTGTTCTCCCGATCTCAACCCATTAGACTTCTACTTATGGGATCATTTAAAGGCCATTATATATGCCACACCCATTCACAACGTGGACATACTGCGTCACCGAAAAGAGCAAGGATGTCAGCAGATACGACAGACGCCGGGAATATGGGAACGTGCGAGAGAGTCAACGGTGCGGTGCATAGACGCCTGCATTACAGCTCGTGGTAGCCATTCTGAGCACCTTTTGTAGAGAACTGTAAGTAGTACCGTACACTTGATCAACAGAAATGACCAACCTGCATAGTGAAGCGATCTGTGTTAAACCTTAAAAAAAAAAACTGCCGAGAGTTTTCTGCTTCAAAATAAAGTCCAGATTTTGAACCAAAAATCTAAGAAATTAGGCTCGAAATACAGGCAACCTTGAACTATCGACACTCGAATTACCGCGATTCCACTGTAATGCATTACAACACACAAAATGTAACAGTTAATTGAGAATATTATTCTCTGATACCACATTTTGCACTAGAGTTAATTTGAAAACATTTTCCACGTCGAGGAGGAACTCCATGCAGACCAAACAATTAGTGCCCACGGGTTATCATTCTCCGAGGATACATTTCATCACTAATTACAAAACTATCGCAACAAAACACGCTTCCAGACCACAGAGAGCAGCCTCAATAGGGACACTAATCGAAACTGACCATTGGGTATTTATAGCACACCTTCCCCGCGGCTATAAACGTGCCTGCGGTATAGTTCAACAACACATCACTCTAATGCACTAACCAGGTTAAACACACAGTGATCATCAGCAAGTTTCATATATTATTGGTCAAGGTTCAGGTTTCAACCACTAGCGATTTAAAAATAATAATTGTAAACTTCCAGTTGGTAAGCACGTATTTACACCCAATTATACAAGGGTCGAGTCATGACTTATGGCAACTTTTTTTTCGCGAACAGGAGACAACACGGAAAATCTACGATATGCATTTGGAAATAGGCCATAGGGCATGTACGTATCCATAGTGTCTGAAGATAAATTCTGACGTCAGGAGATGCTCGTAGGTAAGTCACAGAACACAGGTCATTGGTAAACACTGTTTTATTATGGTATAGACAGCAAATGCACAAAGGACAGGTCTCCACTGGTTACAGACCTTCGAAATGATCACCCAAGGTGTTTACTGTGCGTTGCCAACGGTGGGGCAGGCACTGAATACCATTCGCTCTACCGCATTTGAACTTCTCCACCCGCCTGGCCACTGTTCTGTAGCATGGCATGCTCACCTAATGCTTCCCGCAGCTCTGCATGGCATTGGCGTGCATTTCTGCCGCTGAGAACTGCGATTTTAATATACGATCGTTGCTCCTGCATGTTGACTTCCATTGTGTGACGCTCTCACTCACACACTGAACTTGGGGGCATGCTCAGACCCACACTGTTGTTTACATACACCATCTAGTGGCATCCTACGCAAGTGCATACCGTACGTTTCCAAATGCATATCGTAGATTTTCCGTGTTTTCTCCTGTTCGCGAGAAAAAAAAATAGTTGCCATGACTTTTGACTCGACCTCCGTATTATGATGGAAATCCAAACTATATAAATAGTCCGTAAAATACTTAACTGCGCATGCGCACAGGATACGCATTGCACATGCGTCACAGAAGCAAAATTGCAGAGAATGCCTGCAATAGTCTATCGCATAGCTCTCTCCCTTAGCTCTCGACAAACTGCAATAGCCTAATGCGCTTTACTGCACTCCTATGCAGCGAGGTTAGACGACTGCCTGGACGAAAATTACTGATGTACTAAAGTTGGTTGAGACAACGCCGTTGGTCGCTACTTGGTTAGACGGCGGTCTGGACGAAACCATTGGCTGGTACTAGGTTAGAAGACTGTTTGGACGAAAATTACTGCTTGTACTACAAACAATGAGGTACCGGTATGGGGCGTAACCCCAAGTTAGGTATGTGTTTGTATATAAAGTCTTATTCCGTTTTCACCACTTTCGAACTAAGCGGTAAAACCAGCGCCAAACAATAATGTTGGCATCCCGCCTCATGTTCAAGTTTTGGCGAAATAATACAAGTAGAAAATTTGTTAACTCTTTTAATGGCATGAATACCATTGTATTAACGGATACTATAGAAATTCCAACAATGCTGGAATTTAGTCATTTTCCGTAATCAGTTGGTGACACTCGTATATTCCGCTCTCACAACATAAATATCTCAGCTCTCCACAGAAAATTGGTTTGTGTTGGTATCTTCTCATCCCATCTACGAGAGAGTGTAACTTCCAAGCGCATGCGGATTGTCAACGCTATGAAATGTCGCCAGGGGATGGATTATAATATGGACCTCCAGCCTGACTCGATCGCGCCAGAACAACTAAGCTACGTTGGCGAACATTTTTCTTCGATTAGGGCTCTCAGGTTGGTCTTATGCCACGTGCAGAATTGGCAACATCGCCCTGCCAAGCCCTTTTGAAGTCGCCCGTGAAGCTGGTAAAATGATACCGGCGCGAGATATCGATTTATTTTCAAACTATTCATTAGTATGACCAATCCTCTAACGCTAATACTCGTATACCCCGTTCACGTTATTTTCGACCACCTTGTATATTCTGCTAAGGTCCCATTCCGGTTTTGTACAAAAAATAAGGTCCTGTGAACACCAACGTACACATATTGAGTACCTACAGGTTCCGCATAACCCCATGTGTGCCCGAAACGCACTCACTTCCTCTTTAAATGCCTCACAATTAAATAAATACCTTAAAAATGTACATTTACAATGGGAGCACCGTAACATGGCAAGCCTACCGCTAGAGCGCAAGGCAGCGCGACGGTGGCAGCCATCTGGCGGGAGCGCGACGTACTGCTAGCTGAGGAGTCTCTCAGCAGATGGCTCCGGTGTGGTCTCGCCAAGATTTTCTCTAGGGTTCAATCCTTTGCAAATGTAAAAATTACTGTAGAAGATACTCCCGAGCAAACAATAACCTATGAATTCGTTGTAACATCTAATATTGTCTACAAAGAGGTGCTGTGATAAGTACAAAACACTGTTCTACATAGTTCTTTGTGTTCTTCTCATGTACGTATGCCGTTTAACAACAATAAATACATTTCTTCAATATTTAAAACTTTGCTCTCCCACATTCTTCCCTACTACCCCATAAACCTACATTCACGTTGCGAAAGCTCGCACGGGCCCACTAGTAGCCTTTTACCTGAATGTTCTGCCCCGTAAGACAATCATCACCACCTCTACTAGACTTATGGACCACCCAGTGTAAGATGGCATGAGCAAGCAGTCACTGTATGTAACAGGTGTATGTACTGTGCGAGGGAAGCTACTGTATGTTTAACGGAGAGCCATCAATTCTCTAATGACTCCCTTGACTAATGACTCCCGTGTAAACGCCATCTATAAAAAGAAGATTGTAGTTTTACGTGACCGTCAATCTTGTGATTATGAGCCACGGGACCTCCTTTTTACGTGGAATCCGAACCACAGGACATGGTAAACGCCATCTATAGGACGTCCTGATATCAAGGGCTGATAATACTGCCCTAAACATGCTGAAAATATCACGTAGCATTTCTCATTAAAAGGTAAACTATAATGAATAGCTTCTACAAAGATAAAAACTGACAACGACGAAAAAAAGGTTACATTAGTTGAAATTATAATCCTAGTAACGAAAAGCCGATTCCAGCTACGCGTTGCACAACAAAACCTGAGGTATTAAGGAGACCATTACCACTCGACAAAACAAGTAACGATCTACGACCACAAAAAGCTAGCAATCTGAATATTGGATCACCTGATTCGAAATGAATACCTCTATTATTAGTTCAGAAATGCGATAAACCCAATTCCATCTCGTATAAATTAAATGAACTATAGTGTTTATTGTATTAACATATATTCAGCCCTTCAATGAGAAGCATCCGTGGCTTAGGCGGCAGCACGCCGGCCTCTCACCGCTGGGTCCGTGGTTCAAATCCCGGTCACTCCATGTGAGATCTGTGCTGGACAAAACGGAGGCAGACAGGTTTTTCTCCGGGTACTCCGGTTTTCCCTGTCACAATTTCATTCCAGCAACACACTCCACTATCATTTCATTTCATCTGTCATTCATTTAATCATTGCCCCAGAGGAGTGCGTCAGGCCTCGGCATCCGGCACAGTTCATATCCTCGCCGCTAGATGGGGGCGTCATTCATTCCATTCCTGACCCGGTCGGAGACTGGAAGCAGGCTGTGGATTTTCATTTTTCAGCCCTTCAATGGGGTCTTCGTCAGCATGATCGCTTTGCTCTAACTTACTATACATTGATTAGGGCATTTGTTTTACGAAGAAAAAAACCATTATCTCTACATTTATTATAATACTAAGTCCCCGATTCTTGGATGTAACGGGCAATTTCTAGAACCATTGGATGAAGTTTTTATGCAGTTTTCACGAGTCTATAAAGGATCTCTCGAAAATCATTCATTTATGATCAAAGGAAGCCGAGCAGTAACGATTTCAGTGAATCGAGTCGAAGAAAAACCTGCCGACCGTGCGTCTTTTAAGCTTACGCTGGGTAAACAGTTAAAAATATCTATATCCTATGAGTGTACACATTGTTCAGCATGAAACGTTCTACAAAAACGTCCGCAACAGCATTCCTCTACTGTATCTTTAATACGATTTAATTTCTTCCAACAATCTCCATTTAGTGGAAAATTAAATTACTAGCTTTGGAGCGAGTTTACAAGCTAGCGAGCGAGTCTATCACTCCAGCTTCGGCCAGCACCAAACTGTCGAGTCATCTCGAGGTAAGACTCCAGAGAAGAAGATATGTGTTTGGAGTTTCGCTGTTCACCTCGGCTTTTCTGAATTGAGTCTGGGACCTGCCGTCCATGCGCCTTTTAGCCTCACGCTGGGTAAACCGTTAAAGATACCGGGCGAAGCCGGGGCGGGTTGCTAGTAGTAAATAAAACTTAACTCGAAGGATAACACTTTTGAATTTACAATTATAACAAGAATGAACGTCCTAACAAAAGCATTTATGAAAGTAGTTATCATGTATTGAACTCAAAAAAAGGCAATTAGTATGAAAATTATTAGATATACTGTACTAAAGAATTTATCCATTCAATTGGAGTTGTTGATTATTATCATTTATAATGTCTATATTGCTCTTGGCGCATGTTAGAGTCAAAATGTATCTCGTCTTGTTGTCTTCTACTGTAAATTCCATGTATTTTGGTGGCTTCTGTTAATGTTATCCTCAAATTAATTGAAGAATATATTTAAATGTGTCCTTTGATGTTGAAATATGTCGATATTATCACGATCGCGAAGCACACTTGTGACAACAAAGCCGAAATGTATTCCAGAAGTGGTCTTACAAGTCACAAATATCCTAATTCCTTACCAGCTGGGTTTAGTAAGACTCCCATATTAAGTAGGACTCATCAATCAGTCGGAAATGGTATAAAGAAAGGGCGCTAAATTTGTGCTCAGTTACTTTAATTCCGGGGGCAGTGAGACCCGTATGTTTCATAACCTTAGGTTGGAAACACTGGAGGCTAGGAGGATGGAATCCAGACTCTGCGCTACATTCAAGTTGTATGATACAACACGTAGGCTAAACAAGTTTACGCACACCGTTCCAAATCCCGGGAAGCAGTTTACGTACACCGTTCCTAATCCAGGGAGGCAGTTTACACACAGAGTTCGAAATCAAGAGAAGCAGTTTACATGCACCGATCGGAATCAAGGGAGGCAGTTTACACCCACAGCCCCGGATCCCGGGAAGCAGTTCACGTACACATTTCCGAATCCCGGGAGGCAGTTTATGTACACTGCTCCGAATAAAGGCAGATTACGTACACCGTTCCGAATCAAGGGAGGCAGTTTACGTACACTGTCCCTAATCCAGGGATGCAGTTTACGTACACCGCTCTGAATCCCGGGAAGCAGTTTACGTACACCGCTCTGAATCCCGGGAAGCAGTTTATGTACACCGCTCCGAATAAAGGCAGGCAGATTACATACACCGTTCCGAATCAAGGGAGGCAGTTTACGTACACTGCTCCTAATCCAGGGATGCAGTTTACGTACACTGCTCTGAATCCCGGGAAGCAGTTTACGTACACCGCTCTGAATCCCGGGAAGCAGTTTATGTACACCGCTCCGAATAAAGGCAGGCAGATTACATACACCGTTCCGAATCAAGAGAGGCAGTTTACGTACACTGCTCCTAATCTCAGGAAACAGTTTACGTACACCGCTCTGAATCCCGGGAAGCAGTTTATGTACACCGCTCCGAATAAAGGCTGGCAGATTACATACACCGTTCCGAATCAAGGGAGGCAGTTTACGTACACTGCTCCTAATCCCGGGATTCAGTTTACGTACACCACTCTGAATCCCGGGAAGCAGTTTATGTATACCGCTCAGAATAAAGGGAGGCACATTACGTACACCAGGCTGTTCCAAATCCATGAGTTTGAGTATGCGTACACGCGAGTACTCAGCAGTAATGCTCGGAGCACGGTTGGAGAGGGATACGTCACTGGGCGAAGGTCATAGCACAAGTCTATGCGTACCTGCCAGTCTTGATGTATCCACCGTGAAGTGACGGCAGCCCCCCACAGCAGAGCTGTATTGCATGTTGCAGGTTTACTCACGAAAGGCGGCGAGTACTCTGCTGCTCACGAGCGAGCTGCTTGGCTGGAACAGCCTGACGTACACCGTTCCGAATCACGGGAGGCAGTTTAGGTACACTGCTCCAAATCCCGGGATGCAGTTTACGTACACCGCTCCGAATAAAGGGAGGCACATTACGTACACCGCTCCGAATCAAGGGAGGCAGTTTACGTACACTGCTCCTAATCCAGGGATGCAGTTTACGTACACCGCTCCGAATAAAGGGAGGCACATTACGTACACCGCTCCGAATCAAGGGAGGCAGTTTACATACACTGCTCCAAATCCCGGGAGGCATTTTATGTACACCGCTCCGAATAAAGGGAGGCACATTATGTACACCGTTCCGAATCAAGGGAAGCAGTTTACGTACACCGCTCCAAATAAAGGCAAGCAGATTACGTACACTGCTCCGAATCAAGGGAGGCAGATTACACACACTGCTCCAAATCCCGGGAGGCAGTTTATGTACACCGCTCCGAATAAAGGGAGGCACATCATATACACCGTTCCGAATCAATGGAAGCAGTTTACGTACACCGCTCCAAATCCCGGGAAGCAGTTTATGTGCACCGCTTCGAATCAAGGGAAGCAGTTAACGTACACCGTTCTAAATCACGGGAGATAGTTTATGTAGTTTCCTGATCTGGGGAGGCAATTTACCGTGCCCGGACTGATAGTAGAACACTGGCATTTGGTTGGTTTACTTCAATGGATGCATTCTTTCATAATAAACTATTGTAATTTTTTCATGCCCTCGTAAACCGTTAATTAAGATTTTATAAATATATTTCTTGTTACTCCAGCGACCTATGGTTTAACCCACAGCCGTTTACATTCTCTGTCCCTTTCTTTAAATAACGGTATTGCAACTGTTGTTGTTTGAGTCTTCAGTCTCTTGACTGGTTTGATGCACGTCTCCATGCACCCCTGTCCTGTACTAATCGTTTATTTTTTCTTAACTACCACACCTTACATCCGAGACAATCTGTTTAACATATTCTAACCTTTGGTCTACCCCTACAGTTCTTATCCTCAACCTTTCCTTCGATAACTAAGTTTGCTATTCCTGGTTGTCTTACTGTGTGTTCTACCAACCTATCTCTTCTCTTCATTAGCACTCGACAAAAAAATCCTTCTTCACACGCTCGTCTTAATACTTCTTCATTTGTTATTCTATCTACTCATCTGATCTTCATAATTCTCCTGTAACACCACATTTCAAATGCTTCTATTCTCCTATTTCTGCTGCGGCAACAGTCCAAATTTCACTTCAATGTAGCACCACGCTCCAGACAAAGGCATTCTAACATGATTTTCTAATGCCTAGATCTATATTAGATGTTATAGAATGCAAACACATTTGCCATTGAAAACAAATGTTTTTAAATGTCCGTATTGATGTTAGAATTAAACGTTTTAAACTATACGCCAAATCAATACATAAACAAATATATATTTTATATATTGGTACATGTTTCGACCTACATTGGGGTCATCATCAGCCTAAAAGAAAATCAATTAATAATTAAAAAATATAGATTGTTAAAAGACCAATCTTATATTTATTTAATTAATACTACATTTGTAAGGATATCAATTTTATTACTATATTTTATTTATTACAATTATTATAATTAATTTTTCATTTTAATTTAAATTTAAGTCACATACCATATGCTATTTTAGTTTTCAATTTTTAACTGATTTTTTTTTAAGGCTGAGGATGACCCCAATGTAGATCGAAACATGTACCAATATATAAAATATATATTTGTTTATGTATTGATTTGGCGTATAGTTTTAAACGTTTAATATTAGATGTCAACAGATTTCATTTCTGTATAAATACTTTCCTTGCCTGGTGAATGATTATCAAGTTATCAAGTTATGAGTAATGGTACAGATACTCGTAACATTTCTAGAAAAAATATTGCAACTACAGAATTTGAAATATGATAGTTCAGTAAACAGAGAACTCTTATTCATCTATTTTTGCTGAACTATGACAAAATAAAATTATTATGTAGTGTATTGGTGTTTAGTTTTATAAAAGATTTTATATAATTTCTTTGATAGTGCAATACCGGAAGCCACCGTGGCTTCGGCGGCAGCACGCCGGCCTCTCACCGCTGGGTCCGTGGTTCAAATCGTGGTCACTCCATGTCAGATTTGTGCTGGACAAAAGCGGAGGCAGGAATGTTTTTCTCCGGGTACTCCAGTATTCTCAGTCAAAATTTTATTCCTGTAATAATCTCCACTGTCTTTTCATTTCATCTGTCATTCATTTAATAATTACCTCCAAGGAGTGCGACAGGCTTCGGCAGCCGGCACAGTTCATATCCTCGCCGCAAGATGGGGGCTTCATTCATTCCATCCCTGACCCGGTCGGTCGACTGGAACAGGCTTTGGATTTTCATTTCATAGTGCAATACTGGCCTTGGTTGATACTTGGATACCATTGATCGAAGTAGTGGTTTCCTTTCTACGAGGGTGGAAGTCTGTCATTCACCCTTTAAAAACATATCTCAAGCAGCTGTTGGGTTTATGCACGGTGATTTATGTTTCCTTAAATTGATTGCGGCTGTCTTGGTCTCTGGTCTTTCATAACGAATGATTTAGAAGTTATGAGTAATGGTGCAGATAAAATTTCTACAAGAATAAACGAGACCCTTTGCCTTACGCAAGAAACTAAGAATTAGAAGGATGAAGGCAAAAATAAATTCACTTGTTTGAAAAGTGAAGCCTCACACCAACAGCTATTATGATTAAATCATGATAACATAACAAGTTGTTTAATTATTAATCAAAGTTGGGACATTACAAAGAACAACTCCCCTGTAATCCCACCCTCTCTCTCTCGTTCTCCTCATGACTGTCTTCATCCAACGACCTTCTATCTTGAGCCAACTGCTTGATTAGTTGATATGAACGTCGCCCTTTAATGCCATCGAGGAACCCTGCTCTTGGTCGTCCTCTGCTAGTCTTCCTTCCAGTTTCCCTTCAAACAGTGTGGTGCACCTTGATGAATGTCGGAGTAAGTGACCAATCCAACTACTGTATATTGTTACGTGCTACCCCTAGTAGCAAGTTCATTAATTGGATTACGGTGGGTGAAATCACAACACAATTGTTCCTTTAACGAAATATTAGCTTTATTGCAGGCCAGGAAAATACACCACACAATAAGCACTGAATCTCACTTCATAAGACACTACTAGTCACTATAGCTTCCACACTTAGCCTACGTTCACACTACTGTCCTCGCTATTTAATACCTGCAACTCTGCCTTGTACACAAACTACAGTTATTTACGATAGCCAGTCACTCACCACTACACACTGCTTCGCTGTCCGCTGGCTAGGGAACAGCCCACTGCGTTTCGCAATTCACCACAATATCTCTGCCGCACTAGGTAGGTACACACTCCTCAAAACTCAGTCCCTCCGTATGATTCACACTGCCTCGCTGTCTGGAGAATCAGCCTCACTTGGGTTTCGTAACTTCGCACGTCACGTCGCCACACTGCTGTCGCGCAGGTAAAACAAGCACTAGCTCAAAAACACTGTTCCTCCCTCGCTGGTGAGGCCGCTTTATATAGGGAGGGTGGTGACTCAATGGACGTTTCCAGAGTAGGAGAGTTCACGGCTCCTCCCGAGAGTTCCATCACCAGGTACGCCGGGAACATTCCAGACCATGTCTTTGTTCACGTTGCGTAAGTAGCCGGCCGACAGAGACCAGAGGTAGCCTCAGGCGGCTGTGAGTCACGCGAGAGGGAATGAAGCAACCCCGCTCTCGTAACAATATCTTATTTTCGTGATCATTTTCCCTAGACTGATTGTTTCTTAAAAATGGGCAAATAAATCCGCGACTGATCCATCTAAATTAGCATTTCCCCAACATTGTGGAGCAAAACTAGTGAACAGATCTTAATTTCCGCAGGTGTATTGCCTCTAACATTACATATTCTGTAATTGTTCTTTGATAGATACATAAATCCGTTGTTTCGTACGTACAATAATGACCTCTGTTCGTGATAACTCACGTCTATGATTTCACTTTCATTGTATAAGTCGGCACATTTAGTCGGCTAAACCTTTCGTAGACCCTTCGGACACTTTGCTTCCATATATAGTCAGTTCTTGGATTTAGGTGGCGTTGGAATCCTCCACGTACGCGGCATTCGTACCCAAACATTACGTCATCACCTTCTCACCTAAGAAATTCGTAAATACGTAACGAGTCCCTCCTCTGTTATTATATGCTCCTTGATAGAGAAGGACCTCACTGTAGAACAGACATCACAGTGACACGGGTTATTAGATAAATTCTACACACACACACACAAGTACAAGGGGCTACGTGACCACAATGTCGCAAAGCTCCCCCTATATAATCAACAACAACAACAACTACTACTACAACTACAACAACTACTACTACTACTATACAGTGGCGTAACTAGAATTTGCTTCTGGAGAGGGTTCGTATCCTAGCGCAGTCAGTTGGCCTTTGAGGGTGTGCAAATGCGAGGGAGCCGTGTCAGTAGATTTACTAGCACGTTAAAGATCCCCTTCGGGGTAAAATTCCGGCACCCCGGTGTCTCTAAAAGCCAGAGTAGTTTAAAGGGACGTAAAGCCAATAACATTATTAACTTCTGGAGAGGGATGAGATAAGTCAAATCTGAACTAAGTTAATTGCGTTTATGGTTTTTCATTTGTTGTTGTTTTCTACTATTTTTAGCTTTGCTTTTTTGGTTTGTTTTGTGTTTGTTTCCTGCTTTTATTTTATGCCTTGTGTTTTTTTTGGTGTTTGTTTTCTGCTTTAACTTTTGAATTTTGCGTTTTAGTTGAGTTTTTTGGCTATGGTTTTGTTTTCCCTCCTTTTGTTTTTAAATTTTGCTTTTTGCTTTATGTCTTTTTGTTTTGGTTTTTGTGTTTGTTTTCTACCTTTGCTTTGGCTTTCTTGTTTAAGTCATGTGTTTGATTTTGCTTTTTGGTTTGTGCGGGGGGCAAATGAAACAATCAATGAAATCATACCTACACGTCTTCATGTTTAATCTCGATAGAATTTGATACGTATTATATGTACTCTCAATGTACAAAAGCTTGGAAAAGAATAGTTTCGGTTGGCCTAACACTAAATATTTTCCACAAGTTATGATTTTCCCCCTTCAAATTAGTAACTTAAGTATAAACGTACATAATCCAGTCATTTGTCACCAATCTAAAAATGGCTTTTTTAAAATAATATTCTCATCAAATTACGATTTTTAAAAATTATTTTCCTCTAGGGGATTGATCCCCCTAATCTCTCCCCGCTGTAACGCCACTGCTACTACGGGGTCATTATCCATTTGCGCCCCATAAACACGGCAAGCTAAGCCGGCTGTGACTGGCTCAGATCGCGGGTGCGCGTAACGCGGTTCAGCCGGTGATAGGCGGGCTCAGCTGACTTATAACGTTAGTTCACGTGTGAACATGGACGTGTATCGATGATGATGATGATGATAATTGTTTTAACGGGCCTAACAGCTAGGTTATCGGCCCCTAATGATCTGGGTGATAGCGAAAATGGCAGTAAAATGGAAACCCGAACGAAAATTAAGTGAGACGGAAAATACTTACAAAAAGGGAACTCAGATTGAAACAACTCACAAAATGTTCTTACAAAATGGAATTTAGAACGAAAAGAATCACCAAAGGAATAGATTGAAAAAAAAAAGACGCACAAAATGCAGGCTAGGTTCAAAATACGTACAAAATGCAATGTAGAGTCGAAATACTTACAAAATGCAATTGAAATTCAAAATACTTACAAAATGCAAATGAGATCGAAAATACGTACAAAATGCAATTGAGGTTCAAAATACTTACAAAATATAATTGGAATTGAAAATACACAATGCCAATCAGATTGAAAGATCCCATTTCCAATCCAAAATATTTACAAAGTGCAATTGAAATTCAAAATACTTACAAAATGCAATTGAAATTGAAAATGCTTACAAAATCTAAGGTAGATTCAAACTACTCATTTGGATTGACAATACTTACAAATGCAATTTAGATTGAAAATACTTGACAAAATGTAATTTAATTCAAAATACCCACAATATGCAATTGAGAATCAAAATACTTGCAAAATGCCCACCACACAAAATGCAATTTAGATTTAAAATTCTTGTGAAATGCTGTTTTGGTTGAAAATACTTACAAAATGCAATTGAAATTCAAAATACGCACTAAAATGCCCTGCTCCTACATTGAAACACTTACTAAAAAGCAATTTAGAATGCCAATCTTTACAAAATGCAATTGAGCTTGAAAACAATCGCGAAATGCAACGTAGATTAAAAATACCTACAAAATGTAGTGAAAAAAAACTTAAAGGGAATTTAGATACACGGGGAGCCAAGTAACAAAAACAGTGCGGGAATCTTAAAGAAAAAAGGAAATATAATGAAAAGAATACAAGAGGTCTGACCCCTCGAAGAAGGAGGGATCAGGAAAGATGAGACAAGGGCCAATTACGGCGGGGAAGTGAAAGACTCCCTAGGCCTCGGATACCCTAATACCGTCGGGGTCGGAAAAAAACAAGAGTTGACCAAGGGAGGTCGACAGGAACGAAGACTGAGAGGAGCCCGGCACAAGTAAGTGGAAGCAATGCTGGACTCAGCTGGGGTCCCGTGGTCACCAACCCACGCCCCACAAGATGTGAGCCCCTGGGGGAGAGGACGTGTATCTGCAAAGCTTAGACGTTAGTGTTGCACATTTAGTGAGTATTGTGATTACTTTGTAGGTCATGCCTAGACACCAATTCACATTGCACGAACGTGTGTGTATCCATAATTCGTATATGAAAAGCTGAAAATCTTGTTCTGAAACGAGACGAAAATTTCGAATCAAATTTCCAAGAAGACCTTTGCCTAATGCCAGTAGTTACGAGGCTCGCTAAACGAGTCAAGGAAACTGGCTCCTTAAATAACAAAAGAGTGGACAGACATTTGTTCATCAGAAGATGGCAGGTGTGTGTAAAAAGAGAGTGATGACATTTTCAGCATCGTCTATGAGCACTGTAAGTACAAATTATTGAACATGTTAGGTAAAGGTGTGGAAGTGCGTGCCAACCACCGGCTGAACCGGGTACGCGTGGCCGCGATCTGCGCCAGTCCCAGACGGCTTAGCTTGCCGTGTTTATCGGGACGCACATAGATAATGACCCTGTATAAGACCAAGCCGCTTGAAACGCCACTACATGGGTGCCGCATGTTTGAGTGGGGAGTGTCCGGTATTTGGAACTCGCTGCTATTCTCCTTCAGAATACAATATCAGCTATGCAAACGGAAGTGTATTACAAAGAAGGAAGTCGTGCGTATCGGGCTCAATTCTCTGGACAATATTAATGCTAACAAACTGAACCACAAGAGGTAAAATACACGGAAATATTTAACATTAAAAAACGTTCAGATTTGCGAACGAAAAACCTTGAGAACTTATTCATTGGGATACATTCCAAGAGCTGCATTATACTAAGCAAATAGAGCAAATTTCAAGTCATTGTGGTTGTATGTTCGTGAAGGAATCCTTTTGTAAGGGATCATTAAGAAATAAGTGAACCTTAAGATGACAGTTACTACGCTATATTTGCCTTGCAAGGTTCGGTTAACATAACATCTCCATTAAGATGAGCAGATACCGGTTCAATGGTTAACAGTAAGTTCTTGACCCACAACCCCTTACTTTAGAAATATAATGTTGCCGAAGTAGGCTTTCAGAGCAAGAGCCTGGGAATCAGATGGATGTTTTATTCACTCGCTTCCTTGCTCAAAAGAAGTCAGTACCGGTAGAACGAATCCCAGTAAGACCACGGATAATTAGAGAACTGTGAAACAATTTGTCATTTAATATACCGGTACCTTTAATTCACAGTAAAGAGTGTGACATCTTCCATTCTAAGCAGAGAGGAAAGACACCTCACCATTACAAAAAGTGTCTCTGTTGGTGGTGTTGTTTTTGTTGGTGGTGGTTTTGTTGTTGTTGTTGTTTCATTGGAGGGGCTTGGACATCGTGGTCACTTAGCCCCATGTGATTGTGTGGTTGTAGAATTTGTCTGATAATCTGTGTTATTGTGATGTCTATAGTGAAATGAAAATCTACAGCCTGCTTCCAGTCGACCGACCGAGTCAGGGATGGAATGATTGAAGCTCCCATCTAGCGGTGAGGATATGAACTGTGCCGGCTGCCGAAGCCTTTCGCACTCCTCTGAGGCAATTATTAAATGAATGACAGATGAAATGAAATGTTAGTGGAGAGTGTTGCTGGAATGAAATTTTTGACAGGGAAAACCGGAGTACCCGGAGAAAAACCTCCGTTTTGTCCAGCACACGGAGGAACCGGGATTTGAACCACGGACCCGGTGGTGAGAGGCCGGCGTGCTACCGGCTAAGCCACGGAGGCTACGTAGTTTATAATAGTGAGTGTAATTGTAATTGTAATTCAGGTGAGGATTGGGAAGGGGATGGCCGTGGCCTCAAGTTAGGAACCATCCCTGCATTTGCCTGGAGTACAAGTGGGGAAACCACGGAATACCACTTCCAGAATGGCTGAGGTGGGAATCGAACACGCCTCTTCTCAGTTCAACCTCATGAGGCTGAATGTACCCCATTACAGCCCTCAGAGCAGAAACAATTTCTTGGCATAGCTGCAAATCGAAACCGGGCCTCCGCAGTGACAGCCAAGAATGCTAGCCACTACATAACGAGGCGGTAAAGGTTATTCACTACTATTCTGTCAAATAAGAAATAAGGTATACAATTTCTTACGACAAAATTTTACTGGGAGAATCTGGCAACGCAGCATGCAAGAACATAGGCTACAAGTAAGTCTACTTAATATCTAACACTGAGTGTCTTCCATACCACTTTGCATCAGCCCCTACAAGGGTCTACTTTAATAATAGAACAGCTGAACTATGGAAAAAGAGTCTAAGACGTGAACTTATGAGATTATTATTATTATTATTTTTATTATTATTATTATTATTATTACTATTCGTTGAGCCCAACTAAGGAGCGCGTTATAGCTTCAGCATAATGTTTCCTCTTTTCTTCCCAATCTCTCTTCATCCGTTCACTATGCTCCCTTTCGCGTTCGGCGCGTGGTGGTGCAGTGGTCAAGCTGCTTGCCTCTCACCAAGGCGTACGGGTTCGATTATCGGTCAATGCATGTGAAATTTTGGAAGTGAAATATCACGTCCTGTGGTTCGGAATCCATATTAAAATGCAGGTCCCATGCCTCACGATTGCGAGTTAAACGGTCATGTAAAACTACAAGCTTCCTTCCTTTTTCTTTTGCGTACTTCTGTCCACCCTGTATTCTTCCTTGTAGGTTTTGTCGGCAAATTTGTGTCAGTCTATTAGAGTTGTAAATGTTGGTCCATTGTCAATGATATCTTCGTCGATATCAATTTCTAATTTCTAGTTCTACCAGCAATTGTTGTGGTTGTTCAGATATTTAAAATCTTCATCTTATTATTAGTACCATTATTATTATTATTATTATATTATTATTATTATTATTATTATTATTCGCACGAGTAGAACTGGGCAAGGCTCAAGCCCGGAAGGAAGCCGTAGCAATATCGCCGGACAATATACTGTAGTTGGGGCATTATGCTGAGGAACGAGCTCAGCTGGGATACGGTCGCTTTCTTTGTTGAGGTGGTCCTTCGTCAGAAGAAGTCGGATGGGGACTTGCTCGATTTAGTTGATTAAGTCTGCGATCCGCGGACTATGAATGGAGAAGTAAGATGGTGCTTGTGAAGCAAAGAAAATGGCTCCATCCTGAAGTAATACGAAAGTGGTCCCGGGATGGGTTTTGTCAAGAGGACAGGGTGTGGTTTTTTAGTGGCTGTTCAAGCAGCACTCTTGAGGAATGCGGACCCTTCTCAAGGTCTTATGCAAGATTTGTCCACTTCCCTCGTCAAAATATATTATTTATTTGCATACATTCTCCTTTGAGGAGAGCGCTAAAAAAACAAAAATCTAGCATTTGGGTGGCTCTATACTTATTTTTATCTTCCCTAAAACCTATCATCCGTTCACTGTGTGCCTTCTTCTCTCCATCTGTTCATTTACGCCTATTTCTTTGGGGCTGTGATCTAAATTCAAATTTCTGGTTTCTGATTTTTCTCTACAAATGCTGCGGTCGTGAATGTCTTCTACCCTGACCGGCAAAAAAAGTGGAACACTAATTTTTTATGTAATTTCTTAATTTATTCCACTAAAATTTATCGGTTTTCCAATATTTGCATTATTCATGTAAATTTAGATGGTTGGCAGCAGAAAATACCGAATCATGTTTTACAACACGCTTTAACTCACAAATTTCGTTACATCTTGCATATCTTACAATTTTCTATTTTTTAGTAATGCTCTTTTGGGCTGGTGTTTATCAAACGTATTGCCAAACAAAACAGTATTAATGTTTGCACTGCACGGCAAGAGAACACTGGTCTCTAAAAACGGGTGTTTCCACCTTTAGCGTCTATGACAGCTTGTAAACGCTCAGGCATACTGTTCACAACTCGTCGAATGGCATCTGCCGGGATGCGATCCCATTCCTCCAGCAGCGATGTTCTCAGTTGTGCCAAGGTGGTGTGGTCATGCTGTCTGACGTTCCTTCCAAGCGTATCCCATACATGTTCGATGGGGTTCAAGTCAGGACTACGAGCTGGCCAGTCCAGGGTTTGAATCTCCACCTCCTGCAGATATTGTACAACACAGCGAGCAGTATGAGGGCGGGCATTATCCTGCATCAGCATGAAATTCTGACCAATGAAAGGCGCAAAGGGCATCACATGGTTCATCAGGATCTCTTCGGTGTACCTTTGGGAATTGAGCGTCCCGTGATCGATGCACACCAACTCAGTGCGGGCCATAACGTTGATGCCACCCCACGCCATAACCGAGCCACCTCCAAATGGAGTCCTGGAGGAGAAAGCAACAGGGCTGTACCTCTCCCCGCGCCTTCTCCACACTCTCTCTCTTCCATCAGGAGATCTAAGGTTAAAGCGACTCTCGTCAGTGAAGAGAACAGAGGCCCACTGCTCGTGGGTCCATCCCAGATGCTGCCTTGCGAAGCGAAGACGCGCCTCTCTGTGATGCCGTTCGAGTGCGGGTCCACGTGCAGGTCTCCTGGACGAAAGATGAGCTTCTTCAAACCTTCTTCTTACTGTTCGCTCACTCACTCTCACATTTCTGACATTTTCCAGTTAATTTCGTGCCTGAACTGCTGTGGTATGCCGATCACGCAGAACTTGTAGGGTGAGAAATCTGTCATCCCTGGCACTTGTGCTTCTTCTACGGCCTGACCCTCGTCTCCTGTCGTATGTTCGGTGCTCTCTGTAACGTTGCACTGCATGATGTATGCTACCGAGAGATGATCCAATGACCTCAGCAACATAACGGAAGCTGCGGCCATCCTCCACCAATGCAACTGCCTGTGCAGCTTCTTCACGGCTAAGAGGCATGTTTTAGTGTGAACTGCAAATGGATAACTTGCTAAAATGTGTGACAATGGTTCACACGTGTTCAACAAGTGCCAGTTGCTATCCCTAGAACAACAATAAGCGAGCTGCAACACTCATAAACCTTAAAGGCTTCCAGTCCGCTTCCCGCCATAAAACCATTAAGATAGGCTCATCGAGGATTGGGGGTAATTGGTGGTAATAAACCACCCTAAGAAATGTCATATTATCAATTTCTATTCACGGATGTTTCAGATGTTTGTTCTAATGCATGAAAAGCTTTTAAAATGTGATTAAATCTTTTTCAAGGCTAGATTTATACTATTTATATTACTTTTATTAACTGTTCCACTTTTTTGCCGGTCAGTGTTGTTGTAAGTCTTCCATAGTTTCTTTATACCAAGAAGTACCCAATTACGACGTAGAAATTATGTTGAATACTCTTTTAGTCAGTCTGGTGACGTTCATTCTGGCGATATGTGTAAAGAACGTCACTCTGCGTTTTCCGATGAGTGTTGTGATAGATTTAGTATTTCTGTATAATTCTTTTTTTTTTGCCAGAAATTATCTCTGAAAATAGCACCGTAAATCTTCCTCAGAATTTTCCTTTCTTGTTTTTCAATGTGTGTAATTTTGGCCATTCCCTTGGTGCTTGTGGATTCTGATGCGCATAAGGTTTTATAATGTCGTAATTTCGCAGCCTTGGAAATGCATTTTTATTGTCATTATATTATTATCATCATTATTATTTTGAGGGACTATTCTATATTGTAAGGCTTAGGCCTACTGGTTCTTAAGGGACAGAACAGCAACTTCATCCACCCATATTTGCTTTGTAGCTATTGAACAATGATTATGATCATTAAGAATACTAGGACAGCAGAATTTTCGGGTTCGAATGATGACTGTGGACACATAATTAGCAGCCCGTGGCATCGCCGTGGATTTAATTACGCACCACGTCTGCGATGGGCTTCGGAGAAAAGGTCAGGGAAGAATTCAATATTAGTGGAGATAAGGGGATACGAATTCACGTTACACCCTGCCGGAGATTCAAGCAGCTGGGCTAAGTTTATTTCAGTTCTCCACTGAATGCCTGTGACTACTTTTCAACCTAATTATCAAAATGGCTGCTATATTTCCCCCCACTCCGCAAACAAAAAGTGCCTCTCACAATACATATTCTTGAGTTCGTACGCATATTCGCATCCATAATAATGGAATGTATTTAAATTTGTTATAATATGGACATAAGTCACCTCTTATATGACTGTTCTACCTTCGAAAGAGAAAGATATAATATGAATCACCATTTGAATTACTGCAATAATGAAATAACAAAACCACTTTATCATATTTTTTAATTATTGTACCACACTTTATTTATCAAACATATCTCTACTTAGTAAAAAACCAAGTCCCCGATTCTTGAATGGTACGGGTAATCTCGAGAACCACTGGATGGATTTTGATGCGGTTGTCACCATTCTGTAAAGGATACCTCGAGGAATGTTTCTGTAGAAAATAATTTATTTTCAAAGGAATGATGCGTGAAAAAAAAACGAAAAGAAAACCTGGCATCCGTGCGCTTTTTAAGCTTACGCTGGGAAAATCGTTAAAAATATCTATATACTAAAAGTGTAAGAATTGTTCAGCATGAAAAGTTCTACAAAAACAAGTCCACGACCGCATATCTCTATCTTCAATACATCGCCCACTATAAGTGTCTTTACGTTTTCATTTGTTCCAACAATCTCCATTCAATTCTTAGCTTCGAGACAGTTTACGAGCTAGCTGGCTGGCAAGCGGACTAGTCACCCCAGAAACTGTCGAGCCGTGTCGTGTCGAGTCTTCACAGAAGAGTGGTGTTTATTTACTTTGCCAGTGAACTTATCGTTCCGCAGAATACACAGTCAAGTTTAGATTGTTTGGAAGGAGGATTTGTGATTTAAGCACCTCGCCATTCTTAAATTTTGTCTGACAAGAATTCGTTGTACATGCATCTCCATGATAATATAATTAATAGTCCAGTCAGTAATTTTAACCCATCATGATGAGACGGAAAAGGGGTATAGGTCGTAGTTCATTGAAATAAAAATAATAATACGCATATCACGTATCAGTGAAGCTGAGCAGGAAATAATTTCTCGATGGCCACAAGAGAGAGAAAGAAAGAATTCACAAAGACAAAGTGAGTCATCCCCAAAGTTCCTTTGACACAGGGAAGAAATGTTCATGGTTTGTGGTCCGATGAAGAGAATTCTGCTATGAATTATGATTCCTCCATAAATTATATAAATGCTGCTTCAGCTTCCGGGCGAACGAATAAAATTAGGAATCTTCAAGCAATATCATGTGTAATATATAATTTATATAAAAATTTAATTAATATTACATATTTTTATTTAAATGTAATTTTACATAATTCACCTAACAGGCTATTATTACATAAATATGTAAATATTTTGCATGTTGATGTTACATAAAAATCCTAGTGCCACCTTCAACATTTCCAAGTCTTACGTAACAGTGACGATTTCACCAAGGGGAAACTATTCTATAAACTTATTTCTATGATATAACAGAGTGGATGCAGTGAAAATAGAATACATTTCCTGAGCTAGAGTTGTGTCTGTTAATCTTTCCACTCTGAGGTCGAAGAGGGTCAGTCTGTTTGTCGCTGAATGTATTCCAAATCCCGATACACAAAGAGGACATTCCAGCGGAGCACAAAGCCGCAAGATAAAAACTATGTTCTTTGTTTTATTGTTTCTCCGCAACTTGTCCAAGCAGAACATTCCATCGAGTACGCGCGTAATTCAGCCATTTGTTCTGGACGCTGGATTCTCTTCCTGCTACCTCGACCTGCATTTACCGCGAAATATTCATTAACTCGTTTTCCAAGAAACATAACATTACCCAGGCAAACATATATATCGCTCATATGCTGCAACGGTGGCATAACTAGAAATCTGCACTTCTTCCGTTTATACCTCAACGTAGTGCAGGAAAATATTCACTATCAACTGATAAAGGATACTATGCTTTCTCGAGCATGTGAATTGGGTACATTATCAGGCATAATTTTGCTAAGTATGTTCTCGCTTTGTGTAAGCTGTAATTTCTTCCATGTTTTGATTTGAAAACTCAAGTGAAATATTAACAACAAAGCTTTGCTCGCAATTACTTTAGATGTTTATAGCAACACCGCTGAAGAAGGCCATATGGCCGAAACTGGTACATTGCAAAGACACGGAACAGGGAGTAAGCGTGTCGAAGGCAGTCGTCCACTTTGGTTGGTTGGTTCCTCAGTTTAGGGGCTGCGACAACGCGGTCATGTAGCCCAGTGTACTTTGGGTGTGTGTAGAATCTGTCTGATAGCCGGTGTTAATTGTGATGGCTGTATTAGTGTGTGTTATCTGTAATTCTGGTAAGGCCTGCAGACGATCAATTTTAAGTAGTTCCTACTGTTTCTACCAAATGCTACCGTCAACGACACTTAGCTGTGAGCTTGGCTACTAGATACCACCACAACCAGCACCCGACGTCGAACGTTGGAACTTATAGAGCATTAATTAAATCTAAACTACATATTTAGATTCACATAATTGTAGTTAGTGGAAGGTTCTTTTACATGCCATAAATCTATGAGATAGGCCCGCCGCCTTTACTTCCCCTTCGAAGGAAGACGTACTGAGGGATTTTTAACGCTCTTAAAAATCCGACGACTTTGGTCGGGTTTGAACCCGCGATCTTGAGCATAGAAGCTCAGCATGCTACCAACTGCGCCACCGAAGCCGCTGCCGTCCACTTTCTGCCTCGTTGAAGCAACCGGGCAACCGCCAGCCTTCCACTTCCACGCTCAGACTCCTCCTCGTCCATTAAATCACTTTAAACAGAGGTTTATTGTCAATTTTAGCCGATTTGTTTATCACCTTCGTATAGGGTGGCCTTCCAAGAGTATCCTCTGCCAATTACAATCCGATCGGGGGTGGGAGTGAAAGACGGGGATGTAGATGCTAGCAGAGTTCCCTGGTTAGCAGCTCTCATGGGCTATGAGTTGCTGTAGTGTTGGTACTAGGAAATGAAGGGTATACATTATCGTGAAAACCGCAGGTTTCAGATGTTCAAAGTGTTGAGAGGGGAGAGAGAGTTACTCAGGATGGCCGACCAGCCGGAGAATTCATTAAGCTCTAGCTCTCAAGAGCTCGGAAGTGGCTGGCCTCGTAAGCACTCTGCCCTGGCCAGGCAGGCAAGCAATTTCCGTTCATGTGATGGGACGAGCTAGTTAAGTAGCTTGTCCTATCAAGCTATGATCGCACATTCAAAGGGTAAATACTGTTAGCTTTTACACGGCTGGCCAATGAGATTACACTATCCCCTAATGAATTAATGGCCAAGAACATATCGGACGATAAAGGAAACACATGAACAACAAATAGAAACTCTTGTAGTCCAGCGTTATCGAAGTTTCATAGACAACCAGAGCCTGCCTGCACTACAACGGCTTTCATTTTCCTCCGCAATTAGGTTAGCAGCCATTCAGCTTGTTTGCTTGTCGTACTAAATTTGCGAGGTCCGTTCCGAAGCGAAAATATTCTGGTAACGACATTGGTCAATACTAATGTCAGGGGAAGAGAAATATTGTAGCCTATGACAGTACTACAATACTAATAATAATAGACAACCGCGTCTTTCGACAGAAGGTAAACAAATGGGAAGTGATGTCAGAGAAAGCAGCACCTTCAGCCCAAAGACCAAAGTGGACCGACGAAAGGATGAGGGCCTTTAGTGCACGAATGAAAGAATACTGGAAGAAAAAGTAGTCATGATTGCTTCGCGTGGTCTAATATGCCAGCGTCGTGTAAAATAAATAAATAAATAAATAAATAAATAAATAAATAAATAAATAAATAAATAAATAAATAAATAAATAAATAAATAAATAAATAAATAAATAAATAAATAAATAAATAAATAAATAAATAAATAAATAAATAAATAAATAAATAAATAAATAAATAAATAAATAAATAAATAAATAAATAAATAAATAAATAAATAAATAAATAAATAAATAAATAAATAAATAAATAAATAAATAAATAAATAAATAAATAAATAAATAAATAAATAAATAAATAAATAAATAAATAAATAAATAAATAAATAAATAAATAAATAAATAAATAAATAAATAAATAAATAAATAAATAAATAAATAAATAAATAAATAAATAAATAAATAAATAAATAAATAAATAAATAAATAAATAAATAAATAAATAAATAAATAAATAAATAAATAAATAAATAAATAAATAAATAAATAAATAAATAAATAAATAAATAAATAAATAAATAAATAAATAAATAAATAAATAAATAAATAAATAAATAAATAAATAAATAAATAAATAAATAAATAAATAAATAAATAAATAAATAAATAAATAAATAAATAAATAAATAAATAAATAAATAAATAAATAAATAAATAAATAAATAAATAAATAAATAAATAAATAAATAAATAAATAAATAAATAAATAAATAAATAAATAAATAAATAAATAAATAAATAAATAAATAAATAAATAAATAAATAAATAAATAAATAAATAAATAAATAAATAAATAAATAAATAAATAAATAAATAAATAAATAAATAAATAAATAAATAAATAAATAAATAAATAAATAAATAAATAAATAAATAAATAAATAAATAAATAAATAAATAAATAAATAAATAAATAAATAAATAAATAAATAAATAAATAAATAAATAAATAAATAAATAAATAAATAAATAAATAAATAAATAAATAAATAAATAAATAAATAAATAAATAAATAAATAAATAAATAAATAAATAAATAAATAAATAAATAAATAAATAAATAAATAAATAAATAAATAAATAAATAAATAAATAAATAAATAAATAAATAAATAAATAAATAAATAAATAAATAAATAAATAAATAAATAAATAAATAAATAAATAAATAAATAAATAAATAAATAAATAAATAAATAAATAAATAAATAAATAAATAAATAAATAAATAAATAAATAAATAAATAAATAAATAAATAAATAAATAAATAAATAAATAAATAAATAAATAAATAAATAAATAAATAAATAAATAAATAAATAAATAAATAAATAAATAAATAAATAAATAAATAAATAAATAAATAAATAAATAAATAAATAAATAAATAAATAAATAAATAAATAAATAAATAAATAAATAAATAAATAAATAAATAAATAAATAAATAAATAAATAAATAAATAAATAAATAAATAAATAAATAAATAAATAAATAAATAAATAAATAAATAAATAAATAAATAAATAAATAAATAAATAAATAAATAAATAAATAAATAAATAAATAAATAAATAAATAAATAAATAAATAAATAAATAAATAAATAAATAAATAAATAAAATAACAATAATAATAATAATAATAATAATAATAATAATAATAATACAATTAAAGTAGAAGACGATTACTCATACATCTGTGGATCATCCCAAAGCATAAGTCACCTCTTATATGACTGTTCTACCTTCGAAAGAGAAATATATAATATGAATCACCATTTGAATTACTGCAATAATGAAATAACAAAACCACTTTATCATATTTTTCAAAAATATTGTTTTTACAATCAGTTTCTAACATTCACACACACCATTTACTCTTAATTATCTTTCTAAATTGCCTTACGTAATATGTAACCTGTACTTTCTTAAACTACAACCCCAATATACAATGACCGGCAAAGAAAACCGATCACTTGAAAAATTCAACATTACTTTCATTGAATTCATAAATATGAACACTCTAGGCCTAGTACATAACTTACTGTTTATAGGATGGAAGGAAGGTTAATTGTTTTGCTGGGTGTATTATCATTCATGTCATTGTTTCACTTAACAATAGTGATTCATTGACATGATGCTGTTTCCCACGGAAAGATGCGTGCGCCACCATTTTCGATCAGAGCCACTGCCCTGGCAACATCTTCAGGCCTCAAGAGCATATTCGTTTCTGAATTGTACAAGAACAACTGAGGCTATGACTGTATTGATCCTCTCTTATGGCAAAAGAAAAAAGAATAAAACATTGCATTGTTGACGATAGCGATGGCGCGCACATCTTTCCGCGGGAAACAGCATCATGTCAAAGAATTGTTAAGTGAAACAATGACAAGAAGAATGGCAATGCATCCAGGAAACCAATTAACCTTACATCCATGCTATAACTACAGTATGTACTGTACTAGGCCTATACCGTTCATATATAGGATCTGAATGAAAGTAATGTTTAATTTTTCAAGTGATCGTTTTTTTTTTCTTTTGCCGTTTAGTGTAATTCGGTGAAATACGATTTCCCTTGTAATGGATATTCAATAAATAAATAATAATACAGACTGACACCACCTCCGAAGATAAGTTCTTAGAAGAAATTTCTGAACATTTTACTATTAAAACAGGTTTCACACAACGTGATGGACTATCACCATTATTGTTCAATCTAGTGCTAAAGAAAGCAATCCGAAATTGGGATGAAGAAATAAAGGGGATTAAGATCGGCAAGTTAGTTAAAGATAACATTAATCTAAAATGTTGGGCGTTTGCTGATCTAGTTATTTTATCGAATAGGCAAGACACTATCCGTTCCCTGGAAAAACTTCATGAAATTGCACGTATTACTGAATTTCAAATTTCATACAAGAAAACATGGAAGGTTCTCCTCGATACTGACTGCAAAAGCCAATTCTAGTGTGTATGTCTCTTACTCGGGCTCTTTTCCGGTGTCGCTTCCGTAAAATGGAGAGGAGTGGAGTTGCACGTTACCTGAAAAATTGCCTGGTAATGCCAACAGTAGAATCTCCCATGCTATGCAAGGGATCGATTTCACATTGTGTTGAATGCCAGTAAGCTGTCAGACTGCAAGGAAGTGTTGTCGACTCGACAAACACTGGGGTCTGTTACCGGAAGTGCAATAGTGCAAACAGCTAGCTCTCTTCCACATCCCACCAACGCATTCCAAACCCACGCACGGAGAACACAACATGTATCTGTTCCTAGTTCCTTGGAACAAACAAATACGGACGCCACAGCTACTGCGAACTCTGTGATATTCCACTCTTGGCTAGCATATATGTGACAGAGGATGGACCACCTTACAAAATGATTTCAAAAAGCTGAATAAGGCTCAGAGTTGCCAATACTGTTTTCTTAATCGCCAAGTAGTAGTCAAAAGTCACTAGATTTCTATGTTGTCAATAGAAAGCAAGTACTTCCGTGACGAACTGAAAAGCCTACTTTTCTTAAAATTTTAGATTCACGCCAATGTTTAATGAAATGTTATATTTGATTTATCAGCGCGCGTAAAATCATGTTGGCAACAATGTCATTTATGTGTTGCTCCGAATTAATCTGAAATATTATGATCTACTGTATTATTGTTACAATTTTGGAACGAATCCATTTAAATTGGACTTCTCAGCAGGCTTAGAATCACTGCCATGTAACAGTTATTCCAAATTAATCTAGAATGTCATATACTATACGAGTGCACAGTTTAGAGCTGTTGGCTTGCATACTTTCTGATATATTGGTATTAGGATACAAATAGAGAGAGCATTTATTACCAGTTGTCAGCCCTGCTTACTCTCAAGAATACGCATAGGCATAACCGTGATGGTACACAAAGCACATAGCCTACGAAATTTGGTTGAAATCCAATTGATAGTGTAGAAGTTACATGCATTTAAACATTGGACCTATCAGCAGGCATAGGCTCATGATGGCAACACTGTCATGTATGACCTTCTGGAAATTAAAATGAAACATTATTATCTATGTGTGTGCCAATTTTGAAATATCTCCCATGCATACCTCCCGAGATATCCAACATGGAGCTCAAATTTCAATTGCGATTTTTCTGCAGTTAGTTGCACTGACGTCATTTTCAAATATGGTCGGCAGATATTCAGGTATAGATCTTCACTCATACCAAATTTGGTTTCGATAGCTGCAGCCGTTTAAAATTTTAGAAAATTCGCTAGATCTATCGACGAAGTGGCTATAGCCTACTGGCAACACTGGTCAGGATGAGATACATTAAACTACATCCCTATAAAACCATAGACTGGTAAATTTGAAATAGCCTACATTGTACGAAGGGCGTACTATATTGTATTACACATATTTTTTTCCTACCCAAATGAAGTACATTACACATCAGTTGTTACGTCCACCTTCTCAACATAATCTACTTGTAACTGTACGCACTTTTGCCAGCTATGTGTCAGTCTCTCCAGATCTTCCTGAAACCACTCTTTCGGACTGCTGCGTACCCATACCTTGACAGCTGTGTCCAGAGGATTCTTCGTGTTCCCGAACAGGTGGTGATCACTTAGTGCCAAGTCGGGAGAGTATGGTGGATGTGGCAGCACCATGAATTCCGTTTGATCAATGGCAGTGGTGGTCTCTCGGCTAGTGTGGGGACGGGCATTGTCATGTTGCAGAAGCACACCGTTAGCCCATTTTCCTGGTCGCTTAGTTTGAACGGCACAACGTAAGCACTTAAGGGTTGCCACAAATGCTGCACTATTAATCGTGGCCCCCAATTCCAACCAGTCAATGAGGATGATGCCCTTTGTGTCCCAGAACACTGTCGCCATTCCCTTGCCAACGGATGGCACTGTTCGACATCTCGTTGGCGGTGGACTGTCCCTATGCTTCCATTGCATGGTCGCCGTCTTGCGGAACTGCAGAACTGGACACAACTGTCAAGGCATGGGTACGCAGCACTTTGAAAGAATGGTTTCAGTAAGGTCTGGGGAGACTGACACACCGATGGCATAAGTGCATCAAGTTACAAGGAAATTATGTTGAGAAGGTGGACGTAACAAATGATTTGCACCGTACTTCATTTGGGTAGAAAAAAATGAAGTGCAGAACAATATAATACGCCCTTCGTTCATAGACAATTTTTAAGATTTTGTTAAGGGTCCATAGCTTAATACGACGAAAATAAATTTAAAAAAAAACTAAATTCAGGCAATTTTGAAGATTTTCGGCATTCCGGAGTCCCTTAAACGAGGTCAGGAACTTTTCATTCAAGGAATACACTGAGTAACCAAAAGTTACGGGAAGGATAGTCCCATGAGAAAATGTCGGCTAGTGAAGCCTATCCGGTGCAGATGCCTCCTTACAGTCCTGGAAGAAATAGGTTCCTGACTCCCAGCATTCAACTTGGGCGGTGATCTGACTCACAGTAGCCCTTCGATCGCCCCATATGGTTCTGCTGAGTCGATGTGGTGTCCGTTCGTTAAACACCTGTGGTCGTCCCGTGCGGCGGTTTACGCGGATGGTAACATTATCTCTGCGATATTGAAGATCCACCCTCGACACTGTTGACCTCAGAAACACGAATTCGAGTGTGATCTCCGAAATGCTCTGACCCATGCACCGTGCGCCGATTATCATCCCACGTTCAAAGTCCGTTAATTCGCGACGTGTTGCCATTTTCACTACACTCGTGTCTGTGACAGACTGCTCTGCTCCACCGCAGCTAGCCGCAACGCCCAGGAGTCATACACGGCACATTTTCTCATGGGACTACCCTGCCCGTGACTTTTGGCCACTCAATGTATAACAGCTCAAGGACTGCAGTGAATAGCTGAGTTACACAAATAGCACGATAGGTATATTGGCTTTCACGGCCAGTGAATTAAAATTCAGCATTTTTTCTAGGCTTGTGCCGTGTCTTGTGAGTGATTTGTGAGTGATTTCGCCTAAGACACCAAACTGGCTCATCAGCGGGCTCTTGGTGTCCCCGCCCGGACCCCCACAGGAATAGCAGCGAACTGCGCACTACCTCCCTTCCGATGAAGCTTCTTTACTGGGAGAACTTTATGCTCAAGTAGCCATAACCTCCCTATGGAGGCTTCCAAAAAGATGGTATATTGGCTTTCACGGTCAGTGAATTAAAATTCAGCAATTTTTCTATGAGATTTAATTCACTGACCGTGAAAGCCAATATACCATCTTATTGGAAGCCTTCATAGGGAGGTTATGGCTGCTTGAGCTTTTAGTTCACGCTGTAATGAAGCGCAGGTGCGCTTCACAAGCAGGGAGGTAGCGCGCATTTTGCTACTCCTGTGGGGGTCCGGGCGGGGACACCAAGAGCCTGCTGATAAGCCAGCTTGGCGTCCTAGGCGAAATCCCACACAAAACACGGCACAAACCTGAAAAATTGCTGAGTTTTAGCACGATAGGTTTTGTCAGAGTATGTGTTAACTGGAGGGCGCCCTCCTCTTCTCTCTCTCTCTCGCAGAAAGACCCGAGATGAAAAGCAGATGAAAGAGCGAAACGTTATCCGCGGAGCTGTAAGAAGTCATGTCTTAAGAAACTAGCTGGTGTCTCTCGGGAGATGAAGCTCTTGTATTCGTTCCGGAAAGCTGACAGGGCGCGAGAGAGATAACTTGTCTCCTAGGGAGCAACCTACACAGATGGCAGCACAAAGGGGGCAAAAAAATGAAAGAAAACAATGGCAGGGCGAAGTTCACAAGGGGGAAACTCGATAAGACCAGCATTCTTAAGGCACGAATTGAAGAACAATACTACAACACATTTCCGTGCGGATTGAGGGATAAAATATGGGGGTAACGTTCACAACATGCGCTGTCTATGCCAGAGGCAGCCACAAATTGGCTCACTGAGAGCGCTCCTCCCGCTCGGACTGAGAAGCTGACGAAGAACTTCAGAAACCCCTAACTTATAACTAAGGCCCGGATAGTTATGTAATTAAATATTTTCTATTTAACTAAATATTGTCTATTTATTTACATATTTTTGCCGTTTTTATAAATAAATATATTCTGGCGTATTTATTCATAAGCAAATATTTCCTATATTTGGTGATATGTTGTACTCCTTAGAATTAGATGATTGCTGCCCACATTTTCGTCCCCTGACAATTCCAGTAATTTGTTTCTCTATTTCGTGAATGCATCCTTGCCCCTGTATAATAGTAGTAAGTTAGGTTATTTCAGGACATGAATACCCCGGTCGTTAAGTATAGGAGGGGGGCTGAAGTCAACAGTCTCATTAAGAATCCAATAGTCCAATAGTCCTTACCTTGACAAGAAATTTTACTTGAAATTACAGTGGTCTGCGAAACTTGTGAGTATTGACAGAGTGTTAAGAAAGTTATTGAAATTACCTTTTCTTCTGCTCTTTAGAATGAAATTCGAAAACAGCACATACAAAATTTCACATCGCGCATCTGCAGTAAGTATTGTAGAATTCGGAAACTGAGGCAAGCCTCTGCCTATTAAGCGGGAACATTTGTACTGTAGATAGGATTATGGATTATCCAAGCAGCTGGACGTTTCAACTATACTTCAAGTAACTGGGTGGACATAAATATGGTACAAAATTAAAATCATATTTTGGAAACTTAATCACATATTTTCCACTTTTAATCACATATCCGGGCCTTGCTTATAACACTTGTTGGTCCTAACACCACCTCCCCATTTCCATTTTAGGCTTTCTGCCCTTTCTACCACGTCGCGTATGTTTGTCCTTCTTAGTTCCTAGTTCCTTATTCTGTCTCTTAGGGAAACGTTTAGGATCTTAAGCTCCATTCTTCTTTGACATACCTGTAGCTGCTTTTTCAGTTTTTCTGTCCAGGACCATGTTTGACAACCATAAAGTAGTGTTGGCATAACACGTTTGTCTAGGATTTCTGCTTTTGTGCTTACTTTTTAGTCTCTTGTCTGTGAGTAAGAACTTAAGCGACCAACATTTGTTCCACACCAGTCCTATGCGGAGTAAGGTACATTAAAACATTTTTATTTTTTTATTTTCTGAATCGAGGAACATCTTTTACCAAACGAATGGTTTCTGCCAATACTTTCGCACTGCCATAATACCTCTGAAGTGTTTTACTGCTCATATCTCTTGACAGTTAAAGGATGGTAACATGAGACATCTTCTGCAGAGCTGAAAACAAATCGACATCCGTACTCTGCAAAGTCTCGGGCAGGTTATAAACATTTCACATCATACAAAACTAGCCACAACAAACTAAAACTAACATGCAACACTAACGGGCCCTCATTGTTTACGGGCCCCTATACATTTGCCTCCCTTGCCACTCCTTCTTGGCGGCCCTGTTCACAGCACATTCTTTCAATTGTTGCCAATTTTTGCTCTAACCGCCACTATCATTAAAGAGCTCATTGTCGCGTTCAAACGTCGCGTCAAATTAGTTACAGACAGAACATCGTATTTTACAACCAGTATATCACAAATTTAACATGGTACTTTGTATCTCCATAATTCGACTTTCGGTAAGTCGAATTTATTTTGACATTTAACAATACGAGATACCAAGATTTGACTATACTTCATACACCTTTAGCATTTCTCCGAATGTTATGATACCCACTCTCCATACAGCGATATGATAAAATAACAATACCCCCAGAGGTTCACAACTTGTGGGACGTGGGTTGGCGACCACGGGACCTCAGCTGAGTCCGGTATTGCTTCCACAGTACTTGTGCCGGGCTCCTTTCAGTTATCTTACCTGTCGACCTCCCTTTGTGAACACTTGTTCTCTTCCGACCCCGACGGTATTAGGGTATCCCAGGGCTAGGGAGTCTTTCACTTTCCGCCTTAATTGGCCCGTGTCTCATCTTTCCTGATACCCTCATTTTTCGAGGGATCAGCCTTCTTTTTCTTTTCATGATATCTCCTCCCTTCTACTCAAGGCCCTCAAGGAGGCAGGGGGGTGTGTAGCCCCACCACTTCTGGTGCACCCTGGATAGTGCCAAACCCTCAACGGCTCACAGCTGGTGAGTAGTGGAATTGGCGACCCCGAGGGGTTCCTGAGCTGGATCTGGTCTCCCCCCCCCCCCCACCTTTTTATTACTTTTGGGGCGGGACCTTTCCTCTTTTCCCCCCATTTCCTATCTGCCTTTCATGGCTCTCTTTCCTTCCAAGTCCCTCAATCCTCATTTCTTTTACTCCTGTCAATTTTTTTATTTCTTCTTCTAGTAACTTACGTAAATTAGCTGTTAAGTCAGTAGTTATTTTAGTTGTAGGTTTCATGGCATTATCATTCATTATCACGATCACCCAAACCATTCGGGCCCAATAACTTAGATGTTAGGCCCATTAAGGGGATACAGAATCCCCTATCTTATCAATGTTAAATTTGTTCCTTTTCCTCAGAATCTAATAAAAGTATGATAATGAAATTTATGTTCGACCCTGACTATTATATGTCAGAAAACTGTACTATAATGAGGCTCATTATAACACTATTTTTCATTATGAAACAGTTTCTCCCACAAATCAGAGCTCAAGAAACAGTTGTTTGACCAATTAGATAATTAGATGCGCTGAATTCCACTGCCTTCTAATTTAAATTTCACTGCCTGTCCTAGTGTCATAGTAGGGTAATCGAGGAGGCCATGGTCAAATACAAGGCATTCTCTGCGTCTCATGAGCTCTGTTCAATAGCCTACATAAAACTGGCGAAATCTCGACAGATATTTATTAATACTTATGTTCGCACATAAAATAGTTTTAATAATTATCGTCGAACATAAACAGTCGTATGCAACTCGCCTATAATGGTAATTAAGACACTCGTATGGAAATTATAAAACTCGCATACGCTCGTTTTATAAACATACTCGTTTCTTAATTATTGCCATTATAGGCTCGTTGCATAATGTACTATTATGATACATTTCAATTAAACTTTACTTGACGTACTAATGGAGCGGTTTTTATACTGGACCTCAGGGGAGTCATAATTATTGTATTTTCTTTAACTGTCAAAAAATATAACAGCCAAAACCCAAACAGTTTTACTTTAAACAAGGAAACTTCTCCATTAAAATATTAACGACTATGAGACAAATTTATTGTGTAAATTTCACAGCTCTGTGATCAATAGTCGCCTAGAAAAAGGGACATAGGCTACAATTTTTAAAAATGGAACTGAGAAAACTGCCATTAAAACTTTCCACACATGATGATTATCACATTGTTAGCACAAGTATAAATTAAAATTATGGCATTTTCTAATAGTTAGACTATAATGTATTACACATCATTTTAAAGGGATTCATAAAATATAGAAAAATAAAAATGTTGATTTTGACAATTTTAACAGTTCCGCATCCCCTTAAAACAACAATTCATCATCAATAAAATAACAATGATGCACAGGTCATGGCGCGACAAGTCTGTCGGGAACAGAAATATATTCCGGTTCACCAATCATGAAAAATTCAATGAGTTGCACTCGTCTTGCTGAATGCATAAGATAGCGTGTGAAGCACATCCGGCCAGAGAGCATAGAGACGGAATAACGACCTGAGGCGCACAAAGATGTTCAGGGATAAGGACAGACAGGCAGCAGTGATCTGATCACAGACACATCTAACAACTAGAAAATATACATAAAAAGACAGGTGACTCGAACAGAAAAGCTTTCTTTCTTTCTTTCTTTCTTTCTTTCTTTCTTCGTAAAAAGGCGTGTTTTCATGCCTGGGGCAGTCAGGATCGCGCACTGTGACGACAGAGGTCGCAGTAAAGCACTCTTATCGCCGTGCATGCAAACTGACCATATGAGTCGTCCAGTTGCTAAACCCGTTTAGTCCACTTGTGAATAAGAATCATTTTCATGAGAAACGTTTCTCTGGACCTTGCCTCACGTATCTTTTGTGTTTGTTGTTTTCTACTTTTTTATTTTTGCTTTATGTTTTTGGTTTTTGGTTTTGTGTTTGCTTTGTGCTTTTGCTTTTGAATTTTACTTTTTGCTTTTGTTTCTTGGTTTTGGTTTTGTGTTTGTTTTCTGCTTTTGCTTTTTTGAATTTTGCTTTTTGCTTAGTGTTTCTTGTTTTTAGTTTTTTGCTTTCGGTTTTGCTTATGAATTTTGCTTCGTGTCTTTTGTTTTTGGTTTTGTGTCTGTTTTCTGGAAAATCAAAATAAAACAAAACAAAATGAAATAAAACAACGCAAAATAAAAATAAAATAAAGCAAAACAAAAAATTAAACAAAACAAGATTTAAATAAAATAAAACACAACAAAATTAAATCAAATTAATCAAAATAAAATAAAATAATTGAATAATTAATTTTACGACATGATCCTTATTCACAAGTGGAATAAACGAGTTTTGCAAATGGACGAGTCATAAAAGAAGCAAGCTTACCGTAATCTATTGTCTGTCTATTAGGTAGTGAGCCCAGAGGCTGGTTGGATCCTCAAAAAGTACCGCCATAAGTTAATTCGGTAGATACCCACAAAACCTAAGGCAGCGCTATAATGAGGCATACTAGGCAAGATAAGGAGTGAGGTAGTCTGTCATTGCATTCATCACTGACCCACAGCAATAGCACTGACCCTATGAGTAGAACCTTCCACGGTACACACAGGCACTAATATTGTATAGTTCATCTACTGTAAGTTTGCACTTTTTTGACAGCTAGGGTTGCCAACCTTCATAAGGAAAGACTCTATTTATAACCTGTAGTCCATAACAAATATATACATGTTTTATTCACATGTAAGTTTTTTCTGGTTATTTTTTCGCTTGTCCCAGTAATTGTGAATATATTTGCAACATATTCTGTCGGCCAGACTGAAAAGTCGCATTATCAAACTGAACTACCACGTGCTCTTGGAATGGGCGTGCGGTTGGTAATGGACACTTTACTGTGTTCATCCGCCTGAGAAAATAACGTGTTAATCGTATTAAATAATAATAATTATAATTGATAATATTGCGCAAAGTGTTCTGAAAGTATTACTTCCATTTGAACGCGTGTTCATTTTTTTTTTCAGATAAATATATAGTGGTTATCCTAAATGTTGAGAACTGAGATGTCTCCAGGTCGGACATCTTTGTTTTTAATATCGAGTCTGAAGCAGATACGGAATTTCTTGTTCAAGATATTTATTTTAATTCCTTCCTTTTGAAGGTAAAAGAAAAGTCAGCAGAAATTTTATTTCCCCAAGGACATTGGCCTGGTGAATAATTTTTATATGGCTTGATTTGTGCAAAAAGGTAGGCCTAAAATAGGAGTTGATTTTAGGCCTATAAAAATTAACTTACACGGTGAAATGTTTGGTACGTTTTATTTTAATATCAATCCAACAGGTCAAGTAATGATCGTATCATCTTAAGGACATCCTACACCATACCTTAGTAAGCATTTTCCTCCAGCTGTGAAATGATGGGCCTAAAATAATTCCACTCTCACATTCAAGTTATCAGCTGATGTGTCATAGCCAAGGTCTTGGTCATAGCGCGTCCAATGATGTAACATTATTCTGTCAGCGAGCCGTCAGAGGGTGTGTTGTTAGAACGATTATTTGATAAATGTCACAAAGAAATACAAGTTTCCTTCAAAAAGGGCAATGACTTGATATTGCGAGATGAATATAGGTTTAGGCAACTAATAACAGCTGTTGACACCTTGACGGAATACAGCGGCCATTGCTGGCTGCCACGTGGGTGATAGCTCATTGGCTGGAATGCACGTGGTAGAGGCGGATTGATATGTTCTGTAGGAGTATTCGTACCCGCGAGAACTGTCAAAAAAGTGCAAACTTACAGTAGATGAACTATACCCTGAAGGTCATTAACTCATTACTCAGCACCACTCATACCCAGCAGCTTCAATATAATCACAGCCATGATTGAGACACATTTTGATGATGATGATGATGATAATTGTTGTTTTAAGGGGCCTAATATCTAGGTTATCGGCCCCTAATGGTTTGAGTGATCGTGAAAGATGAGATGAGAATGAAAACAATAACTACCTAGAATACTAACTAAAAACTTACATACTAGATGAAGAAATGGAAAACAAAGAAAGAATGAGGCAAATAAAGGACAGGAAGAAAAGAAATGCCCTCAATCCTCGAAGAATGAGGATTAAGGGACTTGGAAGGAAGGAGAGCCATGAAAAGCAGATAGGAAAGCGAAATAGGAGAGGGCCCGCCCCAAGGTCAGAGGAAAAACGGGACAAAACGGACCCAGCTCAGGAATCCCTCGGGGTCGCCTACTCCCGAACTCACCAGCCGTGAGCCCATGAAGGTGTAGCACTATCCAGGGTGTACCAGAAGTGGTGGGGCTACACACAACCTGCCTCCTTGAGGGCTTTGAGCAGAAGGCAGGAGATAACATGAAAAGAAAAAGAAGGCTGACCCCTCGAAGAAGGAGGGTATCAGGAAAGAGGAGACAAGGGCCAATTAAGGCGGGAAAGTGAACTACTCCCTAGGCCTCGGATACCCTAATACCGTCGGGGTCGGAAGAGAACAAGAGTTGACCAAGAGAGGTCGACAGGAAAGAAGACGGAGAGGAACCCGGCACAAGTAAGTTGAAGCAATGCCAGACTCGGCTGGGTTCCCACTAGATGCGAGCCCCTGGGGGAGGGGGGGGGGGGGGGGGGGGGGGACGACGACACATTTTACCTCTAGCCTGTGCCAACAGGCAAATGCATTCATCAAGAGATGTATCCACCGTAATTCACGAAATTATCGATAAACGTAAGGCCACGCTTGCCTCCTTCACAATCCCCGCCTCGATTACGAATACACACACTAATGCAGGCACCAAAATAACACAGGTTATCACACAAATTCAGTTCACACCCAACTACACGGGACTGTTCTAAAATGAAACTTGCGAAGGCAAATGTTAAAGGCTAAACTTACTGGGGTCTAATATCGTTTTAAAAATTCAAAATGGCGGTTGTGTGAATGTTTACAAAATATATTCGTATATCCAGTAACAAATTAAACAACGAAAATTAATGTTGTGCCACTGCTGGTATTTCCGAAAATAGCAATAGTACAACATGAAATAATAATGAAACAAACGGATATTTTCAGTGAGTAATTTAAAATTAACATTTCGTGAACGACAGAACCGATTCACGTGACGTAATTTGTTTGAATTTCAAATCTCAGCTGAAACGTTCTACTGACAAGTTTCTTGAGACTTTAAAGCCCGTACTTTTACGGCGTACTGAAAATACATATGCGGATGTGAAGAAAAATAATTACTTGAATGAAAATCGACGTTTTAGGCAGTTTAAGCAATGGTACAGCAGCAATATGTGGTTGGATATAGCGGAAATATCACACAAATCGTCAGTAATCACATGTTATCTTCAAATGAAACACAGACACATGCATTTAATATGTTGGACCTATATTAATGAAATTGTGTACCAAGTTACCACTATCTATGGACACCTTTCAAATTTCAATTATTACCACCGGTCCACCATGGCGGCCGCGCGAAATCTTTCACCACAATATCTTGGAAATCGGTTATACTTGACTCTATAGCAAGTTCACATATTTATGACTTTCAAACAACAGATAAAACACTAAAACATCATTGTGACCAAGCGAAGTTCAAAAATATTCGAGATATAATCACCATGAACAATGGAAGTTGGCAAGAAAATATTTATGGCTAAACATACTGAAGTCTAAAATTATCGAATGTTTTAACAATTCAAAGTGGCAGCTGTGCGAATAGTTGAAAAAAAATCTAGTATCCAACTCAAGCGATTGAAGTGAAACTTTGTGTAATCAATCACTATAATAATCTTTATGTTCGACCCTCACTATTATGTGTCAGAAAACGGTGTCATAATGATGGTCATTATAACACTTATTTTCATTATGATACAGTTTCTCCAGCCAATCAGAGCTCGTTCATTGACCAATTAGGTAACGATACCTTCGCGCATGCGCTCAAAATCCAACATGTCGGACATAAACACAACATCGAACTATAATAAATTACCGACATGGTATACGCGCCGTCCATATGTTCGCGTAAATAAACTGGCGAATATGAAACAAGAAATAGCACTGTACCTTAAAATCACCAACACTAATTTCTACACAGCGCATTCAAACGACTCCGGTGACAATATTACTGAGGGGCGGCAGATGTAAACATATGGTTTGCATATGGCATTGCAAGCCCACAGAGCGCATGCGTCGGTCGTTCAAAGATCTTGAAAGACAGAGAGATGTCTCGCGCTCGCTCTCCGATAACAAAATTCTTGTGGCTGACTCTCAACAGATATTTATGAATATTTATGTTAAAACATATAGTCTAATAAAATTATAATTATCGTCGAACATAAACAGTCGTATGCAACTCGCCTATAATGGTAATTAAGACACTCGTATGGAAATTATAAAACTCGCATACGCTCGTTTTATAAAAAATACTCGTGTCTTAATTATAGCCATTATAGGCTCGTTGCATAATGTACTATTATTTAGCAGAATATAAACCTGTGGCTTCCTTATCACAATTTATAGATGGTGCGCAAGTTTTCGGGAGAGGGGAAGGGGGGAGGGAGGGGAGGTTCCTACCCCCTACAAAGGCACAATTTAAAGCTGCAACCAACTTTCGGGCTCATACCTTAGCACAGACATATTCATAGTCTATTCGTCACCAAATTACGGATTTCATTAGATTTTTCGGATTTAATCCCGAAACTTACAAAGTGCTATTTTAAAACTCAATTTCAAAATCCTTCTCACAAAATAACTTGGGTCTCATAGTAAGTTTGCCTGAAAACTGCCTTCAAAAACTAAAATCAAACGTCAGCAAGTAATAACCAAGTTCCTTGATGTAATGACCACATTTCGATAGAACATTGTAGACTCAGTCGTAAACTTTCAGTTATTATATTCTGTTTACGAGAGGTCACAGGCGCAGACCGGACACAGTAAAACGAAACGAAGTTGAGGGACAGCGGGAGTGGAACAATGTACTTGACGTTTACGGCACCTCGTTATCTGCAGCTAACATTCCTACACAGCCTCCATTTTGTTCTCGTCTTTGACAAAAGAATAAGCGTACCAATAATATACTTCTAGCAAACTTGCTGTTTTACGTGGCTCGTAACCTCACGATCATAAGCCAGGCATGTTTTTCGAATTAATTGAGTTTACTGAGAGACACCTGTTGATACTATAATATGTATTGAAACTTATTTTCAACCCTTCAATTGGGTTTTCATCAGCATGAGCCGCATTTCTATAACATACACTAACTAGGCCATTTTACGAAAAATCTCTGCATAGTTTTAAAAAAAATGTTCCCGATTCGTGGAAGTAACGGGTAATCTCGAGGAAGGTTTCTGTAGAAACATTCATTTATGACCAAAGGAGGCCGAGCAGTAACGATTTCAGTGAATCAAGTCGAAGAAAAACCTGCCGTCCGTGCACAGTTTAAGCTAACGCTGGGTAAACCGCTAAAGATATCTAATTATCATGAGTGTAAGAATTGTTCAGCATGAAAAGTTCTACAAAGAGTCCACGTCAGCGTATCTCTGTCTTTAATACATCGCCCACTATAAGTGTGTTTACGTTTTCATTTCTTCCAACAATCGCCATTCAGTGGAAATTTAAATTACTAGCTTCGGAGCGAGTTTACGAGCTACCGAGCGAGCCTATCACCCCAGCTTCGGCCAGCATCAAACGGTCGAGTCGTGTCGAGTTAAGACTTCAGAGAAGAGTATCAGTGTTTTTGAGTTTCGCTGTTCACCTCGGCTTTTCTGAATTGCGTCTGGGACCTGCCGTTCATGCGCCTTTTAAACTTACGCTGGATAAACCATTAAAGATACCGGGCGAAGCCGGAGTGAGTCACTAGTAATATAATAAATAGAACTTAAATCTAAGAATGCAGTTTTGAATATACTGCACAAGTCTAATAGGCTATATACGGACGTCCTTACAAAAGTATTTATGAAATAGTTAAACATGTATTTTTGCTCAAATAAAGGCTATTAAAATAGAAATGTTATAAAATAGCCTATAATGTTCGTAGAATTTTGATTGACATATCCATGTAGTGCCAACTAGTATTTTAGGTCGAAAACTTGGTTTTATTAGCAATCGAATCCGTTATTTTATAAAGTCTGTGAGAGAAGTTAAAGCATTATATTGCTTGAGTAACACTTACTATGTTAGCTCCTATTCTGGATAAATGTTGAGTTGTACATACCTATTATTTCAAAATGGAGTTGTTGATTATTACCACGTATTATTGTCTATATTATTCGTGACTCGTGTTAAAGTTCAAAATGTATCTGGTCTTGTTGTCCTCTAAATTCCATGTTGTATGTTGTCCTTTTTTGAAGACGAATCCGAACCACAAAGCTGCCCTAGTAAAGAGCAAGTCTGCTACCATATCCTGTATCAATTAGATGATTTTTAGCCTACTTTTCACATTTTGCAAAAATGAGGAAAAAGTAGACTTATGAGATCGGGCAAATGTGTGTCTGTCTGTCTGTCCTTCTGTCTGTCTGGCTGTGTGTGTGTACCCCCTATCAACTCCTAAACGGCTGGAGCAATCGAAACAAAATTTGGTAGGAGTAAAGATCTATACCTGAATATCTCACGGCCATATTTGAAAATGATGTCAGTGCTACCAACTGCTAAAAAATCGCAATTGAAATTTGAGATGCATGTTGGATATCTTGGAAGGTATGAATGGGAGCTATTTCAAAATTGGCACACGTATAGATAATAATATTGCAGTTTAATTTCCAGGAGGTCATACATGGCAGTGTTGCCAAAATGAATACAATCCTGCTGATATGTCCAATTTTTAAATGCATATAACTTCTACACTATCAATTGGAATTCAACCAAATTTCGTATATTGAATGTGTACATAACCAGATATGACTGAGAGTATTCTTAAGACCCACCAGGGCTGCCAACTGATAATAAATGCTCTTGATTTATTTTATCCATAATACCAATATATCAGAAAGTATGCAAGCCGACAGCTTTAAACTATGCACACGTATAGTACCTGGCATTCTAGATTAATTAAGAGTAACTAATATACGTCAGCGCTGCCAACATGATTCTAAGCCTGCTGATAGGTCCAATTTTAAAATGCATGTAACTTCTATACTAACTAATGGATTTCATTCAAAATTGGCACAACAATAGATCATATTATTTCAGATTATTTCTGACCATTACATGCATGCCATTGTTGCCAACATGATTTTACGCGCGCTGTTAGATCCAATGTTTAACTGCATGTAACGTCCATGCTATTCATTGGACTTCAACCAAATTTTGTATTCTGTACCTTAAGAGATGGAACTAAGAATATATTCAGTCACCAGGGCTGCCAACTGTAGTGCTCTATTAGGCTACATTATGCCAGGTATACAGTATTTCGAACTAATTAGAAATTTCGATATTAGCAACTTAATTTCGTCATTATTCTAGATAGATCCATATAGATTAATCATTGGCATGAATCTTAAATTTTAAGAAAAGTAGGCTCTTTAGTTCGTCACGGAACTTCTTGTTTTTTGTTTTAATATAATTTAGTAACAGAGTAGTAATCTGACAACTGTGCACTTAATTCTCTAATCTCCGCCTTCTGTGGTCTCGAGGTAGGTATTGAGACTTTGATCCCAAAGATCATGGGTTCGATTCCCAGCTACGCGATTAAATTGACTTCCGATCTCAGGGCTAAGAATGATAATATCGAATGGCCTCGGGTGCCCGGTGCAAGCTTTGTTATTTGACACCCAAAGGGTAGCTTGCATGTCGAATTTCGTTGTTCCTTGGATCACTATGAAAGTCAGGTTAGATATCTAAGCTCCTTGAACACTATGGCGCTTTCTAGTAGAGAAATGAGGAACTTTGTGTTAGCGGAAACTCCCGAGATTAATTTTGCCATTATGAACATGCCCTACTGAATTCAAATGGGTTCTTTGACATGCCAACAGTACATGACATGGTGTCGTAATTTTTGCCGCCTTTCAAAAAAAAAACACTTACCACGGCCAGGAGCGAACCTGCAAGCTTGGGGTTAGTAGACCGACACGTTGACCACTCACCCACCGTGGCAAGCGTCTCAGGGCTGAAACGGGACTCAGCTTCGTGTGACAGAACGGAAAAGATGTGGGTTTGATTTCCACCTCACCCATTATATGAGTGGTTTACGGTGGTTTTCCCACGTAAATTCCAGGCAAATGCTGTATTGGTTTCAAAATTACGGCTACGGACGCCTCCTTCCCAATCTTAATCTCAATTACAACTACATACTCTGCAACAGTCACCACAATAACACAGATCATGAGACAAAATCCGGCATGCAGCAATGTTTGGTCTGATGAGATATTTAGACCTCTTTGTTTTGAGTGAGCTTCCTAAACAAACATTTTAAACAGCTTATGAGTCAGTGGAATGACACAATGGGTCAATTCGAGTTCAGCTAAAATGGCGAACAACATCCGGTGGGGCGCTGAGCTGCCAGCTGTCAACAATATCAAAGAACTGCATGAAGTATACAATTAGTGAACCAATTTCCTGCCTTAGTTCATTCTTGTGCATTGTCTCCGCTCGTGCGCGGATACTTCTGTCGATAAGGCTCGATTATATTGGCATGTGGTTCATGCATTTGAATGGTACAACTTACAAGCGTCTAGGCAGGCGTAGATCTAGAAATATTCACAAAGTCGTGGCACTAGATTTACTTCCACGTACGGTACAAGAACTCGCGACTACATCGTGGAATAGTGGCTAGCATTCTTTTTGTCGCTCTGGAGGTTCGGTTTCGAATCGCGGATCTGCCAAGAAATTCAATTCTGGTCTGAGGGCTGTAACTGGGTACACTCAGCCTCGTAGGCAAAACTGAGAAGAGGTGGGTTCGATTCCTACCTCAGTCATTCTGGAAGTGGTTTTCCGTGGTTTCCCACTTCTACTCCAGGCTAATGCCGGGATGATACCTAACTGAAGGCCACGGCCGCTTCCCACCAAAATGAATAGAAACGGGATTGATGAGTGGAACACACACAATCCTCCAATAACTCAGGCCTAAAACGATACTAATGGTACAATGAACAGTAAGCCACTTCCTGTGCACTGTCAGAATACGGATGTATGTGGTCAGGTCGTTTACATAGTCGGGCGTCATCAACAATATTCTAATAACGATGACCATGATTACGACTGTTCTTAAAACTTAAGATAAAGAATCTGGTTAACACACTAGTTTATATCATCAGATCAAACAGTAGAGGATTGCTACACATCATTGTACCTTTTGCCGGCCTCGTGGTGTTGGGGGTAGCGCGCCTGCCTCTCACCCGGAGGCCCCGGGTTCGATTCCCGGCTCCGTCAGGGATTTTAGGAACTGACGTGAGGGTTGGAACGGGGTGCACTCAGCCTCGTGAGGACAATTGAGTAGCTGTCTGACAGTGAGGCAGCGCCCCGTTCACGAAAACCAAGATTAACGGCCGAGGGGACCCGATGCACTGATCATGCGTCACACCAATATCTGCAGCCCAAATGGCTGGGCAGCGGTCGCTTGATAGGCTTAGACCCTTCACGGGCTGTAGTGCCAGTGATTATTCTTATGAAAATGTATGTATGTATTTATTAGATATATATAGAGACTTTATATTTCGTATGGCATGAAGATGCAATATACAATTATTGACATATAAAGTATTTACAAGTAAATATATACAGATTGAGACCTTGATCTGCAAGTAGCTTCAGTGTTGTTAGAGCTGGATATCTAATTAATCTAACCATTCTACAGCTTCATCACTAGCTTGATGAATCTCCTTCCTAGTACCATTGAACCTTCGGAGTGGGCAATCCATAACGATGTGACTAATGGTCCCAGGCACATCTGCACAGTTGCAGAAAGGATTCTCGGCAATTTTCCATTTGTGCTTCCAGAACTGACATCAACCGTGTTGAGTTCTTATACGATTCAGCGATCTACTCGTTGCGCCAAGCTTCATTCACTTGAAACTTCTCTTGGACCAACTTCCTCCTCGTCTCCAAGAAGGATTCCGGGATTTCAGCCTGAGATCTTAAGGTGAGCAGTCTAGATGTATTGGCAGGAGAGGGTAGTTATTAGATACAACCATGAAAGGGTGATTTTACACTAATAGTATAACACATTAGCATATTAATGACATAAAGTTGATGGTAGCAAGGCGGGGAAAGTCGCGGGGATAGTGCGTGATCAGGAGGGAGAGAGGATAGAAATTGTGGGCGAAAGGGATCTTCTAATGTTTTGCTTCAATGCTGTATAAGGAGAGAATAATGTCAAATGTTTGAAAGAGGGTTGCTAAGGGTCGGTAGACGGTGGAAAATCGAGCACGTCTGGGCGAGGCACATGTTGTAAATGGTGCTGACGTGTTGAACGGGAGGGAACATGAAGCGGGAAGTAGGTTAGTAGCATGTTACATTTTGTGTAAACTTATTTTAGAATTTTGTGTAGTAAACACAGATTAGTAAATTGTAAACGGCTTCTCAGGTCGAGTACATTGAGGTGATTTAGAATGTCGGATTTGGCAAAATGCCTTAGTGGGAGATTGCGAGCTTTGGCTATTGACTTGAAGAAATTAAAGATACTGCTCAATTTAGAAAAACTGGTTATAGCCGATATGGACCAAATTGGGGAAGAGAAATCTAGGATATGGAGAACAAACGTGGTGAAGTATAATTTAAGTACAGAGAGGTCTTTAATTTGAATTGATGATTATGATGATAATTCTTGTTTTAAGGGACCTAACATCTATGTTATCGGCCCCTAATGAAATGAGGTGTTATGAAATGAGGATAAAAACAGCCCACCGCCAGAAATGAAAAACAGACAGTGAGCCCTAACAATCATGCCATATTTGAACAAGTAGTTCTGTGACGAACTAAAGAGCCTACTTTTCTTAAAATTATAGAGACCATATATCAACAGTTGGCAGACCTGGCGACTTTAAATATATTCTTAGTTCCATCTCTTAAGGTCCACAATGCACATGCAAAATTAGGTTGAGGTCCAATAGATAGTATGCACGTTACATGTATTTGAATATTGAATTTATCAGCATGTGTAAAATCAGGTTGGTGACACTGTCATAAATTGGATGCTCACACTTAAATTGAAAATATTATGATGTATACATGTGCTAATTTTTAAAGAACTTCATTAGTATGGAAGTTACATGTGATTCAACATTAAACCTAACAGCACGCGTAGAATCACGTTGGCAGCTCTGTCGTATATCAGTTACTGAAAATTAACCTACATCTATATGTACTATATGTATGCAAAGTTTAGTACTGTTGGCCTGCATACTTTCTGATATATTGATATTAGGATAACAAAATTAGGATAAAAATGTACACAGTACATTTTTCAACAGTTGGCAGCTCTGTTGACACTACAAAAATCCATATTCATATCTGCTCCGGTGCGCAAATCACACACCAAATTTGGTTGAAATCCAAAAGACAGTATGGAAGTTACATGCATTTAAAGATTGGACCTATCAGCAGGCATAGAATCATGTTGGCAATACTCTCATGTATGGGCTCCAGTAAATTAGTTTGATGTAATATTATATATATGTGTGTCAATTTTGGAACAATTCCCATGCATATATTCCGAGATATCCAACATAGACCTCGACTTTCAATTGTGATTTTTCAGCAGTTGGTAGCACTGATTGCATTTTCAAATATGGCATTGCGATATTCAGGCATCTTTACTCATACCAAATTTGGTTTCGATAGCTGCAGCCATTTAGGAGTTGATGGGCGGAGGGGACACACACAGACAGACAGACAGACAGAAGGACAGACAGACAGACGGACGGACAGACACACACACACACGCGTGTCCGGGTCGATCTCATGAGTCTAAGTTTTCCTCATTTTTACAAAATGTGGTAAGTAGGCTAATGAAAGGAGTTAAAACGAGGATGATGAAAAACAATAAATCAAATTAGACATTTTAAACAATTAAAAAGGATATGATCACAATAAAATACTTAAAACAGATTAAAACTGAACTAAAAGTCTGAAATTACATTAAAACTTAATAAAATAGCCACTCTCTCTCTCTCTCTCTCATGAACCGAGTTACGAGGTCAACTGGCGGCCCGTCATCACGCAGAACAAGGGAGATGGTGTTAGGCAGTTGAAGAGTTCTTCGCAGATCGGCCAGGTCTACAATCTCCAAGAGAGTGTTTGCCACGGTAAGGTGGGCGCCGCAAGTACACACAGGGGAGGGGGTTCTCTCTTGAGCAAGTGGAAGTTCATAGCAATCCCATGACCGATCCGAAGTCGATAGAGTACCACACCTTCCTTCCGGATTGATCGGAAGGAATATTTTCATACCTTACATGTCTCCTTGATGACTGAGTTTGATGGGCAGAGGCCTGGCGCAACACGCGACAGGAATTTTAATTGAAAAATCAGCAGTAACACTGGAATTGTAATGTGCCACGCCCACTTTGCGTTAATGTTACTTCTCTGAAATAATAAATCTTGCGTGGTGAAGTGTATTACTCTTGGGGTGTTAAAAGGAGAGCAGAAATATATTTGAATTAATATCCATGACTATTTGTCGAGTTTGATGGACAGTCTCTAGAGTGAATTAATTTCATTTCAGCGGCAGGGATGCGGTCGAGCTGTCGCCAAGACATGATTTATAACTTGCTTGCTAGACATGAGTGGGCCGTTCTACCCTTGACAGAAGGATACTTAGGTGAAGATGAAGGGGGAATAAAGAAGAAAGAGATTCATCTGAATTGTGTGTAACCAAGCACGGTGGCACCCGCAGCGCTGCGCGGAAATCGTGTTGTTGTTTTTTTTGCGCCTCACTGATAGGGGTCATCTTTCAGTGGCAGCGCGTCGAATAGCAGGCAACCACAGCGAGCATACGGTAATATTTAATAACGCTCGAACGAAGTTTATCTAACACTAGCAACCCGCCCCGGCTTCGCCCGTTATTTTTAACGGTTTACCCAGCGTAAGCTTAAAAGGAGTTTTTTTTTCAATGTACTACAACCTATATCAGTTTTCCGTCTCGTCATGAAGGGTTAAAATCACCGACATGACTATTAATTATATTATCATGGTGATAGCATGTGCAACGAATTCTTGTCAGACGTAATTTAAGAATGACGAGGTGCATAAAATACAAATCTGCCTTCCGTCTAATTTAAACTTGACTGTGCATTCTGTGGAACGAGGACTGAAACTGGGGGTGATAGGCTCGTTCGCTAGCTAGCTCGTAAACTGTCTTCGAAGCTAGTAATTGAATGGAGATTTTTGGAAGAAAATAAAACGTAAAAACACTTATAGTGGGCGGAGTATTGACGTAGACTTTTTTGTAGAACTTTTCATGCTGAACAATTCATACACTCATAGCATATAGATACGTTTAACGGTTCACCCAGCGTAAGCTTAAAAGGCGCACGGACGGTAGGTCTTTTCCGACACGATTCACTGAAATCGTTATGCTCGACTTCCTTTGATCATAAATTAATGTTTTTCTACAGAAACCTTCCTCGAGAAATCATTTCCAGAATGGTGAAAACCGCATCAAAATCTATCCAATGGTTCTCAAGATTACCCGGAACATCCTATAAACGGGGACTATGTTTTATACTAAATCGTTAGATAACAATCAAAAGTCACCACATTCCCATTGAAACAATGGCAATTTATAATACGGTACTTTGCCGTCAATATAAATAATAACAGATCCAGTGACTTGTCAATGAAGTCTGCAACACCGATCGCAAGGTAGTGTAGATTCATAGGAAGAGGATAACGAGAGAAAATCCCGTTACAAAATACGAGGGAACAACCAAAAGCAATGCATGTGTCCATTTCAACAATTGCGAATCAAATATTAATTAAATAAGGAAGTGCATTCTTACTAGATATAAAAAAGATCCTAAGAACCCTAAAAGCCGTTCTGAGGATTCTTACCCAGACGGGAGGCCCATAATTTAAATTTAAAAAAATTAATCACAAGAATTAACCGTTAAATATAGGCAACCCATAGATCATTTCCCCCTCCCTCGTCCAACAGCTAGATCCTCGCCTGATTGCCTACTAGCAGCCACTCCTTCAAGTTGATTTGAATTTTAAGACAAGTGTAAGTAAACTAACTGAAATGAATATTATTATTATTATTATTATTATTAATGGCGTATCGTTTTTAGTGCTGGGAGTGTCCAAGGACATATTCGGCTCGCCAGAGTTTGGAACTTCTTCTATGCGGACAACCATGGGATGAGCTACAAGTAACGTGGCGTGTGGAGTGTTGTCTGAGTAGGAAAGTGTGAATGTAAGGACGAGGAATAGGAAGGTAACGACTGTGACCTACAGCTAGGGACCAACTCCGGCATTTGCCTGGAAGGAAGATGAGAAACCACAGGAGACAATCTTCAAGATTGCCGGCGGGGGGATTCGAACCTTCTCGCCTCCCGGATGTAAGCGACTGCCTGCAGCCACGCCGTAACGACCACGGCAAACTAACCCGGTTTATCAGATGTATAGTTAGTTATTGTTGTTTGAAGGGGCGGAACTACGAGGTCATCTGCCCCTCAGATGTACAATGTCGATTGGCAATTGACGAGTGTGAACGGGCAGGCTGCACAATTTCCTTTACTTCTGGTAAGTAAGATGAGATAACGTATTCTTCCGAATAGATATCTAAACGCCACTTCTGAAGGTCCTGGGTAGGATTCCCGACCGGCTTTGTAGAGAATTTTAATTCTTGATTAGGTCTAAAACATGGTACAGTACACCCAACCTCCAAAATAAAAACGAAGATAAGGGTTAGATTCCCTCCTCATTCGTCCTAGAAGTGATTTTCGTTGGTATTCTCATTTTACTCCAAGCAAATGCACGGATGGTTTCTAATTGAAATCCAGACCTACCCATTCCCATTCCTAGCCTCAATTACAAATATTCACACAACAAATACACTTGATTACACACATTCCGCACACGTCCAAGCGAACGGGGCTGATGACCTCGATGCCCAAATCCGTAAAAAATCTAACAACAAGAGGAGACGGAGAGCAGTGTAGTCTGTATTATGCGTCGACCAGTCATTATGCACATGGAATAATCTGTCGATAGAGGATTTTTCTCGTTACTCGTTTCAAATCTGGTTGAGCCAACGAGATGCCGGCAGGTGAGGGTCAGATTTTAAAAAATCCCTGCCACAACTAGTGCTTGATCCACCGCTCTTCCAATTAAAAAGCTTACGTCATATCCATTGTTACCACTGCTCTTATGACAGTTGTATACATCCTCTTGCTAAATACATTGTTGTTTGTTGTCGATTCTTTTAGGGGCTTTGTAACATCGTGCTCATATAGCCCCTTGTACTTGGTTGTGTGTATAATTTGTCTGATAATCTGTGTCACTGTGATTTCTGTACTAGTGTATAGTAATCTACGATGCAAATTGGGTAGGAAGCGGTCGTGGCCATAAGATAGGTACCATCACGGCATTTTCCTGGAGTAGAAGTGGGAAACCACGGAAAACCACTTCCAGGATGGCTGAGGTAGGAATCGAACCCGCCTCTTCTCAGTTTTGCGTCACGAGGTTGAGTGAACCCCGTTGCATCCCTCAGACAAGAATTACATTTCTTGGCAGAGACGGTAATCGAACCCGGATCTTCGGGTTGATAACTAAATAAATTAAAGACAACTCGACGGATGTAGAGTACTCGCAGACAAGCAATCAGATACGGACACCTCAACTCTATTAGGAAACGCGAAGACTGCATATTCTTCTGTATAAGGCTATCGCCTGGCAACTATGCAACCCAATGCACTTACCTGCCAGTGACACCGCTGAGTTGCGGAGAAGAGTAAGTTCACTTTCTTTGCAACAAGGCATTTCCTGTTGTTTCACTTTGAGCTTCAACACAACGGTCATCAACCCCGCGTACTTGAGTATGTGTGTAATTAGCCTGATAACATGTGTTACTGTGGTGGCGCTTTAGTAGTGCGTATATTTGCAACAGACTAGGATTTGATATCAAGTGGCCGTGGCCTTAAGTTAGGAATCATCCCAGTATTAGCCTGAAGGAGAAGTGAGGAAACAGCGGAAAATTAGCAGACTAAATATGCTAAAATTTCCAGACAAAGTAATAGAATTTTTGAGATGGCTTGGATTCCACGTAAAGAGGAAGCCCCGTTATCTTCCATAAACAGATTAAAAGTCACACAAAACTACAAATTACCATCACTTCTTCCTCAAAAGTAATATATTATAACATATTTGCCCAAACTTTATTTAAAACAGAAAAACAATTTACAAACATGATACATGCAATTTCCTTAACACCATATCCCTCCATATATTATTCTGCTAAGGTCCCATTAACACCAACCTACACATATGGGGTACCTACAGGTTCAGCATAACCCAATGCGTAAGCGAAACGCACTACTTTTTAAATGCCTCACAATTAAATAAATACCTTAAAACATGTATATTTACAATGGAATAATGAAAGAATGCAACACGGTAACCATGGTAACAGAATCTCACAGGTCCATCTATTTCTGTAAGACGCAATGCAATTCCAATTATTACATTACTGTGAAAGTTTCCAGACGGTTATAAGATTATCACTGAACCAAATTAAGCTGTAAAATTCATCAATACATACAGTATAATGAGCTTAAGGGGGTCAAGGGGTACTCTAGAATTTTTCACGCAATTTTCACGTGGAGTGTGGTACGAAAGGTCTTTTTCACCAGACTATAAAGGGTCTCCGAAAACCACATTTAAAGGCCCTTAAATTAACAGTGTCTGTGATATTCCCAGAAAACTAACTTCGCTCTGATATACCTATGAAGGAATGGCAAACCCCTAACCACTGCACCAGTTGCTGAAATGATAAAGTCTGATTATTCATACCAAGGATAAATCAGTCATACATTCATGATTGAGATTTTGCTACGTGTACTCTTTACAACCAGAATATTCGCGGACGAAGCCGCGACGGGCAATGCCAGTCATTATTATTGTGATTATTATCACATATATAAAACGTCAAGGTGTGTGTTTTACCAAACTTAAGCTCTTAAACCAAAGGATGGTGTGGTTTGTACCAAGATCTTCCAAATCGTTTCGATAGTACAGGAACAATCTTGCATTTCTTGAAAAGTCAATGGAAATATATTTATTTGTTTATAAAATGCATTTAAACAAATAAGACGACATCTTCTGCCAGAACTGTGTCGAGTCAATCCCGCATAACAGTTTATCTACATTCGAGATTTCTCGTAGTTGGTAGCATGCTGAACTGCTGTGCCCAAGATAGCGGGCTCAAACCCGGCCGAAGTCGTCGGATTTTTTAAGAACGTTAAAATTCTTCAATATCCCTTCCTTCGGAGGGGAAGTATAACCGGCAGTCCCATGTCATAGATTTATGGCATGTAAAAGATCATTCCACAGACTAAACTTATGTGGAGCTAAATTTCTATGTTAGATTTCGTTGTAACGCTCTATTAAAGTTCGAACGTTCACCACTAGGTATCATTGATATCTGGTAGCGAAAGTTGGAACTACTTGAGATTGAACGGAACTTGTAGCTCACCCTAGTGGTGTCCGCTTGAAGCAGCTACAGCCTCTGGCGAGCCGAATATGCCCTCGGACACTCCCGGCACTAAAATCCATACGATAAATAAATAAATAAATAAATAAATAAATAAATAAATAAATAATAATTAGTTTAAATACAATTAAGTCAAATAACAGAATCTCTAACGTTTTTCACAGCTAACAAAGGCTATGAAGATAGCTTTATAGCTCTTTTCAGTGTTGCCACATTAACAATTGATATTGTGGCTTTCAGTCGGTCAACATAAAATAATTCCAATTACTGGAATATGTGAAGAAATAACCTGAAATAAATTGCATGAGAAAACTAAAGGAATAAAATGTTTCGCTCGGCAAGCGAGCCTCATCAGATCTAAATCTTCTCCTTTTTTCAATAGTCCATATCACATGTAATTACAATATCAAATACTTTAAAGGCAACTAAAGCAGACAAATAGCTTCACGACAACCAATAAATTAACTCCTGAGAGTTTAGATCGTTACAGTACAGAGTATGTCAACAATTGAAGGATTAAAAAGTTAACTAGAATTAAACATTAACGAATAAGCTATGTTATCTATATAATAATAATAATAATAATAATAATAATAATAATAATAATAATGCTATTGGTCTATTTTAACTACTCTGACCTTTAGAGTCGCCGGGGTGCTGAAATTTTGCCCCGAAAGGAATCTTTAACGTGACACGGCTCCCACGCACTTGCGAGCCCTCAAATGCCAGCTGACTGCGCCAGGATTTGATCCTGCAACCTTGAGTTCCGCAGGCGAGAATGTCACCTCTCTATCTTTTAAACCTTAACCCCAAGATTGATAATTCTAATGCAACAGATGGCAATAGAACAACCACCTATTCCCGGCTCTGTCAAGAAATTATAATTCTGGACTGAAGGCATGAAAGGGGTGCAATCGGCCTCGTGAGGTAAAACTAAGATGGGGTGGGTTCGATTCTCACGTCAGCCATTCTACAAGCGGTTGCCCGTGGTTTCTCCATTATACCCCAGGCAAATACCGGAATTCTGAACTGAATGCCACCTCCGCCTCCATCCCTATCCTCGCCTCAATTATAAATACACACACTAATACAGAAGCCCAAGTACACGGGGATGAAAAAGCTAAGGCGTCAAAGCCCCTAAATCAAAATAATTAACAATGACAACAACAGCAAACAACACCTATCTTCAGGCTAGCTACGTCACATAAGAAACCAACAAGTGAGGTTAAATTTACACTGGAAGAAAAGCAGCAAATCTCCATGCCAAGTTCCAGCGATATCTTCATTTTAAGAACAGTGATGCTAATTGCCGACCAATAGTAGTATCTCGCAGCGATAATGGAGACTATAGATGGGTATTTTAAGAACTCTGCCCGTTCAATCATTTAGAATTACATAGGCCTTTATCTCCTTGGAGCCATGCCAAAAGGATTTAAGTTAATTTATAGGGCAGATAAGACCAACTTTCCCAATAAACTTGGCCAGCAAGTGTTGTTTTTCATCTACGCAAATAAAATGAACGTGACGTCCTACAATAGCAGCAGTTATACGTGACCAGTGGGGATGTTGTGAGCATGTCTGGATTAGCGAGTTTTCAAAAGCCGGTCGGCTTACGTCCAGCGCTGTGTTGTCCCACCGCCATCCTGCTAGTAAATTGGGAGCGATACGATCTCTCGATTCCAGGTAATCGACACGCTCACAGCAGAGCAAGCAAATAAATCACACGTCTAGGTAGGTGGCTTACACCAGATCGAGTGGAAGGCAAATATTATGTTGGGGCAAAACTCTCTGACCATTTATTGTCTTTTGTGGAGATGGCAGATAACACTATTGAGCAGAAATGAGCACTAATACGTTACAAGTAAAGCCGTCACTACAAATACTTAGTTTTACAAATAACGTGGTTTAACTGTTCTTATCAATTAAGGTGGCACTGCTGAATAGTTAAATAAAAATTTCGAGCCTTACAGTAGTCGCATATGATGTGTAACATCTGACATGTTATTCGATAATTCCATATTACTTACTCGCATTTTTTTTAGAATGAACTCATGGTGCTACCTTGTGCCAGCAGACATGAAAGGATTCTCCAATGCATCAGCAGTAGTGACATATACCTGCAACTGTATGCGGGAGCAATCCACTGCCTACTTGATGGGAGCTGCGCTTTATACCGGCCAGCTAGTGAACCCATGCCAGCGGTGTTATTGAAAATGGCCTCTTATTGCCGATACAGCGCACTGCCAAGTATAGACGCATTTAAAAATTAGGTGTGCAGTAAGTATATTAAATGCGTTTCTCCCAGTGAAACGTTTAGACCAACGAAGTTTCAATTATTGTTAGAAGTCGGTGTTAATATACTGAATTCCTACGTTGTTTGGAGTGTTGGTTGATGCGATATAGCTCGAGTGCTTACATTAAATAAGAATACAGCAAAAGTATGAAGATTTAATATATCGTAATTGTTTTCAGCAAATATGGTATAATGAATATTTTCATACCAAAGAACGACAACTAGAAGATGATTTATTGTAGGAATTTCTTTAATGGGGCCTCCAAACCTTGAGGTAAACCATATGCGATTTACATTCCACATAGTCACATGGCTAACAGTACGTCGTTGTACCGATCTCCGCCACCGCGCGCGCTCATTGTTTCCGTCTCATGCACTTCCGTCCCATCCACTTCCGTCTCTATTCCAAAATCACTCCCACAAAAATGTCCAGCTACCGAGTGCCACAAAAATATCCAGATACCAAGTGGAAAGAACTATTGAATCAACTGATATGAAAATATTAATCACCATGTAGGTCTACCTTTATAGGATAAAATAGTTCTTCATTTTCCTCTTTTCCTATGGCATATACCTATTAATTGGGGTCGCCGGAGCCAACCAATCTCATTTTGGTTCTGGCCGGAGATTTAAGGTCGGATGCCCTTCCTGACACTGCGTAATTTTTCAGGTGAAACTAAATTTGGTACGAGTAAATATATAAACCTAAATATCTCACGGCCATATTTTAAAATAACGTCACTGCTACCAACTGCTTAAAAATCACAATTGAAATTTGAGCTCTATGTTGGATATCTCAGAGGTTATGCATGCGAACTGTTCCAAAATTGACTTACACATAGATGAAATGAAAATCCACAGCCTGCTTCCAGTCTCCGACCGTTCAGGAATGGAATGAACATAGATAACAATCCTTATTCATTTTCAAGAGCCCCTTCATGACAGTGGTGCCAATATGATTCCGAGCCTGCTGATAGGTCCAATTTCCAAACGCATGTAACTTCTATACCATCAATTGGATTTCAACCAAATTTCGTATGTGCTATCTGTATTCTTAAGAGCCACCAGGGCTTTCAATTGTTAATAAATGCGAACATGATTTTACGCGCACTGATCGATCCAATATCTAACAGCATGTAACGTACATTCTATCAATCGGACCAAAATTTGCAAGTGCATTCTGTACCTTAAGAGATGAAACTAAGAAAATGTATTCAGAGTCACCAGGGCAGCCAACTGTAGTGTTCTATTGGGCTATACTATTTCAGGTATATTTCAAACTAATTAGAAATGTTAGTATTACCAACTTAATTTCGTTATTATTCTAGATAGGTCTATAAGGATTAATTATTGACATGAATCTTAAATTTTAAGAAAAGTAGGCTCTTTAGTTCGTCAGGGAATTACTTGTTTCTTCTTCTTCTTCTTCTTCTTCTTCTTCTGCTTTTACGGCTTCATTGGACCACTTCAGTCAATCATTTCTCGGTCCTCTTCTTCAGTAAGTTTCCTTTCCGAGTCGCCCAGTAGCTTTTCGTCCGCTCTGATCTTCTCAGGCGTTCCTCATCTGTAAATAGCCCTTTTACTGTATTACGTTTGTCTATTTTAGCCTGAAATCTTATTTTTATATCTCTCAGTTCTTTTAATTTATTTGTTTTGTTTTGCAAGTCATCCAAGGTTATTTCTAATTCTTTCATATATTCTCTAATTTCCTTAATCCATCCTACTTGCTGTTTCATACTCCAAAGTTTCACTACAATTTTTCTAGATAACCTGGCTTCTGGTGTCCTCATGTTGTGACCAAAAAAAGAAAGCCGTTTCTTCCGAATAGTAGCCTATCAGTGATGGGCTCCAGTTCTCTGTATACCACTTCAGTTGGTACTATCTGCCACTGTCCATCTTTTCGATATTTTTTTATTTATGCAATTTCTAGCAATTCTCCTTTCTACTTTTAAAATTTTGTCGATTCTGTTTTTCTGAGTAACTTTAAAAAGAGTTTCACTTCCATATGTCACCTCTGGTTGAACCACAGTCTTGTAATGTTTTAATTTTGTTGCGATTGATAGACATTTTCTTTTATATGTAGACCATGTTAATGTTTGGGCTTTTATCATTTTATTAGTTCTTTCTTGCCATGCAGGTTTCTCATCCAAGTTGTAAGTTATAATTTCTCCTAATTATTTAAATTGCTTCACTATTTTATTATTATTATTATTATTATTATTATTATTATTATGGAAACTGTACTTTTCCTGGCGCCTGGGCTACTTACAAGTTGCAATATCCGTTATCAATAAAGGTAACACTGAAAAATGGCATAAAAGCTCTCCATTATATGAAACTGCTTCTATGCCCAAGGTCGCGGGTTCAAACCCGGCCAAAGTCGTCGGATATTTTAAAAAGCGTTAAAAATCCCTCGGTATGCCTTCCTACGGAGGGGAAGTAAAGCTGGCGCAAAAGAACCTTCCACTAACAAAACGTGTGAAGCAAAATGTGTAGGTTAGGCTTGATTAATGCTCTTAAGTTCCAACGTTCGTCACCAGGCGCTGGTTGCGATGGCATCTAGTAGTAACCACGTTCACAGCTAGGTGTCGTGGACGGTAGCATTTGGTGGCGAAAGTATGAACTACTTGAAATTATCGACTACAGTCCTTACTGGAATTAAAAACAGATAACACACACTAATACAGTCATCAAAATTAACACCGATTAACAGACAGATTCTACACACACCCAAAGTACACGGGGTTACATGGCGAGTTGTCGCAACCCAATATGAAAATGCAGTCTATAACAATTTTACTCCCAGGTTGTCCATGAACGTAAGTAACACTGTGGACTAAGAGTTATCATAATGTCCCCATACTAAGCGGTATACATTTCTGTAATTATTAATGTTTCTTTCCCCAAGCATGGAGCAAAAAAGGATGGGCGAGCACTGATTAAGATCGCTCCAAGAAAGTGAGCTTCATTCAGAGAACCTAGCGGAGAAAGTTGTTATTACATTGTGGGACATGTAGAAGATACGAGTTACACAAAGTTGAGCAAGCCTGATGCCGCTATAATGAAGTGAGATAACACAATTTAAAAACAAACGGAAATCAGATAAGAAAAGGCAAGCTTGACACATTGTTCCCTCACAAAGTCAGTAACCTTCTCTATCTGTCCACAACAGTCGTAGCTACAAAGGTAGCAATAATCAAGGGGGAGGCACGTTACAAATTCTATATTATTATTATTATTATTATTATTTTCGTTTCGATCGTCTATGGACCAGGAGCCAATTTCAATGCTTTGTCCTTTGCTGTTCCTTCTTCTTCCTCCAGTATTCCTTCATTAACTCACTATGCTTCCTCTTCCTTTCCTCGGACCATTTCGAGCCGGTTTTCTTTCCAATCCTCCCTTGGAATCCTTCCATTTTTTTAGCACTTTTTGCCTAAAAATATCTCTCTGTGGTGTATCTTCTTCTCTGATAGTGTTTCTTCCCAAATCCATTTTGACTTCTTGTACCCAGATTGTTGTCGACTTCTTGTTCCACAGGAATGTGAAGATCTGCTTGGTTAACCAACTGTCATCCATCCTGTACAAATGTCCAAAAAATAGCAATCACCTCTTCCGTATTGTTTCTGATGTGTCTATTTTACGATATATTTCATCATTACTTCTTAATTTCCAGAATTCTGCAGTTTTTAAAGGACCGAGTATTTTGCGTATAATTCTTCTTCTTCTTCTTCTTCTTCTTATTGATGCCTTTACTGTGGCGAAGTTAAAGCTCTTGGGCCTCTCTTACACCTAACCACGAACAATGCAACTTATTACAAATAAGCATTCATATTTCTCATTCTTAACCTACTAAACTTAAATACCGGTACTGGAATTTAACTAGTCACTAAGCTATAAAATATTACTTAAGGTAAAAACAATTTATGACCGTTTAATAGAGTTTTACCTTTGTCATTCACTCACAGGAGCAGATGACCTCGCTGTTCCGATCCTTAAAACTTCAATAACTAACTCATTTAGTCACACATTCATACACGAATTGTTCTAGTTGGTCTACAAGTTCAAGAGGAACGTAGAACCCAGAGATGTAAATACTACCTAACCAGCTAGCACGCACACTGAAATAGTTGTTGATGTTGTAAATGTTAATTCATTTAGAGGCTCTGCGACACCATGGTCATGTAATCCCATGTACTTGGGTGTGTGTAGAATTTGCCTGATAACCTGTGTCACTGTGATATCTGTACTAATGTGAGTACTTTTAATTAAGCTAGGATTTAGGTGGGAAGCGGCCGTACCTTATGTTAGATACCATTTACCTGGAGTAAAAGTGGGAAACCACGGAAAATCACTTCCAGGAAGGCTGAGGTAGGAATCAAACCCACCTCTTCTCGATCTTGCCTCACGGGGCAACCCTATCCAATCCTCTGACCAGAATTAAATTTCTTGGCAGAGCCGGGAATCGAACCCGGATCTCCCGGACGACAGCAAAGAATGCTAACCGCTACACCACGAGGTGGGCGCAGCCATCTTATAAGTCATTTATCTCGCTCTTTCATTTCTACCCCAGGCAAATGCCGGGATGGTTCATAACTTAAGGCCATGGCCTCCTAGTCCCAATAACAAATACATACCTCAGCCATCACAAAATCACAGGTTAACAGACCAATCATGTATGAGCAAGCGTAAAACACGGTTTAAATGACCACGATATCACAAGCCCCTAAATGAATTAACAACTACCAAAACTAAATAAGTTACCTTGTGACTTACTGAAGTATTACTAAAACTCGTCGCTCTAATTCAGGCGTTCTGAACATGGTGCTCGTAAGCATCACGGTGCTCTTTAAATGAAATTTGGTGCTCGCGCAAAACGAACCAAAAGTGCTCGCAAGTACAAGGTCCCCTCAGATCCATTCTTCATTTCAAATTATGTTTCAGGAACTGGAATAATAGTGTCTTCATTATAAGTTTGGACAGTCAGAAATTGTATCATTTTGTAAAATATGAAAATTAAAATCCACAGCCTGCTTCCAGTCAACCGACCTGGTCAGGGAATGGAATGAACGAAGCCCCATCTAGCGACGAGGATATGAACTGTGCCGGCTGCCGAAGCCTGTCGCGCTCCCCTGGGGCAATGATTAAATGAATGACAGATGAAATGAAATGATAGTGGAGAGTGTTGTTGGAAAGAAATTTGTGACAGGGAAAACCGGAGTACCCGGAGAAAAACCTGTCTGTCTCTGCTTTGTCCAGCACAAATCTCACATGGGAGTGACCAGGATTTGAACCACGGACCCAGCGGTGAGAGGCTGGCGTGCTGCCGCCTAAGCCACGGATGCTATTTTGTAAAATATAAATAATTATAATTAGACATCCCTATTTTATGAGTAACACAAAAGATGCTGATTCACTTCGACTGTCCGCACGTAAATGTATTTTTCCTGCATGAGTTATGCAAGCAATTGCTGCATGCCTGGTGAGCCGTGATTCCCTAGCTATTTCATCACTTCCGATGGTGGGAGATAATAATAATAATAATAATAATAATAATAATAATAATAATAATAATGTTATTGATTTTACGTCGATTTTAACTATTGTGGCTTTTAGGGACGCCAGGGTGCAGGAATTTAGCCCCGAATGGGATCTTTGACGTGCCAGTAAACTCGCGCACGCTCAAATGCCAACTGACTACGTCAGGATTCGATCCTTCAACCTTAGGTATAGTAAGCGAGAACGTTACCGCTCTATGGATTGATTCAATTTATTTGATTTATATATTTTCACGGCAACACTTCGAGCTTAAGAGCTCCTTTACAGTAGCGCCCTACATACAATAAGATTAGGACTTATAAAAGTGAAACATTTCGCTTACATTCACAATATAAATTTAAAAAAAGTCTAACAATGATAGTTACAAAAAGACAGTAATAACATAATAATTATAACAATGGAAAAATTATATACAAAAGAGTGCATACAGACGCACTATCAGCCTGACAAACGAACACCATATACAAGAAAAGATATTAACGTAGGGAGGTTGTCAGCTATTGTCCTGGTGTTATAATTGAACTAATAATAGTATTTTAACATAATGCAGTAATCAGATGTGAGAGATATACTGCTTCAAGAAGCAGGATGAAAGACGACTTTTGAGAGCTGCAGTGCTCTCAATGTTGACGAACTTACGGCTCGAGTCCAAGCTCTATGAACTTGCGGGGTGATGAGAAACAGCAGGGAAGGGTCGGGCGTAAAGAGAATGATCTGTCAACAGCCCACCGTGATATATGGTATTCCTTCCTATTCAATACTGCTAACATTCGGCCGTTGTTCAAACCACTGTGGTGTTAGGTATGACTGAGTGAGTCACCGACCAATGTATTTGGTACTGTACTATGCACGGACCGAGAAACCTCATCACTTGTCAACACCACTACTAATAGTCCGATGCACATTCCTCTCAGATTCACGCAGCTTAGACTCGAGCAGAATATAAATCGAAGGTGTTGAAGAGGCGTGAGGCGGTGCAAACAAAAGATTTATTGAACTTCATGGTTCGGTGTATAAGAATCTGGAGTGTTAAATTTGTGTATCTATTTTCTCGATTATGAACAGAATGCATTGGTGTAAAGGCATTGTAGAGATATAACGGGTTCTTGGTATAACATATTTTATGTGTCAGAATGGCAACTGACAGCTGCCTGCACTCGTGGAGTTTCAGCCATTTCAGCTGCACGTAGAAAGGTGTGATATGTTCAACTCGCCTTACATCCAGAATGTTCCGAACACATGCATTCTGGACTCTTTGTAATGTGATGTTCTGTGTTTCTGGTAAATCATTGTATACAGCAGAGCCATAATTTACAGTGTTGCAATATTTAATATTATTATCTAGTATCTAGTGGAAGCCTCCGTGGCTTGGGCGGCAGCACGCCGGCCTCTCACCGCTGGGTCCGTGGTTCAAATCCCGGTCACTCCATGTGAGATCTGTGCTGGACAAAACGGAGGCTGACAGGTTTTTCTCCGGGTACTCCGGTTTTCCCTGTCAAAATTTCATTCCAGCAACACTCTCCACTATCATTTCATTTCATCTGTCATTCATTTAATCATTGCCCCAGAGGAGTGCGTCAGGCCTCGGCAGCCGGCACAGTTCATATCCTCGCCGCTAGATAGGGGCTTCATTCATTCCATTCCTGACCCGGTCGGAGACTGGAAGCAGGCTGTGGATTTTCATTTTCATCTAGTATCTAGTGAATTAAAATCTACTGAATTTAGAAGTTTTGTATATCCGATAGATATAAGTTGTGTTTTAGATATGTTCTCAAGTTAAGATTATGATTTAAGGCCTATTCCAAAGCCTGTCAATGTCCTCATTAAACAGATTTATACGATCGCATGCAGTGTTAGGCGTGAGGTGAAAATAGGCTTGGAGGTCATCAGCGTATATATGAACAGAACTATTTCGGAATTCATTACAAACATCGTATATGTAAATCGGGAAGAATAGTGGACCTAAGACAGAACCCTGAGGTACTCCACTTTCTACCGACTTCTAGTCTGAGGAGGAGCCATCCGCAAGGACCACTCTCTGTGTACGCCTGGAAAGGTAGGATTTGAACCAGCAAAGAGCACTCCCAGAGAAGCCAAAGATTTCAACTTTGCACGAAGTATATTGTGATTCACACAGTCAAACGCCTTACTGAAATCGAAAAGATATAAGATTGTAAGCTGACGCTGGTCCATAGTTGAGGGTATATCATCGCTGACTTTTAACTATGCTCCTTTTTAAACCCAGATTGGTAAGGATTGAAGATATTAAATGTATTTAGGTAGTCACATACTTGCTTAAGAACTATTTTCTCAAGCGCTTTACAAGCACAAAGGATATTTATCGGTCTAAAGTCACTATAACTAGTGGGGTTTTTACTTTTTGCCACTGGACGTATGTTAGCACACTTCCAAAGAGACGGATATACTCAACTTTGTAAAGAGAAATTAAATAGATGGACAATTGGGGTAGAAATACCTCAAGACAGTTAGAGATAAGAGAAATTGGGATGCTATCAGGGCCTCTTGCTTTTGTACGAATTGATCTGATGGCTTTTACAATCTGGTGTGGGTAAACATACATAAAGAAAAATTTTTCATGGACAGGGGGAGGGATGGATGTGTATTTCATGACGGTCTCTGATACTCTCAATACATCACCAATTGACGCTACATTTGAGTAATGTTCATTTAATTGTGATGCAGAGAAAGGCATCTCAACATCAGTGATTGAACTGGTACCAACACAACTCCCACTGATTTTGCAGCACGCCATATGGCAAAGGTGGTTTTTCAGTCACTGAAGAGATTGTACATATATTTCACTTTTGTGTTCCTGATTGATTGTTTTGCCTTATTACGCAGAATTCTGTACTCTTCAAAGTCATTGGTAAGTTTAGATTTAATAAATGTTATACGTGCTTTATCACGTTTCCTTAAAAGAGTTTTTATTTGCTTACTGATCCACGGAGCAGAGCTATGTTTTACATCCACTTTATTTTGCGGTGCATGCTTATCATGGAGTTTATTTACACAATCATTAAATATAGTCACTTTTTCATGTATGTCAGTGGATTGGTACAAATTCTGCGAAGGGAGTAGTACTGCGTCCGTTTTAAATTCATGTAAATTGAATTTGCTGAAGTCACGTATAAAGATTGATTTTGGTCGTAGTTTTGGGGTAGATAGAGAAAACACAGCATACAGGAGATCATGGGCTGAGAATCCAGCAGCTGGTTCTTGTCCGTAGTCAACAGCGAGGTCATTACAGTTTGAAGAAATAATATCGAGAGAGCTGGATGTAGGACAGGGGAAAATCAAGCAAACGAAAGCATTCAAATATTTGGGTGAGTGGATAGACCCCAATCTCTCCGAGAAGGCAGCTTTCGAGTCACGAATCAGGAAAATGGAAATGGCATATAATCTAACAAAGGCCATTTACAACAAGAAATCCATATCAACAAATGCCAAGTTAAGACACTACCAAACAGTCATCCGTCCAGAGGCTTTGTATGCTGCAGAGTGCCTTGAAATGCATCACAAGGGACTAACAGAGAATCTAGAAGTGAAAGAAAAAAAAATCTAAGAAAAATCTTGGGTCCGATAAAAGAAAATGGGAAATATAGGAGACGGCACAACCACTAACTTTACACCCACGTGGAAAAATTAACTGATGCCATGAGGAAACGGAGAATTGCCATTTACTGTCATATAGCAAGAATGAACCCAGCACGATTGACAAATAGAATTTTCACCTACTTCCTCAAAAAGAAAACCAAGGGAGCTTGGTTCACTGAGGTGGACAAAGATTTACAAGAAGTGGGAATTACAGGCAACGATATTTGGGAACGTGCCACACTTAAACAAAAACTAACGGCACACCGATGTTTCCAAGAAAAGCCAGAGCTTCCAACTGGCAAGAAGTGGACTGCAGAAAGGAAACAACAGCATCGAGAACTAATGCGAAAGTACTGGGAGGATGTTAAAGCTCGATGCAGCAAGAAGCAGTTGAAATGACGTGGTCCTTAGATGGCCAAATCGAATGAAGAAGAAGTAGAAGGAGAAGAGAGCTGTCACGAGTAGCTGTGTGAAATGTAGTATCGAATGGTAAACATTCAACATTACAGTAACACAGCACATCACATAGCTGTTCAGTTTCATAAGTGCCACTACCAAAACGAGCATTGACATCCCCAACAATAAAAACATATTTATAAAAAAAAAGAACCTATACATGTCATTCAGAAAAATATCTAGGTAGCCAGCTTTCGGTGTACGGTACACACGATCAAAGAGTATTTTAGTTTCGGTAAGAGAAATGTCAAGTATAATGTATTCAGGCCTCTTATTATATTCACCAGGAGACTGACTTAGCACACTATATTTTATGTTATCCCTAAGGTAAACTGTAACACCACCTACGGTTATGCTGTCATTTCTAATGACTTTATAGCCAGTGAGAGAGACAGCAGCATCTGGAATTGAGGGCTTGCAAAAGAACTCACTTACGGTACTGCAATTATGTCAGAAAATGTTGAGAACGTCTGCTCTAAGTTAAATACTTCTACTAGATGTAAGAGGGAATGTACAACTGTCAATAACAAATGACTTCGTCAACTTCGCACCGTATTTACCAAGTTAAGACTTCCTTGCTAATTTATCTTGTTTGTTAGCAGAGTTATCGACGCGACTCGGTAGCTTACGGCTGCGTTGCGCATCAGCACGCCATTCACAGGAGAGAGAAGTGGAATCCCCACTCCAGTACAAGTGTCCTCACTTCAACAAGTACAGTCGAACCTCGAATATCTGGTACTCGAATTGTCGATAACTCGTAGTAATTATTATTTGCCAACGGCCTGGCCATGTTTAAACACCGGATCCCATGAGAACTCTGCAGTTAAGCAGCATTGGGCGTGGTCGGAACTTGGATGTAATGCCGGTTCTAGGTACTGCGCGCTGTTGGCCAACATAAGGAGGAGCGGAAAGGCCCTGGCCACCCTACCGCAAGTAAACTCTGGCTGAAGATAGCCTCTTCGGAGACTCGGACCTGCCTTCGGGCAGAATACTAATTACAATTATTATTTCCTGAACAAACTTCCTATAAAAACCAGCAATTTTTCTATGTTTGTGCCGTGTCTCGTATGAGGTTTCGCCTAGGACACCAAGCTGGTTCATCAGCGAGTTCTTGGTGTCCCCGCTTGGTACCCCACAGAAGTAGCGAACTGCCCGCTACCTCCCATTTTATGATTAGCACCTGCGCCTCTTTATCTGCCAGAAATAAAAGCTCAAGCAGCCATAACCTCCATATGAAGGCTTCCAAAAGGATATTGGCTTTCAAGGCCAGGGAGGTTATGGTTGCTTGAGCTTATAGTTCCCGCAGTAAAGAGGCGTGGGGGCGCTTCATAAAAAGGGAGGTAGCGCGCAGTTCGCTACTCCAGTGGGGGTCCGGGCGGGGACACAAAAAAGCCCGCTGATGAGCCAGCTTGATTTCCTAGACGAAACCCCCACACGAGACACGGCACAAACCTAGAAAAATTGCTGAGTTTAAATTCACTGGCCGTGAAAGCCAATATACTAAACTTCCTATAATTTACATGTATATTTTCCCCCTTAAGTCGAATTTCTATAACTCATTTTTTTTCAATATCTCGAAGCTTAAATTATTATATGGCACTTAAACTTGTTCTTTATCCGGAACATGTACGTATTTTTATAGTGCAACTTCTCCCACTTAGAAGATTCTAATTCGAATTTTCCACCAACAGTTGAGTCAACTGTATGCAACATAGGCTATATACTGAACTATGATCGTAATAGAATCTCATATCGGCGCTGATAAGTCACCGCGTTGAGCATTCGATTTTCGAAAACGTCGTAAGTAATGTAAGTCGAATTTTAATGGTCAGTTTATTAGATTTGTTTCAGTATTTTTTATTTTTATTTTTATGTACTGTGGATTCTCTTTCACTCCTTTCATATGGCAGAAATATAGGTTATGTTTTCCATGTTCAGCGGAGTGCTTCCGCTATTTTTGGTTGATACAGTATTGACATCACTTTAAAAAGGCGGTTGCATAATGGTTTAGTAGAATTCACAGAACTTTCTTTAGGTTGTTGCCGCTTCCTGTTCTAATCACCAGTTTCATATCAAAGAACATTGTCGCGTTTCAACATCGCATAACATTGAATTTTGCGACCAGTACCCATATCGCAAATTTAACATTTTTCCCCACGTAACTCTTTAACTAGAATATTCGATAAGTCGAATTTATTTTGACATCCCTTAACGATTCGAGATATCGAGGTTCGCCTCAAGTTCCATAACAAACCTCCTCTCTCCTTATATCTATACCATAGCTGCCAAATTCCCAGATGGACTTTCCGTAAAATTGTCAAGTAACAAAATACGCGGGAAACTGCATCCAAGAAAACTCATGAAAACAGCATAAAATGCATGTTATTTTATTTCTTTCAGATAAGCAGAGTTCTTCATTAGTATAAAATGCTACGGGTAACTGATGACATTCTAAGGAACAAAAACGTTCACCTATCCATTTACACAATGTAACCGGGAGAGTTAGCCGTGGTCGTTACGGCATGACTGCTGGCAGTCGCTCAAATCCAGGAGGCAAGTAGGTTCGAATCCCCCCGCCAGCAACCTTGAAGATGGTCTTCTGTGGTTTCCCATCTTCCTTCCAGGCAAATGCCGGGGTTGGTCCGTGGCCTACGTTATACTCAAGGCCTGGAAATAGAGCTGAGACTTGGTACGCCAAACTGGGAGTTCCACTTTACGCCACTAGGATCGCGGTTCGGCGCCCTAGTTGTCTGCTTTCGACTATGCGTTACACGCAACTCAAGTACATTTAATACATGTTTTTTAGCATTTCTTACCTGTTTTACTCCAGTATTCCCCAAATGATGAATACGGCTCACTCTTAACTGTATTTCACTTCACTTCTAGAATTATTCTGTCAAGTGGCTTATTTCTTAAATTCAGAAACGTTGCACTACTGTCCGTGTAGTTCACACCAATATTCCTTAAAAGTGGCCTTAAAAACTTTTGCAGAAGAACCGCGGAGAGAGAATTGTCAATACACACTACACATTTTGTGTGCTCGGAAAACGTGTCAGTTAAAATATTTGTGAAATTTGACACTAAATATTTTCGAGTCATGAATTTACGGCTGTTGTGACCAAGTGAGAAATTGTTTCCAACAGATAAATAAAAGAAGCTTTGGGATATCTGAATCCCCCTCTGTCTTGAAAATGTATTGAACTAAATGGCAGGCTTGAATTTGCTGGAGCTGATATTTTCTTTAAGCAACCTTCACAGTCTGTTCTCTCTTCTGCCACTCTTACAAGAAATCCCGCTACCTTTGCAATTGAAATGGAAGATAGAGACGCTGGTTTTCTGAAAATAAAAATAGATTTTAATGCTAAAATGTCAATCATAATGTTTTATTTCAATGAACTAAATATAGGCTGTATTCCCCATATTCTTACCTTGAACAGGGCTTTCAAGAATCTCCAAGACATGTGCCGGAAGCTGGGATGTTTCTTTAGCATTGGCTGGGTTTTGCACCTTCCGCGATTTTTTAGGCTTCAGAAACTTGGTCAAGGCGCCTGTTACGACTGCATCTTCCCTCAGCTCCACATTCCCATTTCTATAAGATGCGATAATTCCTGTGCTAAGTGTTGACTCGATGGCATGCAGGCATGATCTCACGTCCATCAGGTAATTGCTACCTCCCTTATTTCTCAGGTGACTGAAGGGCAGTTCTACATCGTCACTTGAGAGATTCCGCGTAAGCACATAATGGAAGCCGATACTGATTAGAAATCGTATGCAGGACACGGTTGATGAAGTTGTTAGCACCAAAGCTTGATAAGTTTCCTTTGTAAGTCTCATCTTTTTATCGGGATAACTTTGAATCTGTGACAGGTAGGGCAGATATTCATTGGTCAGCCATTAACTTCGCTGAAAATAAGCTTGTCCGTGTTTCTGGAATGAAGTCAGTGTGTGATGTTGCAAATATCATGTATATCAAACCATTTTCTAAACATTTCCAAGAATTTTGTTGTTTCGTGTAGGCTGTCCTTATCTTCAGCTTTCTCTGGACACACGACTTCGATGCTCTTAAGCCCAGCTATTGTCTCTGGAGTAAACACCAATTTGGCTCTTGCCACATTCATTTTTTTTCTAAATTGCTTGGATATACAACCTTCCTGCTTAATTTTTTAACTGGCTTTACTACTAGCTTTTTCTGTAAGTGGTACAGATTCTTGAGATGATCACTAGGTATTAAATCGTAATCTACATAGAAGTTCCTACTCAGATATTGAATTGTGATCGTACATTCTCAATGATGTGACTCGGATCGAAACTAAGAAAAAGTGGCCTCTGCTCGTCTTTCGGGTGACTAATTTCATGAGTAACACATCCGCCACACAGCGCCTCAAACATTGACACATTCACCTGACAGTTGTCAGTCACTATTCTGATAACCTTGAAGCTGCATTCCTCAACCACAGTCAGTGCGTCCAGTGTTATCCTAGATAACTGTTGTCCTGTGAGTCCACATGTAAAGTAGAACGAAACAGGTATCCTGTAGAAGGATGACAGGCCCTTAAACAGTATGCATATTAATTTATTAGCCAATCTATGTTCGATTCCAATTGCATCATTCTCAATATCACTAATGCCGAGAAACAAGTCTAAATTCTTGTCATTCAATAGTTTTGACTTTATGGCCATTTCATTAATGATTAATGAACCAACCTTCTCATTATCGTGAGTCAGTGACTTTTCTTCAGCTGTCAACCTAGCTTTTGCAAGTGACGTGACTCCTGTCTCTCCGTTCGTATACCCAAAGTACGTTTTCAGTGTTCGTGGATAAGGAAATTGTAAAATATTTATATCTCTCAGTAAGCGGTAAGCCGACGGTGATTTATTAGAGACCAATACACATATGTTTATTGTTGTTTCTTTGTATTTACACTTTCGTTTCGTGAAAGCTCGAATTTGTTCAAGTAAGAAATTAGCCTTCAAGTCCCCACGATTCGCTTCACTCTTGAGCTTCGATATTTGAAATGCGTTCGGTAAGAGCGTTCTCTTTGTAGTACACCTACTTATACTAAAATCAGAATGCTTGAAATGCTTGCTACAAATAATTGTAGAAGACTGTTTTGGTGTCCACAAACCCTGGCTTTACCCCCTCACGTGAAACAGATAGAACCCAATGTTTCAGTATGTCATTGTTCAATGGAAATTTATGAAACGAAAGTCCATTGCCTTTAACTTGACGAGATTTACAATACGGCACGCTACAGTACACAATTTTTGACGAACACAATAATAACACTAATATTTACACATAAGTTGAAATGAATGAAAATCCACAGCCTGCTTCCAGTCTCCGACCGGGTCAGGAATGGAATGAGTGAAGCCCCCATCTAGCGGCGAGGATATGAACTGTGCCGGCTGCCGAGGCCTGACGCACTCCTCTGGGGCAATGATTAAATGAATGACAGATGAAATGAAATGATAGTGGAGAGTGTTGCTGGAATGAAATTTTGACAGGGAAAACCGGAGTACCCGGAGAAAAACCTGTTTGCCTCCGCTTTGTCCAGCACAGATCTCACATGGAGTGACCGGGATTTGAACCACGGACCCAGCGGTGAGAGGCCGGCATGCTGCCGCCTAAGCCACGGAGGCTTCAATATTTACACATAAGTTACTCAATTAAAATCATTCAGTGATTTATATCTAAAGTATTTATCACACATACACGTCACATTTACGCTAGTACACTGGATTAAAACTTGCTTTTCACTACGTCTTGTTCATAAAGACCACTTAGCACCCATCTCAATAACAGGCAAACAGCAGTCTACTGCTCTTAACGAAAGCATCACTATAATACGACACGCTTCGCCAGTCAATTTTAAACTCACCTTAGCTTTCTCACTCATTAGGACAAGTTATTTACCGCCAAATACAGACACTAATCACATTGTACGTAATGCAAATGGTACGATTAAGGGCGCCAGACAGCGAACCTAGTGGCAAAATGCGGAACAAGTTCGAACCATCGCTCGCAATGTTGTCTGGCGCCTCATTTCCAGGCCTTGTATATAACGTAGGCCACGGGTTGGTCCCTAACTATAGGCCACAGCCGCTACCTTCCAACTCCTCGTCCTTACATTCAAACTTTCCTGCCCAGACAACACTCCACACGTGACGGTACTTGTAGCTCACCCATTGGGTGTCCGCCTCGAAGCAGCTACAAAAACTGGCGAGCCGAACATGTCCTCGGACACTCCCGGCACTAAAAGCCAGACGCTAAAAAATACACAATGTAATTCGCACATGTACACATCAGCTTCGCAACTGTCGCAATTCATGGGGAAGGGCAAACGAACAAAATGGGCTATAGGACGAATGAATCCTTCAGTTTAACCCTTTATAGGTTAGTGGTCTCTATATTAATCACCTAGCATAAGGACAATTTATATTGTCAAAGATGCAGATGGTTGAATCCTTCGCTCATATTTCAACTAATCCTTGTGGAAGTGTTTATGTTTCGGTAAACCAAATATTATTAGTGTGTCTTCTTGATCTAGGGTGCTAAAAGAAAGTCGTGTTAGTTACACTATTTATAACTCAAGAACGGCTGAACCGATTTGGCTGAAAATTGGTGTGGAGGTAGCTTAGAACCAGGAGACGGACATAGGATACATTTTTTTAAAATCCCGTGACGTGACATAAAACGTCAAAGAGAATACAAGTCACTATAAAACGTAACACAAATGACAGCTAAGATAAACTCATGAAGAAATGGCAAGGCAAGTCGTTTCCAGGCAACAGTAGCTCTTGACGAGACAAGGCCGACTCGATGCGAGTAGCGCTCTCCACTACCGGTATAGAAAATGAGGCTCTTAACATGAAATACCGTTAGTTACTCAACGTAATTTGTATTCTCTTTGAATCATCATTAGCAATGCCGCGACAAAGAGGATCGAATCTTTCCCGACAAAGCCATAATGCAAGAAGGATACGAAACATTGCGAATGAAAGGACTGAAGAAGAACAATATATATATATATATAAAAGGATGTTCGTCTGTTCGTCTTTTATGCGTTCATAAACCATTCATCCGATAGCGATCCAATTTTGGGTATTTGTTGTGAACACTTCCGGGATGGTTATAGGCATAGTTAATCCAGTTTACAATAGAAAGCGCGCGAGTAGTTTAAACAAATGAGTGTTGGCGATGCGTTCATATAGCCTACATACAATTCATCCGATTGCGACCAAATTTTTGTGGGTTGTTTAGCACACTTCCGGGATGGTTATTCGCATAGTTAATCCAATTTACAATAGATAGCGCGCCAGTAGTTTAAACAAAAGAGTGTTGGCGATGCGTTCATATACAATTCATCCGATTGCGATCACATTTTGGTGATTTGTTGTGCATAATCCAGGAAACGTTATAGGCATAGTAAATCAAATTTACAATAGATGGCGCGCGAGTAACTTCCACAAAATGGCGTGCGTTTGTTTCAACAAAGTCCCACATGTGTTCATATACCATTCACCCCATTGCGATGAAACTTGGGTGAGATGTTGTGTACACTTCAGGGAAGGTTTCTGGCTAAATAAATCCACTTAACAATCGGTAGCGTACGAGTAGATTCAATAAATGAGCGACGACACGCAAAGCGTTTCAACAAAGTCTCGTATGCGATCATATACCATTCGTCCGATAGCGATGAAACTTGGGTAAGAGGATGTGTACACTCCAGGCAAGGTTTCTGGCTCAGTAAATCCATGTTACTATAGGTAGCGCACGAGTGGATTCAACAAATGAGCGACGACGCGCGAAGAGTTTCAACAAAGTCCCGTATGCGTTCATATACTATTCGTCCGATAGCGATGAAACTTGGATGAGACGATGTGTACACTTCAGGGAAGGTTTCTGGCTTAGTAAATCCAATTTACAATGGGTATCGCACAAGTAGATTAAACAAATGAGCGACGACGCGCGAATCGTTTCGACAAAGACCCGTATGCGTTCATATACAATCGTCCGATAGCGATGAAACTTGGGTGAGTTGTTGTGTACACTCCGGGGAAGGTTTCAAGCTTAGTAAATACATTTTACAATAGGCAGTGCACGAGTAGATGCAACAAATGAGCGAAGACGCGCGAAGCAATTCAATAAAGTCCGGTATGCGTTCAAATACCATTCGTCATATAGCGATGAAACTTGGGTGAGATGTTGTGTACACGCATGGGAAGGTTTTTGACTTAGTATATACATTTTACAATAGGTAGCGTACGAGTATATTCAACAAATGGGTGACGGCGCTCGAATCGTTTCAACAAAGACCCGTATGCGTTTATATACCATTCATTTCATTGCGATGAAACTTTGGTGAGCTGTTGAGCATGCTCCCATGAATGTTTCTGAGATAGTAAATCAATGTTATAATAGTTTAGAGGTGGTTTTAACGTAAGAAGAAAAAATATTGTGAATCTAAAATCAGTTTAACAAATTATGTCACATCGCCTACACTTTCTTTGATTGGCATTGCAACTCATGCCGGGTACTGCTAGTGTTTTAATAAAAACAATTAAAATAAAAAGTAAAAAAAATGGTACTAAAAACAATATGTTCAGTAAAGAACATATAGCCAACTTTCTCCTAAATGTATGAGTATAGTTATAACTCGTTGTTATTATCAAAGAGTATAATAGTATAATTTCTTGGTTGAAGACCTTAGAAACTATTTACCTCTACCAAACGCCACAACCTAGAAAAAAACTACTACCATCATTGAAGAAAGATAGATAAGAAGTATCTCAAGAATGTTATGGATCTGGAGACATAATCGGCCGGACTGGCTGCGTGGCTCAGCGGTAACGTTCTCGCTTGCTGGGCCCTAGGTTGCAGGTTCGTATCCTGGCGCAGTCAGCTGGCATTTGAGGGTGCACAAATGCGAGGGAGCCGTGTCAGTAGATTTACTGGCACGTTAAAAATCCCCAAAATTCCGGCACCCCGGCGTATCTAAAAGCAGCAGTAGTTAAAAGGGACGTAAAACAAATAACATTATTATTATTGTTATTATTACATAATCGACCTGCCGTGGGCAACATTCAACTTTGAGTTGAGGCATGTCTTTACATGTCTGGTTGTGCATGGCTTTCACAACCCTAATTGAATTAACAAATCTTTCCATGATCCTACAGAGACGTGTGTATACAAACTATGTGGATATTTTCGATTGCTATTTGCCTGAAATAAAAGTATTAATTAATAACCTGAACTAGCACCAACGGCTAGAATTCAGTTACTATGTGAAATCGTTTTGTTCTTTACTTCAAATAACAATTTCAAATAACGCACAATAGGCTGTTACAAACCCTTTAAAATAAAAAGTAAAAATTTATCGTAGTATCATCTTGCCATTCTTCAAGTTCGATGCGCATAGAATGCCAATGGTATACGGTACTAACCAATGGAGTCCCACGTAGACCAGTCGTGACATCTAGTGGAGAAGTATCGAACAATATAATCCTAACATGGCGAGTGCATTCTAGTGGCCATAAGAAGAAACTTTTCAATAAAATCTTGAAGTGAATAAGTAGGCCGGCACCTTTTTGGCTGCTAGATGTCTCGAGCAAATCTGCTGGTGAATTATGTTTTAATTAAATATATATTTTCCACCGTAATATGCAAAATATAACGCTTAATTTTAAAACGTCTGAATCATTACAAAACAATAAATATACAAAATTTTAAGCAAAGAAAAAATTACTCTGATGGGGGTTTGAACCATAGGCATATGAGTGATAGGCCAACGCTTTACCACGGAGCCATTTGTGCCAACGAACATCGTTTTATATAAAATGACTTACATATAACTTGTTAGCAAATAATGATTTAGACTAAACGATTTCATCAGTGGAGTATATTATTTATATATAAAGCATTTCATACAAAGTTTATTTATTTTGTATCAGTACGCTATATTGCATGCAATACTCAAATTAGTGAAATATAAGTCAGGCACAAGATACCCGCTGCCATCTTGTCTTCTTACCGAGACGGCTCAGCTTTTTAAAATCACTTCTGCACTATAGTATTACAAAATAAACTTTTAATTTCGAACGTGCCTCTTCCTTTAGAACAGTTAAAACGATTCTCGGCTCGATAATCGGAACTGGTGGGTCCCATGATATGGATTATAAAGTTTGCATAATTCGCACGGCCGCCATCCTGAAATGGTACGGCGAATGACCTTGTAGATTGGTCACAAGACGCGTCTTATATGAAGGTATGTTATTACCAAATTTGGTAGAGATCGGATCATTTGGTTAGTCGCTATTTGATTTTACGTTTTGAACGTTTGAGTGGCCGCCATTCAGTTTTGGTAAAGATGGCGGCGATATAAAACATGACACTGAGTTGCCCTTTGCTTGTTCTACCTCTGTACCAAATTTCGTTCAATTCGGTTTCACAGTGTTCGAATTGATAGGGGGGGGGCGACTTTCAGAGTACACACACTCACACACACACACACACACATACACACACACACAGACAGACACACAATTTTTGGCCCGGTAGTGATCTCATAAGTCTACTTTCATTTTTTGCAAAAATCGAAAGTAAGCTAATAATGCATTTTTAATTTTTATTTTTATTATCCTAGTCTTCTTTACTTTTTAATTTTAATTGTTTACTATTTTTAATTGTTTAATAATACTTAATATGCCTCTACATTTTGGAAATAAGCTCATAAAACTGAAATGTCTAATAATTTTACCATTATAATTGTAAAATTATAAAAGTAATTGCCGTATGAGTACCATATTAAATGTGAAAGAAAACAAATATTAAAATTAATAATAAATATAATTAGGCTAAAATTATTAAATGTAAATAAATACAAATAAAATATATTTACTACTGTACTATTCTGCCCTGTAAAAGGTTAAAAAAATCCAAGGGTAGTATTCAGAACCAATTATGAAGGAGAGCCGCATTCACGATCGAAGACAGGCAAAATACAAATCAGAGCGACATGTTGAATATTCGCTGGTCAACTCCATCTCCATTATCATCAATCATCATCATCATCATCATCATCATCATCATCATGTTATATACACATCAAAAATGTTTTGCATAACACTTGTTTGCGATGATGTACAGCGTATGTGGGATTGTGGGCGAGGTTATTACAAAAGAGACGGCATTCAGACAAATCCTACAGACTTCAGTCATGTGCGAAAAGAATATTGCAAACAGGATGACATTTGGCCTGCTAAACAGGGACTGTGACGTTTCAATAAGGAACATGGCCACCACGGGTGTCCAGCGGGGCTCTTACTCGCCGTAGCATACAACAGATAAAGATGTCCAGGTCCTCTTGAGGCAGGCGATCCCACTCTTCGACGGTGGCCTCCATGATTTCTTGGCAGGTTATGGGAGGACGTGGACGATAAGTAATAGCACGTTTCAGCATATCCCAGACATGTTCGATACAGTTCATGACCGGCGACATCGCAGGCCATTCCATTCATGCAATGGCAGACTCCTGGAGGAAGTTTTGTACCACCACCGCTCGATGTGGTAAGTACAGTATATGCAAAACTTGTTTTGATGTGTGTATTATACTGTACAGCTGCTCCTCGCGTGGGTAAGGCAGCAATGAGATGCAGGTAGTATCAGCGCGCGCCCGCTTAGGGGCAAGGTGTGCGGTAGACAGTCACACCTACTTGTTTTCAACGCAAAGTTTGGCTCCACCCCAAGCCCAAAATCATGTCCATGTTTTTAAAAATCCCACCGATTTCTTGAACAACTCTTCAAATGATTGGTTGAAGTTCGACTTGAGCTTTAAAAAAACGGTTTTATCATAATGTAAGTGAGGCCTTGGCCCGCCACATTTATTTCACTCGCATCAAGGAGGTGGGTGACTCTCGACCGCAGATGTAACGTTCCGGCAATTTTTCAGAATCAACTTTCACAGCAACTGGCGGTGAGCCAACAATGACGGCCCCCGGTTTCCTGCAAGCTCGCTCTCTCCTGTAGCAAAATGAAAACACATCGTCCGGCTAGAAATGACACGTGTGTAAAGATGTCACTGCCTATAAGAACCAGCTGCTCGCTTATTCGTATGCCATCGCTACACATCTTCATTTTAAATTGGTGTAACTAGATTATGCCCAAGGATGCGAGGCTTAAGTGTTAGAAACAATGAGAAGGACTAGAAAACATATTATAAAATGTAGAGAGAGAAATATGTATTTAAAAAACTAGCTGTACCCGGCATGCGTTGCAACATCACTAAAAGAAAGGGTTGGTGTTGTAATTTTGTTTGTTGAAGTGCTATTGGATACACAATATCTTTTGTTTTCTCTCTGGTGCGTACGTGAAGAAATCAGAAAGCTTTCTAACACGTAATAACATTGTTGAAGATATTACATACACTGTTCAACGGTGAATTTTTTGGGCAGATGTCCTGGTTCTTTTAATTTCAAATGTGATATTGTTCCTTGAATTGACGCGTGGTATAAGGTACGTCCAAAAAGTAACGAGCCGTAGACTGTGATGCGCAAACCGGTGACGACATGGGCTAATCGTGGCGTGTGTAACGAGGTGTGGGTCCGACCAGAGCGTGGAAGGTCACAGCCCGTCGCTAGAGGGCACGCGTGCACGTCACGTGCCGATACAAAGCGAGTAGCAGCATGCATCAATCGTCCAACCAAGACCAAGACAGTAGGCCATTCGACATGCTTCCTGGTGTGGTTGAAGTCTGCGGGGCACCCATTGGACACATACTTTGCGCAAGTGCAGTCGTTCCTTCATGATGGTGTGCACACTTCCGACGCTCAATCTGACCTCGGCGGCTATGGCGTTCACTGTGACTCGGCGGTCCTGGGTAATGAGTGCATCAACCTGCTGGACGTTGTTATCGGTAATGCAGGGGGTGCCCCAGACCGGGCATCATCGGCTAACGACACCCGTCCTTCCCTGAAGCGCTTGTGCCACGCCTTGACCCTTGCAAGGGACATGCAGTGTTTGCCGTACACTTGTAACATTCGGCGATGAATGTCCGTTCCCCCTACTCCTTTCGCTGTCAGAAACCGAACAACACCTCTTTGATCTTCGTTTAACGCCTCCATGTCACTGTTTGCAATGCGACTGGCAGCGATGGACGATTGATGCATGCTGCTGCTCGCTTTGTATCATCACGTGACGTGCACGCGTGCCCTCTAGTGACGGGCTGTGACCTTCCACGCTCAGGTCGGAACCACACCTCGTTACACACGCCACGATTAGCCCATGTCGTCACCGGTTTGTGCATTACAGCCTCCGGCTCGTTACTTTTTAAACGCACCTGATGCATGGAAATTTAAGAGCGAAAGGAATTCGGAATCAATTGAATTGTTTATAATTTACTAGCATCTATTTCTCTTCGTATTTCTAAACTGTCTAAACTAATCGTACTAAAATAATCGTACTATCCCGCTGACTAAGCTTTGGTGAGTATGTCACTAATCCAAAGACAAATAATGCTTTGTTATTAATGAAATTATAATATCTAGGTTAAGACGATTTCAAGCCAGCTTACAAACTATGCACATGAAGATATCTAAATTAATACAAATGCTGTGTTTTTAGTGTAAGTAAATCCATAACTCTTGAATATGAGTACATTAATCTGACATTATTCTCATACCATACATAATGCAGTAACATATAACAGCTGGGTTGGCAACAAGAATGCATAGGTTATCATAATAGAAAAATATATCTTGGCTGTAGGGAAAGACTTATAATACACATTCATGAAATATATTGCAACAGTATTCAGTTGCATGCAGCATGCTGTCGTCTATCCATCTCATTCAGTCGTCTTGTGTCATACATTACAGTAAAATAAACAGTGAGACACTGCATAAAATATTCAGATTGGAGCCACTGAAACCCCTTTTCCCGATCCTTCAAAAGAACTAGCGTATATACTGACCGGCAAAGAAAACGGATCACTTGAAAAATTCAACATTACTTTCATTCAATCAAGAGTGTGTTGAACTGGCTGATTAATGTAAAATGTGCCTGTTTGTGTAACTGTAGAAATAAAATTATTATCGTGAACGCCCTAGGCCTAGTACATAACTTACTGTTTATAGCATGAAAGTAAGGTTAATTGTTTTCCTGGATGTATTAGCATTCTTCATGTCATCGTTTCACTTAACGATAGTGATTCATTGACATGATGCTGTTTCCCGCGGAAAGATGTGCGCACCACCATTTTCGATCAGAGCCACTGCCCTAGCAACATCTTCAGGCCTCAAGTACATATTCGTTTCTGAATTGCACAAGAACAACTGAGGATTTGGCTGTATTGATCTTTTCCTAAGCCAACAAGTGGCAAAAGAAAAAGAATAAAACATTGCATTGTTGACGATAGCGATGGCGCGCACATCTTTCCGCGGGAAACAGCATCATGTCAAAGAATCGCTATTGTTAAGTGAAACAATGACAAGAAGAATGGTAATGCATCCAGGAAACCAATGAACCTTACTTCCATGCTATAACTACAGTATGTACTGTACTAGGTCTATACCGTTCACATTTATGATTTGAATGAAAGTGTTGTTGAATTATTATTATTATTATATATATATTTTTTTTTTTTGCCAGTCAGTGTAAATATATAGGGTGGACCACGCAAGTTGAGACTGTAGAATATCTCAAAAACTAAGCGTTGTATAAAAAACTGTCTTTAATAAAAGTTGCGTGATATGAAGAGCTAAATAACATGGTATATGTCGCGGGTTTATTTGGAGAACGTTGACGGTAATTTGATGGTCACGTGACGTTTTTTAAATGGGAGTCAACATTATTATTTAATTATTTTGTTTTCTTCTTCAGCGGACCAAAAACGTGGAAATCACTAGGGGTGAAGTCAGCACTGGAATTAGGTGGCCCAGACTCTCCCAGTGAAATGACCAGAGCTTGTTGGCGGTTCTGGTTGTCACATCTGGTCTGGCAGGACAGCAATTCACGTGCAACGATGACGCCAAGATAGCAGTCCGACGATGGTTCCACATTCAGCCGGCTGAAATCTACCACAGGGGTGTCCAAATTTAGTGCTGCGATGGGGCAAACGTCTGAACAAATGTAGAGTCTACGTGGAAAAACAAGATGTTCAGCAAAGAACATATAGCCTACTTTCTCCTAAATGCATGGGTATTGTTATAACTCTTTGTCCTTTTCAAGGAGTATAATTGAATGTTGGTTGTAGTAGCTTGTTGAAATACAACGTGCTATAGGGATATTAAAGATGAATATGAGGTGCCCTTTGCTAGTGCTACCTCTGTAAAAAAAAATCATTCAATTCGGTTTCACCGTGTTTGAATTGATCTGGGGAATGGATTTGCACACATACATGGCCGCTATTTGCAAACTATTGGGCTGATGACCTTGTAGTCAGTCATAAGATGCTTTCCACAAAAAGGCATGTTGTTGCAAAATCCGGTAGAGATCAAATTATTAGGATGGTCGAAATTTGATTTAAGCTTTTAACATTTGGGTGGCCGTCATTCCGTTTCCGTCAAGATGGCGGCGATATAAAACATGACACCGAGGTGCCTTTTGCTAGTGCTACCTCTGTACCAAATTTCGTTCAATTCGGTTTCACCGTGTTTGAATTGATGGGGGGAATCGATTTGCACACATACTTGGCCACCATCTGCAAACTATTGGGCTGATGATCTAGCAGTGTGGTCAGAATATGCTTCCCACATAAAGATTTGTTGTTGCAAAATTTGGTAGAGACTAGATTATTAGGTTGGTCGTAATTACATTTTAGCCTTTAACAATTGGGTGGCCGCGATTACGTTTCCGTCAAGATGGCGGTGATATAAAACATGACACTGAGGTGGCCTTTTCTAGTGCTACCTCTGTACCAAATTTCGTTCCATTCGGTTTCACCGTGTTCGAATTAATAGGGGGAATCGATTTTCACACAAAGATGGTCGCCATCCGCAAAATATTAGGCTAATGACCTATTAGTTTGGTCAAAGGATGCTCCCTCCATAATGGTATATTGATGCAAAATTTGGTAGAGATCGGATGATTAGGTTAATCGTAATTTGATTTAAGCTTTGAATATTTGTGTGGCCGCCATTACGTTTCCGTCAAGATGGCGGCGATATAAAACATGACACTGAGGTGCCCTTTGCTAGTGCTACCTCTGTACCAAATTTCATTCCATTCGGTTTCACCGTGTTCGAATTAATAGGGGTAATCGATTTTGACATAAAGATGGCCGCCATCCGCAAACTATTAGGCTAATGACCTATTAGATTTGTCAAAGGATGCTCCCTCCATAAAGGTATGTTGTTGCAAAATTTGGTAGAGATCGGATGATTAGGTTAGTCGTAATTTGATTTAAGCTTTGAACATTTGTGTGGCCGCCATTACGTTTCCGTCAAGGTGGCGGCGATATAAAACATGACACTGGGGTGTCCTTTGCTAGTACTACCTCTGTACCAAATTTCGTTCCATTGGGTTTCACCGTGTTCGAATTAATAGGGGCAATCGATTTTCACACAAAGATGGCCGCCATCCGCAAACTATTAGGCTGATGACCTATTAGTTTGGTCAAAGGATGCTGCCCCCATGAAGGTATGTTGTTGAAAAATTTGGTAGAGATCGGATGATTAGGTTAGTCGTAATTTGATTTAAGCTTTGAACATTTGTGTGGCCGCCATTACGTTTCCGTCAAGATGGCGGCGATATAAAACATGACACTGAGGTGTCCTTTGCTAGTGCTACCTTTGTACCAAATTTCGTTCAATTTGCGCTCACCGTGTTCGAATTGATAGGGGGGGGGGACAGACATTCAGAGTACACACACTCACACACACACACACACACACACAGACACACACACACACACACACACACACACACACACACATACACACACACAGACAGACACACTTTTTTTCGCCCTGTAGTGATCTCATAAGTCTACTTTCATTTTTTTGCAAAAATCGAAAGTAGGCTAATAGTGTAAGACACGTAGAACAGTGCGTATAAGTTATTTGTAATTACCTGTATGTATTTTCTTTTTGTTAAAGAAAAAATAAGGGCAAAGACTTTTCTATCCGCCCTCGTATATTAAGATCGCTCTATCCTCTTACTCACGGGAAAATACTAGCCTATATCAAGACAAACCAACAACCACACAGATTTCTCATGTCAATGATCCAAAGCATTTGTCAACATAATAATACAGGCTAGCATATTCTCGTTTAAACCGTAGACTTGCCATGATACAGATCCTTGAAGATGATTTCTATTGAGGTTTTACAGTAACTTGTAATATAGCGTATGCCATTCTGAGTCGTCAATAAATACATTTAAATTGTGAACTCCAGTAAATTAAATAAGTGTAATGATTAGGACAAGGCATTTAATGACCAAAAATAGCAAGAAAATGCATAATAAAAAATGCATTTATGACCTAAAAATGGTTAAAAATGACACAAAATTTGAAAAAAATGGCCAATAAATTATTTGTAAATCACTTATTTATTAATCCTTTAAGAAACAATTAGCTGATTTGTGAAAGAATTTTAATGGATGACAATGCGTTAAGTTTAAATTTATTTTTGTCGCTTTGCCATCCCAAGTGAAAAAAAAAATAGAACTGGTATATTCTTAAAATACTCTCCTAGCAATTAGGTGTCATTTGATTAACAAAGAATATTTAAGAAAACAAACTCCAATGGCTGTTTACAATAAATTCCAATTGAAATGCACAATGAAAACTTTGCGTAGGTTCTCAAATGAAAACGATTGCCTATTGTCTGCAAGTAACGATTTGTACATGGAGAAGCTTCTCTCTGCCTCAACTGAAACAATTGGTGCATACTTACCAGAAAACAATTAAAAATGCCAAAAATAACCTAAAATTGCTCTAAAAATGACCTATCTCTTGTAAACGGCAAAAAATGCCCTATAAAATTGCCCTTATTTAATCAGTCAAATCATGAAACACATGTATATATACAGGGTCTTTCATATAAAGTAAGAACGGCAAGCTGTGGTTTTATTATTCGCTGCTGCGGTGGCCTTGGCCGAGCTTGTGGCGCGCCATGGCCCCCTGCTATATGCGTGTGTACAATCCTGTAATATTACCTTATAAAAGATGCTGGAAGTGTCGTCCTTCCTGGGTTATACAGCATTGTATCAGGTAACCACATTCTGACTGACGCGAGTGAGTTCTGCCACTGTAATGTTTCTGATCTTTTATTTTATGTCTTTTATTGAGCACTGAGTCAGTAGTGTCAAACTTATTTACAATTACGAGAATCTGTGCTAGTGAAGGTGGCACTTCATCAGGAAATTGCTGAACAAATGCATCACGTACCCGCCGAGCCGACTCATACTTAAAATAAATTTTTCAGACAACAAAAATACGAAGTTATAATGATAACTGTCTCACCATGTTAGCACTTGAGGTTCAGACTGGCGACTGAACATCTGCACGCTTATTGCAAGGTCAAGTGTATACGCGCGCTTTCAATACTACAGCAGGGGGTCGTGGCGCTCCACAAGCTCGGCCAATGCCACTGTAGCAGCGGATAACAAATCCCCCGCTCTCCGTTCTTACTTTATATGAAAGACCCTGTACTCCAGCTATCTTTCGGCCTTCATACAAAAAAGTTGCAAAATCACCAAATGCCTTGCCCTAGTAATGATGAAAGCAACTTACCTCTGGAGCCCCTGTTAGCAGCCACCACTCCGTGCAGGATGAGCTTGGTGGGACTGAGCACGAAGAGACATCGAGGAAGCAGAGTCTCCAGACTGACGGGGCTACACCCCATGGGGCACTCTCAAGATATCACTTGGACACAACACTCGCACTGGTAATTCAAACACTTCCACAGATTCTTTGCTACTTTAATTTTTACACTTCTCTAGAATATTTGAAACTAAACGTAAACGTAAGATGCTATTTTGATTAAGAACAACAGACACTGACTCCTACACGTTCAGCATTTCTTAACACTTTATCCACCAGCAATACAAATATGAAAACAAACTTCTCAACACAATCTCGGCAGAAACATATGAATATACACAATAGTAATAGATTTTAAATGTTCATATAGAACAGTAACGCCACTTTGAATTTAATGCACTTGTTTCTACAGAACAATTATTAACAAAGCTAAGAATAGTTGCCACGTAGGTTATTCCTCCTCTCTTGAGCACAGGGTAGCAGATAATCCAAATTATTCGTAATCAATGCTGATCTTCAAAGAAATGTAGAGGGATTCACACAACACAGGAAAAAAGGACAGTCATCCAATCTCAGTTTGTGAACACCAAGACTGCGTTAAGTTGGTCGCATCTCAGGCAAAACCTAACACAAAACACAAATTGCACATTAATTACGGCGTCAACAAAACACGTTTCGTGCACGTAATGCACTTTACATTAAAAAAGGCAAACTAAAACGTAACATAGAAAATAAACAAATCCTCATCAAGAGCAGATTAAGCAGACGATACCTACAACGTGTGTTCAACAATTCATATACAGCGGCTGTATTATTTTACCAAATAATTTTTAACATAGTCACGGAGGTATAATATAGAAAGTGATTTGGAATGTTAAATAAGCGTTACTATACCAGGCACCAATGTTCAAATACGGTACTGACACTGAGCTCTCACAGCTGCCCTGCGGAAAGGCGCAGGATTTCAAATCGTGGGACACTTTTCCCGCTCCTAGCCGCGAGTACATACACATATACACTGTACGAGCCTACGAGCTATGGCCATCAGCCCCGTGCATTAAAACAGCCTATGGATTGTTACGACCAAATGACATGCTTCTACTCTCATGTTCAACAGCACACCTGCTATGTCAGAGTATTTTTGAAGAGATTATTTCATTTAATCGAAAGAAATGTTCAAATGATGAGGTGGTACGGTGTGATACATTTCTTTTCTTGTGATATGTTTCCCTGATTTTACCGTCTTGTGCTGGAGGGTAGTAGTAGCAGCAGTTCACATGGTGATAAAGAGGACTTCGAAGTCAGACTCGATCCAGAACTGTGACCAACTCTTAAAAAGGTGAGGACTTTTGAAGCGTAGTAGTCTTTCTATTGGTTCAACCTCCATAGCGAATGAAGCCAAAATAATAATAATAATAATAATAATAATAATAATTATTATTATTATTATTATAATTAGCCACGTGGCATGAATGAGCCCAGGCAGGATATCAAAACGGATATTGACGTACCTTCAAGATAAGAAAACCAAAGGGGCATGGTTCACGGAAGTTGAGAAAGATCTATGTGAAATGGAAATTTCCCCTAAAGATATCCAGGAGCGTGTTCCACTTCAGGAAAAACTACGTACGCACAAAGGTTTCCAGGAAAAGCCGAAGCTGAAGACAGGGAAGGCGTGGTCCCAAGAGAGAAAAGAACAACACCGGAGACGAATGCGGGAACACTGGGCGGTAGAGACAGTTGAACTGACGTGGTCCCTAGTTGGCCGAATCGAAGAAAGAAGAAAAATAATAGGCATTAGTGATAGACATCGCATATCCCAACACACAAAACATCCAAACAACAGCTGCTACTAAAATATTTAAGTACACAGAGCTGGCAATTGAGATAAAGCAGATGTGGAAACTTCAGTCGGTGACTATGATCACAATAATTTTATCATGCACTGGTGTTATACCCGAAACGCTTCACAGTGGTCTATCAGTATTGAATCTGCATCTGTTATATTGAACTATAGAAGGCAATTCTGTTAAACACCTGCCATATTGTCAGGAAGTTCCTTGGTGAAAATACTCCGGTCTATCACTCAGCAAGGCTCGAAGATGATTCAGATGGTTGATGATGATGATGATAATTGTTGTTTAAAAGGGCCTAACATCGAGGTTATCGGCCCCTGATGATAGGATGAAGATAAAACCAGCTCTCCACTATGGATGAAACGAAAATGGTTTATATAAAATAGACAGTGAGCCCCAACAAGTTTGCCTTATTTGAATAAAAAAGAATAAAAGGTGGATGGTAAAACACAATAAAACAAATAAGGCATAGTGAACATTAAAATAGATGAACACAATAAACATAAAACAGGCTTAACCTGAATTAAAAGTCTTAACGTACATTAAAACCTAAAAAAGTAACCACTCTCCCTCATGAACCGGATGACGGAGGTCTACTGACGGCCCGTCATCACGGAGAATAAGGGATAGGGTATTAGGCAGTTTAAGAGTCCTTCGCAGATCGGCCAGATCCACACACTCTAAGAGAATGTGTGCCACAGTTAGATGGGCACCGCAAGTACACACAGGGGGGGTCTTCTCTCTTTAGCAAGTGGGAGTGCGTAGCAATCCCATGGCCGATCCGGAGTCGACATAGTACCACAGCTTCCTTCTGGAGAGATTGGAAGGAAGATTTCCACACCTTCGTTGTCTCCTTGATGCCTCTCAGTTTGTTGGGTGGAGGCGTGGCACGCCACACTTCCTCCCAATGCGACAGGACCGAATGCCGCAACTGAGAGCGCACATCACTAGCAGGCACCTTATACGGTAGCCAGGGCAGTGCGACTGCCTCTCTCGCTGCCTGAGCAGCAAGCTCGTTTCCCGCAATACCCATGTGGCTAGGAAGCCACACAAAGGTCAGCCCGGTTCCAGCGTTACACGCACTGACGAGCAGGTCGTGCACACGCTGGACCAAAGGATGCTTCGGGAAACACACATCGATCGCTTGCAGCGCACTCAGAGAGTCAGTACACACAAGAAAGTGCTGGTGATCGTCTGATAACGTGTACTGCAGAGCCTCTAAGATGGCATAGAGTTCCGCTGTGTACACGCCACAGGCCTCGGGAAGTGAAAAGAGAAACCGACGATCCTCAACCACAAATGAACAGCCTATTTTCTCGTTTACCCTCGAACCGTCCGTGAATAGAAGCCCTGATCCTGGATACCGGCTCACCACTGACTGGAACAGCCTCCAATGGACGGAGGAGTCCATGTCCGACTTGGGGCCGGTGTGCAGATCCAGGATGATATCGGGGCGCGAGACCATCCACGGAGGGACCTTGCTAGGTACTCGGACGATACAGGAGACAGCAGGAAATCGGAACTGCCGGTATAAGTCAACCAAGCGAATCCCCGCCGGCCAAGTGGCTCGGGCGAGCGCATCATACAGCCGGCGATTCGGATTGGAAAACAAACATGGATAGCTTGGATGAATTGGCATCTGTCGAATAGTTGCAGCATAGGTCAGCAGTACTTGTTGGCGCCTCAGGTGTAAAGGAGGTACGCCAGCCTCGGCGAGCAAGCTGACGACTGGGTTCGTCCGAAAGGCTTCCGTCGCCAGCCTCACACCGCCGTGATGGACACTGTCCAGTTTAACAAGCACTGACTTACGGGCCGGACCATATGCTACACTGCCATAATCTAATCGAGATAAAATCAGTGCCTTATATAAACGTAGGAGCACCGTGCGGTCCGCCCCCCACGATGTGCCCCTAAGAAACCGCAACATGTTGAGCTTCTTAGCACAGGCAGTTTTCAAACACCGTACGTGTGACTCCCACGTTAACTTATGATCGAAAAGGTGATTCAGATGGAAATTTAACTCATCCTATAAAAGAAGAGTGCAGTTACGGAATTAATGTAATGTGAGATTCCTGTACAGTGTAATTTACATTGCATTTCAGTACAGATGGTTCCTTGCTAAAGCCAAACCAGGCTGTAAATTAAAAAGTAACCAGGTATTTGCCGTGATAATGATACAAAAAATTAAAAAATAATAATAGCAATAACAATTAATTTTCTTTCTTTCTTTCTTTCTTTCTTTCTTTCTTTCGACCAACACAGTATACGGAGTACATCAACGCGATTTCCTTAACTCCTAAATTAAACAATATTAGAAAACACCCAATTCTTAATTCGCCCATCATTATTAATCTTTCTGTTCACAATTCACAATATAATGTCTGTCTAACACAAGTAGCGCGCGCAATGCTCTTTGACTTATGTGCAGACTACACTCCGTCATCGCTGTGTCCCCCTGCAACTTTTCAATTAAATTGAACAACTAAATGTGATTTATGAGCATTCGTAAATCACCACCACATGTAACACTTGAACAATTGTCACTGCATGTAACGACGCAATAATTGAAATTTCATTCAGCTGCCAAATATGGTGGCATTTCAAGCCAACACATCAAACAAACGAACATAAACATCCGCACGTCATCGACAACACTAAAAAAAATCCCCGAGACACGTACTGTGCATATCGCGGTATATACAGGGTCATTATCTATGTGCGCCCCGATAAACACGGCAAGCTAAGGCGGCTTTGACTGGCGCAGATCGCGGGCGCGCGTTCACGGTTCAGCCGATGGTGGCGCACACTTTTTACACTTTTACCAAACATATTCAATGATGTGTACTTACAGTGCTCATAGGTGATGTTGAAAATGTCCTCCCACTCTTGTAAGACACATCTGACATCTTCCGATGAAAGAATGTATGCCAACTCTTATTATTTACGGAGCCTGTTTCCTTCAATCGTTTAGCGAGACTCCTAATTGTACTGGAATTAAGCACAGGTCTTTCTGGAAACATGATTCGAAATTTTCGTCTCGTTTCAGAACAATATATTCTGCTTTTTATATACGAATTATGGATATACACACGTTCGCGCAATGTGAATTGGTGTCTAGGGATGACCAACAATCACAGTAATCACAATACTCAATAAACTTGCAACACTAACGTCTTAGCTTGCCGTGTTTATGGGGGCACACATAGATAATAACCCTGTACTTGAACCCAACATCTTTCTTAGAGGAAAATGGTACTGACGGATTTTGAAACTGGATATCTCAACTCACCTCTCATAGATCGCGGATTTTGCGATTCCTTGTGTCAATGAACAATTACGGAGCCACCTGTGCGACGAGGAAGATCGTAGCGTGTAGCTGGAGTCTTGATTGAAAGCCGACCAACCAACCGAGCTAGCAACCACAGTGGTGTATACACACAGTCCTCTCTCTATGTTCGGCACGAAACGTAGGCAGCCAGGCAGGCAGACATGCACGCGTTACAGTGCGCGTCTATGTACAGTACCCTAGCCCAGACGGTATCATACTTCGGTCAAACTGCAATCGATTGCTAGTACAGTAGCTCGACTGCTTTTAACTTGTTCTGACATGCCATGACCTATATCTGGAGCTTTTTCCACGACTCGAAGAACACTTTATTGTTCAATAATGCATTGAGCAGTACTTCTGCAATCACAGTGAAGAGCCAGTCATCCCCAACATCGCGTGCAAATTTTATATAATCTAAAAACAGAATAAAAGTGTTTGCATAATGTAGGTTACAACACTTCAGTACATTGAAATGTCTGCACTCAACTTGATGTTCCACAAAGACTGCTCTCAATACAAAAATGACATTGAACATGTCAGATTATTTTGCAGGTTTAATCTGCGCGCCAGGAGAAGTCAGTTCGACACGCTGCGGTGGGGCGTTGGGAAATGGTAATTCATAGATTGGTTGGTTGGTTCCTTAGTTTAGGGGCTACGACAACGCGGCCATGTAGCCCCGTGTACTTTGGGTGTGTGTAAAATTTGTCTAATAACCGGTGTTAATTGTTATGGCTATATTACTGCAGTGTGTGTTATCTGTGATTCAAGTAGAAGGACTGCAGATCAATTGTTTCAAGTAGTTCCTACTTTTGCTACTAAATGCTACCATCCACGACACCTAGCTAAGGATGTGGCTACTAAATGCCATAGCAGTCAGAACCTGGCGGCGAACGATGGAACTAATATAGCGATATCAAACTACCTACAAATTTTAGCTTCCAGAAGTCTAGTTAGTGGATAGTTCTATTTCATGCCATAAATCTATGACATGGATTCGCCGACTTTACTTCCCCTCCGATGGAAAACATACTGAGGGATTTTAACGCTCTTCAAAAATCCGACGACTTTGGCCGGGTTTGACCCCGCGATCTTGGGCATAGAAGCTCAGCATGCTACCAACTACTAATTCATAGATTGCACCGCCTTCTGATGCTACCTCCCAAATTGTGGTGTTGTTCATCCAGCTTTAAGTAATTTGTCACTCAAGGTCCCTTTCCAATTTATCCATTTGCAGAGTATAACTAAATAACTAACTAAAAGACCGGATTACATATCTCTTACGACAATACCAAATATATGGAGAGAAGGCCAGCGATAACTGACAAAATTAGAAAACGCAGAGCCAAATTTTATACTCACACAGAATGGCTACCTCCAGATTGCCAAAAAACAAACTACTTGATATCATAACACAGAGTAGATGCGGCACAGAATGGCTTAAAGAGGTACAGAGAGACTTACACGTAATCAATATAGAAAATTTCGAAGACCGAACTGAGTGTGCCAGACGAAAATCGCGAATGTTAAGTTTTTTAACCAAGATTATTACGACAACCTGGAAAAAAGTGGACGGATGAGAGGAAGAGGGAGCATTCCACGAGAATGAAGAGATTTTGGGAGGAGCGGAGGAGACCCGCCTCCAAATGACATCATGTTATCAAGTTCAATCGCTCTCCTGTAGGGGATTTTCACTTAAATAAATAAATAAATAATAAATAAAATACATGACCTTGCAATTTTTTCAGATTCCCTCGATGCAGCCGCAGCGCTAATTAATGAACTCCAGATTCAAGCAGCAAAAACGGGCCTTAAGATCTCCTTTGAAAAACCAGAATTCATCACTAATGTCAAGCTAGCACCAAAGACAGGTGAAAATCAAGCAAACGAAAACGTTCAAATATTTGGGTGAGTGGGTAGACCCCAATCTCTCCGAGAAGGCAGCTTTCGAGTCACGAATCAGGAAAATGGAAATGGCATATAATCTAACAAAGGCCATTTAGGCCTACAACAAGAAATCCATATCAACAAATGCCAAGTTAAGACACTACCAAACAATCATCCGTCCAGATGCTTTGTATGCTGCAGAGTGCCTTGCAATGCATCGCAAGGGACTAACAGAGAATCTGGAAGTGAAAGAAAGAAAAATTCTAAGAAAAATCTTAGGTCCGGTAAAAGAAAATGGGGAATATAGGAGACGGCACAACCACGAACTTTACACCCACGTGGAAAAAATAACTGAGGAAACGGAGAATTGCCTTTTACTGTCATATAACAAGAATGAACCCAGCACGATTAACAAATAGTCACCTGCTTTCTCAAAAAGAAAACCAAGGGAGCTTGGTTCACTGAGGCGGACAAAGATTTACAAGAAGTGGGAATTACAGGCAACGATATTTGGGAACGTGCCACCCTTAAACAAAAACTAACAGCACACCGATGTTTCCAAGAAAAGCCAAAGCTTCCAACTGGCAAGAAGTGGACTGCAGAAAGGAAACAACAGCATCGAGAACTAATGCGAAAGTACTGGGAGGATGTTAAAGCTCGATGCAACACGAAGCAGTTGAAATGACGTGGTCCTTAGATGGCCGAATCGAAAGAAGAAGAAAATACATAAATAGATAAATACACAGATAAGTAGATAAATAATTAAACAAAGAAAGAAAGAAAGAAAGAAAGAAGGCGTGAATGAGTGAAGGTGGCAGTGGCCGACACAAGTAAGTGACCGACTTGATGTTCTTTTTAATGCGAGGTATGCAATAAGCGGGAAGACTTCTGCTGTTCAAACCCAGCTGACTTCTCTTTCATTTAGGGCCTTTGCGACACCCTGGTCATGTAGCCCCGTGAACTTGGGTGTGTGAGGAATTTCTCTGATAACCTGTATTATTCTGATGGCTGTATTCGTTTGGATATTTGTAATTCAGGTGAGGATTAAGAAGGAGGCAACCGTGTCCTTAATTTAGGAACCATCCCGGAATAGATGTGGGAAACCCACGGAAAACCACTTCCAGGATAGCTGAGGTGGGAATCGAACCCACCTCTTCTCAGGTTTGCCTCACGAGGCTAATAAGTGTACCCCGTTCCAGCCGTCAGACCAGAATTAAATTTCTAGGCAGATCCGGGAATCGAGCCCGGGCCTCTACGCAACGAAGCGGACGATTTAAAATTATAGGAGCTAATAACTCAGGGACAACCCTCTCGTCAGAGCTGTTGCTGTTGATACAAATTCATATGAGAAGCTTGGAGCATCTTTGATATAAACCCCGGTACTTGGGTGGGTGATGAATTTGTCTGATAACCTGTGTTTCTGTGGTGACTGTAGTACTATGTGCAGTCGGGGATGGCATAGATGCCCCGGAACTTGACACAAGGCACTATACCGGCATTTGTTGGGAGGTAGTATGGAAAAACCAGACTCAGGATTGTCTCTGCGAGTGCCGGGTTTCGAAGCTCCGGCCTTCAAAATTGCTGCAGCCCCTCGTTGCAATCGTGGTGAGCGACTTATAGCGTGGGGTGCCAGTGAAGGGATGGTATTTATAGAGTAATAGGGCTAGAAAGCCTTTTTACTGCTTCATTTGAGGGGCTTGAATATCGTTGTCATCAGCCCCGCAAACATTCGTAACTCTCCTACAAACCTCGCACGTTGTTGGACGTAGTTAGTTATTGTTGTTTTAAGGGGGGGAACTACGAGGTCATCTGCCCCTCCTAACACAGATTAAAGTACACAAATTTGGAATGGAATTTAAAATGTAGAGGTGGACATCTAAATTTGTAGGGACCGAAAATTTATAATATTAACAATAAATTACGGAAAAACAAAAATTCAGCATTCAAAAACGAACAAGTCGTTGAGTCAATGTACACTGGAAAATTTAGATTTTTTGGACTTTTGAACACATGTAATCGCAACCACACTACTTTAAACCTCATGCTATTAAAACATAGAAGAGGCACTACAAAACCAACACACTAACAACGTTCATACGTCATCGATAAAACTAATCCCCCCCCCAGAAAGTTATGTAAAACGGCATATGTTTCACCCCAAGTCAATCTGGAGACTAAATACCATCACATGTTGTGTTCTTCTTGCGGCCTGACCAACATTTGTGCTAGTTTTCAGCGAGATCGGGAGATTCAAAAACTGTCCCTCACTGTTGTGTCAAGTCCGCATCTACAGGAATAAATTATAAAGGCTTCTGGTGCATGAAAATTCAGGTTTTTAGCCTCCAATGGCCCAAATTCCCGAAAGCCAAAAATTAAATTAAAAAAACTGTTTCAAATTAGGAATTTTTGAAAATAATGTTGCTGTTTGAAGATATAATAGACCTTCTGTACGACATATCGCACGTTTAAGTCTTGTGAAAAAATCCAGGGTACCCCTTGACCCCCTTAAGGGCATTGATGAATTTTAGAGTTTTTGTTGGTTCCGTGATAACCTTGTAGCCATTTGCAAACTTTCACAGAAATTTAATAAATGGAGTGGCATTACTTCTTACAGAAATAGATGGAAAGTTGGATGTAACTTTTTGAGACACTGTTGTCATGGTTACTGGCTTGCATTCCTACATTAGTTTATTAAATGAAATTAGCTTTCTCGGAATATGTCAGAAACTCTTGGTTTTAGAGCCTTAAAATGTAGTTTTCGGGGACCCTTTACGGCTGTTTAGGGGCCCCGAGTTTTGTTTCTGACACCAAGGGGCTGAAAATAAGCTTTGTCTCGTCGTTGTAGGCCGTAGTATAATAATAATAATAATTATAATAATAACATAATAATATAGGGATAGGGATATAATAGACCTTCCGTACCATACCAGCACGTGTAAATCGCGTGAAAACATTCTAGAGTACCCCTTGATCCCCTTAAGCGCATTATATGTATTGATGAATTTTACAGCTTAATTTAGTTCCGTTATAACCTTATAGCCGTTTGCAAACTATCTCAGTAATGTAACAAATGGAATTGCATTGCGTCTTACAGCAATAGATGGACCTGGGAGTTTCTGTTGGCATGGTTACCGGCTTGTTTTCTTTCATTATTGTATTAAATGAAATTAATTTTCTGGGAATATCTCAAAACTGTTGGTTTTAGGGCCTTAAAATGTGGCTTTCAGGGGCCCTTTAGGGCCCCCGAGTTTTGTTTCTCACACTGAGGGGCTGAAAATGAGCTTTGTCTCGCTCTTCTACGCCTATTTCAGCAAGTATTTTAAGGGGTTAGGCCCCCTTTTATGAGAGGTACAGAGAAGAGTTACATCAATGATTAGTGTCGTGCCTCTGATGGATATCTGTACCAAATTTGACGTTGATCCACCCAGCCGTTCTTGAGTTATAAGGGAACAGAATTGTCCACAAACAGACAGACAGACAAAAAAAATATTTTCGTGCGCATCCGTCATAAAACAGTCTGAAAGGCGTAAATAACGCAAATTTCCGTAGAAATTCAGAAAAAAACAGACAAACTTTCATTCTTATATAGAGAGAGATAGTCTACTATAAATAGGTCATTTACACTAGGAAGGCTATCGCCGGCTTCGCTTGCATGGGTCAGGCCAGGATCGCAATTTTCTAGAATGGCAATTTTCAAGCAGAAGTGATAAATTATTTTATTCACTTGAACTTTGGTATTTATGAGCCTTCCTACATAGATTTAACAAAATCTGATAAGTCGGCTCGGGTCTTGCGTGACTGCGTTAAAAGGTTCCGGCAAGCCAGTGAAATAGAGCTCGCGTGCAGCAGGCAGAATTAGCCAGATCGCTCAAGGTCACCAGTTCACTCCTTGGTGTTCCGGACATCCTTCCTTACGAAGGAAAGAATAACATACGACAGTATATTCAAAGGAAAACATGTAAACTGTAATAAAATCTCGTTTTAGCGATGCGCAAGGGATCGTTTGGATAACTGCATATTTGAAGATGATGTTATTGTAGTTGACTGATTTAGGGACTTTGCGGCATCGTTATAATCTAGTTTCCTGCACTTGTGTGTGTGTGTGTGTGTGTGTGTGTGTGTGTGTGTGTGGAAATTGCCTGATAACCTGTGTTATTGTGAAGGCGGCTGCTACTACTACTAGTAGTCTACGGACCCACAACAATACAAGTTATCAGACAGGAGAAAATGACCACGATCTCCAAGCGCCTCAAATAAAACAACAACAATCAATCTTTTGTAACACCACTATGTTGATTATTTTGATGAGGAATACATCGAGGTTAGGGATGAAAAAATGAAGAGTATAGAAATTATAGGAGCTATTTTTCAGTGTAGTCTTTGTAGTCTAATAAAAGTATTGCTTTTCAATCGGTCAACACGTTAATGTGCCCAATTAAAATTGGTGGGGAATTAGACTTATCTACTCATACCGGCTAGCGTGAGAGAAATACGTGGAGTAATTATACACTTTTAATACACTTCTCCAAAAATGCGGGCGGGGTAGATTCGATGGCATGTTTCGTTCGTCAGAAGAACATCATCAGATAGAGTTCACCTAAGGAGTTAATGTGCATATAACTTATGTACAACTTATGTTATACTTTATATAGAGAGTTAATCACGTAAGACGACCCTCTCAAATATGTTCTAAACAGTTGAAGATATCAATATGCTGTCTTCAGTTTTATAAATGGTGCTAAGGGGTTCATAGAAAAAATCCAAAGTTGTAGCACTTCAGGCAAAGCAACTCAATGTTGAAAACATCCTTTAATGTCATAGACTAGAACACTATTCTTTTTTGGTGCATTAGTAATTAATTTTGGTTGTTTTCTCCACTTTTCCTAACGTAAAGGACACACTAAACGTTTCTTACGAGCTGCCGGCATGATGACACGCGGTAGACTGATGATTGTTCACCGGAAACTGAGCCATATCTGGTCGATTAGATTAGCAGTTTGCCTTTTCTACCATTACGAGCATTAGTGTGAGTCAATGAAACTCAGCCATATCCAGTCGATTAGATTAGCTGTTCACCTTTCCTACAACTACGAGCGCTAGTGTGAGTCAATGCAGAGTTTCACTTAAGCCCTTATAACTACTTCCGGTGTGATTTTTAGCCTACTTTCGATTTTTGCAAAAAATGAAAGTAGACTTATGAGATCTACACAGGGCCAAAAATTGTGTCTGTCTGTGTGTGTGATGTGTGTACTCTGAATGTCAGCCCCCCCCCCCCCCCTCTCTCTCTATCAATTCGAACACGGTGAAACCGAATTGAACGAAATTTGGTACAGAGGTAGCACTAGCAAAGGACACCTCAGTGTCATGTTTTATATCGCCGCTATCTTGACGAAAACGTAATGGCGGCCACCCAAATGTTAAAAGCTCGAATCAAATTACGACCAACCTAATCATCTGATCTCTAACCAAATTTTGCAACGTTATACCATTTTGTATGAAGAATCTTTTGACCAAACTACATGGTCATCAGCCCAATACTTTGCGGATGTGTGCAAATCGATTCCCCCCATCAATTCAAACACGGTGAAACCGAATTGAACAAAATTTGGTACGGAGGTAACACTAGCAAAGGGCATCTCAGTGTCATGTTTTATATTGCCGCCATCTTGACGGAAACGTAATGGCGGCCACCCAAATGTTAAAAGCTTAAATCAAAGTATGACCAACCCAAGGATCTGTTCTCTACTAAATTTTGCAACAACATACCTTTTTGTGGCAAGCATCTTTTGACTGAACTACAAGGTAATCAACCCAATAGTTTGAAGATAACGGCCATGTATGTGTGCAAATCGATTCCCCATATCAATTCAAACACGGTGAAACCGAATTGAATGAAAGTTTTACAGAGGTAGCACTAGCAAATGGCACCTCATATTCATGTTTGTATTTCAACAAGCTACTACATCCAACATTCAATTATATTCCTTGAAAAGGACAAAGAGTTATAACAATATCCATGCATTTAGGAGAAAGTAGGCTATATGTTCTTTACTGAACATCTTGTTTTGTTTTAAATCTAAAAGCACCTGAGAGTAATGAGCCAAGGAACACATTAAAGAAATAATTTTGAAAATAAGTTAATTTGGCTAGGACTTGAATAAAAAATAGAACGAGTAAAGAAACAAGCGATTTTAGGCTGCTTCTCCAGAACTGCATTTAGGCCACAAGTGATTTTCAAAATTTGTTTTTTTAGATTGACAGAGCTCTCCAAAAGTCACAATTTGAATCATTTCAGCCCTTCAACGTTTGTGCTAAGATACCCCTAATTTGTCCGCTAAGAAAGGCTTTTCAAGTTTAAAGCAATATCACTGTGTTTTTGAGTTGTCTTTTGACTGGTTTGATGCAGCTGTCCATTCCCCCTGTCCTACATAGCTACCACACCCTACATCCGAGGCAATCTGTTTAACATATTCTCACCTTGGTCTACCCCTACAGTTCTTGTCCTCGATCCTTCCATCCATAATTAAACTTGCTATTCATGGGTGTCTTAGTATGCGTCCTACCAACCTATCTCTTCTCTTCATTAGCAATCGCCAGAAACATCTCTCCTCTCCCACTCGTCTTAATACCTCTTCGTTTGTAACCCAATCTACCCATCTGATCTTCATCATTCTCCTGTAATACCACATTTCAAACGCTTCAATTCTCCTCTTTTCTGCTGCACCAATAGTCCAAGTTTCGCTGCCATAGAGTGCCACGCTCTAGACAAAGGCTTTCAAAAATGACTTCCTAATACCTAAATCTATATTCGATGTCAACAGATTCCTTTTCTGTAGAAATGCTTTCCTTGCCTGAGCCAACCAACTTTTTATATTCTCTTTGCTTCGTCCACCACTGGTTATTTAGCTTCCTAAGTAACAGAAGTCTCCTACTTCCTTTAGTTTATCACCTGCCAATTTGATGTCCATAAAATTCCAATATCACTTGGCCTCCCGATTTAACCCAGTATCCTACGTTTCGCAGTTTTCTGTTAATGAGTAGAGTAGGCCTAAGTTAATAACCTCTCTTCTAAATTATCACAAAAATGAAGGGCGAAAAAGTCTGCCAGGATGGTGAATTGGGCCATCCAGGCAAATTGACGGAAATTGAGATACTCGAAACATACAAGTGAAAATCGATGGGCCATTCCCACGTTTTGCTCGAATGGAGCTGAACAGTAACTCCATTAATCAAGTCATTACAAGCTAATCACGACGTGATCCAATTATGGGTATCCCTTCCGTGTGCAGCGTCTGTGCTACAAATATGGTTATCTTTAACTAAGCCTATCACTTGATACCGTCCAGACACAACACGTTAAAAAGATGAGTACACTGCAAAAAAGCGTGGATAAACAGGAAGTGTGCTGAAGTCAACTTCGGAGTGATGAGAAAAAGAAGTCCTAGAGACCATCTAAATTATAGTGTATACGATATTTTCATAACGACTTAGCTTTCCGGTTCATTCGTATAACTTAGTATTTGTTGATTCATAGGGGGATATGCGACATCATGGTCATGAACCCCATGTACATAGATGTGTTTGGGTGTGTAGAATTCGTCTTATAACGTATGTTATTGTGATGACTGCACATGTGTGTAGCCTATATGCAATTGAGACAAGGATTGGGGAAAGAGGCGACCATGGCCTTTAGGAACCATCGCACATCTAGAATGGTTGAGGAGGGATCGATCCCACATCTGCTCATTTTTGCCTCACGAGGCTGAGTCTACGCCATATCAGCTCTGAAACCAGAATATATTTTTTTTCGGCTTTTAAGACATCGTGTACTTGGTTGTATGTGTATAGAATTTGTCTCATAATAACCCCTGGTACTACAGCCCATGAAGGGTCTAGGCCTTCCAAGCGACCGCTGCCCAGTCAATTGGCCTGTAGAAATTGGGGTGACGCGTGGTCAGCACATCGGGTCCCCTCAACCGTTAATCTTGGTTTTCGTGGCCAGGGCGCTGCCTCACTGTCAGGCAGCTTGTCAATTGTCCTCACGAGACTAAGTGTACCCCGTTCCAAACCCTCGCGTCAGTTTTAGGTAGATTTCATTAGAAAGCTAACTATTGCAATGGGTCCCATGTTTCGACTTCCGGAAAATTTCGACATATCTTCGCGTTTCACATCCCCCAGACCCCAAAACCACCGTCAGTTCAAAAGTTTATATATAATTTATGTATATATATATATATATATATATATATATATATATATATATATATCAGTTTCTTGTGGACACGATAACTGCCGTAATTTTGCACCAATTACTTCGAATTTTTTACCGAAGATGTATACCTATAAAATCTCGGTCGAGTTCGTTACTAGGCTAAATCGGTCGAAGGGGGTGAAAATGGGGGGCTTTTTTCGAAAAAGTGAAATTTCGCTATAACTCTCTTAATACGTGCAATATCGAATCCATTCAAAGTTCATAATATGTGTCGGATAAGTGCCAAAAATTTATGTCAAATAAGATTTTTGATAGCACCAACCATTGACCAAAGGGGTGGAAAAAAGTGGGTTTTTCGGGAAACATTAATCATATCTCTCTTAATAGGCACAATATCAAAACCGTACAAAATGGACAATATTCCCCTAATAATTACCTTAAACTTTTGTCTGAAAGAATTTTTGATATGACCCACCATTACGCCAAGGGACGAGAAAAATGATTTCGGAATTATAAGAAAATGCCAAGAGCTATCAGTGGTTGCCATGGCAACACTACTAAATTGATGAGGCATGGACCATCAGACGTTGCCATGACAACGCACTTGCACGAGATCAGATTCAGTATTTCCATCTGATTAAGTGGTTGGTTGGTTGGTTCTTAAGTTTAGGGGCTGCGACAACGCGGTCATGTAGCCCCGTGTACTTTGGGTGTGTGTAGAATCTGTCTGATAACCGGTGTTAATTGTGATGACTGTATTAGTGTGTGTTATCTGTTTGTTAATTTAAGTACTGCAACTAACAATTTTTCAGATAGTTCCTACTTTTGCCGCCAAGCGCCACTGTCAACGACTACGAGGCCAAGTTCAGAACTGAGCTACTAGACGCCGCCGCAGTCGGCTCTTGGCAACGAACATAGAAACCTAAGAGCGTTGTATACATTCTTAACCTATCCAATTTAGCTTCACACAGGTGCAATTAGTGGAAGGATCTTTAACATGCCATAAATCTATGACATGGGACCGCCGGCTTTACTTCCCCTCCGAAGGAAGGCATACTGAGGGATATTTAACGCTCTTAAAAAATCCGACGGCTTCGGCCGGGTTTGAACCCGGTATCTTGGGCATAGAAGCTCAGCATGTTACCGACTACGCCACCAAAGCCGCCTGATAAAGTGGGAAGCGGCTTCGGTGACGTAACTGGTAGCATGCTGAATGTCTATGCCCAATGTCGCGGTTTCAAAGCCGGCCGAAGTCGTCGGATTTTCTAAGAGCACTAGAATCCCTCAGTATGCTTTCCTTTGGAGGGGAAGTTCCAACGTTCGTTGCGAGTTGATGGTTGGGGTGGCATCTAGTAGCCAAGTTCACAGCTAGGTGTCGTTGACGGTTGTACCTGGTAGCAACATTAGGAACTACTGCTTGAAATTGACCGTCTGCAGTACTTACATGAATTAAGACTAATACAGCCATTACAATTCACACCGTGTATCAGACAGATTCTACACTCACCCAAAGTACACGGGGTTAGATGACCGCGTTGTCGCAGCCCCTAAACTGAGGAACCAACCAGAGGTAGATTTCGTTAGAAAGCTAACTATTGCAATGGGTACCATGTTTCGACTTCCGGAAAATTTCGACATATCTTCGCGTTTCACATCCCCAGGCCCCAAAACCACCGTCAGTTCAAAAGTTATATATAATTTATGTATGCATATGTATATCAGTTTATTGTGGACACGATAACTGCCGTAATTTTGTACCAATCACTTTGAATTTTTTACCGAATACGTATACCTATAGAATCTCGGTCGAGTTCGTTACTGGGCTAAATCGGTCGTTGGGGGGTGAAAATGGGGGGCTTTTTTTTTTCGAAAAAGTGAAATATTGCTATAACTCTCTTAATATGTGAAATATCGAATCCGTTCAACATTCATACTATGTGTCGGATAAAGCCCAAAAATGTATGTTTGAAGAGTTTTTTTTATAGCACCAACCATTGACCAAAGGGGTGGGAAAAAGTGGGTTTTTCGGGAAACATTAATCATATCTCTCTTAATAGGCACAATATCAAAACCGTACAAAATGGACAATATTCCCATAATAATTACCTAAAACTTTTGTCTGAAAGAATTTTTGATATAACCCACCATTATGCCAAGGGATGAGAAAAATAATTTCGGAATTATAAGAAAATGCCAAGACCTATCAGTGGTTGCCATGGCAACACTACTAAATTGATGAGGGATGAGCCATCAGACGTTGCCAAGATAACGCACTTGCACGAGATCAGATTCAGATTTCCATCTAAGTGTGAAGCGGCTTCGGTGACGTAACTGGTAGCATGCTGAATGTTTATGCCCAAGGTCGCGAGTTCAAAGCCGGCCGAAGTCGTCGGATTTTCTAAGAGCGCCAAAAATCCCTCAGTATGCTTTCCTTTGGAGGGGAAGTTCCAACGTTCGTTGCGAGTTGCTGGTTGCGGTGGCATCTAGTAGCCAAGTTCACAGCTAGGTGTCGTTGACGGTAGTACCTGGTAGCAACATTAGTAACTACTGCTTGAAATTGACCGTCTGCAGTCCTTACCTGAATTACAGACTAATACAGCCATCCCAAAGTACACGGGGTTACATGACCGCGTTGTCGCAGCCCCTAAACTGAGGAACCAACCAAAATCTCTGCAGTAGATATAATTTTGCGTGAAGAAGTAACAGACCGTTACATAGTTGCACATCAGTGTCGAAACCTAGCATAAGGACAGTGTGACCACAAGTATAAAAATGGACCCCAAATGACAAGAAGGTTACCGTTCCCATAAGACAATAAAATGTTTAAAATAAGCATAAAATGACGAAAAACAAAGTTAATTAAGCTCCAATTATAAAATACCTTCTCGCATTAAATGAGGTCTGATCCTTCTACGAAAATCTGCATATTCTGCCTATTTTCGCCTATCCCCAAGTTTGTCCGGTGAAATCTACCTCCGCCTTCCGGCGTGCCGAGAGGACTTTTTTAAATACCCTGACGGAGCCGGGAATCGAACCGGGGGCCTCTGGGTGATTGTCAGGAGCGCTACCCCAACACCACAGGGCCTGCACAATATGTCTCATAACCTGTGTTATTGTGATGTATGTACGAGTGTGTATATTTGCAATTGAAGTAGGACTTGGGTATGAAACGGCAGTGGCCTTAGAGTAAGTTAGTACCATCCCGGCATGTGTCTGGAGTAAAAGTGGGAAAACCGTGGTAAACTATTTCCAGGATGCCTGAGGAGGGAATCGAACCCACGTCTACTCAGTTTTACCTCTTGAGGCTGAATGTACGTCGTTCCAGGTCTCAGACCAGAATTAAGTTTTTTGGCAGAGCCGGGAATCAAACCGGACCTCAGGAGTGACAGCCAAGAATGCTAGCCACTGCGCTACGAGGTGGTTTGCATTATTTTGCACCAAAACTGGACTTAATGCTTTCTGCATTTATTATAAACCACATCCAGCCTAGAGACACTTCGAAATTATTCTACGTAAGCCTAGCTGTTATTGTTGTAATTGTTGTTATGAATTCTTGTGTAGGCCTACTTGTTTGTTGAATTTGTAATCTGTATTTCTGTGGGGACACCACTGGGTCAGTGGTTCAAATCCCGGTCACTCCATGCGAGATCTGTGCTGGACAAAACGGAGGCAGACATGTTTTTTCTCCGGGTACTCTGGCTTTCCCTGTCAAAATTTCATTCCTGCAACTCTCTCCACTATCATTTCATGTCATCTGTCATTCATTTAATCATTGCCTCAGAGGAGTGCGACAGCCTTCGGCAGCCGGCACAGTTCATATCCTCTCCGCTAGATGGGGGCTTCATTCATTCCATCCCTGACCCGGTCGGTCGACTGGAAGCAGGCTGTGAATTTTCATTTTCATTTCTGTGGTGACTAGTGTAAAAATATAATAGCCAGGTTCTACGATTAGGGGCAGATGACAATAACTGGGGTCTACGATTAGGGTAGGTTACCCGGGACATCAATAATAATAATAATAATAATAAAAAAAATCATTGGTTTTAACTGCAGAGCTTTCTAAAGACGAGGGGGCGTGGTGACCCGAGCGGTTAAGCTGTTGGCCTTTCACCACGGTGGACCGGGTTCGATTCCCGGTAAATGCATGTGAGATTTTCAAAGAGAAATGCCATGTCCTGTGGTTCGGATTCCATGTAAAAAGGAGGTCACGTGGCGAGATTAACGGTCACGTAAATCTTTTTTTCTAAAGCAGCCGCGCCGTGGTGCCGGAATTCCCCCCCCCCCCTCTACCAAGGTGACCTATAACGTAGCCGTAAATCAACTGACACGGCTTCCTCGCATTTGCGCACCATCAAAACGCCAACTCACCGCGCCAAGAGTCGATCCTGCAAACTTGGACACAGAAGGCGAGAACGCTACCACTGCACCATGCAGCGAATCGGGACTTCAAGAAAAAGCTACTACCCCAGAATTCCACCGAAATAAGAATGATAAACCACGAGGAAATGGCAGCTGTCTGACAATGGTTTCGAACCTTCGATGTCCTATTCCCATCTTTCCCTATAGCTAAAGCCCTGCGCGGATGCGGATATCCGCGGATAAACCTGCGGATATCCACAAAACTTTTCGCCATGCGGATCTAGTTTTCATGGCTGTACGGATAGCGGATAAGCTGCAGATAATGTTTGGAGAAAATTTGCGGATAGTTTTTATAATACAATCCGAACTTGTTTGTAATATTATTAAGAACCGGATGTTTATTTTTCCGTTATGTCTTTTTCATGACAAGTGTAAGATGATGATTTAAGCTAATCTCATTCTTATTATGTCATTAAGCATAATTAACACTACGAACAGAAAATGGTTGCAATTTTGGCTGTATAACAATCATTTTAAACAGAGCACATTGCATACAAAGCCTAAGAGAAAGACTTTTCCCTCAAATGTCGAAATAATGTTGCTTTAGTAATTTATGCTTTATATACTGTCATTTAAAACATTATTGTAATGACAGTAGATTCGGATAACAAACATGCGAATGCGGAAAAATGCCATGCGGATGCGGGGCGGATGCGAGGCGGATGCGAATAAGTCGTGCGGATGCCGGCCGGATGCGGATAAAGTTTTAGCTGTGGCCACGATGATGGGCGAAATCATACCAATAGGTAGGAATCGAACCCACTGCCAAGAATGCTAATCACTAAGCCAGGAGATGGAATGTTTCTGTGGTAAGAGCATTATAGGCACTGTGCGTGAAGCCGTTATAGCGTCATCTCTTAGCTGAGCTATTAATTTAACTCATGTCGCATAAAATAAGCCACAGTACATAGTGTAATTGCAACCGCAGTAATGGCTTCGCATACTATATAGTTTGTGTGTGTTAAGCCAGTATTCTGCCTTAATAGCGCCTCATCGACTACCATGAAAGGGACCAGCCAGCAAAGTGAGTGGGACCACCTCGTAGTGTAGCGGCTGCCTGGGTTCGATTCCTGCCTCTGCCCGAGGACTGGAACAGGGTATACTCAGCCTCGTAAGGAAGAACTGAGGAGAGGACGGTTCGACTTCCACCTTAGCAATCCTGGAAGTGGTTTTCAATGGTTTCCCCCCCACCTCTGCTCAGGCATATGCTGGGATGGTTCCTAACTTAAGGCCACAGCCACCCCCTTCCCAATCATATCCCCAATTTACAAATACACAAACTAGTACAGCCATCACATTAACACAGATCATCACACAAATTCCATACACACCTAAATACACGGGGCTAAATGATCAAGATATAGCAGCCCCTAAAATAAGAAACAACATCAAGTAGCATTCCTGACAGACATTCCAGGATTCAATTTTAGGATTTGACACAATCGTGAATTAAACCCAGGACTTTTGGGACATAAATCCCTATACTAACCCCCAGGCAACGAAAGGTGGTCATGAGGTTTCTGGACAAAATTGGAGATGAAATCTTTAAAGAGAGAATCCTGCCCGACTAAATCAATTTAATACGGCAGTGGTCTACGTCAACACGCTTACACCCTCCTCTTAAAAATAGGGTTGAGTTGCTGATTAAAGTTATTCGTATTGCGACATCAAGGTTATGCAGATCTGTGTACTTGGGTGCGTGTGAAATTCGTCTGATAACACTATTCAACAATGACATTTTACATAATGAAAAATACCCAATCTTTATAGAATTGGTGCGCTGAAATTGAAAATGACAATAATTTCCATATTTTTGCTCCCGTTCTCTTTTATTGTGTTTCTAGCTAACACGGTTTAAGATTGCTTGCCTTCCGTAGTTCTCCATTGTTTATTGTGACGCGAATTTCTGAATTACTGTGTGTAATCAAAACTGCTCCTTTTTGTATTGTGACTTTTACTTGAGTTTCTGGGTTACCGTGTGGAATCAAAACTGCTGTTATAATTCCCCGCATATGTACTAATAACCTCAACGACTTTTTTTACATACAGTATGTGGAGATGCAATTTTTGGACAAAGGAAGCGACCATTGGAACAACCAATGAAAATCTATACACAATAATATGTGAAGAAGATGAAAGTTTCAAGCACTTCCAAACCTGAGCTAATCTAAATTTTTTAACTGTCATTTTTAACTTCCGCACACTCAAATCAATGATTGGTTCCTTAGTTTAGGGGCTGCGACAATGCGGTCATGTAGCCCCGTGTACTTTGGGTGTGTGTAGAATCTGACTGATAACCGTTGTTAATTGTGATGACTGTATTAGTGTGTGTATGTGTGTGTGTGTGTGTGTGTAATTCAAGTAAGGACTGCAGACAATAATTTCAAGTAGTTCCTTATTTTGCTACCAAATGCTACCATCCACGGCACCTAGCTTGCGGACTTGGCAAATAGATGGCATCGCAGTCAGAACCTGGCGGCGAACGTTGGGACTAATAGAGCGTTATCAATCCTAACCTACAAATTTTGGCTTCACACAAATATAGTTAGAGGAAGGCCATCATCATACTAATATATAACAAGATGTTCAGGACAGAACATATAGCCTACTTTCTCCTAAATGTATGGGTATAGTTATAACTCTTTGTCTTTATCATCTCCTAATTTCTTCCAATTCGAAGTGCAAATTGGCACACTGGATTTGAGGAGTGGCGTTCAAATAATTTACCCCAGCATTTTGCAATTTCATCAGTAAACACTCCAAACAACGTAGTTATTCAGTTTATTAACACCGGCTACTTACAATAATTTAAACTTCGTTGCTCTAAACGTATCACTGGGAGAAACATATTTAATATAACTATTACACAGCTAATTTGTAATCGCGCACGGCTAACGAGAAAGACAGGCCATGGCGCGTAAACCAAACCCTTCTGTGACGTAGGCAATGTACCGGTACTGCTTGATGATGCTTGTACGTTTAAGTCGAGAGCACTTCATAAGCAGCAGAAATGCAATATTTTATATCAATCTTCATAAAATGGACGCAGTTTAGATGTTCCGTGTGTTTTCAAACACGATAAATTATACTGTATAGGTTTGCAAAACTACGCCTATTGAAGTTACTCCTTACAAAAATCCACGCGAACTAGGATTCAAGGGTTCGTTGTGTCTTTAATAGTTGCAACGAACAGGCTACAGTAAGTCGAGTTGTAGATTCTGTGACCTTCGTTGTGAGTTAAATTATGTGCACATTAGTATAATTAGATCAAAGAATCTTGCAGCACAGTATAGATATCATTAACTTATTGTTGTTTCAAGGGGCGAAACATAAATTAATTCGTTTATAGAAGATCTGCGGAATACACTACCCACCGACTAACGACTTGTATCAATACCTTCTATGAAGACAAGTGATAAATGAATACCAACGTTTATGCAGGTTCAATGATGTAGACAAGATGACTAGGTACCACACCGGCAGTAAAACGAAGACCAGGCAGTGGTGCAACAGAACTACATTGCTGACGTCACGAAAACTCACCAGAGCCAGTCATTCTCGTTGGCCGTGATAATCACGCCTTATCTTGGGGATGTGTACCCTCTATCGGCAAAAATAATAACCTTCGCAATTATACTGTAGACATGGGTTCACTAACTGGCCGGTAGAGAGCATAGCACGCATCTAGTTACATAGTTCAAGTAATTACCCTTAGATGTCACTCCGGTGGTGAATGTTGTTTTAATTAAATATATATTTTCCATTTCAAAATGCTTTATTTTATAACGTCTCAGTACTCAAGAAATAATAAATATTAAAAAAAATCAAGAAAAAAAGTCCAACTCTGATAGGATTTGAACCACGGCCAGCCTGATGAAAGACTAACGCGCTGACCACTCAGCCAATCGTGCACACTCTAATTGATCGTTAGGAACCAATACATATACCACGTTATAGCAAATCATGACTTGACTAAACGTTTTCTTTACTGGAGTATATTTTAAACCGAGTTCATTTCATAGAAAGTTCATATATTTGTTACCACTAGCCTATATTGCATGCAACATACTGAAATTAATAAAATATAGGTCAGACCGAGAGATCAGCTGCCATCTTGTCAAATAACCGAGACGACTCAGCTTTTTAAAATCACTTCTAGACTATAATATTAAAATATAAACTTTTAATTTCAAACGGGCCACGTCGTTTCAAACAGATTAAACGATTCTTGGTTCGATAGTCGGAACTGGTGGGTCCCATGTCATGGATTATAAAGTTTGCATAATTCACACGGCCGCCATTCTGAAATGGTACGGTTGATGACCTCGTAGTTTGGGCACAAGACTCGTCTCATATGAAGGAACATTGTTACCAAATTTGGTAAAGATCCGATTATTAGTTTGGTTATAATGCATTATTACGTTTTGACCATTTGAGTGGCCGCCATTAAGTTTTGGTAAAGATGGCGGCAATATAAAACATGACACTGATGTGCCCTTTGCCAGTGCTACCTCTGTACCAAATTTCGTTCAATTCGGTTTCACCGTGTTCGAATTGATAGTGGGGGACAGACATTCAGAGTACACACACACACACAACTCACACACACACATACACACACACAGACAGACACACAATTTTTGGCCATGTAGTGATCTCATGTCTACTTTCATTTTTTGCAAAAATCGAAAGTAGGCTAAAAATGAGATGGTGGGTGTCTGTCTTTCTGTCTGTCTGTCTGTCTGTTACCTAATAACGCAAGAACCACTGGTCCGATTTAAATGAAATTTTGCATGGATGTAGCTGAAATACCAGGTTTACATATAGGATACTTTTAATTTCGATATTTTGCACTATTAAGAAATGGCGACCATTTTAGTGACGTCACTACACCCTTTGGTTTCAAAATTTCATATTTCCATATCAAATAAAAAGAGAACGGTAGGAAATAGCAAACTTTTGATGGCACATACGAGCTTTGAAATTTAATTTCCTATCCGAAAGGTCCTTATCACTTTTCGTGTATCTCCAACGGTTAGCGAGTAAAACCTACTTTTGTGACGTCACTACACCCTTTGGTTTCAAAATTTAATATTTCCATTTCAAATAAAAAGAGAACGCTAAGAAATAGCAAACTTTTGATGGTATACACGAGCTTTAGCACTTAATTTTCTATCCAAAAGGTTCTTATCACTTTTCGTGTATCTCCGACGGTTAGCGAGTATAACCTAAATTTGTGAAATAAAACACGGTCAACACCGAGCGGTGCAGTATATCTCTATATATATAAATAGAAAATTTGTCTGTTTTTTTCTTCTGAATTTCTACGGAAATTTGAGTTATTTACACGTTTCAGACTGTTTTATGATAGATGCGCGCGAAAATAATGTTTTGGTCTGTCTGTTTGTTTGATTGTCTGTGGACAAATTTGTTCCCTTATAACTCGAGAACGGCTGGGTGTATCAACGTAAAATTTGGTACAGATATCCATCAGAGGCACGACACTAATCATTGATGTAACCCTTCTCCGTACCTCCCATAAAAGGGGGCCTACACCCTTAAAATGCATGCTGAAATAGGAGTAGAAGGACGAGACAAAAATAATTTTCAGGCCCTCGATGTGAGAGACAAAACTCGGGGGTCCTGAAGGGTCCCCGAAATCCACATTTTAAGGCCCTAAAACCAACCGTTTTTGAGATATTCCCAGAAAACTAATTTTATTTAATAAACTAATGAACGAATACAAGCCGGTAACCATGGCAACAGATTCTCAGAGGTCCATCTATTGCTGTAAGACGCAATGCAATTCCATTAATTACATTGGTGTGAAAGTTTGCAAACGGCTAGAAGGTTATCACGGAACCAAATTAAGCTGTAGAATTCATCAATACGTATAATGCGCTTAAGGGGGTCAAGGGGTACAGTAGAATTTTTTCACGCGATTTACACCTCCGGGTGTGGTACGGCAGGTCTATTATATTCCTATCCCTATATTATATTATTATTATTATATTATGGCGTACAACGAGGAGACAAAGCCCCCTCGGTGCCAGAAACAAAATTTGGGGGCCCTAAAGGGTCCTCGAAAACTACATTATAAGGCCCTAAAACCAAAAGTATCTGAAATATTCCCAGAAAACTAATTTAATTTAACAAACTAATGAAGGAATGGAAATCGCTAACCATGACAACATTATCTTAAAGGGTGGCATCCAACTTTCCATCTATTTCTGTAAGAAGTAATGTGGTATTTATTACATTTCTGTGAAAGTTTGCAAATGGCTATACGGTAATCACGGAACCAACGTAGACTGTATTATTCATCAATGCAATTAAGGGGGTCAAGGGGTAACCTAGATTTTTTCATGCAATTTTCACGTGCGACATATAGTACAGAAGGACTATTATATCTCCAAACATTTGCAAAGTCAAATGCCATGCCCTGTGGTTCAGATTCCACGTAAAATGGAGGTCCCGTGGCTTATGATCTCGCGATTAATGGTCACTTAAAACTACAATCATCCTTTATATCTCCAAACAGCAACATTATTTTCAAAAATTCCTGAATTGAATCAGCATTTTTTGCGGCTTTTAGGAATTTGGGCCATTTGAGACTAGAACCTGAATTTTCATGCACCACAAGCCTTTATAATTTATGAAAGAGGTCTTCCTGTGTATGTGGACCTAACACAACGTAGAGGGTCATTTTTATGTGAGGTGTATTGCATTTCGTCTACAAGTCTTTCAATTCTATTTCACGTCAAGAAGTACAAGGTAGGTGAATTTAGTTTGAGAGCATATTTTAACTAATCTTTCTTTTGTCGACATACGGGTTCATCGTAAGGATGATTTTGTTTGATACTGTATGGCAGCCATATTTGGATATCTGGGTGATATGTTGTAGACAATAGAATTGTCTGCCTGTCTTTCTGTGTATCTTTATGTACGCCTATAAATCGTGTTCGTAGGCGTGGTGCATCGTAAAATTAGGTATGGTAAACATGAGTCAATACACCAATCATTTATAAAACTCCTCACCGTACTTTTCAAACAGTAGAAGGGTGGATATAGGGAAAAACTTCTCAAAATACATGCTAAAATAGGCGAAATATAAAAAAAATATCCTAGAAGGACGATCAAAGCATATGTTGCGCTTCTCAGTGTGAGACACAAAATTCGCGAGTCTATAAGGGGTCTCCGAAAACCACATTTTAAGGCCCTTAAATTAACAGTGTGTGTGGTATTCCCTGAAAATTAACTTAGTTCTGATAAACTTATGAAGGAATGAAAAACCGCTAACCATTGCAATAGTAGCTCAATTGATAATGTCTGGTGTTAATATATAACACCGTTCGAAGGACGGGTACTTCTGCTATACTAATATATAAAAATGAGATGGTGTGTGTCTGTCTTTCTGTCTGTCTCTGTGCTACTCAATGACGCAAGAACCACTGGTCCGATTTAAATGAAATTTTGCATGGATGTAGCTGATTTACCAGGTTTACATATAGGATACATTTTATTTCGATAATTTGCACTATTAAAAATGGCGACCATTTTAGTGACGTCACTACACACTTTAATCAAAACTTCATATTTCCTATCAAATAAAAAGAGAACGCTAAGAAATAGCAAACTTTTGACGGTACATACGAGCTTCACTTTTCGTTTATCTCCAACGGTTAGCGAGTAAAACCTACTTTTGTGACGTCACTACACCCTTTGGTTTCAAAATTTCATATTTCCATTTCAAATAAAAAGAGAACGCTGAAATAGCATACTTTTGATGGTATACACGAGCTTGAGCACTTAATTTTCTATCCAAAAGGTTCTTATCACTTTTCGTGTATCTCCGACGGTTAGCGAGTATAACCTAAATTTGTGCAATAAAACACGGTCAACACCGAGGGGTGCAGTATATCTCTATATATATAAATAGAAAATTTGTCTGTTTTTTTCTGAATTTCTACGGAAATTTGAGTTATTTACACGTTCCAGACTGTTTTATGATAGATGCGCGCGAAAATAATGTTTTGGTCTGTCTGTTTGTTTGATTGTGGACAACTTTGTTCCCTTATAAATCGAGAACGGCTGGGTGTATCGACGCAAAATTTGGTACAGATATCCATCAGAGGCACGACACTAATCATTGATGTATCTCTTCTCTGTACCTATCATAAAAGGGGGCATACCCCCTTAAAATACATGCTGAAATAGGAGTAGGACGAGACAAAGCCCATTTTCAGCCCCTCAATGTGAGAGATAACATTCGGGGGGCCCTAAAAACACATTTTAAGGTCCTACGTCCAACCGTTTTTGAGATATTCCCAGAAAACTAATTTAATTTAATTTAATAAACTACTGAACGAATGCAAGCCGATAACCATGGCAACAGATTCTCAGAGGTCCATCTATTGCTGTAAGACGCAATGCAATTTCATTAATTACATTAGTGTGAAAGTTTGCAAACGGCTAGATGGTTATTACGGAACCAAATTAAGCTGTAAATTTCATCAATATGTAAAATGCGTTTAAGGGGGTCAAGGGGTAGTCTAGAATTTTTTCACGCGATTTACACCTGCGGGTGTGGTATGGCAGGTCTATTATATTACTATCCCTATATTATATTATTATTAGTAGTATTATATTATGGCGTATAACGACGAGACAAAGCCCCCTCGGTGCCAGAAATAAAACTCTAGGGTCCTCGAAAACTACATTATAAGGCTCTTAAACCAAAAGTTTCTGAAACATTCCCAGAAAACTAAATTAATTTAATTTAACAAACTAATGAAGGAATGCAAATCCATAACCATGACTACATTATCTCAAGGGGTGGCATCCAACTTTCCATCTATTTCAGTAAGAAGCAATTTATTACATTTATTACATTTCTGTGAAAGTTTGCAAATATAAGGTTATCACGGAACCAACGTAGACTGTATAATTCACCAATGCAATTAAGGGGGTCAAGGGGTAATCTAGGATTTTTTCATGCAATTTTCACGTGCGACATATAGTGCAGAAGGTCTATTATATCTCCAAACAACAACATTATTTTCAAAAATTCCTGAATTGAATCAGCATTTTTTGCGGCTTTTAGGAATTTGGGCCATTTGAGAATAAAGAACCTGAATTTTCATGCACCACAAGCTTTTATAATTTATGATAGAGGTCTTCCTGTGTATGGGGACCCAACACAACGTAGAGGGTCAGTTTTTATGTGACGTGTATTGCGTTTCATCTACAAGACTTTCAATTCTATTTCATGTCAGGAAGTACACGTTGGGTGAATTTAGTTTGAGAGCACATTTCAACTAATCTTTTTTCTTTGTCGACATACGGGTTCATCGTAAGGATGATTTTCTTTGATACTGTGTGGTAGATATACCCATATTTGGATTTCTGGGTGATATGTTGTAGACAATAGAATTGTCTGTCTGTCTTTCTGTGTATCCTTATGTACGCCTATAACTCATGTTCGGATGCTTGGTGCATCGTAAAATTAGGTATGGTAAACATGGGTCAATACACCAATCATTTATAAAACTCTTCACCGTACTTTTCATTACAGTAGAAGGGTGGATATAGTGAAAAACTTCTCAAAATACATGCTAAAATAGGCGAAATATAAAAATTATCCTAGAAGGACGACCAAAGCATATGTTGCACTTCTCAATGTGAGACAAAAAATTTGCGAGTCTATAAAGGACTTCCGATAACCACATTATAAGGCCCTTAAATTAACAGTGTGTGTGATATTCCCAGAAAATTAACTTCGTTCTGATAAACTTATGAAGGAATTACAAGCCGCTAACCATTGCAACAGTAGCTCAATTGATAATGTCTGGTGCGTCTCTAAAAGCAACAGTACTTAAAAGGGATGTAACACCAATAACATTGTTATTATTATTATTATAATGTCTGGTGTTAACACCGAACACCGTTCGAAGAACGGGTACTTCTGCTAGTACTAATATATAAAAATGAGATGGTGTGTGTCTGTCTGTCTGTCTGTCTGTTACTCAATAACTCAAGAACCACTGGTCCGATTTAAATGAAATTTTGCATGGATGTAGCTGATTTACCAGGTTTACATATAGGATACTTTTGATTTCGAAATTTTGCACTACTAAAAAATGGCGACCATTTTAGTGACGTCATTAGACCCTTTGGTTTCAAAATTTCATACTTCCATATCAAATAAAAAGAGAACGGTAGGAAATAGCAAACTTTTGATGGGACATATGAGCTTTGAAATTTAAGTTCCTATCCGAAAGGTCCTTATCACATTTCGTGTATCTCCAATAGTTAGCGAGTAAAACCGACACTTGTGACGTCACTACACTCTTTGGTTTCAAAATTACATATTTCCTTTTCAAATAAAAAGAGAACGCTAAGAAATAGCGAACTTCTGATGGTATACATGAGCTTTAACATTTAATTTTCTATCCGAAAGGTCCTTATCACTTTTCGTATATCTCCAACGGTTAGCGAGTAAAACCAGAATCTGTGCAATAAAACACGGTCAACACCGAGCGGTGCAGTATATATCTCTATATATAACAAGTAGTTCCGTGAAGAACTATACAGCCTATTTTCATATATCCTGCTCATGTTAATGGCCTCTATCAACATACAAAATTTCAGTTTAATTGTTGTAACAGATTCGTAGATATTGAGAACCGTCTAAATATTTCAGATGGTCGCCAGGTTGGATTTTTATTTTTGTACTATTACATTAAGATTATTGTGTACGTGTGGTATTCAAACTTCAATCGCATGATTAGAACACAAGAAGTAAAAACGAGATTTTAAAATTACGCACAGCAGCCATCTTGTGATTATGCAAACAATTGAAATAAATTAGACGCCAGTGGATCAATATTTGTATAAGCATTTAAAATGCAACGTTTCACGGCACTCGGATAGTTAATTCGCGAGAAACGTCCATTTAAATATTTATACTTCGCGTCACCGCCATGTTGGATTTGTGCTCACCAGGTTACTGAAAGTCCTATAGGTGAACATATGTTCATAGTCTCTATGAACATTAAAAAAAAATCAGTTTGGTTGCTGTAAAAGATTCATAGATATTGAGAACCGTCTAAATATTTCGGAAGCTCGCCATTTAGGATTGTTATATGTATAGGCCATAGAGTTATGTACCATTCAAGGACAATTATTGCCTAGGTTCATTATTCAAACTATCACTTCTATCGCATGATTACGACACAAGAAATAAAAACTTAATTTTAAAATTTCGCACAGCCGCCATCTTGAGGTTATGTAAACAATTGAATTAAATTAGATGGCAGTGCATTACAATCTGCAAAATCATTTACTGTACCACATTTCACTGCGTTCAGAGAGTTAAATCACGAGAAAAGACTATTAAAATATTTCAAATTCGCTTGGTCGCCATGTTCGTTTTGTACTTTACAGGTTTATGAAATATACATAGGTAAACTTGTATCAGTACCCTTTATCACCGTACAAAATTGCAGGGTGATATCTGTAATAGTTTCGGAGATATCGAATGTCAGTGAAATACTTCGCACAGCCGCCATTTTGAGGTTATGTAAACAATTGAACTAAATTAGACTCCAGTGCATTACAATGTGTATAAACAATTGCTGTACCGAGATTCATTACGTTTGGATAGATAAATCGCGAGAAAAGTCTATTTAAAAGTCTCAAATTCGCTTGGCCGCCATGTTGGTTTTGTAGTCACCAGATTTTTGAAAGTCTCATAGGTGAACTTCTAGTAGTGCCCTTGAATACCGTACACAATTTCAGGGCGATATCGGTAATCGTTTCGGAGATATTGAATGCTAGTGAAATATTTCGCACAGTCGCCATGTTGGATTGGTGAGACGTAACAAAATTTGAAGGGCACGGTCGAGGTCGCCGCGTATAGCGCTATGAACTTACCGAGTTTCATTGAAATAGCTCCAGCCGTTTATATTTTATTAGGGGGACACACACACACACCTCACACACACACACACACACACACACACACACACGCGGACAAAAGGTATCTCATAAGCGTATTTTTCCAAAATTGGAAATAGGCTAAAAATGAAAATTTGTGTGTTTTTCTCTGGATTTCTGCGGAAATTTGAGTTTTTTACACGTTTCAGACTGTTTTATGATGGATGCGAGCAAAAATAATTTTTTGTCTGTCTGTCTGTTTGTTTGTTTGTTTGTCTGTCTGTGGACAAATTTGTTCCCTTATAACTCGAGATCGGCTGGGTGTATCAACGTAAAATTTGGTACAGATATCCATCAGAGGCACGACACTAATCATTGATGTAACTCATCTCCGTACCTATCATAAAAGGGGGCCTACCCCCTTAAAATATATGCTGAAATAGGCGTAGAAGGACGAGACAAAACTCATTTTCAGCCCCTCAATGTGAGAGACAAAACCCGGGTCCCCGAAAGCCACATTTTAAGGACCGAAGACCAACAGTTTCTGAGATATTCCCAGAAAACTAATTTAATTTAATAAACTACTGAACGAATGCAAGCCAGTAACCACGCCAACGGATTCTCAGAGGTCCATCTATTGCTGTAAGACGCAATGCAATTCCATTAATTACATTAGTGTGAAAGTTTGCAAACGGCTAGAAGGTTATCACGGAACCAAATTAAGCCGTAAAATTCATCAATACGTATAATGCGCTTAAGGGGATCAAGGAGTACTCTAGAATATTTTCATGCGATTTACACCTGCGGGTGACGTACGGCAGGTCCATTATATTCCTATACCCATATTATTCATTCATTCATTCATTTCGTATAGGCCATCTATGGACCGCGTCATTCCAACCGTCTCCTACTGGCTTTGATGTTTGCCCTGTACGCCCGCATTCGTTCTCGGTGGACTTCCTTCCGTTCCTGGGTCCAAATCTTTCCCGTTTTCAGCTTCGGTTTTTCTTGGAAACCTTTACAAGCTTGAAGTTACCCTTTGAGTGGGGCGCGCTCCTGAATATCTGTTGGTGTAATCCCCACTTCTTTCAGATCTTTATCCAGTTCAATGCACCAGGCCCATTTTGTTTTCCTCTCCTGAAAGGAAGTTATGTTGCGGTTGGTCAGTCTCGCTGGGCTCATTCGTTTCACATGCCCAAAAAATGGTAACCTTCTCTTCCGGATGACGTTGCTTATCTTCTCCACATGAGTATATAGGTCATGGTTATGCCGTCTTCTGTATCCCCCATTGTCTTTGATGGAACCCAATATCTTTCTCAAAATTTTCCTTTCTTTGGCCTCCAGTTTCTCGACCAAGCCTTTTTTGTTCATCGCGAGGCATTCAGAAGCATGCAAGACCTCCGGACGGCTGACACTGCAGTAATGTTTTAGTTTTGCGTTGAAGGATATTGACCTTTTCTTATAGATGCCCTTAGTTAAATGGTAGGCCATTTCCATTTTGCTCATGCGTGATAATATCCCTTCCCTGACCCGTCCTGAAAAGAAAAGTACATGGCCATTGGCTGAATTAAAAATAAAATAAAAATAGGTGTTATAATTTCTCCCTATATTATATTATTAATATATTATGGCGTACAACGACGAGACAAATCCCCTCGGTGCCAGCAACAAAACTCGGGGGCCCTAAAGGATCCTCGAAAACTACATTATAAGGCTCTAAATCAACAGTTTCTGAAATATTCCCAGAAAACTAATTTAATTTAATTTAACAAACTAATGAAGGAATGCAAATCGGTAACCATGAGAACATTATCTCAAGGGGTGGCATACAACTTTCCATCTATTTCTGTAAGAAGCAATGTCACTCCATTTATTACATTTCTGTGAAAGTTTGCAATTGGCTATAAGGTTATCACGGAACTAACGTAGACCGTATAATTCATCAATGCAATTAAGGGGGTGATTTTTTTCATGCAATTTTCACGTTCGACATATAGTACAGAAGGTCTATTATATCTCCAAACAGAAACATTATTTTCAAACATTCCTAAATTGAAACAGCATTTTTGCGGCTTTTAGGAATTTGGGCAATTTGAGGCTAAAGAACCTGAATTTTCATGCACCACAAGCCTTTATAATTTATGAAAGGGGTCTTCCTGAGTATGGGCACCTAGCACAACGTAGAGGGTCAGTTTTTATGTAACGTGTATTGCGTTTCGTCTACAAGGCTTTCAATTCTATTTCACGTCAGGAAGTACACGTTAGGTGAATTTAGTCTGAGAGCACATTTTAACTTTTTTTTTGTCGACACACGGGTTCATCGTAAGGATGATTTTATTTGATACTGTGTGGTAGATATACCCATATTTGAATATCTGGGTAATATGTTGTAGACAATAGAATTGCCTGTCTGTCTTTCTGTGTATCTTTATGTACGCCTATACCTCGTGTTCGGATGCTTGGTGCATCGTAAAATTAGGTATGGTAACCATGAGAGACAATACACCAATCATTTATAAAACTCTTCACCGTACTTTTCATACAGTAGAAGGGTGGATATAGAGAAAAACATCTCAATATATGCTAAAATAGGCGAAATATAAAAATGATCCTAGAAGGACGACCAAAGCATATGTTGCGCTTCTCAATGTGAGACACAAAATTCGGGAATCTATAAAGGGTCTCCGAAAACTACATTTTTAGGGCCTTAAATTAACAGTGTGTATGATATTCCCAGTAAACTAACTTCGTTCTGATAAACTTGAAGGAATGACAAACCGCTAACCATTGCAACAGTAGCTCAATTGATAATGTCTGGTGTTAACAACGAACACCGTTCGAAGAACGGGTACTTCTGCTAGTAAAGCTATAAATCTATGACATGGGACCACTGGCTTTATTTCCCCTCCAAAGGAAGGCATATTGATGGATTTTTAACGCTCTTAAAAAATCCGACGACTTCGGCCGGGTTTGAACCCGCGACCTTGGGCATAGAAGCTAAACATGCTGCCAACTACGCCACTGAAGCCGCCTACTCAAATCCATACAAAGCAACTATTTTGGCCTTTGTAAAAAAACAAAAAGTTAAATTTTGTTGTCTAGTGAAATAATCTGTGTTATTGTGATGGCTGAATTAACGTGTGTATATGTAAATGATCGAGGATTGGGTAAAACGTGGCCATTGCCTTAAGTTAGATATAATCACGGCATTTACCAGGAGTTGAAGTGAGAAACATTGAATACCAATTCTTGGGTGATTGAGCCTCACGAGGCTGAGTGCATCCGGTTCCAGCCCTCAGACTTGACTTATACAGGGCGAGGCACTTAAAACTGTTGCTCAGAATATTTGGAAAAATACAAATCGGAATTAATAAGTTGCAATAAAAGTTGTTCACCTCGAAGAGGGGCATCCAATAACATAAAGCTCGACACCCCTGCACAACCCCCGGGGGCGGGAGGGCGGGACCTTGAAATCCTAAATGGGAACCCCTATTCTTTATTACAGATTTGAATTCTCCGTGAAAGAATTATGTACCTTTTGTACGAAACATGTCTTCCGTTTCATGATAGATGGCACTGTAATCGGCAAAAATGAAAATGAGTTGAAAATTGTAGAAAAATGGTAATAAGCTACCTCAAAAAAAAAAACACATCAGATTAAGAAAATCAAAGTAATTTTTTTGATTTTTGAAAATAATGTCGTGTGACACCGTCAACCCTCCCGCAAAGCATTCATAGACTACTTTTAGCGTTACCCAGGAACAATGACGTGGACGTAGTAGTAATTTGTTCCCTTCGGGGTGCTTGATTTTGGTGATTCCCCTTGCCTCTCGCTATCTCGTGGTGCTTGAATACTGTGAGTCCCCTTGCCTCTCACTATATTGGGGTGATTCCCCTTGCCTCTCGCTATCTCGTGGTGCTTGAATACTGTGAGTCCCCTTGCCTCTCACTATATTGGGGTGCTTACCCTTGCCTCTCACTATCTCGGGGTGCTTGGTTACAAGAAGATTGACGATTACAACGCCATCTATCATGAAACGAAAAAAATGTTTCATACCAAAGTTACATATTTTTCCACGGAGAATCCAAATCTGCAATAAAAATAGGGGTTCCTACTTAAGATTTCAAAGTCACTCCCACTCCCGCTCCAGGGGGTGGTGCAGGGAGGTCGAGCTTTATGTTAATGGATGTCCCTCTTCGAGGTGAACAAGTTTCATTGCAACTTATTTTTAATCCGATTTGTATTTTTCCAAATATTCCGAAAAACAGTTTTAAAAGCCTCACCCTGTATGTCTTGGCAGAGCCAAGAATCGAACCGGAGCCTCAAAGGTGGCCGCCAAGAATGTTAATAATTATACCACGAGGTGACCTCTTTAAAATAAACGACAAAAAAGTAAGAAAATTACCCTTGATATCTCGACAGTGGTTAAAAAAAAAATCATCTTTCCCAGACATTATTTGCCAAGAGAAGACAAAGATGCAAGAAGTGTCACTCGTAGAGAAAGTGGTCCACTCCTCCACTTCTAACAGCGTGTCATGGTACAGCAGGAAGGCAAAAACCACTCTCAATTTCCCTCGCGAAACTGGACCGTGGAACACAACATCCGGTTACCATGAGAGGGAAACTACCATCGCTATGCAGCGGTAATTTAGCTGCATTTAGCACGCGGTAGGTACTGGCGTCTATCACACCCGACAACTGTGTAAATATCACATGTTTTTCTTAGACTTTTATACTGAACAACTACCTATTTGCAAAACACTGACATATTCTAACATGGATATCGTTTTGGGCTGGGACTCCATCTGGAATTACTGTCATAGATTTCCCGACATCTTAAGTCTATACACAGGCAAATTTTATTTACCTTTCTTATTCATTGTTTTTGATGTGTAACATCTTCCCACTCGGTCGCTGGATATTTTTGTGGGAGTGATTTTGAAAAATGGGACGGGCAGTGGTGGATCGAACGGAAGTGTAAGACGCACTGCCAACTCGATCGATCGATCCAGCTGGCAGTGGTAAGAGAAACAATCAGCACGCGGTGTCCGAAATTGATACCATGACGTACTCTCGGCCATGTGGAATGAATATGACATACTGAACGGTAAACGCTCATGCGAACTCTGGTGTCAAGTGATTGAAACAAATTACATGGTACATGTTCCAAGTCTTCGTATCAGTATTTAAATGGTAAAATTACTTAATATCAAACATTGTAAGCAGTCGGCATTGCCGGTATTATGTTTCTGCACAATGGCTATTCAAATATTAACCCACATAACGGTAATGCAGTCATCAATATAATATAATCGTCGTGGTTATACGAGAATTGAGCAAGCCTTCATGAACTATTTCTGAATACATTCTCTTTACTCACAAGAGGGCCTATTCATAAGGCATTTTAAACTCAATTTCACGCTGGAACATTATCGAAACAAGCAAAATATAAATGAAACTTAATTCCGTAATGCAGTATTATTGGAACGTGGAAATAAGTCACCATCTTGTGCACAATATTTGCGTAGTCGAAATAGCCGTGGGGTTAGCGCCTATGACTGTGAATCTAGAGATCTCGGATTCGAATCCCGGACGGGGTATATATTTTTGCTGCCAGATTTTAATTTTAAACGATATTTATCATATCAATATGACTCATTTTAACAGAATCCATATGAAATTACGTGTTGGTCTGTGAATCAAGATGACCTGTTTATAAGCAATTGAAGGTTATGAGCGGTGTCGCGTCTATTAATCTAGTTGATCCATATCGTATTCTTTATTTAGGCTAGTGCTGGTGGAAGCTACAAATCATCTAATAAAATGAGTTCCGTATTATAAACTACAATATCTGTAAAACACTCCCTTTTGCAATAGATTAATATTTGTGCCAATAATAGTATAAAATACCGGTGTATCAACAATTTCACGTGAGGTTTCTTCTATGTCAAATGTTACACATCATATGCGATTACTGTAAGGCTCGTAATTTTTTTATATAAAACATATAAAGTAAATAGAACGTGTTATTCGAATAAGCCATTATACAAATTTAAAAGCAATATTAATCAATGACCTGCATGCCACACACAAGGTTGCAACTTTTAGTGGCATATGTGATTACTCTTCCTGCTCTGTATGGATTTGATATCCTATTTCCAAAGGTCTTTATCATATTGTAAGTTCTATGTGATTGTGGCGAATTTCAAACAGCACGACATCTCTCATGTTGTCTTTTTTGCCCATCTAGAAGTACAATGAATGATTTGCCTCAAGCAAATTCAAATGCTCTCGAAGTAGCTAAGTATTGGGCAGGAACTGTTTGAAGTTTCATGATACTATGTTTATTTATAGTTTCTTCCATGTTTATATTTTTTTGTACTTCTGACACGAATAAATAAATAAATCATATTGAAATAATATACTGTAATTCAATCATTTAAATTTACAGGTTATGCAAATGAGTAGGAATTGAAATGAAATGCATAAAATGTTTACCGTGTTTCAGAATTTTGTAAACTGTGTATATTGTAATGATGAAATGAAAATCCACAGTCTGCTTCCAGTCTCCGATCGGGTCAGGGAATGGAATGAATGACGCCCCCATCTAGTGGCGAGGATATGAACTGTGCCAGCTGCCGAAGCCTGTCGAACTCCCCTGGGGCAATGATTAAATGGATGACAGATGAAATGAAATGATAGTGGAGAGTGCTGCTGGAATGAAATTCTGACAGGGAAAACCGGAGTACCCGGAGAAAAACCTGTCTGCCTCCACTTAGCCCAGCACAAATCTCATATGGAGTGGCCGGGATTTGAACCACGGACCCAGCGGTGAAAGGCCGGTGTGCCGCCTCCTAAGCCATGGAGGCTATATTGTAATGATATTGTAATAATAATAATAATAATAATAATACCACGAACCTACTACGTTGTCGTAGCAGGCGGAGAGGTGATACTCCGACGTGGCGCGTCCCAGGTGGCGGATAGGGGGGTCCTCACCGGTTTACTGGCGGACTTGAGCGAAATACAATAGCTCTCGCGGACCAAACACACTGCTCCAGGAACTAATAATCCCTGGTTCTAAACAACCAGCGTAAGCTGGATATTAATTACAAGCAACAATGACTCGTACAACTAATAACAAAATTACTCCAGGTGGACGATCCACCCGTCGTCAGACGGCAACAAAGCTTTCGGATTCTGGGGAGCTTGGGCATGTGCGAGAGAGTAAGTCTGCTCTGGTAAACTTCCACGGAAGACCCATACGTACATTGGAACGTTCAACATTCCAACACTTGTTCAAACTGGTAAGCTACACAATCTCACGAAGGAACTTTCCAAACAGAAAATCCAGATTCCTGCCTTACAAGAAACACGCTTTCCTGACTCCGACATATTAGATTACAACGACTATAGGATCTTCAAAAGTGGAACCAATAAGAAAATATGCAAAGGCGCATCGCTATTCGGCATGGCCTTTATTGTAGACAAAAAAAATTATGAATTCAGTAACAGACGTAATACCCATCAACAATCGACTAATGACCATGAGAATTAAACACACGAACAAAAATTACACATTCATCAACGTCCATGCACCCACAAATGCAGACAACAAAAAAGAACCCGAAAAGACTGACAAATTCTGGGAAGAACTCGAAAACGAAATGTCCAAAATTCCATATGATGACGTTAAAATTCTCCTCGGGGATTTCAATGCACAATTAGGCAGAAAAAGAAAATACCAAAAAACAGTAGGTGATTGCGCACAAATTTACCAACAAAAACGGGACTCGACTCATTGAGTTATGCCAACAAAACAATTCGAAAATTATGCCAACCTCACTACGAAAATCCCCCAAGAAACAGAAAACATGGCGATCACCTATCCACCACTTAGGCGAGTTTCAAATCGACCATGTCGCAATCTCTTACGCCTAACAGAAAGAAATTCACGATTTGCAAGTACGCAAAGGAGCGAACATTGATTCTGACCACTATCTCTCCCGAATCAAAATCAAATTCACACCAAGGAGAAAATTTAACAAGACACCCCCAATGATCCCAAAATTCGACATAAGCAAAATCAAAGACTTCAAAATCGCTGAAAAATGGGAAGAACAACCCACAGAAAACTGGGAAAATTTCAAAGGAAAAATCATCGAGACCGCCAAAACCTTGATTCCCCTGACTAAAACACCGAAACATCCTTGGTGGAATCAAGAATGCGAAATCGCCCTCGACAACAGAAGAACTGCCTTCCAAACCTATAACAGTAACAAATCTGAAAAAAAAACTGAAGATCTTCTTCGAGGTACGTAAACAGACGTCAAAAATTCTGCGACGAATCAAACGGAAGTATATCAATGATCAACTGACTTCGATCGAGAACGACTTCAGAAACTACAATACGCGTGATTTCTACAAAACATTCGCCAACCAAATCAAAGGGTACACACCACAAAACTTATGCTTCAGAAAACAAGACGGAAAACTGGCATTGACAAATCGAGACAATTGCCAAGAGCTAGCTAGCTACATACATCTCACGACTTTTGAATTGCCCAGAACCCACGAAAAGATTCCCAAAGAAACAATCAGACCACACATCAGAAGAATCACCACCGCCAACTCTAGATGAAATCCACTCCCACATCAATAGACTCAAAAACAATAAAGCCTCAGGTGAAGACGGCATCACTGCATAACTACTTAAAAACCTAGGACCCAATGCACTCAGAGAAATTACACTAATCATTCAAGAAATATGGCAAACAGAGAAAATACCTGATGACTGAAAAACAGCACTCATCCACCCACTACACAAAAGAGGAGATAAGTCTGACGTGAACAACTACAGAGGGATTTCTCTTCTTCCCGTCGCATACAAAATTTTCTCAGCTTGTCTATTGACACGAACACAGGAACAGCTCGAACCAAAGTTATCAGAATTTCAAGCAGGATTCAGACCAAACCGATCCTGCCCTGAACAAATCTTCAACCTTAAAACTATTGTCAAAATGCATGCAATTCGAAATAAACCAGTGATGTGCACATTTGTCGATTTCCAAAAAGCATACGACTCGATCGATAGACAATCACTCTTCCAGATCCTTGAAGAAAGAGGATTAGATCACAAAACACGGAAACTCATTTGAACAAACGCTAACCAACACAAAATCCTAAGTAAAATTTATGGGGGAAATCTCCGAACCTTTCGAAATTCAGACAGGTGTGCGATAAGGAGATGGTCTTTCCCCTCTCTTGTTCAATATTGTCCTGGATAAAGTCATGGAAGAATGGAAAAAAGAGCTCAAGAAACAAAATGTCTGGAAACCAGTTACACTTGGCTATCGTAAAAACAATCTCTCTAAACCATATCTTGCCTTCGCCGATGACTTGGTTATACTAACAGAAAATCAAGAGACCGCAATAAAACAAATAGAAAAACTCCAAGAATGCGCCGAAAAAGTGGGACTTCAAATATCCTTCCGAGAAAACTCAAGTGCTGAGTCACAAAAGCGACAACATGCAAACAAAATACGGAACCATCAAAAGAGTCCCACATTTCAAATATCTGGGAGAATTTATCGAACCAACTGGATCCGAAAATATCTCACAACAAAACCGTCTCCAGAAAACTAGGAGAGCACTCCGACTAATCTAAAACCTCTATAACAAAAAATGCATGTCAAAACAAACCAAACTTCGACATTACAACACTGTCATCAAACCGGCAAGTCTCTACGCAAGCGAAACACTTACACTCAATAAGAAATATGAACTTGAAGACATCAAGAAAGAAGAAAAACAAATCATTCGGAAAATACTGGGAGCAAGACTCACTCCTGACGGGTACAGACTACAGTCAATCAAGGCAACTGAAAAATACTCAAACATCGAAGTCGACTTCAGAAAAAGACGATTGAAATTCTTCGGGCACATAAGTAGACTGCCGAATACACGACTAATCAAAATAATACTAGATTACATATCATCACTCAAAAGTACAACACCATGGATGAAAGAAGTACAAAAAGACATGCGAACTGCTAACATAACCGACACATCAGACAGAGACTCCTTCCGTAACAAAGTGAACAACTGGGAAGTCCAACCAGAGCAACCAAAACCTACACCTTACAGACCTCAATGGTTTGACGAAAGAAAATTGGCATTCTCCAACAGAATGAAACAATATTGGCAAGACAAGAAGAACGTCAAGAATTGAGTCAAATTGCTTAACGCTTTCCAATATTGGGAAAATACGTTGTAAATAAATAAATAAATAAATAATTATAATAACAATAACCATAGCAACCAGTGTTCATAATATATGTATATTTGATTAATAGTTATTTATACGCTGTTATAAGAACGCAAGATCTTAGTTACGTATTGTTTATTCATAGATGAATACTAGGGCAGTGGCATCACCTATATGTTGCTATAAGAACATGTCCTAGTTACGTATTGTTTGTTTAGTTACGTATCTGTTTCGTATAGTGTTGAAAATGTAAATATTACCAAGAACGGAAAAAATTCGGAGTAGGAAGAGAATAAGTTTCAAAATGTTGTATCTTCGACACGCTGAATAAATTGAATAAGACTAATTGACAACACAAGTTTCCATGTTTCTTAATGGGTATCTAAATAAAGTATATAAAATGACCCGTTCATTGAGGCAGAACGTCTAATATACTGTTGTCGATACGCAACAGAAAAGTTTCGGCATTTTTCTTATAACTGAAAGCGTAACTCATAACTAAGAAATAACTAAGAAATTGAATTTATGCTCCTCTCCCTATTATGTATTGATGCAACTCGATTCTCTACTACTACTTCAATTTGACTGAATACTTCCCTTGCCCGTCGCAATCCTTGAATTCCACCTAAATGGAACTCATTACACTTCATCCCTCCTATCGATTTAACATCTCACACCCTTCCTTCCTCCATCTCCTGGTTTCTTGTCCCCATCCCACTCAGGTATCCTCCAACTGGGAGGAGCACTTAATTTCCGCCCACTTCCCCCTGGCTGTCATTCGCAAACTCAGTCGCCGATGCCGACTGCCTTGTACAGTAATAGATGTATACAGCATTTCTTTTAGAAATTTCAAATTAACACGCAGACGTATAGTAGAATTTCGGCGTGTTATCCATACATCATAATCTTCCACTAACTACACTTGTGTGAAGCCACAATTTGTAGGTTAGATTATTTGATAACGCTATATTAGTTCCAAAGTTCCGCTAGATGATGCTGACTGCGATGGCATCTAGTACCCAAGTCCGCAGCTAGGTGTCGTGGACGGTCGCATTTGGTAGAAAAAGTAGGAACTACTTGAAAAATTGTTCGTCTGCAGTCCTTACCAGATTCACAGATAACACACACTAATACAGCCATCACAATGAACACAGGTTGTCAGACAAATTCTACACACACCCAAAGTACATGGGGCTACATGACCGCGTTGTTGCAGCCCCTAAACTAAGGAACCAACCATCAATCGGGTTTAGGTTACTAATATATTTCCAATAAGTTCAGCGTGAAGATCTCTACATAGTGTAAAGCCAAGTCCCCGATTCTTGGATGTAACGGGTAATCTCGAGAACCACTGGATGGATTTTGATGAGGTTTTCACCATTCTGTTAAGAATTTATCGAAGACGGTTTTTGTAGAAAAACATAAATAAGAAATGGTACATACCTTACTTGTCAGATAGGAATTCCAGGTTAGGTTCAATCACCTGTAGAGCAAACGTTTGGTGCTTTTCAGTCGGTCAAAACGAATGTACCCAACCCAGCTCTTTTGGGAACATTCGTTTTGACCTACTGAAAAGCACCAAACTTTTGTTTACTAAGGCAACACTGAAAATGGCCTCAAACCTCACAACATCTGTAGAGCATTCAATACAGAAGGTCCTGACAACCTAAATCTCATAACAAATTCTGTGTCGTCGCATTCAGCAAAGTAAGTCCTCCGTTCATTAGAAATTCGAGGTCGATGAATAACTAGCAAGTCATCAAGAACATCGTCATCGTTGCGAATAAAGTGAAATGCACGCTCCAATTGGGATCCAAATGCTACGTAAATCGACCGTCAGCCGTTAATTGTATGTAGACACCGCAATTAGTATTAATGGTTCGTTAGGGATGCTACTGTAGCCTATTGTTATAGTTTGGTGAACCACGACATTTTGTTAACCGTCCGCTAACGGCCCTTAATGGTTTGGAAACATTTTGATAAACGTTGGTGAACCCGGCCCTAAATGCTGCTAGTCACTGGCAAGCCTGACGAGAGGAAGGGTCAATTGGGGTGTAACTCGGGGCCCGGAGCTACTGAGAGAAGGGAACTGAACTGTTTTCAACTTTCCTTCCAGCAAAATAAAGCCAAAAGGACATAAAACTATTAACATGTATCCATGTTGTTAATTCTGGGTTGGTTGGTTGGTTGGTTGGTTGGTTGGTTCCTCAGTTTAAGGGCTGAGACAACGCGGTCATGTAGCCCCGTGTACTTTGGGTGTGTGTAGAATCTGTCTGATAACCGGTGTTAAATGTGATGACTGTATTAGTGTGTGTCTTATCTGTTTTAATTCAAGTAAGGACTGCAGGCATTGAATTTTTTCAAGTAGCTCCTACTTTTGCCACCAAACGCCACCATCAACGACCAACTAGTTCAGAAATTAGTTACCAGATGCCACCGCAGTCGGCTCTTGACGACGAACGTAGGAACCTAAGAACGTTAGTCAAATGTTTAACCTATATTAATTCAGCTTCACACAGGTGTAATTAGTGGAAGGTTCTTTAACATGCCATAAATCTATGACATGGGGCCGCTGGCTTTACTTCCCCTCCGAAGGAAGGCATGTTGTTAATTCTCATGTGTGTGTAAATTTGTCTGTGTTACTGCTTTTTTTTTTTTGGCATGTAGCCTCCTGAGAGGCGAGTGCAGGTCTTTCTAGTCGACGCCCGTGGGCGACCTGCGTGCTGGGATGAGAGATGGAATGAATGAAGATGGATGAAATTGGGCAAGGATGTGGAAGGAAGCGTCCGTGGCCTGTCAGAAGGTACCGTCCCAGCATTTGCCTGGTGTTGAAAATGGGGGAAACCACGGTAAACCATTTCAAGGACGGCCGACGGTAGGGATCGAACCCACCCGTCTACCGAGTCATCAGAGAGCTTGGCCCCATGACCTAACGCTGCGCTTTAGCGAGCGTGTTTTTGTGGTGTATGTAGTAGTGTGTGTGTGTTTGGAATTCAAGTGACGATTGGGAAGAATGTTGCCGTGGCTTTAAGTTAGGAACCATCCCGGCATTTGCCTGGCGTATAGGTAAGAAACCACGGAAAACCCCTTCCTGGATGGTTGCGGTGGGTATCGATCCCTCCTCCTCTCACTTTGCTTCACGAGGCTGAGTTACCCCGTTCCAGTCTTAACAGAGCCGGGAATCAAACCCAGACCTCCGGGGCGATAGCCAAGAACGCTAGCCACTACACCACGAGGTGGCCAGTATGATGATGATGATGATGATATGGTATATAATTTTCTTAACCCACATATTCGGTGACAAGGATTAATAGCCTTAATGTAAAAGATCCGATGATCGTTTGTCGATCGAAACTTGTCATCCAAGTGTATTAATCTCATGTATTTCTTTTTCAGGTGTCTAAGACAACACTGAAATATTGAGGCGGCTTCGGTGGCGTAGTCGGTAGCATGCTGAGCTTCTACGCCCAAGTTCGCGGATTCAAATCCGGCGGAAGTCGTCGGATTTTTGAGAGCGTTAAAAATCCCTCAGTGTGCCTTCCTTCGGAGGGGAAGTAAAGCCGGCGGTCCCATGTCATAGATTTATGGCATGTTAAAGAACCTTCCACTAATTACACCTGTGTGAAGCTAAATTGTATAGGTTAAGATTGTAAACAACGCTCTTAGGTTCAAACGTTCGTTACCAAGAGCCGACTGCGGTGGCGTCTGGTAGCTAAGTTCTGAACTAGTAGTCGTCGACGGTGCCGTTTGTCGGCAAACGTAGGAACTATTTAAAAAATTCATAAGTCTGCAGTCCTTACTTGAATTTAAAAAAAAACATAACACACACTCATATAGCCGTCACAATTAACACCGGTTATCCGACAGATTCTACACACACCCAAATTACACGGGGCTACATGACCGCGTTGTCGCAACCCCTAAACTTACAACCAACCAACCAACCAGCCAACTGAAATATTGGCTTTCACCACGATAATGCTTGGATAAGAATGGTGACAACCTTGAATAGTAGTACGTACCAGCGCTCCTATCACTGTGTATACTTATAATGGCCAGTTGTAAGAGTTCTTGTTACCTCATTTTTTGAAACTCCTTCGTATATAAAAAATACACAACCCTGCTAAATATAATTGAAGTCTGACTCTCCAACCACATAAAAAACACGTACAATTCGGTGTCGGCTAAATTAAACATATAAAACATAGGCCCTCATGAGATGTAATCTAAGCACGTACAGTGAACAACCGTACCGAGCTGGCGTGTTCCTTTGCATGTTAACATGGACAGGCAATTGTTTATAACACAGTAGCCTTGCAGGTAGGTCGCAGTCGACAGGGAGATTTGATATGTATTCTCTAATACCTGTCAACATTATACGTTCCGTGACGTTTATTTCACACGGCGACGTTCAGAACAAAAGAGGTCTACGTACAAAATGGGAAAAATTCCAGTTATTTCTGTAACTGGAGAAATAGTAGCAAGTCAGGCCTCTTCATGCACCACCGATATTACCATCAAACTTCACATAGGCTATGGCAACCTAGAGTGTAATTGCCGCCTAGTAATCAATGCACATCCCCTGCAAACATGCTGAACGACGAGCAAGCCGACTACCGCCACTTTAAAACCGGGTAAATAAGTTAAAGCTCGAAATTCAAATAAATAAACTTTAAAACCCCCCAATCTCTACATACCGTAGTATAAAATAAAGTCCCCGATTCTTGGTCTAAACGGGTTATCTCGAGAGCCTCTGGATGGATTTTGATGCGGTTTTCACCATCCTGTAAATAATTTCTCGAGGAAGGTTTCTGTAGAAAAACATTTATGACAAAAGGAAGCCGAGCAGTAACGATTTCAGTGAATCGAGTCGAAGAAAAAACCTGCCGTCCATGCGCCTTTTAAGCTTACACAGGGTAAACCGTTAAAAATATCTATATATATTATGATATATGAGTGTAAGGATTGTTCAGCATGAACAAATCTACAAAAAAGTACGGGGAAGCATATCTCTATCATTAATACATCGCCCTCTACAAGTGTTTTTACGTTTTCATTTCTTCCCAACAATCTCCATTCAGTGGAAATTTAAATTACTAGCTTCGGAACGAGTTTACGAGCTAGCAAGCCTATCAACCCAGCTTCGCCCAGCATCAAACTGTCGAGTTAAGACTTCAGAGAAGAGTATATGTTATTAGAGTTTCGCTGTTCACCTCAGTTTTTCTGAATTGTGTCTGGAACATGCCAACCGTACGCCTTTTAAGCTTAGTTGAAGAAAATCAATTAACCCTTGCAACTTTACCATTATCATTTAATATCATTTCCCCTAAGGCAGTGAAGGCAAACAATCAAAATACACACATCAAAAAAAGTTTTGCATCACCTCGGTTCCAAGAGTTCCGGAACCTTTAAATACAAAGGGAATAGAGATCAACACAAACAACATTTCAGCTCGTTTTATTGCTCATGAGACCCACACATTGCATGTTGTACCATCATACAGCTAGACTTTCAGCATTTGTGGTCCAGATTGCAGTACACACCACTACCTCTAATACCCAGTAGCACGTCCTCTTGCATTGATGCATGCCTGTATTCGTCGTGGCATACTATCCACAAGTTCATCAAGACACTGTTGGTCCAAATTGTCCCACTCCTCAACGACAATTCGGCGTAAATCTCTCAGAGTGGTTGGTGGGTCAAGACGTCCATAAACAGCCCTTTTCAACATATCCCAGGCATGTTCGATAGGGTTCATGTCTGGCGAACATGCTGGCCACTGTAGTCGAGCGATGTCGTTATCTTGAAGGAACGCATTCACAAGATGTGCACGATGAGGTCGAGAATTGTCGTCCATGAAGACAAATGCCTCTCCAATATTCTGCCGATATGGTTGCACTATAGGTCGGAGGATGTCATTCAGGTATCGTAAAGCCGTTTCGGAGCCTTCCATGACCACCAGTGGCGTACGTCGGCCCCACATAATGCCACCCCAAAACATCAGGGAACCACCACCTTGCTGCACTCGCTGGACAGTGTGTCTAAGACGTTCAGCCTGACCAGGGTGCCTCCAAACACGTCTCCGACGATTGTCTGGTTGAAGGCATATGCGACACTCATCGGTGAAGAGAACGTGATGCCAATTCCGTGGGGTCCATTCAGCATGTTGTTGGGCCCATCTGTACCGCGCTGCATGGTGTCGGGGTTGCAAAGCTGGACCTCGCCATGGACGTCGGGAGTGAAGTTGCGCATCATGCAGCCTATTGCGCACAGTTTGAGTTGAAACACGACGTCCTGTGGCTGAACGAAACGCATTATTCAACATGGTGGCATTGCTGTCAGGGTTCCTCCGAGCGGCAATCCGTAAGTAGCGGTCATCCACTACAGTAGTAGCCCTTGGGCGGCCTGAGCGAGGCCTGTCATCGACAGTTCCTGTATCTCTGTACCTCCTCCATGTCCGAACAACATCGCTTTGGTTCACTCTGAGACGCCTGGAAACTTCCCTTGTTGAGAGCCCTTCTTGACACAAAGTAACAATGCGGACGCGATCGAACTGCGGTATTGACCTTCTAGGCATGGTAGAACTACAGACAACATGAGCAGCGTACCTTCGTCCTGGTGGAATGACTGGAACTGATCGGCTGTCGTACCCCCTCCGTCTAATAGGCCCTGCTCATGCATGGTTGTTTACATCTTTGAGCAGTTTTAGTGACATCTATGAACAGTCAAAGGGACTGTATCTTGGATACAATATACACAGTCAACGTCTATATGCCGGAGATCTGGGAACCGAGGTGATGCAAAACTTTTTTTGATGTGTGTAAAATTAAAAATATTAAATTAAAAATTTAAAAAATTTAAAATTCAAAGTTTAAAAATTTGAAAATAGAAAATTAAAAATAAGAACCACTTTTGTCTTCCTATTAGTAATCAAACCTATCGAAACTCCACAAACCACAGAAAGGAGCATGTAGATGCACCGGCCCATCCACAGTCCACCAAAAGAGAGAATTGAAAGGCTGTGTAGCCCAATAGGAAGGGTTCTCGCCTACTTCTCCCAACTTTGCAGGAATCTACTCCCGGCACATGCCACTTGGCAATTGGCTTAAGGGGCCACATACAGCTTAAGGAGCCAAAGCAATAACGATTATAATATTACAACTGTGCCTGTCCTAGATCTTGTACAACAATTATATACATTTCCAAGAAAACACACATACCTTGCTATCAGAAACCAAGTTCTAAAAATGTCAAAATTCAAATCGTAACCATTTTTATCTATTTTTCAAAATTTGGTTCTTGCTTTGGGCTGATCTACACCGTTTCCCTCATATCTCCCATGTCAATAGGAATTTTAGGACTGTGGGTGATAATTTGGACTGTTTTTTTAAGTGGGTGTTAAATTTTCAGCTGGAACCTGTATCTCACACATTTCCATATCATTAATTAATTAAGTGTTATTATTTCATTTTTAACCTGAGCAAACACCAAAAAATATCTTTAACGGTTGATAGACAGACTTATGATAGCAACAAAGGTTTGGGCAAGTTTCATTTTGCAGCTGAAAGTTTAACATCCACTTAAAAAAAACAGTCCAAAACTCCATACAAACTTGGAAGATATGAGGGAAACAGTGAAGTTCAGCACAACGCAAAGACAACATTTTGAAAAATGGATATAAAATAGTTAGGATTTGAGTTTTTTTTAATTAGGAACTTTGCTTCTAATTGCAAGATGTGTGAGTTTCCTTGGGAATATACATAATTGTTGTACACGATCTATGACAGGCACAGTCATTATTAAAATCGTTATTGTTTATGGCGCCTTACACTGTATATGCCCCCTTAAACGCGAAAGGTCAGTATCTGTAGACTTACGGGCACGTTAAGGATACTCTTCAGTACACCCCGGTGGTGCCTCTAAAGCTGCAGTAGTTATAAAGGGACGTTAAAACACATAACAAGCCAGCAGCGTTCCAAGTCACGTTCCAAGACAGCAATGGGAGCTGATCTGCAAGCTTCGAGGTCCTAAACAGTATTGATGATAAGGCTAGATATAGGTAGAGTCATGCAAGGATAAACAAAACGTTATCCGCATCCGCTCCGCATCCGCCCCGCATCCGCACGACTTTTACCTGCATCCACACGTTTGTTATCCGAATCTACTGACATTACAATAATATTTATAAATAGATAAAGCATAAAGCAACACAGACATTTGAGGAGAAAGTCGTTCCCATAGGCTATGTACAGTATGTCAAGTGCTATGTTTAAAATGAATGTTATTACAGCCAGAATTGTAACCCATTCCAGTTCGGAGTGTTAAATATCCTTAATGGCATAATTTGAATGATACGAGACACGTCCAGAAAGTAAGTTCCGTTTGGTAATAAAATTAAATTGTGTACAGATACAGAAAAAATATTCATTGCACAACATTCTACACCTCTTAAACTATTTTTCCACATAACTGTCAAACTTTTGCAGGCATTTGTCATAGCGTGGCACAAGGTTTTGGATACCTTCTTCATAGAAGTTTGCCGCCTGTGTCTTCAACCAGTTGGAAACATCTTCTTTCAGCTCATCGTCATTGTTGAAGTGTTGACCGCCAAGGAAAGACTTGAGATGTGTGAACAGATGAAAGTCGCTAGGAGCGTGGTCTGGGCTGTACGGAGGGTAGTCAAACACGTCCCAGCCAAATCCCCGTAGGAGGTTTTTCGTCACATTTGTAGTGTGTGGTCGTGCGTTGTCGTGAAGAAAAACAACACCTTATGACAGCAACCCTCGGCGCTTATTCTGTATTGCGCGGCGCAATTTCCTAAGTGTCTGGCAGTAAGCATCTGCGTTGATTGTTTGACCACGCGGTAAGAAATCAATGAGTAAGATGCCTTTCCAGTCCCAGAACACTGTGCACATCATTTTCCGAGGTGTCAAGATTTGTTTCGGCTTAACCTTTGCTGGTGATGAAGTGTGCCTCCATTCCAATGATTGCCGCTTACTTTCAGGGGTGTCGTAAGAAACCCAAGTTTCATCTCCTGTGACTATCTGTGTCAGAAATTCTTGGCCGCCTTCATTGTAACGGGTCAAAAACTGAAGTGCACTACCCATCCGTTTTGTTTTGTGTTGCTCCGTAAGAATCTTTGGTACCCAACGTCGGCAAAGTTTACGAAAGTTCAGTTTTTCGGTAACAATTTCATGAATTAGTGATCGTGACATTTGGGGAAATTCCATAGCGAGAGCACTAATTGTAAACCTGCGGTTTTCCCGGATTTTGTCATCAATCGCGTGAACCAGTTCATCTGTAACCAAAGATGGATGCCCACTTCGTTCTTCATCGTGCACTTCACTACGTCCTTCATTGAACTGTCGGACCCATCTTCTCACCATTGACTCACTCATCGCATTTTGTCCATACACTTCGCAAATTTGCCGATAAATTTCAATTGGTTTCACTTTCCTAGCATTCAGAAAACGAATCACAGATCTGATTTCACAAGCGGCGGGATTTTCAATCAACACCGACATTGTACGAGTCAACATGCACAACAACGCGTACGTGGCTGACAGTGCTCTCCAAATGGCGCACGTTTCTTCTCCTTGATACAGAGCGTCTACCGCGCATATGCGGAAATGCGCTGCAGCGGAACGTACAACTAGTTGAAGACACAGGCGGCACACGTCTATGCAGAAGGTATACAAAAACTCGTGCCACGCTACGACACATGCCTGCAACATTTCGGCAGTTATGTGGAAAAGTAGTTTAAGGGTTGTCGAATTTTGTGCAATAAATAATTTCTCTGTATCTGTACACAATTTAATGTTATTACCAAACGGAACTTACTTTCTGGACGTACTTCGTATAAGCTTAAATCATCACCTTACATTTGTACTAAAAAAACATAACGGAAAAATGTGTGTCTTAACATCCGAGTCCTAGAAATGATATTCAACAAGTTCGGATTGTAATCCAAGAAATATCCACAAATTTTCTCCAAACATTATCCGCAGTTTATCCGCTATCCGCACAGCCATGCAAACTATATCTGCATGGTGAAAAATTTGCGGATATCCGCCGGTTTATCCGCGGGTTATCCGCCGATATTCGCATCCAAGCAGAGCTTTAGATACAGGCTACAGTTGTCCGCGTCATCTCAAATAAGGTACGAACTATATAACCCCAATATCGACAGCCTGAAGCGATCCTTGGTGAAGGCAGTGACGGATTTTCCAGTTGAGACTCAGTGGCCACAAGAGACTTAGGGATTGTGAGAAGGCAAACTGATAATTTTGAGAAATGATAGGTAATCGGGACCTTGATCTTATTCTCTGGTTAAATAGCTTAGTTCATAGCTACTTGATGGGTGGACTATATTTGGCGTATTGAATAAATAGCAATTCATAATTACGTAATAAATGAGCTGTAACTGGCATGTTTTAACTTCGTTTGTAGTATGAATAACACTACTTTATTTTACACGTCATCTTATATTTCTGCGGAACCTTAAAGCCTCGGAGTTTGTAATGTTTTGTGCTAGTTATAAGATTCCTCATCCTACAATGTCTTGCAGTAAGAGCCAAATCTCCTACAATTAATAATATAATCTCTGGAATAATGAGAAGCAATTAATAAGTCATGGCCTCCTTCTTCACTGCCTCCTAGAGACTCAAGTCAGCTGCTATCTAGTTAACGAGTAGAGAAAGAGCAGTGTTGTAGTCACACCACAGATACATACCCCTGAAATTCAGAGGGATCGATAAATCTATGGCACGGTGACGTAAGATTATCATTAACATAGAATTCTGAAGGGGCAATCAAAGAACATACCAAACCTGAACAATAGGTGTTATATGTTGGCCATGGACATAAGTTACATGCATATTAAATAGATTATTCTGTCTCGAAATTGTATGTACAATTCAATTTTAATTTATAATACAGACTAGGTACTTAAAAGCCCGTACCATGAAGTTGCGCTCCCCCAACTAAGCAGCAGTTGACTGTTTCCCGATAATTAGTCCGTCATAAATACTTGTGTGCCAAGCCTTTATCATCCCATTCAAAAAATGTTATGTTACACCAAAGTAGCAGCTTAAGCGCGCTGATTGAAATTTCAATTACATTTTAATTAAAACGATAGTGGCAATCAGATGTTTGGGCGTAATCCACAATGGGCAATCACTTTTTTTTTATGATTATGCCTATCAATCAACTAAGTACCTATAAATTAAAATGTCGTGCGGGAAATTGTTTCTAGTAACTTCTACCTAACAACGTTGATTACCACTAATCATATTGGTTTTCAAAGCTGGGTTCCCTACCTAATGATAGGGCCCGGATTCTTAGGTGTTATCCTATTATTTTCCTTGCCATTTAATGCACCATTTATATCAGGGGCGGCTCTTGAGATAGTGCCGGTGTGCCATGACACCACCAATGATCCCTCTCAATAACAGTTTGTATTAAATTTTAATTTCAAGGAAATGACAAGCATATCTTATTCTGCATTCATTTGAAGCGCGCGCGAACTGACATGCACTCTGGTGGCGCTTTCTTGAATGAGAGAACCAGATCTCACGGGCACCACCTCCGAAAATAAGACTCAGTACTAAGGGCTGGTTTGGCTTAGGTTTGCAAGTGCTGTGTTGGACTGAAGTAGAGCCAACAGCCGCGTGGCGCATTCACTGGAGCGCAGTAAATGCAAATTAAAACTGCTTGAAGTGATTTATATTTCAACCACTAGAGTACAACATATGGTAGCACAATGCAGAAGATGCATTTCAGAGTTGCCGATTTAATGGTTTGTCACTATATCTGGCGTCTATTAAATAATACAAGATGTTTGTAGTTCTTTTTTGTGGCGACTTTTTTACACTCATATTGGTGGCAGGAACAATTATTTCTCTATTTATAATGTAACAATCCGGACGTTTTGCAATAAGTTTTGTTCTGTTTCGTTGGCGACACAGTTACACCTACCAGAATGCAAATACAAACTCTCAGGTTTGTTAACTATTCTGGTGGCATTGCAAGTATTTAAGAATAGCGTGTTTAATTATATCGGGAGTAGGCCTAGCAGATATCCATGCCAAGTTTTTATCTGTATGTAAGGTAGTCTTGACAGTAAGGCATCTATTGCATTTGATTTCGCGGTGGCAACTGAAATTGCGTCAAAATTGTATTGCGCGTCTTATAAAATTACACAGTGAAATGCAGTACTGAGATTTCATGAAACTTACAGCATAAAATATGCACTGTCTGTACTTGCAACGTTTGAATGATTTGATTGCAAATTTTGATTTTGCTGGCACCACCAAGAGAATTATCACCAGAATTTCCCACTTCCTGGGGCTAAATATATGAATTCCATAGGACCTAATCATCCTCCTCTTATAGCACTGCAGAACGCCATGAGAAAGTACAATTGATGCTTCTATGGCTTCCGAAGGCTTGTCTGTATACTGCACCCTAGCGTCCTGCTTAATTGTTATGGAAATACTAGCAAGAGCGACCTTCAGTCATAACTACTGTAACAGTTCCTATTGTCTAAGCACCATAACAGAAAGGAACTAGTTATTGAGTGCTTATGGTAAGTGCTAGGATCTGTGTGGAATCGAGCGCACAATACACGTCCTACCAAACATTTAAGGACACCCAATGAAGTGGGAGAAATACATAACATAACCAAATCTCATCGGGGCAGTGTTGCTCACAGTAGGATATCTTTCTCGGCAGGTTTTATTCCATCCTGTGCACTCGAGACCAAAGTCGGCTAGTTTTATGATTGATGAAATGTAATGAAAACTCGTTGTTTCCTCTACATCCTTAGATATGGCTGCAATTTAAAGATCTATCTACACCAATTAGTTGAGGTCAGACGATTAATTTAAATTAAATCTCTCTCCCCCCTTGGCCACATATATTTAACTAGCAGAAGTACCCGTTCTTCGAACGGTCTTTGGTATGAATAACCAGACGTTATCAATTCAGCTACTGTTGCAATGGTTAACGGTTTGTCATTCCTTCAAAAGTTTTTTCAGAACGAAGTTAGTTTTCTGGGAATATCACACACACTGTTAATTTAGGGGGCCTTAAAATGTGGTTTCCGGAGACCCCTTATAGTCCCCCAAATTTTGTGTCTCACATTGAGAAGCGCAACATATGCTTTGGTCGTCCTTCTAGAATAATTTTTTATATTTCGCCTATTTTAGCATGTATTTTGAAACTTTATTTCCCTATACCCACCCTTCTATGAGAAGTACAGTGAAGAGTTATATAAATGATTAGTGTATTGACCCTCATGGATACCTACCTAATTTTACGATGCTCCAAGCATCCGAACACGAGTTATAAGTGTACATAAAGATACACAGAAATACAGACACACAAACCCACGTTTTGCTTGCATCCGTCAAAAAACAAACCGAAACGCGTAAAAGAAAGAAAATTGAAACTTAAATAAACAAACAATCATATGTTTATAGATAGGTGTATTTATGCAGGAGCAAAGGCAGCTAGTGGCCATGAGGCAAACTAACTATTGACTACAACGTATCACCCAGATGTCCAAATATGGATATATCAACCACACAGTATCAAACAAATTGAAGGGGCAGATCACCTCGTAGTTCCACCCTTTAAAACAACAATAACTAACTAACTCAAACAAAATCATCCTTACGATGTACCCGTTTGTTGACAAAAAGAATGATTAGTAAAAATGTGCTCTCAAACTAAGTTCACCTAACGTGTACTACCTGACGTGAAAATAAAATTGAATACCTCAAATTCCTAAAAAGCCGCAAAAATACTATTTCAATTCATGAATTGTTGAAAATAATATTGCTGTTTGGAGATATAATAGACCTTCTGTACAACATATCGCACGTGTATGTCGGGTGAAAGAATTCTGGAGTGCCCTTTGACCCCCTTAAGCGCATTGACGAATTTTACAGTCTTAGTTGGTTCCGTGATAACCTTATAGCCATTTGCAAACGTTCACAGAAATTTAATAAATGGAGTGGTATTGCTTCTTACAGAAAGAGATGGAAAGTTGGATGTCATCTCTTGAGATACTGTTGTCATGGTTACCGGCTTATATTCCTTGATTAGTTTATTAAATGAAATTAGTTTTCAGGGATTATCTCAGAAACTGTGGGTTAGAGAGCCTTAAAATTTAGTTTTCGGGGACACTTTAGGGCCCCCGTGTTTTGTTCCCGACACAGAGGGGCTGAAATTGATCTTTGTCTCGTCTTTGTGTGCCATTATATAATTATTTTTTTTATTTAGTCAATTTACCCTCTAGGTTGGTGGTTCCCACGGACTCAGCGAGGGAACTCACCACTACCGCCTCGATGGACAGTGTCCTGGAGCTTGGAACATCTGGTCGGGAGGGATACAACTGGGGAGGTGTGATCAGCACTTCGCCCAGGCGGCTTCACCTGCAAAGCGAACATGGGCCTCATGAGGGATGGGAAGGGATGGAAGATTGGGATGGATAGGCTAGGAAGAGGGAAGGAGGCGGCCGTGGCTTACAGTAGGTACCATCCCGGCATTTTCCCGAAGACGAAGTGGGAAACCACGGAAAACCACTTCGAGGATGGCTGAGGTGGGAATCGAACCTCCTCTACTCATTTGGGCCACCCGAGGCTGAGTAGACCCCGTTCCAGTCCTCATACCACTTTTCAAATTTCGTGGCAGAGCCGGGAATCGAACCCAGGACCTCCGAGGCGGCAGCTAACCATGCTGACCGCTACGCTACGGAGGCGACATAATAATAATAATAATTGTATAATTATATAGAGATAGGGATTAAATAGACCTTCCGTACCACACCCACACGTGTAAATCACGTGAAAAAATTCTAGAGTACCTCTTGACCCCCTTAAGCGCAGTATACTGTATGTATTGATGCATTTTACACCGTAATTTGGTTCCGTGATAACCGTATAGCCGTTTACAAACTTTCACAGTAATGTAATAATTGGAATTGTATTGCGTCTAACAATGACCTGTGAGATTCTGTTGCCATAGTTACCGGGTTGCATACTTTCATTATTTTATTAATTCAAATTAGTTTTCTGGGAATAACTCAAAAACTATTGGTTTTAGGGCCTTAAAATGTGGTTTTTGGGGCCCTTCGGGCCTCCGAGTTTTGTTTCTGATATTGAGGGGCTGAAAATGAGCTTTGTCTGGCCCTTCTACACCTATTTCAGCATGCATTTTAAGGGGGTATGCCCCTCATATGAGAGGTACGGAGAAGAGTTACATCAATGATTAGTGTCGTGCCTCTGAAGGATATCTGTACCAAATTTTACGTTGATCCACCCAGCCGTTCTCGAGTTATAAGGGAATATACTTGTCCACAGACAAACAAACAAACAAACAGACAGACAGACAAAAATTTCATTTTCGCGCGCATCCGTCATAAAACAGTCTAAAACGCGTAAATAACGCAAATTTCCGTAGAAATTCAGAAAAAACAGACAAACTTTCATTCTTATATATAGAGAGATTATTGCAATTTATTTTCAATTATTACAAACAGAATAAAATATATATCTAACAAAAAAAGATGTTTGATTATATAGTATTAAAACTAAATGAAATAGGCTACCATGGGAATATAATGAATTTATTACACCTTATGTCAATTAATTGAATTAATATACATTAATTGATTATACAGGGAGTCCGGGAATGTTCTCCGCAGTGCCCACAAGCTGCTGCGAGAGATTACGTCACCAGTTACGTTGGCAGCACGGCTGTCGCTTGAATCATAACAAACAAACAGTAAACTTTATACTCACCACAGCCATTCATAACTGATGCCAGAAGTGCTGATGACACACATGCTGGCTTATTGTAATACACACTGACGAATTCGACAGCCCACACATGTGGCCTTCACCATATATCAAGGACACTGTGCTACCAACTAAACTGCTGACGCAACCACTCGCAGCTGCACGTAGTTACTGTGAAGAACATTCCCGGGCGCCTTGTAGTTTCCCCAGTAATTGTTTTTAAAAGAAACTATTATAATTGCGACCAAAGTGTGAATATATATTATACTTGGATACTTTCCACTGAAAAGTTAATTTAAAAAAATATATCAAAATAGTTAAACCATCAGATGTGCAACAATTGCGGGCTTTAAATTTATGATAATATAAAACAATTTTGTGAAAATTACGTATCTAAACAGTTGATGATTGTATATTACTATAAAACAGTCTATTTCTTTTCTTTAAAAAATATCTTGTGATGATCAATGAGGTGTGATTTCTGTAAGTTGAACATATAGTCTTAGCGGAGTGGAGCCAAGGTTGGAATAAGTAGGTTATTGAATGTATCTTCCAGCTCCAATGGAAATTTTGTCTTTGCCAAAGAAGTATTGTTTCGTAATTGATGGTTGGATTTTGACATGTGTTATTGTGTGTTTCGGTTTTCTTTTGTATTTTTCATTTCAGAGCCCTTTGAATTCAATACTGGTGTAGGACAGGGAGACGGAATATCACATTTGCTCTTCAACTGCGTGCTCGAAAAAGTCATCCGAGAGTGGCGAAAAATAATTAACGTTAACAGGGCTGAAAAATGTAGTCAGATTGGGCTACAAAACACAGAACCTGAATGTTGACTACCTACTGTAGCATTCGCAGACGATCTTGCAATTTTTTCAGATTTCTTAGATGCAGCCGCAGCGCAAATTAATGAAATCCAGTTTCAAGCAGCCAAAACAGGCCTTAGGACCTCTTTTGAAGAAAAAAAACCAGAATTCATCACTAATATCAAATAAGCGCCAAAAAGAGCTGGATGTAGGACAGGGGAAAATCAAGCAAACGAAAGCAAATATTTGGGTGAGTGGATGGACCCCAATCCCTCCGAGAAGGCAGCTTTCGAGTCACGATTCAGGAAAATGGAAATGGCATATAGTCTAACAAAAGCCATTTATAACAACAAATCCATATCTATAAATGACAAGTTAAGACACTACCAAACAGTCGTCCGTCCAGAGGCCTTGTAAGCTGCAGAGTGCCTTGCAATGCAACGCAAGGGACTAATAGAGAAACTGGAAGTGAAAGAAAGGAAAATTCTAAGAAAAATCTTGGGCCTGGTAAAAGAAAATGGGGAATGTACGAGATGGCACAACCACGGACTTTACACACCCATGTGGAAAAAAATAACTGACCCCATGAGGAAATGGAGAATTACCTTTTACGGTCATATAACAAGATGAACCCAGCGCGATCGAAGAATTTTCACCTACTTCCTCAAAAAGAAAACCAAAGGAGCTTGGTTCACTGAGGTGGACAAAGATTTGCAAGAAGTGGGAATTACAAGCAATGATATCTGGGAACGTGCCCCCCTTAACCAAAAACCAACAGCACACCGCTGTTTCCAAGAAAAGCCTAGGAGCTTCCTGCAGGGAAGAAGTGGACTGAGGAAAGGAAGCAACAGCATCGAGAACTAATGTGAAAGTACTGGGAGGATGTTGAAGCTCGATGCAGAAGGAAGCAGTTGAAATTACGTGGTCCTTTGATGACCTAGTCGAAAAAAGAAGAAGAATTTAATTTTAATATGAAAAATGTTAAATAATAAATAAATAATTAAATAATTATTATTTGGAGAACGGGTACTATACCAGTTGAATGGCAATCAGCACTAATCCATCCTCTCCACAAAAAAGGAGACAAGAAGAACGTTGACAATTACAGAGGTATATCGATAGTTCTGTTCCTTACAAGATTCTTTCTAAAGTACTCCTTAACAGAATCGAAGCTCATCTTGATCAACAGATTGGCGAGTACCAGGCTGGTTTCCGTAAGGGCCGATCCTGCCCAGAACAAATTTTCAATCTGAAGAACATCATCAGATACAAGAAAACTGGGGGGTTTGAATATGTGGTCGTATTCGTGGATTTCAAAAAAGCATACGATTAGATTGATCGAGAATCATTATTGAATGTTCTGGAAGAGTTTGGGGTGGATGATTCATCCAGAATTTTGATTAAACAGGCTCTCACCAACACAATATATAAGGTAAAATTCAAGAAAGAAATCTTAGAGCCCTTCGAGATAAAAACTGGGGTCAGACAAGGAGATGGACTTTCTCCACTTCTTTTCAATTGTGTCTTAGAAAAGGTAATTCGAGAATGGAGAAAATCACTGAACAAAGAAGAAGGAAATGAAGATCAGTTTCGATTAGGCCCCAAACACAAAGGAGTGTATGTTGACTGTCTGGCGTTCGCAGACGACGTAGCCATATTTGCAAACAACACCAGTTCAGCAATCAGGACGATAAACCATCTGAAAGAAACAGCAGAGAAAATAGGACTACAAATTTCATTTGAGAAAACGAAATATATGACTAACATCCGTGAAGGTCCGGAATGGTTGTTCACCGATCATGGAAAGATTCGAAGAGTCAAGAAGTTTAAATACCTTGGAGAAGTAATCCAAGACAATGGGCTAGAACAAGAAGCGACCAATATCCACATCCTGAAATTAGAGCGAGCGTTCCAACTGACTAAAAACATCTACAATAAGAAGATGCTACGTATCGGGGCCAAACTAAGGCACTACAGCACTGTTGTCAAACCAGAAGGTTTATATGCTTCGGAGACCCTGTGTATGAATCGGACAGGACAAGTCAATCAGCAACTTAAAAGAGAACGCAGACTACTACGGAAGATCTTGGGCAACAGATGGGTTGACGGACAGGTTCCACTGGTATCAAATAAAGAATTATACAGAACGATGGAACCGATAACAACAGCAATTATAAAACGAAGATTGCTGTTTTATGGGCACATCTTCCGTATGAATAATGACCGGCTCATAAAGAAAATCTGGAATTTTCTTAAACCGAAGATCTCCAAGTTGAAATGGTTCCAAGAGTGTGAGGAAGATATGAGACAGGTGGGCATTACGGAGGATAAAATCAAAGACAGGACTAGTTTCAGAATGATGGTGAAAAGCTATCAGGGTTTTTGGTGGAGGCAGAACCCAGAAGACGAATAGGCCCTTTGGCAGAGGAGCGGAAGAACAAACTGATAGATGGGCTCAAGAGATACTGGCAAGATGTCAAAGCCGGAAAACGAACAAGACGCAGACAATGAAATGAGAGTGGTTGTTAACACGCAGTCCATAGAGGCTCAAGTCGACAGTAAAAAAAAAAAAACAATACACATTAAATAAATAATTAAACAAATTTTACAAGCAAAATTACGCCACAGGCCCTTGATTCTTCAGTAAGCATGGAAGAGTTGTGTAGCTTGTGTTGCTTATTTTCTTTGCTACCTTATCCAGGGACTAGGAGCACATTGGTTATCAAACTTGTGTATTGTGTTCGTATTTCGTCTGATAATGTAAGTAATTGTGATGTTTGTAGTTGTGATTATTAGCGTCTGGAAGAAGGATGGACGCCTCGGGACATTGGCCACAATGGAGTGTGGGAAACGTTTTGAATGGCTACTCAGCACAGAGATTCAAACCTAGATTTTCCGAACGACCAGATTACCCAGTTCAGACGTTCAGAGTCTATACGAAATAGGGTGTTTTCTAACGTCTACATTGCATAGAAAGGTACAGTCAGCATTACATAACTACGACAATAAAGTTGATGTTATGGAAACGATGCTCAATGGCTAATCATCAAAATCCAATACACGTCATAGCACGGTGCTTTTATACTTTTTATTCCAATCAATCTACCATTAACAATAAAAACAGAGCAAGCAGCATAACAAACAAAGCATATCCATTCCGAGGTCGTAATGACACGCATTAATTAAACAACAATATTCGTGATCAAAACTAATAGAGGTATTTATATCACATCACGTTACACATCTCTCTCTCGTAAAGAATAGCATTTAACACCACACTTCATTCAATTACAGTGGCTAAAACAAAATAAACGAAGATTACTGGCAATGGCATTATTGACAGTAAATATTAACTAACAAAATTCCTCGCCATATCTTTACATCGGGTTTTCTCTAGAGCAGATAATAAACGACGTTCGGTAAATAAACGATTAATCGATTGACCATTCAATCGATTAGTAGAAGAGATAGTATAAGATAAGTTTTAAATGAGAGGTCATCGCTTAAGTTGAGTTACGCTTATTTTCAGAATGATGTACAGTATAGAAGTCTATAATAGTTATCTTTTGCCTAAATTTTGTGTACTTCCTTGTTTATGTTGACAATAACCAAATACTGATGATGATGATTATGATAATTGTTGTTTTAAGGGGCCTAACAATTAGGTTATCGGCCCTAATGGTTTGGGTGATCGTGAAGATGATAATGAAAAGTAAACTATAACTAAAACTAACTACTAACTTATATACTAGAAGAAGAAATGGTGAACAAAAGGAGAATAAGGCAAATAAAGGACAGGAGGAAAAGAAATTCCTTCAACCCTCGAAGAATGCGGATTGAGGGACTTGGAAGGAAGGAGAGCCATGAAAGGCAGATAGGAACGTGAAAGAGGAGAGGGTCCTCCCCACAGGTAATGGACAGAAGGGGAAAACCGGACCCAGCTCAAGAATCCCTCGGGGTCGCCAACTCCCGAACTCACCAGCCGTGAGCCCCTGAGGGTGTAGCATTATCCAGGGTGCACTAGAAGTGGTGGGGCTACATACACCCTGCCTCCTTGAGGGCCTTGGGCAAAAGGCAGGAGATAACATGAAAAAAAAGAAGGTGACCCCTCGCAGAAGGAGGGTATCAGAAAAGATGAGACAAGGGCCAATTAAGGCGGGAAAGGAAGAGACTCCCTAGGCCTCGGATACCCTAATACCGTCGGGGTCGGAAGAGAACAAGAGTTGACCAAGAGAGGTCGACAGGAATGAAGACAGAGAGGAGCCCAGCACAAGTAAGTGGAAGTAATGCCGGACTCAGCTGGGGCCCCGTGGTCGCCAACCCACATCCCACTAGATGTGAGCCCCTGGAGGGCAATAACCAAATACTACCCTGCCAGGGAATTGTTACCGCTAGACGTGGAGCGTAGCTGTTGTGTATACATTGCATCAGCTCGCCACGTTATGGCTGACACGGGCAGGTGCGGAACAAGAGGAGGAACGCATGTACAAGTCATACCATGAGAACACACCGCACAGCGCACGACCCAGCACGAACCATGCTCGCACACGACATGCAATGAGGTTTCGCTAGCGACGACTGCACGTCTATCGCAGGCATGTGGCTGGGCGGAGCAAGTTAGTTCCGATTTCTGCCACCGGCAACAATTCGCTGGCAGGGACAGTGGAAGTACAAACATCAATCAAATTGGGCAATGTTTCGAAAGGTCTTCAGCAAAGATTTTGAATTCTTGTTCAATGTTTACAATTTAGGACAGGAATATTTTGTTTTACTACGTTTTGCCTAGTTTTACAAAAAAAATATTTGAAAATATATGATACTATATATTTTATTAATTAAAAGTGTGTTTTGCCTTTATGAGAGCGTAGTTAAAGAAGCGAAGTACATCGATTAATCGACAAAACAATTAATCAATTAAACGACCTATCAATATCGATTAAACGCACAATCGATTAATCATTATTTGGAGCAATTAATGGACTTTTTGTCTTCGACTAATTGATTATTGATAACTGACGTTAATCGATTTAATGTAGCAGCCCTACTTTAGAGATACTGAGAGAGAACAAAAAACAGTTATATTACTTGTTAGTAAGTTCGCATGACCCTATACTCTCCTCTGCACTTGGCCACTGGGAGCTTATAAATCACTGATATGTTCTGAATTCTCAAGATAAAAGACCCCAAGGAGGAGATGAAAAGTGAAACACATGGTTCTTCTAACTCCGCAGTGTACGCCAAAACATGTGCCCACCACTCACATTCAAGACTCATGTTTCCTAGAAACATCAGAAAAAAGAGCAAAAAATATATAATTCAGTAACAACGTATGAATCACAATAAGCGGGATGAATACAGTGATAAAGTGCAATATAATGAGTGAAACAATTTATATTCTTTGCAACATATTAACATTCATACGTTGTTGGCATGTTAAAGAACCCATTTGAATTCAGTAGGCAGTGTTCATAATGGCAAAATAATCTCGGGATTTTCCGCCAACAGAAAGTTCCTCCTTTCTCTACTAGAAAGGGCTATAGTGTCAAGAAGCTTGGATATCTAACCTCCTTGACTTTCATAGCGCTCCAAAGAGCAACAAAATTCGATACGCAAGCTGCCCTCTGGGTGTCAAATAACAAAGTTTGCACCCGACACCCGAGGACATACGATATTAAAAATAAAAATAAAACATTCACTCCAGACAGCCAGGGTTCGAAATCCCGCTCCGTCATGAAGGGTTCAAAGTCTGAGGAACGGGAAGCACGCAGCAACGTGACGACAAGTAAAATAAGGTACGATCTCATCCCACCACCGCCTTACCAGAATTTGTGATTTTTCACGCCAACTCTAGTACGCTACTGTATAATACGAGTTACACAGAAGTAGTCATTCAATTCCACGGCTGCCTCCTACATAATACTCTCATCACAAGTTAACACACTATTATACAGGGTCATCGAAAAATAATGCCAACATTTAAAAAAATTATAGCACCGAAACCCTTTATGTTAAACGTGTAATTCTTTCACTGAACGCCAGCTGGTTAAAGTAAGTTTTGTTTTGGAGGTGACGTGACCTTGCTATGCGCACACTAGATGCGCAGTAGCCAAGGTCGGCCGGGGGCGCGCGCGCCAATGACTGCACCGCCCGACAAACTGCAACTGATTACAAAACCGCCATTCGATAGTTTAATCAGTTTAAGGAAACAGGGACTGTAGAGAAAAAATCTAGGCCAGGCGGACCACCAACATCCGCATTGAACGCACGCTTTCCCAATGGCTGGATTGGTACGTGCAATCATTTCAGGAGTAACTGTCAAGATGGCGGCAGAAATTCGCTCCCGCAGGTGCTCCAAATCCCATTTTTTTTCTGCATACACAATGTTTTTAATGTACCCCCAGAAAGAAAATCCAAAGGGGGTGAGGTCAGGACTTCATTGGCGCGCGTGCTCCCGGCCGACCTTGGCTACTGCGCATCTAGTGTGCGCATAGCAAGGTAACGTTCCCTCCAAAACAAAACTTACTCTAACCAGCTGGCGTTCAGTGAAAGAATTACACGTTTAACATAAAGGGTTTCGGTGCTATCATTTTTTTAAATGTTGGCATTATTTTTCGATGACCCTGTACTATGTAGTTCTAAGTCTGCCTCGTTGAGTACTGGCTAGCATTCTTGGCTGTGACCGTGAAGACCCGGGTTCGAATGCAGGCTCTGTCAAGAAAAAATAAATCTGGTCTAACGGTTGGAACGGAGTACTCTCAGCCTCGTGAGGCAAAACTGAAAAGAGGTGGGTTCGATTCCTACCTCAGCCATATTGGAAGTGGTTTTCCGTGGTTTCCCACTTCTACTCCGGGCAAATGCCAACCTGGTACCTAACTTAAGGCCACGGCCGCTTCCCACCCAAATCCTATCTCGATTACAAATACGCAGACTCTGCGAGGTTCCGTTCTAAAGAGAAGGCTCTCAAGACATGACTCCGCTGCTTCAAAAGGTTGTGTTGTTGTTGTAGTTACTGTATTTCATTTTAGGGGCTTGGGAAATCTTGGTCATCAGCCCCGTGTACTTCGATAACCTGTGTTTCTGTGATGACTAGTAGTGTACGTAGCTGTAATAGGGACAGGGATATAGGGTAGGTGCCCCGGGACTTGAAACAAGATACCATCCCAGCATTTGCCTGGAGGGAGTATGAAAAACACATTTAAGGTTGGATTCTGGACTTGCTGCAGCTCCCCATCCAGGTCATGGTGCGCAATTTAACGAGCATGGCTACGCTGCGGGGTGCTTCAAAAGAGATTTGTTGTTGTTGTTTTGGTCATAAGTCCTCTAAAATTAGGCTTGTAAACAATTATATAATAAGATTGCTGTAAGATCTTATTATATAATACGTTAAAGTGTATGTTTCACAAAACTCAAGCTCATAAACCAGAGGGAGTTAGAAGGTGTGGTTTGTATCAAAATCTTCCAAATCGTATCAATAGGAGCCTACAGGGAAAATCTTTCATTTCTTGAAAATTCAACGGAAATATATTTGTTTATAAAGTGCTTTTAAACAAATACACAAGACGATAGCCCCTGGCAGAACTGTGTCAAGTACAGCCCGCATAGCAATAGAAACGGGCGGGTAGTCTGTACACATGGGGCGCACACAACCCATTATGTATCAGTTCTCGCACGGGTCCGCTAGTAACTGATAACTTGTGTTATAGCAGAGACTGTGGTAGTGGGTGTAACAATAATTCTGCTCTAAGAATACGCTTTGTACCCCGTAAAATAAATAATAAACCATCTCGGAACTAGCCAGAAGTGCAAAAAGAAGAGGGGTCAAAACCACACACATGATGACCGCTGTTAATGTCGGGATTCGAACCTCGGAATTTTAAAAGATCAGCTCTCTATTCCAGTCGTGGAGTAATAAATGATGCACGCAGTCAGACCAGTGGATATTAAAATTAAAGATAAAGAAGCGATTAATGGAGTGCTCCTTAAACAAACTGTAAAAGTAGACCATCGTAATTCTGAATAACAATTCATTAGTTAGGCAAGGCAGGTAGAGATTGTGGTTAAAAATAACTCAGACTGCTGTACCAGTTACAGTTTACTCGAGAGGTTTCCTTTTCCACTAAATGCATCTCCCTTTCCTCTAGGGTGAATTACTGAAATATTTAACAACTTGTGGAAAGGCTAAAAAAAGAAGTTAATGTATTGAAGCGAGGTGCATTCTATTCCCGGAACTGAGCAGGCAGCAGGCTACACTTGTCTCGGATCAATAGCACAAGAGAGAAAACCACGACCATCTTCTAGCTCCATAATGAACATCGCGTGAATTAGTAATCCCGGGCACGGACTGCCTGAAGCGACAACAGTCGGACACAATAGCAGAAAATAGTCCAACTCTCATCAACAATTTCCTTCAGAGAGACTGATTCCCTATGTTTATGGAGAAAAAAAAGGAGTGAAAAATGAAGATGCTACTGAATAGGCCGATTGAAATCCTTTGATTTACACAAAGGAGTGAATGAAAGAAACGGAAACAGTGGGAAAACATCAAAGCGACCATCATTGCTGGGTTGTTGGATAAATAACCACGATAGCCCAATCCTTTAAATTAAATACGACTGGCTGCGTGGCTCAGCGGTAACGTTCTCGCTTGCTGGGCCCTAGGTTGCAGGTTCGTATCCTGGCGCAGTCAGCTGGCACTTGAGGGTGCGCCAATGCGAGGGATTTAGTCAGTAGATTTACTGGCACATTAAAGATCCTCTTCTGGACAAAATTCCGGCACCCCAGTGTCTCTAAAACCCGGAAATGTTAAAAGCGACGTAAAACCAAAAACATTATTAACATTATTGAAAACCTGTGCCTTTGTGATGGCTATCGTAGTATGCGTATTAGGAACTGAGGCTAGGATTTGAAATGAGGTGACCTTGAACTTAAATTAGGAAGATTTCCGGCATTTACCTGGAGTAGAAGTGGAAACCCACTGAAAACACTTTTAGGATGGCCGAGATGGAAACCGAATCTGAGTTTTGCCTCACAAGGATGAGTATCCTCAGTTCAAACCCTCAAACCAGAACACAATTACCGGTATCTCCTAAGTAAGGCTTGAAAATGTGACCACGGTCAGGATTTGAACCCAAACCTCCTGCTTACCGAGCAGGTGTGTTTTGCCATTTACACCCATACGGCCACGCTCTGGCCACGAAAATATTGAAGTCTTAGATGGAGAGGTGCTTTTGTGTTGGCCTCCTGAATGACGAGGAAATATCTCTGATCTAGACGGCAAGTAACTTGCAGAGCAAGTGTACACAAGTCTGAACCCGATATACGATTCTTGAAACACAGAAATCGCTTTAGGACATAGGGAGAGTGGTCAATGATGTCCCAGCGAAACCGCTTAAACAGCGGGATGAAAATCTGGGCTGTATGAGGCCGCGCGTTGTCATGAAGGAAGATGACACCCTCAGTGAGAAGTCCTGGCCGCAGTTACATGTTTCGCCCAAAGAAATCGCATAACTGAGCGGATCTCTTCGCTAGACCAGTTTTCCAAACAAGTTAGTTGTTTACCTACAACTAGCGCTGTAGGCGGCGGGTGGCTGAAACTCTGCATAGCTACCAACCGTATGTATTCGAATTACCCTACACTGCTCATTTCTTTATAACAGACGAAACTCCAGGAATATCGGCATTGTAACCTTACTTTCTGATCACCCCCCCCCCCGTTGAGATTATCTACATGTCGTATGGCACGTGGTGTGTCGTGGCTTGGGCTCCCTAACAATATCGTTGTTAGTGACACGTGTAGGAGTTCATATACCGTATTTTATTTTAAATGTGAAATTTTCCTTTATGTTTATAAATAAACTTACTTTTCATATAGCAAACTTTGATGAGAGGAAGTAAAATAAAACCTCCATCCCCCTAAGCCGATTATAATTCCGTGATTGACACAAAAGGGTAACGATTGACGAGGAAAACGCGAAAAATAATCAAAGCGACCATCACTGGTGGGCTTAGCCACAGGCATAACGGCTAACATCAACAACAAAACCAAAGCAGTATTTCTCGTGAACAATACTGAAAGCAAAAAACAAATATTCTTATATCATTCTCAGTATCAATAGTTTCATATCCACCTGTTGGCATGGTGACTAGCTTTCTCAACTGTCACCGCGGAGGTACAGGTCGATTCCCGTATCTGCCAAGAAATGTAATTCTGGTTTGAGGCAAGGAATGGCGTTCACTCAGTCGCGTGAGGCAGATCTGAGAAGAAACGGGTTTAATCCCCTACTCAGCCATCCTAGAAGTGGTTTTCCGTGGTTTTCCTACCTCTACTCCAGGCAAACACCGGGACGGTTCCTAAATTAAGGCTACGGCCGCCTCCTTCCCAATCCTCATTTGAATTACAACTACACACACTAATTCAGCCATCACAATAACATGGGTTATCAGACAAATTCCACACACACCCAAATACACGGGGCTATATGACCACAATGTTGCAAAGCCCCTAAACGTAGCCTATCACCAACACCAACGTATCAGAACTCCAAAGATGCGTATTTGCGATTTGATCGGGATTGGTTTTATGGTTTCACCTTGATATAATATCCACCATACGAACTACTTCTAGAGGCATGTTCGTTTCGTATTTTATCCAACCGAAAGCTGAAGTAAGTCCGGAGTTCGGTGCCTCGAATCCCGGTGCTGTTAGCGGACATACTGAGCGTGGTTTTCTCCGGATTTTCCACAGTCTCTCCATACAAATTCTAGGAAGGCACCTTTCCCTAATAGTTACAGTTACACACACTACTACAGTCACCACAAAAAACTCCGGTTATTGGATAAGTCCAACATACATCTAAATACACGGGACTTAAGACCAAGATGTCCCTTGCGCCTAAATGAGTTAAGATGAATTAACAGCCTTTTTTTAAATTTTAGTTGTTTAAAAAAAAAATATTTCACCGGTCACTTCGAGGATGGCTGACGTGGGAATCAAACCCGCCTCTTCTCAGTTTTGCCTCACAAGGCTGAGTGTTGTGCCTCATTCCAGCCCTCAAGCCAGAATTAAATTTCTTGGCAGAGCCAGAACCCGGACATCCAAGAGTGCTAACCACTACGTGACGAGGCGAACTGTAATTTGTCGTTTAGGCCCCGTAAGGTTCACCGATGTTGGCAGGTCAAAGAACCCATTTGAATTCAGTAGGCCGTGTTCATGATGACCAAATTAATCTCGGAAGTTTCCGTCAACACAAAGTTCCTCATTTCTCTACTAGAAAGCGCTATAGTGTTCAAGGAACTTAGATATCTAACCTCCTTGACTTTCATAGTGATTCAAGGAACAACTAAATTCGACATGCAAGCTACCCTCTGGCTGTCAAATTACAAGACTTGCACCTGGCACCCGAGGCCATACGATATTATATATTATAGGGGCGTATATACAGTTTTATTTGGGGGGGGGGAATGCCCAACCGGGGGTTAGGGGGCATCGAATTGGACCCACGGAAAAGGGAGTCAGAAGCTCCTCTCCTGGAAACTTCTGTATAATTTGGTGCAAAATGATGAGTTTTAAGGCTATCTGGTATTATTTTTTCAACAAATGTGTTGTGATGTTTTTTGTTCGGTTAATGACAACACAACAAAGACCAACTTATGATACTTGTTATTAATACAATCATCTTGCTCACTTGATAGTGTTTACATGGAAAGAATTAATGTTACTGTTTTGATTTACAACGTACACTATAATACGATAAAGTCCAGATTTCTTGAAGCATTGCCAAATCGGTTTATACCTTCATCGTCAGTGATATATCTTTCTGTAACAATACTAGACCGTTGAGTCTGTATTCAGAAGTAGAATTTCTTAAGTATGTTTTCAACCAACTCAAACTCTGTTCGGCGGTACCGGTAGCTACAGAGAGAGGCAAAAATTTATAAAGGTATAAAAGTTAGAGAAAAACTGTTGTCACTCGCTTCAAGGACACTTGTTGCTGTTCTTGGTAGGTGCTTACGAGCGAAAGCACTGGAGAGTAATAAGAGGTTATGCTGTTACACATAAGATCAGAGCAAACTGATTGTCACACTGTTTACATCGCTCTACCGCCGCCTCGCTTTGCAACGTTGCCATACGTCACTTAGTAGCAATACTACATGATTATATAGGTTTTTAATGTTTTAATTAATAAAAAATATTATATGTGACAAAAATTTCGGGATGGGCCCGGGCCCCTCGGGCACCCCTCTTATATACGCCCCTGCTGAAATTACTCCATTAGGCTAGCGACCTTGCCTCTTCCGAGTGTCTCTCTCGTTAGCCGCCCACGGCACAAGACCTTGACTGATGATAGGATGAGTCACGCAGTGGCACCCACTCGACACCAGATAGAACTGTTAACGCAGAACGCACCCAAGCACCGGAATTCAGACGCAACGTCCGGGAATGGAACAGTCATTACTCCTGTAGAAATTCGCAAGACACTCCTGAATTACCACAACAAAGCTGAGCTCGGAACACATCAGGTTAAATCCAGAATCGGGAGGAGATTGGGTCGATCCTCACTATGACTATCCTTGAAATGATTTCACGTGCTTCTTCAATATTCAACACCAGACAAAACTTACGGGAAGTCGGCTAACAGTCTACGCCCATGTTAAAACATGACATATTAAGCCCCATTAATTCAATAGTAATAGACACATTAAAATGAAATGTTTACAGTTGTTAGCATATATTCATTTCTATTCACCCTAGTAAAATCGTTAATATACAGCTTATACTTAAACTAGTATAATTTAAAATAGTATATGTTAATTTTTTGGGGGAAGAGGTTTGCACTTATATGATACCGGTACCTTAAATGATGTTTTACACTTCGGTGAATAATTTTACTACCAAACATCAGACACAACATGATGAACATATGGTGAAAATTTCAAATTTCTATCTCAATTAGTTCCTGAAAGATTAGGTCAAATGTGCAGAAAAATGTATTTCCTTCAGAAATGTAACCATTGGAGATTAATGTCCCTGATCTGGCCGGAAATAAACTATTTACCATCACAACAATCACATGTTTATACTTCTAATAGCGCCATTAGTTTTATACCAACTTATCAAATGGAATTTCCTTCATAAAACAAAACAAAATCTTCATGTTTTTATCCTAACTAGTTTTGAAAATATAAAATTTGGAGTAAAAGTATGATTTTTTAATAACAAGTGGGCTATGCATACGGAGCAGTTTTTAATGTCTTCAAATTACAATAGACCAATATAGAATACGCCATTTTCTTAAAAGGGAGCTTAAAACAATATCATTATTAATTAATTAATCATTAATTCAGAGAACATCACAGATTAAAAAAACAAACATAAAAAGGATATTTTGTATTTAAATTAGAATGCAATATATATATACAGGGTTATTCAAAATGATTGTCGGGGTTACAAAAATTAATAACACACAGTGCAATTGACGTAGGAAGATGAATCGTGTTTTATTGTGTACTGTAACTCAAAAAGGTTTTTTTTTTTTAGGAATTACCAAAGCTCGATATGTGCGCCTCTGGTCACTCTACACACATCAACTCGAAAGTCCATCTCTTCCCACACACTGGTTATTTTGCTTCCTAAGTAACAGAAGCCTCCTATTTCTTTCAGCTTTTCACCTGCCAATTTGATGTTAGTGGGGGTTTCTGTTTTCTCTCGGCTGCATTCATACCATGTCATCTAAATTGATAACTAAATGTCAAGTACCGCGTGTTAATGTTTTGGTTTTAAAAACAGGGTATCACGTAATGTATAATTACATTGTGTGTTGTTTGCGCCAATCAGGCGCTCTCTAACGAGGATATACTGTATGACATAATGAACTGACGCGAGACAGGGATCAAACCGGCAACCGCCACGCTGTAACAGTAATCGACAGCACTGGCATCGTGCCATGTGGGTTAACACATTTACACTAGTTATCGCATCTCCTCTCGCCCGCCTGCTACGTAAAGCGACAAAATTATTACATATATCGATCAGAATACGGTAGTTACAAACCTATATTAAGGTTACTCTGATGCGCGGTCATGAACGTAATTTATCAGACTAATACAGAGATACAGTTGTACATAAACTCACCGTACAAAATAAAACAGTCACCCACTCGAGACACCGTTCAAATACCGCCTTGATTCAGCGAGAAAAGGTGTCCACAAATTATTATTTTTTTTCAATTAAGCAAACTAAGAGCCGTTTTCACCAACTCGTTACCAGCAATTAGTTAGTTAATTGCTATTTAACTTAAATACGAGAATAAAATGACATAAAAATGACCATGATAGCTCGATTCCTTATTGAGGATGTAATTATAATACAATTTATGTTCGACTATGTCGAAATGTAAATATTATATGTCAGAGCGTCATTATAGTACTATTCATCATTATGAAACAGTTTCTCCAGCCAATCAGAGCTCATTCATTGACCAATTGGGTAAGGATAGCTTCGCGCATGCGTTGAAAATCCAACATGTCGGACATGAATTACATGATTTGAAAGTTCAAAATGGATATCGGATCAACCATTGTAGTTACAATCCCAAACAGGAAGACATAATCAGCACGAACATTTACGGTAACAAGAAAATACTATGACATATGCAAGAAATTTATGAATCTACGTCCCGAAGTTAGCAACACAGCATCCTTCTACATAAATTACCGACATGGGAAGTGCACCGTCCCATATGTTCAAGTAAATAAACTGGCGAATATGAGACAAGAAATAGCAATGTACCTTAATATCCCCAACCCCAATTTCTACACAGCGCATTGCTTTCAAACGACTTCGGTGACAATATTATTGAATGCTAGTTCTGATCGGAACTAGACATCATGCAGGCTGTAAACAATAGCATTGCCAAGCAAAGTAAATGGTCTCTGCCTTCGAAATTCTTTGACCCACGCATGTGCTCGGTTCAGTCAGCAAACCACCCAGCGCGCTCTGTTCACTAACTGAAGTTACTGAATCCCACAGATATTTATGTACATTTATGTTAAGACATAAAATAAAGTTATAATTATCGTCGAACATAAACAGTCGTATGCAACTCGCCTATAATGGTAATTAAGACACTCGTATGAAAATTATAGAACTCGCTACGTTCGTGTTATAAACATACTCTTGTCTTAATTATTGCCATTATAGGCTCGTTGCATAATGTACTAGTATATAATGTGCAATATATATATATTGTACTTTAATATCGTACCGGTTTCAGTCACGTTGTGAACTTCCTCAGCGTAATTCAGGACATGAAAAGGTGCAAGAACATATCTATTATATATAATCCAAAATTGACTATCACCGCAGGGCTCAAACTACTCGACCTAGAAAGATGAAATTTTGCATGTCGGTTGATCCGAGTATGTAGAGTCTCACTAAGAAACGGTTTTTGAAAATTCAATTTCTAAGTGACTTTTTTCGGCCCTTTGGCATCGAGCATCCAAAATTGACTCATCGACGCAGGGCTCAAACCACTAGATATAGAAAGCTGAAATTTTGCATTTTGTTTGATCCAAGTATGTAGAGGCTCACTAAGAAACGGTTTTTGAAAATTCAATTTGTAAGTGACTTTTTTCGGCCCTTTGGCATCGAGCATCCAAAATTGACTCATCGACGCAGGGCTCAAACCACTAGACCTAGAAAGCTGAAATTTTGCATGTTGGTTGATCCGAGTATGTAGAGGCTCACTAAGAAACGGTATTTGAAAATTCAATTTTTAAGTGACTTTTTTCGGCCCTTTGGCATCGAGCATCCAAAATTGACTCATCGACGCAGGGCTCAAACCACTTGACCTAGAAAGCTGATTTGCATGTTGGTTGATCCGAGTATGTAGAGGCTCACTAAGAAACGGTTTTTGAAAATTCAATTTGTAAGTGACTTTTTTTGGCCCTTTGGCACTGAGCAAGGACAGTCGGTACAAAGATGGGATTTAGCTCATTTTAAGCCGCCAGATACGAGAAACAATACTCGGAGGTCCTGTAGGGACCCCGAAACACACTTTTTAAGTTCATAAAATCAACGGTTTCGGAGATATTCCCAAATAACTGTGTTCCCTCTGAGAAACAGATCAACGTTACTATGGCAACCGCCGAAATTTCGCAGATAGTTTTCTGTCAATATCTCGAAAACCGTTCGTTTTAGGGCCTTAAAACGCAGGGTTCGGTTCCCACTTCATAGAAGTGGAAACCACGAACAATGCTCCTCGCATTGATACGCGCAAAATGAGATATATTTTATTTATAGAGGTGGTTTCTGGGGTCGGATACGATCGTGATTATGAGTCTAATTTTATACTCTTTGAGCTGGTTATTGTAAGCGAGCTTTCAGATCTTTACTCTAATTTATGGTGTTAAAATGCTTTGTATTTTGCACGGTATGCTTTCATCTTCTTTATAAATTTGTTTTTTGTTAACTAAATATATCTGTTTGCCAATATTGATCTGCTCTTTGTCGATTTTTACCATGATCAGCAACCCATATTTACAGACGAATGTGTCGTATTCTACCGGCTGTCACGTTAAATTATTATTTTTTCTTATTTACTGTTACTGAGGAATTGGGCAAACTTATTTCAATAAAGTTGGTATTTTGTCTTTCACGGACATTGAATCCCCGCACAAGGCACGGCTTAAACCTAGAAAAGTTGCTGAGTTGGACTAATGGACTAATGGTGAAGCAGAAAAGGGGAGAATTGAAGATTTCGAAATATGGTGATACAGGAGAATGATGATCAGATGGGTACCGTAGATAGAGTAACAAATGAAGAAGTATTAAGATGAGTGGGAGAGGAGAGATGTTTCTGGCGACTGCTAATGGAGAGAAGAGTTAGGAGAGGGTAGGACACATTAAGACACCCAGGAATAGCAAGCTTAGTTATGGATGGGAGAGTCGGGGACTGGAAACTGTAGGGGTAAACCAGGGTTAAACAGATTGCCTCGAATGTAGGATGTGGTAGCTGTGTAGAGATGAAACGATTAGCTCAGGAGAGGGAGACATGGAGGGCTGCATCATACCAGTTTAAAAAAAACTGAAGAGTCAAACAACAACAATCAGGAATTTTAATTACTTAGAGAGGCATGTGAGACAAAAGGGTTGTTGGAGAATTTCAATCCCTGGGATGTAACACTGGAAGAGACTGCATAATGTACATCAGCGGCCAAGGTGAGAGATATTTAACTATAGGTCTATTAATAGCGATATTTTGACGTTCAAATCATCAATAAGTATGACCAAATTACATCCAGAATAGCTTAAGTAAGAATACTTTTAATTCTCCATATTCCGATAGATAAGCCATTCCAGTGTGCAAGAGTGCAGTTCCCTCTTCAAACAATATTCGCAATTTCTTTAACAAAGCGCAATGATACACACTTAAGAGTAGCACGTGTACATTTAGACAAAACCGTTTTTCCCCATGGACAACTGTATGTGGCGTGCTCGATGGCATCCGGACAACAAAATCGTTATGTCTCAGCAGAAGATGGCAAAACCAAAAACGTAAATTTAAAATGTGTTAACATAGTGTAACATCGAACCCTGCAGACTTTCACAACTCTATAAAATTCCCACTTTGCTGCTCATATCAATACACTGTATGTATCAGAATTTTTAGAATTAGAATGGACCCACCTGTAGCCGTGATTGCTGTAATAGAATAGACCAAGTATCAGCAATAATGCATCGTCCCCATTGTCTTGATCGCGGGCGAAGCCGCGGGTACATGCTAGTACTTAATATAAATAACAGAGGATGTTACCACAAATTTTAAAAATATTCTTCGTCCAAAAACTAACACATTAAATTAAAAAAAAACAGATCTATTACAAAATGTTATAACATTACCTCGTAACACTGTTTTCATTCCATTATTTCTCCATTACTTCGCAAATACGTACCAAACTATCAGTTGTAACCTAGCTATTTCCACTTATATAGTTTCACATCCACATCTTTTCTATTCCACGCTGATTTTATCAAGACTTATATTTTTCACGTTTTTCTCACTGAACACATTTTGTAACAGATCTGTTTCTTTTTATTTTAATGTGTGAGTTTTTGGACGAAAATTAGATGAGTTTCTTGTCCATTCTTTCATCAGAAGATGGCAGGTGTGTGTTACAAGAGAGGGAGGACATTTTCAGCATCGGCTATGGCACTGTAAGTACACATTATTGAACATGTTTGGTAAAAGTGTATAAGTGCACGTCAACCACCGGCTGAACCGTGTACGCGCGCCCGCGATCTGCGCCAGTCAAAGCAGGGCTTAGCCTGCCGTGTTTATCGGGGCGCACGAAGATAATGACCCTGTAGATCAATCACTGATATCAACTTTAAATTTAAGAAATGTAGGTTCTTCAGTTCGTCACTGAACTACTTGTTTATACAAACAATTCCTATTAGTAGTAAAAAAAAAACAAGATAAGAAACGCGAATAGAGAACTTTGGAATAAACTCTATGGATGGATGATAACCTTATCAAGACGGATACACGATACACAAAGAGTTACTTAAAAGAAGACAGAACAGAAAGGAATCAATATTCCTTAATACGCCAGGGGTTCCACTCAGTTGCAGTACTCAGCCGCGGGTGAAAACACGCCAAAAGAAATAAATCAACTTAAGAAGTACAAGAAAAAAGACGTCTGATTCCTTCTAGACTTCAAAAAGACAAAAGAAAAAAATCTGGCCACCTTTCATTGAGAATCTCTCTCTCTCTCTCTCTCTCTCTCTCTCTCTCTCTCTCTCTCTCCCCGTCTTTCTCTCACTCTCTCTCTCTCTTTCTTTCTTTCTTTCTTTCTTTCTTTCTTTCTTTCTTTCTTTCTTTCTTTCTTGGAGAATCTTCTCCTGAGATTATGAACTACCTAGAGAAGTGCTGACGTCGTTGAGAGGGAGAAGGAAACGAAATTCCCAGTGTTTCCTGATCAAATATTTCTCCAGAAAAGCAATGCTCATGTCTAAGTTATACACTTGAGGGACTAATAAACTCAACTTAAGATATTTAAGAGCTATCCAAACGCCAATAAAATGGAAGACCAAGGAGAGGTAAGAATATAGCAGAGATATCTGAGTATAACGTCTCAAGGGTGCCACGTAAGGATGCGAAAAACTGAAGGACCACATATCGTGAAGAGAGAAAATCCTATGGTCTAATAATAATAATAATAATAATAATAATAATAATAATAATAATAATAATAATAATAATAATAATAGTTACTGATATTTTTCTTTTCTTTTTAGCGTATGGCTTTTAGTGCCGGGAGCGTCCGAGGACATGTTCGGTTCGCCCGAGTTTGTAGCTGCTTGTATGCGGACACCCATGGGGAGAGCTACAAGTACCGTCGCTTGTGGAGTGATGTCTGGGGAGAAAAGTGTGAACGTAAGGACGAGGAGTTGGAAGGTAGCGGCTGTGGCCTACAGTTAAGAAACAAGCCCGGCATTTGCCTGGAAAGAAGATCTTCAATTTGCCGGTGGGGGGATTCGAACCTCCTCACCTCCCGGATGTGAGCGCCTGCCTGCAGCCACGCCGTAACGACCACGGATTAATAAAAATATTAAAAAAGTAATAAAAAATTAAAATGTTACTGGTTTTCGTGCCTTTTAACTACCGTGGCTTTCAGAGGCGTCAGGATGCCGGTAGTTTGCCCCGAAGGGAATCTTTAACGCGCCAGTAAATCTATTGACACGGCTCCCTCGCATTTCAGCACCCTCAAATGCCACTGATTGCGCCGGGATTCTATCCAGGGCACAGCTGGCGTGAACGTTGCCGAGGGGTCACGCAGCCAGCTTACTGACTAATACTGCTACCAATGAATATGTCCCTTTTTAAGATTAAGAGAAATTCGATCAAACCAACGAGTTAAATACGTTTTTTTTTTTAATTTTAGAGACTTCCGATATCGTTGTGACCAGACCAGTGCAATTTGCTATGTATTGAAGCTGTCAGATATCCTTGTTATTCAGCAGATACACCCGATCTAAAGTGAATTATTAAGTAATTGCCCGCGCTCGATCATTAAAACATGGCAATTACACCTCTGAATTTCTCAGAAGTACATCCCTAAAGAAATCAGAGAATGAAAAATTCAAAGTCGATAACACTTTGGTATTTCTGGCAAAATAAATCAATAAGTCTTATATATAACAAGTAGTTCCGTGAAGAACTAAATAGCCTATTTCCGTATATCCTACTTATGTTAATTGCCCCCATCAACATACAAAATTTCAGATTGATTGCTGTCATATATTCGTAGATATTGGGAACAATCTAAATATTTCGGATGGTCGCCTACATGTTGGATTTTTATATATAGGCTATAGGTTTTAGAGTTATGTACTATTACATGAAGATTTTAGTGTAAGCGTATTTTTCAAACTTCAATCGCATGATTAGAACACGCGAAATAAAAACAAGATTTTAAAATTTTGCACAGCCGCCATCTTATTGTTATGAAAAGAATTGAAATAATGTAGATGCCATTGGATTAAAATTTGCATAAGCATTTACCGTACCAAGTTTCACTGCACTCGGGTGGTTAATTCGCGAGAAACGTCCAATTAAATAATTACATTTCGCGTCACCGCCATGTTGGATTTGTGCTCACCAAGTTATTGAAAGTCCCAGATGTTCATATGTTCTTCATAACATCTATCAACATAAAAAATGTCAGTTTGATTGCTGTCATAGATTAATAGATATTGAGAACCGTCTAAATATTTCGGAGGATCGCCATGTTGGATTTCTATATTATGTAGAGTTATGTATTAGATGACGATTATTGCGTAGGTTCATTATTCAAACGTTGACTTCGATCGCATTAGGACACAAGAAATAAGAACGTAATTTCAAACTTTCACACAGCCGCCATCTTGAAGTTATGTAAACAATTGAACTAAATTATATATCATTGCATTACAATGTGTATAAACATTTGTTGTACCATGTTTTACTGCACTCGGATGGTCAAATCGCGAGTAAAGTCTATATAAATGTTTCAACTTCGCTCCACCACCATTTTCGAGTCACATAGGTGAACTTCTAGTGGTGTCCTTTATCACCGTACAAAATTTCAGGGTGATATCAGTAATGGTTTCGGAGATAGAGAATACTGGTGAAATATTTCGCACAGTCGCCGTGTTAAATTGGTGAGACGTAATAAAATTTGAAGGGTACGGTCCGGGTCGGCTGAAAGAGTACTATGATCTTACAGAGTTTTATTGAAATCACTCCAGCCGTTTAGATCTTATTAGGGGGGGGGGGGATGCACACACACACACGGACAATAGGTGATCTCTTAAGCCTATTTTAACCTACTTTCGATTTTTGCGGGCAAAAATGAAAGTAGAAATATGAGATCTACAGTGTGTCTGTGTGTGTGTATATCTGCCCCCCCCCCCCTATCAATTCAAACATGACGAAACCGAATAGAAAACCATATTTGGTACAGAGGTAGCACTAGCAAAGGACACCTCAGTGTCATGTTTTATATCACTGCCATCTTGACGGGAAGGTAATGGCGGCCACCCAAATATTCAAAGTTTAAATCAAATTACGACTAACCTAATCATCTGATCTCTACCCAATTTTTCAACAACATACCTTCACGTGGGAAGCGTCTTTTGACCAAACTACAAGGTCATCAGCCAAAATGTTTGAAGATGGCAATCGCCGCCATCACAACGAAAAACAAATGGCGCCCACCCAATTGTTCTGAACTTAAATCAAATTACGACTAATCTAATTTTGCAACAATATGCCTCTATGTAGGAAGCATCTTTTCCAAAACTAGAAGGTTATCAGCCAAATAGGTTCAAGATGGCGGATGTATGAATCATGCAAGTATTATAGCCTAACCGTAACTTACGATTCAACAAGAACTGGCCGCACCAAATCCGCTTATCGTACATAGGGAGGTTTAAACTCTCCTCAAGGAGGTAAACGGTTGGATATTAGCATTTTAAAATAGAATATGTAACCGTTGCATTGCTAAGAGTTCAGGCTGACCGTGTCATATCGTGCTGGGTGGTACCGTCACATTGCGTCAAAATGGAGGTTCACAAGTCCATATTTCAGTAACTTCGTCAGTTTATATCCTCTTTAGGAATGCACTGAACAAAACAATACATATTTAGTATCAAATGGTTTAAATAACGGTAGAAAACGCTAATGAAATCGTTCATTACAAGATGAAATATGTAATGCAGTTATACTAAATCAGTTGTTAACCAATTGTTAGTACTTGGCGTGATTAGCGCAGTGGTAGCGTCCTAGTCTCATAGTCTAGAGCAGTGGTTCCCAACCATTGCCAGCTGACGCCCCACTTTTCAGATACGGGTGGTCATCGCGCCCCCTTCCCGCGTTGTTTCTATAACCTCTTCGATAAACTGACTTTTAGGATATAGACCTAACCTAATAACACTACATAATGGAATAATTATAAAAATTATAAAACCTTGTACGTAACAATAATACTGGAAAATGAAAGCAATTACTACATCGTTGATGAGTTGAAACATGTCGAAGATGGTCATAGTTTACTTTCATGCAAGTAGGTAAACCAAGCGTGCAATTAAACGTGCGTTGAGTGGTCTTGTTCGCACATCTGCTCTCAGGCTTGATTTTGTTCTTTACAACACAGCAAATTCCTTTATTTCACCAACCTCGCGGCTCCGCACTGGTTTGTGCCAACACTTGGCAATTACCAGTGTTTATGAATGCTTGATTTGGCGCGACAATCACTTGGAGAGATTCGGAAAAGGTTTATTATACAAAATTGTAATATTTGAGTTCAAAAAAATAATTGGAAATCACTTCACGCCGCACTCTGTTAAAGCCCTACGCCCCCCGTGATAAAGCCCTACGCCCCCCCCCCCCCGTTTGGGAAACCCTTGTCGAGAGGTTCTTGGATCAAATCATCCAAGCAGGTTCAAATTTTTTAACTTGATTTCTTTGTATTTATTGATTTATAACTACACACATGTTATAATGTCAAGCATATATAGTGTGTATTTGCAATCGAAAATCTTATATATAAGGTGCGTTCAAAAAGTAACGAGCCGGAGGCATAATTACAGAAACCAGTACCTGTATGTTATAAGCTGTTGATGCACTTGTTCCACTGTGACACGAGGCGGTGAATGGCTGTCACATAAAATTCCCTGGGCTGCGATGTGAACCTGTTCCGCACTTACAGCTGGACGTCGAGGTGAATCGTTGGCCCCGCAGAGCCCTTTTCAGGGGACCAAACATGGCGTAATCACAGGGAGAGAGGTCTGGACAGAATGGAGGGTGGCCGAGAAGCTCCCATTTGAATTTCTGCAGGAGTTCCGCGACTGTGTTGGCCGTATGAGGTCGTGCATTGTCGTGGAGCAGAATGACCCCACGGATGAGATTGCCTGGTCGTTTTGTTTTGATCGCTTGGCGAAGGGTGGTCAAGGTTTGCGAGTAACGCTGGGCATTCACTGTTGTCCCGTATAGCATGAAGTGTATCAGAAGGGGGCCATCTTGTTCAAAGAAGAACGTCAGCAATACCTTTCCTGGACTCGTGTGGATGGCCTTGCCTTTTTTTGGGTGGTGGTGACCCTGGATGCTTCCACTGGAGGCTTTGTCGTTTGGATTCTGGTTCGAAGTGATAACACCATGACTCATCTTCAGCCACCACTCGTGCCAGGAGCCCATTCCCTTCCCTCGCATAGCACTGCAAATGACCAAGACAGTGGGCCATTCGACATGCTTCCTGGTGAGGTTGAAGACTGTGGGGCACCCATTGGGCACACATTTTGCGCAAGTGCAGTCGTTCCTTCATGATGGTGTGCACACTTCCGACGCACAATCCGACCACGGCGGCTATGGTGTTCACTGTCACTCGGCGGTACTGGGTAATGAGTGCATCAACCAGCTGGACGTTGTCATCGGCAATGCAGTGGGGTGCCCCAGACCGGCCGTACACTTGTGACATTCGGCGATGAATGTCCGTTCCCCCTATTCCTTCCGCTGTCAGAAACCGAACAACACCTCTTTGCTCTTCGTTTGACACCTCCATGTCACTGTTTGCAATGCGACTGGCAGCATTGGACGATTGATGCATGCTGCTGCTCACTTTGTATCGTCACGTGATGTGCACGCGTGCCCTCTAGCGACAGGCCGTGACCTTCCACGCTCTGGCCGGAACCACACCTGGTTACACACGCCACGATTAGCCGATGTCGTCACCTGTTTGCGCATTCCAGTCTCCGGCTCGTTAATTTTTGAACGCACCTTGGGTATATATGTATACTTATAACACCACATATTTCAACACTCGACTACAATGGTTAAAATTCGTTGTCCTTGATCCGCGGTAGAGTCAATTGATGTTGTTGCTTTTGTTGTTGATTCTTTAGGGGCTTTGCGTTATCATGGTCTTGTACCCCCATGTGATGATGATGATTATGATAATTGGTGTTTTAAGGGGCCTAACATCTAGGTTATCGGCCCCTAATGGTCTGGGTGATAGCGAAAATGACAATGAACTGGAAACCCTAACGAAAATTAAGTGAGAGTGAAAATACTTACAAAATGTAACTCAGATTGAAACGACTCGCAAAATGGAGAATGGTAATACTCGCAAAAGGGAATTTAGAAGGAAAATACTCACAAAAGGAATAGATTGAATAATACACACAACATGTAGTCCAGGTTCAAAATACGTACAAAATGCAATGTAGAGTCGAAATACAAAATGCAATTGAAATTGAAAATACTTACAAAATGCAAATGGGATTGAAAATACGTACAAAATGCAATTGATATTCAAAATACTTACAAAATGCAATTGAAATTGAAAATACACAATGCAATTTAGATTGAAAAGCGCCCATTTCAGATCCAAAATACTCACAAAATGCAATTGAAATTGAAATTGCTTACAAAATGTATGTAGATTCAAACTACTCATTTGAATGGACAATACTTACAAAATGCAATATAGATAGAAAAAACTTACAAAATGTAATTTAGATTCAAAATACCCACAAAATGCAATTGAGAATCAAAATACTTACAAAATGCCCACCATACAAAATGCAATTTAGATTGAAAATATGTGCAAAAAGCGGTTTAAGTTGAAAATACTTGGAAAATGCAATTGAAATTCAACATACTCACAAAAGTCCCAGCCCCTATATTGAAAGACTTACTAAAAAGCAATTAAATTGTCAATCCTTATAAAATGCAATTGAGGTTGAAAGTACTCGCAAAATGCAATTTAGATAGAAAAGACTTACAAAATGCAACGTAGGTTGAAAATGCAAACAAAATGGATTGTAGATGCAAAAAGAAATCGCTAAAGGGAATTTGGGTACACTGGGAGCCAATTAACAAAAACAGTTTGGGAATCTTAAAGAGAAAAGAAAACAAGAGGCTTGACCCCTCGAAAGAGGAGAGATCAGGAAAGGTGAGACAATGACCAATTAAGGCGGGAAAGGGAATGGTTCCCTAAGCCTCGGACACCCTAATACCGTCGGGGTCGGAAAAGAACAAGAGTTGAACAAGGGTGGTCGACAGGAAGGAAGACAGTGATTAGCCCGGCATAAGTAAGTGGAAGCAATGCCGGACTCGGCTGGGGTCCCATGGTCGCCAACCCACGTCCTACTAGATGTGAGCCCCTGGTGGTAGCCCCGTGTACTTGGGTGTGTGTAGAAGTTGTCTCATAACCTGTGTCACTGTGATGTCTGTGTGTGTACTTTTATGCGAGGAAGGATTTAGGTAGGAAGCAGCTGTTGTTTCATTTCAGTTGCATGGACATCAAGGTCATTTAGCCCCGTGTACTTGGGTGAGTATTGCATTTTGTCTGATAACCTATATTATTGTGATGGCCGTATTAGTGTGTGTGTATATAATTCAAGTAAGGATTCAATCAATCAACGTATAATATCCGTATAGCACGTTGTATTACAACAAGCTACTACAACCAACATTCACTTATACTCCTTGATAACGACGATGCATTTAGGAGAAAATGGGCTTTTATGTTCTTTACTGAACATATTGTTTCATAAATGAAAATAGGCTAAAAATGGACCTGTCCGAGATTAATAGACTCCGACACCGTTTAACCGATTGCACTGATATGTTGTAGGGTTGTAGTGCACATCCCCAGAAAGTTTTTTGACAACAATAATTTTAGATATCCCTCTCCATTCCCTTCATTTAGTTCCTTCGGAACAAATCTACACCGTTTCACCGGGCTCTAATCAACACCGTTCCACCGATTTGAACCAAATTTTACATACATACTAATTGGTACCCAACGAGTAGCACTGTATACTAGAAATTTTGGACAGCCTATCCATTTCCTTGATTTAGGCCCTCTGGCAAAAAAATCTCCACAGTTTCACCTATCTGAACCAAATTTTACGTACGGTACTTACCCTTCGGAACCCGACAAGTAACACTGCCCAATTTAAATTTCGGACAGCCCTCTCCATTCCCTTCATTTAGGCCCTTGGCACAAATCTACACTGTTGCACCGATATGAACCAAATTTCACGTACTTTCCCTTTGGAACCCAACGAGTAACACTGTCTACTTGGAATTTCGGACAGCTCTCTCCATGCCCTATATTTAGACCATTTGGCACACGGACGAATATCGAACATCATGTGGGTGAAATATGAGACTATTTCTCCCTCTGAAGCTCGGAACAGCCGAAGTTTTCCCAAGTGCTTCGATTATCTTCTCACAGCGCTAAGCGGGAAAAGACGATTGCTCTCTACTTCTCTAACAGGCAATGAGATATAGGCAGTGTTTTATATTTCACTTACACCTTTTTCTCATAATTTCCTTCAATTCGTTAGTAAATTACATAATCATTATCATTATGGGAAAATGACCTGGACGTTACGTCCATTTTAGTTCTGTAGCCTACTTATCACCACCACAGTAAGTCTTTCTCAACGTCAATAAATCCATAAAACGAATAAATAAATCCATAGTACTAATAACAACGAGCCTTCATTTCTAGTTAGCCTATTTTCAATTTTGAAAAAATAGGCTTATGAGATCACCTTTTGTCCGTGTGAGTGTGTGTGTGTGTGTGTGTGTGTGTGTGCGTGTGTGTGCGTGTGTGTGATTCGTGTGAGTGTGAGTGTGTGTGTGTGTGTGTGTGTCCCCTAATAAAATCGAAACGGCTGCAGCGATTTCAATGAAACTCGGGAAGTTCATAGCACTATTCCCGGCGACCTCGACCGTGCCCTTCAAATTTTGTTACGTCTCTCCAATCCAACATGGCGGCTGTGCGAAATATTTCACTAGCATTCAATATCTCCGAAACTATTACCGATATCGCCCTGAAATTGTGTACGGTGATAAAGGGCACTACTAGAAGTTCACCTATGAGACTTTCAAAAACCTGGTGACTACAAAACCAACATGGCGGCCAAGCGAAGTTGAGATATTTAAATAGACTTTTCTCGCGATTTAACTATCTAAATGTAATGAAACTTGGTACAGCAAATGTTTGTACACATTGTAATGCACTGGAGTCTAATTTAGTTCAATTGTTTACATAACCTCAAAATGGCGGCTGTGCGAAATATTTCACTGACATTCTATATCTCCGAAACTATTACAGATATCACCCTGCAATTTTGTACGGTGATAAAGGGTACTGATACAGGTATACCTATGTATATTTCATAAACCTGTAAAGTACGAAACGAACATGGCGACCAAGCGAATTTAAAATATTTTAATAGACTTTTCTCGTGATTTAACTCTCTGAGCGCAGTGAAATGTGGTACAGTAATTGATTTTGCAGATTGTAATGCACTGCCATCTAATTTAATTCAATTGCTTACATAACCTCAAGATGGCGGCTGTGCGAAATTTTAAAATTAAGTTTTAATTTCTTGTGTCGTAATCATGCGATCGAAGTGAAAGTTTGAATAATGAACCTAGGCAATAATTGTCCTTGAATGGTACATAACTCTATGGCCTATACACATAACACTCCTAAATGGTGAGCTCCCGAAATATTTAGACGGTTCTCAATATCTATGAGTCTTTTACAGCAACCAAACTGAATTTTTTAATGTTCATAGAGACTATGAACATATGTTCACCTATAGGACTTTCAGGAACCTGGTGAGCACAAATCCAACATGGCGGCGACGCGAAGTATAAATATTTAAATGGACGTTTCTCGCGAATTAACTATCCGAGTGCCGTGAAACGTTGCACGTTAAATGCTTATACAAATGTTGATCCACTGGAATCTAATTTATTTCAATGGTTTGCATTATCACAAGATGGCTGCTGTGCATAATTTTAAAATCTCGTGTTTACTTCTTGTTGTCTAATCATGCGATTGAAGTTTGAATACCACACGTACACAATAATCTTAATGTAATAGTACAAAAATAAAAATCCAACCTGGCGACCATCTGAAATATTTAGACGGTTCTCAATATCTACGAATCTGTTACAGCAATTAAACTGAAATTTTGTATGTTGATTGTGGCAGTTAACATAAGTAGGATATATGAAAATAGGCTGTATAGTTCTTCACGGAACTACTTGTTTTTTTTTCTTTTCTTCTTTTTGCTACAGCGTTAGCTTTCATCTTTGTACTTATAGCTCAACACTGATCGGAAACATACGGGTGTTTTTAATTGAGGACCATAACGCACTTAGCATTGTCTTATATATTCTATTTTTATGAAACTGTTAGAACGCTACAATTATTTTACGCCGAACAATATAGTAGTTTTTGGCCATACTAGATAGGTGTGGAGGTATTTTGATAGTTTAGAGTTTATTGTTTTCTACTTCGGGTTGGTGAAACTCTTATAAAGATTTTGAACAAAGAGGAGTAGTTCGAACAGACAGCGTTAAATGCGCTAGCTGTTATCGCAAGCCACCAATTCATCAAATTCAACATGAAGGCTATTACTATTTTGTAGTTATATGATCGTTCCTGATAATGGCAACGCAAGTAGTTCCGTGAAGATCTATACAGCCTATTTTCATATATCCTACTTATGGTTATTGCCTCTATCAACATACAGAATTTCAGTTTCATTGCTGTAATAGATTCGTAGATATTGAGAACCGACTAAATATTGCGGATGGTCGCCATGTTGGACTTTTATACATGTAGGTCTTAGAGTTATGTACAATTACATGAAGATTATTGTGCACGTGTAGTATTCAAACTTCAATCGCATGATTAGGACACAAGAAATAAAAACGAGATTTTACAATTTCGCACAGCTGCCATCTTGTAGTTATGGAAACAATTGAAAAAAATTAGATGCTATTGGATTAACATTTGTATAAGGATTTACTGTACCAAGTGTCACTGCACTCGGATGGTTAAATTGCGAGAAACGACCATGTGAATATTTATACTTCGCGTCGCCGCCATGTTAGATTTGTGATCACCAGGTAATTGAAAGTCCTATAGGTGAACTTATGTTCATAGTCCCTATGACAATTTAAAAAATCCAGTTTGATTGCTGTAATAGATTCGTAGATATTGAGATCAATCTAAATATTTCGGATGGTCGCCATTTTTGGATTGTTATATGTATAGGCCATAGAGTCATGTACCATTAAAGGAAAATTATTGCGTAGGTTCATTATTCAAACTTTCACTTCAATCGCATGATTACGACACAAGAAATAAAAACTTAATTTTAAAATTTGCACAGCCGCCATCATGAGGTTATGTAAACAATTGAACTAAATTAGATACCAGTGCATTACAATGTGTATAAACATTTCCTGTACCAAGTTGCATTGCGTTTGGATAATTAAATCGCGAGAAAGGTCTATTTAAAATTTTCAACTTCGCTTGGCCGCCATATTCGTTTTGTAGTTAACCGGTTTTTGAAAGTCTTATAGATAAAATTCCAGTAGTGTCCTTATCTCCGTACAAAATTTCAAGGTTATACCGCTAATAGTTTCCGAGATATAGAATGCCGGTGAAATATTTCGCACAGCCGCCATCTAGAGGTCTTGTAAACAATTGAACAAAGTTAGATGTCTGTGCATTACAATGTGTATAAACATATACTGTACCATATTTTATTGCGTTTGGTTGGTTAAATCGCGAGAAACGTCGATTTAAAAGTTGCAACCTCGCTTGGCCGCCATGTTGGTTTTGTAGTTACCACGTTTTCAAAAGTCATATAGGTGATCTTCTAGTAGTTTCCTTTATCACCGTAAAATATTCCAGGGTGATATCGGTATTAGTTTCCGAGATATTGAATGCTGGTGAAATATTTCGCACAGCCGCCATGTTGGATTGGTGAGACGTAACAAAATTGGAAGGGCACGGTCGGGGTCGCCCGGAATAATGCTATGAATTAACCGAGTTTTATTGAAATCGCTCCAGACGTTTAGAAGTTATTAGGGGGCGACACTCACCATCACACACCCACACACAGATAGACACACGGACAAAAGGTGATCTCATAAGCCTATTTTTTCATAAATGAAAATAGGCTAAAAAGGGACCTGTATCTGTCTGTCCGTGATTAATAGACTCCGACACCGTTTAACCGAATTCAGTGAAAATTTGTTGGGTTGTAGGCCTAGTGAACATCCCCAGGAAGGTTTCTGGCAACAATAATTTTAGATAGCCCTCTCCATTCCCTTCATTTAGGCCCTTTGACACGAATCTACACAGTTTGCGCTATGCGAGAAAAGACGATTGCTCTCTACTTTCCTAACAGCCAATGAGATATAGGCAGCGTCCTTTATTTCACATACTCCTCTTTCTAATCAATTCTTACAATTCGTTAGGAAATTACATGTTCATTATTATAATTATTATTAGGGGTAAATGACCTGGACATTACGTACATTATAGGATACTCCTTATCATCACCACAAAAAGGCTTCCTCAACTGTTATGTTTATTTTTATTTTTTCTATTACTTTGGGTCAGTTCAGTAGTATTATTCATTATCATCCATAAAACCAATAAAAGAATCCAACGGGTGAATCCGGGTATTACTAGGCTACTAGTATTTCATGAAGCTGTGTGGGTGCTTTGGAGCGTTTGTGTGGTGGAGTCTTGAACTTGGTGTGTGGGAGTGCTAGTCTTGGTGTTCCATAGAGGAGGAGCTGGTCGAGCGGGAGTGTCAACTCTGGGGATTCCAGAGAGATGAATGAGACAATAGAGGAGGCAGCAAATGGATGTAAAGAAAAGGAAGGAGTGGTTATAGGTAGAGCCCTGCGCGGATACGCAAAACGTTATCCGCATCCGCCCCGCATCCGCACGACTTATATCCGCATCCGCCCCACATCCGCATGACTTTTATCCAAATCCGCTGATATTTCAATATTATGTTTAATGTATTAGAAAAAGCATAAAGTGTTAAACCAACACATTTAGACATTTGAGGAGAAAGTCGTTCCTGACAATTTGCTTCATTGCAAGGGACTTCAAGTTGGATGACACTTCTGGTTCCTTGACCTCCGCTTTAGACAAAAACTTGACTATACTTTTTTGGCTACTTTCGCACTTGTGCCGCAGTAAGTTTGATGTGCCTGATTTGTGTCCTGAGTATGAATACACTTTTTTTTACAGGTAAAACATCCTACTATATCGTTCACCTTTTCGTTTCCATTGAAAATGTAACCAAATGTCTGCCATATCGTTGACTTGAGCTTTGTTTCACGCGCTATTGAATATTCACCTTGTTTTATTTTAATAGATAGTTTATCCATGTTAGTGAAATGATGTTCATACTCACGGCCTGCTCACGGTCGCGGTAACATTCACTAAGTGAACTTCTCTTTACGCTAGGAGAAAGCGATTGACATATGGCCGGAAATTTGAAGTCAGTCATCATCCTTCTGCTTCTTGACCCATCCATGTTCGCATAGTTGATGTCATAACTCGTGCTTCAGTGTCAAGTTGGAAATAAATCTACAGATAAACCTGGAACCATATCTTCCAGGATAGCTTAGACGGCGAAGTAGGAATGTTAATGATGTCACCACGATGAACTAACAAGCTTATTGACAGCATTATATCTTGTACGTCTAGTAATAATGGCAGTGAGAATTGATGATGATGATGAGATGTCAAGACCATGATGATGATACTTGTTGTTTTAAGGGACCTAACATCTGCTACAACGGTACTTAATAAAATGTAGTTGAAAGCATATGAGTAAAATAATTTTGTATAAGTGCAATACGTGCCTGATTATTTCGTACGTAATAGGCTATAGGAGTATTCTTCTTTTAAGCATGAAGCTATAGATTGGCATATCAAATATGTAATATTATCGTAAGTTTGTATTCTAAAAACTATCCGCAAATTTACTCCAAACATTATCCGCAGCGTATCCGCTATCCGCACAGCCCTGCATACTATAACCGCGCAGGGCTTTAGTTATAGGTTATTTGGTCATATAAAAATATTGTATGAGACATAATCGTGAAGAAAGATATAATTTGAGTTATTATGCTTTCTTTACTACGTCGTATTGGTTGCATTACTACAGCTTCTTATATAGCTCCTCCGAATAAGTAAAACTTGAATAAATGAGAAATCGATTGGTGCTATAAATTGGAAATTATATCTTATTATGGCAGCGTTACTGATACGACTTAAATATCATCCCTTTATTCTACAAAATAGTAAGTGGCATTCCAATGAATTATAGTTGTGTTATAGCATAATATAAACCTGCCTCGTTCACTTAAGTGTCCTGGTTGGTGTTCAAAACACACCATCCCTTGAGATGAAAGTGTTCTTGTGTTCTCTATCAAAATATCGTTCCTAGTATCCTATTTATGAACTGGCGCCCTCCCGGTTAAATATTATTATATACCTTAATAAGTATTGCAGTATTAAATAAAAACATAATTAAATAAATTGCTTCACGTGTTGAGTGTACCCAGTTCCAGCCCTCAGATCAGAATTAAATGTCTTGGCAGAGCCGGCAACAGCCAAGAATACTAGCTGCTACACCAGGAGGTGATGTGATGAAATTTCGTATATCGTATCCATGTGTCACTAATTGTTGTTGTTGCTGTTGTTGTTAATTCTTTAGAGGCATTCCGACATCGTGGTCATATATCCCCGTGTACATGGGTGTGTGTGAATTTGTCTGATACTCTGTGTCACTGTGATGTCTGTACTAGCATGTCTGTGTATTTGTAATTGAGGTAGTAACTTATTTGGGTAGGGAGCGGCTGTGGCCATTCCGGCATTTGCCTGGAGATACAAGTGAGAAACTATAGAAATCCACTTCCAGGATGGCTGAGGTAGGAATCGAACCTGCGCCTTCTCAGTTTTGCCTCACGACGCAGCCCTCAGACCAGAATTAAATTTCTTGGCTGAACCAGGAATCGATATCAGGCCTCTACAGTGATAGCCAGATATAAATGAAAACCCACAGGGTCATGGAATGGAATGAATGAAGCCCCCATCCAGTGGCGAGGATATGAACTGTGCCGGCTGCCGCAGCCTGTCGCACTCCCCTGGGGCAACGATTAAATGAATGACAGATGAAATTATAGTTGAGAGTGTTGCTGGATTAAATTTTGTGACAGGGAAAACCGGAGTACCCGGAGAAAAACCTGTCTGCCTCCGCTCTGCCCAGCACAAATCTCACATGGAGTGACCGGGATTTGAACCATGGACCCAGCGGTGAGAGGCCGGCGTGCTGCCGCCTAAGCGACGGAGGCTCGCACAGCCAAGTATAAATATTGAGTCAAATTTTAGTACGAAGCCGCCTGCCACGTACAGTGACACCTCTCTAAAAGACCACCCCTCCTAAAGACCGATTTTTCTTGGAACCGATTTAAAACCTCACAAGGTCAATGCATGTGTTACCTCTATTTATGGACCACCCCTCTCCCCGACTAAAGACCAGGCATTTTCTCAGTCTGACCTCTTTCAAAAGACCACTTCTCGACTGCCTTCCTATTGGAGAAGGTGATGAGGGTGATGATGTAAACAATGGTTCTGTTGGCACAGAACTGCATCAGCATACAATATCACTAGAAAAAAGTGTTATGTAACGTATAAAAATACAAAAATCGACTCTCCTAGAAAATTGTTCGAGCCCAGAACAAATTAATAGACTTTCGAACTCACTCAAGAGATATTCTAGAAAGTGAAATTGTTAAAAAAAAAGGATGTGCTAATCAGAAACGGAGATCAATTCGTGATTTTTTTAAATGACAGAGCTCAGAAAATAACTAATTGTAATTGATTATTTTATTTGTACTAAATGTGAACCCATGCAGATAAATTGTATTCAAGTATGTGTTCCAACTGTACTTAATTAATAATGCAGTATAAAATTATTTTTAATGCCTACCCCTATTAGGAGACCACCCCTCTAAAAGACCAGTTTTCCATGGAACCGTCACTGGTCTCTTAATAGAGGTTTCACTGTATTTGGTAATCGTATAAAGTGACCTGCTGAGGGAGGGGTAAGGATACACAGCAGCAGTCTGCTATGACCCTTGTTTCGTGCAGAGTGTCCACTTGTGCTTCAGCTTAATTGGACCAATTAATGTTGTTAGCTCTACAACACGGGTGGCAAACATATAATGAATGCGTCGAATTGATGGAGAGCCCAAAAGAGGTCATTGACCTCTACCTACTCAAGGACAACATTTTAGGTGTGCGTAAGAAGTTTGGTTGGTTGGTTGGTTGGTTGGTTGGTTGGTTGGTTCTTAAGTTTAGGGGCTGCGACAACGCGGTCATGTAGCCCCGTGTACTTTGGTTGTGTGTAGAATCTGTCTGATAACCGGTGTTAATTGTGATGTCTGTATTAGTGTGTGTATCTGTTTTTTAATTCAAGTAAGGACTGCAACTTTGAATTTTTCAAATAGTTCCTACTTTTTCCGCCAAACGCCACCGTCAACGACTACTAGGCCTAGTTCAGAACTTAGCTACTAGACGCCACCGCAGTCGGCGCTTGGCAACGAACGTACAAACCTAAGAGCGTTGTTTACTGTACATTCCTAACCATAAGAAGATTAGTGAAGTTCGCTTTGTGGTGTAGGGGCTAGCATTCTTGGCAGTCGCCCCGGAAGTCCGGGTTTGATTCACGGCTCTGCCAAGAAATTTAATTCTGGTCGAGGGATGGAACGGGGTATAGCCAGGCTCGTGTGGTAAAATTGACAAAAGGTGGGTTCGATTCCCACCTCAGCCATCTTGTAAGTGGTTTTCCGTGGTTTGCCACTTCTAACGTAGGTCACGTCCGCCTTCTACCCAATCCCCACCTGAATACAAATACACCCACACACTAACACATCACAATAACACAGGTTAGTAGTGACTAGCATTCTAGAATGCTAGACACTTCGCAAAGAGATGAACTAAGGACAAACTAGAGTAGTGACTAGCATTCTTGGCTGTCAGCGCTCATGTCTGAAGACTAGAACGGAATTCACTCAGTCTCGTCGCCCTCTCCCCACTAAGTTAATACAGCCACCACAAACAGGTACTCCCACACATCGCAGCACACGGGGCTACATAACAACGTTGTCTCAAAGTGGCAATTGTTTAACGTTAACAAAACAAGCAAAGTGTTGGGCGAGTATACCCACTCTATAGATAGAGCCCTGCGCGGATAAACAAAACGTTATCCCCATCCGCCCCGCATCCGCACGACTGTTATCCGCATCCGCCCCACATCCACACTACTGTTATCCGCATCCGCCCCACATCCGCACGACTGTTATCCGCATCCGCCCCACATCCGCACGACTGTTATCCGCATCCGCCCCACATCCGCACGACTGTTATCCGCATCCGCCCCACATCCGCACGACTGTTATCCGCATCCGCCCCACATCCGCACGACTGTTATCCGCATCCGCCCCACATCCGCACGACTGTTATCCGCATCCGCCCCGCATCCACACGACTGTTATCCGCAACCGCCCCACATCCACACGACTGTTATCCGCATCCGCCCCACATCCGCACGACTGTTATCCGCATCCGCCCCTCATCCGCACGCCTGTTATCCGCATCCGTCCCGCATCCACACGACTGTTATCCGACTCTCCTGACAGACTACAATTAATTAATTAATTATTATTATTAGATAAAGCATAAAGTATTAAAGCAAAATATTTAGGCATTTGAAGAGAAATTCGCTCCCCTAGGCCAGAGGCTCTCAACCGGTGGGTAGCGAGATACGGAGAAAAAGTTTAAAAAGTGAGTTATTGCTGTAGTTTTTATTAAAAGAAGAATACACTCACATTGTAATTGACTTTTATTCTATTAATGAGAAACTTGATCCTGTTTGGAATTAACCAGTTTTTGAATTAATGTTTATTAATAATAGTCACAAGTGTTTATTTATTTATTTATTTATTGCCACAACAGGGTAGTGCCCCAATTACAGTAGCAAACAATTAAACAATTGCTTACACACAGATAATACATGAAAATACATTAAAATACAATATAAAATACATTAGAATAAAAAATAAAAATTGAAAATTAAAAATTAAAACTTAAAAATTGAAGATTAAAAATTAAAAATTTAAATTTCAATAAAAAAAAAGAAACTGTTTACAAGGAATATACAAAAGTTCAAGTCGCAATACCAGGAAGTGAGGATTGGTTTTTAGTATTTGGTCGCATAAAGTAAAACTAGATTCATATCTTTAGGTAGGAGCAATGGAAGATGGTAAGAATGTGAATCCTAAAACTAATAGCAGCTAAATTTAATATCTTCGTAATAGTGAATCATTTGACATCTAAAACTAAGTGTAATTGCCTTCTATAATTTAGCAAGAACATTCCAAAATCTAAATTGTTGTCAACTGAGAGCCTGTTGTAAGTACAGCACATATTCAATATCGGTGAATTTTTATGGAAATTTGTATTAGATTTTTTTTAACTATTAGTTCTCGTTTTCTGAGACATTTCTTTCTCACATTGAAATTTATTTGCCCTAAAGTTTCACTCGTGTCTGAGATACCATTGATAATTTTATACAAATATATCTGAATAAAATTTAACAACTATTGTAATTTTTTAATTATTGTGCTTACGTTAAAACTTGGAGGGGGGGGGGGATCACCAAAATATTCAGCCTAAAAAGGGGGTCGCAGTGTCTAAAGGGTTGAGAACCCCTGCCCTAGGCTATGTGTGAATCGCAAGACAATGTTAACCGAGTTTTGTCCCTCTGAGTAACGGCGAGGGAAACAGCGGGTGGCTAATTATAGCACTTACTTAGTCATCGGATATACCCACGCAGGCAAGCTCAGATATAAAGGATATGTTTTGGCATAAGTCAACACTAATTGAGAGTATTTCCATGACTGGCTTCTATCACTTCTCTAGTATTCTCATACAATCCAAGCGAAAGCAAATAGGGAAATAACAAGAAACGTGAAAGACGAAGATCTTGACAAAAAATAAAATTATTAAAACAAAATCCAGTTCAAATTTGTATTCTAGAAACTATCCGCAAATTTACTCTAAACATTATCACCAGCTTATCCGCTATCCGCAAAGACATGCAAACTATATCCGCATGCGCGCAGGGCTTTGTAGATACACACAGCCGTCCAAATGAAGTGACATCACTTGTCCTACGTATTGATGAGAGATTGGTCAATACCTACACCGTGCACTTCTATCTTTCTCTTGTGAAAGAGTTCCACACACTCATAAAAATATCCACAACACAATCATTCTTTTGATGGGCCGTTAACGTTTTATGTCCAAAACTAGCACCTACAACACAATGAACGTCTTAATGGTCTGACCGTGCCCAGGGTAGCCAACAAAATAGAAAATACAAGATAGCCGAGAATATCCCTATACATGCAACAAGAGCATTCGTATCTCCCACCATGGTTTCAGAACAATGATGTTGATGAAAATATCCACCGGAGTAGCTATGGGCATCGAGGCATAGGGCCAGGCTTTTACCAGACTCTGAAGAGGAGTAGGTTCGTACCCCAACGTCGCGTCGGCCATTCTAGAAATGGGTTTGCGCGGTTTCCAATTATCACATTCTAGCAAAATCTGGGACGATACCTTCTACAACCAAGAAAAGACGGGTTCAAGTGTTCGTTTGTCTGATGCTTTGGCTTGAATTGCCGCCATTTTGTCAGTTGTATGAGGTTTCAACCAGTGCGTCGTTAGATGCCGATGTAGTCACATGTGTTCAAGTGCAAGGTTAGCTGGTGAGTTAGGAATGTTCATAAATTAAGTTTAGTTGTTCAATTTAATTGAAAAGTTGCACTGCACTCTTCTAAAGCCATGGTGAGACAAAGACATTGGTCGCTACTTGGTTAGATGACTATCTGGACGAAAATTACTGCTTGTACCACAAGCATGGGGGTATGGGCCTTAAGCCCCAGGTTTGGTTTATATATAACGCCTTATTAACACATATAATGTAACATGTATTCATCTTATAAACCTTTAGTGTATTCCACGACGTCAATACCACGGTATTGTTTCATAAGCTTGAACAAACTACAGTCGGTCTCAGTAAGATCTGTAAGAAAGCATGATTAACGCAAATATGATCGATCATTTACCGGTAGAGCAAAAACGTCATCAAACAATGGAATTCGGCGTGCTTATGATGCAACCTTCAAACTTGCAGTTGTGCGTTATGCCAAAAGCACGACCAACAGAGAGGCTGGAAGAAAATACGAATGTCAGAAACACTTTTTTTATATTTTGGTAAGTACAAGAAAATAAATGTGTTTTCCCTTAATCCGAATGCGGCTTATTTTCGGCCGTAAACTTTTGTTTTCCTTTTTTCCTCTTCGAATATTAAGGGTGCGGCCATGTTCGGGCCATGGCCACCTCCTGCCCGTTCACAAATACACTAACTAGCTAATAGCAAATAACAATTTATCATATAGATTAAACACACACAAAATTACACTCATCCTATAACCACATTAGCCGGCCGCGTAGTGTTGGGGTAGCGCGTCCTGCCTCCCACCCGGAGGCCCTGGGTTCGATTCCGGCTCCGTCAGGGATTTTAGAAACTGACGTGAGGGCAGGAACGGGGTGCACTCAGCCTCCTGAGGGCAATTGAGTAGCTGTCCGACAGTGAGGCAGGGCCGATCACGAAAACCAAGATTAACGGCCGAGGTGACCCGATGCGCTGATAACGCGTCACCCCAAAATCTGCAGGGCAAAATGGCTGGGCAGTGGTCGCTTGGTAGGCCTAGGCCCTTCACGGGCTGTAGTGCCAGGGGTTATTTATATAACCACATTGAGGAAGATGTCTAAAGTATAAGGTGCGTTCAAATAGTAACGAGCCGGAGGCTGTAAAGCGCAAACAGGTGACGACATCGGCTAATCGTGGCGTGTGTAACGAGGTGTGGTTCCGACCAGAGCGTGGAAGGTCATAGCCCGTCGCTAGAGGGCACGCGTGCACGTCACGTGACGTGACGATACAAAGAGAGCAGCAGCATGCATCAATCGTCCAACGCTGCCAGTCGCATTGCTAACAGTGACATGGAGACGTCAAACGAAGAGCCAAGAGGTGTTGTTCGGTTTCTGACAGCGTAAGGAGTAGGGGGAACGGACATTCATCGTCGAATGTCACGAGTGTACGGCGAACACTGCATGTCCCTTGCAAGGGTCAAGGCGTGGCACAGGCGCTTCAGGGAAGGACGGGTGTCGTTAGCCGATGATGCCCGGTCTGGGGCACCCCCCTGCATTACCGATGACAACGTCCAGCTGGTTGATGCACTCATTACCCAGGACCGCCGAGTGACAGTGAACGCCATAGCCGTCGTGGTCGGATTGAGCGTCGGAAGTGTGCACACCATCATGAAGGAACGACTGCACTTGCTGATAGTGTGTGCCCAATGGGTGCCCCATAGTTTTCAACCACACCAAAGCATGACGAATGGCCTACTGTCTTGGTCCTGGTTGGACGATTGATGCATGCTACGGCTCACTTTGTATAGTCACGTGACGTGCACGCGTGCCCTCTAGCGACGGGCTGTGACCTTCCACGCTCTGGTCGGAACCACACCTCGTTACACACGCCACGATTAGCCGATGTCGTCACCGGTTTGCGCATTACAGCCTCTGTCTCGTTACTTTTTGAACGCACCTTATATTAAAATGAAACATAAAACAAAGATTAATAATAATATTTATAATGTTATTGGTTTTACGTTCCTTTAACAACTGCGGCTTCAAGAGACCAGAATTTTGCCCTGAAGGGGATCTTTAACGTGCTAGTAAATCTACTGACACGGCTCCCTCGCATTTGCGCACCCTCAAATACCAACTGGCTGCGCCAGGATTCGAACCTGCAACCTTGGGCATAGCAGGCGAGAACGTTACCGCAAAGCCACGCAGCCAGCCAAAAAGAAGTTAGCCACTTAACAAGTAATGTGATAATGTCAATTTAATCCGTCACTACCAATTCGTACGTTAGAAATAAACAGCAATACTTACATATTGACTCACCCTCGGATAACCTCACCAGAGGAAACGAAGATACCGCATAAATATTCGGGTAAGCCCTCTTCAGACTGAAGGAAACACGCGCACCCATAGATGGCTCAGTAGTTTCAATTCCAGAATCGTGAAACACAAGACTATATCGATCGCAATGTTGGCACACACATGATTGTCAGAAGGCTGTGGGGTGAATTCCAGCTCAGTTGGGATTTCTGCCACGATCTCGTATGTGACTCAGGATTCATGCACATCAATGCTTGGCTCTAGCTAGTGTAACCCTCTCGCGCTGCTTGCATCTGCGAGATCAATCTGAAGGATTCAATTGTTGTTTTTGTTTCAGGGCCTTTATGACATCGTGGTCATGTAGCCCCGTGTACATTAGTGTGTGCAGAATCATAACCAGTTTTATTGTGGTGTCTGTCTGGGAGTGTTGTGTGTATTTGTAATTAGGGTGAGGATTGGGAAGGAGGCGTGTAGAATTTGTCTCATAACCAATGTTATTGTGGTGTCTGTAGGAGTGTGTGTAATTGTAGAAAAGGCGAGGACACTGCTTAATAAATAAGTCCCTCCTCACTCTCAACCCCACTGAACTCCATAGTAATATGTAAAATCTTATTTGATGTGCGTACATGCTCTTCCAATGAGATAACTAATTAGGTTGGTTGGTTCCTCAGTTTAGGGGCTGCGACAACGCGGTCATGTATCCCCGTGTACTTTGGGTGTGTGTGTAGAATCTGTCTGAGAACCGGTGTTAATTTTAATGGCTGTATTAGTGTGCGTTATCTGTTTTTAATTCCAGTAATGACTGCAGACATTGAATTTTCAAGTAGTTCCTACTTTTGCTACCAAACGCCACCGTCAACGACCAACTAGTTCTCAACTTGGTTACTAGATGCCACCGCAGTCGGCACCTGGTGACGAAGGTTGGAACGTAAGAGCGTTAGTCAAATTTAACCTATAATTTAGTTTAACACAACTGTAATTCATGGAAGGTTCTTTATCATGCCATAAACCTATGACATGGGACCACCGGTCCTCCGAAGGAAGGCATACTGAGGGATTTTTAACGCTCATAAAAAATCCGACGACTTCGGCCGGGTTTGAACCCACGAACTTGGGCATAGAAGCTCAGCATGCTACCAACTACGCCACCGAAGCCACCAGATAACTAATTATATGTCCTGTAAAGATCGTATATTGGCTTTCACGGCCAGTAAAGTAAAACTCATCAATTTTTCTAGGTCTGTGCCGTGTCTTGTGTTGGGCGAAGAAAAATTGCTGAGTTTTAAGTCACTACTTGTGAAAGTCAAAATAGGCCTGCCATATTTTTGGAAGCCTTCATAGGGAGGTGAGAGCTGCTTGAGCTGTTAGCTCTCGCAGTAAAGAGGCGCAGGTGCGCTTCATAGAAAGGGAGGTAGCGCGCAGTTTGCTACTCCAGTGTGGGCCCAGGCGCGCACGCAAAGAAAAAAGCTTGTGACCGTTAATCTCGCGATCATAAGCCACGGGACCTCCTTTTTACGTGGAATCCGAACCAAAGGACATGGCATTTCACTTCGAAAATCTCATATGTATTGACCGGGAATCGAACCCGGTCCGCCTTGGTGAGAGGCATACAGCTTGACCGCTGAGCCACCTCGCCCTCGCGCACATAAAGAGCCCACTGATAAACCAGCCTGGTGTCCTAGGCGAAACACCATACAAGTCACGGTACTAACCAAGAATAATTGCTGAGTTTTATATGTCCTGCGAGCTTATTTGATAGACCAATTTGTGGCGCAATGGCTAACATTATTGGCGGCCGCAACAAGAATTTAACTATTGGTATGGTCAGGTGCAAGATCTCCCAGCCTCGTGATGCTAAATGGAAACTAGAGCTTGTAACAAGCGATGTTCGATTAATCGATTATAAACGATTTATCGAATAATTTGAATTAATCGATTAATCGACTAAGAGTAAAATATATTAATTGGCTAACCAAAGAATCGATTAATTGATTAGTAGACATAAGATAAAAGAAGATTAAATGAGAGGTCATCGCTTAAGTTGAGTTACGCTTAATTTCGGAATGATGTATAGAAAGTTGGTTGGTCCCTCTGTTTAGGGGCTGCGACAACGTGGTCATGTAGCCCCGTGTACTTTGGGTGTGTGTAGAATCTGTCTGATAACTGGTGTTAATATTGTGATGGCTGTATTAGTGTGTGTTATCTGTGATTCAGGTAAGGACTGCAGGCGATCAATTTTCTAGTAGTTCCTACTTTTGTTACCAAATGATACTGTCCACGACACCTAGTTGCGAACGTAGGAACAAATATTGATTTGGGCCCACCGGCCTTACTTCAACTCTGAAGTAAGGCATACTTAGGAATTATTAACGCTCTTAAAAATCTGACGACTTCGGCCGGGTTTGACCCCTCGATCTTGGGCATAAATGCTCAGCATGCTACAAACAAAGTCACCGAAGCCGCTGATGTATAGAAATCTATAAAAGTTAATTTTTAACTAATTATACAAAGTGTCCTTCCTTGTTTATATTAACAACTAGCAGAAGTACCCATTCTTCGAACGGTCTTCGGTATTAATAACCAGATGTTATCAATTGAGCTACTGTTGCAATGTTTAGGGGCTTGGAACCTGTTTGATGGCAAAGAAAAATGATTAGTTAAAATGTGCTCTCAAACTAAATTTAGCCTACCTAACGTGTTCTTCCTGGCGTGAAAATAAAATTGAAAACCTCGTAGACGAATCGCAATACACGTCACATACGAACTGACCCTAACCGTTGTGTCAAGTGCCCAACTACAGGAAGACCCCTTTTATGAATTATAAAGGCTTGTGGTGCATGAAAATTCAGTTTTTTTTAGCCTCATTGGCCCAAATTCCTAAAATCAGCAAAAAACAGTCTACTATTTCAAATCAGGAATTTTTGAAAATAATGTTGCTGTTTGGAGATATAATAGACCTTCTGTACGACATATCGCACGTATAAGTCGTGTGAAAAAAATCTAGGGTACTCCTTGAACCCCTCAAGCGCATTGATGAATTTTACAGTTTTAGTTGGTTCCGTGATAACCTTATAGCCATTTGCAACCTTTCACAGAAATGTAATAAATAGAGTGTCATTACTTATTCCAGAAATAGAATGAAAGTTGGATGCCACCTCTTGAGATACTGTTGTTATGGTTAGTGGCTTGCATTCCTTCTTTAGTTTATTAAATGACATTTGTTTTCTGGGAATGTCTAAGAAACTGTTGGGTTTAGAACCTTAAAATATAGTTTTCGGGGACCCTTTACGGCTCTTGAGGGGCCCCGAGTTTTGTTTCTGTCACCAAGGGTTTGAAAATGAGCTTTGTCTCGTCGTTGTACGCCATAATAATGATAATAATTAAAAGAATAGTAATAATAATAATAATATAACAATATAGGGATAGGGATATAATAGACCTTCAGTACCATATCCGTACGTGTAAATCGCGTTAAAAAATTCTCTAGAGTACCCCTTGACCCCTTAATCGCATTATATGTATTGATGAATATTTCAGTTTAATTTGGATCCGTTATAACCTTATTGCCGTTTGCAAACCTTCACAGTAATGTAATAAATGGAATTGCATTGCGTCTTACAGAAATAGATGGACCACTGAGATTCTGTTGCCATCGTTACCGGCATGCATTCCTTCATTAATTTATTAAGTGCAATTAGTTTTTTGGGAATATCTCAAAACTGTTGGTTATAGGGCCTTAAAATGTGGTTTTCGGGGTCCTTTTAGGGCCCCCGAGTTTCGTTTCTCACATTGAGGGGCTGAAAATGAGCTTTGTCTCACGCTTATTTCAGCATGTATTTTAATGGGGTAGGCCCCCTGTTATGAGAGGTACGGAGAAGAGTTACATCAATGATTAGTGTCGTGCCTCTGATGGATATCTGTATCAAATTTTACGTTAATCCACCCAGCCGTTCTCGAGTTATAAGGACACAAAAAATTGTCCACAGACAGACAGACAAACAGACAGACAAAAAAAGTATTTTTGCGCGCATCCATCCTAAAACAGTCTGAAACGCACAAATATCGCAAATTTCCGTGGAAATTCAGAAAAAACAGTCAAACTTTCATTTTTATATATAGAGAGATAACCAAATAAGAGTCAGTGACAGTGGAAGGACAAAAAAAATAATAGGAAAACAAAGGGGTTTTCATCGAAGATTTTGAATTCTTGTTCAATGTTTACAATTTATGACAGGAACATTTTTGTTTTACTTTGTTTTAGCCTAGTTTTCACAAACATGGTAGACTATATTATTTAAAAATATATAATGCAATATATTTTTATTAATTAAATTATTGTTTTTCTTCTGCGAGAGCGTAGTTACATGAGAGAAGTACATCGATTAATCGACAAAATAATTAATCAATTAGTCGACCAACAGATAAATCGATTAAACGCACAATAAAATAATTGTTATTTGTAGCAATTAATCGATTTTTCTGTTTCGATTATTCGATAACTGAAATTAAAAGTGCCAACCCTCATGGAAACCTGCTGTTGCGGAAAGAGCGTAAAGGAACTGACCACCCTTCCGGACGTAAAGCCCGGCTCAAGGCGCCTTGCTTAGTGATCCCTTGACACAGCCTGGAACTCGAATAGTGTCGACTGTATCCATCGCCGTCTATAATTCTCAAGCCGTGCTGTTGTTAGAATTGGCAACGTTGAGTAGAGTCCGTAAGTTCTACAAACACGTAAGATCACATGCTAAGTTGTATTCATAAATATCCTTTATTTTGATACGACAGCATCTAAAATCAGTTCGTACTAACTATTTCAACACCCGTGAAATTCCTCGTGGTGAATCAGACCTGCTGAAAGTTGTAGAAGTGAGTATTTCCCATATTAAGTTGCATGTGTAACCAATACCTGCTAATGAATTTAACGAACAAATTCTTCACCAATATTTCATTAACACTGCAGTAGTCGCACAAAATTTTGTAACATTAGTGGTCGCGCGGATTACTATTGTAATCCATTTTAAAATAGATATTTTAATACTATTTTTAATTTTTTAAATTTATTATTATTTATTAGGGCGAAGGGTTTATATGAGACACAATTTTGGGATAAACAATAATGCTATTCAAGATTATAGATTTTATATATAACAAAAATACAAAATTAAGCTTATATTTACGTATGTTTCCTATGTAGGTTATTTGAGTATTTTGAAGAAAAAAAATACTGACACAAATCAAGTTTTTTCATATAGTAATATTTAGGATAAGAGTAACAAACACAATGTGATTGAATATATACAGGTTTCTCCTTGTCGGCTTGTTCATTAAGTTCTAGGTTCTAACGGCTCTAGGTACCGTCTTGAAGTTCTGTCTTTTCCAAGGTAAAATTCTGGGTGAAGTCTATCCAGCTCAATTTCTTGTCTTCTGTCTTCCTGGTCACTCTCTTCTGAACTGCTTTCACCACTTTCAGTGTCAGGCCTTTCTTCAATGAAGTCATCTTCTTCATCTCCATGAGATAGACCAAGAACAATGTCATTATCACTCTCAGTTTCTGCAAGCCAGCGGCGTATTTGTTCACTATTTAACTCAGACATTACTCATCGATCAATGTATTAATTGCCGCTTGTCTTAATGAAACAAATAAATAAAAAGCACTCAAACACAAAAACAAGAAACTACTTCAGAAACAAAAAGAGTCACGTAAATAGTCGCGCGGATTACTATTGTAATCCAAACGAATTTAAAATTCCACCAAAAATCGATGCGTTTGCTTTGAGCGCTGCCACTTAACTGACAGCAGTGCGGGTATGTGACTGGAATGTAGATGACCGCCGTGTTACCAATCCTTAGTTGCAGCATAAAATGTACCCTTGGATTACAATAGTAATCCGCGCGACTACTCCAGTGTTAAGCTATTTCAGATGCCTAGGAAGTGTTGTGTGCCTGACTGTAAGTCAAATTATGGCAGCACTATTAAAATAACTGGTTATATCAGTACGTTTTGAGCACTACAGCGAGGTGGACTTTCAGTGCCTAGAAATTTAGTTTTGGTAAATTATACGCGTATATAAATTATACCTTATGGAAAAGCATAAAGAGGAGGAGGACTAGACTGATAGGACATATTTTGAGACACGATAGCCTGCTGAAAACGGTATTGGAGGGAATGGTTGAAGGCAAAAGATGTCGAGGAAGACCACGCCTACAATATGTACAACAAATCATGTCTGATGTAGGATGCAGAAACTATGAAGAGATGAAGAGGAAAGCTATAAATAGAGCCGACTGGAGAACTGCCGCAGACCAATCCATGGATTGAATACTTAAGAAGAAGAAGTTATATATCTTCACGTGGCCTCTATATTCCAGTACATTATGAACTGTACTCAGTTGGCAAGTGCCTTTAGGTGGATTTCATTAGAAAGCTACCTATTTTTAAATTAAGTGACCATTGGAACATCATTGTTAGACTGTCAACACTGAGCTTGGAGGCCTATTGTGACTATGATGAGAGCATCTATGGACAAAAAGTGAAGAATTTATTATCAAAGGCAGTCTCTAAGTTCGTAAGAATAGTCTTCAATATTTTTTTTTGAGCGCGTCAATGACGGCAGTGAGCATAGCAGCAAGAAAAGGAAACTTCAGACATTGGGACATTGAGGTACAGTACCAGTACAGCCTTTTATTATTACCTTGTAGGGTATCGACAGTAAATAGCGTGATGATGTGTATCCTTTATTTGAGATATTTGTGTGTAGATTTAACGGACGTTTTGTTCTGTTGTATTTTCGGAAACATTTGGCGTCATGATGATGATGATGATAATTGTTGTTTTAAGGGGCCTAACATCAAGGTTATCGGCCCCAAATCATTTGGCGTCAAAATCTGTGTGTTTACGCCGTGGCCTACGTTATATACAAGGCCTGGAAATGAGGCGCCAGACAACATTACGAGCGATGGTTCGAAATTGTTTCGCATTTTTCCGCTAGGTTCGCTGTCTGGCGCCCTTAATCGTACCGTTTGCATTACGAACAATGTGAATAGTGTGTCTGTATTTGGCGGTAAATAAGGTGTCCTATTGAGTGAGAAAGCTAAGGCGAGTTTAAAATTGGCTGGCGAAGCGTGTCGTATTATAGTTGTGCTTTCGTTAAGAGCAGTAGACTGCTGTTTGACTGATATCGAGATGGGTGCTAAGTGGTCTTTATGAACATGACGTAGTGAAATGCAAGTTTTAATGCAGTGTACTAGCGTTAATGTGACATGTATGTGTGATAAATACTTTAGATAATAAACCACTGAATGATTTTAATAGAGTAACTTATGTGTAAATATTGTGTTCGTCGAAAATGGTGTACTGTAGCGTGCCGTATTGAAAATCTCGTCATGTTAAAGGCAATGGACTTTCGTTTCATAAATTTCCATTGAACAATGACATACCGAAACAATGGGTTCTAGCTGTTTCACGTGAGGGGGTAAAGCCAGGGTCTTTGTGGACACCAAAACAGTCTTCTACAATTTGTAGCAATCATTTCAAGGATTCTGATTTAGTATAGCCTAAGTACTACAAAGAGAACGTTCTTACCGAACGCATTTCCGGCGGTTTTTTAAGACTACCCCGAACATAAACAAGCAGAAATAAATAGAAATACGCGTAAAAGAGCACGTGTCGATAGAGACATACATGTCAACAATAAAAGGAAATGTTCAGGTAATTTAAATTTTTCGGAAGACTAGTGTGATGAGCGAATTGAAGAAAACCATGATCAACCACACGTTAGTGTAGAAACGCAATGTTCTACAATCAAGCAAACTCATTGCAAGTCAACAAAATTTAAATTAAGGGGGGCACTAAGAAAAAATACAATGTACAGAACTACAATTAAGTCATTGAATCAGAAGTTAATTTCATTGAAACAAAAATTACATTCAGCGCAACGTCAGGACAAACTCGATGTTCAAATATTGAAGCTCAAGAGTGAAGCGGATCGTGGGGACTTGAAGGCTAATTTCTTACTTGAACAAATTCGAGCTTTCACGAAACGCAAGTGTAAATACAATGAAACAACAGTAAAAATATGTGTATTGCTCTCTAATAAATCACCGTCGGCTTACCGCTTACTGGGAGATATAAATATTTTACATCTTCCTCATCCTCGAACATTGAAAACGTACATTGTGTATACGAACGGAGAGACAGGTGTCGCGTCACTTGCAAAAGCTGAAGAAAAGTCACTGACTCACTATAATGAGAAGGTTGGTTCATTAATCATTGATGAAATGGCCATAAAGTCTAGACTATTGTAAGACAAGAACTTAGACATGTTTCTCGGCATTTAGATATTGAGAAAGATACAATTGGAATCGAACATAAATTGGCTAATAAATTATTATGCATACGGTACTGTTCAAGGGCCTGTATCCTTCTACAGGATACCTGTTTCGTTCTACTTTACATGTGGACTCACACGACAACAGTTATCTAGGATAACACTGGAAATATTTCAGAATAGTGACGGACAACTGTCAGGTGAATGTGTCAATGGTTGAGGCACTGTGTGGCGGATGTGTCACTCATGAAATTCGTCACCCGAAAGACGAGCAGAGGCCACTTTTTCTTAGTTTCGATCCGAGTCACATCATTAAGAATGTACGATCACAATAACTGAGTAGGAACTTCTATGTAGATGACAATTTAATAAATAGTGATCATCTCAAGAATCTGTAACACTTACAGAAAAAGCTAGTAGTAAAGCCAGTTAGAAAATTAAGCAGGAAAGTTGTATAGCCTATCCAAGAAATTTAGAAAAAAATGAATGTGGCAAGAGCCAAATTGGTGTTTACTTCAGAGACAATAGCTGGGCTTAAGAGCATGGAAGTCGTTGAAAGTTGAAGATAAGGACAGCCTACACGAAACAACAACATTCTTGGAAATTTTTAGAAAATGGTTTGATATACCACACACGGACTTCATTCCAGAAATACGGCCAAGCTTATTTTCAGTGAAGATAATGATGAGAGACTTTCATGGCTGGCCAATGAATTTCTGCCCTACCTGTCACAGATTCAAAGTTATCCCGATAAAAAGATGAGACTTACAACGGAAACTTATCAAGCTTTGGTGCTAACAACCTCATCAACCGTGTCCTGCATACGATTTCTAATCAGTATCGGCTTCCATTATGTGCTTACGCGGAATCTCTCAAGTGACGATGTAGAACTGCTCTTCAGTCACCTGAGAAATAAGGGAGGTAACAATGACATGATGGACGTGAGATCATGCCTGCATGCCATCGAGTCAACACTTAGCCAAGGACTTATCGCATCTTATAGAAGTGGGGATGTGGAGCTGAGGGAAAGTCGTAACAGGCGCCTTGACAAAGTATCTGAAGCCTAAAAAATCGCGGAAGGTGCAAAACCCATCCCATGCTAAAGAAACACCCCAGCTTCCGGCACATGTCTTGGAGATTCTTGAAAGCCCTGTTCAAGGTATGAATATGGGGCATATAGCCTATATTAAGTTCATTGAAATAAAACATTATGATTGACATTTTAGCATTAAAAGCTCTATTTTTGTTTTCAGGAAAGCCAGCGTCTCTATCTTCCATTTCAATTGCGATGGTAGCGGGATTTCTTGTAAGAGTGGCAAAAGAGAGAACAGACTGAGACGGTTGCTTAGAGAAAATATCAGCTCCAGCAAATTCAAGCATGCCATTTAGTTTAATACATTTTCAAGACAGAGGGGGATTTAGATATCCCAAAGCTTATTTTATTTATCTGTTGGAAACAATTTCTCACTTTGTCACAACAGCCGTAAATTTCATGTCTCGAAAATATTTAGTGTCCAATTTCACATATATTTTAACTGACACGTTTTCCAAGCACACAAAATGTGAAGTGTGTATTGACAATTCTCTCTCCGTAGTTCTTCTGCAAAAGTTATTAAGGCCACTTTTAAAGAATATTGATGTGAATCACACGGGCAGTAGTGCAACGTTTCTGAATTTAAGAAGTAAGCCATTTGACAGAAAAATTCTTAAGTGAAGTGAAATACAGTCAAGAGTGAGCCGTATTCATCATTTTGGGGAAACTGGAGGAAAACAGGTAAGAAGTGCTAAAAACATGTATTAAATGTACTTGAGTTGCGTGTAACGCATAGTCAACAGCAGACAACTAGGGCGCCGAACCGCGATCCTAGTGGCGTCAAGTGGAACTACCAGTTTGGCGCACCAAGTCTCAGCTCTATTTCCTGGCCTTGAATATAACGTAGGCCACGGTTTACGCAGTGTTAGCAATTACCATGTGCTTGCGCTTGGCCTCCCTGGTGAGAGATGGGCGGTGTTGCCAAACCTTACGACACGACTTGAGAACTGTAGACGGCGATGCTATTTCCCTTCTGGATATGGCACTCTTTGATCTTGAGCTTATTATCGTTGCGGTATTGCATCATTAACCAAACTTCTTATTAGACACACCACGTATCGAAGGAGACATGGAGGAGGAATGATGCCGGCCATGAGTAAGCCGGTCGCGTGAGATGAAGAGTTAGTCACGTCCTCTTGTCATATAATCTCGTTCCGTCAGTTCAAGAGCACGATCTAGGTTCTGAGAAACCCTAATAGAGCAATTCTTATCGCCAACAGTTATAAACAACTTCCAGAACAAGCTTATGCAAATCAGAGCTTTCTCCCGGCATCACTTGAACACCAAAGCCACTACAGTGGAGTCTCGTTAATTGGAGACTACCTCGAACTATAGAAAAACCCGAACTTGCGAAATTACACTTTTGTCAGCACCCATGGTGAATATAAAACAAAACATTAACTGCCACGTACGCAAACCATACGGTCCAAGACCGGGCACGTTTATTTTTATAATAATAATAATAATAGCAATAATAATAATAATGAAAACTCGCGGCCTCTCACCGCTGGGTCCGTGGTTCAAATCTCGGTCTCCATGTGAGATTCGTGCTGGTCAAAGTGAAGGCAGACAGGTTTTTCTCCAGGTACTCCGGTTTTCCTTATCCAAAATTTCATTCCAGCCATACTCTCTACTCTCATTTCATTCTAGGGGCAGATGAACAATTAGTTCCACCCCTTAAAACAACAATAATTAACTTCCATTTCATTTCATCTGACATTCATTTAATCAATGCCCCAGGGGAGTGCGACAGACTTCGGCAGCCAACACAGTTCATATCCTCGCCGCTAGATGGGGGGGGGGGGCTTAATTCATTCCATTCATGACGCGGTAGGTCGACTGGAAGCAGGCTGAGGATTTTCATTTTCAATAAACAATTTTTTTCTAGGTTTATGCCGTGTCTTGTGCGAGGTTTCGCTTAGGAACACTAAGATAGGCTCATCTGCGGGCTCTTGGTGTCCGTGTCCGGACCTTCTTTACTGCGAGAACTATATGCTCAAGCAGCCTTTCACCTTCCTATAAAGGCTTCCGATAAGATGGTATATTGGCTTTCACGGGCAAGGAATTAAAACTCAGCAATTTTTCTAGGTTTATGCCGTGTCTTGATATGTTATTGGTTTTACGTCGCTTTTAACTACTGCGGCTTTTAGAGACATCGGGGTGCAGGAATGTGCTCCGAAGGGGATCTTTAACGTGCCAGTAAATCTACTGACATGGCTCCTTCACATTTACGCACCCCCAAATGGCACCTGACTGTGCCGGGATTCGATCCTGTGTTTATTTTTTAGCGTGGCGGTGATATATAGTTCTCATATTTTCCACAATAACGACCTGCTCGCTTTTGAAACCTAGCTGAGCGGTCATGTTTACATTCCATGTTTGCGTGTAGCCAGGGCTTTCCTAGCACAAGGCACAGTGTTGTCAGCTCTCCACTGTAGTTACTGAGAGCGAGCAGCGAGACTGGACAGAACTGCATGCAACTGTGCAACACTGGAGACCTGACAAGCGAGCCGGACTCCACGTGGACTGACAGAGGAAGCATGCTATTGGTCAAGAACCTTCAGCTATTGGTCAACAGCAGAGAGTCATAAATACGGTCATTGTCGGCTCGTGGTAAGGAGTAACGTGTCAGTCGCAGTTCAATAACGAGGATTTAGCGGCTTCGGTGGCGTAGTTCGTAGCAGAGGCCTACTGAACTGCTGTGCCCAAGATCGTGGGTTAAAACCCGGCCGAAGTAGTCGAATTTTTTTAGAGCGTTAAAATCCTTCAGTGTGCCTTCCATCTGAGGGAAGTAAAGCCGGCGGCCCCATGTCATAGATTTATGGCATGTAAAAGATCCATCCACTAACTAAACTTGTGTGAAGCTAAATTTCAAGGTTAGATTTTGTTGAAACACTATCATAGTTCCAACGATCACCACTAGATGTCAGTGACATCTGGTAGCGAAAGTTGCAACTACTTGAAATTGAATGGAACTCGCAGCTCATCCCATGGGTGTCCGCTTGAAGCAGCTACAACCTCTGGCGAGCCGAACATGTCCTCGGACACTCCCGGCACTAAAAGCCATACGCTAAATAAATAAATAAATAAATAAATAAATAAATAAATAAATTATAATGAGGAATTTGAGAAAACTAATGTATATTGAAGGTGAGAAGGAGGGAGTTTCGGAGAGGGGTAGGATCGGTGAATTAGCGGACGGCGTTCATCGTCAGTGTCCACACTGTCTAGCGTGTCAACAAGCACCTCGTCCGTGTTCAGTTTTCGCGCACTGAAACTGACGATTTGTTATTTTTATTAGGGTAATTCAAGTTCGTCAACTTGGATTTATGGGAAAATCGAACTATCGAGATTCGAAACTTGACTGTACCAAGAACTCCAAAGCATATTAGTTCGCGACCAGAACTGCAAGGGAGAGCTAATCATGCGATCAAAATCAACGTTTGAATAACGTACGTACACAATATTCCTCATCTAATAGTACATAACATTATGGCCTACACATATTAAGATCCAACATGGCGACCATCCGAAATATAAGGTGCGTTCAAAAAGTAACGAGCCGGAGGCTGGAATGCGCAAACTGGAGACGACATCGGCTAATCGTGGCGTGTGTAACGAGGTGTGGTTCCGACCAGAGCGTGGAAGGTCACAGCCCATCGCTAGAGAGCACGCGTGCACGTCACGTAACGATACAAAGCGAACAGCAGCATGCGTCTGTCGTCCAACGTTGCCAGTCGCATTGCAAACAGTGACATGGAGGCGTCAACCGAAGAGCAAAGAGGTGTTGTTCGGTTTCTAACAGCGGAAGGAGTAGGGGGAACGGACATTCATCGCCGAATGTCGCAAGTGTACGGCGAATACTGCATGTCCCTTGCAAGGTTCAAAGCGTGGCACAAGCCCCCCTGCATTACCGATGACAACGTCCAGCTGGTTGATGCATTCATTACCCAGGACCACCGAGTGACAGTGAACGCCATAGCCGCCGTGGTCGCTCCACGACAATGCACGACCTCATACGGCCAACACAGTCGCGGCATTCCTGCAGAAATTCAAATGGGAGGATCTCGGCCACACTCCATACAGTCCAGTCCTCTCTCCCTGCGATTACGCCATGTTTGGTCTCCTGAAAAGGGCTCTGCGGGGCCAACGATTCACCTCGGACGCCAACGTCCAGCTGTACGTGCGGAACTGGTTCACATCGCAGCCCAGGGAATTTTATGAGACAGCCATTCACCGCCTCGTGTCACAGTGGGACAAGTGCCTCAACAGCCAGGGCCAATACTTCTAACAGGGAATTTTATGAGACAGCCATTCACCGCCTCGTGTCACAGTGGGACAAGTGCCTCAACAGCCAGGGCCAATACTTCTAACATACAGGTACTTGTTTCTGTAATTATGCCTCCAGCTCGTTTCTTTCTGAACGCACCTTATATTTCGACAGTTCACAATATCTATTAATCTATGACAGCAATTAAACTGAAATTCTGTATTTGTATAGAGGCTATAAACATAAGTTCACCTATGGGACGTTCAATAACCTGGTGAGCACAAATCCAACATGACGGCGACGCGAAATTTAAATATCTAATGGACTTTTCTCGCGATTTAACCATCCGAGCGCAGTGGAACTTGGTACGGTATATGCTTATATACATTTTAATCCACTGGTATCTAATTCATTTAAATTATTTTGATAACCACAAGATGGCGGCTGAGCGAAATTTTAATATCTCATTTTTATTTCTTGTGTCCTAATCATGCGATTGAAGTTCGAATAAAACACCTACACAATAATCTTCATGTAATAGTACATAACTCTCAGGCCTATATATAAAAATCCAACATGGTGAACATCCGAAATATTTAGATGGTTCTCAATATCTACGAATCTATTACAGCAATCAAACTGATAATTTGTATGTTGATAGAGGCAATTGATATTAGTAGGATATATGGAAATAGGCTATTTAGTTCTTTACGGAACTACTTGTTTCTAAACGCTTGGCCATCTGGAGCCCCCACTTTCGTAACTAATTTCTGCCCAAGACCTGCATATACCATAAATTAGCACGAAATTGGTGATATACACACATCAAAAAAAGTTTTGCATCACCTCGGTTCCCAGATCTCCGGCATATAGACGTTGACTGTGTATATTGTATCCAAGATACAGTCCCTTTGACTGTTCATAGATGTCACTAAAACTGCTCAAAGATGTAAACAACCATGCATGAGCAGGGCCTATCAGACGGAGGGGGTACGACAGCCGATCAGTTCCAGTCATTCCACCAGGACGAAGGTACGCTGCTCATGTTGTCTGTAGTTCTACCATGCCTAGAAGGTCAATACCGCAGTTCGATCGCGTCCGCATTGTTACTTTGTGTCAAGAAGGGCTCTCAACAAGGGAAGTTTCCAGGCGTCTCAGAGTGAACCAAAGCGATGTTGTTCGGACATGGAGGAGGTACAGAGATACAGGAACTGTCGATGACAGGCCTCGCTCAGGCCGCCCAAGGGCTACTACTGTAGTGGATGACCGCTACTTACGGATTGCCGCTCGGAGGAACCCTGACAGCAATGCCACCATGTTGAATAATGCGTTTCGTTCAGCCACAGGACGTCGTGTTTCAACTCAAACTGTGCGCAATAGGCTGCATGATGCGCAACTTCACTCCCGACGTCCATGGCGAGGTCCAGCTTTGCAACCCCGACACCATGCAGCGCGGTACAGATGGGCCCAACAACATGCTGAATGGACCCCACGGAATTGGCATCACGTTCTCTTTACCGATGAGTGTCGCATATGCCTTCAACCAGACAATCGTCGGAGACGTGTTTGGAGGCACCCTGGTCAGGCTGAACGTCTTAGACACACTGTCCAGCGAGTGCAGCAAGGTGGTGGTTCCCTGATGTTTTGGGGTGGCATTATGTGGGGCCGACGTACGCCACTGGTGGTCATGGAAGGCTCCGAAACGGCTTTACGATACCTGAATGACATCCTCCGACCCATAGTGCAACCATATCGGCAGAATATTGGAGAGGCATTTGTCTTCATGGACGACAATTCTCGACCTCATCGTGCACATCTTGTGAATGCGTTCCTTCAAGATAACGACATCGCTCGACTACAGTGGCCAGCATGTTCGCCAGACATGAACCGTATCGAACATGCCTGGGATATGTTGAAAAGGGCTGTTTATGGACGTCTTGACCCACCAACCACTCTGAGAGATTTACGCCGAATTGTCGTTGAGGAGTGGGACAATTTGGACCAACAGTGTCTTGATGAACTTGTGGATAGTATGCCACGGCGAATACAGGCATGCATCAATGCAAGAGGACGTGCTACTGGGTATTAGAGGTAGTGGTGTGTACTGCAATCTGGACCACAAATGCTGAAAGTCTAGCTGTATGATGGTACAACGTGCAATGTGTGGGTCTCATGAGCAATAAAACGAGCTGAAATGTTGTTTGTGTTGATCTCTATTCCCTTTGTATTTAACGGTTCCGGAACTCTTGGAACTTTTTTTGATGTGTGTATTTGCACGAAATCGGTGATGACGAGTAGGCGCGGTCCCCTTGTAATCTCCTTGATGGTAAGTCCAGGTGGCATTCCTAAATAATCAGAGAGCGAGGGATTAGGGTAATCTAAGCCTGCTGTATATCTGAAGAGGTAAAATAATAATAATAATAATAATAACTTATGGCCTCGGGTGCAAGCTTCGTTATTTGACACCTAGAGGGTAGCTTGCATGTTGAATTTCGTTGTTCCTTGAAGCACTATGAAAGTCGAGGAGGTTAGATATCTAAGCTCCTTGAACACTATAGCGCTTTCTAGTAGAGAAATTAGGAACTTTGTGTTGGCGGAAACTCCCGAGATTAATTTTGCCATTATGAACACGGCCTACTGAATTCAAATGGGTTATTTAACATGCCAACATCGTATGACATGCGTGGCACGCTATCTGGAGAATTACAGTACGTGAACTACTCAAACGCCTTCGCTCACCTTGTAACATACAGGGCTTCCTCACAATGGTCGCCGCACTGACCTAACAAACACCAGACACCAAGGATGCAATTAACCAACCGTATTTACAGAGACTTCGCAAACACCAAGCACACCAGATGCAATTACACATGTTGTGTTTGCTAGGGGACTTCGCCGATTCCTTCACTGGTCTACAAATACAAGTCACTATATCTGAACACCGCCCTTATCAGAGAGGATTAACCTTTTTTTACACTAATTATCACCAACCCTTTGTAAATTTGTGTTATTTTCTAATGTAGCATTAATATTAGGTAATATTTATGGCATGTAAAAGAACTTTCCACTAATTAAACTTGTGTGAAACTAATTGTGGGTTAAATTTTGTTGAAACGCTCTAAGAAAGTTCCAACGTTCACCACTAGGTGTAAGTGACATCTGGTAGCGAAAGTTGAAACTACTTTAAATTGAACGGAACTTGTAGCTCACCCCATGGGTGTCCACATTGAAGAAGCTACAGCCTCTGGCGAGCCGAACATGTCCTTGGACACTTCCGGCACTAAACGTCATACGCTAAATGATGAAAATCCACAGCCTGCTTCCAGTCGACCGACCGGGTCAGGAATGGAATTAATGAAGCCCCCGCGGCGAGGATATGAACTGTGCCGGCTGCCGAAGCCTGTCGCACTCCACTGGGGCAATGATTAAATGAGTGACAAATGAAATGAAATGATAGTGGAAAGTTTTGCTGGAATGAATTTGTGACAGGGAAAACCGGAGAACCCGGAGAAAAACCTGTCTGCCTCCACGTCGTCCAGCACAAATCTCACATAGGGTGATCGGGATTTGCACCACGGACCCAGCGGTGAGAGGCCGGCGTGCTGCCGCCTAAGCTACGGAGGCTTACGCTAAATAATAATAATAATAATAATAATTTAAGGCGGCAGAACTTCGAGGTAATCTGTCGCTCTGTCAGATTTCCTATTTTAACAAACAATAATTTCAAATGACGTATTTTTATTCATGCAAGGTTTATGACTTTACAAAAACTCGTCCATCTCGTGGCGTAGTAGTTGCCATTCTTGGATGTCACCCCGAAGGTCTGGGTTTGATTCCTGACTCTACCAAAACAATTATTCTGGACTGAGGGCTGAAACGAAGTACACTCAGCCTCGTGAACCAAAATTGAGAAGAGGTGGATCTGATTCCTACCTCAGCCATCCTGCAAGTCGATTTCTGTGTTTTTCCCCACTTCTACTCCTAGCAAATGCCTGAATGGTTCCTAACTGAAGGCCACGGCCGCCTCCTTCCCAATCCTCTTCTGAATTACAATCACACACACAACTAGAGCCATCACAATGACACACATTATCAGACAATAGTTCCACACACACAAGTGCATGGGGCTAAATGACCACGATGTCCAAGCCCCTCAAATGAAGCAACGGCAACAATTTCTGTGTATGACCTCGCACCTCAGGTCGCACTGAAGGCAGAGCCAGAAGCATTTGCAAGTATAACGGATAGGGAAATGAAGTTATTACATCCCTTTACTAGTACAGTGACCTACTGCCAGCGGTGGAAACCACACAGGATTTAAAAAAATGGATTATAATTGTTATTCCAGTCAGTTGGCAACACGTACCGAAGAGAGAGACTCCGATACGTTGAAATATGCAAAATTAACGTTCAGTGAGAGATTAGGTGTAGTCCGACCGATCGAGAACGTCCATGTTTAACTGGATCATTCCCGCAAAGTGCCAATGGATCAGGTTAGTTCAATCACGCACTACCTTGCACAATATCAACGTTGACCATACAAGACCTCGTAAGCCACTGTAATGCTGTAATTTTACATTCTCTACCTTGTAGCCTGCCACAAATCCCTAGAACGAGGGCTGCTTTTCTTCAACCTCCGATGGACTATAAATAAATTAACATAACAAAATAATTTTATTACTAAAAGTTTAGTTTTGTACTTTTTTCCTCAACATAATCGCCAAAACGATTGAGGCATTTGTTGTTTCGTGACACCAGCTTTCCAATGCTCTCTGCAAAGAATTCTGCCGCCGGTGAGGTGTGTACGTCTGGACAGTCTCCTGAGGATCTTCATTGGTGGTAAGGCGTTGCCGCCCAACAATACCTTCAATCCTCGAAAGAGGTGAAAATCCCTCGGTGCGAGGTTTAGACTAAATGGTGGATGGTCGCAAACTTCTCTCTTGATTTCTTTAGAAGGTATTTCGTCACGTTGGCACGATGCGGTCGAGCATTATCATGAATCAAAACCACGCCGGACGAGAGCATGCCTCTTAGTCTCCTCTGAATTGTTCTGCTTGAAGAAAGCGTATCACACTCCGCAACTCACATTTGGCGGGAGTATCGATGGTAGCAGCCATGTTTAATTGTCCGTAGCTCAGCTACGACTGGTGCATTGAAGCCCACAATGTCACAGGTTGTGGAGGGGGCGTAGCGCAATTGCACAACGCACAGACCAGGCAGCCGTATATCCCTTGTTTACTTAGACGCATGATTGGAGGTTGAAAAATAACCAGTCGTCGTACGTGGCTATTCATTCCCGACAAATGTTGTATTTTAAGTTGAATTTTCCATGGCCAATTGTGGAAGATATTGAACCTTAAATATAAAGTTTGACGAGAAATGATATTTACTTAAGCCTAGGGTTTTGTACACTTACTGTCAAAGAAAACCTATCACTTGAAAAATTCAACATTACTATAATTTAAATCATAAATATGAACGCTCTAGGCGAAGTACATAACTTACTGGCATATTGGCTTTGACGGCCGGTGAATTAAAACTCAGCAATTCTTCTAGGTTTGTGCCGTGTCTTGTGAGGGGTTTCGCCTAGGACACCAAGCTGGCTAATCGGCGGGCTCTTGATGTCCCCGCCCGGACCCCCACAGGAGTGACGAACTGCGCGCCACCTCCCTGCTTGGCTTTTAGTTCTCGCAGTCAAGTGGTGCAATTGCACCTAATATAAAGGGAGGTGGCGCGCAGTTCGTCACTCCTGTGGGGGTCCGGGCGGGGACACCAAGAGCCCGCCGATGAGCCAGCTTGGTGTCCTAGGCGAAACCACACACAAGACACGGCACAAACCTAGAAGAATTGCTGAGTTTTACATAACTTACTGTTTATAGCATGGAAGTAAGGTTAATTGTTTTCCTGGATGTATTAGCATTCTTCATGTCATTGTTTCACGTAACAATAACGATTCATTGACATGATGCTGTTTCCCGCGGAAAGATGTGCGCACCACCATTTTCGATCAGAGCCACTGCCCTAGCAACATCTTCAGGCCTCAAGCACATATTCGTTCCTGAATTGCACAAGTACAACTGAGGATATGGCTGTATTGATATTCTCCTATGCCAACAAGTGGCAAGAGAGAAAAGAATAAAACATTGCATTGTTGACGATAGCGATGGCGCGCACATCTTTCCGCGGGAAACAGCATCATGTCAAAGAATCGCTATTGTTGTGTGAAACAATGACAAGAAGAATGGTAATGCATCCAGGAAACCAATGAACCTTACTTCCATGCTATAACTACAGTATGAACTGTACCAGGCCTAGATTTGAATGAAAGTAATGTTGAACTTTTTACTTGATCGTGTTTTTTTTTGTGTTGTTTTTTTACCGGTGAGTGTATATATAACACAAATAATAATAATAATAATAATAATAATAATAATAATAATAATAATAATAATAATAGTAATAATAATAATCTTATTTTTTTTAAATAATGAGGAAGAAATTTCACCTTTTACGTAAACTGAACGATCTTGACAAGTAATTGCGTCAAAGTTTGGTGGTTTGAGACACTATGTAAGTTACGCATAATCCATTGGGCCCCAACTTACTTATTCTGCCATCCGTGTAAGTAATTGCGAATACAGTATGTCATTTCACCGAGGTCATTATTTTGGCCAAGCTGTGTGCCGGCCGTAGTTCAGGGAGGAGCGAGGCAAGTGTTCTGTAACATGCATACACACAGGAGCAAGATGGCCTGCAAGTGCTGTATGGTTGGCATTTTGTTTCAGCATTCATTCTTAGAGGTTGTGTGTGCTCTCATTTGAAGAGTCTAGGTTGAACCTCAATTCCAGATGTTATAAAAATGAAAGACGACGGTAACTGTCTGTTCAGGTCATTACCATAAAGGTATCCGAATAGCGAATGTCTTATGGAAAGATGTGCTGTAGGATTGCTGAAATGAATGCTGCGGGAAAGCACCGATCTTCTAATAATATTAATAATAATAATAATAATAATCTGGACAAAAAAATGTGACGATCCTTCCCTTCCTCCTTTCTCCCACTGGCCTGACACCTAAATAATTTTCAGTAAATCTATCCACACTAAATCTTCCCATATACACCCACACTATTGCACAAAAGTCTGCAATTCTATATGAGTCATGTTACCAAATGTAAGTTGAGTAAATAAAATTAATAATAATAATATGGTCTCAGCTACCAAGAGTAGATATTTCCAGTTGGAGCCATGTAGGCGATCTACTCTACAATTCCGGCATTCCGTTTGCACTACCACCTAGAAACTAAATTCAATTGGACGACCTGTGGCAGAGATTAAGGTAAGTTTACTCTTCACTAAAAGTGATACGAGAGATCTTTTACGAGCAGACATCGTACAATTCGGAGTGGCGAAGACTTTTCTCCATCCATAAAAAAAACATCCGACTTCCTCGCCGGAGATCGAGCCCGCAATCTGAGGAACATGAGGAGAATCTACTATCATGTATCCACCGAGGAAGCTAATAATATCATGAAGAGCCGAAAATAAAGGTTAGCCGTACAGAATGAAATGAATGTCGGCCAATATGTAAACACCTCCGATTCTTCTAGCATTCTACAGCGTCCCGTGTGTCTGAAAAGATAAATTTCCTGCCTATGTCAGCGATCACTGCAAAGGAATCGATTGCCGTCGAGGAGAAATGGTCGAGTCCAGTAGCAAGCAAGAGACACGACGTTTTCAGTCCTCGAGATAAATGAAAACACAGATAGCAGCAATGCAGCCTGACGTGATGCATTGCTAGAGCAGTTTTATCTCTAGCCTAGGGAACTAAATCACCACAGCTAGGATGTAAATCACTTATGTAACACCAGGAAGGAGATACATCTGCACGCACTCGAACAGCCATTAAACACGCCATTTACAAGAATAACAGATCACCTATTATTACATGGAACTGTAACAGTACATCACTCGGCGGGAATATCAGTGCAAAACTAAAAAAAAACTGGTTGTAGAGAAATACATGTAAAGGGACAATATAAAAGTTGAAACTGTAAATCAAGAGCCGTCAACACAGTGCATGCACTATTCTGCAAGCCTCTCCAACTCGTGGGCTGTGGGTGGGAGCTCAGTGCTCGGCTCCGAGGTGTCCCCACCACCTTCTACTCTGTCTGTCTCTGTCTTGCCACAGTAGAGTTGGTAATAAGTGAGGCCCGGAAGTTTATGCAAAATCATATTTTTGCATATGTATGCATATTTTGGTTAATTTGCCACAAGGCATCATATTTGTCTCCTTTGCCTGTTAAGTGCATATCTCTGCTTGAGAAAGACGTATATTCTAATTTCCTATTGTTTTGAAGCGATTTTTGTTACTTCATGCTCTTAAAGTCGTATATTTCGATTTATAATAAACAGAATAATACTGAAATTATTATAATATCTAGTACGTTTCAGTCGTGTTTTTTTTTCATTAAAAAAATCAATGGCTATTAAAATTATATCATCAGTTACACTTAAAAATTAACATAATAAAATAATTATTAATGGTCAACACCGCTTGAAGTTCCATAAAATAACATCTCCTACTATTTAGAACTGTTTCTTATTAATAGTTGAGTTATTTTAAAAGAGGTGCAGTTATGCGTCCGTCTGTTCAAATTTTCATGAGATTCAAAATAGAAACAGTAAAGAATACGCAATGATCGCAACTGCCGCAGTTATTTCATAGTGCATATTTTTTAAAACGTGATGCATATTTTACCAATAATTAGTGTATTTTTGCATAAATTTTAGCCTATTTGTCCGTGGGTGTGTGTGTGTGTGTGTGCGTATGTGTGTGATGTGTGTGTGACCCCCCCAATAACTTCTAAACGGCTGGAGCGATTTTAATGAAACTCGGTAAGATCATAGCACCATTCTGGCCAACCCCGACCGTGCCATTCAATATTTTTTTAAGTCTTATCAATCCAACATGACGACTGTGCGTAATATTTAATCAGCATTCAATATCTCCGAAACTATTACCGATAACATCCTGAAATTTTGCTCGGTAATCAACGGAGCTACTAGAAGTTCACATATGTGACTTTTGTAAACCTGGTAACTACAAAACCAACATGGCGGCCAAGCGAAGTTGCGACTTTTAAATAGATGTTTCTCGCTATTTAACCAACCAAACGCAATGAAACTTGGTACAGTATATGTTTATGCATATTGTAATGCACCGACATCTAACTTCGTTCAATTGTTTACTTAACCTCAAGATGGCGGCTGTGCGAATTTTAAAATTAAGTTTTTATTTCTTGTGTCGTAATCATGCGATCGAAGTGAAAGTTTGAATAATGAACCTACGCAATAATTTTCATTTAATGGTAAATAACCCTATGGCCTATACATATAACAATCCAACATGGCAACCATCCGAAATATTTAGACGGTTCTCAATATCTACGAATCTATTACAGCAATCAAACTGATTTATTTAATGATCATAGGGGCCATGAACATAAGTTCACCTATAGGACTTTCAATAACCTGGTGATCACAAATCCAACATGGTGGCGACGCGAAGTATAAATATTTAAATGGAGGTTTCTCGCAATTTAACCAACCGAGTGCAGTTAAACTTGGTAGAGTAAATGCTTATACATATTATGTTAATCCACTGCCATCTAATTTATTTCAATTGTTTCCATAACCCCAAGATGGCAGCTGTGCGAAATTTTAAAATCTCGTTTTTACTTCTTGTGTCCTAATCATGCGATTGAAGTTTGAATACTATACGTACACAATAATCTTCATGTAACATTACATAACTCTAAGACCTACGACCTGTACATATATAAAAATCCAACATGGCGACCATCCGAAATATTATCCGGTTCTCAATATCTACGAATCTATTACAGCAATCATACTGAAATTTTGTATGTTGATAGTGGCAATTAACATAAGCAGTATATATGAAAATATGCTTTAGTTCTTCACGGAACTACTTGTTATTCATTTAATAGTGCTTGCCATGGGGGTGAGTGGTTATCGTGTCGGACTACCAACCCAAGCTTGCAGGTTCGCTCCTGGCCGTGGTAAGTGATTTTTTTAAAGGCAACAAAAATCACGATACGCATGTCATACGATGTTGGCATGTTAAAGAACCCATTTGAATTCAGTAGGCAAAATTAATCTCGGGATTTTCCGCCAGCACAAAGTTCCTAATTTCACTACTAGAAAGCACTATAGTGTCAAGGAGCTTAGGTATTTAACCTCCTTGACGTTCATAGAGCTTCAAGGAGAGATAAAATTAAACATGCAAGTTGCCCTTTGGTCGTCAATTAACAAAGCTTGCACCCGGCACCCAAGGCCAAATGATATTATTATTATTATTATTATTATTATTATTATTATTATATGTAATAGTGCTTGAACTTCCGGGCCTTAGTAATAAGCTATGTTCGGTTAATAAGATTAATAATCGATTAATCGAATAATTTGAAATGTATCGAAAACTATTAATCAATTAATCGACTGATTGTTTACCTCCCGCCGGTACCGTCACCTTGCAGAAGGCAATCGGGTATTGTCGGGTGTTTGGAGGCTTGCGGCTCAAATGATGCTTGGGGCTATGACAGAGGGAGCTTCGGCTCCTGGTAGGGCCACCCAAGCTGGACAGGACTACGGTGATTGGCCCGACTAACAGCGGTACTCTGGTCCTCCAGGTTGAGGGTTGGGCGTGGGGCTAACAACCCTATCCCGAAAAAAAACCACACTTGTTACGGAACCAAAGGACAAATGAAACCGGACGGATGAAATGGATAAACGACCTTGGCAAAGGAAACGGTACATGAATAGGTATTTTGGGACATGGAATGTAAGAACACTGATTAAACCTGGAGTATTACGGAACTTGAAGAAGGAAATGAAGACATACAGTATAATGTAAAGCTGGTAGCAAAACAAGAGGTAAAATGGAATGGAAGTGGAATACTTGCCACGGGGTCACACCCTGTTCTATAGTTGTGGTACAGAGGACAGGGTGGTAAGGAAGGTCTTCAATGGGAAGCCAAGAGGACGGCGTGTGAAGGGTTATAGAAATTTATAAAAGTTACTTTTTACTTAAATATACGAAGTGCCGTCAGATTCGTGAGACAAAATGTAATATCAATAGTATTTAATCTATACTAATAGAGTATAATAAACCTGAAGAGTTTGTTTGTGTGTGTTTAAACGCGCTAATCTCTGGAACTACCAGTCGGATTCGAAAAATTATTTTTGTATATGATAGCCAGATTCAAGAGGAATAGTTTAGGCTATATAGCATCAGGCTACACCTCTCAGGTAACCTTAAAGATAGATTTTTGTTCAGTAAGTCGGAAGAACAAGCGCTCCCGATCAGCTTCAATAATACCTAAGTCTATTGTTACCTGGCAATGCGGGCTGCATCACGTTGTCGCCCCTACCAGTGTTCTGGTGCAGAATTGCGAGCTGCTTATAAATTGCAGTCACGGGGAGTAATTAGCGCAAACGATTTCTTAGGCCCCTTAAAACAGTTATCATGACAATAGTATGCCTCTGTATAAGGGCGATGGTGTTGGTGCAGTATACTGAGGTTATCAGCTGCAATAAGCGTTGGTGCTTTCCGATCCTTATCCTTGAGCGCTCCAGTTCAGTAGTAGTATTCATTATCAGCCATAAAACAAATAAATCCACTATAATTCCGATGGATATAACAAATAATAATTGTTCGCCAATGTTCCCAGAAGAAGTAGAAATACATTGTAACATAGAAGGGCTGCTTCATTTAATGTTATGGAATGAATTACTTGCGGGTACTGGATAGCGGAACTAATACAATAAAATGAGCATCAACATAAGGAAACTCAGAATTCAAGTATGCATGGAAAATATCGCATACTATAAGTAGATTGCCTAGACTAGCGGTTCACCAAACAAAGATCACGCACCAGAAAATAATTATAACAGAGTATTTACTGATTCAGTACCGTAGTGATCGCAAAGAACAAGGGGGCAATCGAATTATCAAAATAATAATAATAATGATAATATAAATAACCCGTGGCACCACAAACCATGAAGCATTTTCCTATCAAGCGACCGCTGCGCATTCATTTGGCCGACATATTGCAAGGTGGCGCGTGGTCAGCGCGTCGGATTCCCTCGGCCGTTAATCTTGGTTTCCATGTCCAGACCGTTGCCTCACTGTTATATAGCTATTCAATTGTCCTCACGAGGCTGACTTCACCCCGTTACAGCCCTCACGTTAGTTTCTGAAATCGCTGACGGAGCCGGGAATCGAACCCGAGTCATCCGAGTGAGAAGCAGACACGCTAACCGAACACCACGGGGCTGGCTGATGATGCTAATAATAATAATAATAATAATAATAATAATAATATAAAGCGAAGTTGAAACTATATTCAACGGTTGTCTGACCAGAGTGCATAAATATGCTGCCGAGAGCTTGCCGAAAATAGATCTCCGGATTGAGAAAAAAGAAATGAAGTTCCTCAGATGGACTTAGGACAAAAAAAAGTATCAGAAGAGTTAATTTCCATTTGAGATCCAACAAGTAGTTGTATGCGAATATATAAAACATACCCACCACTATACGGGAGAGGAGGTTGTCCTTTAACGAGTACCTAAGGAGAATGAACTCTGAAAGATTAACTTATAACAGACTTGCACTTCAAGAGAATTTAAATATCCGTCCTTGCTGTCTAAGAGAGATGCACAAAGTCCTGCAGAACCAGAGCATAACACCTTCCTGTTTAGAAAGTCAAAACAGAACACTTATTTAGAAAGAAAGTTGCGCAGAGTAGGAAAAATCCTCAGTAACCTCCTAACCGCAGAAGGTCTCAGGGGTACAATGACACAGAAAGAGCCCAAGGTAAAAAATCTCCGGGAGGTAATGTAAACAGAAGAGAGTAAGCTTAAGACGGAGGGAAGTCCAGTATAATAATAATAATAATTAGCCATTGAAACAAGGGGTAGAAAATGGATCTGGCGTTTAGGCTTTGCATCAACACGTAAAAGTCCAAATCCCGGTCTTATCAGACCAAGTATCGGCACTATAACACAGATGTAAAGTCATTGTGCCACTTTGCGACAGAAACCTTAGCAAGCATGAAATTACTGAAATTGAGAAAACAGAAAAGAAATTATTTCGGAAAATTCTAGGTCCCAAGAAATTACCTGACGGTGGATATAAATTTCAAATGCGGTCAAATCAATCGCTCTATGACAAATGTGAAGGGATTTCTGACAGTATGTGAAAAAGAAGTTGATGTTCTATGGGCATATTAAAGATTAGGAACTGAGAGATTAGCTAATAACATTCTTAACCTTCAAGAAAAGTGGAAGACACAACCTCCTTGGCTTGAGGAGGTATATCAAGACTTAAAAAGGGCAAATATTGGACTAGTTGAAGTGTGGGACAGGACAAGATTCAGAACTGAAGTTGCAAGTGTGAAGGATCCCGCCAAAAGAAGACACACGCTTTCAGTGGAAGAAAGGTTGAGAAGGAGTCAAAGGTTGGAAAATCTCTGGCAGGAAGCTAAACGGCAAGGAAAAAAACACTTTGAAGACGAAGACCTGAAGAATTGTTGTGTACTTGTAGTCCATATATGGCTGTATCGAATTAATATTAACAATAATTGCTTCTACGTCATAAAGGACGGATTATCGACTCCTGATGGACGAAACGTAGCTTCAGTATCTTCGACTCAAAACCATAAACGACAATGCCATGGTACGTTAACGTCCAGAAAGATCTTAAAGAAATGAGGATACGAGCAGAAGATGCACAAGACCGAAATCTATATTGAACCCGCTGAGCTAAGGTTCATGTGATATTTTTCACGACAGCACATTTATGATGGGATGTACTACCTTTGAACACACCCAGAAAGCTACGAGAAGCTGAGAGCATATACAATTCTCTTTGAAGTAGCGGAGAATCGCACTTTTGACTTTGGTGAAGTCTGCTAATTAATTATCTGAGGTCTTATTAATCAATTGTATCTTTCCACGAGACTCAGAATATTCCATTTCGTCATTCAGTATTATTGAAACATTTTGGAGAATGTTTTTTCACTTTAAGGTAAGGTAATATCATTGCAGATACGCAAACAGGAATGTAAGTAGTCGCTCAACGACTTAGTTTGACGACTTGCTTCCACGAGGAACGCAGTTCCTTGCACTACGTCTGGAGAATCCGCCCTGTGTAGGCGTGTTATTATATCCGTCGCATAAGACGTGGCAAACAGTCCGCTTTTCAGCGTGGAAATCATTATCAGGTGCCATCGAGCACAATTATACTACGAATCACTGTTGCTGATGTGCAGTGATCAACACGAATTGCAAAGTGAATTATTTGGCAAGTATTGTGAAATTTACGACATTACTGTAGCACCACATTTTTACACCCACGTGTTTGTGGAGGGCCGAGAGCCTGGTGCGAAAATATACAGGTAAATGTGACATTATTACTTTAAACAAGTGTTATAATAAAAGTACATTATACACAGATTGCTACGGTGAATTTATCTATAATAAAACAACGCCCATTTCACGGATGCCACGTGATAGAAAAAGTAGCGTCTGTACACGTGTGGAACCGCAGAACAGTGCATGGCCAATTTATCATTTACATCTGCAAAGTGTAGAGGCTGTGTTACCAGTTATATTTAAAGCCTGTGATATCTACGACGAATACTGTAATTTTCAAGTGATAATAATGAACTACTACATGTCTTATTCTACCGCCCACGTGGTCAACTTTTTCAACACCATGTTCGAGGCCGAGACCATGGGCTATACCATTATGGTATGAGGGAGATGCTTCGGATGGGACGAGCATGATTATGGAACTTCAAGAACATCGAACGAGAAGGAAGGAACCGAGGATGCCTTTCCTAGGCATGTCCAGTCCATTCACGAGGTCAACTACAGGGACAGACCGAACCCTGGTCTTTGGGAGAGCCCAGATGGAAGTTCTGATGAGGACGATGCCAATCCTGAAAGCCAGAGGTGCTTTTGTTCAACCCTTGTTGTTGGACAGAGAGCTAAGTGTGGGCTCCTTCATATCGTGAGTTTTGTACAACCCTTCCTTGTTCTAGTTTCTGGTGGTATAGTTAGATTAGTGTAGTTTGTGAACCAACCGAACTTAGTGACAGCCATTTCATAGGTAGGGAATGTAATTAGTCTAATTAGATGTCATTTATTTACAGTGATTGTGAGTCACCCTTGGGTCTGACATTTTGGTCAACCCTGGTGCAGCTTGATGGACGTCGTAGGACGCAAATTTCTGCCTATTGCTCAACGTGACTGTAGTCATTTTGAGGCTACTTTGTTTAACCCTATCTGGGGTGTTTTTCAAGTCTTTGCAGGCTCTAGTTATGGCAATCTGATGCCATGGTCATGTTTCTTTAACTGCATTTTTTGCAGCCAGTCAATGTTACACCCCTGACTTCGTTAGAGTAGTCGAATCATTTGGGTAATCGACTGTAATTACCAGTTTTGTAACTGCATTATATTTCATTTGAGATGAGCTCAGAAGCCATCCAGGTCAAGTGTGGACCTGATAAGTAAAAGGGATGTTTCGTTGTTGTCCAGCATCGAACCCAGTTCCCAACGTATCATTAAGCAGATCCAGCAGAGAGTGGTATTTGCGCCACAATTTTTTTTTTAGTGTCAAGTGTGATGACACGTGTTTATTTGATATTTGATACAAGCAACTACTGATGTGTATTTTATCTTTGAGAGCAGAGAGCTCCAGCAATTAGTGACATTGCTACCTTTTAAACGTCTTTGTTGTGAAAGACAGAGTTATATGATTATATTCAGATTTATAGCGTGCTTTTTATGCACATATTCTTCGAAGTTTATAACCTATGGTAAAGGTATTATTATGAGGCCAGTTTTACAGTTTTTATCTTGCTTAAATTGCCGGCCTAGTTAGTGTGTTGTGTCATACAGCGCAGGAATCTTGTAGCCTGCGGCGACACGAACAGGTTTTGTGAATTCTTCCCAGCGCCCGTGTGAGAGCGCATGCTTCTGAGTGAGACAGACTGATGTTAACATAGGACAGAATGCTTTTAGCATTCACTTTCCCTTTCATTGCAATTATAGCTCATGGAACCCAGTGTCCATTCTTGTATCTGATCATATGTTCTGTAGATTGTCATTTGTTAGTTAAACGCTGTTGCGTGTATCGTTGTTTTGACGAGTACAGTTATGTCAGGTTTCTATAGTACGTTGTAGGCTAGCCCCGTTAGGGAGGTTTTTCATGTATGAAGGTATTTTTGTGTACCATGTCCGGGACTGTTCCCGTGGACCAGATATTTAGGGAGGATAACTGATTATGTCCAGGCCCGTACCAGAGTTATTGAACGCGAGCTGTGCGCCGCTGGTAACTTGTGTTATTGTGTGTCCGAGTTGTTATTGCTCGTTGATTGTATTCCGACTTTTGAGTCGAGGCTTTTTGGCAGAGATTATCTCAGGGAGACGCTCCGTGCCCAGGCTTGTCAGTATTATTCGCCATAAACCAACGATAACCTAAACCGACATCTTAATAATAAAACGCATAATTTTGATAAACAAAAGCTAACTAACGAATCCTTTCTGCTTAACCTTGTTCATTTGCATTTGGAACCTGCTGACATAGCCGTGCTAATGAAGGTATTTCCTGGAGGAAATGACTTTAGAACAGCTGACACTTTTTGTTGCGACTGAAGCTTGCTCGAACCTTGAGTTCTTAGCTGGTGGAGCGCAGGCCATACGATGTTAGACGTAGTCTTCACTACGCAGTCGTCACCGTAATTACACACATTAGATGACTATGGCTTACAAACAGTAAACCAAGGTGTAGGCAGGCATTTGAATAAAACTGTGGTCTTTATTTATTTATTTATTTATTTATTTAATGATGTAAAAGTGTACGAATCCTCTATGTTACCCTTTTGTGTGCTGACTAGCACCTAGTTATAAGAATGTCTTAGATGGTTTTTTTATGGCTTGTCACATAGCTTTGAATGTAATTGTTTGATATTACGGACGTCACCGCCGTAAATTTTGTTATTAATTGATAGGACTTAGCTAGATGAATTAACGTTAAATGTAAATGTGGAGATGGTATCATCCTAACTTAGATTTGTTTTGCTACCCTGTTAAATGTAAATTCCGATATTAACTTGATCTTGTAACTTGACCTAGGGCTTTGCGTCGTACCATTTTCCTAGTGTTGCTGTTGTTGCTTTATCATTGTGAGACAGATATTTCGCGAGGGTTTACTGTAACTTCTCAGGTAGGGACCTGCTCTTTATTTTTGATTATTTATTAGCTTGCGGATTAGCCGATAGAAACCCTCCGAACTAGGATAGGGGTTTGTAAAATTTACAATACATTTTCACGGTGTTTTACATAAGTCTGGATGTTTCTTTTCTCAGTCTAGCTTTTAAGGTGAACCTTTCCTTAGGCAGTCTATGACCTTCGTCACCATGTACCACGATCTCCGTGGACTACAGTTTCTCGTGCCGCTTTGGCCTATTTGGAAGTTCACCTGATCCTCTCGGCAGTTAGGTCCGGCGGATGAGATGTTAGGGAAGTCATTGCGGGTGTTGGCTATCCTGGCAGCTCCTCTGACGGGCACAATATATAGCAGCCATCAAGACGTTGGGACTTTCCGGGACGAACAACGGACAACTGGAGCGAAATGGACAGAAGAACGTCGTGCTAAACACAGTGAGCTCATGAAGACAATGTGGATCAAGCGGAAAATGAACAAATGCCAGAATGTAAAATGAGGCTTATCGTGGCCCCTAGTTGACCGATTAGCGAAATTAAATGAATGAATAATAATAATAATAATAATAATAATAATAATAATAATAATAATAATCAAGAGGCAATGGCATGTAGAATGGGTAAAGTCCATACCTATCATTGTCACAAGTACTGGCGTGATCCCTAGTACCTTACTCCAAGCCCTTGAAACTGGATCTGGTTACTCAACTGTACAAACTATAGTAGAAGGCAGTATCTCTCAACAACCGGAATAGTCCGGAAGTTCATGGGTAGTGATTTCGGCTTTCCAGCTAAAATGTCAGTTTCAGTAACTATAGTTTGATTCCCTGAAGCCCATATAGTTGTGATGTACCAGCAAAGAATTGCGTAGATATGATAATAATGAAAATAATAAGTCCCATAGTGTAAAGACAAAACTTTGCGCTTATTTATATTTACAAAATACAGGAAATAGCCTACTTGACTTTTCTAAAATATTTTAGGAGAATTTTAACTGGTGTGTAGGAGAGGGGTTATGTACATGTTGCCAACACCGATAGTATGTTGAACAAGTACATTAATTGCCACGGAGGTCATGTAAGCACTTTCATTACAAGAGACATGTATTATCACTAGTCTCATAACTCGTCGCCATGACGGTGCTAAACATAACTAGCTCGACCTTCGTCTTACAAGTGACTCATATTATGTTACCTGATCTAATTAGAGAGAAGAGAGTTGCATGCACTGGTGGTCGACAAGTGGGCTACCTACAGTTCCTCCATTAGCGACTATATTACAACAACCACCTTCCATACAGTAGACTAAGTTTCATCGGGTTACAGAGAACATGCAACAAGATTCCCTCCAGACAATTTCGCAAGGAAATATTAAAATGTATTATTGGCAGTGTTTCTTCAGTCACACCCCGCCAGAGATGTCAGGGAAATACTGTAATTTGGAAAAGCAATTCATCAGAGGTACTTACATGGAAGACAATATTTTTAACAGGATTATACTATTACTATAGTGCACATCTATCAATACAATACAATACAAAACGCGTTAAATGGTGCGCACTGAAACCAGATCTATTGTACTGTATATACAAAGTTGCGCAAGGCCAGGTACACGATATGACAGCACTTGTATAGAAGTGGGTTGTTTAAAAGGGTCAACCCTTTTGGAATTGTTCGAATAATTTCGAATACGAATATTTGATTCGACCATACGAATAGTTGGGACTATTCGAATTCATCGAATATCCAACCTATTTGAACATTTAAATTTCGGAATATATTTACATTAGTGAATTATCCCGACTATTCAGCCAATAATCGAATAAGTGGAATCATCCAAATGGTTGAAGAATTATAATAAACATAGAAACAAGGAGAAAGAAAGAAAGAAAGAAGGAGAAGTGATTGTTTGTTTTGAATATCTCTATCTCTACCTAGTATAAAACAAAGTCCCCGATTCTTGGATGTCACGGCTAATTTCGAGAACGACTGGATGGATTTTGATGCGGTTTCACCATTCTGTAAAGGATATCTCGAGGAAAGTTTCTGTAGAAAATGATTTATTTATGAACAAAGGAAGCCAAGCAGTAACGATTTCAGTGAACAAGTCGAGAAAAAAAACCTGGCGTCCGTACGCTTTTTAAGCTTACGCTGGGCAAACAACACGTAGACCTATTGCATTCATAACTGTTCCCGGGCGAAGCCGGGGCGGGAGGCTAGTATAGTATATAATAAAACGAAGTCCCCGATTCTTGGATGTAACGGGTAATCTCGAGAACCACTAGATGGATTTTAATGCGGTTTTCGCCATTTTGTAAAGGATTTCTTGAGGAAGGTTTCTGTAGAAAAACATTCATTTATGATCAAAGGAAGCCGAACAGTAGGGGGTCGAAGAAAAACCTGCTGTCCGTGCACCTTTTAAGCTTACGCTGGGTAAACCGTTAAACATATCTATATACTATGAGTGTAGGAATTGTTCAGCATGAAAAGTTCTAAAAAAAAAGTTCGCGACAGCATATCTCTATCTTTAATATATCAACCTCTATAAGTGTTTTTACGTTTTCATTTCTTCCAGCAATCTCCATTCAGTGGAAACTTAAATTACTAGCTTCCGAGCGATTTCGGCCAGCATCAAACTGTCGTATCGAGTTAAGACTTCCGAGAAGCGTATATGTGTTTGGAGTTTCGCTGTTCACCTCAGCTTCTCTGAATTGCGTCTAGGACCTGCATTCCATGCGCCTTTTAAGCTTACTCTGGGTAAACCGTTAAAAATACCGGGCGGGTTGCTAGTTTTTATTATAAAACCTCAAAATGTCTCAAAAAATGCTGTACAGTATATAAATGTACCTCATGCCCTACAGATGGAACCGTCTGTAGAACATTTAAGTATGATTGGCCAAGGTTCAGAGTTTTATATAAATCATACATTATGAAAATGAAAATCCACAGCCTGCTTCCAATCAACCGACCGGATCAGGGAATGGAATGAATGAATGAATGAATGAATGAATGAATGAATGAATGAATGAATGAATGAAGACCCCCATGATAAATCATACAGTTTTATCTTTTCACTAATAGAATATAATAAGTTACTAATATACATTTAAACAGTGGTGAAAATGGAAGCTTGGTTTTAAATAAATGCGTCATTATGACACCGCGACTGCAGTGTGCGTGTCTTCAAACCACATACCTGATATCAAACCCGAGGCTACAGAGTGAAAGCCGACACACCCAGTCGTGATACGAACAGAACCAAGGACCAGAAGATATCTCCAAACTGGTTCTCCGAATGAGCCAAAAAGGGCTGTATACTTGTGTGAGTGGAACTAACAGTTAGTTGTGGTATCTTTAGTAGCGCGTATACCATTTCGGTTCAGGTCTCTATGTGGCACAATTCAAGCATTCGTCTAGTCTTAGGCTATATAATCTCGTCCACAGTTTTGATTCATTTGCTAGCACAAAAAACCGTCGATCAAACTTAAGTTTCTCCTTACTGCTGCTCACAAATTACTATCATATGAACTCCGCGATGTAGCCATGCTCGTTAAATCGTGCATCACTGTCACACTGGCAGCTGCAGCAAGACTGGAGCTCGTAGGTTCGAATCCCATCACTGGCAGCGGCTATCCTATACGGGGTTTTACAGATTTTACAGATTTCCTCCAGGAAATTGCCGGGATAATACCTTACATCATGTCCCGGGCCACCTGCCTCATACCGCAGCTCAACACAGTTAATGTATATAGAAATAAACAGAAATAAACAGAGATTGTAAGATTGAAATTGTATGCAGCGGAATGACTAACAAACAAACTTGAAATTAAGGAAAGAAAGATCATTAGGAAAATTCTTGGTCCTAAGTTCCAAGATGGACGTTACAAGCTCTGGAGTAATTCAGAAATTTGATGATGATGATGATAGGCATTTATTCGTCAACGAATATATAGTATAAAATACAATGTTATTTGGAAGTACTGTGTCGTCTCAGATGGCTGAACAGTCCAATTCTCGATGTACACACTTAACTGCAGTGACAGCACACACAGTTGTATCAGCAGATGACTGCATTCGCACGTTCTTTCCTGCGGTTCCTCCTTTCAGCTTCTAGTCTTCTACTATCTTGTTCTAATTGTTTAACTCCATTGTATACAATTTTATGCCACTTAGTTCTATCTTCGGCCGCAGTTTCCCAGTTGACCGTATCAATTTGACACTCTTTGAAGTTATGTTTAAGGACATCCTTGTATCAGAAATATACTCCCACACTGAAAAGATTTCAAGTGTAATCCGGAAACGGTGAGTAATATTCTATGCTCACCTCCTCAGAATACCAGTCAGTAGATTCTCCAACCGTCTATTATCATACTTCCGAGGTTTAAATGTGATCCCTCTTTGGCTGGTGGAAGTGGATTAGGACTTGTTAAAGTTTGAAATTTCTGAATCAGATATCTTGCTCAGAACCCCATTGAAACAAAGACTCCGTCAGGTTCATCAAGTGGAAGTAAAACCCAGCAAGATATATGTTCACTCGGATGAATGGAAGAAATCCCACTCCGAAAGGATGAAGGCGTGGTGGGCTAACAAGAAGAAAAACAGTTGAGATCTCGCGGTCCTTAGTGGCCAAAACGATATAAGTAAGTAGAAAAGTGATTCAATAACAGGTCTCTAAACATCAAAACTCTTCCGTGAAGAGTTGGCGTTTTTTGAGTTACGACACTCTTCCATAGAGCAGGCGTTCTCAACCTCTTTGAGATTGTGAGTACGCCATAACAAGTACCCGAGCACCATTACATCTAATACAATAATAATAATAACACACCAGCGATTCTCGGGGGAAACACGCTGAAACAGGAAAAATAAGGAGGCTCACAGATAATTCATGTGGGAATAATGGGATAGAACTAAAGGTCAGGGACGGAAGCGGTTGAAGTAACGTGGTCCATAGATGACCAAATCGAATAATAACAAATTCAAGTATTTAGAAGTAATTCAGCCATACGGATTGATGATGACGATGATGATGATGAAAGTGTTGTTTGAAGGGGCCTATCATCTAGGTTATCGGTCCCTAATAACCGACAATAAAATGACAATAAAATGGAAACCATAATGAAAATGAAGTTAGACTGAAAATACTTATAAGTTAAAATGGAACTCAGATTGAAACGACTTACAAAATGTAGAGTGAAAATACTTACAAAAGGTAATGTAGAAGGAAAATACTCACAAGAGGAATAGATTGAAAAATACGCACAAAATATAGGCTAGTTTAGGTTCAAAATACTTACAAAATGCAATGTAGATTCGAAATACTCACAAAATGCAATTGAAAGTCAAAATACGTACAAAATGCAATTGAAATTAAAAATACATACATACAAAATGTAATTTACATTCAAAATACTCACAATATGTCGGCTCGCTATCCAAAATACTTACATAATGCAATTTAGATTGAAAACACTTATAAAATGCAATTTACGTAGATTGAAAATACTTACAAAATGGATCGAAAATACTTACAAAATGCTGATAGAAAATACATACAAAATGTGGTTGAGATTCAAAATACTCACAAAAAGGAATTTAGAGACACGGGGAGCCAATTTATAAAAACAAAGCGGGAATCATGAAGAGAAAAGGAACTATAATGAAAGAAAAAGAAGGCTGATCCCTCAAAGAATGAGGGATCAGGAAATACGAGACAAGGGCCAATTAAGACAGGAAAGGAAGAGACTCCCTAGGCCTCGGATACCCTAATACCGTCGGGGTCGGAGAATAACAAGAGTTGACCAAGAGAGGTCGATAGAAAAGAAGACGGAGAGTGACATAGAGAAGCAAGAGAGGAATGTTTTGAGGACAATCTTTGGTCCGGTCTGCGTAGAGGGAATCTGGATGAAACGGAAGTCTCAGGAGCTATATCATCACTCTGAAAGGATCACCGACACATTCAGGAAAAGGTGATTAAAGTTCTATGGCCACATTCTTCGCATGGCCGATGACAGACTGACGAAGAGGATTCTCAACCTAGCTCTCCCAATGCAAGTAAAGACCAACTGGCTTAAGGAAAGAGAGGAAGATCTTCAGGAAGTTGGCATCGTGGATGAAATCATACAAGACAAATCCAAATTCAGAACAGTTGTCAACAACTTACTGTCATTTTGCGGAGAAAATCAGTACCAGTACCAGGAAACCATGGACTGAAGAACGGATGAAACTCTTCAGTGCCCAGATGAAGAGATTTGGGGAGAAGAAAAGATCAACATCATTTGCTAAATGACTTCTCTCGCGCTCCTTAGATAGGCATAACGATGTGGAAAAAAAGCTTGTAGTTTTACATAACAGTTAATCTCGAGATCATGAGCCACGGGTGCTCCTTTTTTCGTGGAATCCGAACCACAGGACATAGCATTTCACTTTGAAAATCTCACGATGTGAAAAAAAAAATGCAACAACCACTGTCTTTCTTTCCTCTTCCTATATATCTCTCCCTCTGAAGTGCTAAAATAGATAGGGACTCACCGCTCACCAGACATGTTGCAACTGCTTGCATGACTCATTCAAGAAACACACATTTACGTGTGACAGTCAAGTAGAAAATAGGGATGTCCAATTATTTATATCATTTACATTTCACAATGGCCTGCCATCTCTTGATGAATGCAGTACATTTGGATTTGTCTGTTGGCACAAACTAGAGTAAAATGTGGCTTTTCACCGATGTCTCAGTCTCACTCATGGCTGTGATTATAATATGGAAGAAACTGAGGTATGAGTGGTGCTTAGTAATGGCATTCAGGTAACAGTCAGTGCCTGTGGATGCTATGAAAGGTTCTACTCATAGGGTTAGTACTGTTATTCTGACTCGGTGAGAAAAACAATGGCAAACTACCTCATTCCTCTTCTTGCCTAGTACTATAGCGCTGCCTGGGGTTTTTGTGGGTATCTACCCACATAACCTAACGGTGGTACTTTTTGAGGATCCAACCAACCTTCGGACTGACTACCTAACATACAGATATTTCAAAATTTCTGACTGTCAAGACTTGTAATGAAAACACTATTATTCCGGTCCATGTAATATAATTTGAATTTTAATTTTATTAATGCAGCTAATGACCAAGTACTTTTCTTTTCAGGACGGGTCAGGGAAGGGATATTGGAAGGAAATCGGCGGTGGACCTATTGAAAGGAGCCGTCCCGGCATTTTCCTGGAGGTGAAAATGGGAAACCACGAAAATCATTTTCTGGACAGGGACCTTATGCTCTCGAGCACTTTTTGGCTCGTATGATGAGAGCACCAAATTTAATTTAAAGTAAACCGTAGTGCTCGCCAGCACCAAGTTGAGTAGTTGATGGGGGCGTGGTGGCTCAGCGGTCTAGCTGTGTGCCTCTCACCAAGGCGGTCCGGGTTCGATTCCCGGTCAATGCATGTGAGATTTTCGAAGTGAAATGCCATGTCCTGTGGTTCGGATTCCACGTAAAAAGGAGGTCCCGTGGCTCATAATCACAAGATTCACGGTCACGTAAAACTACAATCTTCCTTCCTTCCTTCCTTTGAGTAGTTGATGATTTTTTCAGGGGGTTTGCGACATTGTTGCCATGTATCCCTGTGTACATGGGTGTGTGTAGAATTTGTCTGATGACCTGTGTCACTGGGATGGCTGTACTACGTGAGTACTTGTAATTGAGGTAGGATTTGGGTAGGAAGCGGCCGTGGCCTTTAAGTTACATATCATCCTGGCATTTGCCTGCAGTAGAAGTGGGAAACAACGGAAACCCCGGTTGGGAACGCCTGCTATAGGTGAAGCCCTGCACGGAAGCGGATATCCGCGGATAAACCCGCCATGTGGATATAGTTTGCATGGCTATACGGATAGCGGATAATGTTTGGAGTAAATTTGCGGATAGTTTTTAGAATACAATCCGAACTTGTGTAATACCATTATTAAGACCTGCATGTTTATGTCATCATATTTTTCCGTTACGTTTTTTTTTTTCATGACAAATGTAAGATGATGATTTACGCTAATCTCATTCAAATTATGTCGTTAAGCATAGTTAACACTCCGAACAGGAAGGGTTGCAATTGTGGCTGCATAACATTCATTTGAAACATAACCCATGGCATACAAAGCCTAAGGGAACGACTTTTTCCTCAAATGTCTAAATAAGTTGCTTTAGTAACTTATGCATTATCTAATTAAAAATAATGTTGTAATGCCAGTAGATTCGGATAACAAACGTGGGAATGCGGGACAAGTCGTGCGGATGCGGATAACGTTTTCTTTATCCGCGAAGGGCTCTAGCTATAGGGGGTTTGATATTTCCTCCTCCTACGCTTGGATTGCTCAAGCTGGGAACTAACCTCTGACGTCTATAGAGCATCCAGCGTTTAGAAAAGACTGTGGGTCTTATGGGCTTTTACTTTTAACGGAAATCCCCCCTACACAGGTTTTATTACCTCACCTTTTCTCATGAAGAAACTTTGAACATATATATTTTTCGTCATAATAGCTTCCTTCAATTATCTCCCAATTGTTTACCTTTCTTATTGCATACAAGTATCGTTTATATTACGCCTTAGTAATTTAAAAATCTTCGAGGTTAGCACGCTCGAAAGAAGAGCCTTGTCCTGTGCTGCATGCTCGCCCGGAGTGGAGCACGTGCTCAGTTCCGCCGGCAACATAAGTTCTGAAGCACTATCCGTCATTGGTGTTATTGTTGTGTGTCTGTTAGGTAGATTTCTTTAGAAAGCTAACTATTGCAATGGGTCCCATGTTTCGACTTCCGGAAAATTTCGACATATCTTCGCGTTTCACATCCCCCAGACCCCAAAACCACCGTCAGTTCAAAAGTTTATATATAATTTATGTATATATGTATCAGTTTCTTGTGGACACGATAACTGTCGTAATTTTGCACCAATCACTTTGATTTTTTTACAAAATATGTATCCCTATAAAATCTCGGTCGAGTTCGTTAATGGGCAAAATCGGTCAAAGGGGGTAAAAATGGGGGGCTTTTTTCGAAAAAGTGAAATATCGCTATAACTCTCTTAATACATGAAATATCGAATCCCTTCAAAGTTCATAATATGTGTCGGATAAGTGCCAACAATTTATGTCAAATAAGTTTTTTGATAGCACCAACCATTGACCAAAGGGGTGGGAAAAAGTGGGTTTTTCGGGAAACATTAATCATATCTCTGTTAATAGGCACAATATCAAAACCGCACAAAATGGACAATATTCCTCCAATAATTACCTAAAACTTTTGTCTGAAAGAATTTTTGATATGACCCACCATTACGCCACGGGGTGAACAAAATGATTTAAATTATAAGAAAATGCCAAGTGCCAAGAGAGGTTGCCATGACAACTTTACTTTTAATTGATAAGGATGACCATCAGCAGTTGCTATGACAACGCCACTGCACGAGATCACATTCAGTTTTCATATGTCAGTGGGAAGCGACTTCGGTATCGGAACTGGTAGCATGCTGAACTTCTATGCCCAAGGTCGCGGGTTCAAACCCGGCTGAAGTCGTCGGATTTACTAAGAGCGCTAAAAAAACTGAGTTTGCTTTCCTTCGGAGGGGAAGTTCCAACGTTCGTTGCGAGTTGCTGATTGAGGTGGCATCTAGTAGCCAAGTTCACAGCTAGGTGTCGTTGACGGCAGTATTTTAGGTAGATTTCATTAGAAAGCTAACTATTGCAATGGGTACCATGTTTCGATTTCCGGAAAATGTCGACATATCTTCGCGTTTCACATCCCCCAGACCCCAAAACCACCGTCAGTTCAAAAGTTTATATATAATTTATGTAATATATGTATATATGTATATCAGTTTCTTGTGGACACGATAACTGCCGTAATTTTCCACCAATCACTTTGAATTTTTTACCGAATATGTATACCCATAAAATCTCGGACGAGTTCGTTACTGGGCTAAATCGGTCGAAGGGGATGAAAATGGGGGACTTTTTTTCGAAAAATGAAATATTGCTATAACTCTCTTAATATGTTAAATATCGAATCCGTTCAAAGTTCATACTATGTGTCAGATAAAGCTCAGAAATTTATGTTTGAAACGTTTTTTGATAGCACCAACCATTGACCAAAGGGGTGGGAAAAAGTGGTTTTTTCGGGAAACATTAATCATATCTCTGTTAATAGGCACAATATCAAAACCGTACAAAATGGACAATATTCCTCTAATAATTACCTAAAACGTTTGTCTGAAAGAATTTTTTATATGAGCCACCATTGCGCCAAGGGATGAGAAAAATGATTTCGGAATTATAAGAAAATGCCAAGAGCTATCAGTGGTTGACATGGCAACACTACTAAATTGATGAGGGATGAGCCATCAGACGTTGCCATGACATCTGACTAAGTGTGAAGCGGCTTCGGTGACGTAACTGGTAAGTTAGCATGCTGAACTTCTATGCCCAAGGTCGCGGGTTCAAAGCCGGCCAAAGTCGTCGGATTTTCTAAGAGCGCTAAAAATCCCTCAGTAAGCTTTCCTTTGGAGGGGAAGTTTCAACGTTCGTTGCGAGTTGCTGATTGAGGTGGCATCTAGTAGCCAAGTTCACAGTTGGGTGGCGTTGACGTTAGTATCTGGTAGCAACATTAGGAACTACTGCTTGAAATTTAGCGTCTGCATTCCTTACCTGAATTACAGACTAATACAGCTATCACACTTCACACCGTTTATCAGACAGATTCTACACTCACCCACAGTACACGGGGTTATATGACCGCGTTGTCGCAGCCCCTAAACTGAGGAACCAACCAACATCTCTGCGGGAGATATAATTTTGCGTGAAGAAGTAACAGACCGTTACATAGTTACACATCAGTGTCGAAACCTTGCATAAGGACAGTGTGACCACAAGTATAACATTTAGTTCCGTGAAGAACTGTACAGCCTATTTTCATATATCCTGCTCATGTTAATTGCCTCTATCAACATACAAAATTTCAGTTTAATTGCTGTAACAGATTCGTAGATATTGAGAACCGTCTAAATATTTCAGATGGTCGCCAGGTTGGATTTTTATTTTTGTACTATTATATTAAGATTATTGTGTAAGTGTGGTATTCAAACTTCAATCGCATGATTAGAACACAAGAAGTAAAAACGAGATTTTAAAATTACGCACAGCAGCCATCTTGTGATTATGCCAACAATTGAAATAAATTAGATGCCAGTGGATCAACATTTGTGTAAGCATTTAAAACGTGCAACGTTTCACGGCACTCGGATAGTTAATTCGCGAGAAACGTCCATTTAAATATTTATATTTCGCGTCGCCGCCATGTTGGATTCGTGCTCACCAGGTTACTGAATGTCCTATAGGTGAACATATGTTCATAGTCTCTATGAACATAAAAATTTCAGTTTGGTTGCTGTAAAAGATTCATATATATTGAGGACCGTCTAAATATTACGGAAGCTTGCTATTTAGGATTGTTATATGTATAGGCCATAGAGTTATGTACCATTCAAGGTCACTTATTGCCTAGGTTCATTATTCAAACTTTCACTTCGATCGCATGATTACGACACAAGAAATAAAAACTTAATTTTATAATTTCGCACAGCCACCATCTTGAGGTTATGTAAACAATTGAATTAAATTAGATGGCAGTACATTACAATCTGCAAAATCATTTACTGTACCACATTTCACTGCGCTCAGAGAGTTAACTCACGAGAAAAGTCTATTAAAATATTTCAAATTCGCTTGGTCACCATGTTCGTTTTGTACTTTACAGGTTTATGAATTATACATAGGTAAACTTGTATCAGTACCCTTTATCACTGTACAAAATTGCAGGGTGATATCTGTAATAGTTTCGGGGATATAGAATGTCAGTGAAATATTTCGCACAGCCGCCATTTTGAGGTTATGTAAACAATTGAACTAAATTAGACTCCAGTGCATTGCAATGTGTATAAATATTTGCTGTACCAAGTTTCATTACGTTTGGATAGTTAAATCGCGAGAAAAGTCCATTTAAAAGTTTCCACTTCGCTTGGCCGCCATGTTGGTTATGTAGTAACCAGGTTTTTGAAAGTTTCATAGGTGAACTTCTAGTAGTACCCTTTATCACCGTACACAATTTCAGGGCGATATCCGTTATAGTTTCGGAGATACTGAATGCTAGTGAAATATTTCGCACAGCCGCCATGTTGGATTGGTGAGACGTAACAAAATTCGATGGGCACGGTCGACGTCGCCGGGAATAGTGCTATGAACTTACCGAGTTTCACTGAAATCGCTCCAGCCGTTTAAATTTTATTAGGGGGGGACACACACACACATCTCACACACACACACACGCACACACACATGGACAAAAGGTGATCTCATAAGCCTATTTTTTCAAAATTGAAAATAGGCTAAAAATGGACTCCAAATGACAAAAAGGTTACCGTCCCCGTAAGACAATAAAATGTTAAAAATATGTTTAAAATGAAGAAAAACAAAGTTAATTAATCTCCAATTATAAAATACTTTCACGCGATAAATGAGGTCTGATCCTTCTACGAAAACCTGCATATTCTGCCTATTTTCGCCTATCTCCAAGTTTGTCCGGTGAAATCTACCTCCGCCTTCCGGCGTGCCGAGAGGACTTTTTTTTATTTTCTGTTCGATCGAATCACGGCTGCCGACAGTGGGGTTCGAACCCTCTATCTCCCGAATGCAAGCTCACATCTGCGCGCCCCTAACCGCACGGCTAACTCACTACAACATTACAAATATTAATCTAAAGTCTAAACGAAACAACAATAATAAAATTGAAAGAAACTAAATTATAGCCAAACTAATAACAAAAAAAGGTGATGATCAACAGTATTGCTGACGTAAAAATTGTTAACATCGTCAGCATACAGTACATCCGAGATGGAAGGAAGGGTTGTGCTCTCGACATCTGTCAGTCAGTAATGCGTCATATCACAACGAAATGAATGTCGTTATTGGTTCTCTTCGCGTACGGTATCCTTAATACTGGTCCATCCGTTAACACCTGCAAAGCTGATCCTTCCTGGGCGTGTTCTAATTCAGGTAGCTGCTGGGGTTGTGTTGTCTCGTTAACTTATGAAAGCACAGTACTTGAAGCGGGTGAACATAACGTATGACGTCAGCGCTATCTCTGCCTAGAATTAGCAACACTGTCGCCATAAGCACGGCCGGGCCATAAGGCTCCACAGTCTTTTCTAAACGCTGGATGCTCTATAGCACTGTGCTTGCTAACAATAAATCTAGTCAGGATGTGCGGTTTGACTGGGTGATCGCAGCAGCTGTGTGAAGTAAGCGAGCCATTGCACGGAGTACAGCAGTGCAGGGTGGGTAGAACAAGAGAATAAACATGGTGCGACAGCTAAGTTATTAATGTTCCTCTTCTAAGAAGAGCTACGTATGTGGTTCTCAACTCCTTCCTTACTCCGTGTGGTGTGGGTGATCTATGGCAGCCAATACTGTTAGCGGCGGGTTTGATGCCAGGTTAACCTCCCTGAAAACATCATCGTGTTTGACAAGAACAGTTCAGAAATGAAATGTAACGAAATAGTAGTCAATACTAATAATGTATTGGTTAGCTTGCCACGGTGGGTGAGTGGTTATCGTGTCAGATTACGAACCCCAAGCTTCAGGTTCGCTCCTGGCCGTGGTAAGTGATTTTTGAAAGGCGGCAAAAATACGACATGCATGTCATATGATGTTGGCATGTTGAAGAACCCATCTGAATTCAGTAGGCCGTGTTCATAATGGCAAAATTAATCTCGGGATATTCCGTCAACACAAAGTTCCTCATTTCTCTACTAGAAAGCGCTCTAGTGTCAAGGAGCTTAGATATCTAAACTTTCTTAGCGTTCCAAGGAACAACGAAATTCGACATGCAAGCTGCCCTCTGGGTGTCAAATAAAGCTAGCACCCTGCACCCAAGGCATACTATACAATTATTATTATTATTATTATTATTATTATTATCCCCGTGTGTGTAGAATTTGTTTTCTAACTCTTGTTTTTGTGGTTTGTGTTCCTAACTTAAGGCCAAGGCCGCCTACTTCCAAATCTTAGCCTCAACTATAAATACACACTACTACAGACACCACAATAACACAGGTTATTACATAAATGCTACATATACCCAAGTGCTCGGGACTAAATTACCAACAACAATCAAAGACTCAGATCGGGCCGCTTTCGTTCCTCGTGCAGATGCACTCTGCTTATAAGCAGCATGTGTCAGTTCTGCCAAAATTACTTCTCTTTCAACACTAATCCCAATTACAAGTTTGCGCACTGTGTCCGAGGACATGTTCGGCACGCCAGAGGGTGTAGCTGCTTCCAGCCGACACCCTTAGGTTGAGCTACAAGTTCCGTTCAATTTAAGTAGTTCCAACTTTCACCACCAGATATCAACGATACCTAGTGGTGAACGTTGGAACTTAGATGGAGCGTTCCGACGAAATCTAACCTAACAATTTAGCTTCACACAAGTTTAGTCTGTGGAAGGATCTTTTACGCACTAATAGGGCTACAAACAATATTAACACATTATCAGAAGAGCAGTCCAATGTATGAGCTGGTGACCGCAATATCCCAAAGAGTGGCACCATATATTCGCACTGGAATTTACGTAACTGCTTGTTATCCTGCCCTGGAGCTAACACCGCTAGCCTGTTGAACTAGACAGTGTTACGTGGGTGTTGCTGGCTGCCCTGGCTATATGTTTACATCTGAAGGTCTTGTCGTTGGTTGGAGAAAGCTTATTTGTGTCCTGAGCTGTTTAAAGTGCTCTTACGATGCAAATCTCACCACATCAGCTGCCGGAACGACAGCCTTTTATCACACAAGTAAGAGCGTAAATTTGTTACGCTTTACATAACCATTTGGAGAACCGGTGCACACTAATGTTTCACTACACGTGGTTTATTGGGTCGTGTTCTAATTACACCGGTTTCCCATATTGCTGACGTAAATAAGACCAAAATAAAATCCCTTTCGGCACGCCGGAACGCAGAATATACATTTCACCAGCCATTTTTTTTTCAAATTCACTAAATTTGCCAATTGCTGTGTACCTAAAGAAAATCCACAAGTAGGCCTATAGCATACGAGAAGCCGCCGCCGCTTCTTCTTCTTCTTCATTTCCCTATTCCATTTCCCTGGGTCGGGTTGCGAATCAAGGACCTCCACAGTTGTCTATCCCTCCACCATTCATTTCCTTCTTTCAATACTTCTTTTTCTTTTACTCTTCTTTTCTCTAAGCTTTCCTTCACCGTATCTATCCACCTCTTTCTGGGCCTTCCTCGTGGTCTTCTTCCTGGTATTTTCTCCATAAATATTATTTTTGGTGCTCTATATTCTTCCATTCTCATCATGTGTCCGTACCACTTCAGCTTACTGGTCTCTATCTTGTCTTGCAGTTTTGGGAACCCAGTTCTCTCCCTAATGTCCACATTTCTGATTTCTTCCCTCCGTGTCTTACCAATTATTCGTCTAAGGAACTTCATCTCGGCTGCTTGGATTCGGCTTTCATCGCGTTTTGTTGTGGTCGAAGTACCTGCGACATGTCAAAATTGGTGTGTAATATATTGAGAATAGAACTTTCTCGCATTTCTCTGAGACTTCCTGGTTCCATACTAAACCTCTCACACACTGGTAAAACCCATTTGCTCATTGGATTCACTTTCCAATTTCTTCATTTATTGCCGCATCTTCTTATAATTCCAAAAAAAATTTGTTCATCACTTGGTGTAGGGGTGGGTTTTTTAAACATATTCCTTCAGACAAAAGGGTTAGGCAATTTTTAGAGGAGTATTGACCATTTTAAACGGTTTTGATAGTGTGCCTATTAGGGGAGGTATGGTTGTTTCTACTCTCAAAACTCGATTTATGGCATGTAAAAGATCCTTCCACTAACTAAGCTTGTGTGGAGCTGAATTTCTAGGTTAGATTTCGTTGAAACGCTCTATCAAAGTTCCAACATTCACCACTAGGTTCAGTGACATTTGGTAGCGAAAGTTCGAACTACTTGAAATTGAACGGAACTTATATAGCTCACCCCATGGGTGTCCGCTTGAAGCAGATACAGCCTCGGGCGAGCCGAACATGTCCTCGGACACTCCCGGCACTAGAAGTCATTCGAAAAAAAAATCCCCACTGCTTTGGCCAATGCTTTGTGCTATAAAAAAAAAACTTTACTGAAATACATTTTTGGCCCTTATCCGACAAATAGTATGAACTTTCAATGGATTCTAGTTTTCACATACTGTATTAAGATAGTTATAGTGATATTTCACTTTTTCGAAAAAGGCTCCCAATTTCCATACCCTTGGTCTGATTTTGCCCATTAACAAACTCGACATATATGTTAAAAGTTATAGTTTTTGTATACATTTGAAAGTGGTAACGGTAGTTATCGTCCCAATAGAAGTGATCTACAGTACATATTACAATATATGTAAAATTTTGAACTGACGGCGGTTTTGGGGGTCTGAAGGATGTGAAACACAAAGATACGTCGAAAGTTTCCGGAAGTCACAACATGACACCCATTGCAATAGGTAGGCTATCTTTCTAATGAAATCTAACTAAAAAAAAGTCAGTGCCAATGCCTTTCTCATGAATGCGAGATAGCATTGAAACTTATTGCGTAACCTCGAAACAAACCAAACATTGCCACGTGAATTGCGCGCAGCTCCCGTTATCTGTTCAGGTGGAGCACTGCCACTGCAAGATAGGCCAACAAAATGCACCTGTTTGACAGCGAAAATCCACCAGCTTATTTTTTTTAAATCCCATATTCTCTCAACAAAATAATATTTTAAATATGCCAATTCCCTCTTAACCAAAAAGAAGCTGCTTCTCTCCCATGAAACGTCCTTCTTTCACTCGTGGCACAGTGACTAACATTCTTGCCTATCACCCTTGAGGTCTTGGTTCCAATCCCAAATCTGCCAAGAAATGTAATTCTGGAATGAATATTAGAACAGCCTTGTGAGGCATAACTCTGAAGGAATGGGTTCGATTCCCACCTCAGCCAACCTTAAAGTGGTTTTCCGTGGTTTAGCAATTATATCCAGGCAAATGGTTCCAAAATGATATAAATAATAGTTTCGGATATATAGAATGCCAGTGAAATATTTCGCACAGCCGCCATGTTGAATTGGTGAGACTTAATAAAATTTAAAGAGTTCGGTCAGGATCGGACAAAATAGTACTATGCCATTACCGAGTTTCATTGAAATCACTCCAGCCGTTTAGATTTTATCACGGACACACACACACACACACACACACACACACACACACACACACACACACACACGGACAAAAGGTGATATCATAAGCCTATTTTTTGCATAAATGAAAATAGGCTAACCTTTACCTCCGGCGAAGAATCTAACATGACCCTACACGTAACAACGACAAATTGATGGGGATAAAACAACGTGTATAGAACGAAGTGCCCTTTCCAGCTGATCAAATCATTCATTACTACACGGACAACATAGGTCGCTGTAAAGAGCATGCGAAAAATTACAGTCAAATATACATAAAAATTCAATTTCGAAAATAACAAGAAGTTCCGTGACGAACTAAAGAGCCTACTTTTCTTAAAATTTAAGATTCATGCCAATGATTAATCTATATGTATCTATCTAGAATAATGACGAAATTAAGTTGGTAATATCGAAATGTCTAATTAGTTCGAAATACTGTTTACCTGGCATAATGTAGCCCAATAGAGCACTACAGTTTGCAGCCCTGGTGACTGAATATATTCTTAGTACCTTCTCTTAAGGTACAGAATACAAAATTTGGTTGAAGTCCAATGGATAGCATGGACGTTACATGCAGTTAAACATTGGATCTAACAGCGCGCGTAAAATCATGTTGGCAACAATGCCATGTATGAATTGGCCAGATCTAATGTGAAATAATATGATCTATTGTTGTGCCAATTTTGAATGACATCCATTTGTTAGTATAGAAGTTCCATGCATTTTAAAATCGGACCTATCAGCAGCCTTGGAATCATGTTGGCAGCACTGACGTATATTAGTTATTCCAAATTAATCTAGATCGTCAGGTACTATACGTGTGCATAGCTTAAAGCAGTCGGCTTGTATACTTACTGATATATTGGTATTTGGATAAAATAAATTGAGAGCATTTATTAACAGTTGGCAGCCCTGGTGGCTCTTAAGAATATGCTCAGTCATATCTGTTTATGTACACATAGCACATACGAAATTTGGTTCAATTCCAAATGATACTGTAGAAGTTATATGCATTTAAAAATTGGACCTACAGTATCAGCAGGCTTATAATCATTTTGGTAACACTGCCATGTATGGCCTCCTGGAAATTAAACCAAAATATTATTATCTATACGTGTGCCAATTATGAAATAGCTCCCATTCCTTCCTTCCAAGATATCCAACAAGGAGCTCAAATTTCAATTGCGATTTTTCAGCAGTTGGTAGCACTGACATCATTTTCAAATACGGCATTGAGAAATTCAGGTATATGTCTCTACTTCTACCAAATTTTGATTCGTTTGTTGTAGCCGTTTAGGACACACAGACAGACAGAAATTTTCCCGGATCAATCTCATAAGTCTACTTTTTCCTAATTTTTGCAAAATGTGAAAAGTAGGCTAAAAATTACATAACGTACTTTACCTACGGCGTAGAGAATTTGACATGGCGCTACATATAGCAACACCAAATGAAGACGTAAATTGTGCCTGTGAAACAGGAAATATGTTTTTGGGGCTTGCCCTTTTTCACTAGACCTTCCATACTTCCAGTACGATTTATGGTAAATAAATAATAATAATAATATCAAATTGACAGGGATAAAACAAGGTGGAGAAGCAACACGTGTGCAGTCCTCGTGAGGAACGAGGTTTGAATGGAGACATGGTAGGTATGCCCGCTAGTAATCTGCTCTTGCGAGGATCGAGTTATACAGTCTGCTACTAACCATTAGATCCATGACGGGGTCACGTGCACATCACAACACAGCACAGAACATTACACTCACAGACACTCACACAGCAACACGTAACACAACACTGAACTGCGGGCAGCTGGAAGCTCCTCAGGAGCACTGTGACTGTCACGTGACAGCCCCACTTTAACTCGACAGGCGACAGTCTCGCTTCAATTCCAGGCCACCACGTAAAAACCTTGTTATACGTTTTAGGGGCCTTGGGACATATTTGGTCATCAGCTTCATGTAATTGGTTCTGTGTTGAATTAGTCAGATAACCTGTGTGTCTGTGGGGACTACTAGTGTGTGTAGTACTGCAATTATTAGGATCGGGGATGAACTAGGTGCCCCGAGACTTCAATAAGATACTAGTGTTGGTACACGAAAATCGGGAATACTCCTGTGGGAATGGCTATAACGTGATCGTTAATCTTGTGATCATGAGCCACGGGACCTCTTTTTTACATGGAATCCGAACCACAGGGCAATCGAACCCGGTCCAATTTGGTGTGAGGCGTATAGCTTGACCGCTGCGCCACCACGACCCCTACCTGTGGGAAGAAATTTTTGTGGGACAGGCTGCGCGGTGCAGCGATAACTTTCTCGCCTGCTGTGCTCAAGGTTGTAGGATCGAATCCTGGCGCAGTCAATTGGCATTTGAGGGAGCACAAATGCGAGGGAGACATGTCATTAGATTAACTGGCACGTTTAACATCCCCTTCGGAGCAAAATTCCAGTACCCAGGCGTCTCTAAAAGCCACAGTAGTTAAAAGGGACGTAAAACCCAAAACATTAATATTATTATTAATATTTATGTGGGAATATTCCCGGTTGAAGAACAACATGCGCCTCAGGAACATGGATGCCGTCGTTGAATGAGCAAGAAATACAAACATTTATTTATTTAATATAAAATATTTCCGGTGCAGTGGTGATACTTGACAGTATGCCTACCGTCAATTCCTAATGACTCCCTGAAAGGTACGTAAACCATATATTTTCAATAATCTGCCAGGTAGAAGTGTAAAAGCCAGGAGTAGATCTCCTCCAGAATTTATCAGCAGACTTACCGGGTTTCTTACCGGCTTAGTTGGTAGCATGCTAAGTTTCTATGCCCAAGATCGCGGGCTCAAACCCAGCCGAAGTCTTCGGATTTTTTTAAGAGCGTTAAAAGTCCCTCAGTATGCCTTCCTTCAGAGGGGAAGTAAAGCCGGAGGCTTATGTCATTGATTTATGGCATGTTAAGGAACTACAATTGTGTGAAGCTAAATTTGTAGGTTAGATTTGATAACGTCCTATTATGTTCCACGTTCGACGCCAGGTGCCGGTTGCGGTGGCATCTAGTAGCCAGGTTCACAGCCAGGTGTCATTGACGGTAGCATTATTAGCAAAAATAGGAACTTCTTGAAATTGATCGTCCGCAGTCCTTATCAGAATTACAGATAACACACACTAATACTGCCATCACAATATACAGGGTCTTTCATATAAAGTAAGAACGCCAAGCGGCGGGATTGTTATCCGCTAATGTGGTGGCCTTGACCGAGCTTGTGGCGAGCCGTGGCCCCCTGCTCTAAGCGTGTGTACAATCCTCTATGAAATATTACCTTATGAAAGTTGCTGGAAGTGTCGTCCTTCCTGGGTTATACAGGCATTGTATCTGGTAACCACATTTTGGCTGACGCCAGTGAGTCATGCCACTGTATTTTTTCTGATTTTTTATTTTGTGTTTTTTATTGAGCACTGAACCAGTAGTGTCAAAGTTATTTACAATTACGTGAATCTGTGCTAGTGAAGGTGGCACTTCATCAGGAAATTGCTGAACAAATGCCGATCAGAATCGTAATTAAAATAAATTTTACATACAAAAGTACGATGTTGCAATGATAACTGTCTCAACATGTTAGCAGCTGTGGTTCAGACTGGCGACTGACAACACCTGCACGCTTATTGCAAGGTCAAGTTTGTACTATGCGCGCGCTTTCAATACTACAGCAGGGGGCCGTGGTGCGTCACAAGCTCGGCCAAGCCGGCTTCAGCAGCGAATGACAAAACCGCCGCTCGCCGTTCTTACTTTATATGAAAGACCCTGTACTGTATCGTATGACCTCCTGAGAGGCCGAGTGCAGGTCTTTCTAATCGACGCCCATGGGCGACCTGCGCGTCGGGATGAGAGATGGAATGGATGAAGATGAATGAAATTGGGCAAGGATATGGAAGGATATTAACACCGGTTATCAGACAGATTCTACACGCACTTAAAGTACACTGGGCTACATGACCGCGTTGTCGCAGCCCCTAAACTAAGGAACCAACCAACCAACGTACACATAATTACGTATCTATTCTTCAACTTTCATTTTGTCACATAAAACGAAATTGTCAAAAAAGAGTAGCTAACTGTGTTTTAAACTAACCGAATCCATTAGTAATTAGAACAATTTGGATACAAGTCCCGAGCAAATCAAGCAATTTCCACTGGAATTAGATATAAATCTAAAGCGGATGATGGTCATTTCAAATATCACTGGCAATCAAATAAATATATTACGTCCATTAACATAATACATACCTGCCAACTTTTGAAAAGGGCTATCAGTAAAACTCACGCGCGACAAAAAATTTAACGATTTTCGACATACCCCGGCTTGACGAAAATAATAATACTTCTGGGCTACAAAATACAATAATTCATGCTTTAAACAGGATATTTCAATGAAATCATATCTACTTACATGATTTGTAGATGAACATAACAATCAAGAAGAAATCCATGTTAATCAGCAGCAGGCGTGGTGAATATTGGTTTGGAGCATACATAACAGGACTTCCTTGATAAATTAAGCCGATATACGATATTTGAAAAAGGTTTTACACAATAAAACTTGTTTAACGTAACACAGGCAAGAAATAATATAATACACACTGCAAATCATATGCTAGTTCGACTTTAAAGTCATGGTTGTGGCCTTTTTAGCTTCCAGCAAAAAGTCTTGAGAAAATGCTTTGTCATAACAGGGACCAGAACTCCTGGTCTTCAAAATAGAAATAGACTCCAGAGATTCATTGGACATGGATGACCTGAACTGTGTTCTATTTTTCTTCACAAGGCTGAAAACACGTTCACATTCTGCATTGCTATGGGGTATGGTGAGAATAGAGAGCATTACTCTAGAAATTCGGTTATACTTAAGAAGTCCATCGGCTCCACGAATTCTTGATATTTGTGCCCAACTGGAATCACTTGCAGCATCTTGATGTGCAGCCAAAGTGTCATCTACCTGAAGAGCTGTAAACTGCCTCTGAAGCTCATTCACCACCTCATCGGTAGTTTCATTCTCTTCCTTGCATAACATGATAGGAAACTTTTCCAAGAAAAAACGAACGGAAGAAAACTGTGCATCTTCAATTTTGTCTAACCTAGCAACTTGAGCATTCTTTAGCACGTCATCCTTGAGTGGAAACTTGTTGATGATGTAGTCACAGGCAGTACAAAAGTAGTTTCTCACTGATGAAAAGAAAAGGGATTTATCTGTATCCTGGAGATCATTCACTATGTTCGAAGTTTGAATGCCAATAACTAACTCATCATCACTTCTTTGATTTTGAATCAAGTTGTACTCAACTTCAAGCAATGAGGAGCTTTTGACAATTTTGGGCTTAACAAACTTGGTGAACAGCTGCTTTAGCAAATCCATTAGAAGTTCTAATAACAAGTGAACTTATGGGGAAGAAGTCTGAAGGGCAACATTCAATTTGTCAAATACAGGAATAGTCACATGAAGAAAAGTGCAAAAGGCCTTGTTCAAGTTTGAGGACAGGAACATAAACAATTTTTCCTCACGAGTTGTAGCAGAAGTCTTACTTTTTAGGATGGGTTTGTCACATTTGGAAGAATATGCTATTCTTTTAGGGGCATGTGTAGTAGCAGAATCAAGAATTCTCTTCTTCTGATACTCTTTGGATCCACTTTGTTCAACTTTAGGTATTCTGAAAGATGTCAAGCTTGTGGAAATGTTTTGGGTACATAATATTACTTCCTCCTTGAAGAAAGAAAGAAGAGGATCCCACTGGTCCAGTAGTCTATCCAAACATCTGCCTAAAGATAACCACCTAGTACATACATGCTTCAGAATTTTCTTTGCTTCCTTATTGTGCAAGTTCTGAAATTTCTGAAGGCGTTCTTTTCTCTTTACACTCTTCTCTAAGAAATAAAATATATCTACAAGGATCTCATCCACTTTAACTGGTAATCTTCCAGCACCTTTTTCAGCTGCTAGATTAATCAGGTGGCAAATGCACCCTATGATGGCAATACCTGGTTGAACTTCCTTCAGAACTGCTGAAACCCCATTTTTGTGTCCTATCATAACAGGAGCATTGTCGGAGCAGAAAGCCACACAGTTTTCAATTGGTATATTATGAGAACTCAGCTGTGATAACATCAGGTTACCTATGTTTCGCCCTGTTGAGTCCCCGTCCAACGCTGGTATGGATAGCACAGTGCTCACTACTTTTTCCTGCCGAACATCATAGAATGTAACAACAATAGGATACAACTTGGCATTCGTATCATTGCTTCCATCCGTTGCCAAAGAAAATGGTCCGTTCTGAAGGCACTTAACAACTTCAGATGATGCATTTTTTGCCATTTTATTTACAATGCACGTCGTTTTCGTGCGACCACAACTATATTTCTTTGCAACTTCTGATGTGGGAAACATCTTCTTAAATAAAGCGCCAGCATGATCAGCCGCACTTAAGGGCACATTGTGTTCCACCAAAAAGGAAGTAAACAGACACTCGGCCCTAATTACGTCACTGTCAACGTTACCAGCCTTGGCAAAAAAGGTGTTGATTTTCTTGCTATCTTCCTTCGATTTAACATAACTTATGTGTTTACCGCACTTCACATGATTACTTAAATCGTTTTTTCCACCATGAGCAATATTAATATCACACGCACATACCGTGCAAAAGGCAAATTTTTCTCCCTTTCTTGATTTTAGTATGCACGGAAAATCAACCGAGTATGATTCTTTAAATGTCTGGAAGTACTGTTTCTTGTTGTATTTGTTCATTCTCGATATCTACTAAAACATCGAAAGGAACCTGGATCACTAAACGTCACATAAAATTATAACATAAATCGCATAAAACACAGCCCACACTTCATTAAAACAAGTCAAAGCACACAAGTCAAATGAACACGACGCCAACCTCGTAAAGAAAGAATATGCACATGGTAGAGAGAAAAAAACACACACGTGGAACGAATGTAATTAGTCCAAGGAATACAGGAAACTGCGAAGCACGAAGATATAGCACAAAAACTCGAACACTTCATTAATATATGCCATAACCTTAAAATACGAAAACATTCAAAGAACGCCAACTTCGCGAACAATAAACAACTCACGTGGTCAAAGAATATCGTTTAAATCGCAACGAGCGAACGTAGGGGAACAAAGAATTTGCGAAGCAGAGCGTGTTGACACCTAAGATTCACATGGAAGAACGGTTATCCCGGCTTCAAATTCAATTACAATGACGACACAAACATGACACGGTCAAAAGTACGAATCAACTCAAAGAACGAGTTATCGACTATCGCGGACTTGCCTTCGACCCACGCAAACAATCGATTGTACGGAAGTGGGAGGGATTATCGAATGTTAATTATCGTTTCAAATTTTTGTCCGCGAAATCGTAAAATGACACCGTTCATCCGTAAAACCGTAAAATGCTGCAATTTCCGTAAATTTTACGGATAAACCGTAAAAGTTGGCAGGTATGATAATATTATTGTTGATCAGTAATATGCAACTAATGTATTTTACACCGCCATCACTTCTGGCTGTAATAAGTACAATAGGATAGCACATATGGAACTAGATAGCCTACTACCACAACTTAATTATACACTGATACGATCACTGGTGTTATATTCCAATGTTAATAGGTTTACGATATATATACTGGGAAAAGCACAAAATGGGGTTTCACAAATAATATACAATATATGGTTACTAATCAGATCATTGATTAAGCTTGGGTTTAATTACTATAATTTCATTCTTCACGTAAAGAACATCGTAAAAATTTAAATTCGCTGCAAGTCACGGGAGTAATGTACTCTTATGCCGGGCTGAATTCTATAGAGATTAAATACTGTTTCCTCATAGTTTCGTGTACAGCGAAACCACACTGAATGCACACTCCTCTATGACGGACGATTTTCTAAGCCCGTGTCCCAACCCCTATAAGTACATTAGGAATTCAAAAGTCCCGGAATCTTATTTTCTGACCTATTTTATTACTGGCCTTTTACTTTTCAAATTCCAGTTTATTTTATTGTTTTAGATACCAACGATTAATATACGACAATTTTTATATGTCCTAATAAGACCTATTGTTCGTGATTGAACCTGAGAGGAATATGAGATACCTTTTTTTGTTTTTGGACCTAGAATATATGACAATCGTAAATAAGGAAATCAAAGGGAATCGTTTAGTATACTTTATGACCGTGGTATGCGCGGACTAGTTGCCAAACGAAATCCAGGAGTATGCTCGTGATTCTCCCAAGGTCTATGTGTGGTACGGGTTACTTCATGATCAAGTTACTGAACCCTTTTCACTGAAAAACCAATTATAGACCTAATTTACCTCGACATGCTTCAACAGTTTGGCTTCCGTCAAATAGAAAACACCGAACATACTGGACAGCGTGTCATTTTTATGCAAAATGGGGCTCCGCCTCACTTCCTTCACGAGGTACGCGATACACTCGACGCACGCTTTCCAAATGGTTGGATTGGTGGAGAAGGCCCCATTTTCTGGCCTCCCAGAAGTCCAGACCTAACCCTTTTGAACTTTATTTTGATAATGATGATGATGATAATTGTTGTTTTATGGGGCCTAACATCTAGGTTATCGCCCACTAATGGTCTGGGTGATAGCGAAAATGACAATGAAGTGGAAACCAGAACGAAAATTAAGTGAGAAGGAAAATACTTACAAAAGGGAACTCAGATTGAAACTACTCACAAATTGGAGAGCGGTAATACATAAAAAAGGGAATTTAGAACGAAAATGCTCACAAAAGGAATAGATTGAAAAATACGCACAAAATGTAGGTTAGGTTCAAAATACGTACAAAATGCAATGTAGAGTCTAAATACTTTACTTACAAAATGAACTTGAAATTCAAAATGCTTACAAAATGCAAATGAGATTGAAAATACGTACAAAATGCAATTGAGGTTCAAAATACTTATAAAATTTAATTGAAATTGAAAATACACAATGCAATTTACATTGAAAAACGCGCATTTCAGATTTCAAATACTCACAAAGTGCAATTGAAATTGAAAAGAACAAGATTTGACCAAGGGAGGTCGACAGGAAGGAAGACGGAGAGGAGCCCGGCACAAGTAAGTGGAAGCAATGCCGACCTCAGCTGGGGTCCCGTGAGCTCCAACCCACGTCCCACTAGATGTGAGCCCCTGGGGGAGAACTTTTCTTTTCTTTATCTGAGGTTACATAAAAAACGTGTGTTTAACAGAAAATATTTATGATTTGGTGCATCTTCGGGAGAAAATTGCTCCCGCCATCTCTACTGTACTCCAGATTAAATTCAACGCACGTGGCACGAAGTAGACTACAGATTAGATATCTGCAGAGCAACAAACGGAGCTCAGTAGTGGAGTAAGGCGGTTTCTAACGCACAGCCTACTTTCCTGGGAACATTGCTGATATTTCTCGAACGCATGGTCCGATTTTGACAAATGACGTGTCAGTGGACTCGGGCTGACGTTCTCTTTCCTATGGACCATGTATTATATTTTTCAATTTTTTTAAAAAATTTTTCGTTTTTGAAAATAGGCTATAGTTTGAAAACCAAACAGGATAGTACGTTGTGCCATGGCTCAAACGAATGGTCTTTATGACCTTTATATTTTGTAATAAAACTTTTTTTACTTTTTATGTTTTTTTGAAAACACTCGAATTTTGAAAATCCTATATTTTGGAAACTAGGAACTCTACAAAAAAAAATTGTTTGACGTAAATCAATGGTCCCTACCCCGTCTACCCCCAAAATAAATTTCAAGTCTCTAGGATGAAAACCTGTAGTAGTGGGATGATGAGATAGCTGCACCACTTCTTATTGAGCCACCCTCGTATTTGCCCCGAACTTGATATCTCGCTAACCAAACATGGGATTAGAACATACAGGGTGTCCTAGCACTCGTAGTGATGTCCCCTACTTTCCTATAGCCTCTTTATTTGATTAAAAGATCAAAACTAAAAGGTCACGTGCTTTTAATATCTCGCGAACCAATCATGCTAGAGGCATGTTCGATAGGTCCAAGGACTCGGGGTGACGTCCTCTCTGCTATGGACCACTCGTTATAATTTTTAATAAAATTGGAAACTCGATTTTGGGGTAAACACGTGTTTTTTGTGATTTCGCCAATATCTCACGAAGCAATAACGCTAGAGGCATGTACGACGGGTCCAAGGATTCGGGCAGACGTTCTCTTTGCTATGGACCACACGTTATATTTTTAAAAAAAATTTGGAAACTCGATTTTGGGGTAAACACGTGTTTTTTGTGATTTTTGCCGATATGTCACGAACCAATAACGCTAAAGACGTGTACGAGGTGTCCTAGGACTCGGGCTAACGCCCCCTTTCAAATGTGGTAGATATTTTTTTCCCAAAAAGATAATTCACAAAGGGCCTAACGCCATACATGTTGAAATAACGTTTTCCTTTTCTTTACCTGTTTATAATGTTCATGAAGCGTGGTGGTTGAGAGAGACAATACGGCTGGGTGTATGTGTTTCAACGAACCTGTCGCTAACCACGGTGGCTGTGTTCAATAGAACAATCGCTATTTCGACGGGTCGGTGTATGACAGAGCGAGCGTGCGTTTTTTCACACCTTTTACCTTTAACGTGTAAACGGTGATGAGAACTTGATTCTATGTTCGTCGAAGCGAGTACAGAAAACAAACTTACAGGAGGTGAATATCAATTGAGCTTATTGGAAGGCATTGATCTGACTTGACAATAAGTGCAATGGAAAATGACCATGACGCCTGAAGGTGAAATAATCTGACCATCGTGGTGGCAGGGAAGAGCGAAATGCATGTGAACACATGTGTGAAACCACATGCACGCTAAACCAGTGACATTCTGTCTCGCTTCGTACGTGACAAAATGCAAGTCCATGTGAAATTTGATCTACCACAGGTGTTCGCCTGGGACGTTAGCTGTCCACATGCATGATAACTGTTAACAAGTCACATCCTGTTTTGCTTCGTACGTGACAAAATGCAAATTCATGTGAAATTTGATTCGCCACAGGTGTTCGCCTGGGACGTTAGCTGTCCACGTGACCGATAACAGAATGGTCAAAGCGTGGGAAAAAATGATTATACATGCAACGTAGCATATATAAAGACATGTCGTTATAATTTCCACTCTCACTTGGGTGGACTACCTTTGAACACACTGCGTTGCATGAAACCCCCTGGTCTTGTTTAACAGTTTTGGTGTTGGTGGAAAATACTTAACCTTGTTGTGGGGTAGGTATTTATTTATATATTTATTCATTTATACATTTATTGATTAATATATTTACAAGCAATTATTTATTGATTAGGTAATTAATGATTTTATTTATTTGTTTGCAGATAACCGGCATACCTTACATGTCTGAGGGAGAAGAAACCATTGCACTTTTGAGCCCACTAGAAGGGAAGAGCAATAAGTCACTGCAAGTAAAGGTGAGATGATTTTTTTAAACTAACTTGTTTCATTTTTTTTGCTTTATGTTTTATTTTATGAAATGTATGTATTAACCTGAATTTAGGTATTTATAGCGGTTTATTTTATTTATTTTTAGAAACTTGGAAAGAATAGCCTTACCGCCGTAGCAGTCGCTGAAAAAAACCCGAAACGCACTAAAGCGAAACCACTGCCAAAGAGTGAACTGTTTAAAACTCAGGTAAGTCCAACTTAAAAATGCTATTCCATTTTACCACTACTGAAAACTCGTAGACAAAAAAAATTCATTACCTGTACATGACTGGGACAATGATTGCTTTCTTGATTAATGGCTATGTTGTTGTTGTTGACTGGGAAAAGTACAAGGCCATGTTGGATTTTCTAAAAATAATAAATTTAATTTATGGGTGGTTCCCTATGGACTCAACGAATATCCACAGGTTTGAACATGATAATGTGAACAAAATGACATGACATTCATTTTTGTTTATATATTGAATAAAGGGAGGGTGGGGGGATGTAAATGACTGTAGCTTTATAAAAAAGAAAATAAGTACATGGGTTACTGTTAGTGCCAACATACAGTTTATTTTTAATGGTGTTTTGATATATTAATGTCAATTAACGTTAACGTTTTATTTACAAGTATTGATTGATTGATTGATTGAGTGATGGGTTATTTTGTTTGCTTTTAGGTGTCGTCATGTGCCATTAACGTAATGAACAGACAGTGAACAAGCATGCATTATGCTTTAAAGTACTCTGTGCTCTTGTGCAATGTTAATAACTTACAATAAGAAAAAGTTTTATTATAACACATGGCGTTAGTACCAAATACAACAAGTGAGCAAGTTGGTTTACCACGTGGGTTAAATTTAAAATCAGAACATGATCGATGGTTAACATTTGAATCCTGGCCTGTAGGCTTTTTGTCGACGCATGAACTTGCAAAAGCCGGTTTTTTTTACTTGAACCGAGAAGATGTGGTGCGCTGTGTGTTTTGTCGTATTGAACTTTCACACTGGGAAGAAGGGGATGATCCCTTTAGAGACCATTTGCGATGGTCTCCTCACTGTCCTTACATGCTTGGAAAGCAAGTGGGTAACCTACCCGTGCATTCATTTTACCGAACCACAAGGCCTTTGGCCGCTACTTACGTTGCTGAATCACAAATAAATAATAATAATGATGTATTACCAGTCAACGGTAGTGTCGATATATGTGGTCCATATGCCATAGACAGTGTTGAATTGGCGTGTGCTTTTGAAAAATTGGGAGTTTGCAAGACTAAAGCACTAGCACACCCAGAGTACAGCTCTGTTGAAAAACGTTTCGAATCTTATAAAAATGTTTGGCCATTAATATTAAAACACCTTACCAAACAGCTAAGTGAAGCTGGATTTTTTTATACTGGTGAAGGGGATAAAACAATATGTTTTTATTGCGGATTTGCTTTAAAGGATTGGCAAATGACTGATGACCCTTTAGTGCAACATGCTCGTTGGTTACCAAACTGTAAATACATGGTGTTGCTTAAAGGTCAGGAATTTGTGAACACTATTCGTAAAGAAAAAGTGATTGCAGCACAAGACATAAAAGTGCCTTTAGAGTTAGAGCACGCGGAGCAAATACACAAGGCTGAAAGAAAAGACTTGTCTCACGAACAGATACAAAAGTGTGACCTACAATTATGTAAAATTTGTTATCAAGATGAACTAGGTGTTGTATTTTTACCCTGTGGACACATGATAGCCTGTGTCAAGTGTGCATTAGAACTTAACACTTGTGCTATATGCAGAAAAGTAGTATCTGCTACCGTTAGGGCATTTCTTGCATAACTAGTATAATTTATTCGCCATGCATAGTGCAAAATCCCTAATTGCACAATATTATTAAAGCTGTTTTAGAGTGTAATAGATATGCTTTTGTTTTGTTCATAGATTACTACAATGAATGTTTTGAATGCTGTGGGACAATCATGTGGCTTAGAGACAAAGAAGCTCAGCGAATTGCCAACGCATATTCCATTCCGCATTATCAAGATTCGGAAATTGAAAACAGCATATGGTGATCGTGTACTTTGTGTATGTGAAAACTTTGAGACATTTCTGCCTATACGGTTTAATGATATGTCGGAAAGTGTTTTTGATGAAGTCAATAATGCTGTGCAACCTGTACACTTAATTTATGAAGGTTTTAAAAACAATAGGTGCATGGTTCGTTTTAATTAAATAAATAAATAATGTGAAATAATAATGGAAAATATAAGTAATGACAATATACTGAAAAAAGAAAGAAAATATGTGCATAGAATAGTAATGTTTTAGTGTTTAGTGTTGTCTTTAAAAATATTATGATGAAACCAAAAAAAATGTATATAAAGTTTGTAAATAAATGCAAAATGATGTTACAATGCTGTTTTATTTTATACAAAGTTAGTATATTTAACATTGCAGAGTATACATGATTATGACAATAAATGCATACTGAATACAAGCCTTTCTCACTTTACAATAGTCTGTTATAGTTTTAAACACAAGGCTTGTTGTAGATCATTTTATAGCAATGTCCCTTCAATGTTGTTTTCGAAAAGTGGGGAAGCCGCAATGGTTGTATTGACATAAAAACCTTATGGTTATTACTATTTAGTCACTTTGATCCCCTTGCATATCAAGAGCAGATGACCTAGTTGTTCCACTCTTTAATACGACGACAACAACAACACTACCTCTTGCATAGTTTGTGATGTTGATGGCTCTTGCGACGTGGAAGATGGATTAAAAATAACTTTGAGAACAGGGGTTAAACGTTGATCATTAAACAATGCACTATTTTGAGTAGCAATATAGTTTTCTTGATTTTTTGTCGACGGCAACTGTGTTTCATGCGGTACACTACATTGATGATCACTGACACTTAAAACCTCACTATTTTTACTTTTTAGGTCACCACGACAATGTTTGGAACGTTGCTTTGAACAACGCCAAATAACAGTTCCATTTTTATTGGTTCGTTTCACAATATATGAATATCCTTTATAGTATGCGTAAGGCTTACCATACCTAGTCACTGATACTTCCATATCAACTGTCAAGCATAGACTAAGCTCTAGTAAAGTCAACTTGGTAATAAGAATACTAGTTTAATGTGAGAGCAAATATGGATCCAAAGAGTTCAGGTAAAAGTGAAAGCAAATAAGCAAATATTAGAAACAAGAGTTGGGGTGAAAGTGGTCGCAAAGTGGTAGACCCATTACACAATAATTTCAGCACGACGAAGCTCTTGTTCAATTTCTTTGATTTCCCAATCGTGACCAGTATGGCCAGCTTGACGTGAGGCATGCAACAACTGTAGCCGCTGGACGAGCTTATTGGGATTGTGCCAGTATACAAATTTAACAAATGGATTTTTAGGTGTAAACAAAGCATTACCATTATCATGATCATTATCATCATCATCATCATTATCATCATCATGATCACCATTATCATCATGACCATTATTACTGTTACTATATAGTCCTTTTTGATCCTCTTGCAATACCACTTTATTTATAGTCAGAGTTGATTTTGATAGTGTTGAAGGTTTCTTGGACGTTGACAACTGTCCTAACATGACGTTTTGAGGACATGATAAGTCCTTTTGAACAAACACTGCACTATCTTTAGCCGCAATATCGTTTTCTTGAACTTGCTTTTTAGCATTTTGATAATTGTTTGTAAACAGTAAGCGTGGTTCGTTTCGAGCACTACATTGATGAACACTAACACTTAAAACCTTTCCATTTTTACTTTTCAGATTGCCTCGACATTTTGTTGACCTCTCTTTTGAGCATCGCCAGAATATTATTCCATTTACATTCTGGCGATTATAGTTATAGGAGTAGCCTTGATAGAGTGCACGTAGCCTACCTTTGTTGGTTGTAATAAGTTCCATAGTAGTAACTGACCTGTCAGTACGATGTTCACACTACAAAGGTTACAACTGTTTTGCTGATGGAGTGACCTACCATAAGCTTATATATTGGCTTTTCGTGTTGGCTTTAGTGTTGGCTTTTTGTGTTGGCTTTTTGCGTTGGCATTTCGTGTTGGCATTTCGTGTTGGCTTATGTGTTGGCTTTTTGTGTTGGCTTTTTATGTTGGCTTTTTATGTTGGATTTTCGTGTTGGCTTTTGTGTTGGCTTTTTGTGTTGGCTTTTGTGTTGGCTTTTGTGTTGGCTTTTTGTGTTGGCTTTTCGTGTTGGCTTTTCGTGTTGGCTTTTTGTGTTGGCTTTTCATGTTGGCATTTTGTGTTGGCTTTTCGTGTTGGCTTTTTGTGTTGGCTTTTCGTGTTGGCATTTCGTGTTGGCTTTTCGTGTTGGCTTTTTTTGTATTGGCCTTTCATGTTGACTTTTTGTATTGGCTTTTCGTGTTGGCTTTTTGTGTGGGCTTTTTGTGTTGGCTTTAGTATTGGCTTTTGTATTGGCTTATTTGACAAGTTATTTGTCTCAATGTATTTAGTGGATTTTTTTTGTTGGTGTTGGAAAGTAGTTGAATGAGAGGGAATATTTAAAGACTTAACCTCAGCTCACTAACCTAACCTAACCTAACCTAACTTTACCTAACCTAACCTTTCAACTCTCAGATGTTAATTAAATTCTGTGCATAGTCGAGTTGGAACCCAAGACCTCAGGGGTAAAAAAACAGTTATTTTTGACGGCTTATTTTGGTAACTTATTTTAATGGCTAACCTAACTTTACCTAACCTAACCTAACCTCAGCTCACTTTGGATATTATTAGTAAGTGTTCATATCCTCTGCTAGGTAGCATGCTAGTAGTACAGGTAGTGCTCATATTTACCGCTAGGTAGCAGAAACATACTTTGCATGTTGCATGTGACACTTGTGAAGTTTAACCACATGCAAGACGTGCTTGTATAAGTTCTCTATTTAAACTCAATATACAATTAACCACTAAATGTTCAGAACTAACATGTATAGCCATGTTTAGGGTATATAGGAGACCCTTAGCAAGAAAGGCTGTCTAACCCACGAGTGTACAGCCTTGTCATACGCAGTAAGCACCTGTTGGCAGAAAACAACAACAACAACAATTTGAGAAAGCCAACAACATATCCATTAAGGTATTTAAAGGAAACAGTTTTTTGTTGGCTTTCTCAAATTGTTGTTGTTGTTGTTTTCTGCCAACAGGTGCTTACTGCGTATGACAAGGCTGTACACTCGTGGGTTAGACAGCCTTTCTTGCTAAGGGTCTCCTATATACCCTAAACATGGCTATACATGTTAGTTCTGAACATTTAGTGGTTAATTGTATATTGAGTTTAAATAGAGAACTTATACAAGCACGTCTTGCATGTGGTTAAACTTCACAAGTGTCACATGCAACATGCAAAGTATGTTTCTGCTACCTAGCGGTAAATATGAGCACTACCTGTACTACTAGCATGCTACCTAGCAGAGGATATGAACACTTACTAATAATATCCAAAGTGAGCTGAGGTTAGGTTAGGTTAGGTAAAGTTAGGTTAGCCATTAAAATAAGTTACCAAAATAAGCCGTCAAAAATAACTGTTTTTTTACCCCTGAGGTCTTGGGTTCCAACTCGACTATGCACAGAATTTAATTAACATCTGAGAGTTGAAAGGTTAGGTTAGGTTAGGTAAAGTTAGGTTAGGTTAGGTTAGGTTAGGTTAGTGAGCTGAGGTTAAGTCTTTAAATATTCCCTCTCATTCAACTACTTTCCAACACCAACAAAAAAATCCACTAAATACATTGAGACAAATAACTTGTCAAATAAGCCAATACAAAAGCCAATACTAAAGCCAACACAAAAAGCCCACACAAAAAGCCAACACGAAAAGCCAATACAAAAAGTCAACATGAAAGGCCAATACAAAAAAGCCAACACGAAAAGCCAACACGAAATGCCAACACGAAAAGCCAACACAAAAAGCCAACACGAAAAGCCAACACAAAATGCCAACATGAAAAGCCAACACAAAAAGCCAACACGAAAAGCCAACACGAAAAGCCAACACAAAAAGCCAACACAAAAGCCAACACAAAAAGCCAACACAAAAGCCAACACGAAAAGCCAACATAAAAAGCCAACACAAAAAGCCAACACATAAGCCAACACGAAATGCCAACACGAAATGCCAACACAAAAAGCCAACACTAAAGCCAACACGAAAAGCCAATATATAAGCTTATGGTAGGTCACTCCATCAGCAAAACAGTTGTAACCTTTGTAGTGTGAACATCGTACTGACAGGTCAGTTACTACTATGGAACTTATTACAACCAACAAAGGTAGGCTACGTGCACTCTATCAAGGCTACTCCTATAACTATAATCGCCAGAATGTAAATGGAATAATATTCTGGCGATGCTCAAAAGAGAGGTCAACAAAATGTCGAGGCAATCTGAAAAGTAAAAATGGAAAGGTTTTAAGTGTTAGTGGTCATCAATGTAGTGTTCGAAACGAACCACGCTTACTGTTTACAAACAATTATCAAAATGCTAAAAAGCAAGTTCAAGAAAACGATATTGCGGCTAAAGATAGTGCAGTGTTTGTTCAAAAGGACTTATCATGTCCTCAAAACGTCATGTTAGGACAGTTGTCAACGTCCAAGAAACCTTCAACACTATCAAAATCAACTCAGACTATAAATAAAGTGGTATTGCAAGAGGATCAAAAAGGACTATATAGTAACAGTAATAATGGTCATGATGATAATTGTGATCATGATGATGATAATGATGATGATGATGATAATGATCATGATAATGGTAATGCTTTGTTTACACCTAAAAATCCATTTGTTAAATTTGTATACTGGCACAATTCCAATAAGCTCGTCCAGCGGCTACAGTTGTTGCATGCCTCACGTCAAGCTGGCCATACTGGTCACGATTGGGAAATCAAAGAAATTGAACAAGAGTTTCGTCGTGCTGAAATTATTGTGTAATGGGTCTACCACTTTGCGACCACTTTCACCCCAACTCTTGTTTCTAATATTTGCTTATTTGCTTTCACTTTTACCTGAACTCTTTGGATCCATATTTGCTCTCACATTAAACTAGTATTCTTATTACCAAGTTGACTTTACTAGAGCTTAGTCTATGCTTGACAGTTGATATGGAAGTATCAGTGACTAGGTATGGTAAGCCTTACGCATACTATAAAGGATATTCATATATTGTGAAACGAACCAATAAAAATGGAACTGTTATTTGGCGTTGTTCAAAGCAACGTTCCAAACATTGTCGTGGTGACCTAAAAAGTAAAAATAGTGAGGTTTTAAGTGTCAGTGATCATCAATGTAGTGTACCGCATGAAACACAGTTGCCGTCGACAAAAAATCAAGAAAACTATATTGCTACTCAAAATAGTGCATTGTTTAATGATCAACGTTTAACCCCTGTTCTCAAAGTTATTTTTAATCCATCTTCCACGTCGCAAGAGCCATCAACATCACAAACTATGCAAGAGGTAGTGTTGTTGTTGTCGTTTTAAAGAGTGGAACAACTAGGTCATCTGCTCTTGATATGCAAGGGGATCAAAGTGACTAAATAGTAATAACCATAAGGTTTTTATGTCAATACAACCATTGCGGCTTCCCCACTTTTCGAAAACAACATTGAAGGGACATTGCTATAAAATGATCTACAACAAGCCTTGTGTTTAAAACTATAACAGACTATTGTAAAGTGAGAAAGGCTTGTATTCAGTATGCATTTATTGTCATAATCATGTATACTCTGCAATGTTAAATATACTAACTTTGTATAAAATAAAACAGCATTGTAACATCATTTTGCATTTATTTACAAAATTTATATACATTTTTTTTGGTTTCATCATAATATTTTTAAAGACAACACTAAACACTAAAACATTACTATTCTATGCACATATTTTCTTTCTTTTTTCAGTATATTGTCATTACTTATATTTTCCATTATTATTTCACATTATTTATTTATTTAATTAAAACGAACCATGCACCTATTGTTTTTAAAACCTTCATAAATTAAGTGTACAGGTTGCACAGCATTATTGACTTCATCAAAAACACTTTCCGACATATCATTAAACCGTATAGGCAGAAATGTCTCAAAGTTTTCACATACACAAAGTACACGATCACCATATGCTGTTTTCAATTTCCGAATCTTGATAATGCGGAATGGAATATGCGTTGGCAATTCGCTGAGCTTCTTTGTCTCTAAGCCACATGATTGTCCCACAGCATTCAAAACATTCATTGTAGTAATCTATGAACAAAACAAAAGCATATCTATTACACTCTAAAACAGCTTTAATAATATTGTGCAATTAGGGATTTTGCACTATGCATGGCGAATAAATTATACTAGTTATGCAAGAAATGCCCTAACTGTAGCAGATACTACTTTTCTGCATATAGCACAAGTGTTAAGTTCTAATGCACACTTGACACAGGCTATCATGTGTCCACAGGGTAAAAATACAACACCTAGTTCATCTTGATAACAAATTTTACATAATTGTAGGTCACACTTTTGTATCTGTTCGTGAGACAAGTCTTTTCTTTCAGCCTTGTGTATTTGCTCCGCGTGCTCTAACTCTAAAGGCACTTTTATGTCTTGTGCTGCAATCACTTTTTCTTTACGAATAGTGTTCACAAATTCCTGACCTTTAAGCAACACCATGTATTTACAGTTTGGTAACCAACGAGCATGTTGCACTAAAGGGTCATCAGTCATTTGCCAATCCTTTAAAGCAAATCCGCAATAAAAACATATTGTTTTATCCCCTTCACCAGTATAAAAAAATCCAGCTTCACTTAGCTGTTTGGTAAGGTGTTTTAATATTAATGGCCAAACATTTTTATAAGATTCGAAACGTTTTTCAACAGAGCTGTACTCTGGGTGTGCTAGTGCTTTAGTCTTGCAAACTCCCAATTTTTCAAAAGCACACGCCAATTCAACACTGTCTATGGCATATGGACCACATATATCGACACTACCGTTGACTGGTAATACATCATTATTATTATTTATTTGTGATTCAGCAACGTAAGTAGCGGCCAAAGGCCTTGTGGTTCGGTAAAATGAATGCACGGGTAGGTTACCCACTTGCTTTCCAAGCATGTAAGGACAGTGAGGAGACCATCGCAAATGGTCTCTAAAGGGATCATCCCCTTCTTCCCAGTGTGAAAGTTCAATACGACAAAACACACAGCGCACCACATCTTCTCGGTTCAAGTAAAAAAAACGGCTTTTGCAAGTTCATGCGTCGACAAAAAGCCTACAGGCCAGGATTCAAATGTTAACCATCGATCATGTTCTGATTTTAAATTTAACCCACGTGGTAAACCAACTTGCTCACTTGTTGTATTTGGTACTAACGCCATGTGTTATAATAAAACTTTTTCTTATTGTAAGTTATTAACATTGCACAAGAGCACAGAGTACTTTAAAGCATAATGCATGCTTGTTCACTGTCTGTTCATTACGTTAATGGCACATGACGACACCTAAAAGCAAACAAAATAACCCATCACTCAATCAATCAATCAATCAATACTTGTAAATAAAACGTTAACGTTAATTGACATTAATATATCAAAACACCATTAAAAATAAACTGTATGTTGGCACTAACAGTAACCCACGTACTTATTTTCTTTTTTATAAAGCTACAGTCATTTACATCCCCCCACCCTCCCTTTAACCAATATATAAACAAAAATGAATGTCATGTCATTTTGTTCACATTATCATGTTCAAACCTGTGGATATTCGTTGAGTCCATAGGGAACCACCCATAAATTAAATTTATTATTTTTAGAAAATCCAACATGGCCTTGTACTTTTCCCAGTCAACAACAACAACATAGCCATTAATCAAGAAAGCAATCATTGTCCCAGTCATGTACAGGTAATGAATTTTTTTTTGTCTACGAGTTTTCAGTAGTGGTAAAATGGAATAGCATTTTTAAGTTGGACTTACCTGAGTTTTAAACAGTTCACTCTTTGGCAGTGGTTTCGCTTTAGTGCGTTTCGGGTTTTTTTCAGCGACTGCTACGGCGGTAAGGCTATTCTTTCCAAGTTTCTAAAAATAAATAAAATAAACCGCTATAAATACCTAAATTCAGGTTAATACATACATTTCATAAAATAAAACATAAAGCAAAAAAAATGAAACAAGTTAGTTTAAAAAAATCATCTCACCTTTACTTGCAGTGACTTATTGCTCTTCCCTTCTAGTGGGCTCAAAAGTGCAATGGTTTCTTCTCCCTCAGACATGTAAGGTATGCCGGTTATCTGCAAACAAATAAATAAAATCATTAATTACCTAATCAATAAATAATTGCTTGTAAATATATTAATCAATAAATGTATAAATGAATAAATATATAAATAAATACCTACCCCACAACAAGGTTAAGTATTTTCCACCAACACCAAAACTGTTAAACAAGACCAGGGGGTTTCATGCAACGCAGTGTGTTCAAAGGTAGTCCACCCAAGTGAGAGTGGAAATTATAACGACATGTCTTTATATATGCTACGTTGCATGTATAATCATTTTTTCCCACGCTTTGACCATTCTGTTATCGGTCACGTGGACAGCTAACGTCCCAGGCGAACACCTGTGGCGAATCAAATTTCACATGAATTTGCATTTTGTCACGTACGAAGCAAAACAGGATGTGACTTGTTAACAGTTATCATGCATGTGGACAGCTAACGTCCCAGGCGAACACCTGTGGTAGATCAAATTTCACATGGACTTGCATTTTGTCACGTACGAAGCGAGACAGAATGTCACTGGTTTAGCGTGCATGTGGTTTCACACATGTGTTCACATGCATTTCGCTCTTCCCTGCCACCACGATGGTCAGATTATTTCACCTTCAAGCGTCATGGTCATTTTCCATTGCACTTGTTGTCAAGTCAGATCAATGCCTTCCAATAAGCTCAATTGATATTCACCTCCTGTAAGTTTGTTTTCTGTACTCGCTTCGACGAACATAGAATCAGGTTCTCATCACCGTTTACACGTTAAAGGTAAAAGGTGTGAAAAAACGCACGCTCGCTCTGTCATACACCGACCCGTCGAAATAGCGATTGTTCTATTGAACACAGCCACCGTGGTTAGCGACAGGTTCGTTGAAACACATACACCCAGCCGTATTGTCTCTCTCAACCACCACGCTTCATGAACATTATAAACAGGTAAAGAAAAGGAAAACGTTATTTCAACATGTATGGCGTTAGGCCCTTTGTGAATTATCTTTTTGGAAAAAAAATATCTACCACATTTGAAAGGGGGCGTTAGCCCGAGTCCTAGGACACCTCGTACACGTCTTTAGCGTTATTGGTTCGTGACATATCGGCAAAAATCACAAAAAACACGTGTTTACCCCAAAATCGAGTTTCCAATTTTTTTTTTAAAATATAACGTGTGGTCCATAGCAAAGAGAACGTCTGCCCGAATCCTTGGACCCGTCGTACATGCCTCTAGCGTTATTGCTTCGTGAGATATTGGCGAAATCACAAAAAACACGTGTTTACCCCAAAATCGAGTTTCCAATTTTATTAAAAATTATAACGAGTGGTCCATAGCAGAGAGGACGTCACCCCGAGTCCTTGGACCTATCGAACATGCCTCTAGCATGATTGGTTCGCGAGATATTAAAAGCACATGACCTTTTAGTTTTGGTCTTTTAATCAAATAAAGAGGCTATAGGAAAGTAGGGGACATCACTACGAGTGCTAGGACACCCTGTATGTTCTAATCCCATGTTTGGTTAGCGAGATATCAAGTTCGGGGCAAATACGAGGGTGGCTCAATAAGAAGTGGTGCAGCTATCTCATCATCCCACTACTACAGGTTTTCATCCTAGAGACTTGAAATTTATTTTGGGGGTAGACGGGGTAGGGACCATTGATTTACGTCAAACAATTTTTTTTGTAGAGTTCCTAGTTTCCAAAATATAGGATTTTCAAAATTCGAGTGTTTTCAAAAAAACATAAAAAGTAAAAAAGTTTTATTACAAAATATAAAGGTCATAAAGACCATTCGTTTGAGCCATGGCACAACGTACTATCCTGTTTGGTTTTCAAACTATAGCCTATTTTCAAAAACGAAAAATTTAAAAAAAAATTGAAAAATATAATACATGGTCCATAGGAAAGAGAACGTCAGCCCGAGTCCACTGACACGTCATTTGTCAAAATCGGACCATGCGTTCGAGAAATATCAGCAATGTTCCCAGGAAAGTAGGCTGTGCGTTAGAAACCGCCTTACTCCACTACTGAGCTCACATTGAAACTTATTAAGGTATGAAAAAAAATGTTATCTATTCCACGCATTTTAAGGCTAAAACCATGGCATTACCTTTATTAGTTTTTATAGCAATTATTCAAAATCTAGGCATTATTCTTCAATGACCTTGTATACACCCACACCGAAAATTTATAAAGCGTGATCCTAAAAAGATGGATAACCCTTTAAGCTCAAATTGTCAGCTGAAATAAATTCTAAATGTTTGTTATCCTAATTAAGAAGTCTCAAAACGATTCCTCCTTGGTGGACATCGATACGGACCTTTCAAAGAAACACACATTCAACTCCAAACACAAACTTAAACAGGCTCATCAAGAATAGGTGGCAACTGGAATGAAACATGTCCATTCTGATGCATGGAAGAAAGCACATTCCGAAAGGATGAAAACCTGGCGGGCCCACAAGAAGGCAAACAGTTGAGATCTCGAGGTCCTTAGTGGCAATAACGATGAGGAGAAGAGAATAATAATAATAATAATAATAATAATAATAATAATAATAATAAAACGAGTAGTTCCAGGAATAACTATACAGCCTATTTTCATATATCCTACTCATGTTAATTCTCTCTATCAAAATACAAAATTTCAGTTTGAAGGTTGTGATAGATTCGTAGATATTGAGAACCGTCTAAATATTTCAGATGGTCGCCAGGTTGGATTTTTTATTTATGTACTATTACATGAAGATTACTGGGTAAGTGTGGTATTCAAACGTCAATCGCATGATTAGGACACAAGAAGTAAAAACAAGGTTTCAAAATTTCGCACAGCTGCCATATTGTGGTTATGAAAACAATTGAAATAAATTAGATGCTAGTGGATTAACATTTCTATAAACATTTAACGTGCAAAGTTTCACTACTCTCGGATGGTTAAATCGCAAGAAACGTCCATTTAAATATTTATAATTCGCGTCGCCGCCATGTTGGACTCGTGCTCACCAGGTTACTGAAGGTCCTATAGGTGAACTTACGTTCATAGCCTCTATGGACATTACAAAATTCAGTTTGATTGCTGTAAAAGATTCGCAGATATTGAGAAACGTCTAAATAATTCGGATGCTCACCATTTTGGATTGTTATAGGTATAGGCCATAGAGTTATGTACCATTAAAGGAAAATTATTGCGTAGGTTCATTATTCAAACTTTCACTTCGATCGCATGATTACGACACAAGAAATAAAACCTTAATTTTGAAATTTCGCACATCCGCCATTTTGAGGTTATTTAAACAATTGAACTAAATTAGACGCCAGTGCATTACAATGTGTATAAACATTTGCTGTGCCAAGTTTCATTACGTTTGGATGGTTAAATCGCGAGAAAAGTCTATTTAAAAGTCTCAACTTTGTTTGGCAGCCATGTTAGTTTTATAGTTACCAGGTTTTTGAAAGTCTCATATGTAAACTTCTAGTAGTGTTCTTTATCACCAAACACAATTTCAGGGTGATATCGGTAATGGTTTCGGAGATACTGAATGCTGGTGAAATACGGCACAGCCGCCATGTTGGATTGGTGAGACACAATAAAGATTGAAGGGCACGGTCGGGGTCGGCCAGAATGGTGCTATGATCTTACCGAGTTTCATTGAAATAGCTCCAGCTGTTTAGAAATTATTAGGGGGAGACACACACATACCATCACACACACATGCACACACAGACCCACGGACAAAAGGTGTCTCATAAGCCTATTTTTTTTTTCATAAGATGAAAATAGGCTAATGATATAAAAATGACCACGCTAGCCCGATTCCTTATGTAATTATAATAAATGTATAAAACCATAAGTCAATATATGTTGTACATTAAAACCGTGCCGGTTTCAGGCACATTGTGACCTTCCTCTGCGTAATTTAGGGCATGAAAATATGCAAGAACATATTATACTTAAAATAAATTCTAAAAATATTCTTGTTACAAAGACTCACAAATTAAAATTTAAAAAACACCAGATCTGTTACAAAATGTGTTAAGAAAATCATGAAAATGTCTTGATAAAATCAGCGTGGAATACAAGAGATGTGGATGTGAAACTAGATAAGTTGAAATAGTGAGGTTATAACTGATAGTTTGGTATGTATTTGTGAGGAAGAGAAATAATGGAATGAAAACGTTGGAATTAAGTGTTACGAGGTGTTGGTTTAATAACAATAATAATAATAATAATAATAATAACTAGCATTACCCGTCACAGCTTCGCCCGCGAATATTCTAGTTGTAAAGAGTACACCTAGCACAATCTCAATCATGAATGCTATGACTGATTTATCCTTGGTATGAATAATCAGACTTTATCAATTCAGCTACTGGTGCAGTGGTCAGGGGTTTGTCATTCCTTTATAGGTATATCAGAGCGAAGTTAGTTTTCTGGGAATATCACAGACACTGTTAATTTAAGGGGCTTTAAATGTGGTTTTCGGAGACCCTTTATAGTCGGGTGAAAAAGACCTTTCGTACCACTCTCACACGTGAAAATTGCGTGAAAAAAATCTAGAGTGCCCCTAGACCCCCTTTAGCGCATTATACTGTATGTATTGATGAATTTTACAGCTTAATTTGGATCAGTGATAACCTTATAACCGTCTGGAAACTTTCACAGTAATGTAATAATTGGAATTGCATTGCGTCTTACAGAAATAGATGGACCTGTGAGATTCTGTTACCATGGTTACCGTGTTACATTCTTTCATTGTAAATATACATGTTTTAAGGTATTTATTTAATTGTGAGGCATTTAAAGAGTAAGTGATTGCTTTTCGCTTACGCATTGGGTTATGCTGAACCTGTAGGTACCCCAAATGTGTAGGTTGGTGTTAATGGGACCTTATTTTCGGTACAAAACTGGAATGGGACTTAGTAGAATAATATAGGGAGGGATAATAATAATAATAATAATAATAAACTCAATCTCTGGCAATCCACTGCGATGTTCACGATTAAGCTCAATAACTCCTCTCCTCTCGAATATAGTGTTACACCCATGGGAAATATCCACGACCCGCCACTGCCACTTACCCTTTGTTGTGTGAGGCATTGCAGTTTTAAAAGACCACTAGTTTATATTCATTGGTCGACTCATTCCTGTGCGTAGGAATCATGTGTTTGGCAACTCTAGTTATAGTCTTCATTAACATGTCAGTGAGTTCCGGCTGTCCTAAGTACAGGAATGGAAGGAAGCTGGTAGTTTTACGTGACCGTTAATATCGCGATCATGAGTCATGGGACCTCCTTTTTAAGTGGATTCCGAACCACAGGCCGTGACAGTTCACCTTTGGTTGGGAATCGAAACCTGTCCGCATTGGTGAGAGGTAAGCAGCTTGCCATCACGCGGTCTACAGAAACCATCGTATTAGACTCCCGTGAACACCAAGTAACAGTGAACTAGGTACAACCACCTACTGCCAATAAAAATACACGTATTACAGCAACACTCAAGGTCGACAAACAAGGTTACGGTAACAAAAAGTGATTGCTTCTGTCCTCAAACAATCTGTGGAGTGTCCTCGACAAGGTCAACGAAGTTCTGTAAGACAACGCTTTACCGTACGATAGTTTTAAGTTACTACAATTCTGACGTAGAGCTATGTATTTGCTCGCGAAATTTCGAGGTTTAAACAAATGTGGACCGTAGTAACGAAAACATGACCACCTCGTGGCGCAATGGCTAGCATTGTTGGCTGTCACCCCTGAGGTACCGGGTTCGATTCCCAGCTCTGCCAAGAATTTAAAAGTCTTGGTATGGTCTGGTACGGGGTCTCCCAGCCTCCTGATGCAAAATGGGAACCTGCCGGATGCTATGGAAAGAGGAGTGAAAAGGAACTGACCACCCTATCACACGCAAACTCCGGCTCGGGATGCCTGGTTAGTGATCCCTTGACGAAGTCAAGGGCTCTAATTCAGGTCGTCTACGTCCCATGAGGGTAAATGGCACCCTTAAAAAAACCAAAACATTAGCGTCAGACATTTCGCAATAAATATAAAACTACCCCTCAGCATTGTCGCTTTCGCGTAGTATGACTGCACTGGGGAGATGCAAGCTCGGAGATAGAAGGTTCGAATCCCGGGGGTGAAAGCGGTCACTCTGAGTGTGATTTTCCTCCAAGATTTTTCCACATCCCCTCCAGGTAAATGCCAAGATAGTACTTTGCTTCAAGTCCCGAGTCACCTATCCTAACCCCAAGCACTATTTACAGTTACACTGCTATAGTCACCACAGAAACGCAAGTTACTAGACATATTCAACACACAAAATACACGGGTCTTATGAGCAAGATGTCCGGAGTCCCAAAAATGAATCAACAACTAGTACATTATGCAACGAGCCTATAATGGCAATAATTAAGACACGAGTATGTTTATAAAACGAGGGTAAGCGAGTTTTATAATTTCCATACGAGTGTCTTAATTACCATTATAGGCGAGTTGCATACGACTGTTTATGTTCGACGATAATTATAACTTTATTGTATGTTTTAACATAAATATTCATAAATATATGTGGGATTCAGTTAGTGAACAGGGAATGCTGGCTTTGCTGACTGAACAGAGCGCATGCGTGGGTCAAGGCACTCCGAACGCAGAGACCATTCACTTTGCTTGCCAACACAGAACACCTATTCTTTACAGCGGATTTTAAGCACATGCGCGAAGGTATCCTTACCTAATTGTTCACACAACTGTTTCTTGAGCTCTGATTGGTGGGAGAAACTGTTTCATAATGAAAAATAGTGTTATAATGAGCCTCATTATGATACAGTTTTCTGACACATAATGTTCACATTTCGACATTGTCGAACATAAAATATATTAAAAAATATACATTCGAAATTTCTAGGAGGCTTCTTAATGCTGAAGAAGACAATGTTATTCATAGCCGAAATGCTGCGCATGACGACATCCGGCGGGGAGCGCAACGAGAGTTGGAGCGGCATCCAATGTTGCCAACCGAAAAATTGCGCTACGCGTAGTGGAATTGAACCCTTCTGAGGACAAAGTGGAGGAAGGTAACCGGAGGAAGGTGGAAATAATGGAAAGCATAACAACCTTCTGATATTTTTGTTAAAATATGAAAATTTATTTCATTTCAAGGCTGTAAAATCTCTACATAGTATAAAACAAAGTAGAATGCAAACACATTTGCAATTGAAAAAACAAATGTTTTAAATATCCGTATTGATAGTAGAATTAAATGTTTAAAATTATACGCCAAATCAATACTCAACATATATATATATATATTTATATATAGGGCATGTTCCGACCTTCAATAAGGTCATCTTCAGCTAAAAAAAAATGAAAATTAATTAAGAATTAAACCAAAATAGTATACATGTACTTAAATATAAATCAGAAATGAAATTTTAACGATAAAATTGTAATAAAATGAAATGAAAATACTAAAATTGATATCCTTACAATTCAGTAATAAATAAAATAAAATATAATACTGGTCCTTTTACAATAATTTTCAAAATGTAGTTAAAAAGCGAGAAATATTACTGGTGATTGTTATTAAATGTTAAGCTATATAACAAAAAAATATCAACATAATAAACATAAAATAATTTAGAAAATTAAGTTCTAAATTCAATAATTAATTCAGTTTAGTGCTTAAATGAATGAGCTAAATCTTTCTTCATTCAAGCACTGACTGAATTAATTATTGATTTTAGAACTTAATTTTCTAAATTATTGTATGTATATTATTTTGATAAAATTTTATTATATAGCATAACATTTATTTACAATCACCAGTGATATTTCTCGCTTTTTAACTACATTTTGAAAATTATTGTAAAAGGACCAGTATTATATTTTATTTTATTTAATACTGAATTGTAAGGATATCCATTTTAGTATTTTATTTTATTCAAATTTTATCATTAATATTTCATTTCTTATTTAGATTTAAGTTTATCTGAAGATGACCTTATTGAAGGTCGAAACATGTCCTATATATAAACAAGTAGTTCCGTGAAGAACTATACAGCCTATTTTCATTTATCCTAGTTTTGTTAATTGCCTCTATCAACATACAAAATTTCAGTTTGATTGTTGTTATAGATTCGTAGATATTGAGAACCGACTAAATATTACGGATGGTCACCATGTTGGATTTTTTATATGTAGGTCTTAGAGTTATGTACTGTTACATGAAGATTATTGTGTACGTGAAGTATTCAAACTTCAATCGCAAGATTAGGACACAAGAAGTAAAATATAAGATTTTAAAATTTCGCACAGCTGCCATCTTGTGGTTATGGAAACAATTGAAAAAAGTAGATGCCAGTGGATTAACATTTGTATAAGGATTCACTGTACCTAGTGTCACTGCACTCGGATGGTTAAATTGCGAGAAAAGACCACGTGAATATTTATACATCGCGTCGCCGCCATGTTGGATTTGTGAACACAAGGTTATTTAAAGTCCTATAGGTGAACTTATGTTCATAGCCCCTATGAACATTAAAACATTCAGTTTGATTGCTGTAATAGATTCGTAGATATTGAGATCCATCTAAATGTTTCGGATGGTCGCCATGTTGGAATATTATATGTATAGGCCATAGAGTCATGTACCATTAAATTATTGCGTAGGTTGATTATTCAAACTTTCACTTTGATCACATGATTACGACACAAGAAATAAAAACTTAATTTTAAAATTTGCACAGCCGCCATCTCGAGGTTATGTAAACAACTGAACTAAATTAGATACCATTGCATTACAATGTGTATAAACATTTCCTGTACCAAGGTTCATTGAGTTTGTATCATTACATCGCGAGAAAGATTTATTTAAAATTTTCAAATTCGATTGGCCGCCATGTTCGTTTTGTAGTTAACCGGTTTTTGAAAGTCTTATAGGTGAACTTTCAGTATCGCCCTTTATCTCCGTACAAAATTTCAGGGTGATACCGCTAATAGTTTCAGAGATATAGAATGCCGGTGAAACATTTCCCAGCCACCATCTTGAGGTTATGTAAGCAATTGAACGAAGTTAGATGTCGGTGCATTACAATGTGTACAAACATATACTGTACCAAGTTTTATTGCGTTTGGTTGGTTAAATCGCGAGAAACGTCTATTTAAATGTCGCAAATCGCTTGGCCGCCATGTTGGTTTTGTAGTTACCTGGTTTTCAAAGGTCACATAGGTGAACTTCTAGTAGTTCCCTTTATCACGGTACAAAATTCCAGGGTGATATCCATAACAGATTCGGAGATATTGAATGCTGGTGAAATATTTCGCACAGCCGCCATGTTGGATTGATGAGACGTAACAAAATTTGAAGGGCACGGTCGGGGTCGTCCGGGATGGTGCTATGAACTTACCGAGTTTCATTGAAATAGCTCCAGCCGTTTAGAAGTTATTAGGGGGGACACACACCATCACACACACAGACACACGGACAAAAGGTGATCTCATAAGCCTATTTTTTTCATAAATGAAAATAGGCTAAATATATATATATATGTGTTGAGTATTGATTTGGCGTATAATTTCATTTCAATTTCAATAAAACAAAATCCCCGATTCTTGGATGTAACGGGTAATCTCGAGAACCACTTGATGGATTTTGATGCGGTTTGCACCATTCTGTGAAGGATTTCTCGAGGAAGATTTCTGTAGAAAAACATTCATTTATGTCGAATGGAAGCCAAGCAGTAACGATTTCAGAAAAACAACAGAAAAAGAAAGCATACGTTGTTTCAGTTTCAAACGTTTATGGACCGTATTTCTGTTTGGAAAGAGCTGTTACCAGTACAGTGTGCCTATAGACGTGCCGAAGGACTGATTACTGCCGCAATTGTAAGTAGATAGTGAGGACTTCCTTTATGTAACTTGATGGGGCTTCACGTCACTTTTGTTATTGTTGTTGATTGATTTAGGGGCTTCGCGACATCATGGTCATGCAGCCCCGTGTACTTGGGTGAGAGTGTAGCATTTGTCTGATAACCAGCGTTATACGTCACTTTTATTTGGCTGACCGTGATCACTCCAATGGTGAACTTGTAGTTCGTTGGATTGGACGAGCTACTACAAATGATTTCCCTCCTCTTCGAGCGCCTCCACGGTCACTTGACTAAACCCTAAACAATTCTTCATATGGGGTTACATCAAATATTATCTCTACCCTTATGCCACGTGGCTGAGCAGAACTGCGAAAAAATGATCACACCTGCAAACGCTGGCATCCACTGGAACATGACGGAATGTGTATGGCAAGAACTGGAATGCAGGATTGAAGTCAGCCGTATCCCCTTGAGTGCACATAGTCGATCGAGCCTTTTTTAAGGAACGTAAATAAACTTGGAGAGATGTCTTTTTTTAAGTTCCGATGGACTATAAAAATAACAGATTGGCGTACCAAACTGATTTTACTACTAAATGTTTGCTTGTTTTATTCTTATATCTCAACATAATCGCCAAAACGAATGAAACATTTGTCGTATCGTTACACCAGCTTTCCAATGCCCTCGGTAAAAAATTCTGCCGCCACTGAGGTGGGCACGTCTGGACAGTTTCCTGAATAATTTCCTGAATAATTTCCTTCTTGGCGACGCGTTGCCGCCCAACCATACCTTCAATTCTCGAAAAAGGTGAAAATCATTCACGACCTCACTGTGCCAACGTTACGATAGACATTTTCAAAGAACTCAAGTGTGAAGTTGTGGACATTCTGCCGTTTAGTCCAGATCAGCACTGAATGACTTGCACCTTTTTCGAGAATTGAAGGTGTGGGTGGGCTGCAACGCCTCGCCAAAAAGGAAACACTTCAGTAGACTGTCCAGACGTACCCACCTCAGTGGCAGCAAACTTGAAAAAGAAAACATCCCTCGTATATCTCCCATAGCCAATTCACACTTAAGGCTCGAGACCCCGTAGAAGTTTATAAATAACCCTGATTTAATCGAATAGCTTAACACACTGTACTGTACATCATAAATTAGCAATTAAACGAAAGATCTTGCAGGAGAGTAGACTGGGTCACTCAGAACTACAGTAAATATACTAACGGATGCAGAAAATAAGAAACTGAAGAAGCTTTGAACTCCACTTACGCATCAAAGGAGGGCGAACAACATCGTGCATAATAATTCTGCAGCGTACGTACCTGAAAAGATAGAAAACCGACAGTTAGTAAAATACAGTCAACTCTGGGGGAAGGGTTAACATACAGACAGAAAAGTCACTTCATGTTCTGTTCCACTTGTCTGTTCTACATGTTTTATGACATGAATAGTACATGATTGCAAATTAGCAGTAAATCAATGTTGTGTGGCCCCGTAGGAGGCCGAGTGCAGGTCTTTCCAGTTGACGCCCATGGGCGTCCTGCACGTCCTAATGAGGATGAGGTGATAAAAGAGTCGTCATTACACCCTAAATGGCTGCGTGACGCAGTGGTAACGTTCTCACCTACTGAGTCCAAGGTTGCAGGATCAAAACCTGGCGCAGTCAGTCGGCATTTGAGGGTGTGTAAATGCAAGGTAGATTTAATGGCACGCTAAAGATACCCTTCGGGACAAAATTCTGGCACCCCGGCGTCTCTAAAAGCCATAGTAGTTAAAATCAATAACACTATTATTATAATTTATTGTTCACATACATTCAATGCTCAGAACAGGGAATTGATCCCAGGATATTCAAATCCCCGATGACCTTGTCGGGAATCAACCCGGGAACCTTCGGACTAAACCCTAGGGCGCTAAGCAATTCGCGACGGGGCCGGACAGTAGTTAATATTAGGGCAGAATATTATTGAAGATATTTCATTTTAACTTAATTTTAATTATTTTAGATAATTAATTGTTCTTAATTTTAATTTTTGGTTTCTATAACATTTCATTGTTCATGTTTATTTTAATAATTATATTTTTAGAGGAAAGTACCCAAACCCGAGCCCCCAGTTTGTTTTGGAATGTTTTTTATATCCAATTTTGTCCAAACTTAAATCAAATTATTTGCAACTTATACCTTAATTAGTTCGCCAACTGTCATATTTTACTTAAAATCATTGATCAACTTTTGTAGGTGTAAATCATGTTTTTCATAAACATTACGTTTTGTTGATTTCTAAAAATGGGTTCCTAATGTGGGCACAACAAAAATTGTTCAGTTATAGGTTAAAATAGAGTAAACAAATGGAAAATAGGTGTGTGTCATTTTACAAACATACGAATTTAACAGTTATGCCCACATTCTATGTATTCAAATGCGACAAAAATCATATATGTAAGCATCATTTTCCGCCCCCCCCCCCCCCACATTCTACATCGTCCACAATTCACTTTTAGATACCTCTGATAATTTTACACTGCTAAACATGCACGCTGCATGTTCTTCACAAAGGAGGGAAGATACCCGTCGTGAAATTTGCAATTCAGAAGAGCCTGAGGACATGTCGTTCGAGTCTTCATTCTTCCCGATGTTATTTGTGAACTCCAGACGTTTTTAAAATCCCTCATCCACGTCCTGCCTTTAAGTTTGCAGGTTGTTTACTGACCTTAGATCTTTTATCCTACCTACGTTCTTCAGCCTCCTGCTATTCGGATTTGTACAGGGAAGAAGTTAGGATTGCGGAACTACACGCTTTACGCCCTCTTGTAGATGCCCTCTTCTTAAGTTTTGGTATGGGGTTGACTTGATATGGACTTTTCTCGAAAGCCTTTCCCTGTGATGTTTCTTCTTTGTTTGATAAGTTAAGCTAGGAGAGTTTAATCTGCAAAAGTGTCAAACTAACTCGATACGCTCCAAATGACGTTGACGAAATAGCATTCTGAGACGCTCTGGATGTGGATGGTTTATTGAGGTCTGTTAGCACAACTTCGACTTCTTCACATGTCCCTTGATCTCTATATTCTTCTACATCTTGCCACCTTGAACTATTAGGGACATTGTAGACTTTCCTGTTTTTTTTAAGCACATCTTTTTACGGAGACTATCAATCGCTTTTGCCACGTCTGCAGAGGACTACGATCCCAACAGGTAAGTTTTCGGCATTAGGGCTGCAACAAAGTGCCCCATTTACAAGCTGATTTATCAAAATCAAACACATTTTAGTTTTACAAGACGAAAAATAGAGGGCCCGGATTAGGAACCTTAGGGGGGGGGGCTCGGGTTAGGCACCGGCATGCTTATATTCCAAATATCGATTACTTTTCCACGAGTCAACGAAAATGCGTTAGGCCTACATTACCCTACACTGATAGCATGTAATGTCCCCTTCAAAATAATGTAGTTGTTAATAAATTTACCCATTAAATCACGACGTAAGGCACGTACAAAACCTTTGCAAGTACGTAACTGTTTTCATCAATGTCCGACTGATCAACGAGAATTGGAGACGACGACACTAGCGCTTGACTGAGTTCTGGTCATCTTAGGACCTACTACTTCAGTACATTTACAATGGGTGGCAGCACCATACAGACCTGTAAGCCAGGGGGCTCCCATTAAAAACCGGGCCGGGGATTGGGTACTTTTCTCTATGTTATTTTTAAAATCTCAAAATGAATATTATAAAATTATTGTTATTTTATTTTTATGAGCTTATTTCTTTTAATAAGCATATTTATATTTAATTCTAAGTATTATTACCACATTTAATTTTTCTCAATCTTTAATTTTAAACAATTCGCGACGAGGCCAGACAAACCAGTAGTTAATATGCATAGAACAGAACATAATTGAAGATATTTTATTAGTTATCATTTAAATTTCAATTAATTATTTGAGATAATTAACATTATTACTTTATTACATATCACTGTTGATGTTTATTTTAATAATTATATTTTTAGCCTATTTTCATTTTTGAAAAAAAAAAGGCTTATGAGATCACTTTTTTGTCTGTGTGTGAGGAATTTTGTGTGCCCCCCCCCCCTAATAACTTCTAAACGGCTGGAGCGATTACAATGAAACTCGGTAAGTTCATAGTACTATTCCACGCGACCCCGACCGTGCCCTTCAAATTTTGTTACGTCTCACCAATCCAACATGGCGGCTGTGCGAAATATTTCACCAGCATTCAATATCTCCGAAACTATTACGGATATCACCCTGGAATTCTGTACGGTGATAAAGGAAACTACTAGAAGTTCACCTATGTGACTTTTGAAAATCTGGTAGCTACAAAACCAACATGGCGGCCAAGCGAAGTTGCGACTTTTAAATAGACGTTTCTCGCGATTCAACCAACCAACCAAACGCAATAAAACTTGGTACAGTATTATGTTTATACACATTGTAATGCACCGACATCTAACTTCGTTCAATTGTTTACATAACCTCAAGATGGCGGCTGTGCGAAATATTTCACCGGCATTCTATATCTCTTAAACTATTACCGGTATCACCATGAAATTTTGTACGGAGATAAAGGGCACTACTGGAAGTTCATCCATGAGTCTTTCAAAAACCGGTTAACTACAAAACGAACATGGCGGCCAAGCGAAGTTGAAAGTTATAAATAGACTTTTCTCGCGATTTAATGATCCAAACGCAATGAAACTTCGTACAGCAAATGTTTATACACATTGCAATGCACTGGTATCTAATTTAGTTCAATTGTTTATATAACCTCAATATGGCGGCTGTGCGAATTTCGAAAATTAAGTTTTTATTTCTTGTGTTCTAATCAAGCGATCGAAATCAACATTTGCATAATGAACGTACACAATAATCATCATCTAATAGTACATAACTCTATGGCCTACATATACAGTATTAAAATCCAACATGGCGACCATCTGAAATATTTAGACGGTTCTCAATATCTATTAATCTACTACAGCAATCAAACTGAAATTTTGTAAGTGTATAGATGCTATAAGCACAGGCGCGGATCTAGAGTTTTTTTTTTGGGGGGGGGGGGGGTCAGAGATTCGATCTAGAGTTTGGCTTGGGGGGGGGGTCAGAGAATCGAAATTGTTAAGAAAAATGGTATCACTAAAAACGCAATCACAAAATAACCAAACGTACAAAACCAGACCAATTTTTTTGCAAGCTTCATGGATAGAAATTTGATGCGTTTAGCGCACCAAAAATATTCGTACAAATTGCAACGGCGTGTTTTGCGACTTTTACATCGAGCTTCGTGAAAAGGATCAAGGTACGTTACAGTTTCGGCAAGTCGAGTTGATACCGACAAAGGGAGAAAGCCACAGCTTAAATTGCCAACCAAGCTTGCAGTTTGGACGTCGGCAAAAATTTTTGGTGCGAAAAAAGCCCCAGTTTCCTATCCGTGCATTGCTGCACATTCATCGTGACATCACTATAAACATCGATTCGGTAATCACAAGGTTTGCTAAACAAAATAGACGAGTTGCTTTTGTTGTATAACTAATAGTTTTTATACAAGAGGTTTGAAGTTGTAAATATGTACAGTTGTAACAGAACATAATTCCAATAAAGATAATTCAGTATTGAATAAAATGAAAAAAAACTGTTTTTCAGTTAAAATTCGGTAAGTTTTATTTGCCTGGTAATTGTGTTTTCGTTTTTTTGAGTTTGAAAAAAAAAATTGGTCTCCGTTTGGGGCGGGGGTCATGACCCCCGTGACCCCCCCCCCCCCTCCCTTGAATCCGCGCCTGTATAAGCATAAGTTCACCTATGGGACGTTCAATAACCTGGCGAGCACAAATCCAACATAGTGGCGACGTGAAATTTAAATATTCAAATGGACGTGCCTTGCTTGCGTTTTAACCATCCGAGCGCAGTGAAACTTGATATGGTATATGCTTATAAAAATTTTAATCGACCGGCATCTAATTCATTTAATTATTTTCATAACCACAAGATGGCGGCTGAGCGAAATTTTAAAATCCCACTTTTAATTCTTTTCTCCTAATCATGCGATTGAAGTTTGAATAAAACACCTACACAATAATCTTCATGTAATAGTACATAAATCTAAGGCCTATAATATAAACATCCAACATGGTAACCATCCAGAATATTTAAACGTTCCTCAATATCGACGAATCTATTACAGCAATCAAACTGACAATTTGTACGTTGATAGATGCAATTAATATTAGTAGGATGTATGAAAATAGGCTATTTATATTAGTTTTATAATTTCAAAATTAAGAGTATAAACATATTGTTATTTTTATGAGCTTATTTCTTTTAATAAGCATATTTCTTTTTAATTCTAAGTATTATTAACATTTTTTAATTTTAATTGTTATTATAAAAAAAGTAATTTTATCAAGCACCTTAGATCTAATATTTGGTATTCAATTATATTGACTCTTCGAAGAACAATTCTTTGATATAAGGCTGAAAGATTCAACCATTAGCATCTTTCACAATACAAATTGTCCTTTCAGTATGTGGTAAATATACAGAGCACTGACATATACTAAGGGATAAAGAAACAAACATCCAGCGATAATCACTCAAACCAAAACACAAGAAACTGTTTTATTCCCAGTTTGCTTCAACGTACTTGATTGAAACGTCACCTTCATATTTGAAACACACGAAGACGGAACAGCATCAGTAGGTTTTATCTGGTTGTTGTTGTTGTTGTTGTTGTTGTTGATGATTACATTAGGGGCTTTAAAACATCGTCGACATGTAGCCAATCCCCGTGCACTTCGGTATCAGTGTGGTATCTGTCTGATAATCGTGTCACTGTGATAGTTATAGTAGTGTGTGAATTTCTTGAAGGAGACAGCCGTGGCCTTAAGTTAGGAACCTGGGGTAGAAGTGGGGAAACCATCAAAAATCCCTCCTAGGACAGCTACGATTGAAATCGAACCCATCTATTCTCGGATGTACGGTGAGGTAGCTATGTTGAGATGAAACGATCAGCCTCCAGGGAGGCACAGAGAGCTGCATCAAACCAGTCTAAAAGACTCAAGACTCACACACGCATTAATCCAAATAAGATAACGGACCACCGCGTGGTGAAGCGGCTAGCATTCTTGGCTGTCACCCCGGAGTTCCGGGTTCGATTCCCGGCTCTGCCAAGATCTAAGGGCTGGAACGGGGAACACACAACCTCATGCGGCAGAACTGGGAGGATGTGGGCTCGATCCCCACCTCAGCTACTTAGAAGTGGTTTTCCGTGGTTTCCAGCTTAATGCCGGGGGGGGGGGGGGGGTATTTAAAATCGCCCGCGGCGTAGTCGTGTTCGTTAAATTGTGCACCACGGTCGCAAGGGTAGCTGCAGCAAGTCCGGAGTTCGTAGGTTCGAATCCCGCCACTGACAGCAGCTTCCTTCAAGTCCGGGGGAGCCTGCCTCATCCCTGTCCCTAATAGAGTTACACACACTACTATAGCCATCACATACAGTAAATGCAGGTTAGCAAACAAATTTAACACACACCCAAGTACCCGGGGCTGATAACCAAGATGTCCTACGCACCTAAAATGAATTAACAACAACGGCATCAACTTTAAGGCCACGACCGCCTCCTACCCAGAAACACACAAAAGTATAGCCATCGCAATGAGACAGGTTGTCAGACAGATTCCACACCAAGGCAAGTTCAAGGTGCTGCATTACCACGATGTCGCAAAGCCTCAAAACAACAATAACAACAACGACAACGACGTTGACCAGAGGACGCTAGATGCACAATACGCGCAATGTGGGGGAGGATCTTTTCTCGTCTCCCGGTCGCATAACGTTGGTCTGTATGACCTCGAATGGCAGACTTAGCGGTTTCCTTCTTGTTCCAATCATGCTATAAGTAAAGGGAGACAGTACCATGTAATAGTTTGAGGCATATCTGCATGCCAAGGATACTTAGCAAGGCTGAACCAGTTGTGGAGGAGATAACACATGCAATCCACACAAATAGAAAGCAAACTCCAGCTGGATCCACAATAAAACTCAGCTCTCATGTCCTCAACTCCCAAGCATGCCACCTTCGAAAGAAATTGGAAGAGTCCAACCACTGAAATGTGAGTCTCTCATGTCTCGATTAACATAGTTCGATTTCTAACCTCCTAATGAATATTCCAGATGATCGCTCGTTGTTTGAGTCTTCAGACTTTCGACTGGTTTGATGCAGCAATCCATGCTTCCCTATCCTGAGCTAATCGTTTCATCTCTACATAGCTACCACACCCTACATCCGAGGCAATCTGTTTAACATATTCTAACCTTCCACCTCTACAGTTCTATTCCTGGGTGCCTTAGTATGTGTCCTACCAACCTATCTCTTCTCTTCGTTAGCAGTCGCCAGAAACATCTCTCCTCTCCCACTCGTCTTAATACCTCTTCATTCGTAACCCTAATCTACCCATCTGATCGTCTCCATTCTCCTGTAACACCACATTTCAAACGCTTCAATTCACCTCTTTTCTGCTGTTCCAACAGACCAAGTTTCACTTCCATAGAGTGCCACGCTCCAGACAAAGACAATCAAAAATTACATCCTAATACCTAAATCTGTATTCGACGTCAACACATTCCTTTTCTGTAAAAATGCTTTCCTTGCCTGTGCTAACCTACATTTTATATCCTCTTTGCTTCGTCCATCACTGGTTATGTTGCTTTAGTAATTTATGCTTTATATAATAAAAAATCAAGATATTCAGCAAGGAACATATAGCCTACTTTTTCCTAAATGTACGGGTATACTTATAACTCTTTGTCCTCATCCCTAAAACAATCACCTCCACCACCATGTATTTTTTTGTTTTCTTTTATATTGATAATTAGCCAGTAAGTGTCTAAATCAATATTAAGTTATATACTTTATGATGGTTGAATTTCAAAACTACTAAATACTGTAATGCATTCACATCCGTTAGTCTCGATATTAAGCCTCCAAACTTAAGAATCCTTTGTTTTAGGTATCTCCCCCTTTAGAAATCCGCGGCGATCACAGTAGGTTGGTGCTGCAACCACTTGCGTCTAGCTACCAAGATGTCAGCGGGGCTTCGGGGCCCTTCGCCTGTTATCGGCAAACCTCGCGTTAGCTCGGATTTTCCCTCCATTGTCAGTTAAAAACGTGCTACTGAGCCATGCTTCACCATGCTAGTGGAATGCAATAAATCTGAAGTTCTGTTCTCAGAAGTATTTCAAGTTATTCGTGCTGCTGCACAGCTTTGTAGTTCTTCTGTATTTTAATTGTTTAGTTAACGAAGTACCGTAACTTATTGATTGATGTAATGGAAAATTATTATTCAAGTCAATTGTGCTAAACCTAAAATAAGTCTCAGTTTGCCACGAAGAAGCCACCAAAGAAGCTCCGTAAATTGACTTTCGTTAAGCCTGACGGAAAGGAGTGAGATGATATAAAAACTTCATTAATAGAAACGACTTATATGTCCTTATAAAGCTCACCAAGGACTCATTTTGGTACATATTTTATTCATTCATGACTTGTCTTATGAACACTAGCGTTAAATTTGTAATCTACTGTGATTAATTTGTTTAGTTGACGAACTACCGTGTTAATTGATGTAATGGAAAATTATTATTATCCATGTCTTTACAGAATGTTATGAATGTAGTTTTAATGTACTGAACATAAATAATATAGTGTGCTAAACCTACAATAAAAGATCTAAGCTCAATGCACAGTTCCACATAGCCTGCTGTTCATTTTCACGCTGAGCACTGAGAGAGCAGAGCTAACGCGAGGATTTCCGATAACAGCCGAAGGGCTCCGAAGCCCCGCTGACATCCCGGTAGCTAGACGCAAGTGCTGCAACCTAGAAAAAATGAAAATCCACCGCCTGCTTCCAGTCTCCGACCGGGTCAGGAATGCTGCAACCTAGCAGTGAATTAATATAGGCTTCATCTTGTGCGCCTCTGAGTGTTGAATGGGCAGGCAGGTTAAAGCAACCAGGAGAGAGGTGATTCAGGTAGCAGTGCTCAAAGGTAATCGGAGCGCGGTTGTGGCTAGAAATTGAACTATTACAAAATTGTCGTACTTCAGGAGGCCAGGCATTTACAAAGCGGAATATTTGGAACAATTTATTAACCACGTAACCCACAAGAGGACAGCACCGTACAGAGGCACTGAGAAGGCTATGGTTGATGACAACGTGTATCTTGAATCTCCTTTTTCTAATGCTTTCTGTTTATGTGCGAATGCCAGTCAACCGTGTGAGAGAACAACACGCTAGCCCAGAGCCAAACATGTCCTTAAAACATTTGTGTTAATAACTGAATTAGATACAACGTGTTAGGAAATAATGTCTTGAAGGAAAACATTTCTCCACCATAGTAACTCTTCATTATAAATCATTTCATGCCAAGTTTATATTAATTCTATCAGTAGGCTATATCGCATACAACATACTCAAATTACTGAAATATATAGGACAGGCACAAGAGGCCAGCCGCCATCTTGTCATGTGACAGAGATGGCTCAGCGCTTTTAAGTCACTAATCATACTAATATATAACAAGATGTTCAGTAAAGAACATATAGCCTACTTTCTCCTAAATGCATGGGTATTGTTATAACTCTTTGTCCTTTTCAAGGAGTATGATTGAATGTTGTTTGTAGTAGCTTGTTGAAATACAACGTGCTATAGGGATATTAAACATGAACAAGAGGTGCCCTTTGCTAGTGCTACCTCTGTACCAAATTTCGTTCAATTCGGTTTCACCGTGTTTGAATTGATAGGGGGAATCGATTTGCACACATATTTGGCCACCATCTGCAAACTATTGGGCTGATGTTCTTGCAGTTTGGTCTGAATATGTTTCCCACATAAAGATATGGTGTTGCAACATTTGGTAGAGACTAGATTATTAGGTTGGTCGTAATTACATTTTAGCTTTTAACATTTGGGTGGCCGCGATTACGTTTCCGTCAAGATAGCGGTGATATAAAACATGACACTGAGGTGCCCTTTGCTAGTGCTACCACTGTACCAAATTTCGTTCCATTCGGTTTCACCGTGTTCGAATTGATAAGGGGAAACGATTTTCACACAAAGATGGCCGCCATCCGCAAAATATTAGGCTGATGACCTTTTAGTTTGGTCAAAGGATGCTCCCTCCATAAAGGTATGTTGTTGCTAAATTTGGTAGAGATCGGATGATTAGGCTAATCGTAATTTGATTTAAGCTTTGAACATTTGTGTGGCCGCCATTACGTTTCCGTCAAGATGGCAGCGATATAAAACATGACACCGAGGTGCCCTTTGCTAGTGCTACCTCTGTACCAAATTTCGCTCATTCGGTTCCACCGTGTTCGAATTAATAGGGGGAATCAATTTTGACATAAAGATGGCCGCCATCCGCAAACTATTAGGCTAATGGCCTATTAGATTGGTCAAAGGATGCTTCCTCCATAAAGGTATGCTGTTGCAAAGTTTGGTAGAGATCGGATGGTTATGTTAGTCGTAATTTGATTTAAGCTTTAAACATTTGTGTGGCCGCCATTACGCTTCTGTCAATATGGCGGCGAAATAAATCATGACACTGAGATGCCCTTTGCTAGTGCTATCTCTGTACCAAATTTCGTTCCATTCGGTTTCACCTTGTTTGAATTAATAGGGGGAATCGATTTTGACACAAAGATGGCCGCCATCCACAAACTATTAGGCGAATGACCTATTAGATTGGACAAAGGATGCTCCCTCCATAAAGGTATGTAGTTGCAAAATTTGGTAGAGATCGGATGATTAGGTTAATCGTAATTTGATTTAAGCTTTGAACATTCGTGTGGCCGCCATTACGTTTCAGTCAAGATGGCGTCGATATAAAACAGGACACTAAGGTGCCCTTTGCTAGTGCTACCTCTGTACCAAATTTCGTTCCATTCGGTTCCACCGTGTTCGAATTAATAGGGGGAATCAATTTTGACATAAAGATGGCCGCCACCCGCAAACTACTAGGCTAATAACCTATTAGATTGGTCAAAGGATGCTCCCTCCATAAAGGAATGTTGTTGCAAAGTTTGGTAGAGATCGGATGGTTATGTTAGTCGTAATTTAACTTAAGCTTTGAACATTTGTGTGGCCGCCAATACGTTTCTGTCAAGATGGCGGCGATATTAAACATGACACTGAGGTGCCCTTTGCTAGTGCTACCTCTGTACCAAATTTCGTCCATTCAGTTCCACTGTGTTCGAATAAATAGGGGGAATCAATTTTGACATAAAGATGGCCGCCATCCGCAAACTATTAAGCTAATAACCTATTAGATTGGTCAAAGGATGCTCCCTCCATAAAGGAATGTTGTTGCAAAGTTTGGTAGAGATCGGATGGTTATGTTAGTCGTAATTTAACTTAAGCTTTGAACATTTGTGTGGCCGCCAATACGTTTCTGTCAAGATGGCGGCGATATTAAACATGACACTGAGGTGCCCTTTGCTAGTGCTACCTCTGTACCAAATTTCGTTCATTCAGTTCCACTGTGTTCGAATAAATAGGGGGAATCAATTTTGACATAAAGATGGCCGCCATCCGCAAACTATTAAGCTAATAACCTATTAGATTGGTCAAAGGATGCTCCCTCCATAAAGGAATGTTGTTGCAAAGTTTGGTAAAGATCGGATGGTTATGTTAGTCGTAATTTAACTTAAGCTTTGAACATTTGTGTGGCCGCCATTACGTTTCTGTCAATATGGCGGCGATATAAAACATGACACTGAGATGCCCTTTGCTAGTGCTACCTCTGTACCAAATTTCGTTCCATTCGGTTTAACCGTGTTTGAATTAATAGGGGGAATCGATTTTCACACAAAGATGGCCGCCATCCGCAAACTATTAGGCTAATAACCTAGTCATTTGGTCAAAGGATGCTTCCTCTATAAAGGTATGTTGTTGCAAAATTTGTTAGAGATCGGATGATTAGGTTAATCGTAATTTGATTTAAGCTTTTAACATTTGTGTGGCCGCCATTACGTTTCCGTCAAGATGGCGGCGATATAAAACATGACACTGAGGTGCCTTTTGTTAGTACTACCTCTGTACCAAATTTCGTTCCATTCGGTTGCACCGTGTTCGAATTAATAGGGGGAATCGATTTTCACACAAAGATGGCCGCCATCCGCAAACTATTAAGCTGATGGCCTATTGGTTTGGTCAAACGATGCTCCCCCCATAAAGGTATGTTGTTGCAAAATTTGGTAGAGATCGGATTATTTGATTAGTCGTAATTTGATTTAAGCTTTGAACATTTGTGCGGCCGCCATTACGTTTCCGTCAAGATGGCGGCGATATAAAACATGACACTGAGGTGTCCTTTGCTAGTGCTACCTTTGTACCAAATTTCGTTCAATTCGCATTCACCGTGTTCGAATTGATAGGGGGGGACAGACATTAAGAGTACACACACTCACACACACACAGACAGACACACACACACACAGACTCACACACACACATACACACACACACACACACAGACTCACACACCCACATACACACACACAGACAGACACACTTTTTTCGGCCTGTGTTGATCTCATAAGTCTACTTTCATTTTTTGCAAAAATCGAAAGTAGGCTAAAAATGAGATGGTGTGTGTCTGTGTGTCTGTCAGGGCCGTGCAATGGGCAAGGTGAAGCAGTGCTAGCGGGAAATTTACTCGTGCCGGCCGAGCGCAGCCCTACTCGGTCCAGTTCTGAGCAGTGCAGCACGACAGCACACTAGCACTGCAGCGCTTAGTCGCACAAGCACTGTCCATTTGACCCGGTACTGAAGTACGTTTAGTACTGAGCACGGAGCCTGCACACTAGGCGCACTAGAGCCAACATTGTGGCATATGCGTGTGGTCTGCCGTGCTCATAACGTGGGGAGGACAAAAATAGCATAGTGGGAGAGTCACACAGTAATGAATCAAACCGTAGACATGTAAGACATGATATTTGGACGCACATGAACCAGATCTGCAGCAAGGATACAGAAATTTGTATACTTTTTGGGTGATTTAGCAGGTGCAGCGAGATATAATAGTCCTAAAATAAAATCAGGGGCTGGTATGGAATCAGGAGAGTTAAAATACATTTTTTAATTTGTTGACATAATGTCACAAACCAGCCGAGGTAGCTAAACACGTTAACGTGCATGGTCAGACTACTCCAAACTCGAAAGACCACACACAGCCACTCCATACATTACCTCATTAATTTTATTTGTCATTAACTCCTCTCATGAGATGGGAGTCATGAAATCATTCCCACAAGGAAACTGTCTCACCACATCCCCTACCTCATAGCAACCGGAATAATTATGGGTAGAACCAAAAAAACTACATTAGGACTATAAAACTGTATTTCAATAACATGATTCTGAATTCACCAAATGACTAGATTGATGCTCTTCAGGGATATGTGAGTTCGAGAAACATGCGTTAGTAAAACTCAGCTGAGTTTTAATTCACCGGCTGTGAAAGCCAATATACCATCTTTTTGGAAGCCTTCATAGGGAGGTTAAGGCTGCTTGAGCTTTTAGTTCTCGCAGTCAAGTGGTGCAGTTGCACCTAATATAAAGGGAGGTGGCGCGCAGTTCGTCACTCCTGTGGGGGTCCGGGCGGGGACACCAAGAGCCCGCCGATGAGCCAGCTTGGTGTCCTAGGCGAAACCCCACACAAGACACGGCACAAACCTAGAAGAATGCTGAGTTTTAATTCACCGGCCGTGAAAGCCAATATACCATCTTTTTATGCGTTAGTAAATTCATCAGGATTTTAAAATGAAAGATATTCCGCCGCAATCTAAGGTCATTTATGTCATTTATTCTTATATTCAAGTCGCCTCCGTGATGTAGTGGTCAGCATGATTAGCTGCCACCCAGGACTTCCGCGGTGCGATTCCCCGCTCTGCCACGAAATTTGAAAAGTGGTATGAGGACTGGATTGGGGTCTACTCAGCCTCGGGTGGTCCAAATGAGTAGATGGGTTTCGACTCCCACCTCAACCATCCTCAAAGTGGTTTTCCGTGGTTTCCCACTTCGTCTTCGGGAAAATACCGGGGTGGTACCTAACGTAAGGCCACGGCCGCCTCCTTCCCTCTTCCTTGCCTAATCTTCCCACTCTTCATCAGGCCCCTGTTCGCTTTGCAGGTGAGGCCGCCTGGGCAACGTGCTAGTCACACTCCCCAGTTGTATCCCCGACTCAGAGTCCCAAGCTCCAGGACACTACCAGTGGCGGTAAAGGTGAGATCCCTCGCTTAGTCCGCGGGAAAAGCCAACCCTGGAGGGTAAACGATAAAAAAAAAGAATTCTTATATTCAACATGGCCTGAAAAAATACCTCGTGGAATTTACCTACACATAAGATATACGGCAAAATAAGCAATAAGACACGAAATCCTTCAAACCTTCAAGTTTTAGGAGAATATTCATTATTTCAACACTATGGAGACCAAGAGTGCTATTCATTATATAACAATTAGCCTATTTTGCTCTAAAAATTACAAAATATGTTGTCTGTCTTTCTACCAGCTTGTCTGTATTTCTTTCGGAGGAGTGCCTAAGACTGTTTTGTTTGTTAGTTCTTGGAACTATTCGACTTTAGGGTTATGGTACGCGAACCGTCTTCCTAACTTACCAGGGGCTATGCAATGCCAAAAAATACGAAGAAATGTGTACTATTATAGTTCGCCCAGGGAAGAAATTACATGGTATCGTGCAATTGATTGCGCTGACAATGAAAGAGACCACCTTGTAGTGTAGCGGCTAACGTTCTTGGCTGTCGCCCCGGTGGTCCCGGTTTGATTCCCTGTCCTGCCACGAAATTGAATTTCGGTTTGGGGTACTGAAATTGTATCGATGATACGTAAATCATCCAAGCGGTGCTCATTTCGAGGACTTGCGCCAGGCCAGTGGGCACGAGTTTTCTTTTTTATACATTCTTACTCTGCAATTCGAATTGAGAGCACATCACTGCGTAGAGTTGTTAGAATAGCTTCCGTAAAATATTCTCAAAGGCCAATGCTATAAGTAGCCCTCATGAGTTAATCCAATTGCATATGTATATCTAGGCTAATCCAGATATGGTATTTAAGACATTTGATTTTTATTGCATTCTAAGTTCTGGGCATAGGAAAACCTCGAAGCTAATTTTGAAATTTTAAGTGAATGAACATCCAAAGTATAGTAAGCATCATGTAGGGCAGTGGTTCCCAACAAAAAATTTCCAAGGACCCCTTCTTCCAGTAGCTATAATGAGAAGGACCCCCATTAATTTCTAAACCTATACTATATAGTCTTTAATGCTAATGAGCTAATTCAATGTAATACAAATGGTCTATATTTGGACCTTGCTATTTCATATCACTTAAAAAGAGCCTAATTAAGAGTTTTATTATTTTAATTGTTTTGAAATTAAGGTTGACATCTTGAGAAAAAAGATTAAGCTTAACATTTTTTGTTCAGTCTTGCCTTTATTGTTATTGTTTAATTCTCGATTTTTCCTCAAGTTTTTTTTTTCAAATCTAGGTTTTTGCTGACAAAATCCTTAAAACTATTTGGAGTTTGAATTGAAAATTTAAGAAAAAATAAAACCTCGGAGTGTATTGCTCTTTTAAGAATATTGCAATTAAAATTGCATGAATTTAGAAAAAATATGGAGAAAATAAGTAAAAACTAATTTTATACAAAATTATGATTTATTTGTGGAGATACATATTATGTCCATCGGTACACAGTTTTAATTTTCAGTTCTTAATGAAATGAGTTGAATCTAATCTTAGAGTCCATTATTTCTGAAATGTTTGGTTCCAAATTTGATATTTTCACTCTGAAATCCGACTGCATGTCGAGCAGATTCCAGTATTTGTTTTTCATGTAACACATTGAGGAAAATGCTTTTTCAAAACGATAGGTAGTTGCAAATGGAAGAATCTTTTTCATTGCCTTATCTCCACGTTCTTTGTAGTCTTTGCATACTGTTGCCCAGGAGTCTGCAATTCTTTCAACATTAAAACTGTTTTTCATTGTACCACAGCTCGACATATCCACAAGTTGATCTTGTTCTACTTCTGTGAGGCCTTGGATGTTTTCTATTACTTGACAGCTGAAGGGATTTCGAATCCAACTATCGTCAGGGTCAGGTTCAGGGAAATATTCCCTAAACGTAGTGGCTAGGCTGCGTAGATGCCCGGCTATGTTGCTCTTTATATGGTCAGGCAAACTCTCCTCTGAAGACTCCAAGAATTGTTTCAAAGTAGGGAAGTTAGTAAATGACTCTTTTTCGATCCGTGCCGCCCAGATCTGACACTTTTTTACCATAGCACTTATTTTATCTTCTACTTTGAACATATCTACATTGTTCCCTTGCAAACTTAAGTTTAACACATTCAAGTGTTCAAAGACATCAGCTAAGTAGGCAGTTGAGCAAAGCCAAGAAAAGTCAGTGCGAAAATCTGCGTACTTGGTGTCAAGAAGGAAGATACGAACCTCATCTCTAAGTTCAAAGAATCTTGTCAAGATCCTACCTTGAGGGAGCCATCTTACTTCCGTATGAATAAGAAGCTGTTCATGCTCAGTGCCAATTTCTTTGCATAACAAAGAAAATAATCTGGATTGCAGAGGACGAGTTTTAATGTAGTTAATGATTTGAACCACTTCGTTAAGTATCTTCTGCAAAAGTTCTGGCAATCTTTTGGCTACTAAGGCTTCACGATGAATACAACAGTGTGTCCATTTCAACTCAGGAGCTACTGCTTTGATACGAGCTTGAAGTCCCGTTTTGTTGCCAGCTGATCACTTTTCGTGATACTTTCAATGTTTAGCTTGGCCCATTTGTCGGTCACATTTGTTTCTTGTTACCGAGATCCCCGAATGATAATTATTTCTTTGTAACTGTATTAATTGCTTAAACTATATGCATAACCTTGTTATTAATCACCTAATTCATAGATATTATAGTTACTCACCTAGTGTTTAAGGCTTCCGCAACACATCACTACATCGACTACACTGAGCCTGTCTGCTGCTTGCCCGCTGTCGCCACGAGCTCATGACGTCATTTCCTTGGCCAACCAATAGCAGCGGTGGTTTTGGTCAGCTGCCCTCCTATGCGGGTTTTCGCCGCTATATAAACTCGAGTCATCTTCTGGGCGATGTGCCAATCTTCATCCATTCTTCGGCCACGACTCTACGGGCCACTCTGGTGCCAATCTTCATCCATTCTTCGGCCACGACTCTACGGGCCACTCTGGTGCCAATCTTCATCCATTCTTCGGCCACGACTCTACGGGCCACTCCGGTGCCACTCTTCATCCATTCTTCGGCCACGACTCTATGGGCCACTCTGGACCGCTATTCTTCGGGCTTACTGTACGGCCAACATCCTACTGTCAACATGTGACAATCTGCTTTTTGGTCACCACTCGGAGACCAATAAACTTCAAATATTCTCGCCAAGACTTTTCAAGTACCGCAGTGAGAGTCATCATCTATGACTAATAATAATAAACTTCATGGTGCACTATCTCGCAGTGAGGAAAGGCACAAGGAAGGAATGTCAACAGTAGTTGCTACGCGCCGTGATCAGCCAGGACCAACCAAGTTTGTGTAAACATACTCCAATCTCTCCAGTGCACAACAACAGCAGTGATACCTCTCAAATGTGTGGAGTGGGTTGCCTACTGGGACAGACAAGTGTTCATACGTGACTGTGTTTGTATACATTTCTTCGCTTGAGGGATGATTAACTCCGGACATACCCTCCACTAAAGTGTCGCCAAAAGATAAGTTTTTTTAGCACTCATTTATAGAACATTTTTATTGCCTCTTCTATTTTTACGAAGACAAAGTTGATCTTTGCCATGAACTTTTTAATAAGAAGCTCAAGTATTTTCTTCAGTGGTTATTAATTGATGTTTTGTTTACTTAAACAGTATAATAATAAATTGCATATTTGTTACCTATTATGTTTAATTGTGAAATCCTTCAGCCCCTTACATTAACGCATAATTCAGTCTTATTGCTTCACCCTAATGATATTGAATCCAAGCTAATGCTTGTTGCTGTTCTCCCTCTATGAGTTGGAGTTTTCTGGGGCAAACTCCACCATATTTATGGTGCCTCACCCCCGGGAAACATATCTGTTGCACCCTGGGAATGTTACAAGTTTCATATCTTGGATTTCACATTAAACATTAACAATTTTTGTTTATTGTGTTTCAACACTAATTCAAATTGTAAGTTTCAGCCTGAGGCGCATGTTCAGCAGAGGAGGAGAGAAACGTAAGCTAAGCCTGTTTCTTCCGCATCAGACTAAACCTTACTACCTAGCAAGCTGTCATCCTCTGACTTCCAGTACTCGAAGTCACAATATTGACGTGAGTAACGAACAACTTTTAACATGCCTAACCTTGATGAAAAACTCAGCAACGCCAGAGCCTCTTGTAAGGTCAAGCTCACACGGTTTCGTACTTTTTTAACGGAGCTTGAACCCCAGAGCGTAATCTTGACATAATTTCGCAGAGGCTTAAGAATTATGAACAAGCCTTTGAGAAATATGATGAGATAAAATGCAGCATAGAAACTCAGCACCCGGACCAGCAAAGTGATAGGTTGGAAGTTGAAAAATTATACTATCAGGGATTTGCTGAAGCTAAACAGCTTATTAGGGCTTTAACTTTAAAAGAAAAACAAGAAGATCAAACTTCTGCAGCATCTTCTACATCTTCTTCACGCATTATATTACCCAAATTAGAAATACCCAAATTCACTGGTATGGACATAGAATGGGAGCCATTTTTTGAATTATTTAATTCTTTAGTACATGAGAATACTTCTATCCCAGTAATTCAAAAATTTCACTACTTGTGTCTGGCAGTTCAAGGCAACGCACTTAACCTGATTCAAGCACTTTCTTTGACCAGTGATAATTATAAAGTTGCTCTGAATCTTCTTAAGGATAGATATGGGAACATTCGTTTATCTATTCAACGCCACATACAAAGCTTATTCGAGTTACCTAACGTGCAAGCAGACAACAGCTTATCACTTCGTAAGTTGATTGACGCTGCAGAACTACACGTCAGAGCATTGTCCAATTTAAACCAACCTGTAAATCACTGGGATTTATTTCTAGTTCACCTCATTTCTGCAAGATTGGATGCAAGTACATTAAAAGCCTGGGAGACAGAACTTTCCCAACATTTGCAATGCACTTATGAGGCAATTATTAACTTTTTGAAAGCTAGAAGCCAAGTCTATTCCGTCATAGCTAATCAAAAAACTAGTATTTCAGATTCAAAAGCCTTCTCAAAAGACAAGGTTAGCAGTTCTAATCAAAGAATTTTAAGATCACATGCTCTTCCTGTTGATGCTCGATCACCTAACCAAATGCAAACGTGCGGTCTGTGTCAGCAATCGCATAATTTATACAATTGTGATGAATTTAAATCTTTATCAGTAGATGAAAGACGAAAGTTAATTACGAACAAAAAACATTGTTTCAACTGTTATGTCAGGAACGCATATGTTAAACAATTGCCGTTCACAACGTTTATGCTTTCATTGTAAGGCTAGACACCATTCCCATTTGCACAGACATGAAAGATCACGGTTATCAGGACCAAGCAGTCCCAATACCAAATCTAATTCTGAGACTTCTCAAAATAGTGCGCAGTCGTATGCTCAAAGTTCTACCTCGCTTGGCAAAGTTCAGGTTTTATTATCTACCGTGCAGGTTCTATTGAAAAATGCTTACGGGAAATGGGTATCTGTCAGGGGATTATTAGACAATGCCGCTACTAACAATTTTATAAGTGAATCTTTGGTACAAAAGTTAGGCCTCCCAAAACATCCTACCTCAATAGAGGTTACAGGAATAAACTGCTCTAAATCGCAATCCTTAAGCTTTGCTAAAGTGGATCTGAAGGACTCTAATAATCTTGGTACGCAGTTGCAATTAGATTGTTTGATTATCAAGTCTATAGGCAACAATATTCCCGGCACTTCTTATCTTATTCAAAGTTGGAATATCCCGAATTTTGTCCAGCTAGCTGACCCTCATTTCAACAGAGCTTCGCCCGTAGAGCTTCTTTTCAGCTCAAGCGTATTTTGGCAATGTCTTCATTCCAATAAAGTAAAAATTGCTCCTAATGTTTTCTTCCGCGAAACTGGTTTTGGTTGGATCGCTACTGGTCAAATATACCGTAATCCTATTCAAACTGTATCGAATTGTTATTTTGTTGGTGCCGATTTGAGTCAAGAGCTAACCAAGTTCTGGGATCTTGAGAATGTGCAGGCTACTTCTTCTTCTTCTAACGAAATTTGTGAAAAGTTATACAAGGAAACCACTGTTCGTACTGCTGAAGGCAGATTTATAGTAACTCTTCCACGTATTCCTAATCCTCCCGCCATTACGGGCTCGCATTCCAGAGCACTCAGGGCACTATTTGCTATGGAAAATCGGTTCAAACGAGATGCTTCTGTTAAAACTCAGTATGCTTCCTTTATGGAGGTGCTTGCACCAGGCACCCGAGGCCATACGATATTATTATTATTATTATTATTATTATTATTATTATTATTATTATTATTGAGGAATACGAATCATCCAATCACATGGAGGTAATTTCTAAATCAGAAGAAATTGGCCATCCTTTTAAGGAAATAGTTTATCTAAATCATCACCCAGTATGGAAAAATTCTTTAACACAAGACAATATAAGAGTAGTTTTTAATGGCTCATCACCAGATTCCAATGGAGTCTCTTTAAATGATACCTTGCAATGTGGTCCCGCTATTCAAACAGATCTCACCTCTGTCTTGCTTAATTTTCGACGGTTTCCTATTGCTGTAATCTCAGATATTAAGCAGATGTACCGGCAGATTCTCGTAAATTCTGAGCAGCAAGATCTGCAAAGAATATTGTGGCGCGATGAGAGTTCCAAACCTATAAAGATATTTAGATTGAAGACTGTGACATATGGCCTGAAGCCTCCAGCCTTTCTTGCGATTCGGTCTCTCCACATGTTAGCCGAGCAAGATGGTCATCTGTATCATCCTTTGGCCTCTGAGGCAATAAAAACGGCATTTTATGTTGACGATTTCTTGTATTCTTTCCCTAATATTTCTGAAGCACTCCTTGTGTGCGAAGATTTGAAGTCCCTGCTCCTAGGAGGTGGTTTTCCGCTCCATAAATGGACTTCAAATTCTACTGAATTTATAACAAAATTTTCATCAGAGGTCCCAGTCGATGAATTTGTTGCTATTCCGACTGATGAAGCAGCCGTAAAAGCATTGGGTGTTTTTTGGTGTCCTTCTTCTGATACCTTCTCTTATCAGGTACATTTGTCAGAATCTCCCCCTGTAACTAAGAGACAAGTTCTGTCAGAAATCGCAAAGATCTTTGACCCTTTGCAATATATTGCTCCTATAGTTATTGTTGCAAAAATGTTCCTGCAAAAGCTTTGGTCATTAAAATCTGACTGGGATGAAAATCTCCCCTTTCCTCTTTTAGAAGAATGGTTAGAGTATCGCAGTAGTTTGCTGGATCTCTCCAAGGTTTCTATACCCCGCCTTTTAATTTCTAATCCTTTATGCCAGCAGTATGACCTGCATGTATTTTCTGATAGTTCAGAACGGGCTTATGGCTGTTGTGCATACATAGTAGGACGTTCCTCAGCCACTTTCCCTGGATTTTCTAATTTAGTGTGCGCTAAATCAAAAGTTGCTACACTTAAAACGGTATCATTGCCGAGATTAGAATTATGCTCTGCTTTAATGGCAACAGAATTAGCTACTAAACTAAATGTCAGTTTAAAGTTAAAATTTTCCCGCACATTTTTTTTGAGCGATTCTTCTATTGTACTAGCTTGGATTTCCAAGCCTTCTTCTCATTGGAAAACCTTTGTGGCAAATCGCGTTTCTAAGATTCATGAAGTTTCTCATTCTGAACAATGGAGACATGTTCCTAGCCGTGAAAACCCCGCGGATATAATATCACGTGGTTGCACGCCTAAAAAATTGATTTCTTCAGACCTGTACTGGAATGGTCCTCCTTGGCTTAGTCAGGAATCATCTTGCTGGCCTCGCTTAGCTAATCAATTTGCAGAAGAAGTACCTGATGCCCGCACTGACCCTGTCACGTCGCATCTTACTTCTACTTCTACTAGCCTTTTTCATAGATACTCTTCATTTGAAAAATTGATTCGTGTAGTGTCATATATTCCGGTGGAAATATTTAGTAATTGATCAACCATTGAAGCCTCAACCCTTTCTCACCAGAGTAGAGTTAGAATTTGCTACTCGCAAAATTTTGTTGCTTGTTCAGCAGGAAGTATTTGCTCCTGAAAAGCAAGCTCTTATAAGTGGTAAAGATTTACCCAAGTCTAGCAGGCTTTCATCACTCACTCCTTTTCTAGACCAGGACGGCATAATACGTGTGGGTGGAAGATTAGCTATGTCTAGTTGTGAGGATGGGAAAAAACATCCCATCATCCTTCCTTCAAAGCATCCCATCACTACACTTCTAATAAAAAAGTTTCATTATAAACACCATCATGCTGGCACTCGCACCTTGCTCTGTCTAATTCGTGAACTCTACTGGATCATTAATGGCGTTCATGAGGTTTCTTCTGTTGTCAAATGGTGTATACCTTGCTTTAAGGTTAAACCACGCCCCGCCACGCAGATTATGGGTAATTTACCTCCATTTCGTTCAGAACCTAGTAAGCCCTTCGCTCTTACTGGGATCGATTACGCCGGTCCTTACATATATCAGACCAATCCCTCTTCATCTCAGCGCAAAATCTTAGGTAAACTTTACATCTCGTTACTTGTATGTATGGTGACGGGAGCCATCCACCTCGAGTTGGTTACGAACGCTTCTGTATCTTATTTTTTGGCCACCTTTTCTAGATTTGCTGCTAGAAGGGGTGTTCCATCTGAAGTCTTTTCAGATAATGCAAAAATTTTTGTAAGTGCTTCTGATCTCTGGAAAAAAGTGTTAAGCTCCCTTTCTGCTAAAGAAAAAAATTCCAACTTTTCCTATTCTAAAGGGTTCAAATGGCATTTCACCCCGCCTTATGCTCCCCATCATGGGGGCCGATGGGAGTCCTGCATCAAACTTACTAAAAGACAGCTTAAGAAAACTCTTGGTCCTACCATACTTTCTTATGAGGAATTCAACTCTTTAATTATTCAAGACGAAGGTATCGTAAATTCCAGACCTCTGACTCCTCATCCTAAGGATCATTTACCTTTGACACCCAGTCACTTCCTCATTGGCTGTTCGCTTGCTGCTACTCCTCCTTTGCTGGTTCGACGATGTGATCCTAGCCTACCTATCTTTTGGAGAAAAGTAGAATCTTTGCTCTGTTCTTTTTGGCGCCGATGGAAGTTAGAATATCTCAGCTTGCTAATTAGGCGTGAGAAGTGGCGGCTTCCTCAACCAGATGTACGAGTGGGGGACATGGTTCTTCTTCGAGACCCATCTCCGCCTCTCGTGTGGAACCTAGGCAGAGTTATTCACTGCCATTTTGGCCGTGATAAACGCGTCCGAGTTGTTGATGTTTTAACTAATAAAGGTCTTTACACTAGACCTATCTCTGCTATCTCTGTTTTGTCTTTCGAGTCTTAGTTTCTCCTCATCTGTTATCCATGTTTGTTTTGACTGATTCTTTTTTTTTTTTCATTTGAGTTCTCGGAGCATGATCACTTTTCGTGATACTTTCAATGTTTAGCTTGGCCCATTTGTCGGTCAAATTTGTTTCTTGTTACCGAGATCCCCGAATGGTAATTATTTCTTTGGAACTGTATTAATTGCTTAAACTATATGCATAACCTTGTTATTAATCACCTAATTCATAGATATTATAGTTACTCACCTAGTGTTTAAGGCTTCCGCAACACATCACTACATCGACTACACTGAGCCTGTGTGCTGCTTGCCCGCTGTCGCCACGAGCTCATGACGTCATTTCCTTGGCCAACAAATAGCAGCGGTGGTTTTGGTCAGCTGCCCTCCTATGCGGGTTTTCGCCGCTATATAAACTCGAGTCATCTTCTGGGTGATGTGCCAATCTTCATCCATTCTTCGGCCACGACTCTACGGGCCACTCTGGTGCCAATCTTCATCCATTCTTCGGCCACGACTCTACGGGCCACTCTGGTGCCAATCTTCATCCATTCTTCGGCCACGACTCTATGGGCCACTCTGGTGCCACTCTTCATCCATTCTTCGGCCACGACTCTATGGGCCACTCTGGACCGCTATTCTTCGGGCTTACTGTACGGCCAACATTCTACTGTCAACATGTGACAATCTGCTTTTTGGTCACCACTCTGAGGCCAATAAACTTCAAATATTCTCGCCAAGACTTTTCAAGTACCGCAGTGAGAGTCATCATCTATGACTAATAATAATAAACTTCATGGTGCACTATCTCGCAGTGAGGAAAGGCACAAGGAAGGAATGTCAACAGTAGTTGCTACGCGCCGTGATCAGCCAGGACCAACCAAGTTTGTAAACATACTCTCTCTCCAGTGCACAACAACAGCAGTGATACCTCTCAAATGTGTGGAGTGGGTTGCCTACTGGGACAGACAAGTGTTCATACGTGACTGTGTTTGTATACATTTCTTCGCTTGAGGGATGATTAACTCCGGACATACCCTCCACTAAAGTGTCGCCAAAAGATAAGTTTTTAGCACTCATTTATAGAACATTTTTATTGCCTCTTCTATTTTTACGAAGACAAAGTTGATCTTTGCCATGAACTTTTTAATAAGAAGCTCAAGTATTTTCTTCAGTGGTTATTAATTGATGTTTTGTTTACTTAAACAGTATAATAATAAATTGCATATTTGTTACCTATTATGTTTAATTGTGAAATCCTTCAGCCCCTTACATTAACGCATAATTCAGTCTTATTGCTTCACCCTAATGATATTGAATCCAAGCTAATGCTTGTTGCTGTTCTCCCTCTATGAGTTGGAGTTTTCTGGGGCAAACTCCACCAGCAGCCATTGATTTTGCTCCATCCGTAGACAAGCCCACACACTTTGCCCAGGAGATGTCATGTTTACTGAAAAAATCATTCAGTGCAGTAAAAATATCTTCTGATGTTGTGTGAAGTAGTTCGCACGAAAAAAGAAAATCTTCGAATATCTGATCCTCCCACAAAAATCGTGTGAAAACCAACATTATTGATTTTTTTATGTCTGTGCTTTCATCCAATTGTAGAGCATACATATCACTCATGCAAAGTCTGACCAGCAACGTTTCTTCAATATTATTGGCCATATCAGTAATTCGTCGTTGGGCAATATTTTTAGAGAGCGGAACAGTACCTATTAGCTTAGCAGCTGCATCACCTAACATTCTCTTGCATAAAATTATTGCTGATGGCAGTATAAGTTCTTCAGCAATTGTATGGTTTTTCCACATTTTGCGACAAGTTGAGATATCTCATAAGATGCAAGGGTTGCATTTTCATTTACATTTACACCAGAGTGTTTAGTAATGTTTTCACGAGATCTTTTAAGTTCTCCTAATTTCTCTTTGAAAAAATCTAATGACTTATTCTTGTGCTCTTGATGGTTTGTTTCAAGATGTCGACGGAGTTTTGCTGGCTTCATACACTCATTCGAAAGGTTTTCGTAGCAAATAACACATTGAGGTTTAGGCTGATGCTCAGGTCCAGTGAAAGTGAAGCCAATTTCCAAGTAATCAGAGTTGTACTTTCTAATTTTTGCAGTAGACTTAACACTGACCTTAGATGAGTTAGGTTCAAGAGACGGTGGAGAGTTGGGTTCAAGAGACACTAACAAGTTCGGTTCGAGAGTCACTGACTTATTAACTTCAACATCAAATTCGTCTTCATCCGTAGGCCTATCTCGTTTTAACGATCCACTTTTCAACCAACGATCCATTTTTAATCACTGTACGCTTACTCTAACTTTCCGCAAAAACGTAGCTTTACAAACACTAACTATTTTAAGAAAACACTCTTGTAAACAACACGTTCTGTGACAGCACTAGCAATAAACTAACAATGGCCGACTGTCGTCTGAAATGCGAGTTGGCTGTGTAAGTGACTCACTTGTTGGCTGCAAATAGTGGCGCGCCCCCTCGGCACGAGCGGTAAACTACATAGTTCAGTAGCGCTGCACGTGGCTGGATCGCGAACCTCCACCGCTCTTCACTCATTCAACTGTCAACCCTACGGGCTACCGGCCCAGCACTAGGCACCCGGTGGCAGCGCCAGTGACTCCGACTCTTCACACTGTTCTGAACCACTTCTGTTTGATGAGATGCTCCAAGACATCAAGCCGGAACTGCTCAATTGTTGGAGCAGCTCCAGCAATTCTGGCACATTTTTACGCAAACGTTAGTATTTTTTAAGGAACTCAGAAAGCTGCAATACTGAAAATCTGTTACAGAACCAAATATATTTTACTCTAATACCTGCCGACCCCTTCGGCATGGCTTGCGGACCCCCAGGGGTCCACGGACCACCTGTTGGGAACCACTGATGTAGGGAGACTGTACCAGAGAGAGCATGCATTGCTTGAAGACATGATGACATAGTGCGTAATTTGTGCTCGTACAACGAAGGAGGTTGTCAGGACGGTGTTGATGATGTAAATGGTGATTACGATGAAGACGGTGATTAATTATTTAGGAACCAAGGGAATATAAATAACCGATACTTAAGACTGAAGCGGATCTATGGTAAACACAAAATGAAATTGCAGGTTGATTGCGAAAGTACAGAAACTATCCAATCACCATATCTTATGGAGATTGACTAATCCAGAAGTAGACATGAAAGGGAGTAGCCTAGTACAAATAGGTGGAAGCACAGGATGCTCTTGTGTGAGACCTCCATGGGCGTAGCCAGGACTCTGTATGCTGCAAACACTGCGGAGTGCCTGATACCCTAGCTCACGTTCAAAAAACATAATTAAGAAGGGGATTTACTACAAACGTTAGGAATCACCGAAATAGATCTAAGATGCAGCTGTAACATTTCAGAAATGTTACGCGATCCATGTTTTCGTGTCTTTCTCGTGTTAGAAGCAAAAATACAATGGGCATAATAATTGTTATTGGCCATAAGAAGGATACAAGATTTATAATAAAATATTTATTGCGGCCAATGGCCATAGATAGGAACAACATTATAACATCGTGAACAATAATGAATCAATCGTATACCTAGGTAACACCAGAGACTTGTGTTCATCGAGTCCGTTCACCCATTCCACTGCACTACACTTTGATCAAGACAACATAATCAGTCCTCGTCTAAACAAAACTGAGTGAGTGATACTAGTCTTCTACTGCATTCCATGGCGTGATATATATCGCACTGATTGTTGCATAATCGGCAAACACACTCCTGGCTGGGCTGATGGAAGGACTTCCTAGTGCAGATGCGATGGTGGAAGCCATGGATCGCAAATCTGGTCACTAGGTGCCTCAGCTCATACTCTGGTCGCATCCATTCTTTATATAACATTGCATCTGTTACGAAGAATCTTTCTGGGATGGAGTCTCTCTTCCTGCAAAGTTCGCTTAACAGGTCTACGCATGCCTGTGTGGATGGTAGGTGCATTAGCAGTCGAAGGTCTTCTACCAGAAATGTTTCTCTGGCTAAAGCATACACATATCGTGAAAGAGCGAATTTTGATACCCCCAATACCCTTTTCAAATACCTTGATTTCAAACTTTCAATGTCTTTTAATTGTCTGATTGATAGATAAGTCCATATGACCTCTAGCCCGTACGTGAGTGATGGGAGTACTTTGACTCTGAAAAGTTCCATAGCTGAATTCACTGACATTCTTTGTAAATGTCTAATGTCGCTTATATTTCTAAGTGCTGCTGCAAGTCTCTCCTTTATATGAACCATAAAGGAAGTCCCTGTGACTTGCATAGTAATTCCAAGGTACTTAAATTGTTTTTTCGGTGTTAGTATGTGTTCCCCGCAAACAATGTAGTCATCCTTCCTCAGCCTTCCTCCATTTCTGAATATCATTAATTCAGTCTTCCGAGCATTCATCCTTAGTTCATTCTCCTCCGCCCATTTCTCAACAAGATCTATTCCCTTCTGTAGTTCCTCTATATTATCGGAGGCCAGGGCCATGTCATCTGCATAAATATATATATTTACTTTCTGTGTTACCTCCTTTAATTTGAAGACAACATCGTGGGTCATGATATTGAAGATTTATGCTGGACCCCACCATCAGATGTGAAGTAACCTTCGGCATAACAAAACAGGTCGTTTAGAGATAACGATAGGCTTTAAAGAGAAGAGAAAGCTTGTGGTACGTTTCGATTAAGCGAGAGGATCAACATCAACATATTTAAATCACTCATCAAGTTTGGGTAAGCCTAAGTATAAATGACCTAATTTTGCTATCAATGAATCCATTCAATAATAGAGAATTCATTTTCAATGTACTCGGGAACAGTGTGTGACGTAGTCTATTGGTACCCAATATCATTTTATTGCTAATATTAATAGTGTTATAATAATAATATTAATATGAAGGGAAGATAAGAACGGCTTTACGAAACCATGTCGGTACGGGCTGGCCGTGCGCGCCTGAACTGACGAGTTCCAGCGTAGACAGTGCTGACAGTGTGAGGCAAGGTCATACGGCCCTAAAAGCACTTGCCAGGCTTGCAGGGCACTACGCCATACTATACACAGCTCGCTCGCACATGTAGCGAGTGGCAGGTGGGGAGGGGTGGGGAGAGGCAAGGACATGACGTCACGCGCTTGTGGCTTACTTCTTAGACTGCCCGTAAAGGAGCAGCAGGATAGAACATACTACAGGCACTAGCTACGCAGGGCCCTGGTGTTTGTGTCTGTTACTCAATCACGCAAGAACCACTGGTCCGATTTAAATGAAATTTTGCATGGATCTAGCTGATTTACCAGGCTTACATATAGGCTACTTTTGATTTCGATATTTTGCACTATTTAAAAATGGCGACTATTTTCATATTTCCATTTCTAATAAAAAGAGAACGCTAAGAAATAGCAAACATTTGATGGCACTACGAGCTTTTGAATTTAATTTTCTATCCGAAAGGTCCTTATCACCTTTCGTGTATCTCCAACAGTTAGCGAGTAAAACCTAAATAAGTATTTTAAAACACGGTCAACGCCGAGCGATGTTAGTCTATGTTAGTCTCTACATGAACTGTTTTATTTATAGAGGTAGTTTGTGGGGTGCGAACAGAGATGTGATTTTGAGTGTGATTTTGAGTCTAATTTTATACTCTTTGTGCCGGTTATTGTATGTGAGTATTTGGATCTTTACGCTGTTTCACAATGTTATAGTGCTTTCTACTTTGCACGGTATGCTTTTATCCTTTTTATCGATTTGTTTTTCGTTAAATGAATATTTCAGTTGGCCAATATTTATCTGCTTTTAGTCGTTTTTTACCATGATCAGAAACCCAAATTCACAGACGAATGCAGTGGCGTATATTGGTCTGAAGATCTGGGCTACCACTGAGCTTAATATTACACAAATGATGCTTTTGAACTGCCGTGCGAAAAAAAAAACCTTCCTTTCACGGCTAAATAACAAACACGGCCAGCAATACAATTTAGACAGTTTAGAACTGCCAGATAACCTATTCCACCTAGCATGTAGATGATGTGAAATGACGTGTGTACATTGGCACACAATTGCAGTTCAGGTCATATGTATAATATAAACTTTCTCACTGTATAGACGACGGCAGAAAGGAACTTCTAACAAACTCTCTATTATACAGTCATTGGCATTTAAAGTCCCCGCATGTGTTAGTTCCATAATTGTCTTACAAAATCACAACTGGCACAGTTAAAACAAAACACTACATAAAGATTATTCAGCATACACACATTTAAATAAATCACACATCGAAAATACTACAACTTCTAAAACATATTCACATATATGCGGGCGATAATGTATATTTATTGTAGGCTATTTGTTCCTTTAAACGCTTTTAACTTCAAAGAAACCGCTGGTACTCAAATTAGCCTCTGGCTGCGCGAGCCAGCGGCGTGTGGTCCAGATATGCGGTGCGACTAAGCGCTCCTTAGCCTGGGGTTTAACTTGAATCGGGGTTAAAAATTGGCGGATTCTTGCTTGGTTTCAAGTTGTTAAGCGAATAATTTTTATTTGATGTTGTGTATGCAATCATTTAAATATTTGGTAGTTTGATGTTATTTTGCGTGGTATAAATATATTAGTACCTATTTCGCTCCGTGTTACTCAGACCATCGCCGCTCCAAGCTGTGTTTATTCTTGTTAGGCGCTGTCCAGTATGGTAAGAAACCGCTGGCCGTAGCGGCAACTCACTCGCTATGAGCGATGGGCCTGCACGGAACAAGGGAGGGTGCGGAGAGATGGGGATAGCGGCGTAAGGCTGCCGCTTTCTCGGTCGGTTTCTGCTGCGTTGCCGCGTTGACTACCCACTAACCATTATTTCTTTCGATAAAGAAGAATGTGCATGAAAGTCACGATTGTTTGAATGCTTTGTTGAACCAGTAATAAAGTGTTATTTATGTTTAATGGAATTTTCTTTGGCTACCGCCGGTAGCCCCGGTAGCCCTAAGAATACGCCCCTGGACGAAAGTGTCGGAGACTAACGACTGTCACATTAGTTTATTTAGTGTTTATATTAATCTTACTGCAGAACTAGGCAAATTTATTTCAATAAAGTAGGTATTTTGACTTTCACGGCCAATAAAGAAAACCGCACAAAACACGGCGTAAACCTAGAAAAGTTGCTGAGTTTTAATTGCTTGGCCCTGAAATTCAATATACAATCATTTTGGAAGCCTTTATAGCGAGGTGAAAGACTGTTTTAGCCTTTAGCACTCGCAGTAAAGTAGCTGAGGTGTTCTAAATAAGAATTGAGGTATCGCACAGTTTGCTACTCCTTTGGTAGTCACAAATAAACCACAAGACCCCGCTGATGAACCATCTTGGAGTTACTAGGCGTAATCTCGCACAAGTCACGGCATATACTTAGAAAATATTTCTGTGATTAATTTGTTTGTGTTATTATTACTTGGGATGATTGAAGTTTGTTTCGTTACTGTTACTCTTTATCATGACGGTACGTACTTTCCGCAATATTACTTATTGCGGATATGATAATTGCTATCAATTTTGATGTATTTTTAACATAATGTTTATATGTTTAAATATAGTATGAAGACGTTAAACGATAGGTGTTCAATATTTAAGACAGGTTATTTAACTTTTACTACGTAGAAGCTGATATTTATTTCCAATATATAAACGCACTTTCTCACCTACAAAGCGGAGACAGACAGGCTTTTCTCCGGGTACTCCGGTTTTCCCTGTCACAATTTCATTCCAGCAACAATCTCCACTATCATTTCATTTCATCCGTCATTCATTAAATCATTGCCCCAGGGGAGTGCGACAGGCTTCGGCAGCCGGCACAGTTCATATCCTTGCTGTTAGATGGGGATTTCATTCATCCCATTCCCTGACTCGGTCGGTCGACTGAAAGCAGGCTAAGGATTTTCACTTTCCTACCTCTGATTAATAATTTGGTGAGTGAAAATGTATGTAGTATACACATGTAGTTGGTAACATGGAAATAACTCAACTACATTAGGGGAAAAAAGGAAGCTTGTAGTTTAACGTTACCGTTAATCTTGAGATCATGAGCCACGGGACCTCCTTTTTACGTGGAATCAGAACCACAGGACATGGCATTTCACTTCGAAAATCTCACATGCATTGACCGGGAATCAACTACATTAGGAATGTGTGATTATATATATTAATGATTTAGCCCAGCAAGTACCTAAAAGTCGTTCGAAGAACGGCTACTTCAGCTAGTACAGTATAATATTATAATATTAAATTATTAAAAATATCGGATTACGTCCTTTAGGATAGCTTAAACCACCCTTGGTTCGCTAATCGCAATTGGTGGGTCCCATGCTATGGATGATAAAGTTTGCATAATTCACACGGCTGCCATCTTGAAATGGTACGACTGATGACCTTGAAGTTTGGGTAAAAGACGCGTCCCATTTGAGGTATGCTGTTACCAAATTTGGTAGAGATCGGATGATTAGTTTAGTCGTTATTTGATTTTACGTTTTGTACGTTTCAGTGACCGCCATTCAGTTTTGGTAAAGGTGGCGGCGATATAAAACATGACACTGGGGTGCCCTTTGCTAGTGTTACCTCTGTACCAAATTTCGTTCAATTCAATTCGGGAGGGGGGTAGACAGACATTCAGAGTACACACACACACACACACACACACACACACAGACACACAATTTTTGCCCCTGTGTAGATCTCGTCAGTCTACTTTCATTTTTTTGCAAAAATCGAAAGTAGGCTAATATTATTGTAATGCCATTAGATTCGGATAACAAACCTGCGAATGCGGAAGAAACCTGTGCGGATGCGGGGCGGATGCGGATAACAGTTGTGCGGATGCGGGGCGGATGCGGATAACGGATTTATTTTTATCCACGCAGGGCTCTAGCTATAAGCTTCCCCATGAGTATTTATAAAACTCCAAGGAAGTACCTAACTGAAGGCCATGGCCATCCTTCCCAATCCTAGACTCCAATCACAAGTACACACTATAGTACCGATTTAACAACAATACAGGCTGTCAAAAAATCGCTGGGCGGATGACCATGATATCAGTTGTTGTTTTTGTTGTTGTTGATTCTTTAGGGGCTATGAGACATCGTGACCATGTAGCCCCGTGCACTTGGGTGTGTGTAGAATTTTTCTGAAAACCTGTGTCACGGTGATGCCTGTACTAGTGTGTATTTGTAATTGAGGTCGTGGCCGTGGCCTTAAGTTAGGTACCATCCCTGCATTTGCCTGGAGTAGAAGTGAGAAACAACAGAAAACCACGTCCAGGATGGCTGGGGTAGGAATCGAAACCACCTCATCTCAGTTTTGCTTCAAGTGGCTAAGTATGCCCCGTTCCAGCCCTCAGACCAGACTTAAATTTCTTCGCAGCGCCGGGAATCGTACCCGGGCCTTCGCGGTGACAGCCTAGAGTGCTAGCCACTACGCAACGAGGCGGAACCATGATATCAAAAACGTTTAATAAAACAACAATGGACTACTTTGGAAGATATGATTCCACCTATCGTCACGGAGTAAGTACTGAGGCTCTGAATGCAAAAGTCCTGAGTTCCATATCCGGCTCTGCCCAAAAGATTAGAGGGTTGGAACTGGGTACACTCAGCGTGGTTAGACGAAACTGAGAAGGAATGGGTTAGATTCCCGCCTTAGCTGCCCGAGAAGTGGTTTTCCACGGTTCCCCTCCTTTATTCCAGGCAAATGCCCGGATGGTTCCTAACTTATGGCCACGGCCGCCCCCTTCGGAAAGTCTAACCCCACTTTCCAATACACAACTTACTAACGTGTAATCTAAAAATTGATGGTGGAGGCGTGAATCGATCCCAGGGTTTTCAAGGCAATAGGTAAGTATGTTCGCCTACAACCTACACCAAGGAGTCGGTATTATTAACGCAGAGGATTTTAAATGCCAATTCGATGATTATACGGATACGGTGTTGAGTGGGCGCGTGCAGAAGGAAGTGCTGACGGTCGCACCGTAATCAGCGAGTTGCAGGCAGGCAGCCTACGGCAAGTGCTGACAATATCCGGTGGCAGTAAAGCGCACAGGATGTATGCATGTCCCCCAACCACACCCCATTAACTAGACTAAATTACATTCCATCCTCATAGTTAATATCGAAATACTTCACTCATATTCCTGAAGCAGATGCTCTTATCGGTTTGGCCCTTCGATTACAAGCCATGGAACATGAACATCATTTTCACGTGGAATCCGAACCATTGGACTTGATCTTTAATTTTTTGCCTACTTTTCACATTCTTAGTAATGGCATTCAGGGCACTGTCAGTGCCTGTGGATGCTGTGAAAGGTTCTACTCACAGGGTTAGTACTGCTGTTCAGACTCAGTGAGGAAAGCAATGCAAACTACCTCACTCCTCCTCTTGCCTAGTACGCCTCAATATAGCGCTGCCTTGGGTTTTTGTAGGTATCTACCCTCATAACCTAACGGCGGTGCTTTTTGAGGATCCAACCAGCCTTTGGGCTTACTACCTAACAGACACATTTTGCAAACAATTATGGAAAAGTAGACTTTGGAGATCAATCCGGGCAGATATATGTCTGTCTGTCCTTTTGTCTGTGTGTATGTGTATGTGTATGTGTGTGCGTGTGTGTCCTATCAACTTCTAAGAGGATGCTGCTATCATAACCAAACTCGGCATGAATAAAAATCTATACCAGGACACCTCACGCATACAGGGTGGACCACGTAAGTTGACACTGTACAATAACTCAAATACTAAGCGTTGTATAAAGAACTGTTTGGAATAAAATTTGCGTGATATTATGGGGGAAAGAACATGCTATATGTCGTGGTTTATTTAGAGAACGTTTGGGGAGGAATTTGATGGTCACGTGACGTTCTTAAATGGGAAACAACATTCTGTATTTTGTTTCCTTATTCCTGATACAAACACGAACAACTTTTGCATAAAGTACTATGCATTTGTTCGTACACCAACGTACATAATAACGTCAAGTATGAACGAATTATATGAATGTCCTGCTCGGGATGTTTAAATAACAATTACCATGATCGTTGGATAGATCCCGTTAATTGACCTTTCCCCGAACCTTTCTTATTTGGTTACCTGAAAGATCGAGTGTATTGTGAAAAGCCAACGACTACGGATAACATGAAGGCGCGGATACGAAATGTTTGTGCCAGTATTGACAGAGACATGTTTTTACGGACCCATCAATCATTTATTCACAGAGTTGGAAAATGCATTGAGATGGAAGGCCATCATTTTGAACATTTATTACGCTAAGGTGCGATGCGTATGCAATAACTGGTATTATTCTGTGTACCTACCTGTCATCAATGTTGCAGGGACAGAGCCTTGTAGGCTACTTATTAAACTGGTGTACGAAATGCTGTTACGTTTTGTATCAGCAAGAAGGAAAAACAATAAAAATTGTTGGTCCCCATTTAAAAAACGTCACGTGACCATCAAAATACCATCCAAACGTTCTCCAAATAAACTATGACATGTTCTTCCCCCCTTAATATCACGTAACTTTTATTCCAAACAGTTCTTTAGTTTTTGAGATATTGTACAGTCTCAACTTACGTGGACCACCCAGTATATTAGAAAATGAAGGTATGCATGGGAACTGTTCAAAAATTGGCACACATATAGAAAATAATATTTCCGATTGATTTTCAGGAGCCCATATATGACACTGTTGCCAATACAATCCTACGCGTGCCGATAATTCCAATCTTTAAATGGATGTAACTTCTATACTATCAATTGGAATTTAACGAAATTTCATGTTCTTTGTGTACCAAAACAGACTTAATTATGTGTATATTTTAGACCTACCAGGGCTGCTAACTGTTGAAAACTAATTTCTATTTTTCATCGTAGTGTCAATATCAGAAAGTATGTAGGCCAACACACCGAAACATTACACATGTATAGTACATGTATTTGCAGATTAATTTTGAGTAACTCATGTACGACAGAGCTGCCAACATGATTCTACACGTGCTGATAGGTTCAATGTGCAACTGCTAGTAACTACCACAACATTTTAAATTAACTTTGGAGAAAAATTACATGGATTAATTATATACACTTTTTCCACACTTCAAAAAAATAAAAAAATAAAAAAAATGGGTGTAGTATAGATCTAGATACAAAATGACGGCATCCATGACGTCATGCACGGGAGTAATTGTTTAAACTATCCATACACATTAAATTCTGTGTGTTAATAAGGCTACCCCTACAAACACAAGCCTAACATGTATGCATTGTTTAAACCAGACTGTCCAACCTACGGCCTGCGGCTCGATATGGCCCGCAAGACTCTTTTGTCAGGCCCATGCCATGTCGCCAAAACTTTGAAACGAGTTCCAGTTGTCGCACTAAACTAAATTATCATGAATTTTATTTCATAATTTGATTATTAATTGCGTCAAATGAACATAAATACTCACTCTTTGTCATTCATGCTGTATGAGTGTATTGAATATCATCGTACTTTCATTTTAAAGGGATTTATTAAAAATATTTAAATTTATTTTTAGAGTTCTATTTTTAACCACTACAAATAAATATAGAAAACGGCAACAATGCTAAGAAAACTAAGGTCATACAGCCACAAAACTCACCATATTACACCTATATTTAAAACAAAAGTCCATACCCCTCAAACACCCCGGAGTGTCATTGCGGCCCGCAAGGTCCCCCAAATATTTAAATGTGGCCCTTAGTTTAAAAAAAAAGGTAGGGCAGCCTTGATTTAAACTTTAACTGTCACCCATGACGTCATGGAAGCCGCCATATCGTGTCTGGGGAAACGTATAGAGGGAAGTATCGCGATCTATACTACTCCCGCTGTTTGCATGTCTTATAAACAGTAATAAAACAGCCCAATAGATATACACGAGCTACATTACGAAGGCAATACTGATAAATGGCTTCTAAAATTTCAATTATTACGAAATATCTGATCCCCCCACGCTTTCGTAACATAGATCCAGCCTACTTTACTGTGCACCCCCCCCCCCCCCACAAAAAAAAGACGTCTTTCCACTTCAGAACAGATCAAATTTTGAATGTATACCCCCCTCCCCCTATTAATAACGTGCCTCCTCCTGTGGTCCAAGATTAGGGAACTGAAGAAGCAGGGGCGAAAAATTCTCCAGAAGATCTACGGAGAAATCAACAGAAACGGCATTTGGATGAAGAGACCTAGTCGCTTGGCTGTTGAGTGTGCGCAAATGTGAGGGAGCCGTGTCAGTAGATTTACTGGCACGTGATCACCTTCGGAGCAAACGTCCGGCATCCTCTTATCAAAAGACCAATACGATCATCATCATCATCATCATCACCACCACTTCCCCTTTTCCAGCCGACACTGGGTGGGGGCAAATATGGTTCCTCTCCACTTTGTTCTGTCGTTCCACCATTCCTCTTCCGACACGGTGTTCCGTTTACTAATGCTATTCTTCACCGAGTTCATCCAACGCATTCTTGGTCTTCCTCGTCCTCTCTTCCCTGTCATCCGTCGTTCCAGTGCTCGTCATACGATAACAGACGAAATTAGAAAACGCAGAGCCAAATTTTACACTCACACCCACAGGATGGCCACCTCCAGATTGCCTAAGAAACTTCTCGGTATCATAACACAGAGCAAATGCGGCACAGAATGGCTTAAAGAGGTACAGAGAAACTTACAAGTAATCAATATACAACATTTCGAAGACCGAACTGAGTGCCAGACGAAAATCGCGAATGTTAAGTTTGACCCAAGATCATTACGACGACCTGGGGAAAATTGGACGGATGAGAGGAAGAGGGAGCATTCCTCAAGAATGAAGAGGTTTTGGGAGGAGCGGAGGAGACACACCTTCAAATGACATCATGTTATTAAGTTTAATCGCTCTCCTGTAGGGGAATTTTCGCTTAAATAATAAATAATAGTGTTATTGTGTTATTGGTTTTACGTCCCTCTTAACAACTGTGGCTTTCAGAGACGCCAGGATGCCGGACGTTTGCTTCGAAGGTGATCACGTGCCAGTAAATCTACTGACACGGCTCCCTCACATTTGCGCACACTCAACAGCCAAGCGACTGTCCCAGGATTCGATCCTGCAGCCATGGGAACAGCAGGCGAGAACGTTACCACTGAGCCACGCAGCCAGCCAACGAGTAAAAACAGAATTTTGAGAAACAACAGGATTATCCGAGAAGACTGTGAGAGTTTCGATAAATAGCTTAGCAAAGAAGACCGAGCACTTTTCGTTCCATTGAAAGGGACGGGGTATCGTAGGGACTGAGAGTGAAGAAGATATACGAACCGATCAATCCCTGAAGGAGACAATTTGTCAGAAGGGCTGGAAAGGAAGGACAAGTGCCACAGAAAAAGGAAACAGTTACGAGTGGAAAGTTAACCACAAGAGAACTAGAGCAAGCTGAACGCGGAAAAAAAAAAAAAAAAAAGTACAGAGGGCACCTCAAGTTTATGGTGACTGCAGGACAGGCCTCCTATAAAGCGTGCTTACTTAAGCCAGGTAATCACTACGTCTGCGCAACATGCAACTCAACGGTTGCTCCAACCACATTTTTGAAAATATTACGTTTTAAGCTTCGTTGGTGCAACTGTTCGCCGTGGGGCATGTTGTGATCTATCTAACTTAGGTGTTCCCACGAACACATTGTTTCACCTTTGGAAACAGGAAGAAGTCGCAAGGGGCCGTATCTGACGAATACGGGGGTGTGAGAAAGGACGACCACGTTGTTAAGGGTTCAAAACTGGGGTGTTATAAGAGCTCTGTGAGCTGGTGCATTAACGACAGTTTCCCTTTTAATTAAGTTGCAGACATTTCAGAAAAATATCTTCCCTGAGACGTCTCAAAACATTGCAGTAGAAATCAGCATTCACTCCTTGAGCCGCACGGACAAATTCACGTAGTACAATCCCACAAATGTCTTGAATTGGGCGGTCTTTGACATTCGGGGTTCATAAACTGCGATGATTGCTGCTTGGTCTCAGGATCGCACCTAAAGACCACACTCTCGTCCGCAGTAATGATCCTACAGTAATAACAGCTTCAGAAAAGCAGGAAATGCAGATTAAACCCTGTAATGCGCAGGCAACTTCACTGCTTTACGTGTGCAGCAGGACGATCGAGTGTAAAGGCGAAAGCTTTGAGTGGCTGAATTGGCAGCTTTCCCCTTAGCTACACGCCTAAAAAGCAGCCGGGACAGAAATTGAACTAATGCAACCCTCTACATTCATTTGACTTGAAACGCGTAGAAAACATAAAATGTCTTGATTCTAAACAATTACTTCAATTTCATTAAAAAGGAATTGACCCAGTCAAGAAAGAAATGTGTGGACCGCGGAAGCTACGCTCGCTGAAACACAAAGCCATGTGGCCAGGCTACCTCCCGAAATGGAAGATGAGTGTGTTCGAACCCCACTATCAGCCGTTCTTGAAATGGTTTTTCTTGGTTAACCATTATCAACTCAGGTAAATTCCGTGTTGCTAATTACTAATAATCTGCGACTGCTTCCTTCCAAATCCCTGCACAATTTCTTTCCTTGTACATGAACTCATCAGTTACGATAACTGTGGTTGGTTGGTTCCTCAGTTTAGGGGCTGCGACAACGCGGTCATGTAGCCCCATGTACTTTGGGTGTGTGTAGAATCTCTCTGATAACCGGTGTTAATTGTGATTGATGGCTGTATTAGTGTGTGTATCTGTTTTTTAATTTAAGTACAGACTGCAACTTAGAATTCTTCAAATAGTTCCTACTTGTGCCGCCAAACACCACCGTCAACGACTACTAGGCCTAGTTTAGAACTTAGCTACTAGACGCCACCGCAGTCGGCTCTTGGCAACGAACGTAGAAACCTAAGAGCGTCGTTTACATTCTTAACCTATCCAATTTAGCTTCACACAGGTGTAATTAGTGGAAGGTTCTTTAACATGCCATAAATCTATGACATGGGACCGCCGGCTTTACTTCCCCTCCGAAGGAAGGCATACCGAGAGATTTTTAACGCTCTTAAGAAATCCGACGGCTTCGGCCGGGTTTGAACCCGCTATCTTGGGCATAGAAGCTCAGCATGCTACCAACTACGCCACCGAAGCCGCTACGATAACTGTCATAAAGGGCATCCAGTCGTAAAAATCATCCACCATGTAGAAAATTCTTCTCATCTCATCATCCACAATCCCGTAGAAATGGATATAGTAAGTGGTGGACATACAAGTCTGCCTCGCACTTTGAGGCCCCGGGTTCGATTCCCGGCTCCGTCAGGGATTTTAGAATCTGACGTGAGCGCTGGAACGGGATGCACTCAGCCTCGTGAGGACAATTGAGTAGATGTCTGACAGTGAAGCAGCGCCCCGGTCATGGAGACCGAGATTGGCGGCTGAGGGGACCCGACGTGCTGACCACGCGTCACCCCATAATCTGCAGGCCAAATGGCTTGGTAGACCTAAACTTTTCATCGGCTGTAGCGCCACGGGATTTGATTTGGTTTGGACAAACAAGTCAAGCAAGAGATGTAGTCTATGCACAAAATGATAATTCAAATGCACTAAACATATATGGATACACAATTGTTTTTATAGTGTCATCGTCCAGTGTTTACAGATGTGCCAACCAATCTATTTCCTGCTTGACGATAAATATTAAATGATACCTATTTACGTTCAGTGACAATATCAACCGGCAGTTTACATGGTTTGACGTCATGAGCGTGTCATAAAGAGATCATGATTATTGGAGAGTACTGACCCTAGCAATTCAACTGGAAACAGATTTGATGGAATATTACAGTATTTTGTAAAACTGCCAAATAATGTCCCCATAACTTAAATGTGTGCAATGATACCTGTATATAGCCTAATGTAATAAAGAGAATGGCGTACAATGTATGCGCCTACATAGTTTGGATGCAATGTTGGTCGTTAGTATGTCTGACATTCACAGCAGAATTCTGTAAGAGAGACTGTTCTCTTCGAGCAGATGAGGGCGTGATATTTACCACAATGCGACTTGCACAATTCACAGACGCACTCTAGACAGGGCGAATTGTATTTTTTATTTAGAGTATGGCTTTTAGTGCCGGGAGTGTCCGAGGACATGTTCGGCTCGCCAGAGGCTGTAGCTGCTTCATGCGGTGAGCTACAAGTTCCGTTAAATTACAAGGAGTTCGAACTTTCGCTACCATATGTCACTGACCAACTAGTGGTGAACGTTGGAACTATGATGGAGCGTTTCAACTAAATTTAACCTAGAAATGTAGCTTCTGAACCCATGTGGATTGGTTCAAGCGTCAAATCCATATTTTATATGAAAAAAGAGAGGGAATAATGCAGTCTTTAGAATGAATTTGTAAAGAATTTTAATGGTTAATAAGAAGTTGGGCTGTTGCAAGATGATGCAAGCGCGGGTAACCACTAGTCACGCGGGCGTGAGATCATGGCTGACTCGGCGATAAGAGGCTAGCGCATGATTATTAATAGAGCTGGTAGTTTTCCACTGCGAGTGACGGAGAAGGAGTTTCGGAAATAGATCTTACTCAGCGATAAAATGGCAACATCGAAATGACGCAAAAAGAGAAATAATTAAAATTAAGCCATTTGCAAGCATTTAATTAATGAAATGAACCCGTCACTGTTGATCATCCTGGAAAAGAGATTTTTGTGTGTGGAAAAAGTTTATAATAATTGCACAGGAAAGAAGTGCATACGCGGCATTACGTCGATAGTTATTCCCCGAGCCCAAAGCTAGGAGAGAGGGAAAATAAAACCACACTACCCACGCATCTGAGGAGCCCAATTATTTAATATCTTGGAATTATGTGATCGATTTTCGTGATCAAAGGAACCCTTTTACGTTTGAAACGAGAGCTTTCAGGATACATATTTTTCAAAATTATACGACAATTATTTTAGAAGTTAGTGTTGGAGAAGAAGCAGATCTGATCTTTTTGTGGCAGATTTGAATATAAACCCTGGACGTGCCAGGAAGTGTATGCAGTATTCAGTACTCACTAGACCGTGATAGGTCGTGTTACTCTGTATCGCAGACGAGCACCCCGTATGGGAGTCGCCGTCTAGTATCGTCAATAGTATCGCCGTGCGAAGACACATCAAAATCCTTGTTATAGGAAATATATCATCAAGCTTCGGACTTAATAAATTTTACCAGTACAGTCAACGTTTTAGAGTGTGGACTTAAGAAATTACCGGCGATAGGTACTCGAATCTAAATAGTTTCAGTTAAAGAACCGACGCATCATAGGATTTCGAAGTACCCAAGGACAGTGAACTATACAATTCTATCTACGTTAAATAACCAGATCAGGGTAGAACGTGATAGTAACGCCTAGTGTTCCTGAACTGAGGGGACTAGAGCGGAGTACGATAGAATTTAGGAATCGAGGTTCCAGGCTTTGTCTAGGTGTAGACAAATGAAGAGTCAGACATTGGGATTACTCCAATAAGTCATGAATCGCAGTAACAGAAAGTAAAATCCACGTGTGGATTATTGGACAAGGAAATTATTAGGTCGCCGTTATACTAGTTCGAGCGATCATAAAAGTAAAACGTCAGTGACAGACTTCATTTTAGACGAACAAGTTAGCGACTAGCAAGATACGATATCGGGCAGTAAAATTATTAAGCCGATAGTCAAACTCAGAATAAGAGGATCAACCGTTCCAGTGAGGGTAGTTCGATCGAGACTTTCAATCATCTCATCAGATTAGGAAGCCGACGTACATAAAGTGCAACCCTTGGAAACGGGAAAGAATAAGGAAATCACGTGTGTTAAGGCAAATAATTAATGCCAGAGTGATAAAATTTTATGTAATTCAAGTTAAGTGAAAATTTTGAGTGTAATATATTTTTAGTGAAATTGTATTTGTGTTTAAGTGAAAATGATTCCAAAAATTGTATTCTTTAGATTAAACGTGATCAGTGTATATGTTTTATGTGATGTAAGAAAAGTGTTATCAAGTGTAGATATGATCGTGAATATGGCTTAAGAAGCAATTAGTGGGTGAAATGTTCCATCGATGGAGAACTCTGTCGCTGACCGTAAAATCATGTGAGTACAAATTTCATTATTATGTATTTTTGGGAAGATTTGCGTGTAATCCTCAGGAGTGGAAGTAGGGATGTTTGAAAACATGTGAAATATAGGTTGCGCGATCTGAACGATTAATTTGATTGAAGTATAAATAATGTGAAGTATTAATGAATCCCTAGTGGAAAACATTCAGTGGAATATCAGTGTAATGGTAAATAATATAACTATGGTAAAGCAAGCGCGATAATAATAATAATAATTAAATCAATTAATTATGTGATGAATTTTATATTGAATAAGTGGTAGCTGCAAGAGCCCCTTAGATGAATTGTTAAATTGTTGTGAATCAATATGTTCTTAATGTTATAAATAATTATTGTTGATAGAGGCTAAGGTTGAATATATTATTTTTGAGAGGAAGATCAAATTTTGATTTGAATTTATTTATATCTTTCTTTGAAAGGCAAATTGGCTATTTTACGTATGAGCGCCATGTCGCGCAATTGAAATAATGTCACGCTAGGAACGCGTTAAAATGCTCGGTAATAATAATTGTGAGGGACAGTTAGTAGCGGTAATGAGTTATGTTGAATTGTGATACTATGCAATACTGAAAGGGTGCAATTTATGTTGTATTATGAGCGCTGGTTGCGTGCTATGCCTTCCTTAAGTCGCTAATGTTGTAGGTCCTCAAAGTTGGGATATGGTTCCCGATGCAGTTTTAAAGGATTGAACTCAGAGTCGTCCGCGTCGCAGCCCCTTATATGGATTTTCTTACCCGCTAATGAGGACACTTCATAATTATACTTTACCGAAGCTAAAAGAATAGGTCTGGAGAACCTAATATTGTCTTGCTGTTTATTTTTATTATAAGCCTTGTCTTTCAGAGAAATCGCATTTGAAGCAGCTGGTAGTAGCGCTGTATAGCCGTCTCTTGAGGAAGCGAGACTGTGGGTCCCCCTCCCTCCATAGCCATAAATCAGCCAAGTATTTGAGACAGACCCTTACAAACTCTCTTAGAGAGAAAGGTCAAGAACGAGCTGTCTGATTCACGGTACACGGAAGTGTTTAAGATTGTTTTAACGACCCCGTATTTGAACTGAGGTCCTTTTACGTTCATTATTATCGCTTGCAGAGTTCAGATCGTTGCTTCCGTAAGATATAATTGACCTCCATAGCCATAAATCAGCCAAGTATTTGAGACAGACCCTTACAAACTCTCTTAGAGAGAAAGGTCAAGAACGAGCTGTCTGATTCACGGTACACGGAAGTGTTTAAGATTGTTTTAACGACCCCGTATTTGAACTGAGGTCCTTTTACGTTCATTATTATCGCTTGCAGAGTTCAGATCGTTGCTTCCGTAAGATATAATTGACTTTGAAGACAATATAATAAAATCCTTAACGTTATTATTAAATGATTCAGTTGATTCACGAGTTATTATGAAAATGTTAAGATTTTGGGAGTCATCTTAAGTTGACTTGGTCAGTAGTTTTCTATAACTCGGAGATGCGCAAATTTTTCCAATCACGGTAGTGAGTTGGTAGCTTGAGAAGAGAGATGGTAACAGATGAACATTGTGGGAGCCCAAAATTAATTAATAAGTAGCCATACTATGATACTGTGATTAAAGCCAGATATACTCATGTAAAATTTGAATGGTGTGTGTTTAATTGTTAACACAATGCATGTAAACTTTACCGAGCCATTTGGAGCTCGTTTTTAAAGAATTAGGATTGATGCTATATGGGAGTGAAACTCAGATGAAGTTTTTGTTTGGTTTTTGGATAACCAGTAATTATTATTTTGTGAATATTTAATTTGAATTCCTTGTTCATCTTTGGACAAGTGTGAAGTGTAGTGTCAGTATTTTTATGTTTATTTTTGTAGCGCCATATTTTGAATAATTAAATGTTTATATAGTAGGATTTTGATTTTGTTGATTTTTGGAAGTGTATCCTATGCTTAATCCAAAGTGTGTAAGTCACAGAGTGGGAGAACATACCATGAACCCCGTTACTCCCGATTGAGCATTGCTGGCGAACTGCGATTTGCATATTTCATTGTTGAAATGGGCACACTTCACACAAGTTTAATTATTGGAAGGATCTTTTACATGCCATAAATCTATGACATGGGACCGCCGGCTTTACTTCCCCTCCGAAGAAAAGCATATTGAAGGATTTTAACGCTCTTAAAATATCCGACGGCTTCGGCCGGGTTTAAACACGCTATCTTGGGCACAGCAGTTTAGCATCCTACCAACTAAGCCACCGAAGGCGCTAAGGAGAGTGGCACGTTTTGGTCATGCAGATCTTGAAGTGGAAGCTGTGCACCGCAATGCGCGTGGCGATATGGCGTAGCTCGTAACAGGGTCGTTTGCAATCTGAGTTTGTCATTGCTGCTGTGCTGTAGAAATCCAGTGGAATGTCTTTCTTCTTTGCATGTAGGCCTAACTCGAGAAGGAGGGATGTACATGGCTTAGTAGATGGGAGTTGATGTTCTATTCTTAAGAAAGATTTACCTGCTAGTCCGTATGCAAGGCGACACTGACTATGATTCGACAGGCATAAAAGCTCTTTAAGAAAGAGTGTTTACACATTTTCTAGATTTTTTAAATTTCCTTTGGTAAGGTCGGTCCATATTGGGTCCATGGCGTGGGTCATAATAGAAGTGATCTTGATTTTAAACTGTGTCAGTACTGGCTTGATGGATAAGTTGCGTAATTGGTCTATGTCTTGCAATGCATTAATGATAATTCAAAAGCGCTGTACACATCTGGAAACACAATTGTTTTTACAGTGGCGTAGTTGGTAGCATACTGAACTGCTGTGGCCAAGATCGCGGGTTCAAACCCGGTCGAAGTCGTCGGATTTTTTTAAGAGCATTAAAATCCTTCAGTATGCCTTCCTTCGGAGCCTAGGGGAAGTAAAGCCAGCGAACCCATGTCATAGAATAATGGCATCTGAAAGATCCTTCCACTAACAAAACATGTGTGAAGCTAAATTTATAGGTTAGATTTCGTTGAAACGCTCTATCAAAGTTCCAACATTCACCACTAGGTGTCAGTGATATCTGGTAGCGAAAGTTGGAACTACTTGAAATTGAACGGAACTCTGGCGCACCCCATGGGTGTTCGCTTGAAGCCGCTACAGCCTCTGGTCAGTCGAACATGTCCTCGGACACACCCGCACCAAAAGTCATAAGCTAAATAAATAAATAAATAAATAATCGCATTAATGGCACCGACTGACTTGTCTTTTATATGACAGGTGAATCTATTGCCTTGTGTTTGGAAGGTTAGACCAAGAAAATGATTAACGTTACACAGGAGACTTCCGTGTAGATAAGAGTTGATCAATCGTCAATTGTCGTTCGTTCCTTTGTGTTTCCTTGTAAGTCGTTTTTGGTTGTCCAATACCTGTATATAAAACCCAATTATAACAACAGTGAATGTTATTGTTCTTGATTATTTCACGAGCTACACGTGGTCTAAGTTAGGTAGCCTATTATCTCAGCATTTGCCTGGTGTAGAAATGGGTAACCTCAAAAAGAAACCTATTATGGCTGAGGTGGTGGGATCGTACTCACCACTTCTTAGTAGACCTCTTGAGGACCTCAGACCGTAAGTTAAAAACCATCCTGGCTTTCGTCTGGAGTAGAAGTGGGAATCAAACCCACATCTTCGCAGTACCGCATCCCGAGGCTAAGTGTACCCCACCCCAGCCAACAGACTAAAATTAAATTTCTTACCGGGCTGGAAATCGAGACTGGACATTCAGGGCGACAGACAAGAATCTGTCGTATTTCTATAGATCAGGAGCTGGGAGGAGAAAGGGCGAATCTGCAATAAGACTGCATACAATATAGTTAGTTATTGTTGTTTTAAGGGGCGGAACTACGAGGTCATCTGCCCCTTGCATACAATATTTTAAAAAAGGTTTGGTGATTTTAAATTTGGTACATCAAAAATATATTTTATTAAATTTGCCAAATAATAATATAATGAATACAATCTTTCACCTACTGTGTAAATCTGAGCCTATACAACATGTGGGCAGTTCAGTTTCTCTCTAAAAGGAAGCTTGTAGTTTAACGTGACCGTCAATCTCGAGATCATGAGCCACGGGACCTCCTTTTTACGTGGAATCCGAACCACAGGACATGGCATTTCACTTCGAAAATCTCACATGCAATGACCGGGAATCGAACCCGGACCGCCTTGGTGAGAGGCAAGTTTCTCTCTGCTACTTTCTGAGAAAAATGTGCGGTACCTAAAAAGATTAAAACATTCTCAAAAATTATTTTTCATGTTATATTTAAAATTCATTTTGTATAAACTGGGCATTTGAATCATAACAATATTCTTTCCCTGGATTGAGGAGATATTACTAAATGCAAGCGTGAAGTTCCAATGCTTTGAAATGAATGGTTTAGGAGTAAGATGGCCTCAAAGTTTATTGTAATATTGTGGTCAGTTCCAAGGCGAACTCTACAAGGTGTCCTTAAGTACATACAGTTCCATTTGAGACTGTTTTGCCTTTCAGCATCCAGTCTAGTCTGCGAGTCTCTGTTTGCGAACAAGTCACCTATTAGCAGTTAGTACTGCGGCCTCGCTCAACAATGAATCTTACCATCGCCTGCTAGGTCTACCTCTGTTCCTCTGACACTCTACAGCAAAATGCATTAACCTCTTATGTAATCCCTCCTCCCCTATTCTCTTCACATGACCCCACCATCTGAGTCTGCTAATACGAACAGCTTCACCAGACGTGTTCATTTCTAACTTAGTCTTTAAGTATTGGAACATATCGATACAGCACCTTAATGTTTGCCCTCGAACACTATGAATCCTACGAGACGAATATTTATACACTGGCACATAAAATGCATTTAAGAGAGGACTTGCAGTACACTCTGAATTATTAACGTCTACTTACCATAAAACAAAGTCCCTGATTCTTGGATGTTACGGGTAATCTCGAGAAACACTGGATGGATTTTGATGCGATTTTCACCATTCTGTAAAGTATATCTCGAGGAAGTTTTCTGAAGAAAATAATCTATTTATGATCAAAGGAAGCCAAGCAGTTACGAATTCAGTGAAAACGTCGAAAAAACCCTGGCGTCCGCGCACTTTTTAAGCTTACGCTGGGCAAACCGTTAAAAATATCTATATACTATGAATGTAAGAATTGTTCAGCATGAAAGGTTCTACAAAAAAGTCAGCGACAGCATATCTCTCTCTATCTTCAATACATCGCCCACTATAAGTGTTATTACGTATTCATTTCTTCCAACAATCTCCATCAATCACTAGCTTCGAGTGAGTTTATGAACTGGCTGGCTGGCAAGCGAGCCTATCAACCCAGACACTGTCGAGTCGTGTCGAGGGAAGAGTTCATAGAACAGAGGATGTGTTTGAAGATTTCCTGGAAGTGCAACTCGGCTTTTCTTTACTTCGCCTGTGAACTTTTCGTTCCGCAGAATACACAGTCAAGTTTTGAATGGACAGACGGAGGATTTGTGATTCATGCACCTCGCCATTCTTAAATTACGTCTGACAATAATTCGTTACACATGCTATCTCCATGATAATATAATTAACAGTCCAGTCAGTGATTTTAACCCATCAAGCCGAGACGGAAAACGGACATAGGTCGTAGTTCATTGAAATCGAAAACAAGATGTTCAGTAAAGAACATATAGCCTACTTTCTCCTAAATGCATGGGTATTGTTATAACTCTTTGTCCTTTTCAAGGAGTATAATTGAATGTTGGTTGTAGTAGCTTGTTGAAATACAACGTGCTATAGGGATATTAAACATGAATATGAGGTGCCCTTTGCTAGTGCTACCTCTGTAAAAAAATTCATTCAATTCGGTTTCACCGTATTTGAATTGATCTGGGGAATGGATTTGCACACATACATGGCCGCTATTTGCAAACTATTGGGCTGATGACCTTGCAGTCAGTCATAAGATGCTTTCCACAAAAAGGCATGTTGTTGCAAAATCCGGTAGAGATCAAATTATTAGGATGGTCGAAATTTGATTTAAGCTTTTAACATTTGGGTGGCCGTCATTCCGTTTCCGTCAAGATGGCGGCGATATAAAACATGACACTGAGGTGCCTTTTGCTAGTGCTACCACTGTACCAAATTTCGTTCAATTCGGTTTCACCGTGTTTGAATTGATAGGGGGAATCGATATGCACACATACTTGGCCACCATCTGCAAACTATTGGGCTGATGATCTAGCAGTTTGGTCAGAATATGCTTCCCACATAAAGATTTGTTGTTGCAAAATTTGGTAGAGACTAGATTATTAGGTTGGTCGTAATTACATTTTAGCCTTTAACATTTGGGTGGCCGCGATTACGTTTCCGTCAAGATGGCGGTGATATAAAACATGACACTGAGGTGGCCTTTTCTAGTGCTACCTCTGTACCAAATTTCGTTCCATTCGGTTTCACCGTGTTCGAATTAATAGGGGGAATCGATTTTCACACAAAGATGGCCGCCATCCGCAAAATATTAGGCTAATGACCTATTAGTTTGGTCAAAGGATGCTCCCTCCATAATGGTATGTTGATGCAAAATTTGGTAGAGATCGGATGATTAGGTCAATCGTAATTTGATTTAAGCTTTGAATTTTTGTGTGGCCGCCATTACGTTTCCGTCAAGATGGCGGCGATATAAAACATGACACTGAGGTGCCCTTTGCTAGTGCTACCTCTGTACCAAATTTCATTCCATTAGGTTTCACCGTGTTCGAATTAATAGGAGTAATCGATTTTGACACAAAGATGGCCGCCATCCGCAAACTATTAGGCTAATGGCCTATTAGATTTGTGAAAAGATGCTCCCTCCATAAAGGTATGTTTGCAAAATTTGGTAGAGATCGGATGATTAGGTTAGTCGTAATTTGATTTAAGCTTTGAACATTTGTGTGGCCGCCATTACGTTTCCGTCAAGATGGCGGCGATATAAAACATGACACTGGGGTGCCCTTTGCTAGTACTACCTCTGTACCAAATTTCGTTCCATTCGGTTTCACCGTGTTCGAATTAATAGGGGCAATCGATTTTCACACAAAGATGGCCGCCATCCGCAAACTATTAGGCTGATGACCTATTAGTTTGGTCATAGGATGCTGCCCCCATAAAGGTATGTTGTTGCAAAATTTGGTAGAGATCGGATGATTAGGTTAGTCGTAATTTGATTTAAGCTTTGAACCTTTGTGTGGCCGCCATTACGTTTCCGTCAAGATGGCGGCGATATAAAACATGACACTGAGGTGTCCTTTGTTAGTGCTACCTTTGTACCAAATTTCGTTCAATTTGCGCTCACCGTGTTCGAATTGATAGGGGGGGGACAGACATTCAGAGTACACACACACACACACATACACACACACAGACAGACACACTTTTTTTCGCCCTGTAGTGATCTCATAAGTCTACTTTCATTTTTTGCAAAAATCGAAAGTAGGCTAAAAATACGCCTTTTAAGCTTACACTGGATAAACCGTCAAGATACCTGGCGAAGCCAGGATGGGTTGCTAGAGAGAAAGAAAGAATTCAGAAATGCAAAGGGAGTCATCCCCAAAATTCCTATGACACTGGGAAGAAATGTTCATGGTTTGTGGTCCGATAAAGAGAATTCTGCTATGAATTATGATTCCTCCATAAATTTTATAAACGATGCTTCAGTTTCCGGGCGAAGCCGGGGCGGGTTGATGGCTTAACAACATAAAAGGGGTAATAATAAAAGCAGAATGAGATGCTTCACGAGAATATTCCTACGGATTTTATTTATCTCCCAAAACGAGGAACACGCTTAAAATTAAAATAAATACCAGCGAACTCTGCAAAGAGAAAGCAAAAAGTATGGTCTTGCTTTAATTACATAGGAACTGAACGAGAAGCCATCTCTAAAACGCAATTACTTGTGATACTCAAGGGATATGTAACTAAGAGCGGAAGTTTTCAAGGTATCCCTATGTACAGTAATATAGCTCCTGGAAGAATTTCATTATCCGACAGTTCACTTGATTAAACCGGGCCCAACTGTGGTGATGTTCCGAAAATAACGTAGCCTATATCGTAACAGATTGATGCTTTCAACTAATAGGTTGTGTACAGTACTAATTGTACAAGTTATTTAGAGAGAAGGCTTGCCACGGTGGGTGAGTGGTTCTAGTGTCGGAATACCAACCCCAAGATCGCAGGTTCGCCCCTGGCCATGGTAAGTGATTTTTGAAGGCGACAAAAATCACGATACTCATATCATACGTTGTTGGCATGTTAAAGAACCCATTTGAATACAGTAGGCCGTGTTCAATGGCAAAATTAATCTCGGGATTTTCCGCCAACACAAAGTTCCTCCATTCTCTACTTGAAAGCGCTGTAGTGTCAAGGAGTTTAGATATCTAACCTCCTTGACTTTCATAGCGTTCAAAGGAACGACGAAATTCGACATGCAAGCTACCCTCTGGGTGTCAATTAACAAAGCTTGCACCAGGCACCCGAGGCCATACGAGATTATTATTATTATAGAGAGAAGGCACAGAATTAAAATGTCCGACGCATGTGAAACTCATACCTACGAGCTCCAGCTATGACGGCTCAAAAATTGGATAATGAGGTATTTCATGTGAAAGCTATCTATTGCAAAGGGAATCATGTTGTGACTTCCGAGAAATTTCGACATATATTAACGTTTCACATCCACCAAACCACCGTTGGTTCAAAAGTTTATTTATATCTCTGTATATATAACAAGATGTTCAGTAAAGAACATATAGCCTACTTTCTCCTAAATGCATGGGTATTGTTATAACTCTTTGTCCTTTTCAAGGAGTATGATTGAATGTTGGTTGTAGGAGCTTGTTGAAATACAACGTGCTATAGGGATATTAAACATGAATATGAGGTGCCCTTTGCTAGTGCTACCTCTGTACCAAATTTCGTTCAATTCGGTTTCACCGTGTTTGAATTGATAGGGGAATCGATTTGCACACATACTTGGCCACCATCTGCAAACTATTGGGCTGATGTTCTTGCAGTTTGGTCAGAATATGTTTCCCACATAAAGATAGGGTGTTGCAAAATTAGGTAGAGACTAGATTATTAGGTTGGTCGTAATTACATTTTAGCTTTTAACATTTGGGTGGCCGCGATTACGTTTCCATCAAGATAGCGGTGATATAAAACATGACACTGAGGTGCCCTTTGCTAGTGCTAGCTCTGTACCAAATTTCATTCATTCGGTTCCACCGTGTTCGAAATAATAGGGGGAATCAATTTTGACATAAAGATGGCCGCCATCCGCAAACTATTTGGCTAATGACCTATTAGATTGGTCAAAGGATGCTCCCTCCACAAAGGTATGTTGTTGCAAAGTTTGGTAGAGTTCGGATGGTTATGTTAGTCGTAATTTGATTTAAGCTTTAAACATTCGTGTGGCCGCCATTACGTTTCTGTCAATATGGTGGCGATATTAATCATGACACTGAGATGCTCTTTGCTAGTGCTATCTCTGTACCTAATTTCGTTCCCTTCGGTTTCAGCATGTTTGAATTAATAGGGGGAATCAATTCTGACACAAAGATGGCCGCCATCCACAAACTATTAGGCGAATGACCTATTAGATTGGTCAAAGGATGCTCCCTCCATAAAGGTATGTAGTTGCAAAATTTGGTAGAGATCGGATGATTAGGTTAATCGTAATTTGATTTAAGCTTTGAACATTCGTGTGGCCGCCATTACGTTTCAGTCAAGATGGCGGCGATATAAAACATGACACTGAGGTGCCCTTTGCTAGTACTACCTCAGTACCAAATTTCGTTCAATTCGGTTCCACCGTGTTCGAATTAATAGGGGGAATCAATTTTGACATAAAGATGGCCGCCATCCGCAAACTATCAGGTGAATGACCTATTAGATTGGTCAAAGGATGCTCCCTCCATAAAGGTATGTAGTTGCAAAATTTGGTAGAGATCGGATGATTAGGTTAATCGTAATTTGATTTAAGCTTTGAACATTTGTGTGGCCACCATTACGTTTCCGTCAAGATGGCGGCGATATAAAACATGACACTGAGGTGCCTTTTGTTAGTGCTACCTCTGTACCAAATTTCGTTCCATTCGGTTTCACCGTGTTCGAATTGATAGGGGGAATCGATTTTCACACAAAGATGGCCGCCATCCGCAAACTATTACGCTGATGACCTATTGGTTTGGTCAAAGGATGCTCCCCCCATAAAGGTATGTTGTTGCAAAATTTGGTAGAGATCGGATGATTAGGTTGGTCGTAATTTGATTTATGCTTTGAACATTTGTGTGGCCGCCATTTCGTTTCCGTCAAGATGGCGGCGATATAAAACATGACACTGAGGTGCCTTTTGTTAGTACTACCTCTGTACCAAATTTCGTTCCATTCGGTTGCACCGTGTTCGAATTAATAGGGGGAATCGATTTTCACACAAAGATGGCCGCCATCCGCAAACTATTACACTGATGACCTATTGGTTTGGTCAAAGGATGCTCCCCCCATAAAGGTATGTCGTTGCAAAATTTGGTAGAGATCGGATGATTAGGTTAGTCGTAATTTGATTTAAGCTTTGAACATTTGTGTGGCCGCCATTACGTTTCCGTCAAGATGGCGGCGATATAAAACATGACACTGAGGTGTCCTTTGCTAGTGCTACCTTTGTACCAAATTTCGTTCAATTCGCATTCACCGTGTTCGAATTGATAGGGGGGGACAGACATTCAGAGTACACACACTCACACACACACACACACACACACACAGACTCACACACACACATACACACACACAGACAGACACACTTTTTTCGCCGTGTGTTGATCTCATAAGTCTACTTTCATTTTTTGCAAAAATCGAAAGTAGGCTAAAAATGCAAATTTGTCTGTTTTTTCTGAATTTCCGCGGAAGTTTGAGTTATTAACGCGTTTCAGAGTGGTTTATGACGGAAACAAAATGTTTGTCTGTCTATCTGTTTGTCTGTGTACAACTTTGCACGCGCATCACTCGGGAACGGCTGAGTGGATCGACGTAAAATTTGGTACAGAAGTCCATCAGAGGCACGAAAGTAATAATTGATGTAACTCTTCTCCATACCTCTCATAAAAGAGGGCCTACCGCCTTAAAATGCATGCTGAAATGGGCGTAGAAAACGAGACAAAGCTCATTTTCAGCGTCTCAATGTGAGAAACAAAACTCGGGAGCCCAACGGGCCCCGAAAACCACATTTTAAGGTCCTAAAACCAACAGTTTTTGAGATATACCCAGAAAACTAATTTCATTCATTAAGCTATTGAATGAATAAGCCGGTAACCATGGCAACACAATCTCAGAAGTCCATCTATTTCTGTAAGACGCAATGCCATTCCATTTATTACATTACTGTGAGCGTTCGCAAACGGCTATAAGGTTATCATTATCAATACGTATATAATGCGCGTAAGGGGGTCAAGGGGGACTTAAGTTCTATTATATCCCTATCCCCATATTATCAAATTATTATTATATTTATTATTATATTATGGCGTACAAGGCCGAGCAAAACTCATTTTCAGCCCTTCAGTGGCTCGGAGGCTACTACGTTTTAAGGCTCTAAAACCACGTTTCTGAGATATTCCCAGAAAACTAATTTCATTTAATAAACTAATAAATAGATGACGAGTACAGAACACCAAATCAGGAGCTATATAGCCTAGATATACTGAGAAAATCACAGATGTGGCCAGGAAGAGACGTCTGGCTTTCTACGGACATGTATCATGGATGAACCCAACAAGAATAACCAACCGGCTTCTCAACTACTGGGGGAATAGAAAGAGCTGGACACCGTCGCTAACAGTAGTTAACAAGGATATCCAAGAACTGAAGATAATGAAAAGTGATATTAGAAGCCGATCACATCTCAGAAAGAGTTTTCAGGACAGACCACCCTGTAAGAAAACCGGCATCATCTGGACAAAAGGGAGAAAGGAGAAACATAGCCAGAGAATGCGCTAATATTGGGCAAACATCAAGTCCCTCGCCAAGCTGAAAAGTTGAACGTCGTGGTCCTTGGCTGGCCTATCCGAAAGAAGAAGAAGAAGAAGAAGAAGAAGAAGAAGAAGAAGAAGAAGAGACTAATGAAGAAATGCAAGCCGGTACCCATGACAAGAGTGTCACAAGAGGTGACATCCAACTTTCCATCTATTTCTGTAAGAAGCAATGTCACTCAATTTATTAAATTTCTGTTAAAGTTTGCAAATGGCTATAAGGTTATCGTGGAATCAAACAGACTGTAAAATTCAACAATGCGATTAAGGGGGTCAAGGTGTACCCTAGAATATTTACACGTGCGATATGCGATATTTTCTTACAGAAGGTCCATTTTATCTCCAAACAGCAACATTATTTTAAAAAATCCTGAATTGGAATAGTTCTTTTTGCAGCTTTTGGGAATTTGGGCCATTGGAGGATAACAATCCCGAATTTTCATGCACCACGAGCCTTTATAGTTTATTAAAGGGGTCTTCCTGGGGATGGGAACTTTCCACAACGGCGAGGGTCAGTTTTAATTTGACATATATTGCGTTTTGTCTACGAGGTTTTCAATATTATTTTCACGTCAGGAAGTACACGTTAGGTGAATTTAGTTGGAGAGCACATTTTAAGTAATCATATTTTTGTCGACAAACGGGTTCATCGTAAAGATGATTTTGTTTGATACTGTGTGGTTGATATATCCTTATGTTTATGTACGCCATAATTCATGTTCGGAAGTTTGGAGCATCGTAAAATTAGGTATTGTAACCATGAGTCAATACACCAATCATTTAGAAAACTCTTCAACGTACTTCTCATAGAAGGGTAGGTATAAGGAACAACTTTTCAAAATACATGCTAAAATAGGCGAAAAATAAAAATTATCCTAGAAGGACGACCAAAGCATATGTTGCGCTTCTCAATGTGTGACACAAAACTAGGGAATCTATAAAGGGTCTCCGAAAACCACATTTTACGGCCCTTAAATTAACAGTGTCTGCGATATACCCAGAAAACTAACTTCGTTCTGATAAACTTATGAAGGAATTACAATCCCCTAACCATAAGAACAGTATCTCAATTGATAACGTCTGGTTATTAATACCGAAGACCGTTCGAAGAGCGAGTACTTCTGCTAGTATGCTATATATATATATATATATATACCAAGGTATCTACATAGTATAAAACAACGTCCCGATTCTTGGATGTAACGGGTAATCTCAAGAACCACTGGTTGGATTTTGATGCGGTTTTCACCATTCTGTAAAGGATTTCTCGAGAAAGGTTTCTGTAGAAAAAACATTCATTTATGGCCAAAGGAAGCCGAGCAGTAAAGATTTCAGTGAATCGAGTCGCAGAAAAACTTGCCGTCCGTGCGGCATTTAAGCTTACGCTGGGTAAACCGTTAAAAATATCTATACAGTATGAGTGAAAGAATTGTTCAGCATGAAAAGTTCTACAAAAGAATCTGGGACATCCCAGGTTCGACCAGCATGAAACTGTCGAGTCGTGTTGAGTGAAGACTTCCGAGAAGAGTATATCTGTTTGGAGAATCGCTGTTCACCTAGGCTTTTCTGAATTGCGTCTGGGATCTGCCGTCCGTGCGCCTTTTAAGATTACGCCGGGTAAACCGTTAAAGATACCGGGCGAAGCCGGGGCGGGTTGCTAGTATATCCTATTTACTTGTGGACACTATAACTACCGTCACTTTGCACCAATCACTTTCAAATGTATACATTAAATATAACCATTCAAAATGTCGGTCAAGTACGTTAATGGGCAGAATCGGACCAAGGGGGTGGAAACGGGGAGGATCCTTTCTTTTATATAAAAAGTGACATATCTCTATAACTTTCTTAGAGTGACAAAAATTGAATCTATTCAAAGTTCATACTATTCTTGGGATAAGAGCCAACATCTTATTTCGGTAAAGCTTTTTGATAGCACCAACCATTGTCCAAACAGGTGGAGAAAATTGAGTTTTATAATGTTATATAATACTGTAATCGGAACAAGAGAATGTTTTGAGTCTATAGTGAAAATTGATAATGTTGGTCGTCTCACACAAAACTAATGCAACACTCACTACTTTCCCAATCCGAACCTCAATGGCTGACACCACAATATCCAGGGCCGTAGACAGCGATCAAGGGCTCTAGGACAAGGTCTTCATGGCCCCTCCATTGTTAATCAACCTGCGACATAATTTTGGAACTACGGTATTAGGTTTGCAATTCTCCATCCCCCCCCCCGCCCCCCCAAAAAAGTAAAAGCTCCGTGAATTTAGCTTGCCCACCTGAATATTAATTAACTTTATTTTTGGTTATTCAGCTACTCCTCTTTTTCATTCTCTCTCTCTCATTGGTTGTACTTTTACATTAATATGTTGCATTAAAAATCAATTTTCGTTGTATCTGAACGTGATGAGGGACCACAAGAGTAAGCCGTACTCCTTTCAGAAATTACAGAAGTAAAGAGTCATTTCTTTCCGAATAACAAACTGTATGCTCCGCAAAGAGCTCTTGAACATTAGCACGTTATAAATTAAATGGACAACTTTGCCATTACCTCCAAAGAAAAACACAATGGCAACTTATAACATTATTTTATATGTTCTCTTCGTAATACGAGGGCTGTTTTTCAAGTTCCGATGGACTGTATAAAAGCAACAGATTGACATACCGAACTAATTTTACTACTAAATGTTTGCTTATTTTATTCTTATGTCTCAACATAATCGCCAAAACGGTTGAAACATTTATCGTTACACCAGCTTTCCAATCCCCTCGGCAAAAACTTCTGCCGCCACTGAGATGGGTACGTCTGGACAGTCTCCTGAAGTGTTTCCTTTTTGGCGAGGTGTTGCCGCCCAACCATACCTTAAATTCTCGAAAAATGTGAAAATCATTCAGCGCTGGATTGGACTAAACGGCAGATGGTCCAAACCGTCACACTTGTCTTCTTTGAAAAGGTCTATCGTAACGTTGGCACAGTGCGGTCGTGAATGATTTTCACCTTTTTCGAGATTTGAGGCTATGGTTCGGCGGCAACGCCTCGCTAAAAAGGAAAAAATTCAGGAGACTCTCCAGACGTACTCACCTCAGTGGCGGCAGAATGTTTTGCCGAGGGCATTGGAAACCAGGTGTAACGATACGACAAATGTTTCAACCGTTCTGGCGATTATGTTGAGTCATAATGTCGAAATAGTATTGAAAGGCGGAAATTTTATTATTCCTTCAAAGATTATGTTGAGACAAAATAAAACAAGTAAACATTTAGCAGTAAAATCAGTTTGGTATGTCAATCTGTTACTTTTATACAGTCCATCGGAACTTGAAAATAACCAGCCCTCGTATGTTGGATAATATACACCGGTTGTATTTACAACGAACAGAGTCATATCAAAAAATGTCATGATCAAGCCTAGCAATAACATAGGTTATCTGAAATTCCACACAGACTCAAGTTGAAGGGTCTGATGACTATGTTGTCCAAGACCCTAGATGAAACACCAATAATAATTACAAAAACAGACCCTAAATCAATCTAGGAAACGTAATGGTAGTAGTTTTCTTGCAGTTCTGTTGAAATGACAAGAATCCTTATACGCAGCTAGCAGCAGTAACAGGGTATTACCCGGACATCTCCAAGGAGCAGGCTGATCCTACTCGAAAGGTACCGTAGTGTCGTCTATTCAACTGGGCTAATGGAATAGTCTGAGGGAAATGAGGTTGGTCAACCGGACTCGTCTTCTCAATCCAGAAATAGGTATACGCCTCGCAATATAAGCTTCTCTCTCTCAATCTCTATCTAAATCGCACCCCCATACTGCAGTGAAGCAGAGACTTTCAACTAGTGCCGGTACTTTTAATCGATTAATTTCAGTTATAGAATAGCTTGCCACGGTGGATGAGTGGTTATCGTGTCGGACTATCAACCCCAAGCTTGCAGGTTCACTCCTGGCCGTGGTAAGTGATTTTTGAAAGGGGAAAAAATCATGACACGTATGTCATACGTTGTTAGCAAGTTAAAGAACCCATTTGAATTCAGCAGGCCCTGTTCATAATGGCAAAATTAATCTCGGGATTTTCCGCTAACACAAAGTTCCTTATTACTCTACTAGAAAGCGCTATAGTGTCATGGAGCTTAGATATCTCACCTCCTTGACTTTCACAGCACTCTAAAGTACAAAATTCGACATGCAAGATGCCCTCTGGGTATCAAATAACAAAGCTTGCACCCGGCATCCGAGGCCATACGATATTATTATTATTATTATAATTAGTTATCAGCCGGCTCCGTGGTGTTGGGATAGCGCACCTGCCTCTCACCCGGAGGCCCCGGGTTCGATTCCCGGCTCCGTCAGGGATTTTAAAACTGACGTGAGGGTTGGAACGGGGTGCACTCAGCCTCGTGAGGACAATTGAGTAGCTGTCTGACAGTGAGGCAGCGCCCCGATCACGAAAACCAAGATTAACGGCCGAGGGGACCCGATGCGCTGATCACGCGTCACCCCAATATCTGCAGGCCAAATGGCTGGGCAGCGGTCGCTTGGTCCGCCTAGACCCTTCATGGGCTGTATAGTGCCAGGGGTTGGTTTTTTTTTGTATTATTAGTTATCGAACAATCGGTTAAATGATGCAGAAATATCGATTATTTGTTACAAATAACGATTAATAGACAGTGCTATTAATCGATTAGTAGATGTACTTCGCTCCTTTCACTACGCTCTCACAGAAGCAAAACAGACATTTATGTAATGAAAATATGTAGTATTATAAATATTTTTAAATAATGTACGTTCTTTGTAAAGCTAGGCTAAAACAAAGTAAAACATAAATGTTTCTGCCCTAACTTGTAAACACAGAACAAGAATTCAAAATCTTTGATGAAACCCTTCCCAATTTGATTGGTATTTGACCTTCCACTGTCACTGACTCTTGTTTGGTTATTGTCAGCCTAAACAAGGACGGACACATTATGTATGGTGTTTGACGTCATTTTCAGTGTTGTCTTGGTGACCGAAATTTGATGCTTTTCAGTAGCTCAACACGATTGTACCCAATTGTGATGGGTTATTCGCTAATTCTGAAAAACAAAAGGACACTTTGTATATTTAGGCAAAAAGAAACTGTTATAGATTTCTATACATCATTCCAAAATTTAGCCTAATTAAACTTAAGCACTGATCTTTCAATTAAACTTATTTTCTTACCTCGTGTCTACTTATCAATTAATCGATTATTTGGTTAGACGATTAATCTATTTTTCGGTTAGTTGATTAATCGATTAAACGTTCAGTCGATTATTCGATAGATCGTTTTCGATTAATTTTAAATTATTCGGTTAATCGATTAATGAAGAAAGCTTTTCAGTCGGTCAACACGAATTGTGCCCAACTACATTAGGCGGGGAACAAGAATTTACATACCCTACAAACTAACATACTTTTTGATGTGTTCCACTCGGTAGCTGGACATTTTTGTGGGAGTGATTTTGGAAAAGGGACGGTAGTGGATGGGACGGAAGTGCATGGGACAATGAGCGCGCGTGATGGAGGAGATCGGTACAACGACGTACTCTAGGCCAGAGTTACCCCCAGGGGTCCGCAAGCATATTTTCAGGGTTCCGCAAAAAATATTCGAATCTAATTTTGTTTATTACTCATACCAAGAACTCCTGTTTCTGCAAATAAAAGTTTTAGTTTGTATTACAAAATATGTGCGTGGCAAGCTTAACCAATCCTATGATCAGGTCAATATTGTTTTCGACGGGTGGCTACCCTGCGGCTAGCCACTAACACACCTAGTCTGTCATCTGTTCTGTCAGCGGAGCAAACGTATCGGCATCTGTTATTCAGTTGACTTTTGTCGCTATTTTGATGCTTGTCGTTATGGTTTGTTTCGCTTTGTTGTGATGTTTAACTTTTAATGGTGGAACATTTTACGTAAGGAAGTGTTAATTTTGGGCCTGTATCATGGATCGTTGGTTAAAGACAGGGACTGTAAAATGTTCAGTTGATAAATTAGAAAGAGACAATGATCGTGGAAGTGAGGTTAGCTGCTCAACTTCCGTAGCTAGTTCTAGCAGCAACACTGATTTACGTAAGACTGTTAAGCGCCGCAAATATTCTGAAGTGTATTTAAAATTAGGTTTTGTGCAATCTAATGACGAACAAAAACCACAGTGCGTGTTATGCTACGAGATTCTTTCCAATGAAGCTATGAAACCTGAGAAATTAAGGAGGCACAGAAACAAAACATCCAGACTTTGCTGATAAGTCATTTGAGTTTTTTAAAATAAAAAGTCAAGAAATGGGAAAGATGAAAACATCAATGGAGAAAATGGCGTCAGGTAGCGCTGCTGAAAAGCTACTGTGGCGTCATACGAAATAGCATTACTCATAGCTAAATCTGGAAAGCCATATACGATTGCAGAAGAACTAATTTTACCAGCGGCAAAAAAATGTGTAATATAATGATAGGAGAGGCAGCTGCTAAGGAATTAAGTACAGTTCCACTTTCAAACGATTCTACAAAACGTCGAATTGATGACATGTCACAAAATATTGAAGAGCACTTACTTTGTAGGTTAAAATCTACAAAAATGAACGCTTTGCAGCTTGATGAAAGTAAAGACCTATCAAACAAATCTCACTTGTTAGCCTTAGTTAGGTATGAAAATGAAAATTGGCTTTTAGAAGAGCTTTTGTTTTGCAAAGAGATTCTTCATAACAATGCCCATGATGTTTTTGAAGCATTAAATGATTTTATTTTATCAAATGACTTGGACTGGCAACGTTGTGTTGGTGTGAGTACCGTTGGAGCAGGGGCCATGGCCGGCAAAAAGACAGGCCTAATTGCTCGTGTCAAGTCTGTCGTTCCCAAAGTTAAGTGGACTCACTGCTCTATTCATAGGGAGTCATTGGCTGTAAAACAAATGCCAGAAGATCTAGAAACATCATTAAAAGAAGTTGTGAAAGTTGTAAATTATATTAAAGCCCGACCTTTGAACTCTCGTATTTTTACTCAGCTTTGTGAAGAAATTGGAAGTGAGCATGTACAGCTCTTGCTTCACACTGAAGTTCGCTGGCTCTCCCGAGGTAATGTCCTCACACGTTTTTTTGAATTGCGTGATGAAATTAGAATATTTCTTTTGGAAGAAAAATATGAAAACTTTCTTCTCAAAGACAAGTTGTGTGAGTTTGCGTGGTTGATCAAGGTTGTATATTTGGCAGATATCTTCCAGCATTTGAATGTCCTAAATACGAAATTTCAAGGGTCTGACACTGACATATTCCGTGTAGAAGAGCAATTAGAAGCTATGATAGGAAAACTGCAGCTTTGGTCTGACCGTATGCTTAGGAATTCATACAAAAATTTTACAACGTTGCAGGAATTCTTAATAACATCTGAAGAAGAGATGCCTACAAATACAAAAGAACTGTTTGCTGAGCATTTAACAGGCCTAGCTCAGAGTCTGAGAAGTTACTTTCCTGAACCTAATCCAAATAATGATTGGATGAACTATCCATTCAAGAAGAGAAGTATTGGTAACCACATCGACCTATCTGATACTGAGCAAGACCAATTGGTGGAACTCTCTTGCAGCAGACCTGGGAGATTGTTTATCAAGAAAATAACTTGGCATGGTTTTGGCTACTTGTACAAGCTGAGGTACCAGAACTTGCCAAAAAAGCCCTCGAACGAGCAACCCGAAAGAAACAGACTGAAGAACATTGAAACCGATTTAAGGCTAAAGCTATCTAAAATAAATCCCAACATTTTAGAGATAGTCAAAAGCAAAAAACAGTACCATTGTTCTCACTAAAGTAACGGTAAAAACACTGATAACTTTTTATTCTAAGATTGCATTTAAAGTCTACTCCTACTGTAATTAAGAAAATTTGTGTATACTTATGTAAGTCATGTTTTTTCCAGTATTTATTCCAATTTAAATAAACTATATATATATATTGAACCCTTATTGATCTTCGATAAATAAGTATTCATATTTATTATTATTATTATTACTACGGCCCAGGCAGCACATAAGGAAGTCGACTTGGATATTAGGGAGGCCAGTATTTCGTAATGGTTGCAACAGAAGCTGAGTTGGTAGCTATTCCTGGGGACGGCCAGAATTAGTCGAGTTCAAGGCCAAATTGTGCAACTACTGTACCAAAATTGGAGACATAAAGGAAGAATCACGAGGTCCTCTCAACGAACATACGATTGAATCAGCCAATCGCAAGAGACCAAGCCGTGACCACGAGGTGGACGGCGTCAGTAGTAAAAAGAGCGCGGAAGTGTGTATCTAAGGAACCGCCGAACGGATTAATCTCCGCTCGAGTAATTTGAGACGTTGGATTTATTTGGAGAAGAATGACACTAGCCCCATCTTTGTGAGACAAAAACTCTGGAAGTTTTTATCCGACTCCGCCCCACTCCACCGCCCTTGTCAGTTTCTCATAAATAGTTTGGCCTGACGCCAATCTAAGTACTCAGTTGTGGAGCCTTCAGAGGCATACTCCACGCCAGTTTGAAGTGTGATTTTGACGCTCGAATTTATCTATTCTTGTGGAGCCTTCAGAGGCATACTCCACGCCAGTTCGAAATGTGATTTTTACGCTCTAAAATCAGTGAAGCTAATTTTATTTTCTGAGCTCTGGGGAGCTAAAGTCGCAGCGTTTGCAGTATCGAATTTTAAAAGTTATAATACATTCTGTTCTAAAATCAACTAAATTGTGTGATCTAAATATTTCACGCCAGCGCGTGATAAACTGTAACATTCTTTTAAAGACGACGAGTTCAACTTTAAGGGGGAAGTATCGTATCACCCTCATTAGCGCTTACCAGAACCGAAGTCCATAAGACGGGACGGAAATACCGGACGAGATAGCGACTGCGAGTGCAGCCAGGATTTTGAACTTGTTAACGAGCCAGTGGCGCGGACTCGAGATGTATATTTTATGTATAAATTATGTGTATTGTATGTGTGTTTTTATAGTGCGTATGTGCGATATAATTAGGGCCAGTCTTCGCTATTAATCGCAGTAGGACAATTGTGGGTGAACTGAGTAGCCTGCAAGCGATGATAGATAGGCAAATATTTAACATTGAACTTTTCTGCCAAGGAGTCGAGACCAAGATGATCAGCACGTGGTTTGAAGTTGGGATGAGCTTCAAGAAATCAACGCAGACGACTACTATGGAGTGCTAAATTGTCCATAGGGCAATGGGTTGAGAAGGATGTCCTTAGTCCTACATGCAGAAGCGGTGATGTACTAAAATTGGATTATTTCAATTATGTAGTTAGATTTGGCCGGGGAACTTTGTAAATAGTCATGTTTTTCTTTCTTTGTTTTTAGCTGTTTTTCTTGTACCGACACTATATGTTTAAATGTCCGTTGGCGCGTGGCCAAAGTGTTTGTTGATATTTTTGATTTTTTTGAGTCATGTGTAATGTACGCGGCGTGCGTGCGTGATTTTTATCCTGGCAATTGCGGAACCCGTTGCATTCGATAAATGGTGCTTTATTAACGTTAATATTTTGAAATAGGAATGGGAGGAAATGATTGTAAAACATTTTGCTGAACAGGTTATTATTCATGTTAGGGTAGCCGAGTGCACCAACTTAAAAGTAATTGTAGAACACCTTCGTTCTAATTTTGATAGATTTTTCTTGAGTCCTTTTCAGGTGACTAGTCACGGCATAGAACGATGGCGCCAGCATGTGGATATTATTTGTGTCTTTTATTTCAGGGTCTGTCACAACCCATACGTGTGATTCAGTGTGTGTTGATGTGTCTAGTGTGTGTTGATTCTACGTGAGGAGGGGGTAGTTGTCCTACCGCCCTTATATATTTTTGCTGCTGTTGTATTTTAGATGGAAAGACAGAGTGCCCTTGGGAGACTGCTGATTCTTGTCCATATGTTTTTCTGACACACACACGTATTATTGTGCTTTGGGGCACATTTCTTCGAGGTTCGACCCCATGCTCTGGGAGGTCGAGGTTATTGACACGTGGGTTGACAGACATGCAGAGTTCCACAAACCGCCCGTTTTGCCTGTGACTTATTTTGATAGGCAGTCCTTTTTGTCCGACTGAACCCTGTAAGCTTTCATGCAGCAAACCTGTTCATTGTGATGGCTAATTTTTAAGCCATAATTAATTGGGGAGTTCGCCATGTGTGTAATGGATTGTTGTACCTTGTATGGATAAGAATATTGTGATTAACGTAAATGTTGGCTGTTTGCCTATTGCTTTGTTGATGACTCGATTTCATGTAATTTTGTTGGTCACACCCGTGTGGTGTAGTGGTAGAGTATTTGTAAATTTTGACAGCGGTCATTTGAGTATTTTTCTATTGGTCACGTGTTAATGTACTTGTGTTGATTTGTATGAGAAGTCCTAAGCTTTTAGGCAGTAAATGTTGCTACGGCAATTCAAGTCCAATTTCACACGGAAATTTTGTGTTTGTTTATAGTAGATTTAGGAAGTGTCGGTTTAATTTAAGTATTGTAGTTGTGTTCCCACGTGTCGGTCTAGCTCTAGGAAATGCGGATTCGTTGTTTGAAGGGTCACTCTGGATGATAACGAATCACGCATTCAAAGTACACATCGTGGTGCATGTAGAACGGCGTACGCACTTATATGGTCACTTTTGGTATTGTTTTATTTAAGGACACTTGGTCCAGGTAATTAATCTCTCCAGAGATATCGCCTAAGTTTTTGGCATTTTATTAAGCGGGAGTCAGTTGGGAGTTTTTGTTGTTAATTATTTATGTGTAAATATGGTGATTTGTTATTAAATTCAGTTGTTTTAACCCTGGCTTCACTCTTTCCTGCATGTTATTTTGTTATATGTTACCCTGCAAGTTAATGAAGCGCCCTGACAGCAACTTACGAATATGACCTGTTACGCCCCGAATCTGAGTCTCATATGCTTCTTTGCAAGGGTTCAATATATACTAAAACAAACAGATTAATTGTTTTTACAACCCACCATTTTTTGGTATAAATTGTTTATCTTTTAAAATGACAACCATTAAACAATTTACAACTAAAATTAAAGGAAGTTTTGAGGGGTCCGCAATGACTACATAAATAATTGAAGGGGTCCTCGAGTACATGAAGTTTGAGAACCCCTGCTCTAGGCCATGTGGCTATGGGGAATGTATATCGCATACAGTTTAGTTCAAGGTTTGGAGACCCCATTTAAGATATTCCTACAGTAAATCATCTTCAAGTTGTCGTTCTTTGGTGTGAAAATATTCATTTTATCATATTTGCTGAAAACAATTACGATTTATTAAATCTTCATACATTTGCTGTATTCTTATTTAATGTAAGCACTCGATGTACTGTCGGTCATGTGGCTATGTGGAATCTACATCGCATCAACAAACACTCCAAACACCGTAGCAATTCAGCATATTAACGCCGACTACAAACAATAATTGAAACTTCGTTGGTCTAAACATATCACTGAAAGAAACACATTTAATATACCTTCCGCACACCTAATTTTTAATCGCGCCTATACTTGGCAGTGCGCTGATCGGCAAAACGAGGCCATTTTCAATAACATCGCTGGCATGGGTTCACTATTTATTTATTTATTTATTTATTTATCTATGGCTTTTAGTGCCGGGAGTGTCCGAAGACATGTTCGGCTCGCCTGAGTCTGTAGCTGCTTCCAGCGGACACCCTAAAGGGCGAGCTACAAGTTCCTTTCAATTTCAAGTAGTTCCAACTTTCGCCACCAGATATCAATGATACCTAGTGGTGAACGTTGGAACTTTGATAGAGCGTTCTGACGAAAACTAACCTAACAAATTTTGCTTTACACAAGTTTAGTCTGTGAAAGGATCTTTTACATGCCATAAATCTATGACATGGGACCGCCGGCTTTACTTCCCCTTCGAAGGAAGGCATACTGAAGGATTTTTAACGCTCTTAAAAATCCGACGACTTCGGCCGGGTTTGAACCCGCTATCTTGGGCATAGCAGTTCAGCATGCTACCGACTACGCCAACGAAGCCGCTATGGGTTCACTAACTTGCCGGTATAGAGCGCAGCTGGCATCAAGTAGGCAGTGGATTGCTTCCGCCACGGCAAATAACAATTATGATTCATTACGGTCAGGATTTGGCACTGGAGTTTTACAAGTAGTTATTTCAATGACCAACAGAGTTCACTGTCATCAAGGGATTTGCGCTCCCGGGACACACATAGTTGGATAACATGTCACATGTTACACATCATATGCGACTACTGTAAGGCTCGTATAATTTTTTTATGTACAAATACCTTGTAGTTTGTAGGTTATGTAAATACTGGTTTCCCGCCTAATGTAATTGGGCACAATTCGTGTTGACCGACTGAAAAGCTTTCTTTATTAGAATTAGGCAACACTGGAAAATGGCTTCTATCACTACAATTACGAAGATCATGTGTTACTAGCTCTAAGTTCAACGACAAAAAAATGCCCGCTAGTGAAATAGCGATTTGCACGTCAGCGGCGACAAAATATTAATACCATCCCCTATTTGATGATGTTGCTTGAATTGGAGACTTTGAGCATCCTTGGCCATTAGTCCCGTGTACATTGTGTGTGTATATATAGTATTTGTCTGATAACCTGTGTTATTGTGACGACTGTACCAGTGAGTTTAATTGTGATTTGTTGTCGATTCATTACGAGGATTTGTGGCATCGTGATGATATAGCCCCATGTAGATTACTTGGGAGTGTGTGTGGAATGTATCTGATAACCTGTGTCATTCTAGTGTTTAATAGAGAGTGTATTTGCAACTGAGGTTAGGATTTGGGAGGCGGCTCTGTCAAGAAATTTAATCCCGATCTGAGGGCCTGGTAAGGCAAAACTAGAAAGAAGCGAACTCTAATCCCACCTCAGCCATCCTGAAAGTGGTTTTCTGTGGTTTTCCACTTCTACTCCAGACGAATGCCAGGATGGATACTAACTGAAGGCCACGGCCACCTCCCACCAAATACTCACCTTAATTACAAATGCACCCACACTAATGCAGTCATAACAATGACACACATTGTCAGACAGAAATTCCACACTCCCCAACTACACGGAGCTAAATGACCACGATGTCCAAGCCCCTAATATTAAAAACAAAACCAACAAACTAATTCTGTTAACATCTGTTATAAGTCGCACGTTCAAACCCAGCCGAAGTCGTCGGATTTTTAAGAGCGTTAAAAATCCCTCAGTATGCCTTCCTTCGGAGGGGAAGTAAAGCCAGCGGGCCAAGTCATAGATTTATGACATGTAAAAGAACCTTCCACTAATTACACGTGTGTGAAGCTAAATTGTAGGTTAGATTTTACTAACGCTCTTAGGTTCCCACGTTCGTCGCCAGGAGCTGACTGCGGTGGCATCTAGTAACCAAGTTCAGAACTAGTTGTCGTTGACGGTGGCGTTTGGTAGCAAAAGTAGGAACTACTTGAAAATTGAATGTCTGCATTCCTTACATGAATTAGAAGCAGATAACACACACTAGTACCATCACAATTAACACCGGTTATCAGATAGATTCTACACACACCCAAAGTACACGGGGCTACATGATCGCATTGTCGCAGCCCCTAAACTGAGGAACCAACCAACCATCAGTTATAAGACCGATTCAATTTTGTCATCAGTACGTCGCAGTCGACATCGTCGTCGTCTGCAAACCGCAGGTGTGTCAGGGTTAGTCCGTCTATGTTGATGCCGTTTGGTTTCCATTTCATTTTCCGGACTTGGTTTACTAGCAGGCTATAAAGCCATCCGCGGATGCGGATATCCACAGATAAACCCGCGGATATCCGCAAAACCTTTTGCCATGCGGATATAGTTTGCATTGCTGTGCGGATAGTGAATAAACTGCGGATAATGTTTGGAGTAAACTTGTGGATAGTTTTTAAAATACCATCGAACTTGTTGAATATCATTACTAGTACCCGGATGTTTATGACATATATTTTTCCGTTATGTTTTTTCATGATAAATGTAAGATAATGATTTACGCTAATATCATTCAAATTATGTCATTAAGCACAATTAACACTAACATTAACTGAAAAGGGTTGCAATTCTGGCTATATAACATTCATTTTCAACATAGCACATGACATACATAGCCGAAGGGAATGTATGACTTTCTTCTCAAATGTCTAAATGTGCTGCCTGCTTCCAGCCGACCGACCGGGTCAGGGAATGGAACGAATGAAGTCCCCATCTAGCAGCGAGCTTATGGACTGTTTCGGTTGCCGAAGCCTGTCGCACTCCCCTGGGTCAATGATTAAATGAATGACAGATGAAATGAAATGATAGTGGAGAGTGTTGCTGGAATGACATTGTGACAGGGAAAACCGGAGTACCCGGAGAAAAACCTGTCCGCCTCCGCTTTGTCCAGCACAAATCTCACATGGAATTTGAACCACGGGCCAAGCGATGAGAATCCGGCGTGCTGCCGCCTAAGCCACGGAGGCTCGAGTGTTGTTTTAATATTTTATCTAATTGAAAATATTATTGTAACGACAGTAGATTCGGAAAACAAATGAGTGGATGCGGATAACGTTTTGTTTAACCACGCAGGGCTCTAGCTATAGCATTACGTTGTTTTTGTATGCTTCAGCCGCTAACCACTAGAGATAACACACAGCTTACAGCTTGCGTAAAGAATGACTGGTGTGATATCCTGTTCCGAACAAGATGGACAGGCAAAACGTGATGAATACACCTCATACAGTGGACAAGTTGTTCGTCACCATACTAGCACAAAGACGACTTCGATGAAGTCACTCCTCGCAGGAGATTGACTGAAGTGGATCAATCAACTGCCATCAAACTATAAAAAAAATCTTGCACACGTCCATCGCGTGTCGTAGTGACTAGCTTTCTAAGCTGTCACCGAGGAAGTCCGGGTTTGATTCCCGGTTCTGCCTAAGAATTCAATTTTTATGTTTATTTAACCGTAAGTGAATGAATGAGTCAGAACGTTCGTAGTAGGCCAGAAGAAGAGTTTCATCATCAGTGCGTACAGCAGACAGTAAAGCATCCAACGAAAGTTATGCTATGGAGTGTGATGCCTGTGTATGCAACCGGAATATTATATATTGTAGAGGGTACCATGAAGCAGGACCTACTGTATATATAGAAGTCCTCGAGATGCGTCTCTTACCTCAGATAAGGGATTGGTTTGAGGAAAATCCTTGACTCTTCATGCATAATGGTGCACCCTGCCATGCAGCCAAGAAAGTGGCTCAATTCCTCAGTGATAAAAACCTTTCTGTTCTTCCGTGGCCCGGAAATAGCCCGGACATGAACCCCATTGAAAATGTATGGGCTATTGTCAAGAAGAAAATCAAGAAAACCACTGTTGGAACAAAAATTGGGCCGATTGAAACTTTGGTACGGATTTGGCACCATGACAATGGCATCAAAAACAATTGCCAAACACTCATTGAAAGTAAGGGTGAACATGCTTATTTATAACAAGCTGTACCCGGCATGCGTTGCAATGCCAATCAAAGAAAGTGTTGGCGTTGAAATTCTGTTTCTTGAAGTGCTTTTGGATACACAACATGTTAACTGCCTCTAAGCTATCGTAAAATGGATTTCCTAATTTAGAACCATTCGTGGGAGCGTGCACAACAACTTTCAAAAGTTTCATCGCTGTCACTCATTTGTTGAATCTACTCGTACGTTACCCATTGTGAAATGGATTTACTAAGTCGAAACCCTTCCCTGGCATGTACAGAATAACTCATCAATGATTCATCGCAATCGGATGAATGGTATATGCACGTATAGGGGTTTTTGTTTAAACGATTCGTGCGCTGTCACTCATTTGTTGAATCTACTCGTGCGCTACCTATTGAGAAATGTATTACGAAGTCGAAGCCCTTCCCTGGCGTGTACACAATAACTCATCAAGGTTTCATCGCAATCGAAGAATGTTATATGAACGCAATAGGGGATTTTGTTGAAACGCTTCGCGCGTCGTCACCCATTTGTTGCATCTACTCTTGCGCTACTTATTGTGAAATGGATTTACTAAGTCCCCTTCCCTGGCGGGTACACAATAACTGATCAATGTTTCATCGCAATCGGATGAATAGTATATGAACGCATACCTGATTTTGTTTAAACGATTCGCGCTCCGTCACTCATTTGTTGAATCTACTCGAGCGCTACCTACTGTAAAATGTATTTACTAAGTTATAAACCGTCACGTAAGTGTCCACAACATCTCACCCAAGTTACATCGCTATCGGACTAATGGGATATGAAGACATAGGGGACTGTATTGAAACGCTCCGCGTGTCGTCGTTCATTTGTCGAATCTACTCGTGTGCTACCTTCTGTGAAATGTATTTACTAAGCCAGAAACCTTCCTTGGAGTGTCCACCATATTTCACCCAAGTTTCACCGCTAACGGCAGAATGGTATATGACCTTATACGGGACTTGGTTGAAACGCTTCGCGCGTCGTCCCTCATTTGTTGAATCAACTTGTGCGCTGCATATTGTATAGTGGATTTACTAAGCCAGAAATTTTCCATGACGTGTACACAACATCTCACCCAAGTTTCATAGCTACGGACGAATGGTACATGAATCCATACGGGACGTTGTCGAAACGCTTCGCGCGTAGTCACTCATTTGTTGAATATAAACGTGCGCTTCGTATTGTAAAATGTATGTACTAAGCCAGAAACCTTCCCTGGAGTGTACACAACATCTCACCCAAGTTTCATCGCTATCGGATGAATGGTATATGAAATTATATGGGACTTTGTTGAAACGCTTCGCGCGCCGTTGCTCATTTGTTGATTCTACTCGTGCTCTACCTATTTTTAAAGGGATTTACTAAGCTAGAAACCTTCCCTGGAGTGCACACAAAATCTCAGCCTAGTTTCATCGCTATCGGACGAATGGTATATGAACGCAAACGTGACTTTGTTGAAATGCTTCGCGCGTCGTAGCTCATTTGTTGAATCTACTCGTGCGCTGCCTATTGTAAAGTGGATGTACTAAGCCAGAAAATTTCCCTGCAGTGTACACAACATTTTACGCAAGTTTCATAGCTATCGGATGAATGGTATATGAATGCATACGGGACTTTGTTGAAACGCATTGCGTGTCGTCGCTCATTTGTTGAATCTACTTGTGCGCTATCTACTGTGAAATGTATTCACTAATTTTGAAACCTTCACGTAAGTGTACACAACATCTCACCCAAGTTTCATCGCTATCGGACGAATGGTATATGAACACATACGGGACTTTGTTGAAATGCTTCGCGCATCGTCGCTCATTTGTTGAATCTACGCGTGCGCTACCTATTGTAAAATGGATTTACTAAGTCAGAAACCTTCCTTGGAGTGTACTCAACATCTCACCCAAGTTTCATCGCAATCGGACGAATGGTATATGAACGCATAGGAGACATACATACCCACCCACAGACAAACTATCACGTTACATTGATTTTTATATATATAGACAAAGTAATGCATACAAAGTATTGAGGCGCATGCATGTTTAATTTTCATTTGTAAGGCAACCCAGAAAAATTAAATATGTTATTTTCCAAACTTTAGTCTAATAATTTGGCCACCTCTGTAGAACAATCAAAACAATTACATTTGGTACCACAAGGGCCGTTTTCACCAATTCTTTACTAACGATTAGTTAGTTAATTCCTATTTAACTTAAATACGAAAGTTAATGCGTGATCATTGTTAATGCATTTCACGAGGCCATTCAGGTTCCATGGTTCTCGCACATGCGTAGACTCTGTTTCATCCTGGAGAAACATGGCAGACAGATCAAGAAGCGTGTAGCACTGATCGTTGTTTGCGATGCTTCCTCGAGATTTTTCTGGTACATACAGTAATTCTAAAGAAAGGGAAATAAAGAAGACTTTATTCGTGGCAAAAACTTAAAATGATATGAACAAAGTATTGAACCCATGTACCATTGGTTCAAGGGGTCGAATCCATGTTTTATTGGTAAAAGAAAGGAGGAAAAATACAGTCTTCAGTGGAACTTAGAAAGATTTTATGTAGAGGACGGGTATAATGTTGTGTAAGAATAAGAGTCCAGGTGGCCAGGAAATGATATCATGCATGACGCACCGATAGGGAGCCGGTCACGACTATTAATAGAACGATCAAAACTTTCCACGTGAGTGAGCGAGAAGAGGTTTCGGAAATTGAGCATACGCAGCAATAAAATGGCAACCTCGCAATTGTGCAAGAGGAAGAATAATTAGATTTAAGCCATTTGCGAGAATATAATTAACAAAAGAAACACATCATTGTGAATCATTTCGGAATAGAGATTTTTGTGTGGAGAAAGATGTTATAATAATTGCCCAGGAAAGAAGTGCAAACGCGGCATTACGTAATTAAAAGTTCCCCGAGACCCGAGGTGGTAGGGATTGAAAATAAAACTCAACACCCACGTATCTGAAGAGCAAAATTTATTTAATATCTCGGAATTGTACGATCGATTTTCAGGTGCAAAGAAGTCAGTTTACGTTTAGAAAACGAGCTTTCCAGTGATATAATTTTTAAAAGTGTGCGACTATTGCTTCAAAAGTTAGTTATGAAAAAGACGTGGATTTTATCTTTTTGTCGCCGATTTGTATAAAAGCCCTGGCAGAGCCAGGCCAATCATGCAGTTTCCGACAGCTCGAGGGGGGCGTCAGGCTACATCAAACATCGAATGCAGTTTTAGTCCGTCCAGGGGGCGTGACGCTACATCACATCGCAAATGCAGTTTACAGCAGACCTCGTGGGGAGGTGCTGCATCACAGTGTCCAGGTCATAGTACGAGAAGTATCATCATAGTATCGCCGTGTGAAGACTTAGAAAATCCTAGTACAGGATTTAGTTCAGCAAGCGTCAGTCTTTATAGTGAAAGTTCCATATTACAGTCCAAGTTAGGCTGCGAACTTAAAGAACAGGCGATAGATCTTCAAATAACAGTTCAGTTAAACGACCGAAAGAATCGTAACGTTTTGAAGTACCAACGATCGTGAAACAAACATTTCTAGCAAAGTTAAGGAACCCGATCAGGGTCGAACGAAATAAGTAACGCCTAGTGTACCGACAAGATAGGGACTAGAGCGAAGAATAATAAGAAGTGAAAATTTAATCCAAGACGTTGTCTAACAGGAGACAAACGAACAGTAAAAGCATTAAGCTACGAAACTAAGGAATAGCAGTAAATGCTAGGGAATCATAGGTCACCGATAAAGTATTCGAGAGGCCGTAAACAGGACAGACTTTATCTAGACAAAATAAATAGTGTCTAGAAAGAAACGACTTCGAGCTAGTAAAAATAGAAGCCGAATAGTCAGAAAACCGGATCTGAAGAATAGCCGTTCCAGGGAGGGGTAGATTGATCGAGACTTTCATCATATTGCCAGATAGGGAGCCGACGTCTAAGAGTTTCACCCTTGGAAACGGGGAAGAAAGAAATCACGTGTGTAAGGCAAAAATCAAAGCCTCAGTGTTTAAAAGCAGTGTAATGTAAATATAGTAAAATCTCTTTTAGTGTAATAATTTTTAGTGAATTTATTTGTGTATAATAAAAGAATACAGAATTGTGTTCAAAATGTTACCAGTGTTTAAGGTAAATAATGTGTATGTGTATCAAGAAATGTCATTGTGTGAAATGGGATTAATCAAGATGGCTTAAACACATTAGGTGGGCAAAAATGAAACATCGCTGGAGAATTCGGTCGGCGACCGAAACATCATGTGAGTAACCATTTCATTATGTTACGTGTTGGGGGATATTTGTGTGCAATCCACTCGAGAACGAAAGAATAGGGATGTTTTGAATAACAAATAAAAGTATAATAGCGCGATCTGAACGAAAAAATTGAAAAGTATAAAATAACTATGTGAAATAAATAAATCCCTTGGGAAAATGTATGAAATAAAATATCAGTGTAATTGATAAATGAATTAAATATGTGAAAGCAAGCGTAATAATAATAATAACAATTATATAAATGAATGAAGATTATGATGAATTATAGAAAAGTAGTAGCTTATGAGCTCTTTTAAAAGAAGTAATACATGTTGTGAACACATGTTCTTAAGATAAAGCGATTATTGTCACGGGAGAGGATTAATATAAAATTGAGATGTAGATCAGATGTTGATTTTGAATTATCAGTTCTTTGAAAGGCAACTTGGCAGTAATGTATAAGCGCAATGTAGCGCATTTGAAGTAATTTGTCACGCTAGGAAGGCGTTGAACCTAAATATACTTGGTAAATTAATTATGAGGGGCAGTTGGTCGTGGTAATTGAACTATGGTAAGTCCTCTAAATAGTGATGTGATCACGAGGCCATGTGTGTATTATATTGTAAAAGGGTGCGAAATATTTATTATATTATGAGCGCAGGTTTAAGGCAAAGGCCTGCTATAAGTCGCTATGTTATTAGTCCTCCAGTATGGGATATGGTTCCCGAGGCAGTTGAAAGAATCGAACCCAGATTCGTCTATATGAAGCCCCTAAATATTTGTTGTTGTATTGAATTATTCTTACCCACCAATGAGGACACTTCATAATTAATAAATGCCGAGTTTAAGAGAATAGGTCTTGTGAACCTAAATGTTGTTAAAATAAGTGACTGAAAGCCTTGCTTGTTCAAAGAACTACATTAAGAAACAGCTGTATAAAGCCGAGGGTAGCTTGTCTCTGGTGGGCGAGACTTTGAAGTTCCTGCTCAGTGACAATAAATCACACTAAGTGGCCAAGGCCAGACCCTTGCCCTTGATGTTTTGTGGTAGGCCGTCTGTTTGAAGTTATAGCCCAACAAAGTGTTTTAGAGTTGTTTTAACGACCCGGTCTTCGAACCGAGGTTCTTTTAGATGAAGGTTACCGCTTGCAAGTTCAGATCGTTGCTTTCTTATGAGATAATGGTCTTTTAAGACAGATAATAATAAATCCCTATTGTAATGTTATAATTATGATGTAGTAATTCACGAGTTTATGGAAGACAATTAGATTCCGGGAGTGATCTTAATTTTTGGCGTGTTCAAGTAGTCTTCTATAACTCGGGAGTGCGCAAATGTTTCCCAATCACGGTAGTGAATTGTTGACTTGAGAGAGATGGTAACATGAGAACATTGTGAAAGCCCAAAAATTTAAGTAAATGAGTAACAGTACTTTAATAAGAATTATATATATTTTTTTTGATTATAAGATACTCATATAATAGGAAGTGATGTGTTGTAAAAGAATAACACAGTGTAATAAAAAGTATCGAGCCTATTGGAGCTCTTGATTTTATTGAATTTTAGAAGGACACTATATGGAAGAGAAAAGAAATGTAAGTTTGCTGGTTTATGAAAAACCATTTATTATGATTTAATCTTTGTTTTATTTATGTATTCCTTGTTCACTTTGAACAAGTAGAATTATGGGTCAGTATTTTATTTGTTTAATTTGTTGTAGCGCCATTTATTTTAGTAATTAAATGTGTTTATAGTAGGAGTTGATTTGTTTATTATTTTTGGAAGTGTATCCTCTATTTAATCCAAAATGTGTAAGTCACAGAGTGGGAGAACATACCATAACCCCGAAAATCCCGATTTGAGCATTGCTGGCATACTGTGATTTGCATATTTCATGCTGAAAGGGCACAGTATTTAGGAGAACTAGAAGTTGTGTGTATAGGCCCATGGCGTAACTACAATGGTGAGGCGGATCGCTCCCTCTCTCTCGTGCGGATGACGTCACAACGGGAGCTGCCGTGACTTGTGGCTAAAGGCGGGAGTCAAGCGCGTGAATCCACAGTCGATTGAAATAATTATGTTAATGTTGACAGGTGTGTACGTTGCTAGTGAAAGTATTGAATTTCAATCTCTGTCAACGGCATAATAAGGAATGTGTCTTCAAGCATCCAAGCGACGGTTCCTTAAAAGTGTTTGTGTTTGCAAACATTCCTCATTTATTGAAACTTGTGAGAAATCATTTGTTAGATTTGTCCGTAATTAGACCAGGGATGTGTACTGCTCAATGGGAAAAAGGTGAGCAAGGAATGTTTTGGAACTACTAATTTCTATGTCTTCTTCTGAACTCACTATTGCGCACAAAATTAGCCGATATCATGTAAACTTAAAGGGATCAGAGAGACAAAAATTTCGGCCTGCAGCTCAAGTAGACTACTTTCAAACCAGGTATCAAAGGCTCTTGAATGGTGTGGAGGGAAAGGTTTGATTAAAAACATTGACTGAGAAGATGCTGCTAGATGTATAAAATTAATAAATGACTGGTTTGGCTTACTTAATGCAAAAAACAAATTTGGGAGTCATTATGAAAGCCCCCAGGGGATCAGAACTTGTGGGACGTGGGTTGGTGACCACGGGACCCCATCTGTCCGGCATTGCTTCCACTTACTTGTGCCGGGCTCCTCTCCATCTTCTTTCCTGTCGACCTCTCTGGTCAACTCTTGTTCTCTTCCAACACCGACGGTTTTCCGAGGCCTAGGGAGTATATTCCTTTTCCGCCTTAATTGGCCCTTGTCTCATCTTTCCTGATACCCTCCTTCTGTGAGGGGTCAGCCTTATTTTTCTTTTCATGTTATCTCCTGCCTCCTGCTCAAGGCCCTCAAGGAGGCAGGGTGTATGTAGCCCCACCACTTCTGGTGCACCCTGGATTGTGCTACACCCTCAGGGGCTCTTGGCTGGTGAGTTCGGGAGTTGGCGATCCCGAGGGATTCCTGAGCTGGGTCCATTTTGTCCCCTTTTACCACTGACTTGGGATGGGCCCTCTCCTCTTTCCTATCCGCCTTTCATGGCTCTCCTCCCTTTCAAGTCCGTCAATCCTCACTATTCGAGGGTTGAGGGCATTTATTTTCTTTCTGTCCTTTATTTGCCTTATCCTTTGTTTGTTTACCATTTCTTCGTTTAGTATGTACGTCTAGTTTGTATTACTTATAGTTTTCATTCTCATCTCATCTTTCACTATCACCCAAAACATTAGGGGCCGATAACCTAGATGTTAAGACCCCTAAAAACAAAATATTATCATCATCATTATTCTGAATGAAATGCATTTGGTACTGATTTAGACAAGCAAATCAGTGTGCTAAATAATGTCAATGAGTTGATAACGTCCATGAAAGTTGACCGACATAAAGCCTTACTCCCATTTCGAAAATGAATTCTACTCAGCAACACGTATTTAGTTAACCTTTTTAGATGCTTGAAGCCCACGTACCAAATCGAGTACATAATAACATATCGTCTAAATCAAGATATTTTGGAGAACCTTCTCACATATATTAGAGGAATGGGTGGCTCCAATGATCACGAATATCCTCTGGATATTAAATAAACTGTAGATTGAGATGGTACATTTTGGGCAAGCCCTCTGCTTCAGTTTTTACTTTAAATATAAACACAGAGGAGGATATTGACGAATAGTGTATGATTAAACCAATGGAAACAGAAACCGATACCTGTTTCTCGCAGGCTGCGTTAGTGAATGTTGCCAAACCTATTCCTGATATCGTGGATGCTCCTGACTAAGAAAAACTAGTTTCCAGTTTATTTATTGAATCAAATTACGAAACTGTGGAAATGAATATGAGTATGTTTAAAATGACCGATCATCAGAATGTTGGATGAATTTGATGTCTCAGATTTTAAAGATGAAATGAACCATGAAGGTTTCAAATACAGTACAGGATATGTAGCACATAGATTCAGGGGGGCTGATAACCTCGATGTTAGGCCCCTTAAAACAACAATTATCATTATCATCATAGATTCAGGGATAAGTACAAAAATTTGCGAACATTATCTCAAGAACATTGGTTGGTTCCTCAATTTAGGGGCTGCGACAACGCGGTCATGTAGTTCCGTGTTCTTTGTACGGTATCTCAAGAACATTAACCCAGTAACGAAGGCCCAGATTGGCTCCAGTTTATTTCAAGGGGAAATCGCTTGTATCCCTCTAATGAACATATGGAAGTTGAAACAACAATGGACGCTGCGTTTCATAAATTTCCTGACATTTCGCAATGTTTATATTCAATGAATTAACCAGCAGGACCTTGTAAAAATTGCCTCATATTAATATTCCATATGAGGTTATTCACTGTTTAGCTCGAACCCGAATATATATTAGGTTGCTTGGCTTAAACAGAAAAATAAGTTTCGGCAATTCACAGAGAAAATTGAATCGCAAAATGTGTAAATTCATCAATGTAAGAAAATAGTTGATTTCGTTATTGGACTATTAATATTATTTAGAGGTACGGCGCATTCATAATTACCAACATTATTATCAGAGTTTACAATACAAAGTATGTTGAGTGCTATAATACATTTTATTTATTAATTATGCCTTCAATTTAAGACCAGAGCCGTGTCAAATACATGTACTTCGTGCTGTGTCACAGAACACAATGCCCCCGTTGTGACGTCATCCGCACAAGAGAGAGGGAGCGATCCGCCTCACCATTGTAGTTACACCATGTATAGGCCTACATTGTTTACTTAGCTAAATAGGACACGCTCTCTCCGTTGTCTTCATAGCTTAAGTGGTTGCGTTGTAGCCTCTGAGTTTATTATGCAAAGCTGGAAGGAGTTGGAATCCCACTTCGGATAGGCTTTTTTTTATTTCCGCATTCTTCTTTCTTGGTATTAAAAATGCATTTTTTTATATACTTTCGTTGCCAGAAACATAGTTTATATTCATATGGATGAAATTTCATGTGAAACTCTGAAACAAACCGCCATTGAGGGAGGCGCGAGGTAGAGTACGGCTGTTTCCCTCCACTTAAACGATGCTTTAGAGAGTTGAGTGGTCAGATTTGGCCATTTAACGTACATCCTTGTTAGTGGTAAGTTAACGAGCGTTTCCATTTGATGAAATGCTCGAACAAAGTTAAATTACCTTTGAGATAAATGACGTTGGTGAAATCGGCCCTAAGTAAATCTGCTATTTATATATACATGACATGGTTATTTAAATATTATGTTATACTATACACACACACATACGTATACTCAATTTAAAAGCAGTGAGACCCGTCTTTTGCAAGCTTCAGGTGTTCCGTCCATCAGGTTCGGTGGAGAACATATGATTCATACTGTTACGGCTGTGAGTTGTTTCGTCGCCTCGCCGGTTGAATCACAGCTGCCCCGGGCTGGGCTCTGCCTCAGTGTATTACGTGCGCCTTACGCAACAGGGCTACTAGGACAAAGGGATGGTCCAGAATTTTCGTGACCCAGCCAGTGATGGAAACCTCGAGAAGCCGTGAATCCTGGATGGGTCTAGAAGCATTTATTGAGTCACCGGCCTGCTATATAAGAGCGACCTGGCAAGCGGGGTCGAGAGTGTTTTTCGAGCTAGTGCGAGCGTTTACCTTGAGCGACAGTTGTTGGCAACGTGACTTGCGAAACCCCTAGTGAAGCTGATTCTCTTGACAGCGAGGGAGTGTGAAGCCTACAGAGAAACTGTGTCTTGAATGAGTGTGTTTTCCAGTGCAGCAGAGGTTAGTGTGGTGAATTGCGAAAGCGCCGGGGGCTGTTTCCCTAGCCAGTGGACAGCGAAGCCGAGTGTAGTGGTGGGTGACCGGCTATCGTAAATAACGGTAGCTTGCGTATTCTAGGAAGTGTTGCAGGTAGTTATATCGAGGCCACCGGTCTCATTAGGAGGAATTAACTTCTGTGGCTTCTTGACAAGTAAAAAACGCCAAGTGTTCCCTAAGAGAGGAAACTGGAGTTGAATTGCTTGTATTTGCTGTTTGTGTGGTGTATCTTTCAGGTCCGCAATAAAGCTAATTATATTTCTTTAAAGGAACAATTGTGTTTGTGCTTTCACCCACCGTAATCCAGTTAACGGAAGTGCCACTAGGGGGTGAAAGCACAAACACAATTGTTCCTTTAAAGAAATATAATTAGCTTTATTGCAGGCCTGAAAGATACACCACACAAACAGCAAATACAAGCAATCAGTACCTCAATCCAGTTTCCTCTCTTAGGGAACACTTGCCTTTCACTTGTCAAGAAGCCACAGAAGTTAATTCCTCCTAATGAGACCGGTGGCCTCGATACAACTACCTGCAACACTTCCTAGAATACGCAGGGGGAAGTGCCCCTAGGGGGTGGCACGTAACAATACTTTGTTCCTCAACGCATTCACACAAAGTCGAGTCACAGGCAAATTCCTATTTTTTTAAGTTTCTTTTATGTGAGGGCTGCTCTCTTTATTAGTTGGGGAGGAAGACTGTTAGCTGACGGGATAGTTATTTCTAAGTTTTATAACATTAAAATAAATGGTTTCTGGTTTTAGGGGATAGAGACAGTCTTTGGGAGTCACTGTAGGTTTGGTAGTGTTGAGCAGAGTTATTTGTCTTATAGATTTGGATCTGATGATGCTCGCATGACGAGCGAAACATGTTATCCCTCAGTTTTCTCCTTCTTCGATAGTCCATAACAATATATACGAGCTTAATCACTTCTAATTTAATTCAGGTATTTTTTCCCCCACATATTCCAGTAATTGGAATTATCTGATTTTGACCGACAGAAAGCTACACTAATAATTGTTAGCGGCTTCGGTGGCGTAGTTGGTAGCATGCTGAGCTTCTATGCCCAAGATAGCGGGTTCAAACCCGGCCGAAGTCGTCGGATTTTAAGAGCGTTAAAAATCCCTCAGTATGCCTTCCTTCTGAGGGGAAGTAAAGCCAGCGGTCCCATGTCATAGATTTATGGCATGTTAAAGAACCTTCCACTAATTGCACCTGTGTGAAGCTAAATTGGATAGGTTAATGTAAACAACGCTCTTAGGTTTCTAAGTTCGTTGCCAAGAGCCGACTGCGGTGGCGTCTAGTAGCTGAGTTGTGAACTTGGCCTAGTAGTCGTTGACGGTGGCGCTTGGCGGCAAAAGTAGGAACTATTTGAAAAATTCTAAGTTGCAGTACTTAAATTTAAAAAAACAGATAACACACACTAATACAGTCATCACAATTAACACCGGTTATCAGACAGATTCTACACACACCCAAAGTACACGGGGCTACATGACCGCGTTGTCGCAGCCCCTAAACTTAAGAACCAACCAACCAATAATAATTGTTAATAAGGCAACACTGGAAAATGGCTTCAAAGCTATCTTTAACTTACTTAAAGATTTTTTTTTCTTTCCATAAATTTCAGTAGTGTAAATTGGCAGATTTTTATTCAGAGATTGTCTAGCGCATTTTTACTGTGCAGTTAGTGACTGTAGCTATTGGCAACATTGCAGGGTAAATATGAGTTCAATGGGTATATGGCCATGCCAGTGTGAGCACACGCACCGATCTCGAACCGAGAGAGTTTAGTTTTCTCAACAAGAAGCCATTTGACACGCTTCACTGAGGATTCGCCGTACATGTATAGTAAGAACAAGTGTACACAATGGAAGTCATGAACGTACTAGCAGAACGTAGGGTCAAAAGGCCGCTAAGAGTTTATTTAACTAGGAAAAACAAGCATATAGATTATTACAGAGTTCACGTACGTATCATTGCATGAATATCCAATATTACGTCTAATGATCCACAAGTGTCACGCTACCAGCGCTGGTGAAACGAGTAGTTAACAACGTAGATTCTCGGGTTCGATAGCATGCAAGATATGTGGATTTCCCAAAACGAGAGAACTTATGTCATACAAGTTAGCATGTATAAGAACCAGCATGCACAGACAAAAGTTTTCCTTGGAATGTTGACCCATCTATCGGCTAAGGACATGCAACCTGGCGGTGGAAGCGTTACGTCAAAATTGGCACGCATTCTGGCATATTATAATTATTATTATTACTATTACTATCGTACATTCCCTTTTGAAAGAGCGTGTGAACTTGAACAATTTTCATGACAACCCAGTCTTGCAGCGACGTTCTTCCCAAATCCTCTTCATTCGTGCTCTATGTTCTTTCTTCCGTTCGTCCGTCCACTTTTTTCCTGGCATCTTTGGTAGCAAATCTTTATCAAATGTATGTTTAATTATGGTTTCTCTAAATTTAACCCGATCATTCATGTCGTGCACCGTGATGTTTAGCTGCTTGAGGTATTCTTCAGTTTCCTGTATCCATTTGGACTTGTTTTACTGTTGAGGGTGATGTTGAAAATTTGTTTTGTAATTCTGTGCTGGTCCATTCTGTATATGTGACCAAACAATTTAGCTCGTCTCTTTCAGAAAGTGTCGGTGATAGTTTCTATAGTTTTATACATTTCTGATGATGGTCTCTTAATCCATATTTCCTCTTTATTCACTGGTCAAAAAAAAATCGGAGGCTTTTACGTTTTTCTATTTCTTTAATTTTTGAGTGTTGTTTCTGCGGCATAAAGTGCTTCAGGAAGAACTACTGTTTTGTTGTGTTTTAGGATTGCGTTAACTGAGAAAGTTTTTTTAAAATATGATTCCAGGTAAGTCTGTGTGCTCACTATTATTATAACTTGAATTATTATTATTGTTTTATACTAAGAATAAGTATTATTATTATGCCACTTTTTGGCCTATTGTGAACAGCTGTAAGCAATCTGCAGTCTTGCCAATCTCTTTTCTCCTCCAAGAATTTCTTCATACGGTCGCTAAGTCTCCTTCCGTCTTCAGACCTGATGACCTTGGTTTCTGAGCTATGTTTTTCCTGTAACCCTTTGAATTTATCAACCTTCCCTAGAAGGTATATTTAGTATATCTTCTAGATAAATTCCACCTTCTTATTATTATTATTATTATTCCAAGAATTGTATTTTCACGGCTGCAATGATGGACTACAAATCAAGACTTCCAGCTATTAGGTCATGTAATGTACAAATAGTGTAAACCAAGTACATGACTTACTTACTTGACTTATTTCCTTTCGCTCCGTGCGGAGCATAGGGCATCCAAGAATGATTTCCATCGGGAAGTTGCAAAATTAAAATATCTGACCCCAATGGCACTCAAACCGTGACCTCCGGCCATGTATGCTGATGCTCTGACCATTGAGCTATAGGGGTACATTTTAATTATCTTTCTTCGATGCACATGTACAATAGCTGGAAGCCTTTGTTATTATTGTCTGCCTCGTTGCGTAGCAGCTAACATCCTTGACTGTCAGCGCGGAGGCCCGGGTTCACTTCCCGGCTCTACCAAGAAATTTAATTCTGGTCTGAGGGTTGGAACGGGGTGCACTCAACTTCGTGAGCCAAAATGAGAATAGGCGGGTTCGTTTCCCACCTCAGCCATCCTCGAAGTGGTTTTCCGTGGTTTCCAAATTCTACTCCGGGCGAATGTCGGGATGGTTCCTAAAGTAAGGCCATGGCCGCTTCCTTGCCAATCCTCATCTTAATTACAAATACACACACTAATACAGCCATCACAACACAGGTTATCAGACAAATTACACACACACCCAAGTACACGGGGCTACATGACCACGATGTCATAAGGCCCCTATATGAATCAACAACAAATATTATTATTATTATTCTTTCTTCGTTTTGCCCACTTAGGGAGCGCGTTTGAACTTGACTCGGGTTGATGGTGTTTTCATCTTCTTCTCCTCCCAAAACCTCCCCATGAACTCACTATGCCCCTTCTTACGTTCCTCCGTCCATTTTGTTTCCAGTGGTCGTTTTAGCTTTTTCGGTGAAAGAGTGATTTGTAACTAGAGTTCCAAAAGTCTTGCGATTCATGATGATATTTCTGTAATGTTTAATTCTTTAAAGTCCTGTTTGATTTCTTCTAACCAACTGATTTTGACCTTCTTTGAATTAATTATATCAAGCAGTTTTTTTGCTTATCTGGTGTTGTCCATTCTGCAGATGTGACCATAAAATTTCAATCATCTCTTACGCACGGTATCAGTGAACTTATTGATCACTGTGTACATTATTATTATTATTATTATATTATTATTTCATTGAAGTTCTTGGGCATCACGGTAATTCATCCCCGTAATATGTGTAGTTTTTTTTTTCTTTTTTCGATAACCTTGTGTTATTGAAACAACGGGAAACCACTTTTAGGATTGATGAGGAGAAAATCAAACACACCACTTCTCAGTTTCGTCTCAAGAAGCTAAATACAGCCTGTTCCAACTTTTATACAAGAATTATATTTCTTGTCAAACACGAAAATCCGAACTCGGACCTCAGTTCAGGTGACAGTCCAAGAAAGTCAGCCATTATACAACGAAATGGTCCAGATCAAATATATCGGTTACTTTTTAAATTCTTTTGAGAGCATTTGTTCCTAAATGTTTTGTTGATTATTTAGGGGCAGTGCGACATCGTGGTCATGTAGCCCCGTGTACATGGGTGTGTGTAATTTTGTCTGACATATGTTACTGTCATGTGTGTATTTGTAATCGAGGTAGATTTGGGGTAGGAAGCGGCCGTGGACTTAAAGTTAGGTACCATCCTAGCATTGCCTGGAGTAGGAGTGGGGGGAAACCACTGAAAACCACATCCAGGATGTCTGAGGTAGGAATCGAACCTGCCTCTTCTCAGTTTTGCCTCACGAGGCTGAGTTCCTAAATCAATAATTTTAAGACTTTCTTTTAAGATCAGCAGGGAATGGATAAATATGTACCGTACATATATATTTAGTTATTTTTATAGAAATATGGATTTACATATGGACTTAAAATTACACAAAACTATAATTTCTATATTAATATCGAATTTCTAAGGGGGTAAACAAAATAGTTATAATTGAAACATAATATTGCACTTCCTATTTTAATATGATCTTTGAAAAACACGCAATCTTTTATTCTCTGTTACCAAAAACAATTGATTACAAAATGTTGTTTTAGTGCAGGATAATTAACCTTCTCCTGTTGTCTTTATGGACAGATTAATATCACTTTATCTTATCAACTCAGGCGTGGACAGACATGATTATGAGCTGCACAACAGCTAAATTATTAATTTTTTAAATATAGATTTCTAATTTGTTTCTCCATTATTGACAATACTGCCAATTTAATAGAATTTAATACATTTTAGCCGAAATATGGACTATATTGATTTTAATGACTAAGAATATGGAACACATGTGCTAAACTCCAAAATATGGAAAAAATATGGAAAATATTTTCAACTCCACACGTTATGATTCGTAAATAAAATACAAAATGTAATTAAGTTTATCTTCCAAAAGAAATATGTATTTACATGGAAATCATTTCCCTCATCATAGGCCTTTACCCACCAAGCATAAGATTTAACAGTGTCCATTTGACATTGAAAAGGTAGCTTTAAGATTTACACGAACGTTAATGATGATGATAATGATAATTGTTGTTTTAAGGGGCCTAACATCTAGGTCATCGGCCCCTAATGGTCTGGGTGATAGCGAAAATGACAATGAGATGGAAACCATAACGAAAACTAAGTTACACTGAAAATACTTACAAAATGGAACTTAGATTGAAACGATTACAAAATGTAGGGTGGAAATACTTACAAAAGGAAATTTAGATGGAAAATACTCACAAATTTACATGAAAAACTACGCACGAAATGTAGTTTAGGTTCAAAACACTTTACAAAATGCAATGTAGATTCAAAATACTCACAAAATGCAATTGAAATTCAAAATACTTACAAAACGCAATTGAAATTGAAAATACTTACACAATGCAATTGATCGAAAATCAGATTCAAAATACTCACAAAATGCGATTGTAATTCAAAATACTTACAAAATGCAATTGAAATTGAAAATACTTACAATATGTAATTTAGATTAAAAATACTCACAATATGTCGGCACGCGATTCAAAATGCTTACAAAATGGAGTTTAGATCGAAAATACTTACAAAATGCAAGGTAGATTGAATATACTTACAAAAAGTGGTTGAGATTCAAAATACTCACAAAATGTAATTTAGATACACGGGGAGCCAATACAAAAACAGAGTTCGAATCTTAAAGAGAAAAGGAAATACAGTATAATGAAAAGAAAAAGAAGACTGATCCCTAGAAGAATGCGAGATCAGGAAAGATGAGAAAAAGGGCAAGTTAGGCGGAAAAAGAAGATACTCCCTAGGCCTCGGATACCATAATAACGTCGGGGTCGGAAGAGAACAAGAGTTGACCAAGAGAGGTCGACAAGAAAGAAGACGGAGAGGAGCCCGGCACGAGTAAGTGGAAGCAATGCCGGACTCAGGTGGGGTCCCGTGGTCGCCATCCCACGTCCCACAAGTTGTGAACCCCTGGGAGAGTGATCGATAATTTCTAGATCATAAGCCAAGGGACGCCCTTTATACATGGAATCCGATCCACAGGATGAGACATTTCACTTCGAAAGTCACGCATACACTAACCAGGAATCGAACACGGTCCTCCATAATGTGAGGGAAGCAGCTTGACCACTGCGCCATCACGCCCGATAAGGGACCAACTAATTATCTAGTTTGTATGAGGTAAGGGCGATCAAATAGCATAAACTTTAGATTAACTTTGTATGAAATTAGTGCAACGGATGTACCGGAGGAGAGAACTAGTAACTAAACTGAATACACACGTGCCGGAGATGACATCCCCTCAACAGGAAGCCATCCCGGACCCCGTCAATGTCACCATTTGTATGCTACTGACGTTGCATTATAAACTTAAAGAGGATGTCTTCAGACAGCGTACCACCAATTACTGCCACAACGACCAGAAGATCCATCCCCCTGTCCATTTCACAACCCAGCTTTAACTAACACGCATGTTGTAGTTGAGGCTCAGACATCGTGGTTATTTAGCCCCGAATACTTGGGTGTGTGTGTAGAATTTTCGTATGATAACCTCAGGTAGTGTGATGGCTGGATTAGTGAGTGGCCTTAAGTTAGGAAGCACTCCAGCATTTGCATGGAGTAGAAGTGGGAAACCAGGATGGCTGAAGTGAAAATGCAACCCACCTCTTCTCAGTTTTGCCTCCCAAGGCTGTGTACCCCGTTCCAGCCCTCAGACCAGAATTAAATTTCTTGGCAGAGCCAAGAATCGAACCCGGACCTCCAGACCAACAGCCAAGAATACTACTCGCTATATCACGAGATGGTCCAAAACGCACGTCTTTACTTTACAGGTCGTTCTGGTTAATTCATTCTAGGGTCTTAGGATACCTTTGTTATCAAACCATATGTACAGAGAGCAGCGTCTAACAGTGCACTTGACCTTGGGAGATCAGCGGCAGGAGCGGGGTGAAGAGCGGTGCGGGGAGCGCGATGAATACAATCATACACATACACGCTCAGCGTGGCAAATGTTTTACGCTGCAGTAGAATACCGGGGGAGTGGGATGGAGAAGTGCAGAGCTAACTCTCGGTAAGTGTGGGCGTGTGTTTGTGTAAGAGAAAGAGACACACACACTTCAGTTGAGACTCCATCCCCGCATCTGTCCGTAACGTGAGAGAAAAATCCCGCGGGTATACCACACTGTCAAGGCCAGGATTCAAACCTACAATCTCCGGACTTTCAGGTTCCCTACATTATTTCCGTTTTAACAGGGTCAGGGATAAGGTTATTATTATTATTATTATTATTATTATTAATCTTTTTTTTAATGTATTGGCCTGCGAAAATCATCAGCCAATGCACCTGTGCGTGTGTGATTGGTAAGGAGTACGGCTTACGATCACAAACGTTTTTGCGATGTCCCGATAGAACGTTTTCGATTAAATGTTTAACACCGTCTCATAGAAAACGATTTTTAAATTAAACGTTTTACGAAACATGGTTAGTAAGAAAACGTTTGTTTAATTCAACGTTTCACAAACGTGGTTAGTAAGAAAACGTTTAATGGGGAGCTCTAGTAAGGAGACGGTCGTGGCCTTACAATGTGTAACACTCCGGTTATTACTTGGAGCAGAAGTGGGAAACCACTTTCAGTGTGCCTAAGATGGCGAAACCCTCTTCTTCTCAGTGGTCCTCTCAAATGGTTTTTACTGTCAAGTGCCAACGTCATCGGAGGAGTTAAAGCGAGATGAAATGAATGAAGATGAATGGGATTAAGTAACGAGTGGAAAGAATTCGACCATGGCCTATCAATAGGAAACTAAGGTTATATACACTGCTCACAAAAATTAGCTCATTATGGTGCAATAATATCCGAGATAATTTAGTTTTTCAACCATTTATTACTTACATAATGCTATACTGACAGATAAAGCAGCCCATGATTCCAGAGAACCCCTGATGAGTGTTTGAATCAAATGACATGAATGAAGAGAGAATATGGCAAACAAACAAAGCAACATTAACTCTACCATAATCGTGGGTGGTTCGGCCACTGTCTTGGCAAACCAGTTTTTGTGTTTCCCTATTTGTTTCCACTCTGTGTGGTTGTACATATCAGTATTATTTGTCTTCATTGCATTTATTCATTGTCAGGTTGGTTTTGTTTATGTTGATTGGTTGTCGTGATCTATTTGTTTTGATTGCATGTAGTATTCCCACTGCCGTGTATCCAGTAGGATATTTTGGCTTAGAAGGTAATTTTGGTATTTCTAAGTTGGCCACATTGATTCTTCTTTAACTTGTTTGAACTCTTTACTGTGATTGGCTGCTTTCGGCCTATCAGAGGCCTCTAATTTGGTTTTTAAACTCTCTACTGTGATTGGCTGCTTCCAGCCTATCAGAGGCCTCCTTGCTGCTTGTAGCGACCAATCACGTGTTTCTTCTTCGTTGTTCTCTAAGTGTGTAGCCATGACACAATGTTGTGCTTCAACGCTGGTTGTGATATCAACAAGTATCCAGCTAATCTTTTCTATAATTGGTGCTATCTTCATAGTAACCGTGCTTAGCAATCATGTCCTATGCACATGATTCATATTTTGTTTGGGCAGTGACATTACGGTGATTTTCGATCTCTTCAAACCATGCTTGATGTTGCTACGCGCCATGTCGACGAATTCTTCAATCCGCGGCGTCGGATAGTTTGTTGTAACATGTTTACTTCTATCTTCATCTACTGCCTAACAATTTGTCTTCACGCGTATGAATAATGATGATGCTTCGTGTGATAAGTAATTCATCGTGTCTGGAAGCATGTTACAAGGCTAGGCATCATCACTAATGAAGGTTGACGCTAGGCTAAACTGCTTTACTATTGTGACAATACCGCGCGATTGGCATATCCCGGTATTTGTATGATAGCAACTATTTTGACTTCCTGCAACATCACTGGAATGGAAGTTGACGCTGGGTTTAACTACTTTACTATTGTGACAATACCGTGCGATTGGCATATCCCGGTATTTGTATGATAGCAACTATTTTGACTTCCTGCAACATCACTGGAATGGAAGTTGACGCTGGGTTTAACTACTTTACTATTGTGACAATACCGTGCGATTGGCATATCCCGGTATTTGTATGACAGCAACTACTTTGACTTCCTACGTTTCACACATAATTTGTTTTATTAACAATTCATTTGGGCTTACAGTATCTGCGCATCACTGTAAGTCAGTCCTGGTTCGACGACACATTCTCGTTCCATGCGACCTGTTTTTTCATTATTTGTTGCAACTCCACTTGTGTTGCATATTTAAATTATATCATTCTATGGAACCGCCGTGTATTGCATGCCGTTCTATGATGTACTGATCTGCAGCTACGTTCAAGACAATATGTGTGTTTTAGGCTCAAGACGTAACGTGTGTTAATTCTTTGAGTGTTTCTTCAATTGTGTAAATTAGTGCTAGTGTTTCTCATATGTTTATGTGCCACCTTTGAATATTTGTTTATGTGTCACCTTTGGATATTTGTTTTATGTGCCACCTATTTGATAATATATCTTATTATTAGTTAGTGGTGGTGTCGTGTCCTTTATGCCTTCCTGGATTTCCTTATTTAATGACAATAATATTGTCTGGTCCTCCACATGTTTGCTAAATTGTCAAGCGACCTTTGTAAAGTCAACTCTTTGTATTATCACATCATTATCTAATGCTTTGGCCAACAAATTTTTATACATTGTCCAATATTACCAGAATACTCTTGGTGGGTTGTTGACTTCCCGCGTTGGCCATTACATTATTTGGTCCTCTCCAGGCCGGATATTGAGCTGTTCACTACTTTGAATCATTAAGCTTTGCTTTGGCCATGTTGGGCCCTTGTTTCTTGCTATTTCACCAGGAAGGCCATAAATTTAACATTGTATACGTTCCCATGAACTTCCCAAGGACACAATACAGTATTCTATGTTCAGATGTTTGTTTACAACTTAATCGAGACCATTGTCTCAGTGTTTATTTTTTGTGTTAGTTGTTGTGTTAGTTAGGTGTGCAACTCTGGTAATTACATCTAGGCGGGCAATCCTAAAGTCATTATGGAGGATGCCCAAAAACGACCTTTAGTTAGGAAGCGTGCAGTCGCTAAGGCCATGCTTACCTCACAAGAAAAAGTAATTAGCAACTTTCAGGACATTACAGAAGAGCAATATCAAATGTCAGTGTTACGCAAACACAAATGCGAGGAAATTTATAAACAATATAACGAAGCGCAAGTCGCTTTAGAGGATATTACAGACAATATCGACAAAGAAATAGCCGAACGTTGTGACTTCGAAGATAAATATTTTGAGTTGATGGTTAAAATTAAACTACATTGTGACAATTTCAAAAAATCCAACACTACAGACAGTGATAACCCTTTGAATAATTTGCAGAGTGCACAATTTCCTACTGCTAACGTAGCTGCAGCGCATATAAAGTTGCCTGAAATTCAAATTCCGCAGTTCAGTGGCGACTTCACAGACTGGTTGAATTTCAGAGATAGCTTCAAGGCTATAGTAATTGATAACCATGCTCTGTCTGATATTGTTAAGTTCTACTACCTTAATTCTAGTCTTAGTGGTGAGGCCAAACTCCTCTTAAAGAACATTACTGTGTCAGATGATAACTTTATGGTTGCATGGAACTTGCTGACAACTCGATACAATAACATTAGGCTCATAGCGCACAATCATGTTACCAAGCTTTTCAAGCCCCCCGCATACGGTAATGATTCAGTGTTCTTGCGTGCCATCATCGACCACTTTGTTTCTCATGTCAATGCGTTAGAAGCTTTGGACTTTAACGGGGTTCCCCTTCAAGACCTGTTATTGTCACATTTTATATTGGAGCTACTAGATAATGATAGCATCCGTGAATGGGAGAATCATGTTGATTCTGGGAGAGTTCCCACTCTCCAGGACTTGGTTAGCTTCTTAGAGAAAAAATGCAAGGTACTGGAAATAACTGAAAGGAATGTGTCCAGGCCCGCATTACATACTGCTGTAACCAAACTTAAAGCTGAAGGTCATTCGCCTCAGAAACCCATGTTAACTACTACCAAATCTCGTTGTACATATTGTAGGAGCATTGATCACCAATTGTCGAAATGTGGTACCTTTATCAAACTTTCGTCCACAGCCAAATGGGATTTTGTCAGGTCTCGTAAATTGTGTTATAATTGTTTGCGTAATTTCGAGCCTAATCATCAATGTTCGAAGTACTCTTGTAACACTTGTTCCCGAAAACACCACACTCTTCTTCACTATGAGCCCTCCAGTGGCACTAGTAATGATGCTTCTCAAGCTCATGCTAACGTGGTAAACACTAGTTGCAGTAACGTCGCTCGTGACAATCAATTTTCAAGGACGCTATTACCCACTGCCAAGTTGAATATATTAGCTGGCAATGGCGTACGTGTACCTGTTACTGCACTACTTGACTCTGCATCAGATTGTAACTTAACTTCGTCACACTTAATTAAGAAATTAAGACTCCACACCAAACCTATGAAGGTACACATTCACGGTGTTGGTCAAAATCAAAGCACTGCTACTGTTGTTGCTGATGTGAACGTTTTTGCCTGTGCTACTAATTGGTCTGCTAAGCTTGAATGTCTCGTGGTTCCCAATATTGCACTTGAGCTACCCGCTGCTGGTTTCGATACCTCTGAATGGAACATTCCATCACATATTGATTTAGCTGATCCTGAATTAAATTGCACTAAATCTATTGATCTTGTTCATGGTGCAGAATATTTCTTTGACCTGTTATGTCCTGGTAAAATCATACCAGTCGGTGATTTGCCCATCATTCAAAATACCTCTGTGGGTTGGGTGTTTTCTGGGAAGCTGCCCAGTGCAAGCACCTCGCAACCATCGCACGTGGTATCAGCACTTACACTCTCACGCCCTCATGTAGAACAACAGCTGGAAGCGTTTTGGAACGTTGAAGAAGTTGAAACCCCAGTGTTGTCTGTTGATGAATCCATATGTGAAGAACACTTCGTTGCTACTACCACTCGCAAAGACGATGGTAGATTTGTGGTTAGATTCCCTCGCAAGGTAGACTCGGAGCCTCTAGGTGCCTCTCGCTACGCTACACTAAAACGTTTTCACTCTCTCGAAAGACATTTGGCTCGTAACCCTGAGTTAAGGTTAGAATACACTGAATTCATGCATGAATATCTAGCCTTAAACCATATGCAAGTTGCCCCCCACCCGACTGATGGTGAAGTTTACTACATTCCCCATCATCCTGTTTTCAAGCCGCACAGTACTTCTACAAAGCTCAGAGTGGTATTTGATGCTTCGATGGCTACTACGTCTGGGTGCTCCCTTAATGATACCTTGTTGGTGGGCCCTGTAATTCAGCAGGATTTGTTCTCTATTTTGCTTCGGTTCCGTACTCACTTGATAGCGTTTGCAGCTGATCTGAGTAAAATGTACAGACAGATTCTTGTAGATCACAAGGATCGTGACTTACAGAGAATATTTTGGAGAGACTCTCCTTCAGACCCAATGGTAGAATATCAATTAAACACCGTTACATATGGTACTGCCCCAGCTTCCTTCTTAGCCACTCGTGTGCTAAAGGAGCTCGCCCTCACTGATGGCACAGCTTTTCCAGCTGCCACTCAGATTGTTTTAAACGACTTCTATGTTGATGATTGTATCTCGGGATGTGATTCCGAGCATGACGCACTCATTCTGTATGAAGAATTGACCACTCTCGTGGTGCAAATTGAAGCCATTCTAAATTCTAGACCCATTTCGCCTATGACTGAGGATCCTACTGACTTGTGCTATCTCTCGCCACGTCACTTTCTTGTTGGACGACCTTTGAATGCCTTGCCCATTCCTGACGCTTCTGAAGTGCCCATCAATAGGTTGTCTAGATGGCAATTACTTCAACAGATTATGACTTCATTGTGGCGTAAATGGTCCACAGATCATTTACTCTCCCTTCAACAACGTCGCAAGTGGAACCGTATGTCTCCTAACCTCAAGGTTGGCACGCTTGTGCTTATTATGGACGACAATGTTTCTCCTACTTACTGGCGACTTGGACGTATTCTTGAGGTTCATTGTGGTAAGGACGGCCTAGCTCGTGTGGTCTCTCTACATACCACCTCTGGACTCTTGAAACGTCCCATCGTCAAGGTGTCTCCCTTGTTGCCGCAGAACTAAACACTCTTGTATTTTCATAAACAACCTGCCTGTTGTTTCTGTGCGGGCAATATGGTTCGGCCACTGTCTTGGCAAACCAGTTTTTGTGTTTCCCTATTTGTTTCCACTCTGTGTGGTTGTACATATCAGTATTATTTGTCTTCATTGCATTTATTCATTGTCAGGTTGGTTTTGTTTATGTTGATTGGTTGTCGTGATCTATTTGTTTTGATTGCATGTAGTATTCCCACTGCCGTGTATCCAGTAGGATATTTTGGCTTAGAAGGTAATTTTGGTATTTCTAAGTTGGCCACATTGATTCTTCTTTAACTTGTTTGAACTCTTTACTGTGATTGGCTGCTTTCGGCCTATCAGAGGCCTCTAATTTGGTTTTTAAACTCTCTACTGTGATTGGCTGCTTCCAGCCTATCAGAGGCCTCCTTGCTGCTTGTAGCGACCAATCACGTGTTTCTTCTTCGTTGTTCTCTAAGTGTGTAGCCATGACACAATGTTGTGCTTCAACGCTGGTTGTTATCAACAAGTATCCAGCTAATCTTTTCTATAATTGGTGCTATCTTCATAGTAACCGTGCTTAGCAATCATGTCCTATGCACATGATTCATATTTTGTTTGGGCAGTGACATTACGGTGATTTTCGATCTCTTCAAACCATGCTTGATGTTGCTACGCGCCATGTCGACGAATTCTTCAATCCGCGGCGTCGGATAGTTTGTTGTAACATGTTTACTTCTATCTTCATCTACTGCCTAACAATTTGTCTTCACGCGTATGAATAATGATGATGCTTCGTGTGATAAGTAATTCATCGTGTCTGGAAGCATGTTACAAGGCTAGGCATCATCACTAATGAAGGTTGACGCTAGGCTAAACTGCTTTACTATTGTGACAATACCGCGCGATTGGCATATCCCGGTATTTGTATGATAGCAACTATTTTGACTTCCTGCAACATCACTGGAATGGAAGTTGACGCTGGGTTTAACTACTTTACTATTGTGACAATACCGTGCGATTGGCATATCCCGGTATTTGTATGATAGCAACTATTTTGACTTCCTGCAACATCACTGGAATGGAAGTTGACGCTGGGTTTAACTACTTTACTATTGTGACAATACCGTGCGATTGGCATATCCCGGTATTTGTATGACAGCAACTACTTTGACTTCCTACGTTTCACACATAATTTGTTTTATTAACAATTCATTTGGGCTTACAGTATCGGCGCATCACTGTAAGTCAGTCCTGGTTCGACGACACATTCTCGTTCCATGCGACCTGTTTTTTCATTATTTGTTGCAACTCCACTTGTGTTGCATATTTAAATTATATCATTCTATGGAACCGCCGTGTATTGCATGCCGTTCTATGATGTACTGATCTGCAGCTACGTTCAAGACAATATGTGTGTTTTAGGCTCAAGACGTAACGTGTGTTAATTCTTTGAGTGTTTCTTCAATTGTGTAAATTAGTGCTAGTGTTTCTCATATGTTTATGTGCCACCTTTGAATATTTGTTTATGTGTCACCTTTGGATATTTGTTTTATGTGCCACCTATTTGATAATATATCTTATTATTAGTTAGTGGTGGTGTCGTGTCCTTTATGCCTTCCTGGATTTCCTTATTTAATGACAATAATATTGTCTGGTCCTCCACATGTTTGCTAAATTGTCAAGCGACCTTTGTAAAGTCAACTCTTTGTATTATCACATCATTATCTAATGCTTTGGCCAACAAATTTTTATACATTGTCCACTATTACCAGAATACTCTTGGTGGGTTGTTGACTTCCCGCGTTGGCCATTACAGTGGGGCATTTGTGAATATTGTTCTTCAGTAAGGTGTATGGTCTCCTCGAACGGCTAGCACTGCTGCACACCTGTGTGCCATTGATGCAATGAGATGAATAATGAGTTCTTGGGGGATACGTGGCGACTCGTCCATAAGAGCAATCTGCAGCTGTGGAACAGTTGTGGGAGGTGCTGGTCTGCCTGCAATGCGCCTGCCTAATGCATCCCACACGTGCTCTATGAAGCTGGCCACTGCATACGCTGGATACCCTCCTCCTCCAGCATGTCGTCCACCAACCCTGCTGTGTGGGGACGTTCATTATCGTCCATAAACACAAAGGAAGCACCTATGGCACCAGCATACGGCACAGCAAAAGGTCGGAGAATCTCGTCTCTATGCTTTACAGCGGTCACAGTACCACGTGAATGTTGTAGAGGTCCGTACGTCCACCCAGGCTAATTCCAGCCCACACCAGCGACCCACCACCGCCATATGGGGAGCTTTCCCGTACAAAAGATGGGTTGTTTCGTGTCCCTCGTTCCCTCCAGATGTGAACACGTCGTCGATCCGATTCCACGTTAAATCGCGACTCATCAGAAAACCGAACTGAGCTCCATTCGGCATGACTCCACCCACGATGCTCCTCCGCCCAGTTTCTGCGATCTCTACGGTGTTTAGAGGTTAACCTGGTACCCACCATGGGCCTATGGGCATAGAGGCCACGTGCATGACGTCGGTTATGGACAGTTTGTGTTGATACTCTGCGTCCTGTTGCTGTTAGAAGGACACTTCTCAGTTGAGTTGCATTCTGCCGTCTATTCCGGCGGGCTGTTAACACGAGGTAACGGTCATCCCTTGCTGTTGTTGCCCATGGGCGACCTTGTCCTACCCTTCTGTGAACAGTAGCTGTTCCACAGTCTTGAGATCACACTTTGAGACACCCCAAGGGCTCGTTGTGTCTGTCCAGCTTCCATCCGTCCTATGGCCCTCCAAGCCATTGATTCAGGTAAATCACGTTGTGGAGGTCTTGCTGTCCCTAAGTCACGTCATTCACTAACTGACAACGGGAATGGAATGGCTCTGACTTGAGCAACAAACCACTGCCGTGTGACCCTTTGGCAGCAACAGTATGGACAGTGCCCTCCGTCATGTGGTGTATGTGCAGGGGTGACGCAAACACAATGTTTACCTTCTCTGGGAGTAAAGGAAAGCGATTGCATCTAATTCGGAACGAAACACACAGCATACATAGCTGAGTTAACAATATCCCCTAATTTTTGTGAGCAGTGTATTTCAACACTGGCAGACGAAGGGAATCAAACCCACTTCAGCCCGGTCGGTGATAGCCTGGCCCCAAAGCCTTGCGCGTTAGCACACTAACGTATGCTACAAAATACCAAGAAAGAGACTAACCTTTGAACATGGCATTCACAAGGCTAATCAACTATATTTTATTGGAGATTTGCTTCACTGGAGATGAACACCAACCCGTTACATTTAATGATCCGTTCTATCCAAATACGGTCTCGAGTTATATTATAACACACTTCCGTATTATTAATATCGGTACCTGGAACGGTAACACAAGTGTTTTTTATATGTTTTGAGGAGGAAAGTAATTCTAGCACTGATAGGTCAACATTATGGGTTAATTATCATCTGGCAAACATTTTCTTCACAAAGAAAACGTTTATTTTCAATATTATAATAATGTTTACCATTTCTTGATGAATTCAGTACATTTGCATTTGCTTGTTGGCACAGACTAGAGTAAAAATGACTTTTCACCAATGTCTCCGACAGACAAATAAATCTCTACATTGTACCTATAAAACCAAGTCCCCGATTCTTGGATGTACGGTAATCTCGAGAACCACTCGATGGATTTTGATGCAGTTTTCAGCATTCTGTAAAGGATTTCTCGAGGAAGGTTTCTGCCGAAAAACATACATTTATGACCAAAGGAAGCCGAGCAGTAAAGATTTCAGAGAGTTGAGTCGAAGAAAAAACTGCCGCCCGTGCGTCTTTAAGCTTACACTGGGCAAACCGTTAAAAATACCTACAGTATATACTATGAGAGTAAGAATCGATCAGCATGAAAAATTCTACAAAAAAGGCCGTGACAGCATATCTATAACGTTAATACATCGCCCGCTATAAGTGCTTTTAAGTTTTCATTTCTTCCAAAAACCTCCATGCAGTGGAAATTTAAATTACTAGCTTCAGGGCGAGTTTAAGAGCTAGCGAGCGAGCCTATCGCCCCAGGTTCGGCCAGCATCGATCTGTCGAGTCGCATCGAGTTTAAGACTTCAGAGAAGAGCATATGTATTTGGAGTTTCACTGTTCACCTCGGTTTTTCTGAATAGAGTCTGGGACCTGCCGTCCGTGAGCATTTTAAGCTTACACTGGGTAAACCGTTAAAGATAACGGGTGAAGCCAGGGTGTGTTGCTAGTCTATATATATAAAAATCAATGTAACGTGATAGTTTGTCTGTGGGTGGGTATGTATGTCTCCTATGCGTTCACATACCATTCGTCCGATTGCGATAAAACTTGGGTGTGATGTTGAGTACACTCCAAGGAAGGTTTCTGACTTAGTAAATCCATTTTACAATAGGTAGCGCACGCGTAGATTCAACAAATGAGCGACGATGCGCGAAGCATTTCAACAAAGTCCCGTATGTGTTCATATACCATTCGTCCGATAGCGATGAAACTTGGGTGAGATGTTGTGTACACTTACGTGAAGGTTTCAAAATTAGTGAATACATTTCACAGTAGATAGCGCACAAGTAGATTCAACAAATGAGCGACGACACGCAATGCGTTTCAACAAAGTCCCGTATGCATTCATATACCATTCGTCCGATAGCTATGAAACTTGCGTAAAATGTTGTGTACACTGCAGGGAAATTTTCTGGCTTAGTACATCCACTTTACAATAGGCAGCGCACGAGTAGATTCAACAAATGAGCTACGACGCGCGAAGCATTTCAACAAAGTCACGTTTGCGTTCATATACCATTCGTCCGATAGCGATGAAACTAGGCTGAGATTTTGTGTGCACTCCAGGGAAGGTTTCTAGCTTAGTAAATCCCTTTAAAAATAGGTAGAGCACGAGTAGAATCAACAAATGAGCAACGGCGCGCGAAGCGTTTCAACAAAGTCCCATATAATTTCATATACCATTCATCCGATAGCGATGAAACTTGGGTGAGATGTTGTGTACACTCCAGGGAAGGTTTCTGGCTTAGTACATACATTTTACAATAGGTATCGCACCAGTAGATTCAACAAATGAGCGATGACACGCGAAGCGTTTAAAGTCCCGTATAAAGTCATACACCAGTCGTCTGATAGTGATAAATGTTTGGTGAATTGTTGTGTACACTCCAGGAAAGGTTTCTGGCTAAGTAAATCCATTTTACAATACGAAGCGCACGTTTATATTCAACAAATGAGTGACTACGCGCGAAGCGTTTCGACAACGTCCCGTATACGTTCATATACCATTCGTCCGATAGCGATGAAACTAGGCTGAGATTTTGTGTGCACTCCAGGGAAGGTTTCTAGCTTAGTAAATCCCTTTAAAAATAGGTAGAGCACGAGTAGAATCAACAAATGAGCAACGGCGCGCGAAGCGTTTCAACAAAGTCCCATATAATTTCATATACCATTCATCCGATAGCGATGAAACTTGGGTGAGATGTTGTGTACACTCCAGGGAAGGTTTCTGGCTTAGTACATACATTTTACAATACGAAGCGCACGTTTATATTCAACAAATGAGTGACTACGCGCGAAGCGTTTCGACAACGTCCCGTATGGATTCATGTACCATTCGTCCGTAGCTATGAAACTTGGGTGAGATGTTGTGTACACGTCATGGAAAATTTCTGGCTTAGTAAATCCACTATACAATATGCAGCGCACAAGTTGATTCAACAAATGAGGGACGACGCGCGAAGCGTTTCAACCAAGTCCCGTATAAGGTCATATACCATTCTGCCGTTAGCGGTGAAACTTGGGTGAAATATGGTGGACACTCCAAGGAAGGTTTCTGGCTTAGTAAATACATTTCACAGAAGGTAGCACACGAGTAGATTCGACAAATGAACGACGACACGCGGAGCGTTTCAATACAGTCCCCTATGTCTTCATATCCCATTAGTCCGATAGCGATGTAACTTGGGTGAGATGTTGTGGACACTTACGTGACGGTTTATAACTTAGTAAATACATTTTACAGTAGGTAGCGCACGAGTAGATTCAACAAATGAGTGACGGAGCGCGAATCGTTTAAACAAAATCAGGTATGCGTTCATATACTATTCATCCGATTGCGATGAAACATTGATCAGTTATTGTGTACCCGCCAGGGAAGGGGACTTAGTAAATCCATTTCACAATAAGTAGCGCAAGAGTAGATGCAACAAATGGGTGACGACGCGCGAAGCGTTTCAACAAAATCCCCTATTGCGTTCATATAACATTCTTCGATTGCGATGAAACCTTGATGAGTTATTGTGTACACGCCAGGGAAGGGCTTCGACTTCGTAATACATTTCTCAATAGGTAGCGCACGAGTATATTCAACAAATGAGTGACAGCGCACGAATCGTTTAAACAAAAACCCCTATACGTGCATATACCATTCATCCGATTGCGATGAATCATTGATGAGTTATTCTGTACACGCCAGGGAAGGGTTTCGACTTAGTAAATCCATTTCACAATGGGTAACGTACGAGTAGATTTAACAAATGAGTGACAGCGATGAAACTTTTGAAAGTTGTTGTGCACGCTCCCACGAATGGTTCTAAATTAGGAAATCCATTTTACGATAGCTTAGAGGCAGTTAACATGTTGTGTATCCAAAAGCACTTCAAGAAACAGAATTTCAACGCCAACACTTTCTTTGATTGGCATTGCAACGCATGCCGGGTACAGCTTGTAAATAAATAAATAAATAAATAAATAAATAAATAAATAAATTAGTTAAATTAATACTCACACTATCACAAGGACAAAGCTATAGGACAGATTGCACACACACACACATCCGAATACACAGACTGTTCGTTGGTTTTACGACATTGTTCTCTGTGTTTGTTACAGTACTGTACAGCAATTTGTTTACTGTACATTGTGTGTACGGTACAGTTGTGTGTGTTTTTTAACATGTCAGGAGTAAAACGAAAACACATTACTCTTTCATTAAATGAAACATTAGCAATGCCACGAAGACTGGACAAAGGGGAATCACTACAGAAAATTACCAAGGAACTCAATGAAGGCGTTACGACAATAAAAGATTGCAGAAGAAATCGGAAAGACATTGATTCATGTACAGTGACGATGGATGGTGAAAACGCTCTTAAGAATCGCAAACACAGAAAAAGCCTAAACTTGAACTGCTTGACAACACATTGTGGATGTGGTTTTACCAAGAAAGAAGGAAAGGAACCCCGATATCTTGAGTCCAGAGATTGTTTATTTTAATATAAATCCGTATTTATCTGTACTTTCTGGATGGCTGCGTGGCTCAGCGGTAACGTTCTCGCTTGCAGTTCCCAATGTTGCAGGAACGCAGTCAGCTGGCATTTGAGGGTGCGCAAATGCGAGGGAGCCGTGTCAGAAGATTTACTGGCACGTTAAGGATCCCCTTCGGAGCAAAATTCTGGCACCCCGGCGTCTCTAAGCCGCAGTAGTTAAAAGGGACGTAAAAATAAAACATTATTATTATTATATCTGCGTTCGGACCATACCCTCAGTTCCAAAGGTGACGGATTACATGGGTTGTACTGCACTGAGGCTTTTAGAGACGCCGGGGAGCCGGAATTTTGCCCCAGGAGGTGAATTTTTAACGTGCCAGTAAATCTACTGACACGGCTCCCTCGCATTTGCGCACCCTTAAATGCCAGCTGACTCCGCCAGGATTCGATCCTGCAACCTTCAGCCCAGCAGGCGAGAACATTACAGCTGAGCCATGCAGCCAGTCACGAAATAATATCATATATGCTCGATGGCGCGGAGAATCATAACATACCGAAATAAACTGACATATCACTGGATTCTCGAATGACATGTTTTCTAGAACTCCGGGGCCAATGGATTGTCAAAGCCCATGGGACAAATTATAGGAATATTTTCCTCGTTTACATGGAACACGACATTGGAAGAATAAATGGAAAAGAACAGTACAACAGAACTTCGGATGTAATCCACATTTATATGGAGAATTGGAGTCATGATTGATGTTGAAGCAGTCCGAATTGTACAAAGCAGTAAATCATGAAATGCCTGCTGTCTATTTATTCCGGCGAAGCAGAGTTAAATCAACTCGTCAGCACTGTCCAGCCGGTAGCGTGCCCCGACGCTGAATTGATTATATTCTCTCTTGCCTGATGGGTTCAGAAAACAGTCACAAGGCACATTCATTTTCATACTCTAAAAACAAACAATTCACAGCCATGTATGAACGACAGTCATTCAGCCGCAGAAAAGTGTTTCAACTGAATGCAATAATACTAATAGTATGTCTACTCATTATTCCCGTTGTAAACTGTGTAGCCTAAGTATTTAATAATAATAATAGTAATAATAATAATAATAATAATAATAATAATAATACGGAAGAGAAGAATATCGTTCTATGGCCACTAACTCGTATGAAACCCGAGAGAATCGCCAATCGGATATTTACCTATTTTATTAACAAGATACCAAGGGCCCCTGGTTTTGTGAAGTAGACAAGGATTTGCAAGAAGTAGGGATCACCCACGCAGACATTATGGAATGTGATCTTTGAAGGGAAAGCTTGGAGCACACCACCAATTCCAAGAAAAAGCGAAATTAAAAACCGGCAAGAAGTGGTCTGATGAAAGAAGGGAGTTTCACAGGCAGCGACTGCGGGAACACTGTGCTATGATCAAGGTCCAAAGATGGAAGCAGTTGAAATGACGTGGTCCATAGCTGGCCTAAACGAAGAAAAAAGAATAATAATATTAAGTACAAGCTATTTAGCATTAGGTGCTCGCTGGGGTCTGTGAATTCCAGAATTCAGCGACGTACAAAGCCGGTGCGAGTCCCAGATGGGTCAGACATTTTAATTATCTACCTTCCATCTAAATTTAGGCTACCCCTGGCAATACAGCCCATGAAGGGCCTAAGCCTACCAAGCGACCGCTGCCCAGCCATTTGGCCTGCTGATATTGGGGTGCGCGTGATCAGCGCATCGGGTCCCCTCGGCCGTTGATCTTGGTTTTCGTGACCAGGGCGCTGCCTCACTGTCAGACAGCTAGTCAATTGTCCTCACGAGGCTGAGTGCACCCCGTTCCAGCCCTCACGTCAGTTTCTAAAATCCCTGATGGAGCCGGGAATCGAACCCGGGGCCTCCGGGTGAGAGGCAGCCACGCTACCCCAACACCACGGGGCCGGCTAAATATATTATACTTTCTGTAAAATACACGACCTAAGAGATGAAGGTTTTCATTTGTTAATAGATAACAGTGTTATGGATATATAACATCCTTATTAAATCCTGTGGATTTTGAGATGGAGGCGGGGAAGAGTTTGACCTCAAGCACTCTCAAATGGCAACCCACTATAACGAGGTTGAATCCCAAAAACGTGGGCACATCAGTCAACAGCCTTAGTATTTTAATTACAACTATAGGACCTGTGCGAGAAATGTCGCGTGCGTATAGACCATCCACCCGACTTTACTGTTATGCGGGCTGGACGCGTCTCAGTTCTGGCAGGGGCTATCGCCTTGTTTATTTGTTGAAACGCAATCTATAAACAAACAACAAATAAATATATTTGACGTTTCAAGAAATGCAAAATGTTTCCTGTATTATTGAGGCAATTTGGAAGATTTTGGTACAAACCACAACTTTTTAACCCCCCCCCCCCCCCGGTTTGTGAAACATACACCATAGCGTTTTCTATATTATGATGGTTGTAACATTAATATTTTCCTGTCTTTAAATTATAAAACTCCATGTAATTTTCAATTTATTCCGAGTGTCCGCGGGTTGAGAAGTTTGGGAATCACGGGTCTAGACAATTATTAAGTAGTCTGAGTTGACGAGCCGACCCACGCCTTCCTGCTACATTTAGAACTCCTGACAGACAATATTAGCTTCACAACAAGCCACGTCTCTCCCTCCTGACCTTTAAAGTTTCTCTGAGGAAGGGTGTCCACCACACGATCTCATTTCAAACTTTCCAACATATCCACTCCACTCCAACAACACAACACTTGTAGCGGAAAATTACACAGAGAAGCGGCGGCGTCACCACAAGTAGAACAATCTGTATCTTGGGTATGATATAAGTTAGGGTTTCACACCACACGCAAATGTACCGCATGTCCTACGAGTGCAGAATATTAATGTAAGTAGGTTTCCCTGCAGTAGTCCGATGTAAGAAATGTTGCCGATGCACTCCAAAGAAAGAGTCTGAGTCAAAGAGGTTTCGTAGTATTACCTTAGACAACTTGAACGAAAGGTATGATTAAATTGATTTAAAATACTTACTGCCAGAACATAACGCCACGGTCACCTGCTTTATTATCCTAGCCTTCAAGTACACACACTTGTACGGACACCAGAAAAAATAGAGGTCATAATAATCCACGCACGAATAAGGGCTTATGATAAGATGCCAAAGCCGTTATGAGAAACAAAAACAAACGGATACTATTTCACTTGAAAAACCATACAAAAGGATTCATAGGTATGGATGAATTATTATTATTATTATTATTAATTAAGTAGTTAAAATAATAATTTAGTCGTACGGCCAAAGCTACCTGGTGTAGAACGTTTGAGCTGGAGCTATTTAGGCTATTTACTCGGCAATTTCGATGTTACGTCTAGCCCTGCCATTTGGAAGGAACACTACAGGGCGATCTATGGCTGAAATGTAATTTATTTTGATTTTGTAACCACCAAATGTTCTACGTGAGGTCTTTTACGAGGTCAGATCGTAAGACTTGCGAGTGCCACGGTTTTATGACGATGATGATGATGATTGTTGTTTTAAGGGGCCTAATATCTAGGTTATCGGTCCCTAATGGTCTGGGTGATAGCAAAAATGACAATGAAATGGAAACTATAACGAAAAATAATTTAGATCGAAAATACTTACAGAAATGGAACTTGGATGCAAAAGACTCACAAAATGCAGAGTGGAAATACTTACAAAAGGTAATAATTTAGATCGAAAATACTTACAGAAAGGGAACTTGGATGAAAATGACTCACTAAATGAAGAGTGGAAATACTTACAAAATGTAATAATTTAGATCGAAAAAACTTACAGAAATGGAAGTTAGATGGAAAAGACTCACAAAATGCAGAGTGGAAATACTTACAAAAGGTAATAATTTAGATCGAAAATACTTACAGAAATGGAACTTAGATGGAAAAGACTCACAAAATGCAGAGTGTAAATACTTACAAAAGGTAATAATTTAGATCGAAAATACTTACAGAAATGGAACTTAGATGGAAAAGACTCACAAAATGCAGAGTGGAAATACTTACAAAAGGTAATAATTTAGATCGAAAATACTTACAGAAATGGAACTTAGATGGAAAAGACTCACAAAATGCCGAGTGGAAATACTTACAAAAGGTAATAATTTAGATCGAAAATACTTACAGAAATGGAACTTAGATGGAAAAGACTCACACAATGCAGAGTGGAAATACTTACAAAAGGTAATAATTTAGATCGAAAATACTTACAGAAATGGAACTTAGATGCAAAAGACTCACAAAATGTAGAGTGGAAATACTTACAAAAGGTAATAATTTAGATCGAAAATACTTACAGAAATGGAACTTAGATGCAAAAGACTCACAAAATGCAGAGTGGAAATACTTACAAAAGGTAATAATTTAGATCGAAAATACTTACAGAAATGGAACTTAGATGCAAAAGACTCACAAAATGCAGAGTGGAAATAGTTACAAAAGGTAATAATTTAGATTGAAAATACTTACAGAAATGGAACTTGGATGCAAAAGACTCACAAAATGTAGAGTGGATATACTTACAAAAGGTAATAATTTAGATCGAAAATACTTACAGAAATGGAACTTGAGATGGAAAAGACTCACAAAATGTAGAGTGTAAATACTTACAAAAGGTAATAATTTAGATCGAAAATACTTACAGAAATGGAACTTAGATGGAAAAGACTCACAAAATGCAGAGTGGAAATACTTACAAAAGGTAATAATTTGGATCGAAAATACTCACAAAAATGGAACTTAGATGGAAAAGACTCACAAAATGCAGAGTGAAAATACTTACAAAAGGTAATAATTTGGATCGAAAATACTCAAAAAAGTAATTAAGATTGAAAAATATGCACAAAATGTAGTTAAGGTTCAAAATACTTACAAAATGCAATATACTATAGATTCGAAATACTCACAAAATGCAATTGAAATTCAAAATAGTTACAAAATGCAATTTAGATTGAAAATACTTACACAATGTAATTTAGATTGAAAATGGCCAACTAGATTCAGAATATTCACAAAATACAATTGAAATTCAAAATACTTACAAAATGTAACTTAGATTCAAAACTCACAATACGTCAGCCAGCGATTTAAAATATTTACAAAATGCAATTTAGGTTGAAAATACTTACAAAATGGAGTTTAGAACGAAAATACTTACAAAATACTCACAAAATGCAATTTAGATACACGGGGAGCCAATCCACAAAACAGAGCGGGAATCTTAATGAGAAAAGAAAATATAATGAAAAGAAAAAGAAGGCTGATCCCTTGTAGAATGAGGGATCAGGAAAGATGAGAGAAAAGCCAATGAAGGCGGGAAAGGAAGAGCCTCCCTAGGCCTCGGATACCCTAATACCGTCGGGGTCGGAAGAGAACAAGTGTTGACCCATCGAGGTCGACAGGGCGGAGAGGAGCCGGGCAAAAGTGGAAGCAATGCCGGACTCAGCTGGTGTCCCGTGGTCGCCAACCCACGTTGTGAGCCCCGGGGGGGGAGGAGCGGTTTTATCTCACCTTTCAAATATCAGACTTCACAGGCCGTGGATGGAACCCGCGATATTGGGATCATGATTTTGTTGTGATTATTAATTCATTTTAGAGGCTTTGAACATCTTGTTCATCAGCCCCGTGTAGTTGCGTGTGTGAAAATTGTCTAATAGCCTGTATTGTGATGACTGTAGTAGTGTGCGTAGCTGTATTATGGACAGGGATGGTGTAGGTGCCCCGGGACTTGAAGTAAGGTATTATTACGGCATTTGCTTGGAAGGAGTGTGGAAAACCCGGGGAAAACCATACTCAAGATAGCCGTGGCCAGCGCCAGGATTCGAACCTGTGATCTCCGAACTTGGTTAAACTGCCCTCGCGGCTGTGGTGCACGGCTACGCCACGGGACTTGGGGTAAGAGATGGACACACTACTAGTCGCGCTACGTAGACGTGCTTGTTAATCGTATACCATGGCCACTAGGGCAACTGTACCAAGTCCGGAGATCACAAGTTCGAATCCCAGCGCTGACAGTGGCTACCCTGAGTGTGGTTTCTCCACACTCCCTCCACGCTAATTTCGGGATAGTATCTTACTTACCCAATCGTTGTCTCTAGTAGAATTACACACACTACTACAGTCATCACATAAGCCTCCGTGGCTTAGGCAGCAGCACGCCGGCCTCTCACCGCTGGGTCCGTGGTTCAAATCCCGGTCACTCCATGTGAGATCTGTGCTGGACAAAACGGAGGCAGACAGGGTTTTCTCCGGGTACTCTGGTTTTCCCTGTCAAAATTTCATTCCAGCTACACTCTCCACTATCATTTCATTTCATCTGTCATTCATTTAATCATTGCCCCAGAGGTGTGCGTCAGGCCTCGGCAGCCGGCAGAGTTCATATCCTCGCCGCTAGATGGGGGTTTCATTCATTCCATTCCTGACCCGGTCGGAGACTGGAAGCAGGCTGTGGATTTTCACTACAGTCATCACATAAAACAACAAGGTTATCAGACAAGTTCAACACACACGGGGATGATGACCAAGATGTCCCTAGCCCTTAAAATGAATTATTAACAACATCTACGTACTACTGATGAAGCTGGATGACTTAATAAAATTACACCAATTCAGATAAATAAGTCACATTACATGAATAAGCACGACAATAGCATAATATTACATTATGCAGCAAGCCTATAATGGCAATAATTAAGACACGAATATGTTTATAATTTCCATACGAGTGTCTTAATGACCATTATAGACAGTTGCATACGACTGTTAATGTTCGACGATAATTATAACTTTATTTTATGTTTGAACATAAAAATACATAAATACCTGTCGAGATTCCGCCAGTTGTTTATTGAACAGAGCGTATGCGCTGGGTTCCCGGTTATTTATTGAACAGAGCGCATGCGCTGGGTTCCCGGTTATTTATTGAACAGAGCGCATGCGCTGGGTTCCCAGTTGCGTTTACTGAACAGAGCGCATGAGCTCGGTTATTGATTTTCCGTGGATCAAAGATCTTGACAATGTCAAATGTTTTCCATCAGCATTCACTAAAATTGTCGCCGAACTCCTACGAAAGCGATTTCCTGTGTACAAATTGGAGTTTGGGAGATTATTAAGGTATAGTGCTATTTCTTTTCCCACATTTCCCAGTTTATTTATGCGAACATTTTGGACGGTGCACTTTCCATGTCGGTAATTTATAAAGAAGGATGGAGTGTTGCAAACTTCTGGACGTAGATTCATAAATTTCTTGCATATTTCAAAGTATTTTCCTGTTACCGTAAAGGTTCGTGCGTATTTTGTCTTTGGGATTGTAACTACAATGGTTGATCCGATATGCTTTACATTGTCAACTTTCTAATCGTGTAATTCATGTCTTCGGCATGCTCCCAAATTCCAAAAATAATTGTTGTTACCTAATTGGTGAAGCAGCTGTATCGTAATGAAAATCTTGAGCTCTGATTGGTGGAGAAACTATATCATAATGAAACCTCATTGAGATGCAGTTTTCTGGCATATAATATTGATGTTTCGGCATATTCGCACATAAATGTTATTCAACTAACCCCCCGCAATGACATCAACATTCAGCGAAAACAAAACTGCATTACGTCACTGTACATTCTCATGTCCGGTGGTTAAGTAGATCAATGCGACAATGATTCATGTGGGTTTCCAAGTTACTCAGAAGTGGTTAACAGGAATGGCGAATCTGATCAACGAATAAAAATAGACTGAGTTGTCAAGCAACAACTGAATACGTTCCATTCAGCAAGACTCATTTTTAAGCCTCTTAACCATATAAGCAAGCCGGTCTTATTGCGTGACTTTAAATGGTCACATGTTGCGGGTGCTACGTAGAATCTCATCCAAAGGAATGTGAATTTATCTTGAAAAATCTCTCGTGCATTGACCGAAATTCAAACCACGGCTGCTTCAGTCAAAAGGTAACGGTTTGGTTCGTAGCTTTTAACACCTTTTTACGCGCTTTAGATTTGTTGGTAATTCATTTAAGGGGCTTGGGATATCTTGGTGATCAGCCCCGTGTGCGTTTTGAGCTTGTCTGATGAATGCAGTAGTGTGTGTAACCGTATTAGGGACACGCATGGGGTAAGCTCTTATTGTTTCATCTGTGGGGCTTGGGCATCGTGGTCATTTAGCCCTGTATACTTGGGTGTATGTACAAATTGGCTGATAACTTGTGTTATTGTGGTGTCTGAGTAGTAGTAGTAGTGTGAATGTTTGTAATTGAGGTGAGGATTGGGAAAGAGGCGGCCATGGCCTTAAGTTATGAACCAACCCGGCATTCGCTTGGAGTAGAAGTGGGAATCCACGGAGAAACACTTCCAGGATAGCTGAGGTGGGATTCGAGCCCGCCACTTCTCAGTTATGCCTATCGAGGCTGAGTGTACCCCGTTCCAGCCCTCAGACCAAAATGAAATTTCTTGGCAGAACCAGAGATTGAACCCGGGCCTCCGCGGTGAGAGTCAAGATGCTGATGATACTTTTAGAGGCTTTGCGACATCGTGGCCATGTAGCTCCGACCGTGTACTTGGGTGTATGCAGAATTTTCTCTGATAACCTGTGCAACTGTGATGTCTGTACGAGTGTGTGTATTTATGATAAAGGTAGGATTTGGTTAGGAAGTGGCCGTGGCCTTACGTTAGGTACCATCCCGGCATTTGCCTAGAGTAGAAGTAGGAAACCACGGAAAACCACTTCCAGGATGGCTGAGGTAGGAATCAAACCCGCCTCTTCTCAGTCTTGCCTTACAAGGCTGGGTGTACCCCATTCCAGTCCTCAGAGCAGAATAGAATTTCTTGGCAGAGCCGGGGATCGAACCAGGGCCTCCACGGTGACAGCCAAGAGTGCTAGCCACTACGCATCGAGGCGGGTATGGGGTAGGCGTCCCATCACTTGAAGTATGGTGCTATCCAGAGGGAGTGTGGGAAAAAAACTGTGAAAAACCACACTCAGCTACTATCAGCGGCGGAATTCAAACCTGCGTTCTCCGGACTTGTTGCAGCTACACCATGGCTGTGGGGCACGATTTAACTAGCACGGCTACTCCGTGGCGTCGTCCTAGGGGGCTCAACTGGTTAAGGGGATCAATCTCCTCCCCAGGGACTCCCAACTACTAGGACCTACTGTATCTATCTCCCTTGGTCAACTCTTGTTCTCATCCAACTCCAACAATATTAGAATACCTAAGGTCTAAGATGTAGAATTCGTTTTGAAGCCTTAATTGGTACAGTATTTGTCTCGTCTTCTCTGATTCCCTTAATTTACTAGGTGTCAAAATATATTTTTTTTTCACGATTTCTCTTGCCTATTAGGTTATGTTCGTACTAGGGACTTGGGACATATTTCATCATCAGCCCCCTGTACCTTGGTGTGTCTTGACTTTGTCTGATAAGCTCTTTTACTTTAGTGACTGTGGTAGCTGTAATGGTCAGAGTCGGGGATGTGGTAAGTGGCCCGAGACTTGAAATAAGGTCCTGTCCCGGCATTTGCCTGAGCGGAAGTGGGAATAAACCGAGGGATAAACAACACTCAGGATGGGACAGATGACTTAGGATCTGATGATGTTCACTTGACGATCGAAACTGGTCATCCAAGTGTATTTCCTTTTCTTTTCAGGTTTAGGGAAACACCCATTACAATCGGATACAATCGTGTTGACAGACTGAAAAGCATTAATTTCTATGGTAGCCGATATATTTTCCCATGCCTCCGTCGAAAGAGATAATACTGTATTACCAAAGACTATTGAGTCCTTTATCGGGCTCTTCCAATCTGCATAGACTTGGTCGTATTTTCTTTTAAAGTTCTTGTAAATAGGCCGTATTTATAAATACCATCCATCAAAAAGCGGCTTCGGTGGGGTAGTTGGTAACATGCTGACCTGCTGTGCCCAAGATCGTGGGTTCAAACCCGGCCGAAGTCGTCGGATTTTTAAGAGCGTTAAAATCCTTCAGTATGCCTTCCTTCGGAGGGGAAGTAAAGCCGGCGGTCCCATGTCATAGATGTATGGCATGTAAAAGATCCTTCCACCAACTAAACTTGTGTGAAGCTAAATGTAAAGGTTAGATTTCGTTCTAACGCTCTATCCAAGTTCCAACGTTCACCACTAGGTGTCAGTGACATCTGGTAGCGAAAGTTGGAACTACTTGAAATTGAACGGAACTTGTAGCTCACCCCATGGGTGTCCGCTTGAAGCAGCTACAGCTTCTGGCAAGCCAAACATGTCCTCGGACACTCCCGGCACTAAAAGTCATACGCTAAACAATAAATAATAATAATAATCCATCAAAAGCAAGATCAAACTCGTCATCTTAGACTATTAAGGCAGCTGGTTTACCTGTTCTAGTCCTCTCATTTTCCTCGTTAACGAACGACTCGCCGGGTGGTCGGGGGGAGGCATGTTTACATTCGATGTCTGTGTGAAGCCAGGGCTTTCCCAACTTGCGGTACAGCGTTGTCTACTATCCACCGTAGCTACCGAGAGCAAGTAGTGAGATTACACTGAATAAAGTGGAACACTGGAAACCGAACAAGCGAGCCGGCAGCCAGGACCAGACTCTGAACTCCACGTGGAGTGACAGAGCAAGCATGCTATTGGTCAACAACCATCAGCTATTGGTCAGCAACAAACAATGGTTATTGTCGGTGCGTGCTACTGCCAAACGTTTGAGTCGCCGCTTGCTAACCAGGAAAGTGAGAGAACTATAGCACCGCTCTGAACTTAAGGGGTCTTAAGTGTGGGGCCAAGAGTTAACCATGAGATAGTTGTTGATTCTTTTTAGGGTCTTTGCAACATCGTGGTCATGTATCTCTGTGTACTTGGGTGTGTAGAATTTGTCTGAGAACCTGTCACGCTATATAATAATAATAATAATAATAATATCGTATGGCCTCGGGTGCCGGGTGCAAGCTTTGTTATTTGACACCCACAGGGCAGCTTGCATGACGATGTTGTTCCTTGCAGCACTATGAAAGTCAAGGAGGTTAGATTTCTAAGCTCCTTGACATTTTGGCGCTTTCTAGTAGAGAAATGAGGAACTTTGGGTTAGCAGAAACTCCCGAGATTAATTTTGCCGTTATGAACACGGCCGACTTAATTCAAATGGGTTCTTTGACATGCCACCATCGTATGACATGCGTATCGTGATTTTTGCCGCCTTTAAAAAAAAAAACACTTACCACGGCCAGGAGCGAACCTGCAAGCTTGCGGTTGGTAATCCGACACGATAACCACTCACCCACCGTGGCAAGCTGTGGCGCTCTGATACCTGTATAGTGTGTGCATTAAAGTAGGAAGTCGGAGGGGAAGTAAAGCCGGCGGTCCCACGTCATAGATTTATGGCGTGTTAAAGAACCTTCCACTAATTGCACCTGTGTGAAGCTAAATTGTATAGGTTAAGAATGTAAACAACGCTCCTAGGCTCCTACGTTCGTTGCCAACAGCTGACTGCGGTGGCGTCTAGTAGCTACGTTCTGAACTAGGCCTGGTAGTCGTTGACGGTGGCATTTGGCGGCAAAAGTAGGAACTATTTGAAAAATTCAAAGTTGCAGTCCTTACTTGAATTAAAAATCAGATACACACAATTAACACCGGTTATCAGACAGATTCTACACACACCCAAAGTACACGGGGCTACATGACCGCGTTGTCGCAGCCCCTAAACTGAAGAACCAACCAACCAACCAAAGTAAGTAGGAAGCGGCCGTGGTATTCAGTTACGTACCACCAGGATGGCTAAAATAAGAATCGAACACTCCTTGTCTCAGTTTTGCTTCACGAGGCTGTGTGTACCGCGTTCCAGCCCTCAGACCAGAATTACATTTCTTAGCAGAGACGGGAATCGAACCCGGGCCTCCACGGTCACTGCCCAGAACGCTAGCCACTCCGCAAAGAGGCCAAGAGAGGTGGTACATGAAGAGAAGAGTATCCTACAGCCAAGAGTGAGCAATACCAGAGTTTGCCCGAGGCACCATCAAGTCGTTGCTAACCACGTCTCAACAACTTACTGCTAAAGCCTCTGAGGGTGAACTTTCCACAGTGCGGGAACTAAATCTTCCGTAATTTTAGAGATTAACTGTTCCTCTACGTGTGTGAGCTCTCTCGCTAGCAGAATTTTCTCCTCTGACTAAATCCTTCCCTTTCCCCATCCTCTCGCACATCCAGAGATCACCTGGGGGCGAAACATACATAAAGCTTTTCGTTTCAACTGAGCGAAGCGAACATCTCCTTCCCTATTATTGCACTGTGCAAAGCATGATGATGCATGTTTAGTTCTTAGCACTCCCGTTTCCATAGGATCCGGGAGGAGGCGAACTAAGTTTCTATGAGGCTGATTATTTTTATGGCTTGATACCCTTCCTGGCTAAAAAGTAACAATATTTACCATGTTATGAATGCTTGATATTTGCCGTATTGATTAATAATACGAGGCGTGTTCAAATGAAAAGGTACGAAACGATACTGTGGGTACAATTTATTCGTTATTCAAAAGTTGTCACCACAAGCCTGTGCACAGGTGTCCCATTTGTTCACTAGCCGAAGAATTCTCTGTTCTCAGAATTCTTGTGGTTGTGATAGGAGCCAATCCTGTACGGTGTCCTTTAGTTCGTCGTCCGATTGGAAACGCTTTCCCTTGAGATGACTTTTTAACGGACCAAACAGATGGAAGTCGCAGGGTGACAAGTCGGGGCTGTAGGTCGGGTTCTCAAGTTGCTCCACTTGAACGTGCCAATGCACCTTGTGTGACGTTAGAGACATGTGGGCGAGCATTATCATGGAGCAGAATCACTCACTTCGTGAGCAGTCCAGGCCGTTTGTTCTTGATGAACTTGCGAAGGCTACGGAATGTTGCACAATACTGTTAATGGTTCGTCTCAAGAGAAAACGTTTCGAATCGGACGACGAACTAAAGGACACCGTACAGGATTGGCTCCTGTCACAGCCACAAGACTTCTGGGAACAGGGAATCCTGCGGCTAAGGAAGCAATGTGCACGATTAATGGATAACCTAACAATGTTCATTTACATAAACGTTCCTTATTAATAATATCTTCGTGTACTGGTTTAGTGATTTTATGAATAATTGTTAAGCTAGTTTTATGAATTAGATGTAAGCAATTTGACTGATGAAGACCTCAAGGAAAGATTGAAACGTGTACCTACGATGAATAGATATTCAAAAATTTCACCTGTCTTAAATGTCTTTTCCGCCAAGGATAGTTAAGGACAGGAATTGGAAGTAATTCAGCAACGGTCTATGAAAGGTACCGTCCCGGGATTCGCCTGGAATTGAGAACTGATGTTAGTAAAACGTCGTTGCGATCGTGCTGCGCGGAAACACTATACAAATGTAAAACAGGAAAAACTTACACATTATTTTAGTGCATAAAACTAAGTCGTAAATGTAAGAAAAGTGTTCTTATATTTTTGTACAATTGAGAAAAGGTATTACAACTTGTGTTAATAGATTATATAACTTTTTTTTTTGCTATTCCGGATTATCCGGATTTTCGATAATCCGTATCAGTTCCGGTCCCACTTCATCCCGATCAACGAGGTTCTTGTGTACCGATAGGAAGCTAAAGGGCCGTAGATTAATATGTCGCAAAAACAACATTGAGAACATTGAGCATTCCCTTAAGGTTCATCCTGCGTAAATGAAAAGCAACTGGAGATGGTACAAAGGAAGGCTGCTAGGTTTGTGCTTAACAATTTTGATCCTAGAAGTATTGCAACTCGAATGATAGAAAAACTAGGGTGGGAATCTCTGGAAGGGCGGCTTCGGTGGCGTAGTTGGTAGCATGCTGAGCTTCTATGCCCAAGATAACGGGTTCAAACCCGGCCGAAGCCGTCGGATTTTTTAAGAGCGATATCTACACTAGAGCATTGGGGCAGATAACCTCGATGTTAACCTCTCAAAAGAACCATTACTACCACTACAATGGTGGCTTCGGTGAAGTAGTTGGTAGCATGCTGAGCTTCTATGCCCGAGGTCACTGGTTCAAACCCGGCCGAAATCGTTGGATTTTTAAGAGCGTTAAAAATTCCTCAGTAAGCCTTCCTTCGGAGGGGAAGTAAAGCCGGCGGTCCCATGTCATAGATTTATGGCATGTTAAAGAACCTTCCACTAATTACACCTGTGTGAAGCTAATTTGGATAGGTTAAGAATGTAAACAACGCTCTTAGGTTTCTACGTCCGTTGCCAAGAGCCGACTGCGGTGGCGTCTAGTAGCTAAGTTCTGAACTAGGCCTAGTAGTCGTTGACGGTGGCGTTTGGCGGCAAAAGTAGGATCTATTTGAAAAATTCTAAGTTGCAGTCTTTACTTAAATTAAAAAACAGATAACACACACCAATACAGTCATCACAATTAACGCCGGTTATCAGACAGATTCTACACACACCCGAAGTACACGGGGCTATATGACCGCGTTGTCGCAGCCCCTAAACTGAGGAACCAACCAACCAACCAATCTCTGGAAGATAGAAGGACGAAATCCCGACTATACGCTATGTTTAACACTTACACTAATCTGCCAGCATGGGGAGAACTAACCAAACGTCTGGGAAATCCCACCTACCGGAGCAGGGCAGATCGTCCACATTAAGTCAAGGGACGACCACAGCGTACAAATTATGGGAAATAGTATTTCATTAACCGTGGTATTGATAATTACCTGCCTCAGTCTTAGAGCCTTTACCCAAACATATTGATGTGTTTAAGAGAAGATTGACATTTTGTGTAAATACTACGATGTAATTATTTATTTATTTATAGGTACTGTTACAGTTAGGCAAAACCTGGTGGTAACCAGATATTTACATGGTGTATATCTCAATTTCTCCCCATGTCTCTGTGTTCCCCGAATGCAACATTTAAATTCTTCTTGAAAACTTTATTAGTATAGTTCCTCAATTCCGAATTGTGTATATTGTGTTTGACATTATTGTTGGTGATTTTCTGTATTTGTACACTTTGCCACCGGGGAATTGATGATGATGATGATGATAATTGTTTTAAGGGGCCTAACATTTAGGTTATCGGCCCCTAATGGTTTGGGTAATTACTAACTTACATACTAGAAGAAGAAAAGCAAAACAAAAGGAGAGTAAGGCAAATGAAGGACAGGAGGAAAAGAAATGCCCTCAACCCTCGAAGAATGCGTATTGAGGGACTTGGAAGGAAGAAGAGCCATAAAAGGCAGATAGGAAAGTGAAAGAGAGAAGGGTCAGCCCCACAGGTAATGGATAAAAGGGGGAAAACCGGACCCAGCTCAGCAATCCCTCGGGGTCGCCAACTCCCGAACTCACCAGCAATATCTAGGGTGCACCAGAAGTGGTGGGGCTACATACACCCTGCCTTGAGGGCCTTGAGCAGAAGGCAGGAACTAACAGGAAAAGAAAAAGAAGGAGGGTATCAGAAAAGATGAGACAAGGCCCAATTAAGGCGGGAAAGGAAGAGACTCCCTAGGCCTCGGATACCCTAATACCGTCGGGGTCGGAAGAGAAGAAGAGTTGACCAAGTGAGGAAAGAAGACGGAGAGGAGCCCGGCACAAGTAAGTGGAAGTAATGCTGGACTCAGCTGGGTCCCTCTAGATGTGAGCCCCTGGGGGAACCGGGGAATTACCCCCCTTTGCAAATATTATACAATAATAATAATAATAATATAAAACCTTCAAGCACAGTCTGAACAAATACAACCCCCCAAGTCAACAGTTTAAAGATTCCAACGGGAAATTGGCTCACAATGATAAAGATAATTGTCAGATTCTAGCAAGTTATTTTGAAAACCTCCTCAACTGTGAGGCTCCAGTGACCCCTTTCGTTTATGAAATAAATCCAAACATCCACCCCGATTCGTCCCCACCTACAAAGGCTGAAATCACGAAGATAATCCAAGAGCTGAAGGACAACAAGGCACCGGGTGAAGATTTGATAATTGCTGAACTGTCGAAACATGCAGGGGAAAAGGCAATCGACAAGCTTGTTGCAATTATTCAAGAGGTCTGGGAGAGCGAAAAACTCCCAAGTGGATGGACCTCTGCCGTAATTCATCCACATAAGAAAGGGGAGAAAACCGATGTGAACAATTACCGTGGCATCTCTCTTCTGTCAATAACTTACAAGATCCTCTCAAAATCTCTACAGAATAGGGCGGAACAACAAATCGATCCACAAGTGGGGGAATACCAAGGGGGTTTCAGAAAGGGACGGTCATGTGCTGAGCAGATTATGAATCTGAAGTCCGTCCTTTCATATCTGAAAATCAGGAACAGGGAATTCGTGGTGACCTTTGTTGATTTTAGAAAAGCGTACGACTCAATTGATCGAACCACCCTATTGCAAATCCTTGAAGAGTTTGGCTTAGATAACAAGACACAATCAATTATCCAGCAAACCCTGACCAACACCACCTCCAAAGTGAAGTTCAGAGGAGAGTTGTCCGATGCCTTTGAAATCAGGACAGGAGTGAGGCAAGGAGACGGACTCTCACCTCTACTCTTCAACTGTGTTTTAGAAAAGGTCATCCGAGAATGGCGGAAGGAAATGAAAAATTCAAGGGTAGAAAATGGGGTAAGGCTAGTGTACAAGTATATGAATCTTACGATCGACTGTCTAGCCTTTGCAGATGATCTAGTGATCTTTTCAGATTCCATTGATACGGCAGAACAACAACTTAACCAACTGAAAAATCAAGCACTGAAGGCTGGGCTTCAAATCTCCTTTGAGAAGACACAATTCATGACAAACATAAAATCAGCGCCCAGGGAACTGGAGGTCGGACTAGGAAAAGTTCAGAAGGCAGAAAAGTTTAAATACCTCTGTGAATGGATAGAGCCTAACCTATCAGAGAAAGAAGCCTTCGTGTCACGCATTAATAAAATGGAAATGGCATACAACCTGACTAAAGACATCTACAATAAGAGATCGATATCCTTAAACGCCAAAATTAGACATTACTGCACTGTTATTCGACCAGAGGCTCTGTATGCGGCAGAGACTCTAACAATGAACAAGAAAGGTCTAATGGAAAAACTAGAGGCGAAAGAAAGGAAGATTTTGAGGAAAATCCTGGGTCCCATCAAAGAAAACAGCGAGTACAGAAGGCGTCACAACCACGAATTATACAAGCACGTGGAGAAGATCAGTGACACGATTCGAAAAAGAAGGATTGCCTTTTATAGCCACGTGACACGAATGAGCACAGGCAGGATATCAAAACGGATATTGACGTACTTTCAGGATAAGAAAACCAAAGGGGCATGGTTCACGGAAGTTGAGAAAGATCTACGTGAAATGGAAATTTCCCCTAACGATATCCAGGAGCGTGTTCCACTTCAGGAAAAACTACGTACGCACAAAGGTTTCCAGGAAAAGCCGAAGCAGAAGACAGGGAAGGTGTGGTCCCAAGAGAGAAAAGAACAACACCGGAGACGAATGCGGGAACACTGGGCGGTAGTTAAAGCTCGGAAGAAGAGACAGTTGAACTGACGTGGTCCCTAGTTGGCCGAATCGAAGAAAGAATAATAATAATAATAATAATAACTTAACAAGCCTTGGATTCCAGTAATCTTATCGTTAATTTGCAAGGTGACAGAAAGATAACTATGCTTACATCGCATATCAATCTTAAACAATAAAGTGAAGTAGGTTATCAAATTTCGCTGAAACCACGAAAAATAAGATACGTCTGAAATGCAGACAGCACATCAACCTTCATTTCGTATTATCCAGTAGAACAATGGTTTCGAACTGATGATCGTGCATTAAACGATAGTAAGGTAGCAAAGTAACCCGCACCATCTGCTCACAAATTGACCTGGCAAATGAACACACACTGTAATAATAATAATAATAATAATAATAATAATAATAATTGTACGGTCTGTGCTACCGTGACTCAGATGTCACTGATAGTACCCCGTTCCGGGAATCGAACGAAGTATTTAGCCAGGTAAGGGGGAGTATTAGTTTTTAAAATTCTCAACAGTAAGCAAGAAGTCGAGTACGACCGCCTTTCCCTTTCACCTTTCAGCCTTGTAACCTTAGTTTCTGATCACCCCTCGTAGTTAGTGTTAGGTTTTCATTTCACTATCAGCGTGTCGGTCTACTAACCCCAATATTGCAGGTTCGCTCCTGGCCGTGGTAAGTGATTTTTGAAAGGCGGCAAAAATACGATACGCATGTCATACGATGTTGGCATGTCAAAGAACCCATTTGAATTCAGTAGGCTGAGTTCATAACGGCAAAATTAATCTCGGGAGTTTCCGCCAACACAAAGTTCCTAATTTCTCTACTAGAAAGCGCTATGTTCAAGGAGCTTAGATATCTAACATCTAACCTCCTTGACTTTCATAGTCGAGGAACAACGAAATTAGACATGCAAGCTACCCTCTGGGTGGCAAATAACAAAGCTTGCACCCGGCACCCGAGGCCATACGATATTATTATTATTATTATTATTATTATTTCAGTATCACCCAAATCATTAGGGGCCGATGAACCCAGTTGTTAGTCCCCTTAAAAGAAAAAAAAAATATCATCACCAACTCCCCACTAGTCGTGAGGGCCTAGAGCAGGTCCATCCAGTCATTGCGCTCGGGGAGCACTGGGCAGTCAGACTAGCGCTCCTTCCCCTACCACCACTACACTGTGGCAGCGAGGAGATGGACGATGTTCGGACCAGTTTTATAGATACGTACGTACAGTCGTGCGGTCGACGGCTCTTGTGGGATTGTTGACATATTAATAGGGCTGTTTTGCCATAACAAATATACCGCATAGACCTATACAAATCGAAAGATACTCCGATGTATGGAATGTGCAGGAATCGAACACAAGTGTTAAGTAAAGAATATTGTGATTTATTCCGAACTGAAATGTGAACATATTAGAGAGGAAATTTCAACAACAAATTGTGTTCTATTTAACACATTACATCTCTGTTGCACACTAAACATTTGGCATGCCCTTTATAAGCTGTACAGAAAATGAAATTTCCCATTCTGCTTTAAAGACTGCTGCTTCACCACTCCTTTTGTTTTATGCTGTTCAGTCATGACCACTGCGAAACTGATTTGCTTACACGCTGTCAACCAAGCGCATTGGACTAGACTAGCGACTGATGGATCGGCTGCACACTTAAGCGCGCTCAGCCAGCCAAGCTCCTCCCACTACTTCTGAAACTACCTTCCACCGAAGCGCTCGGAGCACAGGCTTAGAGCGCGGCCGGACGCTCAGGGAGCGATGTCTGGATGGCCCTGCCCTAGAGGGTTATCTCGAAGTAAGGAGATATATAGTAAGTTACTACAGTTGCTGACGGTCCACATGGAAATCAAACCATGCATATGAACGAATGTTACAAAGTTATACATTTCCAGGAGAAGATAAGATGTCGCCAAGAAAGGAAATTCAACTCGCCGAGATGTGGGTTGACAGAAGAGTGGGCAGCAACTGTCTTTGTTACATCTCCAGACCTACCTCTTAGTACCAAGGTGAAATTACCACATACACTTTATTACAAGGGGCGTGTGTCTGACTCGTAGGACAATACTGTACAACGAGGCACATTTGTGTAACTTGTCAGACTAGAAAAATATCTTACAACTCCTTCCTTCCTACCCCCAATCCCTCCTTCCTTCCTCCCACCTTTCCTTCATTCTTCCCTCCCTCCCTCCCACCCTCCCTCCTTTCCTTCCTTCCTTCCTTCCTCCCTCCCTTTCCTTCCGCCCGTCCTCCCTCTCGTCCTTCTTTCCTTCATTCCTCCCACTCTCCTCCTCTTCCTTGCTCCCTTATTTACGCCCTTCCTTCATCTCCTCCCTCCCACTCTTCCTTTCTTTCATTCGTCCTTCCTTCCTTGCTCCATTACTCCCGCTCTCCCACCCTTCCTTTATTCCTCTCCCACCCCCTTCCTTCTTCCCCCCCACCTCCTTCCTTCCTCCCGACTTCGCTTCATTCTTCCATTCTACCCTTCATCCCTCCCTCCTTTCCTTCCTTCCTTCCTCCCTTTCCTTCCGCCCGTCCTCCCTCTCGTTCTTCCTTCCTTCCTCCTCCCACTCACCCTTCTTCCTTCATTCCTCCCCCTCCTCCCCTTCCTTCCTTGCTCCCTTACTTACGCTCTTCCTTCTTTCTCCCCCCCCTCACCCCTCCCATTCCTCCCTCACATCCTTCCTCCCACCCCTCCTTCTTCCTACCTCCCTACACCCCTCCTTCCTCCCACTCACCTTTCCTTCATTCGTTAATTCCTCCCACTCTCCTCCTCTTCCTTGCTCCCTTACTTACGCCCTTCCTTCATTCCTCCATCCCTGTCCCCAACCTCTATCAAACCTTCCTCCATCCCTCCTCCCACCTACCCTTCCTTCATCCCTCCCCCCCACCCACCCACCCTTCCTTCCTCCCTGCTCCCATCCTTCCTTCCTCCCACCCACCCTTCCTTCATTCCTCCCTCCTGCCCTTGTTTCCTCTCTCACTCCCGCCCTTCCTTCATCCCTACATCCCCCCACCCCTTCCTTCCACTAACCCCACCACCCCTTTCCACCAAGGGACTTACGGCCAGTGAGTCGTGTGTGGCGATCACGGGACCCCAAATAAGTCCGGTATTGCTTCCACTTACTTGTGCCAGGCTCCTCTCTTCATCTTTCCTGTCGACCTCCCTGGTCAACTCTTGTTCTCTTCCAACCCTAACGGTATTGGAGTATCCGAGACTTCGGGTGCCTTGTATTTTCCCGCCTAATCTACCCCTGTCGTTACATTCATGATAGCCTCATTCTTTCGAGGGTTCAGATCTCTTCTTTTCTTTCTCATGGTATCTCGTGCGTACTTTCTTCATTCATTCATTCATTCATTTATCCTTTCATTTATTTATTTATTTATTTATTTATTTATTTATTTCAAGAATTTATATTCGATGCTGGCGTTCAAAAACGAAATGTTAGATTTTTTTTCGAGTATGCTTCTAATTTTTAACTGTTTTGAAAAAATGCAGAATGGCTCCATCAATGACCAACCATCAACTTTTGTCTCAAGTGATCATTTACACTACATGCGTGCTTTAAAACTCTGCTAATGTCAATGAATAACACAATTTTTGGCAACAATAAATTTGCTAGTAGTTTCATTTCAGGAGCTTGGTCATCGTGGTCATTTAGGCCAATATATTTTGTGTGTGATTATTTGCCTGATAACCTGTGGTATTGTGATGGCTGACAAGTGAGTGTATTTGTAAATGAGGTGAGGATTGGGAAGGAGGCGGACGTGTCATAAATCTAGGAACTATCCAGCCATTTTCCTGGAGTAGAAGTGGAAAACCAGGGAAAATCATTTCCAGGATGACTGATATGGGAATTGAACCTATCTCTTCTCAGTTTTGCCTTACAAGGCCAGCCCTCAGACGAGAATTAAATTTCTTGGTAGGTCTGGGACTCTGGGGTGATAGCCCCAAGAATGCTAGCCACTACACCAGGAGGTAGTCGGTAACAATGTTGCCATCAACCATGTTTTCGGTAAGAAATTTGGGCGATATACAACAGTTGCGATGTAAAACAAGAGGTCAGCTGATTAGATTCTTTGAATAGCCCTTAAGGGGGCAGTGTGTATATAGTCCTACCACTTATGGTGAAAGCGGCGTCGGTTGCGTATTTGGTAGCATGCTGAACTGCTGTGCCCAAGATAGCGGGTTCAAACCCAGCCGGAGTCGTCGGATTTTCTAAGAGCGTTAAAATCCTTCAGTATGCCTTCCTTCGGAGGGGAAGTAAAGCCGGCGGTCCCATGTCATAGATTTATGGCATGTAAAAGATCCTTCCACAGACTAAACTTGTGTGAAGCTAAATTTCTACGTTAGATTTCGTTGGAATGCTCTATCAAAGTTCCAACGTTCACCACTAGGCATCATTGACATCTGGTAGTGAAAGTTGGAAATACTTGAAATTGAACGGAACATGTAGCTCACGCTATGGGTGTCCGCTTGAAGCAGCTACAGCCTCTGGCGAGCCGAACATGTCCTCGGACACTCCCGGTACTAAAAGCCATATGAAAAAAAAAACTTATGGTGGACCTTGGATAGCGCTACACCCGTAAGGGCTAACGGCTAGTAAGCTCGGGCTTATTTTACCATCGTCACTGGAGTGGACCCTCCATTTATCCATCTGCCTTTCATGTCTCTACTTCCTTCCAAGTCTCTAACCCCTTATTCTTCGAGGGTTGAGGGCATTTCTTTTCCCTGTCATTTATTCCCCTATTCCTTTCTTTTTGTCCATGAAATGACATGTCCTATGGTTCGGATTCCACGTAAAAAGGAGGTCCCGTGGCTCATGATCTCGAGATTAACGGTCACGTTAAACTACAAGCTTGCTTTTTCTTTTTGTCCTTTACTTCTTCTAGTACGTAAGTTAGTTGTTTCATTTGAGAGGCTTTGACATCGTAGTCAATTAGCCCCGTAAACTTGTGTGTGTATAGAATTTGTCTGATAACCTGTGTTACTGTGATGTATCTCGTAGAGTGTATATGTAATTCAGGTGAGGATTGGGAAGGAGGCATCCGTGGCCTTAAGTTAGAAACTATCCCGGCATTTGACTGGAGTAGCAGTGGAAAACCACGGAAAACCACTTCCAGGATGGCTGAGGGATATCGAACCCACGGCCCTCAGATCACAAGTAATTTTCTTAGCGGAGCCAGGAATTGAACCCTGATCTCCGGGGCGACAGCCATGACCGCTAGCCGCTTCACTACGAGGTCGTCTTGCGCAGTTTGACACCCATACTAAACCAAGACTTTTAGCTCTTTTTAGTAAAAATAATTTATATTACCGAAATGCTGACTGGGAAAATACCAAGTGCTGAGCTATAAATTGTACAATTAATTGCCGATTATAGAATCATTCAATTCCTTTAACGACTAAGATATTGCCACTTACTGGAACCTCACAAAGACATAAAATTACATGATCCTATTATGCAACACGAAACGAACTTGAACAGGTAAAAGTAAGCAACATTGCGCTAAGGAGCGACCAAGTTACATCTAAAGTAAAGTTCTTATCGTAACTCTCTAGGTAAGGTATGGCAGTTATAACGCAATAAGGAAGGACTCATAAAAAGAAAGACTATTTAAAATAAATTAAAAGTTTTAGAGTGTTTTAATGGTCTTCAAAGAGTCAATCTGGTAGTGCCAACTCAGAGAAAAGTTACAAGAAGTTCAACAAACGTAAAGCCAAGACGGTGTTATGCTCAATATTCGAAATAGGCCTATATGTTTTAAACTAAGAATAACTACGGTGGCACTAATGTTGCCAACTTTCCTCTCTTCTCTGCTCCTAATCGAGTGTGTTTTAAGTTTTTTTTGCAACCTTATGGTTGGTGGTTGGTTGGTTCCTCAGTTTAGGGACTGCGACAACGAGGTCATGTAGCCCCGTGTACTTTGGGTGTGTGTAGAATCTGTTTGATAACCGGTGTTAATTGTGATGGCTGTATTAGTGTGTGTTATCTGTTATTCAGGTTAAGACTGAAGACGATCAATTTCAAGTAGTTCCTACTCTTGTTACCAAATGTTACCGTCAACGACACCTAGCCGCGAACTTGGCTACTAGATTCAACCACGCCCAGCACCTTGCGGCGAACGTTGGAACTAATATAGCGTTAATCAAATAAACTACAAATTTTGCTTCACACAATTGTAGTTAGTGGAAGGTTCTTTTACATGCCATAAATCAATGGCATGGGCCCGCAGGCTTTACTTCTCCTCCGAAGGAAGGCATACTGAGGGATTTTAATGCTCTTAGAAAAATCCGACGACTTCGGCCGGGTTTGAATCCGCAATATTGGCCATGGAAGCTCAGCATGCTACCAACTGCGCCACCGAAGCCGCCTATTAAAGATTAAAAACATAAAAATATGCAAGTAATACAAATTAATTGAATCAATTTTTAGAATCACAGTTTAACTTTAGATAAAAATGTATTTTCCCTTAAAGCGGTCTAGGCTGAAAAAGACTTAAAATTGAGTCCACAAACGGGATTAGGGACAGTCGTGGTGTTGTGTTGTCGGCGATCAAGATCACGGCTATCTCTCGTTGATGTTCCATAAGTCACTCTGCAGTACCCCTGTGGATACGAATTACACTTCTTAGCAGAGCTGGGAATCAAACCCAGGGCCTCAGGAGTGACAACCAATTACTACAGTACGAGGTGGTCTCCAGGATAATGATGTGACTTGAATGCATACAGGCAAGAAAATTCCATTGAAATATATAAAGTTAGGAGTAGAAACCTTGTTGGTTTCCTGATATTTTGGTCTACTTTCATCTTATGAAATACTAGCTATTGTACCCGGCGTTTCCCGGGAGGTGTCTTTATGAGTTATAGAAATATACCTGCCAATATATTTCGCAGTGTGTATTCATTTTGCCCGAAGTGAGTTTAGAACATAGTTCTCCTCGACTCTGATGTTACTCAAGTGCAATATTAACTCACTGTAAACCTAGTCGAAAAGTACTATGGAGTACAATAACGTAGCGGAAAATGCAACAATAGTAAAAAGGGATGTAGGCCTACAGTATATAAACAATTCATCGAGAACTCAGTCTCACAATTACTTTCCTGATAGAACTCAGCAATTCTTCTAGGTTTTCGCCTTGTCCTGTGTGGGGTTTCGCCTAGGACACCAAGCTGGCTCATCAGCGGGCTCTTGGTGTCCCCGCCTTGACCCCCACTGAAGTAGCGAACTGCGCGCTACCTCCCTTTTTATGAAGCACACCCGCATCTCTTTACCGCGAGAACTAAAAGCTCAAGCAGTCATAACCTCCCTATGAAGGCTTTCTAAAAGTTGGTAACTTATTTCTCGAAATTTCCATATGGTAAGGTATGTTCTTTAATAATAAATTGCTGGTGAATCCACTGTTAATTACTGTAAACTGCCATTGCTTCTGTCTTGCGTACTATCGTGCAAGCAACGACCCGACCAAAAAATAAATCTCCGTGGATATAAGTGCACTTCCGTTTCATCCGACGATGCGCTTGAAAAAATGCAGAATGGCTCCATCAATGGCCAACCATCAACTTTTGTCCCAAGTGATCATTTACACTACATGCGTGCTTTAAAACTATGCTAATGTCAATGAATAACACACTTTTTGGCAACAATTAATTTGCTAGTAGTTTCATTTCGGGAGCTTGGACATCGTGGTCATTTAGTCCAATATATTTTGTGTGTGATTATTTGCCTGATAACCTGTGGTATTGTGATGGCTGATTAGTCAGTGTATTTGTAAATTATGTGAGGACTGAGAAGGAGGCGGACATGGCATAAAACTAGGCACTATCCAGCCACTTTCCTGGAGTAGAAGTGGGAAACCAGGAAAAATCCCTTCCAGGATGACTCATATGGGAATTGAACCTAACTCTTCTCAGTTTTGCCTTACAAAGCCAGCCCTCATACGAGAATTAAATTTCTTGGTAGGTCTGGGACTCGGGGGGTGATAGCCACTTCACCAGGAGGTAGTCGGTATCAATGTAGCCATCAACCATGTTTTCGGTAAGATATTTTGGGCGACATACAACAGTTGCAATGTAACACAAGAGGTCAGCTGATTAGATTCTTTGAATAGCCCTTAAGGGGGCAGGGTGTATGTAGTCCTACCACTTACGGTGAAAGCGGCTTCGGTTGCATAGTTGGTAGCATGCTGAACTGCTGTTCCCAAGATAGCGGATTCAAACCCAGCCGGAGTCGTCGGATTTTTAAGAGCGTTAAAATCCTTCAGTATGCCTTCCTTCGGAGGGGAAGTAAAGCCGGCGGTCCCATGTAATAGATTTATGGCATGTAAAAGATCCTTCCACAGACTAAACTTGTGTGAGGCTAAATTTCTACGTTAGATTTCGTTGGAATTCTCTATCAAATTTCCAACGTTCACCACTAGGCATCATTGACATCTGGTAGCGAAAGTTGGAAATACTTGAAAATGAACGGAACATGTAGCTCCCCCTATGGGTGTCCGCTTGAAGCAGCTACAGCCTCTGGCGAGCCGAACATGTCCTCGGACACTCCCGGTACTAAAAGCCATACGATAAATAAATAAAATAACTTATGATGGACCTTGGATAGCGCTACACCCGTAAGGGCTAACGGCTAGTAAGCTCGGGCTTATTTTACCATCGTCACTCGAGTGGACCCTCCAATTATCCATCTGCCTTTGGTGTATTCTTTGGAATACACGGTAAGACAGAGTAAGCTTTTGCTTCTCTTTGCTTTAGTTCATCCCTTCCTTTTTTCGCAAACACCAACAGTGATCTCCTGATTTCCCTTTGTTGGTATATGTTTCTTACACTACCTGTAAGTCTGTTCTAGATATATATCTTCCATGACCCACCTAGCGTCATCTAGCAGCGAATCTCTGAAGTTCCTCAATTTTTCCATGCACAAGAGGACTTCCTTACCAATCTATCCACCAGATCTCGTCGCTATCGCCAGCTATCATCTCCGTGATCAAGAGAACTTCGTCTACCTTTTCACCCACCAGGCTGTGCTAGTGACGCCTGCTATCAACTCTTTGAAGACCATTTCATCAAGAGAAATTATTATTTCAAAGTTGGCTATTCGTATATGTATTCCTTTTGTCTCCTACCCTCACCTTTTTCCCTTCCCTGGTCTCTCCGCGCTCCGTTGAGCTGGCCTCACGTGTGCGTCTGAAGTCAAACCAGTCAGTTGGAGCTTAACTAAAGCTCGCCTCCTCTACTCGAGGCAAACTTTTAAATTCGACGCCATGTTCGAGTTTTAGAATCAACCGTCAACAGCAACATCGCCTTCTTCATGAAGCAAAGGTAAGTACCGACTTCATGTTTTAACCACATGCTCATCGCTTTTAAAAGGCTCAATGCTTTTATTTGGATTTTATAGACAGTGAAAATTGCTATATGTGATACAATAACTGCTTTCAAGAGATCTTCGTGATCAAACTCGAACTATCAAGTCTAACTTTCAAAATGAAAGATTTTCTGAGAAGCTATCTCACATCGAGGGATATCTCTAAAATACCCACTGTCTATATAATCTAGTTTTCCGCCGAGGGATTCTCTACCCAATTTAAACAAGTCATCATTGCTCTGGAACCTTCCAGAACCTACACTCTATCTACCAGCTATACTGTCATGTATTTTCCACTTGATATGGGAATACTTTCTTCGCTGAGAAACTTATGTGGGATAAACTTCTAATCCACATAAACTGTATTCCTACGTGGGAATTCTTCTGCCGTATTTAACTGCCGCCCATAGAAACTACAACTCATAATTCTCTCAAGTCAAAACTCGACTTTTACATAATTGCAATAACTTTTCTTTCTATAAACTTTTTGTGCTGGTACAGTGAACTTTCAACTATATCAACAGACTATAGTGATAACAGTGCCTGTTCAACTTTTCATCCGCGTCGCGCTCGTCCGAGTACAATAAATACGGCCATGAACACTCTTCCACAATCCCATTTGATCTTTCCCAAACCCTTTACTAACAAACTAAAATAATAAAATTGTTACTTTAGGTCTTTTTTCAATGAGATGTCACTCTCAATAAGTGCCCTCCCTTACTTGCTCCACGTACAACGAATTAATGTCTGTAAAACTTCGAGTCTAGTACACGCCTTAAAGTATATTGTTTCTCCCTTCTAATGAGGGAATCCAATTCTTTCTACTCAGAAGTGAGTTATCTCTAGGTTTCACGAAAGGGAAATTTGCCCCATTTTTCTCGTGATCCCTACTTAAACATAGGAGTTCTAGAAACTTCCTTTCAATTTTTCTCTTCAGCTTTCACAATAAGTGACCTGCCCTATTTGTATAATCTCTAAAAGTAGTTCTATATTAATACAAGAAGTTATAGAAACTTCTATTTTATTTCTTCCTGTTTTTGTTTTGTTTACTGTTGTTACATTCGAAGTTGTTATTTGTTCATATTTCTAAGATACCTATCTAGAAATCCTTAAAGTACACACCTTGTACTTGATTTATTGTTTAACTTTAATTACTTTAATTATCTTAAAATTTTCTATTTATTAATCTTAGCTATTTCAAAATCTTACGAAGATTTAAGCTCATATAAAAGGTTTAAAACCAAAAAATTATCAATTGCCTGGCGCAAGATTTAAATGATTTCGGAGGTCTGCGACCACAATTCTTTGTAAACTCAAATTATATATGTCTTAAATTCATTACACCTTTTTGCATTGTTACATAAATTTGATTTTTTTCTTTTGCTCTATCATTTCTCTGAAATAACGGTTAGGCAAGATCCTGTCTTCCCTGACTCTTCCTAGGTGTATGTTCTCTTTAATAAAAATAAATCCATTGATAAGGTTTTCACTACTTGTTGCATTTGAGCAAGAACTCTTAGTTATTAACTTATTAAAGTCTCTCTTAGCTTTGATAGCTAATTCTAACAGGCCAGTAAGGCAAGCATAGCTCGCTACGCCAGCTTCCTGCTTGTGGAGATTCTCTCTACCACTTATGGTTGGTTTTTCAAAATTTAAGAGTTTCTCATTGTCTGAACTTTTAGTCGGCGCCTTGCTGGGTAAAAGCTTAGTCATTTCTAAATGCAACTATTGGTACTCTTACCAAAATTATTCCCAAGGGTATAATTGCTTTATCCCTATCCTTCTTGGAAGCATTCGGTAGCTCTTTAGAAATTCTACAATTTCAAGAACTAAAATATCACGGCTGATTCAAATTATTTGTATTCTTCAAAATACTTGTTTAGAAACAAACTCCTTTGAACAGATACACAATAAATCTGTTACTCTTTGTCTTGCCAGACCACCACCCTTCCCCATAGTAGGTATATTTAAGCTTGAGAGGGAATACGCTATAGCAGCTTTCTTGCGAATAGCCCAAGTTCCAGCTGCGTTTCCTGTTAGGTTCGCCTAGGTCCCTACCCACTTTAGGTATCGGAAAGCGGATTTGCAGTGGCAGCTGCCTTTGAGTATACATAAAGTTAAAATTATAACTTCTGTTGGACTCTCGTCCCATTCCTCCATCCTTTTTCTCCAGTCCGAAACCCACTTCTTTTTCTTCATCATCTTCCCTTGGGTGTTAGGTTATTCCCAAGCTAATAATCTACCCAGCCTTTCACGTCTCTACTTCCTTCCAAGTCTCTAACCCCTTATTCTTCGAGGGTTGAGGGCAGTTCTTTTCCCTGTCATTTATTCCCCTATTCCTTTCTTTTTGTCCTTTACTTCTTCTAGTACGTAAGTTAGTTGTTTCATTTGAGAGGCTTTGACATCATAGTCAATTAGCCCCGTATACTTGTGTGTGTATAGAATTTGTCTGATAACCTGTGTTACTGTGATGTATCTCGTCGAGTGTATATGTAATTCAGGTGAGGATTGGGAAGGAGGCATCCGTGGCCTTAAGTTAGAAACTATCCCGGCATTTGACTGGAGTAGCAGTGGAAAACCACGGAAAACCACTTCCAGGATGGCTGAGGGATATCGAACCCACGGCCCTCAGATCACAAGTAATTTTCTTAGCGGAGCCAGGAATTGAACCCTGATCTCCGGGGCGACAGCCATGACCGCTAGCCGCTTCACTACGAGGTCGTCTTGCGCAGTTTGACACCCATACTAAACCAAGACTTTTAGCTCTTTTTAGTAAAAATAATTTATATTACCGAAATGCTGACTGGGAAAATACCAAGTGCTGAGCTATAAATTGTACAATTAATTGCCGATTATAGAATCATTCAATTCATTTAACGACTAAGATATTGCCACTTACTGGAACCTCACAAAGACATAAAATTACATGATCCTATTATGCAACACGAAACGAACTTGAACAGGTAAAAGTAAGCAACATTGCGCTAAGGAGCGACCAAGTTACATCTAAAGTAAAGTTCTTATCGTAACTCTCTAGGTAAGGTATGGCAGTTATAACGCAATAAGGAAGGACTCATAAAAAGAAAGACTATTTAAAATAAATTAAAAGTTTTAGAGTGTTTTAATGGTCTTCAAAGAGTCAATCTGGTAGTGCCAACTCAGAGAAAAGTTACAAGAAGTTCAACAAACGTAAAGCCAAGACGGTGTTATGCTCAATATTCGAAATATATGTTTTAAACTAAGAATAACTACGGTGGCACTAATGTTGCCAACTTTCCTCTCTTCTCTGCTCCTAATCGAGTGTGTTTTAAGTTTTTTTTGCAACCTTATGGTTGGTGGTTGGTTGGTTCCTCAGTTTAAGGACTGCGACAACGAGGTCATGTAGCCCCGTGTACTTTGGGTGTATGTAGAATCTGTCTGATAACCGGTGTTAATTGTGATGGCTGTATTAGTGTGTGTTATCTGTTATTCAGGTTAAGACTGAAGACGATCAATTTCAAGTAGTTCCTACTCTTGTTACCAAATGTTACCGTCAACGACACCTAGCCGCGAACTTGGCTACTAAATTCAACCACGCCCAGCACCTTGCGGCGAACGTTGGAACTAATATAGCGTTAATCAAATAAACTACAAATTTTTGCTTCACACAATTGTAGTTAGTGGAAGGTTCTTTTACATGTCATAAATCAATGGCATGGGCCCGCAGGCTTTACTTCTCCTCCGAAGGAAGGCATACTGAGGGATTTTAATGCTCTTAGAAAAATCCGACGACTTCGGCCGGGTTTGAATCCGCAATATTGGCCATGGAAGCTCAGCATGCTACCAACTACGCCACCGAAGCCGCCTATTAAAGATTAAAAACATAAAAATATGCAAGTAATACAAATTAATTGAATAAATTTTTAGAATCACAGTTTAACTTTAGATAAAAACGTATTTTCCCTTAAAGCGGGCAAGGCTGAAAAAGACTTAAAATTGAGTCCACAAACGGGATTAGGGACAGTCGTGGTGTTGTGTTGTCGGCGATCAAGATCACGGCTATCTCTCCTTGATGTTCCATAAGTCACTCTGCAGTACCCCTGTGGATCAGAATTACACTTCTTAGCAGAGCTGGGAATCAAACCCAGGGCCTCAGGAGTGACAACCAATGACTACAGTACGAGGTGGTCTCCAGGATAATGATGAGACTTGAATGCATACAGGCAAGAAAATTCCATTGAAATATATAAAGTTAGGAGTAGAAACCTTGTTGGTTTCCTGATATTTTGGTCTACTTTCATCTTATGAAATACTAGCTATTGTACCCGGCGTTTCCCGGGAGGTGTCTTTATGAGTTATAGAAATATACCTGCAAATATATTTCGCAGTGTGTATTCATTTTGCCCGAAGTGAGTTTAGAACATAGTTCTCCTCGACTCGGATGTTACTCAAGTGCAATATTAACTCACTGTAAACCTAGTCGAAAAGTACTATGGAGTACAATAACGTAGCGGAAAATGCAACAATAGTAAAAAGGGATGTAGGCCTACAGTATATACACAATTCATCGAGAACTCAGTCTCACAATTACTTTCCTGATAGAACTCAGCAATTCTTCTAGGTTTTCGCCTTGTCCTGTGTGGGGTTTCGCCTAGGACACCAAGCTGGCTCATCAGCGGGCTCTTGGTGTCCCCGCCTTGACCCCCACTGAAGTAGCGAACTGCGCGCTACCTCCCTTTTTATGAAGCACACCCGCATCTCTTTACCGCGAGAACTAAAAGCTCAAGCAGTCATACCTCCCTATGAAGGCTTTCTAAAAGTTGGTAACTTATTTTTCGAAATTTCCATATGGTAAGGTATGTTTTTTAATAATAAATTGCTGGTGAATCCACTGTTAATTACTGTAAACTGCCATTGCTTCTGTCTTGCGTACTATCGTGCAAGCAACGACCCGACCAAAAAATAAATCTCCGTGGATATAAGCGCACTTCCGTTTCATCCGACGATGCGCTTAAAAAAAAGGAGGTAAGAAGACTATTAGCAACGAAGCATTAAACTTAAAACAACACCAAATGTCAACCAAAAAAAAAAACTTTTCTTTTACTAGACTAATAAGGTTATAACTTGGAATGGTGCAGAGGCTTAGTTGATCGTCTTTCACCTGGAAGGTCAGGGTTCCAATCCTGGTGATAGTGGGGTGAAATTATCACCAAAAAAAGAACACGTAACATAAGAAAGGGCCAGCTGACCTGAAATACCTCGCCAAATCAAAATGAGCCATGCTGGCTCTGGTGATCCCAATCAATTGGGATAAGCTGTTCAAAAGTTGATTAATAAGGTTATAAATATACGCCAAATGCACCAATGGTTAGCTACGTACTTGAGTAATGTATTTATGCAAATATAGGCCAGAAATTCCATTATGACATGTCGGTTAAGCTCCAGGTATCGCTGGCTTCCATTCTACTGTAAAATTACATTTATGAATAGAATTGCTCTACTTGCCCCCGTGTGCAGATGTGGATGAAATCGAATTTCACAAGTCTGCATTGGACGAACTATGAACACATGATGCTGATGAAATATTCATTAATACACAACAGGTAACGCACCTATCTGAACTGGAAATCGAATGTAAATCCCGTTATACTAATTCTGAACATTACCAGCAAGTAAAATTGAGTCAGCAGCGCTGTTTAGTGGTACGTTTTCATATCTAGTGAATTACCTACAAGTCGCTTGCCACGGTGGGCGAGTGGTTATCGTGTCGGACTGCCAACCCCAAGCTTGCTGGTTCGCTCCTGGCCGTGGTAATCGACTTTTGAAAGGCGACGAAAATCACGATACGCATGTCATACGATGTTGGCATGTCCAAGAACCCATTTCAATTCAGTAGGCCGTGTTCATAATGGCAAAATTAATCTCCGGATTTTCCGCCAACACAAAGTTCAACATTTCTCTACTCGAAAGCGCTATAGTGTCAAGTAGCTTAGATATCTAACCTCCTTGACTTTCATAGCGCTTCAAGGAGCGATAAAATTCGACATGAAAGCTGCTCTCTGGGCGTAATTAACGAAGATTGCACCCGGCACCCGAGGCCACACGATATTATTATTATTATTATTATTATTATTATTACCTACAAGTCTAATTCCTATATTGACCACCTCGTGGTATAATGGCTAGCATTTTTGGCTAATCTAAATTTAATTATGGTGTTTGAAGCCATTTTCAATGTTGTCTTAGTAAACGAAGTTAGATGTTTTTCAGTCGATCAACACGATTGTACCCTAACTGTGATGGGTTATTCCCTAATCCTGAAAAAACATGAGATTAATAAATACCCTTGGGTGACCAGTTTCGATCATCAAGCGATCATCATCAGATCCATTACACTTCGGCTATAAAATCTATGTCTGAAAGTATGGGTGAACGTATTTACAATATGTACACTTATTTAGTTGCAGAAACTTCAATTTTATTTTCACTCTGTGCGTTCACTACTTTGGGATCCAACATTCCCACTAGCTTCTAAGATTACCGTATACAAAACCTACTTTGTACCAATTCTAACATACGGGCTTGAAGCAGCAACACTGGTAGGACCAGCAAACAGCCGTCTACAGGCTGCTGAAATGAAGTTCCTCCGTCCCCGCTTACAAAAGACAACGAAAGATAAATTAAGGAATGTTAACATCCGTGAAGAGGTTGGATTGGAAAGAAGCCTTTTGGAATTAATGGAACTCTATTGACTACTGTGGTATGGCCATATGAAAAGAATGGTTCCAGAAAGAACTCCTAGAGCTTATTTTGAAAGGGTAGTTCCCGGCACAAGACCCCGAGGACGACCTCGAAACATATGGGTGAAACAAGTTTCAAAGGATGTCAAGAAGAGAGGTGTAAATCGGCATACTCTATCCGACGAACAGCTATGGATGGATAAACCAAATTGGAAGAGGCTTCTGTACTACCGCACCTGGCTTGCTGGAGCGAACACCTGATGATAGTGATCATGATGATGATTAGTTAACATAATTTAACTCGTCAGTATTTGTTAGTTACAGTCTACCGGGTGAGTTAGCCGTAGTCGTTACGGCGTGGTTGCATGCAGTCGCTCACATCCGGGAGGCGAGGAGGTTCGAATCCCTCCACCGGCAACCTTGAAGATGGTCTTCTGTGGTTTCCCATCTTCCTTCCAGGCAAATGCCAGAGTTGGTCTCTAACTATAGGCCACAGCCGCTACCTTCCGATTTCTCGTCATTATATTCACACTTTCTTCCCCTGAAAACACTTCACACGCGACGGTACTTGTAGCTCACCCCACGGGTGTCCGCATAGAAGCAGCTACTAACTCTGGGGAGCCGAACATGTCCTTGGACACTATCGGCACTAAAAGCCATACGCTAAAAAAAGAATTAAAAAGTATAGTCTATATGTGATGTTTTATTGAAATACTGGAAGTGGTGATTGAACTCCAAAATGTGCTTGTTTAGAGTGAATATGTGATTGTAGTTAAATGGTCAGTTCAGATTGTATTGTACAGGCTACTTATCTGAGTCTTGCGCGGTCCTGGTGTGAGCAGTTATCTTCGTCACTATCTGCTCTCAACTAGGGGAGTTTCCTGTGTGCCAGGGTCTCTTATATCCCTGGACTTGTCCCCTCTCGCATTCTTAAGTGTCTGTGTTAAGCTTCGAAATGTTATGTTTTTCAGTCGGTGAAGATGATTGTACCCAATTGTAATAGGTGGTTCCCTAATCCAGAAAAAAAAATACTTGAGATTAATAAATATACTTGGATGACCAGGTTTGATCGTCAAGCGATCATGATCAGATACTTTACACTTAGGCTATTAAATCTATGTCTACAAGTATGGGTGATGGTATTTACAGTACATAGGCTACACTTATTTAGTTGCAATATTAGTTAAACTGATACAAATAGTCATTATTTGTTAGTTGTATGTGATTTTGTTTTAGATACGGTACCGAAAGTGGTGTTTGACCAAAATTGGTAGCTTAGTTGTCAAATGATCAGGTCAGAGTGGATTGTGAACTTAGCTGCGTGAGTTACTCTCGTAACTGCCTGCACTGAACTGTATGTATTAATCTCATGTATATTTTTTTTTTCGGGATTTGGGAACCGCCCATTACAATTGGGTACAATCGTGTTGACCGACTGAAAAACATAAAATTTATATTACTATGACAACACTGAACAAGTAGTTCCGTGAAAAACTAAATAGCCTATTTTCATATATCCTACTTATGTTAATTGCTTCTATCAACATACAAAATTTAAGTTTGATTGCTGTAATAGACTCGTAGATATTAGAAACCGTCTAAATGTTTCGGATGGTCGCCATGTTGGATTTTTATATATGTAGATTTTAGAGTTATGTACTATTACATGAAGATTATTGTGTAGGTGTAGTATTCAAACTTCAATCGCATGATTAGGACACAAGTAATGAAATCGAGTTTTTAAAATGTTTCACAGCTGCCATCTTGTGGTTATGAATACAATTGAAATAAATTAGAGTAGATGCCAGTGGATTAACATTTGTATAAGCATTTACAGTAAATATTTAAATGGACGTTTATCGCGTTTTAACCATCCGAGCACAGTGAAACTTGGTACGGTAAATGCTTACAAATTTTAATCCACTGGCATTTAATTGATTTCAATTGTTTTCATAACCACAAGATGGCAGCTGTGCAAAATTTTAAAATCTCGTGTTTATTATTTCGTGTATCCTAATCATGCGATTGAAGTTTGAATACTAAACCTACACAATAATCTTCATATAAGAGTACATAACTCTATGACCTATATATATAAAATCCAACATAACCACCATCTGAAATATTTAAACGGTTCTCAAAATCTACGAATCTATTTCAGCAATCAAACTAAAATTTTGTATGTGGATAGAGGCAATTAACATAAGTAGGATATATGAAAATAGGCTGTACAGTTCTTCACGGAAATACTTGTTATTTTTGTCTAAAATGACTAAAAAGTTTGGATACTTAAGTTTTGAGTTAGAAATTTTCGCACAATACTTTATCTCAATGTAGGTCATTTACCAAAAGCTATTTGGTCCATCACATGAAAGATCCAATTAATAGACAAAAATTATTAATGACATCCACCTTTGGTCAATATGTAATTGTTACAAAACTTGTGCAAGTTTCAACCATCAGTGGGATCTTCTTCAGCAAGAAATTACTAAACTTAAGAAACTAAATTAATCTATAAACTAAGGTTATAAATCTAATTGCTGAACATAATAGGCCTACTAATGATAAAACTCAGGTAACATAAAATGAAAGAGACGTAAAGCTAAAAAAGGAGGAAATCACAAAATAAAAGTATCAACAATAAAAAAAACTTATCAGATAGCTTTAACTGTTTTATTGTTGACTAGCTTCGCCCGGTATCTTAACGGTCTACACAGCGTAAGCTTAAAAGGCGTATTTTTTTCGATTTCAATGAACTACGATTATATCCGTTTTCCGCTCGGCATGATAGGTTAAAATCACTGACTGGACTACTAGTTATATTATCATGGAGATAGCATGTGCAACGAATTCTTGTCAGGCTGGATTTAAGAATGGCGAGGTGCATGAAACACAAGCCCCCCTTCTGTCCAATCTAAACTTGACCGAGTATTCTGCGGAATGAAGATTGAAACTGGGGTAATAGGCTCGCTCGCTAGCTAGGAAGCTAGTAAGTGAATGGAGATTGTTGGAAGAAATTAAAACGTAAAAACACTTATAGTGGGCGAAGTATTAAAGATATAGATATGCTGTCGAGGACTCTTTTGTAAAACTTTTCACACTGAACAATTTTTACACTCATAGTATATAGATATTTTTAAAGGTTTACCCAGCGTAAGATTAAAAGGCGCACGGACGGTAGATTTTCTTTTGACTCGATTCACTGAAATCTTCACTGCTCGGCTTCCTTTGGTCATAAATAAATTATTTTCTAGAAAAACCTTTCTCGAGAAATCCTTTACAGAATGGTGAAAAACGCATCAAAATCCATCCAGTGGTTCTCGAGATTACCCGGAACATCCAAGAATCAGGGACTTTGTTTTATACTAAGTAGATATAATTGTATTTTGCGAGTACCTCACACCAGAGTTAAATTTCTTGGCAGAGCCGGAGATCGATCCCGGCCCTCCACGGTGACAGCCAAGAGGCGGACACGCCATAAAGTTACTTCTTTGCTACAATCTGAGTTATAATTGCTCAATTAATTACACAGAACTCCACGTTACCTTGGAATTAACGTTTAATCGTAATAGCGTAACTTGCAATGCGTTACCGCTCAGGTCTGCATGAAACAAACATAGAATATTAATAGCGATTGCAGTGAGGTAAACTGTGTAATAAGATTGCGTGTTTCCCGTGGCGCTGGAAGTGATTCTCACTGAGCCGTGCTTGCCTGTGGTAGGCACAGTGGGGAGGCTTCATTTCAATCCACCTTCTTTGTTTCTGGCATTCAATTAAACTGCGTTCATCCCTTCTTCCATGTTATCACCATCTTGGAACATACACAGAGCAACATCGCAATAGCGCCAGATACAAACACGATCGAAGCCGTGGCGGATCTAGAATAAAGATAGCTCTGAAGTCATTTTCAATGTTGCATTATTAACAATTAATATTGTAACTTTCAGTCTATCAACTGGAATACAGTATATGAAAAAATAACCTGAAATAAATTGCATGTGTTTAATATATAGAATATTTTTATGGACTATTGAAGACTAAGAAAACTATGGAATGACCTGTTTCACTCGTGAAGAAATATGCAAGACAAGCTCTAAACAACACTATCAAACCTACAGTGACACCCACAGACAGTCTCTGCCTTACAAAAACAAAATTAAAAAAAAAGGTCAGAAAACTTAGTGAGAATGGTAATTATTAGTCTACTGATACATATTAAAGCATTAAGCAAGTATATAATACGCTAAGGTGTATGTTTCAAAAATTCAAGCTCCTAAACCAGAGGGAGTTAGAAGGTGTGGTTTGTACCAAAATCTTACAAATCGTCTCAATAGTACAGGAAATAAACTTGCATATCTTGAAAAGTCAACGGAAATATATTTATTTGTTTATAAAGTGCCTTTAAACAAATAAACAAGACGATAACCCCTGCTAGAACTGTGTCGCGTACAGTCCGCATAGCACTAGAGCCAGGCGGGTAGTCTGTACGCATGGGGCGCACACAACCCATTGGCCATTAGAATATGCGCGAGTTCTCGCACGGGTCCGCTAGTTTATATTAATGTTGCAAAACTTAGAAATGACTATTACATCAACAAATCAGTCTTCCTCCCCCAAACTTATCACTGCTGCTGTGATACAGTTAAGCAGTAAGCCCTTAACAACAGCAGAATTGTATTTATTTATTTATTTATTTATTTATTTATGTCTTTTGCAGTGGCGAAGTTAGGGCTCGTGGCCCTCTCTTACACTTAACCACATAGTTATAATAAAATACACAAAAACTACCATTGAATAAGATACGTAAACTAGAAATTAAGTTAGAATAATACAGGACATAAAAAAGTCCTCTCGGCACCTCGGCGGAGGTAGATTTTACCGGACAAATAGGCAGAATATGCAGGTTTTCATAGAAGGATCAGACCTCATTTATCGCGTGAAAGTATTTTATAATTGGAGATTAATTAACTTTGTTTTTCGTCATTTTATGCATATTTTAAACATTCTATTGTCTTATGATGACGGTAACCTTCTTGTCATTTGGAGTCCATTTTTATACTTGTGGTCACACTGTCCTTATGCAAGGTTTCGACACTGATGTGTAACTATGTAACGGTCTGTTACTTCTTCACGCATAATTATATCTCCCGCAGAGATGTTGGTTGGTTCCTCAGTTTAGGGGCTGCGACAACGCAGTCATGTAACCCCGTGTACTTTGGGTGAGTGTAGAATCTGTCTAATAAACGGTGTGAATTGTGATGGCTGTATTAGTGTCTGTAATTCAGGTAATAATAATAATAATAATATCGTATGGCCTCGGGTGCCTGGTGCAAGCTTTGCTATTTGACACCCAGAGGGTAGCTTGCATGTCGAATTTCGTAGTTCCTTGACTATGAAAGTCAAGGAGGTTAGATGTTAGATATCTAATCTCCTTGAACACAATAGTGCTTTCTAGTAGAGAAATGAGGAACTTTGTGCTGGCGGAAACTCCCGAGATTAATTTTGCCATTATGAATTCGGCCTACTGAATTCAAATGGGTTCTTTGACATGCCAACATCGTATGACATGCGTATCGTATTTTTGCCGCCTTTCAAAAATCACTTACCATGGTCAGGGGCGAACCTGCAATCTTGGGGTTAGTAGACCGACACGCTATCCACTCACCCACCGTGGCAAGCTTGTAATTCAGGTAAGGACTGCAGACGGTCAATTTCAAGCAGTAGTTCCTAATGTTGCTACCAGATACTACCGTCAACGCCACCTAGCTGTGAACTTGGCTACTAGATGCCACCTCAATCAGCAACTCGCAACGAACGTTGGAATTTCCCCTCCAAAGGAAAGCTTACTGAGGGATTTTTAGCGCTCTTAGAAAATCCGACGACTTTGGCCGGCTTTGAACCCGCGACCTTGGGCATAGAAATTCAGCATGCTACCAGTTACGTCACCGAAGCCGCTTCACACTTAGTCAGATGGAAATCTGAATCTGATCTCGCGCAAGTGCGTTGTCATGGCAACGTCTGATGGCTCATCCCTCATCAATTTAGTAGTGTTGCCATGTCAACCACTGATAGCTCTTGGCATTTTCTTATAATTCCGAAATCATTTTTCTCATCCCTTGGCGTAATGGTGGCTCATATCAAAAATTCTTTCAGACAAACGTTTTAGGTAATTAATAGGGGAATATTGTCCATTTTGTACGGTTTTGATATTGTGCCTATTAACAGAGATATGATTAATGTTTCCCGAAAAAAACACTTTTCCCACCCCTTTGGTCAATGGTTGGTGCCATCAAAAAACGTTTCAAACATAAATTTTTGAGCTTTATCCGACACATAGTATGAACGTTGAACGGATTCGATATTTCACATATTAAGAGAGTTATAGCAATATTTCATTTTTTTTTTTGAAAAAAAAGGTCCCCCATTTTCATCCCCTTCGACCGATTTAGCCCAGTAACGAACTCGTCCGAGATTTTATGGGTATACATATTCGGTAAAAAATTCAAAGTGATTGGTGCAAAATTACGGCAGTTATCGTGTCCACAAAAAACTGATATACATATATATATACATATATTACATAAATTATATATAAACATTTGAACTGACGGTGGTTTTGGGGTCTGGGGGATGTGAAAGGCGAAGATATGTCGAAATTTTCCGGAAATCGAAACATGGTACCCATTGCAATAGTTAGCTTTCTAATGAAATCTACCTAAAATACTGCCGTCAACAACACCTAGCTGTGAACTTGGCTACTAGATGCCACCTCAATCAGCAACTCGCAACGAACGTTGGAACTTCCCCTCCGAAGGAAAGCAAACTCAGTTTTTTTAGCGCTCTTAGTAAATCCGACGACTTCAGCCGGGTTTGAACCCGCGACCTTGGGCATAGAAGTTCAGCATGCTACCAGTTCCGATACCGAAGTCGCTTCCCACAGACAGATGGAAAACTGAATGTTATCTCGTGCAGTGGCGTTGTCATAGCAACTGCTGATGGCTCATCCCTTATCAATTAAAAGTAAAGTTGTCATGGCAACCTCTCTTGGCACTTGGCATTTTCTTATAATTTAAATCATTTTGTTCACCCCGTGGCGTAATGGTGGGTCATATCAAAAATTATTTCAGACAAAAGCTTTAGGTAATTATTGGGGGAATATTGTCCATTTTGTGCGGTTTTGATATTGTGCCTATCAACAGAGTTATGATTAATGTTTCCCGAAAACCCCACTTTTTCCCACCCCTTTGGTCAATGGTTGGTGCTATCAAAAAACTTTTCAAACATAAATTTTAGGGCCTTGTCCGACACATAGTATGAACTTTGAATGGATTCAATATTTCAGATATTAAGAGAGTTATAGCGATATTTCACTTTTTCGAAAAAAGCCTCCCATTTTCACCCCCTTTGACCGATTTTGCCCATTAACGAACTCGACCGAGATTTTAAGGGGATACATATTATGTAAAAAATTCAAAGTGATTGGTGCAAAATTACGGCAGTTATCGTGTCCACAAGAAACTGATATATATATATATATATACATAAATTATATATAAACTTTTGAACTGACGGTGGTTTTGGGGTCTGGGGGATGTGAAACGCGAAGATATGTCAAAATTTTCCGGAAGTCGAAACATGGGACCCATTGCAATAGTTAGCTTTCTAATGAAATCTACCTAAAAATAAAGATAGCAATGCACATCAAACAAGAAACATATAAAATTGTTACCTGAAACAATAATGAAATGAAAATCCACAGCCTGCTTCCAGTCTCCGACCGGGTCAGGAATGGAATGAATGAAGCCCCCATCTAGCGACGAGGATATGAACTGTGCCGGCTGCCGAGGCCTGACGCACTCCTCTGGGGCAATGATTAAATGAATGACAGATGAAAAGAAATGATAGTGGAGAGTGTTGCTGGAATGAAACTTTGACAGGGAAAACCGGAGTACCCGGAGAAAAACCTGTCTGCCTCCGTTTTGTCCAGCACAGATCTCACATGGAGTGACCGGGATTTGAACCACGGATCCAGCGGTGAGAGGCCGGCGTGCTGCCGCCTAAGCCACGGAGGCTTACACCTGAAACAATAATAATAATACTAATACTACTACTACTAATAATAATAATAAGTGATAGTGTTAGATCTAGTAAATAACTGGGTATTTTAATTTTTATTTATATACCATAATGGCTCAATCATGCTGTCTATCATCCATCACCAGTCACACGAAACAGTCAGCGGTGTTCAAAAGGAAATCTCTGCAAGCAGTCTTAAATTTTGTGTAGGTCTTGCATTTCCTTACGTCAGCTGGGAGTGTTTTCCAAAGTCGCGACCCAGTCACAACGAAGGATTTATTGTACTTGGAAGAGTGGTTAACGGGAATAGCGAGGGAAGAGCCAGATCTAGTATCAATATTATGAAATGAGGACAGGAAATGAAATTTCGAAGAAATATACAGTGGGAGATTTTCGTCTAGGGTTCGATATACCGACGTCAAAATATGAAAATTTCGACGCCCTTCAGGTTTCAGCCAAGAAAGAGCTTTGTAGCTAGGGGTTACGTGAGAATCGTAATTCAAGTTGCAAGCAAACCGAAGACTAGATTTCAATGCTCGTTGCAGTTTTTTAGTTTGTTTGCTAGTTGCATCAACAAGGACCACGTCGCAATAGTCAAGTATTGGTAGTATCAAAGTCTCAATAAGTTTTATCCTCACGTCTTGTGGTAAAATGTCCTTATGCCGTTTGAGTGGGTGTAGCGTCGCGTACATCTTCCTGCAAGTATTACTTACATGTGCAGACCAGTCAAGAGTTTCAGTCAGAGTCATACCGAGGTTTTTCACTGTTTTACTAAACGGGATTACGGTTGCATTTAAAGTCACAGGAGGGATAGTGTAGTTTTTATACATGGAATTCAATAATCCCTGCGAGCCGATTATAATAACTTGGGTATTTTTGGGGTTGAGAAGGAGAGCGTTATCGCTAGCATACACACTGAGTGGTTGCAGGTCGGTGTTTACATCTCGTATCGCGTTCGCTATATCTTTGATACCAACGTGACAGTAAATTTGGAGGTCATCCGCATAAAGATGATATCTATTATATTTTATTACTCAGGAGATGTCATTAATATAAAGGACAAACAAAAGAGGACCAAGAACGGAACCCTGAGGGGTTCCTGCCTTCCTGAGTCGCCACTGTGAAGCAGTATCTTGTGTTATTACACGTTGCATGCGATCTGTAAGATATGCGGTGAAAAATTTTAAAGCCTCATTACCGAAAAGGCATGCAAGTTTCTTCAACAATGTCTGGATATGTATCGTGTCAAAAGCCCTACTGAAGTCAAGGAGTGTGAGTATTGTCACTTGTCTATCGTCCATTGCTTGTCTGATATCATCAGTCACTTTTAGTAAAGCAGTTGCTGTGCTATGGCCCTTCTTGAAGCCAGATTGAAGTGGATCCAGAAGAGAGTGAGCGTGCAGGTATTCCAGTATTTGAGTATGTACCAACCGTTCTAACGCTTTGGAAAGAGCGGGGAGAATAGAAATTTGACGGTAATCGGATAGAAGTTTAGAGCCTGGGTTCTTGGGAAGTGGGATTACATTAGCGTACTTCCAAATTGCAGGTAATGTGCCGTTTTTGAGACAGTGATTAAAAATATGGGTGAGAATGGGTAGAATAGCGCCAATGATATTATGTATGAAAGTTATATGAATATCGTCGACACCACTAGCTTTCGATTTAATAGAATACAAGACTTTCTTAACTTCATTAGTGCTGACAGTACGAAAAGCAAAGCATGGGTGACTTTGTGGGACAAATGATGGGTCATTATTTACATGAGGTATGTTAAGCGGATTAGACTGAACTCTCTCTTCCGTGAAATACGCATTTAAATCGTCAAGTGGAATGTCAGGTACCTGAAGCTGTTCCCGTGTTTTGCCTATGCCCATGGCTCGGAGATGCCTCCAAGCACTAGCCGTATTTAGATTCCTTGTTGATTCACGATCATATTTAAACTTAAGATTACGGATGATTTGTTTAGTTCTATTCCTCATTATTCTATAATTTTCATAGTCACTTGGGTCTTGGGTACGTTTGTAATGTCGATAGAGTGTATCACGTTGAGACATCATATGTTTAACAACAGAGGTTGACCATGGATTAGGTTTGCGTGATATTCTTATCTGTCTTTTGGGTGCATGTTTGTTGTATAGACTGTGTATTAACTAATTAAATTTATTTATTTTTGCATCAATGTCTTTCAGATTTAAAATGTCATTCCATGGAAGAATGTAGGCATCGTACCTTAGTTCATACATATCGATATCTTTCATATTCCTGCACGTTATATACCTAGGTTTATATTTTGGAACGCGTAGTGAGTAAGCAAGAAATATAAGATCGTGGGTGGACACGGCCGGTACTGAAATCTGTCCGTGAGTTACCACTTTCTGAGGGTTGTTAGTCACTTTGAGATCTATTAAGGTGTGGGAAATGTTGTTGGTAGTATGTACATGGCTAGTAGGATTTGAAGGAAGGATAGTCAAGTCACATGAGGAAAACATGTCTTCTAATTTCTTAGTATCGTAATTCTTCGTAAGTAGATTAGTGTTGAAATCCCCTAATATAATGATATGTTCGTTCGTTGGTAGCAAGTTAAGTAGATACGTTTCGAACTCGGCCATATAAGATACTTTAGGTGGTCAGTAAACCACTCCAATAAGTATTTTCTGTCCACTAGCAACTACTTCAACGAACATGAACTCCGTCCTCGGCAAATCGCCGGTCGATATGCGCAAATAACCTACAAGTACTGCCTCCGTGGCTTAGGCGGCAGCATGCCGGCTTCTCACCGCTGGGTCCGTGGTTCAAATCCTGGTCACTCCATGTGCGATTTGTCCTGGACAAAGCGGAGGCAGACAGGTTTTTCTCCGGGTACTCCGGTTTTCCCTGTCACAAAAATTTCAATCCAGCAACACTCTCCACTGTCATTTTATTTAATCTGTCATTCATTTAATCATTGCCCCAGGGGAGTGCGACAGGCTTCGGCAGCCGGTACAGTTCATATCCTCGCCGCTAGATGAGGGCTTCATTCATTCCATTCCCTGACCCGGTCGGTCGACTGGAAGCAGGCTGTGGATTTTCATTTCAACCTACAAGTACTCTGTTGTGATGATGGTACAAAGCTGTAACTGGAACAACTGACGTGAGGGATGGAACGGGGTGCATTGATGACAATGAGTAGCTGCCTAATAGCGGGGCAGCGCCCCGGTCTGGAGGACAACGCGTCACCCCGCAATCTACAGGCCAAATTGCTTGGTAGGCCAAGGCACTTCATGGGCTGTGGTACCACGAGGATTGTTTTTTGAAATACAGGGTGTAGTGGGGACCAAGAAGGTTACGCTACCCGTTAAAACCCGTTCACAGCTCCCGCATTTTCTGTCCGACTTCTGCTGCTTGTCGTCTGGGTCCAATTACAGGAGGGGCTCGATGTGACGACCAGCAACGTCAACATAGACACGGTACCTACGATCACGAATTGCTGGTCCTCCAATATCCGCCGCAGTCATAACCTGCGCCAGTAAGACTTCCTCGGATTCCACAGGGGTCTCGTAAATCGAAGCTTTCATAATACCCCACAGGTAGTAGTCTAGCGGTGTCAAGTCGGGTGAATGTGCAGGCCAAGCAATCGGGCCAACACGACCTATCCAAATCTGTGGTGCAGTTGATATCGGACCGCAAGTGAAAAAGGAGGTGGTGCGCCATCGTGCTGAACCCACATGTTTTGACACACATGCAGTGGCACATCGTCTAAGAACTCATACAGTAGGTCTTCAAAGAATATCAAGTAAGCGGCACCCGTGAGATTTCGTGGAAGAACGGGATACAACCTGTAGGCGATATGGGACAACAGGTGATCATTCAATGACGTACGTAATCTTGTCAATCGCGTCGAAAATGGGGAAGATTTGAACGTGTGCTGTAATGGATTTAAGCGGCTAGCGGGAAGACGTACGTTTCTGGACACAAGTTTCTATGCTAAGCTTAATCGTCTTGGTCCCCTCTACAAGCCCTCAAAGTCTGTAATGGGAATTCAGAAAACACGCTGTATAGCGGTGACATGAGCCGCCGTGTACTTCCTGAACACACATGTACTGTACATGTAACGACCCCTTACAAAAGAAATGATTGCACACGGGCAGTGTCAACACTCGCGTGCCGGTTTCCATAGCAATAAAACCTGGATTGTGCGGGCTGACGCAGAGCGCTGTTTACGTAACGATTTGTGTATGGCTCTGCCCCAGAACAAGCTTCCACAGCCTCCTATAACAAGACGCTATAAATGCTTTAACCCGTCAAATCTCTGGAATACACACAATCCTATTTCACTCGAAATGAAGAAGCGTGGTGGTGCAGTGGTCAAGCTACTTGCCTCTCGCCAAGGCGAATCGGGTTCAATTCCCGGTCAATGCATGCGAGATTTTCGAATCAATTAATATTTTAACTTTCAGTCGGGCAACACAAAAATTACTCCAATTGCTGGAATATGTGAAAAATAACCTGAAATAGGTTACATGCGATTAAGATTTATAAATATATTGTTATGGACAATTGAAGAAGAAGAAGAAGAAAATTAAGGGGTGACATGTTGCGCTCGTCAAGCGAGCATCATCAGATCCAAATAGGCAAGACAAATATATCTACAAAACACAACCAAACCTACAGCGACACCCACAGACAGTCTCTGCCCTCTAAATGCAAAATACCAGAAAACCTGTCAAGAAACTTAGTAAGTGTGGTAATTATTACCGATACATATTAAGGCATTAAGCACTGAAACTATTTATTTGATTGTTCCATGACTGAGAAATGATGATCCCATCAACAAACAGTCTTCCTCCATCAACTAATCTGTAGCTACCATTGCTGTTTTACACGTAAGCAGTAAGCCCTAAAATACTGGAGAATTGTAAACTAATATGCGGAAATGACCTGGGAATACTCAGCTGTGATGATGGTAAAAAGCTAGAACTACAACATACAAAAGTGTTTGTCTACTAGCTATTAATGTGTTTGCCACGGTGGGTGAGTTGTCAACGTGTCGGTCTACGAACCCCAAGCATGCAGGTTCGCTCCTGGCCGTGGTAAGTGTTTTTTTTTTAAAGGCGGCAAAAATTACGACACCATGTCATACGATGTTGGCATGTCAAAGAACCCATTTGAATTCAGTAGGACGTGTTAATAGTGGCAAAATTAATCTCGGGAGTTTCCGCCAAAACAAAGTTCCCCATTTCTCTACTAGGAAGCGCTATAGTGTTCAAGGAGCTTAGATATCTAACCTTCTTGACTTTCACAGTGCTTCAAGAAACAGCAAAATGTTACATGCAAGCTACCCTTTGGGTGCCAAATAACAAAGCTTGCCCCTGGCACCCAAGGCCATACGATGATATTATTATTATTATTATTATTAATAATAAAAGTAGTAATAATAATAATGTGTTGAAATACAGGCTGCTCAGACAACCAATTTTCTGATGTAGAAACACTACCAAATTATTAGTCTGAAAATTAATGCTTTGAATTTGACGAGCTTCTATAAAAGCAGTTGGCCATTGAAAATAATAATAATAATAATAATGTTATTGGGTTTACGTCCTTTTAACAACGGGGGCTTTTAGAGACGCCGGGATGCCAAAATCTTGCCTCGAAGGGGGTCTTTAACGTGACAGTAAATCTACTAACACCGCTCCCTCACATTTGCGCACCAGCTGACTGCGCTGGGATTCGATCCCGCTATCTTGAGCTCAGCAGGCGAGAACGTTACCGCTGAGCCACGCAGCCAGTCGACCATTGAAAAGATTTCTGGTAAAGGATGGAAGGACGTTTTACCACGAACACACTGACCACCGAGACCACCTATTTTTTTAGCCTACTTTCCATTTTTGCAAAAAATGAAAGTAGACTTATGAAATCTACACAGGGCCAAAAATTGTGTGTGTGTGTGAGTGTGTGTGTACTCTGCATGTCTGTCCCTCCCTATGAATTCAAACACGGTGAAACCGAATTGAACGAAATTTGGTACAGAGGTAGCACTAGCAAAGGGCACCTTAGTGTCATGTTTTATATCGCCGCCATCTTTACCAAAACTGAATGGCGGCCACTCAAACGTTAAAACGTAAAATCAAATTGCAACTAAACTAATCATTCGATCTCTACCAAATTTGATAACATATCTTTACACAGAACGCGTCTTTCACCCAAACTACAAGTTCATCAGCCGTGCCATTTCAGGATGGCGGCCGTGTCATTTATGCAACCATTATAATCAATACCTTAAGACCCACCAATCCCGATTATGGAGCCAAGGGTGGTTTAAGCTATCCTAAAGGACGTGATCCGTTATTTATTATAATTTAATATTATAATGTTATACTGTATGAGTGGCTTAAAAGAGCTGAGCCGTCTCTGTCACATGACAAGATGGCAGCTGACCTCTTGTGCCTGTCCTATATTTCAGTAGTTTTAGTATGTTGTATGCGATACAAATAATATAAACGTTGTATGAAATGATTTATGAAGATGTACTGCCGTGAAGAAATCGTTTATTTCAAGACATTATTTGCTAACGCGTTGTATCTAAGTCAGTTAATAACACGCAGGTTTTAAGGACATGGTTGGCTCTGGGCTAGCGCGTTGGTCTCTCACGCGGTCGACTGGGGATCGAATACTACTAGAGTTAACTCTTTTTCTTTACTCGAATTCTTTTACAAATGATGTGCACGAGCTCTTTACACAGATACTAAATAAAATGAAATTTAGCTCAAAGGAGAGGCTAATGTATACTCTCGTTTATTAATAATCACAGCCCCAGCATCGCACATAACCAGAAGACATTAGAAAAAGGAGAATGGAAGAACAAGATACACGTCATCAATCACAGCCTCTCAATGCCTCTGAACGGTGCTGTCCTTTTGCGGATTACGTGGGTAATTGTTACACGCATTCTGATTGGTGAATCTCTGGTCCTCTGGCCTCCTGAAGTATTGCAATTTTGTATTACTTCAACTTGTTGCCACGACCGGGCTCCAATTACCTTTAAACACTGCCAGCTGGATCGCCTCCCTCCTGACTGCTTTAAACTGCCTGTTCATTCGACACTCAGAGGCGTACGAGATATATATTAATTCACTGCTAGGTTGCAGCACCAACCTACTGTGATCGCCACGGATTTTTAAAGGGGAAAGATATACAAAACGAAGGATTCTTAAGTTTGGAGGCTTAATATCGAGATTAACGGACGTGAATGCATTACAATAAGTTAGTAGTTTTGTTATTCAATCACCATAAAGTATATAATATTGATTTGACACGTACTGGCTAATTATCAATACAAAAGAAAACAAACAATACATGGTGGTAGAGGTGATTGTTTTAGGGACGAGGACAAAGAGTTATAAGTATACCCATACATTTAGGAGAAAGTAGGCTATATGTTCTTTGCTGAACACCTTGTTTTTTTATGTAACCATGCGGAATTTCATCCAACAGCGTAGAAGACTGGAATTAACGAAGTTCATTGGTGTAGCCTACTTATTTCTAACGTACGACGCCAACGTACAAGGTTTTGCTTCAAGAAATGCGCTAACGAACAGACGCCAAGACCAACTCAAGAATGGACGAATCCAGTCTATAAACTGTGGCATACCATGACACGTTTTGCAATCTATGTGTTTCAGTACAAGCTGTGTTCACAAAGGAACTTCCATGAACCAGATGAATACTGTGGATGCGAGCTGTGTGGGACAATGTGCTAACGCTATTACGAGGAAAACACATTGGCATTAGTTCAATTGTTTTCTTAAGCCTTTCATGCAGGCACATGTGCGTTATTTCGTTTTTAATTATACGACAGTGCAATGCTAACACATGCGAGATGAACTTACCAACCAAGCTTCAACTACTTGGAAGCCCACAGAAATAAGCAGGTCTTACCTGAAAAGAGAGAAGAAAGAAATTAGTCAGATATGTTCAAGTGAAAACATAAAACATAAATAGGGTGATGAGAAAATTACGGTTCCACAAACCACCAGGAGCAGATGTCGATGATGATGATTATGATAATTCTTGATTTAAGGCGCCTGACAACTAGGTTAGCGGCACCTAATGAAATGATCAGGATAAAAATATGATAATGGTTTGTATAGAAAGGTTACATACTTATGTTCCCTTGCGTGAGAAAGGTGTCTATCCCCAATTCTGATTTGTACCCTGACAGTTCAAAGTCTGTATAAAGTGTGCCGGAATATTGTGTGCCTGGTTAAGGAATTATTTTATTCAAATGTACTGTTCCGCCAATCAATACGAAACAATATGCGTCATTAGGCGCTAATCACGGTACATGTTTCGCTGTATTAAGTTTGACCCGACTTGACCTGGTATGTGTAATGTTCTCACTAGACTGCCTTAACTGTCAGGAAGGACTACTAGGCTAATTCAAGAGCCGCTTATTTCTGATAAGCTTTCCATCTTTTAGACCCATTTGACAACACATTCTTCTCTACAACAAGTAGAACTTCATTACCTACTTCAGTGTGAAGAATTTTATGGACAGGCAACAACAGGCATTGTGCTATTTAATGAACAGTGACTTTTAAATAGAACCAACAGTACACAGGTGGTTTTAAAAATGTTTTTATGTGATATGAACTATCTCACTGCTAAACCTAGTATGAAGATTTCCTAGCGACAGAAATAAACTCCGACTATTCATGTCATTTGAAGGGCAAAGGAATTGTGACAGGCCACATTTTAATAGTGTTTTAACATCATGTATTGCACAAGTTTTTAATGTGTTTTGAATGATGTATGTATTTGTGTATTATCTATGTCTTTAATTGTATGCTGTGTTAAGACAAACGTCGGATGATTAAAAACCGTATTTAAAAGGGTTCGAAACATGTACCGTGATTAGCGCCTAATGACGCGTATTGTTTTGTATTGATTGGCGGAACAGTAAATTTGAATAAAATAATTATATTCGTCAATACGGACCTTAAAGGATGGCAAATTCTCCCAATTGGTTAAGGAATGCCATGAGAATAACCGGACCACATTTTTAGATAGGCATATAAATGGAGAAAACTATATAAGGAAAACGGCTGTGCTCTTTTTTATGAGGGAATGAGAACATGTGGTAGAAAATCGGTGTTCGCCATAGCTAGACCTTGAAGCCCATATGGTGACAGAGGTAAACTGGTGCTGGAAGAGTGACCACACGTACTCTGAGGTCAAGGGACGGATGTCCTCAACCATGGTTCCGGCTCCCTGCCGTGTTGCGTCGGGAAATTGCCGCAAATAACTGCGCCATTCTCTGGGACTCATTTGGAATGTCAGCTTTTCATAAAACATCCTGTGCAATACTGTGGTGGTAACTAAAAGGTGTCCAGAATGTAATAGTTAGACACGTGTTTTCAACTCCTCATTGTTTCCACTTCAAGGGGGTCGAATTTCTGGTAAGTGGTTATAGCGGCCGGATGTTTTTCCCCGACGCCAACCTCGTGACAGGTGTTAATGAGAGATGACATGGATGAAGTTTAATTAAAACTGTTGTTGGATTTGCATTTGAAGTGCTTGCACATCACGGTCATTTAGCCCCGTGTACTTCGATGATGATGGAATTTTGTCTGCTAGCCTGTCTATGTTATTGTGATGGCTGTATTAGAGTGTATGAATAATCCACAGCCTGTTTCCAGTCGACCGACCGGGTCAGGAATGGAATTAATGAAGCCCCCATCTAGCGGCGAGGATATGAACTGTGCTGGCTGCCGAGGCCTGTTGCACTCCTCTGGGGTAATGATTAAATGAATGACAGAGGAAATGAAATGAAAGTGGGGAGTGTTGCGGGAATGAAATATTGACAGGGAAAACCGGAGTACCCGGAGAAAAACCTGTCTACCTCCACTTTGTCCAGCACAAATCTCACATGGAGTGACCAGCATTTGAACCACGGACCTCAGCGATGAGAGGCCAGCGTGCTGCCGCCTAATCCACAGAGGCTATGTATTAGTGTGTATATTATTTGTAATTAAGGTGAGGACTAGGAAGGAAGCGGCCGTTGCCTTAAGTTAGAAACCCTCCCAGCATTCCCCTGGAATGCGAAGAGGGGAACCCACGGAAAAACACTTTCAGGATGGCTGATGTGAGAATCGAACCCACTTCTTCTCAGTTTTGCCTCACGAGCCTTCAGACCAGAATTAAATTTCTTGGCAGAGCCATTAATCGAACCCGGACCTCCTGACAGTCAAGATGCTAGCTGCTACACCAGGAGGTTGTATACTATATACAGGGTGTATCTTGATAATGTTACAAACTTTCAGGGCTGCTGGCGGAAGCCAAATGGAGTGAGATAAGGAACTATAGTCGGGAAACGATCGAGTCACAAGTTATAAGCAAAATGCTAATCATTTAATACCGTCACCTTCACACGTCGGTGGCGTATACAGGTGTTAACACGTATCAACCCCATGTCGTTGGCTTCTGGCACGTTAAGGAACGCCTGCGGGACGAAATTCCACCACCCCGGCGTCGGTTAAGAAATAGAATTAAGGACGGACGTTAAACAACTGCGGTTATTATAACTGTTGACTGGATCGTTTCCGAGCTGAGTCCTTATCTCAAATAGATCCATTTGCCTTCCTCCATCATCCAAGAAATATGATGATGATAATTGTTGTTTTAAGGGGTCTAACTTCTAGGTTATCGGCCGCCAATGGTTTGGGTGATACTAGAAGAGGAAATGGAAAACAAAAATAAGAATAAGGGAAACAAAATACAGGATGAAAAGAAATGCCCTCAACCCTCGCAGAATGAGAATTAACGAACTTGGAAGAATGGACAGCCAGGAAAGGTAAAGAGGAGAGGGACTGTCCAAAGGCAATGGAAGAAGGAGAAAAAACGGATCCAGCTCAAGAAGCCCTCGGGGTCGCTCAACTCCCGAACTCACCAGCCTTGAGTCCTTGAGGGTGTAGCACAATCCAGGGTGCACCAGAAGGGGTGGGGCTACATACACCCTGCCTCCTTGAGGGCCTTATGGAGATGGCAGGAGATACAATGAAAAGAAATAAGAGGTCTGACCCCTAGAAGAATGAGGGATCAGGGAAGATGAGACAAGGGCCAATTAAGGCGGAAAAGTGAAATACTCCCTAGGCCTCGGATACCCTAATACCGTGGGGTCAGAAAAGAACAAGAGTTGACCAGGGTAGGTCGAGAGGAAAGATAACAGAGAGGAGCCCGGCACAAGTAAGTGGAAGCAATGCCGGACTCAACTGGGGTCCCGTGGTCGCCAACCCAGGTCCCACAAGTTGTGAGCCCCCGGGGGGGGATCATCCCTGAAAGTTTGTAACATCATCACGGATATAACCTGTATACTGTAGTCTGTGTCCTTTGGTAAACACAAATTGTTGTCATATTGTAAAATAAGAAAGGAAGTACTAGGGCTCTACATACCATTCGAATATTCGCCAATTCGACATTAGAAAAAATAATTCAAATATTCGAAGAATTCGCGAGTTCGAATAATGCGGACGTCTGAATACTTTGGTTGTTCGAATCATTCGAACATCCCAAGTAGTCCAATTAATCGAATAGTCGATTATTAAAATTAATCGAACGGTACAAATATTTGAATTATTCGAAGATGATAAGTACGAGACAATGTGTAAAAAAATATGTGCAATCGACGAGTTGTTCGAGGCAGGGGTGAATCCAATGGCTTGGATGGGGCTTAACCACTTCCCCATTCAGCCAGATAGATCCTTATAGATAAATATTAAGAAGTAGCAACATTATTTATTTTTTATTTATTTTTCCTTTGTGCTTTCTTCTCTCTTCGTTTCTATGTTTATTATAATTATTCGAAGCCGAGCTTCCTGCGCACTCGGTAAACGTGGTTTCCCCATTTTCAACTCTAGACAAATGCTGGGACGGCAGTATACCTACGTTCAGACAGGCCGCGACCGCTTCCTTCAACATCCTTGCCCAGTTTCATTCACCATCATTCATTTCATCTCTCATTAATTCCTCTCATGAGTTTGGCGTCAGAAAGGCCATCTGGCCGTAAAAACCACCCGCCACAAATCATTTTCATCGCATCTCATCCCCGACCCCGTTGGAAAACAAAAATAATAAGGGGTAGACATTCGAAGATTAGAATGATTCGAATCATTCGATTTTTGTTTGAATAGTCGGGTTAATTCACTAATGCGAATATTTCTAAGTTCGAATAGGTTGGGAAATCGAATAATTTGAATAGGTATTCGAATACACAAGAACATCGTTTATCCGGCCATCATTAACACGGAGCTCCGGATTATCCAGATCGAAAATATATAAAAACAAGAAGTTCTGTGACAAACTAAAGAGCCTAATTTTCTTAAAATTTAAGATTCATGCCAATGATTAATCTATATGGATCTATCTAGAATAATGACGAAATTAAGTTGGTAATATCGAAATTTCTAATTAGTTCCAAATACTGTATACCTAGCAAAATGTAGCCTAATAGAGTACTACAGTTGACATCCCTGGTGACAATATATTCTTAGTTCCATCTCTTAAGGTACAGAATAGAAAATTTGGTTGAAGTCCAATGGATAGCATGGACGTTACATGCAGTTAAACATTGGATCTAACAGCACGCGTAAAATCATGTTGGCAACAATGTCATGCATGTATTGGTCAGAAATAATCTGAAATAATGTGATCTGTTTTTGTGCCAATTTTGAATGAAATCCATTAGTTAGTACAGAAGTTACATGCATTTTAAAAATGGACCTATCAGCAGGCTTGGAATCATGTTGGCATCACTGGCGTAGGCCTATACTAGTTACTCCAAATTAATCTAGAATGCCGGGTACTATACGTGTGCAAAGTGTAGAGCTATTGGCTTGCATACTTTCTGATATATTGATATTAGGATAACAAAAATAGAGACAGCATTTATTAACAGTTGGCAGCCCTAGTTGCTCTTAAGAAGACGCATACTAATATCTGTTATGGTACACAAAGCACATACGAAATTTGGTTGAAATCCAAATGATAGTATGGAAGTTACATGTATTTAAATTTGGACCTCTCAGCAGGCTTAGAATCATGTTGGTAGCACTGACGTATATGTTACTCCAAATTAATATAGAATGTCAGGTACTATACGTGTGCATAGTTTAAAGCTGTCGGCTTTCATACTTTCTGATATATTGGTATTTGGATAAAATAAATTGAGAGCTTTTATTAACAGTTGGTAGCCCTGTTGGCACTCAAGAATACGCTCAGTCATATCTGGTTATGTACACATAGTACAAACGAAATTTGGTTGAATTCCAATTGATAGTGTAGAAGTCATATGCATATAAAATTTGGACATATCAGCAGGCTTATAATCATTTTGGCAACACTGCCATGTATGACTTCCAAGAAATTAAACTGAAATATTATTATCTATACGTGTGCCAGTTTTGAAATAGCTCCCGTGCATACCTTCCAAGATATCCAACATGGAGCTAAAATTTCAATTGCGATTTTTCAGCAGTTGGTAGCACTGACATAATTTTCAAATACGGCATTGAGATGTTCAGGTATAGATTTCTACTTCTACCAAACTTTGTTTCAATTGCTGCAGCCGTTTAGGAGTTGATGGGGGAGACACACACACAGCCAGACAGACAGACAGACAGGACAGAAGGACAGACAGACAGGCAAACATTTGCCCGGATCGATCTCATAAGTCTACTTTTTCCTCATTTTTGCAAAATGTGAAAAGTAGGCTAAAAATATTTTACTATACAGTATTTCTTTTAGGGGGAGGACTCTTCTTGAATGAAAAGCCAGTGTAGTTAAAAGGGACGTAAAACCAATAACATTATTAACATGATCTTCTTGAATGTCTTTTCCGCGAAGGGTTAAGGACAGGAATTGGAAGTAATTCGGCCACGGTCTATGAAAGGTACCGTCCCGGCATTGGCCTGGAATTGAGAACTGATGTTCGTAAAACGTCTTCGTGAACGTGCTGCGCGGAAACACTATACAAATGTAAAACAGAAAAAACTCACACATTATTTTAGTGCATAAAACAGAGTCGTAAATGTAAGAAAAGTGTTCTTATGTTCTTTGTAAAATTAAAAAAGGCATTACAACTTGTGTTAATAGATTATATTATATAACATGTATTGTAATTTAGTACGGTATATTTCTGGATTATCCGGATTTTCGATCATCCGGATCAATCCCGGTCCCACTTATTCTGGATAAACGAGGTTCTTCTGTACTTCGAATGTTCGAATATGATATTCGATGTTCAAATATGACGTGCAACCCTCATAAGTACCGTAACTAGGTAACGTTATGTTACTTCTAGTTAGTTAGTTAGTTAGTTATTGTTGTTTTAAGGGACGGAACTACGAGGTCATCTGCCCCTTTACTTCCACCTGTGTGCCGGTAACGCAATTACTTTCCGCATAAAATAACTGTTATTTCTTTACCATTATGGGAAGTTACTGCGACAAGAACCTCACGTGTCGTGGAGAAAAAAAGGGAGAGTTAATTGTTAGCAAAACAATAAGGCGTACTGGAAAGAGGAGCAAATGATATTCCCAGCAGGCTCTACACTGGAGAAAGTTGCTCTCAATGGAGCAGTAGACTACAGTACTTGTCGGGCAGGTCAGTTTTACCCACGCGAGTAGGTCTAAGCTAATAAACCATTATTAATGTGGGCACGCCTCAGCCGTCCCGTAATGCTTTCATCACCAGCCACAATTGAGGCAATTGACAGACCGCTCCAAGCCTCTGTTCCTTCAATAAATTTCAATAGTTCACGTGCACTGCGGAGTGAACGACCCTTTGCAACAGGTTACTTTACACATATACTGTATATACAGGGTTATTCAAAATGATTGTCGGGGTTTCGTGAATTTTTTGTAGAAACAGTGGATAACATACCATTGATATTGTTGCAGTAACTGTTACACTAACTCTCAAAGTTTTGTTCTACACCGATTTAGTACCATGTATAACCACCAGATGGCAGTAACAGCAGTATTTGACAAAATGGCGGTCAGCGGTAAAGAGAAGGCGTTTTGTACTCTCGAATTTCATCAAACCGGTCCGTTACCAGAGCCCAGCGCCATTTTCCTACGACGTTCGGGAAAGACCCTCCCTCCGACAACTCTATTCGCAGATGGTATGCACAATTCGTGAATACCGGTTGCTTGTGTAAAGGGAAAAGCCTTGGCCGTCCCCGCGTGTCAGAAGCAGACGTGAATCAGATCAGGGATGTTTATCTCCGTAGTCCTAAGAAATCGACTACTAGAGGCAGCAGGGAACTGCATGTTAGAGCATTTTTAAATCAATAACTTCCAAGACGATGGATTGGACGTGGAATGGAACATGATCAGATGCTCCTATCCTGGCCACCAAGGTCACCAGACTTAACACAGTGTGACTTCTTCCTGTGGGGGTATGTCAAAGATCATATATTTGTTCCTCTCTACCAGCGAATATTCTGCAACTGAAGCAGCGTATCTGAGCCGCCTTCGACACCATCACGACTGACATGTTGGGGCGTGTGTGGGAAGAGATCGACTTTCGAGTTGGTGTGTATAGAGTGACCAGAGGCGTACATATCGAGCATTTGTAATGCATGAAAAAAAAAACTTTTTGAGTTACAGTACACAATAAAACACGATTTATCTTCCTACGTCAATTGCACTGTATATTATGAATAGCTTGTCTGTATGTACGTCCCCTATGCGTTCATATACCATTCATCCGATTGCGATGAAACTTGGGTGAGTTGTTGTGTGCACTCCTGGGAAGGTCTCTAGCTACAAATTATTTATGTAACACCAAAGGGTGAGGGATTTAACAGGAACCCTTAAATCCCACAGTAACCCAATGGCACAATCTGCACACGGTACTTATAACACAGCAACGCCAGGTGTGAGAATGGCTTGCTGGTTCATCGCGAGGTGACATGAGGAGACTGTAGCCCGCCGTGTTATCTGGTATTGCTGTCTATTCCAATCCAATACAGATCACGCCACGGTTTTTGGCCGGGGTTTCTTAAAAGTTAACTCAAGCTTGGAAAACCAATAACATTATCATTATCCTCCTTTCTATATATCCGTCTTTGGTTGGCATTGGAACGCATGCCGGGTATAGCTAGTTTCTATATAAAACTTTTTATTTTCAATGGTCTGTAAATGTCAAACTTTTTCTCTTCACTTGTTAAGTATCTTGCATTTAACGCAAAGAACAAAAAGAAAAAATAGTTTGTTAAATATAAATTTATGGAATGAAGCTGAAAGATATCAGAAACTCCTATTGACGTCAAATATACAGGTGAAAAGCTAAAGAAAGTAGGATACTTTTGCTACATAGGAAGCAAATGAGCCAGTGATGGACGAAAAAAAAGTGGCTATAAAAAGAAGGTTGGCTCAGGCAAGGAGAGCATTTCTACAGAAATGTGTGTGTGTGTGTGCAGTTGGGTCTTGGCTAAGGGGAGGGCGTGGCCATAGCCTTACATAAGATATCATCCCGCTAAACCACGGAAAAATACTTCTAGAATGGCCCTGATAGGAATCGAACCTGAACCTCGGCGGTGACAGTAAACAATGCTAGTCACTACACCACGAGGTGGACCGCTAAGCCATCTCAGGCAATACAATATTGATCAAACTAAGGAAAGAAAGAAGGAAGGTTTTAGTTTTACGTGACCATTAATCATGCAATCATGAGCAACGGGACCTCGTTTTTACGTGGAATGTGAACCACAGGACATGGCATTTCACTTCGAAAATCTCACATGCATTGACCGGGAATCGAACCCGGTCCACCTTGGTGAGAGGCCAACAGGTTGACCGCTGCTCCACCACGCTCCCACAATATTGATCAAACGACATAATAATAATAATAATAATAATAATAATAATAATAATAATAATAATAGGCTAATAATAATATATACCGTAATACGCTAAGATGTATGTTACACAAAACTCAAGCTCCTAAACCAGAGGGAGTTTGGAGGTGTGGTTTGTACCAAAATCTTCCAAATCGTCTCAATAGTACAGGAAAAATCTTGCATTGCTTGATAAGTCAACGGAAATATATTTATTTGTATATAACGTGCTTTTAAACAAATAAACAAGACGATAGGCCCTGGCAGAACTGTGTCGCGTACAGCCCACATAGCACTACAGCCAGGCGGGTAGTCTGTACACATGGGGCGCACACAACCCATTATGCGAGAATTCTCGCACGGGTCCGCTAGTTGTATTGGTTTTACGTCCCTTTTAACTACTCTGCCTTTTAACTACGGTAAATCTACTGACACGGCTCCCTCACATTTGCGCACCCGCAAATGCCTTCTTACTGCGCCAGGATTCGATCCTGCAACCTTGGACACAGCAGGCGAGAACGTTATCGCTGAGCCACGCAGCCAGTCATTGTTCAAAAGAATATGAATATCTGTAGTAACAGACGACAGATGCAACGAAGTACATTGAGAATCTACAAATAACAAAATCAATACACACCCACCCACATGCAAAGCCTGACTCAAATTACTGTCAGACGTGCTGCCCCGTTTGGAATTCTTGCCACCGTTCTGCTGAGACACTCATAGGACTACCTCCATGTCCTCTTGTTACGCACAATCAAGATTAAAAGGTTACTGTGTACTCTTGAGCATGTGAATTGTGTACCTGCTCGGGTCCAAGCTCTGTGAACTTGCGGGGTGAGGTGAGATGGCAGGCGGGAAGAGAAGGGCCTGTCAACAAACCGCAGTGTTATCTGGAATTCATGTACAGGGAGCGGCAAAAAGATCTGACGGTTTTTAAATCACAACAACACGAACATTTTATATGATAAAAACTCTTGTATTACTTATAACAGCAAGGTGTACATGTCAATTAATGGAAAACTTGAAAGAACAATAGATTTTAAATTTTAAGATTTGAAGATAACGTCCTTCAAACGATGCCCATCTTTTGCCATGCGGCAAAAATATCTGACGGTTTATGTCGTTGTACGGCTGAGCGAGTCGAAGAGGACGCGTTCCATCTCGTAACACAATTTGTTATGGGTGAGTAATTTTAGAGCTACAGGTTCAGCCTTAAAACGTACGTCGACAGGCCGTCCAAGGTCAGCCAGGACACCAGAAAATGTTGAACGAGTGAGACAAGCTGTGGAAACCAGTCCACGGCGGCCGGCTCGTAAACAAGCTGCTGCTTTGCAAATGTCTGATCAAACAGAGAGAGGAATATTGCGTTTCGATTTGCATTTTCATCCGTATAAAATGGTTATTGTCCAGCAGTTGAAGCCTAATGACTATGCAAAGCTTCAGTGCAAGACTGGAAGAATGCATGGCAAAAGATGGGCATCATTTGAAAGACGTTATCTTCAAATCTTAAAAGTTAAAATCTATTGTTCTTTCATGTTTTCCATTAACTGACATGTACACCTTGCTGTTACAAGTAATAAAAGAGTTTGTATCATTTAAAATGTTTGTGTTGTGATTTAAAAACCGTCAGATCTTTTTGCCGCTCCCTGTATATTCCAATACTGTTAACATAGGGCCGTTGCTCAAACCACTGTGGTGTTGCGAATGAGTGAGTCATTGACCAATGTATTTGGTTCTGTTACTACGCACGGACGGGAAACCCTGATCACTCGTCATCATCACATAACATAGTCCGCGACCCACATTCCTCTCAGGTTCACGGAGCTTGGACCCGAGCAGTACTTATGTCATAATTAAACTAAGTATTTGCTCGTTTTGTGTTCAAGTAACGTATTTTGATGTGAGCGATATTTTGAGGTTAGCAAATCTATAACATTGACACTAATTGTACCAAAAGAAAATTCTGACAAAGTGACATGGGTTCGTTCAGGAACACTTATCTCCGTAGCTTTTGAACCAAATGCTCTACAAATGTTATCACATATTGACAGTAGATAACTTCAGAATGTTAACCTATCCCAACCAACATAGCCTCCTTATTTCTTATTAATTGATTCCAATTTTTTATTTCTCGGCTTTCTGATGGAAATCATTGTAAGTTAACATTCTGAAGTTATCGGTTCTATTCTATTTATCCTGTTGCATGTGCAAAATAGAAAATAAAACAAATATGCCATTTTCTAATCCCCGGTTGTCCCGTTCCCATACGGCCCGGGATGAAACATGATGAATTTCAACGTAGCACCACGTTTATTGCCGAATGCCCTTCGTGACGCCAACCTCAACGAAGAATAAATGAGTAATTGATGAGGCGAAAAAATATAGTGAGTGTTGATGGAATAAACGTGAGAGCTACCATCCCGGCATTTGCCTGGAAAGTGTTTGTGGAATGAACGTGAGAGCTGCATTTGCCTGGAGAGTATGTGTGTGGAGAAACCCAGAGAATATCACACTCAGGATGGCCACAGAGTGCGAACCTTCGATGTCCACAGACTTGTTCCAGCTCTTCATCGGATTCGTGCGTGAATTATCGGCTACGACTCCTTTTTAATTTTAATAAAATTTAATTAAAAATAACTCCCGTCTTGGGAGCTGCGAATCACATAGTCTGTGATCATCAGCTGCGGGATGAATGAAGTTACTTCCAGCTCCATCATTAATCTCCGTACATACTCCGTACAATTTTAACCGTGTTTAAACACTAAGGGCAGTTTGATGTTCCCTGAAACAATAGTTACGGCACGAGAGAGCTATAAATACTGGCCGATGGCTGTTGTGGGTCGGGTTATAACTCTCGCCTTACTTCATAATTAATCACTAGCATCACCTGAAGTAGCCTTCATGATTGATCGCCTCTATGGCGAACTGAAACAAATGGCTGAGGTCAGTAGTTCACACAATTCGTCTCGGAGAGAACTGGTCCGGCGTTGGGGAATTAATGACAGTTGTTTTTCTGTATTTCATCCTCAGAAGCATGGACTGTCGTAATCATTGTCATCAGCTCTGCGTACTTGCGAGGGGTGCGTAGTGGTCAAGCTGTCGTCTCTCACCAAGGTGGACCAGGTTGGATTCCCGTTCAATGCATGTGAGATTTTCGACGTGAAATGTCATGTCCTGTGGTTCGGATTCCACGTAAAAAGGAGGTACCGTGGTTCATGATCGCATGATTGTTAGTTATAGAAAGTGAGTTAGTTATTGTTTTAAGGGGCGGAACTACAAGGTCATCTGCCCCTGATCGCATGATTAACGGTCGCGTAAAAATAAAAGCTTCCTTCCTTCTTTGCGTAGGGGAGCGTAATGGAGCAGTGGCTTAGCTACTCGTCTTTCGCATCCTGGTGACAGAGGGGTGGAATTCTCACCTGTAAATCATGCGGCGTCAGGAAGGGCATCCGGCCTTAAATGCCCGGCCAAATCCAAAATTACTCTGGTTGGCTCCGGCGACTCCAATTAATTGGGAAAAGCCGAAGAAAGTTTAGTGTCCTTCTTTGCGTTCTTGCGTGTAATGTGTACGGTAACCTGTGTTATTGTGATGATTGTAGTGATGTGGTAATGATGTACGGCATGTGTTCAGTTTAACCCTTCATATGATAGTTGTCTTCATATATACCAACATTTTATGTTATCAAAGATGCTGATGGTTTGAATCTTTCTGTCCAATTTAAATGAATTCTTGTCGAAAATCGAATATTATTTATGTATCACCGTGAACTATGGTGCTGCATAATATTTAAAACAAGCAGTTCCGTGAAGAACTGAATAGCCTATTTTCACATACGGTATCCTACTTGCGATAATTGCCTCTATCAACATACAAAGTGTCAGTTTGTTTGCCGTAATATATTCGTAGATATTGAGAACCGCCAAAATATTTCAGATTGTAGCTTTATTGGATTTTAACATTTGTAGGCCATAGAGTTATGAACTATTAGATGAAGATTATTGTGTAGGTTTATAATTCAAACTTCAATCGCATGATTAGAACACAAGAAATAATGAAAACAAGATTTTAAAATTTCGCACAGCCGCCATCTTGAGGTTATGAAAACAATTCAAAAAATTATATGTCAGTGGATTAAAATTTGTATAAACATTTGCCGTACCAGGTTTTACTGGGCTCGGGTGGTTAAAACGCGAGAAACGTCCATTTAAATATTTTAATTTCGCATCGCCGCCATAATGGATTTGTGCCCACCAGGTTATTAAAAGTCCCATTGGTAAGCTTATGTTAATAGCCTTTATCAACATACAACATTTTTAGTTTGATTGCTGCCATAGATTAGTAGATATTGAGAACCGTATAAATATTTCGGGTGGTCGCCATGTGGGATTTTTAAATATGTAGGCCACAGCGGTATCATCATTAGACGACAATTATTGCGTAGGTTCATTATTCAAACGTTAACGTCGATCGCATGATTAGGACACAATAAATAAAAATATAATTTTAAATTTTCGCACAGCCGCCATCTTGAGGTTATGTACACAATTGAACTAAATTAGATGTCAGAGCATTTCAATGTGTATAAACATTTGCTGTACCATGTTTCACAGCGCTCGGGTGGTAAAATCGCAGAAAAAGTCTATTTAATTGTTTCAACTTGGCTTGATTGCCATGTTCGTTTTGTACTTAACAGGTTTTTGAAAATCACATAGGTGAACGTCTAGTAGTGCCCTTGATCACCGTACAAGGTTTCAGGGTGATATCAGTAATAGTTTCGGAAATATAGAAAGCCGGTGAAATAATTCGCACAGCCGCCATGTTGGATTGGTGAGACATAATAAAATTTGAAGGGCACGGTCGGGGTCAGACAAAATAATACTACGTCCTTACTGAGATTCATTGAAATCGCTCCAGCTGTTTAGATTACGGGGACACACACACAGACGGTGATCTAATAACCCTATTTTTAGCCTACTTTCGATTTTTGCAAAAAATGTGTGTGTGTGTGTGTGTGTGTGTGTGTGTGCGTGCGTGCGTGCGTGCGTGTGTGTACTCTGAATGTCTGTCCCCCCTTATCAATTCAAACACAGTGAACCCGAATTGAACGAAATTTGGTTCGAAGGTAGCACAAGCAAAGGACACCTCAGTGTCATGTTTTATATCGCCGCCATCTTGACGGAAACGTATTGGCGGCCACCCAAATGTTCAAAGCTTAAATTAAATTACGACTAACCTAATCATCCGATCTCTACCAAATTTTGCAACAACATACCTTTGTGGGGGGAGCACCCTTTGACCAAACTAATAGGTCATCAGCCTAATAGTTCACGGATGGCGGCCATCTTTGTGTGAAAATCGATTCCCCCTATTAATTCGAACACGGTGAAACCGAATGGAACGAAATTTGGTACAGTGGCAGCACTAGCAAAGGGCACCTCAGTGTCATGTTTCTAATCGCCGCAATCTTCACGGAAACGTAATGGCGGCCACACAAATGTTCAAAGCTTAAATCAAATTACGACTAACCTAATCATCCGATCTCTACCAAATTCTGCAACAACATACCTTTATGAAGGGAGCATCCTTTGACAAATCTAATAGGTCATTAGCCTAATAGTTTGCGGATGGCAGCCATCTTTGTGTCAAAATCGATTCCCCCTATCAATTCAAACACGGTGAAACTGAATTGAACGAAAATTGGTACAGAGGTAGCACTAGCAAAGGGCACCTCGGTGTCATGTTTTATAGCACCGCCATCTTGACGGAAACGGAATGACGGCCACCCTAATGTTAAAAGCTTAAAACAGATTACGACCATCGTAATAATTTGATCTCTACCAGATTTTGCAACAACATGCCTTTTTGTGGAAAGCATCTTATGACTGACTACAAGGTCATCAGCCCAATAGTTTGCAAATAGCGGCCATGTATGTGTGCAAATCCATTCCCCATATCAATTCAAACACGGTGAAACCGAATTGAATGAAATTTTTTACAGAGGTAGCACTAGCAAAAGGCACCTCATATTCATGTTTATTATCCCTATAGCACGTTGTATTTCTACAAGCTACTACAACCAACATTCAATTATACTCCTTGAAAAGGACAAAGAGTTATAACAATACCCATGCATTTAGGAGAAAGTAGGCTATATGTTCTTTACTGAATATCTTGTTTTTTTTTTCATAAATGCAAATAGGCTAATAATTGATATAGAAAGTAAAATATAAAAAAGAAAATATGAAAATAGAAATTAAAACAAGTAAAATATGATTTATAAAAGTAAAAATTAGAAAACTAAACTAAAGAAATAAATTTAAGTTATAAAAATAATTACAAAAATTAAATTTATAATTATAAAAATAAAAACAAAAAATTAAATTATATAATTAGGCCTATGCTATGACAACCCTAAAATGGGGTAAATGCCTCGCGATTAAAAATAAGGTACCATCCAGGCATTTCCCTGGAACGAGTGTGAATAATCAGGAAACCCCCATATTCAGGTTTAAATCTATTGTAAGTTTCACTTCGTTGGACCGTCCTGAACTGAGAAAAAGTTTCATTATTAAATTGGCAACAACTTATTTAATACCAAAGATAGAACAGTACCTTGCAATTCGGTTACCGTTTTTAGGAGCACTTCCGACTATGCGGTAATGAATTAATTGCAAACATTATCGAACGGCACGTTTACAATTAACACTGAGGTTTATCTCAATATGATTTTAGAAAACGGGGATTATATTTTGTTCTGACCGAAATAAAGGAAATAACGATCGAAAAAATAATGTATACTAGGCTACTCCGAACGCAGAAAAACATGTACCTACTGTCGACCAAAGTATTATGTGTACTCGAGTTTGAAGGTTGTTTGTTAAGTAACCAATAGACCTACATAAAATCCAATACCATCAGCATTTTTTTCGTTCTATTCTACGTTAGTTCATGTAGGTTTGGATTTTTTATTTATAATTTAATATTTTTTATCGCAGTTGGAACACAAAAAGTGCACGTTTTTAAGCGTGTTTCAACCATGCGTCACATTTAAGAATTATTATCTCAAAAGCCCGTCATCAGATCGAATCCAAATTTTAACACAATATACATTGGAATGTTGCATAACTGGTTTATTAATTTCACAATTTTGTGTGTCCAAGAAACAAAGTTGTTATCATTGTTGTAAGGTAACTTTTTCTCGGCTCGGGGTGGTTGGAAAATGTAGTTCTTGGTTGCGTTGTAATCGTTATCCATCAAAAAATTATGCTGTATGACTGTGAAATACGTAAATTAATTCACTTATTTTATATCGGTTTGTATTTGTACGAGGAAATAACACATGGTTCTCCATCTAGCCGCTCCGGCCAAAGCTGTACAGCGTTGCTGAGATGGAGCCCATCACTTCCGAGCGAGACGCGCCATGATGCGTGTGGGCACCATTTCGGCAACGCTGTACAGCTTTTGCCAGAGCGGCTAGCAGGTGAAACATGTGTTATTTCCCCGTAGAAATACAAACCGATATAAAATAATTTAATTAATTTACGTATTTCACAGTCATGCAGCATAACTTTTCGATGTATGAGGATTACAATGCAACCAAGAACTACATTTTCCAACCACCCCGAGCCGAGAAAAAGTTACCTTCCAAAAATGATAACTTTGTTTCTTGGACACACACAATTTTGAAATTAATAAACCAGTTATACAACATTCCAATGTATAGTGTGTTAAAATTTGGATTCGATCTGATGACGGGTTTTTGAGATAATAATTCTTAAATGTGACGCATGGTTGAAGCATGCTTAAAAACGTGCACTTTTTGTGTTCCAACTGCGATAAAAAATATTAAAATATAAATTAAAAATTCCAAACCTACATGACCTAACGTAAAATAGAACGACGAAAATGATGATGTTATTGGATTTTATGTAGGTATATTGGTTACTTCACAAACAACCTTCAAACTCGAGTGCACATAATACTTTGGTCGACAGTAGGTAGTTGCACTGTGAGAGACAATTTCACTATCGACCACCTCGTTAGTGTTCTATTGAGTTTTGAATCCGATGGTAAATGCAAGAGAAGAGCGTAGTAATCCAATCGTAGTGGAAACTAGACACCGGAACAATTCTTAACAGGCAAAAAGCAAGCGTCTAGCTTTACGTAGCTTAAAACGTTATGATTGAGTCTCATTTTACGATTTTCTTTCTTGACATATTTATTTGTCCCTTGCGAATTTATCCTGAATTTTATGAGGGGTTATATGTTTAACTCCTCAGGCTGCTTGTTGACAAATACTCGAATTAAGCTTGCGTTTTTTTTTCTTTTTTTCGCTTATAACCTAAGAAGGGCTGCATGGTTTGGAGTAGAATTCGATGTATCCTTATGTCGTAGTCAGACAGTGAAATCCATTATTTCATGAAAATCCTAGGCGCTTCATGAAAAGCCGGCATATGAAGTAAGAAGGGATAGTTACACTATCTGACGCCGTTCTTCATGAAGTGACCGACCGATTTAGGTAGATGGTGTAAGAAATGATTTTACATGATTTTATATTATCAGCCAAGGCACTTCATGAAGATCTGGTGCTTATTGATTCGACTTTTCATGAAATGACTGACGGAATGGAGTCGTACATTAACTTTTCGCTGTCATACACGAACTATTTCAAGAAATTAATGCTTCTTTCTTATGGATTAAAATGAATGTACAACAATAAAACAACAAAAGAATATATGAAAATGTGCAGGCTGAACAAATACTCCTCAAGAACCTTTGAACGACCACGGTGTCTTCCATACGGTATGTTGCCACTCATCATCATCATCATCATCATCATCATCATCATCTTGTACAGTTTCCAGCCCCAGGCTGGGTCTGTTTGGAACATAAGCCTCGCCACTTAGTCCTTTCTTCCCACCACCTCTCCGCTGTCACTCTGGTCCAGTCCTCGCCTCTCTTCTTGACACATTCCTCCACTCCTTTCAGCCATCTATCTCTTGGTCTACCCCTTGGTCGTTTCTTCTGCATCTCCATCTCATGTATCCTCTTGGGATTCCTCTTCTCATCCATTCTCTTTAAGTGTCCATACCACCTCAGTCTTGATGTCTCAATCCTACCTTGCAAGGGCTCCTCTTTCACCATTTCCCTGACCTTTTCATTCCTCAACCTGTCTCTTCTTGTTACTCCGATCCTACTTCGCAGGAACTTCATTTCACCTGCCTGTATTCTGCTTATGTCTCTTTTCTTCATTGTCCACGTTTCTGAAGCATAGGTCAGTGTCGGGATATAGTAGCTTCTGTATAACACTTCCTTGCTTTTTTGTGGGACATCTTTATTCCACACTAAGCTCCTAATGCTTCTCAGAAATGCTTCTGCCTGTCTGCCACGTTCCGTAATCTCTTTGTCATTTCTCCCATTTTCCTCCACTATACTTCCCAAGTACTTGAGACTTTCCACCTTCTTCAGCTGTCCACCTCCAAGTGTTATCCCACTCATTGGTCTGTCCTTTTTCCTGGTCGTTAACAGGATCTCACATTTACTGATGTTGAACTTCCATCCGTACTCTCCCACTGTTTCTTCCCAAGCCTTCAGTTGCTCCTGAATTTCCTCCTCGTTTCCCCAGACCATGAGATCATCTGCAAACACCATTGCTTTCATCTTATCTTCTCCTATCTTTCCTGCTATCCGTGTCATTACCTCGTCCATAACCACAATAAAGAGAATGGGTGACAGCGCACTACCCTGTTTCAGGCCACTCATTTGTCTGAACCAGTCTGTACTTTCCCCTCCAACTTTCACACAACTCACACTTCCACAATACATCTCCTTCACTCTGCCTACAGTCCCTTTTTCCACTCCCATGTTTTCCATTGCTTTCCAAACCTGCTCCCTACACACACTATCATAGGCCTTTTCGATGTCCAGGAAGGCCATCAACAGATCCTCTCCAAATTCGTAGTGGTGTTCCTGGAGCTGTCTCACTGAAAATATGAGATCCACTGTTGAACTCCCAGGTCTGAATCCATACTGCTCCTCTCTCAATTTTCTCTCCACTTTGGCTCGTATTCTACTTTCTAATATCTTTTCATATATCTTGGCACAGTGAGATATGAGTGTGACTCCCCTGTAATTTCTGCACTCCTTTCTGCTTCCTTTCTTAAATATTGGGTCAATTAATCCTTTCTTCCAATCTTCTGGGGTCTTTTTCTCCTTCCATATCACCCTCATCACACGGTACAGCCACTGTTTCCCAACCTCCTCTGCTGCCTTCACCATTTCAACACTCACTTCATCCACACCCGGTGCCCTTCCTCCTTTCATCTTGTCTATAGCCATCTCCAGTTCTCTCCAAGTCAGGTCCTTTTCCATTCCTGTGTTGTCTTCTCCATCTTCCAATGCATTGTCTTCCTCCCTATGACCATTTGGATTCAGCAAATCCTCAAAGTACTCTTTCCACACTGTATTGAGTGTCTCTTTGTTGTGTACCTCATTTCCGTTTTTGTCCATCATTACCACATCCTCTCGCAGACCTCTTCTCTTACTTTTGACCATCCCATAAAGTACTTTCTTATTTCCTCTGCTGTCTTCCTCCATCATCTCTGTCCACTTTACCATCCACTTCTTCCTCTCCTCTGCGACAATTTTGTTTGCTTCTTTCTTCTTTATCTTATAATCTTCCCTTGCCAGATCAGTTCTTTCCTGGAACCACACTCTGAAAGCCTTGTTCTTCCTTCCCTCAGCTTCTTTTACTCTCTCATTCCACCATGGTGTCTCTTGACATCGCTTTCTGTTGCTTGTTCTACCACATACTTCCACTGCAGCTTCCACCATTGTGTTTTCAAATTGCTTCCATTCCTCTTCCCCTGTTTTAGGATTGTCTGTTGGCATCCTTTCCCTTATTATCTTCTGGAATTCTTCCTTGACTTCCTTTTCCTTCAGTTTCCATACTTTGATTCTCCTTTCCTGGTACTCTGTCCTCTTGCTATCCTTAACAACTCCCAGGTTCATTACAAGTATTCTGTGGTCGCTATCTAAGGCCTCTGATGGTATTACCTTTATATCTCTGACACTTCTCTTCATTTCCCAGTCGTACAGCATGTAATCTACCAAAGATTTCTTTTTTAAATCACTGCTGTGCCACGTTACCTTGTGGCTTTCTTTCTTCCGGAACCAGGAGTTGCCTACCACTAAACCGTTTCTCTTGCAAAAATCCAGCAACTTTCTCCCTTCTTCATTCCTGCTACCCCATCCTTCTGCTCCCAATACATTTTCATATCCTTGCCTTTCACTTCCTACATGTGCATTCAAATCTCCCATGACAATGATGCTCTGACCATTCAACTGCTGTTTTAGCTCCTTCTCAAAGTCTTCCTTCTCTTGAGCTGTACATCCAACTTGAGGGGCATATACCTGGGCTATCTCCAGGCTTCTTCCCTTTACAGTTATTCTGATCTTCATGATCCTGTCACTTATTCCCTTTACCTCTTCCTTCATTCCATCTCTCACAACTACTCCTACTCCGCTGCTCCTTCCTTCACTGTTCCCACTCCAGTACAACCGGTACCCTTTCCTCAGTTCTCTGCGACCTTCTCCTTTCCATCTTGTTTCTGCCAAGCCCAGTACATCCAGTTTTCTCCTCTCCATCATATCTACAATCTCCTCCACCTTTCCTGTCAGTGTCTGTATGTTTAATGTCCCAACTCGTAGTCCATTAGCATATCCGGGTCGTCGTCGTTTGCATCCGTCCTTTCCGAGGCCTGTTCCTGTTTTGAAAGCAAATATGATATCCACTACTGGCTTGCTAGGCCTATCGTAGCTGCCACTATGTTGCCACTATTAATTCTTATTTCCCCACGAGAACATCGCTGCCGCTACTTCATGAAGTGACGGGCTGGACTTCCCATCAGATGAAAAAATCCACAGTCTGCTTCCAGTCTCCGACCGGGTCAGGAATGGAATGAATGAAGCCCCCATCTAGCGGCGAGGATATACTTCCCATCAGATAATGTACAAAAAGAATTACACTATGTGAGGACGAAATTTAGTAATTTCACCACTCGTCAGATAGTGCAACTGTCCCTTGTACATCATATGCCGGATTTTCATGAAGTGCCTAGGATTTTCATGAATTTACGGATTTCACTATCTGACTACGACATATACTGTACATCACAGCCATGCTTCTAATCTTAGCTCTTGGATGGCGTAGTTGGTAACATGCTGAGCTTCTACGCCCAAGGTCCCGGGTTCAAACCCGGCCGAAGTCGACGGAGTTTTTAAGAGCGTTATAAATCCCTAAAGCTGGGTTTTCCTAGGCGCGGAAGCGGAGAGCGGAACGCGGAGAGCGGAGTCAGCTCTCCGCTCGTGAGTCATCAGCTAGCTGAATTGTGTTTTCCTAGACGCGGAGTTGTCCTCTGGCGGAGAGCGGAATGGTTGCTCATTTGTACACTAGGAGTGATAAGGTGAGGTCGATATGGACGTGGAATCTAGACTTTCTATTTTATTACACTTGGAAGAGGAGGAGGAGGAGGAGGAGGAGGAGGAAGAATTACTACTGCATTTAGTGAAGGATAGAAAATGTGCATGTGTGGGAGTGTTTAAAATTCTAATAAATAACCATTTAATTGATGACGAAATTAGATTCAAACAGTACTTTCGATTGACCAAAAACGAGTTATATGATCTATACCAAGAAATAAAAGATGTAGAAGAACTGAAATCGCAGGTTTAAAACAGAAAACAGTAAACAGACACACACTCATGGTGCACACATTTTATACTAAACACACAAGGGACACAACTGAATAAAACTACACACAACTTGTACAGACGTCCAGCCACTCCGCCAGCCGACAGCGGACTCGTCTGCTCTCGGAGCAGAGGAACGCGGAGGAGCGAGTTCCGCTCGTCAAGCGGCGGTCCACTCCGCTTCTAGGAAACCAGTACCATTTAAATTACATATGACAGAGGTGAGTCGACCCCGCTTTCCGCGTTCCGCTCTCCGCTTCCGTGCCTAGGAAAACCCAGCTTAAGTATGCCTTCATTCGGAGGGGAAGTCAAGCAGGCGGTCCAATGTCATAGATTTATGGCTTGAAAAATATCCTTCCACTAATTACACTTGTGTGAGCAAAATTATAGGTTAGATTTGACTGACGCTCTTAGGTTCCAACGTTCGTCGCCAGGAGCCGACTGCGGTGGCATCTAGTAACCAAGTTCAGAACTAGTTGTTCGTTGACTGTGGCGTTTGGTAGCAAAAGTTGGAACTACTTGAAAATTCTATGTCTGCAGTCTTTACTTGAACATTAAAAACATATAAAACACACTAATACAGCCTTCACAATTAACACCGGTTATCAGACAGATTCTATACACACCCAAAGAACACGGGACTACATGAGCGCGTTGTCGCAGCCCCTAAACTGAGGAACCAACCAATCTTAGCTACAATTCTTAACATTAATGCTACTAATATATTTAATTTAGTTTTAAGAAAATTGCTGGAGTACAAAACTGCTTGAGAAAACACTTTTGACAGCGTCATCTATATTCCTCCGCACCGTAGGGAATAGCAATATCGGTAAATACCAACAACACAAGTATGTCAAACTTTCTACTGACAGCTGTTCGTTCATGTGACTAGTACCACTGCATATAGACGAGACGAAGTAAGTTAAGAACTTTTGACAACACGCCCATCTCGCTGGCAACAAGCTCATTCTAAGTTGGAGAGACTAACTTAGGTGGCTTTTTCCCCTCACTTGTAAGCTTTCCACTACGTAAGGATGAAGCAATCCTTCTCTATTGTAACTCTCAACGAACTTGAGGAGTTATTATACTGACAGCGCCAAGGAGACGACTGGAGAGAATGTATCCTTTCTACAATGTTGTCACATGAAGGGAATTCTCCCTATGCTAAGGTACATTTACACAAAACTATCACGTAGAGCAAGGGCAGCCATAACGAGGCTCGCATGCCACATGCGGCTCCTCATACAATCTTGAGCGGCTCCTTGAAACCAAGCAGAGAGTAAAAATAATACGGATTTTAAAAAGTATATAGTATATAAGTAAATTTTAGAAAAGTGGTGTTTCTGCCATCACTAACGTGAGAGTGTGCTTAGGGTCACCACGTACTCTTACACGTTGAAAAAGTATATTTTTGTGGCATCACATTACTAAGTATTTTCTGGGTTAGTGCTAAAGGTACAGCTATGATTCTTATCACATATAAGAAGCGATATATTCTGAGCTGTTTTTGACCATGTAGTGCTACTTTGCATTTATAGGATGTGTGAAATGAATACAAATTTGGACAGATACATTTTCAAAAAAATGTTGTATAAGTTGCTTCAGGTACACATTTCTCAGTTCTTTTTCAATCAAATATTCTCAAATGTTGTTCTCATACTTGGAATGGATCAAGGCAGATGAGTAACCACTTTGTTTCATTATTATTGGGACAGAATGCAAGAAAAAAATCCGAACTCTTTCTTTTTAAATTTATTCAAATATATGTATCAATTTTTCTCTTCCCAATCCATGCCTACTATGTTTTGGAAGTGAAGATAGGTTAACATTGAAGTACTCCATTAGGCAAGTTAATGTAAAAAAAATTAGCCCTGTATCTTAAATGGTTTCCTAGTTATTGGTACCTAAACATGAAAAATTATTAACGGAAAACAGCTGGCAAAGTTAGAAGTGTATTAATCAGAGCATGGGACGCTAATTTAAAAAAACGAATTTAAGGTAGTTGTAGACATCAAAACCCCAACAAACTATATATATTTGGATTCAGAAAAGAATGAAGAATTTTATGGCGCCAAAATCAAAAAATCGATTTTTTTTCATCATGCAAGAGTACGTGGTGTCCTTAGAGACATATCTCAATATTTAGGACTTCTTATGTGCGTAAATCACTGTATTCATTACTTAAGTTCATTAAAACTGAATATCGATCTGAACTGCGTGTATCAATTATCAGGCTGATTTCAAACAACAGAAAAAATGAACACTCGAAAAAGCACTCCTGAATCATAAAATCCTATTTATTGTTGTGTAATTAAACAATAATGTTATGTGTAAAGGAAAAAGTAAATGTTTCTTCATTTTTATATAATAAAAGCTAAAGAAAGTAAGAGACTTCAGTTACTTCGGAAGCAAAATAAACAGTGATGGACGAAGCAAAGAGGATATAGAAAGTAGGTTGGCTCAGGCAAGGAAAGCATGTTTACAGAAAAGAAATCTGTTGTCATAAAATATAGATTCAGCTATTTAAAATTCATTTTTGAAGTCTTTGTCTGGAGCGTAGCACTCTAAGTGAAACTTGAACTGTCGGCGCAACAGTAAAGAGAAGCATTGAAATGTTGTTACAAGAGAATGATGGAGATCAGATGGGTAGATAGAGTAACGAAGAGATATCAAGACGAGTGGGCGAGGAGAGACGTTTCTGGCGACTGCTAATCAAGAAAGGAGACAGGTTGGTAGGACACTTACTAAGACACCCAGGAATAGCAAAATGAATTATGAAAGGAAGGGTCGTGGATAAGAATTGTGGGGGTGGATCAAGGTTAGAATATGTTAAACAGATTACCTCGGTTGTAAGGTGTGGTAGCTATGTAGAGATGAAACGATTAGCTCAGGACAGGGAGACATGGAGTGCTGCATCAAACCTGTCAAAAGACTGAAGATTCAAGTACATAAAAAATGTATCATCATTTTGTAAACCATTAATTTCTTAACAATGTGGCTCGTTTCGAAACAGCTTCATAAATTTGCAGCTCCCGAAGTCAAGGTGAGTGGCCACCTCTGACGTAGAGAATTCGCTTTCCAAAAAAGAAAGACCTTAATCATAGGTATATACAGTATTTAGGGGCAGACGACCTAGATGTTCCGCCTCTTTAAAACAACAATCACGGCTCCCTCGCATTTGCGCACCCTCAAATGCCAGCTGACTGCGCCAGGATTCGAACCTGCAACCTTGGACAAAGCGGACGAAAAAGCTACCGCTGAGCCACGTAGCCAGTCTTGTGGCATCTAACATTTTTCATTAAGTGTGATATCTAATTACTACAACTGTTCCTCTATTAATACAGCGGCGTGCTAAAAATTTATCGCTCCCCGGAAGTAAGCACTGTGGTTTAATACATATAGCTGAAAGACAATTAAGATAATTGCTTTTCCCCCCTTAATGTTAACGTCAGAGAAATGCTGACGTATGATCATATACCACAGTATTTTTTTTAAAGCATCCTGGTCATTTTCAATTACTCTAATTAGATTTCCAGTAAAACCAATTATAGTAGTATAGAGATCGAACAAGTTATCTAATCGCAATAAATATCAAACAAAAACAAATTGCGCACAAGTTACATTATACTATACATGGACACTCTCTGCACACCCTCTGTATCACTTTGCAATGCATAAAAAGTTGGATTGTTCGCAATACGCTGAGAAGGTTTTTGTAACGATCTGTGGTTGAATTCATTTTAGGGGCTTAGGGCATCTTAGTCATCAATCCCGTGCATTTGGGTGTGTGTGTGTGTGTGTGTTTGTTGAACCGGTCTGAGGACCCGTGTTTCTGTGATGACCGTAGTAGTATATGTAGCTGTATTAGGGACAGGGATGAAATACATATCCCGGGACTCGAAATAAGGTACTGTCCCGGCATTTGCCTGGGAAACCCCGGGGGAAACCACAGTCAGAGAGGAACTGTTAGCACCGAGATTCGAACCTTCAATCCCCGAACTTGCTGCAGCGCCCCATCACTATCGTGGTGCCCGATTTTGTAACGATTATTCACATATTATGTCACATTGCATGTTACTATAGTACCTGGTGTTCAATCAAAAACGACCCAGCACTTAAGTCGAGCTTATTCCAAGACACCAATGGGAAGCTGCCGGAGATTCAAGGTTCGAATCCCAGCACTGACAGCAGCTATCTTGTGTGAAGTTACTTCTCCAGGCGTATGCCGGGAAGGAACCTTATTTTGTGACGCGATGACGCAGTGGTAAAATTGCTCATCTCTCACCCAGGCGGACCGGGTTCGATTCCTGGTTAATACGTCAGATTTTTAGAAGTAAGATGTCACAAGCAGTAGTTTGGATTCCACGGAAAAAGGAGATCCCAGAGCTTGTGATCGGAAGGTTAAAAACTACGTAAATTACAAGCATTTTAAAAAAAATATAGTCCCGCGGTTCGTACCCTCATCCTTGACCTCACTAATTATAGTTACACACACTACAGCTATCACCACACAAACACAGGTTAGTTTAAACATTCGATACTTTCCCAAATGGTCTGAACGTTCTACAAATGCTTCAATTCCCTGACAATAAATATCAGCTCCTTAGATTTGGAACCACTGGAATGGCTGTTTCAATTTGTTCATCGTTGTCAAATTTCCACCGAGATGTGTTTTCAGCTTCTCGATCACATGAGAATCACATGGTGCAAAATCCGTACTGTACGGTGGTTGCCTCCGGACCTCCCATCGAAAATGTTGAAGCAAAGCTTGTATTACACCAAGTGAATCACATGTAATCGCAAGCTGAAACAGAGGCTCTCCGATGGTTCCAGGACCAAGGAGCTAATTTACATCGCCAGTTATTTTAAGCATTGGTAGAGCGTTCAGACCGTCGCCGTTTACAAAGAGTGGGTGACGATGTCGTATCATAGTTTGGACTTTGGAGAATCTACGTCACTAAATACATGATGACTAGTCTTAATCGTGTGTAACTTACTTTTTGAATGCCCTACGTAACTGCGTTATCTCGTCATTTCATAGCCAAATGTTTCTACAGTTTATACCGTTATATATTTGACGATACATTTGCAGATTACACCATTATTTACCTAGCGTATTAATTATTGAATTGAACTGATTCTCTCCTGTCGTATTTAATATTATCATTTGATAAAGGCATATATTTGCTTTTCAGGTAGCTACACAGTCTATTCCAAACTAGCTGCAAGGAACAAAATGGTGGTGATGGTGATTGTTGCATTAAGGAATGGAACATCGAGTTCATTTGTCCGTTCATTTGTCTCTACTCGAACAATAAAAATAAAATGCTGTAACATTAAATTAAAATAAATTAAAACACATTAAAAAACTAAAATATTTTTTTAAATATAGAAGCTAAAAAATAAACAAGATGTTCAGTAAAGAACATATAGCCTACTTTCTCCTAAATGTATGAGTACAGTTATAACTCGTTATTATCATAGAGTATAATAGAACTATTCTTTGTTGAAGACCTGAGAAACGATTTACCTCTACCAAACGCCACAACCTAGATAAAAACTGCTACCATCATTGAAGAAAGAAAGATAAGAAGTATATCAAGAATGTTATGGATCTGGAGACATAATCGACCGGACTGGCTGCGTGGCTCAGCGGTAACGTTCTCGCTTGCTGGGCCCTAGGTTGCAGGTTCGTATCCTGGCGCAGTCAGCTGGCATTTGAGGGTGCACAAATGCGAGGGAGCCGTGTCAGTACATTTACTGGCACGTTAAAGATCCCCTTCGGGCCAAAATTCCGGCACCCCGGTGTCTCTAAAATCAGCAGTAGTTAAAAGGGATGTAAAACCAATAACATTATTATTATTATTATTATTATTACATATACGACCTGCCGTGGGCAACATCCAACTTTGAGTTGAGGCATGTCTTTACACGTCTCGTTGTGCATGGCTTTCACAACCCTAATTGAATTAACAAATCTTTCCATGACCCTACAGAGACGTGTGTATACCAACTATGTGGATATTTTCGATTGCTATTTGCCTGAAATAAAAGTAGTAATTAATAACCTGAACTAACACCAACGGCTTGAATTCAGTTACTATGTGAAATCGTTTTGTTCTTTACTTCAAATAACATTTTCAAGTAACGCAAAATAGGCTGTTACAAACCCTTTAAAATAAAAAGTAAAAATGTATCGTAGTATCATCTTGTCATTCTTCAAATTCGATGCGCATAGAATGCCAATGGTATAGTAATCAATGGAGCCCCACGTAGACTAGTCGTGACATCTAGTGGTGAAATATCGAACAATATAATCCTAACAGAGCGAGTGCATTCTAGCGGCCAGAAGAAGAAACTTTTCAATAAAATCTGGAAGTTAATAAGTTAGTCGGCGTGCAGTTACCTTGTTGGCAGCTAGATGTCTCGAGTAAATCTGCTGGCGAATTATGTTTTAATTAAATATATATTTTACACCATAATATGCACAATATACGCTTAATTTTAAAACATTTGAGTCATTACAAAACAATAAACATATAACGTTTCAAGCAAAAAACCTAGCTCTGATCGGATTTGAACCATAGGCATTTGAGCGATAGGCTAACGCTCTACCACTGAGCTAATTGTGTCAACGAATATCGTTCTATATAAAATGACTTACATAGAACTTGTTAGCAAATAATGATTCATACTAAACGATTTCATCACTGGAGTATATTATTTATATATAAAGCATTTCATACAAAGTTTATTTATTTTGTATCAGTACGCTATATTGCATGCAATACTCAAATTAGTGAAATATAAGTCAGGCACAAGATATCCGCTGCCATCTTGTCTTATTACTGAATCAGCTCAGCTTATTAAAATCACGTCTGCACTATAGTATTACAAAATAAACTTTTAATTTCGAACGTGCCTCTTCCTTTAGAACAGTTAAAACGATTCTCGGCTCGATAATCGGAACTGGTGGGTCCCATGATATGGATTATAAAGTTTGCATAATTCGCACGGCCGCCATCCTGAAATGGTATGGCGGACGACCTTGTAGTTTGGTCACAAGACGCATCCTATATGAAGGTATGTTGTTACCAAATTTGGTAGAGATCGGATGATTTGGTTAGTCGTTATTTGATTTTACGTTTTGAACGTTTGAGTGGCCGCCATTCAGTTTTAGTAAAGATGGCGGCGATATAAAACATGACACTGAGGTGTCCTTTGCTAGTGCTACCTTTGTACCAAATTTCGTTCAATTCGCATTCACCGTGTTCGAATTGATAGGGGGGCACAGACATTCAGAGTACACACACTCACACACACACAGACACACACACACACAGACTCTCACACACACACACACACATACACACATACACAGACTCACACACACACACACACACACACAGACTCACACACACACATACACACACACACAGACAGACACACTTTTTTCGCCCTGTGTTGATCTCATAAGTCTACTTTCATTTTTTGCAAAAATCGAAAGTAGGCTAAAAATATTAAAAATATATGAAAATTAACAGTATAAAAATTATATTAAAATAAAATTTAAAAAAATCAAATTAAAATATATTAAAATAATAATAATAATAATAATAATAATACAGTAAGAATGTTTTTGGTTTTACGTCCCTTTTAACTACTGAGGCTTTTAGAGACCCCGGAGTGCCGGAATTTGGCCCCGAAGAAGATCTTTAACGTGCCAGTAAATTTACTGACGCGGCTCCCTCGCATTTGCGAACCCTCAAATGCCAACTACCGCAAGGATTCGATCCCGCAACCTACGGAACAGCAGGCGAGAACGTTACCGCTGCGCCACGCATATATTAAAATAAAATAAATAAACAATAATAATAGTAGGCTACATTAGTAAATTCAAACAAGAAGTTTACTCTAAGAGAAGAAAATCACGGACACAATGCGCAAACGCAGAGCATACTTCTACTGTTGACTCCCTATGGACAAAATTAATGTTGTTAATCATTCATTTTTGGGGCTAGGGATATCTTGCTCAGGATGCTCACCAGCCCCGTGTACTTTGCTGTGTGTATTTTTTTTTCTTGTCTGGTAACCTATGTTTCTGTGATTACTGCAACATTGTGTGTAGCTGTATTAGGGACAGATATGGGGTAGGTGCCCCGAGGCTTGAAGTAAGTTAATAACCCGGTATTTTCCTGCACGGAGTGTAGAAACCCCGGGTAGAAGCCACACTCAGGATAGTCACCATCAGCGCCGAAACTCGAATCTCCAATTCACGAAATTATTGCAGCTCCCCATGGCAAACGTGGTGTACGATTTACACAAGTTGACATGAATTGGGTAACAATAAGAACAACAACAACAAACAAGAAGAGTATACGGGGAAGAAAGCAAAATAAACCTCAAGGAAAAGAAGAAAAGTAGGATAAGAAATTCCCTTAGCTCAAGAAAATAGGGGTTAAGGACTTGGAAACAGGGTAGAGCCATGACGGGTACTTAGGAAAAGTGACAAGAAGATGATCCACCCTCAGTCACTAGAAAAACGGGAAAAACCGGACCCAACTCAAAAATCCCTCGGTGACACCAACTCCCGAACTCACTAGCCCTGAGCCCTTGAGGGTGTAGCACTCACCCATGGTGGTTGTTGTTGATTCGTTTGAGTTTTGCGACATTGTGTACATTTCGCCGATTGTACTTGGGTGTGCGGCAAAAATTGCGACACCATGTCATACGACGTTGGCATGTCAAAGAACCCATTTGAATTCAGTAGGCCGTGTTGATAATGGCAAAATTAATCTCGGGAGTTTACGCCAACACAAAGTTCCTCATTTCTCTGCTAGAAAGCGCTATAGTGTTCAAAGAGCTTAGCTATCTAACCTCCTTGACTTTCATAGTGCTTCAAGGAACAACGAAATTCGACATGCAAGCTACCCTTTGGGTGTCAAATAACAAAGCTTGCACCCGGCACCCGAGGTCATATGATATTATTATTATTATTATTATTATTATTATTACTTGGGTGTGTCTAGAATTTGGCCGGTCTAGCTGTATGCCTCTCACCAAGGCGGTCGGGGTTCGATTCCCGGTCTATGCATGTGAGATTTTCGAAGTGAAATGCCATGTCCTGTGGTTCGGATTCCACGTAAAAAGGAGGTCCCGTGGCTCATAATCACAAGATTCACGGTCACGTAAAACTACAATCTTCCTTCCTTCTAGAATTTGGCTGGTAACGTCAGTTATTGTGATGTCCATAGTAGTAATTAGAAATGAGATGGTCATGGCCTTAAGTTAGAAACCATCCCGGCATTTGCCTGGAGTAGAAGTGGAAAACCACGGAAAACCGCATCCAGGATGACTGAGGTAGGAATCAAACCCACCTCTTCTAAGTTTTGCCTCACGAGGCTGAATGTAACCTACCCCGTTTCAGCCCTCTGACCAGAATTAATTTTTAGCAGAGCCGGGAATCGAACCCGGGCCACCGCAGTGGCAATGAAATATGCTAGCCAATACGCAACGAGGCGGACGTCTGCAGTTAACTCAACATAGGTAATGAATGCTTACCGGTATTTAAAAACGGAGGTTGTTTTACAGCTGAATTTAATCAGAGGGGGTCTGATAAGCCTAGAGGCACATCAAATGGAAGCCAAACACGGCAGTTATATAGGCTAATCTCTGCAGAATACAGCATTGTAAAGGTGAAATATCCATACACATACATTGTAGTATTATCTGGATCAGCACAACACATTAAAAAATCATCGTACACAGCTGTACTAAAGCTAGTCATGAATATTCTTCATGGAATGGCCCAGTGATGAAGCATACATACATACATGAAATGTAATTTATATACAAATAAAACATAGTTTGTCTGCACATTTTGTAGGATTAATAATAATGCGTTTACATCCGCCAGGGTGTTAGCATTTCCTCCCTGGAAAGGTTCTTTAACGCTATGCCAAATCTATAGTCATGCCATCGTTACTTCCGACTTGACATTTCAGTGCTACGCTAGAGCTATCTAGCGGTCAGAAGTAAAACTTCTTTAACCAGTCAATCATAGGCAGGCATTCAATCAATATATCACAAAAATTGAGTATTATTCGCGATGTTACCTGCTAAATAACGAGATGGCGAAAGAAACTCGATTTGTCGTCAAATACAGATTTGAATGGCTGCCTGTGATTGGCTGGTTAAAGTGATTTCAGTTCTTACCGCTAGATAGCTCTATCGTAGCACTGACACGTCGTCAGAAGTAACGATGGCCTCACTATACCGACAGGAGGTAGTAGCATTTATTACCCTATCACGATACTAGTACCAGCGGTCAAGGTGGGACCTATTCTTTGTTTCCTTGTGTCAGGCTGTCAGTCGCGGGAGTAGGGTTATGACTCGACTCCAGTAGTCTCAGTCAATGTTCTCCTCTCCGCGATGACATGAGCTCCTGTTACGCTTAACTGTGCTATTGCGTGTTGTTGTTTAAGTCTTCAGTCTTTTGACTGGTTTGATGCAGCCCTCCATTCCTCCCTGTCCTGAGCTAATCGTTTCATCTCTACATAGCTACCACAACCTACATCCTAGGCAATCTGCTTAAAATATTATAACCTTGGTCTACCCCTACAGTTCTTGTCCTCGACCCTTCCTTCCATAACTCAGCTTGCTATTCCTGGGTGCCTTAGTATGTGTCCTACCAACCTACCACAACCTACATCCTAGGCAATCTGCTTAAAATATTCTAACCTTGGTCTACCCCTACAGTTCTTGTCCTCAACCCTTCCTTCCATAACTAAGCTTGCTATTCCTGGGTGCCTTAGTATGAGTCCTACCAACCTATCTCTTCTCTCCGTTCGCAGTCGCCAGAAACATTTCTCCTCTCCAACTCGTCTTAATACCTCTTCGTTTGTAACCCTATCTACCCATCTGATCTTCATCATTATCTTGTAACACCACATTTCAAACGCTTCAATTCTCCTCTTTTCTGCTGCACCAATAGTCCAAGCTTCACTTCCTTAGAGTGCCACTCTCCAGACAAGGCTTTCAAAAATGATTTCCTAATACCTAAATCTATATTCGATGTCAACAGATTCCTTGCCTGAGTCAACCTACTTTTTATATCCTCTTTGCTTCGTCCATCACTGGTTATTTTGCTTCCTACGTAACAGAAGTCTCCTACTTCCTTCAGCTTTTCACCTGCCAATTTGATGTCCTTAGAGGTTTCTGATTTATTTCGGCTGCATTCCAATATTTTTGTTTGACATTTATTAATTTTCATCAAGAATTCTCCTTCACTGTGCTATTGTGAAACTATTAGAAACGCACCATTCTTTAATTAGCCCATTACTATAAATTATTCCGTTCACAATTCACAATATAACGTCTGTCTAACACAAGTAGCGCGCGCAACGCTTCTTGACTTATGTGCAGACGGCACTCGGCCATCGCTGTGTTGCCAGCAGGGCCATAGAGAGCGAGAACGGACCAGAGGACCAGATTTCCGAGCACCTCCATCTTAGCTCGTCCTATGGCGTCCTGGAAGTATCAAGTTTGCGTTTAAAACATGAAACTTGGATATATGTATTTGTGCCTTTTGATTCTATTCAATCTGGATTTTGCAAAAGAAGTTTTAGTTTGAAATTGTTGCTCAATACTTGATCACAACATAGTTCGTGTACCAAAAGCTACTTACAGTAGTCCATCACATGGAAATCATTTTAATAGGCGGGAGGGTTTCTAATGAAAATGCCAGTAGGATAAATGAAAATTGGCTATTTAGTTCTTCACTGAACTACATGTGTGTGTTTTCTTTAAATAAATGAACTGAAGGCATCTCAGTTCTTGGCAGGCATATACATACGTTTATTTTTGCAAGTGCCGCCACATTTTGATATGAGCTTGATAATGAGCATATGGGTAAGATGTTATGGACTCTTAACGGATAGTTGATCAACAACCAACACTGCAACAGCAATGTTATCTAGCAGACAGCAGAACATGTTCAAGTGAACGCGTGCGTGCAAGTAAATCCTGCCACTGACGACTGGCAAGGAATACGCAACGCGTTGTAAATGACTCCGCACACACTGCACGCAATTAGAGTAAGGAAACACAACGTACTGTAGGCTATATCACCGACTTGATTCGGCTTTGTCAACGTGAAAATGCACTGTAATCATTTAAATTGATATTGTTATCCAGGGGCGCTGCCATCGGGAGGGGGCTCGGATGGCTATGAGACGCCTAATTTGATATAATAATAACAATAATGATAATAATAATAATAATAATAATGTTATTGGTTTTACGACTCCTTTAACTACTCTGGCTTTTAGAGACGCATGGGTGCCGGAATTTTGTCCCGAAGGGGATCTTTAACGTGCCAGTAAATCTACTGACACGGCTCCCTCGCATTTGCACACCCTAAAATGCCAGCTGACTGCGCCAGGATACGAACCTGCAACTTTGGGCACAGAAGGCGAGAACGTTGCCGCTGAGCCACGCAGGCAGCCTGACACCTAGATTGAGTCAGCAAAGCAAAGCACTTATGTAGTGTAATGTAGTGCATTCATTTCAGGTATTCTGACGGTTAGTTTGAACAGTTTATATTAATAAGAGCTTTCCGTACCGTTGTTGACGGGTTCATAAAGTAGAGGAAGGCAGTTAATGACTACAACTTCTAGGTCATACGCCCATCACAGAAGTAAAGAAAGAACCCAACAGCGGTAGCTACGTTCGCTAAAGAGCAGTCCTAGGTCATAGGCTTTGCTATCTGCAGACTCAGTAGACGTGGGTTCAAACCCCACCGTAGGCTGTCCTTGAAGCCGGGACTTATCTTGTAATAGTCCACACGGCCGTAAAAAAACACCCGCAACATATAAATTAATCGCATCTCATCCCAGACCCCGTTTTTTTATTTTTTTTATTTTTATTTTTTTATTTTTTACAGCATGCCCCATTACAATGTAGTAATACTACATGCTTAATTATTACTTATTAATCATTTCAGATTAAAACTATACAATTTATATTATAAATATTTTATATCTATGGCCTGTTAAATGAAATTTGTGACACTAAAATGATTAACAGTTAAGAAAATATAAATAAAAATTATCTATTTAGTATTTCAAATGAGATAGAGTTTACAAAAGTAAAGAATTCCCTAAGGTAGTTTCTAACAAGTTCATCTTTCTTTATAGGCCAGTTGTCTGATCTTAAAACATGTGCTATTAATATACCTCTTTCTTTCCCTAATAACTTACACTCATATAGTAAGTGATCTACAGTCTGGTGACCGTTATTGCATATACATGTTGGACTATCTATAATTTTAAATCTGAATAAGTATGATTTAATATTGCCGTGTCCTGTTGTCATAACTGTAAAATTGGGCGTTATGTTCATTTTCAATTTTAGTCTGTCCTGTACACTGGGGAAAAATGATTTTGTAATTTCGCCCTTGGATGTATTGTCCCATTCATTCTGCCACTTTCTCAAACTAAACACAGTTAATTCTTTTAGCATATTACTTTTTGGAATTCTATTATAGCACTCACTTAAACCGCTTTGTGCTGCTTCTTTAGCCAGCTGGTCCGCTAATTCATTTCCCTCATTTCCGTTATGCGCCTTAACCCAACTGAAGACAATCACCCAATTCTGTTTCTCCATTTCAATTGCTTTTCTTCTAATTTTCTCTATGAGAAATGTATGGTTTTTGTAGTTTTTAAGTGCATCTATTGTAATTTGGCTGTCTGTGAAAATGAGTGCGGTTCTCTGCTCCGTGTCCATGGATTCTAGATGTTGCAATGCCTTAAAGATAGCTAGCTGTTCTGCTTGATTATTAGAACATCGTTTGTCTAGTTTATATTGCAGCTGTTGAATGAACTCGTTTCCATTGTATATGGCAATTCCTGATCCTACTCCATCCTCACTTTTACTTCCATCAGTGTAAACATTGAAAGAATGCATCTGTTCATAATTTACGTCAATAATTTTAACAATGTCAGCAGGGTGAGACCATTGATTTACTTCCATGTCCATGTCAATTGAGCGCTCTTCTTTACTATTAACTTTAATAAGATCGTAATATGCTACCGTCTCCTCAATTTGAATATTAATTGGAATTAATCCTGTTATCACACAGAGAGCTTCATTAGATACAGTGCGATAAGCTTTAGCTATTCTGATATTTATCAGCCTTTGGACTCTTATCAATTTTACTTTATAGCAAGTTTTCTCTATAACCTTTCTCCATACCGGTGCTCCATACAAAATGAGAGGTAAGATTCCACCTTTGTATATTACCTTCAGAGCTGTATGCTTTAAACCCCAGTTTAGCTTTGCAAATCTTGAGAGACTAAATATCAGTTTACTACATTTTTCAGTCATATAGTTAATGTGCTCTCTAAATGTAAGTTTGTGGTCGAAAATAATTCCAAGATATTTAACGGTGTCCACCTGATCTAAGCTTTTGTAATTAAGATAAATTTTAATCTCTTTTTCTCCTTTTCTTTTTCTTCTCGACAAGACCATAACTTTTGATTTCTGTTCATTAAATCTGATCTTATTGAGTTTAGCCCAAATTGAAATTTTGTCCATTTCTATATTAGTATAATTTTCTGCCTCTTTAATAGATGTTGCTTTAACAAGCAGTAATACGTCATCTGCAAATGCAACTACCTTCGTGCGATTTGTATACTGCAATGTAAGAAGAGAATTATATTGTATATTCCAGAAACCAGGACCACAGCATGAACCTTGTGGACAACCTTTAGTAAGTCTTCTCTCAGTGTTGTTGCTAGTAATGGACATGAAAGCTGTTCTTCCTTGGAAATAGTCTTGAGAGAGTTTGTATAGATTTCTAGGGCATTCCATATCTTTTAGTGCTTTTAGAATAGCAGGCCACCAAGCGGCGTCAAAAGCACCTTTAACGTCCAAGCTGGTCATAATTATTACGTTCCCTTTTTCTAATTCCAGTTCTATAAATTGCTTCACTTCCATTGCTGCGTCTATTGTGCTCTTCTGTGGTGTAAACGGGAATAATAAGGAGGTGGACATATAATAATAACAATAATAATAATAATAATAATAATAATAATAATAATAATAATAGGAACTTCTACAAAAGCTTCAAACGCAATCCCAGCCGCTATAACCCACCTAGTCTCCACTTCAGAGGACCAGATGGAAAGATGGCCTATAATGACATAGACAACTGTAACCTTCTGGCCAAGTACTTTGAGAACCTCCTTAACTGTAAATCACCTGACACCTCCTTTACGTATAAGGACTCCACCAGACAACCCAACTCTCAACCACCTAGCAAAGAAGAAGTAATAAAAATAATTCAGTCCCTGAAAAACAACAAAGCATCGGGAGAAGACGCAATAGTAGCAGAACTATGAAAGCAGGCTGGAGACAGGGCAGTCAGTCAATTGACAGAGATCCTACACAACATTTGGGAGACTGAAATACTTCCTAGTGACTGAACTGCGGCTTTGATTCACCCATTACACAAAAAAAGGTGACCTAAGCGACATAAACAACTATAGAGGAATCTCATTGATACCCGTCACATACAAGATTATCTCCAAGGCCCTGTTAAACAGAGCCGAACCTCAACTGGATCCACAAATTGGAGAATACCAGGGAGGATTCAGAAAAGGACGCTCCTGTGCTGAACAGATACTCAACTTAAAGTCAGTGCTAAGACAAGTAAAAATGACAGGCAAGAAGTTTGTTGTCATCTTCGTTGACTTTAAGAAGACTTACGACTCAGTTGACAGACCAACTCTCATGAAAATCCTTCAGGGACATGGACTGGACCAGAAGACACTTAACCTTATCCAACAGACTTTAAATAACACCAAGTAACGAATTAAGTTCAGAGGAACAATCTCAGAAAGTTTTGAAATCAAGACAGGAGTAAGACAGGGAGATGGTCTCTCACCTCTCCGCTATAACTGTGCACTGGAAAAGGTTATAAGAGAGTGGCGAAAGGAGATATCTAGACAGGGGATCCCACGTGGTATCTACCTTGGACACAAACGTGATGGACTCATTGTGGACTGCCTGGCATTTGCAGATGACCTGGCACTTCTATCTGATTCAACAGAAACATCTGTGAAACAACTCAATATTCTCGGACAGGAGAAGCAGCGAAAATAGGACTGCAAGTGTCATTTGAGAAAACACAATACATCACGAACATCAGTGAATCACCTCATGAACTGCTTCTAGAACAGGGAAGGATCAAGAAAACCAACAAATTCAAGTACTTGTGTGAATGGTTGGAACCCAATCTCTCCGAAGGAACAGCATTATCAACTCGAGTAAATAAGTTAGAACTGGCATACCGACTGTCTCTCTCGCAACACGAAAATGAAGCACTATCGAACGATCATCCGCCCTGAAGCGTTATATGCCTCTGAATGTCTCATATTAAACAGGAAAGGACGCACGGACAAACTAGAAATCCAAGAGAGGAAGGTAATGAGGAAGATATTGGGACCAATCAAGGAAGGGAGTAAATACATAAGGCGGCCCAACCAGGAGCTCTGTAGTTATTGTGAAAGAATTACAGACGTGGCCAAGAAGAGACGTCGAACATTTTATGGACACGACTCCAGGATGCATCCAACCAGGCTGACCAACCAGCTACTCACATACTGGCAAAGAAGGAAGACCAAGTCACCATGACTGATAGAAGTGCACAAAGATCTGCTGGAACTGGGAGTTACGGAAAATGACATAAAAGATCGAACGTCTCTTAGGAGTAAATTAAAGCAAATAAAGTTCCAGGAAAAACCGCCAAAGAAGAAGACAGGTGCCCTCTAGACAAAGGAGAGAAAAGAACAACACAGCCAGAGGATGCGTGACTACTGGGCAAACATCAAGACCCACTCCAAGCAAAATAGTTGAATATCGTGGTCCGTAGTTGGCCTATACGTAACAAGAAGAAGAAGAAGAAGAATTACAACAGAAGTGCAGTATCTCGTAATACAAAACTGCCCCATTACAACACAGTTGTTTTGCCTGAAGTGTTGTGTGCATCAGAAACCACAGTCATTAGAGGAATGACGAGAATTCATGAAATTCACGAAAAATTCTTAGGAAAATCCATGGCGCTGTTTTCCGTGATGGAATTTGGGTCAGGAGACCAACAAAGTAACATTATGAAAATACAGACACCATTATAGATAAATTTAGGAAGAGACGTCTGCAGTTCTATGGACATATACAGTATATAGGATGGATGAGAACAGACTCACTAAGATGATTTTCAATATTGTGAATGCAAGTAAATTAAAGATCAGTTGGATAAATGAAGTACATGAAGACATGGAATTACTTAAAATCTCTGAAGACGACATTAAGGACAGAGAACAATTTAGAAACAAAATCAGAAACACGAAAATTGTACAAGTCTCAAGGAAGGACGCATCAGGAAACAAGTAGTTCCGTGAAGAACTAAATAGCCTATTTTCATATGAAAATGAAAATCCACAGCCTGCTTCCAGTCTCCGACCGGGTCAGGAATGGAATGAATGAAGCCCCCATCTAGCGGCGAGGATATGAACTGTGCCGGCTGCCGAGGCCTGACGCACTCCTCTGGGGCAATGATTAAATGAATGACAGATGAAATGAAATGATAGTGGAGAGTGTTGCTGGAATGAAATTGTGACAGGGAAATCCGGAGTACCCGGAGAAAAACCTGTCTGCCTCCGTTTTGTCCAGCACAGATCTCACATGGAGTGACCGGGATTTGAACCACGGACCCAGTGGTGAGAGGCAGGCGTGCTGCCGCCTAAGCCACGGAGGCTTCCTATTTTCATATATCCTACTAATATCAATTGCCTCTATCAACATACAAATTGTCAGTTTGATTGCTGTAATAGATTCGTAGATATTGAGAACCGTCTAAATATCTTGGATGGTCACCATGTTGGATTTTTATATTATAGGCCTTAGATGTATGTACTATTACATGAAGATTATTGTGTAGGTGTTTTATTCACACTTCAATCGCATGATTAGGACACAAGAAATAAAAGCGGACTCAGCCGCCATCTTGTGGTTATGAAAATAATTTAAATGAATTAGATGCAGGTCGATTAGAATTTGTATAAGCATATACCGTATCAAGTTTCACTACGCTCGGATGGTTAAAACGCAAGAAACGTCCATTAAAATATTTAAATTTCGCGTCGCCGCCATGTTGGATTTGTGCTCGCCAGGTTATTGAACGTCCCATAGGTGAACTTATGCTTATAGCCTCTATACACTTACAAAATTTCAGTTTGATTGCTGTAGTAGATTAATAGATATTGAGAACCGTCTAAATATTTCAGATGGTTGCCATGTTGGATTTTAATATATGTAGGCCATCGAGTTATATACTATTAGATGATGATTATTGTGTACGTTCGTTATGAAAACGTTGATTTCGATCGCATGATTAGAACACAAGAAATAAAAACTTAATTTTCGAAATTCGCACAGCCGCCATCTTGAGGTTATATAAACAATTGAACTAAATTAGATACCAGTGCATTACAATGTGTATAAACATTTGCTGTACCAAGTTTCATTGCGTTTGGATCATTAAATCGCGAGAAAAGTCTATTTAAAACTTTCAACTTCGCTTGGCCGCCATGTTCGTTTTGTAGTTAACCGGTTTTTGAAAGTCTCATAGATATCCATCGTTATACCTAAGTACTTAGTGCTCTTGGATGTATTGATGACAATCTGTCCAACCTGCATCGGCATGATGGTATCAATCCTTTTCCTTGTCAGGAGAACAATTTCAGTTTTGTTATCTGCCAGTTCTAGTCCATGATTTGATATCCAATTAACAACAATAAACCTTTTTCATTTACTATTGTTAATTTTGATAATTTATTATCATCAACAATAGGGGCAGATGACCTCGTAGTTCCGCCCCTTAAAACAACAATAACTAACTATCATCAACAATATTATTATGCATAGAAACAGCACAAACACGCACAGAGCTGTGTTTGCAGTAGTTCCCTGGATAAATGGACGAAGACATTATTTTGGCGGAGCGTGAATGTTCCTGGGCCTGGTTACATCAGCACACATCAGAGTGAGCCGTGTAACACAGTATTAACAACACTTCCTATCCATCCACATGTCAAAGAATAGCGGGACGTAGATGATTATCTCCATTAAAACACAGCTGCATACAGCGTGTGGCTATCTGTTTCCCTTTGTTCCCTATTATCGTCATCTGGCAACTCATTTTCATGTCCACTGCAATCATCAAACCTCCTTCAAAACAGCACTGTTTATCTTGTTCGGTAAAGTGAACCATCACGATTAATATCTCACAAAATTAAACGAAAAATTACAACAACAACAAAAAGCAGAGAAAGACGCTTTTATTTGACGTGTACAATCAGTGGCAACCCTAACTGTAGACTATTGGGGAAAAGGACACCCTTCAATATTCCACAATGTCAACCATGGACAAGCTAATTTGGATTGTAGACTTGAACGTTTCATCTGACGATGCTGGTTTGACGAGCGAAACATGTCATCCTAGAGTTTTCTTCCACTTCTGAAATCAATAACAAATATTTTTCAATCGCATGTAATTTTTTTCTGGATAATTTTCACATTTTCCAGTAATTTGGATTATATTGTGGGCCCAAACCAACATCACCCTTTGCCGCGAGGGGGCTGCTCTCGCGGGCCACGAATGAACTAATGGGAACAAAACGGAGTTGAAGTTCCATAGAATCCATCAATAACTTATCGCTATCTCCCGGCTGGGATCTAACAACATCACCTTCGCTTGGAACACCTGAACTCTATTGAACAATTACCACAACTTGGCGCTCTCCACACTCTATCTCATAAAATCTATTTTTGCCATCTGCTTATTGGAAAACGATGAAAGTCGGAATAGCACCACAGTTTACCAATTTAGTTCCACGTTTTATAGGCAATTTACATCCGCTCACATAAAAAAAAAGAACCAATGTTGAGCACACATACCCAGTGGTGCAAACTATATGAGTAATGAAACATGGCGAATAGTAATCTTATTAATGTATACATCAAACCGAACGAAATGAAATAAAATAAAATAAAATACACGCTTATTTCAACTTCCCACTAATTAAAATTAAAGAGAGAGGTGGTGCAAATTCTATAAAAATTTGCTGTTTAATAGTGAAGACAGAAGGTGGTAGTGGTGGTTGTTTCATTTAGGCACTTGGGACACTTTAGTCACAACTGGATCTGATATCTAAAGCGATGTTTTCTTCTTCAACTTAAGAATAGATGGTTGGTTCCTCAGTATTAGGGGCTGCGACAACGCGGTCATGTAGCCCCGTGTACTTTAGGTGTGTGGAGAATCTGTCTGATAACCTGTGCTAATTGTGATGGCTGTATTCGTGTGCCTTATCTGTAATTCACGTAAGGACCGCAGACGATCAATTTCAAGTAGTTCCTATTTTTGCTACCAAATGCTACCGACAACGACCCCTAGCTGTGAACTTGGTTACTCGATGCCACCAAAACCGGCACCTGGCGACGAACGTTGGAACTAATAGAGCGTTAATCAAATCTAAACTACAAATTTAGCTTCACACAATTGTAGTTAGTGGAAGGTTCTTTTGCATGCTATAAATCTAATGACATGGACCCATCGGCTTTACTTCCCCTCCGAAGGAAGGCATACTGAGGGATTTTTAACACTCTTAAAAATCCGACGACTTCAGCCGGGTTTGAACCCGCGATCTTGGGCATAGAAGCTCAGCATGCTACCAACTACGCCACCAAAGCCGCCTTTGAGAATATATGATGATATTTGTTGTAAGGGGTCTAACATCTGGGTTTATCGGCCCCTAATGGTTTGGGTGATGGTAAAATTAAAGATGATGAAATGAAAACTACTACTAAAACTAACTACACATTTACGACTAACATGCCAGAAGAAGAGGACAATACAGTATATACAATTTTTAAAACAGAAAAGGAAACAGACAGGGAAAAGAAACGCCCTCAGCCCTCGGAGAATGAGGAATGGCGGGCTTGTCATGGAACAAGCAAGAACGGGGGTGGGGAGAGAAAACCACAAACAGAATGGCCGCTAGCAGAACGCACCTTTTGAATAAATGCAGAAAGTTGTACGATCCTGCAAGAAACGACAGTATTACTCGTAAAGCATTTTATCACCTTTTTAATACCCGCCTCGGGGCTAATTAGTACGAAATGGCCCGGGTTCTTTTTCCCACCGAATTGTGGGATTTGTATTATTATTATTATTATTTTACATCGTTATGCCCGTGGAGCGCCATAGACCGTATTTTGCTAATGATGTTTTTTTCTTCTTCCAAAATCTCTTCATCAGGTCACTAAAAATCTTCCTCCGTTCTTCCATCCATGATTTTTTTGGTCCTGTTAGTAATTTTCTCAGAGAAATTATGGTTATTGCAAGATGTTCTGAACTGGAGTCGGTCTTGTAAAAGTTTCCTCTGTGATGCCATTTTCTTGAAGGTCTTTTTCTATTTCTCTAAGCCAGTTGTTCTTGACTTCCATTGAGAGAGCAAGGTTGAGAATCCTTTTGGTCAGCCTGTCATCGTTCATTCTGGGAAAGTGACCGTAGAACTTCAATCGCCTTTTCCTGAAGATGCCAGTGACCTTTTCAGCATTCTGACAAAACTCCTGAGACTTTCGTTTCATCCAGATTCCTTCTGAGCAGCCTGGACCAAGGATTTTCCTCAATACTTTTCCTTTCTGTTTCTCTAAGTCTTTGATAATATATTATTATTATTATGGTTATTTAGGCAGAAAACCCAGGCGGAAAGATCTGCATAAAAAAATCCACGGGTGTCCACTAGAAAGATATGCATTAAGACTCTCCGGAGGCCACATAACAATTATAATAGTTATTATTAGGGCTTGGATCGATATGCTAGATATGATCTCCAGATATGCTCGAAAACCATGTGTTTTATGCTCGATAGATATGCTCGAAAAACCCATTATATGCTCGATAGATATGCTCGAAATAGTACATTATGCAACGAGCCTATAATGGCTATAATTAAGACACGAGTATTTTTTATAAAACGAGCGTATGCGAGTTTTATAATTTCCATACGAGTGTCTTAATTACCATTATAGGCGAGTTGCATACGACTGTTTATGTTCGACGATAATTATAATTGTATTATATGTTTTAACATAAATATTCATAAATATCTGTTGAGAGTCTGCCACAAGAATTTTGTTATCGGAGAGCGAGCACGAGACATCTCTCTGTCTTTCAAGATCTTTGAACGACCGACGCATGCGCTCTGTGTGCTTGCAATGCCATGTGCAAGCCATATGTTTACATCTGCCGTCCCTCAGTAATATTGTCACCGGAGTCGTTTGAATGCGCTGTGTAGAAATTAGTGTTGGTGATTTTAAGGTACAGTGCTATTTCTTGTTTCATATTCGCCAGTTTATTTACGCGAACATATGGACGGTGCGTATTCCATGTCGGTATTTTATTATAGTTCGATGTTGTGTTTATGTCCGACATGTTGGATTTTGAGCGCATGCGCGAAGGTATCGTTACCTAATTGGTCAATGAACGAGCTCTGATTGGCTGGAGAAACTGTATCATAATGAAAATAAGTGTTATAATGACCATCATTATGACACCGTTTTCTGACACATAATAGTGAGGGTCGAACATAAAACCCATTATATGCTCGATAGATATGCTCGAAAAAACGATTATATGCGGTTAAATATGCAGAATATGCTCGAAAAACACCGTTAAAAACTATAGAAAGGAAAGTGAAACGAAAAAAACAATAACATACCTTTATGTACGAGCTTTATTTTCTAATTGTATGTATGATACACTGCAATATACTCGCATTCAAGTTTTTCAAGTATATATAAGAGAAGTTTTCTTATAAAAGTTACAGTTTAAAAGTTCATTTACAAAATGTTCAGAATTAGGCGAGTCAATGCAGTATCTGCATTGGTCTGTACAACAAGAATTTTTACTATGTTTTCAGTTTTGAATGATTTTCTTAAATCAGTCAATAAAAGTTTCAATGACGAGAACGACCTCACTAAAGGTTACAAACCTGCGGTTCTATTATTCGCACCAGATAGGCTTTTCAATAACTATTTCTGTTTTAGAACTCTAAGGATGGTCAGGGCCCGAATTCGGGGGGGAATTCGAAGAAAAACGAACTATTTAGACGAAAACCACAAATGCATTTATATGCTTCTATTCTGGAAACCGCGGTTCTATGCATTTATATGCTCGATAAATTTCATTTCTGTTGGTCCTAGAGAGGTGAAAATGCCACCAAAAGGCTTCTTTCAATGTGTACTATTCAGGCAAAAAATATGCAAATATGCTCGAATCCGAGCCCTAGTTATTATTAATGCACTCAATATCCTAACTGTCGGGGCAGATTACCTCGCTGTACCGCCTCTTGAAACAACAATAACTATATAATCCTAATTGACCACAGAATTCTGATCGAAGAACCGTATCAAGAAGAAGCGAGGACGGGCGATTTGACCTCGCGGACGGACGCAGCAATGCAGAGGCGCAGTTTATCACCACGGATGTCCAGCTTCGATCTACAGCTCCTCCCGGGGTCTCCTGGGAGAGAAGTTCCTAAGGCCACTTAAGTACTCGCGCCATAAAAGGAGGGACTGACGCCAAGCACGTACCTCTACAGCTATTACGTTCAGACAATACAAACCCAACAAATAAATGGAACTGATAAACAGACAATTTCAAAACACTGTTTTTTTTATGAACATCGTTGATTTTAAGGAGCAGAACATTTGACGTTATCAGCTCCTCGCCAGCTGATCATAATACAGTACAGTGAGAGCCATTTCTACAGTACGGAACCTCGCAGGCGCCGTGTGACGGCCGGGGCACTGTGGCTAGCCACCTTTCGAGCGAAGCACTGGCGCTAGCAGCAACGTAGCGCCAAACTAGTTCAATACATTTACTCTCTTTAAGTATTTAATAATCATCATTACTCACATGGATTTCAGAGGAGATGCTGGAAATGCTGTCCTTAATTTTCTAAAAACACATTGCACCGGCGTATGAAGTTTTGGTACACTCGCTGTAGTGATGTAAAATATCCAGGTATTTATAAACCGGGGTAAATACCCAGGGTATATACCCGGGTAAATACCCAATTTGGGTAAATACCCGGGTATTTTAGATTTTTCATTAAAAATCCTGTGTCGTGGTAAGTTGAACCTTAAACGATGCAAACTATTCTACATTAACTTTTTAGAAATGTAACAACATTAGATAGTTAAAAAAATTAAATTTAATTAGAATTGGGACTTTAAAACACAATTGGAATTGAGAATTAGATCAGGAGAGAAAATTCAATTTAAAAAACTTAAAAACTCAGGGTTAGAATTGAACTAGGCTTTTTTTTTTTTTTTTTTGCAAACATTGAGATAAAAGTTGGGGAAAATTTATTCAGAGCATTAGCCAAGTTCTACAAAAAGTGTAATGTACAGTTTTTCAGAACGGTTTGTAAAATCATCTCTACTTAGTATAAAACAAAGTCTCCGATTCTTGGATGTCACGGGTAATCTCGAGAACCTCTGGATATATTTTGATGCGGGTTTCACAATTCTGTAAAGGATATCTCGAGGATGATTTCTGTAGAAAATAATTTATTTATGATCAAAGGAAGCAGAGCAGTAACGATTTCAGTGAAAAAAAATAAACAAACAAACTGGCGTCCGAGCGCTTTTTAAGTTTATTTTGGGCAAACCGTTAAACATATCTAAATACTATGAGTGTAAGAATTGTTCAGTATGAAAAGTTCTACATAAAATCCAGGAGAGCATATCTCCCTTCAATACATCGCCCACGATAAGTATTTTTACGTTTTCATTTCTTCCAACCATGTCCGTTCAAATATTGAGGCGACAGTTTACGAGCTAGCTAAGGGCGAGTCTTATCACCCCTGTTACAGCCTAACTAGCGGGCGAACCTATTACCCCAGATACAGCCAGCAGCAAACCGTCGAGTCGTGCTAAGACTTCAGAGAAGGCTAGTTGTGTTTGGAGTTTCCCTGGAAGTTAAACTCGGTTTTTCTTAATTTCGCCTGTGAACTTTCCGTTCCGCAAAATACAGTCAATTTAAGATTGGACGGAAGGGGGATTTGTGTTTTATGCACCTCGCCATTCTTAAATTACGTCTGACAAGAATTCGTTATAATTAATAGTCCAGTCAGTGATGTTAAACCATCATGCCGCGATGTAAAACGGATATAGGTCATAGATAATTGGCATCGCAAAATAAACAAGATGTTCAGTAAAGAACATGTAGCCTACTTTCTCCTAAATGCCTGGGTATTGTTATAACTCTATGTCCTTTTCAAGGAGTATAATTGAATGTTGGTTGTAGTAGCTTGTTGAAATACAACGTGCTATAGGGATATTAAACATGAATATGAGGTGCCCTTTGCTAGTGCTACCTCTGTTTAAAAAAATCATTCAATTCGGTTTCACCGTGTTTGAATTGATATGGGGAATGGATTTGCACACATACATGGCCGCTATTTGCAAACTATTGGGCTGATGACCTTGTAGTCAGTCATAAGATGCTTTCCACAAAAAGGCATGTTGTTGCAAAATCCGGTAGAGATCAAATTATTAGGATGGTCGAAATTTGATTTAAGCTTTTAACATTTGGGTGGCCGTCATTCCGTTTCCGTCAAGATGGCGGCGATATAAAACATGACACTGAGGTGCCTTTTGCTAGTGCTACCTCTGTACCAAATTTCGTTCAATTCGGTTTCACCGTGTTTGAATTGACAGGGGGAATCGATTTGCACACATACTTGGCCACCATCTGCAAACTATTGGGCTGATGATCTAGCAGTTTGGTCAGAACATGCTTCCCACATAAAGATTTGTTGATGCAAAATTTGGTAGAGACTAGATTATTAGGTTATCGTAATTACATTTTAGCCTTTAACATTTGGGTGGCCGCGATTACGTTTCCGTCAAGATGGCGGTGATATAAAACATGACACAGAGGTGGCCTTTTCTAGTGCTACCTCTGTACCAAATTTCGTTCCATTCGGTTTCACCGTGTTCGAATTAATAGGGGGAATCGATTTTCACACATAGATGGCCGCCATCCGCAAATTATTAGGCTAATAACCTATTAGTTTGGTCAAAGGATGGTCCCTCCATAATGGTATGTTGATGCAAAATTTGGTAGAGATCGGATGATTAGGTTAATCGTAATTTGATTTAAGCTTTGAATATTTGTGTGGCCGCCATTACGTTTCCGTCAAGATGACGGAGATATAAAACATGACACTGAGGTGCCCTTTGCTAGTGCTACATCTGTACCAAATTTCATTCCATTCGGTTTCACCGTGTTCGAATTAATAGGGGTAATCGATTTTGACACAAAGATGGCCGCCATCCGCAAACTATTATGCTAATGACCTATTAGATTTGTCAAAGGATGCTTCCTCCATAAAGGTATGTTGTTGCACAATTTGGTAGAGATCGGATGATTAGGTTAGTCGTAATTTGATTTAAGCTTTGAACATTTGTGTGGCCGCCATTACGTTTCCGTCAAGATGGCGGTGATATAAAACATGACATGGAGGTGCCCTTTGCTAGTACTACCTCTGTACCAAATTTCATTCCATTCGGTTTCACCGTGTTCGAATTAATAGGGGTAATCGATTTTGACACAAAGATGGCCGCCATCCGCAAACTATTAGGCTAATGACCTATTAGATTTGTCAAAGGATGCTCCCTTCATAAAGGTATGTTGTTGCAGAATTTGGTAGAGATCGGATGATTAGGTTAGTCGTAATTTGATTTAAGCTTTGAACATTTGTGTGGCCGCCATTACGTTTCCGTCAAGATGGCGGCGATATAAAACATGACACTGGGGTGCCCTTTGCTAGTACTACCTCTGTACCAAATTTCGTTCCATTCGGTTTCACCGTGTTCGAATTAATAGGGGCAATCGATTTTCACACAAAGATGGCCGCCATCCGCAAACTATTAGGCTGATGACCAATTAGTTTGGTCAAAGGATGCTGCCCCCATAAAGGTATGTTGTTGCAAAATTTGGTAGAGATCGGATGATTAGGTTAGTCGTAATTTGATTTAAGCTTTGAACATTTGTGTGGCCGCCATTACGTTTCCGTCAAGATGGCGGTGATATAAAACATGACACTGAGGTGTCCTTTGCTAGTGCTACCTTTGTACTAAATTTCGTTCAATTTGCGCTCACCGTGTTCGAATTGATAGGGGGGGACAGACATTCAGAGTACACACACACACAGACTCACACACATACACACACACAGAGAGACACACTTTTTTTCGCCCTGTAGTGATCTCATAAGTCTACTTTCATTTTTTGCAAAAATCGAAAGTAGGCTAAAAAGTGCTTATCACGTAACAATGAAACAGAGCAACAAATAATTTCTAGATTGCCGCAAGAGAAAGAAAGACTTCGTTCTCGGCACCTTCAAACCGTTGCTCAAGAAGAACACCATCTGAACCACGATCAGAAACAAGCTATTTATTTATCGTATGGCTTTTTTTTTTTAGTGCCGGGAGTGTCCGAGTACATGTTCGGCTCGCCTGAGTCTGTAGCTGCTTCCAGCGGACACCCTAAAGGGTGAGCTTATAACACTAAGAAGGAAGGCAAGATAATTTTTCTCGATGCCCCTGTAGGCACAGGCAAAACTTCTAGATTTATGTGTTGCTCGCCAAAGTGAGGTCTGGTGGTAATATTGCTCTTGCCGTCGCATCATCTGGAATTGCAGCCACTCTTTTGGAAGGAGGAAGAACAGCACATGCAACTTTTAAACTTCCTTTGAAAATCAGCAGTAATGATGGAAATGTATATAATATTTCAAAACAAAGTAGCACTGCCAGTTTAATCCAGAATTGTTCTTTAGTTGTATGGGATGAGGCTACAATGTCGCACAAACCTTCCGCTGAAGCTGTAGACAGGACCTTGCGTGATCTAAGGAATCGGAACACACCTAAGGGTGGCTGCACAGTTTTGTTCGCCGGAGATTTTCGTCAAATCTTACCAGTTGTTACCAGAGGAACGAGAGCCGACGAAGTGAACGCTTCATTAAAAATATCTTACATCTGGCCAGATACAACAAATTGGCACTCAAAACTAACATGAGAGTAGGCTACTCTTATCTTCAGAAGATAATAGTTTGTTTGCTAATTTGGAGATTTACCGGTCATTGACGGGAAAATTACCCTCAGTGACGATTTCTGTGCTTTAGTAAGCAGTATTCAAGAATTGATTGATAGCGTTTATCCTCAAATCCATGGCCTATCTAACAAGTCTCATTCATGGTTTAAAGAAAGAGCAATATTATCGCCGACAAACGAACAAGTTGTGAAAACTAATGACTTGGTGTTCTCCAAATTCACTGCCCAGGCTCTAGTATATTACTCAGTAGGCTAGACGCAGTAGTCGATAGTGAAGAAGCTGTTCATTACCCTACAGCAGGGACGGTGCGTCATTAAGGGCCGAATTGGCCCTGCCCACCTAAGGCCGTTAGGCAGCATTGCAAAGAATTTGTTTAATTCATGTATTTTAAAATTACTTTATATTACGGATACTCAACTTAAAATAAGTGTTTTACCCTTCTAGAATCTCTAAAGAGAAGTCATTATAAATAACTCATCTCTAGCTAAGTTCCTGACAGTCTCGTACGGTGTTTCGTCATAGCGAGGGCCGGTCCACAGAAAGTCCCATGTAAAGTATATGGCTTCATGGGCCGGGTGAGGAAACAGTGGACATAGCACTGTCTTGCAATGAAGGGAATTCTCTTTCTCTTCAGGGGCCAGCAGATTGGGCCCATAGCGTTGCTTTGAAGTTTCCTGCTTCTGTCTCTGTCAAACAGGATTACGGGAGAAGGGTTTACCCCAGCCCACACTCTTAAACAGGTATTCAGCTATTGTTCGCAGATTGCTGACATAAGACAAACATATAATTACACATTTTCAGTTGTCTGATATTCCAAGTACAGTACAAATTTGTTAGTGAGTTCTGTCGATGAAGCTGTAATTTCTACTGTATAAATGTTTCTTTTAAAAGTTTTGGCACGGTACGTAGTTATTTAATATGTCGATTGTATGCTGAAATAGCAAAATAAAAGTGGAATTTTTAAACAAATCCATTTTCTTCTATAGCTCTGAACACAAAGTTAGAAATTAAATAATTATGACCTCATCAACCAAGCTGATGGATAAATTTTCTTCGTCCAAGCACAGGAGAGAATACATGTATTAATAAAGAGCCATGTGGGTACAGTTTTTAATGCATCAACTATTTATTAAAACTTGTTACAAATATTGTGTTGTGTTGAATTATGATAATGGCAATATTGGCAACAATAAATGCCAAATATAAAACAATATTTAATATGCAACAACAATAGTATCATCTGGCCCACGCTAATTTTTTTTATCAGGAGCCGCCCCTGCCCTACAGAATTCCTAAATTCATTTCCTTCTGGCTTGCCACCACACAAGCTTATTTTAAAAGTAAGAGTGCTACGTAATTTACAACCACCAAAGTTATGCCATGGGACACGATTGGTAGTGAAAACTTTTTGAAAAACTGTTTCATTGAATCAACTATCTTAACTAGCTGTGGTACAGGAGAAACGGTCTTAGTACACAGAATCCCTATGATTCCTTCAGATTTGCCTTATCGTTTCAAACGAGTACAATTTCCAGTAAGAGTCTGCTTTGGCATGACTATAAACAAAGCACAGGATCAGACACTTAGCGTGACTGGAGTTGATCTTAATGGAGAATGTTTTCTCATGGACAGCTTTACGTGGCTCTATCGCGTGTTACATCAAACCGAAATCTTTTCGTGTTCACTGCTGGAGGGAAAACGACTAATGTCGTATACAAGGATATCTTATAAGATCTCCGTTAGAAGTAGCCTATCACCTTGCATTCATAACTGTTCCCGGGCGAAGCCGGGGTGGGTTGCTAGTTCATATATAAAATAAAGAATCAAATAACCAAAAAGCCTAGTAAATAGAAAATCAAACAAAGAATAGAAAATGAGAGGGAAGTACAGTGTCAGTTTGAATTCTTGGTAGGATGAGCTAAGCAGTGTTGCCAACCCATATGCTTGCTGGCATACAGTACATCTTCACCCATTATAGAGCCCACATACTACAAAAACTTCCTGACATGCATTTGTGTTATTTAGAGTATGATTTAAAAAAATTAATATTTCTTTAATATTTAAAATTGAATGAAAAACAAGATGTTCAGTAAAGAACATATAGCCTACTTTCTCCTAAATGCATGGGTATTGTTATAACTCTTTGTCCTTTTCAAGGAGTATGATTGAATGTTGGTTGTAGTAGCTTGTTGAAATACAACGAGCTATAGGGATATTAAACATGAATATGAGGTGCCCTTTGCTAGTGCTACCTCTGTACCAAATTTCGTTCAATTCGGTTTCACCGTGTTTGAATTGATAGGGGGAATCGATTTGCACACATACTTGGCCACCATCTGCAAACTATTGGGCTGATGATCTAGCAGTTTGGTCTGAATATGTTTCCCACATAAAGATATGGTGTTGCAAAATTTGGTAGAGACTAGATTATTAGGTTGGTCGTAATTACATTTTGGCTTTTAACATTTGGGTGGCCGCGATTACGTAACCGTCAAGATAGCGGTGATATAAAACATGACACTGAGGTGCCCTTTGCTAGTGCTACCTCTGTACCAAATTTCGTTCCATTCGGATTCACCGTGTTCGAATTGATAAGGGGAATCGATTTTCAAACAAAGATGCCCGCCATCCGCAAAATATTAGGCTGATGACCTATTAGTTTGGTCAAAGGATGCTCCCTACATAAAGGTATGTTGTTGCTAAATTTGCTAGAGATCGGATGATTGAGCTAATCGTAATTTGATTTAAGCTTTGAACATTTGTGTGGCCGCCATTACGTTTCCGTCAAGATGGCGGCGATATAAAACATGACACTGAGGTGCCCTTTGCTAGTGCTACCTCTGTACCAAATTTCGTTCATTCGGTTCCACCGTGTTCGAATTAATAGGGGGTATCAATTTTGACATAAAGATGGCCGCCATCCGCAAACTATTAGGCTAATGGCCTATTAGATTGGTCAAAGGATGCTCCCTTCCAAGGCCGACCGGGTTCGATTCCCGGTCAATGCATGTGAGATTTTCCACGTGAAATGCCATGTCCTGTGGTTCGGATTCCACGTAAAAAGGAGGTCCCGTGGCTCATGATCGCGAGATTAACAGTCACGTTAAACCACATGCTTGCTCCCTCCATAAATGTATGTTGTTGCAAAGTTTGGTAGAGATCGGATGGTTATGTTAGTCGTAATTCGATTTAAGCTTTAAACATTTGTGTGGCCGCCATTACGTTTCTGTCAATGTGGCGGCGATATAAATCATGACACTGAGATGCCCTTTGCTAGTGCTATCTCTGTACCAAATTTCGTTCCATTCGGTTTCACCGTGTATGAATTAATAGGGGGAATCGATTTTGACACAAAGATGGCCGCCATCCGCAAACTATTAGGCGAATGACCCATTGGATTGGTCAAAGGATGCTCCCTCCATAAAGGTATGCAGTTGCAAAATTTGGTAGAGATCGGATGATTAGGTTAATCGTAATTTGATTTAAGCTTTGAACATTCGTGTGGCCGCCATTACGTTTCAGTCAAGATGGCGGCGATATAAAACATGACACTGAGGTGCCCTTTGCTAGTGCTACCTCTGTACATAAATTTCGTTCCATTCGGTTCCACCGTGTTCGAATTAATAGGGGGAATCAATTTTGATATAAAGATGGCCGCCACCCGCAAACTATTAGGCTAATGACCTAGTCATTTGGTCAAAAAATGCTTCCTCTATAAAGGTATGTTGTTGCAAAATTTGGTAGGGATCGGATGATTAGGTTAATCGTAATTTGATTTAAGCTTTGAACATTTGTGTGGCCGCCATTACGTTTCCGTCAAGATGGCGGCGATATAAAACATGACATTGAGGTGCCTTTTGTTAGTACTACCTCTGAACCAAATTTCGTTCAATTCGGTTTCACCGTGTTTGAATTAATAGGGGGAATTGATTTTCACACAAAGATGGCCGCCATCCGCAAACTATTGGGCTAATGACCTAGTCATTTGGCCAAGAAATGCTTCCTCTATAAAGGTATGTTGTTGCAAAATTTGGTAGAGATCGGATGATTAGGTTAATCGTAATTTGATTTAAGCTTTGAACATTTGTGTGGCCACCATTACGTTTCCATCAAGATGGCGGCGATATAAAACATGACACTGAGGTGCCTTTTGTTAGTACTACCTCTGTACCAAATTTCGTTCCATTCGGTTGCACCGTGTTCGAATTAATAGGGGGAATCGATTTTCACACAAAGATGGCCGCCATCCGCAAACTATTACGCTGATGACCTATTAGTTTGGTCAAAGGATGCTCCCCCCATAAAGGTATGTTTTTGCAAAATTTGGTAGAGATCGGATGATTAGGTTAGTCGTAATTTGATTTAAGCTTTGAACATTTGTGTGGCCGCCATTACGTTTCCGTCAAGATGGCGGCGATATAAAACATGACACTGAGGTGCCTTTTGTTAGTACTACCTCTGTACCAAATTTCGTTCCATTCGGTTGCACCGTGTTCGAATTAATAGGGGGAATCGATTTTCACACAAAGATGGCCGCCATCCGCAAACTATTACGCTGATGACCTATTAGTTAGGTCAAAGGATGCTCCCCACATAAAGGTATGTTGTTGCAAAATTTGGTAGAGATCGGATGATTAGGTTAGTCGTAATTTGATTTAAGCTTTGAACATTTGTGTGGCCGCCATTACGTTTCCGTCAAGATGGCGGCGATATAAAACATGACACTGAGGTGTCCTTTGCTAGTGCTACCTTTGTACCAAATTTCGTTCAATTCGCATTCAACGTGTTCGAATTGATAGGGGGGGAAAGACATTCAGAGTACACACACTCACACACACACAGACACACACACACACAGACTCACACACAGACACACACACACACACACACAGACACACACAGACAGACACACTTTTTTCGCCCTGTGTTGATCTCATAAGTCTACTTTCATTTTTTGCAAAAATCGAAAGTAGGCTAATAACTTAAAAGCACTTTTACTAAGCTTTTTTTTTTTCAAATGTCCTTTCTATTGAATATATTTTATTACCTTTTGAGTTTTGGCATACACTTTCAATTAATATGCAAATAGCTTACTCTTATTACTACAAAAGTAGCTTTTCCCTCCCACATCTTTGTTGCTCATTTCCAGTATCGTAATAAAACTCGACCTTCTCAATATCTTGGTATTTATTAAAAGTTTAAAACACAAAACAACCAAAAGGTTTTATTCAATATTTTACTTTAGTTTATGGAAAAACAAAACTAATTAAAGACAAGGTTACAGTGTCAAAAAATAACATATAAATACCCAAAAATACCTGGACATCCTTTTTTTAAGGATCAATATTGTTCCTGATTTCAATTTAAGGCATCAAATACCTGTGTTTCTGTCCTTATTTGTCCAACACTTCATCAACACATCAAAAAGGGTTGTACAAAGCTTAAAAACTGAAAATACCCACATTTTGGGTACTTAAAAGACCACTGGGTAAATACCCGGGTAAATACCCAATTTATATTTACCTTCCCACTGGGTATTTACCCGTCCCACATCACTAACTCGCTGTAATCCATCTCACTGATATTTAAATGCACTTGTCAGGTCAATAAAGACAGCTGTTGATTTTAACTTCTTTTGGAAGCCTGCCTCGATGTGAGTTATAAGAGCCAAAACCTTGATCAGTACAGCTACGATTTCTTCTGAAACCAGCTTGTTCTGGAGGGATTACATCTTTAATGAGTGGTCCAATCCTAGTGAGGAGGATTCGTTCCAAGAGTTGATAAATTCAACTAAATGGACGGTAGTTCTCAGGTCTCTGCTCCGACTTTCCAGGTTTAAGAAAGGCGATCCCCTTTGATCGTTTAAACTGCTTTGGCAGTTTGTTAGTCTGAAGGATGTAAGAAAAAAGAGAAGTGATCCACTTTATACTATAGTCTATGGACCCATATTTCGAAGGAATTCGTTGTAGATATTATCTGGGTCAGCAGCCTTACAGTTTTCAGCATTTTGATAGCAGCTTCAACTTTCTGAATAGAAAATGGCCTGGACAGATGCTCATTTATCTGTGATCCATGTGTGAGCTAGGTGAGCTTACGCTTCACAGTTTTCGTATGGCATTTATCTCTCTTGGTTTGGGTGAGTTCAACCATTCTATTTGCTATGGCATCTGGACTCAAGTTAGTGCACTGCTCTTTAGAATAATGCTTTCCAGTAAGTCAATTCAAGACTCTCCAAGCTTTCCTGCTGGATTTTGCAAAGTCCATGTCTTTCACTGTTGCTTCCCACTTTTCTCTCCTATTCTTGTTTAATGACTGTAGTAGCTGTGAACCTACTTCATGACTACCTCCATGGTAGTGATGCGCATCCACTTAAAAATCTTCTTATTAACTAAGTCCAAATCTCCTTGACGGCATTTGCATCCACTTCAAAATCTTCTATGAGCAAAGAAAACATCCCATGTCCGGGTGATTTTCGTCAGACTCTTCCAGTTATTCAACGATCAACTGTAGCTGGCGAACTAAACGCGTGCTTAAAATCATCACATTTGTGGCGACACGTGAAGACACTCCAATTGACGACTTACATGCGAATGTTTTAGCAACAAGATCGAAATGCAGATGATTTTCAAAGCAATTGTTGGATATTGGTAATGGGAAAATTGCAGTTGACATATCGACCGGATTCATCACATTGCCCACTGATTTCATTCGGTCGACCGAATCAAAGGAGGAGCTCATTCACCGTGTTTTTCCGAACGTAGTGCAGAACTTCAAAAACCGTAAAAACCGTAGATGTCACTCTCAACGATTCCATTCAAAATTTCATTCCGATACAATTGTTTTCCTTCAAATCAGTTGACACAGTTATCAACCAGGATGAGGTAGTCAACTATCACACAGAAATTTTGAATACGCTGAAATTGCCTGGATTACCACCTCACAATTTGCTATTGAAAGTAGGCTCAGTCATCATGTTGCGTAACATCCATCAACCTCGACTAGGTAATGGAATGAGACTCGTTGTGGAAAAGCTTATGAACGTCATCTTGACGACGATTATCAAAGGAAAGTACAAAGGAGAGAATGTTTTGATTGCGCGCATCCTGACGATCCCAACGGACGTGCCATTCAATTCTAAACGGTTGCAATTCCCCGTGCTTCTGGCCTTCGCAATGATCATCAACAAATCACAAGGCCAGTCGTTAGAAGTTTGCAGAATTAACTTGGAGTTTCCGTGTTTCGCGCATGGACAACTGTATGTCGCGTGTTCGCGTGTCGGAAAGCCATCATCGTTTTTTTATTTACGCACCAGAAAACAAAACTAAAAACGTAATTTACCAGATATCTTTGCATTCAATGTTAAATACACATGAAAGACATTGAATTCATTTGAGTTACAAACAATATCATAACAACAACAAAACTAACCGTACACGATGCGGCTAATACGAAATCGAGCTCAATGAATTGGAGTTGGAAGGTTGATTAGAATATATTAATATTCGCTTATGAAGAGTTACAATCAAATCAATTTCAGGTGGTACAAAATTCACCGCGTCATCTAGTTATCAATAATATCTGTTTACTGCGTGGTGAGTGTTGATATATTCATCAGATTACTTTGTGTTAGCTGCAGAGTGTTTGACCTCTTCGTCGTATTTATTGAAATTAATGCCGGTGATGAAGGTAGGCACTGACACGGCGACGGACAAATGTAAGCAGTTGACAGCGCACTCTCTTCAGAACGGCAGAGACTCGTCGGATAGGGAATGGCATGACTCCAGCATGTAATTTATTCACGTGTTTCTCTATTTGAATGACATCCGTGTTGATTCAAGATAGACTTTTAAAATATATTACGTTTAATTGTACCGATATAATTTTCGAAGTGTAGCTCTGTGTATTAATGAAACCAGCTGATTTACATCAACAATAAAAACTTGCATATTAAGGCTTTCACGGCCCGGATTATTATATAAACAATTCATGCTTTTGGGCTAAAGCATGAATTGTTTATATAATAAAAACTTGTCAACACAGCTCAGCTGTTCCAAGCTCCCGCAATATCCTTCACTTTCTTTCTTTCTTTCTTTCTTTCTTTCTTTCTTTCTTTCTTTCGAAATACAGGGAATAGTGAATAGACGTGTTATTCATGATCGAATAAATTCCTGAGCAGGAAGTTAATCAAGGGTGTGAAATACACATTTGTACCAGCTGACGTTTAATTCCACAAGTAGACACGCACTGCATTATGCACGCTGATTTCCTCGGGGTGCCACTGGTTCCGCCAGTTAATCTTCTTGAGAGACGCACGTGAGGTGCGACCTGAACACGCAGCTAGCTAAGGAAAGATCACTTACCACTTCTCACAATAAGCACACCTGATAGTGGTGGTGATGTTTAAAGGGGGAAATCATCGAGGTTACCAGAATCTTTTAACATACAATTTTATAAAGAGCAATAATATTTACCAGGGGCGGCTGGCTCTAACGGGCCAGTGGGCCAGGGCCCTCCTTACCATTAACCTACATTAGTAATACATTTTTTTAAATCCTTAACGCTCGAAATACTGGCTGAGTTGTGCGCTCCTCGCTATTAAAATGCACCAGCATGTTTGAATATCGCGCTACATATCTTGTCACGTAATTCGCCGTGCTGCGGGCTACTCGGGGCCCAGGCCTTACTGGGCCCAAGACTCCATTCAGCTACAAACAAGGATATGTCTATTGCGCGTGCGCGCAGACGCTGTTCTAACGTCGGCTATGGGCCCAGAGATTGCGAGCCCACGGTTACAAGGACGAATAACAATAGGAGCAGTTGTATGGGAATGCTGAACTGCTACGTTCAACTCGAACTTACAACATCTATGGCCATACCTCGCCCCTTTTACCGCCCCTTCTTTCGATGTGGTTTGAAATGATCCGCAAGACGACCACTTGATGGCAAACAGGGTGTCATTAGTTCCAAGGTTACGTAAAACGAAAACGAATGGAAGAATACTTTTAAATGGTGCAGTGACAAAATCATTCATACCTAGTGTCAAGGATAGGTTAAAAATAAACTTCCCATTAGCTTGCAATGTAACTACTTTCTTAACAGAACATGGTAAGATAAATTCGTATTTCTTTCGTTTCAAAATAAAAGACAGTCCATTGTGTGCGTGTGGCAATGAAGAACAAACAGTTGATCATTTGTTACTTACATGCGTGAAACTGGAAAAAGAAAGACAGTTGTTTAAGGACAATATGGTAAATAATCGTGGAAAATGGATGTTCGAAAAAATTAAGCTAATGAAACATTATATAATTGAGTTTATATTTTAATTTAATAGATTTAGAAAAAATGTCAAGTAGTTGAACAGATTCTTAATATTGGTGTAGCTCATAAAAATAATAAGTTAATAGATATAGACAGTTCCTAGAATAATATATCACCAAACAAATAGCCATAGAACAATAATGAATAATACATAAGTAAATGTATGTTATTAAAATTGTAAACATTTTGTAAACATAGCATGTAGTATTACTTTCATTGTAATGGAACATGCTGTTAAAAATAAATAAATAAATAAATAAATAAATAAAAAGTTACGTAAATAGGTCTCTTTTGGAATTCTGTGACAAGTGTTACCTATTAAATAATGGTGTTTTTCACCTAGGCCTAGATTTTTTAACAAATGTCTTAGTGATAGGCTATTAAAAATTTTGAATTAAATAGTGATTTAGAGGGTCATTTAAATAATATTAAATCTAGAACATAACATTTTCCCTAATGAGACAAAATTTAATGGATATTGGCAAACACCTAGCGTGCTAGCGAGTAATTTTTACAGTGCATGATAATTTATATTGTGTGCCCACCCAAACTCGAAGACCACCAGCCGCCGCTGATATTTACCATGATAGATAATGCAAGATATCCTTCCGTATCGACTTATAGATTCCCCTTAAAAATAAAAAGACTATCAATACATGAAACATAAATCTTATACACACATCAAAAAAAGTTTTGCATCACCTCGGTTCCAAGAGTTCCGGAACCGTTAAATACAAAGGGAATAGAGATCAACACAAACAACATTTCAGCTCGTTTTATTGCTCATGAGACCCACACATTGCATGTTGTACCATCATACAGCTAGACTTTCAGCATTTGTGGTCCAGATTGCAGTACACACCACTACCTCTAATACCCAGTAGCACGTCCTCTTGCATTGATGCATGCCTGTATTCGCCGTGGCATACTATCCACAAGTTCATCAAGACACTGTTGGTCCAAATTGTCCCACACCTCAACGACAATTCGGCGTAAATCTCTCAGAGTGGTTGGTGGGTCAAGACGTCCATAAACAGCCCTTTTCAACATATCCCAGGCATGTTCGATAGGGTGCATGTCTGGCGAACATGCTGGCCACTGTAGTCGAGCGATGTCGTTATCTTGAAGGAACGCATTCACAAGATGTGCACGATGAGGTCGAGAATTGTCGTCCATGAAGACAAATGCCTCTCCAATATTCTGCCGATATGGTTGCACTATGGGTCGGAGGATGTCATTCAGGTATCGTAAAGCCGTTTCGGAGCCTTCCATGACCACCAGTGGCGTACGTCGGCCCCACATAATGCCACCCCAAAACATCAGGGAACCACCACCTTGCTGCACTCGCTGGACAGTGTATCTAAGACGTTCAGCCTGACCAGGGTGCCTCCAAACACGTCTCCGACGATTGTCTGGTTGAAGGCATATGCGACACTCATCGGTGAAGAGAACGTGATGCCAATTCCGTGTGGTCCATTCAGCATGTTGTTGGGCCCATCTGTACCGCGCTGCATGGTGTCGGGGTTGCAAAGCTGGACCTCGCCATGGACGTCGGGAGTGAAGTTGCGCATCATGCAGCCTATTGCGCACAGTTTGAGTTGAAACACGACGTCCTGTGGCTGAACGAAACGCATTATTCAACATGGTGGCATTGCTGTCAGGGTTCCTCCGAGCGGCAATCCGTAAGTAGCGGTCATCCACTACAGTAGTAGCCCTTGGGCGGCCTGAGCGAGGCCTGTCATCGACAGTTCCTGTATCTCTGTACCTCCTCCATGTCCGAACAACATCGCTTTGGTTCACTCTGAGACGCCTGGAAACTTCCCTTGTTGAGAGCCCTTCTTGACACAAAGTAACAATGCGGACGCGATCGAACTGCGGTATTGACCTTCTAGGCATGGTAGAACTACAGACAACATGAGCAGCGTACCTTCGTCCTGGTGGAATGACTGGAACTGATCGGCTGTCGTACCCCCTCCGTCTAATAGGCCCTGCTCATGCATGGTTGTTTACATCTTTGAGCAGTTTTAGTGACATCTATGAACAGTCAAAGGGACTGTATCTTGGATACAATATACACAGTCAACGTCTATATGCCGGAGATCTGGGAACGTTTTAGAATGTAATGCGCGTGACGCATTATCAATTAATTCCCAACTTACATGCTTATGTCATCCGTGAATTAAAATAATTGCTAATATTCACTTCATCAAGTTCATATACTCGAAATGAAATATCATGATAGGTACCCGCGCTACGGGAACGTATCCTATTTTAAAATGTAATGAATGTGACGTATTATAGATTGAGTCCAAAATCACTTGATTCTGAAATCCGTGTAATGAAATAATTGCGAATATTTCTTTATTTTGGGCGAAGTTCCACTTTTAACCGCCGGGTGATTCACAGCGCTCCAGCTGGGCGAAGTTCCTCATTTAAACGCCAGGTGATTCACAGCGCCCTAGTATTGAATTAAAGTACATGTTTCGACCCTTCGATGGTGTCTTCTTGAGCTTTAATAGCGGCAAAATATATTCTAATTAAAACTTAGGGTAAAAATATCTTAAAGCTACAGTGAGAGCCTTCCCTATAGAACGGAGCTTCGGCGACCCGTGTGACGGACGGAGCGAGATTAGTCACCGCCGGATGACTAGCATTTGCCGATTACACAAGAGAGGGGCGGGAAGCCCTGAATGCTGTATGATACGAAATATCAGTGAGGATGTATTGCAGCGAGTGTACCAAAACTTCATACGTTGGTGCAATGTGTGTTTTGAAATGAAGGACAGCTTTTCCAGCAACTACTCTGAAATTAATGTAAGTAATGATGATTATTAAATACGTTAAAAAGTGTAAATATGCTGAACTAGTTGGGCGCTACGCTGCTGCTCGCGCCAGTGCCTTGCTCGACAGGCGGCTAGCCACAGTGTCATGGCCTTCTCACGTCGCATGCGAAGTTCGGTTCTGTAGATAAGACCCTCACTGTACATCTATGTTCAAATGAACTGTAAATAAATAACTGTATATCCTTACAAAACATTAAATTTGAGTTAGAACAATATTATTATGAATTTGTTAAAGATGTCAAAATCTAATTAAATATTCTTAGAAATAAAGTTATCAAAACTGAAAACTTCTTGAAATATTTTCAAAATAATGTGCATCTAGTTCTCAATACGGAAAACATCTTCAAACGTTTGAAATCGTATATTCTGTGAATTGTTGCAAATTGATAATATGGTTGTTGCAAATTGATAATATTGGTTAGACCTTGTAATACATTGGGTTGTCCACCATTGACGGAGAGACGCCCATTAATTTCATTGGTGTAGTAAACTATTTGTCATCATAATAAACATAGTAATTTTAATTTGTATCTCTTTTGGAATTTGTTGATATTGTTCTGTGCAAGTTTTGTGGTTTACTCCTGTCCTCTGAGAAGGATCTTGTAAAGGTATGTTTATTTGTGTATTAATGCCATCTTAATTGGAACAATAAACCAGGTTTGTTTGAAGTTTAATTAAATAAACGTCACCTTAAATAAAAGTTAATAAAAATGTAACCTTACCATTTATGCCCCATCACTACAAGCATGGTGGTTTATAGTATAAGTTCTTGCTTTTATGTTGAATCACGAATCAGGGTCGGATTCACTGTTGCCACTCATGTTACAAAGCCAACATGTCAACCACTTGCAAGCACGGAAACTGAACGTTGGCAGCTGGGCTGATAGTCGCCTGTCTTTCTCTGACGTCATTCAGGGTCATCTTCGCAACGTTAGCCAGATGCCACCGCAATAACATAACCTATATTTCAATCCATATTGAAGATCAGTGATACGTTTTAACTTCATGTTCGACTGCATATTCTTTTCACTGGGTATTATTGTATAAGATTATGTCATCTTAATTGTTGTTGTTGATTATTTTAGGTAATTGTGACATCGTGGCCATGTAGCCTCATGTACTTGGGTGTGTGTGTGTAGATTTTTTCTGATAACCTGTGTCATAGAGATGTCTGAACTAGTGTGTGTATTTGTAATTGAGGTAGGATTTGGGTATGAAGCGGCCGTGGCCTAAAGTTAGGTACCATCCCGGCATTTGCCTGGAGTAGAAGTGGGAAACCAAGGAAAACCACTTCCAGGATGACTGAGGTAGGAATCGAACCCACCTCATCTCAGTTTTGCCTCACGAGGCTGAGTGTACTCCGGTCCAGCCCTCGGACCAGAATTAAATTTCTTGACACTAAAATATCCTGCATGTCTTGACAACAATCTTAAACAATGTCAATCTCTGGTCCTCTTGTTATCAATACGTGATCGAGCCATTTTAATTTTTTGTGCGTCCTGAAGAATGGCAAAAGACTAACCTCAAATCTTCTGCCTACTACTGTATTTTAAAGTATCTTTCCCCCGGCCATCATTTCTCATCAAGGAATTACAAAACTTCCTTCTCCATCTCTCCTAATAAAGAAGCAATTTCCCAAATTGCAAACTCTTCTTTAATCTGTTCTGATCCGTAATGGCAGTTCCCTCCATTAGCAAACGCACCCTCTGTCTTTATTTTCCTCATTGACTGCGTCAGAAAGATACATCCGCTAAGAACCGTTCTGTGGCTTCTACTTCGCTTTGCGGAGGGTTAGGTTTAAATCTTAGTATTCCCAATACGAATTAGTTGTCTGAAAGGTTATAGGTGGCATAGGCCCTACTCACGTTCATTGATGACACTGGATATTAGGCCTATTGGCAACTCAAACTAACACTTGGGGCGCTGCGGTCGGTCTGGATAAGTAGGGTTTAAAATACTCAATAACACGCGTTTGATATGGAACACTTTTTATTTTTCGGTTATAATCAGTAAATGTGGTCTCTAAAGTAATGACAGTGTTATTTTTAATTGTATATTTGTATAACTGTGCGATACACGTGATCTAATTTGTGTGTTCCACTGGATTTTTTGGTGTCATTTGCATATTATCAAGCATCAGTTTTTATGGTTGATGTAGATCAGCTGATTCAAATTTACACAGGGCTACACTTCGGACATTATTTCGGTACTATTATGCGCAATATAATGTAAATGTCGATCCTGAGTCAACGCCGAGGACATTCAAATAGAGAAATACGGTACATAAACAAATAAATAACACACCGAATCTGTGTAACTTTTATCATTCCGAGACTAGCATCCACGCAAACCAGACGCCACTGTTCCAAGCTCCGACTTATATCGTGAATTGATGTCAAACTGATGATCCGCCAGCCTTTCCGCCAAGCCTACACCTCGTAATCGCTAAGTTCTTCGATATTCGAGCTATTCCACTACGAGTCATATAGGCCTAATTTGCCTCCCCGTGGGCACTGTAGAATGAGTGATTCCGCTACCATTCAAATATTCAACACCAAACCCACCTTTTAACCATCCAAATCAAGCAATTCCTGTCGCCCCACGAGTTTTAATACAAGTTAAACTCATCCCTTCTCCCTACCAAGCAGCCAATAATTAATTATTTAATTAATTATTCAAGTAACTTCAATCTTACCAGCGCGCCCATCGTAACAGCTGTTTTTAAACTGAATAACCTTCGCTGGCTTTACGTCGCAGGTCTTCTGTCTGTCTACCTCGACAAGTGTTAGATCCTTCCCGGGGTGGAAAGGTATTATTATTTTGTATTAGGTATTATTAGGTATCATCACATTTCGACTATTGCTATTTGCATCTTTTGGAAAGTGATGAAAACGTATATCCGCAGCCCTCTTATACATCGACTTACAGCCGTAAACTGAGCAATACACTTTGCTTTTACTCATTTTTCACTCTATCAACGAGTAAAACTTATTACTTATGTATAAAGACACGAACAATTTACCACGATCTGTTTACCAATGCAAGAAACCATATACCAACAGTCACCACGTGACAAATGTACCCTACTTGGTAAGTTTCTCATTTTTACCGCTAGATGTCATATCAGATAGCTGGAGTTGCCAATAGCTGGTACTTTTAATCGATTAATTTTTTTTCGATTAATCGAAGCAGAATAATCGATTAATTGTTGCTAATAACGATTAACCGCTTGTGCATTTAATCGATTAATCGGTTGGTCGATATCTGATTAAATGTCTTGTCGATTAATCGATGTACTTCGATTATCTCACTACGCTCTCACAAAAGCAACACAGACAATTAATTAAAATATATTACAATATATATTTTTAAATAACGTACTTACTTTGTAAAAACTAGGATAAAACAAAGTCCAAAAAAAATTATGTTCCTGTCTTAAATTGTAAACATTAAACAAGAATGCAAAAGCTTTGTTAAAAACCCTTCGTTTTCTTTTTTCGAAACCCTTCCCAATTTGATTGATGTTTGTCCCACTGTCACTGACTCTTATTTAGTTATTGTTAATATAAACAAGGAAGGACACTGCATATTTAGACAAAATTTATTGTTTTTATAAATTTCTATAAGTCATTACGAAAATAAGCGTAAGACAACTTATGCGAAGACCTCTCATTTAAACTACTACTACTATTCTCAGGCAGTGACATGCAGTACACCTTTGGAAGGTGACTGCAGGAAGAGGCAGAGTCTGGTGCCCGTAAACCGGGCTCCTTTTACTCTAGTTTGAGGGGGAGAATTTTGAGGATGATTGTAATAGAAAATGAATTAAGTAATTTACTCTGGCTATGGTTTAATGAGTAACCGATAGCCAGAGTTTTTGCAGTGAAAGGGTTTTAGTTGTGCAAGGGGTAAAGTTATATATTTAATTACTTGTTGCCAGAGCAACCAGTTAATTATAGGGGCAGTGCAAATTGAAAAAGAGAATAGCAGAGTTTATCAGCTTTCGTTCGAGTCAGGATGTGCCTGTTGGTCATTGTAGGCCAGTGCACACTCCTGCCGATGCTGTAGATGTTAATTGACAGATTCACTCGCCATGGTTTTTAATGTGTTTGATTTGTAGCGTGAATTGTTTGAAATTGAGCAGCAGCTTCGTAGATTTAATTGAAAAGGTAGCAGACCTTTAGTAGGTAGAAGTTATGTAGTGCTTTAGAGAAGTGAAAAATAAAGACCTGTAGTAGGTTATTGCATTGTTATATAGCAATGCATAGCGTAGTAAAAAGCCTCAGCTACCACCTCATAGTGTTAAAAAATTGTGTAATGTGTATGTAACTGGTGTTATTGTAGTGTAAAGACTGACACTGGAGCGGGGAATTTGATTTTTGAGCAGCTGCTCGCTGATTGGCTGGAGGTGTGATCTGATTGGCTGATGGCTGAATGAAGTTTAAATGCATTTATATATAAAAATTATGATATATTGTAATTAGTTATTGTTGAATTTGTCTGTTAATGGTATAATTTGATGTTTTGAAGGTATGAAAGCCATTATAGCGTAGGCCAATCGGAGGGATCGGCCCCGCTAGTCCGGGCCTCATAGTAGGTGCTTGGTTCGAATCTTGTAATACGCTCCAGTGCAGTTTGGTGTGTTTGGTTGCTCCGAGGGCCGTGGTTCGTCACCCCAGGCGGGCTGGCAGGGCCTTACCCCCCAGGCAGATTTCGCCACGGCTCCCGGAATGGTGTGTTTTGTAGGGATTGTGAAGTTTAAAGTGTCGTTGAAGCTAATTGCGTGAGGAACTGTAGTAAGTGAGTGAGGGCTGAATTCTGTGTTTGAACTGGCGGAGATGGGATTGTGATAGACATGAGGGAGGGGAGGTTGGAAGTAGCGCGTTGTCTGAGTTCCAACTGCCTGTGTCTTATGGCTTTTTTGATATAACTGCAGCCACCATAGGACGCTGCATGATTGCCCTTGCAGTTGCAGCACTTAGGACTGTCAACTGGAGTCGCACAGGTCTTATGGTGATGTGGATCACCACACCTGTTGCAGCGAGCCTCGTGAGGGCAATCAGAAGCGTTGTGGCCCAGTCTTTGGCAGTTGAAGCACTGGTAGATGAGTGTAGAATGTTGTTCGGTTTGTGGACGACGTTTCGCCCGTGTTCTTGTTTTAGGGGTTGAATTTACTGTGTTAGAGGGAGGCGAAGAAGGGGATTCAGTGGCGTGAATGCTGAGGGCAGGCTGGGGAGAGTCTGTTTGAGTAGTTGTTTCAACGGGGCTTTGTGGAACTGTTTTAGTGTTTTTTGTTTTGTTTTTTTTTGTTTCTTTTGCCCGTTTGGGTCCAGACTTGTGTCCATCTTTCTCCTGTCTCCGTGTGGGTTTGAGTTTGTTCGTGGAAGTGTTCGATTGTGTCTGTTTGAGCGTGTTTCTTGCTGGTGTAGATGGGCATGGGAGGAGGAGTGGGAATGGTTTGAGTGGCTTTAGGGCGGGTTTCTGGTGCGCAGTCGGTTGACTGATCTGTTTGAGTTTGGACTGTGTGGAGTTCTGTGTGAATGTACGGGATGAAAGTGTATGGGGGAATGTAGGGATGGCTCCGAAGAGCCCTTAAAATTGCGTGGATGCGGTAGTCCCTGGTAGGTGTGATAATGAGTTGGTGATTTACCAGTTCCTCAATGTTGGTGATGTAGTGAGCAATAGGTGTAAGCACACTGATTATTGCTTCGCGAGTAGCGGGCAATTGTCTGTAGCCCGGCGGGCGGACTACAATCAGCGTGCTTTTGGGTGAACGGCGTGTAGGGGATTCGTACCATAGCCTCTCTCCGTAGTCAAAGTACGGGAAGGTGCCATGGCGCGGTGTAGGTGCAGGCTCGGAGCCAGAGTGTTGTGTGGAAGCCCATGACTGGTTGCTTTCCTCAGACAGTGACTGTGCGAGTTCGGCAAACGCAGTCACGTGATCAACTTGATCCGTTGGGTCCATGAGTGTAGCTGTGTGAACGTGGATGTGAGTAAGTTGTTTGTTTTAAGGGGTCAAATACCGTGGTAGACCCTTGTGTTGAAGTTGGCTTGCCCAAGAAGTTAATGCCTGTCGCACAAGGTTAACAGTTGATCGGTTGTAGCCGTGACAATGTGCGCGCAGGCAGAAAAATTTAAATAATTAATTAATTTAATTAATTATTTGGCTGCTGCAGGGTTGGAGGGAGGAGTTTAGCTTGGCTGTAACTCGAGGGTGATAGGATTTGCTTGACGTGGAACGGGGCGGTAGGTGGGAAGGCGACAATGGCTTGAATGTGACAATGGGTAACGGTTGAAGGGAAGGAAGGGGGATTGTTGACTTGAAATTGGGAGAGGGTATTGGTTAGTGGCTAAGGCAGGTTTAGAGTCTCGATGGAAGTGGCGAAGAATCGGCGTGGGTGATGGACCATCAATTAGGCATCGCTTGGCTCGGAGCTCGTGGCAGCAACGTCTGACCTGTGTCGTGGCTAGGCTCAGACTACACTAACTACTTTCTTGTGTCTACTAATCAACTAATCCATTAGCCGATAAATCTATTATTCGGTTAGTCAACTAATCGAATGAACAGACAGTCGATTAATTGAATGACCGGACAGTCACTTAATCGATTATTCATTTTCGATTAACTTCAGATTATTGATTAATCGATTAACGATTAACCGAACATCGCTTATTAATCGCTCAACTGGATATACTGGTACTGATTGTGGAGGAACGGGAGCCATCTGCCGGAGCTTCTACCGAAGCTATATGATTGTTGCAGTGTGTTAACTTCCTTGGAATAAAAGTTGTGTATCCATTAGCTCCACACACTTCTAATACTTCAAATATTGGTGCCGAAAAATCCGGTGAAACGTATATATAAGGGAACTACCTTAAAACGAGACGAAGAGTTTGAAGAAAGAATTCTCAAGTGGAAATCAGTGAAAAATGAACGTAACTTAATTATACGAGCGTCTCTACCTATAGCCTCCAACACGCAGATGAGTACGGTTTCTATTTTTCTGAACTTTTTTTTTTTTTTTAGCGTATGGCTTTTAGTGCCGGGAGTGTCCGAGGACATGTTCGGCTCGCCAGTTTTGTAGCTGCTTCGAGACGGACACCCAATGGGTGAGCTACAAGTACCGTTGGGGAGGGAAGTTGGAAGGGAAGGGCGAGGAGTTGGAAGGTAGCGGCTGTGGCCTATAGTTAGGGACCAGCCCCGGCATTTGCCTGGAAGGAAGATGGGAAACCACAGAAGACCATCTTCAAGGTTGCCGGCGGGGGGATTCAAACCTCCTCGCCTCCCGGATGTGAGCGACAGCCATTAGTCATGCCGTAACGACCACGGCTAACTCACCCGGTTTCTGAACTATGATGTTATACAATACGGGATTTAGGAGTTGATCACATGTTATTTTATGTCCAAGTACGATCTGGCAATGAATTATCATGTTTTGTTTGCGGTATATAAAATGTCACTGTTGGAAGTTAGTTGATACATTTCTTGCTATAACCTTAACGCGATATAGCTAAAGAGGTTATATTATGCTTATTCATAGGAGATTCCAGTGCGCTCATCGTGACTACTAGTGATATCTACTGACATAAACCTCAACTTCCTTATCTTATATATAAAAGTGAAAGTCTGTATGTGGGTTTGTTCCGTATACAAATCTACACCGTTCCACCAATCTCGACCAAATTTTGCACACACCTAGTTTAGGACCCAGAAGGAACGGCTGGCTACATGAATTTTCGATAGTCTTTCTCATTCTCCTGATTTCGGTCCTTTTGTACTCGAGCAAAGGCTAATATAAAGTCATAAAATATAATCATGAAGGAATGGCAAGACAGATCATTTCCATGGCAACATAGCTCAAGTCGAGACACGGCCGACTGGATGCGATTTGCGCTCTGCACTACCGGTATAGAAAATGAGGATCTTTGCTTGAAATCCCGTTAGTTACTCAACTGCTCACACAGCACTGTCAACCGAGTATAACATAACCAAGACTTGACACTATTTGTCAATATAATTTCCGCAATATCAAAATGCAAATTATATCACAAAATAATATAATAATAATAACCCCTGGCAATACAGTCCAAGAAGGGCCTAGGCCTACCAAGCGACCGCTGCCCAGCCATTTAGCCTGCAAATATTGGGGTGACGCGTGATCAGCGCATCGCGTCCCCTCGGCCGTTAATCTTGGTTTTCGTGATCGGGGCGCTGCCTCACTGTCTGACAGCTACTCAATTGTCCTGACGAGTCTGAGTGCACCCCGTTCCAGCCCTTACGTCAGTTTCTAAAATCTCTGACAGAGCAGGGAATCGAACCCGGGGCTACTGGGTGAGAGGCAGGTACGCTACCCCAACACCACGGGGCCGGCCACAAAATACAATAGCGTGATATTAAATGACAGAAACTAAACATACCTTTGCACCTTATTAAAATAGAACTCCATTAGATTCACTCGATTTTTATAAACCTTTATGAACTTTCTTGCTGAGTGGTTAGTACATGAGTTATTTGGAAGCAACCGGTATTTCAGCTTCCGCAATAATAAACGTAATCGGTGATACCAATTTCTCTGCAATGACGCTGTCAAGACCGCTGCTGCGGTCAGGTTAATGTTTGGAGAGGATTACAGTTCTGGATATGCAATCCAAACATTTCATACAATAAATTCTTTACACTGTGAATACAACTTAAACCAAACTTTCAGTTATCATTGTCGAAAAAGATATTGCTGAAATTGTAATTTGATGATGATAGTTGATGTTAAAAGGTCTAACATGGAGGCCTCTTAATTCTTTGGGATGAAAATGAAGAATGATGATAAAATGAACACTAGAACTAAAAATAACTACAACTTACAACCAAATTACGGATTAGGAGAACAAAAGGACAAAAAGGAAGGAATAAAGGAAATAAAATGCGGGTAAATGACCCTCAACCCTCAAAAAATGAGAATTGACGGATTTGGTAAGGTGTGCCATGAGAGGCAGATAGGAAAGGAAATAGGAGAGAGACCGCCTCAGAATCACTGGATAAAGGGAGAAAACAGATCCAGCTCAGGTATTCTCCCAAACTCAACAGCCGTGAGCCCTTGAGGGGGGTTACACACACCCTGGCTCCTTTATGACCTCCTGACCCTTCGAAGAATGAGGGTATCAGGAAAGATGAAACAAGGTCCAATTAAGGCGGGAATTTGAAAGACTTCTTAGACCTCGGATATCCTAATACCGTCAGGGTCGGAGGAGAACAAGAGTTGACCAAGGGAGGCCGACAGTAAATATGCCTGAGAGGACCCCGGCACAATTAAGTGGAAACAATCGTGAACTCAGCTGGGGTCCCCTGATCGCTAACCAGCGTCCCACAAGTTGTAAGCCCCTGAAGGAGGATGAGTGTCGTAATGTCGTAAATGAACGAGAGGTGACCAAGGGTGGTCGACAGGAACGATGACAGAATGGAGCCCGGCACAAGTAAGTGAAAGCAATACCGCACTCAGCTGGGGTCCCGTGGTCACCAAACCCACATCCCATTAGTCGTGAGCCCCAGGGGGATGTACTGAAGAATGATTCAACAGAATCGCAAGAAAACATTATGATCCCCATTTTTCAAAAGATAACTTATGGATATGCACTGGACGGTTGATTCCGTAGTTAAATGGATATCATCGTAGGTATCAGAGGCAAAGAAGTCCCTATCATGTACGTTACTAGCATTGGTCAAGTACTATCCCGGCATTTGGCTGGACAGAGTGTAGAAAAACCACACTCAGGATAGTTTCGAACCTACGATGTCTGGACTTGCTACAGCTGCCCTCGCAACCGTGGTGCACGATTAAACGATCACAACTACGGTGCGGGACTCTCAAAATGACGACTACACACAACAGACGAAGGAGTGCTTGTGTCCGGAAAAAAGTTAGCGCCAGAAATCACGAGGAGACAATCATCACACCTAACTCTGTCTCACGTAAACTAGGAAAATTAAAGCACACCTCCTGTGAGGGACCAAGAGTAGTGTTGAATGCGACATCTACCATCGGTACTAGCAACTGGCATATGTAATGCAATTGTAGATATGATTTGTTCTCTTTGATAATAGCTTTAAGCTGCCTGTTCATTTAACACAAGACAAGATAGGTTGCAGCTGGCAGTGAAAATGGTGCTGCTCCGATGGGAGCTACACTATGACGAAGGATATTGTAGCATACCGTTTCACGAAATTACTATTTGGGCTCAATTGCAGTCCATTCCTTCTCTCCGCTACACTGAGCTGCAAACTTGGCTAATAGATACCCCCGCAACCAGACGGTGACTATTGGAACTTAATAGCGTTAATCAAATTTTACTTTCACACGAGTGTAGTTAGTGGAAGGTTTTTTACATCACATAAATCTATGACCTATGACATGGGCCCACCGGCTTTACTTCCCCTCCGAAGGAGTGCATACTGAGGGATTTTTAACGTTCTTCAAAACTCCGATGACTTTGGCCGGGTTTGAACCCGCGACCTTGGGCATAGAAGCTCAGCATGCTTCCAAATACGCCACCAAAGCTGCCCAATATGAGATAATAGGCATGTAAATACAGCAATACTATTCCCTAATATGCAGCTATAGTAACCTACACATTGCCTTATGTACATGAATAAGCCGTTTCTCATTAATCACACCATTAGTGCGGGATTAAAAATCGTAAGTATATTTGACTCCAGAATGATGACTTTATATACCAAATATTGAATAATTTAAATATTGTTTCCTTTCAAAAAGGTAGATGCAACAATTTAAAAATGAAAGAGAACTGGGTGACCAAGACGTCTAAATTACACCCATCACAAAAAATAAAGACGATCAGGAAAGTACTGTAATTGTGAGACTAGGTCCTTGAGATATGGGCATATACAGCCCTTTTTGTTATTGATGCATTCTCTACTACGTTATTGTGAGTTAATATTGCACTTTATTAACTTACAGAGTGAAAATTAAGTAATCTCCCTCTACTATCAACTTGTATCTCTGATGAAGAAAATACACATGCCCATGTCGAAATGGGCAACTAACTCATGGCATTTAGAGACGCCAGGGTGCCAGAAATGTGCCTCGAAGGAGATCTTTAACTGTCATTTTCCCAGTCACCTGTCGGCCAAGACCAACTACAATCCTCAGACCTTAATGTAGAAAAAACATGGCGGCGACGGTTGCCCTACCAATAGCTAAGATCATGTCATCGGGCTTGTCACAGTTCGTGTAAATTATTATTTTTACTCACCTAATATCATAAAAGATATCACAAGACGAGACTAGTTGGTCTTGTGTCGGCAAACTAAATCAATTACGGTATCGACTATCTCTGAATAAACGCCATTTTGCACGTCACGTTTGCCGAGACTTTACACGAAGTCACAGAGTAGTCACGGATCATATCACGCTTCAAACTTGTACTTAGAGACTATAGAGACAGCACTTATTATGTCAAGATGAGTGAAGCCCGACTGGCAACATTATCCAATTTGAAGAAGAAACGAAAGAGAGAGAGAGAGGACTAATGTTACTCAATTTTCTTCAGAAATAAATGGATTTACAGAGGAATCTTCCGTGGAAGACTACGAATATTCTACAAATCGTCTTAAGGAAACTCTGGATCGTCTAATGTCCGTAGATGACGCTATTCATGACCTTCTATCCGAGACGGAATACGACGACGACGTGGTAACCTGTGAAGAATATATTGACAAGGCTAAACGGGAAATTCATAAGGCTACGCGGGAACTTGAAGAGAGACTTGCTGCCAACACAACCAGCATGACTAATGTGCCGAATCCCTCAGCCCACACTCCTCTACATTCCGTCAAGCTACCTCCCATCAAACTTGAGTCGTTTTCATGGGATGTTGAGTGCTGGTCCCGGTTCTGGGAGCAGTTCGAGATGTCAATTGATTCTACTGTGAACAAGCACGTTTTCCTACGGGGGTACCTAGAAGGTGAACCTAAGCGACTCGTCGACGGAATAGCCGTGAATGGTAATACCTACGAACAGACTAAACTAATTCTCAAATCAAAGTATGGGGACAAAAACCGAATCATTCAGGCCCATTTGGACTACTTAGAGGACCTTAAACCAACTCTCCACGATAGCCCTGAGTCACTGAACGTAACATATATTGAATGTCACAGGCGGGTCCAGGCTTTGATATCGTTAGGTGAAAACGTAAACGCCTATGGTCGGGTACTAACTCCGAAAATCCTACGAGCGTTCCCCGAAGATATCTGCAGACGCTGGCTTATCCACTCCAAAAGGGCGAATACATCTGAGAGCGATATCTCCGCACTGATGGTGTTCTTAAATGAAGAAGTAGAAGGAGCTCTAACGGCGCAGAAGATCCGCGGTGCAACAATAGCCAGCTCCGACTTTACTCCTACCGCTGCAACGCTTCATGTCCATTCAAACCGGAGGAAGCCTGCGCGAGAGAAGAGACGTACAGGACCATTTTGTGTCTTCTGCGAGGGTCAAAACCACTGGGCTCAGGACTGCAAGACTATAACAGATGTAAATAGCCGTATTGCCAAACTGAAGGCTGCAGACCGCTGTTTCCTTTGCCTCAATCGTGGCCACAGCTCCAAGGCATGCAATGAAAAAGAAAAGGCACAATGTTCTATCACAAATATATTTGCCACACCATTGGCAATTCGCCATTACCAAACCCACGCACCTCAGCAACATCAGTCGGTAAGATAGACATATCATCCCAGGATTTCACGTATTTGCAGACAGCGCGGGTGTGGATTACTGGACCTACAGGGATTAGGAAACTTACCAGATGTGTCCTAGAAGGAGGTAGCCAGTCCTCCTTTGTGACTAAGACCCTAATTGATGATCTACGTTTAGAGGTAATCGGCAATAGTTCTGTATCTGTAAGTTCCTTCGAAACCACATCTTCTTCCTCTGGCCATCGCAGATTGGTTCAGCTAAACATGAAAGGGATTTGGGCCAATTCCATTATACCCATCACTGCACTCGAAAGTAATCACTCGTTTTCCCCGCATCCGACTGTTCCTCATGATAATCACATGCTAGGGAAAACGCGCAAACTATCACTGGCGGATCCCAAGGACAGCTGCGTTGATCTCCCTATTGAACTCCTGATTGGTGCTGATCAATAATGGCGAATTGTCAAAGACACTTCACCCATACGACTTTTTCAATCAGGAGTACTACTGCCATCACATCTGAGATGGATTCTTAATGGAAACCGCTCAGGAATAAAGACAAATTCCATGAGTGTCAACTGCATCAATCTTGATCACACAGTCTCTCTTGTAGACAACGACTTTCGCCACTTCTGGGAGTTAACAATAGGGATCTCAGTTGAACAATCACGAACCCTGACTGAAAAGGATTCTTCACTACTTTCTCAGTTTCACGCTTCACACGAACTTGAAGATGGACGAAGAGTGGTATCTGTTCCCAGAAAGGAGCACGTCACTCTATCTAGCAACTATGAAAATGCTAAGCAACGAATTCGTGTACTCGAAAAAAGACTTGAAAAGGACGAAACGCTACGTGACGTTTACCACGAGAGAATGCTAAACTACATTAGACACAAACAAGTAGAAATAGCGCCGCCTACTGATGGAACAGAAGAGACTTTCTACTTACCCCACCACTTAGTCAGGAAAGAGAAACGTGGAAACTCCAAATGGCGTGTCGTTTTTGACGGAGGAGCCCACGAGAAGGGAACATATTCTCTTAACGACACCTTAGAAGTAGGTCCCAATCTCCTTCCAACATTCTTTCTATGATGCTAAAATTCCGACAGCACCCCTGGGCCATTGTATGAGATATAAGCCAAGCATTTCTACAACTAGCTCTCCATACAAAGGACAGAAACCCAACACGTTTTCTCTGGTTTCACAGCATCCAGAGCTCCGATGGGAACTACACTATGACGAAGGATATTGTAGCATACCGTTTCACGAAATTACCATTTGGGCTCAATTGCAGTGCATTCCTTCTCTCCGCTACACTGAGAGTTAGTTAGCTATCACCCACGAAAAGGAATTTCCTGAGGTTGCCGCTCTCATAGATCATCATATGTTCATGGATGACTTTGCTGCATCCTTACAGAGTGAAAATTAAGTAATCTCCCTCTACTATCAACTTGTATCTCTGATGAAGAAAATACACATGCCCATGTCGAAATGGGCAACTAACTCATGGCAAATGAAAAAGATTTGGAAGGCGGAAGGCCAAGAGGTGAAACAACAAACGCAAGTTCTGGGTATTAATTGGGATACAGAACATGATACTTTCCACTTTGATCATCGAGACGTTACAGATAAAATAACAGCCAATCCAGTTACCAAAAGGCAACTACTGCAAGCCACTGCTAAACTGTACGATCCATTGGGTCTAATATCTCCAACCACCATTGTAGCCAAAATCATTTTCCAGGATACTTGGATCAGAGGGGTTGGATGGGAAGAACTTCTTCCACATGAAGTTGGCCTACGATGGAATCATTGGATATCTACACTTTATTCAATATCGCACATTCAAACTCCTCGTTGTGTCAGCACTGCACATAAAAGAGGGTCGCAGGTTCATGTGTTTTGTGATGCCTCTGAGAGGGCATATGGTGCAGTGCTTTACGTTAGGAATCCCACAGACCACCAAGTTTCAGTACAAATTATGTGTAGCAGGAATTGTCTCGCTCCGGTCAAAAGAGTTACACTGCCACGCTTGGAACTCCTCGCAGCGCTTATAGGTGCTAGACTGCTTGACTATTTCTGTAAGGCGACAGCCTACCCAATTTCGGATGCTGTTTTATGGAGTGATTCTATGGTAACTTTAGGATGGATAAGAGGAAACCCAAATAACTTTAAGATCTTTGTCTGTAATAGAGGAACCGAAATCCAGACCTACACTAGTCCAGGCCAATAGCGACACTGCCCAGGAGCAAACAACCCAGCTGACTGTCTTTCCCGAGGACTTCCCGCCGATGAACTCGCTTCATTTGACACGTGGCTTACACAGCCCCCTACTTGTTGGCCTAACGATACTGGCTTCCTTAACCTAACACTTCTGGAAGCAAAGAAATTGATAAAACAAACACTGCTTGTCACTGTGTTTGAGCCATTCCTTCAGGTTTCAAAATATTCCTCCTACTGGAAGGTTTTACATATCACCGTATTCGTCCAGAGGTTCGTTTTACATTTTGAAGACGCAGAAACGACCACCAGCAAATCTCACAGCATCCGAAATACACGACGCCCGTATGTATTGGATTAGAGCCGTCCAATCACAATGTTTCGCTGAGGAATTAGCCTGTCTTCAGAAAGAGAAATGTTTACCGATAACATCCAGAGTTGCGTGTTACTACCCGTACTTGGCAAATGGCTTAATTCGCCTAGGTGGTAGATTACATTTTTCCAACTATAATTTTATTAATGCAGCCAATGGCCATGTACTTTTCTTTTCAGGACGGGTCAGGGAAGGGATATTGGAAGGAAATCGGCCGTGGACCTATTGAAAGGAACTGTCCCGGCATTTGCCTGGTGGTGAAAATGGGAAACCACGAAAACAATTTTCAGGACGTCCGAGGGGGGATTCGAACCCACGCTCTCCCGATGCCAGCGAGGCACGAGATAGCGCTTTAGCGCTCTCGGCCAACGCGGCCAACTTGACTTCAGATGAAAAACACCCCATATTGTTAGATGGCTCTCATCATTTTATAAAACTGTTAATCATGCACACCCATATCAAACTGCATCATCTTGGAGTTTGTGTTGTTCTGATGGAGCTCAGAGAAGAATTTTGGATTCTGAAAGCACGCCAAGCCATAAAGCAAGTTCTTCATAATTGCCTACCGTGCAAAATATCTCACAACAGACACGCAGAAGCTATCGAAGCACCACTTCCAGCTGACCGAGTTCAACCCACTAAGCCCTTCGCAATCACTGGGATCGACTTCGCCGGGTCCCTCTACATTAAATCTCACGCTACTACCAAGAAGGCTTACATTCTTCTATTCACTTGTTCGACCACGCGAGCACTTCACCTTGAACTTACTACGGACTTATCCACTGACTGTTTCCTAATGGGACTCCAACGGTTTGTCGGACGGAGGGGACCGCCTCATACCATACACTCAGATAATGCTCAAACTTTCCATGGAGCCAACAAAGAATTACAAAAATTCACTACCGTGCTGACAGATTCTCAGACTCACCAGTACCTCGCGCACAGCAACATCAGGTGGAAGTTCATTCCACCAAGAGCGGCTTGGTGGAAAGGATGGTGGGCTCTGTCAAGCGCTGTATACGGAAGACTCTAGGAAAACTGCAAATTGACGAGGAGCAAACCAATACCCTGCTCATCAGTATTGAAGCCGCCCTTAACTCGAGACCACTCACCAAGGCAGATGATCAAGCAGTACTAACACCCGCCCACTTTTTGAATGGAGAAAAACTAACAGCAATACCATCCGGACAACCAACAACTGACGTTAACTTAACCAAGATGTACAGACTGAAACAAAGAATTGCAGACGATTTTTGGAGACGTTGGACAAAGGACTACCTTTTAGAATTGAGATCTTTCCACCACGTCCGAAACACTCGCAGCAAGTCAGCGGCGCTCAAGATAGGAGACGTTGTACTTCTGCAGGAGGACCATGTGCGACGCCCTATGTGGAAGTTGGCGCAAATAGAAGAACTTCGACCTGGCAGAGACGGCGTGACGCGGACCGTACTCCTGAGGACCACCTGCGGCACGCAGATAATTCGACCTATCCTGCTGGTCATCCCTCTGGAGATCGGGAAAGACCAGGGTGGGGAGGTTGTGGAGGAACGGGAGCCATCTGCCGGAACTTCTACCGAAGCTATATGATTGTTGTGTGTTAACTTCCTTGGATTAAAAGTTGTGTATCCATTAGCTCCACGCATTACTAATACTTCAAACTGATCTCGTTATTCGATTAATGGAGGAGAGTGGGCTAAGCAATGGGTTCTTCCCATACACGGGTTTAATATCTGTTTTTAGGGGGGGGGGGGAGGGTCCTTTCACTGGTTTGAATTGCTTCAGACAATGGTGACATTTTACGTTCCTCCTGTCCAACACCTTGTAAAAAATGTTACTAAATACTTAATGTTTTATTTGACAAGAAAAATGTGTACCTCGCCCATTAATTGGGCACAATCGTGTTGACCGACTGAAGAGCTAAAATGACAAGAAAAATACTGCACGAGATTCATCCAAGAAACTAAGTTTCCCTATTTTTTAAATAGAAAACATAATTACATGAAATACTTTGACACGGAATAAAGTAATATTCGAGCTATTTTTCGACATAAGCATCACCAGAATTGAGATAATCTTCTTCAGCTAACCATAACTACAGGGAGCGGCAAAAAGATCTGACGGTTTTTAAATCACAACAACACAAACATTTTAAATGATACCAACTCTTTTATTACTTATAACAGCAAGGTGTACATGTCAATTAATGGAAAACATGAAAGAACAATAGATTTTAACTTTTAAGATTTGAAGATAACATCTTTCAAATGATGCCCATCTTTTGCCATGCATTCTTCCAGTCTTGCACTGAAGCTTAGCATAGTCATTAGTAGGGACCTGAAGAAATCGCATTTGCGATAAATGCGAATTTTTAAATTTCGTACAGAATCCAAGCCTATGTTAATTTTAATGTAAAAAACAAACATTTTTACGCGTAAATCAAAGTGCGACAAAATGCGAATTGTGACCCAAAATGCGAAAATACCAGATAAGTGCGATTTTATAGCGAAATTACTTTAAATCTGCTAATTTATTTGCGAATTCGTTTATTAAACAAAAGACAAGGTGGCCTAATCGCTCGTTAGCGATACCTCATCTCGGACTCGCAGTGTGCTACGCATATTGGTCGACATACCGTATATACCCGAATACCACCCGTACATTTTTATACAAAATCGGACGTGAAAATTTGGGGTGCGGGTATTAATTGTGTCATCCAAATTTTAAATATTTAAAATTGCCCGCCACGCGCGAGTATCCGCTATTATGGTGCTTGTTCGGGTGTACCATACTTGTTTATTTCCGTCTAATGGCTTGACCGGTCGCGCAAGCCAAACACAAGCGTCAGTTTCGTCAGTTGCGTGATAGCCGTGGCCGACGAAAGATACTGGCCCCAGTGCGAACAGCCATCTTGTCTGTGACGTAGGCGATGTAGTGACCCTGGTTGAGTCGACTTGTGAATTTCTTGTGAATAGCAGTGTGAGAATAGTTAGTGTTTTATAAAGTGTAATGTCCAACTTTACATCCAACTTGTGTTGTGGTGCATCATGTAGCTGCAATAATCACGTAGCCTACAGGGTAAGTGTTAACACTTTATTTCTCATTAATGATACAGGTTAATCAAACGCACGTGTGGTGCAGGTTATGTACGAACTTCGTTAGCCTAATATTGTGGATGTTAAGGACTATTAGAATGCATGCTAAGTTAATTATCTGAGTTAAAGTTAGATATTTAATGAATGTGTCTCTTTACAGGAAATCAAAATGCCGAGATGCTGTAATGTGGCTGGCTGTAAGAACAATTACAGATCTCAGCATGAAAATGTTTCTACATTTTCTCTCCCAAAGGACGAAAAATTAGGAAATATATGGCCTAGAAAAATTCCCACTGACTTCTCTAAAGTGAGCAAGCCTATAATTTGTATAACACATTTTCCTGATAGCTCTGTTATCAGGACAGAGCAAGTTGATGGGGAAATAAAGACATTTGCTAGGAGTTATCCGAAGTTGAAACCTGATGCAGTATCTTCAATATTTTCGAATTTGCCAGGATAGCTATCCACTCCTGGGCCTTCTTCTAGAAGACTGTGTGATGCAGAGGTAGAAAATCTCGGATAAAGCCATAGAAGCGAGCTTGGAAGACTTCAGCCACTACGAAGAAGAGAATTCTGTGCACAGTCTATCGGATATATCTGAACACTTCTCCTCCAACAGGAATAAATTTAAGCAGGAATGGACACATATCAAGACAGAAGACAAGTTGGTGAAGTGCTTGAAGAATTTGAGTGATGCAGTGCCCATAATTACAGGTTCTGTGTGTATTCTAAATAACCTCAGCATTGAGCTGGCTGTCAATGGGTTGCAGATTCCCAAACATTAAGTTCCACAAAACTTACTTTGCATTACTGATAAAAATTCATTTGATGAACTAGCCTACTTCATTTCATTGAAAATTCTGAATGCGATGAAAATGGAAGAAAGTTGTCAGCAGTGAATGCTCCTGTGAACATCCTACAGAGAAGTTTTTCGAGTGATGATTGCACACCATTATAGTCTTTAATAGAGCAAGTTAATTTTTTAGATGTTAGGCAAACAATCGTAGGTACAGTGGAGACACGTTACTCTTGGCAGCTTCCATATAATATGTTCACTTGTCATCAGTGTACAAAAAGTTACATCGGAGTGGTCATATTTATCTGCCTCATCCATCAAATCTTCAAAAGTTGCTTGGTAAGTTTGATTTGAGTACTTTTGACATTATTGGGAGTATTGAGTAGCCTATCTCAGTCTAAAGAAGAATAATTTCTTGAAAGATCATGAATGTTCATAAATTACTTTTACCGTAGTTCATTTTAATGGAAAAGTTGAACTGTACTCTTCTAAAGCCATGGCGAGACAAAGCCATTGGTCGCTACTTGGTTAGGCGACTATCTGGACCAAAATTATTGTTAGTAGTACAAGCAAGGAGGTCTGGGGTTAGGTTTGTGTTTGTACGCAAAGAATACTCTGTATTGCCGGTACCAATAATGAGCGCTGGCAGCTGTCAAAGCTAACACGTGAGGAAATGCTGCGTTGCCACTGAGGCAGATCATGACTCATAACATTCCAAGAAGCTTCCAGGAAGACACAAATACTGGGATCTGTGGTGTGTCAGCCATATTCGTGTGAAGGGTCAATTAAACATTGCGATGCACGCGAGTTTAGGGGAATTTTTAGTTGCCTAATCGCTCTAGCTGCTACTAACTTAATTATGGGTCTATTCCTTTCATAGCCCCCTCTTCGTCACTTGTGTCTGAATTGGATCTGGAATTGCTTTCCAGGGAAACGATGAACCAATCTACCCCATCATCGAGTATACATTCACGTTTCGTAGCCTCATCCAGTTCTCGTTGCACTATTAACACAAAACGCTTCCAGTTTTATGAAGTCACTTCCCTAATAGCCTAAACGGTAAGCTTCTCAACCTCACGGAGTGTGAAATTCTTATTATGCCGTGCTAGATAACCCTTCACTTGACCCCATATAATTTCTATAGGATTGAAGTGGCAATGATATGGGGCAGCGTGATGATCTCATGGCCATGCTTTCTCGCCAGTTCATCCACGTGGTAGCCTACATGGATTTAGGCTTGCGCTGCTGTATAAGGTTGAGAAGGATATTAATTCTGAATGAAAGTGGAACGCGGCTTATACACTTGTAGCAGACATGAATGTACTTTTACATTCCTTGTGTCCTTGTTTCATTTTTTGGGCGATATTACGTATTGAAATTAGGAACCCTAATTAAAACTTACTACTGAACCTCATATATGTGCTAAAGTACGTAAATATGTGTTTTTATTTTTTGCTATTTTAAAAACGGCTGCCATGCTTCGATAGCACTTGATCTCTTTTAACCGTCATCAAGGCTCACTCTAGCAGCACGCATCGAGGCACACATGTGAGATACAAAATCACTGTTGATAAAAAGAAGTGGGATGCAAAATCACTGTTGATAAAAAAAGAATCATCGGGACACGTTAGGCAGTAGCCATTGCCAAAACTCATTGATCTGGGTGCGTTAGGCTGTAACCATTGTCAAAAACCATTGGATTGGACAAAGTGAAGGTAAGAATGGTCAGGTGTAGGTGCAGCCTTGGCCGCGCGCTGCTAGCGGGGCATGGTTGACACAAAACCATTGATCTGGGCACGTTAGGCTGTAACCTTTGTCAAAACCACAGTTGTGCGGAAAAATATAGACATACATATTACAGGAGAGCGATATACTGCATAGTTATTACTGAGCAGATAACAAAAAACACTCATTTCAGCCGTACAGAGATGCGAAATATTGCACACACTAGCATAATTAGAGTCGTGAACTGAGTGTTGCGAACAAATGATGCCCACTAGAGACTGAATTGGGCACTTTTTTGTTTCACATAGTACCGTAAGGGCGAGGTTGGCAGTACTGTTATGGTACTTTTTTTGATGATTGATTTGAACAATGCCGCTCACTGCTGTAATTTTCGCTATATTTGGAATGGCTGGATGGGTCACAGACGGCGGAGGAGGAAACATCTATTAAAACATTGCTTCCTGATTTATTTCTCATCCTTTTATAAGGTATTTTGGCTAATTCATGTATTATATAGAGTGTTATCGCTCGTTCTATGTTCATTCAGCACTACCGAGAAGGATTCCTTTTGTCCGAGAGCTGTCGCATGGTAGGCTACATGATGGCGGTCGAGCCATTCCAACATTCGCGGCTTCGTACTTGAAGTTGTTGGAGCTTATTCTATCTGTACTATGTGGTACGAAGCATTGTCCATTACAATAACACTGTGTTCAGGGATGTTGGGTAACAATTGTTCCTGGAACCATTTTAAAAACTAGTTGTAGTCCATGTCTTCATGGAAATCACCAGTTCTTTTCGACCTAAAGAGCAAAAGTGTATTATTAACAAAGCCGTGTGATTGCCCGGCATGTAGAATAATAAATCGACCCCCTCTGCCTGACGGCCCTTCCTTGTCCCCTGAACTGAGTTGTCACTCCAACCCTTAGACACTGTGTGACCAGCATTGACCCACATTTCACCTAACCACACAATATCCATAACATTTTTGCCCTATTAACTTAAGTTTTGAATTTTCCAGTAGCCTATTTTCACCCAATTTTCACCAAATTTTGTAGGTTCTTTAAAGTGAGCATAATTAAGGGAATTCTAAACTTTGGAGCTATTTGGTTCGGTCATTTAGAAATTATAACATTTTATGTAATAAATATGCAAATTTTGAAAATGTCCCAGGTACATCAAATTTAAAGTTATCAATCTAAAACTTGTATGGAATGATCATCAATGGTCTACAAATAAAAATTGGTATTACTTTTAAAATCAGTGCAAATGGTTTATTATTAAAATGTTTTTTTTTAGAATGACCTGTTGTTCTGTTAAAATATGTCATTTTTTTCAAATTTGAACCTAAATATTTCTAAAAGTTATTAATATTTTTCAAAATGAATTCCACACATTATTAAGACCACAAAGTTGTATGTGAAAACCAAGTTTGAAGGTAATGGGATCAAAACGCAGGCAACTGGAACATTTAAAATGCTGAAAAATATGGTATTGAGAAAAAGCTAACTTTATTAAAAAATACAGTATTTTAGTGGAATTTCCTGCATCAAGACTTCCCTGAGTTTACAAATCACTTTTCCCACACTTCAGAGGTAACTTATTACTAAACCCATCTTTCTCCCTGATGTTGACACGAAGATTTACTGCCACATTCACCACACAGGTCTGTAAACAAATTTTGGAGGGCACCCATATATGAATGAGAATGTGCTTGTCATTAACACTAGGTCAAACAGTATTCTCCTCACTAAAATAGGCCTATTCCAGTTTTCTGACACTGGCAGAAGAAGTAGTTGCAGCTGTTGAACTTGCATTACTTAACTTCACATGTAATATCACCCCACTGTTTGTCAACATTCTAAATAGCACTATTCCATTTCTTTGTTTCACGGACTTTCGGTTTACGCCATCGACTAGATACAGAATACATCTAATAAACTGCACACAAATCTCTAAAATACCATTAACTTACACAAGTTCCACCACTCACAGTAAACCAATAAAAATACAGGCTGTAAAAAAAGTCCTGCACCAAACTTAAATCCCGCATGCGGGTGGGGACAGGGAGTAATTCGAGATAGGGAACCCATGTGAGGAACTCAACCGTTACGCCCCTATGAGCGATATTAATTATGAACACATTTGGCAACGTCGCGTGCTACCCACGGCAGAGGACCGATTACCGCTCACAAGACAATCTATCTGTAGGCCCACCTCGTGGCTCAGTGCCAAGCCGTTAGACTCTCACACTGACGTGACCGGCTTCGAATCCCCTTTCTGACAGTGCAGATTTTTTTTCTTCGAGTCGTTTGTATTTGCATCAATTAATTACTACATAGGGCTAGATTTCGTTTCTAATTTCGTTTTAAAAGGAGCTGCATTATACGCCGCAATTTTGCGTTTTAAAAGAAAAACAAATTGGTTCTATTCGTTGCCGATTTATTTCTTCACGGTAGGATTTTGTTTGGACACAAATTATCTCTTTGTTTTTGTCGTAATTGCTGTATGATTGTTTCGCAATGATATATTTAAGATCGCAATTTGAGGTAAAGGCCATAAGCGGGTACTTTACAAGCAAAAGATTGCGAGTTTAAAAAAGGTACAGTGAAGATACAGAGACAGGTTCAGCGATCGTTGGAACTGAGGACATTTAATTAAGATTCTTAAAACGTTCTTGAAACATCTACCTGAAAACATCATGCTTACGGTAATTAAGTTGATCCATCATCAAATTACTCGGAGGGAAAAAAATCAAGTTGGGTTGGTAGAATGATTCGATCCCCAGCGTGGAGTCACCTACGCCTGAGGGTCGAGTGCTTTACTACTGAGCCACGAAGTGGGACTGGAGCTAGGTAGACTTGTGAGCGATAATCGGTCCTCTGCCGTGGATAGCACGCGACGTTGCCAGATGTACTCTTAATTAAAATCGCTCATAGGGGTGTTACGGTTGCGTTCCGGACATGGGTTCCCTATCTCAAATTACTCCCTGCCCCCATCCCCATGCGGAGTTTAAGTTTGGTGCAGGACTTTTTTTACAGCCTGTATAATTCTTGCGAATAAACTTCACTAAAGCCACTGACCATCAAAATAAACAAAGACGCATGGTTCCACCATGTATCCAAAATGGCCTATACTTTACTACAAACCAAAATACTTCTGTTCGATGTTAAATATGTGCATGTGTATAGTAATGATATTCTTTTAGTGAATGCCATACAGTTAAAAATTATATGGGATAAGAAAATAACATGTACGGTAAGAAAAGTAAGAATAATGCTCTAAGAAAAGTTTCACACTTGACAAACATTGCCTAGGCTACTCATAACTGATAAATTTACCAACAGATGGCACCATAAGCTTGTATTCAGATGATTGGCATGATAATATTGGCCAAGAGTATGAAATTACAACAAAATTGAGGGGTTTTTGGTTCTAGGAAGTAGGCGTTGCCCATTTCAAGACCTAAGCACGTGTTCTTTAAAAGCCCCCGTAAGGTATTTAAAAATGGCCGTACTTAAAAAACAAATGTATATTTAAGTGCCCCAAGTGATAGGTAACTTCTAGGACATGAAACCAGATTTTGGTTTTTTTGTTTGTAATTTTTGGCCTACAACTCAGTAGGGTCTCCCCATTTCATGTAGGAACTGACACCTCAAAGCCACAATATCTGGCCTCTCCATGATCACCTTCCCCCCATTAATTTTCTTATATTTAAATCCCAGATCGTGCAACACTTTCAGTGAAGAAAGGCTTCCTTGAAATAATTGTGCCTCTCTGAGCAAAAACAAGAAGTTTGCGACATGTTGGAATTTCTTTCCTAAAATAATAGCTATAAATATGCCGTCTAACAGCATCTTGTTGAAAGCCATCTAAATTAGTGACCACCCCTTCTCTATGCCTCTTCTTCCCTGGAGTTGATAGTTTAGACGGGCCAGCATCATCAGACAGGAACTTCCCTTCCGTCACTCGGTATGCAGTGATTTCACTCACACCAAGAGTCTTGGCAGTTCTTTTCCGCACCTGAACAAATGGAATCAGAGGTTCCTCCCGTAAGCGCATATTTTCCTCTTCTTCCTCCATAAAATTCCTCACCGCACATACCATCTCCTTTACTTGGCTATGGAGAGTCACACTACGGCCTGAAGTTGTTCTGTCGCAGAGAATGGATCCTGGGCCTTCCGCGAGCATGTACCGATGCCATTTTTACACAACGAAAATAGACACGATGATGCAAATAAAAGAAATAAACTCAAAATCTGTATATACACACGCTTCCAACAAAAACAGAACGATAACGCTTACTGTAGCCTATGAAAGAATAAGCAAATGCACTTCAATATATACTCGGGATATTACTAATGGCAGTGACGAGTTAGTTCACAGTAGAACACTGCGTCAAACCATGTGCTCACTGCTGTGTCGGCATTCATTGCAACACTGCTCGCTGTTGCTATGGACACCGTTACCCCTCTTGTCTCCACTCCTCACCTCACCATTCAAGCGGATGGCAGCTTGCACCGTTCATCTTTTGTAAATCAGAGTATAACACATAGAATTTAACATGTATGCAGCGTTTAAACCCTAAGTGTTGTCCACGTTGTCATGGATGATGCCATTTTGTGTCTAGGGGAATTTTGTAAGTGTAAATTCCATTCCATGTCCACATTAAAGCTATTGACACAAGTTGGCAGGCTTGTTTTGTTGAGATAAATTAGAGATGAAAATAGTACAAGAGTTAATAGAAGACTCTATCGTTGCCAAGGCTGCAAGATACCAATGTAATTGATAGTGATTTTGTACTGCATAAGGAAACAGTAGCAAGGCAGCTGGAAGCAAGTTAGACATGTCCAGTCCTCAAATTGTGTTCATGCATCTTTGTAACGATGAATTTGTAACCCACTAAGCTCCAGTGAGATTGGGAAATGGTGTCAGAAAAATTTAAAATCCTGAAGAGATCATGAATCATCAGCAGGGTATAATGGCTGTAGGCCCTATGTGCAGTGCAGGATTTTTTGAGAATATTAATAGCTGGAGGATATTAGATCCTAATAATCGCCAGTAATATATCCAAGATCAGCAAGATATCACCTTTATAGTCTACTTGGTGAAACCTGCAAACTTCATTTTCTACATTCTAAGATTCTTCCAGACAATGTGTTAATGTGCTTGAGATGCTTATATTTATAACCAATGTCCTAAATAAAATAATGTCTGTAATACATTTTGTGTGTGCTTATTATAATTAAGTGTAAACATTACTGTGTCATTGGATGAAGATTACTTGCAATTTGCTAGTGTTCTTGAAGATACAAGTATAGTTTTGTACTCCAGGGCCCTACCAATCACCACATCCAGAATTCTCTGTTAAAGCTCTAGATTTACCCATTTCAAACCGATTTACCCAGTGTGTAGTACTGTTAACTGCTTATTTTCCATGTGGCCTGCAAGGATGCCCATGTTCTTTTTCAGGGGGAATGGATGTGGTGAGGAGTATACGATATTTTATGGGAAGAAGGGGTAGGGGGGGACTGGGTATGTTATAAAATTCTTCATCCCCAGACCACCAGGGTGAAACAAAAAATAAGAAAAAATAATTAAAAGTTGAGGAATGCTTTCATTTGAATAATTTGAAGGGTCTCGTTTGACGTTTGGTGGAGATCTTGGACATCTTATTGGGAGGGAGATACCATGTCCGTGTAGCCAGCATAGATCCAAATTACAATGTCAAGTATGGTCTTTCTTTAATTTTAATAAATGGAACAGTTCCACCTAAATGGAGTAGGGGTAAGTAAAGTGGCTTCTTGTCCAGGTGACCTGCTTTGCGAAGGATTATTTGAAACCTGATATAGGATTTATTCTTCAAAGCTTCGCACAAAGGCTCTTGACAGAATGATTTGAATCCCACTCCTTGCATCCTGGAAGTGTCTTCCCAACTCAACTGTAAATAAAAGCTAACTGAAAACGACTACCACATCCTTTTCTAATACAAGTACAGTACACACATAAGTGCATGGGGCTGATATCCACGACATTTCAATCCACTGAATTAACTCACAATGAATAAGTTTCCAAGGTCCTTCACTTGTAGTAATATACTTCGTTATAAAAATCTTGAGCCCATAAAACCATAAATTTGACCTAAGCCTAACTGGGAACGGGAGAGAACCGTTAAACATGTCCATCATGATAGTAGTTGCCACAAGAAGTAAACCTGGCACTGTAGGGGATTGGTGTCAGATAAAAGGCTCTCTGCTAAAGGAGGTAAGTATAATCTCAGCAATTCATATATGTATCTGAAGTAGTCCTATGCATTAAATTTTTGTTGTTGAAAATGATTGTCTTATGGTAGGCCTACTCAAAAAAGCAAAATGCTAAAAACCACGAGTGTTGGCTCAAATTTCTTATATTCATTTTTATTATTTTGGGGCATGAATGACCCTTCCCTTGCAATAAATGAAGCACTGGATACTTTCTCCTAATGCAATGCTTGGTTGTTTCTTCTTTTTTTTTTTTGTTTAATTCCAGCTGCTTTTAAAGTTAAACTTACATATAAACTGGTATGGAAACAACTTATTGATGAACGAAGATAAGAGGATAATATGTACAGTTTTGTATATCTGCATAAACTGGAACATCCATTCAACGTTTGTATTACACTGCTTAATATTCTACTGCTCTAAGGTTTTGAGCTAGTGATAGGGGTGGATTTCTTCCACAGCTTTTAACTTTATTTTTGAGTATCCTTAAATTCACACTAACAAATTACTCGGCTATTGGTAGGCTTCTATAGATGAGAATACCTTGGTGCAATCAATGCGGCAAGGCGAGCGAGCGACACCACTCCTCTGACGTCACAGATCCGCGCCATGGCCTGTCTTTCTCGTCGGCCACGCGTGATAGCATGGCATCAGTAAAGGCTCGGTCAAATAGGAAGCGGGTTGACCGCGCAAACTCTGCGCCCGACCGCTGCGAACTCTGTATTGTGTAAAATTGCATCATCCTGGTTAAACAGGAGGCGATCTACCGCGGCGGGTAAGTGACTAGTTGTGATTTTCCACTAAGTCCGCACGCACCTTGACTTGTCCGTATTCAGTTTGACCACCCCAGTCCACGTAGGGCTGCGGTCGTTCCGTTCGCGCGGGCAGCCCGTGTCCTGTTTGACCGAGCCGAACTCGGCGCACGCACTGGAATGTTTAAACTTCGCTGCTGTTTAAACCATACCAGCAGATCTTGTTCTACGTCGTCGTATTTTCAGATTTTAATTTTCTTGCTGTTTGCGGAAGTATTCCCGGCAGAAGCCAGTATTTTCCTTATCTCCTCACAGATGTTTCAAGGTTAACACTGTCCAATGAGCTGCTGCTGTCATGGCGTGACGTTATGTAGCCTTGACATAGTTCGCCCGGTCAGATGATCCACTGGAGACCCGCGGACACTCGGAACTGCTGTATTGTTTCACTCGGAACACCGGAAGTATCTTTCGCGAAGATTGGCGAGATTTGATTCAATCGCGGGAACGAGAATATCGGACGTCTTAAGTGGAAAAACTTTTTATGCGGGAACTTCTTAACCGAGTTTTATTGTATTACAGTGTTAATAGTATACATTTTTGTTTAAAATAAAGTGTCAAAAACAAACAACAATGACAAAGAAACCGATATTCAAAAACTTCCGGGCTTTACAAACATTCCATGTCATGAAATAAGGAAGGGCTACGATTCTTTCAAGGATATTATTGAATCGCAGTTAAAACAAAATGAGGAGTGTCAAGTAGTACGTGCCTTGACTGCTGTCCAATATGAACATGAACATTTTGCCAAGAGTTCTTTAGATCTTTTGTGGACACCAACAAACAATGTGGACAGTGAGCGTGTTTTGTCGCACTACAATACAGTTGTTACAGACAGAAGGTGTAACTTGAAAGAGTGCAACGCAGAGTTATTTACAATGCTTTCATTTGAACAATAAATTGTATCTCAAGTGTCGCCAATAAAGTCATATAGTCCGTAAGAATCCGGAAAAAATAGATGCCATTTTTCCAAAAATAGATGCTAAATAGGGGGGGGGGGGGGAATGCTAATTTAAAGGAAAATAGATGCTAAATTTTCAGGTCCCTAGTCATTAGGCTTCAACTGCTGGACAATAACCATTTTATACGGATGAAAATGCAAATCGAAAAGCAATATTCGTCTCACTGTTCGATCAGAGCGAGTGAGACAAGCTGTGGAAACCAGTCCACGGCGGCCGGCTCGTAAACAAGCTGCTGCTTTGCAAATGTCAGATCGAACAGTGAGACGACTATTGCGTTTCGATTTGCATTTTCATCCGTATAAAATGGTTATTGTCCAGCAGTTGAAGCCTAATGACTATGCAAAGCTTCAGTACAAGACTGGAAGAATGCATGGCAAAAGATGGGCATCATTTGAAAGACGTTATCTTCAAATCTTAAAAGTTAAAATCTATTGTTCTTTCATGTTTTCCATTAATTGACATGTACACCTTGCTGTTATAAGTAATAAAGGAGTTTGTATCAATTAAAATGTTTGTGTTGTTGTGATTTAAAAACAGATTTTTTTGCCGCTCCCTGTATATATCTTCAACAAGTGTAATTTATTTCAGGTTATTTATACATGTTCCAGTAATTGGAATTATTTTGTGATGACCGACTGGAAGTTACGATTACAATATCAACCTACCTTATCGCCCCACACAGTGTCATGAATGCCTTTCGCGATAGTAATTGGAAAATATCTTCGATACATTTCTACATCGGAAGGATCCCTGCTCCTGGCATCTCTTCACATGATCTATTGTACGTATGTTATTCTATACGAATACCTAAGTATAAACCACGCTACATTACAATACGAGACTTACGACATATTGACCAGAATAAACTACGCTATGATGCATATAACTTGCCTTGGGATAATATACGTAATTCTCAGAACATAAACTCTAAAGTAAATACATTCAATTTAATGGTACTAGAAATATTGGACAAACATGCACCAAAGAAACGGGTAAAAATTACCCGCTCTTCATCTGCGTGGCTAACGGCTGAGGTAAGATCTGCTATGGCCAGTCGTGACAAACTATGCAGACAATACAGACTGACACATGATACAGTTGATTTTGAGAGATATAGAATTCTGAGAAACAGAACCAAGCAGCTAATTAGAAATTCTAAATATAAATACTTTCAGGAACTGATGAAAACCAAGAGTCCTAGACAAAAATGGAGTAAATTACGTGCGTTAGGGATAGGTAAGGCAGTTGAACAACATGTACCAAGCATATCGCTAGAGGCTCTAAATGATCACTTCGCACGGCCAAAAGTAGCCTCTACCTTCTTCCCTAAAAGTTCACTACCGGTACCCTTGTTACAACAGCCGTCTGTTTTTGAGCAATTCTCTTTTAGAAATGTCAGCTCGAATGAAGTTAAAGGTGTGATATACTCTATTTCATCCAATGCCACAGGTAATGATGACATTCCTATATCACTGATTAAGGATGTCTTGGGAGCTGTTCTGCCAATACTAACTCATATACAGGGTCTTTCATATAAAGTAAGAACGGCGAGCGGCGGTTTTGTCATTCGGTGCTGAAGCCGGCTTGGCCGAGCTTGTGACGCGCCACGGCCCCCTGCTGTAGTATTGAAAGCGCGCGCATAGTACAAACTTGACCTTGCAATAAGCGTGCAGGTGTTGAGTCGCCAGTCTGAACCACAGCTGCTAACATGTTGAGACAGTTATCATTGCAACATCGTATTTTTGTATGTAAAATTTATTTTAATTACGATTCGGCTCGGCGGGTACGTGATGCATTTGTTCAGCAATTTCCTGATGAAGTGCTACCTTCACTAGCACATATTCGCGTAATTGTAAATAACTTTGACACTACTGGCTCAGTGCTCAATAAAAAACACAAAATAAAAAAATCAGAAAAAATACAGTGGCATGACTCACTCGCGTCAGCCAAAATGTGGTTACCAGATACAATGCCTGTATAACTCAGGAAGGAAGACACTTCCAGCAACTTTTATAAGGTAATATTTCATAGAGGATTGTACACACGCTTAGAGCAGGGGGCCACGGCTCGCCACAAGCTCGGTCAAGGCCACCACACTAGCGGATAACAAACCCGCCGCTTGGCGTTCTTACTTTATATGAAAGACCCTGTATTTAACTACTGCCTGACAAACGGAGTGTTCCCAGATGTTTCGAAAGATGCACTAATTAGACCTATCCCGAAGAGCTTCAAGTTTGATTCTCCTTCAGATTATCGTCCAGTATCCATCCTACCACCATTATCCAAGGTACTTGAACGTCTAATTCATACACAAGTTACTGAATACCTTACAAAGCATTCCCTACTCAACCCCTTCCAATCCGGCTTCAGAAAGGGGCATAGCACTGCGACAGCCTTACTACGAGTGACAGATGATATCAGATGTGCAATGGACCAACGGGACGTGACTGTACTGACATTATTAGATCTCAGTAGTGCCTTTGACACCGTCAACCCTCAGTTGCTACTGCAGAAACTTCGAGAACTAAATTTTAATAGTGTGTCACTCCGGTTCTTTTCCTCTTACCTCGAAAATCGCCGGCAACGTGTGATATTGGGAAATGCGAGTTCGGGAAGGCAAAGTAAGACCCTTGGTGTCCCTCAGGGTTCGGTTCTTGGGCCACTGTTATTTATCATCCAAATAAATGACATATCAAAAGCCCTTAATTTCTGCAAATTGCAAGTGTATGCAGATGATGTACAGATCTACTATCATTCAAAACCGAGTGATATCAATAATGCAATTATTAAAATAAATTCTGACCTACAACAGCTTAGTGACTATGCTTATAAAAACAGTTTATTAATAAACCCAAATAAAACTAAAGTGATTATTATCGGTACCAGTAAAAACTTATATTCCCTCAAGCAACGTGACATCTCGCCAATAATTTTAAACAATAAAATCATACCCTACTCTACTTCAGTGACAAACTTAGGAATTATATGACTGAGACCTTAAATTGGACTAAACAGGTGATAGGCACATGTAATAAAGTACATAAATGCTTATATCCTCTGAAACGGTTCGGTAATGTATTCTCTGTTCGACTTAAAGTACAACTAATTCACTCTCTGATACTACCTATATTTGACTACTCTGACACTGTGCTGACTGAAATAACCTGCGACAGTAACAAGAAACTGGACCGGTGCCTCAACAACTGTGTAAGATATATCTTTGGCCTGCGATATGATGTTCATATATCACCCTATTATAAGGAGCTGTCGTGGCTTCGAGTGCACCAGCGTCGTGAACTCCACATGTTATCACTACTGCACAAAATACTTTCCACTAATACCCCTAACTATCTTGTTTCACCGTTTTCTTACCTCTCGTCCTATCATGACCACAATACGAGATCTGGCTCCTCTCTTGCCATACCTATAAACCGTACTGCTGTTTACAACCGCTCGTTCATAATCTCTGCGTCCAGGTCATGGAATTTGCTACCTGCGAACATTAGAGACAATCCCTCTCATCGCAAGTTTAAAGTGGCTTGCTGCGAGTATTTGCTGGGTGGATCCCGCTGACTTCCTGGATAAATGTTGAATGAACGAATGAATGAATGAATGAATGAGATGAATGATCGGATTACTGTAGTTACGCCATTTAAGGGTACTTTACTTTGTGTATTTTTGAAATCAATGAATCTACCATTATTCATATTATCACTATTCTTATTGCTATTAATATTATTTGTGCTATTGGTATTTGTAATTATAAGTCATGTAGATGTATACTCTTCTAGTGGTTAAGTGTAAGAGAGGGCCTTGAGCCCTAACTTCGCCACCAATAAAGGCATTATCTATCTATCTATCTATCTCGCTTTTTGATATGTAACATCTTTCCACTCGGATGCTGTATATTTTTTGTGGGAATGATTTTGGAAATGGGACGGAAACAATGAGCGCGCGCGGTGGCGGAGATAGGTACAACGTCGTACTGTCTGCCATGGGGCTATGAGGAATGTATAGCGCATACGGTTTACTTCAAGGTTTGAAGGCCCCATTAAAGATATTCCTACAATAAATCATCTTCAAATTGTAGTTCGTTGGTGTGAAAATATTCATTATATAATATTTGCTGGCACTGGAGTTTTACAAGTAGTTATTTCAATGACCAACAGAGTTCACCGTTAACAAGGGATTTGCGCTCCCGGCAGACACATAGTAGGATGTGCAATGCATATCACATATGGTTTACTTCAAGGTTTGGAGGCCCCATTAAAGATATTCATACAATAAATCATCTTCCAGTTGTCGTTCTTTGGTGTGAAAATAGTCATTATATCATATTTGCTGAAAGGATTTGGCACAGGAGTTTTACAAGTAGTTATTTCAATGACCAACAGAGTTCACTGTTAACAAGGGATTTGCGCTCCCGGCAGACACATAGTAGGATAACATGTCACATGTTACACATCATATGCGACTACTGTATGGCTGAGAGCAGAGAGATTCATTTTCTTGTAATTGTTCAAGAAAACAACAGTTGACCAAAGGATGTTGATAGGAAAGATGACAAAGAGGAGCCCGGCACAAGCAAATGGAAGTACGGTAATGCCGGATTCATCTGGGGTCCCGTGTTTGACAAGCCATGTCCCACTAGTCGTGAGCCCCAGAGGGTTGGATAAGAGAATGTGAGGGGAAAATAGATACACTATTCAAAACAGAAAATCAAAGTGATCAAGTCATTAAGTGTTGTTTATTCATCGCTCGACTTTCACCCTTTAAACTACTTTCACAAAATATCCGTTACATGTCTATAGTGCGTCTCTACCTTAAAAGACAGTACGCATTAAATGGAGCGCGCTGATGCCAGATCTGCTGCATACACCAAGTTCTGCAAGGCCGGGCACATCCTGTAACATAACTTGTATACAGGCGTGTTTTTACGCAAAACTCGGGAAATTTCCAAAATATTTGTTTGTTGTATATAACTGTACCTCGTGCCATGAAGCGAACGACGGTACAATATTTCAATATGATACACCGATGGTTCGGCCACTGTCTTGGCAAACCAGTTTTTGTGTTTCCCCATTTGTTTCCACTCTGTGTGGTTGTACATATCTGTATTATTTGTCTTCATTGCATTTATTCATTGTCAGGTTGGTTTTGTTTATGTTGATTGGTTGTCATGATTTATTTGTTTTGATTGCATGTAGTATTCCCACTGCCGTGTTTCCAGTAGGATATTTTGGCTTAGAAGGTAATTTTGTATTCTAAGTTGGCCACATTGATTCTTCTTTAACTTGTTTGAACTCTTTACTGTGATTGGCTGCTTTCGGCCTATCAGAGGCCTCTAATTTGGTTTTTAAACTCTCTACTGTGATTGGCTGCTTCCAGCCTATCAGAGGCCTCCTTGCTGCTTGTAGCGACCATTCACGTTTTTCTTCTTCGTTGTGCTCTAAGTGTGTAGCCATGACACAATGCTGTGCTTCAACGGTGGTTGTGATATATCAACAAGTATCCAGCTAATCATTTCTATAATTGGTGCTATCTTCATAGTAACCGTGCTTAGCAATCATGTCCTATGCACATGATTCATATTTTGTTAGGGCAGTGACATTACGGTGATTTTCGATCTCTTCAAACCATGCTTGATGTTGCTACGCGCCATGTCGACGAATTCTTCAATCCGCGGCGTCGGATAGTTTGTTGTAATGTGTTTACTTCTATCTTCATTTACTGCCTAACAATTTGTCTTCACGCGTATGAATAATGATGATGCTTCGTGTGATAAGTAATTCATCGTGTCTGGAAGCATGTTACAAGGCTAGGCATCATCACTAATGGAGGTTGACGCTAGGCTAAACTGCTTTACTATTGTGACAATACCGCGCGATTGGCATATCCCGGTATTTGTATGATAGCAACTATTTTGACTTCCTGCAACATCACTGGAATGGAAGTTGACGCTGGGTTTAACTACTTTACTATTGTGACAATACCGTGCGATTGGCATATCCCGGTATTTGTATGACAGCAACTACTTTGACTTCCTGCGTTTCACACATAATTTGTTTTATTAACAATTCATTTGGGCTTACAGTATCGGCGCATCACTGTAAGTCAGTCCTGGTTCGACGACACATTCTCGTTCCATGCGACCTGTTTTTTTCATTATTTGTTGCAACTCCACTTGTGTTGCATATTTAAATTATATCATTCTATGGAACCGCCGTGTATTGCATGCCGTTCTATGATGTACTGATCTGCAGCTACGTTCAAGACAATATGTGTGTTTTAGGCTCAAGACGTAACGTGTGTTAATTCTTAATGAGTGTTTCTTCAAGTGTGTAAATTAGTGCTAGTGTTTCTCATATGTTTATGTGCCACCTTTGAATATTTGTTTATGTGTCACCTTTGGATATTTGTTTTATGTGCCACCTATTTGATAATATATCTTATTATTAGTTAGTGGTGGTGTCGTGTCCTTTATGCCTTCCTGGACTTCCTTATTTAGTGACAATAATATTGTCTGGTCCTCCACATGTTTGCTAAATTGTCAAGCGACCTTTGTAAAGTCAACTCTTTGTATTATCACATCATTATCTAATGCTTTGGCCAACAAATTTTTATACATTGTCCACTATTACCAGAATACTCTTGGTGGGTTGTTGACTTCCCGCGTTGGCCAATACAACCGAAGTTCAGAGCGCGATTTTAATGCACACATTATAATAATTTATAATTTTCAATTATTCATGAATATGATAATATTAGGCCTATAACATGTTATAATACTACATTTTCTCGAATATCATAGGTTATAATAAATTATAATATGACATTTAATAATAATAATAATAATAATAATAATAATAATAATAATAATAATAATAATATATAGTGGTCCACGTAATTTACCCAATTTTGTGTGGTCAAGTCGTGGTATGCAGTCGAAATTAAACTATTCATTTCTTGTTTCTTGAATGAGACGTTGTTCAATTTTATATAGGCAATTTCTTTACTTGCGCCCATACCATTTTGATGGGATTAAGTTCACTGTGGTATGGTGGCAAGCAACGAACATATTTCTCTGCTGTGATAGCCTACATTGTCTATTACTAGCCTAGATCCTTTGGGAACATTGGGCAACAATTGCTCGGCGAACCACTTTTCATACGCTTCACCTGGCATTTCGTCGTGGGTGTCTGCCGTGATCTTTTGGCACAGAAACGTTAACTCTGCACCATTATCGAACCCTTGTTCATTCCCGGGACAAACAAAGGCAAACTACGGAAACCACTTCGAGGATGGCTGAGGTAGGAATCGAACCCGCCTCTTCTCAGTTTTGTCTCATGAAGTTGAGTACATCCCGTTCCAGCCCTCAGACCAGAATTAAATTTCTTGGCAGAGCCGTGATTCAAATCCGGGCCTCCACGGTGACAGCACAGTGACAGCCAAGAATGCTAGCCACTACGCAACGAGGCGGACAATTTATAAAGAACACAAGGTCCACTTCATTTCACAGATTAACTTCACACCATCACCTACCCTTTCAAGCGCTGTCGGGGAGATAGCCTACGGGCCACATTAGTAAACACATTTTCGGTGCGTCAGGGGGAGGAGTACGCAAAGTGCTATAACTTATGAATGCTACCCGATGTCGAGCTCTGGTTTGTTTTAAAAACTATTTCAGACATTAATGAACATTTCTTCTCGCTTAGTCACCAACTTTAAGTCAACAGCAAAAATGTATCTCGCTATGTAACTTTTGTGTGACACCATCCCAGATTTTTCAAGTAACATTTAAGAAAAAAAATCATAACTTTCTTATTATGAAAATAATAACTGCCCTGAGAAATAGGGTATCTTCTACCAACATCAGGCAATCTAAAAATAAATTCTTGATCTGTTGCGATCATTAGTTCATTATCTATGGCGTGATAAGTTTTATATCTGCAAAAATATAGATTCGCGCTAAAATATCGTAATTGTGAAAATTGGGCCATGTGTTAATTATGTATGGCTTTTATTTTTATCTCATAAAGAGTGGAAAATTCTCTATAAGACCACGCAAACATTTTCTCAGCTTTGTCACTTTCAATTATTGGGAAATGACAACATCGCCGGCGTAGAAGAGGACGAAGCAAATTGCAGGACATATGAGTGCGAGTGAGAGGCAAACACTACATTTAATTCCATACTGTCTTTTAAGGTAGAAACGCACTATAGCCATAGAAAAGGTTCTTCCTGATTTATTGCAATTTAAATTATGAACACTAAGATGTGTTTGTAGCAAACACACATCTCGAGATAATTATTTTAGGTTATGATTGTTTCCTTATTTAATAATCTCCAAACATTTAGTGATGTAATGAGTTTGTTGCTGAACATTGATTTGTTATCGAGAATGCTGGACAATTCGATGAGCGAGCAATGTAACTTTTAGAACCTTTTCCCTCTCATATTTAGACACCTCAAATATCGAGTTCTGATTCCGTAATATCTTATATCTACTCAATATTCTCAGGAAAGCCTGATGCTGCATGCTCTTTCGCAGCAGCTGCGACCGACGAGCCACTGTACAATTCCTCACGGTATTAACCGTGCAGTTATGGTCCGGTCCGTATTGATAACTGAATATTGTGTTAAAATAAAATAAAACTTATAACTTAACTAGCTGACCCGGCAGACGCAGCCAATCAAATAAAGTGTTGTAACTTAGTTTCTTGAAGTGCTTTTGGATACACATTTTTTTTTTCAATTTCAGTTAACTGCCTCTAAACTATCGTAAAATGGATTAACTAATTTAGAAACATTCATGGGAGCGTGCACAACAACTCACTAAAGTTTCATCGCATGGCATATGAACGCATACGGAATTTTGTTTAAACGATCCGTGCGCTGTCACCCTTATGTTGAATCTACTCGTGCGCTACCTACTGAGAAATTGATTTACTAGGTTAGAAACCTTCACCTTAGTGTACACAACAACTCATCAAACTTTCATCGCAATCGATGAATGGTATATGAACGCATACGGGATTTTGTTGAAACGATTCACGCTTCGACACTCATTTGTTGCATCTACTCGTGCGCTACGTATTGTAAAATGGGTTTACTAAGTCGAAAACCTTCCGTGGTTTTTCCAAGATTCTTCGCAATGGGATGAATGGCTTACGGACTCATACGAGAATTTGTTTAAACGATTCGCACGCCGTCGCTCATTTGTTGAATCTACTCGTGCGCTAACTATTGTAAAATGCATGAATAAGGTGCATTCAAAAAGTAACGAGCCGGAGGCTGGAATGCGCAAACCGTTGACGACATCGGCTAATCGTGGCGTGTGTAACGAGGTGTGGTTCCGACCAGAGCGTGGAAGGTCACAGCTCGTCCCTAGTGGGCACGCGTGCACGTCACGAGACGATACAATGCGAGCAGCAGCATGCATCAATCGTCCAACGCTGCCAGTCGCATTGCAAACAGTGACATGGAGGCGTCAACCGAAGAGCAAAGAGGTGTTGTTCGGTTTCTGTCAGCGGAAGGAGTAGGGGGAATGGAAAATCATCGCTGAATGTCACGAGTGTACGGCGAACACTGCTTGTCCCTTGCAAGGGTCAAGGCGTGGCACAAGCGCTTCAGGGAAGGACGGATGTCGTTAGCCGATGATGCCCGGTCTGGGGCACACCCCTGCATTACCGATGACAACGTCCAGCTGGTTGATGCCCTCATTGCCCAGGACCGCCGAGTGACAGTGAACGCCATAGACGCCGTGGTCGCTTCACGACAATGCACGGCCAACACAGTCACGGCACTCCTGCAGAAATTCAAATGGAGGTTCTCGGCCACCCTCCATACAGTCCAGACCTCTCTCCCTGTGAGTACGCCATGTTTGATCCCCTAAAAAGGGCTCTGCGGAGCCAGCGATTCACCTCGGACGCCGACGTCCAGCCGTACGTGCGGAACTGGTTCACATCGCAGCCCAGGGAATTTTATGAGACAGCCATTCACCGTCTCGTGTCACAGTGGGACAAGTGCCTCAACAGCCAGGGCCAATACTTCTAACATACAGGTACTGGTTTCCGTAATTATGCCTCCGGCTCGTTACTTTTTGAACGCACTTTATACTAAGCCAGAAACCTTTCCTGGAGTGTACATAATAATTCACCAAAGTTTCATCGCAATCAGATGAATGGTGTATGCACGCATACGGGACTTTGTTGAAACGATTCACGCGCCATCGCTCATTTGTTGAATATACTCGTGCGCTACCTATTGTAAAATGCATGTACTAAGCCATAAACCTTCCCCCGAGTGTACACAACATTTCACCCAAGTTTCATCGCTATCGGACGTATGGTATATGAACGCATACGGGACTTTGTTGAAACGCTTCGCTCGTCGTCGCTCATTTTCTGAATCTACTCGTGCGCTACCTATTGTAAAATGGATTTACTAAGCCAGAAACCTTCCCTGGAGTGTACACAACATCTCACCCAAGTTCCATCGCTATCGGACAAATTGTATATGAACACATGTGGGACTTTGTTTAAACGAATCACAGGCCAATTTGTTGAAGCTACTCGCGCGCTATGTATTATTATTAGTATTATTGAAAATTGGATTTACTATGCCTATAACTTTTCCGGGAGTGTGCACAACAACTCCCAAAAATTTGATCGCAATCGGATGAATTGTATTTGAACGTATCGTTATCACTCATCTGTTTAAGCTACTCGCAAGCTATCTATTGTAAATTGGATTAACTATGCCTGTAACCATTCCGGGAATGTGCGCAAAAACTCACCAAAATTTGATCGCAATCGGATAAATGGTTTATAAACGCATAAAAGACGAACAAACAAACATTCTTATATACCAGGTGGCTCTAAACGTGCAGACACAAACTGAAGAATTCGACACCACCGCCACCTATGGTACAAAACATAACTTTCCGCAACGGGCGAGAGTGTAAGATATGGCGGTAGTTGCACAGGTTGCAACCAGGTGGCTCTAACGTGCAGACACAAACAGTTCAAAGACGTCAGCTTTCACTAAGGCTTGCGGTTTCCATGACGACTGTTTTTGACTGTATATTGTGGTCCTAAAATTGTGTGTAAATTGTGGTTCTAAAATTGTGTTCTTTCCACCTGCCGGGTCAAATTGTGAATCTAAACCGTACAGGGACCCACTCTAATATACATTTAAAAATCATCAAAATCGGTCCAGCCACTTAGGAGGAGTTCAGTGACATACACACGTGTCGAAAAATTATATATATAACAAGCTGACCCGTCAGACGTTGTCCTGCCAATGAAAGAATGTGTTGTAACTTTGTTTCTTGAAGCGCTTTTGGATACACAATATTTATTTCAATTTCTGTTAACTGCCTCTAAACTATCGTGAATTGAATTAACTAATTTAGAAACATTCGTTGGAGCGTGCACAACACCTCTCCAAAGTTTCTTCGCAAACGGATAAATGGCATTTAACGCATACGGGATTTGGTTTAAATGATTCGTGCGTTTCCACTCATTTGTTGAATCTACTCGTGCTCTACCAACTGTGAAATGGATTTACTAAGTTAGAAAGCTTCACCTAAGTGTACACAACAACTCATCAAAGTTTCATCGCAATCGATGAATAGTATATGAACGCATACAGGATTTTGATGGAACGCTTCGCGCGTCGTCACTCATTTGTTACATCTACTCGTGCGCTACCAATATTGTAAAATGGATTTACCAAGTTGAACACCTTCCCTGGCGTGTACACAACAACTCGTCAAAGTTTCATCGGAATCGGATGAATGATATATGAACGCATAAGTGATTTTCTTTAAACGATTCGCGTGCCGTCACTCATTTGTTGAATCTACTCATGCGCTACCTATTGTAAAATAGATTTACTAAGCCTGAAACCTTCTCTGGCGTGTACTCAATGATTCACCAAGGTTTGATCGCAATCGGATGAATGATATATGACCGCATACGGGACATTGTGGAAACGATTCGCGCGCCGTCGCTCATTTGTTGAATCTACTCGTGCACTACTTATTAAAAACTGGATTTACTAAGACAGAAACATTTCCTGGAGTGTACACAACAATTCACCAAAGTTTCATCGCAATCGGATAAATGGTATATGGACGCATACGGTACTTTGTTGAAATGATTCGCGTGCCGTCACACATTTGTTGAATCTACTCGTGCGCTACCTATTGTGAAATGGATTTATTAAACCAGAAACATTCCACAGGGTGTACACAACATCTCACCCAAGTTTCATCGTAATCGGACGAATGGTATTTGAACGCATACGGGACCTTATTGAAACGCTTCGCGCGTCGTCGCTCATTTGTTGAATCTACTCGTGCGAAACCTCCTGTGAAATGGATTTACAAAGTTAGAAACCCTCACGTAAGTGTACACAACATCTCACCCAAGTTTCATTGCAATCGGATGAATGGTATATGAACGCATACGGGACTTTGATTAAAAGTTCGCGCGTCGTTGCTCATTTGTTGAATCTACTCGAGAGCTACCGGTACCTATTGTAAAATGGATTTACTAAGTTAGAAACCCTCACTTAAGTGTACACAACATCTCACCCAAGTTTCATCGCTATCGGACGAATGGTATTTGAACGCATACGGGACTTTGTTGAAACGCTACGCACGTCGCCGCTCATTTGTTGAATCTACTCGTGCGCAAACTCCTGTGAAATGGATTACTAAGTTAGAAGCCATCACTTAAGTGTACACAACAACTCATCAAAGTTTCATCTCAATCTTTGAATGGAATATAAACTTATAGGGGATTTTGTTGAAACGCTTCTTGCGTCGTCACTCATTTGTTGAATCTAGTCGTGCACTACCTAATGTGAAATTGATTTACTAAGTCAGAAGCCTTCCTTGGAGTGTACACAACATCTCACCCAAGTTTCATCGCTATCGGACGAATGGTATTTGAACGCATACGGAACCTTTTTGAAACGCTTCGCGCGTCGTCGCTCATTTGTTGAATCTATTCGTGCGCTATATATTGTAAAATGGATTTGCTAAGCCAAACACCTTCCCTGGAGCTCACTCAACATATCACCCAAGTCGCATGGCAATCGGATGAATGGCATATGAATGCATACGGGACTTTGAAACGCTCTAACGTGCAGAGACAAACAGTAGAATTCGACATTACTGCCACCTTTGGTATAAAACACAACTTTTCGCCACGGGCGGAGTGTATGTAATGGGGGTAGTTGCACAGGTTGCGACCAGGTGGCTCTAACGTGCAGAGACAAACCGTCCAAAGACATCAGCTTTCACCAAGGCCAAGGCTAGTGGTTTCCATGACGACTGTTTTTGACTGTATATTGTGGTTCTAAAATTGTGTGTAAATTGTGGTTCTAAAATTGAGTTCATTCCATCTACCGGGTTAGATTGTGAATCTAAACCATACATGGACCCACCCTAATATACATACCAAATTCCATCAAAATCGGTTCAGTCGTTTAGGAGGAGTTCAGTCACATACACACGTGTCGAAGAATTATATATAACTTATAAAGATAATAATAATAATGATGATATAAGAAACTGGATGCACAAATATGAAATGTTATATGAGGGCCATTCAAAAAAAAAAACAAGCCGGAGGCTATAAAATGAAAATCTATACCGTTCTTTCAGAAGTATTGCCCATCACTGTGTTGAGGCACTTGTCCCACTGCGACGTAAGACGGTGAGTGGCCGTTTTGTAGAATTCGTGGGGCTGCGTTTTGAACCAGTACTGCTTGACGTTGTCGTCCGAGGTGAATCGTTTGCCTCTCACAGCCTTCTTCAGCTCACCAAAAATGGCATAATCGCAGGGAGACAGGTCCGGACTGTATGGAGGGTGACTGAGGACCTCCCAACTGAGTGCAGTTGACAGTCGTGCGGTCGACACGTGGGTGTGCACCGTGTCTTTCTAGCGGCAAGTTTGATAACTCAGTGCTCTCATAGGGAACGCACCATCGTCCCCAGGCCTGGGCATTGCGATCCGTTTAGCGGTTTTTAATGTATAGCCTTCGGCTCTTTTCTTTTTGAATGGCCCTTATACCTAAGTGTTACATGTTTCGGCGATCTATTTCCCCTTCATTAGACACAATGACGAGTACAAGCATTAAAATATCTTTCAGAATTAAATTGCAGAATGTCTTCGTTTTGACACGTTGCATTGGAATTCTTCTTAATTTATTGGCCTTTAACTACATGCATACATACATTTTCATTTGAAACTGTTTTGCCTTTCCATGGTGTCCACAGAATTTTCAATGTCAATTTTCCTGACTTTTCCTGACCATTTTTTCAACAAAATTCCTGACTCGTAAATTCATCGTAACGTTGGAAAAATGGTTTATTGAGCAAATATTAATTATTTTTATTTCCGATTATTCCCCTTCAGGAGAGCGTGAGAACTTGAGCCAATCACAGCTTCACTTCCTTTTCCTCTCTTCTTTTCTTCCCAAAACCTCTTCATTAGTTCACCGTGCTTTTTCTTCCTTTCCTCTGTCCATTTTTTCCCTGATGTATCTTTCCTTGAAACTTGTACAATTTTCGTGTTTCTGATTTTATTTCTAAATTGTTCTCTGTCCTTAATGTCGTCTTCAGAGATTTTAAGTAATTCCAGGTCTTCATGTACTTCTTTAATCCAACTGGTCTTTAATTTACTTGCATTCACGATATTGAGCAAATATATATATATAGCCTATATATATATCTTATTTGCAGCCTCCACCATCCCCATAGCTGGCCAATGCTCGCCTCTTTATTCATTTGAAATACAAAATAAAGTAAATTATAATGCAATAATACATAAATCAAAGTACTTATTAACCTAAACTATAGTGATGGGGTTGCAACATCCCTACGCCAACACCAAAAAAGCATACAAAAATAGGTAAAAGAGGTTTTTACTATGATGTACTGTAAAAATGGAAACTTACCATAATGTCCGGTGAGTTATTGCTTTTTATCTTCAGAGATTAGTTGAACTAGTAACATCAAAACATGGCTGTAAAACACAAAATACTGTATGGTTAATATAAAATTCCTGACTTTCTAATACTTTTCGCCATTTTTTCCTGACTCACGCCATTTTTTCACACTTTTTCCTGTCTTTTCCTGACCAAAAACAAAATTCCTGACTTTTCCTGCCTGTGGACACCATGCTTTCAGCATCCAGTCTATCCTGCAAGCCTCTGTTTGCGAACAAGTCGCCTCCATGATGCCCTATTAGCAGTTAGCACCTCGAGATCCTCTGCTTCTACACCTCTCATTTTGAAATCATTCAACACTGAATCTAACCACCGCCTCTACTTCTCTTACTCTCTTCAGCCGAACTCAGTAATCTCTCCTCCCCCATTCTCTTCACACATGGCCCCACCATCTGAGTCGGCTCACACGAACAGCTACATTTAGCGTATTCATTTCTAACTTAGCCTTCATCTCTTCATTACGAGTACCTTCCTGGATTGCGTCTATATATTAGTCCCACCAATCATTCGTGCGACCCTCATATCAGTTACCTCTACCTTACGTATCAGATATCCCGAAACTACCCAACACTCACTTTCATACAGTAAGGCCGGTCTAAATACTGATCTGTGTAGGGAGTGTTTCGTCGCTACACTAACTTCTTTCTTGCAGAATACTGAAGATCGCAAATAAGAACTCACTGCACGGCTTTTCTACACCTGGAGTCTATTTCCTTTCCTATACTACCATCCTGAGAGACTATACAGCCCAAGTACTTAAAATGTTCCACCTGTTCCAATTAATTCCTCCTACCTGACATTTTACTTTCTTGCGTTTCTTCCCTACCAACATAACTGCTGATCCTCTTACCATACTCCCTACTTACGGAGGTCGAGTCATAAGTCACGACAACATTTTTGTCTTCTCGCGATCAGGAGACAACATGGAAAATCTACTATGTGTATTTGGATATGTACTTATGCACAGTGCCTGAAGATAAATTCTGACGTCAGAAGATGCTCGTAGGTAAGTGATAGAACGCAGGCCATTGGTAAACATTGTTTTTATTATGGTATAGACAGCAAATACATAAGACTACGTACAAAGGACAAGTCTCCACTGGTTACAGACCTTCAAAATAATCACCCAAGGTGCCACTACGTGGACGACGGTTTGCTAACAAATAAGACCTCGTAACAGCATTTTGGTGGGAGGCTTAGACCATAAATTCAATAGATGGCTGATGACGTCACATTGTTGAAACCAACATCTCGATCAGCTGACTGAAGGGAACTGCGGATAGTGGCGAAACCCCACACAAGACACGGCACAAACCTAGAAGAATTGCTGAGTTTTAATTCACCGGCCGTGAAAGCCAATACACCATCTTTTTGGAAGCCTTCATAGGGAGGTTACGGCTGCTTGAGCTTTTGGTTCTCGCAGTCAGGGAGTGCAGTTGCACTCTATATAAAGGGAGGTATCGCGCAGTTCGATACTCCTGTGGGGGTCCGGGCAGGGACACCAAGAGCCCGCCGATGAGCCTAGCTTGGTGTCCTAGGCGAAACCCCACACAAGACACGACACAAACCTAGAAGAATTGCTGAGTTTTAATTCACCGGCCGTGAAAGCCAATACACCATCTTTTTGGAAGCCTTCATAGGGAGGTTACGGCTGCTTGAGCTTTTGGTTCTCGCAGTCAGGGAGTGCAGTTGCACTCTATATAAAGGGAGGTATCGCGCAGTTCGATACTCCTGTGGGGGTCCGGGCAGGGACACCAAGAGCCCGCCGATGAGCCTAGCTTGGTGTCCTAGGCGAAACCCCACACAAGACACGGCACAAACTTAGAAGAATTGCTGAGTTTTAATTCACCGGCCGTGAAAGCCAATACACCATCTTTTTGGGAGCCTTCATAGGGAGGTTACGGCTGCTTGAGCTTTTGGTTCTCGCAGTCAGGGAGTGCAGTTGCACTCTATATAAAGGGAGGTATCGCGCAGTTCGATACTCCTGTGGGGGTCCGGGCAGGGACACCAAGAGCCCGCCGATGAGCCTAGCTTGGTGTCCTAGGCGAAACCCCACACAAGACACGGCACAAACCTAGAAGAATTGCTGAGTTTTAATTCACCGGCCGTGAAAGCCAATACACAATCTTTTCCGTGTTCCTAATCATAGTTTTCCTCAAAGTTAAAAGCCATCAAATCAAGAATGATTCCGACACAACGTGCCAAAAGGAAGATGATAATTTCTGCTATTTTATTCATCCAGATGTTTCAATGCTTATATTCTTCAGTGTGTATGATGAAGGGGAAATAAATCTCCGAAACATGGAACACTTAGGTGTAATATTTCATATTTGTATTGACAAGACAGGCAACCAGTTTGTTATCTTAAGCTATAAGGTTTCTTTAACAATACTGTAGGCTACCATTGGTTAAGATGTCCCGCACAGTGACATGTCGTCTTGCCTTTCACGACAGTACTTGGAAAATGTATTTGATACATTTCGGAGTTGCCCTAAACTACATCAGATTCCATCATTCCTTTCCTAAGAGCAAAGAGATTCATTTTCTTATAATAGTCTAGGACAGCTGTGCTCAACCTGAGGAGTCGCAGGATGTGTCTTTGGGGGTCGCGAGATACGGAGACAAAGTAAAGAAATGAGTCATTGCTGTAGTTTTTTATTAAAAGAGGAATACACTCACATTGTATTAAACTTTAACGTTTTTTATTCTATTAATGAGAAACTTGGCCTTGTTTGGAATTAACAAGTTTTTGAATTAATGTTTATTAATATTAGTTCCAAGTGTTTTTATGAATAAAACTTAATAATTGTATTTTTTAAATTATTGTTTTAACGTTAAAACTTGGTGGGTCACCAAAATACTCAGCCTAAAAGGGGGGTCGCAATGTCTAAAAGGTTGAGAATCCCTGGCGTAGGAAATAATACAAATGATGAACGGAGGTGGGCTCTACTTTTTCAGAAAATACCTACAATATAGCTTCCAACCAATTAGTAGTTAAGTTACCTTCAATGATTTTGTTCTTATATAGGCTAGTTGACTTACAGTAATGTTATTGGATATAAGTCCCTTTTAACTGCTGCGGCATTTAGAGACGCCAGGGTGCCAGAAATGTGCCTCGAAGGAGATCTTTAACGTGCCAGTAAATCTACTGACACGGCTCCCTCGCATTTGCGCACCCTCAAATGCCAACTAATTGTGCCAAGATTTGATCCTGCAACCTTGGGATCAGCAGGTGAGAACGTTACCGCCAGTATGTATAATTGACTGAACCGGTCTAGTAAATCTTTGCACAGCAACTCTTGTATTGTGTATGGATTCGTTTTCTTTGTTCCTGGCCGATTTTTGTTTTACCACTCGTGCGTTGCGTAAACGTATACTCTACTTGGCTCTTCGCTTGAACAATTATTATTATTATTTAGCGTTTGGCTGTCATCACATAATGGAACAATAAACAAGTATAACAATATACAATATTACAATATTTACAATATATACAGAAATGGGCCATAATGATGCTTTCAATGTCCGTAGATAGTCAACAACTCGATCAGTCGCCAACAGGAACTCGGAAGGGTTTCCGGGGAAGGCTGACAATGGAACTGAGCAAGGAGTCCACCTTCATATAAGAATCGTCATACTGCACATTTTCTACAATAATTTGCAAGCTTTGGTGGTTGATGAGCATGAACAAAACCAAAGTCGTTATTAGTGGTTTTGCCCTCCACAGGTATGGGAGATGCTTCAAGTTGGGCAACTGATTAGTCATTTGTTGATGGACTTCTTGATTGTGGATAGAAACCCCATTATTAAATCCTTGGTCAGTCTTGACTTGCAATATTTCCTCACCGTACTGAATACTACAAATGTGGACCACAATGGAAATGACGACACCCATAGACTTGTGTATTGTGATTGTACAGGTCAGACTAAGCAAGAACTGTTACACCCAGACCATGATCTCCTGTTTGAACGATATCCTGGCTGCTGGATTTTGGTCGGTCTGCTAGTGTGTAACTCTAAACGGCAGGGCAAATGCTCAGAGAGTGGAAGACGGAAATATTTTACTGCTGTGGTCTCAGGATAATAACAGGAAGTCAAACAGCAGTAGGTGTTGACAAGTTTGAGTGGAGGATCATTAGAAATGACCAGCACATTACCAGATACCTGGGCCGTTTCTCAGAACGGCAAAGGCAGGTTAACTCACTTGGCCCTGTACAGCCGTCGAACCATAGTCTATGGCAAGTCGTGCGTTCAGAGGTGATTTCCGGCCACATCACCTTAAATAAGTTACTAACAATGTAACCTCGCCCTCTGTGTCCCGTCACTACAAATATTTCGTGTTGCTGGGTTAAATTAGGGTTGTAATCACTGTTGCCACTCTTGTTGCAAAGTCACCATGTTTGCAGACCACTAGTAGGCATTGAAACTGTCATTTATAATGTAACTTGAAAGTTAGCTGCATGGCTGATCGTGATCTGTCTAGTGTGACGACACACAGGGTCGCCAATCTTAACGACGACAGCCAGATAACGCGTCAACATAACCTACAATGCAACTCCTAATGAAGAACAGTGATACAGGTTCACTTTATGTACACTGCATAGGCTTATTCTATTAACTACGCATTATTGTATATGAATGGCACAACATTAACCCATCTATAACTGAGCGACTCCTGTGTTATTGCAGCGTGATATTACAACGTTTACGGAACTAAATTACTGTTGGCAGCACTGTCTCAGCAGACAGATTTTCTACGATGAATAACTTGCTGCCGACTACGACACAATGTCTGCAGCATCACCTAACACCGTTCCCAGACTCTTGCTTGTCCATGGAACGGAGCATCACTCGAGCACGAACGCTGAGGTCGACAGTGTGTTGCAGATCTTTGGGCTGCTTCAGCGCCAACCTTCACTACAACGGAAGAGTTGTGAGAACTACAACAATAGTTTAGTTGACATTTAAACATATTATGAGACATATGCTCTCCGTTATTCAATTTAGTCCAGATAAAGCACTTCACGTGCTACCTCTTTGATTTCTTTGAAGCCAATAAAGTAGACTTACTTAGAACGCAGCAATTTGAAGTAGGCTACGCTTTGAAAATTGTCAACAAAATGGACAAAAACGCTTGTCACCTTCCTTATCTTGAATAGCAAAATTTTTCTGCGAAACCTTTCTCTAGTTTTGTTTCATTTTGCAGAAGTGCTCTCACACACATGTAACGGATCCTTTCTTGGTTTAAGAAAAGAGAGATTGAAGTCACTGTTAAAAATTTGGGTATAAGTTATTTCGCTTACACATGGCTCGCACTCTTCTTCACACTTAGTTTTGTACATTTCGTACATTTTGCTTACACTCAGCGTCGAGTCCAAGTACAATTTTTTGCTATATTTGCGAGTGTAGTGACTCTTCATGACAGGGAAGCTCTGAATGTGAGCCTTCACCTTGGCTCTACTGGAATCTGGAGTCTTGTTTGTCGTCACCTTAGCTCTACTGGAATCTGGAGTCTTGTTTGTAGGATTTCCACGACCGCGCTCATCCCTGCCTTCATACAGTCCATCTTCACCTTTGAACTGAAATGCGTTTATGATAGGTTTATTTGAAATACATAGCGTTTTACAAAAGAAATTCTGACATACCCGTATTTTCTGCTCTTGCTTACTAAAATAGTAGAATTTGGAATTGGTTCGATTTAGAAATCCGATTTCCTTCCTGCGTCGTCGATGCTCAGGTTCTTTTGCCTCAACATGCTTCAGGATGAAATCCTTTCGTTTGGCGTAGTCAAAACTCCAGTATGTCTGACAAATTTTTTCTCGTTCATCGGATGAAAAGTTTTGGGAGCACATAAAGCGGCACGTGGAGCAATCAACTGGTTTTGACTGCTTGGCAGTCTGAAGCTTTCCGCTGGTGCTCTCGTAAGGGAGTCCCTGACTTCTCCTTTTCTTTTCTTGATTTCGCTTCCACACTGAAGGATTAGGTTTGCCCCTTCTCTTTCGCGTAGGCTGTAATGTAATACCTTCGATCGAAACTCCATTACCCGTTACAACTTGAGTTTCGTCAACATTTCCCTTCTCGAATTTCTCTTTGCCACGTTCTGGTGTCACTTCATCTCGGCTATTTCCTTCGATGACATAGTCACCAGCACCCAACTCATCACTCGGTCGAGGTGACAGTGGTGGTGACTGTTGCTTTAAGGGGAAGAACTTCGGGCTATCACTCAGTGGTACACAATGTTTGGCAAGCGAAGAATGGACCGTTTGGAAGTTAAGGCTATTTAATTCCTGCACGTCATCTCTGTCTGATGTAGATGCAGCTCCTGGCAATTCCACTGAAATAATAAATAAGAATCCGTAACTATGCGAGGAAATGCTAATTGTATGCTAATGAAACCTGGCCAGAGCTAAAACATAAACAGTAATCGCAAGTCCCTAAACGAAATATTTCAGGGGCCATATGACTACAGTTTCATAGTTTTGCCAAGTAAGGTTCAATCATTGTCAATACGTTCATGTTACACATTTTTCGTTATTAGAAATTAGAACAAATTAAACTTTTTAAGTAAGATAATTTTAAATTTGAATACGTAGTTCAGTTTCAGTATATTTTTCTTTCGAACGGAATGAACATAATGAATTATCTGCAAATCAATCACAGTGGAGTTACTTCTTATGCTTTTAAATTATGGTAATGTCGAATGTGTGAAACTGGCGACTAAATATTAAAATTTATGAGAAAAAAAAGTGTTTCTAATTGCAGTTTAACAAAGTGGAACTTGAAAATATGGAGCTTAGGTATATAGTTCTTCATTTCTGGCAAACCCCACATTTGTTGATGTAGTTGAAGTGATTCAGATCATATTAACATAACGTGCAATGTTTCTGCAGGAGCGTGACGTGATATTGGGAATACATTACGCTACCGCGAGTCAGAAAGTAAAATCCCTTGGGAAAACTTGAAGGGTAACGGAGAAAAATACACATAAGCACTAATTGGCTACAGTATATCTATTAAATAGCACGCACATTTCCATCATTTAGAGGCGAGGAAGAGGAGGATGCTAATCACGGTGATAAACTCTAGCGGCTTTATAGTTAGCTATTGCCTGATCCAATTCATGTAAGTGTAAATACAAGAGAGCAAATACTGTATTTTGAGAGTAATTATGCTGTTATAGCGTGTTTCAAAATTGTCGTATCGCCTTTTAAGGACATGTCACGTGATAGAATATCAGTGCAAAGCGGGAATCGTGAAATTCATCTCGGCGCTGTTGTGGACAACATTGTAATACAGTAGACCAGGGGTTCTCAACCTTTTTCAACCATCGTACCCCTTTAAAAAATTAAACATCCTGCGTACCCCTTACTAACCTTTCTTTGGTAGTAATAATGGTTATTAAAAATGTAAATGGTATTTAGTTAGTATGGTTTGACCTTTGTAATTTTATAAGGAAATATATTTTAATAAAACAAAATATAGTTGTCGTTCTTCAGTTCCTTTTCCCACAGAGTGATTTTTGCAATCATTGCGTTAGATTTCATTTCAACATAGAACATATCAGAAACACTACCTTGCATACACTTATTCCAAATGTTCAGTTTTTCAAAAATATCACTTAAATAGGCCAATTTTTAAAGCCAACCAAAGTCATTGAGTACTGATGCTAAATTAGAATTGTGCTCGGTAAAGAAAAGATGCAATTCTTTGTGGAGTTCAAATACACGCGCCGTAAATAACTCACACAGTAGTCACGGCACGAAGCTCACTGCGCATGTGGATCGAGTAGAAGGATGGCCTGCCGCGTACCCCCTGAAATGTTTCGCGTACCCCTACGGGTTACCGTACCACAGGTTGAGAACCCCTGCAGTAGACTATAGGCTATTATACAGGGTGATTCTTTTGCTGGAGCGGGACGGGCAACCGGCTGCCGGGCGCGCGCGCCTTCCACCAGCCAACCGAGCTCGCACCGCGGATTGTGCGCAGGTGGAAACCGTAACAAAGTACATTAATTTATGGTAAATTCACCAGCAAATCGTGACTAAAAAACTTACCTTTTCACAGAAGACGCTGAAAATGTTCTTCTTTAACTGACAGACAGGTGTTGTACCGTGTAAATAAATTAGCGTTTACACGTTGAAATTCCCTTCTGTTGTGAGGGATATCTGCTGCCGTATATTGTTCTCCAGCTCCACTAGAGTACGGGTAATTGACCTGCACACTTTGAATGTTAAATTAACCCACAATTGAACAACAAACGGGCTTAGGTCCGTGCTTCGATTAATTACAGTAAACACGCAGGGGAGGAGTGTGCAAGGGTATCGACATAATGTAACGATGTCTGTATGTCAGCTGAAGGAGAACATTTTTAGTATCTTCTGTGAAAAGATAAGTTCTAATCTTTAACTGGTGACGTGAGGTCATCCAGATTCCCAAGAAATAAAAGAACATCTGTGCTTTTAAATTAAATCTTGCAGCTGTTGTTCATGCTATCTTCTTATCTGTGCGCTGACACTACACACCCTTGTTGATGAAAGTTTAGTGACTTATTGGACTTGAATGACCCTGATTAGCTCGCCTCCGCCTCGTGCAACACCGCGGCCCGAGCTCGGTTGGCTGGCGGAAGGTGCGCGCGCCCGGCAGCCGGCCGCCGGTCCCGCTTCAGCAAAAGAATCTCACTGTACAAACGTTTGGGTGACCGGCAAGGACACAGTTTTTAGGAGTCTTTATACATTAAGATATAGCTTTTATTTTATTTTTAGGGGTACATCTGATAGGACATGTCTTCCCCTGTTTTATATATCAACTTTCATGCGAGCACATCCAGTAGTTTTAGTTATATTTGGGTTTCAGTGACACAAGGTGTATGGAATGATGTGTAAGAAGACATAAGCGGAAAAAGCATGTAGAACTTCTAAAGCTGTCTTCCTGCAAGTTGTATTTTTCATTGCCAAAATACATTATTACCTAACTGGGCAATTCATTCAAAATTGTACAGATTTGTTTAGATATATAAATTATATTCTCGAGGATGTAGCTCAATGGTCACGTTTCATGAAAATCTGAAGGGGGCTACAGTCGAAAAAAACATCAATAAAAATTGGTGTTTTTTTTATTAGACTACATCTACGGTCTATAAAATAATGTACCTGTTAATCTCACGGAGGTTCATCATATAGATCGGACGTTTTCGACTTTTTTTGAGACTATGCCTTCATGCCATACCAAGTACTCGAGCTCGATTAAATCAAATATAATAATAATAACAATAATAATGCAACAAGCCTGCACCTGTCTTTCCTTTTTCTAGCTCTCTGTCCCTCAGAAGTGCTGATATAACTAGGGATTCACCGCTCACCAGCCATGCTGCAACTGCTTGCATGACTCACGCAAATAAGATACAGTACATGTACGTGTGGACAGTCAGATCGAATCAGCATATTTCGTGTTACTCATGAAACAGGGATGTCCAATTATTGTTTGTGTAGATTAAAAATACTATTTCACAAAATGATAACATTTCTGACTGTCAATACTTGAAATTAAAACACTACTATTCTGATTCGTGCAACAAAATTAGAATTGAAGAATGATTTTCAGGGGACGCAACCCTGCAAGAAGACTGCCACAAGTCAAAAATTGTCGATTTTGAGTCATATATGACTTGGAATAGTTTACTGTGTCCTTTTCCGGTTCAATGACTGCCACAAGTGTAAATTTAAATTTGACTATTATTTGACATTGTAAGGCAGTATACACACTGCCCGTAAAATGCAGCTCTTTGTTTCTAAACTGCCACAATTTGTGTTGTGGCAGTATTAAGATGAGCAGTTGCATTGTTAGTAAGTCACATGTGTTATTATTGTTACATGAGAAATAGTGCCACAAGTCAAAATGTGGCTGTTAATTAAGAAATGGAAGATTTTAAATCGACTTTCACACAACCAAGCATGAATTATAATGTAACTTATGCCTCGTGAAAGGTACGCCATGATCTATTTTCTCTAGCCTCAAAAAGTGAATCCCTCCAAATTTAAACAAGGATGATCAACATTAGCATCACAATCAGAGTTCTTCTCTACTCTATTTCTGAATTGAAGATAAGGGATCTCACCAGGTTGAGAACGCCTGCTCTAGATAAAACCTATACGTTCATGAGGTAAGAAAATAAATCACATTCCTGCCATAATTGAGAAATTTTATGGAAAATTAGCCAACAGACTTTTGAAAATTTGAGAAAAACCCATCGCACCATCCTTTTTTTTTTTTTAATTCTTGCACGAATATAGTAGGTCTACCATCAAGACGGACTTTGTAAAAATTTAGTTCGCCCAAGGATTGCCAATTTATTAACTTTCAAACGTTCCAAAATAACCAACCACTAGATGTTACCAAGCTTACAGTTAAACTTGAGAAACTCACAAATTATTGACTTTATCGGGACCAAAATCTGTATTAAGACGCAGTTTGTTAAACTTCAGTCTACTTCAGAGTTGCCAACCGTTATTAATAAGTTATATCACCTTGCACTTAACATCGACTGTATATGCTTGTAATGTTGAATCGGTATTGGTGGTGTGTACTATGTTGGGAGTAATTTTAGTCACAATATTGTCAGTTGTTTGCGATTTCTTCGAGCGTAACCTATCACTGACATTCGTTGATCAATTAATAAATCTCACAATCCGTGTTGATATGGCATACCTGCCAACTTTTGAAAAGGGCTATCAGTAAAACTCACGCGCGACAAAAAAATTAACGATTTTCGACATACCCCGGCTTGACGAAATAATAATACTTCTGCGCTACAAAATACAATAATTCATGCTTTAAACAGGATACTTCAATGAAATCATATCTACTTACATGATTTGTAGATGAACATAACAATCAAGAAGAAATCCATGTTAATCAGCAGCAGGCGTGATGAATATTGGTTTGGAGCATACATAATAGGACTTCTTTGATAGATTAAGCTGATATACGATAATTGAAAAAGGCTTTAAACAATAAAACTTGTTTAACGTAACACAGGCAAGAAATAATATAATACACACTGCAAATCACATGCTAGTTCGACATTTAAGTCATGGTTGTGGCCTTTTTAGCTTCCTGCAAACAGTCTTGAGAAAATGTTTTGTCATAACAGGGACCAGAACTCCTGGTCTTCAAAATAGAAATAGACTCCAGAGATTCATTGGACATGGATGACCTGAACTGTGTTCTATTTTTCTTCACAAGGCTAAAAAAACGTTCACATTCTGCATTGCTATGGGGTATGGTGAGAATAGAGAGCAATACTCTAGAAATTCGGTTATACTTAAGAAGTCCATCGGCTCCACGAATTCTTGATATTTGTGCCCAACTGGAATCACTTGCAGCATCTTGATGTGCAGCCAAAGTGTCATCTACCGCAAGAGCTGTGAACTGCCTCTGAAGCTCATTCACCTCCTCATCTGTAGTTTCATTCTCTTCCTTGCATAACATGATAGGAAACTTTTCCAAGAAAAAAAACGAATGGAAGATAACTGTGCATCTTCAATTTTGTCTAACCTAGCAACTTGAGCATTCTTTAACACGTCATCCTTGAGTGGAAACTTGTTGATGATGTAGTCACAGGCAGTATAAAAGTAGTTTCTCACTGATGAAAAGAAAAGGGATTTATCTGTATCCGGTCCGTTCTGAAGGCCTTAACAACTTCAGATGATGCATTTTTTGCCATTTTATTTACAATACATGTCGTTTTCGTGCGACCACAACTATATTTCTTTGCAACTTCTGATGTGGGAAACATCTTCTTAAATAAAGCACCAGCATGATCAGCCGCACTTCAGGGCACATTGTGTTCCACCAAAAAGGAAGTAAACAGACACTCGGCCCTAATTACGTCACTGTCAACGTTTCCAGACTTAGCAAAAAAGGTGTTGATTTTCTTGCTATCTTCCTTCGATTTAACATAACGAATGTGTTTACCGCACTTCACATGATTACTTAAATCGTTTTTTCCACCATGTGCAATATTAATATCACACCCACATACCGTGCAAAAGGCAAATTTTTCTCCCTTTCTTGATTTTAGTATGCACGGAAAATCAACCGAGTACGATTCTTTAAATGTCTGGAAGTACTGTTTCTTGTTGGATTTGTTCATTCTCGATATCTACTAAAACATCGAAAGGAACCTGGATCACTGAACGTCACATAAAATTATAACATAAAACACTTAGACAGCCAACACTTCATTAAAACATGTCAAGACACACAAAGCCATTAAATGAAAACGACGCCAACCACGTGAAGAAAGAATATGCACATGGTAGAAAAAAAACACACACACACACGTGGAACGAATGTAATTAGTCCAAGGAATACAGGAAACTGCGAAGCACGAAGTTATAGCACAAAAACTCGAACGCTTCATTAAAATATGCCATAACCTTAAAAGACGAAAACATTCAAGGAACGCCAACTTCGCGAACAATGAACAACTAACGTGGTCAAAGAATATGGTTTAAATCGCAACGAGCGAACGGAGCGGAACAAAGAATATGCGAAGCAGAGCCTGTCGACACATGGAAGAACGGTTATCCCGGCATCAAATTCAATTACAAATGAAGACACAACCATCACACGGTTTTAAAAGTACGAATCATATCAAAGAACGAGTTATCGACTATCGTGGACTTGCCTTCGACCCACGCAAACAATCGATTGTACGGAAGTGGGCGGTATTATCGAATGTAAATTATCGTTTCAAATTTTTGTCCGCAAAATCGTAAAATGACACCGTTCATCCGTAAAACCGTAAAAAGCTGCAATTTCCGTAAATTTTACGGATAAACCGTAAAAGTTGGCAGGTATGATATGGGGTTCGTTACTGCAAAGCATTCTCCATCACGCGAGTTGCTGGAAGCCTCGCTCGCTATGGGATGCATGAAATGACTTACCGGTAGTGTTTACGGAATGTATCTTGTCAATCTTTGTATTCTGTTATCTTATCGTAAAAGTAAGATGGTAGCAATATTTCTCGCCATGACGAGTTTCTGGTGGGACGAAGGAGTAATCCGTTTTAGTTTATTTTGTGACGAGTGAGTAGCCTTCACCTGATTCCATGACGTTTGTGTAAGTCGTTAAGACAGGAGAGACTGCTGAGGCGGGAAGACTACCATACCAAGGGGAAGTCCGGTGATATTGTGTAGACTCGCCCTAAAATTCTCACCAACCTTAAAGAGGACAAGATTATCATCCATCTTTCTTTCTTTCGGTAACAAGAAGTTGTCCTCAAACCTATGTAGCCGTTAAATACAAGTAATTAAAAGCTAATTCTAATATGCAGATGACAGTATCACATTAGTAAGTGCTCATCATACCGTATATTACATTTATTTACCAGTGCAAATACACTATATTCACAGTACACTGAAGGGAGTCTCTGAAAAGAGCAAAGCCTCACTTCGCAATTGAGAAGCGTCACCCGCAATATATATACTGACTTTATATTTACACATGTAGGCTACACAACATGGCAAATAGTGAGAATCGAGCGATGAATATCTTATGTACAGCAAAAGTTACGGGAAACATTACATGTGCAGCATGTGCACATAATGAGGGAGGAACAACAACAGAGGAGAGGATATTAAGGAAGGAAACAATATTGGAATTAAGGGTCAACATTGGGAAGCTACACTTATACAACAGCTACAGTTCACAAGGACCGAGATATGTACTGTATAACTAAGCATATTGAAGTATTACAAGCCATGTTTCTGTGTTGCCTACGTAAACTATTAACAGGATTGCTCTTTAGTCGGTTAATACGAGTGTGCCCATTTAGATTGGGAAGAGGGGGGGGGGGGGGAGGGTAACAAATATTTTTAATATTTTATCACTCTAACCTAGGGTCATAGGGGCAGATGACCTCGCTGTTCCGCCCCTTAAAAACAACAATAAATAACTAACTAATTAACGCTTTCGCCTGCTGTCCCCCAAGATTGCAGGATCGAATCATGGCGCACTCAGCTGACATTCTGACATTTGAGGGTACGCAAATGCGAGGGAACCGTGTCAGTAGATTTACTGGTACGATAAAGATCTCTCTTGAGACAAAATTCCGGCACCCCGATGTCTCTAAAAGCCGCAGTGAATAAAAGGGACGTAAAACCAATAACATTAATCTTCACGTAGGCCTACTGACACTCTTTTCTTTTTTGTCAAGTCAGTTTGCACCTGAAATTTGTGCCAAATATTTACAAGAAATATCTACCAACAGTAGAAGTTATCGCTATCATTTGAATGTTGTTATGAAGGATTCGGAATGAAACGACATTCACGATGTGACAGGTATGGGGACCAAAGTGCCATTAGAAATACAGTAGATAATATGATGTTATTTAGACTTACATCTAACGATAAAATAGAGCGGCTTCGGTGGCGTCGTTGGTAGCATGCTGAACTTCTATGCCCAAGATTGCGGGTTCAAACCTGGCCGAAGTCGTCGGATTTTCTAAGAGCGTTAAAAATCCCTCAGTATGCCTTCCTTCAGAGGGGAGTAAAGCCGTGGTCCCATGTCACGGATTTATGGTATGTTAATTAACTTTCCACTAATTACAATATTGTGTGAAGTTAATTTGTAAATTAGATTTGAATAACGCTCTATACGTTCCAACGTTCGTCACCAAGTGCCGGTTGCGGTGGCATCTAGTAGCCAAGTTCGCAGCTAGGTGTCTTTGACGGTAGCATTCGGTAGCAAAAGTAGGAACTACTTGAAATTGATCGTCTGCAGTCGTTACCTGACTTACAGATAACACACAATAATACAGCAATCACAATTAACACCGGTTATCAGACAGATTCTATACATACCCAAAGTACACGGGGCTACATGACCGCGTTATCGCAGCCCCTAAACTGAGGAACCAACCAACACCATAAAATTTAACAGACTGCTTCGCGATTGAGGTTAATTTGATGTCAATTATTTGCTTGTTGGGCCAGATAGAATATCGCCGAGTGCCGGAAGTGATCCGCGAACCGTACATTAAAAGACCGCTGGTCTAGTCTAAGTTATACGTGGTTCCATGAGACCTATCTGAGATCACACACCCACAGTGACAGAATTATGAGGGATTATCGGTATCCTAAGCGGTTCTCTTTATAAACCTTCGTTCCGTCATTGCACTAATAGGGGGTACTTGCCAGCTAGCCTTGGGTCAGATTTATAGCCTTATGGACTAGAGGTTCTTTACTCTTGGAGGCATCAGTACAGTAAACCGAATGTGTCCCTGTTGAACACTTCCCTCATTCTGCCTCGTTTCCTGACGGTGTAATAGACGGGTCGGGTCGTTCGAGAAGTAACTTGTGCAGGCAGCTCTGCAGGCGACAACAAATTTCGCGAAGTCTGGTCGTGACAGCATGCAAAGAGGAAGTGCCCTATTAGCGAGAGCGCCATTTTAAATGTCTGCTCGTCCGTCCTGTGGGCAGAATTCTCGCTGACTCAACCGCACTGTCTCAACATAGCACCAGCCGCTCAAGTCTTACCGCGGCGAAGGGGGAGGCTGTCCAAGCACATACACTAAATTAGTTTAATGAAATTAAAATCTTAATCTAAAGTACTGTCCGCCTTAAAATGAGTGGCCAGTGCTCCCAGAAAGTCGGAAAAATTGTGGTTTGAATACCCACGGAACCCAACAATTGTAGCACTTTGGTTGGATACCGACAGTAAAAATTAAATATGTGGCCTTCGTCTAGAACGATTCCTTTTTCCATGTTCGGATTAATTTCTGAGTGTAGGCCTATCTCCTATTATTTTATTTTTTAAATTAGTATATACCGTACACTTAGTCATTAGTAACAAATTACACAAAATAAAAATTAGTTGGAAAATATTAACCTATAAATTATTTAGAGAAATTTACATGAAGTAGGCACATGAGCTAGCACAGAGAGGCAGAGATTTTAAAATCGTTAGTTTTTACAAGGGTAGATCGCTAGAATTTGGCTGAACAATTCATTGTTGTAACGCCACGCCTTTCGAAATTAACACATTAGCAAACAAAAATGTACGTAAAATCACCTCATAAGTCACTGAACAAATTGACCAGTTAAGGAAAATGTATTTGTTACTAAGGAGAATTTTAAATGTCCCAAGATTATTATTTAAACAATAGAACATTTATTATACCGATACCTTAACAGCAAAAGAATTTTATATTCACAAGATCTAGCGGCATAATCGTTTGATTGAAAAGTAGATCTGCTCTTGTTGCATGTGTACGAACTGCGCCTTGGCTTTAACAGTGAAAAATTAGGTTTTAAAAATTTGTTGAAAAAACTCATTTCTTGTTGTTTACAGAATAAAATAAACCATACTTTCCTGTGATTAAAGAAGTCAATTATTTGCTTCCTGGCGCACATTTCATAGCTCTCTACGGCGTGTTTCAATATCCCTCTGATCTTGAAACTCTAAGTGCGCCACTTGGCTTTGAAATAATTTTACTTATTAGCATTTAACTGACAAATAAAAGAGGCAACAGAATAAGTGGAAGGTGGAGAAATAAGAGCAGAGGAGCTGAGGGCTCCATGTATGAATTTATGTGTGCAAATTTTCATTCTTGGTTCCCGCTCTTTACAAACCTTGAGTCGTGTAGACCTATCCCTTTTTGGTGGGCGTGGTGGCGCAGTGGTCAAGCTGTTTGCTTCTCACCAAGGTAGACCGATTTCGATACCCGGTCAACACATGTGCGAGTTTAAAAGTGAATTGCCATGTCCTGTGGTTCGGATTCCACGTAAAAAAGGGTCCCGTGGCTCATGATCGCGAGATTAACGGTCACGTAAAACTGCAAGCTTGTACAAAATAATCCTTGTGGAACAGTTATTATGATTGACTGATAAAGCTTGGTTCCTAATTTCATAGCAAAACGGTAAATAAAAATTGCCCTAATTTTTTTTGTGACTAGAATTTTAATTCAATGTTTACCCCTTATCAATCCAGTTCTTTATCATTGCATACATCTATGACAAGGGCCCGCCGACTTTACTTCCCCCTCCGAAGGAAGGCATACTGAAGGATTTTAACGCTCTTAAAAATCCGATGACTTCGGCCGGGTTTCAACCCACGGTCTTTGGCATAGTAGTTCAGCATGCTACCGACTACGCCACTTTTGTGACTATAATTTTAATATAGGCTATTATTTTTTCTTAAACTAAGAATGTAACATGTAAATGTAGGAAATTTATCACCAACTTTATTTTTAATCTAGAGGCCTAAGTAGCATGGTAGTCTAACATTAAGACGCCGGAAATTTTCAGTAATTATGTATGTGAAGAACATGCTGATAAAGTATGAGACCAAAATAATTGCAACGCAAGAGACTTTTTTAATCAATGTAGTAAAAGAAGCATCAATTAAGCTGCAGCAGTGAAATTTGGTATAGTGTCTACGTATATCACCTCTAATATGTGGTATAAATTTAAAAAAAGCGGCTCTATTAATTTAGAATTTAGATATTTCACTCATTGTAACCTTAAACATTAAAGTCGCTAACATATTATGATTCAGAATCAGAGGAGAAAATCCATTAGGTTTGAGTGGTGGTAGCAATACACTGTATAAATCCTTAACATAATAATAGGCCTAATAATAATAATAATAATAATAATAATAATAATAATAAAATAATAATAATAAAATAATAATAATAATAAAAGGAAAAAGCTCCTCAGTAAACGCGTCGAAGTCTAGATCTTAGGTTGCGAATGATCAGGGGATATGTATTTCTCATACTATTGTATGGAATGGAAGGGAGGTCTCTAACCCAGGCACTGTGCAAGAAGCTAGAATCGTTCGAAATGTGGGTGTATCCACGGATGTTACGTATCTCGTGGACCGAAAGAATTAGGAATACTGAGGTGATGGGAAGATTAAACAAGAATACGTAGGTGCTCCTTTCCATCAAGAAGTGAAAACTCGAATATTTCGGACACGTGATGCGTAATGAAAAATACAGTTGGTGATTCAGGGGAAGATCTCAGGACAGCGGAGACCCGGCCGAAGGAGAATCTCTTGGCTGAAGAACCTCAAGTACTGGGTTTGCGATGAACACCACGACCCTTTTCCGTGTAGCAGACTCGAATAATAGAATAGCCATGATGACCGCCAACCTTCGATAGAAAACGGCACGGCAAGAAGAAGAAGGTTATTGGTTTTACGTCCCTTTTAACTACTGCGGCTTTTACAGGAATTTGCCCCCGAAGGGGATCCTTAACGTGCCAGTAAATCTCACACGGTTTCCTCGCATTTGCGCACCCACAAATGCCAGCCGACTGCGTCAAGATTCGATATGCAACCTTGGGAGCAGCAAGCAAGCGAGAACGTTACCGCTGAGCCACGCAGCCAGCCAAGAAGAAGAATACAAATACAAGAAAGAAATATCTTGAGGAAATGTTTTGGCCCAGTTTGTTCTGAGGAAATTTGGATGGAAAGGAAATCCCAGGACCTTTATCAGCATTCGGAGAAAATCTCGGACACATTCAGGAAAAGACGTTTGAAATTTTAAGGGCATGTTCTCAGAATGAGTGATCACAGGTTGAGTCAAAGAATTATAAATCTTAGTCTCTCAATGGAAGCTAACAACAACTGGCTGCTTGAAGTTGAAAAAGATATTCAGGAAATAGACAATTCAAGCGATATGATAATCGAGAGGAATGAAGTCAGGGAACTAGTTGACAATCATCAATTCTCAGACCACCCAAACATTACATCCAACCAGCGCTTGATTTGTAAAAGGAGAGGTTCCGGTACTGTGGGCTTCCGAGTGGGGGTGGGAAGGGGGCGAGGGCTTTATGGAATATTGAAATATAGAGTTATAAAAACTTTTTTTACGCTTTTCTGAACACCTTTATAAATGAATCAGTGGGCAAAATAGCAATCTAATTTTGATTCGACTTTTCTCCCGATCAGAGGTTTTGGTACGGCGTACCGGTGCGTACCGTCACATATCTAGCCTTGCATCCAACAAAACCTGGACGGAGGAGCGCAGAAAGAGCCATAGCGAAAAGATAAAGAAATTTTGGGAGGACAAGAAAGAAAGAAAGATCAGCAAAATAGATTCAATCATGCCCCTTAGACTGGCATAACTATGTAAAAAATAATACGGTATATCGCCCATTTGTTGCAACAATGACATAATTCAAAATTTGTTTGTGGAAAACTGCATTTAAAAATATCATCATTAGTTGTTTTACTCATTGCTGATCGTCGTGACCTCATGTCTTCAGTTCGTTAGTAACTGCATCCTTGACGAGACGTTTCCATCCTAATCGATCTTCAGCCCTTCGTAAGATATCGAGAAGAGGTAGGCCGGTGATCTTTTTTGCTTGGTATAACCTACCAAGTTACTTGTTGTTCTACCTCTTGGTCTGGTGCCTTCAATTTTGCCTTGTAGAATGGTCTTTTCTAAATTGTATCCTACTCTCCTCAAAGTGTGACCCAGGAATTGGAGGTAACTTTCACTAACACGTGAAGATAAACGTTTTGTGATGCTCAGTTCTTCTATAATGGAGGCATTAGTTTTTCTTTCTGTCCATGGTATACGTAGCATCCTCCGCCAACACCACATCTCAAAGGCATCTATTCGGCTCTTGTCATTAGCCTTCACAGTCCAGGTCTCACAACCGTAAAAGAAAACAGAAAACACCAGTGATTTCACCAATCACATTTTCACTGTTATTTAAAAATATAAAGGCAGTTAATAAACTGGGATTATTTCAATGTCAAGGTTTTTCACCCATACTGAATTGGGGATTTATTACTTTGCTTCAGATGAGTAACAGACAGCAACGCAACCAGGAAGTATCAGTGTTCTTGATGTAATTGCAATATTTTCTGAAACTAGCACAACGAATTATGTAGTCTCACTTTGCCTTGAAGAACGATAAAGTAGTGTCGATTTAATTAATCGATAAAGAATATTTTCCAGTACTGAGGGTAAAGCTGAAAAGTACACATTTCTAGTTATACCTATGTTGTAGCAAATGAGCGATATTTCTTTCACATGGAAAATGCATTTTGTCCATTTGGTGGATTTTGTACCCAATGTTAGTAATTGGTGATTTTAGTGCACCACTGCGGTTTGTTTACGGCTCCCTCTTGTCTATTCTATATTCCCTGGATTGTAATAGTGTCGTCTGTGGTAACCGCAACTGAAATAACAACTAGCAATGTAATCAACTTCTACATCTCACAGAGGGCGCCGTCGACTGTCCACATACTAAACAAAAGTAGCCTATGTCTTTATCAGTATTATATTTTTTTACTAGGGTAGTTGCCTATCACCGATCATCCTGAGTGAGCGTTTCCCCGATTTCTTCCGTACTCACTGCTGACAAGAGGCGCAATGGTGCCGTATATCGGGGCTATGGGGATCGAAGTTCTTATAATAATTCCAGTACCCAACCCACTTAAGTTCAACACAATCGAGAAGACATAACACATAGAATACAAATAAAACTCATTCACTCACCTTGATTAAAAAATGAAAAAAAAAATCATGTTTGATTCGAAAAGGTAATTTTTAGGGGTAAATTATTTTAAATCCTATCTTAAACATATGATATACAGGTAAGTTATGATCGACAGAACGAATACAAATTAAATGCGGTAGTAAGTTACCTCCTTCTCTGGAGACCTCAAACGTGCCATTCATAATTTCCATTATCGTCACCAATCCAACATGGTAGCCGGGGGGAAATAATAGGCTATAATAGGCAAAAATATGCAGGTTTTCTTAGAAGGATCAGACCTCATTTACTGCGAAAAAATATTTTACAATGTAATTGGAGTTCAATTAACTTTTCTTTCGTCTTACTATGCCTTTTTTTTAACATTTATCATTTGGGGCCATTTTATCCTATTTTCAATTTTGAGAGAGAGAGAGAGAGAGAGAGAGAGAATCTGAGCGGGTTCAATGAAACTCGGTAAGTTCATAGCACTATTCCGGACGACCTCGACCGTGCCCTTCAAATTTTGTTACCTCTCACCAATCCAACATGGCGGCTGTGCGAAATATTTCACCAGCATTCAATATCTCCGAAACTATTCGCGATATCTCCCTGGAATTTTTTACGGTGATAATGGGGACTACTAGAAGTTCACCTATGTGACTTTTGAAAAACTGGTAACTGCAAAGCCAACATGGCGGCTACGCGAATTGGCGACTTTTAAATAGACGTTTCTCGCGATTTAACCAACCAAACGCAATGAAACTTGGTACAGTATATGTTTATACACATTGTAATGCACCGACATCTAACTTGGTTCAATTGTTTACATAACCACAAGATGGCGGATGTGCGAAATATTTCACCGGCATTCTATATCTCTGAAACTATTAGCGGTATCACCCTGAAATTATGTTCGGAGATAAAGGGCACTACTGGATGTTCATCTATAAGACTTTCAAAAACCGGTTAACTACAAAACGATCATGGCTGCCAAGCGAATTTGAAAATTTTAAATAGACCTTTCTCGCGATTTAATGTTCCAAACGCAATGAAATATGGTACAGGAAATGTTCACACACATTGTAATGCATTGGTATCTAATTTTGTTCAATTGTTTACATAACCTCAAGATAGCGGCTTTGCGAATTTTAAAATTAAGTTTTTATTTCTTGTGTCGTAATCATGCGATCGAAGTGAAAGTTTGAATAATGAACCAACGCAATAATTTTCCTTTAATGGTACATGACTCTATGGCCTATATATTTAACAATCCAACATGACGACCATCCGAAATATTTAGACGGCTCTGAATATCTACGAATCTATTATAGCAATCAAACTGATTTTTTTAATGTTCATAGGGGCTATGAACTTAAGTTCACCTATAGGACTTTAAATAACTTGGTGATCACAAATCCAACATGGCGGCGACGCGAAGTATAAATATCCACATGGGCGTTTCTCGCAATTTAACCATCCGAGTGCAGTTAAACTTGGTACAGTAAATCCTTATACGAATGATAATCCACTGGCATCTAATTTGTTTCAATTGTCTCCATAACCACAAGATGGCAGCTGTGCGAAATTTTAAAATCTCCTTGTTACTTCTTGTGTCCTAATCATGCGATTGAAGTTTGAATGCTACACGTATACAATAATCTTCATGGAACAATACATAAATAACTCTAGAACCTACATATATAAAATCCAACATGGCGACTATCCGATATATTTAGTCGGTTCTCAATATCTACGAATCTATTACAGCAATCAAACTGAAATTTTGTATGTGTTATAGTAGCAGTTAACATAAATAGGATATATGAAAATAGGCTGTATAGTTCTTCACGGAACTACTTGTTATACTTGTGGTCACACCGTCCTTATGCAAGGTTTGGAACTGATGTGTAACTATCTAACAGTCTGTTACTTCTTCACGTCAAATTTTATCTCCCGCAGAGATGTTGGTTGATTCCTCAGTTTAGGGCTGCGACAACGCGGTCATGTAACCCCGTGTACTTTGGGTGTGTGTAGAATCTGCCTGATAAACGGTGTTAATTGTGATGGCTGTATTAGTATGTAATTCAGGTAAGGACTGCAGACGGTCAATTTCAAGTAGTAGTTCCTAATGTTGGTACCAAATATACCGTCAACGACACCTAGCTGTGAACTTTGCTACTAGATGCCACCGCAAGCAGTAACTTGCAACGAACGTTGGACTTCCCCTCTGAAGGAAAGCATATCGAGGGATTTTCAGCGCTCTTTGAAAATCCGACGACTTCGGCCGGCTTTGAACCCGCGACCTTGGGCATAGAAGTTCAGCAGGCTACCAGCGAGGCTAAGTCATCGAAGCCGCTTCCCACACAGTCATATGGAAAACTGAATGTTATCTCGTTGTCATGGCAACCTCTGATAGCTCATCCCTCATCAATTTAGAAGCGTTGTCATGGTAACCTCTGATGGCTCTTGGCATTTTCTTCTAATTCCGAAATCAATTTTCTCATCCCTTGGCGTAATGGTGGGTTGTATCAAAAATTCTTTCAGACAAAAGTTTTAGGTAATTATCAGGGGAATATAATCCATTTTTTACGATTTTGATATTGTGCCTATTAAGGGAGATATGATTAATGTTTCCCAAAAAAAAAAACACTTTTTCCACTCCATTGGTCAATGGTTGGTGCTATCAAAAAATTATTAAACATAAATTTCTGGCACTTATCCGACACATAATATGAACTTTGAACGGATTCGATATTTCACATATTAAGAGAGGTATAGTCATATTTAACTTAAAAAAAAAAGCCCCCCATTTTTACCCCCTTCGACCGATTTTGCCCATTAACGAACTCGACCGAGATTTTATAGGGATACATATTATGTAAAAAAATTCAAAGTGATTGGTGCAAAATTACGGCAGTTATCGTGTCCACAAGAAACTGATATATATATATATATATATATATATATATATATATATATATATATATATATACATAAATTATATATAAACTTTTGAACTGATGGTGGTTTTGGGGTCTGGGGGATGTGAAACGCGAAGATACACACATCAAAAAAAGTTTTGCATCACCTCGGTTCCAAGAGTTCCGGAACCGTTAAATACAAAGGGAATAGAGATCAACACAAACAACATTTCAGCTCGTTTTATTGCTCATGGGACCCACACATTGCATGTTGTACCATCATACAGCTAGACTTGCAGCATTTGTGGTCCAGATTGCAGTACACACCACTACCTCTAATACCCAGTAGCACGTCCTCTTGCATTGATGCATGCCTGTATTCGCCGTGGCATACTATCCACAAGTTCATCAAGACACTGTTGGTCCAAATTGTCCCACTCCTCAACGACAATTCGGCGTAAATCTCTCAGAGTGGTTGGTGGGTCAAGACGTCCATAAACAGCCCTTTTCAACATATCCCAGGCATGTTCGATAGGGTGCATGTCTGGCGAACATGCTGGCCACTGTAGTCGAGCGATGTCGTTATCTTGAAGGAACGCATTCACAAGATGTGCACGATGAGGTCGAGAATTGTCGTCCATGAAGACAAATGCCTCTCCAATATTCTGCCGATATGGTTGCACTATGGGTCGGAGGATGTCATTCAGGTATCGTAAAGCCGTTTCGGAGCCTTCCATGACCACCAGTGGCGTACGTCGGCCCCACATAATGCCACCCCAAAACATCAGGGAACCACCACCTTGCTGCACTCGCTGGACAGTGTGTCTAAGACGTTCAGCCTGACCAGGGTGCCTCCAAACACGTCTCCGACGATTGTCTGGTTGAAGGCATATGCGACACTCATCGGTGAAGAGAACGTGATGCCAATTCCGTGGGGTCCATTCAGCATGTTGTTGGGCCCATCTGTACCGCGCTGCATGGTGTCGGGGTTGCAAAGCTGGACCTCGCCATGGACGTCGGGAGTGAAGTTGCGCATCATGCAGCCTATTGCGCACAGTTTGAGTTGAAACACGACGTCCTGTGGCTGAACGAAACGCATTATTCAGCATGGTGGCATTGCTGTCAGGGTTCCTCCGAGCGGCAATCCGTAAGTAGCGGTCATCCACTACAGTAGTAGCCCTTGGGCGGCCTGAGCGAGGCCTGTCATCGACAGTTCCTGTATCTCTGTACCTCCTCCATGTCCGAACAACATCGCTTTGGTTCACTCTGAGACGCCTGGAAACTTCCCTTGTTGAGAGCCCTTCTTGACACAAAGTAACAATGCGGACGCGATCGAACTGCGGTATTGACCTTCTAGGCATGGTAGAACTACAGACAACATGAGCAGCGTACCTTCGTCCTGGTGGAATGACTGGAACTGATCGGCTGTCGTACCCCCTCCGTCTAATAGGCCCTGCTCATGCATGGTTGTTTACATCTTTGAGCAGTTTTAGTGACATCTATGAACAGTCAAAGGGACTGTATCTTGGATACAATATACACAGTCAACGTCTATATGCCGGAGATCTGGGAACCGAGGTGATGCAAAACTTTTTTTGATGTGTGTATGTAGAAATTTTCTGGAAGTCGAAACATGGTACTCATTGCAATAGTTAGCTTTCTAATGAAATCTACCTAAAAACAGGCTTGTAGTTTCTAGTGGCTCTTAACCTCACCATCATCAGTCACGGGACCTGAACCACTGAACGTGGCTTTTCATCTCGAAAATCTCATCTTTAGGCAACCCAATAGATTACTAACCCGAAAAAGAATATGACAAAAATCCCTCGAAGAGCGATGAATGATGCCTTTGGTGGTGCTGGACCCCCGTGGGTGTAGCAGTTGTTATCCAGCGTGTACTTCTCGTACTACAGGCCATCCCAACACATTCGGGGGATCTATATAGAGCGCTTTAAGTAAACTCTTCCCCTCTCCGCTCTTCAATACTAACTTGTTCGAGGGATTATACGTGGATTATTCATTCATTCATTCATTCATTCAATCGTACGTCTTACTCGGGTGAATATCTGGAAAGACTGTCATAAAATATCTAGCACCAAGCTTACTTTACCAAGGAATACCGGAAGTTTCGTCCCGTTCCCCACTCCCCCCTGAGTCCATTTTAACCGAACTACAAGGCTCAAATGAATAGCTGTTAGTTTCCTTCCAACATATGGAATTCAATTATTCAGTCATTTAATCTCCCCACGATCCACACACAATCGGCTTTCATTATGAGATTACAACGTCGGTATCAGGGACAAAAACAGTTCGGCACAAGGGAGAACAATAAAGCTCCACTGCTCTTTCAAAAAAAAAATGAACACAAGTCTTCATTATATTGCTAGTCAATCTTGTTCAGCAATTTTTTTTACCGTACTTGCATTTTTTAGCCTATTTTCAATTTTGAAAAAATAGGCTTATGAGATCACCTTTTGTCCGTGTGTGTGTGCGTGTGTGTGTGTGTGTGTGTGATTCGTGTGTGTGTCCCCCCCCCCTAATAAAATCTAAACGACAGGAGCGATTTCAATGAAACTCGGAAAGTTCATAGCACTATTCCCGGCGACCTCGACCGTGCCCTTCAAATTTTGTTACGTCTCACCAATCCAACATGGCGGCTGTGCGAAATATTTCACCAGCATTCAATATCTCCGAAACTATTACCGATATTACCCTGACATTTTCTATGGTGATAGAGGGAACTACTATAAGTTCACTTATGTGACTTTTGAAAACCTGGTAACTACAAAACCAACATGGAGGCCAAGCGAATTTGCGACTTTTAAATAGACGTTTCTCGTGATTTGACCAACCAAACGCAATGAAACTTGGTACAGGATATGTTTATATACATTGTAATGCACCGACATCTAACTTCGTTCAATTGTTTACATAATCACAAGATGGCGGATGTGCGAATTATTTCACCGGCATTCTATATCTCTGAAACTATTAGCGGTATCTCCCTAAAATTTTGTACGGAGATAAAGGGCACTATTGGAAGTCCATCTATAAGACTTTCAAACACCGGTTAACTACAAAACGAACATGGCGGCCAAGCGAATTTGAAAATTTTAAATAGACCTTTCTCGCGATTTAATGTTCCAAGCGCACTGAAACCTGTTACAGGAAATATTTATACACATTGTAATCCACTGGTATCTAATTTAGTTCAATTGTTTACATAACCTCAAGACGGCGGCAGTGCGAATTTTAAAATTAAGTTTTTATTTCTTGTGATGTAGTCATGCGATCGAAGTGAAAGTTTGAATAATGAACCTACGCAATAATTTTCCTTTAATGCTACAGGACTCTATGGCCTATACATTTAACAATCCAACATGGCGACCATCCGAAATATTTAGACGATACTGAATATCTACGAATCTATTTTAGCAATCAAACTGCATTTTTTAATGATCATAGGGGCTATGAACTTAAGTTCACCTATAGGACTTTAAATAACCTGGTGATCACAAATCCAACATGGCGGTGACGCGAATTATAAATATTCACATGGACGTTTCTCGCAATTTAACCATCCGAGTGCAGTGAAACTTGGTACAGTAAATCCTTATACGAATGTTAATCCACTGGCATCTAATTTATTTCAGTTGTTTCCATAACCTCAAGATGGCAGCTGTGAAAAATTTTAAAATCTCCTTGTTTTTTCTTGTGTCCTAATTATGCGATTGAATTTTGAATACTACACGTTCACAATAATCTGCATGTAACAGTACATAACTCTAGGACCTACATATATAAAATCCAACATGGCGACCATCCGAAATATTTAGTCGGTTCTTAATATCTACGAATCTATTACAGCAATCAAACAGAAATTGTGTATGGTGATAGTGGCAATTAACATAAGTAGGATATATGAAAATAGGCTGTATAGTTCTTCACGGAACTACTTGTTTTAAATTGCAGGAGCAATATAAAATAATTCTGGATCAAACTGCCAGATTAACAGAAATACGGGCCAGATTTTCAATTAATACCTCACGTTGGTTATTAAAGCACGTGGATAAGAGCGTGATCAAATACAATTAGCCGTTTATTAATACAAAGGAGCGGCATATAGGGACACGCTAGATTTTTCTCGCAAGAAGAAGATGATTATGATAATTGTTGCTTTAAGGGGCCTAACATCTAGGTTATCGGCCCCTAATGGTCTGGGTGATAGCGAAAATGACATGAAATAGAAAACTGAACGAAAATTAAGTGAGACTGAAAATACTTACAAAATGGAACTCAGATTGAAACGACGCACAGAATGTAGTCCAGGTTCAAAATACGTACAAAATGCAATGTAGAGTCGAAATACTTACAAAATGTAAGTGAAATTCAAAATACTTACAAAATGCAAATGAGATTGAAAATACGCACAAAAGGTAATTGAGGTTCAAAATACTTAGAAAATGCAATGGAAATTGAAAATACACAATGCAATTTAGATTGAAAAACGCACACTTCAGATTCTAAATACTCACAAACTGAAATTGAAATTCAAAATACTTACAAAATGCAATTGAAATTGAAAATGCATACAAAATGTATGGTAGATTCAAACTACTCATTTGGAGGTCAATACTTACAAAATGCAATTTAGATTGATTACAAAATGTAATTTAGATTTTAAAATACCCACAACATGCAATTGAGAATCAAAATACTTACAAAATGCCTATCATACAAAATGCAATTTAGATTGAAAATATGTGCAAAAAGCGGTTTAGGTTGAAAATACTTACAAAATGCAATTGAAATTCAAAATACAAAAGTCCCGGCACCTACAGTATATTGAAAGACTAAAAGGCAATTTAGATTGCCAATCCTTACAAAATGCAATTGAGGTTGAAGTTCAATGCAGATCGAAAAGACTTACAAAATGCAACGTAGATTGAAAATACCTACAAAATTGAGTGTAGATGCAAAACATTCGCTAATGAGAATTTAGATGAACGGGGGGAGGCAATACAAAAACAGTGCGGGAATCTTAAAGAGAAAAGGAAATATAATGAAAAGAAAACAAGAGGTCTGACCCCTCGAAGAAGGAGCGAACAGGAAAGATGAGAGAAGGGCCAATTAAGGCAGGAAAGTGAAAGACACCCTAGGCCTCGGATACCCTAAACCGCCGGGGTCGGAAAAGAACAAGAGTTGACCAATGGAGGTCGACAGGAAAGAAGACGGAGAGGAGCCCGGCACAAGTGCTGGACGCACCCTGTGTCCCGTGGTCTCCAACCCAGGTCCCACCAGATATGAGCCACTGGGGGGGGGGTCTGGCAAGAAGAAATAGAATCGTGTGGAATCTGTACTAACTGTTTCAATTTTCTGCCTACTTTCTAATTTTATAAGAAATGAAATTACGCGTATGTTATTTACATGGGCAAAATGTCCGTAAGACTATCTGCTTCTCTCTCCCTCCAATTCCCAAACGACGAAACCGAAATGAATAAAATTGGTTACTGCGGTAGCACTAGTGGAGGGTATCTCAACCCCATGTTTTATTTCGCTGTCATCTCAACGAAAACAAAAAGGCAGCCACTCGAATGTTCAACGCATATATCAAGTAGCGACTAAACTAAATATTGGATCACTACTCTAAAATAAACCGTCCTATGAGAAGCATTAGGCCTAGAGGCCCAAGTTACAGGGTCATCGGCTGTATATTTTTAAGATGGCGAACATACGAAGCATTTAAACATTACAATCCGTAACCAATGCTCACAGTAGTTAGCAGACAGGAAGTTTTATTTATGGAATCTAAGCTGCGCAAATAGCGACGTTATCAGAGTGAATATTAGCCGCAGCGACCATCTTGAAATTACTGAATATAGATGCTGTTGATTCTTTTAAGGGCTTTACGACATCGTGGTCATGAAGCTTCGTGCACTTGGGTATGTAGAACCTATCTTATAACCTGTATCATTGTTGTCTGTCTGTTAGGTAGTCAGCCCAAAGGCTGGTTGGATCCTCAAAAAGTACCGCCGTTACGTTATGTGAGTAGATACCCACAAAAACCCAAGGCAGCGCTATTTTGAGGCGTTCTAGGCAAGATGAGGAGTGAGGTAGTTTGTCATTGCTTTCCTCACTGAGTCAGAACAGTAGTCCTAACCCTATGAGAAGAACCTTTCACAGCATTCACAGGCACTGACTGTGCCCCGAATGCCATTACTAAGCACCACCCATACTAAGGCAGTACTAATGTGTGTAGTTGTAATTGAGACTAGGTTTTGGATAGGAGACAGCTGTGATCTGAATTTAGGTGTCATCCAGGCATTCGCCTAGAGTAGAAGTGAGAAACCACAAAAACACTTCTAGAATGGCTGAAGTCGGAATCGAATCCACCTCTTCTCAGTTTTGTCTCATGACATGAGGCTGAGTGTACCACGTTCCAGCCCTCAGATCAATATGTAATTCATTGGCAAAGTCGGGAATCGAATCTTACCCTCAGGGTAGCCTCGCTAGCCACTAGTGAGGTGGTCTACCATGATTCATTCCCAGGTCTGAGATGAAGCGGGCACTGCAGAACGATCCACTTTAAAGAGAGTCATTCCCTAACTCATTTCTATCTTTAAAAACTAAACAGCCAGGTACCGAATACAGCATAACGAGCTCTGGAATCACCCATCGATATCGAGGTTGCATAGGCCTATGTTTTTATTCCAATGTTTATGGAGTCTGGGATGACATGCGATCATGCGAGTAACCGCTAGCATTCTGGGCTGTCGCTCCGGAAGTCCGAGTTAGATTCCCGACTCTGCCAAGATGATGATGATGATGATAATTCTTGTTTCAAGGGGCCTAACATCTAGGTTATCGGCTCCTAATGAAATAAAATGGTATGAAATGGAAACATGAGATTAAAAAAAAAACACTGCCGAGGGATGAGCATGAAAATGGTTCATATAGAACAGCCAGTGAGCCCTAGCAATTATGCCTTATTTGGATAAAAGAAGTAAAAAAAGAGGATGATAAAAACAATAAAACAATAAGGCATTTTGAACAATAAAAAAATATATATATATATATATATATATATACAGTAAAAACATAAAAAAGACTAAACCTAAAATAAAAGTCTTACGCTATTTTAAAACTTCAAGTTCAGTGTGTGTGTGTGTGTGTGTGTGTGTGTGTGTGAGAGAGCGTCACACAATGGAAGTCAACAAGCAGGAGCAACGATCGTATATTAAAATCGCAGTTCTCCGCGGCAGAAATGCACGCCAATGCCATGCAGAGCTGCGGGAAACATTAGGTGTGCATGCCATGCCCTATAGAACAGTGGCGAGGTGGGTGGAGACGTTCAAAAGGGGTCCAGTATAAACTGCAGATTTGCCTCGCCCAGGCCGTCTAGTGCCCATGGACAAAGATGTACGGATAATGGTGATCGATCAGTGTTTACAGGAGGACAGGCGCTGGACTATAGCAGAATTGCAAGAACATACAGCAATACCAGCAGCAACAATACGGCGCATTTTACACAAGGACCTACAGATGCGTAAAATGTGTGCAAAATGGGTGCCACATCACTTAACGGAGGTACAGAAGTGGACTCGTTACGAATCATGTCGCGCATCAATCTGGAGAGGTTTCAGCAGGAAGGACAAGCCATGTTGAATCGCATTATTGCAGTCGATGAAACATGGGCCTGAACTGAAGAGACAGTCAAGTGAATGGCGTCGTCAGAGGTCACCACGGAGACACAAGGTTCGACAAAATCCATCGCCCAATAAGGTTATGGTCATCCTGGCATACGATGTTCAAGGTGTTCTTGTATGTCATCCAGTGCGTGAGGGGCACATTGTCAATGCACTGATCGTTTGGACGACGCCATAATCGTACATGATAACGCGACAGCTCACACAGCTGCCATCGTTCAGCGTCGCTTGCAACGGTGGGGATGGGAGGTTCTTCCACATCCACCTTATTCGCCTGATCTGAGCCCATGTGACTATGATCTAATCCCCAAAGTCAAGAAGCCACTACGTGAACGATGGTTTGCTAACAAAGAAGACATCGTAACAGCATTTCGGAGGGAGGTGTAATTACACGTTAGTGATACACATGCAGCGACTGGTATTCAGCGCCTGCCCACCGCTGGCAACGCACAGTAAACACCTTGGGTGATTATTTCTAAGGTTTGTAACCAGTGGAGACTTGTCCTTTGTACGTAGTCTTAAGTATTTGCTGTCTATACCATAATAAAACAATGTTTACCAATGGCCTGTGTTCTGTCACTTACCTACGAACATCTCCTGACGTCAGAATTTATCTTCAGGCACTATGCATACGTGCATGCCCTATATTACCAAATGCATATCGTAGAGTTTCCGTGTTGTCTCCTGTTTGCGAGAAAAAATATAGTTGCCATGACTTATGACTCGACCCTCGTATATATACAGCCAAGTATACGGGGCTACATGGCCACGATGTGCAAGTCCCTCAAATGAATCATCAACAACGACAAGCGACCAATTACTACATGGTTCTTACGGTGGGATGCCCTTCCTGACGATACCCTCCTCATGAGAAGAGTTGATAATGAATGAAATTGGGCAAGAAGTTGGAATGAAATGTCCGCGGCCTATTAAAAGATTTCGTCCCGGCATTTGCCTGAAGTTGAATATGGGAAACCGCGAAAAAACATTTCAAGGACGGCCAACATTGGAGTACGAATCGACTCGTCTAGCGAGTCCGGAGATAGCAAGCACCCCATGGCCTTGCGTCATAGCGCACGGAGCTTCCGTGGTCAATGATCCATGATACTAAAAAATCTAAAGTAAGATTACGATTACGGCTCAGGTGTTACCTATCGAGATCAAGGTGATCCCGTCGATATCTGGTGAATCATGCTTGGGCGGTAACCGTGACAGTATAGACAACTAAGGCGCCTGGCTGATACGCACGAGATTTTAATTCGAATCCCGACAATGGTCTTTTTTTCCATTTTATATAAAAGATAATACCACTAAAGGGGACCTATTCTTGAAAGTAATTCCCAAGAATCCAGTAGTGTGAGTAATAACTAATAACGTTTGGAGGTCAGAGGGAGAGGAGTTCTCAGTCAGATCTTAGGACCCGTACTAGAAGCCCTGCGCGAATGCGGATAAACCCGTAGATATCAGCAACATTTTTCACCATGCGGATATAATTTGCATAGCTCTGCGGATAGCGGATAAGCTGCGGCTAATGTTTCGAGTAATTTGCGGATAGCTTTAGAATACAATCCAATCATGTTGAATTTCATTACTAGGACCCGGATGTTTATGAGATGACATATCATATTTTTTTCCGTTATGTTTTTTTCATGACAAATGTAAGATGATTATTTAAGCCAATCTCATTCAAATTACGTCATTAAGCATAATTAACACTCCGAACTGAAAAGGATTGTAATATTCTGGCAGTATAACATTCATTTTAAACATAGCACATGACATACAAAGTCTAAAGGAACGACTTTCTCCTCACATGCGTAAATGTGTTGCTTTAACGCGTTATGCTTTATCTAATTAAAATATTATAGTAATGCCAGTAGATTCGGATGACAAACGTGCGGATGCGGGGCGGATAAGGATAACAAGTCATGTGGATGCGGGGCGGATGCGGATAACAGTCGTGCGGATGGGGGGCAGATGCGGATAACAGTCGTGCGGATGCGGGGCGGACGCTGATAACGGTTTGTTTATCCGCGCAGAGCACTAAAGATGGGGAATACCGAAGACAACACAACTCACGAGTTCTACATACAAATAGGGAAATAGAGAGGCTTTCTGAATATGTCAGGAAAAGAAGGGTAGCATTTTATGGTCATGTGGCAAGACTGACCAACCACCTGTTCACCTTCGGGCGAAACAAGAAGGTCCGAATCACTTGACTGACCGAAGCTGAGAAAGACATCAAAGAACTAGGACTAACAGACCTACAAGACAGACAAACTGTGATACATATTCTCAAGGAAGTCCGTGGTTTTCAGGACAAACCTCTAAAGAAAGGAACCCCTTGGTCAGAGGAAAGAAAAGAAATACACCGGGAAAAGATACGTCAGTACTGAGCAAAAATCACAGCTGTTGAACAAGCTTGGTGCCCAGTAGGATCATCCGGAAGAAGAAGAAAGTTTGGGATTGGAGTACCGTTGTGTTCCTGAACTACAATGAGTTAGAAAAGCACACACAGGATGGCTGTATGCAGGATCGTTATTCGACCCTCGGAACTCCCGACTGTACATGTGGTGCGTGACCTAATGTACACAGATAAACTGCTGAGTACTTATTTATTCGGTAAACAAATACTTTTCTTCCAAAAGATCCACAATAACCTCTCCAATACTATGTTAAATAATAATAATATTATTTTAACACCAGCATAAATTACCGGAACCAGTCCCCTTACTAAAGAGACCACGGGTTGTATTCCCGGGCCTCAGCGGTGACAGCCAAGAATGCTAGCCACTTCGCAACGAGGCGGGCAAGAGGATATAACTAACACTCCTATCGCAAAACGCTTGACATCCCTCTTCCCATTTTTGTATTGTCTATGTTCTTTATTATGGCCTAACCTTACCTGCACTACAAATACACACACTAATACAACCGCCAAAATAACACGTTATAAGACAAAATTACGCATACCACCCAGATACACGGGAATAAATGACCACGATGCCCAAGTCTCTCACATGAAAAACAGACCCTATATCTGGCGGAGCCGTGAATAGCACCCGGGGCCTCATAGAGGCAAGTGTTTTGGAAGTAATCTTCTAAACTATCAGTGACGAGTGGTTTCCTAGTTCCTTCACTCATCGTGGTAGTCGTAGTCATTGTCCGCGCGCCGGGAAAAGTCAGCTCGATGATAAATATAATAATAATTGTTTTAAGGGGCCTAACATCTAGGTTATCGGCCTCTAATGGTCTGGATGATAGCGAAAATGGAAACTATAAGGAAAATTAAGCGAGACTGAAAATACGTACAAAATGGAACTCTTGATTGAAATGACTCACAAAATGGAGAGTGGTAATACAAAAGGGAATTTAGAAAGAAAATACTCACAAAAGGAATAGATTGAAAAATACGCACAAAATGTATTTTAGGTTCAAAATACGTACAAAATGCAATGTAGAGTCGAAATACTTACAAAATGCAAATGAGATTGAAAATACGTACAAAATACAATTGAGGTTCAAAAAACTTACAAAACGCAATTGAAATTGAAAATACACAATGCAAGTTAGATTGAAAAAGGCAGATTCAGATTCAAAATACTCACAAAGTGCAATTGAAATTCATAATACTTACAAAATGCAATTGAAATTGTAAATGCTCACAAAATGTATGGTAAGATTCAAAATACTCATTTGGATTGACAATACTTACAAAATGCAATTTAGACTGAAAATACTTACAAAATGTAATTTAGATTCAAAATACCCACAAAATGCAATTGAGGATCAAAATACTTACAAAATGCCCACCATACAAAATGCAATGTAGACTGAAAATACTTGCAAAATGTGGTTGAGGTTGAAAATACTTACAAATTTGAAATGAAATTCAGAAAACTCACAAAAATGGTACCACACATTCAAAGACTTACTAAAAAGCAATATAGATTGTCAATACTTACAAAATGCAATTGAGGTTGAAAATACTCGCAAAAAGCAATTTAGATCGAAAAGACTTGAAAAATGCAATTTAGACTGAAAATACCTACAAAATGTAGTGTAGATTCAAAAAATCGCTTGAGGTAATTTAGATACACGGGGCGCCAATTAACAAAAACTGTGCGGGAATGATAAAATGAAAAGGAAATAGTCTGAAAAGAAAACAAGAGGTCTGACCCCTCGAAGAATGAGGGATCAGGAAAGATGAGACAAGGGCCAATTAAGGCGGCAAAATAAAAAACTCCCTAGGCCTAGGATACCCTAATACCGTCGAGGTCGGAAAAGAACAAGAGTTGACCAAGGGAGGTCGTCAGGAAAGAAGACTGAGAGGAGCCCGGCACAAGTAAGTGGAAGGAATGCCGGACTCAGCTGGGGTCCCGTGGTCGCTAACCCACGTCTCACTAGATGTGATCCCCCCACGTCCCACTAGATATGAGCCCCTGAGGGAAGAAGTCGGCACGGTTTGAACTGTACATGCCTTACCGCATTCCAAAAAACATAAGTCGGCCACTATCTGCTTTTACACACACAGCAATTTATTTGTACTCCGCCAATAAATAATCAAAAAGCCATGTGAAATTGTCCACAGTAGATAAGGGAACAATTCACACTTAAAGCCGGATAAACAACAAACACTATGTGGGAGTATATGCAACTGACAGCCGACATATTTAGGTTAGGATAGACTAGACGAGCAACACATGTGTAACTGTATTAGGGACAGGGATGAGGTAGACGCCCTGGGACTTGAAGTAAGCTAGGCTACTATCCCGGCATTGCAGATGACCTCGTAGTTCCGCCCCATAAAACAACAACTATCCCGCCATTTGCCTGGAAGGAGTGTGGAAAACTTCGGGGAAAATCTACGCTCAAGATAGCAACTGTCAGCGCCGGAACTCGAACCTACTATCACCGGACTAGTTGCAACTGCCCTCGCAGTCGTGGTCCACGATTTAACGAACACGACTACACCGCATGACGAAGATTGAATAGCACTGGGAGTCGCCTTCAGAGGCGGTTCTAGCCCTGGGCGGGGGGGGGGGGGGGGCAGTTTTAGTGAAATAATTATTTTAAAATTCCTTGGTTACTAAATAAATTGATAATTTACAGATATAATTTATCTGATACTAGCAGAAGTACCCGTTCTTCGAACGGTGTTCGTTGTTAACACCAGACATTATCAATTGAGCTACTGTTGCAATGGTTAGCGGTTTGTCATTCCTTCAAGTTTATCAGAACGAAGTTAGTTTTCTGGAAATATCACACACACGGTTAATTTAAGGCCCTTAAAATGTAGTTTTCGGAGATCCTTTATAGATTCCCGAATTGTGTGTCTCACATTGAGAAGCGCAACATATGCTTCGGTCGTCCTTCTAGGATAATTTTTATATTTCGCCTATTTTAGCATGTATTGAGAAGTTTTTCTCTATATCCACCCTTCTACTGTATGAAAAGTGCGGTGAAGAGTTTTATAAATGATTGGTGTATTGACTCTCATGGTTACCATTCCTAATTTTGCGATGCTCCAAGCATCCGAACACGAGTTATAGGCGTAGGCTACATAAAGATACAAAGAAAGACAGACAGACAATTCTATTGTCTACAACATATTACCGAGATATCCAAATATGGGTATATCTACCACACAGTATCAAACAAAATCATCCTTACGATGAACCCGTTTGTCGACCAAAAAAAAAATTAGTTAAAATGTGCTCTCAGACTAAATTCACCTAACGTGTACTTCCTGACGTGAAATAGAATTGAAAGCCTTGTAGACGAAACGCAATACACGTCACATAAAAACTGACCCTCTACGTTGTGCTAGGTGCCCATACACAGGAAGACCCCATTCATAAATTATTAAGGCTTGTGGTGCATGGAAATTCAGGTTCTTTAGCCTCAAATTGCCTAAATTCCTAAAAGCCGCAAAAAAAATGCTGGTTCAATTCAAGAATTTTTGAAAATAATGTTGCTGTTTGGAGATATAATAGACCTTCTGTACTATATGTCGAACGTGAAAATTGCATGAAAAAATTCTAGGTTACCCCTTGACCCCCTTAATTGCATTGATGAATTGTACAGTCTACGTTAGTTCCGTGATAACCTTATAGCCATTTGCAAACTTTCACAGAAATGTAATAAATGGAGTGACATTGCTTCTTACAGAAATAGAAGGAAAGTTGTAAGCCACCCTTTGATATAATGTTCTCATGGTTATCGATTTGCATTCCTTCATTAGTTTGTTAAATTAAATTAAATTAGTTTTCTGGGAATATTTCAGAAACTGTTGGATTTAGAGCCTTATAATGTAGTTTTCGAGGACCCTTTAGGGCCCCCGAGTTTTGTTTCTGGCACCGAGGGGATTTGTCTCGTCGTTGTACGCCATAATATAATACTAATAATAATATAATATAGGGAGAAATTATAACACCTATTTTTTTTAAATTATTAATGCAGCCAATGGCCATGTACTTTTCTTTTCAGGACGGGTCAGGGAAGGGATATTATCAGAGAAAGAAGCATTCAATCACGCATGAGCAAAATTGAAATGGCCTACCATTTAACTAAGGACATCTATAAGAAAATGTCAATATCCTTCAACGCAAAACTAAAACATTACTGCAGTGTCATCCGTCCGGAGGTCTTGCATGCTTCTGAATGCCTCACGATGAACAAAAAAGGCTTGGTCGAGAAACTGGAGGCCAAAGAAAGAAACATTTTGAGAAAGATATTGGGTTCCACCAAAGACAATGGGGAATACAGAAGACGGCATAACCTTGAACTATACACTCATGTGGAGAAGATAAGTAACGTCATCCGGAAGAGAAGGATACCATTTTTTGGGCATGTGAAACGAATGAGCCCAGCGAGACTGACCAACCGCAACATAACTTACTTTCAGGAGTGGAAAACAAAATGGGCCTGGTTCATAGAACTGGATAAAGATCTGAAAGAAGTGGGGATTAAACCAATAGACATTCAGGAGCGCGCCCCACTCAAAAGGAAATTTCAAGCTTGCAAAGGTTTCCAAGAAAAAACGAAGCTGAAAACGTGAAAGATTTGGACCCAGGAACGGAAGGAAGTCCACCGAGAACGAATGCGGGCGTACTGGGCAAACATCAAAGCCAGTAGGAGACAGTGGGAATGACGCGGTCCATAGATGGCCTATACGAAATGAATGAATGAATAATATGGGGATAGGAATATAATAGACCTGCCGTACCACACCCGCAGGTGTAAATCGCGTGAAAAAATTCTAGAGTACCCCTTGATCCCCTTAAGCGCGTTAAACGTATTGATGAATTTTACGGCTTAATTTGGTTCCGTGATAACCTTCTAGCCGTTTGCAAACTTTTACACTACGGTAATGTAATTAATGGAATTGCATTGCGTCTTACAGCAATAGATGGACCTCTGAGAATCAGTTGCCATGGTTACTGCCTTGCATTTGTTCATTAGTTTATTAAATGAAATTAGTTTTCTGGGAATATCTCAAAAACGGTTGGTCTTAGGGCCTTAAAATGTGGTTTTCGGGTACCCGAGTTTTGTCTCTCACATTGAGGGGCTGAAAATGAGCTTTGTCTCGTCATTCTACGCCTATTTCAGCATGTATTTTAAGGGGGTAGGCCTCTCACCAAGGGGCTACATGACCGCGTTGTCGCAGCCCCTAAACTAAGGAACCAACCAACCTCTCACCAAGGCAGTCCGGGTTCGATTCCCGGTCAATGCATGTGAGATTTTCGAAGTGAAATGCCATGTCCTGTGGTTCGGATTCCACGTAAATTGGATGTCCCGTGGCTCATGATCTCGAGATTAACGGTCACGTTAAACTATAAGCTTCCTTTTTCCCCCTTTTATGAGGGGTACGGAGAAGAGTTATATCAATGATAAGTGTCGTGCCTCTGATGGATATCTGTACAAAATTTTACGTTGATACACCCAGCCGTTCTCGAGTTATAAGGGAAAAAAGTTGTCCACAGACGAACAAACAAACAAACAAACAAACAGACAGACAGACAGACAGACAGACAGAGAGACGAAAAAATCGCGCGCATCCTTCAAAAACAGTCTGAAACGCGTAAACAACTCAATTTTCCGTAGAAATTCAGAGAAAAACAGACAAACTTTCATTTTTATATATAGAGAGATATAAAAGTGATAAGGAACTTTCGGATAGAAAATTAAATGTTAAAGCTCATGTATGCCATCAAAAGTTTGCTATTTCTTGGCGTTCTCTTTTTATTTGAAATGGAATTATGAAAATTTGAAACCAAAGGGTGTAGTGACATCACAAATGGCGGTTTTACTCGCTAACCGTTGGAGATACACGAAAAGTGATAAGGACCTTTTGGATAGGAAAATTAATTTCAAAGCTCGTATTTGCCATCAAAAGTTTGCTATTTTCTACCGTTCTCGTTTTATTTGACATGGAAATATGAAATTTTGAAACCAAAGGGCGTAGTGACGTCACTAAAATGGTCGCCAATTTTTAATAGTGCACAATTTCGAAATCAAAAGTATCCTATATGTAAACCTGGTAAATCAGCTACATCCATGCAAAATTTCATTTAAATCGGACCAGTGGTTCTTGCGTTATTGAGTAACACACAGACGGACAGAAAGACAGACACACACCATCTCATTTTTATATATTAGTATGATAAAACAAACTAATGCATTTAATTAAGTTAATTTTTCTTTCAATTTCAAAATTTATTTATTTTATTATATGTAATTTAAACACACAATTGAAATCGTGTATAAATATAATATTTGTAAAATGCGTAGTGCATACACCAAGAGTATTAAACTCTTTTCCCAACTTTATGACATGCAAGTTCAGAAGTTTCCAATGTAGAGAAACCTCCATGCGATACAAGTGCATCGATATCTCCCCAACTCTGTGACAAAAATGTGAGTGCAACGGTTTCTAATATAGACGAACCAGTACCATTTTATATCAGTGCATCGATCTATGATGGTCCATGCCAACCCCGTAAATCAGTTTATGAACAAACGTTACTATACAATAAGAACAGAAGTTTTAACAGTAAATGGTTTGATAGGTATACATTTATTGAATACTCGGAGAACAAAGATGCTGTTTTCTGTGTCGTCATTTCGTTCAATCTGATTCAAGCAATGCTGAACATGTTTTCAGTAAAACTGGATTTTGCAATTGGAAAAGAATATGAGAAAAACGTGCAAAGCATGCTGATAGTGAATGTTATAAATCTTCAATAGTAAAGTGAAACAGTTTTCTGGTAAGTGAACATAGCAGCACAGTGATTTCGAAGCTAAGCGAGAAACCTCTGGTTATATTGCATAATCGCTCAGCTGTGGCAACAATGGCCCGAGTCGCATTACTTTGTGCTCGGCAAGACATTGGGCTTAGAGGTCATCGCCAAACAGTTTCGGATGATGACAGTGTTAATAATAAAGGGAATTTTGATGAAATGTTAAATGTAATTAAACTAGAAAGTGAATGCACAAGTAAACAGTCTATCAAAGAATGCAACTTACTCATCTAAAGATTCTCAAAATGATTTTCTTGATATCTCAGCTAATATAATAGTTGAACATATTGGAGGAGAGACGAAAAAATATAACAATGGTTATGTTTCCTTAATCCTGGATGAAGTTAGAGTTGTTAGTAAAGTGGAACAGATGTCCGTATGTGTCAGATATGTAGGACAAAATTCTATAGAGGAGCGTTTCATTGGTTTTATACATTTGTCTCAACTGAATGCTGAAATTATAGCTAATTCAGCTTAAGAGTACCTTGTTTCAGTGGATTTCGATGCATGTAAGTGCATTGGACAAGCATATGATGGAGCCGCGGTTTTGTCAGGGAAGATAAACGGTGTGCAGCGTTTATTGCGACAGAAGGTCAATAACCCGTGTGTTTACGTGCATTGTTATGCACATCGCTTAAATTTAGTTTTGTTGGACGTTTCAAAGCCAGTCTGTAGACGTGGTAGGGGACACTTTTGGTTTACTGGAAGCAATTTATGCTTTTCAGTCTGTATCTACTGTAAGACACCAAAGTTTGTTGAGATACAGAGTGATCTTCATCCAGGAGAACGTGTTTTAGAGATACCTCTTCAAAGTGACACGTTATGGGTATGTAAATATAGAGTAATGTATTTTCAGAAACGTTTTGCTTCAGTTAAAGCAGCTCTGGAGTATTTTTCAAAGTCAGTTAACAAGAAAGAGGCAGCAGAAGCAAAAGGTTTGTTGAAACAGCTTTGTAAAGTGAAGGTGATGTTTGTGTTACAAATCTTTTGTGATATTCTCGAGCTTGCCAATGGAGCCTCTATGTTCTTACAACAAAAACATGTGGACTTCGGAGGGGCACATAGATTGATCTATGGACTTGTAAAATCGTTGCAAGAAAAACGAAATGATTATTATTTTAAGGAACTATGGGCGGTTACATGTGACTCTGTTCAGTCGTTAGGCGTGAAAGTTTATAAGAAATCTAGAGTTTCAAGTATTCCAAAGAACTTTTCAGACTACGTTTTATTAATGCCAGTCTCTGCGGAGAAAGAAGAGGAAAATGTCACATTATCAGAGACATGTAAAAGAAATCTTTTTGAAATATTAGACAACATGGTAGAAGAGTTACTGCGTAGATTTACTGAAAATGATTTTGTGTGCAATGCAATGGATGCCTGTAACCCAAGAAGTGAAAACTTTTCAAATTTTGAATATATATATTCTCACGTTCTGTAAAAAGTATAATCTAATCTTCACAGACCGTAAGGTGCTACAGACTGAAATCAGTTTAGCTAAGAATGTATTTAGAGGCAAATATCCTAACACTTCCTCATTCTTTTTTTCTGAACTTCTGAAAATGGAAGTTGCTTTTCCATAGCTACTATTATTTTTCAAGTTGAAGCTGACTCTTCCTGTGTCACCTGCTTCTGCTGAGCGCAGTTTCTCTGTCGTGAAACGAATAAAATCCTATTTAAGAGCAACAATGGCAACAAAGAGGCTTTCCAATCTCGCAATTCTTTCAATTGAAAGAGAATTAAGTGGAAAATTACTTCACGACCCTTCTGATATAGTGAACCGGTTTGCCCAGAATTGAAACAGAAGAATAAATTTATGTGACAGTGAAATATTCTATTTTTTACCAATGATAGTTTTTAGCCTACTTTTCTCATTTTGCAACAAGATGTTCTGTAAAGAACATATAGCCTACTTTCTCCTAAATGCACGGGTATTGTTATAACTCTTTGTCCTTTTCAAGGAGTATAATTGAATGTTGGTTGTAGTAGCTTGTTGAAATACAACGTGCTATAGACATATTAAACATGAATATGAGGTGCCCTTTGCTAGTGCTACCTCAGTAAAAAAAATGTCATTCAATTAGGTTTCACCGTGTTTGAATTGATATGGGGAATGGATTTGCACACGTACATGGCCGCTATTTGCACACTATTGGGCTGATGACCTTGTAGTCAGTCATAAGATGCTTTCCACCAAAAGGCATGTTGTTGCAAAATCTGGTAGAGATCAAATTATTAGGATGGTCGTAATTTGATTTCAGCTTTTAACATTTGGGTGGCCGTCATTCCGTTTCCGTCAAGAGGCGGCGATATAAAACATGACACTGAGGTGCCCTTTGCTAGTGCTACCTCTGTACCAAATTTCGTTCCATTCGGTTTCACCGTGTTCGAATTGATAGAGGGAATCGATTTTCACACAAAGATGGCCGCCATCCGCAAAATATTAGGCTAATGACCTATTAGTTTGGTCAAAGGATGCTCCCTCCATAAAGGTATGTTGTTGAAAAATTTGGTAGAGATCGGATGATTATGTTAGTCGTAATTTGATTTAAGCTTTGAACATTTGTGTGGCCGCCATTACGTTTCTGTCAAGATGGCGGCGATATAAAACATGACACTGAGGTGCCATTTGCTAGTGCTACCTCTGTATCAAATTTCGTTCCATTCGGTTTCACCGTGTTTGAATTAATAGGGGGAATCGATTTTGACACAAAGATGGCCGCCATCCGCAAACTATGCAAACTATTAGGCTAATGACCTATTAATTTGGTCAAAGGATGCTTCCTCCATAAAGGTATGTTGTTGCAAAATTTGGTAGAGATCGGATGATTAGGTTAGTCGTAATTTGATTTAAGCTTTGAACATTTGTGTAGCCGCCATTACGTTTCCGTCAAGATGGTGGCGATATAAAACATGACACTGAGGTGCCCTTTGCTAGTACTACCTCTGTACCAAATTTCGTTCCATTCGGTTTCACCGTGTTCGAATTAATAGAGGGAATCGATTTTACACAAAGATGGCCGCCATCCGCAAACTATTAGGCTGATGACCTATTAGTTTGGTCAAAGGATGCTCCCCCCAAAAAGGTATGTTGTTGCAAAATTTGGTAGAGATTGGATGATTAGGTTAGTCGTAATTTGATTTAAGGTTTGAACATTTGTGTGGCCGCCATTACGTTTCCGTCAAGATGGCGGCGATATAAAACATGACACTGAGGTGTCCTTTGCTAGTGCTACCTTTGTACCAAATTTCGTTCAATGTGTTCGAATTGATAGGGGGGGGGGGGGACAGACATTCAGAGTACACACACTCCCACACAGACTCACACACACACATACACACAGACAGACAGACACTTTTTTTTCGCCCTGTGGTGATCTCATAAGTCTACTTTCATTTTTTGCAAAAATCGAAAGTAGGCTAAAGATGAGGAAAATGTAGACTAATGAGATCGATCCGGGAAAATGTCTGGCACCCCCAGATTTAAGCTTCTAGAACCGCCACTGGTCGCCTCCTTCCCAAACCAATCCCCAGTGGATACTGGTAGTAAACATTAAATAGACCATGTGGCTTTCGTCTGAAACGATGATTTCTCCAAGTGCTCTGCTTAAATTCTAAGTTTCTTTTTCTTATTGGAATATAGTTTTCATTTGAGGGACTCGGACATCGTGGTCATTTAACCCCATGTACTTGGGCGTGTGTGTGTAATTTTTTAGGGTTGCCTCACGGGGCTCAGTGTGCCCCGTTACAGCCCTCAAACCAGAATTAAATATCTTGGCAGAGCCGGGAATCGAACCCGGACATCCAGAGCGAAAACCAGGAATGTTAGCCGCAACGAGGTGGACCATTAGAATATACTTATTAGTCATGTTTAACAAATAAATTACACAAAATAACAAGAAGTTCCGTGACGAACAAAAGAGCCTACTTTCTTAAAATTTAAGATTCAAGCCAATAATTAATCTATATGGATCTATCTAGAATAATGACAAAATTAAGTTCGTAATATCGAAATTTCTAATTAGTTCGAAATACTGTATACCTGGCATAATGTAGCCTAATAGAGAACTACAGTTGGCAGCCCTGGTGACTGAATATATTCTTAGTTCCATCTCTTAAGGTACAGAATACAAAATTTGGTTCAAGTCCAATGGATATCATGGACGTTACATGCAGTTAAACATTGGATCTATCAGCGCGCGTAAAATCATGTTGGCAACAATGACATACATGTATTGGTCAGAACTAATCTGAGATAATATGATCTATTGTTGTGGGAATTTTGAATGAAATCCATTAGTTTGTATAGAAGTTACATGCATTTTAAAATTGGATCTGTCAGCTGGCTTAGAATCATGTTGGCAGCACTGGCGTAGGCCTATATTAGTTACTCCAAATTAATCTAGAATGGCAGGTGCTATACGTGTGCAAAGTTTAGAGGTACTGGCTTGCATACTTTCTGATATATTGATATTCGGGTAACAAAAATAGAGACAGTATTTATTAACAGTTGGCAGCCCTGGTTACTCTTAAGAATCGGAATAGTCATATCTGTTATGGTACACATAGCACATACGAAATTTGGTTGAAATCCAAATGATAGTATATAAGTAACATGTATTTAAAGTTAGACCTCTCAGCAGGCTTAGAATCATGTTGGTAGCACTGACGTATATAAGTTACTCCAAATTAATATAGAATGTCAGGTACTATACGTGTGCATAGTTTCAAGCTGTCGGCTTGCATACTTTCTGATATATGGGTATTTGGGTTTAAAAAAATGAGAGCATTCATTAACAGTTGGCAGCCCTGGTGGCTCTTAAGAATGTGCTCAGTCATATCTGTTTACGTACACATAGCACATACGAAATTTGGTTGAAATCCAATTGCTAGTGTAGAAGTTATATGCATTTAAAATTTGGACCTATCAGACGGCTTATAATCATTTTGGCAACACTGCCATGTATGGCCTCCTGGAAATTAAACTGCAATATTATTATCTATACGTGTGCCAATTTTGAAATAGCTCCCATTCATACCTTCCAAGATATCCAACATGGAGCTCAAATTTCAATTGCGATTTTTCAGCAGTTGGTAGCACTGAGATCATTTTAAAATATGGCCGTGAGATATTCAGGTATAGATCTTTACTCCTACCAAATTTTGTTTCGATTGCTGTAGCCGTTTAGGAGTTGATAGGGGGGGGGGGGGCACACACAGCCAGACATACAGACAGAAGGACAGACAGACATACAGACACACATTTGCCCTGTAAGTGTACTTTTCCCTCATTTTTGCAAAATGTGAAAAGTAGGCTAAAAATAGTTGGAAAAAAATTGTTTGTAACTCTGTAGATTATTTAGAGAGATTTCATCTGGCCCTTCCACATTAATGTCGCCAGCATACTCCACTTAAGTAGGCACAGATATTTAAAAATCACTAGTTTTTACAATGGTGGATCACTAGAATTTGCAAAAAGCCTAACAATTCATTGTTGTAAACACCATGTCCTTTCGAAATCAACATATTAATCAATATAAATTTGCGTAAAATCACGTCAACAATTCCTGGATCTCGTTACAAGTTCAAGAATATTTATTTCTATGATCGACGAGAATTCAATATGTCTCGAAATTTGAATTAGTCTATTCTTGCATTTACCAGTTACCTGTTGTTGTTTTTCGGAACGAATTTTCTAGTCACTCAATTGATTGAAAACTGTAATTTTAAAAAACAACGTTATTGTAAGAGGAATGTACCCAGAATTATTGTGGTTAATTGTTCACTTACTGTATATGGGAAGGAGGAACACATCCTGAAGCTCATCCTAAATTCTACTTAACCCCCTCCACACTTTCGTATACTTCCGTACTCTAAAAAGCCGAAGTGGTGGTCATGTAATTGCTTTCAGGAACTCCTAAGTTCACAAATACTAGCGGCCTTGGTACACAATTGGATTACCAGGGGTCAGCAGACGAAACGGTACAGAGTAGGACCATCCCTCTCGTGAAAACTTTTAATTAAATTTCGGATTGTAACAGCTACAATAACCCCCACTCCCCTCCCTATTCCTCACTCCTCTATGATCGGGTTTTTGCAGGAAGAGGCGGTGGAGGAGGGGTTTGGAATTGGTGGTGTGGGTAAGCATGGTCACACTAATGGACATTAGTTTTTATTTATAGCTTTACAATTCTATGTTCTGGGTGGGTACGGTGTTATGGAGTAATCGTAGTGTAAAGGAGGGAGCGAGAGAAAGGCCGACCAACAGTATTATCCAGCCATTTCCTAAAGATACAGTCAGGGGAGGCACCTGACTAAAATTTAGGGTGGGCAAGATGATATAATTGCTGTTTCATATTAAACTTTGTTTTAGGTTGGTTGGTTCCATCAGGGGCTGCGACAGCGCGGTCATGTAGCTCCGTGTACTTTGGGTGTGTGTAGAATCTGTCTGATAACCGATGTTAATTGTGATGGCTGTATTAGTGTGTGTTATCTGTAAATCAGGTAAGGACTGCTTACGATCAATTTTAAAGTAGTTCCTACTTTTGCTACCAAATGTTATCGTCAACGATATCTAGCTGCGGACTTGGTTACTAGATGCCACCGCAACCGACACCTGGCAACAAACGTTGGAACTGAGCATGTTTGCAAATCTAACCTACAAATTTGGCTTCATACAAGTGTAGTTAGCGGAAGGTTCTTTTACACGCCATAAATCTATGAAATGGGCCCGCCGGCTTTACTTCCCCTCCGAAGGAAGGCATACTGAGGGATTATTAATCCTCTTTAAAAATCCGACGATTCCGGCCGGGTTTGATGATGATGATAATTGTTGTTTTAAGGGGCCTAACATCTAGGTTATCGGCCTCTAATGATCTGGGTGATAGCGAAAATGTTAATGAAATGGAAACCAGAACGAAAATTAAGTGAGACGGAAAATACTTACAAAAAGGAACTCAGATTGAAACAACTCACAACATGTTCTTACAAAAGGGAATTTAGAACGAAAAGATTCACAAAAAGAATAGATTGAAAAATACCCACAAAATGTAGGCTAGGTTCAAAATACGTACAAAATGCAATGTAGAGACGAAATACTTACAAAATGCCATTGAAATTCAAAATACTTACAAAATGCAAATGAGATCGAAAATACGTACAAAATGCAATTGAGGTTCAAAATACTTACAAAATGCAATTGAAATTGAAAATACACAATGCAATTCAGATTGAAATATCCTAGTTCCAATCCAAATTATTCACAAAGTGCAATTGAAATTCAAAATACTTACAAAATGCAATTGGAATTGAAAATGCTTACAAAATGTAGGCTACGGTAGATTCAAACGACTCATGTGGATTGACAATACTTACAAAATGTAATTTACATTGAAAATACCCACAAAATGCAATTGAGAATCAAAATATTTGCAAAATGCCCACCAAACAAAATGCAATTTAGATTTAAAATTCTTGCGAAATGCGGTTTTGGTTGAAAATCCTTACAAAATGCAATTGAAATTCAAAATACTCACTAAAATGCCCTGAAACCTACATTGAAAGACTTACTAAAAAGCAATTTAGATTGTCAATCTTTACAAAATGCAATTGAGGTTGAAAACAATCGCGAGATGTAATGTAGATCGAAAAAACTTACAATATGCGACGTAGATTAAAAATACCTACAAAAAAATCGCTAAAGGGAATTTAGATATACGGGGAACCAAGTAACAAAAACAGTGCGGGAATCTTAAAGAGAAAAGGAAATCTAATGAAAAGAAAACAAGAGGTCTGACCCCTCGAAGAAGGAGGGATCAGGAAAGATGAGACAAGGGCCAATTAAGGCGGGAAAGTGAAAGACTCCCTAGGCCTCCGATACCCTAATACCGTCGGGGTCGGAAAAGAACAAGAGTTGACCACTCGAGGTCGACAGGAAAGAAGACAGAGAGGAGCCCGACACTAGTAAGTGGAAGCAATGCCGGACTAAGCTGGGGTCCCGTGGTTGCCAACCCACGTCCCATTAGATGTGAGCCCCTGGGGGAGGCCGGGGTTGAACCCGCAATCTTGGGCATAGAAGTTCAGCATGCTACCAACCACGCCACCGAAGCCGCGAAAACTTTGTTTCATATTTGACATTTATTGTTGACAATATGATCATTCTACACAACATTTGAAACAAGTTTTTATAAATACAGTAGTTCATGCATTAAAAACCGTACTCACATGGCTCCTTATTTGTGAATATTCCCCACTCCTGTGCTTGGATGAAGCAAATTTATCTATCAGCTTGATTGATGAGGCCCTATTTTTAAAAATTTACATTTCGTGTCAGACGTATAGAAGAAAATGGATTTGTTAATAAAAATTCCACAACGTTCATTTTCCTATGTCGCACACAATCACCATATTGAATAACTCCGTACAGTACCACAAAGGTTAAAAACATTAATTTACACAGTGGATTTTAACTTCATTCACAGAACTCACTTGTACTGGGCTTAGAACACACCAGACAACTGAAAATTTATAAAATATTTTTGTGTAAAATCTTGACTTCAGCAAGCTGTGAATAATAGCTAATTGCCTGTTCAAGGGCGTGTGGTGGACCTATGTCCCGTAATCTAATTTGACCTTCAAACAGACAGAAGCAGGAAGTGAAATGGAGAGATCTTCTAATTCACTCCAAAGCAACAGTATGGGCCAATTCTCCTGGCCCTTGAAGAGAAAGGACACTCCTTCCACAGAATAGAGGGTTCGCGTTTAAGATGTCCACTGTTTTATCACCCGGCCCTTCACTCCATATGGTTTACATGGAAGGTTCTGTAGAGCGGCTCTCGACATTACAATATACCGTACGAGACTGTCAGGGACCTAAGTTAGAGATGAGTTATGTATACTGAATTCTTTTTAGAGATTCAAGCAGGGGAAACAACTTATTTTAAGTAGAATATATAGGCTATAATTTAAAGTATTTTTAACTGCATCAAATAAACACATTTTGTGCAATATGGCCTGGTGGCCCTGGGCGGGGCCTTTTCGGCCCTTAATGACGCACCGCCTCTGGTATCAGCTGACTGACTGGACTTGTGCTATTTATAGTCGGAGTCATCTTATACATGAAAATAAAGGGGGAAAATGTCACCTTCTACTAAAACTGAAATATCTTCACAAGTAATTGTGTTCCGATAACGTTTGTTGGCTTGAGACACTATGCAGGTTACGCGGTATCCATTGAGCCTCAACTTATGCTTGATTCTGTCATCCGAGTATTGTAATAATTGCGAATATTAATTTCATCAAGGTCACATTTCACCTTCTACTAAAAATGAAATATCTTGAAAAATAATTGAGCTACGAAACCTTTGATGGTTTGACACAAAATGCTCGTCACTCACTATCCATTGAGCCTCAACTTACTTGATTCTGTCATCTGTGTATTAACTTAATTATGACTATTTATTTCACAAAGGTCACTATTCTGAAGGGAGGAGCGAGGCAGGGGACATGGGTACCGAGTTTTCAAACTTCCATATTTATGAACCGATTGTTATGAAATTTTGACAGCTAACCTTAGACGTAAGAATTAATATGCATACCAAATTCCATTGCAATTGTTCAATTAATTTGGAATATATATGTATATTTCTTAAATTATTTTTGAAAATTATGTAATAATCAAATTTTTTCACCTGCATTAGCATTACATTTAAGCCTCCGTGGCTCAGGCGGCAGCACGCCGGCCTCTCACCGCTGAGTCCGTGGTTCAAATCCCGGTCACTCCATGTGAGATCTGTGCTGGACAGAACGGAGGCGGACAGGTTTTTCTCCGGGTACTCCGGTTTTCCCTGTCAAAATTTCATTCCAGCAACACTCTCCAATATCATTTCATTTCATCTGTCATTCATTTAATCATTGCCCCAGAGGAGTGCGTCAGGCCTCGGCAGCCGGCACAGTTCATATCCTCGCCGCTAGATAGGGGCTTCATTCATTCCATTCCTGACCCGGTCGGAGACTGGAAGCAGGCTGTGGATTTTCATTAGCATTACATTTGAAAGGAAAGATTGTAGTTTTACGTGACCGTGAATCTTGTGATTATGAGCCACGGGACCTCCTTTTTGCGTGGAATCCGAACGACAGGACATGGCATTTCAAATCGAAAATCTCACATGCATTGACCGGGAATCGAACCCAGTCCACTTAGTGAGAGGCCAACAGCTTGACCAATGCACCACCACGCCCCCGCATTACATTTACAAATCTAGTATTCTGATATTATATACTCCCAAACAGGCGTAACAAAGTTACAAAAAGATATCTGAGGTAACTTAAAGAGATTTAGCTGTAATATTTTTGTTAACATTAAACATAATATATTTATAAATTTTGTAGCTTTCTTCCTACAAAAATTTTTTTTGCTTGCCCCAGAATAATAAAACCTACATTGTTTTCTCTGTTACTTTGTTTATGACCTGAGTGTGATCAAACATGGAACATTTCATTCAATTCAGACAAAATGTGATGCGTGTGTAACATTTTGAAGATATAAAAATGTAGTTTTGACAAAACTTCATTTTTATATAGGCCTATTGACATGGTTTATTCGAAGAAGAGTCCATTTCAGGTTCCGTGTTGACGTTTAGTAATTAAGTATAACAAATTTAAAGTTTCCGCCTAATCAACACTCATTTAATATTTAGTTAGCTTATGGGTGCATATTTCGGAATTAGTACAATTCCTTCTTCAGCCCTTCATAATTCATGTTCAGAAACATCATAGACTAAAAAGACTAAAAAAAAGACCACGTCCATGTAAGAAACATAACACACTGATATTAAAATATTATAAAAAATATTATAAAAACTGGTTGAACACTTTAAAACATGACATAATATGGACATTACATACGATAAAACAGTAAAAACATTCCTGCTGTTAACAATCAAATTGATTACTAATCACTCCTATGCACATTCTTGAAAGGTATGCGCAGGTCAAATGGTGCAGTCGTTAATTTGTAAATAAAAACAAAGAGCACATTACATTACTGTTCAGGACACAAATAACTTGCTGTACTGATAAATGTTGACATAGGTGGAGACTTTGTTCGGTACTTTATTAAAAGTGCGCTGGCATGTGCTTAGTAGATGCAAACGGAGAAACGGATTATTAAGCTTGTATTTTGCACATTAACTGGGTGTGTTTATCTTGAGCCGAACGCTCCACGGACGTGCAACGTTTGAGAGCAAAACGCCAAGGTCAATGACTGTGGTGCTGGGTGGTAGGCTCCCACACCGGCGTTTTGCTCTCAAACGTTGCACGTCCGTGGAGCGTTCGGCTCAAGATAAACACACCCAGTTAATGTGCAAAATACAAGCTTAATAATCCGTTTCTCCGTTTGCATCTACTAAGCACATGCCAGCGCACTTTTAATAAAGTGCCGAACAAAGTCTCCACCTATGTCAACATTTATCAGTACAGCAAGTTATTTGTGTCCTGAACACTAATGTAATGTGCTCTTTGTTTTTATTTACAAATTAACGACTGCACCATTTGACCTGCGCATACCTTTCAAGAATGTGCATAGGAGTGATTAGTAATCAATTCGATTGTTAACAGCAGGAATGTTTTTATTGTTTTATCGTATGTAATGTCCATATTATGTCATGTTTTAAAGTGTTCAACCAGTTTTTATAATATTTTTTATAATATTTTAATATCAGTGTGTTATGTTTCTTACATGGACGTGGTCTTTTTTAGTCTTTTTAGTCTATGGTGTTTCTGAACATGAATTATGAAGGGCTGAAGAAGGAATTGTACTAATTCCGAAACATGCACCCATAAGCTAACTAAATATTAAATGAGTGTTGATTAGGCGGAAACTTTAAATTTGTTATACTTAATTACTATTGACATGGTGTAATAAACGCCTATGGCCTAACTGAAGGTTCAGAATGCTGCTGATTTGTGAGTTTTCCCTTTCTATTGTTTCTTAACAGCTTCTTGCAGCAATTTCTTCGATTTTGTGCTAGGTTAGGTGGTGCCCCATTCCTTTGTAAAACACGTGATCTTCTATTGTTTACCATGGTAATATCACAACACTGACATATTGCAGATGAAGCTGTTGGAAACTTATACCATGCTCATACTCTCTTACCACACATTTGAGTTTATGGGTGGTAGAGCAACCCATTTTTAAAAACTCAGAAACACCATTGAATGCTCCCAAGTTCAGACATTTTTTTTTGTAATAAAAATATCTTTCGGACATTTTTTATATAATGAAAATCCACAACTTGCTTCCAGTCTCCGACCGGGTCAGGAATGGAATGAATGAAGCCCCCATTTAGCGGCGAGGATATGAACTGTGCCGGCTGCCGAGGCCTGACGCACTCCTCTGGGGCAATGATTAAATGAATGACAGATGAAATGAAATGATAGTGGAGAGTGTTGCTGGAATGAAATGTTGACAGGGAAAACCGGAGTACCCGGAGAAAAACCTGTCTGCCTCCGTTTTGTCCAGCACAGATCTCACATGGAGTGACCGGGATTTGAACCACGGACTCAGCGGTGAGAGGCCGGCGTGCTGCCGCCTAAGCCACGGAGGCTTCGACATTTTTTATGTTATATCTTATTTTACGAACATTGTTTTGATTCGGACGTATGGTCTATTCGTTTGGCCATGATACCCAGAGGATTAAGGGACTTCTCGGAACTCAACTCACGTCACTCACTCACCCTCCCGACCCGCTCATCCGACCGGCCGGTGGCGAACAACGACTCACCTACTGGCGCTGTCCCACAGGACTATAAAACTTTTTATATTTAAGGTTTAAATTTACAATGTTCAAGTTTTTTGAATTCTACATAAAATTCTAAAGAAAATAAGTCCAAACGCGACTGAAATGCTTCATATCCACGGTCTGATAGTCGGTCAAAACTTACGACGTATTCGTGCCATAATTGTTTGTACTAAATGAGTCATATTCTCATATTATCTATTGCAATACAATCATAAATGACGTGTAATAAACGACCGTTTAAGAAGTAAGAAGTCCGAGTTTGGACTAATTTTCTTTAGAATTGTATGTAGAATTCAAAAAACTTGACAATTTTAAATTTAAACTTGAAATAAGAAAATTTTAGTGCTGTGGGACAGCGCCAGTAGATGAGTCATTGTCAACCGCCGGATCGGCCGGTCCGGTGAGCGGGTCGGGAGGGTGAGTGAGTGAGTGACGTCAGAACAGTTCCGAGAAGTACCTTAATCATCTGGGTATCATGGCCAAAAGGAAGACTATAGTTAACAAAATAACCCAGAGATGACAGCACAAACAACCGCCATCTTCAGTGTGCTAATTTCATTAGGCTACTACTTGAGGTAAATGCCGTTTGTACCATGTTTCAAAGACCGGAGCACACATCTAAAATCTACGGTACCGGTACTAGAGTCGACCGTGAGCAGCCCCAATATAACATTATAGACCGACTCACTAGCCTACTGACAGCACACGGGTTATTAGAAATATATATCATATCGAACTCAGAAACACGTCTGAATCCTCCCACGTCAACTTTTTTTGTTTGAAATAATTATTTCATTTTTATTTTTATAAACATTGTTTTGACTCAACAATAGTTGACAAAATACATCAGATATGGCAGCATAAACTAGATGTAATTACGTAAACTACACTAAAAACAGAATTCAAACAAAATATATAAAGGTCGGAATACTTGGTAAGATAATGCATTGTGGAATGTCGAGGGGGCGAGCCGGACCAGCTAATTAAGGCTTGATAACATGGCGTACAGGCCGGACGTTTGTTTTAGACGATTGCCCTTGACCTTGAAGCCAGCGGGTGAGCCTGCACACAGTCACTCTCTCACCCTATCGCTTCAAACTTGTCACCACCGATCTGATGTAATGGAATTTCAGACTTGAGCACGTGGCGACACCGTCCCGCTGACAGTACAGTCCATGTCGAAGTATTGTGTGACACGGAAGTACACGTTACGTAGTTACGAACAGAACGCCATTATATTTGCCAATGACTGTACTTCAGCATAGTGTCAGACAGCTTTGTCACTCATCGGACCGCTTGGGGCAGCTGATAACAACACAGGTACTGCAGTAACTCGCCTCCAGGCTTCCATTAAAATTTTTCACTCGTCTAAAACAAACGTCCGGCCTGTACCTCTATGTAAAAATGGCTGCCCAGCCCACAAGGAAGGGGGGAACAAATTAAGTTCCTGATACCACCTTCCTCAAGGTTCAGAGGTAGTATTCTAGTTACCTTGGGTTCAGATAATGTTTTCCCGCCAAAAAAAAAAAAAAAAAATCAGGTTTTTGACAGGTTTTTGGCAAATTTTTGGCAAAAACTCAGTTACCTATGTCCCTCAAGTGTTCTGAAACACGCGTGCTGGAATAGTTTTAAATATTTTTTTCTGAGCGCGGCAATGACGACAATGAACAAAGCAACAGGACGAGGAATTTTTAAACACTGCGGTATTGAGGTACAATAAAACATTTTATTATTACCTTATCGGGAATTGACAGCACATGGCATGATACTATTTATCCTTTGTGTGTGGATTTAGCAGACGTTATATTCTGTTGTATTTTCCGAAACAAAATCAGTGTGTTTATTACCTCGTGCTTGCTCTAGGCCTATCAGATGACAGGTGATGGCGCTGCGAAGCGTAATTTAAAGACACGGTTTGTAGCCTGTATAGAAGGCTAGAAGGCGATTTTATTAGCCATTATTAGGCCTATTGTTTCCATCCAGTCATAGTGTTAACTTCACCGCCTGGCATCCAATTCAACCGTCAACGCGACAATGCAAAAACGCGGCAACAATATCTCAATAGAGTAAGTAGCTTGTTTAAGTATTCAGTGATAAATATTATTCTGTTATCTTAACATATCATAATTATGACTTCCCTCATCATGGATAATCATCAATAATACCTGCTTATTGTAATGTGAGTGTTGATATATTCATCAGATTACTTAGTATTAGCTGTATAATGTTTGCACCCTTTATCGTCTTTTTTATTGCATTGACAACGGTAGCATGGTTTCGGCGTGCAATTTATTTACTTATTTCTCTATTTCAATGCACTCGGCGTTGGTTCAAGATCCATGATAAGATATTTTACGTTTGTACGGTACCGACTGAATGTCTGAAGTGTTACCTTGGTGTAGACCAGTGTACGGAATTATTCGTATCAGCTGATTTAAAAACTCATTTCAGCTGTTCCATGCTCCCGCCATATCATTAAAGTTCTTTCTTTCGAAATAGGCTAGACAGTTATAGGTACATTTTATATAGCCTAAATGACGTACTGAAGGAGCCTATTTTAAGCACCTAAAATGCACTTTTTGTGAACTAAAAGTCCGCGGTCAACATATATGAATATGAATCATGACTGGCAGTGACAATACTGATTCAACTCAACAGCAAGAACATTACTAAAAATCACTATGTTTGAAGTGATGGCAGATTGTTATAATGGGCGAAACAGCGAGTTCATCTGCCCCTAACACATAAAATAATTATACAGATTTGGATGTGGACGCCTAAATATAAAAAAAGACAAAAATTAATAAAAAAAAAAAAACATGGAAAACAACAAATCAGAAATTCTAAAAGGAACAAGTTCAAGTCACACTTGAACATTTAGATTGCTGGCTCTAACCCATTCTCACTTATCCTAAAAATGGGACAAACAGAGGGCAGGCATCGAAAGTTGTTTCATTTGAGGGGCTTGGACATTTAGCCCCATGTACTTGGGTGTGTGAAGAATTTTATCTGATAACCTCTGCTACTGTGATGGCTGTATTATTGTGTGTATTTGCAATTCAGGTAAGGATTGGCAAGGAGACAGTCATGGCTTTAGGTCTAAGTTAGGAACTATCCCATCATTCGTCTGGAGTAGAGGTGGAAAACCATTTCCAGGATGGTTGAGGTGGGATTCGAACCACCTCTTTTTAGTTTTGCCTCACGAGGCTGAGTGTAGGCTACCCTGTTCCAGCCTTCAGACCAGAATATCATTTCTTGGCTGAGCCGGGAATCGGACGTTATCACAGCATTTTATTTTATTCAAAATGAGTCAAACAATACACAATATGTAAAAAATGTAACAGACTTCAATAAACAAATTTAAAATAAAATAACTTTTCCAATTTTCATAACAGTTTTACCAACACCAAGAGGAAGCATTCATTATAATGATCCTTGTACTTACCATGTTTTAGGTTGCAATAACTACTCTACTGGACTTGCCAGCGATACAACATGAAGAACCTAGATTCATTGACATTTGGCGGTATTGAGACGAAATATTCAGCACATGGTAATGCCCACAAATGTTTATATCGATTTTTAGAATTAGACAAGATGCCTGAAAGTTTGTGTGGCTCTGATTGTTATTTAGAAGTTGGGTTAACATCATTATGGATCCTCAGTTTTATATTCTAGAATGAATAATAGACCTACATAATTTTAAGGATTCAATATTGTTTATTGTTTATACAATGTGGGGGCAAAGGCACTACTTGTGAAAAGTGTAATGTGGAATGGGTATCCTGTGCTCAAACTTGGCTTCCATTCACAGTGTACGGTTTGTATTGTACCCATGTAAATATTACAATTAGTATGACATGTGATGATGATAATATCCCTTTGAACTTTGTTTTATAGATACTGGGCATTCCAGAATTTCGCCCTATAAGGGGATTTCAACATGCCGGTAAATCTACTTGACACAGTTTTCTCTCATTTAACCACCCTCAAAATGTCAACCAACTGTGCCAGGATTTGATTACACATACCTGAGAATGGTAGCCAAAAACCTTACCAACTATGCTGTGCAGCCAACATAATATATGGTATAGATCAGTGGCGGTTCTCCATTGAAGCATTTGAATCGTCGCGTCGCCTGCTTTTTTTTTTACAAATTAAGTGATGATTTAAAAATAAATATTTTGCCATTCATTAGGTTTTTTAAACATGATTTTTACAGCATTAGATGTTACCAATTAAGGCATGAACGTCAACCATCAAACGGCATGATATGTGCGCACGGTGGCGAATCTACTGCCGCGTTGCTCAACTAGCCTGATGCGACAGGAATATGCTGACAAGAATGACCCTGCCTTGGTGATAGAGTAAGGCCGGAGGGGGAACGGAAGTCAGCGGTAACCATGGCAACAGGAGTTCCGTGATGCGAATTCAGAAGCAAGTGAGTCGTCTTTCACCAGTGATTGCTCATCCACATTGCTCTCATTTCAAGCTATCCTGTATTATAACAGTTACTGTGCTCGCTGCACATGCAGTTCGTAAATACATAGCAGACGTGTTGCGTGTGTAATATGTTTTACATTTATTTGTTAACTGTGTTATATGTTTTAAATGTATGTTTCTGATACGAGAATAAATAAATTTGTTTGTTTGTTAGTGTAATGAATAATGACAATTAGCAATAATGAAACCTACAAGACTTAATGTGCAGTTTATTGGAATTCCATTTTCACGTTGGAAAGATGAAGACCAAGAGGGATTTGCAGGCATTTAACGAAGGTGGCCTAAGCCATTACATTCTTTGGAAAAATCATGTGATGATAAAAACAACGTCAATTCAAAAGTTTTCGTAAGAAAATTCAAATCTCGATGGTATGATCAACATAGAGGTCGTGTGGCAGTAATTAGGCCTACACACAAAAATGTTATTGATTGGAATAAAAGCAGGAGTGTGGAACACAATGGGGTTGGAGACTTAAATAATGTCACTCGTGCATTTCAGAAACATGAGTCTTCAATTGAACATTTAAGGAATTCAATCGGCATTAAGGAGTTAGGAATAAACATGAACACAATTGCGGATGTTCTGCAAGAAAATTCAACACTACGGTGCCGGCCCTGTCAATATAACGACAAAGCCAAAGCCAACTCTCTACAGGCCATGGAGGCCCTGGGAGTAGTGGAAGGTAGAGGCTTCCACTTTTTTTTTTGACATCGGCACTAGATGGGATGGAGTTGTCAGCTCCACGCCCGGCCGTCTTTGCTCCCAGGAATTACCCTGGTACTCATTTCTGGTGTAGGCTGAGTGAACCCCAGGGCCATTTGCGTATCCGAAAGTGGTAGTGTTGTTTCTAAAATCCACTACCTGGGTGGGGATCGAACCCACTCCCCTTCAGTTAGAAGCTCAGCGCCTCTACCGACTGCGCCACGCAGCCTCCCAATACAACAAGTTGCTTTTTAATTTTTTTTCGCATATATCGGCGCACCACTATCCGATTTACTCCTGAGCCGCCACTGGTTGAGATGTTATTCTAAATTAACTGCAAAAGCTTTCAGATGTACGATTGCTCAGGGTTTACATCTCCATCATCTCTTCATTACAAATCTGATTTGGGTTAAAATTTACATTAAAAATACCCTACCTACTATTTTGCTACATGAGTCAATTCTCATGTCCGGTTATTTCCATTCTCCTCCTTACAAAACGGCCTTACATAAAACTCAGTAATTTTGGTCCACTTCTGTTATCCAAGTCTTGAGTTCCATTTCATATACTGTTAAATGTTGCAAAGAAACAAAACTGGTACGGTATAGAAATTTGCACCAATAATGTTTTCAGGAAATGATAATGGCTAAAACAACCTTAGCTAATAGGAGAAATAAAAATTAACATACGACCAAGATGTTACTAATGAACTTCACGAACAGATTTATTTTCACAAACAGATACAGGACATCAATGTGAACTTTGACCTATAATTTAAACAACATGTTGTTCACATTGCTAAACATTTCACTCTCTCTTCTAAAACTTTTTCATACTTAATTTTCCTTCATTTTCTAAACACACATTGCACCAACATAGGAAGTTTTGGTACACTCAGAAGTAATTCATCCTCACTGATATTTCCTACCAGTGCAGTTATTTTGTTCTTTGAAATAAAATTCTGAAAGATCAGATTTGTTTAATTCTTTCCACAAAAAAGCTATTTATATTTACTGTGACACAACTCTCCAAAAGTCATACTAAAGGAAATTAAGAACTGGATAATATTCTTTACTATAATATACCGGTACTACGGTGAGAGCCCTCCATATAGAACAGCCTCGCATGCGCCATGTAGTGGTCAGGGAAATGTGGCTAGCCACCTGTCAAGCAAGGCACTGGCTCTAGCATCACTTTTTAATGTATTTAGTAATCATCATTACTTACCTGATTTGAGTTTCTGGAAATGCTGTCCTTCATTTTCTAAACACACATTGCATCAACACAGGAAGTTTTGGTACACTCACTGTAATTCATCCTCACTGATATTTCCTATCAGAGCAGTTATTTCGTTCTTTATGAGCCTCCAGAGTACATGGATTGTTTCTGTACACCTTTTGTTTGAGGGTTCCCCCCCCCCAAGTAAAAATCGAACGGCGCTGAAACGTACTGTAAGACTTCTTCATGTAAAGATGAGTTTTCACTAAGAAAATTCGATGTTTTCTTCAATACCTAACCATGTTTATGGGATATAAGATAGGCTATAGTACTTCACCACAAGTCTTAACTCCCTGAACCAAGGTATCTTGCCAGCTGGGAATGTAATCAAGCTATGACCGCATGCAGTGATTCCCATCCCGCTGTTGAGTAACAGTAGATGCTAGTCAATTGGCACCGACTAATTGCTCTCCACCCGTCACACGGCCCAAGCAAGGCTCCGTTCTAAAGAGAAGGCTCTCGCTGTATTTAGCAGGTATTATTGTCAAGTCAACAAATTGGGAGTAGTGTTTTGCAATCGTAGGACTGAATACAACCTTTATAATGGTGAATGGTAATGAGCATTAATATCATTTACACCAGAGCTCTCCAAAATGGGTGCCCCCAACTCCCTGATGTCTTGCATGTGTTATTTGAGTATTTGGAACGGCACAGGTATTTTTGATTAAGTGATGGATAGGTTCAGAAAGAAGCACCAAAAAATTGTATAACTGGAGGAGAGAAAAAAAAAATCCTAAACTATTGAAATTAGCCAAAATACCTTTTGTAATGATGAAAAGAAAAATGGAGACGAGAATAGAACTGAGACGTTCTTGAAGTTCAGTGTTGTCTTTGTGTCATAGTAGATGAGTTTATAGCCTTTTCTGATATTTTGGAATTTAGACCCCATGCATTTTGTTTTCTGAATACAACAGATGTTAATGTGTCCTTGGAATATGATTCGGCTACTTCTGCATTTCGTCCAGAAATCAAATCTAGGTCCAACTACTAATTAGGAGCTTTTATGTAGGGTGATGCACTTTGACAGCCTTGGTATTTTCAATTGATATTATAACTAGATTCCAGATTTTAAAGGGAAAAATATTCATTTAAAAAGGACCAAAAAGGGGAAAAATATTCAATAAAAAAGGACCAAAAAAGGGGAAAATATTCATTAAAAAGGGATTATTTAAGAAAAGGGAACTGGTCAAGAGAATAAAGGAAATAAAAAGGTATGCATAATCAGTTAATCACTTCTAATTTAACTTTAGTGCATTAAAGAATGGTATCAATTACATGTCCAACATTTGAGGATGTTAACGATATAGGCCTATTCTCTTTTATGTAGTGTCCTTGTGTTACAGTGTTTATTGCATTCAGAACGAATTGAACCTGATGACGTTTAACATTTCAATATGTTTGAAGGTCAAATTTTGTCTCTTTGAATTTAAAATATCTTTATACAAAGAAAATGAGCGCTCAACATCAACGGAAACCAGTGGGGAATATTTGGTTTTTACTCTAAACTCTAAATCAGTGCACTTCACTAGTTTTTCAATGTCTGGATTCTTTGCTAAGCTTGCCTTAAGTTTTTCTTTTGCGAATCCCTCAAGCATGTTGTCAGTTCTTTCAACCACACTCCACTGCACCTCCTTGGATAAGCACTGTTCTTCCAGTTGCAAGATGGCAGCAGGAAGAAACTTGAACGTATGCACTGCGTACAGCTCTGTCTCCGAAGTCGGATCACTCAGCAGGTCCTTCGCTCGACCCACAGCTGCAGATTCAACATCGTCCAAAGACAGTATAAATTCCTTTATCTTAGTGAAATGTTCACAAAGGAAAACAGCACATGAAATCCATGTCCCCCATCTAGTTATGATGGGAAACTTAGGTAGTGGTAGGCCTGTAACTTCCTTGTAAAGCTGTATTCTACTTGGAGCTTTGTCTTCTTAAGTTCGGATATGAAGGCATTTACAACAATATACAGGGTTTCTATAAAAGAACTCCGGGGTTTTAAAAATTCATATCTTAATAACTGTAGAAGATAGCAAATTGTAGTTAATTTCTCTGAAACGAGTACCTCATCAAGTTTTGCTCATACCAATAGGGAATGTTTTCATCAACAGTTGGCAGCGCTGCGGAGCGTTGAACTTGAAACAACGTAGCGGCAGTCAGTGCTGTCTGGATTGCCGCGCTATGGCGACGCCACAACAAAAGGCTCAATGCGTTATTCGGCTAATAGAAACTAATTTTGTTGTTACGGTACAAAGAAACTTTCTACGTAATGTTACGTGCCACCCCCCTAGTGGCACTTTTGTTAACTGGATTACGGTGGGTAGAAAGCACAACACCAATTACTGCTTAAAGAAATAATTAACTTTATTGTGGCCAGAAAGATACACTACTCAACAGCAAATACAAGCAATTATTACCTTACTCCAGTTTCCTCACGTCGAGAATACTTCCCCTTTCACTTGTCAACAGACCACAGTTAATCCTCTCGCTAATGAGTCCGGTCCCGTACGCTGGCTGGAAATAGCTGCACTAGGTCTGTCACTCACTGTTTTGCAACTCACCACAATAACCTCTCTCGCACTAGGTAAGCACACTCGCTCAAAACACAGGCAGTCCCCTGTAAGCTCCTCACTCCCTTCGCTGTCAAGAGAATCGGCTTCACTAGGGGTTTCGAAAGTCTCCACACTTCTGTCGCTCAGGATAAGCGCTCACACTCGCTCGTAAAACACAACAACAACCACTGCTTGACAGGTCGCTCTTATATAGCAGTCCGGTGACTCAATAAATGCTTCTAGATCCATCCAGGGTTCACGGCTTCTCGAGGTTTCCATCGCTGGCTCAGTCACGAATATTCTGGACCATCCCTTTGTCCTAGTAGCCCTGTTGCATAAGGCGCACGCAATACACGAGGCAGGGCACAGCCCAGCCCTGGGGCAGTTGTGACTCATGCGGCGAGCGATGACACAAACTCACAGCCGTAACAGTAATTATGGTGTTGACCCGCCTACGGATAAAACCTTTCGCCAATGGTTAAGTGCTTTCAAACAAACAGGAAGTGTTTTAAAACATAAGTCGCCGGGTAGGCCGCGTGTCACAAGAGAATGTGGACAGAATCCGAGCTTCATGCCTTCGAAGCCCTAAGAAATCATTGACAAGACGCAGTCTTGTGTTGGGGTTACCAACAGTTTATAAGGTAGTTCATAAAAGACTTCGTTTAACTGCTTACAAAATACAACTGTTACACCACATTAAACCGGCAGACAAGATTAAGAGATTAGACTTTTCTGTTTCTATGCTAAACGAAATTGATGAAAATGACGATTTTTTAAAATGTTATTTTTAGTGATGAAGCGACTTTTCATGTGAACGGGTCTGTTAACAGACATAATTGCAGAATTTGGGGATCAGAGCCACCCCATGAGTTCATCGAGTATGAACGTGACATGCCAAAAGCGAATGTTTGGTGTGGTCTTATGCATGATAGAGTAATAGGTCCCTTCATTTTTGTTGAAAGAAATATCAATGGTGATGTCTATTGTGACATTTTAGAGGAATATGTTTTTCCTCAGTTAGATGACATTGAGGCGGAGAAGGGTTTAGTCCACTTCCAACAAGATGGGGCACCGCCACACTTCAGTTCGCGTGTGCGTGAGGCACTTGACGCTCGACTCGGCAACAGATGGATTGGAAGGGAGGGACCTATTCCATGGCCTCCAAGGAGCCCTGATATGACTCCGTTGGACTTTTTCTTCTGTGGGCATATCAAGAATCTTTTATATGCGGAGAAAATTCATGATGTTGGCCATCTAAGGGAACGAATAATCAATTGTGTGGCAACCCCCCAGACATGCTGGCCAGGACATGGGGAAAGTTGGAATACCGTTACGATGTGTGCCGTGCCACTAACGGGGCTCATATTGAACTTTATTAAATTGTTAAAAAAAAAAAAAAATGAAAATGCAACCTTTCCAATCATTTATTAAACATTAATATAACTTTTTTACTTCATTACAATATTTTGCCTCAAAACCCCGGAGTTCTTTTATAGACACCCTGTATTCAACCCTTATTGCTTCACATACCCTATGCAAAGCATGAGCAATACAAGTTGTATGGTGAAGATTCAATACATAGGCTTCAACTGTGCAAATGCTGAGACCATGTATGATGCTTGGTCCGTAACAACTTGCCACACTTTGTTGTACTGTATTTCTGATGGCCAGAGTTTAAAACAACAATCATTGAAACTCTGCATTATAGATGTAGAGTTTACTTTTTCCAATTCATACATGGCATCCAACATTGGTTTTGATGGGTCTCCTGTCAATGGCATCACAAGAATGTTTAGAACAGCTCTTGAAAGTGAATCGGTTGCTTCATCCAAAATGAAGCAAACTGGATGGTCTCCAACAACCTCCTTAACTTTTTGTACATTTGCTTCATAAATTGGTTGTAGGTAACTCTTTCTAAGTGTACTTTCATCAGGGACAGTGCGATGTGTGTATTTTTCCAAGAAACTCTTCATTGATGGGTTATTTACCTTATTTAAAGGAATTCCACACTGAACAAGGGTAGCTGTGAGGTCACTGAAAAAAACGTTTCGTTCCCTGCTTTTTTGTTCGGCCTTCTGAAAAGATTCCTGTAAAAATGACTGTTTGGAAACTTTCGCACGAAGAGCTTTGTTTTTCTCATGTTTGGCATACTTGAGATGCTGAATTATTCTGTCCTTTATATGTTTTCCATCTACTTTAATATCAATATCACATAGAGAACATCGAATAACGGTACCATCCGTTTCGATTAAATCGTCCTTGAAACTGCTTACGCTCTTCGCATTTTATTGCTAAAAGACGACTTCGCCATCACTATTACAAGCTACTGCTGCCACTTAACGGTGCGTGCTATTCTCTATGACTCTGTTTCTGCTACTGAGGCGAGCAAGCTACTGTAACAAAAGAGAATAGGCTATAACTGCTTCACACATTCTGGAGGGGATGCGACGAGTCTAACAACACCTGCGGGTGGGGTGAGGCGGTGCAGTGGGCGAGTTCAACTCTGGGGCGAGTTTGGTATAGAACCCGTGTTAATTCTTTCTTCCCTTACGCTGCATCGGTATTTTATGCAGGTATTTTCCCTCAAAGTGAAATAAATTCTTGAGGTTTTGCCGTATATTCTTAAAAAAAAGGGAAAATAAGGGCAGATGTAGGAGAAAACGGAACAAGGGCTCAAAAAAGGGAAAAAAGGGAAGTTAAAACACGGCAATCTTGAGTTTTAAATACAGTTTTAACCCATAGTATCGATTATTTCTTGTTTCCAATAAAATTTTAAAAAAGGTATTCCCTTTAAAATCCAGTCTCTAATTATAACTGCTTAGCAAGTCAACACATCACTTTAAGGGAGTGGCTTGGACTATTCAATTCTCCAGCATTTTTGACATTTTGCGGGGATGACCTAGCATTTTGGTCACTTGTAGAGCCTTTTATGTACTGTATCTTCTTCATTTCCCGGTTCCAGTGATCTGGATAGGGGTGTGAATCAAAGACCTCCATACTTTTCTGTCTCTCCACCACTCTTCCTTCTTCCAGTATATCTTCCACATTCACTCTTTTCTCAACACTCTTTGTATCTAACCACCTCATCATCGGCCTTCCCCTTTGTCGCCTTCCTCAGTAAATCGCTTCGGGACTCTTGTCTTCTCTCAATCATATTTCCATACCATTTTATTTTAGCCTACTGATCTCAATCTTGTCTTGTAACTTGGAAAATCCTGTTTTTCCCCTATCCCTTTGTTTCTAATTTTGTCTGCGAGTCTTTCCAATTATACCGTACCTCTAAGGAACTTCGTCTCTGCTGCCTGGATTCTACTTTCATCCAGTTTTGTTATTGTCCACATGCCTGCTGCATATACCATATAGGTGTGTAGTATGTTGAATACAAGATTTCTTTACATTTCTCAGGAACTTCCTGGTTTCACAGCAGATCCCTTACACTCCGGTAAAACCCATTTGCTTGTTGGATCCTCTTACAAATGTCCTTTTATGTATATTATTCATAATTGGGGGATAAATTCATTGGCTGTTTGTTTTACACACAGTTGCCACCTGTAATCCCACCTGTTAACTGGGGCTTAGGGTGCCGCCGTTGAGTGAATGATCCTCCGCCATCCTACCTGGCACCACAGTTCACCATCAGACCAGACTTCAGAATATGTCCACGTGGTCTGCCAGTGATTGCCTGTTGGTCCGTGGGAGCTATTTCATTTCTCTCCAGTCACCCATAGCGGAAAGACAACCTGGAGATGCACCCTCTAGTAATTACAGACTCCTCAAATGATAATTTCTATTGAGTAAAACCTCACTGCATGACTGCAGTTGAGATTCAAACTGAAATCTCAGGTTGTCCAGGGAGACCACTTACACCAATGCTTGCCATCTCCTGACCAAGGTATATTATCAAGTCTTAGATGAAGAGAGTGCTAAGGGGCAGCTGTCTATGAACTTGCAAACACCACCGGAACCACCAATGTGCCAGAGGCAAAACCTGACTATTAATTTAACAAGTGGCTAGGTACATAGCTAATCCACAGTTGAATTGGCTTGAGACTGCCATTTTCTTATTGGTTGTTGGTGATATATAGACTATCTATATTCCTTGGAATATAATCTGCTTGCTTTAACTTCCTTGATCGTTCCATATTATATGTTCTAGACGGAATGATGGAGCAGAAACGAAGATACAGATATTTATAGTAGGCTATGTTTCATTTTTATCTTTCTCCATGTGCCTAAAATTTAAAGCATAGCATGGGGGCCATAATTTTTCTCTGCATAGTCAAAGGCCCTATTTAAATGCATTGTCGCTTTGAAAAGTGATCTTGAATTTCAGTTCTGTGTGTTTTGTGCTGTGTACTAATGTATAGATGTGTAAATTAGGATTCGTTTTAAGTAATACTGTAATCTCATATGTGCTGCTAGATACTTGTCTCATTTGTACAGTTGCTGGCTTAAACTTTCAAGTATGTAATTTTATTGAGTGTAAATGCATCGCACAGTAATTAAAATATTAAAGATTTCTCTTTATTTTGATTCGACATCATACGGGCCTCACTCACAACAGACCTTACAGCAAAGAGTCTTTATCTCACTATCTCAACACTTTTCTAACAGCCAATAAGATGTGGGCAGCGTTCAGCCAATCACGGAGTGGATCAGCTCTGTACCTAGCCGTCCGTTTGATTTATTGCCATTGTTCATCATTGAACAGAGAGGTAATGCCAAAACAAATGGACTCAATTAGTGTGTAAATCAGCCAAACTTGTTAGTTATAAAGGGCCATGCTCCTGTGGACAGGGAGGTATATCAAAGGTAATGAAAATGTTATAGTAATGGGAGATTGGAATGCTGTGGATAAGGCAGACAAAAGGACACTTTTCCATCTGGATATCAGAATTTATTTTTTGTTTAAGAAAGCCAGACATTTTCCTTTTTACTTTGGAAAGAAAATCCACCCAAATGCTTTTTTATTTATTCTCTCTCCCCCCTCCCAAGAAAAACACACCTTATTAAGAAAAGATAACACTAACCTTGAACATAGGTATTGGAAAACGAGACATTTACTTCATGAATAGAATAATCACATTTTGCTTTTATGTCACTCACAACAACAATAACAAGTCATGGAGGCCTACAAATAACCATCTATACTATAGGAACTATAAAATTTCATCTTATTTTGGAGCAGATTTGGTATTATTGTTAACAAATATCTGTGTTATATTTATGTGTTGTTATTGTATCATTAACTGACTCACTGTTGCCATATTTCACATTCAAAATATTTCTCAACTAGCAGTAGTGCCCGGCTTCGCCCGGTGAATTTATTTGTTTCATGGATGATAATGAATACTACTACAGAACTGGAGCGCTCAAGGATAAGGATCGGAAAGCACCAACACTTATTGCAGCTGATAACCTCAGTATACTGCACCAACACCATCGCCCTTATACAGAGGCATACTATTGTCATGATGATAACTGTTTTAAGGGGCCTAAGAAATCTTTTTGTGCTAATTACTCCCCGTGACTGCAATTTATAAGCAGCTCGCAATTCTGCACCAGAACACTGGTAGGGGCGACGTGATGCAGCCCACATTGCCTGGCAACAATAGAGTTAGGTATTATTGAAGCTGTTAAGGAGCGCTTGTTCTCCCGAATTACTGAACAATCTTTAAGGTTACCTGAGAATTGTAGCATAATGCTACATAGCCTAAACTATTCCTCTTGAATCTGGCTATCATATAAAAAAACAATTTTTCGAATTCGACTGGTGGTTCCAGCGATTAGCGCGTTTAAACACACAAACTCTTCAGCTTTATTATAATAGTATAGATCATACAAACATCCTGATTCCTGAGGAGTATGGTACAAAAGCCTAGGAGAGAGAGAGTGAGAAATGAAGATATTCAAAAGGAAGTGAATGTATAGAAGCTGGAGCAGAACAGAGTGAGATGGCATGGACATGTGAAAAGGATGAACGATGAAAGAATGCTGAAACAAGTGATGGAGAGACGGAGGACTGGAAAGAGAAGGCGAGGAAGACCTAGATTATGATGGATGGATTTGGTGAAGGACAGTGTGAGAAAACGAAACCTGGAGTGGAGTTCAGTGATTGAGGAAGGATGGTGGACAGAGAGAGTAAAGTGGAGGGGTGTCATATTTGTTCCGACTCGGCTTAGGCTGGAAAACGGAAATTGATGATGAGGATAACCAACATCCTGAGCCTATGCTAACCATCACTGGCTCAAATTGGAGATGAATTCCTGTTGCTAAAGGGAGCTTAAAGGTCACAACTAAATTCCTACGGTATTTAAAAAAATGAGAGTTTAGAATACCTTGCTATCAAAATATAACTTGTTAATGAATACAGTACATAAGATTCAGAACTATCCTGCCTCAAGGCTCAACAAGTGGTCAAAGTTGGTAAACTGTGATCTTGGCAGGGTGTACCAGGTGCTGGCTTATGAGCCTGACTTGGTGCATGAAGGTGAAACCCCGTAACAGACAGGGCAAAAACCTAAACAATTCGCTGGAGGAAAAATAAAAACCCAGCATAGTAGCTCAGCCCATTGTTATGGTATACTAGAATTACCCACTGCGGCTTCACCCACGATAATTGGATAAACACTACACTATAAATTTAATGATGACTCACCCATCAATGCCATTATTTATTTGTTGTTCAATTTTGAAACAACCTGCTTAACAATAAGATCGAAAAGATATGTAAGACACCATGCTGGCCATTCTAATGATATAGAGAACAGGTGTACACCGATTTGCTAGAACTGTATTTTCGTGTTGTTCTAAACAAAGGAAGATTGTAGTTTTACGTGACCGTATATCTTGTAATTATGGGCCACGGGACCTCCTTTTCACGTGGAACTGAACCACAGGACATGATATTTCACTTCGAAAATCTTACATGAATTGACATGTTCTAAACATGATGCACCTATGCACGCAAGGTTGATGATCGAGATGTCCCAAGTCCTTTAGTAAGGCAAGAACAAAAGCAATAATTTTAGTTTTGCAAAGAAAAAGAATCATCCTAATTTCTGCTATAAAAATTTCCAAATGAATATAATTTGCCTAAAATCACAATTACACATCATATAACAATTTAAAATTGGGTAAGAGCATCATGTAACTACGTTATAATATTCTCGTAACTTTGCCCATTATTCCTAGTTTATCAATATTTTTCCAGTGAAATCTCCTTATAGGACATGATGGTTCATTTGCATACAAAACAAAAGTTCATTACTAACACATGCAACATAGCAAAATTATCCCAATCCAATCACATAATGCAAGCAATCAACATGCCACACATGCAAGCAACACAAAAGGACACTACATACCGTGAATTGTGAGTTCAGAATCTTTGTTGATCTCGTACAGCCTGATAGCCTCGTCCAGTTCCATTTGTGTTGATATAGTGCAAGGATCACCTACAAAAGCATCAGCGCTATTGCAAGTGTTCCAACAAGTAATTCAAATGTATATGCAAGGGTATTTTTTTATGTAATGTCCGTTCTGAACAGCAAAATATGTATTTATAATTTACTTTTTTATCATTTTACTTGCGTTTACCTGACCAAGAAGGCTTTAGCTGCTGTTGCAATGGCATTAGTCAGATATTTAAACTCTCTATCTTCCATCTAGGCCTACATGGCTTCTACATACAGTATTCTTTGTGTAATACATGCGCTAATAGTTTCATGATTTGTACATCTGTCAGAGCTTATGATGAGCTTTTGTATACCCTCCTCATAAGTGTCTTCTGCCTGTCCAAGTTAACAGACAATAGTATACAAACTGACCTTGAAACTTTCAGAAATTCCAATGACAGTGTGGAAATTGTAAATATCTGTCTTAATGGATTTCATGCACCAAATCATCATTGATTACAGATGGTCTGCCAGAGTGTCACTTACCATGCATGTGTTCCCACTCATCCCTGAACAATCTCACCCATTTATGAACTTTGCTATCAATCATTGCATTGGGATCGTACTCTCCACAAATCGACAATCATGCTTCTTGCTGCCAAGAATAATCGACCACAGTTAACAGGCTGCTCGATCGCCCCGACCATGACGGTCTCATAGTACACTGACAACTTGGCTCAAATCAGTAGCTGTCCGAGGACAAGAGCCGTCGGAAATCTGTGCCTATGAGTGTATGGAATAAGATATTGTGCAAACGGAAACTACAAAACATTTTCATTTCACATCAATAGACCTAACAATGCGTTAGGTAGCAAATTTCTTAACACCTACGTCCAAACAACAGTTGCTGTTGTTGGTTTATTTTAATAGCATTAACAGTTTTCATTTTACGGCCTTTCAAATGTCCCCATGCCAAAGAACATAACTTGTGCACTGCTGGTATTATTCCATACAATGACACTTGCAGCCTATTTCAATAGAAAGAATAGCGGTAATTCTCAGTTAAGCTCTTATCGTAATCTCCAACTCCCTTTCAAAAGAGAAGGCCGGATCTTGTACTAATTATCACTCCCAAAAAAATGCCCATTGAGGGTTAAACAGCAATACCTAGACAAAAGCACTAAGTGATAGTGGAGCCTCCTACATTGTAATATAAACACATTATTTCCTTCCCGAGATTGTGAACAGTCGATCTGAAGAATTCTGTGATGTGTCTAAGTAAATCAGGGATAGACCACCATGTGGTGCAGTGACTAGCAATCTTGGCTGTCACCCATGAGGTCTGGGATCGATTGCTGACTTCCAATTTTTGAAACTAATATGAGGGTAGCATTTCCATATATACAGTACAGTACAGCATGCTGTTCACTAGAAACTAGGACTGCAAATTACTTTACTTGACACATTTAGACACACCTCAAAAAATGTAGGGAATATTCCGAGATTAGTCAGACTACATAGTACGCAGTTTGTAAGTGATCAACAGAGGGCACAATTTTTGTTGAAGAATGCAGTTGAGTTTGCTTGGAGTACAAGCACGGGTAGGATGAACGATACCAATTGAGTGAAGGCACAAACTAGTATACACTGTAGAGTTAGCAATTCAGAAGAGATCAGACCATGTTTACAATGCATAATTCACTTTTCAGCCACAGAAAAATTGTGGCATTGATTCAAGAATGAAGAAATGAGCATGCCTGTTGGGATTGAGCATAATGCAGTTTCCAAGAAATGGAAAAGGTACACTGATACCTGTGTTCAATAGACAGAGGAGAGATTGCTCTCAAGTGATGAGAAAATTGGTATAAACTGTTAAAAGTTCAATACATCTTTCATAACTATCCCAGGTCATTTCCTTAAGCAATTGCCAAACAATACAATGCTGGAATTGGTTTTGCCAATGACAATGGCCAGGCTTAACGCAGAGCAACTGTAAAGAAGGAAGAGAAAACTAAAGACTACTACTCTATTGACTCAGAGCAATCTTATGTCAAGACATATTGAATATTGATCTCAAAGTTTCCTACATTGGGTGTATGCTTCAACTTGCAAGGACTTGATTCATTTCCCCTCAGTCTCTTGGATATTTTTGTTGAATCCTTCTACCCTGAAGGAAAATGGAGAATGGCAACTCCTCCAATTTTGGCAAGGCAAGGCATAGGCTACTCATTCTTCTTGTGTCCACTTCATTATTGTGAACTCTACAACAGAAATTTAATTATATGATTTGAGAATCATACCTCATGGAGTTTTAATCTTTTCTTAGTATTTTTTATTCATGTGGGAGATATAGATATGTGGGAATGGATTTTGGCAAGCGAATAAACCGAACACGTCTTGAAGTAGTTTTTTAAGTACCGTATAAAAACCGCCTTTAAACGTAAGATTACATAAGATGAGATTTAACAGAACTTGACGTGACATGACTCGACACAAAACTGTCACTGATCGTCTTAGTTTCTCGCAACTTCCACTTGACTCCTCTACGCAGCGCCACCGGGCAGTGTCGAGGCTGGCGGGAAACCCAAAAACGTTCATTATTTTCAGATTCCCACAATCAGCCATCCTGCAGATCATCCGCCTCGGATGATGAGAAGTCTTCAGTCCAGGGTTTGAGGAATTCAGCACAAGTAGTTGTTCGGTTGGGGCCTAAGTGATTCCCTTCACGACAGAGGTCGTGTCATTCAGCTTGACTGGAGATTCTGTAAGGCCCAAGGTACTTTTTCTTCAATTTAAGGCCTGGTCCAAACTGGGTCCTCTTGATGGTGACGATATCGCCAACTTGGTACTGGCGAGCAGGCCACCGACTTCGATCAAACAACACCCTGTTTTCTTGATGCACTTTCTGGATTTGTGCTCTCGCTTCTTGACGGTGTTCATCTCTCCTGGTCTCAAACTCGTCTACCATCTCTTCATTGATCAACTCAACTATTTTCAGGTCATTTTCACAGTGCATTTTGGCTCCTGTCAAAAGTTCGAACGGCGTCTGCTTGATACTGCGGTTGTAAGTGGAATTCATGGCTCTTCGATCAGATTTGACGTGTTTGTACCAATCTCCAGGGTTTTCGATGGACAACCTGGCCAGCACGGAGATGATCGTGGAGTTCATCCTTTCTATCTGGCCATTGGCACGAGAGAGTCTGGTCGTGATCAGGGAGTGGGTGATGATGTTGGCAGTGCAGTACTCTCCGAATTCATGTGAAATATACGCGGTTCCACGGTCGGTGACAATCTGCGCAGGATTACCAAATACTCCTTTTTGTACGTCCAGTTTCTCCGTAGTTTCTTTCGTGATCGTCGCTTTAGTGGGATACAGCCACACACACTTTGTGAAGCTATCTGTTACTGCGAGAATATGCTTGTATCCTTTTTTCATTGAATCCAAGGGTTCAAGATGGTCAGCATGGTAAGTGTGAAATGGTGTGCTTTCTTTAAATAAGGGATGCAATAGTCCTTGTTTCATCGTGATGCTCATCTCAAGGCTGGTACTCTTCGCCTCTTCCGATGCCTTTCCTATGTCCATCTCATCGGCTGCTACCACATCGATTCGGTACAAGTACGCTTCTGATATGTCCTTGGACATCTTGACACCGATTTTGCGGATGGTAGTTATGGCTTGGTCCAGCAAGTCGTTAACCATGATAGCTGGCAACTTAAGTACATCTCCAGACACCACACAGAAATCAGTCAAGTAAGTGTCGTCAACCTGGACGTCGGTTGGAAAATATTCTAGGGGACGCACCTCACTGTCTCCGATACCCTCGAGTACTATGGCGGTAGTCTTCTGCTCCGGATCACCCATCTCTGTGTAAATGTCTTCACGGATCAGATTGACTGGGCAGCCCGTGTCAACTAATGCATTGATCTTCTGGCCCTGGAGCAACAATTCCTTCATCTTCATAATCGACTTGGTTCCCAAAGCGACGTTCACTGTCTTCTTCTCGGCATTCTGCCCAGGGTTTGGGCACTTGGAAGCTATGTGTCCGAAACTGCTGCAATTGAAGCACTTTGGACCCTGACTCTCGTGTGGACATTCTCTGGACTCATGACTGTTCTTTTGACCACAATTGTAACATCTCTTTACAGACGAGGTCTGCTTCTGCCTGTTGTCTTCTCTTGGTGTATGTTTGTTTGTCGTCTTCTCATTTATCGTCACCTGGGAGTTTCGTGCTTAAGCACTCTGGCAGATGTTAAACTTGTCCTTGAATTCCTTGATGTCCCTTGCTCCTTATAGAATCATCTTGGATCCAGTGTCATCCTCGATGCCATCGATGACGTACTGTATCAGCGATTTCTCATCGATTCGTCATTTCGCTCATATTGGCCCGTATTGACGCAAATTGAATACAGTAAAGTTATTATTTATTCCGCCCTATTCAATACAATTTACAAACTTTGTTCATAGAAAATTATGATACATGTTTCGAGACCATGTGGTCCCTTCTTCAGTCTTTGTAATGACTTGATTTAAACTTTAGAAAAACATCATGAGCGATATCTTTGATGATGTTTAAAAGTTTCAGTCTGAGATCTTTATATTTATATCGTGACCTTTTGGCTTGGCTTGCCATTGGATTCGTCATTTCGCTCATATTGGCCCGTATTGACGCAAATTGAATACAGTAAAGTTATTATTTATTCCGCCCTATTCAATACAATTTACAAACTTTGTTCATAGAAAATTATGATACATGTTTCGAGACCATGTGGTCCCTTCTTCAGTCTTTGTAATGACTTGATTTAAACTTTAGAAAAACATCATGAGCGATATCTTTGATGATGTTTAAAAGTTTCAGTCTGAGATCTTTATATTTATATCGTGACCTTTTGGCTTGGCTTGCCATTGGATTCGTCATTTCGCTCATATTGGCCCGTATTGACGCAAATTGAATACAGTAAAGTTATTATTTATTCCGCCCTATTCAATACAATTTACAAACTTTGTTCATAGAAAATTATGATACATGTTTCGAGACCATGTGGTCCCTTCTTCAGTCTTTGTAATGACTTGATTTAAACTTTAGAAAAACATCATGAGCGATACCTTTGATGATGTTTAAAAGTTTCAGTCTGAGATCTTTATATTTATATCGTGACCTTTTGGCTTGGCTTGCCATTGGATTTGTCATTTCGCTCATATTGGCCCGTATTGACGCAAATTGAATACAGTAAAGTTATTATTTATTCCGCCCTATTCAATACAATTTACAAACTTTGTTCATAGAAAATTATGATACATGTTTCGAGACCATGTGGTCCCTTCTTCAGTCTTTGTAATGACTTGATTTAAACGTTTCAGTCTGAGATCTTTATATTTATATCGTGACCTTTTGGCTTGGCTTGCCATTGGATTCGTCATTTCGCTCATATTGGCCCGTATTGACGCAAATTGAATACAGTAAAGTTATTATTTATTCCGCCCTATTCAATACAATTTACAAACTTTGTTCATAGAAAATTATGATACATGTTTCGAGACCATGTGGTCCCTTCTTCAGTCTTTGTAATGACTTGATTTAAACTTTAGAAAAACATCATGAGCGATATCTTTGATGATGTTTAAAAGTTTCAGTCTGAGATCTTTATATTTATATCGTGACCTTTTGGCTTGGCTTGCCATTGGATTCGTCATTTCGCTCATATTGGCCCGTATTGACGCAAATTGAATACAGTAAAGTTATTATTTATTCCGCCCTATTCAATACAATTTACAAACTTTGTTCATAGAAAATTATGATACATGTTTCGAGACCATGTGGTCCCTTCTTCAGTCTTTGTAATGACTTGATTTAAACTTTAGAAAAACATCATGAGCGATATCTTTGATGATGTTTAAAAGTTTCAGTCTGAGATCTTTATATTTATATTGTTAGGGCTGTGAGTTTGTGTCATCGCTCGCCGCTTGAGTCACAACTGCCCCAGGGGCTGGGCTGTGGCTTGCCTCCTGTATTGCGCGCGCCTTATGCAACAGGGCTACTACAGACAAAGGGATAGTCCAGAAGATTCGTGACTAGACCAGCGGTGGAAACCTCGAGAAGCCGTGGACTCTGGATGGATCTAGAACCATTTATTGAGTCACCGGCCTGCTATATAAGAGTGACCCGTGAAGCAGTTGTCGTTGTGTTTTACGAGCTAGTGCGAGCGATTATCTTGTGCGACAGAAGTGTGGTGACGAAGTGCTGTGCGAGTTACGAAATCCTGTGACATTGTTTCTCCCAGCTTGTGAACAGCGAACATCAAGTGCTCGTAAGTAACTATATTTGTTGTACCTGAGGAAGAGGGGCAGGTAGCTTCTGCCAAGGCCACCGGACTCATTAGGACGGATTAACTTCTGTGGTCTGTTGCAAGTGAAAGGGGCCAAGGGCGCATAAGGAAGAGACTTGAGGAAACTGGAGAAGGCTCCTAATTGCTTGTATCTGCTGATCAGTGTAATTTTCTGGCCACAATAAAGTTAATTATTTCTTTAAGCAGTAATTGGTGTTGTGCTTTGTACCCCCACCGTAATCCAGTTAACAAAATTGCCACTAGGGGGTGGCACGTAACAACTGGTGTCAGAAGCCGGATTACGAACTCAAGCACAACACCTGACGGTCCTGGTTTCAAAACCCGAGCAGGTCATTTTCTCTAATTTTCCTGTGAGTGCATGCCCTTTACAAGACAAACAACTAAAATGGAGGAGAAATTGGCAGCATTGCTAGAAAAGTTAAATGGCATGGAAACCAAATTAGAAGACGGCCAGAAGAATTTAACCAAGGACCTAACTGCCAAATTAGAAGACGGCCAGAAGAAGATGGAAGACGGTCAAAATAAGTTAGCGGAGGACCTGAAGAAGATGGAGGATGGCCAGAAGAAGTTAGCAGAGGACCTGAAGGACAGCCAGAATAAGTTAGCAGAGGACCTAACCGCCAAATTTCTGGATGGCCAGAAAAATCTGGAAGAGTGCCTGCTGACGAAATTAGAGGAGAGCCAAAGGAAATTAGAACAGGGCCTACGTGAGGAAGTCGCAGCAGTGGAAAAGAAGTTCGACGCCTTACAAGTGGAAGTTGCCGAGCTGCGCCAACGCCCGCTGATGGGGGTGGAGGAGAAATTCAACGCCTTACAAAAGGAAGTTGCCGAGCTGCGCCAACGCCCACTGACGGGGGTGGAAGAGGAATTCAACGCTCTACGAGAGGAAGTTGCCGAGCTGCGCCAACGCCCGCCCACCGTTACACTGGGAATATCAGGAACGGGACATAGCAGTGTGACGCCCCCAACCTTCGACGGAAAGGTCCCGTGGAGCACCTACTTACGTCAGTTCGAGGCAGCCTGTTCCATAAATAACTGGAACAACGCAGAAAAGGCTACAGCTCTCATTGTAGCGCTGAGAGGCGACGCCCTTAACGTCCTTCAGGCCATCCCGACTGGATCCCAGGACTACGCTTCACTGATCGCCCATATGGAGTCCCGATATGGAGATAGCCATCTTCAGCAGGCCTACCAGATGCAGCTCCGGACCCGGGTACAGAAGAACGCGGAAACCCTGCAGGAGTTCGAGATGGACATCGCACGCCTCGTAAGGCTCGCCTATCCAACAGCGCCTGCCGACTTTCTGGAACAGATTGCGACGCAGACCTTCACCGACGGGCTACGGGACTCGGACACTCAACAGGCACTGCGACTCGCGCGCAATAAGACCCTGGCAGATGCGCTGAGCCACGCACTTGAGTTCGAGACGGCAAAACAGGCATCTAGAATGCACGCGCGGGTGCGTCAAGTGGACGTCGACGAACCAGTAAAAACCAACGAGACCAAGCCCCTGGCCGACGAATTGATGGAGGCGCTAAGCCGTTTCTTCGACAGTCGCGCCACTACCAGCAACGACACAGCCGGAAGACAACCGGAGAGGCGGCCTGGTAGAGGACTACCGACCTGCTGGGCCTGCGGTAAGAAAGGCCACCTGAGCAAGGACTGCGGTGATCGCCGCCGCCGAGGGTATCCGACGGAAAATCAGTCGTCTGAAGACCGCGCCGCCCAGGGAAACGAGTATTAGCCAGCCTTGGGGGGCAAAGGTTGGCTTGTGACAGTCGTCAAGCCCCGGCAGTCGAAGTGCGTGTGACGAAGTTACGGAGGGACAATAGCAGCCTGATGGTCGACGGAGTCATCAACGGAGTGAGCTGGCCCATGCTGATCGACACGGGAGCATCGAGGACCATCGTCAATCCCACTGTGATCCCGAAGTGGAGAGTGCAACCCACACAAAGGAACCTCCAGCTAATAACCGCGACCGGAGAGACGCGCACCGGTACATGGCGAAGCATCACTGGAGTTCGTCATTGGTCGACGGGTGATAAAGCATCCAGTGCTTGTGGCTGACGTATCAAACGAAGTGATCATCGGACTGGACTTCCTGGACCAGAACAACATCATCTTGGACCTGAGTACCAACACTCTGCACTTCGGAGGTGAGGAACTTGCTTTGCAACCAGCACACGAGGCAGTCACCGCACGACGAGTAAGGCTGAGAGAAGACGTCATCGTTCCTGCCAGGACGGAGGTCAGCGCCGCCGTAATTGTCGACGGAACTGCTGAGGGAGTGGCGGCTGTCATCGAGCCAAAATATGAGGACATCCAGACAAAAGGATTGCTAGTTGCCAAGACCCTCATCAACACGACGCCTCGGCCGTACGTCCGCCTGTCCAACCTGAACGACTACGACATTACGGTTCACCGGGACACCAACCTAGGAGTCTGCGAGCCCGTTACCTGGATTGCCCGCATCACCGACACGACGGACGGACACCTGCAGACGGACAACCGAAGAAGACGCACACTGCCAGAAGAACTACAGAAGCTGTACCAAGGATCCCAGGACCATTTAGACGAGGAACAATCACGCCAACTCCAGGACCTGCTACGCGAATTCCAGGACGTCTTCTCCGTGGGAAGCAAAGACTTCGGCAGGACAAGCTTGGTCCAGCACAGAATCGACGTTGGGGACAGCGCACCGATTAGGGCCCCATTCCGACGTGTCCCGCTCGCCAAGCAAGCCGAAGTCGACCGGATGGTTGAAGAGATGAAGGATCAAGGGGTGATCGAGCCATCACATAGTCCTTGGAGTTCTCCGGTCGTGCTTGTGAAGAAGAAGGACGGTTCCACCAGGTTCTGCGTGGACTACAGGCGGGTGAACGATGTCACGAAGAAGGACAGCTACCCTCTACCCCGGATCGACGACACGCTGGACACCATATCAGGGTCGAGATGGTTCTCCACCTTGGATTTGAAGAGTGGCTACTGGCAGGTGGAGGTCCACCCTAAGGACCGCGAGAAAACGGCGTTCTCTGTGGGCAGCGGGCTCTGGCAGTTCACCGTCATGCCATTCGGTCTGTGCAACGCCCCTGCAACCTTCGAAAGGCTAATGGAGTCCATTTTGAGGGGACTACACTGGAAGACCTGCCTGGTATACCTAGACGACGTCATCGTTCTGGGGAGGAGCTTCGAGGAGCACTACAGCAACCTGAAGGAGATCTTGTTGAAGCTACGGGCTGCCCAGCTGAAGTTGAGCCCCAAGAAGTGTCAGCTCTTCCAGAAGCGGGTCCAGTACCTTGGGCATATCGTCTCCGAGGAAGGGGTGCGCACCGACCCAGAGAAGACCGCAGCTGTGAGGGAGTGGCCAGTTCCGAAGGACAAGTCGCAACTACGAAGCTTCCTGGGACTCTGCACTTATTATCGTCGCTTCGTGAGAGGATTCGCCGACATCGCCAAACCTTTACATCGACTGACTGAGAAGGACCAACTCTTCACGTAGACAGCAGAATGCCACAATGCCTTCGAGCAACTCAAGCAGGCTCTGTGCACCGCGCCTATTCTGGCCTACCCCAGACCTGGAACAAGGTTCATCGTCGATACCGATGCCAGCGACTTTGGCATAGGGGGAATCCTGTCGCAGGTAGTGGACGGCGAGGAGAGAGTAGTGGCCTACTTCAGCAAGGCCTTGTCAAAGCCAGAAAGGAACTACTGCGTCACCAGGAAGGAGCTGCTCGCCATCGTGAAGACCATTGAACACTTCCACAAGTACCTGTACGGGCAAGAATTTCTCATCAGGACCGACCATGCATCCCTGCGGTGGCTCCTGAACTTCAAGCAGCCCGAGGGTCAACTCGCGCGGTGGTTAGAGAGGCTTCAACAGTATAACTTTGAGATTCAGCACAGGAAAGGCCAACTGCATTCCAACGCCGACGCCCTGTCACGAAGACCGTGCCCAGAAAACTGCACCTTCTGTGCCCGAAGGGAGGGGAACACCGGGATACAGTGCCGAAGGACTACCGTGGAACTTCAAGGGAGCTGGAGCCGCGAATCTTTCACGCGGGCGCAAGCGGAAGATGTTGACCTGGGACTGATAGCCGAATGGAAGAGGGCCTGTGTCCCCAGACCCGGGTGGAACATTGTGAGTGACTGCAGCCCAAAGTTTAAGTCCTACTGGGCACAGTGGGACTCGCTGATTGTAAGGGATGGCCTCATCTGCCGTACCTGGGAGAGCACCGACGGAAAGATATCTCGGGAACAAGTCGTCGTTCCAAAGGCTATGACGGAGGAAGTCCTGAAGGAAGTTCATGGAGGATCATCTGGTGGACACCTAGGGATAAAGAAGACCCTGGAGAAGCTGAGAGAGCGGTTCTACTGGATCGGATGCCGAACAGACGTGGAGAACCACTGCGCGAGGTGCCACGATTGCGCAGCCAGCAAGGGCCCAGGACGAAGACGACGGGGTCCACTGAAGACCTACAACGCGGGCGGCCTCATGGAGAGAGTGGCCATCGATGTTGCTGGACCATTCCCGTTAAGCGAGGCAGGGAACCTCTACATATTAGTCGTCAGCGACTACTTTACCAAATGGCCGGAGGCGTATGCGCTCCCTAACCAAGAAGCCGCGACGATTGCAGAGACCCTGGTGAAGGAATTCGTCAGCCGGTACGGAGTACCCCTGGAGCTGCACTCCGACCAAGGGAGGAACTTCGAGTCGCAGGTGTTCCAGAACCTATGCCAGCTGCTGGGAATCCGGAAGACAAGGACAACGCCACTACACCCTCAGTCCGACGGGATGGTAGAGCGATTCAATCGCACCATCGAGAACCATCTTCGAATAGTCGTCAGCGAGCACCAGAGGGATTGGGACAAACATCTTCCACTATTTCTCCTGGCCTACCGCGCCGCCATGCATGAAGCCACCGGGTGCACACCAGCCCGGGCCATGTTTGGGAGGGAGCTCCGTCTACCTGTCGATCTTGCCTTTGGCCGACCTGGGAATGATCCGATCCCGGTAAGCCAGTATTGTCAAGAACTGGTCGACCAACTGGAGGACGTGCACGCGTTCGCGAGGAGGAAACTGCGGATCGAGACCGACAGAATGAAGACCCGATACGACCAGCAGACGGATGCCGGCGGATTCCACGAGGACGACCTGGTCTGGCTCTTCAACCCATTACGGAAGAAAGGCCTGTCACCCAAACTGCAGAAGTCCTGGGAGGGCCCGTACCGAGTCGTGAAACGGATCAACGATGTCGTCTACAGGATCCAGCGGAGCCGGAGGGCGAAGATGAAGATCGTGCATCGAGATCGCCTGGCAGCCTACGGAGGGACACAGACGGACCAATGATTGATCGGGACGATCAGCCTTTTTAGGAAGGGGGTGGTGTTACGGCTGTGAGTTTGTGTCATCGCTCGCCGCTTGAGTCACAACTGCCCCAGGGGCTGGGCTGTGGCTTGCCTCCTGTATTGCGCGCGCCTTATGCAACAGGGCTACTACAGACAAAGGGATAGTCCAGAAGATTCGTGACTAGACCAGCGGTGGAAACCTCGAGAAGCCGTGGACTCTGGATGGATCTAGAACCATTTATTGAGTCACCGGCCTGCTATATAAGAGTGACCCGTGAAGCAGTTGTCGTTGTGTTTTACGAGCTAGTGCGAGCGATTATCTTGTGCGACAGAAGTGTGGTGACGAAGTGCTGTGCGAGTTACGAAATCCTGTGACATTGTTTCTCCCAGCTTGTGAACAGCGAACATCAAGTGCTCGTAAGTAACTATATTTGTTGTACCTGAGGAAGAGGGGCAGGTAGCTTCTGCCAAGGCCACCGGACTCATTAGGACGGATTAACTTCTGTGGTCTGTTGCAAGTGAAAGGGGCCAAGGGCGCATAAGGAAGAGACTTGAGGAAACTGGAGAAGGCTCCTAATTGCTTGTATCTGCTGATCAGTGTAATTTTCTGGCCACAATAAAGTTAATTATTTCTTTAAGCAGTAATTGGTGTTGTGCTTTGTACCCCCACCGTAATCCAGTTAACAAAATTGCCACTAGGGGGTGGCACGTAACAACATCGTGACCTTTTGGCTTGGCATTACAAAGACTGAAGAAGGGACCACATGGTCTCGAAACATGTATCATAATTTTCTATGAACAAAGTTTGTAAATTGTATTGAATAGGGCGGAATAAATAATAACTTTACTGTATTCAATTTGCGTCAATACGGGCCAATATGAGCGAAATGACGAATCCAATGGCAAGCCAAGCCAAAAGGTCACGATATAAATATAAAGATCTCAGACTGAAACTTTTAAACATCATCAAAGATATCGCTCATGATGTTTTTCTAAAGTTTAAATCAAGTCATTACAAAGACTGAAGAAGGGACCACATGGTCTCGAAACATGTATCATAATTTTCTATGAACAAAGTTTGTAAATTGTATTGAATAGGGCGGAATAAATAATAACTTTACTGTATTCAATTTGCGTCAATACGGGCCAATATGAGCGAAATGACGAATCCAATGGCAAGCCAAGCCAAAAGGTCACGATATAAATATAAAGATCTCAGACTGAAACTTTTAAACATCATCAAAGATATCGCTCATGATGTTTTTCTAAAGTTTAAATCAAGTCATTACAAAGACTGAAGAAGGGACCACATGGTCTCGAAACATGTATCATAATTTTCTATGAACAAAGTTTGTAAATTGTATTGAATAGGGCGGAATAAATAATAACTTTACTGTATTCAATTTGCGTCAATACGGGCCAATATGAGCGAAATGACGAATCCAATGGCAAGCCAAGCCAAAAGGTCACGATATAAATATAAAGATCTCAGACTGAAACTTTTAAACATCATCAAAGATATCGCTCATGATGTTTTTCTAAAGTTTAAATCAAGTCATTACAAAGACTGAAGAAGGGACCACATGGTCTCGAAACATGTATCATAATTTTCTATGAACAAAGTTTGTAAATTGTATTGAATAGGGCGGAATAAATAATAACTTTACTGTATTCAATTTGCGTCAATACGGGCCAATATGAGCAAAATGACGAATCCAATGGCAAGCCAAGCCAAAAGGTCACGATATAAATATAAAGATCTCAGACTGAAACTTTTAAACATCATCAAAGATATCGCTCATGATGTTTTTCTAAAGTTTAAATCAAGTCATTACAAAGACTGAAGAAGGGACCACATGGTCTCGAAACATGTATCATAATTTTCTATGAACAAAGTTTGTAAATTGTATTGAATAGGGCGGAATAAATAATAACTTTACTGTATTCAATTTGCGTCAATACGGGCCAATATGAGCGAAATGACGAATCCAATGGCAAGCCAAGCCAAAAGGTCACGATATAAATATAAAGATCTCAGACTGAAACTTTTAAACATCATCAAAGATATCGCTCATGATGTTTTTCTAAAGTTTAAATCAAGTCATTACAAAGACTGAAGAAGGGACCACATGGTCTCGAAACATGTATCATAATTTTCTATGAACAAAGTTTGTAAATTGTATTGAATAGGGCGGAATAAATAATAACTTTACTGTATTCAATTTGCGTCAATACGGGCCAATATGAGCGAAATGACGAATCCAATGGCAAGCCAAGCCAAAAGGTCACGATATAAATATAAAGATCTCAGACTGAATCTTTTAAACATCATCAAAGATATCGCTCATGATGTTTTTCTAAAGTTTAAATCAAGTCATTACAAAGACTGAAGAAGGGACCACATGGTCTCGAAACATGTATCATAATTTTCTATGAACAAAGTTTGTAAATTGTATTGAATAGGGCGGAATAAATAATTACTTTACTGTATTTACTGTATTCTCATCGATTGTCGACCTGCTGGCTATTTCTCGCATCACCAGGAAATATTCATGAGGAGTTTCAACTTTTGTTTTTCGTCGGTTGGTTAGCAGTCGATGAATCTCTGCTGCACTGGTATCATCGCGGATTTCTTTCTTCATGGCTTTCTTCAACTTGTGCCAGGATGTGATGCCACATTCACTCTGCACAAACAACTGAGCCAGACCTGTCAGCGACTTTTTTGCATCTCGTCCCAGCCCATCAATGTTGCTGTTTCCTCGAAATCCTTAATCCAACGTCGCACCGGATAGTTCTCGCTGCCGTCAAAGGTTCTGACAGAGCCCTCTACATCTCGGAAAGTTAATGCAAACTTGTGTGCGACTCCACGGTTTGCAGTGTGCCGCAAGTCCATCACGTCCTGGTCGACTTCCCCTTCACTTGAGCTTATTTTCTACGGTCTTCACTTTGTGTTTGGTCTTAGTTATTTTCTTTTGTTTACATCCTATTGTTTTGGAGAGTTTCTGGTCTTCGGACGAGCTAGATGAATCCGATGATGATCCTGACGTGCTAGAGGTTGAATGTTTCGAGGATTTTATCCCAGCCATTTTCTCCTTTAACTCACGTAATTCCTCCACCAGTGCTTCGTTTGCCTCTTTCATCTTGCTCATTGCATCTTTCTTTTTACCCGTCTCTTCTTCTTCACCTTCTTCGTCTTTACGCATCCCCAGCCACGAAAGGTCCATTAAGTTATTACAGACGCGTTGCACAAGCACGGCTTTCTCTCCCATATATTCAATTTTTAACACTGTGCACATGGCAATCAGGTCAGCCTCGGTGAATTCGGTCTCAATGAACTTCAATTTCACCAGGTGTTCTGGTGAGTCACGTTCAAACTCGAATCCTGGGAATTCTCTTAAGCGCTGTCTGTTCTTTCGATCACGTGGCAGTTTTTCGAAAATGAGGTTATGTAACGTCTTAATCACGGCCGTGGGCGCCGTCTTAATGTTATTATTCACTTTTTCAATATCTTGTAAACACGCCACTTTGTCCGCCATTTTTCTTTGTATTTCCGCACTCGCGCTGAACACTTTTCTTTTCGTCGTCGTAGGCTTCAGGATCCTGGAACTCGTCTTTTGTAGCCTGCTTGAACCACCACGTCTTTGGAAGTTGAACAGCTGCTAGTCTTCTATATTCCACGGACCCACGTCGTCGTCGTAAATCTTGCCAGAAAATTGTCGTCAATTCACGCCTTGTTGTCCTCCGTCATTGGTTTTATCGCTGTAGGCCTAGCCAAAATTGCCGTTCCGCACTCAAAATCCTTCTCATCCCGGACAAGCCCCCAAATGTGGGAATGGATTTTGGCAAGCGAATAAACCGAACACGTCTTGAAGTAGTTTTAAGTACCGTATAAAAACTGCCTTTAAACGTAAGATTACATAAGATGAGATTTAACAGAACTTGATGTGACATGACTCGACACAAAACTGTCACTGATCGTCTTAGTTTCTCGCGACTTCCACTTGACTCCTCTACGTGGCGCCACCGGGCAGTGTCGAGGCTGGCGGGAAACCCAAAAACGTTCATTATTTTCAGATTCCCACAGAATACATCCAGCCTATAACCTATCGATGGGCACTAATCCACAATTCTCCTGTGCTCCTGAATCATGCATTAGTTGACCTACAAAGGGATTGTAATTAAACCTTCTAAATCTTATCTCAAAATGCTCAGGCTATGTAGGTTAGATTTTCCAACTGAATATACATAGTTCAAGATAAGAAATCTATCTTAGCACAACTTGGTACTCTATCATGCACTCTGTTCCGAAATACCAATTTTACTGCAACCTGTTGGTCTATCTCTCTACCTTGTCCACAAACTTTTTAACACACTACAGTCTAAATCTATGCATGATGGGCACCCAAATAAGTGATACATGCAGTAGCATTATAACTTAAATTCTGGTAGCTGGCAGTGTATGTAAGAAAGCAGACTAGTATGATCTAAGAAGACAGTGTTGTGTTTACATATGCAGAAGAACACTAAACTGAATATGTATACAGCATATTTTGAAAGCAAAAGGTGTTAGTGGAACCAACATTATCAACATAAGAAGGATGTGTGTGGGAATGCGAGTGTATGGTGTGCTGAATTTTGTGGATGTCACCACGTTTCATCCCCAATCACTATCTTGGAAAGCAACAGACTCCTTCCAGCATGGTAATACATCATGGTGCATGCAGGCATCCATTCAACCAACAAGTTAGTTTTCAATGTTTAAGGCAATATTAGTGGAACAAAAATTTATAATTGCAAGAAAGATGTGTATGGGACTGTGTATCTGTCACACAGTATGGTGTTCAAAGGGTGTGGTAAATTTTGTGAAACTGTGAGTGTACTGAGGACATACCTCGACCAGGATGGATCGGTCCAAATGGGTCCAGTAAGCTGGTTTTGAATTTTTGAAGGCAACAGATGCTAGTGGAACCAAAATTTATTATTGTAAGAAGGATGTGTACAGGAGTGCATGTCCGCTACGTGACAGTGTTCAGATGGTGTGGAAAATTTCTACCAAGGAGCAGGCGAAGCACACTTGGCCATCACCAAGGAATCAACTACAGCAGGCTGTTCCAGCTGAGCTGCTCGCCAGTGAGCAGTGGAGTACTCGCCACCTTGCGTGAGTAAACTTGCAACATGGAATACAGCTCTGGTGTGAGGGCTGCCGTCACTGCGCGGTGAATACATCAAGACTGGCAGGAAGTGCATGGACTTGTGTTATGACCTTGACCCAGTGACGTATTGGCTATCACCCCCATCCTCTCCACCCGTACTCCGAACAACACTGCTGAGTACTCGCGTGTACGCATACTCAAACTCGTGGATTTGGAACAGCCTGAACTACAGCCATAGATAATTACAGTATTAGGGCGAATCATTAAATCACCAACCATGAGATTGCAGATACATTATCGTTGAGCAAGGATACTGATCACACCATTATCCATTGATGGTGAAGGTGAATCCCCGAGGAGCGAAAGGTTCGGTGAATGGGTGTCTGCATGGACCACCTGATGTATTACCATGCAGAAAGGAATCTACTGCTAACCAAGATTGTGGTCGGAGATAAAACGTGGTGCCTCCACTTCGACCTAGCCAACAAACAGATGAGCCTGTAATGGAGGCTAACCGGCTCACCACCTCCAAAAGAGGCTTTATTCCTCCAGCAGAGCTGGAAAAGTGATGATCACATTTTCTTCAACGATGAGGGCTCACTCACTATTTGTGGATTGGTTGAAAGCAGGTGGGACCGTCAATGCAACCACATACTACACTACCTTAAATAAACTCAAATCGGCCATCAAGAGTATCGTTATCAACCGTGGCATTTCCACTGAGAGATCATCAACTATCCACCCATAGACCCCATCCCTCTCCAAGCGACTACCACATCTTCGAGCCACTGAAAAAACACCTGTAAGGCTGCCGGTTCACCAACAATGATGTGATTCATGATGCCACGGAAATTTTGTTCGCTCACGAATATATAGAACCTTGTGACACGCTGGGACACTTGCGTCAACAGACAAGGTAGAGGGTATGCCACTTATGTATTACCGTACTTGTACTTCTTGTATGTTCATAATATTCCAACCAATATGCCATTACAGTTTTTTAAAAGTCTCACTTTCATTTGGGTGCCCCTTAAATTACACATGCTCTCATACTTATAAACTAGACCAATAACCTAGTTGTTAGGCCTCTTAAAACAACAATTATCAACTAACTTATTGTCTGCACAGAAAGATAATTCTTTGACACTGATACAAACATCCACTACACACATCAGGTGGCTAAAATCAAATTTTAATTCCTACATAATTGCAGATTCTCTTCTTCTTCTTCTTCAATTTGTTACTTTTATAATAATAATAATAATAATAATACAATAAATACAAGAAAAAATGTAGTGAAACTTTGGAATATGAAACAACAAGTAGGATGGATTAAGGAAATTGGAGAAGATATGAATTATAAATAACCTTGGATGACTTGCAAAACAAAACAAAAAATTAAAAAAAAAACTGAAAGGTATAGAAATAAGATTTCAGGCAAAAATAGACGAACGTAATACAATAAAAAGGGTATTTCCAGATGAGGAACGCCTGCGAAGATCAGAGCGAATGAAAAGCTACTGTGCAACTCGGAAAGGAAACTTACTGAAGAAGAGGACCAAGAAATGAGGCCGTAAAATCAGAAGTAGAAGAAGAATACAATAAACTCTCAACTATCCGGGCACAGATTATACGCTTTGCTGATTATCTGTGCGTAGTTTGGCAAAAAAAAATTGTTCTATGCTAATTTTAAAAAATTCCTGTCTAGTGAAAGCTTACAGTTAAACTGCGCTGTTAGGAATGCATTGATTATAGTATTTACCACACCTCGGGCAGTCTGCCAACTGTGACTAAAGTTACTAGTTGCATGACATGGCAGAAAAGTATAAACATATTTTTTTATCTATCTATATAGCGAAGAAATTAGAATAGAGTGAATCAGAGTTGAAACTGATAAAAGCATTCGTGAGTGACTGAACAGTGATGTGTGTAAACTAGGATTCGAACAGCTGAGCGATGCACACGCAGTCATTGTAAATAGAGTTAGCCCAGGTCCACCAAAAGAAGAATGATCGACGAAACACCCATCGCTCACAAGGCATCAAATGGTAGATATTTATTATTAGAATACACCACGAAACAAAACTTATTTGACACCATTTTTGAAATGCTCTGGGAAATGAGAACTGTTATAAAGAAAGAAAGCAAATAATGCATTGAGACAGAAAAAAATAGATGATTATTTACGAACTGTGACAAATTTGCAACTCAATGAGTTTTGTACTGTCCGTCCACCAGCTCATGATCTCAGGGGACTGAAGGGGAGCGGAGAGACATTCCAGCTGCGTTGATTGAGTGGACGTGCCGCTGCAGGTATTGCCAACTCAGCACCGATGTTATTCACGCTATGGTTACTCACTGCTACATTCGTTTAGTTTCAATTGTGAAATCGTACGGGTCAGCAGTAGGTTGGCACTACTGTCGTTCATGCAGAGGCCAGCTGTCTCCAGCTGACTCATTGCATTCCTGCCACGGTTCTTAAGCTGGTGGACGGACAGTATTTCATATGTAGTATGCTTAGTAAATAAAAGTGTCATTTCCAGGTGAGGTTATGTTTGCTTGTATTATCAGTGCTTTTCAGTTAGGCTATCTGTGCAATCCCAAGTCTGCACATGGATAATCAAGAGTTCACTGCTGTAATAATAATAATAATAATAATAATAATAATAATAATGTAATGGATTTAATGTCCCATCTAACCTCTGTGGCTTTAGAACCACTGGTGCACCAGAATTTTGGAATCTAATGGCACACTATTGTCACACTCTAACAATGTTAAATTGCCATTGGATTGGCCAGGACTGTTGGTTTTGTCATGTAAATGTGTAGCACTTTACTTGACCCCCATAAAGTCACTCTAACTCTTTATTTTTATTTTTCATGTCCAGCTTGATAAAGCAGTATGGTACACAGAAAGTTGGTTTTTAACTTCATAAATAAACCAATTTTTGCAGTTTATGATCCAAGAACATGAAGATAATCCCTAAACCAAACTTAATATGCATACAGATCAACATGATAATTCAAATGGCAGCATTTCTGACTTGGGGGTGGTTTATTTTGTCCCTGGTAAATACTTACAAATAATATACCATTGTTATATAATTTAGAGGCTTGGGACATCAACGATTTTCTCTATCAGTAAAGCTTTAAATCAGGGTTTCATTTAACATAACAATATCGTAATTGTTACGTGCAAGAGCCCGTCCCAAAGTTTTCAAACATGTATCTACGCCTGGATGTAACTTCATGACATTTTGAAACGACCGCATCTTCGCTTGGTTCCGTTTGTGAACACGAGATGGTAGCTGCTGTCGGACTTTGGCGTTCTTCACGTGGTTCCTTCTTCTCCGATAGTGTGTGTTGGGGTGCCTTATAACTTATCCTATTCCTGTCATGTTGAAGGCTATTTATTATATTCTACGTCATAAACAAAAGCCTATATATACTTCATGCCGCCAAAACATTTTAGTGGTGTCGTGTGAATATTATTTGGTTTTCACATTGTCGTAATATGTGGCTAAATTTAATTGGTCCAATTTAAATAAACCTGGTGCATGCTGGGTGGCCTTCGTGGCTTTTGTCATCCATCTTGTGAATAATATGTTGTGACTGATTGCTGGGAAAAGAACTACACATATTGTGAATCTCGCCAGGGCGAAGCTAACTTGGGAATATATCCCAGTGTTTAATGATACATGAAGTATTAGTGTGCAACTATCATCTATGATGATCGTGTAAATTGTTTCGTCGGCCTTAATATGGAAAGGCGATCTTTGGTGTGCATCTCTTCGACAGCGACTGGCAGCCATCTGCTATTTTGTTTATTTTTGATGATATAAATCCTTTAAGGATGTCTTAGTAGTGTTTAAAAAATTAGTGTTTCCCCTAAAGGTATGTTTTGCATGTTATTATTTTAAATTATTGGAGCTCCATATTTTTGCATTGTGTACTGAGTGTTTGTTTTGGTTCTGAAAGGTTGACCTTGGAAAAGATATGTCACCTATGAAAATGTAAATTTTTTGTTAAACTATATTTGTCCGGGGAACACTACTGTTTTTCTTCTTATTTTATTATTTGGCATCTGGCTAAGGCATTTTCTTCTTATAATATTATGGTACTGGCCAGACGAATCTATTAACACTAGGCCTAAATTGGTTCATTAGTCGGTCGGTTTTTAGTCTGATCCGTTGCCTTTAAAAACTATTTGATCTCGTAATGTCTAGAGTTTGTTTATATCTAGCTGTTTTCTCACTGCAGAAGATTTAATTTAAAAATGTAAGTTATGCGTTTCACATAAATACGTACTGATGTACCTTCAACTGTTCTTGGTCGCCATGGTTACTTGTTGACAGAAGTGCATTGTGGTTTTTTTTCTGGTGTGTTTTTTGAAGTGCACGTTCTTGGGTCATGGTGATGTTGGTTAACTTATTTGTTTTAATTTTCCTTTGGTTTTCCTTTTTTGGAGTTTTCTTGGTGCTCCTTCGTTATTCTTTCGTTACCTTGTTTATGGTAATAATTTTGCACTAGTTTTTTTTTTCTGACTCTCCAAGGCCCTCATGGTCCAGTTTGGGAATATGTCTGGTGCTTATTTAGTGTTTTTTTTTGGTTTGTAGCTGTTGATGCTCTTACCTCAAGTATTTTTTTTTTTTTATATCGGTCTTAAATATTTATTATTTCTACAGTGAGAATTCTAGCTGAGATTTTATTTTATATTTAAATTTTGGCTGCCTGATGCATGTTGTTTTCTGGTAGAGGTGTTTTCTTTTTAAATTTTAACATTAAATTTTTATTTTAAATTTTTAAACAACTGTTGTGGCATTATTTCATCGGCAGCAGTTCTGTTGGTTATTGGGGGGTGTCTGTAGAATAGCCTGTGCGTTCCCCTTTTCCACCTTCCTTTCACCCCTTTGGAGCTCTTCTGTTGGGACATGTCATCTGGAGGTGATTTTGTTGCTGAAGCGAGGCGGACCTCTAAAGCCAAGTAAGTAGGCCCCATCCACGCTGGCCATTCACACGGGGCAGTAATAATAATAATAATAATCTAATGGGTTTGATGTCCCATCTAACCTCTCTATAAACATATACCATACTGTATACATACTGTACCCGATACCTAGTTTAGGCTATCGGCTATGCCAGCAGACATTAAGCCGTAGTTGAGGTTTTGAGAAGAGTTAGGAAAAGATAGCGCACCGATCGAGTCAAGAAGAATGTCAAGATGACGTAGGAGGTCTAGGATCAAGGAGGCACTGACATCTGTAAGAAGATGGAATTATGGATCGAGATGTGAAGCTTTATTGAGATATGTATGGAATATGGTAATTAAACATCTTAGAAGAGGATATATAACATGCATTATATGTGGAAATAATTGTAAGGGAGTTAGATAACCCTTAAGTTATTTTATAACGGAATAGCCGAGATGATGAGGGTTCGAGACTATGATCGTGACGCGAGAGCACTGTGGTGGGGGACTACACCACGTGTCTGCGCTAGGCAGATAAGTGAGAGAAGACAGTGCCAGCACATTCAGTGGAGCTCTGTCAGTCGAGCAAGTAGGGTCGAGCTCTATAGCGCAAGCCAGACGCACGGTGAAGGTCGCGTAGCATACCGAAACTGTCACGGCAGAGTGTAGGCGACAGTTTCAGCATCGCCGAGCAGCGAACGCCAAGCAGGTCATTGATCCAGGCGGACTTGCCGAGGAAGCAATCACAGACGGCCGGGATATGTTAGAACAGCACTGCAAGTAGTTGGAGACTTTATTACAAGCTACATTTCAACGCAGTTTGAACACAGTTCTTTTGAATAATATGACGACTATGCTTTTCCATAACGCATTCAAAGTTACTTTAACAATTTCAAGCAAGCGGAATGTTGTTAGCATAGGCACTGATGAACATTAGATCGTGCATTAATGAGATTTATTTCTTATGCAGTTTCATGAATTACCAAATACAGACAACTACAGGGTGTTTAGTAAACTTGGACACGCTCATGTAAAATTTTATTTTACGAAAGTGAGACTTAGCAGTTATTGGAGATTGGTCTTTCAATACTCAAACTGAACATTTAATGGAACAGTGGCGTAACTTAGAAGAGGAGTAGGGGGTCCGCTGTTTCCATGAACTTTTTCGAGAGGAGTTGGACAATATCCGCTATGGGTAATCCGAAGTTCAACATGCTAGAGTAGACGCAGATAGAGACAAGATGGCACCGCAGAGCGATGGATTCGATTCCTGACGAGAGGAGTCCACCAGCTGATTCACTTGGGATTTCGAATGCAATCGTCATTTCATGGATGGAATGATATTCACGCCGATCTTTCGAGAAATTCATTATGTAGGGAAAATCGACGATCTTGGAAATTTAATTACAGCTGATTATGAAAGGTACTGTAAGAGTCATAACTACCTGATATGATTATTTTCATGAATACTGGGCACACATGTATATTTTTCTAATAGGAGTGATACAATTATATAGACATGGTTTGACTTTATATACTTCGAATTTGCTAGAATATGGAGTAACCATATGATATGGCAGGCATCATTATACGAAATTCTCACCATTGGTTGGCTTTATTAAGCAGATGTTTAGTCTTTTAGACATTTTTCCAGCTAGGATATTTTTCATAAATAGTTTTTTTTGTGTAACGAGTATTTCGAACTCGTGATCTGCAATTGATTATCTAAAATTACTTCGTCAGTTCATTGCATACTAGCGAGTGTGTATTATTCATCAGTAGGGATTTTTTCCATTGGATTGTTTGGAGATATTAAGAAGTTATTCACTTTAGTGAATGAACATCGCTTTTATATGACAACTAGAAACTTGTTGATTCCTATCTGGTACATTCACTCATATAATCTACGAGATGGGGTCTTTAGTATTTATACGATTGTATGGTGGTACTCATCTTACCCATCGTTCAGGGCACTATCATCCAAGTCGACGGGGCGAGGTCTTTCGTATTTATACGACTGTACGGTGGTTACACATCTTACTCGCCATTGAGGGACTCATTTTTATCATCCGAGTGTACACGAGATTGTAAGTGAATCAAACAAGGAACTACTAGTCACATATCAGTCGAGATTTTGTTAAATAAAGTAACGATAAATGTCAGCAGGATTGCATTTAGTAATTCTTGTTTGCCAATCCAATATTTTGTTGCTATACTCTTTTGAGAGTAATTTCAGTTTAACAGTTGTTACAGCTGATGCTTTGATGATTTTTATAATTGTGTTTGATACCTTTGAGAAGGATTTAAAGTAATTGAATCTTGTAAGATTAATCATTAATGGTCAGATTTATTATAAGGCAGATCAGTATTGCAGATTTTGATATGAGAGATTATAGCACATTGGTGTTTTTCTGTGATGTGAGTTATAAGAATTGTAAGAGAATTTATGCTATTTGAAAGCAGATCTTAAATTACTGAGGTAATATTTTTTTCAATTGTTTAAGAAGTTGTCTAGATGTGATCAGAGTAATTACAGTTATTGGAGATTGTGTGCGTTGATAATTTGAAGCCAGTTATATATTTTTTGTAGATCATGCAACATGGTTAAGTGAAGTTTGTGATAGGCATTTTGTGGAAGTTGCCATGTGATAGTTGCAACGTTGATAATGTATTTTGAGGCAGACATGAGGTCGTCGTACCCAGTCTAGCGTAATTGTTGAGATTCATGCTGTATGTGCTGAATATTTATGGAGTTTTGTGGAATAATTATTGTATTCAAATGTGATATTTGAAGTATTGAGGAAATATAATGTCGTTGTGGATAGTTAGATCCAACGTGATGTCGTGGAGGCAATAATATTTTTTGGCATGATAAATTAAATACGAGATATAACTTGGAAGTGGTAAAACTGTAAGACAACGTTCTATAAACCATATTAAACAATTTGTTAGGAAATTAAACAAATAAATAAAGTTGATAATACAAGATTTTCTGAAAATAATAATTAATGAAATAATAATCTGAAAATTAAGCATATTAACGATCTGACCTAATGAAATAAAAATCAGAATGACTAGATGAAATAATGAAAATCTAAATAACCAGAAGATTGAAATTTAAATAATTTGATAAATTAAATTTTGGAATAAATCAATGAATTAAATAAATGGATGAATTAAAGATTGAATAGATAAACTGATTGAAATAAATTAATAGACGATTGTAATGATGATGAATAACTGAATTAGAAGGTGATAATTAATTAAAGAAGCTGATGATTAATGAATTTATATGGAATTAAATAAATTTAATTGAGAAATAATTTGAGGAATTGCAACTTGAGTTGAAAATTTAAATGATGTAATGGTGATGAATTAATGATTCTGACAGGAATATGTAAAATTTTGAAGTGAGAATTAATGTGAGAAATATTTAATTTTGATGATGACGATAACGATGACCAATGAGCCATGAATTTTCTGTAATTCACAGATAAGTGATTATGAATGACAATGTAAATAGTGTAAATTAATTATTCGATGTTTAGGAGCATTTGACTAACATGTTCAACATTTAAATTATGCCATGCAAACCATAAATTACGTAATGTTTAATATATGTGATTATAATGTGTGTATGTTTAGACAGATTAATAACTTTTTTAAATCCACATTTATGATGTTAAATTAAAGAGAAATTAGGTCTCAGGTTTCACAAATGTCAGTGACGAAAGACATAGTGCTACAGTGATCCTGAGAACCCAAGAGAACTTTAGAGATTTTTCTTGTTATGTGGATGAAATATTTTTGGATTAGAAAAGAGATGGTTCGATTTTTGGACAATGACAATTTAACTTTGGCATTCGACCATACTCTTAGGTAGGAGTTATATTTAAAATGTCTGTCTGACTATCAAAGTAAAATAAATTTGTTTTTATCTTAGTTGTGATCTGATGATGGTGTGATGTTCCTTTTTCTTTCCTTGTTTTGAGTAAGGCTTATCCGGAAAGGAAGTGGTTTGCTAGGAATTCAGTTGATGGCGCCCATTTATATTTGCATTATTTTTATTAAACTTAAGCCCGTAACGACCCTAGAGATACTTTGTCTCGTGATACCCACTGCTTTTTCGATAACTCAGCTGAATTTCCGACACATTCCTTATTTGACTAGAGGTTCATTTAACTCCGCTCTGTCCCGGAACTCCAGGAATGCGATGTTATAGCAGATGGGTCATCGCATCCCCAGGACGAACGGGTACAATACGCTGTATCTCCTGATGGAAAGAAGCAACTCATGTTATTTATTCAGCACCTCTAATACAGTATTCAGTCAGCCTTAACTCTCTAATTTCTCAAGTTTAATTTGCTGCAAGAAACAATTCAGTAAAGACCGTCTTCAAACAAATGTTATTATAGATCATGGGTATTCAACATGTGGCCCTCCAGACCCTTTTCTGCAGTACTGTACATGAGCAAAGTTTGAAGGTTATCCCTCCTCACATCGTTCAAATGAAAATGACATTAATATTAATACAGTTCTCTCAAAAGCCATAACGATTATGTCAAAATCATATCAATCTCAACAAATGGAAGCTTTGAACTACTAGGTCGTAGTTATTTAGATGGAAGGTAGAGAATTAAAATGTCTGACCCACATGCGCCACAGATAACCAATGAAGTCTACAACTTACAAACTCACTAGGAATGGCAACCATCAAAAATTCTTGGCTAGGACATATCGGAAAATGATGATGTATGATATATATAATGAATAGAAATGTACTTCACACATCACTCCTAATTAAGAAAACATGTTTTTATGTTGAGAATACTTAATCATAATTGGAATAATGCTAATGAAATTAGATCCCGGATTGAACAGCCAAGAGCTGCATTTATGAATAAACTACTGTGCAAGAGAGACTTTGGCCAATGATGCTATCAAAAACTTTACTGAGGTAAGTTTTTGACCCTTATCCAAAGAATTGTAAGAACTTTGAATGGATTTGATTTTTCACATATTAAGAAAGTTCGTGTGGGGACATTTTCATCCACAGATTCAATTTCCTAATCACTTTCTTCATCCTGGACAGTAGGGGTAGCATGATCCTTAATCATGTCGTCAACATCACAGATTTTTATGTCACTAGACCATTGTCAACTGTGCTTTTCTACAATCTATACTGAATTTTCGCCGGCCCCGTGGAGATGGGGTAGTGCGCCTGCCTCTCACCCGGACGCCCTGGGTTCGATTCTCGGCTCAGTCAGGGATTTTAGAAACTGGCGCGAGGGCTGGAACGGGGTGCACTAAGCCTCGTGGGGACAATTGAGTAGCTATCTGACAGTTAGGCAGTGCCCCGATCACGAAAACCAAGATTAACGGCCGAGGGGACACGATGCGCTGATCACGTGTCACCCCAATATCTGCAGGCCAAATGGCTGGGCAGCGGTCGCTTGGTAGGCCTAGGCCCTTCACGGGCTGTAGTGCTAGGGGTTATTATATACAGAATTTTCCCTATTTTTTTCAATACAAAAAAAAGCGCTATATGCAGGATTTGGAAGTGTTATAATAGGGTAAAATTATGCAGTATTATATATGAACTGGAAGCCTCCGTGGCTTAGGCGGCAGCACGTCGGCCTCTCACCGCTGGGTCCGTGGTTCAAATCCCGGTCACTCCATGTGAGATCTGTGCTGGACAAAACGGAGGCAGACAGGTTTTTCTCCGGGTACTCCGGTTTTCCCTGTTAAAATTTAATTCTAGCAACACTCTCCACTATCATTTCATTTCATCTGTCAGGCCTCGGCAGCCGGCACAGTTCATATCCTCGCCGCTAGATGGGGGCTTCATTCATTCCATTCCTGACCCGGTCGGAGACTGGAAGCAGGCTGTGGATTTTCATTTTCATATATGAACTGTTCAGGGTCCTTACAAAAATAGCTTAGACCAATAAACACGATAGCGTAATAAGCGGGAGTGTAACAACGGGATTTTACTGTATAAAATTTTAATTACAACAATGAATTTAAACACTAGACCAATGTCAATTGACTAAGCAAGTATTAACAAGTACTTTACCAATATTCTATTACTGTCAAATTTTGCTATCACTGTGTACGACACACCATCACCAGCATTTGATACATTAAATCCAACAGAGTAACTAAATCACACAATAGGCTATGTTATTCACAACAGCACGACAAACAAGCAACAGAACCTTCCCAACACACCCTGCAGTCAGAAGGCAGCGAGCTTGAAATAATGCCTATAGTATGTTTCCTATAATTCATATTGCATTACCCGATACCTGGGGCGTAAAACATGGGCGGGGACATTGCCCCCCACAAGATTTAGGTCCAAGACAAAATTTGTAAGTTCCCTTAACAAAATCTAAGTAGAATAACCTGAAACTATTCTATAAATGATTAATACTACGTTAGGCGGAAAATCGGAAAGGCCATCTTGCCTTACTTGGTCGTAATTTCTTTATTCTACTCAACACACAGTCTGTTTTCCCCCCCCCCCCCTTTCCATATCCCGCCAAGGTGCTTAGATCTACGCCCCTTTACCACGACGATCAGAAAAGGTGCATCTTCGTACTATTATTTATGAGCCCCCGTTTAAAATTGAGGTAAGATACTGTGACACAAAATCATTAATCACGCCGGAAAAGAACAGCACGCGTGGCATTTTTTTTAAAACAAAACCAGGTAAAATAACACTACTCTTCCCTCGTGCATCTCGCCTTTTAAGCACACACTGCACGTGCGCCCTCAGAGTTCAAATAGCAATGATGAGCATGACGTCAGAACCTTGTGTCGTGGTTACCCAAATCGGCGGAGCTATTTAAGCCTTTTATAAAAACATAAAAAAGTATAGAATTTGGTTCAGATTCATGTATGTATTGATACCTATAGCTAGAGCCCTGCACGGATGAACAAAATGTTATCCCCACCCGCACGTTTGATATCCAGATCCGCTGACATAACAATAATATTTTTAATTTATTAGATGACTAGCAACTAGGAGTCTCCCATAAGTCCAACCCCTCGTCCACGTCGTGGGAGACGGGCAACGGCACAAAGTAGGGGATTGCCTGTAGGGGCGAAGTACAGTGGGGACTTCGTGTGCCCCGGGACCGTTACGGTAGCTGTGAAGGTCCTACAGGAACCCTGAAAAGTGACGGCTAACGGGGCTCTGGTGAAGCTACGATAGGCCCAGCAAGCCAGTAGTGGATAAAACCAAATGCTTTCAAAAATGGAACGAGCCTCGGACAGGATGGATTTAATAGACGACGACACGGCTGTACACACGGACTAAGATTTGGAACTTTAAACCTAAGAACGCTGACGGGGAAGGTGGAGGAGATAGTGGATATGATGGAAAGAAGGAAGTTGGATTTATTGGGATTGGCAGAAACAAAGTGGAAAGGGGAAGGAAGGAGAGTACTGAGAAAAGGCTATAGACTGTACTGGAGTGGGAACGAAGAGGGAAAGAGGAATGGAGTGGGAGTAGTAGTACGAGATGGTTTAAAAGAAGAAGTGAGGAGAATAAGTGATAGGATGATGAAAGTGAAAGTAGCACTGAGGGGAGAGACCGTAGAAATAGTGCAAGTATATGCTCCACAAGTAGGCTGCGCTTCTGAAGAGAAGGAGGAGTTTGAAGAGGAATTGCAGAAGCAGCTGGTAGGAAGAAATATGATTGTTATGGGGGACCTCAATGCCCATGTAGGAAGAGAAAGACAAGGTTATGAGAGTGTTCTAGGACCAGAGGGTTGGGGTGGAAGAAATGAGGAAGGAAAGAGACTGTTGGACTTCTGCCAGAGGAACAGCCTGCTAGTTGGGAACTCCTGGTTTAAGAAAAGAGAGAGCCACACAATCACATGGTACAGTGATGACTTGACCAGGAAGTCGGTGGTCGACTATATACTGTATGAGAAAGAACTAAATAAGAACATCACGGACATCAAGGTTATACCATCGGAGAACCTGGATAGCGACCATCGATTACTGGTAATTAACCTGAGAGGGAGTAAGGAGAAGAAAGGGACTGAGAACCAGGAAAGACGTATAAGGATATGGAAACTGAAAGAAGGGGATAGAAGGGTCGAGTACCTCAAAATGGTAAAGGAAGGAATTCCAACAGATGAAGAAAGAGGGGTGGAAGAGGAATGGGCTAGATTTAAGAAGACACTAGTGGGTGCAGCAGAAGCAGTATGTGGGAGGACAAGTAGTAAGAAGAGGTGGAAGGAAACACCATGGTGGAATGAGAAGACAAAAGATATAGTAAGGGAAAAGAATAGAGCCTTTAGGAGGTGGTATCAAAATAGGACGGTAGAGACAAGGGAAGAGTACCAGGAAAGAAAGAAGGAGGCGAAGAGAGTGGTGGCTGAGGAGAGAAGGAAGTGGATGGAAGAGTGGACAAAGATGATGGAGGAGGATAGTGAAGGTACAAAAAAGGTCCTGTATGGGATGGTGAAAGATAAGAGGCGGAAGGATCCTACGGATTATGTTAGAATGGTGAACAAAAGGGGACAAGAGATAGAAAATAGGGAAGAACTGAAGAAAATGTGGAAAGAATATTTTGAAGAACTTCTGAACCCAAATGGAAAAGATGGTGAGGAGGAAGAAATCGGGGAAGAGGAAGATGAACTGCAAACAGAAAAGGACTTAACATGGAAAGAAGTGGAAGATGCAGTGAACAAGATGAAAGGAGGGAAGGCACCGGGTGTGGATGAGTTGAGTGTGGAGATGGTGAGAGCAGCAGGAGAGGTGGGGATACAGTGGCTGTACCGAGTGATGAGGACAGCATGGAAGGAAAGGAAGACCCCAGAGGACTGGAAAAAAGGAATCATTGTCCCGATCTTCAAGAAAGGTAGTAGAACAGATTGCAGAAACTATCGGGGAATAACACTGATGAGTCATTGTGCTAAGATCTTCGAGAAAGTTTTGGAAAAGAGAATTAGGACAAGGATAGAAGGAGGGATGAGGGAAGAACAACATGGCTTCAGAGCAGGAAGGTCCACAGTGGATTTGATTTTTGCTGTAAGGCAGTTACAAGAACAGCACTATGAATATGGAACAGATCTACTGATGGCCTTCCTGGACATTGAGAAAGCATATGACAGTGTATGCAGAAACAAAGTATGGAAGTCCCTGGAGGATAGAGGAGTAGAGAAATGGACTATAAAGAGGATAAAGGAGATGTACAAGGGAAGCGTGAGCTGTGTGAAAGTGGGAGGAGAGAGATCTGACTGGTTGGAACAAAGAAACGGCCTGAAACAAGGAAGTGCACTGTCACCGTTACTTTTCATTGTGGTGATGGATGACATAATGACCCGAGTGGCACAAGTAATTGGGGACGGAAAGATGAAAGCAATGGTGTTTGCAGATGATTTGATGATTTGGGGAAACAAGGAGGAGGAGGTACAGGAACAGTTGGACGTGTGGGAAGGAGTAATACAAGGATATGGGATGAAATTTAGCATAAATAAGAGTGAGATGGTGATCACAACAAGGAAGAAGGAAAGAACCACAACGGGAATAACAATTGGTGGGGAACAGCTGAAGAAAGTGGAGAGTTTTAAGTATCTGGGAAGCCTGATACAAGATAATGGAAGAAACGATAGAGAAATAAATGAGCGGGGGAGGCAGGCAGAAGCATTTCGGAGGAGTGTGAGAAGCATGTTATGGAGCAAGGATGTCCCTCAGAACAGCAAAAAGATCATATATCGGACGTACTATGTCCCTATCCTGACGTATGCCTCGGAGACCTGGGTTATGAAAGGAAGGGAGAGGAGCAAAATACAGGCCAGTGAGATGAGGTTCTTGAGAAGCAGTATTGGAGCTACAAAGATGGACAGAATAAGAAATGAGAGGACCAGAGAATTAATGAAGGAGGAACCATTACAGGATGGTATAGAGAAATCTAGACTTAGATGGTATGGACATGTAAAACGAATGGAGGAGAAGAGGATACCCAGGAGAGTACATGAGACGAAGTGGGAAGGAAAGAGACCGAGGGGAAGACCGAGAGACAGGTGGCTGAAGGGGGTGGAAGAAAGCGTGAAGAAGAGAGGAGAAGACTGGACAAGGGTGGAGGCTGAGAGATGGTGGGAAGACAGAAGACGTTGGAGAGGCTTGTGTTCCAAACAGACCCGGCCAGTGGCTGGAAACTGTGCAAGATGATGACTAGCAACTAGGAAATGAAGCATCATATTTTATATAATTTATGGAGTAATCATAATTCATAGCAGAATTCTCTTTATCGGACCACAAACCATGAACATTTCTTCCCTGTGTTATAGGAACTTTTGAGATGACTCCCTTTGCATTTGTGAATTCTTTCTTTAACGGTTTACCCAGTGTAGCTTAAAAGGCATATTTTTTTTAGATTTCAATGAACTACAACCTATATCCGATTTTCGTCTCTGTGTGACGGATTAAAATCACTGACTGGACTATTAATTATTATATCATGGACATAGCATGTGCAACGAATTCTTGTCAGACGTAATTTAAGAATGGCGAGGAGCATGAATCACAAATCCAAGTTCACAGGCGAAGTAAAGAAAAGCCGAGTTGCACTTCCATGGATACTCCAAACACATCCACACTTCTCTGAAGTCTAACTCGAGACGACTCTACAGTGTCTGGGGTGATAGGCTCGCTTGCCAGCCAGCTAGCTCGTAAACTGTCTCAAAGCTAGTAATTGAATAGAGATAGTTGGAAGAAATGAAAACGTAAAAACACTTAGAGTGGGGGATGTATTGAAGATAAGAGATATGCTGCCATGGACTTTTTTGTAGAACTTCATGCTGAACAATGCTGAGGTATATAGGCCTAGATATTTTTAATGGTTTGCCCAGCGTAAGCTTAAAAAGCGCACGGACGCCAGGTTTTTTTTTCGACATTTTCACTGAAATCATTACTGCTTGGCTTCCTTTGATCATAAATAAATTATTTTCTACAGAAACCTTCCTCGAGATATCCTTTACAGAATGGTGAAAACCACATCAAAATCAATCCAGTGTTTCTCGAGATTACCCGTAACATCCGAGAATCGGGGACTTTGTTTACTAAGTAGAGAAGCATAAAGTTTTAAAGCAACACATTTTGACATTTGAGGAGAAATTCCTTCCCCTAGTCTGTGTGTGTGTCATGTGCTATGTTTAAAATGAATGTTAAATAGCCAGATTTGCAATCCTTTTCATTCATGCTTCATGACATAATTTGAAAGAGATTAGCTAAAAAATATATCAGGAAAAATATGATACCGTACGTCATAAACAACTGGGTCCTAGTAATGATATTCAACAAGTTCGGATTGTATCCGCAAATGTACTCCAAACATTATCCGCAGCTCATCCGCTATCCGCACAGCTATGCAAACTATATCCGCATGGTGAAAAATTTTGTGGATATCCGCATAGTAAAGAACAGGACACGAAGAAAGAGGGGGTATATTATGTTCCTTTCCAAAGGGCATAATACGAAATATATTTTTCTCACTCAAATTTCATAATTTTTCAAATTTTGTCCATCATATTGGGACTGCCGTTTTAAGCTTCTAAATTTTGAGGCCGAATTCGTAATCGGCAAGGTCAAAAACCTGATATTACCGATTTGTGTTTTATTAATCAGACTCTTTTAGGGTTTGGTCTGACATTTTGAATTTTTCAAATTCAATATCAAATTTGTAATCGGTGAAGTCAAAAATCTAATACAGTAAACTCTCAATTATCCATGTTAATGTGGACTTGCGATCGCGGTGATAGCTGAAAACCACGGATAATGCAAACAAATATAACTTCAGAATGCGTACACATTAACCATCTTTTTAAATGGTAAATAGATAATTCGTATTGATTGATTGATTGATAGAATCCCAGTAGGGATTATGATGTTTTTAGCTTGGCCATCCAATCTCAAGTCCGAGAAACGAGCACAATACCATATTTGTCATTTCTATTTTACTCTTTTACTCATTTATTCTTAACAGTCACGTCTTACTACTAGTAATTTCAGTCACAACAATCAGTGTGATACTGAAAAGGATTTTACAATTGGCATACTGCCCGAGGCGTGGCAAATGCGATCAACAATACATTTCTATCAGCGCCATATAACTGTAGGCCATCGCTGGAGGGATTTTTTTGAAAATTAATACAGAACAGAAATTTGTCTTTATTGCCGAACTAGGCATGGATTATCCGCAAACCAAATCCTTATTAGAGATAAGTATAGTATTGACTAGGCGGAAATTGTAAGTTTTAATTTTAACCAAATCCTTGCCCAGATAATCTATAGAGCATCCAGCGTTTAGAAAAGACTGTGGAGCCTTATGGCGACAGTGTTGCTAACTCTAGGCAGAGGTAGCGCTGACGTCATACGTTGTGTTCACCCGCTTCGAGTACTGCGCTTTCATAAGTTAGCGAGACAACCATAACCCCAGCAGGTGCCTGAAATAGGAAGGAGCAGTTTTGCAGGTGTTAACGGATTGGACCAGTATTAAGGATACTGTATGGGAAGAGAACCAATAACGACATTCATTTAGTTGTGATATGACGCATTACTGATTGACAGACGTCGAGAGCACAACCCTTGCTTCTTTCTCGGAAGTATGCAGACAAAGTTAACAATTTTTATGTCAGCAATACTGTTGATCATCACCTCTTTAGTTATTAGTTAGGCTGTAATTTAGATTCTTTCAATTTTATTCTTGTTTTGTTTAGATTAATATTTGTAATATTGTAGTGAGTTAGCCGTGCGGTTAGCTTGCATTCGGGAGATAGTGGGTTGGAACCCAACTGTCGGCAGCCATGATTCGATCGAACAGAAAATAAAACAGACACACAACAGTAACACCAATGACGGATAGTGCTTCAGAACTTATGTTGTCGGCGGAACTGAGCACGTGCTCCACTCCGGGCGAGCATGCAGCACAGGACGAGGCTCTTCTTTCCAGCGTGCTAACCTCGAAATTATTAAAATTACTAAGACGTAATATAAGCGATACTTGTACGCAATAACAAAGGTAATCAGTTGGCAGATAATTGTAGGAAGCTATTATGACGAAAAATATATATGTTCAGAGTTCCTTCATGATAAAAGGTGAGGTAACAAAACCAGTGTAGGGGGGATTTCCGTTAAAAGTAAAAGCCCATAAGACCCACAGTCTTTTCTAAACGCTGGATGCTCTATAGAGTTTACTGTATACCAATTGTTGTCTACATTGACAAAGATTTAGACTTTTGTCCAAGTTTTCAGTAATCCGTCTCACTTGGTAAATCAAGATGACACCATATTTCTTCACAATGGTAGCATATTAACTTAAGAGGTCACATGACAAAAAAAAAAAAAAAAGACTGAAATAAATGCGGACAACAACAGGGGCGGCTCCAGTCCAACGCAAGGGTTAGTGCCAAGTAAAAAAATATGAACATAATGGTATTTACATAACATGATAGCAGAGCAGTCTACTTGCCCATTTCTCACCAAGGGTTTGATTTCCGATGTGTATATAGGGCCTACACTAATCTTGATAGTCAACATTTCACATCAGGACTTACCGATAATACATACGATAAGATTTCAATGTTGGACGCAAAGTCTCCTTTTAGAGAAATCTAGAATTAATACTCTTTGTGTGAGAGCGATTGGTTGTCAGTTTGTGTCAACGAACCCCCCCAATAGCCAATGTCAAATTACTTCCAGCCAATCAGGCCATTGGTCCACACCCTCTTCCCTTCCACCCTTTGTGAAAACGAGTGACAGACAGGCATAGCGCTGGTCCAGTATCTCATAATTACCGATAGATGGCATTGCACTTCACTTTCTGTACTACCGTGAGCCAAACTGTATCCGGCACAGAGCCCGGCTTATATCCTCATAGCGAGTGAGGAGAGAGGCTACGGAAAAGATTGTGAATTAGACTGCGCACGCGTCAACCGTGCCGCATAGATCGCGGCTCAAGAGATCACTGGGGCGAAGCTGGAATCAATTATCATACTCTACGGACAGAATATTTGAACAAGTAATTGGAAACTAATTAGATATCATTAATAAATGTAGGCGTTCGAAATTATTCTTTCAGGACTATGAATAATTTATTTTCTCTTAGAGGGCAGTGCCATGGCACGGTGGCACTACGCCTAGAACCGCCCCTGGACAAAAGTGCTAACTGAGGGGGAAGCCGGGAGAGTCCCAAAACTGGGAAATGTGATAACCCTTGCTAGGAATGAAATCCCAAATTTTGTTAACAATTCTGGCATCTAGATACAGTGAACCAGTAATTAGATAATTCTGAATGAATGTTATAAATCTGTGTAGTAATGAATTTTTCACACCTTCTTCATCAACCCATTTCATGGTGAACACTTGATCTTGAGTGAATCTGCAGATATCTTTCATTTCTTGGCACAGCTGCTCCACCGTAATGTGAGGATCGATGTATGTTATCATTATCTCCCTGTAAACAAAAGCAAAGTTATTTATTTATTTTAAGACCCTATTTTATATGACAATGAGATATGTTCAACAAAACTAACTTAACATACAATACAAATAGATATGTGGTGAGCTGGTCCAGATAACACAAGATATCAAATTCTCAAGAGTACAGTACCGGTGCTTGCCACAGTGGATTAGTGGTTAACGTGTCGGTCTACTAACCCCAAGCTTGCAGGTTCGCTCCTGGCCGCGGTAAGTATTTTTGAAAGGCGGCAAAAATTACAACAAGCATGTCATACAATTAAGGCATGTCAAAGAACCCATTTGAATTCAGTAGGCCGTGTTAATAATGGCAAAATTAATCTCTGGAGTTTCCGCCAACACAAAGTTCCTCATTTCTCTACTAGAAAGTGCTATAGTGTTCAAGGAGCTTAGATATCTAACCTCCTTGACTTTCATAGTGCCTCAAGGAACAACGAAATTCGACATGCAAGCTACCCTCTGGGTGTCAAATACAAAGCTTGCACCCGGCACCCGAGGCCATACGATATTATTATTAGTAGTAGTAGAACCAGTAGCCTATGCACCTAATTTCTGAAATGTTTATTTATATCATTCTAGGAAAAGAACATACAATCCAATGCCTGACTCCCCTATCAACTATTGGTCCAACATGGATTAGCTACATGCTATTTGTTGACACCCATCATAACCTATGTAAATCTCTACAATAAAAGAAAATAAGAGTTAAAACCCAACAATCTATAACACAACAAGAAACTTCATTTTCCTACATAAAGCAAGTTGTGCAAAACAACGAATTGTTACCTTACCTCTCAATGTGTCTAGAAAGATTCCTATTTTTACAAGCTTCACTAAGAGCTTTATCGCTTGTAAAGAGACACATCACTAAACCCAGTTATCAGCCAAGGTAATTAAGCTAGGATCACCAACATTGCCTAGCCCCACAGGAAGTTTGCATTCACATATTGATGTAACATCATTTTCCATTATTCATTTTCAATATCTGACCCGTCTAGTGTTAGATTGAGGAAAGCAATGGCAAACTACCTCACTCCTCTTTTTGCCTAGTACGCCTCAATATAGTGCTGCCTTGGGTTTTTGTGGGTATCTATTCACATAACCTAACGGCGGTACTGTTTGAGGATTCAACCAGCCTTCGGGCTGACTACCTAACAGACTAGTGTTAGATGGGTGATTCAGAAACATAGTGAGATATCTCTGACTTGCATATACATGGTGTATCTTAAAACAAAAAGGTCAGTGAATGGTGCAATATCTTAATGGCAACTTGTAGACATCAGGATAACCCAAATGGTAGCGTTCAAGCATAGCCAGTGTGAAAGTTGGTGTCACATTACATGGAGCACAAGTGGACATCAAGTTCTGCTACAAATTGGGGAAAGTGGTAATGGAGACATATGGAATGTTGGTACCACTGTACAGGATGTAATTTGTGAGCAGAAAATATTTACAAGTGGTCAAAAAAGTTTAGTGACAGGAAGGCATGTATGTACATGCCATGATCGAGTGCAACAGATGCTGGCACGAAATCAACAAGTGACTACGATTGAAGGAATTGGGCATTAGCAAGGGCACACCCATCATCCATGAAGATTTGGATAGCGGAATATCTGCTCCTGGTTTGCACCATACAAGCTGACAGATGACCAGAAAGTGAAGTGAATAGAGATCGCAGGAGATTTCAATACCATGTGAAACCAAGATCCATCAATGCTAACTTAAAATTTGTTAGTATTTTCGGGTTTTCTTTACTGATACCATTGACTGAATTTTTAAATGAACAACGTAAATCATGAATCATGCCGGTAAGAAAACTTTTACTTACCCATTGTATGCAGTTTTGACCCTGATCTCGGGGATCTCGGCATCAGCTGATAGTTGGGTAGGCATCTTGGAGAGATTCTTTATGAACTTTTTCCCTTTTTTAATACGACGTCTGTAAAATCTAACCACTACGACGTACAGCTGCCACAGACAATCCAACGTGATAAAAAGGTGACTACACGCTCAGAGAACCTGAAAAACAAAAGAACTTTTTAGTAGACAATTACTACGAGCGTTAAGTTAGTACAGTACTATATTTAGGCTAAGCAATGTGTTTACAGTACTGTGTACTAACAACAAATTTGTAAAATGCCCTGTAACTTACTTTTCACACAAATTTAAAGGGAAAGAAATGTAAAAGAAATTCTCTTTTTATACTTCAGCAGTCAAACAGACCCAAGACATGGCAGCATATTTGAGATGGGCTGTTAAAATTCAGTGATGTTTTTTACACCTCTGAGTGATTGTGGGATATGACATATTGTCATTTCACAAATGAAAAATTTGCTGCAAATTTAGCATACAACATAAGTGTTTTATGCAGTAATGCATCTACAGAACAAGGTCAAGAGTCTGCTCTATACTTGGCTCATGCGTCTTTCAGCAGTCTCGTCTCAGCACACTTCGGAGTGAGGAAGAGAGCATCTGGAGGAAACGTGGTAAACTTCCACCACTGTCTAGCCCAGGCTTTGTTAAACAGCTCAGATCGAGCATGTGCCAACTTGGTTGACAAAAGTTTTCACTGAGCCAGCCAGAACCAGTACCTTCAGGTATCTGTGTTAGGCCGATGATGTGACAGCTCACTCGAGCTAAAGGGTCTCATCATATTGCTGAGAAAGGAAGCTTTTGGTTTAATGTGACCATTTGAGTATTCAGCGTTTTGCACATCTGTAGGTAGTCAGGTAATATCAATTGGAACTGAAGAAGTTGAACCTCACTTGAGCTTACATGTTCATTCTTTTGTATCTTTCTCACATATACGGTATACATTTTTCAAGGTAAACTGGCAAATGAGCTAAATTTCAATAAATAAAGCTTGGTACCTTGAATAAAAGGGGATTACGTGGCGCAGTCGGTAGAGGCGCTGAGCTTCTAACTGAAAGGGAGTGGGTTCGATCCCCCACCCAGGTAGTGGATTTTAGAAACAAAACTACCTCTTTTGTAAACACAAATAGCCCTGGGGTTCACTCCGCCTACACTAGAAATGAGTACCAAGGTAATTCCTGGGCATGGAGCTGACAACTCCATCCCATCTACTATCGGATTTTTTATTATGGATACTCGAGTTTAGGCCTTAATTACAACCAAACGAACAGACATATTCAAAGACGAGTTATACCAATATTTTCCTTGTTTAATTCTCCGTTAGACTATATAAGCCAATTATTTTCAAGTTTATTAATTATTTATTTTATTGTTGTATGAAAAATTGTCCGTGTTTTTGACGTCTTTTCTAGGAACCGCTCACTTAAAACTATATACATGGAAAACTACTTGGCTGAGGGTAATGACATTTTTATATGTGATAGGCACAAGTATTGGTAGTGCAAATCTCAAGTTTTAATTTTTTTCAACTACCCAATAAAAAGTTCTTATACTTTTTCTGACGTTACGTTTTCTCAGCCCAGGATAAACGTACAGCAAGAAACTTGGTCTCATTTTGAAGCTCTCATTCGTGATTATCGGAAACTACGACCAGTGTAAACATACAGTGTGATGACGAATTTATGAAGAGTATTATTCATGGGAGGTTTTGTGCGTTATGGCCTGTGCGATTAAAAGCGAGCGGGCTTGTGAAAACCGGTGCAGCGTTGCCGTGCAGTTGTGTAATGGAATGCGAGTCACCTGGCTATGTACACATGCTATTTTCAGTCTTCCTGTTTACTACTTATATGCCACATCACATCACATCCAAATGCCTCAGAGACCATCATTGTCTGAGGGCGAACTTGCGCTAAGATACTACAAAATGGTACAAGTATGGAAGCAATGAATGTTTTATGCTGAGAAGCCTTGCTTACCGTTGCTCCTGAACTCTGGAAACAATGTATTGAAAACGCTAAAAGAATTGAAGGCCACTACTGGGAGATGAAAATGTCCCTCATTTCGAGCCGGTAATAATTAACATGGAAGACAGCAGTTCTGATTCATCGGAACAGAGCCATTCTTCAGACGAAGAATACTGACTGAATTAAATATTAAAAGATATTATGTAAATAATGTAAATAGCCCATGTAAAAAATTTGTAGTCTGACATTTCCAAATTAGGAAGACAAACCACCTTTAAACCTGCCATTGAATGTCTAAAGCCCTTATGTGGAAAAGGTGATTGAAAATGAAATTTGTACGAGGAAAGAAAATAAAAGGTTGAAAGGAAACTTAAAGCAGTGTTCGTTCGTTGCGAGCCGCGACGACTGCAACTTAACGCGGCAACGCTGCACCGGATTTCACAAGCCCGCACGCTTTATTCGCACAGGCCGGAACGCACAAAACCTCCCATTAATATCACTCTTTATAAATTCGTCATCACACTGTACGTTTACAGTGGTCATAGTTTCTGATAATCACGAATGAGAGCTTCGAAATGAGACCAAGTTGCCTGTTGTACGTTTATCCTGGACTGAGAAAACGTTACGTCAGAAAAAGTATAAGAACTTCTTATTGGGTAGTTGAAAAAAATTGAAACTTGAGATTTGCACTACCAATACTTGTGCCTATCACATATAAAAATGTCATTACCCTCAGCCAAGAAGTATTCCATGTATATAGTTTTAAGTGAGCGGTTCCAAGAAAAGACGTCAAAAACACGGACAATTTTTCATACAACCAGAAATAAATAAATAATTAATCAACGTGAAAATAATAGGCTTATGTAGTCTAACGCAGAATTAAACAAGGAAAATATTGGTATAACTCGTTTTTCAATAGGTCTGTTGGTTTGGTTATAATTAAGGCCTAAACTCGGGTATCCATAATAAAAAATCCGATAGTAGTGCCAATGTCACAAAAAGTGGAAGCCTCTACCTTCCACTACTCCCTGGGCCTCCATGGCCTGTACGGAGTTGGCTTTGCCTTACCTTGAATAAAATGTATAAGTGTGAAAAGCATTCAAAAGAATAAACATGTAAGCTTAAGCGAAGTTCAACTTATTCAATTCCAATGGGTACAACCCACAGACACGCAAAACTCTGAGAAGACTGAGACAAAAGAAGTTATGTTTTTCATCCACGGTCAGGAAAGAAACAAGTAGTTCCATGACGAACTAAAGAGCCTACCTTTCTTTAAATTACAGAGACCATATATCAACAGTTGGCTGGCCTGGCGACTCTAAATATATTCATAGTTCCATCTCTTAAGACACACAATGCACATGCAAAATTAGGTTGAGGTCCAATAGATATTATGCATGTTACATGTATTTAAATATTGAATTTAAAGGCGTGCATAAAATAAGGTTGACGACACTGCCGTAAATGGGATGCTCAAAATTAAATTGAAATATTATGATCTATATATATGCTAATTTTGAAAGAAATTCAATTGTTAGTATGGAAGTTACATGTGATTTAACATTAAACCTATTAGCACGTGTAGAATCATGTTGGCAGCACTGTCGTATATCAGTTACTGAAAATCAACCTACATTTGCAGGTACTATTTGTATGCAAAGTTTGCAACTGTTGGCCTGCATACTTTCTGATGTATTGAGATTAGGATAAAAATGTATAGAGTGCATTTTTCAAAAGTTGGCAGTCCTGTTGACACAAAAAATACATATTCATATCTGCTCCGGTGCACAAATCACATACCAAATTTGGATGAAATCCAATAGATAGTATGGCAGTTACGTGCATTTAAAGATTGGACTCATCAGCAGGCATAGAATCATGTTGGCAACACTCATGTATGGGCTCCTGTAAATTAGTCTAAAGTAATATTATATAAGTGTGTTTCAATTTTGGAACAATTCCCATGCATATCTTCCGAGGTATCCAACATAGACCTGAATTTTCAATTGTGATTTTTCATAAGTTGGCAGCACTGACGTCATTTTCAAATATAACCGTGAGATATTCAGGCTTGGCTCTTTACTCATACCAAATTTGGTTTCGATAGCTGCAGCTGTTTAGGAGTGGATGGGACACACACACACACACACACACAGACAGACGGATGGACAGACAGACAGACACACATTTGCCCGGATCAATTTCATAAGTCTACTTTTCCCCAAATTTTACAAAATGTGAAAAATAGGCTAAAAACCTGAACACAGCAAAAAGGGGAGAAGGAGAGGTTACATGGTTCAAACCTCCTCCTCGGCCAAAACCATTTATTCTTTGAAACTGAATTAAAAAATATGATTTTTTTTAAGGAACAGAACATTAAGTTGACATGTCCCTTTAAAGCAAAACTCCACATATACTTTGTGAGCTGCCTGAATAGGATTGACAGTTCTCGCCTTGCCATGTGGTCATGGAACAAGGTTGCCAAACAGTTAGAATAACAAACGATCGCACTGTAAAAGCCAGAGATACAGCTGACCAGGCAGACGCACGTGGGCTGTAATATTGCAACGCAGAGTATTATGACATCAACTATGCGAACATGGATTGGTCAAGATGCAGAGGGGTGATGACTGACGTGGCACTTCCGGCAAAATGTCAATCCTATTCAGGCAGCTCACAGAGTATAGCAAGGACAATAACAACCCATTATAGAGCCTCACTAGAAATTTGTATAACTTACATTTTGGAACACCCTGCAAGTTTGTTGATTATAGTTATCTCATATACAGTACATCATTGCCAGAAGAATTCCTGCTGCCTTCTTCTAGATAGCCTCTGTAATGCAACGATAGACTGTTCTGCTGTAAGTTACAAGGAGTATGTACATGTCAGGGATCTGCTGTGCATCTAAATAAGACCTGCTGCCGTTAACTTTCATCTGGCCTGCTCTTTTCCAACTAGTACACTAATACCCTCATGCCCAACATACAGAGATAAACCAGTGCTCGTAGGTATATGGATATTCACATAAGTGACATTGTCACATGACTGATTTCCTTGTAGAGTATGGTACTATACTCCTACATTCCAGGGTAAGACCTCAGGTCCCCTGATCTATATAGAAAAGAATAAGCAGATAATCTCCACACGGCAAGTTTACTGGCAACGTCGATAAGAAACTTCACGTTAACGGGCAACCTTCCGTTCTTAAGGATCAGAGATTTTTCAGTTATTCCCTAACTTCTCTCTGATAATGTATGTATGTTATGTTTAAAAGCATTTTCTTTTTTATGGAAGACTGTGCAGAGGGGAGCACCTCATGGTGTAAACCCCTTTGAAAATGTCCAAAAAACAGGGGGAGCATAGACTTTTTTTAAGGAGAAAAGTGGCATACATGAATGGACAAATGAGTAGTTTCTTCATAGTAATTGACAATCCTAAGGGGACCTCATGATCGTAAAATTCCGAACTCACTCGCAATGAGTTTTAAAGGCTGGAATGCACTAAATGTTAACTAGGGTGCAGAAATTGGAGGTGGACCGGTTCATGAAGAAACAGATCAAACAGCATAGTGGAAAAAAAAACGCCAGGATAGTTTTAGGAACACACATGTCTAAGAGTTAAAAATAACAACTTTGCTAAACATTGAAGGTTTTGTGTTGAAGTGTCCAAGTCAGTGTTTCACGCCCATTTCTCTACCTCCAAACATGAACAACTAAATCCAATCCTGGTGTTAACATTCCACTATGAGTCAGTGACGAGGTTATAAAGAGTAACTTTTAAACTGTCAATCCTTTGACTCACCATGCTGACATGTACACTTCGTACAGTGGTTTGTTTGGGTTCAACTACGCCTTCAGAATGTCAAAAGCGTTTGTAAAATCAAAATTCCTGCCTATTTTACGTCATAATAACGCCCCAAATCCATTCATGAAAGGAATAAAATTTAAACACTATAAAATCAGTAACATGGTATTAAAAATTAAGTTAGAAAAAATACTACTTACACTAAATCATAACTAACCTACCTTGATCACTCTGTCACAACCTGCTGCGCTAATTCACTCTTTCACCGTCCAGGTAGGCGTAGCGCTCAATGCACTCAAACGCCTCTCTTCACAAGCATCTAGATCTTGGCTCGCAACTGGCCATGGCAAGAAAAATGAGGTAAAATCGGTCGCCATCTTTGCATTGCGACCGACCAAGATTTTTCTTTGTCCAAGGGTCAGCGGGCAATATTATATAGTAACAAAATGCAATGGGATATAGAATCTGGGAAATCACTCATTCATCGACTGTTAAAAAAATAAACAACTTAGGGTAAATATCGGGACTGATTCAGACCCTTAGCCAAACGAAATCTGGAGCCTCTCAAGTTGAAAATTTAAAAAACACAGGCACTAGTCCGGTAAGGATACTCAAACCCGTGCGCTTTTGGGGGGGAACCTTTTTTATGATTGCAATTTATTCTTGACATGTTAAGGATGAAATTTAGAGAGGGGTCCATTTTTGTAATATTTTTTTCTTTCGTTGCATCAGCTTCATTTAACAAATTTGTGCATGGGATGTTTCGAGATATGTTCGAGTCTGACTCAGATATGGCAAAATTTTGGCTCTCTTACATCATCGACGTGGAAGTCCTGTTTCATCACCACCATTGTCCGAGGAGTGGAGTAAGTTTTGAAGAATACATAGATAGTTGTCGCAGAATGCTTCCTCTTCTAGCAGCATATGACAACATAAATTATCTGCGCTACCCCTCTCTCTCTACTACTACTGGCAAATTTCCACCTTGATAAAGGAAGAAAAGATACATATGTCCCCGATATAATCATTCTCGTTGACTGGCATGAGTTTCAGCAAATTGCCTCCCGATCAGGTCATTGCAATGACCATACACAAAATAAACAAACAGTCTAAGATCCGAAGAAGTGGTGGCTGGGTTGGATTCTCCAAGAATCTCCCCATGATTGCTGTAAACATACCAAGCAGACCTGCTGTGTTGTACTTAAGGGAGCAATTACAACAAACCATAAATTTAAAGAAGCCCCTCTACCGCCACCCAGAATTGGGTCCATCAAGGATTAACAAAGACTTGCTCTGGAGGAATGGGATACGGACCCATGGAACATAAGCCAACCAAATCTTCGTTCACTGTGCACTGGACAGCTAGCGACGGAGGAAGTAGTCAAGAGCCTGCACACAACCCATGATGAGGGGAATACCATGGCAGTAGCAATATTGGACAGACTTTCTTCTGGAACTAGATCTCTGCACGATCCTATCAGCAAAAGAAAAAGCAAAACATTTGCCATACAGACAGTGTGAATTGCAAAGAACAAGCAAGATGTAAGGATATTGGTAGACCACACTGCAACGAAGCAAGTTATCAATCTCTTAACGAGTGGAGCTCCTACCATGACCCTACAGGATATCATGCAATACAGAATAACAACAGTTAGCCTATCTCTTTTTAGAGCTGACTGAATGTTCCATAAACCAGTCAAGTCAAAGTACAGGACATTGTTGACTCTTCAACCTGTGATGCCGCCACCGCATTACCATGCCATCATAGATGTCGGAATGGCATGGAACAAGGTACCAGCGTGCAAAGCTTGGAGTGATTATGCCTTCAACCTCTACAAATACATACGGTACTAAATCGCCATTCTCAAGCAGTAGCTTTTGACCTAATCAATGATATTTACAATGAAGAAACAATGATTGAAAGTACCAAATATCATGACCAAAAACGTCGTATGCAGTCGTATGGATTCGTCCCAAACGTTTACCCAGTTGCTGACCAGCAAATGCCTACAGGAAATGATTGGCATTAATTTCTGTCAAAGCCTGCAAACAAACAGAGGCTGCAACATTTCCTTCTGAATGAGTGGCAATCTTACATGCATAATCTTGACTGGTATTACACCATGGATCCTGACTGCTATGATTTCACATCTGGCGAATGCGATCCTCGATTCGAAGCACCATGTTCATGTGAATCCGATACTAGGACGTTTTTCCAACCAGCACAGTTAGGCGGTTCTGATTCAATTGTTTTTGATTTCGAGGACACAGATGTATGGGTTATTGCTTCATACATCAGTCACCTAACTGAACAGGATATGTAGCCTATATGTGCAAGAAGAAATCGGGAAATGGTACAGAATTCTATAACTGTTATTCACTGTTATCAGAACAAGACAAAGCCTGTGCTGCTCTTGAAGTCCACACATTCACCGGTTATAACACAGTAGAAGGTTTCTTCGGCTTGGGGAAAGTCAAAGCAATGAAGCTCATTCTTCAGCCAAATATTATGACACACCTAGAGCTAATACAGCAACTTGGAGTTAATGAGGAACTATCCGATGATCTGTTCGTTCAACTGCAGTTGTTCACAATTAGGATAATCTACAATGACCCAGTGAGCAAACGATTGTGCGAAGCCCGAGCACGTGAATGGCGACAGTTGTGATGTTACGATTCTGCAAGATTGCCGCCCGACGAAGACTCATTTCAACAACACTGTCTTCGAAGTCACTTGCAAGCTTATGAATATGAGTAGCCCATTTGCAAAACCAGCTATGTGCATAAATTTACGAGAATGAAATAATGGTATCCCATGTTGCTTTATGATACTGGCTTCTAATTCAGCTATGTTTCAGGTTCCTAAACCAGCTATAACAGTTTTAAATTTGACATTAAAAACAGCTAACGGTTGCAAAACCTGCTACATGCATGGCAGGTACAGATGCAAAGCCTGCTAAATTCACAGGGCAATGTTTACGTTTACAAAACCTGCTATATGTTTATTAACTAACATGGCCGTCCTTCGTGTAGAGTTGCAAAACCTGCTATTTTCCTTTCCATAAGAACAGCATTGCACTCCTCTTTATCAAAGAATATAAAGCTAAAACGCTTATATCTATTGTACATAGTTAGGTTGGCTGTACTGCATACTGTGGAGATTCAGCTGTGAAATTCTGCTTGCAATTGTTTCACTCGCGCGCCAATTTCTCTGAGTACATTGATGTGGATGCAGCCTACAAGCTGTCGTCTCATCCCTACAGACGTTTTTAGTTATATATTTATTTTAAATGAATGAAGATAATAATATGTCAAGAGAAAATACCGATAGTGGTAGTGACACAGAAGTTATTGCAGAGACTGAACCACGAAGATCAAGGAAGAGGAAGAGATGTCCTGAGACATGATGATAATGATAATTGTTGTTTTAAGGGGCCTAACATCTAGGTTATCGGCCCCTAATGGTTTGGGTGATCGTGAAGATGAGAATGAGAGGTAAACTATAACTAAAACTAACTACTAACTTATATAGGCTACTAGAAGAAGAAATGGAAAACAAAAGGAGAATAAGGCAAATGGACAGGAGGAAAAGAAATGCCCTCAACCCTCGAAGAATGCGGATTGAGGGACTTGGAAGGAAGGAGAGCCATGAAAGGCAGATAGGAAAGTGAAAGAGGAGAGGGTCCGCCCCCACAGGTAATGGACAAAAGGGGGAAACCGGACCCAGCTCAGGAATCCCTCGGGGTCGCCAACTCCCGAACTCACCAGCCGTGAGCCCCTGAGGGTGTAGCATTATCCAGGGTGCACCAGAAGTGGTAAGGCTACATACAGGATGGGGAAGAATTTTAAGATCGCTCACATCCCTGATATCCCAAGGGGTGTTGTTGTAAAATCGGCTAAGATCAAGGATGTTAAAAGACTTGTTGCCCTTCACTTTGGAGAACCATGGGACAGTAATCCATATTTGGAATTCTATGTCAATGTATTTGCAGAACAGGACTCTGATACTCAAAGTTTGAATGATGATGCAGATGATGATCTTGATGATGATACTTTGGGCTTTGAACTAATGGAAACTGATGAAACAGACATGGCCTAAACTCATTTTGGTTGTACTTTGATAGTATATCAACACACACAGAACTATTCTAAACTGTGTATGTTTTTTACGTTGTAATATAATCCACTTTACGTAATATGTTCTTCCATTATGTGTGTATGCATTGTAAATTGTAACTTACTCAATACATAATTCCATCCATCATGAGTGTGTGATTAAACTCCGCCACTACAATTGTAGCTGGTTTTGCAAACTAAGGCGCAATCAATATGGCTGTCGCTAGAGTTGCAAAACCTGCTATGTGAACAACACAGTTGCAAAACCTGATATATGCAAATAAAAAATATTAATAACTTGTTTTCTGTTCATCAGATATTTCAGAACTTTGGTACACATATTCCAATTATGTTTACCTATAGTTTGTATAAGAATCAGCCCTCTGCCACATTTCTGTTTCGTTTTAATAGTTTTTCCTGATTTCTCACTAATTACTTATCATGCACATAGCTGGTTTTGCAACTGGGCTACTCATATAAGAATGCAAGGCTTGCAAAACGGCTGCTCCCGACTAACTTTGGATAGGAACAGCTCCAAGATGGATTGCGACCCATCACGCACACCATACCCTCACTTCCAAGTGGAGTCCAATTTCCTCAAACCAAACAAACCCTTGCAGGGGAATTTGTCGAAGAAATAGAAGAAGAAGTAAATTCACCCGTTCATTATTAATCCATAGAATACATCGACACAGAGGAGGAGTTCAGTGATTGACAGAAGGATATGTGACGTGGCTTTCACATGTTCAACGGACATAAAATTAAAGATGCACGTATATTTCAAAATATTCTTATTGATGCTACTACACATACGTCTATCCTATGAAGACATTGTACTAATGACATTACCGGTATTTGATAATCAGTAATATTACACCATAAACATTATATTAATTACATTATCGGTATTTGATAATCAGTAATATTACACCATAAGTATACATTCATAAAAAGACATAACAAAACTGCATCTTTGTTTCTTTTTTCCTTTCAGATTGGAACCAGTCACTTTGTAAAACATAAAGAATGATTAAATCACTATCCAGAGGTATCTTAACCATGAGAATTGTCCAAGTAGTTTGGGAGATATTGCTATTTTCTCATTTCGTGAAGACTGGCCGCCATTTTTCAATATGGCGGCCAAACGCCAAAATTATAAAAATGGCTCCCAAGCTAAATTTCATCCTTAGCATGTCAGAAATGAATTGCAATCATAAAAAAGGTCCCCCCCGAAACGCACGGTTTTCAGTTTCCGGACCGGACTACACTCTAAGCTTTATTGGATGGTACATACCGGTAATTATATGATTGTTTGTGCGCTTTTCATATTATTAATAAATTTAGAAAATCATGGCCCAAGATGAAGGTTTAAGCCTGTATAATTAACGTTGAAAAGGAAATTGTGCCGTAATTTTAAAAAGTATAATATTATTATAGTAGTAAGAAAAGTAGAAAGAAGAATAGCTAGAACATGCATAAATAAAAAATATCAGAAAGATAGACAGTGGCGGATAATACCAAATAAAGTGGTATACAGAGAACTGGAGCCCATCACTGATACTATTCGGAAGAAAAGGATTTTTTTTGTCACATCATGAGGACACCAGAAACCAGATTATCTAGAAAAATTGTAGTGAAACTTTGGAATATGAAACAACAAGTAGGATGGATTAAGGAAATTAGAGAAGATATGAGAGAATTAGAAAAAAAACCTAGGATGACTTGCAAAGCAAAACAAAAAAAATAAAAAAATAGAGAGATATAAAAATAAGATTTCAGGCTAAAATATTATATGGTATTATCCGCCACTGTCCATCTTTCTGATATTTTTTACTTATGCATGTTAAGCTACACGTGTGTGAAAAATAGGCATCACAAAGTCAATGCAACATGATATATGATCGCTTTTACTAAAAAGAGGACACAGTTTATCGTTTTTAAGAACGTATGGATATCTAATTTTTCTAGCATTTCTATCAAGTTTACGTAGTTCTAATATAGGACAAAAAAGATCGGCAAAACTTAGTTCTACCCAAATATGCTGTTTTTTCGACAAATACAAATTTTCGACTTATATGGCAACAGTGGATTGCTAGAAAATGACAGCGTCATACATGTCTCACGTGCAACAGAAAGAGAGAAGAATATCCCTATCTAACCAGTACTACATTCTAAACGTTGGATGCACAGTATGTTGTTGTTGACTGGGAAAAGTACAAGGCCATGTTGGATTTTCTAAAAACAAAAATTTAAATTTAATTTATGGGTGGTTCCCTATGGACTCAACGAATATCCACAGGTTTGAATATGATAATGTGAACAAAATGACATGACATTCATTTTTGTTTATATATTGGTTAAAGGTGGATGGGGGGGGGGGTGTAAATGACTGTAGCTTTATAAAAAGAAAATAAGTACATGGGTTACTGTTAGTGCCAATATACAGTTTATGTTTAATGGTGTTTTGATATATTAATGCCAATTAACGTTAAAATGATGGGTTATTTTGTTTGCTTTTAGGTGTCGTCATGTGCCATTAACGTAATTAACAGACAGTGAACAAGCATGCATTATGCTTGAAAGTACTCTGTGCTCTTGTGCAACGTTAATAACTATCAATAAGAAAAAGTTTTATTATAACACATGGTGTTAGTACCAAATACAACAAGTGAGCAAGTTGGTTTACCACGTGGGTTAAATTTAAAATCAGAACATGATCGTTGGTTAACATTTGAATCCTGGCCTGTAGGCTTTTTGTCAACATATAAACTTGGAAAAGCCGTTTTTTTTACTTGAACCGAAGAGATGTGGTGCGCTGTGTGTTTTGTCGTATTGAACTTTCACACTGCGAAGAAGGGGATGATCCCTTTAGAGACCATTTGCGATGGTCTCCTCATTGTCCTCACATGCTTGGAAAACAAGTGGGTAACCTACCAGTGTATTCATTTTACCGAACCACAAGGCCATTGGCTACTACTTACGTTGCTGAATCACAAATAACTAATAATAATAATGATGTATTACCAGCCAACAACGGTAGTGTCGATATATGTGGTCCATATGCCATAGACAGTGTTGAATTGGCGTGTGCTTTTGAAAAAATGGGAGTTTGCAAGACTAAAGCTGTGTTGAAAAACGTTTAGAATCTTATAAAAATGTTTGGCCTTTAAACACCTTACAAAACAGCTAAGTGAAGCTGGATTTTTAGGTAGATTTCATTAGAAAGCTAACTATTGCAATGGGTCCCATGTTTCGACTTCCGGAAAATTTTGACATATCTTCGCGTTTCACATCCCCCAGACCCCAAAACCACCGTCAGTTCAAAAGTTTATATATAATTTATGTATGTATATATATGTATATGTATATCAGTTTCTTGTGGACACGATAACTGCCGTAATTTTGCACCAATCACTTTGAATTTTTTTTACCGAATATGTATACCTATAAAATCTCGGTCGAGTTCGTTACTGGGCTAAATCGGTCGAAGGGGGTGAAAATGGGGTGCTTTTTTCGAAATAGTGAAATATTGCTATAACTCTCTTAATATGTGAAATATCGAATCCGTTCAACGTTCATATTATGTGTCGGATAAAGTCCAAAAATTTATGTTTGAAGAGTTTTTTATAGCACCAACCATTGACCAAAGGGGTGGGAAAAAGTGGGTTTTTCGGGAAACATTAATCATATCTCTCTTAGTAGGCACAATATCAAAACCGTACAAAATGGACAATATTCCCCTAATAATTACCTAAAACTTTTGTCTGAAAGAATTTTTGATATGATCCACCATTACGCCAAGGAATGAGAAAAATGATTTCGGAATTATAAGAAAATGCCAAGAGCTATCAGAGGTTGCCATGACAACACTACTAAATTGATGAGGGATGAGCAATCAGACGTTGCCATGACAACGCACTTGCACGAGATCAGATTCAGTATTTCCATCTGACTAAGTGGGAAGCGGCTTCGGTGACGTAACTGGTAGCATGCTGAATGTCTATGCCCAAGGTCGCAGTTTCAAAGCCGGCCGAAGTCGTCGGATTTTCTAAGAGCGCTAAAAATCCCTCAGTATACTTTCCTTTGGAGGGGAAGTTCCAACGTTCGTTGCGAGTAGCTGGTTGCGGTGGCATCTAGTAGCCAAGTTCACAGCTAGGTGTCGTTGACGGTAGTACCTGGGAGCAACATTAGGAACTACTGCTTGAAATTGACCGTCTGCAGTCCTTACCTGAATTAAGACTAATATAGCCATTACAATTCACACCGTTTATCACACAGATTCTACACTCACCCAAAGTACACGGGGTTAGTTGACCGCGTTGTCGCAGCACCTAAACTGAGGAACCAACCAGAGGTAGATTTCATTAGAAAGCTAACTATTGCAATGGGTACCATGTTTCGACTTCCGGAAAATTTCGACAAATCTTCGCGATTCACATCCCCAGACCCCAAAGCCACCGTCAGTTCAAAATTTAGGCTATATATAATTTATGTATGTATATATATATATATATATCAGTTTCTTGTGGACACGATAACTGCCATAATTTTACACCAATCACTTTGAATTTTTTACCAAATATGTATACCTATAAAATCTCGGTCGAGTTCGTTCCTGGGCTAAATCGGTCGAAAGGGGTGAAAATGGGGGGCTTTTTCCGAAAAAGTGAAATATTGCTATAACTCTCTTAATATGTGAAATATCGAATCCGTTCAACGTTCATACTATGTGTCGGATAAAGCCCAAACATTTATGTTTGAAGAGTTTTTTTTATAGCACCAACCATTGACCAAAGGGGTGGGAAAAAGTGTTTTTTCGGGAAACATTAATTATATCTCTCTTAATAAGCACAATATCAAAACCGTACAAAATGGACAATATTCCCCTAATAATTACCTAAAACTTTTGTCTGAAATAATTTTTGATATGGTCCACCATTATGCCAAGGGATGAGGAAAATGATTTCGGTATTATAAGAAAATGCCAAGACCTATCAGTGGTTGCCATGGCAACACTACTAAATTGATGAGGGATGAGCCATCAGACGTTGCCAAAATAACGCACTTGCACGAGATCACATTCAGATTTCCATTTGGCTAAGTGTGAAGCGGCTTCGGTGACGTAACTGGTAGCATGCTGAATGTCTATGCCCAAGGTCGCGAGTTCAAAGCCGGCCGAAGTCGTCGGATTTTCTAAGAGCGCTAAAAATCCCTCAGTGTGCTTTCCTTTGGAGGGGAAGTTCCAACGTTCGTTGCGAGTTGCTGGTTGCGGTGGCATCCAGTAGCCAAGTTCACAGCTAGGTGTCGTTGACGGTAGTACCTGGTAGCAACATTCGGAACTACTGCTTGAAATTGGCCGTCTGCAGTCCTTACCTGAATTACAGACTAATACAGCTATCCCTAAGTACACGGGGTTACATGACCGCGTTGTCGCAGCCCCTAAACTGAGGAACCAACCAAAATCTCTGCGGGAGACATAATTTTGCGTGAAGAAGTAACAGACCGTTACATAGTTACACATCAGTGTCGAAACCTTGCATAAGGACAGTGTGACCACAAGTATAAAAATGGTCCCCAAATGACAAGAAGGTTACCGTTCTCATAAGACAATAAAATGTTTAAAATAAGCATAAAATGACGAAAAACAAAGTTAATTAAGCTCCAATTATAAAATACCTTCTCGCAATAAATGAGGTCTGATCCTTCTACGAAAACCTGTATATTCTGCCTATTTTCGCCTATCCCCAAGTTTGTCCGGTGAAATCTACCTCCGCTTTCCGGCGTGCCGAGAGGAGTTTTTTATACTGGTAAAGGGGATAAAACAATATGTTTTTATTGTTGATTTGCTTTAAAGGATTGGCAAATGACTGATACCCTTTTGTGCAACACGCTCGTTGGTTACCTAACTGTAGATACATGGTGTTGCTTAAAGGTCAGGAATTTGTGAACACTATTCGTAAAGAAAACGTGATTGCAGCACAAGAGATACAAGTGCCTTTAGAGTTAGAACACGCGGAGCAAATACATGAGGCTGATAGAAAAGACTTGTCTCACGAACAGATACAAAAGTGTGACCAACAATTATGTAAAATTTGTTATCAAGATGAACTAGGTGTTGTATTTTTGCCTTGTGGACGCATGATAGCATGTGTCAAGTGTGCATTCGAACTTAACACTTGTGCTATATGAAGAAAAGTAGTATCTGCTACAGTTAGGGCATTTCTTGCATAACTAGTATAATTTATTAGCCATGCATAGTGCTAAATCCCTAATTGCACAATATTATTAAAGCTGTTTTAGAGTGTAATAGATATGCCTTTGTTTTGTTTATAGACTACTACAATGAATGTTTTGAATGCTGTGGGACAATCATGTGGCTTAGAGACAAAGAAGCTCAGCGAATTGCAAACGCATATTCCATTCCGAATTATCAAGATTCGGAAATTGAAAACAGCATATGGTGATCGTGTACTTTGTGTATGTGAAAACTTTGAGACATTTCTGCCTATACGGTTTAATGATATGTCGGAGAGTGTTTTTGATGAAGTCAATAATGCTGTGCAACCTGTACACTTAATTTATGAAGGTTTTAAAAACAATAGGTGCATGGTTCGTTTTAATTAAATTAAAAAAAAACAAATGTCAAATAATAATAATAATGGAAGGTATAAGTGATGACAATGGACTGAAAGAAAAATATGTGTATAGAATAATAATAATAATAATGTTTTAGTTTTTAGTATTGTCTTAAATAATATTATCATGAAACCAAAAACATGTATATAAAGTTTGTAAATAAATACAAAATGATGTTACAATGCTGTTTTATTTTATACAAAGTTAGTATATTTAACATTGCAGAGTATACATGATTATGACAATAGATGCACACTGAATACAAGCCTTTCTCTCTTTACAATAGTCTGTTATAGTTTTAAACACAAGGCTTGTTGTAGATCATTTTGTAGCAATGTCCATTCCCTGTTGTTTTCGAAAACTGGGGAAGCCGCAATGGTTGTATAGGCATAAAAACCTTATTGTTATTACTATTTAGTCATTTTGATCCTCTTGCATATCAAGAGCAGATGACCTAGTTGTTCCACTCTTTAAAACGACGACGACGACAACAACAACACTACCTCTTGCATAGTTTGTGATGTTGATGGCTCTTGTGACGTGGAAGATGAATTAAAAATATTTTTTAGAACAGGGGTTAAACGTTGCTCATTAAACAATGCACTATTTTGAGTAGCAATATGGTTTTCTTGATTTCTTGTCGACGGCAACTGTGTTTCATGCAGTACACTACATTGATGATCACTGACACTTAAAACTTCTCTTTTTTTCCTTTTTAGGTCACCACGACAATGTTGGAACGTTGTTTTGAACAACGCCAAATAACAGTTCCATTTTTAGCCTATTTTCAATTTTTTTAAAATAGGATTATGAGATAACCTTTTGTCCGTGTGTGTGTGATTCGTGTGTGTGTCCCCCCCTAATAAAATCTAAACGACAGGAGCGATTTCAATGAAACTCGGCAAGTTCATAGCTCTATTCCGGGCGACCTCGACCGTGCCCTTCAAATTTTGTTACGTCTCACCAATCCAACATGGCGGCTGTGCGAAATATTTCACCAGCATTCAATATCTCCGAAACTGTTACCGATATCACCCTGGAATTTTGTATGGTGATAAAGGGAATTACTAGAAATTCACTTATGTGATCTTTGACAACCTGGTAACTACCAAAATAACATGGCGGCCAAGCGAATTTTCGACTTTTAAATGGACGTTTCTAGCGATTTAACCAACCAAACGCAATGAAACTTGGCATAGTATATGTTTATATACATTGTAATGCACCGACAACTAACTTCGTTCAATTGTTTACATAACCTCAGAATGGTGGCTGTGCGAAATATTTCACAGGCATTCAATATCTCCGAAACTCTTTATAATATCAACTTGAAATTTTGTACGTTGATAAAGAGCACTGCTATAAGTTTATCTATGTAACTTTCAAAAACCTGTAAACTACGAAACGAACATGGCGGCCAAGCGAAATTGAAACATTCTAATACATTTTTCTCGTGATTTAATCATATGAGTGCATTGAAATGTGGTACAGTAAATGATTATACATATTGTCATTCACTGGCATCTAATTTAGTTCAATTGTTTACATAAACTGAAGATGGCGGCTGTGCGCAATTTTTAAATTAAGTTTTTATTCTTGTGTCGTAATCATGCGATCGAAGTGAAAGTTTGAATAATGAAGCTACGCAATAATTTTCCTTTAATGGTACATAACTCTATGGCGTATACATATAACAATCCAAAATGGCGAACATCCGAAATATTTTGACGGTTCTCAATATCTAAGAATCTTTTCCAGCAATCAAACTCTTTTTTATGTTCATAGAGGCTATAAACATAAGTTCACCTATATGACATTCAGTAACCTGGTGAGCACAAATCCAACATGGCGGCGACGCGAATTATAAATATTTAAATGGACGTTTCTCGCGATTTAACCATCTGAGTGCAGTGAAACTTTGCACGATAATGCTTATACAGATGTTAATCCACTGGTATCTAATTTATTTCAATAGTTTTTCATAACCACAAGATGGCAGCTGTGCAAAATTTTAAAATCTTTTTTTACTTCTTGTGTCCTAATCATCTTCATGTAATAGTACATAAATAAAAATCCAACCTGGCTACCATCTGCAATATTTAGTCGGTTCTCAGTATCTACGAATCTAACATAGCAATCAAACTGAAATTTTATATGTCGATAGAGCCAATTAATATGAGTAGGATATATGAAAATAGGCTGTATAGTTCTTCACGGAACTACTTGTTATTGGTTCATTTCACAATATATGAATATCCTTCATAGTATGCATAAGGCTTACCATACCTAGTCACTGATACTTCCATGTCAACTGTCAAGCATAGACTATGCTCTAGTAAAGTCAACTTGGTAATTAGGATAATAGTTTAATGTGATAGCAAATATGGATCCAAAGAGTTCAGGTAGAAGTGGAAGCAAATGAGCAAATATAAGAACCAAGAGTGGGGGTAAAAGTGGTTGCAAAGTGGTAGACCCATTACACAATAATTTCAGCACGACGAAGCTCTTGTTCAATTTCTTTGATTTCCCAATCGTGACCGGTATGCCCAGCTTGTTGTAAAGCATGAAAGTGTCGAAGCCGTTGAATTAGCTTACTGGGTTTGTTCCAGTATACAAATTTAACAAATGATTTTTTAGGTGTAAACAAAGCATTACCATTATCATCATCATCATTATAATTATCATGATCATTATGACCATCATCACTATTACTATATAGTCCTTTTTTATCCTCTTGCAATACCACTTTATTTATAGTCTGTGTCGACTTTGATAGTGTTGAAGGTTTCTTGTACGTTGACAACTGTCCTAACATGACTTTCTGAGGACATGATAAGTCCTTTTGAAGAAACACTGCATTATCTTTAGACGCAATATCGTTTTCTTGAACTTGCATTATAGCATTTTGAAAATTGTTTGTAAACAGCAACCGTGGTACGTTTAGAGCACTACATTGATGAACACTCACACTTAAAACCTTTCCATTTGTACTTTTCAGATTGCCTCGACATTTTGTTGACCACTCATTTAAGCATCGCCAGAATATTATTCCATTCACATTCTGGCGATTATAGTTATAAGAGTAGCCTTGATAGAGTGCACGTTGCCTACCTTTGTTGGTTGTAATAAGTTCCATAGTAGTAACTGACCTGTCAGTACGATGTTCACACTACAAAGGTTACAACTGTTTTGCTGATGGAGTGACCTACCATAAGCTTATATATTGGCTTATGTGTTGGCTTTTTGCGTTGGCTTTTTTGTGTTGGCTTTTTGTGTTGGCTTTTGTGTTGGCTTTTTTGTTGGGTTATTGTGTTGGCTTTTTGTGTTGGCTTTATTATTGGCTTTTGTATTGGCTTATTTGACAAGTTATTTGTGTCAATGTATTTAGTGGATTTTTTCTTGGTGTTGGAAAGTAGTTGAAAGAGAGGGAATAATTAAAGACTTAACCTCTTCTCACTAACCTAACCTATCCTAACTTTACTTAACCTAACTTCACCTAACCTAACCTAACTTCACCTAACCTAACCTCACCTTTCAACTCTCAGATGTTAATTAAATTCTAGGCAGTCGAGTTGGAACCCAAATCCTCAGGGATAAAAACCAATTATTTTTGATGGCTTATTTTGGTAACTTATTTTGATGGCTAACCTAACTTTACCTAACCTAACCTAACATAACCTCAGCTCACTTTGGATATTACTAGTAAGTGTTCATATCCTCCGCCAGGTAGCATGCTAGTAGTACAGGTAGTGCTCATATTTACCGCTAGGTAGCGGAAACATACTTTGCGTGTTACATGTGACACTTGTGAAGTTTAACTGCATGCAAGACGTGCTTGTATAAGTTCTCTATTTAAACTCAATATACAATTAACCACTAAATGTTCAGAACTAACATGTATAGCCATGTATAGGGTATATAGGAGACCCTTAGCAAGAAAGGCTGTCTAACCCACTAGTGTACAGCCTTGTCTTACGCAGTAAGCACCTGTTGGCAGAAAACAACAACAACAATTTGAGAAAGCTAAAAGCATATCCATTAATGTATTTAAAGGAAACAGTTTGTTGTTGGCTTTCTCAAATTGTTTTTGTTGTTTTCTGCCAACATGTGCTTACTGCGTATGACAAGGCTGAACACTAGTGGGTTAGACAGCCTTTCTTGCTAAGGATCTCCTATATACCCTAAACATGGCTATACATGTAAGTTCTGAACATTTAGTGGTTAATTGTATATTGAGTTTAAATAGAGAACTTATACAAGCACGTCTTGTATGCGGTTAAACTTCACAAGTGTCACATGCAACACGCAAAGTAGGTTTCCGCTACCTAGCGGTAAATATGAGCACTACCTGTACTACTAGAATGCTACCTAGCGGAGGATATGAACACTTAATAGTAATATCCAAAGTGAGCTGAGGTTAGGTAAAGTTAGGTTAGCCAGCAAAATAAGTTACCAAAATAAGCCATCAAAATTAATTGGCTTTTACCCCTGAAGTCTTGGGTTCCAACTCGACTATGCATAGAATTTAAATAACATCTGAGAGTTGAAAGGTTAGGTTAGGTTAGGTGAAGTTAGGTTAGTTTAGGTGCAGTTAGGTTAGGTTAAGTTTGTGAGCTGAGGTTAAGTCTTTAAATATTCCCTCTCTTTCAACTACTTTCCAACACCAAGAAAAAATCCACTAAATACATTGACAAAAATAACTTGTCAAATAAGCCAATACTAAAGCCAATACTTAAGCCAACACAAAAAGCCAACACAAAAAGGCCAACACGAAAGCCAACACAAAAAGCCAACACATAAGCCAATATATAAGCTTATGGTAGGTCACTCCATCAGAAAAACAGTTGTAACCTTTGTAGTGTGAACATCGTACTGACAGGTCAGTTACTACTATGGAACTTATTACAACCAACAAAGGTAGGCAACGTGCACTCTATCAAGGCTACTCTTATAAATATAATCGCCTGAATGTGAATGGAATAATATTCTGGCGATGCTCAAAAGAGAGGTCAACAAAATGTCGAGGCAATCTGAAAAGTAAAATGGAAAGGTTTTAAGTGTGAGTGTTCATCAATGTAGTGCTCCAAACGAACCACGGTTGCTGTTTACAAACAATTATCAAAATGCTAAAAAGCAAGTTCAAGAAAACTATATTGCGGCTAAAAAGAGTGCAGTGTTTGTTCAAAAGGACTTATCATGGCCTCAAAAAGTCATGTTAAGACAGTTGTCAACGTCCAAGAAACCTTTAACACTATCAAAATCACCGCAGACTATAAATGAAGTGGTATTGCAAGAGGGTCAAAAAGGACTATAAAGTAATAGTGATGATGGTCATAATGATCATGATAATTATAATAGGACTCGTTATATATATATATATATATATATGATGATGATGATGATGATAATGGTAATGCTTTGTTTACACCTAAAAATTCATTTGTTAAATTGTATACTGGAACAAACCCAGTAAGCTAATTCAACGGCTTCGACACTTTCATGCTTTACAACAAGCTGGGCATACCGGTCACGATTGGGAAATCAAAGAAATTGAACAAGAGCTTCGTCGTGCTGAAATTATTGTGTAATGGGTCTACTACTTTGCGACCACTTTTACCCCCACTCTTGGTTCTTATATTTGCTTATTTGCTTCCACTTTTACCTGAACTCTTTGGATCCATATTTGCTATCACATTAAACTATTATTCTTATTACCAAGTTGACTTTACCGGAGCTTAGTCTATGCTTGACAGTTGACATGGAAGTATCAGTGACTAGGTATGGTAAGCCTTATGCATACTATAAAGGATATTCATATATTGTGAAACGAACCAATAAAAATGGAACTGTTATTTGGCGTTGTTCAAAACAACGTTCCAAACATTGTCGTGGTGACCTAAAAAGTAAAAATAGAGAAGTTTTAAGTGTCAGTGATCATCAATGTAGTGTACTGCATGAAACACAGTTGCCGTCGACAAGAAATCAAGAAAACCATATTGCTACTCAAAATAGTGCATTGTTTAATGAGCAACGTTTAACCCCTGTTCTAAAAAATATTTTTAATTCATCTTCCACGTCACAAGAGCCATCAACATCACAAACTATGCAAGAGGTAGTGTTGTTGTTGTCGTTTTAAAGAGTGGAACAACTAGGTCATCTGCTCTTGATATGCAAGAGGATCAAAATGACTAAATAGTAATAACAATAAGGTTTTTATGCCTATACAACCATTGTGGCTTCCCCAGTTTTCGAAAACAACAGTGAATGGACATTGCTATAAAATGATCTACAACAAGCCTTGTGTTTAAAACTATAACAGACTATCGTAAAGAGAGAAAGGCTTGTATTCAGTGTGCATCTATTGTCATAATCATGTATACTCTGCAATGTTAAATATACTAACTTTGTATAAAATAAAACAGCATTGTAACATCATTTTGCATTTATTTACAAACTTTATATACTTGTTTTGGTTTCATGATAATATTTTTTAAGACAATACTAAAAACTAAAACATAATTATTCTATACACATATTTTTCTTTCAGTCCATTGTCATCACTTATATCTTCCATTATTATTAACTAAACAGGTCATACAGCAGTCTGCTGACTCCGTTACAGGAGAGTTAACCAAATGGTCACAAGATAATCGTCTCATAATAAACTATAAAAAAACAGTATGTCTAAATTTCCACACTATACAGAATAGGAATCCTGCAAAACCCAATATAACATTGAATGGTCATCAAATAGAAAATAAATCAGAAACAAAGTTTTTAGGACTATGGATACAACAAGACTTGAAATGGAATAAACATATACAATATCTGAATACTAAACTGAACTCGATGTGCTTTGCGTTACGAATTTTGAAAACCTGCACTAGCATGCACACATTAAGAAATACTTATTTTGCTTATTTCCATTCATACTTAAGATATGGGATCATATTTTGGGGTATGTCGCCAGATGTACTAAGCACGTTTAGCATACAAAAGAGGGCGATTAGAATTATGGCAAATGTAAACTCTAGAGATTCATGTAGACCTCTGTTTAAACATTTAAACATTCTCCCACTGCCCTGCATATATATCTTTGAAGGTATTGTGTTTTTTAAAAAAGAATTTAATGAATAAAGATGTTTTTCTTAAAACAAACAATGATGTTCATAGGCATAACACAAGACAAAATCAAAACATTCATATTTCACACACACACACAAGCATATATCTAAAAGGAACTTTTCACACTGGAGTTAAATTATACAATAAACTACCCCAGTATATAAAACTGGCCCCAAAAATAAAAACCTTTGATAGAATGTTGAAAGCTTATCTGCAGTGCCATTGTCTTTACTCAGTAGTAGAATATCTTAGCGTATAGGAGTGATGAATTATATAATTATATTTTACTTTCTATTTTAAATGTAATACTTAGCTGTAAGTTGTTGTATTTATAGAATTAAGTTTTCCTATTATGATAATAGAGTGAGGTGTAAATAGTTGGGCAATAAGATTGTATCTATTAAGATTTGCTATTATAATAAGTTAAATAGTTATAATATTAGTAATATATACCTGCTAGTTCTTTTATTTTATAGATGTAAATTCTGACATGTCCTATATAAAAATGTATTGAATGCATGTATTTGATCAAATGGAATTAATAAAAATCTATCTATCTACTTGACATTTGTTTTTTAATTTAATTAAAACGAACCATGCACCTATTGTTTTTGAAACCTTCATAAATTAAGTGTACAGGTTGCACAGCATTATTGACTTCATCAAAAACACTCTCCGACATATCATTAAACCGTATAGGCAGAAATGTCTCAAAGTTTTCACATACACAAAGTATACGATCACCACATGCTGTATTCAATTTCCGAATCTTGATAATGCGGAATGGAATATGCGTTGGCAATTCGCTGATCTTCTTTGTCTCTAAGCCACATGATTGTCCCACAGCATTCAAAACATTCATTGTAGTAGTCTATAAACAAAACAAAGGCATATCTATTACACTCTAAAACAGCTTTAATAATATTGTGCAATTAGGGATTTTGCACTATGCATGGCTAATGAATTATACCAGTTATGCAAGAAATGCCCTAACTGTAGCAGATACTACTTTTCTGCATATAGCACAAGTGTTAAGTTTTATGCACACTTCACACATGCTATCATGTGTCAACAAGGCAAAAATACAACACCTAGTTCATCTTGATAACAAATTTTACATAATTGTTGGTCACACTTTTGTATCTGTTCGTGAGACAAGTTTTTTCTATCAGCCTCATGTATTTGCTCCGCGTGTTCTAACTCTGAAGGCACTTTTATCTCTTGTGCTGCAATCACGTTTTCTTTACGAATAGTGTTCTCAAATTCCTGACCTTTAAGCAACACCATGTATCTACAGTTAGGTAACCAACGAGCGTGTTGCACAAAAGGGTCATCAGTCATTTGCCAATCCTTTAAAGCAAATCCACAATAAAAACATATTGTTTTATTCCCTTCACCAGTATAAAAAAATCCAGCTTCACTTAGCTGTTTTGTAAGGTGTTTTAATATTAATGGACAATCATTTTTATAAGATTCTAAACGTTTTTCAACACAGCTTTAGTCTTGCAAACTCCCATTTTTTCAAAAGCACACGCCAATTCAACACTGTCTATGGCATATGGACCACATATATCGACACTATCGTTGTTGGCTGGTAATACATCATTATTATTATTAGTTATTTGTGATTCAGCAACGTAAGTAGTAGCCAATGGCCTTGTGGTTCGGTAAAATGAATACACTGGTAGGTTACCCACTTGTTTTCCAAGCATGTAAGGACAATGAGGAGACCATCGCAAATGGTCTCTAAAGGGATCATCCCCTTCTTCCCAGTGTGAAAGTTCAATACGACAAAACACACAGCGCACCACATCTCTTCGGTTCAAGTAAAAAAAACGGCTTTTCCAAGTTTATGTGTTGACAGAAAACCTACAGGCCAGGATTCAAATGTTAACCAACGATCATGTTCTGATTTTGAATTTAACCCACGTGGTAAATCAACTTGCTCACTTGTTGTATTTGGTACTAACACCCTGTGTTATAATAAAACTTTTTCTTGTTGAAAGTTATTAACGTTTCACAAGAGCACAGAGTACTTTCAAGCATAACGCATGGTTGTTCACTGTCTGTTAATTACGTTAATGGCACATGACGACACCTAAAAGCAAACAAAATAACCCATCACTCACTCAATCAATCAATACTTGTAAATAAAACGTTAACGTTAATTGGCATTAATATATCAAAACACCATTAAAAATAAACTGTATTTGGCACTAACAGTAACCCATGTACTTATTTTCTTTTTATAAAGCTACAGTCATTTACACCCCCTCCCCCTTTAACCAATATATAAACAAAAATGAATGTCATGTCATTTTGTTCACATTATCATATTCAAACCTGTGGATATTCGTTGAGTCCATAGGGAACCACCCATAAATTAAATTTAAATTTTTGTTTTTAGAAAATCCAACATGGCCTTGTACTTTTCCCAGTCAACAACAACATAGCCATTAATCAAGAAAGCAACCATTGTCCAAGTCATGTACATGTAATGAATTTTTACTTTTTATGTAAGAGTTGTTTTCAGTAGTGGTAAAATGCAATAGCATTTTATGTTAGGCTTACCTGAGTTTTTAATAGTTTACTGCCTGGAAACAATGGTTTTGCTCTACTGCGTCTCGGGTTTTCAGCAACTGCTACAGCGGTAAGCGTTTTCTTTCCAAGTTTCTAAAAATAAATAAAATAAAACGCTATAAATACCTAAATTTAGGTTAATACATGAATTTCATAAAATAAAATATGAAACAAAAAAGGAAACAAGTTAGTTTAAAAATATAATCTCACCTTCACTTGCAGTGGCTTGTTGTTGTTTCCTTCTAGTGGGCTCAAAAGTGCAATGGTTTCTTCTCTCTCAGACATGTAATGTATACCAGTTATCTGCAAACAAATAAATAAAATCATTAATTACCTAATCAATAACCACAAATGTAAGGTTCATTAGCATGTCATTATTAAAATAATCATTCATATGTACTTACCGAAAACAAAAAGGCTTTTTCTTTTCCAAAGTTCAGTTCAGAGCTCTACTGTATACGTCTATTTTCTAGTCCCGTCAGTGGATTACTAACACAAACCTTATCAGTCTGCTTAGCAACAGAGAGAGTTGCGTTTTCTCAGCGTTTTGACCTTGAACTCATGTCTGTCTCTCACATGTTCCCACGCCTCCCCACATTCCTCAATCTCCATAAGATTTGTGTACCTTATACTAGTTTCATGATTTTAATAAGGAATCAAAATGGCTGCCTGTTATACATTGGTAGTATTACTGCATAAGAACCAACATGGCGGCTGCTTAAACGTCGCACCTGCTAGCCACCACGAGGCAAGTAAGCTGATATCACACTTCCTGCTGACGTAGACATTCCTGCCTCGTCAGCAACAGCAACAGCTCTCACGAGGCCTCTGGCTAGGTACAATATTCAGTCTCCAGTGAGCAGGACTGTGTGTGAGTTAGCATTGAAAAACATGTGCGTCTTATTATTATTATTCTTAAACATTTTACTGTAATAATAATAATCATCATTAGAAAACGGCCATCCTCATTACATGACCATGTTAACCACATACTTTCACCACGTCCAAGAACCACTTGTTCATATCCTACAACCATTTGCTGCGCCAGACAGCGGTCTCTCTTATTACCTTTTACTAGCATGTTAAAGATCCCCTTCAGGGTAAAAAAAACTAGCACACATTTTCAAATATTTGCCTCCATCCGTCATAGGAAATATCACAAAACCAACCGTAATAACCTGCCTCACCATCCCGCCAAAATAGCAAGTGATTTCTTCCGGGCATGATCACTGTGCTCGACAACAGGCTCGTTGAGACACATAACAACAGTACCGGCTCTCTCAACGACCACTCTTAATTAAAATTTAAACAGGTAAAAAAATAGGGCGTTAGGACCTTTTGACAAAAATCAAAAAAATCAATTTAAAAACAGGGCATCACCCCAAGTGCTAGAACCCCTCATACAAGTCCGTAGCCTTCTTAGTAAGCAAAATATTAACAAAAGTGCACGTAGGCCCTTTTGACAAAAAATCAAAACTACATTAAAAAACTGGGCGTCATCCCAAATCCCACGACCCCTCATACAAGTCCGTAGCCTTCTTCGTTCTCAAAATATTAACAAAAAGTGCACTTAGGTCCTCTTGACAAAAATCAAAACTACATTCAAAAACGAGGCGTCATCCCAAATCCAACGACCCCTCATACAAGTCCGTAGTCTTCTTAGTTCTCAAAATATTAACAAAAGTGCACTTAGGCCCTTTTGACAAAAAACAAAACTACATTAAAAAACGGGGCGTCTTTCCAAACCCAACGACCCCTCATACGAGTCCATAACCTTCCTAGTTCTCGAAATATTAACAAAAGTGCACTTAGGCCCTTTTGACAAAAATCAAAACTACATTAAAAACGGGGCGTTATCCCAAATCCAACGACCCCTCATTCAAGTCCGTAGCCTTCTTACTTCTTAAGATATTAAAAAGGCATGACATATTAGTTTCAATCTTTTGGTTAAATTAAATTTTAAAAAAAGCTCATTCATAAATAATTATTTAAAATGCCCGCCCTCTTACAAAACCCCAAGTGCGCATGCGTAAAAAACGAAATCAAAATGTTGATTCATAGTGGCATCCAGAAAAACGCATGCGCTTTATGAGCATCAACGTTTAGGTTCATACTTGTATCGCCCCTCACTTCTGTCGCATTTGCAAAGTGACTTTCACTAAAAAATTACAATTTCACCCCCTAGTAGGGGTAAGTTTTATTTTTGGGTGGAAATGAGTGGTCCATTAAAAAGAGGGCGTCAGCCCGAGTCCAACGACACCTCATTTGTCAAAATCGGACCAGGAGGTCGAGAGATATTAATTATTTTTAACATATACAGTCGGGTACAAATAAAATGAGTGCGTTAGAACCCCTCTTGAAAAACTCTCTGTTTGAAAAACTCATCCATCGCTTTATTACAATACTCCCCACAATTGTCAGAGCGTATGACCTTGAATTTCCTTTCACACTCAATTTCAACAGAATTAGCAAATTGTTCAAAGATTTCTCTTACCTCACTTTTCTTTTTTAGATAAAATACAAAAACTTTCCTCGTATGGTCATCGATGAAGGTGAGAAAATATCTGGCTCCTCCCCAGGATTTCTAAGGCATCGGTCCACACAGGTTACTGTGCAACAGGAACAGTCGGTTCTTGGCACGATGCTTGCTGGTCTTGAAGGGCTGTCGAGCTTGTTTCCCTTCTATACATGGGACACAGAGCTGCTTTTCACCCGAAAAATCATTACCGGTAGCCAAACCATTTTTTAACAAGTCCATCCCCACGTGATTGAGATGGCCTAACCTTTTGTGCCACAATTCTCAAGAATTAGAACTTTTTGAACAAACACTTTTAGCATCACTTAAACAAGACACTGCTGATGCATTTGCACTTACAGAACCTGAGTTATTTAAGATATAAAGTCCATTTGACTCTTCAATCAATAATTGCACATCACCTGTAACTTGATAATCACTGTTTTGAAACACTTTACAACCTTCTTCATCAAAAACAATTACAGGACCCTTTTTAACAATACTGTTCACAGAGAGCAAGTTTGCTGTTAGGTTAGGTACATACAGAACATCGCTGACCTTTGTAAAAACATTTGCTTGTACTGGAACATCACCTATGCCGCCACTATATAATTTACAATCGTTTGCTACGGTGACTTCATATTCACCCTCCCTTTTATCATCAAATTTTGACATCCAATCCACTCTACCAGTCATGTGTTTGGAGGCTGCGGAGTCCATGTACCAGCTGTCTGCTGAGTGGGTATCAACTCCTAGTGCTGTGAGCAGAGCCCTACCCTTTTTCTTTTCTTCTTTCTTCTCTAGTGGCTTGGCATCTGCTTGATGTGCAGCTGTCTTGTTTTGGTGTTTGCAATCTTGTTTCCAGTGGCCAGTTTTGCGGCAGTTCCAACAGAATGGTTTCTTGGGTTTAGTATTCTTGAATCCACTCCTGTTGGTGTAGAGTGCTGTTTCTTTGCTGCAGCTGCGTTTGTCTTCCTGTAGCAGTTTACATTTCAAAAAGTCACTAGTCAACTCTGCGCCTGAATTTTCCAATGCCATAATCATAGGTTCCTAGTCATCAGGTAGTTCCTGCAAGAGCAAGGCACCTAGAAATTCATCAAGTGGTTTTTTAACTGCTGCTAGCCGCTGGGAGAGCCCCAAAACTGTGGTGACATATTCTTCCATAGTCTTGAATTGTTCAAGCTTGGTGGAACACAGTTGGCGAAGAATTCTTGTGTGCCTGTTGGCGCCTTTGTCTTCATATGCCATCTCGAGCGAATTCCGTGCTGCTTTCACCGTTTTTGCTTCCATGACGTACGGAAAAACACTCTTTTCCACCATAAGGTTAATCTTGCACAAAACACGTTCGTCGCGCCGTACCTTAACCTCTGCGCCCGTTTTATCATCTTCAGCATAACCAGATGCACTTCCAAAGATCATCGTGCATAAGATAATTCTTCATCTGGAAACGCCAGTCAATGTAGTTTTCTCTCCCCGAAGTTATAAAGAGAACCGGTGCTGGATTCCGCCATGATGCACACACTTATTGCACGCGATCACAGTTTTGTTAATTCAAATAGAATCACACTGGTCAGAAAACTATACACTCGTCAATGATCCTTCTGGGCCCATAATCTGTAGGAGTATATGCAGGAGAAAGACGTCTAGGCGTATATGCAGTATACATGTTTAATACGAACTGAACGACAAGGTTACATACAGGCGTATATATACAAAAACAGACAAAAGAATCAACGAGAACATTCTCGTAACTAGAACCGCCACCAATGGCGTTGAATTTCCTGGCGCTGAATTTAAACCATAGATCAGCTGTTGGGTTATATATTTCTAACAAATAACACATTACATCTTTTTTGTCTCTTGCTATTTCATCATACGACGAATACTTGGGAGTAATTAATGATTTTGTACTTTTTGGCCGGAATTTTTTAAGTCCCAAGAATGACATAAAAATTGGTTTGAATTAAATTTCAAAAAATGTTTTTTTAATATTTTTATTATATTTTTCACGTCATTTAGGGTCCGAAACCAACATGATATTTTGATGGTTTTTTTTTCGTCTCATGTATTTTTGGTTTCAGGTGATAGAATTATTTTCCACTAGGTCCCATGCTTATCTTATCTACTATATAATGCTCAAATACCACTCACTCACTCACTCACTGACTGACTCTTTCATTCATCACGAGTTCTCAGAAACCACCGAACGGATTGGAATGAAATTTGGTATGCAGCTTCCTCAAGGGCCGCAAACACCCACTAAGACAGGATTTTTGGATATTCAGGTTCTAAAGGGGTGTTAAGGGGGTAGACCTGCATTTCATTGAATAGCAATATCTTCCGATTGGTTTCATTGGGGGATGTGATACTCGGCATATAAACTCATCATTAAAAATAAGAAGACACGTGTCTGAGGGTTTTTCGATGTGGTGTATATTATGAGGTGAAAGGGGTGAAAAGTGGGGGGTTGAAGGATTCCTAACGGAGCGTGTATCTCTTAAACGACATAAGCGAGGAGTTTGAAACTCAGCGGAAAAAAAATCAGCATAAAAATATGTAAATAGGTGTTTCACCGTTTTTTCATAGATCCAATTTAAGGGGCCCGTGGGGAGGGGTGAAATTCTGGGGGGGGGGGGAACAGGTAATATGTCTGAGTGGAAAATTATACATGGCCTATGTTGTAGACAATACATCTTTTTTAGTCTCTTGCTATTTCATCCTAGGACGAATACTTAGGGAGTTATTAATGATTTTGTACTTTTGGGCCGGAATTTTTTTTAAGTTCCAGGAATGACATAAAAATTGATTCGAATGAAATTTAAAAAAATAGCTTTTTATTACTTTTATTAAATTTTTCACGTCTTTTAGGGTCTGAAACCAACATGATATTTTGATGTTTTTTTTTTCGTCCCATGCATTTTTGGTTTCAGATGATAGAATTATTTTCCACTAGGACCCCATGCTTATCTACTATATAAAGCTCAACTACCACTCACTGATTCATTCATCACGAAATCTCAGAAACCACCGAACGGATTGGAATGACATTTGGTATGCCGCTTCCTCAAGGGCCGCAAACGCGCACGAAGAAAGGATTTTTGGATATTCAGGTTCTAAAGGGGTGTTAAGGGGGTAGACCTGCATTTCACTGAATAGCAATATCCCCCGATTGTTTTCATTGGGGGATCTGATACTCGGCATATAAACTCATCATTAAAAATAAGAAGTGTCTGAGGGTTTTTCGATGTGGTGTATATTATGAGGTGAAAGGGGTGAAAAGTGGGGGTTGAATGATTCCTAACGGAGCGTGTATCTCTTAAACGACATAAGCGAGGAGTTTGAACCTCTGCGGGAAAAAATCAGCATTAAAAAATAAGTAAATAGTTGTTTCACAGTTTTTTCATAAATCCAATTTAAGGGGCCCGTGGGGAGGGGTGAAGTTCTGAAAAAAACAACAGGTAATATGTAAAATTATACATGACCTATGTTGTAGACAATAACACATTACATCTTTTTTGTGTCTTGCTATTTCATCGTACGACGAATACTTGGGGAGTTATTAATGATTTTGTATTTTTTGGCCGGAATTTTCCAAGTCCAGGATTGACATACAAAGTGATTCGAATGAAATTTCAAAAAATAGCTTTTTTAATACTTTTATTATATTTTTCACGTCTTTTAGGGTCCGAAATCAAATGATATTTTGATGATTTTTTTCGTCCCATGCATTTTTGGTTTCAGGTGATAGAATTATTTTCCACTAGGTTGATGATGATGATAATTGTTGTTTTAAGGGGCCTAACATCGAGGTTATCGGCCCCTTTTTCCACTAGGACCCATGCTTATCTATCTATATAACTAATGTTATAACGGGATTCCAAATGTAATTGCGGGCGAAGCCGCGGTTAACAGCTAGTATCTTATATATAAAGGAATGTCTGTCTGTTCGTCTTTTATGCGTCCATAAACCATTCATCCGATTGCGATCAAATTTTGGTGAGTTGTTGTACACACTTGCGGGAGGTTTATAGGCATAGTTAATCCATTTCAAAATAGATAGCGTGCGAGTAGTTTAAACAAATGAGCGATGGTGATGCGTTCATATACAATTCATCCGATTACGATCAAATTTTGGTGAGTTGTAGTGCACACTCCCGAGAAATTTATAGGCGTAGTAAATCGAATTTACAACGGATGGTTCGCGAGTAGTTTCAACAAAGCCCACATGCATTCATATGTCATTCATCCCATTGCGATGAAACTTAGGTGAGATGTTTTATACAGTTCAGGGAACGTTTCTGGCTTAGTAAATCCAATTTATAATAGGTAGCGCACAAGTAGATTCAACAAATGAGCGACGACGTCCCGAATGCGTTCACATACCATTCGTCCGATAGCGATGAAACTTGGGTGGGATGTTGTGTACACTCCAGGGAAGGTTTCTAGCTCAGTGAATCTGTTTTCAATAGGTAGCGCACGGGTAGATTCGAGAAATGAGCGACGACGTGCGAAGCGTTTCAACCAAGTCCCGTATGCGTTCATATACCATTCGTCCGATGGCAATGAAACTTGGGTAAGATGTATACACTTCACGGAAGGTTTCTGGCTTAGTAAATCCACTTTACGATAGGTAGGGCACGAGTTGATACAACAAATGAGCGACGACGCGCGAAGCGGTTCAACAAAGTCCCATATGCGTTCATATACCATTCGTCCGATACCGATGAAACTTAGATGATATATTATGTACACTCCAGGGAAGGTTTCAGGCTTGGTAAATCCATTTTACAATAGGTAGCGCACGAGTAGATTCAACAAATGAGCAAAGAGGCGCGAAGCGTTTCCACAAAGACCCATATGCTTTCATATACCATTCATCCGATAGCGACGAAACTTGGGTGAGATGTTATGTACACTTCATGGAAGGTTTCAGGCTGAGTAAATCCATTTTACAATAGGTACTGTGCGAGTTGATTCAACAAATGTGTGACGACGCGCGAAGCATTTCAACAACGTCCCGCATGCATTCATATACCATTCGTCCGATAGCGATGAAAGTTGGGTGAGATGTTGTGTACACTTCAAGGAAGGTTTCTGGTTTAGTAAATCCACTTTACGGTAGGCAGGGCACGAGTTGATGCAACAAATGAGCGACGACGGGCGAAGCGTTTCAACAAAGTCCCATTTGCGTTCATATACCATTCGTCCCATTGCGATGAAACTTGGATGAGATATTATGTACACTCCAGGGAAGGTTTCAGGCTTAGTAAATCCATTTTACAATAAGTAGCGCATGGGTTGATTCAACAAATGAGTAACGACGCGCGAAGCGTTTTAACAACGTCCAGTATGCGTTCATATACCATTCGTCCGATAGCGATGAAACGTGGATGAGATGTCGTGTACACTCCAGGGAAGGTTTCTGGCTTAGTGCATGCATTTTAAAGTAGGTAACGCATGAGTAGATTCATCTTATGAGTGACGACACGCGAATCGTTTCAACAAAGTTCCGTTTGTGTTCATATGCCGTTCATCAGATTGCGATGAAACTTTGATGAGTTATTGTGTGCAGGCCGGACGTTTGTTTTAGACGATTGCCTTTGACCTTGAAGCCTGCAGGTGAGCCTACACACTCTCACTCTCTCACCCTATCGCTTCACACTTGTCACCACCGATCTGATGTAATGGAATTCCAGACTTAGCAGACAGTACAGTGCACGCCGAAGTATTGTGTGACGCGGAAGTACAAGTTACATTGTTACGAACAGAACACCATTATATTTGCCAATGACTGTACTTCAGGAGTAGTGTGAAAGAGCGTTGTCAATCATCGGACCGCTTGGGGCAGCTGATAACAAAACAGGTACTGTAGTAACTCGCCTCCAGGCTTCCATTAAGATTTTTCACTCGTCTAAAACAAACGTCCGGCCTGTACACGCCAGGGAAGGTTTTCGACCTAGCAACTCAATTTTTTAATATTTTGCGCTCAAGTAGATGCAACAAATGAGTGACGAAGCGTGAAGCGTTTCAACAAAATCCTCTATGCGTTCATTTACCATTAATCGATTGCGATGGAACTTTGATGAGTTGTTTTGCATACTCCGGGATATTTATAGGCGTAGTTAATCCAATTTACTATATATAGCGCGCGAATAGTTTAAACAAATGAGTGATGGCGTTGCTATCATTCACAATTCATCCGATTGCGATCAAATTTTGGTGAGTTGTTGTGCACACTTCCGGGAACGTTGTTGTTGTTGTTGTTGTTTGAGTCTTCAGTCTTTTGACTGGTTTGATGCAGCTCTCCATGCCTCCCTGTCCAGAGCTAATCGTTTCATCTCTACATAGCTACCACACCCTACATCCGAGGCAATCTGTTTAACATATTCTAACCTTGGTCTACCCCTACAGTTCTTGTCCTCGACCCTTCCTTCCATAACTAAGCTTGCTATTCCTGGGTGTCTTAGTATGTGTCCTACCAACCTATTTCTTCTCTTCATTAGCAGTCGCCAGAAACATCTCTCCTCTCCCACTCGCCTTAATACATCTTCGTTTGTAACCCTATCTACCCATCTGATCTTCATCATTCTCCTGTAACACCACATTTCAAATGCTTCAATTCTCCTCTTTTCTGCTGCACCAATAGTCCAAGTTTCACTTCCATAGAGTGCCACGCTCCAGACAACGTTATAGGCATAGTAAATTCAATTTACAAAAGATAGCGCGCGAATAGATTCAACAAAATTGCGTGCGATTCGTTTCAAAAAATTCCCACGTGCGTTCATATACCATTCATCCGATTGCGTTGAAACTTTGGTGAATCGTTGAGTACACTCCAGGGAAGGTTTCAGGCTTAGTAAATCTGTTTTACAATAGGTAGCGCATGAGTATATTCAACAAATGAGTGACGGCACGCGAATAGTTTATCCCGTATGCGTTTATATACCATTCATCCGATTGCGATGAAACTTTGATTTGTTGTTGTGTACACGCCAGGGAAGGTCTTCAACTTAGTAAATCCTCTTTACAATATTGGTAGATCACGAGGAGATTCAACAAATGAGCGACGACGTGGGAAGCGTTTCAACAAAGGCCCGTATGCGTTCATATACAATTCGTCCGAAAGTGATGAAACTTGGGTGAGATTTTGTGTACACTCCAGATAGGTTCCTGGCTTAGTACATGCATTTTACAATAGGTAGCGCACTATTAGATTCATCTAATGGGTACGGCATGCGAATCGTTTTATGAAAGTCCCGTATGCGTTCATATAACGTACATCCGTTTGCGATAAAACTTTGAAGAATTGTGGTGTACACTCCTGGAAGGGTTTCTGGCTTAGTCGAGTACATGCACTTTACAATAGGTAGCGCACGAGTGGATTCAACAAATGAGCGACGGCACGCAAATCGTTTCAACAAAGTCCCGTATGCGTTCAAATACCATTCATCCGACTGCGATGAAACTTTTATGAGTTACTGTGTACACGCCAGGGAAGGGTTTCGACTTAGTAAATCCATTTTACCATATTTATCGCATGAGTATATGCAACAAATGAGTGACGACGCTTGAAGCGTTTCAACAAAATCCTGTATGCGTTCATATACCATTCAACGATTGTGATGAAACATTGATGAGTTGTTGTGTGCCCTTAGGTGTAGGTTTCTAACTTAGTAAATCCATTACACAGTAGGTAGCGAACGAGTTGATTCAACAAATGAGTGACAGGACACGAATCGTATAAATGAAATTCCGTATGTATTCTTATGTCATTCATCCGATTGCAATGAAACTTTGGTGAGTTGTTGTGGACGTTGCCACGAATGTTTCTAAATTAGTTAATCCATCTTACGATAGTTTGGAGGCAGTTAGCGGAAATTGAAAAAAGAATTGTGTTTGCAAAAGCACTTCACTAAACAAAATTACAACGCCAACACTTTCTTTGATTGGCGTTGCAACGCATGCCGGGTTCAGCTAGTCTACTTATTTGTCAAATACCACTCACTCACTGACTCATTCATTCATCACGAAATCTCAGAAACCACCGAACGGATTGGAATGAAATTTGGCATGCAGCTTCCTCAAGGGCGGCAAACGCCCACTTAGAAAGGATTTTTGGATATTCAGGTTCTAAAGGGGTGTTAAGGGGGTAGACCTGCATTTCCCGATTGGTTTCATTGGGGAATGTGATACTCGGCATATAAACTTATCATTAAAAATAAGAAGACACGTGTCTGAGGGTTTTTCGACGTGGGGTATATTATGAGGTGAAAGGGTTGAAAAGTGGGGGTTGAAGGATTCCTAACGGAGCGTGTATCTCTTAAAAGACATAGGCGAGGGGTTTGGAACTTAGCGGAAAAAATCAGAATAAAAAATAATGAATCCAATTTAAGGGGCCCATGGGGAGGGGTGAAATTCTGGGGGAAAAAACAGGTAATATGTCTGAGTGGAAAATTATACATGGCCTATGTTGTAGACAATAACACATTACATCTTTTTTGTCTCTTGCTATTTCATCATACGACGAATACTTAGGGAGTTATTAATGACTAGCTGAAGTACCCGTGCTTCGCTACGCGTCATAAATAAATTAAAATGTGAAGGTGACAGTTAAAACAGGGGATAGGCGAGGTGCTGCGCAGAGGGAGATTAAGGATGGGACATTTTGTCCAACTACACCGCTCGGCGTTGACCGTGTTTTATAGCACAAATTTAGGTTTTACTCGCTAACCGTTGGAGATACCTTTCGGATAGAAAATGTCATTTTAAACCTCGTATATGCCATCAAAAGTTTGCTATTTCTAGCGTTCTCTTTCTATTTGAAATGCAAATATGAAAGTTTGAAACCAAAGGGTGTAGTGACGTCACTAAAATGGTCGCCATCTTTAAATAGTGCAAAGTATTGAAATCAAAAGTAACCTATAAGTTAACCAGGTAAATCAGCTACTTCCATGTAAAATTCATGTAAATCGGACCAGTGGTACTTGCGTGATTGAGTAATACACAGACACACACCATCTCATTTTTAGCCTCGCTTCGCTCGCGTCATAGTCGTGTCATATTGTTATTCAATGAAATGCAGGTTTAACCCCGTTAACACCCCTTTATAACCTGAATATCGAAAAATCCCTCCTTAGTAGACGTTTTCGACACACAACAAACATATCCCCTTCTTCTAACTTTAATAGTTTTGGTTGGTCGATGAGAGTGAACAACCAAAAATCCTTCCTTAGTGGACGTTTTTCTTCCAGAATTTCACCCCTGCCCATAGGCCCCTTAAATTGCATTTATGAAAAAAACAGTCGACCACCTATTTATTTATTTATTTATTTATTTATTTATTTTTAAGCTGATTGATTTCCTCCGAGTTTCAAACTCCTCGCCTATGACGTTTAAGAGATACACGCTCCGTTAGGAATCTTTGAACCCCCACTTTTCATCCCTTTCACCTCATAATATACACTACATCGAAAAACCATTTGACATGTGTCAGCTTATTTTTAATGATTAGTATATATGCCAAGTATCACATCCCCAAATGAAACCACTCGTGAGATATTGTTATTCAATGAAATGCACGTTTACCCCCTTAACACCTCTTTACAACCTGAATATCCAAAACTCTTTCCTTAGTGGTCGGTTTCGACATACAACGAACATACCCCCAAACTGTCATGTTTCTAACTTCAATAATTTTGGCTGGGCGATGATGAGTGAGTGAGTCAGTCAGGACATTTTCTTTCATTTATTTTTGATAATTTCACCCCTCCCCATGAACCCCTTAAATTGGATTTATGAAACAAACGGTCAAACACCTATTTACTTATTTAAAGCTGCTTTCCCCCTGAGTTTGATGAGTGAGTGAGTCAATCAGCTAGGACACTTTCTTTCCTGTTTTTCCCCCCAGAATTTCACCCCTCTCCAAGGGTCCCTTAAATTGGATTTATGGAAAAACGGTCGAACACCTATTTCATTGTATTTTAAGCTGTTTTTTTTTTAGTAGTGTGTTTTGGATGGTTCTGGCCCCACCACCACCGCTCCACCGCTGGAATACTAAAATGGCAATATCTCGCGAACCAATCAGGCTAGAGACTTGTACGAGGTGTCATTGAACTCGGGCGGATACCCCCTTTCCAATGGACAACATATTTCAACCCCAAAAATAAAACCTACCCCTACTAGAGGGTGAAATTTTAATTGTTTAGGGAATCTCTCTTTCCAATTGCAACATGTGCGAGTTTGAATGTCAATATGGAATGAAACGTTGTTCTACATAAAGTGCATGTGTTCGGTGGATAGCCACTATGAATTAACATGCTTGTTTTTTTACGCATGCCCACTCATAGCTTTTATAAGAGGGCGGGCTTTTTAAAGATGGCGGCTGTAGTGTAACCTAACCTAACCTAACCCAACCTAACGGGTCCTTATGGACGAGTCCTTGTGGACAAGTCCTTGTGGACAGGTCATTGTTGACAGGTCCTTATGGACAGGTCCTTGTCCCTTTGGACTGATCCCTTTGGACCGGTCCCTTTGGCCTGCTCCCTATGGACTAGCCCATGCATTTATTTAAATTATGTCAAAGGGCCTAACTACATTTGTGTGTGTGTGTGTTGAACTGACGTTGTTCACCACTACTATAATGGAATAACGATATGAAAAGAAAGTGACGAAATACATGTGAACACGTGTGAGATAACCTTATTACCGTCCTCCTTGTGAAACAAGTCACATTCTGTTTTGGTTCATACGTGAGAAAATGCGAGTTCATGTATAATATGATCTAACACACAGGTGTTCACCTGTACACGCGCACGATAAGAGCTAACAAGTCACAACCTGTTTTGACAGTGGTGGGAGGTGAAGGGGAGGAGAGGGGGGGGGGGGGGAGTTGGTGTAAGAGAGAACACAGGTGAAGAGAGAAAGAAATATGTATTGCTCATAATACATGTATAGCTGAGGACTGTACATAGGACTGTAGGTTAAGTACAACATGAGTGAATAAATAAATACAAGACACACAGGTTCACACAACATGTAATTTATTAATCCCAACCATTTTACATATAGTTTATTTCCTTTTTGTTTCAACACTTTTTCCACAAGGTAATGTTTAGGAAACGCTGTCTTTTGGAGTTCTTGAAGATAAAACCTGCCTTTTATGGGTTGATGGTTGAGGTCCTCGAGTAAATAGGTGACTGGACTGTTCAGGTTGACTAGACGAATTCGAAATAGCTCAGTCCCCCAATTTGGTGTGTAGCCCTTGTCGAAGACGGACTTGAATTTGCTCACACGAACATGGTCCCCAATGTTAAGGCGATGACGTTTAGGGTCTGCTGTTTTTATGGGGTTAAACAGTTTATCCAGTTGTGGAATATTTTTAGTTACAAGTCGTGGCTTGGTCCCAATGGTTCTGTGTTTGGTGTCGTTGTAACGTGACACTAACTCAGGTAACAAGTCCAACCAGCGATAAGTGCCCTGAGCGGTAAACGCTTTCCACATATGGGTTTTCAATGTTCGGTTGAACCGCTCGACCACGCTGGCTTTGAGATTGATGTACCTGGTGTAATGGTGAATATCCTTAGATTTGAGAAAACTGGAGAAATCCTTGTTGAAAAATTCTTTTCCCTGGTCGGTTTGTAGCAGCTGAGGTTGACGTTTAGATTGTTGAATAATATGTTGAAAGGCTTTGGTGACTATTGAACTAGACTTGCGACGCACAGGTTCAACAAACGCCATTTTGGAATAAACATCAATGACCGTCAACATATAGCGTACACCATCGTTAACATTAGCATAGGGAATCATTTCAACCAAGTCTGCTTGCCAAAGTTCATCCACACCCTGTGAAATCACCTTGAGTCGCTGATAGTGACGTCTAGCTGGACGATGCAACTCGTGAGCAATACCCATTTTAATGGGTGAGGGCTTAAACAATAATTTTGGCAATTCGAAGTTCTTCCTCAATTTCTTGAATTTCCCAATCGTGACCAGTATGGCCGGCTTGACGTGAAGCATGCAACAGCTTTAGTCGCTGGACGCGTTTATTTGGATTGTGCCAGTAGGTAACATCCACAAGGGGTTTTAATGGTTTAAATGTCACTCCTGAAGCGGACACTTTACGACGACCACTTTGACTAGTGGGGAACATTTTTGCAATGATGGTTTTATATTTTTGAGATATATTGGCATTCACTTGTTGAGTGGGATCATACTGTCTTTTGTGAGCATGGGTGTCCAATAAAATGGATTTATATTTACTAAGGTCCTCTGGCGTATAATCTTGAGATGAGGGAGTCCGAGAGAATAGTAGCTTTAACAGTCCTGGTGTTAATTTATAGTTGATCTTTTTAATGACAGCTTTAGTACGACTAAATTTAATCGATGAATCACCAATTTTAAAACTGTCATCCTCATAGCGAACGCCATATGTGGTATCTGTGTTTCCAATAAATAGATTGGTGAAATAGGGTTCCAGTGTTGATCCATAATATTTTATTAAAATGTTTTTCAGTTGAGCTTTATGTTGAGGGGTGGCCAAGAGTTGTGAAAAAGGAGAAGATCTGGAAGGACAAGGTGTTTCGACCATGGCCAAGTATTTCTTTTTTCTTAAAAACTCTGCAAGGGGTGTTGCCTTTTTTGAGGCGTAAACACTTGTTCCTCATTATCCTCAACTTCGCTAACACTAGTTAAATCTTCCTGTTCCTCTTTCTCTTCCTCAGGGTCCTCGTAGTGCGTCTGAGTGGCTTGTGAAACGGTAGGTAGCGTTTCAGATGGCTTGAAAGAAGGTTTCAACATGGCTTTTAGCGGAGGTGCTAAATGTTGTTGAATAAACAAAGCATGATCCGCACGTGATCGTTTCAATTGACGAAACTTTTGGCGAATAGTATTTCTTGCTCTAATAATATGCTTTTTCAATTGACTCTTTGCTAACGCCATGATGTCGTGACAAATGACTTGAGAGGGAATGATACAGTGCCTTAAATAGCAATAAAATGATCAAACCCTAAGCGATACTGCCCTTGGTTGAGTTCACTTTGTTTATCAATCACTAAACAGGCATGACGTTGTGTGTTCCAGCACTTGCCACACAATTCTGTAAACATTTGAAAGGTCATATCCGGATTTACATGTTCGTTATAAATGTAACGACTGTTCCTCTCGTCCTGGCGAAATAAAACAATGACATTGGCATTGTCACGAATCAACTGTTTGGACATTTTAGAATACGTTTGTCCAAGATAGAAGCAATCGATATGTTTGTGTCGACCCATGCTGAAATATCTTTGAATGATACCTTGCCGTTCAGTGGATACATCATCGAAAATCATGAGTGAATCAGGCTTTACCTCATCCGGTGAAATAACATTTTCTTGCGTGGAAAATGTAAAATACCCCATATTCTCATTTTGTAATCCAGACATGACTTGATCCAGAAACACGTAGAGGGGTTGGTAGAGAGATTTTGCGAAAATATAAATATTTTGAAAACACATACCATTGGGCGCTGTAATAAGTGTCAGCAAAAGATTGGTCTTTCCACAGCCGGAAGGTCCCACAATGATGCAGCGAATGGAAGATGGAAACAGTGAACCATGGCGTTGTTCACGTGATGTGGGGCAGAGATGTGAAACCATGTCCCTCACGGGGAATGACTCTTGCTGCTTAATTAGCTTCATTTCAACTAAGGCTTAGAGAGGCTAGCAGGCTGTCTATATACATCGCATCGAGCCTTGTCATAGAAACAGTAGACTTGTACTACAGGTTGACGATGGATGTCTTTGGACGTGCGTTGATGGTCAAAGCTAGGTCTGTTCCCATACATGATCCTAAACAAGAAACAGATCCTGCTAATAAACACTATGTGGATAGGTCAGTAGTGCCACGCACAAAACAAGGAGATTATGACTTTAAAGGAAAGCGGTTAACTCATGTAAAACATCCTCAAGTGTCTACAGACGTTACTACAAAAAAGTATGTGGATAACAAGGTGTATGAGTTTTATGATAAAGTGCCTCAGCTTACGGTGAATGGCTATAGCGCTAATCATCACCGCATTATTCACGTGGAAGACCCACAAGAAGATGATGATGTCTGTACCAAGCGATACGTGACCTATGAAATGAAAAGGCTTTATAAATTTATTCCATCTGTATTTTTAGTGCATCTGACAAATGTAAAACCTGTGAATGAGAGCAACCATATACCGCTAGTTCATGACCAGCACTTGACCTATGTGCTTGCTTCGGGTTTAAGCCACTATCGATTACACTATGATGGAACCATTCATATCAAATATGCCATACCTGATGAAAACCATTCAGAAATAGAGATAAATGGTCATAGGATGATGGTCCATAACCATGAAATGGTCAATGCAGGAGACGAATTATCCTTTCATCTCATGTTGACATGTAATGAAAAGCAAGCTGGAAAAACCATAAACGATTTCCCACTTTATGTAGAATTGGAATATACAGCCATGAAATAACAATCTGACGTTAGTTGTGACTTAAACTTCCTTGTGAAAGGTTGTTGGTCATCATCATCATGGTGAAACAAAGATATGTGGTGAGAAAGACTAAAAATATGACCCTGTCCTTGGCAAAGCCTGGGCTTATGACATTCGTGGACAAGCCCTTGCGAAAGAAAAAATAATAATGTGTTGACCATAAGGAAAGCTCTTCGAGCAGCACAGAGGCATGTTATTCCAAAACGTCAGCGACAGGGTTCAAAACAAGGGCGAGTGATCCCCGTCCCTAAACGAGCGGGATTTTTACCTGCATTATTCGCTGGTCTGGCTGCTCTAGGTTCACTTTTAGGCGGCGCCAGTGCAGTGGCAAAAACTATTAAAGCCGCGCAACAGGGCAAGCAACAACTCAAAGAAAGTCAGCGACACAATGAAACAATGGAAGCCATTGCTATGGGGGCTAGAAATGTCAATTTGAAGCCAGCCTTTTATCAACAAGGATTTGGAATTTCACCTTTTCGAAATAAAATAAAAACATCTTTAACCTCAGCCATAGCAAGACATGCCCTGACACATCAACAAGTGGAAAGCTATGCTAAACAACTGAAGCTTTCTCATTTTCGAGGTGTGTTTATGCGAAACCAATTACCCTCACGACCCTGGAAACATGAATGTGCTGTTGTCAATTTGGATGATCACCGAGGACCTGGAACACATTACGTAGCTTATGTCAAAGAGGGATCCACTGTATGGTACTTTGACAGTTTTGGGAATTTGCCCCCGCCCATGGAACTAGTGGTCTATTTTGGAAACAGGATCAAGATATATTATAATGTGAAACGTGAGCAAACGTTTAACAGCCAACAGTGTGGACGTTTATGTTTAATTTTTTATATAAGACGCAGCATAAGCAAAAACGTCAACAGTATGTCGGTGGAAAGTAAGACGTTTACACTGCATGGACGTGGACCTGAAGTGAGCCTAGACTTTTACCCACCTATCGAATTGAGTGAAAAACCCTATGGTTTAGGACTTGTTTCACTTGAAACGTGCAATAGAATATATAACATACGTGAAAATGTGAACAACAAGTTTTACTATGATGATTCTGTGCTCACCCTGAACTCTGGTGGATACACGATAGATGACATTTATGAACACATTTATGTGGTGTTGATCAATGAATATGGTTTAAAGTCATTTCTCGATGGAACGCGCAAGATTGAACTTGTAGGAAATACCAACACTCATCGCTGCAGTACTTTTTCTACATTCAAAATTGACTTTAAAACACACACCGATTCCATTGGTCCATTACTAGGATTTAAACCACGCGTGTTGGAGCCCAACAAAAACATGAATCAGACCATGAAGTGAAATTCATTGAGGATCATCATGTGTCAGTGACGTGTAATATTATTAGTCAAGTGTACACCAATCAAGAACCATCGCATTCGCTTTATGACTTTATTGTAACATCGCCCAATGGCTACATTGTTCGTGAAAACCCTCCAGTGGTGCTTTTTCATTCTGTGGCTGTCGATGGTATTAGTGATATAACATTAAGACTGATCAATAGAGAGCAACAACTCATTGATCTAGATTCTACCACACCAGTGACTTACAAGTTGGTGCTGAAACCACTATGAAGTTTGTATATAAAGCAACAGCACCGTCTAGGAATGGTGTTAGTTGTTTACCACGTGAATACACGTTAACATCTCAGAACAAGCAGATTTTACAGCATTTGGGTTACCACATCAACCCCCGCGATGAATTCCATCCTAGAGGTAGCGAACCACATCGAGGAGCAACCAGGAGTGGTAAGAATTGATCTGCATTCTTATCAAGCTCAAACACCTGGACTCAATAACAATGATGAAATTCAATTTGTTATCAACAACCAAGATATTTACACCCTACCGCATGAAAGTGTTATTCGGATTGAAGGTCGGCTCACCAAAGCCGATGGCTCTACACTCACCACATCCAAGTTAGCCAACCATGCTTTCGCCTTCCTGTTTTCTGAAGTGCGTTATGTGATTAACGATATCGTGGTGGATAGCACTCGAAATGTGGGTATTTCCAGTGTCATGAAACTATATCCCTCTTATAGTGAGGAAGAAGCTAAAACACTTTGCATGGCGGGTTGGTGCCCTGACTCGATCAATGATTGGATGTTACACACCGATGGCTCCTTTACTGGATATTTACCTCTTAAACTGATTTTAGGCTTTGCTGAAGATCACCAGCTCATTGTGGTCAACGCAAGGCAAGTGCTTTATCTGGTGAGAGACAGGAGTGATAATAATGCACTCAAGGGAGCCGACAATGCCCCCATTGATTCAAAAATTCAACTACAACGCTTGCTATGGAAAGTGCCTCATGTGACCCTTAACGATAGCAAAAAACTGGACATACTCAAAATGGTAAAGAGAGATATACCTTTACCCATGGAATTTAGAAGCTGGGCACTCCATGAGTACCCGTTATTGCCCACCACCAACACACACAGTTGGTCTATAAAATCAGCCCGCTATACAGAGAGACCTCTCTACATGATTGTGGGTTTTCAAACGAATCGCAAGTATCAACAAACTAAAGATGTCACGCAATTTGATCACCTGCAATTGAGAAATGCACGTCTTTTCCTCAACGGTGCTGTGTTTCCCTATGATGGGCTGGATTTAGATTTTTCAAAAAATAAGTTTGGCCCCCTGTACGACTTGTTTTCTAAATTTAGATGGTCGTATTATCAAAAAGAGAATTGCCCAATGTTGTCACCCCAAGCTTTTAAGACAAGGGCGCCACTGATTGTCTTTGACTGTTCCTACTTGGAAGAGTCTGTCAAACCATTCAATATTGACATTCGACTAGATTTTGAAACGCATGACAATGTTCCAGCCAATACCACGGCCTACTGTTTGATTATTCATCACAAACAAGTCAACTATTATCCACTGTCCAACCAAGTGACAAGTGTATAAATAGCAGGTCAACACACATCAAACCGCTCAGTCATGTCTTGCTTTCAAGCCTCAAGAGAAGTTACATCCATGAATTTAAAATCTGAGGAACAACGTTTCAAGACCTTTGCGACGTGGCCGGTGCCTTTTATAAACCCTCAAGCCTTAGCGGCCGCTGGATTCTACTATTTAAAAAGAAGAAATGAAGTGAAATGTGTGTTTTGTCCCATCATCTTAGACCAATGGCAAGAGAGCGATGAACCCATGCAGGTACATCAGCGCTGGTCACCTGCTTGCCCCTACCTATGCAGAATGGAGGTGGGTAGTATACCCTGTCATTCAAGTTACCCCTCACTCGTGCCTCTGAGTGATGAAAAAAGTTATAATACGTGTGGACTTTATGGTGTCAACAGTGCTTCAGTGAGCAGCTCACAGTTGAAAACACCCAGTTTAGAGACATTGGGATATCATCGGTGTTATGGACACTATAAACACAAAAGACTTTTTTGTTGTATGAGTTGGTACCGCCTCTATCCTAGAATGAAAAAAGAATGTAAAACTTGTTATGCTAATAAAATAATTAAATAAAAAATTGGTTGTTGTTGTTATATTATTATTTCTTATGCCCCCCCCCCCCCCCTTGTCATATCCTAACCTCTATAGTGACTACTCGATGTTTTTCTTTTCTTTTACTAGAATGGAATGTAAGTAAATGACATGGGTACACTTTACTGAACAATTGTCAGTCTGTGGTCAGTTGGACTTGATCCAGACAAGAGTGAACATGTTGCGTACACTGATTGTCGACTGTCAAGGGTTTAAAATTGGAGATAACAAATTTATATTTAAAGAAGTGGGCATTATCGATTGTTCCACTTTTTGGATATCGCAAGCTACCCATTTGGTGTTTAAACCACCTTATGCGTTTGATTTATTGTGTGATAAAGACCGTAAACAAACCCAGTGGATTGAAACTCATATGCAACTAGACTGGAAGCAAGGAACCATTTCATATAAGCACCTGGACATGGTCATGAAAGCCCACTTGTCTTCTGCCCATGTAGTATTTGTGAAAGGTAGTGAAAAACGTCAATGGCTACAACCATTTTTGGCGTCTTACTGTCAATGTATCGATTTAATGGACATGGGCTGTCCCTTGCTGCAAACACTCATGGACCGCTGCCCCTGTGACAATATTACCCATAAAGCCTTGGCACAGGTGTGGCAAATGTTTCATTGGCTAACCACCAATGCCTGCTGGGAGTTGTTAAATAAAATTAAAACTAAAGGTTTACCTGTGGATGACACCAGTGAGATTTCTACAAGCGACGTGTAAACATCAACGTGATACCATGGAGAAAGGGGATGCTACCGATAAAGCAATTGGAAAGTTCTTCGTGTGCAAAAAGAAACTAGACAGTTTTACCAAAGAAGAATTATTGGCTCTTCCAAAATCATTCATTTATTACGTCGCAGCAAATGCAGTGAAAGAAATCTGGCAACATGTACCAAAATCATGGACTCAAGACCCTGTGTTAAGTGAATTGCAACCATGTACGGATTATGATCACCATAAGCAAGTGGCTATGGCAAAAATACCCTCTATGCGACAGTGTGCTACTTGCCAGCTGGTCAAACTGTATCACGGTCATAAAAGTCAGTGTAAAGACTTTGTTTCCTCATTCCACGGGTGTAATGGAGAAAAAAAGCAGCAACAACAAACATCATCCACAGAGGAGGAGGAAGGTCAAACCTTTTTACCATCAATGGAAAAGGATATGCCAGACCTGTACTGGCAATGGCGTCATTGACAAAGTAATTCAATACTTGACTTTCGAAATCTACCTACCTGGTTATTATTTGTGTGGTCCTGGAACTTATCTTGAAGAACCTTTGCAGCGTGGTGATATACCTATTAATCCTTTGGATCGAGCATGCACCTTTCTTATCACCACAGTCATCCTGCATTAAGATGTGTAGTGGATAAAGTATCGTTGAAAAGCTAAACAACGTTTGACATCCTGTGATGTCTCAGTGAGAGAGAGGTTGGCAGCTCTCATTGTGATTAGTGCTATATAAGGAAAGTTAATGATGAGTGGACATGAACATTGAAAAGGATTGAGGAATTGGTATTTCTTTGTATTCTATTTTTGTAAAGCTCTATTTGTTGTGAAATAAAAACAAGGTTTACAAGATCACAATGTCTTTTAATTTTTAAAAATGGTGATAGCCATTTCTTCATTTTCATTTTTTCTTACATGAATATTTACATTTTCCACTTTCCCGTTTTTACATTCCCCTTGTTTAGTTCACACATTCTGTACATTTTTTGTTGTGAAATAAAATAAGGTTCACTAGATCACTATATCTTTTAATTCTAAAATGGTGATAGTCATTTCTTCATTTTCATTTTTTCACACATGAATATTTACAATTTCCACTTTGCATTTTTTACATTCCCCTTGTTTAGTTCACACATTCTGCACATTTTTTTTGTGAAATATAAATAAGGTTCACTAAATCACTATATCTTTTAATTTTTAAAAATGGTGATAGCCATTTCATTTTTTTCACACATGAATATTTACAATTTCCACTTTTCATTTTTTACATTCCCTTGTTTAGTTTACACATTCTGTACATTTTTGTTGTTGTGAAATAAAAAACAAGGTTTACCAGATTACAATGTCTTTTTAATTTTAAAATGGTGATAGCCATTTCACTTTTTCACACATGGATATTTACAATTTCCACTTTACATTTTTTACATTCCCCTTGTTTAGTTCACACATACAGTAAATTTTTAAAAATCCTTTTCGTAATATACAAAAGCAAACATTTTACACTAAAATGTATTATTTATCTTATTTTTACTAAACTACTGTAGCCTAACATTATACATTCTACTTACAGTTTTTACAAAAAATATTACAATATAAAACACATTACAAATATTACAATATAGTGATCATTAGACTTAAGCAAAGTAATAGTCGTCAATGCGACTGTTTCCCCAAGCAAGAGTATTAAATGTGTTGGGTATAATGAATCGTTTGTTGTCTTCATTACTTAAAGCAACTTTGTTCAACAAATTGGTATGTAGCTGATGATTTTTACTTCTAAATATACACATTTTCTTATATAATACAGGTGGGTTACTAACTATACAGTTTTTATAATCACTTATATCTAACTCTTTACTAACAACATTCTTTTTCACTCCTTTTATTTTTTTACTACTACATCATCAATTGTTATATAGCTGTATGATTTAGATTTTGTGCCTACAAAGGTGTCTATAATAACACCAGCACATTCATCCTTAAATTTCCCAAGAACCTTTTTGTTTACTAGAGGTAAATGGTAAATATTATCCTTGGGGTAGTCACTTGTATCAAACCTATTTAGCTCAGTTTTGATATCATCGTAAAAATCATCAGTTTTAAACTCATAAATAAAAGAATCTATGTCTGTGTAGAGTAATTTAGCATTATCAAGATAGTTTTTCTTTACATAATCATAGTGAAATTCATACATAAGTATTTTTGATAATTCCAGAATGGTGTAACCCACATATATGGGTTTGTTGTAAGGTACTTTAAGACGATTCATTTGTATTACAACTAAATCCTCATGAATAATTGAACAGCTATGAAAGTTAGGCTTGCTTATTAAGTTGCTCGCACCATACTTTTTACCATCATTCTCCCACTTTGTTATCAGCTTTACATCAACTCGTTTATCAACATTCTCCATAGTCTTTCCAAAAACACTATTATTCATGAGTTTATAAAAATCTTTTTCAAACGCGCTTGTTGACTGTGTTCTTAAATTATTGTTTAGATCAATATACGGTTTGAGCCATGCTGACTGATGAAATTGCAATACGCGATGAATTTTAGTTAATTTCAATCCATGCTGTAGACACTGTTTCAAGTTTTGATAATGTATTACATATTTACATTTATCATTTACATTAGCAATTAACATTTTTGTTCGTGATGTGATGTATGGAGATTTCATATTCTCAGGACAAAATGGTAAATCATTATGATCATCATGTAACTCTTTAGGGTACACAAGATTTACCTCTAAAATATATCCTTTATCATCGTTATCATTAAGAGTGTCAACATGTAAGACATCAATTTCAGGTTGTGTCAGCCAGCGAAAATCTTTCAGTGGTAGATATTGACTCATAGCCCAACCATATTGGTTATTTGCATCGAGGTAGACAATATACTTTGACTCTTCACAAGGGTTGTAGCTAGGCATGTATTTATTATTCGCTTTAGAGTACCGTCCACTACATTGGCTTAATCCACCTCGAATTGATGATTTTATAAAATTGATCATGTCTATATCAGTCATTAATTCTAAATTTACTTTCGTTTTTTTCAACATTGAACTGAGACTTAACCCAGGAGCTGTGAAATACTGACAAGGATCAAGGTCATAAGTTTTCATACAAACATTCCGAAAATTTTCAAAAACATCTGCTAATAACAACACATCTGTCTTCAAATATATGTCTGAAAATTCTCCTAAAGTTTGAATGTCAAACTGTGCCCATACACGTTGTGCATGTAAATATTCCTGATCACTGATATGACTTGTGTTTAAGGAACTGTAAAATGCATCTTTCGGTGGTAAAGAACACTCCTCAAGACGTTCCACACAGTTAATATATTCATAAGGGAATATACCCTTTTGTCGAATCAAATTAAAATCATCTTCTTTAGGAAAGACACGTTGAATTTCATGAAACTGATCTGATTTTAAATTACTAGCCAGCTTATCAAGACTACTCGACATAAAGCGGAATGAATCTAAAAATCGCAGTTTAATGTTTTTTTTATTGCTAGTTTTGATGTATTTTGTGAACGATATGTATTGTTCCTTATTATTTGCAATAACATCAATTTTCACTTCTGAAGCTCCAAATTCTTTAACGATAAAGTGGTTATCGTATTTGCTACCGTTGTGTAGAATGACCGGAATGAATTTACTTACTCTATAATTTAAATTACATTCTTTGTGAGCAGCACCACGATATTTTCCTGTTAAATGGTCATGATCGCGAACCCTGTCTGTATATAAACATTCACCACATATAAAACAATTAGTTTCAGTTTCAAAATTCATTTGCTCTGATGAAGTTAGTGGCTCCATTGGAATGATCGTATTTAAAATAGAGGATATACGGACGGCATCTTTCTCAAGCCTTTCCATAAAAACTTTAGGTGCATCAGGTCCTCTATAGAGCTCAAACTTATTTAAAGAGTCATCATAACTACATTTAATATAATATGCAAAGCTAAAAGGTTCATGAATGTGAGTAGTGTTGGTGAAAGGTTGGGCTGGATTCGATGAACATGTATTAAATGGTTTTAGCAAAGCCTCGAAGTCAGCATATATAACAAATGGTAGTCGAAGCTGTTTCTCATAATCCTTAAATTTTAGAATGTTATTTTTAGGAGTCGCTAACACCGTACACACGTGATTACATCCCCAATTTTGGTGTTGAGTTAGTTGGTCCTCTTTTCTGAAATATAGCAAACAGCCATCACACAACCACTTCTTATTTTCTCTTTTTGATAGCTGACTACCAACTAGTCTACTTAAATGTTTTATTCAGCAATAGTGAGCATTTTCACCTTCGGTTATGTATAGTAAATTTACATGAGCATCCTTTTTTTTCTGAGTATAATATAGAGGGCCTACTATACTCTTATTTTCAATTTCATAAACATTAATACTTACATTGTTCAGCTCTTCAAAACGTTGAATGTCTTTTATCGTCATAGGAAATTCCATTTCTTTTAAATCTAACACAGAAGAATAGTGAGGATATGATGATGTTCTCTCCACATGTCCCACTGCTGGATGGAGAGCTGAGGTTACAGCCCATGCAAAGCATGCGTCATCATTATTCATAACGTTCACAACAGCTTTCTTACGTTTGATCCATCCTGGCAAATCAATGTATGATGATGCTCGAAGGGGATTATATTTATTCATGTTGGTTTCTAAATAAAGTACTTCAACCAATGCCCAGCCTGACTCCCTTTCCTGGAACTCTTTACTCTTCACAATGATAGCACTTGAAATATTTTTATATATATCACTAATATTAGTTGATTCGCTAACAATTATGTTTTTTGTATTAAAAGATTTGATATCTGTAATTTCACCTTCACTCCCAGTTTTTACATAGAGTCCAAAAAGTTCAAAATTCATTTTAATTGTTTTATGCTCTAATAAAACATTTTCTACCAAGTCAAACACAGTAGGTTGAACATTTTTTTTAAATGATTCAATGCTTTGAGTTTTTTCTTCACTATGAAGTCTATAACTAGCAATTCGACTTTTAAATGCACTACCAAATTGTTGAACATTTCCAGAATTTCTTTCATGGCAAGTGTTATTTTTATGTTGAATACTGCGTAAATTTCCATGAATGATTGAAGAAGGTATATCAATATTACATACATCACAATGTGTTATTGAAGGTTCACCATTCTTCTTTCTTTTTGATGCACAACTATTTTCACAATCTTGAGAACGTTTACGCTAATGAGCATCACATTCATTTAAAGGTTCCGTGCTAGTTAATGGTTTTACACATTTCAATTCCTGTTGTTCTCCATGCACTTCAACCATGTGGGATTGATATCGCTTTACAGCAGAAAATCCAAGATCGTAAACTGAACACGAAAATGGTGCTGAACTGACATGCTTTAGATTTACATGCCGTCCAAGACTATCCTGTCTGTTAAATGTTGTAGCACAATGACTGCATACAAACATTTTCTGATTATGTTTTGTACTTGCATGACGTTGAAGGCTGTCAGGTCTTGAGAACTGTTTCTTACAGGCACCACACTTGAACATGATGATTACTTTCTAAGTTATCTATGTTGTTTGAGTCTTCAGTCTTTTGACTGGTTTGATGCAGCTCTCAATGCCTCACTGTCCTGAGCTAATCGTTTCATCTCTACATAGCTACCACACCCTACATCCGAGGCAATCTGTTTAACATATTCTAACCTTGGTCTACCCCTACAGTTCTTGTCCTCGACCCTTCCTTCCATAACTAAGCTTGCTATTCCTGGGTGTCTTAGTATGTGTCCTACCAAACTATCTCTTCTCTTCATTAGCAGTCGCCAGAAACATCTCTCCTCTCCCACTTGCCTTAATACCTCTTCGTTTGTAACCCTATCTACCCATCTGATCTTCATCATTCTCCTGTAACACCACATTTCAAATGCTTCAATTCTCCTCTTTTCTGCTGCACCAATAGTCCAAGTTTCACTTCCATAGAGCGCCACGCTCCAGACTAAGGCTTTCAAAAATTACTTCCTAATACCTAAATCTATATTCGATGTCAACAAATTCCTTTTTTGTAGGAAGGCTTTCCTTGCCTGAGCCAACCTACTTTTTATATCATCTTTGCTTCGTCCATCACTGGTTATTCTGCTTCCTAAGTAACAGAAGTCTCCAACTTCCTTCAGCTTTTCACCTGCCAATTTGATCTCCATAGAAGTTTCTGATTTATTTCGGCTGCATTCCAGTATTTTTGTTTTACATTTATTAATTTTCATCATGAATTCTTTCCGTAAGACGGAGTCCATACCATTCAAAAACTCATTCAAATCCTCAGGCTTGTTGGCCAAGATGACGATGTCATCAGCAAATCTCAGAGTTGAAATTATTTCTCCTTGAATCTTCACTCCCACTTTAAATTTTTCTCCAATTTCCTTCATTGCTTGTTCAATGTAAAGATTGAAAAGTATGGGTGATAAGTTGCAGCCTTGCCTTACACCTTTCTGAATAACAGCTTCTCTCTCATGTCCTTCAGCTCGAATGACTGCTGTCTGGTTTCTGTATAGATTGTATATCACCCTCCTATCCCTGTACTTTATTCCAATAGATTTCAAAATGTCAAACAATTTAGTCCAATCAACGTTATCAAAAGCCTTTTCTAAGTCTACAAATGCCATGAACGTTCTCTTACCTTTCCTTATTCTACCTTCCAAAATCAGCCTAAGACTTAGTACAGCTTCCCTTGTTCCTAAATTTCTCCTGAAACTAAACTGGTCTTCCCCAACTCCGTTTCTATAAAAGAAAGAAATCATAAAAGTTAATAAAAATAAAACAAAGTACAATATAAATAGTTTAATTATATTCCAGTCAATGGTTATAGCAGGGTATTTAAATCGATCTGTGAACTCCTAGCAAGTCTAACTTCATGTAGTTCTGACTGGGGGTTACTATATACCACTGTCACTGACACCTAGCGGTGAACATTGGAACTTGATAGAGTGGTAGAAACCAGCGGTCACCAGTTAAGTGAGCTAAGTGTGACGTTATAGCTAGTCTTAAAGCAAGTCTAAACTTGTAGAACATGTCACGTGATAGAAACTAGCGATCGCTAGTTAAGTGAGCTAAGTGTGACGTCATAGCCAGTCTTAAAACAAGTCTAAACTTGTAGAACATGTCACGTGATAGAAACCAGCAGCCACCAGTTAAGTGAGCTAAGTGTGACGTCATAGCCAGTCTTAAAACAAGTTTAAACTTGTAAAACATGTCACGTGATAAGGTTAAGTTAGGTAAAGTTAGGTTATGTTAGGTGAACTGAAGCTAAGTCTTTAAATATTCCCTCTGTCACTGACACCTAGCAATGAACATTCAGACTTAATAGAGTGGTAATCAAAATCTAACCTACAAAATTAGCTTTACACACCATGGTCAAGTAGTTCCAACTTTTGACTGCCAAATATACCATTTTCGCTAACATGTAGTGGTGAACATTGGAAAATATCACTCGAACTGTTTAAAAGTTATTAGAGGGGCACTTACCTTTTTATAATTTATCAACTGCTGTCACTGAATTAGCAGATTGTAGGAATCTAGTAACCTACAAAAGCAAAGCAAAGCCAACTCCGTACAGGCCATGGAGGCCCTGGGAGTAGTGGAGGGTAGAGGCTTCCACTTTTTGTGACATCGGCACTAGATGGGATGGAGTTGTCAGCTCCACGCCCGGCCGCCTTTGCTCCCAGGAATTACCCTGGTACTCATTTCTGGTGTAGGCTGAGTGAACCCCAGGGCCATTTGCGTTTCCGAAAGTGGTAGTTTTGTTTCTAAAATCCACTACCTGGGTGGGGATCGAACCCACTCCCTTTCAGTTAGAAGCTCAGCGCCTCTACCGACTGCGCCACGCACCCAATTATCTGTAAACAAATCAATCAATCAATAAATACATTCCAATCAATAACTTCAACATCAATTAGTAATAAAAGACTACAATCCATTAATAATAAGTACTTACCATGCAAAATAATGTAATGATTTTCTACCAGAAAGCCTTTTTTTCAACTCTTGAGCAGTAATAGAGCACTGTTCACTCAAAGCGAGTAATAAAGACTGACAGTAGGGAAATATATGACACCTCTCTTATATAAACTCTCATCGCTCGTGTCAGCAGTTTTTTGCAGATCATTGCAATTCCTTTCCCAATACAGCTGAGAGTCCAAAGTACACTAGGAACACCTGTGTGGTATCCAATGACTGCTGACTTTACATGATCATCACCCATTGTCTTGATCAACACCTGAGGTTTCAAATTACTGCAGCGTCAGTCATAGCAACCGCAGTGTGCGCTCTCTGGCATGTCAGCAACATGACACCGGAAGGAACACCTGTGTAATATCCAATAACTGCTAACTTTGCATGATCATCACCCATTGTCTTCATGAACACTTGCGGTTTCAAATTACTGCAGTGTTAGTCATAGCAACAGATCTGCGCGCTCTCTGCCATGTCTGTAATATGACACAGAAAATATAACAAGACGTCTTACTGCACGTGCCATCTCCACAGTTTTAACATATTAAGAACATGTATTATTCTCGTCATTTCGCTCATATTGGCCCGTATTGACGCAAATTGAATACAGTAAAGTTACTATTTATTCCGCCCTATTCAATACAATTCACAACTTTGTTCATAGAAAATTATGATACATGTTTCGAGACCATATGGTCCCTTCTTCAGTCCTTGTAGTGACTTGATTTAAACTTTAGAAACATCATAAGACATCGATAACTTGGATATAATAATCTTTAAAATTCTAAAAGTAATAAAAACACAGGATTCACTAAGGTATATGCCTGTGCGTGCAAATACTTATTCTACTAAAAAACACGTGGGTTATTATGCTAAAGACTACATTGAAAATATATGGCCTTGTGTAGCCTAATAGAATACATGGTGCACTTTGAATTTAAAAAACAAGAAGACATGTTAAAAAACGAGATTAAAAATAACACAGTATTAAATTGTAAAACTTTAGTTTGGGACTGCTATATGTCCGTTGATTCTGCAATGTAAAATAGTTCTGAACTGTGAATTCTTCTCGGAATGGTGTTCTCCATTATACGCTGGCCCCTTTTTAACCATTGGCGATTGGCGTGGATGTTGTTCAATTCACATGCGACACGGTGCCGATAGTGAGCGTATATATGACGAATATTGTGTTCTGAAAGAATGAAAAAAGAAAAGAAAAGCTATTTTAGGTCGTTATTCTCCGAAGAAATGTAGGTGAAGAAAAAAGACGGATAATACACTGACTGACTTACTCATAGAAAATTGAAAATGCGGCATCCAATTCTGTTGATTCGAAGGATTGAGACGTAGATTTGTTGGAGAAGAGAAACTGTGCATAAAGAAAAATAAATTTATGAATATTAGCAAAAATAACTTATATGGTGGTAGGATAGATAACAAGAACTTGAAAATGAGGTTTTTTGTCAATCAAATGCGCATCTTACCTTGCGTGTGTATGTGCCTTAGCTGAAGCCTCTCCGCTTACTGATGGTTTAAGTTTGGAGCTCTGTCGTGTGGCGTGCGGGGAAGGACACGTCAGAGGGAGAGGGGAGGGGGCGCTGTTGGGAGGGGGAGTCTGGATGGGATGTGCGATGTGTTGGGAGGGGGAGGGGGTGGGGTAGGAGTGCGGTGGTAATTGCCGAGAGCATTGAGACGTTAAAATTCCTAATTATGGTCCTGTGCTATGGATAATTGACCTATAGTGGAATTATCTATTGTCATATATTAATCCTATTAGGGTGTCAAATAAAATGTTGGAATCGAAATTAATTTCGTTGATGTTGTGTGAGGGATTGAATCTTTGTGCTTTGTTGATTTCTATTTGTTAACAAATATTATATTATGAGGTGAAAGGGATGAAAAGTGGGGGTTAAGGATTCCTAACGGAGCGTGTATCTCTTAAACGACATAGGCGAGGAGTTTGAAACTTGGAGAAATTAATCAGCTTAAAAATAAATAAGTAAATAAAATAAATAGGTGTTCGACCGTTTTTTCATAAATCCAATTTAAGGGGCCTATGCGGAGGGGTGAAATTCTGGAAGAAAAACGTCCACTAAGGAAGGATTTTTGGTTGTTCACTCTCATCGACCAACCAAAACTATTAAAGTTAGAAGAATGATATTTTGGGGATTTGTTTGTTGTGTGTCGAAAACGTCCACTAAGGAGGGATTTTTGGATATTCAGGTTCTAAAGGGGTGTTAACGGGGTTAAACCTGCATTTCATTGAATACTAATATGACATGACTATGACGCGAGCGAAGCCGCGGGTACCTGCTAGTTATATATAAAACATACTACACCTGAAAAAAAAAGTACCGTACATGTATTAATAGACTAATATTTACGCAAAAGCGTGTTGACCGACGGAAAAAGGATAAATTTACGATATACGGTAAGTTAGTTTGATTTTAACAATGAGTTGATAACTACGGACCGTAGTTATTTTCCTAGTCGTGAAAATCGAAACATTTTATAGTTTGTACACAAAATTAAAATGTAAGTAAAAGCTGATCGTGACTAAGGGATTTCTTGTTAACTGGAACCTAAAGATTAAGTTTTTTTTAATAGACAAAAGTAACCCACCTTAACCTAGAAATCTTGAAGGATATTTTTTTTTATTTTAAACTATTTTTGCGACCAAGATCTCCCTGGTTCATCCTGTGTGCACACCTAGGCTCCCTTCTATTTGGAGCTAACAGATAAGACTTAATGAGTCGATGTCATTCGATGAGATACCCAAGAATAACTTTTGGAGGTCATATACTGCAGTACAACAGCACACCAAATTACCTGGCTGTTAGACTAGAAGCGCACCTGCGTTTCTTTACTGCGAGAGCTAAAAGCTCAAGCAGCCTTTCACCTCCCTATAAAGGCTTCCAAGAATATGGTATATTGGTAGGTAGGGAAGTAGTCAACAGTTCGCTACTCCTGTGGGGAGTACGGGCACGGATACCAAGAGCCCGCTGATGAGCCAGCTTGGTGTTCCTACGCGAAACTCCACACAAGACTCGGCATAAGCCTAGACAAATTGCTGAGTTTTAATACCAATATTATTTTAATTATTTCCCATTTAGGACCTTGGCTCAAGCCGAAGATTGGATATAGTGGGTGCGGTACGTATTTCCATACTGCAAATAGTTTCTATACCACGCCACTTGGCAGGTTTGTCGGTAGCACTATGTTTGATGATTCTAAAAGAGGAAGCACCAAAAATGTCCCTTATGATCCAAGATGGTGGCCATTTTCGAACAGGCGTTAACAACACACAAAAAAATTAAATTTGTTAACTGGGTGGTGCGTTGTGTTGTTTTCGACTAATTCCGAGCTCCTGAACACAATTGAAATATTTATTTGACGTCTGAGGGCATATAAGTACGTTTCGAGGCAAAAAGTACCGTTATTTTAGAACAAACGTTAAGAAATTTGAAAAATAATGAATTAACAACATCTGGCATGTGGTATATTGTTTTCGATTGATTTCGACATCCTAAACACAACTGAAGTATGTATTTGAACGTCCGAGGGCATATAAGTACGTTTCGGGGAAAAAAGTACCATTATTTTTTAACAATAGTTAAGAAATTTGAAAAATAAGGAACTGCCTACATTAGGCAGGTGTTGTATAATTTTCAACTAATTTCGACATCCAAAACACAACTGAAATATGTATTTGAACTTCTAATGACATATAAGTACGTTCCGGGATCAAGAGTGCCGTTATTATTTTTTAACAAACGTTAAGAAATTTGAAATATAAGAAATGGACAAAATAGAGTACAGGTATGTGTTATATTATTTTTGTCTAATTTCTACATTCCAAACACAACTACATTTTTTTTAAACTTTCGTTAGTTGGGACGGAAGGGGGGGGGGGGGAGGAGGGAGGACGGGATGGATATCAATGAAAAAAAAACCTTTGTCGTTGGTACTTTTTTTTTGGCAAATTCTCTTCGGTGCTCTATTGCGAAGTGAGCGGGTTCTTTCTTCTTCTTTTTAAAGGCATATAACATAAATGTTGTCCACGTTACATTTAAAAGATAAATATTTTACACTTTATGTGTTTGTCACATAATAAAAATACACTGTTATTAAGTAATACTACTAATACTGTTTTGGTTTTATTGATCACAAAATATTACCAAATATGCAGTGGCCTCATCACTGGAAAAAAAAAGGATAAATGTTACATGATTTAAAAGGATGTCTCTTCGAGTTTGACTTTCATTTTACCTGGCATTTCCCTCGGCAATGTTTGTACATCATTGCACATGGCACATCGTTTCCAAAGCAACTACATGCTTTCGTTGAGCAGTTTTTTTTTGGCATCCACACTTGAGCAGTACTTCCCTTAAGGCTGTCCAAATCAGAGGCTGTGTTGTCCATCTAGGATACCACGTGTCTTCGCGCGTAAACCATCCCCAGCTCTTAATAAAACGCAAACGCAGTGTTTTCTGCCGACAATACTCAGCAGACTTACATACACTTTTGATTGAACTTACCTGTGGTGATGGTAGAATAGGTTCGTTTTTGAGGGCCTGTCCCCAAACATGGTCGGCTTGGAATGTAGGCCGTAGTGCATGTTGTCGGTGGAAGGCTTTCTATTGATTTGTTCTTGGTTGTTAGAAGACATTTTCTGGCCTCGTTTGTCGACTGAATTTCAGGATCTCTGGTGTACAAAATAACCACACATTTTTCCAAGGTTTGAAAGACGTCATCAGAGTGATCAGGGAGTGGGGAAGATAGTCTTCGGAAAGCGCTTGTTGCTTCTTCAAGGGCTAGCCACGTTTTCCATGCGCTTTTTTTAGACTTTGTTGCAAAAGAAGACGTTGTGTCACACCCACTAAAGGCGTGAAACCTCGTAAGGCTGCGCATTTTTCTTCACCCAACGATTCGGCAATGTCATGGACGGCTAAGTAACATTGGTTCTTCGACGCTGCAAAATAAATCCACAACTCTTCGAATCCAGCTTGCCTGAATACAGACATGGATGAAATAAACAGCACAAGAACGTCCGTATCGCAGGAATAAATCACCACTTTTCGTGCTCCGTGATCAGCCATATCTCGAACATGAAGCATCATTCTTGCATCGGCCTCTTCTAGTGCTTCACAGTCTTAGCCATCGATACTTGTTCTGCTTGAATCTGATGAAACTATGCGGCCGTCCATGTGGGTAACTAAGCATACCTCATTCTGTTATTTGCCAATGCAAGTGAGGCGATGAGTCGAAAAGGTTGCTCTTGGTTTGAAGAATTGTTTAAAAAGTCTTGCAAATTTCGAGGCACATTTGCTTCGTCACTGTTTTTTCGTCGTACGCCTACTCCTCTGGCATCTCGCGCGGAATTTTTTAAGACTGTCATCTTTGTAATGGTCCCAGACGATGTCAAGTCGCTTGCACCCCACTGTGGATGTAAATTTGTTAACAGTTTCCCTTAATTCTTTTGCGTAGTAGTCATTAAAAGTTTTCGCCGTTTTTGGAGGGTTACCACGGACGAGTACAGCACCGTCGTAGATGACACCATCTCACCAGACCTTCAAGAATGTGCGTTAAATCGCCTTTTCCTTCATCGATGCGCAAATCTCCTTCGTAAGATAAAGACGGGGGGGGGGGGGGGAGGAGGGGGGAATTCTGGTTTTCATGTGCGCAGATTTTTTCGATGTCTAACTTCCTGTTCAGGCAAGCAACGAAGAGGTTGGAGAAAAGCTCGACATTGGCTCTAAGTGATCTTATTTTTCCAGTTGCAGCTGTTACCTTCGACTTTGAGACGGCAAAAATCCGACAGTTTTGCTTTTTAATCGGATCAAAAACAGACTGGCTTCCTTTCGAAAATCATTCCCGCTCAAATTCATCGTATCTTCTCCGACCATCATCTTCGTCACGGTCCAAACGGTCTTTTCCTCCAGGTACCACGATGCGACTGTCGATAACTATCAATTCAGAATCGGCGTGTTGGAAAGGGTTCCCCATTTCTTCGAAACTTCCCTTCATTTTGCATACGTTTTCTTGAAATTTAGCTTGGAATGCAGGATAATCTTCATGGTGCTTCGTCTCGGTTTTCTGGGAAGTTGTCAAACTCATTCAGTAGCCTACAAACCTCTTGACCGGCGAGACACCAGCGTCTTAGGGCATTAGCATCTTCCGTCAAACCGATAGCTCCGCCATCACCCTTCACGACGGCGTTGTTCTGCTCGTGTGCCTGATCTACTCCAAAGGCCGACAACAGTCGACAAGAATTCCGGACGACAAAATTCCCCTTACAAAACTCCTCGTAAACTTTTGGTGCTCTCGTCTTGAACCGTATTTACGAGTATTAATATCAAGGGCGCAGTAAGTTCATCAAGAAACAATTCCTTGCACATAGCAGGTGTGAACAACCTTTGATGGTATTTGTCAAAACGCGCTAACAGTATTGAAAAAAAAAGCGGGAAGGGGTGGGGGTGGGCGGTATTTAGTCAAAGCAAATAATTGTTATGATCTCCAAAGTTAAAACAATTATTATAGTTGTGTTTGGAATGTCGAAATTAATTAAAAACTGTGAGGCCAAAATGTTGTGAATTTCTTATATTTTTCGAATGGTTTCACGTTTGTTCAAGAATAACGGTACCTTTTGCCCCAAAACGAACTTATAATGCCTCAGACGTTCTAATAAATATTTCAGTTGTGTTTGGGACGCCAAAATTAGTCGAAAACAATATAGCACATGCAATATGTTCTCGATTCCATATTTGTCAAATTTCTTCACGTTTGTTAAAAAATAACGGTACTGTTTGCCCCGAAACGTACTTATATGCCTTCAGACGTTCAAATAAATATTTTAGTTGCGTTTTGGATGCCAAAACTAGTCGAAAACAACACAACGCACCCTACACTTGCCAAATTTAGTTTTTTTCGTATCTTTTTAACGCTTGTTCAAAAATGGCCGCCATCTTGGATCCTAAGGGACGTTTTCGGTGCTTCCTTTTCCAGAATCATCAAACACAGTGTCACCAACAAACCAGCCAAGCGACGTGGTATAGAAACTATTTGCAGTATCATCTTAGAATTTAGGATGTACCGCTCCCACTATTATGGTTTATTTCAGCAAGGTCTCTTACGTGGTACTTCTTACTCAGTTTTATTTTAATTGCGCATGTACGGTATAATATGAATTATTTAACATTACGCCTGGCCGCCATCTTGAAAAAATAAAGTCAGTGTTACTTTCCTTTGGACATGCAATATTCCTAATTTTCTTTATTGCAGTTCTAAAGCATAGAAAGTTATTTATTTTTAAACTATGATTTTCAGGATGGCTGCTATGCGCTATATTCAGTTTGACACATTTATCACTACCGCCTCTTATATAATACTCCTCTTCTACTAAGTTTAACCTTAATTGTGTAATAACATCCTGAGTTACAATTGTGTATACCATACTTTAATAGTACACCTAGCCGCCATCTTGAATCTATGGGGTCACTGGTCTTTTACTTTGGGCATACGAAGTGGCTTATAAGGTTTTATTTCAACACTAAATCTCGTTATTATAGCAGTAGGATACCGCGAGTTGAAAAAAATAAAATCAAGGTGGTCGCTGTGCGCCATACTCAGTGTGATGATCTTCTGACTAATGCATGTGAAAGCTCTAATATGAAGTTCATCTCTTGGCAAGATTCGTCATAGTTACTTAAATTCATTCGGAGTTGTCGATTTTAATGTTCTAATAGTTTGCATAGCCGCCATCTTGAATGTAAGTAGAGTCTGTTCTTGTACCTTGGCCATACAAGGCCAAATATACGGTTCTACCTTGTCACCAATTAGGTAGATTTCATTAGAAAGCTAACTATTGCAATGGGTACCATGTTTCGACTTCCGGAAAATTTCGACATATCTTCATGTTTCACATCCCCCTGAACCCCAAAACCAGTCCGTTCAAAAGTTTATATATAATTTATGTATATCAGTTTCTTGTGGACACGATAACTGCCGTAATTTTGCACCAATCACTTTGAATTTTTGCATAATATGTATCCCTTTAAAATCTCAGTCGAGTTCGTTAGTAGGCAAAATCGGTCCAAGGGGATGAAAATGGGGGGCTTTTTTTTCTAAAAAAAAAAGAAATATCGCTATAACTCTCTTAATACGTGAAATATCGAATCCATTCAAAGTTCATAATATGTGTCGGATAAGTGCCAAAAATTTATGTTTGAAAAGTTTTTTGATATCACCAACCATTGACCAAAGGGGTGGAAAAAGTGGGTTTTTCGGGAAACATTAATCATATTTCTCTTAATAGGCACAATATCAAACCCGTACAAAATGGACAATATTCCCCTAATAATTATCTAAAACTTTTGTCTGAAAGAATTTTTGATATGACCCACCATTACGTCAAGGTGTAATATGTTGAACTAGCGTATTATTACTATCAATGAGTCTCGTTGAATTATTATTATTAGTAGTAGTGCTTTCATATATTGGATCACATGTCAGGTGACATACCTTGATTCACTTATTATTATTATTACCTATATTATTATCATTTAGAGTATTGATTTTTTAAAGACATTAGCCGTCATTTCAAAACATAGGAATTCATTTCATATGGCTGGAGGAACATAGCGATGGAAAGAGTGGTAGTTTTAAAGATATTAGGTTTGAAAGGCTGACACAAAGCAGAGGATTACTGAGACGACAATTCACAGCATGAGTTGTCCCAACCATAGCTTCGATGAGGGCAGTGCTCGTTCCTGGAAACTCGCCGGGGGACAGGCCTTTTGTCCCAGGTCTATCGCTGCTCGTTGGGACATGGATACAAAGCATTGTCGTGAGTGCTTTTGTCTGGAGATAGGGTGTGAAGAGGACACAACAGAGAGGGTGAACTCGCTGGCGGAAGGTGTGGCACCGTTTTGAAATACCGAGGACAAGGGGGAAGGCAGGCGGCTGGACATTATAAGTGTGACTTCTCTGACTAGAGGACACAACAGAGGGAGTTCTCTATGAGCTCGGAAGTAGGACAGTATATCGGTCGAGTGTGGTAGGCGAATTCATGCCTATATGCACCAATGGGGATAGTCGTGTTTGGGCTATCACCATAAGAGTGATTTTAGGGATTATATCCCGTCACTAACCATACATCAGAGCAGATATCAAATCACTGATAAATGCAATAAACATAATTCAGCGCATCATGATGAGCAGAGGAGGGACGACAACGAACCAGCCCAACATCACATCACTGCCATGAACCACGAGGACGAGAGACGATCTACATCGGTAAGCCAAATGACGCGAATTACGCAAAGTCTCTATTTGCAGAAAATTCATCGGCACGTAAATTCCAGCTTTTGTTTTTTAACTTTAACTTATAGACCACCTCCAGTTGCTATTTTCGCCGAGCCTTAGTAAAGTCAGTAGAGTCATTTAACATTTATCTTTTGTCGTCATTTTTGTTTTGTTTTTAACTTTATTAAATCTTTCATATTATTTGATGCAGGTCTTTTCTTCCTTAGTAGTTAGAAATAGATTTAAGTCATCCCTTATTCCCAAAACAAATACTATCTCGGTTAAAGACGGAGTCTTACCACGTCCTTGAGAAGAAGAGAACTCAGCTGCTCTACAAATTGTGTAAGTGACTGTATGTTTGGTCATTTTATGGAGATCATGACCATGGCGCCCACCGAGTAATTAATTAATCCATTTTCAATATCTTACAATCAATTATTATTTAAAATTATCAATTCAAATGTCATTCATCAGTCTAGAGGGAGAGTTGCCGTGTAATTTCCTCAGACCAACCAGTAAGACTGTTACATTTGTGCGCTCAACCAGGAGCAAAACGGTTACATTTGGCACCTCAACGTAAGGCCGAAAACCGGATGGTATTTGTGGAGGGAAGAAGTGATATTTCTGTGCAAGTGGTTTTTTTTTTTGGGTTTTTACAGTGAGTGATACTATATCAGCATGGATGATGGCAGCGATATGCTGTTGAGAAGCGGGCAACAGTTAGGCGGTGGTATGGTGGGGGAGAGCGTAGATGAGCATGATCAGTTGGCAGGGGGGAGTGAGAATAGTACAGGGTTAGCGGAGGTAGACCTTGATACTGACAAGAAGGGAGAAAGTCAGGAAGGTTTTCAAAACCTAATGTTGAAACTCATGCAGGACTTAAGCGGCAAAATGGAGGCCACAAATAACAAGATAGATGCAAACAATCAGGAGATGACGGAAAAAATGGATAGAAATAGCAGGGAGATGAATGATAGGTTGGACAGCGTGGTCAAAGTGAATGAGGAGTTGAACAGGAAGTATGGAACACTGCAGGAAAGCATTAAGGGGTAGAACAACAAATTAGGGGAGAAATTAAAGGGGTGGTGGAAGAAGAGGTTAGGAAAATTATAGAAATTGTAGATCAGAAATTGGCAAAGGAAAAAGAGGAAAGTCAGGAGAGGAGTGGTACTAAGATGGAAATTTTCAAGGAATTAGTGCAGGTGGAGACAAGACAGGTGAAGGAACAGCTGGGGGGAGAAATTATTAAAGTTCAGAAAGATTTAAGTAAGAAGGTAGAGGATTGCAATCAGAAGAATCATGAGAGCATTCAAGAGATTAGGGAGAAGCAGGGTGTGCTGACGGAGATGGGAAAAGAGAGAGATGGAAATATGAAAGAGAGATTTGAGGATATAGAAAGAAAAACAGACAGGAATATAGCTGAGAAGGTAGCGGAAGCCAGAATAAGGGTCAAAATGAGACAAGAGACGGGGAGGGAGAGAACAGGTTTTACCGGCAGCTGTAATTACAAGGAAATAGAGCTGGCCAAGTTCAGTAATCGGCAAGGTTGCCCGATGGAATTTCTGGCAGCTGTGGTGAACAAATTTAAAGAAAGATTGGATGAGGGCAGTATCGAATGGGGACAGGTGTTAGAAATTTTAGAGCTAGCTTTTGTAGGAGAAACAAAAAGCTGGTATGCGGTTTACAAAAACACCCTAGAAAGCTTAGACGACTTCAAAGCTAAATTTCACGAAAAGTTTTGGAATGAAGCCATTCAGTCCCAACACAGAGAGGCAGTGGCGTGCGGGAGATACAATGCGAGGGGGAGCCAAAATATGACCGAATACTTTCTGAGCCAGGTGTTGGTATGTAAGCATTTGGACGGGTTATCGAGGGAAGGAGACGTGGTCAGGTTGTTGTTGCGACACTTTCCTTATAGGGTGAAGGAGGCGGCCTGTATTCAAAAAGTCGGAAGTATACAGGAACTCGAGAAATTATTAGGGACGTTTGATACTTTGGGTAGGGGGAACGGCGAAGAGCAAAATGCAAATTATGCCAGAAACCAGGACGTCAGGAGCCAAGGGTCACAGAACAGAGGCAGTGGCGGCGACCAGAATTTCCAGAATAGGGGTGGTGGAAATCCTAGTTTCCAAAACCGTGGGAACATGATGAATCCACAGTACGGTAGAAACAATAACGCTCAGGGTCCCAATTACAATCAGAGGAGTAATCAGGGTCAAGGTAATGGTCCACAGGGGGGTCAAAGGACCGGTGGCTACCAGAACTCCAACTACAACCAGAACAACCGAGGTTTTGGAAGGGGAAACCCTGGAGGCAATAGCGGTAACCAGAGAGAGGAGAGGGAACCAAATGACAATAACCAGACCAGTGGCGTGAACAATGGGGGGGGGGGGGGGGGGAGAGAACGACAGAAGCAGTAATTTAAACGAGCGCCAGGCTGCGATGTGAGGTCAAAATCACAGTCTGCGTTGATCCCTGTTATAACCCTAGTACAGGAACCCTATGACCTGAATGTCAGAGATGATTTGTTAAGAGAATTTATTGAGGAGGAAACTGTAGCTAAAACATTAGATGTGAGCCCCGTCGTAGAATTATGCGTGTTGCGGGCGCGACACGCAGTTTTAATTGATACTGGGTGTGGAGCGTCTTGCGTTAGCCAGAAATTTTATAATCAAATAAGAGAAGCAGGGGTGGAGCTTGAAGAAATGCCAATTAAGACTACGTACGTTATAACTGCAGTTGGAAAGAAGTCGCAGTTAATTAGCAAGCAGGTTATAGTAGAAATCAATATTAACGGTTATATAGAGAACCAGGTGTGCCTAGTTATTCCAAATTTAATTTATGCAATGATACTTGGGTGTGACTGGTTAACCAAAGTTCAGGGTAAAATATGTTATGACGATGGGTGCATTAGACTCAAGTGGGGTGAAGAGGAAGTAATCATGGAATTCGTAAATCAGAATAAGGGGAGTTATATTTCTAGTTGTTTATGTACGATAAACGAAGTGTCGAGAGCAAGAGATGTAGGGGATATAGAACAGGTGTCTGAGAACATAGAGCCTGTGTCTTTAAATTTCGTGGGCAGTGTGCTGACCAACAGAGATCTTGAGGACTCGTTACGTCAGGCTGCGGATCGGGGGAATATAGAAGAAGATGAGTGTAATCTCCTTTACGAAGTTTTGATGAAGAATCAGAGAGTTTTTGAAAACAGGATTGGCAAGGCCAATTGCTATGTGCACTCTTTAAACGTCCATGATTACTCAGTCTTTACTGGCCACAGGTATCCCATACCATTTAAATACCAACAGGCAGTTGAAGCACAGATTAAACAAATGCTCGAGGATGGCATAATAGAGTATTCCAGTAGTCCCTACGTAAATTCTTTAATTACTGTCCCGAAAGCCGATGGAAAAGTCAGAATTTGTCTGGACGCACGCCTGGTAAATGCACACATCTCGTTTGACCAATTAAAATCCATGTCCATTGAAGAGCTCATGCAGAGTTTTGAAGGAAAGAAGTATTTTACGTGCGTGGACTTAAGTTCTAGCTTCTGGCAGGTTCCACTAAGGGAAGAAGACCGTCCATTTACGGCATTTAGCCACCAGTACAACCTCTTTCAATTTCAGAGAGTTCCATATGGTCTCAAAAGTAGCTCAGCCGCACTTATCCGTGCACTAAACATAGCGCTAGGGGATGATACAGGAGATTACGTCACGATCTACGTAGACGATCTAGTGATCAGTTCTAGAAAATTTGCAGAACACTTAGACCACTTAAACATAGTTTTCCAGAAGTTGGACAGAGCAGGCTTTACTTTAAAATTATCGAAGTCATCTTTCTGCAGAACAGAAGTCACGTTCCTGGGTCATAGGGTGTCCCGATTAGGAGTTGCGCCGGAAGCAAGCAGAGTGGACAAAATTCTCGATGCAAGTGTACCAAAAAACGTTAAAGAGCTTAAAAGTTATCTGGGGGTCTGTAATTTTTTTCGTCGTTTCGTGTTAAGGTATTCAGGACTGGTTGAACCATTTAGGGAGCTCCTTAAATCAGGAAGCAGATGGAGGTGGGATGAAAGTCATGACAAAGCGTTCCGTGCTCTGAAACGTGGTTTCGAGCAAGCAGTAGTATTGAAGTATCCGGTCAGAGACCAAGAGTATGTATTGATGACGGATGCGTCACATATTGGGGTTGCGGGTGTATTGTGTCAGAGGGACACGGAGGGAAATTTAGGTATTGTATCCTTAGCCTCGCGTGGACTTTCAGCTGCCGAGAAGAAGTATACGATAACAGAATTGGAACTGCTCGGAATAGTTTTCAGCCTAAGTAAATTTCGAATGTATGTGCTAGGGAGTAAATTTCAAATCTACACAGACCACCACGCTCTACTTTTTATGCAAACTTGTAAGCTAAGCTCAAACCGTGTAAGCAGAAGGATTCTTGCTCTCCAAGAATACGATTTTGAGGTAAAGCACATCAAGGGTACAGAAAATGTCTTAGCGGATATGCTATCTAGGGATTCGAATTTAAATAAGGACAATTCACTTGTAAAAGCAGAAGGGGGAATTTTGCTCTGCGCGTGTGTGGATCCGAGCAACAGGAGATCGCTTGAAACCTTGAGTAAAATGTTGGTTGAGCAGCGGGATGACGCAACCTTGGGTGAGGCACTGGCCAGGTTGGAGGCGGGTGAGTCACAGGTTGTGAAGGTCGGGCGGTTTGCATATAGAATGCAGGACGGGCTTCTTGCACGAAAGTGTAAGAATGACCGCTGGGCAATATGCGTGCCGGCCACCCTAAGGGAAGAACTTATATGGTTCATACACAAGGAGCTAGGACATTTTGGAGCGACCAAAGTGTTCTATGAACTTTCACGTGATTTTATATGGGAAAAAATGGGAAGGGATGTGAGAAAAACACTTGCTAGGTGTGACCTCTGTCAGAAGAGTAAATATCCTGTTAAGTATTTAAAAGGGGAAATGCAGGCGATCCTCACCAGTAGTCCCGGGGAACTACTGTGTGTGGACCTATTTGGACCTGTAGTTAAAGGTCAGTACGGCTACGAATACATCTTTGTTGTGATTGATGCATTCAGTAAATACATCAAACTTTATGCGCTAAGGAAAGCCACGGGACTCGCATGTAGCCGACTGATTATTGAAAAGTACATTCCTGAGTTTGGCACTCCACTCAGGATTTTATCTGATAGTGGGCCGCAGTTCACTGCAAAGAAATGGAAAACCAATATGCAGAAAGCCGGCATTTCACACGTTCACTCATCGGTAAGATTCCCACAAGGTAATCCTTCGGAACGACCGATGCGAGAGGTGGGCCGTCTATTCCGAGCTCTCGTGCACGATAAGCATACGGCGTGGGTCGCACAACTTCCCAAAGTTGAGACCTGGCTAAACTCTGTCCAGCATGATAGCACGAAGTTGACGCCCCATGAAATTCATTTTGGAAGGAGACCCCAAAATGAGCTAGCAAGAGTACTGGGTTTGTCTAAGGGAAAACAACCGGGGATGGACTATTTTGTCCAGTAGGCGAAACAAAATTTAAGGAAATCAGCAGCTAAGAGAATTCGCCAACAAAAACAGACCAAATTCGACCTTTTCAATCAGGGAGATCAAGTATTATTGAGAGTCCCAAAACAGTCGAATGCCTCCGATAAAGTCACGAGGAAGATCTTTTTATTGTTTTCTGGACCATATATAGTGTCCAGGAGGATTGGTAACACCGCGTATGTTCTGGAAAATGAACTAGGAGAGAAACTTTATGGAACATACAATATACAAAGCTTGCGAAAATATATTTCGTAAAGTAAGGCAGGCAATGAGAGGTCAAAACCATGTCTTTTGGAGTTAAGACTGTTCTTAACGATTATCATACATGGAGAGTATACGCACGTTAGCACGTGGTCAGTTGCGTACCCATTTACGTGGTGAGGAAGTCAACAGACCGACTGGTGACATAGCGTGACGTTGCTTGTTATGTATTTAAAGGAATACTAGGCAGGTCATTGTCACGAAGGTCGACTGGTCTGGAAGATTGCCATTTAAGGTATTTAAAGGAACGAGACAGAGAGAGAAGGGTGAGTGGTGCTGTCTACAGATGGTCAGAAAGATCAGCATAGCGGCAAGGGGAGCTTGCTTAGGTCTGTTATGTGATCAGGCCCGAAGGGAACTTAATTGTGACGACAAATGCACAGAAATATCTTGACTTTAAGGATATTTCTATATTTGTGTATTATTTTGTAGGATCAAAAATGTATAACTTACAGAGATTTTGAGTAACTCAGTCAGGAGGCACCTTCTCCGACGTGTGATCTGTGAGCGTATGAAGTGTGTCATGAATGGGTGGAGTATCATACACCAACATGGCGTGTGTTTTGAGTTCGGCCAACCAGGTCGACACCGGTAGCGACCGAGTGTGATAAATGTCATGCAATGGCTTGGAAGTTACGTGACGGAACAATAAGGTCACTAAATGAAGCTAGGTGAAGTGAAATAATGAATGCATACATAGTGTGACACATAAATGTATATCTCTCCCAATACATAGGAAATAAAGACAATGAAAGGCGAATATATCGTAATGAAATGATGTAACTATGAACAATTTACGAGCAACCCACGCTGGTAGACAGAAAAAGACAATGACGTGAGGCGTCGAAGATGATGAAATTGTACAGATCTAAGGGTATAATGGAATGTTTGTATTGTTTTATATGTATATATATATTTGAGTTTTTTTTTGTTTCTTTTATGCGTGTTCTTGGGATATCGCTGGAATATAGGGATTCTATATGTCACGCGATCTCCCAGGGCGAATGTAATATGTTGAACTAGCGTATTATTACTATCAATGAGTCTCGTTGAATTATTATTATTAGTAGTAGTGCTTTCATATATTGGATCACATGTCAGGTGACATACCTTGATTCACTTATTATTATTATTACCTATATTATTATCATTTAGAGTATTGATTTTTTTAAAGACATTAGCCGTCATTTCAAAACATAGGAATTCATTTCATATGGCTGGAGGAACATAGCGATGGAAAGAGTGGTAGTTTTAAAGATATTAGGTTTGAAAGGCTGACACAAAGCAGAGGATTACTGAGACGACAATTCACAGCATGAGTTGTCCCAACCATAGCTTCGATGAGGGCAGTGCTCGTTCCTGGAAACTCGCCGGGGGACAGGCCTTTTGTCCCAGGTCTATCGCTGCTTGTTGGGACATGGATACAAAGCATTGTCGTGAGTGCTTTTGTCTGGAGATAGGGTGTGAAGAGGACACAACAGAGAGGGTGAACTCGCTGGCGAAAGGTGTGGCACCGTTTTGAAATACCGAGGACAAGGGGGAAGGCAGGCGGCTGGACATTATAAGTGCGACTTCTCTGACTAGAGGACACAACAGAGGGAGTTCTCTATGAGCTCGGAAGTAAGACAGTATATCGGTCGAGTGTGGTAGGCGAATTCATGCCTATATGCACCAATGGGGATAGTCGTGTCTGGGCTATCACCATAAGAGTGATTTTAGGGATTATATCCCGTCACTAACCATACATCAGAGCAGATGTCAAATCACTGATAAATGCAATAAACATAATTCAGCGCATCATGATGAGCAGAGGAGGGACGACAACGAACCAGCCCAACATCACATCACTGCCATGAACCACGAGGACGAGAGACGATCTACATCGGTAAGCCAAATGACGCGAATTACGCAAAGTCTCTATTTGCAGTAAATTCATCGGCACGTAAATTCCAGCTTTTGTTTTTTAACTTTAACTTATAGACCACCTCCAGTTGCTATTTTCGCCGAGCCTTAGTAAAGTCAGTAGAGTCATTTAACATTTATCTTTTGTCGTCATTTTTGTTTTGTTTTTAACTTTATTAAATCTTTCATATTATTTGATGCAGGTCTTTTCTTCCTTAGTAGTTAGAAATAGCTTTAAGTCATCCCTTATTCCCAAAACAAATACTATCTCGGTTAAAGACGGAGTCTTACCACGTCCTTGAGAAGAAAACTCAGCTGCTCTACAAATTGTGTAAGTGACTGTATGTTTGGTCATTTTATGGAGATCATGACCATGGCGCCCACCGAGTAATTAATTAATCCATTTTCAATATCTTACAATCAATTATTATTTAAAATTATCAATTCAAATGTCATTCATCAGTCTAGAGGGAGAGTTGCCGTGTAATTTCCTCAGACCAACCAGTAAGACTGTTACATTTGTGCGCTCAACCAGGAGCAAAACGGTTACAAAGGGATGAGAAAAATGATTTCGGAATTAAAGAAAATGCCAAGTGCCATCAGAGGTTACCATGACAACGCTTCTAAATTGATGAGGGATGAGCTATCAGAAGTTGCCAAGACAACGACATTGCACGAGATCACATTCATTTTTCCTTCCGACTCTGTGGGAAGCGGCTAACTGGTAGCATGCTGAACTTCTATGCCCAAGGTCGCTGGTTCAAAGCCGGCCAAAGTCGTCGGATTTTCTAAGAGAGCTAAAAATCCCTCAGCATGCTTTCCTTCGGAGGGGAAGTTACAACGTTCGTTGTAAGTTGCAGGTTACGGTGGTATCTAGTAGCCAAATTAACAGCTAGGTGTTGTTGACGGTAGTATTTGGTACAAAATTAGGAACTACTACTTAAAATTGACCGTCTGCAGACCTTACCTGAATTACAGACTAATACAGTCATCAAAATTAACACCGTTTATCAGATAGATTCTACACACATAATGTACACGGGATTACATTACCACGTTGTCGCAGCCCCTAAACTGAGGAACCAACCAACATCTCTGCGGGAGATAAAATTTTGCGTGAAGAAGTAACAGACTGTTAGAGAGTTACATGTAAGTTCCAAACCTTGCATAAGGACAGTGTGATCACAAGTATAAAAATGAACCCCAAATGACAAGAAGGTTACCATCCCCATAAGACAATAAAATGTTAAAAATATACATCGAGAGACGAAAAAAAAAAGTTAATTAACCTCCAATTGTAAAATACAGTACTTTCTCGCAATAAATGAGGTCTGATCCTCCTACGAAAACCTGCATATTTTGCCTATTACAGCCCAACCCACTAGTTTGCCCGGTGAAATCTACCTGCGCCTTCTGGCGTGCCGAGAGGATTTTTTTTTTTTTGTTACAGTAGCTCTTACTTGCAGAATTATTTATTTTTACATTTTATAATTTCAAGAATGCGGCTGCGCGTAACATGGTGTCTCATATTTTTATCACGTTGGCAACAGAGGCACCTTATATAAAACTATCTGAATGCCTAATACTGTCAACATTGGATTATAATGCTCGCATGGTTCACTCGGCTGCCATCCTGAAATTATTTGGCTGATGACCTTGAAATTTGGGCGAAAGACGCTTCCTACGTGAAGGTATTTTTTTCCAAAATTTGGTAGAGATCCGATAATTAGTTTAGTCGTAATTTGATTTAAGGTTTGAACATTTGGGAGGTCACCATTTTGTTTTGGTTAAGATGCCGGTGATATAAAACATGGCACAAACGTCCTTTACTCTTGCTCAGTGGCGGCTGGTGATTTTTCACTTGGTGGTGCCAGCATATTCAAAATTTGCAATAAAATCATTCAAAGTTGCAGGTACGGATAGTGCATATTTTATGCAATAAGTTATATGTTTAACATTATTTAACTGTGCTATTGTAGAAGACTTTTTTAATTGAAGTGTCAGCTGAAGTGAATTGAGAAATTGCATAACTACTACAAATATTTTAGTCTCGGGATTTTTCGCCAAAACAAAAGTTCCTCCTTTCTCTACTAGAAAGTGCTAAAGTGTCAAGGAGCTTAGATATCTAACCTCCTTGACTTTCATGGCCCTCCAAGGAACAACAAAAATTCGACAAGCAAGCTGCCCTTTGGGTGTCAAACAACAACGCTTGCACCTGGCACCGAGGCCATACGATATTATATCATACACATATTTTGATCCATATGCATTTTAAATAAAAACCACTTTAAGAATTATAATTGAACAAACCTCTCAGAAAAATAATTTGAAGAAAACAACATATGCTAGGCCTACTCATCAAAAATATTTGTTCCAAAACCTCGATCGACACCTTCATTTGAATTAATAAGAGCGGTCCTATCGCTAAATGGAGATTGCAACAACTCACTTTTTTAATTCATTGTTACACTTCCGAAAGGTGACACAGAGCTCATTGAGATTCCTACGGCTTCGTACGTTGCGCTCGAGCTATGCGATCTTCAAACATGAAACAAATCAAATTTTATTAAGGAACCTAGCTTGCATGTATCGATTCAAAAAGCTCACTTATTAGATTAAAACGGTGTTTATATGGTCAATGCCACATGATGCTATGCAAGTTTATGTAACATGTCTATATAGGAAAAAATAAGCATGGCTATTGCTAACACACACGTGACCACAGCCTCTTTGTCGCAATTTCAGTTGCTGTCTCAAAATAAATAGGTGAGATGAAATGAACACGATGACCTACCTCTAAGACAACCTTACTTATCGTACATACGGATTGATTGGAAAGGATATCCCCTGCATCTAATATAAATGAACACAAAAGCTATTTAACGACGGACACTATTCATACACATTTGCAGTCAAACTTGAGAATTTGTGTTTACGCTTGGGACGTGAAACTGTGCCGCCAAATTAAATTAACGAAACACAGTAAAACTCGTTGAAAAATTCCGAATTTTTACATTACAAAGAGAGAACAAATAATCCCCGTCATCAATATGAGCCTAAAAAAGTTGCTAAATGTCAAACAATAAAGAACTAAAACTATTTTGTGGTTTGAATTTATTTAATAGTCATACACAGTGATATATCGCCAAGCTGGTACCACTGGAGGTGTGCTGCCATGTGCTGTACTCTAGTGGTTGAAAGATAAAGCAGTTCAGCAGTTCTAACGTGTATGTAATGAGTGCTTGTACCTGTGACGTGCTGCTATCTCGTGGATAGAATTGAAGCTCCGCGTCACGAGGCCGTTGGCTCTACCTCAGAGTAATATGCGTCTCAACACAACACAAACAAACTCAAGCCAAACTAGTCCTTATTGCAGTACAGTGTCTGATGCGGTCTGATGTTCGTAGGTAGTGCCGGTTGGCTCTGGCTCAGTAATTCAATAAAGCGCCACCAGAACGCATGTCAGTTTGCGCGCTCGTTCAAATAAATGCAGAATATGTATACAATTTCCTCAAAATGTAAATGTAATATAAACTGTTCTTGAGAGGGAAAAGTCACATATTCTCTCTTCATTACACTGGTGGTGCCATGGCACACGGGCACCACCTCAGGAGCCGCCCCTGCTCTTGCTACCTCTACAGTATGCCAAAATTGTTTCGAAAAAATTGTTTTTCTATCCAAATCTAATTTGAAACATTTTTTGGGAGAGTTACGAAAGTAGCATACTCTCTACTCCAAGAGCTTCTATGCCCGAGATAGCGGGTTCAAACCCGGCCGAAGCCGTCGGATTTTTTAAGAGTGTTAAAAATCCCTCAGTATGCCTTCCTTTGGAGGGGAAGTAAAGCCGGCGGTCCCATGTCATAGATTTATGGCATGTTAAAGAACCTTCCACTAATTGCACCTGTGTGAAGCTTAATTGAATAGGTTAAGAATGTAAACAACTCTCTTAGGTTTCTACGTTCGTTGCCAAGAGCCGACTGTGGTGGCGTCTATTAGTTAAGTTCTGAACTTGGCCTAGTAGTCGTTGACCGTGGCGCTTGGCGGCAAAAGTAGGAACTATTTGAAAAATTCCAAGTTGCAGTACTTAAAATTAAAAAACAGATACACACACTAATACAGGCATCACAATTAACACCGGTTATCAGACAGATTCTACACACACCCAAAGTACACGGGGCTACATTAAAATTAGAACCATATGTTTCGGAGAAACCTTGCCATTGAAAAAGGAGGCAAGGTTTCTCCGAAACGTATGGTTCTAATTTAAATACACACTGCATTAGCCCAAAAACATGAATTATTTATATTATAATCATGTGTATTCAGCTGATTTACAGGTGTCCTATATTTATCTTGAACATCCTACATTTGATGCCAAATGTCCTCCTTTCACTCTCTTCATTTGGCTGCTTCGGAATTATGAGAAAACTGTATTCATTTATTTTCCTGATCTGAATGTCTATTCTTCTTGAGCATTGTAAGTTTTTCTTACCCAATTTCAACAATGATGTCTGGAACAAAGATGAAAATCTTCATCACTGCAGTTGAAGGAATCAAAGAGAATAACACGTTCTGAATTATAATACATTATATTTACATTGTTCTTCACAAGTTAAGCTATCTTGCATATAACCAAAAAGGATGGGTTTTTCAATTACTTGAAATACTCACAAATGGAAGTTTCCTTTTTTCATTCAAAATAATTTTATTTGTCAACCCATTATCTATGAAGGCATGGAGCCTTCCAACCACATTCTCAAAGGAAAAAATCTCAGTAACAGATATGATACTCTTCACTCACCATCCAAAGTGCACTGCACATTGGATGCACACAATTAATAGGAAAAATGCAACATAAATTTTAGGCAATAGGTTTATCTGCATTCATTAACAAAATACTGTTATTCATCAACGCCCATTGCATTGCTACTTAATGCTAGCAAGCACATTATTTGCAGGCAAAAACTAAAACACAAAAGCCTGTGCTTGCCTTCCTTGTTTGTAGTTGATATTACATTACAACGAATTGTTGGAGATTATTATTACATTGTGGGTATAAAACTTTTTTCTTCATTTTGCATATTTAGAAAATGTTTCATCTAGGATACAGAGAGGTTTCCAGGCATGATTTCCAATACTCTTCAAAACAATCTTCCTCCTCAAGGATAACACCTTCAGACATTTGCATCAGAACAGCAGTATAGAGTCAAGTCACAAGTTCAAAATGGGACTAACAGCATGACACTGAACTGAATCATTCTCACAGCATAGTAATCTATTGGCTCCATAACAAATGCCATCAGCAGACATATCACAAATACATAACAATTCCAAACTAAGACCCATTTAATTATGTACAAAAACATAAGCAAATAAAGACTCCAGTTTCCCAAGGCCAATGAGCAAGTGATGAATTTATCGTGTAAAATATCATTGACTCAACAATCACTTTATTATACAGACCAGTCCCCAAGTAATTTAACTCAGTCCTAATTTCAAATTACTATTACTGCTGATAATAAATATGATCAGAGTAAATACTGAACTACTTAAGTTCAAGGAGCTAATCCAGATCTTTCCAAACAGGGTGTCATGAAATTTACTGAAGCAAGTCTAGAATATAAAACTAAGGCCACATATTAGGGGTAAAAAATTACTTCCAAAGACGGTACCAATATTAAATGCCATCCCAACATTCTAAAATATTAAATTGATCTAATGTCATGATAGAATAATAATAATACCATAATATATTGCTGTGGTTTAGATATACAGAAGGGTGTAGGAATTTTTGTATGGGAGGGGATCTTCTACATGCCAGTAATTCTAGCATTTAGAGACAGACACATTTTGACATCCTTATATGGTATCGTACTGGGCTGAGATCTAACTCCCAATTTTGAGATTTGAAGGCGGGCCCATACCCTATTGTTAGGGCAGATGATCTCGTAGTAACGCCCCTTAAAACAACAATAACTAACAGAAACGTGTCATTTCCGTAATAGACAAATAATTTGGAAAATATCTCAAATTGAAGTCACGAAATTGTCTTATTTCGCAACATAACACAGTTTTGGAAAATTATATGGGAAATAACACCGAAATATTATTAAAAAGTTCCGATATTCTGCGTCCCACGTAGGCTGCAGTAGCCCCCGAGTACTGTAATACGAAATTCCGTTACAGTATATGTCGAATTTTCCTTCGAGGATTGGTTCCATCGGTTATGCGATATTGTATAATTACAGTAACTAGTTATCTCGAAAACCTGTATAATTCATAATTTGAAATAGAGAAAAATGTGCCTTCTCGTATTATTCATAAATTTCTACCTGAATAATTCGCAATATTCGATACCTACCGTACGTGGAGAGTTCATCTGCCAAAATTACATCAAGATGGCTGCCGGGCCGCACAACTTGCCTGCGGAAATCTCGTTAAACGGACCAAGATCGGGGGGGAATACTAAAAATCAAATTTTTCCGTGCCTTATCGCGACCTTGTACCACGAGGACTGCGGATCGTGTCACAGAAGAATGGGTGCCGATCACAAAACATCCAAAACCTACTAACGACTTTCCCCCATGCCCGACCGTGAATATACACTGAAGAAAATGGAAATTGCAACACCATGAAGGCATTGGTCGTTTGTGTTGATTTTCAAGATATGGAACGATGCCATGTAGGTATGTAAACGATCAAAGTTTCAGACCCATTGGATTGTTGCTACAGGTCTCCCCACGTGATTGGTCGCGGAGGAATCAACTCCAGTATACGGACTCTGGTGTAGCGTAGTTAACTTACAGTCTGTGCAGTGAAGTGTTCCCCGTCAAACATGTCTCGACGTCAGAGAAGAGCACGCTATCAACAACTGTTGCCGTTTGAGAGGGCTTAGATAAATGGCCTGATTGAGGCTGGATTATCGCTAAGGACTGTCGCTGCACATGTTGGCCGACAGGCATCTACGGTACAACATGTATGGCAGCAGTGGTCAAATGAAGGTACCCACACTCATAGACCTGGCACAGGCCCAGCGCGACAGACAACTGTGATAGAGGATCGCCGCATCATTTGGATGGCCCGGATGGAACCCCATGCAACAGTAACGCAAATTCGAGCAGCTGTGGCACCCCATGTTACACAACAAACAGTTGGTAATCGCCTGCATGCAGCTGGCTTACGATCCCGTGTCTCTCCAGAAGGTGTTCCATTGGCCCCACAACAGCGACGTGTAAGGCTGGCCTGGTGTCGAGAACTATCGACGTGGGTTGACGAATGGCATAGGGTCGTCGTTGGTGATGAATCGCGCTTCTGTCTGGCCCGCAGTGATCGCCGGAATTGGGTGCGCCGACATACCGGGGAGAGCGGCCGCCCAGACCTTATTGTCGAGAGGCACACAGGGCCAACACCAAGCATTATGGTCTGGGGAGCTATTGGCTTTAATGTGAATTCACAATTAGTCCTTGTTGAGGGCACTATGACTGCTCGACAGTACAGTGCTCTCTCGGTAATCCGGCAGATATCGGACCAGAGCACTGCCGGATTACCGAAAATGCCAGATTACTGGAAAATATCTAGAAAAACGCAGATATAATTTGAAAATCAGTTTTTCCCACGCAACACCAAGACTAGTGTCTGAGTAAACAATGCATTGACGCCAAGACTCTACAAAGTAAAAAAGTACGAAAATACATCATATAACTCATGTTATTCCTTGGAAGTAGACGGCTGGAAGTATGCATCAATTGTCTTTTGCTTTTCACGGTTGAGAGACACTTTGAGAACTTGTTCCTGTAACCTTCTTAAAACTAAGACATCATTGGCAGAGACGCCATTTTCCTCCGCCCAGGCAATTGACGTGGCAAACAGTTTTCAATGTCTGTCGTTTACTTTTTAAATTTCCATTCATCTTAAAAAACGACTTTATGTTATCACTGTTTTTTCTTACGTCATGAAATGTAGCTCGACCAACACCGTATTCGTTAGCAACACTAGTTAACGTTTCGCCCTTTTCAAGCCGCTTTAGGATTTCATGTTTATCTAACAAAGATAGAGTTTTATGTTGATGTTTTTTCTGCACGGATGCCATCTTCAACACAACACTACTACAGTACAACTGTCCTACACTAAGCACCTGAGGGGGGTGTGCGTGAGTCATCGCTCTTGGCGTCAATGCATTGTTTACTCAGACACTAGTCTTGTCGTTGCGTGGGAAACATTGTACAGTATTGGGGACGCATTATCAAATCAAGTGTTGAGCTCGTACTCGAATACAAAACGCCGGATTACTGGGAGTGCCGGAAAGCTAAGATGCCGGATTACAGAGGGAGTACTGTACGTTGATAGGGTACTCAATCCAGTGGTTGTCCCTATGATGGCGAACATTGCTAATGGGATGTTTCAGCAGGACAATGCCCGGGTTCACACTGCACGCATCTCCAGAGAAGCTCTCCACGACATCACAACCTTAGAATGGCCCGCCAGATCCCCGGACCTCAGTCCTATTGAGCATGTGTGGGACATGATGGGTCGACAACTGGCCAACCGTCCTCAGCCACCCAAAACTCTGGAACAAATGACCCGTGCTGTGCAGCAAGCATGGGCCACAATTCCTCAGGAAGCGATCCAGGGCCTTATTGACTCCATGCCTCGCCGATTTCATCAATGTATTGCAGCTCGTGGTGGGCACATCTTGTATTGATTGTTGTCCAAACTTGCGGTCAAAGGGACCTGAAAGTGTAATCATCGAATCACAACCGAACACTCGTCCTGCACGTTCAATTGCAGCAATGTAGCACCACTCCTTCTGGGTGTTGCAATTTCCATTTTCTTCAGTGTATTTCTCCGCATCCAACGACGGGGACAACAGCATTCTTATCAAACTGACAGCAAGTGGCGCCGATTGCGCCACAATGGGATTTTGTTAAACGACCAAGAGTGGCACCGATTGCGTAAATCACGATGTTTCTCTGTGTTCTACCGCGATGACAAGAGAGATCTCGTCAAACGGCCAAGAGCAGAGCAAACTCTGGGTAATAATTTCCTGTAGGCAGCAAGACATAATAGCGGAAACAAACCATTATTGTTAAATATTCTTTATTATTATTATTCATTTTATTAACTTTATTATATACTTATTATTATCTTACTTTTATTGACTACTTATGTATAAATTGCTCTTCATTATGTATCTTTCTAAAATTGTCCCTAAGAATTTTGTATTTTTAAATTAAGTACAGTGCATTTTAGCCAAACGAAATCATTAAATATAATCAGGATATTTATGCAGAATAACACTGTAAATGAATTTTATTTACCGCTTTAAACTCCGCTCATTGTGTTATTTTACACTGCTATTTTAATTTTTTATTTACCGAAAATGAGGGTCCCCATCAATTGTACCACTGAGTCGAACAATGTTTTATTCTCCAGGCAAATGCGAGTAAAATATTATAAAAACAGCAAAACATGGAGTATTACATGAAAATATGCATGTGTATTTATCCTACAACCAACCTGCTAAAAGAAAGATTTCGTACACACATCAAAATATAGGTAAGTCACTGAACTTGCATGGCAAAGGTACATTCTTCATTACTTTAATTTTAACTCTTATATTCTGGAATTTCTCAATCATTCAGTTATTTGCTCGCAGGGAGAAATGAGCAGCTGTTGAAGTTCAATTCAAGAGTCTTGAAATTATGGCACCCACCAATAATATTGACACCCCATTTAAAAATAAATAAATAAATAAATAAATAAATATAGTAATGGTTACCTAAAAAAACATATCTGATTGTGGGGAAATCACCCAAGTCTAAAAACAATCATGAGGACATTCTGTAGTGTATGTTCCATATCCTAGTCTCCTTTAAGATAATGCTTAATCTCAAAAGATGATGACTCATTCGATCAATGTTCATTGTGATGCTTCACAAGTATTTTACAGATAACTTCTAAGATGGCCAAATTATGTTTCTATTATTCTACATTGCCTTAAGTGGCAACCTGCAAGTGCAGGAGGTGTTATGTTGTAACAGATTATTATTATTATAACTACTGCCAACATACAATTTGATTGTGACACTGGTAAGTAATTTTGATTTATGGCAATATAATAAATATGATAAGTCAATGAAACATATGATGTGTACAAGGAATAAAAGATGTTCTTATTACAAATTTAACACAAGCGAGCAATACTGCCTGACCAATGTCATTTGTAGGCACTGTTTCTTACATGATGATATGAGAATAATGTAACTACAGACTGGTTGCATCATCAAAAGTGGTGTCCTACTGGTAAGTCCAGCAATTTGATAAGTAGGCTGCAGATTCACATGCACTAAAAACATGAAAGTATACATGCAAATATGCTCGAAAAATTAGGAAACATGCACTAAAAAAAAAAAAAAAGCACCGACTAAAATATATTTTTCATTTATTTTATACAGAGAAGCTTTCCACATATTAAAGACTGTACACATAAACCTAAAACTGATGCAACGCGCTTATTGCTAAATGATATGTTTCTGAAGAAATGCAACTGTCTGTACACAATGCAACTGTCCGCATAGCAGAACAACATTAATGCAATGAAATGGTGAGAAATGCCGAAGTGGTTAAATAAATGCGTAAATTTCGAGACATGTCTGTCAAGTGAAGCTTGACGTGAAAACTTTTACGGCGAGCCAGTGCTAGCCTACGGGAAAGGTCCTTGGATACTAACCAAGAGACCCAGGGTTCGAATATTGGTCTTGGCAATTACCATATTTATTTTTATTGGTCTCCCTTATTCTAATGTGTAACTGCACTTTACCAAGTCGGTATTTCAACCTGAATGCTTGCAATAAGCGCAAATTCACTGGTTCCAAAAGGGACTTCTATAGAGGTGTAAATATGCTACGTGCCATGCACAGTGGGGAATAGTCCCACCATATTAGACCTAAGAGTGTTTGTGCGAATGCCAGGTAGCTCCAAGGATGTGTATCCGCTTGTCAAGAAGAGTCCTACTACGCGCACCCCTTTTTTTTTCTCTTCTGTAAACTTTCAGATGCAAAATCTGGCATTGTCCAGTATCTATTGTCTTGAAAAATTTGATGGACCTGATGTGGCATTGACTCAAAAAGCTTCTTAACCCTACAATACTAACATACGTAAAATTTACATGCATGAATAATTTAACTGCTTAGAATTCCCTCTATCTGTCCCCATCCTACCATCTTCCACTAGTGCTTCTACTGGTCTATGGTGGCGATATCAATGCATTTGTTATTAATGCCAATCATTTCTAGAGGAATAATTGTGGGGCAAAGAATTGCCTGGAAACTATCCTTGAATTTAGCAACATATTGGTTTCTCCATGGCAATAACAAAGGGGTGGGGAATTTGATGTAGATATGTCACATCACTTCAGAGGGATTATAAAAATAACCTCATAAAAAACCAGATACAGTATAAGAGGCTGGAGAGATTATGTACTGCTATTTACGTCAAAGTGAACGACTTCTGTATTTGTTGTATTTAAGATGGAACTTAGCGTATTAAACTTCAAAGTCCACAGAGGATTCAATGTATATAAATAGTGTTACATACGAAATATATATTAATTTCAACCATTTAACTAATTGGTGCCTTAGCACAAAGTTCGTAACGTACGTAAATTTAACATATTAGTATTAAGCATCAATTGAATAATTGTTAGTATTCTAGGGTTAAAGTTTTCCTTGTTAAGGTTGATCTCCTTTCATGCGTCCAACAGAATGCCCCATGAAGCATCATGCGAACGTGGGGGAGGGCGAGGCTAAAATTGCCACCTTGTACATACATGTTCAATGGGGGCTGGAGTTCGAAGGTCCCAATTGAGCAGTTCATTGGAGTCTTGCTCAGGAAACCAGCCCTGAACACTAACCGCTCATGTGTTAGTTATTGTTATTTTAAGGGGCAGAACTACGAGGTCATCTGCCCCTCTTAACACAGATTAAAGGATACAAATTTGGAATAGAATTTAAAATTTTGAGGTAGACCCCTAAATTCAAAAAGTCCAAAAATTAATAATACAAAATAATAATATGGAAAAACATAAAAATATCATTCAAAAACAAACAAGTCGTTGATTCAATTTATACTGGAAAATTTAGATTGCTGACCCTAACCTACTCTCATTTATAAAGCGGATAACGCGATCAGCAGCCACCGCGTCATCGGCTAATACAGTGGAACTTGGATAATTCGAACCTCAAGGGACCAGTACAAAAATTCGAACTATCCAAACATTCGAATTAAGAAAGTTCTTTGAAAAGGGTAGAGAAAAGATATTATATTACGTTTACATAATGATTTACGTTCAACAAAGCATATTAACAGACAACGGTATTTTGGTTCCTTAGTTTAGGGACTGCGACAACGCGGTCATGTAGCCCCGTGTACTTTGGGTGTGTGTAGAATCTGTCGGATAACCGGTGTTAATTGTGATGACAGTATTAGTGTGTGTATCTGTTTTTTAAAATTCAAGTATGGACTGCAACTTTGATTTTTTCAAATAGTTCCTACTTTTGCCGCCAAACGCCACCGTCAACGACTACTGGGCCTAGCTCAGAACTTAGCTACTAGACGCCACCGCAGTCGGCTCTTGGCAACCTAAGAGCGTTGTTTACATTCTTAACCTATACAATTTAGTTTCACACAGGTGTAATAAGTGGAAAGTTCTTTAACATGCCATAAATCTATGACATGGGACCGCCGGCTTTACTTCCCCTCCGAAGGAAGGCATACTGAGGGATTTTTAATGCTCTTAAAAAATCCGAAGGCTTCGGCCGGGTTTGAATCCGCCATCTTGGGCATAGAAGCTCAGCATGCTACCAACTACGCCACCAACGGTACTTTATAGAGACTGTATCGTGAATAACCTCAAAAGTTTCAAACGGAAAATAAAACCAAGATGTACTATTCACCTATTTAACGACAGTAGTAATCCAGCAATCTAGTTAAGTCAAAGAAATCTACTGATTTTCAAAATAGTTTGAGATTTTTACCCGTTTCCTACAATTAAGTCTCTCAGCCATCACAAAAGAATCAAACACATTTAAGGAACGGTAAACTGAACCACTTACGTCATTTCTATTTTAAAAAAAAAACGCCCGAGTTTGTTGCTTGGGCTGCACTCGGAACAGTTTTTTCGGGAACTGACCAACTGTTTGGCTTCTGATTGGCATTTTACTCTAAAAACTTTGAATTATCCAAAATATAATTCGAATTAACCACGATTTTTTAGCATTGATTGTATATAAAATGCTAGGGACCAAGAGAAAAAATCGAATTAAAGGGGATTTCGAATTATATAAGTTCGAATTAGCCACGTTCCACTGTATAAGTTTGAGTGTCATCTGCAAACCAATGTTTCTTCGTAAGTCAGCAAGATCCACACACTCGGTTAAAATGTGGGCCACGGTGAAAACGGCTCCAAAGGTACAAAATGGGGGGTCTTCCCTTCTCATTAGGTACGAGTGGGTGGATCTTGTGACCTATCCTTAGCCTACACAAAATGACGGACTCTCTACGTGACCGGAAAGAGCTCCGCCACACGCGAGTAGTTCCCTTGATCGCTCTGTTTACTGGGCAGTGGGTCAGCTAGCCATGTGGATTGGAAAATTGTCTTGCATGAACTAGTATTACGACATCTGTGCAACACACTCTCCCACACTCGGAACTATAATATTCTGCATAATGTGCAAATATAGGTTCGAATGAGATGCCTATCTATCTGGTGAAGCACTCCAACCCTACCAGACGATATCCACCCTATACACGACACAAATATGCAGACACTGCAACGTACTTCTGTATCTATGGCCGTGTCAGTTTATTCGTTGCCTCTAAACATGAACTGGCCTTACGTCTGGTGAATTGAAAGAAGTCTCGTCAGAGAAGATCACAGGATCCCAATTACAATTAACTACAGCTTGGCAAAATCTGTTCAAAATTATCAAAATTATTTCAACTGTTTTAGCAGACTTCAGGCAGCATGCGATTTGAACATGTGAAGTTTTGAAGCTATATTTTTCAGTGTTGCCTGTACAAACTGTTATTGTATACTTTTAAGCTGGTCCACGCTATTTGCCCAAAATGATTGGGTGGGGGTAAAAAATATATAACACTAGGCCTGAAAAAAGAATTACATGTAGGTTGGTTCCTCAGTTTAGGGGCTGCGACAACGCGGTCATGTAGCCCCGTGTACTTTGGCTGTGTGTAGAATCTGTCTGATAATCGGTGGTAATTGTGATTACTGAATTAGTGTGTGTTAACTGTTTTCAATTCAAGTAAGGCTGCAGACATTGGATTTTTCCAAGTAGTTCCTACTTTTGCCGCCAAACGCCACCGTCAACGACTACTAGTTCAGAACTGGTTACCAGATGCCATCGCATTCGACTCCTGGCGACGAATGTCGGAACCTAAGAGCGTTTGTCAAATATTTAACCTAATCTACAATTTAGCTTCACACAGGTGTAATTAGTGGAAGGTTCTTTAACATGCCATAAATCTATGACATGGGACCGTCAGCTTCACTTCCCCTCCGAAAGAAGGCATACTGAGGGATTTTCAACGCTCTTCAAAAATCCGATGACTTCGGCAGGGTTTGAACCCACGATCTTGGGCATAAAAGCTCAGCATCCTACCAACTACGCCACCAAAGCCGCAAAAAAAGAATTACATGTATTAATATTATTCACTGGAAGCCTCCGTGGCTTAGGCGGCAGCACGCCGGCCTCTCACCACTGGGTCCGTGGTTCAAATCCCCTGTCACTCCATGTGAGATCTGTGCTGGACAAAACGGAGGCAGACAGGTTTTTCTCCGGGTACTCCGGTTTTCCCTGTCAAAATTTCATTCCAGCAACACTCTCCACTCTCATTTCATTTCATCTGTCATTCATTTAATCATTGCCCCAGAGGAGTGCGTCAGGCCTCGGCAGCCGGCACAGTTCATATCCTCGCCGCTAGATGGGGGCTTCATTCATTCCATTCCTGACCCGGTCGGTGACTGGAAGCAGGCTGTGGATTTTCAATATTATTCACTGATATTTTCCACATACTCAACTAAATTAGTAGTAGTTCAAATCACATCGACGGAGACTGGTTTCTGCGAGCAAGTCAGAACCAGATGACGTACTCAGTAGCGTTTAATCAGGTGGAAGCTAGTGACAAGTGAACACCTGCGTAACGACTGTGCTTGAATAGGATACTATAACAGATGAAAAAAATCCACAGCCTGCTTCCAGTCAACCGACCGGATCAGGAATGGGATGAATGAAGCCCCCATCTAGCGGCGAGGATATGAACTGTGCCGCTGTCGAAGCCTGTCGCACTCCTCTGGGGCAATGATTAAATGAATAACAGATGAAATGAAATGATAGTGGAGAGTGTTGCTGGAATGAAATTTTGACAGGGAAAACCAGAGTACCCAGAGAAAAACCTGTCTGCCTCCGTTTTGCCCAGCACAGATCTCACATGGAGTGACCGGGATTTGAACCACGGGCCCAGCGGTGAGAGGCCGGCGTGCTGCCGCCTAAGCCACGGAGGCTTCTTACACATACATAATATTCATACGTAGATAAACTTATAATACATCATCATAGAATAGATTACTTTTTTGAAATAATGCAATTCACTGCGAATTATAAATACTAACATTAACAAGAAAGTAATTCTAGATATTTTTGTATAAATCAAAACTTCAAGCCTAGTGATCAGGATCTGATTATGACCGTGCGTCGGTCGAAATGCATAATCCTAAATTCCCCCTTATTTATCAGTGAATAATATTAATACAAGTAATTTTTTTCAGGACCTGTGTTATATACAGGGCGGCGCAAAAGTCTCTTACACACTCGGGAAATGTAGTGCGTATCTAATTTGGTACTACATACTTTATGGTTGGTAAGAAACAGGAAATGACACTTAGTGTGAACAAATGAATCGTAACCACAGTCACAATGATAACTGTTATTTGTGTTGTAAGGCCTATGTTAACGAAAGAAGAGAGCTGACTGGTTACATTGAGGATGGCTTACATAATCTAACTTGGGGGCAGATGACCTTGCTGTTCTGCCCCTTAAAACAACAATAACTAACACCATCTGGACAACATCATTCAGCTGTGTGTGCATGTGTGTGTTCCAGGTACACTTCAACGGTGTATTAATGAAGAAGAGAGACAGTTTGAATATAAAAAGAAGTGATGTGTACTGCAATCTGTAGGTAGAGCTGAATTACGTATCATGTTGAAATTATTCGACTTTTGCGGCACCATGTATATTGTGTAGTACCCCTCCGCCCACAAAAAAAAAAACTTATTGGCCGACTGTAAAGTATAAATTAACAGTGTGATTTAAAACAGGCGAGGACAAGGAAAGACAACGTAGGGCTAAGCAATGCAGTTTCTGTTCTAATTAAAGGAATGGGTGATGAAAGAAGGACGAAAAGAGAGTCGAAGACGATATATGGTAATTGTTATCTTGCGGTTTATATTTTTACAGGATACAATCTTTATTTTTATAGTAAAATAGTATAAATGTGCAAATATAAGCTCTTTTAATTATAAATATGCTCTATCATTACAAATGTGCACAAACAATGGGAAATGGGTCAATGCTCTATATGCATCACTATATTGAGGGGGGAAAAACATGCAAATATACTGAATCAACAGCCTACTGATAAGACATCCAGCGGCGAGAATGAGAAGCAGCTCAAACTAGATCAGCCATGAATATTTTGTATGTAGGTAAATGGGTGCGCTGGAGTAATGTATTATTAGCGAATCATTACGTGATTGATAGGTACTCAATGTCGATGCTAAATGCAGAAGGAACAAATATTAAGTATTTGCTAGGGTGAGGGTTGAGAGTCTGCTTCAATAACATCTTTATTCTTATAATGTTGTGATGAGAAAAACATAGAGGGGGGAAATTCGCTGTTCACCAGTTTCAACTGAACTGTGGCTTATTAACAAAATTAAATTGTCAATTACCGCTCTAAGCAGGGTGGAGGAATTGACGAATGATGATGCGGATGTCAGGAGCATTGGGACATGGTCATTCATAAATTATGCATACTCTTCGACACAACACAACAGGTTTTGCAAATGAAGCAATATTACACGAGTATATCTGATAGCAATTTGGCTTAGGCCTATGTTAATCAAACTTTAGAATAATTATACTCAAGGAATTTAGATGTTTCCACTTCTTACACTAACAAACATGCCACAACAGATTATCAGACGCGATTCACACGTATAAATAGGCCTACAGTCTGGGGTTATCCTCCTCCATTTTGGTCCGTATTGACAAAATGTTGAAATATATTGTTGCCAGTGCCCATCAATCAATACAAAACAAATTATATTTTACAAAACTAGTGGTACATGTTTCGGGGCTTAAGACTTTGAACACCTCCACGGAGGTTTGGATTACCTCCCGAGATTAATTTTCCAACTACTGACATAGTAAGTTTCTTTCACTTCATTTAGACTTCAGCGTGCATACAGACAGTTTCCTTAATTTTCGACTGGGTTTTATTCGTTTCATTTTAGACATGCTGCATACTTGGGGTTTCCTTCGATCTCCCATTTTACTCAGTTCAACTAGAAGTTGATGATTCTTCGCGTTTACCAACAAGCACTCAAACTGTGCTTTGAACAGACAAGAATGAAGGTTCATTAGTTTTCCTACTGACAACAGTTCAATGTGCCCAAGGTTTTTTTTTAAGACTATGACCATATTTGGCCTTTTGAACATTCAACTAAAATATTCTTTAAATGTTGTGCAACAGTCAGCCTTGCATGTGCACGCAATTTGCATTTTTTTTATAGTGGACTTAGTTTTCTTGTTTTTATGATGTGCATTCTAATACGCCTATTTGAACATTTTTAACATGTGTTTCCAGGTTTACTTTTAGAGCGTCTTTGATATGTGTGATATTGTATACTGATTTGAGTGGCTGATGAAGGGTGCGCTTAAGCCCCGAAAAATGTACCACTAGTTTTGTAAAATATAATTTGTTGTATTGATTGATGGGCATTGGCAACAATATAGGTCTACAGTATTAGAAGTTTGACAAATGATTGATATTGTAACTTTCAGTCGGTCAACACAAAAACATTCCAATAATTTCTGGAATATGTGAAAAAATAACCTGAAATAAATTACATGTCATTAAGATACACATATTGCTATGGACTACTGAAAAAGGAGAAACCAAGGGATGACATGTTTCGCTCGTCAAGCGAGCCACATCAGATCCAAATGTCATCCCTTAATTTTATCCTTTCTCAATGGTCCATAACAATATATATATATATATATATATACACAGTATATATACGTAGTACAGTCATTAAGTTCTGAGAATTGACACCTGGAGGATAGGCCACCACATGACCCTGTATGTTGCACACGCTGCCGCATTACTTAGCGTACACCTACACAGAATAACATCCACCCTCAAAATAGTCGCAGTTGGCCGTTATGCACTTTTGCCAACGTTGGTATAGCTGCGGGAAGCACCGCTGAAATCAGTTGGCAGGAAGGTCCCGTATGGCTTCTCTTGTGGCCGGCCGACCAAAATCTGCGCCCACGTAGGAGTGCTTTCAGGCGAGAAAAGAGAGAAAAAAAAATCGCATGGTGCGAGATCAGGTGAGTATGGAGGATAGACAAAACTGTCACTTGTCGCCTTGCAAGATCCTCTTGGACAAGGACAGAGCGATGTGCAGGGGCGTTGTCGTGTAGCAACAACTTTTCTTTGTACGCCAAAGCCCAGGTCGCTTACGGTGAATTGCATCGCCTAAATGGCCAAGGATCTCCTTGTAGCGGGTTTTGTTTACCGTTGCACTGTCTGGTAGGAATTCCATTTGAATCAAAAAACAGTTCCAGCATCACCTTGTCTTTTGACCCGTCTTGTCGTGTTTTTTTCTGCAGTGGTGATCGTGGCGTTTTCCAGGTGGCTGATTGTTGTTTCAGTTGCGGATCGTAAAGGAAACATCAGTTTTCATCTGCCATTATTATCCAACCTTGTGAAGTGGGGCTATGTGCAAGGAGAAATAGTCTGTGATTGTGGACTACTACAGAATGAAGAGCACCTTCTGGTTTGCCAGAATTTACCATCACCGTGCACAAAAGAAGATGTTTCGCAGGCCAATGATAAAGCTGTTCTTGTAGCTGAACATTGGATAAACATTATTTAACAATGTATCTGGATACGGAAATATAATAATATATACATCCGACTGAGAAACGTTTGATCATTGTCAGGTCCGACTGGCGCATTCAAATCACCCTCACAACGACTGTACGTCTGCTGCCAGTGCATGCACGATAGACTAACTGACATGGTACCATACCACGGCGCCACCTGTGCGCTATAGTGCCTTACAACGCCGTCATGCGGTCAGTCTCAGAACTTAATCACTGTACCACATATATCTTAATAACATGCAATTTATTTCAGGTTATTATTTTCTCATATTCCAGTAATTGGAATTATTCTATCTTGACCGACTGACAGCTACAATATCAATTGTTAACAAGGCAACACTGAAAAATGGCTTCAAAGCTATCTTTTGACAAATGACGGTGTTAATTTGTTTGATTTTTTTTTAATGTTTACTAAATGTACCATAGACTCAATAAATTTTGTTGAATGAGAAGAGAAACCTGCAGAAAGTTTTCGTAATTTTCCACTAAAACATCGGAACAAGGTTTACACACGGCCCACATTAATTTTCAGTTTTAAATATCACAACATGTGTATCGGTACAAAACATTGACATATAGGGGATAACTTTTCTGTATATACTCGTTTAATGTAAAGCTGGGGGCAGATGACCTCGCTGTTCCATCCCTTAAAACAACAATAACTAAACTAATGTAAAGCTCCTGTTTGTTACGCTTTGTACACTGGTAGGCACAGCCTGCCTCCTGACCTACTTATCACTGCTATTTTAGGTGACCCCTTCAGTGATAATTTGAGTTGCTAATATACTAGCAGTTAGTGCAAGTTACTGAAATCCACCTAATTTCTGAATACCAATGATCAAAAATACATGAAAGTTAACTGGTGTAGCCAACTGGCCTTGTATGTCTACAGTACCATTCAGTACCTCAAGGCAGAATTTCATATCTTGGCAGAGCCATTGTGGCAGCCTGCAACACTAACCACATCACAAGGTGAAGAAGCTTGAAGTTTTACGTGACCGTTAATCTAGCGATTGTGAGCCACGGGATCACCATTTTTACGTGGAATCCAAACAGGACGTGATATTTAACTTCAAAAATCTCACGTGCGTTGACCGAGAATCAAATATCACAAGATGAATAACACCACTGATAATAATGATGACCCAGATGATCATATGTATATATATATATATATATATATATATATATATATATATATAAAGCAAATAATATGAGGAGGAGAAGTTAGAACAATGCACCAAAAATCTACCAAAATAAGAACTACACCCCAAACCATACAATACAAAAATACACAATATAAATAAAAGTACAAAACATATATCAGGTTTACAAATCAACAGAGGAGCAAAAGGCAAATAAATATGAAGCATAACCACCCAATTTCATAAAATTCAAAGTAAATGATGACCTCTAGTGTATGAAGCACATGTGCCTGCCTGAAGGAAATTTACACCCAAAAATCCAATTTTATAAAAATTGACCATTACTGTATTTACTCAAATGTAATGCATTTTTTTTTTCAAACAAATTATGTCTCAAAAATTAGGGTGCACATTAGGAATGGTGTTAAAGAAAAGCTTTCCAAATTGTGTTGACTGACAGGAAAGCATAGAACTAGGCAACTCTAAAAAATGGGTTCTATCACTTCAATTGGGAATAGTGACTATGGACTCCCGTATTTTGCAAATTTTCTAATTTTTGTCTACAAAGTTAATAATTGGACAGATGTGAACTGCTCGAGGTTGTTTTGAGGCAAGTTTTGTTCATGATTTTTTAACATTCCTCCCCGGAAATTTAAGATTTTTCATGAAACTTTTTTTAAAATTTGACTTGAATATAGTAACTTTGCCGTGAAATATTTCACATTAGTTTGTCTGAAGCATGATTACGTAATGTATTCCACAGTTGAGTATAAATGAATTGACTTGAGTGCAATAATCTCACACGGTTAGGGGAAAATAACCTAGATGCTAGGCTCCTTAAAACAATTATCAATCTTATAGGGATATCCTAATTTTGCAATTTTTTCATTATGGCATTTGAAGGTCACGATTTAGACATTTTCCATTTATTTATCAGAAATTTTAAGATTTTAATTGTGTAACATGATATACTAGCAATTTTGACACTGATATGGATGGCTAAATGGTATTTTACCATGAAATACCTATTATTGCTCATATTCTTAATTTTGTAATATATCAGGTAGCCTGTGTGAAAGCCGCACTCACAAAGTTGCGACCGCAGAACTAATGGATATCACATCTACCAGTTCAAAAGTGGCACCATCAAAGAACATTGTGATATTTAAAAATAAGAGCACATCATAGTTCTCATAAATTTTTGAGGCTGTAGAGCACTGGTTCTTAACCAGTGGTTCGCGAGTACCTCGGGAATGGTCTGCGGGAGAAAAGGGTCCACCAGCACGTATTAAAAAAGTGGCCAATAAATGAGGATTTTGAAAACAATGTGCGTTGAAAGAGAATCGTCCGAAGGTATTCGCGGCGCTGACTATCAGGTTTGAATTGAAATATCTTTAAAATAAGTGTTATTGAGGAAGGGTTACAAATGGTAAGGTGTATTGGACTTCTACGGGTTCAGAACCACTGCTGCAGAGGAAGTGGAAATCTAGTCTACTGGCTAAAAAATTGGCCCAATATACAATGTATCGCAATATTTTTACCAAACACGTACAATGCTCTCTGTCTTTCATTCAGCTTAATGATGCTACTTCAGTGAAAAGTCACTTTGATGGTGAAATCTGGTTATGACATCGTCCAACTACCTAAGCTTGGCAGAATGCTGTGGATGGGAATACCTTGAGATCAAGCATGAAATACTGTTATGAAATTCAAAACTCGTCACAAAGAACCTATATTTTAACGTCATGGCCAAAACTCTCCAGTCAAGATCTTTTTATGACAAGAATGAAGCCAATTTGCTGGGGAAAAAAAAATATAACAATGAAAGCCAGTTAGTGTACCTCAAAGGCTTGATCAGAGCTCACGATTGGCATTTGATTCGAATTTGGCACATTAGTAAATTTAAATCTCCTGCATATCTTGCAACTGAAGAAAGAACCTGATAAACTAGTAGTCTTTAAAAAGAACAATATCAAATACTGTATTTATGCATTTTCGACAGTCTGTTGTCTTTGATAACAGACTCCTGAACTTAAATTGAATTGGTCTTTAATGGAGATAAAGCAGAAGAGTATGAAACGGATGCATAGGTCATAAAACATCACAATTTGTGGCGAGAAACACATTTATTTCTCAAAGGAATTACATCACAGAATTGATTAATATGGAGGATTAAGAGGCCCAATTTTCTACTATTATCAAAGTTACGATGATGGGGAGAGATGAAAAGTTACGATGACAAGGAGAGTTGAAAGTAGAATACAGGCACCTGAAATGAAATTCCTGAGGAGTATGGTACAGAAGACTGGGAGCGAGATAGAGTGAGAAATGAGCTTAAGCTGGAAAACGGAAATTGCTGATGATGATGATGAAGAGCTGGGCTGAAATTTAATTTCTAGCTTGTTGTCCAGTGTTGTATTTTAACTGAAATACTCACTAAGTATGTGTATCTATTAGTAAGCTACGAATAGGGGCAGACGACCTCGCAATTCTGCCTCTTAAAACAACAACTAAGGTAAGAATGACTTTATCAATGAATCATGTTTCATTATAGTACAAATGACGAAACAGAGGTCCACCGATGTACCACATGCACATTTTGCAGATTTGTTGAAAAATTGGGGTGTGCATTCGATTAGTACATGGCAATGATCACTGAAAAGCAAACCATATGAAGTATGCTAACTTTGAGGAAGACTTTCTGTGATGCACTGCAATAAAAATGAACACAGGACCCGTTTTTCAATGGAAGGAAGAAATACTACTTTAAAAAATAAGTTTGTGATGTGAACTGTATTGTAATACTACTTTGAAGAATAAACTTTCATATTGTTGTTAAATTACTTAATGACTGGTTTAGTATCAATAAGATCAACATCCTGAGTGAACAGGCTGTTTACAGATTAGTCCGACTGTCTTTCTGAGATGTTCCTGTTCCACGTAACTTGCATGTTGTCAATGTAACATGGGAGAGAAAGATACACTTGTTTCTTTGGATCACTTGTTTAAGGTAAGATTGCCGCTGAGCAAGGCTACAAATTGAGTCTTGCGGAGACAAAGGGGGATTGCAGCATCAATGCAAGCGAAACACCTGCTGTGAACAAGGCTTATTTCCCAACTTGGCTGTCAGCAATTATATCTCAAATGGGTAATATAACAGAATCAGTTGCACTGTCATTTGATAATGCTACTTTCTGTACAATTTAATAAAGGTAGAAATATTTACATGTCTTGGCACAGTGTAACATCCTTGAATTGAAGCTATAAAAATGTGAGACTACTGACATCGAACTACAAACTTAACAGATCCCAAATATGTCAGCAATCAAAATTGGAATTTTAGACATAAGCACCCTTATTTCTGGTATTGTAACATATGTTGCTATTCCTTTTAGTTCCTCTGTCTACTGCCGGTATTTCATACTGAGTAACTTCTTACACTGTCACCTTTAGCACTCCTAAAATACAATTTTAAAATATAACTACCAGTCAAATATTTTTAATTCCAAAGAAAAAAAAATAACAGAAAACTGAATTAGCTTTTAGCAAACGTTGAACACAAATATAAAAAAAGTTCCCTAATAAACACGAACATGAAGGCTATACTAAGTGTTCACATATCTTAGTATGAGATATTTTCATGATAACCTTCAGATGGTGTTGATGTATCCATGTTAAAACTCTGATCCCATCACCCCCACCCAAATCAACACCTCCATGGGTGACCGAGTTGTTAGCTGATGCAATAGGGCGAAGTGACTGGAAAGAGAAGGATGTACTGTGATCATCACTATCTATATTTGCTGAGTGTACTTGAACAATCTACTGCATAAATACAAAATATTTCATAGCATAATTAAGCCATAAATTTAGTTCTTTAAATTTCTCACCATCTTTATATTTAAACCTGGAGGTAAATGTCTGTTGTAGTTTTACATTCTCACCCCCAAACATATTTTATACAGTATTAGGGAAGGATTACTCACACCGAAACAGCAAATATGATACCTAAATTTTCCTCTGCTTTCCTGATATATTTCTGTTCTCTTTTCTAGAGCAAGCTGGAGTAACAAGACACAATTCAAAGACAGGTCCAAACATGGGCTGCAACCAGGTAGTTTACGTACCCCAAATCCTCCTTTTGAGTGCCTTCATAGTCATCATGGTATACATTATTCTTTCACTGGTCATTATTAAAATATTTGGCATGTAAGAAAAATCTTTTTCACATGAAGTATGGTATGTTCTTGGTTCAAGTACATTCTTGATGTGCAAAGAGCCCAACAAGTCAAGAATTACTTCACAATCAAATTTGTAAGTAGACACATTACAATATATAGCCGGCTTACAAGTGAAACACACAAAGCCAGAGAACACGTTCTCGAGAAGATAACCCTTGAGTATCCTTATGTACAGCTCACTTTCCCATGAACCAATTCTCTGACAGTGTGTTTCACTTGCAAGCCGACGATATAGTAGTTTGTTCGTACATGCATCAACTTAAAATCATGGTATACATCATAAATCACTAACACAAAATTCAATGAATTTTCATGCAAAAACTCAAATAAAATAAAAATTGAAAATAATAAAACGAACATATATCACTGGCAAATCTTGTAAGCTGATATAGTCAAATACTACACATTTATCATAAAGAATTCAACACCATATGATCCTATATTATACTCAGAAAACTTATAATTAGTGTGCTGGTCAATTAACAAATGTTTCATACTTATTATTGTCACCCTGCCTGCTGAACAAGATTTTCCAAGTCCAACAGCCTACCCTCAGCTGTCCTCCTCTCACTTGTTGTGGGAGTTTTGAAGTCAGATGAGTAAAACACCTATTGTTGTTATCCAACAATATGCACCCATTGATCCTGTAAAGTTAGCTAGGATTAAAACCATTATTGATATATTTCATTAAGCAAGTTTTTGTTAAAATGCCAATGATATCCTTCACTGAAACCTTGGGATTTTAAAACACTCAATATATGACCACCAAGGCACCAGCCAATACTTGCTGATGTGATTCAGGCTTCAGGAGAAAGATGATATAACAAATCATATATCAAAGTAATTTCATTGTTCCATTACTGGCATTTAACATTCATTAACATTCCTACACACAATGTGATAAAGCTCCCCAATGTAATGTCAAGACATCAGGCCACAGTTCATATTATTGCAATATTTGTCACTTTATCAGGTAAAATAAAGAGAAAATAAGATCATAAAATGAGATAGAAGAAATACAACTTACAAAATTTACACAATAACATTATGTTTACACAACTTTGATGGTTACTAATACATATTTCAAGCAGGATATACACTTTTGTCAGTTGAGTACCAATCACAGGATCTTAATTTGAAACTACCTAGGTACATACCCATCTCCGATATTATTGTAACTCCCATTTAATTGAAATCCATAGTATTTTGAAATATTCCAGCAATATTTCGTTCCATTACCAAGAATTTTTAAACAAAATTTTTAGTAGCTGAAAATATCAAATGTACAGGAACAGTTTCTATTCTTGGAATGAGGAATCGTATAAGAGAGAGCTAACAACCCAAAATTAGACAAGATCAGACCTGCACAAGAAATTTGCTCGCCAAGCTGACTGGTAACTCCCAAACAAAACTTATTGGCAGTGCAAAATAGAGTTCAATGAAGAATGCACAGGCTCATTAGTACACAAAAGGAAAGGGGGTTTATCTCGCACACAAAATGAATTTGATATTAAAAATAAAATTATTAGAAAAAGAAATTAGTAATCCAATAATTTTCCATCAAATTAATGTCCTTAAGTTAGGAAAAGAGATAAACCCAAGAACGAATAGTCATTTTTGTTAGAAATTATCATTATTATGAAATACATTCCCACCTACCTCAAGGAACAGTGGAACTTTCATCTCCACAACCTTGTTTTGCGATTTTCGCCAATTGAACCATTAAACACTTCTTTATGTGTAGTCTAGTAATGGCACATTACATTATTTTTCCTTCTTCCTTTTAAAATCTTGTGACATAAAAGACACTGAACATTATCTCCAGTTACTGAAAAGAAATTTCCCCACACAATACCAGAAGGCGGGTGATCATACTTTTGTCATCACTTGGACCCCATTGAGGTTAAACACTGGCGAAACAGCAACCCAACTGAATATGACAGTACATGGTGGCTTATCTGCACAGCCATGAGACCTTCCCTACTCACCACTTAAGAGTCAGTGTTTCTACTTGTTTTCTGCTTATGAGCACTGTTTGTGCATGCATGGACTAGATTATCAAGAAGAAGAAAAAACTCACAGAAGAAAACATACATCGGACAAGACTTAGTAAGAGAGCAGTGGCAGTCAAATTGTGCAATCTGTAATGCAGAGTGTCTAGTTGAGTGCAGTTAGAGAAGTACATGTGATGTTAGCTGAGAGCGAGACCTTTGGTTATGGCCGGGGATTTAAGGCTGGATGCCCTTCTGGACGCTGCAAGATTCTTTTTAGGGAAAACTCCACCCTGCTGTCTTTGGCATCCGAATCCCGGTCATCTGGGTAAAAAACTAGCAGCTAAGCCACTGCCCTATCGTGCTCCTACAAGCTAAGCATGTTTATTGTTCTCTAATCCCCTTTTCCCCTTAAATGCCCAAGGCAGCCACACAGCCAAAGAAGTGTGCAGCAATGCTATCTGGGCTCTCCTATTCACTTGATGACTGTTGAAATGCTTAGTTTTCTGGCGCATCCTGCTGTTGAATGTGAAGTATGCATGTATAAATCTTCAATCAACTGGGGTAGATGACCTTGCTGTTCCACCCCTTCAAACAATAACTATCATCATCAATTCTTTCTGTTTTATGTGTTGCCAGTATCCTGCCCAAGAGGGCTTTGTGCTCTGGAATATGTGAGCAGTAGATTGATCAGTTTCTGTCCTAACCTATTCTCTCTTGTGGTTAGTATTCTTCAATTAGCTTTCAGAATACCATCTGTGAGCTGGGATGGAATATACTGTACCTCAGTTATTAAAATAGAGAAATAGCCAAAAATGCTTAATAAATCGGTGTGCCATTATACACATTTCCATATTCAAAAGACCAAGTCCTCATTTAAGAAAGCCTCTCTTCTAGTAAATAATAATACGATAATCATATGGAATCGGGTGTCTGCTGTAAGGCTTTTGAGGAGGTGCAACCTTGGCAATTGCTTTCCAGTGTCAACGTTTCAAATGTACTGCTGACAAACCTCTATTGAACGACCTGTGTTCAAGACTTAATTACTTCCATCATGTGTCCATCAAATGTGAACGAGAAACTTTTTTACACGCTAACATTGTGTCTTGGAGGGCAGTGGAATTTGTTTTGTTCAAGATTGGAGATTTTCAATAATAAATGCTGAGAAGGATGCATACCAGAGTACATTTTAGCAGGGTTAAAATACAAAAGCAGAAATTTAAAAAAAAATGTAACAAAAAAGAAAAAACAGCATTTTACTAAAAATAGAGTTTTTATTGCAAGCCTTCAAATTTTGAAAGGATTTAATATTAATTTGAAATAGGAATTCAAGAAAAAGGGAAGGGGTAATGCACTTGGCAAGTATGAAGGAGGCAATAAGAATAGCATTCTCTTCTCCAAGACTTAATAAGTCTGAGATTAAGCAAGTAGCATATTAATTCCAAACAAGCAACCAGATCACCTTATGTTGTACTTGATAAGGCTATCTTTGATCAATGGTCATTCTGGTTCCACTAGTTGCCTACCATTACCATAACATGTAGTGCATATCTTAGAAATATGTACTGTAACCTAATTACTCTTGCAATGCTTTTAAAATTATTTATTCCTTCAGATAACAATGCTATCAATAACAGTATTGAGACTTTCAAGTTCCAGGCTGTGCTACCTTATTACATATATCTGGCATTAGTTGGGGTGAGGGAATACCTTTGACATGAAGGTCTCAACACTACAGCTTCCACCACAATTCTAGACCATCAATGAGTTAAACCAAGGGTCATTGGTGGAAACAAGAAATCTAGTGGAATACACTGCATAACATCTCTAGCAAGAACTCCATAAATCCTCTGTAGAAAGGGAATGCTCCCTACCCTATATGTACAAACTTCACTGAAATGGAGCAGTGTTCAGAACACAAACCTCAACACAGCTTACTATGAGAAGTTCACAAAATTTCATCACCTGAATTTCATAGTAGTTTTATGATTTAAATGCTAGAATGACATTGTAAATCCTCAGCAGTTTTTCCACGTTCTTATTTGGATGTCGATCAACCACACGTCATGTATAACATTCTAACTGCTGCACACTAACAATCCATCACAACAATGATTTTTACAAGCTAGTTCACAAGTCTTTTTTCTTACTCACAGGCCAATTGAAGAGTTATGTACAACTAAACCTCAGCTGGTGTTAACATCCTCTACAAGTGGAGGGAGAAGCTGGTGAAAAGTCTAAGATAATCAGCTATCGTGTAAAGAGTAGATGAAAGCTACAATTGAATGGCCCAACATATTGAGCGTATATTACAAAATAAGCCACTCAACAGTAGCTTGCTTGACCATATTAATAAAACGTTATATTGTAACTATATGATGATATAATTATTATAATAGTAAATAAAAATATATATTTATTAAAAACAGCCACAAAAATGATTTAAACTATGGCAAACACCATTTATAAATGACCACCAACTTAGCACCATGATGGGTACTGCATGCTCTCTCTAAATGTGCGAGGCAAATGCAGGAGTCTCTAAATCTGATCTTATTTCTTCAGGCTGAAAGAGGTAAACTATTATAAGGGAAGCCAGAGGATATGGTCAATTTACAAATGTGTCTGCTATAGAATTTAGAAGAAAAGTTTGTAAGGAAATTGTATTATTAGAGAATTTAACAATGCAGACAAGCATTTGCAATGACTTTGCCCTTGAAGTTCAAAGATACAATAACACTTCTCCATGAACATCGCTAGCATTAAATAGAAATATGCCTAAATATACAGATAGCATACTATAAAATTTGTATACATAGTAACTAAAGCAGACTTAAGAAAACCTTCCATATGGAATTTTATTTTCCAAAACTCAAAGAGAAATCATTTACAAGAAGGCATTCAACAGAACAGCTAGAACATCAATGAATGAAAAACTAAGCAGCTGAAGAGAAATGGTATCATCAAAGGTTTCCCTAGGACTATCAATAGCGGAAGACACTCACTCTGGCCATTTCTAGAATAGCTCGTTGCTAACTTTGACCCTTGCGCAAGGCATTGACATGCAAGAGAATTCATCCATTTTGAAAGGTCATTCCTCACTTCTACCACACTTTCTCCATAGAAGAATAAGAAAATAGATGCCAGTTCTGGACATGGAGAAGTAACTTTGTAAGAAATGAAAACACTCAACATAAACAATAGAACTTGTTCACCTGGTGTTATCACCAGTCAGCGGCGTAAGTTTGCTGCAGCAGCAGAGTTAATGTTCTCAAGAGAATGGAGATATATAAATCTCTAACTCGTCCTCTCAGTTGGACTCCCCCTTGGCCTGTCTCCTCTGTAGCGCTGCTGCAAGGTCTTGCCGCAGAGCCACTTGCTGTTTCTGCTCTGCCAGGGGCTGTACACTTCGCAGCCCATTGACAATATCCTTCGTTTTACCAAAATAGATTTCATTCAGAGTGTTACGAATCTTGTTCTCCATATCTTCCACCATGCGTCCAATGTTGGCAATGTGAGGTGAAGCTTCACTCACACTAGCATCTTGTTCCACCTAGAAAATAAAAGATGTTACAAGAAATTTATTTAATAAGATCAAGAATAAACACTAAGCATTTAAACTTCATGACTAACAAACTCCATACAAATTCATCACCTTTAAGACACAAAAATTAACTTATTAATTAACAATTATCTCTCATAGCTGAAACAAGTGCAGAAGGCTATCAAAGTTGTCCAGCAAATTGTTCAGGGTGATCAATCACCACCTCTGCCAGGCCATCCATATCTACTCCTCTATTCCCATCACCAAAGGCCTACTCACCAGCTGTCCCACAGTTGCATATGGACATCCACCCACCACCAAAACTTCACTCCTGTATGGCATTTACCAGAGTAACTGACCTGAATATTTAACTTTCATCCACCGCAAGAGTGTCATCTTCATCACAAAACAATTAACCTTACCCCCATCCAAGACCATGGCAACTGTTCCTGCATCTCAAAAGAAAATCTACCATTTGTAAAATAAGAACTGCTCTGCTTTCTATAGTGGCATCACATCTACATCCCTGTCAACTTGTGTGAAAAAACACAGAAGCCTTGCAAACAACTATGTCTTGGAATCAAATTGAGCGATCCTCTTCGTAGACATGTTGTGCACTGTATTCAGCATGAAATTCTTGTAACTTATATCGGCGAGGTCCCATTCAGGTTAATTCTTTCTTATTAAGCTGTGTTACAATTGTGCAATTACATCCAGAATAATTGAGTTTTGACCTAATAGTATATCCAGCCACCATTTTGAATGTATGGAATGGCTATTCTTGTGCAATCGGCATATAAAGTCATATGCACGGTTCTTCTTTAATACTAAGTTTTGCCATTGTAGCTGTAATACATAGTTACTTATTTCTATATTCTGAAATTTCATGATGTCTCTGTGAGCTATATTCAACGTGATAAATTTATCACTAATGTTACCGAGGTGTCTAACATGATGCTCCTCTCTTACCAAGTTATGTCTTAATTGGACAATTGAACCCGAGATAGTGATTTGTATATTTTAACAGTATGCCAAGCTGCCATCTTGAATGTATGGGGTCGCTGTTATTTTACTTCAGGTATACGAAGTGACTTACAAGGTTCTACCTTTTTTCTAACTGTCCTTATAATAATAATAATATCGTATAATATCGTATGGCCTCAGGTGCCTGGTGCAAGCTTTGCTATTTGACACCCAGAGGGTAGCTTGCATGTCGAATTTCGTAGTTCCTTGACTATGAATGTCAAGGAGGTTAGATGTTAGATATCTAATCTCATTGAACACAATAGCGCTTTCTAGTAGAGAAATGAGGAACTTTGTGCTGGTGGAAACTCCCGAGATTAATTTTGCCATTATGAACTCGGCCTACTGAATTCAAATGGGTTCTTTGACATGCCAACATCGTATGACATGCGTATCGTATTTTTGCCGCCTTTCAAAAATCACTTACCACGGTCAGGGGCGAACCTGCAATCTTGGGGTTAGTAGACCGACACGCTATCCACTCACCCACCTTATTATAGCTCTAGAATACTGAAAGAGTTATTAATTTACTTTGAAATTTCAAGATGGCTACTGTGCACTGTATTCAGCGAGATCTCTTAAATTTTATTCATCTGTTGCCAAGATTCGTATCAATTATGCAATAACATTCTGTTGTGTTTATTTTAATATTCTTATAGTTTGCCCAGCTCCTATCTTGAATTTATGGAGTCAAATTCTTTTGGTTTTGGCATACAAGGCCACTTTTAAGGTTCTAGATTCTCACTAATTTTCGTTACTGCAGCTCGGAAAATCTATTTAAACTTACACAAATGAAGTTTAATGAGATTCCCCCCCAAAAGTCGCCCAAAACTCTCCTTTGTCATACAGTATATTTGAGCTGTCTTGCAGTCGGATAACGTGTGTTTTTCTAAGAAACCAAAATAAGGACAAAAAGTTTTAAATTAATATTTTTTTATATATCACAACTTATTCTTATATATTCAAAACTGGAAATCATGTATCTTCAAGGATTTTTCACACACCCTTATGAAGTTGTTTTGATTTGACAAATAAGAAATAAGAATGTACAAAATTTTACTGTGTTTAAGGCACATAATTTTGGATGCCCATATATTTTTTAAAGTGTTCCATTTTATTGCTTCTATAATGTCATTTTATAGATGTTATGTGTCGATGTTGGAGTAGTGTTTGCCCAGCAGATATTAGGGCTGAAGAAAGGACAGGTTCTAATATCACATGATGGTTTCATGGCTAGAATCCCACCCAAACAGGGCATGACACCGGAATAATGAGATGGCAATGACATCTCACATCATGGTCAGCATAATGTGTTAGAAGACATGATGAAGGCTGCTCCGATGACTGACAAAATGCACAACACTCACCGACATACGGAGTGGTCCTATTCTGGAAGCCTAGATGAAATAACAGTAGAATGGAAATACATTTGCCATTGATAGCACAAATGTTTGTAGATATCCATACTGATAGATGAATTCTAAGTTTAAATTTAATTTAAACTTTGGAATAACACTACTAAATGAAGTTCCATACCTGTCTGGTTAGACTGCCTCCTAAATTCATGGTACCAGAACCAGCTTTATTTGTCTGTAACCACAACATTGCTGTTGACGTCAACTTATAGTGAGCACTGCGACCACTAGTCTTCTCTTGCACTTCAACAACATGGATCGAATCCCAACAACCTTTTATTTTCTTTGAACCATCACCTGCTTTCTTGATCAGGATAACACCTACAAACACATGTAAAATAATTTTGAATACAGCCAAGTTCAAAAATATAACCACAAATGAGAATGTTATGCAATGACAATCTCCATATATATGCATGAAAATAAGCTCTCACAATCGTTAAAATGCATGCTAAAATTTTTGCTTCCTGGTATGGGAACAATGGCACTTGCTGTACCAAAATTAAAAAATTACTTATACAGATTTATTCGAGAAGTTGCATACCTGTCTGCCTCCTAAATTCATGATACGAGAACCAGTTTTATTTGTCAAATCTGAAAGCGAAGCAAGCTTGGCCTTTAATTTGAGCTAATTTGTGCCACAATTGAGGAGTCCATTTCCGACTTGCATATGCCCACAATATAAAACGTATTGACTTCTAATTTCTTCAGAAAAATATTTAATTGATTAACACTTCAGTACTTGTTGCCCAGTAATTTTAGGTAAAAAAGAGGCCACGGTGGGAATAATGAAAAGCTAATTTTTTGCACAGTGATCCTATTTGATGGGCTTAACTATATTAAAAGTCCCCAACTTTCCTATGCCAGCTTCCTTGAATTTCAGGCCCTAAAACTCCTGGAGTCCTGGAAAAGTACATGCTCTCACTGGAATTGGCATTGAATGCGAACGGTTGGACCAAGATCGACCAGAGATGTTCCAAATTAAAGAAAAAGAAGGATAGAGCTACATCCGCCTGGAAGCGCCAACGGCGGGAAAGTTTAAAAAATGTTCGCATTTCCGTCTATGTTCATGTTAGTGTTGTGGTGGGCGGATTAATACGGCAGATATCTCAAAAATGCTTTCAATAAACCTTTTAGGGAATACATTTATCCTTCCAATGGTGTATTTATTGTTTTTGTACGACCAATAGGGACTGAACCACGAGCGTTTAAGGGTTAGCATGCTCGTTGCTTCTGCAAGGCCTGCAAGCCCACATTTAATATCGTGCGCTTTCTTTTCTAAACGTACGGCAGGTTCTGTTGTCATTTTATTTTATTGTTTGTATTTTAATATACAATTAATATGAATATCCAATAGTCATAACTAGGCACCTCCTCCCCCATCATTAGAAGCTCGCCAGTATTTATTACACTTTCACAACTATTTAATGATCATACTTTCTCCTGCCATTTATTTAATTCTAACAGATTATTTTTATTTCATTAATTAATATGGGAATTATTTTACACGGTTTCATATATTTTAAATACCTTCCAGCCTTCATTAATTACTATTTTATTTACTTATATTTGTAGGAAAAACTACTCACGGAAGATCTCTATTGCGAAGGATTTAAAACTAAAAGAAACTAACTTAAACGACGAAGACATAGATGGGAGCCCTCATTTTCAGTCCTCTTTGAAGCCACATCATTTTTTTACTGATTGTTTCCACCGAGGCAAGAAGGTTTTAATCAGAAAAGAGATGAAAGAGAAGTCAATTACCACAAAATCATTCATGAAGTTGAAATCAAATAGACAAAACTAAAAATTATTGATCAAGCGATAACAAATTAGTTATTGAGGTTTTAAGAATTCTTGGAGAGAAGTAGTGAAGGCAAAAGTTGAAAGTGCAGTGGACTTGGTAGCAGTGGAGGGCAAATATTATCACCATTGTCATCTGTCTTTCTTTACTTGAGGTAATAATAAAAATGTATATAGAGTAATTCCACAAAATATGTTACTAGTGACTTTGGTATAACTAAATATTATTTAAAAAAAAAGAAGTTTGAATTATTGACCTATTTCTATACTGACTGTACATTGCTTACTGCATGTCATATATTTTTGTTTAGGAAGCAACATGGAGAGCAGCCGGTGATCAGGGAGGACCCTGGATACTATTAACACGGATTCCTTTGACAGACTTCGCAAATTCATTGAGGAATGCGAAGACTGTCAGTTTTCTCTAAATAAACTCGTGGAGAAGATGAGCTTGTTTTTTACCTGAAAATTCCGAAGCCAAACCCTACAACTGCAAACTATTGAAAGAAAATCTGCTTCAGAAGAATGGAACATCGATATATTTTACCGAAACCCCATATCATCCCACAGTTGTAAATTTTACAGGTATGGCTGGTGCCATACTGTACGACAGTTGCTACCACGAACGGAAAGGTTGTGTCGAAGAGGAGAGAATGCATGTCATCCAAGCTGATGCTGATATAAATCATGAAGATATTCGGGGGACTGTTTATGATACTGCCAGTTATTCTTCACGGATGCACAAGCTATGTTGAAGAATTCAACTGTGCCCGAAACACTCGTAGAGTTCCTTCAAAAAATTATCAGAAGTAAGGGTATGAACGAAGTAACGACATCCAGGAAACAAGCTGCTCTTGGTGAAGCTATAGTGTCTGCCTGTAGCTTAAGATCCTACATCTCGCCAATTCTACTCAGAGTAGGAACCTTTACACATCTCACGGGTACCCGAGAACTGGTAGATATGCTCAGCAGCATGACGTTTTCAGTCAGTTATATAGAGGTTCAACGGTAAGTCCTTAGTTATAAATATACGATATTGACATACAGTGGAACCTTGGAATGCTAGTAACGTGGTCTGTGAGTGTTTTGCAAGACGAGCAAATTGTAACTTGATAAGGGACTGTTCCGCAATACGAGCTTCATGTGCGCCTACGTTGTGGCCCGACTGTGTTCTTGGATGTGACTTTGACGGGATTGTTGGTGACATGAGCCGCAGACACTATTGGTTCACCAAGAGCAGCTTGTGTTCTTGGGGAAGACCATGGGGCTGGAGGTGAATGACGTGGACATTCAAGAGCTGGTGGAAGAACATAGCCAGGAACTGACCACCAACGAACTGATGCACCTGCATTGCGAGCAACAGGAGGAGGTTATCGAAGAGATCTCGTCCGGCGAAGAGGAGGAGGGAAAGTCAATGGAATCTCTCACTTCAACTGAGATTCGGGAGAATTGCAAAATGTGGGAAACGTGAAAAATAAGGCTGTAGCAGTGCGAGCGATGAATCTGTTCAATGACAATGCAATGTCACATTTTCGTGAAATTCGTGCTGCACAGTAACTCTTCTCATGTCATCTCTCGTCACCCTCCCACCAACGATTCTATTGTAAGGTTAAGTGCAGTTTAATTTGTTTTATGTTCGACGATGTCGATATGTAAATATTATATGTCAGAAAACTGTTATCATAATGGGTGTCATTGAAGTACTACTTTTCATTATAACACTGTTTTTCCAACCAATCAGAGCTCAATCTTTTCATTCATTGACCAATTAGGTAAGGATAGCATCTGACATGCACTGAAAATCCAACATGTCGGACATGAATTACACGATTTGAAAGTTGACAATGAAGCCTATATTGGATCAACCATTGTAGTTACAATGGATAAACAAACTGGGCACTATTGCAAAAGAAATAGCACTGTACCTTAATATCCGCAACTCCAATTTCTACACATTCGTAAGACTTCGCCGACAATTTTAGTGAATGCAGTTGTTGACATAAACACACCATAACGTCATGGAGGAAGCAGGCGTATGACATTAGTTCCACAGAAATTATAATCCAGCTCCCTGTTCAGTAAATGGATTTCTTATGCGAAACTTTTCCGCCAGATACCATTACTGTTCTATTTGATACTAAATTGATTTGCCTTCTGTTGACATTCTATACGCATCGAATTTGAAGAATAACTAGTTAATAATACGATACATTTTAATTTTAAAGCGTTTGTAACAGCCCATTTTTTTTTTTTTGGTGTTATTAAACCAAAATTACAAAATGATCATACATAGTACCTGTGCGCTATCTGTTGGTGCACTTCAGGATAAACAATGTTTCAAAGCTTTGTGATCCATTATTGGGTAGAGATCAAATGCTGAGCCCACACAATTCCCAAGAGGAAGAAGAAGAAGAAGAAGTCAACTAACAGTATATCGACAGATATTTATGAATATTTATGTTAGAACATATAACAAAGTTATAATTATCGATAATCAGTCGTATGCAACTCGCCTATAATGGTAATTAAGACACTCGTATGGAAATTATAAAACGAGCGAATGTCTTAATTATTGCCATTATAGACTCGTTGCATAATGTACTATTATGTTATACAGTACTGTAATTTGCTATAGGAATGTTATGCGAATAAATATGTGTGTGTTGTGGACGAATCATCCGTGTTTCAATTGTTTCTTATGGGAAAATCTGCTTTGATATAAGAGCGCTTTGGATTACAAGCATGTTGCCGGAACAAATTATGCTCGCAATCCAAGGTTCCGCTGTATCTCTTTTCTTCTTTCGTATACTTTGGGGATTCCATGGGCTCTAAGCCATTGCCATTTAAATTCCTTAGGCACTCTGTCAAAGGCATTTTCCAGGTCCAAGAATGCCAGATGTAATGCTGTTCTCGTTTCATGATGTCGTTCGATGAGCAATCTGACCGCATGGATAGCGCCCACTGTTCCACAGCCTTTGACAAAACGACACAAATTTTTAGTAACCGAGGAAATTTCACGCAGGTGTATGTCCAATACACTCTCAAATTTCATTGTGTGACACAGCAATTGGATTGGCCTGTAATTGACACATCCTTTGACATCTTCGCACTTCCAAATCGGGACGGCGATACTTGTAAGCCAATTTTTGTACATACAATAGTATATTACTGAAGTATTACTAACTTGTCAATGTTAATTACTTACAATTCTATTTACAAACAGTTGTAGCCTGCCATTACTAGTCTAATTATGGACTTGTTAAATACAGCCAGATAAAGGTCTAGGTTTGTTGAAGTACTTTGGTGTATTCCTCATCTTTCCCTACCAGCAGTTTTCTCTTTTAACCCTACTCCTAGTCTGTCAGATTCAACCCAACATAATGAATGAATCATACAGTCATTACAATTAACACCGGTTATCAGACAGATTCTACACACACCCAAAGTACACGGGGCTACATGACCGCGTTGTCGCAGTCCCTATACTAAGGAACCAATCTCCCTTTATGGTCATGCGTCATGCAAGCCTCGACTTCATATTACACCCTCAACGGCTTGTCTGTCGTCTTTGCCCCCATGAAGTATCCATTCCTATTAAGTTCTGTCCTCTGTTGATTGCGCGAGGAACTTAGAGAACTTTGTCATTCTGAAGTATGCAACCATCTAACTATTATTTAGAAGGCCATGCAGCCTGCTAGCTGTGTCTCTGAGCCCACTAGCAAGCAAACAACGCAGAACGGAGATTGACAAAGGATCAAATTAGCAAATTTCCGATGATGGTCACAATATATCAGAATACGAAGTTATTGAATTTGACACAGTTAGCAGTGAAGGTGATATCATATATAGTGATAACAGTGACAGTGATAGGAAGTACTCTGATAGTGAAGAAAGTAATGGAACAAACCGTAAAGCTGATGATGATTGGCATGAATATGAATCAACACATCTATATTTCATGAAAACACTGTTCACAGGGGTTTCAGACTGCAAACGACTGCAAGGTATGAAACCTGACACCGAAATAGACTGTTTTTTAAACATTTTGTTTAGGGATAACTAAAGATACCAATTGATATGCCAAGAGTATGTCTGAAAAATTGGAAAAAATATCTCTGTCAAAGAAATGAAGGCATTTATTGGAGTTATTTTGAATATAGCCATGTATTCTAGACCTGGGCAGCTTCGGTGGCGTAGTTGGTAGCATACTGAGCTTCAATGCCCAAGATAGCGGGTTCAAACCCGGCCGAAGTCGTAGGATTTTTTAAGAGCGTTAAAAATCCCTCAGTATGCCTTCCTTCAGAGGGGAAGTAAAGCCGGCGGTCCCATGCCATAGATTTAAGGCATGTTAAAGAACCTTCCACTAATTACACCAGTGTGAAGCTAAATTGTAGGTTAAAATTGTAAACAACGCTCTTAGGTTCCTACGTTCGTCGCCACGAGCCGACTGTGGTGGCGTCTAGTAGCCAAGTTCTGAACTGGTAGTTGTTGACGGTGGCATTTGGCAGCAAAAGTAGGAACTACTTGAAAAATTCAAAGTCTGCAGTCCTTACTCAGGGTGTCTACTGTAAGGATGAAGTAAAAATTAGTTACTTTTTAGGTACCTTTTAGTTACATTTTAGTTAATTTTAGTTACCTTTGAATTCAAGACACGTCTGCGGTCTGCAAGCATAGGCGCTCATCACGCGGTGAAGAAAAACATCAATGAACTGTTTTTAAGGAGATTTTTTATCGTATGGCTTTTAGTGCCGGGAATGTCCGAGGACATGTTCAGCTCGCCTGAGTCTGTAGCTGCTTCCAGCGGTCACCCTTAGGGTGAGCTACAAGTTCCGTTCAATTTCAAGTTGCTACCAGATATCAATGATACCTAGTGGTGAACGTTGGAACTTTGAAAGAGCGTTCCGACGAAATCTAACCGAACAATTTAGCTTCACACAAGTTTAGTCTGTGGAAGAATCTTTTACATGACATAAATCTATGATCTGGGACCGCCGGCTTTACTTCCCCTCAGAAGGAAGGCATACTGAAGGATTTTAACGCTTTTAAAAAATCCTATGTCTTCGGCCGGGTTTGAGCCCGCTATCTTGGGCACAGCAGTTCAGCATGCTACCAACTACGCCACTGAAGCCGCTTTAAATGAAATTCATATGATGTTATAAAAAAAATAATAATAAATATATACTAGATATTTAATATCCAATGAGTTGTTTCAGCTAATATGTCATCTTGTGCACAATATGTTGTTATAATTACGGTACCAAGAGATTGCTCTGCTCTTGACCATTGGGCGGTAGGTCGCGAAGAAATGTAAGTTATGCGATGTTACGCGATTGTCACCGAATTCTGTCTTCGCAGTCAAATACGGAGAAATATCGAGATGTTACACGATCGGCGCTGGTCTCAGTTGTTTGAAGAGCTTCCCGTAGTTTTCACGGCAGAACACGGAGAAAAATCGCGATTTAGATAATCAGTGTCACTTTTAGTCATTCGACGAGATTTCCATTGTCCTTGAGGTAGGTCATAAGAAAATATATCATTATTACGCAATCGGCACCACTTGCTGTCCGTTTGACAAGAATACAGTTGTCCTCGTCATTGAATGCGGAGAAATATTGCTATGTATCGCAATCGCTACCACTCTCGGCAGTTTTAGGTTGTCCTCGTCGCCGCACCCAGCCGTTCAACGATTGTCTGCCTGTCTATCTGTCCTGACAGAATGGCGGAGGCATGGGCATGGTTAAAACTCACGAGTAGTTATAAACATGTTGTTCGGTCGGCGCCGTGATTCCCTTTGTCCCTATGCTGTGGTTGGGAGTTCATCAGTTCAGGGTGGATCACGAGGAGGATTTAGTATTTCGATGCTACGTAGGCTGTCATTTTTAAGTGGGTTGATGCACTTCTCGCTCCCCGCACGCTTTTAAGTATACGGTCATGGGAAAAATGGCAAGTAGGTTTCGTGATGGGTGCCCGGTGATGGGTGCCCAATCACCTTTGGCAGGATTCTCGCAGTCCTCGTGGTCACAAGTTCACGATAGGGGACAGGTTTTATGGTTTTAAGCAACTGATATCGATCTCCGTCTGTTTGACGAGATTCCCGCAGGCAAGTCGTGCGGTCAGCCGGCCGTCTTGAGGATGCGATTTCGGAGGATTAACGTTCGAAGTAGGTACGGTATCGAATATTACGAATTATTCCGAGAGTATTGCACGAATAATACGACAAGAGGGCAAGTTTTATTTCGACTGAGAACCACGAATTATCTACAAGTTATCGAAATAATCGGTTAGATTATACATCCGATGGAACGAAAGTTCGAAGGAAAAATCGACTTATAACGGAATTTCGAATTAACCATACTGGATGTCACAAATTTACTAGACATTTTTTAAATAAGTTATATGTATTTTGAAGAGCCTCCGTGGCTCAGGCGGCAGCACGCCGGCCTCTCACCGCTGGGTCCGTGGTTCAAATCCCGGTCACTCCATGTGAGATCTGTGCTGGACAAAACGGAGGCAGACTGGTTTTTCTCCGGGTACTCCGGTTTTCCCTGTCACAATTTCATTCCAGCAACACTCTCCACTATCATTTCATTTCACCTGTCATCCATTTAATCATTGCCCCAGAGGAGTGCGTCAGGCCTCGGCAGCCGGCACAATTCATATCCTCGCCGCTAGATGGGGGCTTCATTCATTCCATTCCTGACCCGGTCGGAGACTGGAAGCAGGCTGTGGATTTTCATTTTCATATGTATTTTGAAGATTTTTCGCAATTTTTTTTCGAAACGGTAACATTTCGCAAGATTGCGACATTAAATTGTTTCGCGTTATTTCTGGACTTCAATTTGACATAGTTTCCAAATAACAGAAATGAGAGATTTCTTTTAGGTTTGGAAGTATTCGCGAATAAACGTCTCGCGAGAAGTCAGGTTTCCTAATACAGTAACACAAAAAAAATATTTCACACGAAACCTAAGTCTTCTTCATGCCGAAAATATACATTGAACCGTTGTATACCACTCAAGGTATCCTCAGAATGTATTTCCTTGAGGTCGGGCACGGGGAAATATAGCTTAGTACTATGCAATAGGCACGGCACCGCTTGCGTGAAACTCGCAATCTCTGAGCCTAGCGGCGCGAGTTTAAACGATTCAACCCGCCTTCAGAAAATTTTCGTTACCCGTTTGTAAAATTCGTTACTTTCGTTACACATTTGTAAAATTTGTTACTTTTTCGTTACTTTCGTTACCGGTAGACACCCTGTTACTTGAATTAAAAAACAGATAACACACACTAATACAGTCATCACAATTAACACCGGTTATCAGACAGATTCTACACACACCCAAAGTACATGGGGCTACATGACTGCGTTGTCGCAGCCCCTAAACTGAGGAACCAACCATTCTAGATCTGAATTGTAAGAATACTTTTCAATATATTGGCTAGACACGTGTTTGTTTTATAAAGGTGTATTCAGTTGTGAATGTTTCATGCAAATGTTTTGGATGCTACATGCTTACCCACCACCAGTTAAGTGTTCCAACAAGAGGTCAAAGTCACAGGTTCAAAGATTCAGAATGTTATTGAATATCTGAATTCCACTGGATGTGTAGGAACTCTGTTGCGATTGTTGGCCGTAACTAATGTTATGATTAGAACAGGCAAATTACAAGATAGTGCACCAATAGATACCTCCACTATGCTGTAGCCACTAGAACTGTCAGGATAAATCATCACATTTTGCACAGCCATTTGGTGCTAAATGTTCATGGAAATATTATCATGGTGTGTTAATCTATTTCTTGATTTGACCATACACAATTAGCCTACACATCAACCAGAAATGGGATTCTGGACAACTACCAGGATAGTGATATGCAGCACAGTTCTTTTTTTTGTCGTGTGGCCTCGTGAGAGGCGGAGTGCAGGTCTTTCTAGTCGATGCCCGTGGGCAACCTGCGCGTCGGGATGAGAGATGGAGATGGATGAAGATGAATGAAACTGGGCAAGGTTGTGGAAGGAAACGGCCATGACCTAGCATTTGCTTGGTGTTGAAAATGGGAAACCATGAAAAACCATTTCAAGGACGTGCAGTGACACATTGAGAGCATGGCAGTGAGACACTGAGACTTAAAATGTGGAAGTTAGACCATGGGCTGGCAGAGCATAAGCAACTATACCTAATGAGGACCCGTATCTATTGCTTTCTGTTTATGATACTGACAGTTATTCTCATGTTTATGCAGCATTCCTATGGAGCAACTTACGTAACACTGCCCAGAATCATCATCATCTTCTTCATGCGCCATATCCTCAGTGGACGTTGGCTGTCATCAGGGTGATCTGTTGTTTATTTTTAGCAACTTGGAATAGTGTAGGTGTGTTGAGTCTATACCATTCACGTAGGTTCCTTAGCCAGGATATCCTCCTCATCGGCCTCCCTTACTAGCCCAGGCATTATATGCAAAAAACATGGCCAACCTCAAAAAAATAATGTAAAGCTGAAATTTGGCATAGATGTTCCCTAGTACCCTAGAAACAAATCCTGAAAAGTCCCCATCACTACGGTGTCCGCGTCATAGTTTTTGGAGGGTTCAAAAGGGCTTAAATGGAGCCTAAGTGCGAAAAACAGCATTTTTGCTTCCTGCGTTCAAAATATTGATCCAAATTTTGTTCTCGCGAGCTTTAGCAATTAATAAAAATGAACTAGTACGATAACGGACTTATCAGGCCTAATTATTGCTATTGATGAAGGAAGAAAACGACTAATATAACATTTTTAGCACAATTTTTACACGAAAATTTGGTTAATTTGTAATTAGCAGGTCATTATTTTTTAAACAACTGCTGATATTGACTAAAGATCCAGAATGAAAATTATAAAGCATACTTTTAGCTTTACATTGCTACATTACCCATGTCTATGCGGGAAATGGTTACCGAGTTACGGTCCCAAAGCATAACCGCTGTTGAAAAGGCACCCAATCACGTTTCTAGGTGACAGCGGTCGGCCTGTCGGAGCAGGCCAACAATATTCGAAACAATTAATTCAGCTTCTAAACAGTCTTGGATTTTCAGTAAATGTGGCGGAAGTCCACAGGTACGAAATTTCAGCGCTTCGTAAAGAACGTCCAATCCTGAATGCTGGAGCGTTCAAGCAGTTTTGCTTTGACAACGCTGACTTTAACATAAGGACATTGGACGGGCGAAACACATTTCACTGCATGGGAGGAATCAAGTGCGCAGGTCCAGCGCCTGACATTGAAATATCTCCACTCCCACGTACACGAGAAGTTCCTAATGCTGGTGTGATTGGGGAAAGTTCAACATTTCGTGGTATCGGAAGCCCTCTTCTCCTGGTTCAAAGGTCAAGATTAAGGAGTTAACTGTGGAAGCCCCAAACTCTGTGGCTATTGCGTCGATGATGGACTCCTTGTGGTTATCTGGACGGTGGTCAGGTATTAATTTACCCGCTTCGTGGAACGGCTTTATGAAGACGTCACTGTCTGCTCATGCTCAACCAGCTGCCCAGATGACGTCAGTTGATGCACTGCCGTTCATTAACTTGGAACCGAGCAATCCATCAACTATATATATATTCCGCATTGAAGTTTGTCGCAAGAGAGTACGCGGAACTGAAACAAAGCACTTGTTTCGTAACCTTTGACCAGCCCCTATACGCGAAAGCTGCAGAGATAGTCGCATCGGACACTTCAGAGGAACTCAAAAACATGGTTGTTCGTCGAGGCGGATTTCACCTTCTAATGTAGTTTCTCGGGGAAATCGGCTACGTGATTAAACGAAGCAGTTTGGAGGAGCTCTGGGCGGAAATATACGCTAAATCGTCAGTGATTCACATGATGCCTGGACACGCATATTCTAGGTAGGCTTGCAATTAGCTCGCTCTTAAAAATGATTACGTTATGCCTTCAATTTTATCAATAACGCGAAACTGTGCAAGTTCTAGGGCCCTCAGAGCGCATTTTCTGACAAAACAGGCTGTCGGTACAATGTTACTCAACATGAACGACGGGCTGAAGGATGACAAGGACGAAATACAGGCGCTTTTTACCGCATTCCAAGAAGGCACCACCGACTTGCTATCATAACCTTGCCTTCAACGTCTCAAAGAGTCGCTTGATGACACATTTTCTTCAATGAGCCAGAAATCTCGCACAGGAAAGCTGTGGGTAGAGTACATCAAACAGCAAGCCTGGAAAATATTGAAGGATTCCGCATCTTTACGCGAGGAAATGAAGGTATTCGTCTCTACGGCTCCAGATGAAAAGGCCATAATATCAGCTGGAGAGAAGTTCGCCATTTGTCTCTAAGATAGTGCCAAATAGGAGTGCAAAAGCTTCGACGAACTTCGGAAAGTGAAATACAGCCCAAAAATTGCCAAACAACTAGTCACAGCGTCATTTCAGCAGGCTTTACTTCCGCCGACTTCGGCGGTATGCAAACAACATTCACTGCGGGTATATTTACAAGTTCAAGCATGATTAGGATTTTTTTTGGGCCCGACCCAATGGGGATGGAAAATCCAACACTCAGCTTTAGTACCAGTGGCAACTCATCTTCCAGCTGCTCCAAATCATCTCCTCAATTTGGTGTCCTGCAACTACAAGAGCTCTTGTGTCAGCCGGTGTGAGTGTGTACGTTCCGATTTAGAATGCTCTTTAACGTGTGGGCACTGCAGTGGAAAAGCATGTGGCAACGTCACATTTGATGGCTCAGACGATGAGGGGGACGATTGAGTCTGATGTAAGCTTTGTTTTGCAAGTGTTCTTTGTCTAAAGAAAGCTTTTTAAGCTTTGTTTTCTTATTATTTGCATTATGCATATTATGAATGTACGTTTAACTGCTAACTGCATTAAACTCGTTTTGTTCTATGCAAACTGTTTCTGCTAGTTTACCTGGATACAAAGGAATACCATCCCAAAAGTTCTTGAGCAAAGATACTAAATGGTGTCAGCAAAGGTGAATAGATGGAGCCCACCAGCGTAAATGGGCATTCGGTCAGAAAGCGACTGCCACACTTCCACTTTTATATTTGTAACTGTATCTCTGCTGCTGTTTGTCAGATTTATTTATTCGTATCAGAAGCAATACATCATGTAAAATTAGCATAGATAACTTTTTTAAAATAAAAACACACTAAAGGTACTATCAAAATAACAATTAAATTACATCGCACCAAAATTTGGCAAGATCTCGTCCATTTGGTGTGGCCTGAACTACATCCTGCATAGTGCAAATGAGAGGGCAGGAGTTGCAATGGAGAAGGTGCGCCATGGTTTGTTCTTCTCCGCAGGCGCAAAAGGTTGACTCATCGGAAAGGCCCCACTTCTTCATATTGGTCTTAGATCGACCGACCCCAGACCGCAGCCTGTTCAGACTCTTCCATGTAGGCCACGACTCTTCATAACCGGCAGGAAGAGTTTCAGATGGAACCATCCATCCGTTGAGATTATTGTTTCTGGATCTCCAGGAAGTTAGCCTTGATGATTGAGGTGAATCCGACAGGCGCTCAGTAGAGTGTAGGAAACTTCGCCTAGATTTCAATCGTTGTTGAGCAGGTTGATAATTATGTAGAGGATGTGTCTGGGAAACTTCTACTTTAGATTTTTCATGTTTGACAGCTACTTCACGTCTAATATCTGGGGGAGCAATGCCAGCCAAGCAATATAACTTGTCACAAGGTGTAGATCTTAGGCAACCAGTTATAAGCCGACAAGTTTCATTTAAAGCAATATCTACCCGTTTGGCATGACATGATCTATACCAAACAGGGCATGCATATTCTGCCGCAGAGTAGCTCAGTGCTAAAGCAGTAGTTCTCATTGTTTGAGCTAGCATTCACCAGTTGGTACCACATAACTTGCGAAGAATAGAATTTCGCGTAGATACTTTGTGCTTCGTGTTACCACAATGTTGTTCATACGTGAGTGCACGATCCAGAGTTACCCCTAGATATTTAGGTGTAGAGCAATGATCCAAAAGAGCACCCTCCCAGAAAATCTTCAGTTTTCTTCTTGCCTGCATATTCTTTAAGTGAAAAGCGCAAACTTGCGTCTTTGAGGTGTTAGGCTTTAGATGGTTTTCTCTGTAGTATGGACTCAGTTCATCTAAGGCTGCCATTAATCTCCATTCAACACTCTCAAACTGATCACCCTGGATGAGAATAGCTCGATCATCTGCATAGATGAAGCTTTTAGTTCCTTCTGGCAAGGGTTGATCATTCGTGTAAATATTAAATAATATTGGAGACAAAACACTACCTTGAGGTAGGCCATTCCGGAGATTCTTCCAACGACTATGTCGCCCTTGGAAATCTACAAAGAATCTTCGATTTTCAAGAAGACATCGAAGAAATTCAGTCAGCTTGTTGTCCTTGGTCATCTTATGAAGTTTACTCAACAGAATTTGGTGGTTAACTGTGTCATAGGCCGCAGTTAGGTCGATGAAGACTGCCCCAGTTATTTTTAGATTTTCAAAACCATCTTCAATATATTGGGTCAAATGGAGTATTTGTGATGTAAAATTCTTCCCTCTTCTAAAACCAGCTTGCTCGGGGATCAAAAGTGGTTCAACTATTTTTGCAAGCCTTACCAGAACCATTCGTTCTAAGATCTTGAATAAATGACAGAGCAAGGATATTGGTCTGTAATTTTTAGGATCATGGGGATCTTTTCCTGGTTTGAGGAATGCTATAACTCTAGATTTCCTCCAGATTTTGGGTATTCTGCAGGTTCGAATGCAATTGTTAAATAGATTGAGTACCCATTCTCTAGTAACAGGTCCAAAGTTCTTGATTTGTTGAATACAGATTTCATCTACACCAGGAGCCTTTCCATTTTTGCTGATATTTATAGCGTCATTTAGTTCTGCCAAGGTAAAGGGATTAGAAAGTATACTGGTCTCTGGTCTGAATTTTGGCCTAGTATCCACTTTTGTTCTAGAACTGGAGTTTATAGACTTGCCATTTTGGACGAGTTGGTGAGCAATTTGGTTTGCAGATACGTTATAAAGAGAAGATGATTTATTAGGATCATTACTGAGACGCCTGAGTAGCCTCCAGGCCTTATGGCTACTCCTATCCATGTTAACTTCTTCCATCAATTTTAACCACTGTTCTCGTTTAGACTCTGAAATAGCAGAGATGTCGGATGAACATGGGCAATGTATCGTTTTAAAGCTACAAGTGTGATTTACAACTTTTACTTTGGGTCTTTAGTCGCTATCAGCAGCTGTTTACATGATAAGTCCCAGCTAATGACAAATTAGCTAAATTTTCGTGAGAAAAGTTGAGCTAAAAATGTTTGATTACTCATCTGTTTAAATGTATGGCAATAATTATGACCAATAAGAGCGTTATATTTAACGCATTCCTTCTCTTATTACTATCAGAGCTCATTAGAACTGATTTTTGATCAATATTTTGAATGCAGGAAGCAAAAATGCTGTTTTTGGCACTTAGGCCCCATTTAAGCCCTTTTGAACTCTCCAAAAACTATGACGCAGACGCCGCAGAGATGGGGACTTTTCAGGATTTATTACTAGGGTACTAGGGAACATCTATGCCAAATTTCAGCTTTACATTATTTTTTTTTGAGGTTAAAACTTAATATGCCTGGGCTATACCTTCAATAATGATCTGAAGGAGAGTATATTTATCATTACTAATGATATGACCAAAGTATTCAAGCTTGGTCTCTTTGATGGCATGTAAGACCTCCAGGTCTTTGTGCGGGCGTTCAAGCACTGGTTTAACATCCTTTATTGATCTATGATATTCTGAGCATGGGCCTGTAGCACCACAACTCAAATGCTTGAAGTTTTTTACTGGTGTTCTTTATGAGGGTCCAGGCTTCAGCTCCATACCTCAGGATGGAGAAAGTTTAATATCGAAGTAAAGGGAGATGAAGAGCGATATTAAAGTCTCTGTTGCACAGTAGTTGATTCATTTTCTTAAATGCAGCTCTTGCCTGTTCAATGCGGGATATAATTTCAATAGCATTATTCCAATTTTGATCAAGTATGCATCCAAGGTATTTTACTTGCTGAACTTTTTCCAGTTTCGTCCCAGCGACTGTTAGGTTAACAGCTGGAATTACCTGTTTACTTACAACCAATACTTTAGTCTTTTTAGTATTCAAATACAGGCCTGCTCTTTCACTGCATTGTACTACACAGTTCAGTAATGTTTGTAGATCTTCAGCACTTGTTGCAAGCAAAACTGTATCATCTGCATATCTCAAATTATTTATGATATTTCCATTAACAATTATACCTTCCTGTTGACCTTCCAGTGCTTCAGAAAACATTTTCTCTGAGTAGATATTGAAAAGAAGTGGAGATAGAGCACAGCCTTGTCTAAATCCTTGTTTTATTTCAACACTACTGGTTTGTTTCCAGCACAAGTTGGCAACAATTCTTATATCTCGCTTATCTAGGCCAATATCATGTAGGATATGCAGTAATGTTCCATGTTTCACACGGTCAAATGCTTTCTCGTAGTCAATAAAACAAGCATAAACATCCACAGACATATCCATGCTTCTTGGCATCAAAACCTGCATCCCCAATAATGCCTCTAATGTGCCACAACCACTACGGAATCCAAAGTGAGCATCTCATACGTATGCTTCACATTTGCTGTATATCTTGGCAAGTATTACCTTGAGGACATGGCTCATTAAGCTTATGATTTTATAATTCCCACGAGTTTTTGCTGCAGTTGTCTTTGGAATGGGAGTGAAAGTTGATGTCAGCCAGTCAGAGGGAATAGTTCCACTTGTATATACTTGGTTGAATAGCTTTAATAGGATATCCAGAGATTGGTCTTCTTTAAGTATTTTCGATATTTCATCAGATATACCATCAGGTCCTGGTGCCTTTCCTATTTTGCAATTTTGTAGCGCATGTTCCACTTCTCGACGGGTTATTCAAGGGCGCTTCGAATGGGGGGTTGGTGGGGGTCTTTCACCCCCCCCCCCCTCAGGTATTTTCTCAGTCGGCAAATCCTGAAGAAGTCTTAACATTTTCCAAAACAGCATTTAAAAAAGCTAAACGGGGCATGGCCATATACAATTTGGTCCGATTTAAAAATAATAAAAAAAATATTTTACTGACAGTCGGCACAAACGGACGCTGCAATAATTTCGTACAGCCAGGCAATAGCCCAGTGCGGCAAGGGAAAGAGTCAGCAAAATAACCATTTTAAAAGTTTTACTTTCAGTCTCCGGTGCACCGGCTGTCACTTGCCATTTCGTTTCATCCATCTACTTGGAGAGAAAACTCGTGAAATAATTGCAGAAGAGATCAAGAACGCTGGTATATTCTCCGTTATAGCAGATACTACTCCCGATATGTCACATAAAGACCGCCTCGCGTTGAATATCCGATACGTCGTCGAAAACGACGAAGAACTCGTTCCTGTGGAGCGTCTTTTAAAAATAGATGCTGTTTTAACAAAAACAAAAAAAGATTGGAGAGGAGTTGGCTGAAAAAATATTTTTAATTTTAAATTCAGAAGAACTTACTTCCACTCGATAAACTAGCATTTCAATCGTACGACTTTGCTAGTATCATGTCTGGCATATACAACGGCACTCAAAAAAGCTATCAGAGAAGTGCAAAATAGATATTCCGTACGTTCCATGCCAAGCTCGCAGGTTAAACATTTTCGTAGAGACAGCTTGTAATGCTAGCGCGCTTATCCGAGAGTTTTTTTTAACACTTTTGAAGCTCTGTACGTTTTTTTTTCCGGGTAGCACGAAACGACATTTATGCTTGCAGAAAGAGCTGGACAAAATTGAAAATTCACTTCAACTTAAGAATTTATCAAAAACAAGGTGGACTGCACACGCTGAATCGGTGAGAGCTGTTTCTACGTCTTATGAAGAGATAGTCACAGCATCGGAAACAATGAAAACCTCATTCGATTCTGAATTTGACAGTAAAACCCGAACTTTTGCGCCAGGCTTGCACAAAAGCTTCTAGACTTTGATTTTATCTGCGGCATGTACTTTACCAAAAACATCTTGTTTAAAGTTAAGAACGTAACCGAGCTTTTAGAAGTGGAGGAGCTGAATGTAGTAGACGCGATGCAGCTGATTCAGAGCGCTTTGAAGTATTTTGAAGATATCAACGACGATGGCATGATGACGGCTTGGATAAAGAGTGCATCGTCATTTGCGAAAAGTATGCAAGTAAATGCGGAGGAAGACTTCTTAAAGCACCTCAGGACCCGGCAACATACAAGGAAGTATGATGCGCACGCTGAAACGACAGCAGAAATTTCTTTCCTTACATTCTACAGAAAGGAGTTCCGAATACTTGTGGATGTATTTACTAGAAGCGTGCAAGACAATCTCGCAAAACTAATTTCTTTGCTAGAGCCATTCCACATAATTTTCAAGATACCCGCTGACAGAAAGAACAGCACCATCGAGCGCGTCCGATCTATAAAGCAATCACACCCGAAAATCATCCCTCAAGATGAAGAGCTTGTGCCGGCTGAGCTTGAAATCCAGCTTGATGCCAGTAAACAGTGTTCATCTTTTAAATAGATCGCAAAAGTTGCTGTTAAATAAAAGAGGATTATCCCGTGTGGTTATCAAGTAGTTCGACTGATTTTAAAATCCCCAGTATCTTCTGCTTCCGAACGGTCCTTCAGCAAGTTGAAGCTCATTTTCTATCATTTGCGGACATCGATGGATGACGACCGCTTAGACTCCCTCATAATGATTTCAACTAAAGATAAGGTCGACGATATTGAAATTACAGAGATAGTGGAGAAGTGTTCCTTGTTAAAACATTTAAACATGTATTACAAGAATTTTAAAAAATACATAGTTATTCTTTCTAAACCCCTACTCTACGATGTTTTGACACTGATTTTGTTCATTTATCAAATGTTCCTGCGATTAAAAATTCTGGAACTAATAGAATACATTTTAAATGATAGCCGTTAATTAACTATATTTGCCTTGTGTACTGTTTGCCGCCACTGCCCCCCGCCCCCCGTTTCTCAGTTTTTAAGCGAATAGTCGGCAATGTTAAACAGCCAGTTGGCATTTTTTAAATTCTCACCCCCCCCCCAGATGTACAAGGTCGAACCACCCCTGGGGTTATTAAAGGTCCATCAGCTGTATCACATCATGACAGGGTCATCTATGATCATGAAATAGATCCGACACATAGTCTTTCCAGCTGGTAAGTTTTTCTTGAAGGTCTATCATGATTTTCCCTTGACTACTATATAAGAGTCCTTTAGTCCTTCTAGTTTATAATCCAGTTAATCCTGCAGCTTCTTTTACCTTAAAAGTGTTAAAAGTGTCATGTTTGGCTTCAACATTTTCCTTTTCCTTACACTGTTTACCTAACCATTCAGCTTTTGTCCTTCTAACTATCTTGCGGATTTCAGTTTGCAATTATTTATACCTTTCCAAATTCTTGTTCTTTATCAGCCTCCGTTGGTCCATCAGATTAAGGATATCATCAGCCATACAGGCATTTTTTTTTCTGATTCGCTTATTCGGTTTTAGGTGACGATTTCCTTTATCCTTTACAGTTGTTTTGAACATATTCCAACTGGATTCAATATCCTTGGGTACTTCAAATTGTTCATATATCTGTCCATTCATTTCCTTCAGTACTTTCCTCTTGATGTTTGCATCTTTTAATTTTGTAGTATCCAGTTTCTGACCGATATTTTTTTTATTGATACTTTTTGATATTAATTTAACTCAAGCGACCAATGGGTTGTAATTTGAAAATACATCAGCACCAGGATAAGTTTTCACTGCCTTTATTCAGTTCCTAAATCTCTGTTTAATGAGCACCAATAAATCACAGAACTAGATGACTTGGCAATGTCCCCCACTCACCACACAACACTGTTGAGTTCAGAATGCATGGTCTACAAACACAAAGAATGGAACATTGCTCGGTGGTAAAATATGTTCTACAATGAGAAACAAATCTGTGTAACAGCTAATGATGGGAGATGTGTATAGAGAGGCTCTGGCAATGTTGCACACTGATCATGCCATCATGGTGTATCTGCGGCCTTTTCATTTACAAGTTTAGATTTACTTAATAGTATTTACTTGGGGCACAATCACCATTCTTCTCGACTTGCCTCTTGCTTACTTTTGACATTAAGGTTAAAAATTGGAAGTGCTCTCGTGATTTAGTGGATAATAGGTCGATGTTGGTCAATTGATTGATTTCATAACTTGTGTAAGAAATACACCATTTGATATTTATTACATTAAAAAAAAAACAGATAATGGGGTGATGCGAGATCAGCGCATCAGGTCCCCTCGGCCGTTAATCTTGGGTTTTCGTGATCGGGGCGCTGCCTCACTGTCAGACAGCTACTCAATTGTCTTCACGAGGCTGAGTGCACCCCATTCCAACCCTCACGTCAGTTTTAAAATCCCTGACGGAGCCGGAAATCGAACCCGGGGCCTCCGGGTGAGCGGCAGGCGCGCTACCCCAACACCACGGGGCCGGCTATTTATTACATCAGAGAAGTAAAATTTCCAGAAATGATTTAAATACCCATATTGTAAAAGCCAAATGTTAGAAAGTGGCATAGAACACTTTAACCCTTAATTTTACATGCCTATTGTTTATTTCTTCTGTGTGTACTCTGTTTGGTGCCAAGTCTTTCCACTTCCTAGTACCTTGACCCTGCCCTTCACCCTACAACACCATGCATCCCTTATCAGTTTCACTCCATGTGCTCCATTGTTACAAGCAAAAGCTTTGCCACCCGGTCTAAAGTTCCGTTTGCGCAACCAAGTGTGTGTGTCACTTTTACGGTGTAATGTTCCGTGCGCGACTAATTAATATAATTTGCGTGCAGTTTTGTATTTGTTTGCATCTTTTGACTATTATTATTTGTGGTAAAATGGACTAGAGAGAAGAAGAGTGGATCAGGGAACTACTTTTGGACCACGAACATTCTGCCGAAGACAGTGATGACGGAGATGGAGACGAGGTAGGAGTAAGTGATTTCTTTTACATAAATGTCTATCATAACTACACTTTATTGTCTCATTTGTTATTATGTTGTCAACCATGGCTAAAAAGTAAGATTCAGTAACTCCATCCTGCTTTTAATGATGCCCGGTCTTTTTGACCGTGCGCGACCATATAAGTTTCATTTTTCACGCGACCAAACAAGGGTTAACCTCGCATATTTTGGCTGGGGTCTAATACTTTTCCCCCGGAAAATAATGCATAAGGAACAAGATTATTAAGCATTTTAAACAATCCCTCATTTATTGTTTTCTCACATCCACTGTTTTTTTCTCTCTTTTTCTTGGGGTCCTGCCGAAAATATCAAGGTTCCACTGTATTGCATGTCTGGTTAAGGGCAAAATTTCAAGTAAGAATTCAGAAAGGTTGCAGGTTTAACATCCCTAAAGTCTACAACCTTATAATGTCAACTATGTCAACCTTTTATATTCTTATAATTTGTATCATGTTACATAACTTGATTAGACAGTTGAAGTATGCCTATACTCTGATTTACCAAAGATGAACGGTGAAGGCTGTCATCTGCTTGAAGGGTGAGGTGAGGAGTGGAGACGAGAGGGTTAACTGTCACCATGGCAACAGCGAGTAGTATTGCAATGTATGCCAACACAGCAGTGAGCACATGGTTTGACGCAGTGTTGTACTGTGTCTTGACTCATCACTGTCATTAGTATTATCCCGTGTATCTATTGAAGTGCATTTGCTTATTCTTTCATAGACTACAGTAAGTGTTATCGTTCTGTGTGTGTTGGAGGTGTGTGTATATACAGATTTTGAGTTTATTTCTTTTATTTGCATCATCGTGTCTATTTTCGTTGCATAAAAATGGCATCGGTACGTGCTCGCGGAAGGCCCAGGATCCACTCTCCGGGACATAGAACAACTTCAGGCCTTGGTGTGACTCTCCATACCCAAGCAAGGAAAAGAACTGCAAAGGCTCTTGGTGTGAGCGAAAACACTGTGTACCAAGTGATGAAAGAGAAGTTCTCGTCCGATGACGCTGGCCCGTCCAAACTTTCAACTCCAGGGAAGAAGAGGCAGAGGAAAGGGGTGGTCACTAATTTAGGTAGCTTTCAACAAGATGCTGTTAGATGGTATATTTATGGGTATTATTTTAGGAAAGAAATTCCAACATGTCACAAACTTCTTGTTTCACTCAGAGAGTAATTCTGGATCGATTCAGACACAAGTTACGAAGAGGAGGCTATGAAAGGAATAGAACCCATAATTAGTAACAGCGATAGCGATTAGGTAAGTTTCATTATATTTCTTTTCTTTCTTCGTTTTGCCCACTTATGGAGCGCGTTGGAACTTGTTGACTCTGGTTAATGATGTTTTCTTCTTCTTCTCCCAAAATCTCATGAACTCGCTATGCCCCTTCTTACGTTCTTCGGTCCATTTTTTTTCCAGTGGTCTTCTTAGCTTTTTTGGTGAAAGAGTGATTATTGTAACTATACTCTGTATTTCAAAAGAATGAACGTGAAGGAAATGGCAGGAGCTTGGAACAGCTGACCGCCGTGGGCACCTATTGGCTGGATTTTTACAACTAATACCATACTTTGCCAGCTTATTGTCATTCATTCCGTCGCCTGTTAACTGTGTCGGAGTTTGTTTCATTGTCATCGTTTCGTTTACTTTAAGCATCGAGTCAATAAGTTGTAAATAGTACCGCAGGAAGAACGTGGGAAAATGCTGGAAATACAGCTGGAGACCGCGCATGCCAACCTGTAACGGCCGTCTATCGTTCATTTCGACATCACACTATTTTCATGGTTAGCCTTGTTTGTTCAATTCAAATTTAAATATACTTAATTTAGAATACATGCGTGACGTACAAAATAGGCTATGTACATTTAGTCTAAATGTTTACGTATCCAGTAATGTTTCATTGCATACCGTAGTGTTCAATTAACGCTCGTCATTCAATAACCTACAAATCGACAATGTAAAATCACTGCAATAATATCACCACAGAACAGCTTGTTTGTGTGCTTGGTGCTAAATACTTTACCTTAACATTACGTATATTTGAAGGAAGGTACGTGTCTAATTAATCCATAGTTCGTCAGTAGTGGGGATCTTGGGATATTCTGGTGTCCATTTACTATGAAATGCGTCTTTTCATACGATATTTGGAGGCCTGTCTTTGATGCTAACTCGTGTAACTTCTCTATGGCATACTTTGTTTCTTCACTAGTCTTGGGAAAGATAGCAAAAGCTAGGCATTTTACTTTGATTTTCTGTCCCAGAGTACCAATGCTTATGCCCTTGATGTTGGTTCCCCTCCCCCTGATGACTTTGTCTAACACTAAGTTAAAAAGCAGTGGGGAGGGCCGTCACCTTGTCGAACTCCTGTATGTACTTCGAAAGGCTCTGATAGTTCACCTAAAAACTTCACTTGAGATGTTGTTCAGTGAGTCTGGCGGATTAAATCCCTGGTCTTCCTGTCCACTCTGAGCTCTTCTAGGGTGTCCAGAACAGTTTGTCTGTCAAGAGAATCATATGCCTTCTTAAAATCCACGAAGGTGGCAAATGTGTTGGTACTGCGGCATATCCTTAATATCGTCTTTAGACTCCAAATCTGCTCCGAACACGATCTGCCTTTCTTAAAGCCTGCTTGGTATTCACCAATCAAATGATCACTTTGTTGTTCAACTTTGTTTAAGAGCGCTTTAGTTAATACCTTGTATATAATAGGTAAAAGTGATATACCTCTGTAGTTGTTGGGATCCACTCGGTCACCTTTTTTGTGCAACGGATGAATAATGGCATTCTTCCAGTCCTTCGGAATCATTTCGCTCTCCCATATTTCTGTTAGGAGTGTATGAATTCTCCTTATGACGTCATCTCCTCCTCCTCTCGGCAGTTATGCCATCGTTCCCAGGCGCTTTGTTATTTTTGAGCGATTGGATTATCTCTTTTATTTCTTGAGTGTTGTTGGGGGACGCGAGTCTGGGTTTGGTACAGGTTTTTCTAACTGCAGCCTTTCCACTGGAGGATCACAGTTCAGTCGAGTTTGGAAATAATCAGCCGTGTCTTGCAGTTCTCTTTACTGTTTATTTCTAGTCGTCCATTAAATCGACGGAAACTTAATGTTGGTGGTTTGTACCCTGACAAGTCCTCGCCGGATGTCTTGTAAAAATTTAGAGTGTTGTTCTTCTGGAAATCCTGTTCTATCACTGAGTCTTTACCGACAGTAGTGGCTACGCGGGCTAAAGCGCAGCGTTAGGTCAAGAGGCCAAGCTCTCTGCTGACTCGTGGGTTCGAGCCCACACCGTCGGCTGTCCTTGAAATGGTTTTCCGTGGTTTCCCCATTTTCAACACCAGGCAAATGCTGGGACAGTACCTCCTGACAGGCCACGGCTGGTTCCTTCCACATCCTTGCCCAGTTTCATTCATCTTCATCCATTCCATCTCTCATCCCGACGCGCAGGTCGCCCACGGGCGTCGACTAGAAAGACCTGCACTCGGCCTCTCAGGAGGCTACACGACAAAAAAAAACTGAATCTGATTTTGTTGTAGGCACGTTTTTTGTGCTGGATTGTTTTAGAGGTCAATTTTTGAGTTTTTAGGAAGTTCTCCCATCTTTCCACTGTTCGATGTCCATTCTATTGATGTCATGCTTTGATTTGATTATTAGCTTGCCACGGTGGGTGAGTGGTTAACGTGTCCGACTGCCAACCCCAAGCCTGCAGGTTCTCTCCAGGCCATAGTAAGTGATTTTTGAAAGACGACAAAAGTCACGACACACATATCATACGTTGTTGGCATGTTCAAAAACCCATTTGAATTCAGTAGGCCGTGTTCATAATGGTAAAATTAATCTAGAGATTTTCCGCCAACACAAAAGTTTCTCCTTTCTCTACTAGAAAGCGCTATAGTGTCAAGGACCTTAGATATCTAACCTCCTTGACTTTCATAGCGCTCCATGGAACAACAAAATTCGACATGAAAGCCTGCCCTCTGGGCTTCAAATAACAAAGCTTGCACCCGGCACCCGAGGCCAAACGATATTACTATTATTATTACTCGGTCATTGACGGCTTCATCACAGTTGTGTTCCACCTTCTGTGCTTTCGTTTCCTAGACGGTAGTCCTAATTTCATGGCTGATTAATGTTTTGCGAAGGTCTGGCCACTCCCTAGGATTTTGTTCCTGTAAGTCTCGTACGAAAACCTCGGTGTTCTTCCTCAAGCAGTCCGGATCAACTCTTGGAAACTGATTGCCTTTAGGTTTGGATCTGTTTGGTTGAAACCGAACCTTGATTTGCGTGAGGTAGTGATCCGAATCTACCACTCCCTTCCGTACTTTAACATTCTGAATCTCAAGCATATTCTTTGCGGAAATAGCCACAGGATCTATCTGAAATTCCCCTAATAATGGGTTAGGTGATCTCCAGATTTTCGTTTTGTTTAATGGTCTCATAAAGTGTGTGGACATAAGTCTCAGCATGAATGATGTACAAAAACTTATTAGACACTCTCCATTCTTATTAGTCCGCCGATGTGCGGGATGGAGTGCTACTATTGATCTGTATATCTTCTCTCTATTGACCTGTACATTGAAATCCCCTGGTAAGATTTTAACGTGATGTTTGGGGACTTTACTTGTAGTTTCCTCTTGTAATCCCCAAAAATCTTCTACAGTCGGTGGATTTCTCTTACTATCTATGTTAGTGGGAGCATGGGCATTTATTGCTTGTTGCTTGATTTTACTGTAAGCAATGAAATTCTTTCACATGTTGTTCTCATTTTGTTGCATCGATTGTGCCCTTTAGCCCAGGCATTTTAGTCTAAAAATCATCAAAACCAAAAAAAAAAAAAAAATTTAAAGCTAATATTCTCAGAATTTGATAATTTGACCCTGGGGAACAACATACTAAAATTCTCCAAGCTTCCGATGCCAGCTTCCTTGTTTTCCAGGCCTGGAAACCTGGAATTCCAGGTTATTCCTGGAGCGCCCACAAAAACCGAATCGTTTATCCAAAATTGACGAAGTATGGAATCAAATGAAAGAGGAAAACATGCAGGTTCTAACAAAAGCAAGAAAAACAACATTCGGTCACTTCCGGTCAAATAATAAATAAGAAAACCATGCCAAATTTAAAAAAAAAAATTACAGTCGCGCAAGGGAAGGTAAGCCAGCAAGCTATGTGCACAACCGTCGGCCTAGCGGCTTAAAGTGCTAAGGAGAGAAAAAAAAATTGCTGGGTTGGAGTGATATTTTAACCCAAGACGCACTCAAGCTTTGTAAGCAAAAGGGGAGCGCCTTGCTGGGACAATTTCGCTTGGGCGACAAAGCAAACGTGAATTTCATGTTTTTAATCGGCTCTAAATCCCCTAAATTTGAGAGTTTGTAATTTTATCATATACCACCGTGTTCCCCTTAACAAGACCTATACAATGGTACGGGTTTTTGAAAAAAGTAAATCCATTAGCTATTTTTTTTACATTTGAAATTGGGATACCGTACGAAGCTCTTTTAACAGTTTTTACAGCTTTTTGTGCATGTCAGTAACGTTTTTAGCCGAAGTAGGGCTTAATGAAGTTTAATTTAGGAAAACTGACCAGGAGTTTGTTTTGATCTTAAAGAATTTGCTTCTAAGTTGGTTATTTAGATCTAACTGAGGGCCCACTTTCTCGAAGTAGAACCAGGTAAATATATCTAATTTTACTTATTTTATTTTTAGGATCGCTTACACGCGGCCTGGTTTGATAAAGGCATCTCTAGATAAAAGGCCCGAAGGATAACTACCCAATGAGGAAACGCTCTTAAAACCTACCCTTCGTTCTTCTGTTGACCCTTTCAACATAAAAGAAGATTGTCTGTTCTGTGGCAAAGAGGCCTCGTCCCGGAAGGAGACGCAAAAGGAAGTTAAGTACAGACGTATTATCCACGAGTTACCAACGATTCCGGTTATTACAGGCATCCCGACTCCGAGCAATTGAATGTGGCGATGAATGGAAACGTAATGTATGTGCTCGTGTGGACAGCATAATAGACCTTGTTGCCGCCGAGGCCAAATTTCATCGAGAATGTCATCTCCGATTTGTATCTGGAGGCGTTTTGGAGGGTGATGGTAGCAGCGTCAAGACTGGCCGTGGCTGTCCTGCGGACCCCGAAAAACAAGATGCCAGTTCGCGCTTGGTGATCTTCAAGACTACCTTGAGAAAGTATGTAAAGAAACTGAATGTGGCCCATACGCACAAAATTATCTCAAAGAAAAACTACTCTGCCACAATGGACAGCGAATCTTCATCACCGATCTGCCAGGTCGAAACTGCATTGTAAATATGAAAGAAACGGCAGAAAACAACTTGCACGACAAATTGTACGAGGAACGTGGGAAGTCCGAGGCCGATGAACGACGGTGAATCGTAGAAAAAGCCACTCAAATTATGAAAGAAGATATTCGGACGCATGCATATAATCTGGAGGAATATCCGTCCGCAGAAGAGCAGTCGTTAGATGCCGACGTTCTACCGAATACTCTAGCTCTGTTTCTTGATCGGATCATCACAACCAAATTAGAGGGCGCAACCGGCAAATCCGCCAAGGAAAAAGTCATTGGGCAGGCAATTATTTCAGCTTGTCGTCCGAGGTCCTTTTTATCTCCTGTCTCGTTGGCAGTTGGCGTGTATGTCCACCGACACTACGGGTCGCGGCAGCTTGTAGATCTTCATAACATGGGTTTCTCCGTGTACTACAACGAGGTTCTTTGTTACGAGAATAACGTAATAGCTTTCACAACCAGTGAAAATGACACAGGCGAAGAACAGCTTGGCGAAGCAGAGCCGAAGAAAGAATTTGTTCAATATTCCTTTGATAACACAGACGTTAAAGTGTGCACGCAGACCGGACACGGGACGTTTCACAACATGGGTGGTGTTATGATGTCTACACCAGCCCCTACTTTAACTCGGAAAGCAGTACCACGGCAACTAAATTTATCAGCTGCTGCAGTAACATCCAACAAGGGGTATATGAATATTTCATGGTACCAGAAGACAGAGCACTGTCGTCTGAAAAAGGTAATTGTGAAGGCACTGGAAGCTACACCGGCAGAGGTGCTGTTGAGGCATTCACGCGCAATTGACACTTTGTGGTTGTCCGGTATTTGGTCAGGTCAGTCCTAAAGCTGCTTACAATCTTGAGATGCCATAGACTGATTGTATGTTAATTATTTTTTCGTTTTTATTTGTATGAGCAGGTGTTGTCAACACTGTATTTTGGAGTGGATACATGAGATCATCTATAAGTGGTGAGATGACCTGTGAGAGAAGTCAAGTGGACACTCTTTCATTTATTAACCTGTCACCAAGCGACCCAAGTGCAATATACTCTGCTCTGCTGTTTGCTTCGAAAGAATGCATCCGACGAGGCCAAAGAATTTGTCCCGTAACCTTCGACTAACCGCTTTACATAAAGGCTGCTGCGAGTGTGGCCGCTGACGAATCACCTTACCTTCAGAAAGTGTTTGTCCGGCTAGGCGGCTTCCACATTGTAATGGCTTTTATGAGAGCGATCGGCTTCATTAAAACGCATGTTATCAACTGCACATGTATGTGTGTTCTTTTTGTCGCTCTTTGTTATTCATTTAGCAAATCTTGCCTCGTTTTATGATTTTTACAGGGGCGTCGCGTAACCAACTCAACGTGGCGTTCACCTTATTCTGGCTGTAGCTCGTGCACTATTAGACGTACGAACAAACAAAAGACACTTTCGTTCTGTTTAGCTTATTTTCCTTTAACCGAGTTGATTGAAAAGGAAATTTAAAAATTTGAATTTCACGCGTTTTTTTTATCGACTCGAAGTGACCGAATGTTGTTTTTCTTAAGTTTTTTAGAACCTGCATGTTCTCCTCTTTCATTTGATATACTTTGACAATTGTGGATAAACGAGTCGGTTTTTATGGGCATTCCAGGAATATCCTGGAATTCCAGGTTTCCAGGCCTGGAAAACAAGGAAGCCGGCATTGGAAGCTTGGAGAATTTTAGTACAAGGGCTATTCTAAAACTAAGGTCCGGTTAAAGAAAAAAAGTCCAAAATAAAAATTGTTTCCAAAACAATTTTTTTATTGACATTCCTTACGTCTTTCTCTATTTTTCTACATAATTTCCATACTTATTTACACATTTGTCACATCGTTCCACAAGCTTTTGAATGCCTAAGTCGTAGAACTCGGCCGCCTCCGAAGCTAACCAGTCTTTAACAGCTTCTTTCACTTCATCATCTGTGTCGAAGCGCTTGCCGCCAAGAAACTCCTTTAGGTAGCGGAACAGGTGGAAATCACTTGGCGCCAATCCGGACTGGTCCATTTGTTTCCATACAAATTTCTTGATTAGAGTTTGCTTGTCATTCGCAGTATGGGATCTGGCATTGTCATGCAATAACAACACTCCAGACCACGTCGCTTATTCTGGATTGCACGTCGAAGTTGAGTCAGGGTAGCGCAGTAGGTGGCTTTATTGATCGTTGTCCCTCTTTCCATCAAGTCGACTAACAATACTCCATGCCTATCCCAAAACACGGTCGCCATAACCTTGCGTGTAGAGATTGTCTGCTTTGCCTTGACCTTGACTGGCGATGACGTGTGTCGCCATTCCATTGACTGACGTTTCGACTCGGGGGTTATGTGAGAAACCCATGTCTCGACCCCTGTGACAATATGGTCTAAAAGACTGTCTCCTTCCACATGATAACGCTCCAAAAATGCAAGAGCAGAAGCCATCCTTTTCATTTTATGGGACTCTGTAAGCAGCCTGGGAACCCAACGGGAACACAATTTTCGAAAATGCAAATGTTCAGACACAATTCTGTACAAAGTTTTCTACTCACATTCGGGAACTTCACCTCTAAATCTGAAATAGTGAATCGTCGATCTTCACGAATTTTGTCGTCAACCGCATGAACCAACTCGTCTGAAATCACTGATGGTCTGCCAGAGCGGAGTTCATCGTGCACATTTTCCCTTCCTTCCTTCATTAAAGGCTCGCACCCACTTGCGCACTTTACTGTCACTCATTATATTAGGACCGTACACTTCAGTAATCTGCCGCAGAAATGTTTCTTGCAGATAGAAACCGTATCACTGCCCTTACTTCACAATCGGCGGGCTGATTAATTGTCTTAAACATTGTGAACTGACACTAACAACAGCACACAGCAACAACGCTACTGGCGGCTTTTGCAGCTCAAGGCATGCCAGGAGTCGGCGCGCATGCGTGTTTTGCCCTTGGCGCCGCTTTCAAATATTTACGGCGAATCGGACCTTACTTTTGGAATTACCTTCGTATGTTGTTCCCCAGGGTTAAATTGTGAAATTCTGAGAAATTTAGCTTTACATAATTTTTTTAAACCTTAAATCCTAAAATGCCTGGGCTACTTCCACACAAATACGGCTGACACACCACAGACCCCAGTATGTGTGTCTTCCTGCAAGTCTCTTGGAATGTTATGAGTCATGACCTGTCTCAGTGGCAACGCAGCATTTCCCCACGCGCTAGCTTTGACAGACGTCAGCGTTCACTATTGGTAATACAGAGTATAGTGTGTTGATTTTCAAATGACTTGTCATAAATAGTTTAGAGGAGTTCAAAGCTCAGTTTCAGTCTGACTGTTAACTGCTTGCAATTGGAATTTGCACTTAAATTTAATATAACTGACAATGTATACAGAGTTAGTTTGATATATTTAAAGTATGATGATCCTTTTTCAGTCTTTCATGTTTCTGTCCTGCTCGTAACAGATATGTGAAACTAAAGCAGAAGCCCTCAGTGTGACTCTCATGGCAGGGTGGAGATGTCTCAAGGCTGGCAAGAACTGCTGTAGAAGATTATGGATTTCTTTTAATTTTCATCTGAGAAGTGCCTAGGATAGAGTTTTGACCGACGGCTTGGTGCTCGTGCATGTCATGCTTTGATGCATTGATGACAATTGGCAATTGCCAGAATCATAATATTCCTCATTGGGTGCAGCTATTTTGTATGGGATTTACTTCTCAATACCTACGATTTCCCTGCACTGATTGAAACTTTTGCAGCTTCTTGTAGTCTTAAGACCTTTACTTCCAAGCACAAGTTTCTCAGTCAGCTGGGTACACAAATAAATGATCACAATACCCTCTGCAGACTTCATGGTACTCTTAGGTAGTAAGCTACAACACTGTCCTTAGTTTTTAGATATTGCTGTATTCTTCCAGGCATAGAAATTATTTCCATCAACAATTTACACTAAAGGCCAATTCTGCTCACATTGCACATTTTTATTTAGGCCACCATACCCGTTACTTACAAAGGAATCTCCCCTTAACTGAATTTTTTCTGAATGGTTATGATTTGCAGCACTTCCAACTTTGTTATCTCTTGGCTTGTTGGCTTGTGAATTTTTATGCAGCAGGAGGAATTAAGTTGTATTTAGGTAATGGAAGTGAGAATTTAACACATCATTGCACATACTATGCCATAACAAGTTCCTGCAAAATATTTTGGAAGGAAAAGTTCCAGGGAAGAAAGCAAGAAAAATCCTTGAAGTATTTGGATCCTGTAATGGATGAATTAAATTTAAAGACATGTCAGCACGAAGCATGCAGAAGGCAAACGGTTGTGACAAGCTTGGTCTTTTGAAGATGAAGTACATGCGACAGTTTATAAACTAGAGATCTATTTTTAAGGCATGTAAGTACTAGACATTTCATTCCCAAGATTTTCTAAATGATTAAAGAAAATAGATTTTTTAAATTATACAGAAAAATAAGGTATACAAACAACCCTAACAAATTTAATAATAAATTTAGAGAAACAGGGTAACTGTTATTTCAAGCTTCCTTCATACCATCAAATGAGCAACTTAATAGTGTTTATAATTAAATTTAATTTTACAAGCGAAGAACAAACTGATAATGGATTTTTAAAAATGTATCTATCTGACTAGAGCAGGATTTAATGTAGATATAAAAGAAAGCATAGTCACCTGCAAATCCATGGTCCAAGTCCCACAGATATACTGAAGACACACCACCTTCAAAATACATTTCTCTATACTGATCAAATGCATGGTTGGCATCAATCTCCAATTTTCTTAGACGCTCGGATGGCATAGAGCCATCTTCTAGAGGAGGATCATATGTATTACTCCATGGAGACCTGTGAATGACAGATTTTAAATGTCTCTGTACTATGATGTTTCCATTCTACAAAAGAACAAATATGATATAACTTAAATACAGTACATACTGGTCTGAAATAAGAAGAACACACAATACAATTCAAAACATGTTTCACAATTTTATGGTATTTACGAAGTGTTGTCAAAATTCAAATACATTTTCAAGTATAACATACCCAGTGGTGAAGATGAGCCAGAATTCAGTTTCAGCACCACTTCTAATGAATATAGACAAACAAAGAAATAAAAGAATGTTCCTAATCTTAACATACAAAATTATCTCTGGAAAGTTTGAATCTTTTTTTGCCTATATCTGAGTAAGTACTATACAGTTACAGTTGCTAGGAGTCTATGTTATCACTCCCATAGCAACTAGAGAAGTGAATGTTCCTCCCCTCTCAATCATGTTGCAGAACATGGACTCGCCGGCATACAAAATCCATTTCCCATCAGGTAATAATCGCGATCTACCTGGGATTGTGCTCCGCTGGACATTGGTTTGGGGAAAGGAGAGAGGAGAAAAAATGTAATCAATAGGTGAGATAACTGAAAGCTATCCAATATTAAATCTAGGGGCAGTCCTAGAATTTACAAGAAACTAGAGTGCAAACTCAGGGTCTCTTGAGGGCAGGAAAAGAACCTAAAAGAGGAAGTCTATTGATGAGTTTGTGAAACATTCCTCAAATCAAAGGTAAGATTATGAGATTGGACATGAGAAAAAGATCACTGTGGCACATACATTCCATAAATGAAGTATCTGTGGGCATTAGTGGCTAGATAGATGTAAACAAATTGAAGCATAGGTCTAATACACACATCAAAAAAAGTTTTGCATCACCTCGGTTCCCAGATCTCCGGCATATAGACGTTGACTGTGTATATTGTATCCAAGATACAGTCCCTTTGACTGTTCATAGATGTCACTAAAACTGCTCAAAGATGTAAACAACCATGCATGAGCAGGGCCTATTAGACGGAGGGGGTACGACAGCCGATCAGTTCCAGTCATTCCACCAGGACGAAGGTACGCTGCTCATGTTGTCTGTAGTTCTACCATGCCTAGAAGGTCAATACCGCAGTTCGATCGCGTCCGCATTGTTACTTTGTGTCAAGAAGGGCTCTCAACAAGGGAAGTTTCCAGGCGTCTCAGAGTGAACCAAAGCGATGTTGTTCGGACATGGAGGAGGTACAGAGATACAGGAACTGTCGATGACAGGCCTCGCTCAGGCCGCCCAAGGGCTACTACTGTAGTGGATGACCGCTACTTACGGATTGCCGCTCGGAGGAACCCTGACAGCAATGCCACCATGTTGAATAATGCGTTTCGTTCAGCCACAGGACGTCGTGTTTCAACTCAAACTGTGCGCAATAGGCTGCATGATGCGCAACTTCACTCCCGACGTCCATGGCGAGGTCCAGCTTTGCAACCCCGACACCATGCAGCGCGGTACAGATGGGCCCAACAACATGCTGAATGGACCCCACGGAATTGGCATCACGTTCTCTTCACCGATGAGTGTCGCATATGCCTTCAACCAGACAATCGTCGGAGACGTGTTTGGAGGCACCCTGGTCAGGCTGAACGTCTTAGACACACTGTCCAGCGAGTGCAGCAAGGTGGTGGTTCCCTGATGTTTTGGGGTGGCATTATGTGGGGCCGACGTACGCCACTGGTGGTCATGGAAGGCTCCGAAATGGCTTTACGATACCTGAATGACATCCTCCGACCCATAGTGCAACCATATCGGCAGAATATTGGAGAGGCATTTGTCTTCATGGACGACAATTCTCGACCTCATCGTGCACATCTTGTGAATGCGTTCCTTCAAGATAACGACATCGCTCGACTACAGTGGCCAGCATGTTCGCCAGACATGAACCCTATCGAACATGCCTGGGATATGTTGAAAAGGGCTGTTTATGGACGTCTTGACCCACCAACCACTCTGAGAGATTTACGCCGAATTGTCGTTGAGGAGTGGGACAATTTGGACCAACAGTGTCTTGATGAACTTGTGGATAGTATGCCACGGCGAATACAGGCATGCATCAATGCAAGAGGACGTGCTACTGGGTATTAGAGGTAGTGGTGTGTACTGCAATCTGGACCACAAATGCTGAAAGTCTAGCTGTATGATGGTACAACATGCAATGTGTGGGTCTCATGAGCAATAAAACGAGCTGAAATGTTGTTTGTGTTGATCTCTATTCCCTTTGTATTTAACGGTTCCGGAACTCTTGGAACCGAGGTGATGCAAAACTTTTTTTGATGTGTGTATGAAACTGCAAAAACACCTGTCAATGTCATGCACGGTTATGACAAGCTGTCTGCTAATGTATAAGGTGTGTTCAAAAAGTAACGAGCCAGAGCCTGAAATGCGCAAACCTGTGACGACATCGACTAATCGTGGCGTGTGTAACGAGATGTGGTTCCGACCAGAGCGTGGAAGGTCACAGCCCGTCGCTAGAGGGCACGCGTGCACGTTACGTAATGATACAAAGCGAGCAGCAGCATGCATCAATCGTCCAACACTGTCAGCCGCATTGCAAACTGACATGGAGGCGTCAAACGAAGAGCAAAGAGGTGTTGTTCGGTTTCTGACAGCGGAAGGAGTGGGGGTGAACGGACATTAATCGCCGAATGTCACAAGTGTACGGCGAACACCGCATGTCCCTTGCAAGGGTCAAGGGGTGGCACAAGCGCTTCAGGGAAGGACGGGTGTCGTTAGCTGATGATGCCTGGTCTGGGGCACCCCCCTGCATTACCGATGACAACGTCCAGCTGGTTGATGCACTCATTACCCAGGACCGCCGAGTGACAGTGAACGCCATAGCCGCCATGGTCGGATTGAGCATCGGAAAGAAAGGAACGACTGCTCTTGCGCAAAGTGTGTGCCCAATGGGTGCCCCACAGTCTTCAACCACACCAGGAAGCACATGTCGAATGGCCCACTGTCTTGGTCATCTGCAGCGTTATGAGAGGGAAGGGAATGGGTTCCTGGCACGAGTGGTGGCTGGTGATGAGTCATGGTGTCATCACTTCGAACCAGAATCCAAACGACAAAGCATCCAGGGTCACCACTACCCAAAAAAGGCATGGCCATCCACACGAGAGCAGGAAAGGTAATGCTGTCGTTCTTTTTTGACCAAGATGGCCCCCTTCTGATACACTTCATGCCACACGGGACAACAGTGAATGCCCAGCGTTACTCGCAAACCTTGACCACCCATCGCCAAGCAATCAAAACAAAACGACCAGGCAATCTCACCCGTGGGGTCATTCTGCTCCACGACAATGCACAACCTCATACGGCCAACACAGTCGCGGCACTCCTGCAGAAATTCAATTGGGAGGTTCTCGGCCACCCTCCATACAGTCCAGACCTCTCTCCCTGTGATTACGCCATGTTTGGTCCCCAGAAAAGGGCTCTGCGGGGCCAACGATTCACCTCGAACGTCGACGTCCAGCTGAACGTGCAGAACTGGTTAACATCGCAGCCCAGGGAATTTTATGAGACAGCCATTCACCGCCTCGTGTCACAGTGGGACAAGTGCCTCAACAGCCAGGGCCAATACTTCTAACATACAGGTACTGATTTCTGTAATTATGCCTCCGGCTCGTTACTTTTTGAACGCACCCTATACTAATGCAGATACCATTTTTGTTCTTAGCAGGGCAGGGTAGGGCATAGCAATGGCGGGTGCTGGCACAATTCGATGCCATACATCTGCATAATAATGCCACAGCCCACACTGCAGCTTCCACTGGGAACCTTGTACAGCAGTAGGGATGGGAAATGTTAGAACACACTTCTTATTCACCAGATCTTAGCCCACGCAATTGACCTATTTGCAAGCCAATCTAGTTAGTTATTGTTGTTTTAAGGGGCGGAACTACAAGGTCATCTGCCCCTCTTAACACAGATTAAAGAACACAAATTTTGAATTGAATTTAAAATTTTGAGGTGGACATCTAAATTTAAAAAGACCAAAAATTAATAAAACAAAAACAAACAATTAAATAAAAAATAAAAATTATAAAAATAAACTAAAATTACGGAAAAAACAAAACATTATCATTCAAAAACGAACAAGTCGTTGAGTCAATGTTCACTGGAAAATTTAGATTGCTGGCCCTAACCCACTCTCACTTATAAAGCGGATAACGCGATCAGCAGCCACCGCGTCATCGGCTGATATAAGTTTGAGTGTCGTCTGCAAACCAAGGTTTCTTCGTAAGTCAGCAAGATCCACACACTGGGTGAAAATGTGGGCCACGGTGAATACGGCTCCACAGGTACAAAGTGGGGGGTCTTCCCTTCTCATTAGGTACGAGTGGGTGGATCTTGTATGACCCATCCTTAGCCTACACAAAATGACGGACTCTCTCCGGGCCCGGAAGGAGCTCCGCCACACGCGAGTAGTTCCCTTGATCGCTCGCAGTTTACTGGGCAGTGGATCAGCTAGCCACTGACTCTCCCAAAAAGCCAGAACTTGTAGGCGTAACTGAGAGCGAATATCTCTAACGGGTACCTTTATTGGTCGAGGTGGTAGTGATACCGCCTCTTTTGCAGCTTGATCTGCTAACTGATTTCCCACAATTCCCATGTAGCTTGGAAGCCACAGAAAGGCGATTCGAGTGTCAGCGTGGCACAGCCCGGCTAGTAGGTCGTGGATTCACTGCACTAGGGGGTGTTGCGGGAAACATGTAGCAATTGACTGCAACGAACTCAAAGAGTCGGTACACACGAGAAAGTGGATTCGTGCATCCTGCAGTGCCAACTGCAGAGCTTCATAGATGGCAACGAGCTCCGCAGTAAACACACTACAGGCCTCAGGCAAAGAGATCTTGGTATTTGCACCATCAATAACGTAAGCACAACCCACTTTCTCGTCCACCTTCGAACTATCCGTGTATAGAATGCCAGCGTCCGGAAATTGGTGAACTATGCTGTGGAACTGTCTCCGGTAAACGGACGCATCCGTGTTCACCTTAGGACCTTGGTGAAGATCTAACCGAATTTCCGGACGCGGGACTTGCCACGGAGGCACCTCGCTAGATGTCCGGATCATACAGGGACCTACAGCCACTCCTATTTCAGTGCACGAGCTATCAAGTCTAATACCAACCGGCCGAGTGGCACGAGGCCGGTTGGCGTACCCCTGGTGGTTTTGGGTACCGAAGAGAGCTTGATAGGTCGGGTGTTGCGGCATTTGACGCACATTGGCAGCATATGCTAAAAGCATATGTTGGCGTCTATAATTTAATGGTGGAACACCAGATTCGGCGAGTAGGCTGGGTATCGGGCTGGTCCGGAAGGCACCGGTAGCCAGCCTAACGCCACTATGGTGCATACTGTCCAGCATTTCCAAGGTTGCCGGCCTTGCTGAACCGTATGCCACAGAACCATAGTCTAGCCGGGACAGGACGAGGGCTTGGTAGAACCGTAGCAGCACCGCACGGTCAGCCCCCCACGTAGTGCCACTAAGAAACCTGAGCATGTTCAGTTTCCTGAGACATGTCATTTTCAATTGCCGTATATGGTGCTGCCACGTTAACTTGCTGTCAAAATGGAGCCCCAGGAAGCGATAAGTGTCAACCAACGGCAACGCAGCATCCCTGAGATGTAGTTCAGGGTGTAAATGTAGCCTCCGTAGCCGACAAAAATGGACGACGGAGGTTTTCGCTGCTTAAAAAAGAAAACCCCGGTCGTGAGCCCACCTGTCGACCCGGTTGATAGCTAACTGCAATTGCCGTTCCATGACTGCCATACTTCCAGAGCTGTAATGCAGAGCTAAATCGTCTACATACAGTGATGGAACTACCGCGGACCCGGCGGCGGCAACAATGCCATTAATGGCAATCGCGAACAAGGTGACACTCAGCACTGAACCCTGAGGAACTCCATTTTCTTGGGTATAGTATTGCGATCATGTCCTACCGACCCTTACACGGAAGAGTCGGACGGACATGAAATTCGCAGTGAAAGTCGGTAAGTTACCACGGAGTCCCCACTTGTGAAGGGTGGAAAGGATCCCGTAGCGCCATGTGGTGTCGTAGGCTTTCTCGAGGTCAAAGAAAACCGTGACTAGGTGCTGCTTTCGGAAAAAAACCTCCTGTATGGCGCTCTCAAGTCGCACCAGATGGTCAGTGGTGGACCTATGAGAGGGAAATCCACATTGGTACTCAGACAGGAGACCTTTATCCTCCAAGAACCACACCAGTCGACGGTTCACCATCTTTTCGAGCAGCTTACATAGGCCATTTGTCAAACAAATGGGTCTATAGCTGCTTACAAACTTGGGATCCTTTCCAGCCTTAGGAATCGGTATCACGATCCCCTCTCGCCATTGAGATGGAAACTCCCCTTCAATCCATATACGATTGAAGAGGATCAACAGTTTTTTTATACTGGATTCGCACAGATGTTTTAACATTTGATTATGTATGTTATCCGGTCCAGGAGCCGTATCCCTGCACAGTGCAAGCGCACTGCGCAGTTCCCATTCAGAGAATGGTACATTATAGGACTCCGAAGCAGCAGTGGCAAAGGACAAGGGGTGAGTCTCTGCCTCCCGCTTCAGAGTCAGAAATGTAGGAGCGTAACTCCCGGAGCAGGATACATCGGAGAAATGCGAGCCAATGCTGTTGGCAATGGCGAGATGGTCCGTGATGATGTCTCCATTGATGGACACTCAGGGTATCGACAGTGATGTCGGGAGTCCGGAGATACGACGAAGCTTAGTCCACACTTGAGATGAAGGAGTATGCGCCGTCATGGACGACACATACTTTTCCCAGGTCGTTTTCTTACTCTCCCGAATCAGATATCGGGCTCTAGCACGCATCCTTCTGAAGGTGATAAGGTTGGCCATAGTGTTTTGCCTCCGATAGCATTTGAAAGCACGTCGACGATCTTTAATGGCTGCTGCAATCTCGGCTGTCCACCAAGGGACAAGCTTCTGGCGTGAGTTGCCGGACGAGGAAGGTATTGTTTCCTCAGCCGCAGCCAAAATACCATTCGTTATGTGAATGGTATGATCGTCGACACTCTCAAAGGTATCTTCGGCAAACACCGCATGTGCCGTGAAAGTTGGCCAATCAGCCAGACGGAGAAGCCATCGACTTGGTAACTCGATGGCTCTCTGGTTCGGAAGAGTAACGATAATTGGAAAATGGTCACTATTACAAAGGTCATCGTGTACACCCCACTGTAGCAGGGGAACCAGCGCACGACTGCACAGGGTAATATCGATACTTGAATAAGTACCGTGTGCAATAGAGAAGTGCGTAGGCTCCCCTGTGTTCAACAGACACAGGTCCAGCCGCCTGATCAGCCTCTCAAAATCTCTCCCTTTACCGCTAGTGGTAGCGGAGCCCCAGATGGTGTTGTGGGCATTAACATCTCCCAGAAGGAGGAAAGGAGGGGGGAGCTGAGAGACTAGATCCACCAGCTGGTCGTAATCCGGCTGAGAATCAGGCGGGATGTACACGTTACATACGAAGTACGAACTGCAACTGCCTCTAGCTGAGTACGCAACGGCACCTCTTCACTAAAGAGGCTAGAGTGGACGAGAGTGCAGACGCCACCAGCGGCCACAGCTCCGTCCACCCAGTCTCTAGAGAAGAGTTTGTAGTGACGCATTGTTGTCTCATGTCCAGGACGAAACCTGGATTCCTGAAGACAGACAATGGTTGCCGAAAACGAAGATATTAATTGTCGTAACTCAGCGAGATGAACAGAATAGCTATTACAGTTCCATTGTAATAGTGCCATGGTGTGGACTTAAGTAGAAGTGGGTCTTCTACTTATGCTTGACCGTTTGCCACCCTTCCCCATCTCTAGTTGGAGATGATGGGGCAGGAGAGCACACCTCAATCTCCACATCTCCTTCCGAAGACGAAGAAAATGGAGCGGGTGCTCTCTTTGGTTGCGCGCGGTCGTCGTCGGACCTCACGAGTCTCGCTCTTGGAGAAGAGCGAGAGTGGTGTCTAGGGACTTTCTCCCTGTCCGAAGACGGGGTACTTGTCCCCGACTCGCCCCGAGCATGCTTCTTTCTAGACCGACGCAGACGTCTATTCGGGGAAGTAGGTGGTCCCTTCCCCACAGACGTCAGGTCCTTGCAAAACGAGGCCGCTCCAGCTGGCACCGCTCCTTTGGTGATGGTAGGAGCGGAATGGCCAGCAGATGGCTGAGCTGCCTTGTATGCAGGAGAGGAAGAGAAACGGCGCTGAACCGCCCCTCTCTTCTCCGCCGGTGACTTATTTTTCCTATAGGGGAGTTCCTCCACTCTAATGGGTTTGGCTTCTGCGGGCATCACTCCCTTGATGGTCGAGGGAGCGGAAGGCCCAGCAGATGAAGGAGCCATCCCATCAGCCGGAGGTCGAGAGAGACGGCGCCGCTCCGTCCCCCTCTTCTCCACTATCTTTGTCTTATCAGGTGGGCTGGATGACGATCCAGCCCCGGTCGCAGAAGTCTTCTTTGCCTCGTTGGCAGGGGAAGACTTCTTCTCCGACCATTTCGGAGAGGAAGATGACTTCTTCTCCGATTGCGCCGGTTTAGATGGTATAACCGGCGCCTTTTTCACAAACCTTCTTCGGGCTGACAGGTCTCGCTTGGACAGCGAGGGGAGACTTAACGATCTCAGAGTAGTTCGTCGTCGAGGGTACAGCACGGGGAACGAAAGTGGCAGGGGTGATAGGTGGCGTCACCTTAGCCGCGAAAGATACCGGAAATTCAGGTGCAGTCATATCACGGTATCTCTTTCGAGCGTCGTGATATAAAAGCCGATCCAATGTTCTGATTTCTTGTATCTTTGCTTCCTTGCAGAACTCAGGGCACTGATTTGACCGCGGAGAGTGACTTCCTTGGCAGTTAGGACACGTCGGGGGAGGCGTACACCCCACACCATCATGTGTCCCCTTGCCACACTCTCTACACACCGCCTTGGCAGTGCACCTGGCAGAAACATGACCGAATTTCTGGCAATTGTAGCAGCGCATAGGTGGAGGGATGTACGGTCTAACGTCGCAATGGTACGACATGACCTTCACCTGCCTAGGCACTACATCACCCTCAAAATGGAGAATGAAAGCGCCAGTATCGACGCTATCATTTCCAATTTTCCGGTTGATGCGCCTAATCCTGGTGACGCCTCGCTTCCCCAGATCCCGCATCAATTCCGCGTCGCTGTTTAAAATGAGGTCGCGATGGAATGTAACTCCACGGACCTCATTCAGCGTATCGTGCTTCTCAACCTTAACGTGAATTTCGCCGAAATGCGTGCATTCCAGCAACGCTTCGGTTTACTGCCGGTCAACGGTATGCAGCAGGAGCTGCCCGTTCCGGAGCTTGGAAATCGTGGGATGCACTTTGCAGTTATATCGGCAATTGCAAGGCGTTACACATTGATGAAACCAAAATTTGTTAACAACGAATAAAACCCTGTGAGTCAATTTCAAAGGGCACTAGCAGTTAAGTGTTTAGTTTATGCACAATAAAATATTTTAATCCTGCATTCTATTTTTCGATTGGCCTCTACCATTAACTACTGTACTGCAACTCCTTGAACTACAGTGATACACATTGCTTAGGCTTCCAAAACAATACACCTAGTGGATTTCTCATGCAGCAGGGTTATCAGACAATATAAACAGACAGTCAAAATTTGTATCACTATCGAAAATTTGACATTAAGTGAACAGCAGGAAATCTCCTGTGTGTTGAGATATCTTAGTGCGGCATATTATTTCATTAATATGCTACACAAGTGATTTAATTTTTACCTAAGTGTTGTATGCTGACCTTTACAAATGTTTTCAGTGTGTTACATAACAGTTACGGTATTGTTTCTATAAAATATATAACACATTGTTTTGTGCTTACACATCTGGTTGTTAGAAATGCTGGTGAAGAACACTGGATTAAAAACTGCACTTCACCTATGCTTGCCATGTGTTGCAAACCGGTACACTGTCATTTATCCTTGTATTTTACCAACATTTGTAGCTCTGAAACTCCCAAAGCCCCGTGGCGCTACAGCCCAGGAAGGACCTAGGCCTACCAAGCGACCGCTGCCCAGCCATTTGGCCTGTAGATTAGGGTGAGACGCGTGGTCATTGCATCGGATCCTCTCGGCCGTAATTCTTGGTCTCCATGATCGGGGCGCTGCCTCACTGTCAGACAGCTACTCAATTGTCCCCATGAGGCTGAGTGCACCCTGTTGCAACCCACACGTCAGTTTCTCAAATCCCTGACGGGGCCAGGAATCGAACCTGGGGCCTCCATGTGCGAGGCAGGTGTGCTACCCCAACAACAGATCTGAAGGGCTCAATATCAACTAGATTATCATATGATCATCGGCTCCAACAGTCACATTAGTTTTCATTTTTGTTTCAAAAGTTTTGGCTACAACAATGAGTGAAAATTCAGAAAGTGCCTTCAGGAAATGCAGCTTCTCCCTCGGCAATTCCAATTCTAAGGCAGTAGATATGAATAAGGTAATCAAGACACCGATTTAATCTTATGTTTGCTGCTTACTTGGGAGAAGATAAACCAGCTTGTTTTGAAGCAGCAGGATGCACTACTTGGCTCAAAAATATTTATTTATTTAACTATTAATAGGTACTGTTACAGTTAGGCAAAACCTGGCGGTAACAAGATATTTACATGCTGTATATCTCAATTTCTCTCCATAACATCTCTGTGTTCCCTGAATGCAACATTTAATTTCTTATTGAAAACTTTTTAAGCTGATGGATTGGAATCCGGGCTAGCCATAAGAAACAACTTTTAAACTGTTAGGAAAAGGTTCTAAGACTTCTTCAGGTGACTCATTCCATCTTTGAATAGCCCTGTTTATAAAAGGATACTTAGCTAAGTTTGTTTTTTGAATTATGGGCCTAATTTTGTATTCGTGATCTCTCCTACCCATATAATCTGGCTCACGCATTCTGTTTTGCAACTCATTCTAGGCCGGCTCCCCTGTGTATGCTTTATACATCTCCTGGAGTCTTCTTTTATGTCTTCTGCTGTGTCGAGATTCCCAACCCAATGACTTTAACATGTCAGAGACACTGTCAGTTTGGGAGAATTTCCCAAGTACGAATCTTGCGGCTTTCCTTTGCACCATCTCCAATTTGTTCGTTCGAGTTGATTGGTAGGGCTCCAACACACTCGTGGCGTATTCCAAAATTGGTCTCACAAGACATTTCTAAGCCAATTCTTTGGCCTGAATACTGCTACCCTTCAAGTTTCTCATAACGAAGTATAACGACTTTTTGCCTTATTAGCAACGCCCTCAACGTGCACACCCCAGTGTAATCTTTTATTTATGGCAATCCTGAGATAGCTGCACGACTCCACTCGAGGAATAATTTTGTTTCCTAATTTATAATCAACTATTGTCCCTTTTCTGCTGTTAGTAAAAGACAGGCATTTACTTTTTTCTGCACTTATTCTCATGTTATTTCGGATAACCCAGCATTCTATACGTTCCAAGTCTTGTTGGAGGAGCATAGTGTCAACTTGATTATTGACTTTTCTATATATTTCAGAGTCGTCAGCGAATAGTCTGACGTCCGATTTAACATATTCTGCCAGGTCGTTTATATATAGAAGAAACAACAATGGCCCAACTATACTTCCTTGTGGAATTCCAGAGGTGACTTTTGTCTCTTTCAAAAATAGTCCCCAACTTTGACTGTTTGGGTACTGTTTTGAAGAAAGTCCCGGATCCAGAATACTACTCTTTCATCAAGACCCAAATTTGCAAGCTTATGCAAGCTTACGAAAGATGAATCTTTGTTAAAGTTCTGGAAATTTTTGAAAACTTCTGAACACCTACACCACAACCTTCAGGCTTAAATCGAAAAGCCACACACTCTGATGTAGATTGGACACTCGCTCATAGTACACACACCTAGAATTTTATGGGATCCCCTTTCAAGTACGTCCTGTAATGACCAAAGCAATAACCCTTAGGCAAGAATCTGCAGCAGGAGGACAAAATATCCCCTCCACTGCAACATCAACCTGCCCTTAAGGGCAAAATTATGTGGCAGGAGGGCAAAGTATTCCCTCCCCCTTTACACGAGCCTTCTTTTGGACTGGCAAATAAAAAGACACCATGAGAAAGGATTCCTGCAGTTGTCAGTTCTAAATCATCGCAGAAATACTTCTTATCGAGGAGATAAGAGCAGCAGAACCATCAAGGAAAAGGTTGGAGAAGGAACAGCCGAAAGTCAAAACTGGAAATTGAAGTGAATAGGCAACTAAATCTTCATCAGATGGAGCTGATGGCATAGTTCCTCTAGCATCTTCTGATGAATTGACTGAATCAGAACAAAACAAAGTTAAAATTCAGGACCTAAAAAATGAAAGTCTGACTATTTTGTTCTAGTGGCATTTATTGTTGGAAAGAGAGGAACGACAAAGCACCATTAGATGTGTATAGTAGGGGAAGAAGTGAAAGTAATAGGCATGACAGTCCAAAACAATACAGTTTACTCCACTGATTTCTGCCAGTGTTCTTGAGAGCTCACGTATTAAAGAGAGTCGTTTAGTTTAATAACTGCTTACTGGAAGCATCGTTGGCCAATAGTGGAGCACATACTGTAGCTCTTGGTTTATCCACGATTGTGATCCAACAAATCTCTCTGTACGTTTGGCAATTTACGTATCTAACTTTCTTTTAACTTATATTTTTAAACAATGAATTTACATGTTTTTTATACATTTAAGTATAATAGTTGCAACTAAAATGATAAATTATGATATCTTTTAAGAGGTTTGTTGAACTAATAACTGTGGTGAAGAAGGACTAAGTCCGAAACATGTTCATATTTTATATAGGTTTAACTACAAGAATTGACCAAACAACATCCGAAGAAAAGGTATTGTAAAGTCAATACGGTCAGGCCCGACGAGAGGGGGTGTCAGGCAAGGCTGGTGCCCGACCCTTCCAGAAGGGCCTGGCGTCCTAGGAGGATGGGCCCGATCGGGCATTGCCTTTGCCTTTATGTGACTTCGTCCATCACTGGTTATTTTGCATCCTAAGTAACAGAAGTCTCCTACTTCCTTTAGATTTTCACCTGCCAATTTGATGTGCAGAGAGGATTCTGATTTATTTTGGCTGCAGGTTTTACATTTATTAATTTTCATCATGAATTATTTCCTCAAGATGGAGTCCATACCATTCAAAAGCTCATTCAAATCCTCAGGCGTGTCAGCCAAGATGACTATGTCATCGGCAAATCTTAAGAGTTGAAATTATTTCTCCTTGAATCTTCACTCCCACTTTAAATTTTTCTACAATTTCCTTCATTGCTTGTTCAATGTAAAGATTGAAAAGCATGGGTGATAAGTTGCAGCCTTGCCGTACACCTTTCTGAATACGAGCTTCTCTCATGTCCTTCAGCTCGAATGACTGCTGTCTGGTTTCTGTATAGATTGTAGATCACCCTCCTATCCCTGTACTTTATTCCAACCATTTTCAAACTGTCAAACAATTTAGTCCAATCAACGTTATCAAAAGCCTTTTCTAAGTCTACAAATGCCATGAACGTTCTCTAATCTTTCCTTATTCTACCTGCCAAAATCAGCCTAAGACTTAGTACAGCTTCCCTTGTTCCTACATTTCTCCTGAAACCAAACTGGTCTTCACCCAACTCAGTTTCTATCTGGCCTTCCATCCTCTTGTAAATTATTCTTGACAGGATCTTTGAAGCATGAGTAATCAAGCTGATTGTACGGTAATCTTCACATCTGTCAGCTCTCACTTTCTTCGGTATAGGGATGATAACATTCTTCTTGAAAACAGAGGGTACCTCACCTGTCTCATAAATCCTACACACCAAGTGAAATAACCTGATCAGACCTTCATCTCCTATGCAGCGTAGCACTCAATCGGTATCATCTATGCCTGGTGCTTTGTTCCTGCTTAAGTCTTCCAATGCTCTGTCAAATTCTGAACTCAATATTAAATCTCCTTTTGCATCATCAATTTCCATGATTCTCAATCTCCTTTCCCTTATACAAACACTCTATGTAAGCTTTCCATCTCTCAACCTTTTCTTCCCTATCCGTTAGAGGCTTTCCATTTGTGTCCTTAATATTACAGCACTACAGCTGCCAAAATGTGGGATACAAAAATAAATACACCACGCTAAGTAAAGATTATTGATGCTTGATACCCAATAATTATTGCTCGATACCCAACAATTATTGATCTACACAAAAGCCATTAGTCTCTTACATACACAGTAGTACAGTAAGCACGGGACAGATGACCTCGCTGTCCTACCCCTTAAAACTCCAATAACTAAACGTAAATGCGGTGTTGGCAATACTGTATTTGATGATAATTCACACACATGTCGCCTCCGTAGCGTAGCGGTCAGCATGGTTAGCTGCCGCCCCGGAGGCCCTGGGTTCGATTCCCGGCTCTGCCACGAAATTTGAAAAGTGGTATGAGGACTGGAACGGGGTCTACTCAGCCTCGGGTGTTCCAAATGAGTAGAGGGGGTTCGATTCCCATCTCAGCCATCCTCTAAGTGGTTTTCCGTGGTTTCCCACTTCGTCTTCGGGCAAATGCCGGGATGGTACCTTGTTCAAGGCCACGGCCGCCTCCTTCCCTCTTCCTTGCCTATCCATCCTGACCATCCATTACCTTCCCTCATGAGGCCCCTGTTCGCTTTGCAGGTGAGGCCGCCTGGGCGAGGTGCCAATCACACCTCACCAGTTGTATCCCCTCCGATTAGATGTTCCCAGCTCTAGGACACTGCCCGTAGAGGCGGTAGTGGTGAGTTCCCTCGCTGAGTCCGTGGGTTCCACCAACCTGGAGGGTAAACGACTAAGAAAAAGAAGAAGAAAGAAGATTCACACACATAATGGCGAACACAGCTGGAATTTTACTATATACTGTAAGTAGTGATCTAAATAGGGGATGGTGGGTGGGTAATGGACAGCAGATGAGTAAACATCTATTACTACACAATTTCCTGATATATTATTCATCATTCATTACAAAACGTATTTAGTCTTATTTCAGCACTTTAGAAAATTGTATCGTGCAAGTGACATTTCATTCAGTGTTATTGCATTAACATCACACTTCATGCACTAGCTTGGCACACCCTGCCTTCATCACCACACCTCTCATAAAATGCAATAACAATATGTTGTCACGCATCCAAAATATTCTTAATGTGATTAAGAACAGAATTAAAAAGAAAATTGAACTACATATATCCCAAGATCAGTTTAGTTTCACGTCAGGAAAGGGAACTAGACAAGCTCTTCTTGCCCTAAGAACTATCCTAGAAAGAAGAACGAGTGTTACCAGGAAGACATACGTTGCGTTCGTGGATATAGAGAAAGCCTTTGATGAGGTAAATTGGAAGCAGCTCTTTAAGATCATTAAAAACATAGGATTAGACTGGAGGGACAGAAGACTCATTCTGCTTCTGTATAAAAACCAAAGCACAGAGATAAATATGAATGGATTTTTTAAATTTTTATTGAGGAGGCCAAATTCAAACAAAATACCAAGGGCATCAAAGTGAACAGACAGGAAATCCATTGTACAAGATTTGCAGATGACATCGCATTAATCGCAGACTTGGAGAAGGATCTAAGTAAAATGCTGCAAATTTTGACATCAACGCTAAAGGAAGCAAATTTGTAACTGAATACCTCCAAAACCAAAGTGTTATAACGGAACAAGTTAGACCTGAACCTTCCGATGCACATGTGCGTCCAGGTGCATTACGTCATCCCCCCGCCAGGATTCTTTGTCAACCAGCGAGCGCATACTACGTCATGCGCTAGTTAGATGTTGCCAAGTAGTCGTTATTCCCAGAATCTTGGCAGGGTACAACAGATGCTGTCGAGGCATGCGATGCAAGACGGAGGGGCTCTGTTCTTTGAAAAGCACGGCAAGCTTGCTGTCAGGAGTGTGTGAAGTGGGCGCGCTCTCAGTTCATTACATGCTTCCACCTCTGAATTGCGTTGCACTGTTTTAATAATATTCCAAGTTTACCCATAATCGATTGCTTCATTAATGTATCAATGCATTATATCCTGGTGCAGCTACAGTAATTATTGGTCCGAGTTTTGAGAGTTAGATTTGTTGTGGTTAACGTGTTGAAAAGGTGCCTTTTGGAAACTTTTTATAGTGTTTGAAATTATGCAATCCACTTCGGAAGGTGTACCCGGGAGACCTCTTAAGAGCCAGGCTAAAGAAATAATAAACAGTGTTGCACTGTTCTACAGGAAAAATGAAGAGAAATACAATTTAGATTATAATATTGTTGCTGCAACTAGTTGAGGTCACTGGTAAATCTGAGTCCACTGTGGAGAATATTAAAGGAAAGGATATTGTTTCTGCAGGATCTGCAAAGTTTGTGTCACCGAAAAAAAAAAAAAAAAAAAAAAAAACCCTCGGAAAAAATGTGCTGAGTGTTACAGAAGCTGTAATACGCAGAAAAATACAAGAATTTTATACTGTAAAAAGAGAGTGTCCATTTATCATAAAATTACTGATCGCCTTGAGAAATGATGGGGTACTGGAGTGTAGCAGGGAATATCTTCGGATAAAGATTTGGGAAATTGGCTTCAGATGGAGGAAATGCCCAAGCAATAGGAGAATTTTAATAGAGAAACCTGAGATCGCTGCATGGAGCAAAGTATCTTAGAACTCGCAGGCAGTTTCAGAATGAAGGCAGAACAATAATCTATCTGGATGTAACTTACCTTCATTCAACTCACTAAACTACATATTGTTGGCAGTTTGGAAAGACTTAATGCAACGGTCTCGGTGTCAAAGGGTCCTCGGTTAATAATTGTTCACGCAGGAAGCGAATCTGGTTTTGCTCCCGGCGCTCTGTTAGTGATACATTATATTTTTATTTATTCCGTTATTTTCCCCGTGTAATTTCTACTTTATACTCGTTTGCACAACATGTATTGAATAGCATGAGAGCATTTCATTTGAGATTCTTTGAGAATGCTTCTATTTGATACTTTACGCTTGCATAATATAACCACGACGAGCAGCGAGCAGCTCCAAACAGCTGTTGCAGCAAAGAGGGGAAATCGCGCACGCACCTAGTGATCCCACCACTTCCCCTCCTATTCGAGACTCCGCCCTGACAGGCCAGGTCTAACAAATCCAATAAATCTCCAATTATAAAATCCGCCTTGTCAAACACTAAGAAGTTTAATAATTAAATTAAAACGTACATGTTTCGGTATTAACAATGATACCTTCGTCAGCGTAGATTAAATAAAAAGAATCTTAAAAACTACGATAATAAATACAAAGAGAAAAGGGATATCTTTACAAAAGCATTAGAATGTAAATAAATGCAAGTTCACAAATAATTTTAGAAAATACATAAAAGAACAAGATTAGAAGTTAATGTTAATCTACCTTAATGGACTGTCTATCGGACGTCGCTGCTGAGAGCTATGTGTTGTTGCTTCCAGCCAGGTATAGGCTAATGATACGGAACAGTGCATAAAATTTCAAATAGATGAAGTCATCCAACCCTGGAGAGAATTCTGCCGAATCCCAATTTGTCGCCTTCAATATGCCGCTTCTAGATGGTAGAACACTGCAACTTCTCTATAAATGGCATAAATCAACTAACCTCTAGCAAGACAGAGGATTCCCACCTGTTGGCTAGCTCCGTAGAAGTAGCTGTCCAAACGGGCAATGCATTCCCCAATACAACTCAAGTTAGCCAGGTACACTTATAAGTTGTAACGAAATACTTGGACTTTGATAAGCCAATGAAAATATCCAAACAAACATCGAGAACAATGGTGAAACCATTCAACAGTGCAGTCAGTTCTGCGACTTAGGAAGCATTGTCACCGACGATAATTGGTGCATCACAGATATCAAAAGGAGAATTGGCCTCGCTAAACAAGCCTTCAGCAATAAGAGACAGCTTTTGATAAGCAGGCACATTAGCATTAAAACTAGGAAATTGTTTATCAAAACTTGGATTCTAAGGAAACAGGACATACAACGCCTAGAAGCAGCAAAAATGTGGATGTGGAGAAGGATGCTGAAATTAAGCTGGACGGAGAAAAAGACTAACGAATGGGTTCTCAAGGAAGTAGACGAAGCAAGAAAATTGATCACTACCACAGAAAAAAGGAAAGCAAAATTCGTTGGCAACACCCTATGTCATAACGAGTTCCTGACCACCACACTGGAAGGAAAAGTTCTGACGAAGAAAGGAAGAGGAAGACCGCGGAAGGCTCATCTGGATTCTATGATGCATGGACTTCAATTTAAACAGTATGCTGACTTGAGAGACAAATGTGGTTGCAGCGACAAGGCCTAGCCTTTAGTAGATGATGATGATGATGATATCATTCATACTGAGCACCAATCTCTGCAAGCTTCATCCCATAGATTAATACATGCCAGACACACTCATTGAATAAAAAGCAATAACACCACCTATACCAGACCCAAAACAACTGTGAACATCGGCTCGCCCAGTAGCGTTAGTTATTATTGTTTTAAGGGGCGGAACTACGAGGTCATCTGCCCCTCTTAACACAGATTAAAGAATACAAAATGGAGAGTGGTAATACTTACAAGAGGGAATTTAGAACGAAAATACTCACAAAAGGAAGATTGAAAAATATGCACAAAATATAGGTTAGGTTCAAACTACGTACAAAATGCAATGTAGAGTCGAAATACAAAATGCAAATGAGATTGGAAATACGTACAAAATGCAATTGAGGTTCAAAATACTTACAAAATGCAATTGAAATTGAAAGTACACAATGCAATTCAGATTGAAAAACTCCTATTTCAGATACAAAATACTCAGTGCAATTGAAATTGAAAATGCTTGCAAAATGTATGGTAGATTCAAACTACTCATTTGGATGGACAATACTTACAAAATGCAATTTAGATTGAAATTACAAAATGTAATTTAGATTCAAGATACCCACAAAATGCAATTGAGAATCAAAATACTTGCAAAATGCCCACCATACAAAATGCAATTTAGATTGAAAATACTTGCAAAAATCGATTTAGGTTGAAAATACTTACAAATTGCAATTGAAATTCAAAATACTCACAGAGCTTCCGGACTCCTGACATTATTGAAAGACTCACTAAAAAGCAATTTAGATTGTCAATTCCCACAAAATGCAATTGAGGTTGAAATCACTCGCAAAATGCAACTTAGAACGAAAAAACGTACAAAGTGCAACGCAGATTGAAAATACCTACAACGATGTGTAGAAGCAAAAAAATCGCTAAAGGGAATTTAGATACACGAAGAGGAGAAGAAGAGGGAAAAAAAAACAGTGCAGGAATCTTAAAGAGAAAAAGGAAAAATAATGAAAAGAAAACAAGAGGTCTAACACCTCGAAGAAGGAGGGCTCAGGAAAGATCAGACAAGGGCCAAACTAAGGCGGGAAAGTGAAAGACTCCCTAGACCTCGGATACCCTAATACCATAGGGGACAGAAGAGAACAAGAGTTGACCAAGGGAGGTCGACAGGAAAGAAGACGGAGAGGAGCCCGGCATAAGTAAGTGGAAGCAATGCCGGACTCAGCTGGGGTCCCGTGGTCGCCAACCCACGTCCCACTAGATGTGAGCCCCTGGAGGGCGCCCAGTACCATGCGTCCAGCTGAGCACTGTTGCCATAGTGAGACACAGCCCTACACTCGCACGACCTTCTCCGTGAACACAAGGTGCACCGAATATAAGCGCATGTAAGCCTACGAGATGGAGGGCCTATTAATCCTAAGAATAGCTATGCTCACAACGGAGTGAGCACATTTTTAGCCCATTTTCATTTTATGAAAAAAAAAAAAAAAAAGGCTTATGAGATCACCTTTTGTCCGTGTGTGTGCATATGTGTGTCCCCCTGCAATAACTTCTTAACAGCTGGAGTGATTTCAATGAAACTCGGTAAGGTCATAGCACCATTTTGGCTGACTCCGACCGTGCCCTTCAAATTTTATTACGTCTCACCAATCCAACATGGCGGCTGTGCAAAATATTTCACCAGCATTCAATATCTCCAAAACTAGTACCGACATCACCCTGAAGTTTTGTACGGTGATAAAGGGCACTACTAGAAGCTCACCTATAAGACTTTCGAAAACCTGGTAACTACAAAACAAACATGGCGGCCAAGCGAAGTTGAGACTTTTAAATAGACTTTTCTCGCGATGTAACCATCCAAACACAATGAAACGTGGTACATTTAATGTTTATACACATTGTAATGCACTGGCATCTAATTTAGTTCAATGGTTTACATAGCCTCAAGATGGCGGCTGTACAAAAGTTTAGTTAGTTGTTTTAAGGGGCGGAACTACCTAGTCATCTGCCCCTAATGCGAAAGTTTAAAATTAAGTTTTCATTTCTTGTGTCATAATCATGCTATCGAAGTGAAAGTTTGAATAATGAACCTATACAATAATTTTCCTTTACTGTACATAACTCTGTGGCCTATACATATATTAATCCAAAATGGCGACTATCCAAGATATTTAGACGGTTCTCAATATCTACGAATCTATTACAGCAATCAAACTGAAGTTTGGTATGTTGATAGAGGCAATTAAGATAAGTAGGATATATGAAAATATGCTTTATTTCTTCACGGAACTACTTGTTATAATTGTGATATTATGAGGCAGATATAAGATATCACACAAACGTTATTCGTGTGTAGTGACCTGCTTTCGTGTCCGTCGCCCAAGAGGTCCAGGTTCGATTCCCGGCTCTGCCAAGCAATTTAATTTTAGTCTGAGGGCTGGAACGGAGTACACTCAGCCTCGTGAGCAAAACTGGGATGATGTGGGTTAGATTCCTACCTCAGCCATCCTGGAAGTGGTTTCTCATTTCTACTCCAGGCAAATGCCGGGATGGTTCCTAACTTAAAGTCACGGCTGCCTCCTTCCCAATCCCTAATAGAATACAAATACTCGCACCCTAATACAGACACCACAGTAACCCAGATTTTCAGACAAGTACACGGGGCTAAAGTACCAAGATGTCCTAGCCCCTCGAATGTTTTGTCAGTTTTGTTTATTGGAGACCACCTTGTGGTGTAGTGGCTAACACACATGATGTCCATTCTTGGCTGTCACCGCGGAAGCCCGGGAAAGATTCCCAAGAAATGTAATTCTGGTCTGAGGGCTGGGTACACTCATTCTCGTGATGCAAACCTGGGAAGGTGTGGGTTGGACTCCTACCTCAGCCATCCTGAAAGAGGTTTTCTGTGGATTCGCATTTCTACTCCAGGCAAATGCCGGGATGGTACCTAACATAAGGCCACGGCCGCTTCCTACCCAAATCCTACTCAGTTACAAATAGATACACTAGTACAGATATCACAGTGACACAGGTTATCAGACAAATTCCACACACCCAAATACACGGGGCTACATGACCACGATGTCGCAAAGCCCCTAAAGCAATCATCAACAACTTTTGCTTTCACCCAGGAGGTCCGGATTCGATTCATGGCTAAATCAAGACATTTAGTTCTGGTCTCAGGGTTAGAACTGGGTACACTACGCCTCGTGAGGTAAAACTGTGAAGAGGTGAGTGGTATTATACTCAATTACAAAAACATAATTGCCTACACCACAATAACACAGGTTATCAGATTTTGTGTTTTCACGTACTTCTGTATTCGAAAGCTTCTTTTAAAGGCCATATACCCTGAAAATGATATTTCTTGCCTGGCTGTGTAAAACTGTTGGGCTGCCACTCGGCTTGCTAAGGAACATTGTTGTCCTATGAATACATGACTTCATCTCACAACAAAGCTTCACTCCTGTACACTGAATTGATACAGCAATGCTGTCCCTCTTCATTTCCTTCCCTGGCAAACCTAAATATATCAACACCTAAATCATTCTCTCTTTAATTATCCTTTCAGTTCAAGACCAGGTGTTATCTCCCGAAAGGCTGGTCGTAGCGCCATGGGATTTGGACAGTCAACTTCAAAATTTTTAGCTCTGTAACATAGGGGCATCAAAATAATTGAAGAATTAATTATTTTCGTGTGCAGAGAGAAATAACGATTTCGTACGACACAGCGCGCCTAGCGAGATGAGTTAACTAGGCAACGCCACACTAAGCTATTGGCTGGCGCAGGTGAGAGAGTGAATCTGGCTCCTTCCTCATGTTCACAGTTGTTTTGGGTCTGGTATAGTGACAAAAATTAAACTCATCATATCACCGATCCCTATCATAAATATTTTCATGGTAGCTCGCCCCCTTATAGTGCAAGAGTTTCCTCTCTTTTAGAATATTGTCGTAGGCCTAATTGGCTAGTCAAAACACACCCATTTAAATTGAAGTAAGGAAGTTTGCAGTTTTACGTGACCGTTAATCTCGGGATCAGGAGCCACGGGACATCCCTTTTTTAAAAGGCAGATGACCTCGCTGTTCCGCACCTTAAAACAACAATAACTAACCTCCTTTTTATGTGGAATCTGACCACAGGACATTGTATTTCACTTTGAAAATCTCACATGCATTGACCGGAAATCGAACCTGATCCGCCGTGGTGAGTGGCCAACAGCTTAACCCCTGCGCCACCATGCCCCTCTCCATTTAAATTAGAACATGGTTGTTGTCATGTCATTGTAAATAACTGCCATGGCTGAGCTTTCAACACCATAATTATTCAACCCAGGACATGTAGTCGATGGTTGTATCCCCTGTATTTCGAAAGAACCTGAAGTATTTGGCGGGAACAATACAAAATTACTGCCGCGGGCTCCTATTGGCTGGATTTTGACAGCTAGAGTAACACGTTGCCAGCACATTGTTAATTCATTCAGTTGCTTGTTTACTGTCTGTGTAGGAATTCCTTTCACTGTTTAGTTCAGTTTACTTTTAATTCACCGAGGACTGAACACATGCCGAACAGCATGTACTGTAAGAAGGCTATTAAATGAGGAGTTCTGGATATCACGGTGGATGAAATGATTATTAACCTTGGCAATTCATCAAGCTCTGACGAAGACGATGATGATAGGGATAGTGAAGGGATGGAAGGTGTCGAACCCTCGCCAAGTGACTGAGGATAATTTATACTTACATCTCGCAAGCACAAATTCCAGTGCATTTTTCGTGCACAGTCGGAATGTTTCGGCATAGCACAGGCTTCCTAGAGCAGCAAAGAGCAACATACACATTGACACACTCCACAGTGAAGTTCTGTACTAACTTGTGCATTGAAAGAGGCAGGTCAGGATTTTGGACCAATCCTGTATCAGCCAAAATTAGTGGAGGTACCACGCTGAACATAACGTGTATTTCTGCCATATGAAAGAAGAAAACTTGAACTCGAGACCCTTAGGTTACTGAGCAGACTCGATACCACTGGTACACTTTACCTACGAAATTACGAGGTTATTGTAGAATGATTTCAATTACGTTAGATCTTAAATACCAATTGGAATACATTCATTCTGCGCCTGGTATATTTTCAACTTTACTTAAAGCAAGTTTCAAGATCATTTTGCATTAATAATGCGAATCGTTAGCAAATTTTAGCCTCAACCAACAACCTCCTCCAAATTTGATTCCTTGGGATCTAAATATGTTACAGAACTTGGATGTGGAGCGTCTCTTGCTCTTCGCTCCTCTAGGAATCCCGAGCAATTCCAAAACATTCTGACTGTGCACGAAAAATGCACAGGAGTTTGTGCTCGTGAGACGCAAGTACTGTATAATTTATTTATTGGTGTCGGTTCGCTTGCGGCAGTCGATAATAGAGCACAAGGTACTGTTTCCCTTCATAGTGTTCAAATTATCGCCTGTCATTCAATAGCCTACAACTCGACAATGTAAAAACATGGCAATAATACTGCCACAGAGTGGATTGTTTGAGTGCTCGGTGCTCAATACAGTATCTCTTTATCTTAACATTACTTTTGTCAAGATTGCAATAAACTTAGGGGTGTTCGAAAGGAAAATAATACGGAGAATTTATGGTGCTGTATTGGATAGAGCAGAATGGAGGATACGAACTAATAGAGAAATAGACGAAATCCTCAAAAGCGAAGACATTGTTCGATATATAAAATCACTAAGACTACGATGGCTGGGCCACATTGAAAGGATGGAAGACAAAAGAAAAGGAAGCTTGTAGTTTAACGTGACCATTAATCTCGCGATCATAAGCCACGGGACCTCCGTTTTACGTGGAATCCGAACCACAGGACATGGCATTTCACATCGAAAATCTCACATGCATTGACCGGGAATCGAACCCGGACCGCCTTGGTGAGAGGCATACAGCTAGACCGCTGAGCCACCACGCCCCCGAAGACAAAAGAACACGAAAGATTATATATAAAGCCAGAATGGAAAGAAGACGACGCCCTGGTGGACCAAGGAATCGATGGAAAGATGAAGTGGAGGTGGACTTGCTAACAATGAACGTAAGTCCAAGATCGAGATCCAGAGGCGGTTCTAGCCCTGGGCCGGGGGGGGGGACCAGCCCCCCCCCCCCCCCCCCAGTTTTAGTGAAATAATTATTTTAAAATTCCTTGGTTACTAAATAAATTGATAATTTACAGATATAATTTATCTGATATAAAACAAACTAATGCATTTAATTAAGTTAATTTTTCTTTCAATTTCAAAATTTATTTATTTTATTATATGTAATTTAAACACACAATTGGAATAGTGTATAAATATAATATTTGTAAAATGCGTAGTGCATACACCAAGAGTATTAAACTCTTTTCCCAACTTTATGACATGCAAGTTCAGAAGTTTCCAATGTAGAGAAACCTCCATGCGATACAAGTGCATCGATATCTCCCCAACTCTGTGACAAAAATGTGAGTGCAACTGTTTCTAATATAGACGAACCAGTACCATTTTATATCAGTGCATCGATCTATGATGGTCCATGCCAACCCCGTAAATCAGTTTATAAACAAACGTTGCTATACAATAAGAACAGAAGTTTTAACAGTAAATGGTTTGATAGGTATACATTTATTGAATACTCTGAGAACAAAGATGCTGTTTTCTGTGTCGTCATTTCGTTCAATCTGCTTCAAGCAATGCTTAACATGTTTTCAGTAAAACTGGATTTTGCAATTGGAAAAGAATATGAGAAAAACGTGCAAACATGCTGATAGTGAATGTTATAAATCTTCAATAGTAAAGTGAAACAGTTTTCTGGTAAGTGAACATAGCAGCACAGTGATTTCGAAGCTAAGCGAGAAACCTCTGGTTATATTGCGTAACCGCTCAGCTGTGGCAACAATGGCCCGAGTCGCATTACTTTGTGCTCGGCAAGACATTGGGCTTAGAGGTCATCGCCAAACAGTTTCGGATGATGACAGTGTTAATAATAAAGGGAATTTTGATGAAATTTTAAATGTAATTAAACTAGAAAGTGAATGCACAAGTAAACAGTCTATCAAAGAATGCAACTTACTCATCTAAAGATTCTCAAAATGAATTTCTTGATATCTCAGCTAATATAATAGTTGAGCATATTGGAGGAGAGACGGAAAAATTTAACAATGGTTATGTTTCCTTAATCCTGGATGAAGTTAGAGTTGTTAGTAAAGTGGAACAGATGTCCGTATGTGTCAGATATGTAGGACAACATTCTATAGAGGAGCATTTCATTGGTTTTATACATTTGTCTCAACTGGATGCTGAAAGTATAGCTAATTCAGCTTTAGAGTACCTTGTTTCAGTGGATTTCGATCCATGTAAGTGCATTGGACAAACATATGATGGAGCCGCGGTTCTGTCAGGGAAGATAAACGGCGTGCAGCGTTTATTGCGACAGAAGGTCAATAAGCCGTGTGTTTACGTGCATTGTTATGCACATCGCTTAAATTTAGTTTTGGTGGACGTTTCAAAGCCAGTTTGTAGACGTGGTAGGGGACACTTTTGGTTTACTGGAAGCAATTTATGCTTTTCAGTCTGTATCTACTGTAAGACACCAAAAGTTTGTTGAGATACAGAGTGATCTTCATCCAGGAGAACTTGTTTTAGAGATACCTCTTCAAAGTGACATGTTATGGGTATGTAAATATAGAGGAGTAATGTATTTTCAGAAAAGTTTTGCTTCAGTTAAAGCAGCTCTGGAGTATTTTTCAAAGTCAGTTAACAAGAAAGAGGCAGCAGAAGCAAAAGGTTTGTTGAAACAGCTTTGTAAAGTGAAGGTGATGTTTGTGTTAGAAATCTTTTCTGATATTCTCGAGCTTGCCAATGGAGCCTCTATGTTCTTACAACAAAAACATGTGGACTTCGGAGGGGCACGTGATTGATCTATGGTCTTGTAAAATCGTTGCAAGAAAAACGAAATGATTATTATTTTAAGGAACTATGGGCGGTTACATGTGACTCTGTTCAGTCGTTAGGCATGAAAGTTTATAAGCAATCTAAGAGTCTCAAGTATTCCAAAGAACTTTTCAGACTACGTTTTATTAATGCCAGTCTCTGCGGAGAAAGAAGAGGAAAATGTCACATTATCAGAGACATGTAAAAGAAATCTTTTTGAAATATTAGACAACATGGTAGAAGAGTTACTGCGTAGATTTACTGAAAATGATTTTGTGTGCAATGCAATGGATGCCTGTAACCCAAGAAGTGAAAACTTTTTAAATTTTGAATATATATATTCTCACGTTCTGTGAAAAGTATAATCTAATCTTCACAGACCGTAAGGTGCTACAGACTGAAATCAGTTTAGCTAAGAATGTATTTAGAGGCAAATATCCAAACACTTCCTCATTCTTTTTTTCTGAACTTCTGAAAATGGAAGTTGCTTTTCCATAGCTACTATTATTTTTCAAGTTGATGGTGACTCTTCCCGTGTCATCTGCTTCTGCTGAGCGCAGTTTCTCTGCCGTGAAACGAATAAAATCCTATTTAAGAGCAACAATGACAATAAAGAGGCTTTCCAATCTCGCAATTCTTTCAATTGAAAGAGAATTAAGTGGAAAATTACTTCACGACCCTTCTGATATAGTGAACCAGTTTGCCCAGAATAGAAACAGAAGAATAAATTTATGTGACAGTGAAATATGCTATTTTTTTACCAATGATAGTTTTTAGCCTACTTTTCTCATTTTGCAAAAATGAAGAAAAAGTAGACTAATGAGATCGATCCGCGAAAATGTCTGCCCCCCCCAGATTTAAGCTTCTAGAACCGCCACTGTCGAGATCGATGGAAATCTGTGGTTGGGGAGGCCAAAGCTCACACCGGGCTGTAGAGCCAGATAAAGAAGAAGAACATTACTCTTGTATTATCACGAAATCTATTATTAACTGTAAAGAGTCGCGATTCAGTGAGTGTGCTTGGTGTTATCATGATCTGTTGTTCCTGTCAACTACTGTACTGTAGGCATATGCTGTGAACAATCTCCACCCACACTCTTGTTTCATATTGAAGGATAATCATTGCATGGTGATTGTTGATATATTAATCAGATTACTTTGTATTTGCTGTAGCCTAGAATGTTTGCCCTCTTTGTCGTATTCATTGAATTGAATACGATGATAAAGGTAGCATAACTTCGGTATATAATTTATTTATTCATCCAAGTACCACATTTCTCTATTTGAATGTCCTCGACGTTGACTCAGGATTGACTCTTAAAATATATTATGTACAAATGTACTGAAATAATGTCCGAAATGTAGCCCTGTGTATTATTCGAATCAGCCGATTTACAACAACAATAAAACTTGGCAACACAGCTCAGCTGTTCCATGCTCCCGCCATATCCTTCATGTTCGTTCTTTCGAAATTCAGGGTATAGGTGGGAAGACAATCAACAGACAAAACAGGATGCAAAAAGCCACAGACAATGAAAGACTTTTCTAAAAAATAGTGACATGGGGACTACTGAATTTAGTTTAGGTGGACTTCAATTTTAAAATAAAAACGAACAGTAACACAATGAGACACGATCGTATCATATAATTTCCGAAAGTACTGAAATTAGCCAAAACACCTTTTTGAATGATGCAAAATAAATTAGGAAATGATGTACGGTAGTAATAGATGTTTATTCCTCCACTGACCATAAACCACCCATCAACCCCCTTTTAGATCACAACTTATATAGTAAAATTCCACCTGTGTCGGCCATTATCCGCCCGAATTATGCAGTATTGCCAACCCCAACGAAACCCCACCCATACAGTACTAATTGTACAGGCGGTCTAGGTGGCGTTCTGTGAGGGGTTCAAATGAAAGGAACAGTGGTTTTGATAATGGTTACAGCCTAACTCGTCCAGATCAATGATTTTTGGCAATGGTTACAGCCTAATGTGTAGTCAACAGTTCCCGCTATCTTTCCGCAGCCAAGGCTGCACCTCAACCCGACTATTTTAACCTTAGTTTTGTCCAATCCAATGGGTTTTGACAATGGTTTGGTAACAGTACAGAACACCAGAACCGAAGTAAAACTTTCTGTAACTACTGAAATTAGCCAAAATACCTGTAGTAATGGTAGGAAAAAAATCTGGAGATGATATAGCCTATAAGTCACGATCCTATTTGGGATGGCTGCGTGGGTCACATACAGCGGAGGAGTAAACCTCTATTACTATAGGCCTATAGATGAAATTCCAGCTGACTCAGCCATTTTTAGCATCATGTACAGTATTGCCAACCCCACGCATTCGGTACCAGGCAGGTCAATGGTTTGCGCCTAGACTATTAATTGTTAGGTAGAGAGCTAATATAAACACCCCTGGTTTTTGTCGCGCACAGTAGGGGTAGTCACGCATCAATAATCTTTATCCAGGTGAAAGGTATTGCCTTTTTCTTCTCTTTTCACATAATTACAAAGTTAAGTATATCGTGTGGTGTATTTTCTATCGGACATGTTGGTAACGCAATACGACGTCGATGTGTCGGCCACAAACATCTGCCATTGTTGAACAAGCTACAAATAATTAAGCAATATTAGTGATATTTGACAGTATTTTCAATGTGCAGCAGTGATATTTGACAGTATTTTCACTTCCAAATAACTCCCAGAAAGGTATGTGAATGATATATATTCAATAATCTATCACGTTCTGGCTTGGTTCCGGTTCTGGTATTCTAGACAATAGGGATGTAGCCGGAGAAAGTTCTCGCCAGATAGTGCTCGTGTAGTACTGGGTAAGCGTAAGGCGATCGTCTTCTGTTTCTCCCAGTCAGCTGCGAGGAATGTATAGATTGTGACCGAGATTTCTAAGCTAAAGTAAATTATACCTTCTCTAATTTTACTCCAAGACTATATTAATCAATTCTATAGGTATATACCCTGTATTATGGACGACTTTCAGCGTTTAAACATCTGCAAAATAAGCTATGGACCAGAGGCACTAAAACTAGCGGGAGGAACAAAGAATTAATACAGCGGTAATAACAAAATTCTAACGCGATTTATTATTCAGCATGCTTTCTCCTAAATATTACAATTACTTGAGTATTGTAGGCCTATATTGATAAATATATCTCCATAAGACTTAAATCATAAATAGAGATTTAAATATTCACTTGCTCCCCTTGCTTATAGACTTCGATTCATGTATTTTCTTAGGTTGATAGCTTACATGAAACTGTCGTGTTTTAAGGTAAACATAATCAAAGAAAGTTGATACCGGTAATGTATACCTGGAAAATCCATTGCAACGTTTGGTTCTTATGTTATTTAGTCAATTTCTCAATAAGAATCGTTCCCTTACACCTTGGAAATGACTTAGGGGTACAATGTTTAAAAAGTTTGAGAATCCCTGCTTTAGGGCCACGAACTGTTTCCGTTCATCTGACTATGTCTCACGAATGTAGAAGTCAGTCGCTATCACATTCTCCGTCGGGCAGATGGAAGTTGACGATTAATTCTGATTTCAAGAAACCAACCATAGTACGTTTGTGACTTAATGTTGCGACATTTATTCTTGAAGTACGGTATTTGTCCGAGTATTGAGCCACAAATGTTACATTCACTTCTTCGTGTATACTGATGTATACTGACGATTTCTTCCCGAACTTCAATGGAGACGATTTCTGCGGATTCCGATATTGTAGGCTTATCGTGATAAGTGGTAATCCGGCAATTTTCTTGTGTATGGTCTCTTCCATTTTATTTTATTTTTTAATTTTTTTGTTCGTGGTCCACGGAAAAAGCGATGGAACCGCGCCCGGTTTTAATCTTGCTCTCTCACCTTGAAATACAAACGCAGACATTCAGTGGTTGTTATTGAAATGTCTAATCAGTTTATAGGTACAAAATAGGAATTATTTCCCTTTGTACATCACATCTACCCAGCACAGTTTTCGTGAAGTCATCGGGTTGAAAATGATCGGGACAGTCCGTCAGATTTCTCTCCCCGAATTTTTTCCTTCTAATAGCATGCAACCATTTCTTCATTTCTTTATCTTGTGGAAATTGGTGAAACGAAAACGGGCTTCCCTGATTTTTGCAAAGAAGAACACGGCAATAGCTCTGCATAGTCACGAAAATAACAACTTAAACAACTTAAATTCGTGGATATTAGCGGCATGAGAACATATGAGACAACTGAAGAGTGCCTTGCGCTTACCCAGTACAACAGCAGTGCGCTCTATCAGTGCTAGTTCTATACACCCCTATTAATGTATCGGCACAATGTGTGCGCCTTGTTGATAGCTGAACGAGAATCATGCGCTGTCAGAACATGGCTGCCGTTGTAAAAGAGATATAAAAACACATTTTTTGTAATTTAGCACATATTTCAGGTGCAGTAGTGACCAGGGTTACTAATTTGAATTGGTAATGTCCCCCCAGAAGATGAAACAAAGAAACAAGGTATGTAAAAGCCACAATGACATCTGATGAAACTGTAAAAGCCACGTTCGGGTCCCATTCAGAATTAATAAACAAGCTTCAGCACTGACATAACCCACTTCTTTGTTACTCAAGTGTTGAATTAGCCTATATAGTACGGTAGCCTAAGAGCCTGAATAACTCTCTAAGTTAGCCTTCTAAGCTTACTCTGATTACAATGTACTGTTCTCCAGCTGGTTCGTCAAGATCATTTGCAGTATTAATGCCTCTGCTATTACTTTCAAGTAGCCCTTGAATTAAGAATACAAATAAGTTAATGATTTTGTTCAGAAACCTGTAAGAATCTCCATCTCTATTGTAGTCACATAAAAGATAATCCTTGCCCATCTCCTTATCTCGAGCAATTTTCAGGGGTTGGTCCACAGATGACAGGAGGTCTTCACATAGGCTTGGCACCAAGTCGATTAGGTCACTTAAATTCTTCTCTATATGCTGTGGAGGCAAACGCCTCATTAAATCTAATGCACAGTCCATCTGCTGGTCCGTCTACAGTGAAGAAAAGTAAACAAAGATCAGAAACAGTTCTGCAATTAAGATACAAATAGCCTAGTCTAAACAAGTAACTCTCCTTAAGTGAAGAAATCAATCACCCATATACTGAACAGAATCCACTAAACATAGAAAGATACGTGAGTGTGTCATTTGCTAGTTATGTACCCTACTGAATGTGGATCTGACAAACATTCATAAGATTTGATTGAAGTAAAATTCAAAATGAATTAACTTAAAAGGCAAAAATACATACAGACTGCGGGCTGTGAAACGTACCCATTACTGAGTTCAACATATTATTAATCTTGTCAGTCAAGAACTGAATTTTTAATGACGAGCACATTAGTTCAACATCGTACTTTCTTGGTCCGAGTTAAATTATATTCACAGACAGAAAACAATGCAGCATTTCAGGCGACTTAACAAGCGTAAGAAATCATAATAGGAACTGAACTCTTTAAAAACCCGAACTGTGATATTTTATAGGTTATTTCTAGTCAAGTCTAGCATAACAAATAGAAAAGGGGTGTGAACATGAACTTCCTCGACATCACTTTCCCGCAGAACAACAGAAAATCTATCTAGAACATTATTTCAGGTGAATACAACAGTAAGACCCACAACACAAAAGCACGTACCATTATGTTCAAATTGTCCAATTTCCTTCAATTATTTACACAATAATAGCCGATGTCATACACCTGTTCACAAGAAAAATGGTGACTACACGACACGACAGATAGGCTACTGTCGACTGTTTAGTCAAAAACACGTCGAGTGATTAGATACGTCGAAAAACAACGAAGTAATTCAGCTCAATTTCACCGGGAGAGCAATAAAAATTAATTATCTACCATATTCAGGTTCTTGAACTAAAACTATCATATAACCAGTATAACAGTATTCCTTTGGTTAAAAGGTTTCCGGTCACCCATCACTTCATTCATGAGGAATGATGAGGATCTAGAAGGCCATGCCCGGGGCCGGCACGATTAGTCATAGTACTGTGAATGTAATAGGTCATGACACCAATGAATAATCAGAAAAAAATCGGGCATATTACTGTAATATGAACATCAAAATGTATTTAGAATTTCATATCCAAAATACTTCTAGGGATGAATGAATGAAAGCAAGGCTATAATTAAACTTAACTTTCAAGTAGATTTCCGCACATTCCCCGGGGACAGATTATAAGAGGATAATGACAACAAAGCTTTAGGCCTACTACTTATAGCAGGCTCATCCCTTGTTCATGTTTTGTTCTTTCCCAATTCTGACCAGAATACCAAAATGTAGAGGCTCCTTCATTTCTCTCAATAAAGTCTTATTCCATCATTTTTCCATTCTTTAAGGAACTGGGCGGGCCATGGTTTGGGCCCTGAAATGAAGTTGAAGCTGGTCGCTTGAGGAGAAAATGTTTTAAAATTTTATTAATTTTGTGCACCATACAACATAGAGCAGGTATGCCCTCATTGGATTGGCCATGTTGTACCTGAACTTTCAAAAGAATAATGAACTAGTATTTAGGTTTTGTGGAAGCCACAATGAGTAAATAGCCTTTATAAGGGGCAGATGACCTCATAGTTCCGCCCCTTGAAACCTCAATAACTAAACTAACTAGCCTTTGTAGTGTTGTGTGTTTCTAGTGAAAGAGAAAAGAAGCGATGGGTATGGTAGGTTTAAAGAGTTTTGTACGTCAGGTACTCGATTCTGGGAGAGAGCTTCATGCTGGCCTCTAATACCTTGTTTAGACGTCTCGGTCACGATCCCAACTATCGCTGATCTGGATAATGTCCAATCACGATCAACGGCACTTGTCATTGGTACGTGTTTAGACGTCTCATCATGAAACAACAGGATAATCGTGTAAAACAGCATGACATCGCTAAGTTCTGCCAACTTTTGAATTCCAAGTGTTAAAGCAGAAATTTACAGTAGTTTGTTTCCTCCAGTTTTGAAGTAATTCACTTATTAATTTTACAGAATTCAACCTGCTAATATTTATTCTTAATTTTACACAAATCCTGAGGAGATGTGTAGGCAAGATGTCATAAAAATTCTTTTAAATATTTATGCATAGGTGTAGGATATTTATTGCATAAATACTTCTTTGTTCGTCCAGAGTCATTTGGTCCTATCGGAATCCCTTCTATGTCTATTATTATTCGTCTTGAACGACTTTCCCCAATACTAAGAATTTTTCCTTGATTAAATACTGGTATGTTTGTTCTCCATCTATCATTTCATCTCTTTCTCAATCTCCATATATCTGATATCAACCAACATAAACACAACCATCATGGCCAACATTACATACCTCTCGCTTTCAAAACACTAGAAAATCCAAAATGGCCATCATTTCCTCTGCCTACTTTACTCACACAGCACGGGGGCTAGAACACACCGACGATCGCAATGGCCTCACACGCGATTGTCTAGTTGTGGGAACGGGATCGGAAAGTTGATCGTGATAATGTAATCCTGTTGCGTTTAGACATTCCAACTTAATCTGGATTGGGACCTGATCGGGATCGCGACCGGTACGTCTAAACGGGGTATAAGACAGGCCTTATTCTTGCCTAAGCTACTTTTACTTCTCATGTCAACACGATGTAAGAAGGACATTACGAGATATAAAAATACTACTAGCACTAAGACAATCTTTATGTTAGCTACTGATGCTAATAAAATTCAATCAATTATTAACTCCCTAAAACACAAAAACAATATAAGTGAGGACAACACCTCTAATGTCATGCTACAATTGTGTCTTGAGGGCCTTACACCATATCTTGTCAAAATAATAAATCTTTCACTGATGACTGGTATATTCCCTGATGCCTGTTAAGTCTCTAGGGTGGTCCCGATCAACAAGAAAGGAGACAAAACCCACCCATCAAATTACAGACCCATTAATATTATATCTGCTATCAGCAAGGTTCTAGAAAGCACTGTTAAACAAAGACTTATGAATTTCTTTATGAAAAATGATTACTTTGCAAACTGCCAATAAGGATTTATTCCAACTAGAGGAGCCAATAGTGCTATATTTGAAGTAGTAACTGATGTAGAAAAGGCATTAGATGAAAACACACTAGCTGCTGGTATACTAATTGACCTTCAAAAAGCCTTCGATCTGGTTGACCATAAGATTCTCCTTAATGAACTAGAGCTTGCAGGCATCAGAGGAGTGGCACATGACTGGTTCAAGTACTACATCACAAACAGAAATCAATATGTTACAATCGGTAAAGTAAAAGGATCACAAATCAAATCAAAATCACTTTATTTGCAATGAGGTGTCAACCTCGGTGGCAAATGAGGTACATAATTTACAAACACTACTCAATATTAAAAGAATACAGTAACTTAATGTACTATTCACACATTGATTGAACTCCTCTCACACAACTGCTGTAGGAATCACATAGCATGTGAATGTTTCTAGGAATACAGCACTAAGTTATAGCACTTCTTTCTTTTCCCTGATTTTGTCTACCCTGCTCTTGAATATCTGGACTGATTTTGGAAAGGGATCAAACACTGCCCTTGGTAAATTGTTCCATTCTTTCACACCCTTCCCACTGAATGAAAATTTACCCCAATCACTTCTGCTAAAGTGCCGTCCAATTTTGAATTTGTGGTCTGCGCTGCCAATATAATTTCTTTCCAATGGTAGCCTCTCACGGATTTCCCCCCGTGCTTCCTCTCCTGTATACGCTCTATATAACCCTGCAAGTCTGTTTTTCTCCCTTTTCTTAGTTAATGTGGATCAACACAGGAGTAACTAAGGTTCTGTCTTAGGACCAATTCTTTTCTTGGCCTATATTAATGATATAGTCTTATTAGAATTGAAAGGCAAGCTTAAACTATTTGCAGATGATATTTTTATATTCTATCTGGGAACATCTGAACAGGAAATTATGCTAAATATTAACTATGATCTCAATTAAGCTGGTGGATTGGATGAGAGGACACAAAATGGTTATCAATATCACTAAAACAAAATATTTATTCTTCCACAAACCATCATACAAGATTGAGACCACAAACATAGCCCACAAAGAAATAGAAAGGGTTAAATCGGTAACATATTTAGGTGTCACACTAGATAGTACACTAACCTGGGAAAATCATATAGAAAATGTAAAACATATAATCAGCCCTATAATTGGTATTATTTTCAGATTAAGATACAGCTGTCTTACTAGCCAACAATTGCAAAATATATACTTTGCTCTGATACATTCACATCTAATGTACATGAATTTCATATGGGGGTATTGTAAGAAGGAGCTGATAAAAGAATTTGAGATACTCCAGAAACGTGCAATAAAATATATATTTGGATTTTCTTGGCTCACACCCTCAAATGAATTATACACAAAAACTAAAATTATGCCACTGCAAAAACAAGTAGCTATGTCAGCAACAGTATTTGTATACAAATTAGAAAACAAATTGATACACACATCCATTTTACCCATGCAAATGACATTCATCATTATGCAGCAAGAGGAGTAAATTGAATATTCACCAGCCATTAAATTTGGAACTAAAGGAATTATGTCCTCTATAATAAAGGAATATAACTCGCTACCATTAGGCATAAAGGAGAGTTTCTCTATAAAAAAAAAATTAAGAGGAATACAAGAGATTTTCTATTACGGAACGAATAGCCTATATTAATTAGCAGTAACCCCTATGCTGCCATGTTCGGCTGTAATCTAATGGCAATCACACTCCGTCCGCTGCCGTATTCGTCTTTAGTCCATGGCCTCAGAATTTTATAACCGCTTGATACAACGTTCTTCTGACATCATAGGTGAACTTCTAGTAGTGCCTTTATCACCGTGCAAAATTTCAGCGTGATATCGGTAATAGTTTCGGAGATATAGAATGCCGGTGAAATATTTTGCACAGCCGCCATGTTGGATTGGTGCGACGAAATAAAATTTCAAGGGCACGGTCGGGGTCGGACAAAATAGTAGTATGACCTTACTGAGTTTCATTGAAATCGCTCCAGCCATTTAGAAGTTATTAGAGGGGGAGGCGACACACACACATGGACAAAAGGTGATCTCATAAGCCTGTTTTTTTTTTCATAAATGAAAATAGGCTAAAAATTGCGATCAATTAAAAGGAAAAGAGGTGATGATGACTAAAGTGATCAATTAGAAGGGAAAAAAATGAAATAAAGTCATAAGGAGAAGAAAGGGACTGAGAACCTGAAAAGACGTATAAGGATATGGAAACTGAAAGAAGGAGATAGAAGGGTCGAGTACCTCAAAATGGTAAAGGAAGGAATTACAACAGATGAAGAAAGAGGGGTGGAAGAGGAATGGGCTAAATTAGTAGGTGCAGCAGAAGCTGTATGTGGGAGGACAAGTAGTAAGAAGAGGTGGAAGGAAACACCATGATGGAATGAGAAGATAAAAATTATAGTAAAGGAAAAGAATAGAGCCTTTAGGAGGTGGTATCAAAATAGGACTGTAGAGACAAGGGAAGAGTACCAGGAAAGAAGGAAGGAGGCAAAGAGAGTAGTGGCTGAGGAGAGAAGAAAGTGGATGGAAGAGTGGACAAAGATGATGAAGGAGGATAGTGAAGGTACAAAAAAGGTCCTGTATGGGATGGTAAAAAATAAGAGGCGGAAGGATCCTACGGATTATGTTAGAATGGTGAACAAAAGGGGACAAGAGATAGAAAATAGGGAAGAACTGAAGAAAATGTGGAAATAATATTTTGAAGAACTTCTGAACCCAAATGGAAGGAGGGAAGGCACCGGGTGTGGATGAGTTGAGTGTGGAGATGGTGAGAGCAGCAGGAGAGGTGGGGATACAATGGTTGTACCGAGTGATGAGGACAGCATGGAATGAAAGGAAGACCCAAGAGGACTGGAAAAAGGGAATAATTGTCCCGATCTTCAAGAAAGGTAGTCGAACAGAATGCAGAAACTATCGGGGAATAACACTGATGAGTCATTGTGCAAAGATGTTTGAGAAAGTTTTGGAAAGGAGAATTAGGACAAGGATAGAAGGAGGGATGAGGGAAGAACAACATGGCTTCAGAGCAGGAAGGTCCACAGTGGATTTGATTTTTGCTGTAAGGCAGTTACAAGAACAGTACTTTGAGTATGGAGCAGATCTACTGATGGCCTTCCTGGACATTGAGAAAGCATATGACAGTGTATGCAGAAACAAAGTATGGAAGTCCCTGGAGAATCAAGGAGTAGAAAAATGGACTATAAGGAGGATAAAGGAGATGTACAAGGGAAGCGTGAGCTGTGTGAAAGTGGGAGGAGAGAGATCGGACTGGTTGGAACAGGGAAATGGCCTGAAACAAGGAAGTGCACTGCCACCGTTACTTTTCATTGTGGTGATGGATGACATAATGACCCGAGTAGCACAAGTAATTGGGGAAGGAAAGATGAAAGCAATGGTGTTTGCAGATGATTTGATGATTTGGGGAAACAAGGAGGAGGAGGTACAGGAACAGTTGGACGTGTGGGAAGGAATAATACAAGGATATGGGATGAAATTTAACATAAATAAGAGTGAGATGGTGATCACAACAAGGAAGAAGGAAAGAACCACAACGGGAATAACAATTGGTGGGGAACAGCTGAAGAAAGTGGAGAGTTTCAAGTATCTGGGAAGCCTGATACAAGATGATGGAAGAAACGATAGAGAAATAAATGAGTGGGGGAGACAGGCAGAAGCATTCCGGAGGAGTGTGAGAAGCATGTTATGGAGCAAGGATGTCCCTCAGAACAGCAAAAAGATCATATATCGGACGTACTATGTCCCTATCCTGACGTATGCCTCGGAGACCTGGATTATGAAAGGAAGGGAGAAGAGCAAAATACAGGCCAGTGAGATGAGGTTCTTGAGAAGCAGTATTGGAGCTACAAAGATGGACAGAATAAGAAATGAGAGGACCAGAGAATTAATGAAGCAGGAACCATTACAGGATGGTATAGAGAAATCTAGACTTAGATGGTATGGACATGTAAAACGAATGGAGGAGAAGAGGATACCCAGGAGGATACACGAGACGAAGTGGGAAGGAAAGAGACCGAGAGGAAGACCGAGAGACAGGTGGCTGAAGGGGGTGGAAGAAGGCGTGAAGAAGAGAGGAGAAGACTGGACAAGGGTGGAGGCTGAGAGATGGTGGAAAGACAGAAGATGTTGGAGAGGCTTGTGTTCCAAACAGACCCGGCCAGTGGCTGGAAACTGTGCAAGATGATTTTATTTATTATTTAGCGTATGGCTGCATCACAAAATGTACAGTTAAATAATATTACAATCATAAAGATAATTATAACAGACTACAAACTAATATCAAGTCCATGAATATAGTCCAGTGATCCCTCCGTCATCACCAGGAACTCTGATTGGTCTCCAGCGAAAGCTCTCAAGGGACATTCGTGCACAACATGGAAGACCGTCTGCTTTTCAGCACCACAGTCACAGCTTGGAGACTCTCTTTTCTTCCATTTGTACAGAAGGTCTGCACATCTTCCAGTGTTGGTTCTTATTCTATTAAGTACTGACCAGTCCTTGCGTGTTAATTCAAAACCGGGTGGCTTCGTTGATATGCACAGCATCTTCAATTGCTCTGCTGTTGCGTTAGTCTGCCATGATTGCCACCAGCAGTCATCAGTATTAACGTTGTTGGCATCTTAAGTTCTCGCAAGATGATGATGAAGACATACATAAAAAATATCTTCCATTTTTTCATTTTTGTTTTGCCTTTTTTTGCAGTGTATGTGCACCCACTAGAAATATATATTTCATAATAGTACTTTTCAGTGGTCTTGAGTATGTATGTATGTATGTATGTAATTCGAAAATGAAGTTATTTGAGGTAAGAATAAAAATTAATTTTTCACTGCTTAATTCGATCTTTTGAGAGTAAAGTTCAAAATTTAATACGGCAGTATAGGGGTTAAGCAATACAATGTATCATACCGTACTGAATAACTTCTGTACAGTTAGTCACTAACAATCTAATGTACCATTAACCTAAACAATATCATGTTACAAAAATTATATAATTTATGCCAAGCTGTAACTATGCTACTTGATTGTCCCTAACACGAGCTCTGGCTCATTAGGACCTATGTAAATAAATAAATAGTTCGACATATAACAGCCAAATGCAGACTTTGGTGAAACCTTGGGAGACCACATCCTGCCTGGACCATGGCCTACAAGCTTGGATAACTGGCACACGGTTATTGACAGCTACTGCCGACATTAAAATCTTTCTCTTCCAACCATCCAATTGTCATTGGTTAATGTGCCCGCCTATAACAAATGTCCTCCAATGCGGGGAGGTGTATGCTACAAATATAATGCAGAATCCCAAAGTACAGAATGTACTGTATTTACAAAGCTTCATTTTAATATTGAGAATTTTAATTTTTCCTCCTGATGAGAACCGCATTGATGCGCTGCATTTTCCACTTAAGTGGCGTTCAATCTTTGAGAGTTTACACTCTTGTCCGATGTCACTGTAAGCGACAGTTTTGTATGAGAACAAGTCTCAGATTTACCCCAAGGACAGCGGACTCCCCAATTGAGAATTAAAATACTGTAATAAATGAATGGGAGTTTCACTGCTGCATCCGAAGAACCGCCATTGGCACCCGGGATGAAGGGATATGAGATTTATCCCCCCAAGAAGCATTTTACTCCCTATGGGTGGCCTGTAGCTAGTCACTATATGAGAAATTCTATCCTTGCACATCCACTGTCCTCTCCCGCTCCACCGAAAGATTTTTTAGATTCACTCCTGATTCTCTCGTGTTCGTGTTGCCGGGTGCAAGCTTTGTTATTTGACACCCAGAGGGTAGCTTGCATGTCGAATTTTGTTGTTCCTTGAAGCACTATGAAAGTCAAGGAGGTAAGGTATCTAAGCTCCTTGAACACTATGGCGCTTTCTAGTAGTGAAATGAGGAACTTTGTGTTGGTGGAAACCCCCGAGATTAATTTTGCCACTATGAACACGGCCTACTGAATTCAAATGAAGCTGGGGGTACAAACAGTATATGGCACCATTCTGTCACAATCATGAACAGGTTTTATTTTACTTTTCCAAAACAAGCCTATTGATTCTTCCATAATCATTTTTGTGGGCTAAGCTTGCTAAACCTCCGGGAATCTACTGGAGACTTCCTTTACCTGAAGTATCCCATCTCCTGCAAAGGCTGAACATTCTCCAGAAATTATAGACCTAATATAATGTATTTTGTTCCTCTTTTGCTTTAATACAGTGATACACTATAGTCTAGCCCAGGGGTGGTCAGCTCCAAGAATAATGAGGGCCACTGTTTTTATGAATGTTCTTTTGGAAGGCAACAAACATCCTTCAAGATAACAAATATAGGTGGAAACTTTCCTCTGATACGACAGATTTTCATGAAACTTCTTTCAATAGCAGCAGATAGCATATGTTTTGTGCATAAACTTTGATTACAGCTGCAAAGCGAAACTATCTATTTTAAGGGGTGTATCTAAATAGCATTCATCATTCATTCATTTCCGTGTCCAGTCAACATTTCAAAAAAATTGTAGCTGTGATGGCCTTGTTACTTTCTCTAAAAACATCTTCTATTGTGCATGGGTTGTCCAGGAGGGGGCAGATAAGTAGGTGGCTTGGGTCTTGTTCTGCTCCACATTCACAAGAGGTGTCTGCGTCTGCTGGAAGGAACCCCCATTTTTGCAGGTTGGTCTTGCATCGAGGGACACCCACTCTTAAGCGGTTGAGGGACCTCCACACAGGATAAGGTAGGTCGGTGCCAGGAGCCAGTTCTTCCTTTGGTGTCATGTCTGTGGGCAGTGAGCTCCTCCATCTGTTAAGACGAGTTGTCTCTGGTGTTCTCTCCAGCGGCGTAGTCCTAGCAAGGAAACTCTTGCGGGATCTGAGGTGAGACCTTGCTGCCTGGTGACCATATAGTGGATGTCGATGGTCATTCTCCTGCTTTGTTCTCTTGGTGTCCGCAGCAGTGGCCCTCCGGATGTTGGGTGGGGCTATTCCAACAATAGGGTATAGTTTGTGCACTGGTGTTGGTTTCAGGCATCCCGAGATTATCCTTGCAGTGTCGTTGACAGCAGTATCAACCTGCTTAGCATGTGCTGAAGCGTTCCACACAGGAGCGGCATACTCAGCGGCTGACACACACAGTGCAAGTCCGGAAGTCCTCAGGATGTGCGGGCTGGCTCCCCAGGTGCTGCCGATCAGCTTCTTGAGTATGCCATTGCAAGCACTGACCTTCTGTTTCGTGTTCAGACATTGCTGTCTGTATGTTAGAGCACGGTCTAGTGTGACACCTAGGTAAACTGGTGTTGGGAAATGTTTCAGTCCCTCACCTCGCCATGTGATGTCCAGCTGTCGCCGTGCTTCCCTGTTTCGTAGATGGAACGCACACACTTGTGTCTTATTAGGGTTCGGCTTCAGATAGTTGGCATCATAGTATTTGGAGAGTTCGTCCATCGCTTAAGTCAGCTTTCCTTCCACTTCTTCAAAGGATGAGCCCTGAGCAGCTACTGCTGTGTCGTCGGCATAGATGAAGAGCCTACTACTTGCTGGAATTGACTGATCATTTGTGTAGATATTGTACAGCACGCTACCCTGAGGGAGACTCACAGTGGTCCGGATTTGAAAAAAAGCGGACAAAAATACTTTCCGCTAAATGAAATGAAATACTTTTGTATAAAACTTTAAATTAGATGTTACTATTAGGTAAATTTGTCTTAGTACATAAAATTACTTACTTATTCATCCTCTGATCCGGATGAGTCGACTTCTTCTTCTTCCCCTTCCTGCTCCGTCTCGTCCTCGGGTATTGACAATAAATTACACACCTCCTGAGGCAACTGTCTTCATTTCTTGTTCGGTAGACTTCCCGTGCTTGAGATTACTGGATCAGAGCTTAGCAATAGTCTATGGAACAAGTCAAAATTATTGGAAATTCTTGAGGATTTTCTGGTATGGTCTTCTCTATATTTTCTTACGTCTTGGTTTCTAGACTCTAAGACCTCTTCTGAAAGTTCTCCAATCGGCAAAATAGCTGCTTCTATAATGAAAGATCCATGGATAAGTATTTTATGGAGTGTTAGAGGCATGTAACACTACGGATATAGCCGTACATATAAGCTTGCTGTTTCGCAGCAGTAGGAATTGAACTCTGAACTATTAATTTCATGACCAGAGGAAATTGCTTTTAAAATTATTCCAAAACGAGTTATTAACTCACAGTCTACCCCTGTTATTTCGGATGCTACTTGAGGTTGATCAAAAAACCTTCGGGCAGTGTTGCCATCACTGGTTGTTCCATATCCAGGCTTCGGAATATCAACTAGAAGACCTAATCTCGTTCTGAATGAGTCTTGCACATTTTTTTCTTTCTTTCGAATAAGTCTCGATTACCATCTTTCACGCTCACTTTCCACTTTTTAAAACCCAGGCGGTACGAAATATGCAGGAGACATTCAAAAAATCGAAAGTGGGCGTGTGGAACTGAAATTCCAAACTCAAGTTGTAAATTGTCGACGAGCTTTTGTGCCACTTATGTAGATTTTTCATTTCTGAAAAATTCGCACCATTTGTTTGCCCCTTGTTGGTGTAGTCGTGGTAGCTTCTTTTTTAGCTTGGCTGATGAATCGTCTCCCTCTGCCCTTAAATTCATAACGGTCGCATAGGCAAGCTCTGAGGAACTGGCACTCTCCCTTAGGTCTTTAATTTTCCTTATTTTGCTTCTCTCCGTTAGCTCTTGAAATTCTTTTGAAGGACGACCTCGATCTACTGATTTTGCGGAGCCAGGAATGCTCGGAATTGATATCACAATTTCTGTTTTCAACCAGTCTGAATATTTCTTCAAAAAAACCATGTTCTAGGAAGTTACACTTTCTCCACCGGTCAACATACGGCAAAAAGAAAAGGTTCTTATATTATTATACACTGTTTTCTCAACACTGTCGTCAACATTTAATTGGAATTTGTTAAGGAGATATGTTACCACAAACTTTCCTTGACGCGCGCGAGACTGATTTTTGTTCTCTCGAATCTTGTTTATAAGTTCACTGCGACTAACAACGAAAATTCATTTTTCACTCTTCACAACACACACAACTACTACTAATCAATTACTTCTCGTGATTGAAGATTATTTTGATTTCATGGCCTCGAGATATCCCTTGCGTAGCATAAACAAATGTCTCAACAGGCCCTTATCTCGCGCGAATGTTTATCCTCAGAGCGCGCAGTAATGTTCTCTCCCTTCTCAATCACGCATCTGGCGGGTTCTGGCGATGAAACCCTTATGGATATATTCTCCAGTCTTCATTTTAAAACTTGCATAAGTTTCATGGTATACATATGTATACATTTTTTTGTAGGTCAAGCAACATTTATTTTTCTTGAAGAAAATAAAGCACTATAAAAATAAGTATAACAGTCCTTATAAATGATCTGAAATCGAAAATCATGCTATAATAAAATATATCTGATCACAAACTACATACAGATACAGTATTATAGACCCCGAGTTTCGTTTTGAAGTTAGAATGATATTTCAAAGTTTACTTAATGGAGCGCGGAATTCAGAAACGAAGAGTTGTATCACTTTTGTAGTATTATATCTGAGAAACATAGAAGCAATTTCCAAAGAAAAAGTGAAAATAATGTACACTGATTAACATACTTCACTTGGGAGTTGGTTTGGCCTTTCTAATGTAAAGTTGAAAAATCTATTTTTGTCCGCTTTTTTACGGATCCGGACCACTGTGAGACTGTTCTTCTGGGTTCGCCATCTACTCCTTTTATCCTGTAACGAGACTTGGAATCTTCTGTTCTGAAGGAAGATGCTGATTAGGGATGTTAGTTGGTGGTCCTTGGTAAGGTCATACACTTTCTTTGACAGCATCCTATGATTCACAGTGTCGTATGCAGCTGTTAAGTCAACGAAGGCGACTCCCGTTATCTCACCGCGCTCAAAACCATCCTCGATGTGTTGGGTGAGATTCAAGATCTGGCTACAACATGATTTGCCAGCATGAAAGCCTGCTTGTTGTGGAATGAACTTCTCTTCGAGGATGCTACTGATTCGGTTAAGTACCAGGCGTTCCAGTATCTTGAAGGTATGGCATAACAGGGATATAGGTTGAAAACTTTTCGGGTCGTTTGGTTCTTTCCCAGGCTTGAGTAGTGCAATGACTCGAGATTTCCTCCACATTTTAGGGATATGTAGCTTAGCAACACATGTGTTCATTAGGCTTAGTAACCACTCCAATGTTTTACGGCCAAAGTTCTTTATCTGTTCTACTCGTAGGTCATCGACACCAGCAGCCTTGTACATCTTCAAGCTGGAGATGGCAGCTTCAAGTTCAACCATCGAGAAGGGATCTCGAAGAAAGTGATTCTCTGCTTCCAAATCATGCTGAAGAGCTCCTGTGGTAACCCTCCCTTTTGTTTTACCATTCAACAGGAGCTGGGTCGCCACTTGATCATGTGCCACTCCAGTGAAGTTCTTCTGTGGTTTTACAGGGTCGCCGCTAAGGATTTTAAGCAGTTTCCAGGCCTGTCTACTATTCAGCTTCATGTCGAGGTTCTCTACCAGGTTGCTCCACTTGGCCATGCGAGTTGCTGTGATGATTTGCAACAGTGTTTCTCCAGCTTGGATAGTTTCTTCAGCAAATGGATCCTCTTCATAGAGGGCCTAATACTTTTCTAACAGCTGTTTGTCATCACCGGACATGCCTGGAACGTATTGAGTTCTACATCCTCTCGGAATAGTTTTCCTTGAAACTTGGTGGATGCATTCAACAAAGGTGTCATACATCTCAGGATGTGGAGGAATGTTTATTATCTCCGAGTCAAGCTCTTCACTGAACTTCGTCCAGTCAGCCTTCTTGAAGTTAAACCTCCTCTTGAATGGTACCTCTTCAGGCATCACCACGGAATTCACGGTGCAGATGACAGGCCTATGTTGAGTGCGAGGAATAGGGCCACCCATAGTCTTCACACATTAAATAACATTAATAACTTCACAGTTTGTTGGAGAGATGTATAGAGTACAGTGCTTTGCAGATACACAAATGAGTTGTTGGAAGAAAATTTACAATTCCTTATTGCTGTTATTGTTTCAGTTTCAATGAGTTGTGGTTGGAAAACCATTCTCTGAGGTGTTTGTGGAGATTGCCGGATTTGCATCTAGACCCCTCAAATATTAGACCACTGCTTGCACAGAGGTGGGCTGTGGGTTGTGCACTAGTGGTTTTGCATAATGAAACACGCAGTGGTGGATCCAGGTTAATGTTTCAATGTTTTTGGGGAGTGATTTACTGATCTCCATCCTTGAGTATAACTTCAGTGAAGTTTTATGTTTCAAATGTGTGAAGTGGATAAGATAATTTTATGTACTTATATAGGTCAAAATAGAGGTCAGTCAAAGTGATTTTAAATTTCTAATATCTAAATTGAAAGGAGAAAGACATGTACATTGAATGAAAATCAAAAGGATTTCAAAACAGACCAGAAAAACATACCCATAATAGAGATTGTAACAAATTTAAGGTACGTTTTTAATAAGTGTCATTTAAAGCACAGATATTGGACTTTCTTTTATAATGTAAAAAGGTTTATTTTTGTCGCATGAAAACTGACGAAGACCTAAAAATAGTTCAAAACATGTATTAAAGTAAAAGTCAGCAATTCTTCTAGGTTTGTGCCGTGTCTTGTGTGGTTTCGCCTAGGACACCAAGCTGGCTCATCAGCGAGCCTTCATAGGGAGGTTGAGGTTGCTTGAGCGTTTAGTTTTCGCAGTCAAGTAGAGCAGTTGCACTCTATATAAAGGGAGGTAGCGCACAGTTTGTTACTCCTGTGGGAGTCCGGTCTGGGACACCAAAAGCCCACCGATGAGCCAGCTTGGTGTCCTAGGTGAAACCCCACACAAGACACGGCACAAACCTAGAAGAATTGCTGAGTTTTAATTCACCGGTCGTGAAAGCCAATATACCATCTTCATGTATTAAAGTAATTATGTGAGGAAATAAATTGCATTGTTTGGTGGATCAACAAACTAAAAAGTGTAACATAATTCCATTAGGCTTAATCATGGCAGAACGACTGGCAGGCAACCTGTCCCTTCAATAATATCAGACCATGAAGGAACCTCTTGCTGCCTGTGGCTGTTCCTGCATTTCTGGAAGGTGATTTAATGCCAATTTCCAGACCTTGGAGAATTGTATGCTCTGGTCACGGTTGAATTTGTTGGGTTGCTTGGATATCTCTATGGGCTCTCTGATTTTCTGTGGTAGAAGTGGCCTCCAGGGGGCTAGAGGATGTGTTTCATTGAAGAGGATGGAGTGTCTGCAGTTCGATGAATGCTCTGCTATTACCGATTTAGAACGCTGGTTGAGATGCAGATATGCAATAATTCGGTCCATCTCCCCCATGTAGACCTGACCAGTCACGTGGCATTTTGTACACTACTCCTCTGGAGAGCTGGACTGTCTTACACTGGCCGGATGAGGTCTCATACTTTGGGTCTAGAACTCAATATAGTGTGGATGTTCTTCATTTTTAGTAGCTTGGCTACCCTATCTGTAACATTCGTTGGAAAATATATAATTCAACTGATCATTTTGCATGTTTTCCTCACCATATGCATGGTGGTACACTCGTGCCCATCAGAGAGATTTTGTTTCTTACCTGATCACCAGGGTTGTAGCCCTGTCTCATTCAGGCATCTCAATACAATCCTCAAGCTGCCGAGAAAGTGTGTATCCTGGAGTATATGCATAACGTTCAAAATTAGCGTCAAATGTTCTGGTCAGTTGCACAATTATTCTGAACCCCTGCTGAAACCTGCCATGAACTCAAGTCAGCACATCTAGTTTCCAAAAATGGCTTGCCAATGGTGTTTACGTAGTCTGGTGGAAACCGTACCATCGTCCAGCTTCTGTTGTGGTTACACCTCCCTGTTCAAAGGTACGAACAATTGGCTCACAAAGAGCCTGTGCATGCTGTGCCATAGCTGACAGCAGAATATCTGCTTACTTACATGACTGATGGGGGCATTAGACAAACTGATTGGTTTGCTCACTATTACTGTCAGAGAATTTAAATAATAATACCCAAGTGGATTGGAACTAATCACCTATCAGCTATAGCGGCTTCGGTGGCGTAGTCGGTAGCATGCTGAGCTTCAATGCCCAAAATCGTGAGTTCAAACCCGGCCGAAATCGGCGGATTTTTTAAGAGCGTTAAAATCCTTCAATATGCCTTCCTTTGGAGGTAAAGTAAAACTGGCGGTCCCATGTCATAGATTTATACAATTTTCAAAAGAAAATACACATGTATCAAATACGTCTTGCAATGGATTTCCCAGTGTGTACTTGACAGTGTCTTGGTGAGGTGTGCTTTAACCAACTGAAGAGCCCAATAGCACACCGGGGCGAAACGCTGTCATTTTGTTGAGTTATGCCGGAACATTTAGCACAATTTGTGTTTAAATATATAATGGCTCAACGGGCAATACATAATTTTCTTTTGAAAATTGTATATTCAATGCCAAGGTAAGGTTATAATTGCTTTGGAGTGGAGTTTCGACTCTCATAGTGCACTGGCTTTGCTCGTGACGCGGATACACATGTATCAAATACGTCTTGCAATGGCCTTCCCAGTGTGTACTTGACAGTGTCTTGGTGAGGTGTGCTTTAACCAACTGAAGAGCCCAATAGCACACCGGGGCGAAACGCTGTCATTTTGTTGAGTTATGCCGGAACATTTAGCACAATTTGTGTTTAAATATCATAGATTTATGGCATGCAAAAGAACCTTCCACTAATTAAACTTGTGTGATGCTAAATTGTAGGTTAGATTTAGTTGAAATGCTGTATCAAAGTTCCAACATTCACCACTAGGTGTCAGTAACATCTGGTAGCGAAAGTGGGAACTGCTTGAAATTGAACGGAACTTGTAGCTCACCCCACGGGTGTCCTCATTGATGCAGCTACAGCCTCTGGCGAGCCGAACAAGTCCTCGGACACTCCCGGTACTAAAAGCCATATGCTAAATAAATAAATAAATAAATAAATAAATAAATAAATAAATAAATAACCTATCAGTACCAACTGAGCAACAGCGATACACAATCAGGCACGCCATACCACACCTACTACTCTGCCTACTACCCTACACTTTACTCTTATTTAGGGGCCGTTCATAGAGAACTGTGCTATGGAACTGCTTCCCTAAATATCAACCTAGGAACCGCAACATAATGTTTGCATGTGATAATAGTTTTAACTGTACTGTACATTCAGACTAAAATTTTTCAGGATAGTCATGTCTTGATATGGTGAGTGTACATTTGATTGACAAGCAGCATTAAAAGTAACGAAGTATTGTTTGTGTTGTCATAGTCTGGTGGATATTGTAGCATCGGAATTGGGAAAATTTTCCATTTTTTGGTCCGTATTGAACCCTTGCAAAGAAGCATATGAGACTCAATTTCGGGGGGTGTAACAGTCCATTTTGTAAAGTTGTTGTTAAGCGCTTCTTATAACATGCAGGGTAACATATAACAAAATAACATGCAGGAAAAAGTGAATACCAGGATTAAAACATGAATTTAATAACAGATCAACAAATTTACACTATTTACAACAACAACAAAAATCAAGGTCTCCCAAATGACACCCACTTGAATTAATAAAATTGCCAAACTAGGCTTGACCTCAGGAGAGATCGAAAACATCTGGACCAAATGTCCCAAAATACTGCAATGACATGTGCGTGTGCGGCTTTTCTACATGCGTTACGATGTGTACAAATTAGTGCGAGATTCGTTACCATCCAGTAAACCTTCAGGGGATGAATCTGCATTGTCTTAGAGCTAGATAGACACGAGGAACCAACTAAACACTAATTAAACTAATCCGACACTTCCTACACTAAAATAAAACAAAATAATAATTTCCGCGTGAAATTGGAATCAAAGAACTGCCGTAGCAAACAACACTAACACCTAAAATTAGGACTTTTCTAATCAACACAAGTAAATTAACACGTGACCAATCAAGAAAAAATACGTATATGGCCGCATGCCATTTTTACAAGAAAAATGCAAGATACACCCAACGGTGTCACAACAGACGAAATCTAACAATACAAACAAATGAAATGAGTCACAGAAATCACTAGGCTCAAAGCCAACATTTACATCATAAAATAAAATATTTCATTCCATACGATATGCGGTAATTCGTAACGGACATGGCGAACTCCCAATTAAAATTATGATCCAATGACCATTAAAAGAACAGGTTTGCTACAGATAGCTTACAGGGGTCAGTCGGTCAGCTGGACTGCCTAAACGATGAATCACCAGACATAGACGGGCGCAAAGTGGAATCTGCACATCTGTCAACCCACGTGTCAATTACCTCGACCTGCTGTAGCAATGGCTCGAGTCTCGAAGAAGCGTGCTCCCAAAAAGCACATAATATACGTGTGTGTGTCAAAATAAAATATCTTAGCATTTCCCACGGAAATCCAAGAATCAGCACAGGACAAGGTACCGTAGCCTCGAAGAGCGCTCTGCCTTTCCATAAAATACAACCACAATATTTGAGGGCGGTAGGCACATTCTACCTCTCATCACGAAGAATCAATACACACACCTTGACACAATACACACACCAGAAACACACGTATGGGTTTGACAGAAACCTGAAATAAAGGACATAAAATATTTTCCACCACCTTGCGCTCCCAATCTAGTCCGTGACTAAAAAACCTGAAAAGGAATCTCAAAAAACTCAAAAAAATATAGAACTAAGGTGTTCTACAGTGACATCTTAACTTGTTGCGCTCGGCAACCCTAGTATGAATAAAAACCTGTTCGTAAAACATCTAACAACTTTTACCCCCTTCTCCTACTAAAAATGAATTTGAATAAAAGCACCATTTATCGACCATGACGAATTTCGCATTCGCATGAATAAAATCAAAATACACACGCCGTGCATACTATTAATGGCTCATAAGAAAAATATACAATCAAACAAACATTTTGGCCACGTGCCAACGTACATTTAAATATAACAGTGTCGGCGCACAAAAATCTAAATACACAAGAAAAACAATGAATAAAATTATTTACAACGTTCCCGCATCTAATCTAGCTACACATTGAATAAATCAATGGTTTGTACATCACCGTGCAGCTTGTAGAATATCAACCTCCATCCCAATGCATTCCCCCACGGGAAATCTACTCCTTCATCGTCGACGTTCCGGTAGAGGCGTAGCACTTCATTCCACCAATCGACCTTCCTGTAGACATCTTGGCGTGGCCTCTTGGAAAGAAATGTTCAAAATTATTATTCTACCTAGCTAGAATCGCTATGAGCTACTGACTTTCACTCAAAATGTCCTGGGCGATTACTCAACATTGAACTGGCCCTATCTAAGCATTTACTTACTTCACACGCACATATACATCACACAAAATATAACACAAAATTTACAGAAAATATTACAATCTTCGTCCACCACGCAACTGGCTTTTAACAAGTCTCACAAATTACGTCTACCGCGTAGCGCTTATCTCAACTAGAGATCTCCCTCCGCTAGGCCTGAACTCTGCTCCCAAGAGCACAATAAAATGTTCGTTCAGACAGACGTGAAGTATGCTCACTAGAGCCTGATAAAATCGTGGCGTGAACGATGCTCCTCAGAGCCCGATAAAGTTGTGTGTCAAACTACTCATCACCGATCAATTTATTAGAAACTGACAGAAAGGGGTGGAGTGGGGGCAATCTGTGAAAATAATCTGTAATTTTCAACTCACAGACTTGGGACTAGTATCAAACTTCTTCTTTTCATTTAAACGTCTCAATGCGCTTATGCGGAATCCTATCGCATCGGCGGTTCTTCATACACGTGTTTTTAGCGCCTTTTTTGGTATGCAAATCTCCGCGTGGTTTAGGCGTCCTCTCTCCTGATTCGCTGATTCAATCGTGTATCGGTTGGAAATTCACTTCTGGCACGCCCATAATGACGCCAACTTGGATGCGCGTTCACCCTGAATTTTTCCTTGAACTCGGCTTAACTGGTCATCCCCAGGAATAACTACCACGCTACCTCTGTTGCAAGCGTTGCGACACACTACCTGTCTTCCCGTTGTCAATCTCCAACATGTACTGCCTGGATATCAGTAATAATAATAATAAAAATCATGAAGACTTATTGATCGGCAAATCAATAAGGGTTCATTTATCCTCAGCAAGGTTTTGAAATTCGAAGCAAGTGATTGATATGGATTTTAAAAACAATATCCACAGTAGTATAGACAACATCACTTAAGTACCTCACTCGTCTGCCTGAGTGTGCATTCCACTGTCCCAATTAGTGTGCGTGCTTCTCGCTGCAATGTGCCCCTCTGAGATGTCATTCACACGTCTCGCTAGACCTCCCCTCTCTTACTCACACAACTACAACTTCTGCCAGACCTGCCGTCTTGTTTACAAACAAAGCTCGCTCTCACAGGCATCACGTAGCCACGTGCATTTGAGTGTGGTTTCTCAAATTAATTTTTGCAATATGATTCTGCATTCCTTGTCCTTATTACTTATCAAAAGGTTCCCTTCTCTAATATGGCTTGAGATTAGCACTATTGAAAACAGATTTAGCACCAGTGCTCAATTCTTCAAGTCTATAAGCATTATTACCCAAATTTTTGATAATACGGAATGGGCCGATAAATTTTGCACAGAACTTGGCAAATACTTTTTTCTTAGGATCTGATATCGGTGGTCTCCGAACAAGCACTAGTTCCTGTTCCTGAAGTTCACGATGAAATTTCTTCCCTCTGTATCTCCTCAATCTTCGGTCCGACTGGCTCCTCATGTGTTCTCTGGTTCTCTGAATTCGCAGGTCATGTGTTAACAGCGGGTCCCTTGGGCATGGAATAATCTTATCCCAAGATCTTTCAGGCATCCTGTTGTGGTGTACAACTAGTGGGACTTGACCTGTCGACTCGTGCTTCGTAGTATTCATGCACATCTCGATATCTCCTACTCTGTCGACCCACTTATTATGATCATTTGGAATCAGGACGCGGTAATATTTTGCAACACAGTGAATCGTTCTTTCGCTTGGATTTCTACAAGGGTGGCGAATGCTAGATAGAACATGCTTTATTCCTAAGTTCTCTAGACCTTGTCTAAAAACATTGCTTGTAAAATATGTTCCATGGTCCGATAAGATGAATTCCGGCTTCCCAAGCGTCGGAATGACTTTGTTCTGGATTCTGCTAAGGACTTGCTTTGATGTCGTCTTCTGGATTGGACATAATCCCACCATCTTGGAAAAGACATCGACACATACAAGGAGGTGTCGGCATCCTCGTTTTCCTTTAACTAGAGGACCGAAACAGTCAATGGCGACAAGTTCGCACGGTTTCTGTGGTAATAAAGGTTTTGGAAGCTGTTTTAGTATGAAATTATTGGGCTTAGTACGCTGACACGCGTCACAAGTCCTAATTACTTCAACAATGGTATATCGCATATTTGGCCAAGTAAAAGTTTCTCCTATTGTTGCTTCAGTTTTATCAGTGCCAATATGTGCTAAGCTTTCATGGACATGCCACGTCAGTCCTCTCTGTAACGATGCTGGAACTAGAATTCGAAGTTTGGTGTGATCATCATCCACGAACTTGTGAAGAAGATTATTGAGGTAATGGAATTCTGCTTCCTTTGCACGCACGGGCTTCTTGATATTCAGGTGAAACTGGCTGTAGTTCCTTCTTGTAAAACTTGATCATCATCATCATCATCCACGGGTCCTTTTCTTGTTCCTTCCGAATTTCTTTCAACTTATCCAAAAATTCGCGACCCTTAGGTGTTAATGCTATGTGTTGTACATCTACTGCTGTCTCGTTCTCATCTTCAGGGTTCCTGCTTAAAGCATCTGGTATGATGTTCATCCTTCCAGGGCAGTGTTCTATGGTGATATCGAACTGCTGTATATAAATGGACCAACGCGTAACTCTTTCGCTTGCCATCGTTGTTTTGAATAAGAAGGTCAGTGCATGGTGGTCAGTTCTGACAACAATGGAGTACCCGAAGACCATCATGCGCCATTGTTGCAACGAGTACAAAATTGCTAACAACTCAAGTTCTGTAACAGTGTATTTTCTCTCGTGCTTCCTAAGTTTACGACTAGTAAATGCCAAATATGATCGATTCTTGGGTTCATCAGCGTCTTCTTGGTAAAGCATGGCGCCGATCCCAATCAACGAAGCGTCTGCCTGGATCACAAATTTCTTCGCGAAGTCTGGGCATCCTAACTTCACACAATTCTCCAGTAGGTCTTTCGTGGCTCTAAAGGACCTGTCGCACTCCTCATTCCATGACCATCGATTAGATTTCTTAAGCATCTCTTGCATCGGTGCTACTGTTTTCGTGTACCCAGGACAATTCTCCTTAAAGAAACCTGTCACTCCCAAAAATGCTCTAACATGTTTCACTTTAGTTGGTGTAGGGAATTTCTTAATTGCGTCTATTTTCGCCGGATTTGGCCTCACGCCCTCAACATCAATTATGTGACCCAAATACAGAATCTCGCTCTGGCAAAAGTGCGATTTCTTCAAATTAATTTTGAAATTCATGGTTCTCAAATTATCCAAAAGTTTGTTTAGGTTTTCCAAATGTTCCTCCATTGTTTCCGATGCTATGAGTATGTCATCAACATATCTTGTAGGAAAGCCTTTGACCTCTTCAGTTAGATTCCTGTCTAGTGCTCTTATCAATACACATCCTGCTGTTTTTTACACCAAAGGGCATGCGAGACCAGATATAGCTTTGGTTATCAAATAAAAATCCCGTCAATAACTGGGATTTTTCCTCAAGTTCCAGGTGGTGGAAACTATTCGTTACATCGACGCTAGAATAGATCTTCTTTCCACGGAAGCTCTTCAATACATCCTTGATCCTTGGTGCTTGGTCGTGCTCGACTAACAGTTTGCTATTTAAAACCCGTGCGTCTAGGCATAATCTGATTGATCCATTGGGTTTGGCCACAGTCAATATTGCATTTAAATATGGGGTTGCTGCTTTTCTAATCATTCCAGAATCTAATAGGTTAGTAATAATGTCCTTGACCTGAGCAAAATGTTTCTCAGGGATCGGGTACAATTTACTCTTAAATGGGGTCCAATCGGTAATTTGCATGGCATACTGAAAATGTAATACTTTTCCAGGGATCGTGTCGAAAACTCCCTTATGATGTCGCAAAATCTCCTCTAATTTGCCTCTGTCAGGTTCCCCTAATATTGCCTCCTTAAGTCGCTCCTGAAGTAAAATTTCAAATTTGGACCCGCTAATTTCTTCCTCCGCCAAATGTATCCAAAGTTCCTGCGAAATATCTTGACCGTCAATTTCAATAACTGCTGTCTCGCTTACTCGTCCCTCTGTCGAGTCCTTATCTTCGATCGCCTCATTAGTGCGTTCTTCAATGACCCAAGTATTCGCCTCTCTCTCTAGTGGACTTTCTTCCATGTTCAGACCAACGTGACTCAGCCCCTCAACTCGTTTAAAACTCACAGTATTATTATGTAGGTCAATTATAGCGTGGAAATCACAAATGAAGTTGGCTCCCAGAATAACATTATAATTCATCTTTGGTATCACGATAAAAGTTTGTGAAAATGTGTGGTTTAATATCTCCAGATCTAAATATGCTTGGTGCTTGCAAACGATGGTCTTGTCAGGAATGACCCCTCGGACTTTCATTAATGGTACAGGCATAACTGGAATGGTTTGTTTATTTCCAATTTCTTTCAATAATGCTTCCGTGACTAAACTCACTTGGCTACCCGTGTCGATAAGGCACCTCACTCTAAGACCTCCAATATGAGCATAAATAATTGGTAATTGTCTGATTACATTCTCTCGGTCCTTCACCACTTCCTCCAGGCAATCGTCCGGGAATGCTACCCACTCTTCAATGTTCGCAACAATCAATTCCTCCCGTTCCCTGGTTTCCTCCGTTCTTAGGCTATCTGGTTTTGATGAGATCGAGTTTTTTTTTTATCCTGCGACCCATTTGTTGAGTTTTGCCGGTTGTCATCGTGTCTCTCCTGCTGACGTAATAAACTTTCCGCTCCCGCATCCTGGTGATTATCTGGACTTTATCTATTTGCCATCGCACGCCCCCACTTCTCTTTCTCTGTTTCTTCTTCCGCATTTAGTTCATCCAAATATTTTTGCGACTCAACGTAACGCTCGTTCCAGTCATTACGATAATCTCCCTGGTTTTCTTGCCGATAATTCCTCTGATTATTCCATCAGCCGTCCCCGTTCCTTTGATATGGTCTACCCTGCCTTTGGTTTCCCCTCCAGTTAGTATATTCTCGCAGGAACGTACTCTGATTGTGATTGTTGTTCTGATTGTTGTAATTATCACGGCGATTTTGGAAGTTCCTATTGTTGTTAGTATTGTATTGATTTCGACCGTCGAACTCCTGCCGTCTGGGCGTAAATTGTGTGCTAGTGGACAGTGTTTTCGTCTGATTGTTCTGACTTTGACCGTTTTGATGCCCCTGAACTATTTCTGCAGTGTTCACGCATTCCATATTCCGTCTCCCGGTCTGCGGACTAACCATACTCGTTTCGTCCAAGTGGCGGAGTATCTCCTCGGCCTGAACTGCGGTATTGATATTTCCTGCCACTAAAAATTTCTGTATGTTCATCGGAAGCTGCTTGCCGATAGTTAATACCGTGTTTTCCTCGGAAGGCGGCTCGTCAAAATCCCGGAATTTTACTAGCTGTTGACTAAAAAACTCAGAAAACCTTGTAGGGTGTGTGCTATGGTATTTTCTGGTATATAAGCCCATCCTCAACCCCTGCTGCAGTGAAGGACTCCAAAACTTCCTCAAAAATGCTTCTTTAAACTGGGCCATGTCATTAAACGTATACTTGAAGCTTCGAAACCAGATTAAACTTGAGCCCTCTAAAAATTTCTCCACTAGACGAAGCTGTTTTGCGGGACTGACGTGTTGGTCATTAAAATAATCATCCAGCTGGCGCAAGAATGCTTTTGGAGTAGACCCTGATTATTCCCTGAATTTGTCTGGTTTAAAATCATTTCCCCTAATAACTTGTATGACTTGGGCAGGTGTCACACCAGGTTGTGGAGTTGACGTCTCCCCTCTGTAATTGTGGAATGTGTCGCAAGTTATCTTTGGACTCTGACCTCGGCTCGTATCCTCAGCTAGCTTCGACCCCTCCGGACTTCCAATATTTCCGTGTTTCCCTACTGCATTTTCTGAAGAGAATAAAGTGGCATTCTCTAAAGATCTTATCTCATTTTTAACGATGAGGTCTGCGTGTTCTTGGAACTTGGACTTGATACTTTCCTCCAGAGCCTGAATTCTAGAGTTATTCTCGCCTAGCCTCTTTAATATAGTCAGCCTATCCCCTTTAGTCTCATTCACCTGCTGTTCCCAATCTTTCCGGATTCTACTCTTCAGATTGTTAATTTTTTCTTCGTTGTTTTCCTGATTCTTCTCAAGCTGTTCCCCTATTTCTTGTATCTGCTTCCGAGTTTTATTTGATTGCTTTCCTATTTCTTTCTGATTCTTAATTAACTGTTCTCCCATTTCTTTCTGATTCTTACTTAACTGTTCTTCCATTTCTTCTCGTACTTGCTCTTGATTTTTTCTTAACTGGTCTTCCAAGTTTTCGCGCAAGTGCATCCGTTCTTTCTCCGTTTTTATCTCCAGTTTGTCAAGTTCTTTTATCAACCCTAACACATTGTTGTCGACTGAATTAATCTGCTCTAGTATGTTAATATTCTTCGCCTCTATTCTCTTGAATTGCCCCTGTAATTCGTCCTGCGTGCTTTTAATCCCTGCCGTATTGTTCACGCACGCTGTCTTGATTTTTTTTAAAGTTAAAAAACACTGCAAGTTCTATTGTTCCTTATTATGTCAATAGAACTTGGAAGTGTTTTTAAACTTTTTTAAAACTTGAATATCTTTTTAGAATTTTAATGAATGATGTGAATATTTTGATGTGTGTGCATATCTTTGTGTCAATGCTCAGTGTTTTTAGTTTTTAAGCTGTTGACAAGACATTAAGTCGGCTGATGAAGGACCGATAAAGGTTCGAAACATGTACCTCGTCTAGCGTTTATGTAAAAACATTAATGTATTGATTGGCGGAACTTGCTAATTTGAATAAACACAAACTACTGTAGCATCGTTCAGCTACTGTTGTGGTTAGACCTCCCCATTCAAAAAGGACGAACAACAGGCTCACGAGAGCCTGCCCATGCTGTGCCATAGCCGACAGTTGAATATCCGTTTACTTACATGGCTGTGTGTAATAAAGGTAAACCTAAATGGAGCAAGTAGGAAGTAGGAAGTGTGCAAATAAGAGAAAGAACTTAACTGATAAATAAACAAGTTATTATTTTAGCTGTAGTGTTTGGAGTTTCTTAGTTGCCAATGTTTCACCTAGTTTCAGTATGCTTATACTGCACAATGAATGATGGAAAAAAAGAACTCCAGATGCAAAAAAACAGAACAAGTCACTACAGATAACAGCATATGTACTGACTATGAAAGTTTACAAAACATGTTTATATTTCATTCAGATTCAATGGAGCATCTGTTACCTCACAAACTTTGGAAATTTATCTACCTTGGCAAAATTCTGGAAACTTATGAACAGCTGTCAAGGTTACTACACCTTGTAAAGTTTTACTGTGTCTATTGCACAAATAGCAGTGTTCTGAAATGGGTCTAGACATTTTTATACATGCCATGTCTAGTAAATCTTTCCTTTATCATCCTTGGCATTTGAAGAGACATCACTTAATGAGTTGACAAACCACCCCAGATTCAAGAAAGGTTGTGTTAAAGTGATAAGGCATCCAACGTTTAGAATGAAGCACTGGTTAAATATGGATATTCTTCTCTCTTTCTGTTACACGTTAGACATGTATGACGCTGTCATTTTCTAGCAATCCACTGTTGCCATATCAGTCGAAACATTTTCTTTGTCGAAACAACAGCATATTCGGGTAGAACTATGTTTTGCCGATCTTTTTTGTCCTATATTAGAACTACGTAAACTTGATAGAAATGCTAGAAAAATTAGATATCCATATTAAAAAAAAAACGATAAACTGTGTCCCCTTTTTAGTAAAATCAATCTTTTATCATGTTATGTTGCATTGACTTTGTGATGCCTATTTTTCACACACGTGTAGCTAAATGTTCCGTCTTGATGATGGATTATTGAAATATTTTATACTGGCAATATTACAATTTTCATGTAGGTAAAACTTCTGAATATTCTCTCTTAACCGCATAGCAGCATTGAAAAAGTTCGTATGCTGCCAACTTTTCTATTTTTAAAGATAACCATGTCATGTCAGTTTGAGAGTTGGAGAGGAATGTTGGAACAAGTTTCCTACCTGCTTACCCAGAGTGTAGGTTTAATTGTTTACACAGGCCGGGCTGTTCATTGACCGCGGATTATATGAATGACATTTTGAAGGACAGCGGGGTGCAGCATGCTACTCACAGCTTTATTACTGTGCCCTTCGAGCTTGTATTTCAGTTGTTCAGCAGTCTCTATCGTGAGTGTGTGTGCAGCAGTTCTGTTAGATTTAACGTGTTGTATTTTACGTATTTCACGTACAACCATGGATAGTTTTGTGAAAAGAAAGCGTGGTCAAGTGCTCAGAAGAAGGGAAAAACAGGTCGTAATTAAAGTGTTCAGTTATTTTAAGAATCTTAAACGTAACGAAAGTATAAATAATTTAGTCAATGAAACTGCTCTGGCCACAGGAATATCAAAGACTACCATTTTTAAAATACGTAGTGAGAGTGGACAGGGTCCATCCAGTACTGTCGCCACGCAAAAAGAGGCTAAGTAATACACTTCGCAAGAATAGCAGGAATGTTAAATATAATGACTTTGTGAGGAGCAGCATCCGTCGCAAAATCCACAAATTTTACTTTCGAAACCAACCACCAACTTAACATCCAATCCTGGCTGCAGTAAACTCCGATTCCAACCTTCCAGATTAAAAAAAATCTACTTTCCATTCGCTGCTTAAGGACTTGCGATTTGAGTACACGAGAAGAGGAAATAAAGCCATAATGATGGAGAGGAGTGATTTAGTGATATGGGGTCATGATTATCTTGTGGCAATAAAAAGGTACAGAGATGAAGGGCAGAATGTTGTGTATAGTGATGAATCATGGGTCAATACTGGGACTACAATTGAGAAGATATGGCAAGACAAGACAATAACAACACCAAAGCAAGCGTTTCTGGCGGGACTTTTGACAGGCCTAAAGGCTCCTACTGCACGAGGCCCACGGTTTGCAATAGTCCACACAGGAAATGAAAATGGATTTTTACCCAACGTGCAGTTAGTATTTTTGTGCAAAAAGAACACCGCAGACGCGCGTGATGAAATGGATGGTGAAACGTACGAAAATTATTTCAAACACCAAGTGCTACCTAACCTGCCGGCCAAATCTGTGATTGTTATTGACAATGCGTCATATCACAGTCGTAAAGTTGAGGCTATTCCGACTTCAGCATGGAAAAAAGGAAAAATGCAGGAATGACTTTCGTCGCATGGGGAGCCGTATGAAGAGCATATGTTGAAGAAACATTTAATGGAAATTATTAAAAGTGTGAAATATAAATATGGTAAGTACAAAATTGATGAAATGGCTAAAGAAATGGGTCATTTAGTTCTACGCCTTCCACCTTATCGTTGCGAACTAAATCCAATTGAATTAGTGTGGAGTCAGGTCAAGCATCATGTTAAAATGAACAATTTGCACTTCAAAGTAAAAAATATGGAGCAGTTGATACAGGAAGGATTTAATAATGTGACAACCGAAAAGTGGAAATACTGTGTCGAGCATGTCAAAAAATTGAGTCTGAAATGTGGAAAGCCGATAAAATTCAAAGGAAGGAAGATTGTAGTTTTACGTGACCATGAATCTTGTGATTATGAGCCACGGGACCTCCTTTTTACGTGGAATCCGAACCACAGGACATGGCATTTCACATCGAAAATCTCACATGCATTGACCGGGAATCGAACCCGGACCGCCTTGGTGAGAGGCATACAGCTAGACCGCTGAGCCACCACGCCCCCCGATGAAATTCAGGATGACATTGAACCTCTACTCATAAATCTGGGTGACAGCTCTTCATCAGATACTGAATCAACTGACTGTGATGACGAACGGGATGCCCGTCTGCTGTCATCATGAAACGTAAGCTGATGAGCAGTATTTTCATTAATAATAACATACTTCAACTTTAACTGCAGTCGAAACTTCACACATTTCCTTGTGCTTGTACTTTACTTATTTTATTTTGATTGTTTTCTTTATGTTACATTCAGCATACGTTATAGTTAATTTAATTTAATTTCGTTGTACCGGTATGTGTTATGTTAGCCTACTATTAGTATTATTATACAGTATTTAATTCAAGTCTTCGTCACTGCACAATCGCTGAATGTGCGGAAAGTGTACGCGAAGCGCTTTGTACTGCCTCCTCTCATGGAGTGGCAACCCTGTCGTAACACGCCATAAGACCAATGCTTCATTCTAAACGTTGGATGCCCTATAGTCACTTCTGTTATCCAGTGATGGGGTGGGGGGTGTACTAAAAAAAAAGGAATCCGACAAGAAAAATTTATGTATGTAATGGGTAATTGTTATAATTACACAGTAGCTTCATAAATAAAAGGTATCAAGAGCTCCCTTGAGGGACATATTTCCCCTCGTGATGGGATATTACTGGCACCAAGCTTTATTGAACAGTAAGCAGATGGTGTGTGTGTTACATGGCTCTGCACATGGAAACATGGTCAGAAAAGTGGACATGCATAGTGTGACCTAGTTTTTCCATTGTTGTTGTTGTTGTTGTTGTTGTTGGAGTCTTCAGTCTTTTGACTGGTTTGATGCAGCTTTCCATGCCTCCCTGTCCTGACCTAATCGTTTCATATCTACATAGCTACCACACCCTACATCCGAGGCAATCTGTTTAACATATTCTAACCTTGGTCTACCCCTACATTTCTTGTCCTCGACAGGAGATAATACACAGATTCATCATGTGACATCATGCATCCATGTCATGGAAAAGCTCTTGTGCCCACCTCACAAGAAACAGCTTCATCTGCAATGAAAATAATGGTGACAGTCTTTTAGACCACAAGGGTGTGCTTCTGGTTGATATCCTTACTAGGGGAGCGACAGTGAGTACTGTTAGTTACAGTACCGTACCACACAGGTATTTCTTCAATGTGACTTAAGGACAGGGTTGCCCCTTTTAAGAATCCTTTGGCTGGATATTCACCAACCACAAGCACTCATGAGCAGAAAACATCAATATATATATTACTAGAGTCTGGATTTTGATGTAAATACATACTTTTCCCTTGGTAAGAATCTGCTTGGAAACTTAAATGGTTCCCGAATTAGGTGTCAAGGACCATTATATTTAATTTTAATGCTAGATATTTTCCACAATACTGTACTACATACACTGAAGAAAATGGAAATTGCAACACCATGAAGGCATTGGTCGTTAGTGTTGATTTTTAAGATATGGAACGATGCCATGTAGGTATGTATACGATCCAAGTTTCAGACTCATTGGATTGTTGCTACAGGTCTCCCCACGTGATTGGTCGCGGAGGAATCAACTCCAGTATACGGACTCGGGTGAAGCGTAGTTGACTTGCAGTCTGTGCAGTGATGTGTTCCCCGTCAAACATGCCTCGACGCGGCAGAGAAGAGCACGCTATCAACAACTGTCGCCGTTTGAGAGGGCTCGGATAATTGGGCTGTGTGAGGCTGGATTATCGCTAAGGACTGTCGCTGCACGTGTTGGCCGACAGGCATCTACGGTACAACATGTATGGCAGCAGAGGTCAAATGAAGGTACCCACACTCGTAGACCTGGCACAGGCCCAGAGCGACAGACAACTGTGAGAGAGGACCAAGACATGGGAAAGCTTTTACTGCATTAGAAACTGCATTATTGTGGTATGGAAAACAAGAAGAAAGTAGCTCAACTCAACTTCTTTTATTGAAGAGAATGCGTGATTTAGCTGCTAAGAAAAGACGAGGAAATCTTGTACAAAAATAAATTTCAGGTTATTTTTTCAGCAATGTAGAGTAGACCTTTCATGTAATGTGCAGTACTATAAATGTTTTGTTATTGTTATTCATTCAATAAATAGGAATTTTAAAATATGTAGTACCACAATGTACTGTTCCTATGAAATAAACGCATGTTCGATTATCCGGAAAAATCGTTATCCGGAACACTTCCGGTCCCAATTAGTCCGGATAAACGGCGTTCTACTGTAGTTCGAAATATACCTGGTATAATGTAGCCTAATAGAGCACTACAGTTGGCAGCCCTGGTGACTGAATATATTGTTAGTTCCATCTCTTAAGGTACAGAATACAAAATTTGGTTGAAGTCCAATGGATAGCATGAACGTTACATGCAGTTAGACATTGGATCTATCAGCGTGCGTAAAATCATGTTGGCAACAATGTCATGCATGTGTTGGTCAGAAATAATCTGAAATATTATGATCTCTTGTTGTGCCAATTTTGGATGAAATCCATTTGTTAGTATAGAAGTTACATGTATTTTAAAATTGGATCTATCAGCAGGCTTAGAGTCATATTGGCATCACTGACGTATATTAGTTTCTCCAAATTAATCTAGAATGTCAGGTACTATAGGTGTGCAAATTTTAAGGCTGTTGGCTTACATACGTTCTGATATACACTGACCGGCACCAAACACGCAACACCAATAAATGATGTGTAATTATTGTGTAATTATCTATTCAATCAAAGTGAAGCACTTAAACCTATTTTTTTAGATGGGGTATGATGTTGGCATTTTGCGAGCAAACAATGAGGTGTCGATTGTTGATTGCACCAGCCTCAATTGTTTTTTCCTGCGCAATCTGGAAAACACATCACTGAATGTAAGCCAATAATGTGTTACCGCTCTTATAGCGCTTATTGTTGTACTTTGAATTGTTCCCTTCTCAATCACATGTGTTTGTAGGATCTTTCTGTGATTGTCGTAATTAGCTTTCTGGAGCAAACATGCCCTAAGCCCTAAACAAGCTGCAGAAGCTGCTGCTTTGGCGAAGATGGTTGCAGCATGCATCACGTTGCAGAAGTGTTGAGGACTACACCTTCCATGACTTCCAGAACCGTACGAAGGTACAGGGGAACTGGAGGCTTTGCAAGGAGACCAGGAACAGGTCCGAGAAGAGAGATGACCGCTTCTTACAACTTCAAGTTCTCCACGACTGTCACACCACCTCCATTGAAGCACGAAATCGACTCCACCAAGTTCAAGGGGTCGATGTTAGTGAGAGAACTGTCCGAAGGAGAGTGGAAGAAGCGAGTCATCAATCCAGAAGACCAGTTACAGGCCCAGAACCTACCAGAGAATATCTCACAACTCGACTACGTTTCGCAAGGAAACATCTAGGCTGGGCAGTACAACAATGGGAACAAATGTTGTTCACCGATGAGTCGCGATTTGGCGTCCAATCACCAGACGGAAGAGAGAGGGTCTGGAGAAGGCCAGGGGAAAGGTATTCCCCTTGCACATTCTCATCCAGGACGCCTTTTCAGGGTGGTTCTGTGATGGTGTGGGCAGGAATCAGTATGGCTGCAAGGATGGATTTGGTCATCGTGGAGAATGGGAGCTTTACCGCACATCGGTATGTGAGGAAATCCTTCTGGAGCATGTTGTGCCTTTCGCTCCATTTATTGGTGACGATTTCACACCAATGCAAGACAATGCACGCCCACATGTTGTGCGAGTTCTTGGATGAAGCAGGGATTCATGCTATGGCTTGGCCTGCTCGAAGCCCTGATTTGAATCCTATTGAGCACGTTTCGGACCGGATGTGGAGAGGAGCCCGTCAGCGCTATCCAGAGACCATACAGGACCCTACAGGACCTGCAGAATGCCCTCCTGGAAGAATGGGAGATGATTCCTCAACAGCATTAATCAGGAGCATCCCTGAAAGGTTGAATGCCATCATTGGTGCAAGAGGTGGCAATATGCGCTTTAGAAGCTGCGAACAGAGGTCTCCGAGATCATCTCTGAAGTCTGTGAAGTAAAGTGTGAGGTGTATAAAATCAAAGCAGAAGTGTACCTTTAGGAGCTTACTCAAAATTTCCCGCGCTTATAGCGCTCTTTCCTTGAAGTTTGTTTCTCTGGCTTAATTTGTTAAATTTGATTATTATTGTCATTTTCTTCATTGTTAGACACCTACATGGGACCGTACTACAATATTTCATCATCATATAGTAGATTAGTGTCATAAGAGTGTCATAAATTTAAAATAACTTTCAGTTTTTGTAAGAAATTGAAGTGTTGCGTTTTTCGTGCCGGTCAGTGTATTAATATTAGGGTAAAACAATAGAGACAGCATTTATTAACAGTTGGCAGCCCTGGTGGCTTTTAAGAATAAGCTCGGTCATAACTGTTTATGTACACATAGTACATACGGAATTTGGTTGAAATCCAATTGATAGTGTAGAAGTTATATGCATTTAAAAATTGGAACTATCAGCAGGCTTAGAATCATTTTGGCAACACTGCCATGCATGGCCTCCTGGAAATTAAACTGAAATATTATTGGTGTATTGGCTTTCACGGCTGGTGAAATAGAACTCAGCAATTCTTCTAGGTTTGTGCCGTGTCTTGTGTGGGGTTTCGCCTAGGACACCAAGCTGGCTCATCGGCGGGCTCTTGGTGTCCCCGCCCGGACCCCCACTGGAGTAACGAACTGCATGCTACCTCCCTTGTATAGAGTGCAACTGCACTACTTGACTGCGAGAACTAAAAGCTCAAGCAGGCCTATGAAGGCTTCCAAAAAGATGGTATATTGGCTTTCACAGCCGGTGAGCCAGCTTGGTGTCCTAGGCGAAACCCCACACAAGACACTGCACAAACGTAGAAGAAATGCTGAGTTTTCCGGCCGTGAAAGCCAATATACCATCTTTTTGGAAGCCTTCATAGGGAGGTTCAGGCTGCTTGAGCTTTTAGTTCTCGCAGTTAAGTGGTGCAGTTGCACTATACAAAGGGAGGTACCTTGCAGTTCGTTACTCCAGTGGGGGTCCGGGCGGGGACACCAAGAGCCCGCTTGGTGTCCTAGGCGAAACCCCACACAAGACACGGCACAAACCTAGAAGAATTGCCGAGTTTTAATTCACCGGCCGTGAAAGCCAATATACCATCTTTTTGGAAGCCTTCATAGGGAGGTTCAGGCTGCTGGAGCTTTTAGTTCTCGCAGTCAAGTAGTGCAGTTGCATTCTATACAAAGGGAGGTAGTGCGCAGTTAGTTACTCCAGTGGGGGTCCGGGCGGGGACACCAAGAGCCCGCCGATGAGCCAGCTTGGTGTCCTAAGCGAAACCCCACACAAGACATGGCACAAACCTAGAAGAATTACTGAGTTTTTGAAATATTATTGTCTGTGTGTGCCAATTTTGGAATAGCTCCCATGCATACCTTCCAAGATATCCAACATGGAGCTCAAATTTCAATTGCAGTTTTTCAGCAGTTGGTAGCACTGACAATTTTCAAATATGGGCTAGAAATATTCAGGTATAGATCTAGACTCATACCAAATTCGGATTCGATTGCTGCAGCTGTTTAGGAGACAAACATTTGCCCGGATCGATCTTATTAAGTCTACTTTTCCCTCATTTTTGCAAAATGTGAAAAGTAGGCTAAAAATGGTGTATGTATGGTATGGATTCTGGAAATGTTCACCAATTTTCTCTTATAAAAAATTGAAAACTCATTTCATCACATTTTACAGAAATTTCACTCCAACTTGCAGTTCTCTCTTCATTAAGTCCATAAATAACCTGATTTCTTTCATTCAGCCACCGATTTATTATTTTTTAAGCTGAAAATTCTTCCATTAAACAAGTTCCTGATAGAAACTGAAAATATGAATATCAGTCTCTGCAGTTGGGATTGGGAGACATCAATGATTGATTGGCACTTGCTGGCCTGCAACCTTTGAAACAATCCCCACTGCAAGCAAAGATCTCTGAACTTCTTAACCTACTGTAGTCTACTGTGTGTGGCAAGCTTGGTTTCCTTTGTTTATTGTGGTGTAGACTTCTGAAGGAATGAATTAGAGGCTTATGTAATCCTCATTTACTCTATTGACATAAATCAAGTGATAAATCAAGAGATATCTGCGACCTTCTCCGGATTCATTTGTAGTCATAATCGATCAGTGAAATTTGAAGGTCCCTTCTGCCGCACAGAGTGAAGTGCACGTCCAGTACTGTTTCTACAGTCTCTGCACAACCTGCGGCCCGCACCTTTTCATGCAAGTACAATTCATTGTACAATTCATTGTATTTGACAAAAGAATTGGGGCTGCCCAAGCAGCATTTGGCCGGTTAATGCACGGAGTCTTCATGAATAAAGACCTAAAGATGCATACCAAACTTATGGTGTACAAAGCTGTAGTAATGTCAACGCTACTGTATGGCTGTGAAACTTGACACACTATCGCCATGATATCAAGAAACTCGAGCGCTTCCACCAACAAAAGATAAAGATACATCTTGAATATGAAGTGGGAGGACTACATGACCTACACTGCAGTTCTCGAGAAAGCACATCTTAATAGCATTGAGGCAACCCATCATCGCTCATCAACTGAGATGGTTGGTTCTTAAGTTTAGGGGCTGCGACAACGCGGTCATGTAGCCCCGTGTACTTTGGGTGTGTGTAGAATCTGTCTGATAACCGGTGTTAATTGTGATGACTGTATTAGTGTGTGTTATCTGTTTTTTTAAATTGAAGTACTGCAACTTAGAATTTTTCAAATAGTTCCTACTTTTGCCGCCAAGCGCCACCGTCAACGACTACTAGGCCAAGTTCAAAACTTAGCTACTAGACGCCACTGCAGTCGGCTCTTGGCAACGAACGTAGAAACCTAAGAGCGTTGTTTACATTCTTAACCTATCCAATTAGCTTCACACTGGTGCAATTAGTGGAAGGTTCTTTAACATGCCATAAATCTATGACATGGGACCACCGGCTTTACTTCCCCTCCGAAGGAAGGCATACCGAGGGATCTTTAACGCTCTTAAAAAATCCGACGACTTCGGCCGGGTTTGAACCTGCTATCTTGGGCATAGAAGCTCAGCATGCTACTGACTACGCCACCGAACTGAGATGGTTAGGCCATGTTCACCGTATAAGTGATACCACGCTTCCACGTCAATTCCTTTATGGTACTCTTTGCTCCGGTACTAGACCTCAAGGGCCCCTCTGAAGCGTTTTAAAGACCGGTTAAAACACATCACGACGACTGGTATACATATCCACTCATGGGAAACCTCTGCTGCGGACCGTTCACTGTGGTGGAACACATACATCGACCGCTGTCAACTTTTTTGAAGAAGAACGTCGTTGACAATGGCGAGGCCAAGCGACAAGCAAGAAAGCTTAGCCAATTACGACCCCACTCTCCCCCGACCATTGAGTGCAATTCATGTAGGCGCATGATTTATGCCACGATTGGCCTTTTTAGTCACCAGAAACACATCCACAAGCAGGTTTGAAAAGCTCTATGCAGGAGGAAGTATGTGTACTCGGAATAGAGTTACAGCCGACTAGGATTTCGTCTCTTTCAATAACTTTCTCATTGAGAATTAAGCGCAATGAGCATATTTTACAGCGTGTAAGCAATTGTTTCCTCCTTTTGTTTTTAGTTATATTGTTAGGCCTCCCACGTATATTTTAGCTTGCATTTATGTGTTTAGTTATTTATTTTCATGAAATAATTATCTTGATTTTTTCTTAAGAAAAATATATTGTATGTATTCTTCATGAGCTGTTGAAGAGGATGGTGAAGAAGAAACTGAGGATCATCAGTGTGTGAAGTATTGAAACCATTTTCTCAGTGTTTCCTGCATAAACTATCAATTGTTAAAAGTTATCAATCTGTTATCAGCCGTAATATTTATGAAGCTACCGTGTAACAGATTTCCTTCATTGCATTTTTGTGTCGATTGACTTTAAAATAATTAAGGTATTGTTGGATTTTCATAGTTTCAATGCGAATTGTTGATGTTGCTTTTGTTTATATTGAATCCTATGTTGTACAGTATGTTGCATTTCTCAAGTTTATAAATAGTCCAATGAATGTGAAATTATATAGAGTAACTAGTTTTTCTGAAGTAACCACTTTACACCAACAAATAAAAAAAAGTTTGATATTTAGATGGGCTTTCAAACTTGCAGCACTATGTGCGGCGCACGCCCGGTCGTGTAGATCAGGAAGATGCGCCTGATGGTAGGTTAACCCTTTAACGCTCAAATTTTTGAGTTAATTTTGCATAGATGGTTGGTGGCTACATGTATTACCACTTCCATTAAAGATTAATCTAAGTGATAACTTACATTGTATGTGGCATGAATGATGTTCATAGACTTTTGGTGGATCTTAGTGCCTTTCTTATCTGAGGAGCACACCCGTCTGATGTAAATTACATTTATAGAAACTTGCCTAACATATTTTATAGCACATTGAGAAAAATTAAATTGAGCATACAGAGAAAGAAGTGGTGGCTACATATAAGGTGCGTTCCAAAAGTAATGAGCCGGAGGCTGGAATGAACAAACCAGTGAAGACATTGGCTAATCGTGGCGTGTGTAACGAGGTGTGGTTCCGACCAGAGCGTGCAAGGTCACAGCCCGTCGCTTGAGGGCACGCGTGCACGTCACGTGACTATACAAAGCAAGCAGCAGCATGCATCAATCATCCAACCAAGACCAAGACAGTAGGCCATTCGACATGCTTCCTGGTGTGGTTGAAGACTGTGGGGCACCCATTGGGGGCACACTTTCTGCAAGTGCAGTCGTTCCTTCATGATGGTGTGCACACTTCCGGCGCTCAATCCGACCATGGCAGCTATGGCGTTCACTGTCACTCGGCGGTCCTGTGTAATGAGGGCATCAACTAGCTGGACGTTGTCATCTGTAATGCAGGGGGGTGCCCCCCAGACCGGACATCATCGTCTAACGACACCCGTCATTCCCTGAAGCACTTGTGACACGCCTTGACCCTTGCAAGGGACATGCAGTGTTTGCCATATATTTGTGACATTCTGCGATGAATGTCCGTTCCCCCTACTCCTTTCGATGTCAGAAACCGAACAACACCTCTTTGCTCTTCGTTTAACGCCTCCATGTCACTGTTTGCAATGCCACTGGCAGCGTTGGACGATTGATGCATGCTGCTGCTCGCATTGTATAGTCACGAGACGTGCACGTGTGCTCTCTAGCGATGGGCTGTGACCTTCCACGCTCTGGTCGGAACTACACCTCGTTACACACGCCATGATTAGCCGATGTCGTCACTGGTTTGCGCATTCCAGCCTCCGGCTCGTTACTTTTTGAACGCACCTTATATTTGGTCACTAACCTATAAGGCGTTGAAGCATAAGGCAGGCAAGGATGCACACTAATTGCCTTCAAGAAAAGTCATAGTTTGATGTACCATTGCATGATAAATTCTCCCTCTTCATCAAAACTTAGCCTATTAATTGGATTGAATTTCAGTTGGTCAACACAAGTGTGCCCAATTAGATTGAGCGGGAAGTAACAACTATTATATCTCCTAAAAGAATTGTTACATGAATTATTTATACACTGATTAATACACCTCTGTAACAAATGGGGAGGGGGATAATTGAATGACATGTTTCGCTCGTCAAGCGAGCATCCTCAGAACCAAATATACAATGTGAAGTTTTGAAGCCATTTTTCAATGTTGCCTGTACGAACTATCAATTTATACTTTTCAGTCTGTCAACATGCTATTTATGACCACATGTTGACCGACTTAAAAGTATGAATTTATAGTAAAATATACGAGACAAAATTGCTCTACAAATCACTACCAAAACCCACATTGTCAACCACAAAGGGTTGCGGCACTCCCAACACCTACATACTAAAGGTGCGTCAAATTTGAATAGTGCAGCTAGTATTGCTGAGAAATTCTAAAGCATTAAACTTCAAAAGAAAAGAATATCTACAAGATTGACACCGGCCCCGTGGTGTTAGGGTAGCGTACCTGCCCCTCGCCCGGAGGCCCCGGGTTCGATTCCCGGCTCCGTCAGGGATTTTAGATACTGACGCGAGGGCTGGAACAGGGTGCACTCAGCCTCGTGAGGACAATCGAGGAGATGTCTGACAGTGAGGGAGCGCCCCGGTTACGAAAACCAAGATTTACGGCCGAGGGGATCCGATGCGCTGACCACGTGTCACCCCAATATCTGCAGGCCAAATGGCTGGGCAGCGGTCGCTTGGTAGGCCTAGGACCTTCACGGGCTGTAGTGCCAGGGGTTAAAAAGAAATCTACAAGGTTGCAAGACTGAGAAATGAAAATCCCACCCACAAACAGTCTTGTTGCTGTTGCTTATTTTAGGGCCTTGGCGACATCGTGGTCATGTATCCCCGTGTACTTGGGTGTATTGAATGTGTGTGGCAACCTTGTTATTGTGATTGCTGTGCTCGTGTGTGTATTTGTAAAATGGGGATAGGATTGGGAAGGAGGCAGCCGTAGCCTTAGTTAGGAAACATCCTGGCATTTGTCTCGAGTGGAATTGGGGAAACCATGGAAAACCACTTCCAGGATGGCTGAGGTTTGAATTGAACCCTCCTCTTTCTCATTTTTGCCTCCCGAGGCGGAGTGCATCTCGTTCCAGCTCTTGCACCAAAATTAACATTTCTTGGCAGAGCCGAGAATTGAACTGACCTCCGGGCAACAGCCAAAGAATGCTACGTCAACAGTCTCCCTCCAGCAACTAATGCAAGAAGGTGTTGCTACTGCTGCTGTGATACACTAGCCCCAAACTAGAATTGTAAATACCAATAACCTGCGTTTGTCTACTAATACCATGTTCAATGTTCACTGTGTACCATCTTCAAATTACTCTGACAGCAACTGATTGAAAAAAAAAGTGATCATATGTTTCCCTTAAACAGTTGTCCTGTAGCTTGCCACGGTGGGTGAGTGGATATAGTGTCTGTCTACTAACCCCAAGATTGCAGGTTCGCTCCTGGCCATGGTAAGTGATTTTTTGAAAGGCGGCAAAAATACGGTACACGTCATACGATGTTGGCACGTCAAAGAACCCATTTGAATTCAGTAGGCCGAGTTCATAATGGCAAAATTAATCTCGGGAGTTTCCGCCAAAACAAAGTTCCTCATTTCTCTACTAGAAAGCGCTATAGTGTTCAAGGAGCTTAGATATCTTAACATCTAACCTCCTTGACTTTCATAGTCAAGGAACAACTAAATTCGACATGCAAGCTACCCTCTGGGTGTCAAAAACAAAGCTTGCACCCGGCACTGAGGCCATACGATATTATTATTATTATTAGTTGTCCTGTAACAGGTTTATACAATTACGAATATGATACAGTTAGTGGTAGTGAATGGGTTGTTTGAATGGGTGGTATTTAAAGGTCATCTGCCCACTCTTATTATATTATCATGCTATACGAGAAAGCCCCCCCCCCCCCCAAAAAAAAAAGCCAGACTCCTATCATCTTGGATTCCCTATTAGTGTTGGAGTTATGGGAGTAAATGAGCACAATATCCAAGCCTCTCAAAATGAAACGGCATTGTTGGAAGAGATCAAAAGTGAACAAAGGAGAGGGCAGATGGATAGGCACAAGCATAATAATAATAATAATAATAATAATAATAATAATAATAATAATAATAATAATAACAATAACAGACAGTTCAAAAGTTTTTAAACCTCCCCCACCACTAAATGAATACTGTAGAAAATCGCCTACTTCCAGTAGAATGCCGTTGCCAATTGTTTCCCGCCTCCTTCATTAATAGGTGTGTATACAAGAGAGAATAATAATAATGTTGTTGGTTTTATGTCCTTGCCAATATTAGAAGGACCCCATGGAACAACACGAGGGCATCCGAGACCTACCGAGTCATTTTCCCTCCTGTCATGATCCTTCTTTCTTTTCCTGGTACTCACTCTACCTCCTCAGTCTAGAGCTACCTTCTACTTACTATTATAGTCACTTAATCTTTGTTTAGTATGTCTTACCTTTTCATCTTCATCCTCTGTTCTCACTGCCACTTGGGGATATGAACTAAATGTCAAGTCCCATTAAACTGTAAAGTGACCGTTTCTTTTCCGGTGGCATGCATACAATCCCTGCTAATTTTTATTAAATTATTTCTTGTGGTTACTACCTATCAAAATGAAAATCCACAGCCTGCTTCCAGTCTCCGACCGGGTCAGGAATGGAATGAATGAATGAATGAATGAATGAAGCCCCCATCTAGCGGCGAGGATATGGACTGTGCCGGCTGCCGAGGCCTGACGCACTCCTCTGGGGCAATGATTAAATGAATGACAGATGAAATGAAATGATAGTGGAGAGTGTTGCTGGAATGAAATTTTGTCAGGGAAAACCGGAGTACCCAGAGAAAAACCAGTCTGCCTCTGTTTTGTCCAGCACAGATCTCACATGGAGTGACCGGGATTTGAACCACGGACCCAGCGGTGAGAGGCCGGCATGCTGCCGCCTAAGCCACGGAGGCTTGCGTTACTACCTATACACGTTCAAAATCGGGCACACGGAAGATCTTAATTTATCACCACTAACTGTTAGGGCTTAGGTAGCTCGACTGTAGCACGGCTCTTCCACTATGATGCATTTCAAAACCGTGGAGTACACGCATGCACATTGCATTCTTTTAAGAGCAATGCAGGAATGTTAGTGAGAGTTAAATGTGTGTGAATTGGCTAGCAGGGTAAGGGCGACGACACAATAGTTCACGTTCTCCCAGCTTACACTGCAAACACTTGGTGCAACCGTAAAGAACCTAGCCAGAAAATGTCAAGTATGCTACAATGTTGCAATGTGCCTTTGCATTGTAATGTGTTGGTAAATTTTGTGTTGATCGACTGAAAAGCTTTGTTTATTAGGACTAGGCAGCACTGAAAAAATGGCTTTTATCACTTCAATTAGTGAACTACAGTAATTAAACACAGGGACTTGAATATGCGACGGGGATTTTCGCTCGCCCACGTTGCGAGCCTGTCTTCCGCCAAGCACTTTGCCGTAATGCGGTGCACGCCCGGCACTGAGTATAGGAATTTGAACTTGCCAAGTTCACAGCTGATTCTGAAAATGTGCCAGTGATGTGTGGCAGTGAATGGCAAACATTTTCAGCACCAGCTATGAACAAGGTAAGAACAAATTCCTATACTCAATGACTCAGTGCCGGGCGGACGCCGCATTACGGCAAAGTGCTTGGCGGGAGACAGGCTCGTAACGTGGGCGAGCGAAAATCCCTGTCGCATATAAAACAAAGTTCCTGTACCATATATATTTATTATTATTATATTATTAATCTTGGTCACATTGGACCACTTGAGTCGTTCCACAATCACTTCTTCTTTGAAGGTAGTACTGCTTGGTTCTTGCGCTCTTTCCAGTACTTTTTCATTCTTTCAGATCGGGATTTTCTCAACTCATCTGAAATCTCCATAGGCTTTCTGTGTGTCATTTCTGCAGAAAATTTGTGAGTTTTAAGTATGGTGTTAATTTTATTTTTCTCCTCGGCATCTGTTATCTTGAGTCCAACTGCTTTGAGATCTTGTTGGATTTCTTGGATCCATTTACCTCCAGTTTTCTTTCCTAGATTTCTCATCACCAGTTGGCGTACAATTCTGTTTTCTGGAAGCCGTAAGATGTGAAAAAAATATGAAATTCTTTTCTTCTTCATTGTGCTGGTGATTGGATCAATCTCACGATAGACAGTTTCATTTGGGAGAATCCTCCAGACTCCCTCAACCTGATACTTTTTATTTATGCACGTTCTAATGATTCTTCTTTCCGTTTTGAGGAGCTGATCAGTTCTTTGTTCATTTTTAATTTGGAACAGTGTTTCACAAGCATAAGTGGCTTCAGGGAGAGTTACAGTTTTATAATGTTGGATCTTAGTAGCTATTGATAGGCATTTTTTATTATATGTTGACCAGGTTAGAGATTGTGCCTTTTTCATTTTATTTGTTCTATTTATCCAAGTTACTTTTTCGTTTAAGTTATGTGTTATAATTTCTCCAAGATACTTAAATTGAGGAACTAGGTTAATTTTATGATCATTTATATAGACTTCATTTATATCTAAGGGTTTCATAGGCATGATCTCAGTTTTTTCAAAGGATATCTGTAATCCTATCCCTTGAGCAATTTCTTGGAGACTAGTGATCTGAGTACAAACCTCTTCCTTGTCTAGTGCTAAAAGAGCCAAGTCATCTGCAAATCCTAAGCAGTTTATTTTTATTGATGGTTTTGTTCCAATTTTGATCTTAGGAGGGTTTTCCTTTTGCCAAACCTTCATGATATAATCAAGAGCCACATTGAAAAGCAGAGGGGATAATCCATCACCTTGTCTGAGACCAGTTTTTACTGTGAAAGCTGTTGATATTTCTCCCCTAAATTTAACTTTCGAATTTGTGTTTGTTAATGTTAATTGAATGATTTTTATCAATTTAGGATGGAGACCGTATGATCTGAGGATTTTTAGCAGTGTCAGTCTATGAATACTATCATAGGCTTTCTTGAAATCTATAAAAGTGATAAAGAGTTGCTTATTTCTGTTTTTGTAATATTCCATTATTAATTTCAGGCTAAGGATTTGGTCTGGACAACTTCTGTAAGGGCGAAATCCTCCTTGATATTCTCCAAGTTGTGGTTCCAGAATGTTTTTGATCCTGTTGTAAATTATACGAGAGAAAATTTTATATGTGCAGTCCAGAAGGGTAATTCCTCTGTAGTTATCTGGGTTCGTTTTGTCTCCTTTCTTAAATAATGGATGGATTATTCCTGTGGTCCAGTGTGCAGGAATTTCTTCAGTAATCCACATTTTAACTAGATGTTGATGAAGATTTATAATATATAATATATATATATATATATATTTTTTTTTTTGATGGGTTAAGAGGGGCAGATGACCTCTTAGTTCTGCCCCTTAAAACAACAATAACTAAAATAACTCCTATTTTATAATAAGTTGTCTTTCAATTCAGTGATGACAGCAGCATGAGAACTTGAGTTAGGCCTGTACAGCATAATAAGATTTGGTATTTTTGTGGGTTTGAAAGTTTGTTCTACAGCTGGGGCAAATTTAGTTACCACTGTATGCCACTGTTCTTTTCTTTCTTAATGGAACTATCTTTACCTTTTAAATTCAATTTTCTTTCGTTTCACCTCAATGGAATAGATCAAAAACAAGGAAATCCATAGCAAGTTTAACATTAAGGTTTGTAATTTATTAACATTTATCCAATTAATTTAAAATATTAGTTACAATTTTAACACATAATATGCAACTAAGAAGTTAAGTGTTCTGCACAATTTGGCAATAAATTTCATACAATAGTTATCAGTAGTGTCCAACATTAAGCTTTTTCAGTATCCACTGTGGGGGGTCCATTCCTTAGAAGCACTTTTCCTATGTTCTTGCGTTCTGACAGGTGCTTTGTTGCATCAACAATCTGAAAGTAAAAAGGGGAAACCATTATTATATTGTAAATCAGAGAAATCTTATTACTTAAAGATAATAAAATCTTGTGCGCAGCCTAAACACATGGCAATGTTATTACCGTAGAGTCTTGGTAATTCAAGGTGGCCCGGACTGAAAATCCTCGAACTATAGAAAAAGTGACTTTCAAAACATTAACTACCAGGTGCACAAACAATATGGTCCAAGACTGGACTGGTTTATTTTTATAACGTGGCGGTGATATATAGTTCACTGATTTTCTTCATTAACGACCGGCTCGCTTTTGAAACCTAGCTGGGCGGCCATGTTTACATTCCTTGTCTGCATGGAGCCAGAGCTTTCCCAGCTCGAGGGACAGTGTTTTCAACTCTCCACCGTAGCCACTGAGAGCAGGCAGCGAGGCTGGACAGCATTGCATGCAATTTTGCAACACTGGAGACCTGGACTCCACTTGGAATGAAAGAGGAAGCATGCTATTGTCAACAGTGAACAGTCATACACTGGCGGAAAAAAAATCCCAATACCAAGAAGGGGTTGTGCTAGAATGTGTTTATACATCTGAAAGAGGACGTTGATTGAAATTGCCCGCAAATCGCATTAGCGTGGCGCTAGTTTGCTTTAAATACAGGCTGTACTGTGCGAGACACTACTAACATCGGATTCATAAATGTCATCATCATCATCATCATCATCTTGAGCAGTTTCCAACCGCTGGTCGGGTCTGCTTGGAACATAAGCCTCTCCATCGTTTCCTGTCCATCCACCATCTCTCGTCATTTACTGTGTCCCAGCACACTCCTCTCTCCTCCACACTCTTCTTTACTCCTTTTGTCCATCTGTCCCTTGGTCTTCCCCTTGGCCTCCTTCCCGTCATTTCCATTCCAAACATCTTCTTCGGTATCCTCTCCTCTTGCATCCTCCTCACATGTCCATACCATTGTAGCCTAGATCGCTCTATTCTATTTTGCAATGGTTCCTCTCTTACCATCTCCCTGACTCTCTCATTCCTTACTCTGTCCATTCTTGTCACTCCTACCCTACTCCTCTGGAACTTCATCTCCACTGCTTGTATTTTATTCTTGTCCCTTTCCTTCATCACCCATGTTTCTGAACCATATGTCAAAATTTGCACAAAGTAGGTCTTGTAGATGATTCCTTTACATTTTTGTGGTACATCTTTATTCCATATCATCCCCCTCTTGAAAAATCCATCTGCGCACCTTCCCCGCTCATTTATTTCCATCCTATTGCCTCCCTTTTCTTCAATTATGCTTCCCAAGTACTTGAAGCATTCTACTTTCTGCAACTGCTGTCCTCCAAGTGTTATGCCCATATCCAGTCTGTTCTTCTTCCTCGTTGTGATGACCACTTCACTCTTTTGTGCTGAGAACTTCATCCCATATGATAACACTACCTTCTCCCACTCATTTAATTGCTCTTGTACTTCTTCCTCATCCTCTCCCCATACCAGAAGGTCATCAGCAAACAACATTGCCTTCATTTTCCTTTCCCCAATGCTATTTACCACTTCTCGTATGATTTCATCCATCACCACTATAAATAACAGGGGTGAGAGGGCACTTCCCTGTTTCAGACCACTTTCCAGTTGAAACCATTCCGTTCTCTCTCTTCCCACCTTTACACAGCTTTTGCTTCCCTCGTACATTGCTTTCACTCTTGCCACTGTCTCCTTGTTCACTGCTTTTGCTCTCATTGCTTCCCATACCTTGTTTCTATTAATACTATCATATGCTTTCTCAATATCCAAGAAGGTCATCACCAGATCTTTCCCATATTCATCAAGGGCGGCTGGTGATATTGTTGCAGCGTTGCACAACTCCCAATAATTTTGCAACTAATTCGTCGTTTTTTTTCCTTTAATGTTTTAGTTTTATAGATCTAATGCACTCAAAAATGTGTTTAAATCATCGATATTTTGTTATTATTTATCGTAATGCTTCACACTGTACCTATAAAAGCTGCCGCCTTCAAATCAAACTCCAGGGGGTTAGCTCTCTTGTTGCGACTCCCAAGTAGACAGCGCGGCCGGCAGGAACGAGGCCAAGCTTGTACATGCTTGCTGGCCAGCATGGGTAGTAGGGAGTTGCAGACGAGCTGCCAGCCCCCTGGCAACACTCAGTTCCAAATGGCACCGTTAGGCTACACCACTCTTTGGAAATGACAACACCCTCGATTTCTCTTTCCCCGCGAAGGGTAGTTTAGTTAGTTAGTTAGTTAGTTAGTTACTGTTGTTTTAAGGGGCGGAACTACGAGGTCATCCGCCCCTGAAGGGTAGTTTCTTTCCCACACCACTAGGGAATACTACACCACCCGCAACAGTACAAATATCGGAATTTCATAGGGAGACATTGGTTCACACCCAATTATTTTTAGATGTTTTCTCATCATAACTTCATTTAATATTTTTGTCAATTGTTCTGTGAAGCGAGCCTAAGAACGCCACCATGCTATAAGTACAGTAGATAAGTGACTGAACTATTTTGCGACGTATTGTTGGTGTACTGTAGCGGTTTATGTTTGCTTTTACCACTCTTGTTCTTGCGGGATTTGGGTTGCGATTAGTTCTGTATTTAGTTGATTGAGTATTTAGGTTCCAGGCAGATACATAACCGTGCATTATTATTATTATTATTATTGTTTGGTTGATTCACTACTATGCATTCACTACGAAATTTCAGGCTAGCAAAATTCAGTGTTTTGTTAGTTTGCCTTTCGCGCCACTTTCCGATATAGCACCCAGATGTATCATCTGTGCATCTTGTAAGTTAGTATTTTATTTAAACGGAATGTTTAGTTTGAAACATTAATTGTATTGTGGAGTGTAAGTGAAAATTAATAGAGCAAGTAATTTACTAGTTAAGACAGCTTTCCCAGCTCCCTGATGACGATAAACTCACAGTAAAAACACTCGGTTGACCATTACCAGATAAGTATTGTCCAAAATATAAGTATAGGCTACGAGGGCGTTTAAAGGATATATTTAAGGCAATAATTAAAAATGCTTTATTCTGTTTTCCATGTTTGTTGGTGGAGAATCCGCGTGGACCAAAATAGGAGTTACGGAAATTAATCCCTAAAATAAAGAAACATGAATCTTCAGCTGAGTGGCTTTGGTGCCGTAGTTGGTAGCATGCTGAGCCTCTATGTCCAAGATCGCGGGTTCAAACCCGGCCGAAGTCGTCGGATTTTTAAGAGCGTTAAAAATCCCTCAGTATGCATTCCTTCGGAGGGGAAGTAAAGCCGGCGGTCCCATGTCATAGATTTATGGCATGTTAAAGAATCTTCCACTAATTACACCTGTGTGAAGCTAAATTATAGGTTAAAAATTTGAACAACGCTCTTAGGTTCCAACGTTCGTCGCCAGGAGCCGACTGCGGTGGCGTGTAGTAACCAAGTTCTGAACTAGTAGTCGTTTACGGTGGCCTTTGGCGCCAAAAGTAGAAACTGCTTGAAATTCAATGTCTGCAGTCCTCACTTGAATTAAAAACAGATGACAGTCAGTAATACAGCCATCACAATTAACACCGGTTATCAGACAGATTCTCCACACATCCAAAGTACAGGATATGACCGCGTTGTCGCAGCTCCTAAACTGAGGAACCAACCAATCTTCAGCTGTTTGAAATTGACACTTTTTGGAACTGTTAACGAAGCTGCACAATTGGACAGTGTCTATAGAAGGTAAATTGCGGAATATAACGAAGAAGTTAGGCACAATAGGTATGTGTTAAATATTGTAATAAACTGTATTCGTTTCTGTGGCTCTTTCGAACTGGCCTTGAGTGATCATGATGAAAGTGTAACATCAACAAATCCAGGTGTTTTGAGAGAACTAATTAAATTTAGCATTGAGTTGGATGCTGTGTTAAAGGTCATTTTAGTAAGGGCAACTGTTTTCAAAGGAACGTCCAAAACAATTCAAAATTAAATTTTACAGATTATGTTGGTGGTTTGCCAAGAAGAAGTATCAAAGCAAATAAAGGAATCGGAAATTTTAGCCATTATAGCAGATGAAACTAGTGATATTTCAAACATATTTCAGATGGCTGTTGTTTACCGATAAGTTACGTAGTACGAGGCAAACAAAACATGATGCACACACATTAGCAGCGTGTTTACTGGATTAATTAAAGAAGCAGAAATTGAATGAAACTCCGGAAAATTGAATTGCGCAGACGTATGACAGAGCGCACTTCATGGCTGGTTCCTCTGATGGGGTTCAAGCTATAGTAAAAAAAATCCTATCCTTATGCAGAATATGTGCCCGTCTTTGTTAGCAATATCATTTTTCGTAACGTACAAACTTTTCGGTTGCCATGTTTTTATGTTGAGAATGTTTATTATCCTGGAGATAGAGACCCAACCTTAGACAACCTGCTGTGTTTTAAATTCTTCCAATTAACTCAGGCATAGGGCGTAAATACATACTTATGATTTTTATGAATTCTTATAAAAAGAAGCCCAAAAGAGCCATTAAAATTTGTCTATTTGTCGAACGTACAGTTAGTTTGGAAAACCCATTTATTTCAGTTTTTATAGAAATGTAGTTCATCTAACGTTAATTGATTTTTGTTACATGTGTAAACTTCCCATATAAAATTGCGACATCAGAAATGTTGGTGCAACACCCAGCTTTTCATACCACCGGCCGCCACTGATATTCATAATGGTGTTCTTGTAGCTGTCTTACTGCAAAGATGAGGTCAACTGTTGACCTTCCTGGCCTGAATCCATACTGTTCTTCCCTCAGCCCATCTTCAACTTCTGTCAGAATTCTTCTCTCCAGTACCTTCTCAAATATTTTGGCGCAGTGGCACATGAGTGTAATTCCCCTGTAGTTCTTGCATTCCTTCCTACTTCCCTTTTTAAATATGGGCAGTGGAATCTAGTTAGTACGTTTTTCAAGGGACTGAAAAATTTGGACGTCATATGCGGGAAAACTTACTACCGAAAAACACCATACTGCATTTACAACGTATAAGAAAGAACGCGGCGTATATATGGACGTTCAATCGCCGACCTTAGTAAGTGATTGTATGCACTACTACAGTCACGACATAAACATAGGTTATCAGTAACTTACACGCAATAAATAACATAAAAATTAATTACTGTACCTCTACACTACAGTATAATACAGGGTCTTTATTTTTGCTTAGCAAGGACATTTTCGCTTTCGCTCTCGCGCTCCGCCAGTGACGGCTCAGTTGCCGGCGACCGCGCACACATATGTAGGCCTACGGCAGAATACGGTGCTTAAAATCAGTAGCCTGCCATGCAGTTTTACTGGCCATGATTTACAGTAGATGCTGAAAATGTTCCCCATCCGCTTCCAAACACATATAATACAGGGTCTTTCTTTATATTTGATCAGCAAGGACATTCTCGCGCTCCGCCAGTGACTGCTCTGTTGGCGGCGACCGCGCACGCATATGTAGGCCTACGGCTGAATACGGTGCTTAAAATCAGCAGCCTACCATGCAGTTTTACTGGCCATGATTTACAGTAGATGCTGAAAATGTTCCCCATCCGCTTCCAAACACATATAATACAGGGTCTTTCTTTATATTTGATCAGCAAGGACATTCTCGCATTCGCGCTCCGCCAGTGACGGCTCTATCGCCGGCGACCGCGCACGCATATGTTTGAAGCACGTGCTTGCTTGAACCACTTCAATAAAGAGCTTTCTAGTTCAGGAAACTGTCCCTCTCGCACACGTTTCCTTTTGCCACTCACCCCTTCTTCAAATGCACGTTCAATTTCCTTCCTTTTGCTGAGAATCGTGTACAGTGTAGACGGAGGAATGTTCCACTTTCGCACTATATCCACACGCTTCATGTGAGGATTGCAGTCCACGTCTCGAATGTATTTAATCTTCTCATCATTAGTTGTCTGCGGTACTTTCTTCTTATCCATTATGAAACACGCAATAAAATAGGTCATAACTGGACGTGAACACTAACAACTAGAAGACAATAGTGCAGAACACGAAGACAATAATGCGCCTACGTGAGAAATAAACAAAGGGATGGGATGGAAGGGCAGCGGGAGAGAGACACGTCACCTGTGTTGCGTCATTGCTATAGCCACTTCTACGCCGTCAAACACAATGAAATCATCTACACTGTCAATAACTATCAGAGAATATGAGGCAATATCGCGTCGTGTTTTCCAGAAGCCGAATTTTATAATGAAATAAGAATAAAATCCGGTTCGCGTACAAATAGTACAACGGAAATTTGATCGTCGTAAGCGGGAATAGAGAACGTATTAAGGGGATATATCAACATGTATTTTGTAGAATTGGGACTGGGACTTGAGAAAATCATCGCGCTAAGCGGGAAAACGTCGTAACCGAGAACGTGCTAACGAGATTCCACTGTATTATTATCCCTCTTTTCCAGTCCTCTGGTATTTTCTTCTCCCTCCATATCACTTTCATTACTCGAAAGAGCCACTGTGTTCCTATCACCCCTGCTGCTCTCACCATCTCCACACTCACTTCGTCTATTCCTGGTGCCTTCCCCCCCCCCCTTTCATCTTCTTTAATGCTTCCTCCACTTCTTTCCATGTCAATTCCTTCTCTGAAATGTCTTGGTCACTGTCTGTTTCTTCCTCCACAATGTCCACTATGCTGGTTTTAGTTGGATTTAGGAGTTCCTTGAAGTATTCTCTCCAGATAACCTTTACTTCTTCCATATTTTCGACCTCCTTTCCATTCCTGTCCACCATTCTGACATTTTCCCCTGTATCTCTTCTCTTTGCCTTTATCATTCCATACAACACTTTCTTACTGCCATCACAGTCCTCCTCCATCATTTCTGTCCATTTCTCCAGCCATTTCTTTTTCTCTTCCTTCACTACTTCTCCTGCTTCTTTCTTCCGCTCTTGGTATTCTTCTCTTGTTCTGTCTGTCCTCTGTTGGAACCATTTCCTGAATGCTTCATTTTTCTTTTTCACTGCTTCCTTAGTTCTGGGGTTCCACCATGGTGTTTCCTTCCACCTTTTCTTTCCACTAGTTCTGCCACACACGACTTCCGCTGCTTCTACCAACACGTCCTTGAACCTATTCCATTCTTCTTCACCTGTTTTCGGATCATCCTTCGGTAATTTGTTCCTCACTATTATCTGGAACTTCTCCTTATTTCCATCCTCCTTCAGCTTCCATGTCCTTATTCTTCTTTCTTGGTTTTCAGTTCTCCTCTTTTCCTTCAGTCCTCTCACCTTGGCGACCAGCAGACGGTGGTCACTGACCAGGGCTTCTGAAGGTATTACCCTTATATCCGTGATACTCTTCTTTGTCTCCTTCCCGCATAGAATATAGTCCACCACTGATTTCCTAGTCAAGTCCCTGCTGTACCAAGTCATTTTATGGCTCTCTCTCTTCTTGTACCATGTGTTTCCAACCATTATCCCATTTATCTTGCACAGTTCCAACAATCTCTCTCCTTCCTTATTCCTGTTTCCCCATCCTTCACCACCAATCACTTCCTCAAAACCTCTTCTATCAGTTCCGACATGGGCATTTAGGTCTCCCATGACTATCAGGATGTGATGAGCCTAAATGGCAAGACAGAAGAATTGGTGGACTACATGGAAAAGAAGGAAATAGCAATGATGGGAGTCAGTGAAGCGAAATGGAAGGGAAAAGGTGAGAAAGAAATCAAGAAAAGGGAAGGGATATAGAATATATTGGAGTGGAGGAAAGAAGGCAGTGAATGGTGTTGCAATAATATTGAGAGAAGACTTGGTACAGTATGTTGAGAAAGTAGAGCAAACTAGTGACAGAATACTGAAAATTAGATTAGGACTTGAGAGTGGAACAAAGGACTTCATACAGATTTATGCACCCCAAACAGGGGAAGGTAGATGAATGTCAGGAGTTCCTAGATGAACTGGAAAAGTGTATAGAAGACAAAGAGGTTATAATTTTGGGAGATATGAATGCACATGTGGGAACAGATAGGCAGGGAAAAGAAGAGATAATTGGCCCGTTTAGTTATGGAAATCAGGATGAAGAAGGGGATCTGTTAATAGATTTCTGTAGAAGGAATGGATTAATTGTTGGAAATACATGGTTTAGGAAAAAGAACTCTCAAAAAATAACTAGGTATGGTTGGGGAGACAGAAAGACAAAGACAATGATTGATCTTATCCTGGTGGAAAAGGATAAACGAAGACAACTGGTAGATGTGACGGCTATGCCAAGAGGAGATTTTGAAGGAGACCATAAAGTGGTGATAGCCAAATTAAGGCTGGGAAAAATCACAAACCTTTTGGAAAAGAGGGAAAGAAAAATAAAGGTGTGGAAGCTAAAAGGGTGGGAGACAATGGACAAGTTCCAAGAGGATTTAAAAAAGGAAGTTCCCAAAGATGAAGCAAAAAGTGTAGAAGAGTAATGGGCATGTTTTAGGAATGGATTTGTGAAGTGTGCAGTAAACACCTGTGGAAGATTATCAGGGAAGAAAAAGGAAAGGGAGACTCCTTGGTGGAACGACAGGGTAAAGGAAGCTGTTAAAGAAAAGCAAGTGGCATGGAGGAAGTGGATAGGCAGTAAAAATGCAGAGAAATTACAAAAATATAGAGAAGCAAAGAAGGCATGCAAAAAATTGTACAAGAAGAAAAACGGAAAAGTTGGGAAAGATTCACAGAAACTTTGAAGGAGGATATCCAAGGAAGTAAGAAGGTGCTATATGGATTCGTTAAAAACAGTGTAAAAGGTAGGGAAAATACAAAATTTGTAAAAACTGAAGCAGGGCAGATATTGTATCAAAGAGATGATATATTAAATAGATGGGAAGAATACTTTTCAAAGCTACTAAATGTGAAATACATTGAACTGGAAGATGAAAGGGAACAAGAAGAAACAATGGAGGAAGAAGAAGAAGAAGAAGAACAAGAAAAGGAGATAACTATGCTAGAAATAGAGGAAGCCATACAGAAGATGAAGAGTGGTAAAGCAGCAGGAGTGGATGAGGTGACCACGGAAATGATAAAAGCAGCGGGACCAATAGGGATACAGTGGCTGTATAGATTATTTAGAATAATTTGGAAGAAGAAAGAAATTCCAGAAGAATGGGGAAAGGGTTTAATTGTCCCGATTTTTAAGAAAGGCGACAAAAAGGAATGTAATAACTACAGAGGGATCACTCTTATTGCTCATGTAGCTAAGATCTTTGAGAGAGTATTGGAAGGCAGACTGAGGAGGAAGATAGAAGGAGAGCTGGAAGAAGAACAGTATGGTTTTAGGAAAGACAGATCAACATTTGACCTAATCTTTACATTAAGGCAAATGATGGAGAAAAGATGGGAATTTGGAAAAGACATGGTGATGACATTTATTGATATTGAGAAAGCATATGACAGTGTGCCTAGACAGGTGGTTTGGGATGTATTAAGAAAAAGAAGAGTTATCAGAGCAGAAGTCCAAATGTTAAAAGCTATGTACAAAAATTGTGTCAGTAGCGTGAAGACCAGCATAGGAGAAACAGAATCGTTTAAAGTGGAAACGGGTCTCCGACAGGGAAGTGTATTTTCCCCATTACTATTCATCATAGTCATGGATGAAATCCACAAGAACGTCAAACAGAGATTGGGACAAGAAGCAACAAAGGCCATGCTGTTTGCAGATGATATAGTTATATGGGGTGAGGATGAAAAGGATGTACAAAAACAACTAGATGTATGGAACCAAGAGATAGAGAAATTTGGGATGAAAGTAAGCACAGAGAAGAGCAAGATAATGGTAATGTCAAGAGGAAGGAAGAAAGGAAGAGGAAAGATAGAATTGAATGGCAAAATTCTAGAAGTCGTTAAAAGTTTCAAGTATTTGGGAAGTGTGATCGCAGAAGATGGAAAGATAACTGAGGAAATTGGAAAGAGAATACAACAAGCGAACAGTTTTTACCAGAGTGTAAGGGGTATTGTGTGGAACAGAGATGTCCCAAAGAAATGCAAAAAAGTATTATATTCAACCTACTACAGACCCATACTAACATACGCAGCTGGAGCATGGACTACTACAAAAAGAGAGGAGAGTAGAATACAAGCCGCAGAGATGAAATTCCTAAGAGGTATAGAGGGCAAGACCAGAAGAGATAGAGTTAGAAATGAAGAGATTAGAGAAAGGACAGGAATATTGAAGCTGCAGGACAGGATAGAAACAAAAAGTTAAAGTGGTATGGACATATGATGAGAATGGGAGAGGAGAGAGTACCAAAGAAAACTTTCTGTGAAAAGATGACAGGGAAGAGACCACGAGGAAGGCCCCGGAAGAGATGGGCAGATACAGTGTGGGAGTGTGTAGAAAAGAAGGGAGGAAAACCCGAAGATGTACTAAAATCAGGAGAGGAGTGGTGGAGAGACAGGCAACGATGGAGGTCCTTAATTCACAACCCGACCCAGGAAGCTGGAAACTGGAAATGAAGATGATGATGACTGTGCGAGAGCGTTAGTTACCTGTGAGAATGGACTGAGTGTGAGTGGGTCAAGAATGTCTTAGCAACGACGAAGAGGCCAGTATCAACCGACGAAGAGGCCAGTATCAGCAGCTCACCGTGTTTCAACGAGGCCATGTAATAGGGCTACGTGAAGGTGTATTTTCCTTCCGCGCTATTGAAGAACGACTTGGCAGGAATGTCTCCACTGTGAAGTGTACTGTCAGCAGTGGTCACTAGAAGGTGCGGTTGCAAGAAGACCAGGCTCTGGACGTCCCCTTGCACCACTGAGGGGGAGGACCACCGTATTCAGCGTTTGGCTTTGGCGCATGGGACAGCAAATGCAGCAGCAATTAGAGAGGCAGTTGGCACCACAGTAACGCAACGAACTGTTCAAAATCAGTTCCTTGAAGGACAGCACTGAGCCAGACGCCCTGCGGCGTGCATTCCACATACCTCAAACCACCGCAATCTGAGACTTCAGTGGTTAAGCGCGAGTTCATTGGAGGATGGAGTAGAGGTCCGTTGTGTTTTCCGATGAAAGCTGGTTCTGCCTTAGTGCCAGTGATGGCCGTGCGTGGGTTAGAAGGAGGCCAGGTGAGCGCCTGCATTCCACCTGCCTGCGGCGTCAACACACTGGACCTACACCGGGCGTTCTGGTCTGGGGAGCAATTTCCTACGACAGTGTCGTGGTTATCCCACGTACCCTGACTGCAGATGTGTACGTCCGTCTGGTGATTCAACTTGTTGTGCTTCCATTCATGAACAGCATTACCGGGTGATGTTTTCCAACAGAATAATTCACGCCCCCATGCTGCTATTGTAACCCAACGTGCACTACGGGGTGTCGACATGCTGCCTTGACCTGCTTGATCCCCCGATCTGTCTCCAATCGAGCATGTATGGGACATCATTGGCCGACAACTCCAGCGTCATCCACAACCGCCATTAACCGTCCCTCCATCCCACAAGCAAACATCTGGCACCTGTACAACACAAGCATGCACGTTTGCATGCCTGCATTAAACAGTCTGGTGATCATACTGGTTATTAATGGACTAGCATGGCACATTTGCGATGGCTTTTCTCGCGTGGATATTAACCTGTTGTCTTGTACCTTTTATCAATTAAATGTGTTACCTCTCCAAATATATTGCTGAAATTTCCGTACTCTCCATACTCATGGTGTTGGTATTTTTTTTTCAGCCAGTGTCCATATGATTATTGTCTGCGTGTGGTGCTGCTTACCAGTCATTAATGAGGAATATTGTACGTAAGAAAAAGGGAGTGGTGAGGAGGAGGAGGATCGGGTAACAGCAGGACGACTTTTGAGGTCAGTGTCCAGAGTGTCAACATGCATGTCGCCCGTGTTGAGCTTTTGCGGACTGAAATTTACCATTTGTTGTTTTTATTAATTCTAATTTTTCAACTCCGTTTTATGGGAATACTGAACGATCAAGACATGAAATATCGAAACTCTACTGAAATATAATAAATTTATGACAGATTTGTTATTAGCATTTTGAAGGAACCTGGTAACTGAAGACCAAAATTCACATGAATCTTTATTTTTAATGCAGTGTACTGTACATTAAAAGAGACTTCACTTGGACTTAATAGCTGAAGAAAAGAGGATGATTATGATGAAATCAGTAATTGACTACTTTCTGGTGGAAAGGACTAATCGCAGAAAGCTGATAGATGTGACAGCTTTACAGGGAGAAGCATTTGATGGGGACCATAGAGCTGTGGTGGCAAAATTTAAATGGGGAAAATTGGAAAACCTAAAGGAGATCAGAGAAAGTAAAATAAAAGTATGGAAATTGAAAGACAAATGTACAGGAAGATTTTCAGGAGAGATTGAAGCAACAAATCCCAGTCACTGAAGTGGAAAACTTAGAAGAGGAATAGTCCCACTTTAAAAAGGCATTTGCTGGTGCAGCAGAGAGTGCTCGTGGTAGGACGTCAACAAGAGTGAAAGAGAAGGAGACACTGTGGTGGAATGAGGAAGTGAGGAAAGCATTGAAAGAAAAGAAGTCTGCATGGAAAGAATGGAATCGAGATCAAACAGAAGAAAGCAAAAGGAAGTATCACGACAGAAAACTGAGGTGTAAGAAAGTGGTAGGAGAAGAAAAGAAAAGTTGGGAAGAATTTACACGAAGAATGGAAACAAATGTAAGTGGCAGTAAAAGGATGCTGTATGGACTTCTAAGATGTAATAGGAAAGAAAGTGTTACTACAAAGCTGATGAAAAATGAAAATGGAGAGTTGTTAACACACCCAGAAGAGATAAAGGGACAATGGAAGGAGTATTTCGAAAAGCTATTGAATGTGAATAATTGTACAGGTGAGATGGAAGTGACACAGCCTGACGACTCTACAACAGAGGATGATATAACAATGCTGGAGGTGGAATTGGCAGTACAGTAAATGAAGATGGGAAAAGCAACAGGGGTGGATGAAATCAGTGTAGAAATGATAAAGGCTGCTGGACCTGTTGGTATTCAATGGTTGTATCGACTACTGAAGTGTGTGTGGAAACGGAAATGTGTACCAGAAGACTGGGAGAAAGGGCTAATAATACCAGTGTTTAAGAAAGGGGACAAGAAAGTGTGTGATAACTAGGGCTCGGATTTTTGGGTGCTAAAAAATCGGGAAAATATTTATTTTTTATGTATTAAAAATACCTGAAATGTGACAAAAAAGTAAAAATATGTAATTATAATTTAGTTTAATAATGTGAATATAAACAATATGCAGTACTCACGAATGCAATTTATTCTATGTCTCACTGACTGCTGTAGCATTACAATACACAACGAGATACATCACAAATGACCGACGATTATCGCGAAACACTCATTCTGAAGGCACGAAACTGTGGCAATATGCTTCTTGCCCTTGAGGTGTTGTGTAATTTGAGATCGTAGTTGAGCCTTGATTGCTCTCCCATATGGTTGGCAGAACAGACCGCCCCCACCAGAAGTAAAATTATCTTTTAATTCTGCAACAGACGATAACTTGCAGTTGTTTTTACTTTAGGCATCGTAGAACTGCCTTACACGTCACAGCGCCAGAAATGAACTGCATGTGAGTGACACTGGTTCCAGGTAGCTGGGGGAGGGGAAGGTCTAGGACGTGGTGCAATATGGATATGGACAAGGAAATCCCCGGCTTCCACAGCGAGTGGCACGGGACGACAAGTTAAGAATAACACAGTTGCAAGCTGACATACACTCTGCATGAAGATTAGATAGCTCACAGGTTCTTCCCCGTTGAAGTAACACAGAACAAAAATGCAATAAACTGAAAGATGTAGTATACTGCTTTAAAAAAAAATGTACCATAAACATTATGTCTTTTTATGTGCTAATAAGTGAAAAACAGGAATTTATGTATTTATAGAAAAAATGCTTAAAATATGTATTTACATAAAAAAATATTTATTTACCTAAAAATCCGAGCCCTAGTGATAACTATAGAGGGATCACCCTCATATCACAGATAATAAAAATATTGGAAAGGATATTAGAAAGAAGAATGAGAAGAAAGGTGGAAGGAGAGTTGCACGAGGAACAGTATGGCTCTAGGAGTGGAAGATCCACAGTGGACCCAATCTTTAGCTTGAGGCAGGTGATGGAAAAGAACTGGGAATATGGAGAGGATTTGGTCATGACTTTCATAGATCTAGAAAAGGCATATGATAGTGTCCCCAGAGAGAAGGTATGGGAAACCATGGTTAAGAAGGGACTCTGAAGAGAAATGTTGGAAATGGTGCAGGCAATGTACAGCAACTGTGTTAGCAGGGTACTGACCCCAGTTGGAAAGACAGATTGGTTTAGGAACAAGACTGGACTAAGACAGGGGAGTGTGCTGTCACCTCTTTTGTTAATAATGGTAATGGATGAAATTGTAAAGGAAACAAAGGAAGCATATGGACATAAAGGAATGAAGTTACTGTTATTTGCAGATAATATTGTGGTCTGGGGAAGGAACACCGAAGAAGTGCAAAACCAACTGGATGCACTGAACGAAAATATTCAGAAGTACGGCCTGAAAATCAGTATAGAGAAAAGCAAGACCATGGTGATGACAAGAGGGGAAAGACAAGGAAAGGGCACTGTGAAAATTGGAAGTCAGAGTTTGGAAATTGTGGACACGTTCAAATACCTAGGAAGTGAATTGATGCAAACTGGTAGGTTGGACATGGAGATTAGCCGGAGGGTACAGGAGAGCAATGCATTCTATCAAAGTGTAAGACAACTTGTTTGGGATAAGGAAGTACCAAGGAAAAGCAAGGAGGTAATGTATAAATTGTACTATGTACCCATATTAACTTATGCAGCTGAGACTTGGACCCTGACAAGCAGGCAAGAGAGTAGAATCCAAGCCAGTGAAATGAAATTCCTAAGAAGTATGATAGGAAAGACAAGGAAAGACAGAGTGAGAAATGAAGATGTTAGGAAGGAAGTTGGGATTGGAAAACTGAATGAGAGAATTGAGAAGAATAAACTAAGGTGGTTTGGACATGTAAAGAGGCTGGAGGAAAATAGAATACCCAGACAGATGCTGGAGTCAAAGTGCAAGGGTAAGAGAGCAAGGGGAAGACCTAGAACAAGGTGGATCGATTCAGTGAAGAACAGCTTAAGAAAAACAAATCTGGACTGGGACAAGATCACGGAAGAAGAATTGTGGAAGGAAAGAGGAAAGTGGAGAAGTGCCATAAATACCCCGACCCGGCAGGAGCTGGATAAGGGGAAATGATGATGATGATTATTATTATTGTTGTTTTGGCCTAACATCTAGGTGATATGGATGAAAGTTAAAAAGGACGAAATGCTACTACTACTATTACAGACTGTAGACGTATCGCTAACTTACCAACTAGAAGAAATGAAAATTTAGAAACAGGAATAAGGGAAATAAAGGACAGAGGAATAGAAATGCCCTCAGCCCTTGAAGAATGATAGGGGGACTTGCAAGGAAGGAGGAGCCATGAAAGGCAGATAGGAAAAGGAAAGAGTCCACCCCAAAGTCAGTGGCACAAGACAGCATAAACCTAGAAAAATTTCAGAGTTGAAATTCCTTAGCCGTGAAAGCCAATATACCACATTTTTGGAAGACTGGTTGGTTCCTCAGTTTAGGGGCTGCGAAAACGCTGTTATGTAGCCCCGTGTACTTTGGGTGTGTGTAGAAATTGTCTGATAACCGGTGTTAATTGTGATGACTGTATTAGTGTGTGTTATCTGTTATTTAGGTAAGGACTGCAGACGATCAATTTCAAGTAGTTCCTACTTTTGCTACCAAATGCTACCATCAATGGCACCTAGCTGTGAACTTGGCTACTAGATGCCACTGCAACCAGCACCTGGTGGTGAACGTTTAGAACTTCTAGAGCATTAATCAAATCTAGACTACAAATTTAGCTTCATGCAATTGTAGTTAGAGGAAGGTTCTTTTACATGCCATAAATGTATGACATGGGCCCGCCGACTTTACTTCCCCTCTAAAGAAAGGGCATACTGAGGGATTTTTAACGATGTAAAAAAATCCGACGACTTCAGCCGGGTTTGAATCCGCGATCTTGGGCATAAAAGCTCAGTTTTGGAAGACTAAATTTGTAAATTAAAATGTGAAATTTTAGATTTAGAAATGCTTGTCATAATACTTTTCTTTCCTTTCTTCAGTGATGGGGACATGACCAGTCCACATACACTGCCTTCTTTCACACTGTAAGCCCACCTTTGATGGGTAATCGAAGCTAGTAAATCCTAAAATACTTTACCTGATCAAGGGGCCACACCGAGTCGATGCGTGGAGCGATCTTGCCATCCTTGTGGAAGCGAAATAATTCCTCCATAGCATGCCGAATACGTTCTGGTTCTTCGTCCATTAACTTTCCGAGATGTAGACCTGCCACCACACGATTCCCAAAAACCAGATCCATGGTCTGTACATTCTTTGTGCTCCATGCAATCTTGAGCATCTCAATCATGCCCAGTTTGTGATGCCCCGACATCATGCTGTTGACACCTGCAGGTTAAGACAAGCGTTAAATGAATCAATCTAACAATAATGAGGATCAATGGACAGCAAGAATGCATTTATACAGAAAGAATCCAAAACCAAACAAAAACAAAAAAATGTAGTTAAGAGCCCGACACACCGGTCTCTTTCGCGACATGACCGGGGAAGCGTGGCCACTGAAACTATTGTCACATGCGCCTCTGTGGTAAGTTTGGCAGGATTCAGCTTCTGCATACGAGTAGGATGAAAGGCAGCATTTTCCTGAATATATAGAAGCATGAATCTCAATTCTATGCCCAGTAGTTTACTTTTGATGTTATTTTAAAATTATTTCAAAGAGAGACTACTCATTGATCATTAATCACTCGTTCCTAGCTGCTGCAGAGTGCACGAGTCAATGCAATGTTGTCAAGTCTTTGCAGCATGCTTTATATGTTTTAAAATGATATTTTTATGGAAGAATGTACTAGTACACATTAAATGTAATTGCCATAAATTATATCTGCTCTACCAGATGGCAGTATCAAGTAAACTATACCATTTGGTGCTTGAATCCTTTCTGTGTAACTGAAACCATATATATTCACAGGCAAGGGAAAAATTGGGATCCCATTCATCAATTTAAACCATACAACATAAAGTAATTTTTCTAGGTTTGTGCCGTGTTTAGTGTGGGGTTTTGCCTAGCACACCAAGCTGGCTAATCAGCGGGCTCTTGGTGTCACCGCCTGGAGTTTTAATTCACTAGCCTTGAAAGCCACTATATCTTTATGAAAGTCTTCATAGGGAGGTTATGGCTGCTTGAGCTTTTAGTTCTCGCAGTAGTGGCGCAGGTGCGCTGCGTAAAAAGGGAGGTAGCGTGCAGGTCGCTACTCTTGTGGGGGTCCGGGCGGGGACACCAAGAGCCCGCTGATGTGCCAGCTTGGTGTCCTAGGCGAATCCCCACACAAGACACGGTACAAACCTATAAAAATTGCTGAGTTTTAATAACACCTAAGATAGTTGTTGGAATGGCGTGATTTAATGTGCTACATTAATAATTGGAAATAAAGCAATAACTTTAGTTCGAAATTATCACAAAATATTGTTCATAAAATATAATCCTGCGAAATGGAAAATAAAGACAACCTACGCCTAGCACACATTTCTTAAACAGTCTCTCAGAAGTTTCTAAATAAATAAGTAAAGAAAGAAAGAAAGTAAGTAAGTATAACTGACACTGCTGGGAAGTCATCATGTGCGTGCGCAACCCAGCGCCAGTGTCTACAATGTTGCGAATCCTTCTCAGCTATTAAGACAAAGCGACTTGCAATAAAGCCACAATGCTTGCCTCATGAAGTTCACCGAGCGGTAGCTGTCGACGGAATGACAATAACGAAACATTTGACAATGATGAATGAACACACTCCTTATTGGTTTCTGACGACGTAACTGTACAAGTAACTCCTTTCGCGGCAGCAAATAGTAGTAGATCCTATAGCATGATGACTCGAGGGACAAGGGGTAGCCTAGACGTTCACGTATTTTCCGTGGCTTCAGATAAACTTGTCCCTCTGTACCTTTTGTTTGAGATTCCCCCAAGTAAAAATTGCACGGTGCTGAAACTTACGAACACATTGGCTGGAAGACTACTTCTTGAGAGATAAGTTTCCACTAGGAAGATTTGTTGTTTTGTTCTATACCCAACCATGTTCACGGGATACGAGATAGCCTACAGTAGGCCACTTCACGACAAATCCTAGTTAAGATAAATTGGATTAATATCCATGCTTAAATCTGTATTGACAATTCTAAATTGACCAAAATGGGTTAGTTTGACTCCGCCCAATCAATACTTATAAATTACTTACTAAAATTTAAGTTAACATATTAAACAGAATTTGTCCTTCAGCCTGTCACATATTCATAACCTTTTATACATATCAAAACACACAAAAACACTCTTACTATTAAAAACATGCACAAGTGAAACACATTTTCCCTGTTGACAAAGCATTACATATTAGTCATTTAAGCAACATATACTAAAAATTATTAAAAAGTTTGACATTAGAAGTTTATCCTGCAAACTTTTGATTGGATATACTGTATGAGTGAAACTTGCTACAATCTTGTTTCTTTGCCTATTTCTTACTAACGGACGGAGAGAGATACCATGACCATAAGCATCGGATAAATTATTTAGTGGAAGTTCCATGCCGCATTAGAAAGTGTCATATTGAAGTGATTAACGTCACCTGTGAAAGGAAAAATTTTAAATTTAGCAAGATGTGCGTGTGAGAGTAGAAAACTCAATTTAATCAAGCCTGGATTTGCTAATCAGCGACTGTAACTTACTCTTAACTTTCAAATCCGAATTATCTGAACTAAGGTATCTTACCAGCTCCGTAAGCAATAAATGGTATGACAGAATTTGCTCTTGTGAAATCGGCAAATGCTAGTCAACTGGCGGTGACTGATCACCCAGTGAGGCTCTGTTCTTTAGGGAAGGCTCTCTGTGCATTATAGATGGGCACATGCCTAATATCATTACATGGAAGGGGGGAGTAGGCGTTGATGTTTTAAACAAGCTTTCCCCGACTGCAAATTCATGTACGAGTGTCTCAAAATCACTTCCCTGATAAACATTGGTTGCACACTATAACATAGGCCCAGTTTACTTGCCTATATTTTTGCCAGGTCTGACACTTCAAATTTCCCTTTAAGTTAAGAAAGAAAAACCTTAATCGAAATTAGTTTTAAAACATCACTTATAACGTACACTTTAATATATTGATACAGGAAGTGGTCTGATGAACTGGGGACGACCCCCCCTCCCGCCTGCTCTCCTAGCCTTTTCCACTCCAGGGAACAAGTGGAAGTCTCTATACACTAAGTGTTCAAAAACTCACATCAAAATTGCTCAAGAAGTGGTCGAGTTATAGCAGCACTGCGAGAGCGGGCAGAATTCACGCACTCTTTAACGAGTGGGAACTAATACATTTGCACCTGTTGTCATGGCAACTAGGTGTCGGAAATTTGTTGACTCAAACTGTCCACTATACCGCCAGTCAGACCCCCAGGCCAGAAACATATCCATACTAATTTCTAATGGTTCTTATATAATACTTTTGATGCCAAGCCTATCTTTTAAATGCCATGCCAAGATTCATGAAAACACAACTTTTTGATAAAAATTATTCAACTATTTTTCCATATCTTAAAGTTTTAGATACTAAATAATTAAACCGGGTTTCATTAAAAATTTTGTTTTTGAAAACTTGTTATCAAATAAAAATTTTTGAAAGTAGTCGTCATCAGTCGAAAATTTACTCAATTTACTTCACTCAATGTTAAAACCTTACTTCTTAGTTCAAAGAATACTTAAGTTATGATGAATCCAGTTATTCATCAATATCTAGAGAGAATGATTCCCGCATTTTCTTGGATACAACAGTGAGAGCACTACCTGGCTGAAATAATAATTTACAAAATATAAAAATGGGGTGGATAGATCGGCCCGTGGCAATTTTAGCAGAAGCTCCTTTGGCCGATATATCGCTTCCTGGCACTATAAAGGTTAATACTTCCTGTGAGTAATACAAATTGATAAGATTCATGTGAATTCATTATAGAAGACTGCTGTTACTTATTTTAGGGGCTGCGACATAGTCGTCATATAGCCCCGCATATTTGGATATGTGTGGAATTGGTGTGTTATTGTGATGGCTGTACTAGTGTGCGTATTTATAAATTGGGGATAGGGTTGGGAAGGAGGCGGCCGTGGCCTTAAGTAAGGAATTATCCCAGCATTTGCCTGGAGTTGAAGTGGGAAACAACCGAAAACCACTTCCAGGATGGCTGAGGTGGAATCAAACCCGCCTCTTCTCAGTTTTACCACACTGAGGCCGAGTGTACCCCGTTTTAGCCTGCGCACCAAAATTAAAATTTCTTGGCAGAGCCAGGAATCAAACCAGGACCTCCAGGGCAACAGCCAAGAACACTTAACAGCTACACCACAAGGTGGTCCATAATAGAAGAATTCTTCATCAGAAAATAGAATGGGACATAACCATCGCATATAATCAGGGCCTTCTTTTTTAATTTCAACAAAATATTTGATTTCTTTTGAAGGTAGTGTTTTTTTTAAGATGTTGAGGAATATTTTAACATATTGGTTCAAATGGATACAAATTATCATTCCATCACAAATTTTGACAATATCTGGCAATTTTCAGTATTTGCACATTTTTTTAAATATAAAATGATTCTCTTTTGAAAAGTATGTTATTTTTGTGCAAAATGATGTATGCTGATGATATAATGTCTTGTAAAATTCTGTCCATTTTTGCTTACAGTACAAACATCAAATACCAAGTGTCAGTTGGCAGCCTTGTTTAACTACTAATTTATATTTTTCAGTCTGTCAACATGCTATAATACGAAAAGTATAAATTATTGATTGTTTGCACAGGCAACACACACTTTACAGCCTTGTTTAAAGCACCATCAATTTAAGGGTCATTTACTAAAACATGATTCACCATCTCTATAGTAGCATTCTCTAATAATCCAATCGGATGTAATCCTCTGTTAAATGTCAACTCCTGAATAGGAAAGGTGTTTTAATATAACATGTTTTGATGATGATGATGATTATGTTAATTGTTTTAAGGGGCCTAACATCTAAGTTATCGGTCCCTAATGGTTTGGTGATCGTGAAAATTAAAATGAAAGGGGAACTATAACTAACTACTGACTTACAAGGTAGAAGAGAAAAGGAAAACTAATAGGAGAATGAGGTAAATAAAAGACAGAAGGAAAGGAAATGCCCTCAACTCTCAAACAATGACAACTAAGGGACTTGGAAATACGGTAAATAGAGCCATGAAAAGCAGAGAGAAAAGGGAAGGAGAGAGAGAGAATCCACCCCAAAGGCAATGGAGAAAGTGCAAAAACTGGAACCAGCTCAGGAATCCCAATGGGGTCGACAACTCCCAATATCACCATCCGTAAGCCCTTGAGGGTGTATCACTATCCAGGGTGCACCATTAAGTGGTGAGGCTACACATACCCTGCCTCCTTTAGGGCCTTGAGCAGAAGGCAGGAGATAAGTTACCATGAAAAGAAAAAGAAGAGGACTGACCCCTCAAAGAATGAGGGTATCAATAATGATGAGACAAGGGCCAATTATGGCTGGAAAGTGAAAGACTCCCAAGGCCACAGATACCCTAATTCCGTCGGGGTCGGAAGAGAACTAGAGCTAACCGAGGAAGGTTGACAGGAAAGATGATAGAGAGGAACCCGGAGCAAGTCAGTGGAAGCAATGCCGGGCTCAGCTGGGGTCCCATGGTCGCCAACCACATCCCACTAGTTTTGAGCCCCTGAGGGAGAACATTTTGAGGCCCACTCCATTCCTAGCTGTATATCATCATCATCACCACCATCATCAGTGTTCTGCCCTAGGGCAGGTCCTAACATGTAATTAAATTAATCTATTCCTATGATGATGATTTCTATAAGATAACACAATAAGGTGGAGATTCAATCAATTGAGAGGAGAAGGAGAATAGAAACAGTAATAAAGGACAAAACCATGACTGGCAGATGCAGTGAAGCAAGAGATAAAAGGGAAATACATACAATAAGAATAGGAGATAATCTCCACAACAGAACACACTGCCATCTTCAAAGAGACATTCATACCATTGACTCAATAATAGCTCTTCACACTATAGGCCATAGGGGCTATACGGTATTTCTAATTTTTCTTGCACTTACCAATGACTTTTCACAAATTTTGTCAATTGTAGGGATGATTTTCTTCAGTTTCTATCACTAAAAATAGTCTTTGATTATAATAGCTTCTTACCAATCACAATAACTCGTCCCAAAGGCTTCAAAAGTTTCTGACTTGTTGTGAAGTTAGATCCCGAGAGGCTGTCAATAATCACATCTACACCCTTTGGACTCAGCTTTAATAGTTCTGCTTCATATGTGTCTGGATTAAGAACATGTGTAACGCCATTTTCACGAGCAGCAGCATGCTTACAAGGAGATGCTGTGCCAAAGATGGTTACCGACCCAACCGAGTGGGCAAGCTGCGTAGCTGCCCAACCTACACCACCTGGGGACAAAAATACAAGAATAATTCAGTGATGCATACAAAATTATGATTATGATGATTATAATTGAAGCATGTAAGTAAATAGTCAAGCACCAGAATAGTGAAAATAGAGTTAATGGTAAAATAATGTTCTACACACCATTGTCAATAACATTCTGGCCCAAGCATGGGAGCATGTGTCATGCACCAAGCATGATGGCCAAATAGTGAGCCAAGTGCCAGAAAAATGGAACATACCCATCTATCTCACTAAAGGAATTTAATTTAAAATCAGCTTCTGAAAGGTATTCTCCAACGTGCATATTTCCAAAGCACAGTGCCTCAGGCTGATAACTGATCATTCAGGAGTTTGATCAACGTAAAATGAAATGAAAAAATTCAAAGATATATATATATTTATTTTGAAGAAAGAAAAAAAAAAAAAAACCTCAGTGGAGTCTTCTGATCTTTAACAAGTAGAGCTAGAAACCCTTCAGAGAGCTAAGTGTTTGACGGAAGAAAGAGGATGGACTTTTCTACATGATGCCTTATTGTAAGTTTTTATATCTTCTTCATTTCCTGCTTCCAGTGATCTGGGTCGGGGTGTGAATCAAGGACCTTTCTACTTTTCTTTCTCTCCAACACTGTCATTCTTCCAGCATATCTTCCACTCTCCTCTTTCCTCAATGCTCTCCCTCACTGTATCCATCCACTCATCTTCTGCCTTCCCGTGTCTTTCTCAGTAAATAATCGCTTCGGGAAAGTCTTCTCCCAGTATTTGAAGCTTTTGACAACTTCTAATAATTTTCCATCATTTCCCCTACCATCTAGCACATTTCTCGTCATCACTACCATCAGACTCTTATCCTCACCGATTTTCATTCCATACTCTTCCAATCTTCTTGTTCCAAGCATTAACTTGTGCTTGGAGTTACAATTAAAAGTCCCCCCCATATCACTATGTCATCAGCAAAGAGTAAGGCCCTAGTCCCTTTACTTCCCATTCTCCATTTCATTCGTTTATGGATTCCATCCATGACAGTGAGGGAAAGTATAGGGGACAATTCACTCCCTTGTCAGAGACCTGTTGTAGTGAACCAGTTTATTTGTGCAATTTTGGTCTTCATTCTACTGACACACTGACAATACATGGCTTTTATCATTTCCACTTCAGCTCTTCCTACTTTCTCCATTATCAATGCATCCCAAACTATCATATGCCTTCACAATATGCCTTAAATAAGAAGCAAAAATAGATTATTTTATGAGGACTTAAAATTACAAGTATTAAAATTACTTCGTAAAGTGCACTGTTAAAAGAACTCTGAAAAAAATTTCGTTAATGACAAATTTTCACTTTGCCCTGGTAAATTGAAGAACTATGTTGTGGCACTTGAATCATTTTAAATGTTAGAACATTTAAACATATACAGTTTCAAATTTTTCAAATTAACATTTTAAGTTTGATCAAACCACTTCTCAAACACCAACTCCTTCACTTGTGGAGCGAGTTCAAGGTCACACGGATTGATATCACCCACCTCCACCTCCACCACTGAAAATGGTTCCTGACAGGAGTTGCATTGTGGGCTGTTACCTTATCACGGAGGATACTGGCATTGTACAGTAGGGCTGGACGTACCCTCCAAATTATTATTAATAGAATCGCTTTTCAGTTGGTGAACACATGTGTACCCAATTAGATTGGACAAGGAGTAATCATTTCCTAGTGCCTAAAATAAATACGTGAGTTATTTATACTCTTATGGGGCAGATGATCTAGTAGTTACACCCCTTATAACAATAACTAATTAACATTTATACACTTCTCATAGAGAAGAAAAAAGAAGAACAAACATACTAGACTTACACTAAATACCGGTACTATGCAACAAAATCAATTATGTTATATCTGATGAAGAAAGGGTAGCCGGGTCAGCCAAAATGAAGAGATTTTGGGAGAGGAGGAAGATTATGATGACAGCTAAATTCCCTGTGAATTCTTCCATCATCATCATTTTTCATTTTCCAGCGCAAGCCGGGTCGGAGCAATTATGACACCCCTCCACTTTACTGTCTGTCCACCATCCTCTGCTAATTCTTGTATGACTTAAATGTATTTGGTTTGATGTATATGTGGACATAAACAAAGAAAAACTAACAAAAAAACACTTATTGAGACTACTATAAGGTGCATTCAAAAAAGTAATGAGCCGGAGGCTGGAATGAGCAAACCGGTGACTACATCGGCTAATCGTGGTGTGGTTCCGACCAGAGTGTGGAAGGTCACAGCTCGTCCCTAGTGGGCACGCGTGCACCTCACGTGACCATACAAAGCGAGCAGCAGCATGCAACAATCGTCCAACGCTGCCAGTCGCATTGCAAACTGTGACATGGAGGCGTCAACCGAAGAGCAAAGAGGTGTTGATCGGTTTTTGACAGCGGAAGGAGTAGGGGGAACGGACATTTATGGCTGAATGTGACAAGTGTACGGCGAACACAGCATGTCCCTTGCAAGGGTCAAGGCGTGGCACAAGCGCTTTAGGGAAGGAAGGGTGTGGTTAGCTGATGATGCCCGTCTGGGGCACCCCCCTGCATTACCGATGACAACGTCCAGCTGGTTGATGCACTCATTACCCAGGACCGCCGAGTGACAGTGAACGCCATAGCCGCCGTGGTCGCTCCAAGACAATGCACGACCTCATACGGCCAACACAGTCGCGGCACTCCTGCAGAAATTCAAATGTGAGGTTCTCGACCACCCTCCATACAGTTCAGACCTCTCTCTCCCTGTGATTACGCCATGTTTGGTCCCCTGAAAAGGGCTCTGCGGGGCCAACGATTCACCTCGGACGCCGATGTCCAGCTGTACGTGCGGAACTGGTTCACATTGCAGCCCAGGGAATTTTATGACACAGCCATTCACCGCCTCGTGTCACAGTGGGACAAGTGCCTCAACAGCCAGGGCCAATACTTCTAACATACAGGTACTGGTTTCTGTATCTATGCCTCCGGCACGTTACTTTTTGAACGCACCTTATAGTTTCGTGAAGCGAACATCAGCAGATCTAAACATCAATAAATCTGAGAAACGTGAACAAGATGGCAAGTAACAAACATGTAGCCAAAATATCTAACACTTTCGTAGCAATTCAGTTCATGTACATTAACAAGGGAACGGATTGCGGTGTGAAATTATTATCTGGTCAAAATTTAGTACAGAATATTCCCAAAATGTTGTACAATGACGTAGTGAAAACCGCACGGGCCACTTTCAACTTTGAACGCCAATATTGAACGCCGAAAACCTGCCGGGAGGCTTCATGAGCGAGGAGGTGGGAAGAGTTAAAGCTGGCCTTGAATCCTATCAGGACGCGATGGCTCCCGGCCACCAGGCAGCGAGCTGCCTTGGTGCGTTGCATTCCCTACTTAAATGTTCCGCTCACTCTTCTACCCTCTCGATTAAGAGTATACCATGCAACATAATGTGATGTTTTGAGTTTGGCATTTCTGTAAATAAAAAAAATGGCCTTTAATTTTTTTCCTCCTTTACTCTTTGTAAACCTTGCAATAGTGGATGTGAACTGATAAGGGAGTGACAGGATGAGAGGAAGGTGGAAGGCGGGGATTGTAACCCAGCACGGCAGGTTGCTGCCTGGTGGCCGCCAGCCATCGCGTGCTGCTACGGTTCAAGGCCAGCTTTACCTCTTCCCACCTCTTCGCTCATGCCATCGCCCGAAAGGTCTTTTGGCGTTGAATATTGGCGTTCAAAATTGAAAGTGGCCCGTGCGGTTTTCACTACGTCATTGTACAACTTCTTAGGAATATTGTGTACTAAATTTCAACCAGATTAGAATTGTACACCGCAATCCGTTCCCTTGTAAGTAAGATTAATACTGGCCAAATGGAACAAATAACTGGCTACAAATGAAAGACAATACATGAAGATTCATAACAATAAACAAAGTCAAGTAACTGGAAATGCAGCGCCATCTATATCTAGGCATCAATGACAATGGATCCAGGAGAATACCGGTATACTGTACTTCACCTCCGAAGATGTGACGGACTACACTTGTCATAAAGCATACCTGCACATGAATGTATGAGAATACTCTGGCCAGGCCTTAGATGACCAATATCCAAGACACTGAAGTAAGCTGTGAGGTAGTTTGCTGCCAGCGCTGCCCCATGCTCAAAGGGTATATTGGCTGGAAGTAGGAAGCAATTGGCTGCTGGAAGAATCACAGTCTCCCGGTACAAGTCTCCTGAGAACTGGTAGCAGAGAACTCTGTCGCCAACCTGCAACATCAGTATCCTTTACTATGAAACAGAATGACAATAGAACAAGCATCAACTATGTGCAGGACCGCCGAGAAGGGGGGAAAATGCACAGGGGCCCGTAAGCGGTGAGGGCCCGCTAGTGATTCTTTACATTTTCTTGCGAATATTGTTCTATGTTCTTTTTTAAACCTTGTAAGATGAGTAAGTGTTCATCATCTTATTCATTTCCCCTTTTCCAGCTGACACTGGGTGGGGGCAAATATGGTTCCTCTCCACTTTGTTCTGTCGTTCCACCATTCCTCTTCCGACACTGTGTTCCAATCCAGGTTCCGTTTACTAATGCTATTCTTCAAGTACATCAACGCATTCTTGGTCTTCCTCGTCCTGTCTTCTCTGTCATCCGTCGTTCCAGTGCTCGTCTTGATAGCCTTACTTCATTCATCCATTTGACATGTCCAAACCATCTCAATCTTGTTTTGCTCCAGTTTGTCACTTAAGTTTCTGTACTCCCAGTTCTTTCCATATATCTTCATTTCTCACTCTGTCTCTCATCGTTTTCTGGACCATACTTCTCAGGAATCTCATCTCAGCTGCCTGTACTCTGCTCTTATCTCTCTGCTCCATCTCTCTTAGTCATTGTCCAAGTTTCTGCTGCATATGTCATTATAGGTACATAATATGCTTTGTACATAACTTCTTTAGCCTTAATTGGTATATCCTTGTTCCATACTAGTCTCCGTACCTGTTGGTAGAAAGCACTCCCGAGTTGTATTCTTCTGCTAATTTCCAAATCTAGTCTTCCATCTTCAGTCAGTTCACTTCCCAAGTATTTGAAGTGTTTCCACACTTCCAATTTCTTATCTCCTACTTTGATTACTCCTTTTCCTACTTTCTTACCTCTACTCACCACCACTGTTTTACTCTTCTCCACATTTATCTTCAATCCCCATTGCTCAATCTTTTCAATTATTACGTCTAACTGTTCTTGTACTTCCATCTCATCCTCGCCCCAGATCACAACATAGTCTGAAAACAACATTACCTTCATCTTTGGCCTACTATAGTCTTCTATTGCTGCTTTCATGATGTCATCCATCACCACTAAGAATAATAATGGTGACAACACACTTCCTCGCTTTAGTTCAGTGTAAATTTTAAACCATTCCAATGCTCCGAATCGTCTTCACACCACTGTAGCAATCCATGCACATTCCTTTTATCATGTCTCTCAGTTCCTTGCCTATCCCCCTATTTGTTAAGCTTTCCCAAACTTTTGTTGTAGGGGTACTATCATAGGCCTTTTCTAGATCAATAAAAGTCATTACCATATCCTTCCCATATTCCCAACTCTCTTCAATGTTCTGTCTCAGAATGAAAATGGGTTCCACTCAGGGGCGGATCCAGACACTGATCTTGGAGGGGGCGGTCATGATATCTGTCCTCAAAATGGAGGGGGGGGGGGTAAATATACCATAATGCAAATTTAAAAGTTAACAATAAACATCGGATTATTTGCGCATACTTTTACCAAAATGTCATTTTTTTCGAAATGTGAAATTTTTCGTTACTTTCCTACTTTCTGTGTGGTCACTAAACAATATTTTGTTTGCTCATACTTACCTATACTTACATACACTATCAGTATCGGACTGGCCCTATGAGCCCTCGACGGGAGCGAGAGAGTAGGGGCCTAACCCCCCCCCTCACCCACCCTCTCCCCAGTGACTTGCTCCAATTTTTACACTGAAAAATATTTTGATGCAGAGTTTACTGACACGGGGATCGCGCGCATTGAAATACTGTGATCGTAATGAGCCCCCTTCGGAACTTACCACCCCCCCTCCCCCCCCCCGCTTTTCCCCATTTTTAGATACAATATAATAAGCTGATGTTAGAGGCCCACTCACACAAGTGCCGAAGTCATTAATTTTAAGACCCCGAGGCCCCTTGATGCCTCAGATGCCTTCAATGGTCCGAGGGGGGTCAAAAGTCCCCCGGACCTCCTCATAGGTAATGATTGACTTATCCCCTTTGCGAGTAGCCCTCCCTCTCGTAAGTTGTAAACAAAGATGCAGAATATCTTAGCTAGCTAATAACTGGGGTCACAGGCCTATTTGCACAAGGGCCTAAGGGCGGGCCTCGGCACTCATAGTCTCCTGGCCCGAGGCCTCGATGGGAACTCCCGTTCTTCCCAAATGGCCTGTCCGACACTGCTCTCTATATTATCATTTGCCATGCCAATAATATCGCTGGAGCGCTTTCGTAAAGATAGACTTTTAATTTTATCCAAAACGCTATCATACCGGGTTCATAGTTTATAGTTACTGTATTAATGTAATTAAAGGGTAGGAGAGTAAAATCAGAGTTATATAGTTTGCTGACTGACAACCGTAAAAAAATAATTATATAGCTTAGACAATAGCTTCAAGATTAAATAAAAACCCGGCTCGAGGCCCGAGGAATTTTAATCAATCAACGAGAAAAAGATCGTTAAAGACACGATTTAATCAGATTTACGGGAGTTTAAAACTATATTTAACCTTTATTTTAGGGGTATAGGTTGAGCAAAATAAGAACAAGGCTACCCGAAATTATGACAGGTACATGTGTATTGCTATTTGTACGTAAATATTACAAATACAGCAATTTTATTCATAAAAACAATTTTAAGCTAAACAACAAACTCTAGTCGCCGGTTTGGTTTTTTCGCGTACCGATCAATCACGCGAGATGGGTCAACATAAACATCGTAGTGGATGTGCAACAAAGCAAGTCCATTTAATCGTTCATCGGACATACACACATCAAAAAAAGTTTTGCATCACCTCGGTTCCCAGATCTCCGGCATATAGACGTTGACTGTGTATATTGTATCAAAGATACAGTCCCTTTGACTGTTCATAGATGTCACTAAAACTGCTCAAAGATGTAAACAACCATGCATGAGCAGGGCCTATTAGACGGAGGGGGTACGACAGCCGATCAGTTCCAGTCATTCCACCAGGACGAAGGTACGCTGCTCATGTTGTCTGTAGTTCTACCATGCCTAGAAGGTCAATACCGCAGTTCGATCGCGTCCGCATTGTTACTTTGTGTCAAGAAGGGCTCTCAACAAGGGAAGTTTCCAGGCGTCTCAGAGTGAACCAAAGCGATGTTGTTCGGACATGGAGGAGGTACAGAGATACAGGAACTGTCGATGACAAGCCTCGCTCAGGCCGCCCAAGGGCTACTACTGTAGTGGATGACCGCTACTTACGGATTGCCGCTCGGAGGAACCCTGACAGCAATGCCACCATGTTGAATAATGCGTTTCGTTCAGCCACAGGACGTCGTGTTTCAACTCAAACTGTGCGCAATAGGCTGCATGATGCGCAACTTCACTCCCGACGTCCATGGCGAGGTCCAGCTTTGCAACCCCGACACCATGCAGCGCGGTACAGATGGGCCCAACAACATGCTGAATGGACCCCACAGAATTGGCATCACGTTCTCTTCACCGATGAGTGTCGCATATGCCTTCAACCAGACAATCGTCGGAGACGTGTTTGGAGGCACCCTGGTCAGGCTGAACGTCTTAGACACACTGTCCAGCGAGTGCAGCAAGGTGGTGGTTCCCTGATGTTTTGGGGTGGCATTATGTGGGGCCGACGTACGCCACTGGTGGTCATGGAAGGCTCCGAAACGGCTTTACGATACCTGAATGACATCCTCCGACCCATAGTGCACCCATATCGGCAGAATATTGGAGAGGCATTTGTCTTCATGGACGACAATTCTCGACCTCATCGTGCACATCTTGTGAATGCGTTCCTTCAAGATAACGACATCGCTCGACTACAGTGGCCAGCATGTTCGCCAGACATGAACCCTATCGAACATGCCTGGGATATGTTGAAAAGGGCTGTTTATGGACGTCTTGACCCACCAACCACTCTGAGAGATTTACGCCGAATTGTCGTTGAGGAGTGGGACAATTTGGACCAACAGTGTCTTGATGAACTTGTGGATAGGATGCCACGACGAATACAGGCATGCATCAATGCAAGAGGACGTGCTACTGGGTATTAGAGGTAGTGGTGTGTACTGCAATCTGGACCACAAATGCTGAAAGTCTAGCTGTATGATGGTACAACATGCAATGTGTGGGTCTCATGAGCAATAAAACGAGCTGAAATGTTGTTTGTGTTGATCTCTATTCCCTTTGTATTTAAAGGTTCCGGAACTCTTGGAACCGAGGTGATGCAAAACTTTTTTTGATGTGTGTAGTTGAACGCAACCACGTCTTCAGCCTTCTCAAAGAAGAATATGACCTTTCCGATGAAGCGGCGCTGACGGGTAAAGTAGCATAAATCTTGAGACATCGATGAATACTGGGGTACAACTCTTTATCGCAGGCAATTAAAGCTTCCATAGCTTTCTTTGGGATGGTTGATCCCAATTCAAGCTCCCGGGACCACTTTACCTTCCACATACGAAGTTCAGCCTGTAGAAGCCTTGCCGCCGACGCGGCAGAATGTTGATTGAGAAGTTTGAAGTACTTTGCAGCGATTGTGTCCACATCCGCTGACGTCCATGATGATATTGGCATCATTGCTGATAAGCTGTGTAACTCTAGCGTTGCTTTAGGGAAGCGAGTGTTTAGGTCTTCTAGGACGTAGTCTAAAATGAGTATGAAAGTGGCCCGGCGATAGTAGTCTTCTACGGTTGACGCTGGATGATTTTCGCGGTGCTTTTGCCGTTGTGCGATGCGTGGGAGCAGACGTTCGGTTCCAAGTTGTTTTGCCAGAGCTTCTGATTCGTGGAAGAGCTCAGAAAATTGTGTTTCGCACTCTTCGCGCCTCTTGCTCAACACAGTAGTAGTGTCGTCTAGCGCATCCTGGGCTTCCTTCAAGTCTATTTGCCCTTTTTTGAAACAAAATGCTGAGTGATTTAGTGTCTCCAAGGATTTCTGACAAGCAAATGACGATAACTATAAAATCACTCTCACAAAGAGCAGCTATGAGCGTTTTTGCCTTAGAAGCACTTTCTGAGTCTTTCCATAAAGTAATCGAGTCTAAACTCTCGACTATGTTCGGGAGTAAAGAGCGAAATTGTACAAAACCGTCGTGCCGCCGTTCGATCCACCGCGTCTCACAAAGTACACATAAAAGTTCACCTAGAGTTGCTTTAAATACATAGGAGCGTTTTGAGGACGAATCAATGGACGTAATAGTGGCCTTCATAACTCCTATTGCATTTCGCATGGCGACGACTTTCTAGGACATCGAAATAGACAAATTCAGAGCGTGATTATAACAAGGGCACCTAATGGCATGCTCTGCTTCGGTTTGCACCTTGGCGACAGCACCACAAGCTACCGACGCCATGATAGTGCACCCGTCAGTACCAACGCCATCACACCAACATAGGACAAGACTGTGATGCTTGAGAATACTCAACACAGTTTTACCCACGTCTCTGTCGGTTACGGCAGGCTCTGGGACTCCTTTGGTTTCTTGTTTCTTGCTGGTTCTCTCTTTGGTTTGAGTTTTCTTTTTCTCCTCTATAGTTCTTGCATCTGCATCTTTATCTCTTGTTTGTTGGTTGTATTCATTTTCATCCTCTGGTTCTGCTACATTTTTCTTCTTTTGCTTGATAGTAGGCTCTGCAACTTGTTTCTTGGCTTTATTTTTGGCTTTACATTTTCTCTTCGAATCCTCAGTTTTTTCTCCATCTTTATCTCTTGCTTGTGGATTTCTTCTTCGGTTTCTGCTTTCTTTGGTTCTTTTCCTTCCTGTAGCTCTCGCTCGGTTTCTGTTTCCGTCACGCTGTTTGCTTTTTCAATATTGTCATCATTTAGCATCTCTTCTCCAGTTTTCGGATTTGGCGATTCTTGCGCTAGCTCTTCAGTATTAATTTTATTTCTCTATCGACTCCCTTCGTTTCGGGCGATATTTTCCTGTTCGGATACTGGGATTTCGTCTGTTTTTCTTCCTTTTACTTTCCATTTAATTAAGTCTTTTCCCTTTAAACGGTTGTGCACTGTTTCTCGGAGATTTATAAAGCTTGTGAAGTCTTCATACAATTTCTCTCGATAGACATCTCAGGCGCGGGTGGAGCGGGCCGAAGGGGATTATTCGTTTGTACTCTGCTCCGTTCGGACAGGCGGCGCGTCGGCTGTGCTCAGTCAGCTCGGCTCGTCACACCAATAGCAACAGTGCTGGAAAATAAGCGAGCGGGGTAGCGAGAAGAGAGCGTCGCGGCTAGGTAATTTAATATACTGTATATTGCACGGTTATTAACTGAATACTAGTTAGGTTAAAATCGTTATTTATAGTTCGTTTGGTGCGTCTCTCCTTCGCTCCTCTCCTCCCCTTCGCTTTCCCCTTTCTTTTTTTCCCTCTTTTCTTTTCTCTTAGGGGGCGATCGCCCCCCCATCGCCCCCCCTGGATCCGCCCATGGTTCCACTCTTGACCTGCCCCCTCTAAATGCAAACTGCTCCTCCTCTATTTGGCTTTCTACATTTACTCTAATTCCTTTTTCTAGGATTGTTTCCATTACTTTGGCAACATGCGAGATTACAGGGATTCCTCGGTAGTTACCACACACCTTCCTGTCTCCTTTCTTGAATATTGGCAATATTATTCCTTTTGTCCAGTCTTCAGGAACTTTCTTCTCTCTCCACACACTCCTGAGAAGTCCGTATGTCCACTGCAGTCCCAATGGTCCTGCCGCCTTGATCATTTCTATTGCCACTTCGTCGATTCCCACAGCTTTCCCCATCTTCGTCGATTCCCACAGCTTTCCCCATCTTCATCTTCCTAACTGCCCATTCCACTTCTGCCATAGTAATGTCTGGTTCTTCTTCTATTTTTTCCTCCACCGCTTTGGCTGTTTGCATAACTTCTTCGCGTGCCTGGCGTCTCACATTCAAGAGCTCGCTGAAATATTCTTTCCATCTGTCAGTTATCTCTTCTGGTTGTCAATATTTAACCTTCTTTGTTTTTCACGAACCCAGTCTTCACATTTTCATTTCTTCTACTTTTTATAATTCTAAACAGCAATTTCTTTCCACAATTTAAATCCTCCCTTATTTCCTGAGTGAATTCTTCCTAGCTTTCCTTCTTTTCCTCTGCAATTTCTTTCTTGCAATCTCAGTTTGCTTCTCTATACTTTGCTCTACTTTCTTCAGTCTTTTTTGTTTTCCATTCCTTTCAAGTTTTCTTCTTCTCCCTTACCCTTTCTTTCACTCTATCATTCCATCATTTTGTCGCCTTTTTCCATACATGAGTAAGTGTTATTGAATATATTGTTCGAAGAGGTCTCCCTGCAATGCGTAATAACCTTCCAACTGACGGAACGGGTGTTTGGAATAACCTGCTTTTAAAATTTTGACAGCATCAGATGCTTTTCTCAGAATGACATTGTTTTTCCAGAATAGCTAGTAGTTAGATAATTAAACGTATCTCAAAGGGGGCCCGAGCAAAACATTGCATTAAAACCTCTCGGCGACCCCGACTATGTGGACAGTGTGTTATCAGCAGCGGTGGGAATACAGTAGTAATTTGTACTGGAGTGGCTTGTGTGATGAAGTTCAATTAGATGGTCCATCTTTCCAAAGATTTTATACTCTGAGATTATTAATATCAATCCAAATTTCAGAGAAACTGAAATAGTCCATATATCACCATTTAATTTTGCCAGCATGCTCATGGTTCATAAGGGTTTTGCACAGAACAGAAATCAACTACACATTCAAAAATTTATTAAGTCTGTGTGTGAATCAGGCCACAGTACCCAATATAGAAATCTCAAAAAAATATCTCAACAGAATAGTACAGGCTCCAACTAAGTTACACTCTAGTTAAATTAGTAAAATCAGAAACCTCGTTTCAGAAGGAGAAAAAAAGGAAGATTTATTTTAATACAATATACTCGTTGGCATTTGAATATAACTTCTATTCTATGACATTTAATACAGAACCTAATTTTATGAAATGTTTGTGAGTGTTTACATCATTGAAGGGACAGAGAATTCAGAGAATGAACAGATGCCAGTTTATTGAATTTGAAGGAAATTTGACTTAATAGAACAAGATGCATTACTGAAGTTAGAACATTACAATACAGACTTACTTAACAAACAAAAGGAAAAAAAAATAATGAAAAGTTTATAAAAATTGTTTTACCAAATAGATGGCAACTAACATTCGAATGAAAGACACTAGATTATCAAAAGATGAGCACATATTATGGAGAAATATGATAAATACAATAATTATGACAGGAGCATTGCTGTAACCAGAAATAATTTCAGAGAGGTTCAAACCACCTCTCTACTGTAAAACTGAAGTGTAACCTAATATGCGAGGATGACCTACAAGTATAATTAACTCTCACTAATTCGGACTAATGGGGGCGAGGTCTAGTCCAAATTACAGAATGTTTTCTAAAATATCGTACTGTACAGTTTAAAAGTTCTAAAATCATGCAAATATGCTTGCAAGTATCTACATACCTTACATACCTTTTCCTGGATAGGTTATCCATCGTTCTAGATTGAAGACGAAAGTCCACTTACTAATGCCAAACTCTTTGTCATAATACTATGAGTAGAAGCACCGGCTTGGATTTTATCCAGCACTCTCATGTTGTCTTAACCATAGCGATGTATATTTACCCTTAACACTCATCTTAGTTACTGTATTCTAGCGTGAACAACAGTACGATACTTCCAAACACTTTAAAGCAATCCTAGAGATAACACAATGCAACAGTAACTAGTCATGTGGACTTCAAAAAGCAAACCGAACAGGCACTAGCTTTGTTGCATGCTTGTGACCAATAACGATACATTCGGTACTTATTATTGGCCACGAGTGGAGTGAACAGGAAGGGAGGGGGATGCAATCGACTTTTTACAATAGATGGCCTTTGTGCGAATGATGTCTGGCGCAGTACTGCGGCGATGAAAACCTGCCCGAATTATCCGAATTAGAGTGAGTTCGTTCACTGTACTCTGCTGTGCTGATACTAAGAAGCTAGAACTACAAACATATGAAATAGTGTTTGTCTTCTATTAATCTGAGAATTTTTGAGGTGCAACATCATTCCGCTCGGTTGCTGGATATTTTTAATGTGTAACATCATTCCATTCTGTTGATGTATATTTTTGTGTGGGGGCGATTTTGTAAAAAGGGACGGAAGTGGGACGGAAATGAAACTGAAACAATGAGTGCGCGCGGTGGCGGAGATTGGTACGACATACTGTCGTAGGCCATGTGACTATGTGGAATGTAAATCGCATACGATTTACCTCAAGGTTTGGAGGCCCCATTACGAATATTCTGACAATCATCTTCAAACTGTCGTTCTTTGGTGTGAAAATATTCATTATATCATATTTGCTGAAAACAATGATGATTTATTAAATCTTACTACTTTTGCTGTATTCTTATTTAATGTAAGCACTCGAGGTACTGTCGGCCAAAATACAGCACTATTATATCATATTTGCTGAAAGGATTTGTCACTGGAGTTTTACAAGTAGTTATTACAGAAATAATAATAACTTATCGATGGTAATAACACGAAGGAATCCTACATGTTTGCTGGCTCAAGGTAGCACCGAGTTCATTCTTTAAAAAAATGCGAGTAATATGGAATTATTCGAATAACATGTTACACATATGCAACTACTGTAAGGCTCTTAATTTTTTTAGAGATAAATACTTTTATAGAAACTAAAATTTCTCTTGAGCAGGTCCATCCAAACAGCGCCTACTGCCTACGGCCTACTGAATTCAAATGGGTTCTTTAACATGCCAACAACGTATGACATGAGTGTCGTGATTTTTGTCGCCTTCAAAAATCACTTACCATGGCCAGGGGCGAACCTGCAATCTTGGGGTTGGTAGTCCGACACTATAACCACTCACCCACCGTGGCAAGCTGTCTACTAATAATGTGTTGGAAGATCTGATGTGGAGACTCAAAGTTGTGGAATGTCTGCTCCGACAAACACTTTTTGTTGTAAATAAAATATGTATGTAGAAACCCTTCCAAGTTATAATTCTCAAGAGCAGGGCCATCCAGTCATCCGAGTGCGACCGCACTCGGGGAGCACTGGGCAGTCAGACTAGCGCTCCTTCCCCTACCACCACTACACTGTGGCAGCGAGGAGACCTGAGACAGACGGACGAAGTTCAGACCGCGCTGACAGTCGTGCGACCGACGGCTTTTGTGGTTTTGTTGACTTCATATTGATAGGGCTGTACCATAAAAAAATATACCGCATATACGAATTAATCGAATTGTACTCCGATGTATTGAATGTGCAGGAAATGAATGCAAGTGTTGAGTGAGGAATATTGTGATTTATTCCAAACTGAAATGTCAACAGATTAGAGGAATATTCAACATTTTACCAATATGAACAGATAATACAGACCTTGAGTGACATTTGATCAGTCGTTTTACGAGGTTTTCGTTTTGGAGGAAACAACCTTCTCCAAATTGGTTGCAATATTTCTGGACATAGCTTTTCGTAAACAATTGCGCAAGTTTCTATTGCTCATCGTTGCACATTAACTTTTCGTAAGCTTAAGAACCGAAAAGAAATGCTCACTAATGTACATTGAGCTGAACATAGACAGTACTTTACATGCATGTTGATACAAAAGGGGGTATTCTCCTTGCAAAGATCTTCGAGAAAGTTTTGGAAAAGAGAATTAGGACAAGGATAGAAGGAGGGATGAGGGAAGAACAACATGGCTTCAGAGCAGGAAGGTCCACAGTGGATTTGATTTTTGCTGTAAGGCAGTTACAAGAACAGCACTATGAGTATGGAACAGATCTACTGATTGCCTTCCTGGACATTGAGAAAGCATATGACAGTGTATGCAGAAACAAAGTATGGAAGTCCCTGGAGGATAGAGGAGTAGAGAAATGGACTATAAAGAGGATAAAGGAGATGTACAAGGGAAGCGTGAGCTGTGTGAAAGTGGGAGGAGAGAGATCTGACTGGTTGGAACAAAGAAACGGCCTGAAACAAGGAAGTGCACTGTCACCGTTACTTTTCATTGTGGTGATGGATGACATAATGACCCGAGTGGCACAAGTAATTGGGGACGGAAAGATGAAAGCAATGGTGTTTGCAGATGATTTGATGATTTGGGGAAACAAGGAGGAGGAGGTACAGGAACAGTTGGACGTGTGGGAAGGAATAATACAAGGATATGGGATGAAATTTAGCATAAATAAGAGTGAGATGGTGATCACAACAAGGAAGAAGGAAAGAACCACAACGGGAATAACAATTGGTGGGGAACAGCTGAAGAAAGTGGAGAGTTTCAAGTATCTGGGAAGCCTGATACAAGATAATGGAAGAAACGATAGAGAAATAAATGAGCGGGGGAGGCAGGCAGAAGCATTTCGGAGGAGTGTGAGAAGCATGTTATGGAGCAAGGATGTCCCTCAGAACAGCAAAAAGATCATATATCGGACGTACTATGTCCCTATCCTGACGTATGCCTCGGAGACCTGGGTTATGAAAGGAAGGGAGAAGAGCAAAATACAGGCCAGTGAGATGAGGTTCTTGAGAAGCAGTATTGGAGCTACAAAGATGGACAGAATAAGAAATGAGAGGACCAGAGAATTAATGAAGGAGGAACCATTACAGGATGGTATAGAGAAATCTAGACTTAGATGGTATGGACATGTAAAACGAATGGAGGAGAAGAGGATACCCAGGAGAGTACATGAGACGAAGTGGGAAGGAAAGAGACCGAGGGGAAGACCGAGAGACAGGTGGCTGAAGGGGGTGGAAGAAAGCGTGAAGAAGAGAGGAGAAGACTGGACAAGGGTGGAGGCTGAGAGATGGTGGGAAGACAGAAGACGTTGGAGAGGCTTGTGTTCCAAACAGACCCGGCCAGTGGCTGGAAACTGTGCAAGATGATGATGATGAGGCCGTGTTCAATGGCAAAACTAATCTCGGGATTTTCCGCCAACACAAAGTTCCTCCATTCTCTACTTGAAAGCGCTGTAGTGTCAAGGAGTTTAGATATCTAACCTCCTTGACTTTCATAGCATTCAAAGGAACGACGAAATTCGACATGCAAGCTACCCTCTGGGTGTCAATTAACAAAGCTTGCACCATGCACCCGAGGCCATACGATATTATTTATTAGTAGACAAACACTATTTTGTGTCTTGTAATTCTAGCTTTTTACCATCATCACAGCAGAGTACTTGTACGTCGTTCCGCATATTAGTTTAATATTGCTTACGAAATCACAGCAATAGTAGCTACACCTTCATAGAGTAGTTGGGGGAGGAAGATAGATTGTTGATGGAATCGTCATTTCTAAGTTTTGCAACATTAAAATAAAATGTTCTTTTTTTGGGTATTTAATGCCTTAATATTTTTTAGACATAATACCTAACAACAGATCAAATTGAACAAGGCACAATTAAAATCAATGGTGTCGACCTACCGAAGGCAATGTCATTCAAGTACCTTGGCTCAACTATAGCTGCTGATGGAACCTTAAGGCTTGAGATTGCTCACGTGTGAGCAGCACATGGCTTAAATGGCGGACAATGACTGGTGTTCTCTGCGATAAGAAGATTCCAGACCTCCTCAAGTCGAAAGTATATCGGTCCGTAGTGCGACGAGTCGCCCTATATGGTGCAGAATGCTTGCCCACTACGAAGGAAGAAGAACGAAGACTTATCATGGAAACGAAGATGCTTCGGTGGATATCTGGTCGGACACTACACGATCATGTCACCAACGATGACATCCGTAGGCGATATGGAGTAGCACCAGTCATTGAGAAGATGAGGGAAAGACCTTAAAATTGCTCGACTCCATCCCGATATGGCCTACGATCATATAAAATGGCGACAGAGAGCCAGAATAGCAGACCCTGCCTGTGTGTGGGGCTAATGCTAGAAGAAGGAGAAGAATGCCTTAATATTTATCAGTAATAATAACCACACTTACTAAAATTTCTGACGGGATTTTTTGTTTCTGGAGGGCAGATACTGTCGGGGTGTCATTGTATGTTTGGTAGTGTTTTGTAGAGCTATTTGTCTTGTAGATTGGGATTTGACGATGCTCGCTTGAGCGAAACACGGTAGTTTTCTCCTTCTTCAATAGTCCATAACAATATAATATAATGTTATTGGTCTTACATCACTTTTAACTAGTGGCTTTTAGAGACGCCGGGGTTCCGAAATTTTGCCCCAAGAGAATTTTTAACATGCCAGTAAATCTACCGACATGGCTCCCTCGCATTTATGCACCCTCAAATGCCAACTGACTGTGCTGGTATTCGATCCTGCAAAATTGGGCACAGCTGGGAGAACATTACCGCTATGCCACTCAGCCAGTCTCCATAACAATATAAATTTCTCTTAATTGCATGTAATTTTTTTCAGGTTTTTATTTTTTCACATATTCCAGTAATTAGAATTATATTTTATTGACAAACTGAAAGTTACAATACAATTGTTTTACACAAGTTATGGAAATTATTGTTAAAGATCTCCTACAATTCTAAAGAGGATAAAGGTTGTCTCACTGATGAAGTCCACCAGATGTTATCTGGTCCTCGACGAATTGAAAAAGCCATCTCTATCCCGTTCTACTCTGAGGGTTACATCACCCTACTAAGTACTAAGTTCTAATGCAAATAATTTAAAAACATTCAATGGATGGCTGGCTGGATAATCATAGACCTAACTTGAGAAATCATGTATAAAATAGTAAATGGTGTATAGCAAAGGTTTAAATTTGTCTAAGATGACTACTGGTACCTTAACAGTCGTAACTCCCTCTCCAATGTCCGAGACTATGCCAGCACATTCCAGACCAATCACGAATGGGGGATGACGATCTTTAAAAAGTCCTCTCCTTATATAGAGATCCGCAAAATTGACTCCACAGGTGTCAACTGCAACTTCTACTTGACCTGTTCCAGGCTTGGCAGGTATGGGCCAGGGCTGGACCTGCAATTGGAGAAGTAATTTACAGCTTACTGGTATTTTGAGTATTTTACAGGCAGACATAGTGGGAAAACAATTCATTTTACACAATATCTATGAAGAATAGGATTCAACACTATGGTGATGTTTGTGATTATTCTTTAAGGAACTCGGGAATGCCCAAAATCTTCAAAATTTTCAAAATTGTATTTTTGCACCATATTAAGCTTTAGTTTTAGCTTTCTATTAAAAAAATATACATGTTATTTTACGACTACTTTCATTATACTTGACCCACGATCGTCTTATCAGTAAACCAACTACATTTTTATTTCTATTAAGACAATGAAAATAAGGAAAATTAAAAAAGAAGGCTGCGTTAGAAGCAAGGACAAAGGGAGATGGAACAGCAAAATTGATGCTAGTGCTTCAAAATGGAAAATGAGGAATCCTAAGGTAATGAATGGCATGTTCTAAAAACCAGAAAAATCTTCGACTCCAATTTCTGCTAAAATGTTTTTTTTAGATGCAAAATTTCCATTTTTTCAGACTTTTCAGCATACAAGGCTGAATTATTTGGATGTAGTTGCTCATGTGTGCTATATTTTAAAACGACGGTTTCTCAAAACTTACATTAGTTTAATATTTTGCCAGATGGAAATATTCATAGAAGTCCTGTTAAAATTATACAATTTTCAAAAGATTAATTTAAATTCAAAAATACATTTATTTTCGAGAATCCTGTGTCAAAGTAAGAAGAGCGTCATCAAGAACAGCCCTGAAAAAAAACAACAAAAAAAACGAATAGTTCCTGATAAAAAAAAACAAGAAGTTCCGTGACGAACTAAAGAGCCTACTTTTCTGAAAATTTAACATTCATGCCTATGATTTAGTCTAGAATAATGACGAAATTAAGTAGGTTATACTGACATTTCTAATTAGTTCGAAGTATACCTGAGATAGTGTAGCCTAATAGAGCACTACAGTTGGCAGCCCTAGTGACTGAATATATTCTTACGTCCATCCCTTAAGGTACAGAATGCACATACAAAATTTGGTTGAAGTCCAATGAATAATATGGGAGTTACATGCAGTTAGACATTGGATCTATCAGCGCTCATAAAATCATGTTGGCAACACTGTCATGTATGGCCTCCTGGAAATTTAATTGAAATATTATCTAGCCTATGTGTGCCAATTTTGGAATAGCTCTCATGCATATCTCTTCAGATATCCAACATGGAGCTCAAATTTCAATTGCGATTTTTCAGCAGTTTGTAGCACTGACGTCATTTTCAAATATGGCCGTGAGATATTCAGGTAAAGATCTTTACTCATACCAAATTTGGTTTGATAGCTGCAGCCGTTCAGGAGTTGATAAGGAGACACACATTGCCCGGATCGATCTCCAATTTGTCCTAATTTTTAGCCTATTTTTCACATTTTGCAAAAATGAGGGAAAAGTAGACTTATGAGAACGATCCGGGAAAATGTGTGTAAGTGTCCCTATCAACTCCTAAACGGCTGCATCAATCGAAACCAAATTTGGTATGAGTAAAGATCTATACCTGAATATCTCAAGCCCATATTTGAAAATGATGTCAGTGCTACCAACTGCTGAAAAATCGCAATTGAAATTTGAACTCCATGTTGGATATATTGGAAGGTATACATGGGAGCTATTCTAAAATTGGCACAGATATAGATAATTCAGTTTAATTTCCAGGAGTCCATGAATGGCAGTGTTGACAAAATGATTCTAAGCCTGCTGATAGGACCAATTTTAAATGCATATAACTTCAACACTATCAATTGGATTTCAACCAAATTTCGTATGTAATATGTGTACATAAACAGATGTTACTGAGCATATTCTTAAGGGCCACCAGGGCTGCCGACTGTAAATTAATGCTCTATTTTCTTTATCAAAATACCAATATTTCAGGAAGTATGCAAGCCGACAGCTTTAAAATATGCACACTTATAGTACCTGATTTCTAGATTGATTGGGAGTAACTAACATACGTCAGTGCTACCAACATTACTCAAAGCCTGCAGATAGGTCCAATTTTTAAATGCATATAACGTCTATTCTATCAATTGGATTTCAACCACATTTCGTTTGTGCTATGTGTACATAAACAGATATGACTATGCGTATTCTTAAGAACAACCAGGGCTGCCAACTGTTAATAAATGCTGTCTATTTCTTACCCTAATATTAATATATCAGAAAATATGCAAGCCAGCAGCTCTAAACTTTGCACACGTATAGTACCATACATTCTAGATTTATGTGTAGTAACTAATATACGCCAGTGCTGCCAACATGTTTCTAAGCCCGCTGATAGTATAGAAGTTCCATGTATTTTAGAATTTGACCTAACGGAAAGGATAGTGACTAGAAGAAGAAGAATACTGCTGCAGGCACCAAAATAGCACAGATTACCAGAAATATTGCAGCTTCGGTGGCGTGGTTGGTAGCATGCTGAACTGCTGTGCCCAAGATACCGGGTTCAAACCCGGCCGAAGTCGGATTTTTTAAGAGCGTTAAAATCCTTCAGTAACGGTCCCATGCCATAGATTTATGGCATGTAAAGATCCTTCCACAGACTAAACTTGTGTGGAGCTAAATTTCTATGTTAGATTTCGTTATAGCGCTCTATCAAAGTTTCAACGTTCACCACTAGGTATCATTGACATCTGGTAGCGAAAGTTGGAACTACTTGAAATTTAACGGAACTTGTAGCTCACCCTAGGGGTGTCCGCTTGAAGCAGCTACAGCCTCTGGCGAGCCGAACATGTCCTCGGACACTCCCGGCACTAAAAGCCATCGACTACGATAAAAAAGAACAGAAATCTTCTACAAACACACCCCCAAACCCAAGTACACGGAGCTGATGATCACTAAGTCCAAACACTTCAATGAAATAACATCAACATAAGTATCAGACAGATAGGCTACACCTCAGGCTGCAACAAATTACAGGCAGATTTCGATGTTCCGGAAAGAGGAAACAACTACAGCAATCTGGGTGAAATTTACGAAACTCAACGCTGCATAGCTATGCCAATCTTGCGACTAACCCTCCTGTTCCAGGCAAGACGTTGAGGAACCCGTGCGAAAAATCCGTCTTTTTGTTTGAATGTCTATTGAAGATTACACGTTTTTGCTTTCTACGAAACTCGTCTCTTCCTGGATATACAGATTCAAATTCAGCGTTTTCCATCTTTCTTTGTGCAGGAACTGCATGGCGAGGCAGTCTGTGTACTTCGACGATAAATTTTAAGGTTTTCTTGAGGGGCTTGGACATCGTGGTCATTTAACCCCGTGTACTTGGATAATAATAATAATAATAATATAGCATGGCCTCGGCTGCCGGGTACAAGCTTTGTAATTTGACACCCAGAGGGTAGCTTGCATGTAGAATTTCGTTGTTCCTTTAATCACTATGAAAGTCAATGAGGTTAGATATCTAAGCTCCTTGAACACTATAACGCTTTCTAGTAGAGAAATGAGGAACTGTGTTGGCGGAAACTCCCGAGATTAATTTTGCCATTATGAACACTGCCTACTGAATTCAAATGCGTTCTTTGACATGCCAACATCGTATGACATGAGTGTTGTATTTTTTCCGCTTTTCAAAAATCGCTTACCACGGCCAGGAGCGAACCTGCAATCTTGCGGTTAGTAGACCGACACGCTACCCACTCACCCACCGTGGCAAGCTGCTTGGATAAAGTAATAATAAAATAAATGTGTCTGATAACCTGTGTTATTTCGGAGTCTATAATAATAATAATAATAATAATAATAGTTTACAGTTTGTTTATTTAACCAAATTTTACATTTTTTGGTCCTGCCAAGCTTACGCTTGCCGGCAGGTGCCAATCATAATTACATATATGTTAAACACAATTACATTCACACGTATAGCGTCCAATCTCTCACCTTCCAATTATTATATATAGTGCCGCTAATAATAATAATTCACAAAAAATATTCAATCACCTCATAGCAAGTAATTATGGTTAACAAGATTATATGTTAATGTTAATACAATAAAGCAATTGGGGAAAATTATAGTATTTTTTCTTCCATCCTTCCTTAATAACTTAATACATGTCGTTACTACTGTATTTTAAAATCTTAACTTAAAACATAAAATTAAAACTTAAAATGCAAAAGTTATTATTAAGGCTCGGATCGATATGCTCGATAAAATCTCCAGATATGCTCGAAAACCATGGGTTTTATGCTCGATAGATATGCTCGAAAAAACCATTATATGCTCGAAAACCCATTATAAACCCATTATAAGCTCGATAGATATGCTCGAAACCCCCATTATATGCGGTTAAATATGCAGAATATGCTCGAAAAACACCGTTCAAAACTATAGAGAGGAAAGTGAAACGAAAAAAAACAAAAAAACAATTGACATACCTTTATATACGAGCTTTATTATCTAATTGTATGTGTGATACACTGCAATATACTCGCATTCAAGTTTTACAAGTATATATAAGAGAAGCGCTCTTATAAAAGATACAGTTAAAAAGTTCATTTACAAAATGTTCAGAATTAGGCGGGTCAATGAAGTAGATCTGCATTGGTCTGTACAACAAGAAATTTTCTATGATTTTCTTAAATCAGTCAATAAAAGTTTCAATGACGAGAACGACCTCCTAAAAGGTTAAAAGCCTGCGGTTCTATTATTCGCACCAGATAGGCTTTTCAATAATTATTTCTGTTTTCGAACCTTAAGGATTGTCAGGGCCCGAATTCGGGGGAGAATTCGAAGAAAAACAAACTATTTGGACGAAAACCACAAGAATATGTATTTATATGCTTCTATTCTGAAAACCGCGGTTTTATGCATTTATATGCTCGATAAATTTCAATTCTGTTGGTCCCAGAGAGGTAAAAATACCACCGAAAGGCTTCTTTCAATGTGTACTATTCAGGAAAAAAATATGCAAATATGCTCGAATCCGAGCCCTAGTTATTATCATGTTCATAGTCCATTACTTATTAATTTCAGCTTATTTGCTTCTTTGCAACTCTTGCCAGAAACATTTCCCAGTGAAGTCTGATTGACCTGATATTTAAGTGTAAAACTGTCAATTTACATTGTGGTTTGTCAATACCAAATATGCATTCTGTCCAGTCATCCATACTGTCCAGTACCCTTTGATGGTTAAAATTATCATCAGAATATATTAAGTCCTGTTTTAGAACTAAAATTTTAAGATATTTAAAATTATTTTATTTTTATGATAAAACAAATAAGAGGTGGGTACCCTTTACATATGATCCTAAGAAGTTGTCCACTTAAGTCTAAGGAGTCATTTGTCCACTTAGTCTAAGGAGTTATTTAATAACCAATTTTAATAGCTTTTTTTGTTTTTGACATATTCTCAAAGATCAACAGTGAATGTGGTAGCTTATTAAATAGTAGTAGTAGTAGTAGTAGTAGTAGTAGTAGTAGTAGTAGTAGTAGTAGTATGTGTGTGTGTTCGTACTTCAGGTGAGAATTGGGCAGGAGATTCCGTGAACTTACGTTGGGTACCATCCCAGCATTTGCCTGGGATAGAAGTGGAGAAAACACGGAAAATCAGAGTGTTTCTACACACATCAAAAAGAATTTTGCATATTGCTGTCCAAAAGTCGTAGTGGTCCCAAACCCATTAGTCGTTCCTGCGTGCGTGTATATCGGCTGTGTACACTCGCCTGTGTCAATGAGGATAGATATGTGTGAGTGTGGAGACGATCCGGTGAACGTATACACGACCAATACATTCGAGACCGATACCAACAGGGAGAAGGTGGTGCAATGTTTCGGGGTGGCATGCATGGTCGCCTCACCCCTCGTGTACATCCCAGGGCGTATGACAGGCATACGTTACAGGGATACAATCCTGGCACCTGTAGTGAAAGGCTATGCTGAAAATTTCAACTCAAATTTCACTTTCGTGGACGATAACGCTCGCCCGCATTATTCCAATGCCCTTCTTCAGGAGAATTTCATTCACAGAACGGAATGGCCTGCCTATGCTCCCCATCTCAATCGTGTAGAACAAGTGTGGACACTGCCTAATAAATAAGTCCGTCCTCACTTTCATCCCCACTATGCTCCATAGTAATAAGCAAAACCTTTTTTTGATGTGTGTATATTAATTATGATTTTATATATTTTAAGCCTATTTTCATTTTATGGAAAAAAAAAAAAAAAAAAAAAAAAAAGAGAGGCTTATGAGATCACCTTTTGTCCGTGTGCGTATGCGTGTCCCCCCTAATAACTTCTGAACGGCTCGAGCGATTTCAATGAAACTCGGTAAGGTCATACATAGTACTGTTTCGGCCGACCCCGACCGTGCTCCTTAAATTTTATTACGTCTCACCAATCCAACATGGCAGCTGTGCGAATTATTTCACCGGCATTCTATATCCCCGAAACTAATCGAATACCGGTACTGATATCACCCAAAAATTTTGTACGGTGATGAAGGGCACTACTAGAAGTTCATCTATAAGACTTAACTACAAAACGAACATGGTGACGAAGCGAATATGAAAATTTTTAATAGACTTTTCTCGCGATTTAACCATCCAAACGCAATGAAACTTGGTACAGCAAATCTTTACACACATTGTAATGCACTGACAACTAATTTAGTTCAATTGTTTACATAGCCTCAAGATGGCGGCTATGCGAAATATTTCACCGCCATTTTATATCTCCGAAACTATTACTCATATCACCTTGAAATTTTGTACGGTGATAAAGGGTACTGCTAGAAGTGGGACTTCCAAAAACCTGTAAAATACTAAACTAACATGGCGGCCAAGCGAAGGTGAAACATTTTAATTGAGCTTTCTCGCGATTTAACCATCTAAGCGCAGTGAAATATGGTAAACTTACAGTAAATGGTTATACTCATATTGTAATGCACTGGCATCTAATTTAGTTCAATTGTTCACATAACCTCAAGATGGCGGCTGTGCGTAATTTTAAAATTAAGTTTTTATTTCGTGTGTATTAATCATGCGATCAAAATGAATGTTTGAATAATGAACATACGCAAAAATAATCATCTAATGGTACATAACAACTATGGTCTACATATATAAAAATCCAACATGGCGACCAACCGAAATATTTAGACTGTTCTCAATATCTATTAATCTATGATAGCAAACTGACATATTGTATGTTCATAGAGGCCAATAACAAGTTCACCTACGGGACTTTCAATAACCTGGTGAGCACAAATCATACATGGCGGCGACGTGAAATATATATGTTTAAATGGACGTTTCTCGCGATTTAACCATCCGAGCGAAGTAAAACTTGGCACGGTAAATGCTTATACAAATTGTAATCTACTGACATGCAATTTATTTCGATTGTTTTCATAACCACAAGATGGCAGCTGTGCGAAATTTTTCAATCTGATTTTCATTTCTTGTGTCCTAATCATGCGATTGAAATTTGAATACTACACCCAAACAATACATACCGTATATAAAAATGGTTACCATCCGAAATATTGAGACGGTTCTCAATATTTGAGCAATGAAACAAATTTTGTATGTTGGAGGCAATTAACATAAGTAGGATATATGAAAATAGGCTGTATAGGTCTTCACGGAACTACTTGTTATTTTTGGATTGAGGGATGGGTTACAGCACAACTGTTTTATGCACCAACCGCCACTGCGAAATGTCTTACCATCAGAACTGTTGTCAAAGATAATTCTTAGCTGACCTTGAGTTTGTCGAAGGCTCCGTATCCCGTGAGAACCACAGACTTGACCGTGCGAGGAGCTAGTGGTTGTGGGGCCTGGGGTTGTTTAGCGTCCTCAGTTTGCTTCTGTAGGGTCTGTTCGGTGACCTCATCTGCCACCTCACCCTCACTCTCCTCCACCAGTCTTTCGGGCTGCTGGGACGACATGAGCAACACCTGTTGGGGGCAGACCATGTTGTGTTAATACACCATTCATCAACCGGCACACTCTCCCATTATCTGAATTTACACACTACTGTGTCTGCCTGTCCAGTCCACATTCTCTGGCCCCATTTATACGCTGACGACTGTGATTACATGCTCCATGAACACAGAGTACACTGAATCTTGCAGACAAATGCATATAGCCTACAGTGTCGTATTATACGAAAGGCATATTAGCTAGCCACTTTTTTAGCCACTCTAAATGGACAATAGGCATACTTACATTACATTTATAGGCAATCAATTTAATGTTTATCAGTCGGTCACGATTGTACCCAATTGTAATGGGAGGTTCCCAAAACCTGAAAAACACACCATGAGATTAATAAACACACTTGGATGACCAGTTTCAATCGTTAAACAACATCAGAATTTTTACATGGCTATTAAATCTTTGTCTACATAATATGGGTTATGATATTTACAAATATACTGTATACACTTGTTGAGTTGCAGTAGTAACTGAATTAGCACAACTAGTCAAGATCTGTGTTTGTTGAGATACTGATAGCGGTGTTCTCGACAAAAATCACGTATTGACTATTTGTGCTAGTTTAATTACTACTGCAACTAAGTAAGTGTATATATTATAGTCTACATTTCATAATCCATACTTTTAAACATAGATTTAATAGCCTAAGTGTAAAGGATCTGATGATCGCTTGACGATCCAAACTGGTCATCCAGGTGAATTTATTAATTTCATGTAAATTTCTTTCAGGATTAGGGAACCACACATTACAATTGGGTACAATCATGTTGTTCGACTGAAAAACATTATATTTCGATTACTAAGGTAACAATGAAAAATAGTTTCCAACAGGATAATAATAATAATAATAATAATAATAATGCATGACTACCCCTTATTATTCCCGTTTTCCAACGGGGTCGGGGATGAGATGCGATGGAAGTCTTTGTGGCGATGTTTTTACGGCCGGATGCCCTTCCTGACGCCAACCTCAGGAGAGGAGTTAATGAGAGATGAAATGAATGATTGTGAATGAAACTGGGCAAGGTTGTGGAAGGAAGCGGCCGTGGCCTGTCAGAAGGTACCGTCCCAGCATTTGCCTGGTGTTGAAAATGTGAAACCACGGAAAACCATTTCAAGGACGGCCAACGGTGGGGCTCTAACCCACGCGTCTACCGAGTCAGCAGAGAGCTTGGCCCCATGACCTAATGCTGCGCGTTAGCCAGCGCAGCCACTACTGTCTGTTACTCCCATGGCTGAAATTATTATAACTGGGATGACAGTGACTGTTACAGTTATTATTATTATTATTATTATTATTATTATATTATTATTATTATAACTGTAACAGTCACTGTCATCCCAGTTATAATAATTTCAGCCATGGGAGTAATACCGAAACAGCTCAAAACAGCTCTACACCAACTCAATCTACCATTAAATATACACACATCAAAAAAAGTTTTGCATCACCTCGGTTCCCAGATCTCCGGCATATAAACGTTGACTGTGTATATTGTATCAAAGATACAGTCCCTTTGACTGTTCATAGATGTCACTAAAACTGCTCAAAGATGTAAACAACCATGCATGAGCAGGGCCTATTAGACGGAGGGGGTACGACAGCCGATCAGTTCCAGTCATTCCACCAGGACGAAGGTACGCTGCCCATGTTGTCTGTAGTTCTACCATGCCTAGAAGGTCAATACCGCAGTTCGATCGCGTCCGCATTGTTACTTTGTGTCAAGAAGGGCTCTCAACAAGGGAAGTTTCCAGGCGTCTCAGAGTGAACCAAAGCGATGTTGTTCGGACATGGAGGAGGTACAGAGATACAGGAACTGTCGATGACAGGCCTCGCTCAGGCCGCCCAAGGGCTACTACTGTAGTGGATGACCGCTACTTACGGATTGCCGCTCGGAGGAACCCTGACAGCAATGCCACCATGTTGAATAATGCGTTTTGTTCAGCCACAGGACGTCGTGTTTCAACTCAAACTGTGCGCAATAGGCTGCATGATGCGCAACTTCACTCCCGACGTCCATGGCGAGGTCCAGCTTTGCAACCCCGACACCATGCAGCGCGGTACAGATGGGCCCAACAACATGCTGAATGGACCCCACAGAATTGGCATCACGTTCTCTTCACCGATGAGTGTCGCATATGCCTTCAACCAGACAATCGTCGGAGACGTGTTTGGAGGCACCCTGGTCAGGCTGAACGTCTTAGACACACTGTCCAGCGAGTGCAGCAAGGTGGTGGTTCCCTGATGTTTTGGGGTGGCATTATGTGGGGCCGACGTACGCCACTGGTGGTCATGGAAGGCTCCGAAACGGCTTTACGATACCTGAATGACATCCTCCGACCCATAGTGCACCCATATCGGCAGAATATTGGAGAGGCATTTGTCTTCATGGACGACAATTCTCGACCTCATCGTGCACATCTTGTGAATGCGTTCCTTCAAGATAACGACATCGCTCGACTACAGTGGCCAGCATGTTCGCCAGACATGAACCCTATCGAACATGCCTGGGATATGTTGAAAAGGGCTGTTTATGGACGTCTTGACCCACCAACCACTCTGAGAGATTTACGCCGAATTGTCGTTGAGGAGTGAGACAATTTGGACCAACAGTGTCTTGATGAACTTGTGGATAGTATGCCACGACGAATACAGGCATGCATCAATGCAAGAGGACGTGCTACTGGGTATTAGAGGTAGTGGTGTGTACTGCAATCTGGACCACAAATGCTGAAAGTCTAGCTGTATGATGGTACAACATGCAATGTGTGGGTCTCATGAGCAATAAAACGAGCTGAAATGTTGTTTGTGTTGATCTCTATTCCCTTTGTATTTAAAGGTTCCGGAACTCTTGGAACCGAGGTGATGCATAACTTTTTTTGATGTGTGTACATCAGAAAATGCAGAAGGCAGCAATACTGGATAGCTGTAATATTTTAAGGAAATTCTTGAATAGTGATTGAGAACCAGCTAAGCTTTTTGTGTACGTACACCGAAGTTTTGCCGAAGACCAGAAGAAGTGTGTTTAATGAACAATGTGTGATAATAATAATAATAATAATATTAATAATAATAATAAACTGGAGCTCCACCATAATCTGCATACCAGTAAGCAGAAAGTAGTTACTGTATTTTAGAGACCTGCTCCATCCATAGTTCGTTCGTTCCTCAATCTACCATCATAGAGAACTCCACTCCATCTTGCTACAATTGCCGATGGAATGGTGAATTGTACGTTGTACCCAATGACGTGGTGAACATAATAATAATAATAATAATAATAATATCGCATATCAAAGCCATCGTTTGATGAACTGTCAAGATTGGCATTGCATATTATTAGACGGAAGACAAGCTGCAACTTTTGTAATAAACCTTAAAAATATCAGAACGAATTGAAACGTCGACTACTAAATTCCAAGAAGAATTATAGGTATTAAGAATTGAATTTTAATGACTGCAAGATGACCATTTGGCTTCTCGATCAATAATAGGTCGAATGCCATGATGCCTTCAATCAGTAGGGCCCAATTAAAACTACCATAGACACCCGTTTTCATTTCTTTGTCGTAAAAAATGTGTGTGAATACAAAAGGTTTGTGTAATTTTGTTATTTTTCATTATGCTTTACATTGCTCTTTATTTGTTTAAACTGCACATCGTGCAAAAATAAAGACATACATTGCTTTGTAATGTCGTGTATCCTCGTTCTTCCAGCCTCAACCGTTCTCGTACAGCAACTGTTAATTGCAGCACTTAGACAACATAGCGAAGGTGTATGATTACTTATGACAATTACTGTAATACCCCGCGGCGTAGCCGTGCGCGGTAATGGGAAACTGGAGGGAAAAATATATTCTTCGTAATATTTACAAAGGCCATCAATGTATTGTCTTATGTCCTCCACGAATCCGTGACTCAGTTTGGTGGCCAGGTTTATACAAGAAACTGGCGCAGTCCAATTGGGTCAGTTAATTGCACTGATAACATCGGACAGACTTTTCACGCCACCATGATCTGCCCCTTTGATAATTCATAGTCAGATTGAGCTTGTGATAGCTCATTAGCAACCTCCCACCGGGTGAGTTAGCCGAGGTCGTTACAGCATGACTGTTGGCAGTCGCTCACATCCGGGAGGCGAGGAGGTTCGAATCCCCCCGCCGGCAACCTTGAAGATGGTCTTCTGTGGTTTCCCATCTTCCTTCCAGGCAAATGCCGGGGTTGGTCCCTAACTATAGGCCACAGCCGCTACCTTCCAACTCCTCGACCTTCCCCTCCAACTTTCCTCCCCAACGGTACTTGTAGCTCACCCATTGGGTGTCCGTCTCGAAGCAGCTACAAAACTGGCGAGCCGAACATGTCCTCGGACACTCCCGGCACTAAAAGCCATACGCTAAAAAAAAGCAACCTCCCCTCTCTTCCCCCACTCTGCAGCCAACACATACCATAATGTACACACGTTGCAACCTTTCCTCATTAAAATGTTAGAGGGGGAGGTGACTCCCAGTTTGACGGTCACAGGGGTGTCAATTACTATAAAGTCACATATGTATGACCCAGCGTTCAGGATATGGCGACTAGAGCCGGGCAAAAAGCTCTATAGTTCCGATCGGTCTCGTTGGATGAGAATGAAGAACGGAAATGCTGGTTCCGGAACTGGTATTACCGATAATGTGGGCTCGATATTATCGCTCGTTCTCGCTTAGGCAATATAGCGCTGCCTGAAGGCACTGAAGCTTGTTGTGTAAGGATTCAATGGAAATTGTTCATTCCGTTGACCGGAGTCTGCGAATTGGAAGAATCCGCTCACTTCAACGATATCATATTAATAGACTATTTAAGGTATATTGAGCATATCATCCTAATAACATATCGAAGGGGATTTTGATCATCAGTCGGTATTATTTGGTCATTAAACTTCAGCAAAAGAATATTCTATTTGACGTGTAATGCCACATTCAAGTACTATGTAACTTTCTCGTAATCGAACCTGAAAATTCATGCACTCGCTATGTTAATAAAGCCCCTGTGATGCAACTGTGTACGGTCGTATTATTTTTGTAGTAAGATACTGGTAAAGCGGTCGAAATAAGCAATAAAACGTAACGAAAAAAAAAAAAAATTCTCCCCCTACCAAGTATCGAACCCCAGTCCTTTCATTAACGAGTCCCAACGCGTAACCAATTCAGCCATAGACTCTTGTATACAGAGGAAAAATGTCACAAACATACACAGTGAAAACTTGTGTTGGATACTTGACTCTTTATCTCAAATGCTCCTACCAGTTTGAATAATATTCTCTAGTCGTCGGACATACGAGAAAATAATGTTCACCTTCAAGAATAAGATTGATTTTATCTTTCGTCATACTAGCTTTGCCATATGCTTAAGCCACCGCCATTTCAGTTGCGTCCCTACGCACGTGCTCACACGTTGTATCAGGGGTGATAGTGAGAGCAACGATATTAGCTTGCGATCGAACGAGTCTGGAGTATCGTACAGAATGACATTCCCGCGGTAATTAGTTCTCAGAGCAACTCCCGTCGCACTATTCTCACTGAAACTATCAAATCTTTGACATTTATGGACAAATTAGTGAGGTGTTTGCACTGACATGATTAATACACCGCACGCCACAAACTGGAATTGCTTTCAAGCACAAAGTCAAGAGTTTTTATTAGATGAAATTAGTTGAAACATTTTTAGCGAAATATTTTACAAGTGTATTTTTACCATCTTAGCTAATTTTAGCACCATAGTTGCCTCGAATAAGAACCAGTTACAAGGTGGAGAAGAAGGTTGAAAGTATTCTTTAAAGCTAATTCCTAGTCAGTAGGGCTAATAATTCATGAGCCATACACGTGAGACTTACTTTCAGCTCTTCTCCGCTACGTCAATTATTTGAGTTTTATTTTATTTTAGGGGCTACAACATCGTGATCATTTTTGTGTTCTTGTGTGTCAACTTTGTCTAATAACCTGAGTTATTATGGTGTCTAGTAGTGTGTGTATTGTAACTGAGGGTAGGAGTGGTAAGGAGGTGGCAGTGGCCTTGAATTAATAACCATGCCACAGAAGGAGGGTAGATATTAATTTGATGTTGAATACGGTACATGAATCTCCCGTCAAGTAGGCTTCAAATGTTTATATTAATTTTAAATTAATGCCTGCGCGTTTGATACAAAACGCCATCCTATTAAATATTAAAAATGCATGCAGATACTTGAACCAAAACCGACGTTCATTTATTTGTCAAACAAGAAAACAAAATCACTTAAAGATAGGGCTTCATTAATCTAAACGATAGACGATATACTGCGTGAACACGATCACTTCCAATATGCATTAATAATTTTCATAATAGTGGTTTACATTCCGGAGTTATTACTGAGTTATTTACACGTGCAGCGGCTTGAGTGAGTCTGCTTTTACCTTTAAATAAATAATGTCAATAACACCGAGAAACAAGGAGTTCCGGTTTTATCGAGACCCAATACCGGTATTATCGAGACTTAATATTCTCATTCAGCGGAGAGACCTGGCCTTGAGTGCGCTTGGTGGGGGACGATACTGGCCATGCGGCAACTTACGATCCCGATCGGAAATAGAGCAAATTTGCCCGGCTCTAATGGTGACAACTGAATGTGGACGAGCTTTATACAAAGAATACGATATGTCCTCAATAGTTTCATAAATATGGACATCCATGAGATTGTGCTCGATAAACTGACAGCGTTAATATAACGTAAGTGTAAGCTCTAACATTTTACCCGATCTTCATTACATAAATTAATGAATGAACAAAATTAATTGTTTCAAAACCAAGTGAACAATTTTCATTGAATTGCCTAAACTATTAGATGAAATTAAAACATACTTAATACCAGTAATTAATTGTTGGAGATTCATTTTGGGGGGCTGGGGAAGCTTGGCAATCAGCCCCGTCTACAGATTCTTTAATTGGTGTAAATTACATACAGTATTTTCATACTGTACTAACCAAGGGTCGCAAGGTATAGAGCAATTCTATATTTCGACCGTGCAGCCAGCCTGAAATGGTTTTCCATACTTTCCTATTTTTAACTCTATACAAATCCAGGAGCTCTCCTTTCTAATAGGCCACGGCTACTCCTTCCAACTCCTTACTTAGGTTCATAAATTTCTTCTCTCATTAGCTGATGTTGTGAGGTCAGCTCCAGGAAGGGCATCCGGCCGTCAAAAATACCCGCCACATAGAAATTCCCAAGTAAATTCTACCTTAGAAATTCTTTTGGAGTTTCCTTTTCAAATTACTGTTACGTGCCACCCTCTAGTGGCACTTACGTTAACTGGATTACGGTGGGCGAAAAGCACAAACACAATTGTTCCTTTAACGAAATATAATTTATTACAGGCCTACAAACATACACCGTGCACACACACACACACACACACACACACACACTGAGTCTAACCTCAGAAAACACTACTAGTCACTATTAGTTTCCACATTTACAATCTACCACTGTCCTCGCTATTTATGCTCTCCCTGTCCGGAGGCGTTACAGTGTTCCAGCTTACACTCGCACGTACAGTCTACACAGGTACTCTACAGCCTTGTCACTGCCACGTCACTTACTTACTTCCAGAGTCCTCTTGCTGCTCCTTGTGCGCTGTTGCTCGTCCCGTGTCGATCCCACGACCACGCCTTCCACGAAGCACCGCGACACCTCCAAGCACTAACAGTCCTGACTCAAAGTTGCACCCTGGCAGGGAGGCTTCCACTCTGTTACCGTAGACGTCCAGTAATAATCGCTGTACTGCTCCGTACGCACTCACTCGACAACACTTCAGTGCACACTAGCACTGACCAATACTGCCCAATACACTGCAATACACTCCCATACACAACTGCGTCCTCGCCGCGGCTCGCTGGTTTATATGGGATCAGTCCCTGGCCTGGAAAGTTCGAAATGTGACAACCTATTGCCGCATTTAGTCTGTTCTCGATGGTACTAAGTCCAGACTTTTCACGTATATTCTGGCCCGCCCGCGATGACTCACAAGATGTCCCGCTATTGTGTCTGCCGGTGGGAGGGGCCGGGAGGATGTGGTAACTTTCTCTCTCCGGCTGATGGTTCGGCCCAAAGCCAACGAGACAGCTGCTTTGGTCTGTCACACTGTCGCTCACCCGAAAGTCTCCTGCCGGTTCGCGGCGGTACGTAACATTACAGTAATACGACGCCAATTGCTGCAGAAATCCTTTCTACGCAGTAGCGATGGGGAATAACGCATGCTCAATTCAATATTTTATATTTTTGCCATTTTATGTTTCATGATTTTTAGACATACGACAGTATTTACAAATATAATCTTTATGCACCATATTTATAGCCTATTTTTATTTTGTCTGTTAGGTAGTCAGCCCGAAGGCTGGTTGGATCCTCAAAAAGTACCGCCGTTACGTTATGTGAGTAGATACCCACAAAAACCCAAGGCAGCACTATTTCGGGGCGTTCTAGGCAAGAAGAGGAGTGAGGTAGTTTGCCATTGCTTTCCTCACTGAGTCAGAACAGTAGTCCTAACCCTATGAGTTGAACCTTTCACAGCATTCACAGGCACTGACTGTGCCCCGAATGCCATTACTAAGCCCCACCCATACCTCAGTAGCTTCCATATAATCACAGCCATGAGTGAGACTGAGATGAAAAAAAAAAAGCTTATGAGACACCTTGTGTGTGTCCCTAATAACTTCTAAACGGCTGGAGAGATTTCAATAAAACTCGGCAAGGTCATAGCACCAGTTCGGCTGACTCCGACCGAGCCCTTCAAATTTTATTATGTCACACCAATCCAGCATGGCGGCTGTGCGAAATATTCCACCAGCATTCAATATCTCCGAAACTACTACAGATATCACTTTGAAATTTTGTACCGAGATAAAGGGCACTAAAAGAAGTTCACCTACGAGACTTTCAAAAACCTGGGAACTACAAAACCAACATGACGGCCAAGCAAAGTTGAAACTTTTAAATAAACCTTTCTCGCGATTTAATCATCCAAACGCAATGAAACTTGGTACAGAAAATATTTATACATATTGTAATGCACTGGCTTCTAATTTAGTTCAATTGTTTACATAACCTCAAGATGGCGGCTGTGCGAAATATTTCACCGGCACTCTATATCTCCGAAACTATTACTTATATCTCCCTGAAATTTCGTTCAGTGATAAAGGGCACTACTAGAAGTTCAGCTATGACACTTCCAAAAACCTGCAAAATACTAAACTAACATGTCGGCCAAGCGAAGTTTGAACAATTTAATAGACTTTTGTAAGCGATCTTTCTTTGTTATTTAGTACTTTCCCAACTCAGCACTACTATTTGTGATCTCAAAAATATACACCTAAGATTTATCAGGTTATAGGTACAGTATATCATTTAAGTTTCACGGAATGGTATAAGCACTGCTACTCAGAAAATAATGATTATGAATACATGGAAGTTCGAAGATAGTGCAACAATTATATTTTGTCCCGCCGTTTGATAAATTTCAAAGTTAGAGAAAAATAACTGGAATGTAATTTGCAGGATAAGCATGAATATGTAACAAGTTTGATGATGATGATGATGATGATTTGTGTCTTAACAAGCGAACAGCGAGGCCATCTGCCCAAAGATAGGCTAACGTTAGGCAAATAGTGTCAGTCTGATGGTGAGTGAAACAGCTGGTTAAGAACTTATTTTCTATCAAGTTACAACACATAGCGAGAGCATTTGAATGCAAATGTCTCGAGATGAATTGTAATCCACGCAAAATAACTAACCACCCCGTGGCACTACAGCCCATGTTTGATCCTGGCCGACCAAGCGACCGCTGCCCAGCCATTCGGCCTACAGATTGAAGGGTGAAGCGAGGTCAGTTCGCATGACCTCGACCGTTAATTTTTGTCTCAGTGACCGGGGCGCTGCCTCACTGTCAGACAACTACTCAATTGTCCTCACGAGGCTGAGTGTACACTTTTCCTTCTCCTGATGCAGAGCTGATAAGAGGCGGGTTCGATTCCTACCTCAGCCATCCTGGAAGTGGTTTTACGTGGATTCTCATTTCTACTCTAGGCAGATGCCGAGATTGTACCTAAATTAAGACCATGGACACCACCTAACCATATCCTAGACAAATTACAAGTACACAATAGTACGCTACAGCAGTTACAATAACACATAATCAGACAGATTCCACATACACCAATAATCGCCAAGCCTTCAAAATGAATAAGCGACAAGAAGTACCCCTTTCCAGCCCTCAAGTCAGATCTTAAGCTGCAGGATTAGATGGGATTTATCCAGAATTATTAAAGAACTGTGGTCCAGCTACAAAACGATGGTTGGCTATGTTTTTCAGCTGTATACTAGAATCAGGAAAGTTACCTGCAATCTTCAAGAAGACCAAAATCATTGCCCTTTTAAAACCAGGGAAAGACCCGAACTTACCTCAAAGTTACCGTCCAATAGCATTGCTATCTGTGACATTCAAGCTCCTGGAAAGATTGATCCTGAATAGAATAGCGCCAGCGATTGAGGCACTTATCCCAATTGAACAAGCAGGATTCCGACCTGGCCGTGATTGCAGTGACCAAGTTCTTTCCCTGACCACCTTTGTGGAAGCTGGGTTTGTGAAGAAACTGAAGAGCGTATCAGCCTTTCTGGATCTCACAGCAGCATATGATACTGTTTGGAAGGAGGGATTGCTATTGAAATTGATCAAGGCTGTTCCTTGTTTAAAGATTATGAACTTGTTAGACAACATGCTAAGCAACAGATTGTTCCAAGTCTACTCTGAGCAGAACAAAAGCCGATTCCGTAAACTGAATAATGGCCTGCCGCAAGGTTCTGTTCTCTCACCCATTCTTTTTAATCTGTACACCCATGATCTTCCGAAAACAGTAGCCCGCAAGTTCATGTATGCGGACGATATCAACCTCACTGTTCAACATGCTAATTTCGCAGAAGCTGAGGCCGTTCTCACCCAAGACCTCAAAGTCCTGGATGACTTTCACAAAATGGCGCTTACAACCAAATCCTCAGAAAAGTGAGATAACTGCTTTCCATCTGGACAACAGGCATGCAAATTACCATCCTAGAGTCAATTTTAGAGGTAAAGAATTACAGTATAATAGCACCCCTAAATATCTGGGAATGACTTTGGATAGATCTCTGACCTACAAAACCCATCTGTGTAAATCTGCTGCGAAATTGAAGAGCCGCAATAACCTCCTTCAGCGCCTGGCTGGAACATCATGGGGAGCGGATGCCAACACTCTGAGAACAACTGCTCTTGCGCTAATCTATTCTTCAGCCGAGTTTTGCTCTGGGGTATGGCTTAATAGCTGCCACACTCAACGGGTGGATGTTCAGCTCCGACAGAGCATGCGTATTGTATCTGGAACACTACTTCCTACTCCAGTCCAGTGGTTACCAGTGCTGAGTAATATCGCACCTCCTTATATCAGAAGGCAGAAAAATCTGGTTCATCTTTGGCCGAGAGTGCAAAATAACAAGGCCCTCCCAATACATGAAGACATGAAACATCTTGGCCCATCTAGATTGAAATCCCGTAAACCTGCATGGAAAACTGCCTTGGATTTAACAAGCAGAAATTTTAAACCTAATGAAAATTGGCGGGTTGAGTGGACAACATCTTCACCACCAGGCATCGTGAACGTTGAGGATCCTCACATAAAACTTGCTGGCTTCAATCTGCCCAGACATACCTGGACTAGACTCAATCGTATTAGATGTGGCTTGGGAAGATGTGCTTCTGTTCTCCACAAATGGGGTTGGAAAGACTCACCGAATTGCGATTGCGCTGACATTCCACAGACAATGGAGCACAGTACTGGAATGTCCTCTCCGAGTTTTTCCAGGAAGTCTGGAGGACCTGCATTCTGCTACAACTGAGGCTGTCAAATGGATCAACGAGTTGGACGTTGATTTATATTTTTTTATCTGCTTTATAATTTATATAATTTGTTAGTATTATTGCTGTGTTATATGAATCTGTATTTATGTAGGTGATTGTGTTGTGTTAACATCATACGATAAATAAATAAATAAATAAATAAATAAATAAGTAAGACTGGCTGCGTTGCTCAGTGGTAACGTTCTCGTATGCTGTGTCCAAGGTTACAGGATCGAATTCTGGTGCAGTTAGTTGGCATTTAAGGGTGCGTAAATGCTAGAGCCGTGTCAGCAGTTTTACTGGCACGTTAAAGATCACCTTTGGGACAAAATTTCGAAATCCCGGCGTCTATAGATCATAAGTTTCTGGCTGGAATCCAACCCAGAGCCTCCTCGGTAAGAGAAAAGCGTGCTATCCATACACCACGGGGGACAATAATAATAATAATAATAATAATAATAATAATAATAATAATGTATCGGGTTCAAGGTACCTTTTAACTGTTGTGGCCTTTTAAAAGAATAAAGGCATAATGTTTGTTTCACTGAAATTGTGCTAGATTCCATTTTGTACAACCCTACATGGAAGTGTGTTTAGAGGAAATTCCAGATCCAGCCGGTCATTCTGTAAGATCAAGTAAGTTATCTTAGCTTTTTGGTTTTCACAATGATAGTGAAGGGGGACCGAAAGGAGAAAGGTTTCGGCGGAGGAACCAGAACTTGGCTTGGGGCAAGTGGCCAGAAAGGACTGTTCGAAGGAATGACAAGATAAGAAAGATCCACTCGGAAGATTAGCTGGCTCAATTCGCCAACAACCAAAGAAACTTGTGAAATAGTGCCAAGAATGTTTACAAGAAAGATTAAATAACGCATTAACGTCTTAATTCCCCAGTCGTCCACGATTTATTTTAGATCTTCGGCTGTGAATGGTCAGGGGATATGCATTTCTCATACTATTGCATGGAATGGGAGGGTGTATTCTAACCCAGGCCCTGTGCAAGAAGCTGCAAGCCTTCGAAATGTGGGTGTATCAGCGGATGTTACGTATCTCGAGGACCGAAAGAATGAGGAATACTGAGGTGATGGGAAGATTAAGCAAGAAGACTGAAGTGCTGCTTTCCATCAAGAAGCAGAAACTAATATTTCGGACAGGTGATGCGGAATGAAAAATACAGGATCCTGCAGTTGGTGATTCAGGGGAAGATTTTAGGACAGCGAAGACCTGGCCGTAGGAGAATCTCATGGCTGAAGAACCTCAGGGACTGGTTTGAGATTAATACAACAATGTGTGGCAGACTTAAGACTACAATAGGCATGATGACCGCCAACATTCGATAGAACACGGCAAGAAGAAGAAAATATGATAAAGACATGGTATTTATTGCAACTGAATATTATGCATGGCCTCTCGATATACTGTAGTATCACTGTCGGAGTTTGAAAGAATCTGAAGTCATCAGGGATTTAAAGTCTGTGTTGTTGTGTTCTTGCGTCATGGAACACCATAGACTTTCCTGACAACGGGACACACATTGTACCGAACTTATTATCAGAAATTATTAATTCGCGAATGCCTGGGACTTCGCACACATTAACACCAAGTCGCAAGTTCTCATAAAGCAACGGGTTCGTGGAAGCATGTTCTGCGATACCTGGGTGAAGGAAAGACCAGATGAAGAATCGCGAATTAAAGTGGAGATTAGCTCGACAGGTATCGGCAGTGTTATCAGCTGATACAACAAAATCATGTTACAAAATCTCTCCAGAAATTAAATTTGTAAAGTTCTGTGATATTTTACACGAGAAATTCATTTTAACTTCAGTTTTCTTGCTTTGTAAAAAAAGGAGAGATGTTTTGTAGAATTACCCTACAGTAAAACCTATCAACGGAATCGAACGGGACTCATTTTTTCCCCCGTTAACGGAGGTAAGTCTATGGTAAAATCATAAAACTATGGAAATGCATACAATGGACACACTGAGAAAAATAATACAATTGTTTACGTACATTATTCAGTGTTGTATTTATATATTTTTGCTACTGTAGGATATCTCTTTTACTCTCGTGTTAAGATCAAGCTCAAATATTGCTTTCGAAGCCATAGCGACTACTGCCGAGCTATGCCAGTAACGTAAGTTGAGAAATGTTCAGTTAGGCACCACAGACACAAATCACTGACAATTAAGTTACCGGTATAGATCGATTTGGTAATGCTTCAAAAAACCTTGACTTTTGTAAATCAAAACAGTGATGTTAATTATTTCCATCTAAATACATGGGTTGGTTTTTTAGTTTTGGCACCTTAGTTATAACTGGATTAATAACTCACTTAGATGGTTCCAAGTTTCAAAGGCCCTCGATGTAGTCCCCACCGTTGCGTACAACGTGTTCCCAGCGATGCAGAAGTCGTTGGATCTCGTTGGCACTGCCCTATCTATTGATGGTACGAAGAGAGCGCTCGGCAGCCTGCTTAAGGTCTTCAATGGTACGGAAGCGCTCCCCGCGCACAGTTATCTTCATCTTCGAGATGAGATCATAGTCGCAGAGACTGATGTCGGGAGAATATGGGGGCGTGATAGAGGACCTCTCAGCCCCAGCGATCCAACAATGCCGACACAACGCCTGCTGTGTGTGCCTTAGCATTGTCTTGCAGAACGATGGGCGGTGTAACCATGTGGTGGCGCCGTTTCCTTCTCAGAACTCCTCGGAGATGGTCTTGCAGAAACGAACAAATAGTACGCCGCATTAATGGTTTGCCCTCGGTGAACAGTATGGTGAATGATCACACCATCCCAATCATAGCCAAGAATCAACATTACCTTCACATTGGTGGGGGTTGATCGAACTGTTTGTTTCCGTGGTGATCCGTGGTGCCGCCACTCGTTCGATTGGCGTTTTAACTGTGGCTCATAAGATCTGGCCCACGTCTCGTCAATGGATATGATACGCCGTAGGAAGGCCTCTCCTTCGCGCTCATAACGCTGCAAGTGCATACGACAAGCGTCATATCGCAGCCATTTGTGCATGTCTGTTAAGTCATGCGGAACCCATTTGGACGCAATCTTCCTCATTTCCATTAAGACCTTCAGGATGTGGAGGACAGTTGAATGCGCCAGTCCGGTATCTTCCTCTAATTGACGAAACGTTACGTTCCGATCCACCTCTACTAACGCGGACACCATCTGTACATTGTCATCACTTACTGGTGGGTGACCAGATCGAAGCATGTGCTCCACACGTTCACGCCCATCTCGAAAGGCTGCAACCCATCTTGCTACCGTTCTGAACGGTAACGCAGCTGCACCGCACGCTTCCTGCAATCCTCCTGCTTGGAAAACATTGCGACTGTCTTTCGCGAGCGCTGGTCTCACACTACTCATCTAACAGGCGTCTGCGCACGAGCGGTGGTGAGGACGGGCGAGGTCATGTGCTCTTAGGGAGGGGATGCAGGGCAGCAACCTTCGGTAAAAGTGGCAGCGCCTAACATTGTTGCAACTTGGCACTGAAGCATTGGTGCCAAAAATAAAATAAAAACAACCCATGTACTATCAAGTGAGCAAGATGATTGTATTACCAAAAAATAACATAAAATGGTCCTAGTTGTGTTTGACATTAACCAAATATAAAACATCGCAACAAATTGGTTGAAAAAGCGATTACAGATAGCATTAAATATTTTGGAACAAATTATACAAACTTGTCGCTGGGAGGAATACCGGATCCCCTTTTCTTTGGGGGCTATTCCATGCCCCCCCCCCTCCCCCTCCCCGAAATAAAACTCTATACGCCCCTGGTTCAGTTAAAAAGCTGTGGACCGCGCGCTGCTACAAGTCTCCTATCCATAGCTGCCATCCGCCAACTGCCCACACGTATCGCTGCCTGTTTCAGATCTTCATGGAGTCCATCACTCTACTGCTTTCTTGGTCTCCCTGGTAGTCTTCTTCCTGTGGGGATGAAATCCAGTAGCTTCCGTGGCCATCGGTGGTCTTCCATCCGGGCTACATGCCCAGCCCACTGCAGTCTTCTGGTTTTGATGGTTTCAGCTATGTTGGCATCATGGTACAGGTCTTCTACTTCATGATTGTGTCTAATCCTCCATTCACGCGTGTGTACATCCCTCACCGGTCCGAAGATCTTGCGAAGAACTTTTCTCTCAAAAAAAAAACGAGTAGTTTATGAAAGTCCTGTTTTCGGATACTCCATGTTTCACATCCATATAGTACAACGGGTTGGATCAGAGTTTTATACATACAAATTTTGAACTGTCTGGAGAGACATCAGGACCGAAGAAGCTGTGTTAAGCTGTAGAGAGTTCGGTTTCCTGCTTGGATCCTGGCGTTGATTTCTGCCTCACATGATGAGTTCTCAATGAAAGGCGATCATAGGCACTTAAATTCATGGACCCTCTTGTAGGACTGGTCCCCTACCCGGAGTAACTGTAGTTGCCCAAAAACGTGGACTTTGTTTCATTCACGATTAGCCCAAATTTGTTGGCAGCTGCCTCGAGTGCTCTGGTCATTTGCCTCAACTCTTTCCGAGAGCTGGAGAGTAAACTTATATCATCTGCGTAGGCAAGGTATGCTAGGTTCTTCCCTTCGACTTGGATTCCTTCAAAATTAACAAGGGCCGAGGCAAAGACAGGCATTTGTTAATTGTCAGCTCATTAAAGCAAGAATGGGCAACAGAAACCAGGCCATTAGCCATACACTTAGACGTGTAAGTTGGAGAACAAAAGAAGGAAGACTCAATCAACTCTTTCTCAGGGTACCTGAAAATTTTCTAAACACTGCATTCTGGAAATTGGAAATTTTCCGTTAAAATGCTTATTTTGATTTCCATTGTCCGCCTAACACAGTTTCCGTTTAATAAAGGGAATTTAACACGTTTTTTCGCCTCTAAGTTCACGGGACCGTCAAATATTACAGTTTAATAAAGGGTCCGTTGAAGGCAGGGTTTACTGTAATAGTATTTTTGGTTATCTATGGGCAGAGTCACTTGCGCCACGTCTACGATACGTATATAATAGGCTTACGCCTGGGTAATATTGACTCGTTATTGTTAAGCAGATGTGTTATATTCCGTGGTGCATTAAGGGCGTTAATAACCGGATAAATTTCGTGCTTTTGTTTTTCAATGCTTAAATGAAATAAAATTTAAAAAAAAAACCACAACTCGCATGTCTGCCAATGTGGAATGATAGTTTAATCCATTGCGCCATTGCCCTTCTTAAATAGTATCAGATTTGGTGCGCGGGATGTCATCAGATATATTAGCAGTAGCCTACCATGCGTGTAATGTGGTAGGCACTGCTAATCACCAGCGTTCAAGAGAAAGTAATGTAAGCAATTCAGAACATGATTAAAATGCGGATTTGTTATTTGTTTGAGTCTTATTAGTCTCTTGACTGGCTTAATACAGCACTCTATTCCGCCCTGTCCTGAGCTAATAGTTTCATCTCTACATAGCTACCACACCTTACATCCGAGACAATCTGTTTAACATATTCAAACCTTGGTCTACTCCTACAGTGTTTGTCCTCGTCCCGTCCTTCCATGACTAAGTTTGCTATTCTTTGGTATGTGTCCTGCCAACCGACTCTCGCCTCCTCTCCCACTCTTCTTAATACCTCTTCACTTGTTCCTCCATTTACCCATCTGATCATCATTCTCCTGTAACACCACATTTCAAACGCTCCTATTCTCCTATTTTCTGCTGCGCCAACAGTCCAAGTTTCGCTTCCATCGATTGCCACGCTCCAGGCAAAGCCTTCCAAAAATTACTTTTATACCTAAATCTATATTTGATGTCATAATCATTTTCCGTAGTTTTTACATCCTCTTAGCTTCGTCCAACACTGGTTATTTTGCTTACTAGGTAGAAGAAGTCTCCTACTTCCTTTAACTTTTCACCTGTCAATAGGGGTTTCCGATTTCTTTCGCCCGCTTTCCATTATTATCCTACTTTCGATTTTTGCAAAAAATGAAAGACTTATGAGATCACTACAGGGCCAAAAAAATGTGTGTGTGAGTGTGAGTGTACTCTGAATGTCTGCCCCCCCCCCCATCAATTCGAACACGGCGAGACCGAATTGAACGAAATTTGGTACAGAGGTAGAACAAGCAATGGGCATCTCAGTGTCATGTTTTATATCGCCGCCATCTTGACGAAAACGTATGGCGGTCACCCAAATGTTCATAGCTTAAATCAAATTACGACCAACCTAATCATTTGATATCTACTAAATTTTGCAACAACATACCTTTTTGTGGGAAGCATCTTTTGACTGAACTACAAGGTCTTCAGCCCAATAGTTTGCAGATAGCGGCCATGTATGTGTGCAAATCGATTCCCCATATCAATTCTAACACGGTGAAACAGAATTGAATGTTTTTTTTTTTACAGAGGTAGCACTAGGAAAGGGCACGTCATATTCATGTTTAATATCCGTATAGCACGTTGTATTTCAACAAGCTACTACAACCAACATTCAATTATACTCCTTGAAAAGGACAAAGAGTTATAACAATACCCATGCTTTTAGGAGAAAGTAGGCTATATGTTCTTTACTGAACATCTTGTTTTTGTTTTATATTTATTGATTTTTATATGAATAATGCGGATTTACGAAGCAGGATAGCCGACTCCAGATGAAGTAGTCAGCTGTTGAGTACAGTATATTGCGGTCACTCGGTAACGTAGTAGCGTTCAGCGTGACCAATGTTACTCGAAAGTCATGTGAAATAGTTTTAATGAAATCGGGTTTTGAAAAAAAAAAAAACACCAAATGTTAATTCAGCCTGCTTTTTTAGAAGCATCTGGCCAGCCTCTCTTGTCCTGACGCTCAAATCGACCCATCTCTTCCTCCTCCGTCCCTCCCCACCTCCTTTCTGCGGAGGGTGCTGTAATTTTAAACGAGGAAAACGTTCCTATTATTTAATAACCCTCGCCCAATATCGAGTTTCTATACATACGGTACATTGTATGTATATATTATATATTAGAGACTTAATTTCATGTGGTTCATTGTTTTGAAGCCACAGTCCATGACATCGCATCTCATTATGAAACGTTATATAGGCTAAACATTATTATACAGCAATATTCAAAAGCCCGTGTAGTGGTTGGAGAGTAAAACAAAAGAATCATGACAGTGGTACTGAATTTTAGATAAGCTTTTGTGTAGTTAATGGAACATAAAACACACTGCATTTCCAACTTGTAAAAGAGAATCACAAAATTGTCCAGAGCTTGCTAACTTCAATTGAAACTAAAGAACATGCATTGTGTAACTGGAATGAGTTGCATCTTCTAAGGATATACAGCGAAACCCCTCAATTGCGGACACTAATCGGACGAAATAATTTGTCCGTATCTGGGAGGTGTCCTAAAAAAATGGGAGGGGCCAAATTTTGAAAACAAAATTGTGTCAAGACAAAAATAGAAATGCAATATGTAGGCCTACATTACATACTGAACAAAAAGGAAAACCTATATTATAGTTTTGTTATACACATCTCCAATTACTGTAAATAAGAACAGTAATGCAGTACAGTGAATTACTTAAAATTTTATGTTCGACCCTGACTGTTATATGTCTGAAAACTGTATCAATGATGGTCATTATCACTATGTTTCATTATGAAACCGTTTCTCCCACCAATCAGAGCTCAATAAACAGTTGTTTGACCAATTAGATAAGGATACCTTCGCGCATGCGCTCAAAATCCAACATGTCTGTATAAATTACCGAATGCGCGCTCAAAATCCAACATGTCTGTATAAATTACCGAAAGTGCACCGTTCATATGTTCGCGTAAATAAACTGGTGAATATGAGACAAGAAATAGCACTGTACCTTAATATCTCCAAATCCAATTTCTACACAGCGCGTTGTTGTCAAACGCATTCGGTGACATTTTTACTGAATACTGGCGCTCAATCTGCACATATGGCATTGAAGCACACACAGCGCATGCGTCGGTCGATCAGAGGGCTTGGAAATCAAAGATATCCTATACTCAGCGCAGCACCCGATCACAAAATTCTAGTGACAATCTCAACAGATATTTAGGAATATTTATGTTAAAACATATAATAAAGTTATAATTATCGTCGAACATAAACAGTCGTATGCAACTCGCCTATAATGGTAATTAAGACACTCGTATGGAAATAATAAAACTCGCATACGCTCGTTTTATGAAGATACTCGTGTCTTAATTATAGCCATTATAGGCTCGTTGCATAATGTACTATTATGATAGTTTCTTAAAAATAAAATAATAAAACAGGCAGGTTGGTTGGTTGGTTGGTTGAGTGAACTATGCATGAGTAAGTCCCTATTCAAATACACCATGGCAGCGCATCAGTATCGCTGCGATTTACAATGGAAGTATCAGGTAAGGTAGGTAAAAACATGTCTTGAAACTTTGTGGACGCAATCGTTGTACTATAAGAGGACAACGTGTGGAAAATCAGCCGCCAGATTGAACTGCAAGGCTCCGAAATCATGTGGCGAATCTCACATGTAAATCAATGGGAAGTAGCGAGTACCGTACATGTTGGAACGGACAGCCCTGAAGACTCAGCCACTCGAGGCCGGTTGGAAGCAGCCGCATGCTCCAATCATCATATACGCCCCGCCGCGAGACTACTCCGAGTGCCAGGGATGTCCAGCTACGCCAGCCGTCACGCCTGCGTACCAGGATATCAGGTACGATTTTGGAGCCTTGCAGTTCAATCTGGCGGCTGATTTTCCACACGTTGTCCTCTTATAGTACAACGATTGCGTCCACGAAGTTTCAAGAAAGTTTTCGACCTGTCTTATCTGATACTTTCCTTGTAAGAGCAAGTTTTTTCAGTTGTTCCACCACCCGGCAAGCAGAGTTATAATTAGCTATAGGATTTTCATATTTTTCTTCTCCTTCTCCTTCACTCTCACTACACTCACTGTCTTGATCAGCTGTTGGTTTTGTTGTTTGCATGTCCTTCACAATTTTATTTAAGTTTTGAACCCGAATGATTTTGTCCGAATAACTGAGGTTAATCAGACTTTCTCGCCTTCCAGAGATGCCCGTGTCCGTAACTGAGCGTCCGTATAAAAGAGTTCATTTTATTAGCAGTTAGATATAAATTAATTCGGGTCATAACATTCTGTCCTTATCTAGGGAGTGTCCGCATCAGAGAAGTGTCCGTAAAGAGAGGTTTCACTGTAGTCCGTTTCTAAATTAAATTCCAAACTTTGTTTTGCCTGGAATTTTAAACACACTTTATTCAAATTACGGCTATGTGGCCATGACTCACAACCACACTCATGTTCAATTAATCAAATATTAGCTGTTAGATGACAATGTAAGTGGTACCGATATGTTGTATCACAGTCAACTCTTATCAGTTACTCTTCTCCTTTCTACACAGAGTCACGGAACTATGAAGGCATTTGCATTTGCTTTCACTACGAATGGCTGCAGACGACCACTTTGGATTTGCGCTAGTTCCGACGAATTGTTTACAAAACTAATTACTGATCTTCTGCCAGAACACGTGACCTATATATAGACCAGTAGTGCTGTTTGCTTGTGTGTTTGCTTGCGGGAGGGGCATTGGATTATGACGCTTTATGTCTGTAAAAACCAAAATAGTATCTAAGCATATTATAAATCACTTTTCCACCGGTCGCAATACAAAAATAATTGTCAATCCATTGTACTTTAAAAATACGGCACACTGACATTTGAAGGAGACATTCATAAACAAAATATTAGGACGCCCTTAGAAATGAATTAGTTAAGACCGTTGGTTCACAATAATTCACAATCAACCACTCAAAACACTTTCTGTATATACATTAACCATTTTCCTGCGAATGTCTCACGAAAGCTGGAGCTAATCCCTACTGGGATGCAGCAGGCTTTTCATTGCCCGATCTACAGTAGTATTGTGTATCCTTATACTGTATCTGATTTGTGACAGGCTGCGTGGCGCAGTGGTTAACGTTCTGGTCTGCTGTGCCCCAAGGTTACAGAATTGAATACAGGTACCGTCTGCTGGCATTTGAAGATGAGCAAATGCGACGGAGCCTTGCCAGTAAATTTACTGGCACGGTCAAGATTCCCTCCGGGGAGGAATTCCAGCATCTCGAAAAGCCCTAGTATTGATGATGATGATTGTTTTAAGGGGCCTAACATTTAGGTTATCGGCCCCTAATTGTTTGGGTAATTACTAACTTACATACTAGAAGAAGAAAAGCAAAACAAAAGGAGAGTAAGGCAAATAAAGGACAGGAGGAAAAGAAATGCCCTCAACCCTCGAAGAATGCGGATTGAGGGACTTGGAAGGAAGAAGAGCCATAAAAGGCAGATAGGAAAGTGAAAGAGGAGAGGGTTCACCCCACTGGTAATGGATAGAAGGGGGAAAACCAGACCCAGCTCAGGAATCCCTCGGGGTCGCCAACTCCCGAACTCACCAGCCGTGAATCCTGAGGGTGTAGCAATATCTAGGGTGCACCCGAAGTGGTGGGGCTACATACACCCTGCCTCCGCGAGAGCCTTGAGCAGAAGGCAGGAGATAACAGGAAAAGAAAAAGAAGGCTGACCCCTCGCAGAAGGAGGGTATCAGAAAAGATGAGACAAGGACCAATTAAGGCGGGAAAGGAAGAGACTCCCTAGGCCTCTGATACCCTAACACCGTCGGGGTCGGAAGAGAACAAGAGTTGACCAAGTGAGGTCGACAGGAAAGAAGACGGAGAGGAGCCCGGCACAAGTAAGTGGAAGCAATGCCGGACTAAGCTGAGGCCCCGTGGTCGCCAACTCACGTCCCACTAGATGTGAGCCCCTGGGGGGCCTAGTAATGAGAAGGGACGTAAAACTAGTAACATTATTATTACCTTATATCTTCCTGTGAAATGAAGTTTCATCTTATATATGTTGAACCACTTTTCAGAATTTATTGTAATTATTATTATTATCATCATGATTATTATTATTATTGTCATGTGTTGTGACATCTCTATATTACGCCTCGAGAGTTTAAAAGTGCGCAGTTTGTGTGTATGTATCTCTCTGTCTAACGTTGTGCAACCCCTGGCTACATACTGCCTTGTTCTCTCGTATTGGCTAGTGTTGTTGCTACCTTGCATTTTGTTGTGCAATTCGTTCTGCCATTGGCTCTGACAATATTTGACGCGAGTTTGGGGGCACTCCCAAACTACGCATTTGATATTTCTGAGAGGCTTCTCTCCCCTCTGGGGGGACAGAAGCTAAGTCAGTCTTAGACGCGCCGAGATGTAAGGCGAACGTGTGTATTCGGGCAGAGGCCCACCCTCATGGCGCAGCGGAATGTGAGTACGGCTCAATGTATTTCTATCTAACGCAATGTAATTGTTTTTGTTAAACGTTCCTTCTTTTGCTTAATTCTCTTTCCTTTTCAAGATGTTACTGTTAGTATTTTAATCCTTGAACCAGATCTCCGGGACCTTGCGTAATGTCATACGGCGGAGTTCTTTTTGTTGCTTTTGTTATGTGCCCTCCTCACAGTTTTATTATTTTGGTTAATACCTGTAAGATTCGAAAGTATTGCGTTTCTGCGTCTTGGCTTATGTATATTTTCCTGTCGGGCCTTGGTGCTCGTCTTTTGCGTCGGTGTCTCTTTTGTACCACAAATGTTTCATTTGATTGGTAGCAATTGGACCTTTGTTTGCGGACAGTATGTGTGAGGTAACGGGACTTATGTCCAACGTCCCACTAATACGTGTCCCCTTTGTTTATAGAATATATGTGACGGTGGTTAACTGGGATTTTCTCCAGCTCCGATGTCATATTATTCTTTTTTTTATATGTCGTGTTGTTGCGGCATTATGTTGGAGTATAAGCCTGTTTTTTTTATAGCGTGCTTTCGATTTTTACCGGTCTCTTTCGTCCCAAGTCAATTGTAATGTAATGTATCTCCGTATATCTCATTTTCCTTTTGTTTTGTTTTTATCTTTCGATTTTCGCCGTATTACATAACTTAATGATATTCCCCCTTTTCTTCCCCTTCTTCCTACCTCCGTGAAATCTCTCTTCCCTTTGTTTTACTCCCCTCACTCCTCCCCCATCCCTCAGGTATGTTTACAATAACATCATGAAAAGCTTCGCGTCTTAGCAGTTCGAATTTTGACTTTTTGCAAGTTTGTCGTTTCTCTCTAACTTTTGTAAGTTTCGTTTTATTTTCTTTCAAGTTTGTATCTTTTCGTTAGATTCATGTTGTTGAGCGGTACTCAGGTTCTGTCGTGCTTTTTAGTTTTTTTTTTAGTTTTTGAATTCTTTATTCTTGGTATTGGGTTTCTTTTGTATTATTGATCTTGTCTTAGCTTGCCTTTTTTCTTTGTTTTAAATAATTTGTTTATTTCGTGTACACGCTCTTTCTTTTATCCTCAATACATTTTTATATTTTAAGTAATATAGCTCCCTTGTCTTTTCATTTCTTATATTTAAGTTCCCCTTCCTTATCCTTATCCTTATCTCGATTTCGTCAATCTTGTCTTTGTGACGTAACAAAGGCACGATTAACACGCCTCTGGGATTTGTTTAATTAATTTTATGGGAATCTCATTTTTGCACTTTTGATTGTTGCATTAAGCAATTATTTGTTTGCATTTGGTTTTTTGGAAATCATCTTTTGCTCGCTCCGAAAACCTTGGGCCCAGCACCGGGTCGAGCAAGACGTCTTTTCCCCCATCCATTTGCGACCTTGTTGATTTTATCTTCCTCTGCTACTCTGACGCGTATTATTATTATTATTAATAGACCTTTATCGGCGCAATGGTAGCAGATCGCGTGGTTGCGTGCGAAATCGTTCCCTCCTCTCCTCTCTCAAGTTATTAACCTTTTATTATTTTTCTCTTCATTTACATTGTATTAAAATTTGTTTTTCTTTGAGTTTAAGGAATTCAGTGAATTGTTTTTTCCCCACCCCTGAAGAAAGGGTGAAGTTACTTTCTGTGTGAACTACGGGCATCCAGGAAACCCATCTCCAAGGAAAGGTGGTTTTGTCCCTCAAGTAAACAAGACATCCAAAAGACCCAGCTTCGAGGTGAACAGTGGCAACATATCAGTGAGTACATCGCATCGCTGGAACACGACACGTCACGGTATTGTAACCTACTTTTATGTATTTGCTTCCTCTAGTAGACATTTGTTTAGTTAACGGTGATTTTAAGGCGACAGGAAATTTTGTTTGCTTTCTCTTCCTTTTCATTTCGTCAGTGTTGTGGACGTTTTTATTTTACTTTCTGTGAAGTAGAAAATGCATTTCTCTCAAGGGTTTGAGTCCTTACCTTTGTTGTAAATAGTCGCTTTGTTAACTGTGATATTTCTCAGAACTCGCCTCACCCCTTCATACGTCTCAGTCTGGATCAGCTGCTGACAGGTTCCTTGTCATTACCGTACAGCCTAAAAACCCCCCGCCCCTCTTTCTCCGAAGTTTTCCCCAATGAAGGTGGGCCCACTTATGGGAACCGTCTCTTTAAATCCTACGGTCGCCCCGACCCACCTTGAGCCTCGCGTAATTATACTAACGTTTGATGTTAGTATAGTGTTTGTTGTTTCAGTTATGAATGAATGGTCTGTTGAGCTATTATGTGTGTTATGATTGGGAGTTAAGTTTGTTTCATAATTAGGGAGGGTGATTGTTTTATTTTTGTCAGGGGATTTCAATGTAGGTTTTCATTTAAAATTGTTTATATACGGTAAGCTTGATGTTACTATATGTTCAGTATGGCAGTGTGTATTTCGTTGGGAAACCTGCTAGGTGAGGTTTCCGTCGGAATTAGGGTTTGGGACCTGTCCCACGGCTTCGACGCCCACTTAGGATGTACATAGATTCCACACGATTCGTCAATCTTTAGTATGGGATGAAGTTTGTCACGATGACCTGTAGTCCGTTATTTGAGTTTCCATGGTGTTCCAACGACTCATATTAGCATTCTGATGTAATGGGGAAATTTTGATTTGTTTATGGGAAGGAGTATGTATGTAGTGTTGTTGTTGTTGGTTGTATTTTGAGATGAATGTGTGTGTCAATGAGTTTAATGAATTTTTATCAACAGTTATTTGTGGGTGGTTTCAAATTTAGTTCAATTTTGATTTTATACCCTATTCAATTTAAACTATATATATATTACGTACGAACTATTTATTCGTTTTTATTGGCAAACCAAATATACGATAAGTATTACTCAGAGATACCAACCATTTTAGGTCTACGGCATCCTTGGTATGGGACATTGATGTTCGTGTGAACTACTCTGGCGTGCATTACCCAATTTTCTTATATTTGTATGGGATAGGCCATACCCTCTCTGTCTTTAATTTTTTTTATGCGGTACCTCTGAGGTCTACGGCCCGTATATTGACGCTGTAACCATTTTATTTTTGTGGGTTGGTAATATTTATTATTGGGTTTCGAGTTTGATTGATTGTATGTCTGGTCTTGATTGGTTTTATGCGAGGTTCCAGTCTGTTCCTTTTATTTGGAAGGTATTTTGTAACGTAATTATTTGGATTTTCGTTCTCTGTCCGGAATGGTATTTTTTGTTTCGACAGCTACTTTGAGTTATTATTCCTTTTCATTTGTTAGTATCTAATGTCTTTTGATGAATGTTATTAGTACATTTTTCCCCTTTACTCCTACTATGTATCTAGTTAGGCAGGAGACACCCGTGGCCGCCTGAGTTACACGGAGGATTTCGAAAGATGTGTTGAACTATACTTCTGCCTAAGGCAATTTCCGGTACCTGCCTGCTTTTGTTGTAGGGAGCCGGCCGGCCCATTGTCCGAGCTGCAGACACGACTTGCTATTGTTCGACAACGCCTGAGATGGTCTGTTGACTTACATTCTTTTCTTGTAGTGACAGTGATTTGTTTATTGATATAGTTGTTTACTATTTATCGTAACTTCTGTTTTACGTTTTTGTGATATCATGTTTTTATAAATCATTTCAATCTAATGTTTTCTCTAAGATAATGTGTATTATTTTCCTGTATCTGTCATATATTTGGAGAGTGTTTCCGGTAGCGATAGCTAGTCTCCAAGTACCTGAGAAGTGGCCGGTGTATCCTTTAGACCCCGTTCACGGCTCGTTTTCTCTTCTTTCATTTGGTCTGACGACCCTGCCTATTCATACTTTTACTTTCCAGCTGGCAGAATGAATCTACTTTCCCTCTTACGCAGCTTATGTAACCCCAAATATTTCCCCTGACGCAAGCCTTATTTTGTATACGGGGTGCTCCCCTTTATATTTTTTTTGTGATCATGATTTAACCTTTTTCTTTCTTTTATTATTAGAAAATTGGCTGATTTCCAGAAGGTCGCCATTAAGAAGACTTCGCTTTCTCCACGTCATCTGGCAGAGTCTAGCTCAAGATTGACCGTTTTATTATCATTATTTTCTTTTTGGTACATCCATTTTTAATATGTGTGACGTATTGACGTGCAGTAGAGGTAGGATCCGCCTTTATTTCACGCCTGTACTGATCCTTATATAATTTGAATTTTTGTTGTTTTAATTTCATCTTAAAGTTTTTTTTCTTTCGTACCAAAAAGGAATAATTTTCCTCATCAGTGAACATCTTCGTGAATACGTGTGTATGAAAATATATGTGTGTTTGAGAAAAGAGACTTGCGTTTCGTCAAGCCTTTTATGGAAGTTATGACGTTTAAAGAACTTTTAATTAAGCTGCGTCATATGAATAAGAGAAATGTGAGAACATTTTATTATGTCTTTATTTTCATGTATGTATCTAGTGTACATGATGTAATTTTCTTTCCTTCACCCTGTTCAAATGTATCTAATCGAAGAATGTTATTTTATATAATTTTGTTATGAAAAAGAAAAAAATTCTTTTATGCCTTTGTTATGTAAAAGAATTTTTTTTGGAGAAAGCGGTGGAATTTGAACCACTTTTCAGAATTTATTGTAATTATTATTATTATCATCATGATTATTATTATTATTGTCATGTGTTGTGACATCTCTATATTACGCCTCGAGAGTTTAAAAGTGCGCAGTTTGTGTGTATGTATCTCTCTGTCTAACGTTGTGCAACCCCTGGCTACATACTGCCTTGTTCTCTCGTATTGGCTAGTGTTGTTGCTACCTTGCATTTTGTTGTGCAATTCGTTCTGCCATTGGCTCTGACAATATTTGACGCGAGTTTGGGGGCACTCCCAAACTACGCATTTGATATTTCTGAGAGGCTTCTCTCCCCTCTGGGGGGACAGAAGCTAAGTCAGTCTTAGACGCGCCGAGATGTAAGGCGAACGTGTGTATTCGGGCAGAGGCCCACCCTCATGGCGCAGCGGAATGTGAGTACGGCTCAATGTATTTCTATCTAACGCAATGTAATTGTTTTTGTTAAACGTTCCTTCTTTTGCTTAATTCTCTTTCCTTTTCAAGATGTTACTGTTAGTATTTTAATCCTTGAACCAGATCTCCGGGACCTTGCGTAATGTCATACGGCGGAGTTCTTTTTGTTGCTTTTGTTATGTGCCCTCCTCACAGTTTTATTATTTTGGTTAATACCTGTAAGATTCGAAAGTATTGCGTTTCTGCGTCTTGGCTTATGTATATTTTCCTGTCGGGCCTTGGTGCTCGTCTTTTGCGTCGGTGTCTCTTTTGTACCACAAATGTTTCATTTGATTGGTAGCAATTGGACCTTTGTTTGCGGACAGTATGTGTGAGGTAACGGGACTTATGTCCAACGTCCCACTAATACGTGTCCCCTTTGTTTATAGAATATATGTGACGGTGGTTAACTGGGATTTTCTCCAGCTCCGATGTCATATTATTCTTTTTTTTATATGTCGTGTTGTTGCGGCATTATGTTGGAGTATAAGCCTGTTTTTTTTATAGCGTGCTTTCGATTTTTACCGGTCTCTTTCGTCCCAAGTCAATTGTAATGTAATGTATCTCCGTATATCTCATTTTCCTTTTGTTTTGTTTTTATCTTTCGATTTTCGCCGTATTACATAACTTAATGATATTCCCCCTTTTCTTCCCCTTCTTCCTACCTCCGTGAAATCTCTCTTCCCTTTGTTTTACTCCCCTCACTCCTCCCCCATCCCTCAGGTATGTTTACAATAACATCATGAAAAGCTTCGCGTCTTAGCAGTTCGAATTTTGACTTTTTGCAAGTTTGTCGTTTCTCTCTAACTTTTGTAAGTTTCGTTTTATTTTCTTTCAAGTTTGTATCTTTTCGTTAGATTCATGTTGTTGAGCGGTACTCAGGTTCTGTCGTGCTTTTTAGTTTTTTTTTTAGTTTTTGAATTCTTTATTCTTGGTATTGGGTTTCTTTTGTATTATTGATCTTGTCTTAGCTTGCCTTTTTTCTTTGTTTTAAATAATTTGTTTATTTCGTGTACACGCTCTTTCTTTTATCCTCAATACATTTTTATATTTTAAGTAATATAGCTCCCTTGTCTTTTCATTTCTTATATTTAAGTTCCCCTTCCTTATCCTTATCCTTATCTCGATTTCGTCAATCTTGTCTTTGTGACGTAACAAAGGCACGATTAACACGGCTCTGGGATTTGTTTAATTAATTTTATGGGAATCTCATTTTTGCACTTTTGATTGTTGCATTAAGCAATTATTTGTTTGCATTTGGTTTTTTGGAAATCATCTTTTGCTCGCTCCGAAAACCTTGGGCCCAGCACCGGGTCGAGCAAGACGTCTTTTCCCCCATCCATTTGCGACCTTGTTGATTTTATTCTTCCACTGCTACTCTGACGCGCATTATTATTATTATTAATAGACCTTGATCGGCGCAATGTTACACACAGACAAACGTGCGATGGTGATATGAATTTTCTATAACTTGAAGCGCATGTATCCGACGACAAAACGGGATAGTTGATCGTAATTGGCAGTGACAAGATAAGCCTTACGGGTATTAACCTACGTGGATTTCTGCGTCCATAAAGGTGAATTATACAGTATATGCATCGATACTTCAATGGAGTGTTTTCGGAAATAGCTGGATTAAAAGGTATTTAATGCCGCATAATTATGGCCAGAATTCCACTAGATATTACGGAATACGAGATTTCCACAGTGAACCACAACAGCCACAACCTGTGCATGTTGATTTAATTTCTGCAGCATCATATGAAGCGTTCAGTAACAAGCAGCCACAAATTATACACACGGAATAGTCTATGTTAGTGTAGCACGGATTTAGATCGTGTAACTCCCCCCTCGTATCACGTACTTGTTATATTCATTTACTGGCATCTGTTATTAGTGTACATGGTTGTTACAATAAGAGAGTTGTTCCTATTGATTCATTTATGGGCTTTGCGACGTCGTGGTCATGTAGCCCCGTGTCATTTTGTGACATAACATGTGTTGTTGTGATAGCTGTATTAGTGTGTGTATTTGTAATTAAGGTGAGGATTGGGAAGGAGGCGATCGTGGCCGTAAGTTAGAAACAGTTCCAGAATTTGCTTGGAGTAGAAATGGAAACCACAGAAAAACAACTTCAAGGTTGGCTGAGGTGGCAATAGAATCCACCTCTTCTCAGTTCTGCTCCACGAGAGTGAGTGAACTACGTTTCAGCCTTCAGATCAGAATACTATTCCTTGACAGAGCCAGAAATCGAACCCGGAACACGCGGTGACAGCCAAGAATGCCAGCCGCTACACCTGAAGATGGGCAATTTGGTAGTTGAAGCAGTGGCGACCGGTAATTAGGTTGCAGTATTGCACAACGACCAGATTAATTCAAGAAAAACAATTAATACAGTAATTATATTTTTAGTAATGAAAGCTGTACGTTTCCTTTTATATGTATCGGAATTCATTATTTTGTTCTTTGAGAAAGCAAAACGCGCCAACTGTCCAGGAGCGCTCGTCCGTTTGGTCATTGCCAGGCCCAAGCACCGATCAGATCTCCATAGTGAAGGGTATGGCAGAGATGCTAGACCGAGTAAGCCCTATCCGAACAGTTAACTCGGCTGGTCGTTGCCCACTGATTGCAACAACGGAGCCGAGGCGCGGACGGAGACATCCGTGATGCTCCGTCAAGTGCCGATACTATGTCTTGCAATGTAATTTGCGCGTGACACTCGCGGTTCTTTCTCGCCTCCGTATATACTGTAACTTACGTAGTTTTGTTCTCGTGAAGGTTTTCATGTGGACTACCTTAATTTAATCTGATGACAATGTGATGTTCTCCGAAAAGCGGCATTCGTGATGAATGAGGTACATCCGTCTTATCCCGCAATTGAATACCGCTTTCTCTGATATCAAGCAGTATTTTACCCTACCTCCCCACCTACTTAATGAAAATAGTGCAACACCCACAGCAATTTCCCGCCAGCCGCCACTGGGTTGAAGTGAGATATGAACAGGAATAGGGAGAAACTGATGTTTAATAAATTGTCTTACGTTAACGAAAGAACAAAATGGTGGACGACTATACCCACTGTTTTTAGAACTTAAGAACGCGGGAAAACTTATTTCACCGTCTGGACGACATTCCTGTCAAGCACGTCACTTGAACTACAGTACTAAAAACAGACAGATTTGACATTTATTGCCAGCAATCTTAGATTGTTCCAATATTTAATAAGTTTCATAAAAGTGATATGACGGAATGTCTTGAAAGGCTGGGCTATCCAATAGTCGTATCCTGATAGTCGTAAAGTCAGTGGAATTTTATTACCATGAATCATATCCTCGATAGCGGAGAACATAAAATGCCTACAAGGTTATCCAATACAAAATACATTCGTCTATTAAACATATTAATCGCTCAGAACTCGCTCCAAGCAGAAAAAGGCATGTTAGGTTATTGTTTAAATGGTTCGAGCCTTATGTGATTGTGGAGAGCAGCAAACCGTTCATCTTTGCCCGTGTACCTTGTTGTCCAGGCCCGTATGCTCCTTGATGAAGCAAGTGTGATCGTTTTTAAACTCTGATCTTGGGGGAAAACATCATTTCGATTTTGGCATGGAGGAAAGAATAAGAGGAGATGCCCTGAACTCGTTTGAGTGAAGCCAAGCGCTGCGTCCAAAGTGAGCGTAACCGTAACTTGTATTCGGTGTTCTTTGACTTGCATATGGTTTTACGAATCGATTAAGTGCTCCGTTTATTAATTTTAAGGTTCGCATTCTTGAATATCGAAATGTGTACAAACAATGAGTGAAAGTGGCTGTGCTCGAAATTAGGCCTAAAAACTGATGAATGCCTGAACACCAATAAGAACTTAAAAATCAATTTGGTGTAAATACCGTGATTAGTTCTGTAACCTTCCCAAGTTACAAAGAGACTGAACCCGTGTTCTGGGGAGTTGCGGATTTTATAATGTGATGTGTATATTTTATTTGAGGTCTTTTTATGTCTTATAATTATATATCAGAATGTATATTATGACGTGCTTGACTTACAAGTAATTATTTAGCGTATAAGTATTGTAGTTTTAGCAGGATCCAAATCTAGGGAAGTTTGAATATTTTAACATTGGAATAATCTAAAAGTTTTGTATCAGGAAATGTACATGTACGAGGAAATACGAGTTGGTGCTCTAACCCTGGGTAAAACCCGAGCGCCAGTAAGAGCACGCGCACACTGGGGACACTTTGTCGCGGGACTGTTTTGTCGCAAGGTGAAGGGCTATTACACTGTATTGGGATGCGCACACTGGGGACACAACACGGACGAGACAAAAATGTATCCGGGCTGTCGCAACAGCTGGCGCCATATTTGTTGCGGGACTGTCGGTCTCCTGTGTTATAGCATTCAAGTGCGCACACTGGGGACAAAAGTGTCGCATACCTCTCGTTATCCATGGAGTCTCTACACAACAGAGTGAGACATGTAGGCTATATATGTATTCTTTGTCAGACATAAAAATACACACGTGACAATAAATAAATAAATAAATAAATAAATAAATAAAACTACAGTATAGAATTTAAAATTATAAATAAAACAAAAAACATGAGCACGACGATGGAGGACACTTTTAACTACCTACAGTGACACCCACAGACAATCACTGCCCTCCCAAATAACTGTCAGATAAAAAATAACTATTTATTTTAATGTTGTAAAACTTAGAAATGACTATCCTATCAACAAACCTGTCCCCCCTCCCTTCCCGAACCAAATCTTTGAAGGTGTAGTTACCGGTACTATTGCTGTCATACACTTAAGCAATATAAGCCCTAAACTACAGTAGAGTTGTAAACTAATATGAGGAAATGACTTACGAGTACTCGGTTGTGATGATAGTAAAAAATTAGCCTATACTGTGACCACAACATACGAAACAATGTTTGTCTACTGGACTATTAATTTGTTGAAAGATCTAAAATTGTGGAATGTCTACAAACTGCTCAGCAAATCCCTTTTTGATGTAATAAACTGTTACTATGTAATGCACTATTACTCTGAATGCTTTAGATTTGAGTAGCTTTTATAAAAGCAGTTATTTCTTGAGAGGTATTCAGATTATGTGACAATGAAATACTGTATCCATGGTAAAATTCAAACAATAGTGTAAATGAAAGGGAATATAATATAATAATCACCTATGTTATAGCAAGTATAATAATCAAAGATATTAGAGTTCAAAGAAAGAAGTTCAATTTTGAATTGATTTAAGGGGCAGAATAGCGAGGTCATCTACCCTTCACCCAAGAAACAAATCCATGTCTATAATACAGTCCTGTTATGCGAAATAATCCAAAACCAGTGTCAATAACCAGGATATGTACGGTACGCTGCGAAAAATACAAATGACATTTTCTTTATATGCTACCGCCCACATTCATTATTCCCAACTGTACCCACTATGCAATTAAGCATAACTTATTGCCGTCATTGTTTCTATTCTATTCTATTCTGAGAATTAAGTTGAACACCCCTGACCTCGTGCAATGCATTTTTGATTGGTTGGTGTGTGCGTGTGCGAATGACGAGGGGAGGGTAGTTTGCAACTTGTGACAAGAGATGGCACGGTAATCGCTGCCTTCCGGCACGCGCATACGTTCACGACAGAGTTTCCAGTATTATCTTTGTAAGCTACTCGATCGTACAAGCAAGATAATTTCGTTCTTAGTACGATGTACAATCTATCAGCAAGATCGTACGCACATTGTACGATCCTCGTCACTTAGTACCTTATTTTAATTCTAACCGTTTTGGAACTCGATAGCCGAGGTTTGGGGAACATTGCGTACGGTAGTTCAATTTGATGACAGGGAATTGTCAGCATTACCCGAATTCACTCTCTGAGTATTGACATTGGCAGATTTTGATGCCGACTCCGAGAGGGTATGCAATAAGACGATTCTTGTCGAATTTAAAAATGGGGATAGGCTTGTGACTTCAACAGTGAATGGATGTTTGCATACTATACAAAGCGAGAGCAGCAGAGATTCGTGCTAACATTTCACCCCAACTCAGACGTAGGTCTACTGGCGGCCTTAAACATAAACTCCCTCTGGTTAAAACGACGATGACAACGACTTCCACTTTTAAATTTACAGACAATACCTCGTATTTCTTTATTTTGATTGGTGTAGTGGCTTGTAACAAAACTATCTGGTCTAAATAAAGGGCTATGTAGAATTCCCAGTCAACTAAAATAGCGGATGTCCAAAATAGGCATAATTTATGAATATATGTATGATCCCACTGTAAATTATACTAACGTTTTGAAGTAGTTACACGATCCTATTAATTGTTTAAGTTGGCAACGCCAAAGCTACTGGACTAAAATGCAGAGTCAGGACATGTACGAACATGGACCCAATCCATGTCCTCCTTAATAGATTCACCCTTGCTTTAACCAACTGAATGCTAGATCTTGCCAATCAAAATAAAGGTACTATTTCGTTTAGATTTTTGTTAGTTTTCGTGCACGGCTTTCTAAACTACCGATCTGAATGTGCAGTATGTATTTCAGGTAGGGTAGATCTATTGAGAAGGCCATAATCAGGGTCCATATGCCCTTTCTATGCATACGGTGCACAGTAGATACCATAGTGACTCCTGGTGTATTCTTGGAATACACGGTAAGATAGAGTATATTTTTAATGCTCTTTGATTGTTCATTTCTTCCTTTTTATCAAACACCAACAGTGATCTTCTAGTTTCTCTTTGGTGGTCATGTCTCTTATGTCATTTGTGAGTCTGTTCTAGATATATATATTCCATGACCCACCTAGCGTCATCTAGCAGTGAATCTCTGAGTTTCCTCAATTCTTCCCTGTACAAGAGAACGTCCTTATCCATCTGGCCACCAGATCTCGTCGCCATCGCCAGCTATCATCTCCGTGATCAAGAGAACTTCGTCTACTTTTTCACCCACCAGGCTGCGATAGCGTCGCCTACTATCAACTCTTTGAAGACCATTTCCTCAAGAGAATTTAACTTTTGTATGTTGGTGATGCTTATATGTCTTCCTTTTGTCTCCTACCCCCACTCTTTTCCTCTTTCCTGGTCCCTCTGCGCTTCGCTGAGTGGGTCTCACTTGTACGTCGACCGTCGACTCAGTCAAGGCTCAACTAGAGCCAACCTCCAGAACTCAAGAGGCATTTTCTTCTTCCACGCCATGTTGGAACTCTAATGTAAACCTTCAAAGGGAACTTCACCATCGCTATGCAGCAAAGATAAGTACAGACTTCAGGTTTTTACCTCATTCTCATCGTTTTAATATCTACATGCTTTTAAGGATAATGTTATAGGCAGTGTGAGATTACTATATTTTGGGGCAATAATCATCCTTCGCGGGATTTACCATGTTGAGCTTTTGTCTGTCTAAGCCAACCTTAATAGAAAGTAGCTTTCCTTAAGCTAATTAAATGAGAAATCTTCTCACAACGTGGGATACCAATGAATACCCACTGTCTATAAAATGTTTTGCTCGTTCCACCGCTGGAATAACTTTGGCCCTATTCTTCAGTCAAAATTGCTCTGGAACCTTCCAGAATCTACCAGTCACGCCGTCATGTATTTTCCACTCACATGTGTGAATACTTTCTCAAACTAAAGGATCTTCCTTATTTAATGCTCAATAGCCAACTTTTCTTCCTCCGTTGGGATTTTCTCTGGCGTACTTAATGACAATCTATAACTTTCTCAAGCAATAGACTCTCGCCTACCTAGTGCAACCAGTTTTTTTTCCACAATTGCAATAACTTCTTTTTGCCATAAACTTTTGTGTTACTACAGTGAACTTTTCATCCATTTAACAGACTATAGTGAAAACTAGTGCTTGTTCAACATTTCTACCGCGTCGCGATCGTCCGATTACGATAAATAAGGCCATGAACATTTATCCTCAATCCCATTTGATCTTTCCTAAACCTTTTACTAACAAACCACAATAGTAAAGTTGTTACTTTAAGTCTTTTTTCAATGAGGTGTCACTCTATAGAAGTGCCCTCCCTTTTTTCTTATATAACATTAATTAACTTCTGCATAAATACGTGTCGAGTACACGTTTCAAACTTACATTGTTTCTCCCTTCTAATTAGGGAATACAATTCTTTCAACTCACGAGTGAGTTATTTCTTGGTCTCACGAAAGGGAAACTTGCCCCATTTGTCTCGTGATTCCTACTTAATCATAGAAAGTCTAGAACCTTCCTTTTGACTTTCTCTTCAGATTTCACAGTAAGTGACCTGTCCTATTTTGTATAATTATTATAAAAGTAATTCAGCGTAAATATAAGAAGTTATAGGAACTTCTCTTTCACTCTACCTGCTTTCTTTTTTGTTATTTTCGAAGTTGTAACTTTTTTCTAAGATAAGTACTTGGAAATTTCTTAAAGTACACACCTTGTACTCGATTTAATGTCTAACTTTAATCACTTCATTTGTCTTTTTTAAATCTTACAAAGATTTTAGTACATATAAAGGTTTGAAACCTAAAGAATTGTTAATTGCCTGGAGCAAACTTTAAATGTTAGGAGGTCTGCGACCCCAAATTGTTAACAAAAATTGAAACTATATGCTTGTTAAATTTATTAGGCTCTTTTTCATTGTTAAATAAATTCAAACTTTCTTTTTTTGACTCATCATTTCTCTAATACAACGGTTAGGCAAGATCCTGTCTTCCCTGACTCTTCCTAGGTTTATGCCCTCGTTAATGCAAATAAATCTCGTGATAGGGTTTTCACCACTTGTTGCATTTGAGCAAGAACTCTTAGTGGTTATCATGGTAAAGTCTCTCTTAGCTTTAATAGCTAATTCTAACTGGCCAGTAAGGCAAGCATAGCTCGCTATGCCAGCTTCCTGCTTGTGGAGATCCTCTCCAAAAAACTTATGGTTGGTTTTCCAAAAGATAAGTGTTTTTCTTTGCCTAAACTTTTAGTCGGCTCCTGGCTGGGTAAAAGCTTAGCCATTTCCAAATGCAACTATTGGTACACTTACCAAAATCATTCTCAAAGGTATAATTCTTTTATCACTATCCTTCTTGGAAGCACTTGGTCGCTTTTTAGGAACTCTACAACTTTGAAAACTGGAAATATCGAAACCGATTCAAATTATTGGCATTCTTCGAATTACTTGTTCAAAACGAATTCCTTTGAACAGACATACAATAAGTCTGTTACTCTCTGTCTTGCCAGACCATCACCCTTCCCCATAGTAGGCATATGTATGCTTGAGAGGGAATACGCTAAAGCCATTCTCTTGCAAACCGCCCAAGTCCTAGCTGCGTTTCCCGTTAGCTTCGACCAGGTCCTTACCCACTTTAGGTATCTGAGAGCGGATTTGCAGTGGCAACCGCCTTTGAGTGTATTTAAAGTTAAATTTATAACTTTTGTGGGACTCTCCTCCTATTTCTCCATTCTTTTTTTTTCTCCAGTCCGAAACCCACCTCCTTTTCTCAATCATCTACCCTTGGTGGTTAGGTTATTCCCCAGTCAATAATCTACCCAACTCCAGAAAAACAGCTGTTCTGGTGCACTTTTCATTATCAATTTCCCTCGTCATAATGGATGAAAATGTGGAAACATTAATAGAAGAGGTGGAGAAGCGACCTGCAATCTATGATAAGACCCTGACAGAATACGCTAACACAAATATTAAACAACAACTCTGGGAGAAAGTGTGTTCAGCAGTTGTCTCCAACTGGAAGGACTTGGAAGGCAACCTTAAAACCAAAGCAGGTAAGTTAATTTCATCAATTTTATTGTGCTCCACGGCTTTTAAAATAGACACGTTCATCGGGAGTTTATACATTTTCCATTTATTTTGGTGTATTGAAGCACGAAGATCACTTGTACATTTTATTGTACTGCCATGGTAGAGATTCTTCTGGGCTAGTAAATAACTAGATAGATACTGCCGCACGTCAGTGCCTCTGTTTTGAGATGGGTCGAAGGAAACATCGTCCAGCGGAGAAGCATAAACAGTGTCATCAAAACGTATGCCATCTTTAGCGCGTATGAAATTGTGTAAAATAGAGCAGCACTTCAATATCTTATCACAAAAGAATTCGTTAACATCAATAGGCCTGTGAAGTATTCGCCACTTGTTGGCCAGTATGCCGAACGTGCATTCCACCACTCTGCGTGCTCGTGTTGTAACATTTATAATGAGTTGTTGAACGTGGTGATGACTATTGTGGTTCAATAAAACAAACATGATATGAATAAATAATATACACTGTGGTGTGACCTTACCTGTGATAGTGTAATATAATAAGTTGTTGAGCGCCAGATTCCTATTTAAGATAGTGAATCGAAATTTATTGATTTAACCTCGGCTATCAGCAGTAGAGTCGAGAACCACTTACCCGGGCCGTAGTGAGACAAAGTCATCTAACCAATCCGTATTTAATCAAGGAGTATGATTGCCTTAAAGTACCAACTACAATGAAAGAAATAGGCATTACGTTAAAGGAAATGAATTTATTTACTCAAGAACAAAATACTAATAAAACAGAATAGTGATAGTCACACAATTGAATTTAAAATTACTCAATGCGACAATTAATTATTTAAAAGAAAATGAATATTAAAATGAATTGAAAGTTAAATGAAGTTAAATTATAATAGAGACGATAGTTTTATTGAATTGTTGGCTCACCCAGTCGAAGATTCGTCATATTTAAGAAATGATCGGTGATCTCGATGTTACGTCGCTTATGTTTAAAAAAAATGATGTGATACCTCAATTACTATGAAATATCCTCATTAAGTACGTTGCCATCTGTAGAAAGACTCTTGATCAGGGATATAACCCATTATGTATTGATATAGATGTCGGCAAGACATCGTTCAGTGTCGACTCTCGGTGCTCAGTCCATTAGGACCCAGAAAGCAAGGTTACAACTTCCTTCCTTCATTAAGAGCTGTAGATCAATGCCATTCTTGTCCGATGTTGCAGGTACAAATACTAATGACTTCCTTGTCACGTGGTGTCACAGCTTCCCTCTCTATTAGCCTTCTCCATTCTTGACTCATAACTTGCAATATATATTGACGCGTATATACCGTAGAAAATGGCGTGTTGGTTACCCCATAGTGGGTTTCTTAACATCTCAGGAAAATGACGCAGTTTGCCGTGGTGAAATTCTTACTACGTCGTTCAGTTTGTGACGCACAGGGTTAGTCCATATCGCCAGTCTTGTTGCAATATATAATACTTCGTCTCTTTACAAGTAATTGTTAATAAAAATCTAATTGAATATAATAATCAAAACCGCTTACAATTATCTGATATAAAAATCATCTCATGGATGTACTAGTTAATAATAATAATAATAACATGATAATAAATGAATAACCCTTTAAATATAACAGCTATGGGATAGAATCGTTACAATCGCCCCTGATATAAATAATTTAAAATAAAATGTAACATTATTTATATCACTACACATCCTACACAAATGAATACAAATTTAAATATTAATACCCCCATAACGACAACATACAAATAATACCCTTCAACAATACATAAAAATATACAAGAACATACTCTTTTCACTTTACATATTTGTACTATCATTTCTCATTCTTCCAAATGTTCATAATGTTCATTCTTCTTTATGTATTAAACGAGCTGTAAAAAATATACATATAAAATGCCCTTCACTTTTATTTTTGACATATATGTCAACGCTGCACTCGTTTATATTTCGGTGATCGTATGCATGACATACAATTTTGGCTTCATCTCTTTTGAACGTAGTTTTTGTATATCAGTCTGGCGTAGAAGTACATTGTTGTAATACCAGCTGATTAACCCATAATAACTATTACAGCACACGATAATAGGATGCAAACAATACAATATTCCTTTCGTCTTTATAAAGGGATTACTCAAATGCAGTAAAATTTCAATAATTGAAGAAAAAAATAACTTAGCAAGATACCTAAGACAATTCCTATTTCAGTGCATATGTCATACATGTAAATATTTCCCCAAATACATAATGACATCGAAATACCTCAAAGCAGTTATTAAACAGTTCATTTAAATATCCAAGTTACTACTCACCTGCCTTCATGGCTTAATTCTTTCTTAGGCCACGGCCGCCTCCTTCCAAATTAATACTTCCTAAGTCTCCACGACTTCTTAACTTCTCATAAAACCATAATTCCTCTTTACTACTTCTCGAAAACAATAACTTGGATTTTCAAAATCACCAATAAACATAAAATCTGACTTCTCGTTCACTTTATAAAATTTAACTTAGCGTCAAGATATAACTTTACCGTAACGTCATTCCTTACTTACCATAACAAAATGATTAAGACTTGGACAAAATACTACTCAATACCTGAATTACGTATATCACTAAACTATTTCACAAAAACACATGACAAACTCCTCGGAATAAATATTTCGTTCCACAAAATATTAATGCTCTTATACTTTGAACTTAGTCTATTCATGATTTGACTTTTTGCTGAATGCCTAAAAACCCCCCTTAGTTTTCTCTCAAAACTCTTAATTAAGTACCGTGTCCTCCAAACACCACTTCCTACTTGTTCTGACCGCCTGGACTATAGCTCACTCTTGCTATACCAGAATCTCTCAAAACTCATCGTGACATCACACGTCACATACAAAAAAAAAACTCCCCTATTCGTGGTATAATCCCACATCTTCGTATTGTTACAGGTCACCTCTTACTGACCAATAACACATTAAATTTCAGCTAAAAAAAAATCGTACATGCTTCGACTAATTCCTTGGAATAATAACATCACACTATGCTTTCCTAGCTATTGTCTTCCTAAAATAATGACAGTGTTCCTGTTGATAGTCAATAACACCGACACTTCTAATTAGCAAATATTCTCCCATAATCACTTCATAAAGCAAGTCGTGAGTTATAACACAGTTCAGATACTTTCTTCTCTATCAAATTAAATGCGTAAATTACACCTGCCTTTAATTGAAACTTCATTATTACCCCTTAGGTATACACTTATCTTACCAACTTATTCTTCCTTCAAAATATTAACTTATCTTTACTAACTCCGTATGACATAAATAAAACTTTAGTTTCCTGTCTACTAAAAAAAATGATTTACTTTTAAAATCCTCAAAACGTCGAATTATAACAAATTCCTTTCACTTCTAGAAAATATTATGCCAACCATATAATTATTATTATTATCATCTTTATTTTAACCTGTGTGTAGGACAACGATCTACCACATCATTAATTCGTTATTAGTCATCAGTAACTTTTTACTACAAAGTGGTTTAGCTCAATAACAAGCCTTGTAATATCTTTATTACCTTGTGTGCATACATCCATATATACTTAAAAAAAAACTCCCTTATTAACTTCACGTAGTCCCGTAGATACCATAAAAAACTCATAACTCAACGGAATATACCTCGCTGACCTACTTCATCCTCCAAAACCTTCTTAAAACTTCATTTGGCATCTTACCAAAAACTTCCTCAAAAAACAACTTCATTTGGCATCTTACCAAAACTTCCTCCTTAAAAAACTTCATTTGGCATCTTACCAAAAACTTCCTCAAAAAACAACTTCATTTGGTATCTTACCAAAACTTTAAAACCACATTGCTCAACGGCATTACCTTCGTTGGCCTACTTCTTCAAACTCACGTCCATTTACGTGAAAATACACACATACACACACACATATCTGTCAACAAGTACCAGATGTCCTAATTAGTTACTACTTCCTCATTTCAACCCGATGTTGGTTAATTCATACAACGCATTACCATTAACAATTCTAAACCACTTAAATTTCTCAACATATATCCGCTGATAACCTCGCTGTCCTCAACTGAAACTTCTTTATTAAATCAATACTTAATTCTTCAACTCGCTAGTTTTATTACCACTGTATCATCTTATCTTCACTCATCTCCTATTAAATCTTTATTACCATTATATTCTTAATTATGGTTGCCATAATAATTATTACTTTCTTTCGATTACTTACCTATGTAATAACCTTCCTATTTTTAAAATTTAATTCTCACTTCATCCAACTTACCTGCAGTTTAAGGACCTACATTCAACTTACCTGCATTGCTCAATAGCACGACAACCTTTGTCTTCCAAATTAAATGATTTTAGACCACCTAAATCAATAAGCGTAGGCACTACGCGCCCCTTACCATCCTAACTTCACGACTGAATTAAAATTACACACAGCAGGTTCCTTATCTACCTCTGTTAAATCCTATTAAACTTCATTACTTAATATTTAAGTCATACGGAACAGTAACTATCGGTAATATAAATTTACATCACTACTTTCTCTGGCATTTCACCGTTCTTACCATCTTCATCTTCAATTCTATCTCTTTCTAGGGTTCCATTTTCCTCTTTTCTTATAACATTACTTTCTACCTCTTTCGGACTACACTCATCAACAGTAACATTATACTTCGGCTTTCCTCCTATCATTTCCCCAAGTCTGGCTAATTCATTACGCCACTGCACATCATATGCTTTCTTTCTCTCTTTCATTCTGATTTCTTTTTCCACTAACAACTTAATTCTCTTCTCTTTCATTTTACTTCTAAAATATCTACCTACATGTCTTCCCTTCACTTCTCCACTACTAATATTTAATTTTCTCTTTAGCCGTTGCCCATTGCTTCTCCTCTTATCTATCTCTCTCCTCCTCTTAACCTGTTTACTAATTATGTTCTTCTGACTATGACTTAACGCACGCTTCTCTGCCACTAATAATTTCATATTAACTTCCTCTATCACAGGACTAAATTCTTCCCTAGTTTGCCTATCTAATTTATCTATGATTGTCTGCATCTTAATCTCTTGGGTGCTTAGTACTTTCTTTATCTTACCTACTTCTATCCCTATCTTTTCTCTCATCTTCTTCACTTCTTTTTCGCTACATTCTATAGTCTCTTCTACAGCTATCCTGCGTTCATCTAAAATCTCCTTCAACTCTACTATGCTTTCTCCTACTATCTCCTCTGACGCTAATCTATTTTCACCTAAAATCTTGTCTGACTCTAATCTGATTTCTCCTAAAATCTCCGCTAATTCCAATTTGCTTTCACCTAAAATCTCGTCTGACTCCATTCTACTTTCAATTATAGTCTCCTTACAGGCTGTCTTTACTGATTCTACTGCAGTTTCCCCTAAAGTCTCTACCACCTGCCTAGTTTCCACTTCTACCAATTTGCTAAAACTTTCACCTTGAGTTGCTATTTTCTCTTCAATCACAGTTACTATTCTTTCCTGAATCCTACTTTCTGCTGCTTCTAATTTCTTATCTACTGTCTTAATAATATCTTTAGCCTTCATCTCTACCTCCTCCTTAATTTCACCTCTGATTTCCTGTTTCACCCCCTGAATACTCTCCTGTAGCATATCATACTTCATACTTAATTCTCTATTCATCGTTTCCACAATATCTAGTTTTACATTATTCTCTTCCAATTTCTGATTTATTTTACTCATATCCTCTCTCATCTCCTTACTATTTTTATTCATATCTTTATCTAATTTCTCAAATTTATCATTGAATTCCTTCCTACTTTCCCTACTATTTTTATTCATCTCCCTCAAGATATCAGCTAATGAAATTTCATGGACCTCTAAGGACTTCTGTTTCTCCTGACTACCACTAGTCTCAGGATGTACCTCTGTATTCGTCTCGAGATTTTCCTCTGAATTCGTGTCAGGGTTAACCTCAGGATTATTTTCAGGATTACTCTCAGGATTATTCTCAAGATTTACCTCCGACATCTTGGTATTATTCTCTACGCTCTCAACATCGCTACCGCTATCAACCTCCTTATAATTAACTTTCTTGACTTTATTCCTACTTCTCAACTGCCTCTGTTCCTCTTCCGACATCTCGAAGTACACCGTATAACAATTGCCCTTCCAAAATTTCACTTCACTTCACTGTCCCCCAAAAGCACTGACAATTTGCACTGAAATTATACACTCCTCTGACTAAATACCGAATGGTTTTCGTGTCCTACTTTGTGGCGCCAAATGTAACATTTATAATGAGTTGTTGAACGTGGTGATGACTATTGTGGTTCAATAAAACAAACATGATATGAATAAATAATATACACTGTGGTGTGACCTTACCTGTGATAGTGTAATATAATAAGTTGTTGAGCGCCAGATTCCTATTTAAGATAGTGAATCGAAATTTATTGATTTAACCTCGGCTATCAGCAGTAGAGTCGAGAACCACTTACCCGGGCCGTAGTGAGACAAAGTCATCTAACCAATCCGTATTTAATCAAGGAGTATGATTGCCTTAAAGTACCAACTACAATGAAAGAAATAGGCATTACGTTAAAGGAAATGAATTTATTTACTCAAGAACAAAATACTAATAAAACAGAATAGTGATAGTCACACAATTGAATTTAAAATTACTCAATGCGACAATTAATTATTTAAAAGAAAATGAATATTAAAATGAATTGAAAGTTAAATGAAGTTAAATTATAATAGAGACGATAGTTTTATTGAATTGTTGGCTCACCCAGTCGAAGATTCGTCATATTTAAGAAATGATCGGTGATCTCGATGTTACGTCGCTTATGTTTAAAAAAAATGATGTGATACCTCAATTACTATGAAATATCCTCATTAAGTACGTTGCCATCTGTAGAAAGACTCTTGATCAGGGATATAACCCATTATGTATTGATATAGATGTCGGCAAGACATCGTTCAGTGTCGACTCTCGGTGCTCAGTCCATTAGGACCCAGAAAGCAAGGTTACAACTTCCTTCCTTCATTAAGAGCTGTAGATCAATGCCATTCTTGTCCGATGTTGCAGGTACAAATACTAATGACTTCCTTGTCACGTGGTGTCACAGCTTCCCTCTCTATTAGCCTTCTCCATTCTTGACTCATAACTTGCAATATATATTGACGCGTATATACCGTAGAAAATGGCGTGTTGGTTACCCCATAGTGGGTTTCTTAACATCTCAGGAAAATGACGCAGTTTGCCGTGGTGAAATTCTTACTACGTCGTTCAGTTTGTGACGCACAGGGTTAGTCCATATCGCCAGTCTTGTTGCAATATATAATACTTCGTCTCTTTACAAGTAATTGTTAATAAAAATCTAATTGAATATAATAATCAAAACCGCTTACAATTATCTGATATAAAAATCATCTCATGGATGTACTAGTTAATAATAATAATAATAACATGATAATAAATGAATAACCCTTTAAATATAACAGCTATGGGATCGAATCGTTACAGTGTGTGTCTGTAGTTGAATATTCTTTTAGAAACTGACAAATTCTTTTTTGCATACGGGCGTAATATACTCTTTGATAAACCAAAAGCTTCGTCAGCCACCACGAAAAACGGAATTTCTCTACCATTTTCATCACCTGGTAGACGCCTTCCTTCCGGAATGTTCAATGTGTTGTTTTCCAACATTTGTCCCATTTTGGACTCTTTGAAAATAACAGAGTCATTCATAGCCCCTAGTGACCCGACATCTATGAACACAAAATTGTATTCCGCATCCACCCACACCATTAGCACTACAGAGAAATATTTCTTGTAATTCCAGTATCTTGAACCGGAATTGTCCGGTTTAACTACCCTGACATGTTTACCATCGATGGCCCCAATGATGTTTGGAAATTTAGTACGCTCAAAGAATTTATCTGCGATTTTGATCCAATCTTCTTCCAGTTTTGGTGGCATGAAGATTGGTTGCAGTCCTTCCCAAATTTTTGAACAGCAATTTTTCACAATCTTTCGAAGGATGGACGGAGCATTCAAGTACTCGAATGACAAAGCATTGAAGCTTACTCCTGTAGATAAATACCTGCAAAGAAATTGAAACCTTTTTTATATCTTCCATGAAAAGTGCAGTACAGTGCAAGTAATAGTCTATAATGTGCAACAATAAACCGAAGCATACACAAACTAACGAACGAGTGGTGGTTTTCTCCCTGATGAAATGGACTTAGTGTAATAATCTGCATTGTTAATGATGTCATGACAATTATTTGGAGTTTTGTTTTCTGTTTCAGGTATGGAAGTTCAAAGGAAATGGCATAGTCTCAGAAGCTGCTTTGCAAGGGAGCTGAGGTTGCAAAAGCAAGGAAAGTCGGGAGATGGGGCCAAAAAGCGAAGAAACTACATATACTTCCAGACGTTGCTGTTCCTCCTTCCTTCTATGGAGAACAGGGACACAAGTAGCAATCTGGATGACCAGGGAACAACAGGCTTGGAAGAAGAGGAACGCAACGAATCTCATGGACCTGCAAGACCTCCCAGGCGAACCAACGCTTCCCGAAAAAAAGCTTTGAACAATCCCTCTTGGAGGTATTAGAAAACAAAAGAAATGACCATACGGACGAGGATGTCAATTTTGCATTATCTCTAGTTCCTACTTTAAAATCACTACCTGATTTTCAGAAGATGGAAGGGAAAAATTCAGATAATGAACGTCCTTAAATCGTTGAAATGGCAAGACGTCCATCAATCCCCTGCTTTCACATCCAACAGGTCTGAAAGAAACAATATACAATACCTACCTAGACCATCGTCAGTGGCTCCATATTTAGAGGGACCATCTACGTCTCGGAATCACGCGGGACCATCTGAAGCTAGAGCTCAATGTTTGGCGGGATCCACATCCAAGGAAGATTTTACGCGGACTGAAATCCACAGACAATTGCTTACGAAACGACCTGGTTCCGAACTGACTTATGAAAGTGATGAAACAATCGAATCGTACTTAAGCACTTTCATTGGTGATTCTGAACCCGAATTACTGTCAGTGTAATGTGTAATTCATACTTCATACTTGGTAATTTCTTTGACTTGAAACTTTATACTTGTTTCCTTTTGTAAAATACTCATTATACATTGCTGATGAAGGTCATACATAATGTGACCGAAATCAGTTCTTTGGAATAATAACAATATTTACTGAATTAAGTTATGGTATTTTATTACGGTATCTCAAACTTTGTCAATAGGGGTAATTTTCAAGACATAATATTTTTTTTGTCTCGACGTAATTATATTGTTTGTACTTCGTACCTGTAATGGTAATATAATCTTAAATCAAACAATAGTCTTTAGTTTATACTTACCTAATGGTTATTGCTATTCTCTCTTCTGGAGGTATGGATAAGCGAAGGTTTGTGGTTTGATAACATACCTGTGGTCCAAATGTTGTTAACAACTCAACAAAAGTTTGCACACTCACATGAAAGTATGACCAAAATTTTGATGGGTGCTCACGAAGGTCTTTGTATAAAATATAAAACGTTCCTTTTAGTAATCTTGAAATGTAAATTGGATGGACCCAGTACTGTCTCCTTATTTCCTTCTTCCTTCGTGGCCGAATAACAAGTGCACAAACAACAGCAATTTCCACTAAATCCATCTTCTCAAATAAAACTTGTGAAGTGAGAGTGCTACACAAGATAATCCAAACAAGCACTGCAGTTGTTTACGGTGTGCGCAGGTACTACGATAAAACAGTCTTGTCCCTGAGCTGTCGCGCGCAGGCAGCGGTAGGCAGGGACAAAACTGTCCCGCGACAAAATGTCCCCAGTGTGCGCAGGTACTGCGACAAAACAGTGTTGTCCCTGAGCTGCCGCACACAGCGGTAGACAGCGACAAAACTGTCCCGCGACAAAATGTCCCCAGTGTGCGCGTGCTCTAAGGGTGAGTCAGGGGCGAGACTTGGCATCTATGTACGAGCTAGGACGATGGACTGTGTTCCATATTTGGTAATGTTGAGAATCAAGCGTTGTGAGTGGTTGGATCCCTGGGTCAATCCAGGTAAACCGATGTATTGGTGGGGGATGATGACGGTACTTAGATTTTGGACTCCGTGTGGAGTAGTCTCAATTTCGGAACTCCGCGGGAGGATGTAGACTCATTTTTGGACCACGGTGCGGTCGACTCAGTTTTCAGACCGCGTGTGAGCGGAAAGTATCAGTCAGTAGGACTTGTCTTTTGGTTGTGTGTGTTGAGGAAGAGACATTACAGTATAACACTAGTCGTGTTTGATACAATAACCAAGTTGCTGGCTATAAGTTCTTGATTGAATGATGAGACTAGTCTTAAGTATATCGCCAAGGTTACTAATTTCGAACAGCACAAAGTATTGTAATCTGATATCTGTACATTGCATTTCAACTATAGCGGCAAATTATTCGTACAGGAATGCTGGTCATATATGCTATGCATTATTAAATTCAGAAGCGGAGTTAATGCGACGATCCAAAACGGATTCCAAGCATTTGTATGAGACTAGATCCACGACGCAAATTAAATCGTTGGATGCTAGTTACAAAAGTAACTATCATAATATTCATCATAACAGTAGAAACGGCGTGTGAAACAAAATTAATTGTGCTGCGAGTAATAGGACTAATTCTTTAGGGAGCAATTACCCCAGAATTAGTAGAGCTAGGTCACCACTGCTGAAGCCAACATCTGTAAGTACCGGTCAACTTTATTCATGAGGGTCATCTATATCATGTCATATGTGTATCTGTGTAAATACGGTAGGGAGTGTTATTATTCTGTACGAGGAGGATCCTGCGAAATGTGTGTTTTATGTCTGGTATAATAATATATTATCGATTTTACCAGAAGCTTAAGGGTTTTATTTATTATGTCACTTAGGGGTAGTTAGGTGTGAACGCACCCCGTACATATAGAAGTATTGAGAGGCGGGAATATTACAATTGGTCGCCCAAGTGGGGCTGAAATATTACAGTTCGGTATTATTATGATAGTTCCCAAGATGTTCCTTCTTTGGTACTACTCGCGCTTTCAGACACCTGTAATCAATTTAATCAGTGTTTCAGCGTATTATTAAGTTTTGCTGCGTCTTTCTTACAAAACTAGCCTTGCATAGGTGCTCTCATACTTCTATTTAAATTGGCTTTTAAAACGACAACACAGCTTATTTGTGCCAAGTACCGCAATGTACAGAGTGTATTCTGCCTATCCAAGAAACAAATCTTGACTTGCCCCTTAAAACAACAATAATTAACTAACTAATTAACTAAAATCCAAGACTAGATGAGCATAGGAACAGCCACTTTCTTGCTACCCAAAGTGGGCGTGCCGTTTGGCTTCAGCAGCTTCCACTAGGCAGCGCAGCGAAGGCATCTCCTTCCGTTCTTTCCTCCACGAGTGCTGCACGCAAAAACATGGCAGCAGTCGCAAACACGTTATTAAATTTATCTAAGTAACCTTAGGGATTAGAGAACAATATGTATACAAAAAGTATAGCTAAATCAATTCTACGGATTAATTTTTGAGTATCTCACACATGGCAATGTTGCCAATGATTCTATGCGTGCTGATAGGTTCAATGTATAGCTGCACGAAATGTCCATACCAATGAATGGATTTCATCCAAATTTTGTTTGTGCAATGTATGGTATGCTTTAGTTCTAGGATAAATAATTGTGCTTAATAAAAGAGTCAATAGGGCTGCCAAGTGTATAGTATTCTCTTTTGACCTCTAGATTCAATATCTCTATATACGCGTTGTTTTGATCAACCATTGCTATGATTCTACATTTTAAGAAAAGTAGTCTCTCTTTGCCGGTGTCCTTGACAGTTCGCACATTGAGGCGACTCGAGTAGTCTAATAATAGCCCACTGGAGGCGCTGCTGCGAAACAACAGATCACACAGAACGTGGTTTTTCTACGATTGTTACATGGCCAAGCTCGACCTATGACTGAATTTCCGAATTTGAGGTTCGCAGACTGTATGGCAACTGTATGAACTATACCAGAACCCATCAATCATTACGGATATTAAGGCAAGGGGTTGCTGTTGTTGGGACATGTAGGCTACACATGTACAGAGAATGGATGACCAAAGAGTACCAAAGAAGGTTCTAGGTACAAAACCAGAGGGCAGCCGTTCAGTGGGACGAACAAGAATAAGATGGCAGGATGACGTAGAGGCGGACTTGAGAAGATTAGGAGTGCGGACTTGGAAACTGTGGAGTTAAGCGCACAGTCACTCAAACACTGAATGATTGTGATGTACGGCAAAAAAGGAAGTAGCGCTCTGAAGGCAGATGACAAGGATCTCTTAGCTACGGCTACTGTCATGTGTGTACTACAGAGTGTACTTTTCATCGAGGTAGGCCTTGGCCTTAAGCTAGGTACTATCCTGGCATGTTCCTGGAGTAGAAGTGGGAAACCACCGAAAACCACTTCCAGGATGGCTGAGAGTAATCGAGCAGCCTCTTCTCAGTTTTGCCTCACGACGTTGAGTTCCCCGAACCTCCACTGTGACACCCTCGAATGCTAGTCACTACACCACGAGTTAGATATTTGTAGTAAGCTGTAATCTTTTCTTCATATTAATTTTACCTAACACCAGTGTGCTACCGGTAGATAAACTACTGGTTTCTCCCCTTTAAACATCTAACACCATGCAGTGTAGGTGTTTTGTGGAGATGCAGCTCTTTGTCAAGCAGGGAAACAAAAACCGGGTTTAGAATGTTCTTTTAGACTCCGCGGGTTTAAGATTAAAGGCAGAGCACTGATACCCCTCACACCCCGTAGGTGTTCACTAAACACAGGCTGGCCGTAGGCTGCTGTACTCTGGGTCGATAGCAGTCAACAGTCTGCCCCCGTCCACGTGTCTTGTTACACCCTGCGGGCAGAAGGCCATTGTCCTCGCACCATCCACATTCAAATAGAATCAACAGGGAGCCTTACTTTTAATAATCAATGCGATCACAATGCTTTAGGAGAGAGAGTGAATTATTGTATTGTGTGAGGTATTACACAATTATGGTAAATTTATTCCTCAGCTGAAATAAGACATTCTAAATGATTCTAAGATTTCTTTATAATTAGTTCACTGACACGTGCAGTAGGTAGTTCTTAATTTTGAATAAAACTAATCTTCGGTTTGATCACAAATGATTGGATTTTATTTGAAAGTATTTATTTTCACACATGGAACATTTTTAGTGTTATCCTAACTTTAACACTTACTGGATGAGAAAAAAAGGTCAGCTGTTCAGTTAGCCAGAGGGGTGGCAGTATCTTTCCTCATCCCTTTCCAAAACTACACCACGTGTTGGTTGCCATTCTGTAAGTATCTTGAGTGTAGGTGCCGTTGTGGAAAGTGAACAGCATTGCGTGTACTTGTAAACTGTACAGATTTCGCGAAAAACTTTGACTATCATTTAATAACAAAATTGTTAATTTTAGAGCATTTGTGCATTGGTAAATGCAAATACACCGTATCAAATATTAATGCCATCAAACACGAAAAAATGTAGATACGAGGTTTTGAAACTTCGAGACCTTAATAGCTTTCATTGATTACGTCGCACTATGTCCGGGCCCTCCTTCCCGGACTGTAGTTTTGGCTCACAATCAGCTCATCCCCCCCCCAGAAGCAAACCCTAGTTACGCCACTGCTCGCATACCTTCTGCGAATAGTTATGCGAACATCCACTTCATTTCGTCATTGTGACAGAGCTCTGTGTTTGGGAGGAATTTATGAATGAATGAATCCACCAATCCGGTGTGAGAGACCGGGGTCATTAAAAGATCAATTCACGGTATTTCAAAAGAAAGAACGTGAAGGATATTGGAACAGCGTGGCTGTGTTGACAAGGTTTTATTGTTGTAATCAGCTGATTTCATTAAAACACAGGGCTACACTTCGGAATCTGTAAAATTAAACGTAATGTATTTTGGAACTTGTGTAGTGTATGGTGTCCGCCGCCATGAAAATCCGAAACATTTCCTATAGGAATAGCTAATTTTAGTAAGATACAGGAGTTTAACATCTTATCACTAGAGGACGTTATTGCATTTGTTAGTAGTGTCAACATTATTGGTTGGCGCTGGTTTTGTCGCTTAGTTCGAAACGTGGAATCCTTGCGATCAGCGTTCACTACAGTGGTTCTACATATGAAACAAACTTACCCTGGGGCTTACGCCCAAGACCCCCTTGCTTGTAGTGCAATCAGTTATTTTCGTCCAGACAAGTCATCTATCCCAGTAGCGGCCAATAGTTTCGTCATAGTTTCGTCCAGACCGTCGTCGAACCAAGTAACTTAGCGACTAATGGTTTCGTCCAGACCAAGTAGCGATCAATGGTTTAGCCCAGACACCCAATTTAGTTCATCAGTAGTTTTCGTCCCGACAGTCACCAAACGTCGCTACAGGGGATTGCGGTGAAGTAGAGTTGGCACCATTATCTAATACAAGCCTTATCCAACATGGCGAAGAGAATGCTGATAATGTTCTTATTTTAAAGTGTGAATGTGGTGCTTCTTAAAAGCAGTTGGATTCAATAACTTAGCACCATAAGTACAACAATTATTTTCCGAGTGCTACTAACAAAAATAACAAAATTGAAACTGGACACCGCTCACTAAACGAGAGCCCTTATTTTATAAGTTTATCTACAACATCGAGTACAGTCCAAGAGAGAAACACATACATACTGTACCCATATGGCATTATATATGGAACATGTATTCGTAACCCTGAAGCCAGCGGTCTTTCGGGGCATGTGACATCCTCCCACTGTACGAATACATATTCAGGATCTGATAACTCCAAGGTAACTACTCTACAGTAACATCTTCCTAATATAACAAGATTTAATTCTGAACCATGGCATAAAAACAACACAAATTATAAAATCCTACATTACAATATTACTTCCCAACAATGCAAAAATAAAGTTTGGAACACACAGATGACATTTCAAAGGGTCACAAGTCCTACACTTACTCATCTGTGCTCCGCAGCTTAGATCAACTTTGATCTCCTCAGGCATGCTGCAACATTGTCTCTTGTGAGTTCCTGAGTCCCAAGTGCAGTGTCTCAACACCCTACCTCACTGTCACTAAATATTTTAAAATATAGCATTCACTGCCACTCGACGAATGTTCATATGTCATGCACATCACTACCACAATGATGATAATAATCAAAACAAACATTACACAAGACTGTACACAATAATTCACATCTTATTCTTTAATGAACTCTACATGGTTCATCCTGCATGTCCGTATCGCTTACGGTACAGCTACTTTATAACTCAACAATGCATTTATCATTACATTATTTACTTTACTTATTTGACATTTTATTTGTTTATATTATTTGTGCAACCTTTTATTCGTTTATTTTTGTTTATTTTGTGTAACATCTTCGTCTCTCTCCTTTCCTTCTAACGCGGACTCTAATACTTCCATTCATATAACTAAACAATGCTAGTTAATTACTTGATCGCTGCGCCATATGTCGTCGCTTCTTGATCAATTATGAAAGTCGTTTACTGTTAATATTGCATCAATCCGTCCTTTATGCTACCCGTATGAAGAATTAGTTACCATAATAAACTGGGTTTGCATGTCTCAAGTGTGTAAATTATGCTGATCAAAGTTACATGTTACAACCAGTGGCGGCGCGTGGATAAAACATCTGGGGGATCACTACTTTGAAAAATAACGTGGCCAAATTTAATGTTACTTGATGTTTACATAGACGTAAAATAGTGACATTGCATGACTAGAAAGGTGACTTTCCTTTGAAGACATACGATTGCAGCTCGAAGAAGTTACCAAAACTATGAGAAATGAAAGACAGAATATAAGGTGTAATTACCGTAAGCTGATCCAGTTTCGTCTGATGTTGAAGACTTTGCTGGTGTTGGTATAAGATATAACAGCTGTCGTCTGTGTGTACAGGAAATCCATCCTCCTTTCCTTCCCCGCGGCGAATAAGTCAATTACCTTCTCATTAAAATCGACTAATTTATGAGTCATCTCCTTCTCGATGGACAACATAGCGAGAGCAGACAGTCTATCTTCATGAATTGAACTCTTCAGGAATGACTTAATCCGCTTTTAAAGTGTAAAAACATCTTTCTGCTTCATAAGTAGTCATGGGGACAGTAATAATTAATTTCAAAAGTTTCATCACTTCTCCGAAAGGTTCCTTGAGATTGTTCTCTATCAAAAAAGCAAGGAAGTCAGCCGCATCTTTCATTTCTTTAAAATCACTTCTTGAATAAATCACCTGCAGTTCGGTTTTCAGTTTATTTTTTATCAATAAAAGGATATGACTCTATAACATACGTAAGATTCTCCTCTGGAAAATTATTTTGGAAGGATGGAAAGAATTGGTGGTCAAAGAAGGTGGAGGCCAGTAAGTGGTTGGAGAAGTTGAATCTATCTTTGCTGTGATTTATAATCACGTCACACACCTCCTTCGCCGCAATGTTTCTCGAGTAATAACCATTTTCGCATCTACATTTCCCTCTGTTGTCTTCTAGTTTCTTCCACAACGATGCTGTCAACATTGTCCCTTACTTTCAAAATTGCAGTTTCGAAGGGGCTTACTGCACTTCGCACTGATACAGGGTTAGCAGAACGCTTTTGTAATTGGTTGTATAGTATGTCCACGTGAGGCATAACACTGTAAAAGAACTCTAACCAAAAAGTAAACGCTGGCTGTTGTATTTTCAGACGCAGTCCATGTGCTTGGTTCATAGTAGCTGTTTGTCTGATCGTGTCTTCGATTTTCTCCAAGCATTCCAGAATTGCATCCTTATGTTCATGCAGTGTAAGAACGCATCTTGATTTAAAGTTCCATCTCGTAGCTGAGCCCTGCGAAACTCTTCTGATCACAACCTCATCAAGAATGCCCACTCTCCGAGGCGAATGAGAAAAAAAATGCTGGAATCTCTCCAATGGTGGCAAAGAACAATCGCACTTCTTTGTTGTGGTTCGGAGCCTGAGCCAGAATTAAATTCAATTGATGGGCGTAACAATGCACAAAGTAAGCAAATGGGCAGTTTTGTCTTACAATTGTTTGTACTCCGGAGTGTCGGCCACGCATAACATTGGCACCATCGTAACTTTGGGAGGCTACTTTTTTGTTGTGCTCTCGAACTACGTGAGTGAGGACCCCTTTAATACAATCGGCTAATGAGCAGGCGTCGTTTCCTGCTGGTTTAAGAAAGTCCAGAACCTTTCAACAGGCTTCCCATTGGCTAATACATATCGGAGTCTGCAGTAGCTACTTCAGCTAAAATATTCTTGCGACACACATGCAACATACATTCCAGAATGTAATTTTGAATGTCCTTCGACGTACCCTTGAAGACTGTAGCACTGTTGAAATGACCCCGAACGACTGTATCCAATGCCGAAGTAAAATTAATGAGTCCTCTGAATACGCCTGGATGGTTTGAATCGAGTGTTTCGTCATGACCTCTCAATGCAAGTTCAAATTCACCACAGAATTTCACGTAGTCAATGATCTTCGAGAGCACGTACCTATTTTTTTCTGACACTATCATTATGCCTCTCAATATTCCTTCTGAAAGCGCTACTTAGCTGCTGCCTAATATCAGTTTTCCCCAGAACTGAGGGATCTAAACATGCACTCTTATGTGTAATAGATGCTTCGTGCTTATTGATCTTTTGTGTTAAATGGCTGAGATCTGATACCCCTGTTTTTGTCCGATTCATGTCCTTACCCTTAGCAAAAAGCAAGCACGGGGAACAGAAAATCCTATTAATGGTATCGCAACCACATTCCTCTCGTAAATCTGTGGCTTAAATGTTCTACACAAACCCTTACCTCTACTAGTTTGCTTCTAAATAATGTTCAGGGAGGGAAGAGTCCTGTCAAGCTGCTTAATTTTGCACTTTTCTTCTACACCAAGTGTTGGAAAGGTATTCTCTAGAAGGAACCAAACAGTATTCATTTTCACACTGATGAATACACGACACACGCATCAAGACACCGCCACACACCGTGATAACGAACGTCAGATACAATAGACTATAGAGCACTTCGATAAACACAGACTTGAGAAGATATTCGCTAAGGTACTGTTCCAGAGGTGGTTGAACTGACGGGTCAGAAATAAACACTGCTTCAAGAACGTGTTAGGCAGACTGTGATTTATGTTCTTATCTTGACGAAGAGGTATTAAGACAAGTGGGAGAGGAGAGATGTTTCTGGCGACTGCTAATGAAGAGAAGAGATAGGTTAGTAGGACACATACTAAGACACCCAGGAATAGCAAGCATAGTTATGGAAGGAAGGGTCGAGGACAAGAACTGTAGGGGTAGACCAATGTTAGAATATGTTAAACAGATTGCCTCGGATGTAGGGTGTGGTAGCTATGTAGAGATGGAACGATTAGCTCAGGACAGGGAGGCATGGAGCGCTGCATCAAACCAGCAAAAGACTGAAGACTCAAACAACTTGACGTATTTTGCCTTATGAGCACTTCTAAATAATTAAAAATTTACATTAATTACATAAACATAGGCTACGTACGCCTATTGATGTTATACAAATCGTAGTTACGTAAATATTCTGGTTCATTGCGGTTAATTATATCTAAAACACAAAATCGTGAAATTAAAATCCCTTCAAAACGTACCATAACAGACAAATTTTAAACCGCACGCCTTGGAGACAATACATCGCCCAGGGCTGCAATGGCTAACTTCAGGGTGGTTCGAGATAGATCGTGTCTAGCGCTGGCTTGAGCTGGTCTTTTCACCAGCGATAGTTTAGCTTTGTTCTCGGCTTACCCCCCATTGCCTCGCACGACTCCGCGCCCATCGCTCCCTCCTTACGTCCCACCGCCACGCGCCAGCGATCCAGAAATTGACCCTTTTGCACGCAGGCGATCCAGAAATTGAACCTCTTAGCTGGTTCCTGAGAGCAACCGAGTGTTGATATCAAAATTATCCCTCCGAGCGCAAATTTACATATGTAATTAAAGAAATACGCACTTGATTAACCATTTTACTAAGAGTTATATATTTCTAGGAGGTTCACTGAAACACTGAACATATTGAACCACTGGTTACAACATTAACTTGGGTAATTCACGTGCGATTTTAACAATTCAAAATTGGAATCCAGGTCCTTTGAAGGCCTACAATTCATTTCTGCACTCAAAACAATCAATTTCTCAATATTTTATCACATCAGCATTTTCAGTTAAATGTCCCTATTATATTCACGGGTCGGATCCCCCCAGGCTCCCTGCTGCGTGACAATAGGGTGTGGGATGGGTCTGCCTTCAAGCAAGATGGCCGACTGGGTTTGGTCATTACCTCTCCCTCTCATCACGATCTGAATATCTTCAGTATTTAATCCTATCACGTAGGGTAGTATTACTTGGCTCAAATAGGCTCTCAAATATTTATAGCAAAGGAATGAACATCTGATAGTAACAATGTCTTGAACTAATAAGGCTTAATAATACGTGCGAGAATGGTCTTACCCTTTGCCATCTCCACGTGCGAAATAGTATTAAGGCGTCCACTGACCCTTATAATATCAATTAAGTCACGCCCCCACGGCGGATCATTCCATAGCTGCTAATTAAGGTGGCACAGTTAATCCTTAAATTGCACTCGTGACGCGGGTATAGTCTACCACATACCATATCTGTCTCCAACCGCTGTCAACAATACATGTGTACGCCAACGGCTGTACGTAGATTATACCTTCGAAGAATAGCACATATTGCCCTGACATTGTACTTGCCCTGACATTGTACTAACGATTTTTTCCTTGCAATTATCAAAGTAAAAATCTTGGCTTTACTTCTAAGACGCTCGCATATAGTGGCACAATAATTAGGTCTGTTGGAATATTCAGATCGATGACATTTCAGTTCCCTCTCTTTTCGCTGTTCACGATATTACTGGCATTCATTACAGGTACGTTTAACTGACTTTATATTTACAACACATACTGAGTGACTCATAATATTCATTACATTTAGGCATGTATAACAACGTCCTAACATTTATCTTTACACACTTTGTTTATATATTACCTTACAGATTCTCGGAATTGATGCAATTTAACTACTCATCTAATCATGCTTACCAATATTTTATCTTGCGACTTTTGACCAATATACACACATCAAAAAAAGTTTTGCATCACCTCGGTTCCAAGAGTTCCGGAACCGTTAAATACAAAGGGAATAGAGATCAACACAAACAACATTTCAGCTCGTTTTATTGCTCATGAGACCCACACATTGCATGTTGTACCATCATACAGCTAGACTTTCAGCATTTGTGGTCCAGATTGCAGTACACACCACTACCTCTAATACCCAGTAGCACGTCCTCTTGCATTGATGCATGCCTGTATTCGCCGTGGCATACTATCCACAAGTTCATCAAGACACTGTTGGTCCAAATTGTCCCACTCCTCAACGACAATTCGGCGTAAATCTCTCAGAGTGGTTGGTGGGTCAAGACGTCCATAAACAGCCCTTTTCAACATATCCCAGGCATGTTCGATAGGGTTCATGTCTGGCGAACATGCTGGCCACTGTAGTCGAGCGATGTCGTTATCTTGAAGGAACGCATTCACAAGATGTGCACGATGAGGTCGAGAATTGTCGTCCATGAAGACAAATGCCTCTCCAATATTCTGCCGATATGGTTGCACTATGGGTCGGAGGATGTCATTCAGGTATCGTAAAGCCGTTTCGGAGCCTTCCATGACCACCAGTGGCGTACGTCGGCCCCACATAATGCCACCCCAAAACATCAGGGAACCACCACCTTGCTGCACTCGCTGGACAGTGTGTCTAAGACGTTCAGCCTGACCAGGGTGCCTCCAAACACGTCTCCGACGATTGTCTGGTTGAAGGTATATGCGACACTCATCGGTGAAGAGAACGTGATGCCAATTCTGTGGGGTCCATTCAGCATGTTGTTGGGCCCATCTGTACCGCGCTGCATGGTGTCGGGGTTGCAAAGATGGACCTCGCCATGGACGTCGGGAGTGAAGTTGCGCATCATGCAGCCTATTGCGCACAGTTTGAGTTGAAACACGACGTCCTGTGGCTGAACGAAACGCATTATTCAACATGGTGGCATTGCTGTCAGGGTTCCTCCGAGCGGCAATCCGTAAGTAGCGGTCATCCACTACAGTAGTAGCCCTTGGGCGGCCTGAGCGAGGCCTGTCATCGACAGTTCCTGTATCTCTGTACCTCCTCCATGTCCGAACAACATCGCTTTGGTTCACTCTGAGACGCCTGGAAACTTCCCTTGTTGAGAGCCCTTCTTGACACAAAGTAACAATGCGGACGCGATCGAACTGCGGTATTGACCTTCTAGGCATGGTAGAACTACAGACAACATGAGCAGCGTACCTTCGTCCTGGTGGAATGACTGGAACTGATCGGCTGTCGTACCCCCTCCGTCTAATAGGCCCTGCTCATGCATGGTTGTTTACATCTTTGAGCAGTTTTAGTGACATCTATGAACAGTCAAAGGGACTGTATCTTGGATACAATATACACAGTCAACGTCTATATGCCGGAGATCTGGGAACCGAGGTGATGCAAAACTTTTTTTGATGTGTGTATGAAGTTATCCATTTACTTTATTATTAAATTAATTGTACTCTTACGCATCTCTGGCGTAAGCCAACTCATTCTTGCAAGCAAACTCTTTATTGCAATTACGAGGAATGATGAACTCTTAAGAAACATTAAATCAAGTTCCCTATTACACATTATTACGATAGACATATGGCGAGCAAAATTTATACATTATTACATTGTAATTGCACTCACGTCCTTCTCCTCTGGTGGTCGTATCCAACAATACAGCGCATAACCCACCACTGTAGCCTTTTAACAACGACACATGGTAGTTATAACATACATTTCTTGTTGCCTCAATTCACTGATTTCTCTTTCGATGTTACACATTATAACTTGCACACTTTCATGCATCTTTATACAACACTTCATTATAGAACACTAGTAAACAAAAACACATACATTTTACATAACACACGTTTTGTACAATGGTGCCTTGCTGGCTTCAATTCTGCGTAATTACGGAGGTCCAGGCTGCGCTTTCTCCCGACATCTCTTTCCTCCCAGTGGAAGTCTCTAATATTAGCGCCTATCTCCTGATGATACTTCTCCTACGGTTCCCAGCATCTCCTACTTCAAAAATTAGTGTATCTGTTCTGGTGTACGTGATCCTTGTCCCAGATCGCCTATCATCAAAATAATGTCTGTGGCTTGAACTTAATCACAATGCCTGTGATGCTCTTTCCTTCCCATGACTATCGTGAATTGACTATAGTGTATAATCACGATGATAACAAGATCAACTTTACAAGACATCTTTACTGTTCTACACGTGGGATTAGTGTAATTACAATGTTCACTTGACATTTGCGTCACTTATTGCGCGGCTTGTGTAATAATAAGCTTTACTTAGCTTCACTTTAAAATTGCTTTGTGCACTCACTCGCGGCTTGTTTCCAATACTCGCGCGGCTTTGTTCACAATTTCAGGCGCGTAGGATTAACAACATTCCCGCGTGACTTCTCCAAGATGACTGCTTCTTCCCAGATTCACTGATCTATTTAAGGCGTTTCTTAGAAAACATAGTCCCTTCAAATTTCTGGAGCGTCTTCTTCTGTGATAATGCCTCTTCCGGCTTGGAAATGCATTTATCTGGATCGAGCTTGCCTGGAGGTCACCGTACTTGCCTCGTGCAAGCGATTCGATCGCCCAATTAATTAATATTAATTGTTTTCTCCAATGGCTTGGGCACGCTTAGCTTGGGGGACTCCCCTGTAGAATTCCGCTAACAGCCTTTCTTCCGCAGTTCGGGGTTCACATTCCCTACAATGTCTTATATGCTCAGATTTACTTATTTCTTGGGTCTAATCCTCTCTGGATTTCATTCGCCTGGGTGTTCACCTCGAATTTCCACGTAATCAATTTATTTCTCTTGGTGAAGTTCCCTTTCCATCTTCCTTTCCTTGTGTCTCGGGGATTCTTTTGGTCATTTATAACTGTCCTGCTCCCCTAGTGACGCTCGAAAGTAGTTCACTAGAGTCAGTCTGGCCCACCCAGTCGCTGAGGCCAATATGTCACCTGTCACTTCGCCTCGAAATCTTGGTTCTTGGCTCAGGTCCTGCATATTACCGTAGTAATCATGCTCTGTTTATGTACAAAATTGCTTACAATTCCTTATGGACAACAGGAATCAAGCTGAGATTACCTCTGTAGTCTTATTTTATGTGGGCCTTGGGTTCCATGCATTTATTTCTCCTCAGAGACCTCAGGTTCGATACCCTATAAAATCATTGGTATGATTTTTCCTTAAAAGAGTATCCGGTTCGATGCCAGTGAGCACCAGTCCCCTAGGGTACAATACATAAATAAATACATAAATTACTCACCGATAACCCCAAACATCAATGAAAACTTGGCCATGAACGACAGATGCACCAAACTGGAGAGAGCCTACCACCTATGCAAGAATATGTACAAATCCAAATCCCTCTCAATGAATTTCAAACTCAGACAATACAGTACTGTAGTGAGACCATCAGTACTATATGCCTCAGAATGCCTAAATATGGTCAGGAAAGGACAATTCCGGAATTTTGGAGCTGGAGGACCGGAAGATTCTGCGAAAAACCATGGGCCCTACAGGCACGTATATAATCAGGCACAACAATTTACTGTATGAACAAGTGGAGCATTACAACAGCTAATGAGGAAGAGGAAGCTGATATTCTATGGTCATATTGTGAGAATGGATAATCAGAGGCTCACCTCCAGAATTTCCAACTCTGTCTCTAGAGGGAAAGCCACTAACCCCAAGTGGACGAAGATCTTAACAATTGGATATTGACCCTAGTAACATCTACGACAGAATTTTGATCAGAACATTAGACACCCTCCAGTCACTAACAGCGGTAGTATTCTATGGTTACATTGATAAACAGCAAAAGCAGTGCGTCCAGAGTAGGTGTGAAACGGACTCAGGAGCGGAAGGACTTTCACAATGCCAGGATGAAGGAATACTGGGCTAAGATGAATGCTGCCAGTGAAAAAGAACCACGTGGTCCACAGCCGGCCCAAATGGAACTAAAAAACCTCACCGAAGCCATGCTTTAACACCGGTATTAAATTCAATAAATACGACAATGAGGCCAAACACACTACCGCTAATACGAAGATACCTGATGAATATATCAACACTAACCGTGCAATAAGCAGGCCCGCGTTCGAGATAATACACAAATAATGTTGCACTGGACTCTTTACAAGCCACTCGACAGCGATATTGTTGTGTTTTCACATAGTCGGTTTGTATTGGATGACAGGCGGTAATTTGAACTGACGGGAAACAATAGAATTCCAACCATTTGTGTGAACGACTCCAATAAATACATAACCTTTAGTGACTTGACAAGGGTTCGATACCTCCCACCATCATCATCATCATCAAACACTCGTTGCCAACGTGTTAGGCTAGCTCTCAACTCCAGCCAATAGGAGCCCGCTGGCAGCCATTTTATATCGCTCCCGTCAAATCCTTCAGATTCTTTCGGAATATAGGGTATAGTATTTTCACCTAATGCATTTGCTGTCTGTGTCAGAGGTGAATGAAAGTGCAGACCATGTGTGGCATTTTTAGCCCACTTTCGATTTTTGCAAACAATCGAGAGTAGACTTATGAGATCTACACAGGGCGAAAAATTGTGTGTGTGTGTGTGTGTGAGTGTGAGTGTACTCTGAATGTCTGCCCCCCCCCCCTATCAATTCGAACACTGTGAAACCGAATTGAACGAAATTTTGTACCGAGGTAGCACTAGCAAAGGGCACCTCATATTCATGTTTAATATCCGTATAACACGTTATATTTCAACAAGCTACTACAACCAACATGTAATTATACTACTTGAAAAGGACGAAGAGTTATAACAATACCCATGCATTTAGGAGAAAGCAGGCTGTATGTTCTTTACTGTATATCTTGTTCATGATTGGTCCTATTTTCACTCGGATTGCCTGCTTGATTGTTTAACTTTCGGTCGGCCAACGCCAGTTAATGGCCAATTACTGCAGCCTATATTAGGTTGTTAATTTATTTGAGGAACATGGGACATCTTTGGCATCAGTCCAATGCAGTACCGTAGTGTGTGTAACTGTATTACAACATTTCTCACACACATATTTTATTTTACTGTCTCCAAAACAAATATCACTGGCCACATCTTCTGGCCACTTTGTTTCATCAAATACTTCTAAATTACTTAGAAGTTCTTGATACTTTGCTGCAAGAGATTGTGCAGTAGACGCAGAAGACTGGCTGTTTAGCATTCGTTTTTCCATTTCTTCCACAAGTAGACTGTAGAAGGCTTGTTCATCAATTCTGTGCACTCTTCCAGGTCCATGCAAGTTCACACCATTTAGTTCCTTACACTCTGCTGCATTTCTTGCTAATTCTGTCTACTCCCCAGGTCGGGTTTGTAAAGAGTGGAAAACTTGAAGTTTTTGGAGTACTAGCTTATGAGCCTAAATAACAGACTGCAATTGAAGCGACAGATCCTCTAATTCATTCAGAGCATCTATCATCAAACCCATATTCGGGATAAAGTTTATATCAGTCAGACGATCCAGCAGTCCTTTGTACTGGGCATTTTCTTTAGTCTCTTGCTTGATCCTCCATGGCGCTTTTAAAATGGAGGGAGAGTGCTGCAAAATCTTTCCAAATGGCCCTAACTGATCTAGCACTTGACGAAACCCATCTAACTCCTAACATTCTTCCTATAACCTGAATTTTAGTACTCAGATTTGATGCACAATGCTGCAATTGGTTTTTGTTCTTTGGTGATGCATGGTATAGGGAGCACAATTTATCAAAAAAAGTTCCTCATGTGGTTGATAGCTGTCTGCTTGGAAACAATATCACCAACTGTTAACTCGAGACGGTGGTTAGCACAGTGCCATAATATAAAAAGCTGAAGGAATTCTTGCTGGAGTCTTACTGCCAATCCTGATACATTCCCTAGCATATTAGATGCTTCATCACAAGCAAATGATATAAAATTACTGGCTAGAAACTCTTGTGAAAAATGCTGAAGAAGATTAGACTAAGGAATCATATATACTGTAAATTGAGCTGATGTGTTTGGAAGTTCAACTAGATCGAAAAATATGCTGCTGGTTTCTTCAGAATTATTAAAATTCACCCGAAGACAAATACAGAGAACAGATTTTTTACCCACTGAAGTTAGACTCATCCACCATCACACCAATCTTGAGGTCGTTTTCAACAATTTGTTTAACAACAGTTTTCCTCATTTCTTCACCAATCAGATTGGTAATGTCAGCACAGGAATGTTTGGAATGCAAAATCTGTCCCATATCTAAACCATTTTCTCTTTGTGCATCAATCCAGGATGGTAGACCAGGAAATGGCCTTCCTAGCTTTGTAAGATTGTACACTGTGCGAAAAACTCTGCATGTATTCTCGTGGTAAACCCCTTCTTGTTTTGCAGTTGTGTTTTAAAGAACTTGTTTCTTGGCCTCCTCAAGAATTTTAACACACATGGGAATTCTTGTGATCAAAGATCTTTTTTCTTATTGCCTGACGCATTTTCACATCACTATCACCAAAAGCCTTTACAGAATAAGAACACCACTCATTTGATAAGCGAGTTCGTTCTGATTTAAAAGCACCCGAAGTTCCACATGCTCTGACGCATACTTTGCAACCGAATCCTTTTGTTTCGATTTTGTAGGATAACCTTTCGTGTTCTTTGAATTTAGTTTTCCACTGACCAGGACTCAGAAATGTTGGCAAACATTCAAAATCTGCATTATCTAGGCCTAAATTGTTGGTTTCTGTTTCACTTGTGCTTTGTTGTCTGTGAGAGGTGAGAGACAAAGCCGATTTCGTCAAATTTTTCCTAGACCGATTATCTTCAACACAATCACCAGTTTCGCTGAAATTTCTCTTTTGTCCTCTTACGGCAAATTTATCCATGATATCAGCTCCACAGCCGATGCTGATAAGAATACTTTAGTTGCAATGATGCTACTTGATACACAATCGTACTGACCATACACCACAACACTAGTTTTTAACCCGACAACGAGGCGGGAGACTATCGTCTTTTTAATTAAGTTCCTCCACGAGTAACCAACCTTGCTTTATAGATTTTAGCCAAGCAGGAGCCCAAAAGTCAAGAATATTATGTCTTGTCGATTGACAGTAGATATTTTAAACATAATTTAAAAGTAAAGATCTATTTAAACAATGTAAAAGTTATGATATTATCTTACTGAAAAATATGTTTAAAAACATCAGATATAGCGGTATATTCTTAAGGTGACGACTATGGTCATCACAAATTATCGGTCAAAGCCATGTTTTTTTAAGCGCTCTGCTACAGCGGTGGTGAAGAGATCTCGCTTTATGAGTTTTGCTGCATGGACGGCCATGGCCGTTCTTTTTTTCCACTAGTTTGCTGCAGCGATGCTAAAGCGTTTTACGGGTTGGCTTTAAAAAGGAACGCATGGTTCTATATTGGCGATGTCTACAGGGGAACGTTTATTGGTGAAGGTAGCTTGGTACCAGTGGATGAATGATCATGAAAAGTAATGATATTAATTCCTACGGCGCAAACAAGTTTAAGATCCACTGGTTTTCAGTGGCGGTATGCCATTTGACATTGAAAGCAGTGCCGGTATTGCATTCCGCCTCACTTCCCTCCCTGTTCATATCTCTCTAACTCTCTCTCTCTCTCTCTCTCTCAAGGATCATAATGTCAGTATTGTTGTAAAATAATTTTAGGGGAATAGGACATCTTGTTAATCAGCCCCGTGTAGTAGTGGGTGTAACTGTATTAGGGTCAGGGAAGAGCTAGGTGCTCTTAAGACTCAAAACTAAGGTACTATCCCGGCATTTTCCTGGAGGGAGTGTGGAGGAAAAACCATACTCAGGATAGTCATTGTCAAAGCCGGGATTCGAACCAACGATCTCCGGACTTGCTGTAGCTGCCCACGCGGTCGTGGTGCACGATTTAACGAGGACGGCTACGCCGCGGAACGATGCCAGTATTGGAATTCATTCTCATTTTGTGATAGGTGGAAAATCGACCACTTCGTGGTATAGCGGCTAGCGTTGCTTCGAAGGTCCCGGTTCGATTCCCGGCTCAGCCAAGAAATTTTAATTCTGGGGTAGGGGCTGGAACGAGGTACACTCAACATCTTGATGCAAAACTGATTCCCACCTCAGCCATCCTGGAGGTGGTTTTCCGTGGTTTTCACCACTTCTACTCCATGCAAATGCTGGGATGGTTCTTAACTTAAGGCCACGACTGCCTCATTCCAAATTCTATCCCCAATTTACAAATACACACTAGTACAATCATCACAATAACACAGGTTATCACACAAATTACAGACACAAAATACACAGGGCTCTGTGATAATGATGTCGCAGCCTCTAAAATAAGCAACAACATTATCACATGACATAGGGAGTCTGCAGAGAAACCCAGTTCTGATAGGATGACACTACACATCCTTGTTTTCACGGACAACACTATGTAGCTATTTTAGCATTCGTTAACTACAGCAACAAACATTCGAATGATAAAAAACAAACAAACAAGAGATTCTTCACACATTTTGAACATTAAGAAACACGAAAAATTTAACCTATTTCATTCGATTTAGGTCTGTGTCCAAACTCTTAGCTTACACGGCTCTCGCATGCATGGTTCACAATGCGAATGAAAAAATTGTTAGTCTCTCCAAGGAGACTGCAGTATAGCTGACAATTACGTTCCTCATGCATGCTGAATAACGTTTCTTCAGTGCGCTTGTATTACAGGTGCATTTAACTCGTGTGTATGGCAGTGATTGCTGCGTGTTAATGGATGGATATTTTGATGACTGCAGCGCTGAGCCGGCGGGAGATTAAAAGACTCAACTCTAAAGCTGGATATGCATTACAGGGTGCAAATCGGTTTTATATTAATAGTAATAATTGCCGAAATCTGGCATCCTTTCTGACTCATTACAGACAGGCACGGAACAGATAAATCAGCTTAGTGCACAAGCAGTGAAGGCAGGACTCCAGATCTCCTTTGAGAAGACGGAGTTAGATAGAAATCTAAAAGAAGTGGCGATTGCATCAAATGGCAATCATGAGCGCATCCCACTGAATAGGAAACGTTCAAGCATGCAAATGTTTCCAAGAAAAAGAAAAACAGGCTGAAAACGGGAAAGACCTGGACCCAGGAAAGGAAGGAAATCAACCGAGAACGAATGCGGGCATACTGGGCAAACATCAAAGTTCGAAGATTGAGACAGTTGGAATGACGCGGTCCATGGATGGCCGATATGAAATGATTAATACTGTTACCGTCAACTTTCTAAACCGATTATATCCATTATATATCTTTGTAGTAATAGCAGTGAAATGAAAATGAAAATCCACAGCCTGATTCCAGTCGACCGACCGGGTCAGGGATGGAATGAATGAAGCCCCCATCTAGCGGCGAGGGTAAGAACTATGCTGGCTACTGAAGCCTGTCGCACTCCCCCGGGGCAATGATTAAATGAATGACATGCAATGAAATTATAGTGGAGAGTGTTGCTGGAATGAAATATTGACAGGGAAAACCGGAGAAAAACCCGTCTGCCTCCGATTTGTCCAGCACAAATCTCACATTGAAGTGACCGGGATTTGAACCACGGACCCAGTGGTGATAGGCCGGCGTGCTGCAGCCTAAGCCACGGAGGCTCAAATAATAGTAGTAATGTATCCAAATGTATAAACATGAAAACAGAAACTTGAAACTAAGCACCAAAGAAGCCGATACCCGCAGATTCCTAGAACGCCTCAAATTTACAAAACTCTTGGAGGGAGGGAGGGGGGTTAAAATAGGTACTCATAAGCAGCATAAGTACGCAGGCATCCAGTTGGAAGCTTTTTCCAGATCAATGGCCAATACTTTTTTTGTGTTTAATATTTCTTGGAAGTTCAAATTAATTTATAACAATAAACCTCGATAAAGTATTGAGGAAATTTTTGGAGATATTAATAAGGCCGTTAAGGTTTAAGAGATTTTGTATACTGGCTAGTTATAATTAAAATTTCCCTATTTAACCGGCTTTGTTTGGACTATGAGCGACCGCACATTCAGTAAACTCAACGTGTTGCCACGGACACGGGGAAGAGAAATGATGAATAATCAGTTCCATTGAAACACGTTGATTCATTGAGGAGCTTGGCGACATCGTAGTCATGTAGCCCGTGTACTTGGGTGTGCGTGTTTGATAACCTGTGTTACTGTGAGGGCTGTATTAGGTTGTAGTTGTGATTCAGATGATTTGGAAGGTGACTGCCGTGGCCTTAATTTAGGAACCATCCCGAAATTCACCTGGAATCCACGTAAAACAAGTTCCAGGATGGTTGAGATGGGAATCAAACCCACCTCTTCTCAGGTTTACCTGACGAGGCTGAGTGTACCCCGTTCCAGCCCTCAGACCAGAATAAAATTTCTTGGCAGAGCTGGGAATCGAACACGGGTCTCCGCGGTGACTGCCAAGAGTGCTAGCCACTACGCAACAAGGCAGACTGAAGCATTTTCAATGTGTTGCTACATCATATGCATCGTTTCTGTTTATAAAAATTAAATGATTGATCAATTAGGCTTGATTAATATTAGTTTGTGGTAGGCCTATACACTTCTAATGAAGAACTCATTGGAAGTTCAAAACTTTCTAACCTGTTGTTGCTGTTGCTGCTGTTGCTGCTGCTAATTTTAGGGGTTGTGACTTCGTGGTCATATAGACCCGTGTATTTGGGTGTGTCGAAATTGTGTGAACCTGTGTAATTGTGATGGCCGTACTAGTGTGTGTTAATAGGATTGGGAAGGAGGGGGCCGTGGTCTTAAGTTAGGAACCATCCCAGCATTTGCCTGAGTACAAGTGGCGGAAAACCACTTCCAGGATGGCTGAGGTGGGAATCAAACCCTCCTCTTCTCAGTTTTGCATCATGAGGCTGAGTGTACCCCGTTCCAGCCCTCACCACATAATTGTCTTTGCAGAGCCGGGAATCAAACCCGGACCTCCGGGGCGACAGCCAAGGACGCTAGTCACTAGCCATATGTTCACGTAAATAAACTGGCGAATATGAGACAAGAAATAGCACTGTACCTTACTATCACCAACACTAATTTCTACACAGCGCAAACGACTCCGGTAACAATATTACTGAGGGACGGCAGATGCAAACATATGGCCTGCATATGGCATTGCAAGCACACAGAGCGCATGCGTCGGTCGTTCAGAGATTCTGAAAGACAGATATACCCAGCGCTCGCACTGCGATCACAAAATTCAAGTGGCTGACTCTCAACAGATATTTATAAATATTTATGTTAAAACATATAATAAAGTTATAATTATCGTCGAACATAAACAGTCGTATGCAACTCGCCTATAATGGTAATTAAGACACACTTATGGAAATTATAAAACTCGCATACGCTCGTTTTATAAAAATACTCGTGTCTTAATTATAGCCATTATAGGCTCGTTGCATAATGTACTATTGTAAGTAACTAGAAATGTAACGTAGTTTCTTTTAAGAAGTAACTCGCCCAATGGTAGGGGTTATAATAACTGCGGGATAACCGTAATTCGGGGAATTGCTGGATATCTGTAATATGAAGAAACACTACTATCTTACATTGAAGAAGGTAACAACTGTCTCCAAATTAGTAGCGGCAGATGACCTCACTGTTCCACCCGCTAAAACAACAACAACAACAACAACAACCCAAATAAGTGTTAATGGATCCATAGCTCTTTCTGTTTCTAGGTATTAATTGAAACTTTTTTTTGCGGCTTCGGTGGCCTAGTCTGTAGCATGCTGAGCTTCTATGCCCAAGATCGCGGGGTCAAACTCAGCCGAAGTCGTCGGATTTTTTAAAGAGCGTTAAAAACCCTTAGAATGCCTTCCTTCGGAGGGGAAGTAAAGCCGGAGGGCCCATGACTTACATTTATGGTATGTAAAAGAACCTCCCACTAATTTCAATTATGTGAAGCAAAATTTGTAGGTTAAATTTGATTAATGCTCTTAAGTTCCAACATTCGTCGCCAGGGGCTGGTTGCGATGGTATCTAGTAGCCAAGTTTTCACCTAGGTGTCGTGGACGGTAGCATTTGGTAGCAAAAGTTGGGAATTATCGTCTGCAGTCCTTACTTTAATTAAAACATAACACACACTAATACAGCCACCACAATTAACACCTGTTTTCAGACAGATTCCACACACACCCAGAGTACAGGAGGCTACATGACCGCGTTGTCGCAGTCCCTAAACTAAGGAACCAACGATATTAAAAAGAATTAAAATTAGATTAATTTTAACAACTACGCTCCCGCTAAGAAAAGAAGAAAATATAAATGTCCCACTAGGCTCGGTTTGAAATAAGCTATATTTAGCGGGGAAGAAGCTACATTGCCACCCTGGGAAGACGGAGTTATACGTTGTCATGAAGACGTGTGTAGCCTCAAATTGGGAGCCGGGCCTTAAGGAGACAACAGTACATAGAAAGATTTATAGACTCATCAGTAAATATCATAATTTAATTTAGATTCTTTTTGGTTATTTTTATTATCAGTTCCAGTTTTATTTTTTGTAGAAATTTGAATTCTAATCCCCAGTAACAACCCCTGGCTACGCCACTGTTCAATGTGTTATTTTATTTTATTGTATCTGACGCATGGAAAACGCGTTACTCCGTTTAGCGATCTGCGTAACGGACATTTCTATTTCACGCCTGGCAAAAGGAGCGAGCTAAGATATCCGACACGCACTGGAGTTTAAGCCGAGGAGCTGATCGGATGCTGTGAGCATGCGTCTCAACCTCTTGAACTCGTTGTGACCGCCAGATTACACCATACATTGATTGACGGCTCGGCCAACAAGACGCTCAACTCACTTGTCAGTCAGGAGAGTCCTCTTCCTGGTGAAGCACCCCAGAGGTACGGGTTCGATTCCTTGCCCTGCGAAGTAAATTAATTTTGGACTTAGGGCAGGAACGAGGTGCACTCAGCCTCGTGAGGCAACACTGAGAAGAGGTGGGTTTGATTCCCACCTCAGCTACCCTGGAAGTGGTTTTCCGTGGTTTCACACGTCTACTCCAGGCAAATCATGGAATGGTTCCTAACTTAAGGCCACAACCGCCTCTTTCCCAATCCTCACTTGAATTACATAATTATACACACACAGTACTACATATTCCATAATAGCTCAGGTTACCAGAAACATTCTATCATACATACACACCCAAATACACGGGGCTAAATGACCACGATGTCCAAACTCTGCAAACGAAACAACTCAAGTCAGGAGAGTTGAACGAGTTGAGAACTGGTTCGAATTACTTCCCCGTATCTTTTAGGATTTGATTTCGAATAGAACAACATTTTAATTTTGAAAATAAGGGAACTAAATATGACAATTTAATAATTTAACGAGAAGTGGTCACTCCAAGTTGGCGTGGTGATTGTTTTAAGGGGAGAAACATCTAGGTCATCTGCCCCTAATAATTGGGGCGATAGTACAAATGAATAAGAACTGGAAGCAACTGAAAATAAAACTGAAAATAAAAAAAGCCTAACTACCGACTTAAAACCTCCATCTTGCAATCTTGGGGACAGCAGGGGGACAGCAGGCGAGAACGTTACCACTGCGCAACGAAACTGCAGCCGTTGCCAATATCATATTTGTCACTTCTTTGCGTATACTACTTAAACATACTAGCGGACCCGTGCGAGAACTCTCTCATAATGGGTTGTGTGCGCCCCATGTGTACGGACTACCCGCCCGGTACTAGTTCTATGCGGGCTGGACGCGGCACAGTTCTGCCAGGGGCTATCGTCTTGTTTATTTGCTTAAAAACAGTTCATGAACAAATAAATATATTTCCATTGACTTTTCATGAAATGCAAGATTTTTCCTGTACTATTGAGACGATTTGGAAGATTTTGGTACAAACCACACCTCCTAACTCCCTCTGGTTTAGGAGCTTGAGTTTTGTGAAACATACACCTTAGCGTATTATATATAGATAGAAAATATTAGTATACATTTCTATGAAGATACATCAAAACAAAATCAGGATTCACAGTATAAACGAAGTATAAGTAAAGCACTGCGAGGATGCGGATATCCGTGGATATCTGCTAAATGTTTCGCCATGCGGATATAGATTGCATGGCTGTGCGGATAGCGGATAAGCTGCGGATAATGTTAGGAAAAAAATTGGAAAATAATTGCGGATGGATTTTAGAATACAATCCGAACTTGTTTATATTATTATTAGGACCCGGATGTTCATGACATTTTTCCGTTATGCTTTTTTCATGACAAATGTAAGGATTTAAGCTAATCTAATTCAAATTATGTCATTAAGCATAGTTAACACTCCGAATAGGAATGGGTTGAAATTCTGGCTGCATAACATTCATTTGAAACATAGCACATAACATACAAAGTCTAAGGGAAGGACTTTTTCCTCAAATGTCTAAATATGTTGCTTTAGTAATTTATGCTTTATCTAATTAAAATATTATTGCAATGTCCGTAGATTCTTATAAACGTGAGAATGCGGGGCGGGTGCGGATAATCGAGCGGATGCGGGGCGGATGCGGATAACGTTTTGTTTATCCGCGCAGGGCTGTAAACATAGGCCTAACTTCATGAAAACAAAATCAGGGATCACAGCATAAACTAAGAATATTTACCTAGTGATTCTCCTTCTGCATTACTAGTGCGGTGACTCTCACACGCTCTATTGTGCTAAGAGGTGTTTTGGCGACATTGCTGTAACTGACTTGGAAAGTAGAAACTTAAGAGTTAACTCCTCGTTAAAGCCCTTTATACTCAAAACCGTTCACCAGCTGAGCGAGAACTACTGTACTTTTAAGGGGCTGAGGATCAGATGCATGATGAAATCCTTGATGTCCGGTGGGTAAGCGTTAGCCGTCGCGACTATACCATTAAAACATGGGTTAATCATCGCAAGCTCGTCCTGAAGGAGAAGGACTCGAGATCCGCTTTGCCTACGGGAACCTATGCACCAATCTCAATATAGGAAGTTTCCAACAGCCTATGTAATAGCAAATACAGGGAAGTATGTGGCCGTGAGCTAACACCTAAAACAGTCAGCCCCATTATTTGAAGAATGGACTGTTCTGATGAATAAATTTAAAGACATGGCAGAATTCCGGAATCCTGGAGAAAATCAACTGTCAAAAAATTCCAGCTGCGTAGTGCAGTCGGGAGAGGCGCTGAGCTTCTAACTGAAAGGGCGTGGGTTCGATCCCCACCCAGGTAGTGGATTTTATAAACAAAATTACCACATTCGGAAACTCAAATAGCCCTGGGGTTCACCAGCGTAATTCCTGGCAACAAAGACGGCCGGACAAGGAGCTGACAACTACATCTCATCTCTAATAGTGCCGATGTCATAAAGGGTGGAAGCCTCTACCCAGAGCCTCCATGGCCTGTACGGACTTGACTTGGCTTTTCTTAAGCCCTTCAGGCTGGGAACTTGTTGAAAACATGACTTGGGAATTAATATTTTAGGATAAAAAAAGGAAAGAAATAGTACACTTCACATTAATTTAAGGGACCACATAAAACAAAGGATGTGGTCTAACTGTTGGTGTTCATGACTTGTCAGTCAAAACAGAAGTATATATTTCGATTTTGATTTGACCATGTATGGGTCAACATTAGCGCTTAGTGATAGATTTAGTGAACTACATATGGCAAAGGATGTGGTCTAACGCTTGGTGTTACTAACCTGAAATCATTACAACAAAAAAATCGATCTCAGTTAATGCAAAACCAGGACACTACAAAATCAAGGAAATAGAAAAACCAAAATGTAAAATCCTCGATTTTTTTTTTTACCAGTGAATAAAAAGGGAGTATGGATTATGAGACCATCAGTAGTTCATAAAACCATAGAAACTCTCACCGACACTTACAGAAAGAGACGAGCTACATTTTTGGTCACATATACAGAATGGACCAGCATAGAATTACGAAACAAATTTTCAACATCACCCTCAACAGTAAGAGCAAGTCCAAATGGATACAGGAAACCGAATAAGACCTTGAGCAGCTGAACATCACGATGGACGACATGAATGATCGGGTTAAATTTAGAGAAACCATAATGAAACAAATTTGATAAAGAAGTTTTACCAAAGGTGCCAGGAAAAAAGTTGAGGGACGAACGGAAGAAAGAACATAGTGCACGAATGAAGAGGATTTGGGAAGAACGTCGCTGCAAGACTGGGTTGTAGTGAAAATTCTTCATGTTCACACGCTCTCTTAAAAGGGAATGTCCGATAGTAATAACGACAATAATAATAATAATAATAATAATAACGACAATGCAATACAGTTTACTTCGTAGCAACCAGTACTTGTGAGGTGTTCGTTTATCGTTCACATTCCTGCTCAGAATTTTCCCACTATTGTTAATGATAAAGTTATGCGCAGTCTCAATGATTCATTGCCTTGGCACGCAGCTCATCTTTATAGTGCATGCCGAATTTGAGTACCAGATTACAATGAAATTGAGATATTAAAATCGTAATTTCATAGGCATTCGAGCAGCTTAGGTATATCCAACAATGTACTGAGTTTACTTTAGTAATACGTTAGTGGGGGCTTCATTCATTCCATTCCTGACCCGGTCGGAGACTGGAAGCAGGCTGTGGATTTTCATTTTTCAATACGTTAGTGGGCCCAACTAAATGTATACATTTAGGACCTATGTTTCGGTGTTGCTATCGTAATCTACTGAAAAAAATTGGCCTTTTTCTAGACGACCATCACGTTAATGTTCCTGATTAAATTAGCTAGTTATTGAGGTTTCAAGGGGCGGAACTACGAGGTCATCTGCCCCTCTGATTAATAAATAAATAAATAAATAATAATAGGCTATCACTCGTTCTCGAGTCAGATGGTCTTCTAAAGGTGAGTTCTTAGATACTATATAGCCCAATCCTGGAAACAAACTCTCCCACAGTAGCGATACACGTTGTTCGGAGCAGCCACTGGCTCTTGTGGGTTGATCCTCCTATAAACCTCACGCTCCTTCCTCGCATTGTACTTCTCAGTCTCACGGCTTCGTCGATGTTGTTCGAAACATAGTGGACCTTGGTGGACGAAGCGACGCCATACCTGACGATTTGATGCTGTAGTCTCCCATTTATCCGTGTCGATTTGACATTTGTTTAAATTGTATTTTAGGACGTCTTTGAAGCGTTTCCGTTGTCCTCCTTGCTTTCTCTGTCCAATCCGCAACTGGCAGTACACGATTTGTTTTGGAAGACGTCGTTCAGGCATGCGAATAACATGTCCTGCCCATCGAAGCTGATGCTTTAATATCATAACCTCAATGCTGGTAGTATTCGCTTCCTCCAGGATACTGATGTTGGTGCGTCGGTCCTGCCATTTAACTCCAAGAATTCTCCTGATGCAACGCTGATGGTACTTTTCCAAGCACCTCTGATTAAATTGGACGGGGAATAAAACTTGCTTGCTTACACCTCTTAGCCGGCCCCGTGGTGTTGAGTTAGCGCGCCTGCCACGCACTCTTGAGGCCCCAGGTTAGATTCCAGGCTCCGTCAGGGATTTTAGAAACTGACGTGAGGGCTGGAACGGGGTGCACTAGAGCCTCGTGAGGACAATTGAGTAACTGTTTGACAGTGAGACCAAGATTAACGGCCGAGGGGACTCTATGTGCTGACCACGCGTCACTCCACGATCTGCAGGCCAAATGGCTGGGTAGCGGTCGTTTGATAGGCCTAGGCCCTTCATGGGCTGTTGTGCTAAGGTGTTTGGTTTGTTTACACCTCTTAACACGAAAATAATTATGTGGATTAATTATATACTTCTGTATACACTTTTCGCTTCGTTAATTGGATAACATGTTTCATTCATCAAGTGAGCATCATCAGATCTATTTCACTTAAACAGTTTTTGGGATTGGAGGATGTATATTACACTTGTGTGCAACTTATCTACTATATTATTATAAGGAGTGATCACAAAAAGGTTGCCGTTTGAGGGCATTGCTACCGGAAGGTCTGCAGCCAGTGGATACCCCGGACGTTGAATGCCGAATAAAAGCACACCGGTTGGCTGTTTGCCTGCAGCAGCTGATGCGTTTCAATGTTTAAGGCAACATGTTCCTGAAGCGCATTGTTGCAGGCGATGAAAGCTGGTACCACCACTGGGAACCGGAATCGAAAGCGTCGACGATGAAATGTTTCATCCATCGTCCCCCTTCCCAAGAAGTTAAGAGCCAACCATCCTCTGCAACAAAACTCTGATCTTTGATTACCGGGGCCCATTGCTTAGTGATTTAAAGGAACCTGGTGCCTCTATTACTGGGGAACAGTGCAACACTGGAGAAATTACGGCATGCAATCAAGGCGAAATGTCCGGGAAAACTGCGGAAATTGGTGCTGCTTCATGATAACGCACGTCCCCATACCACAAAGGTCGTAACACAGAAGGTACGCCAACTCAAGTGGGAGACACTCGAGCAACCGCCCTTTGGTCCTGATCACTTCCTAAGAGATTATCACTCATTCGGCCCCTTAAAATAGGCCTTGAAGGGTCGACGATTCCTGTCGGACGAGGATGTGCAGCAGGTGGTTACAGACTTCTTCACGCAGCAGAACAAGGTGTTTTACCACACGGGGATCTTTAACCAGGTGCGTCAGTGGGGTGAGTGCCTCAATGCTCACGGCGATTTTGCCGGATCGACAAACAGATTCTGGACTGTACGACTGTCAAACGGAAACTTTTTGATCACGCCTTATATTGCACGAAGGATTGAAACCGGTTCGGAACACGTATTAAGAAAATACCTACAAAATTAAATGACAAATCAACATTCATTAAAAGCGTCAGGACACAGGGTTGGTTGGTTGGTTCCTCAGTTAGGGGCTGCGACAACGCGGTCATGTAGCCCCGTGTACTTTGGGTGTGTGTAGAATCTGTCTGTAACCGGTGTTAATCGTGATGGCTGTATTAGTGTGTGTATCTGTATTTTTTTTAAATCAAGTAAGGTCTGGAACTTTGATTTTTTCAAATAGTTCCTACTTTTGCCGCCAAACGCCACCGTCAACGACTACTAGGCCTAGTCAGAACTTAGCTACTAGACGTCACCGCAGTCGGTTCTTGGCAACGAACGTAGGAACCTAAGAGCGTTGTTTACATTCTTAACCTATGCAATTTAGCTTCACACAGGTGTAATTAGTGGAAGGTTCTTTAACATGCCATAAATCTATGACATGGGACCGCCGGCTTTACTTCCCCTCCGAAGGAAGGCATACTGAGGGATTTTAATGCTCTTAAAAAATCCGACGGCTTCAGCCGAGTTTGAACCCGCTATCTTGGGCATAGAAGCTCAGCATGCTACCAACTACGCAACCGAAGCCGCTCAGGACGCAGGGTGTTCCGCAAAACTATTAATTGACATAGGTAATGGAAGTTAGCGAAGTTCCACTTTCATCCGCCAGGCAGTACCCAGCGAATCAATCATGGAATGGCTGGCTATCTCATTATTCCATTGAACTACTCATGAACAATCCTAATAGCAGAACATCTATTACAGACAGATCTCGTACGCCGAAGACATTACGTACCGTATTTGAAGCTTATACACACCATGATACGTTACACAGGCCTTATTATACCGCGTAATGGTGTTTATGCCAAGAATTTATTATTTTGTAATGCAGAAGAAAGCCATCCAGGAAAGGTGCAAGGGAACGCTCTGGACCTATATTCAAAGAACTTGAGTGTCAACGTTCTTTCTTTGTATGTGCTATCAAATGGATCATGGATCTGATGATTGCTTGAAGATCGAAACTGATCATCCAAGTGTATTTATTAATCTCACGTAATTTTTCTCAGGATTAGGGAATAACCCATCTCATTTGGGTACAATCGTGTTGACTGACTGAAAAGCACCAAACGTTTGTTCGTATACACACAACAGGAGAGGGAAAGACAATTTAGTGGCACCCAGTGTACGACTCCAGAAGAGCATGGAACGCCATATTGCGATTAGTAACAAACTGAGTAATGAACTGCCATTCATGATTAGGTACATAATGAGACAGGATCATGTCTTAAAAGTTAAGCAGATATTGCTTCAAAGAACTATTATACTGTTAATGACTAGGGGCTATCTACTGAATGGTATTATATAAACAATGTTCCATGTGCTGGTGCCTAATTCAGTGTGAATTTGCAAATGGCAATACATTTATTATTATTAGGGGATAGTGTGCTTGACGAATGATGAGATACGGTAATCAATTTTAGGTGGTTCGATTCACACCATTTTTTCCTGCTAAAGTTTGTTTCATTTTTAATGCTTTGTGTTTCATTATTGAAGATCCTATTTAATTATAATATACACATTTCTGTACTCTTCTTTAAATTAGGAATCATTTTTTGTACCAAATCCTGGGTTTACTACTTGGATGTGGTGTTTGAGATAGGAATTTGGACATTGGCATTCCCGCTCCGTAGAAGTTTTCGTCTACGTACTACGCTCCGGCTATAACTTGCCTTCATTCATAAGTTTCTAAGCGGTGGACATACCCACCTGAGTTTGCCAGCAGATTCCATTACAACGTCGAACATAGTGTATACAGAAATTCTGTAAAACGTGTCCGATCACAACCTATATAAATATGCTTTACTTTGAGCTCAATTTCAATTAAAAATGTATCCAATAACAACTTGTGCTTTTTCTATTTTTAACGGGATTTCTGCTCAAGTTTCATTGAGTGCGAAACCTTCGCACGGGCTTAGTAGTGTACCTAAACCTGCAAAAAATTACTTGAGATTAACAATAAGATTAATAATCTCCTACATAGTATAAAACCAAGTACCCGATTCTTGGATGCAACGGGTAATCTCGAGAGCCACTGGATGGATTTTTCACCATTCTGTAAAGGATTTATCGAGAAAGGTTTCTGGAGAAAAACATTAATTTACTCGAAGGAAGGTTTCTGGAGAAAAACATTCATTTATGACCAAAGGAAGCCGAGCAGTAACTATTTCCGTGAATAGAGTTGAATCGTGAGCCTTTTAAGCTTATGTTGGGTAAACCGTTGAAGTTACCGGCGAAGTCCGGGGCGCGTTGCTAGTAATAAATAATATGTAATTTCTTTCAGGCTTAGCGAACAACACCCATTACAATTTACAATTTAGGTACAATAGTGTTGACCAAATGAAAAGCATTTAAATTTCCATTTCCTAAGGCAGCACTGAAAACAATACAAGTGTACAAGAAGGCTTGCTCTGTAATGATGGGTCATTATCTCTTTCAGTAGCGTTTTCTTGGTTTCAGTACCCTTATTTAGCAAAATAATAGTACAGTTTTGTGAAATTTACTTTTTAATGTTGAAAACATTTACACAGCAGGGGTCTTCATCTTAGCAAAACCGTAAAATTAATAAATTTCCTCAATTGTGCCGAATTTTGAAGGGCTAAAGGGGCCGGAAGGGTTTCAAATTGTGATTCAAACTTAAAAAAATAAAAATCGAAAATCACTTCTGGCCTAAATATAGTTCCGGAAATACAGCCTAAAATCGCTCGTTTCTTTACTAATTTCCTTTATGATACAGATCCTAGCCAAATTAACTGATTTACATATTTTTTTCTATAATATGTGCCTTGGTTCAATATCCGCAGATTGTTTTTTTTTTGATTGTTTGAAAATCTTCGCACCGGAAGTAGTTATAAGGGCTTAAGTGGAACTCCGCATTGACCAACATTAGCGCTCCTAGTGGTAGAAAATGAAAACTACTTACCTTATCTACCGGATATCGTTGAATTTCCGGTGAAGAATTGTTAGTTAACCGCGTGTCATCATGCCGGCACCCCGTAAGTACCATTTAGTGATCGTTTAGGTTTGGAAAAGTGGAGAAAACAACGAAAATGAATTACAAATGCACCAACAATTAGATTCAGTGATAAACCGAGCTTGAGTCTGCAATCTGATGAAAATTTAAGTGATCGACAGTCAACGAGAATATAGTAACACGAACTATGACACTAAATGATGTTTTCAACATTGAGTTGCTTGCCTGAAGGGATAGACTTTGTAGATTTTCTTTCATGAATTACGTTTCGATAAGATTTAAATCCTATTATTTTTGGTGAAATTGCAACTTTTCAGTCGGCAACACAATATAAATTCCATGACTGGGAATGCGAAAAAAATATGCCGAAAAGAAAAAACAACAAGTGATTAAGGAAGTATTTTTGTTACGGATTAACTTTCTTATTAATGACATGTAGCCTATTTTTTCAGGTTATGTTTAGTTGACCGACTGTTGCAATAAGGCAACACTAAAAAATGGTTTCAGCGGCTTCGGTGGCGTAGTTGGTAGCATGCTGAGCTTCCATGCCCACAATCACAGGTTCAAACCCGGTCGAAGTCTTCTTGATTTTTAAGAGCGTTAAAAATCCCTCAGTATGCCTTCCTTCGAGGGGAAGTAAAGCCGGCGGGCACATGTCATAGATTTATGGCATGATAAAGAACCTTCCACTAACTAAACTTGTGTGAAGCAAAATTTGTAGGTTAGGTTTGATTAATGCCCTTAAGTTTCAACATTAGTCACAGGGCGCTGGTTGCGATGGCATCTAGTAGTAGCCAAGTTCTCAGCTAGGTATCGTTGACGGTAGCATTTGGCAGTGAAAGTAGGAACTAATTGGAATTATCGTCTGCCGTCCTTAATTGAATTGTAAACAGTAACACACACTGATACAATCATCACAATTAACACCGGTTAGCAGACCGATTCAACACACACAAGTACACGAGGCTACATGACCGCGTTATCGCAGCCCCTTAACTAAGGAACCAACCAAAAATGGTTTCAAAGCTTTTTATATCTGAGATATCCGTACACCCATATTAATTAATATACCTGGTTCTATATTAAGACAAACAGATGCAGCAAAGGTATATTCATTTTCAAATACAAGTTACAGGACTTTCTTTTCTCAGCACAAAGAGACAGTGCACAATGACAGTATATAGGCTACATGAAACATTGCAACAATATTAGACTTTAACTTCGATAAGTATTTATACAGTTACAAATAGAACCACTTTTTAACACTGCAGTAACAAACCAGGCTGTGCGTCGTATGAAGACCGGGCGTAGCTCATTCTGCACCCCTTAAAGCGATAAACAGTACTCAGCAGGTCCCGAATGGACTGGAATACCACTGTCGCGAATGAGTGGGAATTTTAGTTCCTGGAGTGAGAACTGTGGGTGCGCGGGGTTGGCAAAAAGTGACCTGTGTTACCCGAGAGACTGTAGTTGCTATGGCGGCGATTGTTTATGTGCAGTTATGAGAACATGTGTAGATTCAATGCTTCCTAAATAAATAATGTATTTCTTTATGAGAGACTCTGAAATACACTGCATTCAGTACCATTTTTTCCTACAGATACGCGGGTAACGTAACTCAACAATCACATTACGAGGCCCTAAAACGGATAAGTTTCAGAGATACTTCCAGAATACTATCCTTGCTCTGATGAACGGATCAAGGAATGACCCACTCAAAACTTGACAATGACTGCTCAAAGGGTGACAATTAACTTAGCATCTGGCATGGGGTGGCCAATCCTAGGCCCGCGGGCCAAGTAATGGCCCGTCAAGACATTTTGATTGGCTCACCGATAGCTCAAGATCCGATGCGAACACATTTATCATAATCAGACAGCGATTCGTAGAAGCCGATTTTCAAGTCAGTTAACATCCTTTTCTTGCAACAGACTGCGCAATCTTACCTATTCGATTCTAAATAATTATCGATGTTTTTTTTCTTTGTGAAGTTGGTACATATTGCAGGTTTCTCAAGGAAAGCGAAAGGACTACATTGTATGAAAAACTTATTTATTACAAAAAGTAAAGAGATTTAAAACTTTGTAAATGTTTCTTACGACATATCACTTCTTGCACCGGGTGAGTTAGCCGTGGTTGTTACGGCGTGGCTTCAGGCAGTCGCTCACATCCGGGAGGCGAGGAGGTTCGAATCCCGCCGCCGGCAAACTTGAAGATGGTTTTCTGTGGTTTCCCATCTTCCTTCCAGGCAAGTGCCGGGGTTGGTCCCTAACTATAGGCCACAGCCGCTACCTTCCAATTCCTTGTCCTTAAACTCACACTTTCCTCCCCAGACAATACTCCACACTCGAGGGTACTTGTAGCTCACCCCCATGGGTGTCCGCATAGAAGCAGCTACTAACTCTGGCGAGCCGAAGATGTCCTCGACACTTCCGGCACTAAAAGCCATACGCTAAAAAAAAACACTTCTTGCTATGAAGAAAACCCCGTTCTCAGACGGTGAGATTAAGGAAAGCATATCCATCTTTGCAGAAAAATCTGGTGATACTAATATCAAACGATTGCCAGTAAATATTTCCCCATCACGAAATTAGTTAGATGGTCCTTCATTTTTCTCGCCCAAGCTCAAAATAATTTGGTCACCCCTGATCTACCCTATCTCTGTAAAAGTAGTGGCACTCCATTCATTACCTAAAACACGATAAGAACGTTATGAACCTGTAGTACTTGAGTAGCATCAGAGACAAGGAGAACCATATTCTAAACTCAGTGGTGAAAGGAATACACACACTTTGTAATTTAAATGTTATTGGTTTTACGTCCCTCTAACTACTGCGGCTTTTAGAAACACCGGGGTGCCGGAATTTTGCCCCGAAGGGGATCTTTATCGTGCCAGTAAATACTGACACGGCTCCCTCGCATTTCCGCACCCTCAAATGCCAGCTGACTGCGCCAGAATTCGATCCTGCAACCTTGGGAACAGCAGGCGAGAACATTACCGCTGAGCCACGCAGCCAGCTACTAATTTGGCACGTACTTTTCTACACCATATAAAGACATTACCCGAGCAACAGCGAGCACAATAGCTATAGTTCTCTCACTTTCCCTCGTGAACGCCCGGCGACTCCAACGTTAGGCAGTAGCACAATAACCATTGTTCACTGCTGACCAATAGCATACCTGCTCTATCACTCAACGTCGACTCCAGAGTCTGGTCCTGGCTGCCGGCTCACTGGTCAGGTCTCCAGTGTTGCACAAAGTTCTTTCTAGTCCTGCCAATTGCTCTCGGTGGCTGCGGCGGAGAGTTGACAACGCTGTGCCTCGAGCTGAGGAAACCCTGGCTCCCCGCAGACATGGAATGTAAACATGGCCGCCCAGCTCGTTAATAAGGAAAGTGAGAGAACTATATTTAATAACATTCAAGCTTACGGTGTAGTTGTGACAGCCAACGCATCCTCAGCCGGCATCAAAGGGATCATCATGCGATTGATCCTCAGCCCCTTGCAAGAGTTCTTGCCCAGCAGGGGAGCGGGTATGGATATTGGTTTACAAACTGGAGTTTGCTCCGATATCCAAGACAAATAGTTACACAACAATGCTGCCAATAGACCTCTCATGTTACGCGGTGATAGGCCTATTAGTACTACAGTAACCTGCGTTTATGCTGTGTTACATGATTTGTTTTGATATTTAGACATGAAAGACGCATGAAGCGACAAATATGTTTTAGCAATAGCACCTTTAAACCACTAGGGACATCTGTTAAGAGAAAGGAAGCCGATACCGAACCGGTGGCTGACAGTAACTTGTGCCTCGCTGGCATCGGGAGAGCGTGGGTTCGAATCCCAACTCGACCGACCTGAAAATGGTTTTCGAGGCCTCCCATTAGGTGGTCTCCCATTAGGAAGGAGAGGAAGCTTTTAGTTTTACGTGACCGTTAATCATGCGATCATGAGCCACGGGACCTCATTTTTACGTGGAATCCGAACCACAGGACATGGCAATTCACTTCGAAAATCTCGCATGCACTGACTGGGAATCGAACCCGGTCTATCTTGGTGAGAGGCCCAACAGCTTGACCGCTGCGCCACCACGCCCCCCTCCCCATATCTCCCATTTTAAACTCCAGGAAAATGCTGGGAAGGTTCCTTTCAATAGGACTCCGGCCGATTTCCTTCCAAAATCCCTGCCCTGACTCGTCCTGAAAATAAAATAAATGGTCATTGGCTGCATTAATAACTTTATTATAACTAGTAATAGGATATAAACTGAGCGGCAGGATCATGGGTATGAAAGGGCACCAATTGGGGATCCGTTGACTGTCACGACCATATTAGAGACTCAAGATATAGACAGCACAAGAATCCACACCCACCTGCCAAGTGAGAAGGGCTCACTCCTTACACAGGGTGATACTTTGAACCCACCAGTGAGTTTTAATTCCTTCTAAGGACTACCACAATTACATTCTCCTATATCTGCTGAGAGGGAGGAGTGCCAACGCCTGACTTCCTGACGTGGTATCGGGTAGAATGTATTCCGATGGAGATTTTCTCGGAACACTCCATTTTCTATTATAGGACATCTGTCAACCCTTGGGTTAGGCAAAAGGAAAAAATTGGCAAATATCTTTTATAATAGACATGACAGTGTAATGGGTAAATCTTACACAGAAGGTAGAATCATGCTATCTTTAATGAAAGATTCAAACCAAAATGGCGGTTCATAACAGCTGGAATATTACCACAAGGAAGATTCTCATATCAAGAGTATGAAAGGCATGAAATGTTACATAATAAATTGTATAAAATATGTAAAATCATAAATAGAATATAGAAAGTATAAGTAAAAGTAAAAATAACTTAGTTTATAACCGCTGTACTTACAGGTTGCACATTTCAAGATATAAAAGAAGAATTAAATAGTTAAACAGGCTGAAAAACGACGTGAATGGTAATGCATTTTATGTTATAATATTTGTGTTAAAATTAGTAATTTTCATTTATGGTTTTAAAAGGATGAACTGGATAGAGACCTTACATCACCTGAGATTCAGGAGCGCATCCGACTGAGAAGAAAACTTCCAGCAAGCCAATGTTTCCAAGAAAATCCGAAACTGAAAACGGGAAAGATTTGGACCCGAGAGAGGAAGGAAAACCACCCACAACGAATGCGGGCGTACTGGGCAAACATCAAAGCCCGAAGATTGAGACAGTTTGAAAGACGTGGTCCATAAACTGCAGATACGAAATAAAATGAATGACTTGATAATAATAATAATAATAATAATAATAATAATAATAATAATAATAATAATAGGAAGCATGTAAAAAAAAAGGCCTTTACCTCACGCATGGATAAAATTGAAATGGCCCATTATCTAACAAGAAATGTCTATAACAAAAGATCTAGGCCTATATCCTTGAATGAAAACAAAATTACTGCACTGTCATCCGGTCAGAAGCATTGGTTGGTTGGTTCCTTAATTTAGGGGCTGCGACAACGCGGTCATGTAGCCCCGTGTACTTCGAGTGTGTGTAGAATCTATCTGATAACCGGTGTTAATTGTGATGGCTGTATTAGGGTGTGTGTTATCTGTTTTTAATTCAAGTAACGACTGCAGACGATAATTTCAAGTAGTTCCTACTTTTGCTACCAAATGCTACCGTACACGACACCTAGCTTGCGAACTTGGCTACTAGATGCCATCGCAGTCAGCACCTGGCGGCGAACGTTGGAACTAATTTAGCGTTATCAATTCTAACCAACAAATTTTGGCCTCACACAAGTGTAGTTAGTGGAAGGTTCTTTTTCATGCCATAAATCTATGACAAGGGACCGCCGGCTTGACTTCCCCTCTGAAGGGAGGCATACTGAGTGATTTATAACGCTCTTAAAACAAATGCGAAGACTTCGGCTGGGTTTGAACCCGCGACCTTGGGCATAGAAGCTCAGCATGCTACCAACTACGCCACCGAAGCCGCCGGTCAGAAGCTTTATATGCAGCTGAATGTCTCGCCATGAACAATAAAGTGATAGAGAAATTGGAAACCAAGGAAAGGAAGATCTTGAAGAAAATCATAGGTCCGGTGAGAGAGAATGGTGAGTTTAGAAGACTACATAACCAGGATTTATATACACATGGAGAAAATTACTCACGCGATGTGGAAAAGACGGATTGGGATTTATGGGCACGTTGTCCGAATGACGTTTTAGGTACTGGGATGAGGTATTATAATATAATAATACATTATATTGAATGCTGGCGACTAGGAAAACTTTTATTCCTTCTTGCAAACCTTTTATGCTAACAGAAAGAATAGTACACAAAACTAGCACAGAGTAAAGAAACAATCACAGAACTCTAAGTTCTCCAAAGAGCTCTTCGCTCATGGCCTCCACAACGTCAACACGATTAGCCTAACATATTTTCAAGTTTCTCCATGAAGAAAAAAAAAACAAACATTAAGGCAGCCTGGTTCAGTGAGATTCAAATAGATCTGTAGGAGGTTGGGATCTCATGTGAAGATATCCAGGAACGTGACCAGCCTAACCCTTTATGGGATAGTGGTATCTATATTAACCACCTGTCATAAGGACAGTTTATGCTTTCAAAGATTCTGCTAATTTAATCCTTAAGCCAAATTCGGAAAATTTTCATGTTGAGAAAAAGGCACAGATTTCTAAAACTCAAATATACCTACGTATCTACTTGACGTAACGTGTTGGATAAAATTTAAAAACAATGTAAAACTAGAAATAACAATTAAAGTGTATTTTTTTTAAATCGTTTCGGTCGTCTATGGACCACGTTATTTCAACTGCCTTTTCCCTCGTTCTTTCACATTGGCCCAGTATTCGCGCATTCTTCTTCGGAGAGCTTCCCTTCGTTCTTCGGTCCACTTCTTACCGGTTTTCAATATAGGTTTTAGCTGAAAACTCTGTATCTCCCCAAGTTTCTTCTTCAAAGAGTCACGTTCCAAGATGTCCTCATGTGATATCCCCAGTTCTTGTAGGTCTTTTTCCACCTCTGTAAACCAGATCCCTTTGGTTTTCTTTCCCACAAAGTAGGCACAGATTCGATTGGACAATCTTCCGGAGTTCATTCGTGTTAAATGGCCATAAAAGGAGAGTCTTCTTTTGCGAATGGTGTCCGTTATTTTCTCCACATGTAGATAGAGTTCATCGTTGTGTCGTCTTCTTTACTCTCCTCGTTCCTTGACCGGGCCCAAGATCGTTCTCAGAATCTTCCTCTCTTAGGCTTCGAGTTGTTCTGCCAGGACTTTCTTATTCATCGCCAGGCATTCTGATGCATATAACGCCTCCGGGCGAATAACGGTAACGAAGTGCCTCAGTTTGGCCTTGAAGGACATTGATCGTGATTTGTAAATGTCTTTGGTTAAATGGTAAGCCATTTCCATTTTGTTAATCCGTGCCACGAAGGCTTCCTTTTCACGAATGTTGGGCTCAATCCATTCACCCAGGTATTTGAATTTCCCTACCTGTGTTATTTGTCCTCCATTCACCGTACGTTCTCTGGGTTCCGACTTTATGTTCGTTATAAACTGCGTTTTCTCAAACGAAATCTGAAGACCTGCCTTTGCTGCTTGCACCTGTAATTGATTGATTGATTGATTTATTAATATTATTATTATTATTATTATTATTATTATTAATTTAAGCTCACTACGGAGCGCTTATGACTAGTTCTTCGATGCTCTTTTCCGTTCCCAATATTTCTTGAGCACTGCTGATAATTTCTCCTTTCTCTCCTGCGAAAGGGGCTTCTGACATTTAGGGACTCTAGGTGGTGGGGTCCAAGATTCTACCATAGCACAAACTTCAGTACGATCTTCTACATCAAGGTCAGCAATTCCAGCCGAATCCAAGTCGTTTTGTACTTCATTAAGCCATAGGCTTCCAGTCTTGTAGCTTTTAACCAAGGAGAAGATCATCTTGGTAAGCCTGTTGCTGTTCATTCGTTGTAGGTGCTCGTAGAACTTAAGCCTCCTACGTCGCATACTGGTATTGGCTGATTCAAACTGTCGATACAGGTCAGAATTAGATTTCAAACGGTAGGTTCCATCTGGGAGCAATCTCGGGCCATGGATTTTCCTGAGGATACGTCTTTCGGCTTTCTCCAGGTCATCCATGGCGCCTCTTCTGTTCATCAAGAGGGTCTCTGCGGCATACAGAAACTGTGGTCTGACAGCAGTTCTGTAGTGACAGATCTTAGCATTCCTCGAAATGCATTTCTTGTTGTACAAATTGTGGATAGTTTGTATGCTGCGTCGAGTTTGGCACGCCTTGCTAAGATGGAGGTGCCATCTCTACCATTGGGGTGGACCCATTCACCAAGATAACTAAAGCGATTGACTCTTCCAATCGTTCCATGTATGGTCGTCAAAGGGGTGTTGGTGTATTCTTGGAATACACGGTAAGATAGAGTATTCTTTTTAATGCTCTTTGCTTGTTCATTTCATCCTTTTTCTCAAACACCAACAGTGATCTCTTGGTTTCTCTTTGGTGGTCATGTCTCTTATGTCATTGTGAGTCTGTTCTAGATATATATCTTCCATGACCCACCTAGCGTCATCTAGCAGCGAATCTCTGAAGCTCCTCAATTCTTCCTGGTGCAAGAGGACTTCCTTTTCCATCTGGTCACCAGATCTCGTTGCCATCGCCAGCTATTATCTCCGTGATCAAGAGATCTTAGTCTACTTTTTAACTCACCATGCTGTGCTAGTATCGCCTGCTATCAACTCTTTGAAGACCATTTCCTCAAGAGAATTTAAGTTTACAATATTGGTCATGCTTATATGTTCTCCTTTTGTCTCCTACCCCCACTCTTTTCCCTTCCTTGGACCCTCCGCGCTTCGCTGAGTGGGTCTCACTTGTAAGTCGGCAGTTGACTTGGTCAGTCAAGGCTCAACCAGAGCCAGTCTCCTCAAACCAAGAGGCACTCTCTACATTCTACGCCATGTTGGCACATTAGGTATCCGTCAAAGGGAACTTCACCTTCGCCATGCAACAAAGATAAGTACAGACTTAAGGTTTTAACCTCATCTTCATCAGTTTTATTATCTACATGCTTTCATTGATCATTTTATAGACAGCGTGAGATTACTTATTTGGGGCGGTAATCATTCTTCGCGGGATTTGCTATGTTGGGCTTTTGTCTGTCTAAGCCAACCTTAATAAAAAGTAGCTTTTCTTAAGCTATTTAAATGAGAAATCTTCTCACCACGTGGGATATTATCTAATACCCGCTGTCTATAAAATACCAAGCTAGTTCCTCCGCTGGATTAACTTTGGCTCCATTCTTCTATTAGGATCGTTCTGGAACCTTCCAGATCCTGTACTTTATCTACAAGTCTTGCCGTCATACTATTTAAATTGAAGAATCTTCCTTCTGAATTAAAGCTCAATAGCTAATTTTCTTCCACCGTTGGAATGTTCTATGGCGCATTTAATTGTAATACACAACTTTCTCAAGCAATAGACTCTCGCCTACCTAGTGCAACCAGTTATTTTTCATCATTGCAATAACTTTCTTTCCCATAAACGTTCGTGTTACTACAGTTAACTTTTCATCCAATCAACAAACTATAGTGATAACTAGTGCTCGTTCAACATTTCTACCGCGTCGCGATCGTCCGATTACCATAAATAAGGCCATGAACATTTATCCTAAATCCCAATTGATCTTTCCTAAACCTTCTATTAACAAACCATATTAATAAAATTGTAACTCTAGATCATTTTCAATGAGGTGTCACTCTAAAGAAGTGTCCTCCCACCTTTGCTTATATCTCATTAATTAATTTCTGCATAACCACGTGTTTCATACACTGTTCAAGCTTACATTGTTTCTCCCTTATAATCAGGGAACACAATTATTTCAACTCAGGAGTGAGTTATTTCTAGGTTTCACGAAAGGGAAACTTGCCCCATTTGTCTCGTGATTCCTAATTAAACATAGGAAGTCTAGAACCTTCCTTTTGACTTTCTCTTCAGGTTTCACAGTAAGTGACCTGCCCTCTTTTGTATAATTGTTATAAAAGTAATTCTGCACTAATATAAGAAGTTATAGGAACTTCTATCTTATTCTTCATGTTTTTCTTATTGCTATTTTCGAAGTGGTTACTTTTTCTAGAATGTTTTCTCAGAAATTTCTTATAGTACACACCTTGTACTCTATTTATTGTTAAACTTTAATCACCTTAACCGTCTTTAAATTTTGAATTTTTATCTTCGCTATTTTAAATCCTTGCTAGGATTTTATAAAGGTTTGAAACCTAATAAATTGCTAATTGCCTGGCGCAAACGTTTAATGTTTTCTGAGGTCTGTGACCCCAAAATTGTTAACCAAATTGAAACTATATACTTGTCAAATTTATTAGACTGTTTTGCCTTGTTAAATAAATTAAATATTTGTTTTTGGATTCATCATTTCTCTGATACTACAGTTAGGCAAGATCCTGGCTTTCCTAACTCTTCCTAGGTTCATACCCTCGTTAATACGCAATAAATCTGTTACTATTTGTCTTGTCAGACCATCACCCTTCCCCATAGTAGGCATATGCATGCTTGAGAGGGAATACGCTAAAGCCATTCTCTGGCAAACCGCCCAAGTCCTAGCTGCGGTTCCCGTTAGCTTCGACCAGGTCCTTACCCACTTTAGGTATCAGAGAGCGGATTTGCGGTGGCAACCGCCTCTGAGTGCATTTAAAGTTAAATTTATAACTTTTTTGGACTCTCCTCCTATTTCTCCATCCTTTTTCTCCAGTCCGAAACCCACCTCCTTTTCTTTATCATCTTCCCTTGGTGGTTAGGTTATTCCTCAGCCAATAATCTACCCAGGTGTTTCCGGAGTGCCGATTCTCAAAGTACTTTGTCTTATCGTAAGATATCTGTAATCCAGACTTCACCGCTATCCCGTGCAGGGCTTGGACAGCTATGCCAGCATCCTTAAGAGTTGTTAGCTAAGATTGCAATGTCATCTGCGAAGGCAAGACACCTGATCTCGATTCTTCGGGTTCCAGCTCCAATGGCAACTGGTTTGATTCCTAGATTCCTCAATGTGCATTCCCAGGTCTTGATGACTTTAACAAGTACCAGATTAACAAAATGGGCGAGAGGCCATCACCCTGTCGTACTCCGGTTTTGATCTTGAAACTCCGAGATAGTTCTCCTTTGAACTTCACCTTAGAGGTTGTATCCGCTAGAGTCTGTTTGATGAGGGTGCGTGTGTTATAATCCACACCTCGTTCTTGGAGTATTGAGAGGAGTGTCTGGCGGTCGATGGAATTAAAAGCTTTTGCGAAGTCGACGAAAACCACAGTGATGTTCGTACTCCTTACTTGTTTTAGTTGGAGAATGGTTTTCAGATTGAAGATCTGCTCGGTACAGGACCTTCCACGCCGAAATCCTCCTTGATATTCACCAATTGTTTGATCACATTGACTTTCTACATTGTCCAGTAAAATCCTGGAGAGCACTTTGTATGCTATTGACAGCAGAGATATCCCCCGGTAGTTGTTGACATAACTGTGATCGCCTTTCTTATGTAAAGGGTGTATGATAGCTTAAAAATTAAATATAAATATAGAAATAAAAATCATAAAAATAATTTATTAAACTAAATAATTTTAAAAAAGACATGAAAATAATTGTAAAAATAAATTCGAAATTAGTTAATTCAATCAAAATATCAAAATTAAATCTAGAAGAATATAAATTGAAAATTAAAAATAAATATATAAACATTAAAATTAGAGAAACAAAAAATAACATTATTAATAGGCCTATTATTATAATTAAAATGTAAAAGCACAAAAAAGTAGTTTTGCTCTATAAAGGGTTAGGAGAAAACTCTTCGAACATCGGGGTTTCCAACCTAAGCCGACGCTGAAAACTGGAAAGGCGTGGACTAACGAGAGAAAATAACACTGTCTACGAATGAAGGAATACTGGGCTAACTTTAAAGCTAAAAGGAAACAGTTGAAATGACGTGGTCCCTAGTCGACCGAAACGAAACAAGAATAATAAGAATTATAAATTTCCATCGTCAAGGGTAGAATTACACGAAAAATAAGATAAGATAGAAAACTCGTGGTGAAGTCCATGTCCCCATTTGCTTGAAAGGAGTTCGCGTAGTTGGTTTGCTTTGTTTACTGCTTTAGAGAAGAGGAGTGCGGTACACGATAAAGGCAAGGCAAGGAGCGGTGATTTCTTCCTTTTTTGCTATGAACTGATGGATGACACAGTTTGGGAGGAGTCTCCAGACACCCGTGTGACGTCGCAATCTTGTTGGAGGATGGCTCCACAAATTAATTTAGTCCTCACATGGAACGATGATCTGTATTTCAAAAATGTTTAAGGGATTACTGAACAGCAATATTAAGATCCCCTACACACATTCGATTCGCATAAAGACGAAATTTAAAATATTCCGCTCAAATGTTAAATCTATATTTCTGTATGGCTGCGAGACCTGGAAAGTGACCAAAGCCATTACCATAAGCTTAGACTTTAATAAATCGTTTCTTGAGGTACATACTGCGAGTTGATATTCAGTCGGTCAACACAAAATAATCCGAAGAAAATATGTAGTCTTAATAACATAATACAAAAACATAATATAACACGAAAAAACAAAAACAACAACATGTGATTAATATAATGTTATGGACTACAGAAGAGGGAGAATCTATAGGATGACACGTTTCGCTCGCCAAGCAATCATCAGATCAAAACACACAAGATAAAATAGCTCTACAAAACACTACCAAACTTACCACTACGGTAATGCTTTTCAAGCAAATGGAGACAGATTTTCTCATGCATTTAGTTTCCTTCTCCCCCCCCCGTGTAATCGTACCCTAGACCAGAGGTTCCCATTAGGAATTTTGCTCGGACCCCCCCCCCCCCTAAGGCAATCGTTATGTAAGCACGGACCCTCCTCTCCCCCTTCCCCTGCTCCAAAAATCTCGTAAGTCAAGACTTAAAATATATAAATTCCTAATGGGAACCCCTGCCTTGTATGTTAATATTTACGTATTTAATCCCATTGGATCATATACTATTTTTAAGTCATAAAGGTAGGTAGTGCCAGACCTAAAAATAACAATGCAGTGGTTGAGAAGGAACAAAACATATTTTATTATTTTGTTAACAGCACTACTGTCGACCAAAATATTATGTGCACTCCAGTTTGAAGGTTGTTTGTGAAGTAACCAATAGATCTACATAAAATCCAATAACATCATTTTCGTCGTTCTGTTTTACGTTAGTTCATGTTGGTTTGGAATTTTTAATTTATATTTTAATATTTTTTATCGCAGTTGAAACACAAAAAGTGCCCGTTCTTAAGCGTGTTTCAACCATGCGTCATTTTTAAGAATTATTATCTCACAAACCCGTCATCAGATCGAATCCAGATTTTAATACAATATACATTGGAATGTTGTACTGTATAACTGGTTTATTAATTTCAAAATTGTGTGTGTTCAAGAACGGAAGTTGTTATCATTTTTGTAAGGTAACTTTTTCTCGGCTCGGGGTCGTTGGAAAATGCAGTTCTTGGTTGCGTTGTAAACCTTATACATCAAAACGTTATGGTGTATGACTGTGAAATACGTAAATTAATTCACTTATTTTATATCGGTTTGTATTTGTACGGGGAATTAAGACATGGTTCACCAGCTAGCCGCTCCGGGAAATGCTGTACAGCGTTGCTGATATGGAGCCCATCACTTCCGAGCGAGGCGCGCCATGACGCGTGATGGAGCCCATCTTGGCAACGCTGTACGGCTTTCACCGGAGCGGCTAACTGGTGAACTATGTCTTAATTCCCCGTACAAATACAAACAGATATAAAATAAGTGATTTAATTTACGTATTTCACAATACAAATTTTACAATTGAATTCTGAAGTTATCATTGCAAACTTAAATTCAAATTCAAAATTTTGAAATGGTCCGAGATGAATAGAACTCATTGACTACCTATGGTAGTAGTCTTATCAAAATTGAAACCAAGTCTGATTATCATATCGTTATATATATTAGTATTCTATATTGTGCTTTTTCATTAGTTTCATGAGAACTGCAATTAAAAGCACAATTGAAAACTAATACAGTAACATATTATAATTTCCGACGTTGTTACAATTTAAATAAGAAAACTTATGAGTTCTGACGCAACAGTTTTTTTTTTAAATCAAAATTTCCATTGGAGCAACAACATAAATTCCTAGTCCAACCTATGCTCCATTCCACAGAGAGCCTTTATTCACGTAGAGAACACACTTCGCAGTATGTTGGCCATCGCAAGTTGGTATTACATATGGACAAATACAAAAATTTTGATATTATGAATTCCAAAGTATTTTTGAAGACATATTTACACCAATTTATAGGAATCCCCCAAATGGGGGCAATACATATGCCATTTTTGCAATATGATTCTTATTAACATCAAATTAAAGCAGACATGTTTTACAGATCTGTTTTAAACTATTCGTATAAGATACAGAGGCTTTATTTTTGCTTGGCAAGGCGATTCTGCTTGAACTTTGCCAGCTCTCCCCGGCCAATAGCCGGCTGTTACAGGTCGGCGTGCGCGGTCTCCGGCCGTATTCCACGCTCTTCCTGCGGTAGACTTGTGAGCTCCGAGCTAATTGGTTGTTTTATAAAATTACTGTGCACTGTATATCGTATTGTAGTGTTATATTGTGATTGTGTTTAGTGCTGTAATGCCTTATGTGAAATATTCGTTACGTGAAAGTGTATATCTGCACAATACGTACACAAAGTGCAGGACATAGTGCACTAGAATAAGACAAAAATTTCGAGTGAAATTTTCAGGGAGACCCATTCCTATAAATCGGGCAATAAAACAACTGGCTAACATATTCAAACTTACATGTTCTGTAAACAATAAAATAGACGTAATGGTAGTTATTTCCTTACTGAAGCGAAATTAACCGGAGTAACCGGAAACTTCATAAGGAGACGCCGATTATGTTTGACAGAGGATGGGGAACATATTCAGCAACTACTGTAAACATGGTAAGTAAAAATGCATTATACTGATTGTAAGAACCGTATTTTGCCGTACATATGCTCGCGTGGTATCCGGAAACTGAGGCGTCACTGGCGGAGCGCGTTAGAATGTCCTTGCCAAGCAAATATAAAATATAAAAATATAGATTAATATTAGAACCCCAATATATTTAGTACTAGATTTTTAAGATTAATAATTCTTTAGGTTTGAACTCTTTCCATAGGAAATTCTCTTTTCCTAGCACAATATTTTTATTATTATTTTATTATATTCTACTAATAATTAGAATTAATTTCTTCCATGTTTTCATTTAAAAACTCGAGTAAAATATTAACAACAAAGCTTTGTTCGCAATTACTTTGCTTCTTCATACCACCACCTCGGAAGAAGGCCAACACTTGGCTAAAACTAGTACATTTCATTATTTAATGTACTGTATTATTATTATTATTATTATTATTATTGATAAAGGTGTAATAAATTCATTAAATTGATATTCATTTACATCTCTACAGTATTTAAAAAAATCGCTATAATTAACAGCCTGCCATTTTTTCGGAATACTCTCTCAATAGAAAACTAAACACTGCACCGGATTAGTGAAGTTTACATGGCCGGGGCCATCGAAATCCGGAGAATTTTCTATAGAAATAGGTAATGTAAGATACAGGAGTTGAACATTTCACCGCTAGAGGATGTTATTGCATTTTCTAAACAGTGGTAACATTATTGTTTGACGCTAGTTTTGCCGCTTAGTTCAAAACATGGAATTGCAGTGGTAACTCGGAATAAGGATTCACGTACGAACACAATCCTAACCTGAGTCTTACGCCCCAGGCCCCCTTCATTGTAGTACAATCAGTAACTTTCGTCCCGACAGTCATCTAACCAAGTAGCGACCAATGGTTTCGTCAAGACCGTCGTCTAGCCAAGTAGCGACCTATGGTTTGGTCCCGACAGTCGTCTAACCAAGTAGCGACCAATGACCTTCGTCTCACCCATACTAGTATACTAGTGATGTTCGTCCAGACAACCACCTTTCAAAATATTCTGAATAATGCACAGTAACTACAGCTGCCATTTACAGAGTTAGATAATTCGCTAAAATATTAAAATTAATATAATCTTTCCAAAACAACTTAAGACACTTTCGGAACATCTCATTAATTAATGATTTAATTAAAACCCTTTTTACGTTCAAGTAGATGAATAACCCTTCATTTGTAAAATTGGAGCTAAAATCAATAAGTAGCTTAAGTTTAACTTTAATGCTTTTTTTTTGAACAGAGTTAATAGCCCTGGATGTGCTGGAGTATAACCTCCACATACGTTTGGAATAGGGTCTATGTTTTTGAAAGTGTTTAAGGCTATCCTGTTATAGCCTTAAGACGTGACAAGTATAGCGGTCTACGGCTGTGGCAGGCTCCACAAGCGTGTTCTTCAGAGAGACAAAGCTGTCTCATTTCATACTTCCGCTGCAGTTCGTGACCGCTACGCGTTCGAGGAAGTGATACAGTTATCAGCGGTAGTGAACAGACCTGGCCGGTAATACTGTTGTTGCTTCTATTAGGTGTTCTCAAACTTTTGGGACTTTGAGCACCATCCCCATGCCTTACCAAGTACTCTGGCATCTTTAAATCAAATACTGTATAATAATAGCCTAATAATAATAATAATAATAATAATAATAATAATAATAATAATAATAATAATAATCACGAAAATGGAAGTCTCTTTCCAAACCACCCGCAACATAAGAAAAAGTGCTTTTCTATGAACACAAAAATACGTCACTACAACACTGTCATGAAACCAGTACCGCTATATGCATCTGAATGCCTTATCCCATCCGAGAAAAGGAAGGAAGATTCTACACATACTTGGCCCGGACTACAAAAATGGCATCTACATCAGAAAATCCAGGCAAGAAATGTACTCGACGATAGAGAAGATCACAGACACATTGCGAAAACGCAGAGTTTGCTTCTACGGACATATACGACGGATGATCGACTCCCGATGGACGAAACGTATTTTCAGTATATTCGACTCAAATCCAAAAACTACAATGCCATGGTATGTTAACGTCCAAAAAGATCTGAACGAAATGGGGATACGAGCAGAAGATTCACAAGACAGAAATCTTTATAGAGCAGCCTTCAAGACGATTGGGACTCGCTAGATAGCCTACGTGGGTGCAAACCCTACCGTCGGGCATCCTTCAAATGGTTCTCTGTGGTTTCAATTTCAGTTAAATATAAGAACGATACCTTTTTATAGGGCATGGCCCCTTCATCCTAGTTTATTTCATTTAATTTCTCATTAACTAATCTCAAGACATCAGAAAGGGAATCAAGGTCCTGCAGCGCCGTGTATTTGGACGTACGAGGAATTTGATAACTTGTGTTACTGTAATAGCTGTATGCGTGAGTATTTGTATTAGGGTCTAGGACTGGTATGATGCAGCCGTAGATTTGAACATTCGCTTCATCGAGACTCCTGTCATCACATCTCCGACCCCGTATAAATATGAAAGGTAAGGGGTAGACACAATCGCTTCTATTAGGATCTTGGGACAGCGAGGTTGGCAAGCTTGGGTACTTATGGGTGTATGAGTATTGGGTTAGTCTGATAACTTGCGTTATTGTTGTGAATGTCGTAGTGACTTAAAAAACAAAGTATGGTTGGTTGGTTCTGAAGTTTAGGGGCTGCGACAACGCGGTCATGAAGCCGGGTGTACTTTGGGTGTGTGTAGAATCTGTCTGATAACCGATGTTCATTGTGATGACTGTATTAGTGTGTGTTATCTGTTTTTTAATTCAAGTAAGGACTGCAGACTTTTGAATTTTCAAATAGTTCCTACTTTTGCCGCCAAACGCCACCGTCAACGACTACTAGTTCACAACTTAGCTACCAGACGCCACCGCAGTCGGCTCTTGGCAACGAACGTAGGAACCTAAGAGCGTTGTTTACATTCTTAACCTATACAATTTAGCTTCACACAGGTGTAATTAGTGGAAGGTTCTTTAACATGCCATAAATCTATGACATGGGACCACCGGCTTTTTAACGCTCTTAAAAAATCCGACGAGTTCGGCAGGATTTGAACCCGCGATCTTGGGCATAGAAGCTCAGCATGCTACCAACTACGCCACCGAAACCGCTCAAAAAAAAGTATCCCAGCATTTGTCAGGAGGGAATTTGGAAAAATCCACGCGAAACCACAGTCAAGATGGCCACTGTCAGAAAGAAAGAAGGAAAGAAAGAAAGGAAGAGTAGTTCAGCATCGTGTAAACCCTAGTATTTTACCATGTTGCCAAGTTCACGTGCAAGTTCATTTAGGGGCGTTGCGATATCATGGTCATGTGGCCCCGTGTACTTGGTTGTGCAAGGAATTTGATAACCTTTACCTAGAGTAGAAGTGGGAAACCTCGGAAAACACCACTTCTAAGATGGCCGAGGAGAGAATAAACCCACCATCTTCTCAGTTCAACCTCGCACGTCTTGATAGGACCCCGTTCCAGCCCTCAGAACAGAATTAAAAATATCTTTGCAGACCCGGGATTTGAATCCGAACCGCAGGGATGAGGGGGGGGGGGGGCAGTTGCAACTCGTGGGTCAACATTTTAAACATATTTCGATCATTTTTCATTTTTTGAAATGAATCATTCTTCAAGAAAATTGATCCGTTTGGATATAGGGCCTATAAGCACGGTTGGGGGAGTAATGCGTTATTAATAACAGTTACTTTTACAGTAACGAGAGGATAACTTAAGTTACTTTTTAAAACTGTAACGTCGTTACTACTGAATTTTGGACAAGTACTTTAACGCCGTTACTAGTAACAAGTTACTTTTACAGTAACGAGGAGGTAACTATGATTGTTGTTTTAAGGGGCCTAACATCTAGGTTATCGGCCCCTAATGGTTCGGGTGATAGTGAAAGATGAGATGAAAATGAAAACTACAACTAATAGTAACTACTGTCTTACAAACTAGAAGAAGAACTGGCACACAAATAAAGAATAAGGCAAAAAATAGACAGGAGGAAAATAAATGCCCTGAACCCTCGAAGAATGAGGATTGAGGGACTTTGAAGGAAGGAGAACCAGAAGATGCAGAGAGGAAAGGGAATGAAGAGAGGGTCCGCCCCAGAGGCACTGGAAAAAGGGGGAAAACCGGACCCAGCTCAGGAATCCTTCGGGGTTGCCAACTCCCTACTCGCCAGTCGTGAGTCCTTGAGGGTGTAGCACTATCCAGGGTGCACCAGAAGTGGTGGGGCTACACACCCCCTGCCTCCTTAAGGGCCTTGAGCAGATGGCAGGAGGTAGGACGAGAACAGAAGAGGTCTTACCCCTCGAAGAATGAGGTATCAGGAAAGAAGAGACAAGGTCCAATTAAGGCGGGAAAGTAAAAGACTCCCTAGGCCTCAGATACCCTCATACCGTCGGGGTCGGAAAAGAACAAGAGTTGACCAAGAGGGGTCGATAGGAAAGATGACAGAGAGGAGCCCGGCACAAGTAAGTGGAAGCAATGCCAAACTCAGCTGGGATCCCGTGGTCGCCAACCCACGTCGCACGAGCCGTGGGCCCCTGGGGGGGGGGGGGAGGTAACGAAGTTTCTGTTTAAAATAAGTAACTGTTACAGTAACGTAGTTACTATTTTGGCAAGTAACTAAGTGTAACGAAGTTACTTTTTTAAAACAACTTACCCAAACCTACTGTATATCTTAGCAACGATTAAACACACTGGCGTTGTACCTTGTCAATATTATATACCCAATTAAATTTAGTTGTAAGAGAACACAATCAAAGGGTTCATTCCAAGTATCAAACAAGTCCAAAAATTAAATTGTTTAGAAACTTTAAAAAATAAACTAGCATAGCTTCATTTGTACTCAATGATATAAAAATTGTTTTTAGGCCTACTATTGTCTCACTAACAGCTTTACATTACACATAAAGGAAATATATTTTTATGAGGATAGTTGAAAAAACTTAAAACTAACTTTGGACTCGTCTAGTTTTTGTTGAATACAAAAGTGAAAAAAATAAATTAAAAAATAAATAAATAAATCCTCAAATACGATTATTTATTAAGGAAAATTTTAACATAGTAAAAATCATTATTGAATGCCAAACATTCCAAGTAATTAATTATCTAGAAAAAGCATTGGACTTTGTTATTTTTGTAGAGTCCCCAATATTCCACACTAATGTAACCCGACATGTCTGCTTTTTGGAGACAGCAATAATATAAATATACATAGAGAAGAAAATGTATTTATCCAAAAAGTCAATTTTTGGACTAGTCTAAGTCATTGGCGGATCCAGGCCTTGCGGGGCCCTGGGCGATATGATAAGGTGGGGCCCACAAAAATAGGAAATTAAATAATATTAAATCAAATGGAAAGTAATTCTGTTATAATAAAAAAATAAAGAATAGTTACAATATTTTGAATACACTACAGTACATTTTTTTAAAATTATATGAAAGAAACCTGTAAGTCCCCTTGAGGAAGATTTTGTGAACTATAAAATATTAAAATATTCTTTGCGACATTTTTTCCGGCTGAAGTCTTCTATTATTTCAAGCTGCACTGAAAAAGGAATATGAATTATGCATTAGTTTGAAACTAATAATTAATTAATTAAATTAAAAAAACATGGCGTACCCCCCCACCCCCTCCCCCCCCCTCCCCCGGACTGCGGGGCCCTGGGCGGTCGACCTCCGCGCCCTCTCCTAGATCCGCCCCTGAGTCTAGTTTTTAGAACATGATTCGTGCCATTTATGTCTTCTTCAGCGAATGTTTAACAGTGTTGAGAAAAAAAACCACCCATGAATTGTGTAGTAGTCTATAAAAGCTATTCTACTTAAACCTCTCCAATTGTTACAATATGTTTTCCTATAGAATAAGGGGTGCAGATAAGGTACGCTAGCACTCCTGCCACGTCCCTGAACGTGACTGTACCCTGTGAAACATCGTGATACACGTGTGTGTGGAGATAAAGGTGCGAGGGTGTGACGTTGTGGTCTTGTTCTGCAGTATGACGGCAGTGTCGTGGCCTTGAGAGGTACCGGCATTCAGCATCTCGTGTTACGTGCTATGTCTGTGGTGTCTGGCAGTATACAGTTACACAGCCATCACAGTCAGTAGCGTGTGGAGGAACTGGGATTTATTAACATCACTATTCTTTTTTTTTTTAAATGTTGGAAACATTTTATAAATGACACTCAGCATTCAGACTATAGGGGTCCAGTTTAGCACAAACGTTAAGTTAACCTATTTTGACAATAATTGTGCCAAAAGTTGAAAATCTAAAGACCCGGTAAAGTGTGAAAATGCGTGTTTTGAAACGCTTTACTATATCTCAATATAGAATTTAGGATAATACTTCCGGCCTAAATGATATTTTGCAAAAAAGAAAAAAAAAGAAAAAAGCGCTTGCTTTTTAAAATGAAACTACTTCTAGAGATTTAAATGAAATTTAAGTTTGATAGTTTTGATCTACTCTAATTCTTTATCGTCAATTTGTGGGAAGTAGATTTTTCAATTTCTCAAAACGGAAGTACACAAGAACCTCGTTTATCCAGCCCTTATTAATCCGGATCGAAACTAATAATAAAAAATATTTTTACTGTACACTATTTCCTTCACGGGGTCGACTCTTCTTGAATGTCTCTTCCCGCCAAGGATAGTTAAAGACAGGAATTGGAAGTAATTCGGCCACGGTCTATCCAAGGTACCATCCCTGCATTCGCCTAGAAGTGAGAACTGATGTTAGTAAAACGCCTTCGCGATCGTGCTGCGCGGAAACTCTATACAAACTTAAAACTGAAAAAAATCTCATTAATTTAATGCATAAAACAGAATCGTAAATGTAAGAAAAGTGTTCTTATATTTTTCTTGTACAATTTGTAGTCTAACGCATGGTGTCCATGACTTGGTCAGTTTACTGTGTGTCACCATGACGCCAACACGTAAGAGGTGTTGTAATTCAGATAAGGACTGCAGACTATCAATAGGGATGTATAGAACTACCACCGATAGAGCGCACTGCTGTTGTACTGGGTAAGCGCAAGGCGCTCTTCATTTGTCTCCTATGTTCTCATGCCGCTAATATCCACGAATTTAAGTTGTTTAAATTGTTATTTTCGTACTATGCCGAGCTATTGCAGTGTTCCTCTTTGCAAAAATCAGGGAAGCCCGTTTTCGTTTCACCAATTTCGACAAAATAAAGAAATGGTCACATGCTTTTAGAAGGAAACATTTCGGTGAGAAAAATCTGACCGAATATATTAAAGTGTGTTTCCATCATTTACAACCCGATGACTTCACGAAAACTGTGTTCGATAAGTGTGACTTACAATGGAAAATAATTCCTATTTTGTACCTATAAACTGATTAGGCATTTCGATAACATCCACTGAATTTATGCGTTTGTAGGCCTATTTGAAGGTGAGAGAGCAAGATAAAAACCGGGCGCTGTTCTACCGCTTTTTCCGTGGACCACGAACACAACAAAAATAATTATTTAGGAAGAGGCCATACACAAGAAAATTGCCGGATTATCACGATAAGCCTACAATATCGGAATCTTCAGAAATCATCTCCATTGAAGTACGGGAAGAAATCGTCAATATACACGAAGAAATGAAAGTAACATTTCTGACTCCCATTTTCAAAGACATCAATAGGCTACTCGGTCAAATACTTCAAGAATAAATGTCGGGACATTAACAGTCACAAACGTATTATGGTTGGTTTCTTGAAATCGGAATTAATCGTCAATTTCCATCTGCCTGACGGAGAATGTGGTAGCGACTGACTTCTACATTCTTGAGACATAGTCAGATGAATGGAAACAGTTCGTGGCCCGGCCCTAAAGCAGGGATTCTCAAACTTTAAAAAAATTGTACCCTCAAGTCCTTTCCCAGGGGTAAGGGAACGATTCTTATTGCGAAATTGACAAAATTACATAAGAACCAAACGTTGCGATGCATTTTCGAGGTACACATTTAATTACTGGTATGAACTTTCTTTGATTATGTTTACCTTAAAACACGACAGTTTCATGTAAGCTATCAACCTAAAAAATACATTAATCGAAGTCTGTAAGCTGGGGGAGCAAGTGAATATTTAAATCTCAATTTATGATTTAAGTCTTTTGGAGATATATTTATCAATTTAGGCCTACAATACTCTTTAGGAGAAAGCATGCTGACTCATATTCATTATTTGAATAATAAAGCGTGTTAGAATTTTATTATTACCGCTGTAGGCTATTAATTCTTCCTTCCTCCCGCTGGTTTTAGTGCCTCTAGTCCGTAGCTCATTTTGCAGCTGTTTAACGCTTAAACGCTGAAAATCGTTTATCATATATTAGGAGATATACCTATAGAATTAATTAATATAGTCTTGGAGTAAAATTAGAGAAGATATAATTTACTTTAGCTTAGAGAACTCTGTCACAATTTACACATTCGTCGCAGCTGACTGGGAGAAACATATGACGATCGCCTTGCGCTTACCCAGTACTACATGAGCGCTATCTGGCGCGAACTTTCTCCCGCTACATCCCTATTTCAAGTAGTTCCTACTTTTGCTACCGTCAACGACACCTTGCTCTGAACTTTGCTACTAGATACCACCGAAACCAGCACCTAGCGGTGAACGTTGGAACTAGAGCGTTAATCAAATTTAACCTACAAATTTAACTTCACACAACTGTAGTTAGTGCAAGGTTCTTTTACATGCCATAAATCTATGACATGGGCCCGCCGGCTTGACTTCCCCTCCGAAGGAAGGCATACTGAGGGATTTTTAACGCTCTTAAAAATCCGAGGGCTTCAGCCGGGTTTGAATCCGCGATCTTGGGCATAGAAGCTCAGTTTGCTACCAACTACGCCACCAAAGCCAACTTAAGTGAAATTAAAGTTTGATTGCTTTTATCAATTCTTTGATTCTTTTTATTTTGTTATTCGCACTAGACAGTTCCGTGATACACATGGGAATCCTATATCAGACCTGAATTACAAGAAGGAACACTGGAGGATGTATGTTGAAGATCTATACGCAGAACCAATTCCATTCCTTTTGCCAACAGGTGGTGAGGAAGACAGGTCAATTGCAGAAGATAGAATTATTAGATGAGAGTTCGATGAAGCTCTAAAATCAATATCCATGGGTAAAACACCAGGTATTGACAATGTTCCTGCCGAACTAATCAAGAATTGTGGGAATAGTACACTTGAATGGATATTCAAATTGGTAGCAAGAATTTTCGAAGAAGGTAAATGGCCTCAGGAGTTTTACACCAGCATCATCATTCCAATTCCAAAAAAGACTGTACCAGTTGAATGTAGTGACCATCGGACCATTAGTCTCATCCCTCATGCATCAAAAATACTTCTGCAGATTTTAAGGAAAAGGATGGAAATATGCATCCAACAGTATCTAGACAACTCTCAATTTGGTTTTCGAAAGAATATGTCTACACGTGATGCTATCGGGTCCTTGCGATGTCTTGGAGAAAATATGTTAAGTGTAAACAGAAACCTTTACGTGTGCTTTGTGGACTTCGAAAAAGCATTTGATAAAGTCAGCTGGAACAAGCTGTTTCCTCTTCTGAATCAAATAGGATTTCCCCATCGATTAATCAGATTAATATTTGATCTGTATATAAATCAAACTGCTGTTGTTCGGCATGGAAATGACGTATCAGAACCCGCTAAGATCCGCAAAGGTGTGCGACAAGGTTGTTTGCTGTCCCCTGGACTGTTCAATGCCTTCGCTGAAGCTATAAATAAGTGGGCTTTTAAAGGTTCTAATATGGGAGTGAAAGTTGGTGGAAGACTTATCCAGAATATTAAATTTGCTGATGATCTGGCATTACTTGCAGTAAATCCGCATACATTAACAAACATGTTGCAATGTTTATATGATACAGCTACAGAATATGGAATGAAAATCAATTTTAAGAAGACCAAGAATCTGGTGATAAGTAAGCATCAACACGAACTAAATATTACCATAAATAAAGAACCAGTACAACAGGTCAATCGTTTTAAATACCTTGGTCAGATCTTCACAGAAGACCTACGATGTGAAGTTGAAATCAGGAGCCGTATAGCTATGGCCAAGCAGGCATTCCGTGAAAAGCAATCTCTAATTTGTCAACGCTCGATGTCCCTCAGCCTTAGAAAACAACTGGTTAAGACCTACATATGGCCAGTTGCAATGTACTGCAGTGAGACCTGGTCAATGAATAGAGGTGACAAACGACTAGAAGCGTTTGAGATGTGGTGTTGGCGGCGAATGGAAAAGATCAGCTGGGTAGAGAAAATGAACAACATAACGGTGCTGGATCGAATAAAGGAAAAACGGTAAATGATCCACCAGATATATAGAAGGAGATCCATCTGGCTTGGTGGCCTGATGATCGACATACTAGAAGGCAAAATACCTGGAAAACGCCCTCTCGGGAGGCCACGGAACACTTTCATGAGATCTTTCCTACATAGCTCTGGCCTACGAAATTATGAAATGGTCAAAAGGACAGCACAAGGCCGAACAACGTGGAGAAGACTCATTGTAGGGGCAGACCAGTCGGTTGACTGAAAAACATGATGATGATTCTAAACTCTTAATTCCCAAGTCATGTTTTCAACATTAAGTTCCTAGCCTGAAGAGCTAGAACTGCGCCTCCTTTTTCCAACGGTGTACAGCTTTTATTTACCAATCACAGGATTGACGATTAAAATGGTTACTTTAAGGGGCCTAACATCTGGGTTATCGGCCTCTAGTGGTCTGGATGATAGCGAAAATGACAATGAAATGGAATCCATAATGAAAATTAAGTGAGACTAAAAATACTTACAAAATGGAACTGATATTGAAACGACTCATTAAATGTAGAGTGGAAATACTTACAAAAGGTAATTTAGGACGAAAATGCTCCCAAAAGGAATAGATTGAAAGATACGCACAAACTGTAGTTTAGGTTGAAATACGTGAGAAAAAAAACACAGGATTGGATAAGTTGTTCCTTATATAGTATAGTTCTCTCATATTCCTCGTTAACGAGAGGCTCGCCTTTGAAACCTAGCTGGGCGGATATGTTTGCATTCCATGTCTGCGGCGAGCCAAGGCTTTCCCAGCTCGAGGCGCAGTGTTGTCAACTCTACACCGTAGCTACCGAGAGCAAGCAGAGAGACTGAACAGAACTACGTACAGCTAGACTGTGTACAATGGACACCTGACACCTGCGTGAGATGCGAGCTGGCCGCCAGGGCGGAACTTAACGAGTCCACGTAGAGAGATAGAGGAAGCATGCTGCTATTGGTCAAAAACCATCAGCTATTGTACAGCAGTGAACAATGGTAATACACTGAAGAAAATGGAGATTGCAACACCATGAAGGCATTGGTCGTTTGTGTTGATTTTCAAGATATGGAACGATGCCATGTAGGTATGTAAACGATCAAAGTTTCAGACCCATTGGATTGTTGCTACAGGTCTCCCCACGTGATTGGTCGCGGAAGAATCAACTCCAGTATACGGACTCGGGTGTAGCATAGTTGACTTGCAGTCTGTGCAGTGAAATGTTCCCCGTCAAACATGCCTCGACGACAGAGAAGAGCACGCTATCAACAACTGTCGCCGCTTGAGAGGGCTCGGATAATTGGGCTGTGTGAGGCTGGATTATCGCTAAGGATTGTCGCTGCACGTGTTGGCCGACAGGCATCTACGGTACGTGCACGGCAGCAGTGGTCAAATGAAGGTACCCACACTCGTAGACCTGGCACAGGCCCAGCGCGACAGACAACTGTGAAAGAGGATCGCATCATTCGGATGGCCCGGATGGAACCCCATGCAACAGCAGCGCAAATTCGAGCAGCTGTGGCACCCCTCGTTACACAACAAACAGTTGGTAATATCCTGCGTGCAGCTGGCTTACGATCCCGTGTCCCTGCAGAAGGTGTTCCATTGACCCCACAACAGCGACGTGTAAGGCTGGCCTGGTGTTGAGAACGATCGACGTGGGTCGACGAATGGCATAGGGTCGTCTTTAATGATGAATCGCGCTCTGTCTTGCCCGCAGTGATCGCCGGAAACGTGTGCGCCGACGTACCGGGGAGAGGGGCCGCCCAGACCTTATTGTCGAGAGGCACACAGGGCCAACACCAAGCATTATGGTCTGGGGAGCTTTTGGCTTTAATGTGAAATCACAATTAGTGCTTGTTGAGGGCACTATGACTGCTCGACAGTATGTTGATAGGGTACTCAATCCAGTGGTTGTCCCTATGATGGCGAATATTGCTAATGGGATGTTTCAGCAGGACAATGCCCGGGTTCACACTGCATGCATCTCCAGAGAAGCTCTCCACGACATCACAACCTTAGAATGGCCCGCCAGATCCCCGGACCTCAGTCCTATTGAGCATGTGTGGGACATGATGGCTCGACAACTGGCCAACCGTCCTAAGCCACCCACGACTCTGGAACAACTGACCCATGCAGTGCAGCAAGCATGGGCCACAATTCCTCACGAAGCGATCCAGGGCCGTATCGACTCCATGCCTCGCGGAATTCATCAATATATTGCAGCTCGTGGTGGGCACATCCTGTATTGATTGTTGTCCAAACTTGCGGTAAGGGGGACCTGAAAGTGTAATCATCGAATCACAACCGAACATTCGTCCTCAATGTTCAATTGCAGCAATGTAGGACCACTCCTTCTGGGTGTTGCAATTTCCATTTTCTTCAGTGTAGTTGGCACGTGTTGCCGCCTAACGATTGAGTCGCCGCTCGTTAACGAGGAGAGTGAGAGAACTATAGCCTACAGTTACGAAGGCCTACGTGGTTAGGTGGGGTGTTTACACCACTATAAGTATATATCTAGGGGTATAAACTCAAAAACTCGCAATAAAAACGGCTATGACATCATTTAAAACGGCCATAGCACCAATAGCGACTTATGGAATCCACATCATTTGGGACAAACTAAAAGAAAACTACCTATTAACATGAGAGAAAGTCAAGGCGCGCTATATGAAAAGAGTCTTTGGTATCGGGAAGACAGTGCTGTCAAGACAAAATTATGTCTTCACAAAAGAAATTCGTCTTCGTAGAAGACATAAGACTGCCGATGCTCCTGCCGCGCACCGAGGCCTATGAGAGTGCCCTTCAAATACTCAAAGAAAGGCAAAACACTATCTGGGAGGATTTCCACTCAACTGACGCCATAATGACTGACGAATGGAAACAGGCAAACTATGAACTCCCGACACGTAATGACTAGATACGCTACACATGACTTTCACAACAAGTTCTACCAAAACAAGAGATTCCACCAACCAACTGAAGAATGTGTGTGTGATCTATGCAGTGAATGCTGTTCTCGATATCATGCAACATATTGCCGACTAACAAGGGAAGTCTTCGCGCTACTACACTCCGATCGGGATGAAACTCGAGAGACGAATAGCTGAGGAAATGTACTAAACAGGACAGGAAACCGCATCGGCTCAAATTAATATTCAATACCATTTTTTATTGTATGAAACGTCCGCACATCGGGCGCGCGCTAGTAAGAGCGCAGCACAAGGAACGAAGCTGACACCGTAAACGAGGTGTTGACTAGACTGTCTGCTTTGTCATGTGAATGGGGCTCCAGAAAGACCGTTTGACACATCGGCTACTTAAGCAGGTAACAACAGGTAACTTTGAACATGCAGCTGACAATTTGTATACCAACTGTAATATTAAAGTTTGATACTACAATCATAAGGTATTGTTACAGAAACCATGTCTGCCTGTGAGGACATAAAAACATCAACCCATGGAACGTTGTTCTGTGCCTACACAATTGTTTTGCAGAGTGCGAAAAGACACCCACTACGGTTACAGCTGCAGAGGTGGATTTGGCCTGTGAATTGTACCGTAAGTAGGCTACATCCAAGAAAACGTTTAGAACATGTACTTTAATGGTTATTAATTCGGTCCGTGTTTTGGGGGCTAATTTGACATCTTCGTTACAGGTCTCTTGGCAAACCGTATAGATGACCCAAGTTTTTCGGTTAAAACGGAAGATAGCTTGGTTATGCTTGACCCAGACAACGATGCAGAATACGACATGGAGCACGATGAACCTGCGGGAGACAATAGTGATGTAAGTGTGCAATATAAGAAAGCCGCTATTGATTTTTGGCGTAATCGAGGAGGTAAACAACGGAAGTTCCAAACTGTGCATCGCCGCTATAAGAAGTTGAAGTGTCGTAATGACATTTACATATGGGAGAAACATGTTGAGCGCGGAGGTACGAAAAAAGAAAAACTGAAATTAATGTTCGATGCAACCGCTAAACAGTTTCAATGCGCCAGGGAGGGAATAAAGGTTGTTCATGACAGTGATATCCGGAAATGGGCTCTTGCGGCAGCACGGCGAGTAGGTGATGAAACCTTTCGTGCATCAAAAGTTTGGCTCTCCCATTTTAAAAGATCTTGCCGTATTGTGTCAAGAAAAGTGACAAAATTCGTGTCACATAATTATACAACAAATCATGCTGACCTACTTGCAAGTGCGACAACCTTTGTTGGCGATGTCGCGGAAGCCATTGAAACCTATAGTCCAATGTGTGTCTTTAATACAGACCAAAGTGGGTTCAACATGGAATTTCACTCTGGACGAACACTTCACAGCAAAGGTGACAAGCGTATATTTGCTGAAGCACAATCCCTTAATTCGTTAACGCATAGTTACACCGTCCAACCAATAATCTCCGCAGATGGTCTTCTGCTTCCCGTTCTACTTGTGGTATTACAGGAAAAGAACGGAGTCTTTGGACCAAGAGTTAAGGACACTTTGTTTACTGCACCAATTTATATGTACTTTCTTCCAAGTCGGGTATATTAACTCAACATTTATTTCAAGAGTGGCTCCGAAATGTGTACTTTCCGTTAGTCCCCGATTTTAGTGTACTGGTTTTAGATTCATGGACTGGACAAACAGAAGGTGCTATACTAGCAGCCAAACCAAATGACAAGGACATTGATGCCAAGATTGTACCAAAAGGAACCACAGGTATAATTCAACTCCTGGATGTATTTGGATTTCGAATATGGAAGAATTTCATTCGAACTTTCTACGACAGTGTGCTGTTACATGGTCTTGAGTTCAATATTCACCTACGTAACCACATCTTGAAAGTTCAGTCTTTTACACACAACCAATTGTCATCCCCGTGCTTTCAAAGCATGTGGGCATATAGCTGGTTTAAGGCTGGCTTTGTAGATGAACGACCGTCCAACTTTCCGAACCCAGTTGTTTTTTTGTTTTAAAAGTCCTTCCCTGGATATTTGTGGCCAGTGTACACATACTCACGTGTGGCTGGTGTAAAACAAATCTATGTATTGACCACCTTGTTCATGACATTCACCTTTGTGATACGTACATTGATTGAAACAAACAAGACATGATAAACAAGTGATACTCGTTAATTGTGTAAAGTACTGTACAGTACTTATTATTAGGTATCGATTGAATTTCATTTCTGTAATTGTATATAATAATACCTAGGTAATATATCTCGGACGGTATCAACCTTGCTACTATGTCATCCATTGTGTTTATCATAGGTAACACGTCCTGCATATTACAAAAAAAAAAAAGTACATCCACATTGAAGGCCACGCGCTTGTATCATTCCGTCTCGCCTGGAAACAGCGAGCGTGTGCCAGACCTGTTACAGCCTCACTGGCTTGCTGCTCACCATTCTCGGTTCGGCACGCGTATCATTGTCATAACTTTAACGTTATAAATATGACATAGCATATTAATTTGAGCCGATGCGGTTTCCTGTCTCGTGTTGTACACACATCAAAAAAAGTTTTGCATCACCTCGGTTCCCAGATCTCCGGCATATAGACGTTGACTGTGTATATTGTATCCAAGATACAGTCCCTTTGACTGCTCATAGATGTCACTAAAACTGCTCAAAGATGTAAACAACCATGCATGAGCAGGGCCTATTAGACGGAGGGGGTACGACAGCCGATCAGTTCCAGTCATTCCACCAGGACGAAGGTACGCTGCTCATGTTGTCTGTAGTTCTACCATGCCTAGAAGGTCAATACCGCAGTTCGATCGCGTCCGCATTGTTACTTTGTGTCAAGAAGGGCTCTCAACAAGGGAAGTTTCCAGGCGTCTCAGAGTGAACCAAAGCGATGTTGTTCGGACATGGAGGAGGTACAGAGATACAGGAACTGTCGATGACAGGCCTCGCTCAGGCCGCCCAAGGGCTACTACTGTAGTGGATGACCGCTACTTACGGATTGCCGCTCGGAGGAACCCTGACAGCAATGCCACCATGTTGAATAATGCGTTTCGTTCAGCCACAGGACGTCGTGTTTCAACTCAAACTGTGCGCAATAGGCTGCATGATGCGCAACTTCACTCCCGACGTCCATGGCGAGGTCCAGCTTTGCAACCCCGACACCATGCAGCGCGGTACAGATGGGCCCAACAACATGCTGAATGGACCCCACGGAATTGGCATCACGTTCTCTTCACCGATGAGTGTCGCATATGCCTTCAACCAGACAATCGTCGGAGACGTGTTTGGAGGCACCCTGGTCAGGCTGAACGTCTTAGACACACTGTCCAGCGAGTGCAGCAAGGTGGTGGTTCCCTGATGTTTTGGGGTGGCATTATGTGGGGCCGACGTACGCCACTGGTGGTCATGGAAGGCTCCGAAACGGCTTTACGATACCTGAATGACATCCTCCGACCCATAGTGCAACCATATCGGCAGAATATTGGAGAGGCATTTGTCTTCATGGACGACAATTCTCGACCTCATCGTGCACATCTTGTGAATGCGTTCCTTCAAGATAACGACATCGCTCGACTACAGTGGCCAGCATGTTCGCCAGACATGAACCCTATCGAACATGCCTGGGATATGTTGAAAAGGGCTGTTTATGGACGTCTTGACCCACCAACCACTCAGAGATTTACGCCGAATTGTTGAGGAGTGGGACAATTTGGACCAACAGTGTCTTGATGAACTTGTGGATAGTATGCCACGGCGAATACAGGCATGCATCAATGCAAGAGGACGTGCTACTGGGTATTAGAGGTAGTGGTGTGTACTGCAATCTGGACCACAAATGCTGAAAGTCTAGCTGTATGATGGTACAACATGCAATGTGTGGGTCTCATGAGCAATAAAACGAGCTGAAATGTTGTTTGTGTTGATCTCTATTCCCTTTGTATTTAACGGTTCCGGAACTCTTGGAACCGAGGTGATGCAAAACTTTTTTTGATGTGTGTACATTTCCTCAGCTATTTGTCTCCTGAATTTCAACCCGATCGGAGTGTAGTAGCGCGAAGACTTCCCTTGTAAGACATACATCAATAACCCATTTGGGATTGGAATAATGTACTGTAGGTTAATCTGTTTTGTATTTTGCTCACTGTGCGTTTTTTTAAATAATACTGTAACAATACACTTTCTAACACATTTGTTATACAACTATCATACTATCCTTTTATTTTTAGGGTAATTATTTTTCTTGTCTCATTAGAATATGTAAGTTAACAAATTATAACTTTTAGAACGTTTTCTATTTTTATGATGGTTCTCTGACCTTGTACGTATTTAGGTTAATGTTGATAGATGTAAGAATCATGCGGTGCTGATCCTGTAGAACGTACTTGCGGTCCGGTCTATCAGCAGCACAAATATGAATGTCGCCCTTGATTAAGGAAAGGTTAAAGACCCCAAGTGCATTGTGTACAGCACGTTAAGGCCTAGGTTTATCGGATTACAAAATGTGTTATTAGGCCTAGAATGAGTGAAAATCTCTCAAAGATCACCGTTATTGTTAATAATAATAATAATAATAACAATAATAATAATAAGTAAAACAGTGGGCCCCACGTAGTATGATGACTAGAATTCTTGACTTTCACCCCTGTAGTCTGGGCTCAATCTCGGGCTGTGCATAGGAATTTAATTGTGGTTAAACCACCTCGTCGAGTAGCGGCTAGCATTCTTGGATATCGCCCCCCAAGGTCCGGGCTTGATTCCAGGCTCATGTAGCCCCATGTACTTAGGGTGTGTGTAGAATCTGTCTGATAACCGGTGTTAATTGTGATGTCTGTATTTGTGTGTGTTATCTGTAATTCTGGTAAGGCCTGCTGCAGACGATCAATTTCAAGTAGTTCATACTTTTGCTACCAAATGCTACCGTCAACGACACCTAGCCACGAACTTTGCAACTAGATGCCACCACAATCTGAACCTTACGGCGAACGTTGGAACCAAATCTAACCTACAAACTTTTAGCTTCACGTAGTTAGTGCAAGGTTCTTTTACATGGCATAAATATATGACATGGGTCCGCCGGCTTTACTTCCCCCTCTGAAGGAAGGTATACCGAGGGATTTTTAACGCTCTTAAAAAATCCGACGACTTCGACCTGGTTTGAATCCACGATCTTGTGCATAGAAGCTCAGCATGCCACCAAATACGCCACCGAAGCCACCATATTTTAGACTCTATAATATTATTTTATATTCAAATATCAAATTGATGTAGGCCTACTGTTTTTGTCAGTGTCATTCAATACATTGTGTGTTATAAAACCCTTCCGTAATTTGATATATTCTGTATTCAAAGAAGTAATGTCTTTAAAATGTATGAGCATCATGCTATCTTTGATAAAAGATTCGAACCAAAATGGCGGATCATAACAGCTGGAATACTACCTATACCACAACAAATATGCTCATATCAGAGTGTGAAATGCATGAATTGTTACATAATAATATGTTACTAAATGAATGGTGTACAATGTTAAACATAAATAACAGATATAAAGTGTAGGTAAAAGCGAGGCTAGAAGCGTTGCACATAGGCGCACATTTCAAGGTATAAAGACGTATTAAATAGTTAAATGGGCTGAAATAGGCCGTGAATAGGAGTGTATTTTATGCTATAATATTTGTATTATGATTAGTCAATTTCACTTATGGTATTACAAGCGTGTAAATAAGCACTTTATCTTTACCGGTAGAAAATACATGTAATCAACCCCTACAAGCAAGTGTCGAGTTGGCGGAAAAGAGTCTAGTGCTCGACTCCGCTACGAGATGACCAGGAATCGAATCCCACCTAATGCGTGCTTTTTTTTTACCCTTAACGGCCACACATGCTTCGCAGCGACGTGGCATGCCCTCTATCAGATGGCCCACGAGCTCTCGTGGCAGCCTATCCCATTCTTCCGAAAGGGCAATGCGAGGGTCTTGTAGGGTCCTTGGTGGAGGCTGACGGGATGCAATTCGCCTCCCCAATGCATCCCAAGCATGTTCTATATGATTCAGATCCGCTCACCTCGTTGGCCAGCCCATGCGATGAATGTCTTCCCCAGACAGAAATTCATCCACCAGAGTAGCGCGGTGCGATCAGGAATTATCGTCCATTAAGAGGAAGTCTGGACCAACCACACCTCTGGAGAGTCGAACATGTGTTCTCAGTACCTCATTCCTTTATCTTCGAGCGACTACAGTGTTCCTCAGACCACCCATGAAGAAGTGCAGGTTCGTACGGCCATTCAACATGCCACCCCACACCATGACGCCACCACCACCGTACTGGTCCGGTTCCACGACGTTCCTGTGGTTGTATTGGGTGCCCGGTTCTCTCCAGGTTAATGTGCGACGGGAATCGTTCTGCAAACTGAAGCGGGATTCATCTGTGAAGAGCACATGCCTCCATTCATTCATGGTTCAGTTTCGACGTTGACGGCTCCACAATAAATGGGCCCGTCTCCGAGGTGGAGTGAGCGGGACGCATGACGCTGGACGTCTGGCAGTCCTGAGCCTCCGGTACACAGTTTGCCGGGAAACGGCAACCCCTGAGACGACTGCAAGCTCCGCCGACAATTGTCTTGCAGGTGCACTCCAATTTCATCGGGCGGTTAAGGCCAGATATCGGTCCTGCTGTGGGGTGGTTACTCTTGGTCGACCTGGTACTGGCCTAAGACTAACAACTCTTGTGTCTCGAAATCGACTCCCAAGCCTGGAAATGACACTTTGTGGCTCATTCAAGGATACGGCGACTTCGGTCTGTGTCTGGCTTGCTTCCAGGCGGCAGAGTATTCTACCCTGCAAAACGGGATCCAAATGGCGTCGTTGTACCATTATGTTGTCATGGTCACCACGAGGCTGCACTCCGCACAATATAACAGGGCAAACACGACTGAGGGAATATGGGGTGCAGGCACTGGCTGTGTTTACCCTGCGGTTACGCCGCTAGTTAAAGCAGGGAATACTCCTTTCCTATACAGAGCGAAAACGTAAGGTTGGTATGTGCATATGTCATGCTGCCCTGCTTATTCGTAACTTATGCTTAACTTTTGGACACTAGTGTACCTTAATACAGTAAAGTGAACAAGGAACAGTCCTTCGTCCATTTAGCTGAACTATGATACAATATTTGATGTGTAATGGTGTCATTATTGCTTTGTAGGCTATAACTTTTATATAGGCATACGCTCAGTTTTATTTATTTATTTAATTTTTATTTATTTATTTATTTATTTATTTATTTATTTTCATAAAGAGGATGTCCTAGAGGGCAAGGCCCTATAGTAGGACTATACATTGTTATATAATAAGGAATATTAAATATTATTTAACATACAAAAACAAAGTTACGAAATATTTTACAATGACAGTAAGTTACTATTCATAGTTTTATTAAGTTTATAAATTAGGAAGTATCAGAGTGTAGTTGTGATTAATTGTTTGCAGGCTTTTTTTGAATTTTAAGACAGGATTTATTGACTTTATATGCGCTGGGAGAGTATTATAATCCTTTATAGCCTGGGTAAATATACTTTCGGTGCCGTATTTAGAGGTGTAGACCCTTGGAATTGCAAGGTTCTTGGAACTTCTGGTGTTATACTCCTAGTTTTGTCCTTGTAGAGGAATCTTTATTGTGCCTTTGTACGAAAGTTCTCCATTTTAATAAAATTTATGTGATAGTGTAATACCGGCTCGTAGTGCCCACACACGGTATTGACATGCCCCAACACGAAAAAGATTTGTGTGTGCTCAGCCCCACATCATCACATTTGTTATTCGTTTTGTGATTATGTCTCTTTTGCACAGCAGATTGTGTTGTTTCTGTGTATGTACCCTGTATTTTGTACGTGATTACATGCACATAGAGAAATAAACAAGTCACTACATCGCAATATGCAAAACTTTTTTTGAGCACTGTAGATTCGTAGATATAGTGAAGGGTTTGGCAGACATGCCAGACTCCGAGTTGCCAACCTCTCGAACCTGAAAATCCCAACTTCCCACTCAGAATGTCCATTTTCACTGGATATATCCCACGTAAAAATTTATATTGTTCAAAACAAATTTATAATGAATAAAAAATGTGCTCTAGAGTCTCGATGAAGTGTTTCTGATTGCAGTACCATATGTGCTAAAATTGATTTTAACGAAACACAAAACTGTTTGGTAAACTATCATTAAGTTATCATACACTTAAATATTCACTTCATACACGTTTTTATTCAAAAGTTTGATGCTTTTCAGTCGGTCAACACGAATGTACTCAAAAGAGTTGGGTTATACCCTAATCCTGAAAAAAAAAACCACATTAGATTTATCTAAAAAAAATTACACGAGATTAATAAATCTTATGATTTTTTTCAGGATTAGGGTATAACCCAACTCTTTTGGGTACATTCGTGTTGACAGATTGAGAAGCACAAAACTTTTGTTTACTAAGACAACACTGAACATAAGTTCCGTGAAGCACTATACAGCCTACTTTTCATACCAATGATTATTCTACAGTATATGAACCTATCTAGAATAATGACGAAATTAAGTTGGTAATATCGAAATATCTAATTAGTTCAAAATATACCTGGTATAATGTAGCCTAATAGAGCACTACAGTTGGCAGCCCTAGTGACTGAATATATTCTTAGTTCCATCTCTTAAGGTACAGAATACAAAATTTGGTTGAAGTTCAATGGACGTTACATGCAGTTAGACACTGGATCTATCAGCACGCGTAAAAGCATGTTGCCAACAATACCATGCGTGTGCTGGTCAGAAATAATCTGAAATATTATGATATCTTGTTGTGCCAATTTTGGATGAAATCCATTTGTTAGTATAGATGTTAGATGTATTTTAAAATTGGACATATCAGCAGGCATAGAATCATGTTGGCAGCACTGCCTTGTATTAATTACTCCAAATTAATCTAGAATGTCAGGTGCTATACGTGTGCAAAGTATACAGCTGTTGGCTTGCATACTTTCTGATATATTGATATTAGGGTAAAACTAATATAGACAGCATTTATTAACAGTTGACAGCCCTGATTGCTCTTAACAATACTTATAGTCATATCTGTTATGGTACACATATCACATACGAAATTTGGTTGATATCCAACTGATAGTATAGAAGTTGTATTTAAAATATAATCATGTTGGTAGAACTGACGTATATAAGTTACTCCAAATTAATCTAAAATGTCAGAATATACGTGTGCATAGTTTAAAGCTGTTGGCTTGCATACTTTCTGATATATTGGTATTAATCCAAATACCCAGCTTTAACCTATGCACACTTATAGTACCTAACATTCTATATTAATTAGGAGTAACATATACGTCAGTGCTACCAACATGATTCTAAGCCTGCTGAGAGGTCCAATTTTAAAATGCATGTAACTTCTATACTAACTAATGGATTTCATTCAAAATTGACACAACAATAGAACATGTTATTTCAGATATTTCTGACCAATACATGTATGTCATTGTTGCCAACATGATTTTACGCGCACTGTTATTGTCCGTCCAGAGTTAAGAGTGTACTATGGGCTCTTATGGGCTTTTATATTTAGCGGACTCCCCCAGAACTGACGACTTCGAAGTCTTTAAAACTAGAGATTTTCGCTATGTTATTTAATAGGTTAATGGTCATGGGTGGAGAGTACATGATCCTCAGCTTTCATTTAATGATATGTAATTCTTACATTCTTGATATGCAACATAATTTTGTAATGTATCTGACAGCAGTGTCTGCGCGCTGGATGGAACAGCGCGCACGCTGTTGTACGTGTCTTAGCTCTACACTGAACGCACGAGTCCAGTTCTCTTCAAGATATTTGAAACAGTGTTGAAGTGTAAGGATCGTTGTGTAATAAAAATAATTGTGATTTAGGTATAAGTAAGTGGCATTAAAGATATGGCTTTATCTTTATTAAAAACTGTTCATCCAAATTCTGTTGTTCTTACAGGAATTATAGTAAAAGGTTGCAGATTATAATGGCGCGAAGGATCGACATTCCACCCGGATGAGGAGCTCGCTGATAATCAGTCCGGCAGCGGGCTGTACTACTCGTGGGGAGTGCTGTACAATAGCTGCCCTTCTACACTCGCTAAGCGTGGCAACGCTTGACTTGACGTTACAGACAGTTAGGAACAGGGCTCCGAGTGAAAGCCGAAGTTGAACGATTGACTTCACGTCACCACATGGTAGCGTTACGATTGGTTACAAAGTGAGAAGCTTATTATTCTCTCTGTTTCAAAATAAATCATATGATTGTGCCAGAGCTTATCTATATTTACGACACTTTACTAAATTTAAAATACTGTAGTGTAATATTCAACATATCATATTCTCAGAATACATTACATTGAAGTATCTCCATTTTCTGCACCTTGCTCGTCGCCCTGTTTGTCTAGGGGTATGATTTCAACATTGAGTGCGAGAGGTCCCGGGTTCAAATCCCGGAAGTGCCCAGCATTTTTACTTTTGTTTTATCTCTTGAAAAGATTCAAAAAGTATATAAAAGAACCTTACGAACTTTTTTTTTTCGTGCGAGACTTTTACTTATACCGGTAATATAAATACATAGTTTGAGGTCAAACGCATTTTTTTTAATTTTAGTCGCTTTACCCTACAGGTTGGCTTTTCCCTTGGATTCTGCGGGGGATCCCACCATTACCGCCGCCAGGGCAGTGTCCTGGAGCTTGAAACACCTGGACGAGGGATAAAACTGGAGGGGGGGGGGGGGGACCAGCACCTCGCCCAGGCGGCCTCACCTGCAAAGCGAACATGAGCCTCATGAGGGATGGAAAGTGAGGGGAATATTGGGAGGGATAGGCAAGGAAGAGGCAAGGAGGGTGGCCCCACCTCCCCAGTGGTATCCCCCAACCAGGTGTTTCAAGCTCCAGGACACTGCCCTGGCGGCGGTTATGGTGGGATCCCTCGCTGAGTCCAAGGAAGGGCAGTGGCTTTAGTGGCGTAGTTTGTACATGCTGTTCTTCTATGCCCAAGATCGCGGGTTCAAACCCGGCCGAAGCCGGCGTTAAAAATCCCTCAGTATGCCTTTCTTCGGAGGGGAAGTAAAGCCGGCGGTCCCATGTCATAGATTTATGGCATGTTAAAGAACCTTCCAGTAATTAAACCTGTGTGAAGCTATTTTTTTTTTACCCTCCAGGTTGGTGGAACCCACGGACTCAGCGAGGGAACTCACCACTACCGCCTCTACGGGCAGTGTCCTAGAGCTGGGAACATCGAATCGGAAGGGATACAACTGGGGAGGTGGGATTGGCACCTCGCCCAGGCGGCCTCACCTGCAAAGTGAACAGGGTCCTCGTGAGGGAAGGTAAGGGATGGTGAGGATGGATAAGCAAGGGAGAGGGAAGGAGGCGACAGTGGCCTTGAAGAAGGTACCATCCCGGCATTTGCCCGAAGACGAAGTGGGAAACCACGGAAAACCACTTCGAGGATGGCTGAGGGGGAATCGAACCCCCTCTACTCATTTGGGCCACCCGAGGCTGAGTAGACCCCGTTCCAGTCCTCGTACCACTTTTCAAATTTCGTGGCAGAGCCGGGAATCGAACCCAGGACCTCCGGAGCGGCAGCTAACCATGCTGACCGCTACGCTACGGAGGCGACTTACCTCAACCTATGTATTTATATTACCGGTATAAGTAAAAGTCTCGCACGAAAAAAAAAACCGTTTGTAATGTTCTTTTATACACTTTTTTGAATCTTTTCAAGATATAAAACAATAGTAAAAAAACGCTGGGCACTTCCGGGGTTTGAATCCGGGACCTCTCGCGCCCGAAGCAGGAATCATACCCCTAGACTAACAGGGCGACGTGCAAGGTACAGAAAATGGAGATACTTCAATGTAATGTATTCTGAGAATATGATATGTTGAATATCACACTACAGTACTTTACATTTAGTAAAGTGTCGTAATTATAGATGAGCTCTGGCACAATCACATGATTTATTTTGAAACAGAGAGGATAATAAATAAGCTTCTCACTTCGTAACCAATCGTAACGCTACCATGTGGTGACGCGAAGTCAATCGTTCAACTTCGGCTTTCACTCGGAGCCCTTTCCTAACTGTCTGTAACGTCAAGTTGGCCGTTGTGCCATAAGAGCTACCGTACATTCTTAACTCTGGACGGACAATAGATCCAATGTTAAACTGTATGTAACGTCCATGCTATCCATTGGACTTCCACCAAATTTTTGTATTCTGTACCTTAAGAGATGGAACTAAGAATATATTCAATCACCAGGGCTGCCAACTGTAAATTCTCTATTAGGCTGCATTATGCCAGGTATACAGTATTTCGAACTAATTAGAAATTTCGATATTACCAACTTAATTTCGTCATTATTCTAGATAGATCCATATAGATTAATCATTTGCATGAATCTTAACTTTTGAGAAAAGTAGGCTCTTTAGTTCGTCACGGGAACTTCTGGTTAAGAATGAAAAGATTACACAAAAAAAAACAAGTTTTAATCTCCAAAAAACACACAAAACTGTTATCGCAAAAGTGGCAGTTGGCGATTGTAATGTAACTTAATACTATACTCCCGTGACAGGTTTATTTTTATTTTATTGGCATGTATGAATCGTACCTATTGTGCAAACGAAGCTTTTATGTATTAATGGCAGCTCAGCTGGTGATATATGACATCGGTTAAATTTCCTAAATTCACCGAACTTTTTGCAAGAAAATCCCTTTATCCCTTTCCTGAAAGTATTTGTTGAAATGTCCCACCATTTGGGACAAATCCCACGGTTAGGGATCACTGGCCTGGACCGAGTACTGTTAAGTGTTATCCCAACAGTGAACTCGGCTGGTCGTTGCGCGCTGATTGCAACAGGGGATGAAAGGAGTGGACGAAGACAACCGAGATGCTCCGTCTACTGCCTATACCGTTGTCCCGCAATGTAATTTGCGTTTTAGTGCAACACATGTGGTTCTTTGCCGCTCTCGTGTATAGCTTACGCTGTTTTGTTCTCGTGAGGTTATTCAAATAACTTATAATCCATTTAATCCCGGGGTGAATGTGATGCGCTCTGGACTGTGGCGTTAATGACGAATGAGCTACATCAGTTTTACCGTACACTTGTATACCGTCTTCTTGGATTAGTAATAGTTGTGGCAAAAGTTCCGCCTAATCAATACCTTTATTTTGATAATTCACTTGGCCAATGGGTACATGTTTCAAGGTCTAATTGTTTTGGCCCCTTCATAAGGAGAAATAGATTTAAATATTGAGAACAGGTAGTTGGGAACACTAAAAACATTCCCATCGATAACCTTATTATGGTGCACCATAATGGAAAGGTGGAATATGCTTACTCCAAAGATTAAAAATAAGTTACTGAATATAAAGAAAGAAAGAAAGAAAGAAAGAAAGAAAGAAAGAAATAGTTGAAATTTGAAAACTAAAACAATATGAACAAACTCAGATCACTATTGTGCACTCTTCATTTGGGAAACAAGTCATGTGGTCTAATTCTTCCGAAAAACATCCGGCGAACAATTACAAATTTGAAGATAAACACACCCTGTATTGTGGTTTGCAGACACCAGCGAAATGGTAATGGTTCAGCTCTGTAGCAGTTCTGCCTCACTGCGGTCTGCAGACTAACTTACTAATTAGTTCATCAATACGAAACCAGCATGAACCTTTCAAATACTTAAGTCTTCTCGGATGTGAATCATTTTTAACATAGATAAGGTTTTGGGCTGGGGGAGGGTCTAGGGGTTCAAGCCAAAGTTTGAGTGATACACGTTGAAATTGTGATGGTCAACCGCGCACCTTGCCCCTAACCGGACGTGCGTAGATACTACCCGCATCACATTGCCTCTGCAATAGGGATGTATAGAACTAGCACCGATAGAGCGCACTGCTGTTGTACTGGGTAAGCGCAAGGCGCTCTTCATTTGTCTCCTATGTTCTCATGCCGCTAATATCAACGAATTTAAGGTGTTAAAATTGTTATTTTCGTAACTATGCCGAGCTATTGCAGTGTTCCTCTTTGCAAAAATCAGGGAAGCCCGTTTTTGTTTCACCAATTTCCACAAAATAAAGAAATGAGGAAGAAATGGTCACATGCTTTTAGAAGGAAACATTTCGGCGAGAAAAATCTGACCGAATATATTAAAGTGTGTTTCCATCATTTACAACCCGATGACTTCACGAAAACTGTGTTGGTTAAGTGTGACTTACAATGGAAAATAATTCCTATTTTGTACCTATAAACTGATTAGACATTTCGATAACATCCACTGAATTTATGCGTTTGTAGGCCTATTTGAAGGTGAGAGAGCAAGATAAAAACCGGGCGCTGTTCTACCGCTTTTTCCGTGGACCACGAACACAACAAAAATAATTATTTAGGAAGAGGTCATACATAAGAAAATTGCCGGATTATCACGATAAGCCTACAATATCGGAATCTGCAGAAATCATCTCCATTGAAGTACGGGAAAAAATCGTCAATATACACGAAGAAATGAAAGTAACATTTCTGACTCCCATTTTCAAAGACATCAATAGGCTACTCTGACAAATACTTCAAGAATAAATGTCGCAACATTAACAGTCACAAACGTATTATGGTTGGTTTCTTGAAATCGGAATTAATCGTCAATTTCCATCTGCCTGACGAAGAATGTGGTAGCGACTGACTTCTACATTCTTGAGACATAGTCAGATGAATGGAAACAGTTCGTGGCCCTAAAGCAGGGATTCTCAAACTTTAAAAAAATTGTACCCTCAAGTCCTTTCCCAGGGATAAGGGAACGATTCTTATTGCGAAATTGACAAAATTACATAAGAACCAAACGTTGCGATGCATTTTCGAGGTACATATTTAATTACCGGTATCAACTTTCTTTGATTATGTTTACCTTAAAACACGACAGTTTCATGTAAGCTATCAACCTAAAAAAATACATGAATCGAAGTCTGTAAGCAGGGGGAGCAAGTGAATATTTAAATCTCAATTTATGATTTAAGTCTTTTGGAGATATATTTATCAATATAGGCCTACAATACTCTAGTAATTGTAATCTTTAGTAGAAATCATGCTGACTCATATTCATTATTTGAATAATAAAGCTTGTTAGAATTTTGTTATTACCGCTGTAGGCTATTAATTCTTCCTTCCTCCCGCTGGTTTTAGTGCCACTAGTCCGTAGCTCATTTTGCAGCTGTTTAACGCTTAAACGCTGAAAATCGTTTATCATATATTAGGAGATATACCTATAGAATTAATTAATATAGTCTTGGAGTAAAATTAGAGAAGATATAATTTACTTTAGCTTAGAAAACTCGGTCACAATTTACACATTCGTCGCAGCTGACTGGGACAAACATAAGACGATCGCCTTGCGCTTACCCAGTACTACACGAGCGCTATCTGGCGCGAACTTTCTCCCGCTACATCCCTACAGTTGCTCAGTGGGAACATGTCCGCTGAAGGTATGCACCTGCGTCTAGAGGAAGAAAAGAACCGAAAAGAATTTCAAGCTTATTCAATACACACATCAAAAAAAGTTTTGCGTATTGCTGGCAAAGAGTCGTAGTGGTTTCAATCCCATTAGTTATTCTTGCGTGCGGATGAGAATAGATCTGTGCGAATGTGGAGACGACCCGGTTTCGCACGGCGCCGTACACACGCCGAACTAGGTAATGGTTACCCACCATTACGAGCAACCTCTATCACAACAACAACAACAACAACAACAACAACAACAATCACCGCATCATCTTCACCATCACCACTACCACCGACGTCATCATCAGCAACAATAGCAACAACTATGGTCTCAAGTTAAGGGTCAGTGAAGTATGCAGTGTGTGCGTTTGCAATGTTTTGCAGCAAGATGTGAGTGCCGCAATCATCACTACATAATGGCCTTTTGAAAGTAGTTAAATGAGAAAAAATAAACAAACCACGAAACACAAAAATGAATAATGGGTGGACTTGAGAATATTTTTCTACTCTATTTTTCGTCATTTCACTTCTTTCTCATAATTTTAATTCTTTGGTTTTATTGTAGATGTCCATCTACCACCTAGCTGTTTTCCAATATATTAGTTTCCTGTAATTCCGTCCTACAATTGCCTAGGTTGGAATTTTCCTAGCATTTCTCTCTCTTTTTTAGCCTATTTTCAATTTTGAAAAAAAAAAAAAAAATAGGATTATGAGATCACCTTTTGTCCGTGTGTGTGTGTGTGTGTGTGTGTGTGTGTGTGTGTCCCTAATAAATTCTAAACGGAAGGAGCGATATCAATGAAACTCGGTAAATTCATAGCACTATTTCGGGCGACCCTGACCGTGCTCTTTAAATTTTGTTACGTCTCACCAATCCAACATGGCGGCTGTGCGAAATATTTCACCAGCATTCAATATCTCCGAAACTATTACCGATATCACCCTGGATTTTTTTTACGGTGATAAAGGGAACTACTAGGAGTTCACCTATGTGACTTGAAAAACTGGTAACTACAAAACCAACATGGCGGCCACGGGAATTTGCGACTTTTAAATAGAAGTTTCTCGCGATTTAACCAAACACAATAAAACTTGGTACAGTATATGTTTACACACATTGTAATGCACCGACATCTAACTTAGTTTAATTGTTTACATAACCAAATGATGGCGGATGTGCGAAATATCTATATCTTTGAAACTATTAGCGGTATCACCCTGGAATTTTGTACGGAGATAAAGGGCACTACTGGAAGTTCATCTATAAGACTTTCAAAAACCGGTTAACTACAAAACGAACATGGCGGCCAAGCGAATTAGAAAATTTTAAATAGAACTTCCTCGCGATTTAATGTTCCAAACGCAATGAAATCTGGTACAGGAACTGTTCATACACATTGTAATGCACTGGTATCAAATTTAGTTAAATTGTTTACATAACCTCAATATGGCGGCTGTGCGAATTTTAAAATTAAGTTTTTATTTCTTGTGCCGTAATCATGCGATCGAAGTGAAAGTTTGAATAATGAACCTTTTCCTTTAATGGTACATAACTCTATGGCCTATACATTTAACAATCCAACATGGCGACCATCCGAAATATTTAGACGGCTCTAAATATCTACGAATCTATTATAGCAATCAAACTGATTTTTTTAATGTTCATAGGGGCTATGAACTTAAGTTCTCCTATAGGACTTTAAATAACCTGGTGATCACACATCCAACATGGCGGTGACGCGAAATATAAATATTCACATGGACGTTTCTCGCAATTTAACCATCCGAGTGCAGTGAAACTTTGTACAGTAAATCCTTCTACGAATGTTAATCCACTGGCATCTAATTTATTTCAATTGTTTCCACAACCACAAGATGGCAGCTGTGCGAAATTTTAAAATCTCGTTTTTACTTTTTGTGTCCTAATGAAGCGATTGAAGTTTGAATGCTACACGTACACAATCTTCATGTAACAGTACATAACTCTAGGACCTACATATATAAAATCCAACATGGCGACCATCCGAAATATGTAGTCGGTTCTCAATATCTACGAATCTATTACAGCAATCAAACTGAAATTTTGTATGTCTATAGTGGCAATTAACATAAGTAGGATATATGAAAATAGGCTGTATAGTTCTTCACGGAACTACTTGTTTTACAAGTCTATAGTAGGCATTATTTTTATATTTCATTTATTTTCTTACTTTAGATTTTGATCTGAACGACAAGAAACTATTTTGAAAGACCTTGTGGAGCCCACCCTGAAAATAATAAAAATTAAATGTATGGAACATGTTGTATTGTAAAACAAGATGTTCAGTAAAGAACACATAGCCTACTTTCTCCTAAACGCATGGGTATTGTTATAATTCTTTGTCCTTTTCAAGGAGTATACTTGAATGTTGGTTGTAGTAGCTTGTTGAAATACAACGTGCTATACGGATATTTAACATGAATATGAGGTGCCGTTTGCTAGTGCTATCTCTGTAAAAAAAAAAATCATTTAATTCGGTTTCACCGTGTTTGACTTGATAGGAGGAATAGATTTGCACACATACATGGTCGCCATATGCAAACTATTGGACTGATGACCATGTAGCTTGGTCACAGAACGCTTCTCACATAAAGGTATGTTGTTGCAAAATTTGGAAGAGATGATGATTAGGTTGGTCGTAATTGATTCAAGCTTTTAACATTTGGGTGGCCGCCATTACGTTTTCGTCAAGATGGGGGCAATATAAAACATGACACTGAGGTGTCCTTTGCTATTGCTACCTCGGTACCGAATTTCGTTAAATTCGGTGTCACCGTATTTGAATTGTTAGGGGAGGGGGGCAGACATTCAGAGTACACACACACACACACACACACACACATTTTTTTTGGCCCTGTGTAGATCTCATAAGTCTACTTTCATTTTTTTTTTTTTTGCAAAAATCGAAAGTAGGCTAATAGAGCATATAAATCATTTTCAGATTTCTTATTGCTGCAATTAAAACTTACACCGGTTTATTGTTTTCATTAACATTTTAATAATCTGGTTCATTAATGAACTCTAAATTTGAGTAATGTACTAAAACTGTTTCATGTAAAGTTATTTTTTTACAGACTATATTTGCTTACTTTGCAAACACGTCCTATTTTTTGTTATCTCTTAAACGTGAATTAATCTGGCTGTCATCATTATTTATAATTAGTTTGATTCTTGATGGCTCTAGTAAGTAGTGTGCTTCTTATAGCATACTAGCAGTAGTACCCGGCTTCGCCCGGTGGAATGATAATGTTTTAAGGTCTCCTTAGAAATATAATGGACTTAAATCTAAGTCATTTGCCCCCAAAGACAATGAGGGAGTAATATCTAGGTCATTTGCCCTTTTGATAAGGATGATAATAAAAACTACTATTGAATTGACACGTCAAACTTACAAACTACCGTAATAGAAATACATATTTCAAAATTCACAGGCGAGGAAGACTTATTGTGTGTGGTGATTAATGGTGTAATGGGCGTAACATCTACTGTAGGTCATTTGCTCTTATGATGAGGATGATAAGGGAATCTACTACCGGTATTGAATTGACACTTCAACGTATAATGTACACAATGTACTGTAATAAAAATAACTATATGGCGGCTACGGTGGCGTATTTGGTAGCATGCTGAGCTTCTATGCCCAAGATAGCGGGTTCAAACCCGGCCGAAGACGTCGGATATTTTAAGAGCGTTAAAAATCCGTCAGTATGCCTTTCTTCGGAGGGGAAGTAAAGCCGGCGGTCCCATGTCAGATTTATGGCATGTTAAAGAACCTTGCACTAATTACACCTGTGTGAAGCTAAATTGGATAGGTAAACAACGCTCATAGATGTCTACATCCGTTGCCAAGAGCCGACTGCAGTGGCGTCTAGTAGCTAAGTTCCGAACTTGGCCTAGTAGTCGTTGACGGTGGCGCTTGGCGGCAAAAGTACGAACTATTTGAAGAATTCTAAGTTGCAGTTTGTACTTAAATTAAAAAACAGATAACACACACTAATACAGTCATCACAATTAACACCGGTTATCAGACAGATTCCTCACACACCCAAAGTACACGGGGCTACATGACCGCGTTGTCGCAGCCCCTAAACTTAAGAACCAACCAACCAAAAATAAATATTTTAAAAATCACAGTCGAAAAAGACTTTATGCGGCGGTGATTATTGGTATGATGCGCGTAACATCTTGGTCATTTGCACTTATGATGATAATAATAAGGTAATGAAAAAATGACTACTAAACGAACATGGTGTTATTTTAAAACTGATATAGGTAATTCAGGTGTCTAGCTTCGATGTCTTCCAAAGTCTCAACCTTATTTTCTGGCTTAGGCCTGTACTGGATGCGTCTAGTGAAAGAGCGTACTGCTCGGCAAAGACAAAGAATATAGGTCCAAGCTGCACGAACCTGAGATGATCGCAGATTATGACGAAAAATGATGACACACGTTCGGGGTTCCCCGTCCTATACAGATTGACCGGGAATCACTCACTGTTTCGCAACGGCCCTGTGCTGGCATCAGCATAGACAGCAGGAGATAACACGGCGGCCTTTGGAAAGTACTCTCAAGTCACCTCGCGATGAATCAGCAAGCTATTCTCACAACTGACCCCCCCCCCCCCAGGGTCTCAACTTGTGGGACGTGGGTTGGCGACCACGGAACCCCAGCTGGGTCTGGCATCGCTTCTACTTCCTGGTGCCGGGCTCATTTCAGTTCTCTTTCCTGTCGGCCTCCCTTGGTCAACTCTTGTTCCCTTCCGACCCAGACTGTATTTGGGTATCCGAGGGCTAGGGAGTCTTTCAATTTCCCGCCTAATTGGCTTTGTCTCATCTTTCCTGATACCCTCATTCTTCGAGAGGTCTGCCTTCTTTTCCTTTTCATAATATCTCCTGTCTTCTGCTCAAGGCCCTCAAAGAGGCAGGGTGTGTGTAGACCCACCACTTCTGGTACACCCTCAAGGGCTCATGACTGGTGAGTTAGGAAGCTGGAAACCCCGAGGAATTCCTGAGCTATATGCAGGGAATGGAGTGGTATGTCAGAAATTTCAAGTGGACAGTGTTACGCATCGGGTTCCAAAGGGTAAGTATACACACTTTGTTTTCGATCGGTGAACGATGTAGATTTGTACCGAAGGGCCTTAATGCGGGAAATGGAGTGGTCTGTCCGAAATTTCGAGTGGACAGTGTTACTCGTCGAGTTCCAAACGGTAATTATGTACAATCTGATTGAGATCGGTGAAACGGTGTAGTTTTCTGCCAAAGGGCCAAAAAGCAGGGAATAGTGTGGTCTGTCCGAAATTTAAATTGAACAGTGTTACTTGTCGGGTTCTACGGGTAAGTATATAAAATTGGGGTCAGATCAGTGAAACGGTGTAGATTTGTGCCAATCAGCCTAAATGCAAGGGATGGAGTGGCCACGCCGCAATTTCAAGCAGACAGTGTTAGTCGCAGTGTTCCAAAGGGTAAATATACAAATTTTGGTTGAGATCGGTGAAACGGTGAGGATTTGGGACAAAGGGCCTAAATGCAGGGAATGGAGTGGTCTGTCCGCAATTTCAAGCAGACAGTGTTACTCGCTGGGTAACAAAGGGTAATTTTCCGAATATTGGTTCTGATCGGTGAAACGGTGTCGATTTGTGCCAAAGTGCCTAAATGCAGGGGATGGAGTAGCCTCTCCGCAATTTCAAGCAGACAGTGTTAGTCGCAGTGTTCCAAAGGGTAAATATACAAATTTTGGTTGAGATCGGTGAAACGGTGTAGATTTGGGCCAAAGGGCCTAAATGCAGGGAATGGAGTGATCTCTCCGCAATTTTAAGTGGACAGTGTTACTCGCAGGGCACCAAAGGGTAAGAATACGAATTTTGGTTCTGATTGGTGAAACGGTGTAGATTTGGACCAAAGGGCCTAAATGCAGGGAATGGGGTGGTCTGTCCGAAATTTTAAATGGTCAGTGTCACTCGCAGGGTTCCAAAGGGTAAATATACAAATTTTGGTTGAGATCGGTGAAACGGTGTGGATTTGGACCAAAGGGCCTAAATGCAGGGAATGGGGTGGTCTGTCCGAAATTTCAACTGGACAGTGTTACTCGCAGGGTTCCAAAGGTTAAATATACAACTTTTGGTTCAGATCGGTGAAACGGTGTAGATTTGTGCAAAAGGGCCTAAATGCAGGGCATGGGGTGGTCTGTCCGAAATTTAATGTTGACAGGGTTACCCGCAGGGTTCCAAAGGGTAAGTATACAAATTTTGGTTCAGATCGGTGATACGGTGTAGATTTGTATACATAACAGACAGACAGACAGACAGACAGACAGACAGACAGACAGACAGACAGACAGACAGACAAACTTTGTGCTTTATATATATAGATATTGAGTACCGATACATGGAATGTTGGCCCAAGTCTGTAATGAGACACTATTTACAGTAGTTTAAGAGACAATCACATACTAAGTACCATTAGGTTTAATTTTGTTTACTTTCAGACAGTAAACATTGGTATTCACATATTCATCGTAACTGGATGGCGAGAGAGAATCTGCTGAGGTGAGAGAATCTGCTGAGGTTGCCAAGTCATTGATGTTAGTCTGCACATTTTTCACCTTGTTGGAATTCCTGATAATTTTCTCTGAATGTTATACACATGTTTTGTTCTACGTCTGTATGGGGAAATTTGTTTCCTGAAATACCTTATCACACTTCTCCTTGTATCATTTTATCGATCGATCAGTTATTTGCATGTGTGTAATTACAATTGTACTGAACGTTTCAATTAAGTGAAATGTTGATTTATGTTCGACACTGACTATTATCTGTCAGAAAACTGTACTATAATGAGGCTCATTATAACACTATTTTTCATTATGAAACAGTTTCTCCCACCAATCAGAGCTAAAGAAACAGTTGTTTGACAAATTAGATAATTAGATGCGTTGAGTTCCACGGCTTTCTAATGTAAATCACACTGCCTGGCCTAGCGTAATACTAGAGTAATCGAGGTGGCCATGGTCAAATACAAGGCATTCCCTGCGTCTCATGCGCTCTGTTCAGTACGTAAAAATTTTGAAATCTCGACAGATATTTATGAATATTTTTGTTCGAACATAAAATAGTTATAATAATTATCGTCGAACATAAACAGTCCTATGCAACTCGCCTATTTTGGTAATTAAGACACTCTTATGGAAATTATAAAACTCTCATACGCTCGTTTTATAAACATACTTGTGTCTTAATTATTGCCATTGTAGGCTCGTTGCATAATGTACTATTATGTTACTTATTTTAATATATACTGCTGCTTTGATTTGTATATATTACATTCTGTTGTATTTATTAATTTAGCAAAGGTCATTAATTTGTCGACTGGCACTTTTCTTTTTAGTTGTATTTTCTCTCTTTTTGTATGATGGTTGCGTTAAGTCATGAGTAGGAGATACTTCACATGATTGTGTGACATTCCTGACTTTTCCTCCTCTCTTATTCTTCCTTCTACAAGATTAGTGTTTAGTGATAGGACTTTGATCTCTCTCCTAACTGATCCTTTGATGTTTCTTTTTAGAGAAGCTGAATAACTTTTTGGTGAAGGATAACAAAAACTTGGAAAATTTTAAAAGAAGTACATAAACTATTAGTGTCCAACCACATTTCTTAATTATTAATAGCTTGTAAGAATTAGTTATGTTCAATGCAAATACCATATTATATGAAGACATTATTTGATTTGTTTCTCATTGTTCAATTTTGCTAACTTAAATAATTGTTTATTTTTAACTAGTTTTTGACTAATTGAAAACTAGTATGTGTAAACTTTTAAATGACTGAAAAATGTAAACCCGTAAGTTCATTAGCTAACCATCTAACGAGGAGAGGTCGCAAGTAGTTTACTGGAAAAGCGTTCAAATTTGGAGGGTTTGCTCTTCATAGAAAACTATTTTGCCCCTTTTCGAGCGTTTTTGCCAATGGGCCTTATAATGTTCAAAATTGAACGTTTAAAATCAATCCTCAAACTCTTGTAGTCCTATTCCCGCACACAGTCCTATTCCCGCACACATTGTCGCTAGCGCATTGGCGTGGGGAATTTAAGGTTTTAGAGTTCGAGAAAATACCTTTGTCAGCCTTTTTTTTCTGTTATTTTACTGATACATCCCTTATTGTCTTTTGTGTTTTCATTGTGGTGTTTGAAGCCATATTTTCAGTGTTGCCTTAGTAAACAAGAGTTTAGTGCTTTTCGGTCGGTCAACACGAATGTACCCAAAAGAGGTGGGTTATGCCCTAATCCTGAAATAAATTACATGAGATTAATAAAACACTAGGATGACCAGTTTCGATCGTCAAGCGATCATCATCAGATCCAATACACTTAGGCTATAAAATCTATGTTTGAAATACAGGTGAAAATATTTACAATATGTACAATTATTTAGTTGCAGTATTGGTACTGCAACTGTCAGTGTATGCTAAATGCGGTATATATGTTAGGTGAAATGCTAAATGGTGATGGCTATCCGGAGATTGTACTTTAGAGAGATTATATGGTTGTAAACTATGGTTAAACTATAAAATTTTAGGCTAACTACTTATCTGATTGTCTTCCGTACTACAGCTATTCGCAGTTTCCGTGCTCACTTGAACTCGCTGTGCGGTCGACTGCGGTGGTTCTCTTAACGACTGGTTTTTCCCTGCCTTCCCCCCCTGTCCCTACGTGCTGTGGGGAGTGGTCGCGATGTGTTTATGTGAGGTGTTGCCAACCTAGATAAGATGTATGTTATTGAATGAGGTGGATCTACAACTATTAAAGACCGTGGATTAGTCCTCGCCACGCGTGGAGCATAACCCATTCGAACTAAGCGTTGACGGTCTTACGAGGACGTCCCGGCACCTTTAATTTTCCTTTGCTATTTGCATAATAGTTCTTATTTCCTTATTATAGTTGTCTTTTGACATGGGTATGTTTAAAGCCCTGTGCACCATTGAATTGAAACCCGCTAGTTTGTGCGTACTGGGGTGATTAGACTAATTGTCGATTGCATGCGAGGTTTGTGTTGCTTTCCGGAATATGGAATATGAAAGGTCGTTGTCTTTACGTTCAATAGTTATATCGAGATAATTTATTTTCCGGTCTATTTCGGATTCCTTAGTGAATTTGATAGAATGGTGAAGGCTATTAATGGATTGGCGAATTGTTTCTTCGCTTGTTAGTTCAGTATCGTAGATGCAAATTACATCATCTACGTATCTTTTCCATATTACTATTCCCTTTGTTGAAGTCTTTTCTAAGAACGCATTTTCTAGTGCATTGATGAAGATGTCAGCGATTAACCCACGTAGTGGCGATCCCATTGCTAGGCCTTCTCTCTGTGTGTATATTTTATTGTCGAATTGAAACACGTTTTGGGTGAGAACGACCCTCAGTAATCTCACAATCTCTTCAATTTCTTTTACCGAATTGTTGGATTTTAAGTTGTTTTCGATAGTGTTGATTGCTTCAATAATCGGAATATTGGTGTACATGTTAGTTACGTTGAAAGATACTAGCCTAAGCTAGGTTTCATTTGTAGGGTGTTCAATGCTGTTACTAGTTCTGTTGTGTTCTTTACAGAGTTGTTTTTGTCGTTGGAAAGACGGCATTTTAAGATTTTTAGTAACTCTTTGCTGATTTTGTAATTAGGGGCATTCCTACAATTGACTATTGGTCTCATTGGGCATTCCTTTTTGTGTATTTTTGGTTGTCCCCTCAATGACGGTATTTTCGGGTTCATGTTTATTAGTTTTGATTTTTCGGCTTTGGTCAGTATGTATTCTGTTTCTTTTTGCGCACTTTTTATTTGTTTTTGGAATTTGTTGGTGGGGTCTTTTGTTAATTCCTTGATGTCGTTGTTGTTTAGGAATTAGACTGTTTTTTCAATGTATTCTGTTTTGTTCAAAATTACTGTAGTGTTTCCCTTATCTGCTTTTGTGATGATTAAGTCATGTTCTTTTATTTTTTGTTTCAACGACTTTATTTCTTTGATTTGTTTGTTGTTTTGAATGTTATTGCTGTCGCCCTCTCGTTTGAGGATTTTTTTGGCTTCGTTGGTGGCGAGATTTTTGGTTAATTCCCTGTCTTCTGCTGGGAGCTTGTGACTGGCTATCTCAATATCTGTGATTAACTGTTTTATATTGTGGTTCGTGTGTGCGTCTGTGCGGTTGTATTTCAAACCTTTGTCTAACATATTCATTTCACCTTGAGAAAAGGTTACGTTCGTTCTGTTTACTCTGCTGTGGAAATTGAATTCATTGTTATTCGTGTGTTGTTCGTTAGATTGATGGTTCTGTGTTTCTCCTAGTTTTCTTAATTTATTTTCTAGCGTTTCATGCTTCCTCGTTGCTCTGATTTTGATGGTGTCATGTAAGTGTTCGGTGAAGCTGTCCCATTGGGCTGCGTGCCAGAAATTACTTAGTTGCAATTTAATGTCGTATAACACAACAGAACTAGTAACAGCATTGAACACCCTACAAATGAAACCTAGCTTCAGGCTAGTATCTTTCGACGTAACTAACATGTACACCAATATTCCGATTATTGAAGCAATAAACACTATCGAAAACAACTTAAAATCCAACAATTCGGTAAAAGAAATTGAAGAGATTGTGAGATTACTGAGGGTCGTTCTCACCCAAAACGTGTTTCAATTCGACAATAAAATATACACACAGAGAGAAGGCCTAGCAATGGGATCGCCACTAAGTGGGTTAATCGCTGACATCTTCATCAATGCACTAGAAAATGCGTTCTTAGAAAAGACTTCAACAAAGGGAATAGTAATATGGAAAAGATACGTAGATGATGTAATTTGCATCTACGATACTGAACTAACAAGCGAAGAAACAATTCTCCAATCCATTAATAGCCTTCACCATTCTATCAAATTCACTAAGGAATCCGAAATAGACCGGAAAATAAATTATCTCGATATAACTATTGAACGTAAAGACAACGACCTTTCATATTCCATATTCCGGAAAGCAACACAAACCTCGCATGCAATCGACAATCAGTCTAATCACCCCAGTACGCACAAACTAGCGGGTTTCAATTCAATGGTGCACAGGGCTTTAAACATACCCATGTCAAAAGACAACTATAATAAGGAAATAAGAACTATTATGCAAATAGCAAAGGAAAATTAAAGGTGCCGGGACGTCCTCATAAGACCGTCAACGCTTAGTTCGAATGGGTTATGCTCCACGCGTGGCGAGGACTAATCCACGGTCTTTAATAGTTGTAGATCCACCTCATTCAATAACATACATCTTATCTAGGTTGGCAACACCTCACATAAACACATCGCGATCACTCCCCACAGCACGTAGGGACAGGGGGGGGGAAGGCAGGGAAAAACCAGTCGTTAAGAGAACCACCGCAGTCGACCGCACAGCGAGTTCAAGTGAGCACGGAAACTGCGAATAGCTGTAGTACGGAAGACAATCAGATAAGTAGTTAGCCTAAAATTTTATAGTTTAACCATAGTTTACAACCATATAATCTCTCTAAAGTACAATCTCCGGATAGCCATCACCATTTAGCATTTCACCTAACATATATACTGCATTTAGCATACACTGACAGTTGCAGTACCAATACTGCAACTAAATAATTGTACATATTGTAAATATTTTCACCTGTACTTCAAACATAGATTTTATAGCCTAAGTGTATTGGATCTGATGATCGCTTGACGATCGAAACTGGTCATCCTAGTGTTTTATTAATCTCATGTAATTTATTTCAGGATTAGGGCATAACCCACCTCTTTTGGGTACATTCGTGTTGACCGACTGAAAAGCACTAAACTCTTGTTTTGTGTTTTCTATAAAGTATTTGCTGTGGTCTCTTCGGTTTTGGAGCTATGATAATATTATATCATTAGGTTATTCGTCCGTGACGCTTGAACGGGTTGTAAGTTTTATTCGTTGAGTGCAGCGTGGCCAGCGACGCTATGTTCATTCGCAATGCGCCGAGTCTAATGCAGAAACGCAAGAGCCCTTCCCTCTGTTACACTCTACTCCACCAACAAGCTAAACTTTCTGTATGTAAACAATAACGCAAATATTAATATATTAATATTGTAAATAGAAAAAGCAACAACAAATAATAAATGTACTTGATGTAATCTGACAACTTAAATATTGTACCACACACATAAAATAAAATATGTCAAAGAAACATAAAGAAAATAATTTGAAAAGATCAAGGTAGGTTCCAACCAGGGTAGCTTCCATTTCCAATGCCAACACGCTAGCGACTACGCCACGGAGACGAACGGGGAACGTGTGTGGGTTTAGGACTACAAAAGTTTGAGGATTGATTTTAAACGTTCAATTTTGAGCACACTAAGGCCCATTGGCAAAAACGCTCAAACAAGGGTAAAATATTTTTTTTTATGAAGAGCAAACCCACCAAATTTGAGCACTCTTCTAGTAAACCATTTGGCGACCTCTCCTTGTAAGTGAATGTTTTCTTGGATGTAGAAGAAACAAAATACCTGCAAAATCATATCATAAATAAATGTATGTTCGTTTTTAAGATACTTTATTTCAATTTTATTAGAAAACATCAGAATTTAAGTATTTATACTGCTCGCGTCTAAGCTCTGTGAACTTGCGGGATGAAGGGCAGGGGCAGTGTAGGAGCAGGCGAGAATTGACAAGCCTGTCAACAGCCCGCCGTGTTACATGACATTCTCGTCTATTCCAATACTGCTAACATAGGGTCTTTTCTGAAACCAGTGTGGCGTTGGGAATGAGTGAGTGAGTCACCGACGAATGTATTTGCTTCTGTTACTACGCAAGGACCGAGAAACCTCATCACTCGTCACCACCACGACTCAGTCTGCGATGCACATTCCTCTCAGGTCCACGCAGCTTAGACCAGAGCAGTACATGTCTTTTCAAAATAAAATCTGAACTATAATAATAATAATAATTATTATTATTGTTACGTGCCACCCCTAGTGGCAAGTTCGTTAACTGGATTACGGTGGGTGAAAGCACAACACAATTTGTTCCTTTAAAGAAACGTATTAACTTTATAGCGGGCCAGAAAGATACACCACACAATAGCAAATACAAGCAATTAGTATCTCACTCTAGTTTCCTCTAGTAGGGAACACTTCCCTTTCACTTGTCAATAAACCACAGAAGTAAATCCCTCCTAATGGATGATGATAATTGTTTTAAGGGGCCTAACATCTAGGTTATCGGCCCCTCCTCCTAATGGGACCGGTGGCCTCGGTAGAAATACCTGCAACACTTCCTTGAATACACAAGCTACAGTTATTTACGATAGCCAGTCACTCACCACTACACACTGCTTCGCTGTCCATTGGCTAGGGAAACAGCCCCCTGTGTTTTCGCAATTCACCACAATATATCTGTCGCACTAGGTAAACACACACTCTTCAAATACAGTCCCTCCGTAGGCTTCACACTCCTTCGCTGTCAAGAGAATCAGCTTCACTAGGGTTTCGCAAGTCACGTCACCAACAACTGTCGCTCAGGTAAAAGCACGCACTAGCTCAAAAACACTGTCCACCTCGCTCGCCAGGTCGCTCTTATATAGCAGGCTGGTGACTCAATGAACGCTTCTAGACCCGTCCAGGATTCACGGCTTCTCGAGATTTCCATCACTGGCTGGGTCACGAATGTTCTGGACCATCCCTTTGTCCTCACAGCCTGTTGCGTAAGGCGCAGGTAATGCACTGAGGCAGAGCACAGCCTGGGGCAGCTGTGACTCACGCGGAGAGGCGACGAAACAAACTCACAGCCGTAACATTATTATAATTAAGTATGAAAATAAAACCATGGTAGTTGAAATATTGTTAACATTGCCATTAGTTTTCTAAGAACAAAATGTTGTATTTACTTAAGTTGTAATTTTTTTGTGAAACAAACTACCACCCATTTAATAAAGTTCTTACTCTCCCCCCCCCCCCCAAAAAAAAATAAACTTATGTACGACCAATACATCAAGACCGATACCGACAGGGAGGAAGTGGTGCAATGTTTTGGGGTGGAATCATGTATGGTCGCCGAAACTCGTGTGCATCCCAGGGCGTATGACAGGCATACGTTACAGGGATACTATCCTAGCACCTGTAGTGAAAGACCATGCGGACAATTTCGGCCCAAATTTCACTTTCGTGGACAATAACGCTCGCCCGCACAGAACTGGCATTGTCAATGTCCTTCAGGAGAATGGTATTCACAGAATGGAATGGCCTGCCTGTGCTCCCTATCGCAATTGTGTAGAGCAGGCGTGGACACTGCTTAATAAATAAGTCCATACTCACTGTGCTCCATGACAATATGCAACACTTTTTTGTTTTGTGTAAAAACTCCTTTCTCATCACGGACAGCCGAGGATGAGAAAGTGGGCGCGTTTCATCAAAACAAATAAGAAGAAAACATACCCACGATTCGATGTTCGTCAGTGTAGCGGAGGAACACCCAAAACAGTTATCCACCAGCCGCCACTTTGTACACAGCATAAGCTCCAAAGAATTCCACGAGGAAATATTTTTATCATGAAGGAGTATGACTGTACTGAAGCAATTAATCAGCCCGCAGTTACTGTGCAGTATGCTTTGAACAGCACGTACGCGTTTATTACTTCCTCCTCGTGCGACTCTACGTGAGCAACGTGAGCAGTGTTGGCAACTGTTATTCTTCATCGCTATATTTTGTGTCACCTTAAATAAGTTACTAACAATGCACAACCTTGACAGTATTCCCAATCACTACTACAAACTAGAGTTCTGTTCAAATTATTAGATTCAACACACAAATTTCCGCCATTTTAAATATATTTCAACATAGCTATTCATGAAATGGAATCTTGTCAGATTGTTGGCATAATGCACAACAACAGTTCCCACTCGATTTATACACACATCAAAAAAAGTTTTGCATCACCTCGGTTCCAAGAGTTCCGGAACCTTTAAATACAAAGGGAATAGAGATCAACACAAACATCATTTCAGCTCGTTTTATTGCTCATGAGACCCACACATTGCATGTTGTACCATCATACAGCTAGACTTTCAGCATTTGTGGTCCAGATTGCAGTACACACCACTACCTCTAATACCCAGTAGCACGTCCTCTTGCATTGATGCATGCCTGTATTCGTCGTGGCATACTATCCACAAGTTCATCAAGACACTGTTGGTCCACATTGTCCCACTCCTCAACGACAATTCGGCGTAAATCTCTCAGAGTGGTTGGTGGGTCAAGACGTCCATAAACAGCCCTTTTCAACATATCCCAGGCATGTTCGATAGGGTTCATGTCTGGCGAACATGCTGGCCACTGTAGTCGAGCGATGTCGTTATCTTGAAGGAACGCATTCACAAGATGTGCACGATGAGGTCGAGAATTGTCGTCCATGAAGACAAATGCCTCTCCAATATTCTGCCGATATGGGTGCACTATGGGTCGGAGGATGTCATTCAGGTATCGTAAAGCCGTTTCGGAGCCTTCCATGACCACCAGTGGCGTACGTCGGCCCCACATAATGCCACCCCAAAACATCAGGGAACCACCACCTTGCTGCACTCGCTGGACAGTGTGTCTAAGACGTTCAGCCTGACCAGGGTGCCTCCAAACAAGTCTCCGACGATTGTCTGGTTGAAGGCATATGCGACACTCATCGGTGAAGAGAACGTGATGCCAATTCTGTGGGGTCCATTCAGCATGTTGTTGGGCCCATCTGTACCGCGCTGCATGGTGTCGGGGTTGCAAAGCTGGACCTCGCCATGGACGTCGGGAGTGAAGTTGCGCATCATGCAGCCTATTGCGCACAGTTTGAGTTGAAACACGACGTCCTGTGGCTGAACGAAACGCATTATTCAACATGGTGGCATTGCTGTCAGGGTTCCTCCGAGCGGCAATCCGTAAGTAGCGGTCATCCACTACAGTAGTAGCCCTTGGGCGGCCTGAGCGAGGCCTGTCATCGACAGTTCCTGTATCTCTGTACCTCCTCCATGTCCGAACAACATCGCTTTGGTTCACTCTGAGACGCCTGGAAACTTCCCTTGTTGAGAGCCCTTCTTGACACAAAGTAACAATGCGGACGCGATCGAACTGCGGTATTGACCTTCTAGGCATGGTAGAACTACAGACAACATGAGCAGCGTACCTTCGTCCTGGTGGAATGACTGGAACTGATCGGCTGTCGTACCCCCTCCGTCTAATAGGCCCTGCTCATGCATGGTTGTTTACATCTTTGAGCAGTTTTAGTGACATCTATGAACAGTCAAAGGGACTGTATCTTGGATACAATATACACAGTCAACGTCTATATGCCGGAGATCTGGGAACCGAGGTGATGCAAAACTTTTTTTGATGTGTGTAGTTTCATCTGAATTGTTGACCTTCAGCTGTTCGGCTCTCTGGTGACGAACAGGATAATTTCTCTAGTTTCTGTAAGCTCATTGACGTACATTCGTTGGCCACATTGTTCTAATTCTATTGAAAAAGGAGTCCAGGTTCCTTTCGAAACTTTCGAATTTTAAATTTTATTTTCACAAGACAATATTCCAAAAGAATGAATAATTTTAATACGTCTCAACAACTTCCATTTTCCTAAGTGTTACGGTTTTTTTGGCAGGCATATGAACAAAAAAACCAGTAAAAACTTTCTAAATTAAATGGAATTTGACTAATTTTGAATGTGAAATTGTCTTGATTGAGGAACCATTAGAACTTATGAAAGACAGATCTGTTACAATATTATGTTATTTTTTATATAGGCTCATTAAGTAATACTGAGTATAAATAAATTGCAATAATCAAAAGAATAACATCAATCTCTGAAGAATCATCTAATAAAAATATGCTTTTAGTTATATCAACAAATTAAAGTGAAATGGAACTTGCTGCTCATTGATAACGAATATTGATTAGATGGAATAGATTAGAGTCAACCCACCTGCCTCTGTTCGTGGAATTTGGACGAAATAGCACCTGAACGAAATAGCACCTGAAAGAAATAGCACGACACCGGTCGCATCGTCCATACAAATAAGTGATTTACGATTAATGAGGTACATTCACAATGCCCGGACATGTCTCGTACAGTTGTGTTAGAAATTGTCTCAACATTTGCAGTATAGAAATATCTGTTCAAAGTGGGTACCACGGATGCTCTCAGAAGAACACAAAACTGCACACATGGATTCTGCATCGACTAGCATGGAGCTTTACCGAAAGTAGACTATGGTAGTCCATCCACCAAACTGTTACAGGGAATGAAACGCTTTCCATACGCCCCCCTCCGAACGAACTGTACGTCTACGCGCTTGGCACCGTTCAACCTCGCCAAAATATACTTGCAAAACCAAGCAAACTGAGTCATCGTGGAAAACTCGTGGCAACTGTTTTCTGGCTCGCATGAAGTCATGACAAGAAACGCCACCATAAATGCTGATTTCTCCTGTGCTACTCTAATACATCTTCGTTGGGCTATCCATAACTGCCACAGAGGCATGCTGTCAGGTACTGTTCTTCTCCAAAACAATGCTCTACCTCATACTAACAAGACACAGGACATGCTGCATGAATTTCATTGGAAAACATTTCCACATCCACTCCATAGTCCCGACTTGGCGCAGTCGGATTTTCATCCGTTTTCGAACTGGAGGAACATCTCCCTGGAAATCTATTTGACAACGACAACTACGTATGATATTGCTCGAAGCAACAGGCGCAATCTTCTATCACGAGGGAATATTTAAACTGGTCTCCAGGTGCAAGTGCATAAATGTGAAAGGCAACTATTGTATCTGGAAAACAGACTACTGTGACATCGTTTTTAACAATTTAGAACAAAACAATATAATAAATAAAAATAGAGCATGCACTTTAATTCTACATGCAGGCTATATGGTTACTTTTCTCAGTGGAGGGAATGCCATACTGCTGCTACCTTAACGGCTGTCTTCTCTCTGCTTATATTGGGTTGTTCTAAATTGCATACACGTGCATAATAACAGTAATCATAGGAAATTCAAATTGCGAATCGTACACACCATTCGTATGCATTACAATTTGTAGTTAGATAATATATTTGTGATCAGGATCCGATGATGACGCTTGAAGGTCGAAACGCGCAATCCTAAAAAATATCCCATTATAATAGTGATCATAAAGTAATAGACTACATGTATTTTTTCCACAGGAATGTCATTTACATGTTATAGTAATATACCCCACCCAGTATTTGGGTAAATTAGTGTTGACTGACTGAAGAGTTACAAATAACCATTTCATTGTATATGTTACAGGAAAAGTCGATCCTTAGTAAGAGTTGACTCTCCCTAGGCAGAGACTGCATTCAAAAAGCGAGAAATCTAAAAACTGCAATTAAAAAGGAAGTAACGATATCATGTTTTTAAGACGATATGACATTATTGAAGTAAATGGTATTACAAAACTAATACACCCTGTCACAGAACAAGACAGCATAATATATTATATTTTTGATGAAGAGTTGTTTGGAGTTCTTAATGAAGCGCACTTAGCCTATCCACTGGATACGGAGGAAGAGATGGTATGATTCAGCAAATGAAAGGGAAATTTCAAAATGTTATTTCAAAGATCATTTTTCTATTTTTAAGCTTGTGCGAACCTTGAGATTAAAAATTGAAACATAAAAGGAAAGGACTGGTTGTAAAGCCTTTGTTATTCAAGAAAATGAATTCACGATGTCAAGTGGACTTGATTGACTTTCAGTCACAACCTGATGAAGACTTCAAATTTATAATGGTGTACCAGGACCATTTAACAAAGTTTGTTGTGCTAAGATCACTGAAATCAAAGATTGCAGACGAAGTGTTTAATAATATCGTTCATATTTTTACTGTGTTAGGCGCTCCTTGTATTTTACAATCAGACAATGGGAGAGAATTTGTTAGTAAAATTATTGACAGTCTTGTTAATACATGGCCGAACTTCAAAATGGTGCACGGCAAACCACGACATAGTCAGAGTCAAGGTAGCGTCGAAAGAGCCAACCAGGACATAGAGAATATGATAACCACCTGGATGCAAGACCACAAAACATCAAAATGGAGTGAAGGCTAAAAGTTTATTCAACTTTTGAAAAACATAGTGCATAGTGTGATAAAACGATCCCCGTATGAAGCAATGTTCGGTTGCCCCCCGAGACACGGCGTATCTAGTTCAAAACTACCAACTGATGTACTGGCAAATTTAGAAACTGAAGAGGATCTTCAATACGCAATTGATCAAATTCAGCAACAAAAAGAAAACTAAATTTAAAGTAACGCGAATGGAAATCCCGAAGAAAATGAAACAACCCAAAATTTATCAAGTGGTGAAAAGCTCGTAGATGATAGTGATTATCTCCTCAATGGCCTGGACAAGTCTACTGAGAACAACAAGAGACAGAGAAATGAAGCTTTCTACTGCCTATAAGAACAAGCTGAACGCATGAAACACCTCAGATCACATTCATCTGCCAGTAGCAAAAGGAGCATCAGTTCGAATTCCTGTCCCTGATGTCGACCGCGGCAGAAGAGATGCTCGATCTATCCTTGGCGTGGTTGTCGATGGATTTTATCGAATTGGAACGAGAAATGGAATTCTAAAGCAGATTTTCTCAACGTAAGTTTTCAAAGCTAAAATGAAAGATTCTCTCTCTCTCTCTCTCTCTCTCTCTCCTCACACTCGCTGATCATAGTATTACATTGTTCAGATTTCAATGATTACATTTTTTCAGGTCTCAATTCAGTAAATGTCCTACGAACTTGATCCAAGAAAATGAAGTTCCTATGGATAAAACAATAGCTGTGAGGACTGTTGCAACTTCACAATCACTTGGAAGGGGACAAGGTTTTTTCAAATGTTCTTGCAACACTAAATGCGAATCCATGAAGTGCATTTGCAAGACGAAAAGTATACTTTGCAACTCAAAGTATTACAAATCTTTACCTTGCTGTAATAAATTATAAATATTTCTATCTCTTTATGTATTTTAAAGGTTTTTCATTTTTATTAGTTCCTCTTAAACATTTCTCTCTCTTAATGTATTGGTTTTGCCTTCCTATTTGTTCTTTATTTTTTTATTACCTAGTACCGTTTCCTTGGAAATAGTCAACAGTTACTACCTCAAGACAGTGAGAGTATACTTTCCCTAGGTATAGTCAACTCCGACTAGTAAATGTTGATCGAAATTGAACACTTAACGCTTTTAATCAACTTTTACTGAAAAGATCAGTAAGGGTCGACTTTACCTAGGGAGAGTCAACTCTTACTGGAGAATCGACTTTCCCTGTAACATAATACAAGCATATTATTTGTTGGTGTGAACCAGGCTGCTACTTTTGGTCCACGAGAATATCATCACAGTGAAATCATTTTTAGTTTTAATCAGTTTTATGTTTAATACCATTGCTTCTGGTCCAGTAGAGTTTCGATATCTCTAGTCTCGATAGTTCATAAATCAGAGTTGAAAAATTTGAATCACCAAAACTATCAAATAGTCAGTTTCAGTGCGTGAAAGCCGGACACGGACCTAGAACGTTCGGCAGTTCCCCGATCATACCCCTCTCCGCCACTCCCTCCTTCTTACCTACAATAATTGCCACCTTACTACACAATCGAAGATTTTATGTTGAATTCCAAGGAAGACACAGTCGATGGAGAAACCAAAGAAATGGTCTACCTCAAGGTTGCGTATTGTCACCGATACTCTTCAACATCTACACAAACGATCAGCCAAGACCTCTTCCCTGCAAAAGTTTCAAATATGCAGATGACTGTACAGACATGATTTTGAAGTTGCAGAACAGTTGCTTACAACAACTCTAGGAACTTTTTCTCATTACTACAACAAGAACCACCTTCGAAATCGGCAGGCAGGAAGGAAACTTAAGTCAGGGCTCTGAATTAGAGCATTGTTTTACCCCCAAATACCTTGGAGTTGCCCAAGATAGATCGTTAACCTATCGGCGGCACTGCCTTAACACTAAACAGAAAGTGGCAGCCCGAAATAACATCATTCGGAAGCTCTTTGTTAATAATTGGGGTGCCCAACCCCAGGTGGTTCGTACTTCTGCAATGGCACTCTCCGCCGGTGAATATGCCTGCCCTGTATGGCAGAAATCAGCCCATGCAAAACAAGTTGACGTAGCTCTTAATGAAACTGCAAGGCTTATTAAAGGATGCCTGAAACCGACTCCCGCCGACAAGCTGTATTACATGGCAGGCATTGCTCCCCCTGAAATACGTCGGGAAGTAGCCGCAAATGCCGAAAGAAAGTGGAAGAAAGTGAGCTACACCCGCTGCTCGGATATACTCCTCCAAGACATAGATTGAAATCTAGGAAGAGCTTTTTACAGTCAACATCTCCACCTACCACATCCTCCAACAAAGCCAGAGAAGAACTGTGGGCAGCCAAAATCATCATCTTCCAACAGGGGTAACACCAGCAGAATGCTTACCAGCTGGGCACAACTTTGACTGGACCTCTTGGAAATCATTAAACAGATTACGAGCAGGTGTTGCCAAAACCAAGGATAACCTAATGAAATGGGGAAACCTACAAGAATCAACACTTTGTGAATGTGGAGAGGTACAGACAAAGCATCTGTGTCAGTGCTTATGCTGCCCTGATTCTTGCAGTGAGAAGGTGTTTAAGGCACAAGAAAATGCTATAGCAGTTGCTCGTTTCTGGACAAAGCCAGTTTGATTATATATGTGTAATTCCATGTTTCTCCTTTGATTTTGTATGTACAATATTATTTATCTGACTGATTCGAGTAAATAAATAAATAACCTACAATAGTTCTCTGAAATTCCGCGTTATCAAACGGTGACAAACGTTACGCAGTACCTTCCGCCGACAATAACCATATAGACGACTGTTCGCTGTAGATCAATAGCAGATGGTTCTTGACCAATAGCATGCTTCCTATGTCACTAAATGCGGAGTTCAGTGCCTGGGCCGCTTATCAGGTCTCCAGTGTTGCACAGTTGTATGCAATTCTGTCTAGTATGGCTGATTGCTCTCAGAGGCTACAGTGGAAAGTTGAAAACGCTGTGCCTCGAGCTGGGAAACTCAGACATGCAATGTAAAGATGATTACCCAGCTAGGTTTTGAAAGCGAGCCGGTCGTTAACGAGGAAAATTAGGGAGCTATATATCACCACGTTATAAAAGCAAGTAGTTCCGTGACGTACTCAAGATCCTACTATTCTTAAAATTTAAGATTCATGTCAATGAATAATCTATAAATCAGAAATAAAATGTTACATTGGATCTATCAGCGCTCGTAAAATAATGTTGGCAACAGTGTCATGTATGTGTTGCTTACGAGCAGGTGTTGCCATGATCTATTATTGTCCCAATTTTGGATACAATTCATTTGATAATATAGAAGTTACAAATATTTAAAAGTTGGACCTATCAGCTGGCTTAAAATCATGTTTGCAGCACAGACATGTATCAGTTATTTCAAATTAATCTAGAATGTCGGGTGCTAAAAGTGTGCAAAATTTAGAGCTGTGGCTTGCATACTTTCTGATATATTGGAATTAGAATAGGAACAGCATTTATGAATAGTTGGCAGCCCTGCTGGCTCTCAAGAATGCGCATAGTCATATCTGATATGGTACACAAAGCACATACGACATTTGGTTGAAATCCCATTTATAGCGTAGAAGTTACATTCATTTAAATGTTGGACCTATCAGCAGGCTTAGAATCATATTGGCAACACTAATATCTGGGCTCCTGAAAATTATTCTGGTATGTCATCATTGTGTGTGCCAATTTTGGAACAGCACGCATGCATAACTTCTGAGATATACAACAGAGCTCAAATTTCAATTGTGATTTTTCAGCAGTTGATAGCACTGATGACATTTTCAGATATAGCCTTCAGATATTCAGGCAGAGATCTTAATACCGAATTTCGATTTGATAGCTGCAGCCGTTTAGGAGTTCACAAACACACACACACACACACACACACACACGCGCGCACATTTGCCCGGATCGATCTCATAAGTCTACTTTTTCCTTATTTTTACAAAATGTTAATAGTAAGCTAATGAACCAGTCTGGTTTTGTACCGTATTGTTTGTACACGTGGCAGTTATTGTTTTGATTCTATTCTCAATGAGTGCTGAAAAAAGTGTAATTTCTCAAGTCTTCAGTTTTTCTATAGATCAAAGTACTCTCAGTCCCCTCCACTCGAATTACCGAGACCCTACTGTATATAGTTACAATTGACATGTGTACGTATCGTATGGCCTTAGGCTACGATGACACGGATCAATATCACTATGTATCTATGGGAAAACAGGTGGTTTGAGCAATCCCCTACGTGTAGAGTAGCTTTGGTACACAGATTTTGAAGTCAAGATTTACTATTGCTTGTGGCTAATGCCGTTGAGGGTTTTAGTTTCTTTAACTATTCCAGGACTCACGACTTCTGAATTTGGAGTTTCGCGTTTTAAAAAATGCACAGGAAGTTAAAAAAAGAACTTGAAAGAATAATTTTAATTGGGTCAAAATAACCCCAAGACCACCTCGTGGTGTAGCGGCTAGCGTTCTTGGCTGTTGCCCCGGAGATCCAGGCTGGATTCTTGGCTCTGCCATAACATTTTAATTCTGGTGCGAGTGCTAGAACGGGGTACACTCACCCTTGTGAGGTACTGAGAAGAGGAAGGTTCGATTCCCACCTCAGCCATCCTGGAAGTGGATTACCACCATATATACTCCAAGGCAAGTGATGAGAAGGTTCCTCAACTTAAGACCACGGCCACCTCCTTCCCAATCCTATGCCCCAATTTACAAATTCACACACTAGTACATCCATTACATCAACACAGTTTAGCACACAAATTCTATACACACCCAATTACGTGGAGATATTACCACGATGTCGCAGTCCCTTAAATAAGCAGCAACAAAAAGTAATGTTTCATTTCATGGGCTTTATCCCTGTGTGTATAATTTTGTCTGATAACCCGTGTTACTGTGATTTATTAGTAATTCAGATGAGGATTGGGAAGGAGACGACCATAGCCTTGAGGTAAGAACCTCCCCGCCATTTGGAGTAGAAGTGGGAAATATCAATACCATTTACTATGTTAGAAAATGTTTGATATTTGTCGTATTGAATAATCATAGATAACTTAAAATATAACACCTAACAATACAAAATTAAGAACCTATATTCAAATCTTTGAATATATATTCAATTATTGGTACATGTCTATCAGCCAAATTGCTTATACCTAACTCTTAAGACTAGTGTTAACAATTCATAAAAAATATGGATATACAGTACTTACAATTACGTTGATGTAAATGAAAATCGTAAATATTACTTCGTTTTATGAATAATTGTTACACTAGTTTTAAGAATTAGATATAAGCGATTTGGCTGATGAAGACCTCAATGAAGGGTTGAAATATGATGAATTCTACCCTTAATCAGAACCTGGTATTTACACTTGCACCTGACAGATTATTGGAAATTTATGAGTCACATACCTTTCCAGTAGTCATTAAGAATTGAAAATACTGTCAATTATCACTGCTGCATTGGAAATATTTGTTATATTACGTACGGTAATTATTTTTGTTTCATCCTTGTTCAATTTGAACTACGGCAGCCATGCTGCTCACTCGGAAGGCTATCGTCAATTGTTATCTGGACGAGACATTGATGAGATGACGAGACAATATCACGGCAGCGTTCCTACATGGCTACGCTATAACCATTGTCAAAAACCATTTGATTGGGCGTGTTTAGCTGTAACCATTGTCAAAAACCATTGGATTGGACAAAACTAAGGCTAGAAAGATCGGGTTAAGGTGCGACCTTAGCGACTGTTGAGAAAAAAAAAAAATATTGATCTGGACGCGTTAGGCTGTAACCATTGTCAAAAACCATTATATTGGACAAAACGAAGGTTAGAATAATAGTACCGTATGTGTGGGGTTGGCAATACTATACTTGTGCATAATTAACGGCGAAAATGGCCGACACAGCCAGAATTTTTACTGTATTTTGTAAGTCGTGATATGATTTGGGGACGGGGGGTGGGTTATAGACAGCAGAGGAGTAAACATCTATTACCATATTATCTCCAGATTTTTTCCCCGAACATTTACTACAGGTATTTTGGCTAATTTCAGTAGTTAAAGATTTTTGTTCCCCTAGGTTCTGGTCAAGGGAAGTTTACCAAAACATGTACCAACGATTGAATAGACATTATGGTGTTTGAAGCCATTTTCAGTGTTGCCTTAGTAAACTGAAGTTTGATGCTTTTCAGTCTGTCAACACGATTGTACCCAAATTAGATAGGTTATTACCTAATCCTGAAAAGAAAAAAGTACACGAGACTAATAAATACACTTGGATGACCAGTTTCGATCGTCAAGCAATCATCATCAGATCCTTTACACTTAGGCTACAAACTTGTTTATGTCTGAAAGTATGGGTGAAAATAGTTATAGTCTATGTGATGTTTTGTTAATTTACTGAAAGTAGATATTTTCATCGATACTTTCAGATATAAAAGTTTTGTAGCCTAAGTGTAATGGATCTGATGATGATCGCTTGATGATCGAAACTGGTCATCCAAGTGTCTTTATTAATCTCCATGTATTTTTTTCTTTCAGAATTAGGGAATAACCCGTCTTATTTGGGTACTACAGTACAATCGTGTTGACCGACTGAAAAGCATTAAAATTCTGATTTAATAGATATTCATAAATTAAATAGATGTTCTTAATTTTGTATTGATAGGAGTTATATCTTAAAAGTTATCTAGAAGTGGGAAGCCATCTAAAACCACTTCTAGAATGATTGAGGTAGAAATTTAACTCTCCTCTTCTCAGTTTTGCCTCACGAGACTTTGTGAACCTCCTTCCAGTTCTCAAACGTCAATTAAATTTCCTGGCAGAACTGAGAATCAAACCCGGACCTATACAGTGACAGCCAAGGATAGTACTACACCACGAGTCGTATAATGTGTATATAGAAGAATTATCTTTCAGAGAGGTGAATTGGCTATTCGCAAAATGGCATCCTTGAGGTGTGCTCACTTCACGTGCACTGTGACGAACGATGACAAATGATCTGAAAATAAATCTGAAACATCAGCAAACACATAATTTGCTCATGCTTGCAGCGAGTTATGAAGGTATGACCTCAGTGCCACAGAGACCATCTTATCCACTGGCGAAGAAGTGAACTAATTGTTGTTGATTCATTTAGGGACTTTGCGACAACCTGGTCATGTAGTCCCATGTACCTTGGTGAGTGTGGAGAACTTTCCTGGTAACCTGTGTTACTGTGATGCTGTATTAGTGTGTGTACTTGTAATTCAGATGAGAATTGGAAAGGAGGCGGCCCCTCGTCTTAAGTTAAGAACCATCCCGTCATTCACCTGGAGTAGAAGTGGGAAACCACGGAAAATCCACATCCCGGATGGCTGAGGTGGGAATCGAACCCGCCTCTTCTAACTTTCGCCTCACGAGGCTGAAGTACCTCATTCCAGGCCTCAGACCAGAATTAAATTTCTTGGCAGAGCCGAGAACCGAACTCTGGCCTCCGAGGTGACAGCCAAGAATGCTAGCCACTACACAACGAGGCGGACTGAAAGAAGTAACTTAATTATCACCCCGTGCGCGTTAAATCGCTCACCACGACAGCGATAGGTAGCTGCAGCAAATCCGGAGATTGTAGGCTCAAAACCGGCGGCGACAGCAGTTCTCCTGAGCGTGGTTTCCCATGGATTTTTCCAATCTCCCTCCTGGCAATTTCCGGGATAGTCCCGGGGAACCTAGCACATCACTGACCCTATTAAATACAGTTTCACTAATTCAGAAACAAGTCATCAGACATATTGAACACACACCCAAGTACACGTGGCTGATAACCAAGATTGTAGTGATAGAAGCCGTTTTTCAGCGTTGCTTAATTCTAATGAAGAAAGCTTTTCATCTGTCAACACGAATTGTGCCCAATTAACATTAGGCGAGAGACATATTTACATACACTACAAACTAACACACTTTATTTGTGCATAAAGAGAGTTAGTTTGTAGTATACATATACTTGTTTCCCGCCTAATGTAATTGGGCACAATTCGTGTTGACAGACTGAAAAGCTTTCTCTATTATGATGAAAAGGAAGATTGCAGTTTTACGTGACCGTGAATCTTGTGATTATGAGCCACGGGACCTCCTTTTTACGTGGAATCCGAACCACAGGACATGGCATTTCACTTCGAAAATCTCACATGCATTGACCCTATTATGATGACCAACATGTCCCAAGCCTCTCAAATTAATTAACAGCAATTATTAATTATCACTGATGATTATGATAATGGTTGTTTTAAGGGGTTTAACATCGAGGTTATCGGCCCCTAATGGTTTGGGTGACCGTGAAAATGAAATGTAAACTATAACTAAAACCAACTACTAACTTAAATACTAGAAGAATAAATGGAAAACAGAAGAAAAATAAGGCAAATAAAGGACAGAAGGAATGCCCTCAACCCTCGAAGAATGCAGATTGAGGGACTTGGAAGGAAGGAGAGCCATGAAAGGCAGATAGGAAAGTGAAAGAGAAGAGGGTCCGCCCCCAGAGGTAATGGATAAAAGGGGGAAAACCGGAACCAGTTCAGGGATCCCTCGGGGTGGCAATATCCAGGGTGCACCAGAAGTGGTGGGGCTACATACACCCTGCCTCCTTGAGGGCCTTGAGTAGAAGGCGGGAGAGGCCCCTCGCAGAAGGAGGCTATCAGAAAAGATGAGACAAGGGCCAATTAAGGCAGGAAAGGAAGGGACTCTCTAGGCCTCGGATATCCTAATACCGTCGGGGTCGGAACAGAACAAGAGTTGACCAAGTGAGGTCGACAGGAGAGAAGACGAAGAGGAGCCCGGCACAAGTAAGTGGAAGCAATGCCGGACTCAGCTGGGGCCCTGTGGTTGCCAACCCACGTCCCATTAGATGTGAGCCCCTGGGGGGAATTACCAATGATAGTCTCATTTATGTATTCTTTCAGTCTACTTGCATGTCATCCGTCTAATAACCTCTGTCATTACGGTGGCTGTACTAGAGTGTGTATTTGTAATTGAAATTACAGCGAGAGCCTTCTTTATAGAACGGAGCCTCGCAAGCGCCGTGTGACGGTTGGGGGCACTATGTGTAGCAGCGTCTCGAGCGAGGCACTGGCGCTAGCAGCAGCGTAGCGCCCAAATAGCTTAACACATTTACTCGTTATAACGTATTTAATAATCATCATTACTTAGGCTACATGAAAGCCTCCGTGGCTTAGGCGGCAGCACACCGGCCTCTTACCGCTGGGTCCGTGGTTCAAATCCCGATGAGATCTGTGCTGGACAAAACGGAGACACATTTTTCTCCGGGTACTCCGGTTTTCCCTGTCAACATTTCATTCCTGCAACACTCTCCACTATCATTTCATTTGTCATTCATGTAATCATTGCCCCAGAGGAGTGCGTCAGGCCTCGGCAGCCGGCACAGTTCATATCCTCGCCGCTAGATGGGGGCTTCATTCATTCCATTCCTGACCCGGTCGGAGACTGGAAGCAGGCTGTGGATTTTCAATTAGGCTACATGAAATTCCGAGTGATTGCTGGAAATGCTGTCCTTCATTTTCTAAACACACGTTGCACCGACGTAGGAAGTTTTGGTACGCTCGCTGTAATTCATCCTCGCTGATATTTCGTATTAGTGCAGTTCGTTAGTTTTCGAGAGCCTCCAGAGTACGCGGATTGTTTCTGCATAGGCCTACTTTTTGTTTGAGGTTCCCCCACAAGTAAAAATCGCACGGTGCTGAAACTTACGAACTCATTTACTGGCAGAATTCTACTTGAGAAGATTAACATTCACTAGGAAAATTCGATGTTTTGTTCTATACCTAACCATGTTTACGGGATACGGGATAGGCTACAGTGCTTCACCACAAGTCTTTAATTTTCCCAAGTAAGGTATCTTGCCAGCTGCGTATGTAATAAATGCCACGACAGCATCCGGAGCTTAGGACCCGCCGTTGTAATCCGTACATGCTACAAATCCGGCGGTGACTCATTGCGGCCTGCCATCGCCCGGCCTCTGCGAGGCTCCGTTTGATAGAGAGGACCCTCACTGTAGTATTTGGGTTGGAAACCGCAGTGGCCTTAATTCATGTTGTACTGTATTATACCGGCATTCGCCAATAGTAGAAGTGGAAAAACACGAGATTTGTGAATGGAAATTACGCCCTACTAGGCAGACCACGATCAGCTGATGCTGCGAACCGTCAGGATAGCCACTGTTAGCGCTGGGGTTCGAACCTCCCATTCTCCGGATTTCCTGCAGCTGCCCTCTCGGCCGTGGTCCACAATTTAACAAGAATGGCTACGCCGCGGGACCTTTTCAAATTAAGTGATTAGCGTAATAATGGCCTCGCCCTCAATTCACAATTCCCTATTTTACCCCGTAATACAACATAGAAAACTTAGTCCTTAGCAAATAGTAAATTGGGCTACTATTGTGCTCATAGCCTCAAACATGAGTGGCAATAGTAGAAGTTTCATTTGACGAACTTTGACATCGTGGTCATTTAGCCTCGTGTACTTTAGTGCGTATCATACTAATATATAAAAATGAGATGGTGTGTGTCTGTCTTTCTGTCTGTCTGTTACTCAATAACGCAAGAACCACTGGTCCGATTTAAATGAAATTTTGCATGGATGTAGCTGATTTACCATGTTTACATATAGGATACTTTTAATTTCGATATTTTGCACTATTAAAAAATGGCGACCATTTTAGTGACTTCACTACGCCCTTTGGTCTCAAAATTTCATATTTCCATATCAAATAAAACGAGAACGCTAAGAAATAGCAAACTTTTGATGGCACATACGAGATTTAAAATTTAATTTCCTATCCGAAAGGTCCTTATCACTTTTCGTGTATCTCCAACGGTTAGCGAGTAAAACCTAAATGTGTGCAATAAAACGCGGTTAACACCGAGCGGTGCAGTATATCTCTACATACATAAAAATTAAAGTTTGAATGTTTTTTTCACAATTTCTACGGAAATTTGAGTTATTTACGCGTTTCAGACTGTTTTATTATGGATGCGTGCGAAAATAATTTTTTGGTCTGTCTTGTCTGTTGACAATTTTTGTTCCCTTATAACTCGAGAACGGCTAGGTGTATCAACTTAAAATTTGGTACAGATATCCATCAGAGGCACGACACTGATCATTGATGTAACCCTTCTCCGTACCTCTCTTAAAAGAGGGCCTACCCCCTTAAAATACATGCTGAAATAGGAGTAGAAGGACGAGACAATGATCATTTTCAGCCCCTCAATGTGAGAGACAAAACTCTGGGATCCCAAAGGGTCCCCGAAATCCACATTTTAAGGCCCTAAAACCAACCGTTTTTGAGATATTCCCAGAAAACTGATTTCATTTAATAAACTAATGAACGAATTCAAGCCGGTAACCATGGCAACAGATTCTCAGAGGTCCATCTATTGCTGTAAGACGCAATGCAATTCCATTAATTACATTGGTGTGAAAGTTTGCAAACGGCTAGAAGGTTATCACGGAAAGAAATTAAGCTGTAAAATTCATCAATACGTATAATGCGCTTAAGGGGGTCAAGGGGTACACTAGAATTTTTTCACGCGATTTACACCTGCGGGTGTGGCACGGCAGGTCTATTATATTCCTATCCCTATATTTTATTATTATTATTAGTATTATATTATGGCGTACAACGAGGGGACAAAGCCCCTCGGTGCCAGAAACAAAACTTGGGGGCCCTAAAGGGTCCTCGAAAACGATATTATAAGGCTCTAAAACCAACAGTATCTGAAATATTCCCAGAAAACTAATTTAATTTAATTTAACAAACTAATGAAGGAATGCAAATCGGTAACCATGACAACATTATCTCAAGGGGTGGCATCCAACTCTCCATCTATTTCTGTAAGAAGCAATGTCACTCCATTTATACCTTGCCACGGTGGGTGAGCGGATAGCGTGTCGGTATACTAACCCCAAGATTGCAGGTTCACTCCTGGCCGTGGTAAGTGATTTTTGAAAGGCGGCAAAAATATGACTCGCATGTCATACGATGTTGGCATGTCAAAGAACCCATTTGAATTCAGTAGGCCGTGTTCATAATGGCAAAATTAATCTCAGGAGTTTCCGCCAACACAAAGTTCCTCATTTCTCTACTAGAAAGCGCTATAGTGTACAAGGAGCTTAGATATCTACCCTCCTTGACTTTCATAGTGATTCAAGGAACAACGAAATTTCGACATGCAAGCTACCCTCTGGGTGTCAAATTACGAAGCTTGCACCCGGCACCGAGGCCATACGATTTTATTATTAGGCTACTCCATTTATTACATTTCTGTGAAAGTTTGCAAATGGCTATAAGGTTATCACGGAACCAACGTAGACTGTATAATTCGTCAATGCAATTAAGTGGGTCAAGGGGTAACCTAGAATTTGTTCATGCAATTTCACGTGCGACATATAGTACAGAAAGTCTATTATATCTCCAAACAGCAACATTATTTTCAAATATTCCTGCATTGAATCAGCACTTTTTGCGGCTTTTAGGAATTTGGGCCATTTGAGGCTAAAGAACCTGAATTTTCATGCACCACAAGCCTTTATAATTTATGAAAGAGGTCTTCCTGTGTATGGGGATCTAACACAACGTAGAGGGTAATTTTTTATGTGAGGTGTATTGTGTTTCGTCTACAAGGCTTTCAAATCTATTTCACGTCATGAAGTACACGTTAGGTGAATTTAGTTTGAAAGCACATTTTAACTATTCTTTTTTTTTTTTTGTCGACATACGGGTTCATTGTAAGGATGATTTTGTTTGATACTGTGTGGTAGATATACCCATATTTGGATATCTGGGTGATATGTTGTAGACAATAGAATTGTCTGTCTGCCTTTCTGTGTATCTTTATGTGCGCCTATAAACCGTGTTGGGATGCTTGGTGCATCGTAAAATTAGGTATGGTAAACATGAGTCAATACACCAATCATTTATAGAACTCCTCAACGTACTTTTCATACAGTAGAAGGGTGGATATAGGGAAAAACTTCTCAAAATACATGCTAAAATAAGCGAAATATAAAAATTATCCTAGAAGGATGATCAAAGCATATGTTGCGCTTCTCACTGTGAGACACAAAATTCGCGAGTCTATAAGGGGTCTCCGAAAATCACATTTTAATGCTCTTAAATTAACAGTGTTTGTGATATTCCCAGAAAACTAACTTCGTTGTGATAAACTTATGAAGGAATGACAAACCGCTAACCATTGCAACAGTAGCTCAATTGATAATGTCTGGTGATAATATATAACACCGTTCGAAGAACGGGTACTTCTGCTAGTTCTAAATAAATAATATTGTAGGAAAACTGTGATTACAGACTGAGACACAACCATGAACTCTACACACATGTTACCAAAATCACTGACGTGATGAGAGAGGAGGATTGCGTTCTATGGTCATTTAACAAGACAGCCCATTTCGATTGCCGAACAAAATCTTTACCTACATTCTGGGTAAGAATACCAAGGGAGCGTGGTTCACAGAGGTAGAAAAGTATTTAAAAGAAGTAGGAATTACATACGATATTCAGATGCGTACGCCCCTTAAAATGAAACTAAAAGAACACCAGAGTTTCCAGGAAAAGCCTAAACTAACAACCGGCAAGACGTGGACTGAAGCCAGGAAGCAGCAGCATCGAGAGCACATGAGGCGTTACTGGGCGAAGGAAGAGAGCAGTTCAATTATTAACGTGGTCCATAACTGGCCGAAAATTCAAGGAGAAGAAATAAATATTGTCTGATAACCTGTGTTTATTGTGGTGTCTGTAATTCAGGTAAAGATTGGGAAGGAAATGGCCGTGACCGTAAGTAGAAACTACAGAAAACCATTTCCAGGATGGCTAAGGTAAGTGATCGAACCCATCCCTTTTTCTCAGTTTGGCCTTACGAAGCTGAATGTACCCCGTTCCAGTCCTTTGATTCAATCCAATGGTAACTGTAAAACACCATGCTTGTTGTGATGGGGGACAAATGACAAGGATACATTGTTAGTAATTAAACAAAACACACACACACACACACACACACACTAGTGACCATCCTGCAACAGTAAGCTGGCAACACTGTTCATTAAAAAAGAACCACACATGCAAAAATAAAAGGTCTGAAGCCTTGGACATGAGGTTGAGATCACAATGAAAGCTGTGACCAGCAGAAAGTGCCCAAACAAAGCGAATGACACGACAGCATTGTGCAAGATCATATGATAGCAGTATTGGAGGGAAGTGTCAATGCCTGCAATTTTTACATCTTTGAGACATGCAATGCTAAAAGGCAAATATTGTCGTTGATTCTTTATGTGACTGTGACATCATGGGCATCAGCCACGTATACTTAGATGTGTGTATGTACCGGTATGTGCGGAATCCGTCTGTTAACTGCAGCCGAAAGAAATCGGAAACCAGGTTCCACAAGCAAAAAGCTAAAGGAAGTAGGAGGCTTCTTAGTAACACCGAATGAGACATCATCGTATGATGATGAATATTTTCTAAATACTGAAATTACCTGAAATACCTTTCCAAATGATTAAAACTAAACCAGGAAATGATGTAATAGATGTTTACTCCTCCACTGACCATAACTCACTCACCGTCCCCATTTTTTTAGATCACGACTTATAGCCTACTGTAGTAAAATTCCGGCTGTGCCCGCCATTAGGCCTATGTGCGTGAATTATCGTCAATTGCAGTACAGTAAAATTTGTTAAATCCAGACCAATGGAATGACCGACGTAGGAATCTAACCCGGATCTTCTCTGTGACAGCCAAGAATATTGGCTACTACGCCACGAGGTGGACACAATATTGGAGCAGATTTGAATGAAGGAAGCTTGTAGTTTAACGTGATCACATCTTGGGATCATGAGCCACGGGACCTCTATTTTTACGTGCAATCCGAACCACAGGACGTGATATGTCATTCGAAAATGTGACATGTACAGTATGTGCTGTATGTGTTAAAATTTTCCGGCCTGAAGGTAAGATTATCTAGGGCCATACCTACGTTCATTTACCTTTCTACATGGGAGAAAACAAATTCAGTGTGGAAATCTTCAATAATATACGCAGCCCTGGTATAAGACTGCCACAAATCAAAAAACATGAATTTTGAAGTAGGCTATGTGGTACTTATAAAATGCCTGTGATCAAGTCCGCGTCTTGTAAAACTGACCTGACATGACCCATGCATACTCGGCCGGCGAACTGCTACAACTCAGATCCTATAAATAGCAAGTCTACGGGACTGAATATAAAACTGCCATAACTCAAAATTATTTTTGATTAAAACAATTACAATCCATAAACGAACTTTGCCTGCTATTGCATAGTACTAGACAATGTTAGAAGTTAGTAATACGTTACTTCTTTCATTGTGTAAATATTTATATTTTTCTATTACATCATAATCCTTAAATGCTTCTCCTGAAACTGTCCTTTTTGACTTGTGTCAGTCTTGCACCTGGGGTGCGTAAATGTTTAAACCTGGGCGATTTTTACAAAAAATAAAACATAAAACAAAAATGTGCAAGTCAAACATCCCCTACAGATCTGTTAACATCGCAATGTTTCGTTAAAAACAACCAAGCCGTAAATAAGTCTCAGAGGTTGTTGATTACGCAATATTTAATGGGCCAGGTGTACCACACGCAGACATTAACCTCAACAGGACAATGACAGCAGTAACTCACTGAGCAACCGAATGTCTTAAATTTACACCGGAAACTTCAAGCAATTAACTTGAAACTTTCTTAATTTTCATGGCCTTCCATCTTCCACCCTCTCCAGGTGCCTCCGTGGATTACAACTATGCATATCGGTTCCTCCGCTACTTCAATGCTTCCATATTTGACAGATAATGTAACATTCCTCTTCTCCTTCAAACCGGACTTCACGGATAAGTTTAAAACATGTAGGCAGAAACAATAATATAAATGTATTTTCTTTGACTTACCAACCGGCTTTCTTCTCGTGAATAGATGCGTGTGTTGCCGAACTGACACTGCACTGCTGTCACAACACGATTCCGTATGCCTTGGGTGAGGTCACGTGGTAGTGCTACGTAGTCTGTCCGTGGGCGACTGAAGTCAGGCAGCCCAACCAACACTAACTAAACATGACCTTGGTTCGGCTCGGCAGAGCGGGGCACTGGACTGAAATAAAAGAACATCAAGGATCTATGAGCGAACTCCGACGGTGGATTTCAGGTACTAAAACTACGGCAGGTGTAATTTAAATTCGCATCGAAGGCGCCCGTAGAGCTTTTGTTCTCGGTTACGTTTCAAAACTCACGAGCTAAAAATAGTAACAAATAGTATCAAAACTCACCACTGCAAACTAGTAGCTGAATTAAGATTCGTAATTAGTCTCAAAATTCACAACTCCTGAGAGCACGTGCCTGCGATGACCACAGGAAATATGAGCTGTACATTGCCCTTCAACCCATGTTTGTACACCCAGTTTTAGAATGGGATTTCGTTTGTATTGTTTTAACAGGAATTAGGCTATCAAACTACCACAGACTAAATTCTCCAAGTATAACTCAGACATTCTGCTTGGTGTCATCAAGCAGGCCTTAAAACTTGATTGGAATCATGGATGTCGTTATTTTGTGTTTGGATACAAAGCGACAGCCATTGGTCATTACAAGTAAGGCCCGGATAGTTATGTGTTTAATTTTTTTAATTAACTAAATATTTGCTATTTATTTACATATTTTTGCCATTATAATAAATAAATATATATTCTGGCGTATTTACTCATAAGTACATATTTCCTATATTTGGTGGTACCTGTTGTTCTCCTTAGATGATTACTGCCCACATTTTCGAACGTGGGCAATTCCAGTAATTTGCTTCTCTATTTCGTGAATGCACCCTTGTCTCTGCATTGTAGTAGTATTTCAAGACAGGAATTCCGCGGTCATTAATTATAGCAGGGGGTGCTGGAGTCAACAGTCTCATTTGAAGCCTCCTTGACAGGAAATTTTACTTTAAATTTCAGTGGTCTGCAAAACTTGTGAGATCCCATGTCATAGATTTATGCATGTTAAAGAACCTTTCACTAATTACACGTGTGTGTAGCTAAATTGTATAGGTTAAGAATGTAAACAACGCTCTTGGGTTCCTACGTTCGTTGCCAAGAGTCGACTGCGGTGGCGTCTGGTAGCTAAGTTCCGAACTAGTAGTCGTTGACGGCGGCGTTTGGCGGCTAAAGTAGGAACTATTTGAAAAATTCAAAAGTCTGCAGTCCTTACTTGAATTAAAAATACAGATAACACACACACTAATACAGTCATCACAATTAACACCGGTTATCAGACAGATTCTATACACACCCAAAGCACACGGGGCGACATGACTGCATTGTACCAGCCCCTAAACTTAAGAACCAACCAACCAAAACTTGTGAGTATTAACAGAGTGCTATCAAAGTTTTTGAAGTGACCTTTTCTTCTGCTCTTTAGAATGAAATTCGTAAACAGCACATACATGATTTTGTATCGCGCATCTGCAGTGCAGTAAGACGGATCGGAAACTGAGGCAAGCCCCAGAATATTAAGCGGGAACATTTGTATAGTAGACAGGATTATGGATTATTCAAGCAGCTGGACTTTGAACTATATTTGGAGTAACTGAATGGACATAAATTTGATACAAATTTAAGAATATGTTTTGGAAACTAAATCACATCTTTTTCCCTTTTCAGCATATAAAAAAATACATATTTCTGAAAAGTTAAGCACATAGGCTACTTATCCGGGCCCTGGTCATTAGCAAAACAATAATTGAAATGCGTCTAGTAAGCACGTGGAATGCTCATATCTCTCAACCCTATCAAATGACTTAGATTTCTATTGTGTTAGCCGTGTACTGAAACAAATAACTAGCAGCTTATTCGACAATAATTAGAATAATAATGTTATGAGTTTTACGTCCCTTTAACTACTGTGGCTTTTAGAGACGCCGGGATGCAGGAATTTTGCCGCAGTTCCGGCTGGCGCTAACAATGGACCTTTTCCCATTCAAAGAATTATTTATTTATTTATTTATTTATTTATTGTCGCAACATGACAGTGCCCCAATTACAGTAGCAAACAATTGTTCACACACAGGTAATACATGAAAATACATTAAAATACAAGATAAAAATACATTGGAATACAAAATAAACAAGTAGTTCCGTGAAGAACTATACAGCCTATTTTCATATATCCTACTTATGTTAATTGCCACTATCAACATACACAATTTCTGTTTGATTGCTGTAATAGATTCGTAGATATTAAGAACCGACTAAATATTTCGGATGGTCGCCATGTTGGATTTTATATTTGTAGGTCCTAGAGTTATGTACTGTTACATGCAGATTATTGTGAACGTGTAGTATTCAAACTTCAATCGCAAAATTAGGACACAAGAAAAAAACAAGGAGATTTTAAAATTTTTCACAGCTGCCATCTTGAGGTTATGGAAACAATTGAAATAAATTAGATGCCAGTGGATTAACATTCGTATAAGGATTTACTGTACCAAGTTTCACTGCACTCGGATGGTTAAATTGTGAGAAACGTCCATGTGAATATTTATAATTCGCGTCACCGCCATGTTGGATTTGTGATCACCAGGTTATTTAAAGTCCTATAGGTGAACTTAAGTTCATAGCCCCTATGAACATTAAAAAATGCAGTTTGATTGCTAAAATAGATTCGTAGATATCGTCTAAATATTTCGGATGGTCGCCATGTTGGATTGTTAAATGTATAGGCCATAGAGTCATGTATCATTAAAGGAAAATTATTGCGTAGGTTCATTATTCAAACTTTTACTTCGATCGCATGACTACATCACAAGAAATAAAAACTTAATTTTAAAATTCGCACTGCCGCCATCTTGAGGTTATGTAAACAATTGAACTAAATTAGATACCAGTGGATTACAATGTGTATAAATATTTCCTGTACCAGGTTTCAGTGCGCTTGGAACATTAAATCGCGAGAAAGGTCTATTTAAAATTTTCAAATTCGCTTGGCCGCCATGTTCGTTTTGTAGTTAACCGGTTTTTGAAAGTCTTATAGATGGACTTCCAGTAGTGCCCTTTATCTCCGTACAAAATTTTAGGGAGATACCGCTAATAGTTTCAGAGATATAGAATGCCGGTGAAATATTTCGCACATCCGCCATCTTGTGATTATGTAAACAATTGAACGAAGTTAGATGTCGGTGCATTACAATGTGTATAAACATATACTGTACCAAGTTGCATTGCGTTTGGTTGGTCAAATCACGAGAAACGTCTATTTAAAAGTCGCAAATTCACTTGGCCTCCATGTTGGTTTTGTAGTTACCAGGTTTTCAAAAGTCACATAAGTGAACTTATAGCAGTTCCCTCTATCACCATAGAAAATGTCAGGGTAATATCGGTAATAGTTTCGGAGATATTGAATGCTGGTGAAATATTTCGCACAGCCGCCATGTTGGATTGGTGAGTCGTAACAAAATTTGAAGGGCACGGTCGAGGTCGCCGGGAATAGTGCTATGAACTTTCCGAGTTTCATTGAAATCGCTCCTGCCGTTTAGATTTTATTAGGGGGGGGGGGGGGGACACACACACGAATCACACACACACGCACACACACACGGACAAAAGGTGATCTCATAAGCCTATATTTTCAAAATTGGAAATAGGCTAAAAATGAAAATTAAAAATTGAAAATTAAAACTTAAAAATTGAAGATTAAAAATTTTAAATTTAAATATAAAAAAAGAAATTGTTAACAAGGAATATACACAAGTTCAAGTCGCATTACCAGTAAATGAAGCATGATTTTTAATATTTGGGCCACATAATGTAAAGATAGATTCATATTTTTAGGTACTAATACAATAGCAATGAAAGATGGTAAGAAAGTGAAACCAAAAACTATTTTTTATTTATTTAGTCAATTTATCCTCCAGTTTGGTGGTTCCCGCGGACTCAGCGATGGAACTCACCACTACCGCCTCTATGGGCAGTGTCCTGGAGCTTGGAACATCTGGTCGGGAGGGATACAACTGGGAAGGTGTGATCAGCGGTCTCACCTGCAAAGCGAACAGGGGCCTCATGAGGGATGGGAAGGGATGGAAGATTGGGATGGATAGGCTAGGAAGAGGGAAGGAGGCGGCCGTGGCCTTACAGTAGGTACCATCCCGGCATTTGCCCGAAGACGAAGTGGGCAACCACGGAAAACCACTTCGAGGATGGCTGAGGTGAGAATCGAACCCCCTCTACTCATTGGGACACCCGAGGCTGAGTAGACCCCGTTCCAGTCCTCATTCCACTTTTCAAATTTCGTGGCAGAGCCGGGAATCGAACCCAGGACCTCCGGGGCGGCAGCTAACTATGCTGACCGCTACGCTACGGAGGCGACGAAACCTAAAACTAATAGCAGCTAAATTTAAGTATGTGATTTTCAAGTCTGACCCAGGTACAGAAACCGGTTAGAACCTACTTTTACTAACCCTCTTCTTGAAATTCGTGAATTCTGAGACTCGTGAGTTTTGAGACGACACGTTCCTTATCAGGGGACAAAACATAGCCTAGGTGTCGACTATAGACCAAGATACAGGAGACAGAAATATGGCAGGTTTATTTTCTTTGCTTTCCTTTTATCCTCCATTGGTCAGCTGTTCTTGGTCTCCTCTAACCCTAACGTCGCAGGTGCATTGTCTAGGTCCTTTGAGGTGGAACCACCTCGTGATGTAGCGGCTATCATTCTTGGCTGTCAACCTGGAGACGAGAGTTCGATTCCCGACTCTGCAAAGAAAATTAATTCTGGTCTGAGGGCTGGAAAGGGGTACATCCAGCCTACCTCAGCCATCCTCATAGTGGTTTTTCGTGGTTTCCCCACTTCTACTCCAGGCAAATGCTGGGATGGTTCCTAACTTAAGGTCACGACCGTCTCCCAATTCTCACTTTGCTTACAAATACACACACTAATACAGCCATCACAATAAGACAGGTTATCAGACAAATTATACTCACACAAGTAGGCTACACGGGGCTACATGACCACCACATGGCTCCCAAATAAATCAACAACATCATTGTAGACTATGTCTACCCCTCATTATTACCGTTTTAAACGGGTTCGGGGATGAGATGCAATGAAAGGCTTTGTGGCGGGTGGTTTTTACGGCACCAACCTCATGAGAGGAGTTAATAAGAGATGAAATGAATGAAACTGGGCAAGAATGTGGAAGGAAGCGGCCGTGGCCTATCAGAAGGTTTTCCAGGAGTTGAAAATGGGAAACCACGGAAAACCATTTCAAGGGCGGCCGACGGTGGGGCTCGATCCCACGTCTACCAAATACGCAGATAGCTTGTCCCCATGGCCTAGCGCTGCGCTTTAGTGAGCGTCGGTAACAACAACAACATTACTTTCTGTAAATCATAGATGACGCGCATTGTAAATCCTCAAACATACGAGTAAATTCATCTAACTCGTCTCTGATTAATATAATCTATAGGAACATGCATATTGTATTATATCATTCCTCAAATTATAATAATAATAATGTTATTGGTTTTACGTCCCTTTTAACATCTGCGGCTTTTAGAGACGCCCGGGGTGCCGGAATTTTGCCCCGAAGGGGATCCTTAACGTGCCAGTAAATCTACGGACACGGCTCCCTCGCATTTGCGCACCCTCAAATGCCAGCTGACTGCGCCAGGATACGAACCTGCAACCTCGGGCCCAGCAAGCGAGAACGTTACCCCTGAGCCACGCAGCCAGCCCTCAAATTATAAATGGGGTGCAAGTCAGATATGAATTCCTCGAGCTCGTCACAGAGAAACGTGAAGTAGAGTAGTTCTTCTCTATTATACATGGCATTCCAGAGTAAACGATCATTAAGACTATAGTTTATGATAAATCTACCTCTTATAAGGTGCATTCAAAAAGTAACGAGCCGGAGGCTGGAATGCGCAAACCGGTGACGACATCGGCTAATCGTGGCGTGTGTAACGAGGTGTGGTTCTGACCAGAGCGTGGAAAGTCACCGCCCGTCGCTAGAGGGCACGCGTGCACGTCACGTGATGATACAAAGAGAGCAGCAGCATGCATTAGTCGTCCAACGCTGCCAGTCGCATTGCAAACTGTGACATGGAGGCGTCAACCGAAGAGCAAAGAGGTGTTGTTCAGTTTCTGACAGCGGAAGGAGTAGGGGAACGGACATTCATCGCCGAATGTCACAAGTGTACGGCGAACACTGCATGTCCCTTGCAAGGGGCAAGGCATGGGACAAGCGCTTCAGGGAAGGACGGGTGTCGTTAGCCAATGATGCCCGGTCTGGGGCACCCCCCTGCATTACCGATGACAACGTCCAGCTAGTTGATGCACTCATTACCCAGGACCGCCGAGTGACAGTGAACGCCATAGCCGCCGTGGTCGCTCCACGACAATGCACGACCTCATACGGCCAACACAGTCGCGGCACTCCTGCAGAAATTCAAATGGGAGGTTCTCGGCCACCCTCCATACAGTCCAGACCTCTCTCCCTGTGATTACGCCATGTTTGGTCCCCTGAAAAGGGCTATGCGGGGCCAATGATTCACCTCGGACGCCGACGTCCAGCTGTACCTGCGGAACTGGTTCACATCTCAGCATAGGGAATTTTATGAGACAGCCATTCACCGCCTCGTGTCACAGTGGGACAAGTGCCTCAACAGCCAGGGCCAATACTTCTAACATACAGGTACTGGTTTCTGTAATTATGCCTCCGGCTCGTTACTTTTTGAACGCACGTTATACAATGGGTACCATGAATCGACTTTCGGAAAATTGCACATTACCCAGACCCCAAAACCAGCATCAGTTTAAAAGTTTATAGCCTATACTGTATTATCACTTTCTTGTAGATACGATAATAAAGGCATTTTGCACCAACCACTTTCGAATTTATACAAAAAACTAGCAACCCACCCGGCTTCGCCCGGGAACAGTTATGAATGCATTACGTGATAAGCGCTTTTTCTTTCGATGTCAATGAACTACGACCTATATCCGTTTTACGTCTCGGCATGATGGGTTAAAATCACTGACTGGACTATTAATTATATTATCATGGAGATGCATGTGCAACGAATTCTTGTCAGACGTAATTGAAGAATGGCGAGGTGCATGGAACACAAATCCCCCTTCCGTCTAATCTAAAAACACTTATAGTGAGCGATGTATTGAAGAGAGATATGCTCTCGCGGACAATTCTGAACAATTCTCACACTCATAGTATATTGATATTTTTGACGGTTTGACCAGCGTAAGCTTAAAACATTCCTCTCGGCACGACGGAAAGCGATGTAGATTTCACCAGGCAAACTAGGGGGCTGTAATAGGCAGAATATGCAGGTTTTCGTAGAAGGAACAGACCTCATTTACTGCGAGAAATTATTTTACAATTGGAACTTAATGAACTTTTTTTTCGTCTTTCTGTGCATAATAGCCTACTTTCGATTTTTGCAAAAAATGAAAGTAGACTTCTAAGATCTACACAGGGCCAAAAATTGTGTATCTGTCTGTGTGTATGTAAGGGTGTATGTGTGTACTCTGTATGTCTGTCACCCCCCCCCCCCCTCAATTCAAACACGGTGAATCCGAATTGAACGACATTTGGTACATAGGTAGCCCTAACAAAGAGCACCTCAGTGTCATGTTTTATATCGCCGCCATCTTTACCAAAACTCAATGGCGGCCACTCAAACGTTCAAAACGTAAAATCAGATAACGACTAAACTAATCATCCGATATCTACCAAATTTGGCAACAATATACCTACATATAGGACGCGTATTGTGCCCAAACTATAAGAGCATCCGCCGTACCATTTCAGGATGGCGGCCGTGTGAATTATCCAAACTTTATAATCCATAACATGGGACCCACCAGTTCCGATTATCGAACCGAGAATCGTTTAAACTATTCTAAAGGACGTGGTCCGTTCGAAATTAAAAGTTTATCTTGTAATATTATAGTGCAGAAGTGATTTTAAAAAGCTGAGCCGTCTCAGAAGACAAGATGGCAGCTAATAGCTTTTGCCAGACCTATATTTCACTAGTTTGTGTATTCCATGCAATATAGCCTACTATTGGAAATAACATTGTCTTTGTATGAAATGTTTTATACATAAGAAGAATACTCCACTGAAGAAATCGTTAACTCTAAATCATTATTTACTAAGACGTTGAATGTAATTCAACTGATATCGTCGAAGTTTGGTTGACTTGTTTGGCTGCGTGGTAAAGCGTTAGCCTCTTACTCGTATGACTGGAGTTCTAAACCTAACATAGTTGTTTTTTTTGCTTGTTTTTTTTTTAAATATTTATTGTTTTGTAATTATTCCGACGTTTTAAAATTAAGCGTTATATTGTGCATATTACAAAGGAAAATATATATTTAATTTAAAAACATCGCCAGCAGATCTGCAAGAGACATTTAACAGCAACCAGGAGAACTATCATGGTCAACTTATTGCGCAACGGCCCTCAGATTACCTTTCAGCTTTAATTGAAAAGTTTCTTGTTATGGCCGCTAGAATGCACACTCCCTATTAGGATTATATCCGGTAGATGTCATGACTGTTCTACGTGGGACTCAACTGGTTGACATTCTATACGCATCGAATTTGAAGAATAAAATGTTGATAATACGTTACATTTTTATTTTAAGGCGTTTATAACTGCCTATTGTGTGTTATTTGAACTAAAGACAAAACGATCTCACATAGTACCTGTGTTCTATCTTTTGGTGCTAGTTCAGGATATTAATTAATAATTTTATTGCAGCCAAATAACAATCGAAAATAAAGAATGAACATGTACACAAAAATTGCTCTCTGGGGATTTGAATTGCATAGATTTGATTGATTGTTTCCTTTACTACAGAGCTCTAAGTGATAGCGTTCACATGGTTATCCACATAGTCGGCATACACGCGTCACTGTAGGGCCATGGAAAGATTTGTTAATGCAATTAAGGTGGTGAAAACCATGGTCAGCCAGACGTGTAAACACATGCCTCAACTCAAAGTTGGATGTTCCCACGTTCGGTCGATTATGTCTCCAGTTCCATAAAATTCTTGAGATATGTTTTTTCTTTCTTTCTTTCTTTCTTTCTTTCTTTCTTTCTTTCTTTCTTTCTTCCTTCAATGATGGTAGTAGTTTTTCCGAGGTTCTGGTGTTTGGTAGTGTGCCCTTGCAGCAAGAAATATGCAAATCACAGTATGCCAGCATTGCTCAATTCGGGATTTTTCGGGGCTGCGGTAAGTTCTCCCACTCTGTGACTTACATATTTTGGATTAAATAGAGGATACACTTGCAAAAATAACAACAAAATCAACTCCTATTTTAACACATTTAATTAATCAAAAATTATGGCGCTACAAACAAATAAACACATAAACTACTGACCAATATCATTCTACTTGTCCAAAGTGAACAAGGAATAGCATAAAAATAAAACAAATATTAGATTAAAACACATGGTTTTCTTTAAAACCAACAATTCACGATTATTTTCACTTCCATAAAGTACTTATCTTAAAGTTCCAAATAACTACGAGCTTCTTTGGCTCGATACTTTCCCATAATAATGGTGTCATATTTTTGTACACCTCAAGAATTATTTTTATCTTTTCTTATCATCAAAACAAATATATAATTACATTTAAAATTACATGTTAATTATTCACTTCAATATTTGGGCATATCACATGTTCTCCGTATTTACTATCTCTCTCAAGTTTTGCAAATTCACTACGGTGATCGGGAAAACTATTTGTGTACTCCAGAGTTATAAAGATTACTTGACAAAGTCAAAAACTATGATCACTCCCGAAACCTAGTTATCTTCACAAAACTCGTGGATTCCTATTTTCCATCCAATATTACTATAGGGATTTTATTTAATTCATTTGTCTTATAAGACCATTATCACATAAGAAAACTACGATCTGAATTGGCAAGCGATAATATCAATTTACAAGGACCTCGGTTCAACGCCCGGGTCATTAACAACTTTAAACACTCACGGTGTATTTAACACATCTTACAAGACGGCTTTTACCCACCCTCGCTCTATGAGGGTCAGGCCATTATACTCGGGCGTGATTTATGACAAGGAAAGCGACTCTCTGCCTAACCTACGATGGCAGCTCTCTTCAATGCTTTAAAACAGGGGTCTCCAAACTTTCCAGCCTTAGGGCCATACTGATTACTCCAGTAAGTTCCGAGGGCCAAAACCATATTATCATTGTTGCCGGTGGTAAAAAGTGAAATAGTCCACTGATGAAAGAAAAAGTCCGAAAAAGTACGCAGCGTTGAAAAAAGGCTGCAAATCGGACTAAAGTCCGCAAAACGGCAACACTGCATATTATTAATTTTCCTGTCATCTGTAATTTCTAGATTAGTCGTAGAGTACGAGCCATGAGGAGTAACGTGACACGACATCTGGTGGACACAAGCGGAAATAGGTAGTACCTTCTATCGCTAACAGACGGCGCTAATAGCACGTACAGAGTAATCTCGTTGTTCGAGAGAGTTCTGGTGTCTTCCACTCACTTCTCGATGGCAGTAATTGGAATATATAAGAAGGCTAGTTGCGCAACCACAAGTCAGTTCCTATGACACTGTTGTGAAATAAAATAGTGCGTACCTCCTTAAAACGTGTTTGTGCGTGTTTAAGTTTAAGACATCTTTGTAACAGTATTTTGATTTGAATTGTTGCTTTTGTGTGTGATTTAGTAGTATGGAAAAGAAGCGAAAAATTGATAGTGAATGCAGAAAATTCAAAGATGAGTGGAACATTCAGTATTTCGTAATTGAGTCCAGTAACAAGGCGCTATGTTTGATTTGCAATGAAAGCATAGCCGTTCTCAAGGAATATAACATTAAACGTCATTATGAAACAAAACATTTTCAAAATTACTCAAAATATACAGGAAGTTTGCGGACAGAAAAATTCGAAGCTATGAAGCGCGGATTGAAATCGCAGCAATCTTCATTTACAAAACTCAAAACCGAACAAGAGGCTGCAACTCGTGCCAGCTTTCGTGTGGCTCTTGAAATTGCATAATGTGGAAAACCATTCACCGATGGAGAAATGATCAAAGAATGCATAATTGCAGCAGCCGAAGAAATGTGCCCTGAAAAGGTAAATTTATTAAAAACTGTCAGTATGTCAGCAAACACTGTGGCTCGAAGGGTAGAAAACATCGCTGAAAATATATCCTCTCAACTGTTCGACAAAAATGGAGATGGTTTTCTTTGGTCTTGGATGAGTCAACGGATGTGTCAGATACTGCTCAGGTGTTGATTTATATTCGAGGAGTAGATAAAAGCTATGAAGTGCATGAAGAACTTCTTGATATGTATAGTATTCATGGCACAACTACTGGTACAGATATTTTTAAAGGAGTTGAAATGGCCATTAATCAAAAGAACCTTCGATGGAAAAACTTGAAATGTATTACAACTGATGGAGGCAAAAACATGAGTGGGAAAGATAAAGGAGTGGTCGCTCTTGTGTCAAAGGCTGTAGAAAATGACGGTGGTTCAAAACCATTAGTCTTACATTGTATCATTCATCAACAGTCTTTGTGCGGAAAATGTTTAGATATGTCTGAAGTTCTGAAACCAGTCATATCAACTGTTAATTTTATGAGATCTTTTGGGCTGAATCACCGACAATTCCGACAATTTATTGAAGAGATTGGAGAAAATGACTTACCTTATCATACTGCCGTACGTTGGCTTAGTTGTGGGAAAGTCCTTCAGCGCTTTTTTGAACATCGAGCAGTGATCGAAATTTTTTTGAATGAAAAGCATCGCCCTCTTACTGAATTACAAAACAACGCATGGCTGTGGAAGTTAGCATTCTATGTTGATTTGACAAAACATGTGAACGAACTGAATTGAGATTGCAAGGAGAAAACCAGCATCTTCCTGATTTATACACTAATATCAAATCATTCCGGAAGAAATTGATACTGTTTCAATCACAACTACGAAGTAAATGTTTTTCACATTTTAAAACATGTGAAATATTCAGCCACACCACTGAGACTGAGTTTCCTATCGATTTTGCAATCGAAACTTTGAGTGTTTTGAAAATAAATTTTGATACTCGTTTCTCGGACTTCGATGCCTTTGCGAATAAAATTAAGATTTTTCAGGATCCTTTTGATACTGACATTGAAACCCTAGCCCCGGAACTTCAAATGGAAATGATTGAACTACAGTGCAGTGATATAATTAAGAACAAATATCAAAACTCATCTTTGTTGGAATTTTATAAGAGTCTTCCACTGACACAATTTGATAATTTGCATAAATTTGCTCGTGGGCTGTTTTCTGTTTTTGGTACTCCAAAATGAAGTACACAAAAAATGTTTACAGATCTAAATTAACTGATGAGCATCTTAAATCTCTTTTAATAATTGGTACAAGTAAAATTAGTCCACAACTACAAACTATTGTCAGTGGAAAATCTCAATTACATAAATCTCATTAGTATTTCATATGTCTGCATGTTATACATGTCTTTACTCATTACAATTCTGTGTTTCTTTATCCAACTTATCACAAAAACAATAACAATAAGCCTACAACAATGTTATGAGTAGTTAGCCCATGACCATATCAATGTAGATGTCATATTAATAATTATTCAACATAAAATTAGAATACTTCAGTAAACTAAATTTAATTTGCTATAAAAATATGTTCTTTAAAAGAAGTTTTCAAGTATGCTAGCTCTCCGCGGGACGGACAAAATCTGTCCGCGGGCCGGATGTGGCCCCCGGGCCGTAGTTTGGAGACCCCGGCTTTAAAACAAACCTTCACATTATTCTCAGTTCTGTGGAGAGACCTGGCTTTTACTTCACTTATCTCCATTCAACAATATTCTTTGGCTCATAAACCACATTCGTAACCTTGGCATTTATTAATTATGAGAGGGTCCTCATTGATTGGGAAGATTAATACACATTCTACGACGAATAATTAGGGGCTTTAACAACAAAAGGATTCTAGGTTCGAATCTCTTAACATGCCTCGGGAACATTTCCACATCAGAGGACTTATACAAAACGCGATTTAGGGTCAAGCCGTAGCTTACAGGACCTACGCTCAATAATACCATACATTAGCTCCCTTTTAAATAATACACACATGGCCTCGTGATCCACGTCACAATTTAGAGGACTTACAACATATCTCAATTCACTGCAATCAACTACCCTCCATAAGTAACTTACCAAGTACTTTAACTTTTACGCGTTCCTAGCGTGACTTTTTATTTAATTGCGTTCCATTACGCTACACATTACTTAACGGCCGAAGGTCTTCCAAAGAACTGATAAATTTCATAGTAACAATTGATACATATCTTAATTCTTATATTAATCTTTCCGTTGACAATAAATCGCTCCCTTTTTAAGAACACGCACTCACATCATGTCTTATACATTTGTTAAGGCTTCAACGCTCTATATTTTTATATCATTCAATTTAATCTTTATTTAGATTTCTTTACCTTGTTATTCACATCATGTTTTCATTCCTTACAAAAGCTCAAAAGCTATTTCTTTCATATAATTCAAATTTACCTTTATGTAAATATCTTTGTTATAATTATTATTATCACGCTTGCTTTTATAACATTCATTAAATACTGACATTTTATTCCATGCATTTCCTCTACAGGATTTATTATTTCACATAATTATTTATTATTTCTTAAAACTTTATTTTCGTTCAGATCGCGTTCTTATTTAGTTATTATTCATTTAAAAACATCACTTCTACTCAAAACTCCGGTGGAATTGTACACAAAATTTTTCCCGACACCAAAACATAATGAAAATCTTTATTTACATGTTTAAGGTCGCTTTCTGACCTTTATTCTCGTTTGATATGACATTTTGGCCCACCTTCTTGACCTACTCCATATTGTACAATCTCATCTTATGTACAGAAATTTCTTGACACATATTCACTATATTTAACACTGACAACATTTTTTTAATACACTGGTGTATCCGTTTTGAACACACATTAAAACACTAAAAAATATTACTCTGGTACATATTATAACACATATCACTGTGCATAAAACGCTTTCACTTTACCTAAAACACTTAAAATGATACTCTTATTTCTTTTCATACAATATTTACACTTCACTCCTATCACACGGGTGTATCTCAACGATTTTTAAAATTTCTGTCGGCTGTTGATGTTCCCTGATGTGAATCCTATCGACATGCATTGGACGTGTGATTTTACTCGTTCAAAGTTTCTCTCTCCTACAATGGAAACTACTGGTTTCAGTCTCTCAAAACCGCTTCTATTGTCTATTACTCGGCTTTACTTTATCTGCTTTAACTAGGCGATAAATGTCTTTTCTTTGCCGTCACCTCTATTTATATATGGTGGTCTATCGCACCCTATAGTTTCTATATCTTGGCCTCCCTTCGAGGACCGTATACTGTCTATCGTACCGTTTAGTTTCTATATCTTGGCCTCCCTTCGAGGACCGTATACTGTCTATCGTATATTTTTGACGTTTTCTCACTAGAGTACGTTTCCCTCTGGTTTCGAACCTAAGTTCCTAAGTTCCTTTCGCTTGAACTTCTATCTTTCGCGATCGTAATTACTGTAAATTTCCTTTACAGGACTTAATGTCTTTAACAATGTCTTTACTAGACGTAACGCCGTTTATTTGTTGGAGTTCTTATAACTTCGTAACTGTATTGAACTAGTATTCTTCTGGAACTCGAAGTTCCCTACTGATCGCTGTGTCTTACTTTGGCGATATTGCTTTAAAGTCCGTATATTTAATGTTCTTTATAATTTAGGACTCTTCAAAGTCTCGAACTGCTAACCCTCAGCGTAGCGTACTTATATCGTAACTGGTCTACACTCGGTGAACTTGTAACATAGCCTCCCACAGGCTCTGGATCAATGTCTGATACAGCTTAACGTCCCCCTCACGGGCTCTTGAATACTGCGTATACGATGTGGTGCAGCACTTCCGCTCACGGAATGCTCGTAGACTGAAAGATTGGCTTGGTGAGGCCAGGAGTTTTATACCTTTCAGTCACAAAAAGATAAAATCCTAGTCCTTTTCGTGACCAACTTTTGAACTAATTGTCGCACAATTATAAAAATCGTATCTCCAGACAGCTCGTCTTCCAAACGTAAAATAATCTTCCTGTCCATAGAAATCGATCGTGCATTTCCGAGATATTAATTAATTTCTCGTCCTCAACTGTGTGGGTGGTGCTGTTCTTTTTTTATTCTCCCACTCCTTGGGTCTCGGTGAACCCCCAATGACGTCTACTTGCGTTTGCAGTTTTCTCCTGTGCAATTTTTACAAGGTTTTTCTTTACACAAAAATCTCTAATCCAAATTGATTCACCGTACTGTATCTGTTTACTTATTTTTATACTCGTAAACGGGTTAAATTTAATTATTCCTGTTCTGACTCAGCAGCGAGGTTGCCATATTCCTGCAACGTAAGAGCAATTTCCGAGTCCAGCTTCTTCGTCTTACAGTCAAAACTTTCCACTCGTTCTAATAATATCCATGACTGGCTCCTTATAAATGTCAAGAGGCATGAGCTCATCTAAGGAACACCTGGCCCTAGCGCTTGCACAATGTTAGGCTGTAATCCTGGCTTGAAATCTCTCTCCGTTCCCTTAGAAACTGTATGATTCTTTCATTCCTTTCTCAAAGTACATGGATTCGACTCCCTTTGAGGCCTATGGTACATGGGTTCAGTAGAGGTAAGCAGTTTCTCAAGTCTTCAACCAAGAAATGATTCTATTATACTCTTTGATAAAAACGCTAAAAATCCTTCAGAATGTCTTCCTTCGGAGGGGAAGTAAAGCCGGTGGTCCCATGTCATAGATTTATGGCATGTAAATGATCCTTCACAGACTAAACTTGTGTGAAGCTAAATTGTTAGGTTAGATTTCGTCGGAACGCTCTATCAAAGTTCCTACGTTCACCACTAGGTATCATTGAACGGAATTTGTAGTTTACTCTAAGGGTGTCCGCTGGAAGCAGCTACTGACTCAGGCGAGCCGAACATGTCCTCGGTCACTCCCGGCATAAAAGCCATACGATAAATAGATAAATAAATAAATAAATATACTCATACATTTAGGAGAAAGTAGGCTATATGTTCTTTACTGAACATCTTGTTTTAACATTTTATTGTCTTATGGTAACCTTCTCGTAATTTGGGGTCCAATTTTAGCCTATTTTCAATTTTGAAAAAATAGGCTTATGAGGTCACCTTTTGTCCGTGTGTGCGTGCGTGTGTGATTCGTGGGTGTGGGTGTGTGTGTGTCCCCCCCGTAATAAAATCTAAACGGCTGGAGAGATTTCAATGAAACTCCGTAAGTTTATAGCTCTATTCCGGGCTACCCCGACCGTGCCCTTCAAATTTTGTTACGTCTCACCAATCCAACATGGTGGCTGTGCGAAATATTTCACTAGCATTCAATATCTCCGAAACTATTACCGATATCACCCTGGAATTTTGTATGGTGATAAAGGGAACTACTAGAAATTCACTTATGCGACCTTTGAAAACCTGGTAACTACAAAACCAACATGGTGGCCAAGCGAAGTTGCGACTTTTAAATGGACGTTTCTCGCGATTTAACCAACCAAACTCAATGAAACTTGGCACAGTATACATTGTAATGCGCCGACATCTAACTTCGTTCAATTGTTTACGAAACCTCAAAATGGCGGCTGTGCGAAATATTTCACAGTCATTAAATATCTCCGAAACTATTTATGATATCAACCTGAAATTTTGTACGGTGATAAAGAGCACTGCTACAAGTTTATCTATGTAAATTTCAAAAACCTGTAAACTACGAAACGAACATGGCGGCCAAGTGAAGTTGACACATTCTAATACATTTTTCTCGTGATTTAATCATATGAACGCATTGAAATGTGGTACAGTAAATTATTATACATATTGTCATTCACTGGCATCTAATTTAGTTCAATTGTTTACATAAACTGAAGATGGCGGCTGTGCGAAATTTTAAAATTAAGTTTTTATTCTTGTGTCGTAATCATGCGATCGAAGTGAAAGATTGAATAATGAAGCTACGCAATAATTTTCCCTCAATGGTACCGGTACATAACTCTGTGGCCTATACATATAACAATCCAAAATGGCGAGCATCCGAAATATTTTGACGGTTCTCAATATCTAAGAATCTTTTCCAGCATTCAAACTGTTTTTTTTATGTTCATAGAGGCTATGAACAGAAGTTCACCTATATGACTTTCAGTAACCCGGTGAGCACAAATCCAACATGGCGGCGACGCGAATTATAAATATTTAAATGGACGTTTCTCGCGATTTAACCATCTGAGTGCAGTGAAACTTTGCACGTTAATGCTTATAAAAATGTTAATCTATTGGTATCTAATTTATTTCAATTGTTTTCATAACCACAAAATGGCAGGTGTGCGAAATTTTAAAATCTCGTTTTCACTTCTTGTGTCCTAATCATGCGATTGAAGTCTGAAAACCACACGTACACAATATTATTCATGTAATAGTACATAAATAAAAATCCAACCTGGCTACCATCTGCAATATTAAGTCGGTTCTCAGTATCTACGAATCTAACATAGCAATCAAACTGAAATTTTGTATGTTGATAGAGGCAATTAATATGAGTAGGATATATGAAAATAGGCTGTATAGTTCTTCACGGAACTACTTGTTTTCAATCGTTTCCATAACCACAAGATGGCGGCTGTGCGAAATTTTAAAATCTAGTTTTTACTTCTTGTGTCCTAATCATGCGATTGAAGTTTGAATATTACACGTACACAATACTCTTCATGTAACAGTACATTACTCTAAGACCCACATGTATAAAAATCCAACATGGCGACCATCTGCAATAGTCGGTTCTCAATATCTACGAATCTATAACAGCAATCAAACTGAAATTTTGTAAGTTGATAGAGGAAAATATCATATGAAAATAGGCTGTATAGTTTTTCATGGAACTACTTGTTATACTTGTGGTCACACTGTCCTAATGCAAGGTTTCGACACTGATGTGTTACTATCTAACAGTCTGTTACTACATCACGCACAATTTAATCTCCCGCAGAGATGTTGGTTGGTTCCTCAGTTTAGGGGCTGCGACAACGCGGTCATGTAACCCCGTGTACTTTGGGTGTGTGTAGAACCTGTCTGATAAACGGTGTTAATTGTGATGATTGAATTAGTCTGTAATTCAGGTAAGGACTGCAGACGGACAATTTCAAGTAGTAGTTCCTAATTTTTGCACCAAATATTACCGTCAACGACACCTAGCTGTGAACTTAGCAACTAGATGCCACCGCAACCAGCAACTTGCAACGAACGTTGGAACTTCCCCTCCGAAGGAAAGCATACTGAAGATTTTTAGCGCTCTTAGAAAATCCGACGACTTCAGCCGGCTTTGAACCCGCGACCTTGGGCATAGAAGTTCAGCATGCTACTCGTTACGTCACCGAAGCTGCTTCCCACAGAGTCAGATGGAAAACTGAATATAATCTCGTGCAATGGCGTTGTCATGGCAACCTCTGATAGCTCATCCCTCATCAATTTAGAGACGTTGTCATGGTAACCTCTGATGGCTCTTGGCATTTTCTTTTAATTCCGAAATCATTTTTCTTATCCCTTGGTGTAATGGTGGGTCATATCAAAAATTCCTTCATACAAACGTTTTAGGTTATTATTAGGGAAATATTGTCCATTTTGTACGGTTTTGGCATTGTGCCTGTTAAGAGAGATATGATTAATGTTTCCCGAAAAACCCACATTTCCCACCCCTTTGGTCAATGGTTGGTGTTATCAAAAACCTTTTAATCATAAATGTTTGGCACTTATCCAACACATAGTATGAACTTTGAATGGATTCGATATTTCACCCATTAAGAGAGTTATAGCGATATTTCACTTTTTCGAGAAAAAAAATCCCCCATCTTCACCTTTTTGATCGATTCTGCCCATAAACGAACTCGACCGAGATTTGAAAGGGATACATATTATGTAAAACATTCAAAGTGATTGGTGAAAATTACGGCAGTTGTCGTATCCACAAGTAACTGATATCTATTGAACCCGATGGGGTTATGCTGACTGGAATCGAACATGGTTCTCAGAGACTGTGATCTCAGTATAGAGGTTCCACCAGGGAACGAACCAGAGATCTGTAGAGGGAGTTTCATGGTAAAAACCCCTCGAAAGAAATGTATATTTAATCACTGGTGTGATTTTTGATGAAATGGCATTATTTATTAAAATAATGTAGGAAATAATGAGCAGATTATATCATTATAAGACGATTTGGTGTAAGCTATTGGAGGCTTGAAGCACAGAGGAGGGCAGAGCTGACATTTACTAATTGGCCCAGAATTGTGGGTTGGTCCCAGTGGAGCCACGTCCATCTCTGCGACCCCATTATGTCGTCTGGAGCAGGGGTGAGGCCTGAATAATGACATAGTTATTCCCCGACGGAGAATGGATTTGGAGTAGGGGCGGAGAAATGCCCAGAAAAATCATTGATTACTCGTGATTGGAGTAACGAATCGAGATGAGAGTTGCACACAGGTGAATATCTTGGCAAGAAGATAATTTTAGAGTCTTTTACCTGCGAAATTGGTGCATATTTAATGATGTGCATAAGGACTGTAAAACGACCATTGTTCGCGGATGGATGTGAAGATGTTGCCGGGGGTTTCCCGTTAGGTAGCGTCCCACGCCATGGAGAAAGGAATTAATATTAATTAATTGAACGAGCGATTCCTTTGCACACAGATAGTTTTGGGACCTGTGAAGAGAGAGGAACACAATGATCATGGTTTGAAGACCTGAATCATGCTGTGAGAGGAGCCAAGATTACGCGGGAAGATGTTGCTCTACTTTCTGTGGAAATCCGATATAAGGGAGTAGACCCCAGGAGGAGCTCTCAGCTATGCTCAGTTGTAAGTCAGTCTAAGTCAAGCTCAGTCACGCAGTCTACATGCCGCCAAGCGCAGTTACAGCCAGTTAAAGTCTTACTCAATTGTCAATTGTAGCACAATGGCAATAAGTTGCAATCAGTATGCAGCAAATATGCAGCAGTACGAGACAGCGTGTAAGCCGCATACAGAAGCCTTCAAATAAGTTACGTGCAGTCTTCGAGTGAAACTTCAGTCAGCTACAGCCAGGTTGAAGCAAGTTCGTCAAGGCAAAACGCATGACGACTCTATTCATCAAGACGCCGAACAAAGACTGGTATGTGTAATAGAAACAGTAAACATGCTTGTATGAATAATAGTCGTGATACAGGCATAATCAGCAGCACGAATTATGACGTGTTCAGTTACGAAGCACCGTATAGACTAACGGTGGAACTATTGTATATAATTATTTGTGAAAGTGTTGAACTTTATTAAGCGCAATGTGTATAGTATTAACTAATCGTATATGTGTAACTACGATAGAATGCGCGAAAGAAACTCTACTAAGTGTTTGGTATTGCCATGAGAGTACCAGATGTTAACGCTCATGTTTGGGAGCCAGCGTATTGATGTAACGCAGGACGCTTACTGTAGGAGTAATGATATTCATAAAAACTGTTGGAGAGTTCCGAGAGCAGATAACCAGACTTTCAATCAGGAGTTGGTAACGTAAGATGCCGTCGACACCTGCAATTTCGATCTCTGCTAGGGAATTTCAGCATTGAAGTGTGTATAAAGTGACGAGTGTTCAGTGTAATGCATATGTAAAAATATCATTTAAAGTAGTGTTTGATGAAGTGTTTCACATGTTTGGGGAGTGATAACTTCCTGAAAGGTATGCAACGTGTCGTGTTGGTGATAGGAATTATGTGTAATCAAATGTGTGTAAACAAAAGAAATATGTCGCGTTAAACCCATTATGGCGGGCGACATGGAAGAATATGATTGGTCGGAGCCACCTTAGATGCCTATAGAGATGTAAGTACCCCACAAATTATGGTTATGATTATGTAGAAGTATGGACCGCTGCATGTCTGTGATTCCGTAAAGATATTGTGAATTCCTTATAGATGCCAGTAAAAATCAGTTAGGAGGCTGATCCTCCATGTTTAATCAGTATTGAGTTGATTTTTATAGAGTTGAAATGTTAATTTGCATCATTAAGTGGAGTAATTATTCCCACTATGAATTAAGAATGGCAATCAGTTATGTAAATGCAACGAACGCGATTGTTCGAGTTTAAAACGTCTAGCTATGTCGGAAATTTTGGTAATTTATGTGAGAATAATAATAAATAATGATTTTGGTCATTTATGTCAATGAGATTTATAATAATAATAATAAAGGATGATTTTGGGCATTTATGTCAGTGAGAAATGATGATAATAATAATAATGGTTATTAAGAGTATGAATGAACACATCAGGAAACAAATAAATGGTGTAAGCGAGAATTATTAACGCTAAGTGCAAGACTTATCAATCTAAGCAGGAAGATGTTACAATGAGATTACATTACTGTAACTATGGAAAGAAGTTTTATATCAGAATATTGCAGATATTCGGTAATGATACCAGTAATGAAAGAGCTTTTAGTGAATTGAATTTGCAGCTTAATTGAGAAGCTTATAGAGTAAATGTTAGATTTCTCTTAATATTATAGGTCGGAGTGTCGTAGCATGGAGCATTAGGGGCCAGATAGTCTATTCTACGTATGAATTCTCCTATGTCGTGGACATTGTTGGAGATATTATTTATTCCAGAGTTGTAGTGTTGGACCCTAACTCTGAAGAAAGGATTGAAATGTGTTCCGGATTGGAATCTTGATAGAGTCGAGGAAACAAGGACACCTCGCAGCTCTATGATTTCCCGAGAACTTATTGATGAGTTATTTACGCTCGTTGGCAGCGAAACTCATGGCGACAGTGGTTTTCTGCGCCTATATTATACTTGAGACATCGGTCAAACCGCCAGGCTCATGCATTGCGAACCCCGAACCTTCATGTTGAATGGACCCATGTGAGGCCATTAATTAATCATTATCCTCGACGTAGGAATAATTATAAAAGCTCATTCAATACCTGTTGGCATAATAGTCAATTAAGATCCTTTGGGAACATGTGTGTCGGTCAGGACACAGTATTTGTCTTGTAAATCTTCACTGCTTAGAGAGGGAGGCTTTCAAACTTTTAGAAAGGTCGAGATAATTGGTGAAACGACCCATTCCACTTTCTATTGTGTAGCGACTTCCTTAGCCGAGGGTCGGTGCTAGCCACCCGGGCCGCTCAGGCAAGTTAAAGAGGGAAGAGTCTAGACCTTGTTGAAATGACATATAATGCAAGATTGTTATGTTGAGTGTTAGAGCCATGTGGTTTGTGAACATATGGATAATTATAGTTCATCCTGATGGTTCATTATTTTAGCTATCTGACGAATAGTTACATGATATATTTGTACTGTCACTGGAGCCAAGTCATGTAGTTGGTTACTAGATGCCAATCGCCATGAGCGCGAGGTAGTCTATCGTACAGTCCGACATAAGCTATAACGTAACGTTTTATCTAGGAATCACAGACAGCATGCGGTGAAACCATATAATTGGAGGATGTGTAGGGGGTAGCTTACATAATTATGGAGTTGCACGTTGATTTTGGTGCAACGTCCAAATAGGTAAATGCATGTAAGCATTTCATTGGTGAGAAGAAAAATATTAAAACACGCACGGCACACATAATTGTTTAACATAAAGAGGTTTAAGGAATAATCCTTGTTGTAATATTAAAGAAGTCACATTGTATGACTGTTATGTTAATGTACAGTTTGTTTTGAAGTCATAGGTGCATCAGCGCACTAGTATATCCTTGTGAAGTTCACAGAAGGGTAAAGCCTTATGGCTAGGTATGACTTTGTTGTGATTTTATATTTGTTTACTTATGGATTGTGGAAGTAAAAATTTTGTTTGCTTTATTTTATGCTTTTTGGGTATTGTTTTGTGTTTGAAGCCATGATTTATTTTATTGAATTAAAGTTTTAGAATAGAGTTGTGCCTTATCATTGTAGAGTTGATACCTTTTAGCCTCAAATCCAAAATATGCACTGCTAAATTGGGGTTACCGTACACGCCTGAGAGCTGATGCTAGCTGGAGGCAGATGCATATTATCCACCGAGATTACTCACATGGGTACACTATATACCAGTGGTTCTTAACCGGTGGTCCGCGGGAGAAAAGAAAAGGGCCCACCAGCACGTATAAAAACGTGTCCAATAAATGGGGATTTTGAAAACGATGGGCGTTGAACGTGAATCGTCCGAATGTATTCGCGGCGATGACTGTCAGGTTTTGAATTGAAATATATTTAAAATAATTTTTAGTGAGGAAAGGTTTCAACTGACAAGGTGTATTGGGGGGAGGTGGGGAGGTGAGGCGGGGTTGGTCCATACATGGTCCACCAGCCCCTTATTTTTTGGAGGAAGGCAACCCAACTAAAGCGTACTGTATATCATAGTCATCCTGAATACATTAGTACCTGCTCCTTTACGACCTTAGTACAACTTTACCGTTGAGTACATGCTCGCGAATATTGTAGAAATCAATAGTTGCAGTATTATTTCAGTGACCTCAAATATAATGCATTAATGAAAGGAAGTAAAATAACCAGTGATGGACGAAGCAGAGAGGATATAAAAAGTAGGTTGGCTCAGGCAAGGAATGCATTTCTACAAAAAAGGAATCTGTTGACATCGAATATAGATTTAGGTATTAGGAAGTCATTTTTGAAAGCCTTTGTCTGGAGCGTGGCGGTCTATGGAAGTGAAACTTGGACTATTGGTGCAGCAGAAAAGAGGAGAATTGAAGCATTTGAAATGTGGTGTTACAGGAGAATAATGAAGATCAGATGGGTAGATAGGGTTACAAACGAAGAGGTATTGAGACGAGTGGGAGAGGAGAGATATTTCTGGTGACTGCTAATGAAGAGAAGAGATAGGTTAGTAGGACACATACTAAGACACCCAGGAATAGCAAGCTTAGTGATGGAAGGAAGGGTTGAGGACAAGAACTGTAGGGGTAGACCAAGGTTAGAATATGTTAAACAGATTGCCTCGGATGTAGGGTGTGGTAGCTATGTAGAGTTGAAACGATTAGCACAGGACAGGGAGGCATGGAGGGCTGCATCAAACCAGTCAAAAGACTGAAGACTCAAACAACAACAATGAAACGATCATAGCTCCGAATAACACCTTCTTACGTTTGGACAGGAAGTGTCTACGAATAGATTCATTACGTGACAGCTAAACACCATGGTTCTCGGTAGCTATGGTGGCTAAATCAAGAATTGCTAGACTAGCGTCAACGAAGTCGCATTGTAGTAGGTTCGAACCTGGAACTAGTACAATTTTTTGCTTAATGTCGTTTATTGTGGATGCATTATGGACGCATATCTATCTGTTCCAAAGAGTGATTTTAGGTAGATTTCATTAGAAAGCTAACTATTGCAATGGGTCCCATGTTTCGACTTCCGGAAAATTTCGACATATCTTCGCGTTTCACATCCCCCAGACCCCAAAACCACCGTCAGTTCAAAAGTTTATATATAATTTATATATATATATATATATCAGTTTCTTGTGGACACGATAACTGCCGTAATTTTGCACCAATCACTTTGATTTTTTTAACATAATATGTACCCCCTTAAAATCTCGCTCGAGTTCGTTATTGGTCAAAATCGGTCAAAGGGGGTGAAAATGGGAGGCTTTTTTCGTTAAAGTGAAATATCGCTGTAACTCTCTTAATATCTGAAATATTGAATCCATTCAAAGTTATTGTGGATGCATTATGGACGCATATCTATCAGTTCCAAAGAGTGATTTTAGGTAGATTTCATTAGAAAGCTAACTATTGCAATGGGTCCCATGTTTCGACTTCCGGAAAAGGCCCTAAAATTTATGTTTGAAAAGTTTTTTTATAGCACCAACCATTGACCAAAGGGGTGGGAAAAAGTGGGTTTTTCGGGAAACATTAATCATATCTCTGTTAATAGGCACAATATCAAAACCGTACAAAATGGACAATATTCCTCCAATAATTACCTAAAACTTTTGTCTGAAAGAATTTTTGATATGACCCACCATTACGCCACGGGGTGAGCAAAATGATTTAAATGATAAGAAAATGCCAAGTGTCAAGAGAGGTTGCCATGACAACTTTACTTTTAATTGATAAGGGATGAGCCATCAGCAGTTGCTATGACAACGCCACTGCACGAGATAACATTCAGAATTCCATCTGTCTGTGGGAAGCGACTTCGGTATCCGAACTGGTAGCATGCTGAACTTCTTTGCCCAAGGTCGCGGGTTCAAACCCGGCTGAAGTCGTCGGATTTACTAAGAGCGCAAAAAAACCTGAGTTTGCTTTCCTTCGGAGGGGAAGTTCCAACGTTCGTTGGGAGTTGATGGTTCTGGTAGCATCTAGTAGCCAAGTTCACAGCTAGGTGTCGTTGATGGTAGTATTTTAGGTAGATTTCATTAGAAAGCTAACTATTGCAATGGGTACCATGTTTCGACTTCCGGAAAATTTCGACATATCTTCACGTTCCACATCCCCCAGACACCAAAACCACCGTCAGTTGAAAAGTTTATATATCATTTATGTATGTATTGTTACGTGCCACCCCCTAGTGGCACTTTTGTTAACTGGATTACGGTGGGTAGGAAGCACAACACCATTTACTGCTTAAAGAAATAATTAACTTTATTGTGGCCAGAAAATTACACTAATCAGCAAATACAAGCAATTAGGAGCCTTCTCCAGTTTCCTCAAGTCTCTTCCTTATGCGCTCTTGGCCCCTTTCACTTGCAACAGACCACAGAAGTTAATCCGTCCTAATGAGTCCGGTGGCCTTGGCAGAAGCTACCTGCCCCTCTTCTTCAGGTACAACAAATACAGTTACTTACGAGCACTTGATGTACGCTGTTCACAAGCTGGGAGAAACAATGTCACAGGATTTCGTAACTCGCACAGCACTTCGTCACCACACTTCTGTCGCTCACGATAATCGCTCACACTAGCTCGTAAAACACAACAACAACTGCTTGACGGGTCACTCTTATATAGCCGGCCGGTGACTCAATAAATGCTTCTAGATCCATCCAGAGTCCACGGCTTCTCGAGGTTTCCAGCGCTGGTCCAGTCACGAATGTTCTGGACTATCCCTTTGTCCTAGTAGCCCTGTTGCATAAGGCGCACGCAATACAGGAGGCAGGGCACAGCCCAGCCCTGGGGCAGTTATGACTCACGCGGCGACTGATGACACAAACTCACAGCCGTAACACCACCCCCTTCCTAAAAAGGCTGATCGTCCCGATCAATCATTGGTCCGTCTGTGTCCCTCCGTAGGCTGCCAGGCGATCTCGATGCACGATCTTCATCTTCGCCCTCGGGCTCCGCTGGATCCTGTAGACGACATCGTTGATCCGTTTCACGACTCGGTACGGGCCCTCCCAGGACTTCTGCAGTTTGGATGACAGGCCTTTCTTCCGTAATGGGTTGAAGAGCCAGACCAGGTCGTCCTCGTGGAATCCGCCGGCATCCGTCTGCTGGTCGTATCGGGTCTTCATTCGGTCGGTCTCGATCCGCAGTTTCCTCCTCGCGAACGCGTGTACGTCCTCCAGTTGGTCGACCAGTTCTTGACATTACTGGCTTACCGGGATCGGATCATTCCCAGGTCGGCCGAAGGCAAGATCGACAGGTAGACGGAGCTCTTTCCCAAACATGGCCCGGGCTGGTGTGCACCCGGTGGCTTCATGCACGGCGGCGCGGTAGGCCAGGAGAAATAGTGAAAGATGCTTGTCCCAATCCCTCTGGTGCTCGCTGACGACTATTCGGAGATGGTTCTCGACGGTGCGATTGAATCGCTCTACCATCCCGTCGGACTGAGGGTGTAGCGGCGTTGTCCTTGTCTTCCGGATCCCCAGCAGCTGGCATAGGTTCTGGAACACCTGCGACTCGAAGTTCCTCCCTTGGTCGGAGTGCAGCTCCAGGGGTACTCCGTACCGGCTGACGAATTCCTTCACCAGGGTCTCTGCGATCGTCGCGGCTTCTTGGTTAGGGAGCGCATACGCCTCCGGCCATTTGGTAAAGTAGTCGCTGACGACTAATATGTAGCGGTTCCCTGCCTCGCTTAACGGGAATGGCCCAGCAACATCGATGGCCACTCTCTCCATGGGGCCGCCCACGTTGTAGGTCTTCAGTGGACCCCGTCGTCTTCGTCCTGGGCCCTTGCTGGCTGCGCAATCGTGGCACCTCGCGCAGTGGTTCTCCACGTCTGTTCGGCATCCTATCCAGTAGAACCGCTCTCTCAGCTTCTCCAGGGTCTTCTTTATCCCTAGGTGTCCACCAGATGATCCTCCATGAACTTCCTTCAGGACTTCCTCCGTCATAGCCTTTGGAACGACGACTTGTTCCCGAGATGTCTTCCCGTCGGTGCTCTCCCAGGTACGGCAGATGAGGCCATCCCTTACAATCAGCGAGTCCCACTGTGCCCAGTAGGACTTAAACATTGGGCTGCAGTCACTCACAATGTTCCACCCGGGTCTGGGGACACAGGCCCTCTTCCATTCGGCTATCAGTCCCAGGTCATCATCTTCCGCTTGCGCCCGCGTGAAAGATTCGCGGCTCCAGCTCCCTTGAAGTTCCACGGTAGTCCTTCGGCACTGTATCCCGGTGTTCTCCTCCCTTCGGGCACAGAAGGTGCAGTCTTCGGGGCACGGTCTTCGTGACAGGGCGTCGGCGTTAGAATGCAGTTGGCCTTTCCTGTGCTGAATCTCAAAGTTATACTGTTGAAGCCTCTCTAACCACCGCGCGAGTTGACCCTCGGGCTGCTTGAAGTTCAGGAGCCACCGCAGGGATGCATGGTCGGTCCTGATGAGAAATTCTTGCCCGTACAGGTACTTGTGGAAGTGTTCAATGGCCTTCACGATGGCGAGCAGCTCCTTCCTGGTGACGCAGTAGTTCCTTTCTGGCTTTGACAAGGCCTTGCTGAAGTAGGCCACTACTCTCTCCTCGCCGTCCACTACCTGCGACAGGATTCCCCCTATGCCAAAGTCGCTGGCATCGGTATCGACGATGAACCTTGTTCCAGGTCTGGGGTAAGCCAGAATAGGCGCGGTGCACAGAGCCTGCTTGAGTTGTTCGAAGGCACTGTGGCATTCTGCTGTCCACGTGAAGAGTTGGTCCTTCTCAGTCAGGCGATGTAAAGGTTTGGCGATGTCGGCGAATCCCCTCACGAAGCGACGGTAATAAGTGCAGAGTCCCAGGAAGCTTCGTAGTTGGGACTTGTCCTTCGGAACTGGCCACCCCCTCACAGCTGCGGTCTTCTCTGGGTCGGTGCGCACCCCTTCCTCGGAGACGATATGCCCAAGGTACGGGACCCGCTTCTGGAAGAGCTGACATTTCTTGGGGCTCAACTTCAGCTGGGCAGCCCGTAGCTTCAACAAGATCTCCTTCAGGTTGCTGTAGTGCTCCTCGAAGCTTCTCCCCAGAACGTTGACGTCGTCTAGGTAGACCAGGCAGGTCTTCCAGTGTAGTCCCCTCAGAATGGACTCCATTAACCTTTCGAAGGTCGCAGGGGCGTTGCACAGACCGAATGGCATGACGGTGAACTGCCAGAGCCCGCTGCCCACAGAGAACGCCGTTTTCTCGCGGTCCTTAGGGTGGACCTCCACCTGCCAGTAGCCACTCTTCAAATCCAAGGTGGAGAACCATCTTGACCCTGATATGGTGTCCAGCGTGTCGTCGATCCGGGGTAGAGGGTAGCTGTCCTTCTTCGTGACGTCGTTCACCCGCCTGTAGTCCACGCAGAACCTGGTGGAACCGTCCTTCTTCACAAGCACGACCGGAGAACTCCAAGGACTATGTGATGGCTCGATCACCCCTTGCTCCTTCATCTCTTCTACCATCCGGTCGACTTCGGCTTGCTTGGCGAGCGGGACACGTCGGAATGGGGCCCTAATCGGTGCGCTGTCCCCAACGTCGATTCTGTGCTGGACCAAGCTTGTCCTGCCGAAGTCTTTGCTCCCCACGGAGAAGACATCCTGGAATTCGCGTAGCAGGTCCTGAAGTTGGCGTAATTGTTCCTCGTCTAAATGGTCCTGGGATCCTTGGTACAGCTTCTGTAGTTCTTCTGGCAGTGTGCGTCTTCTTCGGTTGTCCGTCTGCAGGTGTCCGTCCGTCGTGTCAGTGATGCGGGCAATCCAGGTAACGGGCTCGCAGACTCCTAGGTTGGTGTCCCGGTGAACCGTAATGTCGTAGTCGTTCAGGTTGGACAGGCGGACGTACGGCCGAGACGTCGTGTTGATGAGGGTCTTGGCAACTAGCAATCCTTTTGTCTGGATGTCCTCATATTTTGGCTCGATGACAGCCGCCACTCCCTCAGCAGTTCCGTCGACAATTACGGCGGCGCTGACCTCCGTCCTGGCAGGAACGATGACGTCCTCTCTCAGCCTTACTCGTCGTTCGGCTACGGCCTCTGTGCTGGTTGCAAAGCAAGTTCCTCACCTCCGAAGTGCAGAGTGTTGGTACTCAGATCCAAGATGATGTTGTTCTGGTCCAAGAAGTCCAGTCCGATGATCACTTCACTTGACACGTCAGCCACAAGCACTGGATGCTTTATCGCCCGTCGACCAATGACGAACTCCAGTGATGCTTCGCCATGTACCGGTGCGGTCTCTCCGGTCGCGGTTATTAGCTTGAGGTTCCTTTGTGTGGGTTGCACTCTCCACTTCGGGATCACGGTGGGACTGACGATGGTCCTCGATGCTCCCGTGTCGATTAGCATGGGCCAGCTCTCTCCGTTGACGACTCCGTCGACCATCAGGCTGCTATTATCCCTCCGTAACTGAGTCACACGAACTTGGACTGCCGGGGCTTGACGACTGTCACAAGCCAACCTTTGCCCCCCTAAGCTGGCTGATACTTGCTTTCCTGGGCCGCGCGGTTTCACTGCGACTGACTGTCCCGACGGAAACCCTTGGCGGCGGCGATCACCGCAGTCCTTGCTCAGGTGGCCTCTCTTACGGCAGGTCCAGCAGGTCGGTAGTCCTCTTCCGGGCCGCCTCTCCGGATGTCCTTCGGCTACGTTTTTGTTGGTGGTACTGCGATTCTTGAAGAAACGGCTTAGCGCCTCCATCAACTCGTCGGCCAGGGGCTTGGTCTCGTTGGTTTTTTCTGGTTCGTCGACGTCCACTTGACGCACCCGCGCGCGCATTCTAGATACCTGCTTTGCCGTCTCGAACTCAAGTGCGTGGCTCAGCGCATCTGCCAGGGTCTTATTGCGCGCGAGACGCAGCGCCTGTTGAGTGTCCGAGTCCCGTAGCCCGTCGGTGAAAGTCTGCGTCGCTATCTGCTCCAGAAAGTCGGCCGGCGCTGTTGGGTAGGCGAGCCTTACGAGGCGTGCGATGTCCATCTCGAACTCCTGCAGGGTTTCCGCGTTCTTCTGTACCCGGGTCCGGAGCTGCATCTGGTAGGCCTGCTGAAGATGGCTATCTCCATATCGGGACTCCATATGGGCGATCAGTGAAGCGTAGTCCTGGGATCCAGTCGGGATGGCCTGAAGGACGTTAAGGGCGTCACCTCTCAGCGCTACAATGAGAGCTGTAGCCTTTTCTGTGTTGTTCCAGTTATTTATGGAACAGGCCGCCTCGAACTGACGTAAGTAGGTGCTCCACGGGACCTTTCCGTCGAAGGTTGGGGGCGTCACTCTGCTATGTCCCGTTCCTGATATTCCCGGTGTAACGGTGGGCGGGCGTTGGCGCAGCTCGGCAACTTCCTCTTGTAGGGCTTTGACTCTCTCATCCACCCCGGTCGGCGGGCGTCGGCGCAGCTCGGCGACTTCCTCTTGTAGGGCTTTGAATCTATCTTCCATCCCTGTCGGCGGGAGTCGGCGCAGCTCAGCAAATTCCTTTTGTAGAGCGTTGAATCTCTCTTCCACCCCCATCAGCGGTCGTTGGCACAGCTCGGCAACTTCCACTTGCAAGGCGTTGAATTTCTCCTCCACCCCCATCAGCGGGCGTTGGCGCAGCTCGGCAACTTCCACTTTCAAGGTGTTGAACTTCTCCTCCACTGCCGCGACTTCCTCACGTCGGCCCTGTTCTAATTTCCTTTGGCTCTCCTCTAATTTCGTCAGCAGACACTCTTCCAGATTTTTCTGGCCATCCAGAAATTTGGCGGTTAGGTCCTCTGCTAACTTATTCTGGCTGTCTTCCATCTGCTTCAGGTCCTCCGCTAACTAATTTTGGCCTTCTTCTAATTTGGAAGTTAGGTCCTCTGCTAACTTATTTTGGCTGTCCTTCAGGTCCTCTGCTAACTTCTTCTGGCCATCCTCCATCTTCTTCTGGCCATCCTCCATCTTGGTTTCCATGCCATTTAACTTTTCTAGCAGTGCTGCCAATTTCTCCTCCATTTTAGTTGTTTGTCTTGTAAAGGGCATGCACTCACAGGAAAATTAGAGAAAATGACCTGCTCGGGTTTTGAAACCAGGACCGTCAGGTGTTGTGCTTGAGTTCGTAATCCGGCTTCTGACACCAGTTGTTACGTGCCACCCCCTAGTGGCACTTTTGTTAACTGGATTACGGTGGGTAGGAAGCACAACACCATTTACTGCTTAAAGAAATAATTAACTTTATTGTGGCCAGAAAATTACACTAATCAGCAAATACAAGTAATTAGGAGCCTTCTCCAGTTTCCTCAAGTCTCTTCCTTATGCGCTCTTGGCCCCTTTCACTTGCAACAGACCACAGAAGTTAATCCGTCCTAATGAGTCCGGTGGCCTTGGTAGAAGCTACCTGCCCCTCTTCTTCAGGTACAACAAATACAGTTACTTACGAGCACTTGATGTACGCTGTTCACAAGCTGGGAGAAACAATGTCACAGGATTTCGTAACTCGCACAGCACTTCGTCACCACACTTCTGTCGCTCACGATAATCGCTCACACTAGCTCGTAAAACACAACAACAACAACTGCTTGACGGGTCACTCTTATATAGCCGGCCGGTGACTCAATAAATGCTTCTAGATCCATCCAGAGTCCACGGCTTCTCGAGGTTTCCAGCGCTGGTCCAGTCACGAATGTTCTGGACTATCCCTTTGTCCTAGTAGCCCTGTTGCATAAGGCGCGCGCAATACAGGAGGCAGGGCACAGCCCAGCCCTGGGGCAGTTGTGACTCACGCGGCGACTGATGACACAAACTCACAGCCGTAACAGTATATATATATATCAGTTTCTTGTGGACACGATAACTGCCGTAATTTTGCACCAATCACTTTGAATTAGGTAGATTTAATTTTTTACCGAATATGTATACCCATAAAATCTCGGTCGAGTTCGTTACTGGGCTAAATCGGTCGAAGGGGATGCAAATGGGGAACTTTTTTTCGAAAAAATGAAATATTGCTATAACTCTCTTAATATGTGAAATATAGAATCCGTTCCAAGTTCATACTATGTGTCGGATAAAGCCCAAAAAATTATGTTTGAAGAGTTTTTTTTATAGCACCAACCATTGCCCAAAGGGGTGGGAAAAGTGGGTTTTTCGGGAAACATTAATCATATCTCTCTTAATAGGCACAATATCAAAACCGTACAGAATGGACAATATTCCCCTAATAATTACCTAAAACTTTTGTCTGAAAGAATTTTTGATATCACCCACCATTACGCCAAGGGATGAGAAAAATGATTTCGGAATTATAAACAAGAAGTTCCGTGAAGAACTATACAGCCTACTTTTCATGCCAATGATTATTCCACAGAATATGAACCTATATAGAATAATGAAAAAATTAAGTTGGTAATATCGACATATCTAATTAGTTCAAAATATACCTGGTATAAAATAGCCTAATAGAGCACTACAGTTGGCAGCTCTGGTGACTGAATATATTCTTAGTTCCATTTCTTAAGGTACAGAATACAAAATTTGGTCGAAGTCCAATGGACGTTACATGCAGTTAGACACTGGATCTATCAGCACGCGTAAAAGCATGTTGCCAACAATGTCATGCGTGTGCTGGTCAGAAATAATCTGAAATATTATGATATCTTGTTGCGCCAATTTTGGATGAAATCCATTTGTTAGTATACAAGTTACATGTATTTTAAAATTGGACATATCAGCAGGCATAGAATCATGTTGGCAGCACTGCCTTGTATTAATTACTCCAAATTGATCTAGAATATCAGGTGCTATACGTGTGCAAAGTATAGAGCTGTTGGCTTGCATACTTTCTGATATATTGATATTAGGGTAAAAAAATATAGACAGCATTTATTAACAGTTGGCAGCCCTGATTGCTCTTAACAATACTTATTGTCATATCTGTTATGGTACACATAGCACATACGAAATTTGGTTGAAATCCAACTGATAGTATAGAAGTTACATGTATTTAAAAATTGGTACTATCTGCAGGCTTATAATCATGTTGGTAGAACTGACGTATATAAGTTACTCCAAATTAATCTAAAATGTCAGAATATACGTGTGCATAGTTTAAAGCTGTTGGCTTGCATAATTTCTGATATATTGGTATTTGGATAAAATAAATAAATAGAGAGAGCAATTATTAACATTTGACAGCCCTGGTGGCTCTTAAGAATACGCGCAGTCATATCTGTTTATGTACAGATATTACATACAAAATTTGGTTGAAATCCAATTGATAGTGTAGAAGTTAAATGCATTTAAACATTGGACCTATCAGAAGGCTTAACATTATTTTGGCAACACTGTCATGGTTGGACTCCTGAAAATTAAACTGAAATAGTCTTATCTACATGTGTGCCAATTTTGCCATAGCTCCCATGCACACCTTGCAAGATATCCAACATGGAGTTCAAATTTCTAGTGCGTTTTTTCAGCATTTGGTAGCACTGACATCATTTTCAAATAGGGACGTGAGATATTCCGGTGCACATCTTTACTCATACTAAATTTGGTTTTGATTTCTGCAGCCGTTTAGGAGTTGATAGGGGGGGGGGGGGGCACACACACAGACAGACAGACAGACACACATTTTCCCGGATCGATCTCATAAGTCTACTTTTTCCTCATTTTTGGAAAATGTGAAAAGTAGGCTAAAAAATGCCAAGAGCTATCAGTGGTTGTCATGGCAACACTACTAAATTGATGAGGGATGAGCCATCAGACGTTGCCATGACAACGCACTTGCGCGAGATCAGATTCCGATTTCCATCTGACTAACTGTGAAGCGGCTTCGGTGACGTAACTGGTAGCATACTAAACTTCTATGCCCAAGGTCGCGGGTACAAAGCCGGCCAAAGTCGTCGGATTTTCTAAGAGCGCTAAAAATCCCTCAGTATCCTTTCCTTTGGAGGGGAGGTTCCAACGTTCGTTGCGAGTTACTGATTGCGGTGGCATCTAGTAGTCAAGTTCACAGCTAGGTGTCGTTGACGGTAGTATCTAGTAGCAATATTAGGAACTACTGCTTGAAATTGAGCGGCTGCATTCCTTACCTGAATTACAGACTAATACAGCCATCACAATTCACACCGTTTATCAGACAGATTCTACACTCACCCAAAGTACACGGGGTTACATGACCGCGTTGTCGCAGCCCCTAAACTGAGGAACCAACCAACATCTCTGCGGGTGATATAATTTTGCGTTAAGAAGTAACAGACCGTTACATAGTTACACATCAGTGTCGAAACCTTGCATAAGGACAGTGTGACCACAAGTATAAAAATGGACTCCAAATGACAAGAAGGTTACCGTCATCATAAGAAAATAAAATGTTTAAAATTTGCATAAAATGACGAAAAACAAAGCTAATTAATCTCCAATTATAAAATACTTTCACGCAATAAAATATGAGGTCTGATCCTTCTACGAAAACCTGCCTATTCTGCCTATTTTCGCCTATCCCCAAGTTTGTCCGTTGAAATCTACCTCCGCCTTCCGGCGTGCCGAGAGGACTTTTTTATTTGGTCCTGTAAAGGACCGTACTTATCCGATGGTACGTAGCCAGATTGGACGACTACGTAATGTTCTGTAGAACGAAATCGAGGTATCCTGTATATTCTTGGTAGCAAGTGTTCGAAATGTTGGCCACCTTGGTTTGAAGGAAAACTCAGACTCACTCAGACGACAAATAAATACATCAGACCGAAACTATAATTTATTTCAACGGCGTCTGTCTGAAATGCGCTTGTTATACACACACAGTAATAGATAGTGAGGTTTTAAGGGGCGGAACTACGAGGTCATCTGCCCCAAACATACAGTAAATACAGATAATTATAATGTTATTGGTTTTACGTCCCTTTTAACTACTCTGGCTTTTAGAGACGCCGGGGTGCCGTAATTTTGCTCCGAAGGGGATCTTTAACGTGCCAGTAAATCTACTGACACTGCTCCCTCGCATTTGCGCACCCCCAAATACCAGCTGACTGCGCCAGGATACGAACCTGCAACCTTGGTTTACAGCAAGCGAGAACGTTACCGCTGAGCCACGCAGCAAGGCAGTAAATACAGAACGTGTCATATTATTATTATTATTATTCTGGGATAAATATTGAACTATTAAAATTCTAATAATCACGAATAGAGTCGCCTCCGTTGCGCAGTGGTCAGCGTGATTAGCTGCCACCCCGGAGGTCCTGGGTCAGATTCCCGGCTCTGCCACGAAATTTGAAAAGTGGTATGAGGACTGGAACGGGGTCAACTCAGCCTCGGGTGGTCCAAATGAGTAGAGGGGGTTCTATTCCCACCTCAGCGATCTTCGAAATGGTTTTCCGTGGTTTTCCACTTCGTCTTCTGGCAAATACCGGGATGGTGCCTACCGTAAGGCCACGGCCGCCTCCTTCCCTCTTCCTTGCCTATCCCTCTCGATCTTCCCCTCCCTTGCCATCCCTCATGAGGCTCCTGTTCTCTTTGCAGGTGAGGCCGCCTGGGCGCGGTGCTGATCCCAGCTCCCCAGTTGTATCCACACGCCCAGATGTTTCAAGCACCAGGACACTGCCCGTAGAGGTGGTAATGGTGGGATCCCTCGCTGAGTCCGTGGGAAAACCCAACCTGGAGGGTAAAATCGACTAAAATGAAAATCACGAATAGTATCCATTCATGGTTTTGAACAGTATTTAGGGAAAATAACCATTTAAATGAGACGAGAAAACAACTTTCACTATCGTCTTGGTAGATAATGTGAACAAAACCAAGTTGAAATCTTGAAGTACGAGGTAGGGAGGGTATAAGAAAATAGTTAAAAAGAATTAAAAATTTCCGCCGTTGGATAGGCTTGAATTCGGGATCTTCGAAACAGCCAGTAGGCGCGATACCACTCGCATACTTTTCCAACTCACCTTGATGGTTTTAGTTGCGCCTCTTATTAACGCGTATGGTAAAATATTCAATTATTACAGTTAGATCTTAAATATTGATTGGAATGCATTCATTCAGTACCTGGCGTGTTTTCTAATTTATTTAAAGCAAGTTTCGCGACCGCTTTGCGTTAATAAGGCGAATGAACTTCAAATAATGCCCTCAAACGACAGTCCTTCGCTATATTTTATTTCATACAACTTTGCGTACAAAATGCTAGCGTGTGATACACTTCGGTCATACAAGCAGGTGTACTGACGAAGAGAACAGAATCATACAGGATTTTGTACCAGCGATCACAACAGCTTCCTTGCCAGCGAGTGTCGTGTGATACGGGCCTAAAGATATGCTAAGACTTTTTTTTTTTTTTAGTCGTTTACCCTCCAGGTTGGTGGAACCCACGGACTCAGCGAGGGAACTCACCACTACCGCCTCTACGGGCAGTGTCCTAGAGCTGGGAACATCGAATCGGAAGGGATACAACTGGTGAGGTGAGATTGGCACCTCGCCCAGGCGGTCTCACCTGCAAAGCGAACAGGGGCCTCATGAGGGAAGGTAAGGGATAGTTAGGATGGATAGACAAGGAAGAGGGATGGAGGCGGCCGTGGCCTTGAAGAAGGTACCATCCCGGCATTTGCACGAAGACGAAGTGGGAAACGACGGAAAACCACTTCGAGGATGTTTGAGGTGTGAATCGAACCCCCTCTACTCATTTGGACTACCCGAGGCTGAATAGACCCCGTTCCAGTCCTCATACCACTTTTCAAATTTCGTGGCAGAGCCGGGAATATAACCCAGAACCTCCGGGGCGGCAGCTAACCAAGCTGACCGCTACGCTACGGAGGCTACATAACAAAATAATACCAAGGGAAAATGTAAGGAATACGTATACTTCGATGCAAGCACTGGCGATCAGAATATCCTTCGATATGTTGTTGTTTTGTTTCATTTTAGGGGCTAGAACATCGTGGTCATATAGCCCCATGTACTTGGGTGTGAGTGTAGAATTTGTCTGGTAACCTGAGTGATATCTGCTTGTAATAATGTGTGTATTTGCAATTAAGGATTGGGAAGGAGGCAGCCGTGGCCTTAAGACAGAAACCGTCCCGGAATTTGGCCGGAATAGAAGTGGGAAACCACGGAAAACCACTCCCAGGGTGGCTGAGGTGGGAATTGAACCCGCCTCTTCTCATATTTGCTGCACGGGGCTGAGTGTACCCAATTTCAGCCCTCAGACAAGTATTACATTTCTTGGCAGAGCTGGGAATCGAACCGGGACCTCCAGAGCGACACTTCGATATGTTATGTTAATATCCATGCCAGTTTTTTAATTTTCTGCCATTACAAGTCACGTGGCATAACGTACCAATTCGATCGTATTCTCTTTATAAATCAGCAAAATTCAACGTACTCTTCACAAAAATACATCGTAAGGGAATAAATGTGGCAATGTAGTTAAACCCCACTAAAATGGAGGGTGGGCTTTCGTTCAAAAAGGTATGCCTACCACTGGATTTCAAGCCCCATTCTACTCATTCGCGCCCAATACGTATGGTCAGACTTTAACCGACTCAGCCACCAACACATGGTAGATACCACGTGCTAAACGTGCAGTAGTTACTGTGGCCGTCCCACCTCAAACGTTTAAGTCCATGTTAAAGTCTTAAATCATGGTTTACGGCGTTGATTTAACTTTCTATTATTACAGATCACGTGGCGTAAGCATTAATTCGATCGTATTACGTGTATGTGTGTTATTTCAAGGAACAATACGTCATATGTTAGTAGAATGGGCCATAGTATTTGGGGGGGAAAGTTTACGGTCGGTTTTTCTTTGCTAGACCCATGACCCAATTACATTGCTGTCACACAGTCAGAGCGCAGAGCAATATCAACCATCGGGAGAAATGCAATGTTAGTTGGGTTTTATAAAACTAAATAATAAGGGGCTGGTGGACCACTCTGTATATAAAGGAAGATGTCCTGACTGACTGATAATCAACGCACAGCAAAAACTACGGGAGATAATTACATACAACTTTGAAGATATGTTCCTACCGTAGTGTAGATGCACACTAAGAAAGGATTTTTAAAAAATCCGATTTTAAAGGTGTGAAATGTGATTTTACATTTTTGTTATACTTAACTGGGACAAAATATCGAAGTTGTCGCATAAAGACTGGACATAGCTCATTCTAAGCCCCTCGATGCGAGAAACAATACTCAGTATGACCCCGGAACACCGAAAACCACATTGTAAGGCCCTAAAACCAACAGTTTCAAAGATATTCCCAGAAATCTATCTTCGCTCTTATAAACTGATGCACTAATGGCAAGTCCGTATCCATGGCAGCAGTACGCTCTGATAAACTGATGCATTAATCGCAAGTCCGTATCCATGGCAACCGTAGCTCAAGACATGACATCCAATTGTCCATCTATCCCTGTAGGAGGCAATGCCAATCCACTTATTATCTAAAACACGATAGACTAGCTTCGAGGCTCAGCGGTAACGTTCTAGCTTGCTGGGCCCAAGGTTGCAGGTTCGTATCCTGGCGCAATCAGCTGGTATTTGAGGGTGCGCAAATGCAAGGGAACCATATCAGTAGATTTAGTATCACGTTAAAGATCCCCTTCGGGAAAAATTCTAGCTCCCCGGCGTTTCTAAAAGCCAGAGTAGTTAAAAGGAACGTAAATCCAATAACATTATTATTAAAACACGATAAGAACATTAGAAATCTATCCCTTTTTGAAGATATATCTAAACACGACAAGAACGTTAGAAATCTAAACGGCCATCCCTCTTTCAAGATACATCTATATCATAATTTAAAAATAACTCTATGTTTTAGAACTACAATAACTTCAATAGCGCCTTCCAATACCACCTTTAATTTTGAAACACTACTGTAGCGACTACTAAATAAAGGTAGCGATCAAGCTACGTTCAATTTCATAAACAGAAGGCTCACAAATCCCGTATTGTTAAGTACAAACATATCAGTCTGGTCGTTATGTCAGTAGCAACGAAGCTATGTGACGGCTATTGCCGTTTCCGTAACACTAAAGGCATCCCGCCGTCACATACCTCGATATGCACTTACAGAATTGTGAAGCAGTCTATTTTAGTGAAAATAATTTCTACGAGCGAGTATCAATTCCGCCAAAAAAAAAAAAAACACATTCGCTATATTTTCCATTTACACACGACGTGATTTTGAAAGCACTTTTCTGTATGTTGAGGTACAGAGATATTACACACGTAGAGTTACTATAAAATGTTGGCAAATCTGAATTCAAGGAACTGCTGTTCAGAATAGGCCTGGTGTTAAATCTGTAGAAGCTTTCGGTACAGGTTATACGGCCTATGTTCGTAACATGGAATGTTTTCCTTTGACAATGCATCTATTGATATCATGCCAGGAGATGGCAGTTGGGTTTGAACTGCGGTTGTATTCCCGCTCACTGCGTATCGTGCATTCCAAAACACAAGGTCAAAGTTTAACATTTGCAGGAATCGACCTACGAGAAGACTGTTTCTCCCACGGACAATTTTATGTTGCCTGTTCTACAGTAAGTTCTCCAAGTAGCTTAGTCATTTTGGCACCAGCAGGAAGAACTGCCAATATTGTATATAAAGAAGTTCTAAACTAAATTATTATATTTAAAATTCTTCTTTTATTTGTTGTTATGTGACGTACGATTTTACGTTACTTATACATTGATTAATTATATTAAAGTTCATGTTTTCAAAATATATTTAAGTTATTTATGGTTAGGTTGAAGATATAGTTAATTATAATACGTTTCTTTAAATCTTTAATATTAAAATGTAGTTCGATAGCAAATATTTGTATTTTAACTCTGTAGTTTGATTTCATATTTAAAAGTTAATTTTCAACATTAAGACAATTTAATTAAGCTATTTCATATCTTTAATAGCTTGCCACGGTGGGTGAGTGGTTAACGTGTCGGTCTACTAACCCCTAGCTTGGAGGTTCGCTCCTGGCCGTGGTAAGTGATTTTTGAAAGGCGGCAAAAATACGACACGCTTGTCATACGATGTTGGCATGTCAAAGAATCCATTTGAATTCAGTAGGCCGTGTTCATAATGGCAAAATTAATCTCGGCAGTTTCCGCCAACACAACGTTCCTCATTTCTCTACTAGAAAGCGCTATAATGTTCAAGGAGCTTAGATATCTAACATCTAACCTCCTTGACTTTCATAGTGCTTCAAGGAACAACGAAATTCGACATGCTAGCTACCCTGTGGGTGTCAAATAACAAAGCTTGCACCCGGCATCCGAGGCCAAACGATATTATTATTATTATTATTATTATTATTATTATTATTATTATATCTTTAATATTTCATTATTTCATTCCATTCCATTCATAAAGCGGGCAAAGAAATTGTTACAAAAGAAGTAGCCTAATGTAAATATTATTATATTTGCATTTTGATATCACGAGGAATTTTAAATTTAATTTAACAGCGAACTCAGAATGATAATCGGTTTAAATAGAATATCTTTGTATGATATAAGTGTTACATAACACGTGAAACTTTTCAATTCCGCGGCTGAAGTCGGACGGGAAAACACATAATTTACGTCCACGTCTTACATTTCAGACGAAAGTCGATGAACATCTAACGCTTGGTTCGGTGGCATTCAAAAGAAAATGGGAAATAAAATATATAATGGGACATAACTCAACTACGACGCGAGCGAAGCCGCGGGTACCTGCTAGTATATTGTATAGGCCTATATATACATAAAGTATATAAAAACTTTTGAACTGACGGTGGTTTTGGGGTCTGGGGGATGTGAAACGCGAAGATATCGAAATTTTCTGGAAGTCAAAACATGGTACCCATTGCAATAGTTAGCTTTCTAATGAAATCTACCTAAAAGCGCACGGACGCCAGGTTTTCTTTTCGACGATTTCACTGAAATCGTTACCGCTTGGCTTTCTTTGATCATAAATAAATTATTTTCTACAGAAACGTTCCTCCAGATAACATTTGCAGAATGGGGGAAACCACATAAAAATCCATCCAGTGGTTCTCGAAATTACCCGTGACATCCAAGAATCGGGGACTTTGTTTTATACTAAGTAGAGAAAAAGCCATTTAAAATCTTGGTCGAGTTTGTTAATGGGCAGAATTGGGCTAATATAGGGTGTAAAATCGAAGAAGTGAAATATCGCTATACCTTTCTTAGTGTTTGAAAAATGGAATCAATTCAAAGTTTGTACTATTCTTCAGAAAAGAGTCAAGAAATTATCTCAGTAAAGTCTTTTGATAACAGCAAACTGAACAAGGTTCGGTTCTCTCTCCAGTTCTGTTTACCGTAATTTGTACACTCATGATCTGCCTAAAACAGTGTCCCTCAAATTCATATATGCAGATGATATCAACCTCACAGTTCAGCGCACCAATTTTGCAGATGCTGAGAAAATTCTAACTCAAGATCTTCTAGTTCTGGATGACTACTTTAAGAAATGGCGCTTACAACCCAATCCTCGCAAAAGTGAAGTAACTGCTTTTCACCTGGACAATAGACACGCAAATTATCAGCCCAGAATCTATTTTAGAGGCAAAGCACTACCGTACAATGATACACCTACACATTTGGGAATGACTGTAGGTAGAACCCTAACATACAGAGCCCACTTACGTAACTCTGCTGCGAAACTGAAGAGCCGCAATAACCTTCTTCAGCGCCTAGCTGGAACATCATGGGGGTTGATGCCAACACACTACGTACGACTGCTTTAGCACTTGTCTATTCTTCAGCAGAGTACTGCTCTTCGGTAGGGATTAACAGCCACCACACTCATCTGGTGGATGTTCAGCTCCGTCACAGTATGCGTATAGTTACTGGAACATAGTGAGTTAGCCGTGGGCGTTACGGCATGACTGTTGGCAGTCGCTCATATCCGGGAGGCGAGGAGGTTCGAATCCCCCCGCCGGCAACCTTGAAGATGGTCTTCTGTGGTTTCCCATCTTCCTTCCAGGCAAATGCCGGGGTTGGTCCCTAACTATAGGCCACAGCCGATACCTTCCAACTCCTCGTCCTTACCTTCCAACTTCCCTCCCCAACGGTACTCGTAGCTCTCCCATTGGGTGTCCGTCTCGAAGCAGCTACAACACTGGCGAGCCGAACATGTCCTCGGACACTCCCGGCACTAAAAGCCATACGCTAAAAAAAAAAAAAAAAACTGGAACATAGCTTTCCACTCCAGTTCGGTGGCTCCCAGTGTTGAGCAACATACCACCTCCTCACATCAGAAGACAAAAACATCTTGTTCATCTGTGGTCAAGAATGCTCAAGAACACAACACTCCCAATTCATGAGGATATGAGTCAACTAGGATCATCCAGGCTGAAGTCCCGCCAACCTGCATGTAAAACTGCCTTAGAACTGATAACGAAGCAATTCAATCTTAAAGACACCTGGCGGAATGAGTGGACTTCTTCCCCACCACATGGCATTATAAAAATCGCAACTCCAATTGTGAACCTAAATGGTTTCACTTTGCCAAGGAATGTTTGGTGTAGACTTAACCGCATCAGGTGTGGCTTGGGAAGAACCGCTTCGGTTCTTTATAAAAGGGGTTGAATAGATTCTCCACACTGTGATTGTGCTGACATCCCACAATCAATGAAACACATAGTGGTGGATTGTCCTCTCCGTGCCTTCCCTGGCAGTTTGGAGGACCTGCACTCAGCTACTCCAGAGGCGGTGTGTTGGCTCAACGGATTAGATGTAAAAGTGTCACTTTCAGTGTGAGCATATGGGTCTGTTGTTGTTGGTACTGTATTCTGTATTTTATGTTTTTACAGTGACTAAGTTTGGGCGGCTTCGGTGGCGTAGTTGGTAGCATGCTGAGTTTCTATGCCCAAGGTCGCGGGTTAAAACCCGGCCGAAGTCGTCGGATTTTTAAGAGCGTTAAAATGCCTCAGTATGCCTTCCTTCGGAGGGGAAGTAAAGCTGGCGGGCCCATGTCATAGATTTATGGCATGTTAAAGAACCTTCCACTAACTGAACTTGTGTGCAGAAAACATTGTAGGTTAGGTTTCATTAATGCTCTTAAGTTCCAAAGTTCGTCACCGAGCGCTGGTTGCAACGGCATCTAGTAGTAGCCAAGTTCACACCTAGGTGTCGTGGACGGTGGCATTTCGTAGCGTAAGTAGGAACTACTTGAAATTATCGTCTGCAGTCCTTACTTGAATTAAAATAGATAACACACACTAATACAGCCATCACAATTAACACCGGTTGTCAGACAGTTTCTACACTCTCCCAAAGTACACGGGGCTACATGACCGCGATGTCGCAGCCCCTAAACTAAGAAACCAACTATCAGTTTTATAGTCCTTTGAAAGAGTATATCAATATTAAGTCCTAAAACTGATGTTGATTTATCTCTTTTTACTTTTTTTAAAACCTTTGACTCTGAAACTGCTACTTGAGTTTATAATGTAAGGATTCTCGTGAGAAGAAAAACCTTTGTAAAGCGTTTTTATCTACTGTTATTAATGTCAACGTGCATTTGATGCAATAGTTCTGCTTCACTACTGCCTGTATAAAACATATTTGTATCATCAGGAGGCAAGTGCATTTTGTCCCTAAGTTGTGAATCAAAAAGGCATGGTTGGAAATTTAATTCTATATTCTACATGGTTTGTACTATTTGTACAAATCACAACCAAATAACTGAAAGTCTTCATTTGTCATCATTTCTGTCATAAAAATCTAATTCTTGGAAAGTGAGTAGGGCCCAAATTTGTTAGGCTACTATTTGTTTATTATTTTATATTTTTAATCGTTTATCTTCCCAGCTCGGACTCTGCGAGGGATCATTACTGTCGCGAGGAGGGTGTCTGGGAGTTGAACACACTTTGTCAGCAGATACTGTTGGGGATGGTGACAGACTGATCGCCCAGGCAACTGCTAACTTGGGTCTATTGAAGGAAAGGTCAGGGAAGGGATTTCGGAAGGAAGTCGGCCGCGGATCTGTTGAAAGGAACCGTCCTGGCATCCGGGGCGAAATAATTTTCAGGACGGCCGAGGTGGGGTACGAACCCACGCTCTCCCGATACCAGCAAGGAACGCGGTAGTGCGTTAGTGCTCTCGGCCACCGCAACCGGCGCTGGTAGCCGATCGCTTGTCTTAGGAGAAGGCTGTGAGTTATTTTAAGTCATCAAGTGAGACCTGGTGGTATCTGTCAGATCTTGGAATTGATATGGCTTGCAGCTCTATTATTTAGGCCATATTTAAATGTTAGTTTAGTTAATCCAGCTGTTTGATTATTGTTTCTAGAATTTGACATGGTGTCAGGCGTTTGTGGCCGCAGTAGGGTAGCGGTTATCACGTAATTTCTAGAAAAACAGGGATTCTGTGAAGTCGTAGTGACGTCCCACTTTTTGGCACTACTGCAGGGTATATTTTTGTGTCATCTGCTCTAGGGGTTTGAGTGTTTGAATGTTAAAATACAGTTTGTGTGATGGAATTACATATTATTGATATTGTAGTTCTTACGGGGAGCGTGATGACGCAGTGGCTTAGTTGCTCGTCTTTCACCCGGATGGCCACGGTTCGAATCCTGGTGGCAGCGTGGTGGAATTTTCACCTAAAAATCACGTGGCGTGAGGAAGGGCATCCGGCCTTAAATCCCCGGCCAAAACCAAAATGAGCCTGGTTGGGTCCGGCGACCCCAATCAATTGGGAAAGGCCGAAGAAAAGTAGATATTTTAGCTCTTACAAGGATATGAATTCACTTAAGTAAACTAGTAATTCGAGTAAAAACTAAGGAATGGTGGACATTAATTGACCAAGTTGGCTGTTTGAACATTCCTGGTCTGGGCTTTACACAATTGCCCTGCTAACTGTCTTTGACCCAATCATGTATCGGGGCCTCAAGTTCCATCCCAGCGAATAGTAAATCCAGCAGCTTGGCCAGCAGGCATGCACAATGGGTTGCATATGCGACGGGCGATCTCGAACGCCCTGTATAACATCAATTTTTGTGTTTTACAAAATTGGATCGGCCGGAGCTGAAAAGTATTGTCAGTTTTCACTACTTTTCAGGAGGCAGATAAAACGTCATTGGCAGAACAGAACTTAACAAACACACTATATTAGTCATCTATGTTGTGAAGCAACTATTCATGTTATATTGGTGTTAGCGGAATATCAATATATATTTAATAAACATATTTTTCAAATCAATTTTGGAAACATGAGTTTATGCCTTTCAGCTACGTGGTCAGTTTAGTTCGGCATAAAGCCATCCAGAATGAATAATTCACATGATATTTTATTTAAAAATGGATTTGTAACATAAAAACACCTAAACCCTGTACAAATGAAATTTACATTAGCACTGTAACACGCGGGAAATTTACAGTGTGACCAACATTAAGTGCGGAATACGGTGCTGAAAGGCAACAAGTCATTGACTTAATGTTTTTCTCCTCTGATCGCACTACACGCAGCAGTGGTTTATGGCTAAACAAAAGGCTGACTTAATTCTTTCCTGTGCCGTTCTAAGGCCCTTGGGTCAATACTTCAGAATACTAATTGTTTAAAAAGTGACCATTTTTGACTTAATGCTTTCCAGCTCCAACCGATTCAATTGTAGTATTCACCGCTAGGTGTCAGTGACAGTGGCCTCTCTGGTAGCCAGAGTTGGAACTACTTGAAATTGAACTTGATGGGGAGCCTTCCGGTGTTCAATTAAAATACCCCACTGTAGCCATTGGCAGCAATTCAAATATAACAATAAAACAGTAGTATTCTCAGAAATCAACCTTTAGGAATATTTATGCCGTATAAAAATCTCAATTTGCCTTCAACTTTCATGAAATATGGATTGCTATTGTAACCTTCCCAGTTTACAAGGGATCGAACCCTCACTTTCGGGACGTACGAATTTTAATCGTGTATATATTTTTATATGATGTTTTTTATGTTGTATAATTATTTAATATAGTGTATGATATCATGTAATTAATTTCCGATTAATTTGTTTAGATTTTAAGGGCTGTAATTTGGCAGGATCTAAGTCAGACTATATGCGTGAATATTTAATATTGGAATAATGTTCAGTTTTGAATTCTGGAATTGGGCTACAACAAGGAGGTGGACTTGTTGTTCACGTTGGGTTTTTCTGTCGGCCGCTCGAATGGGCGGTGACTAATAGGTAAGAGACTTGACAACCCTGTGCCAGAAGTGTGCCTGGAGTATTTTGAGACGTTCCTTATTTGGTCATATTTTGATGTGTGTTGATTGATTGGCTGTACTCGTAGGGTGAGCCAGGGTAAACAAGTGAGTTGTGAGGGGGGGGGGGGGGTGACTGTTATTAGTGGTCGAGGCCATTAGGGAGGAGGACTTTTTCTTCAGACTCCGAGTGAGGAGGACTTTTTTCTTCGGACTCCGAGCGAGGGGGACTTATCATCGTGATTCCTTGAGGGACGGAACTCATTCTTGTGGTTGACTCCGTGTAGGGAGTAGAGTTTGCATTTTGGACTTGTGTGATTTTGTGGAGTGGGCTGTATTTCAGACGATCACAAGTTTGTAGTTAATGTACAATTACTGAATTGCTGACTATAAGTTCTTTAGGGAATGATGAGTCTAGTCTCAAACAAATCGCCTAGATTGTTTGTTTCGAAACGCATGAAGTATTGTGAATTAACGTCTGTGTACCAAATTTCTGAGACCGTAACGGTAAATTGTCGTACGGAGAACACTACTAAAATATGCTACATGTTTGTAAATTCAGGAACGGAATAGGTGCGACAATGCAACACACGGATTTAAAGTACCTTATTATAATCAGATCCGCGAAGCAAAGTAAATCGTTGGATTCTGACCATCAATCGAATAATGTACATATTCTTCATAACTGTAATACTTGCGTGTGAAACATATCATAATTGTTTTGCAAGTAAGTAGGACTGATTCTTTGGGAGCACTAACCCCAGAATCAGTAGAGTTAGCCATCACTGCTGAAGTCATCGCCTGTAAGTACCAGTCATCATTACTTCCAAGGGTCATCAATATGTCATATGTGTACCTGTGTTAATAAGATAGGGAGTGTTAGTAGAGTCTGTAAGACAAGGATCCTGCGTAGTGCATTTTATGTCTGGTATGAGAATAGAGTGTGATTTTTACCAGATTTCGAGTGTCTTTATTTCTGAGGTGGCCATAATAATTAAGTGTGAATATATATAGCTGCTGCTTATACCGTACAGGTGTTTCACCCCCTTACACCCCAGGGTAAGTTACAATCGGCAGCCCAACGTAGAGCTCGAAGTACGTTACAGCAACAACAATAACATTCACATATGCGCATACGCTAATAGGCTTAGTTATGTGTTCATGCAGGTTAAATATTATCGTGGGATGTAGTTGAGAAGTAGAGTTATTATTAAAATTAACGTTAAGATGTGGGAAAGAACTTGAACAAGGATATGGATAGAAGCGAGGTTGGTGAAGGCTTGATAGAGGAACCGTCGGAGAACTCTATCAATTCCGAGAAAGATCAGATCACTATGCAGGGGGGTAGTAAAAGTAAAGGCAATGGGGGGGGGGGGGGGGGGATGTGAACGATATGATATTCCAAATGCTTGAGGCTCTGAACGAGTCTTTAAACAGGGAAATATGAGAGGTTAAGAAGCAAGGAGAGTCAGTAAACCAGGAAATAGAGTCAGTGAAGGAGTCTTTGAGTAAAGAAATGGGTGAAGTCAGAGAGTCTATGGGTCAGAAAATAGAATATGTGAGTAAGGAAATAGGAGGGTCTATGAGTAAGGAGATAGGCGAGGTTAGAGAGTCTAAGGGTATGCAGAAGCAAGAATTAGGCAAACAAATAGAATTTGTAGGTTGGCAGGTGGAATCTGTGAACTTATATGTAGACGAGGCAATGAAGAAACAGGCAGATGCCACGAATGCTAAGATAGAGTCTGTAAGTAAGGAGGTAAGAGAGTGGTAGAGGTGGAGAAGCAACTTTTAAAGGAGACGTTAGATGATAGCGGAGTGGAGAAACGGCAGGTAGAGGAAGCATTAGACGAGAGTGAACAGCAGGTGACAGCGACGTTAGGTGAGAGTAGCTTAGATGAGAATAGGCAGCAGTTGAAAGTGACGTTAGGTGTGAGTAGAGGAGATGAGGAGGGACAGCAGATGTAAATGGCGTTAGGTGAGAGTAGCTTAGATAAGATGAGGCAGCAGGTGAGGGTGACGTTAGGAGAAGGTAGAGGAGATGAGGAGAGGTAGCAGGTGAAAGCGACGTTAGGTGAATATCAGCAGGGAGATTCTAGTAGACAGGACGAACAGAAGGTTGAAATCAGGAATTATAGAAGTAGAAAGAAACAGAGTAAACAAATGGTATTGCCTATGAAGTTAGATTTGATTTATGAAGTAGTACTTGGTGATAACAAACTGAACAAGCATAAGGTTAGCATGGATTTTGATAACGGAGTTTTATGTCTGGAGAAAGGCATTAGTGGTCAGGGAATTAAGATAGGTGTGAATTAGTTGAGGTGATGGATGGTGCGTGTATTACTAAGGGTTTGGAGGGAATGTCAGCAGAGGTGTCTGACGAGGAGGTACAGCTGGAGGCTGTGTGCCATATTTCGGTAGAGGAACATCGAGGTGATCCACTTTGGGAAGCCGTGGACAAAAGTAAGTTGTGTGATGAGAGTAAGGAGGATGTATTTGAAGTGTTATTGAGTAACAAGGAAGCGTTGAGTGAGAAACCTAGTTTAACGCACGTATACACCCATCAATTTGAGCTGGTTGATAGTTCACCTTTTACAGGACCTAGATATGCCATTCTTTTCAGGTATGTTGCCGCCGTTGAGGATCAAAGTAGCCATATGCTAAAGTTAGGGGTCATAGAGCCAAAGAAAGGTACTGGTATATCCAAGCATGGAGATTTAAGTATTCGAACCTGCTGTTAAGTATAGGTAAGTATCATGCCTCGGGCAGGTATGATTTTGAGGTATTTTTAATGGTGGTGGTGATGATCATAGCGTGGGAGAAAGACGAGATCAAGGCTCAGATCTTTAGTTTGATTTTTGTAGTTTTGATCAGGTTTTTCTCAGAGTGCCATGTCCTTCTTCCGCTGTTGACAAGGACATTTCCAAGTTTTTTCAATTGTTCAAGGGACCCTTTATAGTAAATAAGCGTATTGGCGAGTGTGCGTACGGCTTAAAAGACCACTAAGGAAACAATGTAGGGTCATATAATGTGTATAATCTTAAGATGTATGTTAGCTTGTGATGGCAGGGCAGATCCTCTGAGACAGACTTAGTCGACAGAGTGATATATTGCGCAGATACGCTGCAAGAAATGACGAAGAGGCTACAATTGGCCAAGTGTTACAAAGCCGAGCATATTAGTCACATGCATCTTAGAATGCATTTTGCGAGTGCAACGTGGCTATGTGCCAATTTGTCAAGTATGTCATGTGATAGTTTAAAGGACACGTGAGGAATTTCCGTGTGAGGTAGTTTTTAGGACACTTGAGATACCGGTGTGAGTTAAGATTGAGGAAATACAAAGACATTTGAAAGAATGATTGTGTAGAATCAGACGTCAAGAATATGATAATGTATTGAAGGGTGATATTTTGAAATTTGAAGGGTGATTTGTGTATGTTGTTAGGTAGATTTCATTAGAAAGCTAACTATTGCAATGGGTCCCATGTTTCGACTTCCGGAAAATTTCGACATATCTTCGCGTTTCACATCCCCCAGACCCCAAAACCACCGTCAGTTCAAAAGTTTATATATAATTTATGTATATATATGTATATCAGTTTCTTGTGGACACGATAACTACCGTAATTTTGCACCAATCACTTTGAATTCTTTTTACCGAATATGTATACCTATAAAATCTCGGTCGAGTTCGTTACTGGGCTAAATCGGTCGAAGGGGGTGAAAATGGGGGGCTTTTTTTTTCCGAAAAAGTGAAATATTGCTGTAACTCTCTTAATATGTGAAATATCGAATCCGTTCAATGTTCATACTATGTGTCGGATAAAGCCCAAAAATTTATGTTTGAAGAGATTTTTTATAGCACCAACCATTGACCAAAGGGATGGGAAAAAGTGGGTTTTTCGGGAAATAATAATCATATCTTCTTAATAGGCACAATATCAAAACCGTACAAAATGGACAATATTCCCCTAATAATTACCTAAAACTTTGGTCTGAAGGAATTTTTGATAAGACCCACCATTACGCCAAGGGACGAGAAAAATGATTTCGGAATTATAAGAAAATGCCAAGAGCTATCAGTGGTTGCCATGGCAACACTACTAAATTGATGAGGCATGGGCCATCAGACGATGCCATGACAACGCACTTGCACGAGATCAGATTCAGTATTTCCATCTGACTAAGTGGTTGGTTGGTTCTTCAGTTTAGGGGCTGCGACAACGCGGTCATGTAGCCCCGTGTACTTTGGGTGTGTGTAGAATCTGTCTGATAACCGGTGTTAATTGTGATGACTGTATTAGTGTGTGTTATCTGTTTGTTAATTTAAGGACTGCAACTAACAATTTTTCAGATAGTTCCTACTTTTGCCGCCAAGCGCCACTGTCAACGACTACGAGGCCAAGTTCAGAACTGAGCTACTAGACGCCGCCGCAGTCGGCTCTTGGCAACGAACATAGAAACCTAAGAGCGTTGTATACATTCTTAACCTATCCAATTTAGCTTCACACAGGTGCAATTAGTGGAAGGATCTTTAACATGCCATAAATCTATGACATGGGACCGCCGGCTTTACTTCCCCTCCGAAGGAAAGCATACTGAGGGATTTTTAACGCTCTTAAAAAATCCGACGGCTTCGGCCGGGTTTGAACCCGTTATCTTGGGCATAGAAGCTCAGCATGCTACCGACTACGCCACCGAAGCCGCCTGACAAAGTGGGAAGCGGCTTCGGTGACGTAACTGGTAGCATGCTGAATGTCTATGCCCAATGTCGCGGTTTCAAAGCCAGCCGAAATCGTCGGATTTTCTAAGAGCGCTAGAATCCCTCAGTATGCTTTCCTTTAGAGGGGAAGTTCCAACGTTCGTTGCGAGTTGCTGGTTGGGGTGGCATCTAGTAGCCAAGTTCACAGCTAGGTGTCGTTGACGGTAGTACCTGGTAGCAACATTAGGAACTACTGCTGAAATTGACCGTCTGCAGTCCTTACCTGAATTAAGACTAATACAGCCATTACAATTCACACCGTGTATCAGACAGATTCTACACTCACCCAAAGTACACGGGGCTAGATGACCGCGTTGTCGCAACCCGTAAACTCAGGAACCAAACAGAGGTAGATTTCATTAGAAAGCTAACTATTGCAATGGGTACCATGTTTCGACTTCCGGATAATTTCGACATATCTTCGCGTTTCACATCCCCCAGACCCCAAAACCACCGTCAGTTCAAAAGTTATATATAATTTATGTATATATATATATATATATATATATATATATATATTTTATTGTGGACACGATAACTGCCGTAATTTTGCACCAATCACTTTGAATTTTTTACCGAATATGTACACCTATAAAATCTCGGTCGAGTTCGTTACTGGGCTAAATCGGTCGAAGGGGGTGAAAATGGGGGATTTTTTCGAAAAAGTGAAATATTGCTGTAATTCTCTTAATATGTGAAATATCGAATCCGTTCCAAGTTCATACTATGTGTCGGATAAAGCCCAAAAATTTATGTTTGAAGAGTTTTTTTATAGCACCAACCATTGACCAAAGGGGTGGGAAAAAGTGGGTTAGTAGTGGGATGAGGGGGGTGCTGCACCACTTCTTTTTGAACCCTCCTCGTATCGGCCCCGAACCTGATATCTCGCTAACCAAACATGGGATTAGAACATACAGGGTGTCCTAACACTCGTAGTGACGCCCCCTACTTTCCTATAGCCTCTTTATTTAATTAAAAGACCAAAACTAAAAGGTCATTCGCGAGTAGTGGGATAGTGTTGGTTTCCTCAAGTCGCGCTCGTGCTTGAATATGTATGGCTATGTTGGGAAAGGGTTAGGAGGTGGGAAAGGAGTAGGGTCGAGTGAGGGGTCGTTTAGATGGTATTTTTTCCGCTCTAGATGATGGTGAGGTTATGTTTTTAAATGGATGGAATTTGGAAAGGCCATTTGGGGTAAACATGTTGTTTTGACATTTTGGCGATGAATGTTTTTTTTATACGCATGCGCACTTGAGGGGTTTTATAAGAGGGCGGGCTTTTTAAATGATGATTTATTAATGAGTTTTTTAATATGTATTGAAATAAACCCCAAAAAACTAATAGGTCATCGGCTTTTTACTATCTCGCTAACCAATAATCGGATTTAAAGCTATGAGGTGTCGTAGGACTCGTGGTGAACTCTCAAAATAAAAACTACCCTTACTCGGGGGATGAAATAGTAATTTATTTTTGTATGCCTACGAACTTGACGGCTTTTGTAAAAGAGCGGTCGTTATAAATGATTATTTATAGATGTGTGTTTTAATATGTATTTAAATAAACCAAAAATAAACAATAGGTCATCGGCTTTTTACTATCTCGCTAACCAATAATCGGATTTAAACCTATGAGGTGTCGTAGCACTTGGGGTTGAACTCTTTTTTTTCTACGGACGGGGTATATTCACTCTAAAATAAAAACGTGGTAAGGGGGAGGGGAGCTGCTACACTTAGGAAGTTGTGAGCCCCCGCGACCTTGGAATGGAAGGAGCCATGCTAGGAGGGCGTGCTTGGATTCGTTTTTTTCGTCTCGTCGTGCTCTTTACGGGAATGTAGGTGTCGAAAAGGTGAACTTAGGGTTTTGGGTCTAAAAATGCGTTTTTCACATTTTTGCCGATTTTTGGAAAACTGAAAACGTGATGATGACGTGCGTGATAGTATTTTTTCGTATTGTTGTGCTGTGAGGGGTCGTTTAGATGCTATTTTTTCCGCTCTAGGTGATGGTGAGGTTATCTTTTAAAATGGATGGAATTTGGAAAGGCCATTTGGGGTAAACATGTTGTTTTTTAACATTTTGGCGATGAGTGCTTTTTGTATGCCAGCGCACTTGGCGGTTTTTGTAAGAGGGCGGGCTTTTTAAATGATGATTTATAGATGAGTTTTTTTAATATGTATTGAAATAAACCCAAAAAACTAATAGGTCATCGGTTTTTTAGTATCTCGCTAAGCAATAATCGGATTTAAACATATGGGGTGTCGTAGGACTCGTGGTGAAATCCCCTTTTCTATGGACGGGGTATATTCACCCCAAAATAAAAACTACCCTTACCCGGGGGATGAAATAGTGATTTATTTTTGTATGCTTACGAACTTGGCGGTTTTTGTAAGAGAGCGGGCTTTTTAAATGATGATTTATAGATGAGTGTTTTTTTAATATGTATTGAAATAAACCATAAAAACTATTAGGTCATCGGCATTTTAGTATCTCGCTAACCAATAATCGGATTTAAACATATGGGGTGTCGCAGGACTCGTGGTGAAATCCCCTTTTCTATGGAAGGGGCATATCCACCCCAAAATAAAAACTACCCTTACCCAGGGGTATATAATAGTTTTTGTATGTGCGCGCACGGACGGCTTTTGTCAAAAGGATCTAACTACACGTTTGTTAATATTTTCTGAACCCCTCATGGGATTTTGCCATAGGCAGTATCCTAACCCTGGGGGTGACGCCCCGTTAATGAATGTAGGATTCGTTTTTGTCAAAAGGGCCTAACTACACTTTTGTTCATATCTCGCGAACTAATCATGCTAGGGACTTGTATGAAGGGTCCTAGCACTTGGGGCGACGTCCCCCTTTGCGGGGTGTAACTACCCCCCCAAAATTGAAAAATCCATATCTCGGAAACGAAGAACCCTAAAATTAGGTGTGATAGCTTAAAAAATAGGGGATGATATAGGCTTTTACCTCGATTGGTCATTTCACCCCTAAATCAGTAAATAGTCATGTTATGGGGAAAAAACCTGTTAAACACCTAAAAATGATAAATGAACCTAAGATCTTTTGTTTTTTGATGAAAAATAGCAGGGGGTGGAAACCACCCCCAAAATTGAAACATCCATATCTAGGAAACGAAGAACCCTAAAATTAGGTGTGATAGCTTAAAAATAGGGGATGATATGGGCTTTTACCTCGATTGGTCATTTCACCCCTAAAACAGTAAATAGTCTTGTTATGAAAAAAAACGTGTTAAACACCTAAAAATAATAAATGAACCTAAGATCTTTTGTTTTTGATGAATAATAGCAGGGGGTGGAAATCACCCCCAAAATTGAAAAATCCATATCTAGAAAACGAAGAACCCTAATATTAGATGTGATAGCTTAAAAAATAGGGGATGATATAGGCTTTTATCTCGATTGATCATTTCACCCCTAAAACAGTAAATACTCATGTTAAGGGGGAAAAACGTGTTAAACACCTAAAAATGATAAATGAACCTAAGATCTTTTGTTTTTGATGAAAAATAGCAGGGGGGTGAAAACAACCCCCCAAATTGAAAAATCCATATCTAGGAAACGAAGAACCCTAAAATTTGGTGTGATAGCTTAAAAAATAGGGGATGATATGGGATTTTACCTCGATTGGTCATTTCACCCCTAAAACAGTAAATAGTCATGTTATGGGGGGAAAACGTGTTAAACACCTAAAAATAATAATTGAACCTAAGATCTTTTGTTTTTGAAGAAAAATAGCAGGGGGGTGGAAACTACCCCACAAATTGAAAAATCCATATCTAGGAAACGATGAACCCTAAAATTAGGTGTGAAAGCTTAAAAATAGGCCATGACATGCGCTTTTACCTGGATAGGTCATTTCACCCCTAAAACAGTAAATAGTCATGTTATGAGGAAAAAACGTGTTATACACCTAAAAGCATAAGCGTTTTGTAAAACCATGCTTTAATGGACATGTGTATGGAGGATGATGGTTATTATTATTATTAGGTAATTATGGATTAATGTGTGTATAGATAACTAACCAGTGGGGAGCGTGATGGCGCAGGTGCTTAGCTGCTCGTCTTTACCCGGACGGCGTGGGTTCAAATCCCGGTGACAGCGGGGGTTGGAATTTTCACCTGAAAAATCACGTGGCGTCAGGAAGGGCATTTGGCCTTAAATCCCCGGCCAAAACCAAAATGAGCCTGGTTGTCCGGCGACTCAAACTAATTGGGAAAAGAAGAAGAAAAAATGGTAACTCACCAGTAATAGTAAACATTGGTTTGAGGTGTTGAAGAAGTCAGGATGGCCAACCCTTTGCCATGGTTCACGAATGGACCCCGAAAAGTTTTACCTGTCAAGACTCAGTATACCCTGTTGCAGCCTTTAGAAAAAAAATCGAACCGGGGCCTCTGTGGTGACAGTGGACTTATATTCATGATGCTTTTTAAACAAACATACGCTTGCATACTACCGCTGGGTTGAATCTGCACAGAGACACTGGCTTTGGTTTGTGTAGTGTGCCTTGGTGATAACAGTACAGCGATCTTGTCAGCAAGTTTCATATTACTCGTCTGCTTGTTAGTGGACGTGCTCCGCACCGTGTTATCATACAGGACATGACTAGATCGTTGTTAGGTTTGACAAAGGCTTAGTGAAGCTTATTGCAACCTTGAAATGAATGTCATGGTATAGTCGGGGTTGGAAGCCAAGACCTTTGGGTTGACAACCAAGTAGGTTAACCACTACACGGTGAGATGGTCAAATAATAATGTAACAGAACATATAGAAACGTTTTCTATAGCTTAACGAATTGACTAAGAGCCATACCATGAGAGGTGTAGGTAATGGAAATTGAATCCTTAGCTGATGATTATACTACTTGTAATCTATAGCCATGCCCACGTATAAGCTATTATGTTAGAAAAAGAATTGTATGGCTTGTTTTAAACGGAGAATAATTGTGTTTTCTGTGAAACACAAATCTGAATTTAAAATTAATTTAAAATAATTAATAATTTAAAATAATTAATTTAAAATAATTAATTTAAAATTAACTAATTTAAAATTAGTTTAGTACGCTGAAGTTAAAATGAATAATGATCACGTTACAGACATCCGGTTTCAAAGCCATGAGAACTAAGTGAACAAAGAATAAAATTCATGAGCCAGTGAGGAATTCAACATGCTGTCCTTTGGACAAAAGAGAAGCGTTCTACAAACTTAACCACCAAGCTGTCCTATCGACCCTCAATGGTTTGGGTCATCGTAAAGATGAAAATTAAATCTAAGCTACAGTATAACTAAAACTAACTACACTCTTATATACTAGAAGAAGAAATGGAAAACAAAAGGGCAAATAAAGGACAGAAGGAATGAAAAATGGCCCTCAACCCACAAGCATAAGGATTGAGGGAGTTGGAAAGAAGGAGAGCCATGAAAGGCAGATACTAATGTATAATAGGAGTGGCTTTGCCACAGAGGTAATGGATAGAGAGGAGGAAAACTGGACTCAGCTGAGAAATCCCTTGGGGTCGCCAACTTCCAAACTGATCAGCCGTAAGCCCTTGAGGGTGTATCCTTATGCAGAGTGCACCGCAAGTGGTGGGGCTATATACACCCTACCTTCTTGAGGGGGCTTGAGCAAAAGACAGGAAATAACATGAAAATAAAAACAAGGCTGCCTCCTCACACTAGTAGGATATCAGAAAAAATAAATAAACAAGGGCCAATGAAGTTGCAAAAGGAAGAGACTCCCTAGGGATCGGATACCCTAATCATGTTGGGGTCGGTAGAGAACAAGAGTTGAGCAAGTGTGGTCGACAGGAAATAAGACAGAGAGGAGCCTAGCACAAGTTAGTGAAAGCAATGACGGTCTCAGCTGGGACTCCGTGATCGTCAACCTATATGACACTAGATATGACGCCCAGGGGTGGAATTAAAGACCTCTTTGGTTTTATATCACTGGCTTTTAAGAACGCTAGCACATGGCATGCCTTATAATGCAATACTGGTCCTAGGGTATGCAAAATTGTATTAGAAACTCAGCTAATAATAGTGTGCTTGCCCATGATTATTTTCCCAAGTATAGTACATGGGACTGATAACCATGATTTCCAAACCCCTAAGTAAGACAAAAACAAATGATTTTCATTTTCCAATGAGTTGGGGTGAGGTGAGGAGAGTTTTCTATACACTAAACTGAAGTGGTTTCCCACTTCTACTCCAGGCAAATGCACATTTGATGTTATGAATAGTGAAATGGTTTGCAACTGCCCAATGCTAGGACCTGATTAGTGGCTTTTAAAAAATGGAATGGAATGGAGTACACTTCCCCCAAAACCAACAAGAGGAGTGTTCGATCCCCCACAACAACCATTCTTAAAGTCAATATAAATGGCTATGCACTTCAGGTCAAGACGGTCTCCTCTCTCCAATCCTACCCGTTGGTGGTGAAAGGCACACTCTAATACAACCATCATAGTGACAGGTTATCTGTTAAATACCTAATTATCCCCAGATTTACCTTAAATTTTCCTAAAATCCACTACATTTTCCGCAAATTGACCAAATGACACAACATTCCAGCAAAATTCAGCAAATGACTACCAGATTTATTGAAATTCCATTGATTTACCTAAGCATGGTTTAAACTACCTCATATTCATATAAAATTAGACGAATATAGATGAAAATTCACTAAAATTTACCAAACTTACCCAAAGTGGGCTACAAACCATGAAATTTATCCATTTTTTTTTGTAATTCACTATATGTACTCGAAAATTTCATAATATTGCCTTTACATGTATGCTTTTATTGTTGTTGTTGTTTCGTTTACCATACTCTCTGCAGACAAATACCTCAACATGACTTTCTCCTAGACTAGGAGCTCCACATTCGACATGATAGCTGAGTTTCATCTCCCATAAACTTGTCTCTGAGGTGGGTGTCAGGAAAAGGCATTCAGCTGTAAAAACCACACCCTCACATAGACTTTCATAACCTCTTACGTTGAGGTTCCTAACGCTAACGACATTGAATGATTGAACGGTTTCCTTTTCACTATTCCTGTCTATACTTTCCTCTTTAAGTTTGCGAGATGTTTGCAAGATTCCTAAAATGCAATTAAACTTAATAAATACCTTAAGATGGTTTGAATTGTTTAATGATAATGGTGTTGATGATTGTTATATACGTGAAGACTAATTTTTTAGGTCTTGACTGGCCTTGCAATAAGAATTGACTAACCACACATGAGTTACCTATGAGGGAAACATTTTAGCCCACTATGTAGGTTATTGACCAGTGAGTACAGTTGTAGAAAGCTGTTTTTTAAATCATATACAACAGAGGCTTAAACCTATAGACAAACCGTGTGACCATGTTTGTTAAACATGACATTATACCAGAGACAATTAGGAAACTTGTGTAGAGCTTACCAAAAATAATGTTGTGTAACAATAAATGCTAGTCAACAAACAGTTATGCCATACTAAAAAAAATCATCATACAATACCTGAGAGAGCTCTTCTAAAAGTATTAATGCGTAACATGTTTCCACTCGCTTGCTATACATTTTTCGGCGTGGGAATGATTCTCAAGAAATGAAATGCAAATGGAACTGACATGCAACACAAGCGAATTATGAGCGCGCGCGGTGACTGAGATTGATAACATGACGTACTGTCGGTTATGTAGCTATGTGGAATGTTTATCACATATGGTTTACTTCAAGGTTTGGAGATCCCATTAAAGATATTCATACAATATATGATCATGAAATGGTCATTCTTTGGTGTGAAAATATGTATTATATAATATTTCATGAAAACAATTATGATTTATTAAATGTTTATACGTTTACTGTATTCTTATTTAATGTAAGCACTCGAGGCACTATCGACCAAAATACGGCACTATCAGGAATATATATTGCATACTTGAAGGTTTGGTGATCCCATTAAAGGTATTCCTACAATAAATGTTTTTCAAGTTGTCGTTCTATGGCGTGAAAATATTTAATATATGTTATTTGCTAAAAGGATTTACCACTGGAATTATTTTACAAGTAGTTCTTTTAACGACCAACAGAGTTCACTGTTAGCAAGGTAGAGCCCTATGTGGAATGTAGGATAACATGTTATACATGATACGTGACAACTGTAAGGCTTGTGATTTTTAAGATGCCTTTATCCCTATATTAATCACCCAGTTTGCAATACTGATAATTGCAATGTTTCTGAAAAAAATTGAAACAAAACAAAAATCAGCATTGAAAAACCAAAAAATGGTTGAGCATATATATATACTGGGGAAAAGAAAAGTTTTGTAAACACTAATGTCCAACAAGACTAATTAAATCAGTAACTGTCAGGGTGGCCGAGTGGTTAAGGCGTTTGACTTAAGATCAAATTTCCAAATATATAAGAAAGCAAGGGTTCGAGTCCCTTCCCTGACATAACTATTGCTTGAACATGCAAGAAAACAAGAAATATACACAAACTATGTTTATCAATTTAATCAAGTTTTTTTTTTTTTTACAAGAGATAGACACACAGAATACAGCTCTTTTTGTTTATCATTTCTTTTAAACATAACACTTGTTGAACATTATTTTTTTGGGGATGGGGGTTTTGCTACTTTGACCCATCACACAATAATAGCAGCTTTACGAAGTTCATTTTCTATATTTAATGGCTCTTTTTCATAACCAATATGACTAAACTGTTTACAGGCATGCAAGAGCTGTAGACGTTCGACTAATATATTAGGATCGTTCCATTTGCTATTTTTTATGAATGGTTTCAGAATCTCGGGAAGCAGTTCATCATTATCACCATCATTATGATTATCATCCTCATTATTATAATCATTTTCATAATGATGATCATTATCATCGTTATCATTACCATCATAATTTCCACCTGTGTCCACAGTCTGTTCAATGGTTTGAGTTGCTTTTGATGGTGTTGAAAGCTTCTTTTTAGATGTGCTAGAATGCTTTAACATTGTTATGTTATTATTACCACTATTACCTTTCCTCACTAACTTTTTGATGGGGTATATTGTCTCTGATAGGGTTGAGGGCTTTTGAGATGTGGGTGCATGTCTGAACATGGGTTTCACAGGAGGTGTTAAAGGTTTCTCATTAAACAACTCGCTAACAGCATGACTGCGTTGTAGTGTATTAAACTTGAGGTTAATATTATCTTGAGCAGCACTATCTTTCTCTTGGACTTGGTTTCTTGCTTTGGTTTGGGTTTTCCTTACATTTAGACTAGCGTGATTATTAAGTTTACATTCTTGATTGTTTGAAGAAAGTACGTCCAATTCTTTTGTTTTAAGCATTCCTCGACACTGTTTCGATCGTTGCTTTGAACAGCGCCAAATAACAGTTCCATTTTTATTGCTTCGTTTCACAATATATGAATATCCTTTATAGTATGTATAAGGCATACTTCCATATTTCCATATCAACTGTCAAGCACAAACTAATCTCTAGCAAAGCCAACTTGGTAATAACAACAATAGTTTAATGTGGGAGCATATATACATGCAAAAAGTGGGAGCAAAGGTGTGGGGTAAAAAGTGGGAGCAAAAGTGGTAGCAAATGTGGGAGAAAAAAATAACTGTGAGCAAAAAGTGGGAGCAAATATGGGATCAAATGTGGGAGCAAAGCAAATATAAAAAGTGGGAGCAAACATGCTAACAAATATGTCAACAAATATACCAGCGAAAGTAAATACACAAGTCAAGATAGATTAAAGTGCAAAGAAAATATGGATGCAAATATGAGAGCAAAAATAGTGTTTTTCTAAAACAACTAGACATAACAAACTTAGTCATAACCTTACCTAACCTAACCAAACCTACCCTCACCTAACCTAACCTAACCTCACATAACCTAACCTCACCTCACCTAACTTCACCTAACCTAACGTAACCTAACCTAACTTCACCTAACCTAACTTGACTGAACTTTACCTAACCTAACCCATCATAACTTCACCTAACCTAACTTTACCTAATCTAACTTCACCTAACCTAACTTTCAACTCGCAGATCAAAATTAAATTCTAGGCATGGTTGAGTTGGAACCCAAGACTTCAGGGATAACACACAAGTATACTAGCCACTACACCGCAAAATGGGCAAATTATCATGCAACACAACATAAAGTAAAAGTTTCCTGTAGTGTAACTCATTGGCTGTCAACCATAGTTTGGGAATTCAAACCCAAGACCTCAGGACTTTTGTTTTGAACATTATCAGAAATATTATTCCATTTACATTTTGCTGCTGATGGGAAGCAAAAAAAGTGGGAGCAAATGTGGGAGCCAATATGGGAGCCAATATGGGAGCAAATATGGGAGCCAATATGGGGGCAAAAGTGGGAGCAAATATTATGGGAGCAAATGTGGGAGCCAATATGGGAGTCAATATGGAGGCAAATATGGGAGCAAATGTGTGAGCTAATCATCTCACCTCGGATATCACCATTGAGTACTCATATCCACCGCTAGGTAGCGGAAACATACTTTATGTGTTGTATGTAACTATCTTACGTTGTTTGACTGCATGCAAAACGTCCTTGTATAAGCTGTGCATATAATTTTCATATACAATTAAGACTAAGTGTTCAGAACTAACATGTATAGCCTTGTCTAGGGTATATAGAGGATCCTTAGCATGAAAGACTGACTAACCCAGGAGTGTAAAGCCTTGCCATATGCAGTAAGCATCTGTTGGCAGAAATGGTTCCTAATAATAACGGACTTAATGAATATGAAACGTGTTTTGAATGTCGTCTTAAATCCTTACACGTATCACAACGTATAAAATAGGATTTAAGACGACACTCAAAACACGTTTCATATTCATTAAGTTCGTTATTATTAGGAACCATTTCTGCCAACAGATGCTTACTGCATATGGCAAGGCTTAACACTCCTGGGTTAGTCAGTCTTTCTTGCTAAGGATCCTCTATGTACCCTAGACAAGGCTATACATGTTAGTTCTGAACACTTAGTCTTAATTGTATATGAAAATTATATGCACAGCTTATACAAGGACGTTTTGCATGCAGTCAAACTTTGTAAGATAGTTACATACAACGCACAAAGTATGTTTCCGCTACCTAGCGGTGGATATGAGTACTCACTGGCGATATCCGAGGTGAGATGATTAGCTCACACATTTGCTCCCATATTTGCCTCCATATTGACTCCCATATTGGCTCCCACATTTGCTCCCATAATATTTGCTCCCACTTTTGCCCCCATATTGGCTCCCATATTTGCTCCCATATTGGCTCCCATATTGGCTCCCACATTTGCTCCCACTTTTTTTACATCCCATCAGCAGCAAAATGTAAATGGAATAATATTTCTGATAATGTTCAAAACAAAAGTCCTGAGGTCTTGGGTTTGAATTCCCAAACTATGGTTGACAGCCAATGAGTTACACTACAGGAAACTTTTACTTTATGTTGTGTTGCATGATAATTTGCCCATTTTGCGGTGTAGTGGCTAGTATACTTGTGTGATATCCCTGAAGTCATGGGTTCCAACTCAACCATGCCTAGAATTTAATTTTGATCTGCGAGTTGAAAGTTAGGTTAGGTGAAGTTAGATTAGGTAAAGTTAGGTTAGGTGAAGTTATGATGGGATAGGTTAGGTAAAGTTCAGTCAAGTTAGGTTAGGTGTAGTTAGGTTAGGTGAAGTTAGGTTAGGTTACGTTAGGTTAGGTGAAGTTAGGTGAGGTGAGGTTAGGTTATGTGAGGTTAGGTTAGGTTAGGTGAGGTTAGGTGAGGTTAGGTGAGGTTAGGTGAGGTTAGGTTTGGTTAGGTTTGGTTAGGTTAGGTTAGGTTATGACTAAGTTTGTTATGTCTAGTTGTTTTAGAAAAACACTATTTTTGCTCTCATATTTGCTTCCATATTTTCTTTGCACTTTAATCTATCTTGACTTGTGTATTTACTTTCGCTGGTATATTTGTTGACATATTTGTTAGCATGTTTGCTCCCACTTTTTATATTTGCTTTGCTCCCACATTTGATCCCATATTTGCTCCCACTTTTTGCTCACAGTTATTTTTTCTCCCACATTTGCTACCACTTTTGCTCCCACTTTTTACCCCCACCTTTGCTCCCACTTTTTGCATGTATATATGCTCCCACATTAAACTATTGTTGTTATTACCAAGTTGGCTTTGCTAGAGATTAGTTTGTGCTTGACAGTTGATATGGAAGTATGGAAGTATGCTTTATGCATACTATAAAGGATATTCATATATTGTGAAACGAAGCAATAAAAATGGAACTATTATTTGGCGCTGTTCAAAGCAACGATCGAAACAGTGTCGAGGAATGCTTAAAACAAAAGAATTGGACGTACTTTCTTCAAACAATCATGAATGTAAACTTAATAATCACGCTAGTCTAAATGTAAGGAAAACCCAAACCAAAGCAAGAAACCAAGTCCAAGAGAAAGATAGTGCTGCTCAAGATAATATTAACCTCAAGTTTAATACACTACAACGCAGTCATGCTGTTAGCGAGTTGTTTAATGAGAAACCTTTAACACCTCCTGTGAAACCCATGTTCAGACATGCACCCACATCTCAAAAGCCCTCAACCCTATCAGAGACAATATACCCCATCAAAAAGTTAGTGAGGAAAGGTAATAGTGGTAATAATAACATAACAATGTTAAAGCATTCTAGCACATCTAAAAAGAAGCTTTCAACACCATCAAAAGCAACTCAAACCATTGAACAGACTGTGGACACAGGTGGAAATTATGATGGTAATGATAACGATGATAATGATCATCATTATGAAAATGATTATAATAATGAGGATGATAATCATAATGATGGTGATAATGATGAACTGCTTCCCGAGATTCTGAAACCATTCATAAAAAATAGCAAATGGAACGATCCTAATATATTAGTCGAACGTCTACAGCTCTTGCATGCCTGTAAACAGTTTAGTCATATTGGTTATGAAAAAGAGCCATTAAATATAGAAAATGAACTTCGTAAAGCTGCTATTATTGTGTGATGGGTCAAAGTAGCAACACCCCATCCCCTAAAAAATAATTTTCAACAAGTGTTATGTTTAAAAGAAATGATAAACAAAAAGAGCTGTATTCTGTGTGTCTATCTCTTGTAAAAAAATAAATAAAAACTTGATTAAATTGATAAACATAGTTTGTGTATATTTCTTGTTTTCTTGCATGTTCAAGCAATGGTTATGTCAGGGAAGGGATTCGAACCCTTGCTTTCTTATATATTTTGAAATTTGATCTTAAGTCAAACGCCTTAACCACTCGGCCACCCTGACAGTTACTGATTTAATTAGTCTTGTTGGACATTAGTGTTTACAAAACTTTTCTTTTCCCCAGTATATATATATGCTCAACCACTTTTTGGTTTTTCAATGCTGATTTTTGTTTTGTTTCAATTTTTTTCAGAAACATTGCAATTATCAGTATTGCAAACTGGGTGATTAATATAGGGATAAAGGCATCTTAAAAATCACAAGCCTTACAGTTGTCACGTATCATGTATAACATGTTATCCTACATTCCACATAGGGCTCTACCTTGCTAACAGTGAACTCTGTTGGTCGTTAAAAGAACTACTTGTAAAATAATTCCAGTGGTAAATCCTTTTAGCAAATAACATATATTAAATATTTTCACGCCATAGAACGACAACTTGAAAATCATTTATTGTAGGAATACCTTTAATGGGATCACCAAACCTTCAAGTATGCAATATATATTCCTGATAGTGCCGTATTTTGGTCGATAGTGCCTCGAGTGCTTACATTAAATAAGAATACAGTAAACGTATAAACATTTAATAAATCATAATTGTTTTCATGAAATATCATATAATACATGATCATATATTGTATGAATATCTTTAATGGGATCTCCAAACATTGAAGTAAACCATATGTGATAAACATTCCACATAGCTACATAACCGACAGTACGTCATGTTATCAATCTCAGTCACCGCGCGCGCTCATAATTCGCTTGTGTTGCATGTCAGTTCCATTTGCATTTCATTTCTTGAGAATCATTCCCACGCCGAAAAATATATAGCAAGCGAGTGGAAACATGTTACGCATTAATACTTTTAGAAGAGCTCTCTCAGGTATTGTATTGAACCCTTTACCCTATGTTGGTTAAATGATTCTACTTTTTATTTCTTCAATTAATAAATATTTCAACCAGCATCATGAAAGTAGCCAGACAGTGATGAGGAAATTTCAAGCATCTGTTGGAGACAGTAGGGACATACCTGCATCAGTTTAACAAAAGGCTAAGTACTTGAGCTATGAAAAGAAATAGCATAGCTATGTATCACAGGGACAGGTGTGGCTACCTCAATTTTAGAAGCGACGCGCGGTGAGACATGGTTCTGGTATGTTCATTGTGATATTCGCGCCTAGAAGAAATATGATGCAGTAACGTGAATGGCTGATGAAGAAAATAGACACTCCCAAGACGCCAAGATCTACTAGAAACCGCCAAATTACAGAAAATGGAGAACCAATGAGAAGAGAATGCCTACTTGCGCGCCAATTCCGGCTGGGGTACGCGGCGGCTAGCATTCACGCGGGAAATCGCCTAGACAAAATCTCTACGATCGATTCTAGGATTAATGGGCATATTCTTGACCTGTGCAATATTACGAGTTCAGTGATATTTATTTCATTCCTGTATCACAATTATTTCGAGAAATTTTTACATAAAATCCCCCTCCATCTAGACCCAAGGGCCAGTTCATTCATAAGTGTGTCGAAGAGCCAAGACATTATTATTATTCTGTGCGTCTACGGACGTAGACTTTGATTCTGTTCGTCTGAAGACATTGACTATATTTCCGTGTGTCGAGGACACAAGACTTTTATTATTATTCTGTGCGTCTACGGACGTAAATTATTATTATTCTGTGCGTCTACGGACGTAGACTTGTATTTGTGTGTCGAGGACACAAGATATTCATTGTAAAGTGGTAAATTCAGTGATAGATAGTCATAGTACTATAGTTATAGGGGCAGTATCGTCGATAATTCGCCAACGAACAGTGACAGGGAATTTAGTACCTGAACAAGCGAATTTAGTAGTCAGACATAAAGTGTATAATAACCTAATTTTTGTATCAGCGCAAGGATGACATCGATGAATGCAGAGGAAGTTTGGAATTCTCAACACTCCGTGCAGATGGCTGATATGAGATAAAGAACCATCCAGTTGGAGAATGGCGTCTGATGTTCTTTGACGGGTGACTACAAAAAGAGATGAGTAGAAAATAATATTTTATTATTTGTTAAATTAACTTATGGTTTATGGGACATATTTTCTTTGTAAATACTTTGCTTGTGTGATCACTGTAGTATATTTAGTTTGATCTGACACACTTTTGTTTGGAAGCAGCTCGCACGAATGTTGTTAGTGGAAGGTTCTTGTTTTTGTGTTGTGTTAACTAACGTAGCTATGTGAACGGCCGTGTTCGCCTATGTTACGAAGTGCGGTTAAAAACGTCTCTCGGAGATATGTCGTGTTTCAGAAGTAGGACTGAATTAATATAATTATATAGTAGATTGGAGGGTAATTAAAATTTTTGTTGAGATTTATTATTGATCAGATTCAGTGTGATTATTGCCTTTTGGAGCAATGTAATTTGTGACGAAGAGTATTCAGCTCTATCGTAAGTTTTAAATATTGTGTTAAATGTTTGCGAGCTCTAATTCAGCAGACCCGTGTGAAAGGCGTTATGTCAGTCCCAGATGTGTGTATTTGTGAGTATATTTTGTGTGGTATTACAAGCGGGAATTTCAGCTGAGACTGATTTCTGTCAGCTTGGTACCAGATTCATATTGTATCCTTGCGAGGACAATTATGGATATGTAATTATTGTCTGACCATATGTTGAGTTGGAGGAGATGTTAGTTGCTGTTTATTCCTTGAGATAACAGTCCAGCTGGTCGGCTATTTATATACACTGGAAGGGGGACATGACAGGTATTGTGGAAGGGGTGAGTTGTTGTCACAAGGGCTGGCTGAGTTTCGCAAGCAAGCTCATTAAAGTGGAGTGCACGTCTGGCTCCCAATTACTTGAAAATAAATATAAATGTGAGAAACTGATCAATGGTAAAATTGTTTAAATAAATGGGAGTTGCCTACGAAACACGATAACCTTCGAAGCGTTTCATTAACATGCACATTTTGTTAATATAAAGTAATCTTAACCACTCAGGTTGTTTGTTGTTGTTGGTTTATTCTATGTTTATTTTCCATGTCAGTGACCCGTGAGTCACGTGCGGCGCTGTGTTTCCTTGTTGTTGAGTATCTGGCCATTGTGGCAGCTCATTTGGTTAAGTGTGTCACCACACTAATAAGGGTCTCAGAGAGATGCCTGTAAATAGTAGAGTTGTAATATGTGTGTCAGAGTTAGATTTAAGGATTTTTATTAATGTTATGCCCATATCCATAAAAGTTGATTTACGAGATGATTGTTCGTGAGCACTGTGGCTGTTAACCCGTAGTGAACGAACGATCATCCAAGTACTCATTTCTCGTAGATAGTCACCACGCGAACATAAATTCACATGCAAGATAGTGGAACTTGGATCCACATTTTATTAGAAAAGGGGAGATCCATCTGACTCCTCAAAGTGATAGATATTCCTGTCAGGGAAAAATTCAGGAAAAAATTCAGGGAGGAATTTGTTTATTATTGTTTGTTTTATTCTTTTATGCACAAATTAGTTATTAAATCTTGTTATTATCTTACGTTTTGTCTCTTTTTTTCTTAGTTATAGTTTTTATCCTATAACCCTTGCCTCAGAAAAGCACGTAGTTTGGCGGACGTAAACACCACACTATGAACTGAACGCGACCCCTTGATCTAAGATTCTTGCATAAAACACTGCTATTCTGAAGGGTTCATAGGTGAAAACTGGCGCGGCCAACGGAGGGGCTATTCACTGTGGTGTAACGGGGAGATTACACATGTCAATAGTGGCGCATTTGAGTAAAACTGGCATGCCGCAAGTGCAGGCAGATATGACAGTATTTAATCACCGGGAAGTGATATTTTATTAAAAGTAGTTGAGGCGAAGTGGATACCGCCAAATGTGTGAAAGATAAATTAAAATCAGGAGTTTGCAATGTAAAATACGGTTCACGTTGTTGTCTTTTAAATTAAAGTAAAATTAAGATGTGATACCGGGCGCCCAATGATAAAGTTAAAACTAGATTTGTTTAGAAAGTCAAACTCATGGAAATATTAGGAGGCTGTAGCCTTAAATGACAATTAATACTTTGTTAATTAGTCAGTGTTAATATCAGATCAGGATAACTGTTTAATGACTAAATATGTGCTTGGGGTTAAAATTAAATTGAGTAAAACTAGGACTACTCAGAGATGCAATCGACTAATGGGATTAAAAGTAAAAATAAATGAACTGAGTAGGATAAAGAAATTAAATGTGCATTGGATTTATGTGCGTGTCAAAGGGAATTGGCGTATTCCATTTCCCATATGTCTCATATAAATTATAAAACATGGCAACGGTGGCGCAGATCCAGGAGATCATTGAAAGTGCAGCGAGGAGAACGCAGGAATTGTTGGATACTAAACTAGCAGAACAGAGTCAATCTATAAACACTAGTATGTTAGAGCAAAGTGAAGCGTTGAATACTAAACTAGCAGAACAGAGTCAATCTATAAACACTAGTATGTTAGAGCAAAGTGAAGCGTTGAATACAAAATTATCTGAACAAATAAACACTAGTATGTTAGAGCAAAGTGAATCGCTAAATACGAAAATGTCAGAACAAAGTGAATCGCTAAATACTAAACTGTTATAGCAAAGTGAATCGCTAAATACGAAAATGTCAGAACAAAGTGAATCGCTAAATACTAAACTGTTAGAACAAAGTGAATCATTGCGGACACAGTTAAATAACAGTAGAATTGAGCAAAATGAATATCAGGCGGAACATGCTAGGTTATTAAAGAGTGAAATTAATGACACTATAATTTCACAGTTAGAGGCGCAAAATAATAAAAACACGAACCAATTAGCTTCGTTAACCGCAGAGATGAAAGAGCACACAAACCAACAGATGATATTACTGGCCCTTGATGTAAGCAAAAATAATGAGAAACAATTAGAGCAGATTGAAAAAATGGAGAGTATTTTTGATAAAAAACTTAGCATTCTCGATGAAACGGTGTTAGCTAAATTAGAGCAGATTGAAATAGCATGCACAATGAATACAAGCGAGGTCAAAATAGCTCAGGATAAATTGGAAGGACGATTTAAGGAGATGGAGAAAAGTGGCAGGGTCATTCAACGACAAATATCAGCGGTAGATGAGAACATATCAGGCATAATTAAAGATATGGACCGTCTAGAGATAAAATCAGCGGAACAGTGGAAAAGCCTAGAAACGGAACAAGAACAATTTAAGAGTACATTAGACGAAAGGCTAAGCCAGATAGAAAATAATCAGGATGAAAATAAGAGCCAGATTGAAGAAAAAATAAGCACGATTAAAGAACAGATCAGGAAAGATTGGAAGAAAATGAATATTGATTCTAGAGAGGAAAGATCCACCATTCTTAAAACAGTAGGCGAAAACCACACGCGTATTCAAGCTTTGGAGCAAGAAGTAAAAAATAAACTTAAAGAGCAGACAGACAGGTACATTAAAGCCGAACTCCGCTCATTAGAACAATCATCTATATTTAGAACGGGAGCATTGAAAGACAAGCCGGATGACTCACATAGTCCCCAACCCAGCATAGCAGGAAGTCAGACTCAAGCAGAGAGCCCATTAACAACAAACACGGAAGGATTTCGCAAGAACGTAGATAGGAGCTCAACACCACAGGACGGTCATCAGCCCACACAACTTATTCAAGTAATTCGCTCAAATGACTACAAACCGCAGAAATACACAGAAAATTCAGGGGTAACACCTAAGACCTTTATCAAAGAGATTGAAGACCATTTCAATGACACTGGGGTACCTGAAGCACGTAGATTGAGAATGATGGAGAGATTTTTATCAGGAAATGTTCTCACCTGGTTTTTAAGTTTCAAATATACATTTGGAACCATGTCAGACTTTAATTTAGCGTTTCTGCGCAAATACTGGTCTCCCGCCATACAACAGAGTTTAAGAATGGAGCTTTACTCTAGAAAATACCAAACTACCCAGCAGACGAAATACTCAGATTTCTTTAACATGCAAATGCTAAAATTTCGCGACCTAGATTACCCATTAAACGAAGCAGATTTGGTGATGACAATAGCAAGGCAAATGCCAGTTAATGTACAGCAGGTACTAGTCGCAGCAAACGTTAGTACGGCCCTACATGCAGAGCAGATATTACGGCAAATAGATGAGACCACATCAAATAGTCATTTTAGAGGAGGAAGACAACTGGAATTAGTCAACACTACAGAGGTCGTAAAAACAAAACAAGGAAATACTAAAACGCAGGGTACTAATACAAGCACCTCCACACCTAGGCGAAACCAGGAAGAAGGGGAAAACAGACCATATCAGCGTAACGAAAATCACTACAACAATAGATACCAGGGCAACAATAGATACCAACAGAGAGGATATCAACAATGGCGTGATAATCGAAGGAATGACAGGCCTTATGGAAGATACGGTGATTACAATGCCAATCAACGATGGAAAGGAAGGAGAGATCAAAATCAAGGAGATCAACGTAACTATCGAGATGACTGGGATGATAGGCACGCTCAATCACAAAATTACTTAGAGGAGTTACACGCTAATCAAGGTGGAGAGCTAGGAAGATGGGAAAAGGCCATTGGGAACAGAAAGAACCCAGATACACATACTGAGGATAGCTGGAAGTCTACTGAGACAAGAGGAATATCAAGGACATGAGCGACAGAAGGATGACGGGAGTCGAAATGGAGCTAAAAAAAATGTTAATTTTGGATCAAGGAGACAGTCTCCAGACACAACAGTCGGAAGTTGAAGATGGATGGATAGTAGCGAACATACAAGAATGGATTGCTTTACCAGAAGACTGCCTGGAGGAGACGGTGAAACCACGGAACGATGAAATTAGGCAATTACCCATTATTTACGCAAGGATTGGTGGAATTAATATAAGATGTTTATTGGATACGGGGTCACAGATCAGTCTAGTATCGGAGGCCTTGGTTCGAGAGTTGGGACGGACTCAGAATATTCCTGTAATTCCGGTACCACAGCTCAAAGTGAGGGGTGTTATTCCTGAACGCACCATCACTTGTAAACGTCAGGCATACTTAGAGCTGAACATATTGGAACACACTTTTGGGCAAACATTCATTATCATGGCAAAGATGAATTTCAATATAATTCTTGGTGCAAATTTCATTTGTGACTATCAAGCAGTGATAGATTTACACAAGAATACAGTCAGTTTTAGAGAATATGACCAGCTGAAAAACGTGGGATTGCATATGGATGAAATCACTACCGGAAGAGATGTAAATTCTTGGGCATTGGAAGCAATATCAGAAGAGACGGAAGAGGAGGTACGAAAGGCGGAAGATAACATCGTAGAAGGGGCTGTTGTGGAACTAGATGAGGAGATAGAATCCCAGGAGATATGGTCTTTATTAACAGAAGGAAGTAACGGCGATGCACAATTTGAAGAGTTACTACAGGAGCGGCTCAATGACATTCAACTTGGGGATGAACACAGAAAACAGTTGGAAGAGATTTTAAGGAAGCACAAAACAGTATTTGATACAGTACCTGGGAAAATTTTAAATTTCAAGTACTCTATGCAAGTCGAGGACTGGTCACCTTTCAAAAGCAGATTGTACCCAATTCCTGAAAAGTATCGTGGTCAAGTTAAAATCATTATAGATGAGATGTTAGAAGCTGGAGTGATAAGGAAGACACCTACACCTTATCTAAATGCGATTTTGGCAGTCACAAAACCAAATGGATCTATTAGACTTTGTTTAGATGCCAGAAATCTCAACATGAGACTCATTTTTCCTGAGTATGACAGAGCGCCAATTATCAGAGACGTATTAAAAGGCTTTAAAAACAAGAGCATTTATTCATCAGTCGACCTGACGAGCTCGTTCCACCATCTTGAATTGGATGAGAAGTCACAGCTTCTAACTGGCTTCTTATTCGATAACCAGACATTTTGATTCGTCAGAATGCCTTTTGGAGTCAAAATAGCGGGCTGTGCTTTAATCCGAGCACTGGACCGGAACCTAACCGAGGAAGTAAAGGAGATGACGGTGCGATACATTGACGACATTCTGTTGGCATCTGACAACATTGAAACTCACATGGAAAATTTAGATAAAGTATTGGGCAACTTGAATGCATCGAATTTCAAAGTAAACCTGAAGAAATCGCATTTCTTCAAGAGCGAGATCTTATATTTGGGTCACGTCATTGACAAGGAGGGAGTGAAGCCAAACCCAGCTAAGATTGAAGCGATAAAGAATTTCCCTACACCAACGAGAGTCAAGCACATTCGGGCTTTCTTAGGCGTAACGGGATTCTTTAAAGAAAACTGTCCAGGGTATACGGAGACTGTAGCTCCAATGCAAGAAATGTTAAAGAAAAATAACAAATGGTCATGGAACGCGGAATGAGAGAAGGCATTCCAAGCAACAAAACAGCTATTGGAAAACTGCATTAAATTAGGCTATCCAGATTTCAAGCTCAAATTTATAATCCAAGCGGATGCTTCACTAATTGGGATAGGTGCTATGCTCTACCAAGAGGATCCAGCTAACCTGCAGCACAAAACATATTTGGCATTTGTCAGCCGAAAATTGCGTAAGCACGAGCGAAATTATACTGTAACCGAGCTATAATTGTTGGCCATCCTTCATGTGCTCCAACAATGGAAACGAATAATCTATGGTTACCCTATTGTTGTCAGAACTGACCACAAGGCACTAACATTCTTGTTTAAGACGTCAATGGCAAGCGAACGTGTGACACGTTGGTCTATATACATTCAGCAGTTCAGCATTGAAATTGAACATTGTCCAGGGAAGATGAACGTGATACCGGATGCACTCAGCAGGAACCCAGAGCCTGATAATGAAGAAACAGCAATGGTACAACACTTGGAGTTAACACCGAAGGACCGGATATTCTTGGAGGAGTTACGTGAGATACAGCGAGAACAGGAAGCGGAACCATGGATGATGCTATTAATTAAATACTTCAAAAAGCAACTACCTACAGGAACACCTGCATTTCGAGAAGCGAAAGCCAAAGAAGGAAGATATGTTTATGTCAACAATTTGCTGCACAAATGGGTAGATAATGACCACACCAAGTTACGCATATTAGTACCTGCATCGTTACAACGAGGATTGACATGGCATACGCACGAAAGTTACGGTCACGTGGGCTTAGACAAGTGCGAAGCAACAATAGGAGAGACATTTACATGGCCACGTATGAGAACAACTATATGTGACGTCATTACAACTTGTGACCCGTGTCAGAGAACAAAGCCAAATAATTATTTACTGAGGCAATATCCTAGACCATTGCTACCTCAGAAACCATGTGAGCTACTGGCGGTGGACTGTCTTGGTCCAATTCCGAAGGGAAGGAGAGGTTGCCGTCATTTGCTAGTGTGCATTGATGTATTTTCTAAGTTTGTAGTACTATGCCCTATTCAGAAAACCACATCGAAGCAGGTACTCAGTCGCATTCGTAATAGAGTTATTCCAACCCTTGGAAAACCAGAGTTTATATTATCAGATCATGGCAGTTATTTCACAAGCGCCGAATTCAAGAAAGGAATGGAAGGCATGGGTATAAAACATGTTTTAAGCAGTATCCGACATGCCCAAGCAAATCCAAGCGAGAGAGTAATTAAATGTGTAACTTCATATTTGAGAATCTTCATTCCGAACGAACACCACAAATGGGTCGATAAAATTAAGGACGTAGAGACATGCATGAATTCTACCAGGCACGAGTCAACAGGACAAATCCCTATGGTCCTACACAAGAACGAGTATCCAGTAAGAACGTGGAAAAGCATCATTAACTGTCCACAAGATCCCATGATAGCACCAGACTTGCGAATTGAAAGAACGAGGGCGTACATGAAAAAACAAGCAGACCGCAGATTACGGCGAGTAAGGAATAAGAGGTTCCACGGTGATCTTGAAGTCAACCAGCTCGTTTTGGTGAAACGACCTGCTATATCGGACCCAGAAAAGAAAATCTTTAGTAAGTTCTGCGAGAAATTCATAGGACCCTATTCTATCGTAAGAAACCTTGGAAATAATGCTTACAGAGTGAAAGAATTGAGCACAGGAACAATGTCAGTTTACAACGCTGCCAACCTAAAAAAATATCGTCGAAGTGAACCATGGTAGCGCCGAAATAATGACGCTGTTTGAATATACGGACGTCCTACTATCAACAAAGTCAACGGGGAGCAGTTGAGTACGGCACGTGGTGAAGGAGGAAGTAGACTTGTTGTTGACAAACATTAACGAGGCGAGCAAGGTGTTGCCGCAGGCATCCGAGCGTCACGCAAGATTGGAAGGGGGAGAGACAAGCAGGATATGAAAACGAGTAAATGCCATCGAAGACAGGAGCGCCTAGACCAAGTAAGAAAAAGGGGTGATTCTGGAAATAAAACAAATTGGCCTACGGAAGTATTGTAAAATTATCGACTTTATTCCTAAGTTCGAAATTTTGTGAGTGGGAGAGTTGTGAACCCTTTACCCTATGTTGGTTAAATGATTCTACTTTTTATTTCTTCAATTAATAAATATTTCAACCAGCATCATGAAAGTAGCCAGACAGTGATGAGGAAATTTCAAGCATCTGTTGGAGACAGTAGGGACATACCTGCATCAGTTTAACAAAAGGCTAAATACTTGAGCTATGAAAAGAAATAGCATAGCTATGTATCACAGGGACAGGTGTGGCTACCTCAATTTTAGAAGCGACGCGCGGTGAGACATGGTTCTGGTATGTTCATTGTGATATTAGCGCCTAGAAGAAATATGATGCAGTAACGTGAATGGCTGATGAAGAAAATAGGCACTCCCAAGACCCCAAGATCTACTAGAAACCGCCAAATTACAGAAAATGGAGAACCAATGAGAAGAGAATGCCTACTTGCGCGCCAATTCCGGCTGGGGTACGCGGCGGCTAGCATTCACGCGGGAAATCGCCTAGACAAAATCTCTACGATCGATTCTAGGATTAATGGGCATATTCTTGACCTGTGCAATATTACGAGTTCAGTGATATTTATTTCATTCCTGTATCACAATTATTTCGAGAAATTTTTACATAAAATCCCCCTCCATCTAGACCCAAGGGCCAGTTCATTTATAAGTGTGTCGAAGAGCCAAGACATTATTATTATTCTGTGCGTCTACGGACGTAGACTTTGATTCTGTTCGTCTGAAGACATTGACTATATTTCCGTGTGTCGAGGACACAAGACTTTTATTATTATTCTGTGCGTCTACGGACGTAGATTATTATTATTCTGTGCGTCTACGGACGTAGACTTGTATTTGTGTGTCGAGGACACAAGATATTCATTGTAAAGTGGTAAATTCAGTGATAGATAGTCATAGTACTATAGTTATAGGGGCAGTATCGTCGATAATTCGCCAACGAACAGTGACAGGGAATTTAGTACCTGAACAAGCGAATTTAGTAGTCAGACATAAAGTGTATAATAACCTAATTTTTGTATCAGCGCAAGGATGACATCGATGAATGCAGAGGAAGTTTGGAATTCTCAACACTCCGTGCAGATGGCTGATATGAGATAAAGAACCATCCAGTTGGGGAATGGCGTCTGATGTTCTTTGACGGGTGACTACAAAAAGAGATGAGTAGAAAATAATATTTTATTATTTGTTAAATTAACTTATGGTTTATGGGACATATTTTCTTTGTAAATACTTTGCTTGTGTGATCACTGTAGTATATTTAGTTTGATCTGACACACTTTTGTTTGGAAGCAGCTCGCACGAATGTTGTTAGTGGAAGGTTCTTGTTTTTGTGTTGTGTTAACTAACGTAGCTATGTGAATGGCCGTGTTCGCCTATGTTACGAAGTGCGGTTAAAAACGTCTCTCGGAGATATGTCGTGTTTCAGAAGTAGGACTGAATTAATATAATTATATAGTAGATTGGAGGGTAATTAAAATTTTTGTTGAGATTTATTATTGATCATATTCAGTGTGATTATTGCCTTTTGGAGCAATGTAATTTGTGACGAAGAGTATTCAGCTCTATCGTAAGTTTTAAATGTTGTGTTAAATGTTTGCGAGCTCTAATTCAGCAGACCCGTGTGAAAGGCGTTATGTCAGTCCCAGATGTGTGTATTTGTGAGTATATTTTGTGTGGTATTACAAGCGGGAATTTCAGCTGAGACTGATTTATGTCAGCTTGGTACCAGATTCATATTGTATCCTTGCGAGGACAATTATGGATATGTGATTATTGTCTGACCATATGTTGAGTTGGAGGAGATGTTAGTTGCTGTTGATTCCTTGAGATAACAGTCCAGCTGGTCGGCTATTTATATACACTGGAAGGGGGACATGACAGGTATTGTGGAAGGGGTGAGTTGTTGTCACAAGGGCTGGCTGAGTTTCGCAAGCAAGCTCATTAAAGTGGAGTGCACGTCTGGCTCCCAATTACTTGAAAATAAATATAAATGTGAGAAACTGATCAATGGTAAAATTGTTTAAATAAATGGGAGTTGCCTATGAAACACGAAAACCTTCGAAGCGTTTCATTAACATGCACATTTTGTTAATATAAAGTAATCTTAACCACTCAGGTTGTTTGTTGTTGTTGGTTTATTCTATGTTTATTTTCCATGTCAGTGACCCGTGAGTCACGTGCGGCGCTGTGTTTCCTTGTTGTTGAGTATCTGGCCATTGTGGCAGCTCATTTGGTTAAGTGTGTCACCACACTAATAAGGGTCTCAGAGAGATGCCTGTAAATAGTAGAGTTGTAATATGTGTGTCAGAGTTAGATTTAAGGATTTTTATTAATGTTATGCCCATATCCATAAAAGTTGATTTACGAGATGATTGTTCGTGAGCACTGTGGCTGTTAACCCGTAGTGAACGAACGATCATCCAAGTACTCATTTCTCGTAGATAGTCACCACGCGAACATAAATTCACATGCAAGATAGTGGAACTTGGATCCACATTTTATTAGAAAAGGGGAGATCCATCTGACTCCTCAAAGTGATAGATATTCCTGTCAGGGAAAAATTCAGGGAAAAATTCAGGGAGGAATTTGTTTATTATTGTTTGTTTTATTCTTTTATGCACAAATTAGTTATTAAATCTTGTTATTATCTTACGTTTTGTCTCTTTTTTTTCATAGTTATAGTTTTTATCCCATAACCCTTGCCTCAGAAAAGCACGTAGTTTGGCGGACGTAAACACCACACTATGAACTGAACGCGACCCCTTGATCTAAGATTCTTGCATAAAACACTGCTATTCTGAAGGGTTCAGTATGATGATTTTTTTAGTATGGCATAACTGTTTGTTGACTAGCATTTATTGTTACACAACATTATTTTTGGTAAGCTCTACACAAGTTTCCTAATTGTCTCTGGTATAATGTCATGTTTAACAAACATGGTCACACGGTTTGTCTATAGGTTTAAGCCTCTGTTGTATATGATTAAAAAAAACAGCTTTCTACAACTGTACTCACTGGTCAATAACCTACATAGTGGGCTAAAATGTTTCCCTCATAGGTAACTCATGTGTGGTTAGTCAATTCTTATTGCAAGGCCAGTCAAGACCTAAAAAATTAGTCTTCACGTATATAACAATCATCAACACCATTATCATTAAAGAAATCAAACCATCTTAAGGTATTTATTAAGTTTAATTGCATTTTAGGAATCTTGCAAACATCTCGCAACCTTAAAGAGGAAAGTATAGACAGGAATAGTGAAAAGGAAACCGTTCAATCATTCAATGTCGTTAGCGTTAGGAACCTCAACGTAAGAGGTTATGAAAGTCTATGTGAGGGTGTGGTTTTTACAGCTGAATGCCTTTTCCTGACACCCACCTCAGAGACAAGTTTATGGGAGATGAAACTCAGCTATCATGTCGAATGTGGAGCTCCTAGTCTAGGAGAAAGTCATGTTGAGGTATTTGTCTGCAGAGAGTATGGTAAACGAAACAACAACAACAATAAAAGCATACATGTAAAGGCAATATTATGAAATTTTCGAGTACATATAGTGAATTACAAAAAAAATGGATAAATTTCATGGTTTCTGGCCCACTTTGGGTAAGTTTGGTAAATTTTAGTGAATTTTCATCTATATTCGTCTAATTTTATATGAATTTGAGGTAGTTTAAACCATGCTTAGGTAAATCAATGGAATTTCAATAAATCTGGTAGTCATTTGTTGAATTTTGCTGGAATGTTGTGTCATTTGGTCAATTTGCGGAAAATGTAGTGGATTTTAGGAAAATTTAAGGTAAATCTGGGGATAGTTAGGTATTTAACATATAACCTGTCACTATGATGGTTGTATTAGAGTGTGCCTTTCACCACCAACGGGTAGGATTGGAGAGAGGAGACCGTCTTGACCTGAAGTGCATAGCCATTTATATTGAATTTAAGAATGGTTGTTGTGGGGGATCGAACACTCCTCTTGTTGGTTTTGGGGGAAGTGTACTCCATTCCATTCCATTTTTTAAAAGCCACTAATCAGGTCCTAGCATTGGGCAGTTGCAAACCATTTCACTATTCATAACATCAAATGTGCATTTGCCTGGAGTAGAAGTGGGAAACCACTTCAGTTTAGTGTATAGAAAACTCTCCTCACCTCACCCCAACTCATTGGAAAATGAAAATCATTTGTTTTTGTCTTACTTAGGGGTTTGGAAATCATGGTTATCAGTCCCATGTACTATACTTGGGAAAATAATCATGGGCAAGCACACTATTATTAGCTGAGTTTCTAATACAATTTTGCATACCCTAGGACCAGTATTGCATTATAAGGCATGCCATGTGCTAGCGTTCTTAAAAGCCAGTGATATAAAACAAAAGAGGTCTTTAATTCCACCCCTGGGCGTCATATCTAGTGTCATATAGGTTGACGATCACGGAGTCCCAGCTGAGACCGTCATTGCTTTCACTAACTTGTGCTAGGCTCCTCTCTGTCTTATTTCCTGTCGACCACACTTGCTCAACTCTTGTTCTCTACCGACCCCAACATGATTAGGGTATCCGAGCCCTAGGGAGTCTCTTCCTTTTGCAACTTCATTGGCCCTTGTTTATTTATTTTTTCTGATATCCTACTAGTGTGAGGAGGCAGCCTTGTTTTTATTTTCATGTTATTTCCTGTCTTTTGCTCAAGCCCCCTCAAGAAGGTAGGGTGTATATAGCCCCACCACTTGCGGTGCACTCTGCATAAGGATACACCCTCAAGGGCTTACGGCTGATCAGTTTGGAAGTTGGCGACCCCAAGGGATTTCTCAGCTGAGTCCAGTTTTCCTCCTCTTTATCCATTACCTCTGTGGCAAAGCCACTCCTATTATACATTAGTATCTGCCTTTCATGGCTCTCCTTCTTTCCAACTCCCTCAATCCTTATGCTTGTGGGTTGAGGGCCATTTTTCATTCCTTCTGTCCTTTATTTGCCCTTTTGTTTTCCATTTCTTCTTCTAGTATATAAGAGTGTAGTTAGTTTTAGTTATACTGTAGCTTAGATTTAATTTTCATCTTTACGATGACCCAAACCATTGAGGGTCGATAGGACAGCTTGGTGGTTAAGTTTGTAGAACGCTTCTCTTTTGTCCAAAGGACAGCATGTTGAATTCCTCACTGGCTCATGAATTTTATTCTTTGTTCACTTAGTTCTCATGGCTTTGAAACCGGATGTCTGTAACGTGATCATTATTCATTTTAACTTCAGCGTACTAAACTAATTTTAAATTAGTTAATTTTAAATTAATTATTTTAAATTAATTATTTTAAATTATTAATTATTTTAAATTAATTTTAAATTCAGATTTGTGTTTCACAGAAAACACAATTATTCTCCGTTTAAAACAAGCCATACAATTCTTTTTCTAACATAATAGCTTATACGTGGGCATGGCTATAGATTACAAGTAGTATAATCATCAGCTAAGGATTCAATTTCCATTACCTACACCTCTCATGGTATGGCTCTTAGTCAATTCGTTAAGCTATAGAAAACGTTTCTATATGTTCTGTTACATTATTATTTGACCATCTCACCGTGTAGTGGTTAACCTACTTGGTTGTCAACCCAAAGGTCTTGGCTTCCAACCCCGACTATACCATGACATTCATTTCAAGGTTGCAATAAGCTTCACTACGCCTTTGTCAAACCTAACAACGATCTAGTCATGTCCTGTATGATAACACGGTGCGGAGCACGTCCACTATCAAACAGACGAGTAATATGAAACTTGCTGACAAGATCGCTGTACTGTTATCACCAAGGCACACTACACAAACCAAAGCCAGTGTCTCTGTGCAGATTCAACCCAGCGGTAGTATGCAAGCGTATGTTTGTTTAAAAAGCATCATGAATATAAGTCCACTGTCACCACAGAGGCCCCGGTTCGATTTTTTTTCTAAAGGCTGCAACAGGGTATACTGAGTCTTGACAAGTAAAACTTTTCGGGGTCCATTCGTGAACCATGGCAAAGGGTTGGCCATCCTGACTTCTTCAACACCTCAAACCAATGTTTACTATTACTGGTGAGTTACCATTTTTTCTTCTTCTTTTCCCAATTAGTTTGAGTCGCCGGACAACCAGGCTCATTTTGGTTTTGGCCGGGGATTTAAGGCCAAATGCCCTTCCTGACGCCACGTGATTTTTCAGGTGAAAATTCCAACCCCCGCTGTCACCGGGATTTGAACCCACGCCGTCCGGGTAAAGACGAGCAGCTAAGCACCTGCGCCATCACGCTCCCCACTGGTTAGTTATCTATACACACATTAATCCATAATTACCTAATAATAATAATAACCATCATCCTCCATACACATGTCCATTAAAGCATGGTTTTACAAAACGCTTATGCTTTTAGGTGTATAACACGTTTTTTCCTCATAACATGACTATTTACTGTTTTAGGGGTGAAATGACCTATCCAGGTAAAAGCGCATGTCATGGCCTATTTTTAAGCTTTTACACCTAATTTTAGGGTTCATCGTTTCCTAGATATGGATTTTTCAATTTGTGGGGTAGTTTCCACCCCCCTGCTATTTTTCTTCAAAAACAAAAGATATTAGGTTCATTTATTATTTTTAGGTGTTTAACACGTTTTCCCCCCATAACATGACTATTTACTGTTTTAGTGGTGAAATGACCAATCGAGGTAAAATCCCATATCATCCCCTATTTTTTAAGCTATCACACCAAATTTTAGGGTTCTTCGTTTCCTAGATATGGATTTTTCAATTTGGGGGGTTGTTTTCACCCCCCCCTGCTATTTTTCATCAAAAACAAAAGATCTTAGGTTCATTTATAATTTTTAGGTGTTTAACACGTTTTCCCCCCATAACATGAGTATTTACTGTTTTAGGGGTGAAATGATCAATCGAGATAAAAGCCTATATCATCCCCTATTTTTTTAAGCTATCACATCTAATATTAGGGTTCTTCGTTTTCTAGATATGGATTTTTCAATTTTGGGGGTGATTTCCACCCCCTGCTATTATTCATCAAAACAAAAGATCTTAGGTTCATTTATTATTTTTAGGTGTTTAACACGTTTTTCCCCATAACAAGACTATTTACTGATTTAGGGGTGAAATGACCAATCGAGGTAAAAGCCTATATCATCCCCTATTTTTTAAGCTATCACACCTAATTTTAGGGTTCTTCGTTTCCGAGATATGGATTTTTCAATTTTGGGGGGGGGGGGTAGTTACACCCCGCAAAGGGGGACGTCGCCCCAAGTGCTAGGACCCTTCATACAAGTCCCTAGCATGATTAGTTCGCGAGATATGAACAAAAGTGTAGTTAGGCCCTTTTGACAAAAACGAATCCTACATTCATTAACGGGGCGTCACCCCCAGGGTTAGGATACTACCTATGGCAAAATCCCATGAGGGGTTCAGAAAATATTAACAAACGTGTAGTTAGGTCCTTTTGACAAAAGCCGTCCGTGCGCGCACATACAAAAAATATTATTTACCCCCCGGGTAAGGGTAGTTTTTATTTTGGGGTGGACATGCCCCGTCCATAGAAATGGGGATTTCACCACGAGTCCTGCGACACCCCATATGTTTAAATCCGATTATTGGTTAGCGAGATACTAAAATGCCGATGACCTAATAGTTTTTATGGTTTATTTCAATACATATTAAAAAAATACTCATCTATAAATCATCATTTAAAAAGCCCGCTCTCTTACAAAAACCGCCAAGTTCGTAAGCATACAAAAATAAATTACTATTTCATCCCCCGGGTAAGGGTAGTTTTTATTTTGGGGTGAATATACCCCGTCCATAGAAAAGGGGATTTCACCACGAGTCCTACGACACCCCATATGTTTAAACCCGATTATTGGTTAGCGAGATACTAAAAAGCCGATGACCTATTCGTTTTTTGGGTTTATTTCAATACATATTAAAAAAATTCATCTATAAATCATCATTTAAAAAGCCCGCCCTCTTACAAAAACCGCCAAGTGCGCTGGCATACAAAAAGCACTCATCGCCAAAATGTTAAAAAACAACATGTTTACCCCAAATGGCCTTTCCAAATTCCATCCATTTTAAAAAATAACCTCACCATCACCTAGAGCGGAAAAAATAGCATCTAAACGACCCCTCACAGCACAACAATACGAAAAAATACTATCACGCACGTCATCATCACGTTTTCCGTTTTCCAAAAATCGGCAAAAATGTGAAAAACGCATTTTTAGACCCAAAACCCTAAGTTCACCTTTTCGACACCTACATTCCCGTAAAGAGCACGACGAGACGAAAAAAACGAATCCAAGCACGCCCTCCTAGCATGGCTCCTTCCATTCCAAGGTCGCGGGGGCTCACAACTTCCTAAGTGTAGCAGCTCCCCTCCCCCTTACCACGTTTTTATTTTAGAGTGAATATACCCCGTCCGTAGAAAAAAAAAGAGTTCAACCCCAAGTGCTACGACACCTCATAGGTTTAAATCCGATTATTGGTTAGCGAGATAGTATAAAGCCGATGACCTATTGTTTTTTTTGGGTTTATTTAAATACATATTAAAACACACATCTATAAATAATCATTTATAACGACCGCTCTTTTACAAAAGCCGTCAAGTTCGTAGGCATACAAAAATAAATTACTATTTCATCCCCCGGGTAAGGGTAGTTTTTATTTTGGGGTGGATATACCCCGTCCATAGAAAATGAGAGTTCACCACGAGTCCTACGACACCTCATAGCTTTAAATCCGATTATTGGTTAGCGAGATAGTAAAAAGCCGATGACCTATTAGTTTTTTGGGGTTTATTTCAATACATATTAAAAAACTCATTAATAAATCATCATTTAAAAAGCCCGCCCTCTTATAAAACCCCTCAAGTGCGCATGCGTATAAAAAAAACATTCATCGCCAAAATGTCAAAACAACATGTTTACCCCAAATGGCCTTTCCAAATTCCATCCATTTAAAAAAATAACCTCACCATCATCTAGAGCGGAAAAAATACCATCTAAACGACCCCTCACTCGACCCTACTCCTTTCCCACCACCTAACCCTTTCCCAACATAGCCATACATATTCAAGCACGAGCGCGACTTGAGGAAACCAACACTACCCCACTACTCGCGAATGACCTTTTAGTTTTGGTCTTTTAATTAAATAAAGAGGCTATAGGAAAGTAGGGGGCGTCACTACGAGTGTTAAGACACCCTGTATGTTCTAATCCCATGTTTGGTTAGCGAGATATCAGGTTCGGGGCCGATACGAGGAGGGTTCAAAAAGAAGTGGTGCAGCACCCCCCTCATCCCACTAGTTGGGTTTTTCGGGAAACATTAATCATATCTCTCTTAATAGGCACAATATCAAAACCGTACAAAATGGACAATATTCCCCTAATAATTACCTAAAACTTTTGTCTGAAAGAATTTTTGATATAACCCACCATTATGCCAAGGGATGAGAAAAATAATTTCGGAATTATAAGAAAATGCCAAGACCTATCAGTGGTTGCCATGGCAACACTACTAAATTGATGAGGGATGAGCCATCAGACGTTGCCAAGATAACGCACTTGCATGAGATCAGATTCAGATTTCCATCTAAGTGTGAAGCGGCTTCGGTGACGTAACTAGTAGCATGCTGAATGTCTATGCCCAAGGTCGCGAGTTCAAAGCCGGCCGAAGTCGTCGGATTTTCTAAGAGCGCTAAAAATCCCTCAGTATGATTTCCTTTGGAGGGGAAGTTCCAACGTTCGTTGCGAGTTGCTGGTTGCGGTGGCATCTAGTAGCCAAGTTCACAGCTAGGTGTCGTTGATGGTAGTATCTGGTAGCAACATTAGGAACTACTGCTTGAAATTGACCGTCTGCAGTCCTTACCTGAATTACAGACTAATACAGCCATCCCAAAGTACACGGGGTTACATGAACGCGTAGTCGCAGCCCCTAAACTGAGGAACCAACCAAAATCTCTGCGGGAGATATAATTTTGCGTGAAGAAGTAACAGACCGTTACATAGTTACACATCAGTGTCGAAACCTTGCATAAGGATAGTGTGACCACAAGTATAAAAATGGACTCCAAATGACAAGAAGGTTACCGTTCCCATAAGACAATAAAATGTTTAAAATAAGCATAAAATGACGAAAAACAAAGTTAATTAAGCTCCAATTATAAAATACCTTCTCGCAATAAATGAGGTCTGATCCTTCTACGAAAATCTGCATATTCTGCCTATTTTCGCCTATCCCCAAGTTTTTCCGGTGAAATCTACCTCCGCCTTCCGGCGTGCCGAGAGGACTTTTTTATTAGTGTATTAGTTTAGGTATTTCTAGGGTCATAGATGTATTTCAGTGTATTTTTGTGTATAGATGGGAGTCCCCATTCATATATATATTCATAGGAACTCCATGGAGGGGAATTGTAACCTTCCCAGTTTACAAGGGATCGAACCCTCACTTTCGGGACGTACGATTTTATTAATCGTGTATATATTTTTATTTGATGCTTTTTTATATTGTATAATTATTTAATAAAGAGTTTGATATCATGTAATTAATTTCCGATTAATTTGTTTAGATTTTTAGGATTGTAATTTGGCAGGATCTAAGTCAGGTTATATGTGTGAATATTTAACATTGCAATTATGTTCAGTTTTGAAGTCTGGAATTGTGCTCCAACAAGGAAGTGGACTTATTCTTCACGTTGTTTTTTTTTTGTCGACCGCTCGAATGGGCGGTGACTAATAGGTAAGAGACTTGACAACCCTGCGCCAGAAGTGTGCCTGGAGTGTTTTGAGACGTTCCTTATTTGGTCATATTTTGATGTGTGTTGATTGATTGGCTGTACCCATAGAGTGAGCCAGGGTAAACCAGTGAGTTGTAAGGGAGGGAAAGGATGACTGTTATTAGCGGTCGAGGCCAGTAGGGAGGAGGACTTTTTCTTCAGACTCCGAGTGAGGAGGACTTTTTTCTTCGGACTCCGAGCGAGGAGGACTTATTATCGTGATTCCGTGAGGGACGGAACTCATTCTTGTGGTTGACTCCGTGTAGGGAGTAGAGTTTTCCCATTTACCCATGTGAGTAATTTCCATGGAAAACATGCTTCTGCCTCCAGCCAGCATCAGTCCTCAGGCGTGTACCGTTCACCCACTGAGCAGTTGCATATTTTTGATCTGAGACTAAAAGGTATCAACTCTACAATAATAAAGCACAACTCTATTCTAAAGACCTTAATTAAGCTCTAAAGCAAGGCTTCAAACAAACAAAAACACAATCCCAACAATATAACACAAAACAAAGCAAAATTATTCTTACAATCCACTAAATTCGCACTTTATCCTTGCAAATCCAAATGATTATTCATTCATTTACCATGAGATTAACACAAAATTCATTCTCAAGTGCGCTGATGCACAGGTAAATTACACATAAACTGTACTTACAATCTTATGTCACCTATTGTGACCCCTTTAATTTCACAATCTTAATTGTTTACTCTCAACACATCCTAATTTACATTATGCGTACAATTGTGTTCTGTATCTCTCTTCCCACCAAAATGCTTTACCATGCATTAACCAATTTATGGGTTGCACATCATATTTACTTGCAACTCCACTGTTACTTGTAATTATACCCCTTTCTGCAGTTCCATTTTCTACAGTTCCCCTTTCTACAGTTCCACTGTATGCCGTTGTGAGTTCAATTTCAAAGATTCCGTTACCGCTGTGTCGGATGGTATATTATGCTACCCTTGCGTGGGCATAGCCTATGGCATCTAGTGTCGACCTTTAGAACGAAGTGACAATGTCAGTATAAAAATGCAACTTTCAACAACTGATAATTTAACCAACTATTAAGTTATCAGAACGATCCTTAATTATCAATGTGTTTCAAACCACACAAATTCATTATACAATACAACAATGATTCTTTTATTACAAACAGGGTTTCAAAGTCTTTCCACTCTAAATGTCACGCTCCAAGGGCCGTGTAACATCTCTCCCTCGGTTCTTCTTGTATACAATGGGACTGAGTCGGGCGGTAACAAAACATGTGCTCCGTCCCTTCCTAACTTCCCTCTCTCTTTACCTCCAAGCAGTAACCTGTGGCTTTAAATATAATAGTGCCGTCTCACTGACCTACACATCCCATATGATTTAACTAAGCAGAATGCAAGATAGGGTATGGACTTGTTTAATCATTTATTCCTAACCTTAGGATATTAATAACTGGCCTCAACAGGTCCATGTACATTATATGAAGGAACGAGATTCATCATTCACCGGTCGAATTAGGCTAGCCGGCATCTTATTAAATGATACGGTCAGGCACGACCTGTCGCCAAAATTCACTCCCAGGAGCTGAATTTATCCAATAGCTAGTTCTCGGTCGATATCAGGTGTCGTGCTGAGGTTTCCATTGTTATCCTCCCATACACCACTGGATTCGAACCCGGAACATTCCATATCCATCTTAATTGTTTACTCTCAACACATCCTAATTTACTTACTATCAATCACTAATTACGCTCTGGCAAATAACAAATATCTCTGTATGCCCTTGGCTATACGAGATTTCACACGTCGAATAGATTACCTGGCTCCCGTGACCCTGGTGATATGATCCCGTCCTTTAATTAGTAAGATAAATCTATCAATTACTCTTACAAGCTTATTCACAAGCTGCAAATTCAATTCTCTATTAAACCCTTCCATTTCCTAGATTCTTGCATATTTATTTCCATTATCATAATATACTCTGATATTAAATTGCTTTGCTTAGCCCAACACGTGCAATATTACCGCTTGGATAGATAAATATTCAAATTAGCATATATATTTTGCTTACAACCATTTTTCCCTGATGTGTATTCATTTATTCTTATTATTATTATTATTATTATTATTATTATGACTGACATACATTACCATAACCGACACAACGTAACCATTTTCAGTAGCCGAACATCCGTGTTTGTTACGTTAACTTTCTATATAAATGAATTGCCATTTTACATTAGTGGTAACGGCTTATCCACTCAATGATGTACAAAGACATCTCAACTTGACTAAAAACAACACAACAATAATATATTGAGGTTCTACCTCCTAAAATTGACTCTTATTGGCATATTCTATAAATTTTGAAATCACTCAACATACAGTGGACTATAATTACTACAAAATCATGTTTTTTCGGGTACTCACATTGGTTAATCTGGTGGATCCAACCACGCATTTCTTCCAGTAATGCCCGCCATCATTTGCAAATTAGCGAGGCATTCTTACACTTCCCACACACATTTTACATAACTTTTGCCTTACAAAACACACGGCACTTTGCTTTTCCATGTTGAAGCTGTTGCTTCCTTATTCACACAACACGTTATAGCACTTGTTACACTATTAATTTTACATATATTTAAAAGATCATCACTACAATCACACGATCACTATGTACATTTCTTAATGGTTGACCTCTCCTTGCAGAATATCAGAAATGCAGACGTTGAAAATCTCTCCTCCAATTCTCTCCCGCATCTCGTCTGAAATTCTCGATTCTCTGCCTAAGGATTCCTAGCGGTCCCCCAATCTGTCTATCAAATTCTATCCTTAGAAAAATTTCCTGATATCGCATAAATATGCTTGCATATCGTCCTGATCACTAATTACAGTGGTATCCCTGCGAAATTTCATCCCTTGCATAACAAAGTTCATATCTGCGCAATTCGACATCCTATGATATGTCTAACCACTAGTTTACATACTGCGCTCATCCATTATACATTGTACTTGTACAGATTACCACCTTCAATTGTCCTACCTTGTACATCACACGGTACATTTCCTACGTGCTCGATTATAGTCCCTCGTAATTCCGACTATAAACGTCAGGCACGACTGTCCTTAGTAAGTGTGATTAATAAATGCCTTACTGCATGGCTCTTCATGTTGAAGTCCGAACGTCCCTTCCTGGACTCGGTAACGTGCACTTCGCACTAGACTGCGGTTCCACTGACTACATTAATCGTTATTAATTCATGCCTTAATGCATGATTATTATGTCGCTGCACTTACACTGTTAAAGTCCGCGCGTCCCCTTTCTCTGAACTCGGGTGACGTGCTCTCTGCGCTCAAGTATGGTTCGACTGACTGCAACTCTCCTTCCTCCAGCCCTTATATCCGTTTGGAGAGAAAAAGTAGACCGAAAATTTCCTTGCAGCGTCATTTTCTCTCTCAGTACGTTTCTGGTCTTGAAATAACGTTTTTATGGTTCATTTTTCCTCGCTGATCACAGATCTGTCTGCGTGCTCGAGGATCGATCGGCCAATTAATTAATATTAATTGCCTTTGCCAGCGCTTCCCCACGCGGCGTCATAGGTAAATCCCCTAAGACATGGTCATATCTTGTCGCTAACCGCAGTTCTACTGAGTTACTGCGCGTTCCATTAAATCTGCCTCGATTTTAATGTTTAATGGCTTGATAATTAGCCTCCCGGCTATACATTCACATAGGTGCAATCCTCATGTCTCTGAGTTACTCCAATCACGAGTAATCATTAAATTACACTGGTATCTTCTCATCCCCCTGGCATCTCTATTCTGTAACGGGGAATAACTTGACCATATATTACCCTCCTGACCTGCTTCAGACGGCATAAGTAGATCACAGTGAGTGACACGGCTCCAAGAAACCACGCCTACATTCTAGATCCATTTGACAACTGTCAAGTGCTCAAACTTTCTGCACTCAGTCCAGGATTGTATACATACTACAGCCCAATAATGCAGTATTCTGCTATTATTTCCAGCATTATATTAACAAATAATGTCAGAATTAGTTCATATCACAACAGTGATTTAATATGTATTTTCTGTAGGGGTTTTTATAGCTTAATCTCCCTCAAAAGATCTCGTGTTCGTTCCTTGTTGGTATCTCTATTCTGAGCTCATCTATCTCGGAGATCCACGTTCGACACCAGTCAGCCTAACACCGTTGGGTTCAGTAATTTGGAAGGATCTAAGTCAGGTTATATGTGTGAATATTTAACATTGGAATTATTTTCAGTTTTGAAGTCTGGAATTGTGCTGCAACAAGGAAGTGGACTTGTTCTTCACGTTGGGTTTTTCTGTCGGCCACTCGAATGGGCGGTGACTAATAGGTAAGAGACTTGACAACCCTGTGCCAGAAGTGTGCCTGGAGTATTTTGAAACGTTCCTTATTTGGTCTTATTTTGATGTGTGTTGATTGATTGGCTGTACCCGTGGGATGAGCCAGGGTAAACCAGTGAGTTTTGAGGGAGGGGAAGGATGACTGTTATTTGCGGTCGAGGCCAGTAGGGAGGAGGACTTTTTCTTCAGACTCCGAGTGAGGAGGACTTTTTTCTTCGGACTCCGAGCGAGGAGGACTTATTATCGGATTCCGTGAGGGACGGAACTCATTCTTGTGGTTGACTCCGTGTAGGGAGTAGAGTTTGCATTTTGGACTTGTGTGATTTTGTGGAGTGGACTGTATTTCAGACGATCACAAGTTTGTGGTTAATGTGCAATTACTGAGTTGCTGACTTTAAGTTCTCTAGGGAATGATGAGTCTAGTCTTGAAACGCATGAAGTATTGTGAATTAACGTCTGTGTACCAAATTTCTGAGACCATAACGGTAAATTGTTGTATGGAGATCACTAGTAAAATATGCTACATGTTTGTAAATTCAGGAACGGAATAGGTGCGACAATGCAACACACGGATTTAAAGTACCTTATTATAATCAGATCCGCGAAGCAAAGTAAATTGTTGGATTCTGACCATCAATCGAATAATGTACATATTCTTCATAACTGTAAAACTTGCGTGTGAAAGATATCATAATTGTGTTGCGAGTAAGTAGGACTGATTCTTTGGGAGCACTAACCCCAGAATCAGTAGAGTTAGCCATCACTGCTGAAGTCATCGCCTGTAAGTACCAGTAATCATTACTTCCAAGGGTCATCAATATGTCATATGTGTACCTGTGTTAATAAGATAGGGAGTGTTAGTCGAGTCTGTAAGACAAGGATCCTGTGTAGTGCATTTTATGTCTGGTATGAGAATAGAGTGTGATTTTTACCAGATTTCGAGTGTCTTTATTTCTGAGGTGGCCATAATAATTAAGTGCGAATGTATATTGCTGCTGCTAATACCGTACAGGTATTTAACCCCCTTACACCCCGGGGTAAGTTACACTATAAAACAAAATATATTTAAACAAATGAGTTTTAATGAGACACGGAATCCAGCATTCGATGATATCTTTCTAATTTTTAAAATGTTGATTTCGGAATCTGTGTTCATTTCACTTTCCTCTTAGTTTAATATTTAAACTAGAAGTATTTTAATTAAGTATTTTGTTATGGCATGCATTAGTGTTGCAACTTATAATAATTTTCTTTTCCCATAAGTTAATTTTTTTAAATACTTAAGGAACATTTTATCAGTTTGTGTTGAATTTAGGAACTTGAAACTTTCAAGTTTCATTAATAATATTAGTATCCATGTACAGAAGGGGACTTTGGTGGTAGGTAACATATTTCTGATTTTATGATTCTAATATCTAGAGAGTTCACCTCTGGCGCAGTGGTCAGCGTGATTTGCTGCCACCCCGGAGGTCCGAAGTTCGATTTCCGGCTCTGCCACGAAATTTGACAAGTGGTATGAGGACTGGAACGGGGTCTACTCAGCTTCGTGCGGTCCAAATGAGCAGAGGGAGTTCGATTCCCACCTCAGCTATCCTCGAAGTGGTTTCCCACATCGTCTTCGGGCAAATGCCGGGATGGTACCTAACGTAAGGCCTCAGCCGCCTCCTTCCGTCTTCCTTGCCTGTCCCTCCCAATCTTCCCATCCTTTCCCATCCCTCATGAGGCTCCTGTTCGCTTTTCTGGTGAGGCCACCTGGGCGAGGTGTTTGTCCCACCTCCCCAGTTGTATCCCCAGACCCGATGTTTAAAGCTCCAGGATATTGCCCTGGAGGCGGTAGTGGTGGGATCCCTCATTGAGTCCGTGGTAAAAGCCAACTTGGAGGGTAAACCGATTAAAAGGAAGAAATATCTAGAGAGAAAGTACTGAATATTTTGACCTTAAATAAAATCATTAAAAAAAACTCCAATTACATTGATTCAAAACTGTAATTTCAGTAAAGAGCCAACACATGCATATACAAGCTGGGAACATTTCAAATGGATACCTTGAAAGGATTCTGAGATAATATAGATTTTATGTAACATAATCAAACGTTGTAAACATAGGACGTTCAGTGACCCCTCAAGTGGTTTTGAATGTGAATAGGTATGGGAGATGTCATGTAGGCCTACTGTATGTAACTTTTCTTAATTCATTTTATAAATTGGGACATCTTAGTCATCAATCTCGTGTATTTGGATGTGTCTGGGAGTCTGCGTGCCTATGGTAAAGTCCTGCACGGATGTGGATATCCGCGGATATCCGCAAAACCTTTCGCCATGCGGATATAGTTTGCATGGCTGTGCGGATAGCGGATGAGCTGCGGATAATGTTTGAAGTAAATTTGCGGATAGGTTTTAGAATACAATCCGTACTTGTTAAATATCATTACTAAGACCCGGATGTTTTCTTCATGATAAATAAATCTACGCTATTCTCATTCTAATTATGTCATCAAGCACAATAACACTCCGAATAGAAGAGGGTTGCAATTCTGGCTGTATAACTTTCATTTTATATATAGCACATGATATACATAGCCCAAGGAACGACTTTCTCCTCAAATGTTTAAATGTGTTTATTTAATATTTTATCTGAGCGGCTTCGGTAGCGTAGTTGGTAGCATGCTGAGCTTCTATGCCCAAGATCGTGGGTTCAAACCCGACCGAAGTCGTCGGATTTTTTAAGAGCGTTAAAAATCCCTCAGTATGTCTTCCTTCGGAGGGGAAGTAGAACCGGTGGTCCCATGTCATGGATTTATGGCATGTTAAAGAACCTTCCACTAATTACACCTGTGTGAAGCTAAATTATATAGGTTAAATATTTGACAAACGCTCTTAGGTTCCTAATTTCGTCGTCAGGAGCCGACTGCGGTGGCGTCTGGTAATCAAGTTCTGAACTGGTAGTCGTTGACGGGGTGTCTTCCTGATTGCGGTAATTCCAGATTGCGTTCACTTCATTAGTAGTCCAGATTGCGGTTACTTTAATTTTAGGGAAGAGCTATAAACATTCCAGCGTCCAGATTGCGATCCATTTTCCTGGGAGACCGGTCTGGTTGTAACTCCCCTGGGGATTTCCTCACCATTCGCTTCCACCCCTCTTGCCAATGTCGAGGTACATGTCATGTGTCAGTTCTCTTTGGTCCTGATACACTACATTAGCTGCAACCGTAGTGTTCAATTTTTCTGTTTTGCGCCTGAAATGGGTGAGGAGGGGGCAGAAATTAAAAACTATACCCAGTAAATATAAAATTTTGCGTTACAACAATTTTGTGAAGGTCGTTGATTCCTATCCTGAAACGTTTCTATTCTTAAGACTGAAAATATTATAATCATTGCTTTACGAGGTGCCGTCAGATTGGGAGGGGACTTGATTTTTTTAAAGCGAAGTTTTATGAGGTGTACACAGTTGAACACTGAACTGTTCTCTTTGGTTAGGTTGCAAAATATCAGTTTCCCCTTGTTATGCACAAAACTTACGGATGGTATGAGTCAGTCGGGAAGAACCAAGAACCATGGACCGGTCTCCCAAGAAAAGTGATCGCAATCTGGACGCCGGAATGTTTTTGTTCTTCCCTAAAATGAAGGGTTGTATGGAACTGCGCCCAAGCTTCACTAATGGCCCTGGTCATTAAGATCAATCTTCGGAAAGTGGCAGTGGAACTGCGCTCATTGAGAGCGGTCAGGTAGATTACCTCCCCTCTATCGAATTATGTTGTGTCGAGTGGTGTGAATTTGAAGTGACTCATTTCAAATCGGTTGTGTCTTGATTGCGAACAAGCTAAAAACCATCCAGATTGCGAACAGCTAAATATACCCTGTCCAGATTGCGGACAAGACATTAGTGTTGGCCTGGGATACATAAAACAGGTACAGTTTTCAAAACAGACTCATATTTAATTCTTGTTCTAGCAATATTAACATTAACTGGTACATTGGGATGTTTTCGACAACCTAACCATATTTTAAAAATAGTTTTGTTATTGCAAATATTTAATAATCTAGTTTGAGGTAATCTTACCATTTAGAAGATTATTATATTTTTTTTTGTATAACAAAACTAGAGGGGTAGTTATTTATGGTGGATTAGAGAGAGTTGTATTATTATTATTATTAATATTATTATCATTATTATTAGTGTAGCCTCCGTGGCTTAGGCAGCCTCTCACCGCTGGGTTCCGTCACTCCATGTGAGATTTGTGCTGGGCAAAGCGGAGGCGGGACAGGTTTTTCTCCGGGTTTCCGGTTTTCCCTGTCATCTTTCATTCCAGAAACACTCTCCAATATCATTTCATTTCATCTGTCACTCATTAATCATTGTCCCAGAGGAGGGCGACAGCCTTCGGAAGCCGACACAATGCCTATCCTCGCCGCTAGATGGGGGCTTCATTCATTCCAACCCTGACCCGGTACAATGACTGGAAAAAGGCTGTGGATTTTCATTATTATTATTATTATTATTATTATTATTATTATTATTATTTCTACATTCATTTCACCACATAAGTGGGACATATCAACATATCGTCGCCTTGTTTGCAAGACGGTATGGCTAATTCTCTTAAGGTGGCACATTGAGAAACGAGCGAATAATGGAACAGGTCTCCAAGATGACGGCCTTCTGCATGGTGATATGTAGACCAGGATGTATTCCCAATATTTGTAGATTGCGAGCCAATAATTTGGGGATGATGCCGGCAGAAGAAGAAATTACTATGGGCAGAACCACTACACTTTCCTGTCTCCACATTTGCCGTATTTCCTCAGCCAAAGGCAGATATTTGGTGATCTTATCACAGCAGGTTTGTTGCAGATTATGGGAATTGGGCACTGCAATATCAATTAGGAAGGTTCTCTTCTGCACCTTGTCCACAAGAACGATATCTGGTCGGTTTGCTGGTATGGTTTTATCAGTAATAACTGATCGGTCCCATAACAACTTGTGACTGGGATTTTCCAAAACGGCGTCAGGAACATACTGATAGTAAGGCAAAATATTATCAGATAATAAATGCTTTTGAGCAAGGTGTTGGTGCATTATTTTGGCCACTTGGTTGTGCCTTTTCATGTAATCAGTACAGGAGATTGCTTGGCAGCCTCCTGTGATATGTTGAATTGTTTCCGGTTCTAGTTGGCATCTTCTGCATTTATCATCCTGAATATTTGCTTTAACTATATATTTCAGGTAGTTTTTGGTAGCCACAACTTGATCCTGGATTGCAACCATGAATCCTTCAGTCTCAGTGAATAGGTCCGCATGAGTCAACCAGCTGTTCGACGCATCAATGTCGACATGTTTCTGGTTGAGATCATACGGATGACGACCGTGCAGAGCTTTCTGCGTCCACTGCTGAAGCTTGATGGCTGAACATTCCTCATCAGTGGCTAACTGTATATCCCTTACGTGAAGAAGATCAGCGGTGTGCACTTGTCATCTGCCTTCACAGCGGCTTGATGTATGGGAGAGTCATGTCTTCCCAGAAAATATCTCTGAAGGTTCCTCACTTGCCTTGCATGCAATTGGATAATGTCCGTGAGCCCTCGTCCACCTCTTTGACGCGGGATTGTCAATCGCTCAACAGCTGACCTAGGGTGGAGACATCTGTGTTTTGTTAAGATGGTGCGTGTCCTAATTAGGATGTTCTCCAAGTCAGTCTGCGTCCATTTGATAATACCGAAAGTATATGTCAGAGCAGGAATAGCATAGGTATTAATAGCCTTAAAGGTGTTCTTTCCATTCAACTTTGATTTTAAAATCTTGTTAAGGCGTTGATTGTAGATAGCTACGGTTCTATCTTTAATACCTTTATGATCAATTCGATTAGATTGCAGGAGACCAAGATATTTGTAGGCCTCATTACCTTCCATAGGCTTTATGAAATAACCGTCATCAAGTTGAAATGCTCGGGCCTCTAATTTTCCACGCCGAATGGTGAGGGTGCGACACTTATCTAATCCGAAGGACATTCCAATATCAGAAGAAAATGAAGCAGTAATTGCAATTAGATTGTCGATGTGTCTCTCAGAGGATGCATATAGTTTAATGTCATCCATATACATCAAATGAGAAATTTTGTATTTGACTATACCATGGTGCTTAATTGGAAAACCACACTTTGCATTGTTCAGCAATGATGATAGTGGATTGAGCGCCAAACAGAACCATAGAGGGCTCAAGCTGTCACCCTGAAAGATACCTCTTTTGATTTGAATAAATCCTGATTCCATACATGTGTCTCCATTAGACATTAATAAATTGGTCCCCCAATGGGACATCATATGTTGCAGACTTATAATGATGGCAGGATCAACTTTATATATCTTCAGGGTTTGGATTAACCAGGAATGTGGCACTGAATCAAAAGCTTTCTTGTAATCAATAAAGGTCATGTAGAGGTTACGCATCATCTTTCCTGCTTGTTCCATAGTAACTGCATCGATTACAAGTTGCTCTTTGCAACCATGAGACTTCTTCATGCACCCCTTCTGCTCTTCAGCCAGGATGTTATTATGATTTATGTGTTCACAAATCTTACGTGCTATGCAAGATGTAAATATCTTATACAGGGTGCACAGACAGGTGATAGGTCGATATTTGGAAAGATCATTGGTTCTATCACCTTTTGGCAGAAGGTATGTTTTACCTCGCATCAAGTAAGAGGGGATAAGCTGTGGATTTTGGATGAAATCTGTGTAGCAGCGGGCAAGATGCTCATGAGTACAAGTGAAACGTTTGATCCAAAAGTTGTGGAGGTTGTCTGGTCCTACCGCTTTCCAATTTTGGGTCTCCTTAACCACACGGGTCACATCTTCAGTTGATACCGAAGAGTCACTCATCGTGTCAATTTCTGACATTCTCTCCTCCTCCTCCGTAATCCATTTAGCGCTGCTGTTATAATCTCCAGCATTCGACCATAGGGATGACCAGAAATTCTCTACCTCTTCTTTTTGCGGTGAACTGCCCATTTGAGTTCCAGGATCGTCAAGATTCCTATAGAACCGTTTCTCACTGGTAACAAATAGCTTGTTCTGTTGCTTTCGTTCGTTCGATTCTTTATATCGACGTAATCTCTGTGCCTTTGCCTCAAGTTGCTGCTTTAATGTGTCTAGGATCTCAAGGGGGCTACAGTTCGGAGGATTATACTTTGCATGTTTACTCTTCGTATGGCTCAACATTTTAACACATTGAACAACCTTCTTACTTCTATTGCCTGCAACATACTGATGCATTCTTCCGATATTTACTCTCAGTTCATCAACAGACTTTCGTAAACGTATCTCCCAAGCTGGCATCTTCTTCTGTCGACCTGACGTATATTTAGGTCGCCATAATCTACCTCCTGTCACTCGTATCACAGCTATCGCTCCAGCGTAAATTGCAGTCTGAACATGGTTGAAACAATATGATTTCTGAGACAGATGCTGAGAGAGAATGTCGTTCATTGTTACAACAGCGGTAGCAAGTTTCTTAGAGCAATGTTGGTTCGTGATCATGGACCGCTCTATTGGATCAGTCCCTTCAAATTCTATGAGAGCCTTCCCAAATTCATCTTCGAGTTGTTTCCGCACTGGATCTCCGAGTGCTTCCAGCGATATTCTTACATCTTTGTCATCTGAACGATGATCGGTGTGCCTTTGTTCATTGACCAAACGTGTACTCTCCTGATCTATGGATTCGTCTACAGAGGTATGAGTATTGTCGGCAGCTACGTCAACCATTAGCAGCTTGAGATGATGTTCTGGGATAAGTTTCTTCAAATCTATAGCACGGCGCTGATCTGCTATTCTCTGTTCCGTAACATTAATATCAGGGATTTCTGGCAGAATGCAGCGTGCAACTTCTGTCTATATGCGGTAATGTCAGTTTCCATATTCGTTATCTGATAATATGAACTCATGATGTACATCATCATCAGATCCATTACACAGGCTATAAAATCTATGTCTGAAAATATGGTTGGTAATATTTACAATATATACACTTATTTAGTTGCAGTATTAGTTGAGATAATGAAACTCGTCAATATTTGTTAGGCGTAGTCTATGTGATATTTTGTTGAGATACTGGAAGTGACGATTGACCTCCGGAATTTGCTTGTTTGGAATGAATATGTGGTTGTTGTAAATGGTCAATTCAGATTGTATTGTAGATACTACTTATCTGGTTGATTCATGCGTGGTCCTGTTGAGAGCAGTTAACTTGGTCACTGTATGCACTCGACTGACGGAAAATTTCTGTGTGTTAGGGTCCCTTATCTCGTTGGGTTATTCCCTTTCTCGCATTCCTAAGTGCTATGTGTTCCTCGTACAAATGTACCCGTGAGTTGCCAAGTCTAGTCTCTCTAATGTGGTGTATGTTACTGTATTCAGGATAATCTTCAACTATTAAAGACCTGGTTTGAGACTTTCCACGCATAAACTTAAAAGCCCTCTCTAAGCGCATACGGACTAATGAGAATTTCCCTGCAGCTTTAATTCTGCCGTTAATATCGGCCTAGGTTTATTAAAAAAAAAAAAAAAAAAGAAGATACATCGTACATCCTGATCCAATAACATGTTTCCCTTATTAATCCCTTATCTAGCTTCGCTACATCGTTATGTTGTGTCTTGTATCCTACGGGGTGTGTTTTCTAGTAGAGTGAAGAGGGGTGAACTCTCCATGAAAGTGTGTTCGTAAAAAATTTTATTTTTAATTTTTTAGCTATGTGTATCTCGATTGCTTCCTTTATGTCAAGAGCTCTGCCTTTCGGTTCGTGATGAATAATTTTTAGTAGCTTTTAAGTAGCTGAAGAAAGTAGGAGACTTCTGTTACTTAGGGGCAAAATAACCAGTGATGGATGAAGCAAAGAGGATATAAAAAGTAGGTTGGCTCAGGCAAGGAAAGCATTTCGACAAAGAAGGAATCTGTTGACATCGAATGTAGATTTAGGTATTAGGAAGTCATTTTTGAAAGCCTTTATCTGGAGCATGGCACTCTATGGAAGTGAAACTTGGACTATTGGTGCTGCAGAAAATAGGAGAATTGAAGCGTTTGAAATGTGGTTACAGGAGAATGATGAAGATCAGATGGGTAGATAGGGTTACAAACGACGAGGTATTAAGACGAGTGGGAGAGGAGAGATATTTCTGGCGACTGCTAATGAAGAGAAGAGATGGTTGGTAGGACACTTACTAAGACACCCAGGAATAGCAAGCTTAGTTATGGGAGGAAGGGTCGAGGACAAGAACTGTAGGGGTAGACCAAGGTTAGATTATGTTAAACAGATTGCCTCGGATGTAGAGATGAAACGATTAGCCAGGACAGGGAGGCATGGAGCGCTGCATCAAACCAGTGAAAAGGCTGAAGACTCAAACAACCACAACAACAGTTTTTATAGTTATGAGAAAACAAAATTACAGACCATTAAATCTAAAAAAATATCAAGTACGTTTCCTTATGCTGTATTTTATATTACATGCCTTGATAATAATAATAATAATAATAATAATAATAATAACAATGGCACATCTGTTTTGGCAGAAGACACCGCCTTAGCACAAGCTGAGTTTTAATTTACTGGCCGTGAAAGCCAATATACCACCTTTTCAGAATTAAATATCTTGACCAAGTCGGGAATCGAACCCACACTCTCCTAATGCCAGCGAGGCACGTGCTAGCGCGTTAGCATACTCGGCCACCGTGGCCGGTAACAATATTTATCCTTGTTTAAAACTTTGTTATAAACAAAAATATCGTAATGTTCTTTTATTTTGGGAGTTGATTTTCACTTATAATTTGTAAAATGATAATAATCCTTGCTTCAATTTTAGCTGTATATTTATCTTGAGAATTTAGCAGTGAATTTAGCAGTGGATATTTTTACTCCCGATGTATTAGAAAATTAAGGCACATATTTTGTTTCTTTTCTTTTCTTTTCTTTTCTTTTCTTCAAAAGCAAAGACATATACCATTTTAGGAAAATATAAGAAACTTGCCGTATTGATTAATTATCGGTAATTATTCTTTTTCGTGACTCTAAAGTCGTTGCGGCATTATCTCAAACGTCATATTGATCAACTATCGAATTCAACAGATAGTACCACGCCACTAGCTTAGATAGTATCTCCCTCGTTGCACTTTGGGGATGAACATATGTCTGACTTTGTTGCTCAGTCACTCTGTCGTACCTGTCTCACTCAGGGCAGATATGCGGCCCACTTTCAGGGTAGCTGCCCTCGCGTGTTCATTGATTCAACGTATGGGCACTGTGATATCTATATGCCCCACATACCTGCAATCGAAAAACCGAACTCTTGTAAACCCATAATGTGACCTCTATCAAACTCCGTCAGATGATGGTATTGTTGGGTAACGAATCCACGAGTCATTCTTTGTGTCCGATGATTTTCCTCCTGATGTTGATAGACTGTCGGATGATTTCCTAACTCTCCATAAAAATACACCACTCGTGTCCTATCTTTTTTTTTCCCCCACGACATATTTTGTCTATTGTAAGATGCCATAAAGTGGGTGGGATGTATAACCCCATCAAGGATCCACGACTGGAGTTGACGTCATCGAGGAATTCCTGAGGTAGGTCCAGTTTATTTTTCCTTTCTAATAACTTCAGTGTGGGCACCTTGACTTCAACTTTCCTATCTCCCATGGCTCTTATTCTTTCCAAGTTTCTCAATCCCCATTCTTCGAAGATTGAGTGCCTTTCTGCTCCTTCTGTTTCAGGACTATATCCTTTATTTGTGCCCTCAGATGACGGTTATCGGAGTGTCAGACCCTTGAAAATTGAATAATTTGTCTATCCTAGCACTGATATGAGCAAATACCGTATTGTGTCAAAAGCCGACAACTTTTTCTGGGTGATTATTCTATTTTGTCACTGAGTGTACAGTATATACGCCAGAATTACTCAGGTTATGAGATAATATTCCCATCGTATACACCTAACAAGTGGCTGCTGACATTGATGTTGATGCTTACTCCTACAATAAAACACAAATTAAAGATGTAGGAAGATATGGAGTAGAAGTATGGATAGTTTTAAATGGCTGATTATAAAATAACTAGAATTTCTATTAAAAAAAAAAAAATGACACACTTGGGATCTATAAACTTGGCATCGTCCTGAAAATCCATACGTATCTTACCTAAAACATCTTGATATTGGCCTTCTTTGTATCGATCGTGGACACCTACATGGATGTATGGCTTTTGTGTGACTCCAGAAATGTCATACTTATTAGCAAAGAATTCCTGGATGACGACGAATTCCTTGATGGAGTTGAGAATAAGCAAATGAGTGCCCTCTTCCTGGCACTTGTCCCGAGCTTCCTCCCAAGTGAGAGGAACAAGGTGAGTCTTGTAGTAGCCGAGTCCAGCCACCGGCTTGTAGTCTGCGGGAGGACCTGCCCCGGTCACTGTAACACCAAGTATAGTGTGATTCAACACTACTGGGTCGTCTCAAAATGTCTAAGAGGATAAGGGTGGTAGTAGGGACCAAATGAATACCATGGAGTCAGTAGCTGGCCCCGTGGTGTTGCTTTTCAGTCGGTCAACATGATTGTGCCCAATGTGCCTGGAAACAATTACATAATATTAATTAATTCACTGGATGACGAGTTTCGGTCGTCAAGCGATCATCAACCGGCTATCAAATCTATGGCTGAAGATGAAAATAAAAATCCACAACCTGTTCCAGTCGCCCGACCGGGTCAGGGATGGAATGAATGAAGCCCCCAAAACTAGCGGCGAGGATATGAACTGTGCCGGCTGCCGAAGCCTGTCGCACTCATCAGGGGCAATGATTAAATGAATGACAGATTAAATGAAATATAAACCCAGGTAATCTCAAACGGACCAGCACCCCTTCCCCTAAAAATACCGATCGTTATTCAAAATTATAGTTTCTTTAGGGCAATGGCTGTGCGATCCACACCGCCGTCAATCGCAAGGCAAGAGATGGCAGCACTATCACCGTTGGACAGCCGCTGCATTTGTGATCGTGATCTGTCTACTCGTCACTTACCACCTACTTCCTCCCCTACCTCTCCTCGTCACTCAATGTCTTCTCTCTCTCACTGATAGCGTTAGAGTTAGACTGTAAGTGGATGTGTTGTACGGAGAGTGATGTTTTAAAAGAAATTACAATTTTAGGCTAGTTAAAACTCATTTTATTACATTTCTAGTTTCTAAACAAACCTCAACAAATAGGATAGGCCTAAGCATAAAATTGGATACAGGAAGCACCTGATCAGATAAAAGCAACAAGCTATATCAATGGAAACCTGATATAATGAGCTAACACAGGGGATGTTTTGGGCATAAATAATATATTATGGAAAACGAAGCATGTGCTTGATGTAATTTCTTACTCAAACGCACATCATTAATAATAATACGCAATCACGTTTACATATTTCAACATTTCTTCGGCTATGCAGTTTTTCATAAACTAAACTACTAAAAGTGCTACCTAAGTCTACTTCCACCGATAAATATCAGCTGAACAGCCCCTTTGTTCTAGAAATAACATGGTTTACAAGGCAGGCTTTTATTTTTTATCTAAAAAAATCTGTTTTATGTTTAGTATTTAGAGCTTTTTATTTATGTAAAAGGCGCTTTGCGGGCCTTTGCTAGGGCAAAAGTGCTCATTAAATTGTTCATTTCTAATTTTTTGGCCGTTTCACATTCAATTGACAGAGTAGCCAAACCGTTCAGACGCTCCTGCGCCATCATTGATCGCAAATAGTTTCTTAGCCTATTTTCATTTATGGAAAAATAGGCTTATGAGATCACCTTTTGTCCGTGTGTCTGTCTGTGTGTGTGTGATTCGTGTGTGTGTCCCCCTAATATAATCTTAACTGCTCGAGCGATTTCAATGTAACTCGGTAAGTTCATAGCACAATTCCGGATGACCCCGACCGTGCCCTTCAAATTTTGTTACGTCACACCAATCCAACATGGCGGCTGTGCGAAATATTTCATCAGCATTCAATATTTCCGAAACTATTACCGAGAATACCCTGGAATTTTGTACGGTGATAAAGGGAACTACTAGAAGTTCACCTATGTGACTTTTGTAAACCTGGTAACTACAAAACCAACATGGCGGCCAAGCGAAATTGCGACTTTTAAATAGACGTTTCTCGCGATTTAATCAACCAAACGCAATGAAACTTGGTACAGTATATGTTTATACAAATTGTAATGCACTGACATCTAAGTTCGTTCAATTTTTTTACATAATCGCAATATGGCGGCTGTGCGAAATATTTCACCGGCATTCTATATCTCTGAAACTATTACCGTTATCACCTTAAAATTTTGTACGGAGATAAAGAGCACTACTGAAAGTTCATTTATGAGACTTTCAAAAATCGCTTAACTACAAAACGAACATGGCGGCCACACGAAGTTGAAAGTTTTAAATAGACTTATCTCGCGATGTAATGATCCAAACGCAATGAAACTTGGCACATGAAATGTTTATACACATTATAATTTACTGGTATTTAATTCAGTTCAATTGTTTACATAACCTCAAGATGGCGGCTGTGCTAATTTTAAAATTAAGTTTTTATTTCTTATGTCGTAATCATGCGATCGAAGTGAAAGTTCGAATAATGAACCTACGCAATAATTTTCCTTTAATGGTACATGACTCTATGGCCTATACATATAACAATCCAACATGGCGACCTTCCGAAATATTTAGACGATTCTCAATATCTACGAATCTATTATAAAAATCAAACTGATTTTTTAATGTTCATAGGGGCTGTGAACATAAGTTCACCTAAAGGACTTTCAATAACCTGGCGATCACAAATCCAACATGGCGGTGACGCGAAGTAAAAATATTCACATGGACATTTCTCACAATATAACCATCCGAGTGCAGTGAAACTTGGTACAGTAAATCCTTATACAAATGTTTCCATAACCACAAGATGGCAGCTGTGTGAAATTTTAAAATCTCATTTTTACTTCTCGTGTCCTAATCATGCGATTGATGTTTGAATGCTACACGTACACAATAATCTTCATGTAACAGTACATAACTCTATGACCTACATATATAAAAATCCAACATGGCGACCATCCGAAATATTTAGTCGGTTCTCAATATCTACGAATCTATTACAGCAATCAAACTGAAATTTTGTATGTTGATAGTGGCAATTAACATAAGTAGGATATATGAAAATAGGCTTTAGTTCTTCAGGGAACTACTTGTTTTGATTAGTTTCAAAATGGAAAAACTCCTTTCCCCCGACGCAACCGTTATAGGAATTGTAAGCATAATTCGATATGCCGTCGTTAAATTAGGATAGGACTCCTTTATCGGGGCTAAGTACCCTAGTGCACCGCAAGCACTTTTTACAGATTGCGGAACAGCGTACCTAAATAATTATTGCTCCAGAAAAAGATCCTCTGCATCCAAATCTTCAAGCTCCCAGTCTTTTAGAAAATTAGAGAGTGTTTGACAGTGGTATTTCAATTGACTTTCCTCCAAATTGGAAAGCTTGGAAGGATCGAAGAGAAATCCAAAGTATTCCGAAAAAAAAAATAACTTCGTTAAATCTATTTTCTACGCAGCTCAGTGCATTATCTACGACAGACAAAAAGTAATTTACCCGACATTTATTTTCAGCTTCTTTTTAAAGTTCCTCTTCAGTTTTTTCCACTTGCTGATCATTTTGCTGTTTTATTTCATCAAGGAACCTTTTGCGATTGCCTTGACGGCGAATAGAAAATTTATTTGCATAGCCCAAATTTTCCATTATTTCTCTACCGGTGGACATTGCACTGTCAAAGCCAGTGTTGCGATAATTTTGAAAAAATGACTTTAGGCCCTGAAGTTCGGTTAAAGCCGTATCTAACGAAGTCTTCTCAGATTGGAGAGTTTTACTTGTTGAGTTTACAGAAAATTAAATATCGTACCAGATAACGAGGCTTAAAACAAATTCATACGAACTTGTATGAAGCAACAAAGATTGGGCCTCTGACCGGGTAACATGATCTTTGGTAGTTTCTGCCAATTCTTCTAGAGCTTCGTTTACTTTGCCTAACTGGTACCTGATGGGCTTGGCACTGCCAATTCAACATTCCCATCTCTTGCTAGCAAAAGATTTTAGTGTGAGGAGGCCAGGACATAGTTCGCACAAAATGTCCCACCTTTCCGTGGAAGCAACAAACAAAGTGTTCAGGCGCTGAACTATACAAAAAAATGCCATAGCGTTCTTATTGCATTAACTATGTCACTCAAAAGTAAGTTAAGATTATGTGCAACACATGCCATGAACATTGTTCGTTTATTAGTATTTTTACTCGCATCTGCACTCCCTTATACTTGCCCTTCATATTAGCACCCTTGTCATACCCTTGTCCCCAACAGTCCATGATATCAAGATTATTATCCTCCAATACTCCTTCTAAAACCTCAGCTAACCCCATTCCCGTAGTGTCGTGTACCTCAAAAACTCGATGAACAATTCGACGATCCTTGGAGTTTCTGCTATCATATCAACATAGCGGAGGACAAATTTTAATTTGGGCTGGACTGAATCAAACACACTATCTTTCTTCTTCTTTCCGATGAGGCCTGCTAGGGACCACGTGCCAATTTCAATTCTTCACACTTTGTTGTTTTCTCTTCCGTTCCCTCCAATACTCCTTCATCCGTTCACTATGCTGCTTCTTTCTGTCCTCGGACCACTTCGCACCAGGTTTCTTTGGCAATCTTCCTTGGAATCCTTTCATACTTAATACCCTTTTTCTAAAGATCTCTCTGTTCACCGTTTCTTCTTCACTTATATTATTTCTTTCTAAATCTTTCATTACTTCTTGAATCCAGCTAGTTGTTGCCCTTTTCTCCCAAAGGTACTTGAATATCCTTTTTGTTAATCTGGAATCATCCATTCTGTAAATATGTCCAAAAAATTGCAATCTCCTTTTTCTTATCGTTTCTGTTATATTTTCTATGTTCATGTATATTTCATCATTAGATCTTAATTTCCATACTTCTGCTGTTTTCACTGGGCCTAAAATTTTCCTCATGATTCTCCTTTCTAGTACTTCAAGTTTATCTAATCTATAGTTTAGTACCAGACATTCACTTGCGTATAGGCATTCCGGTTTCACCACTGTAGTGTAGTGCCTTATTTTAAGATTTTTAGATAAGCACCTTTTGTTATAAAAATTCTTAGTGATACCATATGCTCTTTCCATCTTGTGTACCCTTTCTTCTACCGAAGATTTTTCTAAACCATTTTCTTGAATTATTTCTCCCAGATATTTGAATTTCTTTACTTTTTCCACTGGGCCAATATCTGTTGCCAAATATTTTGAAGCGTTCTTGATGTTTGTAATAAATTTAGTATTTTCTACGGAGATTCTCAAACCAGTTTTGTTGGCTATTTCTTCCAAGAGATTGATTTGTGTTGTTGCACTTGTTAGGTTTTCTGACAATATAGCAAAATCGTCTGCAAATGCTAGGCAACTTATTTCAATGCCTTTGTTTCTTCCCCCCAAAGTTACTGGCGAAATGTTATGTTCCTTTAGCTTCAAATTCCAAATTCTTACAATTTTCTCTAAAACACAGTTGAACAGAAGGGGTGATAAACCATCACCCTGCCGTACACCTGTGTTTATCTTAATAGATTTTGATATCTCACCCATAAATTTTACTTTTGAAATCGTGTCAGTAGGGCTTTCACGTATTAGGTTTGCCAATTTAGTTTTCACTCCAAATTCACGAATTGTTTTATCTATGGTTTCTCTATCAACCGAGTCAAAGGCCTTTTTAAAATCTACAAAAGTCACAACTATGTCCTTTGAATTCAGTATCCTATGGCGAATTATGGATTTTAAGTTAAATATTTGTTCTGAACAAGATCTACCTTTTCGAAATCCAGCTTGATACTCGCCCAGTTGCTTGTCAAGTGATGTTTCTACTCTATTCAGCAATATTTTTGAAAATACCTTGTATGCAATTTGAAGAAGAGAGATGCCTCTATAGTTATCAACGTTTTGTTTGTCCCCTTTTTTATGCAATGGGTATATTAGAGCCACTTTCCATTCCTCTGGAATCCTCTCTGTTCTCCAAATATCTTCAAAGATTAACTGCAGCTCTTCAATGATTTTTGATTGAGACCATTTCAAAAGTTCAGCTGTTATAGAGTCCTCTCCGCTAGCTTTATTATTTTTTAGATTGTTAATTGCTTCTTTAATTTCTTCAGCATTGGGTGGTATATCTTCTTCCAGATTTTCTGTTGCTTGTGAGAATTCCAACTTATGATCTGGTTCAGGGCAGTTTAAAAGTTGATCAAAGTGCTTCGCAAGTATTTCGCAGTTCTCAACATTGCTTAGGCCAAGTCTACCATTTTCATTTTTAAAGCATATGCTAGGCGCTTGATACCCCTTTAATTGACTCTTAAAACCGACAGTTGTGGCTTCGCGGGCTAAAGCGCTGCGTTAGGTCAAGGGGCCAAGCTCTCTGCTGACTCGGTAGACGCGTGGGTTCGAGCCCCACCGTCGGCTGTCCTTGAAATGGTTTTCCGTGGTTTCCCCATTTTCAACACCAGGCAAATGCTGGGACAGTACCTTCTGACAGGCCATGGCCGCTTCCTTCCACATCCTTGCCCAGTTTCATTCATCTTCATCCATTCCATCTCTCATCCCGACGCGCAGGTCGCCCACGGGCGTCGACTAGAAAGACCTGCACTCGGCCTCTCAGGAGGCTACACGAAAAAGAAGAAGATTGACTCTTAAAAGTCTGATAGAAGTTTCGAGAGTTATTTTTAACAAAGCTGTCTTGCTGGTCAGTAAGTTGTGATTTTTCGAATGATCTTTTAACTCCCCTTATTATTCTAGCAGTGTCTTTCCTTTGCTGTTTGAATTGGTCCTAATGTTCCGTCTTTCCAGAGCATTTCCACTTTTCCATTGTTTTGTTCTCTCTTGTAACGTATCCTCACATACTTGATTCCACCAAGGTTTCTTCTTAGGTTTGGCTAGCCCAAACGTCTTCTGAGCTGCGTTGGTTATTTCTTTAGATAAATCTTGCCACTTCCCATGATGAGTTACTTTTATTTCTTCCTGAAAAGTTTCCAATGTTTCTTGTGTAATTTGAAGTCTATTTGTTTTATATTTATTTACTCTTTCCCCTCTTCTGTGGTTTCTGTTGGGTAAGAATTTGAGTTTAATTTTAGACAAATAGTGATCAGAGTCAAATTCTCTGCTTCTTATAACCTTGACATTCATAATTTCTTTCATGTTTCTTTTGGATATAGCTACATGATCCAGTTGAAATTCACCTAGTATTGGATTTGGAGAATTCCATGTTTTAGCTTTTCTTGGCAATTTCTTGAAGAAAGTTGACATTAACTTAAGTTGAAAGTTTTTACAAATAGTAATTAATCTCATCCCATTTCTGTTTGTTATTTGGTGTGCAGCATATTCTCGCACTATTGGTCTATGAATCCTCTCTCTTCCTATTTGGGCATTGAAATCTCCAAGTAATATCACCACATTTGATTTTGGAATTTTAGATATTTCATCATCTAGGAGGTCCCAGAATTCCTCTACTTTATTTGGGTTCTTCTTGTTGTCTTCGTTTATTACACTATCTTTATTTATTTATTTATTTATTTATTTACATTTATGAAAAAATGGCCTGAAGCGCGGGGCCTGGCGAGACCGCACGTCTCGCGACGGCCCTGCGTATTACCAATTTGAGGACTAGGCACTCTCGCTCCGTCCAGCCCAATAAAAAGATTATATTATGATATAGTATGATTTGATTGACGGAGAGAGCTGGCCGTGCGGTTAGGGTTGTGGAGCTGTGAGCTTTCATTCCGGAAATAGTGGGTCCGAACCCCCCCTGTCGGTAGCCCTGGAGATGGTTTTCCCTGCTTTCTCATTTTCACACCAGGCAAATGGGCGCTGTACCTTAATTAAGGCCACAGCCGCTTCCTTCCCACGTAAGGCAAATTGTAATATATATATACACATTAGAAGACGTTTACATAGCACTGAATGAGATGAAGAATTTCAAAGCCCCTGGAGAAGACCAGACTTTTGCAGAGATTTGGAAGTATGCTGGAAATTCGGAAAAAATCGCTCTTCACCAACAACTAGTCAACATCTGGATTACAGGAAAATTCCCTGAACATAGGAGATCAGCTATCATCCATCCACTACATAAAAAAGTGGATAAGACAGACTCTAACAATTACCGAGGGATTTCACTCCTGGATATTACCTATAATTTTTTTTCTCGAATTCTTCTCAATAGAATTAAAGTACAACTTGAAAATGAATTAGGAGAATATCAAGGAGGTTTCAGGCCCTGGAGAAGTTGCCCAGATCAAATTATGAGCCTAAAATTGATAATGGATTATAATAGAAAAAGGAATAGAGATATGGTGATAACATTTATCGACTTTAAAAAAGCATATGATTGTATTCATAGAGAATCTTTATTAAAAATTCTAAGACACATGGGATTACACCCCAAATTGACAAATCTCATAAAACTAACTCTTACAGGCACCAAATCAAAAGTTAAATTCAGAGGTGAATTCTCTGACCCATTTGAGGTCACAACCGGTTTACGACAGGGTGATGGCTTATCACCATTACTATTTAATTGTGCATTGGAAATGGTAATGCGAGAATGGTCTAAGAAATGCCCTCCAAATATAAAAATAGGGAGAAAAATTCAAACAAACTGTCTTGGTTTTGCAGACGACATGGCATTATTGGCGAAAGATTTAGAGGAAGCCAAAACACAGATATCAGAGCTTCAGACAATTGCAAATAAAATTGGCCTTAAGATAACATTCGAAAAAACAGAAATCATGCCACAAAAACCAACACCATTAAAGGAAATACAAATTAATGATACAAAAATTAAAATTGTAACACGATTCAAATATCTAGGAGAGCTAATAACAAACAATTTAAATGAGAAAGCGTCAATTCAAATAAGAACCAACAAGTTATCTAGGGCACAAAAATTAACATGGGAAACTTACAAAAAGAAATGCTTATCAATTAATGCAAAAATTAAACATTACAATACAGTCATAAAACCGGAAGCCACATATGCAGCAGAAACATTATTCCATCTAAATGAACATTCTAAAACCGACAGATTACAGAAGATCGCAAGGCGAATTGGAAGAACTTGTATCAATAAAGGATATAAAAAAGATGGGCAATGGCGAATAATACCTAACAATATGGTCTATAACAACCTAGAACCCATTACTGATACCATGCGAAAGAAAAGACTAGGATTCTTTGGGCACATCATGAGAATGCCAGATTCACGTCTTCTAAAACAACTAGTGCAGTACAATCTTGCTTCAAAAAACACAACAACTGGATGCCGATGGTTAAAAGAAATCAGAGAGGACTTAAAAGAAATTGGCCTAACAACAGAAGATGCTGCAAATAAGAAAAGTTTAACTACAGCACTTAAAAATATGACGTTTCATTTTCCACTCACAAAGAAGAAAATTCCTACAAGAATGTTTTCCGCCGAAGAACGGGCAAGACGATCAATACGCATGAAGAAGTACTGGGAGGACCGCAAGGCTCGTACAGTTCCTACAAGTCGACGAACTAATGGTTGGGTAAAGTGATCCTTTGTGGTCTCAAAAGAAGAAGAAGAAGAATATATATATATATATATATATAAACTAGTAGCAGTGCCCGGCTTCGCACGGTGGATTTATTTGTTTTATGGATGATAATGAATACTTTTACAGAACTGGCATATGATACTTAAGCTACCCGAAAGAAAAAAATACAACTTTTTGTGGTGGAGGTGGTGTTGGTGGTGTTGGTGGTGGTGGATGTAGTGAGGGTGATAAGCAGTACAGTATAATGGACGTAACATTTAGATCATTTTCCCCTAATGATAATAATGATAATAATGAATAGGGAAACGGCTATTTACAAACTACAGCACTGACACATGTAATTTACAAACACATTTCTAAAAATGATTAGAAAGAGTGATAAGCGAAATAAAAGACACTGCCTAGGGCCTATATCTCATTGTCTGTTAGAGATGTAGAGACCAATAGTGTCGTCTTTTGTCGCATAGCGCCGTAGGAAAAGAATCAGAATACTTTGGAAAACTTCGGCTGTCCCGAGCTCCTGAGGTAGCAATAGTATCATTTATGGCCACATAGCGCTCAACGATAATTTTCGGAATAAATTACGGTAAATTTGAAAGCACCAACGCTTATTGCAGCTGATAACCTCAATGTATTGCACCAACACCATTGCACTTATACAGATGCATAATATGTTCATGATGATAACTATTTTAAGGGGCAAAAGAAGTCTTTTTGCACTAATTACTCCCCTTGACTGCAATTTATAGGCAGTGCAAGATTCAACTATTTTCGCAATTCTGCACCAGAACACTGGTAGGGGCGACGAGATGCAGCCCTAATTGCCAGTCAACAATAGACTTATTAAAATACTCTTACATTTACACTACTACTGATAACCTCTAAATGTAGGGAATGGAGAGCGTTGTCCAAAATATCAAGTGGACAGTGTTACCAGCAGGGTTTCAAAGTGTATGTAAAATTTGGTGCAATTAGGAGGAACGGTGTAGATATGTGATAAAGGACCTAAATGCAGGAAATGGAGTGGTCTGTCCGAAATTTAAAGTGGACAGTGTCACCCGCAGGGTTCCAAAGGGTAAGTGTACAAAATGTGATTCAGATCGGTGAAACGGTGTAGATTTATGCCAATGGACCTAATGCAGGGAATGGAGTGGTCTGTCCGAAATTTCAAGCAGACGGTGTTACTCGTCGGGTTCCAAAATGTAGACTAAGTATGTGACATTTGGTTCAGATAGGTGAAACGTTGTAGATTTGTGCCAAAGGGCCTAAATGCAGGGAATGGATGGTCTGTCCGAAATTTCATGTACACTATGTCACTCGCAGGGTTCCAAAGGGTAATATTCAAATTTTGGTTCAGATCGGTGAAACGGTGTAGATTTGTGCCAAAGGGCATAAATGCAGGGAATGGAGTGGTCTGTCTGAAATTTCATGTAAACAGTGTTACTCGTAGGGTTCCAAAGGCTATGTATACCCATTTTGGTTCAGATCGGTGAAAAGGTGTAGATTTGTGCCAAAGGGCCTAAATGCAGGGAATAGACCGGTCTGTCATAAATTTCATGCAGACAGTGTTACTCGCAGGGTTCCAAAGGATAAGTATACAAATTTTGGTTCTGATCGGTGAAACGGTGTAGATTTGTGCCAAAGGCCTAAATGCAGGGAACGGAGTGGTCTGTCCGCAATTTAACATAGCCTAGACTATTCCTCTTGAATCTGGCTATCATATAAAAAAAGAATTTTTCGAATCCGACTGGTAGTTCCAGAGAGTAGCGCGTTTAAACACACAAACAAACACACAAACTCTTCAGCTTTATTATATTAGTATATATATTATTTTGATATAGTTTGAAGATTGGTTGGTTGGTTCTTAAGTTTAGAGGCTGCGACAACGCGGTCATGTAGCCCCGTAATTTTGAAGATTATAACTCTCATAAAGTTCTCTTGATCATAAACATGTTTTATTCTGCTAATATAACTTACAGAATTTTATAAAGTAACTGATAAATAATTTTTAACATTCTGTATGGAGTAATGGGTGAGATAATAACACTTCTACGATTTCCTCTAGACTGCGGTCGTGTAGCCTGGTAGGACGAGTCAGGGAGGGAGGGGGGCGGAAGCTGCGAGAGCAAAGGTGTTGATGGAGAGGGGAAGGCAGGTGCCCGAGCGCGCTCTTGCCCAAGACCTTGTCTCACCGCTGTGTGTGTGTGCGGGCGTGTGTGTATGTGTGTGTGACTGATTCAGCCAGCGTTTTTTTAGAGTCTGAAAGGAGCATGCACCACGGGTATATCGCTGAACCAATTTTCTTTATCAAACTTTTCTACTGCTCAGAATAAGATCCACTTCAAATTAATATAACTTTGAAGTTAATATAACAATTTTTTCTCACTAAAAATAGTATTCAAATCTGAAGAGGTTAATTCAAAATTTGAATTTCGAAATAAGAATTGTTCCTATTGCAGGTACTACTACATGGGTTGTTGTAGAGAAATTTCGGTGTCTTCCGATTATTAGTTTCGTCGTGGAGATCGTACCTATAACGCTCAAAATAGCCACTTTGAAGCCATGTCCTCAGCAAACGAGCCGTCGTTATTTTCTGAAAAACGCATATAATGTCTCACAAAGACCTACATTAGAGATTAAGAATAAAAATAAAAATAAAAACAAAATTTTAATTTTTGACCGCACAGCCTTAAGTAGAAGAGGACCGCACGCCCAGAACCGGGTCACCTCTCCACCGCACGTACGGGTGATCTTACAAAACCTACCTTTAACCAAATAAACACTCACTTCAACGATGGTAATAATTCTTAGAATCACAGGAAATTTAATATTGAAAATCTATATAACACATACCGGTACATCACAAAATCCGTGTTCCTTATTTTTGCACTCGAACGATGTGCGGTTACATGATCGAACTCTAATATAATTTCCATTTACGTAGTGAAGCATCTCAAAACAACTCTCAATTTGTGTAAGGATGGACGAGGAAAGATAACATATCGGGACATTTTAATCATATTACTTCTTCTAGACTTCCCATTCACAATCTACTACAATCGAAGAACAAGATTTTACATCACAGAGATATCAATAATAAAATAAAAACAGTTGACAATCAAAAAGCCCCCCAAAGATATGTAACCGCACCGCCTAAATGTTTGACCTATCCCAATACGGCCGTCGTCATCGGCTCAGTTAATATCGGGACACTCGAACCAAGGGAAAGGAATACAATTAATTATAAAATTACATTGTTCCGTTACAGATCATTTCTCATTACAGATACAGTTCTCTTCCACAATTTCGTTAATTACTCATTCTGTAGGTGCAGAGACGATTGATGTCAAATATGGTGTTGTCCACGAAGTATAACCGAGTGTGTATGACGTGTGTCAGTGCAACTGGCACAGTTTTTACAGGGAAAACCGGAGTACCCGAAGAAAAACCTGATTGCCTCCGTTCTGTCCAGCACAAATCGCACATGGAGTGACCGGGATTTGAACCACGGACCCAGCGGTGCTGCCACCTAAGCCACGGAGGCTGCCATGGCTGAAGATATTTACAATATTTTCAATATTGTAGTGCATAACTTGCCAGGATGACTTGTTTAAATAATCTGTTTTTTGCCATGTCAAATATTAACTTGAAGTTGGATTATGCTCTTGCAAAGTGCGGTAAATATTTTTATGAACTCACCGGCTACATTCATAATCAGGTGTTGTGACTCTGCTCCTTGGTTATATTGCGTCCCATGTTCCATATCTATTTGAAGTCCCTTCTGATCATTCGGCGAAGACATGGAAGTTTCCCTGTAGGCATCAACCTGGAAATTCCAATGATATTGTAACGTTAAGACTGAGTAATTATAGGTACTGGACTGATTGAGCTGACACTTGATAAGGATGTACCATAGCTTGGGATAAGCATGAGACTTGTTCTCAAACTAAACTGTCGCTTCGGTGACATCACAACTGATAACAGCGAAAGCTACACACCATAATGAAAACACATCAATGAATATAACTACTTATATGAAATGTAGAGTCACGCAAGGGATACTTTTGATTCTTACATACAGGATGTTATACTGTATAAAAAGTATCCCATATTTAAGCAGGCAACATTATGCTTCAAAACACAACAAAATGGCTAATGTACACAGGATTTACATTGAATGCTTTCTGAGATCTTAACATCTATACAGGGTGTTACAAAAAGGTACGGCCAAACTTTCAGGAAACATTCCTCACACACAAAGAAATAAAATATGTTATGTGGACATGTGTCCGGAAACGCCTAATTTCCATGTTAGAGCTCACTTTAGTTTCGTTAGTATGTACTGTACTTCCTCGATTCACCGCCAGTTGGCCCATTTGAAGGAAGGTAATGTTGACGTAATGTTAGAGCTCATTTTAGTTTCGTTAGTATGTACTGTACTTCCTCGATTCACCGCCAGTTGGCCCATTTGAAGGAAGGTAATGTTGACGTCAGTGCTTGTGTTGACATGCGACTCATTGCACTACAGTATGAGACAGGTGAGGTACCCCCTGATTTCAAGAAGAATGTAATCATCCCTATACCAAAGAAAGTGGGAGCTGACAGATGTGAAGATTACCGTACAATCAGCTTGATTACTCATGCTTCAAAGATCCTGTCTAGGATAATTTACAAGAGGATTGAAAGCCAGATAGAAACGGAGTTGGGTGAAGACCAGTTTGGTTTCAGGAGAAATGTAGGAACAAGGGAAGCTGTACTAAGTCTTAGGCTGATTTTGGAAGGTAGAATAAGGAAAGATAAGAGAACGTTCATGGCTTTTGTAGACTTAGAAAAGGCTTTTGATAACGTTGATTGGACTAAATTGTTTGACATTTTGAAATCGATTGGAATAAAGTACAGGGATAGGAGGGTGATATACAATCTATACAGAAACCAGACAGCAGTCATTCGAGTTGAAGGACATGAGAGAGAAGCTGGTATTCAGAAAGGTGTAAGGCAAGGCTGCAACTTATCACCCATACTTTTCAATCTTTACATTGAACAAGCAATGAAGGAAATTAGAGAAAAATTTAAAGTGGGAGTGAAGATTCAAGGAGAAATAATTTCAACTCTGAGATTTGCTGATGACATAGTCATCTTGGCCGACAAGCCTGAGGATTTGAATGAGTTTTTGAATGGTATGGACTCCGTCTTACAGAAAGAATTCATGATGAAAATTAATAAATGTAAAACAAAAATACTGGAATGCAGCCGAAATAAATCAGAAACCTCTATGGACATCAAATTGACAGGTGAAAAGCTGAAGGAAGTAGAAGACTTCTGTTACTTAGGAAGTAGAATAACCAGTGATGGACGAAGCAAAGAGGATATAAAAAGTAGGTTGGCTCAGGCAAAGAAAGCATTTCTACAAAAAAGGAATCTGCTGACATCGAATATAGATTTAGGTATTAGGAAGTCATTTTTGAAAGCCTTTGTCTGGAGCGTGGCGCTCTATGGAAGTGAAACTTGGACTATTGGTGCAGCAGAAAAGAGGAGAATAGAAGCATTTGAAATGTGGTGTTACAGGAGAATGATGAAGATCAGATGGGTAGATAGGGTTACAAACATAGAGGTATTAAGACGAGTGGGAGAGGAGAGATGTTTCTGGCGACTGCTAATGAAGAGAAGAGATAGATTGGTAGGACACATACTAAGACACCCAGGAATAGCAAGCTTAGTTATGGAAGGAAGGGTCGAGGACAAGAACTGTAGGGGTAGACCAAGGTTAGAATATGTTAAACAGATTGCCTCAGATGTAAGGTGTGGTAGTTATGTAGAGATGAAACGATTAGCTCAGGACAGGGAGGCATGGAAAGCTGCATCAAACCAGTCAAAAGACTGAAGACTCAAACAACAACGATCATCAAGCACAAAAGTACGTAGCATCAACTGGTTAGTGTTCATCACGAACGTGGTTTTGCAGTCAGTGCAATGTTTACAAATGCGGAGTTGGCAGATGCCCATTTGATGTATGGATTAGCACGAGGCAATAGCCGTGGCGCGGTACGTTTGTATCGAGACAGATTTCCAGAACGAAGGTGTCCCGACAGGAAGACGTTCGAAGCAATTGATCGGCGTCTTAGGGAGCACGGAACATTCCAGCCTATGACTCGCGACTGGGAAGACCTAGAACGACGAGGACACCTGCAATGGATGAGGCAATTCTTCGTGCAGTTGACGATAACCCTCATGTCAGCGTCAGAGAAGTTGCTGCTGTACAAGGTAACGTTGACCACGTCACTGTATGGAGAGTGCTACGGGAGAACCTGTTGTTCCCGTACCATGTACAGCGTGTGCAGGCACTATCAGCAGCTGATTGGCCTCCACGGGTACACTTCTGCGAATGGTTCATCCAACAATGTGTCAATCCTCATTTCAGTGCAAATGTTCTCTTTACGGATGAGGCGTCATTCCAACGTGATCAAATTGTAAATTTTCACAATCAACATGTGTGGGCTGACGAGAATCCGCACGCAATTGTGCAATCACGTCATCAACACAGATTTTCTGTGAACGTTTGGGCAGGAATTGTTGGTGATGTCTTGATTGGGCCCCATGTTCTTCCACCTACGCTCAATGGAGCACGTTATCATGATTTCATACGGGATACTCTACCTGTGCTGCTAGAACATGTGCCTTTACAAGTACGACACAACATGTGGTTCATGCACGATGGAGCTCCTGCACATTTCAGTCGAAGTGTTCGTACGCTTCTCAACAACAGATTCGGTGACCGATGGATTGGTCGAGGCGGACCAATTCCATGGCCTCCACGCTCTCCTGACCTCAACACTCTTGACTTTCATTTATGGGGGCATTTGAAAGCTCTTGTCTACGCAACCCCGGTACCAAATGTAGAGACTCTTCGTGCTCGTATTGTGGACGGCTGTGATACAATACGCCATTTTCCAGGGCTGCATCAGCGCATCAGGGATTCTATGCGACGGAGGGTGGATGCATGTATCCTCGCTAACGGAGGACATTTTGAACATTTCCTGAAAACAAAGTGTTTGAAGTCACGCTGGTACGTTCTGTTGCTGTGTGTTTTCATTCCATGATTAATGTGATTTGAAGAGAAGTAATAAAATGAGCTCTAACATGGAAATTAAGCGTTTCCGGACACATGTCCACATATCATATTTTTCTTTTTGTGTGTGAGGAATGTTTCCTGAAAGTTTGGCCGTACCTTTTTGTAACACCCTGTATATATAAAAATCAATGTAACGATATAGTTTGTCTGTGGGTGGGTATGTATGTCTCCTATGCGTTCATATACCATTCGTCCGATTGCGATGAAACTTGGGTGAGATGTTGAGTACACTCCAAGGAAGGTTTCTGACTTAGTAAATCCATTTTACAATAGGTAGCGCACGCGTAGATTGAACAAATGAGCGACGATGCGCGAAGCATTTCAACAAAGTCCCGTATGTGTTCATATACCATTCGTCCGATAGCGATGAAACTTGGGTGAGATGTTGTGTACACTTACGTGAAGGTTTCAAAATTAGTGAATACATTTCACAGTAGATAGCGCACGAGTAGATTCAACAAATGAGCGACGACACGCAAAGCGTTTCAACAAAGTCCCGTATGCATTCATATACCATTCGTCCGATAGCTATGAAACTTGCGTAAAATGTAGTGTACACTGCTGGGAAAATTTCTGGCTTAGTACATCCACTTTACAATAGGCAGCGCACGAGAAGATTCAACAAATGAGCTACGACGCGCGAAGCATTTCAACAAAGTCACGTTTGCGTTCATATATCATTCGTCCGATAGCGATGAAACTAGGCTGAGATTTTGTACGCACTCCAGGGAAGGTTTCTAGCTTAGTAAATCCCTTTAAAAATAGGTAGAGCACGAGTAGAATCAACAAATGAGCGACGACGCGCGAAGCGTTTCAACAAAGTCCCATATAATTTCATATACCATTCATCCGATAGCGATGAAACTTGGGTGAGATGTTGTGTACACTCCAGGGAAGGTTTCTGGCTTAGTACATACATTTTACAATAGGTAGCGCACCAGTAGATTCAACAAATGAGCGATGACACGCGAAGCGTTTCAACAAAGTCCCGTATAAAGTCATATACCATTCGTCTGATAGTGATAAATGTTTGGTGAATTGCTGTGAACACTCCAGGAAAGGTTTCTGGCTAAGTAAATCCATTTTACAATACGAAGCGCACGTTTATGTTCAACAAATGAGTGACTACGCGCGAAGCGTTTCGACAACGTCCCGTATACGTTCACATACCATTCATCTGATTGCGATGAAACTTGGGTGAGATGTTGTGTACACTCCAGGGAAGGTTTCTGGCTGAGTACATCCATATTACAATATGTAGCGCAAGAGTAGAATCAACAAATGAGCGACGACACGCGAAGCGTTTCAACCAAGTCCCGTATGCATGCATGTACCATTCGTCCGTAGCTATGAAACTTGGGTGAGATGTTGAGTACACGTCATGGAAAATTTCTGGCTTAGTAAATCCCCTATACAATATGCAGCGCACAAGTTGATTCAACAAATGAGGGCCGACGCGCGAAGCGTTTCAACAAAGTCCCGTATAAGGTCATATACCATTCTGCCGTTAGCGGTGAAACTTGGGTGAAATATGGTGGACACTCCAAGGGAGGTTTCTGGCTTAGTAAATACATTTCACAGTAGGTAGCACACGAGTAGATTCGACAAATGAACGACGACACGCGGAGCGTTTCAATACAGTCCCCTATGTCTTCATATCCCATTAGTCCGATAGCGTTGAAACTTGGGTGAGATGTTGTGGACACTTACGTGACGGTTTCTAACTTAGTAAATATATTTTACAGTAGGTAGCGCACGAGTAGATTCAACAAATGAGTGACGGAGCGCGAATCGTTTATACAAAATCAGGTATGCGTTCATATACTATTCATCCGATTGCGATGAAACATTGATCAGTTATTGTGTACCCGCCAGGGAAGGGGACTTAGTAAATCCATTTCACAATAAGTAGCGCAAGAGTAGATGCAACAAATGGGTGACGACGCGCGAAGCGTTTCAACAAAATCCCCTATTGTGTTCATATAACATTCATCGATTGCGATGAAACCTTGATGAGTTATTGTGTACACGCCAGGGAAGGGCTTCGACTTAGTAATACATTTCTCAATAGGTAGCGCACGAGTAGATTCAACAAATGAGTGACAGCGCACGAATCGTTTAAACAAAACCCCCTATACATGCATATACCATTCATCCGATTGCGATGAATCATTGATGAGTTATTGTGAACACGCCAGGGAAGGGTTTCGACTTAGTAAATCCATTTCACAATAGGGAGCGTACGAGTAGATTAAACAAATGAGTGACAGCGATGAAACTTTTGAAAGTTGTTGTGCACGCTCCCACGAATGGTTCTAAATTAGAAAATCCATTTTAGGATAGCTTAGAGGCAGTTAACATGTTGTGTATCCAAAAGCACTTCAAGAAACAGAATTTCAACGCCAACACTTTCTTTGATTGGCATTGCAACGCATGCCGGGTACAGCTTGTAAATACATAAATAAATGAATGAATTAATGAATGAATAAATAAATGAATAAATAAATGAATAAATACATGAATGAATAAATGAATAAATTAAAAATGAATTAATGAATAAATAAATACATACATTAATTAAGGAATACATTAATTAATAAATAAATGAATAAATAAATGAATAAATAAAGGAATAAATAAATAAATAAATAAATAAATAAATAAATGAATGAATGAATGAATGAATGAATGAATGAATAAATGATTAAATAAATGATCAAAAATAAAATAATAAATCAGTAAATAAATGAATAAATAAAGGAATAATAGTACATTATGCAACGAGCCTATAATGGCTATAATATTAAGACACGAGTATTTTTTATAAAACGAGCGTATGCGAGCTTTATAATTTCCATACGAGTGTCTTAATTACCAGTATAGGCGAGTTGCATACGGCTGTTTATGTTCGACGATAATTATAACTTTGTTATATGTTTTAACATAAATATTCATAAATATCTGTTGAGAGTCAGCCACTTGAATTTTGTGATCGGCGAGCGAGCACTAAGTATGATATCTCTGTCTTTCAAGATCTCTGAACGACCGACGCATGCGCTCTGTGTGCTTGCAATGCCATATGCAGGCCATATGTTTACATCTGCCGCCCCTCAGTAATATTGTCACCGGAGTCGTTTGAAGACAATGCGCTGTGTATAAATTAGTGTTGGTGATATTAATGTACAGTGCTATTTCTTGTCTCATATTCGCCAGTTTATTTACGCGAACATATGGACGGTGCGTATTCCATGTCGGTAATTTATTATAGTTCGATGTTGTGTTTATGTCCGACATGTTGGATTTTGAGCGCATGCGCGATGGTATCGTTACCTAATTGGTCAAATAACGAGCTCTGATTGTCTGGAGAAACTGTATCATAATGATAAACAGTGTTATAATGACCATCATTATGATACAGTTTTCTGACACATAATAGTGAGGGTCGAACATAAATACATAAATGAATGAATGAATGAATGAATAAATAAATGAATAGATAAGTAAATACATATTCGGTACGGTAATTTGCAGTCCTTAAAAACGTGGATGATTTATTATTGAGAAGCGTGTGTGTATAATTGAATGGCATTGTTTGAATTACTGTTTTATAAAATGCTAAAAACGCGGACTTAATGGTTATGAAATTTTGCCGTTGTTGCTGTTCCTATGTAACAACTCCCGTTCCCAGGTACCGTGTATGTTCCTCCGAAATGAGGATAGGTGTGGTGTGGTATTTGTTTGTTAGCCTGCTTTATTGTGGTGACTGTACCAATATATAATAGCCTGCTTGCAATTTATTGTTGTTAATTCACTTTAGAGGCTAGGGACATCTTGGCCATCAGCGTCGTGTAGATGGGTATGTGCTGAAATTCTCTAATAAACTGTATTTATATATTAGTGTGCGTAACTGTATTAGCGACAGGGATTCTGTAGGTGCCCCGGGATTTGAAGTAAGGTGGACTAATATCCCGGCATTTGCCTGGAGTGAGTGTTGAAAATCCCGGGGAGGAACCACACTCAGGATAGCCACTGTCAGCGCCGGAATTCGAACCTGCGATAACCTCCCTATCTGCAGCTGACTTCACGGCCGTGGTGCACGATTTAACGAGCACGGCTACGCCACGGGACACATGTATTGGGGCTACAGTTCGGAAGTCAGCGGCTGTGGCTTAAGTTAAGTCCCTGAAGTAATAGTTGGAGCACATGGAAGATCTCTTCTAGGTTAGCATAGATAGATAGATTTATTTTGACTGGCAAGATTAGGGCCATTGGGCCCTCTCTTCCATCTAACCAGATTATACAAATAATAAGTAATGAGCATAGGTGGGAATCGAATCACTTTCTAGTTAACCTCACGAGGCTGAGTGAACCCTGTTCAACTCCTCAGGCTAGACTTAAATCATGTGTCTGAGTCGGGATTCTAATCCTAGGCCATTGGGGCAAGTGTCTTAATAAGTACCGTTATGCAAATAAATGCTTCTAATAAAATGCAATACAGTAACAATATTTTTAGGAACAGACTGTACCGAAAGTAGCCAAAAGCCGGTCTGGTTGCGGCGACTTCCAAATTTCAGATGAAGATAAGATGGCTTGGAGTCTGGACACGTGCTGGAGAAAGTGAGGCGGACACTTATCGTCACCAGTAGGACGCACTGAAAGTTAGGAAAGGCAACACCTGTATAATTAATTTCAAATAATTTTTAGAGTCTCTTGTAATATGATGGGATAGATTGAATAATAATAATAATAATAATAATAATAATAATAATAATAATAATAATAATTATTATTATTATTATTGATTGACTCTGATCACTACTTAAGCCAAATCAAAGTGAAATTCCAGCCTAATAGATCCAAACCAAAAACTAAGAGATTTCTAAGAGTGGATCCGGAGCACCTCAAGCAGAACGCCAAAGAATTTCTTCAGGCTATAAAAGAGCAAAATCCCAAAGACTGGAGGGACTTAGGAAATTCAATTCTGACATCAGCACAGAAGTTGGGGCAGCCCCCAAGGAAAAGGAAACACAGATGGTGGAACACAACCTGTGATAAAGCAATTGAAGACAGAATTAAAGCCTGGAATAAATGGAACGGACATCAGACAACTGAACGATGGGAATTATTCCGTAAGATCCAGAAATCAACAGCTAAGGTCATCCGCAGGGAGAAGCGGACATACGACAGGAATAAACTCATAGAGATAGAACAGGATTTCCTAAAAAACAACACCAGAAATTTCTATAAGACCTTCCGTGAGAGTCTGTCTAGTTATCAACCACCTAGCATATGTTTCAGTAGACCAGATGGCTCACTAGAAACAAACACCAAGGAAAACTGCAAGATCTTAGCAGATTACTTCCAAGACCTACTCAATTGTGACCCACCGAAAGAAAAAATGCACTTCGAAAAGCCTGCACCGAATCCAGATTCACATCCACCGACAATGGAAGAAACAGCAGAAATCATTCAATCTCTTAAAAATAACAAAGCACCAGGAGAAGACGGTATTACCGCTGAAATGTTGAAACTCGGAGGGGAAGAGGTCACCAGAAGAATTCACGCAATTTTAAAAGCAATTTGGGAAACAGAAGTGATCCCACAGGACTGGAAGTGCACGTTAATATATCCATTGCACAAGAGAGGTAACAAAACTGATCCAAACAACTATAGAGGTTTATCCCTATTATCTGTGGCCTATAAAATCCTATCTAAAGCTCTTCTGAACAGACTAGAGAAACAAACAGACCATTTGATTGGTGAATATCAAGCGGGTTTTAGGAAAGGGCGTTCATGTGCTGAACAGATATGGAATCTGAAGATGATTTTGAAGATCCGCAGATCCAACCCCACAATTGTCACCTTTGTGGACCTAAAGAAAGCATATGATTCTGTGGACAGGCAGACCCTGTTTGAGACGCTAGAAGAACTTCAAGTGGACAGGAAGACCAGAGAACTGATTCGTCAGACTCTCACCAATACAACATCGAAGGTGAAGTTTCTTGGGGAAATTTCTGACTCTTTTGAAGTACGAACAGGTGTTCGCCAAGGAGACGGACTTTCACCCCTTCTATTTAACCTGGTTCTAGATAAAGTCATCAGAGAGTGGGAAAAGAACATCAAAGGCATTAGCATAGGAACTGCTGGAAACAAAATCAATGTGAAATGCTTGGCTTTCGCAGATGACCTAGCTATTATCACTAGGAACAAAGAAGAAACTAAGCATGCTATTGAGACATTATACATAATAGCATCACAAGCAGGCCTTCAAATATCATTTGAAAAAACCAAGTACATGCAGAATTTTCAGCAAAAGAACAAGAAAGAAAAAATAGAAACAGCGTATGGAGCAATATCCCAAGTAGAATTTTTTAAATACCTTGGAGAAATAATTCTTCCTTCAGGATTGGACAGTTTGGCTAACACAGAAAGAGCCTCAAAACTTCATAGAGCGTTCAGACTAACATGGGATCACTATAATAAAAGAGTAATGTCACATAATGCAAAACTGAAACACTACAAAACAGTTGTACTACCAGAAGCTCTATATGCTTCAGAAACCATAGCATTAGGAGGTCATTCTAAAATTGCAAATATAGAAAAGCAAGAACGTAAAATTCTTAGAAAAATATTCGGCCCCATACAAGAAAACGGAATTTGGATTAAAAGACGAAATTCAGATCTATACCGTCACACAGATAGTTTCAGCAACACTGTACGAAGAAGACGTTTAACATTTTATGGACACCTCTTCAGGATGGACGATTATAGACTTACAAAAAGGTTATTCAATGTAATAAATTCTCAGAAGTCAAGGATAGCCTGGCTGGATGAATCAAGAGAGGACCTGCAAGAGTTGAACATCGGAGAAAATATTCTGAGAAACCGCAAAGTCTTCAGGACCGCAGTAACAAAGCACAAGTTTAGGGTGAAAACTAGTGGCAGGACTGGAACCAAGTGGACAGAAGAACGGAAGAAGCAGCACAGTGACTTCATGAAGAGATTTTGGGAAGATAGGAAGGCGAATATCATCAAGCCGAAAAACAAGTTCAAGCGCGCTCTATAATGGGCAAAACGCAAAAAGAAAGAAAGAAGAATAATAATTATTATTATTATAATAAACAAATAAACAAGAAGCCCGCATAACAGTAAAGCCGAGCTGGTGGTTCATGCACATGCGAGATTTCTCGCACAGATATACTTACAGTAAGAAGATCCATGCTGTCCGTGATGAAATTCGTTTGTAAAGAACTCTGGCACCATCTTGTGATATTATAGCTTGAGAATTACTCGAGGGGATTTTCATGATGCGCTTCCTTGTTGCTGACTAGCGGAGCAAGATAAAGAGTGCTATGACCTTAGTCCACATTCCAAGTTACTTGTTGACCCTTTTTTCACTACGACCGATAAGGAGTGGGTGATCACATCTTTAAAGAAGGCATTTGAGTTAGGCTGGTTGGTGCGCCAACGCGGTCATGTAGCCCCGTGTACTTTGGGTGTGTGTAGAATGTGTCTGATGGCCGGTGTTAATTGTGATGGCTGTAATAGTGTGTGTTATCTGTAATTCAGGTAAGGACTGCAGACAATCAACTTCAAGTAGTTCCTATTTTGCTACCAAATGCTACCCTCAACGACACCTAGCTGTGAACTTGGCTACTAGATGCCACCACAACCGGCACCTGGCGGCGAACGTTGGAACTTAATAGAGCGTTAATCCAATCTAAATTTAGCTTCACACAATTGTATTTAGTGGAAGGTTATTTTACATGCCATAAATCTATGACATGGGCCCGCCGGATTAACTTCCCCTCCGAAGGAAGGCATACTGAGGGATTTTTAACGCTCTTAAAAATCCGACGACTTCGGCCGAGTTTGAACCCGCGATCTTGGGCATAGAAGCTCAGTATGCTACCAACTACGCCACCGAAACCGCTTCATTTCATTTTAACATCCCATCAAAGACTACCTCATGGAGGTGTGGCTAACATTCTTAGTTGTCACCACTTACGTCCTGGTTCGATATCCGACTTTGCCAAGAAATTTAATTCTCAGCAATGTAAGGCGAAACTGAGAAGACTACAGGTTGGGGTTCCATTCTCGGCTCTGAAATGGAATGTAATTCTGGTCTGACGGCTGGAAAGAGGTCCAGTCAGCCACGTGAGGCTAAACTGAGAAGGGGTGGATTCGATTCCCAGCTCAGCCAACCTAAAAGTTGTCCTCCGTGGTTTTCCACTTCTACTCCAGGCAAATACCGGGTTGGTTCCGAACTTAAGGCCACGGCCTCCTCCTTCCCAGGCATCCTAATAGTAGTTTGTTGTGATATCCCGCTTGGACTCCAGGCAAAACCCTCGATGGTATCTAACTAAAGCCCATTACCGTTTCCGTCCCAATCCTAGCCTCACTCGCAAATACAGTTATCATACAGAGGCTTTGCGAAATTCAGTCCAATTATCCCCGTGTACTTGGGTGTGTGTGGAATCTGTCTGATAACCGTCCACTTCCTGATGTAGCGGCTAGCATTCTAGGTTGTCGCCCCCACAGGTCCGGGTTCGTTTCCCGGTTCTGAAAAGGAATTTAATTCTGGTCTGAGGGCTCGAACGGTAGGCCTACCAGGAGGTTTAGGTTATAGTAGTGGTCCACTATACCAACATACACAGAAATCGGATAATTCCACAATGGCTTAGAGAAATTCAGCGTGAATAATTTACATGCTCACAATCTATTTCTTTTTTGATTCGTTCTGCCCAACTAAGGAGCGTGTTTGAACTTATTGGCACTCTATGTTCTTCCCTTCCCAATATCTCTTAATCCTCTCGCCGTGTTCCCTTTTACGCTCTTCTGTCCATTCTGTATTTTGTTGGGTTGGCTTCTCAGAAAATTTGTGTTTGTGAATTACTTTCTTCGGCTTTTCCCAATTAATTGGGGTCGCCGGAGCTAACCAGGCTCATTTTGGTTTTGGCCGGGGATTTAAGGCCGGATGCCCTTCCTGGCGCCACGCGATTTTTCAGGTGAAAATTCCACCCTGCTGTCACCGGGATTCGAACCCCGGCCATCCAGGTGAAAGACGAGCAGCTAAGCCTCTGCGCCATCACGCTCCCCTGTGTTTGCGAATTAAAGTTCTGAATTGTATTCTCTCTTGAATAGTTTCTTCATGACAGCCAATTTCATTTATGTCTTCACTGATTTCTTTTTGCCAGTTGTTTTGATTTTACATTGATAAGTCTAGGTTGAAAATTCTCTTCGTGAGACTATTATTATCCATTCTATATAGGCTTCCGTAAAACTGCAACCACCGTTTCCTTATGGTATCAGTGATTTCTTCTGTATCTTGATAAATTTCATGTAATTCCTTTTTCAACCAAATTCCATTTTCACACTTTGGTCCAAAGATTTTCCTGAGGAATGTTCCTTTCTTGTGTCGATCATTTTTATTCGAGAATTGCCACCAATTATAATAGTTCCAGATGCATAGAGCTTCTGTTTTAACGACTGCGTTATAATGTCTTAATTTTACCTTTGTTGATATAGTTCCTTTATTGTATCTGTTCCGTAGCCTCCGTGGCTTAGGCGGCAGCACGCCGGCCTCTCACCGCTGGGTCCGTGGTTCAAATCCCGGTCACTCCATGTGAGATCTGTGCTGGACAAAACGGAGGCAGACAGGTTTTCTCCGGGTACTCCGGTTTTCCCTGTCAAAATTTCACTCCAGCAACACTCTCCAGTATCATTTCATTTCATCTGTCATTCATTTAATCATTGCCTCAGAGGAGTGCGTCAGGCCTCGGCAGCCGGTACAGTTCATATCCTCGCCGCTAGATGGGGGCTACATTCATTCCATTCCTGACCCGGTCGGAGACCAGAAGCAGGCTGTGGATTTTTTCATTGTATCTGTTCCAAGTATATTTGTATATGCTCTTTGTAGTTTTGTAGTTCTTTCTCTGCTAGCTTGCTAATTTAACCCTGCTGGTTCAAATTTCACCTAAATATTTAATTCTGTCTACTTGAGCGATATTCCCATAGTTGGTGATTAATGGTTGATTGTTGAAACCTGATTTAGTCCCTTCCATGTATTTTGTCTTCTCAAATGCAATTTGGTGTCATGTTTAGGCTGCTATTTCATGGAGTTTTTCTATAGAATGAATTGCTTCTTGTCTGTTGTTTGATAGGTTAGCAATGTCATCAGCAAATGCTAGGCAATCAAGATGAATTTTGTTTTGGAGACATCTACCAATATTTATACATTTAATCTCATTTAGCCATATCACTTTTAATCACTATTAATAATTATTATATGAGCCATACATTTATGTTCCTGTAGGTAAAGATTATAGTAGTTGTAGTTATAGTAGTTCATTATACAACGTTTCACTTTAATTACTTGATTAGGGTACGAGAAATAAAGTAGGCCTATATTTTTAATATTTTGCACAGCCACCATCTTGATTTTTGAAAACAATAAGAACAATATCAGAAGCCAACATGTTTAGCTCAAAACAAATATTTGCTGTGCCAAGTTTTATTTAGCTGGGATTGTGTAATCAGGGGTTGATGTCGATCCGGACTTCAGCCTCAGAAGTGTGTAATATTATATCATCCTTTGATACAACAAAATCGTTCGGGTCTGGTCTTCTTTTCAGTTGGCAATTCTGCTAAGTACAATAACTAAGTAGTTTAATTCAGTATACTTTCCGCATGAGTGGAAGAAGGGTTACGTAATACCAGTGTTAAAAATGGATTATATAATGATGTTACGATAACTATAGGTTAGTTGTCCGTTATCCATCATTTCTAAGGTGGCAGACAAAATAGCGTTTAATAGATCAGTTGGCCAGTATATTAGCACAACTTCGGGCAGAAACACTCAACGGTTTCAAACCTGGACGTGTACTTCAATTTTAAGCCCATTGATTTAGATAAGAGCCAATAGGTAGACGCTAATATACACTGATTTCTCCAAAGTTTAAGATTCCATATAACACGAGGCATTGTTAATTACTTTGTCAATATTTGTAATAGGCGACAGCGTTTGAGAATGGATTAGAAGCTATCTTAGTAAAAATAATTTGTGTTGTTAAACCTTAAGTTGAAACTTCTAATCCATATTTACCAACTTCCGGCTTTCCTCAGGGTTTTCTTTTGGGTCCTCTCTAATTTTTAATTTTCATGAATTATTTGACTTCATTCTTTAATAATAATTAATACCAACTCTCTTCTGCACACTAATGATTTGAAACTTCTCCTTGTGGTAGAGCGCGAGTCAGATGGTAATTTGCTTCTATCTGACTATGTCTACCGACTAATACTGTTTGAAGTGGTTATGTGACCTAAATATATCAAAATGCAGAGTGATAACATTTACACTGAAGTTGGCATCTATTAACAAAGAACAAAACAGAACATGATTTCTTACAGCTGAATCTGCCAATCTAATTGGCTTGTTACGTAAGGGATTAACATATGCCAGGACACACAAATGTCAGTGCAAAGCAACAGCAGTGCAGTGTTTGGAAACACGGGAAAAAGGGATTGAAAGTGAACCTTAGTCTCGTTTGGACTTGGGGAAGATTTGTAATTGGGTGACACATGAAACGTATATACACAAATACACGAAGCTGATGACCAAAGGTGTCCCAAACCCCTAAATGAAGCAACAACATTCATTTGCGACAATACTACGAAGAACATCAAGATTGAATTGTGGTTTCAAGGAAAGGGAACGGAAAATTAAGAGAAGTCCTTAATAATACGTAATATGTTTTGAATTTATTTTTAATATTGCAAAATCAGCACTTGCCTTACATATAAGGTTACCATGGAGGTTGAGTATAGTTAAACATGTATATAATAATTAATTTAAGAAATAAAAATACATAACATAACTCGGAACTCCATATATTATTATACTATTTGGATCTTTAAAATATAAATAGAATCCCTCAAAATACCCCTTAGAATCTCTGTATACTGCTGGGCACACAGATCGAGCCGCTGGAGATGTTTCTTAGTCCAAAGAAGCGTTGTTCCACGTGCACAGAAAAGAAGACTCTTACCTCCCATGTATAATTTGTTACATTATAACTCTCAGTTAAGTGAGGAATACTTTGGAGAAAGATGGCCCTTTTCTCGTCATCAACTTCTATAGCCTGTTGATCATACTTTTCGAATCGAATTTTGTGTGATGAAGGACCTTTTGGAGGAAAGGATTGATCCCCACTTGTGATTAATGACACCAGCAACTTTTTCGATGGTTATGCCTAATCCTTAACATACAGTGGTCCCATTGAACTCGCAAATGAAGGCTTCCTTCCAAGCACACGGGGCGTCAGAGTAGGTGCCTATAGTGTTGGCGACTACACAGTTCTCCGCGCTGCCACCACTTGGCTGACCAGGGTGCCACAGGGGATTCCCAGCGGTTTTAACAGGTTCACCTGGAAATAAATAACACTATTTAATTCAACTTACTTGTAAGCGTCAGGCACGGGTGGTACGGTAAAGTCAAATCTCTTTAAATAAAACAAGATGTTCAGCAAAGAACATATAGCCTATTTTCTCCTAAATGTATGGGTATACTTATAACTCTTTGTCTTTATCAAGGAGTAGACTATAATTGAATGTTTAAAGCTTTAAAGCAACCAGGAGGGATGTGATCCAGCTGGCAGTGCTGAAGGTAATCGGAGCGGGGTCATGGCTAGAAGTTGAACTATTACCAAATTGTAATACTTCAGGAGGCCAGGGATTTGCAAAGCGGAATGTTTGGATCAATTACATACGTAAACCGCGAGAGCAGAGCACCATACAGAGACATTTAGAAGGATGTGGACGACAACGTGTATCTTGTTTTTCTATTCTCCTTTTCTTCCAGTTTCATTAATGGGTTTTATGTTATAATCTCTACATAGTATAAAACAAAGTCCCTGATTCTTGGATGAAACGGATAATCTTGAGAACCACTGTCGAGTCGTGTCGAGTTAAGACTTCAGAGTATACTGTATGTGTTTGGACTTCGCCTCGGCTTTTCTGAATTGGGTCTGGGACTTGCCGTCCGTGCACCGTTTAAGCTTACGCTGGGGAAGCCGTTAAAAATACGGGCGAAGCAGGGGCGGGTTAATAGTTTGAATGCTGGAATGGGGTAAACTCAGCCTCAAGAGGCAAAACTGAGAGGAGGTGAGTTCGATTCTCACCTCCGCCATCCAAGAAGTGGTTTTCCGTGGTTTTCCATTTCTGCTCCAGACAAACATCGGGGTGGTTCCTATCTTAAGGACACGTCTACCTCCGTCACAATACTGCCCCAACTACTGCACACACTAATAGAGACATCACAATAACAGAGGTTATCAGACAAAATTCTAAACGCACACTCTAAGTACACGGGGCTGATATGATTATTATGTTCAAGCCCCCTAGATTTAACAACAATAACAACAACGGAACTTACCTAAAACATCTTGATATTGACCTTCTTTGTATCGATCATGGACACCTACATGGATGTATGGCTTTTGAGTGGCTCCAGTTATTTCATACTTATTAGCAAAGAATTCCTGGACGACAGCGAATTCCTTGATGGAGTTGAGAATAAGCAAATGTGTGCCCTCTTCCTGACACTTGTCCCGAGCCTCCACCCAACTGAGAGGAACAAAGTGAGTCTTGTAGTAGCCGAGTCCAGCCACCGGCTTGTAGTCTGCGGGAGGACCTGCCCCGGTCACTGTAACACCAAGTATAGTGTGATTCAGCACTACAAGATGGTCTCAACATGTCTGACTAAAAATATAAGACTGATTGCAAGAGATTGAAATATTAGAAGCTATTTCCCAAAGAAGACCTCTGAGTTTAAAGCTTTAGCGTTCGCAGATGATGTTGTAATATGGGGTGAAAATGAGGCTGAAATACAACAGAAGTTGAATGATTGGAATGCTATATATATTCAAGCAATTTGGTCTGAATATTAGCATGGAAGAAAACGGTAGTGATGCCCGTTAGTCGACAAAACATCTGTACTAACATCACTCTGAATGGTACAAAGTTAGAACAAGTACATCAGTTCTGTTATCTTGGCAGTGTAGTGTCCACAGATAATGTTGTTGTTTTAAGGGGCCTAACATCTAGGTTATCGGCCAAGCCACAGATAACCAACCATCTGCAGAAATCACTAGTCGAGCACAATTTATTATCTCGTGAGAGGGCTTCTCGGGCTAAGCAAGTTCTTTTAAGATCAAAACTAATACTCTACAAGAGCTCCTTTGTACCTGTTACTACATAAGTTATAGCTTAGAAACCTGTACCTAATCCAAGAGAAATTCCAGCAAACTACAGGCGGTGGAGACGAAGTTTTTAAGAACTATGATTCAGAAGACAAGGAGGGACAAAATAAAAAATGATAAGATACGCCATCTTGTTCAAGTAGAACACTCTCTTAACGAGATCTGTGTTGAAGCCGGGCTCAAATGGTTCGATCATCTCAAAAGAATGGACACACAAAGAACTGCTAGAGTGTGGTTTGAGAAAGAACTGAAAGGCAAGAGACCAAGAGGTCGACCGAGGAAGAGATGGATCGACCAGGATAGAAATGATCTTGCAATGAGATGTCTTGTTTTACAGGATATCATGGAGGAGGAAACGTTCTTGGAGAAAACTAAATGGAGAGCGTTCATTCACCACACCCGGGAAACAGGAGCCGGTTCATGATGATGATGATGATGATTTCCTAGTTTGGCCTAAGTAATATATTATCGAAATTAAATGTTTCTCAGCCGGCCAACACGATTGAACCTAAATTGTGATGGGTGTTGTTCCCTAAACCTGAAACAAATTACATAAGATTAATTTCTACAATTGCATGACCGGTTTCGATCGTCAAACGATCAACATCAGATCCTTTACACTCGGTCTATTATCTTTACTATTTAATAAATGTATGCCCCTACATTTCAATAAATCATTTAAAAATATGTTATTTTTGTTGTTGGTTCATTTAGGGGCTTTGCGACCCGTGTACTTGGAAGTGTGTGTGGAATTTGTATGATAATCTGTGTTATTGTGATGGTTATACAGGGTGCCAGGGAATGTTCTCCGCAGCGGCTAGATGCTGCTGCTGCGAGAGGTAGTGTCAGCAGTTACGTTGGCAGCACGGTAAACTTTGTTCTCACCACAGCCGTTCATAACCGATGCTAGAAGTGTTGTCCTTGTGTTCGAAGACAGACTTCAATACGTCTACACACATTGTCGAAGACTTTCACTAAAGTTTCTTGCGTAATGGACTACAAATAATTAATGATATTCACTTTAAATTCATCAATCGTTTTTGGATTAATTTGTGAGCCGGTCACACGAAATTTACTTATCAAATCCCGAACGGGATCCCGGTTTGGACACTTTGCATTAGGAAACCGCGCCTAAAATTTTAGTTTTACATTTTCTGTAAACCGATTACCTTCGCGAAGAACGGACAGTATTCCACCAAAAAAGCTCTCTCTTCAGTAGTAAACATTATCGCCTGTATGTGTTGCACTCTTCCAATAATCTAACAATACACACTGACGATTTCAACAGCCCACAGCCCACACATGTGGCCTTCACCCTGTCAATGACACAGTGCTGCCAACTAAATTGCTGACACTACCTCTCGCAGCAGCATGTAGCCGCTGCGGAGAACATTTCCTGGCACCCTGTGTTTGTGTGTGTAGTTGTGATTCAGACGAGGATTGGGAAGGAGGCGGCCGTAATAATAATTAGAATAAAAATGTTATTGTTTAATTGGGGAAATTGCATCTCGGCATTTTCAGGAGGAAATGAGGAAGAACTCGAGGGGAATCCATACTAAGGATGGCCACCACCTGCAACGGGATTTGAACAAGGAATATCCGGACTTACTGCAGCTTCTCATCGTAGTTAAGGTGTAATATTAACACGCATAACTATACCATCTTGAAGTTGTAGTCTGTTCTTACCTAGGTACAAATATTTGGGTGAACTATTATAACATGAACTCACCGGCTACGTTCATCTTGAGGTGTTGTGACTCTGCTCCTTGGTTATATTGCGTCCCGTGTTCCATATCTATTTGAAGTCCCTTCTGATCATTCGGCGAAGACATGGGAGTCTCCCTGTAGGCATCAACCTGAAAATTCCAAAATATAGTTATATTTGGGATGAAGAGTTATAGTCTCTGTCAATGAAAGGCTTCAATGGCCACTAATCAAAATAATATTGGCATTCACGGCCAGTGAATTAAAACTCAGCAATTTTTGTAGGTTTGTGCCGTGTCTTGTGTGGGGTATCGCCTAGGACACCAAGCTGGCTCATCAGCGGGCTCTTGGTATCCCCGCCTGGACCCCCACAGGAGTAGTGAATTGCGCGCTACCTCCCTTTTTAAGAAGCGCGCCTGCGCACTGGGCGTGAAATCCAATATACCATCTTTTTGGAAGCCTTCATAAGGAGGTTATGGCTGCTTGAGCTTTTAGTTTTTGCAGTAAAGAGGCGCAGGTGCGCTTCATAAAAAGGGAGGTAGCGCGCAGTTCGCTATTCATGTGGGTGTCCGGGCGGGGGCACCAAGAGCCCGCTGATGAGCCAGCTTGGTGTCCTAGGCGAAATCCCACACAAGACACCGCACAAACCTACAAAAATTGCCGAGTTTTAAAATAATAATAATAATAATAATGCATCCTCCCAGATTGGCTTAACCCAATGACTCTGTGAAGGATCATTCCTCTACCGTCCCAGGGACGGTGTCTGCGAGATGAACACACTTTTTCATCAGATACAATTGGGGATGGTGACAGACTGATCGCTTAGGCAACCGCTAACTTGGGTGTAATTGTGGGAGGGTCAGGGAATGGAATTGAGAATTAGGTCGGCCGTGGGCATTTTCAACGGTTGTTGTTGTTTCATTTGAGGAGCTTGGATATCGTGGTCATTTATCCCCGTGTGATTTGGTGTAGGATAAATATAGAATTTGTCTGATAACCTGTATTGTTGTGGTGACTGTATTGGTGTGGGTATTTGTAATTCGGGTAAGGATTGGGAAGGAGGCAGCTGTGGCCTTGAGTTGGGAGTTGAAGTGAGGAAAACCACGGAAAATTACTTCCAATAGCTGAGATGATAATCGAACTCACCTCTTGTGAGCTTTGCCTCAGGTGACTGAACGTACTCCGTTCTAGCCTTCTGACAAGGATTAAATTTTCTGGGCAGTGCCGGGGATCGAGACCTCCGGGGATTCAGCCAAGAACGCTAACCACTACACCAGGAGCTGGACAATAAAGGACAGTTGAGAGGAGCGATGAGTGGTGGGTTTGTATCCTACTGTCGGCCTTCAAAGAGTTGGTTTTCTGTAGCTTACCAAGCTAAATTTAGATCGCGCCTGCCTTTTTACCATTCATAACCCCTAGTTACAATCGCACTCTCTCGTACGGACACTACACTGACTCTGATTGTCAGATATATTCCAAACACACTCAAGTACACGGGCTGTCGTCCGCTACGTTGTGTGATGGCTAGGACTCTCAGTTGTCACCGCGGAGGCCCGGGTTCGATTCCCGGCTAAACCAAGAAATTAAATTCTGGTCTGAGGGCTGGTACGGGGTACACTCAACCTCGTGAGGCAAAAACTGAAAAGAGGTGGGTTCGATTTCCACCTCAGCCATCCCGGAAGTAGTTATCCGCGGTTTCCCACTTCTACTCCGGGCGAATGCCGGGATGGTTCCTAAATTAATGTCATGGCCGGCTCCTTCCCAATCCTCATCTGAATCACAACTACACACACTAATACAGTCAACACAATAACACAGATTACCATACAAATTCCACATACACCCAAGCACACGGGGCTACATGACCACGATGTCGCAAAGCCCCTAAATGAATCAACAACAACAAAAGAAACACAGGCTGTCAACCATGAAGTCGCAAGCCACAAATGAAACAACAACTCTACGGCTCTGAGCAATACTATCGTAACTAACATTTTCGGGGAAAATGATATTACGATGTCATTTTGCCGCCCATCACAATGTCCACCCAATGCAATAGGAATGCAATAAGAACGTAGCCTATCCGCTCCTATTACTGAAACAGCATGAAAAGAACGGATGACTTAACATCGTAAATACAAAATCAGCCAGTTGTCAGTGAAACAGCAACGCAAGTGATTTTACGATATTGTTGCACTAGTATTGCCGGTATTGTCCGAGAGTTGCGTAACCTAACATCGTAACTGCTATTACGATTATGTTTCAAGGATCTGCCAAACAAACACACGTGTGTTGCGGCAAAGTTACGTTGGTGTTAATGTACTCTTCATGGCTAAAATACGCGCCAGAAATGTTGATTGTCACAGGTGCTGTATTGAGAAGTTTGATTTGTAAATTTAAAAGAAGTAGTTTTGTGACGAACTAAACTGCCTACTTTCATATATGTAACTGATCTTTTCCATTAAAATTCTCCTGCCTATTAAAACGATTTTCCATGTGATAGGCCTATACTAAATAGCGTTTGGTTCACAACCTACTGTCTGTCTTCACCAACACCATTTCAATGAACAGTAATGTGCTAGAGTATATAGGCTAGTTTTCAATTTCGATGATTAGACACCTCCTGCTAGGTGGCATCTTTCCGTGACGAACCAATCGTATTAATCTTTAGAAATCCCAAATACTTGGCTTCTATGAATAACAAAAAAGTAAGCTACAGGATTTAGTGCCATTATACTGTATAATGATTATTATCATATCTCATCATACGAATCATCTTTTCAATCGCTTGAATACGATACGAGAAATAAAAAAGATTTTCGAACAGACGTTATCCTGAAGTTTTGAAAACAATTAAACATCATTAAATGTCTCTATAGTAAGCTCTGAGTAAAAATTCGTTGTGCCAAGATTCATTGCACTTGGGTGATTAGATCGCTAGAAATACTATTTTGAATATCTGAAAATCACTTCTCTGCCATGTTAGATTGTTCTATATGTAGATCATAGAATAATATATCATTAGATGAAGAGGACACAAAATATAGAAAAATAATTTTTAAATATTGCACAGCCGCCATCTTGAGGCTTTTAAGCAAATCGATAAAATTAGATGCCAGTAGCTTCAATCATGAATAATTATGTGCCGTACCAAGTTTATCTGTGTTCATATGATTAAATCGCGAGAAAATGCCACTTACATATTTTAATTTCGCTTGGCCGCCATGTTGGTTTTGAGAATAACAAGATATCTAATGTCACATAGGTAAAGTAATAGTAATATTCACTATCACCGTACGAAATTTCAGGGTGATATCAGTAATAATTCCGGAGATATACTGTAAAATGCCGGAGAAATATTTCGCGCGGCCGTCATGTTGGATTTTTATGTATTATGTATGATTGTATGCCATTAGATGAAGGTTATTGCGTAGGTTTCTTATTCAGACATACACTTCGATTGCATAATTAGGACACAAATAAAAAATAATTTGATAATTTCGCACAACCGCCAGTTTGACGTTATGAAAACAATCGAACTAAATTAGATGCTGGAGGATTAGAATTTTTATAAAAAATTACCGTACGAAGATTCACTGCACTCACATGGGGAAATCGCGAGAAATCGCTTGGCCACCATGTTGGTTTTGTACTTAGCAATTTTTTGAAAGTCACATATGTGAAATTCTAGTAGTGCCTTTTATCACCGTACAACATTTCAAGGTGTTATCTTTAACTGTTGCGGAAATATAGAATGCTGGTTAAATATTTTGCGTAATTTTCAGGGTAATATGATCGATCGTAAGTAACAATAATTCCATTAATTAATAACTTTATCAACAATTTCCCCTTCGAGGATCTCACAAAGACACAATCTATACAGTACTGAAGGATGATGAAATAATAGGGAGTTTTAGGCATTACCTACAGCCATAAGTCTCCATGGTGATTTCTGGTATACATAGCAACTCTCTCCTGTAAAATTAGAAAAATGCTAGTTACGATAGTATTGAATTGAGCCGTCGATTTAATCGTTCGGGTCCGCTTTGTTTATAGGTTCTGTTCTGTGAAGTAAAGAGCCTTTTTATGGGTCTAGAATAATTCCCAAAATGCTCTATCTTGAAGAGTAACGAAGAGAACACCGTTACAGCTACTTTAATTAATGATTAATGTCGTTACCTCAAAAGTAACGGCTACTAGTAACGGAATTAAAAGTAACGCGTTACTCCTCAACCCTGGGGTGGGGTTAGCGTTAATGGTTGTCATCCTTGAGGTCTGGGTTCGATTTCAGGCTCTATCAAGAAATTTAATTCTGGTCTAAGAATGGAACTCGATACACTCAGCCTCGCAAACCAAAACGTCAGCCATCCCAGAAATGATTTTACGCAATTTCCTACTTCTAATCCAGGCAAATGGCGAGTTGATTGCTAACTTAAGGCCACGGCCACCTCCTTCTCAATCCTAGTCCCAATTATGAGGGGTGTTCAAATGAAAAGGTACGAAACGATACTGTGGGTACAATTTATTCGTTATTCAAAAGTAATCACCACAGGCCTGTGCACAAGTGTCCCGTTGCTAGCCGCAGGATTCCCTGTTCCCAGAAGTGGTTGTGACAGGAGCCAATCCTGTACAGTGTCCTATAGTTCGTCGTCCGATTGGAAACGCTTTCCCTTGAGATGTTTTTTTAACGGACCAAACAGATGGAAGTTGCAGGGTGACAAGTCCGGATGGTAGGGCGGTTACTCAAGTTGCTCCCACTTGAACGTGGCCAATAGACCTTGTGTGATGTTAGAGACGTGTGGGCGAGCGTTATCATGGAGCAGAATCACTCACTTCGTGAGCAGTCCGGGCCGTTTGTTCTTGATGGACTTGCGTAGGCTACGGAGTGTCGCGCAATACACGTCACTGTTAATGGTTCGTCCGCCGTTTCCAATCGGACGACGAACTAAAGGACACCGTACAGGATTGGCTCCTGTCACAACCACATAACTTCTGGGAACAGGGAATCCTGCGGCTAGTGAAGCAATGGGACACCTGTGCACAGGCCTGTGGTGATTACTTGTCAATAACGATAAAATTGTACACACAGTACACAGGGGCAGATGACCTCGTAGTTCCGCCCCTTAAACAACAATAACTAACTAACTAGTATCGATTCGTACCTTTTCATTTGAACACCCCTCGTATAAACACACACACACTTTTATTGTTTATATGCCTATTCATTAATGTTAGTATTGACATAATGAATTTGCTCCTTATTAATCATCACCATCATTATCATCATCATGAATTTGTATTAGTGTATTTCGTGAAATTGTTTCATTTTTACCATAGTGCGTCGTTAAGAGTAATAAGAGAGGGCTATGAGCCCTAACGTTCCCACTATCAAAAGCATAAAATAAATAAATAAATAAATAAATAAATTTACGGAGCAGTCAATAAAAACGGCATTTGGATGAAGAGACCTCACAACGAACTTTATCAAAAGACCAACACTATAACGGAAGAAGTCAGAAAACGCCGAGCAAAGTTTTACACACATATTTACGGGTTGGAAAACTCTGGAACGGCAAATAAAGTACTCAACATCATAACAAAGAGTAAATGCGGCACGGAATGGCTGACAGAGGTTCAGAGGAACCTACAACAGATCAACATAGAAAATTTCGAGGACCACACCGAGTGCAGGAATAAAATCACAAATGTTAACTTTGAGCAAAGAACAACACGACAACCTGCAAAAAAATAAATAAAAAAAGGTTAGCTGAGTGGAAGAAGGAGCATTCCGAGAGGATGAAGAGATTTTGGGAAGAGAAGAGGGAAAACGCACGAAGATGTAATAGTGAATTTTTAGTACTACTAAAGGGGAACAATCGATTAAATAAATAAATACATAAATAAATAACTAAATAAATTAATAAATAAATAAACAAATAAACAAATAAATAAAAACTACTATACAGCGAGTTTTTTCGTTATTAAACAACAATACTTCAGGATTAGAATTCACACAAGGTAAAGAACAAGAATGTTGTATAAAATGGGTCAGGAAATTTGAATTGAGAAGGTTTGGTCTAGGCAAATGAAGGTGACTGATGTAATAGAATACATATTATCTTTAAGCCGAGACTGTACCGAAAGTAACCAAAAGCCGGTCTGGTTGCGACGACTTCCGAATTTCAGATGAACACTAGTAGGCTTGGAGTCTGGACACGTGCTGGAGAAAGTGAAGCCGACACTTATCGTCACCAGCAGGATGCACTGAAAGTTAAGGAAAAACAGAACCAATAATATCGTACTCCTTCTTGAGATGCGGTTATGAGATCTATTATCTATTATTATTTCCTATACAATATTTCACTAAGAATTGCAGACGTTATTGTGCTGGAAGCTACTTTTCATTGTTGCCTTAGTAACCAAAATGTAATGCTTTTCAGTCGGTCAACACGATTGTACGCAATTGTAATGGAACCGCCTCGTTGCGTAGTGGCTAGCATTCTTGGCTGTCACCGTGGAGACCCGGGTTTGAATCCCGGAAAAACTGAGAAGAGGCGGATTCAATTCCCACCTCAGCCATCCTGGAAGTGGATTTCCGGGGTTTCCGCACTTTTATTCCAGGCGAATGCCCGGATTGTTCCTAAATTAAAGTATACGGCCGCTTTCTTCCCAATCCCTATCTGAATTACAAAAAAAAGTCCTCTCGGCACGCCGGAAGGCGGAGGTAGATTTCACCGGACAAACTTGGAGATAGGCGAAAATAGGCAGAATATGCAGGTTTTCGTAGAAGGATCAGACCTCATTTATCGCGTGAAAGTATTTTATAATTGGAGATTAATTAACTTTGTTTATGTTCGACCCTCACTATTATGTGTCAGAAAACGGTGTCATAATGATGGTCATTATAACACTTATTTTCATTATGATACAGTCTCTCCAGCCAATCAGAGCTCGTTCATTGACCAATTAGGTAACGATACCTTCGCGCATGTGCTCAAAATCCAACATGTCGGACATAAACACAACATCGAACTATAATAAATTACCGACATGGAATACGCACCGTCCATATGTTCGCGTAAATAAACTGGCGAATATGAAACAAGAAATAGCACTGTACCTTAAAATCACCAACACTAATTTCTACACAGCGCATTCAAACGACTCCGGTGACAATATTACTGAGGAACGGCAGATGTAAACATATGGCTTGCATATGGCATTGCAAGCTCACAGAGCGCATGCGTCGGTCGTTCAAAGATCTTGAAAGACAGAGAGATGTCTCGCGCTCGCTCTCCGATAACAAAATTCTTGTGGCTGACTCTCAACAGATATTTATGAATATTTATGTTAAAACATATAATAAAATTATAATTATCGTCGAACATAAACAGTCGTATGCAACTCGCCTATAATGGTAATTAAGACACTCGTATGGAAATTATAAAACTCGCATACGCTCGTTTTATAAAAAATACTCGTGTCTTAATTATAGCCATTATAGGCTCGTTGCATAATGTACTATTTTCTTCATTTTAAACATATTTTAAACATGTTATTGTCTTATGGGGACGGTAACATTCTTGTCATTTGGAGTCCATTTTTAGCCTATTTTCAATTTTGAAAAAATAGGCTTATGAGATCACCTTTTGTCCGTGTGTGTGTGCGTGTGTGTGTGTGTGTGTGTGTGTGTGAGGTGTGTGTGTGTGTCCCCCTAATAAAATCTAAACGGCTGGAGCGATTTCAGTGAAACTCGGTAAGTTCATAGCACTATTCCCGGCGACCTCGACCGTGCCCATCGAATTTTGTTACGTCTCACCAATCCAACATGGCGGCTGTGCGAAATATTTCACTAGTATTCAGTATCTCCGAAACTATTACCGATATCGCCCTGAAATTGTGTACGGTGATAAAGGGTACTACTAGAAGTTCACCTATGAGACTTTCAAAAACCTGGTTACTACATAACCAACATGGCGGCAAAGCGAATTGGAGACTTTTAAATAGACTTTTCTCGCGATTTAACTATCCAAACGTAATGAAACATGGTACAGCAAATATTTATACACATTGCAATGCACTGGAGTCTAATTTAGTTCAATTGTTTACATAAGCTCAAAATGGCGGCTGTGCGAAATATTTCACTGACATTCTATATCCCCGAAACTATTACAGATATCACCCTGCAATTTCGTACGGTGATAAAGGGTACTGATACAAGTTTACCTATGTATAATTCATAAACCTGTAAAGTACAAAACGAACATGGCGACCAAGCGAATTTGAAATATTTTAATAGACTTTTCTCGTGAGTTAACTCTCTGAGCGCAGTGAAATGTGGTACAGTAAATGATTTTGCAGATTGTAATGTACTGCCATCTAATTTAATTCAATTGTTTACATAACCTCAAGATGGCGGCTGTGCGAAATTTTAAAATTAAATTTTTATTTCTTGTGTCGTAATCATGTGATCGAAGTGAAAGTTTGAATAATGAACCTAGGCAATAAGTGTCCTTGAATGGTACATAACTCTATGGCCTATACATATAACAATCCTAAATGGCAAGCTTCCGTAATATTTAGACGGTTCTCAATATCTATGAATCTTTTACAGCAACCAAACTGAAATTTTTATCTTCAAAGAGACTATGAACATATGTTCACCTATAGGACTTTCAGTAACCTGGTGAGCACGAATCCAACATGGCGGCGACGCGAAGTATAAATATTTAAATGGACGTTTCTCGCGAATTAACTATCCGAGTGCCGTGAAACGTTGCACGTTAAATGCTTACACAAATGTTGATCCACTGGCATCTAATTTATTTCAATTGTTTGCATAATCACAAGATGGCTGCTGTGCGTAATTTTAAAATCTCGTTTTTACTTCTTGTGTTCTAATCATGCGATTGAAGTTTGAATACCACACGTACACAATAATCTTAATATAATAGTACAAAATAAAAATCCACCCTGGCGACCATCTGAAATATTTAGACGGTTCTCAATATCTACGAATCTGTTACAGCAATTAAACTGAAATTTTGTATGTTGATAGAGGCAATTAACATGAGCAGGATATATGAAAATAGGCTGTACAGTTCTTCACGGAACTACTTGTTATATTTGTGGTCACACTGTCCTTATGCAAGGTTTCGACACTGATGTGTAACTATGTAACGGTCTGTTACTTCTTCACGGAAAATTATATCTCCCGCAGAGATGTTGGTTGGTTCCTCAGTTTAGGGGCTGCGACAACGCGGTCATATAACCCCGTGTACTTTGGGTGAGTGTAGAATCTGTCTGATAAACGGTGTGAATTGTGATGGCTGTGTTAGTCTGTAATTCAGGTAAGAAATGCAGACGCTAAATTTCAAGCAGTAGTTCCTAATGTTGCTACCAGATACTAACGTCAACGCCACCTAGCTGTGAACTTGGCTACTAGATGCCACCTCAATCAGCAACTCGCAACGAACGTTGGAACTTCCCCTCCAAAGGAAAGCTTACTGAGGGATTTTTAGCGCTCTTAGAAAATCCGACGACTTTGGCCGGCTTTGAACCCGCGACCTTGGGCATAGAAGTTCAGCATGCTACCAGTTACGTCACCGAAGCCGCTTCACACTTAGTCAGATGGAAATCTGAATCTGATCTCGCGCAAGTGTGTTGTCATGGCAACGTCTGATGGCCCATCCCTCATCAATTTAGTAGTGTTGCCATGTCATCCTCTGATAGCTCTTGGCATTTTCTTATAATTCCGAAATCATTTTTCTCATCCCTTGGCGCAATGGTGGCTCATATCAAAAATTCTTTCAGACAAACGTTTTAGGTAATTATTAGGGGAATATTGTCCTTTTTGTACGGTTTTGATATTGTGCCTATTAACAGAGATATGATTAATGTTTCCCGAAAAAAACACTTTTTCCCACACCTTTGGTCAATGGTCGGTGCTATCAAAAAACGTTTCAAACATAAATTTCTGAGATTTATCCGACACATAGTATGAACTTTGAACGGATTCGATATTTCACATATTAAGAGAGTTATAGCAATATTTCATTTTTTCGAAAAAAAAAGTCCCCCATTTTCATCCCCTTCGACCGATTTAGCCCAGTAACGAACTCGTCCGAGATTTTATGGGTATACATATTCGGTAAAAAATTCAAAGTGATTGGTGCAAAATTACGGCAGTTATCGTGTCCACAAGAAACTGATATACATTTATACATATATTACATAAATTATATATAAACTTTTGAACTGACGGTGGTTTTGGGGTCTGGGGGATGTGAAACGCGAAGATATGTCGAAATTTTCCGGAAATCGAAACATGGTACCCATTGCAATAGTTAGCTTTCTAATGAAATCTACCTAAAATACTATCGTCAACGACACCTATCTGTGAACTTGGCTACTAGATGCCACCTCAATCAGCAACTCGCAACGAACGTTGGAACTTCCCCTCCGAAGGAAAGCAAACTCAGGTTTTTTTGCGCTCTTAGTAAATCCGACGACTTCAGCCGGGTTTGAACCCGCGACCTTGGGAATAGAAGTTCAGCATGCTACCAGTTCCGATACCGAAGTCGCTTCCCACAGACATATGAAAACTGAATGTGATCTCGTGCAGTGGCGTTGTCATAGCAACTGCTGATGGCTCATCCCTTATCAATTAAAAGTAAAGTTGTCATGGCAACCTCTCTTGGCACTTGGCATTTTCTTATAATTTAAATCATTTTGTTCACCCCGTGGCGTAATGGTGGGTCATATCAAAAATTCTTTCAGACAAAAGTTTTAGGTAATTATTGGAGGAATATTGTCCATTTTGTGCGGTTTTGATATTGTGCCTATTAACAGAGATATGATTAATGTTTCCCGAAAAACCCACTTTTTCCCACCCCTTTGGTCAATGGTTGGTGCTATCAAAAAACTTATTTGACATAAATTTTTGGCACTTATCCGACACATATTATGAACTTTGAAGGGATTCGATATTTCATGTATTAAGAGAGTTATAGCGATATTTCACTTTTTCGAAAAAAGCCCCCCATTTTCACCCCCTTTGACCGATTTTGCCCATTAACGAACTCGACCAAGATTTTATAGGGATACATATTATGTAAAAAATTCAAAGTGATTGGTGCAAAATTACGGCAGTTATCGTGTCCACAAGAAACTGATAGATATATATACATATATACATAAATTATATATAAACTTTTGAACTGACGGTGGTTTTGGGGTCTGGGGGATGTGAAACGCGAAGATATGTCGAAATTTTCCGGAAGTCGAAACATGGGACCCATTGCAATAGTTAGCTTTCTAATGAAATCTACCTAAAATGTACACACAGATACAACCATCACAATAACACAGGTTATCAGATGAAATCACCCCCCCCCACACACACACACCCAAGTACATGGGGCTACACGACCACGATATCTCAAAGCCCCTGAATGAATCAACAACAAATAATTGTAATGGGTGTTTTCCTAATCCTGAATTCTTTTAAACTTTAGATTGCAGACGATTTAGATCACACATAAAAGAAACCACCACTCCATTAATTCAAGATGGCAGCTGGGCTTACTTTTAAAGCATTGGAATCAATAAGTTAGAATTTAATTCCACAAATAACACTAAACATGGTGAGACGGGAGTCATCTTGAAATTTTAGACTGCAATGATAATAACTCAGTATTTTACAGCTACAATAACGAAAATTATTAAAAGTTAGAATCTTATCAAACGAGTAGTTAGTTAGTTAGTTAGTTAGTTAGTTAGTTAGTTATTGAGGTTTTAAGTGGCGGAACTACGAGTAGATGAGCGGAGTTATGCTTCTCGTACACCCCTCCCTACTTTCTTGATTCGCCACTGCAAGTTCGTTCCGATTTCAGCCGCCAAGGAAAGCTCCTGAAACACTGAGTGTCTGTGAAAGGATTATGTGAAAGATTATCTGCTGTATGACAACTCCAGTCCGTCCCACTAGATGGTACCACTATCACTGGGCGGGCATCAATTCCACTCGGGTACCTGAGTCAGGTAGCCAGGTTTACCTCAATTCCACTCGACACTCCAGGTCAAGGATCATGTAAGTATAAGAGATTCGTCACTTTTGGTTATAGAATTTCCGAGAGAGAACACCGCCTGAGGCTATAGATTGTACTGCCAAGTCTGGCAACATAAAAAGTAAAAAGCCATATGAATGTAGCCTTTATTACACGTAAATGAACAGTATGTTCTGCGATGAGTTATTGATTATTGATGAAAATAACACAAACATAACTGCGCCTTCCGCTAGGCGCTGAAATATACGTCCAGATAGGAAAATAATACATTTTCATATATATCAATGTTGGCAATAGATTTGTCACGAAGGACACAGTTATGCCGTTCTAGAGCTTAATTCACTTCTAGGCTAATTAAAAATGCTCTCATACTCAACAGAATTGTTGGGATATTCGATGAATATAAAGAAAACTGTCCAAATGCACACACTACATTGCCATAACCTCACTTTTTGCCTAGCATGCCCGCTGCCACCCTCCCCTCCCCGTAGCCCTAAACCACAAATTTTATTGCAATGCAAAGGAGAATGGGTAAGAAAACAAACAAGATATGAAATGCACACATTTATTCTCTATATATTTTTATTCGAGAGTAGTCCATATTGCCCTTGTTCTTACTATCATTATAATTCTTACATCCCGGTTCTTGGCAATTTTTCCTCCCTTGCAGTGGCATGATTGGCTCTCAATTCAATTCAAATAAACAATAAAATACTGAACAAATCAAAACAACCAACAACACCACGAGGAAAATCAATCAAAACAGACTATTCCCGCTTCCGCCATTCGGTTTGATGTGAACGTTCATGAGTGCCAACTACGGAACCTTAGTGCTAAAATTAATTCTTCATTGGTTGGCAGAACAAACAGTACAGGGCCTTACCCCGACCCACGCGCTCCCTATGAACTGTCATCCCCCTGCTCCAGGTAGTCGCCAGAGGAGTCCCTCAACTCCGCTCGGTCGCGGTCTCTTTATCCTTATGCATTCTTAGAACGACACAAGTCTTCCATGCTCACTTCTACCATTGATTATAATCAATACTTCTAATATAAGTAATATAACCTCTAATAATGATAACAAATTAAGTATAACTTCTCAAAATAACCTACCGTGGTCAGTTATATTTCAGCAGTACAATAACCACTGCTTCAGTGTTAACATTTTAAAGTTGACTAAAATAAGTGGAACAGCTAATTTCAAAACATAGAGTAGAATTGTTTAACTTTTTGTTGTTACTTAGTCTACTCCTCATTTAACAATTTCTTATCACTTGTAAACTGATAAGAACAGACGAGATTATTGCATAGAAAAAGGGGTGTAAAGACGATATCTTAAATCCGAATAGCTGTTACGGTAAACAAGCCTAGCTCTATACGAGTTAGAATTCATAACTAATTTGTTGTGTGGGAATACAGCTGATTTTTCCGTTCTAGGCTGGAATACAGTAATTTCAGCATCCGCAGCTGATATCGAAAGTATTTTTTTAGGTACAAATTATACATCTATTATTATCTAAATTTAATTTTATAATGTCCGACTAGGTTAAAAATCATACAAACATTTAATTATGCACATGTTAAAAACAATGCATAAAATTTGTAGAAAAAAATAGAAAACTTGGAAGACTTATTTAAAAGAATATTATGATTAATTTTAAATCACTTGTATTTTCTGCCTTATAAGTTATAATGTGCCAAACATTTTGTACCTGATTTAACGAATGAGTGGACTTGACATCAGAGCGGTTGACCAATGGCACAACATTGTCTTGCGAACACCACCACTCCATCGGTCAAGCGCTCTGAAGTCAAGTCCGCTCATTCGTTAAATCAGATATAAACATAATACATAAAGAACTAGATATTAATCACTGTTGTTAAATAAAAATATGGACAGGAAATTTAATAAAATAAGAAAAATCAGCATCTTAAAATCACAAATCTTTACCTTCATTTCTAACGTTACAAAGAATATTAGATGAAACGGTGTCTTCCTGATTGCGACCATTCCGGATTGCGTTCACCTCATTATTAGTCCAGATTGCGGTCACTTTCATTTTAGGGAAGAGCTATAAACATACCAGCGTCCAGATTGCGCTCACTTTTCTTGGGAGACCGGTCCGGTTGTAACTCCCCTGGGGATTTCCTCACCTTTCACTGCCACCCCTCTTGCCAATGTTGAGGTGCATGCCATATGTCAGTTCTCTTTGGCATGTTAATAAACCTAAAACTTCAAATGTTTGATTTTGTGTGTAGGAGGGGGCGGGGACCAAAATTGATTACAAAGGGGATTTAGAATCAAACGCAGAACAAATTACTTTTACGAGACGAATTTTTCGAGGTAATAAAAAGAAAGTTTTTCACTATATACAGTCGGCTAACTATTATAAAAATAGATATATCGCGTCTCAAATGGGAGGAGAGGGGCAGAAATTAAAAATTATACCCTGTAAGTATAAAATTTCCCGTTAAAACAATTTTGTTTAAAGTAAAGATCGTCGATTCCGATCATGAAACGTTTCTATTCTTAAGACTGAAAATGTTATAATCATTGCTTTACGAGGTGCTGTCAGATTAGTTTTTTTTAAGCGAAGTTTTATGGGGTGTGCTCAGCTGAACACTGAACTATATTCTTTGGTTAGGTAGTGAAATATCAGTTTCCCCTTGTTATCCACAAAACTTGCGGAAGGTATGAGTCAGTCGGGAAGAACCAAGGTCCGGTCTCCCAATAAAAGTGACCTCAATCTGGACGCTAGAATGTTTATAGTTCTTCCCTAAAATGAAAGTGACCGCAATCTGGACTGCTAATTAGGTGAACGATATCCGGAATGGTCGCAATCACGACGCAACCGATGAAACTCTTTTCAACCCCTAAATATTTTGACCCGGCCCTTGGTATGCGAGCAGGAGGGTTATAACATTTGTTTACGTCATTGGGAATAACCCCTTTGCCGACCCCTTGCCAAAGCCTGAGCGGAGTTGAGGAACTCATTTTGGGTCCCTTGGATGACCGAGTGGAATTGAGGAAAATCGAGGGGAATTGATGTTCGACCCTATCACTTATCGCCGGCCAGTGAGGTAATTCTGTATGCGTTCCCGCTATTGGTACTGAATTACTCTAATGTGTACTTTAGACTACATAATGTAACTACTTGACAAGCGAGATATTATAGAGAAAACGATGGGCTATAATTGATATCTTAACTAGAATACAAACAAATATCGTATGTCCTTCCTGTGTCTTAACGCTAAGGGGCGTAGTTTTAAGAAACGGGTTGCAGAACAGCGAAACCTGCCTTCAACTAGTGGCGTAACTAAGGGGAGTGATTAGGGAGATCAAACCCACCCCCACCCACCGAGCCAAATCATTTTAAAAATACTTAATTTGATGAAATTTTTATTTAAAAACAAACGTTTATAATTTGAGAACATTTATCTTTAGTCTACTTGTGTAAAATATTTAACAGTATTAGGGCAAACAAAATTGTTCATTTCCGAGTTTATGAGAGGTATCAAATGCTATGGAGATGCTATAATTGATTGCCTTATTTTGCCCCTCCCCACCCCGCGCACAAAGAAAAAAAAACATGACTAAAACACAAGCGAAATTCAAAAACAAAAGCAGAAAACAAAGACAAAACCAAAAAACCAAAAACGCAAATCAAAAAGCAAAAGCAGAAAACTAACACAAAACCAAAAAGACAAAACAAAACGCAAAATTGAAAAACAAAAGCAGAAAACAAACACAAAACTAAAAAAAACACAAAGCAAAATTATAAAAACAACGTAATAAAACAAACACAAAAAACACAAAGCTAAATTCAAAAACAAAATCAAAAGCAGAAAACAAACACAAAACAAAAAATCAATAACACAAATCAAATCGCGAAAGCAGAAAACAAACACAAAACCAAAATACTCTAGGCAAAACGCAAAATTGAAAAACAAAAGCGGAAAACAAACACACCACCCAAAAAAAAAACACAAAGCAAAATTCAAAAAAGAAAGCAAAAGCAGAAAACAAACAAAAACCAAAAAACGAAATGCAGAAAATAAACAACCAAATAAAACCAAAACCCAAAACACAAAGAAAACGCAAGAGCAGAAGAAAACACAATGCAAAAAGCAAAATTCATAAACAAAAGCAAAAACAAAAAACAAACACAAACATAAAATTAAAATAAAAAAGAGTAGAAAACAACAAACACAAAATCAAATACGCTAATAGTTCATATATGAATCCGCTAATCCCCCTCCAGAAGCAAATCCTAGTTACGCCACAGCCTTCAACAGATCATTTATTAAACGGAAATATGCCTAAACGGAAATATTTGACAATCCCATGGTCTTAGGACTGAAAGTCGTGTTAAATTCCCTTTATAAAACGGAAAGTGTGTTAGGCAGACAACCGAAATCAAAATAAGAATTTTAACGTAATATTTCCAAGTTCCGGATTGCGCTGTTTAGAAAATTTTCAAGCACCCTGTAAAAGTCTCCCTTGTCTGATGTAACAGTTAATTCTATAGCTATCAAGGAATATGCAATTAGCTCTTCTTTCTTTTGTTCTCTAACTTACATGTTGAGGTGCACGGCTAATTAGATGTTTCCTATTCTCCGAGACTTTCCTAATGTTCGTTTTAATGCGCTGTCAATCAACAAATGCCTGCCTTTGTCTCTCAATTTACATGACATAGCTCGGCAGTAGTCTTTATGGTTTCGAAAGCAAGAGTTGTGCTTTATCTTAATGCGAAAGTAAAAGTGATACAGTGCTGTATTCTTTCGAAGCAGAACATTTTTGAACATTGAATAAGGTATGTACACCATTTTATTTTTTCTGAGAATACCCATTATACGCATGTTCATGGTTTAATTATTTTTATGTTCGACCCTCACTATTATGTGTCAGATAACTGTATCATAATGATGGTCATTATAACACTGTTTTCCATTATGATACAGTTTCTCCAGCCAATCAGAGCTCGTTCATTGACCAATTAGGCTACGATAACTTCGCGCATGCGCTCAAAATCCAACATGTCGGACATAAACACAACATCGAACTATAATAAATTACCGACATGGAATACCCACCGTCCATATGTTCGCGTAAATAAACTGGCGAATATGAGACAAGAAATAGCACTGTACCTTAAAATCACCAACACTAATTTCTACACAGCGCATTGTCTTCAAATGACTGCGGTAACAATATTACTGAGGGACGGCTGATGTAAACATATGGTTGCATATGGCATTGCAAGCCCACAGAGCGCATGCGTCGGTCGTTCAAAGCTCTTGAAAGACAAAGATATAACACCCAACGCTCGCTCTGCGATCACAAAATTCCAGTAGCTGACTCTCAACAGATATTTATGAATATTTATGTTAAAACATATAATAAAGTTATAATTATCGTCGAACATAAACAGTCGTATGCAACTCGCCTATAATGGTAATTAAGACACTCGTATGGAAATTATAAAACTCGCATACGCTCGTTTTATAAAAAATACTCGTGTCTTAATTATAGCCATTATAGGCTCGTTGCATAATGTACTATAGCATAGGCCTACCTCCATTAACCGGAAACCTATCTTTAACGGAAATTTTTGCAAGTCCCGTTCGATTCCGTCGAAGGCAGATTATACTGTAGTAACTGGCTGGCTGCGTGGCTCAGCGGTAACGCTCTCGCCTGCTGCACCCACGGTTGCAGGATCAAATCCTGGCGCAGTCGGCTGGCATTTCATGGGGCGCAAATTCGAGGGAGCCGTGTCAGTAGATTTACTGGACAGATAAAGATCCGCTTCGGGGCAAAATTCCGGCACCCCAGTGTCTCTAAAAGCCGGAGTATTTAAAAGGTACTTAAAACCAAAAACATTATTATTATTATTATTATTATTATTATTATTACTGTAGCAGTTGGACTCAAGATAACAGATGCCGAGGAGAAAATAAAATTAACACCATTCTTAACACTCACAAATTTTCTGCAGAAATGACACATAGAAAGCCTAACGAGATTTCGATGAGTGGAGAAAATCCCGATCTGAAAGAATGCAAAAGTACTGGAAAGAGCGCAAGAACCAAGCAGTAACTTACTACCTTCAAAGAAGAAGTGTTTGTGGAACGACTCAAGTTGTCCAATGTGACCAATCAAGATTAATAATATAATGATTACTGTAGTAACTAATATTAGGTACTTACAGTGAGAAGATTCATGCTGACTGTGGTGAAATTATTTTGTGAAGAACTCTGGTATTATTTTGATATTTTATAGATGCAGAATTAATCGAGGGGATTTTCAAGCCGCATTTCCTTGTCGCTGGCTGGTGGACCAAGATAAAGAGCACTCTGACCTTTCTCCTGATAACAGATAGGAAAGTTATTTATTTTATTGAATTCTTTCTGCTATGAAGACCAGCAGCATATAAAGAGCGATTCCGCCCTTAAAAAATATTTGTTGTTTCATTTAAGTTTCTTGGACATCCTGGTCATATAGCCCTGTGGACCTGGGTTTCATGTAGAATTTGTCCGATAACCTACCTTTTTGTGCTGTCTTTAGTAATGCGCGTGTATATGTAATTGAACTCCCAGAACTTCAGCCCTTGGCCTGAGTTTCTCAGCTGCCGAATATGCAGCACCAGTTTGGCTTTCTTCTCCATATTCCAAAGAGGTGGATATAGCTCTGAATGTGACTTCCAGATTGTGTCTGGATGTCTTAGACCAACATCACTTCAGAATATCTACCCTCTTATTGGAATTTCCCCACCTCATGTCCGAAGAATGGTATCTGCAGCATCTGAGAAGAAACGGCAAGAAACCGATTCAAGGCATCCACTTTTCAGTCAACAACCATCCCGACAGAGACTTAAGTCCAAAAACAGCGTTTTAAGCGAAGTAACAGCCCTCGAAGGCTCACAAGTAGCTGCCCGTGTGAAGATGTGGAAGGCAGAAATCAAAGACCCAATTATTCCTCTATCAGAAAAAATGGCACCTGGTCACAACTTGCCACATGGAACTTGGAAATCATTGAACAGGCTGAGGACGGGGATTTCACGCTGCAAGAACAATCTCAAGAAATGGAACATGCTTGTCAACAATGATGAGTTCTGCGACTGTAGCTTGTTAAAAGATCCAGAACACCTGCTGATATGCCCTTGATGGAGGACATAATTATGTTCAAAAGACGATCTTATGGCTGCAAATACTAATGCTGTAACTGTTGCTACTTACTTACGGACACGGAAAATAAATAAATAAATAAATAAATATGTAATTGAGATTAGGATGGGGATGGAGGCCGCCGTGGCTTTAAGTTAGGGACCATCCCGTCATTTGCCTGGAGCAGAAATGGGGAATGGCAGAGATGAGAATCAAATCCTTCTATTCTCAGTGTTACCTCACGGGGCTAAGTGTAGGCTACCCACGTTCCAGCCCTCAGAACAGAATTAATTTTCTTCGCAGAGTCGGGTATCGAACCTGTACCTCCGGAGTGACAGCCAAGAATGCTAACCGCTACACCACGTGGTGGTCTTTACATGAGGAGCGGTAAAGTTATAATATGCGTCCAATACCACTGGATAGGTGGGGCCCATGACAAATATGTCTCAAGCTACTAACACGAATCAACAACAACAAACTGTATAGTTATGGAGATGCCAGAGTGCAACAGTTTTCCCCTGAAGGGGATCTACTGACACTGGGTTTACTCGGGAAGTCAATCTGGCAACGTTGAATTCACAATCCTAGAACCGTTCCAACTACGCCACAGCGCTATCAGCCATCCCAGTTATTATTCACCAGTATAGCATCACGACTACAACAAGGTCTTCGAATCCCGGTGGTCACAGCAGCCATCTGGAGTATGACCCTTTTATAGAATGTTTTCATGTATTTTCAAGGCAAATACAGAGCTAGCACTTTATTTCAAGTCCGAAGCAAATGCCACAATATCGAATCAAATAATGTAATTACTATTACAAGTCTCCAAAACAGCACAAATCATGAGATACCTTGAAACTAAAATTTATTTGTGCTACAATAACGAAACACAGCAAGAACCTAGATTCCTATGAGAGTTATTTATTACCTGCACAAGATAGCAGATCAACAACTTGATGCATTCAAGATGGTGGCTGAACGTAATGTTGAGGTATTAAGATCGTAGGTGAGGATGCAGTTGCGCAATGACTTGCCAGGCTGGGTGAGTGGTTAACGTGTCGGACTACCAACCCCAAGCTAGCAGGTTCACTCCTGGCCGTGATTTTTGAAAGGCGGCAAAAATCACGTCATGCATGTCACGTTGTTGGCATGTTAAATAACCCATTTGAATTCAGTAGGCCGTGTTCATAATGGCAAAATCAATCTCGGGATTTTCCGCCAACACAAAGTTCCTCCATTCTCTACTAGAAAGCGCTATAGTGTCAAGGAGTTAAGATATCTAACCTCCTTGATTTTCATAGCGTTACAAGGACCGACGAAATTCGACATGCAAGCTGCCCTCTGGATGTCAAATAACAAAGCTTGCACCTGGCACCCGAGGCCATGCAATATTATCATTATTATTATTATATTAATTCTGAATGAGAGCCGATCGTGGCTTTTACACTTGCGCTATGATAATACATGATTTTCAAACCTTGTATCATATTCTGGGGGACATTACCAATTCAATTCACTAACCATGTTTACTACTGCTCTGGAAATATGTGCTAAATTACGTAAATGTGTGCTTTTATTTCTTGATCATTCGACGGCAGCCATGTATGACAGGCGCATGAAGTCTCTTCAACTGTTACCGAGACGCACACATTGAAGTCACTACTGTTGCCAACATGTGGGGTACAAAATACATCACACAGATCTGGTCTGGATAAAGATTATTGATGCGTAAGTACTCGCACTGTGCGCGACCAATGAGGCCTGTTTCATAAAACTCACTGATAATATTAGCTAATAATATTAGTACTCATAATAATTTTTATTAGTTAGCCAAATTCTGTTTCATAAAGAATCATGAGGACTGATAAAATGTCTACTTAAATATGAAACAATGTAACTATTCGGCAATACCGGTATTATGTTTCTGCACAATGGCTATTGAGATATTAACCCACATTGTGGTAATGCAGTTATTAATATAATATACAGTATATCCATATGTTAATACGGAAACTGAGCAAGCCTTCACGAACTGCTGCTGTACATATTCCCTTTACTGGGAAGTAGGCGTATTCATAAGGCATTTAAAACTCAATTCCACGCAGGAACATTATCGAAACAGGCAACATATTAATAGAACTTCCTTCCGTAATACAGTATTATTGGTACATGAAAATAAGTAACCAACTTGTGCTAAGTAATGGTGTGGTCGAAATAGCTGCGCGGATAACGCGTTCTACTGTGAATTTGGAGGTCGCGGCTTCGAATCTCGGTCGAGGTAGATATTATTATCGATTTAAACGATATTTACCATATCAATGAGACTCATTTTAACAGAATCCACATGAAATTACGTGTTGGTCTGTGAATCAAGAGGTCCGGGAACTGGGCAAGCCTTTCATGAGCTACTGCTAAGCACATTGCCTTTACTCGAAAGTTTATAAAGAATTTAAGGTAATGAGCGGTGTCGCGTCTATTAATCTAGTTGATCCATATTGTATTCTTTATTTAGGCTGTTGTTGGTGGAAGCTACAAAACCTCAAATAAAATGAGTTCCGTATTATAAACTACAATATCTGTAAAACACTCCCTTTTACAATAATATTATAAAATACCGGTGTATCAGCAATTTCACGTGAGGTTTCTTCTCAAAAGTTACAAGTCTACAGGTTTAAAATGTATTTCTCAAATTACTGTAACCCAATCTTATTTGGCTAAATAAAAATTCAGTTCACGGGAGGCCCATTCTCACCAATAATATAAATTATTAGACTAAGCTCACTTGTGGAAATAAGGCTAATAATATTAGACTATATTAATAGTCTTCCTTGTTTATGAAACAGTTAGGTAATATTATTAGAAACCTTCACTAATATTTTGGAGTCATAAACTAATAACTAATAATATATATATACACCGCGGACAGGCCAACAAGGACCACGCAAATATCACTTCTTTATAGGTCTAGTTTACTTCTTTCTCTTCCAGAAGTCTTTCATCCTGGTCGACTGCGCAGCTCTTCTTTCAGCAGTCCATTCTCCTCTGTTGAGATTCTTCTTCTCCCCGACAAGAATTTTAAGGCCAATTTTTTTTTCTGTACTCTATTCGATTTAGACAATCTTCTTCAGTAATTTTGAATTTCTGAAGTTCTTCTTTCATTTGATTTACATAGCCTCCTTGCCCTTTATAGTGAACCCTTTAGTATTGCAGTGTTTATAAGCAAGAATCTTGATCAAGGGGTCGCGCTCAGTTCATAGTGTGATGTTTACGTTCGCCAAACAACATGCTCTACTGAGGTAAGGGTCATAGGATTAAAACTATAATTAAGAAAGGAAGTGACAAGGCGTAAAATAATAACATAATTTAATGACTATTAGTGCAAATAAAATGAATATAGACAACAACAATAATAAAATTCCTCCCTGAATCTTCCCATGACAGAAATATTTATCAAAAGTTGAGGAGTCAGACGGATCTTCCCCTTATAAAAAAATTGTGGATCCAAGCTCCACTAACTTGCATTGGATTTTATGTATGCGTAATGACTAGCTACGAGGAATGAGAACTAGGATGACTGTTCGTTTACATCGGGTAACAGCCACGACGCTTACGAACAATCATCTCGTAAATCAACGTTTACGGATATGGGACACAACACTAATAAAACCCTTAAAATTAATGCTGACACACAATCTAAAAACTAATATTTACAGGAATCTCCCTCGAGACCCTCCTTCAATGCAATGATGCATCTGACAAATGAGCTGCCAACCCGGCCAATTGCTCAATACACAAACAAGGAAAAGACAGCATCGCACGTGACTACACGGGTCACTAATATAGAACATAAACATGGAATGTAACCAACAACAACAAAAGCCTCACCGGCTGAGATTACATTATATGAACAAAAATGCACGTTAAGCTAACGCTTCGGAGATTATAGTGATTCGTAGGCAACTCCCATTTATTTAAACAATTTTTACCATTGATCAGTTCTTATTCGGTATTTCAAGTAAATACGGAGCCAACAAGCACTCCGCTAATGACCTTGATGCAATCTTTTCAGCCCGCCTTGTGAAACAGCTTCCCCCTTCCTCACTCTGTCATCGTCCAGCCCCAGTGTGTAAAAATAACTTGACCACCAGACCGTTATCTCGTAGAATCAACAGCAACAAATCTCAACCACATAAACATATGGTAAGACCTTAATCGGTATAGCCACATATGTCCTCGCAAGGTAACCATATGGACTTGGCACCAAGCTGACAGAAATCAGTCTACGCTGAAATTCCCGCTTGTAATGACCAATAAAATACACACACACACACACACACTGCTGGGAATGACATAACCTTTTTTCACACAGGTCGGCTGAATCAGATCCTCACAATCTATTTAAACAAATATTAAAACCTACGAGAGAGCTGACTGCTCCTCGCCACAATTCACATTGCTCCAACGGCAATAAACTCACTGAATCTGATCAATAATAAACATTATAAGATTAATTTACCCTCCAATCTATTGCATGATTATACTAATTCAGTCCTACTTCTGAAAAACAACATATCTCCGAGAGACGCTTCTTAATCGCACTACGTAAACATATGCGAACACGGTCGTCCACATAGCTACGTTAATTAAAACAAACAAACAAGAACTTACGGCTGATAAAATATGTGCGAGCTGTTTCCATGCAAAAGGTGTGTCAGACCAAAACTAAATACACTACGTTAATCAACACAAGCAAGATATTTACAAACAAAATATGCCCATATACCATAAGTTAATTTGTCAGATAATAAGAATATTATTCATGGACTCATCCTCTGCCAGTCACCGCCAACGAACATCTGCAGCCATCTCCCTATATAAATTCTGCTTAGCTCATCTCAAACATCTCGATGGAGTGTTGACAGTTCCAAACTTCTTCCAGGATAAGCGATGTCATCTCTCGTGCTGATGCAAAAAGTTATAGATTAATTCACACTCGATATCTGTTTACTAAATTCGCCGTTTTAGGTACTTAATTCCCCAGAACAGTCTGTTGGCGAATTGTCGATGATACTGTCCCTACCAAAATAGTACTGTGACTATCTATCACACTGAATTTAACACATTTGTATTAATAAAAATCTGTGTCCTCATGACACGCAAAGTACAAGTGCCTACGTCCTCAGACGCGCAAAATGTAATGATAACCTGTGTCTTCCGACACACACAAAATATAATAGGCCTATGTCTTCCGACACACACAATATAATAGTCCTATGTCTTCCGACACACACAATATAATAGGCTACGTCCTCCGACGCACAAAAGTATAAGCAATGTCTTGGCTCTTCACGCCACTTATAAATGAACTGGCCCTAGGTATCGATAGAGGGGGAAATTACATAAAAATTTCTCAAAATAATAGTGGTACAGGAATGAAACAAATATCACTGAACTCGGAAAATTGCGCAGGTCAAGAATATGCCCATTAATCCTAGAATCGATCGTAGAGATGTTGTCTAGCCGAACTCCCGCGTTAATGCTAGCTGTCGCGTGCCCAAGCTAGACTTGGCGCGTTCGTAAGCATTCATCTCTCATTGGTTCCACTTTTTTCAATAACTTCGCGGTTTTTATCAGACCTCGGCCTCGTAAGAGTGTCCAGTAGTATCATCAGCCACTCACGTTACTGCATTATATTTTTTCTAGGCGCGAATATTACAATGAACATGCCATAAGCGTGTCTCACCACGCGTCCCTTCTATTTTGAGGTAGCCACCACCTGTCCTTCTGAAACATTGCTAGGGTCTTTCTTTTCACAATGCTAAAGTAATTAGCCTTTTGTCAAACTGCTGCAGGTATGTTCCCACTGTCTCCAACAAATGCTTGAAGTTTCCTCATCTTCGTCTGGTTATTTCATGACGCTGGTGGAAATATTAATTAATTGGAGAAATAAAACATCGAATCATTTATCCATCAGAGGATAAAGGGTTCACAACTCCTCCACTCACAAAATTTCGAACTTAGGATAAAGTCGATAATTTTTAAAAGACTTCCGTAGGCCAATTTGTTTTATTTCAGAATCACCCCTTTCTATTACTTGGTCTAGCTGCTCCTGTCTTGAATGGCATTTACTCGTTTTATTTCCTGCTTGGACCTCACTCTTTCAGCTTGCTTGCGTGACGCGCTGATGCCTTAGGCAACACTCTGCCCGTCTCGTTAATGTTTGTCAACACCCTCTCCACTTCCTTCTTCTCGTGCCGTACTCAACTGCGCCCCGTCCACTTGGTTGATATAGGACGTCCATATATTCAAACTGCATCATTATTTCGGCGCTCCCATGGCTCGCTTCTTCGATACTTTTTTTAAATTGGCTGCATTGTAGACCGACATTGTTCCTGTGCTTAACTCTTTCACTCAGTATGCATTATTTCCTAGGTTTCTTACAATAGAATAGGGTCCTATGAGCTTTTCACAGAATTTGCTGAAGATCTTCTTCTCTGGATCCGATGTAGCGGGTCGTTTCACCAAAACGAGCTGGTTGATTTCTAGATCAGGGTGAAATCTCTTATTTCTCAATCGCCGTAATCTGCGATCTGCTTGTTTTCTCTTGTAGGCTCTCGTTCTCTCTATTCACAGGTCAGGTGCTATCATGGGATCTTGTGGGCAGTTAATGATGCTTTTCCACGTTCTCACTGGATACTAGATTTTGTGTAAGACCATAGGGATCTGTCCTGTTGACTCGTGCCTGGTAGAATTCATACATGTCTCTACATCCTTAATTTTATCCACCCACTTATGATGTTCTTTGGGAATGAAGATTCTCAAGTATGATGTTACACATTTTATTGCTCTCTCACTTGGATTAGCTTGGGAATGTCGGATACTGCTTAAAACGTGTTTTATACCCATGTCCTCCATACCTTTCTTGAATTCGGTGCTTGTAAAATAGCTGCCATGGTCTGACAAATACGAGGAATTTTGCACAAGTATAGAATCGAACTCACTCATAAGCAACAATCCTGTTCTTATTTTAGGAGACTTTAACATTCCAGAAATAACCCCAACATTTGATTTAAAAACAGGATCTCGGCTTTCTACCTCCTTAAATAATTTTATAAATATGATGAACTTGAAAAGTTTTAATAATATCGTGAATGTGAATAATAGAACACTTGATCTAGTACTGTCCACCATCTCCTCTATTGCTGTCAATATAGAGGAACAACCCCTTGTACCGGAAGACAATAATCATCCCCCCTTAAACATTAATGTACGATACTGGCAGAGAGAAGTTAGACACAATATTCACCAAACTCATACATACAATTTTAAAAAGGCTAATTTCGAACAACTTTATATAAAATTACAAGAAGTGGATTGGAGTGTTCTCTCGCAATTTTCCCATGTAGACGAGGCGGTAGATAATTTTTATTCCCGTTTCTATCAGGCTCTGGATTCTAGTGTACCTGTAAGCACTAGTAAGAGGACCAAACTGTATCCATGCTGGTTTAATTTTGATATAATAAAAAACATCCGAAGAAAATCTTACCATCGAAAGAAAATGCGTAGGGAACAGGCCAACAAGGACTTTCATTTCGAAAAGTTTAAAGAGCTCAGGAAAATTCTAAAACGTGATATTCAATCCGCCTACCGGCAATACGTACGTAATGTCGAAAATGCAATCGGAGAGGACACGAATCGCCTCTGGGCATTTATTCGACACAAGAAACGATCCCCGGCAATTCCCGTAATGAAAATTATTGGGGAAATATTAGAAAATGATAGGCAGATAGTCAACGGTTTTGCAGATTATTTCTCGTCGGTTTATTCCAAGGAATGCGCCAAGTATGACAATTTAGGTGCAAGTGACCAGGACATACACCCATTGCTTGATGTACTGGATTCTAAACAGATTAGTATTTCTGATGTTAAGAATGCGATACTAAAAATAAATCAAAAGAAAGCCGCTGGCCCAGACCTAATTCCTCCATACATAATCAAAGGCTGTGCAGAGGTGCTGGCCTATCCTTTAACTATAATATTTAATATAGCCATTCAAACTGGTACCTTTCCCAGTCGTTGGAAAATTACCAGGGTAAGTCCCATACATAAGTCTGGACATAAGTCTGATTTTGATAATTACAGACCCGTGGCAATACTGTCAGCCATTGCAAAGCTCTTTGAACAATTGTTATATCAGCATATATTTCAGCACGTACAGTACATTATAAGTGACTTTCAACATGGGTTCATGCCTAAAAGATCAACAGTAACTAATCTAATGGAGTTTACTCACAAAGTATCAGCAGCAATGGACAAAGGAAGTCAAGTTGATGTAATTTATACAGATTATGCGAAGGCATTCGATAAGGTAGATCATGATATCCTCTTAAATAAGTTAGCATATTATGGCTTCTCTTACAATTTGCTGAAGTTGTTCACCTCATATCTCAGTGAACGAAAACAGTTTGTTGCTTGCAATGGATGTGAATCCTATTCATACTATGCCCGATCAGGCATCCCACAAGGTTCAAACCTAGGCCCTCTATTATTCTTACTGCTTATCAATGATCTTACAAGGTGTATTAAATATTCGAACGTTTTGTTATTCGCGGACGATGTCAAAATTTTTAGAAATATTCAGACAGAGCAGGACTGTCAATTACTACAAGTAGATCTCAATAATGTGGCATCCTGGAGTAAATTAAATCGCTTGAACCTTAACATAAAGAAATGCTCAGTTATGAAGGTTACTAGAAACAAATTCCAGGTGATGTTTCGGTACCGGATATTGGATGCGTATCTCACTATTAACAATTCTATCAAAGACCTAGGAGTCCATTTTGATTCAAAGCTAACATTTTCATTGCACACTCATGAAATGGTAGCTAGTGCTTATAAAATGCTAGGCTTTATAAGAAGAAATTCTAAAGATTTCGTCAACCCAAAAAGTATAAAATTATTGTTCAATCATTTTGTTAGAAGCAGATTAGAATATGCATCCAGCATCTGGAATCCCTGGTACTTGAACCACATTAGTGAAATTGAAATGGTTCAGAATAAATTCCTAAGATATCTGCAGTATAAAATGACGGGTATTTATCCGAAATATGATAGCTATGGAAATCTTCTAAGTTACCTGAATTATACATCTCTGGCTAACAGACGAAAAATTGCAATTCTTGTTTTTGTCTTCAAAGTATTCAATAACCTTTTGTATAGTCCGTATTTAATATCACAGTTTAATTTACGTGTCCCACCTCCATCAACTCGACCTAAGTTTATTACATTTTACTGCCCAAGAACTAGAACTGAACAGCATAAACATTCCCCAATAATAAGTGCTATTCAATTATACAATGAACATTCAATAGCAAACAACCTCGACTTATTCAGTTACACATATAGTTCCTTTGTTTCTGCCTGCTGTGCGATCACATGAACTCGTACATTCCACCTACCAATTACCTGCACAGTATTATTATATTTTCGTATTTAGTTGTAGAATTAATTTGCATTACAATCTCAGCATTATGTCTGTCAATTATATTATAATTTGATAGAATTGTGTAACCAAATGTACATGCGTTTCTTTTTATTAGGCATATGACTGTTAGAAGCACAATAAATCCAAATAAATAATAATAATATACATTCTGGTTTTCCAAGGATTGGAATAACTCTATTTCGAATACGACTGAGTACTTGTTTCGATGTAGTTTTCTGAATTGGGCATAATACGACAAACTTAGAAAACACATCAATGCACACTAGGAAGTGACGGCAACCTCGTCTACCTTTCGGGATTTGGCCGAAACAGTCCAGGGCCAGTAGCTCGCAGGGTTTCTGAGGTAGCAATGGTCTAGGATACTGCCTCATTAAATAGTTATTGGGCTTTGTCCTCTGACAAGGATCACAAGTCGTAATGACGTCACATATAGTTGTTCTCATACGTGGCCATGTAAATGTCTCTCCTATCGTCGCTTCGCACTTGTCTACTCCGACGTGTCCGTAACTTTCGTGAGTATGCCATGTCAATCCTCGCTGTAAAGATGCAGGTACTAGTATGCGTAACTTGGTGTGGTCATTATCTACCCATTTGTGCAGCAAATTGTTGACATAAACATATCTTCCTTCTTTGGCTTTCGCTTCTCGAAATGCAGGTGTTCCTGTAGGTAGCTGCTTTCTAAAGTATTGAATTAATAGCATCATCCATGGTTCCGCTTCCTGTTCTCGCTGTATCTCACGTAACTCCTCCAAGAAGTCCCGGTCCTTCGGTGTTAACTCCAAGTGTTGTACCATCGCTGTTTCTTCATCGTCAGGCTCTGGGTTCCTGCTGAGTGCATCCGGGATCACGTTCATCTTCCCTGGGCAATGTTCAATCTCAATGCTAAACTGCTGAATATATATAGACCAACGTGTCACACGTTCGCTTGCCATCGACGTCTTAAACAAGAATGTTAGTGCCTTGTGATCAGTCCTGACAACAATGGGGTAGCCATAAATTATTCGTTTCCATTGTTGGAGCGCATGAAGGATGGCCAACAGCTCTAGTTCCGTTACAGTATAATTGCGCTCGTGCTTACGCAATTTCGGCTGACAAATGCCAAATATGTTTTATGTTGCAGGTTAGCTGGATCTTCTTGGTAGAGCATGGCACCTATACCAATTAGTGAAGCATCCGCTTGGATTATAAATTTGTGCTTGAAATCTGGATATCCTAACTTAATGCAGTTTTCCAGTAGCTGTTTTGTTGCTTGGAACGCCTTCTCACATTCCGCATTCCACAACCATTTATTATTCTTTTTTAGCATTTCCTGCATTGGAGCTACAGTCGCCGTGTAACCTGGACAGTTTTCTTTAAAGAATCCCGTTACGCCTAAGAAAGCCCGAATGTGCTTGACTCTCGTTGGTGTAGGGAAATTCTTTATCGCTTCGATCTTAGCTGGGTTTGGCTTCACTCCCTCCTTGTCAATGATGTGACCCAAATATAAGATCTCGCTCTTGAAGAAATGCGATTTCTTCAGGTTTACTTTGAAATTTGATGCATTAAGGTTGCCTAATACTTTATCTAAATTGTCCATGTGAATTTCAATGTTGTCGGATGCCAGCAGAATATCATCAATGTAACGCACCGTCATCTCCTTAACTTCCTCGGTTATATTCCGATCCAGGGCTCGGATTAAAGCACAGCCCGCTGTTTTGACTCCGAAGGGCATTCGGACGAAGCAAAACGTTTGGTTATCGAATAAGAAGCCAGTTAGAAGCTGTGACTTCTCATCCAATTCAATATGGTGGAACGAACTCGTCAGGTCTACTGATGAATAGATGCTCTTGTTCTTAAAGCCTTTTAGTACGTCTCTGATAATTGGTGCTCTGTCATATTCAGGAAAAATGAGTCTCATGTTGAGATTTCTGGCATCTAAACAAAGTCTAATAGATCCATTTGGTTTTGTGACTGCCAAAATCGCATTTAGATAAGGTGTAGGTGTCTTCCTTATCACACCAGCTTGTAACATCTCATCTATAATGACCTTGACTTGACCACGATATTTTTCCGGAATTGGGTACAATCTACTTTTAAAAGGTGACCAATCCTCGACTTGCATTGAATATTTGAAATTTAATATTTTTCCAGGTACTATATCAAATACTGCTTTGTGCTTCCTTAAAATCTCTTCCAATTGTTTTCTATGTTCACCCCCAAGTTGAATGTCATTGAGCCGCTCCTGTACTAACTCTTCAAATTGTGCATCACTGTTATCTCCTTCTGTTAATAAAGACCATATCTCCTGGGATTCACTCTCCTCATCTAGTTCCACAACAGCTCCTTCTATGATGTTATCTTCTGCCTTTCGTATCTCCTCTTCCGTCTTTTCCGATATTGCTTCCAATGCCCAAGAATTTACATCTCTTCCGGTAGTGATTTCATCCATATGCAATCCCACATTCTTCAGTTGATCATACTCTCTAAAACTGACTGTATTCTTGTGCAAATCTATCACTGCTTGATAGTCACAAATGAAATTTGCACCAAGAATTATATTGAAATTCATCTTTGCAATGATAATGAATGTTTGCCCAAAAGTGTGTTCCAATATGTTCAGCTCTAAGTATGCCTGACGTTTACAAGTGACGGTGCGTTCAGGAATAACACCCCTCACTTTGAGTTGTGGTACGGGAATCACAGGAATATTCTGACTCCGTCCCAACTCTCGAACCAAGGCCTCCGATACCAGACTGATCTGCGACCCCGTATCCAATAAACATCTTATATTAATTCCACCAATCCTCGCGTAAATAATGGGTAACTGCCTAATTTCATCGTTCCGTGGTTTCACCGTCTCCTCCAGGCAATCTTCTGGCAAAGCAATCCATTCTTGTATGTTCGCTACTATCCATCCTTCTTCAACTTCCGACTGTTGCGTTTGTAGACTGTCTCCTTTATCCAAATTTAGTTTTTTTTAGCTCCGTTGCGACTCCCGTCATCATTTTGTCGCCCACGCCCCTGACTTTCCTCTTGTCTCAGTAGACTTCCAGCTTCCTCAGTATATGTGTCTGGATTCTTCATGTTCCCAATGGCTTTCTCCCATCGTCCTTGCTCTCCCCCTTGACTCGCCTGTAATTCCTCTAGGTAATTTTGTGATTGAGCGTGCCTATCATCCCAGTCATTTCGATTATTACGTGCCTCTCCTTGATTTTGATCTCTCCTTCCTTTCCATCTTTGATTCCCATAGTAATCACCGTATCTTCCATAAGGCCTCTCATTTCTTCGATTTTCACGCCATTGCTGATATCCTCTCTGTTGATATCTATTGTTGCCTTGATATGACCTATTGTTATAATTATTCTCGTTACGCTGGTACGGTCTGTCTTCTACCTCTTCCTGGTTCCGCCTAGGTGTGTATGTGCTTGTATTTGTACCCTGCGTTTTCGTGTTTGCCTGTTTTGGTTTTATGACCTCTGTCGTATTGACTAATTCCAGTTGTCTTCCTCCTCTATAATGATTATGAGATGTAGTCTCATCTATCTGGCGTAATATCTGTTCTGCATGTAAGGCCGTACTAACGTTCGCTGCGACTAGTACTTGTTGCACGTTGACTGGTAATTGCCGCGCTATAGTCATCACCAGATCCGCTTCATTTAAAGGATAATCAAGGTCGCGAAATTTTAACATTTGCATGTTAAAGAAATCTGATTATTTCGTTTGCTGGGTAGTTTGGTATTTCCTAGAGTAAAGCTCCATCCTTAAGCTCTGTTGTAATGCCGGCGACCAGTACTTGCGCAGAAACGCGATTTTGAAATCTGTCATAGTTCCAAATGTATATTTGAAGCTTAAAAACCATGTAAGGACATTTCCTGATAAAAATCTTTCCATCATTCTTAACCTACGTGCTTCAGGTACCCCAGTGTCATTGTAATGATCTTCAATTTCTTTAATAAAGGCTTTAGGTGTCACCCCTGAATTTTCCGTGTACTTCTGTGGTTTATAATCATTCGAGCGAATTACTTGGATAAGTTGTGTGGGCTGATGACCGTCTTGTGGCGTGGAACTCCTTTCAATATTCTTGCGAAACCCCTCCGTGTTTGTTGTTAATGGGCTCTCTGTCTGAGTCTGACTTCCTGCTGTGCTAGTCCCCTCTGGGCTATTTGAGTCGTCCTGCTTATTTTCCATTGTTCCCGTTTTAAATATCGAGGATTGTTCTATTGACCTCAGTTCAGCTTTAATGATCCTGTCTGTTTGTTCTTTAAGTTTACTCTTAATTTCTTGCTCTAATGCTTGAATACGAGTATGATTTTCGCCTACTGTCTTAAGGATGGTTGATCTTTCCTCTTTAGAATCGATATTCATTTTTCGCCAATCTTTTCTTATTTGCTCCTTAATTGTGCTTACTTTTTCCTCAATCTGGCTTTTAGCGTCATCCTGATTGCTTTCTATCTGGCTTTTCATTTCTTCCAATCTCGCGCTATTTTCGTCGATGGTATTCTTTAATTGATCCTGATCCGCTTCTAGGCTTTTCCATTGCTCCCTTGATTTTATTTCGAGACGGTCCATATCTTTAATTATGCCGGATATATTTTCATCTACCGCTGATAATTGTTGTTGAATGACCTTGCCGCTTTTTCCATTTCCTTAAATCGTCCTTCCAACTTATCCTGAGCTATCTTGACCTCGCTTGTACTCATAGTGCATGCTAGTTCAATTTGCTCTAATTTACCTAATACCGTTTCATCCAGAATGCTAAGTTTTTGATCAAATATAGTTTCCATTTTCTTAATCTGATCTAATTGTTTTTCATTGTTTTTACTAACATCTAGGGCCAGCAATACCATCTGTTGATTAGTGTGTTCCTTCATCTCTGCGGTTAACGAAGCTAATTGGTTCGTGTTTCTAACATTCTGCGCCTCTAACTGCGAATTTATAGTGTCATTGATTTCATTTTTTTAGTAATCTAGCTTGTTCCGCCTGATATTCATTTTGTTCAATCCTACTGTTATTTAATTGTGTCCGCAATGATTCACTTTGTTCGGATAGTTTAGTTTTTAGTGATTCACTCTGCTCAGACAATTTGTTTATAGATTCACTTTGTTCAGATAGTGTTGTGTTTAGTGATTCGCTCTGTTCTGATAGCTTAGTGTTTAATGATTCACTTTGTTCTAACATACTATTGTTTGATTGTTCAGATAATTTCTCTTTTAATGCTTCACTTTGTTCTAACATACTGTTGTTTAATTGTTCACTCTGTTCAGATAGTTTAGTGTTTAATGATTCACTCCGTTCAGATAGTTTAGTGTTTAGTGATTCACTTTGTTCCGCCAATTTAGTGTCCAACAATTTCTGTGTTCTCCTAGCAGCACTCTCAATGATTTCTTGAATCTGTTCTACTGTTGCCATGTTATACACTTTATATGAGACATTAGGGAAATGGCATAAAGCAATGTCCCCTGACACACACATATAATCCCAATGCACATTTAATTTCTTTACCCTACTCAGTTCATTTATAATTTACATTTAATCCCACTAGTCGATTGCATCTCTGAGTGGTTCTAATTTTACTCAATTTAATTTAAACCCAAACACATATTTATTCATTAAATTGTTATCCTGATCTGATATTAACACTGACTAATTAACAAAGTATTAATTGTCATTTAAGGCTACCAGCCTCCTAACATTTTCATGAGTTTGACTTTCTAAACAAATCTAGTTTTAACTTTAATAATCGGGCGCCCGATATCACGTATATTACTTTTTACTTTAATTCAATAGACAAAAACGTGAACCGTATTCTACATTGCAAACTCCTGATTTTAATTTATATTTCACACAGTTGGCGGTATCCTCTTCGCCTCAATTACTTTTAATAAAATATCACTTTCCGGTGATTAAAATACTGTCATAACTGCCTCCACTTGTGGCCTGTCAGTTTTACTCAAATGCGCCAACTAAATGTGTTCCAGCAGCGAACTAGCAACAAAAATACACCTTCATTGTTGCGTCAGTTTGTAATCCCAACTACGCTTACATTGACATGTGCAATTTCTTTGCCGTTACACCACAGTGAACCGCCCCACGCTTGGCCGCGCCAGTTTACCTCCTATGAACCCTTTAGTATTGCAGTGTTTATAAGCAAGAATCTTGATCAAGGGGTCGCGCTCAGTTCATAGTGTGATGTTTACGTTCGCCAAACAACATGCTCTACTGAGGTAAGGGTCATAGGATTAAAACTATAATTAAGAAAGGAAGTGACAAGGCGTAAAATAATAACATAATTTAATGACTATTAGTGCAAATAAAATGAATATAGACAACAACAATAATAAAATTCATCCCTGAATCTTCCCATGACAGAAATATTTATCAAAAGTTGAGGAGTCAGACGGATCTCCCCCTTATAAAAAAATTGTGGATCCAAGCTCCACTAACTTGCATTGGATTTTATGCATGCGTAATGACTAACTACGAGGAATGAGTACTAGGATGACTGTTCGTTTACATCGGGTAACAGCCACGACGCTTACGAACAATCATCTCGTAAATCAACGTTTACGGATATGGGACACAACACTAATAAAACCCTTAAAATTAATGCTGACACACAATCTAAAAACTAATATTTACAGGAATCTCCCTCGAGACCCTCCTTCAATGCAATGACGCATCTGACAAATGAGCTGCCAACCCGGCCAATTGCTCAATACACAAACAAGGAAAAGACAGCATCGCACGTGACTACACGGGTCACTAATATAGAACATAAACATGGAATGTAACCAACAACAACAAAAGCCTCACCGGCTGAGATTACATTATATGAACAAAAATGCACGTTAAGCTAACGCTTCGGAGATTATAGTGATTCGTAGGCAACTCCCATTTATTTAAACAATTTTTACCATTGATCAGTTCTTATTCGGTATTTCAAGTAAATACGGAGCCAACAAGCACTCCGCTAATGACCTTGATGCAATCTTTTCAGCCCGCCTTGTGAAACAGCTTCCCCCTTCCTCACTCTGTCATCGTCCAGCTCCAGTGTGTAAAAATAACTTGACCACCAGACCGTTATCTCGTAGAATCAACAGCAACAAATCACAACCACATAAACATATGGTAAGACCTTAATCGATATAGCCACATATGTCCTCGCAAGGTAACCATATGGACTTGGCACCAAGCTGACAGAAATCAGTCTACGCTGAAATTCCAGCTTGTAATGACCAATAAAATACACACACACACACACACACACTGCTGGGAATGACATAACATTTTTCACACAGGTCGGCTGAATCAGATCCTCACAATCTATTTAAACAAATATTAAAACCTACGAGAGAGCTGACAGCTCCTCGCCACAATTCACATTGCTCCAACGGCAATAAACTCACTGAATCTGATCAATAATAAACATTACAAGATTAATTTACCCTCCAATCTATTGCATGATTATACTAATTCAGTCCTACTTCTGAAACACAACATATCTCCGAGAGACGCTTCTTAATCGCACTACGTAAACATATGCGAACACGGTCGTCCACATAGCTACGTTAATTAAAACAAACAAACAAGAACTTACGGCTGATAAAATATGTGCGAGCTGTTTCCATGCAAAAGGTGTGTCAGACCAAAACTAAATACACTACGTTAATCAACACAAGCAAGATATTTACAAACAAAATATGCCCATATACCATAAGTTAATTTGTCAGATAATAAGAATATTATTAATGGACTCATCCTCTGCCAGTCACCGTCAACGAACATCTGCAGCCATCTCCCTATTTAAATTCTGCTTAGCTCATCTCAAACATCTCGATGGAGTGTTGACAGTTCCAAACTTCTTCCAGGATAAGCGATGTCATCTCTCGTGCTGATGCAAAAAGTTATAGATTAATTCACACTCGATATCTGTTTACTAAATTCGCCGTTTTAGGTACTTAATTCCCCAGAACAGTCTGTTGGCGAATTGTCGATGATACTGTCCCTACCAAAATAGTACTGTGACTATCTATCACACTGAATTTAACACATTTGTATTAATAAAAATCTGTGTCCTCATGACACGCAAAGTACAAGTGCCTACGTCCTCAGACGCGCAAAATGTAATGATAACCTGTGTCTTCCGATACACACAAAATATAATAGGCCTATATCTTCCGACACACACAATATAATAGTCCTATGTCTTCCGACACACACAATATAATAGGCTACGTCCTCCGACGCACAAAAGTATAAGCAATGTCTTGGCTCTTCACGCCACTTATAAATGAACTGGCCCTAGGTATCGATAGAGGGGGAAATTATATAAAAATTTCTCAAAATAATAGTGGTACAGGAATGAAACAAATATCACTGAACTCGGAAAATTGCGCAGGTCAAGAATATGCCCATTAATCCTAGAATCGATCGTAGAGATGTTGTCTAGCCGAACTCCCGCGTTAATGCTAGCTGTCGCGTGCCCAAGCTAGACTTGGCGCGTTCGTAAGCATTCATCTCTCATTGGTTCCACTTTTTTCAATAACTTCGCGGTTTTTATCAGACCTCGGCCTCGTGGGAGTGTCCAGTAGTATCATCAGCCACTCACGTTACTGCATTATATTTTTTCTAGGCGCGAATATTACAATGAACATGCCATAAGCGTGTCTCACCACGCGTCCCTTCTATTTTGAGGTAGCCACCACCTGTCCTTCTGAAACATTGCTAGGGTCTTTCTTTTCACAATGCTAAAGTAATTAGCCTTTTGTCAAACTGCTGCAGGTATGTTCCCACTGTCTCCAACAAATGCTTGAAGTTTCCTCATCTTCGTCTGGTTATTTCATGACGCTGGTGGAAATATTAATTAATTGGAGAAATAAAACATCGAATCATTTATCCATCAGAGGATAAAGGGTTCAATAGTTCCAGATTTTATCAAAAATGTGTTTGTTTAACCTTGAGCAATCCATGCGGACCATTATGTCCGTAGAACTTAAGTCGCCGTTTTCTGATCATCACTTCAAGGTTATCGATTTTACTATAAATTTCTGCATTGGATCTCAGTCTATAACCTTCCTGTGTTTTCCTAGGACCATAAATTCTTATTAAAATTCTTCTTTCTATCTTGAGCAAATTCTCCATTCCGGTTATATTTGTAGTTTCCATGCCGTACAAGATGACTGGTCTAACAACTGTATTAAAATGTCGTAATTTTGCATTGATAGACAGGTTCTTTTTATTGTATATATTTTTTGTACAAAAATGTAATCTTTCTAATTTCCCTTTTTTGTTCTCAATTGCCAATTTATCCGTCCCATTGCTACTAATTATTTCTCCAAAATATTTAAATCGGTCAGTGACCCTGATGCTCCCATAATTGCTGCTGTATTGCTAATAATATTAGTGTAAGAGCTTTATGAAAACGTTGTTGGCATGTTAAAGAATACATTTGAATTCAGTATGCCGTGTTCATAATGGCAACATTAATCTCGGGGTTTTCCGCCAACACGAAGTTCCTCCTTTCTCTACTAGAAAGCGCTATTGTGTCATGGGGCTTAGATATCAACCTCTTTGAATTTAATAGCGTTCCAAGGAACGATAAAATTCGATATGCAAGCTGCCACCTGGGTGTCAAATATCAAAGCTTGCACCCTGCACCCGAGGCCATGGGATAAAATAAAAAAAGAAAGAAAGAACGAAAGAAATACAAGTTGCGCAATAAGTTTGAAACTTAGGAAACTATAGTTCTAGCAACTGGGAGTGAGGTCGGGTGCCAGGTGTAAAGTCCACTCACACACCCGAAAACCCCACACTCACAGATACAAGCGCAAGGGATTAGGACCGCCCGTATGAATTATCTAGTGCTAGAGGACTTCGGCTATCAAACATTTTTTGCATTTATCTTCATTTTATCCTAAAATGTTTGACATCGATTCTACACATACGTACTGTAATTACTACAACTAGCGGGCCCGTGTGAGAACTATCGCATAATGGGTTGTGTGCGCCCCCCGTGTGTACAGACTACCCGCGCAGCTCTAGTGCTATGCGGGCTGTAGGCGACAGATTTCTCGCAGGGGCTATCGTCTTGTTTATTTGTTGAAAAGCACATTATAAACAAATACATATATTTCCGTTGACTTTTCTAGAAAAGCAAGAATTTTCCTGTACTATTGAGACGATTTGGAAGATTTTGGTACAAACCGTACTTTCTAACTCCTTCTGGTTTAGGAGCTTGAGTTTTGTGAAACATACACCTTAGCCTTAGCGTATTCCCTTAGCCTTAGCGTATTATATAATAAGATATCAATACCAAATAAAGTATTACTCTAATAGACCACAAAAAATAACCCCACACAAAAACGAAACAAAAATCCGCGAATTTTATGTTTGTTTATCCCGGTATTTATGTCAGAAAATTGATAATTATACATTGTTTTATATACTTTTTTCTTGTAATATATTAATTACTATACGATAAAATAACAAATTTAAAAACATAAAGATTTGATTGGCCAAGTACAATAGGTGACTCACGAGGCGGTCCTAATCCCCTGCGCTTGTGCAAGTGGAGCTTGTACCTAGCACTCTGCCGCGTTACCAGTTTGCTAGCCGTATGATAGAAGAAAGTAAGCAATTTGGTTTACAATTGAATCCTTCCAAGACAAGACTCATGACTATGACTAGGATTTTGAAGTAATATAAACATGCAAAATATGTATATACAGTATAAAATGTCATATCCGGACTAATGTGGCGACCGGCCGATCCGGATATGGAAAAATCCGGATATCACAAGGCTATTTTTTACAAATAGCTAGGTGACCAGAAATAATAATTCACGAGTTTGTTGTTGATTAATTTTAATGTTTTTAACGGTTTAGTATCATTTTGTTAACTGTATACTGTACATAGACTAAGAATGTAACATTTTGACTGCCCACACGTTGAGCGTACAAATGTAACAGTTTTGCTGCCCCAAACTGTTGGGAGATAAATGTAACTGTTTACCTTTGCCTAAGCTATGTTGTTTTAATGGGCGCCAAGACCTCAATGCAATGTTGAAATCTAAATTTGTATTTAACAACGTCTAGCTCAGGCAGAACACCTTCAAGACTCTATACACTCAGATCGTGGTATGATTTGATCATTAACCCAACAAACAATTGTATCAGGAGAAGGAATTGGTCTATATCTAATGCTACCTACTGAAAGCAAAGATTGCATTGTAAAAGAAAAGAATTTATTATATAAAACAAGTATAGCAAAATTAATAATAATAATAAGTTTAAAATTTAAATTGGAGCTTTGCGATTTTAATATTACCGACAGAAAATTACGTGAAAACGGAGTCTGATAAATTGATTTTACTCTTATTTCCAAGCTATGAAGTTACTGAAAGATGAAATGTAAAACAAAGAAAATGAGAGATTGCGTATTTCTGCGTCATTTGCGCTTACCACTGGAAATTGCCAAAGCATTTCCCTCGTACTTGATGATGCTGTGAGCTTCCCACAGTCTACTGGATGTCGTCATCTTCGTCGATGTTTGATGATATACTGGTAGATTAGATAATTCTATGGTCCGTACCTCGGACCCAAACACTCGTACAACCGCACTGGTTATGTTTTACAAAAGTTAGTCCTCCAATCCACGGAACATCGGAGTGATTCCCGCGTGAACCATACTTGGCAAGTTCAACACAGATAGTCACTAACTCCCCTGAACATCGGAGCGACACGCACTTGCAACCACACTCCGCAAGTTCTACACAGATAGTTACTAACTCCACTGAACATCGGAGCGACTCGCACGCTCACCCATACTCCTCAAGTATTTCACAGATTGTCCTCGTTCGACGGCGCGTCGAACGATATATCACCTGTCGGCTCCCCCACTCTTCAGCCGGCTTCAGCTTGCGTGGTCCTCTACGGATTGGCTGACCCACCACGCGATCTTCCCCTCCTCTGGGTCATTACACTCTGCGGGAGGGTTCCGTTTCAACAATTCGCCTTTCCTTGACGATGCGACCCAAGATTGCGTCATGCTTCTCGACAGGAATCAGCTTGTATTTGAATTCCCAGTGAGTCACGTCTCTCAAATACCCTAACTGACAAAACTCCGTAAAATTCCGTAATCAGATAATTTTCTATGATATCGTCGTTCGTAATAATTTGCTTGATAGTGTTTTCTAAGACATAGAAAACCTATCTGTATGCTTATAAGTCTTATAAAATGCTCCGAAATATCTTAATAATAATTATAATAAATTAATATTAATAATAAATTAACATGAAAATTTATCTTGGCTGAACAATTTGCCGCGTAAATAAATATAGAATGGCTTCCTACTGACTTATGCCAGTGGCATAAAAACCCCTCGAAAAACACGTTACATATTCGCCTCGGATCATCGGATGATTTACCGTGACGACGGTCCATTATCCGATTATCCCAGACACGTTAATAAACCCCATCCAAAATACATATTACATAAATGAAATCTCCCTAAATTACAGATATATACACTCATAATTTTTCTTCACGCACTTTGCGTCAAAGTTTGTTGTCACTATGGATTGCACTTTGCAACCAGTCCAATGTTTCTCATATAAAATAGTGTTCCACGGATATTTCCGCCTCTCAAATTTCTCTATGTCGGAAAAATAGACATAATTAATGTGTGAGCACTATGTATTTATGATGTCATATCACACGCATTGAAGGTGTTCTGATATATTTATATCACCATTGAACTTCCTAATTTCACTGGAGGTCCCTTCCTTATGGTGAAATTTAATCTCACTTATCACTGAGCACACGATCACACTATTGTGGCAGCGCCTCGTGACCATAATACTTAATCTCTCTTTAAAGTAGATTAAATTAAGATTGACTTCTGAAAAAAACAGTAAGTGCGCATTACATATAACACCAAATATTTCTGTGCCGTAATCGCCCTGTCTTGTTAAGTTCCCGTAGACCATATTCTACTTAATACTAGTTCTCAACACAGATCAGTTCTTCTCACACAAATAATACCTCTGTACAAATTATCTTAAATTACACACTTACAAAAATCTTACATGGCGAGGCCGTAAACAGAAATCACGTGTGCTGATATGTATGAGTTTCATGAAGGACTGTCTCGCATTCTGATGGCCCATCTTTTGCCTCGTGGACGCCTTAAGCAAAAATACCATGTACAAGCGCTCACCCATCTCTTGGAGGCAAATGGGAATTCACCAGCGCTTCCAAATTCTGGCCTTGGTGTATCGAGACATTTTAGTGCTCAAGAGCATCCGACAATCCCGTCATATTTCCCTGTACCTTAAAAACTCTCATTTACTTACATACTACCCCCCTGTGTGACTTCTGATACGCCTGCCTGGAAGACCAACTCCTCCCACGCACCAAATACCACACTTACTCATTTGATAGGCTGGCTCGCCAGCTAAACACACTCACTTTATGACACATATTTTCGTAGACTATGTATATTATTCGTCCCGTATAATCTGTTTCCCTTACTATCCTCCAGCACATATGCTGTTTTTCCAATACGTTTGGAAACTATAAATGTTTCTGTGTCACCTGCTTCCAACCTTGCAAGTGGCTCCCTTTAAATGAACGTCAACACGTTGCTCCACTAGCATATTTCTCAGTGTCTGTAACGATGCCCTGTTGCTACTGTCCACACATGTTAACCCTACTTTCCTCTGGTGTCACACCTCTACTCGACACTCTATGACCTAAAAATGTCACTTCTGACTGACAGAATGACGACTTAGACAGCTTCAAAGTGAACCCTGCCTGATCTAACTTCTGAAAAACTATATCTAAATGACGTAGATGCTCCTCAAAACTGCGTGAACTAATTACCATATCATCTATGTAAATGGTTACAAACTCTCCTGTGTCATCCCCTAATGCGATGTTTAAAGCCCTAATTAAAGCTGCTGAACTACTCTTTAACCCATAAGGTGTTCTACAAAATTGTTAAAGGTTATATTTATGACTAAAAGCTGTAAATGGTCTATCTTCGTACATAAGTGGCACTTGCCAAAAACTGGAACTCAAATCTACACAAGTGAAATACTTCTTCCCCTCAAATGTTTGCATTAATTCTTCTATTGACATAGATTTCAGCTGATCTGAACTAATTCTACTGTTAACCAAACGAGCGTCTAAACAAATACGAACTGTGCCGTCGGTCTTGGGTACCGTGATCAAAGAATTAACATATGGACTGTTAGAGTGCTCAATAATCCCATCTTCAAGCATCTGGTTAATTTGTGCCTCAACTGCACTCTGATAAGCGAAAGGTACAGGATATCTATGTCCTGTGAATACTGACCTATCAATAACGTTCAATGAATGTGTATAGCAATTGGCCATACCAATGCGATCCTCAAACACTCTCCTATTACACCATAACACATCATAGAGCCGAACACATTGTTCCACCTCTATATTTCCCAGAAATGCAGCATCACGTAACGAGTCCTCTAGACTTCCGTTCGTAATCACACTGCCCACAAAACATGGAGAACCCCGCTCTACGGCTGGCGATATCTCATTTAAAGTACAAATCACACCTACAATACTACTTCTCTGAATATGGTCATTGAACGCTACTTCTACTTCAGAATCTCCCCATTTAAATTTCAAACTCCCTACATCATAACATAAGTTACCAGACACTCTACTTAGCCACTCTGATCCCAAGATAACACTGAATACTAAATTTGGAATTACAAGGCAAATCTGCTTCTCTACATGATTATTAATTTTAATGTCTACTAAAACTTGCTTAGAAATTACTTTAGACCTCTTCCCAACAGCTGTGATAACAAAAGTGCTTTTAATTGGCATCTCCTCAAAATTTACTCCAGTTCCTTTCATTTTATCATAAAATGCACTAATTATGCAACTCTTCATACAACCACTATCAATTAAAACATCTGTGTACGCCTCGGACACGTTAAATTTAACTATGGGGCTCTTACTAACCACTTCCTGAATAATACCTTCATCATTTAGTTCATGTAATAATTCATTTCTTACATTTAGGTCATAGGGTTCCTGTATAATTGTATGGACAGGGCATGCTACAGACTGAGATTCTGACCTTACTTCGCAGCCTGGTTCGCGTTTAAAGAACCGCTACAGCTGGCCGTAGTACTAGTTACTACTGCACTGGTCTGGTTGTTCTGAGTTGTGTTGTCATTGTTTGGCTGTATATTACTACCACTAGGCTGTCCTCTTCCTTGACCCCTATTCTGGTTGTAATTATTGTCATTATAATTTCTTCCTTGATTTCCCCTGAAATCATTGTTTCTCCCTTGATTTCCCCTGTAATCATTGTTCCTCCCTTGATTTCCCCTAAAAATCATTGTTCTTCCCTTGATACTGATTACCATAGCCATTTCCTCTGTTCTGATTTAGCTGATTATTATTATTTCTATTTTGAGCGTTGGCTCCTTCGCCACCGTTCCCTTGAACTTCCTGATGCCTGGCTTCATTAGGTCTATTATTATTATTACCCTGGTTCCTATTGAAATTGTCCTCATAACCCCCTCTCCCTAGTGCATCAAATGTGCTTAACAATTTTTCTACTTGTGATATTGTCTTTACATTCTGGATACAAGCAGCCTCCTTGATCCTATAGGGAAAGTGCCTAAGTAGCAACCTTACCACATCACTTTCCTCCTTCAACCCATCCAGATATTTACACACTAATAGCTGCCCTAAAAAGTATTCGGTCATGGTGGAGCTTCCTTTAGGGTTATATTTACCACACACTACTCCCTCACGATGCTGCGACTGAATAACCTCATTCCAGAACTTTTCACAGAATTTCATTTTAAAATCATTGATATCAGTAAACTTGTCTCTGTAGACAGCAAACCAATTCCTCGTTTCCCCCACAAACACTTGTTCTAAAATTTCAACTACCTGGCACCACTCAATACTACCATTTTCCAACCTCTCCCCGAATTTATTTTCTATAGTGTTCATGAACTCCATTGGGCACCCCTGTCGATTGCTGAACTTACCCAGTTCTACCTCCCTGTGTGTGCTATTCACAAAAACTGGCCTATTCTGACTATTTTCTTGCCTGATCCTAGCTTTTAATTTTAATTCTAATTCTGCGATTTTCTCCTCAGCCTTCCTCTCAATACTGTTTACTGTTAATTTAATGTTTCCTTCTGATTCTTCTACTTTATCATATAGCTTTGCTTGTTTCTCCTCAATCTTGCTAATGCTCTCTCTATTACTCTCTCTTAAATCATTTACTTCTGCAACTATTTGTGAGTGGACTTTCTCAATTCTACCCCCCAGCTGTTCCTTAACCTCTTTAGTAGCTACCTGAATTTTGTCAATTTCTCCCCCCAATTGCTTTTTGACCTGCTGTGTTTCCAGTTGCACTAGTTCTTTTAAATTTTCAGCCTGTGTACTGATTCTAATTTCCAACTCCTCCTGTACTTTTCCTAATTTCTTGTCTACATCTGCAATGATCTCTTTAACCTTCTCTTCCATTACTCCTCTGATTTCTCCTCTAATCTGCTCCATTTTCACACTAATTTCCTTGTTGTTCTTATCTAATTTTGCATTATTCTGTTCTAATTTTTTATTTAAAGCTTCTGTACTTTCTTTATTTTCCCTACTGTTTTGTTCTAATTTTGCATTATTCTGTTCTAATTTTGCATTTAAAGTTTCAGTACTCTCTCTATTTTCCTTACTGTTTTGTTCTAATTTTGCATTATTCTGTTCTAATTTTGCATTTAAAGCTTCTGTACTTTCTTTATTTTCCCTACTGTTTTGTTCTAATTTTGCATTATTCTGTTCTAATTTTGCATTTAAGGCATCACTACTAACTTTGTTCTGATACATGAACTCGAGAAGTAAAGTTTTTAATTCTGGTTGGCCGCCTACACTCCCTGTTTCAGTATCGGGATTTACCTCCGCTACCCCGGTACTACCATCACTCGACATACTGCTCGTATCATCACTCTCCCGTTGATGACCACTACGTAACCTCATCTGTCTTTCTTTCTCATCCCCCATAATGATATACACTGATAAAGACAAATAACCCCCAAAATACAGGCACAGAAATATATACCCTTCTCCTTCCACAAATGTTATTAGGTTTTCATCCCCACGTTGGGCGCCAAGTGTAACATTTTGACTGCCCACACGTTGAGCGTACAAATGTAACAGTTTTGCTGCCCCAAACTGTTGGGAGATAAATGTAACTGTTTACCTTTGCCTAAGCTATGTTGTTTTAATGGGCGCCAAGACCTCAATGCAATGTTGAAATCTAAATTTGTATTTAACAACGTCTAGCTCAGGCAGAACACCTTCAAGACTATACACTCAGATCGTGGTATGATTTGATCATTAACCCAACAAACAATTGTATCAGGAGAAGGAATTGGTCTATATCTAATGCTACCTACTGAAAGCAAAGATTGCATTGTAAAAGAAAAGAATTTATTATATAAAACAAGTATAGCAAAATTAATAATAATAATAAGTTTAAAATTTAAATTGGAGCTTTGCGATTTTAATATTACCGATAGAAAATTACGTGAAAACGGAGTCTGATAAATTGATTTTACTCTTATTTCCAAGCTATGAAGTTACTGAAAGATGAAATGTAAAACAAAGAAAATGAGAGATTGCGTATTTCTGCGTCATTTGCGCTTACCACTGGAAATTGCCAAAGCATTTCCCTCGTACTTGATGATGCTGTGAGCTTCCCACAGTCTCCTGGATGTCGTCATCTTCGTCGATGTTTGATGATATACTGGTAGATTAGATAATTCTATGGTCCGTACCTCGGACCCAAACACTCGTACAACCTCACTGGTTAAGTTTTACAAAAGTTAGTCCTCCAATCCACGGAACATCGGAGTGATTCCCGCGTGAACCATACTTGGCAAGTTCAACACAGATAGTCACTAACTCCCCTGAACATCGGAGCGACACGCACTTGCAACCACACTCCGCAAGTTCTACACAGATAGTTACTAACTCCACTGAACATCGGAGCGACTCGCACGCGCACCCATACTCCTCAAGTATTTCACAGATTGTCCTCGTTCGACGGCGCGTCGAACGGTATATCACCTGTCGGCTCCCCCACTCTTCAGCCGGCTTCAGCTTGCGTGGTCCTCTACGGATTGGCTGACCCACCACGCGATCTTCCCCTCCTCTGGGTCATTACACTCGGCGGGAGGGTTCCGTTTCAACAATTCGCCTTTCCTTGACGATGCGACCCAAGATTGCGTCATGCTTCTCGACAGGAATCAGCTTGTATTTGAATTCCCAGTGAGTCACGTCTCTCAAATACACTAACTGACAAAACTCCGTAAAATTCCGTAATCAGATAATTTTCTATGATATCGTCGTTCGTAATAATTTGCTTGATAGTGTTTTCTAAGACATAGAAGTCTTATAAAATGCTCCGAAATATCTTAATAATAATTATAATAAATTAATAATAATAATAAATTAACATGAAAATTTATCTTGGCTGAACAATTTGCCGCGTAAATAAATATAGAATGGCTTCCTACTGACTTATGCCAGTGGCATAAAAACCCCTCGAAAAACACGTTACAAGAAATAGAATTGCTTTAAACTAAATTAAAATAATTAAATTATAATACAGTAATACGCTTTACAGTACATGTACTTACATAAATACACTGTACATTCTGCTTCTACATAATTTTTTGAAAATGTTTGTCATTTTCTGTTGCTTCACGCACTTCACTTAGGCCTACTGTTTCTACATTAGTTTTTGAAAAAGTTTGTGATTTTCTGTTGCTTCACGCACTGTACACGCTTTTTGGATGCCATGGCCCTCAATCTTCTTAAACGCATCACTTCAGTCACACTCGTTTCATCTTGATTTTCTACGTAAGTGATTAAAGATTCTATGGTCTTGAATGCCTCAGAGTGACTCATTATAGGGGCGTTGTCCTCCCTGGCTAGCACACTAATGTATCCTCGCTCTCAACTACGACTTAAAAATTCATTCGGAGATGTGTCCGGATATGGGAGGGTTCGGATATCACAGGTCCGGATGTGACAGGTTGTACTGTATTAATATAATAATATTAGGTGAAATATGTAATATTGCTTTAAAAAATTTAAAATATGTAATATTAATTCAATTTTTATATAAATGATATGTTTCACATTATATTACTCGAAGATTCCTTATTTTATTAATTTTTGCAAAATAAAGTGCGCTACAATACGAACTCAAGAATAAGTATTGTGAGGGGCACTTTCTGTTTGGGAGGAAATAAGCTTATAGACCCTATCAAAACAACAGGTTGAAAAGTAGAGTCCCAGGCACTCACTGTACAACTGAAATAAACTGAAGTCCAGACACTGAGTCTCCGGCAGGGTTCTACGTGAATTATCTCCACTAATTCTTGGAATTCTTCCCTGGCCCTTTCTCAGCAACTTAGGAAGTGCTTGGAAAATCCGTTTCATGTACCTGAGTTTCTAGTGACTGTTTTGAATTACCGTAGGCCTATATTTCACTTGCGAAAAAAATATCTTACTTATTTTTTTTACAGAAAGAGACAGAATATGTAATTTTACATAAAAAGTAAAAGTATGTAAAAATATGTAATTATGATCAAATATGTAAAATATGTAACAAAAGAATGTAATTATATGATAGCTAAGGTTCTAATTAATGGTCATTTATAATTATTATTATTTATGAACAGGCAAAGGAAAAGAATTTGTAATTACATAAGAATCCTAGCTTAACCATGACATTCATGCCCAACTTCACTTGAATCACCTGCTGTAGCGGATGACACATCAATGGGATACTGTAAAGAATACTGTTCACGCGTGAATTATCGTCAAATCAGTATTGACAACCTCACGCATACGATATACTGTATAGGCGGTATTGTAAAACAAAGTAGTGCCAAGTTCAATTTATAGTGCGCCAAGTTGCATTAATTGTGTAATGTTTCGCTATTCTGTAATTAATGTGAGTAATCTTTGATTGCACCCCTGTAATTAATGTTTCTTGTGAGAGTAACATTTCTTAAATCCAGTCCAACGGGTTTTGCCTGAACCAATAATCAATACGTACCGTGGCCTTGTGGGCCACGTTAGGCAATACACCCCTGGTTTTTGTCACGCACAGAGGGAATACTCACGCATCAATAATACAAGTCAACGAACAAAGCATTTTGTATTGTGTTTATTATTTAATGCATATATTCTGACTTTTTAGATTGAACATTAACCAAAAACGCCATTCATAATTAATTAATAAAGTTTGATTTTGTACTTTATGCAGTGGTAAATAACGTTGCATGTAAAATTAGGCCTCAGGAAAGAATATGTAAATGCTCTTCGTCAAGATTCTGAAGCTTTTCAATATTTAAAGACTTTCTTTTCTTAAACTGTCAGAAGCTAAACTTAAAGCTGGTATTTTCGTCGGTCCTCAAATAAAGAAACTAATGGCCATCGCAGAAATTCCACAATTACTCAACCCCCACAAGCAGTGATCCATGGCTTCCTTCGAAACAAGAAAGCTGAGAATTACAAACAGCTTATTTCCGCTATGCTTGAGAACTTTAAACTCATGGGTTGCAGAATGTCCCTGAAAGTACACATGTTACATGCTCACTTGGACCAATTTAAAGATAACCTGGGGGCAAATTCAGAAGAGCAAGGGAAACGTTTTCACCAAGACGTGATGGACTTTCAGCAACGTTATCAAGGTCAATATAATGAGAACATGATGGGTGATAATATTTGGGGGCTAATACGAGAAATATCCACACAGAAGAAGTACCAAAAATATTCATTTTTAAAACTTGTTTGTATTCTTCTTTTTTGATTTGTAGATTAATGTTAACTATGTTATGGGAATAAACGTGATGTAAATCATACTAATATATAAAAATGAGATGGTGTGTGTCTGTCTGTCTGTCTGTCTGTGTGTTTCTCAATAACGCAAGAACCACTGGTCCGATTTAAATGATATTTTTGCATGGATGTAGCTGATTTACCAGGTTTACATATAGGATACTTTTGATTTCGATATTTTGCACTATTAAAAAAGGCGACCATTTTAGTGACGTCACTACACCCTTTGGTTTCAAAATTTCATATTTACATATCAAATAAAAAGAGAATGCTTTGAAATAGCAAACTTTTGATGGCACGTACGAGATTTAAAATTTAATTTCCTATCCGAAGGTCCTTATCACTTTTCGTGTATCTCAAGCGGTTAGCGAGTAAAACCTAAATTTGTGCAATAAAACACGGTCAACACCGAGCGATGCAGTATATCTCTCTCTATATAAAAATGAAAGTTTGTCTGTTTTTATTCTGAATTTCTACGGAAATTTGAGTTTCAGACTGTTTTATGATGGATACATGCGAAAATATGTTTTTGTCCGTCTGTCTGTCTGTTTGTTTGTTTGTTTGTTTGTTTGTTTGTTTGTCTGTGGACAACTTTGTTCCCTTATAACTCGAGAACGGCTGGGTGTATCAACGTAAAATTTGGTACAGATATCCATCAGAGGCACGCCACTAATCATTGATGTAACTCTTCTCCGTACCTCTCATAAAAGGGGGCCTACCCCCTTAAAATACATGCTGAAATAGGCGTAGAAGGACGAGACAATGCTCGACAATATTCATTTTCAGTCCCTCAATGTGAAACAAAACTCGGGGACCCTGAAACCACATTATAAGGCCCTAAAACCAGCCGTTTATGAGATATTCCCAGAAAACTAATTTCATTTAATAAACTAATGAACGAATGCAAGCCGGTAACCATGACAACAGATTCTCAGAGGTCTATCTAGTGCTGTAAGACGCAATGCAATTCCATTAATTACATTAGTGTGAAAGTTTGCAAACGGCTAGAAGGTTATCACGGAACCAAATTAAGCTGTAAAATGCTCTTAAGGGGGTCAAGGGGTACTCTAGAATTTTTTCATGCGATTTACACCTGCGGATATGGTACGGCAGGTCTATTATATTCCTATCCCAATATTATTATTATTATTATTATTATTATTATTATTATTAATATATTATGGCGTACGACGACGAGAAAAAGCCCCTCGGTGCCAGAAACAAAACTCGGAGACCCTAAAGGATCCTCAAAAACTTCATTATAAGGCTCTAAATCCAACAGTTTCTGAAATATTCCCAGAAAACTAATTTAATTTAATTTAACAAAATAATGAAGGAATGCAAATCGGTAAGCATGACAACATTATATCAAGGGGTGGCATCCAAATTTCCATCTATTTCTGTAAGAAGCAATGTCACTCCATTTATTACATTTCTGTGGAAGTTTGCCAATGGCTATAAGGTTTATCACGGAACCAACGTAGACTGTATAATTCATCAATGCAATAAAGGGGGTCAAGGAGTAACCTAGAATTTTTTCATGCAATTTTCACGTGCGGCATATAGTACAGAAGGTCTATTATATCTCCAAACAGCAACATTATTTTCAAAAATTCCTGAATTGAATCAGCATTTTTTGATGCTTTTAGCAATTTAGGCCATATGAGGCTAAATAACTTGAATTTTCATGCACCACAAGCCTTTATAATTTATGAAAGGGATCTTCCTGTGTATGGAGACCTAACACAACGTAGAGGGTCAGTTTTTATGTGACGTGTATTGCGTTTCGTCTACAAGGTTTTCAATTCTATTTCACGTCAGGAAGTACATGTTAGGTGAATTTAGTTTGAGAGCACATTTTAACTAACCATTTTTTTCGACATACGGGTTCATCGTAAGGATGATTTTGTTTGATACTGCGTGGTAGATATACCCATATTTGGACATCTGGGTGATATGTTGTAGACAATAGAATTGTCTGTCTGTCTTTCTGTGTATCTTTATGTACGCCTATAAATCGAGTTCGGATGCTTGGTGCATCGGAAAATTAGGTATGGTAACCATGAGAGTCAATACACCAATAATTTATAAAACTCTTCACCGTACTTTTCATACAGTAGATGGGTGGATCTAGGGAAAAACTTCTCAAAATACATGCTAAAATAGGTGAAATATAAAAATTATCCTAGAAGGACGACCAGAGCATATGTTGCGCTTCTCAATGTGAGACACAAAATTCCGGAGTCTATAAAAGGTCTCCGAAAACCACATTTTAAGGCCCTTAAATTAACAGTGTGTGTGATATTCCCAGAAAACTAACTTCGTTCTGATAAACTTATGAAGGAATGACAAACCGCTAACCATTGCAACGATAGCCCAATTGATAATGTCTGGTGTTAACACCGAACACCGTTCGAAGAACGGGTACTTCTGCTTGTACAGTATATAAATTAACGTTTGTTTTCGTTTGAACTTATACAAATAGAAAATTTCCTTCAAATTTGAATTTCCGTTGTGGTAGCTACAAAAGCAAACGTCATTAGGTAAAACTATTTTTAGCCTACTTTTCTCATTTTGCAAAAATGAGGAAAAAGTAGACTTATGAGATCGATCTAGGAAAATGTGTGTCTGTCTGTCTGTCTGTCTGTCTGTCTGTCCGTCTGTCTGTCCTGCTGTCTGTCTGTGTGTGTGTTCCCACCTATCAACTCCTAAACGGCTGCAGCTATCCAAACCAAATTTGGTAGGAGCAAAGATCTATACCAGAATATCTCACGGCCATATAAATTGACGTCAGTGCTACCAACTGCTGAAAAATCGCAATTGGAATTTGAGCTCTATGTTGGATATCTCAGATGTTATGCATGCGAACTATTCAAAAAATGGCACACATAGGGACAATAGCATTCCAGATTCATTTTCAGAAGACCATACATGCCTGTATTGCCAACACGATTCTAAGCCTGCCGATAAGTCCAATTTCTAAATGCATGCAACTTCTATACTAGTACGACGATTGGATTTCAACCAAATTTTACATGTATAAGGTGCGTTCAAACATTAACGATCCGGAGGCTGGAATGCGCAAACCTGTGACGACATCGGCTAATCGCGTTGTGTGTGACGAGGTGTGGTTCCGACCAGAGCGTGGAAGGTCACAGCCCGTCGCTAGAGGGCACTCATGCACGTCACGTGACGATACAAAGCGAGCAGCAGCATGCATCAATCGTCCAACGCTGCCAGTCACATTGCAAACAGTGACATGGAGGCGTCAAACGAAGAGCAAAGAGGTGTTGTTCGGTTTCTGATAGTGGAAGGAGTAGGGGGAACGGACATTCATCACTGAATGTCACACGTGTACGGCGAACACTGCATGTCCCATGCAAGGGTCAAGGCGTGGCACAAGAGCTTCAGGGAAGGACGGGTGTCGTTAGCCGATGATGCCTGGTCTGGGGCACCCTCCCGCATTACCGATGACAACGTCCAGCTGGTTGATGCACTCATTAAACAGGACCGCCGAGTGACAGTGAACGCTATAGCCGCCGTGGTCGGATTGAGCGTCGGAAGTATGCACACTATTATGAAGGAACGACTGCACTTGCGCAAAGTGTGTGCCCAATGAGTGCCCCACAGTCTTCAACTACACCAGGAAGCATGTCGAATGGCCCACTGTCTTGGTCATCTGCAGCGCTGTGCGAGGGAAGGGAATGGGTTCCTGGCACGAGTGGTGGCTGGAGATGAGTCATGGCGTCATCACTTCGAACCAGAATCCAAACGACAAAGCCTCCAGTGGAAGCATCCAGGGTCACCACCACCCAAAAAAGGCAAGGCCATCCACTCGAGTGCAGAAAAGAGTAATGTGACTTTCTTTGAACAAGAAGGCCCCCTACTGATACACTTCATGCCACACGGGACAACAGTGAATGCCCAGCGTTACTCGCTAACCTTGAACACCCTTCGCCAAGCGATCAAAACAAAACGACCAGGCAATCTCACCCGCGAGGTCATTCTGCTCCACGACAATGCACGACCTAATACGGCCAACACAGTCGTGGCACTCCTGCAGAAATTCAAATGGCAGGTTCTCGGCCTCCTCCATACAGTCCGGACCTCTCTCTCTCCCTGTGATTACGCCATGTTTGGTCCCCTGAAAAGGGCTTTGCGGGGCCAACGATTCACTTCGGACGCCGACGTCCAGCTGTACGTGCAGAACTGGTTCACATCGCAGCCCAGGGAATTTTATGAGACAGTCATTCACCGCCTAGTGTCACAGTGGGACAAGTGCCTCAACAGCCAGGGCCAATACTTCTAACATACAGGTACTGGTTTCTGTAATTATGCCACCGGCTCGTTACTTTTTGAACGCACCTTATATGTGTACTACAGCAGATATGACTGCGTATTCTAATGAGCCACCAGGGCTGCCAACTGTTAATAAATGCTCTCTCTATATTTTAACCCTAATATAAATATATCATAAGCCTCCGTGGCTTAGGCGGCAGCACGCCGGCCTCTCGCCGAGGTTCAAATCCCGGTCACTCCATGTGAGATCTGTGCTGGACAAAACGGAGGCAGACAGGTTTTTCTTCGGGTACTCCGGTTTTCCCTGTCAAAATTTCATTCCAGCAACACTCACCACTATCATTACATTTCATCTGTCATTCATTTACTCATTGCCCCAGAGGAGTGCGTCAGGCCTAGGCTGCCGGCACAGTTCATATCCTCGCCACTAGATGGGGGCTTCATTCATTCAATTCCTGACCCGGTCGAAGACTGGAAACAGGCTGTGGATTTTTCATCAATATATCAAAAAGTATGCAAGCCAACAGCTCTAAACTTTGCACACGTATAATACCTGACATTCTACCTTAGTTCGGAGTAACTTACAGAATATAATAATACTTTTATTGCAACCAAATGGCCAAACAAAAACAAAAGGAAAATTCAATTACAATACAAATTATTCAAGCAATTTCAATTTTGCATTCTGGTGCCTTGGTTTGCATATTCTGTAATTGATTGGGTTCTCTTTTTGCACAATTCTATGTGGTAGCGTCCACATGTTTGTTCACATAATTTGCACTCACACGTCTCAGCTGGCTCATGATATGATGTGTTCACACAGACGAGATGATGAAATCCGTGTACCGCCATTCTGGTCAACACGTGCCTCATCTCAAAGCTTGATGTGGCCCATGTCCGATCTACCATGGCCCCCGTTCCATAAAACTCTGCGGGTATTTCTTCCCTTTTTGCTTTTAATGTTGATAAAAGATTTTCCGAGGCTCGAGTGCTGGGAAGAGTCAAAAGTGTTCTTAGGTCCTCGATAAGGAATGTTTCTCTTACGAGGAGGTAGACGAGTCTGGAAAGTGTAGTCTTTGACACTCCTAGTGCTCTTTTGATGTATAATGCTTTTACCCGTTCTAATTCGGATAGGTTCTTTTTCGGTGAGGTGCGACCATATGACTTCTATCCCATACGTTAATATGGGCATTATTTTATCTCTGAAGAGCATCATTGCTGTTTCTAAGTTGAGGGATTTAATGTAACCGATCTCGTGCATCGCCCTTGCTGCTTGCGTTGCTTTCTCAGTTATATGTTTCGTGAAACAGTTGGCACTTGTTTGCAGCGTGATGCCTAGATATTTAAAATCTTTAGCGATGTTTATTGTCGACTTTTTGATGCATATTTCCGCCAAAGCTGGAGCCTTTCCTCCTGGTCTAGACCATCATTTCTGTCTTAGATATGTTGATCTCGAACTCATGCTTGGTGCACCATTTCTCCATATCATTTATAGTGTCCTGAAGTTCAGTGATGTCTGTTGATCCAACCACTATATCGTCGGCGTGCGAGTATGCAACTATGTTCTCTCTTTGGATTATTCGCATTAGATCTCCTGCTGCTAGAATGAATAGTAGAGGGCTTAGTGGATCTCCCTGCAGTACTCCGTTTGTTTGGAGTATCGGCTCTGAGACTGAAAGATTGTCCGAGACTCTTACTTTGTTCCATTGGAGTATGGAGCTTATACTTCTCATCCATATATTGTTTTTGCCTCGAGTCTCTTCTAGTTTCTTTATCACCAAATTCATGTTTACCAAATCAAAGGCCTTAGTGAAATCTATGAAAATGGCGTAAAACTTTTCCTTTCTGTTAAGGGCTTCCCAGATGTCATTTAACAGCAGTTCTATTGCAGTTAGAGTCGATCCTCCTTTTCTGAAACCGAATTGGTTTTCCGGAAGATATTCGTTGATTATTTCTTTTATTCTCTCAGTTATTATTTTTGTAAATATTTTAAAGGGGATATTCTCCAACGCAACACCTCTGTATTTATTGGGGTCCTTGGGATCTCCTTTTCCTTTATACAGCATTTTGATTATTGATTCTCTCCACCTATCTGGTATTGATGCTGTCTCTACGCATTTATTATATAGTTTCGTCCAAATAGGAACTAGTAGATGGAAAGTGTCCTTTATATATTCACTATATAGCCCGTCTGGTCCTGCAGCTTTTCTGTTCTTTGTTCCTGCGATGATGAATTGGATCTCACTATCAGTCAGTGGGGCCCATTCTGTTGGTAATTGCAGGCCGTTCTCCTGTGTGGGTTTTGGTGTATCTTTTATTCCTTCTCTGTTAAGAATGCTACTGAAGTGAGATTTCCATTCTTCCATGTTTATATAGTGTGTCTGCGCTTGCTTCCTTGGACATAGTGCAATATATGGATCTCCTGTAGCTTCTTCTACTATTCGTTTGCCTTCTTCTTCCCAATAAATCCTCTTCTTCTCTCTTAGTAGCTGCTTGTAACAACGTCTCTTCTTGTTGTACTCTTGGGTGAGTGTATGATTCGCAATGTTCAATCCTAGCTGGTGTAGGCTGTCCAGTACCTCTTTCCTTGACAAATAGCATTCCTGGTCGAACCATTGTTTTGCTTTTCTCTTCATCCTAGGGCTTGCGGCTTGTGTTAGAAGTTCTTCTATAGCTTGCACCGCTTCCTCCAATCTTGAGTCTTCTATTAATGATTCTATTTGTTCTATCTGTTCTGATAGTTCTTCTACCTTCCGGACGTCTATTTTCCTCGAGAGTTGTTGTTTTACTTCGATTTGTATTTCCTTCCATTCTCCTTGAAGCTTTATTTCCATTGGTATATGTTTTCGTAATGGTGTGTGATGTGCTGTCCAAAGAGGGGTTATTTCCCCTTTTATTTGGCCTCTTATCAATGCGATATCTATTGTGCTTTTGCCATTGTGGCAAATATATGTTGGTACAGTGGTATTGTTTAATAGGCGGAGGCCTTCTTCATGCAACTGTTCCATGACTAGTTTAGTTTTGTAGTTTTCTATATCAAGCCTGCAATTTAGGTCTCCTGCGATGATTAGAGGTTTGTCCTGCTTACTTTCTATGATTAGTTGGCCTAACTCATCTATTATATCCATAGCAGTTGTGTTCGGTTGAAAGTAAGCCGAAATAATTGTAATATATTTCGTCTCAATTAGCATGGTGTGATCTTGCTTGATGGTCAAGATTATTGGGGTGAGCCACGGCTTGAGGAGAACTGTTAGTCCTCCTTTCGGTCTACCTCTTCCCCCTTGCTTCGCATGCAGATGTATACTATAGTATTTCGCATGCTGCCATTGATCCATGAGGAAAGTTTCCGTTAGTATTATTATGTCAAATCCTTCCAGACAGTCTGTTCGTGCCATACTCGTTGCAATTTTTTAAACCTTCTATATTCCATGGCATTATCTTGATACTTTTTCGTCTTTCCTTCTCTCTGTACTTCGTGTTCTTGTTCTCTGACTGGCTTGTACCTGTCTTATTCGAGCGATACCCCTGGGTCCCGCCGAAAGAACCGAAAGCGACTGATCGTTATTCCTGCTGGCCAGAAATTTGTATCATTTACTATTTCTAGGTACTTTAGAGGTATTCCTACCTTGAACAATTTCGTGTTATATCTCGATAACATTTCCTCGCAAATAAAGTTTCCTGCGATTTCCTTCCTGGCAAGGAATTTCTTTATTGCCTCTATTGTGGTTTCCGGTCTTATTCTTCCCACGAAAAGCCAAGCCATTTTGTCTACAGCTTGTAAATCTTCATCTCCTGATCCAGTGCCGGTCATAGTAGCTTGTTTCCGCGCCGGCCATCGTTTCCTTCTCTGGGATACCAGCCTCCATTGCTCTTGAGTTGTTGAATCCGTTGACCTTGCCTCTTCTTGAATTTGGATCGATCCGCTTGTTTGCAATGGAGAGTAGAATCTTCCTTTGTGGTGCAGTTCTCAATTCTTTCACCCTCCCCCATGATGGCGTTGGGTCCCTTACAAAAATTGGCGTAAGACGGACGCTTCTCTGTGAGGTTGGCAGTATGCAGTTTCGCAATTCCTTGTTGTAGATTTGAGTCATGTTGCTTTGTGATTGCAATTTCCTCTTTAATCATCTTCCTGATATTTTGTGTGAAGTTTTCCATCATTACTTTCATTTTTTGGGCTACATTTTCCATGATTTTGCCTTCCGGTACCTCGAATGTCTTAGCGATCTGGTCGTTCGGCAGTATCCCGGTAGATGTCGGTATAATATGGTGTCTGCCGCTTGTTGCTGCATTTGTGCTGTCAATAAATGTCTCTGCGTTCCGATCATTCGACAGTTCTCCGGCAGGTATCGGTAAAAGCTGGTTGTCACTTTCACTTCCCCAACTAGGCGTAGCGCTGCTGTTGCTTCGAGTTGCCTGTGTTACGCCATCAGATGGTGCTAGTTGTCCTTCTGTCCTGCTATCTATCATAGAGTAATCTATGCTTTCTGTTATCCCTTCTGCCTTATTCTTTTCTCCTTCCATAACCTCATCTTGCAATTTTTTGTTATGCCCATTCTCATGTTCTACAATACATTTCAGAGTGTTAAAACAGTCCCTAATGACACTCACCGCTTGATGAATGTCTTCTTTCTTATCTTTCGTAAGGTATCCTCTTGCTTCCGCGATATTCAATAAGCATTTCAGAGCATGAGTAACACGCACTTCTAAGTCTTCCGCCATTGTTGCCAACACGATTCTAAGCCTGATGATAGGTGCAATTTTTAAATGCATATAACTTCTATACTAACAAATGGATTTCAACCAAATTTCGTATGTGCTTTGTGAACCACAACAGTTATGACTATGCGTATTCGTAAGAACAAGCAGGGCTTCCAACTGTTGATAAATGCTCTCTCTATTTGTTTAATCCTAATATCAATATATCAGAAAGTATGCAAATCATCATCTCTAAACTTTGCACACGTATATTACCTGACATTCTAGATTAATTTGGAGTAACTAATATACCTCAGTGCTGCCAACATGATTCCAAGCTTTCTGGTAGTTTCAATTTTTAATTACATGTAAGTTCTATACTAACAAATGGATTTTATCCAAAATTGGCACTATAATAGATCGTAATATTTCAGTTTAATTCTGAGCGTCACATACATGACATTGTTGCCAACGTGATTTTACGCGCACTGATAGGTTACATCCAATATCAAACAGCATGTAACGTCCATACTATACATTAGAGCAGCGGTTCCCAAACTGGGTTCTGCGAAGGCATCGCAGGGGTTCCGCGATAAATCATAAAAATCAAATTTAAAACCGATTTTAAAATAAAACCACACGAGGCTAACTATCAGGTTGTCTCTAATGCGAAGGTAGGTGGAGTTCGTGTTATATCCAAACACCTATTCGCCAACGTTAGGACTTCGTTTTATGACTTTTATCACAGCCCGGCGTCTTCGATTCGTGCAGAAGGTTCTTTTGTCTTATAATTACTAGCACACCGCTACTCGCTTCATTCAGTTCAGTTCAGGGAAATCTTACGTTCGCTTCCATACTAATCTTTACAATCGTAATTCGTGCTTGTGGATAAGTGGTGCGTGTAACTTACAGTTACGGTAGCTGTACCGGGTGAGTTAGCCGAGGTCGTTGCGGCATGACTGTTGGCAGTCGCTCACATCCGGGAGGCGAGGAGGTTCGAATCCCCCCGCCGGCAACCTTGAAGATGGTCTTCTGTGGTTTCCCATCTTCCTTCCAGGCAAATGCCGGGGTTGGTCCCTAACTATAGGCCACAGCCGCTACCTTCCAACTCCTCGACCCTCCCATCCAACATTCCTCCCCAACGGTACTTGTAGCTCACCCATTGGGTGTCCGTCTCGAAGCAGCTACAAAAAACTGGCGAGCCGAACATGTCCTCGGACACTCCCGGCACTAAAAGCCATACGCTATATAAAAAAACGGTAGCTGTCTGTTCTGACGCTATACAGACGACCGGCGACGCCTCTGTAGTAGCAATTCTGTGCTACAACTATTCCTAACAGGTATGTTTACTGACAGCACATTTCAATATTTTGTTGTTTTCAACCTAAACAAGAGTGATTCATATTTAGTCGATTTTACACATTGATTCCACATTAATTTTTTGATACCCATTTTCTTTCTTGTAGGGTTAACTGGACAAATTTGACTTTGAGCTATCACTGTGAAAAGGCGGAACAAGATCCACACTTCGGTTGAGTACATTCTTTTAGAGAAAACCATTTGCAATCTTTTTAACATTCTATTAGTGTTGTCAAACATCAAAAATGTTATTTTGAAAGGTCCACTGAACCTGCTGATCAAGTTAACATAATTTAACCTACTTTTTTTTAGGTAAATAACATTTTCGATATGACAATATAACCGTTTTATTAATCAGATATATATAATCTACTTATGTATGTACTTACAATTGTTTACCGACTATTTCTGGAAGCTACTAACGCCATGGTTAACTAGCTCAAGATGGGTTCGCTTTCAGGTGCCAAAAATAGTACTGAGACACTGTCATTTGGACCTGATGAGAATCAAGATCAAGACTATGCTCTTCATTGCAGTTTGGTGAGTAAAACTTCAAGGATATTAGAATGATATTTTTTGTTCACAAATTGAGTCAGCCTGTAGTTTGACCTTTCTTATTTTATTCATTTTAGGGCACAACTGCGATGGAACATCCCACTGATGGTCAAAACGCGAACACACTAACTAGTGACAGAATCGAACGAGGAAGTTGAAAATCTTCGAAAAAAGGAAATACAATGAATTTTATCTATCATTTGGATTTATTCCTATTGGAAATGCAGAGCATCCGGACGGGCAATGCATCATTTGCAACCATATTCTCCTTAACAGTTCGTTGGCTCCCGTTAAACTTGAACGACACCAAGAAGCAAACCACCCGCACCTAAAGGGAAAGGACGTCAGTTTTTTTTACCCACAAGGAAGTCCACGATGACGCTGTGGCTTGCTTAGAGAAATTTGCAAAGACTGATAAGAAAACGCAACTGAAGCATCGTTTCTCTTAAGTTACAGGATTGCCCGTACTGGAAAAACACATACAATTGCAGAGGATCTCATCAAATCATGTGTTAAAGAAATAATCGGCTGTGTGCTTGAAGTGGAGGCGATGAAAAACGTTTCAGAGATCCAATGTTCTAACAGCACTGCGTCCGACCGTATACATAAAATCACAGACTATATCGAAGACGAATTAATTCAGAGACTGAAAAATTGTAAAGCGTATTCAATGCAACTGGACGAGAGTACAGATGTCGCCGGACTTACGATATTGCTTGTTTTCGTGAGGTATCCATTCAAAGAATTAATGGAAGAAGATTTGTTTCTATGCGCACCTTTGGAGACCAATGCAACCGGGAAGAATTTTTTAAAATCATAGATTGTTTACCTGCGTAAACATGATCTTGATTGGGAAAAGTGTGTTAACGTATGAAGCGGTGGGGCTGAAGCGATGGTGGGAAAATTGAAAGGGACGGTATCAAGAATAAACAAGAAGTTCCGTGACGAACTAAAGAGCCTACTTTTCTTAAAATTTAAGATTCATGCCAATGATTAATCTATATGGATCTAGCCTATCTAGAATAATGACGAAATTAAGTTGGTAATATCGAAATTTCTAATTAGTTTGAAATACTGTATACCTGGCATAATGTAGCCTAATAGAGAACTAAAATTGACAGCCCCGGTGACTGAATATATTCGTAGTTCCATCTCTTAAGGTACAGAATACAAAATTTGGTTGAAGTTCAATGGATAGCATGGACGTTACATGCAGTTTAACACTGGATCTAACAGCGCGCGTAAAAACAATGATATACATGTATTGGTCAGAAATACTCTTTAATAATATGATCTTTTGCTGTGTCAATTTTGAATGAAATCCTTTAGTTAGTATAGAAGTGACATGATTTTTAAAATTGGACCTATCAGCAGGCTTAGAATCATGTTGGCAGCACAGGCGTAGGCCTATATAAGTTACTCCAAATTAATCTAGAATGCCAGGTACTATACGTGTGCAAAGTTTAGAGCTATTGGCTTGCATACTTTCTGATATATTGATATTAGGGTAACAAACATAGAGACAGCATTTATTAACAGTTGGCAGCCCTGGTTACTCTTAAGAATCGGCATAGTCATATCTGTTATGGTACACATAGCACACACGAAATTTGGTTGAAATCCAAATGATAGTATAGAAGTTACATGTATTTAAATTTGGACCTCTCAGCAGGCTTAGAATCATGTTGGAAGCACTGACGTATATAAGTTACTCCAAATTAATATAGAATGTCAGGTACAATACGTGTGCATAGTTTTAAGCTCTCGGCTTGCATACTTTCTGATATATGGGTATTTGGATAAAATAAATTGAGAGCATTTATTAACAGTTGGCAGCCCTGGTGGCTCTCAAGAATACGCTCAGTCATGTAGGTTTATGTACACATAGCACATACGAAATTTGGTTGAATTCCAATTGATAGTGTAGAAGTTATATGCATTTAAAAATTGGACCTATCAGCAGCTTTATAATCATCTTGGTAACACTGCCATGCATGGCCTTCTGGAAATTAAACCGCAATATTGTTATCTATACGTGTTCCAATTTTGAAATAGCTCCCATTCATACCTTCCAAGATATCCAACATGGAGCTCTAATTTCAATTTCGATTTTTCAGCAGCTGGTAGCTCTGACATCATTTTTCAAATATGGCCGTGAGATATTCAGGTATAGATCTTCACTCCTACCAAGTTTTGTTTCGATTGTTGCAGCCGTTTGGGAGTTGATAGGGGGGACACACACACAGCCAGACAGACAGAAGGACAGACAGACAGACAGACACACATTTGCCCGATCTCATAAGTCTACTTTTTCCTCATTTTTGCAAAATGTGGAAAGTAGGCTAAAAATATAGCGCCAAATTGTACCAGTAGCCATTGCATCTTGCAAGACATGCCCTTGTGGCGAAGAACATTCCACCAGGCTTAAAGGACGTTCTTAATGAGGCTGTAAACATTGTCAATTACGTAAAGTCTCGCCCACTCCAGTGTAGACTTTTTGCAAAGGCTTGTGAAGGAATGGGTATTCACATCAATCGCTTTTAAGGCACACAGAAATTAGATGGCTTTCAAGAGCAAAGTCCTGGCCAGGCTTTTTGAGCTGCGCAGCCAGCTTCTGGTTTTCTTCATAAGGGAAGAAGATCTTCCCGCGCCTAGCTAACATGCTGAATTTTTACGCAAAGAGAAGTGGCTCATGCGATGTGCTTACCTCGCTGACATATTCAGGAAACCGAATGAAGTTACATCTTTTCAGCGTAAAGATATAAACACGTTCACATTCAGAGACAAAATGACATCATTCAAAACCAAACTCAACTTTTGGATCGAATGTGTAAATGAGAAAAATTTTGAATGTTTTTCTCTCCTGGCATAATTTCTGAGTGAAAAAGAGATGGAAATCAAATCTGATGTGCACAAAAACATTTGTGAGCATTTAATTAATCTTTCGAAATCTATAACGGAGTACTTTCCAGATACCAGCATAATAAAGGGCATCGTGTGGGTGCAAAATCCATTTGCCAACCGAAATAAACCTCACATGCCCGTGCCTGACTATGAAGATCTTATTGAAAGTCATTGTACCTCCGCTTTTAAAACGAAATTTGAATTAGTACTGCTGAATGACTTTTGGGTAGGACTGATAGACGTATACCCGTCAGTAGCTGAGAAGACTATCCGAGTTCTGCTCCCCTTCGTGTCCACCTATCGATGTGAACCAGGCTTTCCTGCTTATGCTTACAAATTTAGGAGTAAGTTGAATGCTGCCTCGGATTTACGTGTTTAGCTGTCGGACATAAAGCCTGATTTCAAAACTATTTTAAGAACGAAAATGAAACAATTTCGTTCATCACATTAGAAATTAGATTGAAATCAAATTTTTATTGTTCTAAAATAATTGTTTTTATTTTTGTACCAAAATAAAGGCTTGTATGTACATTCAAAATGTTTTCTCTTTGTTTCCAAACCTACTACATTAGCGTTAGGCTATACAAAACACCCAGGCAATAAGAATAGATGAAAGCAGGAAGAACGTTGTGAGTTCACAATGCTCAGTAAAAATCAGGGATAGAGTTAGGGTTCCGCGGAGAAAACATGACTTCTGAAGGGTTCCGTGACCGAAAAAGTTTGGGAACCACTGCATTAGACTTCAGCCACATTTTGTATGAGCATTCTATACCTTCAGTGTTGGAACTAAGAATATATTCAGAGTCACCAGGGCTGCCTACTGTAGTAAGTTACTCTATTACTCTATTACTTGATTTCGTCATTATTCCAGATAGGTCTATATAGATTGGCATCAATCTGAAGTTTTACGAAAAGTAGGTTCTTTAGTTCGTCACGGAACTACTTGTTTCTTTCATTAGTTAGGTATGTCAAATCAAAATCAGACATACAGATTCCCGACTGAATATTCGTGTTGACTTGTGTATTTACAAGGTAGCGCGGTCTTAACCATAATTAACACCCCTGGCTTTGGTCACGCTCAGTGAGAGTACTTACACATGAATAATCTTTATCCAGACCAGATCTGTGTGATGTATTTTGTATCCCACATTTTGGCAACAGTAGTCACGTCAATGTGTGCGTCTCGGTAACAGTTGAAGAGACCTCCTGCGCCTGTCAAGCATGGCTGCCGTCGAATGATCAAGAACACATATTTACGTAATTTAGCACATATTTTCAGAGCAATAGTGATCATGGTTAGTGAATTGAATTGGTAATGTCCCCCAGAATATGATACAAGGTATGAAGATCATGTATTATCATAGCGCAAGTGTGAAAGCCACGATCGGCTCTCATTCAGAATTAATATTAATGGTAGTAATAAAGATGTGAGGTGGTCACGAATCCTTTAGAAAAGAGTGGGTTCACTTATCACGTACATAGAATATTAACTAGCTCTGCATGGTCGACGGCATGAATTGAAAACAACTAAAACAGTTGATAAGCCTGATTGCAGATCTTACTTGGTTATCAAAGCGATGCTGTACTGATCGTCATGTACTCGATTGATAATATAATAAGTAAACTGATAATATTGCTACTACTACTACTGCGGAAAAGGTTTAATTTAAATAAACTTATGTTAATTGAAAACTGATGAATATGCCGTCAAACTACTTCGTGTGAAGACCATAGATACAATTTTAGATGTATAATATTTATGAAAATGATCATGTCATTAATATCTTTGACGATTTAGGAGACCATGTTATAAGTTAGTATGTAAAATTCTGTTCTTGGAAGTGCTATTTTATGAACTTAATAAGAACATTATGTAGTACGTAAACGTAATCTCCTTTATGCTCTTATTTCGATCAAAATATTTGAAATTAATATTCTAAATTTTCAAAGACGTTCATAAAAGATCCTTTGTTTACATAGTTTACCTTCATATCTCTCTTGATGTCGGCGAATTATGAATGGCCATTGAGTCTATTGTGATTTAGAGCGTTGGCATGTGCTCTGTAACGGACTGTCATTCTGCCACAATCTTAGCGTTTTAATTTATATAACCACTAGCAGGTACCCGCGTCCTAGTCGTGTCATATTGTTATTCAATGAAATAGGTTTAACCCCGTTAACACCCATTTATAACCTGAATATCCAAAAATCCCTCCTTAGTAGACGTTTTCGACACACAACAAACATATCCCCAAAACATCATTCTTCAAACATTAATAGTTTTGGTTGGTCGATGAGAGTGAATATCCAAAAATCCTTCCTTAGTGGACGTCCCCCCCCCCCCCAGAATTTCACCCCTCCCCATGGGCCCCTTTAATTGGATTGATGAAAAAACGGTAGAACAGCTATTTATTTAATTATTATTAAGCTGATTGGTTTCATCTGAGTTTCAAACTCCTCACCTATGTCGTTTAAGAGATGCACGCTCCGTTAGGAATCCTTCAACCCCCACTTTTCACCCCTTTCACTCATAATATACACCACATCGAAAAACCATTAGACATGTGTCAGCTTATTTTTAATGATTAGTTTATATGCCAAGTATCACAACCCCAAATGAAACCACTCGTGAGATATTGTTATTCAATGAAATGCACGTTTATCCCCTTAACACCCCTTTAGAACCTGAATATCCAAAAATCTTTCCTTAGTGGACATTTTCGACATACAAAGAACATATCCCCAAAATTTCATGTTTCTAACTTCAATAATTTTGGCTGGGCGGTGATGAGTGAGAGAGTCAGTCAGGACATTTTCTTTCATTTATTTTCGAGAATTTCACCCCTCCCCATGAACCCCTTAAATGGGATTTATGAAAAAACCGCTCGAACACCTATTTACTTATTTTTAAGCTGATTTTTTCCTGCTGAATTTCAAACTTTTCGCTAATGTTGTTTAAGAGATACACGCTCCGTTAAGAATCCTTCAACCCCCAATTGTCACCCCTTTCACCTCATAATATACACCATATCGATAAACCCTTAGACATATGTCTGCTTATTTTTATTGATTAATTTATATGCCGAATATCACATCACCAAATGATACAACTCGTGAGATATTGTTAATCAATGAAATGCAAGTTTAACCCCCTTAACACCCCTTCAGAACATGAATATTCAAAAATCCATCCTTAGTGGACGATTCCGACATACAAAGAACATATCCCCAAAATTTCAAGTTTTTAACTGCAATAGGATGATGAGTGAATATCCAAAAATCCTTCCTTAGTGGACTTCTTTCCCCAGAATTTCAACCCTCCCCATGGGACCCTTAAATTTGGTTTATGAAAAAAAAAACGGTCGACCACCTATTTACTTATTTTTCAAGCTGATTTTCCCCCCTGAGTTTTATGCTTTATGCCTCTGTCTTTTAAGAGATACTTGCTCCGTTAGGAATCATTCAACCCCCGCTTTTCACACATACACCTCATAATATACACTACATCGTAAAACCCCCAGACATGTGTCTTCTTATTCTTAATGATGAGTTTATATGCCGAGTTTCGAATCCCCCAAGGAAACCAATCGGGAGATATTGTTATTCAATTAAATGCAGGTCTACCCCCTTAACACCACTTTTGAACCTGAATATCCAAAAATCCTTCCTTAGTGGACGTTTTCGTCATACAGCGAACATAACCCCAAAAATTTCATGTTTCTAACTTCAATAATTTTGGCTGGGCGATGATGAGCGAGTGAGTAAGTCAGGGCATTTTCTTTCATTTATTTTTCAGAATTTCACCCCTCTCATGAACCCCTTGAATTGCATTTATGAAAAAAGCCGGTCGAACACCTACTTACTTATTTTTAAGCTGTTCTTCCCCCCTGAGTTTGATGAGTGAGTGAGTTAATCAGTTAGAACACTTTCTTTCCTGTATTTTCCCCCCAGAATGTCACCCCTCTCCAATAGCCTTTTTAATTGGGTCTATGAAAAAATGGTCGAACACCTATTTACTTATATTTTAAGCTGTTTTTTCCGCTGAATTTCAAACTTCTCACCTATGTCGTTTAAGAGATACACGCTCCGTTAAGAATCCTTCAACCCCCGATTTTCACCCCTTTCACCTCATAATATAAACCACATCGATAAACCCTTAGACATATGTCTGCTTATTAGCCTACTTTCGATTTTTGCAAAAAATGAAAGTAGACTTATGAGATCAACACAGGGCGAAAAAAGTGTGTCTGTCTGTGTGTGTGTATGTGTGTGTGTGAGTCTGTGTGTGTGTGTGTGTGTGTGTGTGTGTATGTGTGAGTCTGTGTGTGTGTGTGTGTGTGTGAGTGTGTGTACTCTGAATTTCTGTCCCCCCTATCAATTCGAACACGGTGAATGCGAATTGAACGAAATTTGGTACAAAGGTAGCATTAGCAAAGGACACCTCAGTGTCATGTTTCATATCGCCGCCATCTTTACTAAAACTGAATGGCGGCCACTCAAACGTTCAAAACGTAAAATCAAATAACGACTGACCAAATCATCCGATCTCTACCAAATTTGGTAACAACATACCTTCGTATAGGATGCGTCTTGTGACCAAACTACAAGGTCGTCCGCCATACCATTTCAGGATGGCGGCCGTGCGAATTATGCAAACTTTATAATCCATATCATGGGACCCACCAGTTCCGATTATCGAGCCGAGAATCGTTTTAACTGTTCTAAAGGAAGAGGCACGTTCGAAATTAAAAGTTTATTTTGTAATACTATAGTGCAGACGTGATTTTAAAAAGCTGAGCTGATTCATTAATAAGACAAGATGGCAGCGGATATCTTGTGCCTGACTTATATTTCACTAATTTGAGTATTGCATGCAATATAGCGTACCGATACAAAATAAATAAACTTTGTATGAAATGCTTTATATATAAATAATATACTCCAGTGATGAAATCGTTTAGTATAAATCATTATTTGCTAACAAGTTCTATGTAAGTCATTTTATATAGAACGATATTCGTTGACACAATTAGCTCAGTGGTAGAGCGTTAGCCTATCGCTCAAATGCCTATGGTTCAAACCCGATCAGAGCTAGGTTTTTTGCTTGAAATGTTATATGTTTATTGTTTTGTAATGACTCAGATGTTTTAAAATTAAGCGTTATATTGTGCATATTATGGTGTAAAATATATATTTAATTAAAACATAATTCGCCAGCAGATTTACTCGAGACATCTAGCTGCCAAAAAGGTAACTGCACGCTGACCTACTTATTAACTTCCAGATTTTATTGAAAAGTTTCTTCTTCTGGCCGCTAGAATGCACTCGCTCTGTTAGGATTATATTGTTCGATATTTCACCACTAGATGTCTCGACTAGTCTACGTGGGGCTCCATTGATTACTATACCATTGGCATTCTATGCGCATCGAATTTGAAGAATGACAAGATGATACTACGATACATTTTTACTTTTTATTTTAAAGGGTTTGTAACAGCCTATTTTGCGTTACTTGAAAATGTTATTTGAAGTAAAGAACAAAACGATTTCACATAGTAACTGAATTCAAGGCGTTGGTGCTAGTTCAGGTTATTAATTACTACTTTTATTTCAGGCAAATAGCAATCGAAAATATCCACATAGTTTGTATACACACGTCTCTGTAGTGTCATGGAAAGATTTGTTAATTCAATTAGGGTTGTGAAAGCCATGCACAACCAGACGTGTAAAGACATGCCTCAACTCAAAGTTGGATGTTGCCCACGGCAGGTCGTATATGAAATAATAATAATAATAATAATAATAGTAATAATAATAATAATAATAATAATAATAATAATGTTATTGGTTTTACATCCCTTTTAACTACTGCTGCTTTTAGAGACACCGGGGTGCCGGAATTTTGGCCCGAAGTGGATTTTTAACGTGCCAGTAACTGTACTGACACGGCTCCCTCGCATTTGTGCACCCTCAAATGCCAGCTGACTGCGCCAGGATACGAACCTGCAACCTAGGGCCCAGAAAGCGAGAACGTTACCGCTGAGCCACGCAGCCAGTCCGGTCGATTATGTCTCCAGATCCATAACATTCTTGATATACTTCTTATCTTTCTTTCTTTCTTTCTTTCTTCAATGATGGTAGCAGTTTTTATCTAGGTTGTGGCGTTTGGTAGAGGTAAATCGTTTCTAAGGTCTTCAACAAAGAATAGTTCTATAATACTCTTTGATAATAACAACGAGTTATAACTATACTCATACATTTAGGAGAAAGTAGGCTATATGTTCTTTACTGAACATCTTGTTTTTAATGATTAGTTTATATGCCGAATATCACATCCCCAAAGAAACAACTCGTGAGATATCGTTATTCAATGCACGTTTACCCCCTTAACATCTCTTCAGAACCCGAATAAACAAAAATCCTTCCTTAGTTGACGTTTTCGACATACAGCGAACATATTCCCAAAATGTTACGTTTCCAACTTCAATAGTTTTCGCTGGGCGAAGATGAGTGGGTGAGTCAGTCAGGTCATTTTCTTTCAATTATTTTTACCATAATTTTACCCCTCCCCATTTAGTCCCTTAAATCGGATTTATGAATAAACGCTCGAACACCTATTAAATTATTTTTAAGCTGTCTTTTCCCTGATTTTGATGAGGGAGTTAGTTATTCAGCCAGTTAGGACACTTCCTCTCCTTTTTTTTTTCAGAATTTCACCCCACCCCATTGGGCCCTTAAATTGAACTTATGAAAAAACGGTCAAACACCGATTTACTTATTTTTTAAGCTGATTATTTTCCGCTGAGTTTCAAACTTCTCGCCTATGTCGTTTAAGAGATACACGCTCCGTTAGGAATCCCTCAACCCCCACATTTCACCCTTTTCACCTCATAATATACACCACATCGAAAAACCCATAGACACATGTCTGCTTATTTTTAATGATTAGTTTATATGTCGAGTATCACATCCACAAATGAAACCACTCGTGAGATATTGTTATTCAATAAAAGGCAGGTTTAACCCCCTTAAGACCTCTTTAGAACCTGAATATCCGAAAATGTTCCCTTAGTGTACAGTTTTGACATACAACGAACATATCCCCAAAATGTCATGTTTCTAACTTCAATAATTTTGGTTGGGCGATGATGAGTGAGTGAGTGAGTCGGGACATTTTCTTTCAATTTTTATTTTTTCAGAATTTCACCCCTCCCCAGGAACCCCTTAAATTGGGTTTATGAAAATACGGTCAAACACCTATTTACGTATTTTTAAGCTGATTTTTTCCCGCTGAGTTTCAAACTCCTCGCTTATGTCGTTTAAGTAATACACGCTCCATTAGGAATCCTTCAACCCCCACTTCTTACCCCTTTCACCTCATAATATACACCACATCGAAAAACCCTCAGACACATGTCTTCTTATTTTTAATGATGAGTTTAGCCTATATGCCGCCGAGTATCATATCCCTCAATGAAACCAAGCCGGATATATTGTTATTCAATGAAATGCAGGTTTAACCCCCTTAAGACCCCTTTAGAATCTGAATATCCGAAAATCCTCCCTTAGTGGACGGTTTTGACGAACAATGATCATATCCCCAAAATGTTATGTTTCTAACTTCAATAATTTTGGCTGGGCGATGGTGAATGGGTCAGGACTTTTACTTTCAATTTTTTTTTTTTTTTTTTTTTAGAATTTCACCCCTTCCCCATGAACCCCTTAAATTGGGTTTATGAAAAAACTGTCGAACCCCTATTTACTTATTTTTAAACAGTTTTTCCCCCTGAGTTTGATGAGTGAGTCTGTCAGTCAATCAGTTAGGACACTTTCTTTCCTGTTTTGTTTTTTCCCCAGAATATCACCCCTCCTAATGGGCCCCTTAAATTGGATTTATGAAAAAACGGTCAAACACCTATTTACGTATTTTTAAGCTGATTTTTCCCCGCTGAGTTTCAAACTCCTCGCTTATGTCGTTTAAGTGATACACGCTCCGTTAGGAGTCCTTCAACCCCCACTTCTCACCCCTTTCACCTCATAATATACACCACATCGAAAAACCCTCAGACACGTGTCTTCTTATTTTTAATGATAAGTTTATATGCCGAGTATCAAATCCCTCAATGAAACCAAGCCGGAGATATTGTTATTCAACGAAATGCAGGTTTAACCTCCTTAAGACCCCCTTAGAACCTGAATATCCAAAAATCCTTCCTTAGTGGACGCTCTCGACCTACAACGAACATATCCCCAAAATTTCATGTTTCTAACTTTAGTAGTTTTGGCTGGGCGATGATGAGTCAGTCAGTCAGTCAGTCAGTCAGTCAGTCAGGACACTTTGTTTTATATAATAGATTATTTAAGGTATTGGTTTGTTGTATGAAATGTGTGGTGGTTATAAAACAATTTGCTATTTGTGTTCGAGGTTCGAAACACTATTTTAAAGAAAACGATTACGTTCTTCTCTTATGGGCATATAGGTTTTAATTTTCAATCCATCACAACATCTCAAAAAACATAACCTATATAATTTAACGCATAGGATCAATAGAACTTTGTCTTTTATATATATTTTAGGTACAGTTTTTTGTTGGTTTATTGTTTGTAACTAGTCTCTATTTAATATTGTAATATGCTCACTCTTTCGTCTTCATTTTAACAATATTTATATAATTTATTTGCTTATGAAGGCTGCAATGAACAGCCGAAACATGGGCTATTACATTTAGAAATAAAGTGTTGATTAATGTTGACACTGTTTTCTACTTACGGTACCTTAGTAGTTTATATAATTTATTATCAATACGGATTTAACTAAGCTATTATGATTCACTTCATTCCACTACTGGAATTTACCTCACTAATAAGGTGCGGAACGAGGAATTGCGAAGAAGGAAATGGTATGAAGAATGCTTACATCCAAGAGAGATCTCTTAAATGGGCTTGGGGCGGACACGTGTCCACGATGCATTACGATAGGTGGGCCTGCGCCGCAACGATATGAGATCTCAGGATTGGGAAAAGAAACAATGCAAAGATGGTCTCAGGAATTCATGGAAGTGGTCGGTGATCAGTGGACAAGGAAAGCGAGAGACAGAGAGAAATGGAAAGAATCATTCGAAGCTTTACAGTAATTGGCATAGGAATAGGTATGATTTTAAACTAACAGTCAGATCTGTTAGGGTTACGATTAATTATTGGAGTAAGGCCAATTGAGAATTGTGACTATTAATTTGTGTTAATGGAGATGGCCATACAAATTAAGCGACGGAAATGGAAACGGATCGGACATACCCTGAGGAAAGGAAATGAAGCCATTGAGAGAGAGGCACTGGATTGGAACCCACAGGGAACGAGGAGGAGAGGGAGACCCAAAAAAAACCGTGGCGCAGATATGTATACTTGGAGGCTATAGAGGAGGGTAAGACCTGGAGCGAGGTGAAGAGGTTGTCAGCAAACAGGACCTGGTGGAGATGCTTCTTTGATGCCCTATGTTCCACGAGGGACAATAGGAACTAAGTAAGTAAGTAGATGTGTGTTAATAACTTGGAACATAACATTATAGGAGGAACAAAACTTTCTCAGAGATTACCAGATGGTAGGAGGTCCTTGCCTATAGGGATGTGATTGTTTTGTTGTTGTTGTTGTTGTAATTGAAGCCCTGAATATCATAACTGCACAAGTCCACGTTTTGACGCTATATGAGTTATATATTACTGAATTCGTCTCGATGAGCTCTATCCAATGATGTACAAATCACCACCGGTATCGAACATTAAGCCTATGTTATATGACCTTAGTTAGTTACGAAACTACGGAAGTGCAGGACTTGTGTTGTTACGGAAGTCACCCAGCTATACAGGACTACTACGTGTCTGAGGCTCAGAATAGCACACATGGAAGGTGGTCAGTTACAAATTTATAGAATACAGATCAAACTCCATAACTACCAGCACACCATCAAGTGGTTTAATAAGTGAAACATTTATCTTGAAAAGCAACATTGAGATATGTCAGTTGAAGAACTGAACTCCCAATCAAAGTTCATAAAGCGAAAAATATTAGTAAATAGCTCTCTTCTTTTCACCATGAACAACGTTCTTACTTTTAAAATCTTATGGATAGGTATGGGCAGATTCAAAGTGATAATGGCGATGGTGACGAGTCTGGAAGTGAAGTCTGGAATTTAGATTAAAATGTGGATAGCATGTACTGAACCTATATGTTTTACTGAAAGGTGTGACTGATGCAGAATCTGTTATCTGTTAAAGAGTATTGCCATATTGTACTCTTTTGTTTGTATTGTGTAGTTTAGTTATTGTATGCACCAACAATCCACTTAATCCACTATTTTTTTATTACTGTTGTTGTTTTTTGAGTCTTCAGTCTTTCAACTAGTTTGATGCAGCTATCCAGGCTTCCCTGTCCTGAGCTAATTGTTTCATCTCTACATAGCAACTACACCCTACATTCAAGGCAATCTGTTTAACATATTCTAACCTTGGTCTACCCCTACTGTTCTTATCCTAAAAATTACATAGCTGAGTTTCATAACAACACAAGTCCACCATATTCATTAGTTTGTTGTACAAAAACTACAATGACTAAGTTTAGTCAATTGTGTTTAATTTGTAATGAGACACAGATTCTGCAGTAAAAGAATTTTAGTGCTAGGTGACCGATTCGAAAAGTTATGAAGTTTTTTGATTACAGTAAAAACTCGATTAACCGTCATCGTCGGGACCGTGGTCGTGACGGTTGAGCGAATAGACGGATAACAGAAACACTGTAGGCCTATTATTCCTCCAAAACATGACCTCAATCGGTTATATCATAGACAGATATCACTCTCACAGTAATGTAATATATTTCGGAGCGAAAAGAAATTAAACACGATTTTAATAACAAATAAGACTATTTTTTACATGATATAACATCCGTACAGTAGCTACAAATGTGTACAGTACAGTAATATAAACTTACAGGTGAAATAGTTCATGTAGCTTGAAAATAGTCGGTTATTATCTTCTGCCTCTTTGATGCTTGAGCTTTCACCGCCGCAATATTTCATATTTTTCGAAGCGGTAATGTCGGCGTTGCATTGGCCTCTTCTTGAATTTCAAACCATTCTATGCACTTGGACAGCTTTGTTTCAGCCTCTGAGTGGCTAATAGTTCGTTTTTCGTCATGGTTTGAAAACTCGTCTTCATCAGTCCTTCCTTCTTCTTCTTCTTCTTCGGTGGCACTTACGCTGGCAACAATTTCGTCAACACTCAAAATTTGAAACCCCCAGTCCACTCTAACCCCTCTGATACTTCTTCTGACGTCAAATTTGTACTGATTTGGAAATTATTGCACAAATTGACCATCTCGTCAACTGTCACACTCTCAGGTTCCTCAGATTCTTCACCTCCAGGTTGAGGTCATAGTTCATTCCAGCCGTTTTTTAGATTTGACACTGACAGCAATGACGGTTAACAGAAACTGACGGTTTAAATAGTGACGGTTAAACGAAGTTTTACTGTATCTCAAAACTTACTAAACAGGACTTGTGGAGTTATGAAACTCAGGGCTTCAATTGTAGTTGTATTTTAAAATGCTCACATAAACTTCAATAAAAATAATAGGTATTTTAAACGTAAAACGTGGTTTATTTGGTGCTCTAACAATCAAACATGGTTCCTGTAGATACAAATAGGACGTCCAACGCAAGGATGGTCTCAGGAATTCAGTGCAGTAATGCCAGTTATTTTAATGACGTTGTTTAGGAAGACCGAACTGCTTGCAGAAGTCAGCAACATTTTTGAGTGGGTACTTATAGCTCCTAGAAAATGAAAATCCACAGCCTGCTTCCAGTCTCCGACCGGGTCAGGAATGGAATGAATGAAGCCCCCATCTAGCGGCGAGGATATGAACTGTGCCGGCTGCCGAGGCCTGACGCACTCCTCTGTCTGAATGACAGATGAAATGAAATTATAGTGGAGAGTGTTGCTGGAATGAAATTTTGACAAGGAAAATCGGAGTACCCGGAGAAAAACCTGTCTGCCTCCGTTTTGTCCAGCACAGATCTCACATGGAGTTACCGGGATTTGAACCACGGACCCTGTGGTGAGAGGCCGGCGTGCTGCCCCCTTAGCCACGGAGGCTTAACTTTTAGCTCCTAGCATTAAGCTAATTATTATATTTGACTTACGATAGTATTCCGCTTTAAAGTACTCTGGCGTCTTCCTCTTCGTCCTCAGGCTAGCTTTCATGTCCAAAACTGACGGTAGGGTCTATAAAGTATGCTTCAGATGAGTTAGGCATGAAAGCGATGATACCTATCCGCCTATTTCTATCACTGGAAACACCGTGAATTACCTGGTAGGCTAAACGTTGAAACTCTTTTCCCTCAAAGCCTCTACGATGGGTGATTGGGTGGTGTGATGGCGGGACTTGACAGTGATGACGAAATTCCAGGACATGGACAAGGGTTGATGTCTTGGAATCTGCCCAGTACAGTTCGGTTGGTTGGTTGGTTCCTTAGTTTAGGGGCTGCGACAACGCGGTCATGTAGCCCCGTGTACTTTGGGTGTGTGTAGAATATGTCTGATAACCGGTGTTAATTGTGATGACTGTATTAGTGTGTGTATCTGTTTTTTAATTCAAGTAGGGACTGCAACTTTGAATTTTCAAATAGTTCCTACTTTTGCCGCCAAACGCCACCGTCAACGACTACTAGGCCTAGTTCAGAACTAGCTACTAGACGCCACCGCAGTCGGCTCTTGGCAACGAACGTAGCAACCTAAGAGCGTTGTTTATATTCTTAACCTATCCAATTTAGTTTCACACAGGTGTAATTAGTGGAAAGATCTTTAACATGCCATAAATCTATGACATGGGACCGCCGGCTTTACTTCCCCTCCGAAGGAAGGCATACTGAGGGATTTTTAACGCTCTTAAAAAATCCGACGGCTTCGGCCGGGTTTGAACCCGCTATCTTGGTCATAGAAGCTCAGCATGCTACCAACTACGCCACCGAAGCCGCCCCCAGTACAGTTCGCACAGCTGACATGTTTCCAGTCATTCTGATGCTTTCCCTCTAGTCGCTACACGAGGGACATATGTTCTAGGATCCACTTGTATCTCTATCCCGTATTATTCATGTTTTTCAACGGGGTCGGGGATGAGATGAGAAAAAGTCTTTAAGGTGGATGGTTTTTACGGCCGGATATCCTTCCTGACGCCAACCTCATGAGAGGAGTTAATGAGAGATGAAATGAATAATGCAACTGGCCAAGGATGTGGAAGGAGCCGTGGCCTGTCAGAAGGTACCGTCCAAGCATTTGCCTGGAGTTGAAAATGAGAAACCACGGAAAACAATTTCAAGGACGGCTGCGGTGGGGCTCGAACACACTTCTACTGAGTCCGCAGCTTGGTCCCATGGCCTAGCGCTGTGCGTTAGCGAGCGATGCTACCGCGGTCGGTTGTTCTAGGATCCACTTATTTGCCGGTATACTGTAGGCCTATTGCTTTGAGAAAAACTCTTGGCCTTTCCTACTCCAGTTCTCAAAAGATTTGAGTCTCAGCTCTTGCCTCACCAAGCTTCTGCATTTTCTACTACATTTAATGCTTTCAAGCTGTTTGAAATTTGTTGATAAAATTCGCGAGTTGAAGTATGGACGGTATTAGCATTATACCTACTGTGTCTTAGCCAAGTCATTTACGGGTCAGTTTCTAGAATAATGTAGGCTATCTCTCTCTTTGAATATAGAATTGGGATACATGCACCAATACTTGGCCACTGTCGACTCTAATGATTCAAAAACCAGATCTTCGAAAATCAGCTACCTAGTTCTAAACATAGAGAATAACACAGTCAGTCAGCAAATGAGGTGGGTGAATGGGGAAATAAGGCAGATAATATTTTCACCAACACAACAATTATCATCACAAAGTTTACATTATATTTCTTCTAAGAATATAAAATGATCAATACAGATATCTGTGTGGCACAACATAAACTTTTAACATAGAAACAAACCGAAGCTGTGCATGGATCAGATATAACAGTACAAGTCGAATATAAGTGACATCATGAAGTTTGGACAAAACATCACATTATATTTATACCTGCCAATATTTTATCGGCCCCCATAAAAATATGGTGTATTTATTGGTTAGCTAGTGAGGTTTGTACCATCACAGACATTAATGAAATGACTAGTAATTTGTTTTACATTGATACATATAAAATCGAAGCACTACTATTGGAAGGACAGTCTCCATATCGGAGAATACAATATCCAGTCGTTTAAACACTTGCAAAGACACCAGGATATCACTTGAAAATCGGGGAATCCAAAAAGGAAGTTAGTTAGTTATTGTTGTTTTAAGGGGTGGAACTACGAGGTTATCTGCCCCCAAAAAGGAAGGAAATGAAGATTGTAATTTTACGTGGCCGTGAATCTTGTGATTATGAGCCACGGGACCTCCTTTTTACGTGGAATCCGAACCACAGGACGTGGCATTTCACTTTGAAAATCTCACATGCATTGACCGGGAATCGAACCGAGTTTCTTATCTAGTTATTATCATCGGCCGTGGTGGCCGAGAGCGCTAACGCGCTACCTCGTGCCTCGCTGGCATCGGGAGAGCGTGGGTTCGAATCCCACGTCGGCTGTCCTGAAAATGATTTTCGTGGTTTCCCATTTTCACTACCAACCAAATGCCGGGACGGTTCCTTTCAATAGATCCACGGACGATTTCCTTCCAATATCCCTTCCCTGACCCGTCCCGAAAAGAAAAGAAAAGTACATGGCCATTGGCTGCATTAATAAAATTATAGTATATTATTTTCAAGGAGGGTAGATTCCGCTTCAATATTTCAGTAGTTTTGGGTTATGAACAAGATTACCCGAAATCTACAGCGTGTTTCTTAGCACTAACCTATGTTGCGCATGCCAATGCATCGGTGGATTGGGAAGGAAGTAGTCATAGCTTGAGCCCTGCGCGGATGCAGACATTCGCGGATAAACCCGCGGATATACGCAAAATTTTTCGCCACGCGGATATAGTTAGCATAGCTGTGCGGTTAGCGGATAAACTGCGAATACTGGTTTGGACAAATTTTGCGGATAGTTTTTAGAATACAATACGAACTTGTTGAATAACATTACTAGGGCCCAGATGTTTATGACATATCATATTTTTCCGTTATGTTTTTTTCATGACCAATTACGCTAATCTCATTCAAATTATGTCATTAAGCACAATTAACGCTCCTAACTGAAAAGGGTTGCAACTATGGCTATAATAATAATAATAATAATAATAATTATAATAATAATAATAATAATATCGTATGGCTTCGGGTGCCGGGTGCAAGCTTTGTTATTTGACACCCAGAGGGTAGCTTGCATGTCGAATTTCGTTGTTCCTTGACTATGATAGTAAAGGATGTTAGATGTTAGATATCTAAGCTCCTTGAACACTATAGCACTGCCTAGTAGAGAAATGAGGAACTTCGTGATGGCGGAAACTCCCGAGATTAATTTTGCCATTATGAACTGGGCCTACTGAATTCAAATGGGTTCTTTGACATGCCAACATCGTATGACATGCGTATCGTATTTTTGCCGCCTTTCAAAAAAATCACTTACCACGGCCAAGAGCGAACCTGCAATATTGGGGTTAGTAGACCGACACGATATCCACTCACCCACCGTGGCAAGCTACTATGGCTATGAAACATTCATTCTAAACATAGCACATACCTTAGAGGGAAAAGACTTTCTCCGCAAATGTCAAAATGTGTTGCTTGTGAACTTGTTGAATATCATTACTATGACCCAGATCTTTATGACATATCATATGTTTCCGTTATATTTTTTTTAATGACAAATGTAAGATAATATTTACGCTAATCTCATTCAAATAATGTCATTAAGCACAATTAATGCTCCGAACTGAAAAGGGTTGCAATTCTGGCTGTATAACATTCATTTTAAACATAGCACATGATATACATAGTCTAGGGGAACGACTTTCTCCACAAATGTCTAAATGTGTTGCTTTAATACATGATGCTTCATCTACTTAAAATATTATTGTAATGCCTGTAGATTCGGATAACAAACGTGCGGATGCGGATAACAGTCGTGCGGATGCGGGGCGGATGCGGATAACAGCCCTGCGGATGCGGGGCGCTTGCAGATAACGTTTTGTTTATCCGTGCAGGGCTCTAATCATAGCCTTAAGTTAGCAACCATCTCGTCATTTACCTATCATTTACACCCTATCGAAAAGTGGAATTGAAGTTGTTATTTCCCCTCATTTTCAATGACATGCCTTTTTGAATATATAGAGCCTTGCAAGTGCTTTTTCCAACCGACTACTAATAACTCCACTCAAATATTCTTTTCCAGCTTACAATGTTATCAATATGTTACACATGGATATAAAACATAGGCCATTTTATAATAATATTTACACTACATTAAAAAAATGGTACTGACAATAACAGATTGCTTTTGCTTCCTTGAAGGTAAATTGGTTTGTGTAAGAGTAGCTTAGTTTTCAAGAATGTATGTGCATTATTCATATATTTGTTGAATTTCAACGACAATATAATACAGTATATGGTACGAAACTGCACTGATGTTTTTAAAGTACGGTGTTATACAATTTTTCAAAAAACAATATCCAATCCAATATCTATAAATTATATCAAATTAGAAGTCTTCATATAATGTACCTTTTTATCAAACTAAATGAAACATATTTTGTCAAATCCTTTATCTATAAAACTTCATTTTTAAGCGTTCATTTATGGCAAATTAAATTGTTACAATTTACAGGACAACTTAAAAGCCTACTGTATATGATAGGATTATAGGCTACCTGATTTTGAAAAGAACTTGAAGCTCATGAAAGAATCAGATTAATCACTGACACGAATCATGCATCAAATAACGGACTATGAAGTGATTTATTTAAATATGTACAAAATATATTTTTGCTGCCATATAATCCAGCAATCAATATACATTTATTCAAACCGAAGAACACAATATTACAACGACAGTAGGGCGGTGATTTTCACTAAACTATATATACAAAAACACTATACGATGTGTAAAAATTATATGGAATTCTTGGTCTTCATATAACTTGTCATCGTTTTATCAAACTACAGTAAAATAACATATTTTGCCAAACCCCTCATCTATTAAAGTCATTATACACAGCTTAGTTTGTGATACAAATTCAGCATAGTTAGACTTTGCAAAGACAAAGGGTAAATATAATAATACTTTTGTACTTAATTAAAAATATTGAAATGCTAATAGAGTTCAAAGAAATGCTGTTACCATCTGTCACACAAATTGTGGTAACACATTTAGCATTAACACAACACAGCATTTTGTAGAGCCCAATGCCCAACCATTTAATGACCTTTTGCTACAAAAGACCAGTAGGATCCTTTTAAAAATCAAGTAAGAAGGAACTTTAAATCTCTTACTGCCAGTCACATTATACTATGTCCACTCTATACTTCATATAGCAAAATAGTTTCTCATATTAACATTTCAACAGTTCTCCACAAATTTTACACTTTTTATAAAGCTTCAAATTTCTGAACTGTATTATCTACAATTTAATGACTAATATCTTCATACGAATCTCTCTATATATTTATATACCATATAAGTTGTATACAATTCTATCTTGTCTAACAGTAAACAATAACAGCAAGTTTGCTTATGTTATCTATACGTATCAGTAATTTGTCTAGATAACCAACTTTTATCAAAACGTAATAAAAACATTTCAGTATATATATTCACCTTGAATAATTTCCATAAAATTCAAAATAATCTCTTTTCCTTCTGCTCCAAGGATCTCTTACTTCCACTTTCAACACACACCATAACTACTTCAATCAGTCGACCCACAATTTCAGCATATTTTGTTATACTCATCTTTGAGTAACATTACATCATTCAATGATGTGTGTCTACGCGTAAAAATGTATTGTCTACTGTACGTCTACAAGTAAACAACGTGTAGACAATGTGAAGAACATAAGACTGTGCAATATAAGTAGACATGCGCAAAAACATATTTTCCCATCAATTCCCCATCTTTCATGAACTTTTGAACAGCTTATTTCCAAAGTGCCTTAGATCCAAAATTGTCGATTTACAATATTATCATATGCCACAATATCTTATGCATTCTCCTCTCATCTCACATTTTATTGTGTTCCTAAACGGTTACACTGGTTATGAAAATTGACCATCCAGTAAAAGAAGACAAGTTAAAAGATAGTAAGTCATTTTTAAATAAGTTAAGCATTACTGATCTGGATTCTGCAATGCCATTGTTAGGGAGATAAATGGAATAATATAAGTGTTTTGGTCTTCCATTACGATAGTTGCTAATGTGCTACTATTAGCGTTTGGACTACTTTTATAAGCTCTTTGATTTAGGCAGTTCATAACGCTGCACTGTCAGTAGTTAATTATCACTCAACCACGGATTTAATGAGATGTAGGCGTAAGGGAATATAAACTGACAAAATTCATTTTACTTAGCGAAAGTACAACAATCATTGTTGGCTACCACCAAAGTTTCCAGTAAACAAACCACACTCATTAACATTCATTTTGGCAGAATATATCGTTATCAAGTGCAAACAATGAACAAGTAGGCGACTCTTCATCTGAATGTCACACTGAATTGCCTTCAAGTGAACAACATTAAGTTAATGAACAATCATAAAAATCATATTGCCTTTCACGGCCAGTGAATTAAAACTCAGCAATTTTTCTAGGTTTGTGCCATGTCTTGTGTGGGGTTTCGTGTAGGACACCAAGCTGGCTCATCAGCGGGCTCTTGGTGTCCCCGCCCGGACCCCCCACAGGAGTAGCGAACTGCGTGCTACCTCCCCTTTTATGAAGTGCGCCTGCGCCTTTTCACTGCGAGAACTAAAAGCTCAAGCAGCCATAATCTCCCTATGAATGCTTCCGGGTGGGGACACCAAGAGCCCGCTGATGAGCCAGCTTGGTGTCCTAGGCGAAGCCCCACACAAGACACGGCACAAACCTAGAAAAATTGCTGAGTTTTAATACAAATCATAGTTTATTGTGTATCAGACCTCATTTTCCCTTACCAAAATCATCCTTAATGTTTTTCTTTAGATCTTAAGTGCCTTAACTCCAAATCGTAGTTCTACTACTTCTAATGGTCGGGGATGTGTGTAAGTCACTGTCAATATTGAGAATATAATAGTAAATCACAATAACTTAAAATGGTAACTTGAATTCTAATAGATTATTAGAAAATCGAAAAAAACTTGATTTCTGGTGGTTGCATTTCAAGGATTCAAAGACATTTAAGAAATAAGCTCTTCATTCGCAGTCAATAGATGACATCGTTTACATATTTTACAAGACTTCACGTGATTACATGTAGAAAATATACGTAGACATAAAATCATAGTATATGGCACATCAATGTTGTACATCTCTTTGATGATAATATATAGATACAAATATTATTTAATTGTGCGAAATGACTGATTTAAAAAAGTATTCATTGGTATTACAATATTTGGGTTTTATGAAATATCCACATCCCCCAAAATTTCAGAGAATATTCAAAAATGTATTGTGATATTTTTCATTCCTGTCAAGAACATCGCAACTAACCTCCTAAATCCCGTAACCATTTGCTGAACCAAGATGGGCTAGTTGCCAACTAAGGTCTAAGCGAATAGGTTACGGCGAAGTTCCACAATGAACTCCACAGTACTTGTCTCACGGTGTAGCTGGTGGTGATCCTCTTGGTCTGGACGATCCGAAACCGACTTCGTTTGCAACCCGACAGAATAAAAAAAACTACTGTACATTAATAAATCTAATAGGAATACAATACAGCTCCATCTTCTTACTAAAAATTTTAATTATTTTGACTTGGCGGATTTTGGAACTGAATAAGATCTGAGTATCATGAATTATGGACGTGTTATAAACAAATTTATGTTTTCTGCTCACACTCACAAAATTTGTAACATCACATTCAATGTCTTAAACGTCACAGAACAACATTGATTATATTTACACAATACATTTCCTATATTATGCTTTGAATTCGAAATATCATTAAAAAAACACAGAGTACAAGCACTTTGTGAGCGTGCTAACTTAAACAGAATATTCTCAAGGCAGAAGATGCAAAGTATGGAAAAATCCGTTTAGACAAAAATGGTACAGTTCACGCAAAATTGCACTGAGGAAAACGACAAGTCGTCACTGCAACTTGGCCGAGTTTAGCACGGTGTGAACTATTTTCAGAATATTTGCATACTAGGATGAATATTATAATGTACGGTACTATTTGTTTATTAATTACTCAATACTCAATAATAATAATAATAATAACTTATTTCAGTGTTAAGTATGTTTTATAAGAACTGGCCATATTGAAATGTGACAGATGTAGCAACCACCCTAAGGATGACGTTGAAATGCTTGTTTTATTTACCGAACACAACTAATGGGAGGTGGCTAATGACAAGCTGCAGTTGCAGTTCATTCACAGTAGAAAAAGAAAACCACACACAATGTATACAGAGTCAATATTTCACCAAAATGAACTAACAAATGTTCAATTAACGCGATGAAAAGACATTCTACAATTTCCTCCCAAAATTGTGCCAAGGAGTAAACAATTACGTTTCGCCAGTTATTTGCCTTTTCAATGTTACGTGGATACTATTTTGTATGAGTTTCTTTTCAGCCGGCTTTGACTGACCCTACAACGTATAGGTTTGTTTCTTCGACCTTGAGAAATATTCTGCGTCAGCGCAGTGACATACTATCTAATCAAAAAGTTGGCTGTACTCTTGCATTATATTGATATAAGACAAATGCTACAATCTGGTCGGTTCGAACAACAAATACACAAATACAAACATTTTACTATCTGAGCCATACAGTGAACGCTGATAATAGTCAACCACATTGAAATAGTATTACAATTGTTCTGCAGTGTGATAAACATTGGAAGTTTATCTTCGTGAACCAGCACAAAGTCTGCAAAGAAAAAATCCATCCACATTTATTTTGTGCTGTTGAAGTACGGTATATACAATAAAAGTAATTACAAAAATTCACATCCACACATTCACAAACCATTCAACATTTTCATAGATCTCTACAATATTACCTCACTGATCTACTAAATGGTACAGTTCTTGGCAAAAGTTTCAACAACAAAAAAAGTATATTTTGTTATTATTTTGAATCAATCTGTTCAACATATTTTAGTGGTCACCATCCTCAACTTGTCAACACTTTGTGTTCAACACTCGATTCTCTCATTCTCAGATGCAAAAATCACTTTCCTTATCGCTTAGCAATTCCTATAATAATTACAGACTTCACTTTCATGCACAAAGTTCAGATACGAAGTATTACTACTATCGATTACTGTTTACCAAACGGTTCATATAAAGTCAAATGATACACATCAGCACTGCCTCTATCAATGATATGTGATGAGTGGCCTCACCCATGTCTCAAGCATACAAAATCCTTCAAAGACACAATTTTTAGCACTTTCTTATGGGACAAGATTTGAAACCGTCAATTTTTTTCAAATGGAAGATCAGTACGAGTTTACAAACAACAAATTGACCTCTGGTTCTTCCAATTAAAATGATTATGATTCTTCTAATTTTATTTTCTATCAGCCAATTTCATATTGACGTAGTTGCTATATACAGGACATATTAATAAGAAAGATCATCCAACTAAGAGATGAACGAGGAGTATGAGTATAATATGCCATGTACTCAGAAGTTATAGAACAAACTGTAATGGTGAAACGCACACACTACAAGATGGTCGTGGACAATCATTGTCTTAGTGCAGGGCTGGGATAGTTAGCATCTTAAGATATGAACATATAAATTAATCGTTTAATTCCACCAATGCATGGTTTTACTGTAAAAAGTTCAAACTTTGGCACTATGTGCACACAAATCTTGGATTCCGAAAAATAGAAATTTCATTTATTTAAAAATGTTTAACTAAAATAATTACAAATTCTTGGCTGATAACATGCATAAAGTGTACAATGAAACCATTAAGAAAATTAATTCGCTCCATAGCTAAAAATTTAGTCAAATGCATAGTCTGTAGAATGATTAAAATTGATTAGAGAGGAAGTGAATCAAGTCTAAAATTGTTGTTCCAATGCAGCTCGGATGCGTGTAGCAAACAATATGTTTTGTCAAATAACTCCAAGTATGATTTTAAAATCTTTATTTTATTAGTAAAATGAAAATTCGATTTCAAATTTTGATTTATGTAAGATATGTTCCTAAACTACGGTATTGCATATACATTGTTGTAGCCTACAAAATCCTAAACTATATTTACTAAACCTAGGTCAATACAAAAGAAAATTTGATACATTAGGAATACTCAAGTTTCTCTTTTACCCCCTAGTCAGATGGCTTTCTCTTTTATAAACCCTGCATATTGCAGAGAACAATTTTGTCAAATGTCAACTTTCGGTGTTTATATTTTGCCAGTGAAGCAATCACATTGGCGATTTATATTTCTTCTCTGATGATTATACAGTAATGCATCATCAGTAGGGAAAACACGAGTGTTCAGGAGACTCCAGCTCGATCCCATCATGAGTCGCGACGCCCGGAGCCTCGCGACGCGCCACATCACATGATAGAACAACTCTTGGCCCGGTCCTTTAGCTCAGCCTTCAGATCCAGCTTACTCTTGCTTCGCCCGCCATTGTGTTGGCTGTACGCCTTCTGTCGCTGTAGCACGGAGTGGTTCTTGTTCAGCTTCCCCAGCGCTGCTAGCGCGGCTACTTCGAATGCGTCCCGAACTGCCTTTGCTGCCGTCTTCGCTGATGTTTCCACGTACGTCGTCGCACCTACTTGTCGACTAACTGCTAAGGCCTAGGACAGAGAAGATGAATAAAATTGTTAATAATAATAATAATAATAATAATAATAATAATAATAATAAGGATTTGGAAAGAAACAATATCAGAGAAGAAGATACACCACAGAGAGATATTTTTAGGCAAAAAGTGCTAAAAATGGAAGGATTCCTAGGGAGGAAGGGAAAGTAAACCGGCTCAAAATGGTCCGAGGAAAGGAAGAGGAAACATAGTGTGATGATGAAGGAATATTGGAGGAAGAACAAGGAACAGCAAAGAACAAAGCATTGAAATTGGCTCGTGGTCCCTCGACGACCGAAACGAAAATACTAATACTAATACTAATAATAATAATTGTAATACAATAATAATAATAAACTGATGCAGAAAACAGTCATAATTTCTACGTGTCGCGTAGTAAGGCTGTTCTTGGGCAATGAGGCCTGAAGGAGTGAGGGAAAAGGGTAAAGCTACTACTGAATGCAGTCACCAAGAATTTGTTCCTTATGATATGTACGGTATCTGGGATTGTAATCGTTTTCTTTCCAGCAAAAGCTGAGGATGTGTAAGCGCATGCGCAAAATAAATAAATAAATAAATAAATAAATAGATGGATAGAATAGAATAGATAGAATAGAATAGATAGATAGATAGATACATAAATAAATAAATAATAATAATAATTGGCAATCGTTGAAGAAAGCTCTTTGATTCATTTAGGGACTTTGCGACTTCGTCGTCATATAGCCCCATGTACATAGGTCTGTGCGTGTGGAATCTGTACACAGGGGTTGTTCCCGGCAGAAATGCGAAAGGTATGACATTTTACGAAAAGTAGCTGATTAAATATAGATATTTCTGATAAAAATTACGAGAAGTTGGGAAAGGAAGTTTCGTTATTTCTTTCCTAGGGTCCCTTAATAGCCAAACTGACATACACCATGGCATCATGAACTATACATCTTGCACTATTTTTCGACATAGTCACCACCAACATTTAGATGCTAACTTGTCGTAGCGTATAATCAGTTTGAATAAATCACACTGGTAAAATTCGGTGCCCTGCGATGCAAGGAATTGTCGCACAATCTGCTCCGGGGTCAGGTTCTTCGGTACCCATCTTGCGGACATTGTTCGGTAACCCAACACATCATGGAGAATGTGATGGGTCCGGGCACGACCAATACTCAGTGTGTATGACACGTGTGCCACCGTTATTCGCTAGCACCATGTCCTGTACTCGAGCAATGTTGTCTTCATTCGTGGATGGGAGGGACGCCCACTTCGATCTTCATCCTCCACACTCTGTCGTCAATCACTAAACATGAATAGACAAGGGCCAATTAAGGTGGGAGGATGAAAGCTCTAGAATAGAAAAGTGCCAATTAACGCGGAAGGATGAAATACTCTAGAATAGACAAGGGCCAATTAACGCGGAAGGATGAATGACTCTAGAATAGGCAAGGGGCAATTAACGCGGAAGGATGAAATACTCTAGAATAGACAAGGGCCAATTAAGGTGGGAAGATGAAAGACTCTAGAATAGACAAGGGCCAATTAAGGTGGGAGGATGAAAGACTCTAGAATAGACAAGGGCCAATTAAGGTGGGGGATGAAAGACTCTAGAATAGACAAGGGCCAATTAACGCGGGAAGATGAAGACTCTAGAATAGACAAGGCTCAATTAAGGTGGGGGATGAAAGACTCTAGAATAGACAAGGGACAATTAAAGCGGGAGGATGAAAGACTCTAGAATAGACAAGGGACAATTAAGGTGGGGGATGAAAGACTCTAGAATAGACAAGAGCAAATTAAGGTGGGAAGATGAAAGACTCTATAATAGACAAGGGACAATTAACGCGGGAGGATGAAAGACTTTAGAATAGACAAGAGCCAATTAAGGTGGGAGGATGAAAGACTCTAGAATAGACAAGGGACAATTAACGCGGAAGGATGAAAGACTCTAAAATAGAAATGGGACAATTAAGGTGGGAAGATGAAAGACTCTAGAATAGACAAGATCAAATTAAGGTGGGAAGATGAAAGACTCTATAATTGACAAGGGACAATTAACGCCAGAGGATGAATAGACAAGAGCCAATTAAGGTGGGAGGATGAAAGACTCTAGAATAGACAAGGGACTATTAACGCGGGAAAATTGAAGACTAATGCCATCAGGGTCATACGAGGATTTGTTGTTGATACTTTATGGGCTTTGAAACATCGTCGGCATGTAGCCCAGAGTACCTAGGTGTGTGTAGAAATTTTCGGATAATCCGTATCACTGTCATGTCTATACTAGTGTGTGTATTTGTAATTGAGGTAGGATTTAGGTAGGAATCGGCCGTGGCCTTAAATTAGGTACCATCCCAGCATTTGCCTGGAGTAGAAGTGTGGAAATCACTTCCAGGATGGTAGGATTTAGGTAGGAATCGGCCGTGGCCTTAAATTAGGTACCACCCCGGCATTTGCCTGGAGTAGAAGTGGGGAAATCACTTCCAGGATGGCTGATGTACGATTCGACTCCACCTCTTTTCAGTTTTGCCTCACGATGCTGAGTGTACCGCGTTTCAGCCCTCAGACCAGAATTAAATTTCTTGGCAGAGGCGGAATCACACCCGGGCCTCTGCGGTGACAGCCACGAATTTTGGACACTACGCAGTGCCTAGGTAAGGTGGATAGGAAACATTACAGAGAGGAACCCCCACAAGTGGAAGCAATGCCAGACTCAGCTGGAGTTCCGTGGTCGACTACCCATGTCCCACTAGTTGTAAGCCCCTGGGTGTGATTTCCACATAAGATAGACTGTCGGGAGGAAATCTATATACATCAATTTTAAGTGATAGTTTGTCTGTCTGTATGTATGTCCACTATGCGTTCAAATACCATTCATCAGATTGCGATGAACCTTGGGTGGGTTGTTGTGTGCACTCCAGGGAAGGTTTCTAACTACAGTGAGTCCGGGAATGTTCTCCGCAGCGCCTACAAGCGTCTGGGAGAGCTAGATACAGCAGTTACGTTGGTAGCACGGCTGCCGCTTGCAACATCTCTACTTAGTATAAAACAAAGTCCCCGATTCTTGAATGTTACGGGTAAATTCGAGAACCACTGGATGGATTTTGATGCGGTTTTCACCATTCAGTAAACTATATATCGAGTATGATTTCTGTAGAAAATAATTTATTTATGATCAAAGGAAGCCGAGCAGTAATGATTTTAGTGGAAAAGTCGATAAAATACCTGGCGTCGAGCGCTTTGTAAGCTTACGCTGGGCAAACCGTTAAAAATAGCTAAATACTGTTACGTGCCACCCCCTAGTGGCACTCTTGTTAACTGGATTACGGTGGGGGTACAAAGCACAACACCAATTACTGCTTAAAGAAATAATTAACTTTATTGTGGCCAGAAAATTACACTAGTCAGCAAATACAAGCAATTAGGAGCCTTATTCCAGTTTCCTCAAGTCTCTTCCTTGAGCGCTCTTGGCCCTTCCACTTGTCAACAAATCACAGAAGTTAATCCGTCCTAATGAGTACGGTGGCCTTGACAGAAACTACCTGCTCCTCTCCTTTATGTTCTCCGACCACAATTACTTACGATCACTTGCTGCAGGCTATTTCGCTGTCCACAAGCTGGAGAAACAATGTCACTGGATTTCGTAACTCGCACAGCACTTCGTCACCACACTTCTGTCGCACAAGATAATCGCTCGCACTAGCTCGTAAAACACAACAACAACAACTGCTAGACAGGTCGCACTTATATAGCAGGCCGGTGACTCAATAAATGCTTCTAGATCCATCCAGGGTTCACGGCTTCTCGAGGTTTCCATCGCTGGTCAAGTCACGAATATTCTGGACTATCCCTTTGTCTTAGTAGCCCTGTTGCATAAGGCGCGCGCAATACAGGAGGCAGGACACAGCCCAGCCCTGGGGCAGTTGTGACTCATGCGGCGAGTGATGACACAAACTCACAGCCGTAACACCACCCCCTTCCTAAAAAGGCTGATCGTCCCGATCAATCATTGGTCCGTCTGTGTCCCTCCGTAGGCTGCCAGGCGATCTCGATGCACGATCTTCATCTTCGCCCTCGGGCTCCGCTGGATCCTGTAGACGACATCGTTGATCCGTTTCACGACTCGGTACGGGCCCTCCCAGGACTTCTGCAGTTTGGGTGACAGGCCTTTCTTCCGTAATGGGTTGAAGAGCCAGACCAGGTCGTCCTCGTGGAATCCGCCGGCATCCGTCTGCTGGTCGTATCGGGTCTTCATTCGGTCGGTCTCGATCCGTAGTTTCCTCCTCGTGAACGCGTGTACGTCCTCCAGTTGGTCGACCAGTTCTTGACAATAATGGCTTACCGGGATCGGATCATTCCCAGGTCGGCCGAAGGCAAGATCGACAGGTAGACGGAGCTCCCTCCCAAACATGGCCCGGGCTGGTGTGCACCCGGTGGCTTCATGCACGGCGGCGCGGTAGGCCAGGAGAAATAGTGGAAGATGTTTGTCCCAATCCCTCTGGTGCTCGCTGACGACTATTCGGAGATGGTTCTCGATGGTGCGATTGAATCGCTCTACCATCCCGTCGGACTGAGGGTGTAGCGGCGTTGTCCTTGTCTTCCGGATTCCGAGCAGCTGGCATAGGTTCTGGAACACCTGCGACTCGAAGTTCCTCCCTTGGTCGGAGTGCAGCTCCAGGGGTACTCCGTACCGGCTGACGAATTCCTTCACCAGGGTCTCTGCAATCGTCGCGGCTTCTTGGTTAGGGAGCGCATACGCCTCCGGCCATTTGGTAAAGTAGTCGCTGACGACTAATATGTAGCGGTTCCCTGCCTCGCTTAACGGGAATGGCCCAGCAACATCGATGGCCACTCTCTCCATGGGGTCGCCCACGTTGTAGGTCTTCAGTGGACCCCGTCGTCTTCGTCCTGGGCCCTTGCTGGCTGCGCAATCGTGGCACATCGCGCAGTGGTTCTCCACGTCTGTTCGGCATCCGATCCAGTAGAACCGCTCTCTCAGCTTCTCCAGGGTCTTCTTTATCCCTAGGTGTCCACCAGATGATCCTCCATGAACTTCCTTCAGGACTTCCTCCGTCATAGCCTTTGGAACGACGACTTGTTCCCGAGATGTCTTCCCGTCGGTGCTCTCCCAGGCGCGGCAGATGAGGCCATCCCTTACAATCAGCGAGTCCCACTGTGCCCAGTAGGACTTAAACTTTGGGCTGCAGTCACTCACAATGTTCCACCCGGGTCTGGGGACACAGGCCCTCTTCCATTCGGCTATCAGTCCCAGGTCATCATCATCTGCTTGTGCCCGCGTGAAAGATTCGCGGCTCCAGTTCCCCTGAAGTTCCACAGTAGTCCGTCGGCACTGTATCCCGGTGTTCTCCTCCCTTCGGGCACAGAAGGTGCAGTCTTCGGGCCACGGTCTTCGTGACAGGGCGTCGGCGTTAGAATGCAGTTGGCCTTTCCTGTGCTGAATCTCAAAGTTGTACTGTTGAAGCCTCTCTAACCACCGCGCGAGTTGACCCTCGGGCTGCTTGAAGTTCAGGAGCCACCGCAGGGATGCATGGTCGGTCCTGATGAGAAATTCTTGCCCGTACAGGTACTTGTGGAAGTGTTCAATGGTCTTCACGATGGCGAGCAGCTCCTTCCTGGTGACGCAGTAGTTCCTTTCTGGCTTTGACAGGGCCTTGCTGAAGTAGGCCACTACTCTCTCCTCGCCGTCCACTACTTGCGACAGGATCCCCCCCCCCCTATGCCAAAGTCGCTGGCATCGGTATCGACGATGAACCTTGTTCCAGGTCTGGGGTAGGCCAGAATAGGTGCGGTGCACAGAGCCTGCTTGAGTTGTTCGAAGGCACTGTGGCATTCTGCTGTCCACGTGAAGAGTTGGTCCTTCTCAGTCAGTCGATGTAAAGGTTTGGCGATGTCGGCGAATCCTCTCACGAAGCGACGATAATAAGTGCAGAGTCCCAGGAAGCTTCGTAGTTGGGACTTGTCCTTCGGAACTGGCCACTCCCTCACAGCTGCGGTCTTCTCTGGGTCGGTGCGCACCCCTTCCTCGGAGACGATATGGACCCGCTTCTGGAAGAGCTGACACTTCTTGGGGCTCAACTTCAGCTGGGCAGCCCGCAGCTTCAACAAGATCTCCTTCAGGTTGCTGTAGTGCTCCTCGAAGCTTCTCCCCAGAACGATGACGTCGTCTAGGTATACCAGGCAGGTCTTCCAGTGTAGTCCCCTCAGAATGGACTCCATTAGCCTTTCGAAGGTTGCAGGGGCGTTGCACAGACCGAATGGCATGACGGTGAACTGCCAGAGCCCGCTGCCCACAGAGAACGCCGTTTTCTCGCGGTCCTTAGGGTGGACCTCCACCTGCCAGTAGCCACTCTTCAAATCCAAGGTGGAGAACCATCTTGATCCTGATATGGTGTCCAGCGTGTCGTCGATCCGGGGTAGAGGGTAGCTGTCCTTCTTTGTGACGTCGTTCACCCGCCTGTAGTCCACGCAGAACCTGGTGGAACCGTCCTTCTTCTTCACTAGCACGACCGGAGAACTCCAAGGACTATGTGATGGCTCGGTCACCCCTTGCTCCTTCATCTCTTCTACCATCCGGTCGACTTCGGCTTGCTTGGCGAGCGGGACACGTCGGAATGGGGCCCTAATCGGTGCGCTGTCCCCAACGTCGATTCTGTGCTGGACCAAGCTTGTCCTGCCGAAGTCTTTGCTCCCCACGGAGAAGACATCCTGGAATTCGCGTAGCAGGTCCTGAAGTTGGCGTGATTGCTCTTTGTCTAAATGGTCCTGGGATCCTTGGTACAGCTTCTGTAGTTCTTCTGGCAGGGCGCGTCTTCTTCGGTTGTCCGTCTGCAGGTGTCCGTCCGTCGTATCTGTGATGCGGGCAATCCAGGTAACGGGCTCGCAGACTCCTAGGTTGGTGTCCCGGTGAACCGAAATGTCGTAGTCGTTCAGGTTAGACAGGCAGACGTACGGCAGAGACGTCGTGTTGATGAGAGTCTTGGCAACTAGCAATCCTTTTGTCTGGATGTCCTCATATTTTGGCTCGATGACAGCCGCCACTCCCTCAGCAGTTCCGTCGACAATTACGGCAGCGCTGACCTCCGTCCTGGCGGGAACGATGACGTCTTCTCTCAGCCTTACTCGTCGTGCGGTGATGGACTCGTGCGCAGGTTGCAAAGCAAGTTCCTCACCTCCGAAGTGCAGAGTGTTGGTACTCAGATCCAAGATGATGTTGTTCTGGTCCAGGAAGTCCAGTCCGATGATCACTTCATTTGATACGTCAGCCACAAGCACTGGATGCTTGATCGCCCGTCGACCAATGACGAACTCCAGTGATGCTTCGCCATGTACCGGTGCGGTCTCTCCGGTCGCGGTTATTAGCTGGAGTTTCCTTTGTGTGGGTTGCACTCTCCACTTCGGGATCACGGTGGGACTGACGATGGTCCTCGATGCTCCCGTGTCGATTAGCATGGGCCAGCTCTCTCCGTTGACGACTCCGTCGACCGTCAGGCTGCTATTGTCCCTCCGTAACTTCGTCACACGACCTGGACTGCCGGGGCTTGACGACTGTCACAAGCCAACCTTTGGCCCCCAAGGCTGGCTAATACTTGCTTTCCTGGGCCGCGCGGTTTCCCTACGACTGACTGTCCCGACGGAAACCCTTGGCGGCGGCGATCACCGCAGTCCTTGCTCAGGTGGCCTCTCTTACGGCAGGTCCAGCAGGTCGGTAGTCCTCTTCCGGGCCGCCTCTCCGGTTGCCTTCCGGCTGTGTCGTTACTGGTGGTGCCGCGACTATCGAAGAAACGGCTTAGCGCCTCCATTAATTCGTCGGCCAGGGGCTTGGTCTCGTTGGTTTTTACTGGTTCGTCGACGTCCACTTGACGCACCCGCGCGTGCATTCTGGATGCCTGTTTTGCCGTCTCGAACTCAAGTGCGTGGCTCAGCGCATCTGCCAGGGTCTTATTGCGCGCGAGTCGCAGCGCCTGTTGAGTGTCCGAGTCCCGAAGCCCGTCGGTGAAGGTCTGCGTCGCAATCTGTTCCAGGAAGTCGGCCGGCGCTGTTGGATAGGCGAGCCTTACGAGGCATGCGATGTCCATCTCGAACTCCTGCAGGGTTTCCGCGTTCTTCTGTACCCAGGTCCGGAGCTGCATCTGGTAGGCCTGCTGAAGATGGCTATCTCCATATCGGGACTCCATATGGGCGATCAGTGAAGCGTAGTCCTGGGATCCAGTCGGGATGGCCTGAAGGACGTTAAGGGCGTCACCTCTCAGCGCTACAATGAGAGCTGTAGCCTTTTCTGTGTTGTTCCAGTTATTTATGGAACATGCCGCCTCGAACTGACGTAAGTAGGTGCTCCACGGGACCTTTCCGTCGAAGGTTGGGGGCGTCACTCTGCTATGTCCCGTTCCTGATATTCCCGGTGTAACGGTGGGCGGGCGTTGGCGCAGCTCGGCAACTTCCTCTCGTAGAGCGTTGAATTTCTCTTCCACCCCCGTCAGTGGGCGTTGGCGCAGCTCGGCAACTTCCTTTTGTAAGGCGTTGAATTTCTCCTCCACCCCCATCAGCGGGCGTTGGCACAGCTCGGCAACTTCCACTTGTAAGGCGTTGAATTTCTCCTCCACCCCCATCAGCGGTCGTTGGCACAGCTCGGCAACTTCCACTTGCAAGGCGTTGAATTTCTCCTCCACCCCCATCAGCGGGCGTTGGCGCAGCTCGGCAACTTCCACTTGTAAGGCGTTGAATTTCTCCTCCACCCCCATCAGCGGGCGTTGGCGCAGCTCGGCAACTTCCACTTGTAAGGCGTCGAACTTCTTTTCCACTGCTGCGACTTCCTCACGTAGGCCCTGTTCTAATTTCCTTTGGCTCTCCTCTAATTTCGTCAGCAGACACTCTTTCAGATTTTTCTGGCCATCCAGAAATTTGGCGGTTAGGTCCTCTGCTAACTTATTCTGGCCGTCTTCCATCTTCTTCTGGCCGTCTTCTAGTTTGGCAGTTAGGTCCTCGGATAACTTCTTCTGGCCGTCTTCTAGTTTGGCAGTTAGGTACTCGGCTAACTTCTTCTGGCCGTCCTCCATCTTCTTCTGGCCGTCCTCCATCTTCTTCTGGCCGTCCTTCAGGTCCTTGGCTAATTTCTTCTGGCCGACTTCCATCTTGGTTTCCATGCCATTTAATTTCTCTAGCAATGCTGCGAATTGCTCTTCCATTTTAGCTGTTTGTCTTGTAAAGGGCATGCGCTCACAGTTTTTTTTTTAAATTGACCTGCTCGGGTTTTGAAACCAGGACCGTCAGGTGTTGTGCTTGAGTTCGTAATCCCACTTCTGACACCAGTTGTTACGTGCCACCCCCTAGTGGCACTTTTGTTAACTGGATTACGGTGGGGGTACAAAGCACAACACCAATTACTGCTTAAAGAAATAATTAACTTTATTGTGGCCAGAAAATTACACTAGTCAGCAAATACAAGCAATTAGGAGCCTTATTCCAGTTTCCTCAAGTCTCTTCCTTGAGCGCTCTTGGCCCTTCCACTTGTCAACAGATCACAGAAGTTAATCCGTCCTAATGAGTACGATGGCCTTGACAGAAACTACCTGCTCCTCTCCTTTATGTTCTCCGACCACAATTACTTACGATCACTTGCTGCAGGCTATTTCACTGTCCACAAGCTGGAGAAACAATGTCACTGGATTTCGTAACTCGCACAGCACTTCGTCACCACACTTCTGTCGCACAAGATAATCGCTCGCACTAGCTCGTAAAACACAACAACAACTGCTAGACAGATCGCACTTATATAGCAGGCCGGTGACTCAATAAATGCTTCTAGATCCATCCAGGGTTCACGGCTTCTCGAGGTTTCCATCGCTGGTCCAGTCACGAATATTCTGGACTATCCCTTTGTCTTAGTAGCCCTGTTGTATAAGGCGCGCGCAATACAGGAGGCAGGACACAGCCCAGCCCTGGGGCAGTTGTGACTCATGCGGCGAGTGATTACACAAACTCACAGCCGTAACAATACTATGAGTGTAAGAATTGTTCAGCATGAAAAGTTCTACAAAAAAGTCCGCGAGAGCATATGTCTATCTTCCATACATCTCTCACTATAAGGGAACAACTGAAGCTTGTCTCTTACAGCTCTATGTGCTGTCGACTTAGAGATTCCTGTTTGTTGAGCTAATTTTCGTGTTGATTTACTTGGACTACGCAGCATTATATCGGAGATTTCATCAAGTTCTTTGTCTGTTAAAAGCGTAGGCCTGCCTGTTCCCGGTACATCGTGAACTGAGCCAGTCACACGAAATTTACTTACCAAATCCCGAACGGTATCACGGTTTGGACACTTTGAATTAGGAAACCGCGCCTGAAATCTTAATTTTACATTTTCTGTAAACCGATCGCCTTCGCGAAAAACGTATTCCACCAAAAATACTCTCTCTTCAGTAGTAAACATTACCGCCTATATATTGTTGCACTCATCCAATAATAATCTCTCTGAACGCTCGCTGACTGTAATACACGCTGAAGACATGCAGGATGGCGCGCTTATCGCGATGCACATCGACAGCTCACACGGGGAAGTCCCGCTTTGAAGGACACAGTGCAGTGCAGCCAACTAAAACTCATGACTCAACCACTCACAGCTGCACGTACCCACTGCGGAGAACATTCTCGGGCGCCCTGTACAAATTATTTCTGTAATTCAAAAAGGTGAGGGACTTAACAGAAACACTTAAATCCCACAGTAACCCAATTGCACAATCTGTATACTTATCCTACCACAATGCCATGTGTGAGAATGACGCACAGTGGTCCTTTTAGGGTATCTGGCCGCGCAAAATACCTTTGCATATAGAAATGGTCTATAAACCTTAAAATAACTGTTCAAAATTATGTAAAACAATTTCCTTATTCTCATTTATAAGAATTTAAGTTTGACTGTCGCCCCGGAAGTCCAGGTTCGATTCCCGGCTCTGCCAAGAAATTTAAATTCTGGTGTGAGGGCTGGTACGGGGTAAACTAAGCCTCCTGAGGCAAAACTGAGAAGAGGAGGGTTCGATTCACACCTCAACCATACTGGATGTGGTCCCGGAGGTCTGAGTTCGATTCCCGGTTCTGCCAAGAAATTTTACTTCTGGTGTGATGGCTGGTATGGGGTAAACTAAGCTTCCTGAGGCAAAACTGAGAAGAGGAGGGTTCGATTCCCACCCCAACCATCCTGGAAGTGGTTTTCCGTGGATTCCCCCACTTCTACTCCAGGCAAATACTGAGATCGTTCCTAACTTAGGGCCACGGCCGCCGTCTTCCCAATCCTATCTCAAATCAACAAATAGTAGTACAGGCATCACACTAACACAGGTTATCACACAAATTACACAGACACACCCAAAATACATGGTACTATACGACCACGATGTCGCAGCCCCTAAAATAAGCAACAACAACAAGAATTGAGGTTAAAGTTCTCTTATTAGCCTAATAATAATAATAATAATAATAATAATAATAATTTTCAACTGGATTAGGATTTTCCTTAACGCCGCTAAACTGGCAGAAAATGCTGCATTTGTTTCAATAAGTACTGTACCTGTTCGTCCTGGGGATGCGATGACCTATCTGCTATTACATCGCATTCCTGGAGTTCCAGGACAGAGCGGAGTTAAATGAACCTCTAGTCAAATAAGGAAAGTGTCGGAAATTCAGCTGAGTTATCGAAAAAGCAGTGGGTAACACGAGACAAAGTATCTCTAGGGTCGTTACGGGCTTAAGTTTAATAAAAAATAATGCAAATATAAATGGGCGCCATCAACTGAATTCCTAGCAAACCACATCATTTCCTGGTTAAGCCTTACTCAAGACAAGGAAAGAAAAAGTAAAATCACACCATCATCAGATCACAACTAAGATAAAACAAATTTATTTCACTTTGATAGTCAGACAGACATTTTAAATATACCTCCTACCTGAGAGTATGGTCGAATGCCAACGTTAAATTGTCATTGTCCAAAAATCGAACCATCTCCTTTCTAATCAAAAATATTCCATCCACATAAAACAGAAAAATCTCTAAAGTTCTCTTGGGTTCTCAGGATCACTGTAGCATTATGTCTTTCGTCACTGACATTTGTGATACCTGAGACCTAATTTCTCTTTAATTTAACATCATAAATGTGGATTTGAAAAAGTTATTAATCTGTCTAAACATACACATATTATAATCACATATTTTAAATATCACGCAATTTATATGGCTTGCATGGCATAATTTAAATGTTGAACATATTAGTCAAATGCTCCTAAACATCGAATAATCAATTTACACTATTTACATTGTCATTACAAATTACGTGTTTGTGAATTACAGAAAATTCACTTCTCATTGGTCATCATTATCATCATCATCATCAAAATTAAATATTTCTCACATTAATTCTCATCTCAAAATTCAACATATTCCTGTCAGAATCATTAACTCATCACCATTAAATCATTTAAATCCTCAACTCAAGTTGCAATTCCTCAAATTATATCTCAATTAAATTTATTTAATTCCATTTAAATTCATTAATCATCAGCTTCTTTAAGTAATTATCACCTTCTAATTCAGTTATTCATCATCTATCCAATCATCTATTAATTTATTTAAATCAGTTTATTCATCCAATCTTTAATTCATCCATTTATTTAATTCATTGATTTATTCCAAAATTTAATTTATCAACTTATTTAAATTTTACTCTTCTGGTTATTTAGATTCTTATTATTTCATCTAGTCATTCTGATTTTTATTTCATTAGGTCAGATCATTAATATGCTTAAATTTTCAGATTATTATTTCATTAATTATTATTCTCAGAAAATCTTGTCTTATCAAATTTATTTATTTGTTTAATTTCCTAACAAATTGTTTAATATGGTTTATAGAACGTTGTCTTACAGTTTTATTACTTCCAAGTTATATCTCGTATTTAATTTTCATGCCAAAAAATATTATTGCCTTCACGACATCACGTTGGATCTGACTATCCACAACTACATTATATATCCTCAATTCTTCAAATATCACATTTGAATACAACAATTATTCCACAAAACTTCATAAATATTCAGCACATACAGCATGAATCTCAACAATTACGCTAGACTGGGTTCAACAACCTCATGTCTGCTTCAAAATGCATTAGCAACATTGCAACTATCACTTGGCAACTTCCCCAAAATGCCTATCACAAACTTCACTTAACCATGTTGCATGATCTACAAAAAATATATAACTGGCTTCAAATTATCAACGCACACAATCTCCAATAACTGTAATTAATCTGATCACATCTAGACAACTTCTTAAACAATTGGAAAAATATTACCTTAGTAATTCAAGATTTGCTTTCAAATAGCATAAATTCTCTTACAATTCTCATAATTCACATCACAGAAAAACACCAATGTGCTATAATCTCTCATATCAAAATCTGCAATACTGATCTGCCTTAAAATAAATCTGACCATTAATGATTCATCTTACAAGATTCAATTACTTTAAGCCCTTCTCAAAGGTATCAAACACAATTATAAAAATCATCAAAAGCATCAGCTGTAACAGCTGTTAAACTGAAATTACTCTCAAAAGAGTATAGCAACAAAATATTGGATTGGCAAACAAGAATTACAAAATGTAACCCTGCTGACATTTATCGTTACTTTATTTAACAAAATTTTGACTGATATGTGACTAGTAGTTCCTTGTTTGATTCACTTACAATCTCATGTACACTCGGATGATAAAAATGAGTCCCTCAATGGCAAGTAAGATGAGTAACCACCGTACAATCGTATAAATACGAAAGACCTCGCCCCGTCGACTAAAATGATAGTGCCCTAAACGATGGGTAAGATGAGTAACCACCATACAATCGTATAAATACGAAAGACCCCATCTCGAAGACTATATGAGTGAATGTACCAGATAGGAATCAACAAGTCTCTAGTTGTCATATAAAAGCGATATTCATTCACTAAAGTGAATAACATCTTAATATCTCCAAACAATCCAATGGAAAAAAATCCCTACTGATGAATAATACACACTCGCTAGTATGCAATGAACTGACGAAGTAATTTAGATAATCAATTGCAGATCACGAGTTCGAAATACTCGTTACACAAAAAAAAACTATTCATGAAAAATATCCTTGCTGGAAAAATATCTAAAAGACCAAACATCTGCTTAATAAAGCCAACCAATGGTGAGAATATCGTATAATGATGCCTGCCATATCATATGGTCACGCCATATTCTAGCAAAATTTCGAAGCATATAAAGTCAAAGCCATGTCTTAAACAATCGTATCACTCCTATTAGAAAAATATACATGTGTGCCCAGTATTCATGAAAATAATCGTATCAGGTAGTTATAACTCTTACAGTACCTTCTCATAATCAGCTGTCATTAAATTTCAAAGATCGTCGATTTTCCCTATGTAATGAATTTCTCGAAAGATCGGCGTGAATATCATTCCATCCATGCAATGACGATTGCCTTCGAATCCCAAGCGAATCAGCTGGTAGAGCTCCTCCTCGTCAGGAATCGAATCCATCGCTCCGTGGTGCCATCACGTCCCTGTCTGCGTTTACTCCGACATGATAAACTTCTGGTTATCGATAGCGGATATTGTCCAAATCCTCACGAAAAAGTTCATAGAAACAGCGGACCCCCTATTCCTCTTCTACGTTACGCCACTGTTCTATACAATGTTCAGTTTGAGTGTTGAAAGTTCAATTTCCACAGCGGTTTAGTTTTACTTGTAGAAAATAAAATTGTTTTATCAGAGTGTCTAAGTTTATGAAGCACCCTGTATCTGTGTTCGTACTCGGTAATTCATAACACTTCTTAAGACTGACTTGCATTAATGCACGAGATAATGTTCCTAAGTGCATTTGCTTACAACATTCCGTTTGCTTAAAAATTGTTAATGTTACTTGGAATGCGCTATGAAATGCATAGTCGTAATGTCATTGAGAAAAACTATGTTCTTTCGAAGTTCAAAGTTGCAGTATCACGTAACTATTCGTCTTTATAATTCAAGTGCTGAATAAACGTTCCAACTCAACGTAGTAATGAAGTTCAGCTTCTGTTATAATGCTTGCGTATAATAATGGGAATTAACCCGCACGGCCCTACTGCTATGCCATAATAATCTCCGCATAAAGCTAGCCTCGCCATGTCGTTCTACGTTGAAATGCAGCTTGGAATAAAGTTCTCCAACTACTCGCAATGCTGTTTTAGAATATCCCGGCCGTCTATGCTTGCTTGCTGCGGCTGTTCGCCCGGCCCACTGACCTACTTGTCGCTCGCCGCTCGGAGAAGCCGAAACTGTCCCCTGCACTTTCCGTGACAGTTTCTGTTCGCTGCTCGATGAAGCTGAAACTGTCGCCTGCACTTTCCGTGACAGTTTCTGTTCGCTGCACGATCTATACCATGCACCTGGCGTGTGTTACTCAGCTTGACTTCCTTGCTTGGCTCACAGAGCTAGACTGACAGTTCCTGCACTGTCTCGACCCTTACCTGCTTGGTGCGGTCACGTGGCGTCCTCCCCACCACCGTGGTCTTGCGTCACAAATATAATCTCGAACCCCCATCATCTCGACTATTAAGTTATAAAATAACTTAAGGGTTATCTGACTTCCTTCAAATTATAACCATATATAATGCATGCTATATCTCCTCTTCTAAGATGTTTAAATACCATGTTGCATATAGATCTTAATAAAGCTTCATAAATCCATCCATAATTCCATCTGCTTAACTGCGGTCAGCGCCTTCTAAATCCTAGACCTACTACGTCATCCTGACATTCCTCTTGACTCGATCTGAGCGCTATCTTTCCTTAACTCTTCTCAAAACCTCAACTACGGCTTAATGTCTGCTGGCGTAGCCGATAGCATCAACTAGGTATCGGGTACAGTACAGTGGTGTCTCTCCTTCCTTCTAAGCGTATACTCACTTGACCGGTTAACGCTCTCTCTTCCCTGCTGAGTTTTTGTATTAAAGGTCGCAATTTCGTTCGTTTCGAAAATTCACTACACTCCACGAATGATTGAGAAGGACGACCCACTTTACCTGTATTCCCTCTCCATGTTCCCTTCCAGGCTATTCTTATTTCGTGACAAACTTTCTTTAGATCCTGCGATTGGCAACCCACGTTTTTCTTAACTGCGCGGAAAAATGAATAAGACTTTTCTCTAACATTATTTTAACAGACTGTCCAAGGGATTTCAGATCGCTGTTTTCTATTAGATAGATTCAAATCCTTTCGCTTTTCCACCTGTATGGCGCCAAGCATCGGAAAAATCGTTCCGCGAAAATCCTCCCGACAACACTAAAAGGAGAGCAAAAGCCAAAGTTGCAAAAAGTTGCAAATAATTTTTGCACACAAAACATAATAGGGTGTAGGCTATAGGCTAATGGAAAGAAATTCACCAATGGTTGACAATTGTGAATTTCCTGGTCTGAAAACCCATAAAAGAAGAATTATTTTATAACAAAAATTCACTATTTTCAAACGTTTATCACATGAACACAGCGATTTTTGTAAGATTTTGCAAATTTCATAAAGAAAGATCATATCATAGTCTGTCATATCCACTAGCAAACGATGAAGATAGCTGAACTAACAAGTCTTTACAAGCGCAAGATTCAAACACAAATAATCTGCTTTGCTTCCAGCTGTGGATGCGATAAGAAACGTCCTACTTTAGCGGTCTTTCACATTCCAGGGGGTGAACAAATAAGGCATATAAGTACAGTTCTGAGGTCCTCTGACATTGCTGATACTAAAAATTGCATATAATATGAAAATAAAAGACATTTATTTTTTACATTTTGAGAGCCCAGATCGTGCAAAAGGACCACTGTGTGACGTGCTGATTCATTGCGAGATGACACGAGGGGACTGCCAGCAGCCCGCCGTGTTATTACCTTTCACGAATTGATTGCCGGCGGTCGAGATGGGAACAATTCCTCGTTTACTTGTGTCACACGTCACACTGCTTCGTTGACAGGTACAGTTGCGCGATTAGGATATGACTCGGCTCCAGTAGCTTCAGTCATCGTTTAAGATTTGATTGCCGCTGAGCATGGCTGCGCCAGTGTTAGTTGATTATTGTATCAGGAGCCCCGCGGTGTGTAGCGGAGGTCACAGTGATGACAGAGTGCAGTCTGCACATAAGTCAAGCAGCATTGCGCGCGCTACCTGTCTTAGAAGCGCAGATAAGCGTCACAGGAGCTCATGTCATCACGGACAGTTAAATGGGTAATATCTCAGGTTATCTGGTATTGCTGTATATTCTTATACAGTTCACGGCACGGTTTTTGATCGTGGGTTCTCCTTTCTTTCTATCTGTCTTTGATTGGCATTGCAACGCATGCCGGGTATAGCTAGTTGAAAATGAAAGTGCTTATCGAATGTACACATTGGTACGCGTGTCCATTAACTCCAAGCCAAGTTTCATCATCCATCTAGTGTCGAGGAGATTGATGGCTTGCGAGTGACTAACCACGACATGGTGAGCAGCGGTAGCCAATCCGTCACGAGCAGATGGTCCAGGGTTCGAGGATCACATCACACGGTCACTGAGCGCCACGCTACTGGTCATCGACAGTGCGGTGTGTATTACCATGTTACGTATGAAACAAAAGACTCGCTCAAAATAAGTTTCAGATCATTGAAAAGGGTGGCTTCGGTGGCGTAGTTGGTAGCATGCTGAGCTTCTTTGCCCAAGGTCAAGGGTTCAAATCCGGCCGAAGTCGTCGGATTTTTTAAGAGCGTTAAAAAGTCCTCAGTTTGCCTTCCTTCGGAGGGGAAGTAAAGCCGGTGGGCCCATGTCATAGATTTATGGCATGCAAAAGAACCTTCCACTAACTACACTTGTGTGAAGCTAATTTAGGTCTATAGGTTAGCTTTGACTAACGCTCTTAGGTTCCAACGTTCGTCACCAGGCGCTGGTTGCAATGGCATCTAGTAGTAGCCAAATTCACAAATATGTGTCGTGGACTGTAGCATTTGGTAGTGAAAGTAGGAACTACACGAAATTATCGTCTGCAGTCCTTACTTGAATGATCCCAAAAGAAAGCCTTCCTCCGGGCCATACGCAAGGCGCGTTTTCACGTGATAGTTATTTATGAGAATTATAAACGAGTGGAATATTTAAGAAGGGAAATGTTGAAGAACATTAACTGACAGTTGAATGTGTAGGCTATGTTGTTTATGTACCTAAATATTGCAATTTCTTCCCAATGCTTCGGTGGTCAAGTTGGAGCGTCCTAGACTAAAAGTTATAATTATGCATCGTCGATATACTCTTAAATTATTAAAGAAAAAGTAGTTTTCCAGGCACTCGCGCGTGTCCACAATTGCTTTCGCCTTGAGAGACACTTGGCAAACATAATTCGTTTGAAGGGCTCCGACATCGTGGTCACTCAGCCCCGTGTACTTTGGTGTGTATGTGTAAAATTTTCTCTGATAACCTGTGTTATTGTGATGGCTGCATTAATGTGTGTATTTGTAATTAAGATGGGAAATGCAAGGAGACGGCCGAGGCTTTAAGTTAGGAACCATCCCGGTATTTGCCTTGAGTGGAAGTGGGAAACCAGGGAAAACCACATCCAAGATTGTCGAGGTGGGAATCAAACCTTCCTCTTCTTAGTTATACCTCAAGAGATTGAATGTGCCCCGTTTTTGCCCTCATACCAGAATTAAATTTCTTGGCAGAGCAGGAAATGTAACCCGGGTCTCCGAGGCGATAGCCAAGAATGGGTGGGCTTCCATGTGTTAATACGATTTTTGACATGCACGGGACATAGAATTCTAGGACTGCCTCCATTAGGGTAACTGCCGAAGTGAGTATTGAGTATAGACCTATGCTCATTCCAATAGTTGGCGAAGTGATTCTATGTTCCCCTGCAAAATGTACTGCCATAACCTATAACAGGTGATGGAAATTGCTTATTTAGAGCAGTTTTGTACTGTTTATATCAAAATGAAGAACGTCCTTCTGAGCTGCGTTTTCAAGCTATTGCAAAAAATTTCGCTGGCAGGAACAATTATAAGAAATTTATTTTAAGCGATCAGTCTCATCGCATTCTCCTCACCAACCAACTTGAGTATGAAAGTCGTTGGACGGTCATGTTGAACTTCATTGTATAAGACAATTGTTTAATGATTATTTGTTTAGAGTACTGAATCTAACTACGCAGTTGCTTTCGGCAATGGAAGTATTTTTGCCATTTAATATTTCGCGGCTCCGTTATTGTAGGACACTATAGTGTTATCGAATAATACGAATCCACATTTAAAATCCAATATAAATAGGCCATTTCAGAAACAATTCCAGATATTATGCAGTATAGTGTAAGGTCTTTGACGATCCAATGTAAACATTGTTCTACATTGTATTTCTCTTGCGTAAAATCTACGCGTGGTTACTTTGGCCTTTACTGTTGTGATGGAAAAATTGATCTGCTGGAATATAAAATATTTGCCAAGCTGCAACAATGTAATGATATTAATTTAAATGTCATTGAACTTATATCCAGTAGTTCAAACACATACATCAGCGTTAACAGATTGGATACTGAAGATGAAAGCCAGCTACTTCATTTCCCTATGATAGAATTCTTCAAGTCCTTGGAATTAAGTGATCCGCCTCCACATACTCCGAACGTTTGAGCCATAGTTATGCTCCTTAGAAATCTGAACGTTTCCCAAGGACTCAATGGAAATATATTAAGTGTAAGAAATATGTAAGAAATTGCTTGGATTCGGATATAATAGGTGCAGTAATATTAGGCAGAGAGCTCAAATTCTACGACTTTATTTAACACCTTCCGATAAAACACTTGCAGGTACAGTACATTTTCTTTTAATATGCAACAATGTCCTATTTGCTCGGCCTACTTTATCACAATTAATCAAGCTCAAGGAGAAACTCTGGAACATATTGGGCTATTTACCTCATCACGTTTTCAGTCATGACCAGCATTATGTTGCAAAGTTGAGAGTGCTATCTTTTGACGCCCTTAAAGTTGCAATAGTGCTAAAAAGTAATCGTACAAAGAATGTAACTTATATAAGAAGCTTCTTCAGTATTTTTTTTCCATTGTCCATCATGTTTTGAAGGGTTTCAACTAGTTGGTATTTAATTTAACTAGAATTGTAAACTAATGCAGATATGGCTTATCTGTGTTAATTTAATTAGTAACGTAGGAACATTTCATTACCGTAAAGTATCGGTTACAAGTGACGCTTTACTTTCCAACCCAGGTAACGCACAGGGAATTCAAGCCCGAACAGCTACTGCTATGAAGTCGCTTACAGTTAGCATTGGTTATCGAGAATGAAGTGGTCTACCTACAGCGAAGTAACTAGGATTTACTTCTGGAGGGGGAGGCAATCTCAACTAATTGCGTTTTTATTTTTGTGTTTGTTGTTTTCTACTTTTTTTGGTTTTACTTTGTGGTTATGTGTTTGTTTTCTGCTTTTGCTTTTGTTTTATGTTCTTAATTTTTTTGTTTTGTGGACTTTTGCAACCTTTTCTCTTGTTTTCGAATGTTGCCTTTTTGGTTTCTTTTTGTTTTTTTGTTTGTTTTCTGCTTTTGCTTTTGAATTTTGCTTATTGCTTTCTGTTTTGTGCTTGTTTTCTGCTTTTACTTTTGATTTCGAATTTTGATTTGTGATTTTTGTTTTCTAATTTTTCCTTTCATTTCTAATATTTTATTTTCGAATTTTGCTTATTTCTGTTTTTGGTTTTATGTTAGTTTTCTGCTTTTGCTTTTGTTTTCAAATCTTGCTTTCTGTTTTTTGTTTTGTATTTGTTTTCTGCGTTCGCTTTTGAATTTAACTTTAATTTTGGTTTTGTGATTGTTTTCTGCATTAACGGTAGCGTTTTCTTTTTTCTGTTTTGGTCATGCGTTTGTTTTTACTCTGTGTGTGTGTGGGTGTGGGAGGGGGAGGGGGGGGGGGAGGAAAAAGACAATCAATGAAAGCAACCTACTCGGTGATACGTTTTATTTGCACCTCTCTATGTGCCTAACACTAAACACAAGTAAAGATAAATGTTCTCATATTATAAAAGTACACAATCCAATCAATTGTTATTAATCCGAAAATTGTTCTTTTTAATATAAATTTCATCATATTATGATTTTTTAAAATTTATTTATTTGGCTCTAGAGGGAGGGATTGATCACATAATCAACCTTCGTAGTTACGCCACTGGTTCTATATTTACTTGAGAAAGCCTGAGCAGTGCATTTAATCCCCTCAACTTGACCAGTTGTTAATAAATAGCGATCAACCCTCTCTTCCACTCAGCTTATGGAGAGCCAGAAGCAATTACATTAGAATGTTGGCAATTCAGTGGTGATCTGCTTCCCTCACTCCTTAAGTGCGAGAAATAAAGTTACAGGCTACACTCAATTCTCAATACTTCATTACTGTTGTTGTTGTTGTTGAATCTTTAACCTTTTTTTAGTACTGAGTTACTCAGCTAGCTATTTGCTACCTCAGTGCTGTGGTTTTCCATTCGCATTTAAAAAATAAAAATAAATGTATGAGTCATAATTTTTAACTTTACAGGAGGGAAGTGGGGCTTAAAATGTAGTTAGATTTCGGGTCCTTACTAATCTAAATGTAAAGTAAGGTAATTTGGTGATAATTTTATATTATAGCAACATAAAGGATAAATATACATAATTTATTTACTTAAAATTCCATGTATCCTATAGAACAGACCGTTAGATACAGGTTTTGATCATCAATGTCTTCATGTAATTATTTTGTATTGAAATCTGTGTCATTTTGTACAACTCACTTGAGTGACGTTATTTGGTGATAGATATATGTAATTTGGTGACAGTTGGAAGGTAATTTGGTGATAGTTATTCTAAACACGTTTTTACTTTCTTGAGCTGTATAACTACATTCAACAGGAGTTTGTGTCTTATGATGAGTTTTCACAACACTCGTCACACTTGTACATGGTTACGTCGTCATCAATATCAGGCTTTCGTTTCATATTATTTTTTTCGGCATTTTACCATAAGTCCATTTTCTGAAAATGATTATGAAATTTGTTAATTTCCACTACCTACAACTCTAATATCTATTAAATTCTCATTCCTTTAAACATTTAATGGATCAAACTGGAAATATAAAATAACAATATTGTGGTTTACCATCAGCTGAGTAGAAAATGCTTAAATATTTCGGTATTATCTTAAGTTTTGTGCCGAAAATGTCTGTGGTATCCAACTTTTCTCTCACTGTTAAAAATAACTCACTCTCTTAGGAACAAATTGACACAAAGACTAACTAAAATAAACGATATATTGACACAGTAAATTTCCCTCGAATGGCACACTGTATTTAAGACGTCTGCACTTGCCAATTCACTGCCACTGATGTTACAAAATCTCACACCTCAGTAAGTGGAAGGGTCTAAGGATTATAACTGAGCGCGGAGCAAAGGAAAAACCCAAGACTCTCTTCTGACAACAGGCGAGCTCAAGAATAGAATAGGTTTTGTGGTGGCATTCGTTTAAAAGTTTATCACCAAATTACCTGTATCACCAAATAACCTTACTTCACCCTATATTCAAAATCCTACGTTTATTTTGAGAGGAATGAAAATTAAAATATGTGTGCCCATCCCTGGTAAAGTTCCAAAATAAAATTATTTCCTAAAATCAGTAGACTGGTCATACTTGTTGCTCCTTACGAGAAAAAAAAAATCATTGACCCGAAATCACAACGCTGCATGAAAAATTTGGTTCATATTCCACCATGCCTGTTTAAATCTCAGATGAACCTCAGCTGTATAAGACAGACGTCTACAAAATGCTGTTAGTTTCTTCTGGAAGCAAAATTCCTAACTCAAGTAGTAATACATAATGCCCAACAGATGTCAGAACATGCAAGATATCGACTTTGCACACAAAAACGAATGGGGAATATGAAAAGAAAAGTTATTTAATTACCGAATAATTAGACAAATTTTATTCTCCCTACGGGCTATGTCGGACAGGAATCATTGGGCCCAATAATAAATAAATAACTAAATAAATAGATAAAACCCGCCAACCTGGGCCCATCATATGGGAAGCCAGGCAATGCCTGTCACAAGCCAGGGCAAAGTGGTGAGTGATAGAGGAGTAACACCTCTGTAAAAAAAACTTGGTCCAGCTGGCCCGGCTGGTAGTACCTCGTAAGGGCCCCTTACCAGGGTTACGGTGAAGATGGTCAACGGTTTTGAAAGCGGAAGAAGGCTTCGGGTCTCAACGGTGGATAAAGCGGAAGAACTATCTTCATTTAGCAGCGCCTGTTCTTCAGTGAAGCGGCTGCGAAAGGCGTCTGTCTCCAGAGGAGCGGCCTGTTATTGAGCTCCGGGGCTTACAACCTCGGTTCTATTACTGGGAAGGAGCTTTCTGACCCACACTGGTTTGAACAACCAAGCATCATGGAATGTCGTCACAAAAAGGACACTACCCCAGGTAGTACCTCGTTGGGGGAATCTACCGTTCTTAGGAGCGCAATCAGGCCTGTGGATTCTGGGGAGCCTGAAACTAGATGCTTTGAGGGTATTACTACAAGTACAAAATTGAAGACGAAACAGAAATACTACTTTGGGACGCTGAACGTCAATTCACTACTGAAAGTTGGAAAACACAAAGAATTGACAATGATGATGGACAAACATGACATAACCATCTTGGCCATCCAAGAAACGAGATACCTAGATGAGGACATAATGGATATTGAGGGGTATAGGATTTATAAAGGAGAAAGGGCTCTGAAAATAGGTAAGAACATGCCTTTACTTGGCACGGCTTTTGTTGTTCGTAAGAAGGTTGTCAGTTCAATAGTGGAATTCCTTAGCCCTTCTGAGAGACTTTCTATTCTAACTCTCAGCTGCGGTAACAAAGGATACACGCTGATCAATGCTCATGCACCGATCAATGAGGACAACAGACGTAATCCTGAGAAAATTGAACAGTTTTGGGACCTCCTTGAAGAACAGTTGGAGAAAATACCATCAAAGAACATCAAGATCTTACTAGCTGACTTTAACGCTCAGCTGGGAACAGAACCGCAATTCAGATCAACAATCGGAGCCTATCCTGCTCACAAGATGACGAACAGAAATGGTATAAGACTCGTCAATCTGTGTCGCACCTTCAATCTTCAGATAATGTCAACGTTCTACAAACACAAACCAAGCAAACAAAAGACTTGGCGATCACCGGGCAATGTGTGTGGGGAGAAACAGATTGATCATGTCGCGATCTCTAGGAGAGCGATTAAGGAAATAATGAATGTTAAAGTGCAGCGAGGTGCCCAGTTCGATTCAGATCATTACCTCTCTAAGATCAAAATAAATTTCATTCCTCTCAATAAGACCCAGAAACAAGGAAATAAGATTCGTAAATATGACCTTGAAAAGTTGAAAATCGATCAAAATATATTAGAACAATACCACCAGCAACTGACTTTTGAATCTCATAAATGGACGGACATTGCCTCCAAGATCCAACAAGCAGCTAATACTACAATCCTGACAGCTAAGAAGAGACAGCATAGATGGTGGAATGAGGATTGTGATGAAGTGCTGACTCAAAGAACAAATGCCTGGAAAAAAGAAGAAAACTGTACGATCATGTCTCGTTACTTTGAAAAATTGCTTAATTGTGATGAACCGAAAGAACGATTCACTGTGTGCGATCCGATCCACAAACTACTCAACTCATCCCCACCGTGTAAAGAGGAGATCAAACAAATTATCAACAGTTTAAAGAATAATAAAGCAGCTGGTGAAGATTCAATAGTGGCGGAACTACTGAAGCTGGCGAATGATGAAACTCTAGATGTACTAGTCAAACTTTTTGAAGAGATATGGAGAACTGGGATGCTACCAATTGAATGGCTGTCAGCACTAATCCATCCTCTACACAAAAAAGGTGATAAAAAGAATGTCAACAACTATAGAGGCATCTCATTAGTATCTGTTCCGTATAAGATTTTCTCCAAAGCAGTTCAGAACAGAATAGAAGCGCATCTTGACCAACAGATCGGGGAATACCAGGCTGGCTTCAGAAAGGGTCGTTCATGCCCGGAACAGATCATTAACCTGAAGAACATCATCAGGTACAAGAAGACAGGAGGATATAGTTACTTGGTCGTGTTTGTTGACTTTCAGAAAGCGTATGACTCCATTGACCGGGAGTCATTAATGAATATTTTGAAAGAGTTTGGAGTGGATGATACATCTAGAAATTTGATCAAACAAACTCTAACCAACACAGTGTCGAAAGTCAAATTTATGGGAAAGATATCAGAACCGTTTACAATTAGAACGGGCGTCAGACAGGGAGACGGACTATCTCCACTCCTCTTCAACTGTGTTTTGGAAAAAGTCATTCGAGAATGGAGGAAGATGTTAGACCAAGAAGAAAGAAATGAAGATCGGTTCAGACTTGGTCCTAAGTACAAAGGGATATACGTTGACTGTCTGGCCTTTGCGGATGACCTGGCCATTTTTGCTAACGACATAGATTCAGCAGTCAACAAGATCAATAGGCTGTCAGAAATTGCTGAAAAGGTAGGACTCCAGATTTCTATTCAGAAGACAAAATAGATAGATAGATAGATAGATATATTTATTTTGACTGGCAAGATTAGGGCCATTGGGCCCTCTCTTCCATCTAACCAGATTATACAAATAATAAATGATGAACAATACAAATACCACTTAAATCTAACAATATTACAATGTTGATATAATATAAAATACATATGTAATGGATTAGCTTGATAATATACAATACAAATACAACTTAAATCTAACAATTTTACAATTTTTATACAATATAAAATACATATTAACTGGATTAGCTTGGTGGTGTAGGCTGTTAATTGTTGCATTGTTAGGGCGAATAACTAAGATACTTAGGAGTAAGTTTAAAATTACAGTAAGGTAAAGGAAATAGGCTACTGACAAACATGACAAACATCTGCGATGGACCTGAATGGATTATCACTAACCTTGGAAAAATCAGTCGAGTCACAAATTTCCGTTATCTCGGTGAAGTCATTCAGCAGAATGGATTAGAAGAGGAAGCAATTAATGTCAGGATGAGGAAGTTAGACCAGGCATACCACATTACAAAAAACATCTATAACAAAAAGTCTATGAGTATAGGGGCCAAGTTCCGACACTATACCACAGTTGTAAAACCTGAGGGATTATATGCGTCCGAAACATTAACCATGAACACTAAAGGTCAAGCCGACCAACTGGAAAAAAGAGAGCGTAGGATATTAAGAAAAATTCTTGGTAATAGATGGGTTGATGGACAGTGGCGAATGAGAGCAAATGAGGACTTGTACAAGAACATAGACTCTATCACAGCATCAATTAAGAAGAGAAGGCTACTATTTTACGGCCACCTCATGAGAATGACTGATGATCGATTAACCAAAAGAATATGGAGTTTCATCATGTCTAAGGCAACAAGGCCGAGATGGTTCGAGGAATCCGAAAAAGATCTCAGGCAAATTGGTATTCTAGACCGAGAAATTCGTGACAGGAACACATTTAGAAGATTGGTGAACAACTACCAAGGTTTTAAAATGGCATCAATTTCCGGAAGACGGAGAGGATCTTTGTCCGAGGAACATAAACAGGCACTCGTCGCTGGGGTCAGAAGATACTGGCAGGAAGTCAAAGCCGGAACAAGAGCAAGACCTAGACATTAAAGTGAAGTTGGTTGTTACCACGCAGTCCATGGAGGCTCAACTCGATGTATAAAAAAAAGATAAATATAAGTAAAATAAATATAATAAATAAAAAATAAAATAAAATAATTAATTAATTAATTAAGTAAATAATATGTATATTGGCAACATTACAGCAAGGATTTGTCTCGGGGACTGGGAACATTAAACACAACTTCCGCTCAATGATCACTACCCTCATAAAATATGAAGATGATAATTGTTGTTTTAAGGGGCCTAACACCTAGGATATCGGCCCCTAATGGTTTGGGTGATAGTGAAAGATGAGATGAAAATCCACAGCCTGCATCCAGTCTCCGACCGGGTCAGGAATGGAATGAATGAAGCCCCCATCTAGCGGCGAGGATATGAACTGTGCCGGCTGCCGAGGCCTGACGCACTCCTCTGGGGCAATGATTAAATGAATGACAGATTAAATGAAATGATAGTGGAGAGTGTTGCTGAAATGAAATGTTGACAGGGAAAATGGGAGTACCCGGAGAAAAACCTGCCTGCCTCCGTTTTGTCCAGCACAGATCTCACATGAACCACGGACCCAGCGGTGAGAGGCCGGCGTGCTGCCGCCTAAGCCACGGAGGCTTCCCGTGAAAGATGAGATAAGAATGAAAACTATAACTAATACTAACTGCATACTTACATACTAGAAGAGGAAATGGTAAACAAAAAAGGATAATTAAAGGACAGGAAGCAAAGAAATGCCCTCAACCCTCGAAAAATGAGGATTGAGGGACTTGGAAGGATGGAGAGCCTTTAAAGGCAGATAGGAAAGGGAAAGAGGAGAGGGCCCGCCCCCAAAGAAAGTGGAAAAAGGGGAAAAGAAACCGGACCCAGCTCAGGAATCCCCCGGGATCGCCAACTTCCAAACTCACCAGCCGTGAGCCCCTGAGGGTGTAGCAATTTCCAGGGTGCACCAGAAATGGTGGGGCTGCATACACCCTGCCTCCTTGAGGGCCTTGAGCAGAAGGCAGGAGATAACATGAAAAGAAAAAGAAGGCTGGCCTCTCGCAGAAGGAGGGTCAATTAAGGCGGGAAAGGAAGCGACTCCCTAGGCCTCGGATACCCTAATACCGTCGGGGTCGGAAGAGAGCAAGAGTTGACCAAGAGAGGTCGACCGGAAAGAAGACGGAGAGGAACCCGGCACAAGTAAGTGGAAGCAATGCCGGACTCAGCTGGGGTCCCGTGGCCGCCAACCCACGTCCCATTAGATGTGAGCCCCTGGGAGGCCTCATAAAATAGCCCTCCTTCCGAGCGAGAAGCACCTGCAAGGGGATGAAAAATCAAACACGAGCCGCACCTTCTGCTCGCCGGTGGGTATCCGTAGAGCATGACAACTATACCATATGTGTGAATGTGTTGTTACTGACCTGTTCAGACGTGACAGGTATGCGCCGTTGTTTCGCTAAGCTGGATATGGTCTCGATGTCATTACGCAGATCATTCTGACAGCCGCACAGGATCACAGGCGTGTTGTCACAGTGTTGCCGGATCTCGGGATACCACTGTAAGAGGAGTCAATACAGTCAAAAATGTTCAGTAACAGTATCAACAATTTCTTGAGTAAAATATAAGCTAACATTCTTGTTAATTATTAACGTTAATTCTTTACAGGAATAATTCCTTCTTAAAAAGAATCAAGAATTGTAAAAATAATTAATAGTTTTTCGATAATTTCAAAGGAAATAAAAGTATTTTCTTTGTCACATGTTCAACATATCATTAGTAGACAGACACTGTTTTTGTATGTTTCAAAAAAAAAGGAAGCTTGTAGTTTAACGTGACCGTTAATCTTGAGATCATGAGCCACGGGACCTCCTTTTTACGTGGAATCCGAACCACAGGACATGGCATTTCACTTCGAAAATCTCACATGCATTGACCGGGAATCGAACCCGGACCGCCTTGGTGAGAGGCATACAGCTAGACCGCTGAGCCACCAAGCCCCCTGTATGTTTCAGTTCTAGTTCTTTATACCATCATCTCATCAGAGTATTCGTAGGTCATTTCTGCATATTAAAATTCTAGTTTGGGGCTTGTTGCTTACCTTATCACAGCAATAGTGATTTAGGGCCCGGATGTTGATGACATGTCATATTTTTACTGAGCTGTCTAAAACAATGCTGAAGTACATAGAAACTCCGGACGGGCCAGCCCCGTCTTCAAATATGTCATTTTTATTTTGCATCTTTTTGCATTTTTTTTACTATTTTTCCATTTTAAGAGCATTTTTTAAAGTTTGGTAGATTTGTTGGTCATATTTTCGAGAAATGGGCCTTTTAAAATCATTTTTTTTCCAATTTAGTCATGTCACAGCATTATATGAGGGAGTTAGGTCTCCCAAAGTTTAAAAAAAGCTAGTAGCTATGAACCTTTTGTTAAGTGCTAGAAATCTATTTTGATTAACTTTTCGGTTTGAGCTTCAGATGTAATTTTTGAAATATTGGTGAGTGTATTATTATAAGATCATTTTCTGGAATTTACAGTGCATTTTTCGAATTTTTGAAATATTGGTGAGTTTATTATTTTAATAAGATCATTTTCTCCATTTTATAGTGCATTTTTCGATTTTTAGGTCATTTATTATTGTCATTTTTGAAAAATTTAAGAGCATTTTTTAAACATATTTACGGCATTAACATCCGGGCCCTACTGACAATTTATATTAGTTGCTGGAAGATCTTCAACTTACTGAATAGTTACAAATCCAAACCCACATGGTTCATTGAAATTGGCAAAGATTTGAAAAACGCCAGCATTCAGACAGACACAATAGCAAACAGTTCACTCTTCAGAGAAGCTATTCAAAAGGCAGAATTTCAAGAAAGAAAGAAAGAAAGAAAGAAAGAAAGAAAAGGAAGAAACAAATAAACAAACAACTAGCAGAAAGGGGACTCAAGATCGACACTCTAGAACGATGAAGGAAATTTTGAAACAAAGGAAATTGAATACAATAGACAATAGCCAAAGTTAATTCATCGTACCCTCCAAATGGGTTATTCGAAAGTAGAAGAAGAAGACTGTTTGTTGACGGTATTATCATTTCTCAGTCTTGCAACATTGTAGATATTGAAATAAAGTTAATTTTTCGGGTGCTTAATGTGTCAGTACGTATCAGTGATAGTTGGCACACTTTGTAAGTTTTTGGAGGGCAGTAACCATTAGTGGGTGTACGTACGTTTGGTACTGATTTGTAGAACTATTTTGTCTTTTATATTTGGATCTGATGATGCTCGCTTGACGAGAGAAACATGTCATCCTGTAATTTTCTCCCTCTTCAGTAGTCAATAACATATATACAGTATATACCAGGGGTTCTTAACCTTTTTACTCTCACACCTCCCCTAAAAGTCTTCTTCTTCCTCTTCTTCTTCGTCTTTTCCCGTTCATGCGGGGTCGACGTTTCTGACAAGTCGTTTCCATTTTCCTCGGTCCCAAATAGTGTTTTCTGTTAACTGCTTCTCCCGGAGATCATCATGCACGCAGTCCATCCATCTTCTTCTAGGCCTGCCTCTTTCCCTTTTGCCTTCCACCTCCAGACCAAGCACTCGCCTTCCTACATAACTCTCATCCCTGCGCTTAATGTGGCCATACCAGAGCAAGCGTCTTTCTTGCACTTTTTTTGATATTTCAGTCACTTTTACGCTGCCTCGTATGAAGGTCTTTTTGATGTGATCGTTTCTTATAACACCACACATCCATCTTAGCATCTTCATTTCAGCTACTTCCAGTCGCTTGCACTGTGACTGCACTGTTGGCCAAGTTTCTGCTCCGTATAGCATTGCAGGTCTCACTGCACATTTATAGGCTTTACCCTTTACTTGGATATTCAGTCTCCTGTCACAGAGAATACCAGGTAACCTTTTCCAGTTTAACCAGGCAGCCTGAATTCGGTGGGTAATTTCCAGATCTAGATTGCCATCGTTAGATACAGTGGATCCCAGATACTTGAAACTGTCCCTTGCCTGTAGCTGGCTACCATCCATCTGAATAGTTTCATTTCCAGTTCCTCCAAGGCACAGGTATTCGGTCTTATTCATACACCTCCCCTAAAAGTAAACTTGAAAATTCACCCCTCTCCCCTCTTTCACTGCCACTTAGTAGGATGATTCAAGCAGTGGCCTTTGTGAAGATACAAAACCTAACTACATGATGATTGGAATCGAGCTCTCTTCTGCTTAAGTGACTCCAGCGACTCTCCAGAGCTCATCGGGTGTACGTAACTGAAATATTCCTGGAGTTTGACAGGCCTCATATTATCACTGCAAATAATTTTGGCTTATAAGAAACAATGCAGTTTTTTAATTCCATCACGACCAAGGTTGCATGTGCACCCATATTTAACATATTCATTTCTGTACTTCCTTTTCTTTGACAGTTTTGTTTTTAAAACACAGCACTGTAACTTATACTTTTGATAGTAGTGGAGATAACGAAACAACTTCCTACTTTCAATAATAAAGACGAACCGTTGTTGAGTAAATTTAAAGAATTAAAAACGGTCTGGTAAAAATTCATTGTTACACTCTTGCAGATTGAGCAGTTTAATTAAGAGAAATACTAAGCAATCTTACTTGAAGAAATCAATTGTTGTAGCTATTCAAAGTATGGACCTTAGATCTATTGTTGTGATCAGAATAATTTGTATAAAGAAGACACTCTTATAACTTTATATTTTACGTTCAGACTGGTGTAAACTCTGAAAATCAATATTACAAAATTATAGAGGACATGACTCTGACAGAGTCTTTATGTAAACGGTTTATTTATTTAATCGTATGGTGAATTACATAAAAACAAATCACAAATCCAAGTTCAAGTTTTGAAGCCATTCCACAGTACATTCTCGAAGGTGAAACAGATCACTAGGGCTCCCGGATTAGGCGTGTAGAGGGCAGCGCTGGATGATATGGTCCATGGTCCGTTCCTCCTCATTGCATTGACACAATGGGGAATCTATCCAACCCCACTTATGGCATAGGTAATTGCAACGGCCGTGCCTGGTTCTCAGTCTATTGAGGCGACACCATAATTTTCTAGGAAGGTCAAATCCTTGTATTTTCACCGTTGGGTTGATCTCCTGGGCACTAGTTCCAGACGTTGAGTTTGGCCATTCGTCCTGCCAGCATTGGTTTAGGTTGAATCGATTTGCCAGAAGTTGGTCGGCCAATAAACTGGTTGGTCTCCTCGAATGAAGTAGCTTCGGTGGTGGGTGGCAGAATTCCTGGTGTATTGGTAATGACGGAGAAGCATAGATCTTCTTTGCTTCTCTGATCAGAGCTTCCTTCCTCCTCAGGTGAGGTGGTGGAATGTGGCTGAGTACTGGTAGCCAGTGGCGAGGGGTTGATTTTATGGTGCCGGTTATGCAACGCATAGTGTAATTCAGCTTGGTATCCACTTTATGCACATGTGCACTTTCCAACCATACTGGAGCACAGTATTCCGCTGCAGAATAGACCAGACTGATACCCGTTAATCTTAAGCAGTCCGCCGTGGCTCCCCATGAACTACCGCAAAGCTTGTGCAGGATGTTATTTCTGGTAGAAATTTTGTGAGAGAGCTTGGTGAGGTGTTCTTTGTAGCTCAGAGTTCGGTCCAGCGTGACACCTAGGTATTTCAGGAATGGGTTGTATTTCAGTTTTTCACCACGAAATACAACATTTGGCTTGTAGTTTGCTAGTCGGTTGGCAAGATGGAAGCATGAAACCTCTGTCTTAGACATACTTGGGATCAGTCGCCAGGACTTGAAGAACGTTGACATTTTCTCCAGATCGGTTGTAAGAGTGCCTTCTGCATCTTCAAAAGTTCTGCTTTGAGCTACCAGTGCAATGTCATCTGCGTAAATAAACTTAGTAGCTGTTGTTGGTGGCAAGTCATGAATGTACAGATTGAATAGAACTGGGGCCAAAACTGATCCTTGGGGTAGACCATTATTTAGTTTCCTTTTGCGACTTTTAGTATCATCTAGAAATACTACGAACTCTCTTTCACAAAGCATGTTAGAGATAAGATTTGCAATTTCCAAACAGGGGATAGCTTCCAGCACTTTGAGGATCAGTCTATGTCGCCAGACAGTATCATATGCGCTAGTCAGGTCGATAAAGACAGCTGTTTATTTTAGCTTCTTTTGAAACCCTGCTTCAATGTGAGTGGTGAGGGCCAAGACTTGATCAGTACAGCTTCGATTTTTCCTGAATCCAGCTTGTTCTGGTGATGTTACAGCTTCAATGAGTGGTGCTATCCTGGCAAGAAGGACTCGTTCTAAAAGTTTATAAATGCAGCTAAGAAGTGCTTTTGGACGGTAGTTTTCAGGTCTCTGCTCCGACTTGCCAGGTTTAAGAAGGGCGATCACCTTTGACCGTTTAAACTGCTTTGGTAGGTTGTTAGTCTGAAGGATGAAATTAAAAAGTGAAGTAAGCCAGCTGATGCTATGTGGACCCATGTTTCGCAGGAATTCATTATAGATGCCATCTAGACCAGCAGCTTTACCAGTTTTCAACATCTTGATAGCGGTTTCAATTTCCTGAACAGAAAATGGCCTAGACAGTTTCGCATTCTTCTGAGTTCTACGTTTGAGTTCGGTGAGCTTTTGTTTCACTGTTTTCGTGTGACATTTATCTCTCTTGGATCGTGTAATGTCCACCATTCTATTTGCAATGGCATCTGGGCTCAAGTTAGTATACTGCTTTTTGGAGACATGTTTTCCAGTAAGACGATTTCAGACTCTCCAAGCCTTTCTGCTAGATTTCGCGAAGTCCATGTTTTTCACTGTTTCTTCCCACTTTTGTTTCCTATTCTTCTCTAGTGATTGTAGCAGCTTCGAACCAACTTCATGATTGCCTGTTGTTAGATATTCTTCGTATAGCGCCTCGCTTTCAGGGTTCCAGCCTGGCACATAGTCTTTTCTGAAACCTCTAGGGATGTTTAATTTAGCAGCTGAAATTACTAGGTTAACGAAGTCATCATAGTTATTGGCAATTGGCTCTTGTTTTGAATCAAATAGCTTCCGATCAAGATCTTCAGAGAATTTGTCCCAATTTGCACGGTTGAAATTCCACCTGGGTAGAGGTACTGAGTTCACCAGGGGTATCTTCGTGCCAGTTTCCAGAAGAACTGGTCGGTGTTGGCTGTTTGGGAAGTTAGACAGTATTTCACGTGCAGTGTTAAGAGGCTGATCAAGACAATCCTTGGACACAAATGTTAGGTCGGGATTGTAGTCTCTTCCCCAACGAGCAGAATGGAAGGAGCCTTTGTCTTTCGCGTCAAAAACTAGATGCAGATCGGATATTTCTGCCCATTGAGTTAGTACCTCGCCATCATCATCTACTGTGTCATACCGCCAGTTTGTGTGGTGGCTATTAAAATCCCCAGTATAGATGCAGGGATGGTTGAAGGTGGGCAAAACTTTCGAAGTCCATCTGATGCAAGGAGGCTTGTACACATTAACGACGATTAGGTCATTAATTTTTACTACTATAGAGAAGATAAGATCTTTGTCACTCGATTCAACAACTTGTACTCCAGTCAGGCCAGATTTGGCGTAAGTGGCAATTCCATACTGTTGGTGTAAACGGTTCGAGGCCTTTGAAATGTGGTTGTACAGAAGGATATTGCGGATACCATGGACAGACCATGTCACAAATGTTGAGGTTCTCCAAAAAATGAAAAATATAAAAACAGGAAGTATTAACCCCTTGAAAATCAGGAAAATCCAATACCTAGGACACATCATGAGGAATACCACCAAGTACCATCTCCTACAGTCTATTCTTCAAGGAAAAATACCAGGGAAGAGAAGTGTTGAATGAAGAAGAATATCCTGGTTAAAAAATCTCACAGCCTGGACCTCAAAAACATCTACTGAATTATTCCGAGCTGCAAGTGATAGGAACAGCACAGTCAAGGTGGTAGCCAACATCCTGAACGGATAGGAACCAGAAGAAGAAGAAGAAGAAGACAGTCACACCTCCCCACACACCTCACAGGTTAAGATTCCTGGTAAATAATGTAGGCTAATTATTCACATTGAGATCTTTTCAGGTTATTTTTTCGCATATCTTAGTAATTGGTATAACACTGAATAGAACACTGTCATTCGAGGAAAACCTACGAATGACTTCTGCCAAAATGAAGACAAGAAACAACATCTTGCGGAAATTAGGAGGCGCCACTTGGGGGTGCCAATGCAACTACTCTCCGTTGCTCAGCTCTAGGTTTAGTTTATTCTGTTGCTGAGTATTGTGCTCCGGTGTGGATAAATTGTCCGCATGTAAGATTAATAGATGTACAATTGAATAACACCATGCGCATGAAAACAGGAATAATTATGTCAAATCCTACACAATGGCTTCCTATTCTCAGCTACATCCCACCACCTCATTTGCGCGATGCAACATTTCGATAAGAGAATATAGAAAGATCCAGAGCACCAAACAACTACCTATCCATAGCGACATTGCTGATCTACATGTGAAACGATTACGTTCAAGACATCCACCTATCTGCACAGCGGAGAATCTTGCAACCAACAAATTCAACCTGACTGAGAGATGGTCTTCTGATTGGAATTCGTTTGCCCCTCCAGAGAGTTCAGTAATGCCATGCATAACTGAGAAGGTACCAGGGTTCACTCAGCCTAGAAAGACCTGGTCAATCCGGATCAATCACGGTGTATGCGGGGATCTCCTGTACAAGTGGAGGAAAAGATCATCATGTTGCGAGTGCGGTGCTGAAAGACAGACTGTTCGGCACCTAGTTCAAGAATGCCCACAAACATCTTACAGTGGTGAATTCAGCGACTTCTTCCTAGGGGCACCACATGCACTTAATTACGTTTCTAACCTTGATGTCAACATATAAATAATTTTCAGGTATGCCATACGATAAATAAATGGGATTATATTACGTTGACCGACTGAAAATTTGCAATATCAATTGTCAATAAGGCAACACTGAAAAATGGCTACAAAGCATAGATCATGTTCAGGTGTAATCTAAATAGTAGATTCGTAAGCATAACGGAACAAAGTTGGTCAATGATTGATTTGATCTGATGTTTAAAAAAAAAATCATGACACTTTTGAAAGAAAAGAAACTTCTTGCATTTAGCTTTAGATCTGATAATGTTAGCCTGTCGAACGAAACATGTCATCCTATTAAATCCCAGTCCCCTCATTTCGAGAAGTGTACATAAATGTACGAGTATGTAATTAATCCATTTATATTTTTGTCATAATAGGTGTGAGTGGATACGTTCTATTTCATGCCCAATTTAATGGGGGCACTTTAACTTCTAGCAAGGGGGACGTTTCTAAGTGAAGACAATCAGGCTGCAATTTATGTTACAACATACCAGGGCTTTTGAATATCAGTTACAAATCATGGAAGACAAAAGAGCATCTGTCTGGCCTGAGTTCTACGGCACCGAAGCCATGACGAATCGGGCATGAATGGCTCCGAACTACGAGATGCGCCACGTCGTCGAAACTAGACTGTCTACACACGGCTTCCACCATCTAATATGGCAAAACAAGAATTAGCATGTCCCAGTGCCAGCGTGTGTATGTGAATCATGCAACCAAATCTGTGAAAGATACCACATAGAACTGTGTAAAAAAAGACTAAGATCAATAAGTGAATACGCAAATATGTGAAAATGTTATATGTACTGTAAACTACATGGCTATCTACCTGCAATTATTAAATTATTATTATCGTGTTACCTGACTGGAATAAAAAAATCTGTTGCTAAATTACTTAGGTAAAACTGGGAAAGGACGTCTAAAATTCCTTTCGACTTGTCCAATAAGAGTTGTATAAATACATAGACTGCATCTTGGTGGCTGATATCTGGAGACCAAGCTGCCATGAGAATATTAATTGCTAATTAGAACAAAGCAGCTATTCCAATTACAGCGATTGAAGATTAGCTTTGTACCTCCTTACTTGAAGGCTGTAGAGGTGAACAATTCAGTCGAGAGGTTCTTTGAACGTTAGCAGCACCGTCTGAGTGGCTGAGCAGCAATTACTAATTGTTCTACAATTGTCAACGCCATCAAGTCTCTGCCTCACTTTACTCCACTGGGGATCTGTACCTCCACCCAATATTTCTCAAACAGTAATCCGCGATCGTGGAGCTGGATAATGGTGTGTATATACCAGAACAACCGAACAGATTTCCCTGATTTCTTTCAGGATGAATCGCAAAATTCCCTGAAGTACGAAGTATGTAAATTAAGAAATAGGGGGCGTGGTGGCGCAGCGGTCAAGTCGTTTGCCTCTCACCATGGTAGACCGGGTTTGATTCCCGGTCAATACATGTGATATTTTTAATGTGAAATGCCATGTCCTGTGGTTCGGATTTCACGTAAAAATGAGATCCCGTGGCTCATGATCGCGAGATTGGTTGGTTGGTTCCTCATTTTACGGGCTGCGACAACGCGATCATGTAGCCCCGTGTACTTTGGGTGTGGGTAGAATCTGTCTGATAACCGGTGTTAATTTTGATGGCTGTATTAGTGTGTGTTACCTGTTTTTAATTCAAGTAAGGACTGCAGACATTCAATTTTCAAGTAGTTCTTACTTTTGCTACTAAACGCCATCGCCAACGACCAACTAGTTCTGAACTTGGTTACTAGATGCCACCGCAGTCGGCTCCTGGCGACGAACGTTGGAACCTAAGAGTGTTAGTCAAATTTAACCTAGTATTTAGTGAAAGGTTCTTTATCATGCCATAAATGTATGACATGGGACCGCCGGCTTTACTTCTCCTCCGAAGGAAGGCATACTGAGGGATTCTTAACGCTCTTAAAAATCCGACGACTTCGGCCGGGTTTGAACCCGCGACCTTGGGTATAGAAGGTCAGCATGCTACCAACTACGCCACCGAAGCCGCTTATCGCGAGATTAACCGTCACATAAAACTACAGTACAAGTTTTTTTAAATTAAGAAATGAGACTGATTTTTTACCAGGTTTTATTCCTATATCATTACAATTCAACACCGTCCCCATGAAAGTACCCGCCTTATGATGCCACACGACGCTAGAGGCATAGCAGTGCTGGAACTTCAGCTTGACGGTGTGATGATGATGATGATGATAATTGTTGTTTTAAGGGGCCTAACATCTAGGTTATCGGCCCCTGATGGTTTGGGTGATCGTGAAGATGAAAATGAAAAGCGAACTTAAAACTAAAACTAACTACTAACCTACATACTAGAAGAAGAAATGGAAAATTAAAGGAGAATAAGGCAAATAAAAGGACAGAAGGAAAAGAAATGCCCTCAACCCTCGGAGAAGCCGGATTGAGGGACTTTGAAGGAAGGAGAGCCATGAAAGGCAGATAGGAAAGTGAAAGAGGAGAGGTTCCGCCCCAAAGGTAAGGGACAAAAGGGGAAAACGGACCCAGCTCAGGAATCCCTCGGGGTCGCCAACTCCCGAACTCACCAACCGTGAGCCCCTGAGGGTGTAGCATTTTCTAGGGTGCACCAGAAGTGGTGGGGCTACATACACCCTGCCTCCTTAAGGGCCTAGAGCACAAGGCAGGAGGTGAAAGGAAGAGAAAAAGAAGGCTGACCCCTCGCAGAAGGAGGGTATCAGAAAAGATGAGACAAGGGCCAATTAAGGCGGGAAAGGAAGAGACTCCCTAGGCCTCGGATACCCTAATACCGTCGGGGTCAGAAGAGAACAAGAGTTGACCAAGTGAGGTCGACAGGAAAGAAGACAGAGAGGAGCCCGGCACAAGTAAGTGGAAGCAATGCCGGACTCAGCTGGGGCCCCGTGGTCGCCAACCCACGCCCACAAGATGTGAGCCCCTGGGGGATTGACGGTGTAATTCTCAAGCCGTGCTGTTGGTCGAATTGGCAACGTACAGAAGAGTCCGGAAATTCTACAAACACGTAAGACCACATGCTACGTTTTATTCTTAAATATCGTTTATTCTGATATGAGAGCATCTACAAGCAGTTCTTACTGACTATTTCAACACCCGTGAAATTCCTCGTGGTAAATCTGACGTACTGAAAGTTGTAGAAGTGAGTATTTCCCGTATTAAGTTGCTTGTGTAGCCGATGTCTTGTAATGAATTTAACCAACAAATTCTTCACTAATATTTCATTAAACTATTTCAGATGCCTAGGAAGTGTTGTGTTCCTGGCTGTAAGCCAAATTATGGCAGCATTATTAAAATAACTGGTTATATTACAACGTTTTGATCACTAGAGCGTGGTGGAATTTCTATGTCTAGTAGGCCTAATTTAGTTTAGGTACGGTATATATCTTCATGTGCCCTCTGTTTTCAAGTACATTATGAACTGTACTAAGTTGGCAAGTGCTTTTAGGTTGATTTCATTAGAAAGCTACTGTACCTATCTTTAAATTAAGTGACCAGTGGAACATTATTGTTATACTGACAACATTGAGCTTGGAGGCCTATTGTGACTATGATGAGTGCATCTGTGGACAAAAACGTGAAGGATTCATTATCAAAGGCAGTCTCCAAGTTAGTAGAAAATGAAAATCCACAGCCTGCTTCCAGTCTCCGACCGGGTCAGGAATGGAATGAATGAAGCCCCCATCTAGCGGCGAGGATATGAACTGTGCCGGCTGCCGAGGCCTGACGCACTCCTCTGGGGCAATGATTTAATGAATGACAGGTGAAATGAAATGCTAGTGGAGAGTGTTGCTGGAATGACATTTTTGACAGGGAAAACCGGAGTACCCGGAGAAAAACCTGTCTGCCTCCGTTTTGTCCAGCACAGATCTCACATGGAGTGACCGGGATTTGAACCACGGACCCAGCGGTGAGAGGCCGGCGTGCTGCCGCCTAAGCCACGGAGGCTTTTTCCAAGTTAGTAGAATAGTCTTAAATATATTTTCTGAGCGCATCAATGATGGCAGTGGGCATAGCAGCAAGAAAATAAAACTTCAGACATTGGGACATTGAGGTATAGTACCGGTATAGCCTTTTATTATTACCTTATCGAGAATTGACAGTATATAGCATGATAGTAGGTATGCTTTATTTGTGATATTTGTGTGTAGATTTAGCAGATGTTATGTTCTGTTGTATTTTCGGAAACATTTGGTGTCAAAATCTATGTGTTTCCACAGTGTTAGCAATTGCCATGTGCTTGCGCTAGGCCTCCCAGATGACAGATGGGCGGCGTTGCCAAACCTTATGACACGGCTTGAGAATTGTAGACGGCGATGGTTACAGCCGTTTCAATGTTGTCCAGTGCCCCAAAACAACGTTCCTTGACGTGTGTTTTCAATCTTGGGATTAGGAATAGTTACAAGAACTCAAATCGGGTGAATAAGGAGGATGAGGAGCCACAGGAATGTTCTTACTGCCCAAATACTGGGTCACTGAAATCGCTGTGTGACAAGGCGCATTGTCGTGATGCAACACCCAGTTCTGTTTGATGTTTGATCTCATACGCATAACCCTTTTGCGACGTCTTTCAAGAACCTATCGCGTGTATGTAAGTGTCGCTCATTGTCAGAACGCACTAGCAAACCCTGCGTCACTAAAATAATCGCTACAAACAACCAACGTGACTCTAGCGAGGTCCAACTCACACTGATGGCGTTCACAGGTGCACCTATCTCCGGTCCAAATACCGCGTCACCAGTGTTGCCCGGTAGCACACTACGCTACCAGTGTCATTATTTAATTTACACACTACGAAGGTTAACAGATATAAAACAAGCAGTTCCGTAAAGAACTAAATAGCCTATTTCATTTATTCTACTGGACTTACTTAGGACAAGAGAATAGAAAACAAGGTTTAAAAAAATTGCAAAGTCGCCATTTTCAAGTTCTCATAAAATTCCATTAAATAGGCAGTCGGTATATTAAGGCTTGTATGAAGATATACCGTGCTCGGGTGAAATTTCGTGTCGCCGCCATGTTGGTTTTGTGCTCACCAGGTTATTGAATGATCCATAGGTGAACTTGTTAATAGCGTATATCACCATTTTTCGGATGGTCGCCACGCTGGATTGTTATATATGTAAGCCATCGAGTCATGTACCATTAGATGAAGATTATTGCCTAGGTTCATTATTTAAACATTCACTTCAATCACATGATTAGGACACAAAAAATGAAAACATAATTTTAGAATTTTGCACAGCCGCCATCTTGAGGTTATAAAAACAATTGAATTAAATTAGATCCCAGTGCAATAAAATGTGTGTATATATTTACTGTTCGAAGTTTCATTGTGGTTGGATCGTTAAAACGCGTGAAAAATCCATGATAATGTTTCAACTTCGGTTAGCCGCCATGTTCGTTTTGTACTTAGCAGGTTTTTGGAAGTCACATAGGTGTACTTCTAATAGTGCCCTTTATCACTGTACAAAATTTCAGGGTGATGTGTGTTACTGTTGCGGAGCTATAGAATACCAGTGAAATACTTCGCGTGGCCGCCACGTTGAATTGGTGAAACGTATCAAAATTTGAAAGGCACGTTCAGGGTCGGACGAGGTAGTAGTATGTACTTACCGAGTTTCATAGAAATCGCTTCGGCCGTCTAGATTTTATTAAAGACACACACACACGGACAAAATGAGATCTCATAAGCTTAATTTTTAGCCTATTTATGAAAAGAAAAAAAAAAGACTTGTGAGATCACCTTTTGTCCGTGTGTCTGTCTGTGTGTGTGTGTGTGTGTCCCTAATAACTTCTAAACGGCTGGAGCGATTTCAATGAATCTCGGTAAGGTCATTGCACCGTTCTGGCCAACTCCAACCGTGCCCTTCAACTTTTATTGTGTTGCACCAATCCAACATGGCGGCTGCGCGAAATATTTCACCAACATTCGGTATCTTCGAAACTATTACCGATATCACCCTGAAATTTTGTACGGTCATAAAGGGCACTACTAGAAATTCACCTACGAGACTTTCAAAAACCTGGTAACAACAAAACCAACATGGCGGCGAAGCGAAGTTGAAACTTTTAAATAGACTTTTCTCGCGATTTAACCATCCACACGTAATGAAACTTGGTACAGCAAATGTTTAAGCACATTGTAATGCACTGGCGTCTAATTTAGTTCAATTGTTTACATAACCTTAAAATGGCGGCTGTGCGAAATATTTCACTGGCATTCTATATCTCCGAAACTATTAAAGATATCACCATGAAATTTTGTACGGTGATAAACGGAACTGGTACAAGTTTATCTATTTAACTTTCAAGAACCTGTAAAGTACAAAACGAACATGGCGGCCAAGCGAAGTTGAAATATTTTAATAGACCTTTCTCGTGATTTAACCATCTGAGCGCAGTGAAATGTGGTACAGTAAATGATTATACCTATTGTAATGCACTGGCATCTAATTTAGTTCAATTGTTTACATAACTTCAGGATGGCGGCTGTGCGAAATTTTAAAATTAAGTTTTTATTTCCTGTGTCGTAATCATGCGATCAAAGTAAAAGTTTGAATAATGAAGTTACGCAATAATTTTCCTTTAGTGGTACAAAACTCTATGGCCTATACATGTAACAATCCAAAATGGTGAGCTTCCGAAATATTTTGACGGTTCTCAATATCTACGAATCTTTTACAGCAATCAAACTGAATTTTTTAATGTTCATAGAGGCTATGAACATAAGTTCACCTATAGGACTTTCAATAACCTGGTGAGCACAAATCCAACATGGCGGCGTCGCGAAGTATACATATTTAAATGGACGTTCCTCGCGATTTAACCATCCGAGTGCAGTGGACTTTGCACGTTAAATGCTTATACAAATGTTAATCCACTGGCGTCTAATTTATTTCAATTGTTTTCATAACCACAGGATGGCAGCTGTGCAGAATTTTAAAAACTCGCTTTTAGGTAGATTTCATTAGAAAGCTAACTATTGCAATGGGTCCCATGTTTCGACTTCCGGAAAATTTCGACATATCTTCGCGTTTCACATCCCCCAGACCCCAAAACCACCGTCAGCTCAAAAGTTTATATATAATTTATGTATATATGTATCTATATATATATATATATATATATATATATATATATATATCAGTTTCTTGTGGACACGATAACTGCCGTAATTTTGCACCAATCATTTTGAATCTTATACATAATATGTATCCCTATAAAATCTCGGTCGAGTTCGTTAATGGGCAAAATCGGACAAAGGGGGTGCAAATGGGGGACTTTTTTCGAAAAAGTGAAATATAGCTATAACTCTCTTAATACATGAAATATCGAATCCCTTCAAAGTTCATAATATGTGTCGGATAAGTGCCAAAAATTTATGTCAAATAAGTTTTTTGATAGCACCAACCATTGACCAAAGGGGTGGGAAAAAGTGGGTTTTTCGGGAAACATTAATCATATCTCTGTTAATAGGCACAATATCAAAACCGCACAAAATGGACAATATTCCTCCAATAATTACCTAAAACTTTTGTCTGAAATAATTTTTGATATGACCCACCATTACGCCACGGGGTGAACAAAATGATTTAAATTATAAGAAAATGCCAAGTGCCAAGAGAGGTTGCCATGACAACTTTACTTTTAATTGATAAGGGATGAGCCATCAGCAGTTGCTATGACAACGCCACTGCACGAGATCACATTCAGTTTTCATATGTCTGTGGGAAGCGACTTCGGTATCGGAACTGGTAGCATGCTGAACTTCTATGCCCAAGGTCGCGGGTTCAAACCCGGCTGAAGTCGTCGGATTTACTAAGAGCGCTAAAAAACCTGAGTTTGCTTTCCTTCGGAGGGGAAGTTCCAACGTTCGTTGCGAGTTGCTGATTGAGGTGGCATCTAGTAGCCAAGTTCACAGCTAGTTGTCGTTGACGGTAGTATTTTAGGTAGATTTCATTAGAAAGCTAACTATTGCAATGGGTACCATGTTTCGATTTCCGGAAAATTTCGACATATCTTCGCGTTTCACATCCCCCAGACCCCAAAACCACCGTCAGTTCAAAAGTTTATATATAATTCATGTAATATACACACATCAAAAAAAGTTTTGCATCACCTCGGTTCCAAGAGTTCCGGAACCGTTAAATACAAAGGGAATAGAGATCAACACAAACAACATTTCAGCTCGTTTTATTGCTCATGAGACCCACACATTGCATGTTGTACCATCATACAGCTAGACTTTCAGCATTTGTGGTCCAGATTGCAGTACACACCACTACCTCTAATACCCAGTAGCACGTCCTCTTGCATTGATGCATGCCTGTATTCGCCGTGGCATACTATCCACAAGTTCATCAAGACACTGTTGGTCCAAATTGTCCCACTCCTCAACGACAATTCGGCGTAAATCTCTCAGAGTGGTTGGTGGGTCAAGACGTCCATAAACAGCCCTTTTCAACATATCCCAGGCATGTTCGATAGGGTTCATGTCTGGCGAACATGCTGGCCACTGTAGTCGAGCGATGTCGTTATCTTGAAGGAACGCATTCACAAGATGTGCACGATGAGGTCGAGAATTGTCGTCCATGAAGACAAATGCCTCTCCAATATTCTGCCGATATGGTTGCACTATGGGTCGGAGGATGTCATTCAGGTATCGTAAAGCCGTTTCGGAGCCTTCCATGACCATCAGTGGCGTACGTCGGCCCCACATAATGCCACCCCAAAACATCAGGGAACCACCACCTTGCTGCACTCGCTGGACAGTGTGTCTAAGACGTTCAGCCTGACCAGGGTGCCTCCAAACACGTCTCCGACGATTGTCTGGTTGAAGGCATATGCGACACTCATCGGTGAAGAGAACGTGATGCCAATTCCGTGGGGTCCATTCAGCATGTTGTTGGGCCCATCTGTACCGCGCTGCATGGTGTCGGGGTTGCAAAGCTGGACCTCGCCATGGACGTCGGGAGTGAAGTTGCGCATCATGCAGCCTATTGCGCACAGTTTGAGTTGAAACACGACGTCCTGTGGCTGAACGAAACGCATTATTCAACATGGTGGCATTGCTGTCAGGGTTCCTCCGAGCGGCAATCCGTAAGTAGCGGTCATCCACTACAGTAGTAGCCCTTGGGCGGCCTGAGCGAGGCCTGTCATCGACAGTTCCTGTATCTCTGTACCTCCTCCATGTCCGAACAACATCGCTTTGGTTCACTCTGAGACGACTGGAAACTTCCCTTGTTGAGAGCCCTTCTTGACACAAAGTAACAATGCGGACGCGATCGAACTGCGGTATTGACCTTCTAGGCATGGTAGAACTACAGACAACATGAGCAGCGTACCTTCGTCCTGGTGGAATGACTGGAACTGATCGGCTGTCGTACCCCCTCCGTCTAATAGGCCCTGCTCATGCATGGTTGTTTACATCTTTGAGCAGTTTTAGTGACATCTATGAACAGTCAAAGGGACTGTATCTTGGATACAATATACACAGTCAACGTCTATATGCCGGAGATCTGGGAACCGAGGTGATGCAAAACTTTTTTTGATGTGTGTATGTATATATGTATATCAGTTTCTTGTGGACACGATAACTGCCGTAATTTTGCACCAATCACTTTGAATTTTTTACCGAATATGTATACCCATAAAATCTCGGACGAGTTCGTTACTGGGCTAAATCGGTCGAAGGGGATGAAAATGGGGGACTTTTTTTCGAAAAAATGAAATATTGCTATAACTCTCTTAATATGTGAAATATCGAATCCGTTCAAAGTTAATACTATATGTCGGATAAAGCTCAGAAATGTATGTTTGAAACGTTTTTTGATAGCACCAACCATTGGAAAGGAAGGAAGCTTGTAGTTTAACGTGACCGTTAATCTTGAGATCATGAGCCACGGGACCTCCTTTTTACGTGGAATCCGAACCACAGGGCATGGCATTTCACTTCGAAAATCTCACATGCATTGACCAAAGGGGTGGGAAAAAGTGTTTTTTTCGGGAAACATTAATCATATCTCTGTTAATAGGCACAATATCAAAACCGTACAAAATGGACAATATTCCCCTAATAATTACCTAAAACGTTTGTCTGAAAGAATTTTTGATATGAGCCACCATTGCGCCAAGGGATGAGAAAAATGATTTCGGAATTATAAGAAAATGCCAAGAGCTATCAGTGGTTGACATGGCAACACTACTAAATTGATGAGGGATGAGCCACCAGACGTTGCCATGACAACGCACTTGCGCGAGATCAGATTCAGATTTCCATCTGACTAAGTGTGAAGCGGCTTCGGTGACGTAACTGGTAGCATGCTGAACTTCTATGCCCAAGGTCGCGGGTTCAAAGCCGGCCAAAGTCGTCAGATTTTCTAAGAGCGCTAAAAATCCCTCAGTAAGCTTTCCTTTGGAGGGGAAGTTCCAACGTTCGTTGCGAGTTGCTGATTGAGGTGGCATCTAGTAGCAAAGTTCACAGCTAGGTGGCATTGACGTTAGTATCTGGTAGCAACATTAGGAACTACTGCTTGAAATTTAGCGTCTGCATTCCTTACCTGAATTACAGACTAATACAGCCATCACAATTCACACCGTTTATCAGACAGATTCTACACTCACCCAAAGTACACGGGGTTATATGACCGCGTTGTCGCAGCCCCTAAACTGAGGAACCAACATCTCTGCGGGAGATATAATTTTGCGTGAAGAAGTAACAGACCGTTACATAGTTACACATCAGTGTCGAAACCTTGCATAAGGACAGTGTGACCACAAGTATAACAAGTAGTTCCGTGAAGAACTGTACAGCCTATTTTCATATATCCTGCTCATGTTAATTGCCTCTATCAACACACAAAATTTCAGTTTAATTGCTGTAACAGATTCGTAGATATTGAGAACCGTCTAAATATTTCAGATGGTCGCCAGGTTGGATTTTTATTTTTGTACTATTATATTAAGATTATTGTGTACGTGTGGTATTCAAACTTCAATCGCATGATTAGAACACAAGAAATAAAAACGAGATTTTAAAATTACGCACAGCAGCCATCTTGTGATTATGCAAACAATTGAAATAAATTAGATGCCAGTGGATCAACATTTGTGTAAGCATTTAACGTGCAACGTTTCACGGCACTCGGATAGTTAATTCGCGAGAAACGTCCATTTAAATATTTATACTTCGCGTCGCCGCCATGTTGGATTCGTGCTCACCAGGTTACTGAAAGTCCTATAGGTGAACATATGTTCATAGTCTCTATGAACATAAAAATTTCAGTTTGGTTGCTGTAAAAGATTCATAGATATTGAGAACCGTCTAAATATTACGGAAGCTTGCCATTTAGGATTGTTATATGTATAGGCCATAGAGTTATGTACCATTCAAGGACACTTATTTCCTAGGTTCATTATTCAAACTTTCACTTCGATCGCATGATTACGACACAAGAAATAAAAACTAAATTTTAAAATTTCGCACAGCTGCCATCTTGAGGTTATGTAAACAATTGAATTAAATTAGATGGCAGTACCTTACAATCTGCAAAATCATTTACTGTACCACATTTGACTGCGCTCAGAGGGTTAACTCACGAGAAAAGTCTATTAAAATATTTCAAATTCGCTTGGTCGCCATGTTCGTTTTGTACTTTACAGGTTTATGAATTATACATAGGTAAACTTGTATCAGTACTCTTTATCACCGTACAAAATTGCAGGGTGATATCTGTAATAGTTTCGGGGATATAGAATGTCAGTGAAATATTTCGCACAGCCGCCATTTTGAGGTTATGTAAACAATTGAACTAAATTAGACTCCAGTGCATTGCAATGTGTATAAATATTTGCTGTACCAAGTTTCATTACGTTTGGATAGTTAAATCGCGAGAAAAGTCTATTTAAAAGTCTCCACTTCGCTTGGCCGCCATGTTGGTTATGTAGTAACCAGGTTTTTGAAAGTCTCATAGGTGAACTTCTAGTAGTACCCTTTATCACCGTACACAATTTCAGGGCGATATCCGTTATAGTTTCGGAGATACTGAATGCTAGTGAAATATTTTGCACAGCCGCCATGTTGGATTGGTGAGACGTAACAAAATTTGATGGGCATGGTCGAGGTCGCCGGGAATAGTGCTATGAACCTACTGAGTATCACTGAAATCGCTCCAGCCGTTTAGATTTTATTAGGGACACACACACACACACCTCACACACACACACACACACGCACACACACACGGACAAAAGGTGATCTCATAAGCCTATTTTTTTCAAAATTGAAAATAGGCTAAAAATGGACTCCAAATGACAAGAAGGTTACCGTCCCCATAAGACAATAAAATGTTTAAAATATGTTTAAAATGAAGAAAAACAAAGTTAATTAATCTCCAATTATAAAATACTTTCACGCGATAAATGAGGTCTGATCCTTCTACGAAAACCTGCATATTCTGCCTATTTTCGCCTATCTCCAAGTTTGTCCGGTGAAATCTACCTCCGCCTTCCGGCGTGCCGAGAGGACTTTTTTATTACTTCTTGTGTCCTAATCATGCGATTGAAGTCTGAATACCACACGTATAGAGATGAGCTTAATCGATATTTCGGGATATCGGTGACCGGCGTATCGGTGACAGAAAAATATCTGTGACTGTCACAGGAAGCACGTAATATTCAGCTTTTATAATATAAGTGTTTTTATACCAAATGCATAGGGAAATGTTTGTTAACATGATGTGCAATAAATTAACAAACGGAATGTCACTACCCTTGTCGTGTCTCTGAGATACCAATTATTTACAGTACCGGTAGTCTATTTAATGTAGGTTTAAAAGTAAAATGACTAACTTTTATGACGAGGCTAGTAGGCTGTAGGATATAGTGGCCAAAATTGGAAGTAAGCAGAGCTTATTTTGTCACAGATACTTCCGTGACAGCGTATCTGATATATCGGCGACAGAAAAATATCGGTGACAAAGTAGCAGGCTGTGATTTATCGACCATCTCTACACACGTACACAATAATCTTCATGTAATAGTACATAAATAAAAATCCAACCTGGTGACCATCTGAAATATTTAGATGGTTATCAATATCTACGAATCTATCACAACAATCAAATTGACATTTTGTATGTTGAGAGGCAATTAACATGACTAGGATATATGAAAATAGGCTGTATAGTTCTTCACGGAACTACTTGTTTATAAATGAAAATAGGCTAAAGAAGCGACTGTCAAATTTCACGGGCCATGTTACCACGGGTACTCCTGAGCGTGCGAATTATGTACATTAGCAGGCTTCATTAGCATTTACTCCTTTTGCCTAATTCTTGGTCACCTGTGAGTTCTGGGTGTTTACAGGTGAATTCCAATGTGTGGTGTGCGAAGAGATATCGGTGGGAAATTCCAGTGACATCCTGCAACACAGATCCATCTTATTTTGTTTCCGTGTTGTGTGTGAAAGATAAGCCAATGGGCTAATGACCTATGATTTGTACTACAGATATGCATCACACGTCTGAGTTAGCTGCTTGCTGCTGTCTAAATATTTATTCTTGATCGTAAACCGGGAAACAACTGAGAAGATCATCCACAAAAAAGCTCTAAGCTGTAATTTTATTGTTAATTCATTTAAGAAGTTTGGGAAATCACGGCCACCAATCCCGTGTACTTGGGTACGTGTTGGATTTGCCTGGAAGGGTCATAAGTCACGAGACCGCCCTTTTTAGCCTATTTCCATTTATGAAAAAAAAATAGGCTTATGAGATCACCTTTTGTCCGCATGTGTATGTATGTGTGTGTGTTCCCCAAATGAAATCTAAACGACCGAAGCGATTTCAATGAAACTCGGTGGTAATAATAATAATAATAATAATAATAATAATAATAATAATAATAATCGTGTGGCCTCTGGAGAGGCAGAGTGCAGGTCTTTCTAGTTGACGGCCGTGGGCGACCTGCGCGTCGTAATGAGGATGAAGTGATGATGAAGACGTCACATACACCCAGTCCCCAAGCCACGGGAATAAACCCCAGGAGATTAAAATCCCTGATGGCTCGACCGGGAATCGAACCCGGGGCACTTCGGGTCAATGCCTAGCGTGCTAACCATTTAGCCACGGAGCCGCCAATGAAGATTCCTCGTCCGACCTCGTCTGTGCATTTCAATATGTAAGCATTTAAAATGGAGTTGACTCGCGATTTAATCATCCGAGCGCAGTGAAACTTGGCACGGTATATCTTCATTCAACCCTTAAATATACTGACGTCTAATTAATGGAATTTTACGAGAACTTTAAAATGCGGCTGTGCAATTTTTTTAAATCTCGCTTTCATCTCTCGTGCCCTAAGTAAGACCAGTAGGATACATGAAAATAGGCTATTTTGTTCTTCGTGGAACTACTTGTGTTATGAGGAATCCGAACCACCTAATGAGGCATTTCGCCACGAAAATCCGACATGAATTTACCAGGAATCGAACGCGGTCTGACTTGGTGGGAGGCAAGCAGTTTGCATAATCCTGGCCCTATGGCTGATAACCTGTGATTTTTGTGATGATTGTAAGCAGCGAGGAAAAATCCGACGAAAACCACTCTCAGGAAGGCCACTGTCAACGATCTAACGAACGCGGCTAAATTGCGGGGTTATCAGGTAGATGACAGTGCCATTGTTGTTGAAGATGACACCACAGGTGCTAGGAAGGTGGGTTCGGTTATTGAATACTCGTGGAGATGATGGACTCCGTAAATATGGCATGATAAGTTAATAATGTTATTGGTTTTACGTCCCTTTTAGCTACTGCGGCTTTTAGAGACGCCGGAGTGCCGGAATTTTTCCGGATCTTTAACATGCCAGTAAATCCACTCACACGGCTCCTTCGCATTTGCGCACCCTCAAATGGCAACTGGCTGCGCCATGATTCGATCCAGCGACATTGGGGACAGTAACGGCATGATACGTATTAGTAGAGTTGTGGTTTTATAGGATTTAAAATTTAGAATTTCGATTTGTTATTTAGCAACTAAGCTTTTCAGAGTTCACATTTTGTAACAGATTGGTTAAAAATAAGCCGGCTCTGTGGTGTTGAGTTAGCGCGTCTGCCTCTCACTCGGATTCCCCGGGTTCCATTCGTGTATCCGTCGGCGATATTAAAAAACTGACGTGAATGATGGGACGGAGTGTACTCAGCCTCGTTAGGACAACTGAGTAGCTATCTGATCAGAGAGGCTGTGTCGCGGTCAAGAAAACTCAGATTAACAGCCGAAGGGAACCGACGAATTATAGGTCAACAGTGCTGGGGAGCGGTCGATTGGTAGGCCAAGTCTCTTCAAGAGGTAAGTGCAACAGTTTTTTATTTATTTATTACTAGCAGTAGTACCCGGCTTCGCCCGGTGGAATGATGATAATGTTTTAAGGTCTCCTTAGAAATATAATGGACTTAAAATCTAAGTCATTTGCCCCCAAAGACAATGAGGGAGTAATATCTAGGTCATTTGCCCTTTTGATAAGGATGATAATAAAAACTACTGTTGAATTGACACGTCAAACTTACAAACTACCGTAATAGAAATACATATTTCAAAATTCACAGGCGAGGAAGACTTATTGTGTGTGGTGATTAATGGTGTAATGGGCGTAACATCTACTGTAGGTCATTTGCTCTTATGATGAGGATGATAAGGGAAACTACTACCGGTATTGAATTGACACTTCAACGTATAATGTACACAATGTACTGTAATAAAAATAACTATATGGCGGCTTCGGTGGCGTATTTGGTAGCATGCTGAGCTTCTATGCCCAAGATAGCGGGTTCAAACCCGGCCGAAGCCGTCGGATATTTTAAGAGCGTTAAAATTCCGTCAGTATGCCTTTCTTCGGAGGGGAAGTAAAGCCGGCGGTCCCATGTCAGATTTATGGCATGTTAAAGAACCTTCCACTAATTACACCTGTGTGAAGCTAAATTGGATAGGTAAACAACGCGCATAGATGTCTACGTCCGTTGCCAAGAGCCGACTGCAGTGGCGTCTAGTAGCTAAGTTCCGAACTTGGCCTAGTAGTCGTTGACGGTGGCGCTTGGCGGCAAAAGTACGAACTATTTGAAGAATTCTAAGTTGCAGTTTGTACTTAAATTAAAAAACAGATAACACACACTAATACAGTCATCACAATTAACACCGGTTATCAGACAGATTCTACACACACCCAAAGTACACGGGGCTACACGACCGCGTTGTCGCAGCCCCTAAACTTAAGAACCAACCAAAAATAAATATTTTAAAAATCACAGTCGAGAAAGACTTTATGCGGCGGTGATTATTGGTATGATGCGCGTAACATCTAGGTCATTTGCACTTATGATGATAATAATAAGGTAATGAAAAAATGACTACTAAACGAACATGGTGTTATTTTAAAACTGATATAGGTAATTCAGGTGTCTAGCTTCGATGTCTTCCAAAGTCTCAACCTTATTTTCTGGCTTAGGCCTGTACTGGATGCGTCTAGTGAAAGAGCGTACTGCTCGGCAAAGACAAAGAATATAGGTCCAAACTGCACGAACCTGAGATGATCGCAGATGATGACGAAATATGATGACACACGTTCGGGGGTCCCCGTCCTATACAGATTGACCGGGAATCACTCACTGTTTCGCAACGGCCCTGTGCTGGCATCAGCATAGACAGCAGGAGATAACACGGCGGGCTCTGGAAAGTACACTCAAGTCACCTCGCGATGAATCAGCAAGCTATTCTCACAACTGACCCCCCCCCCCAGGGTCTCACAACTTGTGGGACGTGGGTTGGCGACCACGGAACCCCAGCTGAGTCTGGCATCGCTTTTACTTCCTGGTGCCGGGCTCATTTCAGTTCTCTTTCCTGTCGGCCTCCCTTGGTCAACTCTTGTTCTCTTCCGACCCAGACTGTATTAGGGTATCCGAGGGCTAGGGAGTCTTTCAATTTCCCGCCTTAATTGGCTTTGTCTCATCTTTCCTGATACCCTCATTCTTCGAGGGGTCTGCCTTCTTTTCCTTTTCATAATATATCCTGTCTTCTGCTCAAGGCCCTCAAAGAGGCAGGGTGTGTGTAGTCCCACCACTTCTGGTACACCCTCAAGGGCTCATGACTGGTGAGTTAGGAAGCTGGCAACCCCGAGGAATTCCTGAGCTACATGCAGGGAATGGAGTGGTAGGCCTATGTCAGAAATTTCAAGTGGACAGTGTTACGCATCGGGTTCCAAAGGGTAAGTAAGTATACACACTTTGTTTTCGATCGGTGAACGATATAGATTTGTACCAAAGGGCCTTAATGCGGGAAATGGAGTGGTCTATCCGAAATTTCGAGTGAACAGTGTTACTCGTCGAGTTCCAAACGGTAATTATGTAAAATCTGGTTGAGATCGGTGAAACTGTGTAGTTTTGTGCCAAGGGCCAAAATGCAGGGAATGGAGTGGCCTGTCCAAATTTTAAAGTGGACAGTGTTACTCATCATCATCATCATCATCATCATCATCATCATCATCTTGTACAGTTTCCAGCCCCAGGCTGGGTCTGTTTGGAACATCGGGTTACTCATCGGGTTCCAAAGGGTAAGTATACACATTTTGTTTTCGATCGGTGAACGATGTAGATTTGTGCCAAAGGGCCTAAATGCGTGAAATGGAGTGGTCTGTCCGAAATTTCGAGTGGACAGTGTTACTCGTCGAGTTCCAAAGGGTAATTATGTAAAATCTGGTTGAGATCGGTGAAACGGTGTAGTTTTCTGCCAAAGGGCAAAAAGCAGGGTATAGTGTGGTCTGTCCGAAATTTAAAGTGAACAGTGTTACTTGTCGGGTTCTACGGGTAAGTATATAAAATTGGGGTCAGATCGGTGAAACGGTGTAGATTTGTGCAAAACAGCCTAAATGCAAGGGATGGAGTGGCCTCGCCGCAATTTCAAGCAGACAGTGTTAGTCGCAGTGTTCCAAAGGGTAAATATACAAATTTTGGTTGAGATCGGTGAAACTGTGTAGATTTGGGACAAAGGGCCTAAATGCAGGGAATGGAGTGGTCTGTCCGCAATTTCAAGCAGACAGTGTTACTCGCTGGGTACCAAAGGGTAAGTTTCCGAATATTGGTTCTTATCGGTGAAACGGTGTAGATTTGTGCCAAAGTGCCTAAATGCAGGGAATGAGGTGGTCTGTCCGAAATTTTAAGTGGACAGTGTTACTCGCAGGGTTCCAAAGGGTAAGTATACAAAGTTTGGTTCAGATCGGTGAAACGGTGTAGATTTGTGCCAGAGGGCCTAAATGCAGGGGATGGAGTAGCCTCTCCGCAATTTCAAGCAGACAGTGTTAGTCGCAGTGTTCCAAAGGGTAAATATACAAATTTTGGTTGAGATCGGTGGAACGGTGTAGATTTGGGCCAAAGGGCCTAAATGCAGGGAATGGAGTGGTCTGTCCGCAATTTCAAGCAGACAGTGTTACTCGCAGGGTTCCAAAGGGTAAGTATACACATTTTGGTTCAGATCGGTGAAACGGTGTAGATTTGTGAAAAAAGGGCCTAAATGCAGGGAATGGCGTGGTCTGTCCGAAATTTCAAGCAGACAGTGTTACTCGCAGGGCACCAAAGGGTAAGAATACGAATTTTGGTTCTGATCGGTGAAACGGTGTAGATTTGGACCAAAGGGCCTAAGTGCAGGGAATGGGGTGGTCTGTCCAAAATTTTAAGTGGTCAGTGTTACTCGCAGGGTTCCAAAGGGTAAATATACAAATTTTGGTTGAGATCGGTGAAACGGTGTGGATTTGGACCAAAGGGCCTAAATGCAGGGAATGGGGTGGTCTGTCCGAAATTTCAAGTGGACAGTGTTACTCGCAGGGTTCCAAAGGTTAAATATACAACTTTTGGTTCAGATCGGTGAAACGGTGTAGATTTGTGCAAAAGGGCCTAAATGCAGGGCATGGGGTGGTCTGTCCGAAATTTAATGTTGACAGGGTTACCCGCAGGGTTCCAAAGGGTAAGTATACAAATTTTGGTTCAGATCGGTGAAACGGTGTAGATTTGTATACATAACAGACAGACAGACAGACAGACAGACAAACTTTGTGCTTTATATATATAGATATAGACAAGTTGAACCCGGTATGCGTTTCAATGCCAATCAAATAAAGTATTGCCAATGTTAATTTAGTTTGTTGAAGTGATTTTGGATACCCAATACTTTTTTTTTCTCCGTTAGCTGCCTCTAAACTATTGTAAAATGGATTTACTAATTCAGAAACATTCGTGGGAGCGTGCAGCACATTTCACCAAAATTTCATCGCAGTCGGATGAATGATATATGAACGATTTGCGTGCCGTCACTCATTTGTTGAATCTACTCGTGCGCTACCTATTGCAATATTGTTGGGTTTACTAAGTCAGAATCATTTACAGAAGTGTACACAACAACTCACCAAAGTTTCAACGCAATCGACTGAATGGTAATGAACGCATACGGGACTATGTTGAAACGATTCGCGCGCCGTCACACATTTGTTGAATCTACTCGTGCGCTACCTATTGCAATATGGTTAGTTTTACTAAGTCAGAAACCTTTCCAGAAGTGTACACAACAACTCATCAATGATTCAACGTAATCGACTGAATGGTAATGAACGCATACGGTTCTATGTTGAAACGATTAGCCCACCATCACTCATCTGTTGAAACTATTCGTGCGCTACCTATTGTAAATTCCATTTACTAATTCAGAAACCTTCCCTGGAGTGTACATAATTACTCACCCATGTTTCTTCGCAATCGGATGAATGGCATATGAACGCAGACGGAACTTTGTTGAAATGATTCGCGCGCCGTCATTCATTTAATGAAACTACTCGTGCGTTATCTATTGTAAAATGGATTTACTACGTCAGAAACCTTCCCTGGAGTGTACACAACAACTTATCCAAGTTTCATCGCAATCGGATGAATGGTATGTGAACGCATAAAGGACACACACACATGCAAACTACATACGTCTAAAAGGAAGGGTGATAGTATTTACAATATGTACACTTAATTAGTTGCAGCAGTAGTTAAACTAATGCAGCTAGTCAAAACTTGTTAGTTACAGTCTATGCGAGGCGGCTTCGGTGGCGTAGTTTGTAGTATGCTGAGCTTCTATGCCCAAGATTGTGGGTTCAAACCCGGCCAAAGTCGTCAGATTTTTTAAGAGCGTTAAAAATAGCTCAGTATGCCTTCCTTCAGAAGGGAAGTAAAGCCACCGGGCCCATGTCATAGATTTATGGCATGTAAAAGAACTTCCCACTAACTACAATTGTGTGAAGATAAATTTCTAGGTTAGATTTGATTAACGCTCTTACTTGCCAACGTACGACGCCAGGTGCCAGTTGCGGTGGCATATAGCAGCTAAGTTCGCAGATAGGTGTCGTTGACGGTAGCATTTGGTAGTAGGAACTACTGATATTGATCGTCTGCAGTCCTTACCTGAATTCCAGATAATACACACTAATACAGCCATCACAATTAACACCGATTATCAGACAGATTCTACACACACCCAAAGTACACGGGGCTACATGACCGCGTTGACGCAGCCCCTAAACTGAGGATCCAACCAACCAATCAGCGTTTCCCCTCTAAGATCGCCAAAAAATCAATACTTCTTACGAAATACCCGTCATAAAAGAAAATGTTGTGACGAGGAACGGATACCCAGTCACGAGCCTTTCATCTCCATAATAATGCCACTAAATTCCGCTCAAGTAATTATGAAGGTCACGTGTCGACTTTCTCACTCTCGACAACATGCGTCCTGGACGTTCCTTCGTGGTTTATAGGAACTGTGGCTACTTGGAGAATAGAAAATTAAGATTGGATCCGGTTTAAAGCCTACAACCCTCATAAAACCAATCCTCTACTGGATGAGAAATACTTGTAAGGGGCTAAGGCTCATGCAAGCCGAAATCTTTGATCGCCGATGACGCGTTTAACGCCGGGACTATACTACTGTAAACTGTGTTTCTGAAAGTTAACTTCACCCCCCGATGAACGCAGAACTAAACAAGGAAAATTATAAGGTGCGTTCAAAAAGTAACGAGCCGGAGGCTGTAATGCGCAAACCGGTGACGACATCGGCTAATCGTGGCGTGTGTAACGAGGTGTGGTTCCGAACAGAGCGTGGAAGGTCACAGCCCGTCGCTAGAGGGCAAACGTGCACATCACGTGACGATACACAATGACCAGCAGCATGCATCAATCGTCCAACCAAGACCAAGTCCAAGACCAAGACCAAGACAGTAGGCCAATCGACATGCTTCCTGGTGTGGTTGAAGACTGTGGGTCACCCATTGGGCACACACTTTCCGTAAGTGCAGTCGTTCATTTATGATGGTGTGCACACTTCCGACGCTCAATCCGATCACGGCGGCTATGGCGTTCACTGTCACTGGGCGATCCTGGGTATTAAGTGCATCAACCAGCTGGACGTTGTCATCGGTAATGCAAGCGGAGTGCCCCAGACCGGGCATCATCAGCTAACGACACCCGTCCTTCCCTGAAGCGCTTGTGCCACGCCTTGACCCTTGCAAGGGGCATGCAGTGTTCGCCGTACACTTGTGACATTCGGCGATGAATGTCCGTTGCCCCTACTCCTTTCGCTGTCAGAAACCGAACAACACCTCTTTGCTCTTAGTTTGACGCCTCCATGTCACTGTTTGCAATGCGACTGGCAGCGTTGGACGATTGATGCATGCTGCTGCTCGCTTTGTATCGCCACGTGACGTGCACGCGTGCCCTCTAGCGATGGGCTGTGACCTTCCACGATCTGGTTGGAACCACTCCGCTTTACACACGCCACGATTAGCCGATGTCGTCACCGGTTTGCGCATTCCAGCCTCCGGCTCGTTACTTTTTGAACGCACCTTATATAATGTAATTTGTTCGTGGGTCTTTTGGTTACTTTTGCTATTTACTGTTTCCCCAAACGCGAGTGTACCTTAATGCTGCACCGATAGTAAGGTCCTGGGATCGGTTCCCAGTTCTAGGAAACAATTTAAATCTTGACAGGGAGTTCGTGAGACAAAACTAAAAAGAGATAGGTTCGATATCCTCCTCGGCCTCATAGAAGTGGTTTTCTGTGAATTCCCACTTCTCCCTCCACTAAATACCGACATGCTGTTTGACTAAGGGCCACGGCTGCCTCCTTCCCCGTCCTCATCTTCAAACACAAACGCTAGTACCAGCCACCACAGTGACACAGACGATCAGAGAGATTCTTAACACTCCCAAGAACATGGGACGAAATGACCTCGATGTCTGAAGCTCCAAAAGGAATCAACAACGACTCAAAACCCGAACAATAATAACAGCAGATAATATGTGCACTTACTTTATTGACGGCGTTGTCTAGAGAATCTGGGTCACTGACCCGAAAGCAGAGGAGGAACACTTTGGCATCTTGGTAGGCCAGAGGTCGTACTGAGTCGTAAGCCACCGTTCCTGAAACAAGAAAGTGGCTATTAACATCGTCACATAGAAATATTGTGTTGTTCGTACATATTATTATTATTATTAGACTGTTATTAACGTAAAACAAAAAAACAAAATATTGGAATGCAGTCGAAATAAATCAGAAACCCCTATGGATGTCGAATTGGCAGGTGAAAAGCTAAAGGAAGTAGGTAACTTCTGTTACTTAGGATGCAAAATACCCAGTGATGGGTGAAGCAAAGAGAATATAAAAAGTAGGTTAGCACAGGCAAGGAAAGAAAAAGAATCTGTTGATATCGAATATAGATTAAGGTATTAAGAAGTCATTTGTCTGAAGCGTGGCACTCTATGGAAGTGAAACTTGGACTGTTTGAGCAGCAGAAAAGAGGAGAATTGAAGCGTTTGAAATGTGGTGTTACAGGAGAATGATGAAAATCAGATGGGTAGATAGGGATACGATTATTGCCAGACAGATTGAATATGTAAGTATGAACAAACCAAAGATCTCAAACACAAATTCAAATACAAAGACGCTATCATCTAACAACCAGACACGCACTCAAGAAAAAGTTTTATATAGCCTATATAGTTACCCCGCCTAATCTAATTGAACGAAAGCGTGTTGACCGACTGAAAAATATAAATTGATTGTTCCATATCAAGAACAGCTGTATAAACTGTAAGCCAACTGTAACTACAGTATAGCAATGCAATCAAAATCATACTCTCTCTCTCTCTGACTGACATATTTATAATAGTACGGTATATCTTTTTTCCCCCAGTTTCTGAACTTTTTCTTCCTGAATTTCTATTTAGACCAGTGGCGTAACTAGGATTTGCTTCTGGAGGGTGATGAGCGGAGTCAAATCTGAACTATTTGTACTTTCTTCTTTTTGCTTTGTGGATTTATATTTTGGTTTTGTGTTTGTTTTCTGCGTTTAATTTTGTTTTTGAATTTTGAGTTTTGCTTTTTGTGTTTGTTTTCTGCTTTTGTTTTTAAATATTGCTTTCTGCTTGTTTCGAATTTTGCTTTGTGTTTGTTGATTTTGATTTTGTGTTTGTTTTCTGATTTTGCTCTTGAATTTTGCTTTGCGTTTGTTTTTGAATTTTGCTTTTGTGTTTGTTTTCTGCTTTTGTATTTGATTTCTTTGTGAAAACTAGTTTATAACAAAGTAAAACAAAAACGTTCCTGTCCTAAATTGTAAACAGTGAGCAAGATTTCAAAATCTTTGCTAAATTCTCTTCGTTTTCATTTTTTCGTAACCATTCGCAATTTTTTGATGTTTGTCCTTCCACTGTCACTGACTCTTATTTGATAATTGTTAACATAAACAAGAAAGGACACTTTGTATATTTTGGTAAAAAGTAACTTTTATAAACTCCTATACATCATTCCATATACAAGCGTAATTCAACTTAAGCGACGGCCATTCATTTAAATTTCTGTTGATATCTCTTATCTACTAATAGCTTGCCACGGTGGGTGAGTGGTCAACGTGTCGGTCTACTAACCCCAAGCTTACAGGTTCGCTCCTGGCCGTGGTAAGTGATTTATGAAATGCAGCAAAAATCACGAAACCATGTCATACGATGTTGGCACGTCAAAGAACCCATTTGAATTCAGTAGGCCGTGTTCACAATGGCAAAATTAATCTCGGGAATTTCCACCAACACAAAGTTCCTCATCTCTCTACTAGAAAACGCTATAGTGTTCAAGGAGCTTAGAAATCTAACCTCCTTGACTTTCATTGTGCTTCAAGGATTAACGAAATTCGACATGCAAGCTACTCTTTTGGTGTCAAATAACAAAGATTGCACCCGGCACCCGAGGCCATCCGATATTATTATTATTATTATTATTATTATCTACTAATTAATTAATTAATCGATTCTTCGTTTAGCCGATTAATCTATTATTTGGTCAAACGACTAATCGAATGAACGGCCAGTCTATTACTCGATTAATCGAACATAGCTTATTACCAACTCTAAACCGGAGATCATGGAAATCGCAGCAGCTCCAAATTGCTGTACTACACCGTAACCCATCGCGCTCGTCTACGCTGCTGGGTTATTGAAGCATTAAGCTGGTCTCCTCCCGGCAGTTATATTATCGGTTACACGAATCACTTTTAAATAATTCAGATTAGGATAAAAGCCTTGTACGCATTTCCGGTAACTCCTGCGTTATCAGGCCTGATACACAAATATAAAAAAATAAACAACAAACCGCGGTCCACAATGTACCGCAGAGGCTGAGATAAGCCAGGGGTTCGCTTTATACGCCCAGATATGGAGATACAGATCTATCAACCAGGACTGGGAAATTCGAACCGGGAGTGATATTCGCACAGTGATCATGCGTCCAACTCCTGGACAACATGTAATTTATTTAATGTGGATATATTTCTGAGCTGGAGTTGTTGTTTGAGTCTTAAGTCTTTCGACTGACTTGATGCAGCTTTCCATACTTCTCTGTCCTGAACTACCACACCGTATATCCGAGGCAATCTGTTCAACTTATTCAAACTTTGTCAACCCCTACAATTCTTATCCTCGACCCTTCCTTCTATAACTAAGTTTGCTATTCCTGGGTGCCTTAGTATGTTTCCTACCAACCTATCTCTTCTCTTCATTACCAGCCGCCAGAAACATCTCTCCTCTCCCACTCGTCTTAATACCTCTTCATTCGTATCCCTATCTACCCATCTGATTTTCATCATTCTGCTGTAACACCACATTTCAAACGCTTCAATTCTCCTCTTTTCTGCTGCTCCAACAGTCCAAGTTTCACTTCCATAGAGTGCCACGCTTCAGACAAATGACTTCCTAATACCTTAATCTATATTCGATGTCAACAGATTCTTTTTCTGTAGCTTTCCTTGCCTGTGCTAACCTACTTTTTATATTCTCTTTGCTTCGTCCATCATTGGTTACTTCGCTTCCTAAGTAACAGAAGTCGACTTCCTTTAGCTATTCACCTGCCAACTCTACATCCATAGGGGTTTCAGTTTTCTTTCGACTGCATACTAATATTTTTGTTTTTCATTTATTAAATTTCATCATAAATGGGGTCAAACCCGGCCGAATTCGTCAGATTTTTTAAGAGCGTTAAAAATCTCTCGTATGCCCTCCTTCGGAGGGAAAGTAAAGCCGACAGGCCCAAGTCATAGATTTATGGCATGTAAAAGAACCTTCCACTAACTACAAAAATTGTGTGAAGCTAAGATTTGTAGGTTGGATTTGATTATAACTCAATTAGTTCCAACGTTTGCTGCCAGGTGCTGATTGCGATGGCATCTAGTAGCCAAGCTCGCAGCTAGGTATCGTGGTCGGTAGCATTTTGTAGCGAAACTAGGAACTAAACTTAAAATTGATCGTCTGCAGTCTTTACCTGAATCACTGATAGCACACACTAATACAGCCATCACAATTAACACCGGTTATCAGACAGATTCTACACGCTCCCAAAGTACACGGGGCTACGTGACCGCGTTGTCGCAACCCGTAAACTAACGAACCATGTTTTCTCAAGACAGAATTAGAGTGGACCATGTACCTTGGAACAAGTGCAAGCGCACCTAGATTCCACTCGTTGAAGCGTGCTCAGCGACAAATTAACGACCCCTAGTTACCATGGCAACAAGTGCAAGCGCACCTAGATTCCACTCGTTGAAGCGTGCTCAGCGATAAATTAACGACCCCTAGTTACCATGGCAACAAGTGCAAGCGCACCTAGATTCCACTCGTTGAAGCGTGCTCAGCGACAAATTACCGACATCTAGTTACCATGGCAACAAGTGCAAGCGCACCTAGATTCCACTCGTTGAAGCGTGCTCAGCGACAAATTACCGACCCCTAGTTACCATGGCAACAAGTGCAAGCGCACCTAGATTCCGCTCGTTGAAGCGTGCTCAGCGACAAATTACCGACCCCTAGTTACCATGGCAACAAGTGCAAGCGCACATAGATTCCGCTCGTTGAAGCGTGCTCAGCGACAAATTACCGACCCCTAGTTACCATGGCAACAAGTGCAAGCGCACCTAGATTCCGCTCGTTGAAGCGTGCTCAGCGACAAATTACCGACATCTAGTTACCATGGCAACAAGTGCAAGCGCACCTAGATTCCGCTCGTTGAAGCGTGCTCAGCGACAAATTACCGACCCCTAGTTACCATGGCAACAAGTGCAAGCGCACCTAGATTCCGCTCGTTGAAGCGTGCTCAGCGACAAATTACCGACATCTAGTTACCATGGCAACAAGTGCAAGCGCACCTAGATTCCGCTCGTTGAAGCGTGCTCAGCGACAAATTACCGACCCCTAGTTACCATGGCAACAAGTGCAAGCGCACCTAGATTCCACTCGTTGAAGCGTGCTCAGCGACAAATTACCGACCCCTAGTTACCATGGCAACAAGTGCAAGCGCACCTAGATTCCGCTCGTTGAAGCGTGCTCAGCGACAAATTACCGACATCTAGTTACCATGGCAACAAGTGCAAGCGCACCTAGATTCCGCTCGTTGAAGCGTGCTCAGCGACAAATTGCCGACCCCTAGTTAACATGGCAACAAGCCGAAGTGACTGAAAGGATTCTATAATAGAACTAGGCAACATTGCAAGTGACTTCTAATACTGTACTTCAACAACATTAATATCAACCGCCCAAGATAATTGAGCCCCTCAAGATTTGACAGAATAAGAGCCAAGAATCCTCATATAAATACTAATTTGGCAACACTGAAAAGATGCCTTCGATGATTCAAAGTTTTAAAATTTTCTACCATAAATCAGGCGATCTCTACGAACCAGGATAATGCCAGGAGGTGAGGGGTTATCTGTAGTAAGTCGAGCACGCAGGCGGGTGATCCAGCCCTGGAATGTGTGTGTGTGTGTCAGGTCGGGTTACTACAGCCCCGTTCTGATTGGCTGAGGTACTGAGATAAGACACAGGGGTATTTCCGTTTAGGACACTGTCCAGTTATTGTTACATCTCATTACAGTCAGGTCGCCTGTATACAGTGCTTACTGCAGTGAACTCAGTGAATACAAAGGATTTCTATAACACTTTAGTAGGTGAGTACAACATTTTAAAAATATTGTTTTAGGTATCTGTCGTATTTGTGTATGTCTTTTGAATTGCTCCTTTCAGTAGGGAAAGTTTAGAGTGTCGGGGCGGTATTTTTGTCATATTTTCGCGTCAAGAATATTTTATACGAGGCAGAATCGTGCAATTCGTAACCAGGAAATAATTGGCATATTTTTTGCAAAAGGGAAGTTCCAGACAGATGCTTATTCTTATTGTTTTCTAGGTTCCCGGTAGTAATTCCGTTATCGAGAATACAATATTCGACCAATCTTCTGAAGTTAAAATACATATTAATGTTCGGTAAAGATCGCATAGAAAGACAATTATGGGCCGATGACCTCGTAGTTCCTCCCCTTAAAACATCAATGACTAACTAACTACTAGGAAAACAATTAAACAAATCTGGCTTAACATGCATACTGTGTATACCGCCAATCACAAGTTAATTTCTACGAGTTCCGGTGTTGATACCACTGAAGCAATTAATTTCTAATTACCTAAGTTTCTCATTATATCGCATAGCCCATATCACTATAGTGCGTCTGTATTGTCTTACTGCCACTCGTATGTCCTGCAATAAGCTTTGTGATTTTCTACTCCTGCGATGTTGCCTAATTCCGAATAATGCAAAGTGATAACGTGGTCTTACACAGAATGTTCCGGTCTTTCTAGAGATCCAAAATGATGTCAAGTCTTAAATGATTAATACAAGGCCTAATTTTCACAATAACGCTATTTTGGCGTGAATCTATATTTTTTACGATAAAAACTTACCACGCAGTAGATGACAAATAATAACCAAAGCAGATTGATATTTATATTTTGATTGTCTGATGTTGATAGAGGAAACACTCTTTCTCTGGGTAATACATTTTATGTAAAAGGAAAGTGATTTATTTACTACAGTACGTAAGAATTCTCGCATAGCGACACTGAAAAGTTAGGTAGCAATATTTTGTTGTTATTCAATGTACATTAGTGACGAAACCAGAAGAAATATTTATAAATGTCTGACATAGTCCTTTAAAACAAATCAGAACTCAGTATCAGAGTGCATTTGTAAGTTATGGCAAAAAGCGCAGTGCTTCCTCCTAAAGTAGTGATGTGTTTTAACTATTGCTTTACTAATGTTATCAAACTCGCGAAAAAGTTAATATATTTGAAAAAAAAAAGTTTTATAAAATTATTATTTGCGTGAATTTAAATCGCGCTCTTAACTTTGGTGTATCATACCAAAATCTTTGATACCATATTAACCGTGTTGGTTAATGGAATCGTTATCTGTATTGATTTCTTATTACAAACGATAGTCCGTCGAAATCGATACAAAGTTTGAAACTTGGGATAAGTTGTTGTTGATTGATTTAGGGCACAGGCATATATATTTTGTCACATATAATGTTTGTTTATGAATTAAAACATTAAGAACCAATATACTTATCATTAGGCTTGCCATATTTTTGGTGAGTGAAACTGGGACACATTAATATGGGATGGCCTTACCAGGGGGTCTGGGGAGGGGGGTATGGAAATTATTTAAATTTTGAAGAAAAATGATAAGTTTTAAGCCTCGCAAGTGACAGGGGGGGGGGAGGGAATCAGGCACCATAAATTATTAGTTCTACACACCTTTTAAAAATAAAAAAGGAATTTTTGCTACATAAAAATATATAATTTTTCCTTTTTAATGATAATTTTTTCTGGTCTACCATTTAGAAAGAATTGTTAATAAAATACAATTCAAAATACTTCATAAAATTGTTTAATTGAACAATTACTGTCTTTTTTTTTTTTTTGAAAAACTACAACTTTTTGTCTAACAACAAAAACAATTACAAAGAAATAATTTTTTGTCAAACTAAAAAAAACAATTAATTAATGTGTTAACAATGTTAATATTTGCTTTCAAACCACTCATATTTGTGACTTGACTGTAGAGACTACACTACCCTCGCAACGCGCTGAATTAGCAGTTTGGGCTATTGTTTTGTGTCATTCGTTTGAATACTTCTGACCTCTTTGACGCTGTGCGCGATAGTCAACGATTTTGATTGTTGAAAAGTAACCAATTCATAAAAGATTCTAAAACACATAAATTCCTTATATTTTGCATCTTACAGCCGTTTTCCGGGACATAGATAAAACCGGGCGGGACACCGGGACAAGAGCAAAATACCGGGACTGTCCCGGTCAAACCGGGACGTATGGCAAGCCTACTTATCATGTACTATTGATACAAAGCGACATAATATGGCAACGTTGCAAAGCGAGGCGACGGTAGCGCAATTTAATGTAAACTGTGTGACGAAAAACAGTAATGATCATTCTATTTAAATTCTATACAAAGTGGGCAAGATGACTAATGTAATAGAGCAACATGAAATATTCTTAGTTTTATTTGCCGTTAACACACTTAAGAAATTCTACTTCTGAAAACAAACTCAACAGACATCACAACAAATTGGTTGAAAAAGTGATGCCACACCTCAAAATAAAACTCTATATTCGCCCCTTATTTAGGGACCTTGTGGCATCGTGGTCATGTAGCCCCGTGTATTTGGGTATGTGGGGATTGTGTATAATAACCTGTGTTATTGTGATGGCTGAATTAGTGTGTGTATTTGTAATTCTGTTGAGGATGGGAAATAAGGTGGCCGTGGCCTTACGTTAGGAACCATCCCGGCATTTGCCTGGAGTAAAAGTGGGAAACCACTTCCAAGAAGGTTGAGATGGGAATAGAACCATACTCTTCTCAGTTCTCTCTCACGAGGCTGAGCCCTCAGACCAGAATTAAGATTTCTTGGCAAAGCCGGGAATCGAACCCAGACCTTTAGCTGGGGGAAGAACGAAATGGATAAGGTGGTAGGCTACTGTATTTGCACCCTCGAACGATATGTTTGAGACAAATGTAGTAGGAGTGTTTGCAAGGCACGTTCTTATACCATAAACGTATGTGAGAAACATTACGGCAAAGTGGCGGCCAAGTGATTTTCACCCAAAACAATATATTATTAATGTTCTCTTTTGTAATCTTTCTATCATTAATCAAGAGCAATGCTGCTCTTTATCTTTATTCAGAGCTTAGTATAGGCCCTACTAGACATCTCATGTTAAATTATTTAAAACAAGTAGTTCAGTGAAGAACTAAATAGCCTATTTTCATATATCCTACTAATATTAATTGCCTCTATCAACATACAAATTGTCAGCTCGTTGCTGTAATAGATTCGTAGATATTGAGAACAGTCTAAATATTTTGGATGGTCACCATGTTGGATTTTTATGTTATAGACCATAGATTTATGTACTATTACATGAAGATTATTGTGTAGGTGTTTTATTCAAACTTCAATCGCATGATTAGGACACAAGAAACAAAAGCGGGATTTTAAAATTTCGCTCAGCCGCCATGTTATGGTTATGAAAATAATTTAAATGAATTAGATGCCAGTCGATTAAAATTTGTATAAGCATATACGGTATCAAGTTTCACTGCGCTCGGACGGCTAAACCCAAGAAACGTCCATTTGGATATTTAAATTTCGCGTCGCCACCATGTTAGAGTTGTGCTCACCAGGTTATTGAACTTCCCATAGGTGAACGTATGCTTATGGCCTCTATAAACTTACAAAATTTCAGTTTGATTGCTATAGTAGATTAATAGATATTGAGAACCGTCTAAATATTTCAGATGGTCGCCATGTTGGATTTTAATATATGTAGGCCATAGAGTTATGTAATATTAGATGATGATTATTGTGTACGTTCATTATGCAAATGTTGATTTGGATCGCATGATTAGAACACATGAAATAAAAACTTAATTTTCGAAATTCGCACAGCCACCATCATGAGATTACGTAAATAATTGAACTAAATTAGATACCAGTACATTACAATGTTTATACACATTTGCTGTACGAAGTTTCATTGCGTTTGGATGATTACATCGCGAGAAAAGTCTATTTAAAATTTTCAAATTCGCTTGGCCGCCATGTTGGTTTTTGTAGTTAACAGGTTTTTGAATGTCTCATAGATGAACATCCAGTAGTGCCCTTTATTTCCGTACAAAGTTTCATGGTGATACCGGTAATAGTTTCAGAGATATAGAATGCCGGTGAAATAATTCGCACTACCGCCATCTTGAGGTTATGTAAACCAATTGAACGAAGTTAGATGTCGGTGCATTACAATGTGTATAAACATATACTGTACCAAGTTTCATTGCGTTTGGTTGGTTAAATCGCAAGAAACGTCTATTTAAATGTCGCAACTTCGCCTTGCCGCCATGTTGATTTTGTAGTTACCAGGTTTTCAAGAGTCACATAGGTGAACTTCTAGTAGTTCTCTTTATAACCGTACAAAATTCCAGGGTGATATCGGTAATAGTTTCGGAGATATTGAATGCTGGTGAAATATTTCGCACAGCCGTCATGTTGGATTGGTGAGACGTAACAAAATTTGAAGGTCACGGTCGGGGTCGCCCGGGATAGTGCTATGAATTTACCGAGTTCCATTGAAATCGCTCCAGCCGTTTAGAAGTTATTAGGGGGGGGGGGGCACACAGAAAGTCCATCACACACAAACGCAGACACACGGACGAAAGGTGATCTCATAAGCCTATTTTTAGCCTACTTTCGATTTTTGCAAAAAATGAAAGTAGACTTATGAGATCTACACAGGGCGAAAAATTCTGTGTGTGTATGTGTGTGTGTGAGTCTGAGTGTGTGTACTCTGAATGTCTGTCCCCCCTTATCAATTCAAACACTGTGAAACCTAATTGAACGAAATTTGGTACATAGGTAGAAATAGTAAAGGGCACCTCAGTGTCATGTTTTATATTGCCGCCATCTTTACCAAAACTGAATGGCGGCCACTCAAACGTTCAATACGTAAAATCAAATAACGACTAACCAAATCATCCGATCTCTACCAAATTTGGTAACAACATACCTTCATATAGGACGCGTCTTGTGACTAAGCTACAAGGTCATCCGCCGTACCATTTCAGGATGGCGGCCGTGCGAATTATGCAAACATTATAAACCATATCATGAGACCCACCAGTTCCGATTATCGAGCCGAGAATCGTTTTAGCTGTTCTAAAGGAAGAGGCACGTTCGAAATTAAAAGTTTATTTTTTAACACTATAGTGCAGAAGTGATTTTAAAAAACTGGGCCGTCTCAGTACAAGGCAAGATGGCAGCGGATATCTTGTGCCTGACTTGTATTTCACTAATTTGAGTATTGCATGCAATATAGCGTACTGATACAAAATAAATAAATAAATAAACTTAGTATGAAATGCTTCATATATAAATAATATACTCCCCTAATGAAATCGTTTAGTGTAAATCATTAATTGCTAACACGTTCTATGTAACTCATTGACATCGGTTAATGTCCGTTCGCACGTTTGGCTCCGTGGTAAAGCGTTAGCCTACCAATCTTATGGCTATGGTTCAAACCCTATCAGAGTTAGGTTTTTTGCTTGAATTTCTTTATATTTATTGTTTTGTAATGACTCAGACGTTTTAAAATTAATCGTTATATTGTGCATAGTACGATGGAAAATATATAATTAAAACAAAATTCGCCAGCAGATTTTCACGAGACATCTAGGAATAAAAAAAAGTGAATTATCATGGCGAACTGCACGCCGGCCAACAGATTAACTTACATATTTTATTGAAATGTTTATGTTTATGGCCGCTAGAATGCACTCCCTCTGTTAGGATTATCTTGTTCGATACCTCTCCATTAGATGTCACGACTGGTCTACATGGGACTCCATTTATTAGTATACCATCGGTATTCTATGTGCATCGAATTTGAAGAATGACAAGATGATACTACGATACATTTTTACTCTTTATTTTAAAGGGTTTGTAACAGCCTATTGTGCGTTATTTGAAAATGTTAATTGAAGTAAAGAACAAAACGATTTCACATAGTATCTGAACTCTAGCCGTTGGTGCTAGTTCAGGATATTAATTAATACTTTTACTGCAGCCAAATACCAATCGAAAATATCCACATAGTTGGTATACACACGTCTCTGTAGGATCACGGAAAGATTTGTTAATTCAATTAGGGTTGTGAAAGCCATGCACAGCCAGACGTGTAAAGACATGCCTCAACTCAAAGTTGGATGTTGCCCACGTCATGCCGATTATGTAATAATAATAACAATGTTATTGGTTTTACGTCTTTAACTTCTGTTGCATTTAGAGAAGCCGGGGTGCCGGAATCTTGCCCCGAAGGGGATCTTTTAACGTGCCAGTAAATCTACTAACACGGCTCCCTCAAATGCCAGCTGACTGCGCCAGGATACGAACCTGCAACATAGGGCCCAGCAAGCGAGAACGTTACCGCTGAGCCACGCAGCCAGTCCGGTCGATTATGTCTCCAGATCCATAACATTCTTTAGATAGTTATTTTCTTTTCTTTCTTTCTTTCTTTCTTTCTTTCTTTCTTTCTTTCCTTCCTCAATGATGGTAGCAGTTGTTTTCGAGGTTGTGGTGTTTGGTAGAGGTAAATAGTTTTTAAGGTCTTCAACCAAGAAATAATTCTATTATACTCTTTGATAATAACGAGTTATAACTATACTCATACATTTAGGAGAAAGTAGGCTATATGTTCTTTACTGAACATCTTGTTTCATAAATGAAAATAGGCTAAAAATAAGATGCATCATTTCAACACTTAGGCCAACGTTAAACAAAATCAAATTGTATATTTTGCTTGTAAATAACACGATAGTTCTAAAAATGTATTATTTTTGTTACCTGTTCCTAATCATAAATAGGTACATGTACATTTTTAGTCTCCAAGGCCTGAAGATTACGGTCAGTCAGTGGCGTAACTAGGGATTTCTTCTGGATACATAATAAATGAAAGCTAATACGGTCCCGAAGTTTCAAGAACCCCTATCTATATTTGTTCCCTGTGTGATTTCATTAGCGTTTGATACGTTCTGTTTGCACTTATCACTGTGCAATTGCTCGAAAATTAACAATTTTGTTGATATTATAAAGTCCAGTTTTGATCGGGAAATCGTCTGGTCTTTTCTATTCTCCAAATTTGTATAAGTGTTAGTAAACCTAACTACAGTAAAACCTACAGTATACAGTACATCGTGTCCACCTTTTCTATCCTATTTACTACCGACCTCTATCTCATTTCAATCTTATCTTTTTAGAACATTGGCATTTCCTACGTCGAGCTGTTTTCAACAAATATTTTTCCATATTGATCCAAATTGTAACAGACCTGGAGTTTAACTTAAAACAGCAATACTGCTTAACACAATATTATTATGTTCACTTTCCAAAGTGGCATTTCCACTCGCATGCTAACAATGTGGTAACTGACAAGTGGTGTATTTTATGGAAAGGAGTGAGAAAAGATAGTGCCACATCCCTCTCTCTGGCTAACTGAACAGCTGATCAGTTTTCTCTTTCAATGTTAGGATAGAGTAACAGTAAAAATTTTACACGAGAAATGGTTTCAAAGACAATCAACATTTTTGTCATCAATCTGAAGGTAAGATCTCTTAAAAATTAAAAAAAATTAATCGAATATCATATTTTAATTATTTGGCTCTGGGGGGGGGGGGGGATTGGTCTCCCTGACAACTCCCGTAGTTACGCCACTGGGGTTAGTACAAACCCCACCATAGTTTTGTAGGCCAGGAAACATGTACCCTAGGTAGTTCAGTTTAGTAGTCAGTTTTGCCTAAATAATCTATTATTAGTGATTACAAGTCAAAATCAAATCTCAGCTACATGCTTAGGGGCCGGATATTTTTAGCCTACTTTTACATTTTGCAAAAATGAGGAAAAAGTAGACTTATGAGATCGATCCGGGAAAATGCGAGTCTGTCTGTGTGTGTGCGTGTCCCTATCAACTCTTAAACGGCTGCGGCAATCGAAACCAAATTTAGTATGAGTAAAGATGTATACCGGAATATCTCAAGCCTATGTTTGAAAATGAGTCAGTGCTACCAACTGCTGAAAAACGCACTAGAAATTTGAGCTCCATGCTGGATATCTTGGAAGGTATGCATGGGAGCTATTCCAAAATTGGCACACATGTAGATAATAATATTTCAGTTTAATTTCCAGGACGCCATACATGGCAATGTTGCCAAAATGATTTTAAGCCTTCTGATAGGTCCAGTTTTTAAATGCATATAACTTCTACACTATCAATTGGATCTCAACCAAATTTTGCATGTACTATCTGTACACAAACAGATATGACTGAGCGTATTCCTAAGAGCAACCAGGGCTGCCAACAGTTAAAAAATTCTGTCTATATTTTGTTTACCCTAATATCAATATAACAGAACGTATGCAAGCCAACAGCTCTATACTTTGGAGTAATTAATATAAGTCAGTGCTGCCAACATGATTCTATGCCTGCTGATAGGTCCAATTTTAAAATACATGTAACTTCTATACTAACAAATGGATTTCATCCAAAATTGGCACAAGATATCATACTATTTCAGATTATTTCTGACCAGCACACGCATGATTTTACGCGTGCTGATAGATCCAATGTCTAACTGCATGTAACGTCCATTGGACTCGATCCAATTTTGTATTCTGCACCTTAAGAAATTGAACAAAGAATATATTCAGTCACCAGGGCTGCCAACTGTAGTGCTCTATTTGGCTATATTATACCAGGTATATTTAGAACTAATTAGACATTTCTATATTACCAACTTAATTTCGTCATTATTCTAGATAGGTCCATATACTGTACTGTAGATTAATCATTGGCATGAATCTTAATTTGAAGAAAAGTAGGCTCTTGAGTTCGTCACGAAACTTCTTGTTAGGGTTTTAAAATTGTAATTTTAGGTTCTCAAAAACATAAAAATTTGTTTTAGATTTGTATTAGGTAAAAGAGGGGTTTTATGTTTAAAGTGTAGCAAGAGTTGACATAAACTCCGCAAAGCTTAACATTAATGCCTAATTGTTAGTAGAAAATCTGATTGCAGCGAGAGTGTAAGTATTTAACATAATGATACGTCATCAAATTATCACTGAGAGATTGACACTTTTAGGCAATATTTGCTCTCCTTAAATATGTTAATCAATCAAATTCAATAAAACCAAAGATGTCAGGTGGTTTCCACACTGTAGCCCGTTTAATTAACTTTCTTTAATTAGAATGAGGGGACTGCTTGGCACAGTCGGTAGAGGCGCTGTGCTTTTAACTGAAAGGGAGAGGGTTTGATTTCCACCCAGGTAGTGCATTTTAGAAACAAAACTACCACTTTCTGAAACGCAAATAGCCCTGGGGTTCACTCAGCCTACACCAGAAATGAGTACAGGGTAATTCCTGAGAGCAAAGACGGCCAGGCATGGACCTGACTACTCGGTCGAACATCAATTCCCCTCGATTTTCCTTAATTCCACTCGGTCCTCCAAGGGACCCAACAATGAGTTCCTCAGCTCAGGCTTTGGCAAGGGGTCGGCAAAGGGGTTATCCCCAATGACATAGATAAATGTCATAACCGCTCTGATGTCAAGTCTGTTCATTCGTTAAATCACGTATAAAGTGTTTGGCACATTGTAACTTATATGGCAGAAAATACAAGTGATTTAACATTAATCATAATATTCTTTTAAATAAGTCTGCCAAGTTTTCTATTTTTTTCTACAAATTGTATGCATTGTTTTTAACATGTGCATAATTAAATGTTTGAATGTTTTTTAAACTAGTCAGACATTATAAAATTAAATTTAGATAATAATAGGTGTATAATTTGTACCTAAAAATACTTTCGATATCAGCTGCGGATGCTGAAATACTGTTTGCCAACCTAGAGCGGAAAAATCAGCTGCATTGCCACACAACAAATTAGTTATGAATTCAAACACTTATAGAGCTAGGCTTGTTTACCGTAACAGCTATTCGGATTTAAGATATCGTCTTTACACCCCCTTTTATATGCAATCATCTCGTCTGTTCTTATCAGTTTACAAGTGATAAGAATTTGTTAAATGAGGAGTAGACTAAGTATCAACAAAAAGTTAAACAATTCCACTCTATGTTTTGAAATTAGCTGATCCACTTATTTTAGTAAACTTAAAAATGTAAACACTGAAGCAGTGGTTATTGTACTGCTGAAATATAACTGACCACGGTAGGTTATTTTGAGAAGTTATACTTAATTTGTTATCATTATTATAAGTTATATTAGTTATAGTAGAAGCATTGATTATAATCAATGGTAGAAGTGAGTATGGAAGACTTGTGTCGTTCTAAGAATGCATAAGGATAAAGAGACCGCGACCGAGAAGAGTTGAGGGACTCCTCTGGCGACTACCTGGAGTGGCGAGTGGAATTGAGGTAACCCTGGCTACCTGATTCAGGAACCCGAGTGGAAGTGATGCCCGCCCGACAACTCCATCACATCTAGTGCCGATGTCACAAAGAGTGGAAGCCTCTACCTTCCACTACTCCTCCATAGCCTGTACGGAGTTGGTTTTGCTCTCTTTTTATTTAGAATCTACGGAACTTGGAAACAATAAGAGATTTATCCCCACTTTGCTGACCAAACAATAAGATACAAGCTGAAAAGTGCTGAAAGTACTGTGTTTGAATTTTCTGGCAGGTAGGATTTTTCTCAATCAACTAGAACTAACTTTTTTATTAATGCAGCCAAAGGCCATGTACTCTTCTTTTCAGGACGGGTCAGGGAAGGGATTTTGGTAGGAAATCGGCCGTGGACCTATTGAAAGGAACCGTCCCGGCATTTTCCTGGTGGTGAAAATGGGAAACCACGAAAACCATTTTTAGGACGGCTGAGGTGGGATTCGAACCCACGCTCTCCCGATGCCAGCAAGGCACGAGGTAGCGCGTTAACGCTCTTGGCCACCGCGGCCGGTAGGAATAAACATTGTCTTCATGTTTACTTTAAAAATGATGGGCCAAAAATTCAAATGCTGTATACTACAATAAATGGAACGAAACTGCAATTAGGTACTCGCATATAATTTAGGTTTTTTAGGTATTACAGAATTCATGAATATGGCTCTTTTGAGTGTGATTCGGAAGAGTATTTTTGTATTTAGAAGTAAAGAGAGAAATAGGAAGAAACCTAAGGATCCGATCCCTAATAATGATTACGATATACTGTATGTTCGTGATAACTCAAGTCTATGAGGTCTCTTTCATTGTAGTTGTATAACTTGGAACAGGTAGTTGGCAGTCCGCTTTGGTCGCGTATATTCTTTGCTTCGATGTAGGGTCAGTTTTTGCATCTAATTGGCGTTAGAATTCTCCATGTTCGTAGCATTCGTATCCAAACACTAAGTCATCGCGGTTTCATCTAAGAAGTTCGTAACTACACAGAGAATGCGTCTTTGGTTATGGACATTGTACCAGGCCAGCATCACGTTTCCGCGCAGGCTATTAATCGAACTCAAACAATCGTGATGAGAAATGGTCACTAGGTTTTGCAATGCATTATCGCTATTCTAACAGTGTCACGTCTGTAAACTTGGACTTACCAAGAGCAAACTGTCAGGATGATTCATTGTGTTTGTTGAAATGTATTAAAAGAGACATACAGTGTGTGGCATCTGTTTAGTGCGAGTGGTGTCCTGGGTTCGAGTACACACATTTATTTTAAAGAGACAAAAGAAGAATCCTCTGCAGATGCGATAGCTCAGCTGTCAAGCTGCCTATAAATAACCTATGAATTGAGAGACGAAAAAAGAAAGACCGCGGCGTGGTGGTGCTTGTTAAATCGTGCACCACGGGCACGAGGGGAGCTGCAGCATGTTCGTAGATCTCAGGTTTGAATTCCGGTGCTACCAGCAGCTATCCTGAGTGTGGTATTCCACGGGTTTTTACGCATTCCCTCCAGAAAAATGCCACGATAGTACCTCACGTCCCGGGGCGCTTACCTCAACTCTGTTCTTAATACAGTTACAAACACTACTACAGTCATCACACACAAGTTCATCACGCACCCAACTACACGGGGCTTATGACTAAGATGTCCCAAGCCTCTCAAATTATTGATGATGATGATGATGATAATTGTTGTTTTAAGGGGCCTAACATCTAGGTTATCGGCCCCTAATGATCTGGGTGATAGCGAAAATGTTAATAAAATGGAAACCAGAACGAAAATTAAATGAGAAGGAAAATACGTACTAAAAGTAACTCAGATTGAAACAACTTACAAAATGGAGAGCGGTAATACTCACAAAAGGGAATTTAGATCGAAAATACTCACAAAAGGAATAGATTTAAAAATACGCACAAAATGTAGGTTAAGTTCAAAATACGTGCAAAATGCAATGTACCGTCGAAATACTTACAATATGCAAGAGAAATTCAAAATACTTACAAAATGCAATTGAAATTGAAAATACACAATGCAATTCAGATTGAAAGTTCACATTTCCAATCCAAAATATTCACAAAGTGAAATTGAAATTCAAAATGCTTACAAAATGCAATTGAAATTGAAAATGCTTACAAAATGCCCGGTAGTTTCAAACTAATTTGGATAAACAATACTTACAACATGCAATTTAGATTGAAAATACTTATAAAGTGTAATTTAGATTCAAAACACCCCAAAATGCAATTGAGAATCAAAATACTTGCAAAATGCCGATGATACTAAATGCAATTTAGATTGAAAATACTTGCAAAAAGCGGTTTAGGTTGATAATACAAGATGCAATTGAAATTCAAAATACTCACAAAAGTCCCGGCCCGGATATTGAAAGACTTACTAAAAATCAATTTAGATTGTCATTCCTTACAAAGTGCAATTGAGGTTGAAAACACTCCCAGAATGCAATTTAGCGAAAAACGTACAAAATGCAACGTAGATTGAAAATACCTACAAAATGATGTGGATGCAAAAAAAAAAACTCTAGGGAATTGAGATACATGGGGGGCCAATTAACAAAAACAGTGCGGAAAACTTGAAGAGAAAAGGAAATTTAATGAAAAGAAAACAAGAGGTCTGACCCCTCGAAGGAGGGATCAGGAGAGATGCCTCTCAAATTAATTAACAACAAATTAGATCTCGAGTAGCCTACAGTAGTTACGAGTGGTATAGTTCTATCACGTTGCCTCCGTGGTGTAGTGGTCAGCATGCTTAGCTGCCACCTGGGAGGTCCGCGGTTCGATTCCTGGCTCTGCCACGAAATTTTTAAAAGTGGTATGAGGACTGGAACGGGGTCTACTCAGCCTCGGGTGGTCCAAATGAGTAGAAGGGGTTGGATTCCCACCTCAGCCATCCTCGAAGTGGTTTTCCATGGTTTCCGACTTCGTCTTCGTGCAAATGCCGGGAGAGTACTGTACCCGTATTTTCATGAAGATGCACTTGTCGAACTCCGAAGATCGACTGGATCGTAGAATCTCGAAGGTTCCCGGCTAGAAAAACCTGAAAATCCTACCGACAAGCACTACATGAGGGGGTCACTATCTAACGTAAGGGGAGGGCCGCCTTGTCTCTCCCTCCCACTGTATCCATCCCCCTCATAAGGCCCTTGTTCGCATTGCAGGTGAGTCCGCCTGGGCGAAGTGCTAGTCACAGTCCCCAGTTGTATCCCACGACTCAATGTCACAAGCTCCATGATACTGCCCTTAGTGGCGGTAGAGGTGGGATCCCTCCCTTAGTCCGTGGGAAAAGCCAACCCTGGAGGGTAAAACGATAACGATAAAAGTTGAATAGTTCTCTCACTTTTCTCGTTAACGATCGGCGACTCAAACTTTAGATCAGGCGTTCTCAATCTCTTTGATATGTGAGCACCCCCTTCATGCCATACCAGGTACCCGACCACCATTAAATCGAATATAATAATGCAACAAGCAACATATGCGGCTGAAACAACAATAATCGATGGTCATTCCAAGATTATGGAACTGGAAAAGCAGGAACGAGAAATTCTCCGGAAGATCTACGGAGCAATCAACAGAAACGGCATTTGGATGAAGAGACCTAGTACTGAACTCTATCAAAACACCATTACGATATCAGACGAAATTAGAAAACGCAGAGCCAAATTTTACACTCACACCCAGAGGATGGCCACCTCCAGATTGCCTAAGAAACTACTTGGTATCATAACACAGTGTAAATGCGGCACAGAATGGCTTAAAGAGGTACATAGAGACTAACAAGTAATCAGTATACAACATTTCGAAGACCGAACTGAGTGCCAGACGAAAATCGCGAATGTTAAGTTCGAACCAAGATCATTACGACAACCTGAAAAAAGTGGACGGATGAGAGGAAGAGAGAGCATTCCGCGCGAATGAAGAGATTTGGGGAGGAGCGGAGGAGACACACCTCTAAATGACATTATGTTATCAAGTTTAATCGCTCTCCTGTAGGGGAATTTTCGCTTAAATAAATAATAAATGCAACAAGCATGCGCCTCTCCTTCCTTTTCCTATCTCTCCCTCTGAAATGCTGAAAAAGCTAGGGATTCATCGCTCAACAGGCATGCTGCAACTGCTTGCATAACTCATGAAGATAAGATACATTTAGGTGTGACAGTGGAGTCGAATCATCATCTTTCGTACTTGCCACCGTGGATGAGTGGTTAACGTGTCGGACTACCAACCCCCAAGCTTGCGGGTTCGCTCCTGGCCATGGTAAGTTTTTTTTGAAAGGCGACAAAAATCACGACATGCATGCCATGCGTTGTTCCCATGTTAATGAACCCATTTGATTTCAGTAGGCCGTGTTCATAACGGCAAAATTAATCTTGGCATTTTCCGCCAACACAAAGTTCCTCCATTCTCTAGTAGGAAGCGCTATAGTGTCAAGGAGCTTAGATATATATCCTCCTTGACTTTCATAGCGCCAAGTAACGACATGCAAGCTGCCGTCTGTGTGTCAAATAACGAAGCTTGCACCCGACGCCCGAGGCCATACGATATTATTATTACTATCATCTTTTGTGTTACTCAAAACAGAGATGTCCAATTTTATTATTTTTACTGTAGATTATAAATACTATTTCGCAAAACGGATACATTTCTGACTATCAAAACTTGTATTGAAAACACTATTCCGGCTCGTGCATCAAAATTTGAATTTCAGAATGGATTTCTGGGAAACGCATGTTCGTATGGTGAGAGCACGAAATTTCATTTAAAGAGCACATTGGTGGTCGCGAAAATCAGGTTAAGAACGCCAATAACTGATGCTTGCTCTATCACATCACGAGCGGCTTCGGTGGCATAGTTGGTCGCGGGTTCAAACCCGGCCGAAGTCGTCGGATTTTTTAAGAGCGTTAAATATCCCTCAGTTTGCCTTCTTTCGGAGGGGAAGTAGGGCCGGAGGTCCCATGTCATAGATTTATGGCATGAAAAATAGCCTTCCTCTAACTACAATTGTGTGAAGCTAAAATTTGTATGTTAGAATTGATAACGCTCTATTAATTCCAACTTTCGCCGCCAGGTGCTGACTGCGGTGCCATCTAGTAGCCAAGTCCGCAGGCTAGGTGTCGTGGACGGTAGCAAAAGGAGCAAATACTTGAGATTATTGTCTGCAGTCCTTACTAGAATTTAAAAAAAACCAACACACACTAATACAGCCATCACAATTAACACCGGTTATCAGACAGATTCTACACACACCAAGGACACGGGGCTACCTACATGACCGCGTTGTCGCAGCCCTTAACCTAAGGTGCCAACCTATCACATCACCTGGATTCTAGATTTCGGTCCTAGCTGCCGGCTCGCTTGTTGCACACTGTTCTGTCCGGTCTTGCCGTTTACTCTCAGTAGCTACGGTAGAGAGTTGACAACGCTGTGCCTCGAGCCGCGAGAGCCCTGCCTTCCCTCAGACATGGGATATAAACATAGCCGCCCAGCTCGCTTTCAAAACGTCCACCTCGTTGTGTAATGGCTAGAATTCTTGGCAATCGCCGAGGAGGCCCTGGTTCTATTCTCGGTTAAATCTGGTCTGAGGGCTGGAACGGGGTACAATCATCCTCGCGAGGAAAAACAGAAGAGGCGGGTTCAATTCCTACCTCAGCCATTCTGGGAGTAGTTTTTCCTATTTTTACCCCAAACATCACAGTTACAAAGGTTATCCGACAAATTCTACGTACAGCCAAATACACGGAGCTACATGACCACTTTGTCGCAAAGCCCCTAAAAAAATCATTAACAACAATTTTCAAAACCTAGCCGGTCATTAATGAGGAAAGTTAGAGAACTGTAATGCTACTAAAGAGCCTACTTTTCTTCATCCGAAGCCTGAGTTAAAGGGATCTGATGAAGGTCGAAACTAGTAATCCAAGTGCTTATGGTGAATAATCTTATGTAATTCTTTAAAGGTATAGTGTGGTGACCTTACGCACACCTAGGTAATGTCCTGCGCGGATGCGGATAAACCCGCGGATATCCGCTAATTTTTTCGCCATGCGGATATAGTTTGCAAGTCTGTGCGGATAGCTGATAAGCTGCGGATAATGTTTGGAGTACTTTTGCGGATAGTTTTTAGAATGCAATCCGAACTTGATGAATATCGTTACTAGGGCCCAGACGTTCATTACATATCACATTTTTAGCCTACTTTCGAGTTTTAAAAAAATGAAAGTAGACTTATCAGATCAACACAGCGAAAATTTTTGTGTCTGTCTCTGTGTGAGTGTGTGTACTCTGAATGTCGTCGTGTCCCCCCCCCCCCCCTAACAATTCGAACACGGTGAAATCGAACTGAACGAAATTTGGTACAGAGATAGCACTAGCAAAGGGCACCTCAGTGTCATGTTTTATGTCGCCGCCATCTTGACGGAAACGTAATGGCAACCACCCAATTGTTCATAGCTTGAATCAAGTTATGACTAAGCTAATCATCCGATCTCTAACAAATTTTGCAACAACATATGTGTATTTGGCGAGCGTCTTTTGACTAAACTACAAGGTCATCAACCTAATAGTTTGCAGATAGTGGTCATGTATCAGTGCAAATCGATTCCTCCTATCAATTCAAACACGGTGAAACCGAATTGAATGAAATTTTGTACAGAGGTAGGACTAGCAAAGGGCACCTCAAATTCATGTTTAATTTCCGTATAACACGTTGTATTTCAACAAGCTACTACAACCAACATTCAATTATACCCCTTGAAAAGGACAAAGAGTTACTGTATAACAATACCCATGCATTTAGGAGAAAGTCGGCTATATATTCTTTACTGAACATCTTGTTCCGTTATGTTTTATTTTTCTATGAAAAATGAAAGATTACGCTCATCTCATTCAAATTAAATCATTAAGGATAATTAACACTCCGAACAGAAAAGGGTTGCAACTCTGGCAGTATAACATTAATGTTAAACTGGCAAATGACCTATATAGCCTAAGGGAACGACTTTCTCCTCTAATGTCTAAATGTGTTGTTTTAATATTTTATCTATATTCGGATAACAAACGTGCAGATGTGGATAAAAGTCATGCGGATAAAGTTTTGTTTATCCACGCAGTGCTCTGCCTGTAGGGTATCTAGTTATGGTAATTATAGTGAATGTCCGCAACTAGAACATGATGAAGATGAGAAACGAACCTTACGAACATTTGTATTGGACATTTTTAGAATATCTTCACATGATTTGAAACAACAACAAGAAATTCCGTGCCGAACTTATAGAGCCTACTTTTCTTAAAATTTAAGATTCATACCAATTATTATATAAGGTGCGTTCAAAAAGCAACGAGCCGGAGGCTGGAATGCGCAAACCGGTGACGACATCGGCTAATCGTGGCGTGTGTAACGAGGTGTGGTTCCGACCAGAGCGTGGAAGGTCACAGCCCGTCGCTAGAGGGCACGCGTGCACGTCACGTGACGATACAAAGCGAGCAGCAACAAGCATCAATCATCCAACGCTGCCAGTCGCATTGCAAACAGTGACATGGAGGCGTCAACCGAAGAGCAAAGAGGTGTTGTTCGGTTTCTGATAGCGGAAGGAGTAGTGGGAACGGATATTTATCGCCGAATGTCACAAGTGTACGGCAAACATTGCATGTCCCTTGAAAGGGTCAAGGCGTGGCACAAGCGCTTCAGGGAAGGACGGGTGTCGTTAGGCGATGATGCCCGGTTCGGGGCACCCTCTGCGTTACCGATGACAACGTCCAGGTGGTAGATGCACTCATTACCCAGAACCGCCGAGTGACAGTGAACGCCATAGCCGCCGTGGTCGGATTGAGCGTCGGAAGTGTGCACACCATCATGAAGGAACGACTGCACTTGCGCAAAGTGTGTGCCCAATGGGCGCCCCACAGTCTTCAACCATACCAGGAAGCATGTCGAATGGCCCACTGTCTTGGTCATCTGCAGCGCTAAGCGAGGGAAGGGAGTGGGTTCCTGGAACGAGTGGTGGCTGGAGATGAGTCATGGTGTCATCAATTCGAACCAGAATCCAAACGACAAAGCCTCCAGTGGAAGCATCCAGGGTCACCACCACCCAAAAAAAAGGCAAGGCCATCCACACGAGTGCAGGAAAGGTAATGCTGACGTTCTTCTTTGACCAAGATGGCCCCCTTCTGATACACTTCATGCCACACGGGACAACAGTGAATGCCCAGCGTTACTCGCAAACCTTGACCACCCTTCTCCAAGCGATCAAAACAAAACGACCAGGCAATCTCACCCGTGGGGTCATTCTGCTCCACGACAATGCACGACCTCATACGGCCAACACAGTAGCGGCACTCCTGCAGAAATTCAAATGGGAGGTTCTCGGACACCCTCCATACAGTCCGGACCTCTCTCCCTGTGATTACGCCATGTTTGGTCTCCTGAAAAGGGCTCTGGGGGCCAATGATTCACCTCGGACGCCGACGTCCAGCTGTACGTGCGGAACTGGTTCACATCGCAGCCCAGGGAATTTTATGAGACAGCCATTCACCGCCTCGTGTCACAGTGGAACAAGTGCCTCAACAGCCAGGGTCAATACTTCTAACATACAGGTACTGGTTTCTGTAATTATGTCACCGGCTCGTTACTTTTTGAACGCACCTTATATATAGAACTATCTGGAATGACGTAATTAGGTTGGTAATGCTGACATTTCTAATTAGTACGAAATATACCAGAAATAATGTAGTCTAATAGAGTACTTCAGTTGGCAGACCATCACTTAAGGTACATAATGCACATTTAGTTGAAGTAGTATGGACGCTATATGCAGTTAGACATTGGATTTATCATCGAGCGAAAAATCATGTCGGCAACAATGTTCTATATGTGTTCCTTAGAATTTTTAGCCTACTTTCGATTTTTGCAAAAAATGAAAGTAGACTTATGAGATCACTACAGGGCGAAAAAAAGTGTGTCTGTCTGTGTGTGTATGTGTGTGTGTGTGAGTCTGTGTGTGTGTGTGTGAGTGTGTGTACTTTGAATGTCTGTCCCCCCTATCAATTCGAACACGGTGAGCGCAAATTGAACGAAATTTGGTACAAAGGTAGCACTAGCAAAGGACACTTCAGTGTAATGTTTTATATCGCCGCCATCTTGACGGAAACGTAATGGCGGCCTCACAAATGTTCAAAGCTTAAATCAAATTACGACGAACCTAATCATCCGATCTCTACCAAATTTTGCAACAACATACCTTTATGGGGGCAGCATCCTTTGACCAAACTAATAGGTCATCAGCCTAATATTTTGCGGATGGCGGCCATCTTTGTGTGAAAATCGATTGCCCCTATTAATTCGAACACGGTGAAACCGAATGGAACGAAATTTGGTACAGAGGTAGTACTAGCAAAGGGCACCCCAGTGTCATGTTTTATATCGCCGCCATCTTGACCGAAACGTAATGGCGGCCACCCAAATGTTCAAAGCTTAAATCAAATTACGACTAACCTAATCATCCGATCTCTACCAAATTTTGCAACAACATACCTTTATGAAGGGAGCATCCTTTGACAAATCTAATAGGTCATTAGCCTAATAGTTTGCGGATGGCGGCCATCTTTGTGTCAAAATCGATTACCCCTATTAATTCGAACAGGGTGAAACCGAATGGAATGAAATTTGGTACAAAGGTAGCACTAGCAAAGGACACTTCAGTGTCATGTTTTATATCGCCGCCATCTTGACGGAAACGTAATGGCGGCCTCACAAAGGTTAAAAGCTTAAATCAAATTACGACTAACCTAATCATCCGATCTCTACCAAATTTTGCAACAACATACCTTTATGGGGGAAGCATCCTTTGACCAAACTAATAGGTCATCAGCCTAATAGTTTGCGGATGGCGGCCATCTTTGTGTGAAAATCGATTGCCCCTATTAATTCGAACACGGTGAAACCGAATGGAACGAAATTTGGTACAGAGGTAGTACTAGCAAAGGGCACCCCAGTGTCATGTTTTATATCGCCGCCATCTTGACCGAAACGTAATGGCGGCCACCCAAATGTTCAAAGCTTAAATCAAATTACGACTAACCTAATCATCCGATCTCTACCAAATTTTGCAACAACATACCTTTATGAAGGGAGCATCCATTGACAAATCTAATAGGTCATTAGCCTAATAGTTTGCGGATGGCGGCCATCTTTGTGTCAAAATCGATTACCCCTATTAATTCGAACACGGTGAAACCGAATGGAATGAAATTTGGTACAGAGGTAGCACTAGCAAAGGGCACCTCAGTGTCATGTTTTATATCGCCGCCATCTTGACGGAAACGTAATGGCGGCCACACAAATATTCAAAGCTTAAATCAAATTACGATTAACCTAATCATCCGATCTCTACCGAATTTTGCATCAACATACCAATATGGAGGGAGCATCCTTTGACCAAACTAATAGGTCATTAGCCTAATATTTTGCGGATGGCGGCCATCTTTGTGTGAAAATCGATTCCCCCTATTAATTCGAACACGGTGAAACCGAATGGAACGAAATTTGGTACAGAAGTAGCACTAAAAAGGCCACCTCAGTGTCATGTTTTATATCACCGCCATCTTGACGGAAACGTAATCGCGGCCACCCAAATGTTAAAGGCTAAAATGTAATTACGACCAACCTAATAATCTAGTCTTTACCAAATTTTGCAACAACAAATCTTTATGTGGGAAGCATATTCTGACCAAACTGCTAGATCATCAGCCCAATAGTTTGCAGATGGTGGCCAAGTATGTGTGCAAATCGATTCCCCCTATCAATTCAAACACGGTGAAACCGAATTGAACGAAATTTGGTACAGAGGTAGCACTAGCAAAAGGCACCTCAGTGTCATGTTTTATATCGCCGCCATCTTGACGGAAACGGAATGACGGCCACCCAAATGTTAAAAGCTTAAATCAAATTTCGACCATCCTAATAATTTGATCTCTACCGGATTTTGCAACAACATGCCTTTTTGTGGAAAGCATCTTATGACTGACTGGCAATTAAGAATACGCATAGTCATAGCACATACGAAATTTGGTTGAAATCCTATTGGTAGTATAGAAGGTACATGCTATTAAATATTGGACCTATCATCTTGGCAATACTGTCATGTATAGGCTCCTGCAAATTAATCTGGAATCTTATTGTCTATGTGTGTGTCAATTTTGGAGCAGTTCGCATGCTTGACTTCTGAGATATCCAACACAGAGCTCAAATTTTAATTGGGATTTTTCAGCAGTTGGTAGTACTGACCTCATTTTAAAATATGGCCAGGAGATGTTCCCTCATACCAAATTTGGTTTTGATAGCTGCAGCCGTTTATGAGTTGATATTGGGACAGAAGGACAAACATCCGCCCGGGTGATCTCATAAGACTACTTTTTCCTCATTTTTGCAAGATTTGAAAAGTACGTTAAAACTGTCCTCTCTCGCAGGGGTTCACAAATTAGTGGAATATTGGTTGGGACCTCGGGGGCCCAGCTGAACATGGTATTACTCTAGGGCTCCTTATCTTCCCCTGTTTTTTTCCAACCCCGACGATATTGGAGTATATGGGGGTGTCTTTCATTTTCCTGCGTTAATTGGTTCTTTTGTTTTTAACATGAATATGTTTTAAGGCTGGGGACTATCTGTGTTTAGCGTGGACAAGAAACAGACACGGACATCCTGTGGGTACCATGGCAACCAGTGTTCGTCATCTGAGTGTAGATTCTACTTCACTAGAGACATTACGGTGTATGTTGGCTTTGATTGCGTAGTCGGTAGCAAGCTGAACTGCTATGCCCGAGATCACGGGTTCAAACCCAGGCGCAATTGGATTTTTAAAAGTATTAAAATCCTTCAGTATGCCTTCCTTCGGAGGGAAAGTAAAGCCGGTGGGCCCATGTCATAGATTTATGGCATGAAAAAGAACCTACCACTACAATTGGTAGTGTAGCTAAATTTGTGGGTTATTTGGTTTAGAAACGCTCTATCAAGTTCCAATATTCGCCGCTGGGTGAAAGTGGCGTCTGGTAGCTAAAGTTGGAACTACTTGAAATTGAACTTTCATTCATTTCATCTCTCATTAACTCCTCTCCTGTGGTTCGCGTCAGGAAGGACATCCGGCCGTAGAACCATCAGCAACGTGGAAATTCATCCTATCCCCGACCCCGTTGGAAACGGTATTAATAATGTGTACACATAGATAGAGACATCTATATATGTTGCTATAAGAACGTCATAAGTTACCATTGTTGAAGGTTAGTAGCCTACGCCTATCGGTCGCTAGATACTAATAATTGTTGTTTTAAGAAGCCTAGCATCGAGGTTTTACTTTCACAGTATGTACATAATGAGGTGGTCAGTTTCAAAAGGGCCTATGTCCACCTTAGGTCGAAATTTAGTTTTTTGTTTCAGTGCATGCCTTAAGCCTCGCTATACATAATACTACCGTCACTTTGCATCAAAACGTCCTAGAAACCACCTAAATAGCTGTTTAAATACAGATATTGGATTCAAAACGGCTCTTGTCCATAGCAAAATGGCTGCCTTATAATACATCCATTTTGAGATCAAAATGGCTCATCTTCCCATATGACATTAAAGGCGTCCAGCCTCTTAGGTTTCAAAATGTCTCTTGTCCGTCTGGCAAGTTGCCTAGAGACCAAGGAGAAAGAGCACATTTTGATGTAAATTTCATTGGCTTCTCCTTGTATAATGGAAAATTTCAAAGTGGCAGGCCAGATGATCATCTACAACGGCAATATCTTACTTTCTAACGATAGGTTATGTTTGTACACATGTTTGAAAGTTGATCAGCACTATGCTCTATATTACCAGTAATTGACGCTGAAGTATGTCAAAGCTAGCACGTGGGGAAATGCTGCGTTGCCACTGAGACAGGTCATAACTCATATCATTCCAAGAGGCTTGCAGGAAGACACAAATACTGGGGAAGTTAGCCCCCCTGTCTGGCGGTGTAATGACAGTGACGAGTCAAGGCACAGTAGAACACTGTGCCAAACCATGTGCTCACTGCTGTGTCTGCATACTTGTAACACTTCTCGCTGTTGCCATGGATACCATTACCCCTCTCGTCTCCACTCCTCACCTCACCAATCAAGCGTGTGACAGCCTTCACCGTTCGCCTTTGGTAAATCAGAGTATAGCACTTTTCTTTCGATTATGATCTTCGAATAGAAACCTTTTGAATCCAATATTTGTTGGAATCTTTGATTGATAGTGCGTAGAAGGTATGGTATGAGGCAATCCAGTTGCAATTCTTGAACTGCGTGATATTGACACGATATTTTGTAACTTCATTATGATGATCGGTGGGAGGTAAATCCTGATTTGCAGTTCTACAGTGCTGTAATTAATCAGGATACAAATGATAAAATGTCTGAGGATGAGTTGGAGGGAGGTATGATGGAGGATGCTGATGAGTTGTAAGGATTGGAAACTCACTTTCTAAGTTTTAAACAAGAATTATCAAATTTAGCCTGATCTCTATTCTGAGAGTACCATACAAACTGATTTATCTCACTTTTGTATGCTTATTCATTAATAAAAGCTGTTTTCAGTACTATATCCTTCGATTTAATGTTCAACTCAAGTTTTACTGCATGTGAGATTTTCGAAGTGAAATGCCATGTCCTGTGGTTCGGATTCCACGTAAAAAGGAGGTCCCGTGGCTCATGATCTCAAGATTAACGGTCACGTTAAACTACAAGCTTCCTTTCCTTCCTTTCAAGTTTTACTTTCATTGCCATCGTATTACTTACTAACCATGCTGAATAGTTTAAGTGCAATTACGTTTCTATCCTCATTTTAGAATCAAAGGGTCTCTTGTCCAATGTATTTGTTTTCAAAATGTCTCTTGTCCATCTTTTAGTTTCAAAATGACCTTTGAACAAAATCATTTCTCTCATTATAGCAAAACTGATGAGTCTGTACAGACAATATTGAGATAAAATGATAACTGATGATACAAAGCATATCAAGAAAGTATTTCCAAGGGGTCTGGTAGATATTTTTGGTCTGAAAACTTTTTGCGTTATTTACCACAAATTTAGGAAGGTGGACATAGGCCGTTTTGAAACTGACCACCTCATATTGTAAATACTTTAGTTAGTTATTGTCGTTTCAAGGGCGGAACTACGAGGTCATGTTAAAAACAATGCATAAAATTTGTAGAAAAAAATTGACTTCAGAGCGCTTGACCGATGGAGTGGTGGTGTTCGCAAGACATTGTTGTGCCGTTAGTCAACCGCTCTGAAGTCCGCTCATTCGTTAAATCAGGTATGAAGTGTTTGGCACATTATAACTTATATGGCAGAAAATACAAGTGATTTAAAATAAAATGATATTATTGTTTTAAATTAGTCTACCAAGTTTTCTATTTTTTTTCCTACAAATGTTATGCATTGTTTTTAACGTGTGCATAATTAAATGTTTGTATGTTTTTAACCTAGTCAGACATTAATAAATTAAATTTAAATAATAATAGGTGTAATTTGCACATAAAAGGAATACTTTTGATATCAGCTGCGGATGCTGAAAATGCTGTTTTCCAGCCTAGAACGGAAAAATCAGCTGCATTCAAGAATTCGCTCATGCGCTGCAGTAGGTGTTTGACCCGGCCCTTGGTATGCGAGCAGGAGGGCTATGACATTTGTTTTCGTCATTGGGGATAACCCCTTTGCCGACCCCTTGCCAAAGCCTGAGCGGAGTTGAGGAACTCATTTTTGGGTCCCTTGGAGGACCGAGTGGAATTAAGGAAAATCGAGGGGAATCGATGTTCGACCATTTTTTTTTTCAGGATTAGGGAATAACCCATCAAATTTGGATACAATCGTGTTGACCGAATGAAAAACATCAAATTTCGGTCAATTTGAAAGTAATGATGTCCGAAGTATAGTAGTAATAGTTTTCACTTCATATTCATCTTCACTATTACCTATACCTTTAGGATCAGATGACCTAGTTGTTACGCCCTACCACCGAAATATGTCGGATGTTGTTGTGATACTTTGGTTGGTTCCCCAGTTTAGGGGCTGCGACAACGCGGAAGTAGTATCTCTGCTAAAGAATTAGGATATTTGTCACTTGTAAGACCTATTCTGGAATACGCCTCGGCGGTTTGGGATCCATATCAAGTAGGGCTCATAAATGAGTTGGAAATGGTACAAAGAAAGGCCGCTAGATTTGTGCTCAGTAACTTTAATCCCAGGAGCAGTGTGAGCCGTATGTTAAAGAAACTTGGGTGGGAATTACTTGAGGCTAGGAGGATGAAATCTAGACTCTACGCTATGTACAACACGTATACAAATCAACCATCATGGGGTGAGCTTAGCAAACGTATGGAAAAGCCTACTTACATGGGTAGGAGCGATCATCCTTTCAAAGTTAAGGGCCGACCACAGCGAACAAATTATGGTAAATATTCTTTCGTAAACCGTGCCATTGATAATTGGAACTCTCTACCTGCCGCAGTCTTAGAGCCTTTTCCCAAACTTATAGGTGTGTTTAAGAAAAGACTGACTATTTGTGTAAATACTCCAGTTTAATTGTTAGTGAATTGTTATGTACAATTATTTATTTGTTTTGTATATATAATTTGCCACCGGGGGACACACCCCCAATTGCAAATAAACGAATGAATGAATGAATGAATGTAGCCCCGTGTACTTTGGGTGTGTGTAGAATCTGTCTGATAACCGGTGTTAATTGTGATGGCTGTATTAGTGTGTGTTATCTGTTTTCAATTCAAGTAAGGACTGCAGGCATTGAAATGTTTTGCCGCCAAACGCTACTGTCAACGACCAACTAGTTCAGAAATCAGTTACCAGATGCCATTGCAGTCGGCTCCTGACGACGAACGTAGGAACCTAAGAACATTAGTCAAATGTTTAACCTATATTAATTTAGCTTCACACAGGTGTAATTAGTGGTAGGTTCTTTAACATGCCATACATCTATGACATGGGATCGCCGGCTTTACTTCCCCTCCGAAGGAAGGCATACATAGGGATTTTTAATGTTCTTAAAAAATTCGACGACTTCGGTCGGGTTTGAACCCGCGATCTTGGGCATAGAAGCTCAGCATGCTACCAACTACGCCACCGAAGCCTCTTTATGATACTTTATTGGACGATAAATGCTGTTTGTGTGATGGAATAATTTCTTGTTTCAGGAATACCAACCATGGCACAGGGAATCCAGTCCGTAACCTTCACTTTCAATGAGCTAGCCTCATCTTTACGGTTATCTGCAGGAGATCACCTGCTTCAGAGTGCAATGAAGCACCATTTGGATATGAAATTGCTATCGGGTGACATTCGTCTTGTAACAAATGAAGTTACACAAGTAGTTGATTGCCCCTCTGGTGGTTCATTCCTCACAACATGTTACGACGCCGACAATGAAGACACTTTCCAAGAATCTTCCACGGTTTCATCGGATTGGAGCATTGGTGATGATACTGTTTCGGAGATCTGGAAGCGATGCCGGGAGAAATGTGTGATGCCTCCGAAGAAGGATAACGGAATGAGGTGGCGTCCGATGAGTTGTAGCGAATGTTTGACTTCCCATGAGATGGTCTGTGACTGGCCCAGTATGTCTTCTCTGTCTACAGACTGGGATATGGATGAGACTTTCTGCCATTGGGAGAGAAGCCGAGGTTCTCCGGTGGTAGGATCACAGAGGTGTAATCTAGTGGATAACCACAGAGATGTAGAGTGGAGAGAGGAGAATGAAAGTAACGACGACTCTGAGCACAGTCAGACGAACGGACTAGACGATGATTATCTGGATTCTGAGTACAGTCAGACGAACGGACTAGACGATGATTGTCAGAAGTCAGATGCTGCTGATGATATAATCCCCTGGCGATCTTACCCTAGCCACTATGCAATGGCTTACAGCCCTATCCATTGTTACCGCTGCCGAAGATATGGACATCTATCAATGTTCTGCAGTTCACGAGCATGTCGTCGGGGCTAGCAGGTATGTTGTTGTTAATTCATTTTATTATTGTTATTGGTGCCTTTATTGTAGTGAAGTTTGAGCTCTTGGCCCTCTCTTACACTTAACCACACACAATGCAACTTACATGAATAGACATGTTATTCTTAACCCAGGGGCGTATATAAGGGGGGGGGGCTGTGGGGGCTCCAGCACCCCCCGAAAATAAACCAATAAATATTAAGAGAGTGTTGCTTTGGTAAAAGCATAAAATAATTGTAAATTTGGTTGTACCCTAATCTTAACTCATTGGCTAAGTTATAAACAATATTAAGATTGAAATTAGACTACCTCGGCTAGCATTCTTGGCTGCCGCCTCGGAGGTCTGAATTCGACTTCTGGCTCTGCCAAGAAATTTTAATTCTGGTCTGAGGGTTGAACGGTGTACACTCAGCCTTGTGAGGCAAAACTGAGAATTCCACAGTACGGTACTTTTGAGAAATAAATTATACATTTTTTAAAAACAAGTAACTGTTTACCTTTCTGCTTAATAAATTGACAAATATTTAGATATTTGCCGTTCATACTCCATAGAAAATTCGTTAAGTATAACATTTTATTTGTTTGTTGTGTTGTATTTTAGAACATTTTTGTATTGCCACTATTGTAGGCTATACAAACTTAGAATTTTACAATTAACTCTTATCTAAAATAATTACACAAAGTTATTTGCTCTAAGATATTGGTTGATATTTCTGGGAATTTTGCGGTGACAATGCGCTGAGAATACCCACAATTTTCCAGGATAGTCAGTCACCCCCGAAGAATAATTGTATACACACACCCCAGTCTTAACCTACCAAACTTAAATACTGTTGTTCGAGTCTTCAGTCTTTTGACTGGTTTGATGCAGCCCTCCATGCGTTCTTGTCCTGAGCTAATCGTTTCATCTCTGCATAGCTACCACACCCTACATGTGAGGCAATCTGGCTAACATATTCTAACCTTGGTCTACCCCTACAGTTCTTGTCCTCGAACCTTCCTTACATAACTAACCTTGCTATTCCTGGGTGTCTTAATATGTGTCCTACCAACCTATCACATCTCGACCCTTCCTTCCATAACTAAGCTTACTATTCCTGGGTGTCTTAGTATGTGTCCTACCAACCTATCTCTTCTCTTCATTAGCAGTCTCCAGATACATCTGTCCTCTCCCTACCTCTTCATTTGTAACCCTAACTGCCCATCTGATCATTCTCCTGTAACACCACATTTCAAACGCTTCAATTCTCCTCTTCTCTACTGCACAAATAGTCCAAGTTTTACTTCCATAGAGCGCCACGCTCCAGACAAAGGCTTTCAAAAATGATTTCCTACTACCTAAATCTATATTTGATGTCAACAGATTCCTTTTTTGTAGAAACGCTTTCTTTGCCTGAGCCATCCTACTTTTTATATCCTCTTTGCTTCGTCCATCACTAGTTATTTTGCTTCCTAAGAAAGAGAAGTCTCCTACTTCCTTTAGCTTTTCACCTGCCAATTTGATGCCCATAGAGGCTTCTGATTTATTTCGGCTGCATTTTGCGTCTCACATTGAGAAGTGCGACATATGCTATGGTCGTCCTTCTCGGATAATTTAAATATTTCGCTTATTTAGCATGCCATTTTATCTTTACTCTGAATTCAGGAAAGTTCTCTGGTAGCTTATCATGTTACGGATTATCCAAATTTAAAAAGAAAATAAATACCAATATTGTTCAGCGGTCTAAGACACGCATAACTATTTGACTGGGTACCAGGTATTTACAATTCCGAAGCACAAATCTGTGCACTAACAGCGGTCATCATGAGTATGTTCCCCCATAAAATTTCTGGAAAATGCTATCATCATCATTGGTTTGCAGTCTTAAGACTGGTCAGTTGCCATAAAAACATGTCCATATCGTCCTATCATTTGCCGCTTTCTTCATTGAATTATTCTGTGCTTGGGTGTCGTTTAGAATTTGTATAAGGAAGGTATTTCTAGGTCTTCCTCGTAGATTTTTTCCTTCAATGAACCCCTCTGACACAGTTCTCATTAAATTGGAGTGGCGCATTGTATGACCCCAACATGCGAGACGACGTTTACGGATTGTGCGTAGGATTAATCTCCGTTGGTTCACGGTGTCGAGAACCCTTGTGTTCGATATCCTGTCTCTCCACGACACATTTATCATCTTACGATAGCACCACATCTCAAAGGCTTCAAGACGGTTCTTTTCATTTTTATTTAGTGTCCACGTTTCACAGGCACACAACGCAACTGTCCATACAAAAGCACGTAGCATTTTCATTCGGAGGGAAAGCTTAAGCCGACTGGTACACAGTAATCTCCTCTTTTGCAAAAAAGCTAGTTTTGCCTGAGCAATGCGGCATTTAACTTCAGTGGTGCACCTTCCGTCCTCTGTAATCTTGGTAACCTTGGTAAGTGAAGGATTTGACTTGTTGTATATCCGAATTATTAATCTTTAATCGAAGAGGTTTTGGGAGTTTTGAGACTGTCATGCATTTTGTCTTTGAGGTGTTTATTTTCATGCCGTATTTCTGCACCGTTGATGCAACTCTTGACAACATTGCCTGCAAAGTAGATGGGCTACCAGCTGGAATGGCCTGATCATTTGCGAACTTAATTACATTTATGGGTATTCCATTGATTTTCACTCCTAAACATGTGTCTTCTAAAGCTTCTGCCAGCATCAACTCACCAAAAGCTGTATAGTTCTTTATTTCAGGACACTCAAGTACAGGTATATGTGGCTGATGACCTAAATGAAGTAACAAGACACCCAGTTCTCTATTTGCCTTGTTCAAGTTGAGTAGTATGGATGGATAGGAACTTTACACTTTGTTTGCCCATGTGGAACTGTCTCCCGGTCAGGAAGGTTTAGGATTACTGAAGCAGTGTTCTCTTTCCTCTCACACATTCATATATCTGTCTCCAGCTTGTTCTTTTACATTACTGGAATACCTCGCAGTCTGCATTCTTTTGAACTGTCACCATGCTCTCTGAATTGCATGCCAATCCTTTTCCCTGTTTGTCGCTTCTCCCTGCTTTACTAGAACAACTGTGGGAAAATATTGTCTCAAACTACAGTGAAGTAACTTATTGAGTGCTTGGAGCAGTCTTCTATCTTCTTCAGATTATGGTCAGATTATTACTGTCAGATATTATTATGATTGCTAATGTGCCTTTCTACTTCTCCCGTCGTTTAGGCTGACTGTGGACCACGTTAATTCGATTTCAGCTGCTTCTGGGTCTTTATTTTTACACAGTACTCATTCATTGCATCGCTCTGCATTCTCCTCCTTTCTTCTGTCCATGATGCCTGGATCCGGGATGTAGGATGACTCTTAAAACCCAAGAAATTCTTAGTTTTGGCTTTGTATATTTCCCTGTTGCTGATTTCAGCTTCACATGTTACGATTTTTTGATCATTTCAAATGATCTCGTCGACTTCATCGTTATACTTTGGTCTACCGTTATGCGTTATGGTTACGGCGTGTATGACGTCGTCATATTGTTCAGTGCATATGCACCGAGTCTGAGTTTACTCCTGGGGTCTGGCGTTATGCGATACGGAGACGGCGAGTGCGTGACGTCATGCAGCAAAGTGCACCTCCCGCTCTCCGTTCCCCGCGCGGGAGTTTAAGTTCATGGGTAATGGCGTCTGTTGGAAGAGTCCTGGGGCTTCGAGCGAAACGAGAAGCCCTCCTGAGCCTTTCTAACTTGTGTAGCTTTTGTAGAATGCGTCATTTGAAATGATATAAAGTCTAGTCTCTCAGACTGACCGTATCTTTTCCTAGGTCCTTCTTTACCTCCTGATACCAGCGAGCTGTGGTTTTCCTGGTCGCGAGGAATTTCATTATCTGGTTGGTTAATCTACCTGGGTCCATTCTGTATATGTCGAAAGAACATGGCTCGTCTTTTACGGATTGTGTCTGAGATTTTATCCAAACCGAGGTATAATTCTTGGTTCCCTTTTTTTTCTATACGACCCATCTTCTGTTCTTCCTAGGAATCATTCTCTCTATTAGCTCCAAGTTTTTGATAATTCCTTTCTTTGTCAGACACATACAAATGTCTATATTGTTGACGAAGTTGAACTCATGACCCTCCCATACACTTAACCACATTATGGTGTTTGAAGCCATTTTCACTGTTGTCTTAGCAAACAAAAGTTTAGTGCTTTTCAGTCGGGATGGGTTATTCACTTATCCTGAAAAAATTTACATGAGATTATTTATTATGAGCTGTCGGATTTTTAAGAGCGTTAAAAATCCCTCAGTATGCCTTCCTTCGGAGGGGAAGTAAAGCCGGCGGTCCCATGTCATAGATTTATGGCATGTTAAAGAACATTCCACTAATTGCACCTGTGTGAAGCTAAATTGAATAGGTTAAGAATGTAAACAACGCTCTTAGGTTTCTACGTTCGTTGCCAAGAGCCGACTGCGGTGGCGTCTGGTAGTTAAGTTCTGAACTAGGCCTAGTAGTCGTTGACGGTGGCACTTGGCGGCAAAAGTAGGAACTATTTGAAGAATTCTAAGTTGCAGTACTTAAAATTAAAAAACAGATACACACACTAATACAGTCATCACAATTAACACCGGTTATCAGACAGATTCTACACACGCCCAAAGTACATGACCGCGTTGTCGCAGCCCCTAAACTTATGAACCAACCAACCAATCTCATGTAATTTTTTCAGGATTAGTGAATAACCCATCACATTTGGGTACATTCGTATTGACCGACTGAAAAGCACTAAACTTTTGTTTACTTAACCACATAGTTACAGATAAATTGTGTAACACAATACACACCATGAATTCTAACCTAACTATATGTTACTAGTAATTAATTGAAGTGATAGAAGTCGTTTTTCAGGTTTGCCTAATTCTATTAAAGATTGCTATCCAATCGGTCAACGCAAATTGTGCCCAATTACATCAGGCGGGAAAACAAGTATTTACATGCCCTAACCTGAAAGAAATAAGATATATATTTCAAAATAACACGCTTTTATGTACACAAAAAGGGGGCACTTAATTGGATGACATGTTTCGATCGTCGAGTGATCATCGTCAGATCCTGCTCACTTAGGCTTAGTACGATGTTTATGAAGTACACTTATGCACAACCAACATTATATCTAATTATATTCACGAAGTCGTCGGATTTTTTAAGAGCGTTAAAAATCCCTTAGTATGCCTTCCTTCGGAGGGGAAGTAATGTTGGCGGGCCCATGCCATAGATTTATGGCATTAACGACAATTGTGTGAAGCTAATATTTGTAGGTTAGATTTGATTAATGCTGTATTAAGTTCCAACGTTCACCACCAGGTACTGGTTGCAGTGGCACCTAGTATCCAAGTACACGACTAGGTGTCGTTGACGGTAGCATTTGGTAGCAAAAGTAGGAACTACTTGAAATTGATCGTCTGCAGTCCTTACCTGAATTACAACCTACAGCATTGGCTACGATCGCTAAAGCGCAGCGTTAGGCCATGGGACCAAGCTCTCTACCGACTTGGTAGACCGCGTGGGTTCGAGCCCCACCGTCGGACGTCCTTGAAATGGTTTTCCGCAGTTTCCCATTTTCAACACCGGTTAAATGCTGGGACGGTACATTCTGACAGGCCACGGCCGCTTCCTTCCACATCCTTGCCCAGTTTCATTTATCTTCAAACATTCCTTCTCTCATGTCAACGCGCAGGTCGCCCACAGGCGTCGACCGGAAATATCTGCAGTCGGTTTCTCAGGAGGCCACACGAAAGAAAAATTTGAATTACCGATAACACACACTAATACAGCCATCACAATTAACACCGGTTATCAGACAGATTCTACACACACCCAAAGTACACGGGCTTACATGACCGCGTTTTGGCAGCCCCTAAACTGAGGAACCAACCAACCATTATTTGCACCCCCCTTGCCTTTCCTCGAATTACGTACTCTGAAGGATTCACATTGTAGTTAGCTTGAGGAAATCATCATGATTTGAAAAATTGCCCATAAAGATAGCAATTCTGGGGAATATTCCTCTGCTATAATTCCCAGCTGATAAACTCAAATAAGTTTATAAAAATTCCTATTAGTTTATTACGTTGTTATAAAATATATTTCGTTATCTATTTGCCCAGGACCACAGTAGAACTCTGCACAAGTAAAGCCCCATGATGTGTAGCCGACGCAACTTTTCCACCACATCTGCTATGCGGATTATATAACAATCACCACGTCAGGCGCTCAGGTTAAAATGGCCGTCAGGAATACGCATGCTGCAAATTCTCGGACTAAGCAGACCTAACCGAATATATGGCGCTAAGTCCTTTATAAACAAATTCATAAAATTTTCGTTTGAGCAGGGGCAAATGAAATCGCTGTTCCGCCCCTTAAAACAGCTATAACTACATCGTTTGAGTAAAATGTTTGATATGGGGGTACATGTTTTGGGTGATGCGTGCAGTTCTATAGTTTCTGTTGCAAGGTTATTGGGCTTGTCATCGGAGCAAGCATATTTTTAGCCTATTTTCATTTATGAAAGGATAGGCTTATTTGTGTGTGTGTGTCCCACCTAATACAATCTAAACGGCTGGAGCGATATCAATGAAACTCGTAAGATCATAGTACTATTTTGACTACGTCTCACCCATCCAACATGGCGGCTGGGCAAAATATTTCACCGGTATTCTATATCTCCGAAACTATTAGTGAAATCACCGTGAAAATTTGTACGGTAATAAAGGGCACTACTAGAAGTTCACCTATGTAACTTTCAAAAACCTACAAAACGAACATGGCGGCCCAGCTAAGTTGAAACATTTAAGTAGACTTTTCTCGCAATTTAACGATTCGGACGCAGTGAAACTCGGTACAGTAAATGTTTATACACATTGTAATGGACTGACATCTAATTTAGTTCAATTGTTTACATAACCTCAACATGGCGGTTGTGCGAAATTTTAAAATTAAGGTTTCATTTCTTGTGTACTTATCATGCGATTGAAGTTTCAATAATACACCTACACAATAATCTTCATGTAATAGTACATAACTCTAAGGCCTACATATATAAAAAAACAACATGGCGACCATCCGAAATATTAAGACGGCTCTCAATATCTACGAATCGATTACAGCAAACAACCTGAAATTTTGTATGTTGATAGTGGCGATTAACATAAGTAGACTAGTGTACATGTAGTTCTTCACGGACCTACTTGTTTTTTTAGAGTCGAGACGCGGCTTCGGTGGCGTAGTTGGTAGCATGCTGAGCTTCTATGCCCAAGATCGCGGTTCATACCCGGCCGAAGTCGTTGGATTTTTTAAGAGCGTTAAAAATCCCTCAGTATGCCTTCCTTCGGAGGGTAAGTAAAGCCGGCGGTCCCATGTCATAGATTTATGGCATAAAGAGCCTTCCACTAATTACACCTGTGTGAAGCTAAATTATAGGTTAAACATTTGTCAAACGCCCTTAGGTTCCGACGTTCGCCGCCGGGAGCCAACTGCGGTGGCATCTGGTAACCAAGTTCTGAACTAGTAGTCGTTGACGGGGGTGTTTGGCGGCAAAAGTAGGACCTACTTGAAAAAATTCAATGTCTGCAGTCCTTACTAGAATTGAAAACAGATAACACACACTAATACAGTCAACACAACTAACACCGGTTATCAGACAGATTCTACACATACCCAAAGTACACATGACCACGTTGTCGCAGCCCCTAAACTAAGGAACCAACCAACTAGAGTCGAGACAACCGATTCAGTAGTAGTATGAGAGTGTTTATGAGGCTGGCGTACGGTGACATAAACCTCACACTTCGAAACAGCGATCTATTAAAAGTAGAGACCTATAGCCTACTCAACCCAATTTTAATAGGTTTATCATGCACTGGATGAAGATTCGCTACGACCAATACGAAGCCGGCAGTATTTGCCTAGCAGAAATATAGATTTGGCAAACGAAGATCAAATGATAAAATCAGTGTCTGGGAAAGGAAATATTAATATAGTAGAGTGACGTGTTCATCTTTGTCAAAAGGTTTTGCTTTTTACAATGCCAGAGTTGCAGTTTCCATTTTGAAGGCTTTCAAAAACAGCGTCCCTTGTAATTGCGAAATGTCACTGACAAATGACAAGCAATCAGTTATTGAGTCAGCAGAGCGAACGGGATTCTTTGTACTTTGATGTAATTTATGATTGTATAATTTGTGTGTGTTAAAATATTAAGCTTACCACACCCATTATAATAGAGTTGCTACACATGGGTGTGCTTAAGGAGGCTAGATGACGTGCCCTTCCTACCAATTTCATTCGTGAGAAGTCCGTGTACATATATTGTATTCGATTTTTCATGTTTCTCAGACAGATTGTTATCAATTATTCACTTTTAGGAGCTTAGGTCATCTCTATCATCAACCCCGATGAATTTAGTGTGTAACGAATTTGTCACATAACCTGTGTTATTGTGATGACTCTACCAGTACGTACGCATTTAATTGTCTAGGATTATAATATGTGCCTTGGGACTTGGAATGAGCTACCATCCCATCATTTGACTGGAGTAGAAGTGGGAAATCACGGAAAACCACTTCTAAGATGGCTGAGGTAGGGATCGAATCTTCTCAATTTTGCCTCACGAGGCTGAGTGTATCCTGTTCCAGAATTACATTTCTTGGCAGACCTGGGATTCAAACCCGGGCCTCCACGGTGACAGCCAAGAATACTAACCCCTACACCTGGAAATTTAATTACATAACTCGGTGAATGTGCCACACTAGTTATCAACTTCACATGACAAGTGAGCACGGCCAACATTCCTTTGGTTGCACACTCCATTTCATTAAATTGATTGTACTATCGGTGAATGGCTTTATGGTCCGGCACAACGCGACACTGACAAGTTCTTCCAATGTTACGTTGAACTAGTGCATTCTGCGATCCAAGACTTGCACTGAACATTCTACCGGGTGTTCCACGCCTTAGTGGCCTGGATAAACGGCACACATGCAGGTTAGGCAACTACTAGGCCTACTAGCAGCTGTATCAAAAATCTTCCACCTTTCCTCTTCATTTTGAGACTACAATAGCCTCAACATAAAGCAGCATTCTTTTAAAAAGAGACGTGTATTTTTTCAATGTACCTGTATTTATTTAGGAAGTGCATTCGGTAAAACTATTTCTGTTTGTTTGCAGGTTCCCGATCGTTGCGATGGTAACCAGCTTTACAGTTCTGCTTGCTGCAAAGACCCACGTCTTTACTCCTCAGTCATTAGAGCAAAAGGTGCCAATAAATTGATATAAATTGATATTGTATAAAGTCGTTTTGTTACCTGAAAATATCCTACAACCTCTTGAGTCCTTACAAGAACCAGCAGTAATTTGTGCTCCATTATAGAGTATATGAGCGGTCACGCCTATCTAGTGGAGAACATGGAGGCTGCTTTGGATTTTTACAAGGTGTCTATAAGAACAAACTAACATTTAGTAAAGTGTATTCCCTGATATTTTCAGGATAAATCAGAAATTCTCTGAGTACATAAAGAGCATTTCAAAATCTGCCTGAACAATAATTGGTAGCACGACAAAGTTGAAAAACTATATTTTTTAAAATCCGTAATATATAAACTATTGTGACTCGTCAATAGTGATGATCTCAATTTATGCAATTGCACACACAAGTAATTTAAGTCCTCTGTCTTTGAAGAAATGAGAGCTCATTGGTTTAATGTCAATAAGAACATACATTAACCATCAATAAAAAATACTTCCCTCTGGCAAATTTGCAATCATTAAGGGCTGGACAATGTAAAACTAAAATTCCCCGATTGTCATGAAAATACATTGGTAATTCCCCCAATTTTCCAGTATATAAATATTCCCTGAGAAATCCTGGTTTTCCAGGGTAATAAATATCCTGGTTTTAGTAATGCCCTACATATTTCCTTTATCGTTTACTTAGCAGAAGTAGTGATGAACTTAATTACTGTATTGCGCTTATGCGGAAAGATTATTTAAACTGTGCAAGATTCAATATTATCACTATTATAATGAGACACGTCTTTAGGATCATAATTAGTACATGTACTGAAAATTTTTCCAGGGGTATTATTTATTTTTGTACATATATTACATACATTGTATCCCACACAGTCTTTGGGCAATATTCGTCTTAACCGATTGAAGAGCTACAAATAACTGTTTATATGGGCAACACTGAAAAATGGCTTCCACTCGTTACATTGATGTACAATAACTAATGTCTCCAAAATTACTTCACTTAAGCTCATGTGTTTATCTGACAACACATTCTTGAACGCAGAAAATGATCTTTCTAAGTCGCAAGAAGTGATAGGTGCATGCTTAAATGAAGACATTTGGGACAATCCATTTTATACACGAGGTTCCTTCTTCCACTTCTGTAAGGTGGCATGAAAACAACACTTCTGGCGTGCCAAGGTGCATAGCACGACTGTAGTTACGAGAAGAGTGCAGCTCTGACGTTTCTCTGTCGGCTTCCCGGAAACTTGATGCAAAGTTTTTAGGAAGAGTAGGGATAAGATACAGCGTCATAGATTTTAAATAATTGCTATAAAAACTATTATAGGTAATGTAATGGTTTTAGCCTTAAAATGCTTTAAAAATATAACATATTTTTCATACCTTACGAGTGAAGTATTAGGTACGACAGGTCGAAATCTATCTTGAAACTTTGTGCACGCAATCGTTATACTATAAGAGGACAACGTGTGGAAAATCAGCTGCCAGATTGAACTGCAAGGCTCCGAAATCGTACCTGACATTCTGGTACGCTGGCATGATGGCTGGAGGAGCTGGACATCCCTGTGGCACTCGGAGTAGTTGCGAGGCGGGGCGTATATGCTGACTGGAGCTTACGACTGCTTCCCACCGGTCTTGAGTGCCTGGGCCGTCAGGGCTGTCTCCTCCAACATGTACGGTACACGCTACTTCCCATTGATTTAAATAAGAGATTTGCCAATGATTTTGGAGCCTTGCAGTTAAATCTGGCGGCTGATTTTCCGCACGTTGTCCTCTTTTAGTTCAACGATTGCATCCACAAAGTTTCAAGATAGGTTTCGACCTGTCTTACCTGATACTTCCCTTGTAAGTAAGTTTCACTGTGAGCTCCGTTTGTCGCTCTGCAGATGTTAATGTGTGGTGCGAGTTTCTTTATGACCAAGTTAGTGGACCTTTCATTTTCGCTGAAAAAACAATTACAAGCCTAATTTACCTCGACATGCTTGAACCGTTAGTGTTCGCTCAAATAGAAGATATCGAACAACAAACTGGACAGCGCCTCACTACCTTCTCGCGTTACGCGATACACACGACGTTCGCCTGCAGAGCAACACGGGGCTCACATTGGAACTTACTAAGGTATGAAAGGAAATGTTATCTTTTCCAGGCATTTTAAGACTAAAACCATTGCATTACATGTAATACATTTGTTTATAGGAATTATTTAAAATCTATGCATTATTTTTCTATGACCCTGTATTTTGGCCAGCCCATGCTGGGTGCAAGCGCACTGATTGCAGCTACGAATCGAAGAGACAATAGTAGGCCTATAAGGTATTTTCTTTTCGGGCTTAACGCTGGTCATATGATTAGATGAAAAACACTTGTACAGGCCAGGACAATGATTCCTACGGACAAAGTCAACTCCGTACAGGCCATGGAGGCCCTGGGAGCAGTGGAAGGTAGAGGCTTCCACTCTTTGTGACATCAGCACTATTAGATGGGATGGAGTTGTCAGCTCCACGCCCCACCGTCTTTTCTCCCAGGAATTACCCTGGTACTCATTTCTGGTGTAGGCTGAGTGAACCCCAGGGCTATTTGCGTTTCCGAAAGTGGTAGCTTTGTTTCTAAAATCCACTACCTGGGTGGGGATCGAACCCACTCCCTTTCAGTTAGAAGCTCGGCGCCTCTACCGACTGCGTCACGCAGCCCCCAAGATCACGGGCATGTGGACTTCATTGCGTGACCGAATACTTTCTACAATTAGCTATTAAATCCAAAATATGCAATATGCATGAATATTCTCCCAAAAAGGCCAAGACATGCATTTGCGTGGAAATCCGGGCTCTAGTAATAATATGACCTCAGATAACAATCTCTTTATTTGGAGCTATTTTGGCGATCTACTCTCTAACTTTGATATCATCTTCAGCACTGCTATTTGACAGCGAAAACGGGTCTTTATTAGGACCTGTAACTGGAATTTTTAATTAATGTTGTGTTGAAATCACCTACGAGAGATACAGGGTCATTATCTATGTGCGCGCGAGTAAACGCGTATGTGGTTCAGCAGGTGGTTGGCGCGCTCCGCTGACTCACATTGTTAGTTCGCAAGTGTTTTGTCATTCATATGGACGTGTATCTGCAAAGCTTAGACGTTAGTGTTGCACGTTTAGGGAGTATTGTGATTACTGTAATTGTTGGTCATGCCTAGACAACAATTCACATTGCGCGAACGTGTGTATATCCATCATTCGTATATGAAAAGCAGAAAATCTTGTTCTGAAACGAGACGAAAATTTCGAATCAAGTTTCTAGGAAGACCTGTGCCTAATGCCAGTAGAATTAGGAGGCTCGCTAAACGATTAAGGAAACAGGCTCTGTAAATAATAAAAGAGTTGACAGACATTCTTTCATCATAAGATGTCAGGTGTGTGTTACAAGAGAGGGAGGACATTTTCAGCATCGCCTATGAGCACTGTAAGTACACATTATTGAACATGTTTGGTAAAAGTGCGCACCAACCACCGACTGAATCTGGTACGCGCGCCCGCGAATTGCGCCAGTCACAGCCGGCTTAGCTTGCCATGTATTCTCGCGCCCACATATACTGTATAATGACCCTGTATTTTGTGAGCTGCTATAAGAACGCATGCTCTTTTACATATTGTCTGTTTTGTTGCGAATTTATTTGTTTCATATAATGTTGACCCCTGAAAAGTATAAAAATCATAGCGAACGGAAAAGGAAAAGAATGAGTTTAAAAAATGTCACCTCTAAAACTACCGATGCGCCATTCAAAGAATAAGAAGTCGGAAAGTCTTACACATATCCTTGATTCTATACTTTTTTCCGTGTGGCGAAGAAAATTTACGAGTGGTCTTCACAGGGGTTTTTCCACAGTCCCTCCGCGAGAATGCCAAAATAGTGCTTCATAAGTCCCGCGGCACCGACCCCTTCTCGTTCCTATTAATTACGTTAACGATTGTTGATGTTTCATATAGGGCCTTGGGCGTCCTGGTCATTTCAGCCCCGTATACTTGGATGTACAGGTATGTAGAATGTTTCTTATAACCTGCATTATTGTGGTGTATTTGTAATTGAATGAGGGGTTGGGAAGGAGGCGGCCGTGGCTAGCGTTTGCCTGGAGTAGAAATGGTAAACCACTTCTAGGAAGGCTGAGGTGAAAATTGAACTCACTTTTGCGTCACGAGAAACCCTCAGACCAGAAATAAATTTCTTCGGAATGGATATTAATGCTAATTAATTTTTAAGAGCTTTAAAATCCTTCAGTATGCCTTCCTTCGGAGGGGAGTAAAGCCAGCGGTCCCATGTCATAGATTTATGGCATCTAAAACCTTCCACTAACTAAACTTGTGTGAAGCTAAATTTCTTGGTTAGATTTCGTTTTAACGCTGTATCAAAGTTTCATCGTTTACCACTAGGTGTCATTGATATCTGGTAGTGAAAGTTGGAACTACTTGAAATTGAACGGAGCTGGTAGCTCATCCTATGGGTGTCTGCCTGAAGCAGCTACAGCCCCTGCGAGCCGAACATGTCCTCGGACACTCTCGGCATTAAAAGCCATACGCTACATAAATTAAAAAATATAATAATGTTATTTTACGTCCCTTTTAACTACTGCGGCTTTTAGAGACGATGAGGTGTCGGAATTTTGACCCGAAGGGGATCTTTAACGTGCCAATAAATCTAATGACTCTGCTCCCTCTCATTTGCGCACCCTCAAATGCCAGCTGACTGCACCAGGATTCGATCCTACAACATTGGGCACACCAGGTGAGAACGTTATCGCTAAGTCACGCAGCCAGCTGTCTTCGGAATCGAACCTGGACCTCAGGGGCGACAGCCAACATTACTAACCACTACACTGCGAGGTGGTCACCGGATGTTAGTTAGTTATTGTTCTTTGGGGCTGAACAGCGAAGTCATCTGCCCCTCTTAACACATATTAAGTTATACAAATTTAGAGATGGAATCCTAAATAAGGAAATGACCCAAAATAATGAAATGAAATGAAAATCCACAGCCTGCTTCCAGTCTCCGACCGGGTCAGGAATGGAATGAATGAAGCCCCCATCTAGCGGCGAGGATATGAACTGTGCCGGCTGCCGAGGCCTGACGCACTCCTCTGGGGCAATGATTAAATGAATGACAAATGAAATGATAGTGGAGAGTGTTACTGGAATGAAATTTTGACAGGGAAAACCGGAGTACCCGGAGAAAAACCTGTCTGCCTCCGTTCGGTCCAGCACAGATCTCACATAGGAGTGACCGGGATTTGAACCACGGACCCAGCGGTGAGAGGCCGGCGTGCTGCCGTCTAAGCCACGGAGGCTTGCACCCAAAATAATAAAACTAATAATTATGTTAATAAATTAAAATTACCGAAAAACAAAATTCAGAATTTCAAAAAAGGACAACTCTTTGAGTAATATTTACTTGTAAGTTTAGATAGTTGGCCCTAATCGGATGACGAGATCAGCAGCCACCACGTCATCGGCTAATATAAGAACGAGTGTCATCGACAAAATAAGGTTTCTTCGTAAGCAGCAAGATTCACGCACCTGGTTAAAAGGTGTGCCACGATGAAGACGGCTACACAGGTACAAAGTGGGGGGGTCTTCCCTTCTCATTAGATAAAATTGGAAGCCTTCACAAAATGATGGACATTATCCGTGAACGGAAAGAGCTCCGACACACGGGAGTTGTTCCCTTGATCGCTCTCAGTTTACCGGTCATTGGGTCAGCTGACCACTGACTCTCCCAGTATACCAGTACCTGAGAGTGAATATCTCTAACGGGTACCTCCATTGGCCGATGTTGAAGTGATATATCTGGCGGGTAGGTTTTACGGCTGTTTGCCCTTCCTTATACCAACCTCATGAGAGGAATTAATGTGAAATGAATGAAACTGGACAAGGATGTGGAAGGAAGCGGCCGTAGCCTGTCAGAAGGTACCGTCCCAGTATTTGCCTGGAGTTGAAAACGGGGAAACCACTGAAAACCCATTTCAAGAACGGTTGAGAGTGAGCTTGGTCCCATGGCCTAGAGCTTCGCTTTAGGAAGCGTAGCTACCGCTGTCGGCACAGGTTATCTTATGTGTGTTATATTTTCACCCATCGATTCTTCTAAATTGACTTGAATTTAATTTTGACAGATGGAAATGTTCAAGGGAATGCTTTAAAAATTACGCCATTTTAAAATATTATTGAAAAGTCAAAATATATTGTCACGTGCCACCCCCTAGTGGCACTTATGTTAACTGGATTACGGTGGGGGTACAAAGCACAACACCAATTACAGCTTAAAGAAATAATTAACTTTATTGCGGCCAGAAAATTACACTAGTCAGCAAATACAAGCAATTAGGAGCCTTATTCCAGTTTCCTCAAGCCTCTTCCTTGAGCGCTCTTGGCCCTTCCACTTGTCAACAGATCACAGAAGTTAATCCGTCCTAATGAGTACGGTGGCCTTGACAGAAACTACCTGCTCCTCTCTTTTATGTTCACCGACCACAATTACTTACGTTCACTTGCTGCAGGCTATTTCGCTGTCCACACGCTGGAGAAACAATGTCACTGGATTTCTACACCACAATATCTCAGACACTCAGTGAAAGCACACTCACTCAGGCAGTCCCCTGTATGTTCCTAACTTCGCCGCTACACTAGGGGTTTCGCAAGTCACCACACTTCTGTCGCTCAGAATAAACGCTCACACTAGCTCGTAAAACACAACAACAACAACTGCTTCACGGGTCACTCTTATATAGCAGGCCGGTGACTCAATAAATGGTTCTAGATCCATCCAGGGTCCACGGCTTCTCGAGGTTTCCATCGCTGGTCCAGTCACGAATCTTCTGGACTATCCCTTTGTCTAGCAGCCCTGTTGCATAAGGCATACGCAATACAGGAGGCATGCCACAGCCCAGCCCCTGGGGCAGCTGTGACTCAAGCGGCGAGCGATGACACAAACTCACAGCCGTAACAATATTTATTTTCTGAAAGTCTTAGGAGAGATGGTTGGTTGTTTCCTCAGTTTAGGGGCTGCGACAATGCGGTCATGTAGCCCCGTGTACTTTGGGTGTGTGTAGAATCTGTCTGATAACCGGTGTTAATAGTGATGGCTGCAATAGTGTATGTTATCTGTTTTTAATTCAAGAAAGGACTGCAGACATTCAAATTTTCTAGTTGTTCCTACTTTTTCTACCAAACGCCACCGTCAACAACAACTACTAGTTCTGAACTTGGTTACTAGATGCCACCGCAGTCAGTTCCTGGCACCGAACGTTGGAACCTAAGAGCGTTAGTCAAATCTAACCTATAATTTAGCTTCACGCAAGTGTAATTAGTAGGTTCTTTTACATGCCATAAATCTATGACATGGGACCGCCGGTTTTACTTCCCCTCCGAAGGAAGGCATACTGAGGGATTTTTAACGCTCTTAAAAATCCAACGACTTCGGCCGGGTCTGAACCCGAGATCTTGGGCAAAGAAGCTCAGCATGCTAGCAACTACGGCACCGAAGCCGCCTCTTAGGAGAGAGCTTCATGGAATATCGTAGAAAATATACAATTAGCCTAGTTCATGTAAATAGCTTCTATTCAAATGTTAGTACATGTCTCTGTCCAACAATGGGACCTTCTTCAGCAATTTAGAATCAAACCTTCAGAAACCAATTTGATAAAACTAAGTGTTGAGAAACGAAATAAACCAAAAATAATACTGGATGAATTAAAGGAACTGGAAAACAATGAACAAGAATGACGAAAATATAAACTTAAAAAAATATTACAACACTAAATATTCAAAATCTAATGGATAAGTATTTTTGTAAAATGTAAAATAATAGGATCAACTTCACAAGCATTTGCCACGGCTCCATTGACCAGTTTGAAAATTATATTTATGTTTAGAACCTTGATTTAGCCAAATTATTTAAGAGGATATCCATTTGTTTTATTTCAAATTGAATCTATTATTTTACATCTTAAGCCTCCGTGGCTTAGGCGGCAGCATGCCGGCCTCTCACCGCTGGGTCCGTGGTTCAAATCTCGGTCACTCCATGTGAGATCTGTGCTGGACAAAACGGAGGCAGACAGGTTTTTCTCCGGCTACTCCGGTTTTCCTTGTCAAAATTTCATTCCAGCAACTCCCTCCACTATCATTTCATTTCATCTGTCATTCATTTAATCATTGCCCCAGAGGAGTGCGTCAGGCCTCGGCAGCCAGCACAGTTCATATCCTCGCCGCTAGATGGGGGCGTCATTCATTCCATTCCTGACCCGGTCGGAGACTGTGGATTTTCATTTTACATCTTACACAAATACTTATCCATTAGCTTTTAAATATTTATTGTTGTAATTTTTTAAAGTTTATTTCTTCATCGTTCTTATTCATTGTTTTCCAGTTCCTTAATTTCATCCAGTATTATTATAGTTTCTCAACACTTCGTTTTGATTGGTATATGATATTCTGAAGTCCCTTAAATAAGCAGCCTTCCTCTGAAATATCATGTGATTATTAGCACATGTAGGACTGGAATAACTGGGGATTTATTAAATGCCCGTTCATGTTAACGATAATTATAGTTGTAAATACGCAATGAAGCCATAGCGATTTGTTTGCTAGCGATAATGGTCGTCATGACACATAAATCTGTAATTCTCTTTACATGAGAGTTATGTTTACACCGGGTTTGCGTGTAATTTGAACAAACATTACGCTCCATATTTCACCAGCATACACACTAAGTTGAATATTCCAGAGATGAGAGAATGAGTCACAGCTTGAACTCCCTTCACTGACCTCACAACATAGAAATCATGATGATATAGCTTTCGTTATTGTTGAAAATTCTTTTTACGGGTTTTGGACATCTTGGATAGCAGCCCCGTGTACTAGGGTGTTTATTTTTTGTTTCATTTGAGGGTCGTGGACATCGTGGTCGACTGGCTGCGTGGCGCAATGGCAACGTTCTCGCCTGCTGCCGCCAAGGTTGCAGGATCAAATCCTGGTGCAGTCAGTTGGCATTTGAGGGAGCCGTGTCAGTAGATTTCCTGGCACGTTAAAGAACTCATTAGGGGCAAAATTCCGGCACCCCAGCATCTCTAAAAGCCACAGTAGAAAGGACGTAAACAATAGCATTATTAGGCCTATTACATTGTGTTTAATTAGGTCCGTGTACTTGGGCGTGTGTAGCGGGATGGTCAAACTCCGCTGATTAGGTTAAACCCAAACAGTCCTGTCAGCTCACGCTAATGGGTTTGGGAAGAGAGTGGTGGTAGGCAACCTCTCCTGAAATGTTCGTATTTCATGAGTTGACTGACAGCTACATACACCTGGGCCTCCTGGGGGTTCTGTAGACATAATCAGTGCAGCGAACACGTTATCCATGTACAGTCAAAGAGTTGAAGAATTGAGAATTATAGGAAATTATAAATTTCATAAGTGTGAGTTGTCGAAATGGGGCCAACAGTGGAGGTGTCAAGGAATGTTCTGCCCAATTATTTACAAATGGTGGTAACTTTCTGTTATGTGGGTCTCACAATCACGAACCATGTACGACGATTAATCAAGAATTTATTTCGAACAGTGTAAAAAGAAATGTACGTGACAATAAATGTGAACGGCCATCGAAGTTTATGAGAAAGGATATACTTGCTGCCCCTAAGCACTTGTCTGATAATTTACTATCAAATGGCATAGGATTGAAAATAATATTGCGACTGAGAAACTTACCACCTCTGCCTCAAAATAAGCAAGAAGTTCATGATATTCTAGCCATTATGGACATTCGATCGAACTTAGAAGAAAATATAATAACCCCTGGCACTACAGCCCGTGAAGGGCCTAGGCTTACCAAGAGACCGCTGCCCTGTCATTTGGTCTGCAGATATTGGGGTGACGCGTGATCAGCGCATCGGGTCCCCTCGGCCGTTAATATTGGTTGAGTGAACCCCGTTCCAGCCCTAACGTCAGTTTCTAAAATCCCTGACGGAGCCGGGAATCGAACCCGGGGCCTCCGGGTGAGAGGCAGACGCGCTATCCCAACACCACGGGGCCGACTAAGAGAAAATATGCTTCTGGTAAAAGACAGAATAACATTATTGTTTTCTACTGCATCAAATTTGAAATACTTGTGTAAAAGAGAAACTATTTTTATAGACGGAACATTTAGGCTAAGTATTGTTGTATGTAAATGAAGAGAAACAGGATAAGTTAGAAATAAACACGCCAGATGTTCGTATGAGCCGACTCAGATTGTGGGGTCATGTGGAGAGAATGGGGGAGGAAAGATTACCTAAGAGGTTAATGAGTTCGGCTCTAGAGCGTAAGAGAAGTAGAGGTAGACCTAGGAGGCGATGGTTAGATTCAGTGTTGAATGATTTCAATGTAGAGGTGTAGAAGCAAAGGAGGCCGCAGTGCTAACTGCTAATAGGGGATCATGGAGGTGACTTGTTCACAATCAGAGGCTTGCAGACTAGACTGGAGGATTGGGAAGGAGGTGGCCGTGGCCTTAAGTTAGGAACCTTCCAGCATTTGCCTGTAGTGGAAGTGGGGAAACCACAGAAAACAACTCCCTGGATGGCTGAGGTGGGAATTGAACCCATCTCTTCTCAGTGTTTCCTCGCGAGGCTGTGTAACCCGTTCCAACCCATAGACCAGAATTTAATTTCTTGGCAGAGCCGGGAATAAAATATGGACCTCCGTCAAAAAATAACAGAGAGCTCTCAGTATTAACGTTGTAACCTGTTTTATAAGCTTTAAAATGATATAGACTATACATTAACATTTTGGTTTTCATTATATTAATCTCAAATTATAATAGCCGCCTTGTCAAACAATTAAAAGACGTTTAATATTTAAATTAATACGTACATGTTTCGGTATACAATGATAATCGTCAGCGTGGATTGAAATAATAAAAGAATCTTAAAAACTAGGCTATGTTAACAAATGCCAACGTGAAAATGGATATCTTTACAAAGTAGACATTAAAATTTAAATAAAATGAAAGGTCACAAAAAAAAAAACAAGAAAAATACATAAACGAAACAAGACTAAAGTTAATATAAATCTACCTTCATAGATTGTCTACATTATACTTCTTCATTATGGTTCAATATAATGAATCGGATCTCCTGTTGATTGCAAAAAGATGTTGTTTCCACGTATAAAGAATTGGTGAAATGCGTAACAATTTTTGACTGATAAAGTCCTCTAACCTTGAAAAACGTTCTAGTTGAACCCAAACCTTCTATATTAGGCCTATATTAGACTAGATTTCTTCAATACGGCTAAATAATAATATATTGCTTGCCACGGCGGGTGAGTGGTTATAGTGTCGGATTACTAACCCCCCAAGCTTGCAGGTTCGCTCCTGGCCGGGGTAAGTGAATTTTGAAAAGCGGCAAAAATTACGACATGTCATACGATGTTGGCATGTCAAAGAACCCATTTGAATTCAGTAGGCCGTGTTCATAATGACAAAATTAATCTCGGGATTTTCCGCCAACACAAAGTTCCTCATTTCTCTACTAGAAAGCGCTATAGTGTCAAGGAGCTTAGCTATCTAACCTCTTTGACTTTCATAGTGCTTCAAGGAACAACAAAATTCGACATGCAAGCTACCCTCTGGGTGTCAAATAACAAAGCTTGCACCCGGCACCCGAGGCCATATTATATTATTATTATTATAATAATTATTATTATTATTATTATATATTGAAACGGATGTCGCTGATGGATGCTATGAGATGTTTCCAGCCAGGCATACCGATATGGAAAAATGCGTAAAATTTTTGTAGTCATCTAACCTTATAAAGAGTCTTGTTGAAATATATTTGTGGTTACAATATCTTGTTTCCAGATGGCCGAACACCGTAAATATGTTTTATAAATGATAAACCCATCTAACTAACTAACCTCGATTAAAACCAGAGGATCCTACTTCTAGGTTAGCTCTGTAGAACTAGCTGTCCAAACGGGTGATTTATTTCATATCATAATTCAATTTGCCAAGTATATTTATAGGTTGAATGACATACTTGGACATTGATGGGCCAAAATATATGGATAAGTCGAGAATAAACTCAACTAAGTATCTTCAAGAAACTGTGCACCAACAAGGAATATGCAAATGAAATGTAATGCAATGTGACAATAACAAGGTTTCATTTAGGTATATTGCCACTAAATGTAGTTTAGTGGGGCTACCAGTGTGGTGAAAAATTTCACACCCCACAAAAAAAAAAAAAAAAAAAAAAAAGCGGTTGTTATATGAAATATTAGTAGAATGAGTATTTTGGTTAGTTATTGGACTAATACAGGAGGTACATTTAAACACAATTCCCCCCACCATGAAAAGCCTCCGTGGCTTAGGCGGCAGCACGCCGGCCTCTCACCACTGGGTCCGTGGTTCAAATCCCGGTCACTCCATGTGAGATCTGTGCTGGACAAAACGGAGGCAGACAGGTTTTTCTCCGGGTACTCCGGTTTTCCCTGTCAACATTTCATTCCAGCAACACTCTCCACTATCATTTCATTGCATCTGTCATTCATTTAATCATTGCCTCAGAGGAGTGCGTCAGGCCTCGGCACCCGGCACAGTTCAAATCCTCGCCGCTAGATGGGGGCTTCCTTCATTCCATTCCTGACCCGGTCGGAGACTGGAAGCAGGCTGTGGATTTTCATTATATTTCCCCCCACCATGATCGTTTCACTTTGATCCCCCAATTTACACATTTGCAGACTAAGAAATCACCTTGTGGTAAAGGTTATTTTTATTCTCTTAAGACTTTAACGATGTGTCATAAAATTTCTATATTCAATTTTGTTCTTATACCAGTACTTCGTCTTGATTGAATGAAAATACTAAGAAGATGAATTATTTTCATACCGTCAAAGTTTTAACGTTAACTCCACGAACTGTCAGTGGAAGGAAAGCTTTTGTCTGCAGTTTTGCACCTTGTAGCAGAATATCGTTGTAATGCTCATACTGCTGGTTATAACTTTCATATGATAACATTTTTACAAAGCTACAACATACAAATTAAAATGTGCATATTGATTTGTATAGTACGCCTAGAATTTCTAATGAGTGGTATGAAATACGTGTTTGAAATAACACGAGTAGATAGTGAAGATCAGCGCAGGTTGACACATTGGAGTGGGGGGCAATGAAACACGCCTCAGGCAACTTCCCCTTTTAGGATTTTCCTAATTGACCCCGTGTAGAGAACTCATTAGCGGAGCTCGGTATCACCCGTGTGTAGAATTTATCTGATAACTTGAGTTATTGTAGTGTTTGTAGCAGTGTGTGTATTTGTAATTCAGGTGAGAATTTGGAAGGAGGCGTCCGTGGCCTTAAGTTAGGAACCATCCTGGCATTCACTTCGAGCAGAAGTGAGAAACCATGGAACACCACTTCCAAGATATTGAGGAGGGAAATCTAACCCAAGTCTTCTCAGGTTGCATTACGAGGCTGAGTGAACCCCGTTCCAGCCGTTAGATCAGAATTTTGCTCGAGTAAGATGGTGACATCGGATTCTGCTCGCCATTAAAACATATTTGCTGGAGCATGGGCAATATGGCGTGTGCAACAGAGATGCTGCTGTATGTATGTATGCCCGTTATTAATCCCGTTTCCAATGGGGTAGGGGATGAGATGCGATGAAATTCTATGAGGGGGATGGCTTTTACGGATGGATGCCCTTCATGACGCCAACCTCATTTAAGGAATTAATGAGAGCTGAAATGAATGAAACTGGGCAAGTTCAATTTCAAGTAGTTCCAACTTTGGCTACCAGACGCTACTGCCACCCATCAGCGACCGTTGGAACTTGATAGAGCGTTTCTAACCAAATAACCTACAAATTTTGCTGCATACTACCGATTGTAGTGGTAGGTTCTTTTTCATGCCATAAATCTATGACTGGGCCCTCCGGCTTTACTTCCCCTCCGAAGGAAGGCTTACGGTACTGAAGGATTTTAACGTTCTAAAAAATCCGACTTCGGCCGGGTTAAATCCACGATCTTGGCCATACCAGTTCAGCATGCTACCGACTACGCCACCGAAGTCGACTAACAGAGATGATGCTGTAATTGAGATAAATTTCTTGGTGAAAACATAAATACTAATACCGAATAAATAAGAGATATTTGCAAAAAATATGCAACAGAAGGATCAATGCTCTAAAGTCATCCGACTAGAACATCAGAAATAGCCGTTCCAAATGTTTGAAAGTCTTGCTATTTTAAATGTAAAAAAAAAGGAAAGGAAGCTTGTAGTTTAACGTGACCGTTAATCTTGAGATCATGAGCCACGGGACCTCCTTTTTACGTGGAATCCGAACCACAGGACATGGCATTTCACTTCGAAAATCTCACATGCATTGACCGGGAATCGAACCCGGACCGCCTTGGTGAGAGGCATACAGCTAGACCGCTGAGCCACCACGCCCCCTATTTTAAATGTAACCACGGTAATCAGTAATATTAGGGGTAGGGTTAGTTAATATATCACAAACACGGTTATATTACAATGTATACCGCAACCACATTGGTAGCCCTATGGTACTGCCTCCTGCCTAGGAGGCCTCGCGTTTCGGCTACGCCACAAACTTAGGATCCTACGCGAGCGATAAAATAGGGTGAACTCAGCCTTGTGAGGACAATAGAGTAGCTGCTTGGTAAGAGAAGTTACGCCCAATGGTAAAAAAAACCCAAGGTAACGTTGCTGAAGATGTTATTTTTTTATTTTTTTTTATTTATTTATTTATCGTATGGCTTTTAGTGCCGGGAGTGTCCGAGGACATGTTCGGCTCGCCTGAGTCTGTAGCTGCTTCTAGCGGACGCCCTAAAGGGCGAGCTACAAGTTCCGTTCAATTTCAAGTAGTTCCAACTTTCGCCACCAGATATCAATGATACCTAGTGGTGAACGTTGGAACTTTTGATAGAGCGTTCTGACGAAATCTAACCTAACAATTTTGCTTTACACAAGTTTAGTCTGTGAAAGGATCTTTTACATGCCATACATCGATGACATGGGACCACCGGCTTTACTTCGCCTCCGAAGGAAGGCATAGTGAAGGATTTTTAACGCTCTTAAAAAATCCGACGACTTCGACCGGGTTTGAACCCGCTATCTTGGGCACAGCAGTTCAGCATTCTACCGACTACGCCACCGAAGCCGCTGCTGAAGATGTTGTCACGCTGCGATGGTCACGCGTCCTTCGCAATCCGCAATCGTAAGGTTAGGGTTAGTTAATATAGTAGCTATGGAATCGTGTATAGTAACCATGGTTTTATAACAATGAGTATGGTAACCATGGTTATATTACACTGTGATTTGTAACCATGATTATATTATAATAATGTATATCGTAAGGTTATATGCGTATATCGTAACCATGGGTTTGTTACAGTATGCATGGTTATGAATCTGATATACTCTCCAGTGGACTGTATTGGTAAGACAGATTAATTGCAACATAAGGACTCTTTTGTAACCATGGTTTGATTACAATGTGTTTATAGTGACATCGATTTTATTTATCTATCAGCAGGTAGGGGATAAAACTCGTATGCAAAAATTCAAAACGATGCTGTTTTAAAACTGCCTACTGTATTTAGACTATGATATGTATGGTAACCATGGTTTTATTATGAAGCTTATCTTCGTATCCACAACTTTATTAAAATAAATCGCCGGTTTTTTACGATGTGTATCGTAACTACGGTTACGTTATAATGTGTATCGTAACAACGGTTACATTATAATGTGTATCGTAATTGTGGATTTCTTAACCATTGTTTTATTACAATGCCTACCATAACTAAGGTTTTATTAACAGTCGTTCTATTACATTGTGTTTCGTATCTACGGTTATATTAAGTGTATCGTAACATAGGTTTTATTAACCACAATTTTATACAAATGTGCAGTGCATGAAAAAATGATCGAACTTTATTTCAGTCAGGAATAATAGCTCACCTAAGATGTTGCCGTTTCTGGATGAATGTAGTATTTTTGCTTATTTGTTGATGCAGGTTGGAAGAAAATGTGACTTCCCCCGATGTCTCAACGGTTGTGTCTTGTATTCGAACTGCGCATTGGGTTAAACCCAGAGAGTTCAGTCAGCTCACGCTAATCGGTGGGAGTAGGCAACCTCTCCTGAAATTTTGGTTAAGCCACAAGTTGACTGACAGCTATAGTACGTGCACCTGGACTTTATGGAGTTTCCGTAGATATAGTCAGTGTAGCTAACATATTATACAGTCAAAGAGGGGAGAATTGCGAGTTATAAGAAACTATAAATTTTGTAAGTGTGAGTTGTCACAACGAGGCCAAAAGTGGAGTTGTTTGAACAAGGAATATTATGCCCATTTATTTATGAATGCACCTTGTTTTGCATTAGTTAGTTAGTTATTGTTGTTTTAAGGGGCGGAACTACAAAAGCGTTTGGGAGTTCACGATATCGTTTTAAAACTCATAGTGCAGGCTATAACTTGCAAACGGAGACATTTTTACGAAGCTACAATGTAAAAATAATAATGTGCAGATCTGAATAGTAACTGTGAAACGCAAAGAAAATGACCGAACTTGAGCTTTAAGTGCAAGACTAAAGGAATCCAGGAATCTGGAAGATGGCCAAAAATTGCTAATTAAATACGTCTTTGAGATAACAACAGTAGATAGTGAACATTGACACATTCCGACAATATTTACCTTCAATTCCAGTTTGGAGTGTGGAGCAGTGTAACAGGCCTCAGGCTACTTTCCCTGTTAGGATTTCCCTAATTGAACCCATTAGCGCAGCTCGGTATCACCCAAACCATGTTAAGTTCAGCGGCAATCCCAGGATCTCCACACCAGACGTTTAGGAGTGGTGGGATAAGAGGAGAAAGAGACCATTGTAGCCAACCTATGGCAGTGAAAAGCTGTTACAGTAATAGATCCTTGAGACTTTCCATTGATTGAAATTCCACTCTAAAGACTTTGTAACGTGAAAATCACACACCCCGTTTCCCATTTTATGCATTATTTAGTTATTCCGGGTTACCTACCTCTCCGTGAGATCGGCCTTCTCATGTAAACATGGTCACTTTTCTGTTGTTGTTGACTCTTTAGTGGCTTTGTGACATCGTTGTCATGTAGTCCCGTGTATTTGAATGTATGTAGAATTTGTCTGATAACCTGTGATGCCTGTACGGTACTAGTGTATACAGTGCTTTTTATCATTTTAAATAATCTTGTCGACTTCGTCGTTACGCTGAGGTCTGGCGTTACGGTGACGGGACGAAATGTACTGAGAATGCACTGAGGTGTGTGACATCATAGTACAGGTTGAGCTCCCTCCTTTCCCCGCGCGCTCCGGTGAGCGTGACGTCTCAAGCCAGCTACCTTCTTTGACCCTGGTTTGCACTTGCTAATTGACTTTGAGTACACGCAGTTCGCTGCATGATCATGAGGCTTTCACCCAGCATTTTTCAGCATTTTTAGCATTTACAATTATATAACGTCTAGACTTTCAGACTGTCTATCACTCTTCTTTTTCAGGGGGAACGCAGGGGTACGCGTACCCCTTAAACATTTGAACACTGTTTAAGAAAAAATATTGGTACATTTTATCTAGTCCGGCAAATATAACTTCCGACTTGAAAGTTCATCGATCAGCTGGCGTCAACGCGCTGTTCACAACAGCTGGATGAGATTTCGAGTAATCCTCAATTTAAATCGATCTATTGAATCAGTTTCTTTTGGTCGGCAACTCGGCACTCCGCCCTTATAAGCACGCAGGCTATTGTTTGGAGGCGGGGTAGGTTGTTATTTTGTGCGTGTGGTTAGTTTTGAAAGATGAAGAAAATAACGAACTATTTTACATACGCCCTGGCATCGAAAAAGCTGAAAGTTAATGATTCGAACACAAACAATGACCGGACTTTGAAAACTGCCGAAAATTGCAAGATCGTTATGTTTTATCGACTACAACTGAGAGGACCCTTTAGTACATTATGCAACGAGCCTATGAAAATGAAAATCCACAGCCTGCTTCCAGTCTCCGACCGGGTCAGGAATGGAATGAATGAAGCCCCCATCTAGCGGCGAGGATATGAACTGTGCCGGCTGCCGAGGCCAGACGCACTCCTCTGGGGCAATGATTAAATGAATGACAGATGAAATGAAATGATAGTGGAGAGTGTTGCTGGAATGAAATTTTGACAGGGAAAACCGGAGTACCCGGAGAAAAACCCTGCCTCCGCTTTGTCCAGCACAGATCTCACATGGAGTGACCAGGATTTGAACCACGGACCCAGCGGTGAGAGGCCGGCGTGCTGCCGCCTATGCCACGGAGGCTTCGCAACGAGCCTATAATGGTAATAATTAAGACACGAGTATGTTTATAAAACGAGCGTATGCGAGATTAATAATTTCCATACGAGTGTCTTAATTACCATTATAGGCCAGTTGCATACGACTGCCTATGTTCGACGATAATTATTATAACTATTTTATGTTCGAACATAAATATTCATACCCTGTCCAGATTTCGCCAGTTTTATGTACTGAACAGGGCGCATGAGACGCAGAGAATGCCTTGTATTTGACCATGGCCTTCTCGATTACCCTACTATGACACCAGGCCAGGCAGTGCAATTTAAATTAGAAGGCCGTGGAACTCAGCGCATCTAATTATCTAATTGGTCAAACAACTGTTTCTTGAGCTCTGATTGGTGGGAGAAACTGTTTCATAATGAAAAAATAGTGTAATAATGAGCCTCATTATAGTACAGTTTTCTGACATATAATAGGGTCGAACATAAATGTCTTTAAGAAAACAAGCACTGTATATGTATAGGCATATACCGTATCAAGTTTCACTGCGCTCGGGTGGTTAAAACTCGACTCCTTATAAATCCTTATAAATCACGAAGTTATATGTAGAAAGAAAGCCGTGTGCGTATACTCCTCCAAATGTTGCGGATTGCGGGTAAGAACAATTAGCCGTGGAATTGTTAGGGAAGTTATATTAAGAGTGTATCAAGTCAAAATTCCAATGTTCATTAAACAAGCTCATGGCGCGTTTAAAGTGAGGTTAAGCCTAGCTTGTTACACATCACTCAATTAAAAAACAAATCCTCTCCTAGCGCTTCAGTGCCGAGTGAATCACTCGGGAGCGGGAATGCTTCCCTGTCACTAATGCGGGAAGACGTTTAGCAAATGAAAACATAGAGAAGCAGGGCAGGTTCGCGCAGGGCGGATCATTTAGGAACAGGAAGGCTTCCCTGTCGTCAAGGTAAGAAGGAGTTTAGCAAGTGAGGACACACTGAAACAGTGCACGTTTGCGCGAGACGCATCATTCAGGAACGGGAAAGCTTACCTGTCAACAAGGCGAGAAAGAATTCAGCAAGCAAATCTTACAAAGGAAGTGGTCCATACATACACCCTCCGAAATGTTGTTAAAGATGGCGGCAAGTGACAGACCTCGTGTTTCAGTAGCTCTGATATATTACAGTGTTTTAGTGGTATTTTACCTGTTCAAGTGTACTATATGGTGTGCAACTGTGCCTGAAAACATTTCCGACCGCAGTGATGTGTCGTGTGATCAGAAAATTCTGTGGTACTGCGCAGAGAGACATTTTACTTTCTCGACCGCTGCAGCTTGTAACTTCCCAGTGCTCCGCCATGTTTCCACCACACCTCGTGGACCTGTACAACGTTGCCGTGCTTCCTCCAGTACTGTTTACTTGATACTACTACTACTATCAGGTGACATTCATTTAAACCCAGGACCCCTTAACCTCTACTACCAGAACGCACAGAGCATCAAAAATAAACTAACCAACTGTATAGCAAATATAACCGAAATCAATCAATTTGATATCCTCTGCCTCTCAGAAACATGGTTGTCAGACTTCGTATCTTGTGGGGAACTTCCGTTTTCATCTGAGTTCAATGTGTTTCGGCGCGACAGATCCTCAAGGGGTGGTGGTGTTGCAATCGCAGTTCACAACAAACTGAAGGCAAAACATCGGCCTGACTTAGAAACTTCCTGCGAAATAATATGGGTTGAGATTATTATCCCAAAAAGGAAGAATTTACTCGTAGGTTGCTTCTACCGCCCACCTTCCAACAAAATTGACACCTTAGAAGAATGTTTCAACTCTACTGTTCTTGCCCTCAATCAAGAAAATGAAATAGTGCTGCTAGGCGATTTTAACTCCCATATCTCCTGGACATCATTAGACAATGGTACCATACACTCTCCCCAAATATATACTTTCATTTTATCAAATTTTATAAACGGTCTACATCTGAAACAGTTCAATCTACACCCAACAAGGAAATCCGAAACACTGGACCTCATATTTTCAACCCTGCGCAATGTCACTGTGACCGTTGGAAGAAATATCCTGAACACCGACCATAGCTCAATAGAAGCCACTCTCCCCGTCCCAGCCAGCAGACATAAAAATAGCCCCTCCACCGATAACAAAGCTTTCCCTTTTTGGAGAAAGGTCGACTGGCAAGCTGTCAATCAGGATTTATCATCTCTACCCTGGTGCCTGCTAACAGCTGAGAGAGACGTAAACAGCGCAGTGGCCTTGTTTGAGGATTTACTTTACTCGGCCATTAAACAACACGTTCCTTTCTCCGTACCCAAATCCAACAAATACCCGCACTGGCTAAGTCAAAACACCAAACTCCTTCTCCAAAATAAAACTCGAGCGTGGTCACTGTGGAAATCAGTTCCTAATCCTCATACACGCAATGTATTTATTCACCTACGGAAAATTTCAAGAGTTCATATGACAGAAGATTACAACCGCTACATTTCTTCCATAACAGGAAATCTCAAGAATAACCCGAAGAAGTTCTGGACACTTATATCATCCCGTAGAAAGACTCCCAGAATTCCACTTAACCTAAATCTCCATAATGAAGAAATCCCATTTGAATTGAGGTCCACACATTTCAATGAATATTTCCATTCAACCTTTTCAGTTCCCGTGCCAATCCCCAGTCCCCCTCAACTTACTAGCGTCTGTTCTGATGAACTGTCTCAAATTTCAACGACCCCCGATGAAATCCAAAATATTTTAAAAAGTCTGCCCGCAAACAGATCTACCGGACCATCAGACATAAGCCCTATATTCCTGAAAAACACCTCTGCATCTCTCAGCATCCCCTTACCCATGATACTCAACTGGTGCATGACTTCCGGCACTTTTCCTGACTCATGGAAAAGAGCTGATGTCACACCTGTCTTTAAATCAGGCAGCAAGCATGAAATTTCCTCATACAAACCTATATCTATCGTCCCTATACTCTCTTCAGTCTTCCAAAGAATAATACATTGCCGTCTCCTCACTTTCACCAAACCACACCTCTCAGAAGAACAACATGGCTTCGTCCCTGGAAAATCATGTTTAACAAATCTGGCTGTTCTGAACCATCACATAATTTCTGCAATAGATCAAAAATCTCAGCTAGATGTAATCTACGTCGACCTGGCCAAAGCATTTGATTCCGTGAACCATTTCCTTCTCCTCCACAAGCTTGCTTCACGATACAAGGTACATGGATCCTTCCTATCCCTAATACAAAGCTTCCTGTCCAATAGGCAACAACGGGTAGTGCTTCCAGGGTCTGTATCGTCCTGGCTCCCAGTCTTATCAGGAGTAACTCAGGGCAGTATCCTGGGACCCCTTCTCTTCGGGCTGTATATGGACGATATAAACACATGTGTGCAAAATTCTCCGTGTTCCCTTCTTCTATACGCTGATGACCTCAAGATATTCAGAAAAAATTCCAATTCTGACGACCACGCTGACCTCCAGGAAGCAGTGAATACATGTACTGATTGGTTCAACAAATGGAAGTTATCCCCAAATCCGAAAAAGTGCTTCAATGTGTCTTTCTCACTACTGAAATCTGGAAATCAGGCGAACTATAAAATATGTGGAAATAAATTGGATACGGTTTCTCAGGTGAGAGATTTAGGTATTATTCACGATGATAAACAGACATTCTCTCCCCACATTGACCATATCAAATCTCGCGCAATGCGCAGTCTCGGCATTCTATACAGATTCACTGAAATTAAAGACCTCACTGCACTTAAATTATACTTCACCACATATGTTCTCCCTATCCCAGATTTCTCTTCTCCAATCTGGTCTACTTCGGCTATAACCAATATTTCTAAATTGAACAGTGTCTTTAATTTCTTCATATCAGTAGTCAAAGCTCTCAATCCTTCACTAAGGCACTTCGCCAAATCCGATATTCTAAACCAGCTCAATGTACTCGACCTGAGAAGCCGTCTACAATTTACTGACCTGTGTTTCTTACATAAAATTATGAATGGTTACACAAAATGTAACATGCTCTTAAGCTACTTCCCACTTCATGTTCCTTCCCGTTCAACACGCCAGAACCATTTACACCACGTACCTCGCTCACGTCTTGAAGTACAGAAGCGCTCTATTTTCCACCGTCTACCTACCCTTAGCAACTCCCTTCCAAACATTGACATATTCTCTCCCTATCGAGCATTCAAACATAACATTAGAAGTTCCCTTTCACCCTCTTTTCCTAAACCCTCGCCCTCCTAATCACTCACTACCCCAATCACTCCCTGCGTCCTTCCCGAGATTTATCCTTTCTGCCATCACTGCCAATTGTTACCTGTTATTGTTGTTATTGTTTTTGTTAATATTATTTGAAATTGTTAAAATATTAGTGTAAAATGACCTTTTCATGGTTGTATCTAATAATTATTAAATAAATAAACAAATAAATAAATAAAAAAATAAAAAAATACATATTTGTAATTGAGGTAGAATTTGAGTAGGAAGTGGCTGTGGCTTAAAGTTAGGTACTGTCCCCGTTTACCTGGATAGTAGGCTGTCAGATATCCGCCCCCTCAATCGGATTGCCAATTATCAATCGCACCGGCATAGCTACATCAATGAAAATGGCACTGACAGATACTATCGAGATAAGAGCACAGAAGTTCACAGGAAATCATTGTGGAACACACCAAAATAGACGGGGGTTCATACTTACCGTTACTTACCTCTTAATTATCTCGGGGTTTGAGTTGACAACAGGATCACTAAAAGTCTGTTCACACAATAACCTCCACCATGACATTTAAAAATGAGCCAAGACGAAGACGAGAACTTTGAACTGTACAAAAGCTTTATTTCTAATAAAGGGTATGATTTTACTAACACAACAAAATCAACGTGGCTATCAGAAGCCCAAGTCAATCTGACTACGTCCTCTTGTAGGACTTGCAAAAATTATCATACAACATGATATAAAACATTTTAGCTCCCAAGAGCTCCAAATAACGTAATATTCATAACACTATTGGATTGGAGAAGGACGTCAGGGTGTGACATATATAGAGCATTTGGTTTCCTTTTAATAAACATGAGAATGGTATTTATAGTCGCAAGGCCGGAGTGTGGACGACCTCACTCTCTGTGAACCAGATGTTGGCCCAGCTGCGAGCTACCCTCGAACCTGTTGCATACTGGTCAAATGCACTCCCTTCTCACGTGCTAAGTTACGTAAGAGTATAGCTTGCTCTCTCAAACTTTTATCTGTCTACAAGACAGATCACATTATATTTACGCAAATCTTTCAAGTACTTTGCTCACATCCTATTGAATCATTCTGTTAATTCCTTAAACTTGTTAAGTTCAATCCAAATGTTTAATTAGCTCTTAAATGTTTATAACAAAATCACATAAATTATTTATAACAATTAGAAATTGTTTATCATATTTGTCAAAGACAATAAAAATATTATAAGCACGCCTTTAACATCACTCTCGTTTCACATTATTTTCAAAAAATATTTACAGCAATTATTTACAATATTAACATTTAAATTTGTTTAAATTATTAATTTAATAAATACATTAGCCACATGTTCATTCGGTTTGTAATTTTCATAATCGTGTTTAATATAATCGACCAATGAAGGTTAGTTATACATGTTAATGTCACAATCTGGTTTAATAAAGGTTTTAATAATGATTTGTGACGGCAACCTTCATTCAAAATCTTATCTCAAATTCTTTCAAAACTCGTGTTAATTATAACAGTAATTCACTTGATTTATTTTCAACGAACTATGACAATCTTACTCCAGCGGAAAATCCTTCGCTAACAAGTTAATGCACAAACTGCATTAAAAATATGCCCAAAATCATCATATATTAATCTATATGGTATTAAACTTCCACATAACTTACAAAACTTCCACAAATAATTCTTTAACATTTATTCCTGTGGGAACTTCCTTCATATTCAAGGGCATTATATCTCAGCGACTTTCAACACGCGCTGCACTAACGATTATACATTCATAGTTCCACTTAAAAATTTTTATAATCATTAATTGTTTCAAAACTGTTTTTCTATTTAACCTTCGTGGATTTCATTCATGAACCGAAATGAAGTCAAAACTTGCCAATCACAAACAAATTTAATAGTGAATACGCTTATATACGCCTGTCTGGTCTATCAAAATTTAAGATTAACATCTTAAAAAAAAATTGTAGTATGAAAATACTATCATCAAATAAAGTGCGACTAAAATGCAAAGTAGTCGAATAGAATCCAATTAGACTGGGGAATGCAAACATCGTTCTATAAATCTCTAATTGAGAAAAACTCCTAACAAAAGTACTTGACTTTAATGCATTCAAAAATTCATTATTAAAGTTACTCTTTCACAAAAGTGTCTATAATGCAATGTTCATTCATAACTGACGATAAATGTCTGTGTTGCAATCAATACAAATAACGACTAGTATTTCCAAGATCGTCGACAACGTAAGAGATTTTAACGCTCTAAAATCATTTAAATGTTCTTCCTTCTTGATGATGACAGAAAATTGGTCAAAGTAATTAAACTGGGGTAGAATTACTTTGATAAAATGACACGCTGTCTGAATTTAAATCTGCCATAAAAATCATTAACTTACAGTCAAATCGTGACTACAAAAAAAAATATTAATTACTGAAAATTCTAAATATCAGTCTCAACTGATTCAAAATCGTTAACTATGCCCATGACATAACAATGTCTTAATAAATCGTCGAAAAATGCAAAACTCATCAAGGTGTACTGAGAATAAGAATCTCAACAAGAAAATAGGGCAAAAATACATGAGGATAAAAATATGGGAAAAATGGTTGCTCAAACATCATTAATATACTCAAATACAATAAACGTTCACGACTACCTTATCTGCCGATTGACGTTCCAGAGGAAAATTCCCCAAAGAAGACTGCTGATGGATCCATTTCACCACGTTAAAGCTGAGCTCCATCCTCGAAATAGGAAATAGCACCCTCAGAGAATCGAACTGCTTCCTTCTCCGTGAATCGCTCTGCTCCTCGAAGACGAATAGACATCCTTCCGGCAATAATCTTCTTTGTGAGTCGGGATATCCCTGACCTCTCTTGAAAAATTCCCTGAAGTTCCAGTAGACAATCGCCATGAAGTTTTGTAGAAATTTCCGAAGAAATTATTCATATTCAGAGTATGAAATTGTTTTTATGGCTGTTCGATGGTATTCAGCCTTTAATTACGAAACATGGGTGTAGATGGTATTCACCGCATGCTCGCTTGTGTGGAATAGCAATTAGCGAAGTTCCATGTCGCTATCTTACTCCGTTGAAGTATGTCCCAATTGCAATAAGCCCTTAGCCTTCCATCTGCTCTTCGGTTGTAGTGTTAGAAGAACAAACTGCCGTATTTAATTGCTCCATTATACTGTATCGTTCTGAAACCAAGCAATCTGAAGTCTTTCTATTCCACTCGCAGCGTCAGTCGATGCGTTGCTTCTGGCTATACAAAAGTGCTTCTCTTGTGGCGAGATAATCACTTTTCTCAGTCGTATAAAACTGCTAATATCTTTTAAACTAATCGGTCGAAATTGTTCAGCTTTTCTCTATAACTGCATGTAGCACTGCACAATACAATTAGCTTATCGGTGACCGCTAACTGTTCGAAGCTAAACTTGTAGAAGCTTTCTAAGGTCCGTTTCAACTTCACCTAGTTTGACCTGGATCTCGTTAATATAGTGGCCTCGCCACGCGTTATAAAGACGATTCTTTTCACTGCTGTTCACTTCGACGTCTCACTATAATGAATGTATAAGAAAAGAACTTTCACAATAGACTTCGATGATCTGAGAATGAGATCTCAGAATAATCAGAGAACGAAAGAGGCTCCTCTCTTCTGCGCAAGCCCTTTTATTAACTTCTCGAGGGGCGTTACCATCCCTTCCAAAGCGTGATACTGCGTCATCGCTCAAAGTTCCAACTTCGTTAATACATGACGGATTTTCAAAATTCAAAAACTGAAAATAAATTTCACCAAAATTCCAAATCGATGCTTTTACTGCAAATGGATTTCCACAATTCTGCATTCCAAAAGTAATAAAAATACCATAGTTTTAGCAATCTCCGTCTTCCTTTAAACTATCGTTCATTGGTTCATGCCTCTCCTCCAATAGCATAGTTTCTTCCTCAGCAGAATTCCTCGTTTCCTGCGACTGCGTCGTAAATCTTGGAACATTCTCGACTAAATGCTGACGTCACTGAGAATCTCAGCTCAAGTAGCTTGCTGGCATAACATATACGTCATCCGTGCTTACGTCATGACTACCCACGTCATAACTATGACAACCATAACTTTCCTTATAATTTCAAATATAGCCACCGTGGTCTCTACATAATTCAATTACGGGGGCATTCTCCTCCCACCACGTTTTAAAAACAGTTGCAAATTGTTTTTAAACTCAATGTTACAAGTATCTCAACTCTCTTGAACACGAAATTGAATTATTACTGGCTTACTCTAGGATAGTATTTTTTTAAATTTCCAGCATTGAACTTGCCGTAAACGACATTATTCTCATCATCGTAGAGTTCGTAACAGTTGTTTCCATAAGCGTTCGTAATCCTAAACGGCCCCAGGAACACTAATCCAAATTTGGGGTAGATTTTCTTGGACCTATCAGCCTTGACAGGTCTGCGTAATAATACAAGATTTCCAACTTGAAAGGGTGTACCAAAACGTTTTCCAGCTACTCTTTTCAATCGTTTCTCTGCTGCTTTCTGGAGTTGTTCCTTTGCCTTGTCAATCCTCTGCTGTCTTCCTATGTCGGGATCTCTCGGTATGTGGTTGAAATGATTATCCCACGGCCTTTCTGGGTTTCTTCCTAGATGAAGTCGCATTGGCACTTCTCCTGTGCTCTCCTGCACTGTAGAGTTCAGACATTCCTCAATAAGGGGTACAAATCTCACCCAACCAGAATGATCATTTGGACAGAAAATTCGACAGAATTTCGAAAATTCAGCCATATATCTTTCTGAGGAATTCGATTCAGGGTAACGCACGCTTGAAAATAAGTGCTTAATGCCAAGCCTTTCCATATCCGCTGCAAATTCCACGGACGTAAACTGCGTTCCATGATCTGACAGTAGATATTCCGGTATACCAGTTTTAGGAAATACAGCATTTTCCAGTCTGCTTACTACGTTCCTCGTGTTAGCTTTCTGCATGGGACTCATTGTAACAAATTTTGAGAAAACATCCACGGTCACCAACAAGTATTGGTTACCCTGGTATCCCTTCGGACAGGGGCCAAATATATCCGTCGCCATGAGTTCGTTTGGCTTAGAAGGAATCATCGCCTTCGGTTTTCCCTTTAGTAAAGCAGAAGCATACTTTGCTCTTTGACATTTGTCACAGGATCTAATGACCTTGGCAATACTGGAACGCATGTTAGTCCAGATAAATTTATCTTTAAGTGTATTAAGAGTTTTATCTAAACCGGCATGTCCAGTTGCGTGATGAGCTACCCACACTAAATTGACAATAAGTTTAGGTGGCACGACTATTCGGAGTTTTGTATGCGCAGGGTCAGCATACTTGCATACGATGTCTCCACTCAAGACAAAGTGTCGTGAATTTCTCCGTGTAGCTTCATAGTCAACATCCGTATTGTCCATGTAACCCTTGAGGAACCTGTACATTTTCCTTATTGGAGCGTGTCTCTTCTGTGACACCGATTCGGGCTAACCTCCTAACGGTTTCTTCATCTTCTTGCTCCAATTGTACATGGTGTATCTGCACATTTTTAATAGGGTTACGTGATAGAGCATCAGCCAGTAAGTTATCTTTTCCAGGCTGGTGGACAATAGTAGCGTTACACTGTTGGGTGAACAAAGCCCAACGTGTCAATCTATCACTTGACATGTCAGTTTGCAACATAAACTGTAGTGCTTTATGGTCAGTAATAATGATGACCTTATGTCCCAGCAGGATTTTCTTCCAGGCTTGTAAAGGTGTCACAAAAGCTAACGCTTCAAGCTCTGTCGTGAAGTAGTTTTCCTCGTGCTTTTTCAACTTCCGACTAGTGAACGCAATGTAGTGCTTGTTGCCTGCCTCGTCTTTCTGGTATAAGACTGCACTAATGCCTATTCTCGATGCATCAGACTCAATATAGAACACCTTCTCAAAGTCTGGGTACTCCAGTTTCACATTATTTCTGAGCATCTCTTTTGCTTTCTCAAAAGCCTCGTCTGCAGCGGTACTCCATTTCCATCTGTTGTTCTTCTTGAGTAAGTCATACAGAGGAGCCATAATTTCCGAGTATCTTGGACAGTGGCTGCTAATAAATTGGCATGCACCTACAAATTCTCTGACTTGTTTTACCTTAGTTGGCTTTGGAAATCTCGTGATCGCATCTACTTTTTTCATGTTTGGATGATATCCATCTTTATCAATAGTATGCCCCAAGTAATTTATCTCCTTCTTCAAGAATTGACATTTTCCAAAGTTCACCTTGATGTTGGCCTCCCTTAAATTCTCGAACAACTTTCTCAAGTGCACTAAATGTTCTGCAGCGCTGGGTGAAGATACGATTAAATCGTCAATGTAGCAGATTACATTTTCTTTCACTTCGTCAGTGAGCTTACTATCAAGTGCTCGAATAAGTGCTGGTCCACTGTTAACCATTCCAAAAGGCATTCTGGCAAAGACCCATGACGTCTGGTCAAATAGGAATCCAGTGTACTGCATACTATCCTCTTCTAATTGAACTTGATAAAAAGAAGACGTCAAGTCAAGAACGCTGAAACAAGCTCTTCCTATGAATTTCCGAAGCAGATCTCTAATCTTGGGTGGTCTGTCATTTTCTGGAAGAATCTTCAAGTTGATGGTCCTGGCATCGAGACAAAGATGTATCTGACCATTACTTTTCTTTACTACTGTGATGGGGTTTATATAAGACGACGCCTGTTTTCTAATAATCCCGTCTACCTCCATTTTTCTGATTAACCCTCGTACTTCTTGATAGTATTTCTCAGGAATGGGGTATATTCTCTTCTGGTAAGGGGTTTCATCTGTCAGCCTTATCTTGTACTTATAATCCTTAATCAATCCAGGCTTTTCATCGAAAATATCTTGGAATTCCTTTATCAGATCCTCAAATTCCCCCTGAATTTCTTCAAATCCTTCAGTTTTTCTACTGGGTATTTCTTCTAAATTTTCCACTTCATTAATTATTGTATTCAGAATTTCTTCCCTAAGGTCTATTTCCAGACTGTTTTTCACGTCCTGTTCTTCTATCTCTTCTGTGATTATGTACCCATCATTAAAGCTAATACTTCTGTTCTTCATGTCAATAATAGCTCCGACCTTCGATATAAAATCGATTCCAAGCACCATATCAAAATTGATCTTGCTCACCACAATGAAGATCTGTTCATAATTCCTTCCATTGATCTCAAAGTTCAATAACACTTGAATCTTGCATTTCACTGCCTTATCTTGGAATATCCCTCTCACTTTGACGGTAGAAACAGGTAGAACTGTCATGTTCTCTCCTCTTAGCAGACTTTGATAACATTCCTCTGAAATGATAGAAATAATAGCACCAGTGTCCATCAGGGCTTTGTACTGCTGTCCATCTATCCGTACAGCAATAATAGGTAAGGCACATGGTCTTTCCTCTTTAACAATACCCCTCTCTTCTAGTAAATCTTCATCGGTAACTTCGTATATCTCATTAATCGTAATCAGGTGTGGTGTGGCAATGTATTTACAGGTTCTCACTGACGTTGAGAAATCGGCGTTTTTTTTTGTGTTACCGACCTCAAAATTCTGCTGGCTCGTAGAAGGCCCAGGATCGATTACAACATCCTGCCTTTTCTTTTGATTGTCAGCTTCTTTATCCCTTAATTCTTTTAAGTATTGCTGGCTTTCCTTCTCTCTTTGCTGATATTGATCAGGTGTCATAACCTGACTTTGAGTATTCTGGTTTCTATTTTGGTTTTGGTTATTCCTATTATAGTTACGGTTATACCCATTATTGTTGTAATATCTGCCTCTTCCATTGTAGTTTCCTCGGTTGTAGTTCCAACCTCTTCTCTGTTGATACGGTCGGTAACCTTGTGATCTGTAATTTCTAAACTGATTATTCCTGTGAGGACCTACATTGTCAGTTTTCTCCTCCTCTGGCTTGTCAGTTTGTTGGACTTGGTCCATGTATACCGTATTGATTTCCTTAAACTCCTGCCTTTGACCTTTCTGGACTACGTTAGGCATTGGACTTGTGTAGTCTAACCTTCTCAGTAATTCATCCATGCTGGATAAATCCCTGATGTTGGACGAAATTATAAGTCTCCTCACCTCAACTGGCAGCATACGAGAAATCGCATCTATTAGTTGCTCCGTGGACAATGGGGGTTGCAAAAATCTCAAGCGGGACAACTGACTCGTAAAGAAATCAGCGTACCTCGTTGGAAGAGTACCTGAGTATTTTCTTGAATACACCTCCGCTCTTAACGAATTCTGCGCTTCTATAGACCAAAATCGTTTGATTAATGCCTCTGCAAACTCGTCAAAGTTACTGAATGTGTATCTAAATGCGCGAAACCATTCAAGGGGTCCTCCAATCAGATATCTCTCTACTATCTTCATCTCTCTCTCTCTGGGAATGTGAGCTTCGATGAAATAATCTTTGAGATTTCTTACATACTCTATAGGTGTCAAACTATCAGTGTTACTGAATTTATGTGGCTTGTCTTCGAAATTCCTGATGACCGTCACGTTCCTCGGATATGAATCCGGATAGTTTTTCCCACTATCTCTATAATTCCACTCAGGTTCCATATTCCTTTCGTCATCCTCCTCTCTGAATCTGGATACACGTTCTTCAGGAGTCACGTCTCTTTCTTCTGGCTCTAGGTTATGTCTTCTAGCATAATTCCTATTCAATTCGCAAGCTAAGCCTTCTGTATCCTTGTCGGTGATTTCTGTTAAGACTTTCTTGATAATCTCTTCTTTGTAGTTCTCCATTAAACTAGCCTCTCCTAACTTCAAATTTTTCAGTTTACTCGTCGTTTCATTTACATCCGAGACAACTTTATGCATCTGTTCCTCTAATGTAGATTTTAAAGTTTGCATATCCTGATCTAGTTGTGTTCTATCGTCAACTTGTTTTTCGGATAACGAATTTATCCTGACGCTTAAATCTTTCCTAATCTGTACTACTTCATTGTTAATTTCTATCTGCGTACTGGCAAGTTTTCTTTCAATCCTTTCCTGAATTTGGGTTACATGTTCCCCACTTGACTTATTCCACTCGTCTTTCCATACCGCTACGTTTGCTGTTAACATTTCGGCTATGTCTACTTCGATATCCTCTTTTAATACTCTATTGTGGTCTAATACCTGTGTTCTCATGACCTCTACATCATACTTCAACTCTGCTAAAGACGTTGTTGTTCTAACTGATTCATCGACTAACCTAGTCGCTAATGCAGTTATATTTCGCGTACAAAGAGTTTTTGAGTTTTCGATTTCTTCCCTGACTTTATTTACATCAGTTTGGACTTTAGTAATATCTACGAAAACTGTGTTGACCTCTACCTGAATCTTAGTTATGTCACTTTGCACCTCAGTTATATCCGCATGAATGTTATTAATGTCTACCTGAACATTAGATACATCAGTTCTAGCTTTTTGAATTTCTTTTTGGACTTCCTCGACCTTGTCTTGGACAGTCGCTACATCGTTTTTGACAACTACAACTTCGGCTCTAGCACAAGAAATATCCCCTCGGACATTAGCTACATCTAGATTTAACATTGTAAGGTCTCTCTGTACCTTAGACACATCATTTTTAACATCAGACACATTTGTGCGGATGTCACTTACAGTATTCTCAATTCCTAGGGTATTAACCTGTAAACGCGACATATTATCCTCCAAATTAGCAGCACTAGTATGAAGAACCTTCATATTCTCCTCCATTCGACTAGTATTCCTAGCTTCCATCTCCTTCATACTACTATTCAAATTAGCAGACATATTACTAGCATTCTCCTCCATCCTTGCATTCAAATTAGCAGACAAATTACTAACATTCTCCTCCATTCTTGCATTCAAATTAGCAGACAAATTACTATTATTCTCCTTCATGCTTTCATTCAGCATCTGCTTCATACTGCGATTCATGTTAGCAGACATCTCCTCTAACATTTTCTTCAAACTTTCATCTGCCATTACAATATTATTCAAAAATGGATTGCTGTAGGGACATACATCAAAAGAGCAAAATAACAACATTTGAGCAACACTTTTCACCATATATAAATTTGATCAATTTTCTGTCTTAAATCTAACTTATAACTACCTTATAATTAACTTTCGACGATACTTCATGTTGAAACAAACTCAAGCACATGTTCAAATTTCTCTGGCTCATTTTAAAATATCCTAACACAAATAATTTACATTTACAATCCAAATAATTAATTTTATCTTTAATATGACTGAAATGTCATAAGCCGGTCAAATAAAATAAGATTCCAGATTATAGGCGATTTTTCTAAGTTTCCTGCCCATTTAACCTTTCTCAAGTTGTATAAGATCTGATCTTTTCTGAGTGTAATTTTCCTAATACAATACAACATTTAATTCCTATATAATCACACTCTTAAATACTACAATTGGCCTAGACATCTAACAAAGAATCAACCTCTTTATTTGAGTCTAATCGAACCCTACGTTTTAGGTTTGCCACTCTTACTGGCGTTCAACCTGGTAATCCAGTTATGTTGAATCGAGCCCCAACGTTTTAGGTGCGCCAATCTTTCTGTTGACTCAGCCCCACGCTCTTGGGTCGCCAATCTTTCTATTGTTCAACCTGGTAATCCATTGTTGTTGAACATGCCCCACGTTGGGCGCCAATCTTTCTGTCCCCGTTTACCTGGATAGTAGGCTGTCAGATATCCGCCCCCTCAATCGGATTGCCAATTATCAATCGCACCGGCATAGCTACATCAATGAAAATGGCACTGACAGATACTATCGAGATAAGAGCACAGAAGTTCACAGGAAATCATTGTGGAACACACCAAAATAGACGGGGGTTCATACTTACCGTTACTTACCTCTTAATTATCTCGGGGTTTGAGTTGACAACAGGATCACTAAAAGTCTGTTCACACAATAACCTCCACCATGACATTTAAAAATGAGCCAAGACGAAGACGAGAACTTTGAACTGTACAAAAGCTTTATTTCTAATAAAGGGTATGATTTTACTAACACAACAAAATCAACGTGGCTATCAGAAGCCCAAGTCAATCTGACTACGTCCTCTTGTAGGACTTGCAAAAATTATCATACAACATGATATAAAACATTTTAGCTCCCAAGAGCTCCAAATAACGTAATATTCATAACACTATTGGATTGGAGAAGGACGTCAGGGTGTGACATATATAGAGCATTTGGTTTCCTTTTAATAAACATGAGAATGGTATTTATAGTCGCAAGGCCGGAGTGTGGACGACCTCACTCTCTGTGAACCAGATGTTGGCCCAGCTGCGAGCTACCCTCGAACCTGTTGCATACTGGTCAAATGCACTCCCTTCTCACGTGCTAAGTTACGTAAGAGTATAGCTTGCTCTCTCAAACTTTTATCTGTCTACAAGACAGATCACATTATATTTACGCAAATCTTTCAAGTACTTTGCTCACATCCTATTGAATCATTCTGTTAATTCCTTAAACTTGTTAAGTTCAATCCAAATGTTTAATTAGCTCTTAAATGTTTATAACAAAATCACATAAATTATTTATAACAATTAGAAATTGTTTATCATATTTGTCAAAGACAATAAAAATATTATAAGCACGCCTTTAACATCACTCTCGTTTCACATTATTTTCAAAAAATATTTACAGCAATTATTTACAATATTAACATTTAAATTTGTTTAAATTATTAATTTAATAAATACATTAGCCACATGTTCATTCGGTTTGTAATTTTCATAATCGTGTTTAATATAATCGACCAATGAAGGTTAGTTATACATGTTAATGTCACAATCTGGTTTAATAAAGGTTTTAATAATGATTTGTGACGGCAACCTTCATTCAAAATCTTATCTCAAATTCTTTCAAAACTCGTGTTAATTATAACAGCAATTCACTTGATTTATTTTCAACGAACTATGACAATCTTACTCCAGCGGAAAATCCTTCGCTAACAAGTTAATGCACAAACTGCATTAAAAATATGCCCAAAATCATCATATATTAATCTATATGGTATTAAACTTCCACATAACTTACAAAACTTCCACAAATAATTCTTTAACATTTATTCCTGTGGGAACTTCCTTCATATTCAAGGGCATTATATCTCAGCGACTTTCAACACGCGCTGCACTAACGATTATACATTCATAGTTCCACTTAAAAATTTTTATAATCATTAATTGTTTCAAAACTGTTTTTCTATTTAACCTTCGTGGATTTCATTCATGAACCGAAATGAAGTCAAAACTTGCCAATCACAAACAAATTTAATAGTGAATACGCTTATATACGCCTGTCTGGTCTATCAAAATTTAAGATTAACATCTTTAAAAAAAATTGTAGTATGAAAATACTATCATCAAATAAAGTGCGACTAAAATGCAAAGTAGTCGAATAAAATCCAATTAGACTGGGGAATGCAAACATCGTTCTATAAATCTCTAATTGAGAAAAACTCCTAACAAAAGTACTTGACTTTAATGCATTCAAAAATTCATTATTAAAGTTACTCTTTCACAAAAGTGTCTATAATGCAATGTTCATTCATAACTGACGATAAATGTCTGTGTTGCAATCAATACAAATAACGACTAGTATTTCCAAGATCGTCGACAACGTAAGAGATTTTAACGCTCTAAAATCATTTAAATGTTCTTCCTTCTTGATGATGACAGAAAATTGGTCAAAGTAATTAAACTGGGGTAGAATTACTTTGATAAAATGACACGCTGTCTGAATTTAAATCTGCCATAAAAATCATTAACTTACAGTCAAATCGTGACTACAAAAAAAAATATTAATTACTGAAAATTCTAAATATCAGTCTCAACTGATTCAAAATCGTTAACTATGCCCATGACATAACAATGTCTTAATAAATCGTCGAAAAATGCAAAACTCATCAAGGTGTACTGAGAATAAGAATCTCAACAAGAAAATAGGGCAAAAATACATGAGGATAAAAATATGGGAAAAATGGTTGCTCAAACATCATTAATATACTCAAATACAATAAACGTTCACGACTACCTTATCTGCCGATTGACGTTCCAGAGGAAAATTCCCCAAAGAAGACTGCTGATGGATCCATTTCACCACGTTAAAGCTGAGCTCCCTCCTCGAAATAGGAAATAGCACCCTCAGAGAATCGAACTGCTTCCTTCTCCGTGAATCGCTCTGCTCCTCGAAGACGAATAGACATCCTTCCGGCAATAATCTTCTTTGTGAGTCGGGATATCCCTGACCTCTCTTGAAAAATTCCCTGAAGTTCCAGTAGACAATCGCCATGAAATTTTGTAGAAATTTCCGAAGAAATTATTCATATTCAGAGTATGAAATTGTTTTTATGGCTGTTCGATGGTATTCAGCCTTTAATTACGAAACATGGGTGTAGATGGTATTCACCGCATGCTCGCTTGTGTGGAATAGCAATTAGCGAAGTTCCATGTCGCTATCTTACTCCGTTGAAGTATGTCCCAATTGCAATAAGCCCTTAGCCTTCCATCTGCTCTTCGGTTGTAGTGTTAGAAGAACAAACTGCCGTATTTAATTGCTCCATTATACTGTATCGTTCTGAAACCAAGCAATCTGAAGTCTTTCTATTCCACTCGCAGCGTCAGTCGATGCGTTGCTTCTGGCTATACAAAAGTGCTTCTCTTGTGGCGAGATAATCACTTTTCTCAGTCGTATAAAACTGCTAATATCTTTTAAACTAATCGGTCGAAATTGTTCAGCTTTTCTCTATAACTGCATGTAGCACTGCACAATACAATTAGCTTATCGGTGACCGCTAACTGTTCGAAGCTAAACTTGTAGAAGCTTTCTAAGGTCTGTTTCAACTTCACCTAGTTTGACCTGGATCTCGTTAATATAGTGGCCTCGCCACGCGTTATAAAGACGATTCTTTTCACTGCTGTTCACTTCGACGTCTCACTATAATGAATGTATAAGAAAAGAACTTTCACAATAGACTTCGATGATCTGAGAATGAGATCTCAGAATAATCAGAGAACGAAAGAGGCTCCTCTCTTCTGCGCAAGCCCTTTTATTAACTTCTCGAGGGGCGTTACCATCCCTTCCAAAGCGTGATACTGCGTCATCGCTCAAAGTTCCAACTTCGTTAATACATGACGGATTTTCAAAATTCAAAAACTGAAAATAAATTTCACCAAAATTCCAAATCGATGCTTTTACTGCAAATGGATTTCCACAATTCTGCATTCCAAAAGTAATAAAAATACCATAGTTTTAGCAATCTCCGTCTTCCTTTAAACTATCGTTCATTGGTTCATGCCTCTCCTCCAATAGCATAGTTTCTTCCTCAGCAGAATTCCTCGTTTCCTGCGACTGCGTCGTAAATCTTGGAACATTCTCGACTAAATGCTGACGTCACTGAGAATCTCAGCTCAAGTAGCTTGCTGGCATAACATATACGTCATCAGTGCTTACGTCATGACTACCCACGTCATAACTATGACAACCATAACTTTCCTTATAATTTCAAATATAGCCACCGTGGTCTCTACATAATTCAATTACGGGGGCATTATCTTTCTGTTGACTCAGCCCCACGCTCTTGGGTCGCCAATCTTTCTATTGTTCAACCTGGTAATCCATTGTTGTTGAACATGCCCCACACGTTGACGGCGCCAATCTTTCTGTCCCCGTTTACCTGGATAGTAGGCTGTCAGATATCCGCCCCCTCAATCGGATTGCCAATTATCAATCGCACCGGCATAGCTACATCAATGAAAATGGCACTGACAGATACTATCGAGATAAGAGCACAGAAGTTCACAGGAAATCATTGTGGAACACACCAAAATAGACGGGGGTTCATACTTACCGTTACTTACCTCTTAATTATCTCGGGGTTTGAGTTGACAACAGGATCACTAAAAGTCTGTTCACACAATAACCTCCACCATGACATTTAAAAATGAGCCAAGACGAAGACGAGAACTTTGAACTGTACAAAAGCTTTATTTCTAATAAAGGGTATGATTTTACTAACACAACAAAATCAACGTGGCTATCAGAAGCCCAAGTCAATCTGACTACGTCCTCTTGTAGGACTTGCAAAAATTATCATACAACATGATATAAAACATTTTAGCTCCCAAGAGCTCCAAATAACGTAATATTCATAACACTATTGGATTGGAGAAGGACGTCAGGGTGTGACATATATAGAGCATTTGGTTTCCTTTTAATAAACATGAGAATGGTATTTATAGTCGCAAGGCCGGAGTGTGGACGACCTCACTCTCTGTGAACCAGATGTTGGCCCAGCTGCGAGCTACCCTCGAACCTGTTGCATACTGGTCAAATGCACTCCCTTCTCACGTGCTAAGTTACGTAAGAGTATAGCTTGCTCTCTCAAACTTTTATCTGTCTACAAGACAGATCACATTATATTTACGCAAATCTTTCAAGTACTTTGCTCACATCCTATTGAATCATTCTGTTAATTCCTTAAACTTGTTAAGTTCAATCCAAATGTTTAATTAGCTCTTAAATGTTTATAACAAAATCACATAAATTATTTATAACAATTAGAAATTGTTTATCATATTTGTCAAAGACAATAAAAATATTATAAGCACGCCTTTAACATCACTCTCGTTTCACATTATTTTCAAAAAATATTTACAGCAATTATTTACAATATTAACATTTAAATTTGTTTAAATTATTAATTTAATAAATACATTAGCCACATGTTCATTCGGTTTGTAATTTTCATAATCGTGTTCAATATAATCGACCAATGAAGGTTAGTTATACATGTTAATGTCACAATCTGGTTTAATAAAGGTTTTAATAATGATTTGTGACGGCAACCTTCATTCAAAATCTTATCTCAAATTCTTTCAAAACTCGTGTTAATTATAACAGTAATTCACTTGATTTATTTTCAACGAAATATGACAATCTTACTCCAGCGGAAAATCCTTCGCTAACAAGTTAATGCACAAACTGCATTAAAAATATGCCCAAAATCATCATATATTAATCTATATGGTATTAAACTTCCACATAACTTACAAAACTTCCACAAATAATTCTTTAACATTTATTCCTGTGGGAACTTCCTTCATATTCAAGGGCATTATATCTCAGCGACTTTCAACACGCGCTGCACTAACGATTATACATTCATAGTTCCACTTAAAATTTTTTATAATCATTAATTGTTTCAAAACTGTTTTTCTATTTAACCTTCGTGGATTTCATTCATGAACCGAAATGAAGTCAAAACTTGCCAATCACAAACAAATTTAATAGTGAATACGCTTATATACGCCTGTCTGGTCTATCAAAATTTAAGATTAACATCTTAAAAAAAAATTGTAGTATGAAAATACTATCATCAAATAAAGTGCGACTAAAATGCAAAGTAGTCGAATAGAATCCAATTAGACTGGGGAATGCAAACATCGTTCTATAAATCTCTAATTGAGAAAAACTCCTAACAAAAGTACTTGACTTTAATGCATTCAAAAATTCATTATTAAAGTTACTCTTTCACAAAAGTGTCTATAATGCAATGTTCATTCATAACTGACGATAAATGTCTGTGTTGCAATCAATACAAATAACGACTAGTATTTCCAAGATCGTCGACAACGTAAGAGATTTTAACGCTCTAAAATCATTTAAATGTTCTTCCTTCTTGATGATGACAGAAAATTGGTCAAAGTAATTAAACTGGGGTAGAATTACTTTGATAAAATGACACGCTGTCTGAATTTAAATCTGCCATAAAAATCATTAACTTACAGTCAAATCGTGACTACAAAAAAAAATATTAATTACTGAAAATTCTAAATATCAGTCTCAACTGATTCAAAATCGTTAACTATGCCCATGACATAACAATGTCTTAATAAATCGTCGAAAAATGCAAAACTCATCAAGGTGTACTGAGAATAAGAATCTCAACAAGAAAATAGGGCAAAAATACATGAGGATAAAAATATGGGAAAAATGGTTGCTCAAACATCATTAATATACTCAAATACAATAAACGTTCACGACTACCTTATCTGCCGATTGACGTTCCAGAGGAAAATTCCCCAAAGAAGACTGCTGATGGATCCATTTCACCACGTTAAAGCTGAGCTCCATCCTCGAAATAGGAAATAGCACCCTCAGAGAATCGAACTGCTTCCTTCTCCGTGAATCGCTCTGCTCCTCGAAGACGAATAGACATCCTTCCGGCAATAATCTTCTTTGTGAGTCGGGATATCCCTGACCTCTCTTGAAAAATTCCCTGAAGTTCCAGTAGACAATCGCCATGAAGTTTTGTAGAAATTTCCGAAGAAATTATTCATATTCAGAGTATGAAATTGTTTTTATGGCTGTTCGATGGTATTCAGCCTTTAATTACGAAACATGGGTGTAGATGGTATTCACCGCATGCTCGCTTGTGTGGAATAGCAATTAGCGAAGTTCCATGTCGCTATCTTACTCCGTTGAAGTATGTCCCAATTGCAATAAGCCCTTAGCCTTCCATCTGCTCTTCGGTTGTAGTGTTAGAAGAACAAACTGCCGTATTTAATTGCTCCATTATACTGTATCGTTCTGAAACCAAGCAATCTGAAGTCTTTCTATTCCACTCGCAGCGTCAGTCGATGCGTTGCTTCTGGCTATACAAAAGTGCTTCTCTTGTGGCGAGATAATCACTTTTCTCAGTCGTATAAAACTGCTAATATCTTTTAAACTAATCGGTCGAAATTGTTCAGCTTTTCTCTATAACTGCATGTAGCACTGCACAATACAATTAGCTTATCGGTGACCGCTAACTGTTCGAAGCTAAACTTGTAGAAGCTTTCTAAGGTCCGTTTCAACTTCACCTAGTTTGACCTGGATCTCGTTAATATAGTGGCCTCGCCACGCGTTATAAAGACGATTCTTTTCACTGCTGTTCACTTCGACGTCTCACTATAATGAATGTATAAGAAAAGAACTTTCACAATAGACTTCGATGATCTGAGAATGAGATCTCAGAATAATCAGAGAACGAAAGAGGCTCCTCTCTTCTGCGCAAGCCCTTTTATTAACTTCTCGAGGGGCGTTACCATCCCTTCCAAAGCGTGATACTGCGTCATCGCTCAAAGTTCCAACTTCGTTAATACATGACGGATTTTCAAAATTCAAAAACTGAAAATAAATTTCACCAAAATTCCAAATCGATGCTTTTACTGCAAATGGATTTCCACAATTCTGCATTCCAAAAGTAATAAAAATACCATAGTTTTAGCAATCTCCGTCTTCCTTTAAACTATCGTTCATTGGTTCATGCCTCTCCTCCAATAGCATAGTTTCTTCCTCAGCAGAATTCCTCGTTTCCTGCGACTGCGTCGTAAATCTTGGAACATTCTCGACTAAATGCTGACGTCACTGAGAATCTCAGCTCAAGTAGCTTGCTGGCATAACATATACGTCATCCGTGCTTACGTCATGACTACCCACGTCATAACTATGACAACCATAACTTTCCTTATAATTTCAAATATAGCCACCGTGGTCTCTACATAATTCAATTACGGGGGCAGTACCATCCCAGCATTTGCCTTGAGTAGAGTTGGAAACCCCGAAAGACAATCTGAATGGCCGAGGTAGGAACCAAATCAGCTTCTAAATCAGTTTTCCCTCACGAGGCTTAGTGAACCTCATTCCAGCCCTCAGCCCAGAATTAAATTTCTTCCTCAGCAGTGACTGCCAAGAATGTTAGCCAGAACGCAACGAGGCGGACCCCATTACGTTTCTCAGTTCATTGATATTTATTAGGAAACCAGTTTGTCAGGTGACAACCTCTGGTTCCCGGGCTAATGGACAATAGCAGGCTTGCAAGCAGTGTTGCCGAATGAGACATTTTTTATCCTGATTTTTCTTAAACCATTTCCTATACAGTTTTTACGTCTTTCTGTGCTTCTTGTCCTAGGAAAACGTATGTTAGCGGCTGCCAAGTGATACCCGACCCAACCTGTATCAATACCGGAGCTCCTCACATATTGTTAGTATTATTTTAGAAACCTCTGTGGATATAAATGGATACAAGAAGGGTTGTGAAGCTTTGAGCACTAGGACACTCTGTTGTATGTCAGCAATATGACCTGGTCGTAGCTCGACACTTCCTTCCTCTCGTCCCTGCAAGCAGCCACCATCTGTCTCTTGTTCACATTCTGGAGCGAGCGCCATATTTTGTGTGTCCCCATTCCTGGATGCTGTATGACCCATATTGACCGCCTCCTTTCTTCTTGATGAGTATCTTCAAGTAACACCATAACCACAACCTCCTCAAATATTTCGCACATTATTCTTTTTATGTTACTTAGCTGCATTCTGGTCACTTTATTAACAAATGTCTTCTTTTCAATAGGTCAACACGATTGTGCCCAATTATATTGGTTGATATTGCCCTACCTCTGAAAAACAAATCCGAGATTAATAAATTCACATGAACGACTAGTTTCGGTCCTCAAGTGATCATCATCAGATCCCTTACATACAGACAGACTATTAAATCTGTCTACATGTGAGTTGAGGTATTTACAATATCAGTGGCGTATGCTTCTGGGATGAACTAATAAGCTATGAAGAGCGTCTATTCTTTATAGGCTTCTATGCCCAAGATCGCGGGTTCAAACGTTAAAAATCCCTCAGTATGTCTTCCTTCGGAGGGGAAGTAAAGCCGGCGGTCCCATGTCATACATTTATGGCATGTTAAAGAACCATCAAATAATTATACCTGTGTGAAGCTAAATGAATATAGGTTAAACATTTGACTAACGTTCTTAAGTTCCTACGTTCGTCGTCAAGAGCCTACTGCGGTGGCATCTAGCAACTAATTTCTGAACTAGTTGGTCGTTGACGGTGGCGTTTGGCGGCAAAAGTAGGAACTACTTGAAAATTGATCGTCTGCAGTCCTTACTTGAATTAAAACAGATACACACACTTATACAGTCATCACAATTAACACCGGTTATCAGACAGATTCTACACACACCCAAAGTACACCGGGCTACATGACCGCGTTGTCGCAGCCACTAATCTGAGGAACCAACCAACCAACTCTTTATAGGACGGAACTATTGTTTTCAAATGTTTTCTTAAGTTTGTTTTAAGTTAAGGTTTTCTGTCTTTTTGTTGTGCTTTTGATTTTGTTTGGTTTTGTTTGGTTTGCTTTCGTGTTTTTTGATTTTTGTTTTGTGTCTTTTTGCTTTGTGTTGTTTCGTGTTTGTTTTTTTCTGCTTTAGTTTTGTTAGTGTTTTTTATTTTTGTTTTGTGTCTTTAGTTTTGTTTGTTTTTCTTTCTTTTTTGCTTTATAGACAAAATTAAACTATCAATGAAAACAAACCTACACTACACGATAAAAAATGAACAGTTTTACTCCGGTTAAGAGAAATGTTCTCGAATGAACTTCGTTTGTCAACAAACCGAAGATTGGTTTTATCCAAAATAAACATTTAATCGAATTACGTATTTTCATTATTTTACTCCGGGAGGGGGGAGGGGGGGGGGGTGAGGGAATTGATCGCCCTGATCAACCCCAGAATTTACGCCACTGTACAATATGTACACTTATTTAGTTACTGCGGTTACTGCTCCATAATGGAACTGCAGACTTACCCCCAGCGAGAGAGAAATCTCGGCAAAGGGTGGCCAAGACCACGAAGTAAGAAGATGAAGACGGGCACAAAAGATATTATCTCGACCTCATTCGCTTCCTATCTGCATTCGCCGTGCAGATTTTCTGGGATCCTTTTATCCAGTTTAATAAGAAGACCGGTCGGATGACAACAGATGGGAACACCCTCGAGGGGTCTGCCTGATCCCCGGGCAAATCAAATCACCTCAAGCTTATAGTCAGCACCAATGGAATACATGTGAATGGAATGAGAAATACAAAGTATATAATAGAATTTGATGATGAGAACTTTCATCTTGTATGTTTACTGCAAACCAGTGGTGAAGGCCAAATGCATTTGGTTGATGTATTCTGTGGATTTACACTCACCTAAATGCACTGGCAGTGGCAATTTTTTTGTCGTTTCTTCATTTGAGGGACTTGGGCATCGTGGACATTGCCGCGTATACTTGGATGTGTGTGAAATATTGTCTGATAACCTGTGTTATTGTGATGGTGGTAACATTGTGTGTAATTGTAATCCAGATGAGGATTGGTTCCATCTTGCCTTTCGCCTGGAGTAAAAGTGTGAAACCACAAAAAGCCACTTCCAGGATGGCTGAGGTGGGAATCGATCCCACCTCTTCTCAGTTTTACCTCACGAGGCTGAGTTACTCCGCTCCAGCCCTCAGACAGCTTGCCACGGTGGGTGAGTGGTCATTGTGTCAGTCTACTAACCCCAAGCTTGCAGGTTCGCTCCTGGCCGTGGTAAGTGATTTTTGAAAGGCGGAAAAAATACGACACGCATGTCATACGATGTTGGCATGTCAAAGAACCCATTTGAATTCAGTAGGCCGAGTTCATAATGTCAAAATTAATCTCGGGAGTTTCCGCCAACACACAGTTCCTCATTTCACTACTAGAAAGCGCTATGGTGTTCAAGGAGCTTAGATATCTAACATCTAACCTCCTTGACTTTCATAGTGATTCAAGGAACAACGAAATTCGACATGCAAGCTACCCTCTGGGTGTCAAATTACAAAGCTTGCACCCGACACCCGAGGCCATACGATATTATTATTATTATTATTATTATTAATATTATTATTATTATTATAGCCCTCAGACCAGAGTTTCTTGGCAGAGGTATCATGTGACTTCTTATACACTTGATAGAGATACATGTATTAGAACCATGTTGTGACACGTTCACGTCAGGAAGGTGTCCTTACCTCACGATATATTCAAATTGGTGGTAGCAAGTGAGTCACCGAACCCTTCTCACATCTGGCCTTGACGTTCTCGTTACGGAGTGGCTAGCATTCTGGCCTGGAGGCCCGGGTTCGATTCCCGGCTCTGCCAAGAAATTTAATTCTGGTCTGGGGGCTGGAAAGGGGTTCACTCAGCCTCGGGAGGTAAAACTGATGGTTGGTTCCTCAGTTTAGGGGCTGCGACAACGCAGTCATGTAGCCCCGTGTACTTTGGTTGTGTGTAGAATCTGTCTGATAACCGGTGTTAATTATTGTGATGGCTGTATTAGTGTGTGTATCTGTTTTTTAATTTAAGTACAGACTGCAACTTAGAATTTTTCAAATAGTTCCTACTTTTGCCGCCAAACGCCACCGTCAACGACTACTAGGCCTAGCTCATAACTTAGCTACTAGACGCCACCGCAGTCGGCTCATGGCAACAAACATAGAAACCTAAGGGCATTGTTTATATTATTAACCTATCCAACTTAGCTTCACACAGGTGTAATTAGTGGAAGGTTCTTTAACATGCCATAAATATATGACATGGGACCGCCGGCTTTACTTCGCCTCCGAAGGAAGGCATACTGAGGGATTTTAACGCTCTTAAAAATCCGACGGCTTCGGCCGGGTTTGAACCCGCTATCTTGGGCATAGAAGCTCAGCATGCTACCAACTACGTCACCGAAGCCGCCAATTTTATTTTAAAACACAATTTTGGGATTCAGTTATTGTATTTTGAATGTTTTATCGAAAATACATTTTGTGAGTATTTTGTCCAACTCTGACTTAAGGCCACGGCCGTTTCCTACCCGAATCCTACTTCAATTACAAATACACACACTAGTGCAGACATGACAGTGACACAGGTTATCAGACAAATTCTACACACACCCAAGTACACGGGACTACATGATCACGATGCCGCCAAGCCCCTAAAACAATCAACAACAAACATCTGGCCTTCTCATGCCAAACGATGGATACAGATTGCACAATTGCTTACTGGCGGGGTTTGAGCTTTTTCAACCCCCTCATCCCTTTAAAACTAAACTTTCTTCGGCTTTTCAAATTAATTGGGGTCGCCGGAGCCAACCAGGATCATTTTGGTTTTGGATGGGGATTTAAGGCCGGATGCCCTTCCTGACACCACGTGATTTTTCAGTTGAAATTTCCACCCCACAGTCATCTGGATTCGAATCCCAGCCGAATGACGAGCAGCTAAGCCACTGCATCATTACGCTCTACCCCCCCCCTCCCTCCCTTGGTTTACACAAATAATTTGTAGACTAGTTCTATTTTCGGAAATCCTGCTGCTAAAGAATTTTCATGGCATTCGCTTCAGTAGTTTTCAAACTAACCCATAAAAAGCGACAAGCAGACAGCCAAAATTGAACACAGCAATTTATCTAGGTTTATGCCGTGTCTTGTGCGGGGTTTCACCTAAGAACACCAAGATAAGCTTATCAGTGGGCTCTTGGTGTCCATGTCTTTATAAGAAGATGAACAACAGTCTGCTTGAGATTTTAGCTCTCGCAGTAAAGAAGCGCAGGTGCACAGTTCGCTACTCCTGTTGGGGTCCGGGCACGGACGCCAAGAGCCCGCTGATGAGCCTATCTTTGTGTTCCTAGGCAAACCCCGCACAAGACACGGCAATACATCTAGAAAATATTCTGTGTTTAATTTCCTTGGCCGTGAAAGCCAATATACCATCTTTTTGGAAGACAGACAAACATTTAAACTGCGGGTGTTTTTAGTCATTTAACACTTCATCCGGGATAAATACAAAATATTTACACAGAAAGTTTATTTTATTTATGGAGATATATAATTGAGCAGGGTCTGCGTAGCCCAGTCGGTAGTGGAACTGAGCATCTAACTGAAAGGCAGTATGTTCAATTCCCACCCAGATAGTGGATTTTAGAAAGACAACTAACAACTTTCAGAAACCCAAATGAGTTTGAGGTTCACCCAGCCCACAACAGAAATGAGTAGTTCCATCAGTTTTCTCGTTAACTTGCGGCTTGCCTTTGAAAACTATTGTACTTTTGCCGGGCGGATATGCTTACATATCATGTCTGCGGGGAGTGAGCCACGACTTTCCCAGCTCGAGGCACAGTGTTGTCAACTCTCCACCGTAGCTACTGAGAGCAAGCAGCGAGACTCGACAGAACTATAGTCCAGCCACCTAGTTTCCGGCTCTTATATTTCTCATAAGAGCCATGAGCCACGGGACTTCCTTTTCCGTACGTGGAATCTGAACCTCAGGATATTGCATTTCATTTCGAAAATCTTTCATGCATTGATCGGGAATCGAACCCGGTTGGCCTTGGTGAGGGGCAGACAGCTTGACCGCTGAGCCACCAAACCCCTTTGAGGGAGAGAGACAGCGTTGCCGGTTCTGTACTGCGAAATATAAAAGACGCAGACAACATAAAATATTTCCCACATTTCACAGGCTAATACGGCCTACAGAGTTAACCGTTAATCATGCACACACAAAACAACAAACCTTTCGTGAATTGCACTAACATAAAGGGCAACTGAACTCCAGAAAATAGACTTTGCAATATGCGCTAAATTAAAAGACCCGCTTACCAGCAACAGAGCTGATTAGCGGTATGTGACAACATTGTCTATAGGTGCAAGAACCTCTCCCAGCTTTGCCAACATGGCGAAATTCCACAGTGATCGAAGAATTTAGGGATTGAACCGCAAACCGTCGGAATAGCATAACAAAAGTCAACACGAATTTTGTGTCGGGGTTCTGTATGTCTGATTTTGATTTGTCTTACTTCACTAATGTCAGAGAAAAATAGTTTTACCTAATAAAGTTTGCTTTTGTAGCTACCACAACGGAAGATCAAATTTGAAGGAAATTCTCAGCTTTTTAAGTTCAAACAAAAACAAACGTTAATTATATAATCTGTCAATGTGTCATGATTGCGTGACACTAACGTCAACCCGTATGGCTTCTGTAACAATCCGTATACTCGTATTGGCTACATGTTCTAATTAAATAAATATCAAGTATTCTACACAGTTGGACTTCTGCATTTCTATTGATTACGATACTACTCAGCGCGGAAAGAATCCGGAAGGACCTTAACATATTTAAAAAAAAAACATGCTCAGTACGCATGTTAAGCCAGAAACTTAACTAGAGTACTATACCAGGGTGAAACTCAGCAATTATTTTAGGTTTATGCCGTGTCTTGTGTGGGGTTTCTCCTAAGAACAACAAGCTGGCTCGTCAGCGGGCTCTTGGTATCCGCGGCTGGACCCCCACAGGAGTAGCGAAATGCGCACTACCTCCCTTCTTATGAATCGCACGTGCGCCTCTTAACTGCGAGAGCTAAAAGCTCAAGCATTCTTTCAGCTCCCTATAAAGGCAGAGTTTTAATTCACTGGCCGTAAAAGCCAATAGCCTATACCATCTTTTTGGAAGCCTTCATAGGGAGGTTATGGCTGTTTGAGCTTTTAGTTCTCGCAGTGAAGAGGCACAGGTGCGCTTCATAAAATGGGAGGTAGCACGCAGTTTGCTACCCCTGTGGGGGTCCGGGCGGGGACTCCAAGAGCCCGTTAATGAGCCAGCCTGGTGTCCTAGGCGAAACCCCCACACAAGACACGGCATAAACCTAGAAACATTGCTTGAGTTTTAATTCACCGGCCGTGAAAGCCATTATACCTGGGTAATTCCAGGGAGCAAAAGCAGTCGGACACGGAGCTGACAATTCCACCCCATTTAGTGTCAATGTCACGAAGGGTGGAAGCACTACCTTCCACTACTCCTCCATAGCTAGAGCCCTGCGCAGATACACAAAACGTTATCCGTATCCGCCCCGCATACGCACGACTGTTATCCGTATCCGCCCCGCATACGCACGACTGTTATCCGTATCCGCCCCGCATACGCACGACTGTTATCCGTATCCGCCCCGCATACGCACGACTGTTATCCGTATCCGCCCCGCATACGCACGACTGTTATCCGTATCCGCCCCGCATACGCACGACTGTTATCCGTATCCGCCCCGCATACGCACGACTGTTATCCGTATCCGCCCCGCATACGCACGACTGTTATCCGTATCCGCCCCGCATACGCACGACTGTTATCCGTATCCGCCCCGCATACGCACGACTGTTATCCGTATCCGCCCCGCATACGCACGACTGTTATCCGTATCCGCCCCGCATACGCACGACTGTTATCCGTATCCGCCCCGCATACGCACGACTGTTATCCGTATCCGCCCCGCATACGCACGACTGTTATCCGCATCCGCCTCTCATCCGCACATTTGTTATCCAAATCTACTGGCATTACAATGCCGGCCCCATGGTGTAGGGGCAGCGTGCCAGCCTCTCACCCGGAAGCCCCGGGTTCGATTCCCGGCTCCATCAGCGATTTTAGAAACTGACGTGAGGGCTGGAAGGGAGCGCACTCAGCCTCATGAGGACAATTGAGTAGCAGTCTTGACAGTGAGGCAGCGCCCCGATCAAGAAAATCAAGATTAACGGCCGAGGGGATCGGATGCGCTGATCACGCGTCACCCCAATATCTGCAGGCCAAATGGCAGGGCAGCGGTCGCTTGGTAGGCCTAGGCCCTTCATGGGCTGTAGTGCCAGGGGTTATTGTTATTACTAGTATTACCATAATATTTTTAATTAGATAAAGCATTAAGTATTAAAGCAACACCTTTAGACATTAGAGGAGAAAGTCATTCCCTTAGGCTTTGTATGTCTGTGCTATGTTTAAAATGAATGTTATGCAGCCAGAATTGCAACCCTTCTCAGTTCGGAGTGTTAATTATGCTTAATGACATAATTTGAATTTGATTGGCATAAATACCGACAGCAGTGGCTACGCTGGCTAAAGCGCAGCGTTAGGTAGACGCGTGGGTTCGAGCCCCACCGTCGGCCGTCCTTGAAATGGTTTTCCGAGGTTTCCCCATTTTCAACACCAGGCAAATGCTGGGACGGTACCTTCTGATAGGCCACGGTCGCTCCTTCCACATCCTTGCCCAGTTTCATTCATCTTCATCCATTCCATCTCTCATCCCGACGCGCAGGTCGCCCACGGTCGTCGACTAAAAGACCTGCACTCGGCCTCTCAGGAGGCCACACGACATAATAGCTTAAATCATCATCCTACATTTGTCATGAAAAAATATATATATATTTCAAACATCTGGGTCCTAGTAATGATATTCAACAAGTTCGGATTGTATTCTAAAAACTATCCGTAAATTTTCTCCAAACATTGTCCGTAGCTTATCCGCTATCCGCACAACCACGCAAACTATATCCGCCGGGCGATAAATTTTGCGGATATCCGCATCCGCGCAGGTCTTTATCCATAGCCTTTACGAAGTTGGCTTTGCTATATCACAGAACACGTCAACTACTCTCAAACCAAGATACTGGAGCTCGTCATATTATCAGACCAATTCGTTATTAATAGCTACCTTACGGGGAAGATCCGCTGGCCCATGAACCAGTCTCACTTAACAACAAAATTCATTCCATTCCATACTTCCGCAGCAGCAGCAGCTTTCTTCTTTTTCTGTTATCGAAGAGAATCAATCATCAATATATGACGTCATGAGATGAGCAGTCGGAAGCCATCTGCCCCACTTCACGGCCAATTGCTTTTGGATTTCACTGCTGCGGTTCCATCGCCTTCAATCTTGATGGAACCGGTAATGCAGAGTTCTGCACGGCCGGCAGTGCTATTACATCCCAAGTCAGGCCAATGAATTAATCATCTCTTTCATTAATGTATTTATTATGAAGTACAACGGGGGTTTGTTGGTGGAAGAGGGGGGGGGGGGGGGTTGAGAACTTTGGCTTGAATCCATCTGCTTGTAGGGTTTCAGTAATTTGAGTGAGCTCGTCGAGAAAGTATTTTAAATCTGATTATCTCTTTCCCTGTCGCTTGCATCCAACAAATACTTTCTGATCCTTTTTTGGTCCATAACATGAAAGTTACCAACAGTGTAGAGAGAATAGAAAACGAATTTGTTAGTCAAAAAGTACAATGAAAAGGTTCCCTCTCTCCAGTGGATTTATCCGCGATGAGGAAAGTGAAAGCAGTCACATAAGACACGCATTATGCTCAGACTTTAACAAAACTACCATGTCCTTGCAAATTACAATCCTCCCCAGAAATCGATATCCTCGTAATACAGAGTATTTCGAAAATGAGTGCTCTGCAAAGAAATTTAATTGTGGTCTGATAGCTGAAACAGAGTACAGTCAGCCTCGTCAGATACAACTGAGAACAGGTGGGTTTGATTCTTACCTCACAAGGGAAGTATCTGGCAAGACAGGTCAAACCTATCTTGAAACTTTGTGGACGCAGTCGTTGTACTACGAGGGCTGTTTTTTTTTTAAGTAAGGGCCGTTTTATTTTTAAAGCCCGTAGTTAGTGCGCACGCCGCATCAAGCGTGCGCGCTACCTCCCGGCATCCATTGCGAACAAGCAGGCGTCAGTTGCAGCTGTGTAGCTAACCTGTACGCTGAACTGTGCATCTTTACAATGTTCAAGATTATTGATTCGCCCGCCGCATGTGAGGTACGTTTGTGTCTGAAAACCTGTAGTTCAGGAAATTGCGCTCTCGATGGGTACCCAGACTTCTCACAGAAGACCACAAACGAAAGAGATTGGCCAGTTCCCTCACTTTTTTTTTGACTCGTAATGCCCAAGAAGGGGATGACATGTTGAGTCGAATCATCACAGGAGATGAAACATGGGTATCCCATTCCATCCCTGAGACCTCTTTTCGCAGCTGAAACGTCATCTTGGTGGGAAGCGCTTCGCCGACGATGAAGAAGTGAAAACAGCCGTGAATTCTTTGTTGTCAGAGCAGGCGGCAACTTTTATGCAGAGGGATGTCAGAACTTAGTTTTAAGGTATGATAAGTGCCAAAATAAACAAGGCAACTATGTAGGAAAATTGAGGAATGTATGTAAAACCTAGAAATAAATATGATTTCAAAATAAAATGTTCGGTTCATTTTAAAAAAATAAACGGTCCTTACTTAAAAAACAGCCTTCGTATAAGAGGACGACGTGTGGAAAAGACAGCCTCCAGATTGAACTGCAAGGCTCCGAATTTGTACCTGACAGCCTGGTACGGAGTCTTGACGGCTTGCGGAGCTGGACATCCCTGTCATTGCTGGACGCAGAGCAACACGCCCCAGCTGACTGGAGCGTGCAGCTGCATTCCACCGGCCTTGAGTGCCTGGGCCGTCAGGGCTGTCCCTTCCAATATGTACGGTACTCACTACTTCCCTCGATTTATATCAGAGATTCCCCACATGATTTCGGAGCCTTGCAGTTCAATCTGGTGGCTGATGTGGACGAAACCATTGGTCGCTACTGGGTTAGACGACTGTCTGGACGAAACCATTTGTCTAGACGAAATCATTGATCGCTACTTGGTTAGACGACTGTCTGGACGAAACTATTAGTCTGGGCAAAACCATTGGTCCCTACTTGGTTAGATGACTGTCTGGATGAAACCATTAGTCTGGACGAAATCATTGGTCCCTACTTGGTTAGATGACTGTCTGGACGAAAATTACTGATTGCACTACACGCAAGTGGGTCTGGGGCATAATCTCCAGGTTAGGTTTGTTTTGTATGTAGATCAGTATTGTCACGAGGACAATTTATAGACTGGGCGCGATTTACGCACATTTTTCAGTGGGCGCTATTTTCCCTGGACGCGATTTCCGAACAACTGTCGAAACTTTTCTCGACGCATCTCACACTACTTACCTCCTCAGCATGTTTGGGGTGGGGGCCAGTGAAAGATAGACACCTTCCCCTGCTTGGAGTAGACGCCCATGGAGATTCCTCATTAGCGCAGCTCGGATTCACTAAATTTAATGAAAACAGCCCCTTCTGAGGGCGTTGGACCATGGGGGCAATTGACAGGACACCACCTTATTTCAAGTGCTGGGGTCTCTACCTCCAATCATATACCCTATTACTGTAGCCTACTTACAGCAACACACTGAATGCTTCAGTCACCAAATACACACAGATTATATCAGAGAAATCCAACACACCCAAATATACAGGGCCGATGACCAAGAAGTCTCAATCCGCTGAAAATGAATTAAAAACTATTGTTCATAATGGTGACTTATATTATTTGTCATAATAGTGTCATTTAAACAAAGCCTCCGTGGCTTAGTCGGCAGCACACCGGCCTCTCACCGCTGGATCCATGGTTCAAATCCAGGTCACTCCATGTGAGATTTGTGCTGGACAAAGCGGAGGCAGACATGTTTTTCTCTGGGTTCTCCGGTTTTCCCTGCAACACTATACACTATCATTTCATTTCCTCCGTCATTGACTTAATCATAGCCCCAGGCAGGGGGTGTCAACCAGATAGGGATAATTTGGCACCATCGGTGTAGTAGCGCGTGCCAGTCGTATGGAGCGCTGTATATCGTCTTGCCAACATATGCATGATACACGTTGTAATTAAATTGCAAACATATCCCTATATTTAGTCAATAAATATACACATAATTCCTAATTGACATTTCCTTGCAACTATCTTGCTCACAGACGATAATTACGGCACTTATCATTAAATAAGAAGCCTCCGTGGCTTAGGCGGCAGCACGCCGGCCTCTCACCGCTGGGTCCGTGGTTCAAATCCCGGTCACTCCAAGTGAGATCTGTGCTGGACAAAACGGAGGCAGACAGGTTTTTCTCCGGGTACTCCGGTTTTCCCTGTCAAAATTTCATTCCAGCAACACTCTCCACTATCATTTCATTTCATCTGTCATTCATTTACTCATTGCCCCAGAGGAGTGCGTCAGGCCTCGGCAGCCGGCACAGTTCATATCCTCGCCGCTAGATGGGGGCTTCATTCATTCCATACCTGACCCGGTCGGTGACTGGAAGCAGGCTGTGGATTTTCATCATTAAATAAACATTATTTCTACTGGGTTGGCGGCACTGACCATGCCATGGCGGCTCTGTTTATTATATGCTGTATGTAATAATATTGGCCGTATATAAATAAGCTAATGTTGTGTTGTATCTCATCTTTCTTACATCAAATCTTCTTCGTGGTAAAGAGAAGTGAACAGTTCTTCTTCTGCTACGACAAGTAAGTAGGCCTATGCTTATTTTATGAATTTAAGTTAAAATGTGTTTCTGTATTGCGTGTGAAAAATATAGTTTTGAATTGATATTTGAAGCAGTGTACAGGTGATATTCTACTTGACATATCAATTAACTTTCACTCTTATTTATCCCATAGGTAGGCCTACCAATTCTGTGAACAAATCCTAAATTGCTGTTCTCGAAATAGCAGAGGAATGTGGCAATTACTCTCTTGACAAATGACCAGGTAAGAAGTCTATGTTTGGGTTGGATCAATCAATTCAAGTGCAATAACTCCTACTGCAGATGGCAATCTGCAACATAATGTAGATTTTACATGAGGCTAAAACTCAGGAACTCACTGCTGTTGAGTACGGTATGGAAAATGGCAAAACAAGATAATTTGAGCTAGCCTGTACCACTTTACCCCAATAACTTAAGTTTAAACAGTGTTGCATGCCTTGCTTCTCTTGATGTTATTGATTTCAAAACCTAATGTCCTCCTCTTTTGAACACAGTGACATGAAACAAGTAAACTGCTTGCATTTTTTTTTTCTTCAGGAAAACAGTTTAACAAGGAGTGCACAAAATATATGTATATATACAGTAGGCCTATATTTATTTTAAAAAATTGCACGTTTATAATTGGATTTATAACAAAGTGGAGAAACATGACTAACTGGTGATTCACAATAGCTGTACGTATGCTCTGTGGAATGCTGGCATTTAGCACATGTTGGCAAAAGCCATGGACCTATGAATGCCAGTGTACCATTGAATATATTATCGACAAGCATTTTATGCCTATGTGGTTGCTACTTTTCACGTGTACCTGCATGCATCCTTCAGTGTGGCTTTTTAAATTGTTACAAATTCTACAGTTCCTGTCAAAAGATGAAGCCACCACCCAAATAGACCTACTGTTAAAGCCAGCTACTGGACACAGAGACACCCGTCCAGAAATGTAAACCTTACCGATAACATAGGTCGTCCTGCAGGCAATATTAAAAGTGAAGTAACGATACTCTTGCTACAAAAATTGCAGTATCGTGTGGAAATATACCGGTATAACACTTAACATATTTTTTAACTCTTCATTTGCAAATTTTCTTTGCCTGTGTGACTCTCCCACTGTGCGTGACAAAAACTAGGGGAGCATATATGGCTAACGCGGTCCTACCTAGTAATAGTGAATGAGATGAGAACCTGCCTCTATGAAACTCTCAACTTCGTTAATACGGATAATGCATGATTTTCATACCTTATATTCATAATCTAGGGGACAATACCAATTGAAATTGCTGTCCATTATCACTAGTGCGCTGGAAATTTGTGCTTTTGTTTCTTGCCCATTGAACGATGGCAGCCATGTTCCTCAATCGCATGAGGTCTCTTCAACTGTTACCTAGGTGCATACATTGACGTCACGTTCGTGTTGCCAACATGTAAGATAGGCCTACAAAATACACCTGACATGAGGTCGGTCATATGATTGACTAATTTCACTGTGTGTGACAAAAGCGAGGGGTGCATGTATGGCTAATGCTGCCCGCGCTACCTACCTAATGAACGATTCCTTGTATAAAAGTTTTAATCGTATTAATGCTATGCTCTCGTGTCCAGCAGGTTTCATCTGCATCGGAGTTGAAAAATGAAATTGTTCCAACGATTTGTATCTGGATCACCTATTGCTGGTGGTATTACAATGTATAACATGGTTGCGAGACCAGTATCTATGAACTTATGATATGTGCACTTACAAATGCGCATATTGGTTGTAGCATTAAGATATAACTAGAAAACTTTTGTGTGCTTTAGTTTTGAGATACTCGTATTCAATTTCACAACGTTCTGATCACAGTACAATGTCCATATGCTACAACTAAAATGTGCATTTGTAAGTAGTACGCATAACATGATAAGTTACTAGATAACCTAACGGTCACAACCACGTTATACATAGTAATACAACCAGCAACAGGTGATTCTCAAGATACAATTAACGTTGGAACAGTTTCATTTTTCAACTCCGATGCAGATGGAACCTGCCGGACACGAGAGCATTAATTCGATTGAAACTTTATACAAGGAATCATTCCTAAAACTACACGAAATGATAAACATGTCAAGACTTTGTGCAGAATATAAATATTTCTTTTGAAGCTACTCGAACAACTACAACGAGAATAAGCCAGCAAATAGTTTAGCAATGGCAGATATTGAACGTAGAAATCCCAATCCCTCTCCCTCTATCATGTTAACGATTTCACCACAGTCCATCGCAACTCCAATGACGGTCTAGATGCAACAACTTTTAAGTATTTGCCTCGACCAAATATTACTAACTTAGATAGTGCAGCCTATGCAACCCAAGTTCTTGTCACACACAGTGCGAATAGTCACACATCAATAAATCTTTCTCTAGACCAATGGGTTTGGCCTGGAACAATAATTAATTAATAGGTAGCGTGATAGCCATATATGCAACCCTGAATTTTGTCAAGCAAAGAGGGGATAGTTACGCATCCGTATTAACCAAGTTGTGAGGGTCAAATGAAGGTTCTCGTCTCAGTTTTAATAAACAGAATTTTCTCTTCGAATAACATTCCAAATAATAGGCATAATACGGATGAAGTTCGTTCGCTTCACTGAGAAACATGATGTTTTTAAGCCTAGATCAGGGGTTCTCAACCTTTTTCAACCATCGTACCCCTTTAAAAAATTTAACATCCTGCGTACCCCCTACTAACCTTTCTTAGGCAGTAATAATGGTTATTAAAAATGTAAAAGGTATTTATTTAGTATGGTTTAACCTTTGTAATTTTATAAGGAAAGATATTTTAATAAAACAAAATATAGTTGTTGTTTTTCAGTTCCTTTTCCCAAAGGGTGATTTTTGCAATCATTGCGTTAGTTTTCATTTCAACATAGAACTTATCAGAAACACTATCTTGCATACACTTATTCCAAATGTTCAGTTATTCAAAAATATCACTTAAATAGGAAAATTTTAAAAGCCAACCAAAGTCATTGAGTACTGATGATTAATTAGAATTGTGCTCGGTAAAGAAAATATGCAATTCTTTGTGGAAGTCAAATACACGCGCCGTAAATAACTCACACAGTAGTCACGGCACGAAGCTCACTGCGCATGTGGATCGAGTAGAAGGCTGGCCTGCCGCGTACCCCCTGAAATGATTCGCATACCCCTAAGGGGTAAGCGTACCACAGGTTGAGAACCCCTGGCCTAGATGATGAATATTTTTTGCCTAGGTAACCGTATAGGAGGTCTAGATAACAAACTCTTATTGGCATGGTAACTAACAGTATGAAATTTATCTCTAATGAATTATAAGTATAAAGTATAAATAAGTAAATTATAAATCCTACACAAAAAAGTAATTAACCAATTAAATCAAACAATTATAACTCATAAAAACAACAGATTATGAAACGCAGCAAGGTGAGTGTGCACTGGAGGCAACCAAACAAGCGACTGATCGGCGACAAGCAAGTGGTCAAATAGCATCACTCAAATTGGCAGCGTTGTCTAGTTTCCATGGCAACAAGCTATGCGAGCGATCTAGTCGTCAACTGTTTTTGCCCAGTGGTGCTGAACTGTCAGATTCCAACTCTGGAAAATACACCTATAGGTAGTGAGTTATTGTTGTTTCAAGGGGCAGAACTACAAGGTCATCTGCCCCTTATAGAGAATGTTATCACTCGTTCTACTTTCATACAGTGCTACTATAATACCACCTTGTGGTGTGGTAGCTGCCACTCCTGAGGTCCTGGGCTAGTTTCCAAGTAATTTAATTCTGGTCTGCGGGTTGGAACGACTCACAATCAGCTTCGTGAGCCAGAAATGAGAAGAGGTAGGTTCGATTCTCACCTCGGCCATCCAAGAAGTGGTTTTCCGTGGTTTCCTCACTTCCACTCCAGGCTAGTGCTGGGATTGATCCTAACTTAAGACTATGGCTGCCTCCTTTCCAGTCGTCACCTGAATTACAAAAAGTAGGCTATACTGCTCGGGTCCAAGCTCTGTGAACTTGCGGGGTGAGGGGAAAGAGCAAGGAATGGTCAGGCGAGAAGAGAAGGGTCTGTCAACAGCCCGCCATGATATCTGGTATTCCTTTCTATTCCAATAATGCTTACATAGGGCCGTTGCTCAAACCACTGTGGTGTTACGAATGAATGAGTGAGTCACCGACCAATGTATTTGGTTCCGTACTATGCACGGACTGAGGAACCTCATCACTCGTCAACACCACTTCTCATAGTCTGCGATGCACATTCCTCTTAGGTTCACGCAGCTTAGACCCGAGCAGTACACACTACTACAGATACTACAATAACACAGATTATCATACAAATCCTACACACTTCCAAGTACACGGGGCTAAATGAATGTTTTCAAAAGCCCTAAATGAATTGATATCAACAACACTATGATTGTACAATAAGAGATTCTTTTAAAATGTAGTTATAGTAGATGCAACCATACAAGAATCAGCAAATTGAAGTTCTCCATTTGAAGCATTACATATTTTATTAAGTTTACTGTTTCAACATACAAAATTGCATGTGTTGTAGGAATTTGCTGTTCATCAGTGTTAGCCATGGCATAAAGGAGGGAAGAGGTTCATTATCCTGCGCTATAGCCTACTGTTATGCCTTGGCAAGAGAGAAGAAAGGAACATGCCTCAACACGTACTTTTAGGAGGACCAGATTTGATTACTGTATTTTTCCTAAGTGTGATCTTGACTCTCGCTGTTATTTTTCTTCGTTGGCAACTTTTTAAATAAAACATGATGATTTATGGCAGTATTGAGTGTTTTTCTTGTTTTTCATTGAAAGTCCTATTTCTCCTTTCCCCTTCACAGCATGTCATAGAATTTACTGTATTAGTGTGCGATGATTTTTTTTGATGTACTTACTGTATTTCACCCTGCAAAAATTGGTGAACTGGATATATTTTAAAGGGAATATGAAATTAACTACTGTATAGAAATTTTGTAATATCCAATTATTTTTCTGAAATTTCAGTCTCCTAATGAATTTGGCACTAATTGCACTAACAATGTAAGTGTGATCTGGTTACACCACCTGTTTCCTTAGCATTCTCTCTTAACATTTTACTGTTATTCCTAACAGCATCAAGCATTTTAAGATATGAATATTCTCCCTTCCCAGTACTTTTCCTTTGCAGTTTATTCTAATAACTAATTGGTTATAGGCCTAAATGGGCCTACTGTGGTTAATTGGAAGGGACCATTTTTTTTAAGGTGAGTAATAATATGCTGCAGGCCTTTTAGTAGCCTAATTCTTGTCACCAATGCAATATGCTCCAATTGCAACTGAAAGAAATGTAAACATGTAAATTATTGATGAGGTCATGTCCTAAAATAGGGGCATATGAGCTCGTAGTTCCGCCCCTTAAAACAACAATAACTATCTAACATGTCCTAAATGCTGTGATTGTTCATTTCAGAGTTCTGGAAATCACAATTTCCCAATTCGGTATTATTTAAAAAAATATGTTATTGGTATTTTGAATGTGATTTAGTTCTTGTAGATCATATGATTATCTCCACACTTAAAAACGTGCTATAAGTATTGGGAAGATTGTGATTTCCGGAACATTGAAGTGGGCAGAGCATTTAGGACGACAATATTTAGCGGAACGAGGGGGAAGGGGTGGGGTAGGCTACCCGCACGGCCGTGCTACACGTCAACTAGTACCGCAGTCAATCACCAGACAGCGCTGAAGTCTTAGGTGCCAAGAATTAGCATGGCTGTCGGCTATCTGTAGTAGTAAGTAATCTGTGGCCCCAGGGGAGTTCGACAGGCAGCCGGCACAGTTCATATCTTCGCCGCTAGATTCATTCATTCCATTCCCTGACCCGGTCGGTCGACTGGAAGCAGGCTGTGGATTTTTCAGTGTCATATTATTTTGTCAAGTACTGTAACTTCTTTGCAGCGATGAGACATTGCGTATCTCGAGGTGGGTCGTTAGCACTAATGACAATAAGGCTCTACACCACGTGCGTGCCGCTATAAATACCAGTACACCATGTGGGGCTGACGCCCACAACAACAAAAACAAGGGAACACTGACCTCATTCCACTGTAGATGTTTATTTTACAGTGTTGATACCCAGAATTAATGAAAACTCAAATGAGGTTTCATACTACCACACATTTCTGGCAAAGGAACTGGAAGCTATAGGTATAGACGCGAAAAATGTGAATAATAATAATAATAAAAACTGGAGAAAGAAAGGGAAGAATCATTTGCAGAATCATGGGACCCTATTACAAGAATGTCATCCACCAAAACAGATCCAACAAGGAAGTATTTTGTAAAACAGAGAGGCGTAGGTCTACACACACGATCCGTAAAAGACGGGCAAGATTTTATGTCAACCTCAGACGATTGGACGGCAACAGGTTGACAAAGAAGATCTTTTACTTTTTTTGATGTGTAACATCTTTCCGCTCGGTTTCTGGATAGTTTTGTGGGAGTGATTTTGAAAATTGGGGACGGAAGTGAATCGGGCGGAAGTGGATCGAACGGTAGTGGATCGGACGGAAGTGAAGAAGACGCACTGCCAGAAAAATGGGACGGAAGTGAATCGCGTGGAAGTGGATCGAACGGAAGTGGATCGGACGGAAGTGAAGACGCACTGCCAGCTGGATGTACAATTGAAAATGTGTGTATTAGAAACAAGGCAGTGTGTGCTCTGTAGCGCGAGAATGTTATGGCAATACAGTAGACAGTGCATTTAGCAGGCACTGGTTTGACGAGCACAGTGGCAAATGTTTCACCGACTTTCATTTGTCATTGAGCAGTTTATGAAGCTTCACGTTCAAGGTTGAATATTACATGGGGTAGGACAAAGACGACAAATGACATTTAAGTAAGCGGCATTATTGTCAAGCTGTGGGTGAGTAGTCAAATATTAAATGCATAACAGAATGTTGTTATATGAGTGGAATAAAAGCTGTATTTTCATCATATGTTAGACTAGGTCATTTCATGATTGTAGGAAGCCATGTTTTGATTGTTTACGACGAACTGTATGAGAGCCTTGAGAATAATGAATGTTGTAGTTACTGAGGAATGTGCTCACAGTATTTGAGAGTACTGTCGACGTTGTGTGTCACTTTGTTATTATGAATTATTAATGTAAAAGTAAGGAAGCTTGTAGTTTTGCGTGTCCGTTAATCTCACGGTCATGATCCACGGTACCTCCCTTTTACGTGGAATGCGAACCACAGGACATGGCATTTCAATTCGAAAATCTCACATGTATTGACCGGGAATCAAACCCGGTCTACCTTGGTGAGAGAATAACAGCTTGACCGCTGTGCCACAAATGTGACAGTAGCATATCTCCAATTCAATCTATACCTTCATCATAGTACCAGTATGAAAATGGAGTGTAAATTAACATTTTAAGAATGTCGGAGCTGTGTAATATACGAGTAGGATAACATGTCAGATGTTACACATCATATGCGACTACTGTAAGGCTCTATCTTTTTTTTATTCCAACCACGATACCCTGGTTTAGAAACCCCAAAGAAGACCTCCAAATGCATCAAATCAATCCCGACGACGCACTGGACAGGGATCTCTTCCGCAGAAAGGTAGTGACGAACGTGCTTAACTGAGTCTTGCCTCCAAAACGAAGACATGGTGCCCCTTGGACAGAGGATCGTAAGCAGACTCATTCCCAAAGGATGAGAGAATTCTGGGCGCAAAAGAAAGCCTTAGGTGACAAGACTTAAGGTGGTCCTGGATGACCCTGGCGAATTATATAATCATCATCATTTGTTGCACTTATGGGCCTTTAAGGCCTACAGCAGAAGAACAAGAGGAAGAAAAAGAAGAGAAAAAGTGATAACAAAGGAATCAGTCACAAAGGAGGAGGTACGGTATCTACTGCAGATCCATCGCGTCCTGGGGCGTCCCCTTGGGCGTCTTCCAGCAGGTTGTTAATGAAGGACTCGGTTTTGGACGGATTCATCAGCTCAAAAGATGTGGCCAAACCACTGTAATCTCTCCTGTCCTAGTACTCGACCAATTTGTGGTTTTCCAAACCACTGATACATGTCATCCTTCGTTCTTCGATCCCATTTACCATCCATGGCATTGAAAACGGGTCCATAAATCTCTTCCTCTCGAAGGCAAGGATGGCTTCTTCGGTTGTTGCTGACGTCTCTCAGATTTCACAACCATACAAAAGTACCGGCCGTTCTTGTGTCATGCATAGCTGAATCTTATTCTTCTGCGATTTTTTTTACGAGGGTCTGTGGAAAATCTTCAAAAGACACGTGTGAAGGGTCCGCACTCCACAGTAGTGTGTGATTTTTACCCACTAAAAACCACCTCCCTTTTCCCACGATGCGTTCATCACCCCGGAACCGCTTTCGCATTACTTCTGGGTGATGTCGTGCTTACTTAGCCTTTCAGACTTCTCCTTTCTTTATTTCTTCTTAAGGACGTTCGTACGCTTCCAGATCCCGCTTTTTCTGGCGAAGGACATCCTCCACATACACTGCTACCTGATTCCATGATTGCTGGTTCCGTAACATCACAGAAATAATATTATCTGGTGTCAGGTCTCCCAATTCAGTTTCCACATATTCTCTCTTTATCATCCAATGGCCGCACACGAAGAAGGTGTGAAGTACATCATCGATGTCGTCACAATATATGCATGTTGCACCACTCGCTCCGCCTACTCTATGCAGGAATTTCCGGAAATATCCGTGTCCTGTTAGAAGTTGTGTGAGGTAATAATTGACTTCACCATGGACTCTTTCGACCCAGGTATCCAGGCGTGGTATCAGTCGCTTGGTCCATTTACCACGAGGGTCACTTTCCCATCTGAGTTGCCATCGCCTCCTCCGTTGTTTAAAGGCACGCTTCTTTGCACATTTCTTTCCCAGCTCTCCTTGGGTACGAATTATATATAATAATAATAATAGCAAAAAGATCAATTTCGAAGAACGCAACATTAAGACATTATAGCCTACCACAGTCTGTCTGTCTGTGTGTGTGTGTGAATGTGTGTGTGCGTACTCCGAATGTCTGTCTCCCCCTATCAATTCGAATACGGTGAAACAGAATTGAACGAAATTTGGTACAGAGGTAGAGCTAGCACAGGGTCATGTTTTATATCGCCGCCATCTTGACGGAAACGTAATTGTGGCCACCTAAATGTTCAAAGCCTAAATCAAATTACGACTAACCTAATCATCCGATTTAAACCAAATTTTGAAACAACATACATTTTGATGGCGAGCGTCATTTGACTAAACTACAAGGTCATCGGCCCAATAGTTTGCAGATAGCGGCTATGTATGTGTGCAAATCGATTCCCCCTATCAATTCAAACACGGTGGAAACGAATTGAACGAAATTTGGTTCAGAGGTAGCACTATTAAAGAGCATCTCAGTGTCTTGTTTTATATCACCGCCATCTTGACGAAAACGTAATGGCGGCCACCCAATTGTTAAAAGCTTAAATCAAATTACGACCAACCTAATCATCTGTTCTCTACCAATTTTTGCAACATTATATCTTTATGTATGGCAGTATGAAGAATCATTTGACCAAACTACAGGGTCATCAGCCCAATAATTTGCGGATGGCGGCCATATATGTGTGCAAATCGATTCCCCCTATCAATTCAAACACGGTGAAACCGAATTGAACGAAATTTGGTACGGAGGTAGCATTTGCAAAAGGCAACTCAGTGTCATGTTTTATATCGTCGCCATCTTGACGGAAACGTAATGGCGGCCACCCAAATGTTAAAAGCTTGAATCAAATTACGACCAACCTAATCATCTGATCTCTACCAAATTTTGCAACAACATACCTTTATGTGAGAAGTGTTCTTTGACCAAGCTACAAGGTCATCAGTCTAATACTTTGCATATGGCGGCCATGTATATGTGGAAATCGATTACCCCGATCAATTCAAACGCTGTAAAAACGAATTGAACGAAATTTGGTACAGAGGTAGCACTAGCAAAGGACACCTCAGGGTCATCTTTTATATCTCCGCCATCTTGACGCAAACGGAATGGTGGCCACCCAAATTTTGAAAGCTTAAATCAAATTACAACCAACCTAATTATTTGATCTCTAAAAATCTTTGCAAAAACATACCTTTTTGTGGGAAGCATCTTATTGACAGAACTACAAGGTCATCAGCCCAATAGTTTGCAAATAGCGGCCACGCATGTGTGCAAATCGATTCACCATATTCGGCGAAACTGAATTGAATGGAATTTTGTACAGAGGTAGCACTAGCAAAGGGCACCTCATATTCATGTTTACTATCCGTATAACACGTATTTCAACAAGCTACTTGAAAAGGAGTTATAACAATACCCATGCATTTAGGCGAAAGTAGGCTATATGTTATTTACTGAACATCTTGTTGTAAGCTCACATAATCCTATCATTTGCCATCAATTCGAAGATTGATTTTATTCAAAATTAAAAACTACCACAAATTTCATATTTTATTATTTGGCTTCTGGGGGGAATTGATCTCCCTGCTCAGGGGCAGATGACCTAGCTGTTCCCCCCTAAAACCCCCAATAACTAATTAACTGATCTCCTTGATCAACCGTAGTTGCGCCACTGGCAATGACAATCAAAATAGAAAACAAATTGCCAAGTAACACGTTAAGCCGGAAGCATAGACCTTTGAACATAACATGGTCATTAGGTAAAGGATTAGCGATGTCTGTGATGGGAGGAACCAGAAAGAGAGATCAAGGAACAATGGAGGGTAGGCTACGGTAATCACAAGACAATTAACGTTAAGCAAGTCCCAGGTCTCTGAGCGTAAGACGAGCAAGTCTGAAAGGAGAGCGGAAGTGGGACATTATGTCGCTTTTAATCAAATTAGTTTTCACGACCGTTTGAATAACAAAGGCGGTTTTTTAGCCATTAGGTCGTGTTGTTTACATACAGTACAAACCAACAAGATGTCTAAATAAAATCCCTCTCGGTAAGCCGGAAGGAGGAAGTAGATTTCACCGGGCAAATAAAAACATTTCGAATTCAATAAATTTGCCGATTGCTGTATACCTACGAAAGTTTCGTATGTTCAGCACACGGAAAGTCTCATCTTCTTAACATTCCGAAAACATTTTGCTCATCCCCTGGTGTAATGGTGGGTCATATCAGACAAGATTTTAATGTAATTTTTAGAGGAGTATTTACCATTTAAAACGATTTCGATAGTGTGCTCATTATGGGAGGTATAATTAATTATCTCTCAAAAGTCCATTTTTCACACCCCTTTGGTCAATAGTTAGCGCTATCCGAAGGATAGTAAGTAGGAACTTTGAATGGATTCGATTTTTCACATACTAAGAAAGTTATAGAGATATATCACGTTTTCGAAAGAGGACTCCATTTCAACCCCGTTAGTCTGATTCTGCCCATTAACGAACTCGAATGACTGTAGTTATCGTGTCTACAAGAAAGTGATATATAACTTAGACTGTATTCACTTTTGAACTGATGGTGGTTTTGGGATCTGGGGGATGTGAAAAGCGAAGATATGTCAAAAATGTTCCAATGTTGCAAAAAGATAAATCTGAAAAACATAGATATTGCATGCAAAACGCTAAATATGAAAATCATAGTTGTTACAAAACGCTAAATCTGATATTGTAATCATAGATGTTGCAAAACGCTAAATCTGATAATCATATATGATACAAAACGCAAATCATAGATGTTGCAAAACACTAAATCTAAAAATCATAGTTGTTTCAAAACACTAAATCTGAAAATCGTAGTTGTTTCAAAACGCTAAATCTGAAAATCATAGATGTTACAAAACGCAAATCATAGATGTTGCAAAACGCTAAATCTGAAAATCATAGATGTTAAAAAACGCAAATCATAGATTTTGCAAAACGCTAATTCTGATAATCTGTTACAAAACGCTAAATCACAGATGTTGCAAAACGCTAAATCTGAAAATCATAGATGTTGCAAAGCGCTAAATCAGATAATCATAGATGTTGCAAAACGCTAAATCTGAAAATCTGTTACAAAACGCTAAATCTGAAAATCATAGATGTTGCAAAACGCTAAATCTGTTACAAAACGCTAAATCTGAAAATCATAGATGTTGCAAAACGCTAAATCTGATAATCATCGAGATTGCGAATTGGGAATATTTCCTTACCCAACACATCAGTATTTACGCCTTCTCCATTGTAGGGGTTCTCAAACATTTTCTGTCACGCCCCTCTTCTGAAACATGAAACATCTAGCGACTCCCCCCTCCCCCTTATACTTCTTTAATTTTTCTTAACACTTCTCATAGGCTGCTTCGAACAACAAAAACGGATATGAGGATAGCAACATTCGTTACAGAATATGGAATATAAATATTTCAAACTGAGCCGGAACTCCCCTTTATCACACTCTGCCCCCCCCCCCCCTCCCCCCCCCCCCAGGAGAGAGGGAAGGGTTTCCCCCCAGTTTGGGGACCTCTGCCCCATTGGATTGTCCAAGAGAGGAAATGCCACAAATCGCCGGCAGTTCCTCAAATTCCTTTTCAAAAGAAAAGAAGTAGACTACGGTATTTTATCGGGTGCTAGCGGGGAAGTTTCCGCGGGCTAGGGCTTGCTGAGCGCCGCTGTCCCAGCTCATAAAGCACATAGCTAATGTATTGCCGGGCGCTCTCGTTCGGCCTGGCCCAGTGAAATGAACGACCTGTTAGCAATTATACTAAGGCCATAAATTGACAACTAACACGCTACAGTCAGGCACTTGAAAATAAATACCAGTGCATGAGGCGAGTCTGCCTAAATGAATTTGACGCCAGGCATTCCATCAATGAGTAATTATTACTGGGGCGCGTGTTGTTTCATTTGAACATCCTTATCATTTGCGGAATCTGTATGATAACCTGCGTTATTCTGAAGCCTTTGGCAGTGTATAAGCCGGCCCCGTTATCAAGGGCTATTCTGGAAGTCTAACGGCATCATACTGCGTCTAACAGGTCATATTGGCATGAGAATAATTGAACCTATAAATTATTAATATTTAAGAGGGGACACTCAGCCTCGTGAGGATAAACTGAGAATACGTAGGTTCAATTCAAACCTCAGCCAATCTGGATGTGGTTTTCCGTGGTTTTCTACTCTAGGCGAACGCCGGGATGGTTCCTAACTGAAGGCCACGGCCGCCATTTTCCCCAATCCTCATCTGAATAATAACAAGTAGTTCCGTGAAGAAATAAAGTCTATTTTCATATATCCTACTTATGTTAATTGCCACTATCAACATACAAAATTTCAGTTTGATTGCTGTAATAGATTCGTAGATATTGAGAACCGACTAAATATAGCGGATGGTCGCCATGTTGGATTTTAGCCTATTTTCAATTTTGAAAAAATAGGCTTATGAGATCACCTTTTGTCCGTGTGTTTGTGTGTGTGTGTGTGTGTGTGTGTGAGGAGTGTGTGTGTGTACCCCCTTAATAATTTCTAAACGGCTGGAGCGATTTCAATAAAACTCGGTAAGTTCATAGCACTATTCCGGACGACCCCGACCGTGCCCTTCAAATTTCGTTACGTCTCATCAATCCAACGTGGCGGCTGTGCGAAATATTTCACCAGCATTCAATATCTCCGAAACTATTCCCGATATCACTCTGGATTTTTTTTACGGTGATAAAGGGAACTACTAGAAGTTCACCTATGTGACTTTTGAAGAACTGGTAACTACAAAACCAACATGGCGGCCACGTGAATTTGCGACATTTAAATAGACGTTTCTCGCGATTTTACCAACCAAAAGCAATAAAACTTTACAGTATATGTTTATACACATTGTAATGCACCGACATCTAACTTGATTCAATTGTTTACATAACCACAAGATGGTGGATATGCCAAATATTTCACCGGCATTCTATATCTCTGAAACTATTAGCGGTAAAATCTTGAAATTTTGTACGGAGATAAAGAGCACTACTTGAAGTTCATCTATAAGACTTTCAAAAACCGGTTAACTACAGAACGAACATGGCGGCCAAGCGAATTTGAAAATTTCAAATAGACCTTTCTCGGGATTTAATGTTCCAACCGCAATGAAATCTGGTACAGGAAATGTTTATAAACTTGGTAATTCACTGGTATCTAATTTAGTTCAATATTGTTTACATAACCTCAAGATTGCGGCTTTGCGAATTTTAAAATCTCCTTGTTACTTCTTGTGTCGTAATCATGCGATTGAAGTTTGAATGGTACACGTACACAATAATCTTCATGTAACAGTACATAACTCTAGGACCTACATATATAAAATCCAACATGGCGACCATCCGAAATATTTAGTCGGTTATCAATATCTACGAATCTATTACAGCAATCAAATTGAAATTTTGTATGAAAATAGGCTGTATAGTTCTTCACGGAACTACTTGTTACATAATGCAGGTCTTAGAGTTATGTAGGCTAATGTTACATGAAGATTATTGTGTACGTGTAGTATTCAAACTTCAATCGCATGATTAGGACACAAGAAGAAAAAAACGAGATTTTAACATTTCGCACAGCTGCCATCTTATGGTTATGGAAACAATTGAAAAAAAAAATAGATGCTAGTGGATTAACATTTATATAAGGATTTACTGTACCAACTGCACTCGGATGGTTAAATTGCGAGAAACGACCATGTGAATATTTATACTTCGCGTCGCCGCCATGTTGGATTTGTGATCACCAGGTTATTGAAAGTCCTATAGGTGAACTTATGTTCATAGCCCCTATGAACATTAAAAAAAATCAGTTTGATTGCTGTAATAGATACGTAGACATTGAGATCCATCTAAATAATTCGGATGGGCGCCATGCTGGATTGTTTTATTTATAGGCCATAGAGTCATGTACCATTAAAGGAAAATTATTGCGTAGGTTCATTATTCAAACTTTCACTTCGATCGCATGATTACGACACATGAAATAAAAACTTAATTTTAAAATTCACACAGCCGCCATCTTGAGGTTATGTAAACAATTGAACTAAATTAGATACCAATGCATTGCAATGTTTATAAACCTTTGCTGTACCAAGATTCACTGTGTTTGGATCACTAAATCGCGAGAAAGGTCTATTTAAAATTTTCAACTTCGCTTGGCCGCCATATTCGTTTTGTAGTTAATCGGTTTTTGAAAGTCTTATAGATGAACTTCCAGTAGCGCCCTCTATCTCCGTACAATATTTCAGGATGACACCGCTAATAGTTTCAGAGATATAGAATGCCGGTGAAATATTTCGCACAGCCGCCATCTTGAGGTTATGTAAACAATTGAACGAAGTTAGTTGTCGGTGCATTACAATGTGTATAAACATATACTGTACCAAGTTTCATTGCGTAGCAAATTCGCTTGGCCGGCATGTTGGTTTCGTAGTTACCAGGCTTTCAAAAGTCTCATAGGTGAACTTCTAGTGGTTCCCTTTATCACCGTAAAATATTCCAGGGTGATATCGGTAAGAGTTTCGGAGATATTGAATGCTGGTGAAATATTTCGCACAGCCGCCATGTTGGATTGGTGAGACGTAACAAAATTTGAAGGGCACGGTCGGGGTCGTCCGGAATTGTGCTATGAACTTACCGAGTTTCATTGAAGTTACTAAGGGGGACACACAAAAATCCATCACACACACACCTTCACACACGCATACAGACAGACAGACGGACGGACAAAAGGTGATCTCATAAGCCGATTTTTTCATAAATGAAAATAGGCTAAAACACACATTTATACAGCCATTACAATAACAATGGTTATCAGACAAACAAGGAAAGAAAGACAGTGGAGCAGGAAAGAACCCATCCTCAGTACGGGCATGAACCGCACCCGCAACGACTGAAGTCAAGGAAGAGTTTCCTTAGAACATCGAAGGAACTTAGAACCCAGGCGCGGATCTAGAGTTCGGCTTTGGGGGGTGGGGGTCAGAGAATCGAAATTGTTAAGAAAAATGGTATCACTAAAAACGCAATCACAAAATAACCAAACGTACAAAACCAGACCAATTTTTTTTGCAAGCTATTGCAAGCTACATGGATAGAAATTTGATACGTTTAGCGCACCAAAAATATTCGTACAATTTGCAAAGCGTGTTTTGCGACTTTTACATCGAGCTTCGAGAAAAGTATCAAGGTACGTTACAGTTTCGGCAAGTCGAGTTGGTATCGACAAAGGGAGAAAGTCACAGCTTAAATTGCCAACCAAGCTTGCAGTTTGGACGTCGGCAAAATTTTTTGGTGCGAAAAAGGCCCCAAATTCCTATCCGTGCATTGCTGCACATTCATCGTGTCGGTAATCACAAGGTTTGCTAAACAAAATAGACGAGTAGATTTTGTTATATAAATAATCGTTTTTATATAACAGGTATGAAGTTGTAAATATGTACAGTTTTAACAGAACATAACAATTGCATAAAGATATTTTCAGTATTGAATAAAATGAAAAGAAAAAAAAACAACCTGTTTTTCAGTTAAAATTCGTTAAGTTATATTTGTCTGGTTATTGTGTTTTCGTTTTTGAGTTTGCAAAAAAAAATTGGTCTCCGTTTGGGGGGTCATGACCCCCGTGACCCCCCCCTTGAATTCGCGCCTGTTAGAACCACTGCTGAAAAAGCTAGGTTGCAGCTGTGGAGGGCTACGACCGACCTTTCCCCTGGTTGGAAGGGAATCTCTGAATCCTTACTTCCTGGATATGACGAGGAATGGACGACTTGGAAGTAAAGCCTTGCGCGAATGCGGATAACGTTTTGTTTAACCGCACAGGGCTCTACTTGGACGTCCCTGAATAGACTGAGATCTGGAGTAGGCAAATCAAATACTAATTTGGCAAGATGGGGCTACAATGATCAAGATCATATTCAATGTGACTGTGGGGAAGACGAAACTGTTCAACATATGCTTCAATGTCGACTTTGTCCAGCCTTCTGTACAGAAGACGATCTTCATCAAGGAACAGATAAAGCATTGGAAGTGGCCAAGTTTTGGGCGAAAATAATATAATTGTGTAAAATACGTATGTTTCTGATACGAGAATAAGAATAATAATTAGACAAAATTGGATACACACCCTAGTACACGGGGCTTATAGACTATGATGTCCAAGGCCTTCAAATGAAACAAAAACATTTAATATATAATAATGTTACTGGTACCGGGAGAGTTAGCCGTGGTCGTTACGGCATGACTAATGGCAGTCGCTCACATCCGGGAGGCGAGGAGGTTCGAATCCCCCCGCCGGCAACCTTGAAGATGGTCTTCTGTGGTTTCCCATCTTCCTTCCAGGCAAATGCCGGGGTTGGTCCCTAACTATAGGCCACAGCCGCTACCTTCCAACTCCTCGCCCTTCCCTTCCAACTTTCCTCCCCAACGGTACTACGGTACTTGTAGCTCACCCATTGGGTGTCCGTCTCGAAACAGCTACAAAAACTGGCGAGCCGAACATGTCCTCGGACACTCCTGGCACTAAAAAAAAGCCATACGCTAAAAAAAAAAAGTTACTGGTTTTACGTTTTACTACTAACGAGGGCCGCTGTACAGAACCTTCCACGTTAAGTATATGGAGTGAAGGGACGGGTGAGAAAACAGTGGACTTAGCACTTTCCTGCAAGCGAATTCTCTGTGCTTTGAAAGAATTTTCATTTCTCTTCAATGGCCTGGAGAATTGGCCCATAACGTTCCATTGGAGTGAAATAGAAGATCTCTCCATTTCACTTACTGCTTCTGTCTCTGTTTGAAGGTCATAATAATATAAAAAACAAGTTCCGTGACGAACTAAAGAGCCTACTTTTCTTAAAATGTAAGATTCATGCCAATGATTAATCTATATGGATCTATATAGAATAATGACGAAATTAAGTTGGTAATTTCGAAATTTCTAATTAGTTCGAAATACTGTATACCTGGCATAATGTAGCCTAATAGAGAACTACAGTTGGCAGCCCTGGTGACTAAATATATTCTTAGTTTCATCTCTTAAGATACAGAATAAAAAAATTTGGTTGAAGTCCAATGGATAACATGGACGTTACATGCAGTTAAACATTGGATCTAACAGCGCGCGTAAAATCATGTTGGCAACAATGACATACATGTACTGGTCAGAAATAATCGGAAATAATATGATCTATTGTCGTGTCAATTTTGAATGAAATTCATTAGTTAGTATAGAAGTTACATGCATTTTAAAATTGGACATATCAGCAAGCTTAGAATCATGTTGGCAGCACTGACGTAGGCCTATATTAGTTACTCCAAATGAATCTAGAATGCCAGGTACTATAGAATACGTGTGCAAAGTTTAGAGCTATTGGCTTGCATACTTTCTGATAAATTGATATTGGGGTAACAAAAATAGAGACAGTATTTATTAACAGTTGGCAGCCCTGGTTACTCTTAAGAAACGGCATAGTCATATCTGTTATGGTACACACAGCACACACGAAATTTGGTTGAAATGCAAATGATAGTATAGAAGTTACATGTATTTAAAGTTGGACCTCTCAGCAGGCTTAGAATCATGTTGGTAGCACTGACGTATATAAGTTACACCAAATTAATATAGATTGTCAGGTACTTTACGTGTGCATAGTTTAAAGCTGTCAGCTTGCATACTTTGATATATGGGTATTTGGATTTTAAAAAATGAGAGCATTTATTAACAGTTGCCAGCCCTGGTGGCTCTTAAGAATACGCTCAGTCATATCTGTTTATGTATACATAGCATATACGAAATTTGGTTGAAATCCAATTGATAGTGTAGAAGTTATATGCATTTAAAATTTGGACCTATCAGCAGGCTTATAATCATTTTGGCAACTCTGCCATGTATGACCTCCTGGAAATTAAACTGCAATATTATTATCTATACGTGTGCCATTCATATCTTCCAAGATATCCAACATGGAGCTCAAATTTCAATTGCGATTTTTCAGCAGTTGGTAGCACTGACATTTTCAAATATGGCCGTGAGATATGCAGGTATATATATCTTTACTCCTACCAATTTTTATTTTTTATTAGATTAATTTATAGTCACTTTAACTTAGAGAGTCTTATCGCGACTTCCACTGTAGATTTACATTATATAATACAATACATACAATTGAATACACTATAAAATCATAAAATGAACACTAGAAATTAAGAAAAGTTCCACTACTATGAGATGATCAATCAGATTTTGAAATGAAGTTCAGAGTCTTTGAAGAACTTGATGAGTTTTGAGCTGCGAAAGAGATGAGAAGGCCTCACATATCTTCTTGGGAATGCTGTTGTGCTGGCGCCAGTGGTTGTAGAGAGCACAGTCTGAGATTATGTTTCGATTGCTGCAGCCGTTTAGGAGTTGATAGGACACACACACACACACACACACACACACACACACACACACACACACCCACCGTGACAGACAGACGGACAGACATTTGCCGGATCTCATAAGTCTACTTTTTCCTCATTTTTGCAAAATGTGAAAAGTAGGCTTAGTCTATGAATTTTTTCAGGAAGATCGGTGTAACCTATAGTGCGGGAAAAAGCATTGCAAGCCTCAAGGTCACACTTAGTCGGTGCGGTGTCGCCACATACGTTCTCGCATCCAGCACGCGACTGAAGGTTCGGTGCAATAGAATGACAACACCGCCGGGCGCAGGGAGGAGAGCGGAGCGGAGGGCCGTTTGACCTTCAGGCTTCCAATGCTTTGTCCCGCACTATAGTGCTTTCCGAGATTATGTACCTTATTTGGATAAAAATGGATGTTGCGCGAAATGGTTGTGAAAGAAATGTCTGCAAATGTATTTGGTAGGTGTTTGCCAAGAAAGAAATGCCTGCAAAAGTATTTGGTAGGTGTTTGCCAAACTTGACAAACTTTAAAAGCCCATATCTCGGAAATAAATTAACATATTATATATTCCAATCGAACTTCCTGTGTTAATTTATTTATTGGGAACCCTAAATTTCAAAAACGGGGAAAAGCAATTCACCCAAACCTGAGTTAGAACCACGTTTACCCTCATAAAACCACCCATCTGTTGGCGAGAAACACTTGTAAGGGGATCAATGTAGAAATATTTGATGAGCGGTGGGTACGCATTGCTCGTCATGACTATACACTCTTTGCAGTTGTACCTCTTCCTTCTGTACTATCTCACGAAAGCAGCAATGCAGACGAAGCGGCTGTCTTGAAGGTCACGAGCTCTTGACCTATGCACAATCAATCAGCAATCAATCAAGTTGTATTCACGCTAATAGGTCACAAATTGTTCCGTGTAGAGGGGCAGGAGAGGGCAGACCAGGTTCTTACTGTAATGGCAGGAGATGCTCTCAGTTCAGAAAACATAAGTCCCTACGCCATACAGTGGGGCAGGAGAAGGGGCAGAAGATGCTCTCTGTTCAGAAAACATCGGTCTCTGCGCCTTGTAGTGGGGCAGGAGATGCTTTCTGTTCAGAAAACATGCGTCTGTAAAACCTTCCCTAACAAAGTTCAACGACATACACGCCTCAGTGCGTGATAAGTATGAGTAAATGAGGCAAAATAATCAAAATGAAACAAAACAATAAATGAATATTAACATTTCTACATAGTAGACTATAAAACAAAGTCCCCGATTCCGGGATGTAACGGGTAATTTGGAGAACCACTGGATGGATTTAGATGCGGTTTTCACCATTCTGTAAAGGATTTCCCGAGGAAGGTTTCTGTAGAAACACATTTGTTTATGACCAAAGGAAGCCGAGCAGTAACGATTTCAGTGAATCGATTCGAAGAAAACCCTGCCGTTCAGGCGCCTTTGAAGCTTATGTTGAGTAAACCGTTAAAAATATCTATAGTATATATTATGAGTGTAACAACTGTTCAGCCTCAAAAGTACTACAAAAGTCGCGACAGCATATCTCTATCATTAATACATCGCCCACTATAAGTGTTTCTACGTTTTCATTTCTTCCAACAATCTCCATTCAGTGGAAATTTAAATGACTAGCTTCGGAGCGAGTTAACGAGCTTAGCGAACGAGCCTATCACCCCAGCATCAAACTGTCGAGTCATGTCGAGTTAAGGCTTTAGAGAATAGTATATGTGTTTGGAGTTTCGCTGTTCACCTCACAAGTCAGCTTTTCTGAATTGGGTATGGGAGCTGCCACCCGTGCACCTTTTAAGCTTACGCTGGTTAAACCGTTAAAGATACCTGGCGAAGCCCCATTTTAATAGTGATCATAATTAATACATGCGTGAGCCTCCGTGGCTTAGGCGGTAGCACGCCGTGGTCCAAATCCCGGTCACTCCATGTGAGATTTGTGATGGACAAAACTGAAGCAGACAGGTTTTTCTCCGGGTACTCCAGTTTTCCCTGTCAGAATTTGATTCCAACAACACTCTCCACTATCATTTCATTTCATCTGTTATTCGCTAGCCACGGTGGGTGAATGGTATCGGTCTACTAACCCCCAAGCTTGCAGGTTCGCTCCTGGCCGTGGTAAGTGATTTTTTTGAAAGGTGGCAAAAATTCGACACGCATGTCATACGATGTTGGCATGTCAAATAACCCATTTGAATTCAGTAGGCCGTGTTCATAATGGCAAAATTAATCTCGGGAGTTTCCGCCAACACTAAGTTCCAAATTTCTCTACTAGAAAGCGCTACAATGTTCAAGGATGTGAAGTGATAGTGATAGTGATTCAAGGAACAACGAAATTCGACATGCAAGCTACCCTCTGGGTGTCAAATTACAAAGCTTGCACCCGGCACCCGAGGCTACACGATATTATTATTATCTTCTGTGATTATACTACTGAACCGAACCGAACCCCGTGGCACTACAGCCCTTGAAGGGCCTAGGCCTACCAAGCGACCGCTGTCCAGCCAATTGGCCTGCAGACTTTGGGGTGACGCGTGGTCAGCGCGTCGGGTCACCTCGGCCGTTAATCTTGGTTTTCGTGACCGGGGCACTGTCTCACTGTCAGACAGCTACTCAATTGTCCTCACGAGGCTGAGTGCACCCCGTTCCAACCCTCACGTCAGTTTTTAAATCCCTGACGGAGCCGGGGATCGAACCCGGGGCCTCCGGGTGAGAGACAGGCGCTACCCCAACACCACGGGGCTGGCCGTGATTATACTAAGTTTACCGAGGTAACAAAATTGTTTACCTTGTTCAATTCTCAAGTCATGAATTTGTATATTGTTTTAAATTTCTTCCATATTTTTCCGAACTACCATTACTTTCGTTTTCCGTTTGTTCAATTGTAATTTCTATAGGCCTAGTTTAAATACCAACACATATATTTTCCTAGCGATCCTGCCAACTGGTATGGAGAGTTTCTGCGGGGTTGGACGGTTCATGTTAACGTTTGTGCGAGATCTCTTGTTCGGGAGCTTGGCTAAATTAGCGTGTGGAGAGCGAGAGAGATGGAAAGACGGAGTGAGAGAGAGAGAGAGAGTGGGAAAGAGGTTTGCTATAGGAAAGGATTACAGGATACCAAGCGTGAGGGCATTAATTAGGTAGATATTGAGCTTATGTTTTGGAATCAAATCCGTGAAATAACACACGTCCTACATACGATCAAAAATAATATATCGTTGCATGAATATTGTTTCCACGAGGGAAGGTCTGAAAGCGTTCATTACAGCAGTGCTCCCTGATCGAGTCAATGAGTATGTGTAGTCTTTGTCAATGATGTAGTTCGATTCGCACGGGAGATATTTTTAACACCACCGTCAAAGCCACATCAATTAATTGATCACCACTTGTGAGCCTCTCGCAGTTCTTCTCTTCATTATATTCCAACAGAGGTCGCTAGAGTGGGGAATACGGGACTAATTTAATTCTGTCACATCCCCTAACATAAATACCAAATATTATTTCGAAGCAAATTCACTCTATCCGTTATAATAATTATCTCATTGCCACTGTGTGTAATTCATGCTGCCTATTTTCATGGCGTGGCTTCGCAGGGTAGGGACATTTTGAGAAGAAAAACGTTTCATATACTGTACTTTGATCTTTACAGCTCATACATACCTTGTCTATTATACGGTAAGGTTGCGTGGCTCAGCGGTAACGTTCTCGCTAGCTGAGCCCAAGGTTGCAGGTTCGTATCCTGAGGTTGCGCAAATGCGAGGGAGCCGTGTAAGTAGATTTACTGGCACGTTAAAGATCCCTTTCAGGGCAAAATTCCGGCACCCCGACGTCTCTAAAAGCCAGAGTAGTTAAAACGGACGTAAAACCAGTGACATATCCCTCCCTATATTATTTTGCTAAGGTCCCATTCCAGTTTTGTACCGAAAATAAGGTCCCATTAACACCAACCTACACATATGGGGTACCTACAGCTTCAGCATAACCCAATGCGTAAGCGAAACGCACTCACTTACTCTTTAAATGCCTCACAATTAAATAAATACCTTAAAACATGTATATTTACAATGGAATAATGAAAGAATGCAACACGGTAACCATGGTAACAGAATCTCACAGGTCCATCTATTTCTGTAAGACGCAATGCAATTCCAATTATCACATTACTGTGAAAGTTTCCAGACGGTTATAAGGTTATCACTGAACCAAATTAAGCTGTAAAATTCATCAATACATGCAGTATAATGCGCTTAAGGGGGTCAAGGGGCACTCTAGAATTTTTTCACGCAATTTTCACGTGTGAGTGTGGTACGAAAGGTCTTTTTCGCCCGACTATAAAGGGTTTCCGAAAACCACATTTAAAGGCCCTTAAATTAACAGTGTCTTGATATTCCCAGAAAACTAACTTCGCTCTGATATACCTATGAAGGAATGACAAACCCCTAACCACTGCACCAGTAGCTGAATTGATAAAGTCTGATTATTCATACCAAGGATAAATCAGTCATAGCATTCATGATTGAGATTTTGCTATGTACTCTTTACAACTAGAATATTCGCGGGCGAAGCCGCGACGGGTAATGCTAGTTATTATTATTATTATTATTATTATTATTATTATTATTATTATTATTATTATTATTATACAGTGAGAGCTTCGGATATGTTGTGTGGCAAAATGACGGGCGTACGAGCATAGGCTACGCAGCCTTTATGGAGTCCTACAATAAAGCCTCTTGTGCTATAAACATTGCATACGTCTATCGAATATTCACGGGATCATTACCTTGATTCATTCAAAGCGTTGTCGAATGTTAAAAACTCTGATCTCATTACCACCATCCATCAACCAACCCTTCGTCTCCTTTGAATCACAAATACATTCTAATCCGATTAAAGAAGGAATGATCATCCCAGAAAGAGACGGATATCTGTCCTCAGCCACGGAATATCATTAAGATACCGCCTCCCTATTCATTCAGTAGAACAATGAACAATTAAGAAATGTATGGTAATGAAACATTTAACTTGAGTGAAAATAATGACTAATTAGCTTAAGACAGCTCCTACTGGGGAACTAAACGTTTGGGAATGACAGCCTCAATGGAAGCACACCTACACTACAGTGAGGACTCTCCCTATCGAACGGAGACTCGCAGAGGCCGTGTGGCGGCAGGGCATTTTGTATTGTAGCGTGTCACAGCAAGACATTAGCGCTAGCAGCAGCGTAGTGACCAACTAGTTTAACACATTTACACTTTTTAACGTATTTAATAATCATCATTACATAGCCTACATGGATTTCAGAGTAGTTGCTGGAAATGTTGTCCTTCAATTTCTAAACACACATTGCACTGACGTAGGAAGTTTTGGTACACTCGCTGTAATTCATCCTCACTGATATTTCGTATCAGTGTAGTTATTTCTTTCTCGAGAGCCTCCAGAGTACGCGGATTGTTTCTGTATATCTTTTATTTGAGGTTCCCCCACAAGTAAAAATCGCTCGGCGCTGAAACTTGCGAAGAAATTTACTGCAAACTTCTTCTTGAGAAGATAATTTTTCACTAGAAAAATTCGATGATTTGTTATTTACCTAACCATGTTCACGGGATACGAGGTAGGCTACAGTACTTCACAGCAAGTCTTAATTATCACAACTATGGCATCTTGCCAGCTGCGTATGTAATAAATGCTATGACAGCATCCAGGGCTTCCCGACCCGCTGTTGTACTTGGCTATAGAGAGAGCCTTCACTGTATTTATAGGCATACTATATTCAAAAGTAATAATTAATCACCATTTCATTGTAATAAACTTATGATTATTGCTTAATGCCAAAAAGATTCTAGGATTTTGACGTATACCTCCTTCTGTGGTCTCGCGGTCTCCTTCCAGTTCTGCATAATGAACTCCGAGTCTGCAACGCAAAAACTACGAAGACAACGGCGACGTATGCTACTTCGCTAAGTAAACAATGTATACACACCTCCTAAATACTATGTTCATATCATTTTAAGCTTTTACTGCGAATAAGGTCTTCAGTATTTCCCTTCCTTTATAATTATGTTCCAGAAAATATCAAAGAAGCATCGCAAACAACGATCAGTGCTACACGCTTCTTGATCTGTCCGCCATGTTTCTCAAGGGTGAATCCGAGTCAACGCATGCGCGAGAGCCGTGAAGCTTATTTAGGGAAAGCCAAATGGCCACGTGGAATTTATCGACGATAATCATGGAAGACCACCTAAAATCGAAGATTTACCGCACTATCATCCGTCCCGTGGCTCTTTATAGTACCGAATTTTGGCCAACCACGAAACAAGCCGAACGTCAGCTAAGTGTCATGGAGACCAAGATGCTTAGATGGACAGCAGCCATTACTAGATTGGATCACATCCCCAATGAAAGAATAAGGGAACGATTTGGTATCGCGGCAATGAATAACAAAATGCGTGAGGGTCGTCTGCGATGGTTTGGGCATGTGCTACGGTCAGGAGCGGACACCATTGCAAAACAGGACTACACATTAGAGGTCACCGGGAAGAGACCAAAGGGGCGACCGAGACAACGTTGGGCCGCTACACTGCACAGGGATCTGAAAAGCGTCAACCGTGATCCGAACATGGCCCATGACCTAGTAAAGTGGAGACAGCGGATTCAAATAGCGGACCCTGCCACGAGGCGGGACAAACGCTAAAGCAAAAGAAGGAGAAGAAGAAGAAGAATCATGCATTAACTGTCGCTTTTAAGTTAAATGTGAATTAACCGTTTATAGGATAGTGGTCTATATATTAACCACTTACTATAAAAAGAGTTTGTAGGTTATTATTATCATCAAAGGTGCTAATAGTTGAAACTTTCAGCCAAATTACAAGTTTCTTGTAGATGTAATATTTCTGAAAGGCAAATATTATATCTGTCTCCTCGAACTATGGTGCAGGAAGAAAATTCAACCTGTTAAATATCATCAAAAATATTAAAATTAAACAATAAAATAAAACAGATATGCAAATTAATATAAAACATAAATATAGAAATTAAAATAAAACATAAATACACAAATTAACATAGAATTAAAATTATAAATATTATAAAGTTCAAATTATAAAATTTAAAATGATAAAGACAATTTTAAAATTTATTTAAATAAAATCGATAATATTTAATAATAAGTAAAATAAAATTAAAATTAACAAAATAATAAAAATTAGAGCTGAAATGAATATTTAAATAAAAATAATTGAAATAAAATTAGAAAAAAATATTCTGCCCTTTAAAGGGTTAGTAAAGAGTTGCTGATAACTGTCCTAAGGGAGGTACAATTTCTAACGTCACGTGGACAGTTATTCCATATTGTAAGTTCCCGAGACAAGGAAAGAGTTGCTAAAAACAGTTTAATGACATAGAGGAATTGCAATAATAGATCCAGATCGCGTGCGGTGAACACGGAAGGGAGAAAGAAAACGAAAATTACAAGGGAATTGGTAAAAACCAACAGTGGTGGCTACGCTCGCTGAAGTGCAGCGTTTTGTCACGAGGCCAAGCTCTCTGCTGACTCGGTAGACGCCTGGTTTCGAGCCCCACCGTCAGCCGTCCTTGAAATGGTTTTCCATGGTTTCCCCATATTCAACTCCAGGCAAATGCTGGGACGGTACCGTCGGACAGAGCACGGCCACTTCCTTCCACATCCTTGCCCAGTTTCATTCACAATCAGTCATTTCGTCTGTCCTTAACTCCTCTCATGATGTTGGCGTCAGGAAGGGCATCCGGTCGTAAAAACCATCCGCCACTAAGACTTCCATCGCATCTCATCCCTGACCCCGTTGGAAAACGGGAATAATAAGGGGTAGACATAAAATACAGGCATACAAGCGAGTTGGTGCGGTGTATTTTAATTTAGGAGCCGATAGAGTGGGGTAGTGTTTCACTACTTGGCTGCGAAACCAATATGCAATAGATTTGAATTTTTAATAAAAAATAGTTGCCTTGGCATATAAAACAACTCTCGTATATTATCTGGGAAAGGTATTAATTATTAAATTCTGCATTCCTCACATGACTTACGGTACGTAAATAACTCACCTGACGTGTCCCAGACAACGAAGTGTATTCTGTAATCGCCGACATTGTACGTGGATGCGTATTTCTCGAAGCCGGTCGGAGTGTATACCTGAAAAGGGAAGAGAAGCATAAGATTAATATTCTCATAATAGTCACGTTAGACACCGACCAGAAGATTAATGGCAACACTCCTTCTTTTGCTGTCACCTCCATGCAAAAATATATGACCAAATATATGATGTAACTATGTGATAGCAGGTGATCTCACCAAACCGGGCTTTTCTCTTCTTTTAAGCCCGTATTTTACACTGAACATGGTGCACGGATAGCGCCAGATGTTTTTTAAAGAAAACTTGGACTGCCTTCCTTTGAAATACATGAATTTTTTACATATACGTGAATACAAATTGGTATATAATAAATTTATTACACATTAGTCAATAATAATACATTGATGATGATGATGATGATGATGATAATTGTTGTTTTAAGGGGCCTAACATCTAGGTTATCGGCCCCTAATGGTCTGGGTGAGAGCGAAAATGACAATGAAATGGAAACAATAACGAAAATTAAGCTGGACTGAAAATACTTAAAAAATGGAACTCAGATTGAAATGACTCACAAAATGTAAAGAGGAAATACTTACAAAAGGTAATTTTGTAGGAAAATACTCACAAAAGGAATTTGGATTGAAAAATATGCACAAAATGTAGTTTAGATTCAAAATACTTACAAAACGCAATGTAGATCCGAAATACAAAATGAAATTGAAATTCAAAATACGTCCAAAATGCAATTGAAATTCAAAATACGTACAAAATGCAATTGAGGTTCAAAATGCTTACAAAATGTTATTGAAATTGAAAATACACAATGCAAGTTAGATTGAAACAGGTCGGTTCAGATTCAAAATACTCACAAAGTGCAATTGAAATTCAAAATACTTACAAAATGCAATTGAAATTGAAAATGCTCACAAAATGTATGCTAGATTCAAAATACTCACAATATGTGGAAGCCCGCGATTCAAAATACTGTACTGACAAAATTCAATTTAGATTGAAAATAACAAAATGGAGTTTAGATCGAAAATACTTACAAAATGCAATGTAGACTGAAAATACTTATAAAATGTGGTTGAGATTCAAAATACTCACAAAATGTAATTTAGAGACACGGGGAGCAAATTCAGAATAACAGGGTGGGAATCTTAAAGAGAAAAGGAACTATAATCAAAAGAAAAAAAAAGGCTGATCCCTAGAATAATGAGGGATCAGGAAAGATGAGACAAGGGCCAATTAAGGCGGGAAGGGAAGAGACTCCTTAGGCCTCAGATACCCTAATACCGTCGGGGTCGGAAGAGAACAAGAGTTGACCAAGAGAGGTCGAAAGGAAAGAAGACGGAGAGGAACCCAGCACAAGTAAGTGGAAGCTATGCCGGACTCAGTTGGAGTCCCGTGGTCGCCAGCCCACGTCCCACTAGATGTGAACCCCTGGAGGAGGATAATAAATTAATATAGGCTACATTAATTAATGAAATGTACCATTTGTTAAAAAGAAAGGAAACTAGTGAGTTAACAGGATAAAATTTACTATGTTAATATTTTAAATATGTATATACTGCAAATACCTTTATGTTCGACCCGGACTAGTATATGTCAGAAAACTGTATCATAATGATGGTCATTATTAGCCTATTTTCAATTTTGAAAAAATAGGCTTATGAGATCACCTTTTGTCCGTGTGTGTGTGTGCGTGTGTGTGTGTGTGTGTGTGTGTGTGATTCGTGTGTGTGTGTGTCCCTAATAAAATCTAAACGGCAGGAGCGATTTCAATGAAACTCGGAAAGTTCATAGCACTATTCCTGGCGACCTCGACCGTGCCCTTCAAATTTTGTTATAACTCACCAATCCAACATGGCGGGTGTGCGAAATATTTCACCAGCATTCAATATCTCCGAAACTATTACCGATATTACCCTGACATTTTCTATGGTGATAGAGGGGACTACTATAAGTTCGCTTATGTGACTTTTGAAAACATGGTAACTACAAAACCAACATGGAGGCCAAGCGAATTTGCGACTTTTAAATAGACGTTTCTCGCGATTTGACCAACCAAACGCAATGACCCTTGGTACAGTATATGTTTATATACATTGTAATGCACCGACATATAACTTCGTTCAATTGTTTACATAATCACAAGATGGCGGATGTGCGAAATATTTCACCGGCATTCTATATCTCTGAAACTATTAGCGGTATCTCCCTAAAATTTTGTACGGAGATAAAGGGCACTACTGGAAGTCCATCTATAAGATTTTCAAAAACCGGTTAACTACAAAACGAACATGGCGGCTAAGCGAATTTGAACATTTTAAATAGACCTTTCTCGCGATTTAATGTTCCAAGCGCACTGAAACCTGGTACAGGAAATATCTATACACATTGTAATCCACTGGTATCTAATTTAGTTCAATTGTTTACATAACCTCAAGATGGCGGCAGTGCGAATTTTAAAATTAAGTTTTTATTTCTTGTGATGTAGTCATGCGATCGAAGTGAAAGTTTGAATAATGAACCTACGCAATAATTTTCCTTTAATGGTACATGACTATGGCCTATACATTTAACAATCCAACATGGCGACCATCCGAAATATTTAGACGATACTGAATATCTACGAATCTATTTAACAATCAAACTGCATTTTTTAATGTTCATAGGGGCTATGAACTTAAGTTCACCTATAGGACTTTAAATAACCTGGTGATCACAAATCCAACATGGCGGTGACGCGAATTATAAATATTCACATGGACGTTTCTCGCAATTTAACCATCCGCGTGCAGTGAAACTTGGTACAGTAAATCTTTATCCGAATGTTAATCCACTGGCATCTAATTTATTTCAATTGTTTCCATAACCTCAAGATGGCAGCTGTGAAAATTTTTAAATCTCCTTGTTTTTTCTTGTGTCCTAATTATGCGATTGAAGTCTGAATGCTACACGTACACAATAATCTGCATGTAACAGTACATACTGTAACTCTAGGACCTACATATATAAAATCCAACATGGCGACCATCCGAAATATTTAGTCGGTTCTCAATATCTACGAATCTATTATAGCAATCAAACTGAAATTGTTGATAGAGGCAATAAACATAAGTAGGATATATGAAAATAGGCTGTACAGTTCTTCACGGAACTACTTGTTCATTATGAAACAGTTTCTCCCACCTATCACAGCTCAAGAAACAGTTGTTTGACCAATTAGATAAGGTTAGCATCGCACCCGCGCTGAGTTCCAAGGCATTCTAATTTAAATTTCACTGCGTTGCCTAGTGTCAGAGTGGGGCAATCGAAGAGGCCATGGTCAAATACATGGCATTCTCTGCGTCCCATGCGCTCTGTTCAATACATAAAACTGGCGAAATCTCGACAGATATTTATGAATATTTATGATCGAACATAAAATGAACTTATAATTATCGTCGAACAAAAACAGTCGTTTACAACTCACCTATAATGGTAATTAAGACACTAGTATGGAAATTATAAAACTCACTTCGCTCGTTTTATAAACATACTCGTGTCTTAATTATTGCAATTATAGGCTTCTTGCATAATGTACTATAATAAAACATGTGGGAGTTTGGTACGACAACGTCTATGAACAACGTGCTCTTATGCACTTTGTGACAATGAAATCCGGTTTATTGGCAGCTATTGTTTTGTTGGTGATGACTAAATAAAACAAAAAACGAAAACATATCAAGAATACAAAACTCAAACTAAACAAAACAAAAACACAAAACGCAGACTAAACAAAACAAAAACAAAAAACACTAAACAAAACAAAAGGCACATAACCAAAGAAACAAAACAAAAAATACGCACAAACAAACAAAAAAAAAGCATAAATAAATAAAAGGAGAATGTAACACACTCAGAATGGCCGCTGTACGAGTCGGGATTCGAAAGTTGGATCTGTAACTTGCAGCTCTCAATTTCAGATGTGGAGCATGGCACGATGACTTTGCTTGTAGTGAAATCAAACACAAGTCTGTAATGTTTATAAGCACCCAGAGGTGAGCCTCTCACAGCAGGTTAAGACATTCCTCTTGACCATCTGGCACCTTCACCCTTGACACTGAAGCTGTCCCAGGGTCAAGGTTCCTACCTGTCGGCCACTTACACTTCGAACCAAGCCTTGCATTTTCCAGATCGCTACGAGTAGCTTACTAAACAATGAATCACCTTCGCCAAAGACGTGCCGAGCTACACTAGGATGGTCCACGTCCTAGTCACTGGCTCATATTGTTCGACATAATTATAACAGCAACTGCATTGTTGAGGCATATTATGACTTGAGTATTTTTTTTTTGGCAATAATAGGCCCATCATGCTTTGAACTTACTCCGGCTGTAAAATCCTGCCTTATTTTGGCTGACATCTTAGGGCCGTTTTCACCAATGTAAATCATCATAATACCTGTATATTATCATCATATATATTATTTCAGTGGTATAGATCCCTCCTGCGGCGCTCACAAGCGACCGATCGTGATAAATGAGCATTCAAATGAAAGAGAATATACATTGCCAGTGACGAAATGCACTCTAATTTCATAAATATCTATAATTTCTTTAAAAAATGACTTTAAAAATACTGTGCGAAGTGTGCGATTTGCACATACTGTTGGTGCAGGAAGATACGCTCCATAAATGCTGTCCACTTCACAGTATGGCCGCTGTGACGCCATTTTAACATTCTGAGGTCTTTCCTTTATCATTTTGCATGGATTTCAGAAACAGTAATTTAAAGGAATGAGTAGGCTACCGTACTCAAATCGTATAATTTCATGAATATCGAATAACAGCTAAGCTGTCAATCAATGGACTCAGTACACAAATGACATTAGCAGTGACGAATTGCATTCTAATTTCATAAATATAATTTTTATAAGAAGTGTGCAATTAGCAAATACTGTTGCTGTAGGAAAATGCGTGACATCATTGCTGTTCAGTTCGCATTTTGGACGTAAGGATGCCTGAAACGTAAATAGTGTTCTATAATCATTTCATTCAAATAAAAACATAACCTTTCTCCTTAAGTCTCTCATTATAAACCTATTGGGGAAAGTGTCGCTTATGAACATGCGAGATTTCTCGCACGGGTCTGTTAGTGTATATTATTTCAGTAGTATAGATCCCTCCTGCGGCGCTCACAAGCGACTGATCGTGACAAATGAGCATATAAATGAAAGAGAATAGACATTAGCAGTGACGAATTGCACTCAAATTTCATAAATATCTATAATGTGTTTTAAAAAACTGACTTTTAAAAAATGTACGAAGTGTGCGATTTGCAGATACTGTTGGAGGAAAATACGCTCCATAATTGCTGACCACTTCATATTTTAGCCGCTGTGACGCCTGTTTCATGTCATTTTAACATTCTGAGGTATTTCCTTCATCACTTTGCATATATTTCATAAACAGTAAATTAAAGGAATGAGCACTGAAGTCGTACATTTTCATAAGTATCCAATAACCGGTGAGTGTTATGATGATTCAATGATCAGTGATTGCCTTCTTAACTTAGGGAACGTAGAACTTGGAATTCTAACTGAAATGTAGCCTAAATAGTGTTCTTTAATCATTTGGTTGAAATAAAAACATAACAACCTTTCTCCTTGTCTCTCATTATAAACCTATTGGGAAAAGTGTGGGTCGCACGGGTCTGCTAGTTATCTCTTATTTCATCGTTAACGGTTATTTAACTTCCACGAGCATTTCATCAAACAGAAACGCTCGCTAACTTACCAGTAACAGTGGAGAGGAACAGCTGATCTCTGCCTTGCACATCTTGTAATGGCAGGAAAAATTGATTTGTTTCCTAGTTTTACACGAACTTTCATCTATGTGAATATAAAATATGTTTATGACAATGACATGTCATTTAATTTTTAAATATTTATAAATAATAAATGTATTATTTATACAATAAAAATGAATTGTTGTTTTAACTACACACATCAAAAAAAGTTTTGCATCACCTCGGTTCCAAGAGTTCCGGAACCGTTAAATACAAAGGGAATAGAGATCAACACAAACATTTCAGCTCGTTTTATTGGTCATGAGACCCACACATTGCATGTTGTACCAGCATACAGCTAGACTTGCAGCATTTGTGGTCCAGATTGCAGTACACACCACTACCTCTAATACCCAGTAGCACGTCCTCTTACATTGATGCATGCCTGTATTCGCCGTGGCATACTATCCACAAGTTCATCAAGACACTGTTGGTCCAAATTGTCCCACTCCTCAACGACAATTCGGCGTAAATCTCTCAGAGTGGTTGGTGGGTCAAGACGTCCATAAACAGCCCTTTTCAACATATCCCAGGCATGTTCGATAGGGTTCATGTCTGGCGAACATGCTGGCCACTGTAGTCGAGCGATGTCGTTATCTTGAAGGAACGCATTCACAAGATGTGCACGATGAGGTCGAGAATTGTCGTCCATGAAGACAAATGCCTCTCCAATATTCTGCCGATATGGTTGCACTATGGGTCGGAGGATGTCATTCAGGTATCGTAAAGCCGTTTCTGAGCCTTCCATGACCACCAGTGGCGTACGTCGGCCCCACATAATGCCACCCCAAAACATCAGGGAACCACCACCTTGCTGCACTCGCTGGACAGTGTGTCTAAGACGTTCAGCCTGACCAGGGTGCCTCCAAACACGTCTCCGACGATTGTCTGGTTGAAGGCATATGCGACACTCATCGGTGAAGAGAACGTGATGCCAATTCCGTGGGGTCCATTCAGCATGTTGTTGGGCCCATCTGTACCGCGCTGCATGGTGTCGGGGTTGCAAAGCTGGACCTCGCCATGGACGTCGGGAGTGAAGTTGCGCATCATGCAGCCTATTGCGCACAGTTTGAGTTGAAACACGACGTCCTGTGGCTGAACGAAACGCATTATTCAACATGGTGGCATTGCTGTCAGGGTTCCTCCGAGCGGCAATCCGTAAGTAGCGGTCATCCACTACAGTAGTAGCCCTTGGGCGGCCTGAGCGAGGCCTGTCATCGACAGTTCCTGTATCTCTGTACCTCCTCCATGTCCGAACAACATCGCTTTGGTTCACTCTGAGACGCCTGGAAACTTCCCTTGTTGAGAGCCCTTCTTGACACAAAGTAACAATGCGGACGCGATCGAACTGCGGTATTGACCTTCTAGGCATGGTAGAACTACAGACAACATGAGCAGCGTACCTTCGTCCTGGTGGAATGACTGGAACTGATCGGCTGTCGTACCCCCTCCGTCTAATAGGCCCTGCTCATGCATGGTTGTTTACATCTTTGAGCAGTTTTAGTGACATCTATGAACAGTCAAAGGGACTGTATCTTGGATACAATATACACAGTTAACGTCTATATGCCGGAGATCTGGGAACCGAGGTGATGCAAAACTTTTTTTGATGTGTGTATATAAATATAAATGTTAATGGAGTTAAACCATTTAAATAAAGAGTTAGCAGCTTTAATTTGATCCTCTCATTTCTTCTTAATTGGAAATAAATTTCACTAATATTAATAACAGTAATATACCGCTTCTTTGGTTTCAATTTATACATGTTGCAAATAGTGCACCAAGAAAGAATACGGAAATTAAAAAAAAACATCCAAAGTGGGATTCGAACTCCTTCCAGTTCTGCATAATGAACTAGAATCTGTAACGGTACCACTTACGCTACGAGGACAACGGAGAGAACGTGCCCTATTTAGCTAAGTAAACAATGCATACACATAACTGTCAGTTATCATAAATACTTTGTTCATATCATTTTAAGCTTTTGCCATGAATAAGGCCTTCTGTATTTCCCTTCATTTATAATTATGTTCCAAAAAGTCTCAAGGAAGCATCGCAAACAACGACGAGTGCTCCACGCTTCTTGATCTGTCCGCCATGTTCCTCCAGGGTGAAACCGAGTCTACGCATGCGCGAGAATTGTAAAGCGTATTTAAGGGATGACGAACCCGAATGGCCTCGTGAAATGCATCGACGATAACCATGCATTAACTCTCTTATTTAAGTTAAATAGGAATAATCTAACTAATCGTTAGTAAAGAGTTGCTGAAAAAGGCCCTTAGAATGTATTTCATTGTTAAGCGGTTCCGGAATGTCATATAGCCTACTGTCCATGTAAATTTCCAACTATGTATTTACCTTTTCTTAGAAACTATCATTAAGAACTAATCGAATATTTTCAACGATGTTCGTTAAGATACTCTCCTTACTGTAACATAGGATTTTTAATAAATGTTTTTTTAATGATTTTTCACGATTTTTATAAAATTTTAACAGAATGTTAACTTTATAATTTAAAATATTTCATTTATTTTCAACATTTGCGGTTTAAACGTACTTCAAATATTAATAGAAAGAAAGAAAAAAATGCATTTACTATACGATGGCCAATACTGGCATGGAAATGAATCGTTACCAGACGGCTACGTAATTAATTTCTCTGTTTGGAAAACTAACATCGCTCATTATTGTAATATAATGACGACGTCTGTAATTAGATTAGAAATGGCTTCATGAGTGTTATACTAGAGAGAGTTTGGTAGTGAAAGCAGTTATTGTCTAGTCTCCAGTTTACCAACAATGTGAGTCAATATTGGCGTGGGATGGTGGTGGTGTGTCGGCTGGTTAGCAACCTCTACTCGCCAGATATTGACTATCGACCGCTGACCCTATCATCTAACCGGAAAACATCGTCTCTGGAATTTCCGGTACTTCCGGGTTCTCCAATCAAGCATAATGTAGCCGGGTCTCTCCCCACGTAATTTAAGATGAGTTTAGAGATATCTCCCTCACCCAAGAGTAACATGCCCTGAGGGACGTTGCGAGTGACCACGGGACCCTGTTTAGGGTCCAGCAATGCTTTCACTCACTTTCAACCACTTTCCCCTTTACCTTACTTGTCTGACGTACCTTAATGAAACCTTAGTTGGGGATGAGATGTGATGAATTTCTGAGTAGTGAATTTCTTTTTTAGGCTTGTTGCCTTACCTTGAAGAACGCAGTTGGTGATGATGATGATAATGTTGATTTAAGGGGCCTAACATCTAGGTTATCGGTCCCTAATGGTTTGGGCGATAGTGAAAGATGAGATGAGAATGAAAACTATAACTAAGTTAATACTAACTACAGACTTACATAGGCTACTAGAAGAAGAAATGGTAAACAAAAAAAGGATAAGGCAAATAAAGGACAGGAAGAAAAGAAATGCCCTCAACCCTCGAAGAATGAGGATTAAGGGACTCGGAAGAAAGGAGAGCCAGATAGGAGAGGAAAAGAGGAGAGGGCCTGCCCCAAAGTCATTGGAAAAAGGGGGAAAAAATGGACCCAACACAGGAATCCCCTAGGATCGCCAACTCCCGAACTCACCAGCCGTGAGCCCCTGAGGGTGTAGCACTATCCAGGGTGCACCAGAAGTGGTTGGGCTACATACACCCCAGCTAAGTCCGGCATTGCTTCCACTTACTTGTGCCGGGCTTTCCTCTTCTTCTGTTGGTCAACTCTTGTTCTCTTTCGACCCTGACGGTATTAGGGTATCCGAGGCCTAGGGAGTCATTTACTTTCCCGCCTTAATTGGCCCTTCTCTCATCTTTTCTGATTCCTCATTCTTCGAAGGATCAGCCTTCTATTTCTTTTCATTGCATCTCCTGCCTTCTGCTAAATGCCCTCAAGGAGGCAGGATGTGTGTAGCCCCACTATTTATGGAGCACCCCGGATTGTGCTACACCCTCAAGGGCTCACGTCTGGTAAGTTCAGGAGTTGGCGACCCCGAGAGCTTCCTGAGCTAGGTCCGGGTTTTTCTCCTTCTTCCATTGCCTTTGGGGTTGTCCCTCTCCTCTTTACCTTTCCTATCTGCCTTTCCTGGCTCTTCTTTCGTCAAAGTTTCTGCATTCTCGTTCTTCGAGGGTTGAGAGCATTTCTTTTCCTCCTGTCTTTTGTATCCCTTATTCATAATTTTGTTTTCCATTTCCTCTTCTAGTTTTAGGTATATTTTCATTTCATTCACATCTTCACGTTCATCCAAACCATTAGGGGCCGAAAATCCAGATGTTAGGCCCTTTAAAACAACAATATTATCATCATCATCATCATCATCATCATCATAATCATCACTTTGCCCAGTACGCCTCAATTAAGTACTGCCTTGGGTTTTTGTGGGTTCTACCAAAATTACCTACGGCAGGGCTTTTATTGAGGATCCTTGTTGATTTGGTTAATTGATTTGAGGGGCATGTGAAATCTTGGTCAACCCTGTATACTGTAGTTGGGTGTGTGTTGAGCCTGTCTGACAACCTGTATTCCTGTTATGACTGCAGTGGTGTGTGTAGCTGTATTAGGGACAGGGATGTGGTAGATGCCCCGGAATTTGAAGTAAGGTCCTATCCTTGATGGGGTGTGGTAAACCGGGGCAAAAACCACACTCAGTATTGCCAATGCCAGTGGCGGGAGTCATACCTGTGATCTCCGGACTTTCAGCAGCAGCCCGCGCGGCCATAGGGGTTTTAAGGATACAAAAAGTGTTTGAGCTGACTACCCTATAGATAGAGCCCTGCGCGGATAAACATTATGTATTTATTAATCTCATATAATTTTTTCAGGATTAGGGAATAACCCACCTCATTTGGGTACATTCGTGTTGACCGATTGAAAAGCATCAAATTTTCGTTGTATTCCAAAAACTATCCGCAAATTTTGTCCAAACATTATTCGCAGCTTATCCGCTATCCACTCAGCGATGCAAACTATATCCGCATGGCGAAAAAAAATGTGGATATCCGCTCTACTTATAGACAGAATTAATTTTACGGTCAGGTGCCCTTCTTGACATCAACATCACGAGATAAGTCAATGAGGTACGAAATGAATTAAACTAGGGAAGTAGTTACAAGGAAGCAGCTGTGGCCTGTTAAAAGATAAAGTCCCGGCAATTTGTATGAGTTGAAAATGGGAAGCCACGGAAAACCATTTAAAGGATGGTTGATGGTGGGTTTCGAACCCACGTCTACCAAATCAGTAGATAGTTTGACCCTTCAGAAACACAATGCATAGTGTATGACAGTGGTAGCTACACTCACTAAGAGGTAGCACTAGACCTTAGGGTCACACACGAGTATGTTTATAAAACAAGCGGAGCGAGTGTCTTAGTTACCATTATATGCGAGTTGCATACGACGTTTTATCTACGACGATAATTATAATTTAATTATATGTTCTAACATAAATATTTATAAATATCTGTCGAGATTCTGTCGGTTGACTTCTTCTTCTTGGGAATTGTATGGGCTCAGCATTTGCTCTCTACCCATTAACGAATTCTAAAGCTTTGAAACATTGTTTATCCTGAAGTAACACTAACAGATAGCGCACAGGTACTATGTGTGATCATTTTGTTATTTTGGTCAAATAACACAAAATAGGCTGTTACACACTTTTAAAATTAAAATGTATCGTATTATCAACTAGTTATTCTTCAAATTTAATCCGTAAAGAATGCCAAAGGAAGGCAAATCAATGGAGTCCCAAATAGAACAGTTATGACTTCTGGCGCAAAAGTTTCACATAAGAAATCCCTTTACTGAACAGAGAGCTGGGTTATAATTTCCGTGGATCAAATGTCATATGCTTGCTGGGACCATGATGTTCTAGTGTGTTTATATCAACATCAGCATTCACTAAAATTGTAGACGAAATCGTACGAATGCAATGTCCTGTGTAGAAATTGGAGTTGCGGATATTTAGATACAGTGCTATTTATTTTGCAATATTCCACAGCTTGTTTGTGCAAACTTTACGGACGGTGCACACTTTCCATGTCGGTAATTTATAAAGGCTAGGGTAGGAGGATAGTGTGTTGCAAACTTCTGGACGTAGATTCCTAAATTTCTAGCATATTTCATAGTATTTTATTGTTACCATAAATGTTCGTGCTGATTTTGTCTATATGTTCGACCCTGACTATTATATGTCAGAAAACTGTATCATAATGATGGCCATTATAGCACTATTTTTGATTATGAAACAGTTTCTCACACCAATCATAGCTCAAGAAACAGTTGTTTGACCAATTAGATAAGGATAACATCGCGCCTGCACTGAGTTCCAAGGCCTTCTAATTTAAATTTCACTGTGTTGCTTAGTGTCATAGTGGGGTAATCGAAGAGGCCATGGTCAAATAAAAGGCATTCCCTGCGTCCCATGCGCTCTGTTCAGTACATAAAACTGGCGAAATCTCGACAGATATTTATGAATATTTATGTTCGAACATAAAATAGTTATAATAATTATCGTCGAACATAAACAGTCGTATGCAACTCGCCTATAATGATAATTAAGACACTCGTATGGAAATTATAAAACTCGCATACGCTCGTTTTATAAACTTACTCGTGTCTTAATTATTGCCATTATAGGCTCGTTGCATAATGAACTATTGTGTTTGGGATTGTGCCTACAATGGTTGATCCGATACCCTTTACATTGTCAACTTTCAAATCATGTAACTCATGTCCGACATGTTGCATTTTGAGCGCATGTGCGATGCTATCAAGTACCTAATTGGTCATTGAATGGAAATCTTGAGCTCTGATTGGTTGGAGAAACTGCATCATAATGAAAAGTAATACTTTAATATTTACATTTCGACATCGTCGAACATAAAATTGATAATGTTGATGTTTGGTTCTTCAAGTTGTGTGTACCCCTTAAACATCCTTCTAAATTCAAATTATTTGTTGCCCAGACGACAAGATATCTATTTACAGCGTCGATGAATTGCCAAGATCGTATTCAACTCCTGTGAATTGAAAAGGCAATTTTAGTTTTATCGCGTGAAAACAGTGACGCGAGTAGTTCTAACAATCAAACAAGTCGCGTGATTTATCCGAGTATTCCGCTAGAGTGGAGAAGGAGTGGAGTGGGGAAGCGGAGATTGCACGCAAGCTGCAGTAGTTCCCAAGCTCCGTCATTCACAAGCTTGCCGTGGTTTATCGCACTTCGCCAACCACACAGGAATACCGCCGTTCTGTGCGATCAGTACACTCCAGTGAACGTTATCTCCAAGCTCTTTAAGATCATTGCCTAGCATTCTATATGGCCTTACCACCAATACTATTAATAATGCTAATAATAATAATAATAATAATAATAATAATAATCCCAGCGGGAAACTGGGTCGGCGAGCCGATCAGTGCTGGGGTCTCCAAGGCTCACAACCTTGGTAGTACCCTGGTCGGTGTGAAACATCACTGACCCCAAACTACAGTTTTTCAACTTTTTAAAGCATGGAGGAAAGTTCAGCAAAAGCTACTATCCCAGGTGGTAACCAATCCACCTTCGCCTTGAGCGAAGCATGCAGGCCTTCGGAATCTGGGGAGCCTGCGCCGACATGCTTGGAGGTATCGGAGACTCCAGGAAAGATCCAACACAAACGCCGGAATTTCTTTGCTACCTTTAACACGAATTCCCTTCGGAAGATTGGTAAATTGAAACAACTAACTGATTCCATATCTCAACATCAAATCCTGATTGCAGCAATTCAAGAAACGAGATTCACAGATGAACAAGCCTTTGAGCCAGAAGGCTACAGAATTTTTAAAGGTAAAACTGGTAAACGTGTAATAAAAACAGTTCCCAACCTTGGAACAGGATTCATCGTCAGTAGGAAGATTTTGGATTCAATCATTGGCTTCAACTCGCCTAGCAGTCGAGTTTCAACTCTCTCCTTCCGGAGCACAAACAAAGTTTATACTGTTGGGAATGTCCATGCGCCAATCAATCAAGCGAATAAGAGAGACCCGGAAGGAACGGATAGATTCTGGGAAGACCTTGAAGATGTTCTCTGTAAGATTCCAGACAAACACACGATTATGCTTCTTGGAGATTTCAATGCACAGCTTGGTAAGGAAAGAAAGTTCCAAAACATTATCGGAAACTATCCAGCTCACCAGAGAACAAATCGCAATGGTGAGAGGCTCGTAGAACTATGTAAGGCTTTCAATCTTGTTATAAAATCCACAGCGTTCAAACACCTTCCCAGAAAACAGAAGACTTGGACATCTCCGAATCCAAATCTCGGCGAATTTCAAATTGATCACGTCGCAATTGCACGTAAAGCTCAGAGAGAAATACAGAATGTGAAGGTTCTAAGAAATGCCAATCTAGATTCGGATCACTATCTATCCAAAATCAAAGTTAAACTGATTCCGAGAAACACCAGAAAGGCCGTCTTAAAAAAGATCAATCGATTTGATACTGAAAAACTACGATTGTGCCCTGAATTTACTCAAAAACTAGAATCTTGGAATCCCGAAAACTGGGATGAACTACAACAGGCCCTGGTTACAACAGCACAGGAGACAGTTCCACTGACGAAGTCAAAGAAACATGCGTGGTGGAATAATGCATGTGATTCAGTGGTAAAGCAAAGACAACTTGCCTGGCCGAAATGGAACTCGGGAAAGAACCAAGATAATTGGGAAAACTTTCGTGAACGAGAGACAACGCGCTGCAAAAATCATCCGCAATGTAAAACGTGCCTACAACAAGAGCCAACTAACTCAAATTGAGCTAGACTTTCAGAGGAACAACACAAGGGACTTCTACAGAACCTTCAAACGCAATCCAAGCAAATACAATCCTCCGAGTCTACAGTTCAAAGACTCAAATGGGAGACTAGCTTACAGTGAGAGAGAAAATTGCCAGATTCTAGCGAAATACGTTGAATCCCTCCTTAATTGTGAGACTCCAAACTCCACTTTATCATTTGAAGACAACATGCAAGTCCACCCAGATTCATCCCCTCCAACGAAAGAAGAAATCAAACAGATTATCCAGTCACTTAAGAACAACAAGGCACCAGGTGAGGACTCGATAATCGCCGAATTGTGGAAGTATGCTGGTGAAAAGATGTTTGATAAATTGACTGACATTATCAAGGAGATTTGGGAAACTGAGAAACTTCCACGTGACTGGACTTCTGCCTTGATTCATCCCCTGCATAAGAAAGGTGACAAAACGGACGTTAACAACTACCTCGGCATTTCCCTCCTATTGATAACCTAAAAAATTATTTCAAAAGCTCTGCAGATTAGGGCAGAACAACAACTTGATCCACAATTAGGAGAGTACCAAGGAGGGTTCAGGAAAGAGCGCTCATGTGCCGAACAAATTATGAATCTGAAATCCATCCTTTTCTATCTGAAGCAAAGGAACAAGAAATTTGTGGTAACCTTCGTCGACTTCAAGAAGGCCTATGATTCGATTGATAGAATAGCTCTTATTCAAATTCTAAAGGAATTTGGATTGGATAATAAAACCAGGGCAATCATTCAACAGACCTTAGCTAACACAACCTCCAGAGTCAAGTTCAGAGGAGAAATTTCAGACTCTTTCGAAATTAAGACAGGAGTTAGGCAGGGAGATGGGCTTTCACCCCTGCTCTTCAACTGTGCACTTGAAAAAGTCATCCGCGAGTGGCGCAAAGAAATGAACGATGGGGTCCAAAATGGAGTACGACTGGGTTACAAGAACATGAACCTTTCTATTGATTGCCTAGCTTTTGCAGATGATCTTGCAATTTTCTCCGACTCTTTAGATATGGCCACAAAACAAATTAACTAGCTGCAGGTACAGGCAACAAAAGTTGGTCTTCAGATCTCTTTGGAGAAAACACACTTCATAACTAACATCAAGCCAGCACCAAGGGAACTAAAAGTAAACCAGGGGAAAATCAAACGGACAGATAAGTTTAAATATCTTGGCGAGTGGGTAGAACCCAACGTATGTGAGAAAGAAACCTTCACTTCGCGCATGAACAAAATGGAAATGGCGTACCAACTCACCAAGGACGTTTACAACAAAAAGTCAATATCCCTGAACGCAAAACTTAGGCATTATTGCACTGTCATACGACCAGAGGCTCTGTACGCAGCGGAATGCCTCACCATGAACAAGACAGGCCTGGTAGAAAAATTGGAGATCAAGGAAAGAAAGATCTTGAGGAAAATTCTTGGCCCGATTAAAGACAACGGTGAATATAGACGACGGCATAACTATGAGCTGTATATTCATGTCCAGAAGATCTCTGATGTAATGAGGAAAAGGAGGATTGCATTTTATGGCCACTTGCTTAGAATGAAACCCACACGATTGACGAACCGGATCTTTAACTATTTTAAAAATAAGAAGACCAAGACAGCCTGGTTCGAAGAGGTGGAAAGTGACCTGCAAGAGATGGAAATTACCTGTGGGGATATTCAAGAACGAAATTCCCTCAGGAAGAAACTACACGACCACCAGGGTTTTCAGGAAAAACCGAAGTTGAAGACGGGAAAGATGTGGACGAAAGAAAGAAAAGAGCAACACCGGCAACGTATGAAGGAACACTGGGCAAAGATCAAAGCCCAGAGAAGCCAGTTGAAATAACGTGGTCCTTAGTTGGCCGATACGGTTAAATAAGAAGAAATAATAATAATAATAATAATAATAATAATAATAATAATAATAATAATAATAATAATAATAATATTGTATGGCCTCGGGTGCCAGCTTTGTTATTTGACACCCAAAGGGTAGCTTGCATGTCGAATTTCTTTGTTCCTTGAAGCACTATGAAAGTCAAGGAGGTTAGATATCTAAGCTCCTTGGACATTATAGCACTTTCTAGTAGAGAAATGAGGAACTTTGTGTTGGCGGGAACTCCCGAGATTATTTTGCCATTATGAACACGGCCTACTGAATTCAAATGGGATGCCAGCTTTGTTATTTGACACCCAAAGGGTAGCTTGCATGTCGAATTTCTTTGTTCCTTGAAGCACTATGAAAGTCAAGGAGGTTAGATATCTAAGCTCCTTGGACATTATAGCGCTTTCTAGTAGAGAAATGAGGAACTTTGTGTTGGCGGAAACTCCCGAGATTATTTTGCCATTATGAACACGGCCTACTGAATTCAAATGGGTTCTTTGATATGCCAACATCGTATGACATGGTGTCGTAATTTTTGCCGCCTTTCAAAAATCACTTACCTCGGCTAGGAGCGAATCTGAAAACTTGGGGTTAGTAGGCCGACACGTTGACCACTCACCCACCGTGGCAAACTATAGTACTAATAATCAAGAGTTTAGTGCTTTTCAGTCGGTCAACACGAATGTACCCAAAAGAGCTGGGTTATGCCCTAATCCTGAAATAAATTACATGAGATTAATAAATACACTAGGATCTATAATAATGATGTACGATAAACAAAGCAACTGGCAACACCTTCTCACGATGGGTGTGTTGACATGGAATTTTTAGCATGCAATACTACTTTCTGCTAGTTAGCCTACAACATTATGATAAACTATCCCTGAACAACCACAAATATGGGATTATTTAGAATAGTTGGTTGGTTCCTCAGTTTTGGGGCTGTGAAAACGCGGTCATGTAGCCCCATGTACTTTGTGTGTGTGTAGAATCTGTCTGATAACCGGAGTTAATTGTGATGGCTATATTAGTGTGTGTTATCTGAAATTCAGGTGAGGACTGGAGACGATCAATTTGCTACCAAATAGATGGAAATGCTTTCGCGTAGACTACATATCAATAGGCTATACTTGAACACAACTGTAGGCTATACGTCTAAACTCTATATATCATATTACAGGGTTATATCTATATTTTAGCACCGTCGCGTGCGTGCTTTTCCACTCTGCTGTTGCCCATGCATCGGCCGACCGCGGCAAATGTAATCCCCCTTGTTATATCTATGCACACTCGTCTTGTCAGCTGCATAAGTCACCACGCGGACAATGCACGGGCAACAGAGCGAGGCTGCGCTGATATATAAATATAACCCTGTGCATTAATTTATTTAGTGTTTAACAATAAATGGTTTGCATTCTTCGATAATAGCTACTGCATTGTTGAGGCGTGCACCACTTTGTATAACTGAAATTTGTTCATGAGAAGTTTTGAAGCCATATTTAAGAGTTGCCTGTACAAAATATCAATTTAGAGATTTCAGTCGCTCAACACGCTATTTACCTAATATGATTGGGCGGATATATACTGTAATCGTATATATAATATATACAACAGAAGTACTGACAAATTACACGTATTACTTATTATTCACATAAATAAGGGGAAATTTTGGATTTCACGTTTCAACCGTCAGGCGGTTATCATCAGAATGTGGTTTTGTTATACTTTGTATAGCTTGTCTAGTTAATGTTAGTATTTGGGCGGCTTCGGTGGCGTAGTCGGTAGCATGCTGAGCTTCTATGCCCAAGATAGCGGGTTCAAACCCGGCCGAAGCCGTCGGATTTTTTAAGAGCGTTAAAAATCCCTCAGTATGCCTTCCTTCGGAGGGGAAGTAAAGCCGGCGGTCCCATGTCATAGATTTATGGCATGTTAAAGATCTTTCCACTAATTACACCTGTGTGAAACTAAATTGGATAGGTTAAGAATGTAAACAACGCTCTTAGGTTGCTACGTTCGTTGCTAAGAGCCGACTGCGGTGGCGTCTAGTAGCTAGTTCTGAACTAGGCCTAGTAGTCGTTGACGGTGGCGCTTGGTGGCAAAAGTAGGAACTATTTGAAAATTCAAAGTTGCAGTCCCTACTTGAATTAAAAGAACAGATACACACACTAATACAGTCATCACAATTAACTCCTGTTATCAGACAGATTCTACACACACCCAAAGTACACGGGGCTACATGACCGCGTTGTCGCAGCCCCTAAACTGAGGAACCAACCAACCAATGTTAGTATTTATGATTCGCAATCTAGATATTCTTTTTTTAAAGAAAGGTCAGCCTATTCTATAATGTAGTATTATAGGGTTGCTTCTACATATAAATATTATAGACTTGTACATAGTGGCGTAGTGTGTTGCATGCTTAACTGCTGTGCCCAAGATCACAGGTTCAAACCCAGTCAAAGTCGTTGGATATTTTAAGAGCGTTAAAATCCTTCAATAAGCCTCCCTTCGGAGGGGAGGTAAAGCCGGCGGTCCCATGTCATAGATTTATGGTATGTAAAATATCCTTCCACTAACAAAACTTATGTGAAGCTAAATTTCTAGGTTAGATTTCGTTGAAACGCTCTATCAAAGTTCCAACGTTCACCACTAGATGTCAGTCACATCTGGTAGCGTAAGTTGGAACTACATGAAACTGAACGGTACTTGTAGCTCACCCTATGGGTGTCTGCATTGAAGCAGCTACAGCCACTGGCAAGCCTAACATGTCCTCTGACACTCCCGGCACTAAAAGCCATACGATAAATAATAAATAACGATGGAATTAGATCAAGCACAATGATTTCTACAATGGTTATGATGACATATCTGTTGCAATAGTCCTGGTCACAGCATTGTCGTTGTACAGGTGTTCGCACGTAGAAAAGTTGCACCTGATTTGATGTCTGAATATCACGTTTTGAGATCACTGAGGCTTCTTCTACTTTAGAATGCATTTGATTGACAAGATATGATCAAGCTAGTTTTGTAATTTAGATATTCAGATCTACAGTTTTGTAAGCAATTAGTTACTGTAGCTTTAAGGGGTGGAACGGCGAGGTCATCTTCCCCACGTTTGCCAGCAATTATTGAGCAACTTTTTCTTTTGCTATGCTGTAGATCTTATAAGTAAGTGATGAATGCAACAGCAATTTTAAGCATGTACATATTTTAAAATGAAAAAGTGAATATTGATTAAACAATAGTATTTGTAAAGAGAGTTATGGGGGCAGATGACCTCGCTGTCCGACCCTTTAAAACTCCAGCAACTAACTAACTAACTAACTAACTAACTAACTAACTAAAGAGAGTACTGTTACACAGTAGTACTCAACAGAGTAACTGTGCGCGTTAAATCGTTTACCACGATCGCGATGGGGAAATACAGGAAGTCCGGAAATTGGAGGTCAGAATCCAGGCGCTGACAGAGAATGTGTGGTTTTCTCCGGGGTTTTCCACACTCTCTCCATGAAAATGCCGGAATAGTGTTTTATTTCAAGACCCGAGGCATCTATCTCATCCATGTGTCTAATACAGCTATAAGGCGCGTTCGAAAAGTAACGAGCCGGAGGCTGTAAAGCGCAAACCGGTGACTACATCGGCTAATCGTGGCGTGTGTAACGAGGTGTGGTCCTGACCAGAGCGTGGAGGGTCACAGCCCGTCGCTAGAGGGCACGCGTGCACGTCACGTGACGATACAAAGCGAGCAGCAGCATGCATCAATCGTCCAACCAAGACCAAGACCAAGACAGTAGGCCATTCGACATGCTTCCTGGTGTGGTTGAAGACTGTGGGGCACCCATTGGGCACACACTTTGCGCAAGTGCAGTCGTTCCTTCATGATGGTGTGCACACTTCCGACGTTCAATCCGACCACGGTGGCTATGGCGTTCACTGTCACTCGGCGGTCCTGGGTAATGAGTGCATCAACCAGCTGGACGTTGTCATAGGTAATGCAGGGGGGGGGGGGGGGTACCCCAGACCAGGCATCATCGGCTAACGACACCCGTCCTTCCCTGAAGCGCTTGTGTCACGCCTTGACCCTTGCAAGGGACATGCAGTGTTCGCCGTACACTTGTGACATTCGGCGATGAATGTCCGTTCCCCTTACTCCTTCCGCTGTCAGAAACCGAACAACACCTCTTTGCTCTTCGTTTGACGCCTCCATGTCACTGTTTGCAATCCGACTGGCAGCGTTGGACGATTGATACATGCTGCTGCTCGCTTTGTATCGTCACGTGACGTGTACGCGTGCCCTCTAGCAACGGGCTGTGACCTTCCACGCCCTGGTCGGAATCACATCTCGTTACACACGCCACGATTAACCGATGTCGTCACCGGTTTGCGCATTCCAGCCTCCGGCTCGTTACTTTTTGAACGCACGTTATGCATACACTACTACAGTCATCACAGAAACACAGGGCTTGAGGCAAATTCAACCTACATACAAGTACAGTACACGAGGCTAGTGACCAAGATGTCTCAATTTCCTAAAATATATTAACAACAAAAACAGGAACAACAACTGTCGCACAGTTATCTGATACAACGAGAAATATCTCATCAGTCAGTTCAGGCACATCTCAGATGTTGTTTCATTTGACGGGCTTGAACATCGTGAACATTTATCTCCTTGTGCTTGGGTGTAAACATAAATATGCACAGGGGCATGAACATAAATTGTCAGATGATCTGTTTTCTTGTAGCGTCTGTAGTAGCGTGTGTGTTTGTAATTCAGCTGAGGATTTGGAAGGAAGGGTTCGTGGCCTTTAGTTAGGAACCATCCCAGCATTTTCGTGGAGTAGATGTAGGAAACCACGGATATCCACTTCCAGGATACCTGAGGTGGGGATCGAACCCACCTTTTCTCTGTTTTGCATCACAAGGCTTAAACTCTTCAGAAATCGAAGATTTTTATGCCAAGTCCGTTAAATTGGCCATGCACTGTATATATTCATATTCACTGAGTTGACATAACCTCAGTAACTATTAACTTGAAGAAGAGCAGTTAAAGTCACTTAAAAGCACATTAAATTTGGGTATTTTCAGACCTACTTTATGACAAGATGATTTATAGACACGTGATGAAGCAGGCATTAAACCTTTAACTAGGTAATTTCCAACCCGACGCGGGTCTCAAGCACACAGGCTCGTAATGGACCGCCAAATTATTTTAGTAATGACGCTATTGCCTCTGTCACTCACGCGCGGAGATTCATTTTAAACTTTAATTGGGTAATTATCACGCTCGAGATGAAGGTCCCTTGATAAATACTCGACTATTCATCACATCTATTTAAACTCTCATTTTCATCACCTTTACCTTGGCGTTCGTATTTTCACCTTACTAATTTTAAAACTTTATTCAAAATATCACAATGAGACGAGTTTGAAACGACAGCTAGTAGGCAAGGAGTTCGAGGTAATCGGTTGCAGTCTATTAGAAGGTACCTTGCCTGGAGTTGAAATTTGGAGAGCACGGTGAACTATTTCAAGGACAGTTGACGATGGGATTCGAACCCACTCGTCTATAGAGAACCAGTGCCCCTGTGCCTTAGCTTGCGCAGCTACCTTCGTTGCTAATAATGTTCTCCATTAAATCTTCTAGGTTTTTACCAAGTCAGGTTCATCAGCGGGTTCTAGGTACAATCTGCCCGGACCACCGCTAGGGTAGCATTCACTACGTTCCACATCTTTGCTGGCGATACTAAGAGCCCCTTCAATATTAGCTCCAACCTATAGAGGTACCAAAATCAGTAAAAATAATAATAATAATAGCACTGTCTACATCAAAAGATCAGTGTCCATCAACGCCAAGCTTAAGCATTATTGTTCAATCATTCGCCCAGAAGCTCTGTACGCCTGGCAATGAATAGAAAACGTTTGATTGAAAAGTTTGAAGACAAAGAAAACAAGAAGTTCCGTGCCGAACTAAAGAGCTTACTTTTCTTAAAATATAAGATTCATGCCAATGATTAATCTATATGGATCTATCTAGAATAATGATGAAATTAAGTTGGTAATATCGAATTTTTTTAATTAGTTCGAAATACTGTATACCTGGCATAATGTAGCCTAATAGAGAACTACAGTTGGCAGCCCTGGTGATTGAATATATTCTTAGTTCCATCTCTTAAGGTACAGAATACAAAATTTGGTTGAAGTCCAATGGATAGCATGGACGTTACATGCAGTTAAAACATTGGATCAAACAGCGCGTAAAATCATGTTGGCAACAATGACATACATGTATTGGTCAGAAATAATCTGAAATCCATTCCAGCATCACTCTCCACTATCATTTCATTTAATCATTGCCCCAGAGGAGTGCGTCAGGCCTCGGCACAGTTCATATCCTCGCCGCTAGATGGGGGCTTCATTCATTCCTGACCCGGAAGCAGTTTCCATTAGTTAGTATAGAAGTCACATGCATTTTAAAATTGGACCTATCAGCAGGCTTAGAATCATGTTGGCAGCACTGGCGTAAGCCTATATTAGTTACTCCAAATTAATTTACACACATCAAAAAAAGTTTTGCATCACCTCGGTTCCAAGAGTTCCGGAACCGTTAAATACAAAGGGAATAGAGATCAACACAAACAACATTTCAGCTCGTTTTATTGCTCATGAGACCCACACATTGCATGTTGTACCATCATACAGCTAGACTTTCAGCATTTGTGGTCCAGATTGCAGTACACACCACTACCTCTAATACCCAGTAGCACGTCCTCTTGCATTGATGCATGCCTGTATTCGCCGTGGCATACTATCCACAAGTTCATCAAGACACTGTTGGTCCAAATTGTCCCACTCCTCAACGACAATTCGGCGTAAATCTCTCAGAGTGGTTGGTGGGTCAAGACGTCCATAAACAGCCCTTTTCAACATATCCCAGGCATGTTCGATAGGGTTCATGTCTGGCGAACATGCTGGCCACTGTAGTCGAGCGATGTCGTTATCTTGAAGGAACGCATTCACAAGATGTGCACGATGAGGTCGAGAATTGTCGTCCATGAAGACAAATGCCTCTCCAATATTCTGCCGATATGGTTGCACTATGGGTCGGACGATGTCATTCAGGTATCGTAAAGCCGTTTCGGAGCCTTCCATGACCACCAGTGGCGTACGTCGGCCCCACATAATGCCACCCCAAAACATCAGGGAACCACCACCTTGCTGCACTCGCTGGACAGTGTGTCTAAGACGTTCAGCCTGACCAGGGTGCCTCCAAACACGTCTCCGACGATTGTCTGGTTGAAGGCATATGCGACACTCATCGGTGAAGAGAACGTGATGCCAATTCCGTGGGGTCCATTCAGCATGTTGTTGGGCCCATCTGTACCACGCTGCATGGTGTCGGGGTTGCAAAGCTGGACCTCGCCATGGACGTCGGGAGTGAAGTTGCGCATCATGCAGCCTATTGCGCACAGTTTGAGTTGAAACACGACGTCCTGTGGCTGAACGAAACGCATTATTCAACATGGTGGCATTGCTGTCAGGGTTCCTCCGAGCGGCAATCCGTAAGTAGCGGTCATCCACTACAGTAGTAGCCCTTGGGCGGCCTGAGCGAGGCCTGTCATCGACAGTTCCTGTATCTCTGTACCTCCTCCATGTCCGAACAACATCGCTTTGGTTCACTCTGAGACGCCTGGAAACTTCCCTTGTTGAGAGCCCTTCTTGACACAAAGTAACAATGCGGACGCGATCGAACTGCGGTATTGACCTTCTAGGCATGGTAGAACTACAGACAACTTGTGCAGCGTACCTTCGTCCTGGTGGAATGGCTGGAACTGATCGGCTGTCGTACCCCCTCCGTCTAATAGGCCCTGCTCATGCATGGTTGTTTACATCTTTGAGCAGTTTTAGTGACATCTATGAACAGTCAAAGGGACTGTATCTTGGATACAATATACACAGTCAACGTCTATATGTCGGAGATCTGGGAACCGAGGTGATGCAAAACTTTTTTTGATGTGTGTAGAATGCCAGGTACTATACATGTGCAAAGTTTAGAGCTATTGGATTGCATACTTTCTGATATATTGATATTAGGGTAAAAAAATAGAGACAGTATGTATTAACAGTTACTCTTAAGAATACGCTTAGTCATATCCGTTATGTTATGGTACACATAGCACACACGAAATTTGGTTGAAATCCAAATGATAGTATATAAGTTACATGTATTTAAAGTTGGACTTCTCAGCAGGCATAGAATCATGTTGGTAGCACTGACGTATATAAGCCACTCAAAATTAATATAGAAAGTCAGGTACTCTACATGTACATAGTTTAAAGCTGTCGGCTTGCTTACTTTCTGATATATGGGTATTGAGATCAAATAAATTGAGGGCATTTATTAACAGTTGACAGCCCTGGTGGCTGTTAAGAATACGCTCAGTCATATCTGTTTATGTACACATGGCACATACGAAATTTGATTGAAATCCAATTGATAGTGTAGAAGTTATATGCATTTAAAATTTGGACCTATCAGCAGGCTTATAATCATTTTGGCAACACTGACATGTATGGCCTCCTGGAAATTAAACTGTAATATTATCTATACGTGTGCTAATTTTGAAATAGCTCCCATTCATACCTTCCAAGATATCCAACATGGAGCTCAAATTTCAGTTGCGATTTTTCAGCAGTTGGTAGCACTGACATCATTTCCAAATATGGCCGTGAGATTTTCAGGTATAGATCTTTACTCCTACCAAATTTTGTTTCGATTACTGGAGCCGTTTAGGAGTTGATTGAGGGGGACACACAGACAGACAGACAGACAGAAGGACAGACAGACGGACACACATTTGCCCGATCTCATAAGACTACTTTTTTCTCATTTTTGAAAAATGTTAAAAGTAGGCTAAAAATCCTGAGGAAGATCTTTGGAACAAGTACTGAAGACGGCATAACAACGAAGTCTACCTGCACATTGAGAGGATAACCGACACCATTCGGAAAAGGAGGATTCAATTTCATGGCCACATAACACGCATGAGATCGCACAAACAGACCAACATGATCGTTTCCTACTTTGTTAACAAGAAAACCAAGGGACCCTGATTCATCCAAGTTGAAAACGATTTTCGAGAAATAGGAATCACACTTGACGACATCCAGGAACGTACACCTCTCCAGAGAAGACTTCGGGCACACAAGAAGAGCTTCCAAGAAAAGGCAAAATTGAAAACCGGCAAGAAGTGGACTGATGAAAGAAAGGCGGCTCACAGCACTCGAAAGCGAGAATATTGGGGAAGAATTGAAGTTCTGGGGTGCAAACGGTTGAAGTAACGTGGTCCACAGCAGGTCGAGAAAGAAGAAGAGTACTGTAATAATAATAATAATTATAATGATAATACTGTAATAATAATATAATAATAATAATACTATCCTGGGCTCCACCTTAATCTCCATATCAGTATGCAATAGGCAGCCATTTTAGAGACCTGCTACTGCTCGGGTTCAAGCTCCGTGAACCTGAGAGGACTGTGGATCGCGGACTATGAGGAGTGATGGTGGCAAGTGATGAGGGTTCCCAGTCCGTGCGTAGTAACAGAACTGAATACATTGGTCGATGACTCACTCACTCATTCGCAACACCACAGTGGGTAGAGCAACGGCCCTATGTTAGCAGTATTGGAATAGACATGAATTCCAGAGAACACTGCGGGCTGTTGACAGGCTCTTCTCTTCCCGCCTGCCACTTCACCTCACCCCGCATGTTCACAGATCTTGGACCCGAGCAGTACATGGTTCATTCGTTCCTCAACCTAGCAACATAGAGAACTCCACTCCATCTTGCAACAATTGCCGATGAAATGGTGAATTGTACCCAATGACATGGTGAACATAATAATAATGGTTAAAAACTATTAACATTTTAAAGTGGAACATGAACCCAGGAGACAGACAGAGCACGAAAGAATTCACTGGTCGATGGACTCAAGAAATACAAGGAGGTAGTCAAGGCCGGTAGAAGAACAAGATCTAGACACAAATGAAATTGATTGTTAATATAGCGTACAGTCCACAGAGGCTCAATTCAAATGAAAAAAATAAAAAATAAAGGGAGGAACCTTGTAGTTTTACGTGACCGTTAATCTTGTGATCATGAGCTACGAGACCTCCTTTATTTACGTGGAATCCGAGCCACAGGATGTGGCATTTCACTGCGAAAATCTCACAAGCATTGACCGGGAATCGAACCTGGTCCACCTTGGTGAGAGGCTTCCAGATTGACCGCTGCACCACCAAATCCCAATAATAATATTAATAACTAATATTAATAATAATATGGACTCAATTATCTGCAGCACCGGGTATTTTTAAGGCTGTGCCTTCTACGTAGCAAATTTAGCTGTTCCGTTTCCACTGACATCTAGTATAGAAATTTTATCGTCTACGTCAAAGACTTATTCTTTTTGATACATTTAGGGATTTGTGACATCATGGTCACGTAGACCTGTGTACTAGGCTGTGTGTAGGATTTGCCTGATAAACTGTGTTGCAGTGATGTCTGTAGTGGTGTGTGTGTATTTGTATCTGAGGCCTTAATTTAGGAACTATCCCGGTATTTGGCTGTAGTCGAAGTGGGAAACCGAAGAAAACCAATTCCAAGATGGCTGAGGTAGGAATTAATTTCAGCTCGTTGGAAGAGGGTGTGCATTTGGAACTAAAGAACTAAGTGTAAGAAGAAAGTGGTGTGAGACTAAGAGGGATATTGTGACGGGAATGCAGTATTTCAGTCAATTAGCCTCTGATTTACGAACGTAGCAAACCATTAAACCAGAATTGTTGCGTGTATTTGGAAGATAAGGTATTCTGAATTACACGCAAGTATTTAATGTTCTGGACATTTAGAAAAGTAGCTTTCGACGCAAATGTTATTTTGCGAGTACCCGTATATTAAATCCTTTGGCGTGCATATTGCTATAATTAACCTGAAACACATGATCTATACACGAATCATAAATCAGGCTACAAAAATATATCACAGAACACGGAGAACAAACAATCCTCTCATAAACACGTTGGGTAATTACCAGGAAACCATGAGCCGCCATAAACGACCCTGAATTTTAATTGAATAACCTCCCTTTTAATTACTTTCAACACTCATGCTACAATAGCGATTGACTAGTCTTTTCACCTGCTATAATTTTACAAGTGCCTAGTGCACCACCTGGCCAAATACGATATAATGGTAATTACCCAACACCCACAAACAAACTACAGCTGGTAATTAGCAAAGTCTGGTTAATCGATTATTTCAAAATTAATCGAAAAAATATTAATCGATTAATCGACTCATTGTTCAATCGATTAATCGATTAACCGAATAATTGATTAATCAGCTAACTTGAGGATCTATAAATCGGCTAACCAAAGAATCGATGAATTCATTAGTAGACACGAGATAGGATAGAAGTTTAAATGAGAGGACATCGTGTAAGTTGAGTTACGCTTATTTCTGGAATGATGTATAGAAATTTATAAAAGTTACATCTTGACTAAATATACAAAGTGTCCTTCCTAGTTTATGTTAACAATAACCAAATAAGAGTCAGTGACAGTGGAAGGACAAACATCAATCAATTGGGAAGGTTTCTTGAAAAACTAAAACGAAGATTTTTCAGCAAAGATTTTGAATTCTTGTTCAATGTTTACTATTTCTGACAGGTACATTTTTATAATACTTTGTTTTAGTCTAGTTTTCACAAAGATGGTAAATTATTTAAAAATGTAACTTATAATAAAATATATCTTATGTTCGACCCTGACTATTATCTGTCAGAAACCTGTACTATAATAAGGCTCATTATAACACTATTTTCATTATGAAACAGTTTCTCCCACCAATCAGAGCTCATGAAACAGTTGTTTAGACAAGTATAGCTTCACACCTGCGCTGAGTTCCATGGCCTTCTAATTTAAATTTCACTGCGTGGCCTAGTGTCATAGTAGTGTAATCGAGGAGGCCATGGTCAAATACAAGGTATTCTCTGCGTCTCATGCGCTCTGTTTAGTACATAAAACTGGCAAAATCCCCACAGATATTTATGAATATTTATGTTCGAACATGAAATAGTTATAATAATTATCGTCGAACATAAATGCAACTCGCCTATAATGGTTATTAAGCCACGCGTATGGAAATTGTAAAACTCGAATACGCTCGTTTTATAAACGCACTCGTGTCTTAATTATTGCCATTATAGGCTCGTTGCATAATGTACTATTTTGTTCGACTATGTCGAAATGCAATTATCATATGTCAGAAAACTGTGTCATAATGGGAGTCATTATAACACTATCTTTCATTATGAAACAGTTTCTCCCACCAATCAGAGCTCATGAAACAGTTGTTTGACCATTTTAGACAAGGATAGCTTCACACCTGCGCTGAGTTCCATGGCCTTCTAATTTAAATTTCACTGCGTGGCCTAGTGTCATAGTAGTGTAATCGAGGAGGCCATGATCAAATACAAGGTATTCTCTGCGTCCCATGCGCTCTGTTCAGTACATAAAACTGGTGAAATCTCGACATATATTTATGAATATTGATGTTCGAACATAAAATATTTATAATTATTGTCTAATATAAACAGTCGTATGCAACTCGCCTATAATGGTAATTAAGACACTCGTATGGAAATGGTAAAACTCGCATACGCTCGTTTTATAAACATACTCGTGTCTTAATTATTGCCATGATAGGCTCGTTGCATAATGTACTATTAATTAATTAAATGTCTATGTTGCTTCTGTGAGAGCGCAGTAAAATGAATTAAGTACATCGATTAATTGGCAAAACAACTAATCGATTACTACGCTTCCATTAATAGATTATTCGATAGCTGAAATTAATCCATTAAAAGTATCAGCCCTAAACGAAACCCTGCACGGTCGTTCATATAAGCCTCCGGCCTGAAAGGCTATAATCAGCGCGAGACCAGACCAGAAATGCTCTACTAGCCTGGTTTAGGGTTGGACACAGGATGGTAAGTTGCGTCCATGACCAACAGACAGCAGTGCAATGCTGAGCCAAGTTTGCAGCACCGGAAAATTCAGGATGGTTAAACAATCAAGACGTTATGGAGAATCTGTCCTATCCTCTGTTGTAAATTCTGAACCAGTCAAGCATCGCCATTAGCGCCTATCAACTGGATCACGAATTCTCCTATGTTAAACTTGTGGAGCGAAAACGTCACGTGAGAGGGGCACCCGAGCGACTTCGTCTCAGTTAGCCTTAACAAATATGAATGCTGGACATCTCACAAAGAATCTATGTCTTGTATCTTCAAAAAACCACAACATTTCAAACCTATAATATAAGTCATCTATTTCTTTACAATAGTCTAATGAGAATAGTCTAATAGGAACGTCTCCTCCTGCATACAGTGTTACCTGGAATTCAATCCTACTTAAGTCTCACACAAGGGTTGGTTGGTCCTGTAACGTGGGCGATATAGTACCAACCCGCAAAGCCCCTCGCACTAAGCTCGAGCATTGTACAAGACGATGCACACAGATACAGGACAGTAAGTTGGGTTGCCTGCGTAACAGGCGCTTACTATCTGTGATAAAGCAGTATTTCTGAAGCTTCGGTCGAGTGTAATATCTATATTCATGTGCAAATATAAAGTATTAAAAGACAAAAGGCAAAGCGTAATTAATTAAAAAAATGATTGTGCTTAGTAGGATCAACAAGTAAACTTCAGCATTTATATGATCTGGGTAAATTTCGAAAGGTATTGTTGAAAGTGCGAAGCAAATTGAATAGAATTCACTACCATTTAATTAAAATCCCCTCCTTTTAGAAATGTAACTCTTCAATTTCCTAACCAGGCCCCAATCATTACTCTCCACTTTTGTATCGTGTTTACGGTACCATTATTTTAAAATTCATGTTTAAAAGTACAAAAATGATTATTGTTTTCCCTAAAGATATGATAGAAATGGAGTGTCATGGATGCTAGGTTACGTACTTTGAACATGTGATTACGTTTAGCTGAAATAGGTATTTTTATTTATTTTCAAATAGACCGCTGAGGATCACGCTACAATTTAATTTCTTCTTGGTCTTAAGCTTCCTCTTCCTCCATTATCTTTCATATGGACGCTGTGCTGCTGCTTCTGTTCATCCATCCAGATTCTTCCAGTCTTCACAGTTCTTTTGTCTTGGAGCCCTTCCAAATTTTGAATAATGGTCCAAAATGTATCCCTATCTAACATCTGAACTTCCAGAAAACTGGACCTTCCTAGATCTTTAAGAACTTTCTTAATCCATGCCGTAGTTGTATTCTTGTTCCATAGGTAGTCTAATATCTGCTTGGATATTATTACTATTATTATTATTACTATTATTATTATTATTATTATTATTATATGAGTTTGGCCACGTAGGAGCACATAGAACCATTAGTTAGCATTGATCATTTTGTTATTTTCATCTTCCCAAAACTTCCTCATCCTTTCGCTTTGCGCCTGGCTTCTTTCTTATGCCCATTCATCTTTGTGTTTCAAATTCTTTGCCGTCGGGAACTTGGGGGTGGACATTTATATGATTTTATTTTTGTCTATATGCAGTCCGTGTCGTGGCTAATGGGTTATTTGTCAACTGCATAACATATATAAACAGCCGGCATCGTGCGATCCTCATTCGGGTGCTCATGTCTGCACTCCGTTCAATAGTAAAGGTAGCGGTCATTTCTGCATACCCCATGATATTCCCTTGAATGCTAACTAATATAACAATATTTTACTGTCAATATTTTGATGCGATGTTAGTTCACACGAGAAAAAATATAAGTGATATTAAGCAGTTACCATTAGTGATTAACTTACCGGCTTAGAAAAAAGGGATGACGGATCTCCTCTTACATTGTTGGGAATATTATGGCCATACATATTCCATAACTTATTTTCAGACACCCTGTAGACAACAACTTAATCATTCTACAAAGACATACGGACTCTAATTCAGTGTAGTGGTAATTGCTGATCGGAAATTATTGGAATCAGGGCCGTTATACTAAATCAAATGTTAATTAGACCCATATGCCAACAGTGGTTTCTTTTACCACAAAGAAGCATCAATCTCTCATTTTTAACCTACCCTTAATTGAACTCATTTATCACGGTAATGTTCAGTGTAATGGATATTTATGAAAAGGATAATAATGTAACATTAATTCGTCGTCAAATCCACCCTACGTCAGCAGCATTTTCCCTGTGTTTAACTTTAAAAAACGCTGGGCGTTAGTTTCATACGCAGTTTATTTCATAATTTGCAATAAATGGGGCAGTTACGGGGAGATAAGTGGTAAGTATGTTAATCTCTAGCGCAGAGAACGTGGCTTTATGTACTGTACTTCATGCATAGTTATCAGGATCTTCTCGGCGGGCGTGCTGTGGCTTGTTGGATACTGCAAAACATTTGCTTACCTCGGCGCGAAACTGGGTTAGTAAGGAAAGAAGCCATGGAACTGTGCAACTCAAACAATAATAAAAGACTTCAGCTCCTAGACCCATTCCACGATAAAAAGAACATTATACACTCAGGATCCATCCTCACCAATTGCGTAAACCACTCAGAAGATTTTTATAGAGCCATTACCTAGCAGCGTATTGGGGAGGTTGATAGTTTGGAGGCACCTCTTTTTTTAATTCAGCATTGTTTTTAAAGCACCATGAGACCTCACAGTGCAAAAATACAGTGCCTATATAAAAATAACATGGCTTTACGCTCACCATACATTTTTCAACCAGTAGATTGTATCATTACAAGACAAAAGGAGAGTATACATATACATTTTTAGCCTATTTTCAGTTTTGAAAAATAGGCTTATGAGATCACCTTTTGTCCATGTGTGTGTGCGTGTGTGATTCGTGTGTGTGTGTCCCCCCTAATAAAATATAAACGGCTGGAGAGATTTCAATGAAACTCGGTAAGTTCATAGCTCTATTCCGGACGACCCCGACCGCGCCCTTCAAATTTTGTTACGTCTCACCAATCCAACATGGCGGCGGTGCGAAATATTTAACCAGCATTCAATATCTCCGAAACTATTACCGATATCACCCTGGAATTTTGTATGGTGATAAAGGGAACTACTAGAAATTCACTTATGTGACTTTTGAAAACCTGGTAACTACAAAACCAACATGGCGGCCAAGCGAATTTGCGACTTTTAAATGGACGTTTCTCGCGATTTAACCAACCAAACCCAATGAAACTTGGCCCAGTATATGTTTATATACATTGTAATGCACAGACATCAAACTTCGTTCAATTGTTTACTTAACCTCAAAATGGCGGCTGTGCGAAATGTTTCACAGGCATTCCATATCTCCGAAACTATTTATGATATCAACCTGAAATTTTGCACGGTGATAAAGAGCACTGCTACAAGTTTAACTATCTAACTTTCAAAAAAATCCTGTAAACTACGAAGCGAAGTTGACACATTCTAATACATTTTTCTCGTGATTTAATCATACGAACGCATTGAAATGTGGTACAGTAAATGATTATACATATTGTCATTCACTGCCATCTAATTTAGCTCAATTGTTTACATAAACTGAAGATGGCGGCTGTGCGAAATTTTAAAATTAAGTTTTTATTCTTGTGTCGTAATCATGCGATCGAAGTGAAAGTTTGAATAATGAAGCTACGCATTAATTTTCCTTTAATGGTACATAACTCTATAGCCTATACATATAACAATCCAAAATGGCGAGCATCCGAAATATTTTGACGGTTCTCAATATCTAAGAATCCTTTCCAGCAATCAAACTGTTTTTTTTTTTTTAATTTTCATAGAGGCTATGAACATATGTTCACCTATATGACTTTCAGTTACCTGGTGAGCACAAATCCAACATGAAAATAGGCTGTATAGTTCTTCACGGAACTACTTGTTAAACATTAAATACCGCGGTAATCCTCCAGGATTTTTTCACATTCCCTCCAGGCAAATGACGGGATAGTACCTTCCTTCAAGTCCGGGGGAGCCTACCTCATCTCTGTTCCTAATACAGTTACACACACTAATATAGATTTCACATAAATACAGGTTGTCAGACATATTCAACACACATCTAACTACGGTTGGTTGGTTCCTCAGTTTAGGGGCTGCGACAATGCGGTCATGTAGCCCCGTGTACTTTGGGTGTGTGTAGACTGTCTGATAACCGGTGTTAATTGTGATGACTGTATTAGTGTGCGTTATCCGTAATTCAGGTAAGGGCTACAGTCGATCAATTTCAAGTAGATCCTACTTTTGATACCTAATGCTACCGTCAACGACACCTAGCTTCAAACTCGGCTACTAGAACCAACTGCAACCGGCACCTGATGGCGAACGTTGGGACTTAATAGAGCGTTAATCAAATCTAATCTACAAATTTAGCTTCACACAATTGTAGTTAGTGAAAGGTTTTTCTACATGCCATAAATGAAACATGGGCCCGCCAGCTCTACTTCCTGTCCGAAGGAAGGTAGACATGGGAGTTTTAACGCTCTTAAAAAATCCGACGACTTTGGCTGGGTTTGAACCCGCGATCTTAAATAGACTTTAAGCAGACGCTAAATACCCATTGAAATACTACTACATACATAATACTCTGCCCCAATACATACACTGTATGTACAGAGAATGAGAATGAGTCCATAAATGTAAGGGCGCATTCCTGACACTAATGCAGCACAAAAAATTCATATGAACACGAGTCTCAAAATCCTTTCCTTAGGCGTTATGAATGAAATTGCCTGTAATAATCCCTGATTAGGTAATTACCCTCAAACCCAGCACACATTACCCGGATAGTTTGCCAGTATCTGGATAGCCAGTTTCCCAACACAAGGTTTGATTGGTGAGGGCCCATTGCATGGCCTTCCCGATCGCCAGATTTGAATCCGATGGATTTTTAACCTTGAGGACACGTATAATGCTTGGTGTATGCAACGTTAGTACCTAATATCGATGCTCAGAGTAAGCGTATCCAGAATGTATTTGGCGGAGTATGAAACACTACCGGAGTTTCCCACAGAGCACGGCAAAAAAATAACGCAGATTCCGGGGATGCATCGAAGCAGGAAAAATTCATTTCGAGCAATTTTTGTAAATTTAAGTTGTAAAATATACCAACAATGTATTTATTAATATTAACGAATGGTCTAGGGTGCCGAGTGCAAGATTTGTTATTTGACGCCCAGAGGGCAGCTTTCATGTCTAATTTTGTTGTTCCTTGGAGCGTTATGACAGCCAAGAAGGTTAGATATCTCAGCTCCTTGACACTAGAGTGCTTTCTAGTAGAGAATGGAGGAACTCTTTTGTGTTGGCAGAACATTCCGAGATTAATTATGCCATTATGAACACGGCCTACTGAATTCAAATGGGTTCTTTAACATGCCAACAACGTATGACATGCGTGTCGTGATTTTTGCCAGGAGAGAACCTGGAAGCTTGGGGTTGGTAGACCAGCACGATAACCACTCACCCACCGTGGCAAGTTACCATTAACAATAAACCTATCTAACTCACATACGAAGAATTTTTGGACCCATGTTCATATGAATTATTTGTGTTGTTTTGGTGTCAGGAATGCGCCTTTACATTTATGGATACATATTTATATAGGCTATACCCTGCATCTACTGTACTGAATAGTGACTTGTCGCTCACGTTGGTAACACTCGGATAATATAAATTTGTGATCATGTTTGCTATATCTAACTTCCAAAATTAATGGCAAAATTAATCTCGGGAGTTTCCGCCAACACAAAGTTCCTCATTTTTCTACTAGAAAGCTCTATAGTGTTCAAGGAGCTTAGATATCTAACCTCCTTGACTTTCATAGTGATTCAAGGAACGACGAAATTCGACATGCAAGCTACCCTCTGGTTGCAAATTACAAAGCTTGTACCCGGCACCGAGGCCATACGATATTATTATTATTATTATTATTATTATTATTATTATTATTATTATTATTACTTCCAAAAGCAGCAAATTTTAAGCCACTCAACATGGCCAATTATTATCATATCTAGCGACTGATCTTGAATGCAACAGATATTCATAACCGAGAAACTTTTGTAATAATAGGCTACTCGTAAAGTTATACTGCTACTTGCAACCCTTCTAATTAGCGCTAATTAACAACATAAATAAAAAGGAGCTGGGCGTGAAAAGCCGCGATAAGATATTCAGAGCCTGCTAACATAGAAAAAGGATGGCCATTCTTTTACATTCTTGTGGCTTCTATTTCGCAGTGTTCGTACTGTAAAAACTTCGCGTTAGTACGGTAGAAAGAAAAGCATGCATTAATCTTCGGAAAAATAATACATTACACGGATAATTAATTCGTGGTGTTAGTGGTGGTGGTAGTAGTAATGATTTCCCTTTAAGGGGGCGGAACAACGATGTTATTTGCCTTAATTATTTCGCGTTAAATACTCTTGATGAATGCAGTACATTTGCATTTGTTTGTTGGCACAGGCTAGAGTAAAAAGTGGCTTTTCACCGATGTCTCAGTCTCACTCAAGGCTGTGATTATATGGAAGCTACTGAGGTATGGGTGGTGCTTAGTAATGACATTCAGGGCACAGCCAGTGCCTGTGGATGCTGTGAAAGGTTCTACTCGTAGGGTTAGTACTGCTGTTCTGACTCAGTGAGGAAAGCAATAGCAAACTACCTCACTCCTCTTCTTGCCTAGTACGCCTCAATATAGCGCTGTCTTGTTTTTTTGTTGTTGTGGGTATCTACCCACATAACCTAACGGTGGTATTGTTTGAGGATCCAACCAGCCTTTGGGCTGACTACCTAATAGACAGATAAATACTTCAATTCTTGTAATGATTAACGTCAATGATATGTTAAGATTTCACTCCTTACTTTCTATAGCGTTATAAGAGCGTTACAAAAAATGTGCCATTGGAATAAAATCACGTCAGAGGGGAGGGAACTTGTGCCATCCCTCTCAATTTCTCTTGTTGTGCACGCAACTTTATTCTGTTCTCCTTATTTTCTATAGGACCAGAATTTCATGGTGATTTTTTATTTGTTTTAAAGGGTGAAACATCTTGGTTATCTACTCCAAAAAGAGACAAACACTTCGCACGTTATTTGCCCGAAGAAGACATTTATACTGTGAAGGTTAATTAAATTCATTTTTTTAGCGTATGGCTTTTAGTGCCGGGAGTGCCCGAGGACATGTTCGGCTCGCCAGTTTGTAGCTGCTTCTTTGCGGACACCCATTGGGTGAGCTACAAGTACCGTCGTGTGTGGAGTGTTGTCTGGGGAGGAAAGTTTGACTCTAAGGACGAGAAGTTGGAAGGTAGCGGCTGTGGCCTATAGTTAGGGACCAACCCCCCGGCATTTGCCTGGAAGGAAGATGGGAAACCACAGAAGAACATTTTCGAGGTTGCCAGCGGGGGGATTCAAACCTCCTCGCCTCCCGGATGTGAGCGACTGCCATCAGCCACGCCGTAACGACCACGGCTAACTCATCCGGTAATTAAATGCATAAAATGCGTAGACATTAACCATTAAATATTATCCTTATTGACTGATATTAATCTAATCTCAAATTATAAAATCCGTCAAACACTAGAAGGTAGTTTAATAATTAAGTTACACGTACATGTTTCGTGATACAAATGATAACGTCTTCAGCCTTAAATAATCTTCGGAACTATCTTAACAATAACCAAAAGGAAAATGGACCTCCTTACAAAAAGTCATTAATTTAAATAAACGAAAGATCACAAAAAAGAATTAATAAATGCTTGATATAAGCAATTAACTTTGACTAAACCAAAGGATTCTTACTTGTAGGTTAGCTCTGTAAAATTAGATGCACAAATGGTTAATGTATTTCGTAGCATAGCTCAATTAAGCAATTTATTTATTTATCGTATGGCTTTTAGTGCCGGGATTGTCCGAGGACATGTTCGGCTCGCCAGAGGCTGTAGCTGCTTCAAGGGGGCACCCGTGGGGTGAGCTACAAGTTCCGTTCAATTTCAAGAAGTTCCAACATTCGCTACCAGATGTCACTGATACCTAGTGGTGAACGTTGGAACTTTGATAGAGGGTTACAACGAAATATAACCTAGAAATTTAGCTTCCCACAAGTTTAATCTGTGGAAGGATCTTTTACATGCCATACATTTATGACATGGGACCGTCAGTTTTACTTACCCTCCGAAGGAAGGCATACTGAAGGATTTTAACGCTCTTAAAAATCCGACGACTTTGGCCGGGTTTCAACCCACGATCTTGGGCACAGCAGTTCAGCATGCTACCAACTACGCCACTGAAGCCGCTGTTCAAGTATCCAAGTATATTTATTATATACTCATAGGTTGTACGAATATTGAACGTTGCTGAAAGTCATGGATTGCTGCTCCCAACCAGGTACAAAGATATGGTACAATACTTTAAAAATTCCTCAAAAGATAAAGTTTTTTTTAGTCCTGCTGAAAAATCATCTATCGTTTATAGATACGTATCAATCAGAAGGTTGAACAACGTAACAATTTTTGAATGGTAGAACCAACTAACCTCGAATAAACAGGGGACTCATGTTTGTAGGTTATCTCCGTAGAATCAGCATTTCAAAACGGTTGATGTATATTATACCATACGTTGTTCAACCTTCTGATTGATACGTATCTATAAACGTTAGATGATTTTCTGCAGGACTAAAAATAACTTTATATTTTGAGGAATTTTTACGCATATCTTTGTACCTGGCTGGGAGCAACAATCCATGACTTTCAGCAACGTTACGTTTATTTCGTACAACCTATGAGTAGATAATATACTTGGATAGTTGAGCTATGATACGATATACATTAACCATTTGGACATCTAATTTTACAGAGCTAACCTACAAGTGAGAATCCTTTGGTTTAGTCAAGGTTAATTGCTTATATCAAGCACGTATTTATTACAGTAATTCTTTTTTGTGACCTTTCATTTATTTAAATTTATTACTTTTTGTAAGGGTATCCGTTTTCCTTTTGGTTTTTGTTAATATAGTTTCTAAGATTTCTTCACGCTGAAGAAATTATCATTGGTGTAACGAAACATGTACGTGTAACTTAATTATTAAACTACCTTCTAGTGTTTGACAAGGCGGCTTTTATAATTTGAGATTAATTAAATGCTCGAAAAAAAAACTGCAACCATATACGACAGGGCAAGAAAATGCAAAGCGATCTTCTATTTTTGAAAACAGGAAACTGAAAACCAACAAATACACCAGAAATAAGTTAATCTTTTATCACTAGATTGTCCGGCTCCGTGGCTAAATGGTTAGCTCGCTAGGCTTTGGCCCAAAGTGCCCCGGGTTCGATTCCCGGCCGAGCCATCATGGATTTTAATCTCCTGGGGTTAATTCCCATGGCTCGTAGACTGGGTGAATGTGCCGTATTCATCATAACTTCATCCTCGTTACGACGCGCAGGTCGCCCACGGGTGTCAACTAGAAAGACCTGCACTCGTCTTCTCCAGAGGACACGTGATCGTCATCACTAGAGTAGGCATGGCTTTTACTTTTTCCTAAAAAATAATCCTTAACAAACGTTTCCTTGAATAGTTCATTGTGGAAAGACAATCGGGAGTGATGGTTCAGAGAGGCTGAGTTCCTAACTTTCTATCCTAAAAACTATTGTTCGAATATTATCTTCAATGTTATGTCTCACTGCCATCCTCGTGGTGTTTGAGTAGCTCCCGGAGGCCACGGGTTTGATTCTGGGCTCCATCAAGGATTTTAGAAACTGACGTGAGGGTTGGAACGGGGTACAGTCAGTCACGTGAGGACAATTGAGTGCTGTCTGACTGTAAGGCTGCGCTTCGGTCAGGAAAACCAAGATTAACGACCGAGGGGAACGGAAGCGCTGACCACGCCTCACCTCAATATCTGTAGGCCAAATGACTGGACAGCGTACGCTTGGTAGGGGGGAGGGGGTTGACTGTTAAAGAACGGGTAAATGTATTACAACTGCGGTGACATGTGACCTACAGTACAGTACATGCACACTGTGCATTAGCGCGCGAGTCATGCCACGGCCATCCATTTCTCGGCTCAAGCGAGCAAATTGAGGCTCATGTGTATTTTAATTTTCATAATTCAGATTTATGGTGAGTTTGCGCATCCGGAGCTTAGCTGCTAAATCCTGTCGGAAGAGAGGCATGGATGAGTTACACTCTCGACCTAAGATACCCGAGCAGCTTCTTGTGAAGCGATATACTAGCTAGGGACTAGCGTGCGTAGACCTACGTAGAGATCAATCCTTATGAGATCATTTTCCCTTCTTTTTCGGTAACAGTAAGATAATGACTGATGAGAATTTTAAATACTAATACAACACCTTACTTGTCTAAATCCTTTGTTCAAATTATTCAAGAGAAGCTATTACACACCAGAATCATCAGCATTGCACAGTGAAATTTAACGAGCCATTTATTGTAAATGCCTCTAGAATATTCAATGATTCGAGGCTGGGCATAAACTAGACCGATTTGTTTTTCAAGGGTGAATCTTTAGAAGATGTGGATAGCTTCACTTACTTTGGCAGTGTGTGGCCAAAGATAGAGGAGCAGCACAGGATGTCTCGCAACGTATTCAAAAAAGTAAATGGCGCCTTTATTTGGCTCTATCCAGCGTGGAAGAACAACAGAATATCTATGAGGACCAAACTCCGTTCTATGTCAAATCCGTTCTATTATTATGGGTCTGAGACTTAGAAAGTGACTGAAGTAATTACCTACAGGTTGCAGACCACTGTCAACTGCTGTTTACGGAAGATTCTCAACATCTACTGGCTGGAAGTAAACTCCAACCATGAACTTTAGAGAAGGATGGGGGAAATAGAGATGGCGATACAAATCAAAAGGTAGAAATGGAAATGAATCGGGCATACACCGAGAAAAGGAAATAAAGTCATCGAAAGAGAAACATTAGATTGGAACCCGCAAAGCACAAGGAAGAGAGGGAGACCCAAACAAACGTGGAAGATCAGTACACATGGAAACAATGGAAGAAGGTGAGGTGAAGAGGTCGGCTGTCAATAGGACCAGCTTTGTTGATACCTTATGTAAAACAAAATATTGGAATGCAGCCGAAATAAATCAGAAACCCCTATAGACATCAAATTGACAGGTGAAAAGCTAAAAGAAGTAGGAGACTTCTGTTATTTAGGAAGCAAAATAACCAGTGGTGGACGAAGTAAAGAGGATATAAAAGTAGGTTGGCTCAGGCAAGGAAAGCATTTCTACAGAAAAGGAAACTGTTTAAATCGAATATAGATTTAGGTATTAGGAAGTCATTTTTGAAAGCCTTTGTTTGGAGCGTGGCACTCTATGGAAGTGAAACTTGGACTATTGGTGCAGCAGAAAAGAGGAGAATTGAAGCGTTTGAAATGTGGTGATACTGGAGAATGATGAAGATCAGATGGGCAGATAGGGTTACAAACGAAGAGATATTAAGACGAGTGGGAGAGAAGAGATGTTTCTGGCGACTGCTAATGAAGAGAAGAGATAGGTTGGTAGGACTCATACTAAGACACCCAGGAATATCAAGCTTAGTTGTGGAAGGCAGGGTCGAGGACAAGAACTGTAGGGGTAGACCAAGGTTAGAATATGTTAAACAGATAACCTCGAATGTAGAGATGTAACGATTAGTTCAGGACAGGGAGGCGTGGAGGGCTGCATCAAACCAGTCAAAAGAATGAAGACTCAAACAACAAACCCTATGTTCCACGAGGGACAACTGGCATGTCAAGTAAGTCGACTCTGGGCGAAGGAAAGGTAGCAGAGCGTGTGAAGTCTCACAAAGCATATCATCACTCCCATTACCTGAATAAATCATAAACCATAAATATCTAATTTTGGTTGTCACGTAATAAATAATATTGCATATCAATTAAGTAGGTTATAACAGTTCTTCCTTAATTATCAGACTTACAACAATTAGCTTAATTTAAGGCTAGGCTTATGAATTAAACGTGAACAATGGCGGCAGATAGATGCAGCTAAAGGGGCTCTAGTCCAATTTGTAATTGACCTAAAATAAATAGGCCTACATTTTAAGTACAGTCTTGATTAGTCTGTGGCTACTGAGAATGAGTTCATTATGCAAGTGTGCCAGACTGTCAAGTTGCATAATTATTGCTTAATTCAATTTGGTGGTTACGCGTGGAATTCAACTTAACAGCCAGGGTCAGGGATGTCGATCTGAACCTCCTTCACAACTCGAGGCCCCGAGGGTCCCCCGAGAGATGCTACCAAGGTAGCCGAAGTGATCAATGCAGTTCGTAGATAATTGTTAGTGATCGGAACGGTGAGATGCCTTCAGTTCGTGCAGTGAAGAGAATTATGAACACAAGATGTTTCAACGCAGAGCTGGATAGATGGTTTATTGTATTTGGTTCCTCATTATTGTGCCCAGATTGTCGAATACACGGAGAAAGAAGGAGCTAAGTCATGATATTAACATATTCAGTGAATGTTATTTAAATACATTAACTTAACTGTTTACCAAAATTTATATTCAGAAATGACAATCAGTTATTTTCCTTTCCTACTACCTATATAATTATGTTTTAAACCATTTTAACTAACATTTGGAGTTTCTATTTATTTATCGTATGGTTTTAGCGCCGGGAGTGTCCGAGGACATGTTCGGCTCGCCTGAGTCTGTAGCTGCTTCCAGCGGACACCCTTAGGGTGAGCTACAAGTTCCGTTCAATTTCAAGTAGTTCCAACTTTCGCTACCAGAGATCAATGAAACCTAGTGGTGAACGTTGGAACTTTAGATATAGCGTTCTGACGAAATCTAACCTAACAATTTAGCTTCACACAAGTTTAGTCTGTGGAAGGATCTTTTACATGTCATAAATCTATGATAAGGGACCGCCAGCTAAATAAATCAATAAATAAATAAATAAATAAATAAATAAATAAAATCAGTAAATAAACAAACAGATTAATTTATAAAACTCAGCAAATATTCTAGGTTTATACTGCGTCTTTGCGGGGTTTCGCCTACGAACACCGAGTCAGGCTCAGTAGTGGGAGTTTTGTGACCATGCCCGGACCGCTGCAGGGATAGTGAACCGTGCTTTACGTCTCCTTATGCAAAGCACATTTGCGTTTCATTACTGCGAGAGCAATAATAATAATAATGATAATAATAATAATAATAATAATAATAATAATAATAATAATAATAATAATATTTATCTCAGGACTAGAAAGATCCATCACATACGAAATATTAAAATTATACATCATTCCACATTTTGCAATGGAGCGAAGCTTTCAAAGCATACCATGCAAATTTCACGCCATAATGCCCCTTCAGATGATGTTGAACGAGATTTTTGAACGCTCTTGTGATTCTATGACGGGCCATCAATCTGGAGCAAGCCTGAATTGGCAGCTTGGGTATGAATAAATGTCTGCCTGCATACATGGGAGGGATAAATCTAGTGTAGAGCATGCTGCCCGCATCACACTGGTGCTGGAAGGGTTATCTCCTCTAGTGCTTGCAAGGGAAGGGTAATTTCCTCTCTTGTCGACGCATGTACGGTAGCAGCACCTGAGGCTTCAAGCATTTGTTCTTAAGTTTTAGGTTCGAGTTCTGCACAGACACATCACCTCTTCACTGATCGATAACTTACTACCAACTTCCCTGGAACAGAATATAATGGCCCCTTTCCAATAGAGATCTACTGAGATTATACAACCCTACGCCTTCAAACGAATCGTTTATTTTTAAAATCCCGTTAGTCACGAAATGTAAATTTGTGGGAAAACAGAAAGAAAGACTGATTGCTGAATAACTAATTGTAAAATGTTTTTCTTCTGAGGATTAATACTTTTAGAAATACATTTTTGTTGTATATTGATTTAGGGGCTTTGCGACACCGTGGTCATGTAGCCCCGTATACTTGTGTGTGTGTGTTTATGTAATTTGTCTGATAACCTATGTTATTCTGATGGTTGTATTAATGTGAGCGTAGCCTATTTAGGAATTAAGATGAGGATTGGGAAGGAGACGGCCATGGCCTAGATTAGGACCCATCCTGGCATTTTCTTGGTGTAGAAGTGGAAAATCATGGAAATCTACTTCCAAGATTGTTGAGATGGGAATCGAACCCTCCTCTTTTCATATTTGCCTCACGAGGTTGAGTGTACCCCGTTCCAGCTCTCACACCAGAATTTAAATTCCTTGGCAGTGCCGGGAATAAACCCGGACCTCCGCTGAGGCGACAGCCAAGAATATGGAAGGCATCATGGAAGTGCTGGTTGGTTCTTAAGTTTAGGGGCTGCAACAACGCGGTCATGTAGTCCCTCATGGAATATGATATGAACTTTTATTACTCATTGCATTTTCCTATAGATAAGTTTAAAACTCTGTGACTTATGGGATTTAAACACGAAATGAATAATATTATATTATTATTGTCTTAAAGAACGAAAAAAATTTAAATTAATGATTTATTGGTGTGTCTATCAACTTTATTCCAATACAAAAAGTAATAAACATTTACAGTACCAATAAATTGCGACCAACTTTCACAAGAAACATATTTTTAAACTAGAGGGCCTGTACTAGAAATCTCGCAAGTGTATAAACCACCTGCCCCGCTTTACTGTTACGCTAACTCAATGCGGCACAATTCTGGAAGGAGCTATCGTCTTGTGTATTTGTTTAAGCGCATTTTATAAATAAATATACGAAAGGGTGGAAAACCTGGAAACAACAATCAGAAAAATACGATTGAGTTTCTATGGACACATGGATCCAGCAAGGATAAACAAATTTTAGATAAAATATACAATCTGAAGAGCCAGGGGGCTACTACAAGCAGATATAGGAAGAACTCAGGAGGCTAGGAATCACAGATGAAGACTGTCAAGACAGAAAACAATTCAGGGAAAAACGTTCTAACATAAAGGTTCTTGTGGAAGAAATGACAGTGAGCAGGGGAGGAGAATGGGCAGAAGAGAAAAAGGCAGAATGAAGGGACTGTGGAGGAAGAAGAAGTAAGAAATAACGATGAGAAGGAAATGAATTGATATTTGCGTGGTCCTTAGTTTTGACCGGCTCGCAAGGAAATAAATAAATAAATAAAGAAAGAAAGAAAGAAAGAAAGAAAGAAAGAAAGAAAGAAAGAAATACATTTCCGTTGATTTGTCGATAAATTCAAGATATTTCCTGTACAATTGAGATGATTTTGAACATTTTGGAAGAATCCGCACCTCCTAACTCCCTCTGGTTAAAGAACTTTAGTTTTGTGAAACATACACCTTAGCCTTCGAAAAAAATTGCAGCAATTAAAAAAAATCATAGCTCAGAAACTATTTGAGATATTAAAAAGAGTTTTTTTGGTTAAATTTACCGACTAAAAAGATTTTTCATACGTTATAATGTTTCTATGTGCGCTCCCTTGGTTCGTCACTAGTTCTAGGGCGTCCGGGGACTTCTTCACGACAACGCTGCCAGTTTCCTGAAACCGTTCATACCTCCGTCTAATGCTATTAGCACGAGGGGGATCCCTACCATAAACACGTCGGAAAGTGCTCTGAACAGTTATTAAAAGATTTAAACTCCGCTAACCACAACGCAATACACTGCGCTTTCTGCTGAATTGTTACCATTGCAATCACGCTACTGAAACAGAAGCGTGGCAGCTTCCTGTCGCGCACTCATTCTGCGCATCGGCTGAAGGTCAGTCACATCTAAAACCAAAACTCGACGAGTTCCAGATTAGTTTTCAGATCGAATTATTAATTTATCTCACTTACAGCGGGAGATTTGATTTTTTGAAATTGCTGCAATCTTTTTCGATGACCCTATATATTCCATTTCCATTCATTCCGAGTTATCATCGAAATAATTTGCCCTCATATTTCTAGATTAAAGTTATTTTTTTATATCTTTGCCTTATGATATCCCTATGATAGAGCGTGATGGCGCAGTGGCTTAGCTGCTCGTCTTTCACCCAGACGGCCAGGGTTCAAATCCCGGTGAGAGCGAGGTGGAATTTTCACCTGAAAAATCACGTGGCGTCAGGAAGGGCATCCGGCCTTAAATCCCCAGCCAAATCCAAAATGAGCCTGGTTGGCTCCGGCGACCTCAATGGTAATTGGGGAAAGCCGAAGAAATAAAGTTATGATATCCCTATGATAAGGTTAGCGTGAGGAAGGGCATACGGCCATAACAACAGCCACTTTGTAGACCATTAATCTTGTCTCGTCCCTGGCGCTGTAGAAATGGAAATAATAATAGTAATAATAATTCCGTTCTTAAGATTTAGTGAACAAAAGATGTGGTACATGTGTATCCCTATGAAGAAATATTGCTGGGCTCAGAGGCACTTCACCGATATTCCATACATCACTTCGTGCCATTCAATATATCCGTACGTATGTTCTCCACTATAGCAGCTACATCCATCAGCTGGTCCATGCACCGCCTCCATTCATTGTAACATGTCAGCTCATTTTTCTACACAGCTCTATTGCTGGCAATCGAAACTCCGTACCTGTTACTACGATAACACAGCGAGCTGCTGCCAGTTTTCTGCTATAACCATCTCCTGCTCTCAAAGGTATTATTATTATTATTATTATTATTATTATTATTATGATTATAATGAAAATCCACAGTCTGCTTCCAGTTGACCGACCGCGTCAGGGATGGAATCAATGAACCCCCATCTAGCAGCGAGGATATGAACTGTGCCGGCTGCCGAAGCCTGTCGCACTCCCCTGGGCCAATGATTAACTGAATGACAGATGAAATGAAATGCTAGTAGAGAGTGTTGCTGGAATGGAATTTGTGACAGGGGGAGCCGGAGTACCTGGAGAAAAACCTGTCTGCCTCTGCTTTGTCCAGCACAAATCTCACATGGAGTGACCGGGATTTGAACCACGGACCCAGCGGTGAAGGGCCGGAGTGCTGCAGCCTAAGCCACGGAGGCTCCGGTAATAACAATAATAATAATAATAATAATAATAATAATAATAATAATAATAATTTTTTTAGTTTTTCGAGGGAATCCGTGGGGAAATCTTCAAAAGACAGACTGCAAGATTCCGGACTTACAACTGTGCAGGACTCTTACCTAATAAAACCCCCACAAACCCTATACTTGGTGTCTGGTGCTTCGCTCTGGACTAAGGGTAGTTCACCCAGCACCCACTAGGCGGCAGCATCCCGCAGGCGAGTCGGGTAGCCTTGAGGCGAGGTCCCTTTTCCTCAGTCACGTGTAGTCTCACGGAGAGCAATGTCGTAGTCTTAAGATGTTCTCCTTAGTTGTAGAATTTAGTTAATAAATTATTTTAAGTGAGTACTCGAGGTGTTTCATTTTAACTGCTACCAGAGAGATGTTTAAGCAACAACATTTTGGTCCTCCTAATGCCGGATTATAGAAAAAAGTGAACTTCGAACTTATTCGTGTGCCAACATGTGGGATTTTTGTGAAACAAGTGTACCTGTTTAGTGATGAAATGTGCATGACTTATGTTACAAATCAAACTGTGACTAATAATACAAAGTGCGGTATAAGAATACAAAATATATACATATATAACGGTAGAAATAAATTCGTATTCTGTAAATAGCCATCTTGAATAGCACAACCACGCCATGACCGTAGGACGCCATCTTGTGAGGTGCTAGTCCGCTTACGTCTGCTACCATACATGCCCGCCAGGAGTGCTAGAGAACGGAACTTGCAGGAACATCCACCAGAGACCGCTGTCGACAGATAAACAAGCTTACCAACATTGAAGACAGCATCGGTGAGTACAATCTGGTTCAACATTTCCTTCTGTCCTTTCTTACCGGGTTATTATGGATGCCAATCAAAAACGTGTATTAACAAAGAAAAGAGCAGTCATCAAATCTCGCGTGACTCGCTTAAGTATATTCGTGAATGCATTTGCAGCAGGTGGGAATCTTAATGACATTAAAGTTAGGAAACAATCGTTGGCGAGTTTAATGGATGAGTATAATGACACTCAGATACAATTGGAAATCGATGATCCTGAAAACGAAGCACATGATCTAGATAGAGCAGCCTTTGATGATTTATGCTTGGACATTAAGTCAAAAATGGAAACGCTATTGTGCCCCGAACATACACACACACCTCCGCCTGTAAATAGTGATAACATGAGCAATAGTTGCGCCCTAAAACTTCCAACTATTTCACTACCCAAGTTCAGTGGTGCTCTACAAGATTTCATGCATTTCTATGACACCTTTGTAGCGCTGATCATCAATAATGATACAATCACAGACATTCAAAGATACTATTATCTTCTATCATGTTTGTCTGGCGAACCTCACCACCTAATTGAGAATTTACCAATTTCACAGGATAACTTCAAGGTCGCCTGGGAATTGATTCGCAGTCGGTATCACAATCCCAGACTTATATCAGACCTTCACATCAAGGAATTGTTGTCACTCCCTAACGCAAAGCATGATTCTCCTAAAGAGCTGCGTTTGCTAATTAATCAACTTTGCAGCAACTTAAATGCCATAGAAGCTCTAAAAATTGAAACGCCCTTGCATGACCTTATGCTCTCGCACTTAGTTTTGGAAAGAATCAGTCTCAATCTCAGGAAACAATGGGAGAACGGTACGTCAAATGAAGTGCATGCCAGCTTGAAGGACCTAATTCAATTCTTGGAAAGTAATTGCCAAACTTTAGAAATAGTCACGTCCAACAAGACAGCTGCTGTAACCCAAGATGAGGTCAAGCGTGGTACAAGTTCAAGGGGACAACACCGAGCCTTCGTCACCACGTCACCTTATTGTGTGCTATGTAAGACATCTCACAGTCTGCATAAATGTCCAAAATTCAAATACATGGACGTAAATGGCCGTATAGGTATTGTGAGGGAACATAATCTCTGTTTCAATTGTTTGAGAAATGACCACATAGCCAACAATTGCAACGCAGGTAACTGCCGAAGATGCAATAAAAGTCACCACACAATGTTACATATAGACCAGAATATGGACCGTACTGCTACCTCGTCACACACTGCATCCCAACACCAAGCATATTGTTCTGTCAGAGGCGCTTGCCCTCACAATGAAGTATTGCTATCAACTGCCATTGTTAACATTAGGGATAGCGAAGGTCGAATGCATCAATGCCGAGCACTATTAGACAGTGCATCACAGATGAACTTCGTGTCTCGAGACTTAGTGGACCGGTTGGGTATCAAGCTGAATCGGCATTCAATGCCCATCAATGGCATTAGCAACACGCGAGCGACTGAATCCTCTCACTTCTGTCAACTTCAGATAGAGTCAAGAGTTGGTACTTATAGTCGGCATATAGTAGGTTCTGTCCTGCGTCAGATCACTGGCCCGCTGCCTTCATCAAGAATAGAGTGCGAGGACTGGCAACTGCCCGCCAACATTCCACTAGCCGACCCTAATTTCAACCAGCCTAAGGAGATAGATCTGCTGTTAGGTGCTACTGTGTTCTTTGAAGTCTTGAGACCCGAACAACAATCTAGAGAAGGTTACCCTACTCTTCAAAATACACAACTTGGTTGGGTACTATCTGGATGTCTACCCCCTCACTCAGTTCAACAACGTAAGAATGGAACAACATCATTGTTATCCACGGCTGAAGCCTTGCACACACAGGTGGAACGCTTTTGGGAACAGGAGGAGCTGACGACTCGTAGCCATTCCAAGGAAGAAAGTCAATGCGAGGAGCATTTTAGGAAATCATTCACGCGTGATAAGTCGGGCAGGTTCACAGTGAGACTTCCACTACGAGAAGCAGTAGGAGAACTTGGTGACTCATTTGCCAATGCCAGGAGGAGCTTTGGCTATATCGAGAGGAAATTGCATCGACAACCTGAACTGAAGAATGAGTATATCAAATTCATGGATGAATACCGCCAACTAGGACACATGGAACTTGTCGATCGTAGTGACCAGCAGAAACCTGTTTATTACATGCCTCATCACGCAGTAATCAAGGACACGAGCAACACTACCAAGGTCAGAGTTGTCTACAATGCGTCGGCTAAAACAACTTCGTCGATCTCCCTGAATGACGTGATGCTGGTTGGGCCAACTGTTCAGCAGGATCTGTTCTCGATCGTTCTTCGCTTCCGCACACACAAGTATGCGCTAACAGCAGATATCGAGAAGATGTACCGACAGATCCAGATTCATGAAGCAGACCGAGACTTCCAGAGAATCTTGTGGCTCAGTTCTCCGAATCAACAACTGGATATGTACCGATTGACTACGGTAACCTACGGTACTGCAGCGGCTACGTATCTAGCTACCCGTTGCTTACTGCAGGTGGCACTCGACGGTAAAGACATACACCCTACAGCAGCCGACGTTGCCAAGAGAGACTTCTACGTTGATGATCTTTTGACAGGGACAGACACCATTGAAAAAGCCATCCATTTGTACAAAGACCTCACATCGCTCCTGCAAACCGGAGGATTCCCCATCCGTAAATGGCGGTCCAACAATCCCGATGTATTGGAGGCCATCCCACCTACACTTCGCGAGAGCCAGGTGTCTTGCAGTCTTCCTCTTGAATATGGCGCCGTGAAAACGCTTGGTCTGTTATGGCATTCGAGTAGTGACTCATTTCAATTCACCGTGGGAGCTCTCAACCACAACAAATTGACTTGGACAAAGAGATCAGTGTTGGCCAATGTAGCGTCTATTTATGATCCATTGGGACTCATAGGGCCTGTAATTGTCCAGTGCAAGTTGTTCATACAAGTCCTTTGGCAACGACACCTCGATTGGGATGGTAAAATTCCCTCAGAACTTGAGACACAATGGAAGGAGATACATCAGCAGCTCCCCAAACTAAATGAGATTCGTGTACCACGGAGGGTGACCGCAGACGGCATGAATGCCAGTGTTGAACTTCACGGATTTGCTGATGCCTCAGAAAGAGCCTACGGTGCCTGCGCTTACCTACGTTGCATCAACTCCAATGGAACAATCTCCGTTCACTTACTTTGCTCTAAATCTAGGGTAGCCCCTTTGAAGCAAGTGTCGCTCCCAAGACTGGAGTTGAATGGCGCACTACTTCTGAGCAGGCTAATGGAAAGAGTGATTCAAGCCCTTAATCTACATTCATGTCGACGTTATTACTGGACAGACTCCACTGTCGTTCTGGCCTGGATTGCAGGTAGCTCCTCAGCCTGGAAAACATATGTGGCCAACAGGGTGTCGGAAATTCACCAACTGACTTCTCAGCAAGATTGGAACCATGTCTCATCACAGGAAAATCCAGCGGACGTTATCTCCAGGGGAACGGAGCCACATCGACTTCAAGGCAATCGATTATGGTGGGCGGGGCCCGCCTGGCTATCGACGGATCCTTCAGCCTGGCCTGAACTAACCACTGCTGAACCAACCGAAATTCCTGAGCAGCGAGGAGTAAGATTGTGTTTCGTGGCGAGCAATCATGACGCAGATAACCTCTTCGCCCGCTTTTCCAGCTGGACTAAACTGCACAGAGTATTTGCATACATTCTCAGATTTCTTCACAATCTAAAGCAGGAGGCAGCAGCAAGACGGCATGGACCTTTGACTACTGACGAACTTCGCGATAGTCTGACAGCAATCATCCGCATCGTTCAGCGCTGCTCGTACAGTCAGGAGATACATAATTTACATCAAGGAAACGCAGTGCCACTTCAGAGCAAACTTCTCACTCTGCACCCCTTTCTGGATAGTGACAACCTATTGAGGGTGGGCGGCAGGCTGGAGAATGCTGAAGCATCATTTCAACAAAAACATCCTTTGATACTGCCCCCTAAGCATCCTGTCACAAAATTGCTTATTTGGAATGAGCACATACGACTTTTGCACGCAGGAAGCCAACTTCTCTTAGCCTCGTTGCAGCAACGGTGGTGGATAACCAATGGCAGATCTGTTATCAGGCAAGTGATCCGCAGCTGTGTAACATGCTTCCGAGTGAAGACCAATGACACCAGTCAGCTCATGGGACAGTTGCCTAAGTCTAGAGTGACCCCAAGCAAGCCGTTCTCTCATTGTGGTGTGGACTATGGAGGGCCGCTGCATGTGAAATATGGAAGCTCACGAAGTAAAATACAGAAGAAATGCTACATAGCATTGTTTGTGTGCATGGCGACCAAGGCACTACACATTGAGGCAGTCAGCGATCTATCCACGGAGGCCTTTATTGCCGCATTAAGAAGGTTCATTTCAAGACGTGGGCGCTGCAGTCACATGTACAGTGACAATGGCACGTGCTTCACCGGAGCAAGAAGGAAACTAGATGAATTGTCGCGCTTCATCCGAACAGAAGACCATCAAACTACCGTATCGAACTTCACAGCTGAAGAAGGAATTCGTTGGCATCACATACCTCCTTACTCTCCTCACTTCGGCGGACTGTGGGAAGCAGGTATAAAATCAGTGAAGACCCACCTGAAGAAAGTTGCTGGTAACACTGTGCTAACTTTTGAAGAGATAACAACACTGTTCACACAAATTGAGGCATGTTTAAATTCGAGACCCATTATCCCGATACCCAACAGTCCTGATGAGTATGCGTTCCTCACCCCTGGTCACTTCTTGACTGGCGAACCCTTAGTGTCGTTCCCTGAACCAGATTGTCTCTTAGGGCCATCATCACGGCTGTCAAGATGGCAACTGGTCCAGCGGTGCCGACGACTCATCTGGAAACGCTGGTCAACCGACTACTTGGGCCAGCTCCAGCAGCGTTCCAAGTGGCTCCACAACCAACCCAACCTCAAGGCAGGAAGGCTGGTGCTCCTCAAAGAAGAAAATGCTCCCCCCCTCACATGGCCAACCGGGATAATAGAAGAGCTCCATCCTGGGACTGATGGGCTGGTGCGTGTTGTGACTGTGCGGACGAGCAAGGGGTCGTACAAACGGCCAGTAACCAGGATCAGCCTTTTCCCTGAAGAACTCATGTAAAAGGACTACCAGTGTAGTGTATTTATCTTGTGTTTATCTTGTGTTCATATAGGGTTTATCCTGTGTTTATCTTGTGTTCATATAATGTTTATCTTGTGTTTTCTTTTTGTCTACATTGTGTGTTTTGATTTATTGCTAGAGACTTGTGTTGGAGCAGTATGTCCACGTACTGCCATCATTTTTTATAATTTGTGTACAAATTAGATGGGCGGCATGTCTGGTGCTTCGCTCTGGACTAAGGGTAGTTCACCCAGCACCCACTAGGCGGCAGCATCCCGCAGGCGAGTCGGGTAGCCTTGAGGCGAGGTCCCTTTTCCTCAGTCACGTGTAGTCTCACGGAGAGCAATGTCGTAGTCTTAAGATGTTCTCCTTAGTTGTAGAATTTAGTTAATAAATTATTTTAAGTGAGTACTCGAGGTGTTTCATTTTAACTGCTACCAGAGAGATGTTTAAGCAACAACACTTGGCTTAAGGCCACCCCGGAACTGCCTGTTCAGCCTTACTTAAGGGTGGAGCCGCTGTTACGAACAGAGGTCTCAGTCAATTTCATTTACTTCGATGATAATAGAATTACTCATCATCATCATCCTCACTGTCTTCAGCAACCAATCTTCTCGGTTCCTCTTTTCTTTTTTGCTTTCAGAAGTTCAGATATGTAGACTGCAATCTGTGCCGAACTCTTTCTGCTCCTGAGCATTTCATTCACTACATGGTCTGGTTTAATGACTCCAACTTATGTCTCTAGAAGTATTCGAAGATTTCTCCACCTCAAACATACAAAGAACGTGTGCTGAACGTCATCCCATTGATCACCACAATATCGACACCGTGAACTCTATGATATTCCCATTCAATGGAGGTATGCTTCATAATAACCATGCTCAGAGAGAAACATGGCAGTGTAATAATTAACCTCACCATGTTCCCTAGACAACCATGGCTTCAGCTGCTTGATGAGCCTAGCAATCCACCTGCCACGATGCTCACGTTCCCATTCTTCCTGCCATTCCAGATTATATCTCTTTCCTCCCTCTTCACGCGTATCTTAGAGTGCTCTTCTCTGCGCAAGTAACCTATACACGGCGCCTTTCCTAGGCCATATAAAGGACGCATCTGTGCAAGATGACCATTGCAGATGCGGTTACCCAACATCGGAGACTGTTCAGCATATTATTGCAGGTTGTCGCCATTTTTCAGGGACAGAATACAGGAAGTGACATGATTTTGTTGCGAAAATAGTACATCAAGAACTGGCTATACACCTTCAACTGCTGAACCAAAAGAAAATGCCGTACTATAAATATGCCCCAGAAAGGGTACTGGGAAATGACAACTTTACCTTGTACTGGGATCGTACCGTATTGACAGACCAGTCAGCCGTGCACAAAAGACCTGTTCTGGTTCGTGTTGACAAATGCATGAAGCACACCACCTTCATAGATGTGGCAATCCCAAACAGTGGTAACATGCTAACAAAACATGTTGAAAAGCTTTCAAAATACACTGAGCTTTCAGAACTGATAAGGAAGCAATGGCACATGGCACAAGTCAGGACAGTTCCTATAATCATCTCCAGCAATGGTGTAATTCCGATCAACTTAAAGGAATCTCCCACAGAGTTGAAATTTAAGCTGATGCAGAAGACAGTCATACTTTCGCCGTGTCGCATAGTGAGACTGTTCTTGGGTAATCAAGTCTGAAGGAGTGAGGGGAAAATGTAAATCTACTATGGAATGCTGCCACTGAGAATTTGCTCCTTATGATGTATATCTGGGATTGCAAATGTTTTATTTCCAGCAAATATGCTGAGAATGTGTAAGCGCATGCGCAATAATAAACAGTCGATGACAGACAGCGAGCATGGTACTTTGGAAATCCCATAAGACAAACAAATAACAAATTCTCCTCGAAACCCGGAAGAATACTGCCCAAATCATATGGAACATCAAATGAACTATCTACGAGAACAAACTGGCCAACATTGAATCCAATTTTTAGAAAAATAACTCCAGAAACTTCTACCATACATTCAAACAGAACCCAGCCAAATATCTAGGTACAACCCGCCAAAAAAACGTAGCTATGTTTCCGTGACCCGACCACTAACCAGATGGCTCAAATTGACAGACAAAACTGTCATTTCCCCACCAGACATTTCTGAACTTCGAGAGATCATCACTTTCCTCAAAATAGCAAGACTCCGGGTGATAGCAAAATACTGGAAATTGCTGTCTGACGAAAGTTCTACATGTTTAGCTTACGAGAAGTCCCATCTTCTTATAATTCTGAAAATATTTTGCTTATCCCTGGGCGTAAGGGTGGGTCATATAAAAAGTTATTTCAGACGATAGTTGTAGGTAATTTTTAGAAAAGTATTGAACATTTTACACGGTTTTGATATTGTGTCTATTTAAGGGAGGTAGGATTTTTGTCTGTCAAAACTCCATTTTTCCCCAACTCTTTGGCCATTGGTTGGTGCTATCAAAAAATTGACTGAAATAAGTTTTTGACCCTTACCCGAAGAATGGTACGAAATTTGAATGGATTCGATTTTCCACATACTAAGAAAGTTATGGCGGTAGTTCACATTTTCGTAAAAGGTCCCCATTTCCAACAGCCTTGGTCTGATTTTGCCTATTAATGAACACGACTGAGGTTTTGAATGGTTATTTTTATGTATAAATTTTGAAAAAGATTGACTGAAAATGACGCTAGTTATCGTGTCCGCAAAAAAGTGATATATATTTGAACTGACGGTAGTTTTGGGATCTGAGGGGTGTGAATCGCGAAGTTATGTCGAAATTTTCCGGAAGTCGCGACATGGTAGACAACCCATTGCAATAGGCAGCTTTCCCATGAAATCTAAGTTACCTAAATGGTAGGAAGTGGTTCGCAGAACGCAAGATACAACAGCGTACACGGGGCTTCTAACGGCGTTGCAAGTAACGCAGTGCTCCCCCAATCCTGATTCAGAGTTCTCGTAGGCAGTAAATTAACACGAACCGCTATGGATGTTGGTCATGTGAGGACTCAGCCTCCACCGAACAATGACTGGGAGCAAATAAAGCGCTCGACGAAGTCTCAAGGGAATACGATACACAACAAGAGATTCTAAGACGCTGAGATAAGCTTTTGAATAGTGACATAATAAGAAGTTTGAATCGTTCAGATATCTGAGTGGTATCAGCTGTGAATGGCGTGCCAGCAGGTAGTGCGCTCCATGGATGCGGACAATAGCCTGAGCCCTGAGGAATGCAGTGAAGGACAGAGATGCCGCAGGGAATTCTTCGCACGCCAGTTTTCGTAACATACGGTATAGTTCCCTCACATTCCTGGTTAACGAACGGCGACTCAAACGTAAGGCAGTAGCACGCGCTGATAACCACCTTTGTTTGCTGCTGATCAATAGCTGACGTTTGTTGACCAATAGAATGCTTCCTCAATTACTCCACGTGGATTCCAAAGTCCCACCGCACCGTGGTGCCCAGCTCACGTTTCATGCAGGTGTCCGGTGTCCAGTGTTGCACATCTGCACGTAGTTCTGTCTAGTTACGCCGCTTGCTCTCAGTGGCTATGGTGGAAAGTTACCAACGCTGTGTCTCGCACTGGGAAAGCCTTGGCTCTAGGCAGCCATGGAACGTTAACATATCTGTCCAGCTAGATTTCAAAGGCGAGCCGCACGTTAACGATGAAAGTGCAAGAACTAGACTAGCTGTCGTTAGAGGTATTTGACGGGAAGGCGGTTTACGGCATCTACTAGGCAATCTCTCCGTCACCGAAGAAAAGCAGGGACCATGAACGAACGCGCCCTCAAACACCAAAACCCAAGGAACATAATAGCCAAAACTTCGTGAATTACATGGTGGAGAGTGGCTGTTTTGTGGGTGGCTTTGTGGTTTTCAACCTTGCAACCTTGTAGATATTAATGTATAAAGTAAAACCTACCTACAACGGAATCTAAAGGTACTTGCAATGTTTTCCGTTAAATATAGGTTTCCGTTTAATGGAGGTAGGTCAATGCTAAAATAATTAATAATTAGCCGTGGTCGTCACGGCGTGGCTGCCGGCAGTCGCTCATATCCGGGAGGTGAGGAGTTCGAATCCCCCCGCCGGCAACCTTGAAGATGGTCTTCTGTGGTTTCCCATCTTCCTTCCAGGCTAATGCCGGGGTTGGTCCCTAATTATAGGATACAGCCACTACCTTTCTATTCCTCGTCCTTACATTCACACTTTCCTCCCCAGACAACACTCCACACGCGACGGTACTTGTAGCTCACCCCATGGGTGTCGGCATAAAAGCAGCTACAAACTCGGACACTCCCGGCACTGAAAACGATACGCTAAAATAATAATAATAATAATAATAATAATAATAATAATAATAATAATAATAATAATAATAATAATAATCACATCAGTCATACTTGCACCTGTCTCAGAAATTCAAATCAACCTAAAGGAGTGGCACCTTCGCTTCTTTACTGCCCACCTAGAACCCACTGATGAACCAGCTTGTTGTTCCTGGGCGAAACCCCACACAAGACACGACATAAACCTAGAAAAATTGCTGAGTTTTAATAACGATAAACTTTGAAATATTTTCTGTGCTTACATACAGCAAAACCTGCCTTCATCAGACACTTTATTAAACGGAAATGTATGATGTACCCGTGAACTTACTGTTTTAATTCACTGGCCGGTAAAGCCAATATACCATCTTTATCGTTATTGTTTAACATGGTAACACACGGAGTCGTATGACTTGTCATCAATATTATAATCCACTGTTGTAATCAACACCACTGTGGCCATACAATTTAGCAACGGTCAAGTTCGTGAAAACGTCCACTGGAGCCCTGATCATCCCTCCTTATATTATTCTGCTAAGGTCCCATTCCAGTTTTGTACCGAAAATAAGGTCCCATTAACACCAACCTACACGTATGGGGTACCTTCAGGTTCAACATAACCCAATGCGTAAGCGAAACGCACTCACTTACTCTCTAAATGCCTCAAAATTAAATAAATACCTTAAAACATGTATATTTACAATGGAATAATGAAAGAATGCAACACGGTAATCATGGTAACAGAATCTCACAGGTCCATCTATTTCTGTAAGACGCAATGCAATTCCAATTATTACATTACTGTGAAAGTTTCCAGACGGTTATAAAGTTATCACTGAACCAAATTAAGCTGTAACATTCATTAATACATACAGTATAAGGCGCTTAAGGGGGTCAAGGGGCACTCTAGAATTTGTTCACGTAATTTTCACGTGTGTGTGTGTGGTACGAAAGGTCTTTTTCACCAGACTATAAAGGGTTTACGAAAACCACATTTAATGGCCCTTAAATTGACAGTGTCTGTGATATTCCCAGAAAACTAACATCGCTCTGATATACCTATGAAGGAATGACAAACCCCTAACCACTGCACCAGTAGCTGAATTGATAAAGTCTGATTATTCATACCAAGGATAAATCAGTCATAGCATTCATGATTGAGATTTTGGTAAGTGTACTCTTTACAACTAGAATATTCTCGGCGGAAGCCGCGACGGGTAGTGCTAGTCCTGATGATTGCAGTGGTGACTGCTGATTTCTAAAATGCGTAGGACGTAATATGATAGGCTACTTATTAACTTAAGATAATTATTTTAGCTGGGCTAAATTGAGATAATACTGTAGACTCAGTCTAATATTAATTATTCAGTCACACAGCACTATTACGAGCACATTACACAATACAATACAATCGAATACCACTTCAAAGATGTGCACACGCTGAAAACAGACTATCCATTCTGACCGCGCGAAATCGTAACCAATAAGCCCATAGTGTTGGTTTAAATTCAACCAATAGCGAGACTTGAGGATCTCAGTAGACGTCTTCAGAGCGCCATTAAACAGACCTAACCTGCCCCTTCCCCCTCAAGAGCTCCCATACAATTCGAAAGGTATGAACAAGTGCTTTGAGGATGCAAAGCTTCCTTCCTCAGCTTTCTACTACGGGCGGTGAAGGACATACTTCACCCATCTACGGGTGAAATGTAGAACTATTTACAAGTACTGGCAGTGACAGTGAGACAAAGCTTATCGAGAGGGCGCGTAAGGTAGCCTCAGGACTATTTTACAAAATAATCAATTTAATTTTTTTAAATACAGTTACAGCTGAGAGCTGATTGTAGGATGATCCTCACGCCCTACATCGAGGAATCGCCACTGGATTATTGTGAGAGCCATGATCACTATCAGTTGAAAACATTGTTAGTAATGATTAGGGGTTGGATATCTAGGTTTTAAAAATTGACATCTTTGGTTTTCAAAAACATAAAATAGTATTTTTTTAGGGTCTTTAATAGGTAAAATAGGTTTTTATGTTTAAAGTGTAGCAATAGTTAACATAAACTGCGCAAAGCTTAACATTAATCCCTAATTGTTAGTAGAAAATCTGATTACAACGAGAGTGTACATACTGATAAGTCATCAAATTATCACCGAGAACTTCACACTTTTAGGTAATATTTCCTCTCCTTAAATATGTTAATTATTGAAATTCAATAAAACCAAAGATGTCAGAGCTGATTTTCACACTCTAGCCCGTTTAATTAACTTTGTTTATTTAGAATATAGGATTCTTGGAAACAATAAGAGATTTATTTCCACTTTCCTGGCAGTAAATAACCAAACAATAAGATATAAGCTGAGATGTGCTGAAAATATTTGAATTTTCTAGCAGGTAGGATTTCTTTCAATCAGCTAGAGCTAAGAATAAACACTTTCTTCAGATTGGCTTTTAAAAATTATGGATTAAAAAATTAAGATATACTATAAGGTGCGTTCAAAAAGTAACGAGCCGGAGGCTGGAATGCGCAAACCGGTGAAGACATCGGCTAATCGTGGCGAGCGTAACGAGTGGCGTGCGTAACGAGGTGTTGTTCCGACCAGAGCGTCGAAGGTCACAGCCCGTCGCTAGAGGACACGCGTGCACGTCACGTGACGATACAAAGTAAGCAACAGCATCCATCAATCGTCCAACGCTGCCAGTCGCATTGCAAACAGTGACATGGAGGCGTCACGCGAAGAGAAAAGAGGTGCTGTTCGGTTTCTGACAGCGAAAGGAGCAGGGGGAACGGACATTCATCGCCGAATGTCACAAGTGTACGGCGAACACTGCATGTCCCTTGCAAGGGTCAAGGCGTGGCACAAGCGCTTCAGGGAAGGACGGGTGTCGTTAGCCGATGATGCCCGGTCTGGGGCACCCCCCTGCATTACCGATGACAACGTCCAGCTAGTTGATGCACTCATTACCCAGGACCGCCGAGTGAGAGTGAACGCCATAGCCGCCGTGGTCGCTCCATGACAATGCACGACCTCATACGGCCAACACAGTCGCGGCACTCCTGCAGAAATTCAAATGGGAGGTTCTCGGCCACCCTCCATACAGTCCAGACCTCTCTCCCTGTGATTACGCCATGTTTGATCCCCTGAAAAGGGCTCTGCGAGGCCAACGATTCACCTCGGACGCCGACGTCCAGCTGTACGTGCGAAACTGGTTCACATCGCAGCCCAGGGAATTTTATGAGACAGCTATTCACCGCCTCGTGTCACAGTGGGACAAGTGCCTCAACAGCTAGGGCCAATACTTCTAACATACAGGTACTGGTTTATGTAATTATGCCTCCGGCTCGTTACATTTTGAACGCACCTTATACAATAAATGGAACAAAACTGCAATTTGGTATTTTTAGGTACTCGCATATCATTTAGGTTTTATAGGCACTAGAGAATTCGAGAATATGGCTCCTTTGATTGTGATTTGGTAAAGCATTAAAGTATTTTTGTATTTAGAACTAAGGAAAGAAATATGTAAAAACCTAAGAATGCTGTCCCTAGTGATGATTCCAACTCTATTTATATCATTCTTGCACATGAGCTCATTTCTTCTTCTTCCCATAGCTTTGATCGGGACTCCTCAATCTTCTTTCCAAGTGGCTTTCTCACCATTCTCCGGATTGTTTACTTCTATCTGATGGCAGTCACACTTTCAGAGAGCACTATACAAGACATCGTTTCCCTTTTGTTCGCCAGTGTCAAGTGATCGCCTCATTTGCTGGAAGACAGTGAAATATGAGACGCACGGCCTTGACCGTGACCTCTCAGCGAACCCGCTCCAGCATAGACAAGAAGACACAGGTTCGCTGGTTTGAAGATGGAGAAAAATAAGCTAGAGGAAATATGCGATGTAATGAGAGGTGAGCAGAAGGTTGCATTCTTTGTAAGCGGGCAGGTAGGCATTTGTGTGCCTTCATCAGATTAACCCTTGGGAACTGGCATGAAACAAGAAGTTCCATGACGAACTAAAGAGCCTACTTTTCTTAAAATTTAAGATTCATGCCAATGATTGATCTATATGGATCTATCAAGAATAATGACGAAATTAAGTTGATAATATCGAAATTTCAAATTAGTTCGAAATACTTTATACCTGGTACAATGTAGCCTAATAGAGCACTACAGTTGGCAGCCCTGGTGACTGAATATATTCTTAGTTCCAACTCTTAAGGTACAGAATACAAAATTTGGTTGAAGTCCAATGGATAGCATGGAAGTTACATGCTGTTAATCATTGGATCTAACAGAGCACGTAAAATCATATTGGCAACAATGTCATGTATGTATTGCTCAGAAATAATCTAAAATAATATGATCTATTGTTGTGCCAATTTTGAATGAAATCCATTAGTTAGTATAGAAGTTACATGCATTTTAAAATTGGACCTATCAACAGGCTTATAATCATTTTGGCAACTGCCATGTATGGCCTCCTGGAAATTAAACTGCAATATTATTATCTATACGTGTGCCAACTTTGAAATAGCTCCCATTCATACCCTCCAAGATATCCAACATGGAGCTCAAATTTCAATTGCGATTTTTCAGCAGTTGGTAGCACTGACATCATTTTCAAATATGGCCGTGAGATATTCAGGTATAGTTCTTTATTCCTACCAAATTTTGTTTCGATTGCTGCAGCCGTTTAGGAGTTGATAGGGAGGGGGGGGGGGGGGGCACACACACATGTGAAAAGTAGGCTAAAAATATAACATGAGGACTGGTGCCGGGTCATTTTGACCCATAGTGAACCACTCCAATTTTGTCGTAGTCGTGCGGATTTTAATGAAGTAATTTTACACCTGGAGTCTTCCTATGAACTATTCCCAAAACAAAACGAGGTTTAATTATATTTTTCAAATTTAACATGCAGAAAAATGACAATAATTTTCGTAACAGTATAATTGGCCTCGATAGTGGCGGTAAAGAAGTCATTTCGATTTTTGTGAACAAAGGAGCTGATGACCGAGGTGTCCCTAGACCCTAAACGTGGTTCAACAATAACGTGAGCTATGTGATTGAGTTGCACCAAAATAAGTGGATTTCCCCCGTTATTTTATTTCCCCCGTTATTTTTTACAGATTGTCCCGACTAACGTAGGCCAAAAATTGTCACGCGAGGACTGGCGCCATGGGTAAATTTGACCCGATTGTAAATAATAGAGAAATAACTTGACATGTTTCTTTTGTAGGGTGAGGTTCAAGGCTAGGAAGGAAGGGTACAGTAAGCGACAGGAAATAAGGGCTGACCAAAACGAAAATATAGAGCGATTTAAGCCTCGGGTCAAAAAATACCCACGCGCCAGTCCTCGCGGGTTATGATGTTAGAACAGGCGTTCTCAACCAGCTGCCATAAGATCCATTCTTCAATTCAAATTTGGTTGCACGAACAGGAATAATAGTGTTTTCATTATAAGTTTTGACAGTCAGAAATTTTATCATTTTGTGAAATAGTATATTTTTAATCTATAGTAAACAAGTAGTTCCGTGAAGAACTATACAGCCAATTTTCATATATCCTACTAATGTTAATTGCCTCTATCAACATACTAAATTGCAGTTTGATTGCTGTAATAGATTCGTAGACATTGAGAACCGTCTAAATATTTCGGATGGTCGCCATGATGGAGTTTTATATATGTAGGGCTTAGGGTTATGTACTGTTACATGAAGATCATTGTGTACGTGTAGTATTCAAACTTCAATCACATGATTAGGACACAAGAAGTAACAAGTAGTTCCGTGAAGAACTATACAGCCTATTTTCATATATCCTACTTATGTTAATTGCCACTATCAACATACACAATTTCTGTTTGATTGCTGTAATAGATTCGTAGATATTAAGAACCGACTAAATATTTCGGATGGTCGCCATGTTGGATTTTATATATGTAGGTCCTAGAGTTATGTACTGTTACATGCAGATTATTGTGAACGTGTAGTATTCGAACTTCAATCGCATAATTAGGACACAAGAAAAAACAAGGAGATTTTAAAATTTTTCACAGCTGCCATCTTGAGGTTATGGAAACAATTGAAATAAATTAGATGCCAGTGGATTAACATTCGTATAAGGATTTACTGTACCAAGTTTCACTGCACTCGGATGGTTAAATTGCGGGAAACGTCCATGTGAATATTTATAATTCGCGTCACCTCCATGTTGGATTTGTGATCACCAGGTTATTTAAAGTTCTATAGGTGAACTTAAGTTCATAGCCCCTATGAACACTAAAAAATGCAGTTTGATTGCTAAAATAGATTCGTAGATATTCAGTATCGTCTAAATATTTCGGATGGTCGCCATGTTGGATTGTTAAATGTATAGGCCATAGAGTCATGTACCATTAAAGGAAAATTATTGCGTAGGTTCATTATTCAAACTTTCACTTCGATCGCATGACCACATCACAAGAAATAAAAAACTTAATTTTAAAATTCGCACTGCCGCCATCTTGAGGTTATATAAACAATTGAACTAAATTATATACCAGTGGATTACAATGTGCATAAATATTTCCTGTACCAGGTTTCAGTGAGCTTGGAACATTAAATCGCGAGAAAGGTCTATTTAAAATTTTCAAATTCGCTTGGCCGCCATGTTCGTTTTGTAGTTAACCGGTTTTTGAAAGTCTTATAGATGGACTTCCAGTAGTGCCCTTTATCTCCGTACAAAATAATAGGGAGATACCGCTAATAGTTTCAGAGATATAGAATGCCGGCGAAATATTTCGCACATCCGCCATCTTGTGATTATATAAACAATTGAACGAAGTTAGATGTCGGTGCATTACAATGTATATAAACATATACTGTACCAAGTTTCATAGCGTTTGGTTGGTCAAATCGCGAGAAACGTCTATTTAAAAGTCGCAAATTCGCTTGGCCTCCATGTTGGTTTTGTAGTTACCAGGTTTTCAAAAGTCACATAAGTGAACTTATAGTAGTTCCCTCTATCACCATAGAAAATGTCAGGGTAATATCGGTAATAGTTTCGGAGATATTGAATGCTGCTGAAATATTTCGCACAGCCGCCATGTTGGATTGGTGAGTCGTAACAAAATTTGAAGGGTACGGTCGAGGTCGCCGGGAATAGTGCTATGAACTTTCCGAGTTTCATTGAAATCGCTCCTGCCGTTTAGATTTTATTAGGGGGACACACACACACGAATCACACACACACACACACACACACACACACACACACACGCACACACACACGGACAAAAGGTGATCTCATAAGCCTATTTTTTCAAAATTTAAAAATAGGCTAAAAACTAGATTTTAAAATTTCGCACAGCTGCCATCTTGTGGTTATGGAAACAATTGAAATAAATTAGATGCCAGTGGATTAAAATTTGTATAAGGATTTACTGAACCAAGTTTCACTGCACTCGGATGGTTAAATTGCGAGCAACGTCCATGTGAATATGAATACTTCGCGTCGCCGCCATGTCGGATGTGTGATCACCAGGTTATTGAAAGTCCTATAGGTGAACTTAAGTTCATAGCCCCTATGAACATTAAAAAATCAGTTTGATTGCTATAATAGATTCGTAGATACCAAGAGCCGTCTAAATATTTCGGATGGTCGCCATGTTGGATTGTTGTATGCATATTCCATAGAGTCATGTACCATTAAAGGAAAATTATTGCGTATGTTCATTATTCAAATATTCACTTCGATCGCATGATTACGACACAAGAATTAAAAACTTAATTTTAAAATTGTCGCAGCCGCCATCTTGAGGTTATGTATAGAATTGAACTTAATTAGATACCAATGCATTACAATGTGTATAAACATTTCCTGTACCAAGTTTCATTGCGCTTGGATCATAAAATCGCGTGAAAGGTCTATTTAAAATTTTGAAATTCGCTTGGCCGCCATGCTCGTTTTGTAGTTAATCGGTTTTGAAAGTCTTATAGGTGAACTTCCAGTAGTTCGCTTTATCTCCGTACAAAATTTCAGGGCGATACCGCTAATAGGGTAGTTTCAGAGATATAGAATTCCGGTGAAATATTTCGCACAGCCGCCATCTTGAGGTTATGTAAACAATTGAACGAAGTTAGATGTCGATGCATTGCAATGTGTATAAATATATACTGTACCAAGTTGTATTGCGTTTGGTTGGTTGAAACGCGAGAAACTTCTATTTAAAAGTCGCAACTTCGCTTAGCCGCCATGTTGGTTTTGTAGTTACCAGGTTTTCACAAGCCACAAAGGTGAACTTCTAGTAGTTCCCTTAATAGTTTCGGAGATATTGAATGCTGGTGAAATATTTCGCCATGTTGGACGGATGAGACGTAACAAAGTTTGAAGGGCAGGGTCGGGGTCATCCGGAATAGTGCTATGAACTTACCGAGTTTCATTGAAATCGCTCCAGCCGTTTAGATGCTATTAGGACACACACACACACACACACACACACACACACACACACACAGACACACGGACAAAAGGTGATCTCATAAGTCTATTTTTTTCATAAATGAAAATTAATCATCCCTGTTTTATGAGTAACATGAAAGATGCTGAGTCGACTCGACTGTCCACACGTAAATAAATGTATCTTCCATGAGTCATTCAAGCAATTGCAGCATGCCTGGTGTGCGCTGAATCCCTAGCTATTTCATGACTCCAGAGGAAGAAATGGTTGGTTGGTTCCTCAGTTCAGGGGCTGCAAGAACGCGGTCATGTAGCCCCGTGTACTTTGAGTGTGAGTAGAATCTGTCTGATAACCGGTGATAATTGTGATGGCTGTGTTAGTGTGTGTTATCTGTAATGAAGGCAAGGACTGCAGACGATCAATTTCCAGTAGTTCCTACTTTTGCCACCAAATGAAGGGTCCAGGGGAAGAAGGAGGAATGTCAAATAATGTAAAATGTTCAGGAAACGAGTTTTAAAGTTTCATTACTTATATGTACGGTATTTTTATGTACGCGTCAACTTGAAACATCATTTTCTCACGACTCTCATTGTTCTTAGCCAGACACTATTGTGCCTTCAATACGTCGCAAAGAGGCCTACCAGATCGCGCTTATATCTCGATTTTACATTTTGAGTGGCATTCCCCCTTCTTCCCATGGACCCTTCAAATGCTACCGTCAACGACACCTAGTCGTGAACTTGGGTACTAGATGCCACCACAACTGGCACCTGGCGGTAAACGTTGGAACTTAATAGAGCATTAATCAAATTTAACCCACAAATTTAACTTCACACAATTCTAGTTAGTGGAAAGTTCTTTAGATGCCATAGATCTATGACATGGGCCCGCCGGCTTTACTTTCTCTCCGAAGGAGGGCATACTGAGGGATTTATGACGCTCTTAAAAAATCCGACGACTTCGGCCGGGTTTGAACCCGCGATGTTTGGCATAGACGCTCAGCATGCTACCGCCTTTTTTTTTTTTCACCATCAAGTACCTTATAATTATTACTGGGATAAAAATAATCGGACAATGTGGCCTGTATCGAGCAACACCGCCTTCTGCATTCTGGCGATCAGATGTTCCATTTTCAGTTCCTGCACACCCGTTACCAGAGCCTTTGAAACCACTCCCATTGCTGACATCACCAGTGGTCAAATTTTCACCGAGTTTACTCGCCACATCTTCCTGATTTCTTCTGCCAACGGTGCATATTTGTTGATGTTTTGTGCCTGAGTGGTGTTGAGGTTTTGATGTCTATCAGATAAACCTTTATTATTATTATTATTATTATTATTATATTTATTTATTTATTTATTTATTTTAAGCGAATTCTCCCAATAAATGATAGACATTAAGCAAATAACTCAATAAACTTCTTTTTGTTTCTTTCTGTTGTTCCAATAGGCTTTCATTCTTTCCAAGAAGGCTTGTTTACGGTTTTATTTTCGTTGCTCTGATGGAAGTTCTCATTTGTTTACTTTGTGTCTGAAGGTGACCCTTTCTGAAATCTCTGTTCAATTTATGTTTGCGCTTTTGAGGTCCCTTCACAGTTCTTCTAGCAGGTGATGATGATGATGATTATGATGATGATGATGATGATGATGATAATTGTTGTTTTAAGGGGCCTAACATCTAGGTTATCGGCCCTTAAGCAGGTGTTGAGTTCTTGGGTGAGGTTAGATAATCTATTATCCTTTTCGTCAATCGATTTTCTGGTAGTCTAGTGCGATGACCAAAGAATTTCATTCGTATTTTCTTAATATCAATTTCGATGTTTGAACATTGTTCTGTTTTTTTGATTGATTGTAGCCTGTTACCATCTTGGGTATATCTCGCACTTAAGTTTATCCTAATGATCTTTCTCTGTACTTCTTTGATTTCTTCAAGTTCATGTTTATTGTTAAGTGTCAAGAGTTTCGCTTGCGTAAAGGACTGTTGGATTTATGACTGTGCAGTAGTGCCAAATATTTGTCTGTTTTGACATAGATTACCACCACCACCACCACCACCACCACCACCACCATCATCATCATGTCGACTGTCATCTCGATTCTTCTATACGGTTCTGAAATCTGGGCTGAGTCCTTGAAGTTTGCAATCATGCATTATTATACCACTAAACTTTCATTATTTTTGTACAGTTGGACAGCGATTACGTAATAAGTAGAATTTAAAATATTTACATGAATGAATGTTCTTTTGAGCTGTTGGTAACATTCACGGCTACAATACACACAAAAATAATTGATACACATATTCAGGATTTCTTTTTTCATATTCTTACTCTATTTTTTTACTTTTTTGGGGGGTAAAAATATTCTCTTAAATGGGAAGTATGCTTAACATACAACATATTTTGGCGAATGTTTATATTTGTGCAATACACAATCATGCAAAATGTCATTGAGATATGTTGAATAGTATTGGAGTTATCATGTAAAGGCTGTGTGAAAATGAAGTTTTCGGTAAACGACTTTCAAACTTACGTAAGGGTAGAATTTGAAGAGACAACTTAAGCGAAAGCAACTAACATTTAGGGGCATATCTCGGGAAGTATTGAAGATATTTTCATTTTGTTTTCACCAAATGAAAGATTAAAACGTTTTTGACCCTCCACCCTTAATTCATTACAGTGTTCCATTTTGAGTTTCTAAAAATGACCAGTATAGTCATAAGTTGTAAACGGGACGATGTACTCATAGAGTGTGATGAACATCGGACAGCGAGGATTTGATGACAGAAGAGTGTAATCTTTCACGCGACGATATAGTTAGTGGGGTTGCGGGCTGCAGATCAATATTCCACCACACAGTTCAGAGAGTGCATGTCGCATACTTCGTCTTCCTTACTTTCACGAGGGGAAAACAAGCAAGCATGCTCTTCTCCCTCCCTCAGGAGCTCATAATCATTGGAACCCAGCTGTGTCCACCAATACATCCAATTACCATTACCAAACTCCTTTCTTTCTTATCGACCTTCCTTGGTCAACTCATATTCTCTTCCAACCTGAACAATATTGGGATATCCGAGGCTTATAAAGCCTTTCAATATCCTTCCCACCTTAATTGAACCTTGCCTATTCTTTTATGATACGGTACCTTCTTTTATTCTCCTCTGATCTGCTACATCAACAGACCTAGTTTCACTCCCACGGAGTGCTACGCTACTGACAAATGTTTTCTAAAATGGCGTTCTAGAACCAGATTTTTTTTTCTGCAGAAAATATATCCTTGTCTATGCTAATCTGTTTTATATCATCTTTGCTTCGTCCATCACTGTTTATTTTGTTTCTTAAGTAGCAGAAGTCTCCTACCCCACTTCATTTAGCTTTCCACTTGCCAATTCGGTGTCAATAGGAGTTTCCGATTTATTTCGGCCACATACCAATATTTTTGTATTACATTTATTGCATTTTATAACGCATCCTTACCTCAAGGTTAAGAGCGAGCCGTTTTGAAACAAAACTTGTCATATTTATTGCTAAACAATTTCTCTTTAGTATTACAGCCATCTCACCTGGTTATCAAACAAATGAAACACACACCCAATTACATAGGGCCGATGACCAAAGTACACGGGGCTACATGACCACGTTGTCGGAACTCCTAAACTGAGAAGCCAACCAAAATAAAAAATAAATTAAAATATTAACAATAAAATTAGAAAATGCTAAAAAAAAAACGATAGTGAAAATTGATAAAATCAGCGGCTGAGTTGAGAGCAACACTGCCATTAATAGAATGCCGTAAATGATTTGTGTCAGTGCTGTACAGTACTTTTGCTTTCGAGTCAATCTCTGGCAGATGACCTCGTAGTTCCGCCCCTTAAAACAGCAATAACAACAATAATGAGTTAATCGCTCGTTATGTAAGTTCGCAATGATCCCTATTAACATGCTATTACTGCGCTGCTGCCTGGCTTGTATGACAAACAAGCTATTGTGTACCAGGAGACAATGATGAGATTCGACCTAATTGAAATACCTGCATCCACCTACATGGATCAGACAAGAGTGAATATATGGTACAGTACAGTATATGCATTCCAAACTAGACCAAGCTTGCCACAGAAATGAAATCCAATGCGCACCTCTAATGGAAATAGGCATAATAAAATATCGCCCATCGCAATGGTGATTTATATCCGAGATGATATAACATGAAATATGGTGCGTGATGCGTCATAATTATTACAGACAGGAGTGGATATTGTGGATCAGGTGGGGGATACAACGCCCACATCATGCTGGAGTGATATCTCTTGTATTTAGCGAACTGAGTTCCTATTTTTTTACATAAAGCATCAGTTGAATCTTTTTTCTGCGACTTTTACAACGGTAATATAAGGCTTAAACCACACGTTAAAAACTAATTTCTTTCTGGCTTTACATGGAATACGATTTCTCAGATCAGGAAGGGCTGAGAGACGTGAAATAACATGTTGACCAAAGTGGGGGAGGTAGATTCAATCGAAAAAAAAAAAAAAGAATATATCGTATTCGCTAAATCTGCCAATTGTTTGTATACCTACAAAAGTTCTACATGTTCAGCATGATGGTATGTTGGCTTTCACGGCCAGTGAATTACATTTCAGCAATTTTTCTAGGTTTCTGCAGTGTCTTGTGTGAGGTTTTGCCTAGTACGCCAAGCTCTTGGCATCCCCGCCCGAACCCCCTCAGGAGTAGTTAACTGCGCTCTACCTCCCATTTCATGAAACGCATCTGCGCGTCTTTACTGCGGGAACTAAAAGCTCAAACAGTCCTCACCTCCCTATGAAAAATTGCTGAGTTTGAGGCAATAGTTTGAGGAAATTTTTAGAACATTATGGACCATTTTAAACGGGTTTTATACTGTGCCTATTAAGGGAGCTATGATTTTTCTCTCAACATTCAATTTTTCCCACACATTTGGCCCATGGATGGTGCTATGAGATAAGATTTTGGCCCTTAACCGAAGAATAGTACGATCTGCGATTTGATACAATTTTTAACATACTAAGAAAGTTATAACAATATTTCATTTTTTCGAAAAAGGCCTCCCATTTTCACCCCCTTGGTCCAATTTTCCCCATTAATAACTCGACTGAGATTTTGAATGGTTATATTTACGTATACATTTGAAAGTGATTGGATACGGTAGTATTGTTAATCTATAATTATAAGATCCGCCTTGTCAAACACTAAAATATACCTACATGTTTCTTTATTACATTGATAACTTCTTCAGCGTTAGAAAATCGTATAAAATTACAACCTGTGACAATAAAGTTCGGTTAATAGTCCTATACTATCAACATAGATGAACAATGCACGACAGTGACACTATTGTCCTTCGAAATAGTCCCCTCCCGTAACCATGCAATGCTGAGATCGGCGATACATGTCCTGGAAACTTTGCAAGAAGGCGTCCTTTGGGATGGTGCTCAAAACGCTCGTCACTTGACCGAAAAGTTCGGTGAATATAGTCAGAACGGTTGACCTGGCAACATTGGCGACACACAACGCAACGTGTAAGACCAGTTTGACAGTGCGTGTTTAGAAGGATGAATTTATGCAACCTACCATGCACACCTGTTCGGCGGGTTGCAGTGAGAAGGATGAATTTATGCAACCTACCATGCACATCTGTTTGGTGGGTAGCAGTGAGAAGGGTGAATGTTCTGTGGAATGGAATGGCTTATCTGAAAACCATCGTCATGGGCGACGAGACCTGGTGTCTGAGGTACGACCCCGAAGTAGAGCGTTAAAATATGGAGTGGCGGGGTCCAGGGGCCTATTCCACGAATGAACATTGCAACTTTTCACCCTGCACTTTGCACTTTTCAGTTCAGATTTTGTTCCACCATCACTTTTCAGATTTGTCTTGCAAAGTGAAAAGTGAAAAGTCAGGAATCTTTTCACTTTTGAAGCCTGTTATCTTCCTCCATTGGTGCAGAAATGCAAAGTGCAAAGGAATGAAGTGAAAAGTTTTCAGAAATCTTTGCAAAGAGACGATTCCCTTTTCAGCTGTCAATCAACAAGCCTCTACACTAGTTTCTCGTCACAGAAATAGGTTTAGTGTTATAAATATGTTACGGCGAGAGCTTTTGTTATCATCAAGTGAGAATAGTGATGAAGAATCCAACATGAGGACGTAGAAAGACAGGATACATTTTCATAACCTCACTTCGACGGAATTTGGTGAGTGTTATCGTATTACCCCAATATAAGATGACTCTATTCTTGAAATAATTGGCCATTTATTGAAACCTGCAACAAAAAGAAGTGATCTCTTTCCGAAAAAGAACAAATTCTTATATGCTCATTGTTTAGGAAATGGTACCCAGCGCGGTATAGCAACAATGCATGGGACATCATTTAGTTATAGTTAGTTATTGTTGTTTTAAGGGGCGGAACTACGAGGTCATCTGCTCCCCATGGGACATCAAAATCAACTATTTGCAGAACTGTTACTTAAGTCCTAAAGTTCACTACGAAAAATAAAGCATTAAATCATGGAGTATTATAGAGTTTGTTCATGGAATAAACATGATCGGATCATTCCTACTCAAAGACTTTTCACTTTGCAAAAAAAATGAAAAGTAATACATAGATCATGGTGGAACAGAAATACTTTGCAAGAATTGAAAAGAGCAAAGTGAAAAGTGAAAAGTTGCAAAGTTCATTCGTGGAACAGGCCCCAGGTCCAGGGTCTCCGAAAACCCCTGAAGGGCCAGAGGTTTTCGAACATTTCGGACATCCAACGTAATGTGTCGACCCAACTGAAGGCCATCCCTAAAGAGTTTCCAGGACTTGTACAGACATTCTCAGAAGTGCATAACCATCCACGGGGATTACTTCGAAGGACAGTAACTGCTGTTTTAGGTAAGCTAACAATCTGTTCGTAATCTAGACCCTTTCACCGAACTTTTCGGTCACGTGACGAGCCTTTTGAACACCATCCCAATGGACGCCTTCTTGTAAAGTTTCCAGGACATGTATCGCCGATCTCAGTATTGCATAGTTACGGGAGGGTACTACTTCGAAGGATAATAGGGTCACTACCGTGCATTGCTCATCTATGTTGATAGTATAGGGCCATTCACCGAACTTTGTTGTCACAGGTTGTATATCAACAAAGAACCAAAAAGAAACTGGATATCTTTACAGAAGTTCATTAATTTAAAATAATTGAATGGTCACAACATGAATAATAAAAACATAATATTATAAATCAATTAACCTTGAATTAAAGATATTGTATGAAGGAAACGTATACATATAGGATGTTGTTGAATGTCTTGTGTCCACAAGAAAGTGAACTCACCATCCGTGAGCCCTTGATGGTGTTGGACTATCCAGGATGCATCATAAGTGGAGGGGCTACACACATCCTTCCTCCTTGAGGACCTTGTACAGAAGGCAGAAGATACCATGAAAAGAAAAGGAGAGGTCGGACTCCTCGAAGAATGAGGACATCAGGAAATATGAGACAAGGCGTGAAATTGAAAGACTCCCTAGGCCACGAATACCCTAATACCGTCGGTGTAGGAAGAGAACAAGAGTTGACCAAGGGAGGTCGACTATAAACTACTTTAAACTACTATAACTACTGACGTATATACTAAAAGAAAAAATGTAAAACAATAGAAGAATAAGTGCTGAGTCATCACCTAGCAGCTTCACCTGGTTCCGGATACGCGCAGTTCTTGCTCTTTGAGAGAACAATGAAGATTATGATGATAATTGTATAATTGTTGCCCAACATCTAGGTTATCGACTCTTAATGAGGCAGAAAAAATGAAAAATTAAGCAATTTCCTCAGTTGAATCGGTCGAAGCTGGAAAGCATTAGTCAGTTTTCATTACTTTTCAGGGGAGAGTAACAACGCCATTGACAGAACAGAACACACTATATTAGTCATCTAGGTTGTGAAGCAACTATTCAGGTTATATTTGTGGTAGCGGAATTTCAATTTTAATTTAATAAACATATTTTTCTAATCAATTTTGGAAACGTGACTTAATGCCTTTCAGCTCCGTAGTCAGTTTAGTGCGGCATAAAGCCATCCAGAATGAATAGTTCACATGATATTTTATTTTAAAATGGATTTGTAACATAAAAAGTGACAGTCAGTCCGAAGACTAGGCTTTGTATCATTTTAAATGCTACAAACGCTGAAAAATGTTAGAAAGGCTGGACATGTTGACTCTTGACATGTTAGAAAACTATCTGCATAATACATATCTTACTTTATAATACTTTACTCACGAATGGCAAGTGAAAACCAAGGGCAAAGCAAGGTCAAGCGCGCGGGATGCCGTCACGCTCACTGGAGCGCACGGGGACGTGCCCATCCAGCCTAAAAACTCTTATAGTGGGCGATGTATTAAAATAGAGATATGCTCTCGCGGACTTTTTTTTTGTAGAACTTTTCATGTTGAGCAATTCTTACGCTCATAGTATATTGATATTTTTAACGGTTTGCCCAGCGTAAGCTTAAGAAGCGCACGGACGCCAAGTTTGTTTTCGACTTTTTCACTGAAATCGTTAGTCTACTGCTTGGCTTCCTTTGATCGTACATAAATTATTTTCTACAGAATCTTTCCTCGAGATATCCTTTACAGAATGGTGAAAACCGCATCAAAATCCATCCAGTGGTTCTCGAGAATACCCGTGACATCCAAGAATCGGGTTTTTTTGTCTTATACTAACGAAGTAGAGATTGTCGGGGAGCACATGCACCAAGCGGTACTACGACGTCAAAAACCTCAGTGCATCTGGGTACATTTCGTCCCGTCACCGTAACGTAACGCCAGACCCCAGCGTAACGACGAAGTCGACAAGATCATTTAAAATGATAAAACCACCTAAACCCTCTACAAATGTAATTTACAATAGCACTGTAACACGCGGGAATCTTGCAGTGCTGCCAACATTAAGTACGGAATACGGCGCTGAAAGGCAGCAAGTCGTTGACTTAATGCTTTTCTCCTCTGATCGCACTACATGTAGCAGTGGTTTCTGGCTTAAACCCACAAAACAAATTGTTTGTGATGGATTTTGCCCTGCCAGTGAGCTTCCGTGCTTTTTCTCCTGATGAAAATTTGTGTGTGTAGCTTAAACAGAAGGCTGACTTAATTATTATTTCCCATACCGTTCCAAGGCCCTTGGGTCAATACTTCAGAATACTAATTCTTTAAAAAATGCCCATTTTTGACTTAATGTTTTTCAGCAATGCCGGACTCAGCTCTGGTCCCGTGGTCGGCAACTCACGTCCAACTAGTCGTGACCCCTGGGGCTGAGAGAAAGTACACTCAAACTTGTGAAGAATCCGGGGAAAGCAAACAATCTGTCAACCCTACTCCTTTAGTGTTACGTTTGTATTGTACAAGCTCGTTAGTAGTTGAGAGATAAACGGCACAACGAGAAATGGCTGTTGTTACTATGAAGAGATGTATTAAAAATGGCCCCCAATCTTGCAATGAAAGAAGTCTTACTGCTTGCTGACCATGTCACAACAAGCTGTTGGGTTCAGTGCTCACAATGGCCAGCCTTCATGCTGCACCATCAATCCAAGCGGGCTTTTTGCTGGAGGCGCAGCTTCCGGGGGATATGCTACACGCTACAGGGCCTGCCATTATCAAGCTAGACTCCCTGAGCGCAGTCAAACGTCAACATTATAGTAGAGGTACTTTGTCTACGTAATATTATGTGTCAGCCAGGAGCTTATATAGCCTAAGAGGGGTGCCAGGAGGGCCGCCCCCCCCCCCGAAATTTTGTCACATATAATATTTGTTTATTAAATAAAACATTAAAACCCAATATATTTATCACGTACTATTGTTACTAAGTGACGTATGGCAACGTTGCAAAGCAAGGCGAAGGTAGAGCGATGTAAACAGTGTGACAATCAGTTAGCTCTGATCTTATGTGTAACAATATAACCTCTCATTACTCTCCAGTGCTTTCGCTCTTATGAACCTACCAAGAACAGCAACAAGTGCCCTTGAAGCGTATGACAAAAGTTTTTTCCTTAATTTTTATACCCTTATCAAACTTATGGCAAATTTGCCTCTCTATGTATAAGTAGCTACCAGTACCACCGAACGGAGTTGGAGTTTGGATTGGTAGAAAACATACTTAAGAAATTCTACTCATGGAAACAGACTCAACGGTCTAGTTATTGTTACAGAGACATACATCACTGACGATGAAGTTATAAACCCATTTGGTAATGCTTCAACAACCTTGACTTTTAAGTTGTAAATCAAAACAGTAATGTTAATTTTTTCCATCATAACACTATCAAGTGAACAAGATGATTGTCTTAATAAAAAGTAACATAAAATGGTCTTAGTTGGGTTTGACAGTAACCAACATAAAACATCACAACAAATTGGTTGAAAAAAATGATGCCAGATAGCCTTAAAACTCATCATTTTGCACCAAATTATATAAAAGTTTCCCGGAGAGGACCCCCTTTTCTTTGGGGCCTATTCCATGCCCCCTAACCCCCAGTTGGGAACCCCACAAAATAAAACTCATATACGCCCCTGGTGTCAGCACATTAATTATTCGAGCAAAATAAGTGTAATGCTTTCAGTCTTTTAAGTGAATCACCTAAGTTGAATAGGTTTCGAGACAAGGTTGCTACAGGCAATCAAAAATGTTGATAATCAGGTTTCAGTGAGAGTTGATGGCAGGATGAGTTCTTGGTTTAAGGTTGTTACAGGTGTGAGGCAAGGCTGTAATATTTCACCACTAATGTTTATTTTATTTAATATCTATGTAGTAACCACATCCTACAACCGAGACGTATCTCTACAGTTCTTGTCCTTTACTTTTCCCTCCTATACTAAATTTGCTATTCCTGGGTGTGTTAGTTTGTGCCCTATCAACCTATCTCTTCTTTCTAATAGCACTTGCTAGAAAATCTCCCCTCTACCACTCGTCGTTTAACCTCCTCATTCGTTACTCTATCTAATCCTCATAATTCTCCTGTAACCCTAATTACTTGTCGGGGTTAGATAAAAATGGTATTCTTTCAATTCCTTCGAATTATACTAATATGGCCCGGATTAAACTGAGAAAATTTGTAATTAAAGGTTGTTGTTAAAACATTGATATAATAGGAATTTCACGGGGAATGAATTTTGTTCGTTCGAATTATGAATTACCTAACGTCTACCCTCTCGCTGGCATTGCACCTCCAGTTATTCGACGCAGGGTGGCAACAGAGAAAGAGAGACAAAAGCTTGAAACAGATCCCAGACATTCTATGTTCAACCACAAGGTGACCACTCCTCGCCAAGATTCAGGAAGAGTTTTATTAAGAGCACAGTACCCCTCCATACCAAACCAGACGTCCGGCGTGTGTCACTCCGGAAACAAATAGTACCAGAGCAGAGGGGTTTACCCCTAAAGAAGAACTGAGCAGTGGTAGTCATTTGCCTTATACCACCTGGAGGTCCTTAAACTGGATGAGAACAGGAGTGACTACTAAAAGTCGTAAGTGTCGTAGCAACCTTGTGAAGTGGGGTTATGCAGAAGATCCACGATGTGCCTGTGGAGAAATCCAGACTCCACAACACCTGCTCACGTGCAATGATCTTAATGACACCTGCAGCCAGGAAGACCTAATGTTGGCTACAAACCGAGGGAGCTGAAGAGTTCTGGAAAGGAAGAATTTAGTGTGTCTCCCGGACACGGAAAGTAAAGTAAGTATCACCAGTATAATACAACTGGAAGCAGTGTTGCCAGGTGTAGGGATAAATCCCTAAACCAGGAATATGTTTATGACTGGTAGGGAAATCTTTAGGCTAATTACCCCATTATAATAGTGATAATAACTATTAGGCTATATGTTTTTTGTCAGGAGTGTCATTGACTTATTATTCATATACATTGTACCCCGCCCAGTCATTGGGCGAATTCGTGTTGACCGACTGAAGAGTTACAACTGACAGATTATCCAGGAATTTGTTTGGAGAAAGTATGAAAAACCTCAGGGAAGACTATACTTAGGATAGCCACTGTCAGAGCCGGGATTCAAATCAAGATTTCCGGACTTACTGCATCTCCCCGACTAGGTCGTAGTGAGCATCTTAACGAGCTCGGCTACGCCGCGGGACGAAGTAAACCAAGCATTAATTCTCATTGTTACCCTGAAGCTTTACTTCTAACAGCAGGTAGTTTCAATAAATCTTGTGTAATAATTATATTAATGCAGCCAATGGCCATGTAGCCTACTTTCCTTTCTGGACGAGTCTGAGAAGGGATTTCGGAAGGAAATAAGCCGTGGACCTATTGAAAGGAACCGTCCTGGAATTTGCCTGGTGGTGGAAATGGGAAACCACAAAAACCATTTTTAGGACGGCCGAGGTGGGATTCAAACCCACGCTCACCCGATGCAAGCGAGACACGAGGTAACACGTTAGCACTCTCGGCTTTCGTGACCAGTAAAAAAATTCTTGTGTAAAGTAGAGATATTTTGTGAGTCCTGTAAGGAATGCTGGCAACACTGCCTGGAAGGATAAAGGACGGATAATAGCCGTTTTGTTTCTGATTTACAGAAATATACTAGAGCGGGTGCTAAAATTGTATAAACACCTACACAACATGCAGTTACAACACAGATGTGGGCAATGAATGTGTGTGTATTTTTGAAAGAAGGATAAAATGTGAAAAGAAGCCGAGGTTAGGCCGAGCTCAACAAGAAATAGGAAGGACATCAAAGGCAGAGAGGCGGTGGGCAGTTCATCAACTCTGATGGCACAGAAGGGAGGGTGTCATGATATTACACCAGATAAGATGAGGAACGTGTCAGGCGGGAATTTTATCAAAGCTTCTTTCATTCTAAGGAAAGCCTTAGGCAAGCCCCAGGTCACACGTCCCTACGAAACGCTACAGTGATATCAACACACTCACTACTCTTTCTGTGAAGTTGCCGACACCGTAAACGATTATTCATATTATTATTGGACAGGGTTATTACCAGGGCCCAGATAACTAAGTGCTTAACTTTTCAGAAGTCGCCTCCGTAGCGTAGCGGTCAGCATGGTTAGCTGCCGCCCAGGAGGTCCTGGGTTCGATTCCCGACTCTGCCACGAAATTTGAAAAGTGGTATGAGGACTGGAACGTGGTCTACTCAGCCTCGAGTGGTCCAAATGAGTAGTGGGGGTTCGATTACCACCTCAGCCATCCTCGAGGTGGCTTTCTGTGGTTTCCCACTTCGTGTACGGGCAAATGCCGGGATGGTTCCTACTGTAAGGCCACGGCTGCCTCCTTCCCCCTTCCTTGCCTATCAATCCTAATATTCCCCTCCTCCCTTCCCTCGTGAGGCCCCTGTTCGCTTTGCAGGTGAGGCCGCCTGGGCGAGGTGCTGATCACACCTCACCAGTTGTATCCCCTCCGGCCGGATGTTCCCAGCTCTAGGACACTGCCTGGAAAGGCGGTAGAGGTGAGTTCCCTCGCTGAGTCCGTGGGAGCCACCAACCTGGAGGGTCAAGTTGACTAAATTTAAAAAAGAAATAAAAAAAATCAAAACTGTATAGGCTACTTATTTTTGTGCTTAAAAGTGAAAAATATAAATTAAGTTTCCAAAATATAATAACAGTTTATTAACCATAAGTCAATATATGTTAGGGGGCGTGGTGGCGCAGCGGTCAAACTGTTGGTCTCTCACGAAGGTGGACCGGGTTTGATTCCCGGTCAATGCATGTGAGATTTTCGAAGTGAAATGCCATGTCCTGTGGTTCGGATTCCACGTAAAAAGGAGGTCTCGTGGCTCATGATCACATGATTAACGGTCACGTAGAACTAAAAGCTACCTTTCTTCCTTCAATATACGAGGGCTGTTTTTTAAGTAATGCCCGTAGTGATATTACGCCATTGCAGCGCTGCCGTCGGCATTCCGTGCAGGTGCGCTGTGTACCTGCATCTATTGGCAAGGCTGAGACGGCATTACGGCAACAGTGGCCCATGTGTGGGTGTGTTGACAAGCTTTTGAAATGGCATCGCCGATCGCGAGTGCCGCCGACCCGTAAACGAGAGAGAAAACTCCCCTGTAAGATATCCTGCCATTTGGCAAACACTATCATGCAAATTGCGTGCTTACCAGGAGAACTGCGTATGTTTAGTTCTCCTGACCATATACGCAGTTTGGTGACAGTGGTGGCCAAACGGCAGGATATCGTTCAAAATTGAAAATAGGCTAAAAAAAGGTCTACGAATTATTTTGGACTAGCAACCCGCCCCGGCTTCGCCCGAAACAGTTATGAATGCATTACGTGATAAGCGCTTTTTCTATCTTCGATGTCAATGAACTACAACCTATATTCGTGTAACTTCTCGGCATGATGGGTTAAAATCACTGACTGGAAGTTCCGCCTCTCAAAACAACAATAACTAATATATATAACTCACTGTCTGGACTATTAATTATATTATCATGGAGATGCATGTGCAAAGAATTCTTGTCAGACGTAATTTAAGAATGGCGAGTGCGTGAAACACAAATCCCCCTTCCGTCCAGTCTCAACTACTACAAATGAAATTACTTCAAAGAAACGCAAACCTTGCCAACAGAAGACGAAGACAGGCGATACTCGTATGAAAAGTGTTCTGGAAACTGTGTATTTTGCGGTACGAAAAGTTCACAGGCGAAATGAAGAAAAGCCGAGTTGCACTTCCAGGAAAACTCCAAACACAACCACTCTTCTCTGAAGTCTTTACTCAACACGACTCGACAGTTTGCTGCTGGCTGTATCTAGGGTAATAGGCTCGCCTGCTAGCTAGGCTGTAACTGGGGTGAAAGGCTCGCCCCTAGCTAGCTGATATACTGTCGCTTCAGTAATTGAATGGAGATTGTTGGAAGAAATGAAAACGTAAAAACACTTATAGTGGGCGATGTATTAAATATGAAAGAGATATGCTCTCGTGGACTTTTTTGTATAACTTTTCATGTGGAGCAATTCTTACACTCATAGTATATATGCTGCTAAAAAAAACACCACTTTTTTCAAACGCCACCAAATTTTGAAAAGTTGACCGCACAAGCTCGAAATCTCAGTATGACGTTTGTCCTGACGCCTACCAAACATATGCTGCAGCACAAATCCCCAACTTGAGTAGTTTCGAGGTAGCGCCCCGAAAACCAGCCCATTTTCGAAAACCGCAAATTGATGTTTGCGAAAAACGCTGTAGGACTTGTCGCAGGTTGCCAAAGCAGTCGAAAATGAATCAGTCTTGCTCTTAAAGGTTCTACGAACACGTTGAAATCGTTACATTTGACGTTTGAGTATTTTCAACCCCCTTCATCATCCCCTAAACTTGGACTACCATTGGGGGCGTCTGAGAAGGTACCGGGTGTGTTTAACCATCTGAAAACCTGCACACCGTCCTCAGTTGCTGATTGCATTAAGTTCTTAAGGCCTCTGGCAATGTTCACCCCCCCCCCCCCCCTTAACACCCTTAACTGGCATGGGACCAAACCACCCCCTCTAGATTCACCCCTAAGGAAGGTTTTAATCGAGATGTTTATCAGTGCTGTGAATAGGGGGGTCATCCCCTAACGTTTCAAAAAAGGAGCAGTGCCTGTGTCACCACCCCTTCTCCTGCTACCCCCATTTGTATGATTTTTCGAACGAGGCCCTTTTTAAGAGCTGAAACGAGGTCTTAATCGCTGAAAGGACTGTAAAGGTCCTTAGAAGTATTGGTGACACGAAATCAACCCCTTCTGATCGTTGATTGACATTCCATCCCCCAAACTTGAAATTTTTGTACTCTCAACCCTCCCTATCTGGACGCGTAACGCGTCATGGCAGAGTTTTCAGAGTTGGATGAAAATGAAGCTTATGGCCTGCAATCGAGCCCAAAACAGCGGGTTGGATGGAAATTCATCGGTAGCGTGGGAAACGGGACCAAAAATTTTTCAAAACAGTTAGCAGCCTCTAGTAAGTACACCCATGCATAGGCAACCCACATCACGTCATTTTTCTCCAATTTCCAACCTTTGCAACCTATTGCCGATCATAGGAAACCCACACGCACGGACGTGATGTGGGTTGCCTTTGCATGGGCGTACTTACTATAGGCTGTTAACTTTTTTGAAAACATTTGGTCCCGTTTCCCACCCTACCGGTGAATTTCCATCCAACCTGCTGTTTTGGGCTCGATTGCAGGCCATAAGCTTCATTTTCATCCAACTCAGAAAACTCTGCCATGACGCGTTACGCGTCCAGATAGGGAGGGTTGAGGGTGCAAAATTTCAAGTTTGGAGGATGGAATGTCAATCAACGATCGGAAGGGGTTGATTTCGTGTTACCACTACTTCTAAGGACATTTACAGCCCTTTCAGCGATTAAGACCTAGTTTCAGCCCTTAAAAAGGGCCTGATTTGAAAAATCATACAAACGGGGGTAGCAGGGGAAGGGATGGTGACACAGGTACAGCTCCTTTTTTGAAACGTTAGGAGATGACCCCCCTATTCACAGCACTGATAAACATCTCGATTAAAACCTTCCTTAGGGTTGAATCAAGAGGGGGTGGTTTGGTACCATGCCAGTTGAGGGTGTTAGGGGGGGGGGGCGAACACTGCCAGAGGCCTTAATAACTTACTGCAATCAGCAACTGAGGACGGTGTGCAGGTTTTCAGGTGGTTAAACACACCCGGTACCTTCCCAGACGCCCCCAATGGTAGTCCATGTTTAGGGGATGATGAAGGGGGTTGAAAATGCCGAAACGTCAAATGTAACGATTTCAACGTGTATGTGGAACCTTTAAGAGCAAGACTCATTCATTTTCGACTGCTTTGGCAACATGCGACAAGTCGTACAGCGTTATTCGCAAACTTCAATTTGCGGTTTTCGAAAATGGGCTGGTTTTCGGGGCGCTGCCTCGAAACTACTCAAATTGGGGAGTTGTGCTGAAGCATATGCTTGGTAGGCGTCTGGACAAACGTCATACTGAGATTTCGAGCTTGTGCGGTCAACTTTCCAAAATTTGGTGGCCTTTTAAAAAAGTGGTGCTTTAATTTTTTTGAGCAGTTTAGATATTTTTAACGGTTTGCCTTGCCCAGCGTAAGCTTAAAATGCACATGGACGCCAGTTGTTCCTTCGACTTTTTCTCTGAAATCGTTACTGCTTAGCTTCCGTTGGTCATAAATAAATTATTTACTACAGAAACCTTCCTCGAGATATCCTTTACAGAATGGTGAAACCCGCATCAAAATCCATCCAGTGGATCTCGAGATTACCCGTGACAACAAAGAATCGGGGACTTCGTTTTATACTAAGTAGGGATTGTTCACAACAACTGTGATAGAATAATGCGTTCTGACGTTGAAAACTATGAATACGCAGCAAAAATCTCTACCAACAAGGTTTTCAGTTTGGAAATATATATCCTTTGAGTACGTTCCGTACATCATCAGCTCGTATTGGTGTGTAGGTGGTACAATGTTTATCCCACACATTCATGCAAGTATCGGGCTATCCTGTGTAGGCAGCAGTAGTTTGGAACTGAATAACTCAGTCTTCCCATAACTAAATGCCCTTGGCTGCACGTGTCGAGTGGGTTGGCTTTTGACCTACAGTAGTTTACTGAAAGCAATACGAATATAATACAGAAACTTGTGTGTAGTTATATACATCAATGTGGTGTATTATGAATGTGCAAGTTGAATACGGTTTCTACTGTAATTGGTTCACTATATGGTAACAGTGGAAGTTGTGTTGGTCGCAGGGGTGTACTATCGCGTGCATAAATAACGGGCCGCCTTGGCGAGCGGGAGTTGAGTTTTTGAGCTATCAGGTTGCCATCACTTGGGGTGTTCTCGGGAGGGGAATGCTCACAGCCGTGGCTGGACACCTGTCCTTGTAGGCATGGGGGTAGGGGGGGGGGAGAGGAGGGGGAGAGGAGGGGGACAGATCAAGGAGCGCAGCGCCAACTTTGATTTTCTTTAGTTTCGCGCTTGGAAGATTGTTATAGATAACGAGACGGTTTTAATAAATCTAAATTGAAATGCTGAGTAACCCATTAATTGTTAAATCTCGTTAGAAATGCACTGATGAGTTTTACTGTGTGTGAATTCTTTTGAGAATCAAGTTTTCACGGTTAGGGACTAAACGCAGTTTAATAAGAAGAAAAAGAAGAAATCGCAAACGTCCTAAAGTAATTATATTTCTGTTATTCCGACGCCAGCTTCATAGAGCCCAACCATCTGCCCCCTCTTCACCAAACGGTCGTTCATATTAAAGGTCACAGACCTCAAAATCGAGTTCGCTGTCGTGGTACTGAGCCACTGTCAGCCTCTTGTGATTAGCAGGTGATACCACACTGCCCCCATTGCCTACAAGGACAGCTGCCCAACCACGACTCTGAGCATTTCCCTCCCGAGAACACACCAAGTGATGGCAACCTGATGACTCGTAAACTCAACTCCCGCTCGGCAAGGCGGCCCGTTATTTATGCACGCGATAGTTCCTAGCCTGGCTAGTATTGTGATATGAGGAAAAACTATTTCAAATACAGTCGAGCTTCGATATCTCGAAATACTTTTGGAAATAAAAATTACTTGCAGTTGTTGAACTTTCTAGATATATAAATACATAAGACAAGTAGTTCCATGAAGAACTATACAGCCTATTTTCATAATTATATCCTACTTATGTAAATTGCCTCTTATCAACATACACAATTTCAGTTAGATTGCTGTAATAGATTCGTAGATACCGAGAACCGTCTACATATTTCGGATGGTCGCCATGTTGGATTTTCATACATGTAGGCCATAGAGTTATGTACTTTTAGATGACGGTTTTTGCGTAGATTCGTCATTCAAATCTTCACTTCAATCGCATGATTAATATACAAGAAATAAAAACGTAATTTTTTAAATTGCACACAGCCGCCATCTTTAGGTTATGTGAACAATTGAACTAAATTAGACGCCAGTGCATTACAATGTGTATAATCATTTACTGTACCACATTTCACTACGGTCAGATGGTTAAATCGCGAGAAAAGTATATTAAAATGTTTCACTTTCGCTTGGCCGCCATGTTCGTTTTGTATTTTACAGGTTTTTGGAAGTCTCATAGCTTAACTTCTAGTAGTATACTTTACCGCCGTACACAATTTCAGGGTGATATCAGTAATAGTTTTGGAGATATAGAATGCCGGTGAAATATTTCGCACAGCCACCATCTTGAGGTTATGTAAACAATTGAACAAAATTAGATGCCAGTGCATTACAATGTGTATAAACATTTGTTGTTCCAAGTTTCTTTGCGTTTGGATGGTTAAATTGCGAGCAACGTCTATTTAAATGTTTCAATTTCGCTTGTCCACCATGTTCGTTTTGTAGTTAAGAGGTTTTTGAAAGTCTCATAGGTGAACTTCTAGTAGTGCCCTTTATCACCGTAAAAGATTTCGGGGTGATATCAGTAATATATATAGAATATAGAATTTCGCACAGCCACCGTATTGGATTGGTGAGACGTAATAAAATTTGAAGGGCACGGTCGGGGTCGGCCAAAATAGTTCTATGACCTTACTGAGTTTCATTGAAATCGCTCCAGCCGTTTAGAAGTTATTATGACACACACACGCAGACACACATACGCACATACACACACGGACAAAATGGAAATAGGCTAAAAAAGGGGTTCAATTATCATAAATAGTCAACTGTTGCCACGCCATGCTGTTATTGTCACTTGGTCTACTCATGCTGGTATACTAACTAGGGTTAAATGTCGCTGTGCAAATATTGCAGAATAATTTCAATTAATTTTACCGTATTTATTTTCCGTTCCGTTCAATGACGCGATTTGTGCATGCATAGCTCAACACATCATATTATTTCAGTAGTATGCATCCCTCCTGCGGCGCTCACAAACGACCGATCGTGACAAATGAGCATTCAAATGAAAGAAAATAGACATTAGCAGTGACTTATTGCACTATAATTTCATAAATATCTATAATTTCTTTAAAAAATGACTTTAAAAAATTGCACGAAGTGTGCGATTTGCAAACACCGTTGATGTAGGAAAATACGCTCCATAATTGCTGTCCACGGGCCGCTGTGACGCCTGCTTCATGCCATATTAACATTCTGAGGTCTTTCCTTTATCCTGAAATGTAAATAGTGTTCTATAATCATTTGGTTGAAATAAAAACATAACCTTTCTCCTTAAGAGTCTCATTATAAACCTATTGGGGAAAGTGTGGTTTATGAACATGCGAGATTTCTCGCACGGGTCCGCTAGTCTTTTGTTTATTTCATTATGGGAGACAGCTTATTAGCTGGAATTCTGAACATAATAGGCTAAGCTGCTAACAGAAATTGATATACAGTACATACACAGTCCAGGTATCCTACACAACTGAATCCATATTATAATTCCCATGTCACACCTAAAGAACGCACTTTAACTGTATTTTCACCCTAACTTCGAGTTAGACACATATTTTATGTGTGGGGAACAAAATATCATTCAAGTAATAGAAATTTGAATTATAGAAAAAAACATGACATATAAATTGTGTTGAACTTCACCGGGAAATTTTTCTTCGAGAAATCGAAATTCGAGATATATAAGTTCGACTGTATTATAAAACCATATCTGTAGATCCCATGCTGAAATGTCCACTTCTACATGAATTTCAAAGTACAGTATTTTATTATCTTGCATTCAAGATACAGTGCTAATATATTAATAATAATAATATCGTATGGCCCTGGGTGCAAGCTTTGTTATTTGACGCCCAAAGGGCAGCTTTCATGTCAAATTTTGTTGTTCCTTGGAGCGCTATGAAAGTCAAGGAGGTCAGTTATCTAATCTCCTTGACACTATAGCGCTCTCTAGTAGAGAATGGAGGAACGTTTTGTGTTGGCGGAAAATCCCGAGATTAATATTTTCCATTATGAACACGGCCTACTGAATTCAAATGGGTTCGTTAACAATGCGTGTCGTGATTTTTGTCGTCTTTTAAAAATCACTTACCATGGCCAGGAGCGAACCTGCAAGCTTGGGGTTGGTAGCCCGACACATAACCACTCACCCACCGTGGCAATCTAATATATGACTTAAATAGTCGATTATTTTTTGCTTTACTGTGTGTTGTTTCATTTGAGGGGTTTGTATATCGTGGTCATTTAGCCCCGTGAACTTGAGTGTGTGTGTATGTATGGAATTAGTCTGATAACCTGGGTTGTTGTGGTGTCTGTATTGGTGTGCGTATTTGTAAGTTACAATAGCTGAGGTTTGGTATGGACGTGACCGTGACCTTAGGCCTCTTTTACACGGGGTCACCCGGGCCGCGCCACCATGGTGGTGCCACCACGTCTTTGCGATATTTTCTCTAGCCACCAAACACGCCACCAGCCATGAGCCAGTCTTGAAATGGAGGTGGAAGAAGCAGCACTTGCTGTTTTTCTATATATCGGGTTGCGTAAGTGCCGAAAACGGGGAAATAGAAGATTTTGGGTTCACCCACTTTTGCAGGATCGATCAACAAAAGGTATATTTTGTACTCTGTATATTGATCTTAGACAATCCAGTCAAATTCTTCACCTTCCTACGAATGGACATTTCATATTATGATGAGCTACTGCAGTGTTCAAAAGATCAACTGACTGGTGTGGACACAAATATGAGAGATAGGACACCTCCAGAGGAAAAACTCCTAGTGACACGGAGGTAAGAAGAATTTGCACACTTTCGATTTACAGTGTACTCCCGATAATTCGTTACATTATACTTTCACGGAGATAAACATATAAACAAGTGAATGGAACGCAATTGTGTGTAGTCATGGTTACAGCCGGACACGGACATTTGTTTATCTTTTTCACAGGGTGAGATAATCACAAGAGATACTAAATGTATTCATCAGCCGGGAGATAACAGCAAACTCAAAACGATTTAAATCGATTTTAATCAAAAGTAATTTCGTTACAGTTATCGTTGCTTACCAAAAATAGTGACAGAATTACCTTTACGGTTGTCAAAGTAACAAATAGTTACTTTTTCGTTAGTTATTTTTTATTAAAGGGGTGGAACAGCGAGGACTTGGGCCCTTACGTTTTCGTTACTTTGTATAAACATAGTCTATAGTTGCCTAGTAACATTTACCCCGCTGCTGGCCTGGCCGCACAGAAAGTCGCGTCTCGTGTGATAGGCTCCATTTGACTCAATGTAAACATGTGGTGGCGCGGCCATGGTGGCCCCGTGTGAAAGGGGCCTAAGTTAGGAACCATCCCGGCATTCGCCTGGAGTAGAAGTGGGAGAGAAACCACTTCCGGGATGGCTGAGGTAGGAATCAAACCCACCTCTTCTCAGTGTTTCCTCACGAGGCTGAGTGAACCCCGTTCCAACCCTCAGATCAGAACTAAATTTCTTGACAGAACCAGGAATCGAACCAGGGCTTCCGCGGCGACAGTCAAGAATGCTAGTCACTACATAACGAAGCGGACAGAAAAAAGAAAAAAGAATGAAAATACACGACAGAATGATGCAACTAAATGTTATTGTTGATTTTTTTTACATCGTTGTCATGTAGCCCCGTTTACCTGGGTGTGTGTGTTACCTGTCATGATATCCTGTGTCATTGTGATGGCTGAATTAGTGCAAGGAAATATTGGGAGTATGAAGAAAAGAAGGAAAAGTGGAAAAGAGATGGAGAATGCAGGAAAGAAAAGGAAATGGCATGACAAGTAGAATCAAATTTTCGTCGATATACGGTAACTAAAAATTCAAACAAGGTACAGTATGTATACATGGAAGTATTTAATATCTCGCACCATCCTTCACCCCGTCATATCACTGTAGCATTATATGGACCATCGATTTCTAGACCACAAGCGGAACAACAAAGGCGCACTGGGGTAATGGCTTTATATAGAAACTTGAAGCTGTAAGCCTGGCAGGTAGACCTCCCCACGCGACAGACATGAAAGTGGGCTCACATCCTAGAGGCGTAATTGCGCGTGCACAAGCATTATGAGAGGCGGCGCGGTACGGCCAAAAACAGACTAAATTGCAGCCTAATTAATTTCGTGTGTTAAAGGACGTGTCTCTTCATTTGCAACCGCTCCTCCTTGGAACCTTAACTAGGTAATTGAGCAGACTAGCTGGAGGCGATGAGCCGAAGGAGTATATTACAAACGAACAAACAGAACTCATGAACTTCAAGGTTGTTATTACTATTTATTATTATTATCTTTAATTCCTCATGTATATAGTAAGTCTTAATATACAAGATACGGACTTAGCAATCAAGTACCTTATAACTATTACTGGGATAAAAATATTCGGAAAATGTGACGTGAATCTAGCAATACTGCCTTCTGCATTCTGCATTCTGGCGGATCAGCTATTTCATCTTCAATTCCTCCAGACCTGTTACCCGAGTCTTTGGAACTATTCCCGTTACTGAAATCACCAGAGGTCAAATTTTCACAGAGTTTACTCGTCACATCTTCCTTCTGCCAACTGTGCATATTTGTTAGCCTATTTTCATTTTTTGAAAAAAAAAAAAAAGGGTTATGAGATCACCTTTTGTCCGTGTGTGTGTGTGCTTGTGTTTGGAGCTGGAGGGATTACAATGAAACTCGGTAAGATCATAGCACAATTCTGACCGACCCGACCGTGCTCTTAAAATTTTATCGTGTCTCACCAATCCCACATGGCGGCTGTGCGAAATATTTCACCAGCATTCAGTATCTCCGAAACTATTACCGATATCGCCCTGAAATTGTGTATTGCGATAAAAGACACAACTAGAAGTTCACCTATGAGACTTTCAAAAACCTGGTGACTACAAAATCAACATGGCGGCCAAGCGAATTTGAGACTTTTAAATAGACTTTTCTCGCGATTTAACTATCCAAACGTAATGAAACATGGTACAGCAAATGTTTATATACTTTGTAATGCACTGGAGTCTAATTTAGTTGAATTGTTTACATAACCTCAAAATGGCGGCTGTGCGAAATATTTCACTGACATTCTATATCTCAGAAACTATTAAAGATATCACCCTGAAATTTTGTACGGTGATAAAGGGTACTGATACAAGTTTATCTATGTAACTTTGATATACCTGTAAAGTACAAAACGAGCATGGCGGCCAAGCGAAGTTGAAACATTTTAATAGACTTTTCTCGTGATTTAACTCTCTGAGCGCAGTGAAATGTGGTACAGTAAATGATTTTACATATTGTAATGCACTGGCATCTAATTTAGTTCAATTGTTTACATAACCTCAAGATGGCGGCAGTGCGAAATTTTAAAATTAAGGTTTTATTTCTTGTGTCGTAATCATGCGATCGAAGTGAAAGGTTGAATAATAAACCTATAGAGCGTCTCAACCTTAAAAGACAGTACGCATTAAATGGAGCGCGCTGATGCCAGATCTGATGCATATACAAAGTTCTGCAAGGCCGGGCACATGATGTAACATAACTCGTATTCAGGCGTGCTTTTACGCAAAACTCGGGAAATTTCCAAAATATTTGTTTGTTGTATATAACTGTACCTCATGCCTTGAAGCGAAAGACGGTACACTATTTAGATTATGATACACCGAAGCTCAGAGCGCGATTTTAATGCACACATTATAATAATTTTTAATTTTCAATTATTCAATTATTCATGAATATGATAAGGCCTTTTTCTCGAATATCATAGGTTATAATAAATTATAATATGACATATAATTATAATAATAATAATAATAATAATAATAATAATAATAATAATATATTGTGGTCCACGTAATTTACCCAATTTTGTGTGGTCAAGTGGGGGTATGCAGCCGAAATTAAATTATTCATTTCTTGTTTCTTGAACGAGACGTTGTTCAATTTTATATAGTTCTTCACTTGCGCCCATACCATTTGGATGGGATTAAGTTCACTGTTGTATGGTGGTGTGGTAAGGTGACAAGCAAGAATATACTTCTCTGCTGTGATAGCCTACATTGTCTATTACTAGGCTAGATCCTTCGGGAACATTGAGCAACAATAATGCTCGGCGATCCACTTTTCACATACATCACCTGTCATTTTGTCGTGTGTGTCTACCGTGTTCTTTTGGCACAGAAACGTAAACTCTGCACCATTAACGAACCCTTGTTAATTCCCGGGACGAACAAAGGCAAACTACGGAAACCACTTCGAGGATGGCTGAGGTAGGAATCGAACCCGCCTCTTCTTAGTTTTGTCTCATGGAGTTGAGTACACCCCTTTCCAGCCCTCAGACCAGAATTACATTTCTTGGCAGAGCCGGTATTCAAACCCGGGCCTCCACGGTGACAGCACAGTGACAGCCAAGAACGCAACGAGGCGGACAATTTATAAAAAACACAAGATCCACTTCATTTCATAGTTTTACTTCACATCATCGCCTACCCTCCTTCAAACGTAGTAGAGGGAGATAGCCTGCGGGCCACATTAGTAAACAAACTTCCGGTGCGTCAGCGCTGAGCGGGAGGACTAAGCGAAGTGCTATAACTTATGAATGCTCCCTGAAATTGAGCTCTGGTTTGTTTTAAAAACTATTTCAGACATTAATGAACATTTCTTCTCGCTTAGTCACCAACGTAAAGTCTATAGCAAAAAACTTTCTTGCTAGCTAACTTTTCTGTGACATCATCCCAGATTTTTCGAGTAACATTTAAGAAAAAAAAATCATAACTTTCTTATTATGAATATAATCACAGCCCTGAGAAGTAGGGTATCTTCTACCAACATCAGGCAATCTAAAAATAAATTCTCGATCTGTTGCGATCATTAGTTCATTATATATGGCGTGATAAGTTTTATAAATGCAAAAACGTAGATTCGCCCTAAAATATCGTAATGGTGAAATATGTGCCATGTGTTAATTATTTATGGCTTTTATTTTCACACCATCATAAAGAGCGGGAAATTCTCTATAAGACCACGCAAACATTTTCTTAGATTTGTCATTTTCAATTATTGGGAAATGGCAACACCGCCGGGGTAGAAAAGGACGAAGCTAATTGCAGGGCATAGGAGTGCGAGAGAGAGGCAAATACTACATTTAATTCCATACTGTCTTTTAAGGTAGAGACGCTATAGGCAATAATTGTCATTGAATGGTAAATAACTCTATGGCCTATACATATAACAATCAAAATGGCGAGCATCCGAAATATTTAGATGGTCCTCAATATTTATGAATCTTTTACAGCAATCAAACTGAAATTATTTATGTCCATAGAGGCTATGAACATATGTTAACCTATAGGACTTTCAGTAACCTGGTGAGCACAAATCCAACTTGGCGGCGACGCGAAGTATAAATATTTAAATGTCCGTTTCTCTCGAATCAACTATCCGATTGCAGTGAAACGTTGCACGTTAAATGCTTGTACAAATGTTAATCCACTGGCATCTAATTTATTTCAATTGTTTTCATAATCACAAGATGGCAGCTGTGCGAAATTTTAAAATCTCGCTTTTACTTCTTGTGTTCTAATCATGCGATTGGAATTTGAATACCACACGTACACAATAATCTTAATGTAATAGTACATAAATAAAAATCCAGCCTGGCGACCATCAGAAATATTTAGACGGTTCTCAATATCTACAAATCTATCACAACCTTCAACCTGAAATTTTGTATGTTGATAGAGGCAATTAACATGAGTAGGATATATGAAAATAGGCTGTATAGTTCTTCACCAAATTGCATTTACGGTATCGCTTATCGGCCACGTTCTCTATTAGAATGTGTTTTCTATAGTTCTTCGCGGCTATCACTCTGTCTTGAATTGCAGTGACGAAGCCTAAGGTTTCACTGGAGAGCAAACATTCTTCAACCATAAGTTTATTATTATTATTATTATTATTATTATTATTATTATTATTATTATTATTACACCGTGTCATATATTTCATGGCGACAATTCCCCTACGTTTGGTGATTCACGGCCTAAGGGCACGTGTAATAATAATGCACGTACTGTATTTCCGCTACATTATTATTCTCGTCTACGGGACTGGGGATGAGATGAGCTGAGCTCTTTTTTTTACGATCGGATGCCCTTCATGTTAATGAAATGAAATGCAACAAGACACGAAGTTTTCGATTCTATCACTAGTCTTTATCACTTAGAGCGGATTTGTGGCGCAGTTGGTAGCATGCTGATCTTCTATGTCTAAGATTGCGGGTTCAAACCCGGCCGAAGTCGTAGGATTTTTTAAGAGCGTTAAAAATCCCTCAGTATGCCTTCCTCCGGAGGGGAAGTAAAGCCGGCGGTCCCATGTCCCATTACACTTGTGAGAAGCTAAATTATAGGTTATATTTGTCTAACGCTCAATTAGTTCCAACGTTCGTTGCCAGGTGCTGACTGCGATGCCATCTAGTAGCCAAGTCCACAAGCTAGGTGTCGTGGACGGTAGCATTTGGTAGCAAAAGTAGGAACTACTTGAAATTATCGTCTGCAGGCCTTACTTGAATTTAAAAAAGATAACACACACTAATACAGCCATCACAATTAACACCAGTTATCAGACAGATTCTACACACACCCAAAGTACACGGGGTACATGACCGCGTTGTCGCAGCCCCTAAACTGAGGAACCAACCAATGTATCAGTTAAAATATTGAATGACGAAACTGTGTCCAATGTTCTCAGAGCATCGCCCCACGCCCCTCTCTTATCGCTGAGCTCTGAAGATCAAGTGCAGGGCTTGTCATCGTTATCTGTACTCATATTTTCACTTCATAGGAACTCTTGAGGTGGGCCACGGAGAAGGGAGTGTTGGTGTGGACATCAGAGTTGAATGACTTGTGCGGTTTGAAGGAACTCCACTCAAACTATTAATAATGGTGCACGCGGCTAACTTGATACAGAAAACATTTCGCTTGCTGTCAAACAGTCAACAACTGTAACCTTCAAAACTCATTAGTGAAACCCTGCAAAACACAAGCACGTCTCATAATGTTACAGACCATCGAGGGATGAGTTTAACATACGTGCTAATCATTTTAGAGGATTTCTGAGTTTAAAACTTTGTTATCTCCTGTGTTGAAAATATTGCCAACTTCCCCCAACAAAAGTAACTATACTGGGGCTCAAAAATGGCTTGAAATGGCTAAATGCCAATGTAATAAATGTCGGAATATCTAAACAAAATAAGTACCGTTGTTGGTGATTCCTTAGGGGTTTTTAGACATCGTGATCATGTAGCCCCGTGTACTTGGGTGTGTGTAGGAGTTGTCTGATAATCTGTGTCACTGTTGTGGTGTATGTATTTGTATTTGAGGTAGGCAGTGGTCGTTGCCTTAAGTTAGGTACCGTTCCGGCATTTGCCTGGAGTAGGATTGGGAAACCACGGACAACCACTTTCAGGATGGCTGAGGTTGGAATCAAACCCGCCTCTTCTCAGTTTTGCCTCACGAGGCTGAGTGTACCCCGTTCCAGCGCTCAGACCAGAATTAAATTTCTTGGCAGAGCCGAGAATCGAACCCGGGCCTACGCGGTGACAGCCAAAAAAGATGCACCTAATTGAAGAACATATTCCCCTACTACATTGTGGTCATGTAGCCCTGTGTATTTGTCTGATAACCTGTGTCACTGTAGTGGCGTGTGTACTACTCTACCAGCGAATTGTTACCGGTGGCGGAAATCGGAACTAATGCACTCCGCCCAGCCACACGCCTGAGATAGACGTGTAGTTGTCGCCAGCGAAACCTCATCGCGTGTCACTTGTGTGCATGATTCGTGCTGGCTCGTGCGCCGTGCGGTGTGTTCTCATTGTATGACTCTACATGCGTTCCCCCTCTTGGCCCGCAACCGCTTGCTGCAGCCATAACGAGGCGAGATGACGTAATGTATACACAACAGCTGCGCTCCACGTCTAGCGGTAACAATTCCCTGGTAGGGTAGTATTTATAATTGAGGTAGAAAGCGGTCGTGGCCTTAAGTTAGGTACCGTTCCGGAATTATCCTGGAGTAGAATTGGGAAACCACTTCCAGGATGGCTTAGGTAGGATATGATGATGATGATTATGATGATGATGATGATGATGATGATGATAATTGCTGTTTTAAGGGGTCTAACAACTGGGTTATCGGCCCCAGGCTGAGGTAGGAATCGAACTCACCTCTTCTTAGTTTTGCCTCAAAAGGTGGAGTGCACCCTGTTCCAGCCCTCAGACCAGAATTAAATTTCTTCGCAGAGTCAGGAATTGAAACCTGGGTTCTAGTGTATACCGCGATACGTACATGTCTAGGGGAATTTGTTAGTGAAGTCGATGACGTCACGGATGACGTGTGGACGTTGATGCTTGTTTGATGTTATGGCTTGAATTGCCACCTCGACTGTATGACGTTTTAAACAGTGCGTCGTTACAAGCCGATGTAGTGACATGTGTTCTAGTGCATGATTTGGTGGTGAGTTATGAACGTTCATAAATTAATCTTTGTTGTTGAATTTAATATTGAGAATTTGCACTGTACTCGTCTAAAGCCATGGTGAGACAAAGCCATTGGTCGCTACAATGTAAGACGACTGTCTGGACGAAAATTACCACTTCCACTACAAGAGAGGGGGTTAGGTTTGTGTTTGTATGTAAAGTCTTATTAACACGTAGAATTTAACATGTATTCATCATTTAAACCTTTAGTGTCGTCCATGACGTCATGGATGCCACTATTTTGTGTCTAGGGCAATATTGCAGGGAAATGTATCGCGATCTGTACTACTCCCGAAACTGGACCTTCAGGCCAACAATGTTAGCCACTACACCAGTAGGTGGATATAAAATATGTAGGTATATTGTCCTTAACTAATAGCTTACGCCGTGTGACACTCTGGAAACAAGTAGTTCCAGACGGATTTACCCCTAAAGAAAACTGAGCAGTGGTAGTATTTAGCCTTATACCACCTGGAGGTCCTTAAACCGGATGAGAACAGGAGTGCCTAAATGTCGTAGCAATCTTGTGAAGTGGGGTTATGCAGAATATATCCGAGATATGACTGTGGAGAAATCAAGACTCCACAACACCTGCTCACGTGCCAAGATCTGAATGACACCTGCAGCCAGAAGACCTGGCGACAGACCGAGGGATAAGAGCTGCTCAGTTCTGGAAAGGAAGAATTTAGTGTGTCGCCCGGACACGGAAATATTATAATATAGCTTATGGCATACTGGTTGGTTGGTTCCTTAGTTTAGGGGCTGCGACAACGCAGTCATGTAGCCCCGTGTACTTTGGGTGTGTGTACAATTCGTCTGATAACCGGTGTTAATAGCGATGACTATTTTAGTGTTATCTATCTGTGATTCAGGTAGAAGGACTGCAGACGATCAATTTTTTCAAGTAGTTCCTACTTTTGCTACCAAATGCTACCGTCCACGACACCTAGCTGTGGACGTGGCTACTAAATGCCTTCGCAGTCACCACCTGGCGGCGAACGTTGAAACTAATAAAGCGTTATCAAACTAACCTACAAATTTAAGCTTCCACAAGTGCAGTTAATGGAAGGTTCTTTTTAATGCCGTAAATGGCACCGCAGGCTTTACTTCCCCTCCGAAGGAAGGCATACTGAGGGATTTTTAACGCTCTTAAAAACCCAACGACTTCGGCCGGGTTTGAACCCGCTACCTTGGGCATAGAAGCTCAGCATACTACCAACTACGCCACCGAAGCCGCCCTTATGGCATACTCCTTCCTACATCTGTATACAGGATGTATACCGACAAAAAAAATCAGGGACGCTCTGCGTGTAATGTAAAAGACGATGCGGCAATCGTATTGGCGGAGAAAATTTTTCCCTTCGAGAAAATGAGGTTACTTTGTTACTTCCGGGCGCGCCATTCAAATCTACGAACTCGCCGTTTGTGGCATCGTCTTTTACACAATACGCAGAGCGTCCCTGATGTTTCTGTCGGTATAATTAAGATACACCCTGTATATAAGGCTTGTTTCCCCCTCCACTGAAGCTCCTTCCGTCGTTGAACAAGTCACGGGTGAGGGATCTTATGGTGATTGTTTTTGTCGCCTGGTGTTCCATCTGCTTGTGGAATAAAATGACGAAGCTTACTTTCGGAACTTTCCTCGTATGTTGTTACTAAAATATATTTTGAGAGGAGCAACAATATATCGTTCGACCACTGTTTCCAGTAATGCCTGATCTAAGAGAGAGGGAGTCGCACTACAATGCTGTTACATTCCCACACACAGCGAGGCCTGCATGGTGCAGCTCTAAGCAAAAACAATTGTCCCTCGAGGGTATGGAGACAAGGCGAGAGCATAGAGATCTATTGTACATTCTAACATATCATCCAGCGTCATCAGGGAGCTCCAGCCTGCGTGTTGTTTCTTTGTTTTTTTATGCTTGAATATGACCACTGGTTGGAATGAAACACGCAGGGTAGAGGGGGATTACCCTTCACTGATATTCCAGTGAAGTCACCTGATGCTTGTCCCATGGACTTTTGTGCGTTTGGACTTGTGAAAAGGGCATTGGGAAACAGGAGTCCTCGTACTGTGGAAGGCCTATGGAAAGCTTGTGAGGAGGTGGCAGAACATGGACATGGCCTGAGACTTGACTTTTTCGCATTAACGATAAACGCGACAAAAATTATTTTGAAGCAATTTTGCGATATCTTTACGAATCATATGTTTCTGGTTAAGAAAATGACGATATTATATTCGTGAATTAAAGCGAATTAAAGTGATAAGGCCATTTTAAAGTGAAATTCAATTATTTCGCGATAGGCACGATATTACAGCGAAATCTGTAGTGAATAACGAGCTTGAAATTTTGTTTCAAGATTATGTATGTAAATAAAGAGAAGAGCAAACAAAGATTCAACAAGTTGAAATAATTCAATCATGCTAGCATTAAAATTAATGCAAAATCAGGAGTATAATAAAATAATATTGGATGCTTACTAGTAATTTATACATCTACCATTCATATAAATAATTCAGAACCACAATAATGAAACCTTTAATGATCAATTTTAGAATTTAATTAAAGCGAAATTAAAGCGATACAGCAATATCTATTTCGCGAAATAACGCGAAAATTAGTATCCTTTTAGCGAAATCGTTCAAAAATTACTGCGAAAAAAATCATGCCTCTAGACATGGCTGTATTACGTAAAAGTCTTCTTCAGTGGAAATTGAGGTGCAGAGCCTTAGCTCATATGAAGGGACATCAAACAGAGCACGACCGACTGTGGAGACATGGCTTTTCTTAAGGTAAAGGCTCTTATGAATATCGTTTCCAGAGATCGGAAACAACCTCCGTATATGAATAGTGGAGGTCTTACACCTGCACCTGTATGCCGACGCAGGAATGAAGTTATTTTTGAGATATATTCAATGAGGTAGTGGTCATATGCTTGGTAACTCAACGGGAACAAGTAGTTCCGTGAAGAACTATACAGCCTATTTTCATATATCCTACTCATATTAATTGCCTCTATCAACATACAAAATTTCAGTTTGATTGTTGTGATCGTTTCGTAGATATTCGCCAGGTTGGATTTTTATTTATGTATTGTTACATGAAGTTTATTGTGTACGTGTAGCATTCAATTTTCAACCGCATGATTAGGACACAAGAAGTAACAAAGAGATTTTAAAATGTCTTACAGCTGCCATCTTGTGGTTATGCACACAATTGAAATAAATTAGATGCCAGTGGATTAACATTCGTATAAGGATTTACTGTACCAAGGTTCACTGCACTAGGATGGTTAAATTGCGAGAAACGACCATGTGAATATTTATAATTCGCGTCGCCGCCATGTTGGATTTGTGATCACCAGGTTATATAAAATCCTATAGGTGAACTTATGTGCATAGCCCCTATGGACATAAGGAAATTCAGTTTGATTGCTATAATAGATTCGTAGATATTCAGAGCCATCTAAATATTTCGGATGGTCGCCATGTAGGATTGTTAAATGTATAGGCCAAAGAGTCATGAACCATTAAAGGGAAATTATTGCGTAGGTTCATTATTCAAACTTTCACTTCGATCGCATGATTACGACACATGAAATAAAAACTTAATTTAAAAATTCACACAGCCGCCATTTTGAGGTTATGTAAACAATTGAACTAAATTGGATACCAGTGCATTACAATGTGAATAAACATTTCCTGTACCAGATTTCATTGCGTTTGGAACATTAAATCGCGAGAAAGGTCTATTAAAATTTTTAATTCGCTTGGCCGCCATGTTCGTTTTATAGTTAACCAGTTTTTGAGGAGTCTTAGAGATGAACTTCCAGTAGTGCCCTTTATCTCCTTACAAAAGTTCAGGGTGATGCCGCTAATAGTTTCAGAGATATAGAATGCCGGTGAAATATTTCGCACATCCACCATCTTGTGGTTATGTCAACAATTGAACGAAGTTTGATGTCGGTGCATTACAATGTGTATAAACATATACTGTACCAAGTTTTATTGCGTTTGGTTGGTTATATCGCGAGAAACGTCTATTTAAAAGTCGCAAATTAGCGTGGCCGCCATGTTGGTTTTGTAGTTACCAGTTTTTCAATAGTCACATAGGTGAACTTCTAGTAGTTCCCTTTATCCCCGTAAAAAAATCCAAGGTGATATCGGTAATAGTTTCGGAGATATTGAATGCTGGTGAAATATTTCGCACAGCCGCCATGTTGGATTGGTGAGACGTAACAAAATTTGAAGGGCACGGTCGGGGTCGCCCGGAGTAGTGCTATGAACTTACCGAGTTTCATTGAAATCTCTCCAGCCGTATAGAAGTTATTAGGGGGTGACACACACACACACCTCACACACACACACACACGCACACACAGACATACGGACAAAAGGTGGTCTCATTAGCCTATTTTTTCAAAATTGAAAATAGGCTAAAAATGCCCACTGTTTATTGGAAATCCCGAAATATTTTGACAGCCTGCATCAAAAAATAAAATTGATCCGGGAGGGTATGACCTCAGTGATTTTTTCTTTTTTAATTCCAACCACAAAACCACGATGCCCTGGTTTAGAAACACCAAAGAAAACCTCCAAATGCTCCAAATCAATCCCGACGATGCATTGGACAGGGATCTCTTCCGCCAAAAGATAGTGGACAAACGGGCTTAATCGAGTGTTGCCTCCAAAAGGAATAGACTACATGGTGCCCCTTGGAATGCAACTAGGCTCATTCCTTAAGGATGAGGGAATTCTGGGCGCGAAAGAAAGCCAAATGTGACAAGACTTAACGTGGTTCTGGATGGTCCTAGCGAATTATATAATAATAATAATAATAATAATAATAATAATAATAATAATAATAATAATAATTCCAAAAAGTTGGAATTAATCCTGAGGAAATGCTAAGCAGAACAGGATTTCGATTAAAAGTTGATAAATTCAAAGGGTTTCAGGGAAACATAGCTCAAACACCAAGTTCATCTTATCTGAAGACGGAAGAAGACAGCGACTGTTTGAAGAAATTCAGGGAGGAGAAAATGAGATTGGCATTCGGCCGATTGTTTACCGCGGTCCACAGTAGGGCAAAATGGACATAATAATAATAATAATAATAATAAGTCTAATAATGTATGTCTACCACTTATTATTCCCAACGAGGTCGGGGATGAGATGCGATGAAACTCTATGTGGCGATGGTTTTTACGGCCAGATGCTCTTCCTGACGCCAACCTCATGAGATGAGTTAATCAGAGATGAAATGAATGAAGATGAATGAAACTGGGCGAGAATGTGCAAGGAAGCGGCCGTGGCCTGTCAAAGGTACCGCCCCAGCATTTGCCTGAAGTTCAAAATGGGGAAACCACGGAAAGCCATTTCAAGGACGGCCGACGGTGGGGATCGATCCCACGTCTACCGAGTCCACAGATAGCTTGGCCCCATGGCATAACGCTGCGCTTTAGCGAACGTAGCTATCACTGTCAGTAATAATAATAATAATAATAATAATAATAATAATAATAATGCTAACAAAGCATGTTGAAAAGCTGTCAAAATACACAGACCTTTATGAACTCATAAGGAAGCAATGGCACATGGCACAAGTCAGAACAGTTCCTATTATCATCTCCAGCACTGGCGTGATTCCCAACAACTTAAAGGAATCGTCCACAGAGTTGAAATTAGACCCAGGCCTCTCCAAACTGATGCAGAAAACAGTCATACTTCCTACGTGTCACGTAGTAAGGCTGTTCTTGGGCAATCAGGCCTGAAGGAGTGAGGGAGAAGTATAAAGCTACTACTCAATGCAGTCATCAAGAATTTGCTCCTTATGATATACAGTATACGGTATCTGGGATTGTAAATTATTTCTTTCCAGCAAATATGGTGAGATTATGTAAGCGCATGCGCAAAATAAACAATAATAATAATAATAATAATAATAAAGAATTCAGTGTGTCTCCTGGACACGCAACTATCCTAGATATATCCATCTCCTCTTATCATTTTGCTCTCACATTATGTTCACACCCTCTACAGTTTAGAGGGGTGCATAGGCTCATTAGAATAAATCATGGCTCTAGAATCGCGAGCTCGCAGAAGGAGTGAAGATTGAGAAAACAATTGTGAGACACTTGGTTAAGCAGTATATATTGTTTTATTATCGAGCAGGCCTGCAGGCAGCCGGGTCTGGGCTGGAGCTATCAGCATTCCGCGCAACACTCCCCCTTGTCGGGGAAATGCTGAGTTATGGCGCTCCGAATTCAGCCCACGGCAATAAAGAAACGCCAAAGTTAAATCGAGTGTCAGTCCCGAGACCCTGATGTGACCGGCCAGGGCTCGAATATTATCCTATCACATCTCACAGATCTCTTTAAATGACTTTCTCTGCAATGTGAAGAAAACTTCAAATACGATACTGTGAAGTCTTAAAGTGGTGAGAGGTGAATCTTACGGAGTACCTGAACTGAATAACCCCTTTTCCTTCTTCTGCTTCCATGACATGATATACACAGCCTGCCTAAATCAGTCTCTTTTAAATCATGGAAATGAATGAATGAATGAATTCCCCCATCCTATCTCCAGCCCTGTGGTCTCCACAGACTGGAGAGGGGGGGGGGGGGGGGGGGGGTTGGCTCGCAAGGATTCCGACTGAGATGGTTTTGTCGTAAATTTCATATACAGTATATAATAATACGGGCAGGCCCCGTGGTGTTGGGGTAGCGCGCCTGCCTCTCACCCGGAGGCCCCAGGTTCGATTCCCGGCTCCGTCAGGGATTTTTGAAACTGACGTGAGGGCTGGAACGTGGTGCACTCAGCCTCGTGAGGACAATATTGAGAAGCTGTCTGGCAGTGAGGCAGCGTCCCGGTCACAGAAACCAAGATTAACGGCCGAGGGGACCCGATGCGCTAACCATGCGTAACCCCAATATCTGCAGGCCAAATGGCTGGGCAGCGGTCGCTAGGTAGGCCTAGGCCCTTAATGGGCTGTAGTGACAGGGGTTATTATTATAATAATACGGTATAATAATAATAATAATATCGTATGGCATCGGGTGCCAGGTGCAAGCTTTGTTATTTGACACCCAGAGGGTAGCTTGCATGTCGAATTTCGTTGTTCCTTGAAGCACTATGACAGCCAAGGAGGTTAGATATCGAAGCTCCTTGAACACTATAGCGCTTTCTAGTAGAGAAATGAAGAACTATTTGTTGGCGGAAACTCCCGAGATTAATTTTGCTATTATGAACACGGTCTACCGAATTCAAATGGGTTCTTTGACATGCCAACAACGTATAACATGCGTGTCGTAATTTTGGCCGCCTTTCAAAAAATCATTTACCTCGGCCAGGAGCGAACCTGCAAGCTTGGGGGTTAGTAGACCGACACGTTAACCACTCACCCACTGTGGCAAGCTATAATACGATAATAATCAGGGGGAATGCGGGGGTACGCGTATCGCTTAAACCTTTGAAAACTGTTTAAGAAAAAATATTGGTACATTTGTATCTAGTCCGGCAAATATAACTTCCGACTTGATAGTTCATCAATCAGCTGGCGTCAACGCTCTGTTCACAACAGCTGGAGGAGATTTCGTGTAATCCTCGATTTAAATTGATGTATCGAATCAGATTGTTTTGGTCGGCAACTCGGTAACCTTTTCAGCAGCCTAGTCTTAACAATAGGCAATATTATTTTCTGCTTGACAAAGGGTTTGTGTAATTGCTGCCTTATTCGAAGAAATTTACTTGTTTAAGCAAAAATAAGCAACATTCTGTAACAATCGTGAAAAGGAAGTTCTGTTCTTATAAGCACGCAGGCTAATGTTTGGAGGTGGGCTAGGTTGTTTTTGCGTGTGGTTAGTTTTGAAGGATCAAGAAAATAACGAACTATTTTACATCCACCCAGGCATCGAAAAAGCTGAAAGTTAATGAATTAATGAGTTAATAAATTAACCCAATTCGACCTTTCATTTAACATATCAGCCCATAAAGTACTAACCGGTCTCTGCAAATTGCTGAAAATTACAATTTGGTCGACTACAATTGAGAGTACCCCTTAAATTTTGTTTAAAAAAAAGCACTGGTAATAATTATATAAGAAAACTGCCGACAGCAGTAGCTACGCTCGCAAACGCGCAGCTTAGGCCATGGTGCCAAGCTATCTGTGGACTCTGTAGACGTGGGTTCGAGCCCCACCGTTGACCGTCCTTGAAATGGTTTACCGTGGTTTCCCATTTTAAACTCCAGGCAAATGCTGGGACGGTATCTTCTGACAGGCCACGGCCGCTTGCTTCCATATCCTTGCCCAGTTTCATTCGTCTTCATTCATTTCATCTCTCATTAACTCCTCTCATGAGGTTGGCGTCAGGAAGGGCATCCGGCCACAAAAACATCCGCCTCATAGACATTCATCGCATCTCATCCCCGACCCCGTTGGTAACAGGAATAACAAGGGGTAGCCATACATATAGTCTCACAATATGAGAAAACTGGGAACCAGGTACAATAATGCTAACTGCTACACCACGAGAAAAGGCCGACTGAGGAAAAAATTACTTAGAAGACATCAAGGATAGAGTGAAATGAGACAATTACTGTACGTGAATATGAGACGCACAGCAGAATGGTTGGCTCTAAAATGCATGATAATTGATAAATGTTTCCCTTTCGTGAATGACTCAGTGACGGCTTATTCATAACATGGATGCCCTTCAAGTGTGGGGCAAGCGCCATTATTCTCGAGCACTGAGCGGTGATATCAATGAGTGATGTGAAGATGAACCTGGGGTAGGGTGAAAGGAAAATGGGGAGGGGAGGGGGAAGGCCGGGGAATGATTGGAATTAATACTTCTATTCGCTTTTATCCGGCACTAACGCCAATTTCACTAGGACCAAGGACACTTAAATGTAACAAAAGGAGTCTCACACGTGCTCGACTGTTATCTCGTGATGCATTTTGACCCTCTTTTGTTCCAGGCTCTGAATCATATTCACATGTTACTTAATGAGCATTGCGGGAGAATTCTGTCCACGTCTATAATAATCTGGGTGGAGTGCAGGTTATTAACTAAACTGCGTATAAACTGAGGCGCCAGGTGAGACAAGGAGCTACTGTATGTCTGGAACGGGGTCCCTCAGCCTCGTGAGGATAACAGAATGGAGCGTAGCTGCGATTCCCACCGCAACATTTGGTAGCGAAAGTAGGAACTACTTGAAATTATCGTCTGCAGTCCTTACGTGAATTAAAAACCGATAACATACAGTCATCAGTCACAATTAACACCGGTTATCAGACAGATTCTGGACACACCCAAAGTACACGGAGCTACATGACCGCGTTGTCGCAGCCCCTAAACTAAGGAACCAACCAACCAACCATCATAGAAGTGGTTTTCCACTTTTAATCCAGGCAATTGTCGGGGTGGTTCTTAACTTGGTCCTTAACCCTTCTACAGACACCATAATGATACAGACTATCAAACAAATAGGCCTACTACGCACTCAAGTACTCGGTTCTACTGAGGACGATGCCCAATCTCCTTAATGAATAAAATCAAGTTAAACAATCTCCCCAAAAACAAAACTCTGGCACCCAGGTCACGACAGTTAAAGGACCATTGAACTATTATTATTATTATTATTATTATTATACTATTATTAATATTATTATTCTTGTTGCATTTTGGCCAACTAATGGCCACGTTATTTCAACAGGTTTCTGCGTCGAGCTTTAATATTCGCCCAGTACTGTCGCATGAATTCTTGATGTTGTTGCTTCCTTCCATCCACTTCATTGGCTGTTTTAAGCTTAGGTTATTCTAGGAAACCCCGGCGAGTTGTTTGTTTCATCCTAAGTGTCACATGCTCCTGCAATTTCTTGTAAATCTCTGCCTACCTCAGTGAACCAAGTCCCCTTGGTTTTCTTCTCTAGAAAGTAGGTAAAGACCCTGTTTGTCAATCTCACAGAGGTCATTCGTGTAATGTGGCCATAAAATGAAATTATTATTTTCCTCATCACATCAGTTATTTTTTCCATACGTGTGTAGAGCTCGTGGTTGTGCCGTCTCCTAAATTCACCATTTTCTTTTACTCGGCCTAATACTTTTCTTAGGATCTTTCTTTCTTTCTTTCTTTCTTTTATTAATATTACTAGCCTATTATTATTATTATTATTATTATTATTATTAAGCGTATGGTTTTTAGTGCCGAATATGTTCGAGGAAATGTTCGCCTCGCCAAAGGCTGTAGCTGCTTCAAGCGGACACCCTTGGGGTGAGCTACAAGTTCCGTTCAATTTCAAGGAGTTCCAACTTTCGTTACCAGATGTTACTGATACCTAGTGGTGAACGTTTGAACATTCATAGAGCGTTACAACGAAATATAACCTAGACATTTAGCTTCACACAAGTTTAATTGGTGGAAGGATCTTTTACATGCCATACATTTATGACATGGGACCGCCGGCTTTACTTCCCCTCCGAAGGAAGGCATACTGAAGAATTTTAACGCTCTTATAGAATCCGACGATTTCGGCCGGGTACGAATCCGCGATCTTGGGCACAACAGTTCAGCATACCACCGACAGCAACATTAAGCACTTGCGATAAGTATTCCTCTGATCTAAACGAACTGACTGCCACTGATGAGTTCCATTATTTTCCTTACACCCCGTAAGTTAATACTATGTATCCGTTTCTCAGTAAAACATGATGAAACCCCACTTTCCTGAAATAATTGACAGTATTGAGCCAACATTTGACATTCAGAAAAATCTAACTTTTAGTAAAATTTACTGTTTGTGGATAGGATGATCTCTAGACTATACATTTCAGTTTTCTATCACGGTTAGATCTCCGGGTTATGTGTGAGAAACAAAAAATGGGCCATAATTGGGGACTTGCCCTTATAATTTAACACAATTAACTCTACTTTCTTGGAACAGGAAACAATCTGCGTGAACAAAAACGCATAACATGAAAAATAATGGAGTTTAAACAAACCCTAGGAGATCGCACTGGATGAGAAAGAACCTTCTCGCTTCACAAGTACTGTGAGGTTGAAGGCTTCGTCTTTTACGGGGGATCAATTTAAAACTGGTCTGTCTATAGCTTGAGGCGAGAAGGAGATTCATCCCCGGCGTCTCATTGTAGTTCCCGAAGATCTCAAGTTGAATTGGCTGATAACCCAGTAACTGGTGTTTGCTGAGAAAGCCATCCCATCCCATCCCATCGCAGGAAGGAAGACATTTCGCTCCCGGCCACTAAGATAGTAGTACCGCAGCTGAATCACGGCCAAGTGGATGCTGTAATGACGCACTTCCGGCACCCTATTGTAGTCTCCATTGTGCCCAAGATTAGCCTTGATAAGGGACGAAGCATCAATCTGCCCTCCACCCATCCTTCACACAATACCAAGCTTATGTAAGGATCAACATACATAGATTAAGAAATTAATCATTTTACCCGAGTCCACCTCGTTGCGTAGTGGCTAGCATTCTTCACTGTCACTGCAGAGGCCCGGGTTCGATTGCCTCGTCAGACAAAACTGAGAAGAGACGGGTTCAATTCCTACCTTAGCCTGGAAGTGGTGTTCCGTGCGTTTCCAATTCTATTTTAGGCGAATAACCCCAAGTACAAAATAGTACACACTAGTACAGCAAACCTCCTAAATGACCAACAGTATTAGGGGCGTATATAGGGGGGAGCTGTGGGGGCTCCAGCTCCCCTCCCCGAAAAAAAAGCCAATTAAAATAATTAAGGAAGTGTTGCTTTGGCAAAAGCATAAAGTAATTGTAAATTTGGTTGTACGCTAATCGTAACTTATTGGCTAAGTTATAAACAATATTAAGATTAGACTACCTCGTGGTGTAGTGGCTAGCTTTCTTGGTTGCCACCCCGGAGGTCCGAATTTTATTCCCGACTCTGCCAAGAAATTTTAAATCTGGTCTGAGGGCTGGAACGGGGTACACTCAGCCTTGTGAGGCAAAACTGAGAATTCCACAGAACGGTACTTTTGAGAAATACATTATCAATTTGTAAAGAGAAAACTGTTTACCTTTCTGTTAAATTGACAAATATTTTGATATTTGCAATTCATACTCCATAGGCCATAATAGAAAATTCATTGTGTATACAATTTTATTCGTGTGTTGTGTTGTATTTTACTACTTTTATTGTATTGCCAGTAATTGTAGGCTATAAAAACGTAGAATTTTACAATTAACTCTTGTCTAAAATAATTACACAAAGTTATAAGCTCTAAGATATTGGTTGATATTCCTGGGTAATTTGCGGTGACAATCCCCTGAGAATACTGAAAATTTTCCAGGATAGTCAGCCCTCTACCCCAAAAAAAAAACGTATATACGCCCCTGAACCGTATAAATCTCTCGCTTTCCTGGTTAACGTGCAGCGACTCAAACATAAGTCAGTAGCACGCACCGACCAATTGCATGCTTCCTATATCTCTCCACGTGGACTTCCGAGTCTCGTCCTGTCATGTCATGTTTCCAGTGTTCCACAGTTACACGTAGTTCTATCGAGTCTCATTGCTTGCTCTCAGTGGTTACGGTGGAGAGTTGACAACACTGTGCCTCGCGCTGGGAAAGCCTTGACTTTCCACAGACATGGCATGTTAATACAGCCACCCAGCTAGGTTTCAAGGGCGAGCCGTTTGTTAACTAGGAGAGTGAGAGAACTATAAAAAAAAACATTTCCCTCCATGGTCATTATGTTGTTTCATTCAGTGGCTTGGACGTCGTGGTCATCCGTCCTGGGTAATTATATGTGTGTATTCGTCTGAAAACCTGTTTTATTTAGGACTTTGAAATAGTGTGCACACTTGTTATTGCGGCCTGGATTGGGCAAAGAAATGGCCGTGACTTTAAGTTTAGTATCATCCCGGTATTTGCCTAGATTAGAAACGGGATACCGCATTAAACCATTTCTAGAATGGTTGAACCGTAGACTAACTCGACTCTTCTGAGTTTTGCCACAAGAGGCTAAGTGTAGGACGTTCCAACCCTCAGACCAGAATTAGATTTCTTGTCAGAGTCGTGAATCGAACCCAGGACTTTTCATTATGATAATTGATATTTTTAGGTGCCTAACATCTAGATTATCGGTTCACAGTGGATTGGGTGATAGTGAAAATGATGATTTAACGGAATCTGCTGTTACAACCTCTATTCCCTACTACAGATTTATCACTAACTTACACATTAGAAGAGCGGCTTCGGTGGCGTAGTCGGTAGCATGCTGAGCTGCTATGCCCTAGGTCGCGGGTTCAAACCTGGCCGAAATCTTCGGATTTGTTAAGAGTGTTAAAAATCACTCAGTATGCCTTCCTTCGGAGGGGTCCCAGTCATAGATTTAAGGCATGTAACAGAACCTTCCACTAATTACTCTTGTTTGAAGCTAAATTATAGGTTAGGTTTGACTAACGCTCTTAGGTTCCAACGTTCGTCGCCAGCAGCCGACTGCGGTGGTATCTAGTAACCAAGTTCAGAACTAGTTGTCGTTGACGGTGGCGTTTGGTAGCAAAAGTAGGAACTAAATGAAAATTGAATGTCTGTAGTCGTTACTTGAATTAAAAACAGATAACACACACTAATACAGCCATCACAATTAACGCCGGTTATCAGACAGATTCTACACACACCCAAGTACACGGGGTTACATGACCGCGTTGTCGCAGCCCCTAAACTGAGGAACCAACCAACACATTAGAAGAGGAGGAGGAAGAAATAAGAAAAAGTGGTGGGGCTACACACAACCTGCCTCCTTTAGGGCTTTGAGCAGAAGGCAGGAGATACCTTGAAACGAAGAGGTCTGACCCCTCGAAATATGAGGGTATCAGGAATTATGAGACAAGGGCCAATTAGGATGGGAAAGTGAAACAAACCATAGGCCTCGGACACCCTAATACCGTCGGGTCGGAGGAGAACAAGAGCTGACCAAGGTAGGTGGAAATGAAAAATGATAGAATAGAGCCTGGCAGAAGTAAGTGGAAGCAGTGGCATAACTGCAAGGGGTGATTAGGGAGATCAATCCCCCAGAGCCAAAATCATTTCTAAGAAACGTAATTATATGAGCATTTTATTTTGAGAAAAGCCATTTTTCGGATTGATGACAACCAACTGGATTATGTTCGCTTATCTATGGACTACTAATATAATAAAGCTGAAGAGTTTGTTTGTTTGTTTGTTTGTTTGTTTGTTTAAACGCGGTAATCTCTGGAACTACCAGTCGGATTCCAAAAATTACTTTTGTATATGATGACCAGATTCAAGAGGAATAGTTTACCCTATGTAGCATTAGGCTACACCTCTCAGGTACCTTAAAGATTGATTTTTGTTCAGTAAGTCGGAAGAACAAGCGCTCCCGCCTGGCAATGCGGGCTGCATCACGTCGCCCCTACCAGTTTTCTGGTGCAGAATTGCGAGCTGCTTATATATTGCAGTCACGGGGAGTAATTAGTGCAAAAAGATTTCTTTGGCCCCTTAATACAGTTATCATCATGACAATATTATGGGTCTGTATAAAGTCGATGATGTTGGTGCAGTGTACTGAGGATATCAGCTGCAATAAGCGTTGGTGCTTTCCGATCCTTATCCTTGAGCGCTCCAGTTCTGTAGTAGTATTCATTATCAACCATAAAACAAATAAATCTACCGGGCGAAGCCGGGAACTACTGCTAGTACTTACTAATTTGACAACATTTCTCTTTACTTGTGAAAAATATTTAGTGTTAGGTTAACCAAAATTGTTCATTTCATTGCTTTCGCACATTGAGAGAGGTGCAAATGCTATGGAGATCAAACATGAAAACGTGTAGGTTTTCTTTCCTTGATATACTTATTTTTGTCCCCCACACAAAGCAAAAAGAGAAAAACAGAAAGCAAAAGCAGGGAACAAACACAAAACCAAAATCAAGGAACATAAAGCAAAAAACAAAATTCAAAAACAAAAGCAGAAAAGTAACTCAAAGCAAAAAGGCAAAATTCAAAAACAAAATAAAAGCAAAAAACAAGAGACTTAAATCAAAAAGCAACATTCAAAAACAAAAGCAGAAAACAAACACAAACACAAAAACAAAAAACTTCATGCGAAAATCAAAATTCAAAAACAAAAGCACAAAACAAACACAAAACAAAAAACAAAACCAAAAAGAATACAAAGCACAAAGCATAAATTCAAAACAAACACAAAGCAAAAAATAAAAAAATGTAGAAAACAACGAACACAAAACCGAAAACGTAATTAGTTCACATTGACTCCACTCATCCCCCTCCAGAAACAAATCCTAGTTCCGCCACTGAGTGGAAGCAATGCTGGACTCAGCTGGGGGCCCGTGGTCGTCAACTGACGTCCCACAAACTGTGAGCCCCTGGGGGAGCGACTTCCAATTAGAGTATTTTCCTTACAGTTTAGATGTGGCTTCTGATTGCGTGAATTACGTCCCGTCCTGTATAAAGCAAACAGACTGAGGGGTTATAACAACACACAAACAAGGTCTTTGTTCCAGGCAGCGCTCGTATTAATCGTCAGCTGCTAATAACAGCGAGCTCGTGTTATTGTTGATGTTTATCTGCTTTAGTAAGTGTAAAAACAGCCATCTCAGCTAGGAAAGGTTTACAAGGGTGGTATAAATGTGTGTCCGCAATAAAAGGAAGTTGTTGTTAATTCATTTAGGGGTTTCGGGACAAAGTGGTCATGTAGTCCCGTGTACTTGGGTATGTGTGAGTGGAATTTGTCGAATAACCTATGTTATTGTGATAGCTGTATTAGTGTGTGTAGTTGTAATTCAGATGGGCATTGGTGAGTAAAGGACCGTGGTCTTAATTTAGGAACCATCCCGGGACTCGCCTGGAGTAGAAGTGTGAAACCACGGAAAACCACTTCCACGATGACTGAGGCAGGAATTGACCCCCCCCCCCCCCTCCCTCTCTTCTCAGTTTTGTCTCACGTAGCGGAGTATTCCCCGTTCCAGCCCTCAGGCCAGAATTTTCTTGGCAGAGCCAGGGATCGAACCCGGACCTCCACGGTGACAGGCAAACCACAATAGAAAGAAAATGAAAAATGAAAATCCACAGCCTGCTTCCAGTCTCCGACCGGGTCAGGAATGGAATGATTGAAGCCCCCATCTAGTGGCGAGGATATGAACTGTGCCGGCTGCCGAGGCCTGACGCACTCTTCTGGGGCAATGATTAAATGAATGACGGATGAAATGAAATGATAGTGGAGAGTGTTGTTGGAATTAAATTTTGACAGATCTCACATGGGTGACCGGGATTTGAACCACGGACCCAGCGGTGAGAGGCCGGCGTACTGCCGCCTAAGCCACGGAGGCGTGGTTACAATAGAAAGAAAATAAAAGAAAGAAAACAGAAAACGTATGTTCAGGTTCTAAATTCCTCCCAATTTTCTCTTCCTAAATCCTCCCTCTTTTGAGACAGTCATACGGCGTAGCCGTGCTTTTTATATTGTGCACCACGGCCTCGAGGCCAGCTGCAGCAAGTCCAGAGATCGGAAGTTTGAATCTCGCACTGACAGTGGCTATCCTCAGAGAGGTTTTCCCCGGATCTTTCCACACTCTATCCAGGCAAATGCCGGGATAGTAGACCGCAATTATTAAGTTACCTGATGGCAGATGCAGACGTCTCTATGTGCTGCAGCGTGATTAAGAGGGGAGGAGTGTGCACTTTTCTCATTGCTAACAAGAGAAGTATCAGGTAAGATAGGTCGAAACCTGTCTTGAAACTTTGTGGACGCAATCGTTGTACTATAAGAGGACAACGTATGGAAAATCAGCTGCCGGATTGAACTGCAAGGCTCCGAAATCGTACCTGACATCCTGGTACGCAGGTATGACGGCTGGAGGAGCTGGACATCCCTGTAGCACTCTGAGTAGTAGCGAGGTGGGGCGTATATGGATGCGGCGCCTTCCCACCGCACCGTCCTTGAGTGCTTGGGCGGTCAGGGCTGTACATTCCAACATGTACGGTACTCACTACATCCCATTGATTTATATGAGAGATTCGTCACATAATTTCAGAGCCTTGCAGTTCAATCTGGCGGCTGATTTTCTGCACATTGTCCTCTTTTACAGTAGTACAATCTGGCGGCTGATTTTCTGCACACTGTCCTCTTTTACAGTAATATAACTATTTGACCTGTCTTACCTGATATTTCCCTTTTAAGGAAATGTTCACATGGGCTCCTACTGCAACTGTAGTTTCATTGCACGTTAGTACGTCTTCCAGGAACACATCAGCAGTGACCTCCTCCAATACCTTCCTTCTCCTCCTTTCCCCTCTTCTGCTAGTCTGGCAATGACTCAACGCTATTTAATCGTCACACGGCCCGCGTGGGGTTCCGTTTTATTCACAAGGCTCTCACTGTTTGCCTAAGTCCCCCAATGTAAAACAACAACAACAACAACAACAACAACAACAACAAAAGATCCGTAGTGGGTACGGGCGTTGATGATTGAACACCCGGAATGGATGTGCTATTCATATGAGTTTCAAGTGAACTCGTTTCACCAGGGCATGAACTAAAGATCTTTAGGAAAGAATACAGTCTATGCAATGGAGTTCCTCGTATTCATGGAAATAAAGCAGGTCGATGTTGAGGAAAGAGGTCGTCCATTATGTATTGGAGAAAGCGTAATAAAAACAACCAGGGAAGAGAACCGAGTCTGCGAATTCGAATTACATTTTCTCGAGTGCTCTTTTTTTCATTGTAGGTCACAAGTGTGTGTTATAAATTGGGGTCAGTTATATTTTACTAAGCTAATTTAAATAGATGCAAAAAATTACGGTTTAGTTTAAAAAAGTGTGCTTTCATAAATTTATTTTTTATTCACCCGCTGCCTTTTTAATTTCATGCTGCACGAGATAATTGCTCCGATCTATGCAACCTCGCGAGTGCAAATGAATTATATACAGCACAATCTAAGCTTCATTAATTTTTATCAACTGAAATGTATAAAATATCTACTGTACTTTGTAATGCATGTAATTACATAAGGGAGTGGCAGTCAGTTGCTTACTTTCCTGGATTTATGGTGAATATAATTAGCTCACCAGTAGCTCGCCACTGCACTGTGTCAAATGACAACGCTGAGACGGGCAAATGAATGCACTACGCTAGTTCACAGAAATCATTGGCGGGTCTGATTAAGATGGGTTTGTGTTCTGGGCAAAGACCATACCAACGAGTAAAGAGAATCCTCAAGGTCAAGGAGACAGTCATAGAAGGCGAAGAGAAAAGAGTTCGTAAACCCTCATCAGTGTTCTGCCATGCGTATGTGCAAACCAAGTTTATTGACGTTACTAGACGACTTAAACCTAAATTCCTCCGTGGACCAATGATTTCACTGCCATTAAGATCTAAACTCCATCGACCAATTAACTTATGCATAATCCAGGTCGTACATGCGCATGGAGAAGCGCAAATTAGGGTCTGCGATTTCATAAAGACATCAAAGAGTAAATAAGAATCCTCAGGGTCAAATATAGGCTAGTTATAGCGGGTAAATAGAACACCAAGGAGTAAAGGGATTCTTTAGGTTTGTAAAATGAATTCTCGGGGTAAAATAGTCTTATGGGGGGGGGGGGGGGGGTAAATAGAACACAAAGGAGTAAAGAGAATCCTCAGGTTTCTGAAAGGAATAATCAGAGTCAAATAGAGTTATAGGGTGAAAATAGAACTTCTAGGAGTATAGAGAATCCTCAGGTTTCTGAAAGGAATAATTGGAGTCAAATAGAGTTATAAGGGGAAAACAGGACACCAAGGAGTAAAGAAAATCCTCAGGCTTATAAAAAGAATAATTGGAGTCAAATAGCGTTAAGGTGGGAAATAGAACACCAAAGAGTAAAGATAAACCTTCTGACCCCTTAACAAGTTATTAGGATATCGGAGGCCTAGAGAGTATTTCATTTTTCCGCCTTGGTTAGCCAGTGTCTATTCTGTTTAACACACTCATATTCCGTGAGATCAGAGCACTTCTTTTATTTTTACGGTATCTCCTACTTACAGTAATGCGCCTTAAAGGAGCCAGAGTGTGTGTAGCCCCATCATAAAGCGCGTTCCTTGGATAGCGCTAAACCTTCCAAGGGCTCACGGCTGGTGAGATTGGGGGTTATTGACCCCTAGGGATTCCTAAGCTCAGTCTGTTTTCCCCCTTTTCCACTGACTTTGGGGAAGACTCTCTCCTCTTTTCTTCTTTTTTTTTATCTTCAGTCCCTATACATCGGAAGTTGAGCGTATTTCACTTCTCCTTTCTTCTATTTCCTTATTCCTTTGAGTTTGTCCCTTTCTTTTTCTATTTATTCTTCTTCTACAGTAGTTGTTTCGCTCCTTCAAACAAAACGAAAAAACAACATCATACCCGGAGCATATTAAAGTGATATTTGAGACAAGCTCTCATCAGCTTCGGATCAACCACGATCATACACATAATAATAATAATAATAATAATAATAATAATAATAATAATAGACTAATAATAATAATAATAATAATAATAATAATAATAATCTGAACCTAACTGTTGAAATCAGAACAAATTTTAACCACAAATAGGGTATCATCTCTTATATCATTTACCCACAGCGGTAGCTACGCTCGTTAAGCGCAGCGATAGGCCATGGGGCCAAGGCCAAGCTCTCTCCGGACTCAGTAGACGTGGGTTCAAGCCCCACCGTCAACCACTGTTGACATGATTTTCCGTGGTTTCTCCCATTTTCAACTCCAGGAAAATGCTGCGACGGTACCATCTGACAGACCACGGCTGCTTCATTCCACATCCTTGCCAAGTTTCATTCACCGTCATTCATTTCATCTGTCATTAACTCCTCTCATGAAGTTGGCGTCAAGAAGGGCATCCGGACGTAAACAAATTCGCCACAAAGGCTTTCATCGCATCTCATCCCCGACCCCGTTGGAAAACGGGAATAATAAGGGGTAGACATTCAATACATAATTTTATATCATGTAAAACAAAAATATTGGAATGCAGTCGAACATCAAATTGGCAGGTATAAAACTAAAGGAAGTAGGAGACTTGATACTTATTAAACAAAATAACCAGTGATGGACGAAGCAAAGAGGATATAAAAAGTAGGTTGACTCGGGCAAGGAAAGCATTTCTACAGAAAAGGAATCTGTTGACATCGAATATAGATTCAGGTATTAGGAAGTCATTTTTGAAGGCCTTTGTCTGGAGCGTGGCGCTCTATGGAAGTGAAACTTGGACTGGAGCAGCAGAAAATAGGAGAATTGAAGCGTTTGAAATGTGGTTTTACAGGAGAATGATGAAGATCAGATGGGTAGATAGGGTTACAAACGAAGAGTTATTAAGACTAGTGGGAGAGGAAAGATGTTTCTGGCGACTACTAATGAAGAGAAGAGAAGAGATAGGTTGGTAGGACACATACTAAGACACCCAGGAATAGCAAGCTTAGTTATGGAAGGAAAGGTCGAGGACAAGAACTGTAGGGGTAGACCAAGGTTAGAATATGTTAAGCAGATTGCCTCGGGTGTAGGGTGTGGTAGCTATGTATAGATGAAACGATTAGCTCAGGACAGGGAGGCGTGAAGGGCTGCATCAAACCAGTCGAAAGACTGAAGACTCAAACAACAACGTATCTTTTGAGAAAGCCAAGTATATGAGAAACTTTCGGCGAAAGTGTAAGGAAGGTAAAATTGAAACAGCATAAGGGTTGATCTCACAGGTATCCTCGTTTAAATACCTTGAAGAAATAATTCTACCATCAGTATTGCACAGTTTGACCAACGCAGAAAGAACCTCAAGACTCCAAAGGGCATTCAGATTAACGTGGAATCACTACAATAAAAGAGTGACGTCGCGCAATGCAAAATTGAAGCATTACAAAACCGTTGTCCTCCCAGATGCTCTATATGCATCAGAAACCATAACTTTAGGAGGCCATTTAAAAATTGCAGGCATGGAAAAGCAAGAACGCAAAATTCTTAGACAAATATTCGGCTCTACGCAAGAAAATGGAATTCGGATCAAGAGACGAACTGCAGACCTCTATAGCCTCACAGACAGTTTCACAAACACTGTTCGCAGGCGACAGTTGAAATTTTTGGAGCACATTAAGGATGGACAACAATAGACTAACAAAATGATTATTCAATATACTGAACCCTTTTATCCTCTGTTGGATAAATGATTCTATGTTTTATTTCTCCAATTAATAAATATTTCCACCAGCATCATGAAAGTAGCCAGACGGAGATGAGGAAATTTCAAGCATTGGTTGGAGACAGCGGGGACATACCTGAAGCAGATTGACAATAGGCTAAATACTTTAGCTGTGAAAGGAAATAGCATAGCGATGTGTCAGAAGGACAGGTGTGGGCTGCCTCAAATAGAAGCGACGCGCAGTGAGACATGCTGCTGGTATGTTCATTGTAATATTCGCGCCTAGAAGAAATATGATGCAGTAACGTGAGTGGCTGATGAGCAGGCTAGACACTCCTACGACGCCAAGATCTGCTATAAACCGCCAAATTACAGAAAATGTGAGAACCAATGAGAGAAGAATGCCTAGTTAACGCGGCAGGTCTAGCGTGGGCACGCTCGGCTAGCATTCACGCGGGAAATCGCCTAGACAAAATCTCTACGATCGATTCTAGGATTAATGGGCATATTCTTGACCTGTGCAATGTTACGAGTTCAGTGATATTTATTTCATTCCTGTACCACAATTATTTCGAGAAATTCTTACATAAATTCCCCCCCCCCCCCATCGAGACCTAGGGCCAGTTCATTTATAAGTGGCATGAAGAGCCAAGACTTCTACTTCTATTCTGTTCGTCTACGGACGTGGATTTCTACTCTGTTCGTCTACGGACGTGGACTTCTATTCTGTTCGTCTGAGAACGTAGGCTTTTTACTCTGTGCGTCTACGGACGTAGACTTCTATTTGTGTGTCGTGGACACAGGTTGATTATTACTTCTGTGCGTCTACGGACGTAGTCAGTTATTACTTTGCGTGTCATAAGGACACAGAAATTATTGTAAAGTGTTAAATTCAGTGATAGATAGTCACAGTACTATATTTGTTGGGGCAGTATCGTCGATAATTCGCCAGCGAACTGTTACAGGGAAAGTAGTACCTGAACGGCGAATTTAGTAGTCAGATATCAAGTGTATAATAATATAATTTTTGAATCAGCGCCAGAGATGACATCGACTACTTCAGAAGAAGTTTGGAATTCTCAACACTCCGTCCAGATGGCTGAGATGAGATAAGAACCATTCAGTGGGGAGATGGCAGCGGACGTTCTTTGACGGTGATTACAAGAGAGATGAGTACAAAATAATATTCTTTATTATTTGATAAATTAACTTATGGTTTATGGGACATATTTTTTGTAAATACATTGCTTGTGTGATTAACGTAATATATTTAGTTTTGGTCTGACACACTTTTGTATGGAAGCAGCTCGCACGAATGTTGTTAGTGGAAGGTTCTTGTTTTTGTGTTGTGTTAACTAACGTAGCTATGTGAACGGCCGTGTTTGCATATGTTACGCAATGCGGTTAAAAACGTCTCACGGAGATCTGTTGTGTTTCAGAAGTAGGACTGAATTAATTTAATTATACAGTAGATTGGAGGGTAATTAAAATTGTTTAAGATTTATTATTGATCAGATTCAGTGTGACTATTGCCGTTGGAGCAATGTAATTTGTGACGAAGAGTAATCAGCTCTATCGTAGGTTTTAAATATTGTGTTTAATGTTTGCGAGCACCTATTCAGCAGACCTGTGTGAAAAGCGTCATGTCAGTCCCAGATGTGTGTATGTGTGTATTTTTGTGGTATTACAAGCGGGAATTTCAGCTTAGACTGATTTCTGTCAGCTTGGTACCAGGTCCATATTGTATCCTTGCGAGGGCAATTGTGGATATGTGATTATGTCTGACCATATGTTGAGTTGGATGAGATTTTTGTTGCTGTTGATTCCTTGAGATAGCGGCACAGCTGGTCAGCTATTTATATACACTGGAGTGGGACATGGCAAGTATTATAAAGGGGGAGATGTTTCACAAGGCTGTCTGAACGTGCAAGCATGGTCATTAGCGAGGAGTGCTCGTTGGCTCCCTAATTACTTGAATTTCAGATAAGAACTGATCAATGGTAAAAATTGTTGAAATAAATGGGAGTTGCCTACGAATCACGATAATCTCCGAAGCGTTACCTTAACATGCAGTTTTGTTCATATAAAGTAATCTTAGCCGGTCAGGCTTTTGTTGTTGTTGGTTTATTCCATGTTTATTTTCCATTTTCAGTGACCCGTGAGTCATGTGCAATGCTGTCTTTCCTTGTGTGTATTGAGCAATTGGCCAGTCGGTAGCTCATATTGTTAAGTGCGTCATCGCGCTAATGAGGGTCTTAGAGAGATTCCTGTAAATAATAGATTTGTAGTGTGTGTGTCAGCATTAGAGTTTTTAAGGGTTTTTATTAATATCATGCCCATATCCATAAACGTTGATTTACGTGATGATTGTTCGTGAGCACCGTGGCTGTTATCCCGTTGTAAACGAACGGTCATCCAAGTACTCATTTTCTCGTAGTTAGTCATCACGCGCACATAAAACTCAAATGCAAGGTAGTGGAACTAGGATCCACAATTTTATTATAAAGGGGGAGATCCGTCTGACTCCTCAAAGTGTTAGATATTCCTGTCAGGGAAAAATTCAGGGAGGATATATTTTTATTATTGTTTGTTTATTTTCTTTTATGCACAATTAGTTATTAAATCATGTTATTATCTTAGGTCTTGTCTCCTTACTTTCTTAATTATAGTTTTAATCCTATGACCCTTGCCTCAGTAAAGCATGTTGTTTGGCGGACGTAAACATCACACTATGAACTGAGCGCGACCCCTTGATCAAGATTCTTGCATAAAACACTGCTATTCTGAAGGGTTCATAGGTTAAAACTGGCGCGGCCAAGCGTGGGGCCATTCACTGTGGTGTAACAGCGGAGAGATTACACATGTCAATATTGGCGCGTTTGAGTAGAACTGGCATACCGCAAGTGCAGGCAGATATGACAGTATTTAATCACCGGGAAGTGATATTTTATTAAAAGTAAATGAGGCGAAGTGGATACCGCCAAATGTGCGAAAAATACATTAAAATCAGGAGTTTGCAAAGTAAAATACGGTTCACGTTTTTGTCTTTTAAATTAAAGTAATTAATATGTGATACCGGGCGCCCAAATGATTAAGATTAAAACTAGATTTGTGTAGAAAGTCAAACTCATGGAGATATTAGGAGGCTGTAGCCTAAATGACAATTAATACTTTGTTAATTAGTCAGTGTTAATATCAGATCAGGATAACAATTTAATGACTAAATATGTGCTTGGGTTTAAAATTAAATTGAGTAAAACTAGAACCACTCAGAGATGAAATTGACTAGTGGGAGTAAATGTAAAAATAAATGAACTGAGTTGGATAAAGAAAGTAAATGTGCATTGGATTTTATGTGTGTGTCAAAGGGCATTGCTTTATGCCATTTCCCTAATGTCTCATATAAAGTGTGTAATATGGCAACGGTTGAACAGATCCAGGAGATCATTGAGAGTGCAGCTAGGAGAACACAGGCATTGTTAAACGCTAAATTATCAGAACAAAGTGAACAATTAAACAATACTATGTTAGAACAAAGTGAGTCTATAAACAAATTATCTGAGCAGAGTGAATCACTGAAAACTAAACTGTTAGAACAAAGTGAATCGCTAAATACTAAACTGTTAGAACAAAGTGAAGCATTAAACGCTAAATTATCAGAACAAAGTGAAGCAATAAACAATACTATGTTAGAACAAAGTGAGTCGATAAACAAATTGTCAGAACAAAGTGAATCATTGCGGACACAATTAAATAACAGTAGAATTGAACAAAATGAATATCAGGCGGAACAAGCTAGGTTATTAAAGAGTGAAATTAATGACACTATCAATTCACAGTTAGAGACGTTAACTGCAGAAATGAAAGATCACACAAATCAACAGATGGTATTACTGGCCCTAGATGTTAGCAAAAATAATGAGAAACAATTAGAGAGAATTAAAAAAATGGAAGGTATTTTTGATCAAAAACTTAGCATTCTGGATGAAACGGTGTTAGCTAAATTAGAGCAAATTGAAATAGCATGCACAATGAATACAAGCGAGGTCAAAATAGCTCAGGATAAGTTGGAAGGACGATTTAAGGAGATGGAGAAAAGCGGCAGGGTCATTCAACAACAATTATCAGCAGTAGATGAAAACATATCCGGCATAATTAAAGATATGGACCGTCTCGAGATAAATTCAGCAGAACAATGGAAAAGCCTAGAAGCGAAGCAAGAGCAATTTAAGAGTACATTATACGAAAGGCTGAGCCAGATAGAAAGTAATCAGGATGACACAAAAAGCCAGATCGAAGGGCAAGTAAGCACGATTAAAGAGCAGATCAGGAAAGATTGGAAGAAAATGAATATCGATTCTAAAGAGGAAAGATCCACCATTCTTAAAACAGTAGGCGAAAATCACACTCGTATTTAAGCATTGGAGCAAGAAATGGAGAATAAACTTAAAGAGCAGACGGACAGGATCATTAAAGCCGAACTGCGGTCATTAGAACAATCATCTATATTTAGAACGGGAACATTGAAAGACAAGCAGGATGACTCAAATAGCCCCGAGGTCAGCACAGCAGGAAGTCAGACTCAGGCAGAGAGCCCATTAACAACAAACACGGAAGGGTTTCGTAAGAATATCGATAGGAGCTCGACACCACAAAACGGTCATCAGCCCACACAACTTATTCAAGTAATTCGCTCAAACGACTACAAACCGCAGAAGTACACGGAAAATTCAGGGGTGACACCTAAAGCCTTTATCAAAGAGATGGAAGACCATTTCAATGACACTGGGGTACCTGAAGCACGTAGATTGAGGATGATGGAGAGATTTTTATCAGGAAATGTCCTCACATGGTTTTTAAGCTTCAAATATACATTTGGAAACATGTCAGATTTCAACTTAGCGTTTCTGCGCAAATATTGGTCGCCCGCAACACAACAGAGTCTAAGGATGGAGCTTTACTCTAGGAAGTACCAAACCACCCAGCAAACAAAATACTCAGATTTCTTTAACATGCAAATGTTAAAATTTCGCGACCTTGATTACCCTTTAAATGAAGCAGATCTGGTGATGACTATAGCGAGACAAATGCCAGTCAACGTACAACAAGTACTAGTCGCAGCGAACGTTAGTACGGCCCTACATGCAGAGCAGATACTACGGCAAATAGATGAGACTACATCTCATAGTCATTATAGAGGAGGAAGACAGCTGGAGTTAGTCAATACTACAGAGGTGATAAAACCAAGACAGGCAAACACCAAAACGCAGGGCACTAATACAAGCACTTCCACACCTAGGCGAAACCAGGAAGAAGGAGAAAACAGACCATATCAGCGTAACGAAAATCACTACAACAATAGGTCATACCAAGGCAACAATAGATACCAACAGAGAGGATATCAGCAATGGCGTGAAAATCGAAGAAATGACAGGCCTTATGGAAGATACGGTGATTACAATGCTAATCAAGGATGGAAAGGAAGAAGAGACCAAAATCAAGGAGAGCCACGAAATTATCGAAATGACTGGGATGATAGGCACGCTCAATCACAAAATTACCTAGAGGAGTTACACGCTAGTCAAGGTGGAGAGCTAGGAAGATGGGAAAAGGCCATTGGGAACATGAAGAATCCTGATATACATACTGAGGAAGCTGGAAGTCTACTGAGACAAGAGGGATATCAAGGACATGAGCGACAGAAGGATGATGGGAGTCGCAATGGAGCTAAAAAAAATGTAAAATTTGGATAAAGGAGACAGGCTACAAACACAACAGTCGGAAGTTGAAGATGGATGGATAGTAGCGAACATACAAGAATGGATTGCTTTGCCAGAAGACTGCCTGGAGGAGACGGTGAAACCACGGAACGATGAAATTAGGCAGTTACCCATTATTTACGCAAGGATTGGTGGAATTAAAATAAGATGTTTATTGGATACGGGGTCACAGATCAGTCTGGTATCGGAGGCCTTGGTTCGAGAGTTGGGACGGAGTCAGAATATTCCTGTAATTCCGGTACCACAGCTCAAAGTGAGGGGTGTTATTCCTGAACGCACCGTCACTTGTAAACGTCAGGCATACTTAGAGCTGAACATATTGGAACACACTTTTGGGCAAACATTCATTATCATGGCAAAGATGAATTTCAATATAATTCTTGGTGCAAATTTCATTTGTGACTATCAAGCAGTGATAGATTTGCACAAGAATACTGTCAGTTTTAGAGAGTATGATCAGCTGAAAAATGTGTGATTGCATATGGATTAAATCACTACCGGAAGAGATGTAAATTCTTGGGCATTGGAAGCAATATCGGAAGAGACGGAAGAGGAGGTACGAAAGGCAGAAGATAACATCATAGAAGGAGCTTTTGTGGAACTAGATGAGGAGAGTGAATCCCAGGATATATGGTCTTTATTAACGGAAGGAGATAACAGCGATGCACAATTTGAAGAGTTACTACAGGAGCGGCTCAATGACATTCAACTTGGGGGTGAACACAGAAAGCAATTGGAAGAGATTTTAAGGAAGCACAAAACAGTATTTGATACAGTACCTGGAAAAATATTAAATTTCAAATATTCAATGCAAGTCGAGGATTGGTCACCTTTCAAAAGCAGATTGTACCCAATTCCTGAAAAATATCGTGGTCAAGTTAAGGTCATTATAGATGAGATGTTACAAGCTGGAGTGATAAGGAAGACACCGACACCTTATCTAAATGCGATTTTGGCAGTCACAAAACCAAATGGATCTATTAGACTTTGTTTAGATGCCAGAAATCTCAACACGAGACTCATTTTTCCTGAGTATGACAGAGCGCCAATCATCAGAGACGTACTAAAAGGCTTTAAAAACAAGAGCATTTATTCATCAGTTGACCTGACGAGCTCGTTCCACCATATTGAATTGGATGAGAAGTCACAGCTTCTAACTGGCTTCTTATTCGATAACCAGACGTTTTGCTTCGTTCGAATGCCCTTTGGAGTCAAAACAGCGGGCTGTGCTTTAATCCGAGCCCTGGACCGGAATTTAACCGAGGAAGTTAAGGAGATGACGGTACGCTACATTGATGACATTTTGCTGGCATCCGACAACATTGAAACTCACATGGAAAATTTAGATAAAGTATTAGGCAACCTGAATGCATCTAATTTCAAAGTAAATCTGAAGAAATCGCATTTCTTCAAGAGCGAGATCTTATATTTGGGTCACATCATTGACAAGGGAAGCCTCCGTGGCTTAGGCGGCAGCACGCTGGCCTCTCACCGCTGGGTCCGTGGTTCAAATCCTGGTCACTCCATGTGAGATCTGTGCCTGACAGAACGGAGGCAGACAGGTTTTTCTCCGGGTACTCCGGTTTTCCCTGTCAAAATTTCATTCCAGCAACACTCTCCACTATCATTTCATTTCATCTGTCATTCATTTAATCATTGCCCCAGAGGAGTGCGTCAGGCCTCGGCAGCCGGCACAGTTCATATCCTCGCCGCTAGATGGGGGCTTCATTCATTCCATTCCTGACCCGGTCGGAGACTGGAAGCAGGCAGTGGATTTTCATTTTTTTCATTGACAAGGAGGGAGTGAAGCCAAATCCCGCTAAGATCGAAGCGATAAAGAATTTCCCTACACCAACGAGAGTCAAGCACATTCGGGCTTTCTTAGGCGTAACGGGATTCTTTAAGGAAAACTGTCCAGGAGATTGTCGCTCCCATGCAGGAAATGCTAAAGAAGAATAATAAATGGTTATGGAACGCGGAGTGTGAGAAGGCATTCCAAGCAACAAAGCAGCTATTGGAAAACTGCATTAAATTAGGATATCCAGATTTCAAGCACAAATTTATAATCCAAGCGGATGCTTCACTAATTGGTATAGGTGCTATGCTTTACCAAGAGGATCCAGCTAACCTGCAGCACAAAACATATTTGGCATTTGTCAGCCGAAAATTGCGTAAGCACGAGCGCAATTATACGGTAACGGAACTAGAGCTGTTGGCCATACTTCATGCGCTACAACAATGGAAACGAATAATTTACGGCTACCCTATTGTTGTCAGGACCGATCACAAGGCACTAATATTCTTGTTTAAGACGTCGATGGCAAGCGAACGTGTGACACGTTGGTCTATATATATTCAGCAGTTCAGCATTGAGATTGAACATTGCCCAGGGAAGATGAACGTGATACCGGATGCACTCAGCAGGAACCCAGAGCCTGATAATGAAGAAACAGCGATGGTACAACACTTGGAGTTAACACCGAAGGACCGGGAATTCTTGGAGGAGTTACGTGAGATACAGCGAGAACAAGAAGCGGAACCATGGATGATGCTTTTAATTCAATACTTCAGAAAGCAACTACCTACAGGAACACCTGCATTTCGAGAAGCGAAAGCCAAAGAAGGAAGATATGTTTATGTCAACAATTTGCTGCACAAATGGGTAGATAATGACCACACCAAGTTACGCATATTAGTACCTGCATCGTTACAACGAGGATTGACATGGCATACGCACGAAAGTTACGGTCATGTGGGCGTAGATAAGTGCGAAGCGACAATAGGAGAGACATTTACATGGCCACGTATGAGAACAACTATATGTGACGTCATTACAACTTGTGATCCGTGTCAGAGGACAAAGCCCAATAATTACTTAATGAGGCAGTATCCTAGACCATTGCTACCTCAGAAACCATGTGAGCTACTGGCACTCGACTGTTTCGGTCCAATCCCGAAGGGAAGGCGAGGTTGCCGACACATACTAGTGTGCATTGATGTATTTTCTAAGTTTGTAGTACTATGCCCTATTCAGAAAACTACTTCAAAACAGGTACTCAGTCGCATTCGAAATAGAGTGATTCCAATCCTTGGAAAACCAGAGTTTATATTATCAGATCATGGCAGTTATTTCACAAGCGCCGAATTCAAGAAAGGTATGGAGGACATGGGTATAAAACACATTTTAAGCAGTATCCGACATGCTCAAGCAAATCCAAGTGAGAGAGCAATTAAGTGTGTAACATCATATTTGAGAATCTTCATTCCAAATTAACATCACAGATGGGTGGATAAAATCTAGGATGTAGAGACATGCATGAATTCTACCAGGCACGAGTCAACAGGACAGATCCCTATGGTCCTACACAAAAACGAGTATCCAGTGAGATCGTGGAAAAGCATCATTAACTGCCCACAAGATCCAATGATAGCACCTGACTTGCGAATTGAGAGGACGAGAGCCTACATGAGAAAACAAGCAGACCGCAGATTACGGCGAGTAAGAAATAAGAGGTTTCACAGTGATCTAGAAATCAACCAGCTCGTTTTGGTGAAACGACCCGCTACATCGGACCCAGAGAAGAAGATCTTCAGTAAATTCTGCGAAAAGTTCATAGGACCCTATTCTATCGTAAAAAAAACCTTGGAAACAATGCTTACAGAGTGAAAGAATTGAGTACAGGATCAATGTCAGTCTACAACGCTGCCAACCTAAAAAAGTATCGTAGAAGCGAACCATGGGAGCGCCGAAATAATGATGCAGTTTGAATATATGGACGTCCTACTATCAACAAAGTGCACGAGGAGCAGTTGAGTACGGCACGCGAAGGAGGAAGTAGAGTTGGTGTTGACAAACATTAACGAGGCGAGCAGAATGTTGCCTCAGGCATCAGCGGGTCAGGCAGGCAGACTGAGAGGGGAGATACAAGCAGGAAATGAAAACGAGTAAATGCCATTCAAGACAGGAGCGACTAGACCAGTAATAGAAAAGGGGTGATTCCGAAATAAAACAATTTGGCCTACGGAAGTCTTTTAAAATTGTCGACTTTATTCCTAAGTTCAAAATTTTGTGAGTGGGAGAGTTGTGAACCCTTTTATCCTCTGTTGGATAAATGATTCTATGTTTTATTTCTCCAATTAATAAATATTTCCACCAGCATCATGAAAGTAGCCAGACGGAGATGAGGAAATTTCAAGCATTGGTTGGAGACAGCGGGGACATACCTGAAGCAGATTGACAATAGGCTAAATACTTTAGCTGTGAAAGGAAATAGCATAGCGATGTGTCAGAAGGACAGGTGTGGGCCGCCTCAAATAGAAGCGACGCGCAGTGAGACATGCTGCTGGTATGTTCATTGTAATATTCGCGCCTAGAAGAAATATGATGCAGTAACGTGAGTGGCTGATGAGCAGGCTAGACACTCCTACGACGCCAAGATCTGCTATAAACCGCCAAATTACAGAAAATGTGAGAACCAATGAGAGAAGAATGCCTAGTTAACGCGGCAGGTCTGGCGTGGGCACGCTCGGCTAGCATTCACGCGGGAAATCGCCTAGACAAAATCTCTACGATCGATTCTAGGATTAATGGGCATATTCTTGACCTGTGCAATGTTACGAGTTGAGTGATATTTATTTCATTCCTGTACCACAATTATTTCGAGAAATTTTTACATAAATTCCCCCCCCCCCATCGAGACCTAGGGCCACTTCATTTATAAGTGGCATGAAGAGCCAAGACTTCTACTTCTATTCTGTTCGTCTACGGACGTGGACTTCTACTCTGTTCGTCTACGGACGTGGACTTCTATTCTGTTCGTCTGAGAACGTAGGCTTTTTACTCTGTGCGTCTACGGACGTAGACTTCTATTTGTGTGTCGTGGACACAGGTTGATTATTACTTCTGTGCGTCTACGGACGTAGTCAGTTATTACTTTGCGTGTCATAAGGACACAGAAATTATTGTAAAGTGTTAAATTCAGTGATAGATAGTCACAGTACTATATTTGTTGGGGCAGTATCGTCGATAATTCGCCAGCGAACTGTTACAGGGAAAGTAGTACCTGAACGGCGAATTTAGTAGTCAGATATCAAGTGTATAATAATATAATTTTTGAATCAGCGCCAGAGATGACATAGACTACTTCAGAAGAAGTTTGGAATTCTCAACACTCCGTCCAGATGGCTGAGATGAGATAAGAACCATTCAGTGGGGGAGATGGCAGTGGACGTTCTTTGACGGTGATTACAAGAGAGATGAGTACAAAATAATATTCTTTATTATTTGATAAATTAACTTATGGTTTGTGGGACATATTTTTTGTAAATACATTGCTTGTGTGATTAACGTAATATATTTAGTTTTGGTCTGACACACTTTTGTATGGAAGCAGCTCGCACGAATGTTGTTAGTGGAAGGTTCTTGTTTTTGTGTTGTGTTAACTAACGTAGCTATGTGAACGGCCGTGTTTGCATATGTTACGCAATGCGGCTAAAAACGTCTCTCGGAGATCTGTTGTGTTTCAGAAGTAGGACTGAATTAATGTATTTATACAGTAGATTGGAGGGTAATTAAAATTGTTTAAGATTTATTATTGATCAGATTCAGTGTGACTATTGCCGTTGGAGCAATGTAATTTGTGACGAAGAGTAATCAGCTCTATCGTAGGTTTTAAATATTGTGTTTAATGTTTGCGAGCACCTATTCAGCAGACCTGTGTGAAAAGCGTCATGTCAGTCCCAGATGTGTGTATGTGTGTATTTTTGTGGTATTACAAGCGGGAATTTCAGCTTAGACTGATTTCTGTCAGCTTGGTACCAGGTCCATATTGTATCCTTGCGAGGGCAATTGTGGATATGTGATTATGTCTGACCATATGTTGAGTTGGATGAGATTTTTGTTGCTGTTGATTCCTTGAGATAGCGGCACAGCTGGTCAGCTATTTATATACACTGGAGTGGGGCATGGCAAGTATTATAAAGGGGGAGATGTTTCACAAGGCTGTCTGAACGTGCAAGCATGGTCATTAGCGAGGAGTGCTCGTTGGCTCCCTAATTACTTGAATTTCAGATAAGAACTGATCAATGGTAAAAATTGTTGAAATAAATGGGAGTTGCCTACGAATCACGATAATCTCCGAAGCGTTACCTTAACATGCAGTTTTGTTCATATAAAGTAATCTTAGCCGGTCAGGCTTTTGTTGTTGTTGGTTTATTCCATGTTTATTTTCCATTTTCAGTGACCCGTGAGTCATGTGCAATGCTGTCTTTCCTTGTGTGTATTGAGCAATTGGCCAGTCGGTAGCTCATATTGTTAAGTGCGTCATCGCGCTAATGAGGGTCTTAGAGAGATTCCTGTAAATAATAGATTTGTAGTGTGTGTGTCAGCATTAGAGTTTTTAAGGGTTTTTATTAATATCATGCCCATATCCATAAACGTTGATTTACGTGATGATTGTTCGTGAGCACCGTGGCTGTTATCCCGTTGTAAACGAACGGTCATCCAAGTACTCATTTTCTCGTAGATAGTCATCACGCGCACATAAAACTCAAATGCAAGGTAGTGGAACTAGGATCCAAAATTTTATTATAAAGGGGGAGATCCGTCTGACTCCTCAAAGTGTTAGATATTCCTGTCAGGGAAAAATTCAGGGAGGATATATTTTTATTATTGTTTGTTTATTTTCTTTTATGCACAATTAGTTATTAAATCATGTTATTATCTTACGTCTTGTCTCCTTACTTTCTTAATTATAGTTTTAATCCTATGACCCTTGCCTCAGTAAAGCATGTTGTTTGGCGGACGTAAACATCACACTATGAACTGAGCGCGACCCCTTGATCAAGATTCTTGCATAAAACACTGCTATTCTGAAGGGTTCAATACGAAGGGCGTACTTTATTTTTTTCTACCCAAATGAAGTACATTACACATCAGTTGTTACGTCCACCTCCTCAACATAATCTAATTGTAACTTTATGCACTTTTGCCTTCGATGTGTTAGTCTCTCCAGACTTTCTTTAAACCATTGTTTCGGAGTGCTGCGCACCCATGCTTTGATAGCTGTGTCTAGTTCTGCAATATCCGCAAAACGGTGTTGATAATCACTTGGTGCCAAGTCGGGAGAGTATGGTGGATGTGGCAGCACGGTGAATCCCATTTCATCAATGGCAGTGGTGGTCTCTCGGCTAGTGTGGGGGCGGGCATTGTCATGTTGCAGAAGCACACCTTTAGCCCATTTTCCTCGTCACGAACGAAACAACAATCGATTCAATGGAAGCATAGGGGCAGTCCATCGCCAAAGAAATGTCGAACAGTGGCATCAGTTGGCAAGCGAATGCCGACAGTGTTCTGGGACAAAAGGGGCATCGCCCTCATTGATTGATTGGAAAAGGCAATCCAAGGAAATCCAATTGATAGCATAGAAGTTACATGTATTTATAATTGGTTTATCAGCAGGCTTAGAATCATGTTGGTAGTACTAAGGTCCATTAGTTACTCCAAATTAATCTAGAATGTCGGCTACTATATGTGTGCATAGTTTAAAGCTGTCGGCTTGCATACTTTCTGATATATGGGTATTTGGATAAAATAAATTGCGAGCATTTATTAACAGTTGGCAGCCCTGGTGGCTCTTAAGAATACGCTCAGTCATATCTGTTTATGTGCACATAGCACATACGAAATTTGGTTGAAATCCAAGTGATAGTGTAGAAGTTGTATGCATTTAAAATGTGGATTAACAGGGCAGCATATGAGGCAACCCTAAAGCCCTTATGTCGTGTCATTCAAACTAAAACAAAACAAGAAGTTCCGTGACGACCTAAAGAGCCTACTTTTCGCGAAATGTAAGATTCATTCCAATGATTAATATATATGGACCTAATTAGAATAATGACGAAATTGAGTTGGTAATAACGAAATTTCTTAATAGTTCGAAATATAACTGGCATAATGTAGCCTAATAGAGCTCCACAGTTGGCAGCCCTGGTGACTGATTATATTCTTAGTTCCATCTCTTAAGGTACAGAATACAAAATTTGGCTGAAGTCCAATGGATAGCATGGAGGTTACATGCAGTTAACCATTGGATCTAACAGCGCGCGTAAAATCATGTTGGCAACAATGTCATGCATGTATTGATCAGAAATAATCTGAACTATTATGATCTATTGTTGTGCCAATTTAGGATGAAATCCATTTATTTCTATAGAAGTTACATGCATTTTAAAATTGGACCTATTAGCAGGCTTAGAATCATGTTGGAAGCACTGACGTATATTAATTGCTCCAAATTAATCTAGAATGTAAGGTACTAGACGTGTGCAAAGTTTAGTGCTGCTGGCTTCAATACTTTCTGATATACTGATATTAGGGTAAAAAATAGAGACCGCATTTATTAACAGTTGGCAGCCATGGTTGTTCTTAAGAATACGCATAGTCATATCTGTTATAGTACACATAGCACATACTTTTGGTTGAAATCCAATTGATAACATAGAAGTTACATTTATAATTGGTTCTATCAGCAGGCTTAGAATCATGTTGGTAGTACTGAGGTCCATTAGTTACTCCAAATTAATCTAGAATGTCGGGTACTATATGTGTGCATAGTTTAAAGCTGTCGGCTTGCATACTTTCTGATATATGGGTATTTGGATAAAATAAATTGCGAGAATTTATTAAAAGTTGGCAGCCCTGGTGGCTCTTAAGAATACGCTCAGTCATATCTGTTTATGTACACATAGCACATACGAAATTTGGTTGAAATCCAAGTGATAGTGTAGAAGTTATATGCATTTAAAATGTGGACCTATCAGTAGGCTTATAATCATTTTGGCAACACTGCCATGTATGGCTTCCTGGAAATTAAACTGCAATATTATTATCTATACCTGTGCCAATTTTGAAATAGCTCCCATTTATATCTTCCAAGATATCCAACATGGAGCTCAAATTTCAATTGCGATTTTTCAGCATTTGGTAGCACTGACATCATTTTCAACTATGGCCGCGAGATATTCAGGTATAGATCTTTTCTCCTACCAAATTTTGTTTCGATTGCTGCAGCCGTTTAGGAGTTGATTAGGGGGGGGGGGGACACACACACAGCCAGCCAGCCAGACAGACAGACAGACAGGACAGACAGCCAGTTAGACAGACAGAAGGAAAGACAGACAGACAGACAGACAGACAGACACACATTTGCCCGATCTCATAAGTCTACTTTTTCCTCATTTTTGCAAAATGTGAAAAGTAGGTTAAAAAATCAAGGATAAATTTGCTGGAGGAAACAAAAGTTGGGTGACCTGAGTAAGATGAACATCGGAGAGAACACAATGAAAAACCGAGAAATATTCAAAACCTCTGTAAATAAGCACATATTTATGGTGAAATATATCAGCTGGACTGGTACAAGATGGACAAAGAACACAAGATGCAACACATTGAGTTCATGAAGATATTTTGGGAGAAGAGGAAGGCAAAAGTCATCAAGCCAACTAACAAGTTCCAACGCGCTCTATGAAAGGGCACAACGAAGTAAGAAATAATAATAATAATGATAATAATAATAATAATAATAATAATAATAATAATAATAATAATAATAATAATATCTCAAGTAGTAATAATACAACATAATATCGTATGACCTCGGATGCCGGGTGCAACCTTTTCAGTTTGACACCCAGAGGGTTCCTTGAATCACTATGAGAGTCAAGGAGGTTAGATATCTAAGCTCCTTGAGCACTATAGCGCTTTCTAGTAAAGAAATGAGGAACTTTGTGTTGGCGGAAACTCCCGAGATTAATTTTGCCATTATGAACACGGCCTACTGAATTCAAATGGGTTATTTGACATGCCAACATCGTATGACATGTGTGTCGTATTTTTGCCACCTTTTAAAATCCCTTACCACGGCCAGGAGCGAACCTGCAATCTTGCGGTTAGTAGACCGACACGCTATCCACTCACCCACCGTGGCAAGCTGATATCTCAAGTGTGTAGATTCAAATACCTGAGAGAAGTCATCCAACCTTCCGGACTGAATCGTGAAGCAAACAAAAGAAAGGATCTCTAAACTGCAAAAAGCTTACTGACTCACTTGGAACAGATATAATAAAAAATCCATATCCAGAAATGCAAATTTACGGCATTACAACCCTGCAATCAAGCCTGAAGCACTATATGCTTCTGAAACGCTGATTATTGGGGGCAAATCATTAATTAAAGATGTGGAAAAGCAAAAAAGGAAAATCCTAAAAAACATTTTTGGACCAGTCTGTACAGGGAGAATCTGGATGAAAAGAAAATCCCAAGACTTCTACCAGCACTCGGAGAAAATCTCAGACACATTTAGGAAAAGACGATTGAAATTAACTGGCATATCCTCAGGATGGTCATTCAGAGAATGACCAAAAGGATTCTTAACCTTGCCCTGTCAGTGAAAAACACCTGGCTGCTTGAAGTTGGAAAAGATCTTCAGGAAATAGTCATCAAAGGATGGCATTGTACTAGACAGAGCTAAGTTCAGTGAGTTAGTCGATAATCACCGTTTTGCAGACCATCCAAGCACTATCACCAACAGCGAGAAGATGAAGAGATTTTGGGAGAAGAGAAAGGCAATACCATCAGATAATACTGTAAGTCCGGCATGACGAAGAAAGAATAATAAAAATAATAATGCATCTGCGATTAATGTGACACGGAACTGTCACAGAGTGCTAAACAAATTGGAGTTGTAGACTTGTGTTATTAATGGGTGACTTAATTATGAAGCGAGTGGTGTATCATTAATCACGGCGGGCTAGCCTCATTAAGGGGTTGCTATCAGCTGATCGGGGAGACACTGCCTGTCAAGTCTCGTATTGCCCATTTAGGCGAGATAAGAAGTAAAAGAACCCAGGGGAGACTTGTGATTGAAGATAGGAAAATAAAGAGTAGCAGCGCCTTGACTGCTGATCTCTAGCACTCATTAAGTTTATTCAGAATTCATTTTTAATGCTACAGTCGCCTAAGCAAATATATAAGTATTTTCAATACAGCTAATAAACGAAGTCTGGTTAAACTAACTTTAAGCGTATTTTCAGTGGAATTACGAAGCCACATTTACTATCAGACTTCTTCTTGAGAAGAAAAGTTTCCAGTATTAAATTCATTGTTTTGTTCTATACCTCATCTGGATCACCGGGCACGAAATAGGCTACAGAAATTCACCACAAGTCTTAGCTCTCTCAACTAGGGTATATTTCCAGCTGTGTATGCAATCAATGCTATGACAGCATCCGGGGCTTCCCGACCAGCTATTTTGTAATCGATACATTCTAGTTAATTAGCCGTGACTCATCAAGATTTCCTCCCACCGCACGTCCCCTACGAGGTTCCGTCATTTAGAGAAGGACCTCACCGAATAATTATGTTTATGTTGGACGATGTCTAAATGTAAACTAGTACTTTAATGACCCTCATTATGATACAGTTTTCTGACATAAAATAGAACTGTAAACTAGTACTTTAATGGCCCTCATTATGATACAGTTTTCTGACATAAAATAGATACGAAGTTCTATTTTATGTCAGAAAACTGTATCATGTCAGAAAACTGTATCATAATGAGGGCCATTAAAGTACTAGTTTACATTATGATACAGTTTCTCCCACCAATCAGAGCTCAAGATTTTCATTATGAAACAATTGTGTGACCAATTAGACACTTGATAGCTTCGCACATGCAAACAAAATCCAACATGTCGGAAATTAATTACATGATTTGAAAGTTGACAGTGTAGAGGATATCCGATCAATGCTTAAACAAACTGGGAAATATGATTTAAAAAATAGCACTGTACCTTAATATCCGCGACTCCCATTTCTACACAGGGCATTGCGTATGATTTTGCCGAAATAACGTTGTAGTGTTGTTGATATAACCACACTATAACGTCATGGAGGCTGGAAACTTAATGGCATTTGATCCACAGAAATCAATAACCCAGCTCTCTATTCAGCAAAGAGATTTCTTATGCGAAATTTTTCGCCCGATGTCATGACTGTTCTATGAGGGACTCAATTGATTTGCCTTCCGTCGGCATTCTATACGCATCGAATTTGAAGAATAACTAAGTTAGTTGACAATACGTTACATTTTAATTTTAAAGCGTTTATAACAGCCTATTGTGTGATATTTGAGCAAAATAGAAAAAAAGATCCCACATAGTACCTTTGCGCGCTCTGTTGCTGCTAGTCCTGGATAAACAATGTTTCAAACCTTTGCAATTTGTTCTTGGGTAGAGAGCAAATGCTGATCCCACACAATTCCCAAGAAGTAGAAGAAGGAGAAGAAAGCTTTGGAAGGTCTTTGATCCTTAGTGGGGAATCCAGCGCATGCACTCTGTTCACTAAACTCAGCTGACACAAACTCGACAGATATTTATGAATATTTATGTTAGAACATAATAATAAAGTTATAATTATCGTCGAACATAAACAGTCGTATGCAACTCTCCTATAATGGTAATTAGGCCTAAGTCACTCGCTTCGCTCGTTTTATAAACATTACTGCCATTATAGGTTCGTTGCATAATGCACTAAATATTAGGTAACAGTGCCATTAAAAATGAACTAATTATTATCAAGCGATGTTATCTTGGTGAATTTGCTACTTTCTTCTCTCACCTTGCCTATGGCACTGTATTCTGTATTTGGAGTTTCTACCCACATAACCTACGGAGATGCTTCTTTAAAGTTAACGAGCCTCCGGGTCTGATAACCTTAAAAACAAACATTAGATAAACTATCCCTAATGAAAGGAATGTAAAGATGTAGGACGATTGTCTTAATTCCATGCATTAATTAGCAGCTACCGTCCTGAAAATGGTTATGTGGTTTCCCATTTTCACCACCAGAAAAATGCCGGGACGGTTCTTTTCAATAGGTCCACGGCTTATTTCCTTTCAAAATCCCTTCCCTGACCCGTCCTGAAAATAAAATAAATGGTCATTGGCTGCATTAATAAAAAACATTATTAGTAGCGAAGTAGATATTATATCATTTCGGTCTGAAAAGAGAGAGAAAATTAGGATGAGTGGAGGAAAGGAATGTTGAAGAAAAATTAAATATGAATGTATCTGGCACACGGGACGGATATGTTGAGTTGTGGAGAGCGACTTTACCAGAATACGAAACCGTCTCCATGGTCTCTGTATGCAGATCTCTCGAGCACCCTGCCAACATCCCGTATTCATCTCGTAACCCTGTGCGAGGATCACACAACTGTGCAAAAAAGGCAGGTACGTTCTTTCTCCTTTTAGCTCCACACACACACACACACACACACACACACACACACACACACACACACACACACACACAAATAAAGTAGCAGACGTGAGCGATGTCTGGATACAAATAGTGTTTTGGCGGACGAAGAAGAACGAGGCAGGTTTTGCTTGAAAGACTGTCGCATCGTCAACAACAGTTCTACCACGCTTACATAGTGTGACACTGAATAAACTTCGCTGCCAAATGGAACTCTCATCTGGTGAAATAATAATACGAGGGCTGTTTTTTAAGTGAGAGCCTTTTTTTAAATTTTATTTTGAAACCACGCTTATTTTTAGGTTTTACATACCTTTCTCTATTTTCCTACATAGTTGCCTTGTTTATTTAGACACTTGTCATACCTTAAAACTAAGTTCTGAAATCCCTCTGCATAAAAGTTTGCCGCCTGCTCTGACAACCAAGAATTCACGGCTGTTTTCACTTCTTCATCGTCGGCGAAGCGCTTCCCACCAAGGTGACGTTTCAGCTGCGAAAAGAGGTGGAAATCTGTGATCACAGATGGTAGACCTGAGCGTTCATCGTCATGAATATTTTCACGGCCACTTTTGAACTCGCGTACCCATTTTCGCATTTTTCCTTCCGTCATTGCATTATCACCCTACACCTCACAAACCTGACGATGAATGTCTGCAGCCGACATGTTTCTTGCACACAACAAACGTAGGCTATCACAGATCGTACCTCACACGCGGCGGGCGAGTCAATTATTTTGATCATTGTAAAGATGCACAGTTCAGCGTACAGGTTAGCTACACAGCAGCAACTGACGCCTGCTTGCTCGCAAAGGATGCCGGTAGGTAGCGCGCACGCTTGTTGCAGCGTGCGCACTAACTAAGGGCATAAAAAACGGCCCTTACTTAAAAAATAGCTTTCGTAATAGCCCAAACAATAATAATAGAACTGGCTATACACCTTCAACTGCTGAACCAAACGGAAGTTCCCCTGAAAGTGTACTAGAAAATGACAACTTTACCTTGTACTGGGATCATACTACCCTACCAGCGAATTGTTACCGGTGGCGGAAATCAGAACTAATGCGCTCCGCACAGCCACATGTCTGCGATAGACGTACAGTCGTCGCCAGCGAAACCTCATCGCATGTCATCTGTGTGCATGATTCGTGCCGGAGCGTGCGCTGTGCGGTGTGTTCTCATTGTATGACTGTACATGCGTTCCCCTCTTGCTCCGCAACCGCTCGCTACAGCCATAACGAGGCGAGGTGACGTAATGTATACACAACAGGCCCGCTCCGGTAACAATTCCCTGGTAGGGTAGTACTGTATTGACAGACCAGTCAGCCGTGCACAACGGACCTGATCTGATTCTTGTTCACGAATGCATGAAGCACATCACCTTCATAGAAGTGGCAACATGCTAACAAAACATGTTGAAAAGCTGTCGAATTACAAATAGCTTTCAGAACTGATAGGGAAGCAATGGCACATGGCACAAGTCATGACAGTTCCTATTATCTCCAGCACTGGCGTGATTCCGAACAACTTAAAGAAATCTCTCACAGAGTTGAAAGTAGACCCAGGCCTTTTTAAGATTATGCAGAAGACAGTCACATTTTCGACTTGTCGCACAGTTAGGCTGTTCTTGAGTAATCAAGGGAGAAAATGTACATCTACTACGGAACGCAGTCACCGAGAATTTGCTCCTCATGATGTACATCTGGGATTGTAAATCTTTTCTTTCCAGCAAATATGCTGAGAATGTGTAAGCGCATGCGCAAAATAAATAAATAAATAAATAAATAAATAAATAAATAGACTGGCTGTGTGTCACAGCGGTTAATGTTCAAGAGAGCGGGATCGAATCTCGGCGCAGTAATTCGGCATTTGAGGGTGCGAAAATGCGAGGGAGCCGTGTCAGTAGATTTACTGGCACGTTAAAGATCCCCTTCGGGGTGAAATTCCGGCAGCCCGGTGTCTAAAAGTCTTATCAGTTAACAGGGACGTAAAACCAATAAGATAATAATAATAATAATAATAATAATAATAATAATTTTTATTATTAATAAGCTCAAATTATCAAGATCAGAGCTTGCCACGGTGGGTGAGTGGATATCGTGTCGGTCTACCAACCCCAAGATTGCAGGTTCGCTCCTGGCCGTGGTAAGTGATTTGTGAAAGGCGGCAAAAATACGACGCGCATGTCATACGATGTTGGCATGTCAAAGAACCCATTTGAATTCAGTAGGCCGAGTTCATAATGGCAAAATTAATCTCGGGAGTTTCCGCCAACACAAAGTTCCTCATTTCTCTACTAGAAAGCGCTATAATGTTCAAGGAGCTTAGATATCTAATATCTAACCTCCTTGACTAACAACGAAATTCGACATGCAAGCTACCCTCTGGGTGTCAAGTAACAAAGCTTGCACCCGGCAACAGAGGCCATGCGATATTATTATTATTATTATTATTATTAGTATTATTATTATTATCATGGTAAGCCTCCGTGGCTTAGGCGGCAGCACGCCGGCCTCTCACCGCTGAGTCCGTGGTTCAAATCCCGGTCACTCCATGTGAGATCTGTGCTGGACAGAACGGAGGCAGACAGGTTTTTCTCCGGGTACTCCGGTTTTCCCTGTCAAAATGTCATTCCAGCAACACTCTCCACTATCATTTCATTTCATCTATCATTCATTTAATCATTGCCCCAGAGGAGTGCGTCAGGCCTTGGCAGCCGGCACAGCTCATATCCTCGCCGCTAGATAGGGGCTTCATTCATTCTATTCCTGACCCGGTCGGAGACTGGAAGCAGGCTGTGGATTTTCATTTTTCATTATTATTATCATCATCAAGATCAGAAGGGGAATCTTTCAGGGGGGTATTTTCAGGTTTTTGTGGTTTTGTCTTGCTTTGAATCCATTCTTGTCCGTATTGAATAAGATTAGGGGGTACTCATTTACTGCGGACAATAAAAGATTTACACAGTCGATTTTTGTCGATCAAAAGTTCCTTGCGACACTTCTGAAGGCCTGAAAGGTCTGATGAAGGATTAACTATGGGCTAGAAAAATATCGAGTAAACGCAATTAAAACTGGCAGGCTAATGACAAATGGGTTGAACGTGAAATGTATTCAACTTCCATGATCATTGACAATATCTGCTATGGCAAGTGATGAAGCCTAAAATAACCTATTGTTGTTGATTCATTTAGGAGTTTATGACATCGTGGTCATGTAGTACCGTGTGCTTGGATGTGTGTGTGTCTGTGTGTGTGTAGACTCTATCTGGTAAACTGCATCAATGTGATGGCTTATGGCAGTAGCATGTGTGCATTAGTGATTGAGGCTGGGATTTACGCATTTGCGGATTACTGGTGCAGTGCCGTGCTTACTTGTAGGTGGTATATTGGGTTTTTGCAAGTTAGTGATTGGTAGCGACAGTTTGTTGTCTTGTACTGTTGCCTATATCCGTTACACAACGTTGAAAAGAAAACAGTTACATTTGAAACCCTTCCATCTTGCTCTTTGCAGCTGGACATCAGAATAATAGATAGTTAAATAAATAACTAAATAATGAAATAAACAAATAATTAATTAAATCAATGAATAAATAAGTAAATACATAAAAGAAAGAAAGGAAGAAAGGAAAGAAAGAAGAGAGAAAGTAAAGAAACGAAAGGAAGGAAGGAAATTTGTAGTTTTACGTGATCGTTAATCTCGCGACCATGAGCCACGGGACCTCCGTATTAAGTGGAATCCGAACCACAGGACATGGCATTTCACTTTGAAAATCTCACATGCATTGACCGGGAATCGAAACCAGTCCACCGTGGTGAGAGGCCAACAGATAAATCGCTGCGCCACCACGCCCCTAGAAACGAAAGGAAACGATAAGAAAGTAAAAGAAAAGAAAAAAAGAAAGAAAGAAAGAAAGAAAGTAGCGAAAGAAGAGAAAAGAGTGAAAGGAAACAAAAGAAAAGAAAGAAATAAACAAAAAAAGAAAAGAGAGAAAGGAAAGAAACGAAAAGAAAGAAAGAAAGAAAGAAAGAGAGAAAGAAAGGAAGGAAGAAAGGAAGAAAGGAAAGAAATGGAATAAATAAGAAATAATAAAATTAACAAATAACTAAATAAATATCTAAGTAAGTAAGTTACATACATACATAAATAAATAAACAATGAGAGAAAGAAAAGAGAGGAAGAAGATAGAAAGAAAGAAAGAAAGAAGGAAGAAAAAAAAGAAAATAGAATAAATAATTAATTAATTAAGTAATTAATTAAATAAATGAATAAATACAAATTTTAATAATTTAAAGAACTAAAAATAATTATTATAAAACTAAAAAAAATAGATTAAAATAATTAAATTTACTAATTAATACATTTCTACCCCTTCTTTCTCCCGTACACAGGGTCAGGGATAAGGTGAGATGAATTTCTGTGTTGCAGATGGCTTTTTCTACCGGATGCTCTTCCTGAAGTCAACTTCATCAGAAGTGCAGAACTTTTATTGATTTTGGACAGATAAATAAGTCCTTATGGGAATGTGCTCGGAACTATCATAGAATATATTCGTAGAATCATTAAATTTAACAGTAACCTTCATATTGATGAAGATAACAGGAGCGCAGGAGAGACGAGTTGACATAACCACTTACGTCTTCCTTAAATAGCAGAGCAGCGGAGTGGTGCCAATTAAACAGAGAACAGAGCAAATTGGCTGCTCGTCTGGGCTGAGTATCGGCGCGAACTTTCTTCCTGTTCCGGGTCACAATAGCTTCGTCAGCATTCCGTGTTCAATTCATAGAAAGGGTAACTGTATATTCTATATTTAGCTGCACGTTTGCCCTAGGAACAACACAGATGCTATAATTGCATTCTACCTTATTCCATAAAATGTTTCTTGTTGTTAATTCAATTTTAGGGGATATGAGGAATTTTGGTCATCAGCCCTGTGTAGTTGGTTGGTTGGTTCCTCAGTTAGGGACTGCGACAAAGCGGTGTGTGTAGAATCTGTCTGATAACCGGTGTTAATTGTGATGGCTGTATTAGTGTGTGTTATCTGTTTTTAATTCAAGTAACAACTGCAGACATTCGATTTTCAAGTAGTTCCAACTTTTGCTACCAAACGCCACCGTCAACGACCAACTAGTTCTGAAATTGGTTACTAGATGCCACCGCAGTCGGCTTCTGGTGACGAACGTTGGAACCTAAGAGCGTTAGTCAAATCTAACCTGTAATTTAGCCTCACACAAGTGTAATTAGTGGAACATTCTTTATTATGCCATAAATCTATGACATGGGGCCGCCGGTTTTACTTCCCCTCCGAAGGAAGGCATACTGAGTGATTTTTAACGCTCTTAAAAAATCCGACGAATTCGGCCAGGTTTAAACCCGCGACCTTGGGCATAGAAGCTCAGCATGCTACCAACTACGTCACCGAAGCCGCCTCCTGTGTAGTTGGGTGTGTGCTGAATTTGTTTGATATTCTGTACTTATGTGGCTGTAGTAATGCGTGTAGCTGTACTAGGGACAGGGATGAGCTAGGTACCCCTGAACTTGAAGAAAGTCTACTAACCCAGCATTTTCATGGAGAGAGTGTGGAAAAAACAGGGGAAACACCATACTGAGGATAGCCGCTGTCTGCACCAGGATGGGAGGCAAGTGGTATGGTTTAATCCTTAGTAATCTACACACAACAAAAATAGTTTTGCATATTGTCATGAAGCACAGTGAGTACGGACTTATTTATTAAGCAGTGTCCACGCCTGCTCTACACAGTTGCGATCGGGAGCATAGGCAGGCCATTCCATTCTGTGAATACAGTAGAGCGTCGAAAATCTGAACTAATTGGGACTGGGAGGGGGTTCAGATTTCCGATTTGTTCGGATTTTCGAACATAACCTAGAAATTACTAGTTACGCTAAAAATGTTAAGATAAATAAAATCTTTATGTACTTGCATAGGCTACTGTACTTTGATTTATTTGTGTCTTTAAATCCAGAAAAATGCAATCATTTTACAACAACAACAAAATTACAGTAAGTCTCAAAGACTAGACGTTATATCATTTCAAATGACGCATGCTACAAATGCTACACATGTTAGAAAGACTCAGGAGGACTTCTCACTTCGCTCGAAGCCCCAGGACTCTTTCAACAGACTCAATTACCCATTAACTTAGGCTTCCCGCGCGGGCACCTCTTTAAGAATCACCCTGTATTTGAGTCACCCATTATTTGAATCTGATATCTTGCAAACCTCTTTAAGGGTCACCCTGTATTTGAATTGAATCTAACATACTGTACACCTCGTTAAGTGTCACCCTGTATTTTGCTCTGACATCCTGCATACCTCTTTAGGAGGTACCCTGTATTCTTATCTGGCATCTTGTATATCTCTTTAGAAGTCACCCTGTATTCTTGTGTGACATCTTGTACACCTCTTTATGAGTCATCTTGTATTTTTGTCTGACATCTTGTGCACCTCTTTAGGAGTCACCCTTTATTCTTCTCTGCCATCTTGTACACCTCTTTAGGAGTCACCTTGTATTCTTATCTGGCATCTTGTATATCTATTTAGGAGTCACCCTGTATTCTTATCTGGCATCTTATACACCTCTTTAGGAGTCACCCTGTATTTTTTCGCTTCGCTCGAAGCCCCAGGTAGCTCGACGCCCCAGGACTCTTTTAACAGACTCCATTAACCATTAACTCAGGCTTCCCGCATGGCTGCCTGACGTCACGCACTCGCCGTCCATTACCCATTATCTTAGGCTTCCAGCGCGGAACCACGACATGCAACTACAACTACACTAATGAACAAGTGAAGCAACTGAACTGAGGGGGTTAAAAATAGACCGGCCCGCTGAGGGGAAGGGAGTGGATGGTTCAAAACAAACACTTCCAAGGTCGTTGTTCTCTCACAGCGCCGTGCAAAATACAGTTCACATGTTTAAAGCGGGCGTTCGGATGTTTGACGTTTCGGATTTTTGAGGTTCGGATTTTTGACGCTCTACTCTACTATTCTCCTGAAGAAAGGCATTTACAATGTGCGGACGAGCGTTATCGTCACGAAAGTGAAATTTGGGCCGAAATTGTCAGCATAGCCTTTCACTTCAGGTGCCGGGATATTATCCCTGCAACGTATGCCTGTCATACGCCCTGGGATGTACACGAGGGGTTCGGCGACCATACATGATGCCACCCCAATACATTGCACCACCTCCTCCCTAATGGTATCAGTCTCGGATGTATTGGTCGTGCATATGTTCACCGGGTAGTCTCCATACTCACACAGATCTATCCTCATTGACACAGGCGAGTGTACACAGTCGATATACACGCACGCAAGAACGACTATGAAAATGAAAATCCACAGCCTACTTCCAGTCTCCGGCCGGGTCAGGAATGGAATGAATGAAGCCCCCAACTAGCGGCGAGGATATGAAGTGTGCCGGCTGCCGAAGCCTGTCGCACTCTTCTGGGGCAATGATGAAATGAATGACAGATGAAATTAAATGATAGTGGGGAGTGTTGCTGGAATGAAATTTTGACAGGGAAAACTGGAGTACCCGGAGAAAAACCTGTCTGCCTCCGTTTTGTCCAGTAACCGGGATTTGAACCACGGACCCAGTGGTGAGAGGCCGACGCCGCCTAAGTCACGGAGGCTCACGCAATAACGACTATTTTTATAATGGGTTTGAGACCACTACGACGCTTGGCAATCAATATGCAATTTTTTTTTGGATGTGTGTAGTTAAGATCACAAGTACTGGCTTGAAGATTGGCATCACAGCAACTACACAAATATGGACAGAGGAAGAAAACACTTGCTAAGTGATCAACTGCCTTGGCATTAACATTGCATCTGACTCACTGCAGGCTTCCGGTCTAAGTTCAGCTGTGGATGTTGTCATTGTGTGCTATTTTATCTTTCAACTAACATATCACAGTATAGAGTATCCTCTGTTTATACAGAATCCCATTAGAAGTGTGATGACGATGATGATGATGATGATGATTATAATAATTCTTGTTTTAAGGGGTCTAACATCAAGGTGATTGACCCCCAATGAAATGAAATGGTATGAAACTAAGATAAAAAAAATTCCCACTGCCAGGGACTGAAACGAAAATGTTTTATATAAAACAAACAGTGAGCCTTATTTGGATAAAAAATAGTACAAAAGGGGGATGGTATAAAACAATAAAACAAATAAGGCATAGTGAACAATAAAATATATGAACTCAATAAAAGCATAAAATAGACTAAAACTGAACTAAAAGTCTTAAAATAAATTAAAACATGCAAAAATATCCACTCTCCCTCATAAATTAAAATTGTAACTGCTACAACATTACTTAAAAAAAATCTTCAAAATAAAATAGACGCCAGTATCTTCATAAAAAGGATGACTAAGTGGTGGAGCGGTAACGTTCTGATCTGCTGTGCCCAAAGTTGCGGGGTCGAATCCCTGCGAAGCCAGTTGCCATTAGGAAAGTGCTTCATTGCGAGGGGAGTTGGGTTAATAGATATACTGGCATATTAAAGATACCTTTGAACAGCAAAATGTCAGCATCCAAACTGTGTGTATAGACGGTTACACCCGAGGACCGGGTTTGATTCCTGCCTAAAAGTGTAATTATGGCGTGCGAACTTGAGCTGCTTACACTCAGCCATCCTGGAAATAGTTTTCCGTGGTTCCCCACTTCTACTCCAGGTAAATGCCAGGATGGTTCCTATATTAAGGCTATGGCATCCTCCTTCTCAATCCTCACCTGAATTACAAATACTCACAATTCTACAACCATTACAATAGCACAGGTAATTAGACGAATTCTACACACACCCAAGTAAACGGGGTCAAATGACCATGTCCCAAAGCCCCTAAATAAATCAACAACAAAAACAACAACAACAACAACAACAACAACAACAACAACGAGAACTGGTTGGGTTGTCCTTACCTGAGAAATTATTAATAACGTGCTTTAGTTGTTTAGGATTACTGGGCAGATAGTAAGTACAGCGTCAGAAGATAGACACTACAGACCGTAACAAGGCCAAAGATAAGTGACCTTGCACCAACCGAGTTGTTTGATATCATGTTTATTTGAGTGTCAGTGACCCGTTGAAAAACAAGCCATCATATTGTGACTTTAACACCATTAACATCTTAGTTAGGACAAAGCCTTGTCACGTAGATAACATGGACTATCTATTCATATCACATCAGCTTTCGTGGTGTATGATTCCATTCCATGTAGTTTAATCTCCACATAGTATAAAACAATCTCGGCATCGTGCCACAGTTGACATAGGACATGTCATGCATATCAAGGATAAGCACGGGCATCTCGTAACAAAACCAACAGAGATCCTTCAACGATAGCATGAACACTTCAATACTATCCGTAATGAGGAGTTCCCACACCCACCGATTCCATTAGCCGAACCTGTACAAGGTGCAGTTCCACCTATCACACCTGCCGAGGTCAATACTGCGATCCACGCCATGAAGAATGGCAAGGCAACAGGCCCTGATGATATTCCTGCAGAGCTATGGAAGCAGTTGGGTCATGCCGCTGCAGAGTTCCTAGCAGAGTTCTTTAACAAATGCCTTGCGAGCCACCAGATCCCGTCAGCTTGGCAAACTAGCGTCACAGTACCAATATGGAAAGGCAAGGGCGATGTAACTATCTGTGCCAATTATCGTCCTATTCGTCTCCTATGCCACATAATGAAGATTCTAGAACGTGTGATTGACACTCGCTTACGTAGCTTTGTTACCATCTCGCCTAACCAGTGTGGATTCATGAAAGGTCGCGGAACAACTGATGCTATCCATGCAATGCGGCTTCTGATAGAAAAGTATATGGAGACAAGAAGGACAATTCACATGGCTTTTCTGGATCTGGAGAAAGCATTCGACCGGGTTCCCCATCAGCTTATATGGTATTCTCTTCGATCTCATGACGTACCAGAAGCTTATGTGCGTTCGGCCCAACTCCTCTACAATAATATAACTAGCTCTGTACGCAGTGCTGCTGGCTTCACCAAACAGTTCGATATTCGAGTTGGGGTTCACCAGGGATCTACACTACCTCCACTCTTGTTTATCCTATGCATGGCTACAGTGACTGCCGATTTGCAGAGGCAACCACCATGGGCATTACTGTACGCCGATGTCATGCTTGCATGCGGGACCCGTAATGATCTAGAGCACTTGGTCAACCTCTGGAATGCGAGGCTCCGTGAATTTGGACTACGGCTCAACCTCACTAAGACTGAGTACCTTGAATGTGGTTCCCAGACAGATGGGACCATCATAGTAGATGGCACCCCACTACCAAAGGCTTCACATCTCCGATACCTTGGCTCCGTTGTGAGACAGTCTCGGATGCCCGTGCAAGAGTGAATGCTGCATGGATGAAGTGGCGCCAGGTCACAGGCGTTCTTTGTGACCGCAAGATCCCTTTGCGCCTCAAAACTAAGATCTATCAATCAGTCGTCCGCCCTGTTGCTTTGTATGGAGCTGAATGCTGGTCTAATACAAAGAAACATGAACAAGCCTTGCATTCAACGGAGATGCGGATGCTACGATGGTCCTTGTGAATTACACGGCTGGATTATATTAAGAACGAAGACGTCCGCAATACTCTTGGAATTACCCCTATTCCAGCCAAAATGAGGGAGACTCGGTTGCGTTGGTACGGGCATGTAGCCCGAGCAAATACAGAGTCCATTGTAAGCAAGTCACTAGCTCTCGAGCCTCATGGACAAAGACCTCCAGGACGACCAAAAAGGCGTTGGTTGGATACCCTACACGACGATATGCGCATCGTAGGTCTTCGTCCTATAGATGCAGCAAACCGCAACAAATGGAGAGCGAAGTGCAGAGTGGCGGACCCAAAAAAATAATTGGGAACAACGCCAGGAAGAAGATAGTATCAAACAATGTCACCGATTCTTGGAAGTAACGGGTAATCTTGAGAACCACTGGCTGGATTTTGAAGCAGTTTCACCATTCTGTCAAGGATTTCCTAAGGAAGGTTTCTGTGGAAAAGCATTCCATTATGACCAAAAGAAGCCGAGCAGTAGCGATTTCAGTGAATCGAGTAGAAGAAAAACCTGCCATCCGTGCGCCTTTTAAGCTTATGCTGAATAAACCGTTAAAATATCTATGAACTATACTATAAGTGTAAGATTGTTCAGCATGAAAACGTCTAGAAAAGAGTCAGTGACAGCATAATACATCGCCCACTATAAGTGTTTTTACGTTTTCATTTCTTCCAACAATCTCCATTCAGTGGAAATGTAAATTAATAGCTTCGGAGCGAGTTTAACGAGCTAGCAAGCGAGCCTATTACCCCGGCTTCGGCCAGCATTAAACTGTCGAGTCGTGACGAGTTAAGACTTCAGAGAAGAGTATATGTGTTAGGAGTTTCGCTGTTCACCTCGGCTTTTCTGAATTGCGTCTGGGACCTGCCGTCTGTGCACCTTTTAAGCCGGGGCGGGTTGCTAGTAATTAATAGACGCCTTTTCTTCAGAAGAGAATAGAAATTTTGTGTGATACTGCAATCTAAACCTTAGTTATTATATTCTCTTTGCACAGTCTTGTCTCACTTCGTTAACCTATTCCAAATTCTTTGTAAAGAGTCAAGGCTTGGGAACTCCCTCTTCCGTGGTTTCTCGATTCTTCTCCAAGTAAATGTCCAGAAACCCACCGCGCTGGCCGAGAATGGTAACGCGCTACCTCGTGCCTTGCTGACATCGAGAGAGCGTGGGTTCGAATCCACCCTCGGTCGTCCTGAAAATGTTTTCGTGGTTTCAATTGGTCCACGGCCGATTTTCTTCCAAAATTCCTTCCCTGAGCCTTTCTGAAAAGGAAATAAATGGCCATTGACTGTATCAATAAAAAAAAGTACCACATTTAAGACCACCGCCCCTTTTTTCCCAATCCTAGTTTATAATACTGCAGTTGTTTCATTTGAGGGCCTTGAAGATCGTGATAATTTAGCCCCGTGTACTTAGGTTTGTGTACAGGCATTTGTGTGATAAGCTTTTGTTAATGTGAAGTCTGTATTAGTGTATGTATTTGTATTTCAGGTGGCGATTGGAAAGAAGGCGTTCTTGGCCTTAGGTTAGGAACCATCCCAACATTTTCCTGGAGTAGAAGTGAGAAACCACGGAAAACCATTCCAGGTTGGCTGATGTGGGAATAGAACACACCTCTTTTCAAGTTTAGCTTACGAGGTTGAGTGTACCTCGTTCCAGCCCTCAGAACAGAACTACATTTCTTGGCAGAGTCTGTGATCGATCCCGGACCTTCGGGTTGACAGTCAAGAATACTAGCTGCTTCACCACGGGGCGGACCAGTTCATTACAAGTACACATATTGATATAATTACCACAAGAATACAAATTAACAGATTTCTTACACCGAATTACAGGAGGACGATATCGATAATGTCTCAGACCACCTCGAAATGTAGGAGGTCCCAGCTGCGGTCTGAAGGTTAGAATGGGGTATAATAGCCTCGTGAGTCAAAACTGAGAAGAGATTGGTTCGATTCCCACGTCAGCCATCCTGGAAATGGCTCTTCGTGTGGTTTCCCAAATCTACTGCAGGAAAATGGCCTAAATTAAGGCCACAGCCACTTCTTTCCGAATCCTTGCCTGGATTACAAATACATATCCATGTATTTATGCATTTGTTCTGATGACATATGGTACAAAGAATGAATTAGATTGAAAGGAGGGGAAATCATCATGATGCTAATGGTCATGATAATGATTATGATAATTATTGTTTTAAAGGGCCTAACATCAAGGTTATAGACCCCTAATGGTTTGGGTGAAAATCAAATATGATGAAATGAACACTAGAACTAATACTAACCACAATTAACAACTAACTTACGGGCTAGAAGAAGAAACGGACAGAAAGGAAGGAATAAAGGAAATAAGGGAGACGGAAAGACGTACGGCCAGGGAAGGCGGATGGAAAAGGGAAGGAGGAGAGGGTCCGTTCCAAAGTCACTAGAAAAAGGGAAAAACCAGACCCAGCTCAGGAATCCCCCGAACTCACCAGCCGTGAGCCGTTGAGGGTGTAGCAATATCCAGGGTGGACCATAAGTGGTGGGTCACACACACACTGCCTCCTTTAGGACCTTGAGCAGAAGACAGGAGAAAAACAAGAGGTCTAACCCTTCGAAGAATGAGTAATCAGGAAAGATGAGACAAGGGCCAATAAGGCGGGAAAGAGAAAGACTCCGTAGGCCGCGGATACCCTAATACCGTCGGGGTAGGAAGGGAATAAGAGTTGACCAAGGGAGGCCGAGAGGAAATTGACAAGAGAAGAGTCCTTTTCAAGTACAGTAAGTGAAAGTGATGCCGGACTCAGTTGGGGCCCCGTGGTCACCAACCCATGTCCCACTAGATGTGAACCACTGGGAGAGAAGGAGGGGAGAAAATTGGGACGTTTACCGCCCCAAAAATATTTAGACGGGACGCCGCGTCATGGTTCAGAAAAACTAACAAGATGTTCAGTAAAGAACATATAGCCTCCTTTCTCCTAAATGCATGGGTATTGTTATAACTCTTTGTCCTTTACAAGGAGTATAATTGAATGTTGGTTGTAGTAGCTTCTTGAAATACAACGTGCTATAGGGATATTGAACATGAATATGAGGTGCCCCTTGCTAGTGCTACCTCTGTAAAAAAAAATCATTCAATTCGGTTTCACCGTGTTTGAATTGATATGGGGAATGGATTTGCAAACATACATGGCCGCTATTTGCAAACTATTGGGCTGATGACCTTGTAGTCAGTCATAAGATGCTTTCCACAAAAAGGCATGTTGTTGCAAAATCTGGTAGAGATCAAATTATTAGGATGGTCGTAATTTGATGTAAACTTTTAACATTTGGGTGGCCGTCATTCCGTTTCCGTCTAGATGGAGGCGATATAAAACATGACACTGAGGTGTCCTTTGCTAGTGCTACCTCTGTACCAAATTTCGTTCAATTCGGTTTCACCGTGTTTGAATTGATAGGGGGAATCGATTTCACACATACTTGGCCACCATCTGCAAACTGTTGGGCTGATGATCTTGCAGTTTGGTCAGAATATGCTTCCCGCATAGAGATATGTTGTAGCAAAATTTGGTAGAGACTAGATTATTAGGTTGGTCGTAATTACATTTTAGCTTTTAACATTTGGGTGGCCGCGATTACGTTTCCGTCAAGATGGCGGTGATAAAAAACATGACACTGAGGTGCACTATGCTAGTGCTTCCTCTGTACCAAATTTCGTTCCATTCGGTTTCACCGTGTTCGAATTAATAGGGGGAATCGATTTTGACACAAAGATGGCCGCCATCCGCAAACTATTAGGCTAATGACCTATTAGATTGGTCAAAGGATGCTCCCTCCATAAAGGTATGTTGTTGCAAAATTTGGTAGAGATCGGATGGTTAGGTTAGTCGTAATTTGATTTAAGCTTTGAACATTTGTGTGGCCGCCATTACGTTTCTGTCAAGATGGCGGCGATATAAAACATGACACTGAGGTGCCCTTTGCTAGTGCTACCTCTGTACCAAATTTTGTTCCATTCGGTTTCACCGTGTTTGAATTAATAGGGGGAATCGATTTTCACACAAAGATGGCCGCCATCCGCAAACTATTAGGCTGATGACCTATTAGTTTGGTCAAAGGATGCTCTCCCCCATAAAGGTATGTTGTTGCAATATTTGGTAGAGATCGGATGATTAGGTTAGTCGTAATTTGATTTAAGCTTTGAGCATTTGTGTGGCCGCCATTACGTTTCCGTCAAGATGGCGGCGATATAAAACATGACACTGAGATGCCCTTTGCTAGTGCTACCTTTGTACCATATTTCGTTCAATTTGCGTTCACCGTGTTCGAATTGATAGGGGGGGGGGACAGACATTCAGAGTACACACACTCTCTCTCTCACACACACACACACACACACACACACACACACACACACACACACACACACACATACTCACACACAGACAGACACACGTTTTTTTCGCCCTGTGTTGATCTCATAAGTCTACTTCATTTTTTTGCAAATATCGAAAGTAAGCTAAAAATCCGGGACTGTCTCGATAAAATGGGGACGTCTGATATACAGTATATGTCCTTACACTCTGAATGAAACGTTTCTGATCTATAACTCATGAGTTTTTAGCCTATTTTCATTTATGAAAAAAATAGGCTTATGAGATCACCTTTTGTCCGTGTGTCTGTGTGTGCTTGTGTCATTCGTGTGTGTGTGTGTGTGTGTGTCCCTTAATAAAATCAAAACGGCTGGAGCGATATCAATGAAACCCAGTAAGTTAATAGCACAATTCCGGACAACCCCGACCGTGCCCTTCAAATTTTGTTACGTCTCACCAATCCAACATGGCGGCTGTGCGAAATATTTCACCAGCATTCAATATCTCCACAACTATTACCGATATATCCCTGGAATTATGTACGGTGATAAAGGAATCTACTAGATGTTCACCTATGTGACTTTTGAAAACCTGGTAACTACAAAACCAACATGGGGGCCAAGCGAACTTGCGACTTTTAAATAGACGTTTCTCGCGATTTTACCAACAAAACGCAATAAAACTTGGTACAGTATATGCTTATACACATTGTAATGCACCGACATCTAACTTCGTTCAATTGTTCCCATAACCTCAAGATGGCAGCTGTGCCAAATATTTCGCGGCATTCTATATCTCCGAAACTATTACCGGTATCACCCTGAAATTTTGTACGGAGATAAAGGGCACTACTGGAAGTTCATCTATGAGACGTTCAAAAACCGTTTAACCACAAAACAAACATGGCAGGCAAGCGAAATTGAATGTTTTAAATAGAGCCTTTCTCGCAATTTAATGATCCAAACGCAATGAAACTTGGTACAGCAAATGTTTATACACATTGTGATGCACTGGTATCTAATTTAGTTAAATTGTTTACATAACCTCAAGATGGCGGCTGTGCGAATTAGAAAATAAAGTTTATTTCTGTGGCGTAATCATGCGATCGAAGTGAAAGTTTGAATAATGTACCTACGCAATAATTTTCCTTTAATGGTACATAGCTCTATGGCCTACATATAACAATCCAACATGGCAAACACCCGAAATACTTAGACCGTTCTCAATATCTACGAATCCATTACAACAATCAAACTGATTCTTTTTAATGTTCATAGGGGCTATGAACGTAAGTCCACCTATAGGACTTTCAAAAGCCTGGTGATCACAAATCCAACATGGTGGCGACACGAAGTATAAATATTTACATGGACGTTTCTCGCAATCTAACCATCCGAGTGCAGTGAAACTTGGTACAGAAAGTCCTTATACAAATGCTAATCCACTAGCATCTAATTTATTTCAATTGTTTCCATAACCACAAGATGGCAACGGTGCAAAATTTTAAAATCTCGTTTTCTACTTCTTGTGTCCTAATCATGCGATTGAAGGTTGAATACTACACGCAGACAATAATCTTCGGGGCAGATGATCTCGTAGTTTCGCCACTTAAAACAACAATAACTAACTAACAATAATCTTCATGTAATAGTACATAACTCTAGGACATACATAATCCAACATGGCGACCATCCGAAATATTTAGTCTTTTCTCAATATCTACGAATCTATTACAGCAATCAAACTGAAATTTTGTATGTTGATAGAGGCAATTAACATAAGTAGGATATATGAAAATAGCCTTTAGTTCTTCACGGAACTACTTGTTATTATTTCAAGAGAACCTCCCAGGGCCTCACAAACAGCGGGACTTGGATTTCTGACCGCAGGACCCCAGTAGAAAACTCTTTGGAGGGCCAGCAGTGGCTCTAGAACCACGGGTTAACTACCTTCTGTATGCACGAAGGAATGATGGTGCTCTTCCTGACAGAAGTCTATGATGTTAAACTACTGTACATTTGAACTAGGGGGCTTCGGTGGCGTAGTTAGTAGCATGCTGAGCTTCTCTGCCCAAGGTCGCGGGTTCAAATCCGGTCGAAGTCGTCGGATTCTTTAAAAACGTCAAAAAACACTCAGTATACCTTCATTCGGAGGGGAAGTAAAGGCGGCGGTCCCATGTCATAGATTTATGGCATGAAAAAGAGCCTTCCACTAACTACAATTGTGTGAAGCCAAAATTTGTAGGTTAGAATTGATAACGCTCTATTAGTTCCAAGGTGCTGACTGCGATGCCATCTAGTAGCCAAGTCCGCAAACTAGATGTCGTGGACAGTAGCATTTGGTAGAAAAATTAGGAACTACAGTACTTGAAATTACTGTCTGCAGTCCTTACTTGAATTAAAACAGATAACACACAATAATACAGTCATCACAATTAACAGCGGTTATCAGACAGATTCTACACACACCCAAAGTACACGGGGCTACATGGCCACGTTGTCGCATCCCCTAATCTAAAGGAACCGACCAACCAACCTACACAGTTACATACTGCATCCGAAAACCTTGTCACAGGGTGCACTAACCTTTGCCCTTGTGTCGAAAGCAAAAACATATGTACTGTTGATACTGAGAGCAAGAAAAACGCACTGATGCCATTTCTTGTGGCCTACTTTCAATGAGTTACTCTGTACAGTGTACAATAATGTGATTGTAAGAGCAAAGGCCATCACTGAAAGCACACGTCGGTAAACTGTGACTCACACATCAAGCAAGGAAATAACGGTACCAGACACTGTCCCAGCATGTCTCCGCATAAGTTGGATAGTCAGCTTGCCACGGTGGGTGAGTGGATAGCGTGTCGGTCTACTAACCCCAAGATTGCAGGTTCGCCCCTGACCGTGGTAAGTGATTTTTGAAAGGCGGCAAAAATACGATACGCATGTCATACGATGTTGGTATGTCAAAGAACCCATTTGAATTCAGTAGGCCGAGTTCATAATGGCAAAATTAATCTCGGGAATTTCCGCCAGCACAAAGTTCCTCATTTCTCTACTAGAAAGCGCTATTGTGTCCAAGGAGATTAGATATCTAACATCTAACCTCCTTGACTTTCATAGTAAAGGAACTACGAAATTCGACATGCAAGCTACCCTCTGGGTGTCAAATAGCAAAGCTTGCACCCGGGGCCATACGATATTATTATTATTAGTTGGATAGTCCATCAAAACTGTGCCAAATAAGGGGCAGCGGGTTCGAGTCTCACATGGGTAGCACATGAATGAATATTATTTAATTTACTAAAATGAATGAATTTATTTAGTACAATGAATTATTTTTAATACAACCTCTATGGACATCAAATTGGCAGGTGATAAACTAAAGGAAGTATGAGACATCTGTTACTTAGGAAGCAGAATAACCAGTGTTGGACGAAGCAAAGAGGTTATTAAAAGTTGGTTGGCTCAGGCAAGGAAAGCATTTCTACAAAAAAAGGAATCTGTTGACTCGAATAAAGATTTAGGTATTAGGAAGTAATTTTTGAAATCCTTTGTCTGGAGTGTGGCACTCTATGGGAGTGAAACTTGGACTTTTGGTACAGCAGAAAATAAGAGAATTGAAGCGTTTGAAATGTGGTGTTACAGGAGAGTGATGAAGATCAGATAGGGTTACAAACGAGGATGTATTAAGACGAGAGAGATAGGATATATGTTTCTGGCGACTGCTAATGAAGAGAATAGATAGGCAGGTAGGACACATAGAAAGACACCCAGGAATAGCAAGCTTAGTTATGGAAGGAAGGGTCGAGGAAAAAACTCTTGGGGTAGACCTCGGATGTAGGGTGTGGTAGCTATGTTGAGATGATGATGATGATGATGATGATGATTGTTGTTTTAAGGGGCCTAACATCTAGGTTATCGGCCCCTAATGATCTGGGTGATAGCGAAAATGATAATGGAATGGAAACCAGAACGAAAATTATGTGAGACGGAAAATACGTACAAAAAGGAACTCAGATGGAAACAACTCACAATATGGTCTTACAAAAGGGAATTTAGAACGAAAAGATTCACAAAAAGAATAGATTGAAAAAGACCCACAAAACGTAGGCTAGGTTCAAAATACGTACAAAATGCAATGTAGCGTCGAAATACTTACAAAATGCAACTGAAATTCAAAACACTTACAAAATGCAAATTAGATCGAAAATACGTACAAAATGCAATTGAGGTTCAAAATACTTACAAAATGCAATTGAAATTGAAAATACACAATGCAATTCAGATTGAAATATCCCAGTTCCAATCCAAATTATTCACAAAGTGCAATTGAAATTCAAAATACTTACAAAATGCAATTGAAATTGAAAATGCTTACAATGTACGGTAGATTCAAACGACTCATGTGGATTGACAATACTTACAAAATGCAATTTAGATTGAAAATACTTGACAAAATGTAATTTAGATTCAAAATACCCACAAAATGCAATTGAGAATCAAAATATGTGCAAAATGCCCACCAAACAAAATGCAATTTAGATTCAAAATTCGTGCGAAATGCGGTTTTGGTTGTAAATACTTACAAAAGACAATTGAAATTCAAAATACTCACTAAAAGGCCCGGCTACCTGCATTGAAAGACTTACTAAAAAGCAATTCAGATTGTCAATCTTTACAAAATGCAATTGAGGTTGAAAACAATCGCGAGATGAAATTTAGATCGAAAAAACTTACAAAATGCAACGTAGATTAAAAATACCTTAAAAAATCGCTAAAAGGGAATTTAGATACACGGTGAACCAAGTAACAAAAACAGTGCGGGAATCTTAAAGAGAAAAGGAAAGGAAATATAATGAAAAGGGGAGGGGAGAGGAGAGGGGAAAGAGGAGAGGGTCCGCCCCAAAGGGAAGGGACAAAAGGGGAAAACGGACCCAGCTCAGGAATCCTTTGGGGTCGCCAACTCCCGAACTCACCAGCCGTGAGCCCCTGAGGGTGTAGCATTATCTAGGGTGCACCAGAAGTGGTGGGGCTACATACACCCTGCCTCCTTAAGGGCCTTGAGCACAAGGCAGGAGGTAAAATAAAAATAAAAAGAAGGCTGACCCCTCACAGAAGAAGGGTATCAGGACAGATGAAGCCATTTAAGGCGGGAAAGTGAAAGACTCCCAAGGCCTCGGATAACCTAATACCGTCGGGGTCGGAAGAGAACAAGAGTTGACCAAGGGAGGTCGACAGGTAATGTAGAGATGAAACGATTAACGCAGGACAGGGAGACATGGAAGCTGCATCAGACCAGTCAAAATACTGAAGACTCAACCAACTACAACAACGAATATTAAATAAATAGATCACATACTTATTTATTTATTTAATTGTTTATTATTTTTTTTACTTCTGATTCCTCTATTTATTTATATATTTATCTGAGCAAATTTTGAAATTCTTTATAGGTAGTACATCCTTTGTTTTAGGGTATCTTTGAGTAATTTATTGGCGAACAAAATCCTAGGCATTATCATCATCATGTTCATCGAACATAAGTAGCAGAAGTATTTTGTATTTGTTTAACAATTGGCTGTTGATGATGGAAACACCAGGAATGATTCAGGCATACAGTATAACGTTTGGCTGGTAATTTCCAATGGAACGGAATAAAACATAGAATGAAAGTGGTGGGTGATGTACCTAGTCAGCAAAAAGGCATAGACCAGTATATTCCATCATTAGATCGTGACCCTTAACGACCTACCGCCCTTGGCAATTAGGAGCCGTGCGTGTCAGATATTGAAGAAAGAGAACAAGTGGGTTAGTCTGGAGATGGGGAATGAAGATTATAAAAAGTTAAGGTCACTTTCAAGAGACCGACAAGAATTCTGTTTTTGCCTTGACCCTAACTTCCACTGCAAATGAGGAAATAAATAGTATGAGCTTTGATGTAAGTATCGTCATGAATGAGAATCACACAACACCTTAGACATCAATTCTTAAATATGCAGATGGTAACAAATTAAGTGAACATATTAAATAAGGTAATTGTATTCATAAAAAATGAGCCTTCGTGGCTTAGGCGGCAGCACGCCAGCCTCTTACCGCTGGGTCCGTGGTTCAAATCCCGGTCACTCCATGTGAGATTTGTGCTGGACAAAGCGAAGGCGGACAGGTTTTTCTCCGGGTACTCCGGTTTTCCCTATCACAATTTCATTCCAGCAACACTCTCCACTATCATTTAATTTAATCTGTCATTCATCTGATCATTGCCCCAGGGGAGTGCGACATGCTTCGGCAGCTAGTACAGTTCATATCCTCGCCGCTAGATGGGGGCTTCATTCATTCCATTTCCTGACCCGGTTGGTCGACTGGAAGCAGGCTGTGCATTTTCATTAATCAATTATATGACTGAGTACTAATCATATGTATTAACTTATCCTCCGAACTCTACTTGGTGTCTATGTACTGGAACTCCTACGAGCCCCAACTTCACCACAAACAAAGAAATAAATAAATAAATAAATAAAATATAAATAAATAAATCGTCATAATCATCATTTATTGCATGTAACATGCCATTAAGACCCATTAGTATAAACAGGTTAAAAGTTCCGCCTGATCAATACTTTTATTAATTAAGATCATTGTGCGGTCATTAATGGGACATGTTTGGAGGCCTTGCATACAATTTAACCTCTTGCTATTTGCCAATATAATAAGTTTGGTTATTAATCGTTGCTCTAACAAGACGGATTAGAGGCCAATCTCTGCCATGGCAAATGTAGAAGTTATGCACTTTGTAAGTTTTATATTAGGCAAGATATGATTTCAGCGCAGTGACTTCATTGGTTTTATTTTCTTTATATTGCTGGTGAAGTCTTGAGGAATTAAGTGTTCCTACTGCTGATTCCAACAAAGGTGTTCTGAACTGTTGCTGTCATACCGAACCGGTACCATAAATTTGTGTCTTCAATAACATCTAAAGACCACCGTGAAGTGTCTATTGTAAGTGATTATAGACCTAGTTCATAAGACTTTTGATATAACTCATATTAGGCGTAAATGTTTCAATCTCTCTTTATGGTGCACCATACAAGATTCAATTTTAAGGGAATTTTAAGTGCTACGCAAAAAATATTCTTGTATCGTTCTGTCATATCGGCTGAGGAAGGGGCCAAAACTATTATTTAGGCCTCGAAACATGTCCCATTAATGACCACACAGGGATCTTAATTAATAAAAGTATTGATCAGGCGGAACTTTTAACCTGTTTATACAAATTAGTTTATCAATACGGAACCAGAATGAATCTTTTAAGTTCTAAAATTATGACCCATAGCAGAAAAACAAGGAAATACAACAATTCTTAATTACCATATAAATAGCAAGCATAACATAATATAACATTGTAGGCCTACTTCATAACAGGAAGTATTATTAGAGCTTGTCAAATAATGGTTGCATATATTATATCAACGATTTCTATCCCTGGCATCTTCCATACTTGCAGCTGGATCCATCTGGATCAGTGCCAACACAATTCAATCTTTCCATCTTGTGCTTGGTCAACCTCTTGGACGTTTCGTCGTTGGTTGAAACTTCTTCTCTCTATCTCTCTGCTGATGTCTGCCTTTTTATAACGGCGATATAACTTCTCTTTACTCTGCCTCTCCCAACTGTCAGTTTCTATGCCGTATTTTGGGCCATACATTTTCCGCAGTATTTTCCTCTCAAATGCACATATGAAATGAAAATCCACAGCCTGCTTCCAGTCTCCGACCGGGTCAGGAATGGAATGAATGAAGCCCCCATCTAGCGGCGAGGATATAAACTGTGCCGGCTGCCGAGGTCAGACGCACTCCTCTGGGGCAATGATTAAATGAATGACAGCTGAAATGAAATGATAGTTGAGAGTGTTGCTGGAATGAAATGTTGACAGGGAAAACCGGAGTACCCGGAGAAAAACCTGTCTGCCTCCGTTGTGTCCAGCACAGATCTCACATGGAGGGACCGGGATTTGAACCACGGACTCAGCGGTGAGAGGCCGGCGTGCTGCCGCCTAAGCCACGGAGGCTTTGTCTCTCAAATGCACATATACATTCTTCAAAAGTTATTGGAGTCACCACGGTTCACAACCATACAACCATACCTTACATGTATAGATGGATCATGTTTTCCTGAGATATCACACGTGCTATAGGAAACATGAGTAGCGTTGGTGATTCTTTGTCTTATTTCCTTTTTTTACTAGCCTATTTTCAATTTTGAAAAAATAGGCTTATGAGATCACCTTTTGTCCGTGTGTGTGCGTGCGTGCGTGTGTGTGTGTGTGTGTGTGTGTGTGTAATAAAATCTAAACGACTGGAGCGATTTCAATGAAACTCGGTAAGTTCATAGCACTATTCCGGGCGACCCCGACCGTGCCCTTCAAATTTTGTTACGTCTCACCAATTCAACATGGCGGCTGTGCGAAATATTTCACCAGCATTCAATATCTCCGAAACTATTACCGATATCACCCTGGAATTTTGTATGGTGACAGAGGGAACTACTAGAAGTTCACTTATGTGACCTTTGAAAACCTGGTAACTACAAAATCAACATGGCGGCCAAGCAAATTTGCGACTTTTAAATAGAAGTTTCTCGCGATTTAACCAACCAAACGCAATGAAACTTGGTACAGTATATGTTTATTCACATTGTAATGCACCGACATCTAACTTCGTTCAATTGTTTACATAACCTCAATATGGCTGCTGTGCGAAATATTTCACCGGCATTCTATATCTCTGAAACTATTACCAGTATTACCCTGAAATTTTGCACGGAGATAAAGGGCACTACTGGAAGTTCATCTATGAGACTTTCAAAAACCGGTTAACTACAAAACGAACATGGCGGCCAAGCGAAGTTGAAAGTTTTAAATATACTTTTCTCGCGATATAATGATCCAAACGCAATGAAGCTTGGTACAGCAAATGTTTATATACATTGTAATGCACTGGTATGTAATTTAGTTCAATTATTTACATAACCTCAAGATGGCGCCTGTGCGAATTTTTAAATCACGTTTTTGTTTCCTATGTCGTATTCAGGCGATCGAAATGAAAGATTGAATAATGAACCTACGCAATAATTTTCCTTTAAAGGTACATGACTCTAAGGCCTGTACATATAACAATCAAACATGGCGACCATCCGAAATATTTAGACGGTTCTCAATATCTACGAATCTATTACAGCAATCAAACTGATTTTTTAAATGTTCATAGGGGCTATGGACATAAGTTCACCTATAGGACTTTCAATAACCTGGTGATCACAAATCCAACATGGCGGCGGAGCGAAGTATAAATATTCACATGGTCGTTTCTCGCAATTTAACCATCCGAGTGCAGTGACACTTGGTACAGTAAATCCTTATACAAATGTTAATCCACTGTTATCTAATGTTTTTCAATGGCTAATAATGGATTCCGATTACTAGATGTTGATAATCGAACAATTTTACCAACTTATTATCAGCTATTCAATATTTAGGAACAGAACTTGTTGTTTCCATAACCACAAGATGGCATTTGTGCGAAATTTTAAAATCTCTTTTTTTACTTCTTGTGTACTAATCATGCGATTGAAGTTTGAATACTACACGTACACATTAATCTTCATGTAACAGTATATAACTCTAGGCTCTACATATATAAATGTCCAACATGGCGACCACCCGAAATATTCAGACGGTTCTCAATATCTACGAATCTATTACAGCAATCAAACTGAAATTTAGTATGTTGATAGAGGCTATTAACATTAGTAGGATATATGAAAATAGGCTGTATAGTTCTTCACGGAGCTACTTGTTTTATTTCACTTTTGTTTGACAATATTGATACTAAATATTTGAATGTTTCAACTGTCTCAAATGTGTGCACTCCAACATCGATAGCGATCGAAACATTCTGCCGACGTGATATAATCATGTTTTTAGCCTACTTTCGATTTTTGCAAAAAATGAAAGTAGACTTATGAGATCAACACAGGGCGAAAAATTGTGTGTCTGTCTGTGTGTATGTGTGTGTGTGAGTCTGTGTGTGTGTGTGTGTGTGTGTGTGTGTGTGAGTGAGTGAGTGAGTGTACTCTGAATGTCTGTCCCCCCTATCAATTCGAACACGGTGAAACCGAATTGAACGAAATTTGGTACAGAGGTAGCTCTAGCATAGGGCACCTCAGTGTCATACTTTATATCGCCGCCATCTTTACCAAAACTGAATGGCGGCCATTCAAACGTTCAAAACGTAAACTCAAATTACGGCTAAACTAATCATCCGATCTCTACCAAATTTGGTGACAACATACCTTTATATAGGACGCGTCTTTCACCCAAACGTCAAGGTCATCGGCCTTGCCATTTCAGGATGGTGGCCGTGTGAATTATGCAACCATTATAATCAGTAGCTTAAGACCCACCAATTCAGATTATCAAGCCTAGGGTGGTTTAAGCTATCCTGAAGGTCGTGATCCGTTATTTATTATAATTTAATATTATAATATTATTCTGCATGACTGGCTTAAAAGAGCTGAGCTGTATCTGCCACACGACAAGATGGCAGCTGTCCTCATGAGCCTGTCTTATATTTCAGTAGTTTTAGTATGTTGTATGCGATATACCCTACTGATACAATAATATAAACTTTGTATGAAATGATCTATAATGAAGATGTACTGCAGTTTAGAAATAGTTTATTTCAAGTCATTATTTGCCAACAGGTTGAATCTAATATATCAGTTAAGATCGCCATGATGTTACGGATATGTTTAGCTCTGGGCTAGCGTGTTAGCCTGTCACGCCATTGACTGGGGATCGAATACTGCTACAGTTAACTTTTTTTTCTTGAATTATTTTACAAATGATGTGCACAAGCTCTTTTCACAGATACTGAATAAAATGTCATTTAGCTCAAAGGGGAGGCTAATGTATACACTCGTTTATTAATAAAATCACAGTCCCAGCATTGCACATAAACAGAAGACATTACGAAAAGGAGAATAGAAAAATTAGATACACGTTGTTATCAACCACAGCCTTCTTAATGTCTCTGTACGGTGCTGTCCTCTTGTGGGTTATGTGGGTAGTATTGTTCCAAATATACCGCTGTGTCAATACCTGGCCTCCTAAAGTATGGCAATTTTGTAATACTGGTAGTTCGACTATTAGCCACGATCGCGCTCCGATTACCTTTAATGATAGAACGTACAAGGCACTGCCGGCAGGAAGTTAGGTCCTCATTTGAGTACGTAATTCAATTGCTTATATGAGGACGAAGCGTCCTTCTGGCAGGACCGTTCTTTTTTCCATTATATAGAGGGAAATGTAACGAATCAGCGCATGCAAGTCTGAAGTTGGTAGCTCTGACCGTTCAGTAATGGCGGCGATTATACGTAATGGTGACTGTGTTTATGTTTTTGCTACCTATTTCGATGCTCCAAACAGCGGAGATGCATGGAGTCGCTCGTTATTTGCTAGTAATTATGATATCAGTAAATGTCATGGTACTGTAGTTTAAATTACGTGTAGTTGTGCAACTGTGCAGTGGGATATTGACAAAAACACAACTAGGCTTTTTTTTATTTATTTATTCTCGAGTGATGGACGCGCCGTCGCTCATACATTTATTTAGTCTCTGTACTATAAGAAAACACGTTTATACTTTATACGTTTATATATTTTAGAGTCAATATGTTGTTAAGAGACAGTTATTGTATTAGTCAATATGAGTCATATTGAATATTTTAGAATATTTACAGACTTTTATTGTTTGCCCAGTACCAGAACTGCAATATTATTACGCTCTGATAACCCAAAGTACTGCCGGAAGGACGCGTCCTGCTGGAAGGCCAGTTCAAACATTTGCCATAAGGGTCCAAAGTCCTGCTGGAAGGACGCACCGCTGTGTACAAAAGTACTTCCGGAAGGTCCTTCTAGCAGGACGAGTGACTGTACGCTCTATCATTAAACACTGCCAGTTGGATCGCCTCCCTCCTGGCTACTTTAAACTGCCTACTCGTTGAACACCCAGAGGCGTACTAGATAAATATGAATTCACTGCTAGGTCGCAGCACCAACCTACTGTGATTGGCGCGGATTTTTTAAGGGGAAGGTACCCAAAACGATAGATCCTTAAGTTTGCAGGCTGGCTTAATATAGAGATTAACGGACGTGAATGCATTACAATAAGTTAGTAGTTTTGTTATTCAATCATCATAAAGTATATAATATTGATTTTGACACTTACTGGCTAATTATCAATATAAAAGAAAACAAACACTACATGGTGGTAGAGGTGGTTTTAGGGATGAGGACAAAGAGTTATAAATATACCCATACATTTAGGAGAAAGTAGGCTATATGTTCTTTGCTGAACATCTTGTTTTGTTTTCGATTCATTAACCACCAACACCATTTTCTTCGCTTCCGGTAGGAATCTTGATATATCAGTCGTTACATGATCCGAAGTCTTCCCCATGATTACCACATCATCAGCAAATGCTAGAATTATGTCGTATCCGACCATCTCCAGTTCCGCGTTGTACCTTCTCCAATGCTATTTGAAAAGGACTGGGGTTAGAGGATTCCCTTGTCTCAATCCACTTTGAAAGCTAAAGGATTCTCAATACTTGATTTGTAAACTGCCGATCTCGTGCATAGCCGTTCATAATACCATACGGTTTATACTGTCAACAAGTTAGAGGAATTCATCTCTGTATAATTGACATGCGCGCCACGTAAAATTGTTAAATCTAAGCCGCATATTGATGTACCTGTGTATTGTGCCAAATTGGACACGGATGACTAGCATCGAACCGGGGTCTTTATAAAAGAAAGGCCAGGCCCACGATTCTGCTGAGAATCGAACCATTGATATCTGAGGGGGAACAGCCACAGTGAACCCAAGGAGCAATGAGTTATAACTGTATATAATTATAACAGCATGATTTCACGTCCAGAACGAGAATATTATAGCATTAAAGTTGGAATATTGTAGAAAATACAAGCCAGTATACGTATAAGCTACTAAGAGCTGAAGAAAACGGGCCAACTTGACAGTTGACTAATCGCAGCTAGCAAAGGGGCGTTACCAGTTGACGCCAGCGAACTACTTATCGGTGGCACTGGGGGAGCGAGTAAAGATTGATGGCGATGGGAACCCCAGTCTCACAAGGAGAAGGAGCTGGGTGGGGGTGGTCACCCACAGAAATTAATTAATTACGGCCAAATGGAGCAATGAATTGAGATGAAACTTACATCCAGATGCATATATTCTAGGAAAGGTAATTTAGGAGTGTCCACACACCTAAATTAAAGCCTGCATCTAAAAAGGAGCTTGTGCACAGACCAAATCCGCGGCAGAGCTAGGATTTGTCTTGTAGCAGCAGGGGAATAACCGAGGTAGAAAGCAATTAATTCTAATTAATTGGACGAAGCAATTGCCAGCACGCAAGTGAATTTGGAACCTCCATGAATAGACGAGTAAGAATCACACTTCACTTTGACAGAGAACGCATTATTAAGGAAGAGAGTCGCTGCTGGAAATCCTGTGGACTACTTTTTGTCACGGAGCTTTATATGGGGGAAGCTGTAGGAGACAGTCAGTTCTTCTTGACTCAACTCGTGGAACGAGATGCTGTTCGACCACGCAGGAAAGTGCGCGAAATTTATAAGTATTGACGTTCAGTAGTGTAGTAATGAACAATGAAAGGCGCATCGTGCAGCATAATAAAAGTAATTCTGCATTATATGATAATTAGTCTACAGCAGACGTATAAGCAGACAGTATACGCGACTAATAAGCACTACAGCGTAGAGATATTTTAGCAGGATGTTTACAGACAATGAACCTATCCACAGGGAGTGTTATAATAGGTAAAATAGCACATAAAATTGTAATGAACACTACAGTTTTACGGAAAGAGCCTCCGTGGCTTAGGCGGCAGCACGCCGGCCTCTCACCGCTGGGTCCGTGGTTCAAATCCCGGTCACTCCATGTGAGATCTGTGCTGGACAAAACGGAGGCAGACAGGTTTTTCTCCGGGTACTCCGGTTTTCCCTGTCAAAATTTCATTCCAGCAACACTCTCCACTATCATTTCATTTCATCTGTCATTCATTTAATCATTGCCCCAGAGGAGTGCGTCAGGCCTCGGCAGCCGGCGCAGTTCATATCCTCGCCGCTAGATGGGGGCTACATTCATTCCATTCCTGACCCGGTCGGAGACTGGAAGCAGGCTGTGGATATTCATTTCACTACAGTTTTACGGGAACCTGGAAAGCATCACAAGTATTTGTGATCTATGTTTGAGCAACTTTGCAGTAGAGAAGATAGAAGCTGTAGCAGACGGGAGATGAGCACACACACGCGAGATAGACTTTCGAAGGAGACAGGCGGTTGTCAGGATTTAGTTGCATCGCATCTCTGAAGTCAGGCAATAGTGGGAATCCAAGCAAAGATCCGTGTGAAAATCGTGTATAAAGTTATGTTACAGTGGTCATAAAAGTGTTTATGTTTATATATTAAAAGAATGTGTGTTGTTTAAAAGGTATAAAATGCCACTAGTGCAAGATATAATTACCATGTGCAAATCCTATGCAATGTGTCGTATGGAAAGTGTAATGATGGCTTAAGGCAATCATGATGGTGGGCGAACTGCTGTCGTGTTGGACTAACCCAGCGAGAATGAAAGTGAGTACCATTCCAATATGTTGATATGATTTAATAGCTCACCATACAACAAATCATTTCCTCAAATATTAAGAATTAACAGTCATTTGTGTACGAGTTCACGTCCCTCGTATTTTTTATAAATATATGGCTTTGAGGATTACAAGCTTACGACCATTTAGGCGTAAGATGTTGATGAAAGTAACGATAACATTAATTGATAATAATAATAAATATAATTTGGGGTCGGTAACAATAATAAATATATAAATCGGCGTATTTATGCCTATAGAACGTGCTAAGTGTGTCATATCTATTGTAAAAATACTGTGTTATTGTGAAAAGTAAGGAAGATAGATAAATGGCGAGATAAAGAGAGTTTTTCAGTGTCATTGAAATGATAGATAAATGTTTTATTATGTTATATTCTACACGGTTGTATTTGAGAGCCATTAAGATAGTCAATGAAAATGCCAGTAAATTAATACTTGTTTTGGAGCCACGTAAAAGCTTTGGCTTATAAGTAAATGTATGAAGGACATGAGTGCTTTAGGAATTGAGTCATCTGTAAGAAATGTTATTTTAGCCGCGATCAGCGAGCATGTAACGTAGAATCAAGAGATTTACGTCAATAAATTGCAGGAACCATCCGAGAATAGTTCGCACGTTGACGAATCTAGTAGGCTAATCTTCGAAGCTACGAGATGGTATCGCCGTAGAGCATACATGTGTATTCGCAACAGAGCTGGGACAGAGTCTGTCTGTATCCACCGTTAGCAGAATCTTCGCTGCCAGGGAAAAACACTAGACACCCTAGGTAGGCCAGTATAGTAATTGATCTGTCCTTAGAGGTAAGACAAAAATTCTTCGAGAAGGAAACATGGAGTTCCTCTAGTTATAGTCGTACCCGTCCAGTGAGATAACAGTTTGAAACTCAGTTGGGACGCACGCAAAACCACTGATTACGTCCATAGAACGGCGAAGCTATTATGTGATCCATCCCTTGCTTTGAAAACTAAATAGGAGCCGATATGAGCCCATTAAATACTCGAAGTGTAGGTATTAAATAATTAGATCGACTCAATTCGTAATGACACAATACAATCATGTTCCCCAGCAGGGCTGCACCATTGAGTGAGCACATGGCCATTGCAGGAAGTCTGTCAGAGTAGCAGGTAGAATCTACAGACCCGGCAGCCAGATTGCCTGGACGGTCCGTGACGGATCTCTTGTTCACGCTAAAGGGAGTTAATAGACCGGATCCTTTTATTTTAAGATTGTAGTGGGACACTGAAGGATCTCGATATTTCGAAAAGTAATTAAGATGTGCTTGATATGATGGTATCAAATGAATTATATGTACTGTTTCCATACATATGGAATGTTGGAATGAAGTAATTGGATAAGATTTGGCCAAGTTATTGTCCGAGGACAAATTAACGGCACCAAATAAATAGATGCATTTTTGTAAAGAATAACTACCCAGTTCATGCTAATTTATTCATACGGGTAGCGTAATTTAATGATATGACACGTTTGTAACGATAATGATATGACCAGACCCAGAAGAGTGTTGTATGGTGAAGCTATAAAATATCTATAACTATGTGTATTTTGGATGGGAAGGTGTACCACTTTAGCGTTTGAAACTTGTGGGAAAAGAAGACGATACGCGCGGAAAAGCAACACATGCTATACAGGGCATAAGCTAATGAATCAATGTCATTTAAAGTAAATGTTCCGTGTCAAAACGGATAAAAATTTGATAATTGCACATTTAATGTTATTTAAATGTAATTTGTGTTTGTTGTGTTGTGATATGCAAATTTGTGTTAAATTGTGCCACGTGAAGAACACTATGGACACTCGCAAATGTCAAAGATAGGATATCTAGGATAGATATGAGTGCGGTGGAGCACCAAACTGTATGAGAAGAGACTCACATGTAATTTTGATTTTTGTTGTGAGGAGTAATTATAAAATATTTTTGTGTTTTGTGTTGTGTTTTGCCATGAATTAGTACCATTAAATATGAAATTTAGGACTATGTTGTTTCTTTCAAGTAGAGCAGTTACCTGATAGACTCAAATCCTGAATATGTGCTCGTATAGTGGGTTGAACGCCCCATGCCTCGAAAGACCGTGAACTAGCTGGGATACGAACACATGTTCCAGATGATAACGAAAGGGTACAGTATCAATATTACAGTAATGGTTCATGATACAAAGTTTCACTTCAATCGTTTAATACGATCCGAGAAATAAAGGATAAGTTTTAAAAATTTTACGCATTCGTCATCTTTAATTTTTGAAGATAATTGAATAATATTAGACACTAATATGTTATGGTATAAATAATAATTTGATGTGCTAAGTTTCATTGTGCCCCGACGAATTGATCACCAGAAAAGTCAATGTTTTTATATTTGAATTTCGCGTGGCTGCCGTTTTGTTTTAATGTTTATCAGGTTAATGAAAGTCACATATGAGCTTACTATATAATCATGAATCATTACAAAATTTCAGGCAATAGTTTCGGAGGGATGGTTAAATATTTCACACGGCCACCATGTTGGATTGGTGACGAGATAGAAGTTTGAAAGTTACGATTGAGATGTCCGGAGATGGAGGTACGTTCCTACCAAATTTCATTAGCGTCGGCCCAGTCGATCAAACATTATTTGGTAGAGGAATGGGAGGAGGGGGCGAATGAGGCTATATTTTATGTGATGAAAATAGGCTAAACGTTATAGCATTTGGAATAGCATTTGCAAAACGGTGATGTGTAGAAGGAAGCGCATTTCACAAGTAGGAAAGATATTCAATTCATAAACGGGCTTAGTTGTGTTCACCCCATAATCATCTTCATTTCCCCTTTTCCAGCCGTCACTGGGTGGGGGCAAATATGGTTTCTCTCCACTTTGTTCTGTCGTTCCACCATTCCTCTTCCGACACGGTGTTCCAATCCAGGTTCCGTTTTCTAATGCTATACTTCACCGAATCCATCCAACGCATTCCTGGTCTTCCTCATCCTCTCTTCCCTGTCATCCGTCGTTCCAGTGCTCGTCTTGGTAGCCTTACTTCATTCATCCGTTTGACATGTCCAAACCATCTCAATCTGTTTTTCTCCAGTTTGTCATTTAGTTTCTGTAGTCCTAGTTCTTTCCGTATATCTTCATTTCTCACTCTGTCTCTCCTCGTTTTCTGGACCATACTTCTCAGGAATCTCATCTCAGCTGCCTGTACTCTGCTCTCATCTGTCGTAGGCATTGTCCAAGTTTCTGCTGCATATGTCATTATAGGAACATAACATGCTTTGTACATAACTTCTTTAGCCTTAATTGGTATATCCTTGTTCCATACTAGTTCCCGTACCCGTTGGTAGAAAGCACTCCCGAGTTGTATTCTTGTGCTAATTTCCAAATCTAGTCTTCCATCTTCAATCAGTTCACTTCCCAAGTATTATAAGTGTTTAACCACTTCCAAATCCTTATCTCCGACTTTGATTCCTCCTTTTCCTTCTTTCACACCTCTACTCATCACCACTGTTTTATTCTTCTCCACATTTATCTTCAATGCCCATTGCTCAATCGTTTCATTTATTACGTATAACTGTTCTTGTACAGGCCGGACGTTTGTTTTAGACGAGTGAAAAATCTAAATGGAAGCCTGGAGGCGAGTTACTACAGTACCTGTGTTGTTATCAGCTGTCCCAAGCAGTCCGATGATTGACAAAGCTGTCTTACACTCCTATTGAAGTACAGTCATTGGCAAATATAATGACGTTCTGTTCGTAAATACGTAACGTGTATTTTCGCGTCACACAATACTTCAACTCTGACTGTACTGTCTGCAAGTCGGTGTCGCCACGTGCTCAAGTCTGGAATTCCATCACATCAGATCGGTGGTGACATATGTGAAGCGATAGGGTGAGAGAGTGACTGTGTACAGGCTCACCCGCAGGCTTCAAGGTCAAGGGCAATCGTCAAAAACTAACGTCCGGACTGTACCGCCATCTCATCCTCGCCCCAGATCACAACATCGTCTGCAAACAACATTACCTTTATCTTTGCCCTACTATAATCTTTCATTGCTGCCTTCATGATGTCATCCATCACCTTTAAGAACAATAAGGGTGACAACACACTACCTTGCTTTAGTCCAGTGTCAACTTTAAACCATTCCGATGTCCCGACTCTAGTCTTCACACTACTGTAGCAATCCATGCACATTCCATTTATCCTGTCTCTCATTTCCTTGCCTATCCCCCCTATTTGTTAAGCTTTCCCAAACTTTTGTTCTAGGGATGCTATCATAGGCCTTTTCTAGATCAATAAAAGTCATTACCATATCCTTCCCATATTCCCTACTTTTTTCAATGTTCTGTCTCAGAATGAAAATGGGTTACACTGTTGACCTGCCCCCTCTAAATCAAAACTGCTCCTCCTCGATTTAGCTTTCTACCTTTACTCTAATTCTTTTTGATGTGTAACATCTTTCCGCTCGGTTGCTGGATAGCCTATTTTTGTGGGAGTGATTTTGAAAAATGGGACGGAAGTGGATCGGACGGAAGTGTAAGACGCACTGCCAGCTGGATCGTATCCCTCCTGGACATTCATCAACACACAAAAATCTTTAGTTACACACTAATAATACATAATTCCAAGACTTTCTTTTTTTTCTTCACTGCCTACTTGATATTTCTACCCTCGCACTGCCTTCTTAATTGTTCTCGCACTGCCTTCTTGATACTCTGCTGCTAATCATATCCAAATGACTCATTTTAACAGAATCCATATGAAATTACGTGTTGGTCTGTGAATCAGGAGGTCCGGGAACTGGGCAAGCCTTTCATGATCTACTGCTGTGCACATTGCATTTACTCGCAAGTTGGTCTATTTATAAGGAATTTAAGGTTATGAACGGGGTCGCGTCTATTAATCTAGTTGGTCCATATCGTATTCTTTATTTAGGCTATTGCTGGTGGAAGCTACAAATCATCTAATAAAATGAGTTCCGTATTATAAACTACAATATCTGTAAAACACTCCCTTTTACAATATATTAATATTTGTGCCAATAATATTATAAAATACCGGTGTATCAACAATTTCACGTGAGGTTTCTTCTATGTCAGATGTTACACATCATATGCGACTACTGTAAGGCTCGTAAAGTTTTTTTTTTTTATTTCTAGGATTCTTTCCATTACATTGGCAACATGCGAGATGATGGTGATTCCTCGGTAGATACCACACACCATCCTGTCTCCTTTCTTGAATATTGGCAATATTATTCCCTTTTTCCAGTCATCAGGAACTTTCTTCTCTCTCCACACACTCCTGAGAAGTCTGTATGTCCACTGCAGTCCCACTGGTCATGCGGCCTTGATCATTTATATTGCCACTTCGTCGATTCCCACAGCTTTCCCCATCTTCATCTTCACCCCACAGATCGCCAAATAAGTTAAAGAAACAGAACGATCCTCAAGGTTGCAGGTTCAAACCCGGCCAAAGTCGTCGGATTTTTTAAGGGCGTTAATAATCACTCAGTATGCTTTCCCTCGGAGGGGAAGTAAAGCCGGCGGTCCCATGTCATTGATTTATGGCATGAAAAAGAACCTTCCACTTACTATACTTGTGTGAAGGCAAATTTTGTAGGTTAGAATTGATAACGCTCTATTAGTTCCAACGTTCACGGCCAGGTGCTGACTGCGATGCCATCTAGTAGCAAAGTCCGCAAGCTAGGTGTCATGGACAGTAGCATTTGGTAGCAAAAGTTGGAACTACTTGAAATTATTGTCTGCAGTTCTTCACACATTAATACAGCCATCACAATTAACACCGGTTATCAGACAGAATCTACACACACCCAAAGAACACGGGGCTACATAACCGCGTTGTCGCAGCCCCTGAATTATGGAACCAACCAACCAACCAACCAACCAACCAACAAACCAAACTGAACGATCAATGAATGATTAGACTCGCATTAAGTTAATTTATTAATTCTGAATGAAACATCACTCACTTCTTTTTCACTTTCGATTTGATAATATATGATTTTCGTACCTTGTTTCATCTTCTGGGGGACATTGACAATTGAAATTACTAACCTTGACACTTCTGCACCGACTGCACCGGATATATGTGCTAAATTACGTAAATATGTGTTTTTATTTACTGCACATATAACAACGGCAGCCATGTTCGACAATGCATTAGGCCTCTTCAACAGTAACCAAAGCGCACTCACCGAGGCGCACACATTGTTGCCAACATATGGGATACAAAATACACCAAACCAATTAAAGATTATTAATGCGTGACTACACCACTGTGCGTGACAAAAACCACGGGTGTATATAGGGCCGGGCCACACAACCTAACAGTTATTGGTCCAGGCAAAAGCCATTGGTCTGGATTCAAGAAACTTTGCAGTAGAGCCATAAGCGCAGGTTTGGCAATACTGTATTTGACTATAATTCACACGCATAATGGCGGATATAGCTGGAATTTTAGCATATGTAAGTCGTGATCTAGATCAGGAATGGTGGGTGGGTTATAGACAGCCGAGGAGTAAACATTTATTATTACTTCATTTCCTGATTTATTTATCATCATTACAAATTGTATTTTGGCTAATTTCAGTACTGTAGAAAATGTTATCGTTAGAGTGATGTTTCATTCAGTGTTACTATTAATTCTATACAAAATCAGTTTTGGAAAATCGTAGTCAAGATTTGTAAAGTACCAATAGGAAATGTATTTTGGCTATTCGTCTGCAATTAAATTTATTATTATTATTATTATTATTGAGAATCTAATTTCGCCAAATAACCGACAAGCTCACCTTGTTTATCCAAACTTTATTATGAGCTACGTTTCGATCGGCAGATCATTATCAAGCTACAACACATATCACAGAGATGTTGCAACCATGGTCAATTGCACTTGTACCAAACATAACCTAAAAAACATATACAGTCTCTTTGGCACGTTAGTCAATCTGCAGCCTAACGTGCCAAAGGGACTGTATATGTTTTTAAGTTATGTTTGAGGCTGCAGATTGACTAACGTGCCAAAGAGACTGTATATGTTTTTTAGGTTATGTTTGGTACAAGTGCAATTGACCATGGTTGCAAATAACATCTCTGTGATATGTGTTGTAGCTTGATAATGATCTGCCGATCGAAACGTAGCTCATAATAAAGTTTGGATAAACAAGGAGAGTTTGTCGGTTATTTGGCGAAATTAGATTCTCAATAATAATTATCTACATAGGCCTACCGACGATATTAAATTCATTTAAGTAATTAATATTCATTATTATTCCACTTGGGCTATAAGCTGAAATATTCGAATCAAATATACTGAAAGTACTTGTACAAAGTAGGAAGAGTATAAAATAATACTTATTAATACAATGAAGAAGACTCCGTTATGAGAAACATTTGCTATGAAACGTGTGACTTCTCCATGTAGTTTTATCTTTGGCCCGTCTGCTCTGACTCTACACATAGGAGTTTACTGCAATGTATGTGACTTTATGGTAGGTGGTACTGTAGCTCACATTTTATATGATGCCATAAAGACCAGGGACTAATCAAGTTAGTAACTTACAGAGAGCTTGAGATATGTGCTGCACCGCAACCCAGAACTCACTCACCTGGAACAAAATATATACAGCAATTACTACACTTGCAGGATAATCAGTAGTAAATACTCTGCACACATCATTATTATAACACGACAAGGTTCAGTGTGTCATAATGAGATTAAACATGAATTCAATTGACTACCTGTCGACCAAAGTATTCTGTGCACTCGAGTTTGAAGGTTATTTGTGAAGTAACCAATAGACCTACATAAAATCCAATAACATCATCATTTTCGTCGTTCTATTTTACGTTCGTTCATGTAGGTTTGGATTTTTTAATTTATATTTTAATATTTTTTTATCGCAGTTGGAACACAAAAAGTGCACCTTTTTAAGCGTGTTTCAACCAAGCGTCATATTTAAGAATTATTATCTCAATAACCCGTCCTCAGATCGAATCCAAATTTTAACACAATATACATTGGAATGCTGTATAACTGGCTTATTAATTTAAAACTTGTGTGTGTCCAAGAAACAAAGTTGTTATCATTTTTTTAAGGTAACTTTTTCTCGGCTCGGGGTGGTTGGAAAATGTTGTTCTTGGTTGCGTTGTAATCGTTATACATCAAAAAGTTATGCTGCATGACTGTGAAATACGTAAATTAATTCACTTATTTTATATCGGTTTGTAATTGTACGAGGAAATAACACATGGTTCACCAGCTAGCCGCGCCGGGAACAGCTGTACTGCGTTGCCGAAAAGGTGCCCACACGCACCATGGCGCGTCTCGCTCGGCGGTGATGGGCTCCATCTCAGCAACGCTGTACAGCTTTTGCTGGAGCGGCTAGCTGTTGAACCATGTGTAGACTAATAAAAACTGCCTGTTGACTAGTCAACCCGGAGGCTGGTTGAATCCTCAAAAATGTTTTACCGTAGCTTATGAGGGTAGAAATGCACAGAACCCAAGGTGGGGCTGATACTGAGACATCAGTGAAAGGTTGCATTTTAATCTAGGCTGTGGCAACAGACAAAAGCAGAAATACTGCATTCATCAAGAGAAGTTACATACAAATATGAAGTCGTGTTTCGGGCAGGAAGTCTCCGCGCTGTTCTGCTAATGCCGTGCTTACAACCTGTAGTAGAATTAACTGCTACCCCCCCCCCTTCACTGCTGCTGTTGTTGTTCACGCAATGGGCATTCAGAGGGAGTGGTCGTTTTACTCACGCTATTTTTAAACCAATAGAAAATACGACAAAATCTCAACGGGATTCAGGCACGAACTGGTAGGTTACTTTAAACAACAGCTGCTAGATGAGGATTTCTCTCGTGGCGTAGCCGTACTCGTGAGTAGGATATAAAGGCCGGTTCTAGCGCAGGGGCTAATGGGCAAGATGGCCGCCGCGCGCAACCAGCCCTATGTTATTCTTATGGAGGGGTCATTCAGAGCTGGCGCAGTGGCTAATGGGCAAGATGGCTGCCAAGCCCTGAGACCGTGCATGACGTCACAGGGAGAGGTCGGCTATGTTGTTGCTAAATGGAATATTTATTATTATTATTATTAATATTATTATTATTAGGTAATTATTGATTGATCATGTACAATCAAGACCAGCCTTATATTGCCCCACTTTATGGTGTAGTGTCTAGCATTTTTAGCTGTTACTGTGGAGCCTCGGGTTCGAGTCCTGGCTCTGTCAAGATTTTAAATTCTAGGCTGAGGGTTGGAATGGGGTACACTCAACCTTGTGAGGCAAAACTGACAGGAGCTGGCTTTTGATTCATACCGCTGCAATTCTGCCTAACCCAACTTCACCTAACCTAACCTAACCTAACCTAACCAGATCCCACCTTACCTTACCTAACCTAACCTAACCTAACTTAACTTCAAAGTCAGAAGGTACAATACATTTATTGTTTTTATACCCTCATAAATTAGATATAGAGAATGTCCACCAGGATTTAGATCCTAGAGCACACTTTTCTGACATATATCATTAAAACGTGTAGAAAGGAATGTCTGATAATTTTCACTAACACATAATACAAGTTCACCATACATTGTGTCCACTTTTTGAATGTTAATGATACGGAAAAGAGTATGCATTGGTAATTCAGTGAGCTTTTTTTCTCTCTAATCAACAGTTGTACCCCCATAGCATTGTGAATATTTATTGTAGTAGCCTATAAAGAAACAAAAAAATCATATCTATTACAGTTTAGCTATAAGTGACCAGAACCACTATAGCATTTTATTCTAATAAGGAGATTTCCATAATGATAAGAAAAAAAAGCTTACCATAATGATGGATTGTGTGTAAGTAAACGTCTTTTGCTGCTTGATGCCACTACTAAACTGATGCTCATACAACAGACAAGTGAGTTCATGTTTCGCTGACGTAATCGTATGTTCCCACGCACTTCCTGTGTGTTGCACGCGCCGTAGTGGCTAAATTTGAAACTAGATGAGATGATTTGCTGATGTAATCGTATGTTCCCCCGCACGCACACGCAAGCCCCTGTGGACGGGTCCTTGTGGACGAGTCCCTGTGGACGGGTCCTTGTTGACGGGTCCTTGTTGACGAGCCCCTGTGGACGGGTCCTTGTTGACGGGTCCTTTTTGACTAATCCCTTTAGACCGGTTCCTTTTGACTGGCTCATGACCCCTAATGCTATAATGAAATTAAACGTTGTTCCACATGATACGCAAGCAAAGAGCCGATCGCTACTATGAATTAACATTTATGTTTTTGTTTTGTTTTTACGCATGTGCACTTGGGTTTTTTGTAAGAGGGCGGGCTTTCTGAATACAGATTTATAAATGAGTTATTTATTTTTAAATTACCAAAAGATCCAAAACTAATAGGTAATTAGCTTTTTAACATTTCATGAACCAATAAGGCTATGGGACTTGTATTAGAGGTCGTTGGACTTGAGGTGACATTTTGTTTTTGAATCTATTATTATTTTTGTTAAAAGGGTCTAACTACACTTTTGTTAATATCTCGCTAACTAATAATCAGAGAGGGTCAAGTGAGGTGTCATGGGACTCAGGATGGTCAACCCTTTTCCATGACCAACGAATTTACCCAAAAGATTCAAAACAGCAAGGTCATTGACCTAAGATTTTATAAACTAATAATTGAATATTAACATGTGAGGTGTCATAGGACTTAGAATGGTCAACCCTTTCCCATGGCCAATGCATTTACCAAAAGTACCCAATACATCAAGGTCATTGACCTGAGATTTTATAAACTAATAATCGGGTACGAACATGTGAGATGTTTACCATGTGTGATGAAACATAGCTAGGTAGAGAAAGAATTAGTGTAGGCTACATGTATTGTGACTGACAAGTCTTTTACCATTGAAACTTGTTTTCAGATCAAACTGCAGTATAGAGAGAGTATAGGTTGCAGGTATGGGTTAATAAATGAGAAACGGTGTACGCAAACTCTGATTTATCAAGAATTAAGAGTAGACTATCTTTATTTGATTGGTTAAAGAGGATGGCTAAAACACAAAAATGCTCAGTGGTTACCGAGACAAAATGATCGCTACACACAACAAGCTTTAAATACTTGAGGCTAATAATCAATACACACACACACACTCGCTTGTTCTAAACTAAACTGTGTTGCTGTCAGTGCTCAGACAGTAGGCTGATGACGAAATGCATTGCTAACAGAAATATAATCATTTCCGGTTGTCTAATGTTACCAGCTATCCATTTATTTATTTATTTTTTGTGTTGCAGTGGTAAGCACTTTTAGCTCTTGTATTGGTAGTCTTAACTCGATTTCCAGGTCTGAGGCCTAGAACGAGTTGAACTAAGAAACAAGGGCATGGTGGTGCAGTGGTTAAGCTGTTAGCCTTTTCACCAGAGGGTTCGATTTCAGGTTAATATGCATGTCATAAACATATTAAACAAAACAGAGATAAGGTTTAAAACTGATTACATTTGTGACTTTTCAAATTATTACTTGGATTACAAATACAAAGGTGAACTGGGTTTGATATACAGTTAATGCTGTCTATCACACACTCGACTGTAAGAAAGCCAAAAGAGCAAAAGGCTTAGGTAGAGCAGTGGTAAAATTGCTATATGTAGAGAACTACCTGGCAAAGCTATATTGCATAAACAGTGCAGGATACAATCCAGCAATCAAATTTGTATCTTGTGGAACAGAGAAATGCACTTACGTGAGAAAAAGCAAGTTCATGTGTAATATGACCTAACACAAAAGTGTTCACCTGTGCACGTGCACAATAAGAGCTAACAAGTCACATTCTGTTCAGTTCGTACGTAACGTTAGGTTAGGGCTAATGCACACACCCTAGTATACGAGGCACATGCCATTTGAGAGCAGGTCAAGGGATCTAACTTGGTGGATGGATGTGTTCTAACGAGTCATTTGTAGTTGAAAGAGAATAATACTTGTTCTTAAGATGTTAAAACTGAGGAGATGGTATGTGCAGTAAGACGTCTTGTTATTTCCTGTGTAATATTACAGACATGGCAGAGAGCACACAGTTCTGTTGCTATGACTACGCTGCAGTAATTTGAAACCCAACGTGTTCATTAAGACAATGGGTGATGATTATACAAAGTTAGCAGTCATTGGATATTAGACAGGTGTTCCTTCCGGTGTCATGTTGCTGACATGTGAGAGCAGGTCAAGGGATCTAACTTGGTGGATGGATGTGTTCTAACGAGTCATTTGTAGTTGAAAGAGAATAATACTTGTTCTTAAGATGTTAAAACTGAGGAGATGGTATGTACAGTAAGACGTCTTGTTATTTCCTGTGTAATATTACAGACATGGCAGAGAGCACACAGTTCTGTTGCTATGACTACGCTGCAGTAATTTGAAACCCTACGTGTTCATTAAGACAATGGGTGATGATTATACAAAGTTAGCAGTCATTGGATATTACACAGGTGTTCCTTCCGGTGTCATGTTGCTGACATGGCAGAGAGCGCACAGTTCTATTGCTACGACGAACGCTACAGTAATTTGAAACCCAAGGTGTTGATCAAGACAATGGGTGATGATCATGCAAAGTCAGCAGTAATTGGATACCACACATCAACATTGACTAAATCATAAACGTGTTGTCATAACCAGCAGAAACCTCATTTAAAAATTTTATATTTTACATTTTAAATTTAAGATTTTTTTGATTTTTAGATTTTCTTTTTACATTTTCCTAAAAGAGTAAACAACAAGGTCACATACCTAACCTCAGTTTTTAATGTCAGTTTTTAGTTTTTTTTTTCAATTTGATAATATGGAAAACATGGATTTTTGCATTTTGTTGTTTACACATTTATTAATTTCACAATTTCCCATTTTCAGTTCTTAAAATGTCAGTTTAAAGTTTTTCAATTTCATGATATAGAAACATGGATTTTCCAATTTGTTGTTTTCACATTTATTAATTTACCAAATTCCAATTTACAGTTTTTAAAATTTCAGTTTAATGTTGTTGTTTTTTTCCATTTGTTAATATGGAAACATGGATTTTTCCAATTTGTGTTTTACATGTTCATTTTGCATTAGGAGTGGAGAGAGGTGGGTAGTAATTAAAAATGTGCAAGCAGTGTCCATTGTTGACAGGTCATTGTTGACGAGTCCTTTTCATACAACAGAAAAGTGAGTTCATGATTCGCATGCATTACCTAAAATGTAATACCATGCAAGTGTTTAACATTTTACAACTAACCTGTTAGTATGATTTGCACACTACGAAGGTTATATCTGTTCTGGTAATATAATTATTTAGCGTTGGCTTTTATATTTAATATGTACAGTTTAAAGTGATAGAAAAGTGGTAGAAATGTGGTAGCAAAGTGGTAGACAAGTGGTAGACAATTGGTAACAAAGTGGTAGAAAAGTGGTAGCAAAGTGGTATCAAAGTGGTAGCAAAGTGGTAGAAAAGTGGTAGCAAAGTGGTAGAAAAGTGGTAGAAAAGTGGTAGCAAACTAGAAAAGTGGTAACAAAGTGGTAGAAAAGTGGTAGCAAAGTGGTAGAAAAGTGGTAGCAATGTGGTAGAAAATATTACATGTATTGTTAAGAAATAGTTTAAGCGGTTACATGGATTCATTACACAATAATTTTAGCATGACAAAGCTCATTTTCTATATCCAATAGTTCTTCCTCATATTTAGTATGAACAGTTTACACATTTAACAATTTCACAATTTCCCATTTACAATTCTTAAAATGTCAGTTTAAAGGTTTTCAATCTCATGATATAGAAACATGGATTTTTTCATTTTTTTTTTTCATTTATCAATTTACCAAATTCCCATTAACAGTTTTTAAAATTTCAGTTTAATGGTTTTTTTTTCTATTTGTCAATATGGAAACATGGATTTTTCCAATTTGTGTTTTACATGTTCATTTTGCATTAGGAGTGGAGAGAGGTGGGTAGTAATTAAAAATGTGCAAGCAGTGTCCATTGTTGACAGGTCATTGTTGACGAGTCCTTTTCATACAACAGACAAGTGAGTTCATGTTTAACATGCATTACCGGTACCTAAAATGTAATACCATGCAAGTGTTTAACATTTTACAAATTAGCTTATGTGTTAGTTTATGTGTGGGGTCTTATAATGGGCATTTTGTGTTGGCTTATTTGACAAGTTATTTTGTCAATGCATTTAGTAGATTTTCTCTTGGTCTTGGAAAGTAAATCAGTCCATTTTATCACAACATAATGCTTACTGCCATGTTTGTAAGCAACAACAACACACTAAACTTTCAAAAAAATCTAAAGTACTCTAAGGTACTCTCAACTCGTACTCTTACCTCTATCCCATGCCAAGTCAAGAACATTTTTTTTTTCAAAAAAAAAAGGTGATTGGGGGAAAGTAGACTATATGTTTAAACTAAAAAAATCATATAAAGTCATATGTTAACTCTAACACCTACGTTTATCCCATTCTTAGTCGAAAAATATTATATTTTTTTAAATTTTTCTAAAAAATATTTGGAAAGTAGGCTATATTTTTGAAAACCTATCATTCTATAAAGTCATATATAGACTCAACCAATGGCTTTTATATCCTTAATCGTTACAACAAAATATGGAATTTTTGACATTTTTTCCAAAAATGTTCATTTTTTTAAAATGAACTATATTTTGGAAACTAGGAATTTTACAAAAAAAAGTGTGTTTGACATAAATGACAGGTATTTACCCCCTCTACCCACAAACCAAGTCCCAGATCTCTGGGACAAAATCCAAAAATGTTTAATTGTGAAAGTAGGTGATATTTTGAAAACGTATCATTCTAAAAAGTCATATATAGACTCAAACAAATGTTCTTTAAGTTATTTAACGTTAAAACAAAGCTTAACATTTTTTCATTTTTCCGAAAAAAGTCCAATTTTCAAAATTGTCTATATTTTGGAAACTAAGAATTTTACAAAAATGTTTGTTTAACGTAAATGAAAGGTCTTTACCCCCTATACCCCAAAAATAAATTTCAGGACCCTAGCACAAAAACTGTGCAGTAGTGTGTTTTGGACAGTTGTACAGCCACCTCCACCTCCCCACCTCACAAGATGGCGGCCGTAGCTTAACTTAACCTGGCCCAACCTAACAAGATGGCGGCCGTAGCTTAACTTAACCTAGCCTAACCTAACACGATGGCGGCCGTAGCTTAACTTAACCTAACCTAACCTACGAGGTGTGATCAAAAAGTTCCAAAAATGTGGCTGCGACTTAACCAAACCTAGCCTAGCCTAACCTATCCTACAAAGTGTGTTCAAAAAGTTTCAAAATGGCGGCCGTAGCTTTACTTAACCTAACCTAACTTAACCTAAACCTACGAGGTGCGATCAAAAAATTTTCAAGATGGTGGTCATAGCTTAAACGGGTCCCGGAGGACGGGTCCTTGTTGACGGGTCCCTGTGGCGGGTCCCCTTTGACATAATTTGGATAAAATGCAAGGGCCAGTCCATAGGGATCAGTCCATCTTGTGAGGTGGGGAGGTGGAGGTGGCTGTACAACTGTCCAAAACACACTACTGCACAGTTTTTGTCCTAGGGTCCTGAAATTTATTTTTGGGGTAGAGGGGGTAAAGACCTTTCATTTACGTTAAACAAACATTTTTGTAAAATTCTTAGTTTCCAAAATATAGACAATTTTGAAAATTGGACTTTTTTCGGAAAAATGAAAAAATGTTAAGCTTTGTTTTAACGTTAAATAACTTAAAGAACATTTGTTTGAGTCTATATATGACTTTTTAGAATGATACGTTTTCAAAATATCACCTACTTTCACAATTAAACATTTTTGGATTTTGTCCCAGAGATCTGGGACTTGGTTTGTGGGTAGAGGGGGTAAATACCTGTCATTTATGTCAAACACACTTTTTTTTGTAAAATTCCTAGTTTCCAAAATATAGTTCATTTTAAAAAAAAGTCCTCTCGGCACGCCGGAAGGCGGAGGTAGATTTCACCGGACAAACTTGGAGATAGGCGAAAATAGGCAGAATATGCAGGTTTTCGTAGAAGGATCAGACCTCATTTATCGCGTGAAAGTATTTTATAATTGGAGATTAATTAACTTTGTTTTTCTTCATTTTAAACATATTTTTAACATTTTATTGTCTTACGGGGACGGTAACCTTCTTGTCATTTGGAGTCCATTTTTAGCCTATTTTCAATTTTGAAAAAATAGGCTTATGAGATCACCTTTTATCCATGTGTGTGTGCGTGTGTGTGTGTGTGTGTGAGGTGTGTGTGTGTCCCCCCCTAATAAAATCTAAACAGCTGGAGCGATTTCAGTGAAACTCGGTAAGTTCATAGCACTATTCCCGGCGACGTCGACCGTGCCCATCGAATTTTGTTACGTCTCACCAATCCAACATGGCGGCTGTGCGAAATATTTCACTAGCATTCAGTATCTCCGAAACTATAACGGATATCGCCCTGAAATTGTGTACGGTGATAAAGGGTACTACTAGAAGTTCACCTATGAATCTTTCAAAAACCTGGTTACTACATAACCAACATGGCGGCCAAGCGAAGTGGAGACTTTTAAATAGACTTTTCTCGCGATTTAACTATCCAAACGTAATGAAACTTGGTACAGCAAATATTTATACACATTGCAATGCACTGGAGTCTAATTTAGTTCAATTGTTTACATAACCTCAAAATAGCGGCTGTGCGAAATATTTCACTGACATTCTATATCCCCGAAACTATTACAGATATCATCATGCAATTTTGTACGGTGATAAAGGGTACTGATACAAGTTTACCTATGTATAATTCATAAACCTGTAAAGTACAAAACGAACATGGTGACCAAGCGAATTTGAAATATTTTAATAGACTTTTCTCGTGAGTTAACTCTCTGAGCGCAGTGAAATGTGGTACAGTAAATGATTTTGCAGATTGTAATGTACTGCCATCTAATTTAATTCAATTGTTTACATAACCTCAAGATGGCGGCTGTGCGAAATTTTAAAATTATGTTTTTATTTCTTGTGTCGTAATCATGCGATCGAAGTGAAAGTTTGAATAATGAACCTAGGCAATAAGTGACCTTGAATGGTACATAACTTTATGGCCTATACATATAACAATCCTAAATAGCAAGCTTCCGTAATATTTAGACGGTCCTCAATATATATGAATCTTTTACAGCAACCAAACTGAAATTTTTATGTTCATAGAGACTATGAACATATGTTCACCTATAGGACTTTCAGAAACCTGGTGAGCACGAATCCAACATGGCGGCGACGCGAAGTATAAATATTTAAATGGACGTTTCTGGCGAATTAACTATCCGAGTGCCGTGAAACGTTGCACGTTTTAAATGATTACACAAATGTTGATCCACTGGCATCTAATTTATTTCAATTGTTTGCAAAATCACAAGATGGCTGCTGTGCGTAATTTTAAAATCTCGTTTTTACTTCTTGTGTTCTAATCATGCGATTGAAGTTTGAATACCACACTTACACAATAATCTTAATATAATAGTACAAAAATAAAAATCCAACCTGGCGACCATCTGAAATATTTAGGCGGTTCTCAATATCTACGAATCTGTTACAGCAATTAAACTGAAATTTTGTATGTTGATAGAGGCAATTAACATGAGCAGGATATATGAAAATAGGCTGTACAGTTCTTCACGGAACTACTTGTTATACTTGTGGTCACACTGTCCTTATGCAAGGTTTCGACACTGATGTGTAACTATGTAACGGTCTGTTACTTCTTCACGCAAAATTATATCTCCCGCAGAGATTTTGGTTGGTTCCTCAGTTTAGGGGCTGCGACAACGCGGTCATATAACACCGTGTACTTTGGGTGAGTGTAGAATCTGTCTGATAAACGGTATGAATTGTGATAGCTGTATTAGTCTGTAATTCAGGTAAGGAATGCAGACGCTAAATTTCAAGCAGAAGTTCCTAATGTTGCTACCAGATACTAACGTCAACGCCACCCAGCTGTGAACTTGGCTACTAGATGCCACCTCAATCAGCAACTCGCAACGAACGTTGAAACTTCCCCTCCAAAGGAAAGCTTACTGAGGGATTTTTAGCGCTCTTAGAAAATCCGACGACTTTGGCCGGCTTTGAACCCGCGACCTTGGGCATAGAAGTTCAGCATGCTACCAGTTACGTCACCGAAGCCGCTTCACACTTAGTCAGATGTCATGGCAACGTCTGATGGCTCATCCCTCATCAATTTAGTAGTGTTGCCATGTCAACCACTGATAGCTCTTGGCATTTTCTTATAATTCCGAAATCATTTTTCTCATCCCTTGGCGCAATGGTGGCTCATATCAAAAATTCTTTCAGACAAACGTTTTAGGTAATTATTAGGGGAATATTGTCCATTTGGTACGGTTTTGATATTGTGCCTATTAACAGAGATATGATTAATGTTTCCCGAAAAAACCACTTTTTCCCACCCCTTTGGTCAATGGTTGGTGCTATCAAAAAACGTTTCAAACATACATTTCTGAGCTTTATCCGACACATAGTATGAACTTTGAACGGATTCGATATTTCACATATTAATAGAGTTATAGCAATATTTCATTTTTCGAAAAAAAAAGTCCCCCATTTTCATCCCCTTCGACCGATTTAGCCCAGTAACGAACTCGTCCGAGATTTTATGGGTATACATATTCGGTAAAAAATTCAAAGTGATTGGTGCAAAATTACGGCAGTTATCGTGTCCACAAGAAACTGATATACATATATACATATATTACATAAATTATATATAAACTTTTGAACTGACGGTGGTTTTGGGGTCTGGGGGGTGTGAAACGCGAAGATATGTCGAAATTTTCCGGAAATCGAAACATGGTACCCATTGCAATAGTTAGCTTTCTAATGAAATCTACCTAAAATACTGCCGTCAACGACACCTAGCTGTGAACTTGGCTACTAGATGCCACCTCAATCAGCAACTCGCAACGAACGTTGGAACTTCCCCTCCGAAGGAAAGCAAACTCAGGTTTTTTAGCGCTCTTAGTAAATCCGACGACTTCAGCCGGGTTTGAACCCGCGACCTTGGGCATAGAGGTTCAGCATGCTACCAGTTCCGATACCGAAGTCGCTTCCCACTGACATATGAAAACTGAATGTGATCTCGTGCAGTGGCGTTGTCATAGCAACTGCTGATGGTCATCCTTATCAATTAAAAGTAAAGTTGTCATGGCAACCTCTCTTGGCACTTGGCATTTTCTTATAATTTAAATCATTTTGTTCACCCCGTGGCGTAATGGTGGGTCATATCAAAAATTCTTTCAGACAAAAGTTTTAGGTAATTATTGGAGGAATATTGTCCATTTTGTGCGGTTTTGATATTGTGCCTATTAACAGAGATATGATTAATGTTTCCCGAAAAACCCACTTTTTCCCACCCCTTTGGTCAATGGTTGGTGCTATCAAAAAACTTATTTTACATAAATTTTTGGCACTTATCCGACACATATTATGAACTTTGAAGGGATTCGATATTTCATGTATTAAGAGAGTTATAGCGATATTTCACTTTTTCGAAAAAAGCCCCCCATTTTTACCCCCTTTGACCGATTTTGCCCATTAACGAACTCGACCGAGATTTTATAGGGATACATATTTTGTAAAAAATTCAAAGTGATTGGTGCAAAATTACGGCAGTTATCGTGTCCACAAGAAACTGATATATATATATATATATATATATATATATATATATATACATATATACATAAATTATATATAAACTTTTGAACTGACGGTGGTTTTGGGGTCTGGGGGATGTGAAACGCGAAGATAGGTCGAAATTTTCCGGAAGTCGAAACATGGGACCCATTGCAATAGTTAGCTTTCTAAAGAAATCTACCTATTTGGCCGGCTTTGAACCCGCGACCTTGGGCATAGAAGTTCAGCATGCTACCAGTTACGTCACCGAAGCCGCTTCACACTTAGTCAGATGTCATGGCAACGTCTGATGGCTCATCCCTCATCAATTTAGTAGTGTTGCCATGTCAACCACTGATAGCTCTTGGCATTTTCTTATAATTCCGAAATCATTTTTCTCATCCCTTGGCGCAATGGTGGCTCATATCAAAAATTCTTTCAGACAAACGTTTTAGGTAATTATTAGGGGAATATTGTCCATTTGGTACGGTTTTGATATTGTGCCTATTAACAGAGATATGATTAATGTTTCCCGAAAAAACCACTTTTTCCCACCCCTTTGGTCAATGGTTGGTGCTATCAAAAAACGTTTCAAACATACATTTCTGAGCTTTATCCGACACATAGTATGAACTTTGAACGGATTCGATATTTCACATATTAATAGAGTTATAGCAATATTTCATTTTTCGAAAAAAAAAAGTCCCCCATTTTCATCCCCTTCGACCGATTTAGCCCAGTAACGAACTCGTCCGAGATTTTATGGGTATACATATTCGGTAAAAAATTCAAAGTGATTGGTGCAAAATTACGGCAGTTATCGTGTCCACAAGAAACTGATATACATATATACATATATTACATAAATTATATATAAACTTTTGAACTGACGGTGGTTTTGGGGTCTGGGGGTTGTGAAACGCGAAGATATGTCGAAATTTTCCGGAAATCGAAACATGGTACCCATTGCAATAGTTAGCTTTCTAATGAAATCTACCTAAAATACTGCCGTCAACGACACCTAGCTGTGAACTTGGCTACTAGATGCCACCTCAATCAGCAACTCGCAACGAACGTTGGAACTTCCCCTCCGAAGGAAAGCAAACTCAGGTTTTTTAGCGCTCTTAGTAAATCCGACGACTTCAGCCGGGTTTGAACCCGCGACCTTGGGCATAGAGGTTCAGCATGCTACCAGTTCCGATACCGAAGTCGCTTCCCACTGACATATGAAAACTGAATGTGATCTCGTGCAGTGGCGTTGTCATAGCAACTGCTGATGGTCATCCTTATCAATTAAAAGTAAAGTTGTCATGGCAACCTCTCTTGGCACTTGGCATTTTCTTATAATTTAAATCATTTTGTTCACCCCGTGGCGTAATGGTGGGTCATATCAAAAATTCTTTCAGACAAAAGTTTTAGGTAATTATTGGAGGAATATTGTCCATTTTGTGCGGTTTTGATATTGTGCCTATTAACAGAGATATGATTAATGTTTCCCGAAAAACCCACTTTTTCCCACCCCTTTGGTCAATGGTTGGTGCTATCAAAAAACTTATTTCACATAAATTTTTGGCACTTATCCGACACATATTATGAACTTTGAAGGGATTCGATATTTCATGTATTAAGAGAGTTATAGCGATATTTCACTTTTTCGAAAAAAGACCCCCATTTTTACCCCCTTTGACCGATTTTGCCCATTAACGAACTCGACCGAGATTTTATAGGGATACATATTTTGTAAAAAATTCAAAGTGATTGGTGCAAAATTACGGCAGTTATCGTGTCCACAAGAAACTGATATATATATATATACATATATACATAAATTATATATAAACTTTTGAACTGACGGTGGTTTTGGGGTCTGGGGGATGTGAAACGCGAAGATATGTCGAAATTTTCCGGAAGTCGAAACATGGGACCCATTGCAATAGTTAGCTTTCTAAAGAAATCTACCTAAAATGAACATTTTTGGAAAAAATGTCAAAAATTCCATATTTTGTTCTAACGATTAAGGATATAAAAGCCATTGGTTGAGTCTATATATGACTTTATAGAATGATTAGTTTTCAAAAATATAGCCTACTTTCCAAATATTTTTTAGAAAAATTTAAAAAAATATAATATTTTTCGACTAAGAATGGGATAAACGTAGGTGTTAGAGTTAACATATGACTTTATATGATTTTTTTTAGTTTAAACATATAGTCTACTTTCCCCCAATCACCTTTTTTTTTTTTTTTGAAAAAAAAAAAAAATGTTCTTGACATGGCATGGGATAGAGGTAAGAGTACGAGTTGAGAGTACCTTAGAGTACTTTAGATTTTTTTGAAAGTTTAGTGTGTTGTTGTTGCTTACAAACATGGCAGTAAGCATTATGTTGTGATAAAATGGACTGATTTACTTTCCAAGACCAAGAGAAAAATCCACTAAATGCATTGACAAAATAACTTGTCAAATAAGCCAACACAAAATGCCCAACATAAGACCCCACACATAAACTAACACATAAGCTAATTTGTAAAATGTTAAACACTTGCATGGTATTACATTTTAGGTAATGCATGTTAAACATGAACTCACTTGCCTGTTGTATGAAAAGGACTCGTCAACAATGACCTGTCAACAATGGACACTGCTTGCACATTTTTAATTACTACCTACTTCTCTCCACTCCTAATGCAAAATGAACATGTAAAACACAAATTGGAAAAATCCATGTTTCCATATTGACAAATAGAAAAAAAAACATTAAACTGAAATTTTAAAAACTGTTAATGGGAATTTGGTAAATTGATAAATGAAAAAAAAAAATGGAAAATCCATGTTTCTATATCATGAAATTGAAAACCTTTAAACTGATATCTTAAGAACTGTAAATGGGAAATTGTGAAATTGATAAATGTGTAAACTGTTCATACTAAATATGAGGAAGAACTATTGGATATAGAAAATGAGCTTTGTCATGCTAAAATTATTGTGTAATGAATCCATGTAACCGCTTAAACTATTTCTTAACAATACATGTAATATTTTCTACCACTTTGCTACCACTTTGCTACCACTTTTCTACCACTTTGTTACCACTTTTCTAGTTTGCTACCACTTTTCTACCACTTTTCTGCCACTTTGATACCACTTTGCTACCACTTTGATACCACTTTGCTACCACTTTTCTACCACTTTGTTACCAATTGTCTACCACTTGTCTACCACTTTGCTACCACATTTCTACCACTTTTCTATCACTTTAAACTGTACATATTAAATATAAAAGCCAACGCTAAATAATTATATTACCAGAACAGATATAACCTTCGTAGTGTGCAAATCATACTAACAGGTTAGTTGTAAAATGTTAAACACTTGCATGGTATTACATTTTAGGTAATGCATGCGAATCATGAACTCACTTTTCTGTTGTATGAAAAGGACTCGTCAACAATGACCTGTCAACAATGGACACTGCTTGCACATTTTTAATTACTACCCACCTCTCTCCACTCCTAATGCAAAATGAACATGTAAAACACAAATTGGAAAAATCCATGTTTCCATATTAACAAATAGAAAAAACAACAACATTAAACTGAAATTTTAAAAACTGTAAATGGGTATTTGGTAAATTAATAAATGTGAAAACAACAAATTGGAAAATCCATGTTTCTATATCATGAAATTGAAAAACTTTAAACTGACATTTTAAGAACTGTAAATGGGAAATTGTGAAATTAATAAATGTGTAAACAACAAAATGCAAAATCCATGTTTCCATGTTATGAAATCGAAAAACTTAAAACTGATATTAAAAAAACTGAAAATGGGGAATTGGAAAATTGGCATATGTGTAAACAACAAAATGAAAAACAAAATCCAGTGGGGTAGTGATCATGTTGTACAGTAACCTATAAGACTAGCATAAGAATAATTGCATGACATGTAAAAAAACACAAATTGTAAAAAAATCCATGTTTCCATATTAACAAATAGAACAAAAAACATTAAACTGAAATTTAAAAAAAACTGTAAATGTTAATTTGGTAAATTGACAAATGTGAAAACAACAAATTGGAAAATCCATGTTTCAATATCATGAAATTGAAAAACTTTAAACTTACATTTTAAGAACTGAAAATGGGAAATTGTGAAATTAATAAATGTGTAAACAACAAAATGCAAAAATCCATGTTTTCCATATTATCAAATTGAAAAAAAAAAACTAAAAACTGACATTAAAAACTGAGGTTAGGTATGTGACCTTGTTGTTTACTCTTTTAGGAAAATGTAAAAAGAAAATCTAAAAATCAAAAAAATCTTAAATTTAAAATGTAAAATATAAAATCTTTAAATGAGGTTTCTGCTGGTTATGACAACACGTTTATGATTTAGTCAATGTTGATGTGTGGTATCCAATTACTGCTGACTTTGCATGATCATCACCCATTGTCTTGATCAACACCTTGGGTTTCAAATTACTGCAGCGTTCGTCGTAGCAATAGAACTGTGCGCTCTCTGCCATGTCAGCAACATGACACCGGAAGGAACACCTGTGTAATATCCAATGACTGCTAACTTTGTATAATCATCACCCATTGTCTTAATGAACACGTAGGGTTTCAAATTACTGCAGCGTAGTCATAGCAACAGAACTGTGTGCTCTCTGCCATGTCTGTAATATTACACAGGAAATAACAAGACGTCTTACTGTACATACCATCTCCTCAGTTTTAACATCTTAAGAACAAGTATTATTCTCTTTCAACTACAAATGACTCGTTAGAACACATCCATCCACCAAGTTAGATCCCTTGACCTGCTCTCAAATGGCATGTGCCTCGTATACTAGGGTGTGTGCATTAGCCCTAACCTAACGTTACGTACGAACTGAACAGAATGTGACTTGTTAGCTCTTATTGTGCACGTGCACAGGTGAAAACTTTTGTGTTAGGTCATATTACACATGAACTTGCATTTTCTCACGTAAGTGCATTTCTCTGTTCCACAAGATACAAATTTGATTGCTGGATTGTATCCTGCTCTGTTTATGCGATATAGCTTTGCCAGGTAGTTCTCTACATATAGCAATTTTACCACTGCTCTACCTAAGCCTTTTGCTCTTTTGGCTTTCTTACAGTCGAGTTGTGATAGACAGCATTAACTGTATATCAAACCCAGTTCACCTTTGTATTTGTAATCCAAGTAATAATTTGAAAAGTCACAAATGTAATCAGTTTTAAACCTTATCTCTGTTTTGTTTTGTTTAATATGTTTATGACATGCATATTAACCTGAAATCGAACCCTCTGGTGAAAAGGCTAACAGCTTAACCAATGCACTACCATGCCCTTGTTTCTTAGTTCAACTCGTTCTAGGCCTCAGACCTGGAAATCGAGTTAAGACTACCAATACAAGAGCTAAAAGTGCTTACCACTGCAACAAAAAATAAATAAATAAATGGATAGCTGGTAAAATTAGACAACCGGAAATGATTATATTTCTGTTAGCAATGCATTTCGTCATCAGCCTACTGTCTGAGCACTGACAGCAACACAGTTTAGTTTAGAACAAGCGAGTGTGTGTGTGTATTGATTATTAGCCTCAAGTATTTAAAGCTTGTTGTGTGTAGCGATCATTTTGTCTCGGTAACCACTGAGCATTTTTGTGTTTTAGCTATCCTCTTTAACCAATCAAATAAAGATAGTCTACTCTTAATTCTTGATAAATCAGAGTTTGCGTACACCGTTTCTCATTTATTAACCCATACCTGCAACCTATACTCTCTCTATACTGCAGTTTGATCTGAAAACAAGTTTCAATGGTAAAAGACTTGTCAGTCACAATACAAGTAGCCTACACTAATTCTTTCTCTACCTAGCTATGTTTCATCACACATGGTAAACATCTCACATGTTCGTACCCGATTATTAGTTTATAAAATCTCAGGTCAATGACCTTGATGTATTGGGTACTTTTGGTAAATGCATTGGCCATGGGAGAGGGTTGACCATTCTAAGTCCTATGACACCTCACATGTTAATATTCAATTATTAGTTTATAAAATCTTTGGTCAATGACCTTGCTGTTTTGAATCTTTTGGGTAAATTCGTTGGTCATGGAAAAGGGTTGACCATCCTGAGTCCCATGACACCTCACTTGACCCTCTCTGATTATTAGTTAGCGAGATATTAACAAAAGTGTAGTTAGACCCTTTTAACAAAAATAATAATAGATTCAAAAACAAAATGTCACCTCAAGTCCAACGACCTCTAATACAAGTCCCATAGCCTTATTGGTTCATGAAATGTTAAAAAGCTAATTACCTATTAGTTTTGGATCTTTTGGTAATTTAAAAATAAATAACTCATTTATAAATCTGTATTCAGAAAGCCCGCCCTCTTACAAAAGCCCCAAGTGCACATGCATAAAAACAAAACAAAAACATAACTGTTAATTCATAGTAGCGATCGGCTCTTTGCTTGCGTATCATGTGGAACAACGTTTAATTTCATTATAGCATTAGGGGTCATGAGCCAGTCAAAAGGAACCGGTCTAAAGGGATTAGTCAAAAAGGACCCGTCAACAAGGACCCGTCCACAGGGGCTCGTCCACAAGGACCCGTCAACAAGGACCCGTCAACAATGACCCGTCCACAGGGACTCGTCCACAAGGACCCGTCCACAGGGGCTTGCGTGTGCGTGCGGGGGAACATACGATTACATCAGCAAATCATCTCATCTAGTTTCAAATTTAGCCACTACGGCGCGTGCAACACACAGGAAGTGCGTGGGAACATACGATTACGTCAGCGAAACATGAACTCACTTGTCTGTTGTATGAGCATCAGTTTAGTAGTGGCATCAAGCAGCAAAAGACGTTTACTTACACACAATCCATCATTATGGTAAGCTTTTTTTTCTTATCATTATGGAAATCTCCTTATTAGAATAAAATGTTATAGTGGTTCTGGTCACTTATAGCTAAACTGTAATAGATATGATTTTTTTTTTGTTTCTTTATAGGCTACTACAATAAATATTCACAATGCTATGGGGGTACAACTGTTGATTAAAGAGAAAAAAAGCTCACTGAATTACCAATGCATACTCTTTTCCGTATCATTAACATTCAAAAAGTGGACACAATGTATGGTGAACTTGTATTATGTGTTAGTGAAAATTATCAGACATTCCTTTCTACACGTTTTAATGATATATGTCAGAAAAGTGTGCTCTAGGATCTAAATCCTGGTGGACATTCTCTATATCTAATTTATGAGGGTATAAAAACAATAAATGTATTGTACCTTCTGACCTTGAAGTTAAGTTAGGTTAGGTTAGGTAAGGTAAGGTGGGATCTGGTTAGGTTAGGTAAGGTTAGGTTAGGTTAGGTTAGGTGAAGTTGGGTTAGGCAGAATGGCATCGGTATGAATCAAAAGCCAGCTCCTGTCAGTTTTGCCTCACAAGGTTGAGTGTACCCCATTCCAACCCTCAGCCTAGAATTTAAAATCTTGACAGAGCCAGGACTCGAACCCGAGGCTCCACAGTAACAGCTAAAAATGCTAGCCACTACACCATAAAGTGGGGCAATATAAGGCTGGTCTTGATTGTACATGATCAATCAATAATTACCTAATAATAATAATAATAATAATAATAATAATAAATAATAATAATAATAATAAATATTCCGTTTAGCAACTACATAGCCGACCTCTCCCTGTGACGTCATGCACGGTCTCAGGGCTTGGCAGCCATCTTGACCATTAGCCACTGCGCCAGCTCTGAATGACCCCTCCATAAGAATAACATAGGGCTGGTTGCGCGCGGCAGCCATCTTGCCCATTAGCCCCTGCGCTAGAACCGGCCTTTATATCCTACTCTCGTGATATTGTTCACCACGGCCACGAGTACAGCTGTAGCAAGTCCGGACATCACAGGTTTGAATCTCGGAGCTGCCAGCGGATATCCTGAGTGTGGTTTATCGCCGGTTTTTTCACAATCCCTCCAGACAGATGCCGGTATAGTACCTTATGTCAAGTCCCGGGACATCTACCTCATCCCTGTCCCTAATACAGCTACACACATTACCACAGGTAATACAGGTTATCAAACAACACACACACACACACACACACACACACACACAACTACACGGGGATGATGACCAAGGTATCCTAAGCTCCTCAAATGAATTAACTACATCAAACAACAGAATGTCTATGGTTTAGAAATTCTGAAAAATCCCGCAGCAGACATCACCACGGCCGTAACGGGGAGGGGCAACAAGTCCGAATATCGGAGGTTCGAATCCTGGTGATGACAACGGCTATCCTGAGTATGGTTATTCCCCGGATTTCTCCACATTCCCTACAGGCAATACTGGCTGAATGAATACCTTATTCCAAGTCACGGGGAACAAACCCCATCCTCGACCCTTATAATCACAGCTACACACACCACTACAGTCACCACAGAAACACAAGCTATCATACAATTCAAGACTCACCCAAGTACAAGGGAATGATGTCCTAAGATGTTGCCATGTTGAATTGGTAAATATAATGGACATATAAAGAGCGCGGTTGAGATTTTCGAAATATTGTACATTTACTATCAAATTTCATTAACATAGGAAGGAAGGATGGAATGAAGAAAGTAAAGAAGGAAGTAAAGAAGGAATGAAGTAAAGAAGGAAGTAAAGAAGGAATGAAGTAAGGAAGGCAGTAAACAAGGAAGTAAAGGAGGAAGTAAGGAAGGATGTTAAGTAGGAAGTAAGGAAGGATGTAAGGAAGAAAAGAGGTAAGGAAGTAAACAAGGTAGTAAAGGAGGAAGTAAGGAAGGAAGGATGTTAGGAAGGAAGTACGGAAGTAAAGAAGGAAGCAAAGGAGTAAGTAAGGAAGGAAGTAAAGAAGGAAGGAAGTAAGGAAGGAAGTAAGGAAGTAAGCAAGGAACTAAGAAGGAAGTAAGGAAGGAAGCAAAGGAGTAAGTAAGGAAGGAAGTAAAGACGGAAGGAAAGAAGGAAGTAAGGAAGGAAGTAAGGAAGGAAACAAGGAACTAAAAAAGAAGTAAGGAAGGATGTTAAGAAGGAAGTAAGGAAGGATGTAAGGAAGAAAAGAAGAAAGGATATAAAGAAGGAAGTAAGGAAGTAAAGAAGGAAGAATTAAGGAAGTAAGGAAGGAAGATCGTAGCTTTACGGGACCGCTAATTTCGTGATCATAAGCCACTGGTCGTAACATTTCAGTTAGAAAATCCCACATGCATTAATCGGTAATCGAACTCGGTCCACTTTGTTAGAAGGTAAGTCATTTGACCACTGTGCCATCAGGCCCTAATTAACATCGGATATTCAACCAAAAGCCTTTTGGGTGTCACGCGCGAATGAAAGATGATTCAGTAAATCAATATTTAATTTTATGAAAATAGGCTAACGTCAGATTGAAAAAACACTGGAATTGTATTTACATACTAGTATGGTCCTCGTTATGTATTTAAATGCAAATTGTCGACGTATTAAACGGTAAGCTTCCTAGAATACAGGACATTTACTTCCTTTTTGCTTGGAATCTTTTCCATGAATATTATATTATGAGTCTTTTCTACAGAGAAATAAGATGCAGCAAACTATCAAATCGTCTCACAACCCACTACACTGAACCTCATAAGCGGAAAGAGATTTGGAACGGGTCGCAAAATGAGCTTAGTTCTTATGGAATCAAATTACTATTCAAGGCAATATTTTAGCCGAGTACCGTAATGAAGATGAAGCACATTGGATTTAAGTTGCCTGGCAGCGCTTGCAAAGGAGGAGCAGATTAGGAAGAAGCTGCACAGACAATGGGAAGCAAGGGCTGGGCTATTGGGAGCGGAACATCAAGATACCATCTTCTCTCCATCCGTGAACACGGTGATTAGCAGGGACAATACAGTATACAGTAAATGGAAACTACACAAGAAAATCACTAGCTCATAAAAATGATGAAACAAAAGAGTATAGGATGCGAGTCACGGAATGAAAGAGACTAGACGCAAAAGGCCGATAATAGTTTTACAATACTTATGACTTAAGGGGGCACATACATACGGTGACCATACAGGGTCATCGATAAAGGTAGCAGCAATTTCAAACAAGTATTTCCGTGTAGAACTATACAGCCTATTTTCATATATCTTACTTATGTTAAATGCCTCTATCTACATACAAAATTTCAGTTTAATTGCTGTAATAGATTCGTAGATATTGAGAACCGACTAAATATTTCGGATGGTCGCCATGTTGGATTTTATATATGTAGGTCCTAGAGTTATGTACTGTTACATGAAGATTATTGTGCACGTATAGCATTCAAATTTCAATCTCCTGATTAGGACACAAGAAGTAACAAGGAGATTTTAAAATTTCGCACAGCTGCCATCTTGTGGTTATGGAAACAATTGAAATAAATTAGATGCCAGTGGATTAACATTTGTATAAGCATTTAACGTGCAAAGTTTCACTGCACTCGGATCGTTAAATCGCGAGAAACGACCAGTTAAATATTTATACTTCGAGTCGCCGCCATGTTGGATTTGTGCTCACCAGGTTACTGAAAGTCCTATAGGTGAACGTATGTTCATAGCCTCTATGAACATAAAAAAATCAGTATAATTGCTGTAAAAGATTCGTAGCTATTGAGAACCGTCTAAATATTTCGGATGCTCGCCATTTTGGATTGTTATATGTATAGGCCATAGAGTTATGTATCATTAAAGGAAAATTATTGTGTAGGTTCATTATTCAAACTTTCACTTCGATCCCATGATTACGACACAAGAAATAAAAACTTAGTTTTAAAATTTTGCACAGCCGTCATCTTGAGATTATGTAAACAATTGAACTAAATTAGATGCCAGTTCATTACAATATGTATAATCATTTACTGAACCACATTTTACTGCGCTCAGAGAGTTAAATCACGAGAAAAGTCTATTAAAAGTTTCAACTTCGCTTGGCCGCCATGTTGGTTTTGTAGTTACCAGGTTTTTGAAAGTCTCATAGGTAAACTTTTAGTAGTGCTCTTTATCACCGCACACAATTCCAGGGTGATATCGGCAATAGTTTCGGAGATACTGAATGCTCGTGAAATATTTTGCACAGCCGCCATGTTGGATTGGTTAGAGACAATAAAATTTGAAGTGCACGGTCGGGGTCGGCCAGAAAGGTGCTATGATCTTACCGAGTTTCATTGAAATCGCTCCAGCCGTTTAGATGTTATTAGGGGGGACACACACACCATCACACACGCACACACATACGGACGAAAGGTGATCTCATAAGCCTATTTTTTCATAAAATGAAAATAGGCTAAAAATAATATCTCCTGTTGTAAGTGAGATAAATTAATAATTCGACCTGAAAAGTAATCAGGAACTCATCGAGTTTTAATTTTAGATGTGACTGCAATCCACCCGTGACCTTCAGCCGTTGCCCAGAATGAGTGCGCGACAGGAAGCTGCCACGCCACTGTTTCAGTAGAGAGTGTGATTGCAATGGTGACAATTCTGCAGAAAGCACAGTGTGTGTTGTGGTTAGTGGAGTTTAAATCTGTTATAACTGTTCGGCGCACTTTTCGACGTGTTTATGGTAGGGATCCCCCTCATGCTTATGTTCGAAGCAATCTGAACGCAAGATTCCCTGATCGTTGGCTTGGTAGGACCGGTCCTATTCAATGGTCTCCTAGTAGCCTGGATTTGACACCCTTATACTTATTAATGGGGATACATAAAAAACATTGTATTCAGTGAACCGGCGAGAGATCTGCAACATTTAATACAGCGCATCACCGCTGCTGTCGCGAAACCACTCCTGGGATGATCCAGCGCACTTGGGCCGAAATCAACTATCGAGTGGATGTTTACAGAGCCACCTAGGGAGCGCACATAGAAACATTATTATAAGGTATAAGAAAAACATTTTGAGTTAGGAAATTTAACCCAAAAATAATGCTCGTTTTAATATCTCAAATAGTTCCTGAGCTATGATTTTTTTGAAATTGCTGCAAACTTTTTCGATGACCTTGTATTTTTGATAGTCAAAATCGGGACAGCCTTGTTGGAGGCGATTTTTGGAGGATAGAGAGATTATAGTTTGACTGTTGGTTGGTTGGTTCTTAAGTTTAGGGGCTGCGACAACGCGGCCATGTAACCCCGTGTACTCTGGGTGTGTGTAGAATCTGTCTGAATAACGGTGTTAATTGTGATGACTGTATTAGTGTGTGTTATCTGTTATTTTAAATTTAAGTACAGACTGCAACTTAAGATTTTTCAAATAGTTCCTCCTTTTGCCGCCAAGAGCCACCGTCAACGACTACTAGGCCAAGTTCAGAGCTTAGCTACTAGACGCCACCGCAGTCGGCTCTTGGCAACGAACGTAGAAACCTAAGAGCGATGTTTACATTCTTAACGTATCCAATTTAGCTTGACTGTAACATATAGAGTTTTTCATGTTATTGCCTTTTACAAAATTTAATTTCAAGAAATTCCACAAAAATTGATCCACCAAAAATCCAATATAGAAGGATAAATGGATACAAAGTTAATTTTAGTGTTTATTTAATTTATACAAGTACCTTACAAGTTTTGTGAGAAAAAAAGAAAACATTAGTAGGCCTAAGTTTATTTTTAAGTTTCTTACCTCACATCTTATGATTACAATAACAACAAGAAGTTCCGTGACGAACTAAAGAGCCTACTTTTCTTAAAATTTAAGATTCTTGTCAATCTATATAGACCTATCTAGAAAAATAGCGAAATTAAGTTGGTAATATCGAAATTTCTAATTAGTTCGAAATTAACCTGTAGCCTAATAGAGCACTACAGTTGGCCGCCCTGGTGACTGAATATATTGTTAGTTCCATCTCTTAAGATACAGAATACAATATTTGGTTGAAGTCCAATGGATAGCATGGACGTTACATGCAGTTCGACATTGGATCTATCAGCGCGCGTAAAATCATGTTGGCAACAATGGCATGCATGCGTTGGTCGGAAATAATCTGAAATATTATGATCGCTTGTTGTGCCAATTTGGGATGAAATCCATTTGTTTGTTACATAAATTTTAAAATTGGACCTATCAACAGGCATAGAGTCATGTTGGCAGCACTGACGTATATTAGTTTCTCATAATTAATCTAGAATGTTAGGTACTATACTTGTGCAAAGTTTAAAGCTGTTGGCTTACATACTTCTTGATATATTAATATTTGGGTAAAAAAATAGAGACAGCATTCATTAACAGTTGACAGCTCTGGTTGCTCTTAAGAATAAGCATAGTCATATCTGTTATGGTACACATAGCACATAGAAAATTTGGTTGAAATCCAATTGATATTATAGAAGTTACATGCATTTAAAAATTGGTCCTATCAGCAGTCTTAGAATCATGTTGGTGGCACTGATGTACTTAAGTTACTCCAAATTAATCTAGAATGCCAAGTACTATACGTGTGCATAGTTTAAAGCTGTCGGCTTGCATACTTTCTGATATATTGGTATTTGGATAAAAGAATAGAGAGAACATTTATTGACAGTGGGCAGCCCTGGTGGCTCATACGAATACGCTCAGTCATATCTGTTTAGGTACACATATTACATACAAAATTTGGTTTAAATCCAATTGATAGTATAGAAGTTATATTCATTTAAAACTAGACCTATCAGCTGGCTTAGAATCATTTTGGCAACACTGCCATGCATGGCCTCCTGGAAATTAAACTGAAATATTATTATCTATACGTGTGCCAGTTTTGAAATAGCTCCCATTCATACCTTCCAAGATATCCAACATGGAGCTCAAATTTCAATTGTGATTTTTCAGCAGTTGGTAGCACTGACATCATTTTCAAATATGGCCGTGAGATATTCAGGTATAGATCTTTACTCCTACCAAATTTTGTTTCGATTGCTGCAGCCATTTAGGAGTTGATACGGGGGGACATACACACAGCCAGACAGACAGACAGACAGACAGACAGACAGACAGACAGACATTTGCCCGATCTCATAAGTCTACTTTTTCCTCATTTTTGCAAAATGTGAAAAGTAGGCTAAAAATATCTTATTGAGTCTTTACAAGTACCTGAAGGCTTTACGAACTAGGACAGGGTCGTGGATATTTCAAAACAAAATGTATTTTTCGTTTAATTACGCATATTTTTCAGAGAATTATTATTAATTTTTTCAAAATTAAAAATCGGGGCGCTTTTATTAGACATTCGGGATGCCGGGGCATGCTCCTTTAAATCGGGACAGTCCCGATTTCTTCGGGACGTATGGTCACTGTGCACATACAGCTTATGGAGCCAAAATAATTAAGTGATTAATAATTCGACTGTGCTTGTTATAGGTCTTGTACAACAATTCTATACATTTCCAAGGAAACACACACACATCATGCAATTGGAAGCAAAGTTTAACATTTTTAGTCAACTTTTCACATATTGCAACAACAAGTTCCGTGACGAACTAAAGAGCCTACTTTTCATGCCAATGATTATTCTACAGTATATGAACCTATCTAGAATAATGACGAAATTAAGTTAGTAATATCGAAATGTCTAATTAGTTCGAAATATTCCTGGTATAATGTAGCCTAATAGAGCACTACAGTTGGCAGCACTGGTGACAGAATATATTCTTAGTTCCATCTCTTAAGGTACAGAATACAAAATTAGGTTGAAGTCCAATGGACGTTACATGCAGTTAGACATTGGATCTATCAGAACGCGTAAAAGCAAGTTGGCAACAATGTCATGCGTGTGCTGGTTAGAAATAATCGGAAATATTATGATATCTTGTTGTGCCAATTTTGGATGAAATCCATTTGTTAGTATAGAAGTTACATGTATTTTAAAATTGAACTAATCAGCAAGCATAGAATCATGTTGGCAGCACTGACTTACATTAATTACGCCAAATTAATCTAGAGTGTCAGGTACTATACGTGTGCATAGTTTAAAGCTGTCGGCTTGCATACTTTCAGATATATCGGTATTTGGATGAAGAAAAAAAAACAGAACAATTATTAACAGTTGGCAGCCCTGGTGGCTCTTAAGAATACACTCAGTCATATCTGTTTATGAACACATATTACATACAAAATTTGGTTGAAATCCAATTAATAGTGTAGAAGTTATATGCATTTAAAATTGGACCTATAAGAAGGCTTAAAATTACTTTGGCAACACTGTCATGTATGGCCTCCTGGAAATTAAACTGAAATAGTATTTTCTACATGTGTGCCAGTTTTGGAATAGCTCCCATGCTTATCTTCCATTATACAACATGGAGCTCAAATTTCTAGTGCGTTTTTTCAGCAGTTGGTAGCACTGACATTTTCAAATATGTGATTGAGATATTCCGGTATACATCTTTACTCATACTAAATTTGGTTTCGATTGCTGCAGCCGTTTAGGAGTTGATAGGGGGGGGGGACACACACACAGCCAGACAGAGAGAAGGACAGACAGACAGACAGACAGACAGACAGACAGACAGACAGACACACATTTTCCCGGATCGATCTCATAAGTCTACTTTTTCCTCATTTTTGAAAAATGTGAAAAGTAGGCTAAAAAGGAGGAAAAAGTAGACTTATGAGATCGATCCGGGAAAATGTGTGTCTGCCTGTCTGTGTGTGTCCTTTTTACGTGGAATCCGAACCACAGGACTTGGCATTTCACTTCAAAAATCTCACATGTATTGACCGTAATCGAAACCCAGTCCACCTTGGTGAGAGGCCAACAGCTTGACCGCTGCGCCACCACGCCCCCTACGTTTTATAGAAAGACCAATTAAAGCCACAAACGTTTGAGTAACTTTCATGTTGAAGCTGGAGGTGTAACTGGAACTTATGAAAAAGAGTAATTCAAATATGTCTATAAACATGGCATATATGCGGGAAACGGTGGATATCAGCACAAAGCAAGAACCAAACTTAGAAAACTGGATAAAAATAGTTACGATTTCAATTTTGAAAATTTAGAACTTTGCTTCTAATAGCAAGATATGTGTGTTTCCTTGGAAATGTATATACTTGTTGTACAAGATTCATGACAGGCACAATTATAATATTAATATCGTTATTGTATTGTCCCCATAAGCTGTATGTGCCCCCTTAACAGAGGATAGTTTGAGGAACAAAGTCAAGAGTTCAGTTGAACTTTGGAATAATTAGGGATTTACATGGTTTGAATACGTAGACATCCAAATGTTTGGATCAAAATGGAAATAAATGATTTTTTAATTTTATTTATTTATTTATTTATTTATTTATTTATTTATTTATTTAGTGTATTTATTTAGTGTATTTAGTATTGACGGACATACGGTTTGAACGAGTGGAGAAATTTAAATACTTGGGCTCGATTTTATCTAGTAAAAGTGAGATTGAAAAAGAGATCCCACAGAGGACTATTAGTGCCAATAGTACCTTTTTTGGTCTCAATAACTTATTAATAATAATAATATCGTATGGCCTCGGGTGCCTGGTGCAAGCTTTGCTATTTGACACCCAGAGGGTAGCTTGCATGTCGAATTTCGTAGTTCCTTGACTATGAAAGTCAAGGAGGTTAGATGTTAGATATCTAATCTCCTTGAACACAATAGCGCTTTCTAGTAGAGAAATGAGGAACTTTGTGCTGGCGGAAATTCCCGAGATTAATTTTGCCATAATGAACTTTGCCTACTGAATTCAAATGGGTTCTTTGACATGCCAACATCGTATGACATGCGTATCGTATTTTTGCCGCCTTTCAAAAATCACTTACCACGGTCAGGGGCGAACCTGCAATCTTGGGGTTAGTAGACCGACACGCTATCCACTCACCCACCGTGGCAAGCTAATAACTTATTTAAGTCACGCTTAATTTCACAAAACAGCAAGGTTAAGTTATACATGACACTACTGAAACCGGTTCTGTTAGATGGATGCGAGTCATGGGCGACCTCACAAACACTGGAAGAGCGCATTTGTGTATTTGAGAGGAAAGTGCTCAGAAAGATATATGGACCTATTTACAATAGGGAAGAAGGAAGATGGGAAAGGAAGGAAAGAGGGGACTTACACCAACGTTTTGAGAAAGCTGATGTGGGTAGGATCATCAGAGGAAGACGGCTCCAGTGGATGGGACACATCCACAGAGCTGTAGAATCTATCCCTATCAGAGTGTTCAATGCTCAGCTGTTTGGTAAACGTCCAAGAGGCAGTCCAAGGACGGGATGGAAGGATAGGGCGATGAGAACGTTGCAGCAGGAGGAACCAACATCAGTACTGAATGATGCAATGGATAGAGAAAAATGGAACGGCATTTGTGACAAATGCTTGAGTTTGTGATCGGGATAATGACTCCTGTGTGATTGATTAGGATAGTGTTTTGTAATATTGTATATTTGAAGTGTTTGTCATGTCGCTTTGTTTTCTGTCATGGGCGTTAATGGCCTGATATGTACAATTCATGATGATGATGATGATGATGATTTATTTAGCGTATAGCTTCTAGTGCCGGGAGCGTCCGACGACATGTTCGGCTCACCAGAGGCTGTGGCTGCTTCAAGCACACACCCATGGGGTGACCTAAAATACAAGTTCTGTTCAATATCAAGAAATTCCAACTTTCGCCACCAGATGTCACTGATACACAGTGGTGAACGTTGGAACTTTGATAGAGCGTTTCAACGAAATCCAACCAAGAAATTTAGCTTCACACAAGTTTAGTTAGTGGAAGGATCTATTACATGCCATAAATCTATGACATAGGACCACCGGTTTTACTTCCCCTCGGAAGGAAGGCTTACAGAAGAATATTAACGCTCTTAAAGAATCCGACGACTTCAGCTGGGTTTGAACCCGTGATCATGGGCACAGCAGTTCAGCATGCTACCAACTACGCCACCGAAGCCACTGAAAATAAATGATAATGATTCCTGTTTTAAGAGGCCTAACATAGAGTCGACGTCCGAAACGGGGGAGGAGTTTACGGTCAGCTGTTTGCAATATGGCGGCGATATAGTGACGTGAAGTATTTGGGTGTGCGTTTGTTATGGCTTCTAATTTATGATGGCAAAATACTACATACATTCTTTCATTGATAGAAATATTTTTATAATCAATTTAAATGTATTGCCTAATTACTACCAGTTAAAAATATTACCCACCTGTAGATAGTTAATTTACTGTCTGCTGTTACATATATGAAGCCTGTACTTGGGAGCCTAGAGGTATCGATGTTTTTATTAATTTCACAATATATATATATATATATATATATATATATATATATATATATATCTCTCTCACATAACACAAAGGACGACTCCCTGATAATAAATTGAATCAAGCAACCCTGAATTTGCATGAATGTTTTGGGTTCAAAGAAGCGTTACTTGGGATGCTCAAATCATACTTCAATATTGCAAATATTGACCTACATACTTGCTGTTCAAAGGCAAGAATATTAATTTATTAATCTCTTGCCACAGGCAAGTTAAAATGGAGCCATCCTCTTTATCAATATATTTAATTAAATATTTAAAATACATATATTTAACAAAGCTGGAGTCCCCATTTGAACTTGTCATAAGCAAACGGAACAGATCAAAAACTACACTTTAAGCCAAATCAAATTCACTCCTCAGCTCGACATAAACCATAATACCAATTAAAACCTATACAAAACATACTCTCCTTACTGTTGTACAACTTTCAAACCAACTATTCGCACTCAGAACTGAAAAACCCTGAAATGGGAACTAATTAAAGTTAAAATAGCCTAGGCCGATCCGGTCTCCTGCTACATTACCGCATATGTATACTTAACATCACTATAACTTCAAAATTACGACTAAGTGACCTATCTGCCTGAGTAGTATAGGTGTTACCGGCCTGTCTGGGATGATGGGTCACCAAACCGGTACTTAAAACTAAGATTTTACATTGTAATTAACTAAATTCAACAGTAGGGAGATCATAGCCAAAAACACAATTTAAGCCCAATCATATTTCAATGACCTACATACTTGCTGTTCAAAGGCAAGAATATAAATTCTCTGGCAAATTAATGCTAGGAACGGCATTTTTCATAAGTTTTCTAACCATTCGGTTATTGTCAATCGGAAGAATCCCTTAAATAAGTTTACGAAGAGCGGATTACATTCTACGTACGGCACAGAAGTAATAGGCTACAAGTTTATCAGTATTTTTGATGTAGCTAAATCCATGTGAATACAAATTAGAGACAATAACTATCAATAATCAACAGTACCGGTGGAAAGAAGTCGTCTTCCCAAAAATGCAGACTGCACACTGTCATGTAACATGTAACACGTTTTCCAATTGACAGCGCCGAAGCTCATCTTTCTCTCTGAACTTTTTGTACAGGAAAGTAGTGAAGATATTTCGTACCCGTTTTATACGATTTGCAACAGAGCAGTACCTCCTCGAATTTGACAAATTTCTATCTGTTTCCATCACGACGTCAATGCTTCACCATCTAAATGAACCTCACCAGTCACAATGTTGCAGCTTCAACATTCTACCGAGTGGCTGCGCCATCCAACTTTTCTGACGTCATCGGTTGAAAATGAAGGTGATGAAATTAAAGTAGTTGTTTGTTGTTAATTAATTTTTGGGGCTTAGGACTTCTTGATTATCAGCCCCGTGTACTTAGGTGTGTGTTGAAGTTGTCTGATAAACTGTATTTAGGCTTTGTGATAACTCTACCAGTGTGTGTGACTGTATTAGGGGCAGGGATGAAGAAGGTGCCCCGGTACTTGCAGTAAAGTATTATCCCGACATTTGCCTGGAGGGAGTACTGCAGCTGCCCCCGCGGTCGTGGTTCACGAATTAACGAGCAGATAATAATAAAAGAAAACGGTAACGAAAGCTAAGTAAGCAACTGTTGTTGTAATTTCATTTGAGGGGCTCGGACATTGTCATTTAACCCCGTGTACTTGGGTGCGTGTATATAGAATTTTCATAACCTGGGTAATTGTGTTATCAGTAGTAGTGTGCATATTTTTAAGTCAGGTGAGGATTGGGAAGAAGGCGGCCTTGGCCTTAAATTACGAAACATCCAGGCATTTGCTTGGGGCAGAAGTGGGAAACCACGGAAAACCATTTCCAGGAAGACTGAGGTGGAAATCGATCCCACATCTTTACAATTTTGCCTCATGAGGCTGAGTTTTCCCCCTCCTAGTTCTCAGACCAGAATTAAATTTCTTGGCAGAGCCAGAGATTGAAACTGGACCTCCGGGGCGACAGCCTAAAACACCAAAATACACGGGGTTAAATGACCACAATATTCAAGACCGTCAAATTAAACAACAACAACAACAACAACAACAACAACTCATTATAGGTTATATTATGTGTTACTATCTGTTTAACGATAAGCCTCCGTGGCTTAGGCGGCAGCATGCCGGACTCTCAACGCTGGGTCCGTGGTTCAAATCCCGGTCACTCCATGTGAGATTTATGCTGGACAAAGCGGAGGCAGACATGTTTCTCTCAGGGTACTCCGGTTTTCCCTGTCACAACTTTCCTTCCAGCAACACTCTTCCCTATCATTGTATTTCATTTATTCAGTTAATCATTGCCCCTGAGGAGTGCGACGGGTTCGGTAGCCGGCATAGTTCATATCATCGCCACTAGATGGGGGAGGGGGGAGCGCTCATTATTACATCCCTAACCCGGTCAGACGTCTAAAACGGGCCGTAGATTTTCATTCATTCTCTATCTGTTTAACGGTGTAAATATAGAAAGTTGTAAATACGTCCAGCAGTAGACTATAGTAATGGATGTATTAAACAAATGATGACTAAAAAAAAATTACACCGAAATAACTTTCGACAGTAAAACATTAAAATTAACTCTCCGTATAAACAACTGAAGACAATATCAAATATTACTCAGGGTTATAATTTCCCTCTACAGAACTCTACAACAGTTCTTAATTAAACACCACTGACATTGTAAGAGTCTAGACTTTTTTGAGTTCACTGCAGATTGCCGGAGGCAGAGTATTCTCCTGAAAATTTGGTGGAATCCCACTAAACCACGGCTAACAAGCCAGGTGAGTGGCAGCTTACAAGACTTTCACGTTTTGTGGGTCCAGTGCGACTCAGTTTCGAAATGCTCTCGCCTTTATTCTACACTAGCAGGTAACCGCGGCTTCGCCCGCAATCAAGACAATGGGGACGATGCATTATTGCTGATAATTGGTCTATTCTATTACAGCAATCGCGGCTATAGGTGTGTCCATTCTAATTCTGAATTATCTGATACATACAGTATATTGATATGATCAGCAAAGTGGGAATTTTATAGAGTTGTGAAGGTCTGCAGGGTTTGATGTTACAATATGTTAACACATTTTAAAATTACGTTTTTGGTTTTGACATCTTCTGCTGAGACATAACGATTTTGTTGTCCGGATGCTCGCGAGCACGCCACATACAGTTGGCCATGGGAAAAAATTGTTTTGTGTAAATGTACACGTGCTACTGTTAAGTGTGTGTCATTGCGTTTGTTAAAGAAATTGCGAATATTGTTTGAAGAGGGAACTGCACTCTTGCACACTGGAATGGCAAATCTATCGGAATATGGGGAATTAAAAGTAATCTTTTCTTAAGACCCCCTTGTGTCCCCCACCAACCTCTGCATTTTGAAAAGAAATTTAGGATTTTTTAAACTATCCAAACAATTCGAAAGATTTTGTCACAAATCATCTCATAACTCCATCTGGTTCAGGAATTCGAGTTTAATGAAATACATATCTTAGCATATCTATATATATTATGCCATTCAAATATCCCGTTTTATAGCCCAGCTACATGATTGGCAGGAGATTGCACTGTAAATTAAACGCCCCCTTGCACCTTTAACACCACCGTGTTTTAAGAAAAAAAAAATATTTTGCCGCAAATCATCACTTAACTCCGTCTGGTTTTATTACACTTTGAATTAAGGACCCGTTGTGCCTCCAACCCCTCCATATTTAGCCAACTTTTCACATTTTGCAAAAATGAGGAAAAAGTAGACTTAAGAGATCAATCTGAGCAAATGTGTGTCTGTCTGTCCTTCTGTATGTCTGTCTGTCTGTCTGTCTGTGTGTGTGTGTGTGTCCCTCCTATCAACTCCTAATTGGCTGTAGCTATCGAAACAAAATTTGGTATGAGTTAAGATGTATACCAGAATATCTCAATGCCGTATTTGAAAATGATGTCAGTGCTAACAACTGATGAAAAATCGCATTTGAAATTTGAGCTCCATGTTGGATATCTTGGAAGGTATGCATGGGAGCTATTTCAAAATTGGCACACGTATAGATAATGATATTTCAGTTTAATTTCCAGGAGGCCATATATGACAGTGTTGCCAAAATGTTTCTAAGTCTGCTGATAGTGCCAATTTTTATATATATATAACTTCTACACTATCAATCGGAATTCCACCAAGCTTCGTATGTACTATGTGTACATAAACAGATATGACTGAGCGTATTCTTAAGAGCCACCAGGGCTGCCAACTGTTAATGAATGCTCTCAATTCATTTTATCAAAATACCAATATATCAGAAAGTACGCAAGCCGAGTGCTTTAAACTATGCACACGTATAGTACCTGACATTCTATATTAATTTGGAGTAACTAATATACGTCAGTGCTACCAACATGATTCTAAGCCTGCTGATAGGTCCAATTTTAAACACATGTAACTTCTATACTATCATTTGGATTTCAACCAAATTTCGTATGTGCTATGTGTACCATAACAGATATGACTATGCATATTCTTAAGAGCAACCAGGGCTGCCAACTGTTAATAAATGCTGTCTCTATTTGTGTTACCCTAATATCAATATATCAGAAAGTATGCAAGCCAATAGCTCTAAACTTGGCACACGTATAGTACCTGGAATTCTAGATTAATTTGGAGCAACTTATATACGTCAGTGCTGCCCACATGATTCTAAGCCTGCTGATAGGTACAATTTAAAAATGCATGTAACTTCTATACTAACTAATGGATTTCATTCAAAATTGGCACAACAATAGATCATATTATTTCAGATCATTTCTGACCAACACAGGCATAACATTGTTGCCAACATGATTTACGCGCGCTGTTAGATCCAATGTCTAACTGCACGTAACGTCCATGGTATCCATTGGACTTCAAACCAAATTTTCTATTCTGTACCTTAAGAGATAGAACTAAGAATATATTCAGTCACCAGGCCTGCCAACTGTAGTGCTCTATTAGGCTACATTATGCCACGTATACTGTATTTCGAACTAATTAGAAATTTCGATATTCCCAACTTAATTTCGTCATTTCCATTTAGATTAATCATTGGCAAGAATCTTACATTTTATGAAAAGTAGGCTCTTTAGTTCATCACGGAACTCCTTGATTAAAAAGGAACTTTGTTTAACTATCCAAAGAATTTAAAAGTTTTGTCGGAAAGCACACCTCCTAACTCCGTCTGGTTGAGAAGTTTGAGTTTAGTTGAAGATGCATCTTACTATTATATGGAGAGAGATTATGACATTCAAACGTGCATTTTTCTAGCTGCTGAGAGAAAAAAATTCTAAAACATAAAATAGCGATCAAACAGAGCGGTGATTGAATAACTGCTATAGGGCAGAGGTCATAAAACTCCGTACCAAACAGCGATCCAGAATTGTGGTATATTATCGTTGAAATGCAAATTGTTATCAAACATACAATTTCTTTGTTGTAAATATGTACGAGAGACCTGGAAATCATTCTTCCATCATTTAACTTCCAAAACAACAGAAACCTGAATGATTTATATTTTCATTTCTGAACTTTACAAGTCACTGCCCAAATTCGTTGATAGCATGAATTGGTCCAGCATCGGCTCTCAGAACAGCATTGTACTGTATTTCAATCCTTCGCATTACATCTGATACTTTCATTTATATTCATTATAGTCGTGACGGCTAGCACGTACACAAGCGACATTCTTTCATCCTCTTAATTCTGACGCTCAGTCCCACCCGACTAGTCAAACCTCGATATCTCGAACCTCCATTACTCGAATTTTCGGTAACTCGGGGTAATGATTATTTCCCGAACAAACTTCCTATAATTTACATTATAGTTTATTTATGTTTTCCCTTTAAAGGGGCAGATGACCTCGTAGCTCTGCCTCTTAAAACCTCAATAACTAACTAACTAACTAACTAACTTTTTCTATTTAAGTAGAAATCCTATAACTTGAATTGTTCTGTGTCTCGAAGCTTAAATTACATCCCTGGCACCTAAACGTGTTCTTAATCTCGAACATTTACGCATTTATCCAAGGCAACTTGGTCTCATTGTTAAAATAGGCAAGTATGCCTTAAACATACTGAAATATGATCCAAAAAAGGTACAATATGACCTAATATATTTACATGCTTTCTAAAAACAAGTAGTGAAATGTAATATGTATTATTAATTCTACATTCAAACCTGATAAATTGTTAAAATCTACGCTGATTTCATGAATAGGCCTATGATCAAAATGTTTTCCTCAAATTTTTATCGCAGAATATTTCGAGACTCGCGGAAAGCTGTATATTCATCACCTTTTCTCGCGTTAGAAACTGTGACACAAATCACATTTCGTGTAAAAGAGAGAGAGAGAGAGAGAGAAAATGCTCTAAGTTAAAAAAAATACTACCAAGTTTAGTTACAGTTAAATATTTTCTGATAGTCTGCAACAATAGGCAATTTTTTTAATTAGCGGCGCTAACGCACACCTTGCAGTGGCCAGCGGATATCATATTTTAAGTCCACCACCTCCCCCTAAAGTATTATCAAAATATGACCTTAACACAATAATATTGATGAATGTGACAATAACTATGAACATGACCCAAATATGCATTTATATGCTCCATAGAATCCACCTAAAAAGAATCAGGAACATTGGACTCATGCTTAATTACTGTTTTAATGAAAATGTAGCGGCTTCGGTGGCGTAGTTGGTAGCATGCTGACCTTCTATGCCCAAGATCGCGGGTTCAAACCCGGCCGAAGTAGTCGGAATTTTTAAGATCGTTAAAATTCCCTCAGAATGCTTTCCTTTGGAGAGAAAGTAAAGTATGCGGTCTCATATCATAGATTTATGGCATGTTAAAGAACCTTCCACCAATTACACCTGTGTGAAGCTAAATTATAGTCTATATAGTTTAAACATTTGACTAACGTTCTTAGGTCCCTACATTCGTCGTCAGGAGCCGACTGCGGTGGCATCTGGTAACTAAGTTCTTAGCTAGTTGGTCGTTGACGGTGGCTTTTGGCAGCAAAAGTAGGAATTACTTGGAAATATTGAATTTCTGCAGTCCTTACTTTAATTAAAACAGATACACACACTAATACAGCCATCACAATTACCACCGGTTATCAGACAGATTCTACACACACCCAAAGTACACGGGGCTACATGACCGCGTTGTCGCTGCCCCTAAACTAAGGAACCAACCAACCAATGAAAATGTAGTCAAGGAAAAAAATATGACATTTCCTAAACATCCGAACCTTAGTTATAACTAGATTGAAAGGGCTGGTGAGAGGGTTACCACTCGTTCCAGGACCACCCAGGATGGTATTTAAGGGACACTGTGACTAAATTTTCGTCAGAAATAGGAGAAATATCGATTTTTCATTTTGCATTTTAAATACACTTTTGACCCCAGAGGATAATTCAGTTAAGTTAATTTCTAATTACAGTCATTTTTAAAGACCAAGCTATAATTCTCAATGTCCAGATTTTACAAAATAATATTTTCCAGATCGGTCACATTTGATAAATAATTGTCGTTGTTGTTTGCGTCTTCAGGCTTTTGACTGGTTTGATGCAGATCTCCATGACTCCCTGTCCTGAGCTAATGGTTTCATCCCTACATAGCTACCACACCCTACGTCCGAGGCAATCTGTTTAACATATTCTAACCTTGGTCTACCGTCTACCCCTACAGTTCTTGTCCTCAACACTTCCTTCCATAACTAAGCTTGCTATTCCTGGGTGTCTTAGTATGTGTCCTACCAACCTATCTCTTCTCTTCATTACAAGTCGCCAGAAATATCTCTCCTCTCCCACTAGTCTTAATACCTCTTCGTTTGTAACCCTATCTACCCATCTGATCTTAATCATTCTCCTGTAACACCACATTTCAAACGCTTCAATTCTACTCTTTTCTGCTGCACCAATAGTCCAAGTTTCACTTCCATAGAGTGCCACGCTCCAGAAAAAGGCCTTCAAAAATGACTTCCGAACACCTAAATCTATATTCGATGTCAACAGATTCCTTTTCTGTAGAAATGCTTTCCTTGCCTGAGCTAACCTACTTTTTATATCCTCTTTGCTTCGTCTATCACTGGTTATTTTGCTTCCTAAGTAACAGAAGTCTCCTCCTTCCTTTAGTTTTTCACCTGCCAATTTAATGTCCTTAGAGGATTCTGATTTATTTCGGCTGCATTCCAATAATTAGGCTACTTACTTGAAAATGAGATCGTAGTTGGAATTTAAACCCTGGTTTCTTGCATTCTGTACAAGCGCATCATCTAGTTACATTACCACGGCCTCCACCCGCCGGCGAATCATTTCAGACATGGATCTTATAGCCTAAATCTGGTCGTCCAAGTTTATTTATTTATTCTCATGTAATTTTTTTCTGGATTAGGGAATAACCCATCTGATTTGGGTACAAATCGTGTTGACCGATTGAAAAGCACCAAGAAAGAAAGAAAGAAAGAAAGAAAGACAGAAAGAAAGAAAGAACGAAAGGAAGAAAGAGATTACAAGTGATGCCATGTTGAAACACCGCAGTTAAGCGACAATGGGCGTGGTCGGAATTTGGATGGCTTGCCGGTTCTAGGTACTGCGCGCTGTTGGCCAACATAAGGAGGAACGGAAGGCCCTGGCCACCCTACCGCACGTAAACTCCGGCTGAGGATAGCCTTTTCGAAGGCTCGGACCTGCCTTCGGGCAGAATACCAATTACATTATTTATAAGGATCTACCAGGCTGTAAATATTCGGATACGTGTATGTCTACCCCTCATAATTCACGTTTTCCTACGGGGTCGGGGATGAGATGAGATGAAATCCTATGTGGCGAATGGTTTTATGGCCAGATGCCCTTCCTGATGCCAACCTCATGAGAGGAGTTAATGAAACTGGGTTAGGATGTGTAAGGAAGCGGCCCATGGCCTGTCAGAATGTGCCGTTTGCCTGGAGTTGAAAATGAGAAACCACAGAAACACATTTCAAGGACAGCCGACTTATCTTCGAATAATATTTAAATATTTGAACTGTTCGAATTATAATTGATTATTCGAAATACCACCTCGTGGCGCAGTGGCTAGCATTGTTGGCTGTCACCCCCGAGGTACCGGGTTTGATCCCCGGCTCTGCCAAGAATTTGAAATTCTTGGTATGGTCTGGTACGGGGTCTCCCACCCTCGTGATGCAAAATGAGAACCAGCCGGATGCTATGACAGGAGGAGGAGTGGAAAGGAACTGGACACCCTACCACACGCAATCTCCGGCTCGGGACGCCTAGTTAGTGATCCCTTGACAAAGCCAAGGGCTCTAATTCAGGTCACCTACGTCCCAGGAGGGGATATGGCACTCTAATTAATTAAATTCGAAATACTTGAGTACTTGAGTAATGATTCGAACGAACAATCGAAGAATTCGGGCATCCACATTGTTCGAACATTTCAAGTTCTGTAGTCGAATTAATTGAATATTCAAATGATTTGTACAACCCTAGTTGACGGACGTCCGGATGCTCCTAGTTTGCATTGCGTTACGGGCCTGACTCAATATCAGCCATGAGGGAAGCGAAATGTCGTTACGTCAAAGTGATTCACACTGAGCTGTCTGGAGGCTGGTTCGTAAATGAGTTCCAGTGTTCTGGTCCAAGGTTCTTCATCGCATCAGAGAGACTTGACATCTGAGCACGATAATGGAGAACAGAGTCCGGGTATTTACTGCAGCCCACTCCACAGCGACCACTTTAAGGGCACCCTTAATTACTAATTGGGTCAATTAATTTGCTTATCAAGTCCCGGGGCGGTGACTCACTTCCTGAGGCCGTGTGCCATCACCACAAATAGCGGATATCTAGAAGCGGCTCAATACGCATTCATAAGAGACACACAATGCTATCTCCCTCACACTTCCACACGGAAATCCTACCATTATTTACTTATGGAGAGATGATAGATAGTAACTCGCTCATGGTTTAGAATTTTAAATTTATGTTAAGACAATGCAAACATCATGGCTAGGATTGCTACATTGTGGGAATGAAATGTTGGGACCAGACTTGAAGAAATTAACCAAAAGCGTTAACTGAATGAAGTTTAAGTTCATGGTCGAAAATATAAAAGGATTTAAGTTAAAGCTCATGGTCGAAACTTTAACTGATTAAAGTTAATGCTCATGGTCGAAATATAAACTAGTTAAAGTTAAAGCTCATGGTTGAAAATATAATCTGATTCAAGTCAAAGCTCATGGTTGAAAATATAAGGTACCGCTAAAGTTAAACTCATGGTCAAAAATATAAACTTATTAAAGCTCATGGTCAAAAATATAAACTGGTTTAAGTTAATGTTCATGGTCAAAAATATAAACTTCTTAAAGTTAAAGCTCACTATAGAATATATTGTTACGTGTTAGCCATAGTGACAAGTTCGTTAACTGGATTACGGTGGGTGAAAGCACAACGCAATTGTTCCTTTAACGAAATATTAGCTTTATTGCAGGCCAGGAAAATACACCACACAATAAGCACTGAATCTCACTTCATAAGACACTACTTGTCACTATAGCTTCCACACTTAGCCTACTTTCACACTACTGTCCTCACTATTAATACCTACACCTCTGCCTTGTACACAAACTACAGTTATTTACGATAGCCAGTCACTCACCACTACACACTGCTTCGATGTCCACTGGCTAGGGAACAGCCCACTGCGTTTCGCAATTCACCACAATATCTCAGTCGCACTAGGTAAGTACACACTCCTCAAAGCTCAGTCCCTCCGTATGATTCACACTCCCTCGCTGTCTGGAGAATCAGCCTCACTTAGGTTTCGTAACTTCGCACGTCACGTCGCCACACTACCGTCGCACAGGTAAAAAACACGCACTAGCTCAAAAACACAGTCCCTCCCTCGTTGGTGAGGCCGTTTTATATAGGGAGGGTGGTGACTCAATGGACGTTTCCAAAGTAGGAGAGTTAACGGCTCCTCCCGAGTGTTCCATCACCAGGTACGCCGGGAACATTCCAGACCATGTCTTTGTTCCCGCTGCGCAAGTAGCCGGCCGACAGAGACCAGAGGTAGCCTCAGGCGGCTGTGAGTCACGCGAGAGGGAATGAAGCAACCCCGCTCTCGTAACAACATGAATTGGTTTAAGTTAAAGCTCATGATCGATAATATAAACTTAATAAAGTTAAAGCTCATGGTCGATAATATAAACTGATTATAATTAAAGCTCATGGTCTAAACTATAAACTGATTAAAGTTGAAGCTCACGGTCGAAATTATAGACTACTGTAATTAAAGTTGAAGTTAATGGTCGAAAACATAAACTGATTAAAGTTTAAGTTAATGGTCGAAAAAATAAACTGATTTAAGTTGAAGTTAAAGGTCGAAAATATAGACTGATTAAAGTTTAAGCTCATAGTCGATAATAAAAATTGGTTCAAGGTAAAGCTCATAGTCGAAAATATAAACCAGTTAGAGTTAAAGCTCATGGTCGATAGTCTTACCTGATAAAACTTTAAGTTTAAGGCCAAAATATTAACTGATCGAGGTTACGGTTAATGGACAAAGAAGAAAACATAACTGCTGGACGTTAAAGTTAATGGCTGAAAATATATACCGTATAATTTGAAAGTTAATGGCCAAAACTAATGTTTAAAAATTAATGACGGAAATGATTTAAGTTATAATATTTGCCGGTAAATTGAAAGTTAATGGCCAATATATACACTTTTTAATATTTAATTAAGGCTAAATTAAAGTTAAAAGTAAAATTTAAAACTAAATGTCTGATTAAAATAACATCAAAAAGATTCTTTATCGATATTTAATTGAACAGCCAAGAAATTTTATATACGTTAGACATCACTCTGGCCAACTCTGACCAACAACTACGAGTGAGTGCAGCTGTGCTGTGCAACCAAGCTATGTAATCAATAATCATATTTGTCCAACCTGACGATTTTACACAACCATCCAACGCCAAAGTCGAATCAGTTTTCACATACACATCAAAAAAATAATTGACTTAAGTTTTAATAGTTAATGGGTGCCTTAGCGATTTATTTATCGTATGGCTTTTAGTGCCGGGAGTGTCCGAGGACATGTTCAGCTCACCAGAGGCTGTAGCTGCTTCAAGCGGACACCCAATTTCAAGTAGTTCCAACTTTCGTCACCAGGTGTCACTGATACCTAGTGGTGAACGTTGGAACTTTGATAGAGCGTTCCAACGAAATCTAACCTAGAAATTTAGCTTCACACAAGTTATCGAATAAGTTAAACGTTACTCATACTGTTGTAATTGTGAATCCCAAGTCTGTTGCGACCCCAATGACTGCATAACTAAACAGGGTGTAATTGAAGTAAGGTTCTTAAATAGCGTTAAACATTGATTCTTGATGTTGAATTAAAATGAATTTATTGAATTGTATACCTATTTCTCAGCAAAGATTAACAAAACAAATTCATTTTGAACTCTGAAACGGAACGACTAAACCTTGAGTACCATGTTAAAACAGATTACTTCTGCCAAAACACGCAAGTGAAAGAAAATCTTGTGTGTTGAATTAGACATCAGTCTTCATTACTGTATATATAAAACGCTAAGGTGTAAATTATGTTACACTAAACTCAAGCTCCTAAACCAGAGGGAGTTAGAAGGTGCGGTTTGTACAAAAATCTTCCAAATCGTAAGAGAAAAGAAAAAAAACTTGCATTTCGTGAAGTCAACCGGAATATATTTATTTCTTTATAAAGTGCGTTGAAACAAATAAAAAAAGATACGAGCCTTACAGTAGTCGCAGATGATGTGTAACATCTGACATGTTATCCTACCTTGAAGTTGTTACCGTTTTTATTATCCGTGACATTCATCAACACACAAAAAATCTTTTTATTTTTTACACTCTCATAATACATAACAATTCCAAGACTCTTTTTTTTCTTCACTGCTTACTTGATATTTCTACTCTCGCACTGCCGTCTTGATACTCTGCTGTTACAAAGTAATCCGTATGTGATAAACATTCCACATGGTACCACTGCCAGCTGGATCACATCCCTCATGGCTGCTTTAGCGTCTTACACACTTCCGTCCGATCCACTTCCGTCCCATTTTTCAAAATCACTCCCACAAAAATATCCAGCAACCGAGAGGAAAGATGTTACACATCAACAAGACGATAACCCCTGTCAGAACTGTGTAGCGTCAAGCCCGCATAACAGTAAAGCCAGGCGCTCACAAGTAACCTATAATGTTATTGGTTTTACGTCCCTTTTAACTACTGGGGCTTTTAGAGACGCCGGGCTGCAGGAATTTTGCCCCGAAGGCTCGCTCGCATTTGCGCACACTCAAATAATGCCAACTGACTGCTCAAGAATTCGATCCTGCAACCTTGGACACAGCAGGCGATAACGTTACCACTGCACTACGCAACCAGTCTCTCAAGTAATCGATCGTAACATAGGAGCATTCAAAAGAAAATATTTATCCGCAGCAGTGACGAATTTCACTCTTGGTTGGTTGGTTGGTTCCTTAGTTTAGGGGTTGCGACAACGCGGTCATGTAGCCCCGTGTACTTTGGATGTGTGTAGAATCTGTCTGATAACCTGTGTTAATTGTGTATTAGTGAGTTGGTATATTGGCTTTCACGGCCGGTGAATTAAAAGTCAGCAATTCTTCTACGTTTGTGCCGTGTTTTGTGCGGGGTTTCGCGTAGGACACCAAGCTGGCTCTTGGTGTTTCCGCCCGACTCCCCACAGGAGTAACGAACTGCGCGCTACCTCCCTTTGTATAGAGTGAACTGCACTTTTTGGAATCCTTCATAGGGAGGTTCAGACTGCTTGAGCATTTAGTTCTCGCAGTCACGCAGTGCCAACTTTGAGCCATGTCCACTTACTACGACGATCCGAAAAGGTACATTTTCGAACTATTATTTCTGATCCCTGCTTTAAAACTGAGATAAGGTACTGGGACACACAAAATAATTACTCATGCCCGGGAACAACAGCGTGCGCGTCGTTTTTTTTTAAATAAACTAAGTCAAATAATATGGTTCTTCCCTCACGCATCTCGCGTTTTAAGCGCACGCTACGCATGCGCCCTGCGTTGCGCCCTCAAGGTTCGGAAAGCCTTTAAAAATGCCCATTTCAAATTATTAAAAAAAAAAACTGCTTTAATTATTTAGCATCTCATACACTATATTTGCCTCTTACAGTCAAATATCAAAAATTATGGTCAGGCCATGGAGCTTCCGTGGCTTAGGCGGTAGCACGCCGGCCTCTCACCGCTGGGTCCATGATTCAAATCCCGGTCACTCCATGTGATATTTGTGCTGGACAAAGTGGAGGTAGACAGGTTTTTCTCCGGGTCCTCCGGTTTTCCCCTGTCACAATTTCATTCCAGCAACACTCTCCACTATCATTTCATTTCATCTGTCATTCATTTACTCATTGCCCCAGGGAGTGCGACAGGCCTCGAAAGCCGGCACATTTCATATCCTCGCCGCTAGATGGGGGCTTCATTCATTCCATTCCCTGACCCGGTCGGTCAACTGGAAGCAGGCTGTGGATTTTTCATGGTTAGGCCATCATGTTTATCAAAAACTTGTGATTTCATTAAAGTTAGCTTGGTGTCCGGAGGGTTAATTAGAATTAATGATTAAATTAACATTTTTTTAAATGTAGCGTTAGGCCTTTATTACCGTGTTATGTCAAGCTTCAAAGCCTGAAACGAAAAGTTCTCCCTCTTAGATAGGCAACAGCAGTTTATAAAATTTGACCCCCCCCCCCCCCAAGTTTGCGAGGACTTTTACGCCCCTGAAATGAATGTTTCTGGTAGATTGAAATCCACTGAGATTGATTGGTGGTAAGTTGTGTCTTCCTCAGGGAGCCCCAAAACATCTTCAACTAAGCAAAGTCCGCTCCGACCGTAATTTATTAATAACTCTGAGTCTCTACTCCCCAGGTGGCCCTAACCTCGCGACCTCGGCTTGATTATTTATTATTTATCGTATGGCTTTTAGTGCCGGGAGTGTCCGAGGACATGTTCGGCTCGCCTGAGTCTGTAGCTGCTTCCAGCGGATACCCTAAAGGGTGAGCTACAAGTTCCGTTCAATTTCAAGTAGTTCCAACTTTCGCCACCAGATATCAATGATACCTAGTGGTGAACGTTGGAACTTTGATAGAGCGTTCTGACGAAATCTAACCTAACAAATTTTGCTTTACACAAGTTTAGTCTGTGAAAGGATTTTTTACATGCCATAAATCTATGACATGGGACCGCCGGCTTTACTTCCCCTCCGAAGGAAGGCAAACTGAAGGATTTTTAACGCTCTTAAAAAATCCGACGACTTCGGCCGGGTTTGAACCCGCTATCTTGGGCATAGCAGTTCAGCATGCTACCGACTACGCCACCGAAGCCGCTACCTCGGCTTGATGAACCAGTAAATGGTGAAACACACACACACACACAACATCCTACCGACCAACAAATCAATATCGAGGTACAACCAACGCTTTCCTTTACGTCAATACTGCATAGTATTCAATTGCTGCCCCAACAGTCCAAATTCGATATCTCGAAGTGCTTTCCAAGATTAAATTACTTCGGTTGGTTGGTTCCTAAGTTTAGGGGCTGCGAAAACGCGGTCATATAGCCCCGTGTATTTTGGGTGTGAGTAGAATCTATCTGATAACCGGTGTTAATTGTGATGACTGTATTCGTGTGTGTTATCTGTTTTTTAATTCAAGTAAGGACTGCAGACTTTGAATTTTTCAAATAGTTCCTACTTTCGCCGCCAAACGCCACCGTCAACGACTACTAGTTCAGAACTTAGCTACCAGACGCCACCGCAGTCGGCTCTTGGCAACGAACGTAGAAACCTAAGAGCGTTGTTTACATTCTTAACCTATCTAATTTAGCTTCACACAGGTGTAATTAGTGCAAGGTTCTTTAACATGCCATAAATCTATGACATGGGACCGCCGGCTTTACTTCCCCTGAGGGACTTTTAACGCTCTTAAAAAATCCGACGGCTTCGGCCGGGTTTGAACCCGCTAACTTGGGCATAGAAGCTTAGCATGCTACCGACTACGCCACCGAAGCCACTTAATAAATTACTTCAAGCTATCGAAAATTATAGATACAAAAATACATGAAAAAGGTTTTTTAATATCATAAATACATAAAGTCAACTGTTTTTACTGTTGTTAGCTGTCTTTACCCACTTACTGTCACTGTCTGTGGTGCACATTGACCTCAACACGTCTTCCAGCCTTAAGGGAACCTCGTAGTGTGGAATGACCGAAAATAGCATTTTCTGTTTATAGGTTCAAAAACTTCTCCATTCTTTCCCGATTACACTAATATACAGTGCGTCAGGGACTGTTCTCCGCAGTGCCTAGGCACTGCTACGTTAGGTGAGAGCTGGAGTTAAGTTGGCAGCGCGGTGTCAGACCTTTCGCTCACTCGCCCTGGCTATCTTCTCCAAAGTCGACAGCATATCAGAACACACGCGTGAGTCATGGAGGAAAGAAAGGAAGGAGATGCCTTCGCTGCGCTGCCTAGCGCAAGCTGTTGAAGCCAAACGGCTCGCCCACTTTGGTTGCAAGAAAATGATAGTCCCTATGCTTAAAGCCGTAAACCACTCCAACTAGTAATGGATTTTAGTGACATAAAACTGCAAAGAAAAGTCAAGATTTTTTCTTGGATAGGCAGAATACACTCTGTACATCACGGTACTTGGCACAAATAAGCTGCATTATCGTTTTAAAAGCCAATTTAAATATAAATATGAGAGCACCTTTGCGAGGCTAGTTTTGTACGGAAGACGCGGCAAAACGTAATAATACGCTGAAACACTGATTAAATTGAATACAGGTGTCTGAAGATGCGAGCTATACCAAAGAAGGAACATCTTGGGAATTAATGATGCCGAACTAGTAACGGTATTTACACCAAATTGAGTTTTGTGTTCTTATTGGTGTTGAGGCATTCATCAGTTTTTAGGCCTAATTTCGAGCACAGCCACTTTCACTCACTGGTCGTACACATTTTGATATTCAAGAATACGAACCTCAAAATTAATAAACAGAAAATTAAAAAAGGACGCATTTTTGCACAAAAATACGGTATAGCCTATACTTTTCGGTACCGTACGGTATTTTCTTTGGGGGGGGGGAGGGGGGGGGGGTAGAAACTTGACGATTAGCCTCGAATTGACTAATTACGTAGCCCTACCGTAATTATTGACCGACAGCCGTTTGATAATTTGGGATTTGCAGAGGAATGTTTTTTTTTTGGTATATAGGGTAGGCCCAAACATGCTGAGAATAGAATTACGATTTTTTTTTTATAACTTATCACTACTGTTAATACGTTTCCAAAGTTGCATAACTGGAGCGCGATAAAAACCAGGGCCAAAATAAGGTTTAGCCATGCACAATACCTCATGCAAGTCACAGAACACCGAATACGAGTTAAGGTTACGCCCACTTTGGTTGCAGCGCTAGGCTTCACTCAAACGAGCTCAGGGCATCTCCTCTTATTCTTTCCTCTATGGTGTGAGCTGTGCTGTGCCAACGTAACCCCGACTCTCACCCAACGTAGCAGTGCCTAGGCATGGCGGAGAACATTCCCTGACACCCTATATAACACATAGGTATAGAAACCATATTTGAGGTTATTATTGATATTTTAATGTAACCATGGATTCGTCAATTACATGAAACGACTGAATCTTTAACCTCAGTTTTCTCAAAATTTAAAATTTTCGATACTTTGGACCATTTTCTCAGGAACCACATGCCCGCTCAAGATGAAATTTTCTGAAATTATAGATGCTTACAAACCAAAAGCTGCGAAACAAAATTGAAGTAATCGAAAAAAGATTAAAAAAAGAATTTAAAAAAAATAACATAAAAATTCTCAAATAAAGGCTAAACGATATTGACGAAATCAAAATTTCATAAAATCGAAACCAAATGGCTGACATTCATAACTTTTCCTCACAAGCTGTATCAATATCATTAGATTATGAATTATAGATTTCACCCAATTATCTATTTTAACACCAGAGAGAAAGGTACCAAACTACAAGTACTCTTCAGAATTTTCAAATGTTCATTACTTTTCAAATATATTTTCAATTTCTATAATTCACAATCAAAACACCGCCATGGACGTTCCTGATAAATTGTAAAAATCTCAAGTTTCTAGTTGTCATGGCAATCTAATAACAAAGCTTTTATTAAACAGTTGCATTGTTGGCTAATCTACACTACCCGGTTTCCAAGGAGGAACATACGGCTTAAGAAGCCAAAACAATAACTATTTTAATATTATAACTCTGCCTGTCACAGATCTTGCACAACAATTATATACATTTTCAAGGAAACACACAAATCTTGCAATTAGACGCGAAGTTCTAAATTTTCAAACTTTGGACCTGGTTTTGTGCAGATCTTCACCGTTTCTTTGATATTTCCCATATTTATAGGAATTTTGAGAATTTTCTTTTTTTAAAGTGGTTGTTAAACCTTCTGCTACAGATGATGATGATGACAATTGTTGTTTTAAGGGGCCTAACATCTAGGTTATCGGCCCCTAATGGTTTGGGTGATCGTGAAGATGATAATGAAATGTAAACTAAATCTAACACTAACTACTAACTTATATACTAGAAGAAGAAATGGAAAACAAAAAAGGAGAATAAGGCAAATAAAGGACAGGAGGAAAATAAATGCCCTCAACCCACGAAGAATGCGGAATGAGGGACTTGGAAGGAAGGAGAGCCATGAAAGGCAGATAGGAAAGTGAAAGAGGAAAGGGTCCGTCTCACAGGTAATGGAAAAAAGGGGGGCAACCGGACCCAGCTCAGGGAGCCCTTGGGGACGCTCCTGAGGGTGCAGCAATATCCAGGGTGCACCAGAAGTGGTGGGGCTACATACACCCGGCCTCCTTGAGGGCCTTGAGCAGAAGGCAGAAGATAACATGAAAAGAAAAAAGAAGGCTGATCCCTCGCAGAATGAGGGTATCAGAAAGGATAAGACAAGGGCCAATTAAGGCGGGAAATGAAGAGACACCCTCTGCCTCGGATACCCTAATACCGTCGGGGTCGGAAGAGAACAAGAATTGACCAAGTGAGGTCGACAGGAAAGAAGACAGAGAGGAGCCTGGCACAAGTAAGTGGAAGCAATGCCGAACTTAGCTGGGGCCCCGTGGTCGCCAACCCACGTCCCACAAGATGTGAGCCCCTGGGGGACCTTCAGCTACAAAATGAATCTCACTCAAACATCTGTGAATTTAATTAGCCATTTTTGAGTTTTCTCAAAATAGGAATGACAATACAACGCTCAATTAATAATACAGAAATGATAGAGATTCTTTTTTAACTGAAGGTTTAACACCCACTTTAAAAGAAGAAAAGTCCAAAAATTTCAATCAACATTTAAGATATGAGGGAAACGATGAAGATCAGCACAAACAAGAACCAAATTTTGAAAAATGGATAAAATTAGTTACGATTTGAATTTTGAAAATTCAAAACTTTGTTTCTAATAACACGATGTGTGTGCTTCCTTGGTAATGTTTATAATTGTTGTACACTATTTATGACAAGCACAGTTATAATATCAAAGCCATTATTGTTTTGGATCCTACGGGGGCTCATACAACGTCAGTGGGAATTTTCGCATACAGTTACGAATCATATCAGAGCTTCACTAATATGTAACAGAGAGTTATGAAAACTGACACATACATAGTAAATACATAGAGCTTTCATATAATTTAGAGAGAGGAGCAGTATTTAAGTATTTCGTGATATATTGAAAGGATAATATTCGTGATATTTTAAACTCTGTGAATCACAAAAAAAAAAGATTTAACAAGAAATACCAGTCGGAATGGAATAATTTTTTTCGTGTATAGTAAACGCATAAATAGCGAGGATGAACCACCATGAATGTTATATTGTAAATAGTATATTTAAAAAAAATATTTAATTTGTCTTTCAAACAATGAACAGTTTTTTGGTTTGTTTTTCCAAGTATATCTCAATTATTTTTTAAGATAATTTCATAAATGAGGTTCATGTATTTGCCGAGTTTCATGCAGGTTCTTCACTTAGTTCAGGAGATATTGTGTGTTTCCTACCAAAAAAAGCAACCTAGCGGGTAAACAGCTTTGAATATTAAACACTCTATTGACAGATAGGTGCATGGTCTCACGTAATACGCTATATCTCTGCCAAAACGCTGAATTTACTTATAAAACTTAACAGATATATTGAGAAAGGTATTGTCTTTCATTTAAACGCAAATAAAACTTAAAGTTTGACAACCGATGGTGTATGAGCTGTATGTTCACCCTTAAATAGCATAATAAGCTACTGGCAGTAATACACAGTCCAGATGCCCTACACAGCTGAATCCATATTGTAATTCCCATGTCTCACCTAAAGAACGTAATTCAACTGCAACTTCGGAATAAAGACACATATATTATGTGGGGAACAAAATATACTTTGAGTTATCGAGATATTTGAATAATAGAACCTCGAACTATAGAAAAAAAAAAAGTCCTCTCGGCACGCCGGAAGGCGGAGGTAGATTTCACCGGACAAACTTGGAGATAGGCGAAAATAGGCAGAATATGCAGGTTTTCGTAGAAGGATCAGACCTCATTTATCGCGTGAAAGTATTTTATAATTGGAGATTAATTAACTTTGTTTGTCTTCATTTTAAACATATTTTAAACATTTTATTGTCTTACTGGGACGGTAACCATCTTGTCATTTGGAGTCCATTTTTAGCCTATTTTCAATTTTGAAAAAATAGGCTTATGAGATCACCTTTTGTCCGTGTGTGTGTGTGTGTGCGTGTGCGTGTGTGTGTGTGTGTGTGTGTGTGTGAGGTGTGGGTGTGTGTCCCCCCCTAATAAAATCTAAACGGCTGGAGCGATTTCAGTGAAACTCGGTAATTTCATAGCACTATTCCCGGCGACGTCGACCGTGCCCATCGAATTTTGTTACGTCTCACCAATCCAACATGGCGGCTGTGCGAAATATTTCACTAGCATTCAGTATCTCCGAAACTATAACGGATATCGCCCTGAAATTGTGTACGGTGATAAAGGGTACTACTAGAAGTTCATCTATGAAACTTTCAAAAACCTGGTTACTACATAACCAACATGGCGGCCAAGCGAAGTGGAGACTTTTAAATAGACTTTTCTCGCGATTTAACTATCCAAACGTAATGAAACTTGGTACAGCAAATATTTATACACATTGCAATGCACTGGAATCTAATTTAGTTCAATTGTTTACATAACCTCAAAATGGCGCCTGTGCTAAATATTTCACTGACATTCTATATCCCCGAAACTATTACAGATATCACCCTGCAATTTTGTACGGTGATAAAGGGTACTGATACAAGTTTACCTATGTATAATTCATAAACCAGGAAAGTACAAAACGAACATAGCGACCAAGCGAATTTGAAATATTTTAATAGACTTTTCTCGTGAGTTAACTCTCTGAGCGCAGTGAAATGTGGTACAGTAAATGATTTTGCAGATTGTAATGTACTGCCATCTAATTTAATTCAATTGTTTACATAACCTCAAGATGGCGGCTGTGCGAAATTTTAAAATTAAGTTTTTATTTCTTGTGTCGTAATCATGCGATCGAAGTGAAAGTTTGAATAACGAACCTAGGCAATAAGTGACCTTGAATGGTACATAACTCTATGGCCTATACATATAACAATCCTAAATGGCAAGCTTCCGTAATATTTAGACGGTTCTGAATATATATGAATCATTTACAGCAACCAAACTGAAATTTTTATGTTCATAGAGACTATGAACATATGTTCACATATAGGACTTTCAGTAACCTCGTGAGCACGAATCCAACATGGCGGCGACGCGAAGTATAAATATTTAAATGGACGTTTCTCGCGAATTAACTATCCGAGTGCCGTGAAACGTTGCACGTTTTAAATGCTTACACAAATGTTGATCCACTGGCATCTAATTTATTTCAATTGTTTGCATAATCACAAGATGGCTGCTGTGCGTAATTTTAAAATCTCGTTTTTACTTCTTGTGTTCTTATCATGCGATTGAAGTTTGAATACCACACTTACACAATAATCTTAATATAATAGTACAAAAATAAAAATCCAACCTGGCGACCATCTGAAATATTTAGACGGTTCTCAATATCTACGAATCTCTTACAGCAATTAAACTGAAATTTTGTATGTTGATAGAGGCAATTAACATGAGCAGGATATATGAAAATAGGCTGTACAGTTCTTCACGGAACTACTTGTTATACTTGTGGTCACACTGTCCTTATGCAAGGTTTCGACACTGATGTGTAACTATGTAACGGTCTGTTACTTCTTCACGCAAAATTATATCTCCCGCAGAGATGTTGGTTAGTTCCTCAGTTTAGGGGCTGCGACAACGTGGTCATATAACCCCGTGTACTTTGGGTGAGTGTAGAATCTGTCTGATAAACGGTGTGAATTGTGATGGCTGTATTAGTCTGTAATTCAGGTAAGGAATGCAGACGCTAAATTTCAAGCAGTAGTTCCTAATGTTGCTACCAGATACTAACGTCAACGCCACCCAGCTGTGAACTTGGCTACTGGATGCCACCTCAATCAGCAACTCGCAACGAACGTTGGAACTTCCCCTCCAAAGGAAAGCTTACTGAGGGATTTTTAGCGCTCTTAGAAAATCCGACGACTTTGGCCGGCTTTGAACCCGCGACCTTGAGCATAGAAGTTCAGCATGCTACCAGTTACGTCACCGAAGCCGCTTCACACTTAGTCAGATGGAAATCTGAATCTGATCTCGCGCAAGTGCGTTGTCATGGCAACGTCTGATGGCTCATCCCTCATCAATTTAGTAGTGTTTCCATGTCAACCACTGATAGCTCTTGGCATTTTCTTATAATTCCGAAATCATTTTTCTCATCCCTTGGCGCAATGGTGGCTCATATCAAAAATTCTTTCAGACAAACGTTTTAGGTAATTATTAGGGGAATATTGTCCATTTTGTACGGTTTTGATATTGTGCCTATTAACAGTGATATGATTAATGTTTCCCGAAAAAAACACTTTTTCCCACCCCTTTGGTCAATGGTTGGTGCTATCAAAAAACGTTTCAAACATAAATTTCTGAGCTTTATCCGACACATAGTATGAACTTTGAACGGATTCGATATTTCACATATTAAGAGAGTTATAGCAATATTTCATTTTTTCGAAAAAAAAAAACCCCCATTTTCATCCCCTTCGACCGATTTAGCCCAGTAACGAACTCGTCCGAGATTTTATGGGTATAGATATTCGGTAAAAAATTCTAAGTGATTGGTGCAAAATTACGGCAGTTATCGTGTCCACAAGAAACTGATATACATATATACATATATTACATAAATTATATATAAACTTTTGAACTGACGGTGGTTTTGGGGTCTGGGGGATGTGAAACGCGAAGATATGTCGAAATTTTCCGGAAATCGAAACATGGTACCCATTGCAATAGTTAGCTTTCTAATGAAATCTACCTAAAATACTGCCGTCAACGACGCCTAGCTGTGAACTTGGCTACTAGATGCCACCTCAATCAGCAACTCGCAACGAACGTTGTAACTTCCCCTCCGAAGGAAAGCAAACTCAGGTTTTTTAGCGCTCTTAGTAAATCCGACGACTTCAGCCGGGTTTGAACCCGCGACCTTGGGCATAGAAGTTCAGCATGCTACCAGTTCCGATACCGAAGTCGCTTCCCACTGACATATGAAAACTGAATGTGATCTCGTGCAGTGGCGTTGTCATAGCAACTGCTGATGGTCATCCCTTATCAATAAAAAGTAAAGTTGTCATGGCAACCTCTCTTGGCACTTGGCATTTTCTTATAATTTAAATCATTTTGTTCACCCCGTGGCGTAATGGTGGGTCATATCAAAAATTCTTTCAGACAAAAGTTTTAGGTAATTATTGGAGGAATATTGTCCATTTTGTGCGGTTTTGATATTGTGCCTATTAACAGAGATATGATTAATGTTTCCCGAAAAACCCACTTTTTCCCACCCCTTTGGTCAATGGTTGGTGCTATCAAAAAACTTATTGGACATACATTTTTGGCACTTATCCGACACATATTATGAACTTTGAAGGGATTCGATATTTCATGTATTAAGAGAGTTATAGCGATATTTCACTTTTTCGAAAAAAGCCCCCCATTTTTACCCCCTTTGACCGATTTTGCCCATTAACGAACTCGACCGAGATTTTATAGGGATACATATTATGTAAAAAATTCAAAGTGATTGGTGCAAAATTACGGCAGTTATCGTGTCCACAAGAAACTGATATATATATATAGATAGATACATATATACATAAATTATATATAAACTTTTGAACTGACGGTGGTTTTGGGGTCTGGGGGATGTGAAACGCGAAGATATGTCGAAATTTTCCGGAAGTCGAAACATGGGACCCATTGCAATAGTTAGCTTTCTAAAGAAATCTACCTAAAACATGGCATTTAAAATGTGTAGAACTTCGCCGGGATATTAAAATTACTTCGAGATATAGAAGTTCGACTGTACTTACAATCATCATAGCATTTTATGGCTGCTTTTAACATTTGGGCAGGCGTTCTCAACCTTTTTGAGAGCACCATTACTTCGAATATAATAATAATAATAATAATAATTGCTGGTACAGGTTAGGTTAACATTACCACAAATATTCCGTTTAAAATAGTTTAATCTATGCCCTGTATTGTGTGTTTATTACTCCGTTTACTCAATTAGTCCAATTGGGCCCCTATAACAGATATTAATTGTATAATGTCGTTTATTTAGTTAGAAATAAGGGTTAGGATTGAGTTAAATGGCATCAGTTGGATCACGTATTTACAAAGAATCTGCGTCGATCAGTCAAAATAACACACTGGCATTCACAGGAGTGTGGTAAACCTTGCCATAGGTATCAAAGGCAATACCCAGGCAATACCTGGCTGAAGGTATAAAAAGCACACAGGAAAGGCAATAATACTAATTTGCTTTAAGAAATGTCACTGCCTGTGATACGGCAGGTTACCTTTAGAACCACCGCTAGAGGTGACAATACGCAAACCGGTGGCAGTGGGATGACAAGCTGCTGTCCACCCACCAGTAGACCCGAAGAAGCTCCAGCAGCTCAAGACGATATTGGCGGTACACAAAATCTCGAGTCTCGCACCGCACCTGACGGCAGTGCCTTTGTAATAAATACAACCACTCTCGCAGGTAAGCCCAGAAAATGCATGAAATGGGAATCTCATATGAATGAATATATCATGCGGGCATATTATCGAATAACTCGTCTTGAAACAGATATGACAAACTACCGCCAAGCACTCCATGTGGCTTTCAAGCAGCAGTATCCTCTGTTTAGCATCACTGAGCAACGAGTCGCGGATCAAAGAAGAGCAATTGTAAAGAATCATTTAGTTCCCGACCCTGTTCTGGATCGAATCAGACAGGAGATATCTCATGAACTATATCCCTCAGCTGCAAGTGGTGAAACTAGCCAAATAAATACTGATAATGAGGTCTCCATGAATGAAACGACTCACGTAAATGAACCTCATAATGGGGAAACAAGCCATCATTCCAAACTCCAAGACGAATTTAATTCAGCTCTGTTTGAATATGCAGGTACTGACCCTACCCAACGTCCAATACTTCCGAGGCAGCAGTCTTCCGGCAAGTTTGCCATGGTGTTGAAAGAACTGAACGAAACCGTACTTCCCAACTATTTAGAAGAGCACCAATCTTTCAAGGAGGTTCATACTGCTATATATTGTGCAGCACTAGCTGCAGTACGAATTAATGGGGGTAGGCCACTCCGTCCAAACCAACAGTATGCTGCAAGGAAACCCAGTGATCCACCATGGGCAAAACGCTTAAAACAACGCATTGAACAACTACGCCAGAATGTGAACAGACTGCAACAGTACAAGAATGGAGTGAGAAGTAGACGTCTGAACAACCGCATACGAAGGATCATGATGGACTCCTCACTAGAAGAATGTCAGGTCCCCGAGGACGCAGTGATAATAGAAGTACTTGATACTTATAAACAAAAACTTGCAGCCCTCTCTAAGCGTCTTAAGAGATACCAGAACACTACCGAACGGAAGAAACAGAACAATGACTTCAAGAGAAATGAGAGAAAGTTCTATGAAGACCTGAAAAAGACACCTCAAGTTCAGAATGATTCTCCAGAAGGACCCAGTGCGGAGAGTGTTACCGACTACTGGTCATCAATATGGTCTAGGCCGGAAGAACACAACAATGAAGCTCCGTGGTTTAAGGAAATAGAGAATGCTACCAGACAAATAAATCAAATGGCACATACAGACGTTGATGTTGAGGAACTACGCCAGGTCACCAGCAGCCTACAGAATTGGAAAGCACCTGGAATTGACCGGATCCATAATTACTACTATAAAAGGCTCACATGTACCCACCGTTTACTGGCTATTCACATACAGTGTTTTCTGGAAAATCCTGCTGCATTTCCAGTTTTCCTAGCCAGAGGGTTAACCTATCTCAAGCCAAAGGACTCTAAAATCACAAATCCATCTAAATATCGCCCCATCACCTGCTTGCCAAACTTTTATAAGATCATTACATCCATTATTGCAAATCGAATTCGTGCGCATTGTGAGGAAAACGCCATTCTCGCAGAGGAGCAAAAGGGTTGCAGAAGGAATTCTCAAGGATGTAAGGAACAGCTCACTATTGATGCCGTGGCATTAGAGCAGGCCTGTCGTAGATCACGAAATCTTTATGCCTGCTTTATTGATTACCAAAAAGCTTTCGATTCCGTGCCTCATACATGGCTTATACAGAGCTTGGAGATTTACAAGGTCAACCCTATTATAGTGAACTTCCTGAAGTGCGCAATGGTTTCATGGAGCACTGCTCTCCAACTTACAGTGGGTGGCACTCGTTTAACATCTTCATTAATACCGATTCGCCGAGGAATTTTTCAAGGAGACTCGCTAAGCCCACTCTGGTTTTGTCTGGCATTGAATCCTCTCTCGCAAATCCTGAACAGTAGCAACTACGGATTTAGTATTAAGGGTAATCATGGTGAAGCGTACAAGATGAACCATCTTCTTTACATGGATGACATTAAACTGTATGCATCAACTAAAGTGCACCTACAATATCTCATCTCTATCACTCAGAGCTTTTCTTCAGATATCCATATGCAGTTTGGTTTTGATAAGTGCAGAACACAGACTGTTATTAGAGGCTCGCACTCGGCACAAGGAAAACATGTTGGAGAGGGACAAAGAAGTATTCAGCCGTTGGAGGAAGGCGCATTGTACAAATATCTTGGGTTCGCCCAGAGTACCCTCTCAGACATGGTGATATCAAGAAGAACATAACTGAGCAGTTTACTTCACGACTTCGCAGTGTTCTCTCTTCAAAACTTAGCGCTAAACATACCATTAAGGCAGTTAACACATTTGCAATGCCCGTAGTTACATACTCCTTTGGTATAATCAGGTGGACTCAAACTGAACTGCACGATTTGCAACGAAAAACATCGGTGCTTTTATCACGCCATCGTATGCACCATCCGAAATCAGCAACAGAGCGCCTGACTCTACCTCGGTCTGAAGGTGGTAGAGGACTGATAGACATCATGAACCTTCATACAAAACAAGTGACAACTCTGCGTGCATTTTTCCACAACAAAGGAGAAACATCCCCTCTCCATCACACTGTATCTTCAGCTGATGATAATTACACACCGCTCCATCTGTCATCTTTAGATCCACCAGTAAAAGAAATGAAAACTACTGAATACAAGATCGGGAAATGGAAACAGAAGGCGCTTCATAGGAAGTTTCCACATGAGTTGGACCAGCCTCACATCGACAAGTTAGCGTCGCACGCATGGCTGACCCACTCGGTCCTCTTTCCGGAAACAGAGGGATTTGTTGTAGCTATCCAAGACCAAGTTGTTGCTACTCGAAGCTATCGGAAATTTATCATAAAAGATCCAGCAACAGAGTGAGAAATGTCGCCGCTGTGGCAAATGTAGTGAGACCATTCAACACGTCATATCAGGTTGTTCCCACCTTGCCAACACTGACTACAAACATCGACACGATCAAGTTGCCAACATTATCCACCAGAAACTGGCATTGAAGTACAAACTTCTTCAAAGCTCCGTCCCCTATTGGAAATACACACCATCTGCAGTACTCGAAAATGCCACACACAAGCTCTATTGGGACAGAGGAGTTGTGACAGATGTCGCAGTCAGTAACAACCGACCAGATATCATTGTCATCAATAAAGTACACAAAGAGGCATTACTGATAGATGTCGCATGTCCCAACAATCAAAACATCCAAACAACAGCTGCTACTAAAATATCTAAGTACACTGAGCTGGCAATTGAGATAAAGCAGATGTGGAAACTTGATTCGGTGACTACCATCCCAATAATTGTATCGTGTACTGGTGTTATACCGAAAACTCTACATAGTAGTCTATCAATATTGAATCTGCACCCGCAGATATATATTGAACTTCAGAAGGCAGTTCTGTTAAACACATGCCATATTGTTAGGAAGTTCCTTGGTGACAATGCCCTGGCCGAATACTCAGCAAAGCTCGATGATCCAGATGGGAATTTAGCTCATCCTACAAATGAAGGAGACTCGTGAAGAATGCGGGCACGACATGGATGTGAGGTCTCTGAACAGTGTAATCGTAATTATCTCAGTACAGATGGTTCCTTGCTAAGGCCGAACCAGGCTGTAAAAGAAAATGTAACCGGTATTTGCCGTGATAATGTTGTCAAACAATAAACTATAATAATAATAATAATAATAATAATAATAATAATAATAATAATAATAATAATAATAATAATAATAATAATAATCGACAATCACCAATTTGAAGACAAACCCAACACCAGGGCCACCATAACTTGGACAGAAGACCGAAGAAAGGCGCTCAGCGAGAGGATGAAGAGATTTTGGAAGGAAAAGAAGGCCAACACATCAGCTAATCAGGTTCAACCGTGCTCCTGAGTCGGGCATAACGATGCAAGAATAATAATAATAATAATAATAATAATAATAATGCAACAAGGATGAGTCTTTCTTTTCTTTTCCTATCTCTCTCTCGCCCTGAAGTGCTGATGTAGCTAGGAATTCACCGCTCACAGAAAACAATTCTAGTATAAGGTGCGTTCAATAAGTAACGAGCCGGAGGCTGGAATGCGCAAACCAGTGACGACATGGGCTAATCGTGGCGTGAGTAACGAGGTGTGGTTCCGACCAGAGCGTGGAAAGTCACAGCCCGTCGCTAGAGGGCACGCGTGCACGTCACGTGACGATACAAAGTGAGCAGCAGCATGCATCAATCGTCCAACGCTGCCAGTCACATTGCAAACAGTGACAGGAAGGCGTCAAACGAAGAGCAAAGAGGTGTTGTTCGGTTTCTGACAGCGAAAAGAGTAGGTGAAACGGACATTCATCGCCGAATGTCACAAGTGTACGGCGAACACTGCATGTCCCTTGCAAGGGTCAAGGCGTGGCACAAGCACTTCAGGGAAGGACGGGTGTCGTTAGCCGATGATGCCCGGTCTGGGGCACCCCCCTGCATTACCGATGACAACGTCCAGCAGGTTGATGTACTCATTACCCAGGACCGCCGAGTGACAGTGAACGCCATAGCCGCCAAGGTCAGATTGAGAGTCGGAAGTGTGCACACCATCATGAAGGAACGACTGCACTTGCGCAAAGTGTGTGTCCAATGGGTGCCCCGCAGACTTCAACCACACCAGGAAGCATGTCGAATGGCCTACTCTCTTGGTCTTGATTGGACGATTGATGCATGCTGCTGCTCGCTTTGTATCGTCACGTGACGTGCATGCGTGCACCCTAGTGACGAGCTGTGACCTTCCACACTCTGGTCGGAACCACACCTCGTTACACACGCCACGATTAGCCCATGTTGACACCGGTTTGCGCATTACAGACTCCGGCTCGTTACTTTTCTTGAAACTTTCTTATCAAGGATACTTAATATTTTCCTGAAATGTAAAGAACATGTGGCTTGACAAAATGAACGGATTGGTTTTTCTAGAATAATCATTTTGAGCCATTTAAAAATTAACAAACATTTTTGCCTCTTAAATCGAATGATTTTTTAATTCATACATTGAAAAGATAACTATTATTTTAAATATCTTCTGATTCATTCTATGAAACTACATGGTTACCAACACATTACAAAAGATCAGGCCTTAAGTAGTTCCTGAGAAAAGTGTACCAGAATCTCTAAAATCTTAACTTGCGGGATTGTTTCCTGTGACCTTGTTTTTGAACACCCTGTACAAAAACAGACAATAATATTTCATATTTATTGTTAGCAGGTGGCCTAGAAAGGTTAGATCTTCGTTTAGTGTAAAATTAACAATCATTGACGAAACGGAAATAAATTTTTTTTAAAATTTGTTTATTTAATAGTGTAAAATATGCCATTGTCACAACCCAGTGTCCTTAATTGAGTCGTCCAGTTGCAAAACTAGTCTACTCCACTTGTGAATAAGAATCATTTTCATGAGAAACGTTTCTCTGGACTTTGCCTCACGTATCTTTTGTGTTTGTTGTTTTCTACTGTTTTCTTTTTGCTTAGTGTTTTTGGTTTTGTGTTTGCTTTGTGCTTTTGCTTTTGAATTATACGTTTTGCTTTTCTTTCTTGGTTTTGGTTTTGTGTTTGTTTTCTGCTTTTGCTTTTTTTGAATTTTGCTTTTTGCTTTGTGTTTCTGGTTTTTTGTTTTCTGCTTTTGCTTTTGTTTTTGAATTTTGCTTTTTGCTTCGTGTTTTGTTTTTGGTATTGTGTTTGTTTTCGGGAAAATCAAAATAAAACAAAACAAAATAAAAACAAAATAAACAAAACATAATCTAAATAAAACAAAACGAAATAAAACGAAATAAAATACAATAAAGTAAAATAAAATAAAATTGTAAAATAAATAATTTTACGGTATGATCCTTAATCACAAGTGGATTAAACGAGGTTTGCAACTGGACGACTCAAATGAAAACGTATGTTTGTATGTATCAATACATAGCGGACCTGTTGTGGGTTGTGTGCACCTCATGTGTACAGACTACCCGCCCGGCTGTAGTGCTATGCGGGCTGTACGCGCAACAGTTCTGCTGGGGCTATCGCCTTGTTTATTTGTTTAAAAGTAATTTATAAACAAAAAATATATTCTGTTGACTTTTCAGGAAATGCAAGATATTTCCTGTACTATTGAGACGATTTGGAAGAGTTTGGTACAAACCAAACCTTCTGGAGCTTGAGTTTTGTGAAAGATACACCTCAGCGTATTATATAATAAGACAAGCTGACCCGGCAGACGTTGTCCTGCCAATCAAAGAAAGTGTTGTAACTTTGTTTCTTGAAGTGCTTTTGGATACACAATATTTTTTTTTTTTCAATTTCTGTTATCTGCCTCTAAACTATCGTGAATTGAATTAACTAATTTAGAAACATTCGTTGGAGCGTGCACAACAACTCTCCAAAGTTTCATCGCAAACGGATAAATGGCATTTAACGCATACGGGATTTGGTTTAAATGATTCGTGCGCTGTCACCCATTTGTTGAATCTACTCGTGCTCTACCAACTGTGAAACGGATTTAATAAGTTAGAAAGCTACACGTAAGTGTACACAACAATTCATCAAAATTTCATCGCAATCGATGAATAGTATATGAACGCATACAGGATTTTGTTGGAACACTTCGCGCCTCGTCACTCATTTGTTACTTCTACTCGTGCGCTACCAATATTGTAAAGTGGATTTACCAAGTTGAACACCTTCCCTGGCGTGTGCACAACAACTCATCAAAGTTTCATCGGAATCGGATGAATGACATATGAACGCATAAGTGATTTTCTTTAAACGATTCGCGTGCCGTCACTCATTTGTTGAATCTACTCATGCGCAACCTATTGTAAAATAGATTTACTAAGCCTGAAACCTTCTCTGGCGTGTACTCAATGATTCACCAAGGTTTGATCGCAATCGGATGAATGATATATGACCGCATACGGGACATTGTGGAAACGATTCGCGCGCCGTCGCTCATTTGTTGAATCTACTCGTGCGTACTTATTAAAAACTGGATTTATTAAGACAGAAATATTTCCTGGGGAGTACAGAACAATTCCCCAAAGTTTCATCGCAATCTGATAAATGGTATATGGCTGCATACGGTATTTTGTTGAAATGATTCGCGTGCCGCCACACATTTGTTGAATCTACTCGTGCGCTACCTATTGTAAAATGGATTTATTAAGCCAGAAACCTTCCGTAGGGTGTACGCAACATCTCACCCAAGTTTCATCGTAATCGGACGAATGCTATTTGAACGCATACGGGACCTTATTGAAACGCTTGGTGCGTCGTCGCTCATTTGTTGAATCTACTCGTGCGAAACCTCCTGTGAAATGTATTTACTAAGTTAGAAACCCTCACGTAAGTGTACACAACATCTCACCCAAGTTTCATTGCAATCGGACGAATGGTATTTGAACGCATACGGTACTTTGTTGAAACGCTTCGCACGTCGCCGCTCATTTGTTGAATCTACTCGTGCGCAACATCCTGTGGAATGGATTACTAAGTTAGAAGCCTTCACTTAAGTGTACACAACAACTCATCAAAGTTTCATCTCAATCTATGAATGGAATATAAACTTATACGGGATTTTGTTGAAACGCTTCGCGCGTCGTCACTCATTTGTTGAATCTAGTCGTGCGCTACCTAATGTGAAATTGATTTACTAAGCCAGAAGCCTTCCCTGGAGTGTACACAACATCTCACCCAAGTTTCATCGCTATCGGACGAATGGTATTTGAACGCATACGGGACCTTTTTGAAACGCTCGCGCGTCGTCGCTCATTTGTTGAATCTCTTCGTGCGCTATCCATTGTAAAGTGGATTTACTAAGCCAAACACCTTCCCTGGAGCACTCAACATATCACCCAAGTTTCATGGCAATCGGATGAATGTGATATGAACGCATACGGGACTTTGAAACGCTCTAACGTGCAAAGACAAACAGTAGAATTCGAAATCACTGCCACCTTTGGTATAAAACACAACTTTTCGCCACAGGCGGAGTGTATGTAATGGCGGTAGTTGCACAGGTTGCGACCAGGTGGCTCTAACGTGCAGAGGCAAACCGTACAAAGACATCAGCTTTCACGAAGGCCAAGGCTAGTGGTTTCCATGACGACTGTTTTTGACTGTTTATTGTGGTTCTAAAATTGTGTGTAAATTGTGGTTCTAAAATTGTGTTTATTCCACCTACCGGGTCAGATTGTGAATCTAAACCATACATGGACCCAGCCTAATATACATACCAAATTCCATCAAAATCGGTTCAGTCGTTTAGGAGGAGTTCAGTCACATACACACGTGTCGAAGAATTATATATATAAAGAAGATAGAGGCTTGATGGTGGAAGGGAATGATAAGGCTGTGCTCTAACTTCATTTCTTGGCCAATTAGTGCCCATGCCATAATTTCCTGGAGCTAAACTCTAGTTCCGTTATGTGTGGTAGTTCCCACATATCAATTGTTTAGTAGGTAAGGAGCCTCTCCCATTGAAGGCCACTGAAGAGCGGAAGAAGGTTCCTAAATCGAGGGCATAGCTGAGGAGGAGCCATTGTCTGCACACAATGGGACTTCTCAACGACCTCACATAACATTGCAAGGTCGTAATATCGACACCACAAGCCTGTTCGCACTCCAATATTGCCCCATTTCCCAAGTTTCATCTGGAAGAGAAAGATAACTTATCCCGCTCATTTTACAATTAACCCAGAGTTTATGCGTACAGCACTTCAGTGCGGCTTTCACTGATCAGGTTAACTATGAATTACGATAAGATTACTGTATAATAAAACGTTTATTGTTGTTGCTTATGTTAGGGGCTCCCACATCGTGCATTTGATTATACTGTAAGTTAAGTGGAATGTGTGCGATAACCTGTGTTATAGAAAACTTTTAAAATACTAGCAGTAGTGCCCGGCTTCGCCCGGTGAATTTATTTGTTTTACAGTACTGGAACACTCAAGGCTTAGGATCGGAATAAATGAAAGTAAATTTGAAAGCACCAACGCTTATTGCAACTGATAACCTCAGTATACTGCACGAACACCATCGCCCTTATACAGAGGCATACTATTGTCATGATAACAGTTTTAAGGGGCCTAAGAAATCTTTTTGCACTAATTACTCCCCGTGACTGCAATTTATAAGCAGCTCGCAATTCTGCGCCAGAACATCGGTAGGGGCGACGTGATGCGGCCCGCATTACATGGCAACAATAGACTTAGGTATTATTGAAGCCGTTCTGGGGCGCTTGTTCTTCCGACTTACTGAACAAAAATCATTCTTTAAGGTTACCTGAGAGGTGTAGTCTAATGCTACCTAGCCTAAACTATTCCTCTTAAATCAGGCTATCATATACAAAAATAATTTTTCGAATCCCACTGGTAGTTCCAGAGATTAGCGCGTTTAAATACACAAACAAACACACAAACTCTTCAGCTTTATTATATTAGTATAGATAACGCATAGCCTATCAACACAAAATTAACCCGCGAGGACAGGCGCATGGGCAATTTTGACCCAAAGGTTAAAGAATGCTCTATATTTTCGTTTTGGTCAGCCCTTATTCCCTGTCGCTTACTGTAACCTTCCTTCTTAGCCTTGAACTTCACCCTGCAAAAGAATCATGTCCATATACACACATCAAAAAAAGTTTTGCATCACCTCGGTTCCCAGATCTCCGGCATATAGACGTTGACTGTGTATATTGTATCAAAGATACAGTCCCTTTGACTGTTCATAGATGTCACTAAAACTGCTCAAAGATGTAAACAACCATGCATGAGCAGGGCCTATTAGACGGAGGGGGTACGACAGCCGATCAGTTCCAGTCATTCCACCAGGACGAAGGTACGCTGCTCATGTTGTCTGTAGTTCTACCATGCCTAGAAGGTCAATACCGCAGTTCGATCGCGTCCGCATTGTTACTTTGTGTCAAGAAGGGCTCTCAACAAGGGAAGTTTCCAGGCGTCTCAGAGTGAACCAAAGCGATGTTGTTCGGACATGGAGGAGGTACAGAGATACAGGAACTGTCGATGACAGGCCTCGCTCAGGCCGCCCAAGGGCTACTACTGTAGTGGATGACCGCTACTTACGGATTGCCGCTCGGAGGAACCCTGACAGCAATGCCACCATGTTGAATAATGCGTTTCGTTCAGCCACAGGACGTCGTGTTTCAACTCAAACTGTGCGCAATAGGCTGCATGATGCGCAACTTCACTCCCGACGTCCATGGCGAGGTCCAGCTTTGCAACCCCGACACCATGCAGCGCGGTACAGATGGGCCCAACAACATGCTGAATGGACCCCACAGAATTGGCATCACGTTCTCTTCACCGATGAGTGTCGCATATGCCTTCAACCAGACAATCGTCGGAGACGTGTTTGGAGGCACCCTGGTCAGGCTGAACGTCTTAGACACACTGTCCAGCGAGTGCAGCAAGGTGGTGGTTCCCTGATGTTTTGGGGTGGCATTATGTGGGGCCGACGTACGCCACTGGTGGTCATGGAAGGCTCCGAAACGGCTTTACGATACCTGAATGACATCCTCCGACCCATAGTGCACCCATATCGGCAGAATATTGGAGAGGCATTTGTCTTCATGGACGACAATTCTCGACCTCATCGTGCACATCTTGTGAATGCGTTCCTTCAAGATAACGACATCGCTCGACTACAGTGGCCAGCATGTTCGCCAGACATGAACCCTATCGAACATGCCTGGGATATGTTGAAAAGGGCTGTTTATGGACGTCTTGACCCACCAACCACTCTGAGAGATTTACGCCGAATTGTCGTTGAGGAGTGGGACAATTTGGACCAACAGTGTCTTGATGAACTTGTGGATAGTATGCCACGACGAATACAGGCATGCATCAATGCAAGAGGACGTGCTACTGGGTATTAGAGGTAGTGGTGTGTACTGCAATCTGGACCACAAATGCTGAAAGTCTAGCTGTATGATGGTACAACATGCAATGTGTGGGTCTCATGAGCAATAAAACGAGCTGAAATGTTGTTTGTGTTGATCTCTATTCCCTTTGTATTTAAAGGTTCCGGAACTCTTGGAACCGAGGTGATGCAAAACTTTTTTTGATGTGTGTATTTTTGAACACTCAAGTTATTTCTATATAATTTACGGTTGGGTCAGATTTACCCATGGCGCCAGTCTTCGTGTGACAACTTTTGGTCTACGTTAGTCGTGACAATCTGTAAAATATAAGGCGGAAAATCCACCTATTTTGGTGCAGCACAATCACATAGCTCACGTTCTTGTTGATCCATGTTTAAGATCTAAGGACACCTTGGTCATCAGCTCCTTTGTTTAAAAAAATAAGATTACTGCTTTGCGGCCACTATCAGGGCCAATTATACTGCTACGAAAATTATTGTCAATTTTCTGCATGTAAAATTTGAAAAATATAAATAAACCTCATTTTATGTTGGGAATAGTTCATAGGAAGACACCAGGTGTAAAATTAATTCATTAAATACGCACGACTGTGACAAAAAGGGAGTGACACACTATGGGTCAAAATGACCCGGCGCCAGTTCTTGTGTTACATTTTTTCACGTCAGAACATGAATTCAAAATTTTTGAATTTGACGATTAAAACGATTATAAGAAGGAAGGAAAGGAAGGTAGCTTGTAGTTTAACGTGACCGTTAATCTCGCGATCATGAGTCACGTGACCTCCATTTTACGTGGAATCCGAACCACAGGACATGGCATTTCACTTCGAAAATCTCACATGCAGTGACCGGGAATCGAACCCGGTCCGCCTTTGTGAGAGGCCAGCAGCTTGACCGCTGCGCCACCACGCCCCCCGATTATAAGATTAGAGCCTTACCATTCCCAACCACTATCAAGCCTCAATTAATAATACTAATACATAAAAACATCCTTTTTCATTACAGACTGTTTTTCCTTTCAGCGTAATCATACCAGAGGTAACTGCCAATGATTGAATAGATGTTCTTGTTTTTTTATTGATAGGCTAAGCGTTATATTTTAAAAGTTATCTATTAATATTATTAATGAATACGACAAAAACATTTCTTAACATGGTAAATGTTATTGCTTTTAACCTGTGGTATTGTGATGGCTGTACTAGTGTGTACATTTGTAAATTGGGAATAGGATTGGGAATAAGGCAGCCGTGGCCTTACGTAAGGAATCATTCCAGCATTTGCCTGGGGGAAACCAAAGAAATCCACTTCCAGGATGGCTAAGATGGGAATCGAACCCACCTCTCCTCAGTTTTGCCTCACGAGGCTGAATGTACCCCGTTACAGCCCCCAGACCAAATTATATTTCTTGGTACAGCCAGGTAGGGAACCCGGACATCCAGGGTGACAGCCACGATTGCTAGCTGCTGCACAACTACTACTACTATTTTCTTTCTTCGTGTGGCCTCCGGAGAGACCGAGTGCAGGTCTTTCTAGTTGACACCCGTGGGCGACCTGCGCGTCGTGAGGATGAAGTGATGATGAAGACGTCACATACACCCAGTCCCCGAGCGACGGGAATTAATCACAGGAGATTAAAAACCCCTAATGGCCTTCGCGCCAAAGCCTAGCATGCTAACCAATTAGCCACGGATCCGGACACTACTACTAATAATAATATTGTTACGGATTTAACGTCCCATTTAACGTCTACATTGGAGAGTAGATCGCCGAAATGGCTCCAACCCAAAACATCTCGCACCGGGTAGCTGAAGCCATACAAGTATTATTATTATTATTATTATTATTGCTTCGTTACGGTCAACTAAGGACCACGTCATGTCAACTGTTTTTTTTCTTTCTCTTCTTTCTTTTCAGTTTCGGCTTAGGTTGAAAACTCCGATGTTATTGAAGTGTTTCCCTAAGTTGATATCTTCACATGTTATCCCAATCTCCAACAGATCTTTCTCTACTTCACTGAACCACGCCCCCTTTTCTTTTCGTCATGGAGAAAAGTAAAAACTCGGTTGGATAGCCGTGTTGACTTCATTCGGGTTATATTATTATTATTATTATTATTATTATTATTATTAAGAGCAGGCTTTGAAAATTCCATTAAAACAGAACAAAGAAACGAAACAATAAAGAAGGACCCTGTTTATATATATATTCCAAGATTCATCAAGATCGGCGATTTCACGTTCACCGTGTCTCTTCGTTAGTAAAAGCAGATACTGTAAGCCTACTTGGTAGCAACCTTTAATGTATGTACAGTATTTCTACCCGATAATTATTACTAGGAAATAAAATAGGCCACTTGATTTCTTTTTGGTCAAATAGGAAGGTTTTCCTACCCTCCCTTTAACCACGAAAGAACGATATCATACATCTCATATGCTGATTGGTTATTCTTTCGATGCTGCACAGTAGGTTATACCCTACTGGAATATTCATCATAGCCACGAGACATAATTAGAACGAAGGGATAAATTCGCACTCGGCTCCACTCCTAGGTTTCCTGCTTGCTAAGCAATAAAAATCGAGCAATGTTGCAGAAAATAACACTGTGGTAAGAAAATAGAATTAATTTTGGCGTGATATATAACAGATCCCTTAGCAATATTGTATACCAAAAACAGCAATACTTGCACGCAAAACTGATTCCCTGTTTGCAGTTCAATTTGAAGCCATTCCTTATCACACACACCTCTTCATCCCTACTTTCTCTGTTGTATTCAAGTTTCTTTTTCTCGTAACGTTTGTTTCTCTATTGGTAAACGTATAAAACACCAGGCATGCCCACATGGATATCATTCTTAAATAAATTGGTATTTTACAAAAGCAACGTTGTTGTTGTTTGAGTCTTCGGTCTTTTGACTGGTTTGATGTAGCTCTCCATGCCTCCCTGTCCTGAGCTAATCGTTTCATCTCTACAGACCTACCACACCCTACGTCCGAGGCAATCTGCTTAACATATTCTAACCTTGGTCTACCCCTACAGTTCTTGTCCTCGACCCTTCCTTCCATAACTAAGCTTGCTATTCCTGGGTGTCTTAGTATGTGTTCTACCAACCTATCTGTTCTCTTCATTAGCAGTCGCCAGAAACATCTCTCCTCTCCCACTCGCCTTAATATCTCTTCGTTTGTAGTCCTATCTACCCATCTGATCATCATTCTCCTGTAACACCACATTTCAAATGCTTCAATTCTCCTCTTTTCTGCTGCTCCAATAGTCCAAGTTTCACTTCCATAGAGTGCCACGCTCCAGACAAAGGCTTTCAAAAATGACTTCCTAATACCTAAATCTATATTCGATGTCAACAGATTCCTTTTTTGTAGAAAGGCTTTCCTTGCCTGAGCCAACCTACTTTTTATATCCTCTTTGCTTCGTCCATCACTGGTTATTCTGCTTCCTAAGTAACAGAAGTCTCCTACTTCCTTCAGCTTTTCACCTTCCAATTTGATCTCCATAGAGGTTTCTGATATATTTCGGCTGCATTCCAGTATTTTTGTTTTACATTTATTAATTTTCATCATGAATTCCTTCCGTAAGACGGAATCCATACCATTCAGAAACTCATTCAAATCCTCAGGCTTGTCGGCCAAGATGACGATGTCATCAGCAAATCTCAGAGTTGAGCAACGTTACAGTCCTCATATTAACCTCCATCTGAATTTCTCGTTTGTCAACCCCTTACTATTCTCATTTCTATTGGTTCGAGGAACTGATGAGATAAATCCATGTGTGGTGAATGTGTTTACGGCCGAATACCTCTCCTGACGTCACGCATATTTTCAGGTGCGAATTTGATCCCGGAATACGTAACCCGGCTGTGAGGGTGAAAGACAAGTGGCTATACCAATGGACCATCCCAACCCCTCTCAAATTAATATCCATAACATACACAAATTTCTTTCTTGAAATAAAATGTTCCCTTCACACCACTGCTCACAAGATACGTTTTTATTTATTCATGATTTTTTTTTTGGGTCGGGGAGCGTGATGGCGCAGTGGCTTAACTACTCGTCGTTCACCCGGACGGCCAGGGATCGAATCCCGGTGATAGCGGGGTGGAATTTTCACCTAGAAAATCACACGGCGTCAGGAATGGCATCCGGTCTTAAATCCCCGGCCAAAACCAAAATGAGCCTAATTGGCTCCGGTGACCAAAATTAATTGGGATAAGCCGAAGAAAGAAAAAATAATTGATTCTTCGGTCGCTAGTGCCACCTACGGACCACGGTGCTTGTGCTTAAAGTGCAGTTCCTCGCGGCTACTTTCATTTTGAAACCTGGAGATTGATCTATCTACATACTGTATTTATCTACGTATTTCTTATTGGTTCGTTGAGGCCCCTTGGCCCACGTTGTTCCTAACCCTGGCGAGCTTTCTTCTTAGCACAGTTGTCCTTCATCTTTGCACTATGGGTGCTTTTCTTTCCTGAGTCCACTTCACTCCAATCCAGGGCGCAATGTTTTAGTTGTCAATGATTGAAGAGTGTCGGATGTTCTGATCAGCATTCTAGATTTATCCCTGTTGAATATATCCTTGATCAATTTCTAAAAATTTGAGGTCTTTTCGAACAAGTCTCGTTCAGTTGGCTTCCTCTAGAAATGATGTTGAAGATTCTTGAGGTCAGTCTCTTGTTGTCCATTCTGACTATGTGACCGTTGAAGATAAGGTAGTCTCTTCTATTCATGGCTCTCTAAATTTTAGTAAAGCTCATTGTTATGCCTGATTCTGTATTCACCTCCCTCTTTAATGGGATTCATGAACTTTCTATCTACGTATTTATTTCTATATTTAATTAATTAATTAAGTTGATATCTTCAAAGAGCAATGTTAAGAGTCCTCAAATTAACCTCCATTTGAATTTCTTGTTTGCCTACCCCTTATTATTCCCATTTCAGCGACTTCGACGATTAGATGAGATAAGTTCGTATGTGGATGCGCTTTTTGATTCCACTAGGACGGATCACTCAGGAAGAAAGCACAGTACATCAAAATTGCTCATTAGATGCCTAAAGACCGATATATTTGTGATTCAGTTTGACAACATAAGCGTGCTCCATTAGCTATTGTCAGTACCTGACGATTACAAACTACGGACGCTAGAACAGTGCAGCTCTGTGTACTTGAGTGTGTGGCACCTGTCTGATAACCTGCCTCATAGTGATGGCTGTATTAGTTTGTGTATTTGTAATTGGGTGAGTATTTAGGTAAGAGGCGGCCGTGGTCTTTATTTACGTACCATCCCCACATCGCATTTGCCAGAAAAAGAAGTGGAAAACACATACAATCACTTCTAGAATGGCTGAGGTGGAATCAAACCCACCTCTTCTCAGCTTTGCCACACGAGGCTGGGTGTACGCCAATCCAGTCATCAGACCAGAATTAAATTTCTTGGCAGAGCCGGGAATTGAAGCCAGGCCTCCACTGTGACAGCCAAGTATGCTAGCCACTACGCAACGAGGTGGACGTCGAGGCAAATGCTGAGAGATATTTAACATAGGGCCATGGCCTCTTCCCAAATAATCCCAGTCCCAATTACAAGTACAATCACAAGTACAGCCATCACAATGACTCAGGTTATTATAAAGATTCCACACACACACCCAAGTATACGAGGCTACATGACCATGATATGGCAACCTGTTGTTTGTCTTTTGAATGGTTTGATGCAGCCCTCTATGCCTCCTTCTTTTGAGGTAATCGTTTCATCTCTACATAGCTACCACACCCTACATCCGAGGCAATCTGTTTAACATATTCTAACCTTGGTCTACCCCTACAGCTCTTGTCCTCGACCCTTCCTTCCATAACTAAGCTTGCTATTCCTGGGTGTCTTAGTATGTGTCCTACCATCCTATCTCTTCTCTTCATTAGCAGTCACCAGAAACATCTCTCCTCTCCAACTAGTCTTAACTATCGTTTGTAACCCTATCTACCCATCTGATCTTCATCATTCTCTTCTCTTTTCTGTTGCACCAATAGTCAAGTTTCACTTCCATAGACAAAGGCTTTCAAAAATGACTTTTTAATACCTAACACTATATTCGATGTCAACAGATTCCTTTTCTGTGGAAATGCTTTCCTTGCCTGAGCTAACCTACTTTGTATATCCTCTTTGCATCGTCGATCACTGGTTATTTTGCTTCCTAAGTAACAGAAGTCTCCTACTTCTATTAGTTTTTCACCTGCCAATTTGATGTTTCTGATTTATTTCGGCTGCATTCCAATATTTTTGTTTGATATTTATTAATTTTCATCATGGATTCTTTCCTCAAGATGGAGTCCATACCATTCAAAAACTCATTCAAATCCTCAAAGTAATATTGTAATAATTCACTTTCCCCTTCTATTAACTTAAACTTCTTTTTGTCCCAACAGGAGGAAATTTTGCTCTCACTGGTAATTTTTTACAACAACCTGTCTAAGAGACGGCGCCTGAGAGAAACTCGGAGTTGCCTCATATTGTGATGCCCAGCTCATTACTTATTCACTCCTGTAACGAAATTCAAACATTACAGCACTCTCGCCTTAATGTAAGTCGATCGGCTGAATCTCCATTCATTACCTGGTAACATCTTCCACAAGAAAGAAAAGTTTTCGTTTTCTTTCTTCTTAAAGTCCGCTCCACCCCCACCCCCACTCCCGCCGCCCTCCGCTGCCGACCCTGGCTGCTCTGACAGAGAAGCGAGCAGCACGTGTTCTGATCGCGCTCATATCCGGCCCTTAACCCGACAGGAAATTGCCTGTACTGCTCTCTCGTCTATTAAAATGTTAAGTCTCTTACTAGGTTGCCTTGAAACAGTTAAAAGTTCTTTTCTTGTCTTGTCTTGGGAATAGACGCCTCAATCCATTGCCCTTGAGACTCATGAATAGTCATGAATTTATGTCTACTCTTTATTATTCTGGTGTAGCTGGTGCGTTAAATCTCGCACCACGACTGTGATGGGGAGCTGCGGCAAGTCCGGAGATCAGATGTTAGAATCCCGACACTGGCAGCATCCACAACCCTTCAGTCAAATGCAGACCAAGTTACCTTATTTAAAGCCCCGGGGCATCTACCCATTCTTGTCCTTAATAATTATAGCTACACTAGTACGATCTCCACAGAAACATAGTTTAAGGGGTCCCAAAATGTCAAAAATCTTTAAATGTTTCAAAATGTTGTTTTTACATCATATTGATCTACCTTTTTAACGGTACATACTGTATATATTTTACCCTATTCTTAGCCTATTTTCATTTATGAAAAAAATAGGCTGATGAGATCACATATGGTCCGTGAGTGTGCGCGCTAACGCGTGTGTTCCACCCCCGCCCTAAATTATAATATGTCTCACCAATCAAACATGGTGGCTGGGCGAAATATTTCACTGGCATTCTATATCTCCGGAACTACTACTGATATCACCCTGAAATTTTGTACGGCGATAAAGGGCACTACTAGAAGTTCACCTACCGGACTTTCACACTCCTGTTAAGAACAAAACGAACATGGCCGCCAAGCGAAGTTGAAACATTCAAATAGACGTTCCTTGCGATTTAACCATCCGAGCGGAGTGAAACTTCGTACAGCAAATGTATATACACATTGTAATGCACAGAAATCTAATTTAGTTCAATTGTTTACATAACCTCATAATGGCGGCTATACGAAATTTTCCAATTAAGTTCTTGTGTCCTAGTCATGCGATCGAAGTCAACGTTTGAATAATCAACCTACGCAACAATCGTCATATAATAGTACATAACTCTTATGGCCTACAAATATAAAAATCCAATATGGTGACCATCCGAAATATTTAGACGGTTCTCAATATCTACTAATATATGACAGCAATCAAACTGAAATTTTGTGTGTTGATAGAGGCTAGTAACATAAGTTTACCTATGGTGTTACATTGGAACGTTCATTAACCTTCAAAACACACTGCACCAAACTCAAGGCAAAAGTTTCATCACGAAATTGCCTACTCCGTAAGGTAACTGGTTCTGGATGGGGTGCCCACGCTCAGACAGTAAGGACAACTGCCCTAGCTCTCTGCTATTCTGCTGCTGAATATGCTAGTCCCGTGTGGTATAAATCAGCTCACGCAAAAAAAAGTCGACATTGCCTTGAATGAAACTTGCAGGCTAATCACAGGATGTTTAAAACCAACACCAACACAGAAGTTGTATTCACTTGCAGGCATAGCCCCACCTGATATTAGACGTGAGGTGGCCGCTAATATTGAGAGACATAAGGTTTGCAACATCTTAGCCCATCCCCTTCATGGTCATCAGCCACCTTCAGCTCGACTGAAGTCCAGGAAAAGATTTGAACAGTCTTCTTCTCCACTTGATTCTAACCCAAACAAGTAGTTCGTGAAGAACTATACAGCCTATTTTCATATATCCTGCTCATGTTAATTGCCTCTATCAACATACAAAATTCAGTTTAATTGCTGTAACAGATTCGTAGATATTGAGAACCGTCTAAATATTTCAGATGGTCGCCAGGTTGGATTTTTATTTTTGTACTATTACATTAAGATTATTGTGTACGTGTGGTATTCAAACTTCAATCGCATGTTTAGAACACAAGAAGTAAAAACGAGATTTTAAAAGTACGCACAGCAGCCTTCTTGTGATTATGCAAACAATTGAAATAAATTAGATGCCAGTGGATCAACATTTGTAAAAGCATTTAACGTGCAACGTTTCACGGCACTCGGATAGTTAATTCGCGAGAAACGTCCATTTAAATATTTATACTTCGCGTCGCCGCCATGTTGGATTTGTGGCCTCCAGGTTACTGAGAGTCCTATAGGTGAACATATGTTCATAGTCTCTATGAACATAAAAAATTTCAGTTTGGTTGCTGTAAAAGATTCATAGATATTGAGAACCGTCTAAATATTTCGGAAGCTCGCCATTTAGGATTGTTATATGTATAGGCCATATAGTTATGTACCATTCAAGGACAATTATTGCCTAGGTTCAATATTCAAACCTTCACTTCGATCGCATGATTACGACACAAGAAATTAAAACTTAATTTTAAAATTTCGCATTTCCGCCATCTTGAGGTTATGTAAACAATTGAATTAAATTAGATGGCAGTGCATTATAATCTGCAAAATCATTTACTGTACCACATTTCACTGCGCTCAGAGAGTTAAATCACGAGAAAAGTCTATTAAAATATTTTAAATTCGCTTGGTCGCCATGTTCGTTTTGTACTTTACAGGTTTATGAAATATACATAGGTAAACTTGTATCTGTACCCTTTATCACCGTACAAAATTTCAGGGTGATATCTGTAATAGTTTCGGAGATATAGAATGTCGGTGAAATATTTCGCACAGCCGCCATTTTGAGGTTATGTAAACAATTGAACTAAATTAGACTCCAGTGCATTACAATGTGTATAAACAGTTGCTGAACCAAGTTTCATTACATTTGGATAGTTAAATCGCGAGAAAAGTCTATTTAAAAGTCTCAACTTCGCTTAGCCGCCATGTTGGTTTTGTAGTCACCAGGTTTTTGAAAGTCTCATAGCTGAACTTCTAGTAGTGCCCTTTATCACCGTACACAATTTCAGGGCGATATCGGTAATAGTTTCGGAGATATTGATTGCTAGTGAAATATTTCGCACAGCCGCCATGTTGGATCGGTGAGACGTAACAAAATTTGAAGGGCACGGTCGAGGTCGCCGGGAATAGTGCTATGAACCCACCGAGTTTCATTGAAATCGCTCCAGCCGTTTAGATTTTATTAGGGGGACACACACACACCTCACACACACACGCACACACACACACGCACACACACACACGCGGACAAAAGGTGATCTCATAAGCCTATTTTTTCAAAATTGAAAATAGGCTAAAAAAGGGCCAGGGTTAAGCTATGGAACCAAAGGTATCCTGATCATCCGGAACTTGTTGAAATTGAAGAAAAATTACCACCTGGTCACGACGATGGATGGTGTACCTGGAAGTCCTTAAGCAGACTGCGCACCGGTGTAGCAAGATCTAAGGACAATCTCATGAAATGGGAAATCTTGCATGATGGGGACACACTGAGTGAGTGCGGAGAAGAACAAACTTCTAGGCATTTCTTGAACTGTCGTCTATGCGCGTCTATGCCCAGACTCATGCACAGGGTTGGATCTGGCATTGGCTGGTAACAACGCTGTCAATGTAGCCAAATACTGGTCACAACTCTTGTAAATATTGTATATGTTATCATTCCTATTTCATTCTCTTGCTCTTGTGATATGTTATATGCAAGTGCTCTATTATGTGTTTTTTTTTCTTTCAATTTCTTGTTTGTATATTTTGGTACCTCTGACATGAATAATAATACCTATGGGACATTTAATAACCTGGTGATCACAAAACAAACATGGCGGCCAAGCAAAGTTTAAACATTTGAATGGAGTTGACTCGCGATTTAATCATCCGAGCGCAGTGAAACTTAGCACGGTATATCTTCATACAAGCCTTGAGACACTGACGTCTAATTGAATGGCATTTTATGAGAACTTAAAACAAATAGTGGCTGTGCAATTTCTTTAATCTCGTTTTCATTTCTCGTATCCTAAGTAAGACCGTTAGGATATATGAAAATAGGCTATTCAGTTCTTCACGGAACCACTTGTTTCCATATCTCATTCCTCAAGCTACTTTCCTTATGCTTTCCCACAATCAAGCGTCCTATTTGTTAACCCACCAAAGATTTGTACTTTATTTCTATTGACGATAGATACAAAACAACTTTTAAGAAAGAGACTGCGTTAGAAACAAGCGAAAAAGAAACAAGGGCATAGGAACATGGTAAAACAGCAAATGGATGCTGGTCTTTCAAATAGAAGAGGAGGAATTTATGATAATGGCATGTTCTAAAAACCAGGAAATTATTTGATTCCAATTTCCCGCTAAAATGTTTTTCTAGGTATAGAATTTCCCTTTTCATGTCGGAACTTTTCAACGTACATAGCTGAATTGTTTAGATATAATTTCTTCTTATACTATGTTACAACGTGTAACCTTGGGGGTAGGTGGATAAATTTTACAGCATTATTGCAAAAACGAATTGGGTAATTTGTCGGGTGATCACATAAATCTCTAAATACCGGCCATGATGCCGCTCTGGCATCGGGAGAGCTAGGGTTCGAATACTATCTCGGCCGTCCTGAAAATGATTTTCGTGGTTTGCCAACAGGCAAATGCCAGGACGATGCCTTTCAATAGGTCAAGCGCCGATTTTCAGCCAAAATCCATTCCCTGGCCCGTCCTGGAAAGAAAATAATGGCCATTGGCTGTATTAATAAAAGTATAAATCTCCAAATAAGTTGTAAAATTAGTCTTTCAAATAATCTTCGACTTATTTTTTATGTACTCAATAACGATGCATCCGCCACATTTATATCTTCCTGTTTTAAATAATATTCGATCATGCAATCAGCTTCTATGATATCAATTGTAAAACTACTCCTTAAATTAAATTAATAAATGTAACCCAAAAATATTGGAATGCAGCCGCAATAAATCAGAAACCTCTATGAACATCAAATTGGTAGGGGAGAAACTAAAGGAAGTAGGAGACTTCTGTTACTTAGGAAGCGAAATACCCAGTGATGGACGAAGCAAAGAGGATATAAAAAGTAGGTTGGCTCAGGCAAGGAAAGCATTTCTACAGAAACGGAATCTGTTGACATCGAATATAGATTTAGGTATTAGCAAGACATTTTTGAAAACCTTTGTCTGGAGCGTCGCGATCTATGGAAGTGAAACTTGGACTTTCGGTGCAGCAGAAACGAGGTGAATTGAAGTGTTTGAAATGTGATGTTACAGGAGAATAATGAAAATCAGACGGGTAGATAGGGTTACAAACGAAGTGGTATTAAGACGAGTGGGAGAGGATGCTTCAGGCGAATGCTAATGAAGAGAGATAGGTTGGTAGGACACATACTAAGACACCCAGGAATAGTAAGCTTAGTTATGGAAGGAAGGGTCGAGGACAAGAACTGTAGGGGTAGACCAAGGTTAGAATATGTTAAACAGATTGCCTCGGATGTAGGGTGTGGTAGCTATGTAGAGATGAATCGATTAGCTCAGGACAGGGAGACATGGAGAGCTGCATCAAACAAGTCAAAAGACTGAAGTCTCAAACTACACTACTCAAACTACGATTTATATATCGCAGTGGGTACACCTTGTACGTTTTCTCTGACTGCGATTATTTGATCACTACGACTTGAAATCGCAAGTGAAGGTCTAGCCTAATGGTGATGAATCCACGATTTCATGTACCTCGCTCTTCTAGTCTCAACTGAATTTCCGGAGAAGAAGGCAACGACTCAGCCCTCATTTACTCAGATGAACTAAATAGCTGCCTCGATAAAGTTTAAGGCAAGTTGGAGAAGTCCTCCCATCAAAAATGAGTGTGCAGGTAGATGTAGTCTATATATACTGTACATTTTAGTTAATGACTTTGGTCACAGCCAGAAGCACTCCGCATGTGTAATATTAGACGTCACGTTCAGGCCAGGGGGAGGGAATTTATCTTGAAACTTTGATGCAGTTCAGGCAAGTTGTAGCGCCGAGATATAATTAGTTCCCCTGTCAATTCTTATAAAATTTAACACAAAACTTGTAAGAGTGCATTCGCAGGAAAGATGGAGAAGTTTCCACAGGCACATAAATCTTCCGCGGCCGTTTACGGACATCTCAAAGAAAATGAAAGTACATTGTTTAAAAAGATGAATGACATTCCTACATGAACATTACTTTACTCATCTGTTTTTACACTACTTCCTATTTGAGGGAAGTGCTGAACGAGAATGAACTTAAAATATCTTGTGTTTTCCAATTTTAGAATATATTCTTAGCAGAGCCGGGAATCAAACCCAGATGTCAGTAGGAATGCTAGCCACTGCGCCACGAGATGGTCTGCATGAAGGCACTTTGGCTTGAAGTATTCTGCCTATAAACCAAACGGTGTGTACTGTCAGTGGTAACAACGAGTATCTACCGCATACACCTGTTTTGTCTCAGTCAATAAACGTAAGCCTCCCGAAAATTCTACCCTCACTGTAAGCGTAGAGGAGTGGACTAAGTCACGTTCTATGATTCGTATTGGGAGCTGCTCGTTCGAAGTGTGGTGCTGAAAGCGACCATTCTGAAGATGGAATCCCTCCTTATTCCTCACCCCTTCCCACAATTATTTCACGAATCATACACCTATAATCTTCTTGGAGACTGTAATGAAAATGAAGGGTTCTTTTTTTGTTATAGAATCATTTTGGAGCTTGGGACATTTTAGTCATCAACCCCGTGAACTTGAGTGTGTGTTCAAATTGTCTGATAACCTGTGTTTCTGTGGTGACAGTAGTATGCGTGTAACTGTAATTATTAGAATCGGGAATGGTGTACGTGCCCCAGAACATGAAATAAGGCACTGCCCCGGCATTTTCCTGGAGACAGTGTGGAAAAACCCCGGTGGGGGGGGGGGGAGGGGGAAGCACACTAGGTTAGCCACCGTCAGCGTCCTGACCCAAGGCTGAGTAAACCCCGTTTCAGCGCTCAGACCAGAATTAAATTTCTTAGCAGAGCCGGGATTGAACCCGGATCTCAGTCAGGCATTCTAGCCACTGCGCAACGGGGTAGTCTGCATTGAGGCACATGTGCTGCTCTTTGGCCTGAGATATTCTGCCTATGAACCAAACGGTGTATGTTGCGATAACAACGAATATCTACCGCATACACCTGTTTTGTCTGAGTCAATCAACGTAAACCTCTTGATGCCGCCTACCGATCGTTTACACACCCTCTATCGTGACGACAATAGTCACACAAGTAATTATACCCATTCGAGTTTCGAAACCGAATTACTACCATGTATTTCTTCGAAACTGAGAACTTACCAGACATGCCACTTGCACGGTCTGTCTACTATTCCTTCAGAGATTTCCGTCCTAATATTCCTCACAAGTATTTCAGTTGTCCCCTGAACAATCTGTTGTGGTAAGCAAGTGTTGCTAATTTAACAGATTACGCAGTTAATTCTTTCTTTATTGGTTGTTGCTAATTTGCTAGACAGGTATTCAGACAGACATACAACCGAATCATATTGTAACTTATAATGTGCGAGGATTATACTCGACAGTCGGGGACATAGGAATCTCCAGGTCAGTAGCCACTGGAAGACGCGAAAATCGTCGAGAAAAAGTTGTGTGGTTGCGGAAAAAACAAGAGGAAGAGTATATTGCATTTGGCAACAATGCTAGCAAACCCAATCCTGTACTACTTTTTGCGAGTAACGGTAATTGTGACTTAGTTAGACTACTATTTTGTTAAGTGACGAAGTTACAATTTCAGGTAATGACGGTAACTGTGACTTAGTTACTTTTACAAAATAACTTACCCAACACTGAGCATTATATACCAGGGTGGGTAATGAAATGCTAAAGCAAATAAGAATTTATTTGGACTCCATAAATTTTGTTGCCCTTAACGCAGTTTTCCAACGCACCGTGCGTGAGTGCGTGAGCAAGGCGGAAAAATATTCTACAAAATTAAGTTCCCAGAATTCAAGCTCGTTCTTTGGCTATTTGTATGCAAATGAAAGGAAATGTACACAGCAGCAGAGCTCGTCCATTACGGTGTTTATTCCACAAGGTAAACACTTCATATTTTAGCTCGCCACATTGGACTGCACCGTGAGAAGTATTCAGTACAGTACGTGACACTCGAATTACCAGTACGTTTGTTTCAGAAACAACAAACTGTAGCTTTCGCTCGACAACATACAAGCAAACCTTCAATTTCACTATCATCCATACCGACAGTAGTGGCTTCGCTGGCTAAAGCGCAGCGTTAGGTCATGGTGCCAAGCTCTCTGCTGACTCGGTAGACGCGTGGGTTCAAGCCCCACCGTCGGCCGTCCTTGAAATGGTTTTCTGTGGTTTCCATTTTCAACACCAGGCAAATGCTGGGACGGTACCTTCTGATAGGCCACGGCCGCTTCCTTCCACATCCTTGCCCAAATTCATTCATCTTCATCCATTCCATCTCTCATCCCGACGCGCAGGTCGACTAGAAAGACCTGAACTAAAGAGCCTACAATTCTTAAAATTATAGAGACCATTTCCCATTCCATCCCATCCCGTCCCATCCCATCCTGCCCCATCCTATCTCGTCCTGTCCCATCCCGTCCCATACATTCCTGTCCCATCCTATCTCGTCCTGTCCCGTCCCATCCCGTTCTGTCCCATCCTATCCTTTCCCATTCCATCACATCCCGTCCCATCCCATCCTATCCCGTCCCATCCTATCCTTTCCCATCCCAACACATCCCGTCCCATCCCATCCTGTCACATCCCATCCCGTCCTGTCCCATCCTATCTTGCCCTGTCCCATCCCACCCTGTCACATCCCGTCCTGTCCCATCCCATCCCGTCCTGTCCCATCCTATCTCGCCCTGTCCCATCCCACCCTGTCACATCCCGTCCCATCCCGTCCTGTCCCATCCCATTCCGTCCTGGCACATCCTATCTCGTCCTGTACCATCCCGTCCCATACTATCCTGTCCCACCCTATCTCGTACTGTCCCGTCCCATCCTATCCTTTCCCATCCCTGCACATCCCGTCCCATCCCATCCTGTCCCATCCCATCCTACCTTGTCCTGTCCCATCTCATGTTGTCCCATCCCGTCCCATCCCACATTGTCCCAACCCGTACTATCTTGCCCCATCCCGCGTCATCCCATTCTGTCCCATCCTGCCCGGGCCCATCCCATTTCGTCCGTCCCATACTATCCCGTCCAGTCCAGTCCCATCCCGTCCCGTTCCAATATTCACGGAGTTTAAAGTGGGAAAGCTTTGTAGGCAATTTCAATGTCTACCAACGAAGGGGCTCGAATCCACTACATCAGCTATTATTTACGTATTGCTGTACAGGCAACATATGCATAATGAAGTAAACAATGTTATGTTATTAGAACAAGGAATGTTCGAATTGCATTAGACATTTAGGAATTATTTAAGGTTGAACACAAAGTTAGTATCGTATTGTATATTGTGGCTGGCATGCCTCCTCGGTTGATGATCAGTGCTGATCCCAAGATCACGTGTTCAATACAGGCCAATGAAGTCGAATTTTGAAGGGCTTGAAAACCTACGGCACTCTGAGAATCAAGATGCCAGCTTTTATAAAAGACATCTCGTGCCACTTTCTTTTTTTGTGATTTCAAGAAAAAAATATTTAAATTTTAAACACAGTTTTGTTTCACTGAATAAGGTAGCTGAAGCCATTCGGTTTCATCATCGTCATTTTCATCATCATAATCAATACTATTCATCTACTTCTTTCCGATGAGTACTGTTATGGACCACGCGCCAATTTCAATTCTTCACACTTTGTTGTTCTCTCTTCCTTTCTTCCCAATATTTCTTCATTCTTAGACTATGCTGCTTCTTTATGTCCTCAGAGCACTTCGCCCCAGGTTTCCTTTCCACTCTTCCGTGGAATCCTTCCATACGTAACACCTTCGTTCGAAAAAAAAACTCTCTGTCCACAGTGTCTTCTTCTCTTATATTATTTCCACCCAGGGGCTCACATCTAGTGGGACGTGGGTTGGCGACCATGGGACCCCAGCTGAGTCCAGTATTGCTTCCACTTACTTGTGCTGGACTCCTCTCCGTCTTCTTCCCTTTCGACCCCTCTTGGTCAACTCTTGTTCTCTTCAACAGTTGGCAGACCTGGCGACTCTAAATATATTCTTAGTTCCATCTCTTATGGTCCACAATGCACGTGCATAATTTTGTTGGGGTCCAATAGATAGTATGCACGTTACATGTATTTAAACATTGAATTTATCAGCATGCGTAAAATCAGGATTGCGACACTGCCATAAATGGGATTCTCGAACTTAAATTGAAATATTATGATCTATATATGTGCCAATTTTGAAAGAACTTCATTTTTTAGTATGGAAGTTACATGTCATTCAACATTAAACCTATCAGCACGCGTAGAATCATGTTGGCAGCACAGTCGTATATTGGTTACTAAAAATTAACCTGCATTTGTAGGTACTATACGCATGCAAAGTTTAGAACTGTTGGCCTGCATACTTTATGATATATTGAGATTAGGATAAAAATGTATAGACTGCCATTTTCAACAGTTGGCAGCCCTGTTGGCACTAAAAAGATGCGTATTCAAATCTGCTTTGATGCGCAAATCACATACCAAATTTGGTTGAAATTCAATAGATAGTATGGAAGTTACATGCATTCAAAGATTGGTCCTATCAGCAGGCATAGAATCATGTTGGCAACACTCATGTATGGGCTCCTGTAAATTAGTCTGATGTAATATTATCTATATGTGAGTCAATTTTGGAACAATTCACATCCATATCTTCCGAGATATCTAACATAGACCTCAATTCTCAATTGCGATTTTTCAGCAGACGTCATTTTCAAATATGACCGTGAGATAGGTCTTTACTCATAACAAATTTGGTTTCGGTAGCTGCAGCCATTTAGGAGTTGATAGAGGGGGACACACAGACAGACAAACGGACGGACAGACAGACAGACAGACAGAAGGACAGAGAGTCACACATTTGCCAGGATCGATCTCATAAGTCTACTTTTTCCTGATTTTTACAAAATGTGAAAAGTACGGTGAACATCACCACTACACTTTGTACGCCCGTATTCCAAATGGATTCCTGTTAGAGATGAATATTACTAACGAAGTGATTAAAGCGAAGATCAATTTACTCCACAAAAATAATGTTGCTGACGTACAGCATAATCCAATAGAAATAATCAATATTCAATTACTCGCAACTTTACTTTACGGCACGGCGCGGCGTGTTCCTTGACACGAGTCATTTGGTAGCGGTTAGAATCAGAGCCAGCGCAAGTTTTTTCTTTTCATAATTTTTTTTGTTTGTTTTTGCCGTGCACGATACCACTGAGATAGTTCGCCAGACGGGAAGTGGTGGCATTTCTCCGCGGCTAGTACGGAACGGAAACATTAGAAAAAGTTGGACTTTCTCGACGCAGTGTTGCGGATTTGCCTCGTTAAAAGTCTAACGGTTCGTTTCCGGCCATAAGTGTCCTATCTCAAGTTACTTCTGATAAGAGCCGGAACCTCTGGTTTCAGTTTGTCGACGTAATTTTTGCGACACCCTGTATAAATAAACCAGCAACCCACGCCTGCTTCGCCCGGAAACTGAAGCATCATTTATAATTTATGGAGGAATCATAATTCATAGCAGAATTCTCTTTATCGGACCACAAACCATGAACATTTCTTCCCTGTGTCATAGGAACTTGGGGGATGACCCCCTTTGTCTTTGTGAATTCTTTGATTCTCTCTCTTGTGACAATAGAGAAATTATTTGTTGCTGATTTTCATTGTTACCTGATAAGCGTATTTATAGCCTATTTTCAATTTTGAAAAAATAGGCTTATGAAATCACCTTTTGTCCGTGTGTGTGCGTGTGAGGTGTGTGTGTCCCCCTAATAAATTCTAAACGGCTAGAGCGATTTCAATGAAACTAGGTAAGTTCATAGCACTATTCAGGACGACCCCGACCGTGCCCTTCAAATTTTGTTACGTCTCACCAATCCAACATGGCGGCTGTGTGAAATATTTCACCAGCATTCAATATCTCCGAAACTAATGCCGATATCACCCTGGATTTTTTTACGGTGATAAAGGGAACTAATAGAAGTTCCTCTATGTTACTTTTGAAAAACTGATAACTACAAAACCAATATGGTGGCCACGCGAATTTGCGACTTTTAAATAGAGGTTTCTCGCGATTTGATCAACCAAACGCAATAAAAATTGGTACAGTATATGTTTATACACGTTGTAATGCACCGACATCTAACTTCGTTCAATTGTTTATCTAACCACAAGATGGCGGATGTGCGAAATATTTCACCGGCATTCTATATCTCTGAAACTGTTAGCGGTATCACCCTGAATTTTGTACGGAGATAAAGGGCACTGCTGGAAGATCATCTACAAGACTTTAAAAAACCGATTAACTACAAAACGAACATGGCGGCCAAGTGAATTTGAAAATTTTAAATATACATTTCTCGCGATTTAATGTTTCAAACGTAATGAAATCTGGTACAGGAAATGTTTATACACATTGTAATGCACTGATATCTAATTTAGTTCAATTGTTTACATAACTTCAAGATGGCGGCTGTGCGAATTTTAAAATTAAGTTTTTAATTCTTGTGTCGTAATCATGCGATCGAAGTGAAAGTTTGAATAATGAACCTACGCAATAACTTTCCTTTAATGGTACATGACTCTATGGCCTATACATTTAACAATCCAACATGACGACCATCCGAAATATTAAGACGGCTCTGAATATCTACGAATCTATTATAGCAATCAAACTGATTTTTAATGCTCTTATGGGCTATGAACTTAAGTTCATTTATAGGACTTTAAATAACCTGGTGATCACAAATACAACATGGCGGCGACGTGAAGTATACATATTCACATGGACGTTTCTCGCAATTTAACCATCCGAGTGCAGTGAAACTTTGTACAGTAAATCCTTATACGAATGTTAATCCACTGGTTCTAATTTATTTTATTTGTTTCCATAACCACAAGATGGCAGCTGTGGGAAATTTTAAAATCTTCTTGTTACTTCTTGTGTCCTAATCATGCGATTGAAGTTTGAATGCTACACGTACACAATAATCTTCATGTAACAGTACATAACTCTAGGACCTACATATATAAAATCCAACCTGGCGACCATCCGAAATATTTAGTCGGTTCTCAATATCTACGAATCTATTACAGCAATCAAACTGAAATTTTGTATGTTGGTGGTGGCAATTAACATAAGTAGGATATATGAAAATAGGCTGTATAGTTCTTCACGGAACTACTTATTTTCGATGTCAATGAACTACGAACTATATCCCTTTTCCGTCTTGGCACGATGGGTCAAAATCACTGACTGGACTATTAATTATATATCATGGAGATGCATGTGCAACGAATTCTTGTCAGACATAATTTAACAATGGCGAGGTGCATGAATAACAAATCCCCCTTCTGACCAATCTAAATTTGACTGTGTATTCTGCGGAACGAAAAGTTCACAGGCGAAGCAAAGAAAAGCCGAGTTGCATTTCCTGGGCAAACTCCAACTACATCCACTCTTCTCTGAATTCTTGACTTGACACGACTCGACAGTGTCTGGAGTGATAGGCCCGCTCACCAGCCAGCTAGCTCGTAAATACTGTCTCGAAGCTAATAATTGAAATTGGAAGAAATGAAAACGTAAAAACTCTGATAGTGGGCGATGTATTGAAGATATAGATATGCTGTCGCGAATTTTCTTTTTAGAACTTTTCACGCTGAACAATTCTTACACTCGTAGTATATAGATATTTTTAATGGTTTACCCAGCGAAAGCTTAAAAAGCGCTCAGACGCCAGGTTTTTTCCTTACTTTTTCCCTGAAATAGTTTTTGCTTGGCTTCATTTGGTCATAAATACATTATTATTTACAGAAACATTCTTCGAGATATCCTTTACAGAATGGTGAAAACCGCATCAAAATCCATCCAGTGGTTCTCGAGATTACTCGTTACATCCAAGAATCGGGGACATTGTTTGATACTAGGTAGAGATGTAGGCTACTCTATTTGCTTAATTAACCAAATTAGGTATTTTTAGGTTCTATCACGAAAACAAGACAGTCAGTCTGAAAGACTGGACTTTATATCATTTTAAATGCTACAAATGCTGAAAAATGCTAGAAAGGCTGGAGGTTTCTCGCTTCGCTCGAAGCCAAACACTCTTGACATGTTAGTTGATCAAGAAACAACCAGAACGCTAGAAAGTTACAAGTCATGAGGGAGCTGGCTGCATGACGTCACGCTCGCCGTGTCGTTGCCGTCTCGTAATTCCAGAGCTCACCAGTGAACTCAGTACACATGCACCAAGCGGTACTATGACGTCACACACCTCAGTGCATTCTCGGTACATTTCGTGACGTTGCCGTAACGTAAAGACGAAGTCGACTCGATCATTGAAAATGATAAAACAGGTGTTATTACAGTAGGACCTAACGTAAAATTGGGTCAATTGAGGCTCCATAAAATAGAAGTATGTTACTTGTCGATGCATAAAATAGAAAAATAAACTGAAATTTGGAGAGTAAGTGGTCAGGAATAAAATAGGCCAGAATCTAAGAATCCTGGATTTGCTTATAAGTTTTGCATAAGAAATGCAGGCTATCAATGCAACTTGAGGAACACCTTGTTTAACCACATGCCAATAGATATAAGTTATGAAACACCACATATCTTATTACAAACACTGCGGTTGTGGTTGTGGTTAAATATAACACCAAGGTTAGCCGAATAAGAACTGCCTCTGTCCTCCACAAATTCCCGTGGCTTCGCTGCTTGTGTCGCCAGAAAATAAAACCTCGTAGCTCATATAAGCCAATCCGTGCACTACTGTGCAGTACGGTCCCACTTCCATTCTCATATTAAATAAATGTTTTATTCGACGGTAGCAAAGGCTGTAAACCTTTTACTACAGTACTTGTCAACCCAGAGCAACAACAATTCAATTCCGTGTCGTTGCTCAGCAACGGTACTCCACTGGTATATTGGATGCAGCTAAGTGTTAAGACGGAAGGTCATAAAATGTATTAACCTGCTTTTAAAGCACAGCATTTGCACAAATCCTCGATTGACCCAATAACTACTGGGCAGACTGACCCATTTGTAGAATTGCTCTGCGCGCCAAGCAGCTTCTCTCGTACAAACACAGCCATTAGCTGGGGGTATTGACGGCACTTTTATTAGACGCGACAACTCTGTGACAACACTGCGTCGTCTTCTCAATATCAATATCTTTGTTATTGTTGTTTTAAGGGGCCCGACACCTTGGTTATCGGACCTTAATGCTTTGGATGATAGTGAAATGAATATGAAATGGAAACTATAACTAAAACTAACCACAGACTTACAACTAAAACTAACTAACTTACAGACTTACAAGTAAAACTAACGACAGTCTTACAACTATGCCATGTCCTGTGGTTCGGATTCCACGTAAAAAGGAGGTCCCGTGGCTCATGATCGCACGATTAACGGCCTCGTAAAACTAAAAGCTTCTTTCTTAGGCTTACAACTAAACTTAACTAACTTACAGACTTACAACTTAAACTAACGACAGACTTACAGACTTACAAAATAATAAAACTAACTTACAGACTTATATCTAAAACTAATTACAGAATTACAACTAAAACTAACTAACTTACAACTAGACGTACAATTAAAACTAACTTACAGTCTTATAACTAAAACTAACTAACTTACAAACTTACAACTAAAACCATCTTACAGACTTACAACTAAAACTAACTTACAGACTTACAACTAAAACTAACGACAGACTAGAAGAGAAAATGAAAAAAGGGAATAAGGGAAATAAACAGACAGGCACCTCTCGAAGAAGAGGATTGAGCTACTCTGAAAGAAGTAGAGCCATGAAAGGCAGATAGGAAAGGGAAAGACGGGAGGGTTACATAAATCGCAATGGAGAAAGGAAATAACGAACCCAGCTCAGGATTCCCTCGGAGTCGCCATCTCTCTAGCTCACCAGCCGTGAGCCCTTGAGGGTGTAGCACTATCCAGGGGTACGCTACTACACACAGTCTGCCTCCTTTAGGGGCTTGTGCAGAAGGCAGGAGATAACACGAAAAGGAAAAGAAGGGTTCTGACCCCTCGAAGAATGAGGTAATCAGGAAAGATGAGACAAGGGCCAATTAAGGTGGGAAAATGAAAGATACCCTAGGTCTCATATCGTACACTTCAAAGACAGTTGTTGACGATTCATTTAGGGGCTTTACGACATCGTGGCCATGTAACCCCGTGTACTTGCATGTGTGTATGTTGAATTTGTCTGATGACCTGTGTTATTGTGATTGTTATATTAGTGTGTGTATTTGTAATTTAGATGAGGAATGGGAAGGAGGCGGCCGCGGTCTTAATTTAGGAACCATCCCGGCATTCGCCTGGAGTGGAAGTGGGAACCCACGGAAAACCACTTCCAGGAAGACTAAGGTGGGAATCAAACCCGCCTCTTCTCAGTTTTTCCTCACGAGACTGGGTGTAGGCTACCCCGTTCCAGCACTAAGACCAGAATTAAATTTCTTGGCAGAGCCGGGGATCGAACCTGGACCACCACGGTGACGGCCAAGAGTACTAGCCACTACGCAACGAGGCGGCCTTCAAAATACAAAAAAACATTCTTTTTGTCGTCACTTAAGATGAAATTGGTCCTACAAAGAACGCTCATTTCATCTTACGACAGAACAGGAAAATAAACGTTGAAGAGTTAGACTTGAAGTAATAACAAAATAATTTTCCATTTACAGTCAGATTACCTCCACCGTCCTTACTTTAAGCTCTCAGAGTTAAGAGCACTTCATAATACTCATACAAGGAGAGATGAATATTTTAAAAACATATTTGAAATGTTTTCTAGCGTACTAGCGAGGGGAATTAAATCCACCTTCTCTTTTCACCCGTGTTTGCGCTGCGAAATGTTGCTCGAATAAGTTTGTTAGCCTCATAAAACTGTGTCGTAATATTTATGTCGTCTTCCATAAACCGAAGAGAACTCACGATATCAAGAAATTGAATTGCGATTACTCACTCCACTTGATTCTTTAATATGAAATAGTTCTAGAAGGTACTGGAATTTGTCATACGACGGACAATTACAATCACGTGATTCGTAGAAAATTGGATCACTGAATGTATTTATCGTATGGCTTTTAGTGCCGGGAGTATCCGAAGAGATGCTCGGCTCGCCTGAGTCTGTAGCTGCTTCCAGCGGACACCCTTAGGGTGAGCTACAAGTTCCGTTCAATTTCAAGTAGTTCCAACTTGTGCTACCAGATATCAATAATACCTACTTTAACGTAAAAAAAAAACCGACAATTTTTCATACAACCACAAATAAATAAATAATTAATAAACTTGACAATAATTGGCGTATATAGTCTAACGCAGAATTAAACAAGGAAAATATTGACATTAAGTCACTTTTCAATAGGTCTGTTGGTTTGCTTGTAATTAAGGCGTAAACTTGAGTATCCATAATAACGTTGGGACTTGGAAAGAGCGTTCTGACGAAATCTAACCTAACAATTTAGCTTCACACAAGTTTAGTCTGTGGAAGGATCTTTTACATGCCATAAATCATGACATGGGACCGCCGGCTTTTCTTCCCCTCCGAAGGAAGGAGTACTGAAGGATTTTTAACGCTCTTAAAAATCCGACGACTTTGGCCAGGTTTGAACCCGCTATCTTGGGCCCAGCTATTCAGCATGCTACCAACTACGCCACCGAAGATACAAAAACTAACAGAGTTTGAAAATTGACTCCTTGTTCAGTTACAGCACAACCCAGCTCACTTAATATCCCAAAGTGTTATTGCACATAATTTACAGTCATCAATCAGAACTTCCGTCTGAGTGGCCTCAACCAAGGCATGTTAAAGTCAGTGGCGGCGGGTGGATAATTGTTCTGGGGTTGCACTATTTTCATTAAAGGGGGATGGCGGTTAGGGTAAAAGACTGTTTGATATCAGAGAAAACTGTAATCAATTGCACGGTAAAACTGATGTACCTCATTCATCACGAATGCTGCATGTCACAGAACATCCCATTGTCATCAGATTAAATGGATTATAAGGTAGTCTACATGCAAAAATCTTCACGAGAACAAAATAACGTGTTTATACGAGGGCGAGAATGAACGCGCAAACTACATTGCAAGACATGGTATCGGCAGTTGACAGAGCATTACGGATGTCTCTGTCCGCGCCTTGGCTCCCTTGTTGTAATCAGCGGGCAACGACCAGCCGAGTTAACTGTTGGGATAGGACTTACTCGGTCTAGCATCTCTGCCATACCCTTCACTATTGATATCTGGTCGGTGCTTGGGCCTGGCAACGACCAAACGAACGAGTGCTCCTAGGCAGTTGGCGCGCTTCGCTTTCTCACACAGTTCACAGTAACTTACAGTACTATAAGATTTCCTGAATTATTAAAGAACAGAATTATGAATTCCTATACATATAAAAGGAGACGTACAGCCTTTTTTAGTTAAAATATTATTACGGTATTAATTGTTTTTCTTGGATTAATCTGTTCGTTGTGTAACACTGCAACCTTTTTAGTGCAGGGAGTGTCCGAGGACATGTTCGGCTCGCCAGAGTTAGTAGCAGCTTCTATGCGGACACCCATGGGGTGAGCTACAAGTACCGTCGCGTGTGGAGTGTTGTCTGGGGAGGAAAGTGTGATTGTAAGGACTAGGAATTGGAAAGTAGCGGCTGTGGCCTATAGTTAGGGACCAACCCCGGCATATGCCTGGAAGGAAGATGGGAAACCACAGAAAACCATCGTCAAGGTTGCCGGCGGGGAGATTCGAACCTCCTCGTCTCCCGGATATGAGCGACTGCCTGCAGCCACGCCGTAACAACTACCGTATGACTATCTCACCCAGTAGTATTAAAGTTATGTACTGTTACATGAAGATTATTGTGTACGTGTAGTATTCAAATTTCAATCGCATGATTAGGACACCAAAGTAAAAAAGAGATTTTAAAATTTCGCACAGCTGCCATCTTGTGGCTATTAAACAATTGACATTTGTAAAAGCATTTCCCGTACCGAATTTCACTGCACTCGGATGGTTATATCGCAAGAAACGTCAATTTAATATTTGTACTTCGCATCACCGCCATGTTGCATTTGTGATCACCAGGTTATTGAAAGTGCTATAGGTGAACTAATGTTCATAGCCTCTATGAACATTAAAAAATTCAGTTTAATTGCTGCAAAAGATTCGTAGATATTGAGAACCGTCTAAATATTTTGGATGGTCGCCATGTTGGATTGTTATATGTATTGGCCATAGAATTATGTACCATTAAATAGGAATTATTACGTAGGTTCATTATTCAATCTTTCGCATGATTACGACACAAGACATAAACACTTATTACCTTATTACCGGCCACCACTGGTTAAGTCACTTCACCAACAGTATTAGAGCAGCGACAAGTAAGACCTATTATAGCAATAAATCTGTCTGATAGCATTATTCACTAATTCTTATCATTAATAGAGCCATAGATTCGTTCACAATACCAAAAACCCTCCAGTCAAAGAGATAGGACCACTTACAGTACAATAACTACAAAGATCACTAGAAACTTGCATTCGTTTAGCACAGATTGAAGCCTTCAGGGAAGACATTATAAAACTCAGTACTAATGGAGTTGTCTCAAAGACAAGGCTGATAGATTAGAAAACACATTCTCTACCAAACATCAGAGAGTACTACTGTATCTCATACTGTATTACAAAACGTATCGTTCGACATGCACATCTTCAACATGCAGGGCCCGAATTGTTACTTTCCACACTTCCTGAGAATTACTGGGATTCAAATGGCAGAAACGTGATAAAGCATCTGATACAGAAGTGTGTGAGATGTTACAGATTAAAAGGAATTGCAATGAAGTAAATCATTGCTGATAATCCTAAACCTAGAGTTCGGCCAACAACACCTTTCAACATTTGTGGCATTGATTACGGAGGACCAATTCTATCGAGTCCTACGAATAAAAGAAGTGACGTGAGAATTAAGGCATGTTTGTCCTAGGAATTTAAGTAACTGTTGAAGACAGGGAATTTCTGTTGGTTTTGGCGCTCATTCCCAACGTCTTCTAATATCTACATCAATTCGATCAAGTACATAATTTCTTCTAAGGGCTAATCTAATGATACCGGTAGTGCCTTGAGAGCCTGTAGGTTGCTATTGAATTATTGATGATTCTCTAAGTTATAATAAACTATTTATATTTATAAACGACCACGTTATTTAGTTTCTTGGCAACCCCAGAACAAACACATTTCTTACCATTTCATAATAACTTCGTGACACCTATTTCCAAAGTTCTCTCTACCTGGCAAATACACATCAACCATCATTTCTAACCTAACATATTCAGCACATATATTTTCACATACACATCTCTTCAACTCAACGCTGTTTTATCAAGACCTTTTTATGTTTTATTTACAAATTTTTTGTAACAGATCTGGATTTTTAAATTTTACTCTGTGAGCTTTTGGAACAAACATATTTATAGTATCCTTTATTATGACAAATTTTTACTTAGTTGTATGTTACTGCACAGTTAATTATCTTATAGCCTACCACGCTGAAGATGGTTACAATATAACCGAAACCAGTACAGTTTCAATATTCTAAATTTTGACTTAAGGTAATAAATACTGTAGTTTATTATAATTAATGCGTCAATAAGGAATCGGGCTATCTCTAAAGTCACTGAACGATTCAGTTTGCACAGGCCTAATATACAAAATTTCCTTGCGATTAGCCTATTTTCGATTTTTGCAAAAAATGAAAGTAGACTTATGAGATCACTACAGGGCGAAAAAAAGTGTGTCTGTCTGTGTGTGTGTATGTGTGTGAGTCTGTGTGTGCGTGTGTGTGTGTGTGTGTGTGAGTGTGGACTCTGAATGTCTGCCCCCCCCCCCTATCAATTCGAACACGGTGAGCGCAAATTGAACGAAATTTGGTACAAAGGTAGCACTAGCAAAGGACACCTCAGTGTCATGTTTTATATCGCCGCCATCTTGACGGAAACGTAATGGCGGCCACACAAATGTTCAAAGCTTGAATCAAATTACGACTAACCTAATCACCCGATCTCTACCAAATTTTGCAACAGCATACCTTTATGGGGGCAGCATCCTTTGACCAAACTAATAGATCATCAGCCTAATAGTTTGCGGATGGCGGCCATCTTTGTGTGAAAATCGATTGCCCCTATTAATTCGAACACGGTGAAACCGAATGGAACAAAATTTGGTACAGAGGTAGTACTAGCAAAGGGCACCCCAGTGTCATGTTTTATATCGCCGCCATCTTGACGGAAACGTAATGGCGGCCACACTAATATTCAAAGCTTAAATCGAATAACGACTAACCTAATCATCCGATCTCTACCAAATTTTGCAACAGCATACCTTTATGGAGGGAGCATCCTTTGACGAATCTAATAGGTCATTAGCCTAATAGTTTGCGGATGGCGGCCATCTTTGTGTCAAAATCGATTACCCCTATTAATTCAAACACGGTGAAACCTAATTGACTGAATTTTTTTACAGAGGTAGCACTAGTAAAGGGCACCTCATATTCATGTTTAATATCCCTATAGCACGTTGTATTTCAACAAGCTACTACAACCAACATTCAATTCTACTCCTTGAAAAGGACAAAGAGTTATAACAATACCAATGCATTTAAGAGAAAGTAGGCTATATGTTCTTTACTGAACATCTTGTTTTTAGTCTACTTTCGATTTTTGCAAAAAATGAAAGTAGACTTATGAGATCAACACAGGGCGAAAAAAGTGTGTGTGTGTGTGTATGTGTGTGTGTGAGTCTGTGTGTGTGTGTGTGTATGTGTGTGTGTGTGTGTGTGTGTGTGTCTGTGTGTGTGTGAGTGTGTGTACTCTGAATGTCTGTCCCCACCCCCTATCAATTCGAACACGGTGAATGCGAATTGAACGAAATTTGGTACAGAGGTAGAACAAGCAAAGGGCACCTCAGTGTCATGTTTTATATCGCCACCATCTTTACTAAAACTGAATGGCGGCCACTCAAACGTTCAAAACGTTAAATCAAATAACGACTAACCAAATCATCCGATCTCTACCAAATTTGGTAACAACATACCTTCGTATAGGATGCGTCTTGTGACCAATCTACTAGGTCGTCCGCCATACCATTTCAGGATGGCGGCCGTGCGAATTATGCAAACTTTATAATCCATATCATGGGACCCACCAGTTCCGATTATCGAGCCGAGAATCGTTTTAACTGTTCTAAAGGAAAAGGCACGTTCGAAATTAAAAGTTTATTTTGTAATACTATAGTGCAGACGTGATTTTTAAAAGCTGAGCCGATTCAGTAATAAGACAAGATGGCAGCGGATATCTTGTGCCTGACTTATATTTCACTAATTTGAGTATTGCATGCAATATAGCGTACTGATACAAAATAAATAAACTTTGTATGAAATGCTTTAAATATAAATAATATACTCCAGTGATGAAATCGTTTAGTATAAATCATTATTTGCTAACAAGTTCTATGTAAGTCATTTTATATAGAACGATATTCGTTGACAAAATTAGCTCAGTGGTAGAGCGTTAGCCTATCGCTCAAATGCCTATGGTTCAAACCCGATCAGAGCTAGGTTTTTTGCTTGAAATGTTATATGTTTATTGTTTTGTAATGACTCAGACGTTTTAAAATTAAGCTTGTGCATATTATGGTGTAAAATATATATTTAATTAAAACATAATTCGCCAGCAGATTTACTCGAGACATCTAGCTGCCAAAAAGGTAACTGCACGCCGACCTACTTATTAACTTCCAGATTTTATTGAAAAGTTTCTTCTTATGGCCGCTAGAATGCACTCGCTCTGTTAGGATTATATTGTTCGATATTTCACCACTAGATGTCACGACTAGTCTACGTGGGGCTCCATTGATTACTATACCATTGGCATTCTATGCGCATCGAATTTGAAGAATGACAAGATGATACTACGATACATTTTTACTTTTTATTTTAAAGGGTTTGTAACGGCCTATTTTGCGTTACTTGAAAATGTTATTTGAAGTAAAGAACAAAACGATTTCACATAGTAACTGAATTCAAGCCGTTGGTGTTAGTTCAGGTTATTAATTACTACTTTTATTTCAGGCAAATAGCAATCGAAAATATCCACATAGTTTGTATACACACGTCTCTGTAGGGTCATGGAAAGATTTGTTAATTCAATTAGGGTTGTGAAAGCCATGCACAACCAGACGTGTAAAGACATGCCTCAACTCAAAGTTGGATGTTGCCCACGGCAGGTCGTATATGTAATAATAATAATAATAATAATAATAATAATAATAATAATGTTATTGATTTTACATCCCTTTTAACTACTGCTGCTTTTAGAGACACCGGGGTGCCGGAATTTTGGCCCGAAGGGGGTCTTTAACGTGCCAGTAAATGTACTGACACGGCTCCCTCGCATTTGTGCACCCTCAAATGCCAGCTGACTGCGCCAGGATACGAACCTGCAACCTAGGGCCCAGCAAGCGAGAACGTTACCGCTGAGCCACGCAGCCAGTCCGGTCGATTATGTCTCCAGATCCATAACATTCTTGATATACTTCTTATCTTTCTTTCTTCAATGATGGTAGCAGTTTTTATCTAGGTTGTGGCGTTTGGTAGAGGTAAATCGTTTCTAAGGTCTTCAACAAAGAATAGTTCTATTATACTCTTTGATAATAACGAGTTATAACTATACTCATACATTTAGGAGAAAGTAGGCTATATGTTCTTTACTGAACATCTTGTTTGAAGTTATATCTTTCTTATTTTCAATTCTACAGCAAGGCAATTCCCAAGCTACATTGAAATTGCTTTCTGTAGTTGGAAGATGCTGTATTAACAATTTGGCACTGCTTTGAACTGAACTAATTGTTCCCAAACTTTCATTGTTATGTAAAGTTCCTCATTTCTCTACTAGAAAGCGCTGTAGAATTCAAGAAGCTTAGATATCTAACCTCCTTGACTTTCATAGTGCTTCAAGGAACAACGAAATTCGACATGCAAGCTACCCTTTGGGTGTCAAATAACAAAGCCTACACCCGGAAACCAAGGCCATACGATATTATTATTATTATTATTATTATTATTATTATAACAGGACATGGATATTTCCGGATATTCCTGCATAGAGTAGGCGGAGCGAGTGGTGCAACATGCAAATATTGTGACGACATCGATGATGTACTTCACACCTTCTTCGTGTGCGGCCATTGGATGAAAGAGAGAGAATATGTGGAAACTGAACTGGGAGAACTGACACCAGATAATATTATTGCTGTGATGTTACGGAACCAGCAATCATGGGATCATGTAGCAGTGTATGTGGAGGATGTCCTTCGCCAGAAAAAGCGGGATCTGGAAGCGTACAAACGCCCTTAAGAAGAAAGAAGAAGTCTGAAAGGCTAAGTAAGCACGACATCACCCTGAAGTAATGCGAGAGCGGTTCCGGGGTGATGAACGCATCGTGGGAAAAGGGATGTGGTTTTTAGTGGGTAAGAATCCCTCACTACTGTGGAGTGCGGACCCTTCACAAGTGTATTTTGAAGATTTTCCACAGTCCCTCGTAAATAATAATAATAATAATAATAATAATATTATTAATTATAATTATTATTATTATATTATTATTATTATATTGTTTTGTAGAAGCAATTTGTAATTTTTCGCAAATGGGATCCAATGATCATAACTCCCACTGAATGTAGGAAGTTTTATATTCGTGACTTCCTTTACACTACTTGACCTTGAAGTCAATGGATAACTGGTACTGCCTTGATCGGGAAACAGTAAGTCTTGGATTTTCACCTTTAGTGAATACAAAGTTGTTTCCATTCCCTCTCTGCTGAATGATCTGAATTAATATCGTCTATTTCGAATTCTGTTTAAACTGTGACGTACTTTGATTTGAGTCCCAGGATTGCGTCACACCTAACCCTCAATTCAGGCAAAGTAATGTTGGTTTCTTATTTGACTTGTTCAACGTAAATTTTAATAATTTTTGTTATACTACTCTTTAAGCTTCCACGTTCTCTAATGCGCTTGCTTATTTGATTTTGATCCATCATAATGCCGAATAGCCTAAGTACAGTACACAAAGGAAAGGAGGTGATCTGACCTGTTATAATATGACTGTGTAGCTTGCTGAAATCACTGTCATCCGTCCCCTTGATGAACCCAAAAATGTTATGATTTGATGTACCTTCTAGTGGCCTGTATATGTGCTGAATTCATTAAGGAAGGCAGACTAATAATATATGAATTTATGAAAGATAACAAACACAACCAGACAGACATGATACTTTCACATTGATTTTTTTTTATCCTAGGCAAAGAGAATACAGAGAAAACATCAAAGGTAAAACGGCAGTTCACAAAATGAAGATATACCATCTAGTGGTGAACTGGTGAACTAATTACAAAGAGTGACTATGATGAGAGCTTTTATTTAGCGTATGTCTTTTAGTGCCGGGAGTGTCCGAGGATATATTCGACTCACCAGAGGCTGTATTTGCTTCAAGCGGACACCCATGGGGTGAGCTACAAGTTCCGTTCAATTTCAAGTAATTCCAACTTTCGCTACCAGATGTCACTGATACCTAGTGGTGAACGTTGGAACTTTCATAGAGCGTTTCAGCGAAATCAAAACTAGAAATTTAGCTTCACACAAGTTTAGTTAGTGGAAGGATCTTTTACATGCCATAATAAATAAGTTAATAACAATATCGTATGACCTCGGGTGCCGGGTGCAAGCTTTGTTATTTGACACCCAAAGGGTAGCTTGCATGTCGAATTTCGTTGTTCCTTGAAGCACTATGAAGTCAAGGAGGTTAGATATCTAAGCTCCTTGAGCACTAACGCGCTTTCTAGTAGAGAAATGAGGAACTTAGTGTTGGCGGAAACTCCAGAGATTAATTTTGCCATTATGAACACGGCCTACTGAATTCAAATGGGTTCTTTGACATGCCAACATCGTATGACATGGTGTCGCAATTTTTGCTTACATGCCATAAATCTATGACATGGGACCGCAGGGTTTACTTCCCCCACGAAGGAAGGCGTACTGTAGGATTTTAACGCTCTTAAAAAATCCGACGACTTCGGCCAGGTTTGAACCCACGGTCTTGGGCACAGCAGTTCAGCATGCTACCAACTACGCCACCGAAGCCGCTTGATGAGAGCTGAACAAGACCTATACCCTGATCAGGCACAAGATCGTGTGAGATGGAGGTAGACAGCCAAACAAAGGAAGCTTGTAGTTTAACGTGACCGTTAATCTCGCGATCATAAGCCACGGGACCTCCGCTTTACGTGGAATCCGAACCACAGGACATGGCATTTCACATCGAAAATCTCACATGCAGTGACCGGGAATCGAACCCGGTCCGCCTTGGTGAGAGGCATACAGCTTGACCGCTGCGCCACCACGCCCCTAGACAGCCAAACAGCGGACCCCGCTAGCACACGGGACAAACACTAAGAAGAAGAAGAAGAAGAAGAATTCAAACATGATAAAATGTCGATGAACTTTTCCACTTCAGGATGTGTTCAAGTCAAACATTAAAAGAGGATAGTCGGGTAGTGGCGGTTTATTTGAGGCAGAATATCCCTGGCAGACATCAGAAGAGGTCGTCGTAAAAAGAAATCGGGGAGCTTCTCAAGAAGTGATAGTAGCAATCATTGAAGGCTGTTCCGTCCCGAAATACGCTCCAATATCACGGCTGTTCAGCGGCAGGCCGGCTCTGTAATGTTCCCCTTGTCCCGCCCAGTTGCAGAGGGCTTACCCGCCATTCATTAATTGCAACCAGCATAGTCAACAGAACGACAAAGGGAGGCTGGGACTGAATTTATGAAAAATAGTAATTATTGATAGAATTGAATGAATGGTCTCCTGATGGTGAAATAGGCAATATACCAATTTTCAGGAAAATAGCAACAGAACTTTCTGAGAAATTAACACATACAATTTAAGTTTTACAAATCGGTAAGCATAAAAAATGCTCCAGCTGAACAGTTACTTTAAATATCTCATTGAAAACTGGTGTAGAGGTATATCAAGGTATGGAAATAATTTTAACAGAGAGAAAGTCTGCATATGTAGTCCATGAATGTGAGGAAAAATATGTTTTATGTGTTTATGTTTTTCTCAAATTCTTCTGTTAATATCAAGACAATATAGGTGTTAACAACCCATGAAATTCTCATGGAATTTGAAACCAAATTGGTTCAGCTAGAACATTTTAAATACCTGAAAATGTGTATATGAAAAAAAAAACATCATTTGAGACTAAAGTAAACTAATAATACGTCAGTTATATAAAAAAAAGCCTCCGTGGCTTAGGCGGCAGCACGCCGGCCTCTCACCGCTGGGTCTGTGGTTCAAATCCCGGTCACTCCATGTGAGATCTGTGCTGGACAGAACGGAGGCAGACAGGTTTTTCTCCGGGTACTCCGGTTTTCCCTGTCAAAATTTCATTCCAGCAACACTCTCCACTATCATTTCATTTCATCTGTCATTCATTTAATCATTGCTCCAGAGGAGTGCGTCAGGCCTCGGCAGCCGGCACAGTTCATATCCTCGCCGCTAGATGGGGGCTTCATTCACTCCATTCCTGACCCGGTCGGAGACTGGAAGCAGGCTGTGGATTTTCATTATATAAAAAATCTGAACACAGTAGAAACACGTTACGTAATTGGCACATTTCTATTGTCACCGTAGTAATGCAGCTCTGGAGACAATTTGAAGATGGGCATTGGTGAGAGCGGTATCTGTTGTGTTTAAGCTAATGGATGGGGGCGTTTCCCCAGCACTCAACCGGACATTTAAATGTCACTCTAGTACTTTAAAAATGGCGGAACCCAAAAAATACCACCGCCAAATGATCCGCAGGAGTCCGGCGTACAATAATATGCTCAAATTGAAAAGTAGATAATTTTTACTTTTTTTCACCAAAACTCAGTCCCAGCCTCCCTCTGGGTCATAATGGGTCCAGGACATCTTTGTAACTTCCTGCGAGATTTAATCTAAGACTTCTAGTATGGCTACTTCTTTCGTGGTGGAAGACTATCTTCCGTAGTAACTTTTGGTTGGCATTTTTGTTGCTACTGCTGCTGCTGATGATGATAATGCTTTATTCAGGAGCTTGGAACACCTTGGTCATTAGCTCTGCGTTATTCGGTGGAAAATATAATTAAATAATATCGTGGAATTCATCAAGTGCAACCATTACAGTATATGTTCACTCATTATTCCCGTTTCAACGGGTTCAGGGATGAGATGTGATGAATTTCTATTGTGGTGAGTTGTTTTACGAGAGCATGTCCTTCCTTACACCAACCTCACGAGTGGAGTCAATGCGTGATGAAATGAATGAAGATGAATGAAAGTGGGCAAGAGGATGGAAGAAAGCGGCCGTGGCCTTTTAGAAGGTACCGCCATAGCATTTTACTGGAGTTGAAAATGGGGAAACCGTGGAGAACAACTTCATTTAAAATAACTTCACCTCGTCCTCGGACCCTTACACTTGACTTGAAATTGAGAACACTGTCTGGATTTGAACATGAGTCTCCTGCAGAAGTGTTTTTCACTTACGGAACTGAGTTACGCTTATTTTTCTTAATTAGTAACGCCGTTTTATCAAGTTACGTTAAAAAACCGTAGCTGATGCCAAGCGTTCCCCCCACAATCCTGGTGAATACAATGGGTGTATTGAGGGGAGTCGAAAGGAGAACAAATGGGACATAGAGTCGTTCTCTATGGACAATTAAGCACGTGGCGCCGACCAGGAAATAGAGTGGATCCAAAGTAAAACACTTGACATGTCTGATGAGAGGCCAGTGTGTCCTGTGTATTTATAGAGTATCTTCTTGAAACAAGCCTCCACGCCGGAAGTGACGACACGAGTGCTTCTGGCCGGAGGCACATCCGCCGAGTCGTGTCGAGTCGGATCGAACCACACCTTCCGCAAGACCACAGCTCTTCCACTGCTCAGCATCTGGTCCAGAGCAATCCCTCCCACCAACGCATGTGCACTCTAATCAAGACATTCACTACACTCGAACATAATCTCCAAAGCTAGGATTCTGATGATCTATACAGAGGATGTTCCCACATATGAAGGAATGATAGGCGCATTGGTAGTACAGGTCATTATCTATGTGAGCCCCGATAAACACGGGAAGCTAAGCCAACTGAGACTGGCCCAGATCGCGGGCGCACGTACCCGGTTCGGCTGGTGGTGGCGCGCACTTTCACACGTTTACCAAACATGTTCAATCATGTGTTCTTACAGTGCTCATAGGCGATGCTGGAAGTGACCTACCTCTCTGGTAACACACACCTGACATCTTCTGATGAAAGGATGTCTGTCAACCCTTTTATTATTTACGGAGCCTGTTTCCTTGAATCGTTTAGCGAGCCTCCTACCTAATTGTACTGGCATCAGGCACATGTCTTCCTGGAAACATGATTCGAAATTTTCGTCTCACTTCAGAACAAGATTTTCCGCTTTTCATATACGAATTATGGATATACACACGTTCGCGCAATGTGAATTGGTGTCTAGGGTAAGCATGACCAACAATCACAGTAATCACAATACTCACTAAACGTGCAACACTAACGTCTAAGCTTTGCAGATACATGTCCATATGAATGACAAAACACGTGTGAACTAACGATATGAGTCAGCGGAGCGTGCCTACCACTGGCTGAACCACGTATGTGCGCCCGCGATCTGCACCAGTCACAGCTGGCTTAGCTTGCCGTGTTTATCGGGGTGCTCATAGATAATGACCAAGTATAATTGTCTCACTCTCCTCGATAACGACCGGCGACTCAAACGTCATGCAGTGCCAAGCGCCACGTGGTCTCCAGAGTCCGGTACTGGCTGCCGGCTCGCTTGTTAAGTCTCCAGTGTTGCACAGTTGTACGCAGGTCTTTCCAGTCTCGCTGCTTGCTTTCAGCGGCTTTGGTGTAGAGTTGACAACGCTGTGCCTTGAGCTGGCAAAGCTCCAGTTCCACACAAACATGGAATGTAAACATGGCTGCCCAGCTAGGTTTCAAAGGCGAGCCGGTCGTTAATGAAGGAAGTGAGAGAACTATACCCTTCAAAGGCGAGCCGGTCGTTAATGAAGAAAGTGAGAGAACTATACCCACCTTTCTGCATGCTCCTCACTCAAGGATAGACAGCACAGAATAATTGGCAACGGTACTTCTTGCCACTGAAATTTCGTTTGTCACTTTTTTTCTTCCTTCTCTACCGTGATTGCCAGATTTATGACAAACTCTCGGTAGAGATCAATATCAGGACAGTGCGGTGGCCAGTATGGTGTGCCGAATATTTTAGTGTATATACGAGTGAAATACTGCAACTAGAACTTCCTTAATTGGGGATGTTGTGTCTGTTGGTAGGAGAGTATGAATTTGGTTCCTGCACGCGGTACAGTTGTCTGTGTACATCTATACAGTACTGTGCATGGTCCACTACTCCAGTGCTGGTCCGGGCATGGTCACCAAGAGCCCACTGATGAGCCTGACTTTGTGCACCTAGGCAAAACCCCGCAACAGACACAGCAAAAACTTAGCTGACTTACTGGAGTTTGATTAGCCTACTTGGCCATGAAAATCAATATTCCATCTTTTGTAGTGGATATTATTATCGTGCTGGAAGCCATTGTTCAGTGTTGCCTTACTAGTCGAAAGTAATGCTTTTCAGTCGGTCAACACGATTGTACCCAATTGTAACGGGTGCTTCCCTAAACCAGAAAAAAAATTACACGAGATTAATAAATAAATTCACAATGAACAAATTGTAAATACCAACACCCACATAGGCCTACTTGTAAATATAGATTTAATTGCCTAAGTGTAAAGGATCTGATTATGATCGCTTGACGACCACAACTGGTCATCAAAGTGAATTTATTTATAAATATCATGCAATTTCTTTTTCAGATTTAGGGAAACAGCTATTACAATAATTGGGTACAATCGTGTTGACCGAAAGGCATTAATTTCGACTTTTGTACTGGAATTGTTGGTAACAAGATGTTGCAATTTTAGACCCCATTGCCTTCATTAGAGCTTAGAAAGCCGATGTCTTCCATCATGTATTTCCACAAGAGATCCCTACTAAAAAGGAGGAGACTTACGTTTTGCTTTGTACCGACAGATGTGCCACAAAAAGTATTAAAAGGTGGTAGAGGGTGCTGACAGTAGGAAATGGTGCAGAAAGGTGAATCCAAAACTCAAATAGGGGTGTTCATTTAATGTTTTCTTTGCAAGATACGGTAAGCTAATTTGGGCAAGGAAAGCATTTCTACAGAAAAGGAATCTTTTGACATCCAATATAGATTTAGGTATTAGGAAGTCATTTTTGAAAGCCTTTGGAGCGTGGCACTCTATGGAAGTGTAACTTGGACTATTGGTGCAGCAGAAAAGAGGAGAATTGAAGCGTTTGAAATGTGGTGTTACTGGAGAATGATGAAGATCAGATGGGTAGATAGGGTAACGAATGAAGAGGTATTAGGACGAGTGGGAGAGGAGAGATGTTTCTGGCGACTGCTAATGAAGAGAAGAGATAGGTTGGTAGGACACATATTAAGACCCCAAGAATAGCATGCTTAGTTATGGAAGGAAGGGTCGAGGACAAGAACTGTAGGGGTACACCAAGGTTAGAATATGTTAAACAGATTGCCTCGGATGTAGGGTGTGGTAGCTACGAAGAGATGAAGCGATTAGCTAAGGATAGAGAGGCATGGACAGCTACATCAAACCAGTCAAAACTCTGAAGACTCAAACAACAACAACAACTACAATTTCGGCACTTGGATAGCCAAAAGAAGTTAAGGTACAACATCTAAAAATTCCTAGCTCTACTGATAACTTGAGGTTCTGTGAGTAGCTGTATTAGGGACAGGTATGGGGTAGGTGTCCTGGGACTTGAAATAAGGCACTATTCAGGCGTTTGTCCGGAGGGAATGTGGAAATTCCAAGGAAATACCTAACTCAGGATAGCCACTGTTAGCGCCGGAATTCAAACCTCTGATCATCCGACTTCTTGCAGCTCCCCATTGCGGTCGAGGTGCCCGATTTAACGTGCACGGCTACGCCATAGGGCTCAACTACAAACATTGTACGTCACAACACTGAGTGTAGGGGATCACTAAACTGGAACGTAATTCTTCAACACCATATTCAGGCAACACCAAATGGAATTTCAATAAGTGATACTACATTTCAGATGACCTAGAATTAATAGGAAACAATGGAGGAGAAATTGAAGCTCTGTTCAGGAAATTAAACGGAACTGCTGCTAAAATAGGTCTAAAGATTAATGAAGAGAAGACAGAATGCATGATCATACGAAGAGAAAACATGACTACAGATCAACGCAATAACCTTCATATAGACAATTTTACCTTCAAGAACACGCCAAACTTCAAATACCTTGGGGTAAATACAAATGACTGCAACAGAAGACAAAGGAAGGAAGGAAGGAAGGAAGCTTGTAGTTTAACGTGACCGTTAATCTCGAGATCATGAGCCACGGGACCTCCTTTTTACGTGGAATCCGAACCACAGGACATGGCATTTCACTTCGAAAATCTCACATGCATTGACCGGGAATCGAACCCGGACCGCCTTGGTGAGAGGCATACAGCTAGACCGCTGAGCCACCACGCCCCCCAACAGAAGACAAGTAGAATACCAAATTAGATTACAGAATGCAAATAAAGTTTACTTTCCTTGCAGAAATTACTTTTCTGCAAACTTCTGACCAGGAAAACAAAACTAAAACTATACAACACGATCATCAGGCCAGTATTCTATACGGAGCCGAAACATGGAGTGTGACCAAAAGGGAGGAACACCAACTTACAGTCTTCGAAAACAAGGTATATAGAAACATTTTCTGCCCCATTTTTGACCAGGAAACAAAAAGATGGGTTCTCAGATCAAATCACGAGCCAATCAACCCAGGATAGTGAACGTCATAAAAGCGAAACGGCTACAATGGGCAGGGCATGTCATCAGAATGGACGCCGCCAGAATAGTTCGCTAGGTGTACGAGAAGAAGATCGAAGGCTCAAGACCTCCTGGAAGACCTAGGAGTAGATGGCAAGATGAGGTGATCTCTGACTGCAGACAGATGGGTATTACTGGATGGGAGAATACTGCGCTGGATAGGAGGAAATGGAGGCGGATAGTGAGAGCGGCACGGGATCGTCACGTCGCAGAGAAGCCAGCGGAGTGAGTGAGTGAGTGTGATACTAAATTTCGTCACTTGTTAGAATGCGTTTCAATCACGGAAGAAGCCTTCAGTGCTATTCACATGGGATTGGCGACCTGAATTCCTCGTGCTGTTCTTGTTATGGACACTGGACTGTCAATAGGCGACTTGTATCACCTCTTCTTAGCCTGTCCTCACTCTCCAAGCGTCTCTTTTGAAGGCCTAAAAGAGCAAACTCCTCCTATAAACATTCAAAGTCTGCTGACATCCTCGAGGAAAAGTGTGTATAAAGCCACTAGGCAGGCGGCTTCAGTGGCGTAGTTGGCAGCATGCTGAGCTTCTATGCCCAAGATCTCGGGTTCAAACCTGGCCGAAGTCGTTGAATTTTTTAAGAGCGTTGAAAATACCTCAGTATGCCTTCCTTCGGAGGGGAAGTAAAGCCGTCGGGCCCATGTCATAGATTTATGGCATGTAAAAGAACCTTCCACTAACTAAACTTGTGTGCAGCAAAATTTGTAGGTTAGGTTTGATTAATGCTAAGTTCCACCGTTCATCACCAGGCGCTAGTTGCGATGGCATCTAGTACTAGTCAAGTACACAGCTAGGTATCTTGGACGGTAGCATTTGGTAGCGAAAGTAGAAACTACTTGAAATTATCGTCTGCAGTCCTTACTTGAATTAAAAACAGATAACACACAATAATACAGTCATCACAATTAACACCGGTTATCAGACAAATTATACATACACACCCAAAGTACACAGTGCTACATGACCGCGTTGTCGCAGCCCCTAAACTGAGGAACCAGCCAACCAACCACCATTAGGCACTTTTTACATAACACTGTCTTCTAAATGAATACCAATTGGTACTTAATAAATTTATTACACCTTACTCAATAATAATAGAATAAGAGAAACTAATGTAATTATGAGCAAAGCTTTGTTAATAATATTTTATTTGGGTTTTCTATGAAGAAGTTTGTAAAAATAGTTTAAAAAAGATCTGTAATAAATGTAGGTTTTAATTTGATTTAAATATAAATATTTTTTTAAAATAACATATCCAAATAGTTGGTATTAATTTGAATATTCCTATAAATCAGTCTAAATATCCATCAGAACTACAATTGAAACTAGCACATAACATATGACAAACTCCGACTTCAATACATTTTCGATAAGAAGACTACTACCATAGATTACGACACAACAGTTTTTTTTATCAAGGACTTTTAACATTTCGTATCACTGCAAAATTTCCATTGAAGCAACAACATAAATACATACTTCACCCTATGCTCCACTCCATGAAGACCCTTTATTCATCACAAATCACACCCTGTTATAGTAATAATTCTTAAAACTAGTGTAACAATTATTCATAAAACGAATTGGACATCCTTACAATTTTCATTTATAAACCTTCCTTATTCATGACATCTTCGAGTGTTGGTTTAGCGATAAAGTATTTCGCCTAGATGGCGAACAGTTATTGTCATGGTAACCATCGGATATCTGTGTTTGATTTTAATCCACGCTAATCACATTGAAACTAGTAAAACTAAAATCATCATAATCATGAGCAAAGAAAACATCATAGGAGCAAACCTGTACATAAATCAGGCAAGAATAGAACGTGTCACACATTACAGTTACCTAGGAACTATCATCAATGAACAATGGGATAACTCGCAAGAGATCAGTTGTAGAATTAACTACATGACCGCGTTGTCGCAGCCCGTAAACTAAGGAACCAACCAAGTTGTAGAATTGGAAAGGCTAAAAGTGCCTTCTTAACAATGGGCTCGATTTTCAAGAGTCATAACCTCACCCTCACCACAAAAATAAGACCCCTCAAATACTTCTGTATGGCGTAGAAACAGGGACCTTGAATGAAGAAACCAATTCAAAACTCCACGCGTTTGAACTATGGTTATACAAAAGGATTCTAAAGATACCATGGACTCATAAGATTACCAACCAAGAAGTATTACGAAGGATGGATACGACCCCAGATATAGTCGATATTGTTAAATACCGCAAGCTTCAATAGTGGGTCAATAGTGAGGCAGATACGAACTACAGCAATACTACGGAACGATAGAAGAAAAACGAGCCCCAGGATGAAGAAGAATTTCCTGGCTTGCCAACCACCGAGTATGGTTCGGAAAAATATCCACCCAATTGTTCCGGATAGCGACCAATAAAGTCACCATAGCCAGAATGATCGCCATCATTCGAAGTGGACATGCACCCTGATAAGAAGAATTACACAAAGACCCCCAGCCCTAAAATACAACCATGTTAAAGTACGAGGGCTGTCTTTTTTTTCTTTTAAATTCCGATGGACTGTATAAAAATAACAGATTGGCATACCAAACAGATTTTACTACTAAATGTGTGCTTGTTTTATTCTTATGTCTCAACATAATCGCCAAAACGATTGAAACATTTGTCGTATCGTTACACCAGCTTTCCAATGCCCTCGGCAAAAAATTCTGCCGCCATTGAGGAGGGTACGTCTGGAGAGTCTCCTGAAGTTTTTCCTTTTTGGGGAGGTGTTGCCGCACAGCCATACCTTCAATTCTCGAAAAAGGTGAAAATCATTCACGACCGCACGGTGCCAACATTACGATATACTTTTTCAAAGAATTCAAGTGTGAAGTTTTGGACCATCTACCGTTTAGTCCAAACCAGCACTGAATGATAACTACTTATTCAGTCCATTGGAACTTGAAAAACCAACAACCCTCGTATATAGGGAAGGTGTTCCTTCTTTGGCAGACACATTACCCTTCATTGCAACTTTTCCTGGATGGTTACTTCTATAGATAGAGCTATTAAGTCCTCAAGTTCCCAGTATGAGGTTAATGTTATTGAAGGACGTCATTTACGTCCATTAATGCGGAAAAATGAGAGCCAGTGCTGAAATAATAGGCCTGGGAGTAGGGTGACGTCATATCCGAGCTCATCTGTTTCAATTTGTTCTAATAACGCACGTGTTTATCTTTACGCCGGGTAAAACAAAAAGTGCGACTTTTCTGCCCAACAAGTTGAAATGGACCGAGTCCACAGTGACAGCCAAGTGAGGCGGCATCACTTTCAAGGTCATTCATTCACTCATATTGTTGGCTGGTTGATTGATTGTTGTTGTTGTTTTTAAGGGGGAGATACAGAAAGGTCATCTGCCCTTCTTAACACAGAAAAAATATACAAAAGATTGAGTATAAATTTAGAGGTGGACGCCTAAATATAAAAAAGCTTGTGTATGTTCGACGATGTCAAAATGTAAATATTATATATCAGAAAACTGTATCATAATGAGGTTCATTATAGTACTATTCTTCATTATGAGACAGTTTCTCCAGCCAATCAGAGCTCATTCATTGACCAATTAGGTAAGGATAGCTTCGCGTATGCGCTCAAAATCCAACATGTCGGACATGAATTACAGGATTTGAAAGTTCAATTGGATTGTAGTTACAATCCCAATCACAAAGATAATATCAGCACGAACCTTAACGGTACCAAGAAAATACTATGACATATGCAAGAAATTTATGAATCTACGTCCAGAAATTAGCAACACAGCATCCTTCTATATAAATTACCGACATGGAAAGTGCACCGTCCCATATGTTCGCGTAAATGAACTGGCGAATATGAGACAAGAAATAGCACTGTACTTTAATATCCCCAACCCCAATTTCTACACAGCGCATTGCTTTCAAACGACTTCGGTGACAATATTAGTGAATGCTAGTTCTTATCGGCACTAGACACCATGCAGGCTGTAAACAATAGCATTGCCAAGCAAAGTAAATGGTCTCTGCTTTCGAAATTCTCTGGCCCACGCATGCGCTCTATTCAGTCAGCAAACCACCCAGCGCGCTCTGTTCACTAACTTAAGTTACTGAATCCCACATATATTTATGAATATTTGTGTTAAAACATATAATAATTTATAATTATCGTCGAACATAAACAGTCGTATGCAGCTCGCCTATAATGGTAATTAAGACACTCGTGTGGAAATTATAAAACTCGCTATGCTCGTTTTATAAACATACTCGTGTCTTAATTATTATAATTATAGGCTCGTTGCATAATGTACTATTTTGTTGTTGGAGTCTTTAGTCTATTGCCTGTTTTGGTGCAGATCTCCATGCCTCCCTGTCCTGGGCTAATCGTTTCATATCTGCATAGCTATCACACCTTACATCCGTGGCATTGTGTTTAATATATTTTAGCTTGGTCTACCCCTACAGTTCCTACCGAACTGTCTCTTCTCTTCATTACCAGTAGCCAGTAAAATCTCTCCTACTCGTCTTGAAATTGAAAATCCACAGCCTGCTTCCAATCTCCGACCGGGTCAGGAATGGAATGAATGACGCCCCTATCTAGCGGCGAGGATATGAACTGTGCCGGCTGCCGAAGCCTATCGCACTCCTCCGGGGCAATGATGAAATGAATGACAGATGAAATGAAATGATAGTGGAGAGTGTTGCTGGAATGAAATTTTGACAGGGAAAACCGGAGTACCCGGAGAAAAACCTGTCGGCCTCCGTTTTGTCCAGCACAGATCTCACATGGAGTGACCGGGATTTGAACCACGGACCCAGCGGTGAGAGGCCGGCGTGCTGCCGCCTAAGCCACGGAGGCTCGCCTCCTACTCGTCTTAATATTTGTTACTCTATCTATCCATCTAACCATCATTCTCCTGTACCACAACATTTTAAATGATTCTGTTCTCCTTTTTTTCTGCTGCGCCAACAGTCCAAGTTTCACTTCCATAGAGCGCCACGCTCCAAACAAAAACTTTCAAAATTGCCTTCCTAATACCTAACTTAAATCTATATTTTATGTCAACATAATTCCTTTCTGTAGAAATGCTTTTCTCGCCTGAGACAACCTACTTTTTAAATCCTCCATCACTGGTTATTTTGCATCCTAAGTAGTAGAAGTCTCATACTTCCTTTAGCTTTTCACCTGCCAATTTGATGTCAATAGGGGTTTCTGATTTATTTCGGCTGGATTCCATTTCCATTTGTTTTGCATTTATTGGTTTTCATCATAAATTCTTTCCTCAAGACAGTCCATGCCGATTAAAAACTCATTGAAATCCTCTGGTGAATTGAATAAGATGAGAATATCATCAGCAAATCTCAGAGTTGAAATTATAAGGTGCGTTCAAAAAGTAACGAGCTGGAGGCTGTGATGTGCAAACCGGTGACGACATCGGCTAATCGTGGCGTGTGTAACGAGGTGTGGTTCCGACCAGAGCGTGGAAGTTCACAGCCCGTTGCTAGAGGGCACGCGTGCACGTCACGTGACGATACAAAGCGAGCAGCAGCATGCATCAATAGTCCAACCAAGACCAAGACAGTAGGCCATTCGGCATGTTTCCTGGTGTGGTTTAAGACTGTGGGGCACCCATTGGGCACACACTTTCCGCAAGTGCAGTCGTTCCTTCATGACGGTGTGCACACTTCCGACGCTCAATCCGACCACGGCGGCTATGGCGTTCACTGTCACTCGGCGGTCCTGGGTAATGAATGCATCAACCAGCTGGAAGTTGCCATAGGTAATGCAAGGGAGTGCCCCAGACCAGGCATCATCGGCTAACAACACCCGTCCTTCCCTGAAGTGCTTGTGCCACGCCTTGACGCTTGCAAGGGACATGCAGTGTTCGCCGTATACTTGTGACATTCGGCGATGAATGTCCGTTCCCGCTACTCCTTCCGCTGTCAGAAACCGAACAACACCTCTTTGCTCTTCGTTTGACGCCTCCATGTTACTGTTTGCAATGCGACTGTCAGCGTTGGACGATTGATGCATGCTGCTGCTCGCTTTGTATCGTCACGTGACGTGCACGCGTGCCCTCTAGTGACGGGTTGTGACCTTCCACGCTCTGGTCGGAACCACACCTCTTAATACACGCCACGATTAGCCGTTGTCACCGGTTTGCGCATTACAGCCTCCGGCTCGTTACTTTTTGAACGCACCTTATATTTCCCCTTGAATCTTTATTCCTACTTTTTTTTCTAATTTCCTTAATTGCTTGTTCAATGTAGCCTACGTAGCCTATAGCGTAAGTACTCATATTATTGTTAGTTAATTTAGAGGCTTTGCGACTTCGTGGTCATGTAGTCCGGTGTACTTGGGTGTGTGTGTGTGTGTGGAATCTGTCTGCTACCTTGTGTCATTGTTTTGGCTGTACTAGTGTGTGTATTTTTAACCAGAGAATATGGGCAGGAAGCGCCCGTGGCCCATATTTACGTACCATCCCAGAGTTGGGCCACCTCGTAGCGTAGTGGATAGCATCCTTGGCCGCCGCGGCCGGTATTATTATTATTATTATTATTATTACTATTATTATTGTCCGGCTCCGTGGCGAATTGGTAAGCGCGCTAAGCGTTTGTCCTAAGAGTCCCGTGTTCGTTTCTGGCCAGGCCATTGGGGATTATAAATTTCTTCCCTGTCTCAGGGACTGGATGTATGTGACGTCTTCATCATCCCTTCATTCTCATTAGGGCGCGCAGATTCCCCACTGGCGTCAATTAGAAAGACAGTGCATTCGGCCTGGAAGGGGGTCATGTAACATTATTATTATTATTATTATTATTACTGCATGTGTCGTCAGGTTCACACAGTTCTTGCTGTCCTGGGGATGAGTGTATTGTTATATACTCACATTACTCATGAGACTCAGAGGGGGGGCGCACATTGTACAGTGCTGCCAATCATGGAGCCAACACGAAAGAGAGTGGGTCAGGACGTGACATATGACGGACTCCCCACGTGGTTCACACAAGCGTGGATACCCCGCTGAGTACAGCTGATTGTGAGTCTAGGCTGCGGTGACAAGCCAAGTCCGGTCTGCAAGACTACTGCATAACGTGAGTTGGTTGTTGGTTCATTCGCATAGGTCAATCATTTCACGTGAAAGCAATACAATTCAGAATAATCGTACTGATCGGGTCCAAGCTCCGAGAACCTGAGAGGAATATGGATCGTGGACTATGAGATGGTGACGAGTGATGGGGGTTCCCAGTCCGCGCGTAGTTTATTTATTTATTTATTTATCACTAGAGACGGGAATTTGCCTATTTGCCTATTTTATTCCTGTGTTTAGAAACGTAGGCTTTCGAGATATAAATCCGTTTTAGGTTCTTTTAGGCTAGATTTCGTTGGTTTTATTGTGCCTATAAATGCCTATTTCAAGGGTTTGTGCCTATTTGGAGTATAATTGCCTATTTGATGCCTTTAAACTGTATTTTAAAGTATTGCAGATGGTGTGCTCGACAGAATTATATTCACATTTCTCAATATGTGTTTACCCCACGAACAAGAATGGGAATTCTCGGAATTCACCAGAAATAGCGCCTGGGATCTCGATATTAAGCCTCCATACTTAACAGCCCTTCGTTTTGTATTTCGGTTTTCTTTTTATTGAAAATTTACCCGTTAGTATGTGTGTGAATTAATATCATAAACTTTATGCTGATTGAATTACAAAAGAACTGACTTAGTGCCACGTTTTCGCGTTTTTTCAATCTCGATATTAAGCCTCTAAAGTTAAAAACTCTTCGTTTCAGGTATCGTCCCCTTCAAAAGCCGCGTTAGGTTGGCGCTGCAACCTAACTGTGAATTAATATACAGTATATCCTGTTCGTGCCTGAGTGTAGAATGGGCAGGCAGTTTAAAGCAGACAGGAGGGATGCGATCCAGCTGGCAGTGAAAATGCCACGGCGATCACAGTGGGTTGGTGCTGTAACCTATCTTGTGTTGAATGGACAGGCAGTTTAAAGCAGCTTGGAGGGATGCGATCTAACTGGCAGCGGGTGTAGCATGGCCTCTTTCCGAGATAGATGGAAACTTGGTGGTCCCGTCTTGAACTACTGTTGCCATGCAGCCATGAGGGATGTGATCCAGCTGGGAGTGAAAATGCCACGGTGATCACAGTGCGTTGGTGCTGTAACCTATCTTGTGTTGAATGGACAGGCAGTTTAAAGCAGTCATGAGGGATGCGATCCAGCTGGCAGTGAAAATGCCGCGGCGATTACAGTGCTTTGGTGCTGTAACCTATCTTGTGGTGAATGGACAGGCAGTTTAAAGCAGCCAGGAGGGATGCGATCCAGCTGGGAGTGAAAATGCAGTGGCGATCAGTGCGTTGGTGCTGTAACCTATCTTGTGTTGAATGGACAGGCAGTTTAAAGCAGCCAGGAGGGATGCGATCCAGCTGGCAGTGAAAATGCCGCGGCGATTACAGTGCTTTGGTGCTGTAACCTATCTTGTGGTGAATGGACAGGCAGTTTAAAGCAGCCAGGAGGGATGCGATCTAGCTGGGAGTGAAAATGCCGCGGCGATCACAGTGCGTTGGTGCTGTAACCTATCTTGTGTTGAATGGACAGGCAGTTTAAAGCAGCCAGGAGGGATGTGATCCAGCTGGGAGTGAAATGCAGCCGCGATCAGTGCGTTGGGGCTGTAACCAATCTTGTGTTGAATGGACAGGCAGTTTAAAGCAGCTTGGAGGGATGCGATCTAGCTGGTAGTGGGAGTAGCATGGCCTCTTACCAAGATAGATGTAAACTTGGTGGTCCCGTCTCGAGCTACTGTTGCTATGGAGATGGCCGGCCTTGCTATTACTTCATCAGTTTATTTTCTGCTTTTATTAGCCTTTGCTTGAGTGCAAAAAGGCCGAAATCAGATGAATGAGAAAGACTATAGAAAATTCATGTAGCCAGCCGTTCCTTCTGGGTCCTAAACTATGTGTATGCAAAATTTGGTTGGGATTGGTGGAACGGTGTAGATTTGTATACGGAACAAATCCACCCACCCACATACATACATACATACATACATACATACATACATACATACTTTCACTTTTATATATAAGATAAGTATGTTATTAAATTATAAGTTGCTTATTGTTAATTCATTATATAGTAATTAAATATGTTATTAAATTAAAAGAAATATTTTCATGCCTATTTTGTTGCCTATTTTACACGTTAGTGCCTATTTACATGCCTATTTTGGCTATTTTAAGAGCCTATATGCCTGCCTATTTTAACTGTTTTTAGTGCCTATAATTCTCGTCTCTATTTATCACTGAAAAAGCTAGCGAGCCAGTTCCTAGCATTGTGGCCTAGGTTAATTAGGAACTCAGGATGGATGCCATCAAAGCCAGGAGCCTTTCCGCTTTTCAAGTCTTTTATTGCTACGTCTATTTCTTCACGGTTGAAGGCAGCTGCAAAGGATGATGTCTGTGGAGATGATGTTTTAAGGTGTCTGAGTTCCTTCTTCACCATCTTAGTATGGAGTTTGTCTCGAGTCGCTCGTGAGGTTGAAATAATGTGACTAGCAATTGTATCAGGTGTAATGTCAGGCTTGTCTCGTCCTCCAGATGAGCTCCCTCCAAGTTGCATTTTTAGACCTCTCAGCTGCTTACGATACAGTTTGGAAAGAAGGGTTAATATACAAACTACACCGAGTGATTTCTTGTAAAACAACTGTCAAGCTCATCACGAACATGCTCAGTGACAGGATCTTCCAAGTGATCATGGGAACACAAATAAGCAAGCAAAGGAAACTGAACAACGGTCTTCCACAAGGATCGGTACTAGCTCCACTCCTCTTTAACCTATACATATCAGATCTACCGGAAACTCAGTCAAAGAAGTTCTGCTATGCTGACGATATAGCTCTTGCCACAAGGCACAGCAGCATCAGTGAAACTGAAAAAAAACGCTTGGAGAGGACATGGCTATCCTTGAAAGGTATTTCATCAAGTGGAGACTTAAGCCAAGCTTAACTAAAACTGAGGTATCCTGTTTTCATCTCAACAACAAAATGGCAAACAATGTAATTCAAGTACCCTTTGGAGGAACTATCCTCAGGAATAACAAATTTCCTAAGTATTTGGGCATTACACTGGATCGCACCCTTTCTTTCAGAAAACACCTTGAGAATACAGCAGCTAAAATAAAAAGTCGCAACAACATCCTCGACAAACTTTGTGGCACATCGTGGGGAGCCTCTGCAGAAACCCTAAGGAGTTCTGCTATAAGTCTCGTCTTCTCTGTGGCTGAATATTGTGCTCCAGTATGGATAAATAGTCCTCATGTGAAACTGATTGATACCCAGCACAACAATACCATGCGGAAGATCAGCGGGGTCATCAGACCCACTCCATCTTATTGGCTTCCTATCCTCAGCCACATTATGCCACCTCACCTGCGGAGAAAAGTCGCTCTTCTCAGAGAATATGACAAGATCATGGCTAATTTGGACCTTCCCATTCACGATGACATCCCAGATCTTCAGAGAGGCAGGCTGAAGTCCAGACATCCGCCAATTGTTTTTGCACAGGAACTAACTGAGAACCAGTTTAATCCATTCAACGAATGGAAAGGAGAGTGGACTCTCAATACTGACCACCTGATTTAGCCTCTACTTTCCAAAAACAGTCCAGTTCCAGGATTTCACCTCCCAAGGAGGGCATTGACTGCTCTAAATAGGATCCGCACAAATACCGGAATCTGCGCAGAGTCCTTGTTCAGATGGGGCAAAGTTCCGTCACCCCAGTGTGACTGCGGTGCTCCTTCCCAGTCTATACAAAACATTGCATTCGAGTGCAGACTGCGGGCCTATGAAGGTGATCCACTGGACTTTATTCAGGCCACACCTTCTGTGATACTGTGGCTGGATAGTTTGGACTTAAAAATATAGATATGTTGCTGTTTCTTGTCATGTGTATTTATGTATATATTGTATATAGTACTTTCTGTCATCTTTCAATCTTGTTTCTGCATGCAAAAGTCACACGATAAATAATAATAAATTATTTATTTATTTATTTATTTATTTAGCGTGTGGCTTTTAGTGCCGGGAGTGTCCGAGGACATGTTTGGCTCGCCAGAGACTATAGCTGCTTCAAGCGGGCACCTATAGGGTGAGCTACAAGTTCCGTTCAATTTCAAGTAGTTCCAACTTTCGCTACCAGATGTCACTGACACCTAGTGGTGAACGATGGAACTTTGATAGAGCGTTTCAACGAAATCTAACCTAGAAATTTAGCTTCACACAAGTTTAGTTAGTAGAAGGATCGTTTACATGCCATAAATCTATGACATGGGACCGCCGGCTTTACTTCCCCTCCGAAGGAAGGCATACTGAAGGATTTTTAACGCTCTTAAAAAATCCGACGACTTCGGCTGGGTTTGAACCCACGATCTTGGGCGCATCAGTTCAGCATGCTACCAACTACAAAGCCGTGCGTAGTAACAGAACCAAATACATTGGTCAGTGACTCACACACTCACTCATTCGCAACACCACAGTGGTTTGAGCAACGGCCCTGTGTTAGCAGTATTGGAATAGACATGAATTCCAGATAACACAGCGGGCTGTTGACAGGCCCTTCTCTTCCCGCCTGCCACTTCACCTCTCCCGAGTTTTTTAAAAAACTATGAAAACTTGTTGAAACTTGGTTGGTTCCTTAGTTTAGGGGCTGCGACAACGCGGTCATGAAGCCCCGTGTACCTTGGGTGTGTGCAGAATCTGTCTGATAACCGGTGTTAATTGTGATGACTGTGTGTGTTATCTGTTTTTAATTCAAGTAAGGACTGCAGACGATCATTTCAGGTAGTTTCTACTTTCGTTACCAAATTCTACCGTCCACGAAACCTAGCTGTGAACTTGGCTACTACTAGATGCCATCGCAACCAGCGCCTGGTGACGAACGTTGGAACTTGAGGGCATTAATCAAATCTAACATACACATCTTGTTTCATACATATTTAGTTAGTGGAAGGTTCTTTTACATGCCATAAATCTAAGACATGGGCCCACGGGCTTTACTTCCCCTCCGAAGGAAGGCATACTGAGGGACTTTTAACGCTCTTAAAAAATCTGACGACTACGGCCGGGTTTGAACCCGCGACCTTGGGAATAGAAGCTCAGCGTGCTGCCAACTACGCCACCGAAGCTGTCCTTGTTGAAACTATCGAAGACATCGCAAACTCCCACCCGCATGATATCTATTGGTAAGTTTACTTAACCACCTCGTAGTATAGTGGCTAATATTATTGGCTGTCCGAATTCAAGTCGTGCTCCGTCAAGAAATTTAATCAGGTCTGAGGGTTGGAACAGGGTACATTCAGCCTCGGGAGGCAGAACTGAGAAGGGGTGGGTTTAATCCCCATCTCAACCATACTAGAAGTTTTCTCGTTGGAGGCGTAGCCGTGCTCGTTAAATTAAAGGCCACACTGCTGGCCAAAACGTTTACTAGACACTTTATAGAAATACAGTGAGAGCCTTCTCTACAGAACTGAACCTCGCAGTCGCCGTGCGACGACCAGGGCACTGTGGCTAGCAGCCTGTCGAGCAAGGCACTATCAGCAGCGTAGTGCCCAACTAGTTCAACACTTTACACTTTTTTAACGTAAAAATAATCACAATCACTTACATGAATTTCAGAGTAGTTGCAGGAAATGTTGTCCTTCATTTTCTAAACACACGTTGCACCGACGTAGGAAGTTTTGATACACTCGCTGTAATTCATCCTCACTGATATTTCGTATCGGTGCAGTTATTTCGTTCTCGAGAGCATCCACAAGTATACCACAAGTACAAATCTCACGGCGGTGAAACGTATGAACATATTTACTGAAAGACTTCTTCTAAGAATAGGCCTATAACTTTTCCATAATAAAGTCTTTTTCTTGTTCTGTACCTAACCATGTTCACGGGATACGAGATAGGCTACAGTACTTACCACAAGTCTTAACTCTGTCAACTGAGGTATCTTGCCAGCTGCGTTTGTATTAAATGCTACGACAGCATCCAGGGCTTCCCGACCCGCTGTTTTGTAATCGGTACATGCTAGTTATCTGGCCGTGACTCATTGAGATCCTCTCGCCGCGATTTCATCATTTAGAGAAGGATCTCACTGTAGTTATTGATCAGGGTAGAAATATTTTGCTTTCTACTTATTTAACCCGCCGGCCCCGTGGGGTTGGGGTAGCGCGCCTGCCTCTCACCCGGAGACCCCGGGTTCGATCCCCGGTTCCGTCAGGGATTTTAAAACTGACGTGAGGGTTGGAACGGGGTGCACTCAGACTCGTGAGGACAATTGAGTAGCAGTGAGACAGCGCCCCGATCACGAATACCAAGATTAAGGGCCGAGGGGACCCGACGCGCTGATCACGCGTCACCCCAATGGCTGGGCAACGGTCGCTTGGTCGGCCTTAGCCCGTCATGGGCTGTATAGTGCCAGGGGTTGACTTTTTTTAAACTTATTTAACCCTTAATTACTAAACATTCGTCTGAGAGACCACAAGACTGTGATCTATATGTCATTTCCACTTACGTGGGGGCACGGTATTTCCAGTACCTTCATTGCCTCTTAAAACACCAGTATTGCACGAGTCATTGTTGAGTTAGGCTGGATTGTTCCATTGATACAGGACCACCGACGTCTAAGGTACGAATGTTTAGTATTAATGTTATTTTGAAAATACAACCAGAGTGTAATAGACTTAAAAATGAGATTAGCAGCATCTTAACTGTAAAACTACCAGCATAAGCTATGAACACCGTGCCACAGAACTAGAGGAAAACATGTACCTTTAGTTCCTCAAAAGAACGTCGCATGACTCGGTTCTTTTGTCGTCACTGTTCGCGGGCCTTATCAAGCAATAGTTTGCCAGGAATGAGTTTAAGCATGAAAGTATTAAAACTGGATGAAAATCTTTCAAAGAGATGCAATATTACTTTGTAGACATAAAAATGTTTACTCTAGTTTGCATAATAAAGAATTGTTGAACTAGCAATGACCGTAGTCTATGGGACGAATGTTTAGTAACAACATCAGTCACTCGTAGCCTACTAGTTTAGTAAGGTAGATTATCGTCGTCATCAATACGGGAATAACTCAGGGTGATTACAGATTACAAATGATTCATCGGGTTTTGACGTCTTATAGCTTATAGTCTGTACTAATAACTAAAGCCTTGCGTGGATATAGCCGCGTATATCCGCAATATTTTTCGCCATGCGGATATAGTTTGCATGGCTGTGCGAATAGCGGATAAGCTGCGGATAATGTTTGGAGAAGCTTTGAGGATAGTTTTTTAAAATACAATCCGAACTTGTATAATTTCATTATTAGTACCCGGATGTTTATGACTCGTCATATTTGTCCGTTAGCTTTTTTTAATGATAAATGTAAGATGATGATTTAAGCTAATCTCATTTAAATTAAGCATAATTAACACTCCGAACAGGAAAGGGTTGCAATTCTGCCTGTATAACGATCAATTTAAACATAGGACATTACATACATAGCCTAGGGGAACGATTTTTCCCCACAAATGTCTAAATATGTTCCTTTAGTAATTTAAGTTATGCTGTGTCTAATTAAAAACTAATATTGTAATGCCAGTAGATTCGTATAACAAACGTGCGAATGCGAAAAAAAAAAGACGTGCGAATGCGGGGCGGATGCGGATAACAGTAGTGTGGATGCGGGGCGGATGCGGATAACAGTAGTGTGGATGCGGGGCGGATGCGGATAACAGTAGTGTGGATGCGGGGCGGATGCGGATAACAGTCGTGCTGATGCAGGGCGGATGCAGATAACGTTTTGTTTATCCGCGCAGGGTTCTATTATACTCTGAATCACAAATAATGGTCGCTGACAGCTGTCAAAGCTAGCACGTGGTGAAATGCTGCATTGCCACTGAGGCAGATCATGACTCATAACATTCCAAGAGGCTTGCAGGAAGACACAAATACTGGGGAAGTTAGCCCCCCTGCCTGGCGCTCTAATGACCGTGACGAGTGAGGACACTAGGAAACTGAGTCAAACCATGTGCTCACTGCTGTGTCGGCATACATTGCAACATTGCTCGCTATTGCTACGGAGACCGTTACCCCTCTCGTATCCACTCCTCACCTCACCCTTCAAGCGGATGACAGCTTTCACCGTTCATCTTTTGTAAATCAGAGTATAATAACAAATCGAAAGAGCATACTTTGAAGTTTTGTTTATGTCACTGCTGGTTTCATTGGGACTCACCAAGTGGCAGGATGATGACAGTTTGCAGAATGGCGGCTTATCAACAGAAAGCATGTTGTGTGTTGCAATATGAAAAGACAGAAACTGTCACTACCGTGCAGCGTGCGTTCAGAAGACAGTAGCCCAACATATGGGGCATGGTAAATCCCAATGTTACAGTGGAGATTGAAAGATAATTTCCAAAGGTCTTCTGTGCTGTGACATATAGCAACGTTTACGAGCCCTTCATTTTTCCTGGGAAAACTGTGACGGATATAATGTACCTACACATGTTACAAGACTGTTAGCTGATAACCCACACGTCATATTCCAACAAGACGGAGCTCCACCTCATTGGCATGGAGAAGACCGTCGCGATCTGAACGAGGAACTTCCAAAAGGTGGAATGGACGATGTTCTCAGGATGATTTGGCACTCCTTCAGGTGGCCCCCCAAGATCTCCTGACCTTACAGTTAGTGATTCCTTTATTTGGATATACGTGAAAGACAATGTGTACGTACCACCTTTGCCGACACCATTGGGTGGACATTGGCAGGGACATCCTCGAACGTGTATGGGCTGAGCTTGACTACTGTGTCTCGTGTAACACGAGGAGAGCACATAGGACAATTTCTTACGAAACTTGAAAATATGCTTTTACATACAACGTATCATTCACTATTTTGTATATAATACTTTGTGAAATACTTTCATCCGAAACCCGATGTTCATTTGTAATCATTTTTAGATGATTAATTTTATATTAATGCGAGAATATAAAACGTAATACAGTAAACACTTTAAATATGTTCTTTTTCATTCAAGCCTATTTAACTAAACGTGTTCTTCTCCTTACTCTTCCAAGAATATTCCAATCACTAAGCAATGCCGTTCACGACAGAAGCATCGCACGAGGGATGAGGCTAATTTACATGCCGTATTTCTAGCGAGGGCAAGTTTTGAGTAGAGGAGTCTTGGACCTTTTGCACGCAGCTGCGGTTAACGGCCAGTCATGGCGAGCACCTGCGCGCCACGCCATATCAATTCAATTAACTTATCGAGTTACTTACTCTCTAGAACGCAGCTAAGTGAGTTACTCAGGAACTACTGAACAACTACACTTCGTGGTAATTTAAAGGGATATGGTTTTACTTTCCTAAACACTCTTACTTTTCTTGCTGTTGTAGTCATAGTCTCACCCCACGGGCTAGCCATGCGTGTTAAATTACACACCACGACCGCGATGGACAGCTGCAGCAAGTCCGGAGATCGGAGGATTGGCTATCCTGAGCGACTTTCCCCCGAATGTATCCATACTCCCTCCAGGAAAATGTTGAAAGGCAGTGTTGACCAAAAACTGCTCTGAAATCGCGTTACAAGGAACGTCCAACACAATGTTCTGAACGCGGTCTGAACTGGATACCACCTTCGTTTAATGCGCAGGTGCTATTTGAGAACGAGTACGGAACTAGTTCGTGATTTTGTTTGTTGGAACATTATTTTGCCTGCGTAAACAACGGAGTGCCTCTTATACTGCTGATTTCCTCCGTACTGCTGAGCAATATTCTGAACAGTTCCTCGTGAAACCCGAAAATGTTGCATAAACGAATCGCCTTCGTACTGAGAACTGTTTGTTCTAAAAGAGAGTTGTACATTCATAATAATAATTATATACTTTTTACATCTTTAAGAACAGATGAGATACTAATTTAGAAGGATAATTGATATGCAAAAATTATATTTTTATTAGCCTATTTTCAATTTTGAAAAAATAGGCTTATGAGATCACCTTTTGTGTGTGTGTGCGTGTGTGTGTGTGTGATTCGTGTGTGTGTGTCCCCTAATAAAATCTAAACGGCAGGAGCGATTTCAATGAAACTCGGAAAGTTCATAGCACTATTCCCGGTGACCTAGACCGTGCCCTTCAAATTTTGTTACGACTCACCAATCCAACATGGCGGCTGTGCGAAATATTTCACCAGCATTCAATATCTCCGAAACTATTACCGATATTACCCTGACATTTTCTATGGTGATAGAGGGAACTACTATAAGTTCACTTATGTGACCTTTGAAAACCTGGTAACTACAAAACCAACATGGAGGCCAAGCGAATTTGCGACTTTTAAATAGACGTTTCTCGTGATTTGACCAACCAAACACAATGAAACTTGGTACAGTATATGTTTATATACATTGTAATGCACCGACATCTAACTTCGTTCAATTGTTTACATAATCACAAGATGGCGGATGTGCGAAATATTTCACCAGCATTCTATTTCTCTGAAACTATTAGCGGTATCTCCCTAAAATTTTGTACGGAGATAAAGGGCACTACTGGAAGTCCATCTCTAAGACTTTCAAAAACCAGTTGACTACAAAACGAACATGGCGGCCAAGCGAATTTGAAAATTTTAAATAGACCTTTCTCGCGATTTAATGTTCCAAGCACACTGAAACCAGGTACAGGAAATATTTATACACATTGTAATCCTCTGGTATCTAATTTAGTTCAATTGTTTACATAACCTCAAGATGGCGGCAGTGCGAATTTTAAAATTAAGTTTTTATTTCTTGTGATGTAGTCATGCGATCGAAGTGAAAGTTTGAATAATGAACCTACGCAATAATTTTCCTTTAATGGTACATGACTCTATGGCCTATACATTTAACAATCCAACATGGCGACCATCCGAAATATTTTGACGATACTGAATATCTACGAATCTATTTTAGCAATCAAACTGCATCTTTTAATGTTCATAGCGACTATGAACTTAAGTTCACCTATAGAACTTTAAATAACCTGGTGATCACAAATCCAACATGGCGGTGACGCGAATTATAAATATTCACATGGACGTTTCTCGCAATATAACCATCCGAGTGCAGTGAAACTTGGTACAGTAAATCCTTATACGAATGTTAATCCTCTGGCATCTAATTTATTTCAATTGTTTCCATAACCTCAAGATGGCAGCTGTGAAAAATTTTAAAATCTCCTTGTTTTTCTTGTGTCCTAATTATGCGATTGAAATTTGAATACTACACGTTCACAATAATCTGCATGTAACTGTACATAACTCTAGGACCTACATATATAAAATCCAACATGGCGACCATCCGAAATATATACTCGGTTCTTAATATCTGCGAATCTATTACAGCAATCAAACAGAAATTGTGTGTGTTGATAGTGGCAATTAACATAAGTAGGATATATGAAAATAGGCTGTATAGTTCTTCACGGAACTACTTGTTATCATCATCAACAAATTCATTATTACCAAAATAACTTTCTTTTTTTCCTTCTTAATAGGCTACATTCAATTCTAAGTCATCGTCTTCATCAGCCCTTGAATCATAAAAGAGGTCGCTGTCATGTTCTAAATCACTTATTTTAATAATACAAGAAAAACTACTTCAGTGTATTTAAAGAGAGCGTACTAGGGTTATGCTTGTCCTTGAGCATTCAACAATGGAAGCAGCTGTAAAGAAGGCTCGCGCGCATGATCAGAACTCCCAGTCCCTGCTCTTGACTGAGAACTGATTTCACTCGTTGCGAACGAGTTCCAGAACATGTTGGAACAGAGGAAATAGAGAACTAGCAGTTCAGAACTCGTTTGTAAAGTTTGTTGGAACGGTACCTGTGCTACTGCGCACGCGTTGGTAGTTCTCGAACGATTCTTCCCTATGTTGGAACAAACCTGTAACCCCAAGTAAACATTGTACCTGGTGAATCTCCTTTCTTCAATTACGTAAGGTTGCTGGATCGATGCCTGGCGCGGTCAGTTGGCATTTGAGGGTGCGCAAATGTGAGGGAGCTGTGTCAGTAGATTTACTGGCACGTTGAAGATCCCCGTACAGCCACCCGGCGTCTCAAAAACTGCAGTAGTTAAACCAATATTATTATTATTACCGGCACTTCCCTTGAATACTTTTGTTTCTGAAGAGGTGGGGGAAAATTGAGCTGCGAATTAACAACAAAAATGAAGACACTGAGGCTTGTTGTTATTAGTTCATTTGAGGGGCTTGGTACATATTGGTCATGAGCCCCGTGTAGTTGGGTGTGTAACTGTGTTAGGGACAGGGAAGAGGTAGGTGCCCCGGGGTTTTAAATAAGGTACTAACCCGGAATTATCATGGAGGGAGTGTGGAAAAAAACGGGGAAAATCCACACCTAGGATAGCCACTGTCAGCGATGGGTATCGAACCTGCGATAATTTGCACATCTCTTTAATCTGGCACGGGGCCTAGTCATGAGGCTGGAAATAGTGGAGGTAAACCAATTAACTATTCTTTTCAGGCTGATTCCAATGAAGCTTGATCTTCTTTGCCAAACTATATAACTCTAAACACACAGTACTGTGACAATGGAGGAAACCGCAGCGGTTTGGAAATTTTGGAAACGGATGTTTCTGCTGCATAAGCGTTGAACTGAATATCCTATCTAAAATGCATCCAAGAGCATGTTTATCCTAACTGTGCAAACAGTGTCACAATCACTGAACTGGAGTTACAGCTGCTGTCGGAACAAATTATATCTTCTGCATTACTAAACAATCTGCAATACACAAGGTGATACATAAAAGTTGTTGGATTTTTTTCTGAAAAACTATTTGTGGTAGATAAAATGGGATTCGTAATATCGACGGTATCTCTCAGGGTGGTTGCTTGCGAGATTACTATCCTGGCAGATTCTGATACCTCCCAGGTATCGTAATATCGAGGGTATTTCCCAGGGGTTAATAGTGGGAGGGGGGTTACTCCTTGGCAGATTCTAATATCCCCCCAGTTAAATTGGGGTTCGTAATATCGAGGGTATCTCTCAGGGCGATTACTAGGGATGATTGCTCACCTGGCAAATTCTGATACGCCAGGTAAATTGCGATTCGTCATATCGAGGGTGAGCCTCCGTGGCTTAGGCGGCAGCACGCTGGCCTCTCACCACTGGGTCCGTGGTTCAAATCCCGGTCACTCCATGTGAGATCTGTGCTGGACAAAACGGAGGCAGACAGGTTTTTCTCCGGGTACTCCGGTTTTCCCTGTCCAAATTTCATTCCAGCAACACTCTCCACTATCATTTCATTTCATCTGTCATTCATTTAATCATTGCCCCAGAGGAGTGCGTCAGGCCTCGGCAGCCGGCACAATTCATATCCTCGCCGCTAGATGGGGGCTTCATTCATTCCATTCCTGACCCGGTCGGAGACTGGAAACAGGCTGTGGATTTTCATATCGAGGGTATCTCTTAAGGTGGCGACTGGAGGATTACTCCCCTGGCAGATTATGATACCCCCAGTTAAATTGGGATTCATAATATCGAGGGTATATCTCAATGCAATGATGGGGGGATTACTTCCTAGGTAGATTCTGATAACCCTAGACAAATTGGGATTCATAATATCGAGGGTATTCCTCCGGGGGAAAATCACACTCAGGATAGCCACTGTGAATGCCGGGATTCGAATTTTCGATCTCAGTACTTGCTACAGCTCCCCATCGCAGTATTTGAGAGCGATTTAACGCGCATAGCTATGCCACGGGTGTAAAATAATATGTCAATATAATTTATCTGGGTGAGTTATGATTGCATTTTATCACAGCTCTTCCAGTATTAGAAAGTAAATATTTAGCCATAAATCACCTAACTAAATGTAAATTTTCGGATATACTGTATTGGTCCGTACGACAGGTGTCTACAAAGGTAACTGCCAATCATCCATACAAAAAGACCATGGAGAAAACTGTTAAGGGGTAAATGCCATTGATCATATACTGCTACAGAAAAAGTCATATCCATCGTTGCGCTTCTAGTGGAGAAGAGGGGTTGAAATACTTGCTCCCACCGACAAGAAAAATAATCCGCCCCTCATTAAGACCCGCGGCAAAGTCCTGGGGCTGGTCCAAGACACGTGGGAACTTGGGAATGGTGGTGAGTTATAACCAAAGGGACTGGAACAACTTTTACTTCACCCCAAGTTTGAACAGGGTTATTCTGTTCTGAAATACTTTTAAAGAATTCTATCTGGCCTTCACGAACCCTCCGTACAAGCATGGTCCCTTTTTAGCCTACTTTTCACATTTTGCAAAAATGAGGAAAAAGTAGACTTATGAGATCGGGCAAATGTGTGTCTGTCTGTCTGTCTGTCCTTCTGTCTGTCTGGCTGTGTGTGAGTGTCCCCCTATATCAACTCCTAAACGGCTGCAGCAATCGAAACAAAATTTGGTAGGAGTAAAGATCTATACCTGAATAGCTCACGGCCATATTTGAAAATGATGTCAGTGCTACCAACTGCTGAAAAATCGCAATTGAAATTTGAGCTCCATGTTGGATATCTTGGAAGGTATGAATGGGAGCTATTTCAAAATTGGCACACGTATAGATAATAATATTTCAGTTTAATTTCCATGAAGACATAAATAGCAGTGTTGCCAAAATGATTATAAGCCTGCTGATAGGTCCAAAATTTAAATGCATATAACTTATACATTATCAATTGGATTTCAACCAAATTTCGTATGAGCTATGTGTACATAAACAAATATGACTGAGCGTATTCTTAAGAGCCACCAGGGCTGCCAACTGTTAATAAATGCTCTCAATTTCTTTTATCCAAATACCCATATATCAGAAAGTATGCAAGCCGACAGCTTTAAACTATGCACACGTATAGTACCTGACAATTTGGATTAATTTGGAGTAACTTATATACGTCAGTTCTACCAACATGATTCTAAGCCTGCTGATGGGACCAATTTTTAAATACATGTAACTTCTATACACTCAGTTGGATTTCATCCAAATTTCGTATGTGTTATGTGTAACATAACAGATATGACTAGAAGTATTCTTAAGAGCAATCAGGGCTGCCAACTGTTAATAAATGCTGTCTATATTTTTTTAAACCCTAATATCAATATATCAGAAAGTAGGCAAGCCAACAGCTCTATACTTTGCACACGTATAGCACCTAACATTCTAGATTTATTTGAAGCAATTAATATAAGTCAGTGCTGCCAACATGATTCTATGCTTGCTGATAGGTCCAATTTTAAAATACATGTAACTTCTATACTAACAAATACTAACAAATTGATTTCATCCAAAATTGGCACAAAAAGATATCATAATATTTCCGATTATTTCTAACCAGCACACGCATGACATTGTTGCCAACATGCTTTTACGCGTGCTGTTAGATCCAATGTCTAACTGCATGTAACGTCCATTGGACTTCAACCAAATTTTGTATTCTGTATCTTAAGAGATGGAACTAAGAATATATTCAGTCACCAGGGCTGCCAACTGTAGTGCTCTATTAGGCTACATTATACCGGGAATATTTCGAACTAATTTGACATTTCGATATTACCAACTTAATTTCGTCATTATTCTAGATAGGTTCATATACTGTAGAATATTCATTGGCATGAAAAGTAGCCTCTTTAGTTCGTCACGGAACTTCTTGTTTTATGGCACAAACCCATAGGTTCCCGAGTTTGATTTCCGATTGGGTGGTAGGGATTTTTATCTCGTAGGGTTAATTCCCCGAGCTTGGAAACTGGGTGATTGTGACGTCTGCATGAAATAAATACCGAAAATAAAGTAAACATAAACTTGTTATTACATTTACAAGCCTATGGCAACGTGGTTATTTATCCCCGTGTACTTAGGTGTGTGTAGAATTCAGGGGCGTAACTAGGATTTGCTTCTGGAGGGGGATGAGCGGAGTCAAATCTGAACTAATCGCGTGTTGTGTGTTGTTTTTTTTACTTTGTGTATTTTTTTGTGTTTGTTTTCTGCTTTTACATTTTATTTTGTGTTTTTGGTTTTGTGTTTCTTGGTTTTGCTTTTGTTTTTGATTTTTTCTTGATTTGTATTTTTTTTGTTTGTTTTTTGTTTTGTTTTGCGTCTTAGTGCTTTTGCTTTTATTACTGAATTTTGCTTTTTATTTTTGTTTTGTTTTGTGTTATCCTGCTTTTGCTTTTGTTTTGTGTTATCCTGCTTTTGCTTTTGTTTAAAATTTTTCTTTTTGATTTGTGTTTTATTGTGGTTTTGTGTTTGTTTTCTGCTTTTTCTTTTGTCTTTGAATTTGCTTTTTGCTTTGTGCTCTTTTGTTTTGTGTTTGTTTTCTGCTTTTGCTTTTGAATTTTGCTTTGTGTTTTTGTTTTTTGTTTTGTGCTTTTGCTCTCTGGTTTGGTCATGTGTTTGTTTCTGCTTTGTGCGAGGGGGAAAATAAGACTATCAATGAAAGCAAACCTACGCGTTTTCATGTTTGATCTCGATAGCATTTGATAAGTTTTATTTTCACCTCTCAAAAGCTCTGAAATGAACAGTTTTGCTAAGCCTAACACTAAATATTTTACACAAGTAAGGATAAATGTTCTCAAATTATAAACATACATAATGCAATCGTTTGTCAACAATCCGAAAGTTGGCTTTTGGCGACAAAGACTGATCTGGTAAGGATGCCAAAAAACACATTCACATCATCTGGATACAGGAAATCTACTATATATTGCTGAAGATTCTGTGAACCAATTAGCAATCAAAAATTTGGTTCTATTTAGCTTAACCATAGCAATTTGGCCACCTGAGCAAGTTCTCTGTACCTGTGTATCCACCCATGGACCAATTAAATCGCTAGCAGAGTGTAAATTGGTTTTTTTTTTTCGGGAAAATAATTGTATAAATATCCCAGACTGTAATCTGTGTGCTAGCCTATGTTATTGCGATATTGTCTGCTAATGGAACAACAACTCCGGTCGCACCAGCCACGTGATCAGTTCATTAACTAGCAGTTCCCTTTAAACCATCCACGAAGATTGGAACAATTTTAATTAAATTGATAACAGTACAAAATGTATTTCCGGGAAAGTATTTTTAATAAATATTTCAGAGTTAATTTGATTTAGCATTTATGTCATTAACTAACACATCGCCAATCACTGAAATCACTTCCTCCCGCTAGGAACTACATATATCCATGTTATATACAGTATGCAGTTTAATCAAAATGTACGAATGTTTGTATATAATTTCTGTAATATCATTTTATACAAAGCCGTCCTAAAATTACAATATTACCCAGGTAATTCGATGGGTTAGGCTCGTCCTAAAATAATACAAGTACAAATTAGCTGACTTTTGGCTGATTTGTTGTTGTTGTTTTCCTGTTTTTGTTTTACTATTATACAGATTACTCTAATTTCACGACTACAGCTTGCAACTGGTGAGCCCAGAACAAAATTGGAAATGAAAATACAGTGAATAAATTCCTTCATATCCTATATTACTGCAGTGCAACACGCAAAATAAAACAATTGTAGCACACCTCGTGGTGTAGTGAAAACATTGTTGGCTGTCACCCCTGGTTGGTTGGTTCCTTAGTTTAGGGTTTGCGACAACGTGGTCATGTAGCCCCGTGCACTTTGGGTGTGTGTTGAGTCTGTCTGATAACCGGTGTTAATTGTGATGACTGTATTTTAGTGTGTGTTATCTGTTTTTAATTCAAGTAAGAACTGCAGACGATAATTTCAAGGAGTTCCTACGTTCGCTACCAAATGCTACCGTCCACGACTCCTAGCTGTGAACATGGCTACTACCAGGTGCCATTGCAACCAGTGCCTGGTGACGAACGTTGGAACTTAAGAGCATTAATGAAACCTAACCTACAAATTTTGCAGCCTGGCTGCGTGGCTCAGGGGTAACGTTCTCGCTTGCTGGGCCCAAGGTTGCAGGTTCGTATCCTGGCGCAGTCAGGTGGCATTTGAGGGTGCGCAAATGCGAGGGAGCCGTGTCAGTAGATTTACTGGCACGTTAAAGATCCCCTTCGGGGCAAAATTCCGGCACCCCGGCGTCTCTAAAAGCCAGGGTAGTTAAAAGGGACGTAAAACCAATAACATTATTATTACTACAAATTTTGCTTCTTAAAAGTTTATTTAGTGGAAGGTTCTTTTACATGCCATACATCTATGACATGGGCACGCCGGCTTTATATCCCTTCCGAAGGAAGACATACTGAGGGACTGTCACCCCCTGACGTCCGGATTCGATTGCCGGCCCTGACAAGGTCTGAATGATTAAACTCAGCCTCGTAAGGCAATACTAAGAAGAGGTAGTTTTGAATCACATTTCATCCATCCTAGGGGTGGTTTTCCGTGGTTTCCTCACTTCTACTCCAGGCAAATGCTGAGGTGGTACCTGAATGAGGTCACGGGCGCCTCCTTCCCCTATCGTTGTCTATATCACAAATACACACACTACTGCAGCTAATTCGCCCATTACTGTACACAGGCCACATGACCACGATGTCGCAAAGCCCTTAAGTGAAACAATAACGACGTTTAAACGTTTATCATTAATTGTTTAATTATCGAAATCACTCTAGAACCAACGCCATTCCCGGAAACCCTCCGACGAGACATTGCTGAATCATGGGATGTCCACAGTCCCAGATATTGCTACATAACAAACTAGCCGTAGCTCGTCCACTGAAGGTGTGTGCAATCACAACACCGGATGACTGCCGCCTCGCACCTCATCGCTTTTTGTGGTTTGATTCCAGGAAATTGGCTGTGCCCGCATATAAACAGTACTGTACAGCACTACAGTCAATACGATCTGAACATTGCCCACACTATGTCACATGTAATGGGGCATTTCAGGCGATCCTAAATACCAGCTGCACACCTACTGTATGTGAGGACACATCACACATATAGAGGACTGTACAGGGCGGTTCATAATTCGTGAACCTGCAGCGTGATTGAGATGGGAGACACGTTCACTTCTCTCGTTTCTATGGAAATATTCATATCGGCTCCTACTGTAACTGTAGCAGTTTTGCACGTTAGTGTCTCTCAGAAGCACAGCAGCAGTGACCCCCTCCACTACCTTCCTTCTCCTCTACGCTCTTTGGTTCACGCAGATTTGCGCCATAAGGTATTAATTGCAATCTACTAATGAGTTTCTGGCAAGGATACATTCAGCCTCGTGAGGCAGAACTGAGAAGAAGAGGGTTTGATTCCCACCTCAGCCATCCTATAAGTGGTCTTCCGATGGTTCCTATCTTAAGGCCATGGCCGACTGCTTTCAAATTCCATCCCCAATTGACCAATACACGCACTAGTACATCCATCACAGTAACACAGGTCATCACACAAAATTCAACACACCCAAATACACGGGGATATATGTCCACGATGTCGCAGCCCCTAAAATAGGCAACAACAACATTGTTTAAGGGAGTTGTGCGTATTAAAAACACGCTGGAAAAAACTTGTAAAAAAAACTCAGCGTAATGTTATCTGCTACCTGTACTTGTATAAGAGGGACTCCGAACATAGCCTACATTTAATTGTTGATTATTTTAGGGAATTGGAACATCAGCCCCGTGTAGTCGGGTGTGTGTTGATTACGTAAGATAACATGTATTTAGAGAGGTGTGCAAATTATTAGACTCTATTCCAGTTTCCCAAAATTGCACTTTTCACGGCGAAATGCACTAAATATGTTTGGAAGGCGCTGAAATTCCTTCCAATGCCTAACCAAGAGTCTTAATTATATTTCCTTTTCAGATACTCAAAGTAAATGATTTTTAGCCTATTTTCATTTATGAAAAAAAAAATAGGCTTATGAGATCACCTTTTGTCCGTGTGTCTGTCTGTGTGTACGTGTGTGTGAGGATTTTTGTGTGTCCCCCCTAATAACTTCTAAACGGCTGGAGAGATATCAATGAAACTCGGTAAGTTCATAGAACTATTCCGCGCGACCCCGATCGTTTCCTTCAAATGTGTTTACGTCACACAAATTCAACATGGCGGCTGTGCGAAATATTTCACCAGCATTCAATATCTCAGAAACTATTACCGATATCACCCTGGAATTTTCGACGGTGATAAAGGAAACTACTAGAAGTTCACTTATATGACTTTTGAAAACCTGATAACTACAAAACCAACATGGCGGCCAAGCGAAGTTGCGACTTTAAAATAGACGTTTCTCGCGATTTAACCAACCAAACGTAATGAAACTTGGTACAGTATATGTTTATACAGATTGTAATGCACCGACATCTAACGTCGTTCAATTGTTTACACAACCTCAAGATGGCGGCTGTGCGAATTATTTCACCGGCATTCAATATCTCTGAAACTATTACCGGTATCACCATGAAATTTTGTACGGAGATAAGGGGCACTACTGAAAGTTCATCTATGAGACTTTCAAATACCGGTTAACTACAAAACGAACATGGCGGCCAAGCGAAGTTGAAAGTTTTAAATAGACTTTTCTCGCAATTTAATGATCCAAACGCAATGAAACTTCGTACAGCAAATGTTTATACGCATTGCAATGCACTGGTATCTAATTTAGTTCAATTGTTTACGTAACCTCCAGATAACGACTGTGCGAATTTCAAAAATTAAGTTTTTATTCTTGTGTTCTAATCATGTGATCGAAATCAACATTTGTATAAGGAATGTGGAGGGAATGTGGACAAACCTGGGGAAAAACACACTCAGGATAGCCGCTGCCAGCACCAGGATTCTAACTTGCGACCTCGGGACTTCCTGCAGCAGCCCTCGCAGCCGTGGTGCACGATTTAACGTGAAGATTACGCAGCGGGGATCCAAATAATTCAGTGGCGTACGCAGGATTTCTTTCGAGGGGGGATTCGTTGATAGTTGTGTACATTATTAACAAGTAGTTCCATGAAGCACTAAGCAGCCTATTTTCATATATCCTACTTATGAAAAGGAAGATTGTAGTTTTTCGTGACCGTGATATTATGAGCGACGGGACCTCCTTTTTACGTGGAATCTGAACCACAGGACATTGCATCGAACCCAGTCCACCTCGGTGAGAGGCCAACAGCTTGACCGCTGCGCCACCACGCCCCCATATCCTATTTATGTTAATCGCCTTTAGCAACATACAAAATTTCAGTTTGATTGCTGAAATAGATTCGTAGATATTAAGAACCGTCTAAATATTTCGGATGGTCGCCATTTTGGATTTTTAAATATGTAGGCCATAGAGTAATGTACTATTTCATGAAGATTATTGTGTACGTGTAGCATTCAAACTTCAATCGCATGATTAGGACACAAGAAAAAAAACGAGAATTAAAAATTTCGCACAGACGCCATCTAATGGATAAAAAAACAATTGAAATAAATTAGATGTCAGTGGATTAAAATTTGTATAAGCATTCACCACACCAAGTTTCACTGCACTCGGATGGTTTAAACGCCAGAAACATCCATTTAAAAATTTACATTCCGCGTCGCCGCTATGTTGTATTTGTGCTCACCAGGTTATTGAAAGTCCCCAAGGTGAACTTCTAGACGTGCCCTTTAACATCGTACAAAATTTCAGGGTGATATCGGTAATAATTTCGGAGGTATAGAATGCCAGTGAAATATTTTGCACAACCGCCATGTTGGATTCGTGAGACGTAATAAAATTTGTAGGCCACGGTCGGGGTCGGACGAAATAGTACCATGACACCGAGTTTCATTGAAATCGCTTTAGCCGTTTAGATTTTATTACGGTGTGGTGGGGGGAGGGGATAGGGGGGGGGGGTGCGGAGAGACACACACCGACACGCACATACGTACACACACACACACACACACACACACAGGTACACACACACGGGCAAGAAGTGATCTCATAAGCCTATTTTTAGCCTACTTTCGATTTTTGCAAAAAATGAAAATAGACTTATGAGATCAACTCAGGGCGAAAAAAAAGTGGGTGTCTGTGTATGTGTGTGTATGTGAGTCTGTGTGTGAGTGTGTGTACTCTAAATGTCTGTCCCCCCTATCAATTCGAACACCGTGAACGCGAATTGAACGAAATTTGGTACAGAGGTAGCACTAGCAAAGGGCACCTCTGTGCCATGTTTTATATCACCGCCATCTTGACGGAAACTTAATCGCGGCCACCCAAATGTTAAAAGATAAAAGCAACCTAATAATCTAGTCTCTACTAAATATTGCAACAACATATCTTTATGTGGGAAGCATATTCTGACCAAACTGCAAGATCATCAGCCCAATAGTTTGCAAATAGCGGCCGAGTATGTGTGCAAATCCATTCCCCATATCAATTCAAACACGGTGAAACCAAATTGAATGAATTTTTTTACAGAGATAGCACTAGCAAAGGGCACCTCATATTCATGTTTAATATCCCTATAGCACGTTGTATTTCAACAAGCTACTACTACCAACATTCAATTATACTCCTTGAAAAGGACAAAGAGTTATAACAATACCCATGCATTTAGGTGAAAGTAGGCTATATGTTCTTTACTGAACATCTTGTTCATACATGAAAATAGGCTAAAAATGATATTTCGATAATCACTCAAAAATCAACAATTAAATAAACATCCTCTTTGTCTGAAAACTATTAGCCTACTTTCGATTTTTGCAAAAAATGAAAGTAGACTTATGAGATCAACTCAGGGAGAAAAAAAAGTGTGTGTGTCTGTGTATGTGTGTGTATGTGTGTGTGTGAGTCTGTGTGTTTGTAAGTGTGTGTACTCTGAATGTCTGTCCCCCCCCCCTCCCCCCCCCCTATCAATTCGAACACCGTGAACGCGAATTGAACGAAATTTGGTACAAAGGTAGCACTAGCAAAGGACACCTCAGTGTCATGTTTTATATCGCCGCAATCTTGACGGAAACGTAATGGCGGCCACACAAATGTTCAAAGCTTAAATCAAATTACGACTAACCTAATCATCCGACCTCTACCAAATATTGCAACAACATACCTTTATGTGAGAAGCGTTCAAAGCTTAAATCAAATTACGACTAACCTATTCATCCGATCTCTACCAAATATTGCAACAACATACCTTTATGTGAGAATCGTTCTTTGGCCAAGCTACAAGGTCATCAGCCACAAACTTTGGGGATGGCGGCGATGTTTGTGTGCACATCGATTCCCCCTATGAATTCAAACATCATGAAACCGAATTGAACAATATTTGGTACAGAGGTAGCACTAGCAAAGGGCACCTCAGTGTCATGTTTTATATTGCCACCATCTTGACGAAAACGTAATGGCGGCCACCCATAAGTTAAAAGTTTAAATTCAAATTACGACCAACCTAATCATCTGATCTCTACTAAGTTTTGCAACTTTATACCTTTATGGATGAAGAATCATTTGACCAAACTACAAGGTCATCAGACCAATAATTTACGGAGAGCGGCCATGTATGTGTGCAAATCGATTTCCCCTAACTATTCAAACACGGTGAAACCAAATTGAACGAAATTTGGTGCTGAGGTAGCACTTGCAAAGGGCACCTCAGTGTCATGTTTTATACCGCCGCCATACTGACGAAAATGTAATGACGGCCACCCAAATGTTAAAAGATTAAATCAAATTACGACCAACCTATAATAATCTGATCTCTACCAAATTTTGCAACAACATACCTTGTGTGAGAAGCATATTTTTTTTACCAAACTACAAGATCATCAGCCCTTTAGTTTGCAGATGGCGGTCATGAATGTGTGAAAATCGATTCCCCTATCTATTCAAACGCGGTGAAACCGAATTTAACGAAATTTTGTACAGAGGTAGCACTAGCAAAGGACTCCTCAGTGTCAAGTTTTATATCGCCGCCATCTTCACAGAAACGTAATGGCGGCCACCCAAATGTTAAAAGCTTAAATCAAATTACGACGAACCTAATCATCTGTTCTCTACTAATTTTTGCAACAACATACCTTTATGTGGTAGGCATCGTTTGATCAAACTACAAGATCAGCAGCTCAATAGTTTGCACATAGTGGCCATGTATGTGTGCAAATTGATTCCCCCTATCAATTCAAGCACGATGAAACTGAATTGAACGAAGTTTGGTACAGAGATAGCACTCCCAAAAGGCTACTCAGTGTCATGTTTTATATCGTCGCCATCTTGACGGAAACGTAATGGCGGCCACACAAATGTTAAAAGCTTAAATCAAATTACGACCAACCTAATCATCTGATCACTACCAAGTTTTGCAACAACAGACCTTTTTGTGGGAAGCATCGTTTGACTGAACTACAAGGGCATCAACCTAATAGTTTGCAGATAGCGGCCATGTATGTGTGCAAATCGACTCACCGTATCAATTCAAACACGGTGAAACCGAATTGAATGAAATATTGTACAGAGGTAGCACTATCAAAGGACACCTAATATTCATGTTTAATATCCGTTTAACACGTTTTATTTCAACAAGCAACTACAACCAACATTCAATTGTTTACTCCTTGAAAAGGACAAAGAGTTATAACAATACCCATGCATTTAGGAGAAAGTAGGCTATATGTTCTTTACTGAACATCTTGTTTTATAATAAATTCCAGCACAGTAAAGAAATTTGCTAATACAGCACTGCTGTAAATTGTTGAAATTCGTTATAAAGTATGGAAAGCAGTAGCTATTGAACTGAAAAGATGCATTGGTATCATGTTCATAAATGACTGCTTAGGCTGTACTGTAATATTGAGGTTATATGTGAGCAAAATAAAGCTTGCTCTCCATGTCCTTACTGAGATTACTACAGACTCAAAATCTCCCTATTTTGTAGGCTTTATCTACTATTCTTACAATTAAATAAATAAATAAATAAATAAATAAATAAACAAACAAATGCTGGGGTGCCTCCCAATCCGCATTTACACGCCACGTGCCATAAGTTAGTTACCGTAACAAGGGGCAGTGACTAAAATGTACGCTAGTAATTGGTTTCTTAGCAAGAGCTAGTATTTTCGGAGAAAACCATGCAATCCTTCCCGAGTACAAAGCCGACAATTTAATTATAGCTCCCAGCTATGTTCTAATTACCCTCCTAGAGTATATTGGATTGGCCATAGGTAGCGTTACGATGTTGCTATGGTTACCGTCTGTAGTGGTCTCGTGGAATTCTTTCAGTGCAGAGAGGCGTCTGTCTGTGAGCAGGTTTCCGCCTCAGGAACTGCGCACAATGTGAACCAGAGAGCCTTGTCTTGTTACATCAAAGTAGCCAATCATCATCATCATCATCATATATATTTTCAGTAGTATAGTTCCCTCCTGCGGCGCTCACAAGCGACCGATCATGACAAATGAGCAATCAGATGAAAGAGAATGGACATTAGCAGTGACGGATTACACTATAATTTCATGAATATCTATAATTTCTTTAAAAAATTACTTTAAAATGTACGAAGTTTGCGATTTGCAGATACTGTTGTTGTGAGGAAATATGCTCCATAATTGCTGTCCACTTCACATTTTTGCCGCTGTGACACCTGTTTCATGTCATTTTAACATTCAGAGGTCTTTCCTTTATCAATTTGTATTCATTTCAGAAACAGTACATCAAAGGAATGAGTACTCAAATCGTATAATTTCATAAATATCGAATAAGCGGTGAGTGTTAGAGCTAAGCTGTCAATCAATGGACTCAGCACACAAATGACATTAGCAGTGATGAATTGCATTCTAATTTCAAAAATATTGAGGTTTGCAAGAACTGTGCGATTTGCAAATACTGATGCTCTAACATGCTGCAATTATGAGTTGTCGTCTAAAACCTTAAAACTATTAAACGTTAATTATTCTCCAGGGCTTTCTTCTGCATTCTAATTTCATAAATATCGATTTTTGTAAGAAGTGTGCGATTTGCAAATACTGTTGCTGATACATGCTGCAATTATGAGTTAACTTATCGTCTAAAATCTTAAAAATAGTAAACGTTAATTCTCTTACAGGTTTTTCTTCTATCATTTCGCATGGTTATCATTAGGGCCCGGATGTTGAAGACTTATCCTTTTACTGAGCTGTCTAAAACAATGCTGAAGTACATAGAAACTCCGGAAGGGCCACCCCGACTTCAAATATGTCATTTTTATTTTGCAACTTTTTGAATTTTTTGCTATTTTTCCATTATAAGAGCATATTTTGAAGTTTGGTAGATTTTTTGGGTCATATTTTAGAGAAGTCGGCCTTTTAAGGTCATGTCATTGCTTTATATGAGGGAGTTAGGTCTCTAAGAGTTAGCAGCAAAAGACCTTCCTCACTTCAAGTACGCTCCAAGCACATCAGTTGATGTTGAACGCAGCTTTTAGAGATATAAAAATTTGTTGGCTGATAACCGCAGATCATTTACATTTGACAACAACAGAATGACATTCGCAGTGCAGTGCAACTCAGACTAAAGTGAACATAAACCTTTTGTTAAGTGCTAGAAATCTATTTTGAGCATAAGATGTAATTTTTGAAATATTGGTGAGTTTATTATTATAAGATCATTTTCTCCATTTTATAGTGCATTTTTCGAATTTTTAGGTCATTTATTACAGTCATTTTTGAAAATTTTAAGTGCATTTTTTAACTTTTTTACGGCATCGACATCCGGGCCCTAGTTATCAGAAACAGTATATCAATGGATTGAATATTCAAATCGTCTAACTGGTGAGTGTTACGCCGTCTAAAACCTTAGAACTATTAAACGTTAATTCTTTTACAAGCTTTTCTTCTATCATTTCAAATGGTTTTAAGAAACAGTAAATCAATGACTGGAGTACTCAAATCGTATAACCAGTGAGTGTTACTGCTAAGCTTTCAATCAATGGACTCTGCACACAGACAGGTACCCCTTGTTGTAAAACATGGCAACCGAACTACCATTGTTGAGAGCAACAATCGCATTTATGGTGCAAATTTCACAGTAGCCACTTGCCAAAAAATATGACAGCGAATGATGATCCAATTTTCAGTGATTGCCTTCTTAAGTTAGGGAACGTAGAATTTGGAATTCTAACTGAAATGTAAATAGTGTTCTATAATCATTTGGTTGAAATAAAAGCAAAAAAAAACCTTTCTCCTTAAGTCTCTCATTATACACCTATTGGGGAAAGTGTGGTTTATGAACATGAGAGATTTCTCGCACGGGTCCGCTAGTATACTTTAATTCCTACAAACTCACTTATCAGAAGCTCATAATGTTCCTAAAGAGAAATATTATTTATTCATGTGTTGCACAGATATTTTATGTCTATTTTACACTTCTTAAATGCTTATACAAATTAACTTTATCATTGTCTGAGGAGAGAAAATAGAATTAGAGCTTCAGGACCAAATTTTATTCTCATTGCACAGACTGACTTTTGGATTATTAGAAATGACTTCAGAGAATAGCTCCAGATGGAAGAAGCTTTATAAAGGTGGAATTTTTAACGGGCAAACTATGGAGCACAGGCCCCTTCCAGATAAAATATGACCACATTATAATACTCACAACCCCGAATCTAACTGAGGGTATCGACAGTCTGATAAATAGTGTTCACCAGACATCGACACACCCTCACGCTAACATCAGATCCCCTCATTGTATACCTACAGCATATTACTCGTCGTTGATGGAGATAATACGTAATATTTTGCAAGAAACACCTCGAGTATCGTCCCTGTACGATCAACACCTCGAGTATCGTCCCTGTATGAGCAACACCTCGAGTATAGGCACTATACAATCAACACCTCGAGTATCGTCCCTGTACGAGCACACATCTCAAGTATCGTTACTGTACGATCAACATTTCGAGTATCGTCCCTGTACGATCAACACCTCGAGTATCGTCCCTGTACGAGCAACACCTCGAGTATCGTCCCTGTACGAGCAACACCTCGAGTATCGTCCCTGTACGAGCAACATTTCGAGTATCGTCCCTGTACGAACAACATTTCGAGTATCGTCCCTGTACGATCAACATTTCGAGTATCGTCCCTGTATGAGCAACATCTCGAGTATCGTCACTGTACGATCAACATTTCGAGTATCGTCCCTGTACGATCAACACCTCGAGTATCGTCACTGTACGAACAACATTTCGAGTATCGTTCCTGTACGATCAACACCTCGAGTATCGTCACTGTACGATCAACATTTTGAGTATCGTCACTGTACGATCAACATTTCGAGTATCGTCACTGTACGATCAACACCTCGAGTATCGTCACTGTACGATCAACATTTCGAGTATCGTCCCTGTACGATCAACACCTCGAGTATCGTCACTGTACGAACAACATTTCGAGTATCGTCACTGTACGAACAACATTTCGAGTATCGTCCCTGTACGAACAACATTTCGAGTATCGTCACTGTACGATCAACACCTTGAGTATCGTCACTGTACGATCAACATTTCGAGTATCGTCCCTGTACGATCAACACCTCGAGTATCGTCACTGTACGAACAACATTTCGAGTATCGTCCCTGTACGAACAACATTTCGAGTATCGTCACTGTACGATCAACACCTCGAGTATCGTCACTGTACGATCAACACCTCGAGTATCGTCACTGTACGATCAACATTTCGAGTATCGTCACTGTACGATCAACATTTCGAGTATCGTCACTGTACGAACAACATTTCGAGTATCGTCCCTGTACGAACAACATTTCGAGTATCGTCCCTGTACGAACAACATTTCGAGTATCGTCACTGTACGATCAACACCTCGAGTATCGTCACTGTACGATCAACACCTCGAGTATCGTCACTGTACGATCAACACCTCGAGTATCGTTCCTGTACGATCAACACCTCGAGTATCGTCACTGTACGATCAACACCTCGAGTATCGTCACTGTACGATCAACATTTCGAGTATCGTCACTGTACGATCAACATTTCGAGTATCATCACAGTACGATCAACGTCTCGAGTATCGTCCCTGTACGTCCTTTGATAGAAAGATAGAATTTCGTCTTGCACGGTCCTTAGATGTTCACAATAATAACTTCCTTCATGATTCAATAGTCTATTAGGAATAAACAGATATGATGTGATGCTTATGATGAACAATAATCCAAATGCGTATTCATTACTCATCAATTCATCATCGTATCCAAGTACGTACTGTATGTTAAGTTACGCTCCACGATAGCAATTTGTGTATGGTATATCTGAAGTTCGATTCTCAGGGCTGACAACAGTCATCTTGTGTGAGATTCATTTCCTGTTGATTCCATACGCTCTTCAGGCAAACGTCAGATGGGGCCTTATTTCGAGTACAGGGTCACTTACCCCACTTCAAACCAATAAAAGTTACAGTTACGGACACACACACTATTGCAGTCACCGCAGAGACAGAGGTTATCAGACTAATGTATTATGCACCCAAGTATACGGGAGTGATGACCAAGTTGTTCTAATTGAAGTAACAACATAAGTTCATGGGACAGAGTTCGCGGAGCACAGATGTGTTCCAGAAGCAGTAATTACTGACGTGCGTCCACTCATTTATTTACACTATCATTAATCATCTGCGTGCACATTCTTTCACATTAATGTCATGGCTACTACAGCTGTTGCGTAATATATTGACTCTTAAGCGCTGGAAACATTAAGTCAGTAATTCACTTCGAATATTGGCGCTGTAATAATGTAATTATTCTTTCAGGATAGGGTGATACAATATTTTGTGATTCCCCGCCCAATCTAATAGGGCACAATCGTGTTAAACAACCGAATAGCATCCTGTTAATAGATTACACTCGCGGACCCGTGCGAGAACTCTCGCGTAATGGGTTGTGTGCGCCCCATGTGTAGAGACTACCCGCCTTGCACTTGTGCTATGCGGGCTGTACGCGACACAGTTCCACAAGGGGCTATCTGGGTTGTGTGCGCTCCATGTGTACAGTCTACCGGCCTTGCACTAGTGCTATGCGGGCTGTACGCGACACAGTTCTGCCAGGGGCTATCTGGGTTGTGTGCGCTCCATATGTACAGACTACCAGCCTTGCACTAGTGCTATGTGGTCTGTAAGCGACACAGATCCACAAGGGGCTATCTGGGTTGTGTGTGCTCCATGTGTACAGACTACCCGCCCGGCGCTAGTGCTATGTGGTCTGTAAGCGACACAGATCCACAAGGGGCTATCTGGGTTGTGTGTGCTCCATGTGTACAGACTACCCGCCCGGCGCTAGTGCTATGTGGTCTGTAAGCGACACAGATCCACAAGGGGCTATCTGGGTTGTGTGCGCTCCATGTGTACAGTCTACAGGCCTTGCATTAGTGCTATGCGGGCTGTACGCGACACAGTTCCACAAGGGGCTATCTGGGTTGTGTGCGCTCCATATGTACAGACTACCCGCCCGGCGCTAGTGCTATGCGGGCTGTACGCGACACAGTTCCACAAGGGGCTATCTGGGTTGTGTGCGCCCCATGTGTACAGACTACCAGCCTTGCACTAGTGCTATGTGGTCTGTAAGCGACACAGATCCACAAGGGGCTATCTGGGTTGTGTGTGCTCCATGTGTACAGACTACCCGCCCGGCGCTAGTGCTATGCAAGCTGTACGCGACACAGTTCTGCCAGGGGCTATCTGGGTTGTGTGCGCCCCATGTGTACAGACTACCCGCCCGGCGCTAGTGCTATGCGAGCTGTACGCGACACAGTTCTGCCAGGGGCTATCTGGGTTGTGTGCGCCCCATGTGTACAGACTACCCATCCGGCACTAGAGTTACGCGGGATATACGTGACGCAGTCCTGCCAGGGGCTATCTGGGTTGTGTGTGCTCCATGTGTACAGACTACCCATCCGGTGCTAGTGCTATGCGGGCTGTACGCGACGCAGTCCTGCCAGGGGCTATCTTGGTTGTATGCGTCCCATGTGTACAGACTAGTCATCCGGCACTAGTGCTATGCGGGCTGTACGCGACACAGTTCTGCCAGGGGCTATCTGGGTTGTGTGTGCTCCATGTGTACAGACTACCCATCCGGTGCTAGTGCTATGCGGGCTGTACGCGACGCAGTCCTGCCAGGGGCTATCTTGGTTGTATGCGCCCCATGTGTACAGACTAGTCATCCGGCACTAGTGCTATGCGGGCTGTACGCGACACAGTTCTGCCAGGGGCTATCTGGGTTGTGTGTGCTCCATGTGCACAGACTACCCATCCGGCGCTAGTGCTATGCGGGCTGTACGCGACGCAGTCCTGCCAGGGGCTATCTTGGTTGTATGCGCCCCATGTGTACAGACTACCCATCCGGCGCTTGTGCTATGTTGGCTGTACGCGACGCAGTCCTGCCAGGGGCTATCTTGGTTGTATGCGCCCCATGTGTACAGACTAGCCATCCGGCGATAGTGCTATGCGGGCTGTACGCGACACAGCTCTGCCAGGGGCTATCTGGGTTGTGTGTGCTCCATGTGTACAGACTACCCGCCCGGTGCTTGTGCTATGCGGGCTGTACGCGACGCAGTCCTGCCAGGGGCTATCTGGGTTGTGTGTGCCCCATGTGTACAGACTACCCGCCCGGTGCTTGTGCTATGCGGGCTGTACGCGACGCAGTCCTGCCAGGGGCTATCTGGGTTGTGTGTGCCCCATGTGTACAGACTAGCCATCCGGTGCTAGTGCTATGCAAGCTGTAAGCGACACAGTTCTGCCAGGGGCTATCTGGGTTGTGTGTGCTCCATGTGTACAGACTACCCGCCCGGTGCTTGTGCTATGCGGGCTGTACGCGACGCAGTCCTGCCAGGGGCTATCTGGGTTGTGTGTGCCCCATGTGTACAGACTAGCCATCCGGTGCTAGTGCTATGCAAGCTGTAAGCGACACAGTTCTGCCAGGGGCTATCTGGGTTGTGTGTGCTCCATGTGTACAGACTACCCGCCCGGCTCTAGTGCTATGCGGGCTGAACGCGACACAGTTCTGCCAGGGGCTATCTGGGTTGTGTGTGCCCCATGTGTACAGACTAGCCATCCGGTGCTAGTGCTATGCAAGCTGTACGCTACACAGTTCTGCCAGGGGCTATCTGGGTTGTGTGCGCCCCATGTGTACAGACTACCCGCCCGGCTCTAGTGCTATGCGGGCTGAACGCGACACAGTTCCACAAGGGGCTATCTCGGTTGCGTGCGCCCCAAGTGTACAGACTACCCGCCCGGCGCTTGTGCTATGCGGGCTGTACGCGACACAGTTCCGCAAGGGACTATCTGGGTTGTGTGCGCTCCATGTGTACAGACTACCCGCCCATCTCTAGTGCTATGCGAGCTGTACGCGACACAGTTCTGCCAGGGGCTATCTGGGTTGTGTGCACCCCATGTGTACAGACTACCCGCCCGGCGCTAGTGCTATGCGAGCTGTACGCAACACAGTCCTGCCAGGGGCTATCTGGGTTGTGTGCGCCCCATGTGTACAGACTACCCGCCTGGCGCTAGTGCTATGCTGGATGTACGCGACACAGTTCTGCCAGGGGCTATCTGGGTTGTGTGCGCGCCATGTGTACAGACTACCCACCGGCGCTAGTTCTATGCGGGATGTACGCGACACAGTTCTGCCAGGGGCTATCTGGGTTGTGTGCACCCCATGTGTACAGACTACCCGCCCGGCGCTAGTGCTATGCGGGCTGTACGCGACACAGTTCTGCCAGGGGCTATCTGGGTTGTGTGCGCACCATGTGTACAGACTACCCGCCTGGCGCTAGTGCTATGCGGGATGTACGCGACACAGTTCTGCCAGGGTATATCGTCTTGTATATTTGTTTAAAAGTACATTACTTCATAAAGAAATAAATATATTTCCGTTGACTTATCAAGAAATGCAAGATTTTTCCTGTACTATTGAGACAATTTGGAAAATGTTGGTACAAACCACACCTTCTAACTCTTTCTGGTTTAGGAGCTTGAGTTTCGCGAAACATACACCTTAGCGTATTATAAAGATAGGCAACACTGTAAACAGCTTCTAATATATCAACTGATCTGACGATGCTCGCTTGACGAGCAAAACGTGTCATCCCCATCTTCTTGTTGTCATTATGTACAAATAAATTATATTCAGATGTAACACATTTCATAATAATTGGCTTGTACTCGTGTTGACCGACTGAAAAGGCACACTATCAATTCAGGTTCAGACATTGATCAATGCGTGGCTCTGTGTGTGTCGTAATTCCAGAAGACGCCGCTACAGCGCCTCTCCATCTATAAGACTTGTAAATGTGTCCCGGTTGGAACATGCCATCATTGGAATAAGTGACTAAACGCTCCTGCCGGACAGCAGAACGTTAGGGTGCAAATCCCAACTGGGGTCACATTTTCAAGAAACACGTATATTTCTATGCTTGTCGTTTTATAATTAAGGTATTCTATGGCAACTTCGGTGGCGTAGTTGGTAGCATGCTGAGCTTCTATGCCCAAGGTCGCGGGTTCAAACCCGGCCGAAGTCATTGGATTTTTTTCAGAGCGTTAAAATCCCTTAGTATACCTTCCTTCGGAGGGGAAGTAAATTCGGCGGTCCTATGTCATAGATTTATGGCATGAATAAGAACCTTCCACTAACTACACTTGTGTAAAGCCATAATTTCTATGTTAGGTTTGATTAATGCTCTTAAGTTCCAACGTTCATCACCGGGCATGGTTGCGATGGCATCTAGTTGTAGCTAGGAGTCGTGGACGGTAGCTTTTGGTAGCGAAAGTAGGAACTACTTGAAATTATCGTCTGCAGTCCTCACTTGAATTAAAATCAGATATCACACACTAATACAGTCATCACAATTAACACCGGTTATCAGAAAAATTCTACACACACCCAAAATACACGGGTCTCCATGACCGCGTTGTCGCAGCTCCTAAACTAAGGAACCAACCAACCAATATATCTTCTATCTTAGGAAATTTATTGAGGTGTGGGTGGGTAAAATATTCGGAATGGGAGATTTCGCATCCTGATACGTACGGTAGACCACCTCAATGCGTAGTGGCTAGCATTCTTGGCTATCACCGAGAAGGCCCGAGTTCAATTCCCATCTCAGCCATCTTAGATGTGGTTTTCCGTGGTTTTCCACTTCTACTCCAGGCAAATGCTGGCCATGGCAGCCTCCTTCCTAATCTTCACCTGAATTACAAATATATATACTAATACAGCCATCACAATAACACAGCTTATCAGACCCTTAGACCAGAATGAACATTTCTTGACTGAGCCAGGAATCGAAGGCCGACTTCCGGGGTGAATGCTGGGGTAAGACAGTCGTGGTCCGCAATGTAAGAAAAGTGGCAAGGCTCATTCCTGAATCCATGGCACGGGTAGGCTACTAGTAAATCCGGTGGATTACTGATGTCATCGCTCAGTATATCAGCGCAGAAACATGACAAACTCAACCTTGTCTGTGAACAGCTCAAGTCTTTAAAGTGAAATGGATGTTTCTTGTTAGGTGCGATAAGGAGATTGCGCGAATTCTCGCGTCATGGAATCACACAGGAAGCCGGATCTTACTTGTATTTGTTGAAAGACTCAACAGTACCAAGTACTGCGGAAGCAACACTTAGCAAACAACGGAATTCGAAGTAGGCTACAGAAATAATGGGTTAGTTCAATCCCAACCTCTAATTATAAAATTTCATGATTTACTAACGGCTACAGTAAATACATTGTAATTATACCGGGTAAGTTATCCGTGGTCGTTACGGCGTTGCTGGAGGCAGTCGCTCACATCTGGGAGGCCAGGAGGTTCGAATCCCCCCGCCGGTATCCTTGAAGATGGTCTTCTGTGGTTTCCCCATCTTCCTTTCAGGCAAATACCGGGGTTGGTCCCACATCCGCTACCTTCCAATTCCTCGTCCTTACATTCACACTTTCCTACCCACATAACACTCCACACGCGACGGTACTTGTAGCTTCGCATACGCCCCGCATCCACACGTTTGTTATTCGAATCTACTGGCATTACAATAATATGCCTCGCTGGCATCAGGAGAGCGTGGGTTCACGAACAGGTCCTTCCAAAATCGTTTCCATGACCCGCTCTGAAAAGAAAATAACCGTTAATTGGCTGCGTTAATAAAATTATGCATGCTTAAATAAGTTATTGATTGTTGTTTTGAGAAGCTTGGACATCATGAATCATTTATCCTCGTGTACTTGGGTGTGTGTATATTTTGCCTGATAACCTGTGTACTGCTCGGGTCCAAGCTCTATAAACTTGCGGGGTGAGGTGACGCGGGAGGCTGGAAGAGAAGGGCCTGTCAACAATCCCCCGTGTTGTCTAGAATTCCTGTCTACATCAATACTGCTAACATAGGGCCGTTGCCTAAACCACTGTGGTGTTGCAAATGAGTGAGTGACCAATGTATGTGGTTCTGTTACTACGCACGGACCAGGAACCCCTCACATCTCTCCTCATCGTCCGCGTTCCACATTCCTCTCAGGGTTCACTGAGCTTCGTCTTGAGGAGTAATTGTGTCTGTAGTAGTGCGTGTATTTGTAATTCAGGTGAAGATTTGGAAGGAGACAACAGTGGTCTCAAACTAGGAACCATCGCAGCATTTTCCCGTGTAATTGCGGTGTCGTTAGTATTAATAGTGGTAGTGTATGGTTGGTTCTTAAGTTTAGGGGCTGCGACAACGCGGTCATGTAGCCCGGTAGTGTATGATTTTTATAATTCAGGTGAGGGTTGATAAACAAGCAACCGTGTCCTTAAGTTAGAAACCATCGCGCCATTTGCCTGGAGTAAAAGTGGGAAACCACGGATAAACACTTCCTGAAGGGCTGAGGTGGGAATCGAGTAGACGTGGGAAACCACGGAAAACTTGTCTACTTGTAGGATGGCTGAGGTGGGAATCGAATCTACCTCTTCTCCGTTTTAATTCACGAGGTTGAGTGTACCCCGTAACAGCCCTCAGACCAGAATTGAATTTCTTGGCTGAGGCTGGAATCGAACCCTGACCTCAAGGGCGACAGTCAAGAACAGTTTAGAACAATCGATGTCAAGTTTTCTGAAACTAGGCTATTAACTGTGAATTTTGAAATCACTCCACTAGCTCCAGAAAATATTCCAATGACTTCCACGTTTAAAATTCCGCCGTCCGCAGTTTGAGAAAAGCGACCAGGCTCACTCCTGAAATCCATCGTAAATGTACGTACTTTTTCAGAAGTTATCCCTATTTGCTACATAAATTCGTTCAATTGGAGACAGTTTCTGTTGATTGTCTTAAGGGGGAACATACAGCGAAGCCGAAACAAAACAAAAAATGACAGGCTGCGTAGCTCAGTGGTAACGCTCTCGCTTGCTGTGGCCAAGTTTGCAGGATCGAATTCTGGCGCAGCCAGTTGGCATTTGAGGGTAGGCAAATGCGAGGGAGCCGTGCCAGTACATTTACTGGCACGTTAAAGATCCCCTTCAGGGCAAAATTCCGGCACCTCGGCGTCTCTAAAAGCCGCAGTTGTTAAAAGGGACTTAAAACCAATAACATTATTATTAAAAACATTATTAGCCAAAACAATATCGATTTTAAAATTGAATCGGTCATTGTTTGAAGGCACTAAGTCATTTTTTGTAAGAATTGAGATAATTGACAAAAATCGTTTCTCTCACTAAATTGTAAAGCATAGTTGCTGTCACGTGTAAGTATCATTGCCCGCAATAATACTATTCTAGAGAGGTCAATTTGAATGCATTTATCCTTTTAAAAAGGGAGAAAATAGGAAAAAGAAATGTATGACTTAGTTCCCTTATCAATGAATCAGATCTTTAAAAAGTAGTTAGTTCATTTTTATAACAAATATACAGATTTATATTTATATTTTCAATGCTAGCATTGCAGTAGTGGGGAAATAGAAGCAAAAAAAAGTCTGGAACTAAGTCAATGAACGTTAAAATCAGCTAGTAGTGATACAGCATACTGAACGGGCAGACTTATTTCCCTTTAACACTGAACGTTAAATTCAGCTAGTAGTGATACAGCATACTGAACGGTCAGACTTAGTTCCTTTTAACATAGCTATATGCGTCGTCATTCACACTATACGTATCCATGGAAATCTCAATTTCGACAAAAATTGACTTAGTGCCTCCTTACAATGGCCGATTCAATTATAACTCTGCCTGTCATAAAATCTTGCACAACAATCATATACATTTCCAAGGAAACACACACACCATGTTTCCTTTATTAGAGGCAAATATCTAAATTTTCAAAATTCAAATCGTAACTATTTTTATGCATTTTATAAAATTTCCACCTGGTTTTGTGCTGATCTTCACCGTTTCCGTGATATCTCCCATATTTATAGGAAATTTTGGACTTTTCTTTTTTTAAAGTGGATGTTAAACCTTCAGCTACAAAACAAATCGTTTGAAAATTATTACAGCCATTAGAGACTACATTGAACAGCTGTTATACTTCACAAAACCGTTCTTTGCAGCCAAGTATCGTTACATTCTTTCCAAGTGAGCCTGTCTCCTTTCCTTGCCTTCTTCGTGAAAGTTATATAGATTCCCTGCAGTTACTGGATTCTATTAGCTATGTCTTCGCACTTTATACCCATTTCTTCAGATCTTTCCTGGCCTTTCTGAGCCACTTATCAGAGGTTTTAGGGCTGCCATCTAGCATGGTGGAAATTCTGTTACTCAACCACTTTTCGTCCTTTCTAAATACGTGACCATAGAATTTATATTTGAATCTTCGCTTATTATTATTATTTATTTATTTATTTATTTATTCATGCATTTATTTAATATTCGCTAATCGGCCAACTAGGGACCACGATAAGTTCCACTATACATTCTGGCGTTTATTCAATTGACGATTGATCCAGTAGGTTTTCATTAACTTGCTGTGTCGAGCACGGCATTCATCCGACCACTTTGCACCGGTAGTCCATTTCTCATCTCGGAAAGTTCCAAAAGTCACGATGCTTTTTCGGAAAAGGTCTCGTTTGTGCGCGTCATCTCGTCGTAGGCCCATTTCTTGGAGGTCTTTCTTGACGTTAACGTACCAGGGAACTGTTGTTTTTGGTTTATGAGTTGAAATTGTTAAATATACGTTTTGTCCATCTAGAGTCGTCCATCCGTCGCAAGTGACCATAGAAGCGAGCCCTGATTTTGTGCATTGTGTCCGTGATCTTCTCAATCTTAGAATAGATTTCTTGTCTGGATTTTCTTCTTGTTCTTATTGATGTGTAACATCTTTCCGCTCGGTTACTGGATAGTTTTGTGGGAGTGATTTTGAAAATAGGGGACGGAAGTGGATCGGAACGATCGAGGTGGCAGTGGTGGATCAAACGGAAGTATGCAATGCCCGCTCGATCTATCAAACGGAAGTGTACTAGCTGGCAGTGGTGGACAACGGAAGTATGCACTGCCCGCTCGATCGATCAAACGGAAGTGTACTAGCTGGCAGTGGTGGACAACGGAAGTACAGTATCCACTGCCCACTCGATTGATCAAACGGAAGTGTACTAGCTGGCAGTGGTACCATGCAAAGGCAGCGTGATTTTTGTACAATTGAAAATGTGTGTATTGGAAACAAGGCAGTGTGTGCTCTGTAGCGCGAGTATGTTATGGTAATACAGTAGGCAATGCATTTAGCAGACACTGGTTTGACGAGCACAGTGGCAAATGTTTCACCGACTTTCATTTGTCATTGAGCAGTTTATGAAGCATCACGTTCACGGTTGAATATCACATGGGGTAGGAAGTGAAAACTTGAGACTAATGTTGTTGAGTGTATGATAAAATAAAGACGACAAATGACATTTAAGTAAGCGGCATTATTGTCAAACTGTGGTTGAGTAATCAAATATTAAATGTATAAGAGAATGTTGTTATATGAGTGGAATAAAAGCTGTATTTTCATCATTTGTGAGATTAGGTCATTTCATGATTGTAGGAAGCCATGTTTTGAATGTTTACGACGAATTGTATGAGAGCCTTGAGAATAATGAATGTTATAGTTACTGAGGAGTGTGCACACAGTATTTCAGAGTACAGTCGACGTTGTGTGTCACTTTGTTATTATGAATTATTCATGTAAAAGGAAGGAAGGAAGGAAGCTTGTGGTTTGAGTGACCGTTAATCTCACGATCATGATCCACGGTACCTCCCGTTTACGTGGAATGCGAACCACAGGACAGGGCATTTCAATTCGAAAGTCTCACATGTATTGACCGGGAATCGAACGCGGTCTAACTTGGTGAGAGACTAACAGCTAGACCGCTGCGCCACAAGTGTGACAGTAGCATATCTCCAATTCACTCTATACATTCATCATGTACCAGTATGAAAACGGAGCGTAAATTAACATCTTAAGAATGTCCAAGCTGTGTAGTATACGAGTAGGATAACATGTCAGATGTTGCACATCATATGCGACTACTGTAAGGCTCGTATCTTTTTTATTATTATTATTTTATAACTATTCACATTATCAGACATTCATGCACCTTGGGATAGAAAAACGTTGATCAGTCCTTCACTTAAGAGGTACTTGCAAGGGGAAGACCCCAGCTGCTTTCTGCTGATTACCCTCGTAAAATTAGAAATCTGTCAGAACTTCCCGTCTCTCGCCTCATCTCCGCTGAAGCCACGTGGCTTGGTCCGGGATTCCCCTATCTATCGCTTGTAGGATCGATAGTCGACCTATTATGTCGCTCGTGACAAGCTAATACTGGCTGCATGTAACTCGACACGTGGCCGCAAAGGGTAAATGCAGTGTGACTGCGAAGGGGAAGTTAACACCAACGCGTCACACCACTGGCTACAGCCATATCATTTTCTGCAAATATGAACCTCGCTAAACACGTGTATAAAGAAGAATGATGAATATGGGCTATAACTAAACAAATGATACAAATGAAACGCAGTAAAACCTGCTTTCAACTGACCTTTTATTAAACGGAAACTCGTCTTTAACTTAAACGGAAATATTTGACGGTCCTGTAAACTGGAGAGTGTAATACGTGTTTAATTCCCTTCATTAAACGGAAACACTGTTACGCACAACGGAATACAAAATAAGCATTTTAACGGAAAATTTCCAAGTTCTGGAATGCAGTGTTTAGAGAATGTTCAGGCACCCTTAGAAAGTCTACCTTGTCTGCTATAACAGTTGATTCTGTAGCTAACAAGGAATGTACAAATAGGTCTTCCTCCTTTTGTTCTCCAAATTATACGGCTAACTGCCTGTTTCCTGTGCCTAAATCTTTCCCAATGCTCACTTTAATGAGCTGTCAGGAAAAAACGTGGTTTTGTTCAATAACTAATCATGTTAGTACTTCACCACAAGTCTTCACTCTCTCAACTAAGGTACAAGTTCACGTCGCGGTTTGTGACCGGTCAGTCCCGGTTTCGCAGTCGTACAGAGGACAGTCTGCGAGTTCGTATCCTGGCGCAGTCAGCTGACATTTGAAGGTGCGCAAATGCGAGGGAGCCGTGTCATTAGGTTTACTGGCACGTTAAGATCCCCTTCGGGACTAAATTCCGGCACCCCGGTGTCTCTATAAGCCAGAGTAGTTCAAAGGGACCTAAAACCAATAACAATATTATTATCATTGATAGTCTGCGAGCCTCACGCATGTGAAATTTATTGATACGTGAGTTTTCAGTTGCGCGGAAAGTAACTCATCAATTGTACGTGCCTGAGGTTCACCACTTGTCCTCTGTACGACTGCGCATTCGGGACTCACCGGCCAAAAACCGTGGTGTCTACTGTATCTTGCCAGCTGCGTATGTAAGCAATGCTATATCAGCATCCAGGGCTTCCCGACCTGCTGTTTTGTAATCAGTAAATGTTAGTTATCTGGCCGTGATTCATCTCATCACTATCCGCCCGCCGCGCAGCTCCTGTGAGATTCCATCATTTAGAGAAGGACCTCACCGTATTACTGGAGTATTGAGTTGTGGTCCATTACTCAAGTCTTAGATTCAATTGTGGCCCTTCGGACGTTAGGAAGTTGGGGAAGCCTGCACTGGTATTACCATTTCACGAATCGATTGCCAGCGGTCGAGATGGGAACTATTCTTTGTTTACTTGTGTCACACTGTCAGCTTGCTTGGTTGACAAGTACAGTTGCGTGAGTGGGATATGACTCAGCTCCAGTAGCCTCTGTCATCGTTTAACTGTCCTTGGTACAGGCCGGAAGTTTGTTTTAGACGAGTGAAAAATCTTAATGGAAGCCTGGAGGCGAGTTACTATATTACCTGTGAAGTTGTCACCTGCCCCATGCGGTCAATTGATTGACAAAGCTATCTCACACTATTGATGAAGAACAGTCAATGGCAAATATAATGGCGTTCTGTGCGTAACTATGTAACGTGTACTTCCACATCACACAATACTTCGACGTGGACTGTACTGTCAGCACGATGGTGTCATCACGTGCTCAAGTCTGGAATTCCAATACATCAAACCGGTGGTGACAACTGTGAAGCGAGAGAGTGATCGAGTGACTGTGTGCAGGCTCACCCGCAAGCTTCAAGGTCAATGGCAATCGTCTAAAACAAACGTCCGGCTTGAAATATGAGCTCCTGTGACGCTTATCGGACGCAAAGCTGCTTGATTTATGTGCAGACGGCACTCTGTCATCACTGCGTCCTCTGCTTCGCCCCACGGGGCTCATGCTACAATAAACAACAAACGCTGGTGCATCCACGCTCAGCGGCAATCGAATGTTGAATGGGTAATATAGCCTATCTACCGGTATAGTAGCCTCACTTTCCTGGTTAACGACCGGCTCGTCTTTGAAACCTAGCTGAACGGATATGTTTACATTCCATAGCTGAGGGGTGCTGTGGCATTCACGGCTTAAAGCCGGTGACCAGGTACTAGACTGGCGTCAACACCTTGTCGGCACTCCTCGTGGACAGATGGAGGAAGCATCTTATTGGTCAAGAACCGTCAGGTATTTGTCAGCCATACATAATGGCTATTGTCGGCTCGTGCTAATGCTTAACGTTTGAGTCGCCTGTCGTTAACCAGGGAAGTGAGGCTACTATACGAGCAGCACGATTCTGAATACAAATCATTGCATTTCTCTGAGCCTGGGCGTGCCAACGCAAGAAAATAAAAGTTATCTTAAGTATAAGAAATAGCCTTCTTCGTTCCATTAAAAGAAATTCTGAACTAAGGCACTTATCCAAGCGGACAAAAAAGAAAGCTTGGCATGCAGTCAGTCAATCAATCTTGTAGGCTAATTTTAAAGATGGAGTGCGCAGATTTATCGCAGGATGGAAGTTCTTTGCGAAGGCGATCCATCATTTCGTCTCACGCGTGAGTCATTACAAGCCTGCAGCTGTTGCAAACTGCTCTTGCGTTGGTCGCTTCATTAGTTTGCTTGAGGTGGTGGGAAATGTCACCTTCCCTTCCCAGCTGATTCATCGCCTGCTCCATTTTAAGGTTTCACACACCACGACTTAATTAACACGCTAAAAAAAAGTCTCCTGCTGATATGTGGGAGGAAAACTTTCAAATGATGAACCACAACTTGGAATGCTGCCGGATCATCTCTGGGTTGGCAGTGAGAAATTTGGCCAGCAGTCTGGTGACTGGTGGATCCCACATCTGTATTATCTGAGTATCTTTTAGGTGATTTTCTTCGAGGTGGGGGAGCACAGATATCATTTCCAGAGGACTAGATGACAACTTTTGCTAATGTTCAAAGTTTTACTTCCGGGAAAATAACTAAATTAGCAACTTTTCCTACGTGGCGTGACGGCAATCCCAAACCATCTCTGAAGTACACTAGTTCCACAATAAGTTCGCATTTACATTGAAAATGTATTACCAATTTATCTGGCACATCACTCGGATTATTTCTAGTGCTAAGTGCACACCAACATCAAGATCACCAACACAACGCAACATAATACAGGGACGGTGCGCATTAAGGACCAAAAGAGCCCCACCCACCCAGGGTCGTTAGGTCATAATGCACAAAGTCTGTTTAATTAATGTCTTTAGCATTACTTTAAATTGCACATGTTCTACTTAAAATAGGTGTTTTTACCCTCTAGAATCTCGAAAAAGAATTCAGTATACATAACTCATCCCTAACTAAAGTTCCTGGCAGTCTCGCACGGTGTAGGGCTATTGTCATAGCAGGGCTGCTCTACAGAACCATCCATGTTAAGTATAAGGAGTGAAGGACTGGGTGAGAAATCAGTGGACCTAGAACGCGAATTTCCTGTGCTCTATCTCTTCAATGGCCTGGAGAATTGGCCCATAACGTTCCATTGGAGTGAAATAGAAGATCTCTCCATTTCACTTCCTGCTTCTGTCTCTATTTGAAGGTCAAACCGGATTACGGGATATGGGTCAACCCCAGGCCCTTGAACAGGTAATTAGTTATTGTTCACCGATTGCTGAAGTTGAAATTTTAAACAAAAATATATTTATTCATTTTCAGTAGTCGGGTGTTCCAAGTAGACTACAGTACTTAGTGTGTTAGCGAGTTCTGTGAATGCAGTTAATTTCTATAAATTAGTGTGTTTTAACTTGTGTGGTTCGGTACGTAGTTATTTAATATGCTGATGTCTGCGGCATAGGGAAATCAATGACGTAGAATTGTTGCTAACAAATCCATTTCTTCTATACTTCTGAACACAAAGTTAGAAATTAGGACCTCATCAACCTAGCTGATAGATAAATTTGCTTCATCTGAGCACAGGAGAGGAGAATAAGTCATATTTACAAATAAGGAGCCATGTGCGTACAATTTTTAATGCATGAGCTATTTATTAAAAAATCACAGTCAGTCTGCAAGACTAGACGTTGTATCATTTCAAATGACGCATGCTACTAATGCTACACATGTTAGAAAGGCTCAGGAGGGCTCTTTCAACAGACTGCATTGCCCATTAACTTGGGCTTCCCGCGCGGGCACCTCTTTAAGGTCACGGGAAGAAATGTGTTTCTTGTACTTGTATTAGAGATGTGTTTGGTTGAATAAAGCGTAAATTGTGTACTTTTTGATAGCGGTTTTGTGGACCATCATCCCAGGCAAGCCGGAGGAAACCTTTGCCTCCCTGCCAGAAGGATCATTTGGCCGTAAATTTGTATTAGTGTAAGGATGTAGTATGAGTGTCCAGATTTAGACAATAGCCTACTCCATGAAGGGGTCATGACTAAGCCTTATATGTTTGTTTAATAAATAGTGTATCTGAAATAAGGGAAGAATACTGATTTTCAGATTTGTGGAGTAATTTTCTGATTTTTAAATAGAGTTTATGAAATTTATGGCAAAGGTGAAGGAGAGGTGAACATGATTAGACAATAGCCTACTCCATGAAGGAGTCATGACTATGCCTTCTGTGTCTGTTTAAAGTATAGAGTAACTGAAATGAGGGAAGTTTACTGAATTTGGTGTTTGTAGAATGTAATTTTCGATTTTAATTTGGGTTTTCGTGAAGCTTGTTGCGGAGTTGTTATTTCTCTGAAAAGGAGTGTTTTTGCCCCAGGCAGGCCTGTGTTCGATCTGGCTAGACTAGTGTAACGGTAGAGAGTTGGGAGATGAGTTGTAGAACCTGGGAGCGAGCAGTGGCGGGCTGAACATTAGGGGGGTCGGGGGGGCTATTTTGAGGGAGAGTAGGGATGGAATATTGGGACTGGTTCGATGCTTTGCTCTGACATCCTGCACACCTCTTTAGGAGGCACCCTGTATTCTTATTTCAGACTGACTGTAATTTTTTGCTCTGACATCCTGCACACCTCTTTAGGAGGCACCCTGTATTCTTATATGGCATCTTGTATATCTCTTTAGAAGTCACCCTGTATTCTTGTGTTCGCTTCGCTCAAAGCCCCAGGTCGATCGACGCCTGGCCTCTTTCAACAGACTCCAATAATCATTAGCGTCTGCTTATCGCTCCCCGCATGAGCATGACGTCACGTTCCCGCGCAGCTGCATGAGGTCACTTCCCGCGCGGCTGCATGACGTCACGTCCGTCACCGTGTCCGTGTCCGTAACGCATAACGATGGAACCCAACCATAACGACGAAGTCGACAAGATCATTTGAAATGATAAAATTGATTTTAAATGTTATGTTGTGTGGAATTATTATTGTTACGTGCCACCCCTTGTGGCAGTTTCGTTAACTGGATTACGGTGGGTAGAAGCACAAAACAATGGTCCTTTTAAAGAAATAGTAATTTTATTGCAGCTCTAAGCAAGTTACAGTACACCGCACAATAAACAGATACAAGCAATTAGTATCTCACTCTAGTTCCTCTCTGACTGGGAACACTTCCCTTTCACTCTCTCGAGCAGCTGTCCGTTCACTAATCAGGCTGACCTGTGTCTAGCCAGTCTGTCACTCACCGAAATACCTGTCTACTCCCTTGATTACACAAACTACCGTTAGGCTACTTACGAGTCTGCTACACCCTGCTCCGCTGTCCGCTGGCTAGGGAACAGCCCACGGCGTTTCGCAATTCACCACAGCACTTCACTGCATGCAATAGCCTCACTTGGGGTTTCGCAAGTCACGTCACCACACTAAAGTCGCTCAGGTAAGAACACGCACTAGCTCAAAAACACTGTCCCTCCCTCGCTGATGAGGCCGCTTATATAGCAGGCTGGTGACTCAATGAATGCTTCTAGAATCGTCCAGGATTCACGGCTTCTCGAGATTTCCATCACTGGCTGGGTCACGAATATTCTGGACCATCCCTTTGTCCTCGCAGCCCGTTGCGTAAGGCGCAGGTAACACACAGAGGCAGAGCATAGCCCGGGGCAGCTGTGACTCACGCGGCAAGGCGACGAAACCAACTCACAGCCGTAACATTATAAAGCCAATATTGGCAACAACAAAAAGTCAAATATAGAACTACGTTTAATAGAAAACAACAGCATCATCTCTCCCGCATTAAAATTTTAAACTGGAGCCGTCCCTGATATGATAAATGCAGTTGTATGCACAGGGAAGTGCGGGCACAAACAACAAAAGTGCGGTCACCTATGATAGTAATATTATGCCATGTTTCATCAAGTGATTTTAAAAGTACACTATCCCGCCATCTTGCGTGTAAGAATCCAAAGTAACATATGAATAAGAAGATGTACTTACTTGCAAAGTTTCGCATATACAATAAGTCGTCTAGGTGCAAAACTCACTACGTCCAAACAAACAATTTTTCTAAGAACTATTGTACAAAAATTGTTAATCGTTGCGGAACAAAAGTAAAAAACTGGCATTTTCTAAATGAACTATAATAATCTCCGTTATTCCACAAAATATAAAATATGAAACTAGTGTTATTTGCAAAAATAAATATTTTTAAAAATAGATTAACGAGTACTGTAGCAGTTTTATGGAATAGGGTGTGTATATTTAAGGTAAAATGAATGTTCATTAGCACGTATTAAGGATGCAAAGAAAAAAGATCAGTGTCCACAAACATGAAAAATGACATACTGTATTACCACCAGTAGGTAACAGGTATGTGCGTGTCATCATACTAAATATTACTAAGCATAGGCGATTAGCTTCCGAGGAACACATCGTTGTATGAAAGAATGAACAGGATCCTCTCAAAACAATTATCAGCACCACCAGAAGTGTGTCTTTGTTATTAAATAACATTTTTCAGTATTCAGGGAATTAGTAGCCTGAAGTATCGGTAGTCTTGAGACACAAGAAAGAAGCAAACATTTCCTGGATTATGATGAAGTTGTGAATGTACATGGTATACCGCGTGGTCAATGATTTGAAGGATTGGATGATTACTTTGACAATGAAAAGACGTGGGAATATTGTATTTCTCGGTTAAGTAAAACTGCCTGCTAAAGAGCCTAACTCCGCAACGAATACAGCAAAAAGCTACTAGATTTACTGAGGATTAGAAGTTATTCCTCCATCGACGTTCTGCCACGCATGCTCACATGCTCAAGGAATGTATCAACTTTCCTCTGATGAACATTTAGATCAGTCTTCATATCCACTTCAGTACAAGATTTATTGCATTCTGAAAGGGAATGCAACATCGACCAGCAATCTGTGCAGGAGATCCGAAACCAATATTATAATCATTATAAACATAAAGTAATGGTACTAAATATTTGCTGCGGCAATAATAAATGTGCTTCAAGTACCCGTACAGAACCGGGTGAGTTAGTCGTGGTCGTTACGGCATGACTGCTGACAGTCGCTCACATCCGGGAGGCGAGGAGGTTCGAATCCCCCCGCCGGCAACCTTGACGATGGTCTTCTGAGGTTTCCCATCTTCCTTCCAGGCAAATGCCGGGGTTGGTCCCGAACTATAGGCCACAGCCGCTACCTTCCAACTCCTTGTCCTTCCATTCAAACTTTCCTCCCCAGACAACACTCCACACGCGACGGTACGTACGCTCCCGGCACTAAAAGCCATACGCAAAAAATAAATATAAAAATAAAAAAGTTAAAAAACAACTGTACAGATTCTGTATATTGCTTTACGGCTTTGTCTCAGAATATTTATGGAATTTACTGTCACCTCCACGTCGTTCAACAGGTGTTTCGCCTGTCTCCAAGTATCTTCTACACAATGTTTGATTTCTGTCTCTAGGACCCCGAGGTGTGACATAGCCGTACTCGTCAAATCATGCACTGCGGCTGCGAGGGCAGCTGCTGCAAGTCCGGAGATCGGTGGTTCGAATCCTGGCACTGGCAGCGACTATCCTGAGTGTGGTTTTCCCCGGATTTTTCTACACTCCTTCCAAGCAAATGCCGGGATAATACCTTACTGCATGTCCCGGGGTGCCTACCTCATTCCTGTCCCTAACACAATTTCACATAAATACAGGTTATCAAACAAGTTCACCACACACCCAACTACACGGGGCTAATGATCAAGATGTTCCAAGCCTCTGAAACTAACTATTAACAACAACTATCTCCAGATAGGGCCAATAACCCAGATGTTAGGGCCCTTAAAACAACAATTATCATCATCATATCTCCAGATAGGTCTACACATATAGTTTGAATTTAAAATAATACGTGTATACCTGTACAGTTATTACACTGCCGTCTTTCAGAGTAGGGACGAAACATTTTGCGATAAATGACATTTTAAACTAAAACGTACGGCTGTACTGTTTGAGAATCCAACCAGCCTCAGGGCTGACCACCTAATAGACAGAACTTTTTATCTATTGTGTTTGGACGTTGAAACTGTGACATGACACACGATGGAATACTACTCGCTTCCCCGGATGACTGTAGAAGTACTCATGTATGTTTAATGCACCAAAAATCTGTTGCTGTTTCATTAGAGGGGCTTGGAAACCGTGGTCATTCAACCCTGGATACTTGGGTGTGTATAGAATTTATCTGATAACCTGTTCCATTGTGGTGGCCGTAGAGTGTGTATTTATAATTCAGGTATTTATTTTCCGCATCCGAATCAAATTACATTTTGCCAGTAAGTAGCTACGGCATTAGTATTTGCAGCCATAAGATCGCCTTTTGAACATATGTCCTCCATCAACGGGCAGATCAGTAGGTGTTCTGGATCTTGTAATATGCTGCAGTCGCAGAACTCATCGCTGTTGACGAGCATGTTCCATTTCTTGAGATTGTTCTTGCAGCGTGAAACCCCCGTCCTCAGCCTGTTCAATGATTTCCAAGTACCATAAGGCAATTGTGACCAGATGCAATTTTTAGCCTATTTTCAATTTTAAAAAAAAATCTTATGAGATTACCTTTTGTCCGTGTGTGTGTGCGTGTGCGTGTGTGTGTCCCCTAATAACTTCTAAACGGCTGGACTGATTTCAATGAAACTCGGTAAGTTCATAGCACTATTCCGGACGACCCTGACCGTGCCCTTCAAATTTTGTTATGTCTTAACAATCCAACATGGCGGTTGTGCGAAATATTTCACCAGCGTTCAATATCTCCGAAACTATTCCCAATATCACCCTGGAATGTTTTACGATGATAAAGGGAACTACTAGAAGTTCACCTATGTGACATTTGAAAAACTGGTAACTACAAAACCAACACGGCGGCCACGCAAATTTGCGACTTTTAAATAGAAGTTTCTCGCGATTTAACCAACCAAACGCAATAAAACTTGGTACAGTATATGTTTATACGCATTGTAATGCACCGACACCTAACTTGGTTCAATTGTTAACATAACCACAAGATGGCGGATGTGCGAAATATTTCACCGGCATTCTATATCTCTGAAACTATTAGTGGTATCACCCTGATATTTTGTACGAAGATAAAGGGCATTACTGGAAGTTCATCTATAAGAATTTAAAAAACCGGCTAACTACAAAACGAACATGGCGGCCAAGCGAATTTGAAAATTTTAAATAGTCCTTTCTCGCGATTTAATGTTCCAAACGCAATGAAATCTGGCACCGGAAATGTTTATACACATTGTAATGCACTGGTATCTAATTTAGTTAAATTGTTTATATAACCTCAAGATGGCGGCTGTGCGAATTTTAAAATTAAGTTTTTATTTCTTTTGTCGTAATCATGCGATCGAAGTGAAAGTTTGAATAATGAACCTATGCAATAATTTTACTTTAATGGTACATGACTCTATGGCCTATACATTTAACAATCCAACATGGTGACCATCCGAAATAATTAGACGGCTCTGAATATCTACGAACTTATTATAGCAATCAAACTGAATTGTTTTATGTTCTTAGGGGCTATGAACTTAAGTTCCCCTATAGGACTTTCAATAACTTGGTGATCACAAATCCAACATGGCGGCGACGCGAAGTATAAATATTCACATGGACGTTTCTCGCAATTTAACCATCCGAGTGCGGTGAAACTTTGAACAGTGAATCCTTATACGAATGTAAAGGTGCCTGTACACTGGAGAGCTTTTGCCCTAGCTAGAGCGTAGAGTAGCTCTAGCTAGGGCACTCTAAGCTCCTCTCCAGTGTACACAGGTGGTAGAGAACCCTAGTGGAGACCGCTCGAAGCTCTAGCTAGGGCCGGCTGACTCTACGGTGTAAATAGTATTTGGGTGCCCTAGCTAGACCAGTCTATCACTATTCGTTCAGTTGAATATTGGAAAGTGCTCTATGTAGAATCCGTGGTGGATTGTAGTGGTTATTTTTTGTTGTTAATTATAGTGCTTGAATATGGCTGAATTTTTGTGGAGTCGCGAAAGAACTTTAATTGAACATCCAGAAACTTGGAATTGTACCCTGAAAGAATAGTCATTTTTGCTCATTCTTAAAAAGTTCTTGTACGCTTCAGAATCTTCTCAACGTAACTCTTGCAATAAAATTTAGCATGCATTTCCTCGTATTTTCTTTTTTTATATCCAATTCCTCACCCACAACCTTTTTTCCCCTCTTCATAGTTTTCTTTTTTAACAAGGCACACACAACCACCACAGATGCTAAAAGCTCTTTTGAAGACATTTTAACTTCACAACACAGCGCAATAAACCTAGACTCACACTGCTCTCAGAATGTTTTAGCGCTGCTCTAGCTAGTGCATTTACGTTTAACAGTGTACACAGGTTCAGAGAGTGCTCTAGGTAGATTTGTCTATCTCCGCTCTACGAATGCTCTACCTAGGGAAAATTACTCTACAGTGTACACGCACTCAGCTTAGCTAGAGCGGTCTAGCTAGACTTGCTCTATGAAAATCACTCTCCAGTGTACAAGTACCTATAATCCACTGGCATCTAATTTATTTCAATTGTTTCCATAACCACAAGATGGCAGCTGTGTGAAATTTTAAAATCTCCTTGTTACTTCTTGTGTCCTAATCATGCGATTGAAGTTTGAATGCTATACGTACACAATAATCTTCATGTAACTCTAGGACCTACATATATAAAATCCAACATGGCGACCATCCGAAATATTTAGTCGGTTCTCAATATCTACGAATCTATTACAGCAATCAAACTAAAATTTTGTATGTTGATAGTGGCAATTAACATAAGTAGGATATATGAAAATAGGCTGTATAGTTCTTCACGGAACTACTTGTTTCTGATAGAAGAATAATTGGGTCTTTGATTTCTCTCTTCCATATCTTCACACGGGCAGCTTCTTGTGAGCCTTCGAGGGCTGTTAGAAACCAGTTAGGAACCATCCCACTATTAGGCTGGAGTAGATGTGGAAAATCACGGTTAACGAAATCCAGAGTGAATGAGATAGGTATCGATCACTGCTCTTCACAGTTTTGTCACAAGAGGCTGAGTGAAACCCGTCCCAGCACTCGGACCAGAATTACATTTCTTGGAAGAGCGGGGGATCGAATCTGGGCATCCGCGGTGACAGCTAAGAATGCCGACCTTGACGTAACGAGGCGGACTCTATGGGATGTATTCATCAATGAGTGGCGTCGATCAGGGCTGTTATCAGGGCGGAGGCGGTGTTACGGTGTCTTCCCGTTAGCGACAATTCCCATTTGCGACGGATCATGAAGTGATTCAACCCCGTTTGCGATGAGCTATAAATTCTCATAGTCCTGAGTCCCCCCTTAGTGACGGAATGTTGATTAACTGTGACAGGTATGGTGGGAAAACTCCTGCTCGTGAATGCAGTCAGTATGGTGGAACACATTTTGGTCTGATGACTCGTCATTCTGTCTGTGTCTAACTAAGGTTCAGTTTGCTTCAACCAACAGAAGCAAACCTTGTCTTATAAACGATGTATATAAGCGACTAAGGCAAAGGTATGGTCGAGCAAACCTTGTGCGAATCCTTACGACAGGCCCATCTGAAACAATAATTGAGGTGCTAACAAAAAAAGCAACCGGGGCACACAGTTATGGCTAGCACTAACAATTGACCTTTTCGCAATTCTATTTTCTTTTAAGTTTAATAGTTTCATAAACATTTCATTCTTACATCACTTCTGTCACTCGCATCGAATTCTACACTCGCAGTGCTGCATAGATATTCTATCAAACTTGCTCGCTTCAATAAAGCACATTGTATGTTTCTTAAATACGCAGCGGCATTTCTTTGTACACTAATGGCACTGTGACTCAACTGTCAGGATTAGTTCTTCCTTCCCTAAGAGGACCTTCGTCGCTAATAGCACCGTCACTAACGCCACCGCACTGGCGTTACAGGGTATTTTTTTCTTCTCTTTTCTTAGTCGTTTACCCTCCAGGTTGGTGGAACCCACGGACTCAGCGAGGGAACGCACCGCTACCGTCTCTACGGGCAGTGTCCTAGAGCTGGGAACATCTAATCGGAGTGGATACAACTGGTGAGGTGTGATTGGCACCTCGCCCAGGCGGCCTCACCTGCAAAGCGAACAGGGGCCTCATGAGGGAAGGTAATGGAAGGTCAGGATGGATAGGCAAGGAAGAGGGAAGGAGGCGGCCGTGGCCTTGAAGAAGGAACCATCCCGGCATTTGCCCGAAGACGAAGTGGGAAACCACGGAAAACCACTTCGAGGATGGCTGAGGTGGGAATCTAACCACCTCCACTCATTTGGAACACCCGAGGCTGAGTAGACCCCGTTCCAGTCCTCATACCACTTTTTCAAATTTCGTGGCAGAGTCGGGAATCGAACCCAGGACATCCGGGACGGCAGCTAACCATGCTGACCGCTACGCTACGGAGGCGACTTACAGGGTATTATAATTTTATCAATAGGGTGTGTTTTTTTTTTACCGGCGACCTTGCATTGCTAACAAACGTATTTACAAAAGTTACAACAATGCCTCAGTTACATATTCTTTAAGCTCAAATTATCTCCCTTACTGTCACATGTAAGCACACTGAGGACCAATTAGCAAGCAACAAGACGACACACCACATAATATTATGTATGCATATGTAATTCTCCGGGTGAGGACTAGGATGCAGTCTAGCATTGCACATGTGTCACTGTACTCCAACGCTGCCAACTAACGAAATGCCCTCACGTAATACGTAGGCCGATTCTCAAGTCATGACAGCTATCTTTTATTTCCCGACAATGAGACAACACACGAAATGTATTACTGTATATGCAGTGGAAAGTGTGTTACATGACCTTCGTAATGTTGTCACCAGGCGGTCTGAATGGACGGTCTGCATATGAACACTATCCCGATATTGGTAGTCTGTTGACAGCGATCCGCAAAGGAGGTAACGGCAAATGAATACCGTGCGTTCATAACGATTGTCGTTCTTCCCCATCGATGGCATCATAGACGACTACTTTGAAGAATATTAACTTGAATCAACCCCCGTCAAGAGATGGTTGTAGGAGAATAAAACAGTGATTTCAGAATGTTATACGGCTATGTTAAACAGATTGTGCGAGATTAAAACAGTGATTTCAGAATGTTATACGGCTATGTTAAACAGATTGTACGAGATTAAAACAGTGATTTCAGAATGTTATACGGCTATGTTAAACAGATTGTACGAGATTAAAACAGTGATTTCAGAATGTTATACGGCTATGTTAAACAAATTGTACGAGATTAAAACAGTGATTTCAGAATGTTATACGGCTATGTTAAACAGATTGTGCGAGATTAAAACAGTGATTTCAGAATGTTATACGGCTATGTTAAACAGATTGTGCGAGATTAAAACAGTGATTTCAGAATGTTATACGGCTATGTTAAACAGATTGTACGAGATTAAAACAGTGATTTCAGAATGTTATACGGCTATGTTAAACAGATTGTACGAGATTAAAACAGTGATTTCAGAATGTTATACGGCTATGTTAAACAGATTGTGCGAGATTAAAACAGTGATTTCAGAATGTTATACGGCTATGTTAAACAGATTGTGCGAGATTAAAACAGTGATTTCAGAATGTTATACGGCTATGTTAAACAGATTGTACGAGATTAAAACAGTGATTTCAGAATGTTATACGGCTATGTTAAACAGATTGTACGAGATTAAAACAGTGATTTCAGAATGTTATACGGCTATTGATGTTAAACAGATTGTACGAGATTAAAACAGTGATTTCAGAATGTTATACGGCTATGATAAACAGATTGTACGAGATTAAAACAGTGATTTCAGAATGTTATACGGCTATGTTAAACAGATTGTACGAGATTAAAACAGTGATTTCAGAATGTTATACGGCTATGTTAAACAGATTGTGCGAGATTAAAACAGTGATTTCAGAATGTTATACGGCTATGTTAAACAGATTGTACGAGATCAAAACAGTGATTTCAGAATGTTATACGGTTATGTTAAACAGATTGTACGAGATTAAAACAGTGATTTCAGAATGTTATACGGCTATGTTAAACAGATTGTACGAGATTAAAACAGTGATTTCAGAATGTTATACGGCTATTGATGTTAAACAGATTGTACGAGATTAAAACAGTGATTTCAGAATGTTATACGGCTATGTTAAACAGATTGTACGAGATTAAAACAGTGATTTCAGAATGTTATACGGCTATGTTAAACAGATTGTACGAGATTAAAACAGTGATTTCAGAATGTTATACGGCTATGTTAAACAGATTGTGCGAGATTAAAACAGTGATTTCAGAATGTTATACGGCTATGTTAAACAGATTGTACGAGATTAAAACAGTGATTTCAGAATGTTATACGGCTATGTTAAACAGATTGTACGAGATTAAAACAGTGATTTCAGAATGTTATACGGCTATGTTAAACAGATTGTACGAGATTAAAACAGTGATTTCAGAATGTTATACGGCTATGTTAAACAGATTGTACGAGATTAAAACAGTGATTTCAGAATGTTATACGGCTATGTTAAACAGATTGTACGAGATTAAAACAGTGATTTCAGAATGTTATACGGCTATGTTAAACAGATTGTGCGAGATTAAAACAGTGATTTCAGAATGTTATACGGCTATGTTAAACAGATTGTACGAGATTAAAACAGTGATTTCAGAATGTTATACGGCTATGTTAAACAGATTGTACGAGATTAAAACAGTGATTTCAGAATGTTATACGGCTATTGATGTTAAACAGATTGTACGAGATTAAAACAGTGATTTCAGAATGTTATACGGCTATGTTAAACAGATTGTGCGAGATTAAAACAGTGATTTCAGAATGTTATACGGCTATTGATGTTAAACAGATTGTACGAGATTAAAACAGTGATTTCAGAATGTTATACGGCTATGTTAAACAGATTGTACGAGATTAAAACAGTGATTTCAGAATGTTATAAGCTATGTTAAACAGATTGTACGAGATTAAAACAGTGATTTCAGAATGTTATACGGCTATGTTAAACAGATTGTACGAGATTAAAACAGTAATTTCAGAATGTTATACGGCTATGTTAAACAGATTGTACGAGATTAAAACAGTGATTTCAGAATGTTATAAGCTATGTTAAACAGATTGTACGAGATTAAAACAGTGATTTCAGAATGTTATACGGCTATGTTAAACAGATTGTACGAGATTAAAACAGTGATTTCAGAATGTTATACGGCTATTGATGTTAAACAGATTGTACGAGATTAAAACAGTGATTTCAGAATGTTATACGGCTATGTTAAACAGATTGTACGAGATTAAAACAGTGATTTCAGAATGTTATACGGCTATGTTAAACAGATTGTACGAGATTAAAACAGTGATTTCAGAATGTTATACGGCTATGTTAAACAGATTGTGCGAGATTAAAACAGTGATTTCAGAATGTTATACGGCTATGTTAAACAGATTGTACGAGATTAAAACAGTGATTTCAGAATGTTATACGGCTATGTTAAACAGATTGTACGAGATTAAAACAGTGATTTCAGAATGTTATACGGCTATGTTAAACAGATTGTACGAGATTAAAACAGTGATTTCAGAATGTTATACGGCTATGTTAAACAGATTGTACGAGATTAAAACAGTGATTTCAGAATGTTATACGGCTATGTTAAACAGATTGTACGAGATTAAAACAGTGATTTCAGAATGTTATACGGCTATGTTAAACAGATTGTGCGAGATTAAAACAGTGATTTCAGAATGTTATACGGCTATGTTAAACAGATTGTACGAGATTAAAACAGTGATTTCAGAATGTTATACGGCTATGTTAAACAGATTGTACGAGATTAAAACAGTGATTTCAGAATGTTATACGGCTATGTTAAACAGATTGTACGAGATTAAAACAGTGATTTCAGAATGTTATACGGCTATGTTAAACAGATTGTGCGAGATTAAAACAGTGATTTCAGAATGTTATACGGCTATTGATGTTAAACAGATTGTACGAGATTAAAACAGTGATTTCAGAATGTTATACGGCTATGTTAAACAGATTGTACGAGATTAAAACAGTGATTTCAGAATGTTATAAGCTATGTTAAACAGATTGTACGAGATTAAAACAGTGATTTCAGAATGTTATACGGCTATGTTAAACAGATTGTACGAGATTAAAACAGTAATTTCAGAATGTTATACGGCTATGTTAAACAGATTGTACGAGATTAAAACAGTGATTTCAGAATGTTATAAGCTATGTTAAACAGATTGTACGAGATTAAAACAGTGATTTCAGAATGTTATACGGCTATGTTAAACAGATTGTACGAGATTAAAACAGTGATTTCAGAATGTTATACGGCTATTGATGTTAAACAGATTGTACGAGATTAAAACAGTGATTTCAGAATGTTATACGGCTATGTTAAACAGATTGTGCGAGATTAAAACAGTGATTTCAGAATGTTATACGGCTATGTTAAACAGATTGTGCGAGATTAAAACAGTGATTTCAGAATGTTATACGGCTATGTTAAACAGATTGTACGAGATTAAAACAGTGATTTCAGAATGTTATACGGCTATGTTAAACAGATTGTGCGAGATTAAAACAGTGATTTCAGAATGTTATACGGCTATGTTAAACAGATTGTACGAGATTAAAACAGTGATTTCAGAATGTTATACGGCTATGTTAAACAGATTGTGCGAGATTAAAACAGTGATTTCAGAATGTTATAAGCTATGTTAAACAGATTGTACGAGATTAAAACAGTGATTTCAGAATGTTATACGGCTATTGATGTTAAACATATTGTACAAGTAATTTCAGGATGTTTCTTTTGATCTTGTCCTCTTCCACAGATTCCTACATCCTATCCCATGAGGTGCCAACATTTCGAAGGTAATATGACATACTTTACAATGTACATAGTTAATTTTATGCGTTGGCACATTGTGGGGAAGTAAAAAATAGTAGCCATGACTCATGAATCGACCCACGTATGTAACAACTTTTTGCCAGGCAACAATTTTGTTGGTCATGCGACTAATATAATTTAGATACGGAAGTTGGCAACAAGTGGGTCGTGGAGATAGATCTAGTCGGTCACAGAGCACACTGTGAAATTCAGAATATATGCATAAGTTATCAAAATCTAATACATTTCAAGATCAATTTGTTTCACCCCCACACAGACAACATTACTGACGTGGCTAACTTATTGACACCTTAAGGGATGTATGAGGTTAAAACAAAGAAATGTCATTTTATCATGGTCTTCACATCTATTGAAACTTCATTAGAAGTTACGTTTACACTATTATTTTAAATGACGTATTAGACAAATGGATACAAATGTTGTTACTATAGTGCTATACCGATTTATCTTTCAAATGTAACACTCATTCCCGTCAGACAGTGCGGACAGCACAGAGCAATCAGTGGTGGTCCTCGCCCGATAGGTATTAGCTGGAGAGGCTTGGCGTAAAATACACACATCAAAAAAAGTTTTGCATCACCTCGGTACCAAGAGTTCCGGAACCGTTAAATACAAAGGGAATAGAGATCAACACAAACAACATTTCAGCTCGTTTTATTGCTCATGAGACCCACACATTGCATGTTGTACCATCATACAGCTAGACTTTCAGCATTTGTGGTCCAGATTGCAGTACACACCACTACCTCTAATACCCAGTAGCACGTCCTCTTGCATTGATGCATGCCTGTATTCGCCGTGGCATACTATCCACAAGTTCATCAAGACACCGTTGGTCCAAATTGTCCCACTCCTCAACGACAATTCGGCGTAAATCTCTCAGAGTGGTTGGTGGGTCAAGACGTCCATAAACAGCCCTTTTCAACATATCCCAGGCATGTTCGATAGGGTTCATGTCTGGCGAACATGCTGGCCACTGTAGTCGAGCGATGTCGTTATCTTGAAGGAACGCATTCACAAGATGTGCACGATGAGGTCGAGAATTGTCGTCCATGAAGACAAATGCCTCTCCAATATTCTGCCGATATGGTTGCACTATGGGTCGGAGGATGTCATTCAGGTATCGTAAAGCCGTTTCGGAGCCTTCCATGACCACCAGTGGCGTACGTCGGCCCCACATAATGCCACCCCAAAACATCAGGGAACCACCACCTTGCTGCACTCGCTGGACAGTGTGTCTAAGACGTTCAGCCTGACCAGGGTGCCTCCAAACACGTCTCCGACGATTGTCTGGTTGAAGGCATATGCGACACTCATCGGTGAAGAGAACGTGATGCCAATTCCGTGGGGTCCATTCAGCATGTTGTTGGGCCCATCTGTACCGCGCTGCATGGTGTCGGGGTTGCAAAGCTGGACCTCGCCATGGACGTCGGGAGTGAAGTTGCGCATCATGCAGCCTATTGCGCACAGTTTGAGTTGAAACACGACGTCCTGTGGCTGAACGAAACGCATTATTCAACATGGTGGCATTGCTGTCAGGGTTCCTCCGAGCGGCAATCCGTAAGTAGCGGTTATCCACTACAGTAGTAGCCCTTGGGCGGCCTGAGCGAGGCCTGTCATCGACAGTTCCTGTATCTCTGTACCTCCTCCATGTCCGAACAACATCGCTTTGGTTCACTCTGAGACGCCTGGAAACTTCCCTTGTTGAGAGCCCTTCTTGACACAAAGTAACAATGCGGACGCGATCGAACTGCGGTATTGACCTTCTAGGCATGGTAGAACTACAGACAACATGAGCAGCGTACCTTCGTCCTGGTGGAATGACTGGAACTGATCGGCTGTCGTACCCCCTCCGTCTAATAGGCCCTGCTCATGCATGGTTGTTTACATCTTTGAGCAGTTTTAGTGACATCTATGAACAGTCAAAGGGACTGTATCTTGGATACAATATACACAGTCAACGTCTATATGCCGGAGATCTGGGAACCGAGGTGATGCAAAACTTTTTTTGATGTGTGTATAAACATAATTAAAGTATCATTCACGAAGAAATGTCTCCAACTTCTAGAAACTGAATAAACTTTCCATAGCGTAGGATATTACGGAAGTTTGAATAAATTTTTCTTTTTTCCCCTCACACAAGGAAATAATTCACTGACTTCTGCTCTCGATGTGAGAATATGTACCCACCCGAGTTGGTAATACCGTTTTCCTCCACCTACTCATTCCCTTCCTTTGAAAGATAAAAAGATAAATATAAATAAATAAATCTCTACATAGTATAAAACAATGTCCCCGATTCTTGGATGTAACGGGTAATCTCGAGATCCACTGGATGGATTTTGATACGGTTTCCACCATTCTCTAAAGGCTTTCTTGAGGAAGATTCTGTAGAAAAATATTCATTTATTACCAAAGGAAGCCGAGCAGTAACGATTTCAGTGAATCGAGTCAAAGATAAACCTGGCGTACGCTGGGTAAGCCGTTAAAAATATCTATACACTATGAGTGAAAAACTTGTTCAGCATGAAAAGTTCCAGAAAAAAGTCCATTACAGCAAATTTCAATCTTTAATACATATGTTTTAATTTCTTCCAACAATCTCCATTTAGTGGAAATTTAAATTACTAGCTTCGAAGCGAGGTTATAAGCTAGCAAGCAAGCAAGCCTATCACCCCAGCTTCGGCCAGCATCAAACTGCGGAACCGTGTCGAGTTGAGACTTCAGTTAAGAGTATATGTGTTTGAAGTTTCGCCGTTCACCTCGGCTTTTCTGAATTGCGTCTGGGACCTGCCGTCCCTGTGCCTTTTAAGCTTACTCTGGATAAACCGTTCAAGATACCGGGCGAAGCAGGGGCGGGCTGCTAGTAAGTAAGTAAGTAAGTAAATAAATAAATAAATAAATACTTAAATAAAGAAAGAAAGAAAGAAAGAAAGAAAGAAAGAAAGAAAGAAAGAAATATTAAATAAATAAATGGATGGATGAATGAAAAAATAAATAAATACACAAATAAATAAATAAATAAATAAATAAATAAATAAATAAAGGAATCGACGAATGAATAAAGAAAGAAAGAAAGAAAGAAAGAAAGAAAGAAATAAGGAAATGAAGGAATGAATGAATGAATGAATAAAGAAATACAGGAACGAATGAATAAAGAAATAAATAAATAAATAAAGGAATGAATGAATAAATAGTTAAATACTTACACAAAAATACATTAAAATAAATAAATAAACAAATAAAAAAAGAATTAATAAATAAATAAATAAATAAATACTTAAATAAGTAAAGAAAGAAAGAAAGAAAGGTAATACATAAATACATTAGTATGAACGAATAAATAAATAAATACGCAAATAAAAAATAAAGTAATTAATGAATAAATAAATAATTAAAGAAATAAAGAATGAAAGAAAGAAAGGACGGAATGAATAAATAAATAAATGAATGAACTAATTAATTAATAAAAGAATAAGCAAATGAATAAATAAATGAATAATTAGAAAGGTACATAGATACATCAATAAATAAATACATAAATAAATAAATGAATAAATCATATTAAGCTTATTTTCAGCAGCTCGATGAAAGCACGGAAGTACGTACATTTTGGGATCTTGAAAATACCTACTGATGTTTTCAAAGTAAAATATCTATATTTCCAGAAACACCCCATCAATATTTAACAGGATGGCACGCGTTTTTAAAAATCCAAGTCAGGTAATGGTACCGTCATCTTCAACAGCATCCGTGTTAAAAAGAAAAGATAAGGAGTTCCGGTATTCATTGACGTGAAACGCGATCCCCCAGATTCGTTAGAGCTAATCCTGTTTATCCGCGAATAAAGCTGATATCCGATTTTGTTGAGGAGGGAACGAAAGCTTTAAAAGTTCAGTAGTTTATCAACAAACCCGTGTGTTTGATCGGCAAGCGCGGAGCTCTTAATGAAGAATGTCATTGCAGGATTTGTTTGTTTGGTTTGAGGATGTTGGGAGCACATCCTTCAGTCAACAAACATGGACGCTTCAAAAGAATTAGCCAGACTCTTTGAGAGACAAACAGGAAACCATTAGACCACCTGCTATCGAGACGACAGTCACAGGGTGACAGAAAATTTCTACCGTAACAATTTTGTTGGCCATGAAACTCATTATTATGGATATGTACTGTAGTTTAGTTACAGGAGTTAGCAACCAGTGGATCGCGGAAGTAGATCTAGCCGGTCACAAAGCACAAAATAAGCAATATAACCAATGTGTGTGTTTGAGTCTTCAGTCTTTTGACTGGTTTGATGTCTCCCTGTCCTGAGCTAATCGTTTGATCTCTACATAGGTACCACACCCTACATCTGAGGTAATCTATTTAATATATTCTAACCTTGGTCGACCCCTACAGTTCTTGTCCTCGACCCTTCCTTCCATAACTAAGCCTGCTTCTGGGTGTCTTACTATGTGTCCTACCAACCTATCTCTTCTCTTCATTAGCAGTCGCCAGAAACATCTCTCCTCTCCCACTAGTCTTAATGCCTCTTCGTTTGTAATCATATCTACCCATCTGATCTTCATCAGTCTCCTGTAACACCACATTTCAAATGCTTCAATTCTCCTCTTCCATAGAGTGCCACGCTTCAGACAATGGCCTTCAAAAATGACTTCCTAATACCTAAATCTAAATTCGATGTCAACAGATTCCTTTTCTGCAGAAATGCTTTCCTTCCCTGAGCTAACACTTTTTTATATCCTCTTTGCTTTGTCCATCACTGGTTATTTTGCTTCCTAAGTAACAGAAGTCTCCTACTTCCTTTAGTTTTTCGCCTGCCAATTTGATGTCCATAGAGGTTTCTGATTTATTTAACCAATGTGTGCAATATAACCATTAAAAACAAGAAGTTCCGTGACGAACTAAAGAGCCTACTTTTCTTAAAATTTAAGATTCATGCCAATGCTTAATCGATATGGATCTATCTAGAATAATGACGAAATATCGAAATTTCTAATTAGTTCGAAATATTGTATACCTGGCATAATGTAGCCTAATAGAGCACTACAGTTGGCAGTCCTGGTGACTGAATATATTCTTAGTTCCATCTCTTAAGGTACAGAATACAAAATTTGGTTGGAGTCCAATGAATAGCATGGACGTTACATGCAGTTAAACATTGGATCTAACAGCGCGCGTAAAATCATGTTGGCAACAGTGTCATGCATGTATTGGTCAGAATTAATCTGAAATATTATGATCTATTGTTGTGCCAATTTTGAATGAAATCCATTAGTTAGTAAAGAAGTTACATGCATTTTAAAATTGGACCTATCAGCAGGCTTAGAATCATGTTGGCAGCACTGACGTATATTAATATAAATAATGTTATTGGTTTTACGTCCCTTTTAACTACACTGGCTTTTAGAGACGCCGGGGTGCCGGAATTTTGCCCCGAAGGGGATCTTTAACGTGCCAGTAAATCTACTGACACGGCTCCCTCGCATTTGCGCACCCTCAAATGCCAGCTGACTGCGCCAGGTTTCGAACCTGCAACCTTGGGCTCAGCAAGCGAGAACGTTACCCCTGAGCCACGCAGCCAGACTGACGTATATTAGTTACTCCAAAGTAATCTAGAATGCCAGGTACTATACGTGTGCAAAGTTTAGAGCTATTGGCTCGCATTCTTTCTGATATATTGATATTAGGGTAACAAAAATAGAGACAGCATTTATTAACAGTTGGCAGCCCTGGTTGCTCTTAAGAATACGCATAGTCATAGCTGTTGTGGTACACATAGCACATACGAAATTTGGTTGAAATCCAAATGATAGTATGGAAGTTACATGTATTTAAAGTTGGACCTCTCAGCAGGCTTAGAATCATGTTGGTAGCACTGACGTATATAAGTTACTCCAAATTAATAAAGAATGTCATGTACTATACGTGTGCATAGTTTAAAGCTGTCGGCTTGCATACTTTCTCATATATATATTGGTATTTGGATAAAAGAAATTAAGAGCATTTTATATCAGTTGGCAGCACTGGTGGTTCATAAGAATACGTTCAGTCATATCTGGTTATGTACACATACAACATACGAAATTTGGTTGAATTCCAATTGATAGTGTAGAAGTTATATGCATTTAAATATTGGACCTATCAGTAGGCTTATAATCATTTTGGCAACACTGCCATGTATGGCCTTCTGGAAATTAAACTGCAATATTATTATCTATATGTGTGGCGATTTTGAAATAGCTCCCATTCATACCTTCCAAGATATCCAACATGGAGCTCAAATTTCAATTGCGATTTTTCAGCAGTTGGTAGCACTGACATCATTTTCAAATATGGCCGTGAGATATTCAGGTATAGATCTTTACTCCTACCAAATTTTATTTCGATTGCTCCAGCCGTTTAGGAGTTGATAGGGGGACACACACACACAGCCAGACAGATAGACAGACAGACAGACAGACACACATTTTCCCGGATCGATCTCATAAGACTACTTTTTCCTCATTTTTGCAAAATGTGAAAAGTAGGCTAATAAATATAAGCAATATAAGTAAATACATATGCACTCTGCAGGCAGCTGGAGTTGGAAGGTGGCAGCTGCGCAGATATGGATCACACATCACTCAAACAGCTAAGTGCACAATCCACAATAACCTGACCATTTAATAACAATCACATAATCACACTAGGCAAACAATCACCACTGTCAGTATCTCAACAACAACAAAACACACTTATTTTGAATAGTTGTGCTGGTTTAATCACTACTACATCTAAATAAGTGTATATACTGTATGGTAAATATCATAACCCATAATTTTAGACATAGATTTAATAGGCTAAGTGTAAAGGATCTGATGATGATCGCTTGACGATCACAACTGGTCATCTAAGTGTATTTATTAATCTAATGTAAAATATTTTTTCAGGATTAGGCAACCACCCATTACAATTGGGTACAATCGTGTTGACCGACTGAAAAACATTAAATTTCGATTACTAAGGCAACACTAAAGAATGGTTTCCAACAAGACAAAAGCCGTCTTCCACCGACCATTCCTTCCTCCTTCCGTCCATCCCACCTTTCCTTTCTTTCTTTCTTTCTTTCTTTCTTTCTTTCTTTCTTTCTTTCTTTCTTTCGTCCCTTCCTTCCTCCTACCCTTCCTTCCATCCTCCTCCTGTCTATTGTCGTTCCTTTCCTTCTTTCCTCCCTTCATCCCTTCCTTCCATCGTTCTTCTCTCCCTCTCTCCCTCCCACCATTCGTCCTTCTTTCCTTCCTCCCTTCGTCCTCTTATCCCTTCCTCCCTCCCACCCTTCGTCCTTCTTTCCTTCCTCCCTTCGTCCTCTCATCCCTTCCTCTCTCCCTCCCACCCTCTCTTCCTTCATCCTCCCCTTCCTTCCATTATCCCTCCATTTCTTCCTTCTACCTTCCTTTCTTCCTTCCTCCATTCCTTCGTCCTTCCCTCCTTTCCTTCCTTTCTCCCTCCTTTCCTTCGTCCTCCACTTCCTTCCATTACCTCTCCCTTTCTTCCTTCATCCTTCCTTCCTTTCTTTCTTCCTCCATTCATTCATCCTTCCCTCCCTTACTTTCTTCGCCCCATCCTTCCGTCCTTCCTTCCTTCCAATCTCCCTCCCTTCCTTCGTCCTTCCCTCCATTCTCCCTCCCTTCCTTCGTCCTTCCCTACCTTCCTTCCTTTATCCCTCCCTTTCTTTATTTTATCATTTCAAATGATCTTGTCGACTTCATCGTTATGCTTAAGTTTACCGTTATGCGTCACGGTTACGGCGTGTATGACGTCATCATGTTGTTCAGTGCATATGCACCGATTCTTGAGTTTACTCCTGGGGTCTGGCGTTATGCGAACGGAGACGGCAAGTGCGTGACGTCGTGCAGCCCCCGCACGGGAAGCCTAAGTTAAAGGGTAATGGAGTCTGTTGAGTCTGAGTTTATTCCTGGGGTCTGGCGTTATGCGATACGGAGACGGCGAGTGCGTGACGTCATGCAGCCCCCGCGCGGAAAGCCTAAGTTAAGGGGTAATGGAGTCTGTTGAGTCTGAGTTGACTCTTGGGGTCTGGCGTTATGCGAACGGAGCCAGGTGCTAATTCAGCTGATAGCGATGTTTGGATGTGTGAGTGCGAATTCCTAAGGATCACGTCTCGCAAGATGAAGGACACGTGACGAGGATAAACTAGCTGATAACATTGCAAACACACAGCACCGTATCTCTAAGGAGGAAAGATACCGTACGCAATCTGCAGCAATTCCTACACGAACAATCCGCACTATCTCTCACAACAGAGGCCTTCTAACTTATTTGTCCTCTGTATGAACTCTAGTGGTTGTGACTAATTTTCGTATGGTTAGTTCAAACATGAGAGTCGTTCTTTATCACAAACCGTTTCTTTTAGATTTCAGGTACATTGATTGTGGCATATAATAGAAATTATAGAAGCGATATTTCAGTGTTGCCCTCGTGATCTAGTAAAAACATTGATTTTCAGACTGTCAACACCTTAATGTGCCCAATTAAATTAGGCGGGGAATAACACTTACGGCATTTTCGCAGTCACTAACCTGGAAAAAATTAGGTTATATGGATTAATAACACACTTTTCATACACTTCTCAAAAAGGAGGCACCGGGCTTATTAGAAGACAATATGTTTCGTTTGTCAGGTGAACATCATCAGATCTGGTTTACTTAAGGCATTTTCTCTTACGTACAGCTTATATACAAATATTTAGTTATAAAATCATTGCTTTTCATAAAGTGCTCAAATAAATTATTAACATGTTGGAAGCCATTTTTCAGAGTTGCCTTCGTAAACGAAATTTAAGGGAGTCTGTAGATCTTAACATCTTCAAAAGTTAGCCATTTCAAACATTTTTTTATCTCCGATTCTACATTTATATAAACCAATGAAACTTCTTACATGAAAGCTGCCTCAAGTGTAGAGTACATGTGCAATTTTTCAAACTGACACTAGCACAGTTAAGGAGACCGGTACAGTAAACCTCCTTCAACATTTCGATTTTTCAATGTATTGTTTAATGTACAGCCCCACTCTTCTAGTTCATTTTGGCAATATCTTGCATTTTAAATCATAACTCCTAAACAGTTGCAGATATTTAAATAATTCTTTCACCAAAATGAACTAGAAGAGTGGGGCTGTACATTAAACAAGTAGTTCCGTGAAGAACTATACAGCCTATTTTCATATAACCTACTTATTTTAATTGCCACTATCAACATACAAAATTTCAGTTTGATTGCTGTAATAGATTCGTAGATATTGAGAACCGACTAAATATTACGGATGGTCGCCATGTTGGATTTTTATATATGTAGGTCCTGTAATTGTGATGACTGTATTTTTAACTGGTGCTAGGAATGTGAAGGAGGTGGCCGAGGCCTTACGTCAGGTACCATCCCGGCGATTGCTTTGAGCAGAAGATGGCAACCACAGAAAACCACTTCTATGATGGCTCAGGTGGGTATCAGGTAAAACAGGTCGAAACCTATCTTGAAACTTTGTGGACGCAATCGTTGTACTATAAGAGGACACTGTGCGGAAAATCAGCTGCCAGATTGAACTGCAAGGCTCTGAAATCATGTGGCGAATCTCTCATATAAATCAATGGGAGGTAGCGAGTACCGTACAAGTTGGAATGGACAGCCTTGACTGCCCAAGCACTCAAGGCCGGTGCACAGTGGGTCAAAATCGAAATTTAGGAGGACAAAACTATTTTTACGTTTTAATCATGAATTTAGAGTGAAAGCAACGTAAATAATTTGTTTACTTCATAATAAACATCAGTTAAGAATTTTTTAAGCTGCGTCTACACATGAAAGAAATTGTGTATGACTAGGAGTTGGATAGAGCATTCAGAACAATTTTCTACACCTATTTTACTTTTAACAAAGTCACAAAGTTCCACTTTTGACATAATCGTCGAACTCAATGCTTCAAACAGTTGTAAACGTGTGAGAACTGGTTGCGCGGCATCTTCTAAAACGTAAACTAAGTTGCAAAAAGATGCAAAAAATCTTATAACAGGCGTAAACTACAAAACTTTATCTACATTTTAACATTAAGTAGAAAGTGACGCAGAGTGACGCGACATACTAAACATCTAAATGAAAATATAATGTTAAAAACAATAGTAAAATATTATATAATGCAAATATAGCTAATATTACGTAACAATTACACCCATTAATAACTTAAGCACGTTACAAAGATCCTACCTTCAGCTGCATGTTCCATCTTAAAGTATCACACTAACCACAAAGACAACCAAACCACAGGCACTTACATTCACCCTCCAATACAGACTGCTCGAACAGTGGTGACAGATTTACACTAAGATGCGATTATATCCCAGAATAGTGATCAGCAAATTATATGAGAATGCTGTATCTATATATATAAAAATCAATCTTACGTGATAGTTTGTCTGTGGGTGTGTATGTCTCCTATGCATTCATATACCACTCAACCGATTGCGATGAAACTTGGGTGAGATGTTGAGTACACTCTAAGGAAGGTTTCTGACTTAGTAAATCCATTTTACAATAGGTAGCGCACGCGTAGATTCAACAAATGAGTGACGATGCGCGAAGCGTTTCAAACAAGTCCCGTATGTGTTCATATACCATTCGTCCGATAGCGATGAAACTTGGGTGAGATGTTGTATACACTTACGTGAAGGTTTCCAAATTAGTGAGTACATTTCACAGTAGATAGCGCACGAGTAGATTCAACAAATGAGCGACGACACGCAAAGTGTTTCAAAAATGTCCCGTATGCATTCATATACCATTCGTCCGATAGCTATGAAACTTGCGTAAAATGTTGTGTACACTTCAGGGAAATTTTCTGGCTTATTAAATCCACTTTACAATAGGCAGCGCACGAGTAGATTCAACAAATGAGCTACGACGCGTGAAGCATTTCAACAAAGTCACGTATGCGTTCATATACCATTCGTCCGATAGCGATGCGTAAAATGTTGTGTACACTTCAGGGAAATTTTCTCTGGCTTAGTAAATCCACTTTACAATAGGCAGCGCACGAGTAGATTCAACAAATGAGCTACGACGCGCGAAGCATTTCAACAAAGTCAGTTTCAAAAAAGTCCCGTATGCATTCATATACCATTCGTCCGATAGCTATGAAACTTGCGTAAAATGTTGTGTACACTTCAGGGAAATTTTCTGGCTTATTAAATCCACTTTACAATAGGCAGCGCACGAGTAGATTCAACAAATGAGCTACGACGCGTGAAGCATTTCAACAAAGTCACGTATGCGTTCATATACCATTCGTCCGATAGCGATGAAACTAGGCTGAGATGTGTGCACTCCAGGGAAGGTTTCTAGCTTAGTAAATCCCTTTAAAAATAGGAAGAGCAGGAGCAGAATCAACAAATGAGCGACGACGCGCGAAGTTTTTCATCAAAGTCCCATATAAGGTCATATACCATTCATCCGATAGCGATGAAACTTGGGTGAGCTGTTGTGTACACTCCAGGGAAGGTTTCTGGCTTAGTACATCCATTTTACAATAGGTAGCGCAGCAGTAGATTCAACAAATGAGCGATGACACGCGAAGCGTTTCAACAAAGTCCCGTATAAGGTCATATACTATTCGTCTGACAGTGATAAATGATTGGTGAATTGTTGTGTACACTACAGGAAAGGTTTCTGGCTTAGTTAATCCATTTTACAATACGAAGCGCACGTTTAGATTCAACAAATGAGTGACTGACTACGCGCGAAGCGTTTCGACAACGTCCCGTATACGTTCACATACCATTCATCCGATTGCGATGAAACTTGGGTGAGAAGTTGTGTACACTCCAGGGAAGGTTTCTGGCTGAGTACATCCATATTACAATAAGTAGCGCAAGTAGAATCAACAAATGAGCGACGACACGCGAAGCGTTTCAACCATGTCCCGTCTGCATTCATATACCATTCGTCCGATAGCTATGAAACTTGGGTGAGATGTTGTGTACACTTCATGGAAGGTTTCTGGCTTAGTAAATCCACTATACAACAGGCAGCGCACAAGTAGATTCAACAAATGAGGGACGACGCGCGAAGCGTTTCAACAAAGTCCCGTATAAGGTCATATACCATTCTGCCGTTAGCGGTGAAACTTGGGTGAAATATGGTGGACACTCCAAGGAAGGTTTCTGGCTTAGTAAATATATTTCACAGTAGGTAGCACACGAGTAGATTCGACAAATGAACGACGACACGCGGAGCGTTTCAATACACTCCCCTATGTCTTCATATCCCATTAGTCCGATAGCGATGAAACTTGGGTGAGATGTTGTGGACACTTACGTGACGGTTTCTAACTTGGTAAATACATTTTACAGCAGGTAGCGCACGAGTAGATTCAACACATGAGTGACGGAGCGTGAATCGTTTAAACAAAATCCGGTATGCGTTCATATACTATTCATCCGATTGCGATGAAACATTGATCAGTTATTGTGTACACGCCAGGGAAGGGTTTCGACTTAGTAAATCCATTTCACAATAAGTAGCGCAAGAGTAGATGCAACAAATGGGTGCCGACGCGCGAAGCGTTTCAACAAAATCCCATATTGGGTTCATATAACCTTCTTCGATTGTGATGAAACCTTGATGAGTTATTGTGTACACGCCAGGGTAGGGTTTCGACTTAGCAAATTCATTTCTCAATAGGTAGCGTACGAGTAGAATCAACAAATGAGTGACAGCGCACGAATCGTTCAAACAAAATCCCGTATACGTTCATATACCATTCATCCGATTGCGATGAAACTTTTGAAAGTTGTTGTGCACGCTCCCACGATTGATTCTAAATTAGAAAATCCATTTTACGATAGCATAGGGGCAGTTAACGGAAATTGAAAAACATGTTGTGTATCCAAAAGCACTTCAAAAACAGAATTTCAACGCCAACACTTTCTTTGATTGGCATTGCAACGCATGCCGGGTACAGCTTGTAAGTAATAAAGTTTGATTTTTTTAACTATGAAAATAAATCATTTTGTCCTCCTAGACTTCGATTTTGACCCACTGTGAGGTGGGAAGGAGCCGCACGCTTCAGTCAGCATATACGCCCCGCCTCGCTACTACTCCGAGTGCCACAGGGATGTCTAGCTCCTCCAGCCATCACGCCTGCGTACCATGATGTGAGGTACGATTTTGGAGCCTTGCAATTCAATCTGGCGGCTGATTTTCCGCACGTTGTCCTCTTATAGTACAACGATTGCGTCCACAAAGTTTCAAGTTAGGTTTCGACTTTCGACCTGTTTTACCCGATACTTCCCTTGTCAGTATACCCCGCTCCAGCCTTCAAACCTTTTTTGTTTTGCAGAGTTAGGACCGAAGTCACTACGACACGTACCCCTGAAACACTGAAAGCGGTTCCTTTTGCAGACGTCCTCGTGGATTAGTGTGCCCTCAGTGAACTCTGCGCTCCACGTGGCTGACGCTAGGCGACGCGACGCGACGCTCGTTAGGCTAAACACGTCCCACGCGCCGATGAAGACGCTCCAGATGATCTCCATGACACTTGTCATACGGCCCCAGGGAGACATCGCTCTAGCAGGCGCATCAGCTAATATACATCTCTCCGGGGTGCGACCTCTAATCAAACAAGAGGGCGTTTGTCAAACAAATAACATGGAGGTCATTTCAGTGGCGTCTTAGTGGCGTGTTAGATACGCCAAACTGTCGATTTCGTACTTGGAATTACGTGAATGAACTTCGATTTTCTAGTCCCGTGGCATAGCCGTGCACCACGGCCGTGAGGGCAACTGCAGAAAGTGTGGAGAACACAGGTTCACGCTGACTGCGGAAATCCTGAGTGTGGGTTTTCCACATTCCCGCCAGACAAACGTCGGGATAGAACTTTACTTCACGTTCTGGGATGCCTACCTCATCCCTGTCCCTGATACACACTGTACTACAGTCATCACATAAATACAGGTTATCAGACAAGTTCAACACAACCGACAGTGGCAGCGGTAGCTACGCTCACTAACGCGCAGCGCTAGGCAATGGGGTCAAACTCTCTGTCGACTCGGTAGACGTAGGTTCGAGCCCCACCGTCGGCAGTCCTTGAATTGGTTTCCCCATCTTCAACTCCAGGTAAATGCTGATACGGTATATCAATGTCTTTGGCGACTGTGAGAATGAACTTTCACACACGTTGTTATACAGTTATCACTGTGACATTAAATAACGGAACTTATATTCAACCCCCTATATCAGAGGCTCACAACTAGTGGGGCATGGGTTGGTGACTACGGGACCCCCAGCTAAGTCCGGCACTGCTTACACTTACTTACAGTCTTTCAGTTGTAACTCTTCAGTCGGTCAACACGAATTTGCTCAATGACTGGGCAAATTATACAATATATAATATGAATAATAAGTAAATTACACTCCTGGAAAAGAATTACATGTAGGCCTATCAGTTATGATTAGAGTCCCGGAATTTAGGTTTTAACGATATCCGCGAAATATTTCAGCAAATATATTTATGTTATCCCAACGATATATTTACTCCAGATATGCCCCTTGTTACGAGATTAAGCCGCGAAATATCGCGAGATAAAGTTATTTTGCGAATGTATTATTTTCACCCTAAAATGCTAATCACCATCGAAATGCCTGTGATCGGATTTCTTTTTTAACTATTTACTTTAAAATTAATTAAAATAGTTCCACTATCTATCGTTTGAAAATATAAATGTTTCTTAAGATACGGGATAAAGAAGTCCCTTCTCGAGCGTGTTTGGTTGAAGTCCTGTAATCATGGACAGTACTTTGGAGACAACACAAGTTTCACTAGTTAGTGAGAAATGGACTATGGTAGTCATGGAGAATATTACTTTAAGTAGGTCTTAAACGCAGAAAATATAATTCACTTGAGTATTAGTTCTTAAAGAAACCCTAGAATAAATTGTTTGTTATTCCTCAAAATGTTTGTATAGTGTTCATTATAAATTGTGCTCTGAAAGAAGATCATTTTCCGTATCGACAGATTCACTATATAACCAAGGAGAAACTGTTCCGCCTAGTCAATACATTTATTTACAACAAGTTATAAACTTGCTATTATATGGTACATGTTTCGGGGCCTCTAGTACTGGTCCCTTCTTCAGCCATAAATTAAGTTGCAAAATCCAGCATAATTAAAGATATCATAATAAAAAAATATGTACATAAAATGATGAGTGAATGGATGAAATGAGGCGAAAAAGAACATATTACTCCTGAGAAGTAATGTGAGTGCACATCAGTAAAAATTAACACCATTGGTATTGGTAGGTTCTTGAGAATACACTTATATAGCACTGTTCTAATGTTTGTGTATGTGGAAATCACTTCACTTGGGATTTATAGCCTGTTTACAATGCTGTTGACTGAAACTTGCTGTTCAAGCTGGGGCTTCTGAGCTTATAGTCTTGCATTAGAGGGAAAACATCGAATGTCATGTAATGAAATACATCATCATCCATACTTGGACGTCTCCTCATCATGATGATGTATTTCATTACATGACATTCGATGTTTTCCCTCTAATGCAAGACTATAAGCTCAGAAGCCCCAGCTTGAACAGCAAGTTTCAGTCAACAGCATTGTAAACAGGCTATAAATCCCAAGTGAAGTGATTTCCACATACACAAACATTAGAACAGTGCTATATAAGTGTATTCTCAAGAACCTACCAATACCAATGGTGTTAATTTTTACTGATGTGCACTCACATTACTTCTCAGGAGTAATATGTTCTTTTTCGCCTCATTTCATCCATTCACTCATCATTTTATGTACATATTTTTTTATTATGATATCTTTAATTATGCTGGATTTTGCAACTTAATTTATGGCTGAAGAAGGGACCAGTACTAGAGGCCCCGAAACATGTACCATATAATAGCAAGTTTATAACTTGTTGTAAATAAATGTATTGACTAGGCGGAACAGTTTCTCCTTGGTTATATAGTGTTCATTATTTAAGCAAATCCACGCACTATACATAGTTACAGCAATCACCCTTCACTTTTTTTTATTTCACCGCCATGGATATTTCATTTCACAGCTTTGAATATATTATTTCACCGCTTTGATGCCTTTTATATTACCATAAATGCAGGGTCCCTAGTTATGATCACTAATCTATTATAATTAATCTCAAAACAATACAGGCCTGTGTTATAGTTAGAGCCTTGCGCGGATAAACAAAACGTTATCCGCATCCGCACGACTGTTGTCTGTATTCACACATTTGTTATCTGAATCTACTGGCATTGCAATAATATTTTAATTAGATAAAGCATAAAGTATTAAAACTAGACATTTGAGGAGAAAGTCGTTCCTCTAGGTTATATATATGTATGAGTCGTCCAGTTGAAAAACTCGTTTAATCCACTTGTGAATAAGAATCATTTTCATGAGAAACGTTTCTCTGGACTTTGCCTCGCGTACTTTTTTCTAATTGCTTTGTGTTTTTGATTTTTGGTTTTGTGTTTGCTTTGTGCTTTTGTTTTGAATTTTACTTTTCGCTTTTCTTTCTTGGTTTTAGTTTTGTGTTCGTTTTCTGCTTATGCTTTTTTTAAATTTTGCTTTTTGCTTCATGTTATTTGTTTTTGGTTTTATGTTTATTTCCTGGAAAATCAAAATAAAACAAAACAAAATAAATTAAAACAAAATAAACAAAACAAAATGAAATCAAAATAGGATAAAACAAAAGAAAATCAAAACAAATTAAACAAAACAAAAAATTAAATTAAACAAAACAAAAAATTAAATTAAACAAAACAATATAAAGTAAAATAAGGTAAAATAAAATAAACTAATTAAATAAATAATTTTATGACATGATTCTTATTCACAAGTGGATTAAAAAGTTTTGCAACTGGACGACTCATATGTCATGTACCATGTTTAAAATGAATGTTATACAACCAGAATTGCAACCCTTTTCAGCTCGGAATGTTAATTGTTCTTAATGACATAATTTGAACGAGATTAGCTCAAATCATCATCTTACAGTTGTCATAAAAAAAACATAACGGAAAAATATTATATGTCATAAGTAGGGCTCGGATCGATATGCTTGATAAAATCTCCAGATATGCTCGAAAACCATGTGTTTTATGCTCGATGGATACGCTCGAAAAACCCATTATATGCGGTTAAATATGCAGAATATGCTCGAAAAACACCGTTAAAACTGTAGAAAGGAAAGTGAAACGAAAAAAACAATAACATACGGTACCTTTATATACGAGCTTTATTTTCTAATTGTATGTATGATACACTGCAATATACTCGCACTCAAGTTTTTCAAGTATAGAGACTATAAGGGAAGTTTTCTTATAAAAGATACAGTTTAAAAGTTCATTTACAAAATGTTCAGAATTAGGCGAGTCAATGAAGTAGATCTGCATTGGTCTGTACAACAAGAAATTTTTCTGTTTTCAGTTTTGAATGATTTTCTTAAATCAGTCAATAAAAGTTTCAATGACGAGAATGGCCTCACTAAAGGTTAAAAACCTGCGGTTCTATTATTCGCACCAGATAGGCTTTTCAATAATTATTTCTGTTATCGAACCTTAAGGATGGTCAGGGCCCGAATTCGGGGGGGAATTTGTTTTTCTTCAAACTATTTAGACGAAAACCACAAGAATATGCATTTATATGCTTCTATTCTGAAAACCGCGGTTTTATGTATTTATATGCCCGATGAAAATCAATTCTGTTGGTCCCAGAGAGGTGAAAATGCCACCGAAAGGCTTCTTTCAATGTGTACTATTCAGGAAAAAAATATGCAAATATGCTCGAATCCGAGCCCTAGTCATAAGCATCTGGGCCCCAGTAATGATATTCAACAAGTTCAGATTGCATTCTGAAAACTATCCGCAAATTTACTCCAAACGTTATCGGCAGGTTATCCGCTATCCTCACAGCCATGCAAATTATATCCGCATGATGAAAAAATTTGCGGATATCCACATCCGCACAGGGCTTTAGGAGATAAAATAAAAACGGCTAATTTTGACTCATCTCTTTTCTCGACTGCATAGATGGCAGATTAACGCTACAACAGATCTGAAGATGCCATGCATAACGACCAAGCCACCTGGCTTTGAATTACCGCGGAAGATCTGGTCAGTTCTCAACCGTATAAGAACCAACATTGGCAGGTGTGCTGATTCTCTGCACAAGTGGAAGATAAAAGATTCTCCAAGTTGTGATTGCGACGCTGAAAAGCAGACTATTCTGCATGTGGTTCAGGAATGTCCCCTCAGAGCCTTCCCTGGAGATCCAACAGAGTTCCCGGTGATGACGGAGGGATCAATAGACTATATTCGTGGCCTGGACATTAATTTGTAATTTTTCAATCATTTTCATATTTTGATGATGATTATGATAATTGTTGTTTAAGGGGCCTAACATCTAGGTTATCGGCCCCTAATGGTCTGCGTGATAGCGAAAATGACAATGAAATGGAAACCAGAACGAACGTTAAGTGAGACGGAAAATACTAACAAAAAGGAACTCAGATTGAAACAACTCACAAAATGTTCTTACAAAAGGGAATTTAGAACGAAAAGATTCACAAAAGGAATAGATTGAGAAAAAAAAGACGCACAAAATACGTACAAAATGCAATGTAGAGTCGAAATACTTACAAAATGCAATTGAAATTCAAAATATTTACAAAATGCAAATGAGATCGAAAATACGTACAAAATGTAATTGAGGTTCAAAGTACTTACAAAATGTAATTGAAATTGAAAAAAACACAATGCAATTCAGATTGAAAGATCCCATTTCCAATCCAAAATATTCACAAAGTGCAATTGCAATTCAAGAAACTCAGTAAAATGCCCTACACTTACACTGAAAGACTTACTAAAAAGCAATTTAGATTGTCAATCATTACAAAATACAATTGAGGTTGAAAACAATCGCGGAATGCAATTTAGATCGAAAAAACTTACAAAATGCAACGTAGATTAAAAATACCTACAAAATGTAGTGTAGATGCAAAAAAAATACGCTAAAGGGAATTTAGATAAACGGGGAGCCAATTAACAAAAACAATGCAGGAATCTTAAAGAGAAAAGGAAATATAATGAAAAGAAAACAAGAGGTCTGACCCCTCGAAGAAGGAAGGATCAGGAAAGATGAGACAAGGGCCAATTAAGGCGGGAAAGTGAAAGACTCTCTAGGCCTCGGATACCCTAACACCATCGCGGTCGGGAAGGAACAAGAGTTGATCAAGGAGGTCGACAGGAAAGAAGACTGAGAGGAGCCCGGCACAAGTAAGTGGAAGCAATGCCGGACTCAGCTGGGGTCCCGTGGTCGCCAACCCACGTCCCACAAGACATTTTCATATTTTAGTGATGTGATACGCTAAATAAATACAATGAATGTCAATTCATGAGCACAGCGGAATGTTCGCCCTATATACCACTCTGATGCTAGAACATGTCGAAACCAATCGTGCCACGAGACACAAAATATTCTGTTCAGTTGGCCAGTAATCATGTTTTGTATATAATTAAACAGAGCTATGTTCAGTAATTAATGGTACAATATACACGAGATAATCACGTGGCACAAAGGTCCTGGAACAATACGTAATTGAGGTTAGCATCGTGTCACGGCCACTCTGATTGCTACGTGTACAATCGCTTGCAAATGAACGGTTGACATTTCAGTTCATCGCCTGCTCGTGCTCACAAGGTGTAAGGAGCACACAACCGAACGTTAACCAAAACATTAACCGATTTAAGTTAAACATTTAAATAATCAACTGATTAATGTTAGAAATAAACAATTTTTCTCTTAAAGTTAAAAGTTAAACACAACTAATCGATTAAAGTTAAGAGTTAAACAACATTAACTGATCAAACAGTTGAGCACAACAGACCGATTACAGTTAAAAGAAAATTAAAACTACCCGATTAAAGTTACACATTAAGCATAACTAGCTGATTGAAGTTACAAATTAAGCATAACTAGCTGATTGAAGTTACAAGGTAAGGGCAACTCACATAAACTTACGAATATCCACAAATAACTGATTACAATTAGAAATTAACCACAATTAACTGATTAAAGTTAATATTTAAACACAACAACCCAATTACAGTTAAAAGTTAACCACAACTAACTAATTAAAGTAAAGAATAAACAAAGCTGACTGATTCAAATGAAAAGTTAAACACAACTAACTGATTAAATTCAAATGCTTCTCTTTTAAAAATGCCCATTATTATTATTATTACCGGTATTATTATTATTATTATTATTATTATTATTATTATTATTATCAGTGCCTGTTTTCTAAAAAAAATTAAGGGATACTCTCAGTTGTAGTCGACAAAATATCACGATCTTGCAATTTTCGGCAATTTGCAAAGTCCGGTCATTGTTTGTGTTCGAATCATTAACTTTCAGCTGTTTCGATGCCTGGATGGATGTTAAATAGTTAGTTATTTTCTTCATCCTTCAAAACTAACCACACGCACAAAATAACAACCTGCTCCCCCCTCCCCTCCAAAAAAAAAAAAAGCCTGCGTGCTCATAAGAACGGAGTGCCGAGTTGCCGACCAAAAGAAACTGATTCGATAGATCGATTTAAATCGAGGATTACTCTAAATCTCCAGCTGTTGTCATCGCCAGCTGATCGATGAACTTTCAAGTCTGAAGTTATATTTTCCGGACTTGATACAGATGTACCAATATTTTTAGCCTATTTTCATTTATGAAAAAATAGGCTTATGAGATCACCTTTTGTCCGTGTGTCTGTCTGTGTGTGTGTGTGTGTGTGTGTGCGTGTGTGTCCCCCTAATAACTTCTAAACGGCTGGAGCGATTTCATGAAACTCGGTAAGTTCATAGCACTATTCCCGGCAACCCCGACCGTTTCCTTCAAATTTTGTTACCTCTCACCAATCCAACATGGCGGCTGAGCGAAATATTTCACCAGCATTCAATATCTCAGAAACTATTACCAATATCACCCTGGAATTTTGTACGGCGATAAAGTGAACTACTAGAAGTTCACCTATGTGACTTTTGAAATCTGGTAACTACAAAATCAACATGGCGGCAAAGCAAATTTGCGACTTTTAAATAGACGTTTTTCGCGATTTAACCAACCAATCGCAATGAAACTTGGTGCAGTATATGTTTGTACAAATTGTAATGCACCGACATCTAATTTCGTTCAATTGTTTACATATCCTCAAGATGGCGGCTATGCGAAATATTTCACCGGCATTCTATATCTCTGAAACTATTACCGGTATCACCATGTAATTTTGTACGGAGATAAAGGGCACTACTGGAAGTTTATCTGCGAGGCTTTCAAAAACCGGTTAAATACAATACGAACATGGAGGCCAAGCGAATTTAAAAGTTTTAAATAGACTTTTCTCGCGATTTATTGATTCAAACGCAACGAAACTTCGTACAGGAAATGTTTATACACATTGTAATGCACTGGTATCTAATTTAGTTCCATTGTTTACGTAACCTCAAGATGGCGGCTGTGCGAATTTCGAAAATTAAGTTTTTATTTCTTGTGTTCTAATCATGGGATCGAAATCAACATTTGCATAATGAACGTACACAATAATCATCATCTAATAGTACATAACTCTATGGCCTACATATATTAAAATCCAACATGGTGACCATCCGAAATATTTAGACGGTTCTCAATATCTATTAATCTACTACAGCAATCAAACTGAAATGTTGTAAGTGTATAGAGGCTATAAGCATAAGTTCACCTGTGAGACGTTCAATAACCTGGAGTGCACAAATCCAACATGGCGGCTACGCGAAATTTAAATATTCAAATGGACGTTTCTTGCGTTTTAACCATCCGAGCGCAGTGAAACTTGATACGGTATATGCTTATACAAATTATAATCGACTGGCATCTAATTCATTTAAATTTATTTCATAACCACAAGATGGCGGCTGAGCGAAATTTTAAAATCCCGCTTTTATTTCTCGTCTGGTAATCATGCGATTGAAGTTTGAATAAAACACCTACACACTAATCTTCATTTAATAGTACTTAAATCTAAGGCCTATAATATAAAATCCAACATGGTGACCATCCAAAATATTTAGACGGTTCTGAATATTTAAGAATCTGTTACAGCAATCAAACTGACAATTTGTATGTTGATAGGGGCAATTATTATTGGTAGGATATACGAAAATAGGATATTTAGTTCTTCACGGAACTACTTGTTTCTTAAACAGTTTTCAAATCCCGCGTTTCTCCTGAAAAAGCACTCATTATTATTATTATTATTATTATTATTATTATTATTATTATTATTATTATTATTATCATCATCAACATTACTATTGTGCATTCCCTTTTAAGAGAGCGTGTGAACTTGAACAATTTTCATGACAACCGAGTCTTGCTGCGACGTTCTTCCCAAATCCTCTTCATTCGTGCTCTATGTTCTTTCTCCCGTTCGTCCGTCCACTATTTTCCTGGCATCTTTGGTAACACTTCTTTATCAAATTTATGTTTCATTCAGTTATGGTTTCTTTAGATCTAACCCGATCAATCATGTCGTGCATCGTGATGTTTAGCTGTTCGAGGTCTTCTTCAGTTTCCTGTATCCATTTGGACTTGTTTAGGTAGATTTCATTAGAAAGCTAATTATTGCAATGGGTACCATGTTTCGACTTCCGGAAAATTTCGACATATCTTCACGTTTCACATCCCCTAGACCCCAAAACCACCATCAGTTAAAAAGTTTATATATAATTTATGTATATAACTACCGCAATTTTTCACCAATCAATTTGAATTTTTTACATAATATGTATCCTTATAAAATCTCGGTCGAGTTCGTTAATGGGCACAATCGGTCGACGGGGGTGAAAATGGGGGTCTTTTTTCGAAATAACACTATAACACTGTAACTCTCTTAATATTTGAAATATCGAATCCATTTTAAGTTCATACTATGTGTCGAATAAGGCCCAAACATTTATGTGTGAAACTTTTTTGATAGCACCAACCATTGACCAAAGCGGTGGGAAAAAGTGGGTTTTTCGGGAAACATTAATCATATCTCTCTTAATAGGCACAATATCAAAACCGTACGAAATGGACAATATTCCCCTAATAATTACCTAAAACTTTTGTCTGAATTTTTTTTGATATGACCCACCATTACGCCAAGGGATGAGAAAAATGATTTCGGAATTATAAGAAAATGCCAAGAGCTATCAGAGGTTGCCATGTCAACACTGCTAAATTGATGAGGGATGAGCCATCAGACGTTGCTATGACAACGCACTTGCACGCGATCACATTCAGTTTTTTATCTGACTAAGTGAGAAGCGGCCTCGGTGACGTAACTGGTAGTATGCTGATCTTCTATGCCCAAGTTCGCGGGTTCAAAGCCGGCCGAAGTCGTCGGATTTTCTAAGAGCGCTAAAAATCTCTCAGTATGCTTTCCTTAGGAGGCGAAGATCCAACGTTTGTTACGAGTTGCTGGTTGTGGTGGCATCTCGTAGCCAAGTTCAGAGCTAGGTGTCGTTGACGGTAGTATCTGGTAGCAACATTAGGAACTACTGCTTGGAATTGACCGTCTGCAGTCCTTACCTAAATTACAGACTAATACAGCCATCACAATTCACACTGTTTATCAGACAGATTCTACACTCACCCAAAGTACACGGGGTTACATGACCGCGTTGTCGCAATCCCTAAACTGAGGAACCAACCAAAATCTCTGCGGGAGATATAATTTTGCGCGAAGAAGTAACAGACCGTTACATAGTTACACATCAGTGTCGAAACCTTGCACAAGTATAAAATTGTACCCCAAATGACAGGAAGGTTACCGTCCCCATAAGACAATAAAATGTTTAAAATATGCATAAAATGACGAAAAACAAAGTTAATTAAGCTCCAATTATAAAATTCTTTATCGCAATAAATGAGGTCTGATCCTTCTACGAAAACGTGCATATTCTGCCTATTTTCGCCTATCCCCAAGTTTGCCCGATGAAATCTACCTCCGCCTTCCGGCGTGCCGAGAGGACTTTTTTTACTGTTGAGGGTGATATTGTTTCTTTTTTTTACCCTCCAGGTTGGTGGAACCCACGGACTCAGCGAGGGAACTCACCACTACCGCCTGTACGGGCAATGTCCTAGAGCTGGGAACATCGAATCGGAAGGGATACAACTGGTGAGGTGGGATTGGCACCTCGCCCAGGCGGCCTCACCTGCAAAGCGAACAGGGGCCTCATGAGGGAAGGTAAGGGATGGTGAGGATGGATAGGCAAGGAAGAGGGAAGGAGGAGGCCGTGGCCTTGAAGAAGGTACTGTCCCCGTTTACCCGGATAGTAGGCTGTCAGATATCCGCCCCCTCAATCGGATTGCCAACAATCAATCGCACCGGCTCAGCTACATCAATGAAAATGGCACTGACAGATACTACCGAGGTTTGAACACAGAAGTTACCAAAAAATTATTGTGGAACACACCAAAATAGACGGGGTTTCATACTTACTTTTACTTACCTCTTAAAAATTATCTCGGGGATTGGGTTGACAACAGGATCTCTAAAGTATGCTCCCACAATAATCTTGACCATGACATTTAAAAATGAACCAGACCGAAGACGAGAACTTTGAACTGGACAAAAGCTTTATTTTCAAATAAAGAGTATGATTTTAACAACTCAACAAAATAAATGTGGCTATCAGTAGCCTATGTCAATCTGACTATGTCCACTTAAAGGACTTGCAAAGTTAGCATACAACATGTTAGCTCCCATGAGCTAAAATAACGTAACATTCAAAACACATTTGGATTGGATGAGGAAGTCAGGATGCGACACATATATATAGAGCATTTGGTTTCTTTTAATAAACATCACACTTGTATTAATAGGCGCAAGGCCAGAGTATCGACCTCGCCCGCTGATAACCAGATGTCTGGCCGGCTGGTCTACCCTTCAACCTGGCGCATGCCTGTCAAATGGGGTTCACTTGTCACGCCACACTGCGTAAGAATTCAGCTCCTCTCAAAGCTTTAAATGTCTACAAGACAACTCATATATATTGACGCAAATCTTTCAAATGCTTAACTCACATACCACTGGATTATTCTGACAATCCCTAAACTTGTTAAGTTATCATCCAAATGTTTAATAAGCATAGTTTAGAGTATAAAACACACTCTTAAATGTTTATAACAAAATCACATAAATTATTTATAACAATTAGAAATTGTTTATAATATTGTCGAAGATAATTACAAAAATTTTAAACACGCCTTTAACATTACTTTCGTTCCACATTATTGTCAAAGATATTGAACCCGATGGGGTTATGCTGACTGGAATCGAACATGGTTCTCAGAGACTGTGATCTCAGTAAAAAGGTTCCACCAGGGAGCGAACCAGAGATCTGTACAGGGAGTTTCTTGGTAAAAACCCCTCGAAAGAAATGTATATTTAATCACTGGTGTGATTTTTGATGAAATGGCATTATTTAGTAAAATAATGTAGGAAATAATGAGCAGATTATATCATTATAAGACGATTTGGTGTAAGCTATTGGAGGCTTGAAGCACAGAGGAGGGCAGAGCTGACATTTACTAATCGGCCCAGAATTGTGGGTTGGTCCCAGTGGAGCCATGTCCATCTCTGTCACCCCATTATGTCGTCTGGAGCAGGGGTGAGGCCTGAATAATGACATAGTTATTCCCCGACGGAGAATAGATTTGGAGTAGGGGCGGAGAAATGCCCAGAAAAATCATTGATTACTCGTGATTGGAGTAACGAATTGAGATGAGAGTTGCACACAGGTGAATATCTTGGCAAGAAGATAATTTTAGAGTCTTTTACCTGCGAAATTGGTGCATATTTAATGATGTGCGTAAGGACTGTAAAACGACCATTGTTCGCGGATGGATGTGAAGATGTTGCCGGGGGTTTCCCGTTAGGTAGCGTCCCACGCCATGGAGAAAGGAATTAATATTAATTAATTGGACGAGCGATTCCTTTGCACACAGATAGTTTTGGGACCTGTGAAGAGAGAGGAACGCAATGATCATGGTTTGAAGACCTGAATCATGCTGTGAGAGGAGCCAAGATTACGCGGGAAGATGTTGCTCTACTTTTCGTGAGAATCCGATATAAGGGAGTAGACCCCAGGAGGAGCTCTCAGCTATGCTCAGTCTCACTCAGTTGTCACGCAGTCTACATGCCGCCAAGCGCAGTTACAGCCAGTTACAGTCTTACTCAATTGTCAATTGTAGCACAATGGCAATAATTTGCAATCAGTATACAGCAAATATGCAGCAGTACGAGACAGCGTGCAAGCCGCATACAGAAGTCTTCAAATAGGTTACGTGCAGTCTTCGAGTGAAACTTCAGTCAGCTACAGCCAGGTTGAAGCAAGTTCGTCAAGGCAAAACGCATGACGATTCTATTCATCAAGTCGCCGAACAAAGACTGGTATGTGTAATAGAAACAGTAAATATGCTTGTATGAATAATAGTCGTGATACAGGCATAATCAGCAGCACGAACTATGACGTGTTCAGTTACGAAGCACCGTATAGACTAACGGTAGAACTATTGTATATAATTATTTGTGAAAGTGTTGAACTTTATTAAGCGCAGTGTGTATAGTATTAACTAATCGTATATGTGTAACTACGATAGAATGCGCGAAAGAAACTCTACTAAGTGTTTGGTATTGCCATGAGAGTACCAGATGTTAACGCTCATGTTTTGGGAGCCAGCGTATTGATGTAACGCAGGACGCTCACTGTAGGAGTAATGATCGTCATAAAACTGTTGGAGAGTTCCGAGAGCAGATAACCAGACTTTCAATCAGGAGTTGGTAACGTAAGATGCCGTCGACACCTGCAATTTCGATCTCTGCTAGGGAATTTCAGCATTGAAGTGTGTATAAAGTGACGAGTGTTCAGTGTAATGTATATGTAAAAATATCATTTAAAGTAGTGTTTGATGAAGTGTTTCACTTGTTTGGGGAGTGATAACTTCCTGAAAGGTATGCAACGTGTCGTGTTGGTGATAGAAATTATGTGTAATCAAATGTGTGTAAACAAGAGAAATATGTCGCGTTAAACCCATTATGGCGGGCGACATGGAAGAATATGATTGGTCGGAGCCACCTTAGATGCCTATAGAGATGTAAGTACCCCACAAATTATGGTTATGATTATGTAGAAGTATGGACCGCTGCATGTCTGTGATTCCGTAAAGATATTGTGAATTCCTTATAGATGCCAGTAAAAATCAGTTAGGAGGCTGATCCTCCATGTTTAATCAGTATTGAGTTGATTTTTATAGAGTTGAGATGTTGATTTGCATCATTAAGTGGAGTAATTATTCCCACTATGAATTAAGAATGGCAATCAGTTATGTAAATGCAACGAACGCGATTGTTCGAGTTTAAAACGTCTAGCTATGTCGGAAATTTAGGTAATTTATATGAGAATAATAATAAATAATGATTTTGGTCATTTATGTCAATGAGATTTATAATAATAATAATAAAGGATGATTTTGGGCATTTATGTCAGTGAGAAATGATGATAATAATAATAATGGTTATTAAGAGTATGAATGAACACATCAGGAAACAAATAAATGTTGTAAGCGAGAATTATTAACGCTAATTGCAAGACTTATCAATCTAAGCAGGAAGATGTTACAGTGAGATTACATTACAGTAACTATGGAAAGAAGTTTTATATCAGAATATTGCATATATTCAGTAATGATACCAGTAATGAAAGAGCTTTTAGTGAATTGAATTTGCAGCTTAATTGAGAAGCTTATAGAGTAAATGTTAGATTTCTCTTAATATTATAGGTCGGAGTGTCGTAGCATGGAGCATTAGGGGCCAGATAGTCTATTCTACGTATGAATTCTCCTATGTCGTGGACATTGTTGGAGATATTATTTATTCCAGAGTTTTAGTGTAGGACCCTAACTCTGAAGAAAGGATTGAAATGTGTTCCGGATTGGAATCTTGATAGGGTCGAGGAGACAAGGACACCTCGCAGCTCTATGATTTCCCGAGAACTTATTGATGAGTTATTTACGCTCGTTGGCAGCGAAACTAAGGGCGACAGTGGTTTTCTGCGCCTATATTATACTTGAGACATCGGTCAAACCGCCAGGCTCATGCATTGCGAACCCCGAACCTTCATGTTGAATGGACCCATGTGAGGCCATTAATTAATCGTTATCCTCGACGTAGGAATAATTACAAAAGCTCATTCAATACCTGTTGGCATAATAGTCAATTAAGATCCTTTGGGAACATGTGTGTCGGTCAGGACACAGTATTTGTCTTGTAAATCTTCACTGCTTAGAGAGGGAGGCTTTCAAACTTTTAGAAAGGTCGAGATAATTGGTGAAACGACCCATTCCACTTTCTATTGTGTAGCGACTTCCTTAGCCGAGGGTCGGTGCTAGCCACCCGGGCCGCTCAGGCAAGTTATAAAGGGAAGAGATTCTAGACCTTGTTGAAATGACATATAATGCATGATTGTTATGTTGAGTATTAGAGCCATGTGGTTTGTGAACACATGGATAATTATAGTTCATCCTGATGGTTCATTATTTTAGCTATCTGACGAATAGTTACATGAGATATTTGTACTGTCACTGGAGCCAAGTCATGTAGTTGGTGACTAGATGCCAATCGCCATGAGCGCGAGGTAGTCTATCGTACAATCCGACATAAGCTATAACGTAACGTTTTATCTAGGAATCACAGACAGCATGCGGTGAAACCATATAATTGGAGGATGTGTAGGGGGTAGCTTACATAATTATGGAGTTGCACGTTGATTTTGGTGCAACGTCCAAATAGGTAAATGCATGCAAAGCATTTCATTGGTGAGAAGAAAAATATCAAAACACGCACGGCACACATAATTGTTTAACATAAGGAGGTTTAAGGAATAATCCTTGTTGTAATATTAAAGAAGTCACATTGTATGACTGTTATGTTAATGTACAGTTTGTTTTGAAGTCGTAGGTGCATCAGCGCACTAGTATATCCTTGTGAAGTTCACAGAAGGGTAAAGCCTTATGGCTAGGTATGACTTCGTTGTGATTTTATATTTGTTTACTTGTGGATTGTGGAAGTAAAAATTTTGTTTGCTTTATTTTATGCTTTTTGGGTATTGTTTTGTGTTTGAAGCCATGATTTATTTTACTGGATTAAAGTTTTAGAATAGAGTTGTGCTTTATCATTGTAGAGTTGATACCTTTTAGCCTCAAATCCAAAATATGCACTGCTAAATTGGGGTTACCGTACACGCCTGAGAGCTGATGCTAGCTGGAGGCAGATGCATATTATCCACCGAGATTACTCACATGGGTACAATATATACATTATTATTTACAATATCAACATTTAAATTATTTAAATTATTAATTTAAGAAATACATTGAACCACATGTTCATCCGGTTGGTAAATTCATAATCGTGTTTATATAATCGACCAATGAAGGTTAGTTATACATTTTTAATGTCACAATCTGGTTTAATAAAGGTTGTAATAATTATTATTATTTGTGACGGTAATCTTCATTCAAAATCTTATCTCAAATTCTTTCAAAACTCTTGTTAATTATAACAGTAAATTCACTTGATTAATTTTCAACGAACTATGACAACACTCTAGCGGAAAATACTTCGCTTACAAAATAATGCACACACTGCATTAAAAATAGGCCCAAAATTCATCATATATTAAAATATACGGCATCAAAATCTTCCACAGCATTTACAAAAACCTCCACTAACACAATCTTTATCATCATTAATTACTGTGGGAATCTCCTTCATTTATTTAAGGGCATTATACATCAGCGACTTTCAACATGTCCGCTGCACTATCGATTATACATTCATAGTTCCACTTAAAAATTCTTATAATCATTAATTGTTTCAAAACTGTTGTCATTTAACTTTCGTGGATTTCATTCATGAATCGAATTGAAATAAAAATTTGCCAATCACAAACAAATTTAATAGTGAATACGCTTATATACGCCTGTCTGGTCTATCAAAATTTTAAGATTAACATCTTCAAAGAATTGTAGCATAAAAATACTATCATCAAACAAAGTGCGATTAAGCTGCAAAATAGTCGAATAGAATCCAATTAGACTGGGGAATGCAAACATCATTATATAAATCTCTAATTGAGAAAAATTCCTAACAAAAGTTCACGAATTTAATGCATTCAATAATTCATAATTAAAGTTCATCTTTCACAAAACTGTCTATGATGCAATGATCGTTTATAACTGACGATAAATGTCTGTGTTGCAATCAATTCAAATAACGACAAGTATTTCCAAGATCGTCGACAACGTACTGGATTTTAACGCTCTAAAATCATTTAAATGATCTTCCTTCTTGATGATGACAGAAAGTTGGTCAAAGTAATTAAACTGGGGTAGAATTACTTTAATAAAGTGACACGCTGTCTGAATTTAAATCTGCCATAAAAATCATTAACTTACAGTCAAATCGTGACTACAAAAAAATAAGCAAATTACTGAAAAATCTAAATATCAGTCTCAACTGATCCAAAATCGTTTAACTATGCCCATGACATAACAATGTCTTAATAAAACGTCGAAAAAGGCATAACTAATCAAGGTGTACTGAGAATAAGAATCTCAAACAAGAATATAGGGCAAAATACATGAGGACAAAAATATGGGAAAAATGGTTGCTCAAATATTGCTAAGAAACTCAAATACAATAAACGTTCACGACTACCTTATCTGCCGATTGACGTTCCAGAGGAAAATTCCCCAAAGAAGACTGTTGATGGATCCATTTCACCAAGTTAAAGCTGAGCTCCATCCTCGAAACAGGAAACAGCACCCTCGGAGAATCGAACTGCTTCACGAAGACGAACGACATCCTTCCGGCAATAATCTTCTTTGTGAGTCGGGACAACCCTGACCTCTCTTGAAAAATCCCTGAAGTTCCAGTTGAAAATCGCCATGAAGTTTTTGTAGAAATTTCCGCAGAAATATTCATATTCAGAAAGTATGAAATCATTTCCATTGCTGTTTGATAGTATTCAGCCTTTAATCACGAAACATGGGTGTAGATGTTATTTACCACATGTTCGCTTGTGTGGAATAGCAATTAGCGAAGTTCCATGCTGCTATCTTACTCCGTTGAAATATGTCCCAATTGCATTAAGTCCTTTAGCCTTCCATCTTCTCTTCAGTTATGGTAATAGAAGAACAAACTGCCATATTAAACTGCTCCATAATACTGTAGCGTTGTATCACAAGAGCAATCTGAAGTCTCCCTATTTCACTAGCCGTGTCAGCCGTGGCGTAGATTCTGGCTATACAAAGTGCTTCTCCTGTGGCGAGAAAATCACTTTTGTCAGTCGTCTAAAATTGTCAATAACTTCCAAAATAATTACTCGAAATTGTTCAACTTTTCTACACTCTTTACTGTAGCAATGCACAATAGAATTAACTTATAGGCGACCGCTAACTGTTCACAGCTACTCTTGTAGAAGCGTTATAATGTGCGTTTCAACTTCACCTAGATTTACACACAGTAAACCTGCACTGCTTGTATGTTCGACTCTCGTTTACTGCAGTGGCTTTACCACGCGTTATAAAGACGACTTTTTCACTAATAATCTCACTCGACGTTTCACTGAAATAACTATTAGAGATCTGACGATTGAGAATGAGGCTCCTCTCTTCTGCGCAAGGCCTTTTATGAACTTCATGAGGGGCGTATCTATCCCTTCCATCGCGTGTTACTGCGTCATCGCTAGAAGTTCCAACTTCGTCAATACATGACGGATTTTCAAAATTCAAAAACTGAAAATAAATTTCACCAAAATTCCAGAACAATGCCTCTACTGCAAATGGATTTCCACAATTCTGCATTCCAAAAAGTAATAAAAATACCATAGTTTCAGCAATCTCCGTCTTCCTTCAGACTATCGTTCATTGGTTCAAGCCTCTCCTCCAATAGCATAATTTCTTCCTCAGCAGAATTCCACGTTTCCTGCGACTGCGTCGTACATCTCGGATCTTTCTCGAATAAATGCTGACGTCACTGAGAATCTCAGTTCAAGTAGCCTGCTGGCATAACGTCTGCGTCATCCGTGCTTACGTCATGACTACCCACGTCATAACTATGACGGCCATAACTTTCTTTATAATTTCCAAAATAGCCACCGTGGTCTCTATATAATTCAATTACGGGGGCAGTACCATCCCGGCATTTGCCCGAAGACGAAGTGGGAAACCATGGAAAACCACTTCGAGGATGGCTGAGGGGGAATCGAACCCCCTCTACTCATTTGAGCCACCCGAGGCTGAGTAGACCCCGTTCCAGTCCTCGTACCAAATTTCGTGGCAGAGCCGGGAATCGAACCCAGGACCTTCGGGGCGGCAGCTAACCATGCTGACCGCTACGCTACGGAGGCGACGATATTGAAAATTTGTTTTGTAATTCTGTGCTGGTCCATTCTGCATATGTGGTTGGTTCTTAAGTTTAGGGGCTGCGACAACGCGGTCAAGTAGCCCCGTGTACTTTGGGTGTGTAGAGAATCTGTCTGATAACCAGTGTTAATTGTGATGACTGTATTAGTGTGTGTTATCTGTTTTTTAATTTAAGCACTGCAACTTAGAATTTTTCAAATAGTTCCTTCTTTTGCCGCCAAGCGCCACCGTCAACGACTACTAGGCCAAGTTCAGAACTTAGCTACTAGACGCCAACGCAGTCGGCTCTTGGCAACGAACGTAGCAACCTAAGAGAGTTATTTACATTCTTAACCTATCCAATTTAGCTTCACACAGGTGCAATTAGTTGAAGGTTCTTTAACATGCCATAAATCTATGACATGGGACCACCAAACAATTTAGCTCGTCTCTGTCTGAAAATGTCGGTGATAGCTTCTATGGTTTCTGATGATGGTCGCTTAATCCATACTCCCTCTTTATTCACTGATCCAAAACGTTTTCAGAGAATTTTACGTTCTCGTTTTTCTATTTCTATTTTCTAATTTTGAGTGACCATGATTTAGTGTTGTTTCTGTGGCATAAAGTGCTTCAGGAAGAACTACTGTTTTGTAGTGTGTTATTTTTGCATCAACTGAGATCGATTTTTTGTTGTAATGATTCCAGGCAAGCCTGTATGCTCTGTTATTTTCTCACTCGTTCTTGATTTGCTATTATATTTAAGCCTTAAGGTTGGATGATTTCTCCTAAGTATTTAAAATGGGAAACTCGTATTTATGGGTAGATTGTCGGACGGGGATCGTTCTATGTACTGAGCGTTTTCGTAAGATACCAGGAGACCAGCCTTTGTGATATTTCGGGTAATTATTCAATTGCATGCTTTGCTTCTTGTGTGGTATTCGTTAACATGGCAAGGTCATCATCAAACTCCAAACATTTGATATTAGCTCCATACTCTCTTCTTTTACCAATGTGTATTCCCTTAACCTCTCCCCAAGTTCTGATTATCTTTTCCAGGACCATATTATGAAGGATGGGTGAAAGTCGATCTCCTTGGCGAACACCAGTGTGTATTTCAAAAGGTTGAGAAATTTATCCACCAAACTTAACCTTTGATGTAGTATCAATGAGAATTTGTTGAATTATTGCCCTGGTTTTCTTATCAACTATGAACTCTTCCAGAATGCTGAAGAGAGTTGGTCTGTCGACGGAGTCGTAGGCCTTTTTGAAATCAACGAAGGTAACCACGGTGTTTCTACAATACCGTATTTGCAAGATTGTCCTCAGATTCCAAATTTGTTCCGTGTAAGAGCGCCCCTTACGGAAAACTGTGCGTCAATTTGAGGTTCAAGTCTATTCATGAGAGCTTTTGAAAGAATTTTGTACGCTACTGGGAGGAGGGAAAGGCCTCTATAATTGTTCGGGTCCATCTTATCACCCTTTTTGTGAAGCGGGTGTATAAGTGCACAGTGCCATTCTGTAGGGATTTGTTCGGTCCTCCAAATATTGGATATTATATTGTGTATTCAGTCAGCAAGTTCGATATCTACTCTGGAATAAGCAAGTGCCACTAAGATCAAAACAAACTCCGTTTTGAACATACTTTGTCCCTATTTTGACTTATGGGTTGGAAACATGCACAACTACCAAAAAAGATGACAGCAGACTTCAGGCTTCAGAAATGAAGTTACTAAGAAGCATGCTTCAAAAAACTAGGAAGAACAAAGTAAGAAATGAGAAGATAAGAGAACAAGCTGGAATAAATCAGTCCCTGAAGGAGACCATAAGTAGGGCACGTTTGCGTTGGTTTGGCCACGTCAAACGTATGGCAGAAGGAAGATTTGCAAAACAATGGTTACATACTGAGATTCGTGGAAAGAGACCTGTTGGAAGACCTAGGAGGAGATGGCTGAACCAAGTGAAGGAAGATATCACATCCAAGGGAATCAACAGGGATGAAGTCTTGAAGGAGCAGTGGTACATGAATCGACTAAAATGGAGAGCGCTCGTAAACCACACCCGGGATACTGTAGTGGAAACTTGATTATCTTGATTGTGTATTCTGTGAATAAGGTTATCGATTTAATGATGTTCGGCTACTTGGGATGAGAGTGGTGCTCACAGCATCAAAATGCTTGAGAACGCCTGCGTCATATCCTAAGTAATAAAATACATTTTCATACTACAACTCAATTCAAGGACATTTTGCTCATGATCCGGACTATACCAAATAGTGTGTTGAAAGCTAATGGCTAGCCATAACCCCAAAAATATTAATATCATATTACTGTTCATAAGCACGTCGTTTTCTTCGCCGTATGTTTTTGTTCATAACGACAGCGCGCGACTTTCCAGATGGAATATCGTCTGCCGAGATCATAACGGAGAGGAAACAGAGCCACTGAGATCTCTTACGTAAGCAGCATCCATGATAATCGTGAGCCTTTAGCATTACTGCACATCAACATCCAACATTACCAAATTTCAACATTCAAAATATAAAGTTTAACTTAATAGTTTTATGTGAAAAATAATAATTTGTTAATGGCTGACGATAATAATAATAATATATTATGGCCTCGAGTGCCGGGTGCAAGCTTTATTATTTGCCCCCAGAGGGTAGCTTGCATGTCGAATTTCGTCGTTCCTTGGAACGCCATGAAAGTTAAGGAGGTTAGATATCTAGGCTCGTTGGCACTACAGCGCTTTCTAGTAGAGAATAGACGAACTTTGTGTTGGTGGAAAACCCCGAGATTAATTTTTCCATTATGAACACGGTCTTCTGAATTCGAATGGGTTCTATAACATGGCAAAAACGTATGACAAGCATGTCGTGATTTTCGTCGCCTTTCAAAAATCACTTACCACAGCCAGGAGCGAACCTGCAAGCTTGGGGTTAGTAGACCGACACGTTAAACACTCACCCACCGTGGCAAGCTATGGCTTACGATTAAAACATCAGTCACCTGTGGTTGCTTGCCCTTCATCATAAAAATAAGTAACTGGACATTTTTGATAGACTGCATAACAGAAAGATTTTAAGCCTTTCCATGAATACGGAATTTTGGTACTTAAACAATGATTAGATTATTTATTGTCTGGCTTTCATTGAACCCTGTACAACTTGCGGGAGTAGTATACTTCGCAATAACTTGCTCTACAAAATTCACGTAGACAAAGTGACATCATGGACAACACTGAAGTTTAAACGAAGCAGGCTACATGTTAAATTCTAAGTGTTGATAAGGCATTACAAACAAACACAAGCCTAACCTGGGGCTTACGTCTCAGACGCTCTTGCTTGTAGTACACGCAACAATTTTAGTCTAGACAGTCATCAAACCTAATAGCGGTCCAAGGTTTCGTCCAGACAGTCATCAAACTTAATAGCGGTCAAAGGTTTCGTCCAGACAGTGGTCTACCCTAGTAGTGGCCAAAGGTTTCGTCCAGACAGTGGTCTAACCTAGTAGTGGCCAAAGGTTTCGTCCAGACAGTGGTCTAACCTAGTAGTAGCCAATGGTTTCGTCCAGACAGTCGTCTAACCTAGTAGTGGCCAAAGGTTTCGTCCAGACAGTCGACTAACCTAGTAGTGGCCAAAGGTTCCGCCCAGACAGTGATCTAACTTAGTAGAGGCCAATGGTTTCGTCAAGACAGTGATCTAACTTAGTAGTGGCCGAAGGTTTCGTCCAGACAGTCGTCTAACCTAGTAGTGGCCGAAGGATTCGTCCAGACAGTCGTCTAACCTAGTAGTGGCTGAAGGTTTCGTCCAGACAGTCGACTAACCTAGTAGTGGCCAAAGGTTCCGCCCAGACAGTGATCTAACTTAGTAGAGGCCAATGGTTTCGTCAAGACAGTGGTCTAACTTAGTAGTGGCCGAAGGTTTCGTGCAGACAGTGGTCTACCCTAGTAGTGGTCGAAGGTTTCGTGCAGACAGTGGTCAAACCTAGTAGTGGCCAAAGGTTTCGTCCAGACAGTGGTCTAACCTAGTAGTGGCCAATGGTTTCGTCCAGGCAGTAGTCTACCCTAGTAGTGGCCAATGGTTTCGTCCAGGCAGTAGTCTACCCTAGTAGTGGCCAATGGTTTGGTCCAGACAGTGGTCTAACCTAGTAGTAGCCAATGGTTTCGTCCAGACAGTAGTCTACCCTAGTAGTGGCCAATGGTTTCGTCCAGACAGTAGTCTACCCTAGTAGTGGCCAATGGGTTCGTCCAGACAGCAGTCTACCCTAGTAGTGGCCAATGGGTTCGTCCAGACAGCAGTCTACCCTAGTTAGTGGCCAATGGTTTCGTCCAGACAGTAGTCTACCCTAATAGTGGCCAATGGTTTCGTCCAGACAGTAGTCTACCCTAGTTAGTGGCCAATGGTTTCGTCCAGACAGTAGTCTACCCTAGTTAGTGGCCAATGGTTTCGTCCAGACAGAGGTCTAACCTAGTAGTGGAAGGTTTCGTCCAGACAGTGGTCTAGCCTAGTAGTGGCCAATGGTTTCGTCCAGACAGTGGTCTACCCTAGTAGTGGCCAATGGTTTCGTCCAGACAGTAGTCTACCCTAGTAGTGGCCAATGGTTTCGTCCAGACAGTAGTCTACCCTAGTAGTGGCCAATGGTTTCGTCCAGACAGAGGTCTAACCTAGTTAGTGGCCAATGGTTTCGTCTAGACAGAGGTCTAACCTAGTAGTGGAAGGTTTCGTCTAGACAGAGGTCTAACCTAGTAGTGGAAGGTTTCGTCCAGACAGTGGTCTACCCTAGTAGTGGCCAAAGGTTTCGTCCAGACAGTGGTCTAACCTAGTAGTGGCCAAAGGTTTCGTCCAGACAGTGGTCTAACCTAGTAGTGGCCAAAGGTTTCGTCCAGACAGTGGTCTACCCTAGTAGTGACCAATGGGTTCGTCCAGACAGTGGTCTACCCTTGTAGTGACCAATGGTTTCGTCCAGACAGTGGTCTACCCTTGTAGTGACCAATGGTTTCGTCCAGACACTCGTCTAACTTAGTAGTGGCCAAAGGTTTCGTCCAGACAGTGGTCTACCCTAGTAGTGGCCAATGGTTTCGTCCAGCCAGTGGTCTAACTTAGTAGTGGCCAATGGTTTCGTCCAGACAGTGGTCTAACTTAGTAGTGGCCAAAGGTTTCGTACAGACAGTGGTCTACCCTAGTAGTGGCCAATGGTTTCGTCCAGACAGTGGTCTAACTTAGTAGTGGCCAATGGTTTCGTCCAGACAGTGGTCTAACTTAGTAGTGGCCAATGGTTTCGTACAGACAGTGGTCTAACTTAGTAGTGGCCAATGGTTTCGTACAGACAGTGGTCTAACCTAGTAGTGGCCAAAGGTTTCGTCCAGACAGTGGTCTAACCTAGTAGTGGCCAAAGGTTTCGTCCAGACAGTGATCTAACCTAGTAGTGGCCAAAGGTTTCGTCCAGACAGTGGTCTAACCTAGTAGTGGCCAAAGGTTTCGTCCAGACAGTGGTCTAACCTAGTAGTGGCCAAAGGTTTCGTCCAGACAGTGGTCTAACCTAGTAGTGGCCAAAGGTTTCGTCCAGACAGTGGTCTAACCTAGTAGTGGCCAAAGGTTTCGTACAGACAGTGGTCTACCCTAGTAGTGGCCAAGGTTTCGCATAGATAGTCAATGGCTTTGTCCCACCATGGCTTTAGAAGAATGCAGGTCAATTTTTCAATTTATTGAGCAACCAAAAGTAATTTATGAACATTTGTAACTCACGATAACGACACATTGTTTGAAACCTCTTACAGCTGAGTAACATGGCGGCAATTCAAACAATACCATCAAACAAACTAACATCAACGTCCGCACGTTGTCCGTAACGTCATCGACTACACAAATTCCCATAAACACGTAGGCCTACATATCGCGGTTTGTACTTGAACCGATCTTGCCACCTAGATTTTACGCTTTACTTGCCCATAAATTTCTATAAATAAAGTAAGCTTTCTGTTTGAACATCTTGAATTTTTACTAATACTTGGCATTTTTCCCGGTTAAAGACCATTTTTGTTTGTTTGTTTGCTTCTCTGTTTGTTGGGAGTTGGTCCACTATCTGGTGCAGCGGCTGGCGTTCTTGGCTGTCACCTCAGAGGTCTGGGTTCGATTTCCGGTTCTGCCAAGAAATTGGTAATCAGGTGTGAGGCTGGAATTTCAGAAACAGTAAACCAAAGGAATGAGTACTCAAATCGTATAATTTTATAAATATCGAATAACCGGAGAGTGTTGCAGCTAAGCTGTCAATCAATGGAGTCGGCACACAAATGATATTTGCAGTGACGAATTGCATTCTAATTTCATAAATATACATTTTTGTACTAAGTGTGTGATTTGCAAATACTCATGCTGTAGGAAAAGACGCGGCATCATTGCTGTTCAGTTCGCATTTTGGCCGTAGGGACGCGTGTTTCATGTCCAAACTATTAAACGATAATTCATTTACAGGTTCCAAAGTATTGATATAAACCCAGATTTCATCATAAAAAGTAGTCAGAATGGATCACAATAGGTTAACTAAGACAATTTTAAACCTAGCACTATCCCTGAGAAAACACAACAATTGGCTAGTAGAAATAAAACAAGGCGGCTTCGGTGGCGTAGCTGTGCTTATATGACCAAGATCGCGGGTTCAAATCCAGCCGAAGTCGTCGGATTTTTTAGAGCGTTAAAAGTCCCTCAGTATGCCTTCCTTCGGAGGGGAAGTAAAGCCGGTGGTCCCATGTCACAGATTTATGGCATGTTAAAGAACCTTCCACTAACTACACCTGTGTGAAGCTAAATTGTATAGGTTAAGAATGTAAACAACGGTCTTAGGTTCCTACGTTCATTGTCAAGAGCCGACTGCGGTGGCGTCTGGTAGCTAAGTTCTGAACTAGTAATCGTTGACGGTGGCGTTTGGCGGCAAAAGTAGGAACTATTTGAAAAATTCAAAAGTCTGCAGTCCTTACTTAAATTAAATAAAAAACAGATAACACACACTAATACAGTCATCACATTTTACACCGGTTATCAGACAGTTTCAACACACACACAAAGTACACGGGGCTACATGACCGCGTTGTCACAGCCCCTAAACTTAAGAACCAACCAACCAGAAATAAAACAAGACCTACAAGAAATTGGTATCAACGAAGACATCATTCAAAATAGACCACTATTTAGAACCCTAATAAACAGACAGAAATGTACCAAGAAACCTACACGGAAGAAAACAGAGACAGTAGAACGCAAAAGAGAGCACAGTGAACGGATGAAGAGAAATTGGGAAGAAAAGAGGAAACATTGTGCTAAATTAGTTCCAACCCACTCCTTAATTGTGCATAACGAATCAAATAATAGTCTAATAATATTGAAGATGATAATAATACTAACAACTCTGCCATAGCCGGTCACAAGCCCGTGTTGAGAAAGGAGGAGGGAAGGATCTACAGGGACTTCGTTTTATATGTGACGGGGATTTTCGCTCGCCCGCTCGCCTGTGCTGCGAGCCGGTCTCCCGCCAAGCACTTCGCCGTAATGCCCTTCTTGGCGCCACAAGTGTCCCTCCTTTGCAGTCTGCTGAGAGCGTTAACAGCGAGAGGTTCAGTATAGTCAATTGTTCACGTGTTTAGTGTTCAGTGCGCTGTTCCAATGCGATTTTCATTACGTGACATTCAAATTCCTATACTCAATGACTCAGTGCCGGGCGGGCGCCGCATTGCGGCAAAGTGCTTGGCGGGAGACAGGCTCGCAACGTGGGCGAGCGGGCGAGTGAAAATCCCCATCACATATAAAGCAAAGTCCCTGTACAACCTGGAGAGAGGAAAGAAATCTCGTCCTAGGGAATAAGGTGTCGTGCCGGATGCGACCCGTACCGCAAGCGACCCACCAATTTGCCATCGTGCCACTAGCGACCCAAGCACTGATGTATCGGTGGAATCAGGGAATTTCTAACACATCTGTCTCTGCTAAAATTCCGCTTAAGTTAGGTTCGGCGCCGTAAAAATTGAAGAGCTTATTTCCAAAGTGACGTAAATCCAAAATGGACGGTTTTTCAGTTTTTTCTTTCATAAGCAAGTTTATAGGTTCTCTCAACGTATAGCAAAGGTGTTAAATCGCAATACGTCGTATATCCCATATTAACAGAGATTTAAGAACTAAGTTTATTTGCAAATTGATGTAACTCCAACGGGAATTTATTTCCAATGTATCCTATATCCATATTGACCAATCCGATACATCTCTGGACATAACGTGATATCATGGGATAAATCAAGGCCATGGCTAACTTTGAAGAATATTGTTACGGCTGTGAGTTTGTTTCGTCGCCTCGCCGCGTGCGTCACAGCTGCCCTGGGCTATCCTCTGCCTCTGTGTGTTACCTGCGCCTTACGCAATGGGCTGCGAGGACAAAGGGATGGTCCAGAATATTCGTGACCCAGCCAGTGATGGAAATCTCGAGAAGCCGTGAATCCTGGACGATTCTAGAAGCATTCATTGAGTCACCAGCCTGCTATATAAGCGGCCTCATCAGTGAGGGAGGGACAGTGTTTTTGAGCTAGTGCGTGTTTTTACCTGAGCGACTTTAGTGTGGTGACGTGACTTGCGAAACCCAAGTGAGGGTATTGCATGCAGTGAAGTGCTGTGGTGAATTGCGAAACGCCGTGAGCTGTTCCCTAGCCAGCGGACAGCGGAGCAGGGTGTAGCAGACTCGTAAGTAGCCTAACGGTAGTTTGTGTACTCAAGGGAGTGTACAGGTATTTCGGTGAGTGACAGACTTCTGAGAACCACCTGGTTTCTATTTACTGAGAAAGTTATGAACGTCATTGAACAGGGTCCGCACACATCACGGACGATGTAATTTCTGATTGCACAAGCGGGGGAAAATTCGAAGGCCATTCTGCAACTGTGCCAATGTACCTCAGACCATTCAGCATGTTGCCCTCGAGTGTCCAAAGAGGAGATTAGAAGGAACTATCCAAGATATGCACAGTGCCATTGATGGTACTGTCAACTGGCGAATACCCTGTAAATGTCTAAACTGTTACTGTACCTACAATCTACTTTGTGCGAGTTCAAACCCGGCCGATGTCATCGGATATTTTAAGAACGTTAAAAATCCCTCAGTATGCCTTCCTTCGGAGGGGAAGTAAAACCGGCGGCCCATGTCATAGATTTATGGCATGTTAAAGAACCTGCCACTAATTACACCTGTGTGAAGCTAAATTATATATGGGTTAAACATTTGACTAACGTTCTTAGGTTCCTACGTTCGTTGTCAAGAGCCGACTGCGGTGCCATCTGGTAACTAAGTTCTGAACTAGAACTTGTTGTTGACGGTGGCGTTTGGCGGCAAAAGTAGGAACTACTTGAAAAAATTCAATGTCTGCCGTCCTTGCTTGAATTAAAACAGATACACACTAATATCAGACAGATTCTACACACACCCAAAGTACATGGGGCTACATGACCGCGTTGTCGCAGCCCCTAAACTGACGAACCAACCAATCTACTTTGTAACCTTTTTGTTATATGTTTAATTTTAATCCTTTGCCGAAATGAATCCTCATTTTGCTATATGAAATAAACAAATCATAGTAATAATAATAATAATATAATGAAGGCTATGAAAGAAAATGTTGCCTGCTAAATATGCCTGTGAAATACGCCTTGCATCGTAGAGAAAACTTAAGTTACTCTGATTTAGAAAGACACAATAACATTGATGATACGTTCCTCTGGATCACACTGTTATTTCTTTCAAACGTTTCCATTCTTCTGGCTGCCAAAATGAAATCTTAAATCGTATTTCATGGTCTGTTGCCGCGAGATGACGCGGCAGGTCATCAATAACGTTCAGCGAGCTTCCTGGTCGATGCGTGTCTTCCAGATCAAGTCGTCCTCAATAATGAAGAGAACGAGGAAATAAAAGAACTGGCTCACATTCATTGCGTGCCTATTCTTCACTCATTCTACCAATGGAGAATAGCAGTCCTGCCATACAATCTACACAAAGAACAACTATTAGGGACAGTTAAACGAAAACGGCTCAACCACCGAACGTCCGGTAGAGTTTTGCCACGTAATTCTCTCATGGCCCTACAGAACACTTGAAACATCTAGATTATAAATGAAAGCCCCATCACGAAGGGAAATTCTATAATAAACAAATAGATGAAATACATGTTAATAAACACTATAAAAATTAAATACATATTAACAAAAACGGTCAAGAAAAATACATGTAAGAACACAAGTTTATATCCGTATAAATAAACACGATAAAGATGTAATACATGTTAAGAAACATGATAAGGATTAAATCCGTGTAAATAAACACGATAACGATTAAATACATGTTAGGAAACAGGATAAAATTAAATACAAGATACGAAACACGATAAAAATTAAATGTTAAGAAACATGATAAGGATTAAATCCGTGTAAATAAACACGGTAAAGATTAAATACATGTTAAGAAACACAATAAGGATTAAATCTGTGTAAATAAACACGATAAAGATTAAATAATACATGTTATGAAACACCATAAGGATTAAATCCGTGTAAATAAACACGGTAAAGATTAAATACATGTTATGAAACACGATAAGGATTAAATCCGTGCAAATAAACACGATAAAGATTAAATACATGTTAAGAAACACGATAAGGATTAAATCCGTGTAAATAACACGGTAACGGTTAAATGCACGTTAAGAAATACGATAAAGATTAAATCCGTATAAATAAACACGGTAACAATCAAATATGGATTAAGAAACTGAATAAAGATTTAATCCGTGTAAATAAACACGATAAAGGTTAAATACATATTATGAAACACGATAAGGATTAAATCCGTGTAAATAAACACGATGGAGATTAAATACATATTAATAAACACGATAAGGATTAAATCCGTGTAAATGAACACGGTTAACATTAAATACACGTTAAGAAACAGGATAAGGATATAATCCGTGTAAATAAACACGGTAAAGATTGATTACATGCCGTTTATTGAACAACTAAAATGCAGAATTGTTGAATTGGTGAATTATGATACTACTGCTGAACCCAGAATCGGAAGATGCGACCTGCTTATTTTGTGACTCAAATTTTTCAAATGACTCTACAGGTGAATTGTGGAGTCAGTGCTCCTTATGTAAAATGTGGACTCACAGTGATTGTGCAGGTCCGGAGAGTGCAGTATATGTGATTATTGTAAACCTAAGTGAATCCTAGGTATGCTGGGGCTGGGAATCATGCACAGGAATTTTATGTCAATAAATTCTTCCCAAAGAAGAATTTCATGGTTGTATTTAATACAAAATTGACGTGTCTCATATTACTACCCAATTTAAAACTTCTTTCAAACTGAGGTTTTCTTATAAACATTAAGTATTGTAAATACTATTAGCTTGAGAAAATTCATGTTCATGATGCACATTCAACATAAAATTTACTAACCAATTTCCTTTCAATTTCTTATTTATGACTATTGTGACACTTTCTAGGTCCCAAAACAAAAAGGGTATCTCTACTATTTATATTGTGTAGGCTGTCAAAATTATTTTAACATTTCCAATTTATTTTAAAAACAGATATTGTCTTTTAATATTTCAATTACACAAATGAACCAAAATATTAATTATTTAGCACCTAGTACGTTAACGAAATGTGTGCCTGATACAGAAAAAAATATCAACATTCTATCTTGACAAATATAGATGTGAGATAATTTTTATCAAACAGCTGTAATTTCACTAAATTTGGCTTGGCAATTTTAACATAACCACTCATTAATTACTTGGCATCAAATACTATATATTGTTTACTGTGACGTACAGAATATTGTGGACGCAATGCTCTCTAGTTACGCGCCCTGAAGGATCAAAACAATAGCCCACGCAGTACTTAGGCAATTAAATGTAATTATCTGAACCTCTAGCTGTCAGCAAACTGAAAGTTAGCGCCGCCGCATACATGCGAGTTAATTGAGAAAGACTTCACTCTTGACATGCATCATGAACAGAACGATCACAAACGTAGCCTCGGTCAGATGAAATGCTAATAGAGTCAGAAGAGGACTAAATTTTAACCGACTGGCTGCGTGGTTCAGTGGTAACCTTCTCGATTGCTGTGCCCAAGATTACAGAATTGAATCCTGGCGCAGTCAGATGACATATGAGGGTGCGCAAATGCAAGGGAGCCGTGTTAGCAGATTTACTGGCACGTTAAAGTTCCCCTTCGGACCAAATTCTGGCACCCCGGTGTCTCTAAATGCCACAGTAGTTAAAAAGGGACGTAAACCAATATTAGGCTATTATAATATAAAATTTAAAGGGGGACCGTGATGGCGCAGTGCCTTAGCTGCTCGTCTTTCATCCGGACGGCCAGAGTTCGAATCCAGGTGACAGCGGGTTGAAATTTTCACCTGAAAAATCACGTGGCGTCAGGAAGGGCAACCGGCCTTAATATCCCGGCCAAAACCAAAATGAGCCTGGTTGGCTCCGGCGACCACAATTGGGAAAAGCCGAAGAAAATTTAACCGACAGTGGTGGCTACGCTCGCTAAAGCGCAGCGTTAGGTCATGGGGCCAAGCTCTCTGCTGACTCGGTAGACGCGTGGGTTCGAGCCCCACCGTTGGCCGTCTTTGAAATGGGTTTCGCGGTTTCCCATTTTCAACTCTAGGCAAATGCTGGGACGGTACCTTCTGACAGGCCACGGCCGCTTCCTTCCACATCCTTGCCAAGTTTCATTCACCATCATCATTTCATCTCTCATTAACTCCTCTCATCAGGTTGGCGTCAGAAAGAGCATCCGGCCGTAAAAACCTTCCGTCACAAAGACTTCCATCGCATTTCATCCCCCACCCCGTTGGTAAATGGGAATAATAAGGGGAAGACATACATACATTATTATAAAATTTAAACAGATTTCTGCCTACAAGTAAGGCAAGAAAGTGAGTTTTTTTCCCCGCTGATATTGTAATATAGTTTATGTTCGACCCTGACTATTATATGAGAATCTGTTAAATGCTGAAGATAATTGGAGGAAGAGGGATGAGTTTGGCGTCCCGAGGGGGCTGGAGGCCGCTCTGCCTATGCTGGACCAAGTCATATCGATAGAGGAAATTAAGGAAGTAATAGCAAAAAGTAAAGGAGGGAAGTCAGGTGCTATTTCGGGGATAACAAATGAATTTTGGCAAGAGTTGAGTAACAATAGGTTCATGATGGACAGCTTGGTAAAAATCTTTAACAAAATCTTTGAAGGAGGTAGATTTCCGAGGGCGTGGCAGGAGGAAATAATTTGTCCAATATATAAGAAGCGTGGGGACAAACTAGACCCAGGCAACTATAGAGGCATAACTTTGCTTGATAATTTGAGCAAAATGTACACCGGGGTCTTATCCAAGCGTTTAATAGCATGGGCAGAGGGCTGTTCGGTGTTCTCGAGACTCCAGACAGGATTCAGAAAATGGATGAGGACTAGTGACAATATAATGGTGGTTAAAACGGTGATGGACAAGTACATAAGAAGGAAAAGAGGTAAGCTGTATATCACAGCTATTGATTTGGAGAAGGCGTTTGATTCAGTGAGCAGGGGAGCTGTCATGGCTAAACTGGGAAAAATCGGGGTGTCACATAAAATGATACGAGCAATTGAGAATGTGTATTCCGAAGTGAAATGTGCAATTAAAATTAAAGATGATGTAATTGTAGGAGAGATAACGTCTAATATAGGATTAAAACAGGGATGCAAATTATCCCCGGTGCTTTTTTTTTGTGCTATTTATCAACGATATTTTCGATTCAAAGGGCTTTGAGCAACGGTCCAACCCTTGCTTGGACAATTATGATATCCCGGGCCTAGCTTTTGCTGATGACATCCTTCTGCTTGCTCTAACACCCTATAATATGCAATATAGTATTGACGAGATTGTGAGATACTTAAGAATTAACCCGAGTAAGACCAAAGTTATGGTCTGCAAAAAAGGAGTTAAACTGGCTAAGAATGAAAAGTGGGTCATGTATGGGTCACAGTTAGAGACGGTGAAAAAACTTGAGTATCTAGGGACGATAATGGCGAGTAATGGTAAATGGACCGAACTAATTAAAAGGGCAAAATAGAAAGGGCTAGCGGCATTGGCGAATGTTAAAGTGTTAGAGCGTAGGTTACCGAATCTTGACTACAAAGTGTATAAGAATGTGTTCAACGCACTCATCGTTTCAAGAGCACTCTATGGAGTGGAAGTATGGGGTTTAGAGGAAGGAACGAAAACCCTGGACAGTATTGTAAGTAGGTTTGCCAAGATAATTTTGGGGCTACCTAGTTGCACGGCGAATTGTGGAGCGAGAATGTTGTGTGAGGATGTAAGCATTAGACAACATATCATAAAAAAGGTCATAAAGTCATTGATTCGTTTAAAAGCAGGTGGAGGGGGGGAAATGCTTAAGGTAGCCTACCTGCACCAAATGAAGCATCAGCAAGAGGGCTACTGGGTGGACGGGGTAAGAAGTGTACTGGAAAGATTAGGAATGGGTTATCTATGGGATAGGGACTTACAAAGAGAGGAAGGTAGGGTGTGTAAGAAAGTGTGTAGAAGGGTTAATGACGTAGAGTTGCAGGTGCTAAGAGAAGAGTGCACCAGTAGGAGAACCTTAACGGAGTTCTGCGAAATAAGGAACTTTATGAGCATAAAGCCTCAATGCGTAATGAAAAGAGAAATGAGAGGGATAATTTGGTGGTTAATGGGGGTGTATAAGAACAAAGCGTTGAGAGAAGTAGGAAAAGAGGACATTTGCCTGTTTTGTGGGAAGGTTATGGGTGCAGCGCACCTGATCAGGGAATGCAAGGAAATTAAAATGATAAGAGCAAAGTTTGTAGACAAAGCAGATCTAAACAGAATAGAAAATGAAAATGAGTATCACACTTTAATTAAATTACTAAAAAGGGAATGGGGGAAAACAGGTCAATTAGCAAAATATTTTAATACCATCAGGGCAATGTGGAATAAGAAAGTGTCGGATGAGATTCAGAACAAAGATGCATGTAAATTAATCATTAAAGTACAGGAGATGGCTTCCTAAGCTATAAATCTTGTTAAAGCTTAGGAGAGCCTACCTGTATTAACTAGGTAGCCTATACGATTACTACAGTACAGCCACATATTGCTGTCTGTAGATTTTTCCTGTGAGTTTTTTATTTTTCCTTACTACAAAACTTATCAGACTCTTACAGTCAGTAAGGGCTCGATAGGGAAATAAAAGTAATTCTTTCTGTGATGTGTCTCCCATGGAGAACTGTCAAAAAATGAAGAACACTGTGTCCACATTTATGATTAAGAAAGAACTTTGTGCAGTCTCCATCAGAAAAGTTGCCCAGTGATATTGTGAATGAAGATAACTACTGCAAAGCATTATTAAGTTTTGAAATAACGAGGAAGCTATGAAATGCCGAATGAACATTTGGTTTAATTATCTAACGCCATACTGTAAATTTATGTTATATATGTGTTTATTGTCTGTATGTCACGATATGACTCTCTGAGTTAAAGTGACAATTAACAAGTAGATTTGGTTAAATAAATAATAAGAAAGATAACACTATTTTTCATTATGAAACAGTTTCTCCCACCAATCACAGCTCAAGAAACAGTTGTTTGACCAATTAGATAATGATAGCATCGCACCTGCGCTAAGTTCCAAGGCCTTCTAATTTAAATTTCACTGCGTTGCCCAGTGTCATAGTGGTGTAATCGAGGAGGGCATGGACTAATAGAAGGCATTCTCTGCGTCACATGCGCTCTATTCATTACATAAAACTGGTGAAATCTCGACAGATATTTAGGAATATTTATGGTCGAACATAGAATAGTTATAATAATTATCGTCGAACATAAACAGTCGTATGCAACTCGCCTATAATGGTAATTAAGACACTCGTATGAAAATTATAAAACTAGCATACGCTCGTTTTATAAACATACTCGTGTCTTGATTATTGCCATTATAGGCTCGTTGGATAATGTACTATTACTAGCGGACCCGTGCGAGAGATCTCGCATGTTCATAAGTCACTCTTTCCCCAATAGGTTTATAATACAAGAAAAACCTGGAAGAGAATTAACGTTTAATAGTTTTAAGGTTTCAGACGACAACTCATAATTGCAGCATGTTACAACAACAGTATTTGCAAATCGCACACTTATTACAAAAATCGATACTTATGAAATTAGGATGCAAAAGAAAACCCTGTAAAAGAATTAATGTTTAATAGATTTAAGATGATTTACTGTTTCTGAAATCCATGCAAAATGATAAAGGAAAGGCCTCAGATTGTTAAAATGACATGAATCAGGCGTCACAGCGGCCGAAATGTGAAGTGGACAGCAATTATGAAGCAACAGTATCTACAAATCGCACACTTCGTACTTTCTTTAGAAGTCGTTTTATAAAGGAATTATAGATATTTATGGAATTAGAGTGCAATTCGACACTGTTAATGTCTATTCTCTTTCATTTGAATGCTCATTTGTCACGAACGGTCGCTTGTGAGCGCCGCAGAAGGGATCTATACTACTGAAATAATAGCCTATAATGTATGTGATGTCTGAAACTAGTATTTTTTTGTTTTGTTGTTGTTGTTGTTGTTGTTGTTGTTGTTGTTGTTGTTGTTGTTGTTGTTGTTTGATGTTTCAGTTTAGGGACAAGGGGCTTCTTTGTCATTAGTCTGTTAACTTGTTTGAGTATATGGTGACCATCCCGTGGTGTGGGGCTAGCATATTTTACTCTTAGCCCCGAGGTCCAGGTTCGATTCTGCCAAGAAATTTAATTCTGGTCTGAGGGCTGGAATGGGATGCACCCAGCCTCGTTGAGGCAAAGCTGAGAAAAAGTGGCTTCGATTTCCACCTCGGATAACCTGGAAGCGGTTTCCCATGGTTCCCCACTTCTACTTCAAACGAATGCCGGGATGGTTCCTAACTTAAGGTCACGGCCGCATCCTTCTCAATCCACGTCTCATATACACACACTACTGCAGACATCACAGTGACATAGGTTATCAGACAGGATCCTACATACACCCAAGAACTCGGGGCTAAATAATCACGATGACGCAAGCCCCTAAATGAACTAACAAAGCCATGAGTAAACTGAATTTTTCTGGTAACCTGTGTTACTCTGCATTTGTGTATGCAATTGTAATATATAAGTTACAGAATGGCAATACAGTTACCGGCAGTTAGCTCTAGACTTCCCCATACCACTCCCCCAGAATACTACACTAGCGTAAAACATTTGCCACGCTGAGCGTATCTGTGTTTGATTGTGAGAAACGTATGTCACGCGCGCCAACGTTCTCAGATAGGGAAGTATTCGGCCCTCTCCCCACACCACTCTACAACCCTCTCCTACCGCTGAGCTCTCAAGGTCAAGTGCATAGCTAAACGCCGGTATCTGTAATACCGTTGGACTTCAAATAAGATAGCTGTCCAGAATGAACATGGAGCGCATGTGGAGAAAAACAGTATCAAAATCCCAAACAGGGTGGGTCCTGCAAGTCTGGCCCTTGGATCGCAGAACGTTCAGCTCCTCATATTCATCAAGCGTGGCACAGTGCACTCAGTTACCCTGATTTATTGGACTGAATAATCTCGGGATTTTCTGCCAACACAAAAGTTCCTCGTTTCTCTACTAGAAAGCGCTATAGTGTCAAGGAGCTTAGACATCTAACCTCCTTGACTTCCATAGCGCTCCAAGGAACAACAAAATTCGACATGCAAGCTGCCATCTGTGTCTCAAATAGCAAAGCTTGCACCCAGCCACCAAGGCCATACGATATTATTATTATTATTATTATTATTATTGGACTGATTTTTGTTGTTCCTTGAAATTAGAAGATAGGGACTATTTGATCATCAGCCCAATGTACTGACTGTGTGAATGCTGGCTGTCACTCTGGCGTCTATACAAAATGCAATGTAATTCATTACGAGTATTGTCTGTATTTTCTTACCTACAATCTCCTGTCTAATATCAAGTTCCATAACTGCGCCAACATATTCTCAAAGTTGGGACAGGGAGTGCCATACCTGAAACGACAAAACACACTGCATTAGACAATATGCAAGAACTTCATTACAATAAAGAGTTTAACAAGAAGTTCCGTGACGAAATAAAGAGCCTACTTTTCTTAAAATTTAAGATTCATGCCAATGATTAATCTATATGGATCCAGCTAATCGTAATCGTAATCTTGAAGACCCGTGCACTTGTGAGTGTGTATTCGAAAATGGTAAGGGGGTAGGATTAGGAATGATGCGTCCGTGGCCTTAACTTAGGAACCACCCCGTCATTTGCCTGGCATAGAAGTAGGAAATTGCGGACAAACACTCCTAGAATAATTGCTGAGATGGGAACTGAAACCACCTCTTCTCAGTTTTGACTCACAAGGGCGAATAAACCCTCAGCTCAGAACTAAATTTCTTCTTAGAGCTGGAAATGGAACATATAATTCCACGGTAACAGCCAAGAATGCTATTCACTACGCCACGAGGCGAACGTGTTGCAATGGTGAGTGGATGGGGTGGATTATTTTATTGTAGCGGATGTGGCAGAAAGTATTTTAACCTTTAATTAGGTATGTGGGTAAGAGTTATGTAAGTGCTCACAACACTCCAACTAAAACTTGCACTATTCTTTTATAAATGTTAAATAAAGAGCAAATAACCAAATTCAATATTTATTACTATCTTAAAAATATTATCATAAGATATCTGGCACCACAGTTTAAAAAAAAACCTTACTGATTTCCAATCCCAAAGTCTTAATATTTTAGTTTCGTACTGCATGTACACTTTTAAGTTCAATTCCTCATTACTTCCAGACAGTTATTTACAAACACAAATATGTAAACTGATCCGTTCCTGCACTTCATCTAAAGAAGTATTCATTTCACACACTCCCAACACCACACAGAAGCGACAGCTCATTTTGCGAAGTAGAAACCAAATAGACACGATGTGTAACGTAACTGGGTATGCGGGGTGCTGACGACACCCCAGCCTATAAATGCTATTGTCGGCAATAATAGATACAACTAAATGCAAATGACATATTCAACTCCAAGCTTATTCAAGAAGGTACCATGTTCCTCAACAATGTAGCCAACTTCTGTCGAAAAAAAAACAAGCGAATATTACACGTGGGGTCTTCTCAGCACCGCACATAGGCCTACCCAGTTAAAGGTTAATATAGCAGAGAGATAAATATACAGTTTATTTTAGACCAGCTCTTCGTAACCGTGGTTGACGAATTTGCTTTCTAAGGATAACAAAACAATAACGTTCGGAAGATTGGTGACAAGGAATAGCTTAGTTATGGCTAGACTGTCGGACCTTGTTTTGCCAACACCCGTGAAATTTCGCAATTTGTTTCCGGTACATTGTTCTGCATAGAATTTAACATATAAAAATAATCATTAAGCTGCCGATAAGAGATTATAATAATGTTATTGGCTTTTCGTCTCTTTTAACTACTGCGGCTTTTAGAGACGACAGGGTGCCAGAATTTTGTCCCGAGGGGATCTTTAACGTGCCAGTAAATCGGCTGACACGGCACTCTCAAATGCTGATAAGAGAAATAAACTATCAACCAGCATGCTCATTCTAACAAAACAAGTTTTTAAGAAATATTTGTTGGCTTCTGGTCCTTTTTTTTGGCCATGTGGCCAGCTCTGATTTAATTTATTTTTACTTGTATTTTGTGTCATGGTATGATGAGGAAGATTATTGTATTGTAGCCAATATATTATACCGTATAAATTCAATGGGCTTATAATTAAAGACAACCCACACACAGACATCCAAACCCGTGGCCGATTTCGAGACTAACACTTGACCGCTGACCAACGCAAGCTGGCAGAAAAAAATATATGCAAAACATAAGATACAGACTGTCACTCCACAATCGATATGAAATAATTGATATGTCAGCAAATAGATTAATAAAGAAATGATTGGTGTTAAAGGAAGATGTGGGATGTAAAACCTACGGAGAAATGAAGAGGAAAGACGCGAAGAGTGGAGATTTGCTGCAAACTAATTCTCGGATTGAGCACTTAAGTCTGTTCGTCGAGTCGAGATAGTGCGCGTCAATACTTGCACGTGGTCACTTGACTGGCTGGACAGGGAAACACGCCCAGTTCACGTCATCGGCTCTGCCGGACAGGGGTAGCCAAGAAGCTCCGAGATCATTAGTCATGCCGCAGTCCTAGAAAAGACAAGACTTGCTGCACTGCATACTGTTGCCTGTCATAAGAGTTAGGAACTAATTAATTAATTAATTAATTAAATACATAAACGAACAATAAATAAACCGTGCTGTAGCATGTAACCGATAAGTCAGCCCGCTTCACTTGTAGGCTATATACAGCACTGAAGTTGGCGTACGTTCAACAGGCACAGCTCTATGCCCCCCTTGCGGGCAGCCTTGGAATCACGTGACAACTGTGTTTACTTCCATTATCTCGACTCGGCGAACAGACTTTAGAGAAGAAGATATGTTTGCCGAACTCTTATCTCGGAAATAGATTAACATTATTGCTCCAAAGAAACTTCCTATGATATTTCAATATGTTGATAACCCAAAACATCAAAAAATAGGAAATTGAGTTTTTCCACCAAAACCTAAGTTAGCGCCATCTTAAGCAGAAAGTTTACTTTATTTAGAGAGATAACAGAAATAGTCAAGTCATGGAGTGTTGTTATGTTAACTAGCCTATTCGCGAACTCAAGTGACGGTGCTGCCGTCATCTGGAACTAGCGTAAGCGTGATGGAAACTTAACCAACAGGCCTACTATAACATGTGATTTGAGTTGATGTGTGTGCTCTTCTCTCGTATTTTCAGTAATTTTCATAATAATTGAGGCTAAAAGATGACTTTTATAATTGCTCAGTTCCGCTGTGCTCTTCGAATTCAACAAATGCGATATCAATGCAATCCTTTCAGAAAAAGAAAGCTTTTCAGACGGAAGGGAGTCGATTGCTTCGCGTCGCAACGCCGATTTCGAAGTATATGATCGTATACGGCTGGCATTTTACAAAGGAGAATTCATTATTAATAATTACTAATGAATTTCTTACAATATCCAGTACCCTACATTCTCCCCTGCACTACAAACTAGGCGACTTAGCAAGGTCGAATTGACAGCTGTTCTTTCCATGTGCCATCATTACTTTTAGGGGTCGCTTTATTGTAGGTCTATATGTGGTTGTCTTTCGTTAGCTGGCCCCATTGCTCCTTCAAATCTGTGAAGCTCAGGTCTTGAGTTTTCAATCATATGCTATTAAAAAAATTAAAAACCTATATAGTCAATTTGTACAGTCTTTGACTTATCGACTTCAACAGTATTAGGCTATATCTTACAAATTCAAATGTATCTACTTACTGAAGTATGTAAAGCAATATACCGACCATACGCATATTACATATTCCTGAACATTTTTTTTCGGCAACTGGTGACCGAATTTCATTTTGAATATGATGAGGCGCCCCTTTCAAATTACTAGTTTGTAACCATAAAGCTTCAAGTCCCATAAAATCTTCCGTTTCTTGGAGTTTTCCGCACATAATTATGTGTTTGGCATCTAAAATTGCCTGTCCTTCAACGAGAGCCCGCCTAGAATTGCCAACAACATTCAATACGGTAGCCTACATAAGTCTATCACACTTGCGTCCACCATTTTGTCGCGATCGACCTGCCACCTACATTCGATTGAGTTCGCGAATAGAATTTATTTTTCTTCTCAGCACCATAGTGTAAAATAATAGGAGTTGGTAGTATCTTGACTCGCTGTTGCTAGGATACTGGAGCTCCAAGACATCTCATGCATATGCACCTCGTGCTCTGACTAACGATGCTAGGACTAGTTAAGAAGACCCCTGCCTACTTCTCGCCATGGCATCTCAAGACAGTTGGGTGGAATTTTTAACTGGACATTCAACCAACATCAGGAAGGGCATCCGGCCATTAAACACCAGCCAAACCAAAAATGAGCCAGATTGCGTCCGGGGACCTCAAAGATAAGATAAGATGCTGGTAGTTATTACTATCTTAAATAATGGCCGATGACCTGAACAATTTATAAATGTAAGTATTATTGTTGTTAATGCATTTTAGGGACTAGGGATATCTTAACAATCAGCCCCATGTAATGGGTCTTGGAATTGTCTATTAATAACTTCCAGTCGATCGAAATGAATATTTATGCCCAATTATATTAGGCAGGAAGACATCTGTAGGTGATTAATAATTATTTGCACAAATTGCAAAGGGGGTGGCAAGGAAGAGAAATTTCGTGCAACAGGAGAGCATCATCAGATACAGGTCAATAAAAGCAATCATATACAGAAGAAAACAAGATTATTCTACCAAGCATGATTAAACCTCACATCGCCAATCACAAATGAAGAGTGGGAATATATAGCCTAATGGGCCAAATGACTTTTTGTTTATTTTCAAATTCACATTTTGTTGTGAATTGTGTCATGAATCACCACCGATAATAAGATAAAACGAATCATGTGGAAAATAGCTTTGCAGTAATTTACATTTTCCCAGAAAGATGGAACATGATCCTCAATTTCAGTTATAGTGCGCCCACTCTTCAAAAATCATCTTCTCCTCAATCGCTAGGTTGGTAGGTAACATGCATGCCTTCCAAAACGTCTTCTTTCCCTGGCCTGTGGTTTCAAATGGCAATAAGTGTGCTTGCCTTTAATGCTGTCTATAAATTGAGTCCTTGGTCTTCCTCGACTCATCTTTCCTTCTAGCTTCCCTTCGAAGACTGTGGTGCACCAGTCAGAATGACGAATCGAATGGCCAACAAAACTATTACTTCTTCTGTTTAAGGATTCACACCTGTCTTTAAATCAGGCAGCAAGCATGAAATATCCTCGTACAGACCTATATCTATCGTCCCTATACTCTCTTCAGTCTTCGAAAGAATAATACATTGCCGTCTCCTCACTTTCACCAAACCACACCTCTCAGAAGAACAACATGGCTTCGTCCCTGGAAAATCATGTTTAACAAATCTGACTGTTCTGAACCATCACATAATTTCTGCAATAGATCAAAAATCTCAGCTAGATGTAATCTACGTCGACCTGGCCAAAGCATTTGATTCCGTGAACCATTTCCTTCTCCTCCACAAGCTTGCTTCACGATACAACGTACATGGATCCTTCCTATCCCTAATAAAAAGCTTCCTGTCCAATAGGCAACAACGGGTAGTGCTTCCAGGGTCTGTATCGTCCTGGCTCCCAGTCTCATCAGGAGTAACTCAGGGCAGTATCCTGGGACCCCTTCTCTTCGTGCTGTATATGGACGATATAAACACATGTGAGCAAAATTCTCCGTGTTCCCTTCTTCTTTACGCTGATGACCTCAAGATATTCAGAAAAATTTCCAATTCTGACGACCACGCTGACCTCCAGGAAGCAGTGAATACTTGTACTGATTGGTTCAACAAATGGAAGTTATCCCCAAATCCGAAAAAGTGCTTCAATGTGTCTTTCTCACTACTGAAATCTGGAAATCAGGCGAACTATAAAATATGTGGAAATAAATTGGATACGGTTTCTCAGGTGAGAGATTTAGGTATTATTCACGATGATAAACTGACATTCTCTCCCCACATTGACCATATCAAATCTCGCGCAATGCGCAGTCTCGGCATTCTATACAGATTCACAGAAATTAAAGACCTCACTGCACTTAAATTATACTTCACCACATATGTTCTCCCTATCCTAGATTTCTCTTCTCCAATCTGGTCTACTTCGGCTATAACCAATATTTCTAAATTGAACAGTGTCTTTAATTTCTTCATATCAATTGTCAAAGCTCGCAATCCTTCACTAAGGCACTTCGCCAAATCCGATATTCTAAACCAGCTCAATGTACTCGACCTGAGAAGCCGTCTACAATTTACTGACCTGTGTTTCTTACATAAAATTATGAATGGTTACACAAAATGTAACATGCTCTTAAGCTACTTCCCACTTCATGTTCCCTCCCGTTCAACACGCCAGAACCATTTACACCACGTACCTCGCCCACGTCTTGAAGTACAGAAGCGCTCTATTTTCCACCGTCTACCTACCCTTAGCAACTCCCTTCCAAACATTGACATATTCTCTCCCTATCGAACATTCAAACATAACATTAGAAGTTCCCTTTCACCCTCTTTTCCTAACCCCTCGCCCTCCTAATCACTCACTACCCCAATCACTCCCTGCGTCCTTCCCGAGATTTATCCTTTCTGCCGTCACTGCCAATTGTTACCTGTTATTGTTGTTGTTGTTTTTGTTATTATTATTTGAAATTGTTAAATTATTAGTGTAAAATGACCTTTTCATGGTTGTATCTAATAATTGTTAAATAAATAAATAAACCAAGGTACGTGTCTCCTTTGCTCTTCAAATAGTGATTTTTAGCCTATTTTCAATTTTGAAAAAATAGGCTTATGAGATCACCTTTTGTCCGTGAGTGTGTGCGTGTGTGTGTCTGTGTGTGGTGAGGAGTGTGTGTGTTTGTGTCCCCCTAATAAATTCTAAACGGCTGGAGCGATTTCAATGAAACTCGGTAAGTTCATAGCACTATTCCGGGCGACCCCGACCGAGCCCTTCAAATTTTGTTAAGACTCACCAATCCAATATGGCGGCTGTGCGAAATATTTCACCAGCATTCAATATCTCCGAAACTATTCCCGATATCACCCTGGAATTTATTACGGTGATAAACGGAACTACTTGAAGTTTACCTACGTGACTTTTGAAAAACTGGTAACTACAAAACCAACATGGCGTCCACGCGAATTTGCGACTTTTAAATAGACGTTTCTTGCGATTTAACCAACCAAACGCAATAAAACTTCAATATGGCGGCTGTGCGAAATATTTCACCGGCATTCTATATCTCTGAAACTATTAGCGGTATCACCCTGAAATTTTGTATGGAGATAAAGGGCATTACTAGAAGTTCATCTATAAGACTTTCAAAAACCGATTAACTACAAAACGAACAGGGCGGCCAAGCGCATTTGAAAATTTTAAATAGACCTTTCTCGTGATTTAATGTACCAAACACAATGAAATGTTTATACACTTTGTAATACACTGGTATCTAATTTAGTTCAATTGTTTACATAACCTCAAGATGGCGGCTTTGCGAATTTCAAAATTAAATTTTTATTTCTTGTGTCGTAATCATGCGATCGATGTGAAAGTTTGAATAATGAACCTACGCAATATTATTCCTTTAATGGTACATGATTGTATGGCCTATACATTTAACAATCCAACATGGCGACCATCCGAAATATTTAGACGGCTCTGAATATTTACGAATCTATTATAGCAATCAAACAGAATTTTTTATGTTCATAGGGGCTATGAACTTAAGTTCACCTAAAGGACTTGAAATAACCTGGTGATCACAAATCCAACATGGCGGTGACGCAAAATATAAATATTCACATGGACGTTTCTCGCAATGTAACCATCCGAGTGCAGTGAAACTTGGTAAAGTAAATCCTTATACGAATGTTAATTCACTGGCATCTAATTTATTTCATTTTTTTCCATAACCACAAGATGGCAGCTGTGCGAAATTTTAAAATCTCCTTGTTACTTCTTGTGTCCTAATCATGCGATTGAATTTTGAATGCTGCACGTACACAATAATCTTCATGTAACAGTTACATAACTCGAGGACCTACATTTTATATAAAATACAACATGGCGACCATCCGAAATATTTAGTTGATTCTAAATATCTACGAATCTATTACAGCAATCAAACTGAAATTTGGTATGTAGATAGAGGCAATTAACATAAGTAGGATATATGAAAATAGGCTGTATAGTTCTTCACGGAACTACTTGTTATTTGTTTGATAATTAAACTGAGTTTCTGCCCGAATTGGTCGCATTTAGACTGGCCCAAGAAAAAAAGTCCATGAGATGATGTGTAAGTCCGTCTGTCTGTGGATCCATCCCCCTTTGCACATTTGAATGGGTGCACTGAATTCCACAAAAATTGCTTTTACAAGTCGGTGAGTCATACTAGCATTGTTCTCGCCCCTGTCTGCATGCCAGTGCGGCAGCGCTGGCGGTATTCAGACACAGGGGCATGTGAGCAGCATAGAATCAGCAAACACCTTGTCATACGTGCGCAGAAATAAATAATTCACAAATGCCTCTTGCACTATGAATGATTACACGGCAAGTAAACACGTATTTCATTAGCAAGTTAAATTAATTTCTTTAATTTTCTTCGCTGTATATCATGTCGTCATCTTCCCCCCATTATAACTCCCAGCCATATTTTTCATGTACCTCACGTGAGTCTTAGTAGGCTACTGCTTGTGTGTCACAGCAAGCGCTGTTGTTGGACCTCATAACTTAAGACTAAAGGAAACTCTTCGTTTGGGCAATGTGGACTTTTAAGGGCCTGGGTAAAAATTGGCGGGCCACGTTACCCGTATAATCTCTACGTAGTATAAAACAAAGTTCCCGATTCCTTGATGTAACGGGTAATTTTGATCCGGTTTTCACAACTCTGTAAAGGATTTCTCGAAGAAGGTTTCTGTAGAAATAGATTCATTTATGACCAAAGGAAGCCGAGCAGTAACGATTTCAGTAAATCGAGTTGAAGATAAACCTGCCGTCCGTGCGTCTTTTAAGCTTACGCTGGGTAAACCGTTAAACATATCTATTTACTATGAGTGTAAGAATTGTTCAGCAGGAAAAGTTCTACAAAAAGTCCGGGACAGCATATCTCTATCTTTAATACATTACCCACTATAAGTGGTTCTACGTTTTCATTTCTTCCAACAACCTCCATTCAGTGAAAATTTAAATTACTTGCTTCGGAGCGAGTCTACGAGCTAGCGAGTGAGCCTATCACCCCAGCTTCTGCCAGCATTAAACTGTCGAGTCGTGTCGAGTTAAGACTTCAGAGAAGAGTATATGTGTTTGGAGTTTCACTGTTCACATCGACTTTTCTGAATTGCATCTGGGACCTGCCGTCCGTGTGACTTTTAAGCTTACACTGGGTAAACCGTTAAAGATACCGGGCGAAGCCGGGGCGGGTTGCTAGTTACAGTATATTAAAATAAATAGTGGCACACATGTTGTTGCTGTTGTTGATTCATTTTAGGGTTTTTGGGACATCGTGGTCATGTAGCCCCGATTAGGCTACTTGGGTATGTGTATAATTATGCTGATAGTCTCTGTTATTGTGATGGCTGGACTAACGTGTACATTTGTAATTGGGTCTAGGTTATATTATATTTTATTTTCTGTACAATTCATTTGTATGTGCATTTACCGTATTTCCGGTATTTTGAGTAGATTATTGAATATTAATACTAGCAGATCAATGTGAAGCGATAAGGGCAATGATTGGGGAGCCGATATCTCATTAAAATGTGTCAAGTTTTATTGGAAACTTATTTAATTAATTAGAAATTGCGCTAAGATAAAGTACAATTCTATACAGACATTGAAAAACGGTCATATTTCACAGAATTTCTATGCACACAATGTTCGACATATTAACGGAATTTGAGGTTAATTTTTGGGTGAAGTGGCTCCCCTGGTGGATAAATATGGTATTTCCGACATTTTAACTGATTCTGCTTTATTAATAAGAAGTTGCTTTACTCGTTGTTGACAGGTTAGGCCTCGATTATGTATAGGGAATATGCTGATTACCGCTTCAGCCAAATGACTCCTAATATATGACATCGATGAGTTATCTCTTTGTCCTGAGCAAACCAGTGTAATTAGGATGACAACAATAAACAAAAAACAGTTCTGCGGACAATGATTAACCCGTGAAGTAGCTGTGCGCATTAATTTGTGCACCACGACAAATCGGAGACCTTGGTATATGTTTTTGAAATGGCCCTGTGCGATGTGGAAGTCTAAGCATAGTGAGAATCCTGGTATTGTACTAGACTAGAAGCTGGCAGATATACGCCCTAACTACTTAAGCTGTCAGTATTAAGCTAGTGTGGCCTCTCACGAGTCTCCTAGCGACTTGTCTATTGCCTCGAATGTTCCGCATACACCTGCTCAACATCGTACTATAAGCTGGCAGGTTCACACATCATCATATAGAGCTCATGTAGGGCTCAATAAACTATGTAGACACCAACTTCGGATACGCAAGGCTGTTGTTGATTCTTTCAGGGACTTGGCGACAACGTGGTCAAGTAGCCCCGTGTCAGAGCATACCTCGTCCTAACACCGAAACTGTCGCCGTTTCCTCAGCTATCGGGAAAATCTTTAGATCCAGTTTCTTAAAATATTCAGAAAATTAACACCTAAGTCAATAAGTGAAATATTACAGTAACATCGCAATTATATACAGGGTGTAACAAAAATGTACGGCAAAAAATGCTGGACACATTCCTCACACGTAGACGAAGAAATTATGTTATATGAACATGGGTCCGGAAACGCTTTGTTTCCATGTTACACCTCATTGTCTCCAACTCATTACGCGTGGGAAACACACAAGAACAGAACATACCAGCATACCATATGCAACTCTTGCTCACAGGAGATGTTCAATATGCCCTCCGTGCGCACTGATACAAGCATCAACCCACCGTCGTAGTGAATCTTGGATGCGTTGATGTATCCCTGGAGTACTGCGTATGTTTTCGCAGCCTTCCATAACACGGGCACGGACACTCTGAGGATCTTGTACTGGGGTTCGATACACAAGAGCTTTCAAATGCCCTCACAATTATAAGTCCAGTGGTTTTAGGTCCGGAGAGCGCGGAGGCCAGGCAATTGGTCCACCTCTACCTATACATCTGTCACCAAATCTGTTATTAAGAAGCCGACGGACATTAACACTACAATGAGGAGGTGATACATCGTGCATCAAGTACATGTTTTGTCGCGCAGCTAACGGCACATCTGCTAAGTCGTATGGCAACAGGGCCATGTAAAACAAAACACTGGCGGTGCACCTACGATAATGACAAGGTAACCAGGCGTAATCAAGTGTGCTTGTTCCCCTTGATTCTAACATGCTGTTCTTGTTTGTTTCCCATGATTAATGAGTAGGACACAATGAGGTGTAACATGGAAACAAAGCGTTTCCAGACTCACGTTCATGTAACATAATTTCTTCGTCTACGTGTGAGGAATGTGTCCAGCATTTTGTACCGTACATTCTTGTTACACCCTGTATAATCTTACTCATACATGATCACATCAATAATAACCCATAAATTTCTACGCATAACTTATATAATATCCACATCACTATATCTATTTCAAGCTTTTTTTTTATCAAGATTAATATCTTTCGTCTTTAATACATATTGCAACAGATCTGATTTTTTTAAATTTTAAAGTGTGTTTTTTAGCCTTTAGAAGATTAGTATTTTTTTAGAAATAATTTTGATAACCATCTTTGATATGGAAAATGTTTGAATGCATACGTCTTGCATCTCTACGTATATTATAATTTGTTGCTGAGGAAGGCCACAATCATGCCGAAACCGGCACAACAAGGTTTTAATCTTCTTATTATATTATACTTTGTCAATAAAGAACAGGGCTAATATGGTCATTCTCATGCCCATTCATAAAAAGTTGATATATTATGTTTCCGTATCCAGATGCATTGTTAAATAATGTTCATCCAATGTTCAACTACAAGGAAAGCTTTATCATTGGCCTGAAAAACATCTTTTGTGCATGGTGATGGTAAATTCTGGCAAACCAAAAGGTGCTCTTCATCTTGTAGCAGTCCACAATCACAGACCATTTCTCCTTGTGCGTAGTCCCACTTCACAAGGTTGGATTTGCATTTCGAAACACTTGCGCGAAGTCGGTTGAGGGTTTTCCAGATGGGGTAGCGAAGGTGAAAACCTGCAGAAGGTTCTTCCTTTAGACTCATGGATGGATTAGGCACTTGTAGTTCCCACAGTTCACGCCTTCGTTTTCGTGCCGTATCTACAAGGGGGACAGTTCTTAAAAAACTCTTCCTTGACCTGAGTCGAACGGACTGTATTTGATGACCATAAAGGGGGTGACGTGGATCGGTTGTTTGATTCCAACGTTCAACTTCTGCAGCTACTTGCCTTCTTACGTGAGGAGGAGCGATTCCTGCGATAGGATAGAATTTTTCCGTTGGTGTTGGTCTCAGACACCCTGTAATTATGCGTCTAGCCTCGTTCACAGCAACATCTACTTGTTTAACATATGCAGAGTTTCTCCATACTGGGGATACATATTCTGCAGCTGATAGGCAGAGGGCCAGAGCAGATGTGCGTAGGATACGAGGGTGTGCACCCTAAGATGTGCCTGTTAATTAAAAAGTAGATAACTAACATGGTCAGCTTTGGACATTCAGGCTCCCCTTAAGTTAAAGAGAAAACAAAATACATGTAAATTATAGGAAGTTTGTCCGGGAAATAATATAATTACTACTAGTTATCGATAATTCGAGTAAAGGGCATTCGAGATATCGAGGTTCGACTCTATTTATGTCAGCTATTTTAGTAGAGTGTATAAATATCAACCACCGTATATGTGTTGACGTCATTTTGAGTAGGTTATGGATAGGTCGTACAAGATCCACCCACTTGTATCTTATGAGAAGGGAAGATCCCCCACTTTGTACCTGTGGAGCCACATTCATCGTGGTCCACATTTTAACCGAGTGTGTGGATCTTGTAGACTTACCTTGCTTTTGCAGATGACACTCAAACTTATATTAGCCGATGACGTGGTGGCTTCTTATCTAGTCATCCGTTTTATAAGTGAGAGTGGATTAGGGCCAGCAATCTAAATTTTCAAATGAACGTTTACTCGAAGACTTGTTCTTCTTTAAATTCCGTATTTTTTTGTATTTTCTGTAATTATTGTTTATTATTATATTATTATTATATTCGTCGAGCCCCCTAAGGAGCACGTGGAACCATTAAATAGCACTGGAATTCTTTATCTTTATGAACTTCTTTTTCGCCCAAAATATCTTCATTCTTTCACTCTGGGCCTGCCGTCTTTCTTGTGTCCATGAGTTTTGAGTTTCAAGCTTTTCTCGGATGGATTCTTGGGTGCTAATTTGTGGGTGTTAATCTTTTGTCTGTATGTAGTCCTTGTTGTAGCCATTGGATCAATGTCGACTTCAGTAAGGTCCATTTGTGTATCTACTAGCCAGCGAATTTTGGTTTGTCGGTACCCATTGATAATAAGAAATATTTTCTTAGTCAGACGTGAATCATTCATTCGTGATAAATGTCCATAACATTTCTACTTATTATTTTTGTTTCATTATTTTTACACAATTTCATACTTAGGCTTCCTCCTCTCAATTTAAATGTATTCTAAATTTGTATAATTTAATCCGTGTTAAGAGGGGCAGATGACCTTGCTGTTCTGCCCCTTGAAACTCCAATAACAAACTGTGTTGACGATTGAAGAACAACGCTTTAAATAGCATCTAACACGGCAACACTGAATAAAAGCTTCTATGTTTTCTGGTTGGTTGGTTGGTTTTTAAGTTTAGGGGCTGCGACAACGCGGTCATGTAGCCCCGTGTACTTTGGGTGTGTGTAGAATCTGTCTGATAACCGGTGTTAATTGTGATGACTGTATTAGTGTGTGTATCTGTTTTTTAATTTTAAGTACTGCAACTTATAAGTTTTCAAATAGTTCCTACTTTTGCCGCCAAGCGCCACCGTCAACGACTACTAGGTCTAATTCAGAACTTAGCTACTAGACGCCACCGCAGTCGGCGCTTGGCAACGAACGTAGAAACCTAAGAGCGTTGTTTACATTCTTAACCTATCCAATTTGGCTTCACACAGGTGCAATTAGTGGAAGGATCTTTAACATGCCATAAATCTATGACATAGGGCCACCGGCTTTACTATGTTTTCTGGCTGAACACTTTCAGATTCATGCAGTTATACCATTTAGTGACACTCTGGGGGGAAATAGTGACATCGTAAGAAAATAGAACAAGACTCTTTTAAAGCCGTTCGCCCCACACTAAAGATCCTGGCAATAGTAGACGTTTGTTTTGTATTAGACGCATTCCCTTGCGAGCAGCTCGGGTCGACCTCCCGGAAAATTGGTTTACACAAGGGCTCGACCGGTCTTCCTCCGCGCACCATTGACTTCGAAAAACAAAATAGTTTATATGCGGCAAGTTTGAATCCACGATCAAGTTTTCTTGGCTTTTTATTATTTTTTCCTTCTCTCCTGCTGCAAGTCTAAAGATCAATAAAGCTTTCTCTGTGATTGGCAGCTTCAAATATCTGCTTGTACCACTTCTCAGGACTGGCCTTCGTTGCTACATGCCAAGAGAAGAGATCTATTGACAGAGTGCACATTCCACACAAGAGGCCTGGTTAACCGTTTAGCTTGGCGTTCAGAGTAGAGAAATATTTACACGGGCCGTCTCCATATACCTCGGTACACAGCGCATTCTTAGCACTTCACTTTCTGTCCAAATATTGGTTGTTAAAAAGGCCAAGTCCCACGTTGCTAGTATTTCAGTACGTACCGTTATTGTTGTTGTTGTTGTAGATTGATTTAAAGACTTTGCGATATCTCAGGTATCCCCGAGTATTTGGATGTGTGTGTGGAATTTGTCTGGTAACCTATGCAATTGTGATGGCTGTATTAGTATGTTTCCAGTTAATGCATGCGGTATTTTTGAGATGATGTCACATCCGCTGGATCGTTTCCACGTAAAATGGATGTCCTTGGCTCATGATTCCGATATTAACAGTTACGTAAAACCACAACCCTTCCTTTTTTCACACTTAAAAACATACAATTCCCAAGTCAAACCAAATTTAATTCTTTTTTAAATAAAAAGTATTAATTTAAAACTTAATTTTTTAAATAAAAAGAATTAAAGATCAAAAAATATTAAAAAATTTAAAATTAAAAAGATTATAAAATAAAAAACGAGAAAACTAAAAAAAACTAAAAATAAAATTAATTAAAATTAAAATAAACATTAAAATAAATTAAATAAAATGTAAATAAATATTCTTATAAAATGCCCACACATTTTTACTCTGTATGTTTGTTTTAACAATTATTCTTATTTATTATGGTGTTTGAAGCCATCTTTTAGTGTTGGCTTAGTAATCGAAATTTGATGTTTTTAGTCGGCCAACACGTGTTGACCGATAGACTTATTTAATAGTAGTTTATAAGAATTATATGATTTAAAAATACATTAGCTTAGTTAATTGACTATTAGTTAATGATAATTATTTTTTATAGTATAGACTATTGCTGATGAGCTCATTAGAAGTTCGAAACATGTACAAACCTCCTAATGTTTTGTTACAATAACTACCGACGGATTATCGTCAATAAATATGATCCGAGAGATTTCAAAGGGCACCTTCTTACGGCTTCTTTGGCCGAGAATCGAATCCACGGTTTTGTTATCATGAATCTGACATTTCACCACTGTTCCACCGATACAGGTATGTGGCAAAACATTATACGGTCTTCAGATAATGTCTTCAATAAACTGAGATAACTGAGGGTTGAACTCTAAAAGGAATTTCTACATAAATAAAGCTAAGTTTTGTTTATTGGGGGAGATAATTTATCAGTTGGCAACACTGTGCGACTCGCCTTTCAATGTCTAGACTTGGCGGTTTAATAATATTTAGTGACTGCTATTAATTTGATTTCTATTTTAACGAGGCATACGAAGATAAATTCCCGGTCATTGAAAAGACTCTGGAAAGCAATACTAAAGAACGCTTCTTGTATTTAATTCCCAGCTCAGTCTAAAGAATTCTGGAGTGCCTGACGTTACACTCCGATATTTACCTCGGTCTGTATCCGAGAGGAGTTGATACTGTCATTGTCGTCGATAATTGGCTCTTATCTTCCTTGCGCTCCAATGCTCAAACCGAGTCGCAATATAGCTTTTTTTTCAGGAAACCATTGAATAAAAATTCAATTAAAAGAAATATCCCAATCGTACTTTCTAGTAAAAGTTTTATTTTAAACTATAAAGGTGCATGATTTTTTCATTTCATTTCATGGTCTCTAATTCCTTGCTTCTCATTCATTTATTGATTAATTTTTGATGCTGATTCACTGTTGCCATTCAGGTTTCAAAGTCATCATGTTTTAATAGCACATCCCATAGTTTTCTCCTCTTCTGTAATCCGTAACAATGAAACAAATATTAACCATATTGCATGGTTTCCGTATCGATTTACAATCAAATGATACAGTCAAACTCATAAATCTCGAAATGCTTTCGGAAATAAAAATTACTTTAAATTATCGAAAATTCGAGATAAAGAAATACATGAAAAAGTGGGATTCTAATAACAATAGGCACCGAATATTCAGTTTCATTTAAATTGTCATTTTAGGTCTTCAAAAATATAAAATAGGTCTAGTGTTTTTTTTTTGAATAGGTTTTTATGTTTAAAGTGTAGGAAAAGTTGACATAAACTGCGCAAAGCTTAACATTTATGCGTAATTGTTAGTAGAAAATCTGATTACATTATGATACGTCATCAAATTATCACCGGGAACTTCACACTTTTAGGCAATATTTGCTCTTCTTAAATAAGTTAATTATTCTAATTCAATAAAACCAAGGACGTCAGAGGCGGTTTTCACACTCTAGCCCGTTTAATTAACTTTGTTTATTTAGAATATAGGGAATTTGGAAATAATAAGGGATTTATTCCCACTTTCCTGACAATAAATAACCAAAGAATAAGATATAGAACTCAGCCATTTTTCTAGGTTCATGTCGTGTCTTGTGTGTGGTTTCGCCTAGGATCACCAAGCTGGTTCATCAGTAAGCTGTTGGTGCCTGAGCTCAGACTTACACAGGAGTAGCGAACTGCGCGCTACTTCCCTTCTTTTGCGCTTCTTGACTGCGAGAGCTAAAGGCTGAAGCATACTTTCACCTCCCTATAAAGGCCTCCAAAAATATGGCATATTGGCTTTCACTATATTTTTAGAAGCCTTTATAGGGAGGTAAAAGGCTGATTGAACGTTTAGCTCTCACAGTAAAGAAGCGCAGGTACGATTCATAAGAAAGAAGATAGCGCACTGATGAGTCTATCTTTGTGTTCCTAGGAAAACCCCGCACAAGACACGGCATAAACCTAGAAAAATCGCTGAGTTTTATCTATTCAATTGTTGTACATATTACGATATTCATTGATATCTTCTTCAGCGCTTAACATTACTAAAATTAAATGATTATCCTTACAGTAATTTGATTAAATAAGAGTTCAAAATAAATATATTCATGTTTTCAAAAACACTTAGAAGAAGTTCTTTTTAAACTGTGGCATTGGAGTTGCGATGGATGCTGGTGAAATTATAAACATTGATAGAGTAGTGCAACTTTCTTCAGCATATTTTTTTATTTCTGACATTTTTGAGATAGAAATTTATTTTCATGTCATTTGTATACAGTCCCATGTCAACAAACGGCAGAAAATTATCTGCACTTATCTCCGAAACACCATGTAGCCTACAGTATATTGAAGGTAGCTGAAAGTCCCTCTGGTCATCCTTGAGGTCATAAAAAAAAAAAAAACTAAAAATCTCAGTATTTACTTTCAATATAACGTTAATAGGTAAAACTAGCTAAAAGAGCTTAAACTCTTAAACTCTTGATCCGTACTGTACCTCCCTGCAATCAGCTAGAAGCAGCACCGGGGGATCTTCTCACATCAGGAACATTATTATCCCTCTCAGTTCAGCTCTAGATGGCTGATGAGAAGACAAATCATCAGGTGGGACAACATTACATGAGATCTCAACAAATGAGACCATTATATTATAAGTTTCCCTTGGCTGTTTGTAATATAGGCCCTATTCATCTTATATTTCTCTCAATCAGTGTCTGGTACATTGTTAAAAAGGAAGGAAGCTTGTAGCTTTACGTGACCGTTAATTTCGCGGTCATGAGGCACGGGACCTCCATTTTTACGTGGAATCCGAAACACAGGACGAGATATTTCACTTCGAAAATCTCACATGCATTAACCCTTGAGTGCATAAGCCTCTTTTTTTTTTTTTTTTGTACAGATTTACATGAGCTGGGCCTGCGAGGGCCGGGTATGGACTATAGAGAAAATACTGGTGTGAGCAATCACGGGAACGATTAGAAGTACCCCAACATTTTTGGCTGCCTGTACTTTGTCATATTGCGCCTCAAACGTTAAGGCGTGAGAAACGTCTTCTCAGGAAATATAAAAATATATGCAAGAACCCTCATCTTCCTGTGCATGCCGACTTTCCTGCCATCCGCAGAAACAGACTTCACTCTCGTCATCCACCGTTGAAGACTGCTCGAACACTCGATGAGAGCAACTTTAACTTGCTTGATCGTTGAAAAGCAATGTGGAATTTAGCTGGTCCTCCGGCGCAGCTTAGCATGCCGTATATTACGACCAAACCACCAGGATTTGAACTGAATCGGAAAATTTGGTCTTCCTTAAAAAGAGTAAGGGCTAACTGTGGCAGATGTGCAGATTTGATGCATAAATGGGACAAAGTTCAATCTCCAAAATGTGATTGCGGTGCAGAAAGGCAAACAGTTCAACATATCATCCAATCTTGTCCAATGTCAGCCTTCCCCGGTGACCCTTTTGAGTTCCTGTTGGCGACTCATCGAGTTGTTGACTATCTACGGACATTGAAAGTTTCATTATGACCTATTTCAGTATAGAGTATTGTTAATCTGGTATCTGATATTATCTTGTTATACTTGTTTATTGTTCCATGATGATGATGATAGCCAAACGCTAATATTAATAATACGAATGAAATGTTCATTTACTGTAGGTTCTAAAATGGTAATTTAACATCGAAATGAGGAAATGATTGAATCAATTGTGAATATATATATATATATACGAAAGTGTGATTTTAAAACACCATAACACAGCCTGAAACCATGACGTCCTCACATGAAGTCATCAATAAATTAACAAACTACGGTTATTACAAAGTTTTCTGTCAACATCTACACATCATGTATCATAAAATGAATAGGTAACCGAATAATTTTAAAACATGAAAGGCCCGGCTCATGTAAAAGCGTGGTAAATTACAATAAAGCTTCATTGTTACTCAACTATAAGCAATAATGGTTGATTGGTTCTACTACTGCTTTTCTCCTTAACTGTGAGAGGAATATTGGGAATTTCACAGTAGAGGTCCGAACTTTTTTTTTTTACCATAAATTATAAATAAATCACACCCCGGGCCTCGGACGCCCAGTTTATGCACTCAAGGGTTAACCGGGATTCAAACTCGTACATTGTTTCCACGAAATGTGGGTAATTTTAGGGCACACGAGTAATTTTGAATGTTATCATTTGTTTGTGTTGATTTGCGTACATTCCAAAATTAATGACCTATTTTGTTTTATTTTATTACATTTTATTTTACTCTACTTTACCTATTTTATTCTATTATTTAATTACTTTTACTATTATTGTAATACAGTATCGTGTGAATTTCACTAAACTACTCCAAAACGGCTCGACCTATTTTGATGACATTTCTTATGTATGTTTGAGTGGGTCCCTGTATGGTTTAGATTCACAATTGGACCCGGTAGGTGGCGTAGCGACTAAAATGTAGGATGAACACAGTTTTAGAACCATAAGATACAGTCAACAAAACAAAACCTGTCGTCATGGAAACCGCAAGCCTTAGTGGAAACTACCGTAAAGTCTCAGCTCAACAGTGTCTTCTTTCCCAACTAATTCTCCCAAGACCGTTCTCTTGGCAGTGTTTCTTCTGAAAAGTTCATGAATATTTTTACTTTCTTAGAATAATTCATAGTTATGTTTTTGTAACATAGGTGGCGGTGACGTCGAATTATTGACATTTGGCGTCGGTTTCCGTGGAAATTATCTGAGTTTTTCCTTTAAAAATCAATGTCAAATGTCACTGTCTTAGTATATAGTTCATCGAAAATTCAAATATGTTTGCTGAACCCGCTCTATTTATTCGGGCAGGAAAACGTCTGCCGGGTCCACTAGTATTGTACGAGTATATTATTCTATTAATTAATGTTCGACAATGCCGAAATATAAATATTATATGCCTGAAAATTACATCTTAATGAGGTTCATTATAGTTCAAGTTTTAATATGATACAGGTTCTCCATCAATCAGAGCTCAAGATTTTCATTAGGATACAGCTGTTTGACCTATTAGGTAAGGATAGAACCGCACCTGCGCTGACTTACACAGCCTCCTATTTTAGATATCACTGCGTGCCTAGTGTCATAGTGGGGTATTCGAGGAGGCCGTGGTCGAATACAACGTATTCTCTGCGTGCCATGCGCGCTGTTCAGTAAACAAAACTGGCGGAATCTCGACAGATATTTATGAATATTTATGTTCGAACATAAAATAACGTTATAATTATAGTCTAACATTAACAGTCGTATGCAACTCGCCTATAATGGTAATTAAGACATTCGGATGGAAATTATAAAAAACAAACTCTTGTCTTAATTAATGTTATTATGGGCTTGTTGCATAATGTACTATTATGGTATTGTATATTTATATTTATTTTTATTTTACAACCTCATAGAACCTTGAAAATTAGCTGAATATTTTTGGTCGAAGGACTCGGGGAATAGTATGACATAAATGACGAAACTCCGTTGATCGAAAAAGAAGATAACTGTGGGACAAGAATATATAATATTGCGAACCTTCCAACAGTGATGGCTTTGATTTCCTTGTAACGTAAACACAGCAATTTAAACCCGGTAACTAGTGAGTGGGGAAGCTGTCTGGACAAGAAGTGTGTGGTCCGTGTACCGAAACCGCACGCTCGATTGGAATCTGCACACTGACATTCTCAATCCTGCCTGGGAGTAATTAATGGCACTTTCCCCCGACAACAAGCGACAAACACTCTGCGGAACTTGTAAATAACTTGTAGTCTCTGAAGGGATTTAACACCTCCTAACGCGCATGTTCTTGTATAAAGTCACTAATTGAAATGCGATACTTTCAACGAGCAATGGCAGATCTAGAATCCAGGCGTTAGATCTGCTGCGAATGTCAACGATAAAATTGCAATGATACAATTTGTTTCTGATACTCGCAGTACTAGTTTATATCCTGAATATGCCTAGTATATTTGTTATCGGCGTATTTTAAGCCTATTTTCATTTAAGAAAAGAAAAGGGGGAGCGTGATGGCGCAGTGGCTTAGCTGCTCGTCTTACATCCGGACGGGCGGAGTTCGAATCCCCGTGGCAGCTGGGTGGAATTTTCAATTGAAAAATCACGTGGTGTCAGGAAGGGCATCCGGCCTCAAATCCCAGGCCAAAACGAAAATGGGCCTGGTTGGCTCCGGCGACCCCAATTAATTGGGAAAAGCCGAAGAAAGTTCCAGTTATGAAAAAAATAGGCTTATGAGATCACCTTTTGTCCGTGAGTACTGTATGTAATGTATGTGTGTCCCCCACCTAATAAAATCTAAACGACCGAAGCTATTTCAATGAAACTCGGTAAGAGCATACTAATATCTTGTCCAAACTCGACCGTGCCTTTTAAATTTTAATACGTTTCACCAATTCAACATGACGGCCGCGCGAAATATTTCACTGGCATTTTATATCTCCTCAACAGTAACAGTAACAGACATCAGCATGAAATTTTGTACGGTCATAAAGGGTACTACTAGAAGTTTATCTATGTGACTTTCGTGAACCTGTTAAGTAAAAAAAGAAAATGGCACCAAGCGAATTTGAAACAATTAAATGTACTTTTCTCATGATTTAACCATCCAAGCGCAGTGAAACTTGGTACAACAAATATTTATACACATTGTAATGCATCGACGAAAGCCTCCGTGGCTTAGGCGGTAGCACGCCGGCCTCTCACCGCTGGATCCGTGGTTCAAATCCCGGTCACTCCATGTGAGATCTGTGCTGGACAAAACGGAGGCAGACAGGTTTTTCTCCGGGAACTCCGGTTTTCCCTGTCAAAATGTCATTCCAGCAACACTGTCCACTATCATTTCATTTCATCTGTCATTCATTTAATCATTGCACCAGAGGAGTGCGTCAGGCCTCGGCAGCCAGCACAGTTCATATCCTCGCCGCTAGATGGGGGCTTCATTCATTCCATTCCTGACCCGGTCGGAGACTGGACGCAGGCTGTGGATTTTCATTTGTAATGCATCGACGTCTAATTTGGTGCAATTATTTAACATAACCTCAAGATGGCGAATGTGTGGAATTTTAAAATTAAGTTATTCCTTGTGTCCCAATCATCCGATAGAAGTGAACGTTTGAAAATTGAACCTACAAAATAATCTTCATCTAATGGTACATAAGTCTATGGCCCCCACATGTAACAATCCAACTTGGCGACCATCTGAAATATTTAGACGGTTCTCAATATCTACGAATCTATTACAGCAATCAAACTGCAATTCTGTATGTTGATAGTGGCTATTAACATAAGTTCACCTATGGATCATTCGATAACCTGGTGAGCACAAAATCAACATGGTGGCGGCGCGAAATTTAAATATTTAAATGGATTTTTCTCGCGACTTTTCATCCGAGCGCAGTGACACTTCGCACGGTATATCTTCATACAAGCCTTAATATGTTATACTGACGTCTAATTTAATGGCATTTAAAAATGGTGGCTGTGCATTTTTTTTAAATCTCTGTTTCACTTCTCGTGTCTTAAATTAGACCAGTAGGATATATGAAAATGGGCTATTTAGTTCTTCACGGTGCTACTTGTTTCTTTTTTTTTTAATAAGAAGGCAGGTTCATAGTCTTTATTTACTTACATAGTTGGCGCCCACATTGGAGCACTTATATCAAACCAAATAACCTACATTTAAGTCATCAAAGAATTGACAGAGAATTTTTCTGCCATCATCTTCCTCCTCTCCCAAACCCTCTTTGCCTGGAGTAGAAGTGGAAAGCCACGGAAAACCACTTCTCGGACCCCTGAGGTGGGAATAAAACCCATCTCTTCTAAGTTTTACCTTACTAGGAGGCCTTATTTTTTATCATCTTAAATGACTATGTCGACTTTATCTGGGGTCTGGCGTTACATTACGGTGACGGGACGAAATGTATCGAGAATGCACTAAGATGTGTGTGACGTCATAGTACGATGTAGCAGCCGAGTACCAAGAAGGCAGTGCGAGAACAGAGTTTCAAGAAGGCAGTGAGAGAACAATCAAGTAGGCAATGAAGAAACAAAATAGAATCTTGAAACTCTGTTCTCGCACTGCCTTCTTGGTACTCGGCTGCTAGCATTTAAAATGATATGAAGTCTAGTCTTTTAGACTGACTATCCGTGTCTTTTTGTCGTGTGGCCTCCTGAGAGGCCGAGTGCAGGTCTTTCTAGTCGACGCCCGTGGGCGACCGGCGCGTCACGATGAGAGATGGAATGGATGAAGATGAATGAAACTGGGCAAGGATGTGGAAGGAAACGGCCGTGGACTATCAGAAGGTACCGTCCCAGCATTTTGCCTGATGTTAATATGGGAAACCACGGAAAACCATTTCAAGGACGGCCTCCGGTGGGGCTCAAACCCCGCGTCTACCGAGTCAGAAGAGAGCTTGGCCCCATGACCTAACGCTGCACTTTGGCCAGCGTAGCCACTACTGTCAGTACTAGGAGGCAGAGTGTACACCGTTTCCGCCCTCAGACCAGCATAAAATTTATTGGCAGAGCCGGGAATTGAACCCGGTTCATCGGGGCGGCACTGGTGATAAAAAAGACGAATCTTAGTTGTAATAATAATATTTTTTATCTACCGGCACCCTAAAAAATAATAATTGTGTGGAATAGTTTTTTTTTGTCGTGTGGCCTCCTGAGAGGCCGAGTGGAGGTCTTTCTAGTCGACGCCCGTGGGCGACCTGCGCGTCGGGATGAGAGATGGAATGGATGAAGATGAATGAAACTGGGCAAGGATATGGAAGGAAGCGGCCGTGGCCTGTCAGATGGTACCGTCCCAGCATTTGCCTGGTGTTGAAAATGGGAAACCACGGAAAACCATTTCAAGGACGGCCGACGGTGGGGCTCGAACCCACGCGTCTACCGAGTCAGCAGAGAGCTTGGCCCCATGGCCTAATGCTGCGCTTTAGCCAGCGTAGCCACTACTGTCGGTGGAATAGTTGGTGAGGGTATACTGTTCCCGAGGTTGCGAGATCGAATCTTCGCGCAGCCTATTGGCATTTGAGGATGCTAAAATGCGAGATATTCGTACCATTAGCAGTTTAAAAACTTCCTATAAATAACATCCTGAAACCCGGCGTCTCAAAACCACCGCAATTGACATTGAGGTTTACGGGTGGGTTATCTCCCACAACGCTTGGAAAAGATAGACCAAGGTAGGAAATCTCGGCCACAGTTGCGTGGTACCCGTTAGTCACGTGTCTGTGTTTGTTTGTTTGTTTGTTTGTTTGTTTGTTTGTTTACTTGCTTGTTTGTGTATCCATTATAACTGCATGACCTGATGTCTGTACATGCTACACATTGCCAATTGGATTGTACCAATAACGATACTCGATCGAATAACAACACGAATCGACCTCCAGACTAGTGGTTTGAATATCGAATGGTGCGTGGGGAAGCTGTTCATAGTTCCACAACAAATAAGTGCAGTGATAGACCATATCCCCATAGAAGACACAAAATTAGATGATATCTACCCCAGGAATCAATATCATTCTCATTTACAGACTAGGGATATTTAAAAAAAAATGATATTGAAGTTTTCTCGTGTGTAGTATAAGCTATTCCTCAAGAGAGCGGCTCGATATTTATCATGAGATAATAACAATAATAATAATAATACAAATAAACGGGGTTTGGATGAAAAAGAAATAACGTGCATTATATTACAGTGTGGTTAGCTCGGCCTTGGGTCTGAACAACGCAAACATGCGCTGCCCCTGAGGACTAGCGACACCTACGCTTAGGCTACACTGTCCAATGAAGCGTATCGCCGAAAGAGACTAAATTTTAAGAACTTAACGCTGCACAGTGTCTTGATTTTTGTTTGTGGGAAACTTTTAAAAATAAATGTTTATGCGAATAATTCTTACACTCTGGAGAAAATGTAGGAAAATATTACGGTAATAATGAGGAACCCTCTCACCCGGCGGCCCCGGGTTTGATTCCCGGCTCCATCAGGGATTTTAGAAACTGACGTGAGGCTGGAACGGGGTGCACTCAGCCTCGTGAGGACGATGGAGTTTCAGTCGACGCCGTAGTTATAGATTTTGCGAAGACATTTGATGTCGTGCCGCATGACATGCTACTCCTTAAATTAGCTTCGACGAAGATTGATAGAAGAGTAATTTTATGGATCCAAGAATTTTTGACGGGTCGTTCCCAGAAAGTGAAAGTTGAAGGCCGATTCTCGGATGAAATTACCGTAACGTCGGGTATCCCTCAGGGCAGCGTAATCGGAACTTTGTTATTTTTGGCGTTTATAAATGACTTACCAAATGGGATTCGCAGTGACTGTGGATTGTTTGCGGACGATTGTGTAATATATCGAAAGATACATGACTCACAAGACAACGCAGTACTTCAAGATGACCTGAACCTGGTCTATAAGTGAGCGATTGAAAATAAAATGAAAATAAACACAAGAAAATGTAGTCTAATAAAAATAGTGAAAGTGCGAAGGCAAGATTTTCAATATAACATTGGCTCGGAAATACTTGTAGAAGAAGATTCTTGCAAATATTTGGGCGTTCACGTAAGAAATGACATGAAATGGAGTAGTCATATAAGATGTGTAGTTTCTAAAGCTTACAAATCCCTGCACTTTGTAATGAGAGTATTAAAAGGAAGTAGTACCGCTGCTAAAGAATTAGGATATTTGTCACTTGTAAGACCTATTCTGGAATACGCCTCGGCGGTTTGGGATCCATATCAAGTAGGGCTCATAAATGAGTTGGAAATGGTACAAAGAAAGGCCGCTAGATTTGTGCTCAGTGACTTTAATCCCAGGAGCAGTGTGAGCCGTATGTTAAAGAAACTTGGGTGGAAATCACTTGAGGCTAGGAGGATGAAATCTAGACTCTGCGCTATGTACAACGCGTATACAAATCAACCAGCATGGGGTGAGCTTAGCAATCGTATGGAAAAGCCTACTTACATGGGTAGGAGCGATCACCCTTTCAAAGTTAAGGGCCGACCACAGCGAACAAATATGGTAAATATTGTAAATATTCTTTCGTAAAACGTGCCATTGATAATTGGAACTCTCTACCTGCCGCAGTCTTAGAGCCTTTTCCCAAACATATAGGTGTGTTTAAGAAAAGACTGACTATTTGTGTAAATACTCCAGTTTAATTGTTAGTGAATTGTTATGTACAATTATTTATTTGTTATGTATATCTAATTTGCCACCGGCGGACACACCCCCAATTGCAAATAAACCAATGAATGAATGAATGAATGAATTAATTAATTAATTAATTGAGTAGCTGTCTGACAGTGAGCCGGCGCCCTGGTCACGAAAACCAAGATTAACGGCCGAGGGGACCCGATGCGCTGATCACGCGTCACCCCAATATCTGCAGGCCAAATGGCTGTGCATCGGTCGCTTGGTAGGCCTAGGCCCTTCATGGGCTATAGTGCCTGGGGTTACTAATATTGAGGAACATTACTGAAAAAGGACACGGGCATATGATTAGATATTTCCTTAAAATATGTCAAATGTGTGCGTGAGAATGGACATCACTTTCACCATCACCAACAGCAAAGTAAATAATGTAAACTGAAAACTGTACCTGCAATCAGTAAACTGAATGGGAGGTTACAGATGGAAGGTCTTCACTAGTGTGACGGCGTCACGGGTAACACATGCACACTTTGTTAACTCGATGGCGGTTCATGGGTTCCACCATAACCTGTGTAATACCGAGTACATCCATGACCCAGGCAACTCCTGTATATGTAAACTACAGTGAGTCCGGGAATGTTATCCGCAGCGCCTAGATGCGTCTGCGAGAGCTAGCTACAGTAGTTACGTTAGCAGCAAGGCTGCCGCTTGCATCATATTAGCCTTTCACGAATTGATTGCCGGCGGTCGAGATGGGAACTATTCTCAGTTTACTTGTGTCACACGTCAGCCTGCTTCGTTGACAGGTACAGTTGCATGAGTAGGATATGACTCAGCTCAAGTAGCCTCTGTCATCGTCTAACTGTCCGTGGTGACATGAGCTCCTATGACGAGCAATGCTGCTTGACTTATATGCAGAATGCATTCTGTCATCGCTGTGTTCCCTAATAACAAGCAAACAGTATACTTTGTACTCACCACAGCCATTCATAACAGATGCTGGAAGTGCTGATGACACATACGCTCGATAATTGCAATACACGCTGACGATTTCGACAGGCTACAGCCCACACGTGTGGGATTCACCCTGTCAAAGACTCCGTGCTACCAACTAAACCGATGACGCAACCACTCACAGCTGCACGTAACCACTGCGGAGAACATTCTCGGGCCCCCTGTAGCAACCCGCCCCGGCTTCTCCCTGGAACAATTATGATTGCATTACGTGATAAGCGCTATTTTTTCGATGTCAATGAACTAATACCTACAGCAATTTGTGCGCTGTATCTTGAATACATAATTCGTTTAATTGTAAGATGATCTTCAAGTGGTCTAGTCTTTTTTAAAATGTGTCTGATAAAGTGGACAGATTTTTTCAAATGCCTATGCTTGCCTTGTTTTAAATGTAATTCTTGCTTAATAATTACACGTTGAACGCCATCCACAAATAGATTATTCTGGTTTATCAGGGCTATAATTTAGGAGAAATAATGTCACGCGATTGTGTACTTTATTTCCAATTCTGTTTGCCATTCTCTTTCTTTGCCTCTCTCTCCATTGCAAATCGCTGCAATCTTCGTTGACATTCGTTATTCACACCGCAGGCTATTTGTGGACACAAGATACACACGCAATGTCTGGTAATGAACTACAGCGGGAGCTCTAGGGTACATCCTTCTGGAGAATAATGCTCTAGGGGGCCACAGCATACAGTATGTGAACTCCTCCGGCACTAATGAAATTATCGAGCCTCGAAAAAAATCGATACTGCATGTAACTAAAGGATTTCAAACCAGTATTTGTAGAACTCTTTTCTCCTGTGGTGCTGAATATTCCGATAACAGGTGCCACACCGTGATACATTTAGCCTAATCTGATCGCTCCAATTCCAAGAGATGATGATGATGACGATGACGATGACGATGATGATGATTAGGGCCCGGATGTTGATGACATGTCATCTTTTTAATGAGTTGTCTAAAACAATGCTCAAGTACAAAGAATATCTGGATAGGCCACCCCGTCTTCAAACATGTCATTTTTATTTTGCATCTTTTTGCATTTTTTTGTGCTATTTTTCCATTTTAAGAGCATTTTTTAAGTTTGGTAGATATTTTTGGTCATATTTTAGAGAAATCAGCCTTTTAACGACATTGTTTCCCCATTTAGTCATGTCACAGCTTTATGTGAGGGAGTTACGTCTCTCAGAGTTAAGAAGAAGCTAGTAGCTATGAACATACCTGTAAGTTTTAAGTGCTAGAAATCTATTTTAATTGCCTTTTCAATTTGAGCTTCAGTTGTTATTTTTGAAATATTGGCGAGTTTATTATAATAAGATCATTTTCTCCATTTTATAGTGCATTTTTCGATTTTTAGGTCATTTATTACAGTCATTTTTGAAAATTTTAGTGCATTTTTTAAACTTTTTTTCGGCTTCAATATCCGGGCCCTAATAATGATGATGATGATGATGATGCTACTTGTTGTTTTAAGGGGCCTAACATCTTGGGGATTGGCCCCAAATTCCAAGAGAGGGAGAAAAATCATTCATTCATCTATTTATTTTCAATCTACTAATTTGAACATTTTTTAGCAGCAAGTAAAATTGCAGAAGCATGAATTATATTCGTTAGTACAATATGACTAATAAAAATAATATCTATTCCACTTAAAGAAAAAGTACTTGAAAATATTTCAATATTTCAAGTGAATACTTAGGAACTGTAGGGACCGAAAGAAGCCGACCGTCGACCGTCCTTGAAATCGTTTTCCGTGGTTTCCCATTTTCAACTCTGCCCACAAGCGTCTGCCAATATCGCTTCCAGCAAGCAGATTAACTAATTCATATTCATATTCATATTCATTCATTCATTTATTTGCAATGGGGGGTGTGTCCCCCTGTGGCAAATTGTATATACATAACAAATAAATTATTATACATAACAATTCAATAACAATTATACAACAATTAAACTGGAGTATTTACACAAATAGTCAGTCTTTTCTTAAACACACCTATATGTTTGGGAGAAGGCTCTAAGACTGCGGCAGGTAGAGAGTTCCAGTTATCAATGGCACGGTTTACAAAAGAATATTTACCATAATTTGTTCGCTGTGGTCGGCCCTTAACTTTGAAAGGATGATCGCTCCTACCCATGTAAGTGGGCTTTCCCAATCGTTTGCTAAGCTCACCCCATGCTGGTTGATTTGTATACGTGTTGTACATAGCGCAGAGTCTAGATTTCATCCTCCTAGCCTCCAGTGATTCCCACCCAAGTTTCTTTAACATACGGCTCACACTGCTCCTGGGATTCAAGTCACTGAGCACAAATCTAGCGGCCTTTCTTTGTACCATTTCCAACTCATTGATGAGTCCTACTTGATATGGATCCCAAACCGCCGAGGCATATTCCAGAATAGCTGTGTTGTGTTTATGCTCAAACCACTGTGACCAAAATTGTTTTCAAGACAGAACCAAATGAAATCTATATAAAGGAACAAGTTGTGGTATCCAATTCACGTGTCCCAATTATTTCTTCAAAAATTGATGTATTGTAGATAGAATGTCGTGACCGAGCATATTGTAGGGGAAAGTTATATGTTGTGCTGCAATCTATGTCCACCCCTTATTAATCCAGTTTCCAATGGGGTCGGGGATGAGATGCGATGAAATTCCACGTGGCTGATGGTTTCTACGGCCGGATGCCCTTCCTGACGCCAATCTCACGAGAAGAGTTAATTGATAGATGAAATGAATAAAAGTTCAATTTCCAAGTAGTTCCAACTTAGGCTACCAGACGCCACTGTCGCCCAGCGGTGATCGTTGGAACTTGATAGAGCGTTTCTAAACCAATTAACCTACAAATTTGGCTACACATTACCAATTGTAGCGCTATGTTATTTTGCATGCCATAAACCTATAACATGGGCCCGCCGAAGGAAGGCTTACTGAATGATTTGAACGCTCTTAAAAATCCGAACACTTCGACCGGATTTGAACCCGCAATCCTTGCCATAGCAGTCCAGCATGCTACCGATTACGCCACTGAAACCGACAAATGTTGTACTGCAATGCTTTATGATTCGAAAAAAATAATAACACCTAGGAAAGAAAGGAAAGTGTCATGAAATGTAGAGAGCGTGACTTTCTCCAGTTCTAGTTACATACTATTGTCGGGGTCATAGAGAAACAACAATTGAAGAGTGTAACCCAAAAACCTGCTAAGTGCCAAAAAGTTGTTTAGGAGATATAGTGAGGAAACGTATCACAGGAATTTTCATTTAAAATGTTACTATTTAATATAGTGTACACTAAATAGAAGGACAATTGTAACTAGATTGTTATGTTTAATTAATGATATTGCATGTCACATAAATAGTATCACATTGCTAAAGTCAGAAATACTAAACATAGATAAGTGCCTATACTCTTTTACTCAAAAAATCAGCTGTGTCAAGGTAGTTTCAGTCTTAGTACCGATAGGCTATTTGCACATCTAACTTACTGTATATCCAGTACCTCTCTCTCTTCTTTTCTCCCCCATTTCACCATTATCTGCATGCAAAGCTGCTGAACTGTTTCCCTCCATGTCTGCAATCAGCTATTGGTACTTAGCAGACTTCTGGGTAAACAAGTGAACAGCATAGCAGAGCTTCCATCTTGTGATGAATGTATGTACTAAGCAAACCATTGTGGCAAATAGCCGTGTCTTGGGTGCATTGGCAATGGTACATAGATGGGTTGTAATGCAAAATCTAATTGTTTTCCAAAATGACACTTAGCAGGTTTTAGGGTTACACTCATCAATTAACCAAAACAGATCGAAAGGAAATATAACAGATTGGAGCTTGGTGTAAATATACAGTAAATGCACCCTATGCCAGAATCTGCTGGAGTCCCGTGATGTCCACCTCCACATCTAACAAGCAAGCCTCTGGGAGGGTATGAGCACTACAGTTGGTTTATTGAGCTTGGAAAGTTTACAGTTGATTATTGCTCTGTCTGCTTATCGACCCTTTACGAAATAATGGTGGCTTCGAATACAAGTGTATTTGGATAGGTCTGTCCCAGTACAGTTCGTACACCTCGTTTTCAAGTACGTTGGACGGCTGAAGGTGTACAATACTCAGGGTCTTTTCCAGAAGTCCTCCTGGTATAGCAAGTTCTCGATGCACGATCATGTTGATATTTATTTATTTATTCATTCGAGTCAGAAGCACTACAATATACACAAGAGGGATGATACACAAAATTACAAAGGAATAATACAATAATATCTACAACAATGTCTCGAATTAGATTTTCTTCGCCCAGAAACGGGCCACTGTCACACCACTTTCATGACCTTCCATTAACTCCTGCGTTGTGCAAGAGCACGGGCACAGTTCACAGGAACACAGGTGCACCATGGTCTGTCTCTCCCCACACTCGAGTTCCGATTCCTGTAGGTATCCCCATTTGTGGAGGTTAACTTAGCAACTCCCAACACCACTCCGAAGTCTGTTGAGTGACCGCCAAGTTTCCCTGTTGTTGTTGTGGCCTGCTGGAAGCCTTTCCTTGGCCTTCATCCAATCTGGTGGTATGGTGGATTGCCATAGCTGTATCCTGGCTACCTCAGGTTTTGGAGTAGGCATCGATGTTGATTTCAGAAAACATTTCCTTGATTTTAGCCGCCTTCTTGGAGGCTGGAGACCGAAGAGAGGGTGAGCATGGTCCTCTGCGGACTTTTTTCATTCCGTTTGTGCTATGACCTCACGGCGTACCTTAGGAGGGGCTATTCCTGCCAAGGAATGTAGTTATCATGCTGATTTAGTTGACTGTACATGAGACGTGATATACCATACTTTTCCAAAATTACTTTTATTTGGAACAATATATGTGAGTGTTACTGACAGACTGAAAACTAGTTGCTAATGTTTATTGTCAAGCACGCGGTCATGTGGAACGCTTATGCAAACCACTTCTTATAGCACTGAATACACACGCGATAATAAATATGTACTATGTAAAAAGGAATGGAAAAACATTTCTGCCATCTGTATCTAGAACACAGCGATTTAAAAAAAAAAACATAACATGTTTTATTCATAGATAAAGTTAATAAAAGAGGAACAAAAGACCCAGCGTATATGAATGGCAGCATTATGGTAAATTAAGTGCAATGGCGTGTGTGTGAGTGTGTTTTTTGGTCTGGCTTGACGTCGAGTTTCATTTGGGATGTCAATAGAATGACCAGTGCGGTGATATGGGATAAGGGCTGGGCAAGCGCTCTTTGTGTCGCAAGCCGTACAGGAAATGGGAAGAGGACTATCTATTTTTTCCAATTGTCAATATAGGGCCTAAACGTTTTTTCTTTTTTAAGAGGTATTGTACGTGTTTTAATTGGAAATTTGTGTCTCATTTTAATACAGTTGCCGTGTTTTTAAACGAATGTCCATTTATCAAAGGAAAAGGTTAAGTCTATTTATCATACTCTTCCATTATAAAGGGGACAACTGAGTAGGATTTAGTTTTTATGGAAACTTTGCTGAGGAGAAACTACGAGAGGGATTAAATAAATACGGGAAACTCAGCTAAATCAGCAATAATAAGGGGTTCATGATAAACATGATAAATTAAGGAAATGTGTTTCAAAAATTAACATACAAATTTAACTACTACATATTTGTGTAGAATTTATTTCTTAAAATTTAAGCTGGCATGGGCTGTCTAAATCAATAAATAAAACTTTCGAAGAATTTTTGAATCTAGGAAAGCTTAAGTTTTGTTGTTGTTATTTGATACTAGGGCTAAATTTGCCGTACCTTGTCTAAATCCACATTATGATGCGTCTAATAATACAGTGAAACCTCTATTAAGAGACCAGTGCCGGTTCCATAGAAAACTGGTCTTTTAGAGGGGTGGTCTCTTAATAGGGGTAGGCATAAAAAAATAACTTTATACTACATTATTAATAAAGTACAGTTGGAAAACATACTTGATTAGATGATTACAATTTATCTGCATTGATTCACATTTAGTACAAATTAATTACAATTAGTTATTTTCTGCGCTCTGTCATTTAAAAAAGTCACAAATTGATCTCTGTTTCAGAATAGCACATCTTCAAAAATAGAAAAAATAAAATTAAAGAAAAAAACTTTCTAGAATATCTCTGAGCGAGTTCGAAATTCCATTAATTTGTTCTGGGTCGAACAATCTTCTAAGAGAGCAGTTTTTTGTATTTTTATACGTTACATAACACTTTTTATAGTGACATTGTATGCTGATGCAGTCCTGTGCCAACAGAACCATTGTTAACATCATAACCCTCATCACCATCTCCGATGGGAAGGCAGACGAGAAGTGGTCTTTTGAAAGAGGTCAGACTGAGAAAATGCCTGGTCTTTGGTCGGGGAGAGGGGTGGTCCTTAAATAGAGGTAACAAATTCATTGACCTTATGAGGTTTTAAATCGGTTCCAAGAAAAATCGGTCTTTAAGAGGGGTGGTCTTTTAATAGGGGTGGTCTTTTAATAGGGGTGGTCTTTTAGAGAGGTTTCACTGTATGTTTCATTACTACCACTACCACATATATAAATCACTGAAATACATGAGTTTTTATAAACATATCACAAACAAAATACATCAAAGGTTTTCACAATTTTACCGCCAGATGGTAGCATTTGTCGTTTCGAAATGCATAGTCAAGGGAAATTAAATAGTGGACTGAACACAACTGGCGAGATGACCTCGTGTCTTGCGAAGGGGTATCTAATATATAAAAGTGAAAGTCTGTATGTATGTATGTATGTATGTATGTATATATGTTGGTTCCGTATACAAATCTACACCGTTCCACCAATCTCATCCATATTTTGCATACACATAGTTTAGGACCCAAAAGGAACCGCTGGCTACATGAATTTTCGATAGTCTTTCTCATTCTTCTGATTTTGGCCCCTTTTCACTCAAAAACAGGCTAATCAAATCATAAAATATACTCATGAAGGAATGGCAAGGCAGATAGTTTCCATGGCAACATAGCTCAAGTCGAGACACGGCCGACTGGATGCCATTTGCGCTCTGCACTACCGGTATAGAAAATGAGGATCTTTACTTGAAATCCCGTTAGTTACTCAACTGCTCACACAGCACTGTCAACCGAGTTTAGCATAACAAAGACTTGACACTATCTTCTTTCTACTATATATTTTTCAAATACCACTCACTCACTCACTCACTCATTCATTTATTCATCACGAAATCTCAGAAACCACCGAACGGATTGGAATGAAATCTGGTATGCAGCTTCCTCAAGGGCCGCAAATGCCCACTAAGAGAGAAATTTTGGCTATTCAGGTTCTAAAGGGGTGTTAAGGGGGTAGACCTGCATTTAATTGAATAGCAATATCTCCCGATTGGTATCATGGGGGGATGTGATACTCGGCATATAAACTCATCATTAACAAGAAGTTCCGTGAAGAACTATATAGCCTACTTTTCATGCCAATGATTATTCTACAGAATATGAAGCTATCTAGAATAATGACGAAATTAAGTTGCTAATATCGAAATTTCCAATTAGTTCGAAATACTGTATACCTGGCATAATGTATCCTATTAGAGCACTACAGTTGGCAGCCCTGATGACTGAATATATTCTTAGTTCCGTCTCTTAAGGTACAAAATACAAAATTTGGTTGAAGTCCAATGAATAGCATGGACGTTACATGCAGTTAAACATTGGATCTAACAGCGCGCGTAAAATCATGTTGGCAAGAATGTCATGCATGTATTGGTCAGAAATAATCTGAAATAATATGATCTATTGTTGTGCCAATTTTGAATGAAATCCATTAGTTAGTATAGAAGTTACATGCATTTTAAAATTGGACCTATCAGCAGGCTTAGAATCATGTTGGCAGCACTGACGTATATTAGTTACTCCAAATTCGTCTAGAATGCCAGGTACTATACGTGTGCAAAGTTTAGAGCTATTGGCTTGCATACTTTCTGATATATTGATATTAGGGTAACAAAAATAGGGACATCACATATTAACAGTTGGCAGCACTGGTTGCTCCTTAGAATACGCATAGTCATATCTGTTATGGTACACATAGCACATACGAAATTTGTTTGAAATCCAAATGATAGTATGGAAGTTACATGTATTTAAAGTTGGACCTGTCAGCAGGCTTAGAATCATGTTGGTAGCACTGACGTATATAATTTACTCAAAATTAATATAGAATGTCAGGTACTATACGTGTGCATAGTTTAAAGCTGTCGGCTTGCATACTTTCTCATATATTGGTATTTGGATTTAAAAAAATAGGAGCATTTATTAACAGTTGGCAGCCCTGGTAGGTCTTAAGAATACGCTCAAGTCATATCTGGTTATGTACACATACAACATACGAAATTTGGTTGAATTCCAATTGATAGTATAGAAGTTATATGCATTTAAAAATTGGACCTATCAGGAGGCTAATAATCATTTTGGCAACACTGCCATGTTTAGCCTCCTGGAAATTAAACTGAAATATTATGATCTGTACGTGTGCCAATTTTGAAATCGCTCCCATTCATACTTTCCAAGATATCCAACATGGAGCTCAAATTTCAATTGCGATTTTTTAGCAGTTGGTAGCACTGACATCATTTTCAAATATGGCCGTGAGATATTCAGGTATAGATCTTTACTCCTACCAAATTTTGTTTCGATTGCTGCAGCCGTTTAGGAGTTGATAGGGGGGGACACACACACAGCCAGACAGACAGACAGAAGGACAGACAGACAGACAGACAGACATACAGACAGACAGACAGACAGACAGACACACATTTGCCCGATCTCATAAGTCTACTTTTTCCTCATTTTTGCAAAATGTGAAAAGTAGGCTAAAAATAAGAAGACATGTGTCTGAGGGTTTTTCGATGTGGTGTATATTATGAGGTGAAAGGGGTGAAAAGTGGGGATTAAAAGATTCTTAACGGAGCGTGTGTCTCTTAAACGACATAGGCGAGGAGTTTGAAACACAGCGAAAAAAAATCAACATAAAAAAGAAGTAAATATGTGTTTGACAGTTTTTTCATAAATCCAATTTAAGGGGCCCATGGGGAGAGATGAAATTCTGGGGGGGGGGGACAGGAAATAAAGTGTCTTAACTGATTGACTGACTGGCTCACTCATCAAACTCAGGGGGGAAAAACTGCTTTAAAGTAAGTAAATAGCTGTTCGACAGGTTTTTTTTTTCATAAATCAAATTTAAGGGGTTCATGGGGAGGGGTGAAATTCTGAAAAAAGAATATTGAAAGAAAATGTCCAGACTCACTCACTTACTCACTCACTCATCATCGCCTAGCCAAAATTATTGAAGTTAGAAACATGACAGTTTGGGGATATGTTCATTGTATGTCAAAACCGTCTACTAAGGGAGGATTTTCGGATATTCAGGTTCTAAAGGGGTCTTAAGGGGGTTAAACCTGCATTTCATTGAATAACTATATCTCCCGATTGTTTTCATTGGGGGATGTGATACACGGCATATAAACTTATCATTAAAAAGTAACAAGACACGTGTCTGAGGGTTTTTTGATGTGTTTATGAGGTTAAAGGGGTGAAAAGTGGGGATTGAAAGATTCCTAACGGAGCGTGTATCTCTTAAACGACATAGGCGAGGAGTTTGAAACTCAGCGGAAAAAAAATCAGTATAAAAATAAGTAAATATGTGTTTGACCGCTTTTCCATAAATCCAATTTAAGGGGCCCATGGGGAGGGGTGAAATTCGGGGGGGGGGGGGGACAGGAAAGAAAGTGTCCTAACTGACTGACTGACTGACTCACTCATCAAACTCACGGGAAAAAACTGCTTTAAAGTAAGTAAATAGCTTTTCGACAGTTTGTTTTTCAATCAAATTGAAGGGGTTCATCGGGAGGGGTGAAATTCTGAAGAAAAAAAAATTGAAAGGAAATGTCCTGACTCATTCACTCACTCATCATCACCCAGCCAAAAATATTGAAGTTGGAAACATGACATTTCTGGGATATGTTCGTTGTATGTCAAAACCGTACACTAAGGGAGGTTTTTTGGATATTCGGGTCTAAAGGGGTCTTAAGGGGGTTAAATCTGCATTTCATTGAATATCAATATCTCACGAGTGGTTTCATTTGTGGATGTGATACTCGGCATATAAACTAATCATTAACAAGTAGTTCCGTCAAGAACTATACAGCCTATTTTCATATATCCTACTTATGTTAATTGCCACTATCAACATACACAATTACTGTATGATTGCTGTAATAGATTCGTAGATATTAAGAACCGACTAAATATTTCGGATGGTCGCCATGTTGGATTTTATATATGTAGGTCCTAGCGTTATGTACTGTTACATGCAGATTATTGTGAACGTGTAGTATTCAAACTTCAATCGCATAATTAGGACACAAGAAAAAACAAGGAGATTTAAAAATTTTTCACAGCTGCCATCTTGAGGTTATGGAAACAATTGAAATAAATTAGATGCCAGTGGATTAACATTCGTATAAGGATTTACTGTACCAAGTTTCACTGCACTCGGATGGTTAAATTGCGAGAAATGTCCATGTGAATATTTATAATTCGCGTCACCGCCATGTTGGATTTGTGATCACCAGGTTATTTAAAGTCTTATAGGTGAACTTAAGTTCATAGCCCCCATGAACATTAAAAAATGCAGTTTGATTGCTAAAATAGATTCGTAGATATTCAGTATCGTTTAAATATTTCGGATGGTCGCCATGTTGGATTGTTAAATGTATAGGCCATAGATTCATGTACCATTAAAGGAGAATTATTGCGTATGTTCATTATTCAAACTTTCACTTCGATCGCATGACTACTACATCACAAGAAATAAAAACTTAATTTTAAAATTCGCACTGCCGCCATCTTGAGGTTATGTAAACAATTGAACTAAATTAGATACCAGTGGATTACAATGTGTATAAATATTTCCTGTACCAGGTTTCAGTGCGCTTGGAACATTAAATCGCGAGAAAGGTCTATTTAAAATTTTCAAATTCGCTTGGCCGCCATGTTCGTTTTGTAGTTAACCGGTTTTTGAAAGTCTTATAGATGGACTTCCAGTAGTGCCCTTTATCTCCGTACAAACTTTTAGGGAGATACCGCTAATAGTTTCAGAGATATAGAATGCCGGTGAAATATTTCGCACATCCGCCATCTTGTGATTATGTAAACAATTGAACGAAGTTAGATGTCGGTGCATTACAATGTATATAAACATACACTGTACCAAGTTTCATTGCGTTTGGTTGGTCAAATCACGAGAAACAACTATTTAAAAGTCGCAAATTCGCTTGGCCTCCATGTTGGTTTTGTAGTTACCAGGTTTTCAAAAGTCACATAAGTGAACTTATAGTAGTTCCCTCTATCACCATAGAAAATCTCAGGGTAATATCGGTAATAGTTTCGGAGATATTGAATGCTGGTGAAATATTTCGCACAGCCGCCATGTTGGATTGGTGAGTCGTAACAAAATTTGAAGGGCACGGTCGAGGTCACCGGGAATAGTGCTATGAACTTTCCGAGTTTCATTGAAATCGCTCCTGCCGTTTAGATTTTATTAGGGGGGACACACACACGAATCACACACACACACACACACACACACACACACACACACACGCACACACACACGGACAAAAGGTGATCTCATAAGCCTATTTTTTCAAAATTGAAAATAGGCTAAAAATACGCAGACATGTGTCTAAGCGTTTTTCGATGTGGTGTATTATTATGAGGTGAAAGGGCTGAAAAGTGGGGGTTGAAGGATTCCTAATGGAGCGTGTAGGCCTATCTCTTAAACGACATATGCGAGAAATTTGAAACTCAGCGAAAAAAAAACAGCTTAAAAAGTAAGTAAATCGGTTTTCGACTGTTTTTTCATAAATTAATTTAAGGGGCCAATGGGGTGGGGTGAAATTCTGGAAAAAAAAGGAGAGAAAGTGTCCTAACCGACTGACTCAGGGGAAAAAGACAGCTTAAGAAATAAGTTAATAGGTGTTCAAGCGCTTTTTAATCAATCCAATTTAAGGGGCCCATGGGGAGGGGTGAAATTCTGGTAAAATAAATGAAAGAAAATGTCCTGTCTGACTCACTCACTCATCACGCCCAGCGAAAACTATTAAAGTTGGAAACATGAAATTTTGGGAAGATGTTCGCTGTATGTCGAAAACGTTAACTCAGGAATGATTTTTGTTTATTCGGGTTTTAGAGACGTGTCAAGGGGGTAAACGTGCATTTCATTGAATAACGATATCTCATGAGTTGTTTGTTTGCGGATGTGATATTCGGTATATAAACTAATCATTAAAAACAAGATGTTCAGTAAAGAACATATAGCCTACTTTCTCCTAAATGCATGGGTATTCTTATAACTCTTTGTCCTTTTCAAGGAGTATGATTGAATGTTGGTTGTAGTAGCTTGTTGAAATACAACGTGCTATAGGGATATTAAACATGAATATGAGGTGCTCTTTGCTAGTGCTACCTCTGTACCAAATTTCGTTCAATTAGGTTTCACCGTGTTTGAATTGATAGGGGGAATCGATTTGCACACATACTTGGCCACCATCTGCAAAGTATTGGGCTGATGTTCTTGCAGTTCGGTCAGAATATGTTTCCCACATAAAGATATGGTGTAACAAAATTTGGTAGAGACTAGATTATTAGGTTGGTCGTAATTACATTTTAGCTTTTAACATTTGGGTGGCCGCAATTACGTTTCCGTCAAGATAGCGGTTATATAAAACATGACACTGAGGTGCCCTTTGCTAGTGCTACCTCTGTACCAAATTTCGTTCATTCGGTTCCACCGTGTTCGAATTAATAGGGGGAATCAATTTTGACATAAAGATGGCCGCCATCCGCAAACTATTAGGCTAATGACCTATTAGATTGGTCAAAGGATGCTCCCTCTATAAAGGTATGTTGTTGCAAAGTTTGGTAGAGATCGGATGGTTATGTTAGTCGTAATTTGATTTAAGCTTTGAACATTCGTGTGGCCGCCATTACGTTTCAGTCAAGATGGCGGCGATATAAAACATGACACTGAGGTGCTCTTTGCTAGTGCTACCTCTGTACCAAATTTCGTTCCATTCGGTTCCACCGTGTTCGAATAAATAGGGGGAATCAATTTTGACATAAAGATGGCCGCCATCCGCAAACTATTAGGCGAATGACCTATTAGATTGGTCAAAGGATGCTCCCTCCATACAGGTATGTAGTTGCAAAATTTGGTAGAGATCGGATGATTGGGTTAATCGTAATTTGATTTAAGCTTTCAACATTCGTGTGGCCGCCATTACGTTTCAGTCAAGATGGCGGCGATATAAAACATGACACTGAGGTGCCCTTTGCTAGTGCTACCTCTGTACCAAATTTCGTTCCATTCGGTTCCTCCGTGTTCGAATTAATAGGGGGAATTGATTTTCACACTAAGATGGCTGCCATCTGCAAACTATTAGGCTAATGACCTATTCATTTGGTCAAAGGATGCTTCCTCTATAAGGGTATGTTGTTGCAAAATTTGGTAGAGATCGGATGATTAGGTTAATCGTAATTTGATTTAAGCTTTGAACATTTGTGTGGCCGCCATTACGTTTCCGTCAAGATGGCGGTGATATAAAACATGACACTCAGGTGACTTTTGTTAGTACTACCTCTGTACCAAATTTCGTTCCATTCGGTTGCACCGTTTTCGAATTAATAGGGGGAATCGATTTTCACACAAAGATGGCCGCCATCCGCAAACTATTACGCTGATGACCTATTAGTTTGGTCAAAGGATGCTCCCCCGATATAGGTATGTTGTTGAATAATTTGGTAGAGATCGGATGATTAGGTTAGTCATAATTTGATTTAAGCTTTGAACATTTGTGTGGCCGCCATTACGTTTCCGTCAAGATGGCGGTGATATAAAACATGACACTGAGGTGTCCTTTGCAAGTGCTACCTTTGTTCCAAATTTCGTTCAATTCGCATTCACCGTGTTCGAATTGATAGGGGGGGACAGACATTCAGAGTACACACACTCACACACACACAGACACACACACACACACACACACACACACAGACTCACACACACACAGACTCACACACACACAGACTCACACACACACATACACACACACAGACAGACACACTTTTTTCGCCCTGTGTTGATCTCATAAGTCTACTTTCATTTTTTGCAAAAATCGAAAGTAGGCTAATAATCAGACATATGTCTAAGGGTTTATCGATGTGGTGTATATTATGAGGTGAAAGGGGTGAACATCGGGGGTTGAGGGATTCTTGACGGAGCGTGTATCTCTGAAACGACATAGGCGTGAAGTTTGAAATTCGGTGGGAAAAAACAGCTTAAAATACAAGTAAATAGGTGTTCGAACGTTTTTTCATAAATCCAATTTAAGGGGCCCTTGGAGAGGGGTGAAATTCTGGGGGAAAAAAACAGGAAAGAAAGTGTCCTAACTGATTGACTCCATTACTCACTCATCAAACCCAGGGGGGAAAACAGCTTTAAATAAGTAAATAGGTGTTTGACCGTTTGTTTCATAAATCCAATTTAAGGGGTTCATGGGGACGGGTGAAATTATCAAAAATAAATGAAAGAAAATGTCCTGACTGACTCACTCACTCATCATCGTCCAGCCAAAATTATTGAAGTTAGAAACATGAAATTTTGGGGATATGTTCGTTGTATGTCGAAATCGTCCACTAAGGAAAGAGTTTTGGATATTCAGGTTCTAAAGAGGTGTTAAGGGGGTAAACGTGCTTTCCATTGAATAACAATATCTCACGAGTGGTTTCATTTGGGGATGTGATACTTGGCACATAGGATACTAATCATTAAAAATAAGCTGACACATGTCTAATGGTTTTTCGATGTAGTGTATATTATGAGGTGAAAGGGATGAAAAGTGGGGGTTGAAAGATTCCTAACTGAGCGTGTATCTCTTAAACGACATAGGGAGGAGTCTGAAACTCGGAGGAAATCTATCAGCTTAAAAATAAATAAATAAATGAATAAATAAATAAATAAAATAAATAGGTGTTCGACCGTGTTTTCATAAATGCAATTTAAGGGGCATATGGGGAGGGGTGAACTTCTGGAAGAAAAACGTCCACTAAGGAAGGATTTTTGGATGTTTGCTCTCATCGACCAACCAAAACTATTAAAGTTAGAAGAATGATATTTTGGGGATATGTTTGTTTGTTGTGTGTCGAAAACGTCTACTAAGGAGGGATTTTTGGGTATTCAGGTTCTAAAGGGGTGTTAACGGGGTTAAACCTGCATTTCATTGAAAAACAATATGATACGACTATGACGCGAGCGATGCGAGGCTAAAATTGAGATGGTGTGTGTCTGTGTATTACTCAATCTCGCAAGTACCACTGGTCCGATTTACGTGAATTTTACATGGAAGTAGCTGATTTACCTGGTTAACATATAGGTTACTTTTGATTTCAATACTTTGCACTATTTAAAATGGCGACCATTTTAGTGACGTCACTACACCCTTTGGTTTCAAACTTTCATATTTCCATTTCAAATAAAAAGAGAACGCTAAGAAATAGCAAACTTTTGATGACATATGCGAGGTTTAAAATTACATTTTCTATCCGAAAGGTATCTGCAACTGTTAGCGAGTAAAACCTAAATTTGTGCTATAAAACACGGTCAACGCCGAGCGGTGTAGTTGGACAAAATGTTCCATCCTTAATCTCCCTCTGCGCAGCACCTCGCCTATCCCCTGTTTTAACTGTCACCTTCACATTTTAATTTATTTATGACGCGTAGCGAAGCACGGGTACTTCAGCTAGTCTCTCATAAAATGTATATTTCAAGTACTGCGGAGTTAACAAAGTCTCCTCTACAATAAAATATCTCGTACTGCGTTAAGTGCTTTTGTCTGCAGTGGCTCACTACCACAAATGAAACTGATTGTTAACATGCAGTCGATAGAAGCTGAATTCAAATGAAATAATAATAATAATAATAACAATAATATTTTATCATAAAAGATCCAGCAACATAGAGTGAGAAGTGTCGCCGCTGTGGCAAATGTAGTGAGACCATTCAACACATAATATTAGGTTGTTCCCACCTTGCCAACACTGACTACAAACATCGACACGATCAAGTTGCCAATATTATCCACCAGAAACTGGCCTTGAAGTAGAAACTTCTTCAAAGCTCCGTCCCCTATTCGAATTACACACCATCCGCAGTACTCGAAAATGCCACACACAAGCTCTACTGGGACAGAGGTGTTGTGACAGATGTTGCAGACAGTAACAACCGGTCAGATATCATTGTCATCAATAAAGAACACAGAGAGGCATTATTGATAGATATCGCATGTCCCAACACTCAAAACGTCCAAACAACAGTTGCTACTAAAATATCTAAGTACAAGCACACCTGCCATATTGGGGCAAAGCAGATGTGGAAACTTGAGTCGGTGACTACAATCCCAATAATTGCATCGTGAACTGGTGTTATACCCAAAACTCTCCACAGTAGTCTATCGATATTGAATCTGCATCCGCAGATATATATTGAACTACAGAAGGCAGATCTGTTAAACACCTGCCATATTGTTAGGAAGTTCCATGGTGACAATCCCTCGCCGAACACTCAGCAAGGCTCGATGATTCAGATGGAAATTCAGCTCATCCTATAAATGAAGGAGACTCATGAAGACTGCGGGCACGACATGGATGTACAGTAATGTGAAATCTTTGAACAGTGTATACGAAATTGTCTCAATACAGATGGTTCCTTGCTAAGACCGAAGCAGGCTGTAACATAAAATGTAGCCGGTATTTGCTGTGATAATGTTGTCAAACAATAAATAATAATAATTTCAGTATGAGCCAGTATTACTGGATTAAATGTTCCTTATTTTAGTTATCACTAACTTGACAATAGTATTCAGAACCAGTGTTGCTGTTAATCCTATTTTAACTTTTAAAAGTCTCCTGAACCTCTACTGTCCTCTGCTCCTGGATAATATGCTCACGAGTTCAAACGGGATTACTCTGAGATCGTGTTAACTGAGTGCCTCTTCACGCCAGACACGCATGGCCACATACTGATCTTGTTATTTAAAATACAGTACGTGTGACTCAGCGAGAAACGATAACCGTGTACTGCAAATAAACAGATCACATCGCACATGAGCAAACAGCATGCTGTACTGCGTTCGAGGTACGTTTAGCTCCGCTATACAAACACAATCTGATAACAAGAAGAGATAGGAAACTTGTCTCTCTTAGCATTACTGTAAAACCACCAGGGAAAAAATAAATCTGCGTCCATAGGTCTATAATTAAAATAAATTTATGCTTTTCAGTCGGTCAACATGATTGTAGGCTACTCAATTGTTGGTTCGTTGGTTGGTTCCTTCGTTTTTTTTTTTGTTGAGCGTATGGCTTTTAGTGCCGGGAGTGTCCGAGAACATGTTCGGCTCGCCAGGTTTGTAGCTGCTTCGAGGCGGACACCCAATGGGTGAGCTACACGTACCGTCACGTGTGGAGTGTCTGGGTAGGAAAGTCTGAATGTAAGGGCAAGGAGTTGGAAGGTAGCGGCTGTGGCCTATAGTTAGGGACCAACACCGGCATTTGCCTGGAAGGAGGATGGGAAACCACAGAAGACCATCTTCAAGGTTGCCGGTGGGGGGGATTCGAACCTCCTCGCCTCCCGGACGTGAGCGACAGCCAGCAGTCATGCCGTAACGACCACGGCTAACTCACCAGGTGTTCCTTAGTTTAGGGGTTGCAACAACGCAGTCAGGTAGCCCCGTGTACTTTGGATGTGTGTAGAATCTGTCTGATAACCGGTGTTAATTGTGATGACTGTATTAGTGTGTGTTATCTGTTTTTAATTCAATTAAGGACTGCACACTATAATTTCAAGTAGTTCCTACTTTCGCTACCAAAGGCTACCATCCACGGCACATACTGATATCGCGCCAGGAGTTGGCAGTCGGGTTTGAACTGCAGAGGTCTTCCCGCTCACTGCGTATCGCGCATTCCAAAAACATTCAGTTGGTCACTACTCAGCACATTCCTTCTTTCACTGACGAGTGTCGTCTGTTGCAATAGTAACCATTGGCATGCAGGAAGCTGATATATTTAAGTTAGGAATAGGCGGACCGCGCATGCGTACTGCAAGACCCTCCGCACCCCATCCCAGCGTGCACAACTGCCATCTCCTGCCGCGATGACAGTAGCTGTGAACTTTGCTACTACTAGATGCCATCGCAACCAGCGCCCGGTGACGAAAGTTGGAACTTAAGAGCATTAATCAAACTTAACCTACAAATTTTGGCTTCACACAAGTGTAGTTAGTGGAAGGTTCTATGACATGGGACTACCGGCTATACTTTCCCTCTGAAAGAAGGTATACTGAGGGATTTTTAACGCTCTTAAAAAAATCGATGACTTCGGCCGGGTTTGAACCGCGACCTCGGGCATAGAAGCTCAGCATACTACCAACTACGCCACCGAAGCCGCCGTACTCAATTGTAATGGATGTTATGCCCTAAAACTGAGAGAAAGATACACGAGAATAATAAATTCACTTGGATAACTAGTTTCGATGAGTAGTGGGTAACCACTTCTTGAATAGCTGAGATGGGAATCGAACCCTTCTCTTCTCAGTTTTGCCTCACGAGATTGAGTGTACTCCATCCCAACCGTCAGACCAGAATTGAACGGAACGGTGCCTTATTGCAAGTCCCGGCCCACCTACCCCATATCATGCACATAATGTACGTGGCACGATGACTAAAGCTATCCCAAGCCCCTCGTTGATACAACTACTACTAGCCTACATAAAATATAGAACATGTTTGATTCCCAGTTATGTATGTGGGATTTTCAAGGCAAAATATCACATCGGGTGGTTCGGATTCCACGTAAAATGTAAGTCCCGTGATTTGTGATCGCGAGATTAGCGGTCACGTAAAACTAAAAGCCTCTTTTCTCCCTTTCCACTCTTCTTTTCCTTCACTTCCTTCCTTCCCACTCTTCCATTCCTTCACTTCCTTCCTTCCCACTCTTCCTTTCTTTTCCTTCACTTCCTTCCTTCCCACTCTTCCTTTCCTTTCCTTCACTTCATTCCTTCCTTTCCTTTCCTTCACTTCCTTCTTTCCCACTCTTCCTTTCCTTCCTTCACTTCCTTCCTTCCCACTCTTCCTTTCCTTTCCTTCCTTCACTTCCTTCCTTCCCACTCTTCCTTTCCTTTCCTTCCTTCACTTCCTTCCCACCCACTCTTCCTTTCCTTTCCTTCCTTCACTTCCTTCCCACCCACTCTTCCTTTCCTTTCCTTCACTTCCTTCCTTTCTTCCCACTCTTCCTTTCCTTCACTTTCTTCCTTCCCACACTTCCTTTCCTTCACTTCCTTCCTTCCCACTCTTCCTTTCCTTTCCTTCACTTCCTTCCTTTCATTCCCTCCTTTCCTTCCATTCCTCCCCTCTATCCCTTTCCACCTTCCATTCCCTTTCTCCCTACCCTCCTTCCAGTCTTCACTTTTCTTCCCTTCCTCCCCCCAGTCCCTCTTTTCCTTCCCTTGATTGCCTTCCCTCTCTTCTCCTCCTTCCATTCCTCCCCTCCCTTCATTCCCTATCTTCCTTCCATTCCTCCCCTACGTCACTCTCTTCCTTCCATTCCTCCCCTTCCCTTTCTCCCCACCCTCCCCTCTCTTCCCTTTTTCCCTAACCATACTTCTCTTCCTTCCCTTCATTCGCTCTCTTCCAATGCTCCCCCTCCTTCCCTTTAACCCTTCCTTCCATTGCCTTCCCTTCATTCCCTCTCTTCCTTCCATTCCTCCTCTCTAACCCTCTCTTCCATTTCCTTCATTCCCTCTCTTCCTTCTATTCCTCCCCGTTTCCCTTTTCCCCCTAATTTTCCATCTCTTCCTTCCCTTTCCCTCTACCCTCCCCTCTCTTCCCCTTTTCCCTACCCTTTCATCTCTTCCTTCCCTTCATTCACTCTCTTCCTTCCATTTCTCCCCTCCATCCGTTTATTCCTTCCTTCCATTGCCTTCCCCTCATTCCCCATCTTACTTCCATTCCTCCCCTCCGTCCTTTTATTCCTTCATTCCTTTCATTGCCTTCCCTTCATTCCCTCTCTTTCCTCTATTCCTCCTCTCCGTCCCTCCCCTGCCCTTCTCACCCCTTCCTTGTATTTCCTTCGTTCTCTCCTTAGCTTTCTTTCCTCCTCAATTCCTTTCCCCGCACTCCTTCCCTTTTCTTAATTTCCTTCCTCCTCTTTCTTTCCCTCCATTCCTTCCCAGTCTTCCTCCCGTCCCTACTTTCTTTTCCTTCTTTCCCTTCTGTCCCTTCTATCCCTTTCCTTCTATCCTTCCTTCCTAGAGCACCTTTCTTCTTCCTCCGTCCATCAATCATAATATTGCACAGGCGGCTTCGGTGGCGTAGTCGGTAGCATGCTGAGTTTCTATGCCCAAGATAGCGGGTTCAAACCCGGCCGAAGTCGTCGGATTTTTTAAGAGCGGAGGGGAAGTAAAGTCGGCGGTCCCATGCCATAGATTTATGGCATGTTAAAAAACATTCCATTAATTACACCTGTGTGAATCAAAATTGTATAGGTTAGGAATGTAAACAACGCTCTTAGGTTTCTACGTTCGTTGCCAAGAGCCGACTGCGGTGGCGTCTAGTAGCTAAGTTCTGAACTAGGCCTAGTAGTCGTTGACGGTGGCATTTGGCGGCAAAAGTAGGAACTATTTGAAAAATTCAAAGTTGCAGTCCTACTTGAATTAAAAAACAGATACACACTAATACAGCCATCGCAATTAACACCGGTTATCCGACAGATTCTACACACACCCAAAGTCCATGGGGCTACATGACCGCGTTGTCGCAGCCCCTAAACTGAGGAACCAACCAACCAACCATTCATTGCACAGCCTGCTCCGGGCGCGCGCTCCACACGTTGACAAACGCTGATCTAATAGAAGCTGTGTTCCCTGGAGTGCTACAAGTTCCACGTTATGAGAAGAGGGCAAAGTTTAGAACAGCATCACAAGTTTCCCCCCGAAAAAAACATTCTCATGATGGCTAAGAGCCAGCGCTACGGCTCGCAGGAGAATATTGGAGATATAGCCTACAGTAGTTAGCGATATGACTTTATAGCGTTACGATATTACACCTTCCAGCCCATTTGATGTGAGATTGCTTCTTCTGAGTGTTTTATAACATTCCATTGCTGTAAAACTGTATGTTAAGGTATTCAAGGAGCGGTTTCGGTGGCGTAGTTGGTAGCATGCTGAGCTTCTATGCCCAAGATCGCGGGATCAAACCCGGCCGAAATTATAGGAAGTAAAGCCGGCACGGCGGTCCCATGACATAAATTTATGGCATGGAAGAGAACCTTCCACTAACTACACTTGTGGAACCTAAAATTTGTAGGTTAGTTTGATAACGCTATATTAGTTCCAACGTTCGCTGCCAGGTGCTGACTGCGATGGCATTTAGTAGTCATGTCCACAGCTAGGTGTCGTGGACGGTAGCATTTGGCAGCAAAAGTAGGAACTACTTGAAAAAATTAATCGTCTGCAGTCCTTCTACCTGTATGACAGATAACACACACTAATGCAGCCATCACAATTAACACCGGTTATCAGACAAATTCTACACACACCCAAGTACACGGGGCTACAAAACCACATTGTCGCAGCCTCTAAACTAAGGAACCAACGTATCCAAGGGTTGCTTATTTGATTTCACTTTTTTATTTTATTGGACTCGGGACAAGCGAATTAAAACTCTCTGTGGAGCTCAGAATTCGAGAAGCACAATTCTTCCGTATTCACAATTGCATCACTATTTATATTCCGGCAGTACATAGCTGATTATTTGGGTCATGTGGAGTTCTTTCTCGTCCAACTTCTGTCAGACTTTACTGTCCTTTAAACCCCCATCTCCTATCGGATTTTTAGGCTACTTTTCGCATTTTGTAAACATGAGGAAAACGTAGACTTATGAGATCGATCCGGGCAAATGTGTGTCTGTTTGTGTGTCTCCCTATCAACTCCTAAACGGCTACAGCTATCGAAACCAAATTTGGTATGAGCAAAGATCTATACCTGGATATCTCAAGGCCATATTTGAAAATGACGTCAGTGCTACCAGCTGCTGAAAATTTGCAATTGAAATTTGAACTCCATGTTAGATATCTTGGAAGGTATGCATGGGAGCTATTCCAAAATTGGCACACATATAGATAATAATATTTCAATTTAATTTCCAGGAAGCCATAGATGGCAGTGTTGCCAACATGATTTTAATCCTGCTGATAGGTCCAATTTTTAAATGCAGGTAACTTCTACACTATCAATTGTATTCCAACCAAATTTCGTATGAACTATGTGTACCATAACAGATGTCTGTGCGTATTCTTAAGAGCAACCAGGACTACCAACTGATAATAAATGCGCCCGCTCTTGTTTTATCCTAATACCAAATCAGAAATATTGGTAGTGTAAAACTCAAGTTTCAATTTTTTTCAACTACCAAATAAAGAACTTCTTATATTCCTCTGAAGTAACGTATTCTCAGCCCAGGATAAACGGACAGCAGGAAACTTGGCCTCATTTTGAAGCTCTCATTCGTGATTATTGGAAACTTGAGTTTTACACCACCAATACTTGTGCCTATAACTAGAGCCCTGCGCGGATAGACAAAACGTTATCCGCATCCGCCCCGCATCCGCACGGCTGTTATCCGCATCCGCCCCGCATCCGCACGACTGTTATCTGCATCCGCCCCGCATCCGCACGACTGTTATCTGCATCCGCCCCGCATCCGCACGACTGTTATCTGCATCCGCCCCGCATCCACGCGACTTTTATCCACACGTTTGTTATCCGAATCTACTGGCATTACAATAATATTTTCAATGTGTTGCTTTATACTTTATATTTTAGACATTTGAGCAGAAAGTCGAACCCTTAGGCTATGTAGCCTACAGTATGTCATGTGCTATGTTTAAAATGAATGTTACACAGCCAGAATTTCAACCCTTTTCAGTTCGGAGTGTTGATTATGCTTATTGACAGAATTTGAATGAGATTAGCTTAAATCATCATCTTACATTTGTCACGAAAAAAAACATAACAAAAAATATGATAGGCCTATGTCAAACATCCGGGCCCTAGTAAGGGAGAGTGGGGGAATTGTGCGCACTCAACCAAGAATCGGTTTTGTGATGATGAAATAATAGATAACACAACTGCAGTTATGAATAAGGGAACCTTAGTAACTCTATATTCGATGTGCAGAAACGAATTTAATTCAAAAATACATTTGGTGGACTATAATTCGAAATCTCGCAAATATGGATTTGCGCACGATTACCCGCTGCACACAATTACCCAACTTTTCCTATGATATTCAACAAGTTCGGATTATATTCTAAATACTATCCGCAAATTCACTCCAAACATTATCCGCTATCCGCACAGCCATGCAAACTGTATCCGCATGGCGAAAAATGTTACGGATATCCGCGGATATCCGCATCCGCACAGGCCTTTACCTATAACATATAAAGATTCATTACTCCCAGACAAGTAGTTTTCCATGAACTGTATACAGGGTGTCTTTTATGTACCTTTGGAGAATGATAGGTCGTGTAGGGGACGGGTATAGAAGTAATTTGAGATAGGGAACTTGGGGTCGGAGTGGCCTACTTAACCCCTAAAATAAGGGTTGATTCAGGCCCTCCACCCTGTCAGTTGGGCAACCGACCCAAGCCTCTATTACCTTTTTCAATCCTTTAACTCTTGGCAAGATTCATTTCACCATTTGGCGCTGGCGTAATAGATAGCGTTGCGGTGCGAAAGGCCGGTAGTCCCGGGTTTGATTCCGGGCTTGGGCAAAATCCTTTTTTTTAATGTCATTTGTCGTCTTTGCACTCTCTTCTCTGACGTAGCGCCAGCCCGTATTATGTGACCACAATACGACAAATAACATTAAAAAAAAGATTTTGGTCAAGCCCGGAATCGAACCCGGGAATATCGGCCTTTCGCACCGGAACGCTATCCATTACGCCAGTCCCACATGATGAAATGAATCTTGCCAAGAGTTAAAGAATTGAGAAAGGTAATAGAGGCTTGGGTCGGTTGCCCAACTGATGGGACGGAGGGCCTGATCAACCCTTATTTTAGGGGTTAAGGAGGCCGCTCCGACCCCAAGTTCCCCATCTCAAATTACTTCTGTACCCGTCCCCTACACGACCTATCATTCTCCAAAGGTACATAAAAGACACCCTGTATAGTTTTAAGTGAGCGGTTCCTAGAGAAGACGACAAAAACACGGACAATGTTTCATACAACCACTAATAAAGAATAATTATTAAACTTGAGAATAATTGGCGTCAGTGGCGTACCGACGTTGGAGGCGTTAGGGTTTAACCCCCTCCAGAGACATTTCTTTACTTAAATCTTTATATTGCCCCATCCATCACCTTGATTTACTCTACCGCTAGTGACGCGTCTTAACTCCTGTATATATTTTAAATGTGGTCAAGTTCTTTACTTGGTAAATGCCCCACACTCTACCCACAGCGAGACTCCTCCAGCGTTGGAGCTAGCCATGGATCAGTTTTGCTGTTGGAGTGTGCGATCGGTAACTTTCTTCACGTCGCTTCGGGTTTGCTTTAAATGTGTGTCCGTTTCGTTAAAGATAATTCAGAACATGAGAAGTTTCTGCAATTTATTTCAATTAATAATATAGATACACCCATCATGATAGGCAGATTTTGAGAGTCAATAGCAATGACAGTGGGAACACGGAGAGCAAAACATTATTTTTCTCTCATATAATTTCAATATTTTAAGCAACCACGTAACTATGTTCATGATAATACCACTGCAACGTTTCAGTTTTAATATTTAGTTACTGTTTTCCATACTTTTTATAAGTTCTTTCATTTTTTTATTGTATCGAAAAAATAATAACACCTAAAATAGTTTTCAAGCAAAGCGAACGGTTATATAATATCATTGTTGATTTTAAGAATATTAATCGAAATGTCATTTTAATATTAATGACGACTGTCGTTTTTAGGGCCGGAACAGCAAGGGCATCTGCCCCTTTAATAATGTTCACAATTACCCTATTATATTAATGACCCCGCCCCCACCAGAAGGAAATCCTGCGTACGCCAATCCCTTCCCTGACCCGTCCTGAAAAGAAAAATACATGGCCATTGGCTGCATTAATAAAATTATTTATATTGTTTAACGCAGAATTAAACAAGGACAATATTGGTATAACTCATTTTACAATAGTTCTGTTGGTTTGTTTGCAATTAAGGCCTAAACTCAGGTATCCATAATAAAAAATCCGATAGTAAGTCAGAACACCAACTTGACCATTTAGTAACTATTATAGTTTATCACACAACACAAGTTAAGTTCAATGTCACCAGCCATTAGCATTATCACAACAACACATCACATTTTAACAAACCTGATAAGTTACGCACCATTATGTAACTAAAAGATTGTACACTTGGGAGCCTGCGCAAGAAATCTCGCATGTGCACAAACCACCCGCCCGGCTTTACTGTTATGTGAGCTTCTTGTTTATTTGTTTAAACGCACTTTTTAAATAAATTGTCGATCTTTATGAAATCACAGTGGAATTCGTCACTGTTGTGGGTGATTCTGTTTCTTTCGAATGCAGTTATTCGATTTATGTGGGCGAAACATTGTAACCGTTGCCAGGATTTCTCACCTAGAGCGGTATCTTCCTTCATGACAACATGTGACCTTATACAGCCCAGAGGACCACCACGCTGTTGAAGCGGTTCCGCTGGGACATCAATGACCACCCTCCATTCACCCCGGATCTCGCACCTAGTGACTTTCACCTGTTTCCTCACTTGAAGGAGCACGTGAGGGATCGACGATTCGCTTCAGATGAGGAGGTGAAACACTTCGTGGCTGAACACCCAAAGACAGGATTGTTACCATGGGGGCATATTCTAACTCATCCCTCGAAGCGACGAGTGCCTAAACCAATATGGAGACTTATGTCGAAGAAAGAAAAAAAAGAGTCGCATATGATGTGTAACATCTGACATGTTATCCTACCTTGAAGTTGTTACCATTTTTATTATCCTTGACATCCATCAACACACAAAAAATCTTTTTATTTTTACACTCTCATAATACATAACAATTCCAAGACTCTTTTTTTTCTTCACTGCCTACTTGATATTTCTGCTCTCGCACTGCCTTCTTGATACTCTGCTGTTACATCACTCTCCTGCCAATAACTAAGTTACGTTAACAGAGACTGACTTTTTTCCTTCACTGCTTACTTGATATTTCTACTCTCGCACTGCCTTCTTGATACTCAGCTGTTACAAAGTAATCCGTACGTGATACACATTCCACATTGTACCACTGCCAGCTGGATCACAGTCATCCCTTCTGGCAGCTAAAGCAACCAGGAGGGATGCGATCCAACTGGCAGTGAGTCTTACACACTTCCGTCCGATCCACTTCCGTCCCATTTTTCAAAATCACTCCCACAAAAAATATCCAGCAACCGAGTGGAAAGATGTTACACATCAAAAACAACCTAATGTACTGTATGTAGCTTACTATCAGTTGGTTAGCGGCTTCGGTGGCGTAGTCGGTAGCATGCTGAACTGCTGTGCCCAACATAGCGGGTTCAAACCCGGCCGAAGTCGTCAGATTTTTTAAGAGCGTTAAAATCCTTCAGTATGCCTTCCTTCGGAGGGCAAGTAAAGCCGGTGGTCCCATGTCATAGATTTATGGCATTTAAAAGATCCTTCCACAGACTAAACTTGTGTGAAGCTAAATTTCTAAGATAGATTTCGTTGGAACGCTCTAACAAAGTTCCAACGTTCACCATTAGGTATCATTGACATCTGGTAGCGAAAGTTGGAATTACTTGAATTAGAACGGAACTTTTAGCTCACCCCATGTGTGTCCGCTTTAAGCAGCTACAGCCTCTGGCGAGCCGAACATGTCCTCGGATACTCCCGCCACTAAAAGCCATACGATAAATAAATAATATCAGTTGGTTGTATGAAATAAAATGTACAGCACACATTCCACTACATGCTTTGTAACCTTAGTTTCTGATCACCCCTCGTATTTTAACCCATAATTATATTCGTTGATAAAGATTAACGGCGTAAGGATGTGGCGGCCCCATCGCCCAGTAGAAAACCACTGCAATCAGCCACCCGAATATTGGTGGGAAAACCATACCTAAGTGGGTAAGAAGAAAATGCCATTTCCAAACCCTGACCATCTGAGACACCCTGTCACCAGGGGATAAATATGGAGGATGGGAAGGTAACCCAACAAACCACTCTACTTTGGGTAAATCACCCATGTGGAGGTAAAGTGGTACAAAGAATTACAAGTAGCCTCGGATTGGACGATGACCGGAGTAGAAACGGAACACGAGATTCGGAACATGGAATAAGACAATCGTTGGTAAAGAAGTGGAATTGATACAGGAAATGAAGGACCACAAACTAGAAGTACTGGGATTAAGTGAGGTTAAGAGAACGAGCAATGAAGGAAATTGGAGAAAAATTTAAAGAAAAATTTAAAGTGGGAGTGAAGATTCAAGGGGAAATAATTTCAACTCTGAGATTTGCTGATGACATAGTCATCTTGGCCGACACGCCTCAGGATTTGAATGAGTTTTTGAATGGTATGGACTCCTTCCTGAGGAAAGAATTCATGATGAAAATTAATAAATGTAAAACAAAAATATTAGAATTCAGCCGGAAAAAAAACTCTATGGACATCAAATTGGCAGGTGAAAAACTAAAGGAAGTAGGAGACTTCTGTTACTTAGGAAGCAAAATAACCAGTGACGGACGAAGCAATGAGGATATAAAAAGTAGGTTAGCTCAGGCAAGGAAAGCATTTCTACAGAAAAGGAATCTGTTGACATTGAATATAGATTTAGGTATTAGGAAGTAATTTTTGAAGGCCTTTCTCTGGAGCGTGGCACTCTATGGATGTGAAACTTGGACTATTGGTGTAGCAGAAAAGAGGAGAATTGAAGCGTTTGAAATGTGGTGTTACAGGAGAATGATGAAGATCAGATGGGTAGATAGGGTTACAAACGAAGAGGTATTGAAACTAGTGGGAGAGGAGAGATGTTTCTGGCGACTGCTAATGAATAGAAGAGATAGGTTGGTAGGACACATACTAAGACAACCAGGAATAGCAAGCTTAGTTATGTAAGGAAGGGTCGAGGACAAGAACTGTAGGGGTAGACCAAGGTTAGAATATGTTAAACAGATTGCCTCGGAAGTAGGGTGTGGTAGCTATGTAAAGATGAAACGATTAGCTCAGGACAGGGAGACAATGAGAGCTGCATCAAACCAGTCAAAAGACTGAAGACTCAAACAACAAGAGAAAAGGTAGCGGAATGAAGAGAATGTCAGAAGGGTACACTTTGAGGTACTCTGGAGTTGGGATGGATATTCGAGCAAAAGAGGGAGTAGGAATAATAACCAGGAAGCAGTTGGGAATGAGAGTGTGAATGGATAGGAACCAGTTAACATGGGAGAATAGGACTGAGACATTGGGTCAAAAAGGGGGGGGGGGGGGGGGGGCAAAACTGTTGTGGAAATGAGGATGATGTGCAGAAATAGAGTGGAATGGCAGAAATGGCTCAAACGAGGCTACCCCGACGCTTGAATGCATAAGGGAATTGAGGAAGAAGGAGGAGATAAATATTAATAGCCTGAGTGTAAAGAGTCCGATGATGATCACTTGACGATTGAAACTGATCATCCAAGTGTATTAATGAATTTAACGGATTTTTTTTCATGATTAGGGAGCAATACCCATTATAAATTGGGTAAAATCGTGTTAGCCGACAGCAAGGCATTTATGTTTCATAACCTATATGGCAATGGATATTGAATGTTAAGTAGTAAATTGAACATGAAGGTCAGCAGTGATCAACGATCAAAAAAAGTTCATAAATAAACGGGCCTCCCTTAACGCAAAGGAAAACGCCCAATACAATGGTTTACGAGCGCCTTCTTGAACTCCCAAACACTCATGTCTGCGTAAACACCTTTGCCAAAGCGCTCAGTAACAAACAAGTATTCGTGAAGCTCTTCCAGCCAGGCAATATACTGTAGCTTTCAACATTAAGCACTCCTTAAGATTATTTTTCTTGCCTCCGGTTATTATGAAAGCCAGCATAGCAATAACTCATCTGTTTCCAGCGCCGTAAATAATATTGTGCGGTTAAAGCAATTGGTTTTCAACCACTGATTGTGCTAGTTCGAACCAGCCAGCGTAACAGCTTCCGCAAACCACCACAATGAAATATTGTGCTTTGTAAAAACCAATATAATGACCAATATTGGTGACACAAAGCAGAGTATTAACAAAGGAAATTCCTGTTAGGTCACGCAGATTGTGTGTAGCTTTGACATCACAAAAGGAGACAATTGCGCTGATGGGTTTATACTAATTTATCTCTCAAAAAATATTTAACAGAACGCACAATAGCTCATTATTTCGATCGATATGCAGATAGCATTAACTCACAAATTTTATTGGGACCATAGGCTACTTTCTCTAATGCATTCTTATGTTCAAAATATCAACCAGAGGCAGTGGCGTAACAAGGATTTGCTCCTGGAGGGGGGATAAGTGCAGTCAAATCTCAACCAATAAGCTATGACGAGCGTCTCACTAAGTCTATAACCCTTTATAGGACATAGCTATGTTTCTTCAAGTGTTTTCTTTTGTTTTAAGGTTTGAGTCCGTTGTTTGTTGTGTTTTCAGCCTATTTTCATTTTATGAAAAAAAAAATAGGCTTACGAAATCACCTTTTGTCCGTGTGTGTGTGTGTGTGTGTGTGTGTGTATGTGTGTCTGTGTGTGTCCCCCTTATAACTTCTAAACGGCTGGAGCGATTTCAATGAAACTCTGTAATTTCATAGCACAATTTTGGCCGACCCCTACCGTGTCCTTCAAATTTTATTACGTCTCACCAACCCAACATGGCGGCTGTGCTAAATATTTTACCAGCATTCTATTACCGATATCACCCTGAAATTTTGTACGGTGATAAAAAGCACTAATAGAAGTTCTTCTATGAGACCTTCAAAAACCTGGTAACTACAAAACCAACATGGCGGCCAAGCGAAGTTGAAACTTTTAAATAGACTTTTTTCGTGATTTAACCATCCAAACGCAATAACACTTTGTACAGCAAATGTTTATACACATTGCAAAGCACTGGCTTCTAATTTAGTTCAAGTGTTTACATAACTTCAAGATGGCGGCTGTGCGAAATATTTCACCGGCATTCTATTTCTCCGAAACTATTACTGATATCTCCCTGAAATGTTGTACGATGATAAAGGGCCCTATTAAAAATTCATCTATGTAAGTTTCAAACAACTGTCGAGTACAAAACGAACACGGCGAATTTGGAACAGTTTAATAGACTTTTCTCGCGATTTAACCATCTGAGCGCAGTGAAATATGGCACAGTATATATTTATACACATTGTAATGCACTGGCATCTAATTTAGTTCAATTGTTCACATATCCTCAAGATGGCGGCTGTGCATAATTTTATAATTACGTTTTTATTTCTTGTGTATTAATCATGCGATCGGGAGTGAATGTTTGAATAATGAACCTACGCAAAAATAGTCATTTAATAGTACATAACTCTATGGCCTACATATATAAAAATCCGACATGGCGACCAACCGAAATATTTAGATGGTTCTCAATATCTATTAATCTATGATAGCAATCAAACTGAAATATTGTATGTTGATAGAGGCTATGAACATAAGTTCACCTATGGAACTTTCAATAACCTGGTGAGTACAAATCCAACTCGGCGTCGACGCGAAATATAAATATTTAAATGGACGTTTCTCGCGATTTAACCATCCGAAACTTGGTACGGTAAATGCTTATACAAATATTAATCCACTGGCATCTAATTTATTTCAATTGTTTTCATAATTTTAAAATCTGATTTTCACATCTTGTGCCCTAATCATGCGATTGAAGTTTGAATACTACACCTACACGATAATCTTCATGTAATAGTTAATGACCTACACATATAAAAATTCAACATGGCGACCATCCGAAATATTTAGACCGTTTTCAATATCCACGAATGTAGGCTATTGCAGCAATCAAACTGAAACTTTGTATGTTGATAGAGGCAACATACAGTTAGTAGGATATATGGAAATAGGCTGTATAGTTCTTCACGGAACTACTTGTTCTTCAAGTGTTTTCCTTTGTTTTAAGGTCTGAGTCCGTTGTTTGTTGTGTTTTTAGCCTAGACTTATGAGATCTACACAGGGCCAAAAATTGTCTGTGTGTGTGTGTCAGCATGTCTTTCCCCCCTATCAATTCGAACACGGTGAAACCGAATTGAACGAAATTTGGTACAGAGGTAGAACAAGCAAAGGGCACCACAGTGTCATTTTTCATATCGCCGCCATCTTGACGGAAACGTAATGGCGGCCACCCAAATGTTAAAAGCGTAAATCAAATTAGCACCAACCTAATTATCTGATCTCTACCAAATTTTGCAACAACATACCTTTTAGTAAGAAGCGTCCTTCGACCAAGCTACAAGGTCATCAGTCCAATAGTGTGCATATGGCGGCCATGCATGTGTGCAAATCGATTCCCCCTATCAATTCAAACACGGCAAAACCGAATTGAACGAAATTTCATACAGAGTTAGCACTAGCAAAGAACACCTCAGTGCCATGGTTTATATCGCCGCCATCTTGACGGAAACGGAATGGCGGCCACGCAAATTGCCCAAAGCTTAAATCAAATTACGACTAATCTAATCGTCGATCTCTACCAAATTTTGCAACAACATACCTTTATGTGAGAAGCGTTTTTTGGCCAAGCGACAAGATCACCAGTCGAATAGTTTGCATATGGCAGCCATGTATGAGTGCAAATCGATATTCCCCCATCAATTCAAACACGGTGAAACCTAATTGAATGACATTTTGTACAGAGGTAGCACTAGCAAAGGGCACCTCATATTCATGTTTAATATCCGTATAGCACGTTGTATTTCAACAAGCTACTACAACCAAAATTCAATATACTCCTTGAAAAGGACAAAGAGTTATAACAATACCCATGCATTTAGTAGAAAGTAGGCTATATGTTCTTTACTGTATATCTTGTTTGTTGTGATTTCTGATTGTTTATGATTTTGACGTTATTACTTTTTTGCTTTTTTTTATGTGTAACATCTTTCCACTCGGTATTTGGATATTTTTGTGGCACACGGTAGCTGGAAAGTTTTGTGGGAGTGATTTTGGAAAAGGGACGGAAGTGGATGGGACGGAAGTGCATGGGACGGAAACAATGAGAGCGCGCGGTGGCAGAGATCGGTACAACGACGTACTGTAGGCCATGTGCCTATGTGAAATGTAAATCGTATATGGTTTACCTCAAGGTTTGGAGGCCCCAATAAAGAAATTCATACAATAAATCATCTTCAAGTTGTCGTTCTTTGGTGTGAAAGTATTAATTATATCATATTTGCTGAAAACAATTACGATTTATTAAATCTTCATACCTTTGCTGCATTCTTATTTAATGTAAGCACTCGATACCTCGAGTGCTATATCGCATCAACAAGCACTCCAAACAACGTAGAAATTTAGTATATTAACACAGACTACTAACAATAATTGAAACTACGTTGGTCTAAACGTATCACTGGGAGAAACACTTTAATATACCTACAGCACACCTAATTTTTAATCGCGCCTATACTTAGCAGTGCGCTCTATGGCAAAAAAAGAGACGATTTTCAATAACATTGCTGCCATAGGTTCACTAACTGGCCGGTATAGAGCGCAGCTCGCATCAACTAGGCAGTGGATTGCTCCCGCATACCGTAGTTCAACTAGTTGAAGGTAAATGTCACTACTGCAGATCAATTGGAGAACTTAGTTTCAATTAAATATATATTTTACATTGCAAAATGCACAATATAACGCTCAATAATTGTATAATGACTCAGTACTCAAAAAACAATGTATAAAAAGATCGAGCAAATATTACAACTCTGTTGGGATTAGAACCCCAGCCAGCCGGTTGAAAGGCCAATGCTGTAACCGACCTAATTTGTCCTCCCAAACTGAATGTTATCAATCGATTAAGATACAACGTCTTAGCCAATAATGACTTTGACTAAACGAATTCTTCACTGGAGTATATTTCAAACAAAGTTCATTTCATACAAAGTTCCTATTATTTATATCTGTAGAATATATTGCATACAACATACTCAAATTAGTGAAATATAGGTCAGAACGAGAGATCAGCTGCCATCTTGTCTGTAACCGAGACGGCTCAGCTTTTTAAAGCCACTTCTGCACTATAATATTACAATATACACTTTTAATTTTCCATTGCAAAATGCTCAATATGTTATCAATCGATTAAGTTACAACGTCTTAGCTAATAACAACTTCGATTTATTACGGTCAGGATTTGGCACTGGAGTTTTACAAGTAGTTATTTCAATGACCAACAGAGTTCATTGTTAACAAGGAATTTGCGCTCCCGGCAGACACATAGTAGGATAACATGTCACATGTTACACATCATATGCGACTACTGTAAGGCTCGTATAATTTTTTCTTCTTTCTTATAAATTTGCTTTTTTATTTTTGGTCTTGCTTTGTGTTTTTTGTTTAAAGTTTCGTATTTGTTGTTTCTGCTTTGGCTTTTGCTTTTAAGTTTTGTTTATTGCTATATGGTTATTGTTTATGGTTTCATGTTTGTTGCATTTTGCATTGGCTTCTGTTTTTATGTTTTGTTTATTGTTTTATGTTCATGGTTTCATGTTTGTTGTATTCTGCTTTGGTTTTTGTTTTAATTTTTTGTTCTTGCTTTATATTTTATGATTTAAGTTTCGTGTTTTTCGTTTTCTGTGACTGGTTGCGTGGCTCAGCGGTAACGTTCTCGCCTACTAGGCCCAAGGTTGCAGGTTCGTATCCTGGCGCAGTCAGGTGGCATTTGAGGGTGCGCAAATGTGAGGGAGCCGTGTCAGTAGATTTACTGGCACTTTAAAGATCGCCTTCGGTCCAAATGCTGGCACTCGGCGTCCCTTAAGGCCGCAGTAGTTAGAAGGGACGTAAAACCAATAACATTATTATTATTATTATTATTATCATCATCTTGGTTGTCACCTCTGAGGTTCGGGATCGATTCCCGGCTCTTTCCAAAAATTTATTCTGGTCTGAGGGCTGGAATAGGCTACACTCAGTTCCGTGAGGTAAAATTGTGAAAAGATGGATGAGAACACCATTCTAAAACTGGTCATTTCCTACGTCTATTTCAGGAAAATGCTGGGATAGTTCCTAACATGAGGCCACGGCCACATCCTTCCCAATCCTAGTCTAAACTAAAAATACATACACTGCCTACAGATACCTCAATGACACTGGTTATCACACAAATCCTTCATATTATATATATACAGAAACCCAATTACTTGGGGCTAAATTACTACCATGTCGCAAACTCCTAAATAAATTGACAACATAATGCATTTGTACAGATAGCTTTGAAGCCAGTTCTCAGGGTTACCTTATTGACAGTTGATATTGGTACTTTTTAGTCGGCCAACATAATATAATCCCAATTACAGAACATGCGAAACATACATGCGATTATATATATTTGTTGTGGATTACAGAAGACTTAGGACGACATGTTTCGTTCGTCAAGCGAGCATTATCAGATCGGCGATTTTGTCTTGTATATTGTTGGTCTTACGTATGCTACGTACGGCTTCTGGTGGAGGGTAACCGTGGATGACGTCAACTACAGCTTGACCACATTAGGATGTGGATGCACGCGGGAGCTGTAAAGTATCGGCGCCCGCATTCTCTTGCAGCTCGGCCTGGAATGTACATTAGCACCTGCCTAGAACAGGTGCATACCAAACGTCTGTGCCCAGTGCCACGGACAAAGGTAATGAGCGCTGCGCTCTGTCCTGGCACATAGCCTGAGGAGATGAACTACACTGTCAACATGTGTGAAGTTTCCCTTCAATCAGACAGCACATCACTCCTCTTATACTGTATATGACAGAATATTCGAGTTTCGCCGACATCCGAACTCGGATGAAAATTAGGTTCGAACTCACCCTCTACCGTCCTTGATATCGCTTGGATTGATTTCATATTTTCAACTCCATCCAAACGTTGGAAGGTAGTCTATCTTCAAATAGATGACGGCCGGTTCCTTCCATTACTTTGTCCAATGCCATTCATCTGAATTCATCTCTCATCAACTCCTCTGTTCAGTTTAACGTCAGGAAGAGCATTTGTCCGTAAAAGACATTCTCCACATAGAGCTGGGACAGGCAACCTGGAAGCTTTAGTGATCTACTGAAAGGTTCTCAGATTTTGAAATGATCTACCCTTCTACCCTTACAACAATCAAAATTGCCAAGCCATGATTTAAAACATTTCAGGTAACGGTAATAATACTTTCAAGGAGATTATATATTACAAATAGGCCTAATATGAATTTTTGGATGATTGAAATTCAATCACTTTTCCACTTTCTCAGTGTAACTTCGATAGGAGTAATAAGAGGTCGAAATGCGAGGTATCATTTCACATCGTCAAAACTTGGCGCAGTCGCTTCAATTAGAAATTCATGAATAACGCTAATGTTTCAAAAAATATTTTGATATCTTCCTCCACCAAACTAAATGACGTACGAGACTTCTTGTTAAATAGGAAGCAAAATAATCAGTGATGGATGAAGCAAAGAGGATATAAAAAGTAGGTTTTGCTCAGGCAAGGAAATAATTTCTACTGAAAAGAAATGTGTTGTCATCAAATAGCCTATAGATTTAGGTATTAGGAAGTCATTTTTGAAAGCATTTATCTGGAGGGTGTGGTTTAATGGAAGCCAAACTTGGACTGCTGGAGCAGCAGAATAGTGGAGAATTGAAGCGTTTGAAATGTAGTGTTGCAGGAGAATGATGCAGATTAGATGGGTAGGAGTAACAAATGAATAGGTAATAAGACGAGTGGGAGAGAAGTGATGTATCGGGCGACTGCTAATGAAGAGAAGGGATAGGTTGGTAGGACACATACTAAGAGACCCAGGAATAGCAAACTTAGTTATGGAAGGAAGAGTCGAGGACAAGAACTGTAGGGATAGACCAAGGTTAGAATATGTTAAACAGATTGTCTCGGATGTAAGGTGTGGAAGCTATGTAGAGTTGAAATGATTAGCTCAGGACAGGGAGGCATGGAGTTCTGCATCAAACCAGTCAAAAGACTAAAGACTCATCATTCATTCATTTATTTATTTGTTTATTTAAAAGACTGAAGACTCAAACACACTTCGTCCTAGAGGCTGGACGATGCCAAAGGATACCGTACACAAAACGATGAGCATTCGTTTGAAAAGTGTCATTTGAAGTATAGTTATCCGATTCTAAAGCAATTTGTGAAATTAAATCTACAAATATTTTTAAAAATTCTAAAAACAATTTCATTTATGAATGTCGACACACTGCAAAATCTAAAACAATATTGTTACGTGCCACCCCTAGTGGCACTTTTGTTAACTGGATTACGGTGGGTATAAAGCACAACACAGGATGTTCATTTAAAGAAATAATTAATTTTATTTCAGCCAGAAAAAAATACACTACTCAACAGCAAATGCAAGCAATTATTACCTTACTCCAGTTTCCTCACGTCGAGAATACTTTCCCTTTCACTTGTCAACAGACCACAGTTAATCCTCTTCGCTAATGAGTCCGGCCCCGTACGCTAGCTGGAAATAGCTGCACTAGGTCTGTCACTGTTTCACAAGCACCACAATCACTTCCTCGCTGTCAAGAGAATCAGCTTCACAGGGGGTTTCGCAAGTCACCACACTTCTGTCGCTCACGATAAACGCTCGCACTAGCTCGTAAAACACAACAACAACCCCTGCTTGACAGGTCGCACTTATATAGCAGGCCGGTGACTCAATACATGCTTCTAGATACATCCAGGGTTCACGGCTTCTCGAGGTTTCCATCGCTGGTCCAGTCACGAATATTCTGGACTATCCCTTTGTCCTAGTAGCCCTGTTGCATAAGGCGCACGCAATACAGGAGGCAGGCCACAGCCCAGCCCCTGGGGCAGTTGTGACTCATGCGGCGAGCGATGACACAAACTCACAGCCGTAACAATATCTACAAAATTTACAACGAAAGTATGATTCTGAAACAAAAACCTAAAAAAAAAAACAGCAGGCCTATATAAAGTTTGTGATCAACTAAATCTATGGTTACGATCTATCGGTAGATCCAGATCGACTTGTTGCCGGACCTTGACAGAAATTCGTTTACATGGCGAACTCAAATCGATATGAATACGATCCTGCTTTCAGTACGATGCCCGTTTACATGAGCAGTTTCATTTCGAATTGAAATCGATTTCAATACGGTATATAATTTAAGGTGGCCAACCTGCAGTTATGTTGGCTAACTCGTATTAAACAGCAGAACATAAAAGACCCGTAATTATCATCCGGCGGTTTTTTTTACGGGTTGTTTGTAAACATGAGCAAGATGTTCAGTAAAGAACATATAGCCTACTTTCTCCTTAATGTATGAGTATAGTTATAACTCGTTTTTATCAAAGAGTATAACAGAATCATTTCTTGGTTGAAGACCTTAGAAACTATTTACCTCTACCAAACACCACAACCTCGAAACTGCTATTATCTTTGAAGAAAGAAAGATAAGAAGTATCTCAAGAATGTTATGGATATGGAGACATAATAGACCGGACTGGCTGCGTGGCTCAGCGGTAACGTTCTCGCTTGCTGGGCCCTAGGTTGCAGGTTCGTATCCTGGCGCAGTCAGCTGGCATTTGAGGGTGCACAGATGCGAGGGAGCCATGTCAGTAGAATTACTGGCACGTTAAAGATCCCCTTCGGGGCAAAATTCCTGCACCCCGGCGTCTCTAAAAGCAACAGTAGTTAAAAGGGACGTAAAACCAATAACATATTATTATTATTATTATTATTATTACATAATCGACCTGACGTTGGCAACATCCAACTTTGAGTTGAGGCTTGTGTTTATACGTCTGGCTGTGCATGGCTTTCACAACCTTAATTGAATTAACAAATCTTTCCATGACCCTACAGAGACGTGTGTATACCAACTATGTGGATATTTTCGATTGCTATTTGGCTGCAATCCTGAACTAGCACCAACGGCTAGAGTTCAGGTACTATGTGAAATCGTTTTGTTCTTTACTTCAAATAACATTTTCAAATAACGTACAATAGGCTGTTACAAACCCTTTAAAATAAAAAGTAAAAATTTATCGTAGTATCATACTGTCATTCTTCAGAATCGATGCGCATAGAATGCCAATGGTATACTAATCAATGGAATCCCACGTAGGCCAGTCGTGACATCTAGTGGAGAAGTATCGAACAAGATAATCCTCACAAGGCGAGTGGATTCTAGCGGCCATAAAAATAAACTTTTCAATAAAATCTGTAAGTTAATCTGTAGGCCGGCGTGCAGTTCGCCGCCAGTTGGCCATGATAATTCACTTTTTTTCTGCTGGATGTCAGGTGCAAATCTGCTGGCGAATTTTGTTTTAATTAAATATATACCGTATTTTACATCGTACTATGCACAATATAACGCTTAATTTTAAAACGTCTGAGTCATTACTCAACCTGAAAACTGTACTTGCATACTCCAAATTGAGAAACCGCAAGGTGGTTGTCACCTTTGTTGATTTTAGGAAGGCCTACGACTCTGTTGATAGGGAAACACTTAATAGAATTCTCCAAGAACTAGGGTTAGACAACAAAACCCGCAAACTCATTCTAGAAACCTTGACCAATACCCATTCCAAGGTTAAATTTAGAGGCGAGGTCTCAGCAAGCTTCGAGATAAAAACAGGGGTGAGACAAGGGGATGGACTTTCTCCACTTCTTTTCAACTGTGTCCTTGAAAAGGTTGTGAGAGAATGGCGCAAGGAACTGACCAATATGGGTGTCCAGAGTGGGATATACCTGGGGCGTAGGAAGGAAGGACTGGTTGTAGATTGCCTGGCCTTTGCTGACGACATGGCACTTATTGCCGATTCTCTGGATACAGCAACAATGCAGGTCAATTGCCTCAGAAGACAGGCAGCCAAAGTGGGTCTTCAAGTGTCGCTGGAAAAAACAGAATTCTTCACCAACATCAAAGAAGCTAACAGAGAGATGCTACTAGAACAGGGAAAAATCAAGAGGATTGAGAAATGTAAGTATCTCGGCGAATGGATTGAACCCAACTTATCAGAAAGAGCATCATTATCCATGAGAGTCAACAAGCTGGAACTGGCTTATCGACTGACAAAGAACATCTACAACAAGAAATGCCTGTCACGCAACCTGAAACTGAAGCACTACACCTCAGTCATACGACCAGAAGCCCTGTATGCCATGGAGTGTCTCTCATTGAACCGAAGTGGTCTGATGGAGAAAATGGAAGTCAGAGAGAGGAGAATTCTCAGGAAGATCCTAGGTCCGGTAAACGAAGATGAGGAATACCGTAGGCGGCACAATTCCGAGCTCTACGAACATATAGAAAGGCTCTCTGACTGTGCTAGGAAAAGGAGAGTAGCATTCTATGGTCATGTGGCAAGATTGCCTCCCAAAAGACTGACCAATAGGCTGTTCACTTTCTGGCAGAACAAGAAGGTTCGTACCACTTGGCTGACAGAAACTGAGAAAGACATTAATGAACTGGGAATATCAGATCTTCAAGACAGGCAATCTGTGAGACATGCCCTGAAGGAAGTCCATGGATTTCAGGAAAAACCCCGGAAGAAAGGTACCCCTTGGACAGATGAAAGGAAGGAGTTACACCGGCAGAAAATGCGACAACACTGGGCAAAGATCAAAGCTCAACAGTTGAACAAGCGTGGTCCAAAGTAGGCCCATTCGAAACAAGAAGAAGAAGAAACAATAAATATAAAAAAATTCAAGCAAAAAACCTAACTCTGATGGGGTTTGAACCATAGCCATAAGAATGCTAGGCCAACGCTTTGCCACGGAGCCAAACGTGTCAACGAACATCGTCCGATATCAAATGAGTTACATAGAACGTGTTAGCAAATAATGATTTAGACTAAACGATTTCATCAGTGGAGTATATTATTTATATATAAAACATTTCATACAAAGTTTATTTATTTTGTATCAGTACGCTATATTGCATGCAATACTCAAATTAGTGAAATATAAGTCAGGCACAAGATATCCGCTGCCATCTTGCCTTGTAACTGAGACGGCTCAGCTTTTTAAAATCACTTCTGCACTAGTATTACAAAATAAACTTTTAATTTCGAACGTGCCTCTTCCTTTAGAACAGTTAAAAAGATTCTCGGCGCGATAATCGGAACTGGTGGGTCCCATGATATGGGTTATAAAGTTTGCATAATTCGCACGGCCGCCATCCTGAAATGGTATGGCGGAATACCTTGTAGTTTGGTCACAAGACGCGCCCTATATGAAGGTATGTTGTTACCAAATTTGGTAGAGATAGGATCATTTGGTTAGTCGTTATTTGATGTTTTGAACGTTTGAGTGGCCGCCATTCAGATTTGGTAAAGATGGCGGCGATATAAAACATGAAACTGAGGTTCCCTTTGCTAGTTCTATCTCTGTACCAAATTTCGTTCAATTCGGTTTCACCGTCTTTGAATTGATAGGGGGGGGACAGACATTCAGAGTACACACACAGACACACACACACACACACACACACAGACACACACACACACACAATTTTTGGTCTTGTGTAGATCTCATAAGTCTACTTTCATTTTTTGCAAAAATTGAAAGTAGGCTAAAAATGGATGTGTGGAATATTTTGAAGTTGTTTGTTCTTAGGATTATATTCAGTTTAATTATCATAAAATGCTATTGGTTTTACGTCCCTTTTAATTACTTGAGCTTTAAGAGACGCCGGGCTGCCAGAATGATGCCCCGATGGAGATCTGTAACGTGCCAGTAAGTCTACTGACACGGCTCCCTCGCAATTAGGCCTAAGCACCCAGACTGCACCAGGATTCGATCCTGCTACCTTGGGAAAAGCAGGCGAGAAAGTTACCGCTGCGCCACTCAGCCAGTCTATGTTCAATTTATTCAATCTAGTGGACAAATGGGAAAAAGAACGGATTAAGCGGCAAAGTGAGACGGTGTATTCACACTTTTTCTGTTGACCACATTTCACGTACGGATACACCAGACATTAAAGGTAAAACAGACAAAAATGCATTAACTCGAAAAATGCGTGCAAACAACGCTATCAATCACGACAGGATCACAGACAGTGACGAAGAATATGGGCAGAACGTAAAACAAGCTATTCGAGAGTTGGGCGACAGACGAGAGTAGGCCTAAATTAGCTTAAAAATGTAACTTTAGAGCGCGCAGAATCACTTTCAATACGATACGCGTTTGCTAAGTGTACTCAAATCGATTTGAGTTCGCCATGTAAACGTACTAATAGAGATGCATCTCAAGTTATCTTCGAGCCCGTAGAAATGGCGATAAGGGGTAGACCGTAGAATTACAACAATATATTGAATACAGCCAATGGCCAAAGCAATGAAAATAAGAACTATAACTACTAGTCGCTACAAATTTCCTTCAAGGACTTATTCCTCTTCATGAAGGTAGCAAGGTGATAACGCTCACATGTTTTCTCGCAGAGAGAACAAACACATTTTATGTTAGGTGTGTGAAACTGTAATGTGCGGCAAACTCTATGGTGAAAACCATGTACCGCATATCGGGCAACAAGATGACGCAATTCGTAGTTGACAACTGACCATTCTCTGTCTATCATAGCGTTAGTAGAGTAAAAATCGCTCCAAATCTCTGCTTCCTTCTGATTGAAACGTTTTGCTAGCTCCTAACTGTTTGGTGAGAAATGTAACTGTTTACCTTTGCCTAAGCTATGTTGTTTTAATGGGCGCCAAGACCTCAACGCAATGTTGAAATCTAAATTTTTATTTAACAACGTCTAGCTCTGGCAGAACACCTTCAAGACTCTATTCACTCAGATCGTGGTATGATTTGATCATTAACCCAACAAACAATTGTATCAGGAGAAGGAATTGGTCTATATCTAATGCTACCTACTGAAAGCAAAGATTGCATTGTAAAAGAAATGAATTTATTATATAAAACAAGAATAGCAAAATTAATAATAATAAGTATAAAATTTAAATTGGAGCGTTGTGATTTGAATATTACCGATAGAAAATTACGTGAAAACGGAGTCTGATAAATTGATTTTACTCTTATTTCCAAGCTATGAAGTTACTGAAATATGAAATGTAAAACAAAGAAAATGAGAGATTGCGTATTTCTGCGTCATTGGCGCTTACCACTGGAAATTGCCAAAGCATTTCCCTCGTTCTTGATGATGTTGTGAGCTTCCCACAGTCTCCTGGACGTCGTCATCTCCGTCGGAATTTGATGATATTCTGGTAGATTAGATAATTCTATGGTCCGTACCTCGGACCCAAACACTCGTACAACCAAGTTTTACAAAAGTTCGTCGCTAACTCCACTGAACATCGGAGCGACACGCACTTGCGACCGTACACCTCAAGTATTTCACAGATAGTCCTCGTTCCACGGAACATCGGAGCGATTCCCGCGTATATCCACACTCGGCAAGAACTACACAGATTGTCCGTTCCACGGAACATCGGAGCGACTCGCACGCGCATCCATACTCCTCAAGTATTTCACAGATAGTCCTAGTTTCACGGAACATCGGAGCGACTCCCGCGTATATCCACACTCGGCAAGAACTATACAGATTGTTCTCGTTTCACGGCGCGTCGAACGATATATGCACACGTTGGCTCCCCACTCTTCAGTCCCAACTAGCTTACGTCGTCTCCCCTGATTGGCTGACCCACCACGCGATCTTCTCCTCCTCCGGGTCATTACACTCGGCGGGAGGGTTCCGTTCCTACAATTCGTCTTTTCTAGACCTTGCGACCCAAGATTGCGTCATGCTTCTCGACAAGATTAAGCGTGTACTTGAAATCCCAGTGAGTCACGTCTCTCGATATACCCTAACTGACGAAAACTCCGTAAAATTCCGTAATCAGATAATTTTCTATGATATCGTCGTTCGTAATAATTTGCTGGATAGCGTTTTCTAAGACATAGAAAACCTATCTGAATGCTAATAATTTTTATAAAATGCTCCGAAAATACTTAAATAATAATTATAATAAATTAATAATAATAATAAATTACCATGAAAAATTCTCTTGGCTGAACAATTTGCCGCGTAAATAAATATAGAATGGCTTCCTACTGACTTATACCAGTTGCATAAAACCCCTCGAAAAACACGTTACATGATGATGCTCTCGCAATAGTTCCTGATATGACGGCGTAGATGGCAGTGACAAGCATAACTTATGCGTATGTCTTCCAAGAACATGGGTTCTCTGCATAATTCATATACCAGACAAGACGAAGTCTTTTTACAGACGCTTAACACCCTTTTCAGAAACGTAGCCTTAAGCTTTTCGATGACTCAAATTTGATTTTGTAAGATGTGCCCAAATTAGATGAAGGCCATAGGTAATTATTGGTTGTACTTTCATCTGGAATAGGTCAAGTGCAGTTCTCAAGGATAATCTTTGCAAGTGTTGACTATCATTAATTGCCAGAATTGCCGCCTCTCCTTTACAAGACCGTAAAATAACAAGTGAAGGAGTGAGTGGCTCCCTATGAGTCCTGTAGGGCTGGAGTGGAGACGTGAGGGGATTCGAACACAACCGATGAGAAGGTGATGCATGAGTACAAACACTCCACTCCCTGGTTGCAGCCACGAGTCACGAAGGGTGTATGCAAGCAGCGAGGGACACGAGAGTGGGAACATACACGCTGGAGCCCACACATATTAACAATCCAGCAGTCCAGGGACGTGTTCCTTACTCGCTAGGGTGAATATTTGAGCTGCGCCAATACATTTTACCTCCTCTTGTGGGGGTCATCCATAAAATACGCTCGCAAAAATGCCCCCCCCCCCCCCTCATTATAACACGTTGGAACAATTCTCCCCTTGCCTGGAACACGTAAAAATCAATAAATTTGTATGTACATCTACCCCTTAATATTATTATTATTAATAATAATTATTATCTTATTATATAATACGCTAAGGTGTAGGCCTATGTTTACAAAAACTCAAGCTCCTAAATCAGGAGTTAGAAGGTGTGGCTTGTACGAAAATCTTCCAAATCGTCTCAATGGTACAGGAAAAATCTTGCATTTCTTCATTAGTCAATGGAAATATATTTATTTGTTTATAAAATGCTTTTAAACCAATAAACAAGACGATAGCACCTGGCAGAACTGTGTCGCGTACAGCCCACATAGCACCAGTGCCGGGCGGGTATTCTGTACACATGGGCGCACACAACCTATTATGTGAGAGTTCTCGCACGGGTCGGCTAGTTATAATATTATTATTATTATTATTATTATTATTCTCTTTTTCAGTAGATTTGTCCGCAGACAGGTTTCACCCGGACGTCCAGCATTTCTTTCTGTCCTGACCATCTTCTTTTATTTGCTTGTAACTTCTTCCTCTCTTCACATCTGTTAACATTCCAAACCTTCTTCCTCTAACTCTTTTTCTTTCTACTTTTCCTTCCATGATTCATTGTAGTAAACAATTCCACCCATCCAAGATTCTTTCCCCTTCTGTATCATCCTCATAAAACTCCTCTCCTACCCTTCAAAGCACCTCCTCATTTCTCATTCAATCCATCCATTTCACTTTCTCCATAACCGCATTTCAAATATTTCTATATATGTTTGTTCTGTCAACTAAATACGATCTATCGGTAGATTCCCGTTTTCAGCGGTGTTGTGGATGAGATGCGATGAAAGGCTATATTGTGGGTGTTTTTACGTCCGGATGCCCTTCTTGACACCAACCTCATGAAAGGAGTTATTGATAGATGAATGAAACTGGGTAACGAGATGGAAGGAACGGGCCGTGGCTCCTATTATCAGGTACCATCCCGGCAATTGCCTGGAGTTGAAAATGGGAAACCATGGAAAACCATTTCAATGGCGGTTCAAACCCACGTCTACCAAGTCCGCAGAGAGCTTGGCCCCATATTTTTTATTAGCCTACTTTCGATTTTTGCAAAAAATGAAAGTTGACTTATGAGATCAACACAGGGTGAAAAATTGTGTGTCTGTCTGTGTGAGTGTGTGTGTGAGTCTGTGTTTGTGGGAGTGTGTGTGTGTGAGTGTGTGTATTCTGGATGTCTGTCCCCCCCCCCCCTATCAATTCGAACACGGTGAAACCGAATTGAACGAAATTTGGTACAGAGGTAGCACAAGCAAAGGGCATCTCAGTGTCATGTTTTATATTGCCGCCATCTAGACAAAAACGTAATGGCGGCCACCCAAATGTTAAAAGCTTTAATCCAATTACGACCAACTTAATAATTTGATCTCTACCAAATTTTGCAACGTTATACCTTTATTTACGAAGAATCTTTTGACCGAACTACAAGGTCGTCAGCCCAATAATTTGCGGATGGCGGCCATGTATGTGTGCAAATCGATTCCCCCTATATATTCAAACACGGTGAAAATGAATTGAACGAAATTTGGTACAGAGGTAGCACTAGCGTAGGGAACCATACTGTCATGTTTTATATTGCCACCATCTTAAAAGAAACGGAATGGCGGCCACCCAAACGTTGAAAGCTTAAATCAAATTACGACCAACCTAATAATCTTATCTCAAATTTTTCAACAATATACCTTTATGTAATAAGCATCTTTTGACCAAACGACAAGGTCATCAGCCCAATAGTTTGCAGATATCGGCCATGTATGTGTGCAAATTGATTCACCATATCAATTCAAACACGGTGAAACAGAATTGAATGACATTTTTTACAGAGGTATTGTAACGTGTTTTTCGAGGGGTTTTTATGCAACTAGCATAAGTCAGTAGGAAGCCATTCTATATTTATTTACGCGGCAAATTGTTCAGCAAAGAGAATTTTTCATGTTAATTTATTATTATTATTAATTTATTATAATTATTATTAAGATATTTTCGGAGCATTTTATAAAAATTGTAAGCATACAGATAGGTTTTCTATGTCTTAGAAAACGCTATCAAGCAAATTATTACGAACGACAATATCATAGAAAATTATGTGATTGCGGAATTTTACGGAGTTTTCGTCAGTTAGGATATTTTGAGAGACATGAGTCACTGGAAATTCATATACAGGATTAATCTTGTCGGGAAGCATGACGCAATCCTGCGTTGCAGCTTAGCGAAAAGGCGGATGTATGGAACGGAATACGACTTCACCCTACCGCCGAGTGTAATGAGCCAGAGAGGGGAAGTAGTGGGGAGCAGCCAATCAGTGGAGACCACGTAAGCTAGAATTCGGCTGAAGAGTGGGGGAGCCGACAGGTGCATATATCGTTCAGCGCGCCGTGGAACGAGGAGAATCTGTGTAGAACTTGCCGAGTATGGTTATACGCGGGAGTCGCTCCGATGTTCCGTGGAACGAGGACTATCGGTGTAGAACTTAACGAGTACGGTTGCACGTGGGAGTCGCTCCGATGTTCCGTGGAGTGGAGGACTAACTGTTGTAAAACCTAACCAGTGTGGTTGTACGAGTGTTTGGGTCCGATGTACGGACCATAGAATTATCTAATCTACCAGGATATCATCAAATATCGACAAAGATGACGACGTCCAGGAGACTGTGGGAAGCTCACAGCATCATCCAGTACGAGGGAAAGGCTTCGGCCATTTCCAGTGGTAAGCGCGAATGACACAGAAATACGCAATCTCTCATTTCTCTTTGTTTTATATTTCATATTTCAATAACTTCATAGCTTGGGAATAAGAGTAAAATCAATAATTTATCAGACTCCGTTTTCACGTAATTTTCTATCGGTAATATTCAAATCACAACGCTCCAATTTAAATTTTATACTTATTATTATTATTATTAATTTTTCTATACTTGTTTTATATAATAAATTCATTTCTTTTACAATGCAATCTTTGCTTTCAGTAGGTAGCATTAGATATAGACCAATTCCTTCTCCTGATACAATTGTTTGTTGGGTTAATGATCAAATCATACCACGATCTGAGTGAATAGATTCTTGAAGGTGTTCTACCAGAGCTAGACGTTGTTAAATACAAATTTAGATTTCAGCATTGCATTGAGGTCTTGGCGCCCATTAAAACAACATAGCTTAGGCAAAGGTAAACAGTTACATTTATCACCCAACAGTTTGGGGCAGCCAAACCGTTACATTTGTCGCTACCAACATGGGGCATTAATTAACATTACACTTGTACGCTCAACGTGGAGCAAAGTGAAAACGTTACAATTGTCGCTCAACGTGTGGGCAAGCAAAACGTTACAATTGTCGCCGACAACTTGGGGCTGAAAACCTAATAACATTTGTGGAAGGAGAAGAGTATATATTTCTGTGCCTGTATTTTGGGGGTTATTTGTCTGTATCAGTGTATATCATTATGGGGGATGAGAAAGAAAGACAGATGAGGTTACGTAGTGGTCATCAACTGGAGAGTGATGATACGAGCAGTATGTCGAGTGATGGTAGTACCGGGGTAGCGGAGGTAAATCCCGATACTGAAACAGGGAGTGTAGGCGGCCAACCAGAATTAAAAACTTTACTTCTCGAGTTCATGTATCAGAACAAAGTTAGTAGTGATGCCTTAAATGCAAAATTAGAACAAAACAGTAGGGAAAATAAAGAAAGTACAGATGCCTTAAACGCCAAATTAGACCACAACAGTAGGGAAAATAAAGAAAGTACAGACGCTTTAAATGCAAAACTAGAACAAAACAACGCTAAACTAGAACAAAACAGTAGGGAAAATAGAGAGAGTACTGAAACATTAAATGCTAAATTAGAACAAAACAGTAAGGAAATTAGTGTGAAAATGGAGCAGATTAGAGGAGAAATCAGAGGAGTAATGGAAGAGAAGGTTAAAGAGATCATTGCAGATGTAGACAAGAAATTAGGAAAAGTACAGGAGGAGTTGGAAAGTAGAATCAGCACACAGGCTGAAAATTTAAAGGAATTAGTTAAATTAGAAACACTGCAGGTTAAAAAGAAATTGGGGGGAGAAATTGACAAGATTCAAGTATCAACTAAAGAGGTTAAGGAACAGCTGGGGGGTAGAATTGAGAAAGTTCACTCGCAAATAGTTGCAGAAGTAAATGATTTAAGAGAGAGTAATAGAGAGAGCATTAGCAAGATTGAGGAGAAACAAGCAAAGCTATATGATAAAGTAGAAGAATCAGAAGCAAACATTAAATTAACAGTAAACAGTATTGAGAGGAAGGCTGAGGAGAAAATCGCAGAATTAGAGTTAAAATTAAAAGCTAGGATCAGGCAAGAAAATAGTCAGAATAGGCCAGTTTTTGTGAATAGCACACACAGGGAGGTAGAACTGGGTAAGTTCAGCAATCGACAGGGGTGCCCAATGGAGTTCATGAACACTATAGAAAATAAATTCGGGGAGAGGTTGGAAAATGGTAGTATTGAGTGGTGCCAGGTAGTTGAAATTTTAGAACAAGTGTTTGTGGGGGAAACGAGGAATTGGTTTGCTGTCTACAGAGACAAGTTTACTGATATCAATGATTTTAAAATGAAATTCTGTGAAAAGTTCTGGAATGAGGTTATTCAGTCGCAGCATCGTGAGGGAGTAGTGTGTGGTAAATATAACCCTAAAGGAAGCTCCACCATGACCGAATACTTTTTAGGGCAGGTATTAGTGTGTAAATATCTGAATGGGTTGAAGGAGGAAAGTGATGTGGTGAGGTTGCTACTTAGGCACTTACCCTATAGGATCAAGGAGGCTGCTTGTATCCAGAATGTAAAGACAATATCACAAGTAGAAAATTTGTTAAGCACATTTGATGCACTAGGGAGAGGGGGTTATGAGGACAATTTCAATAGGAACCAGGGTAATAATAATAATAGACCTAATGAAGCCAGGCATTAAGAAGTTCAAGGGAACGGTGGCGAAGGGGCCAACGCTCAAAATAGAAATAATAATAATCAGCTAAACCAGAACAGAGGAAATGGCTATGGTAATCAGTATCAAGGGAGGAACAATGATTTCAGGGGAAATCAAGGGAGGAACAATGATTACAGGGGAAATCAAGGGAGAAACAATGATTTCAGGGGAAATCAAGGGAGAAATTATAATGACAATAATTACAACCAGAATAGGGGTCAAGGAAGAGGACAGCCTAGTGGTAGTAATATACAGCCAAACAATGACAACACAGCCCAGAACAACCAGACCAGTTCAGTAGTTAGTAGTACTACGGCCAGCTGTAGCGGTTCTTTAAACGCGAACCAGGCTGCTAAGTAAGGTCAGAATCTCAGTCTGTAGCATGCCCTGTCCATACAATTATACAGGAACCCTATGACCTAAATGTAAGAAATGAATTATTACATGAACTAAATGATGAAGGTATTATTCAGGAAGTGGTTAGTAAGAGCCCCATAGTTAAATTTAACGTGTCCGAGGCGTACACAGATGTTTTAATTGATAGTGGTTGTATGAAGAGTTGCATAAGTAGTGCATTTTATGATAAAATGAAAGGAACTGGAGTAAATTTTGAGGAGATGCCAATTAAAAGCACTTTTGTTATCACAGCTGTTGGGAAGAGGTCTAAAGTAATTTCTAAGCAAGTTTTAGTAGACATTAAAATTAATAATCATATAGAGAAGCAGATTTGCCTTGTAATTCCAAATTTAGTATTCAGTGTTATCTTGGGTTCAGAGTGGCTAAGTAGAGTGTCTGGTAACTTATGTTATGATGTAGGGAGTTGGAAATTTAAATGGGGAGATTCTGAAGTAGAAGTAGCGTTCAATGACCATATTCAGAGGAGTAGTATTGTAGGTGTGATTTGTACTTTAAATGAGATATCGCCAGCCGTAGAGCGGGGTTCTCCATGTTTGGTGGGCAGTGTGATTACGAACGGTAGTCTAAAGGACTCGTTACGTGAGGCTGCATTTCAGGGAAACATAGAGGATGAACAGTGTGTTCGGCTCTATGATGTGTTATTGTGTAATAGGAGAGTGTTTGAGGATCGCATTGGTATGGCCAATTGCTATACACATTCATTGAACGTTATTGATAGGTCAGTATTCACAGGACATAGATATCCTGTACCTTTCGCTTATCAGAGTGCAGTTGAGGCACAAATTAATCAGATGCTTGAAGATGGGATTATTGAGCACTCTAACAGTCCATATGTTAATTCTTTGATCACGGTACCCAAGACCGACGGCACAGTTCGTATTTGTTTAGACGCTCGTTTGGTTAACAGTAGAATTAGTTCAGATCAGCTGAAATCTATGTCAATAGAGGAATTAATGCAAACATTTGAGGGGAAGAAGTATTTCACTTGTGTAGATTTGAGTTCCAGTTTTTGGCAAGTGCCACTTATGCACGAAGATAGACCATTTACAGCTTTTAGTCATAAATATAACTTTGATCAATTTTGTAGAACACCTTATGGGTTAAAGAGTAGTTCAGCAGCTTTAATTAGGGCTTTAAACATCGCATTAGGGGATGACACAGGAGAGTTTGTAACCATTTACATAGATGATATGGTAATTAGTTCACGCAGTTTTGAGGAGCATCTACGTCATTTTGATATAGTTTTTCAGAAGTTAGATCAGGCAGGGTTCACTTTGAAGCTGTCCAAGTCGTCATTCTGTCAGTCAGAAGTGACATTTTTAGGTCATAGAGTGTCGAGTAGAGGTGTAACACCAGAAGAAAGTAGGGTTAATAAGATACTTAACGCAGAGGTGCCACAGAATGTTAAACAGTTAAAAACTTACCTGGGAATTTGCAACTTTTTCAGGAGGTTCGTTCTTAAATACTCTGGGTTGGTAGAACCATTCAGGGAATTGCTTAAAAGTGGGACTCGGTGGAGATGGGAGTCCAAGCATGATCAGGCTTTTAGAGCGCTGAAGGAAGGTTTTGAGAAAGCTGTAGTGCAGAAATATCCGTTAAAAGATAAGGAATATGTGGTTTTGACAGATGCTTCACATATAGGCATTGCTGGAGTATTATGTCAGAAAGATGATGAGGGCAATCTGTGCATTGTATCTTTAGCCTCGCGAGGACTGACAGCAGCAGAGAAAAGATACACGATTACTGAGTTAGAGCTTTTAGGTATTGTTTTCAGTTTAGGGAAATTTAGAATGTATTTAGTAGGGGGGACATTTGAGATCCACACAGATCACCATGCATTACTGTATATGAGGACTTGTAAACTCAGTTCTAACAGAGTTAGTAGGTGGATTCTTACTCTGCAGGAATACGAATTCACAGTCAAATATATTAAAGGTAAAGATAACATTCTTGCAGACATGCTATCGAGGGACACTAATTTATGTAGGGATTATCCTGTGGTTAAAGCAGAGGACGGTATTTTAATATGTGCATGTGTGGACAGTAGCAACAGGGCATCGTTACAGACACTGAGAAATATGCTAGTGGAGCAACGTGATGACGTTAAGTTAAAGGAGCCACTGGCTAGGTTGGAAAAAGGTGAAGAAGAGTATGTGAAAGTAGGACGGTTCACGTACAAGATGCAGGATGGGCTTCTTGCAAGGAAATGTAGGAATAATCGGTGGGCAATATGTGTTCCTGCCACTTTGCGGGAGGAGCTAATTTGGTTCATTCATAGGGAATTAGGACACTTTGGTGCTGCCAAGGTCTTCTATGAAATTGGTCGTGACTTCATTTGGAGTAAAATGGGAAGGGACTTTAGGAGGATTTTAGCTACGTGTGACACCTGTCAAAGGAGTAAATATCCAGTTAAATATTTAGTGGGGGAGAGATCTGCAGTTCTCACCAGTAGTCCCGGCGAACTACTGTGTGTGGATTTATTTGGCCCGATCGTTAAAGGACAGTACGGCTACGAGTAAATTTTTATAGTTATTGACGCTTTTAGTAAGTATGTCAAGCTATATCCGCTAAGGAAAGCCACGGGACTAGCGTGTAGCCGTCTGATCATTAATAAGTATGTACCTGAGTTTGGCATTCCTCTCAGGATACTATCTGACAGTGGACCACAGTTTACTGCAAAGAAATGGAGAACCAGTATGCAGGAAGCTGGTATAACACACGTTCATTCCTCTGTAAGGTACTCTCAGGGTAATTCTGCAGAGCGTCCATTAAGGGAAGTGGCTCGTCTTTTTCGGACTCTAGTGCATGACAAGCATGCGGCCTGGGTTGGACATCTTCCCAAGGTCGAGACTTGGCTGAATTCTGTCCAGCATGAGAGCACGAAATTGACGCCATACGAAGTTCACTTCGGAAATAGACCACAAAATGAACTAGCGAGGGTGTTGGGATTAAATGAGGGTAAGCAACCGGGGATGGATTACATTGTCCAGTTGGCGAAACAGAATTTATCTAAGTCAGCACAAAAGAGAATTCGCCAACAAAAAGAAACTAAATTTGACCTATTCGAGCCGGGAGACAAGAGTCTTACTTAGAGTGCCGAAACAGTCAAATAAGCTAGAGAAAGTCATGTCCAAGTTCTTTTATCTCTACGAGGGCCCATTTATAGTTTCCAAACGTATTTGCAAAACAGCATATGTGCTGGAGAATAGTGAGGGAAACAGATTGTACGGGACGTATAATATACATAGTCTACGAAAATATGTGTCATAAAGTGAGTGTGATTAGCTGGCGAGCCAGCCTATCAAATGAGTAAGTGTGGTGTTTGGTGCGTGGAAGATCTGGTCTTCAAGGCAGGCGTATCAGAAGTCACACAGGGGGGTAGTATGTAAGTAAATGAGAGTTTTTAAGGTACAGGGAAATATGACGGGATTGTCGGATGCTCTTGAGCACTAAAATGTCTCGATACACCAAGGCCAGAATTTGGTAGCGCTGGTGAATTCCCATTTGCCTCCTAGAGATGGGTGAGCGCTTGGACAGGGTATTTTTGCTTAAGGCGTCCACGAGGCAAAATATGGGCCATCAGAAGGCGAGACAGTCCTTCATGAAACTCATACATATCAGCACACGTGATTTCTGTTTACGGCCTCGCCATGTAAGATTTGTAAGTGTGTAATTTAAGGTGATTTGTACAAAGGTATTATTTGTGTGAGGAGAACTGGTCTGTGTTGAGAACTAGTATTAAGTAGAATACGGTCTACGGGAACTTAACAAGACAGGGCGATTACGGCACAGAAATATTTGGTGTTATATGTAATGCGCATTTACTGTTTTTTTTTTTTCAGAAGTCAATATTAATTTAATCTACTTTAAAGAGAGATTAAGTATTATGGTCACGAGGCACTGCCACAATAGTGTGATCGTGTGCTCAGTTATAAGTGAGATTAAATTTCACCATAAGGAAGGGACCTCCAGTGAAATTAGGAAGTTCTATGGAGATATAAATATATCAGAACACCTTCAATGCGTGTGATATGACATCATAAATACATAGTGCTCACACATTAATTATGTCTATTTCTCCAACATAGAGAAATTTGAGAGGCGTAAATATCCGTGGAACACTATTCTATATGTAAAACATTGGACTGGTTGCAAAGTGCAATCCATAGTGACAACAAACTTTGACGCAAAGTGCGTGAAGAAAAATTATGAGTGTATATATCTGTAAGTTAGGGTGATCTCATTTATGTAATATGTATTTTGGATGGGGTTTATTAACGTGTCTGGGATAATCGGATAATGGACCGTCGTCACGGTAACTCATCCGATGATCCGAGGCGAATATGTAACGTGTTTTTCGAGGGTTTTTTATGCAACTAGCATAAGTCAGTAGGAAGCCATTCTATATTTATTTACGCGGCAAATCGTTCAGCCAAGAGAATTTTTCATGTTAATTTATTGAAAAAATGAAAATCCACAGCCTGCTTCCAGTCTCCGACCGGGTCAGGAATGGAATGAATGAAGTCCCCATCTAGCGGCGAGGATATTAACTGTGCCGGTTGCCGAGGCCTGACGCACTCCTCTGGGGAAATGATTAAATGAATGACAGATGAAATAAAATGATAGTGGAGAGTGTTGCTGGAATGAAATTTTGACAGGGAAAACCGGAGTACCCGGAGAAAAACCGGTCTGCCTCCGTTTTGTCCAGCACAGATCTCACATAGAGTGACCGGGATTTGAACCACGGACCCAGCGGTGAGAGGCCGGCGTGCTGCCGCCTAAGCCACGGAGGCTTATGTTAATTTATTATTATTATTAATTTATTATAATTATTATTAAGATATTTTCGGAGCATTTTATAAAAATTATAAGCATACAGATAGGTTTTCTATGTCTTAGAAAACGCTATCAAGCAAATTATTACGAACGACAATATCATAGAAAATTATGTGATTGCGGAATTTTACGGAGTTTTCGTCAGTTAGGATATTTTGAGAGACATGAGTCACTGGAAATTCATATACAGGATTAATCTTGTCGGGAAGCATGACGCAATCCTGCGTTGCAGCTTAGCGAAAAGGCGGATGTATGGAACGGAATACGACTTCACCCTACCGCCGAGTGTAATGAGCCAGAGAGGGGAAGTAGTGGGGAGCAGCCAATCAGTGGAGACCACGTAAGCTAGAAGTCGGCTGAAGAGTGGGGGAGCCGACAGGTGCATATATCGTTCAGCGCGCCGTGGAACGAGGAGAATCTGTGTAGAACTTGCCGAGTATGGTTATACGCGGGAGTCGCTCCGATGTTCCGTGGAACGAGGACTATCGGTGTAGAACTTAACGAGTACGGTTGCACGCGGGAGTCGCTCCGATGTTCCGTGGAGTGGAGGACTAACTTTTGTAAAACCTAACCAGTGTGGTTGTACGAGTGTTTGGGTCCGATGCACGGACCATAGAATTATCTAATCTACCAGGATATCATCAAATATCGACAAAGATGACGACGTCCAGGAGACTGTGGGAAGCTCACAGCATCATCCAGTACGAGGGAAAGGCTTCGGCCATTTCCAGTGGTAAGCGCGAATGACGCAGAAATACGCAATCTCTCATTTCTCTTTGTTTTATATTTCATATTTCAATAACTTCATAGCTTGGGAATAAGAGTAAAATCAATAATTTATCAGACTCCGTTTTCACGTAATTTTCTATCGGTAATATTCAAATCACAACGCTCCAATTTAAATTTTATACTTATTATTATTATTATTAATTTTGCTATACTTGTTTTATACAATAAATTCATTTCTTTTACAATGCAATCTTTGCTTTCAGTAGGTAGCATTAGATATAGACCAATTCCTTCTCCTGATACAATTGTTTGTTGGGTTAATGATCAAATCATACCACGATCTGAGTGAATAGATTCTTGAAGGTGTTCTACCAGAGCTAGACGTTGTTAAATACAAATTTAGATTTCAGCATTGCATTGAGGTCTTGGCGCCCATTAAAACAACATAGCTTAGGCAAAGGTAAACAGTTACATTTATCACCCAACAGTTTGGGGCAGCCAAACCGTTACATTTGTCGCTACCAACATGGGGCATTAATTAACATTACACTTGTACGCTCAACGTGGAGCAAAGTGAAAACGTTACAATTGTCGCTCAACGTGTGGGCAAGCAAAACGTTACAATTGTCGCTCAACGTGTGGGCAAGCAAAACGTTACAGTATTACTAGCAAAGGGCACCTCATATTCATGTTTAATATCCGTATAACACGTTGTATATCAACAAGTTACTACAACCAACATTCAATATACTCCTTTAAAAGGACAAAGAGTTATAACTAGGGCTCTGATCGATATGCTCGATAAAATCTCCAGATATGGTCGAAAACCATGTGTTTTATGCTCGATAGATATGCTCGAAAAAAACATTATATGCTCGATAGATATGCTCGAAAAAACCATTACATGCGGTTAAAAATGCAGACTATGCCTGAAAAACACCGTTAAAAACTATAGGAAGGAAAGTGAAACGAAAAAACCAGTAACATACCTTTATACATGTATACGAGCTTTATTTTCTAATTGTGTGTATGATACACTGCAATATACTCGCATTCAAGTTTTTCAAGTATATATGAGAGAAGTTTTCTTATATAAGTTACAGTTTAAAAGTTCATTTACAAAATGTTCAGAATTAGGCGAGTCAATGAAGTAGATCTGCAATGGTGTGTACAACAAGAATATTTTCTGTATATTCAGTTTTGAATTATTTTCTTAAATCAGTCAATAAAAGTTTCAATGACGAGAATGGCCTCACTAAAGGTTAAAAACCTGCGGTTCTATTATTCGCACCAGATAGGCTTTTCAATAATTATTTCTGTTTTCGAACCTTAAGGCTGGTCAGTGCCCGAATTCGGGGGGGGGGGGGGAATTCGAAGAAAAACAAACTATTTAGACGAAAACCACAAGAATATGCATTTATATGCTTCTATTCTGGAAACCGCGGTTTTATGCATTTATATGCTCGATAAATTTCAATTCTGTTCGTCCCAGAGAGGCGAAAATACCTCCGAAAGGCTTCTTTCAATGTGTACTATTCAGGAAAAAAATATGCAAATATGCTCGAATCCGAGCCCTAGTTATAACAATACCCATGCATTTAGGAGAAAGTAGGCTATATGTTCTTTACTGAACATCTTGTTGCGAATAAAATTTGTTAGCATTAGCCTTTCGAGATACGAGCTAAAGTGTATTGTTGTTCATTCATTTGAGGGGCTTGAGTCACCTTGGTGATCAGCCCCATGAAGTTGGGTGTATGTTGAACTTGTCTGATAAATCTGTATTCCTGTGATGCCTGCAGAGTGTATCTGTATTAAAGACAGGAATGAGGTTGGTACCACTGAACTTGACGTAAGGTACTAACCGGCATTTGCCTGGAGGGAGTGTGGAAATCCTGGAGAAAAATAATCTTAAGATAGACGCTGTGATCGCCGGGATTCAAACCTACAATCTCTGGAGTTGCTGCAACTGTGCCCTCGTGGCCATTTTAGCGAGCACGGCTACGCCACGGGCTAAGTTACGAGTGCCGGTGGCCCAGGTGGGAACTATTCTTTGTTTACTTGAATCACGCATTCAGCCTGCTTGGTTAACAAGTACAGTAGAAGGGTTCATCCAAGAATCAGACAAGTCCAAAAATTGTTTAGAAACTTAAAAAAAAAAAAAAAAACAAAAAAAACAAAAAAAAAAAAACAGTATAGCTTCATTTGTGCTGAATGAAATAATAATTGCTGTTAGAAATACTATTGTCTTACTAACAGATTTACATTTCACACAAAGGAAATATATTTTTATGAGGATAGTTTGAGGAAACAAAAAAAAAAACATTTTGGACTAGTCTGGTTTTTCCGAAATCTTAGTTGAATACAAACATGAAAAATATTCTAATCCTGAAATACTATTATTTATTATGTAAATTCTAACAAAATATAAATCATTATTGAATGCCAAACATTCCCGGTAATTAATTATCTTGAAAAAGCATCGAGATAGCATTGGACCTGTCTTATTTTTGTAAAATCCCTAATAGTTCACACTCGTATATAACCCGACATGTCTGCCTTTTGGGGACAGCAATAATATCTATACATAGAGCTGGCCTTGAAGTGGAAGAAGATGTATTTATCTCAAGAAGTCAATGTTTGGACTTATCTGGATTTTGGAATTAACCCATCAGTTATTGCGTTGGTTCATTATACAAACTTTCAATTCTATCGCTTGATTAGGACGCATGAAATAAAAACATGATTCCGAAATTTTGCACAGCCGCCAGCTTCAGTTTATAAAAGCAATATAATTAAATAAATAATTAAATAAAGATTTACCGTGCCATGTTTCACTGCGCTCGGATGATTAAATCTCGAGAAAAATCCATTTAAATACGGTATTTCAACTTTGCCAAGCCGCCATATTGGAATTGTGCTTATCGGGTGACCTTAACTGAGTATCCTCTATCATAAGTTGCAGAGATATTGAATGCCGGTTGAATGGTTCGCGTGGCCACCAAATTGGATTGGAGAAATTTGTTAAGATTTAAAAGACACGATCGGGATCGGACAAGGTAGTAGGCTAGTAAGTCCATACCGAGATTCATTGAAATCGCGCGAGTTGTTTAGATTTTATTAGGGGACACACACTATCGGAAAACCGGGTGAGTTAGCCGTTGTGGTTACGGCATGACTGATGGCAGTCGCTCACATCCGGGAGGCGAGGAGGTTCGAATCCCCCCGCCGGCAACCTTGAAGACGGTCTTCTGTGGTTTCCCATCTTCCTTCCAGGCAAATGCCGGGGTTGGTCCCTAACTATAGGCCACAGCCGCTACCTTCCAACTCCTCGTCCTTACATTCCAACTTCCCTCCTTCCCTCCCCAACGGTACTTGTAGCTCACCCATTGGGTGTCCGTCTCGAAGCAGCTACAAAACTGGCGAGCCGAACATGTCCTCGGACACTCCCGGCACTAAAAGCCATACGCTAAAAAAAAAACTATCGGAAAAAAGGTGATCTTATAAGACTAAATGCCATATGGTGAAAATAGGCTAAACATGAAATCAAATTAAAAGAAATGAGTAAACAACAGCAGCATTACATTCTTAGTGTTAAGTTAAAGTTTCATTTCCTTTGCAATGACTACTGGCATGGTGTTATCCTGAGGGCTGGTTGACACGGTCTGTGAGTGGTTAACGTGTCGGACTACCAACCCCAAGCTTGCAGGTGCGTCCCTGGCCATGGTAAGTGATCTTTGAAAGGCGACAAAAATCACGACATGGATGTCATACTTTGTTGGCATGTTAAATAACCCATTTGAATTCAGTAGGCCGTGTTCAATGGCAAAATAGATCTCGGGATTTTCCGCCAACACATAGTTCCTCCATTCTCTACTAGAAAGCACTGTAGTGTCAAGGAGCTTAGATACCGAACCTCCTTGACTTTCATAGCGTTCAAAGGAACGACGAAATTCGACATGCAGGCTGCCCTCTGGGTGTCAATTAACAAAGCTTGCACTCGGCACCCGAGGCCATACGATATTATTATTATTATTATTATTATTATTATTATTATTATTATTATCCTGAGGGCTGATCGCTAACTCCACTAAGTGCTTCAATGTTGCCTAACACTCACCACAAACAAAAGATTTTTAGAGTAGAGTAGAAGGGTGTACTCTAGTTTGATTTACGTACGTCCTAGTTACGTACGGTGCTACTTGAGTACTGTACGGAGCTCAGTGTGGGGTGAGGTGGAGGACGAGGGGATGGAGTCTCCTTACACACAGACGTCATTCGTTGCAATGGCAAACTGCTCACTACTCGGTACAATATATCGGCCCGTTGCGCGCTCAGCAGGACGAGTTGGAGGTCAGGGTGCAATGGTTTTGGGAAGGAAGATATCACAATGTTATCGCTGGATCAGATGTCGCCTAGCATTCTTTTGAACTCCATACAGTACATGGTACGAAGGTCATGATTATATGGTGCTAGTGCGAACACCGTTAATAGAAAAGTGTTGGTGAGCAGGTTAGTTTGGGGTTAGGCTAGGCTAGGTCAGGTTAGGAGACCGGCTTAAGGACAATGAACCTCCCAAGGAATTAGAATGGCAACACCTGTGTACACAACTAGCAACACAAAAGTGTATCAATTAGGGTTGTCAGCAAATAGCATCTAGGACTTATTCAGTAGAAGCAACTCATATATAAATTAATCAATGAGTCACTATATTTTGAATACAATCCTTTAGAACTCATCATGTTGACGTCACCCACTCTGTATAGCTGAAGTAAGCCAGACACCTGCAAGCCAAGTCAGATGATCCCTTTATTGTCACACCCCCTAGAGTGAGAGCAAAAGGCTTATGGCAAACATAATCATAAAGTCAGTCTGTTTGTTTGACTTGTCTTACAAGGAGTTGGCAAATGAGTGCAACTGTCTTGTTATGCGGCCCATTAATTAGAAACCACTCACCCCACAGCCAGTCGAGGCGCAACATAATGAAATTCCACGTCGACTCTCTCTTTCTGACTTCTCTCAGCAGAAGAAGCGCGATAGTTCCTATGTGGTGGAGTAACTGTCACTGAGTTCGCTCGGCGGTACCCACTCATGGAGTTAGTGAAGTTGATGATGACGATAATAGTAATAATAATTTTCAACAAACCTGCTCGAAAAAAAAATCTTCAAGTACCGCAGTGGTTAGCATCCTTGGCTGTCACCATGGAGGTCCGGGATTGGGTTCAATTATATACCGCGATACGTACGTGCCTAGGGGAATTGTTTATTGCTGTCGATGGCGTGCGCACGTTGATGTTCGTTTGTTTAATGTTGAGCCATATTGCTCAACTGAATGAGTTATCAAACAGTGCATACATACCGATGGAATCTCATGTGTTCAAGTGCGAGTTTTGATGGCAAAATACGAATGTTCATAAATTACTTTTAGTTGTTTAATTTAATTGAAACATTGCACTGTAGTCTTCAAAGCCATGATCATACTAAGCAACAGTAATGACTGCTACTAGGTTAGACCACTGTCTGCACGAAACCATTAGCCGATACTAGGTTAGACCACTGTCTGTTCCAAACCATGACCACTACTAGGTTAGACCACTGTCTGGTCCACACCATGACCACTACTAGGTTAGACCACTGTCTGGTCCAAACCATGACCACTACTAGGTTAGACCACTGTCTGGTCCAAACCATGACCACTACTAGGTTAGACCACTGTCTGGTCCAAACCATTGACCACTACTAGGTTAGACCACTGTCTGGACCAAACCATTGACCACTACTAGGTTAGACCACTGTCTGGACCAAACCATTGACCACTACTAGGTTAGACCACTGTCTGGACCAAACCATTGACCACTACTAGGTTAGACCACTGTCTGGTCCAAACCATTGACCACTACTAGGTTAGACCACTGTATGGACCAAACCATTGACCACTACTAGGTTAGACCACTGTCTGGACCAAACCATTGACCACTACTAGGTTAGTACACTGTCTGGACCAAACTATTGGCCACTACTAGGTTAGTACACTGTCTGCACGAAACCATTAGCCGCTACTAGGTTAGACCACTGTCTGGACCAAACCATTGACCACTACTAGGTTAGACCACTGTCTGGTCCAAACCATTGACCACTACTAGGTTAGACCACTGTCTGGTCCAAACCATTGACCACTACTAGGTTAGACCACTGTCTGGTCCAAACCATTGACCACTACTAGGTTAGACCACTGTATGGACCAAACCATTGACCACTACTAGGTTAGACCACTGTCTGGACCAAACTATTGACAACTACTAGGTTAGTACACTGTCTGCACGAAACCATTAGCCGCTACTAGGTTAGACCACTGTCTGGACGAATCCATTGGCCACTACTAGGTTAGACCACTGTCTGAACCAAACCATTGGCCACTACTAGGTTAGACCACTGTCTGGACGAATCCATTGGCCACTACTAGGTTAGACCACTGTCTGGACGAATCCAGTGGCCACTACTAGGTTAGACCACTGTCTGGACCAAACTATTGGCCACTACTAGGTTAGACTAGTGTTTGGTCCAAACCATTGACCACTACTAGGTTAGACCACTGTCTGGACCAAACCATTGACCACTACTAGGTTAGACCACTGTCTGGACCAAACTATTGGCCACTACTAGGTTAGTACACTGTCTGCACGAAACCATTAGCCGCTACTAGGTTAGACCACTGTCTGGACGAATCCATTGGCCACTACTAGGTTAGACCACTGTCTGGACGAATCCATTGGCCACTACTAGGTTAGACCACTGTCTGGACGAATCCATTGGCCACTACTAGGTTAGACCACTGTCTGGACGAATCCATTGGCCACTACTAGGTTAGACCACTGTCTGGACCAAACCATTCGCCACTACTAGGTTAGACCACTGTCTGGATCAAACCTTTGGCCACTACTAGGTTAGACCACTCTCTGGACGAAAACTTTGACCGCTACTAGGGTAGACCACTGTCTGGACGAAACCATTGGCCACTACTAGGTTAGACCACTGTCTGGACGAAACCTTTGGCCACTACTAGGTTAGACCACTGTCTGGACGAAAACTTTGGCCACTACTAAGTTAGACTACTCTCTGGACGAAACCATTGGCCACTACTAGGTTAGACCACTGTCTGGACGAATCCAGTGGCCACTACTAGGTTAGACCACTGTCTGCACGAAACCATTAGCCGCTACTAGGTTAGACCACTGTCTGCACGAATCCATTGGCCACTACTAGGTTAGACCACTGTCTGGACGAATCCATTGGCCACTACTAGGTTAGGCCACTGTCTGGACGAATCCATTGGCCACTACTAGGTTAGACCACTGCCTGGACGAATCCATTGGCCACTACTAGGTTAGACCACTGTCTGGACCAAACCATTGGCCACTAATAGGTTAGACCACTGTCTGGACCAAACCATTGGCCACTACTAGGTTAGACCACTGTCTGGACGAATCCATTGGCCACTACTAGGTTAGACTACTGTCTGGACCAAACCATTGGCCACTACTAGGTTAGACTACTGTCTGGACCAAACCATTGGCCACTACTAGGTTAGACTAGTGTCTGGACGAATCCATTGGCCACTACTAAATTAGACTACTGTCTGGACGAATCCATTGGCCACTACTAGGTTAGACCACTGTCTGGAGGAATCCATTGGCCACTACTAGGTTAGACCACACTCTGGACGAATCCAGTGGTCACTACTAGGTTAGGCCACTGTCTGGACCAAACCATTGGCCACTACTAGGTTAGACCACTGTCTGGACGAATCCATTGGCCACTACTAGGTTAGACCACACTCTGGACGAATCCAGTTGCCACTACTAGGTTAGGCCACTGTCTGGACCAAACCATTGGCCACTACTAGGTTAGGCGACTGTCTGGACTAAAATTACCGCTTATACAACAAGCAAGGGTGTTGTGTTTGAGTATCTATATAAAGCCTTATTATTAACACATAGGCCTATAATTTAAAATGTATGCATCGTTTAAATCTTTAGTGTCGTCCGTGGCGTCATGGATTCCGCCATTTTATGTATAGGGGGAATTTTGTAGTGTAAGGTATAGGGATCTATATGTTTTCCTGGGTTCGATTCCTGGCTGTCCCAAGAAATTTAATTCCGGTCTAAGGGTTGGGATGGAATTCTCTCAGCGTTGTGAGGCAGAACTGAGAAGGGGTGGGTTTGATTCCTATTTCATTCACTCTCGAAGTGATTTTCCTCGCTTTTGCACTTTTACTCCAGTAAAATGTTACCTAAAACTAAAGCCGGCCATCTCCTAGCCAAATCCTAACCCCAATTATAATTACACACAATAGCACAGCCATCATAATGATACATGTTATCAGACACCCAAGTACACGGGGCTACATGACCACGATATCGCAAAAGCCCTCTACAACAAACGATATCCTGTTGCACTCAAACACGTCCAGTTCAAGATCAAAGCGATGATGTGCTCTCGCTTTGTTGCGTCACTCTTTAGATGGTGCATATTTCGAAGAACTTCGCTGAGGTTGGATGTTCGGATTCTTTGAACGTGACTTGAATTGACGACCTCGTGAATACCAAGCAAGCAATATCCGAGGTCATGTCCCAGTTAAATCACATTATGTGATAGTCCATTTCTCCCCCGGGTAGATCGATCTCGTCCACGGAACAATCGTATAAATAAACACACGAAAAAAGTATGTTTGCGCCAAACTTGTTAAACTAGCGGGCCCGTGCGAGAAATCTCGCATGTTCATAAACCACACTTGCCCCAATAGATTTATAATGAGAGACTTAAGGAGAAAGGTTGTTAGCCTATGTTTTTATTTCAACCAAATGGTTATAGAACACTATTTACATTTCAGTTAGAATTCCAAGTTCTACGTTTCCTAACTTAAGAAGGCAATCACTGAAAATTAGATCATCATAACACTCACCGGTTATTCGATATTATTTATTAAATTATACGATTTGAGTACTCATCCTTTTGATTTACTGTTTCTGAAATCCATGCAAAATGATAAAGGAAATACCTCAGAATGTTAAAATGACATGAAACAAGCGTCACAGCGGCAAAAATGTGAAGTGGGCAGCAATTATGGAGCGTATTTTCCTACAGCAACAGTACATATTTTTAAAGTCATTCTTTAAAGAATTTATAGATATTTATCAAATTAGGGTGCAATTTGTCACTGCTAATGTCTATTCTCTTTCATTTGAATGCTCATTTGTCACGATCGGTCACTAGTGAGCGCCGTAGGAGGGATCTATACTACTGAAATATGATGATTTTTGATTCAACTGGATGGTTTATATTTCCGAAAAATCATAGACATTTTATACTCCGATCGAACTGGTTAATATCAATTCAGTTTCAAAGGAACTGATACTGTCCTGATAACTCATTTATTATACAGTTAAACTTGCCTTCAACTGGCCTTTCATTAAACGGAAACTTATCTTTAGCGGAAATATATGACGGTCACGTGAACTTAGGGTGTAAAACGTGTTAAATTCCCTTCCTTGAACGGAAACTTTGTTACAAGGACAACGTAAATAACTAACTTGCCTATTTTAATATATTCTACTGGTCATACTTAGAACACGAGAAATGAAAACGAGATTTAAAAAACCGCACAGCTGCCATTTTTAAGTTCTCATAAAATGCCATTAAATTAGCCGTCAGTATATTAAGGCTTGTAAGAAGATATACCGTGCCAAGTTTCACAGCGCTCGGATAAAAAGTCACGAAAAACAAGTAGTTCCGTGAAGAACTATACGGCCTATTTTCATATACCCTGCTCATGTTAATTGCCTCTATCAACATACAAAATTTCAGTTTAATTGCTGTAACAGATTCGTAGATATTGAGAACCGTCTAAATATTTCATATGGTCGCCAGGATGGATTTTTATTTTTGTACTATTACATTAAGATTATTGTGTACGTGTGGTATTCAAACTTCAAACGCATGATTAGAACACGAGAAGTAAAGACGAGATTTTAAAAGTACGCACATCAGTCATCTTGTGATTATGCAAACAATTGAAATAAATAACATGCCAGTGGATCAACATTTGTATAAGCATTTAACGTGCAACGTTTCACGGCACTCGGATAGTTAATTCGCGAGAAACGTCCATTTAAATATTTATACTTCGCGTCGCCGCCATGTTGGATTTGTGCTCACCAGGTTACTGAAAGTCCTATAGGTGAACATATGTTCATAGTCTCTATGAACATTAAAAAAATCAGTTTGGTTGCTGTAAAAGATTCATAGATATTGAGAACCATCTAAATATATCAGGAGGCTCGCCATTTAGGATTGTTATATGTATAGGCCATAGAGTTATGCACCATTCAAGGACAATTATTACCTAGCTTCATTATTCAAACTTTCACTTCGATCGCATGATTACGACACAAGAAGAAAAACTTAATTTTAAAATTTCGCACAGCCGCCATCTTGAGGTTATGTAAGCAATTTAATTAAATTAGATGGCAGTGCATTACAATCAGCAAAATCATTTACTGTACCTCATTTCACTGCGCTCAGAGAGTTAAATCATGAGAAAAGTCTATTAAAATATTTCAAATTCGCTTGGTCACCATGTTCGTTTTGTACTTTACAGATTTATGAAATATACATAGGCAAACTTGTATCAGTACCCTTTATCACAGTACAAAATTGCATGATGATATCTGTAATAGTTTCGGAGATATAGAATGTCAGTGAAATATTTCGCACAGCCGCCATTTTGTGGTTATGTAAACAATTGAACTAAATTAGACTCCAGTGCATTACAATGTGTATGAACATTTGCTGTACCAAGTTTCATTACGTTTGGATAGTTAAATCGCGAGAAATGTCTATTTAAAAGTCTCGATTTCGCTTGACCGCCATGTTGGTTCTGTAGTCACCAGGTGTTTGAAAGTCTCATAGGTAAACTTCTAGTAGTGCCCTTTATCATCGTACTCAATTTCAGGGCGATATCGGTAATAGTTTCGGAGATATTGAATACTAGTGAAATATTTCGTACAGCCGCCATGTTGGATTGGTGAGACGTAACAAAATGTGAAGGCACGGTCCGATCGCCGGGAATAGTGCTATGAACTTAACGAGTTTCATTGAAATCGCTCCAGCCGTTTAGATTTTATTAGGGACACACACACACACCTCACACACACACACACACACACACACACACGCACACACACACGGACAAAAGGTGATCTCATAAGCCTATTTTTTCAAAATTGAAAATAGGCTAAAAACCATTTAAATATTTAAATTTCGCATAGCCACCATGTTGCCTTTGTGCTCACCAGGTTATTGAATGATCCATAGGTGAACCTATAGCCTCTATCAACACACAAAATTTCAGCTTGATTGCTGTAATAGATTCGTAGATATTGAGAGCCGTCTAAATATTTCGGATGGTTGCCATGTTGGATTGTTATATATGTAGGCCATAGAGTTATGCAACAATAGATGAAGATTATTGCGTAGGTTCATTATTCAAACTTTCACTTGGATCGCCTGATTAGGACACAAGAAATAAAATCTTAATTTTAAAATTTTGCACAGCCGCCATCTTGAGGTTATGTAAACAATTGAACTAAATTAGATGTCAGTGCAATACAATGTGTATAAACAATGAATAAGGTATGTTCACCATTTTATTTTTTCTCTGTATGTCCATTATATGCCAGTTAATGATTTATTTAACATAGACCTCCGTTTATCGAAAACCTATGTTTAACGCAAAATTTGTCGATTTCCGTTCGTTTCCGTTAAAGGCAGGTTTTACTGTACCAACGTTTCGCCCCACTGCGAAATTAGCATCGTCAGTTGTTAAGTACACCTCATCAATAAGTTGGCTAGTACAAGCTGAGAAGGCTTTTTTTTTTTTTTTTTTGTTATTTCATTCCACCCTAGATAGGTACCGGGCCTTTCAGCCTGACGGCAATACTCTTAGTCAGTTTCCTTAGCCCGGTAGGCGGCTTTGATGGCGTAGTTGGTAGCATGCTGAGCTTCTATGCCCTAGGTCACGGGTTCAAACCCAGCCGAAGTCGTTAGATTTTCTAAGTGTTGATAATCCCTCAGTATGCCTTCCTTCGGAGGGGAAGTAAAGCTGGCGGGCCCTTATCATAGATTTATGGCATGTAACCTTCCACTGACTAAACTTGTGTGATAATGATGATGATGATGATGATGATGATAATTGTTGTTTTAAGGGGCGTAACATCGAGGTTATCGGCCCCTAATGATTTGGTTGATAGCGAAAATGATAATGAAATGGAAACCAGAACAAAATTATCTGAGACGGAAAATACGTACAAAAAGGAACTCAGATGGAAACAACTCACAATATGGTCTTACAAAAGGGAATTTAGAACGAAAAGTTGCACAAAAAGAATAGATTGAAAAAGACCCACAAAACGGAGGCTAGATTTAAAATACGTACAAAATGCAAAGTAGCGTCGAAATACTTACAAAATGCAACTGAAATTCAAAATACTTACAAAATGCAAATTAAATCGAAAATACGTACAAAATGCAATTGAGGTTCAAAATACTTACAAAATGCAATTGAAATTGAAAATACACAATGCAATTCAGATTGAAATAGGCCCTATCCCATTTCCAATCCAAATTATTCACAAAGTGCAATTGAAATTAAAAATACTTAATTTACAAAATGCAATTGAAATTGAAAATGCTTACAAAATGTACGGTAGATTCAAACGACTCATGTGGATTGACAATACATACAAAAAGCAATTTAGATTGAAAGTACTTGACAAAATGTAATTTAGATTCAAAATACCCACAAAATGCAATTGAGAATCAAAATATGTGCAAAATGCCCGCCAAACAAAATGCAATTTAGATTCAAAATTCCTGCAAAATGCGGTTTTGGTTGAAAATGCTTACAAAATGCAATTGAAATTCAAAATACTCACAAAGGTCCCTCCGTCATATTAAAAGACTTACTAAAAAGCAATTTAGATTGTCAATCTTTACAAAATGCAATTGAGGTTGAAAACAATCGCGAGATGCAATTTAGATCGAAAAAACATACAAAAAGCAACGTAGATTAAAAATGCATTAAAAAACGCTAGAAGGGAATTTAGATACACGGTGAACGAAGTAACAACAAGTAGTTCCGTGAAGAACTATACAGCCTATTTTCATATATCCTACTTATGTCAATAGCCTCTATCTACATACAAAATTTCAGTTTGATTGCCGTAATAGATTCGTAGATATTGAGAACCGACTACATATTTCGGATGGTCGCCATGTTGGATTTTATATATGTAGGTCCTAGAATTATGTACTGTTACATGAAAATTATTGTGTACGTGTAGCATTCAAACTTCGATCGCATGATTAGGACACATGAAGTAACAACGAGATTTTAAAATTAAGCACAGCTGTCATCTTGTGGTTATGGAAACAATTGAAATAAATTAGATGCCAGTGGATTAACATTCGTATAAGGATTTACTGTGCCAAGTTTCACTGCACTCGGATGGTTCAATTGCGAGAAACGTCCATGTGAATATATATTTCGCGTCGCCGCCATGTTGGATTTGTGATCACCAGGTTATTTAAAGCCCTATAGGTGAACTTAAGTTCAAAGCCCATATGAATATAAAAAAAATTCAGTTTGATTGCTATAGTAGATTCGTAGATATTCAGAGCCGTCTAAATATTTCGGATGGTCGCCATGTTGAATTGTTAAATGTATAGGCCATAGAGTCATGTACCATTAAAGGAAAATTATTGGGTAAGTTCATTATTCAAACATTCACATCGATCGCATGATTACGACACTAGAAATAAAAACTTAATGTTAAAATTCGCAAAGCCGCCATCTTAATGTTATGTAATCAATTGAACTAAATTAGATAACAGTGTATTACAATGTTTATAAACATTTCCTGTACAAGATTTCATTGCGGTTGGAACATTAAATCGCGAGAAAGGTCTATTTGAAATTTTCAAATTCGCAAGGCCGCCATGTTCGTTTTGTAGTTAACCGGTTTTTGAAAGTCTTATAGATGAGCTTCCAGTAGTGCCCTTTATCTCCGCACAAAATTTCAGGGTGATACCACTAATAGTTTCAGAGAAATAGAATGCCGGTGAAATATTTCGCACATCTGCCATTTTGTTGCTATGTAAACAATTGAATCAAATTAGATGTCGGTGCATTACAATGAGTATCAACATATACTGCACCAAGTTTTATTGCGTTTGGTTGCTAAAATCGCGAGAAACTTCGATTTAAAAGTCGCAAATTCGCGTGGCCGCCATGTTAGTTTTGTAGTTACCAGGTTTTCAAAAGTCACATAGGTGAACTTCTAGTAGTTCCCTTTATCACCGTAAAAAAATCCAGGGAGATATCGGGAATAGTTTCGGAGATATTGAATGCTGGTGAAATAATTCGCACAACCGCCATGTTGGATTGGTGAGACGTAACAAAATGTGAAGGGCACGGTCGGGATCGTCCGGAATAGTGCTATGAACTTACCGAGTTTCATTGAAATCGCTTCAGCCGTTTAGAAATTATTAGGGGGACACACACACACACACACTCTTCACACACACGCGCACACACACACACACGGACAAAAGGTGATCTCATAAGCCATTTTTTTTCAAAATTGAAAATAGGCTAAAAACAGTGCGGGAATCTCAAAGAGAAAAGTAAATATAATGAAAAGAGGAGAGGAGAGGGGAGAGAGGAGAAGGTCCGCCCCAAAGGTAAGAGACAAAAGGGGAAAACGGACCCATCTCAGGAATCCCTCGGGGTCGTCAACTCCCGAACTCACCAGCCGTGAGCCCCGGAGGGTGTAGCATTATCTACGGTGCACCAGAAGTGGTGGGGCTACATACACCCTGCCTCCTTAAGGGCCTTGAGCACAAGGCAGGAGGTAAAAGGAAAAGAAAAAGAAGGCTGACCCCTCACAGAAGGAGGGCATCAGGAAAGATGAGACAAGGGTCAATTAAGGCGGGAAAGTGGAAAGGCCTCGGATAACCTAATATCGTCGGGGTCGGAAGAGAACAAGAGTTGACCAAGGGAGGTCGACAGGAAAGAAGACGGAGAGGAGCCCGGAGCAAGTAAGTGGAAGCAATGCCGGACTCAGCTGGGGTCCCGTGGTCGCCAACTCACGCCCCACTAGATGGGAGCCCCCGGGGGGAAACTTGTGTGAAGCAACATTTTTATGTTAGGTTTGATTAATGCTCTTAAGTTCCACCGTTCGTCACCAGGCGCTGGTTGTGATGGCATATAGTAGTACCCAAGCTCACAGCTAGGTGTCGTGGACGGTAGCATTTGGTAGCGAAAGTAGGAACTACTTGAAATTTTCCTCTGCAGTACTTACTTGAATTAAAAACAGATAACCCACACTAATACAGTTAGCACAATTTACACCGGTTATCAGACAGATGCTACACACACCCAAAGTGCACGGGTCTATATGACCGCGTTGTCGCAGCCCCTAAACTGAGGAACCAACCAACCAACCTTAGCCTGTAATAGACTATGAAAGAAGTTTGTCAACTTTTATAAAAGTTATACAAAGCAATCCTCATACCATTACACTATCATAGTTCAGTAAAATGGATGAAGAATAATTCTTTGTTCGCTTAACAGTATTATGGTAGTTGAAGTTTGTAGTGGCAATACGGGTATGTAAAAGAAACGGAAAGATAAAGTAAACGTCTATGGGTTTATCACGAGATCATTGGGCCACGAATATTACAAACGTAATCGCTCTGCAGAAATGAAACTCATAAAAAAGCAAAATTTCAGAGGGTTGAATTGTTGTTAAATCGTATTAGGGCCTTGGTAGCGGCTTTTGTTGCGTAGTTGGTGCCCAGGAAAGCGGGTTCAAACCCGGCCGAAGTTGTCAATTTTTTAAGAGCTTTAAAATCCCTCAGTATGCCTTTCTTCGGAGGGGAAGTAAAACTGGCGGTCCCATGTCATAGATTTATGGCATGTAAAAGTTCCTCCCACAGACTAGACTTGTGTGGAGCTAAATTTCTAGGTTAGATTTCGTCGGAACATTCTATCAAAGTTCCAACGTTCACCACTAGCTATCAGTGTCATCTGGTAGCGAGAGTTGGAACTACTTGAAAGTGAACGGAACTTGTAGGTCACCCTATGGGTGTCCGCTTGAAGCAGCTACAGCCTCTGGCGAGCCGAACATGTCCTCGGACACTCCCGGCACTAAAAGGCATATGATAAATAAATAAATAAATAATTAAACAAATAAATAAATAATAAGGGGCTTGGTCATCAGCTCTGTGTACTTAGATGCGTGTTTAATTAGTGTGATAACCTGTGTTTCTGCGGTGTCTGTAGTAATGTATGTAGCTGTAATTATTGGGGTCAGGGATGCGATAGGTGCCACAGAACTTGAAATATGGTACTATACGTAATTTAACTGGAGGAAGTGTGGTAGAACCCGGGAGAAAATAACACACTCAGGACTGCCGCTGTCAGCGACGGGACTCGAGCCTTCAATCTCCGGACTTGCTGCAGCTCTCCATTGCGGTTGTGGTCAGCAATTAAACGCGCATGGCTACACCATGTTGTTCATTGAATAGGAGCCAAAAGAAAAAGAAATACATTCTCCATTTCAATCGATACATCTTGGCTTTGCATTCACAGAATTCACGTATGTACATGCCTGCAGCCGAAGATATTAGGAACAGCAGCCAACTTCATACTTGGATCTAAACTTCAACAACTCCCAACTTTGCTTTTAAGGAATGTCATATATCTGCTTTTACTGGTGGGTTACACGATAAGGGAATTAGATTGAACTAGATGTACGTTGAGTAATGCGTTGTTAACAGATCCACCCATTTCGGTGAACAAGAGCGTTATGTATCACGAATACTCTCGTCTTCTGCATAAAGGGTGGAAGGTATAAACGGGTACATCATTCCTGGCCGGTCGTGTACACGTGCGAATTTCAGAGCGAGTCTTCATATAATCACGTGACATCCCATTGACAGTCTCACTATTCTTGGCACTCGAACATTGTTTTTCTAACGGCACAGTCCACAAACTGACAATTAGATTTTAATACTGAGACCGGGCTTAATATACGCATACGCTGCACGGAGAGATTGCGCACTGCTGGTCACAAACATATGAAGGCTCATTATGCGCTGATAGAATACTGCGCACGTAGGTTGCACCGGCCGAGAAGGAACGGCCCATGTATATAAACTTCATAAAATATATATTATTCTGTTGGATGCTCACTTGTTTGCGCATGCGGAGTGAAGCGGAGAGCGGGGATAAGGGACTTCTTACGCACACCTCGTTGTCATAGCAACCTGCATACTACCAGGTAGTGGAAAATATCGGCCCATCCCGCATACAATGAGATACTTTCTTGGTGTTCGTATCTGTTTGCATCTGCGCTTTTATTTTCCTTTTAACTAGTTAAACCACTCTCTCAGTTTTATGGTTTTCTATGTGCTTGTAGAGTTATAAATCAATATATCTGAGAAGGCAGAGATCTCGAAGTCTCATTTAGACATCGACGCGCTGCGTTTTCAGCGGTCACATTCCAAGACAGTTCTCAACATTAGTTATTCTACATGATACATACAGCCGTTGCTTACGATACAGCACAATGTGATTGAATATTAATAATAATATAACAATAATAACAGACAAGAACCAATTCATTCTATAAAATGAACCCTTGAAATAGCAGCCAAAACAGGACTCCAAATTTCATTGAGAAGACAAAGTATATGGAACGAACTAAATCAGGTTTCAACAATCAACCATTTAATCACCAACTATGGGAATATAGCTCAAGTAGACAAATTTAAATATTTATGTGAAATTATAGAACCAGCAGGGTTAAATCAGCAAGCTAACAGAGAAAGAACTACAAAATTACAAAGAGCATACAAAATTACTTGTAACAGATACAATAAAAGAACTAACTTAGGCCTATACCAACAAAGGCAAAATTAAGACATTATAACACTGTCGTTAAAACAGAAACTCTATATGCATCTCAAACTATTAAAATTAGTGGCAAATCTCGAATAAAAATGATCGAAATACAATAAAGGAAAATCCTCAGGAAAATCTTAGGACCAACGTGTGAAAATGGAATTTGGATGAAATAGAAATCGCGTGAAATTTATCAAGTGACAGAAAAAATCACCGATACCGTAAGGGAACGGGTGTTACAGTTTTACGGACACCTATATAGAATGGATACTGCCGGCCCCGTGGTGTTGGGGTAGTGCACCTGTCTCTCACCCTGAGGCCCCGGGTTCGATTCCCGGCTCCGTAAGGGATTTTAGAAACTGACGTGAGGGCTGGAACGTGGTGTACTCAGCCTCGTGAGGACAATTGAGTAGCTGTCTGACAGTGAGGCAGCGTCCCGATCACGAAAACCAAGATTAACGGCCGAGGGGCCCGATGCGCTGATCACGCGTCACCCCAATATCTGCCGGCCAAATGGCTAGGCAGTGGTCGTTTGGTAGGCCTAAGCCCTTCGTGGGCTGTAGTGCCGGGGGTTATATAGAATGGATAATAACAGACTCTCAGAGAAAATTTAATTCAACTTAGACTTATCAATGAAAAATCAAAACAACTGGTTATAAGAAAACAGTGAAGACACAAATGAAATTGGCTGTCATGAAGAAATCATTCAAGACAGAACAAAATTCAGAACTTTAATTCAGAATCATAAATTTTCTGAGATGTCCACCCGACAAAATACAGGATGGACAAAACAGCGTAAAGGGGAACACAGCGACAGGATGAAGATATATTGGGAAGGGAATAAGAAGAAGTGCTTATAAGTTCAAAAGCGCTCCTTAGTTGGTCACAACGAATCATAATAATAATAATAATAATAATAATAATAATAATAATAATAATAATGGGTAATATAGAAGACCACGAACTCTATACTCATATGGAGAAGACAACAGATACCGTCCGGAAAAAGGATTATCTTTTATGGGCATGTGAAGTGAATGAGCCCAGAGAGACAGACCCACCACATCATTACTTACTTTCAGGACAGAAAAGCAAAATTGGCCTGGTTCATTGAACTGGAGAGATATCTCAAAGAAGTTGAGATTACATCAAAATAATGACATTGAGGAGCGCATCCCACTCAAGATAAAACTTCAAGCATTCTAAGAAAACCCGTGGCTGCAAACGGGAAAGGAAGGAAAAACACCGAGAATGAATGCGGACGAAATGGGAATACATCAAAGCCCGAATAAGGAGATAGTTGGAATGACACGGTCCATTGATTGCCAATACGAATTGGTTATGCGACCCTGTTAACTACCGCGGCTTTTAGAGACGCCACGCCGGGGTGCTGGAAATTTGCCCTGAAGGGGATCTTTAACGTGCCAGTAAACCTACTGACATGGCTCCCTCACATTTAAACACCCTCAAATACCGACTGACTGGGCCGACATTGGATCCCGCCATCTTGGTCTCAGCAGCGAACGTTACCGCTGAGCCATGGAGCCAGTCACCAACACGAATTGAATGATAATAATAATATATTAGAAGCCATTTTTCGGTGCTGCCTAGGTAAACGAAATTTATGAATTTCAGTCGGTCAAAACGATTATACCAAATTGTATGGGGTGTTATGCCCTGGTTGGTTGGTTGGTTCCTTAGTTCAGGGGCTGCGACAACGTGGTCATGTAGCCCCGTGTACTTTGGGTGTGTGTAGAATTTGTCTGATAACCGGTGTTAATTGTGATGGCTGTATTAGTTTGTGTTATGTGTGATTCAAGTAGAAGGACAGCAGACGATTATTTTTTTTCAAGTAATTCCTACTTTTGCCACCAAATGCTACCGTCCACGACACCTAGCTGCGGACGTGGCTACTAAATGCCATCGCAGTCAGCACCTGGTGTTATGCGCTAACCTTAAATTACACTGGTCAAAACAATTAGGGGATCAGGTGAGATATCATACAAACGATACATATGGTAACGTCTTTTATTCAGAGTTCGATTGCAATTGTAATTTGTGTGTGCCACAGTACGATATTGTGCTGTCTTAACTCTTTACTGGAGGTTTATATGGCGTTTACGTAGAGCGAGGCACCATGGGACTACAATAATAGTGAAAAAGTAATTCTCGTTGCCCTCTAATATGGTGTGTGATCACCTCGGACGGCCAGGACAGTTGCACACCTGCGTGGCATGGACAGTATGAGGTTATCAATCAGCTCTTGAGGGATATTTGACCATTCTTCCATGAGTGCAATATCCAGCTCGGCAACCGTTGTGGGAGGTGCTGGTCTGGCTGCAATGCGTCTGCCAAGTGCATCCCAGACATGCTCAATCGGGTTTAAGTCCGCTGAACAAGTTGGCCACTCCATTCGTTCAATGCCCTCGTCGTCAAGCATGTTGTCCACCAGTGCAGCTCTGTGGGGACGTGCGTTATCGTCCACCCGAATGAATCCATCGCCTATGGCACCAGCGTAGGGCACAACAAACGGTCGAAGGATCTCGTCTCGATACCTCTGAGCCGCCAAAGCACCATTCTGTACGATATAGAGGTCCGTACGTCCACCAATACTGACTCCTGCCCACACCGTTCGTCCACCACCATGATATGGTGCTGTTTCCTGCACATAAGCAGGACTGTTCCGAGTTCCACGTTCTCTCCAGATGAGGGAACGACGATTGTCCAGCTGAACACAAAATCTTGACTCATCTGTGAACGAAACCCGGCGCCATTCGTTACGACGCCAATCATGATGTTCCTCCGCCCAGTTTCTGAGGGCTAAACGGTGGCGTGGTTTTAATGGGACACACACCATAGGCCTCCGTGCGTAGAGGCCACTTTCCCGAAGATGATTTCGGACTGTTTGTGCTGATATTGCGCGTCCTGTTGCCGCCTGGAGGGTGCGTTGCAGCTGAGTTTCATTCAGCCTCCTGTCTCAACGGGCTAACGGAGATAACGGTCATCTCTTACTGATGTTACCCGTGGACGACCTTGGCCTGGCCTTCTTTTAACGGTTCCTTTTGTCTGAAATCGCGTCCAGGTTCTGGAAATTACACTTTGGGACAGTCCAATAGCTGCAGCCACCTCCCTCTGTGTCTGTCCCGCTTCCAACCTTCCTATGGCTCTCCACGCCATACTTTCGGGTAAGTCACGTTGTTGTTGCATTGCACTACCTGCTCACTACACCATCTGAACCCAACTGTTTGTGTCATTCGTTTGGTAGAGTAAACACAAGCCCACACCAACCCCCTCTGCAGCAACTTTCTGTTATTACCACTATCTCGGTTGCCGTAATGTTTTTGTCTCCACTCCGTAGAACCGACAGACAGACGTCGAACCATTTTAGGTCATTCTGCCGATGACAATACGTCAGAACCTAGATATCTCAACTGATCCCCTAATTGTTTTGACCTGTGTACATTAATAAATACACTTGGATGACCAGTTTCGATCATCAAGGATCCCAGGGATCTGATGATGATCACATGGCGATCGAAACTGGTCACCCAAGTGTATTTATTATCACCATCATCATCTTCATTTCCCTTTTCCAGTTGACACTGAGTGGGGGCAAATATGGTTCCTCTCCACTTTGTTCTGTCGTTCCACCATTCCTCTTCCGACACAGTGTTCCAATCCAGGTTCCGTTTTCTAATACGATTCTCCACCGAGTCCATCCAACGCATTCTTGGTCTTCCTCGTCCTCTCTTCCCTGTCATCCGTCGTTCCTGTGCTCGTCTTGGTAGCCTTACTTCATTCATCCATTTGACATGTCCAAACCATCTCAATCTGTTTTGCTCCAGTTTGTCATTTAGTTTCTGTACTTCCAGTTCTTTCCATATATCTTCATTTCTCACTCTGTCCCTCCTCGTTTTCTGGACCATACTTCTCAGGAATCTCATCTCAGCTGCCTGTACTCGCTCTCATCTCTCTTAGTCATTGTCCAAGTTTCCGCTGCATATGTAATTATAGGAACATAACATGCTTTGTACATAACTTCTTTAGCCTTAATTGGTATATCCTTGTTCCATACTAGTCTCCGTACCTGTTGGTAGAAAGCACTCCCGAGTTGTATTCTTCTGCTAATTTCCAAATCTAGTCTTCCATCTTCAGTCAGTTCACTTCCCAAGTATTTGAAGTGTTTCACCACTTCCAATTCCTTATCTCCTACTTTGATTACTCCTTTCCTTTATTTATTAATCGCATGTAATTTTCTTTTCGGGGTTAGGGGAACAATTAATATTGTAGCTTCCAGTCGGTCAACACAAGAATCATTACAATTGTTGGAATATGTCTTCGTCGTCGTCGCCTTCGTCTTCTTCAACAATAATCCATAACAATATATATATATAACTTAAATCTTAATTACATGTAATTTATTTCAGGCTATTTTTCAAATATTCCAGTAATTGGAATGATATTTGTGTTGACCGATTGAAAAGGATTACATTTTGATTACTAAGGCAACAATGAAAAATGACTTCTAACACAATATTAATAATGATAATAATAGATTAATAATAGGCTAATGACGAAAATAGACTCGGAATGTTGTGAATTTTAGTTCCGGGAATCGAACCCGTGATCTTGGGAATTGAACCGAAGACACGATACTCATCTGAAGAGGCACTTGTGATTGTACCTATGTACGGTAATGCAACTGAGCAGTTACTGTACTTTTCCAACTCCATAACAGTAGCCGTTAATTAAGGATTCCAACATCAGCTAATACATTAATAATGGCCCAACACAGCATATTATATACTTAATTAACTTATTATCGTATGGAATGTAGGAAAATATTTGTTGCTTAAGCAAAATTAATTTGCAAGACTGGATGGAATCTTACTTCTGCCTCAAGCAAGACATTCTAGGGAAGATTGGCTCAGACTGTGAATATAATTAACTATAATTACATGGAAACATAAGTCGTCTAAAGCACAATTTAAACATCATAATTCTTAGTATTTCATCAATTGCTTGTTTTGTAAGCAGCTACCACCCTACGGCTCACTAACTTTCTCTTTCTAATTAACGTTAAGACTTCAAATAGTAAACATTTATTACAAAATATGCTAGTTGTAACACCAGCGCCATGTTCATAAGTGTGTATCGGATACGTCTAATAACAAGATGTTCAGTAAAGAACATATAGCCTACTTTCTCCTAAATGTATGAGTATAGTTATAACTCGTTGTTATTATCAAAGAGTATAATAGAACTATTCTTTGTTGAAGACCTTAGAAACGATTTACCTCTACCAAACGCCACGACCTAGATAAAAACTGCTACCATCATTGAAGAAAGAAAGAAAGAAAGAAAGAAAGAAAGAAAGAAAGATAAGAAGTATATCAAGAATGTTATGGATCTGGAGACATAATCGACCGGACTGGCGGCGTGGCTCAGCGGTAACGTTCTCGCTTGCTGGGCCCTATGTTGCAGGTTCGTATCCTGGCGCAGTCAGCTGGCATTTGAGGGTGCACAAATGCGAGGGAGCCGTGTCAGTACATTTACTGGCACGTTAAAGATCCCCTTCGGGCCAAAATTCCGGCACCCCGGTGTCTCTAAAAGCAGCAGTAGTTAAAAGGGATGTAAAACCAATAACATTATTATTATTATTATTACGACCTGCCGTGGGCAACATCCAACTTTGAGTTGAGGCATGTCTTTACACGTCTGGTTGTGCATGGCTTTCACAACCCTAATTGAATTAACAAATCTTTCCATGACCCTACAGAGACGTGTGTATACAAACTATGTGGATATTTTCGATAATATAATCCTAACAGAGCGAGTGCATTCTAGCGGCCAGAATAAGAAACTTTTCAATAAAATCTGGAAGTTACCTTTTTGGCATCTAGATGTCTCGAGTAAATCTGCTGGCGAATTATGTTTTAATTAAATATATATTTTACACCATAATGTGGACAATATAACGCTTAATAACATTTTCAAGTAACGCAAAATAGGCTGTTACAAACCCTTTAAAATAAAAAGTTAAAATGTATCGTAGTATCAACTTGTCATTCTTCAAATTCGATGCGCATAGAATGATAATGGTATAGTAATCAATGGATCCCCACGTAGACTAGTCGGGACATCTAGTGGTGAAATATCGAACAATATAATCCTAACAGAGCGAGTGCATTCTAGCGGCCAGAAGAAGAAACTTTTCAATAAAATCTGGAAGTTACCTTTTTGGCAGCTAGATGTCTCGAGTAAATCTGCTGGCGAATTATGTTTTAATTAAATATATATTTTACACCATAATTTGCACAATATAACGCTTAATTTTACAACATCTGAGTCATTACAAAACAATAAACATATAACATTTCAAGCAAAAAACCTAGCTCTGATCGGGTTTGAACCATAGGCATCTGAGCGACAGGCTATCGCTCTACCACTGAGCTAATTGTGTCAACGAATATCGTTCTATTTAAAATGACTTACATAGAACTTGTTAGCAAATAATGATTTATACTAAACGATTTCATCACTGGAGTATATTATTTATATATAAAGCATTTCATACAAAGTTTATTTATTTTTTATCAGTACGCTATATTGCATTCAATACTCAAATTAGTGAAATATAAGTCAAGCACAAGATATCCGCTGCCATCTTGTCTTATTACTGAATCAGTTCAGCTTTTTAAAATCACGTCTGCACTATAGTATTACAAAATAAACTTTTAATTTCGAACGTGCCTCTTCCTTTAGAACAGTTAAAACGATTCTCGGCTCGATAATCGGAACTGGTGGGTCCCATGATATGGATTATAAAGTTTGCATAATTCGCACGGCCGCCATCCTGAAATGGTATGGCGGACGACCTTGTAGTTTGGTCACAAGACGCATCCTATACGAAGGTATGTTGTTACCAAATTTGGTAGAGATCGGATGATTTGGTTAGTCGTTATTTGATTTTACGTTTTGAACGTTTGAGTGGCCGCCATTCAGTTTTAGTAAAGATGGCGGCGATATAAAACATGACATTGAGGTGTCCTTTGCTAGTGCTACCTTTGTACCAAATTTCGTTCAATTCGCATTCACCGTGTTCGAATTGATAGGGGGGGGGGGACAGACATTCAGAGTACACACACTCACACACACACATACACACACACAGACTCACACACACACATACACACACACAGACAGACACACTTTTTTCGCCCTGTGTTGATCTCATAAGTCTACTTTCATTTTTTGCAAAAATCGAAAGTAGGCTAAAATCCACTGCCTGCTTCCAGTCGACCGACCGAGTCAGGGAATAGAATGAATGAAGCCCCCATCTAGCAGCGAGGGTATGAACTGTGCTGGCTGCCGAAGCCTGTCGCACTCGGTGTCCGGACATAACGTACCACGGACAAAACGTACCACTTGATTTTCGAGGACATAACGTACCACCTTGGTCGTTATCTACCTAAGAACGGTTTTCCCGTAATCCCCAAATATTTACGCTAGGACATAACGTACCACTTGATGTCAGACAGGCATTCCAGTTACAGGTTCATTACCACATACACATCAGTGGCGAATCACACTGTGCGGCTTTAACCATTTTCGTATTGTAACATGGAGTTGTGTACAACGAATAAGGGCGGTTTGTGTGTGCACTTCGACGGATGAAGGACGAATTGTACATTGAAAGTTCAAAGAGAAAGAAGAAATATGTCAAGTATGATGAACGGCTTGACAGGATAATGAAGCGGTATGAAGAGAATGGAAACTTGAAATCTTGCTTGAGAGCTCTCTCGTATTCGCCGAACTTGGAATGAAACTTCACATGGCAAACTTGCTATTCACTTAGAATGAAACATCCCATGACGAACTTGCTATTCACTAGGATATAAACCCAACAAAAACATTTTTTTAATTTTTTTAAAATAAAAACATAGTAAAGAAAACGAAAAATGACCAGAGCTTAACCACAGCTGATTTTAAACACGCCAACATGTTTATAAACATTTTGTAAGTCCAAATCCTGGTACGTATGTCCGGTGGTACGTTATGTCCGGCGGTACGTTATGTCCTATAACCGTCGCACTCCCCCTGGAGCAATGATTAAATGGATGACAGATGAAATGAAATAACAGTGGAGAGTGTTGCTGGAATGAGATTTGTGACAGGGAAAACCGAAGTACCCGGAGAAAAACCTGCCTGCCTCCACTTTGCCCAGCACAAATCTCACATGGAGTGACCAGGATATGAGCCACGGACCCAGCGGTGAGAGGCCGGCGTGCTGCCGCCTAAGCAACGGAGGCTGGATACGTCTAATAATATGTGCTATTGTAGTAGCGGTAGTTGTGTAACTGTATTTATTGGGATCTAAGACGAACATAGGAGCCTCAGATCTTGGAGATATCCCACTATTTCCCTACAGTGTGTGTGGGTGTGTACGAAATTTGTCTCATAAAATGCAAGAAGAAAAGAATAAGAAATCCAATCTCCATTTCAATCGATCATTGGCTTAACATTCACAGCATCCACGTAAGTGCATGCCTCAAGCCGAAGATATTAGGAACAGCAGCCAACCTAGTTGTAACATCTTTGACATCAGGGCCATGTTCAAACGGTGTGTATCGGATACGTCTAATAACTTGTGCTATTGTGGTAGCGGTAATTGTGTGGAGGACGTGGTGGCGCAGCGGTCAAGCTGTTGACCTCACACCACGGAGGACCGGGTTTGATTCCCGGTCAATGAATGTAAGATTTTCAAAGTGAAATGCTATGTCCTGTGGTTCGGATTCCACGAAAAAGGAGGTCCCGTGACTCATGATCGCGAGATTGACGGTGTCTTAAAACTATAAAACTTTCTTCCTTCATTTCCTTGGTAGTTGAGTGACTGTATTTATTGGCATCTAAGCCGAACATAGGAACCTCAGATCTTAATGGTATCCCACTATTCACCTGGAGTGAGTTTGGGTGTGTAAGAAATCTGTCTAATAACCTGTGCCATCGCGATGGCTGCACTGGAATTGTCATTTTTTAGCCTATTTTCAATTTTGAAAAAATAGGCTTATGAGATCACCTTTTGTCCGTGTGTGTGCGCGCGCGTGTGTGTGAGCACGGCCGACTGAATACGAGCTGCGCTCTATACCGGCCTTGACATTCCCAGTCAGAACCCATGTATAACATGTAATTGGAACGTTTCTACTCGTTGCCGGTAGAGCGCACTCCCCTCCCATTATAGGCGCGATAAGGAATCAGCTGTACAGTACGTATATTAAATGTGAAATCTCAAGAACCACTGGATGGATTTTGATGCTGCTTTCACCATTCTGTAAAGGCGATCTCGAGGAAGATGTGTGTAGAAAATAATTTATTTATGAACAAAGGGAGCCAAGCAGTAACGATTTCAGTGAAAAGGTCGAAAAAATAGCCTGGCGTCCGTGCGCTTTTTAAGCTTACGCTGGGCGAACCGTTAAAAATATCATTATATTATGAGTGTAAGAATTGTTCAGCGTGAGAAATTCTACAAAAAAGTCCGCGAGAGCATATCTCTATCTTCGATACATCGCCCACTATAAGTGTTTTTAGTTTGGACGGGAGGGGCATTTGGCTTGCACTTCGCCATTCTTAAATTACGTCTGACAGGAATTCCTTGCACATTCATAACTGTTCCCGGGCGAAGCCGGGGCGGGTTGCTAGTGACACTATATAATTATTATCATTATATATCACAAAATAAAATAGCGTGCTAATAAATCTAAGAGAAATTAGACATACCTTGCACCTTCTTCGGGTACAAGGACAATACTCCAGCACCGCCTCATTAAAAGGAAAGAGAGGATCAAAATTACAGCCGGGAACAAGTAGCAGCTTATCGGGTGTTGTGTTTTGTGCTAAGAGATCTTTCGACAAATTATCAGATACCGTGTGCCTTCTTTTTCACGAAGCAGCTGTCAGGACGGGACTTAACATAAACTCCTGCTGGACATTATCCTCGAGGTTGAACAATGCGGTTTCATAATTATAATAACTGTCTCTGATAATCACAAAACTAACACTACAATGATGAGGCATTTAGGGGGAGGGAATTTGCAACCAATGGTCAATCACCCATACGACGAATCTAGAAATGTATTCCCTAGTTTTGATCATTGTCACATTCTAAAAAAAAAAAAAAAAAAACATTAGAACGCAGTTTCTGTAACGAGAGATGACTGATGGTACTGTAATAATTTCAGGGAAATACTTGTCATTACTATACACAATGCAAAAGGGTGAGATCGTCAAACCGGTCAGACACCTCACTAAAAAACACATCGAACTCACTAAATTTGAAAAAATGAATGTTCGGCGTGCCAAGGAAGTGTTCTCGTCAGAAGTTATTGGTGCCATTAGTACACTGAAAGAAAATATAGGCATGCACCCGGAAGCGTACACATTCATGGACGCAGAAGCAACCATTTTTTTGGAAAAAGTTAATAAATGGTTCGCTATGCATGACGTAAGCATCACATATCATCATATTCAGTCTAGAAATCCAGACAAAGGGCATTTTTCCTCATTAAATGTCAGTCGCCTAAACTGGCTAGAGGAATATTTTCTTTCTTACCTTGAAACTTTGAAAGCTGCTAGTAACGCTGCTAGAAAGGACTTCCTGAGTTCTGAGACTTACGAAGCTACCTATACAATTAATCACGGATTCAGCTGTCCAGTGCATAAGGTATCTTCTAAAAATGGGTAGAGGAAAGTCGCCAAATATGGGGAGTTTTTTTATAGGGCTCACATTAGACATAAGAAGGAACGGAATAATTTTGGTTTTCTCACCAATGTAAACCTCAGGCGATATACTATGTATATTATAAATATGGGCACGTTTGATGTTGCAATACCCTCTGATATTATTGTTAACTTTAAAAGTCCACTTTCCCCGTATTAGACAACCGGGTTTCGTAATATGGGGAGGTGAGAAACCTCACGGTTTTTATTTATAATAGGTACACTGAATAGTATACCCTACTAATTACAGCATTACCGGGTGAGTTAGCCGAGGTCGTTGCGGCATGACTGTTGGCAGTCGCTCACATCCGGGAGGCGAGGAGGTTCGAATCCCCCCGCCGGCAACCTTGAAGATGGTCTTCTGTGGTTTCCCATCTTCCTTCCAGGCAAATGCCGGGGTTGGTCCCTAACTATAGGCCACAGCCGCTACCTTCCAACTCCTCGACCCTCCCATCCAACATTCCTCCTCCCCAACGGTACTTGTAGCTCACCCATTGGGTGTCCGTCTCGAAGCAGCTACAAAACTGGCGAGCCGAACATGTCCTCGCACACTCCCGGCACTAAAAAGCCATACGCTTAAAAAAAAAAACAGCATTAATTCTGACATTTTTTTCGTGTGGCCTCCTGAGAGGCCGAGTGCAGGTCTTTCTAGTCGACGCCCGTGGGCGACCTGCGCGTCAGGATGAGAGATGGAATGGATGAAGATGAATGAAACTGGGCAAGGATGTGGAAGGAAGCGGCCGTGGCCTGTTAGAAGGTACCGTCCCAGCATTTGCCTGGTGTTGAAAAATGGGAAACCACGGAAAATCATTTCAAGGACGGCCGACGGTGGGGCTCGAACACACGCGTCTACCGAGTCAGCAGAGAGCTTGGCCCCATGGCCTAACGCTGAGCTTTAGCCAGCGTAGCCACTACTGTCGGTAATTCTGACAATGTAATGAAATCATGAACACAAATAGTACAAAAATACAAACATGAATATTTTAAGTAAATAACAGTCCTAGTTTCCTGTTGCCGAACTTCCAAACCGTTCAGCAGAAAAATGCATAAACTTTAATGAAAACCGAGTGATTCTGATCGAATTCAACTGTAACGAGGTGCAAGGTATGTCTAATTTCTCTTAGATTTATTAGCACGCTATTTAATTTGTGATATAATTTGCATTTTGATATTGTGGGAATTATAATGATAATATAATAGTGTCACTAGCAACCCGCCCCGGCTTCGCCCGGGAACAGTTATGAATGTGCAAGGAATTCCTGTCAGACGTAATTTAAGAATGGCGAGGTGCAAGCCAAATCCCCCTCCCGTCCAAACTAAAAACACTTATAGTGGGCGATGTATCGAAGATAGAGATATGCTCACGCGGACTTTTTTGTACAATTTTTCATGCTGAACAATTCTTACACTCATAGTATATTGATATTTTTAACGGTTTGTCCAGCGTAAGCTTAAAAAGCGCACGGACGTCAAGTTCTTTCTTCGACCTATTCACTGAAATCTAAAATCGTTACTGCTTGGCTCCCTTTGATCATAAATAAATTATTTTCTACAGAAATCTTCCTCGACATTACCTGTACAGAATGGTGAAAGCCGCATCAAAATCCATCCAATGGTTCTCGAGATTACCCGTGATATCCAAGAATCGGGGACTTTGTTTTACACTAAGTAGAGATAAGTCTTAGTCGTGCAATGCTTGGTGAACAGCGCTGTGTGAGCAGTTGAGTAGCTAACGAGATTTCATGAAAAAGGTCTCATTGTCTAGGCCGGTATGAGCGCATTCAGTCGGCCGTGGTGTGAGTGAGGTGTGTGTGTGAGGAGTGTGTGTGTGTCCCCTTAATAACTTCTAAACGGCTAGAGCGATTTCAATGAAACTCAGTAAGTTCATAGCACTATTCCAGACGACCCCGACCGTGCCCTTCAAATTTTGTTACGTCTCACCAATCCAACATGGCGGCTGTGCGAAATATTTCACCAGCATTCAATATCTCCGAAACTATTCCCGATATCACCCTGGAATTTTTTACGGTGATAAAGGGAACTACTAGAAGTTCTCCTATGTGACTTTTGAAAAACTGGTAACTACAAAACTAACATGGCGGCCACGCGAATTTGCGACTTTTAAATAGACGTTTCTCGCTATTTAACCTACCAAACGCAATAAAACTTGGTACAGTATATGTTTATACACATTGTAATGCACCGACATCTAACTTGGTTCAATTGTTTACATAACCACAAGATGGCGGATGTGTGAAATATTTCACCGACATTCTATATCTCTGAAACTATTAGCGGTATCACCCTGAAATTTTGTACGGAGATAAAGAGCACTACTGGAAGTTCATATAGAAGACTTTCAAAATCCGGTTAACTACAAAACGAACATGGCGGCCAAGCGAATTTGAAAATTTTAAATAGACCTTTCTCGCGATTTAATGTTCCAACCGCAATGAAATCTGGTACAGGAAATGTTTATACACATTGTAATACACTGGTATTTAATTTAGTTCAATTGTTTACATTACCTCAAGATGGCGCTTTGCGAATTTTAAAATTAAGTTTTTATTTCTTGTGTCGTAATCATGCGATCGATGTGAAAGTTTGAATAATGAACCTACGCAATAATTTTCCTTTAATAGTACATGACTCTATGGCCTATACATTTAACAATCCAACATGGCGACCATCCGAAATATTTAGACGGCTCTGAATATCTACGAATCTATTATAGCAATCAAACTGAATGTTTTTATGTTCATAGGGGCTATGAACTTAAGTTCACCTATAGGACTTCAAATAACCTGGTGATCACAAATCCAACATGGCGGCGACGCGAAGTATAAATATTCACATGGACGTTTCTCGCAATTTAACCATCCGAGTGCAGTGAAACTTGGTACAGTAAATCCTTAAACGAATGTTAATCCACTGGCATCTAATTTATTTCAATTGTTTTCATAACCACAAGATGGCAGCGGTGCGAAATTTTAAAATCTCCTTGTTACTTCTTGTGTCCTAATCATGCGATTGAAGTTTGAATACTACTCGTACACAATAATCTTCATGTAACAGTAAAAACTCTAGGACCTACATATATAAAATCCAGCATGGCGACCATCTGAAATATTTAGTAAGTTCTCAATATCTACGAATCTATTATAGCAATCAAACTGAAATTTTGTATGTAGATAGAGGCAATTAACATAAGTAAGATATATGAAAATAGGCTGTATAGTTCTTCACGGAACTACTTGTTTGTAATTGTGGCTACGATCATGGTAGAAGGTGACGCGGGCGTTAATTAAGGCACTATCCCGACATTCGCCTCGAGTATAGTGGAGAAACTACGGCAACACACTTATAGGATGGCTTAGATGGGCATCAAACCCATGTCTTCTAATCAGTTCTGTCTCATGAGGCTGAGTGTACCTCGTTCTAGCATTCAGACAAGAATTACATTTCTTGGTAGAGCAGGAAATGAAAACCGAATTCGGCGTGACAGCTACGAGGGGGAAAAATAAGAAAACATACTATTGTCGAAATTCACCGCCATTCCACTGATGAATGGAAGATGAGAATGATGATAATTGTTGTTTTAAGGGGTCAGCCATCTAGGTTATCGGCTCCTAATGATATATTGATAGTGAAAATATTAAAACTATCTCCTACAAACTATCTACTCACATCTAACTTACGGGCTAGAAGAAGAAATAGACAAAACAGGAAAAAAAAGGGAAATAAAATACAGGAAAAATAAATGCTCTCAACTCTCGAAGAATGAGGATTGAGGGACTTGGAAAGAAGTGGAGCCATGAAAGGCAGATGGTAAAGGGGAAAGAGGAGAGGGTCCACCCAAAAGGCAATGGAAAAAGGAGAAAACTGACCCAGCTCAGGAATCCCTCAGGGTCGACAACTCCCAAATTCACCAGCCATGAGCCCTTGAGGGTGTAGCACTATCCAGAGTGCACCATAAGTCGTGGAGCTACCTACACCATGCCTCCTTTAGGGCCTTTAGCAGAAGGCAGGAGATATCATGAAAATAAAACAAGAAGTGTGACCCCTCAAAGAATGAGGGTATCTAGAAAGATGAGACAAGGGCCAATTAAGGAGGGAAATAAAAGATGTTGATGATGATAATTGTTGTTTTTAAGGGACCTAACATTTAGGTTCTGGGCCCCTAATGGTTTGGTGTTCATGAAAAATGAAAATGAACCTATAATTAAACTAACTACAAACTTACAACTAAAACTAACTACTGACGTAAACATTAGAAGAAGGAAAGGAAATCAAAAAGAAGAGTAAGGGAAACAAAAGAAAAAGGAAATAAATGCCCTCAACCCTCTAAGAATGAGGAGGATTGAGGGAGTTGGAAAGAGGAGAGGGCCCGCTTTAATGGCAATGGAAAAAGGGGAAAAATCAACACCCAGCTCAGGAATTCCTCGCGATCGCCAACTCCCGAACTCACCAGCTGCGAGCCCTTGAGAGTGTAGCACTATCCAGGGGGCACCAGAACTGGTGGGGCTACACACACCCTGCCTCCTTGAGGACCTTGAAAGAAAACAAGAGGTCTGACCCCTCGAAGAACGAGGGATCAGAAAAGATCAGAGAAGGGCCAATTAAGGCGGTAAAGGAAGAGACTCCCTAGGCCTCGGATACCCTAATACCGTCGGGGTCGGAAGAGAACAAGAGTTGACCAAGAGAGACCAACAGGAGAGAAGATGGAGAGGAGCCCGGCACAAGCAAGTGGATGCAATGCCGGACTCAGGTGGGGTCCCGTGGTTGCCAACCTACGTCCCACTAGGGGGGCGTGGGGCTTTATCAATGGGGGCGTGAAGTGATTTCCGAATTAAGTTTTTTTTAACTCGAATATTACAATTTGTAAAATAATCATTTTCGAATCCCTCCAAGTGATTGTCGCACAAAGTCAATCGTTCAAAAGCACTGGTGATTGCTAACTCTGCGGAGCCGCGAGGTTGGAGGTGAAATAAGGAATTTGCTGTGTTGTAAGGAGCAAAATCATGCCAATTTTATCGTCTCGTTGGCATATCTTTGTGATTTCTTTGAAGCTTTGAACAGTTTGAACTTAAAGCTCCAAGACAAAAAAAAAAAAAAACAATATTCTGCATTCCTGAAAAAAAAAATACAGTTATGAAAACGCCGGCTTCAGTTGAACAACTTCTCATCCTTTCATCGCCATAATGAAATTTTGCCGGAAAACGAACATGATCGTAATAAACTTAGGTGCAAATTCAGTGATATTTGGATTCCCTGGCACAAGAATTCAACTTCTACTTTTCTGATATCTCGTCGGAAGAATGGTCCTGGATGTTAACAAGAAATTCGTTTGTCATTGACATTGAAGCACTGCCAGCACAGCTTCAAGAAGAAGCCATAGATTTGAAGTGTGAATCAAAGCTAAAAGATGATTCTAAAATATTAGGACTGGATGACTTTTGGGTAAACTGCCTTGCAGTGTATCCTGTAATAGCCAAATTTGCATTGCGTGTCTTTGTCCCTTTTTGAAAGACATATTTATGCGAGTCAGGATTTTCAACGCTGAGTGTCATAGAAACAACGCAGCGCTGTCGGCTTGATGTTGCAAGTGATCTCCGCTGTGCTCTGTCAAATTTCAAACCAAACATACCGAATCTTACCAAGAGAAAACCAGTATCAACCCTCTCACTGACATTTTTGTTGACTAATTTAAGGATTTGTTGTGAAAGTGTGTTCTTTGTAGTCTATTGTGCTAAAATGAAGTTAGTATGTAATAGATAGGTCTATTCCATTATGTAGTGTTATAAGGTTAGGTCTATATCCTCCGCGTCAATAGAAGAGGTTATAGAAGCGATGAGTGGTGGGGTTGGGAGGGGGGGTGCGATGAACGCCCGTATCTGGAAATGGGGCTGTCAGCTGACAAAGGTTGGGAACCACTGCACTAGATGAATGGAAGAAGGGTTTACTGTACTTTAAGTCAACCGGAGAGCTAACCAGCACTGCCACACTGGCAAGATTTAGCGCGAGATACTGTATCCTGTTGCTGTTTCACTGGAAAGTTGTGTGTATGTGTTTATGTAGCAACCTTGCACTTAATTCAGCACTTGATGCAGCTAAGTCTGTGAGACAGGTTTATAACCAGCTCACAAGCGATTAGGATATCCTGCAAGTGGCTGCACCCCGCACTTCCTTCCGGAGCGAGTTACAACCCAGGCAGCAGTTGTTATCCTTCCACTTCCGAGGATTCCAGTAGAGATGGACGAGTGTAAGGGAGCAATGATATCATTTAAATAACAGCTTATTCCTATTCCTCAACCCCCCCCCCTCCCCCTTAAAATATTTCAGGATAAAATTAAAAACTACCAAACGTGCTAACGGTAGATCATATTTGTAGTTTAAAACATCCACAACTCATCAAGTAGTGTTATTTTTGCAGTTTCTTTTTTAAATCGAGGGCTTCGACATCGTCGTCATTTCAGCCCCATGCCTACTTGAGTATGTGCAGAATTTGTCTGATAACCAGTGTTGTTGTGATGTCTGTAGTAGTAGTAGTAGTAGTAGTAGTAGTAGTAGTAGTAGTGGTATGTAACTGAGGCTAGAATTGGTAAGCAGACGGCCGTGATCTTATAGTACAGTACAGCTGGAATGGTTTTGTTCCAAAAACTGTGCTATGGTTGGATTTTTGTAAATCGTTAGAAAAGCACAAAAAAAGCTTAACTCTGAATTTTATAATAATTTGCACGATCATTTTGTCGGAAAACTCAAAAAAACATTGAAAAGCGTTTTTCTCTGAATCGACGTATTTTAAAGAAAAGTTTTTAAAACAAAAAATGTAGAGGACATTGCCACCTACAATTCGTCTCATTGAGGTCATATCATACGTTTTGAAATGCAGAAGCTAGGTGGCGCCAAAGTTTCCAAAAAAGTGTTTTTTTCACTTTTTGTCCTAGAAAAAATAGTTTTTTCCACAAAAGAGTGAATCAGAAATTTGTTCCTCTCAAAATTGTCTGTAACATTTATTTAAACGTTTGTTTCCTCCGACTTACCGTTCCAAAGTTATAGCGCAGCAAATGCAACGCTGCGTAGTCAAGGCTACTATTGTTACTGCGGAGAGAGCGGTGGGCATAATTTAGACAGGGACCGGTGTCTGACAGCTGCCTAAGGCTCGGTCAAAAAGGACGCGGGCTGTGTTTGTTACTTAGCTCAAACAATCATATCTATTTCAATCGCAACGTATCAATCATAACTGTACACATATTAACCTTTGTGCCATCTGAATAGTACAATTTTCACACTTTGGCAGACTATAACTTTGGAACGGTAAGGCGGAGGAAAAAAAAAAGTTTCAATAAATGTTGTAGACATTTTTTTAGGGGCAGATGACCTCGTAGTTCCGCCCCTTAAAACAACAATAACTAACTAACTAACTAGACAATTTTGAGAGGAACAAATTTCTTATTCGCTCTTTTGTGAACAAAACATTTTTTTCTAGGTTAAAAAGTGAAAAATAAAATAAAAAATAAAACACTTTTTTGGAAACTTTGGCGCCACTTAGCTTCTGCATTTCAAAACGTATGACATGACCTCAATGAGACGAATTGTAGGTGACAATGTCCTCCTACATTTTTTGTTTAAAAACGTTTCTTTAAAATACGTCGATTCCAAGAAAAACGCTTTTCAATGTTTTTTTGAGTTTTCCGACAAAATGATCGTGCAAATTATTCTAAAATTCAGAGTTAAGCTCTTTTTGTGCTTTTCTAACGATTTACAAAAAGCAAACCATAGCATAGTTTTTGGAACAAAAGGTTTTTTTTTCTGTGCAGCTGTCCTGTAGCCTAGTATTAAGCTAGGAACCGTTCCGACATTTGCCTGGAGTAGAAGTGGAAGACCACGGAAAATGACTTCCAGGTTGGCTGGGGAGGGATTTGGAACCCCCTTTTCTCAGTTTTGCCTCACGAGGCTGAGTATATCCGCTCCAGCCCTTAGACCAGAATCGAAATCGGACCTAAAAGTGAATGCCAAGAATACTAGCCACTGCACCACGAGGAGGTCAATTCATCACGTAATGAATCTTCAAGTTCTATGACTCCTACGAGTGGATTTTGTGCGGTATTTTCGTATAATTTGCGAGAAAATGCGAAGTTGGCTCAAACTTAACCTTTTCTGCAAAATAAATTTGATATTCTTGGTTTTCAACAAAAATAAACAATTTATAAAGGTATTCATATACGAAAAGACATGAAAAAGACCATGTCTGCCCAAAATCCTTATTGACAAAGTTTAATGAAATGGGAAAATAATACCGTAAGTAAATAAATTGTAATTCTTGAGTACAGTGTTACATTTTAACCTTCTTCAGCAAAGAGAAACAGATACAAATGAAGTTGCAAGATTGACACAAAATTTTATGAAAAGGTTGAATTCAAAACTATTTCCAAAACACTATCTAAAATGACTAAAAATACTCTAAAATACTAAAATTCTGATCTGTTACAATTTTTGGATTAACGATGAAAAATAAATCTATATACCCGCATTAAGCATTAGGTTTCTAGTAACTCAACAACTTATTCCATGATCAAACATTCATTTGTAACTACTCAATTTTATTGGACTAACTATTTTCTCAGTAACATATCATAAATCTTTTTATTTCAACGTAAACATATGATCACAATTACAAATCACCCCAACCTCAAAAGAAAAAAATATCAATAAACCATTCCATCAGTTCCTCATCATTGACATTTCAACTTCGAACTGTCTCTCTAAGAGATTATCTTTCATCGTTAATCTAAAAACGGTAACAGATCTGATTTTTAGACTATTAGAGTATTTTTAATCATTTTAGATAGTTAGTGTTTTGAAAATAGTTTTGAAATCAGCATTATACAATTTTGTGTCAATCTTGCAACTTCATTTATATTAACTTAACGCTTTATAGGGCAGAATATTATTAAATATATTTTATTTGTATTTATTTAAATTTAATTTTAATTATTTTAACCTAATTGTAATTAAGTTATTACTAATTTTGATTTTTTGTTTTCTTTAACATTTTAATGTTCATATTCATGTTTATAATTTTTATATTATTTTTATCATCTTAAAAATAATATTATAAAATTATTATTATTATAGCTTGCCACGGTGGGTGAGTGGATAGCGTGTCGGTCTACTAACCCCAAGATTGCAGGTTCGCTCCTGGCCGTGGTAGGTGATTTTTGAAAGGCGGCAAAAATACGACACGTATGTCATACGATGTTGGCATGTCAAAGAACCCATTTGAATTCAGTTGGCCGTGTTCATAATGGCAAAATTAATCTCGAGAGTTTCCGCCAACACAAAGTTCCTAATTTCTCTACTAGAAAGCGCTATAGCCTAGTGTTCAAGGAGCTTAGATATCTAACCTCCTTGACTTTCATAGTGATTCAAGGAACAACGAAATTAACATGCAAGCTTCCCTCTGGGTGTCAAATTACAAACGATATTATTATTATTATTATTATTATTATTATTATTATCCTTCTTTCCGATGAGGCCTGCTAGGGACCACGTGCCAATTTCAATTCTTCACACTTTGTTGTTTTCTCTTCCGTTCCCTCCAGTACTCCTTCATCCGTTCACTATGCTGCTTCTTTCTGTCCTCGGACCACTTCGCACCAGGTTTCTTTGGCAATCTTCCTTGGAATCCTTTCATACTTAATACCCTTTTTCTAAAGGGTATTAAGTTTCTCCTTCACTTATATTATTTCTTTCTAAATCTTTCTTTACTTCTTGAATCCAGCTAGTTGTTGCCCTTTTCTCCCAAAGGTACTTGAATATCCTTTTTGTTATTCTGGAATCATCTATTCTGTAAATATGTCCAAAAATTTGCAATCTCCTTTTTCTTATCGTTTCTGTTATATTTTCTATGTTCATGTATATTTCATCATTAGATCTTAATTTCCATACTTCTGCTGTTTTCACTGGGCCTAAAATTTTCCTCATGATTCTCCTTTCTAGTACTTCAAGTTTATCTAATCTATAGTTTAGTACCAGACATTCACTTGCGTATAGGCATTCCGGTTTCATCACTGTAGTGTAGTGCCTTATTTTAAGATTTTTAGATAAGCACTTTTTGTTATAAAAATTCTTAGTGATACCATATGCTCTTTATATCTTGTGTACCCTTTCTTCTACCGAAGATTTTTCTAAACCATTTTCTTGAATTATTTCTCCCAGATATTTGAATTTTTTACTTTTTTCCACTGTGCCAATATCTGTTGCCAAATATTTTGAAGCGTTCTTGATGTTTGTAATAAATTTAGCTTTTTCTACGGAGATTCTCAAACCTGTTTTGTTGGCTATTTCTTCCAAGAGATTGATTTGTGTTGTTGCACTTGTTAGGTTTTCTGACAATATAGCAAAATCGTCTGCAAATGCTAGGCAACTTATTTCAATGCCTTTGTTTCTTCTCCCCAAAGTTACTGGCGAAATGTTATGTTCTTTTAGCTTTACATTCCAAATTCTTACAATTTTCTCTAAAACACAGTTGAACAGAAGGGGTGATAAACCATCACCCTGCCGTACACCTGTATTTATCTTAATAGATTTTGATATCTCACCCATAAATTTTACTTTTGAAATCGTGTCAGTAAGGGTTTCACATATTAGGTTTGCCAATTTAGTTTTCACTCCAAATTCACGAATTGTTTTATCTATGGTTTCTCTATCAACCGAGTCAAAGGCCTTTTTAAAATCTATTATTATTATTTTAAGTTTATAGGTTTATATTTTTCAATCTAATTCTAATTTTTTCTTAGTTTATTTTTTAATTTTTAAATTGTAATTGTTCTTATTAAAAAAAACTTAGGTCAAGGATATAAAGACATATTATTTTGTTTTCATAAATATTAACATTTTCAAAAGAAATTCCTTGATATATGACTAAAAGATTCAACCATCAGCAACTTTGACCTATAAAGGGTTAAATACTGTTTGCTTAAGAATGTTATAATGTAACCGAAATCTGTACTCTGTACTCAGGATTACAATTTATTGACTTAGCATATAATTTTCCTATTTCAGTATTCATATACGTTTGTAGTGGCGTATTTGGATGGGATTTTCACTTTTTTTGTTTCCAGATAACAGCTTAATTTATCTAATTCTTTCAGATATTATATGGTTTTTACATGTTTCATACATAAATATGCTCAGAACATTTATTTGAATGGACCAGGACACACATGTCTAATCATAATGCAAAACTTTAAATTTAATTTACTCAATAACTTAGAATTGTGAGTTTTATTTTACAAGTTCAAACATCAATAAGTCAAGTTATAATTCACCTATCTACCCCAACAAGATCTCAAATTAATTATCATTAAATTAGAAATGTCGTGCACTAAAGCTGAGAAATAATATTCCCCCGTTCAAAAACTGAATATGAAGAAAGAAAACAAAAAAAAAACAAGGAAGGTCAAATTATTACAGAAAAGCTGAATGAAATCGAATTCTTTGAGACAATGTATTTCAATGCAGCATTTTATTTGAGTCCGAGTCTCCGTTGCAGTACATTTCTTGGTTGTATTTTAACATGGATTCACCGAATGTGATATAAGAGATCTATTACGGACCAACATCAAATTATGCATTCACTCATTTTTAAGCGTTTATCTCTGAAGCGGTTATGTCTTATTTTAGTTTCTATTAAACAAGAGACATTAAAAGGCCAATCATTTATAAAGCAAGACTGTCTGGTGTCGGAATTTACTCAATCACGAAATTTCGTCCCTGTTTCTTCCTTTGTACGGCATATGAATTTCTTGAATAGAAGGAATTACTTCACTGAAAATTATCTACTGGAAATCATTAATTTAATTAATTTCCAGCTGCGTTAGCTCAATATGGTGGCCAAGACTGATCTGGTAAGGATACCACAAAAACACATTCTCTTCAGCAGAGTACAGGAAATCTATACATTTTTGAAGATTCTGTGAACCAATTAGCAATCAAAAATTTTATTCTATTTAGCTTAACCATAACAATTTGGCCACCTGTGTACAATCGCGCCGAGTATTGTCTCTATCTCCCTCTATCAAGCACCTCATGTAGCTTCCCTGAAACACTGCAGCGGCCAACAGCTTGCGCTCGGGCCCAGCAAACATGACGAGTCCGTCAATTTGAATCGCGTGCTCGGAAGTAACAAGGTACAGTATACTCTCAATTATCCGTGCGCGGATTATCCGGTTTGCGGATTAACCGTGCAAGTTTTCGCCTAATTAAAATATTGATTGTGAATACAGTATACAGTAAAATCATCATCATCATCTTGCACAGTTTCCAGCCACTGGCCGGGTCTGTTTGGAACACAAGCCTCTCCAACGTCTTCTGTCTTCCCACCATCTCTCAGCCTTCACCCTTGTCCAGTATTCTCCTCTCTTCTTCACGCTTTCTTCCACCCCCTTCAGCCACCTGTCTCTCGGTCTTCCTCTCGGTCTCTTTCCTTCCAACTTCGTCTCGTGTATCCTCCTGGGTATCCTCTTCTCCTCCATTCGTTTTACATGTCCATACCATCTAAGTCTAGATTTCTCTATACCATCCTGTAATGGTTCCTCATTCATTAATTCTCTGGTCCTCTGGTGTTTGCAGATGATTTGATGATTTGGGGAAGCAAGGAGGAGGAGGTACAGGAACAGTTGGACGCGTGGGAAGGAATAATACAAGGATATGGGATGAAATTTAGCATAAATAAGTGTGAGATGGTGATCACAACAAGGAAGAAGGAAAGAACCACAACGGGAATAACAATTGGTGGGGAACAGCTCAAGAAAGTGGAAAGTTTCAAGTATCTGAGAAGCCTGATACAAGATAATGGAAGAAACGATAGAGAAATAAATGAGTGGGGGAGACAGGCGGAAGCATTCTGGAGGAGTGTGAGAAGCATGTTATGGAGCAAGAATGTCCCTCAGAACAGCAAAAAGATCATATATCGGACGTACTATGTCCCTATCCTGACGTATGCCTCGGAGACCTGGATTATGAAAGGAAGGGAGAAGAGCAAAATACAGGCCAGTGAGATGAGGTTCTTGAGAAGCAGTATTGGAGCTACAAAGTATACAGTAAAATAATCTATTTAATTGATAGTGAACTGTGAATTGATTACGTTAGAATTTAATTTTATTACATATTTTCGCAGTGTAGTCCCGGTATTTTACGAACATATTTTGGCAGTGTAGTCCCGGTGGGGTTAAGTTATTTTTAGTACAGTACTTCGTGACAGGTCGACGACTTCTTGCTTGTCCAGTCTTGTCTTGTAATAGCTAAGTGTAAGTTCGATAAGAAGGAGCAGGTAGGCTTATTTCAAGGTTGCAGGAAGGCAAGTGCTGTCTATATTCCATTGAGGGATCTGCTTAAATGGTCAACAGCAGTTGAGCAGATAAAACAATCAAAAGCAGAGAACCATTAAAGACTTTTCAAAGAACAATAATGTGGGTGAGTTATCTTTAAAAATGTATTATAGCCTACTTTATATGGTAATATTTAAAAAAGAAAATTGAAGGCATTCGTCTTGCTATAAACACATGCTTTTGGATTATCCGTGTTTTCCGATCATCCGTGCAATTCACTCCGGTCATCATCCCGGATAATCGAGAGTATACTGCAACTTCGTGTTCCCGAAAAGAAAACTGTTCTCCACCAATCCAATTGCGGCATCGATCCATACATATCACTAGGAGCATCCCTGATTTTTATCGGTATAATTGAGAAACACCCTATATTCTGTATACCGTAGTACTAAATGAGAGACAAGAATATCAAGTGGCGCACCCCCCGGATAATAGGCGTGTTCCTCCAGAGAAAATGCTCTGAGAATGTGGACATAATAAACCTTAACCAGCAGTTTCCAACCGACTTACCTTGAAATCCTCCAGTACATGTTAGAAGAGAATAATGAAGATGATAACCCCAACTGAAAAGTGTTTTGTGTTGAGAAGGGCTGTCTGTTATAACGTTTAAGAGAGTTTCTTGTTGTCTCAGATAAATTACTGTTACTTCCCGTAGACGTAAGTGTCATTTATCATTGTGAATGCATCAAGATTTACATAGGAATCCAGACCAGCCTTGTGTGCCTTGACTCATTCACCAGCGTCTTGCATAATGAGCCTCCCACAACAAGAGCACACCTTCATAAGCCCTCGTGAGATGAAAGATGTGTCTTCACAACAGACTTTATCAAGACTCCTAAAATTAAATTGTAAAAAGGAAAAAAAAAAACTAGGAAATTTTATAAGGAAAAGGAAATGCCCATCTCTACAATGCTAATTTATAAGAACATTTTTTTTGAGAACCAGATTTGTTCATAGCTCAAATTATCCCGGGACACAGACCCCCTTCCTACCTAAATAACCATTATTACTAGGGACCAGATTTTTAGCCTACTTTTCACATTTTGCAAAAATGAGGAAAAAGTAGACTTATGAGATCGGGCAAATGTGTGTCTGTCTGTCTGTCTGTCTGTCTGTCCCTCTGTCTGTCTGTCTGTCTGGCTGTGTGTGTGTCCCCCCCTATCAACTCCTAAACGGCTGCAGCAATCGAAACAAAATTTGGTAGGAGTAAAGATCTATACCTGAATATCTCACGGCCATATTTGAAAATGATGTCGGTGCTACCAACTGCTAAAAAATCGCAATTGAAATTTGAGCTCCATGTTGGATATCTTGGAAAGTATGAATGGGAGCTATTTCAAAATTTGCACACGTACAGATCATAATATTTCAGTTCAATTTCCAGGAGGCCAAACATGGCAGTGTTGCCAAAATGATTATAAGCCTCCTGATAGGTCCAATTTTTAAATGCATATATCTTCTTCACTATCAATTCGAATTCAACCAAATTTCGTATGTTGTATGTGTACATAACTAGATATGACTGAGCGTATTCTTAAGACCTACCAGGGCTGCCAACTGTTAATAAATGCTCCTAATTTATTTTATCCAAATACCAATATATCAGAAAGTATGCAAGCCGACAGCTTTAAACTATGCACACGTATAGTACCTGACATTCTATATTAATTTGGTGTAACTTATATACGTCAGTGCTACCAACATGATTCTAAGCCTGCTGACAGGTCCAACATTAAATACATGTAACTTCCATACTATCATTTGGATTTCAACCAAATTTCGTTTGTGCTATGTGTACCATAACAGATATGACTATGCGTATTCTAAGGAGCAACCAGGGCTGCCAACTGTTAATATGTGCTGTCCCTATTTTTGTTACCCTAATATCAATATATCAGAAAGTATGCAAGCCAATAGCTCTAAACTTTGCACACGTATAGTACCTGGCATTCTAGACGAATTTGGAGTAACTAATATACGTCAGTGCTGCCAACATGATTCTAAGCCTGCTGATAGGTCCAATTTTAAAATGCATGTAACTTCTATACTAACTAATGGATTTCATTCAAAATTGGCACAACAATAGATCTTATTATTTCAGATTATTTCTGACCAATACATGCATGACATTGTTGCCAACATGATTTTACGCGCGCTGTTAGATCCAATGTTTAACTGCATGTAACGTCCATGCTATTGATTGGACTTCAACCAAATTTCATATTTTGTACCTTAAGAGATGGAACTAAGAATATATTCAGTCATCAGGGCTGCCAACTCTAGTGCTCTATTAGGATACATTATGCCAGGTATACAGTATTTCGAACTAATTGGAAATTTCGATATTAGCAACTTAATTTCGTCATTATTCTAGATAGGTTCATATTCTGTAGAATAATCATTGGCATGAAAAGTAGGCTGTATAGTTCTTCACGGAACTTCTTGTTAGGTTTTAAAATTGTAATTTTAGGTTTCCAGAAACATAAAATAGTTTCTTTTAGGTTTATAATAGGTAGAAAAGATTACTGTATGGAATTAAGAGAGAGAAATATGGAATGAAAATAAGTGTGGAGAAGGGTAAGACTGTAGTGATGACAAGAAACAAGAGAGAAGGAAGACAGAATATTGAAGTCAATAGAAATCCATTGGAAATGGTGAAAAGCTTTACGTATTTGGGGAGCATACTCGCAGAAGATGGTACAATAAATGAAGAAATAGGAAAGAGAATCAACAAGCTAATGGGTTTTACCAGTGTGTGTGAGAGGTTTAGTATGGAGCCAGGAAGTCCCAGAGAAATGCAAGAAAGTTCTATTCTCAATTTTGACATAATCATGCAGCAGGTACTTGGACCACAACAAAACGCGATGAAAGCCGAATCCAAGCAGCCGAGATGAAGTTCCTTAGAGGAATAATTGGGAAGACACGGAGGGATAAAATCAGAAATGTGGGCATTAGGGAGTGAACTGGGTTCCCAAAACTGCAAGACAAGATAAGAGACCAGTAAGCTGAAGTGGTACGGGCATTTGAGAATGGAAGAATATAGAGTACCAAAAAGAATATTTATGGAGAAAATACCAGGATGAAGACCACGAGGAAGTCCCAGAAAGAGGTGGATAGATACGGTGAAGGAAAGCATAGAGAAAACAGGAGTAAAAGAAAAAGAAGTATTGAAAGAAGGAAATGAATGGTGGAGGGATAAACAACTGTGGAGGTCCTTGATTCGCAACCCGACCCAGGGAACTGGAAACGGGAAATGAAGAAGAAGAAGAAGAAGAAGAAGAAGAAGAAGAAGAAAATATTGTTAAATAGGTTGTATAGCAAAAGTTCACATAAACTGCGCAAAGTTTAAAATTAATGCCTAATTGTTAGTAGAAAATCTGATTGCAACGAGAGTGTAAATATTTTACATAATGATACGTCTTTTATCAAATTATCACCGAGAACAGTCATCGAAGTAGACAACAATAGCAAGCTGGAATGTGCTAAAAGTATTTGAATTTTCTGGCTGGTAGGATTTATCTCAATCAACTAGAGCTAGGAATAAGCACTGTCTTGTGGTTTACTTTTAAATATTATAGGCTATAAAAATGCAAATGGAACAAAACCGCAATTTGGTATTCTTAGGTACATCCACGCACGGTGGGTGAGTGGTTAACGTGTCGGTCTACTAACCCCAAGCTTGCAGGTTCGCTCCTGGCCGTGATAAGTGATTTTTGAAAGGCGGCAAAAATTACGACACCATGGCATACGATGTTGGCATATCAAAGAACCCATTTGAATTCAGTAGGCCGTGTTCATAGTGGCAAAATTAAGCTCGGTAGTTTCCGCCAACACAAAGCTCCTCATTTCTCTACTAGAAAGCGCTGTAGTGTTCGAGGGGCTTAGATATCTAACCTCCTTGACTTACATAGTGCTTCAAGGAACAACGAAATTCGACATGCAAGCTGTCCTTTGGGTGTCAAATAACACAGCTTGCACCCGGCACCGAGGCCATACGATATTATTATTATTATTATTATTATTGCATTCCTTTACATTACTTGAAACTGATGAATGTGAAATGGAAAACATAATTAAGGAATTAAAAACAGACAAATCGCCTGGGGCAGACAATATACGCTTGAAAGACATAAAGGCAACATCCAAAAAAACTATACCAATCATAACACATCTCATAAACAAGTATTCGAATCAGGCGTAATACCAAAATATCTGAAATACACAATTATTAAACCAATATATAAGAATGGCGATCACTTAGACTTTGGCAACTACAGAACAATATGCATTTTATCAATCCTACACAAAATAATGGAAAAATGCTTGGATAAGAGATTGAAGAATTTCCTAAATAAATATGATATTTTAAAGGGACACCTATACGGTTTTAGGAAGGGAAAAAGTACTGAACTACTCCTGGCTGAATTTGCCAATGCAATAAATAATGCCTTAAATAAGAACAATCACATAATGGTACTTTTTCTTGACTTCTCTAAAGCATTTGACACAATAAATCACAATAAACTACTTGCTAAATTACACGATATTGGAATAAGAGGCGCGACCTACAAACTATTTGAAAGCTATCTGATAAACAGGGAAATGGCAGTTATGGTCAATAACACTATCAGTGACGTAGTAGAAGGAACACAGGGTATCCCTCAAGGCAGTATTATTTCACCTACACTATATAACCTGTTCGTAAACGACATGAATGAAGCCATTAAACACAGTAAAATATTTATTTATGCTGATCTCACCACTACATATACCATACATAAAGACTCTAAAACAGCTTTTGATAGACTTCAAGAAGACTTCAATAACATCACAAGATAGTGTCATGACAATAATTTGTATATAAATAGAACCAAATCTAAAATACTGTAATGCACATCAGAGTTGATCACTTCACACAAGAAAAATACAAACTAACGCACCACAGCATATCATGCATACACCAAAACATCCTGGCAGGTTGCAAATGTAACACCTTCATAAATAGTACTTCGACACAAAAATACCTAGGAATTACCCTTGATGAACACTTTAAAATGAACACACACACAGTAAACATAATTAAAAAACCTAAAAGCAAACCTCTACACCTTCTACAATCTCCGATTTTATGTACATAGGAAAACTTACAAAACAATTTATAGTCTGGCTGCGTGGCTCAGGGGTAACGTTCTCGCTTGCTGAGCCCAAGGTTGCAGGTTCGAAACCTGGCGCAGTCAGCTGGCATTTGAGGGTGCGCAAATGCGAGGGAGCCGTGTCAGTAGATTTACTGGCACGTTAAAGATCCCATTCGGGGCAAAATTCCGGCACCCCGGCGTCTCTAAAAGCCAGTGTAGTTAAAAGGGACGTAAAACCAATATCATTATTATTATTATTATTGAAACAATTTATAGTGCTCTGATTGAAAGCAAATTAAGATATGCTATAGCAGCTTGGGGAAATCAAAACACAACTTTAATTAATAATCTTCAAGATATCCAAAACAGGTTCTTTAAATATTTCACTGATATCCCTTATTTTAATATTAAAGAGTTGTTCCAAATTACTGTACTGAATCTCTACTACCATGATCCAAGATTCAGGCATAAGGTCTCTCACAACATACAAACAAGAGCCATAACAAGTACTAAATATGTAAAACCTTTATGTATAAATAGCTATGGTCTCAAGAGACTAAATTATATTATACCATCTCTACTTAATGAACTACCACCTGATTGACGAACATTAACAGCAAACAACTAGCTACAAGTCGCATTAAAAAATATTACTTAACCAAACATTAGCTCATAACATAAATTTATTAATATAACTACCATAGTGTAACCTTTTGTGTCTTTAATTATTTACATTAATATTTTATCATTATCATTATCATTACAAAAAGAAAAATGCATGCACTCTCGTATTGAAATATAATCTATATATATGTTGTGAATAATAATTAATATGTATCACAGATAATCTGTACTGTCATCAGATTCGTGAGACATATCACAATAATGTAACATAAATAGTATTTAATAAATAAATTAAATTAAATTAAATTATTATTATTATTACAGAATTCTTTTGAGTATGATTCGGAAAACTATTAAAGTATTTTTGTATTTAGAAATAAGGAAGAAAACAGGTAAAACCTAAGAATCTGGTCCCTAACAATGAGAATGGTTTTATTTACCTAAGAATTTTCATTATTATGATCCTCTATAATATTGTTTGTAAACTATAAATCAACTAGCTGTTACCCGCGGCTTCGCCCGCAATAACATTTGGAATCCCATTATAACATTAGTTATATAAATATTTCCTGTAGTGGAGGATAATGACGGCAACATGGAGCGTTGAAATTGGAAATCGGGTGCAATATACGACGGGGAGCTTTGATTTAAGGCAGGTCCCCTAGCCTACTGCCATGTCTATCGACATTGTTTTTAACGCCTAAGCACTTCTCGGTCAACTACATTTCTGGTCTTTCTCTCAGGCTGCGGAAGGACTAAGCCACCAGAAGAACTGACTCTGGAGCATGCCACGTACAGTTGACCATGTGCGAAACAGTCACTTCTCAGTTCCACGCCAGCTACTTTTAAACTCTGCCCCTGAGCCTTGTTAATTGGCGTAGCGTAGCAGACTTTCAAAGGAAACTGCAGAGATGTTACAAAAGGCAGATGCAGCGTGACTGAGGTTAAGAGGGAGCTTGAAGGCAGAATGCGCTGTTCTTCCACCATCCAGTAGGGTTGCTGCAATACCCGTGGAGGCGACTGCGATGGCAATGTTCTGTCGACTTCTAAATGTGCTGAGCAGGAGATTAATCAGGAAGGTTTTGCCTGATAGATATGTAATTGTTTCAGTGTGTGTAAAACACTCAAATGAACTGCTTCTCGAAGTTTCTTGGGTCTAGGCGGCGTAGAAGTTGGGAAAATGTTCCGTGAATACAAAAACAAACAAAAGAAAATTACGAGTAAATGAGTTTAATGTTGATGACCTATAAGTTCGTCATCAAGGCATGAAATAAAAGAAAAGCATGTTCTCCTACGTAATGAAACAACTAATAGGCAACTAGCAACCCTCGACGGCTTCACCCGGTATCTTCAACGGTTTACCCAGCGTAAGCAAAAAAGGCGCACGGACGGCAGGTCCCAGACGCATTTCAGAAAAGCCGAGGTGAACAGCGAAACTCCAAACACTATACTCTTCACTGAATTCTTAACTCGACAGTTTGATGCTGGCAGAAGCTGCTCGCTCGCTAGCTCGTAAACTCGCTCCGAAGCTAGTAATTGAAATTTCCACTGATTGGAGATTGTTGGAAGTATTGTAAACGAGATAACACTTATAGTGGGAAATGTATTAAAGATAGAGGTATGGTGTCCCGGATGTCTTTATAGAACTTTTCATGTTGAACCATTCTTACACTCATAGTATATAGATATTTTGAACGGTTTACCCAGCGTAAGCTTAAATGGCACACGGACTGCAAGTTTTTCTTCGGCTCGATTTACTTAAATAATTAATGCTCTGCTTCCTTTGGTCATAAATAAATGTTTGTCTGCATAAACCTTCCTCGAGAAATCATTAACAAAATGTTGAAAACCGGATCAAAATTCATCCAGTGGTTCTCGAGATTACCCGGTACATCCAAGAATCGGGGACTTTGGTTGGTTGGTTGGTTGGTTGGTTGGTTCGTTGGTTCCTTAGTTTAGGGGCTGCGACAACGCGGTCATGTAGCCCCGTGTACTTTGGGTGTGTGTAGAAGCTGTCTGACAACCGGTGTTAATTATTGTGATGGCTGTATTAGTGTGTGTTATCTGTTTTGAATCCAAGTAATGACTGCAGACAATCAATTTTCAAGTAGTTCCAAATTGTATTATTACATGTTTAATTTGTTAAGGTCCACATAAAGTTGAAGAAGGCCACAATGGGGGCGAAAACGGTGCTGATTAATTAACTAATTTGATATTAATTATAATTATTGATTAATACCATTTCGTATTTATTTTAATTTGATTATCAACAAGGACACTTCCAGATATAATTAAGTTCCTATCTCTACGCCATAATTTTCGGAAAAGTCGCTAGATTTAGTGACAAAGTTACTCAATTGGCAACTAAAGAACCAACTAAAGCAAGAGTTTCCAAATACTATTGAGGTACAATAGAATGCTTGTGAAGTGAGAAGTTTGAGGTTGGGCGCGTAGGCTGTATACGATACCTTGGGCGACGATAACCGAGCCAATGATGGATGTAGCAGCTCTGGCAAGAGAGAGGTGCTTTACATAGAGAGTAGCAGCTGAGGTGATGAGGAAAGACAGTCGACTCAGTGAAATGATTTCTACTCTCGACATCCGACCTTCTGAAAATACGCCGTGTGAGAAACAACTACAGAACTGCAATGTCAAGTACAGGGTGTCAGGGAATTTTCTCCGCAGTGCCTATGGAGCATCCAGCGTTTAGAAAAGGCTGTGGACCCTTATGGCGACAGTGTTGCTAACTCGACGCAGAGGTAGCGCAGACGTCATACGTTAATCTGACCCGCTTCGAGTACTGCCCTCTCATAAGTTAGCGAGACAACACAACCCCAGCAGCTACCTGAAATAGGACACGCCCAGGAAGGATCAGTTTTGCAGGTGTTAACGGATTGGACCAGTCTTAAGGATACCGTACGCGAAGAGAACCAGTAACGACATCCATTTCGTCGTGATAAGACGCATTACTGATTGACAGTTGTCGAGAGCACAAACCTTCCTTCCTTCTCGGATGTATGCTGACAATGTTAACAATTTTTACGTCAGCAATACTGTTGATCATCACCTTTCTTGTTGTTAGGCTATAATATAGTTGTTTTTCTTCAATTTTATACTTGTTGTTTTGTTTGATTCATATTTGTAATATTGTAGTGAGTTAGCCGTGGGGTTAGGGGTGAGCAGCTGTGAGACTTGCATTCGGGAGATAGTGAGTTCGAACCCAACTGTCGGCAGCCCTGATTCGATCGAACAGAAAATAACACAGACACACAACAATAACACCAATGACTGATAGTGCTTCAGAACTTATGTTGCCGGCGGAATTGAGCACGTGCTCCACTCCGGGCGAGCTTGCAGCACTGGTCGAGGCTCTTCTTTCCAGCGTGCTAACCTCGAAAATTTTTAAGTTACTAAGACGTAATATAAACAATAACAAAGGTAATCAATTGGCAGATAATTGTAGGAAGCTATTATGACGAAAAATATATATATTCAGAGTTGCTTCGTGATAAAAGATCAGGCACTGCTATGTTAGGTGAGAGCCGGAGTTAAGTTGGCAGCACGGTTGCTGCTGACAGCGCGGCTGCCACCACTTGTATCAAAACAAAACAAACAACAAACAGTCCACTTAGAGATTCCTGTTTCTTGAGATAATTTGTGTATTGATTCACTTGGACTTCGCAGCATTATATCGGAAATTTCATAAAGTTTTTCGTCTGTTAACAGCGTAGGCCTGCCTGTTCCTGGTACATCGTGAACTGAGCCGCTCACACGAAATTTACTTATAAAATCCCGAACGGTACCTCGGTTTGGACACTTTGAATTAGGAAACCGCGCCTGAAATGTTAGTTTTACATTTTCTGTAAACCGATCGCCTTCACGAAAAACGTATTCCACCAAAAACGCTCTCTCTTCAGTAGTAAACATTACCGCCTGTATCCTGTTGCACTATTCCAATAATCTTAACGCTCCCTTATTGCATTCACACTGACGCTTTCCACAGCACAGCACAGCACAGCTCACACGTGTGTTCTGATATCCTGTCGACCTTGGAGAAGACAAGCTAGTACCTGGCTGTAGGCGAGTGAGCGAAAGGTCTGAGACCGCGCTGCCAACTTAACTCCGGCTCTCACCTAACGTAGCAGTGCCTAGGCACTGCGGAGAACATTCCCTGACGCACTGTATATTATTAATGTTGACAACATTTCTAACCAGGGATCCCCATCTCAGCAAACACCTAAAATTAAGCAATCTCCTCAATTGTGCCAAAGGTTAAAGGTCTACAGGGCCTGGAAAAGTTTCAAATTGTGAGTATTGGCGAACTCTTCAAATTAAAAAACTAAATTTCGAAAATCACTTCCAGCCTAAACGCAGTTCCGAAAAAAAAGTCCTCTCGGCACGCCGGAAGGCGGAGGTAGATTTCACCGGACAAACTTGGGGATAGGCGAAAATAGGCAGAATATGCAGGTTTTCGTAGAAGAATCAGATCTCATTTATCGCGAGAAAGTATTTTATAATTGGAGCTCAATTAACTATGTATTTCGTAATTTTATGCATATTTTAAACATTTTATTGTCTTATGATGACGGTAACCTTCTTGTCATTTGGAGTCCATTTTTATACTTGTGGTCACACTGTCCTTATGCAAGGTTTCGACACTGATGTGTAACTATGTAACGGTCTGTTACTTCTTCACGCAAAATTATATCTCCCGCAGAGATTTTGGTTGGTTCCTCAGTTTAGGGGCTGCGACAATGCGGTCACGTAACCCCGTGTACTTTGGGTGAGTGTAGAATCTGTCTGATACACGGTGTGAATTGTGATGGCTGTATTAGTCTGTAATTCAGGTAAGGACTGCAGAGGTCAATTTCAAGCAGTAGTTCCTAATGTTGCTACCAGATACTACCATCAACGACACCTACCTGTGAAGTTGGCTACTAGATGCCACCGCAACCAGCAACTCGCAACGAACGTTGGAACTTCCCCTCCAAAAGGAAAGCATACTGAGGGATTGCTAGCGCTATTAGAAAATCCGACGACTTTGGCCCGCTTTGAACCCGCGATCTTGGGCATAGAAGTTCAGCATGCTACCGGTTACGTCACCGAAGCCGCTTCACACTTAGTCAGATGGAAATCTGAATCTGATCTCGTGCAAGTGCGTTGTCATGGCAACGTCTGATGGCTCATCCATCATCAATTTAGTAGTGTTGCCATGGCAACCACTGATAGCTCTTGGCATTTTCTTATAATTCCGAAATCATTTTTCTCATCCCTTGGCATAATGGTGGGTCATATCAAAAATTCTTTCAGACAAAAGTTTTAGGTAATTATTAGGGAAATATTGTCCATATTGTACGGTTTTGATATTGTGCCTATAAAGAGAGATATGATTAATGTTTCCCGAAAAACCCACTTTTTCCCACCCCTTTGGTCAATGGTTGGTGCTATAAAAAAAACTCTTCAAACATAAATTTTTGGGCTTTATCTGACAAATAGTATGAACTTTGAACGGATTCGATATTTCATATTTCAAGAGAGTTATAGCAATATTTCACTTTTTGGAAAAAATAGCCCCCCATTTTCACCCCCTTCGACCGATTTAGCCCAGTAACGAACTCGACCGAGATTTTATAGGTATACATATTCGGTAAAAATTTCAAAGTGATTGGTGCAAAATTACGGCAGTTATCGTGTCCACAAGAAACTGATATACATATATATACATAAATTATATAAACTTTTGAACTGACGGTGGTTTTGGTGTCTGGGGGATGTAAAACGCGAAGATATGTCGAAATTTTCCGGAAGTCGAAACATGGTACCCATTGCAATAGTTAGCTTTCTAATGAAATCTACCTAAAACCAGTCTACAATAGCCTGTTTCTTTACTCGTTTTCATTTTTATTCAGGTTGGTTGGTTCCTCAGTTTAAGGGCTGCGACAACGCGGTAATGTAGCCCCGTGTTCTTTGGGTGTGTGTAGAATATGTCTGATAACCTGTGTTAATTTTCAACTAGTTCCTACTTCTGCTACCAAACGCCACCGTCAACGACAACTATTTCTGAACTTTGTTACTAGATGCCACCGCCGTAGGCTCCTGGCGAACAACGTTGGAACCTAAGAGCGTTAGTGAAATATAACCTATAATTTAGCTTCACACATGTGTGATTAGCGGAAGGTTCTTTATCATGCCATAAATCTATGACATGGGACCGCCAACTTTAATTCCCCTCCGAAAGGAGCATACTGAGGGATTTTTAACGCTCTTAAAAATCCGACGACTTCGGACGGGTTTGAACTCGCGATCTTGGGCATAGAAGCTCAGCATGCTACCAACTACGCCACCGAAGCCGCCATTTTTATTCAAATCCTAGCCAAATTAATTTACAAGCATAATTCTTTCTTTAAAGTGTTCCTTGCTTCAATAGCCTCGGGCATTTTTTGATTTTGTGAAAAATCTTTACACCGGATGTAGTTAAAAAGGCTTAGGTGAAACTCTGCATTGACACACACTAGCGCTAAAATGCAAACTGCTAATCTAGTCGACCGGATATGGTTGAGTTTCCGGTGAGCAATCATCGGGCGGACATCAATTCTACTCGGTCGAACATTCCCCAAGATTTTCCTTAATTCCACGCGGTCCTCCAAGGGATCCAAAAATTAGTTCCTCAACTCCGCTCAGGCAAAGGGTGGTGTATTCTTGGAATACACGGTACGAGAGAATATAATTTTTAATGCTCTTTGCATGTTCATTCCTTCCTTTTTATCAAACACCAACAGTGATCTTCTATTTTCTCTTTGATGGTCATGTCTCTTATAGCTTGCCACGGTGGGTGAGTGGATAGCGTGTCGGTCTACTAACCCCAAGATTGCAGGTTCGCCCCTGACCGTGGTAAGTGATTTTTGAAAGGCGGCAAAAATACGATACGCATGTCATACGATGTTGGCATGTCAAAGAACCCATTTGAATTCAGTAGGCCGAGTTCATAATGGCAAAATTAATCTCGGGAGTTCCCGCCAGCACAAAGTTCCTCATTTCTCTACTAGAAAGCGCTATTGTGTTCAAGGAGATTAGATATCTAACATCTAACCTCCTTGACTTTCATAGTCAATGAACTACGAAATTCGACATGCAAGCTACCCTCTGGGTGTCAAATAGCAAAGCTTGCACCAGGCACCCGAGGCCATACGATATTATTATTATTATGTCTCTTATGTCATTGTGAGTCTGTTCTAGATATATATCTTCCATGACCCACCTAGCGTCATCTAGCAGCGAATCTCTGAAGCTCCTCAATTCTTCCTGGTGCAAGAGGACTTCCTTTCCCATCTGGCCACCAGATCTCGTTACCATCGCCAGCTATTATCTCCATGAGCAAGAGAACTTCGTCTACTTTTTCACTCACCATGCTGTGCTAGTATCGCCTGGTATCAACTCTTTGAAGACCATTCATCAAGAAGAACATTTATTTTTGATAAGTTGTCTATTCTGATATGTATTCCTTTTGTCTCCTACCCCCACTCTTTTCCCTTCCTTGGACCCTCCGCGCTTCGCTGAGTGGGTCTCACTTGTAAGTCGGCAGTTGACTCGGTCAGTCAAGGCTCAACTAGAGCCAGTCTCCTCAAACCAAGAGGCACTCTCTACGTTATACGCCATGTTGGCACATTAAGTATCTGTCAAAGGGAACTTCACCTTCGCCATGCAACAAAGATAAGTACCTACTTCAAGTTTTAACTTCATCTTCATCGGTTTTAACTTCTACATGCTTTTAACGATATTTTATAGACAGCGTGAGATTACTTATTTGGGGCGGTAATCATTCTTCGTGGGATTTGCCATGTTGAGCTTTTGTCTGTCTAAGCCAACCTTAATAGAAAGTAGCTTTTCTTAAGCTATTTAAATGAGAAATCTTCTCACCACGTGGGATATTATCTAATACCCGCTGTCTATAAATCACCAAGCTAATTTCTCCACTGGATTAACTTTGGCCCCATTCTTCTATTAAGATCGTTCTGGAACCTTCCAGATCCTGTACTTTATCTACAAGTCCTGCCGTCATGTATTTTTCACTCACTTGTGAGAATACTATTTAAAATTGAAGAATCTCACTTCTGAATTAAAGCTCAATAGCGAATTTTCTTCCACCGTTGGAATGTTCTATGGCGCATTTAATTGTAATCCTCAACTTTCTCAAGTAACAGACTTTCGCCTATCTAGTGCAACCAGTCCTTTTTCATCATTGCAATAACTTTCTTTGCCATAAACTTTCGTGTTACTACAGTGAATTCTTCATCTATTCAAAAGACTATAGTGATAACTAGTGCTTGTTCAACTTTTCTACCGCGTCGCGATCGTCCGTTTACATTAAATAAGGCCATGAACATTGATCCTAAATCCCAATTGATCTTTCCTAAATCTTCTACTAACAAACCATATTAATAAAATTGTAACTTTAGATCATTTTCTATGAGGTGTCACTCTTCGAAAGTGCCCTTCCATTTTGCTTGTTTATCATTAATTAATTTCTGCATAACTACGTGTTTTGTACACGGTTCAAGCTTACATTGTTTCTACCCTATAATCAGGGAAAACAATTCTCTCAACTCATGAGTGAGTTATTTCTAGGTCTCACGAAAGGGAAACTGCCACATTTGGCTCGTGATTCCTACTTAAACATAGGAGGTCGAGAACCTTCCTTTTGACTTTCTCATCAGGTTTCACAGTAAGTGACCTGCCCTTATTTGTATAATAACCAACAGTAATTCTGTATAAATATAAGAAGTTATAGGAACTTCTACTTCATTCTACCCGCTTTCTTTTTTGTTATTTTCGAAGTTGTAACTTTTTCTAAAATAGTTACGTGGAAATTTCTTAAAGTACACTCCTTGTACTCAATTTAATGTTTAAACTTTAATCACTTCATTTGTCTTTTTTAAATCTTACAAAGATTTTACTACATATATAAGGTTTGAAACCTAAAGAATTGTTAATTGCCTGGAGCAAACGTCAAATGTTTTCTGAGGTCTGTGACCCCAAAATTGTTAACCAAATTGAAAATATATATTTGTTAAAGTTATCAACTTCTTTTGAATTGTTAAATAAATTAAGAGTTTCTTTTCGCTTTTTCATTTTTCTAGTACAACGGTTAGGCAAGATCCTGTCTTCCTTGGCTCTCCCTACTCAATGCCATTAAATCTATTGATAGGGTTTGCACCACTTGTTGCATTTGAGCAAGAACTCTTAGTGGTAATCTCGTTAAAGTTTCTCTTAGCTTTAATAGCTAATTCTAACTGGCCAGTAAGGCAAGTAAAGCTCGCTACGCCAGCTACCTGCTTGTGGAGATCCTCTCCGAAAACTTATGGTTGGTTTTCCAAAAGATGAGTGTTTCTCTTTGTCTAAACTTTTAGCCGGCTCCTTGCTGAGTAAAAGTTTAGCCATTTCCAGATGCAACCATTGGTTCACTTACCAAAACTACTACCCAAGATATAATTTTTTATCGCTATCCTTCTTGAAAGCACTTGGTCGCTTTTTCAGGAACTCTATAACTTCGAAAACTGTAAATACCAAACCTGATTCAAATTATTGGCATTCTTCGAATCACTTTGCAAAAACGAATTTCTTTGAACAGACATTCAATAAATCTGTTACTCTCAGTCTTGCCAGACCATCACCCTTCCCCATAGTAGGCATATGCATGCTTGAGAGGGAATACGCTTAAGCCTTTCTCTGGCAAACCGCCCAAGTCCTAGCTGCGGTTCCCGTCAGCTTCGACCAGGTCCTTACCCACTTTAGGTATCAGAGAGCGGATTTGCGGTGGCAACCGCCTCTAAGTGCATTTAAAGTTAAATTCATAACTTTTGTGGGACTCTCCTATTTTTCTATCCTTTTTCTACAGTCCGAAACCTACCTCCTTTTCTTAATCATCTTCCCTTGGTGGTTAGGTTATTCCTCAGTCAATAATCTACCCAAAGGGGTTATCCCAATGACGTAAACAAATGTCATTCTTGAATGCAGCTGATTTTTCCGTTCTAGGCTGGAAAACAGTATTTTCAGCATCCGTAGCTGATATCGAAAGTATTTTTTTTTAGGTACAAATTATACACCTATTATTATCTAAATTTAATTTAATAATGTCTGACTAGGTTAAAAAACATACAAACATTTAACTATGCACATGTTAAAAACATGCATAAAAATTGTAGAAGAAAATAGAAAACTTGGAAGACTTATTTAAAAGAATATTATGATTAATTTTAAATCACTTGTATTTTCTGCCATATAAGTTATAATGTGCCAAACACTTTGTACCTGATTTAACGAATGAGCGGACTTGACATCAGAGCGGTTGACCAATGGCACAACAATGTCTTGCGAACACCACCACGCCATCGGTCAAGTGCTCTGAAGTAAAGTCCGCTCATTCGTTAAATCAGATATAAACATAATACATAAAGAACTAGATATTAAGCACTGTTGTTAAATAAGAATATGGACAGGAAATTTAATAAAATAAGAACAATCAGCATCTTCAAATCACATAAATCATTACTTCATTTCAAACTATACAAAAGACATTAGATGACACTGTTTTCATCCCCTAAATATTTTGACCCGGCCCTTGGTATGCGAGCACGAGGGTTATGGCATTTGTTTATGTCATTGGGGATAACCCCTTTGCCTGAGCGGAGTTGAGGAACTTATTTTTGGGTCCCTTGGAGGACCGAGTGGAATTAAGGAAAATCGAGGGGAATTGATGGTCGACCCAATCATCAGTGTAACGCGTATCATCATGCCGGCACATCGTAAGAAACGCTTAGTGTGTCCTAGACTTTGGAAAAGTGGAGAAAACAAAGTAAATTCATTACAAATGCACCAAAAAAGGAATATTGTTCATGAAGTTCTAGTCTATGACATTAAAGGGTATTTTCATCATTGAGTTGCTTGCCTGACGGGCTAGAACTGTGGATTTTTGATGTGTAACATCTTTCCACTCGGTTTCTGTATATTTTGTGGGGGTGATTCTGAAAAATGAAACGGAAATGGAACGGCAATGCAACGGAAACAATGAGCGCGCGCGGTGGCGAAGATTGGTACCACGACGTAGCCTACTGTCGACCATGTGGCTATGTGGAATGTAAATAGCATACGGTTTACTTCAAGGTTTGGAGGCCCCATTAAAGATATTACTACAAAAAATCATCTTCAAGTTGTCGTTCTTTGGTGTGAAAATATTCATTATATCATATTTACTGAAAGGATTTGTCACACGAGTTCTACAAGTAGTTATTTCAATGACCAACAGAGGTGACTGTCAACACCGTGGCCCACATTTTAACTGAGTGTGTGGATCTTGCTGAATTACAAAGAAACCTTGGTTTGCAGATGACACTCAAACTTATACAGTGCGCCCGGGAATACTCTCCGCAGTGCCTACAAGCTGTTGCGAGAGATTACGTCACCAGTTACGTTGGCAGCACGGCTATCACTTGTATCATAAAAAACAAACAGTAAACTTTATACTCACCACAGCCATTCATAACTGATGCTGGAAGTGCTGATGACACACATGCTGGCTTATTGCAATACACACTGACAATTTAGACAGCCCACAGCTCACACATGTGGCCTTCACCCTATCAAGGACACTCTGCTGCCAACTAAACGGATGACGCAAAGACTTGCAGATGCACGTAGCCACTGCGGAGAACATTCCCGGACGCCCTGTATTAGCCGATGACGCGGTAGCTTCTGATCTCGTCATCCGCTTTATAAGTGAGAGTGGATTAGGGCCAGCAATCTAAACTTTTCAGTGCACATTGACTCAATGACTTGTTCGTTTCTGAATACTGAATTTTTGTTTTTCCGTAATTTTTGTTTATACAGCATTATAATTATTAGTTTTATTTAATTATTTCGTTTGATTGATTTTCGGTCTTTTCAAAGTTAGGTGTTCACATTTAAATTCCATTCCAAAATTTTGTATACTTTAATCTGTGTTAAGAGGGGCAAATTACCTCGTAGTTCCGCCCCTTAAAACAACAATAACTAACTAACTCACTCAACTCACCCCCCCCCCCCTCCCCCCACTCTTTCTCCACCCTCCACCCAAACACTAATCTTATGGCACAGAGAATAGCACTCCTGGGCGTCATAAACGGTGTAGGCTATACTTAGCCTCGTGAGGCAAAACTGAAATGAAGTGGGTTCGAGTCCCATCTCAATCATCTCCCCACTTCTATTTCATGCAAATGCCGGGATAGTTCTTAACCTAAGGCCACGACTGCCTCCTTCCCAATTCTCACCTAGATTAAAAATACACACGCTACTACTAACTAACTATGGACACCAAAATAACACAGGTAATCAGACAAGTTCTACACACACCCAAGTACAATGGGGCAAGAATGACAACGTTGTCATAGCCCCCCCCCCCCCAATGAAACAACAATATTTTTTACGGTGATATGTAGTAACTTCCTTGACTTGTCGACTACCTCATGGATTAGTGGCTAGCAATCTTGGTTACACCCCTGAGGTCCGAATTCGATTTCCGTCTCTGTATAGAACTATCATTTTTGTCTGAGGCTTGTAATGGAGCCTAATGAGGCAGTAATGAAAATAGTTTGGTTCAATTCACACCTTACCAACCTACACGGTGGTTTTTCGTGGTTTCCCACTCTTACTCCAGGAAAATGTTGAAATGGTGCCAAGCTTTAAAACCACGTCTTCCTCCTTCGCAATCCTACGCAATTACAAATACAGGTACTAGAACAGACACTACAATAGCAATAGCACGGGGCTGTTGATCACCATGCCACAAGCCCTTAAATGAAAAAAGACAATAATATGAACTTTTGGTTTTCACGGAACTTTCTTTGAACACTGTATTAAGACGAGCGCCGAGGCGTCTACCAACTGTCAGCAAGTAATGCTTCCTTTACACACAGATGAACCCAGTGTACTAAAATAACCTCGACAAGACCTTCTACAGCTCTCACGACAGCCGTTAAGATAACCAAGAACAAAACAGAACATTCCGACTTGCACGAGAAGAAATTATACAAACCCGGTTGTAATTCATTTAGGGGCTTGCAATATCGTGGTTATCAGTCCCTAGTACTTGGATGTATGTGACATTTCTCTGATAACTAAACAGTGGATTCTTATGGCAAAATATGCAAAAATATCGAATTGTCGAAATAACTTACGAAGTAAGAAACTACAGATATGTCTTTCTTGATTTTTTTCTATTTTTACTGTTTTGTAATAATAATAATAATTATTATTATTATTATTATAATATTTATTTTTTGATTCTTTGTGCCCAACTAGGGAGCGCGTTTGAACTTATTAGTACTTTCTCTTCTCCCCTTCCCAATATCTTATTCCTCTCACTGTGTTCCCTCTTACGCTGTTCTGTCCATCCTGTATTTTGTCGGGTGGGCTTCTCAGAAAAATTGTATTTGTGAATTAATGTTCTCAATTTTGTTCAGTCTTGATGGTTTCTTCATGACAGCCAATTTCATTTATGTCTTCACTGATTTCTTTTAGCCATTTTAAATTTTTATTTTTCATTGATAAGGCTAGGTTGAAAATTTTCTTCGTGAGACTGTTATTATCCATTCTATTGAACCCTTCAGAAAAGCAGTGTTTAATGTAAGAAATCTTAATCAAGGGGTCGCGCTCAGTTCCTATGTGATGTTTACGTTCGCCAAACAACATGCTCTACTGAGGTAAGGGTCATAGGATATAAACTATAAATCGAGAAAGAAAGGTGACAAGATGTAAAGTAATAACATGATTTAATGACTAATAGTGCATAAAAAGAAATAAACAACAATAAAATATATAAACAATCCTCCCTGAATTTCCCATGATGGGAATATCTATAAATTTGAGGAGTCAGACGGATCTCCCCTTTTATTTAAAATGTGGATCCTGGTTCCACTACCTTGTAATTTGGGTTTTATGTGCGCGTAATGACTAACTACGAGGAATGAGTACTTTGGATGACTGTTCGTTTACAACGGGTTAACAGCCACGATGCTTACGAACAATCATCTCGTAAATCAACGATTATGGATATGGAACATGACATTAATAAAAACCCTTAAAAAGTAATGCTGACACACGCACTAAAACTACTATCTACAGGAATCTCTCTCGGGACCCTCATTAGCGCGAAGACGCACTTGACTTTGAGCTGCCAACACGGGCCAAATTGCTCAACATAAAAAAGGAAATACAGCAAGCATGTGCCTCACTGGTCACTGAATAAAATAAAAACATGGAATAAACCAACAACAACAAAAGCCTGACTGGCTGACATTACTTTATATGAACAAAACTGCATGTTAAGCAAACGCTTCGGAGATTATCGTGATTCGTAGGCAACTCCCATTTATTTAACAATTTTTACCATTGATCAGTTCTTAATTCAGTATTTAAAGTTATTACTGAGCCACACAGGCACTCTCCACTAATGACCTGGCTGGCAATCCTCAGTCCGACTTGTGCAACATCTCCCCTCTTCCTCAATCATCTGCCATTGTCCCACTCCCGTGTGTATAAATATAACTGACCAGCTGTGCCGTTATCTCAAGGAATCAACAGCAACAAACTCAACTACTTCAAAATATGGTCAGACATAATCAAAATATCCAGAATTGCCCTCGCGAGGTCACAATCTGGATTTGTCATCAAGCTGCCAGAAAGCAGTCTAAGCTGAAAATCCCGCTTGTAATGACACAAAAACACACACTCACACACACACATATGGGAATGACAATACGTTATTACACAGATCGGCTGAATGGATGCTCGCCGATAATTAAACAATATATTAAAACCTACGATAGAGCTGACTGCTCTTCGTCACAAATCACATTGCTCCAAAGGCAATAATCTCATTGAATCTGATCAATAATAAAACAAAGAAATTAATTACCCTCCAATCTACTGTATGACTATTTTACTTCAGTCCTACTTCTGAAACACAACATATCTCCGAGAGACGTTTTTAACCGCATTGCGTAACATATGCAAACACGGCCGTTCACATAGCTACGTTAGTTAAAACAACAAACAAGAAAAGAACCTTCTACTAAATATATATGCGAGCTGTTTCCATGCAAAAAGTGTGTCAGACCAAAACTAAATAGACTACGTTAATCACACAAGCAAATTATTTACAAAACACAATATGTCCCATACACCATAAGTTAATTTATCAGATAATAATAAATATTATTCTGTACTCATCCTCAGCCAGTCACCCGTCAAAGAACATCTGCAGCCATTTCCCAACTGGATTCTTCTTATCTCATCTCAACCATCTTGACGGAGTCTTGATATTTCCAGGCTTCCTCCATGGTCAATGCTGTCATCTCTCGTGCTGATTCAAAAATTAAATTATTATACACTTGATGTCTGACTACTAAATTCGCCGTTCGGGTACTTCTTTCCCCAAAACAGTTTATTGGCGAATTATCGAAGATACTGCCCCTACAAATATAGTACTGTGACTATCTAACACTGAATTTAACACTTTTAATAATAATTTCTGTGTCCTTCATGACACGCAAAGTATAACTGTCAACGTCCTTAGACGCACAAAGTAATAGTCAACCTGTGTCCACGACACACAAAGTAAAATAAGCTTACGTCCGTAGACGCACAGAATAATAAGCCTGTGCCCTCGACACACACAATAATAATAAGCAAAGTCTTGGCTCTTCACACCACTTATAAATGAACTGGCCCTAGGTCTAGATAGAGGGGGAAATTAGATAAAAATTTCACAAAATAATGGTGATACAGGAATGAAATAAATATCACTGAACTCGTAAAATAGCGCAGGTCAAGAATATGCCCATTAATCCTAGAATCGATCGTAGAGATTTTGTCTAGGCGATCTCCCGCGTGAATGCTAGCCGAGCGTGCCCACGCTAGACCTGCCACGCTAAATAGGCATTCCTCTCTCATTGGTTCCCACACTTTCTGTTACTTGGCGGTTTTTAGCATATCTTGGCGTCGTAGGAGTGTCTATTTTCTTCATCAGCCACTCACGTTACTGCATCATATTTCTTATAGGCGCGAACATCACAATGAACATACCAGAACCATGTCTCACTGCGCGTCGCTTCTATTTTTGAGGCGGCCAACACCTGTCCTTCTGACACATCGCTAGGCTATTTCCTTTCACAGCTAAAGTATTTAGCCTTTTGTCAATCTGCTTCAGGCATGTACCCGCTGTCTCCAACAAATGCTTGAAATTTCCTCATCTCCGTCTGGCTACTTTCATGATGCTGGTGGAAATATTTATTAATTGAAGAAATAAAACGTAGAATCATTTATCCAACAGAGGATAAAGGGTTCACTATATTGTGTCCTTCAACTGTAACTGCCGTTTTCTTATGGTACTAGTGATTTTTTTTCTCTAACTTGATACATTTCATGCGATTTCTTTTTCATCCCAATTCCATTTTCACACTTTGATCCTAAGATATTCCTAAGGATTTTCCTTTCTTGTATTTCGATCATTTTTATTCGAGATTAGCCACCAATTATAATAGTTCCAGATGCATATGGATCTTCGGTTTTAACGACTGTGTTATAATGTCTTAATTTTATCTTTGTTGATATGGGATACTTCTTTTATTGTATCTGTTCTAAGTAATTTTGTATGCTCTTTGCAGTTTTGTAGTTCTTTCTCTGTTAGCTTGCTGATTTAACCGTAATATTTAACTACTATTTAAATTTGTCTACTTGTGCGATATTCCTATAGTAGGTGATTAAGGGTTGATTGTTGAAAGCAGATTTAATCCCTTCCATATTACTTTATCTTCTCAAATGAAATTTGGAGTCCTGTTTTGGCTGCTATTTCATGGAGTTTTCTATAGAATGAATTGCTTCTTGACTCTTATTATTATTATTATTATTATTATACGAGGGTCATTCCAAAAGTCATGGTAACTAGGTTATATCTTTCGATAATGCTACAGCATTGGAAATCCGCGATGTGCATTGAACCGTTAAGGCCGTGTGATATCTCCATGCCAACAGAAAATAGGGTTCGTGTACAGGAGTTAACGGCAAATGTACAAATGAAGACCACACAATGGAAATCTTGTGTTCATTTGTTTTTCACTAGTACAAATGGAACACAAATCAATCAATTAACATCCAGGGCACCGTTTCCAAGCATTGAAACACTTCAATAACAGACACGGGCATGTCAGTTCAGGTAGAAAAGGGCGCCCACTTCGCGGTGAGTCTGTAGTTGCTGCGCGTCCATGCTAGAAAGCCTCCTCCCAACGTCCAACTGTTCGGTAATCACCAACAGCTTCTCATAGTGCTGAATGACATTGCGTAGCATTTCTGCCATCGAGAAAAGCAATTTTCACGAATGATCGCTGTTCCAATCTGCTTACATCCATCTTGTAGCACGGCCAAGCTCGAATAAACGTGTATGGCGCTGGAACCTAGCCACCTGCACTTACAGTCGCCTTCTGTCGGATGAATTCTGTGCTGTTTGGCGCAGGGTTTCGAATGTCTACACTGGAATTACCCTGATGCCATATGTTCGAATACGGCAAAGTTAGATCAGTGTGCCAGAATAGAAAATATTGCAAACGGCAATGGCGCTGTAGATACTGAAATATGGTATAATATCGTATGGCCTCGGTGCCGGATGCAAGCTTTATTTGACTCCCAAAGGGTAGCTTACATGTCGAATTTCGTTGTTCCTTGAAATACTATGAAAGTCTTGAACACCATAGCGCTTTCTAGTAGAGAAATGAGGAACTTTGTGTTGGCGGAAACTCCCGAGAGTAATTTTGCCATTATGAACACGGCCTACTGAAATAAAATGGGTCCTCATGCCAACATCGTATGACATGGTGTCGTAATTTTCGCCGCCTTTCAAAAATCACTTACCACGGCCAGGAGCGAACCTGCAAGCTTGGAGAAATATGGTGAAACTACTGCAAAGTATACTTTTCCTGCTTTTTCTTTTTATGAAAACATATTTCAGTGATAATTACAGTTTTCTATGGTATATGACCTCTATGTTTCGACCCCGAAATATATCGTTTTTTCCACACTCCCTCCAGGCAAATGCCGCGAGAGTACCTTAAATCATGTCCCGGAGCACCTACCACATCCCTCTCTTTAATACCCAATGGTAGCGGAAGTTGAAACTACTTGAAATTGAACTTGCAGGGAGCCTTGGGGCGTTGAATTGAAATACCCTGCTATGGCTATTGGCTTGCAATTCATGCATAATACTCCAGTCATCACATAAATACAAACTCAACACACACCCAACTACACGGGGATGATGACCAAGATGCCCCAATTCCGTCAAATGAATTAACAACAACAACAAAATATTTAATTAGGCAATTAATAGAGGAAAAGTCATCGCAAATTACATTCTTTTTTTTAAAGGTATTTATATGGTCTAACAAGATGTTCAGTAAAGAACACATAGCCTACTTTCTCCTAAATGAATGGGTATTGTTATAACTCTTTGTCCTTTTAAAGGAGTATATTGAATGTTAGTTGTAGTAGCTTGTTGAAATACAACGTGCTATACGGATATTAAACATGAATATGAGGTGCCCTTTGCTAGTGCTACCTCTGTAAAAAAAATCATTCGATTCGGTTTCATCGTGTTTGAATTGATATGGGGAATCGATTTGCACACATACATGGATGCTATCTGTAAACTATTGAACTGATGACCTTTTAGTTCAGTCAAAATATGCATCCCACAAAAAGGTATGTTGTTGCAGAATTTGGTAGAGATCAAATGATTAGGTTGGTCGTAATTTGATTTAAGCTTTTAACATTTGGGTGGCCGCCATTCCGTTTCCGTCAAGATGGCGGCGATATAAAACACGACACTGAGGTGCCCTTTGCTTGTTCTACCTCCGTACCAAATTTCGTTCAATTCGGTTTCACCGTGTTCGAATTGATAGAAGGGGGGGGGGGACAGACATTCAGAGTACACACACTCACACACACACACACACGAAGACTCACGCACAGACACATAATTTTTGGCCCTGTGTAGATCTCATAAGTCTACTTTCATTTTTTTACAAAAAACGAAAGTAGGCTAAAAATAAGTATGTAAACTTGTTTTCATACCAACAGCATATAAATACAAGCCATGCTAAATGAGCTACGTACATCAATTTATTTGATGCAAGGAGCATTTTATAGACAAATTCTGCATGTGTTGAAATGGACAATATTCATTATAAAAACATAACCTGCCAAGTTTTACGGTTTTCCAGTAAATATTACTTTACACCCTATGCACTGCATACAGCGACTATATTGGGAAATAATACCCCTTGCGTTTAACGCCACATCCGCGGAGATGCCAACAATATTCCTTTCATCGTACATACACAGGAAAATAAAGCTTTCCAGTTGAATGTTACGTTGTAAGAATTTTCTACTGAACTTCTCTCCATTCTTACGGGTTATATGAGCTGTAGGGAGCCTTTGTTGTGTTCTCTTGAAAACGTTAGATTAAAAATCACTTGTACGACGCAGTATAAAATGAGATATTCTGCTGTACAAAAGCTGTGTGGTACAAAGAGAATGTGGTAGTGGGGGTTGGCTTTGTTCTGGTGTAAAGGGAGGGGTGGAGAGTTTATTTCGGCTCTTGTGACAGTTTTATATCTGTTAACGTGGCTACACTGAGGAGGGAGGGAAGAAGATCGCTACACCTGCAGTGACCTGATATAGTGGCGACGGCCAACAGAGCCGCATGCGGCATTCGTTCATTTCTATAATCCTACCACTCAGTCCCGGCAAAAAATTGTGTAGTATAACATTTCCAAATTAGGAAGCACACCATTTTTAAACCTCCCATTGAAGGTCCAAAGCCCTTATGTGGAAAGGTGATGGAAAATGAAATTTGTACGAGGAAACAAAATCAAAGGTTGAAAGTAATTAAGTTGTGTTCGTTCGTTGCGAGCCGCGACTACTGCAACTTAACGCGGCAAATCACGAGCCAGAACGCACAAAACATCCCATTAAATTCATAAATTCGTCATCACACTGTACGTTTGCAGTGGTCGTAGTTTCCGATAATCACGAATGAGACCTTCAAAATATGGCCAGGTTTCCTGCTGTACGTTTATCCCGGGCTGAGAAAACGTTACTTCAGAAAAAGTATAAGAACTTTTTATTGGGTAGTAGAAAAAATTCAAACTTGAGATTTACACTACCAATTCTTAAGCCCATAGCATATAACAATCTCATTACCCTCAGCCAGGTAGTTTTCCATGTATATTGTTTTATGTGAGTGGTTCCTAGAAAAGACGTCAAAAACTAAGACAATTGTTCATACAACCACAAATAAAAAAAGATTATTAAAGTTGAGAATAATTGGCTTATATAGACTTCTGTCACTTAGGAAGCAAAGTAAACAGTGATGGACGAAGCAAAGAGGATATAAAAATAGGTTGGCTCAGGCAAGGAAAGCATTTCTACAAAAAAAAAAAAAAAAAAAAAAAAAAGGAATCGGTTGACATCCAATATAGATTTAGGTATCAGGAAGTCATTTTAAAAGCCTTTGTCTGGAGCGTGGCGCTCTATGGAAGTGAAACTTGGACTATTGGTGCAGCTGAAAAGAGGAGAATTGAAGCATTTGAAATGTGGTGTTACAGGAGAATGATGAAGATCAGATGGGTAGATAGGGTTACAAATGAAGAGGTATTAAGACGAGTGGGAGAGGAGAGATTTTTCTGGCGACTGCTAATGAAGAGAAGAGATAGGTTAGTAGGACACATACTAAGACACCCAGAAATAGCAAGCTTAGTTATGGAAGGAAGGGTTGAGGACAAGAACTGTAGGGGTAGACCAAGGTTAGAATATGTTAAACAGATTGCCTCGGATCTAGGGTGTGGTAGCTATGTACAGATGAAACGATTAGCTCAGGACAGGGAGCAATGGAAAGCTGCATAAAACCAGTCAAAAGACTGAAGACTCAAACAACAACAACAGTCTAACATAGAATTGTCTGTCTGTTCGGTAGTCAGCCCGTAGGCTGGTTGGATCCTCAAAAAGCACCGCCGTTAGGTTATGTCTATGTGGGTAGATACCCACAAAAACCCAAGTCAGCGCTATATTGAGGCGTACTAGGCAAGAAGAGGAGTGAGGCCATTACTTTCATCACTGAGTCAGAACAGCAGTACTAACACTATGAGTAGAACCTTTCACAGCATCACAGGCACTGACTGTGCACTGAATGTCATTACTAAGCACCACCCATATCTCAGTTGCTTCCATATAATCACAGCCAAGAGTGAGACTGAGATATCGGTGAAAAACCACATTTTACTCTAGCCTGTGCCAACACACAAATGCAAATTTACTCCATTCATCAAGAGATGGCATTCGGTAACGGCTTCCTTTCTCGCAACAACAGAAGTCCCTCGTGATTTAAAGGTATTGTGGTAGTATAACTATTATCTTGGAGAGAGAAACTTAATGATGAGATGATGATTAGGGACCGGATTCTTAAGTTTTTACCTAAGTTTTCCTTACTTCTAAATACAGAAGTACTTTAATACTTTTCCGAATCACACTCAAAAGAGCCATATTCATGAATTCTGCAGTACCTACAATAACCTAAATGATATGAGAGTATCTAAAAATACCTAATTACAGTTTTGTTCCTGTAGTTTATTTGAGTTTTTAGTCCATATTTTTTAAAAGTAAGCCTGAAGACAGTGTTTATTCCTAGCTCTAGTTGATGAAGAGAAATCCTCTCTGCCAGAAAATTCAATTACTTTCAGCACTTTTCAGCTTATATCTTATTGTTTGGTCATTTACTGTTAGGAAAGTAGGGGTAAATCTCTTATTGTTTCCAAGTTCCCTATAATCTAAATGAAGAAAGTTAAACTGGCTGGAGTGTAAAAATCACCTCTGACATCCTTGGTTTTATATATACACCGCGGACAGGCCAACAAGGACCACGCAAATATCACTTCCTTATAGGTCTAGTTTCCTTCTTTCTCTTCCAGAAGTCTTTCATCCTGGTCGACTGCGCAGCTCTTCTTTCAGCAGTCCATTCTCCTCTGTTGAGATTCTTCTTCTCCCCGACAATAATTTTGAGGCCAAGTTTTTTTTTCTGTACTATATTCGATTTAGACAATCTTCTTCAGTAATTTTGAATTTTTGAAGTTCTTCCTTGGTTTTATAGAATTTGAATAATTAACGTATTTAATGTGCCCAATTAGACACGGCTGACTGGCATCGAACTGGGGTCTTTAACAAGAAGACCAGGCCCATGATTCTGCACAGAATCGAATCATTGATCTCTGAGGGGGAACAGCCACAGTGAACCCGAAGAACAATGAGTTATATCTGCATATAATTATAATAGCAGGATTTCACGGCTAGAACGGGAATATCATAGATTTTAAGGTGGATCATTGCAGAAAATACCAGCCTATGTAAGTTTTAGAAGCCAGAACGCCTGAAAGCGAGCTAGCTTGACATTTTGACAAAGCGGAGTTGAATGTGGGAGGAGAAGACATGGCGCCAAGGTCCTACTTTCGGCGTGGCTGGAAGTTGAAGGGCATGATTAACGACCGAGAAAATCCCCTTTCGACAAGGCGAAACAAGGGAGAGGGGGCGGTCGCCCATAGAAATTAATTGATTACAGCCAAATGTGGCAATGAATTGAGATGAAACTTACACCCAGATGCATGTATTCTAGGAAAGATAATTTAGGAGTGTTCTCACGCCTAAATTAAAGCCTGAATCTATAAAGGAACCTCGGCACAGACCTCATCCGCTACGGAGTAAGGATTTGTAGATGAGCCGAGGGGAATTACCGGAGTAGCGTCATGACGCCGTGGAAGGAAGCAATTAATTATAATTAATTGGCCGAAGCGATTGCTTGCACGCGAGTGATTTTGGGACCTCCGCGCATAGACAAACAAGGATCATACTTCACTTTGTCTGGAAATGTATTATATCAAGAAGAGAGTCGTTCCTGGGAATCCAGTGGACTACTTTTCATAAGGAAGCTTTATATAGGAGAAGCTTAGCAGGGAAGTCAGTTCGTCTTGACTCAACCCGTGAGATAACACGCTGCCGGATCACGCAAGGAAGTGCGCGGAATTTATAAAGTATTGACGCTCAAATGTACTAGCGGTGAACAATGAAAGGCATATCATGCGGCTTCATAACAGTAATTATGCATCATATAAGAATTAGTCTACATCAGACGTTTAAGCAACAGCATACGCGAGTATAGAATCAGTACAGCGTAGAGAGAAGTTAGGATGTTTAAGACAATGAACATAACCAGGAAGTGTTATCATGGGAAAAACAAGATGTTCAGTAAAGAACATATAGCCTACTTTCTCCTAAATGTATGAGTATAGTTATAACTCGTTGTTATTATCAAAGAGTATAATAGAATCATTTCTTGGTTGAAGACCTTAGAAACTATTTACCTCTACCAAACGCCACAACCTAGAAAAAAAAACTACTACCATCATTGAAGAAAGATAGATAAGAAGTATCTCAAGAATGTTATGGATCTGGAGACATAATCGACCGGACTGGCTGCGTGGCTCTGCGGTAACGTTCTCGCTTGCTGGGCCCAAGGTTGCAGGTTCGTATCCTGGCGCAGTCAGCTCGCATTTGAGGGTGCACAAATGCGAGGGAGCCGTGTCAGTAGATTTACTGGCACGTTAAAGATCCCCTTCGGGCCAAAATTCCGGCACCCCGGCGTATCTAACAGCAGCAGTAGTTAAAAGGGTCGTAAAACAAATAACATTATTATTATTATTGTTATTATTACATAATCGACCTGGCGTGGGCAACATTCAACTTTGAGTTGAGGCATGTCTTTACACGTCTGGTTGTGCATGGCTTTCACAACCCTAATTGAATTAACAAATCTTTCCGTGTCCCTACAGAGACGTGTGTATACAAACTATGTGGATATTTTCGATTGCTATTTGCCTGAAATAAAAGTATTAATAACCTGAACTAGTACCAGTGGCTAGAATTCAGTTACTATGTGAAATCGTTTTGTTCTTTACTTCAAATAACATTTTCAAATAACGCACAATAGGCTGTAACAAACCCTTTAAAATAAGAAGTAAAAATGTATCATAGTATCATCCTGTCATTCTTCAAATTCGATGCGCATAGAATGCCAATGGTATACTATCAATGGAGTCCGATGTAGACCAGTCGTGAAATCTAGTGGAGAAATATCGAACAATATAATCCTAACAGGGCGAGTGCATTCTAGCGGCCATAAGAAGAAACTTTTCAATAAAATCTGGAAGTTAATAAGTAGGTCGGCGTGCAGTAACCTTTTTGGCTGCTAGATGTCTCGAGAAAATCTGCTGGCGAATTATGTTTTAATTAAATATATGTTTTGCACCGTAATATGCACAATATAAGGCTTAATTTTAAAATGTCTGAGTCATTACAAAGCAACAAATATGTAAAATTTCAAGCAAAAAACCAAACTCTGATGGGGTTTGAACCATAGGCATATGAATGACAGACTAACGCTTTACCACGGAGCCATTTGTGCCAACGAACATTGAACTATATAAAATGACTTACATAGAACTTGTTAGCAAATAATGATTTAGACCAAACGATTTCATCAGTGGAGTATATTATTTATGTATAAAGCATTTCATACTAAGTTTATTTATTTTGTATCAGTACGCTATATTGCATGCAATACTCAAATTAGTGAAATATAAGTCAGGCACAAGATATCCGCTGCCATCTTGTCTTCTTACCGAGACGGCTCAGCTTTTTAAAATCACTTCTGCATTATAGTATTACAAAATAAAATTTTAATTTCGAACGTGCCTCTTCCTTTAGAACAGTTAAATCGATTCTCGGCTCGATAATCGGAACTGGTGGGTCCCATGATATGGATTATAAAGTTTGCATAATTCGCACGGCCGCCATCCTGAAATGGTACGGCGGATCACCTTGTAGTTTGGTCACAAGACGCGTCCTATATGAAGGTATGTTATTACCAAATTTGGTAGAGAACGGATAATTTGGTTAGTCGCTATTTGATTTTACGTTTTGAACGTTTGAGTGGCCGCCATTCAGATTTGGTATAGATGGCGGCGATATAAAACATGACACTGAGGTGCCCTTTGCTTGTTCTACCTCTGTACCAAATTTCGTTCAATTCGGTTTCACCGTGTTCGAATTGATAGGGGGGGGACAGACATTCAGAGTACACACACTCACACACACACACACACAGACTCACACACACACACACACACACACAGACAGACACACAATTTTTGGCCCTGTAGTGATCTCATAAGTCTACTTTCATTTTTTGCAAAAATCGAAAGTAGGCTAATAACATATTATTGTAATGATCACTACAGTTACGGGAGCCTGGGAGGCGTCACCAGTAGTCGCGACCTAGGATTGAACAATTTGCAGTAGAGGAGATATAAACTGTAGGTGACGAGAGTCGAACACACACACGCAATATGGACTTTCAAGGAGACCAGTGGTTGTCAGGAGTTAGCTGCATCGCATCTCTGAGGTCAGGCGATAGTGGGAATCCAATCAAGGATCCATGTGTGAAAATAGTGCGAGAATTGTGTAAAAAATTATATTACAGTGATTTTTAAAAAGTGTCTATGTTTATAGGGTAAAAGAATGTGTATTGTGTCAAAGTGAAAATGCCAATAGTGAAAAATATAATCACCATGTGTAAAGTTTATACAATGTGTCGTGTGAATAATATCATGATGGCTTAAAATAAGCATCATGGCAGGCAAGTCGCTGGCATGCTGGACCAACCCAGCAAAAATGAAAGTGAGTACAAATTTAATATGTTGATATGATTTAATAGCTCACCATACAACGAAGCATCACTCTAAGATTAAGAATTAACAGTCATTTATGTACGAGATCACATCCCTCGTATTTTGGTAAAATATGGCTTGGAGGATGATTTGTTTATTGCCATTTAGGCGTAAGACATTGATGAAAGTAACGGTAATGTTAAATAATAATAATAATAATAATCTGGGGTCGGTAACAATAATGAATAAATAATGGGCATGTCAGGCCTATAGTACGTGCAAAGTGTATCATGTCTAGTGTAAGAATACAGTGTTATTATAAATAATAAGAAAGCAACGTACATATCGGGGTAAAGAGAGCTTTTCAGTGTAATTGAATTGTTGTATAAATGTTTATTATGGTATATTTTACAGGGTTGTATTTGAGAGCCATTAAGTTAGTTAATGTAAGCCAGTAAATTTATACTTGTTTTGGAGCTACGTAGAACTTTGGCTTATGTGTAAGTGCATAGAGGACGTGAGTGCTTTAAGAATTGAGTCATCTGTGAGAAATATTGTTTGAGCCGCGTTCAGCGAGCATGTAACGTAGAATCAAGAGATTTACGTCAATAAGTTGCGGGGATCATCCGAAAGTAGCTTGCGCATCTGGCGAATCTAGTCGGCTAATTTTCGAATCTACGATATAGTATTGCCTTAGTGCATACATGAATTATTCGCAACAGAGTTGGGACAGAGTCTGTCTGTATCCACTGTTCGCAGAATTTTTGCCACCAGGGATAACTGCTTGAGACCCTAGGTGAGCCCATACATTAATTGATCTGCCCTTAGAGGTAAGACTAATGGTTCTTCGTATAGGAAACGTCGATTTCCTCTTGTTATATGCATGCTGCACCAGTGAGAGAACTATGATACTCACTTGAGATGCGCGCAAAAGCGACTGATGTCGACCACAGAACGGCAAAGCTATTTCGTGATCCATCCCTTGCCATGAATATTAATTAGGAGCCGAGATGAGCCCACATTATACTCTAAATGTAGGTATTAAATAAGTAGATTGACTCAATTCATAAGGACACGATCCACTCAGGGTACCTCTAGCATGGCTGCACCAGTAAATCAACTTGACCTTGCGGGAAGCCAGATGGGGTGGCAGGTAGTCCACTAAACCGGCGGCCATCTTGGCGAGGCCAGCCATGACTAATTCATTGTTCGCACGGAAAGGAAGTCTATAGACCTGATCCTTTTATTTTAAAATTGTAGTGGGACACTGAAGAATCACGATATTTCGAAAAGTAATTAAGATATGCTTGATGTGATGATTTCAATTGAATTAAATGCATTATTTCCACGCACATGCAATGTTGGAATGTTGTAATCGGATAATATTTGGCCCAGTTATTCTCTGAGGAAGAATTAACTGCACCAAATAAATAGAAGCATTTTTAGCCTACTTTCGATTTTTGCAAAAAATGAAAGTAGACTTATGAGATCAACACAGGGCGAAAAAAGTGTGTCTGTCTGTGTGTGTGTATGTGTGTGTGTGAGTCTGTGTGTGTGTGTGTCTGTGTGTCTGTGTGTGTGTGAGTGTGTGTACTCTGAATGTCTGTCCCCCCCTATCAATTCGAACACGGTGAATGCGAATTGAACGAAATTTGGTACAAAGGTAGCACTAGCAAAGGACACCTCAGTGTCATGTTTTATATCGCCGCCATCTTTACTAAAACTGAATGGCGGCCACTCAAACGTTCAAAACGTAAAATCAAATAACGACTAACCAAATCATCCGATCTCTACCAAATTTGGTAACAACATACCTTCGTATAGGATGCGTCTTGTGACCAAACTACAAGGTCGTCCGCCATACCATTTCAGGATGGCGGCCGTGCGAATTATGCAAACTTTATAATCCATATCATGGGACCCACCAGTTCCGATTATCGAGCCGAGAATCGTTTTAACTGTTCTAAAGGAAGAGGCACGTTCGAAATTAAAAGTTTATTTTGTAATACTATAGTGCAGACGTGATTTTAAAAAGCTGAGCTGATTTAGTAATAAGACAAGATGGCAGCGGATATCTTGTGCCTGACTTATATTTCACTAATTTGAGTATTGCATGCAATATAGCGTACTGATATAAAATAAATAAACTTTGTATGAAATGCTTTATATATAAATAATATACTCCAGTGATGAAATCGTTTAGTATAAATCACTATTTGCTAACAAGTTCTATGTAAGTCATTTTATATAGAACGGTATTCGTTGACACAATTAGCTCAGTGGTAGAGCGTTAGCCTATCGCTCAAATGCCTATGGTTCAAACCCGATCAGAGCTAGGTTTTTTGCTTGAAATTTTATATGTTTATTGTTTTGTGATGACTCAGATGTTTTAAAATTAAGCGTTATATTGTGCATATTATGGTGTAAAATATATATTTAATTAAAACATAATTCGCCAGCAGATTTACTCGAGACATCTAGCTGCCAAAAAGGTAACTGCACGCCGACCAGATTTTATTGAAAAGTTTCTTCTTCTGGCCGCTAGAATGCACTCGCTCTGTTAGGATTATATGTTTAGATATTTCACCACTAGATATCACGACTAGTCTACGTGGGGCTCCATTGATTACTATACCATTTGCATTCTATGCGCATCTAATTTGAAGAATGACAAGATGATACTACGATACATTTTTACTTTCTATTTTAAAGGGTTTGTAACAGCCTATTGTGCGTTATTTGAAAATGTTAATTGAAGTAAAGAACAAAACGATTTCACATAGTATCTGAACTCTATCGTTGGTGCTAGTTCAGGATATTAATTAATACTTCTATTTCAGCCAAATAGCAATCGAAAATATCCACATAGTTGGTATACACACGTCTCTGTAGGGTCATGGAAAGATTTGTTAATTCAATTAGGGTTGTGAAAGTCATACGCAGCCAGACGTGTAAAGACATGCCTCAACTCAAAGTTAGATGTTGCCCGCGTCAGGCCGAGGAGGGAAAACCCTGATAACAAACCTTAACTGCAGTGTCTGATCCGTAGCGGGCGGCTGCAAACAGCGTCTGTTCTCCATGTTAGGAGCGGCTGAAGATGAACACCTGGCTGTAGGTTAAAAACGCACCCACCCATAATATGGAGAAAATAAATTTAAAAATTAATGAAAGGCCGCTGCCTGAGGTTCGTCAGGGCATGTCTAGAGCCGGCGATGGACATGACAGCAAGCGAATCGTCGGTGGCAGGATGCTGATGAGGCGGGCTCCTGTCGCACAAGAAGATACAGCCGAACAACTACAACAAAGCCAACCAACGTCAAGTGCTTTGCCTGCTGAAAGTGCTGTGCCAGAACCACTTCCGGCACTCACCCAAGCAGGCCTGCCAAGAAAGCGCTTAAAATGGTCAATCGCAATGAACGAGACCATAATGCGCATTTATTATAAGGTGACTCGCATTGGAACAGAACTAACTGGATATAGGCAGAAATTATTCAATGAGTTCCATGAAGCATACCCCGAACTCCGTGTGACTGAACAGAGAGTGGCGGACCAATATAGGGCGATAGTCCGTAATAATTTAGTGCCAGAAGCAAGACTTAATACAATCAAGCAGGAGGTCAGAAGAGTGTTTGATTGTGATCAAGGAACTAATCTGGAGAGTGAATTAGCACAAGAGCTCCATGAGCAGGAACAACATCAAGAAGAACACAATGAGCCAGTCAGTGGCATACAGCCGGATACGCATCATGAAGATGAGTCACATACCAAGATCCTAGCAGATGAAATGATGACGGCTATGACTCAGTTCAATGGAACAGACCCAATGCTTAGACCTGCCTTGCCTCGAGTAAATTCGTCTAGGAAGGTATCAAAAATTTTAAATATCATGAATCAAGCTATCCTACCCAAACACTTGATAGATGTGAATGACTTAGAATCTCTTCACACTGTTCTGTACTGTGGAGCCGTCACAGTTATCAGAACTATCGGCATCCAACTGAGAGAAAGGAATACTTCCTGCAGTAGGAAATGTGCTCCTGTTACTCCTAAGTGGGAGAGACGTCTGATAGGCAATATCGACAGATTGCGAACAGATATTGGCCGTTTGACTGAGTTTATTAGAGGAACGCACACAAGAAGACTGGTGAGACTCTGTAAGGCAATAATGAGGCGGTCCAAAATCCACACCGACCGAGATGACCAAAACACAAAAGCCGAACAGTGTTTAGATACACTCAAACAGAAACTTACGTTGATAGCGAACAGACTTTCCAGATACAGAGCCAGTAGGAAACGGACCCAGGACAACAACTTATTTGTCAAAGGCGAGAAGAAATTCTACAGAGCACTGAGTGAAAACTATGTATCCTTAAATGCTCCTTATCCAACAAGAGAAGAAATTGAAGAGTTTTGGAGCAATCAACTATCCAAAGCCACCAATTTTAACTCAGACTCTCATTGGGTTCAGGAAGTAACAAACATCTCTAAAGAATTTAATCCGATGCAATATGATCCAATAACATCCACTGAAATTTCTTCCATCATTAAAGGTCTTCCGAACTGGAAAGCACCTGGTTTAGATCAGATACAGAATTACTGGTATAAGAAATTCTGGTGCGTATACGATCTTCTGTCTACTCTGGTGAATGAAGTTGTTGCTCATCCACAGAAGATGCCAAATTTCCTTACACAAGGTGTAACACATCTACTTCCGAAAGACCCACAAAATATGCAAGATCCTGGAAAATACCGTCCAATTACATGCCTTCCCACGATGTATAAGATCATCACGTCCTGTCTTAGTAGGAGGATATATGCTCACTGTGAAAAAAATAACATCATAGCAACACAACAAAAAGGATGCACGAAAGGGTCCAAAGGGTGTAAAGAAATACTTATCATTGACTCAGTGGTTTCTAACCAGGCCTTTACCAATAACAGAAATTTATTCACGGCATATATTGACTACAAGAAGGCCTATGATTCCGTGCCCCATGATTGGTTGATCCATATTTTGTCAGTGTATAAGATTGATCCTCAGATTATATATTTCTTGGAACACGCCATGACATCGTGGCGTACAGTGATGAGCCTTAGTACTACAAATGGCAGTATTGCAACAAGTATGATCCCAATCCACAAGGGAATATTCCAAGGAGACTCCTTGAGCCCATTATGGTTCTGTCTTGCGATGAACCCACTATCAAACCAACTTAATTCAACAAAATATGGATTCAGTATCAAGAAGAACTCCAGGGAGCTTGCAAAGCTCAACCATCTCCTGTATATGGATGACCTAAAGCTATATGCTGCCACCAGAGCACAACTAGAGTTTCTGTTGAAGATAGTGGAAACCTTTTCACAGGATGTGAAAATGGAATTCGGGCTGGAGAAATGTAAGACGCTGAACATTATGAAAGGCAAGCTGCAGGAAGGTGTATATGAAACAGCTCAGGGCCATCAGATTGCAACAATGCTCACTAGCGAGACCTACAAGTATCTGGGAATGGAGCAAGCCAGACACATAGAACACTCAGTAGTGAAACAAGATCTGACGAAGGAATTTGTCAGAAGAATTAAGCTTGTTTCTAACACCAGCCTCAACAGTAAAAACTTGGTTAAGGCAATCAACGCTTATGCTGTCCCTATTCTTAGTTACTCGTTTGGGGTCATCAAGTGGAGTAAAACTGACATTGCAAGCTTAGAACAGAAAATTAGAACATCACTGACCAAGTCACGAAAACACCATCCCAGGGCATCTGTGGAACGAGTCATGTTACCGAGACATATGGGTGGGAGAGGAATTGTTGATATAAACAACCAAGTAGCTCGACAGATCTATGAGCTAAGAAAATACTTCTGGTCTGTATCGAACCATTCGATGCTGCACAGGGCTGTCACAGAAGCAGATGATTCAACTCCACTACTCTTAAGTCAGCAAGAGACTCAAATTCAGGTGCGCAGTGATTTGGATAGATTCAATGCCTGGTTGTCCAAGCCACTACACGGAAGACATCCCAATGAAGTCATCCAAACTCACGTCGACAAGCTAGCGTCGAACTTTTGGTTGATTTCTGGGCAGATGTTTCCTGAAACAGAAGGCTTTATGATGGCTATTCAGGACCAGGTTGTCCCCACGAGGAACTACCTAAAGTTCATAACCAAGGATGCATCTGTGCAAGATGACCATTGCAGATACGGTTGCCCAACATCTGAGACTGTTCAGCATATTATATCGGGTTGTCGCCATTTTGCAGGGACAGAATATAGGAAGAGACATGATTTTGTTGCCAAGATAGTCCATCAAGAATTGGCTATACAACTTCAACTGCTGAGCCAAGAGAAAGTGCCGTACTACAAATATGCTCCTGAAAGTGTACTGGAAAATGACAGCTTTACGTTGTACTGGGATCGTACTGTATTGACAGACCAATCAGCTGTGCACAACAGACCTGATTTAGTTCTTGTTGACAAATGCATGAAGCGCACCACCTTCATAGATGTGGCGATCCCAAACAGTGGCAACATACTAACAAAGCATGTTGAAAAGCTGTCAAAATACACAGAGCTTTCAGAACTGATAAGGAAGCAATGGCACATGGCACAAGTCAGGACAGTTCCTATTATTATCTCCAGCACTGGCGTGATTCCCAACAACTTAAAGGAATCGCTCACGGCGTTGAAATTAGACCCAGGCCTTTTCAAACTGATGCAGAAAACAGTCATACTTTCTACGTGTCGCGTAGTAAGGCTGTTCTTGGGCAATCAGGCCTGAAGCAATGAGGGGAATATGAAGCTACTACTCAATGCAGTCACCAAGAATTTGCTCCTTGTGATATGTACGGTATCTGGGATTGTAAATGTTTTCTTTCCAGCAAATGCTGAGAATGTGTAAGCGCATGCGCAAAATAAATAATAATAATAATAATAATAATAATAATAATAATGTTATTGGTTTTACGTCCCTCTTAACTACTGTTGCTTTTAGAGACGCCGGGGTGCCAGAATTTTGTCCCGAAGGGGATCTTTAACGTGCCAGTAAATATACTAACACGGCTCCCTCGCATTTGTGCACCCTCAAATGCCAGCTGACTGCGCCAGGATACGAACCTGAAACATACGGTCCAGCAAGCGAGAACGTTACCGCTGAGCCACGCCGCCAGTCCGGTCGATTATGTCTCCAGATCCATAACATTCTTTAGATACTTCTTATCTTTCTTTTTTCAATGATGGTAGCAGTTTTTATCTAGGTTGTGGCGTTTGGTAGAGGTAAATCGTTTCTAAGGTCTTCAACAAAGAATAGTTCTATTATACTCTTTGATAATAACAACGAGTTATAACTATACTCATACATTTAGGAGAAAGTAGGCTATATGTTCTTTACTGAACATCTTGTTGTAAGGTGTATTTGCCCAGTTCACACTAATTTCTTCATACGGGTAGCGTAATTTGAATGACATGACACGTTTGTAACGATAATGTTTTGACCAGACCCAGAAAATCGTTGTATGGTGAAGCTATAAAAATATCTATATCCAAGTGTAATTTGGAGGGGAAAGTGTACCACTTCAGCGTTTGAAACTGATGGGAAAAGAATACGATTCGCGCGACACAACACTTATTAAACAAGGCATAAGCTATTGAATTAATGTTACGTAAAGTAAATGTCCCGAGTAAAACGGATAAATGTTTAATAATTACAGATTTAATGTCATTTAATGTCATTTAAATATAATTTGTGTTTATTATGTTGTGATATTCCAGTTTGTGTTAAATTGTGCCACGTGAAGAACACTATGGACACTCGCAAATGTCAAAGAGTATCAATAATAGGATGTTTTGGATAGACTTGAGTGCGGTGAAGCACTAATTTTGAGGAGAAGAGACTCACAGATAATTTTGATTTTTGTTGTGGGAAGTAAATGTAAAGTATTTTTTTGTGTTGTATGTTGTGTTGCCATGATTTACTATCATTAAATGTTATACTTAGGAATATGTTGTTTCTTTCAAGTAGAGTAGTCACCTGACAGACTCAAATCCTGAATATGTGGTCGTAGAGTGGGTTGAACGCCCCATACCTCGAAAGACCGTGAGTTAGCTAGGATACGAACACATGTTCCATATGATGACGATTGGGTACATTAAGGAGAGAAAATATTGCCTAAAAGAGTGATATTCTCGGTGATAATTGGATGACGTATCATAATGTATAATAATTACACTCTCGTTGTAATCAGATTTTCTACTAACAATAAGGCATTAATTTTAAGCTTTAGGCAGTCTTCGTCAACTTTTCCTACACTTTAAACATAAAAACCTATTTGAAACCCAATAAAAACTGTTGTATGTTTTTGAAATCCTAAATTGACAATACAAAAAACCTGCAAAACGGACCCTAATGATGATAATTGTGATTTTAAGGGGCCTAACATTTAGGTTATCGGCCCCTTAATGGTTTGGGTGATCGTGAAAATGAAAATGAACTTATTAGTAAATCTTACTACAAACTTACAACTAAACCTAACTAGCCTACCGACTTACATAATGGAAGAAGAAATGGAAGAAAAGAAAATAAAGAGTATGGGAAATAAGAGACGGAAAAGAAATGCCATCAACCCTCGAAGAATGAGGATTGAAGGACTTATGAAAGGCAGATAGGAAGGGGAAAGAGTAGAGGGTACGTGCCAAAAGACAATGGAAAAAGGCAAGAACGGACCCAGCTCAGGAATCTCTCGGGGTTGACAACTCCTGACCCCACCAGCCGTGAGCCCTTGAGCGTGTAGCACTATCCAGGATGCATCATAGGAGGTGCTACACACACCCTGCCTCCTTTAGAACCACCAACCCACGTCACACTAGGTGTGAGCCCCTGGGAGAGAAACTTCAAAAAAGACAACAAAAACCCTCATAAAACCCTGTTTAAAGCTTATGATCAATCACATGCCGATCCTTTTGAAACTGCCTGGGTCTCGGTTGACCGAAGCGACTTTGCAAATACAAAATCAGGACCTTGTGACAAAGATTTTTAAAAAAATCTACACTTCTAGCCCTTCAAGCAAGCAACTCAACGTTGAAAACATCCTGTTGCATTTTCTTCCGATTGCCGACTCGAACCCGGTTCATCACTTAATTTTATTGTTGGGGCATTTATAATTAATTTTCGTTGTTTTCTCCACTTTTCCAAACGTGAAGGACACACTAAACGTTTTTTACGAAGTGCCGGCATGATAACACATGTAAATTAGCCTATTATTAAAGTGCGGCAACCATACCCGAAGCTCCCATTTAGGACCTCAAGCACTTACAAGTTGGGGACCACTGCTCTATTTGAATGTACTCAGCGTTGACTCAAGATTACGTATAAGTGTACCGATATAATGTCCGAAATGTTGCCCTGTGTATTATTGGAATAAGCTGATTAACAGCAATAAAAAATTGGCAACGCAGCTCAGCTAATCTAAGCTCCCGCCTTCACGTTCTTTCTTGGTTATAAGTGGAACAGCGAATAGTTGAAGAATGAATACGTCGGATTATCAAAGGTAAACAAACCACCATTACTTCGAACATACCCCTAAGATTGCCGCCATTGTTTATTTTATCGATAGTCTAATTACGGTCTGATATATTGTAGTCTGTCTTGGCCCAGCCCTACCTGGAAGAAACTTCGAGCATATGATCGAAGGGAGAAACCAAAACAAGTAATAAATCGCACGCTGCCTATTCAAGGAGATCGGTGAACTTCGGTTGGTTCCGTAGCCAGTAGCTGTTTTGGGGTGGCTGCAGCCGCATTACGCCGTCATGATCTAATGCGTTCGATCTTGGCATGTGGACTAGTTATATGTTATTATGATTCCTCCAGCTCTCCAAATTTGTAATCAATACATTATATTCTATTTGACGAACAAAATTAACTTAAAACACATAATGTACAACACAGGAAACATACTGAATTGCTTTAAATCTTGTGTAGCATTGTATTGTAAACTCTCACACATTCCCAGTATCTGCTGATCTATGAGTAGCAGCATTTCTTTTTATTTCTATTTTTTTTCTCTACAACACAGCTCTCTTTCTCATCTATACGACCATCTTCCACATCACACATCACCCCCATCTCCAACGCAATCCTCCACCCCATATTAAAAAAAAACTCATCTCATCTCACATATCTTTCTTTTCTTATCTATCATTCTATCTCTTCTACAACACTGCTCTCTTTTTCATCTCTACACACGTCTTCCATGTCACCCATCACCTCCACCTCCAACGCAATTATCCAATCTCATTAAAAAAAACGTACAAACGAACACAATCACTCTCCCTCATATCATCCCCTCACCCCATCCACACCAACACTCATACAACCTCTTACTTTTCCCCTTTCTCACACATATTTCACCCCTCTCTTCTTCTCTCAGCACCTTTTCTCATCTCTGCAAAAATCACCAACAACCCCTTCTCAAAATACATCATCATCCTTTTCTAAAAGAAAAAAAAAACTCGAAATTTAGAACTAACCTACTAACACAAATTTCCACAATATAAAGTTCAAACTTTCTCCAACTCTCTTACTTACAAAGCAATCAATTCACGAACCACACAACTTCAAACCTCCCAACTCAAAAAATTACAATAGTACAATGCACAAAAGAGCAATTTTCTCTAACTTACCAACTTTGAAACTTACATCTTAGCCAAGAGGTCAAAACATTTCTCTTTCTCCAATTTATCCAATACACCACCACCCTTCTCCTATAACTCCCAATACACTCCCCTCCTCTGGCCCAAGAGATGGTGCGATGGCGCAATTCGCAGCTAACGCGCTCCGCCCAGCCGCACGCCTGCAATAGACGTGCAGTCGTCGCCAGCGAAACCTAATCGCATGTTTCGTGTGCTGTGCGGTGTGTTCTCATTGTATGAGTGTAGATGCGTTCCCCCTCTTGCTCCGCACCCGCCCGTGGCAGCCATAATGTAGGCTATACACAACAGCCCCGCCCCACATCTAGCGGTAAAAATTCCCTGGAAGGGTAGTATATGGCTTAATGCAGTACAATAGGATTGGAGTAATGTTTGTAAGGCATCTATTATATGTTACATCGTAAAAGGTGAACCTAGACCAGCCTTTAATAAAAACTTAATGGTAATCAATGTTTCATCTCGGAAAAAGGAGTTACAGTAAACTCCCGGTTATCCGCGGAATTGACTGGCGCGGATACCGCGGACAATCGAATTTCGCGGATATGCCGCAAAATTGCTGGTAATGGTTAACGAAAGGTCGAAGGCACTAAAAAACAACACATAAGTGCTTTAAATACATTCATTATACAATAAAAGACGCACATGATAACAAAACTCAGTCGATGTTATGTGTGTTATTAAAAAGTCTTGTTTACTGTTTAACAAAAGAAATCGGTCATTTGCTTTTGCTTTTTCATAGTGAAATACTTTTTCTTTATTTGTGATTTGAGTTTTCTCAACACCATCTTGTCACAAAGTAATGCGTCATCTTGCTCTTCAAGGTATTGAAGAATCCTGTCAATGTGTCCTAATGCTGCATCATGAGTAACGGTCCTCTGCATCTGCGTTTCCGCATTGTCTTCCGATTCAACCGATTCAATCCCTCGTACTTGACATGATTTCATATGTACACGTTTTGTAATGTACATTATTAAGTGTACTGTATTGGCGATTTACGATTTTTATTACGTTTAAGTATTTAGTAACTTTATTTCAATTTTTGAGAAATAATTTTCGGTTTCCTAACCTTCCTTTCTTTAAATAAAAATGTTCTCCTACAGGCACCGCGGATAATCCGCAAAGTGGATAAACCGCGCGCTGATAATCGTGAGTTTACTGTACAACTACGAAAAATATTAAGGATAACGTTGTGCACTTCTTTACGTCTTAACCATATTTAGGGGTTTACGTTGACGATGACAACTAATTACTATCAGGGTACTGGAAGTCTTCCGCCACTGGGAGACGCATTGGAGATCCCAGTGCCAGTCCCAAGCCTGAATAAAGGAGGAGGGAACCATAAATGGCGGTATAACCACACACAGGGGATAGGAGGAAATGATTAACCCATGTACCGAACATCTGGTAGACAGTCAGTGTCTGGGCGAAAAGGTAGCAGCCCCACCAAGGCAATCGGAAGCGGTGGACCAATCATCTGCCCTTCTTAAATAAAGCTGATTACTGAAACCAAGACGAAATTACAAAACCGGACGGATAAATTGATGACAACTTTTGGCATGAATAGGAAAATGGAAATTGGTTTTTGGAATATACGAAGACGTCCGCAATACTCTTGGAATTGCCCCTATTCCAGCCAAAATGAGTGAGACTCGGTTGCGTTGCATGTAGCCCGAGCAAATATAGAGTCCATTGTAAACAAGTCACTTGCTCTCGAGCCTGATGGACAAAGACCTCCAGGACGACCAAAAAGGCGTTGGATGGATACCCTACACGACGATATGCGCATCGTAGGTCTTCGTCCTATAGATGCAGCAAACCGCAACAAATGGAGAGCGAGGTGTAGAGTGGCGGACTCCAAATAATAATTGGGAACAACGCCAGGAAGAAGAGAAGTCGAACCATGAGGGAGAGCAACAAGTTGAAACGGAACCCTCAAGGTGCTAGGAAACGCGGTCGTCCCAAGCAGACCTGGAAGAGGGCGATCGAGAGTGAGGCTGCAGATAGTGGAAAAACCTGGAGCGAAGTAAAGAGGCTGGCCAGAAGCCGTACCGGTTGGAGGAAATTCGTCACGGCCCTATGTTCCAGAGGGAACGACAGGAATTAAGTCTAAGTCTACTGGAAGTCTTTACCTTGACGTTCTCAGCTCTTTAAAACAAGAATAGCCCGTATGTTAAGGGTGGTATTAATACTGAATACTACCTATAAATACTGCCTTAAATCTCTACCACCTCGTGGTGCAGTGGCTAGCATTCTTGGCTCTCTCCCCAAGTTCCTGGGGTGGGTTCGATTACCTCCCCAACTATCCTAGACATGACTTCCTGTGTTTCCCCACTTCTACTCCAGGCACACACTGAGATGGTTCCCAAGTTAACACCTCGGCCATATGCTCCCCATTCCTAGCCTCAGTTATATACCAGTACTATATTGGGACAAGAAGCCAATGTTAAAACTGAGCATGGTGAAACAGAGTGGTTCCCTATTAGTAAAGGTGTGCGACAAGGCTGTATACTTTCGCCTTACTTATTCAATCTGTATGCTGAGTACATCATGAGGAAATCTGGATTGGATGAGTCACCTCATGGTTTTAAGATTGGTGGATTGAATATAAACAACTTGAGGTATGCAGATGACAACACTTTGGTTGCTGAAAGCAAGGAAGAGCTCGAGGATATCGTTATGAAAGTTAAAGAACAGAGTGAAACCATGGGCTTGTACTTGAATATCAACAAGACAAAACTAATGACAACAGGTTTACCATCAAACATTATGATAGATAATAAGATAATCACAGAGGTGAATAGTTTCTGTTTGTTGGGATCAACCATTAGTAGTAGTGGCTCAAGCAGTCAAGAGATTCGCCGAAGACTTGTCCTAGGAAGAGTAGTTTTTAAAAGCCTGGATAAGATCTTCAAGTGTTCCAATGTTCCTTTGCCTACTAAAATTAGAATGGTTAAGGCACTAGTCTTTACCATAGCTACATATGGTTGCGAAAGCTGGGCCATTAGGAAACGAGATAGGAAGAATATTGATGCTTTTGAGCTCTGGTGTTGGAGAAGGATACTGCGTATTCCTTGGACAGCCAAGAAGCCACCGTCAACGACCAGCTAGTTCTGAACGTGGTTACTAGATACCACCACAGTCGGCTCCTGGCGACGAACGTTGGAACCTTAGAGCTTTAGTCAAATCTAACCTATAATTTAGCTTCACACAAGTTTAATTAGTGGAAGGTTCTTTATCATGCCTTAAATCTATGACATGGGACCGCCGGCTTTACTTCCCCTCCGAAGGAAGGCATACTGAGGGATTTTTAACGCTCTTAAAAAATCCGACGACTTCGGCCGGGTTTGAACCCGCGACCTTGGGGATAGAAGCTCAGCATGCTACCAACTACGCCACCGAAGCCACCGTACTTGGTTTCGCTTGTCTGTTTTAATGCTCCTTCATCTCTCGTATCGTTTCTGTCGTCCGTGTTTCGCACAGTACGTACTGCACTGTTAAGTTTTTAGTGCTTACTCTTCGTTGGTTTTACGACATTGTTCTTCTGAGTTCGTTACAGTCCTGTACAGTAATTTGTTTACTGTCATTGTGGGTACGGTACAGTTGTGTGTGTTTCTTCAACATGTCAGGTGTGAAAGGTAAACACGTTACTATTTCGTTAATAATAATAATAATAATAATAATAATAATAATAATAATATTATTAATAATAATAATATCGTATGGCCTCGGGTGCCGAGTGCAAGCTTTGTTATTTGACACTCAGAGGGCAGCTTGCACATCGAATTTCGTTGTTCCTTGCAGCACTATGAAATTCAAGGAGGTTAGATATCTAAGCTCCTTGAACACTATAGCGCTTTCTAGTCGAGAAATGAGGAACTTTGTGTTGGCGGAAACTCCGGGGATTAATTTTGCCACTATGAACACGGCCTACTGAATTCAAATGGGTTCTTCGACATGCCAACATCGTATGACATGTGTGTCGTAAATTTTTGCTGCCTTTCAAAAATCACTTACCACGACCAGGAGCGAACCTGCAAGCTTGGGGTTAGTAGACCGACACGTTAACCACTCACCCACCATGGTAAGCACTATTACGTGAAATGAAACATTAGCAGTGCTACGAATCCTGAGGGGAATAACTCCAAGAAATTGCCAACGAACTCAATGTAGGAGTTACGACAATAAAAGTTCCAAAGGTGACGGATTACTGGGGTTGTACTGTAGATTAAAATCTATAATTTGCATATTGCTTATTGGTTGTTTTTGGCATTGTGCCCATGAATCATCTATACTTTTGAGAATGGTTTCATAATAAATGATCATTACTGTCCATTAGCTGTGTGACAGTAATTTATGACGTGTGCCTCCCCCCTCCCAATAACCTACCAATCGACATTTAGCTCGCTTTGTTTGAACTGAATAAAGCGAGATTCATGATTAATTATCCGTAAGAAGTACATAGAGTGCGCGGGTCATTGCGAGGCCAGGTGCAACTTCACGCCCGAATTGGCGTAACAGCCGTTCCTCACGTACTGCGTGCAATCCGATAGAGTGCATGTGGACTCGCTACTGAACTGAGACGACATGCTAGGAAATGTAAAGCCTCCCGTCATGCAGTTCATGGTAACGTCACGGACGGCTTTGAATTATCACCGGTATAATAATAATAATAATAATAATTATTATTATTATTATTATTATATATGTACAATAGTCTATAATCTGTACTGGATTTGCCGTCAGATTCGTGAGACATATCACATTAATGTCATATCAATAATATTTCTACTTAGTATAAAACAAAGTCCCCGATTCTTGGATGTCACGGGTAATCTCAAGAACCACTGGATGAATTTTGATGCGGTTTTCATCATTCTGTAAAGGATATCTCGAGGAAGGTTTCTGTAGAAAATAAGTATGATCAAAGGAAGCCAAGCAGTAACGATTTCAGTGAAAAAGTCGGAAAAAACCTGGCGTCCGTGCACTACTTAAGCTTACGCTGGGCAAACCGTTAAACATATCAACATACTATGAGTGTAAGAATTGTTCAGCATGAAGAGTTCTACAAAAAAGTCCACTATAAGTGTTTTTACGTTTTCATTTCTTCCAACTATCTCCATTCAATTACTGAGGCGACAGTTTACGAGCTAGCTAGGGGCGAGCCTAACAACCCAGTAGCAGCCTAGCTAGCGGGTGAGCCTATTACCCCGTTTTTCTATAGTTCTTCTTGGCTATCGCTCAGTCTTGGATTGTAGTGCCCAGGCCTTCCATTTCACTGAAGAGCGAACCATGCTTCAACCGACGTTCGACAAAACACGGTCGATATAAGTTTCACTTAGCATGTGAAAGAAGACATGATGTACTGTAAATCAATAAAATAATGTAAAACAAAGATATTATTATTATTATTTAGGAAAGGTACTTTCTGACTGGACAAAAGCAGTAATCACTCCAATTTATAAGAGAAGTAACAGGAAAGAATGCAACAAATATAAAGATATTTCTTTGATAAGTGTCCCCTGCAAAGTAGACCCGGACATTGTAGAAAGGAAAGTTGGATCATTGGCCGTGAGTAAGATGGATGCAATTACAAAGAAAAATATTAAAATCGATATATTTTGTATTTTTGTGTAGTAATACTGTAGATACTTCACTCGTCCTTACTGGCTGATGGACTCAAATGACCCATACCTTTACCTAACCTGTGTTTGCTCTCAAACCGAGCAATCGTACTTTCCCCGTACCGTAACGCACATCCCAATCTCTACGAACAGAAGCTTAGTTTGTAACACAGCTGCTTGGTCCTCTGGCAAAGCATGAGGATTATACAGAGCTATAAACTTTCTGAAAGACACACTATCATCTGACGAAAGCCACATCGATATCAGTCTAATAGTGCTAAAACACTTAAAAATCTATTGAATTCATATTACAGCACCTGAGAAATGCAAGCATGCCTATGAATTATTACTTGAAATTACTTACAAAATAAAGTGTTCTTTCATTACTTATTTCCAGTTTGAGAGATTACATTGGGATAAGGATATATACCCAAGTATCTCCGAAAAAAGCCTGCTATTACTGCAGTAATAATGCGGTGTCTTTTCCTACGAGCTCTAAGGTCATAAATATGTTTCAAGGTTGATAGCCTACTTAAGACAAAAGTATCGACTGAATTTATTAAGTCTGTATATTGTCGCAAAAATCATTTTGTTCGAAATAATAACCCTATTGAATTATTAAAAGCCTATTTCGTGAAATGTCAAATCTTGAAATGGTAATGTAACCTAAATATTCACAAACGTTAAGAATTTCGCATTAAAAAATCCAAAGGATTGAAAGCATATCTATGAGTTATAATTTGAAATTACTTACAAAATAAAATGGTTTTTCATTAATCATTTTCAGTTTTAGAGATTACATTGGGGTACGGAATATATACCCAAGTATCTCCGAAAAGAAACCTGAACCAAATATTTGTTGGACAGAGTCACACTTTTGTTAATTTTGTGTAGATCGAACAACGAAGATTATGTTCTATTATACCACATATTATGTAAACATATGCAAATTGTTATATTTAACAAAATGTTAGTTATTTACCTAATTTTCCAAATTCGTGCATATTTCTCACTTTAATTTTGAGATATCGATCTTTATATTTCACTAGTATCCTTGAATGAAATCTGCGATCTATTAAGTCGAAGAATTTGATCCTTAGCAAAGTTAATGTCCAATGTGACTAACGACGTGATAAGTTTTTGCTCTATAAGTTAACTAGATAATGATTTACTGGTTTAAATTTTTTATATATTCACGGTGACAATTGTTCGTAATGATATTTATTTGAAATTAATCAACGATGCAGTAATCTACCAAATTTCGTCAATGTCGCTTATAATATTTTATAAATTCAAAATAGCGAGCGTATTATTCACTAGAATATGTTTGCAATTTTTGCAGCTGGAGATGTCTCATTCAACATTCCTCATTCACCAAGTTACGTGGCAATTGCTCCACTACATCCTAATTTATCTATGACAATGTTTTTCTAGCACGCATGGCCACCACCTTAAATCACGTTACACTTTTATTACGTATAAGGATAAAATCATTGGCTTAATAGAGTGAAGACGTCTATCAAACAAATCATTACAACAACTAACAATCCGTAATAATAATAATATCGTATGGCCTCGGGTGCCTGGTGCAAGCTTTGTTAATTGACACCCAGAGGGTAGCTTGCATGTCGAATTTCGTCGTTCCTTTGAACGCTATGAAAGTCAAGGAGGTTAGATATCTAAACCCCTGACACTACAGCGCTTTCAAGTAGAGAATGGAGGAACTTTGTGTTGGCGGAAAATCCCGAGATTAATTTTGCCATTGAACACGGCCTACTGAATTCAAATGGGTTCTTTAACATGCCAACAACGTATGACATGAGTATCGTGATTTTTGTCGCCTTCAAAAATCACTTACCATGGCCAGGGGCGAACCTGCAATCTTGGGGTTGGTAGTCCGACACTATAACCACTCACCCACCGTGGCAAGCTAACAATACCGTAATTCTGAAAGATAAATTCACAAAACGTGGCAAATATGTGATCTCACTTATCTAAGCACTGAAAATGATCGAATTCTCGGTGCATAATAAAGCTACAAGTACAACAAGAAGTTCCGTGATGAACTAAAGAGCCTACTTTTCTTAAAATTAAGGTTCATGCAAATGATTAATCTACAGTATATGAACCTATATAAAATAATGCCGAAATTAAGTTGGCAATATCGAAATGTCTAATTAGTTAGAAATATACCTGGTATAATGTAGCCTAATAAAGCACTACAGTTGGCAGCCCTGATGCCTCAATATATTCTTAGTTCCATCACTTAAGGTTGAAGTCCAATAGACGTTACATGCAGTTAGACATTGGATCTATCAGGACGCGTAAAAGCATGTTGGCAACAATGTCATGCGTGTGCTGGTCAGAAATAATCTGAAATATTGTGATATCTTGTTGTACCAATTTTGGATGAAATCCATCTGTTAGTATAGAAGTTACATGTATTTTAAAATTGGACCTATCAGCAGGCATCGAATCATGTTGGCAACAATGACTTACATTAATTACTCCAAAAAATTAATCTAGAATGTCAGGTGCTATACGTGTGCAAAGTATAGAGCTGTTGGCTTGCATACTTTGTGATATATTGATATTAGTGTAAAAAATATAGACAGTTGGCAGCCCTGATTGCTCTTAAGAATACTTATAGTCATATCTGTTATGTTACACATAGCTCATACGAAATTTGGTTCAAATCCAACTGACAGTGTCGGCTTGCATACTTTCTGATATATTGGTATTTTGATAAACATAAATAAATAGAGAGAGCAATTATTAACAGTTGGCAGCCCTGCTTGCTCTTAAGAATACACTCAGTCATATCTCTTTATGGACACATATTACATAAAAAATTTGGTTGAAATCCAATTGATAGTGTAGAAGTTATATGCTTTTAAACATTGGACCTATCAGAAGGCTTAAAATTATTTTGGCTACCCTGCCATGTATGGCCTCCTGGAAATTAAACTAAAATAGTATTATCTACATGTGTGCCAATTTTGGAATAGCTCCCATGCATACCTTCCATGATAGCCTATCTAACATGGAGCTTAAATTTCTAGTGCGTTTTATCAGCAGTTGTTAGCACTGACATCATTTTCAAATATGGGTTTGAGATATTCCGGTATACATCTTAAATCATACTAAATTTGGTTTCGATTGCTGCAGCCGTTAAGGATTTGATAGGGGGGGGGGGGGGCGGACACACACACACACACACACACACACACACACACATTTTCCCGGATCGATCTCATAAGTCTACTTTTTCCTCATTTTTACAAAATGTGAAAAGTAGGCTAAAATAGGTACGATAATAGATACTTGTACTGGTCAAATAGATGTTGTTTTTGCGACATCGTGGTCATATAGTTCCGTGAACTTGGGTGGGTGTGGAATTTGTCTGATAACCTGCATTATGATGATAGTTGTATTAATGTGTGTATTTGTAATTCTGATGAGAACTGGGAAGGAGGCGGCCGTGGCCTTCAATAAGGAACCTTCCGAGAATTTCCCTGGAGTAGAAGTGGGAAACCAAGGTAAACCACTTACAGGATGACGGAGATGGGAATCTAACCCACCTCTTCATTTTTGGCCTCATGAGGCTGAGTGTACCCCGTTCCAACCCTCAGGACAGAATTAAATTTCTTGGCAGAGCTGGAAATCGAACCCGGGCCTCCGTGGTGACAGCCAAGAATACTAGTCACAGCACAAAAAGAACAGAAATCATTAATTTCATATGTTCTTTGTGGAACATCTTGTTATGAAAGTAGGCTAAAAGAATACGTAAGGAAATCAAAACCATTGTGCCCAAAGCAATTCAAAAGAAATTTTTCTACAAGATAAGAAAAGAGTGTTAGAGGAAGGTGTTAATTTGAATTTGAATTATCACGTCAGGTAATTAGGATATTAATAATACTGTACGCAACATTCACACTCACTATATTGCAGCTGTCGTACCCGCATGCTTCGCCACAGCTGGCCAGAACCCACCTGCCCAGTGTCCACACGCTTACCTGTAACAAACATAGGGAGAAACATTACATTAGTTCCAAACATTTCAACCAGTAACTGAATCTCTACTCAGTATAAAACAAAGTCCCCGATTCTTGGATGTCACGGGTAATCTCGAGAACCACTGGATGGATTTTGATGCGGTTTTCACCATTCTCTAAAGGATATCTCGAGGAAGGTTTCTGTAGAAAATAATTTATATATGATCAAAGGAAGCCAAGCAGTAACGATTTAAGTGAAAAGGTCGAAGAAAGAACCTTACGTCCGTGCGCTTTTTAAGCTTACCCTGGGCAAACCGTTAAAATATCAATATACTCTGAGTGTAAGAATTGTTCAGCAAAAAAGTCCACGGAAGCATATCTCTATCTTCAATACATCGCCCACTATAAGTGTTTTTGCATTTTCATTTCGTCCAACTATCTCCATTCAATTACTGAGGCGACAGATTACGTGCTAGCTAGAGGAGGAACCTATCATCCCAGTTACAGCCTAGCTAGCGGGCGAGCCTATTACCCCAGATACAGCCAGCAGCAAACTGTCGAGTCATGTTGAGTTAAGAGTTCAAAGAAGAGTGGTTGTGTTTGGAGTTTTCCTGGAAGTGCAACTCGGCTTTCCTTCATTTCGCCGGTGAACTTTTCGTTCCGCAAAATACACGGTCAAGTTAAGATTGGACGGAAGGGGATTTGTGTTTCATGCACCTCGCCATTCATAAATTACGTCTGACAAGAATTCGTTGCACTTGCATCTCCATGATAATAAATAATAATAATCCAGTCAGTAATTTTAACCCATCATGCCGAGACGTAAAACGGACATAGGTAGTAGTTCATCGACATCGAAAAAAGCGCTTCTCACGTAATGCATTCATAACTGTTCCCGTGCGAAGCCGGGGTGGATTGCTACTATCAATATAAATATTCTAGCATCTGTCGATTTCTTATTAACATGAGCTGGGCTGTCAGTCAATCCAAATTTTCCTTGATGCACAAGTAAGTGTGACAACCCACCGCGCATCTTTCCCCTAAGCGAGTGCGCGCAGATACTACCCGCATCTGATTGTTAGCTTTCTTTGTTCTGAATTTTGTACTTGTCCCCGCAACATTTGTGTGCCAACAACGTTATAAACTGATTTACAGACCTATCCTCAGCAAATTGTGATGTAAGCACGTGCTCGCCTGCTTCATAACCTTCTTAGAAAGCTTGTTGGAAAGGTTAACAAATTTTCATCATCTAGATCTGAAAAACATATCCATAATTCCATGTTCCTCAGTGTAGTGGAGGGACTTTCTTTCTTTCTTTCTTTCTTTCTTTCTTCGTCAGGAAATCAGACTTCTTTTACAAGTTTCAGGTTATTTCATAGAGTTGGGGCCAACATACTGGGTGATATCCAGAGCTCATTACGACATATTAGTATATATATTATGTAATAATAACTGTATGTCTACCCCTTAGTCTATTATTCCCGTTCCCAACGGGGTCGGGAATGAGATGTGGTGGAAGTCAATATGGCAGATTTTTTACGGTCGGATGTCCTTCCTGACGCCAAACTCATGAGAGGAGTTAATGAGAAATGAAATGATGGAACGAAGCGGCCGTGGCCTGTCGGAAGGTAGCGTCCCAGCTTTTACCTGGAGTTTTCTTTTTGTCGTGTAGCCTCCTGGGAGGCCGAATGCACTTCTTTCTAGTGAACACCCATGGGCGACCTGCGCGTCTGAATGATGATGAAGTTATGATGAGGACGTCACATACTCCCCCCGTCACAGTCCCCGGGTCTGAGGAGTCAAATCCGGGAGATGAAAATCCCTGATGACCCGGCCAGTAATCCAACCCGGGACCCGTTGGGCCAAAGCCTAGCAAGCTAACTAATTCACCATGGGGCCGGACTACCTGAAGTTAAAAATGGGAAACAACGGAAAACCAGTTCAAGGAGGAAGGCAGATTGTGGAGCTCAAACCCACGTCTAGCGAGTCCACCGAAAGCTTGGCCTCGTGGCCTAGCGCTGCGTGTTATTGAGCGTAGCTACCGCTGTCGGTGTATCTACGTAATAATAATAAAAATAATAATAATACAGTCGAACTTGGTTAGTTCGAAGTTGAAGATATCCGACAAAAAGAAAATTAACTATTCAAGGTTGACAATGTTTCAATATCATGAATAGAAATGCACCATAATTATCTTAAAAGTACTGCATATGAAATGTCCTGAAAAGTTGATCCGGCAAGATAAACCAGTGTACCATTGGGCTGAGAAGGCCACTGCAATGCTACCTTGAGCCACGATCAGTACCAATGTAGCATGCCAGACATAATCACGTAAATTCAAAACTTGCCTGCCATGCTATATGAATGTCAAGGCACCACGCGAAAGTTCGAATTATTTCCAATTTCGAAATAAAAGCAATGGAACTAAACAAGTTCGTGTATAAAAACAATCATATAATAATAATTATTATAATAATAACAATAGTACAAATAATAATAATAATTCATAGATGTGGCAATCCCAAACAGTGGCAACATGGTAACAAAACATGTTGAAAAGCTGTCAAAGTATAAAGAGCTTTCAGAACTAATCGGGAAGCAATGGCACATGGCACAATTCAGGACAGTTGCTATAATCATCTCTAGCACTGGCATGCTCTCGATCAACTTAAAGGAATCTCTCACAGATTTGAAGTTAGACCCAGGCCTTTTAAGATTATGCAGAAGACAGTTATACTTTCGACTAGTCGCACAGTAAGGCTGTTGTTGGCTAATCAAACCAGAAGGAGTGAGGGGAAAAGTGTAAATCTACTACGGAACGCAGTCACCGAGAATTTGCTCCTTATGATGTGTATCTGGGTTTGTAAATGTTTTCTTTCCAGCAAATATGCTGAGAATGTGTATGCGCATGCGCAAAATAAATAATAATACATTTCTACAGATACATATAAAGAAATGCTTAGCCTAAATGAGCTTTATTCTTCTAGTTGAATTTGAGTCGTGACAATAATACCCTCTTTCAGAATGAAACGTGAATAATGCATTAATGCTCTTGCCCAATGGGATGGTCAGCTGAAGAATATAACGGTACTTTTCCTAAGCTCTTCACTCAGCACAGGATGGGGACATAAATTGTCTCTAGTACGATATGCCGTACGAGGATTACAAAGACTGACGAGGAGAATGGGCCATCATTTCATTAAGAAGGAATACGTAATGAGTATAAAGTTTCAGTCAGTTGGGAAACAAGCTTGTGGGAGGAGAGATTAACATAGTGACATAGTGTGAGTCACGGAGAGATTTCTAATCTCACCAAATATGGGCACAACTTTCTCGAGGGAACACATCATTTGCATCTTCTAACTGGACAGCTCGGTAAACTACAAAGAGCCTCTGTCGACACCAAGGTGGTCCGGTGGCTTCCAATGAGCCAAGGAAGTGGTGTTAAAAAATAGGTTCATTCTCTTTAACACTAGACATAGTAGGTGCCGACTCCCCAGGGTCTTCAAACTATGTCAGACGGGCTCCCCCATTGTTCCTATATATTAATTAATTAACTCATTCATTCATACCGGGTGAGTAAGCCGTGGTCGTTACGGCGTGGCTGCAGGCTGTCGCTCACATCCGGGAGGCGAGGAGGTTCGAATCCCCACGCCGACCACCTTGAAGATGGACTTCTGTGGTTTCCCATCTTCCTTCCAGGCAAATGCCGGGGTTGACCCCTAACTATAGGCCACAGCCGCTACCTTCCAATTCCTCGTCCTAACAATCACACTTTCCTCCCCAGACAACACTCCACACGCAACGGTACTTGTAGCACACCCCATGGGGGACCGCATAGAAGCGGCTACAAACTCTGGCGAGCCGAACATGTCCTCGGGCACTCCCGGCACTAAAAGTCATAAGCTTTAAAAAAAAAATCATCAATGATATTGGTTTGAGACGGTTTTGCCTCTCAGTGCCCCGTCTAGCCTGCAACGAGTCGCAGCAATGATCCCTTATTAGCAGTTAGCACCACGACCTCCTCTGCTTCTACTCCTCCCATCTTGAAATCGTTTAACACTATTCCTAACCATCACATCCAAGGTACAGGGGCGTGGTGGCTTAACTGTCTGCCTCTCACCAAGGCGGACTGGGTTCGATTCCCGGTCAATGCATGTGAGATTTTCGAAGTGAAATGCCATGTCCTTTGGTTCGGATTCCGCAGAGCAGGCAAGCTATGTTAGTTGAGATAATTACGACTTGTGGTGAAGTACTGTAGGCTATCTCGTATCCCGTGTACATGGTTTATAGAACAAAACATCGAATTTTCCTAGTGGAAACTTATCTTCTCAAGAAGAAGTCTTTCAGTAAATATGTTTGTAAGTTTCAGCTAGTTCGATTTTTACTTGTGGGGGAACCTCAAACAGAATGCATACAGAAACAATCCGCGTACTCTGGAGGCTCTCAAGAACGAAATAACTGCACCGATACGAAATATCAGTGAGGATGAATCACAGCGAGCGTACCAAAACTTCCTACGTCGGTGCAATGTGTGTTTGGAAAACGAAGGACGGCATTTCCAGCAACTACTCTGAAATTCTTGTAAGTAAATGCAGGGGCGTATATAGAAGAACATTTCGGGGGGGGGGGGGCTTACTATCCTGGAAAATTGGGAGTATTCTCAGGGAATTGTCACCGCAAAATACCCAGAAATATCAACCAATACCTTAGAGAATATAACTTTGTGTAATTATTTTAGATAAGATTCAAAGTTTATACAGCCTACATTATTACTGGCAATACAAAAAAAAAAAGTTGTAAAATACAACACAACACACAAATAAAATTTTATACTTAATAAACTTTCTATTATGATCTGTGGAGTATGAATGGCAAATATCTAAATATTTGTCAATTTACTATGCAGAAAGGTAAACAGTTTTTTTTACATGTATTTATCAAAAAACATACTGTGGAATTCACAGCTTTACCTCACTAGGCTGAGTGCACCCCGTCCCAGCCCTCAGACTAGAATTAAAATCTCTTGGCAGAACCGGGAATCGAATTCGGACCTCCAGGGTAGCAGGCAGAATGCAAGTCACTACACCACGAGTTAGTCTAATTTCAATCTTAATATTGTTTATAACTTAGCCCATAAGTTAAGATTAGGGTACAACCAAATTTACAATTATTTTATGTTCTTACCAAAGCAGCACTTTCTTATTTTTATTGGCTTTTTTCGGGGGGGGGCTGGAGCCCCCCCCCCAGTACCCCCCTTATATACGCCCCTGAGTAAATGTGATTATTAAATACGTTAAAAGTGTAAATGTGTTAAACTAGTTGGGCGCTACGCTGCTGCTAGCACCAGTGCCTCGCTCGACACGCTGCAATACAGAGTGACCCGGCCGTCACGCGGCGACAGCGAGGCCCCGTTCTATAGAGAAGGCTCTCACAGTAGAATGTCTCGTCATCTCGGAGAGGTAAGGTGAGACAACATTCTGCAATCTTTCATCACAATCAATCACTGAGATACGTACGCCTTTAACAAGACTGCCATGTATGGAGTGAAATCTCAATTGACTCTTTGGCCCCGATTGTACGGAAGCGTTTATGAGCCCACCTGCAAAACTCATACTTTTCTATACTCAATTTCCGTCAGTCTAATATTCAGATCGTTATCCCCGAATTGAGCTTGCAAAATGGAACTTTCTTTAGATCTTTCACTTTCTGTGTTGTGCTAGTTAAAACCTTGGAAACAATCTCTCGATTGAAGACTTTTACACGTCAGCAAATTAATTATTGGTCCAGTATGCTAAATAAAAAGGATTGATTTTTAGTCGGTCAACACGATAATGTGACCAATTGAATTGTTGTTGTTATTTCATAATAGGGGCTTGGGACTCTTGGTCACCAGCCCCCACCCCTCCAATTAAATTGGGTGGGCATCATCACTTATCTAATAACATCTACTAATCTGGAGACATCTAACATGTATAAATTATACACTTATATAGATTTCTCGAAAGATTACAGAGCTAATGATGATGCCTTGCGAACGAAACATGTCATCCAATCACTGTATAAGAGTATTGTTGTTCAATAATAATAGCCTATGTTATTGCGTCCCTTTTAACTACTCTGGCTTTTGGAGACGCTGGAGTGCCTGAATTTTGCCCCGAAGGGGATCTTTAATGTACCAGTAAATCTACTGACACGGCACCCTCGCATTTGCGCACCCTCAAATGCCAGCTGACTGCGCCAGAATTCAATCCTGCAAACTTGGGACCAGCAGGCGAGAATGTTACCACTGAGCCACGCAGCCAGTCAGTATTGCTGTTGTTGTTTATTTTAGGGGCTGCAATATCGTGTTCATATAGCCCCGTGTATTTTGTGTGTGTGCGTGTGTGTGTGTAATTTGTGCGATAACCTGTGTAATTGTCATGTCTGTGCTAGTGTGTATAGGTAAATTGGGGATATGATTGAGTAGGAGGCCGTCATTTAGGAACAATCCCAGCATTTGCCTGGAGTAGAAGTGGGGGGAAACCACGGAAGACCAAATCCAGGATGACTGAGGTGGTAATCTAACCCACCTCTCTCTCATTGAGACAGATGACCTCGCTGTTCCTCCCCTTAAGACAACAATAACTATTATAACACCTCTTCTCAGTTTTGCCTCACGAGGCTGAGTGTACCCCGTTCCACCCCTCACACCAGAATTAATACTACTTTATTGGCAGAATCAAACCCGGACCTCGGGGGCGACAGTCAAGAACGCTAGCTTCTACATCACGAGGTGGTTGTATAAAACATATAATTAATTTTTGTATAAAATTTGCATAATTCTAAGTTTCAAATTTTGTCATGACATATTTGTATATTGATAAATTGCAACAATCCACCTGATCAATACTAAGGGAAGTTGTTTAATGAAATAAATATTCTACAGAGTGAATTTGAATTTCGAATTTTTTGACTGATTTTTGATAATACTTATTTACGTTTTTTAAATGAAAAATTCTTCCAATTTTAACGACGGTTAACTTGCCTTCTCACATATCTACATTAATATATTTATCGTAATACTAATATAATTCAACATAGTATTTTAAAGTAGTTTGTTTAATTGCACATCATTTCAAATGTTTACAAGTTTTTCATTAATTTAAATTAACAATATTTGTAAGGATATCCATTTTTTGACAAAGTTTAACTAGCTTTTAAGGTGTAATATTTTTCACGCTGAGGATGGAATCATTGATATTCCGAAACATGTAGGCTACGTCATTTAATATTTCACTAAACTTCCCCTAGTATTCGTCAGGCGGATTTTCAATTTATCAATTATATCAATCAATACGGATATTATTATTAACTAGCAGTAGTACCCGGCTTCGCCCGGTGGAATGATGATAATGTTTTAAGGTCTCCTTAGAAATATAATGGACTTAAAATATAAGTCATTTGCCCCCAAAGACAATGAGGGAGTAATATCTAGGTCATTTGCCCTTTTGATAAGGATGATAATAAAAACTACTGTTGAATTGACACGTCAAACTTACAAACTACCGTAATAGAAATACATATTTCAAAATTCACAGGCGAGGAAGACTTATTGTGTGTGGTGATTAATGGTGTAATGGGCGTAACATCTACTGTAGGTCATTTGCTCTTATGATGAGGATGATAAGGGAAACTACTACCGGTATTGAATTGACACTTCAACGTATAATGTACACAATGTACTGTAATAAAAATAACTATATGGCGGCTTCGGTGGCGTATTTGGTAGCATGCTGAGCTTCTATGCCCAAGATAGGGGGTTCAAACCCGGCCGAAGCCGTCGGATATTTTAAGAGCGTTAAAAATCCATCAGTATGCCTTTCTTCGGAGGGGAAGTAAAGCCGGCGGTCCCATGTCAGATTTATGGCATGTTATTGAACCTTCCACTAATTACACCTGTGTGAAGCTAAATTGGATAGGTAAACAACGCTCATAGATGTCGACGTCCGTTGCCAAGAGCCGACTGCAGTGGCGTCTAGTAGCTAAGTTCCGAACTTGGCCTAGTAGTCGTTGACGGTGGCGCTTGGCGGCAAAAGTACGAACTATTTGAAGAATTCTAAGTTGCAGTTTGTACTTAAATTAAAAAACAGATAACACACACTAATACAGTCATCACAATTAACACCGGTTATCAGACAGATTCTACACACACCCAAAGTACACGGGGCTACATGACCGCGTTGTCGCAGCCCCTAAACTTAAGAACCAACCAACCAAAAATAAATATTTTAAAAATCACAGTCGAGAAAGACTTAATGCGGCGGTGATTATTGGTATGATGCGCGTAACATCTAGGTCATTTGCACTTATGATGATAATAATAAGGTAATGAAAAAATGACTACTAAACGAACATGGTGTTATTTTAAAACTGATATAGGTAATTCAGGTGTCTAGCTTCGATGTCTTCCAAAGTCTCAACCTTATTTTCTGGCTTAGGCCTGTACTGGATGCGTCTAGTGAAAGAGCGTACTGCTCGGCAAAGACAAAGAATATAGGTCCAAGCTGCACGAACCTGAGATGATCGCAGATGATGACGAAATATGATGACACACGTTCGGGGTTCCCCGTCCTGTACAGATTGACCGGGAATCACTCACTGTTTCGCAACGGCCCTGTGCTGGCATCAGCATAGACAGCAGGAGATAACACGGCGGGCTCTGGAAAGTACTGTCAAGTCACCTCACGATGAATCAGAAAGCTATTCTCACAACTGACCCCCCCCCCAGGGTCTCACAACTTGTGGGACGTGGGTTGGCGACCACGGAACCCCAGCTGAGAGTGGCATCGCTTCTACTTCCTGGTGCCGGGCTCATTTCAGTTCTCTTTCCTGTCGGCCTCCCTTGGTCAACTCTTGTTCTCTTCCGACCCAGACTGTATTAGGGTATCCGAGGGCTAGGGAGTCTTTCAATTTCCCGCCTTAATTGGCTTTGTCTCATCTTTCCTGATACCCTCATTCTTCGAGGGGTCTGCCTTCTTTTCCTTTTCATAATATCTCCTGTCTTCTGCTCAAGGCCCTCAAAGAGGCAGGGTGTGTGTAGACCCACCACTTCTGGTACACCCTCAAGGGCTCATGACTGGTGAGTTAGGAAGCTGGCAACCCCGAGGAATTCCTGAGCTACACGCAGGGAATGGAGTGGTATGTCAGAAATTTCAAGTGGACAGTGTTACGCATCGGGTTCCAAAGGGTAAGTATACACACTTTGTTTTCGATCGGTGAACGATGTAGATTTGTACCAAAGGGCCTTAATGCGGGAAATGGAGTGGTCTGTCCGAAATTTCGAGTGGACAGTGTTACTCGTCGAGTTCCAAACGGTAATTATGTAAAATCTGGTTGAGATCGGTGAAACGGTGGAGTTTTGTGCCAAGGGCCAAAATGCAGGGAATGGAGTGGCCTGTCCAAATTTTAAAGTGGACAGTGTTACTCATCGGGTTCCAAAGGGTAAGTATACACATTTTGTTTTCGATCGGTGAACGATGTAGATTTGTGCCAAAGGGCCTAAATGCGTGGAATGGAGTGGTCTGTCCGAAATTTCGAGTGGACAGTGTTACTCGTCGAGTTCCAAAGGGTAATTATGTAAAATCTGGTTGAGATCGGTGAAACGGTGTAGTTTTCTGCCAAAGGGCCAAAAAGCAGGGAATAGTGTGGTCTGTCCGAAATTTAAAGTGAACAGTGTTACTTGTCGGGTTCTACGGGTAAGTATATAAAATTGGGGTCAGATCGGTGAAACGGTGTAGATTTGTGCCAAACAGCCTAAATGCAAGGGATGGAGTGGCCTCGCCGCAATTTCAAGCAGACAGCGTTAGTCGCAGTGTTCCAAAGGGTAAATATACAAATTTTGGTTGAGATCGGTGAAACGGTGTAGATTTGGGACAAAGGGCCTAAATGCAGGGAATGGAGTGGTCTGTCCGCAATTTCAAGCAGACAGTGTTACTCGCTGGGTACCAAAGGGTAAGTTTACGAATATTGGTTCTGATCGGTGAAACGGTGTAGATTCGTGCCAAAGTGCCTAAAAGGAGGGAATGGGGTGGTCTGTCCGAAATTTTAAGTGGACAGTGTTACTCGCAGGGTTCCAAAGGGTAAGTACACAAAGTTTGGTTCAGATCGGTGAAACGGTGTAGATTTGTGCCAAAGGGCCTAAATGCATGGGATGGTGTAGCCTCTCCGCAATTTCAAGCAGACAGTGTTAGTCGCAGTGTTCCAAAGGGTAAATATACAAATTTTGGTTGAGATCGGTGGAACGGTGTAGATTTGGGCCTAAGGGCCTAAATGCAGGGAATGGAGTGGTCTGTCCGCAATTTCAAGCAGACAGTGTTACTCGCTGGGTACCAAAGGGTAAGTTTACGAATATTGGTTCTGATCGGTGAAACGGTGTAGATTAGTGCCAAAGTGCCTAAAAGGAGGGAATGGGGTGGTCTGTCCGAAATTTTAAGTGGACAGTGTTACTCGCAGGGTTCCAAAGGGTAAGTATACAAAGTTTGGTTCAGATCGGTGAAACGGTGTAGATTTGTGCCAAAGGGCCTAAATGCATGGGATGGAGTAGCCTCTCCGCAATTTCAAGCAGACAGTGTTAGTCGCAGTGTTCCAAAGGGTAAATATACAAATTTTGGTTGAGATCGGTGGAACGGTGTAGATTTGGGCCTAAGGGCCTAAATGCAGGGAATGGAGTGGTCTGTCCGCAATTTCAAGCAGACAGTGTTACTCGCAGGGTTCCAAAGCGTAAGTATACACATTTTGATTCAGTTCGGTGAAACGGTGTAGATTTGTGCAAAAAGGGCCTAAATGCAGGGAATGGCGTGGTCTGTCCGAAATTTCAAGCAGACAGTGGTACTCGCAGGGTTCCAAAGGGTAAATATACAAATTTTGGTTGAGATCGGTGAAACGGTGTGGATTTGGACCAAAGGGCCTAAATGCAGGGAATGGGGTGGTCTGTCCGAAATTTCAAGTGGACAGTGTTACTCGCAGGGTTCCAAAGGTTAAATATACAACTTTTGGTTCAGATCGGTGAAACGGTGTAGATTTGTGCAAAAGGGCCTAAATGCAGGGCATGGGGTGGTCTGTCCGAAATTTAATGTTGACGGGGTTACCCGCAGGGTTCCAAAGGGTAAGTATACAAATTTTGGTTCAGATCGGTGAAACGGTGTAGATTTGTATACATAACAGACAGACAGACAGACAGACAGACAGACAGACAGACAGACAAACTTTGTGCTTTATATATATAGAAGATTCCGATTATTACCCTTCAGGAGAGCGTGTGGACTTGATCCAATTACAGCTTCACTTCCTTTTCCTCCCTCCTTTTGTTCCCAAAACCTCTTCATTAGTTCACCATGCTTTTTTTCTTCCTTTCCTGCCCATTTTATTCCTGATGTGTCCTTCCTTGAGACTTGTACAATTTTCGTATTTCTGATTTTATTTCTAAATTGTTCTCTGTCCTTAATGTCGTCTTCAGAGATTTTAAGTAATTTCATGTCTTCTTTTATCCAACTGGTCTTTAATTTACTTGCATTCACGATATCGAAAATCTTCTTAGTGAGTCTGTTCTCATCCATCCTATATATGTGTCCATAGAACTGTAGACGTCTCTTCCTAAAATTTTCTATAATGGTGTCTGTATTTTCATAAAGTTCCTTTGTTGGTCTCCTGACCCAAATTCCATCACGGAAAACAGCGCCAAGGATTTTCCTAAGAATTTTTCGTTCCTGTTTCTCAATATCATGAATTCTCGACATTCCTCTAATGACTGTGGTTTCTATTTACCATTTTTAAATGGTTAATGTGTACGCATTCTATCTCTGTATATGTACGAGGTGCATCCAGAAAGTAAGTTTCTCTCTCTCTAAAAAAGAGAGAGAACATAGTTATATGAAAATCTTCATTGGCAACAGGTGCAGCAATGTGTCACCTATTTTTTGACATAGGCACTAAACGAACTGACACACTTTTCATAGTGTGGTATCAACTTATGTAGTCCTTTGTTATAGATAAAATCCTGTGCGGATATCCGCAAAATTTTTCGCCATGCGGATATAGTTTGCATGGCTGTGCGGATAGCGGATAAGCTGCGGTTAATATTTGTAGTAAATTTGCGGAAAATTTTTAGAATACAATCCGAACTTGTTGAATATCATTATTAGGACCCGGATGTTTATGGCATAGTCTATCATATCTTTCCGTTATGTTTTCTTTTTCATGACAAATGAAAGATGATTTACGCTAATCTCATTCAAATTATGTCATTAAGCACAACTAACACTCCGAAATGTACAGGGTTGCAATTCTGGCTGTATGACATTCATTTTAAACATAGCACATGACATACAAAGCTTAAGGAAACGTCTTTCTCCTCAAAAGTCTAAATGTGTTGCTTTAATACTTTATCTAATTAAAACTACTGTATTATTGTAATGCCAGTAGATTCGGATAAACGTGCGGATGCGGATAAAAGTCGTGCCGATGCGGGGCGGATGCGGATAGCAGTCGTGCGGATGCGGGGTGGATGCGGATAGCAGTCGTGCGGATGCGGGGTGGATGCGGATAGGAGTCGTGCCGATGCGGGGTGGATGCGGATAGCAGTCCTGCCGATCCGGGGTGGATGCGGGTAGCAGTCGTGCCGATGCGGGGTGGATGCGGATAGGAGTCGTGCCGATGCGGGGCGGATGCGGATAGGAGTCGTGCCGATGCGGGGTGGATGCGGATAGGAGTCGTGCCGATGCGGGGTGGATGCGGGTAGCAGTTGTGCGGATGCGGGGTGGATGCGGATAGGAGTCGTGCCGATGCGGGGTGGATGCGGATAGCAGTCGTGCCGATGCGGGGTGGATGCGGGTAGCAGTCGTGCGGATGCGGGGTGGATGCGGATAGGAGTCGTGCCGATGCGGGGTGGATGCGGATAGGAGTCGTGCCGATGCGGGGTGGATGCGGGTAGCAGTCGTGCGGATGCGGGGTGGATGCGGATAGCAGTCGTGCCGATTCGGGGCGGATGCGGATAACAGCCGTGTGGATGCGGGGCGGATACGGATAAGGGTTTGTTTATCCGCGCAGGGCTCTAGATTATAGACGTCTCCTGCCTACGAATGGAACAACCGTGTGATATTCGTCTTCAGCTCTTTGTCAGTGTGAAAATGCTGACCGGAGAACAGGAATTTCTTGTGGTGCAAGGAAAGGTGGAAATCGCTGGGAGCAAACACAGGACAGCAACTGTTCTGCAGAAATTAGGCTGGGAGCAGTTTGATGATCCATCGTACAGTCCTCATCTTGCTCCCAGCCAAGTCGGGGTGCGACAACTAGTCGCATGGATGTGTGTATTCTTGTTTCGTGAGACCGCCAAGTCCATGTTTGGTGTGTCGTTGCTTTGCGTGGCACGCACCAAACTAATTTAATGCGGCAGGATGTGTGTGTCTAAAATGAAATGAAGGATTTCTTTCCTGTCATTTACTATGACATACGTTCGTAGCGTATATGATGTGCGTACTCTTCAGATTATGTGTGTGAATATCTTACATCTGGATTTCACGGAATTTGCTTAGCAGTATAACCGCATTTTGATCCCTAGTATCGTGCTTGTTATTTGGAGAAAACCCTTTCAAAACACTATGTATAGGCTAAATACTTTTAATATAACTCAATGGCGTAGCCATGCGAGTTATATCGCTCACCACAACTGCGACGGGGGGGTGGGGGGGGGGGGGGGTGCTGCAAAGTCCGGAGATCATAGGTTCGATTCCCGGCGCCAACAGCAACTATCCTGATCGTGCCTCATTCCAGCGTTTCTCCACACCAAATGCTGGGATAATACCTTATTTCATGTTCCAGAGGACCTACCCCATCTCTTCTTCTTCTTCTTGGGTATCATGTGGTCTTAGAAATATTAAAAGTTTGCAATTGTTTATTTAAGGCACTTTGAAAATAAGCTCTTCAATTATTATGAATATAAAAGCATATTTTGTTACATAATTCTTCCTCCCCCTCCAATATTTGAAAGATTTAAGTGCCCTTGGTAATACAGACATGAATCATTATTATGAATAATTTGCCTTGATGGATAACATACCTGCAATGTTGATCCTAACTCAGCATTAAAATGAAACAATCTAAATCCTTATTCAGCAACTGTTCGTTTGCATAAAGATTAATAAGTGGCATAGTAATAGCCCGCTGCAGTCCGACAGGCACTCAGACGAAAGCAATTTACTAAATGAATAGACTACTCAGTACAGCAATCGAAGGTTATAGTCCATGAAGACGATTACAGTCGCTCAGACAAGCTTGAGATCACTTCAAGGCTAATGTGTGTGGATATATTTATACCCAGGTAGCATAGGATTAACAAGCATGTCACGTACGTAGCGACCGACACCTTTTGATAGGGCGAGATTCCGGGAAATGACTGGTTGGAAGAATGTGGAGGGACAGGTTTCGGACCTCACCTTTCTCAATATAAACCCACTAAGCATATTGTTTATTAGTGCTTTTACAAGTTTCACTTGGCAATGAAGAGGTCAACTTCAAGTCAATGGCGTCTGGTTCTGTCCAGCAGGCGAGCCTTGGCACCTTCTCTACACCTTTATTTCCTTTGCAACTGTCCATTTAATTTACACAGATGTAAATTTACATTCAAGTTAAATAACCCGTTCAGGGTAAAATATTAATCACCTCAACATAGCTGAATTCACATTAGAGTAGTAGTAGATTGAAAGAACACTGTTGGCCATTTCCCCAGGCAACGTTGCGATTGATCACCACTAGAATTTTTCAAATACATTCATCGTCATCATCATCATAACCATATAGAACAGGCTGTTCCAAATCCACGAGTTTGAGTATGCGTACACGTGAGTACTCAGCAGTGACGCTCGGAGCACGGTTGGAGAGGGACTGGGGGATGATAGCCAATACGTCACTGGGCGAAGGTCATAACACAAGTCCATGTGCTACCTGCCAGTCTTGATGTATCCACCGTGCAGTGGTGGCAGCCCCCAACAGCAGAGCTGTATTCCGTGTTGCAGGTTTTCTCACGCAAGGCGGCGAGTACTCGGCAGCTCACTGGCGAGCAGCTCGGCTGGAACAGCCTGATATAGAAGAATTAGGATATTTGACCTTGGTGAGGCCCATCTTGGAATACGGCTCAGCGGTTTGGGACCCAAATCAAGTAGGGGCCATCAATGAGCTGGAGATGGTAGAAAGAAAGGCCACTAGGTTTGTGCTCAGCGATTTTAATCCTAGAAGTAGTGTAACTCGAATGATAGGAAAATTAGTGTGGGAATCTTAGGAAAATGGACGAAATCGAGACTATACGCTATGTTTCACGCTTACACTAATCGGCCAGCATGGGGAGAACTGAGCAAACTTCTGGGAAATCCAATTTACCTGAGCAGGGAAGATCATCCGCATAAAGTTAAGGATCAACCGCAGCGTACAAATGAAAAATGAAAATCCACTGCCTGCTTCCTGTCGACCGACCGGGTCAGGGAATGGAATGAATGAAGCCCCCATCTAGCGGCGAGGATGTGAACTGTGCCGGCTGCCGAAGTCTGTCGCACTCCCCTTGGTCAATGATTAAATGCATGACAGATGAAATGTTAGTGGAGAGTGTTGCTGGAATGGAATTGTGACATGTAAAACCGGAGTACCCGAAGAAAAACCTGTCTGCCTCCACATTGTCCAGCACAAATCTCACTTGGAGTGACCGGGATTTGAAGCACGGACCCAGCGGTGAGAGGCCGGCGTGCTACCGCCTAAGCCACGGAGGCAGCGTACAAATAATGGAAAATATTCTTTCAATAATTGTGGTATTGATAATTGGAACTCATTACCTTCCACAGTCAGAGCCTTTCACCAAACATACTGATGTGTTTAAGAGGAGATAGAATTTTTGTGTAAATACTGCGATGTATTTACTATAGTTACCAAATCGCGACTTTTGCACATTAAGTGTGTTTGATATTAGTGTTGGTAATTTTATGTAACTGTACAATTTGCCGCCGGGGAATTCCCCCCCCCCCCCATTTGCAAATGAATTAAATGAATGAATATATAAAACGCTAAGGTGTAAGTTGCACAAAACGCAAGCTCTTAACCAAGTGGGAGTTAGAAGGTACGGGTTTGTACCAAAATTTTCCAAATCATATCAATAGTACATGAGAGATCTTGCATTTCTTGGAAAGTCAACGGAAATATATGTATTTGTTTATAAAGTACATTTAAACAAATAAACAAGACGATAGCCCCTGGCAGAACTGAGTCACGTCGATCCCGCATAACAGCCGGGCGTGTGGTTTATACACATGGGGCGCTCACAAGTAACTGATTGTAATAGATGCCAATTCAAAAGAAAGAGAATTACCCGCAGCATTGACGAATTGCACTCTGATTTCATAAATAACGACAATTTGTTTAAAAAGTGCGTTTAAACAAATAAACATGACGATAGCCAGAACTGTGTCGCGTCGAGCCCACATAAAGTAAAGCAGGGCAGGTGGTTTTACATGTGCGAGAATTCTAGCACAGGCCCTCTACATATTATTACAGTATTGTCGTTTTTCTTGATGCAAAATTTCTTAATAATGCACTTACATTATTGAACAAACTCGGTTTAGGCCAAAATTCAGTTTTTCAGCTATTGAGTCGTGTTGCGTACGTATTGTTCATGACAGCTCAGTAGGTAAGGCCATCGGGCCAGAAATCTGAAGATCTCAGACTTTTAAACTCTAATGGAAAATGAGGAAAACTGATTCAGCTCAGGAATCTCTTGGGTTCGCTAAATCCTGAACTCACCTGCCGTGAGCCCTTGAGGGTGTAGCACTATGCAAGGTTCACCCTAAGTTGTGGAGCTACATACACCCTGCCTCCTTTAGGATCTTGAACAGAAGGCAGTAGATATCATGAAAAATATTGAAAATGTCTGACCCTTCGAAGAATGAGGGATCAAAAAAGATGAGACAATTACGACGGAAAATTGGAAGGGCCCCGATTTCCCTAATACCATCGGGGTAGGAGGAGAACAAGAGTTGACCAAGGGAGATCGAAAGGAGACAGAGAGGAACCCGGCACAAGTGGAAGCAATACCGGAATCAGCTGGTGTCCCGTGGTCACCAACCCACGTCACGAAATTAATTTGGACCATTCGTAGAGAGGGCAAAATTGCTCGTGCCTGAATATTGATCAGTTCTCATATCTTCTCTGACGAATCCCAAAACTTATGCCACTCTCGCTCCCCCCAAAAGGATGTCCACGGTCAGAGTGTCCTATGGTAGGTACCGTACATGCTGGGGGAAGTAGTTGCCGCAGTGCGATTGTTCCGAGAGGACATGAAAGCAAAGTGCACTCAGCCAAGTCTCACGACAGTATTTAATACTTCACAAGGCAACATTCTTATTTCAAACGGTACATTTTATCTGTATTACTGTTATTGAATTTTAATTATTCTTCTCGTAAATATTTTGTTCTTTTAATTTTTCTATTATCAATTTGATTTTTATAATGATTCTTTTTTAGCCTATTTTCAATTTTGAAAAGATAGGCTTATGATATCACCTTTTGTCCGTGTGTGTGTGTGTGTGTGTGTGTGTGTGTGTGTGTGTGTGAGGTGTGTGTGTGTGTGTCCCTAATAACATCTAAACGGATGGAGAGATTTCAATGAAACTCAGTAACGTCATAGCACTATTCCGGACGACCCCGACCGTGCCCTTCAAATTCTGTTACGTCTCACCAATCCAACATGGCGGCTGTGCGAAATATTTCACCAGCATTCAATATCTCCGAAACTATTCCCGATATCATCCTGGAATTTTTACGGTGATAAAGTTAACTACTAGAAGTTCACCTATGTGACCTTTGAAAATCTGGTAACTTCAAAACCAACATGGTGGCCACGCAAATTTGCGACTTTTAAATAGAAGTTTCTCGCGATTTAGCCAACCAAACGCAATAAAACTTGGTACAGTATATGTTTATACACATTGTAATGTACCGACATTTAACTTGGTTCAATTGTTTACATAACCACAAGATGGCGGATGTGCGAAATATTTCACCGGCATTCTATATCTCTGAAACTATTAGCGGTATCACCCTGAAATTTTGTACGGAGATAAAGGGCACTACTGGAAGTTCATATAGAAGACTTTCAAAATCCGGTTAACTACAAAACGAACATGGCGGCCAAGCGAATTTGAAAATTTTAAATAGACCTTTCTCGCGATTTAATGTTCCAACCGCAATGAAATCTGGTACAGGAAATGTTTATACACATGGTAATACACTGGTATCTAATTTTGTTCAATTGTTTACATAATCTCAAGATGGCGGCTGTGCGAATTTTAAAATTAAGTTTTTATTTATTGTGTCGTAATCATGCGATCGATGTGAATAATGAACCTACGCAATAATTTTCCTTTAATGGCACATGACTCTATGGCCTATACTTTTAACAATCCAACATGGCGACCATCTGAACTATTTAGACGGCTCTGAATAACTACGAATCTATTGTAGCAATCAAACTGATTTTTTTGGTCATAGGGGCTATGAACTTAAGTTCACATATAGGACTTTAAATAACCTGGTGATAACAAATCCAACATGGCGGCGACGCGAAGTATAAATAATCTCATAGACGTTTCTCGCAATTTAACCATCCGAGTGCAGTGCAACTTGGTACAGTAAATCCTTTTACGAATGTTAATCCACTGGCATCTAATTTATTTCAATTGTTTCCATATCCACAAGATGGCAGCTGTGCAAAATTTTAAAATCTCCCTGTTACTTCTTGTGTCCTAATCATGCGATTGAAGTTTGAATGCTACACGTACAAAATAATCTTCATCTAAAAGTACATAACTCTGGGACCCACATATATAAAATCCAACATGGCGACCATCCGAAATATTTAGTCGGTTTTCAATATCTACGAATCTATTACAGCAATCAAACTGAAATTTTGTATGTAGATAGAGGCAATTAACATAAGTAGGATATATGAAAATAGGCTGAATAGTTCTTCACGGAACTACTTGTTATATTTATAATTTGTATTTGGATATAGCCTATATTTCTGAATTTTTAATTTTGTTATTCATTTCTAAATTGTAATTTTGTTTTTTATAATTTAAATTTTGAAATTAGTTTCCTCAATTTAATTTTTGATTTTTACATTTTTAATTTTGATACTTATTTCTGAAATTTAATTATGATTTTTATAATATTAATTTTGATTACTTATTTCTGAACTTAATTTGTTATTTTATAATTTTAATATTTATTAATATTTATATTTTACTTTTATTATTATTATTATTATTATTATTATTCTCAATAATACTACGCCAATCTATACAAATTAATAAACTACTTTTCAATTGTTGAACTTCTATTCAATTGTTGTACATATTTCGGCTTGACAATGAAGCCTTCTTCAGCTAAAACTTCAATTAAAAATATTATTATTTCATTTTTATTTTTACTGTAGGTCAAAGGGATACGAAAATAATATTTGGTTTTAAGAAATATCAACACTTCCACTGGAAAAGTCGTTTAAATAAGGCTGAACGATTCAACCATCATAATAATATAAATTGTCTTATGATAGATGTTTGGTATCCAATGAAGGGCTAAACACGTACAGTTTCGTCCTCCCAAGGATGGCCCAAATGATTTTAGGGTTGGAATACGTGTGCCTTGACCAACTTGCATGCAAAGTTTCACCAAGATTGGGAGATTGAAGCTGGAATGTTCCCTTGTTAGCTGACCGAGACGAGGGGAGAGTCCTGCCTGGTATAGTGCCACTACTGTAGTATCGAACATGACATGATCGCAGTACAGTCAGCCGAGGAGAACAACTGAAGCACTAAAATTCTTGTACGCTAGTTCACGGAAAACCGTACCATGGCTTACATTACACATTAGGGCCTGAGCTAGATATCTCACAATTGTTTAACCACCCGCCCGGTTTTACTGTAAAGCGGGCTTGACGTGACACAGTTCTGGCAGGGGCTATCGTCTTATTTGTTTAAACGTTCTTTATAAACAAATAAATCTCTTTCCGTTCACTTTTCAAAAAATGCATGATTTTTCCTGTACTATTGAAACGATTTGGAAGATTTTGGTACAAACTGCAAACTTCCTCTACTTTAAGAGCATACACCTTAGTGAATTATTTATATGATGATAAATCCTGTAAATTTTAGTGAATTTGTTGCTTGCCGTATTTTAATAGTTTTCGCAATGTTGGAACGTTGAAATTTCCTACGCATAATACACTGATCTATAGTATATCGTCCATCAGACATCTTATTTGCTAGGGCCTTGACTTTTCCCTCAGTGACTTAATTTTGGTCGTTCCACTTCTTCAAGTTCCTTTCGTTCTTTATCCCGTGGCACCACAGCACATGAAGGGCCCTGACATACCAAGAGACCGCTGCCCAGCCCACAGATTGTGGGATGACAGGTGGTCAGCACATCTGGTCCCCTCGACCATTAATCTTGGTTTCCATAGTCCGCCTCTTTACGCAGTAGCTAGCATTCTTGGTTATCACTGTGGAGGCCCGGGTTCGATTCCTGGCTCCGCCCTGGAAATTAAATTCTGGTCTTAGTTCTGGAAAAGGGTACACAGAGAATCGTGAGGCAACATTGAGAAAAGGCGGGTTCAATTCCTACCTCAGCCAACCAGAAAGTGGTTTTGCGTGGTTTTCCACTTCTACTCCAAGAAAATGCCGCGATGGTACCTAACTTAAGGCCACGGCCGCTTCCTACTCAAATTCTACGTGAATTACAAATACACACAGTCACAGACATCACAACGACAGAGGATATCAGACAAATTCTACACACACTCAAATACACGGGGCGACATGACCATTATGTTGCAAAGCCCCTAAATATTAAACAAATTGGGACGCTGCCTCACTGACAGAGGCAATTGTCCTTACGAGGCTGAGTGCACCCTGTTCCGTTTCCTATGTTTTCTTGCTACAGACGGTGCGCGTTCAATATCATTTGTACAGGTATGTTCATACCTCCTAGCCTCTCTTAATCACTAAACCAAGTAACATTGGAAAATAACATAACGAGCTTGTCACGTACGCTCCATCACCAGCACATTAGACGCAACATGATCCAGCTTACAACTGACGCTACATGATCCAGCTTACAACTGAATTGCACCAGATTGTAGGGCATTTCCGTAAGGTGTCTGTATAACACCGGTCTAACACAAATTATTTTCATTGCTTCCACTTACTTGTGCCAGGCTCCTCTCTGTCTTCTTTCCTGTCGACCTCTCTTGGTCAACTCTTGTTCTCTTCCGACCCTGACGGTATTAGGGTATCCGAAGCCTAGGGAGTCTCTTCCTTTCCCGCCTTAATTGGCTTTTCTCAAATCTTTCCTGATCCCTTATTCTTCTAGGGATCAGCCTTCTTTTTCTTTTCACTACATTTCCCTTTTTCCTTAAGATTCCCGCACTGTTTATGTGAACTGGCTCCCCGTGTATCTAAATTCCATTTTGTGAATATTTTGACTCTACACTACATTTTGTAGGTATTTTCAATCTAAGTTGCATTTTGTAAGTATTTCCAATCTAAATTGCATTTTGCGAGTATTTTCAACCTCAATTGCATTTTTAAGGATTGACAATCTAAATTGCTTTTTAGTAAGTCTTTGAATGTAGGGGTGCCATTTTTGTGAGTCTTCTGAATTTCAATTGCATTTTTTAGGTATTTTCAACCTAAACCGTATTTTACAAGTATTTTCAATCTAAATTGCATTTTGTAGGATGGGCATCTTATAAGTATTTTGATTTCAATTGCATTTTGTGAGTATTTTGAATCTGAAATGGCATTTTCAATCTAAATTGCATTTTCAAAGTATTTTGAATCTCAATTGCATTTTGTACGTATTTTCAATTTCAATTGCATTTTGTAAGTATTTTGAATTTCAATTGCATTTTGTAAGTATTTTGAATCTACATTGCATTTTGTAAGTATTTTGAACCTGAACTACATTTTGTACGTATTTTTCAATCTATTCCATTTGTGATTATCTTCCTTCTAAATTACCTTTTGTAAGTATTTCCACTCCACATTTTGTGAGTCGTTTCAGAGTTCCATTTTGTGAGTATTTTCAGTCTAACTTAACTTTCGTTAAGGTTTCCATCTCATTGTCATTTTCGCTACCACCCAGACCATTAGGGGCCGATAACCTAGATGTTAGGTCCCTTAAAACAACAATTTTATCATGATCATCATCGTCATCATCATCATCATATTCTAAGCAAGCAAGCTTATAGTTTAGCGTGACCGTTAATCTCGAGATCATGAGCCACGGGACCTCCTTTTTACGTGGAATCCGAACCACAGGACATGGCATTTCACTTCGAAAATCTCACATGCATTGACCGGGAATCGAACCCGGACCGCCTTGGTTCATCATATTCTTTCCGGGTATCTATCAAAGAATATAAGGAGGTGCCTTGTCAGCTCTCTAGCACTCTGTGAGTTGAAGTATTGACCACGATATCCGTTAAATTTCCAGCTGCTCGTACTTCTGTCTTTAATAGGAAATAATACCACGTGCCTGAGTTATTGTTGTTATAATACTTCATTTACAGATATGGTAATTAAAATTATGCATTTCTGAGGACGATCAAGCAATATGCGTGATCATTTATATACATGAGGGTGAATTTTCACTGTAAATGTTTGTCATATCTGTTGTACAGAGCGTCCGGAAAGTCTCTCCACAGTGGCGACCTACGCGGGTCTCGCCTTGCGGGACGTGTTAGGTTTGCAGCATATTCATGTCACTGTATACGCAAAGTCTCACCGCAGCGGTTGGCATAAGCATGCACTTGTTCCGTGTTGACCTTCAACTGGAGTGATGGGGTGGGGAATACCGGATCTTATTGCCGACAGTGAGAGTCTATGCGTGACAGTGTTGACGCTGTAATTTGTGTTCTTGTCAAGTTTTTGTGTAAGCTGAGTCTAATGCGAATGCTTACTACTGAAGAGCGTGTGTTTCTAGTGGAAGAGGTTTTCCGTGCTGGTGGAAACTTTACGGAGCATACTGGAGTGTGTGGCCTGTTTACCATCTCTTGATGAATGCAGTACATTTGCATTTGTCTGATGGCACAGGCAAGAGTAAAATGTGGCTTTTCACCGATGTCTCAGTCTCACTAATGGCTGTGATTATATCATTATATGAAAGCTACTGAGGTATGGGTGGTGCTTAGTAATGACAGACAGGGCACAGTGGATGCTGTGAAAGGTTCTACTCATAGGGTTAGTACTGCTGTTCTGACTCAGTGAGGAAAGCAATGGCAAACTACCTACCTCCTCTTCTTGCCTAGTACGCCTCAATATAGCGCTGCCTTGGGGTTTTGTGGGTATCTACCCACATAACCTTTTGAAGATCCAACCAGCCTTCGGGCTGACTACCCAACAGACCGTAGTGTGATAGTGGTGAGTACCGTATATATATATTAGTTAATTTAATGTAATTGTTTTCCTTGTAACAATATAACATGAATGTACTGCCAAGCCAACACGTCCCGCAAGGCGAGACACGCGCTGCGGAGAGACTTTGCGGACACACTGTACTACATTTGTATATTTCAGTAGCGTACCGGTACTGAGAAATAATGAACAGTAACTAAGAACAGAATAGCGGGTTTACAATGTACCTTGATTAGGCAGAAATGATTTAACAATTAAATAGAAGTAGTACATTATGAATTAAGAGTTTTGGGCATCTACTTACAATACTTTGCCCGTCAAAAGAAGGCACGTTTAGGTCGGGTAACAGACCTACTCCTAACACTTACCAGGAGGAACATATCAGTGGGCGTGCCCAATGGCTTCAGTCTCTTGCCGTCAGGGGATCTGCTTATCACTTCTTGGTATTTATCGCATCGGTCGGATAATACATTACTTGTTAAAAGCTTTTTAGACTTTGTTTGCAGTATTTCATCGCCCAAGATGCCTTCAAGAGCCGATGTAGAACACACTTTTATGGACGAATCATGCAGAAACATAATTTGATACGGAGAGAGCTCTTAAATCACACCTACATATGTTACGATAGTTATCGCTGCGCGTAAAATGTTTATAACCGATGCAAGGAAATTAAATCAAGTGTTTGGCAGTTAATACCTCGCAAGTGCAGACTGCGGTTACAATCATTAAATATCACGTTTCAGTGTCGGGGTACATGCTGCAATATACCGCAGTTTACTTGCTCCGTTTTCAAGCAATTACAAATAACTCAGCTCTAGACAAATGATGAAAAGCCAACTTCAGTGATTCCTTATTATCAGGGCTCCGGTGTTGATCACAGGTAATATTTTATCTGAAAAGTCACACACAGTACTAGGATACGTATAAATCCTATCAAATTGATAGAATTTTTTGGTTCATCTTTTTTTCATTTTTCAATGTTACGTCTTTATACTGTACAGTGAGGACCCTCCCTATAGAATGGAGACTATCGAGGCTACGTGGCGGCCGGAGCACTAGCGCTAGCAGCAGCAAAGCGCCCAACTAGTTTAACAAATTTACACTTTTAACGTATTTAATAATCATAATTACTTACATAAATTTCAGAGTAGTTGCTGGAAATGCTGTTCTTCGTTTTCTAAACACACGTTGCGCCGACGTAGGAAGTTTTGGTACACTTGCAGTAATTCATCCTCACTGATATTTCGTATCGGTGCAGTTATTTCGTTCTTGAGAGCCTCCAGAGTACGCGGATTGTTTCTGTATACCATTTGTTTGAGGTTCTCCCGCAAGTAAAAATCGCACGCCACTGAAACTTATTAACAGATTTTCTGCAAACTTCTTCTTGAGAAGATAAGTTTCCTCAACGAAAATTCGATGTTTTGTTCTATTCCTAACCATGTTCACGGGACACGACGCAAGCTACAATACCTAATTGCAAGGCTTATTTATCACCAGTAAAGTATCTTGCCAGCTGCGTATGTAATAAATACTATGACAGCATCCAGGGCTTCTCGACCCGCTTTTGCAATCGGTACTGTGACCTTTATGCATCTCTGATAGCATAAAGTCTACATATTATTCCAACAAAATGTAATTCATGTCTCAAAGTCGATGTGAGAATAGAAGTTGCTTGTGAAACTAAAATGACAAAAGGATGGTTCGTACGTGACTTGAAGAAACTTTCTCCCAGCGCGGACAAAGGTAGCAGGAAAGAGAAAATCCACATCTGGACACCAAATGCGCCAGACAACGCGCGGAGGTCGTTACACTACGCGGGTAAATGCAGAAACCTCAACGATCACCTACCAAATAAACCCCGCCCATTTGAAAGGAATTAGAGCAGTAATTAGAATACAGAAACAGGAATTATACCATCGTATAGGGGATTATCCCAGTCTCTCAGAAATATCGTCAAAATTTAAATTGGATTATTCTGTGATTTTTGCCAGAATTAAAATGAAATCAGGGGGTGGATTTGAAACGACCAATGGCAGTGAGAGACGCTAGACGCGATCAAATCCCGCCGAAATTAAGGGACAATGAAGCAAATTACGGAGCTCATTATATAAGGATCCAACGATCGGATTTTGAATAAAAAGGAGTCATTGAGACATTGGAAATGAGGACGTTCTAAGGAGCTAGTTCGCATATTCATGTGAGTGTTATTTTGGAAATAAATTCTGAAACCCCCCTACTCCACGTCCCATTAAGAGAAATCGTATAAATAATGGATTGAAACACAGCGAAGTCAGTCTACTTTGGGGCATCGTCAGCGGCGGAAGCCCGTGCCTCGAGCCCTCAGAAATTAACGTGATTTTTTACAAGTTTTATAAGTTCTTAGTACGCGCTGTAGAGGCGAGAGCCCGCGCTTGAGGCATAAGAATAATTAACATTTTTACAAGTTTATAAATAGGAGCAAGTATTCCTCCGAAATCCGAACATCGCTAAGTATTCGCGAGTGCGAAGTAGAACAGTGCATATCATAACAGTATGACGCAGTTGTAATGATAGGTATAGCCGCCCGAGCTATTAACAGCTAGACCAGTATTCTAGGAAGCTATGAACTGTCGGCCGAACTAAATAAGTTGATGATAGCTATATTAGATAGGAGCCTCATGTGCGAGAACCGTGCATTGTGTTAATGGTAATAATTCACAGTGGACCTTTGTTTTGGTGAAATTTTGAGAAAAACCGTGTGTAAATTATCCTCCTATCAAGATGAACCAACTAATGAAGAAGACTGATATCAAGGACCAGAACCGCATCAGGAAATATGAGAGATAAGTAAATATTGTATGGGGCATGTGGGCCATAATGTTTCCCATTATTGGGGTCGGATAAGTTTATCTCGATCATAAGCAGTTATGATAAAAATAGATATTTTAGGCGTACCGGGCATGTTTGTGTAGATTTGTGTGTTTATCAGTAATGAGTATTTTTGTGTGTTTTATAACGTAATAAGTATATGAGCATCAAAGTGTTATTTTAAATATGGTTTTGTTTGGGATGTCATTAATCTTGTTGAATGCACAGTCAAGGGAATATTTGTTTGATAGTGCTTATGCACAATGTGATTGTAAAAGCTAAATGGGGAAGACCGCTCGATATTGTGACAAGACCAGTAAGTGACACTGAAATTATGAGAGTAATAAGTATGGTAAGTGATTATCACGCGAAGGTAAGACAAGAATGGCTGGAGGGTATTGTGAGATATATTCAGGTAAGGCTAAGAGTCGATCCTGGGTCAAGCAGAATTAAAGCGGAAGTGATATTCCCGCGTTCTTCGATGATATAATGGTGAGTGAAAATAATAGCGGAGATGATATTCCCGCATTCTTCGACGATATATAAATGGTAAGTAAAATGATTGAATTCATTATCTGATGAGAGTCCACTTTAGCTCCGTCGGAAAGGTATGGTATTGCTCGAGCCCAAGGCAGGTAAAAGGGAGTCTTTAAGAAACAGGTAGAAATATGGTTAGCCGTCTGAATTCTAAAAGCAGCCAGGAAGGTTGTGCCGGCCTGCTGGTTAGTACGGTGAAAGTGTGTCTGTCACAAGGTCGAGTTTGTCATTGTATTCTATGAAGGGAGGTAGTCCAACTTCCCGGGGTTTCTTTTTGTGTACCGCTTCAGGAAGCGATGTATTCTATTTGTCATTATTTTTGGAGTGCATTCATTATGTTGTTGTTTATTAATAATCACGGCGCACCGGCCGCCGAAGTATTTATTTGCTGCTTCATGTATGTTGACTTGTTTATTTTACTATAATTAACGGAGTTATAGCTCTGAGTGAAGTAATTGTTTTAAAGTTATAAAAACACACATGCCCGTAACCTAGAATAAATCTATTGCCTTCATTATCTGACTCTTGTGAGGAAAGATGATGATTGTACGAGTAGACATGTCCGATTTCCCAAAGAACAAGTTTTGCAAGTTATAAAAATGAGTGCGCAATATTTATTGTGATAGAATGGCTGGTTTATTTAAGCCATAGTTATTTGAATTAAGTCTGTTGACAATAACTCTTGGACTTGAAGCAGTGGACTGCAGTAAAATAGACTATTTTCTATTCCTGGTTTCAGCCAGTGTGAAACATTATTTTTGCATTTTTAATGTTGTTGATTTCAGTAATTTAAGGGAGTTGATTTTGTTTTTATTTGTCTATGGTTGGGAGAAAAGGGAGATGATGTTTTTGTGAAATAAATTATTTTATATTAGGAGTTCTCTGACCTACTGATTTTTAAGATAAGCCTCCTGTGATCCTGTGACTATATTCCTAGGATGTTTAGAATAAGTTAGAGCCACCCCGAACAGAGCACTACCCGAGTAAGAGTCGGCATCCTAGAAGAACGCAGAAGGGTATAGTACATACTATAAATCTGATGGTGAGTCATTGCAAACTACCCACAGCCCGGCCTTTGGAAAGCTCCGTTCTATAGGGATGGCCCACATAAATATTATTTCATAGGTATTACTGTTCGGCTCCGTTTCTAAATGGTTAGCGCGCTAGGCTTTTGCCCGCCTTGTCCAGGGTTCGATTCCTGGCCGAGCCATCAGGAATTTTAATGTCCTAGGGTAAATACCCGTGGCTTGGGGACTGGGTGTATGTGCCGTCTTCATCATCACTTCAACCTCATTACTAGGGGCAGATGACCTCGTAGTTCCGCCCCTTAAAACAACAATAACTAACTAACCTCATTACGACGCGCAGGTCGCCCACGGGCGTCAATTTGAAAGACCTGAACTTGGCCTCTCAGGAGGCCACACGATCATTCATTCATTCATTCATCAGTATTACTGGTCGTTTTCGCAGATTTTTGCAGTTATTGCAACAATTTTAAAAAGTAAAATCTTAATTTCGTTTTATTTAATAGTTTTTGTAGTAGGCTACATGGGGTTGATGACCGAGACGTCATCCCCATGAAATGAATCAAAAACAAAGCTTTGCGCATTAGTCCTGCACCACGACACCAAGAGTAATGGTGGGAGTCCGGAAATCGGAGATACGAATCCGGTGCTGGCAGCGGCCATTCTGAATGTGGTTTCTCCTTGAATTTTTCCACACTTCTCACAAGAAAATGCTGGGATGGTACCTTATCTCAAGATCCGAGTCACCTACTAAGGTCCCAGACCCTAACAATTAATTACAGAACGATTTGAAACCATTTTACACTCGATATTTGTTGTTTTTCGGTCGGTCAACACAATTGTACCCAAAAATTAAATGAGATTAATAATTTAAATTAATAAATTTATTAATCGCATGTAAATTCTTTTAAGGGTTAGGGATAACCCATTACAATTGGGTACAATCGTGTTGACGGACCGAAAAACATCAAATTACGATTACTAAGGCAATACTGAAAAAGGCGTCAAAACCCATAACCATGTAACAGTGTTGGTTCGTTGGTTGGTTCCTTAGTTTAGGGGCTGCGAAAACGCGGTCATGTAGTCCCGTGTACTTTGTGAGTGTGTAGAATCTGTCTGATAACCGGTGTTAATTGTGATGGCTGTATTAGTGTGTGTTATCTGTGATTCAGGTTGAAGAACTGCAGATGATTATTTTTTTCAAGTAGTTCCTACTTTTGCCACCAAATGCTACCGTCAACGACACCTCTGCGTGAACTAGGCTACTAGATGGCACCGAAACCGGCACGTGGCGGCGAACGTTGGAACCTTATAGAGCGTTAATGAAATCTAATCTACAAATTTAGCTTCACACAATTGAAGCCCTGAATATCATAACTGCACTAGTCCACTTTTTGACACTATATGAGTTATATATATCACTGAATTCGTCTCATTGAGCTCTACCTAATGATGAACATATCAACACAAGTTTCGAACATTTAGCCTATGTTATGATGTTAGTTAGTTTAGTGCAGGACTTGTGTTGTTAAGGAAGTCACCTGGCCATACAAGCCTACTGCGTAATTGAGCATCATAACAGCACAAGAGTGTAGCACCGCACGGAAATTGCCATACGGCGGGAAGCAAAGACCTTGGATATTATGGCGGGAACCAACACCAAGCAGAATATAGAATATAGATCAAACTCCATAACTACCAGCACAACATCAAGTGGTTTTCTGATTGAAATTTTTCTTTTGAAAGGCAGTGTTAAGATAGGGCAGTTGAAACATGCATATGAGACTGAACTCCGGATCAAAGTTCATAAAGCGAAAGATATCGGTAAATGCATCTCTTCTATTCACCCTGAACATCGTCCTTACTTCCAAAATCTTATGAATAAATATGGGAAGGTTCAAAATGTTAATGTTGAAGAGTCAGGAAGTGAAGTCTGGGACTCAGATTATAATGTGGATGTGTTTCACTGTAAGGTGTGACTGATGCCCAATCTGTTCAACTTTATTCAATAAAAAGTTTTGCCATATTGTACTGTTTTGTTTTTATTGTGTAGTTTGCTTATTGTACGTACCAACTATCCACTTAATCCAATACTTTTATCACTGGAACCGAAAAATAATATTGAAGAGTTTCATAACAACACAAGTCCACCATATTCATTAATTTATTACACAAAAAGTACAAATAATCGCTAAGTTTAGTCAATTGTGTGTAATTCGTAATTGGGCACAGTTTCTACAGTAAAAAAATTAAAGTGCTAAGCGCCCATTTCGAAAAGTTATGAAGTTTTTTTTTAATTATCTCAGAAGTTATTAAATGGGACTTGTGCAGTTGTGAAACTCAGAGCTTCAATTGTAGTTAGTGAAAGGTTCTTTTACATGCCATGCATCTAAGACATGGGCCCGCCGGCTTTACTTCCCCTCCGAAGGAAGGCATACTGAGGGATTTTTAACGCTCTTAAAAAATCTGACGAATCCGGCCGATTTTGAACCCGCGATCTTGGGCGTAGAAGCTCATAATGCTACGCTGCCAAAGCCGCTCATTTTACAGTGTTGGCTTACTAACAACCGAACATTAACTTTCTGCCCACCAACACTACAGTAACATATGCCAAATTAAATTGGGTGGTAAATATGTGATACCACCTGAAAAATCAACTTGTGATTGATTATTGATTGCACAGATTATAAGAGGAGTTGGGAGGGAGAAGGGTTATAGGTATGACATGTTTCTCTCGTCAAGCGAACATCATCAAATACAGTGCACAAGACAGAAGGGCTCTACAAAAATCCACAATCCCTTCAGGCTATGAACTTAATGTTGAAAATATGACTTGAGAATTTCATTTTGAAATATGGCATCGGCGGCTTCGGTGGCGTAGTTGGTAGCATTATGAGCTTCTATGACCAAGATCGCGGTTTCGAACCCGGCCGAAGTCGTCGGATTTTTTAAGAGCGTTAAAAATCCCTCAGTATGCCTTCCTTCGGACGGGAAGTAAAGCCGGCGGGCCCATGACATAGATTTATGTCATGTAAAAGAACCTTCCACTAACTACAATTGTGTGAAGCTAAATGTGTAGGTTACATTTGATTAACGCTCTATTAAGTTTCGACGTACGCCGCTAGGTGCCAGTTGTGGTGGCATCTAATAGCAAATTTCGCGGCTAGGTGTCGTTGAAGGTAGCATTTGGTAGCAAAAGTAGGAACCACTTGAAATTGATCGTCTGCAATCCTTAACCGAATTACATATAACACACACTAATACAGCCATCACAATTAACACCGGTTATCAGACAGATTCTACACACACCCAAAGTATCGCGTTGTCGCAGCCCCTAAGCTGAGGAACGAACCAATCATTACATAGGTGATAAGCCCTAAATGTCATCCAATTAAGTGTCCCCTTCCCCATTTTTGTACATAAAAGCGTGTTATATTGTGATTAGGTTAGGGAATGTAAATACTTGTTTCCCGTCCAAAGCAGTTGGGTACAATTTCTGTTGACCGACTGGAAAGCTTTCTTTAATAATGCGAGGAAGGAAGATTTAGTTTAACGTGACCGTGAATCTTATGATTATGAGCCACGGGACTTCTTTTTTACGTGGAATCCGAACCATAGGACATGGCATTTCGCTTCGAAAATCTCACATGTATTGACCGGGAATCGGTCAATCCACCTTGGTGAGAGGTCAAAAGCTTCACCGCTACGCCACCTCGCCCCCAGCTTTAATAGTGGTGTAGAATGTCTGCATCCTTCTCTATGCCCGATATGGACATGATCTCTTCGACTTAACTCCCACAAACAAGACATTCCCGAACGTACAGCTGTGTGGCTAGTAGGCGCCGGTGCCCAGCCTTGAGCCCCAAGGTCATCTGGCCTTGCTACCGGGCTTTGATCCCCTCATCGCATGAACGTGAACTGCATGTTATTAATAATTAAAACGGCATGTTTCCGCTGGATTTCTTTAAAACACCAGTGTTACTATTATAGTAAAGCCATAATTATTTCCGACTTGACCTTTCAGTGCTAGGCTAGAGTTTCGTTCGCTAAATCGCGACATCGCGAACGAAACTCAATTTGTCGTAATATATCTATATGAATGGCTGCCTGTGATTGTCTGGTTCAAGTGATTTTCCTTCTGACCACTAGATAACTCTAGGCTAGGGTAACACTGAAACGTCAAGTCGGAAGTAATGACTGCTTTACTACAGGGTAATTTTTTGCTGGAGCGGGGCCAGTGGCCGGCTACCAGGCGCGCGCACGCCTTCCGCCAACCAATCGAACTCGGTCCGCAGATTGTGTGGGGGTAGAAACCGTCACAGAGTATATTATTAATGGTATATTCACCATCAAATCATGATTAAAGAACTCACCTCTTCACGATGCTTCAAGATGTTCTCCTTCAGCTGACAGACAGTAACTTTGGAAGTTATATCGTTACATTATGTAGCTACTCCTGTTCCCCTCTGCGTGTTTACTGTGATTAATAGAAGCACAGACCTAAGCCCGTTTGATGTTTAATTGTGGGGTGATTTAAAATACAGAGTTTACAGACCAATTACCCGTACTCTAGTGAACAATATACGGCAGCAGATGTTCCTCACAGCCGGCCCTCTGGTTTTGGGGTAGCGCGTCTGCCTCTCACCCGGAGGCCCCGGGTTCGATTCCCGGCTCCGTCAGGGATTTTAGAAACCGACGTGAGGGCTGGAACGGGGTGCACTCAACCTCGTGAGGACAATTGCGTAGCTGTCTGACAATTAGGCAGCGCCCCGATCACGAAAACCAAGATTTACGGCCGAGGGGACCCGATTCGCTGATCACGCATCACCCCAATATCTGCAGGCCAAATGGCTGGGCAGCGGTCACTTGGTAGGCCTAGGCCCTTCACGGGCTGTAATGCCAGGGGTTATATGTTCCTCACAACAGAAGGGAATTACAACGTGTAAACGCTAGTTTATTTACATCGTCCAACGCCTGTCTGTCAGCTGAAGGAGAACATTTTCAGCATCGTGAAGAAGTAATTTCCGTAATCATGATGTGCTGGTGAATTTACCATTAATTAATGTACTCTGTAATGGTTTCTACTCCGCGCAATCTGCGGGACGAGTTCGGTTGGCTGGCTGAAGGCATGCGCACGCTTGGTAGATGGCCGCTGGCCCCACTCCAGCAAAAAAAAAAAAAAAAACATCCTGTAGTAGTGTAATTGGAAACCTCAAGGGGCCATCAAGATCACTAAACTTACCCGTTACATTCCCTAATCTTGGAAATGCAAAACAGTTTGATGCAGCCTGTCATTCATGTGCTTGTGTTTGAAGCTAGGATTAATAATAGTAATGTTATTGGTTTTACGTCCCTTTTAACTACTGCGACTTTTAGAGACGCCGTGGTGCCGGAATTATGCCCCGAAGGGGATCTTTAACGTGCCCGTAAATCTACTGACACGGCTCCCTCATATTCGCACACCTTTCAATGCCAACCGACTGCACCGGGATTCACTTCGGAGGTCCGGGTTCGATATCCGGCTCTGCCAAGAAAATATAATTCTGGTCTGAGGGCTCGTTAAATCGTGCACCATGGCCCCGCGGGCAGCTGCAGCAAATCCGGAGCGGCTATCCCAGGTTCTTCCACACTACCTCCAGGTAAATGCTGGGATAGTGCCTTACTTCAAGTCCCGGAGTACCTACTTCCTTCCTGTCCCTAATACAGCTACATACTCAAACATTACCACAGTCATCACATAAATGCAGGTTATCAAAGTCAACATACCCCAACTACACGAGGATGATGACCAAGATAATCTAAGCTCCTGAAATGAATTAACAGCAACAACAACGTAAGTTAGTTGTAAGTCAGTAGTTACCGTAGTAGTCTATTAGTTCTAGATGTTCATTTCATCATCTTTCATTTTCACCCAAACCATAAGGGGCCGATAACCTAGTTGTCAGACCCCTTAATACATCAATCATCATCATCATCATCATCATCATCATCTTCTTCTTCTTCTTCTTCTTCTTCTTCTACCATAATAGTCTCCTTCGGGCTAAATCATCGCCATTATTATCATTATAGATGACTGTGTTTAAGCAAGGTTCATACATTGATGCAGTCCATTCCAACTATCAGCCATTATTACAGCAATAAGAGCAAAATTAACCAATTGATAACGCTGAACTGTTAGCTAGTTTGCGATAAGAAGTCTATTACACGCGATTATATCTGCAAATATATCATCATGAAGCCATATAATTATGATCAATCGCAGTCAATTAGGTTGAGATTTGCAAGATACTTGCTAATGGGCTTCTTTAAAATCTAACGAGGATGGATCAATTATTTCCTGAGCGTTCATTGGAGTAGAGAACTCAGCCCTAAAACACAGTGCTATGTTAAAAGTTAGATTCTTCAAGGATTCGATTTGACTGTACTGTATTATATAGCCTAAGATTCATCTAGTGCCGGATAAATATTGAAAACACCGGAACGGTGACCGAGAGGGCTCACGCGCAACCTCGTTCCTCGCTGGCAAGGATTCGAATCCCACCTCGGCCATCCTGAAAATGGTTTTCATGGTTTATCATTTCCACCACCAGCCAAATGCCGGGACGATCCCATTGAATATATCCACGGCCGATTTCCTTCCAGAAACCCCTCCCTGACCCGTCCTGAAACGAAAATAAGTGGCCATAGGCTGCATTATTAAAATTATAAATATTATCCAAAAAAATAAGTCAACGCAAATCGGTCTAGAATTTGCACTACTCAGTGTATGGCAAACTTGCGCGGATAAACAAACCATTATCCGCATCTACCCCGCATCCGCACGACTGTTATCCACGTCCACCCCACATCCACACGATTGTTATCCGCATCCGCTGACATAACGATAATATTTTTAGCCTACTTTTCACATTTTGCAAAAATGAGGAAAAAGTAGACTTATGAGATCGATCCGGGAAAATGTGTGTCTGTCTGGCTGTGTGTCCCCCCCCCTATCAACTCCTAAACGGCTGCAGCAATCAAAACCAAATTTAGTATGAGTAAAGATGAGCACCGGAATATCTCACGTCCATATTTGAAAATGATGTCAGTGCTACCAACTGCTGAAAAAACGCACTAGAAATTTGAGCTCCATGTTGGATATCTCGCAAGGTATGCATGGGAGCTATTCCAAAATTGGTACACGTGCAGATAATACTATTTCAGTTTAATTTTCAGGAGGCCAACAATGACAGTGTTGCCAAAATAATTTTAAGCCTTCTGATAGGTCCAATGTTTAAATGCATATAACTTCTACACTATCAAGTGTATTTCAACCAAATTTTGTATGTAATATCTGTACATAAACAGATATGATTGAGCGTATTCCTAAGAGCCACCAGGGCTGCCAACTGTTAGTAATTGCTCTCTCTATTTTTTTTATCCAAATACCAATATATCAGGAAGTATGCAAGCCAACAGCTTTAAACTATGCACACGTATATTCTGACATTTTAGATTAATTTTGAGTAACTTATATACGTCAGTTCTACCAACATGATTATAAGCCTGCTGATAGTACCAATTTTTAAATACATGTAACTTCTATACTATCAGTTGCATTACAACCAAATTTCGTATGTGCTATGTGTACCATAACATAATATCTGTAAGTATTGTTAAGAGCAATCAGGGCTGCCAACTGTTAATAAATGCTGTCTATATTTTTTTTACCCTAATAACAATATATCAGAAAGTATGCAAGCCAACAGCTCTATACTTTGCACACGTATAGCACCTGACATTGTAGATTAATTTGGAGTAATTAATACAAGGCAGTGCTGCCAACATGATTCTATGCCTGCTGATATGTCCAATTTTAAAATGCATGTAACTCCTATACTAACAAATGGATATTATCCAAAATTGGCACAACAAGATATCATAATATTTCAGATTATTTCTGACCAGCACACGCATGGTATTGTTGGCAACATGCTTTTACGCGTGCTGATAGATCCAGTGTCTAACTGCATGTAACGTCCATTGGACTTCAACCTAATTTTGTATTCTGTACCTTAAGAGATGGAACTAGGAATATATTCAGTCACCAGGGCTGCCAACTGTAGTGCTCTATTAGGCTAAATTATACCAGGTATATTTTGAACTAATTTGATATTTCGATATTACCAACTTAATTTTGTCATTATTCTAGATAGGTTCATATACTGTAGAACAGGGTGGTCCAACCTTCAGTTACGCGAGGGCCAATCAAACTTTATTATAGGAATATGAGGGCCAGATACATTCCAGAAACAAAAGTATTACATATTTTACCCAAAAACATTTATTAAAATTTATATTAAAAGAAGTTTAATATACCACTTAATTTTACAGTCGAGAAATCAATGTGATGACTGGCTCTGCTTTCCTGATACAGGTGTATCAATGTCCACTGTAAGTTGAGTAAGGCAAAGTCTCAGGCTCGATTCTAGTGAAGCGCTTTCAATTCGATTTCTCGTTTTTGATTTAATTTGTTTGAGAGCAGAAAAAGCACTCTCGCACCCATGCGTACTGCCAAACAGCGATAACACTTACAGAATTTAAGTAGTTTAGGAAAACGTTCTTTAGAAATCAGTTTCCAGAAATTTTCAGGGACATCACACTTTTTAGTCTGGTAGAATGGGTCTGTCTGAAGATACCAAATTTCCATTTGAAGATCCCAGGGCACCTCACTCACTTCAATATCTATGGGGTTGTTGAACAGTGCAAGTTTTGGTTTTAGGGAGTGAACATCCTGGAATCTGTTCTGAAACTCTTTCTTGAAATCTATTATTATTTCATGAAACATACTAAAATTTATATCACTTTTTTCTCCTCTCAACTGCTGACAAGATGGAAAGTATGCCTTATTATTTGCCTTCAATGCAATTTGCATTACATCAAGTTTTTTGCGTAAACCCTCAATATGTCCATAAAGCTGGGAGATATTTTGTTTTCTGCTTTGTAGTTTCAGGTTTAAAGCATTTAAATGGGATGTTAAATCTGTCAGAAAAGCAAGATTATTTATAAACTGGATTTCTTCCAGTTTTTCTGGATACTCATGCCCAATGTTTTCATTTTTGAGAAAAGCAAGAATTTCATTCCTCAACCCAAAAAACTGTTGCAAGCAATTTCCAGTACTTGGCCAACGCACTTCACAGTACAATGAAATGTCACCATACTCAGTTTCCAAATTGTCCAGGAATGCAATAAATGCTCTGTGTCTACAGGCTTTATTGCCTCCCCTTATTAAATTTACAATATTTACAGCAGTTTTCATTGTCTCACTGAGCCTTATAAGTTTTCCATAGAGAGCCTCCTGGTGGATAATGGAGTGGAAAAACAAAACATTCAATCCATTTGCTTTACACTGTCCTACTAAACCAATGTTAGCACCAACCATTGATTTAGCTCCATCTGTTGCAATGCTAGAACACTTCACAAAACCTCCATGTTTTGAAACGACATCATCCAGTGCGTTGAATATGTAAATACATTTTTTGCTGGTTTCTAATGATTTTAATTCCAACAATTCTTCATGAATTTCAAATTCTTAGTTTATTGTTCTGACAAAGATAAGGATCTGGCCGATGTCAGCTATGTCTGTGCTCTCATCTAGAGCTAGAGAGTAAAATTCAATTTTTCCAAAATGCTCCTGAGAGAACCTGAAACTTCACCAGCCATATCATTAATTCTTCTACTAACTGTCTGATGAGACAAGGGAACTGTTTCAAAATGTTTAGCCATCCTATTATCTCCAAATGAAGATGCCATTTTTACAGCACATCTCTTAATGAGCTCACCATCCCTAAAAGACTTTTTAATTTTTGATAGCTCTATACATACCTCATAAGATACCGTTTAAACCGGCAGTGTTTGATGGTTGCTGAAATATTTTCTTCTGTCTTGTTAGTTTCAGCTTCAAATCATTAAACATACAACTTCTGGCACTTCCCTGGTATTGATCGTATTTTGATTTATGCAAGCTGGTATAGTGTCTATTGACGTTATGCTCCTTCGAAACACCTAAGACTTGAGAACAGATAACTCACTGTGGTTTTCCACTATGTTCAACAATAAAGTAACTTTCCTGCCTCTTTGACTGAAATTGTCGTTTCTCACCTTCAACACGCCGTTTATTAAGTCCCGCCATATTAGGTACCGCTCTCGCAACAACGATGACAACAAACTCTCGTCGTACTACGAGTATATCTCTCGAACAACCTCTCTCGTCAAAAACAACCTCTTCGAACAGCCATGCGCTCCCTCTTTTAGGGAAATCCGCCGCAGCACATGAACGATCACGAACTTATCGGCAGCCAATCACTGGCAGCCAACCAGTTTTCGCCTGGAGGCGGGGCCGCTTCTCGTACCGTACGTATTCGTGGAAAGACAATTCTGATTACTGGCGTATTTTTAGGGAGCTTTCCTTTCCCATCTGGCTCCTTCGTAACATTACTGAATGAAAGTTAAAATTAAAGTAGGCACGCCACGGATTATAACTGTCGAAGAGTGAAGGGCAGTAAGAAGGGCAAGGGCCAACATAAATGAACAGGCGGGCCGCGGGTTGGACCACACTGCTGTAGAATAATCATTGGCATGAAAAGTAGGCTGTATAGTTCTTCACGGTACTTCTTGTTAATTTATTAGATGAAGCATAAAGTATTAAAGCAACACATTTAGACATTTGAGAAGAACTTCGTTACCCGAGGGCTATGTGTGAATCACAAGACAATGTTAACTGAGTTTGTCCCTCTGAGTAACGGTCAGTTAAACTGTGGGTGGCTAATTATGGTACTTACCTAGTCGTCGGATATACCCGCGCAGGCAAGCACAGGTATAAAATAATGTTTTCTTTCTTCTTTTTTTTCTTTTTTTTTCTTTTTTTCCCCCGGCAAAAGTCAACACTAATTGAGGGTATTTCCATGACTGGCTTCACTCACTTCTCTATAATTCTCATACAATCCAAGCGAATGCAAACAGAGAAATAGCAAGAAACGTGAAAGACGCACATCATTGCAAAAACTCATTATTAAAAAGAAAATCCAGTACAACATTGCATTCTAAGAAGTATCCGTAAATTTACTCTAAACATTATCCGCAACTTATCTGCTATCCGCACAGGGCTTTATAACCAGACGACACAAAATATTCAGTGTAAAAATAGTAATTTATTAGGTTATTCACTCATTTTCATTTGAGACTGTTTTGCCGTTCAGCGTCCAGTCTTGTCTGCAAGTCTCTGTCTACGTACGAGTGGCCTCCATGATCCCCTATTAGCAGTTAGCACTGCAGCTTCCTCTGAGTCTACACCTCTCACTTTGAAATCGTTCAAAACGCATTAACCTCTTAGGTAATCTCTCCTCCCCCATTCTCTTCACATGACCCCACCATCTGAGTCTGCTCATACGAACAGCTTCATAATGCGTGTTCATCTCTAATTTAGCCTCTTACTCTTCATTAAGAGTACCTTCCTGCCATTCCTACCCACATAAATCAGTTACGTCTAGCTTATGGAGCTGATATCCTGAATCTAACCAGCTATCACTTTCATAGAGCAAAGTCGGTCTATAGTCATCACGCCGGGAGATGGCAGTTCAACACGCTGCGACGGGGTAAGAAGGGAGGGGGTCTTGCTGTACGCATGCGCGGCCCGCCTATTCCAAACCTAAATATATCGGCTGGCAGTCAGTTGCTGTTACTTACTGCATGATAATTTGTTATCGGGCTTCACGTGTGTGTGTATTGATATCTTCCTTCCTACTGTCGATATTCTTACAAGCCTTAGTGTTTACCTTTAACAGTGTGGCAGGATCAGGTACAGTAGTGGAAATATTGACCAACTTAATGATTTTGGAATGTATGATACGCAGTGAGCGGGAAGACAATTGCAGTTCAAACCCGACTGCCATTTCCTGGCAAGATATCAGTACCTACTGAGCGATGTAGGGAGATGATGATGATGATAATTGTTGTTTTAAGGGGCCTAACATCTAGGTTATCGGCCCCTAATGGTCTGGGTGATAGCGAAAATGCCAATGAGGTGGAAACCAGAACGAAAATTAAGTGAGAAGGAGAATACTTACAAAAAGGAACTCAGATTGTAACTACTCACAAAATGGAGGGCGGTAATACGTACAAAAGGGAATTGAGAACAAAGGAATAGATTGAAAAATATGCACAAAATGTAAGTTAAGTTCAAAATACGTACAAAATGCAACGTGCAGTCGAAATACTTACAAAATGCAAGTGAAATTCAAAATACTTACAAAATGCAAAGGAGAGTGAAAATACGTACAAAATGCAATTGAGGTTACAAAATACTCACAAAAGTCACAGCCCCTATATTGAAAGACTTACTAAAACGCAATTTAGAATGTCAATACTTACAAAATGCAATTAAGGTTGAAAACACTCACGAAATGCAATTTAGATCGAAAAGACTTACAAAATGCAACAGAGATTGAAAACACCTACAAAATGGAGTGTAGATGAAAAAAAACGTTAAATGGAATTTAGATACACGGGGAGCGCATTAACAAAAACAGTGCGGGAACCTTAAAGAGAAAAGGAAATACAATTAAAAGAAAACAAGAGGTCTGGCCCCTCGAAGGAGGGTTCAGGAAAGATGAGACAAGGGCCAATTAAGGCGGGAAAGTGAAAGACTCCCTAGGCCTCTGATACCCTAATACCGTCGGGGTCGGAGAAGGACAACAGTTGACGAAGGGAGGTAGACAGGAAAGAAGACGGAGAGGAGCCCGGCACAAGTAAGTGGAAGCAATGCCGGACTCAGCTGGGATCCCGTGGTCGCCAACCCACGTCCCACTAGATGTGAGCCCCTGGGGGAGAGGTAGGGAGAGTTTCGTTGCTACACAAACTTCTTTCTTGCGGAATATAGAGCGCAACAGAGAACTCACTGCATTGGCTTTTCTGTACCTCCACTCTATTTCTTTCTCCACACTACCATTCTGAGAGAATACACAGCCTAAGTACGAAAAGTGGTCCACCTGCTCCAATTTAGTTCCTCGTATCTCGTAAGATATTTTCTGGTGTTCTTCCGTACTGACATGACCGTTTTTCGCACTCATTAAATGGGTATATTTAAACGATTATCGATACATCGCTATTCCTTAACCAAATTTGTGAACACTTTACTAACTTTATTGTATTTCCATGTGTTGATTTATTATAATAAATGTTTATATTCCTTAAATATTTAGCATTGAAATACACATCATAGCAACCAAACCTATAAATGTAACCAATAATTGATGCTGTGCTGGAGTATATAAGATTCCTTGTTCCTGTGGTTACGTATATATTGGTGAGACATGTAGGAGAATCAAAACATGGGTCAATGAACATCGTAGGCATTTACGTCTTTGCCAACCCGAGAAGTCTGCGGTTGCTGAACATGCCATACAGAATGACCATCGAATTCTTTTTGATGAAACTTCTGTCGTCTGTATAGAGATACATTTCACAACTGGAGCGTGGCGCTCTATGGAAGTGAAACTTGGACTATTGGTGCAGCAGAAAAGAGGAGAATTGAAGCATTTGAAATGTGGTGTTACAGGAGAATGATGAAGATCAGATGGGTAGATAGGGTTACAAACGAAGAGGTATTAAGGCGAGTGGGAGAGGAGAGATGTTTCTGGCGACTGCTAATGAAGAGAAGAGATAGGTTGGTAGGACACATACTAAGACACCCAGGAATAGCAAGCTTAGTTATGGAAGGAAGGGTCGAGGACAAGAACTGTAGGGGTAGACCAAGGTTAGAATATGTTAAACAGATAGCCTCTGATGTAGGATGTGGTAGCTATGTAGAGATGAAACGATTGGCTCCGGACAGGGAGGCATGGAGAGCTGCATCAAACCAGTCAAAAGACTGAAGACTCAAACAACAACAATGATTCGGGAGGCGTTTGAAATAAGAAAACAAGCACACAACTTCAAAAAAAAAAGTCATGGTTATCTCTTGAGTAAATCATGGCTGTCCTCTATAGTTTCATTACCAACTGGGTCTGGCGGCTTCGGTGGCATAGGTGGTGGCATGCTAAGCTTCTGTGCCCAAGGTTGCGGGTTCAAAGCCGGCCGAAGTCGTCGGATTTTTTAAAGAGCGTTAAATATCCCTCAGTGTGCCTTCCTTCGCTGGAGAAGTAAAGCCGGCGGTCCAATGTTATAGATTCATGGCATGAAAAAGAATCTTCCACTAACTGCACTTGTGTGAAGCCAAAATTTGTAGGTTGGAATTGATAACGCTCTATTAGTTCCAACGTTCGCCGCCAGGTGCTGACTGCAATGCTACCTAGTAGGCAAGTCCGCAAGCAGGGTGTCGTGGACGATAGCATTTGGTAGCAAACGTAGGAACTACTTGAAATTACTGTCTGCAGTTCTTACTTCAATTAAAACAGATAACACACGCTAGTACAGCCATCACAATTAACACCGGTTATCAGAAAGATTCTACAAACACCCAAAGTACACGGGGCTACATGACCGCGTTGTCGCAGCCCCTAAACTAAGGAACCAACCAACCATCTTCTTGGTCTTAGGAGGTCATGGAGTAACTATTTGTTTCGACATAGCTTCCTATCTCATACCATTTATCTATGGAGGCTATATGTCATTGTTTACTTATTCTTTCTTTCTTTCTTTCTTTCTTTCTTTCTTGACAAACAAGTAGTCGTCTCGAAACGTCGGTTTTTTTAAGTTTCACTCGGCCTAATAGCCCCAAACCTATAGGCTATTATGAATACATTTTAAATTCATATTATGTAATTCCTAACCTAAATAAAACTGTGACGGAGGTTAGTTGAGCTTAAATGATACAATGGGAAACAGTTAATTGAATTCTACGCGTACATGGAACAGTATCTGCTTTAGAACAAGATTTAATTATTCCAATGTAGCCAACGTATATCGAAAGCAATGCTCTATTCAACTTGGGGTTGATAACTAAATCAACAATTAACATCACCATCATCATCCTATTCATTATCATATTAAATTTAAGTTAAAACTATTCAGAATGTTACAAGATTTAATACATTTCAAGGTTGATTTGATAAAATCCTCTTTATTATGGTAAGTTTCCCTTAAAACATATTTTTGAACGCGCTCTAACATTCCAAATAACAGTGATGATAGGGGTAGGCTTTTAAGCGTTCATTGCCACGGAGGGATATTCAGGTATAGATATTTACTTATACCAAATTTGGTTCGGGTAGCTGCAGCCGTTTAGGAGTTGACAGACAAACAGGCAAACAGACAGACAGAGAGAGAGACACAAACCTGCCCGAGTGATCTCATAAGACTACCTTTTCATCATTTTTGGTGGCTTCGGTGGCGTAGTTGGTAGCATGCTGAGCTTCTATGCCCAAGATCGCAGGTTCAAAACCGGCCGAAGTCGTCGGATATTTTAAGAGGGTTAAATCCCTCAGTATGCGTTCTTTCAGAGGGGAAGTAATGCCGGCGGGCCCTTGTCATAGGTTTATGGCATGAATATTACCTTCCATTAACTACAATTGTGTGAAGCTAAATTTGTTGGTTAGATCTGATTAACGCTTTATTAAGTTCCAACGTTCACCGCCAGGTGCCGACTGCGGTGTCATCTAGTAGCCAAGTACACCGCTAGGTGTCATTGACAGTAGCATTTGGCAGCAAACCGTAGGAACTATTTGAATTTGATCGTTTGCAGTCCCTACCTGAATTACAGATAACACACACTAATGCAGCCATCACAATTAACACTGGTTATCAGACAGATTCTACACACACCCAAAGGACACGGGGCTACATGACTGCGTTGTCGCAGTCCCTAAACTGAAGAACCAACCAACCATAATTTTTGAACATGTAAAAAGTAGACTGATGATTATATTGAGAAATTTTCATTTTCTTTGTTTTATTTTGGACGTGAAGTATTATATGAATTTTTCAGTTTCTACTCATTTAAAAGTTCCCAGAAAATTTTAACAATTTGCACTGCCGGGATTTTCTGGGAAATATTCCCGATGTCAAAGTTCCCGGGAATTTACCCATCACTCATACAATCACGATTTGAAATTTTTCATACAATTTTGAACTCTGTGAATATAAACACCACAAATGTGTTGTTTTAATAGTTTATACATTCCCCATTGAGTAGCCTAGTAATCTCCACATACCAGGCACGCGATGACGCAAGGAGAAGGGAAATGAAGAGCGGAGCAGACGCTACATCCGGGCGGGGATCCACATGCGGCGCGCGTCAGGCCAAAGGCGGCAGATTGATGGGGTCATGAGGCTAAGGCATTTGCATCCGTCCCATCAGGCTCAATCTGACACTAAACAACTTATCACAGATCGCAGTTCAAGTGAACTGTACGATCTAGTATAATATCCATCTTGTGGAGTAGTGACTAGCTGCTGTTATTTCATTTGAGGGGCTTGGACATCTTGCTCATTTAGCCCCGTGTATTTGGGTGAATGTACAACTTGTATTGTTGTGATGTCTGATACTTCTAAGTTTATGGCAAAAGCTAGGAATGTGGGATTGGTGGTCAAGGACGATAAAACCAAATATATGGTTATCTCACGCCGACATAAATTTCTCTGATACCATCCATACTGACAGGACACAATTTTGAACGGGTTGAGAAGTTCAAGTATCTGGGCTCAATACTATCCAGAAAAAGTGAGATTGAGAAGGAGATACAACAGAGGATTATGGATGCATATCGAGTCGTTAAGTCACGTTGATTTCTCAGAATAGCAAAATCGACCTTTATATGGCTCTAGTAAAACCGGTACTATTGTATGGGTGCGAGACATGGGCGACACCACAAACTCTTGAAGTAGGCATGCGTACCTTTGAAAGGAAAGTGTAGAGGAAGATATACGGGCCCGTATTCAATGTGGACGAAGGGAGGTGGGAAAGGAGGCAGAAGGAAGACCTCTACCAACTATTTGAAAAATCAAATATTGGTAGAACCTTTAAATACGACGACTTCAGTGGCTAGGGCATGTTGTTAGAGCAGAAACATCTATTCCTAACGGAGTTTTTAACTCCCGGCTGATTGGCAAACGCCCAATAGGCTGTCCAAGGACTACAGTAGGTGGAGAGATAGAGTGATGGTGACTTTGGAAGAAATAAAACCTACAGCTTCCCTTGGTGACGCTACAGATAGAAGGAGGGGGAACAGCATCTGCAATAAATATTTGAAATTGTGACCAGAGACATGACTCTCGTATGTGATTCAACCTCTGATTTTATTGTATTTTTTTCTTCATTGTTATTTCATAAAATATCTTTGTACTGTAGATCTTTTGTAATGGTTGTGTCCTGATTGCGACCATTCCGGATTGCGTTCACCTCATTAGCAGTCCAGATTGCGGTCACTTTCATTGTAGAGAAGAACTATAAACATTCCTGCGTCCAGATTGCGGTCACTTTTCTTGGGAGACCGGTCCTTGGTTCTTGGTTCTTCCCGACTGACTCATAGCTTCCGTAAGTTTTGTGGATAACAAGGGGAAACTGATATTTCACTAACTAACCAAAGAATACAGTTCAGTGCTCAGCTGAGCACACCCCATAAAACTTCGCTTAAAAAAATCAAGTCCCCTCCCAATCTGACACCACCTCGTAAAGCAATGATTATATCATTTTCAGTCTTAAGAATAGAAACATTTCAGGATCGGAATCGACGACCTTCACTTTAAACAAAATTGTTTAAACGGGAAATTTTATACTTACAGGGTATAATTTTTAATTTCTGCCCCTCCCCTCCCATTTGAGACGCGAGATATCTATTTTTAGCCTATTTTCAATTTTGAAAAAATAGGCTTATGAGATCACCTTTTGTCCGTGTGTGTGTGCGTGCGTGCGTGTGTGTGTGTGAGGTGTGTGTGTGCCCCCCCCCCTAATAAAATCTAAACGGCTAGAGCGATTTCAATGAAACTCGGTAAGTTCATAGCACTATTCCCGGCGACCTTGACCGTGCCCTTCAAATTTTGTTACGTCTCACCAATCCAACATGGCGGCAGTGCGAAATATTTCACTAGCATTCAATATCTCCGAAACTATTACCGATATCGCCCTGAAATTGTGTATGGTGATAAAGGGCACTACTAGAAGTTCACCTATGAGAATTCCAAAAACCTGGTGACTAAAAAACCAACATGGCGGTCAAGCGAAATTGAGACTTTTAAATAGACATTTCTCGCGATTTAACTATCCAAACGTAATGAAACTTGGTACAGCAAATGTTTATACACATTGTAATGCACTGGAGTCTAATTTAGTTCAATTGTTTACATAACCTCAAAATGGCGGCTGTGCAAAATATTTCACTGACATTCTATATCTCCGAAACTATTACAGATATCATCATGCAATTTTGTACGGTGATAAAGGGTACTGATACAAGTTTACCTATGTATATTTCATAAACCTGTAAAGTACAAAACGAACATGGCGACCAAGCGAATTTGAAATATTTTAATAGACTTTTTCGTGATTTAACTCTCTGAGTGCAATGAAATGTGGTACAGTAAATAATTTTGCATATTGTAATGCACTGCCATCTAATTTAATTCAATTGTTTACATAACCTCAAGATGGCGACTGTGCGAAATTTTAAAATTAAGTTTTTATTCTTGTGTCGTAATCATGCGATCGAAGTGAAAGTTTGAATAATGAAGCTAGGCAATAATTGTCCTTGAATGATACATAACTCTATGGCCAATACATATAACAATCCTAAATGGCGAGCTTCCGAAATATTTAGACGGTTCTCAATATCTATGAATCTTTTACACCAACCAAACTGATTTTTTTTATGTTCATAGAGACTATGAACACATGTTCACCTATAGGACTTTCAGTAACCTGGTGACCGCAAATCCAACATGGCGGCGACGCGAAGTATAAATATTTAAATGGACGTTTCTCGCGAATTAACTATCCAAGTGCCGTGAAACGTTGCACTTTAAATGCTTATACAAATGTTGATCCACTGGCATGTCATTTATTTCAATTGTTTGCATAATCACAAGATGGCTGGTGTGCGTACTTTTAAAATCTCGTTTTTACTTCTTGTGTTCTAATCATGCGATTGAAGTTTGAATACCACACGTACACAATAATCTTAATGCAATAGTGCAAAAATAAAAATCCATCCTGGCGACCATATGAAATATTTAGACGGTTCTCAATATCTACGAATCTGTTACAGCAATTAAACTGAAATTTTGTATGTTGATAGAGACAATTAACGTGAGCAGGATATATGAAAATAGGCTGTATAGTTCTTCACGGAACTACTTGTTATAATAGGTAGCCTACTGTATATAGTGAAAAACTTTCTTTTAATTACCTCGAAAAATTCGTCTCGTAAAAGTAATTTGTTCTGCGTTTGATTCTAAATCCCCTTTGTAATTAATTTTTGTCCCCGCCCCTCCTACACACAAAATCAAACATTTGAAGTTTTATTAACATTCCAAAGAGAACTAACATATGGCATGTGCCTCAACATTGGCAAGATATTTTTAACATACTTTCTTTTTATAAAAAAAAAAAAAAAAAAAAAAGGCTTATGAGATCACCTTTTGTCCGTGTGTGTGTGCGTGTGTGTGATAGTGTGTGTGTGTGTGTGTGTGTGTGTCCCTAATTACTTCTAAACGGATGGAGCGATTTCAATGAAACTCGGTAAGGTCATAGCACCATTCTGGCCGACCCCGACCGTGCCCTTCAAATTTTATTGTCTCTCAGGAATCCAACATGGCGTCTGTGCAAAATATTTCACCAGCATTCAGTATCTCCGAAACTATTACCGATATGACCCTGAAATTGTGTACGGTGATAAAGGAAACTACTAAAAGTTCACCTATGAGACTTTCAAAAACTTGGTAACTACAAAACCAACATGGCGGTCAAGCCAATTTGAGACTTTTAAGTAGACTTTTCTCGCGATGTAACCATCTAAACGTAATGAAACTTGATACAGCAAATGTTTATACACATTGTAATGCACTGGCGTCTAAGTTCAATTGTTTCCATAACCTCAAAATGGCGGCTGTGCGAAATATTTCACTGGCATTCTATATCTCCGAAACTTTTACAGATATCACACTGAAATTTTGTACGGTGATAAAGGGCACTGGTACAAGTTAATCTATGTAACTTTCATAAACCTGTAAAGTACAACACGAACATGGCGGACAAGCTGAAGTTGACATATTTTAATAGACTTTTCTCGAGATTTAACTCTCTGAGCGCAGTGAAATGTGGTACAGTAAATGATTATACAGGGAGCGGCAAAAAGATCTGACGGTTTTTAAATCACAACAACACAAACATTTTAAATGATACAAACTCTTTTATTACTTATAACAGCAAGGTGTACATGTCAATTAATGGAAAACATGAAAGAACAATAGATTTTAACTTTTAAGATTTGAAGATAACGTCTTTCAAATGATGCCCATATTTTGCCATGCATTCTTCCAGTCTTGCACTGAAGCTTTGCATAGTCATTAGGCTTCAACTGCTGGACAATAACCATTTTATACGGATGAAAATGCAAATCGAAACGCAATATTCCTCTCTCTGTCCGATCAGACATTTGCAAAGCAGCAGCTTGTTTACGAGCCGGCCGCAGTGGACTGGTTTCCACAGCTTGTCTCACTCGCTCAACATTTTCTGGTGTCCTGGCTGACCTTGGACGGCCTGTCGACGTACGTTTTAAGGCTGAACCTATAACTCTAAAATTACTCACCCATAACAAATTGTGTTACGAGATGGAACGCGTCCTCTTCGACTCGCTCAGCCATACAACGACATAAACCGTCAGATCTTTTTGCCACATGGCAAAAGATGGGCATCATTTGAAAGACGTTATATTGTTCTTTCATGTTTTCCATTAATTGACATGTACACCTTGCTATTATAAGTAATAAAAGAGTTTGTATCATTTAAAATGTTTGTGTTGTTGTGATTTAAAAACCGTCAGATCTTTTTGCCGCTCCCTGTACATATTGTAATGCACTAGCATCTAATTTAGTTCAATTGTTTACGTAACCTCAAGATGGCGGTTGCGCGAAATTTTAAAATTAAGTTTTTATTTCTTGTGTCGTAATCATGCGATCGAAGTGAAAGTTTGAATAATGAAGCTACGTAATAATTTTCCTTTAATAATACATAACTCTATGGTCTATACATATATCAATCCAAAATGGCGAACATCCGAAATATTTAGACAGTTCTCAATATCGACGAATCTTTTACAGCAATCGTACTGAATTTTTAAATGTTCATAGAAGCTATGAAGATAAGTTCACCTATATGACATTCAGTGACCTGGTGATCACAAATCCAACATAGCTGCGACGCGAATTATAAATATTTAAATGGAAGTTTCTCGCGATTTAACCATCCGAGTGCAGTGAAACTTTGCACGTTAAATGTTTATACAAATGTTAATCCACTGGCATTTAATTTATTTCAATTGTTTTCATAACCACAAGATGGCAGCTGTGCGAAATTTTAAAATCTCGTTTTACTTCTTGTGTTCTAATCATGCGATTGAAGTTTGAATACCACACGCACACAATAATCTTCATGTAATAGTACGTAAATAAAAATCGAACCTGGCGACCATCTGAAATATTTAGACGGTTCTCAATATCTACGAATCTATCACAACCTTCAAACTGAAATTTTGTATGTTGATAGAGGCAATAAACATGGGTAGGATATATGAAAATAGGCTGTATAGTTCTTCACGGAACTACTTGTTTATCTTTTTGGGATTCGGTTAATCCAGACGTTCAGTTAGCCGAATTTCGGATAATCTGAACATAAGTGTATTTGTAATTCAAGTGAGGTTTGGGTAGAAAGCGGAATCATCCCAGCATTCTCCTGGAGTTCAAAAAAATATTACAACTTTTAAGACCTAAAGGGTCTGCCGACCACCACTGGAAAGGACTCCCTCCGTTCCAGCATTGACCCTCCTCTTTTTTTGTGCAAGGAATAATTAATCACCTATTCACATGTATATTTTTTCACAAAAGTTTGATTCTTTTCAGTCGGTCAACAACGATTGTACCCAAATGAGGTGGGTTATTCCCTAATCCTGAAAAAAAATACATGAGTTAGTAAATACACTTGGATGACCAGTTTCAATCGTCAAGCGATCATCATCAGACCCATTACACTTAGGCTATAAAATCTATGTCTGAAAGTATGGGTGAACTTATTTAGTTGCAGTATTAGTTGGTAGAAAAAGTAGGAACTACTTGAAATTGATCATCTGCAGTCCTTATCTGCATTACAGATAACACACATTAATACAGCCATCACAATTAACACCAGTTATCAGACAGATTCTACACAAACCCAAATTGCACGGGGCTACATGACCGCGTTGTCGCAGCCCCTAAACTGAGGAACCAACCAACCAACATTAGCAGCCTTAGTACAAAAAAAGGTTTAAAAACAGAAAAGCAGCAACATAAACAAGAAAACATACATTAAAAGGTAGCTACCAACTTAACTTCTCTAAACTAAACTAACAGATGCAACAGATTAGAAGGCAACAATGAAGAATGGCTACTAAAATTTCTATTAGCTTTAGAACGATGTTTGCCAACACAAGTTTTCCCACCAGAGGTCTAGAAGAAGGATATAAGAAGCTATAATGTCTCCATTAAGTAAGAGACAATGAAAACCTCTGTTTTAGAGTTATCAGCGATCCAGAAGAGGACGAAGTCGTACTAAAACATCACTGACTGCTATACTTTTTAACTGATTCTTTTGTTTACTTGCGTGCTTCTTATCTCCAAGCCAAGCCCTCAAAGTCCAACTTGAGTGAACGAATAGTTAAAAACCTGAGCTCTTCTTATACGATAACAGGATCATAAACATGGCGTGTATCTTTCTTCCTAACACTTTACGAGTGTAATCGCCACGGAATAGAACAGTTCTATATAAAACAGAGTCATTCACAAAACTCGTAAAATACACTGTCTCGTTGGTTGGACAGTGCAGGGGCGTCACTACAGAGTGTGCTTGTTGGGTGCTAGGCCTCTCCTTCAATTTCTTGGCAGAGCCGAAAATCGAAACCGGACCTCCAGGGCGACAGCCAAGACTGCGAGCCGCTACACCACGAAGTGGTCCAAAATATATGAAGGATACATGGGAACATCGATGAATGTCACATGAATCTCAAGCTGAGATAAATGAATTTTAGTTTTTCAAACGCTATAACTCTTATAGTATTGCTTACAGTTATCTGAAATTTATGTAATACGGAAAGGATTAGGTTATATAGGTTTATAAATTATGTAACAATTCATCCAACAATGTATACCTAAAGGTTAATTATTTTATATTATTGTTTTAACTGCATAATTTAACGTGCATAAACGATGAATGCCCATTTTCTGGCAAAAAAAAAAGTGCAAAAGCGATGAATGTCCATTTTACCCTAAAGAATGCACACCAGTATTATTTGAGTCAAAACTATTGTTAATCACAAATACTTCACAACTTACACTACTCAGTAAACGGTACACATAATTCTGAAAATTTAAGCTGCTGTTTTATAGAGATTTATTGGACAATCATCGTTATTGCCTTGAAAGCCATGGACCTTCATCGTTCTTCCCTGGAACACATTATTTTCAAAGCCTCATTAAATCGTGACTCTCAGTGTTTTTAACCAGTTTTAGGCTCTTGAATGTTACTAGGGAACAGTACAATCATTAACAACAAGAAATCTCAATTATTGTAATTTTGTGACATTCATAGTTTTTCCCCCCCTGTACCCTTCATATGCATTACAATCAATAAATGTAAAACAAAAAATTATGAAATGCAGCCGAAAGAGATCAGAAACCTCTATTGACGTCAAATTGGCATGTGAAAAGCTAGAGGAAGTATGAGACTTAGGAAGCAAAATAACCGGTAATGGACGAAGCTAATAGGATATTAAAAGGAGGTAGGCTCAGGCAAGGAAAGCATTTCTACAGAGAAGAAATCTGTTGACATCAAATACAGATTTAGATACTAGAAAGGCACTTTTTAAGCCCTTGTCTGGAGTCAGGGGCGTATATAAAGAGGGAGCTGTGGGGGCTCCATCCCCCCCCCTACCCCCGAAGAAAGTCAATAAATATTAAGAGAGTGTTGCTTTGGTAAAAGTATAAAATAATTGTAAATTTGGTTGTACCCTAATCTTAACTCATTGGCTACCGACAGTAGTGGCTGCGCGGGCTAAAGCGCTGCGTTAGGTCAAGGGGCCAAGCTCTCTGCTGACTCGGTAGACGCGTGGGTTCGAGCCCCACCGTCAGCTGTCCTTGAAATGGTTTTCCGTGGTTTCCCATTTTCAACACCAGGCAAATGCTGGGACAGTACCTTCTGACAGGCCACGGCCGCTTCCTTCCACATCCTTGCCCAGTTTCATTCATCTTCATCAATTCCATCTCTCATCCCGACGCGCAGGTCGCCCACGGTCGTCGACTAGAAAGACCTGCACTCGGCCTCTCAGGAGGCTACACGACAAAAAAAACTCATTGGCTAAGTTATAGACAATATTAATATTGAAATTAGACTACCTCATGGTGTAGTGGCTAGCATTCTTGGCTGCCGCCCCGGAGGTCTGACTCTGGCAAGAAATTTTAATTCTGGTCCGAGGGCGGGAACGGGGTACTCTCAGCCTTGTGAGGCAAAACTGAGAATTCCACAGTCCGGTACTTTTGAGAAATACATTATCAATTTGAACAATAAAAGGAAAAGAAAAAGTTTACATTTCTGTTTAATAAATGTACAAATATTTAGATATTTGCCATTCATACACCATAGGCCATAATAGAAACTTCATTTTAAGTATAACATTTTATTTGTGTGTTGTGTTGTATTTTCCAACTTTTTTGTATTGGAACTACAGTAATTGTTGGCTATATAAACTTAGAATTTCAATTAACTCTTATCTAAAATATTTACACAAGTTATATGCTCTAAGATATCGGTTGATATTTCTGGGTATTTTGCGGTGACAATCCCCTGAGAATACTCCCAACTTTCCAGGATAGTCAGCCTTCCCCACCCTGCGAAATAATTGTATATAAGCCCCTGTCTGGAGTGTGGTACTCTATGGAAGTGAAACTTGGACTGTTGGTGCAATAGAAAAGAGGAAAATATAAGCATTTGAAATGTGGTGTTACAGGAGAATGATGATCAGAACGTTAGATAGGGTAACAAATGAAGAGCTATTAAGATGGGTAGGAGAAGAGAGATGTTTGTGGCGACTGCTAATGAAGAGAAGAGTTAGGTTGGTAGGACACATACAAGGACACGCAGGAATAGCAAACTTAGTTGTGGAAGGAAGGGTCGAGGACAAGAACTGTAGGGGTAGACCAAGGATAGAATATGTAAAACAGATGGCCTCGGATGTAGGATGTGGTAGCTATGTAGAGATGACACAATTAGTCCAAGAGATCTGCACAGGCGCGGATCTAGAGTTTGGCTTTGGAGGGGGTCAGAGAATCGAAATTGTTAAGAAAAATGGTATCTCTAAAAACGCCATCACGAAATAACCAAACGTACAAAACCAGACCAATTTTTCTGCAAGCTACATGGATAGAAATTTGATGCGTTTAGCGCACCAAAAATATTCGTACAAATTGCAACTGCGTGTTTTACGACTTTTACATCAAGCTTCGAGAAAAGTATCAAGGTACGTTACAGTTTCGGCAAGTCGAGTTGGTACCAACAAAGGGAGAAAGTCACAGCTTAAATTGCCAACCAAGCTTGCAGTTTGGACCTCGACAAAATTATTGTGTTTTAGTTTTTTGAGTTTGAAAAAAAATTTGGTCTCCGTTTGGGGGTGGGGTTTATGATCCCCGTGACCCACGTGACCCCCCCCCCTTGAATCCGCGCCTGTATCTGCATCAAACCAGTCAAAAGAATGAAGACTGAAACTACTACTACTACTACTACAATAACAACATCTACATTTTTAAATGAAGTATCTTGGTTGGTTGATTGGTTGGTTCCTTAGTTTAGAAGCTGCCACAACGCGGTCATGTAGCCCCGTGTACTTTGGGTGTGTGCAGAATCTGTCTGATAACCGGTGTTAATTGTGAAGACTGTATTAGTGTGCTATCTGTTTTTAATTCAAGTAGGCCTAAGTACTGTACCCGATTGTCACCATGTGGACCATGTGTTCGTATCCCAACTAGCTCACGGTCTTTCGAGGTATGGGACGTTCCTGCCCACAATACGACCACATGCTCAGGATTTGAGTCTACCAGGTAACCACTCTACAGGAAATACACAACATTCCTATGAATAAAATATTTACTGGTCTAAAATCATGGCTGTACAACAAATACAAAACAAAGGACAAATTACAATTAATTCCCACAAATAAATAGGGTTATTCTGTGAGCTTTCTCCTTAAAAATAGCGCTACAATGCACTCAAACCTACTTCTAATATCCTGTCAACAATAGTTCAGATTACAAGGTTTTCATAGTGTTCGTCATGTGACACAATTTTATTTAATGGAAATATCTTAACACAAAAACCACATGTCACATAAACATGATATTACTAAGACATTATTCCGTCTCCTACGGCATTTACTTTAATTAGCATTACTTCAATGTTTCCTACATTTATTAGCAAATATTTGTTGTGTCGTGCGAATCATCTTCCTTCTTTCCATCCCTATGAACGCTCTAGGAAAATGAGTCATGCTTCTTAATCATAAAATAAACATAAACATGGATAGAATATTTATAGTTTCACCATATAACGATTATCTGGGTCTTGTCGGACTTATCATAGATACAACTGTGTCATGTTCTGGGAAAAACACATACCCGTTTTTCCTAAATTAGCATAAACTGGCAAAATGCACTTTAAAGAAGATGCCTACATTATTTTGGTTCAGCTTTTCCCCCTCAGAGGATAACTTCACCAAATATCATCTGATTTCTATGGTTCAACCACGTATGTGAGTTGCCATACACCATTTAATTCCATTGGCATCACTAAAATACTTATATTTTAATTGCATATTGAATACCGAGATCTCTCAGTGTCCTATTGTGACTGTAATTGACAAGGGATCGGTCGAGCGACCTCCCTCCCCTCAGCAGGTCATAAAATTAGTTCCAGACGGCTCTCCAAGATGGCTGCCACGGAAATGGTCTACATTCCCTGTCTCTCTCTACCGTCAAGGCCAAACTTGTTTACAATTTTATATAACAGTAAAGATCCGCTAGGCATAGTCCTAAGTAATTGAGTCATTTAATTAATTAACACCTAACTTTACAGTGTATTTGGGCTCAAATGGCTCCTATTAAACATTCATGGCAGGGGTGAAATTCCAATGATAGCATTGCCGTTCTAAGGTGATTACTTGTGGCTTTTAAGACGCGCATCATAATGAAACCCCATGGTTATCATCAGCAGCTGTCATTAACATATATATGGGAACCACGTTCCTCGTCGACGAATATGATTCTACCTCTCGGGCAGACCATAAGTAAAAATGCACACCGCGCCTCGCTGGGCGTCCATAGTGGCTATAATTCAATGCAAGCGTTGGCAATAGACAGAATCTATCCAAATCGCTGCGTAACAAATACAGTATGCACAAAGGCGATACTTCTCGAAGATTAAGCCAATTTTCACCTCACGCGCAAGCTATACTAGTCTTTCCCGTGCTTATCTTACGTAAATCACTGGATTCTACGTTAATCTGCACGCTATTATGCGGCTAAACAACATTTCACATATATGACTCCAATATCAAGGTACCTGCGTTCTGCCTGTTATACTATTTAAGCCAAAGCTTTACATAGCTCCTAACACAAATGTATAAATATACTGGCTTACTTTAATTTCACATATCCATTCAAAATTTCACTGACACTGAGAAAAGCTCTCGTATTCGCGATATTCCACACTACATTCTTTACTGTTTACCAAATGACAGTATCTTAAATTAGACATGACACTATTTGAACATTACTTAGGCCAACTTTGCCCTTACTTTATGGTTGCCGACCCCAGTTATTATTATTATTATCATTTTAACGTTTAGATCCATCACTATTTTTGACCTAAATGGTCCTAAGCAAATCACCTTCCAAGTCATACTTTATTCAAGACGAGTGGTGAAAACTCGTTCAGTAAGTGACTATTACATCTTTAATTTCAAAGTGATTAATCGTTACATGGTGAACTATGCCATTATAATGCTATTATTTGCATGTGTACTCACGTTTCCTTCTGGCTGGAAAGTACCAGTATCTCCGCCTGAGCTCTACCATGATGATTGACTTAATCCATCATGATATCCAATACACAACACTGAGATTCACACTTTTTACACATGATACACATATTATCACAAGTGGCCTTTACCACTGATAAACACTGAATATTAATCATTAAACACATTAACACTTTAAATTATTATTTCACAATTTATACACTTCATCTATCATTTCACATGTTGATCCTTAATCTGGATTTCACCTACGCTTGACCTCAGAGATGCGATGAACTTATGATAACCGCTGGTCTCCGTGAAATCTAGTAGCGTTTTTATAGATGTTCGATCCTAGTTCCCTGCACTCCCATTCACCTCACTGTCCTGGATAGGTGGCAATAACTTCCACTCTCCCATCACTGGAGTGCTCCTGATGCTGATGTCATAATTGACAATACCTTCCGGTATACGAACTGTTCCAAACATTATCAGTTCCTATTCGCTGTAGCGAATTTATATCTGTGTCAGATAATAAAGAAATATCTGCACTTTGTTACTTTTTATGCACTTCATTATTACTGATGAAGCTTACAATTTGCCTCCATTGTCTTCAACGGCGGTACGCTGATATTTTAATAATTGGTGTGCTTACTGCAGAGCGCTTGTAGACAAAGGACTAACTTCCAACTCAAGCGACCGTCTGACGTCTTCACTGACTAACAACAACTGACTTTCAACTCTCCCATCTGAACTTCAACAACTGACCCTTGGCGTAGGCTGCTCTCCCTTATATTGGTTTCTTGCACAAAATAGTTCACGGGACACGTGAGAGCGACTCCCTTCTTGAAATACTCCGTCTTCAGCCGAAATAACATCTGCATCTTGTTTAATTAGGCGTGGAGGTTTTAAAAACACTCGCGTGCCGGCGATCGCTTCGGCCAATTAATTACAATTAATTGCCTTAGTTCAGCGCGTGGGACGCCACGGTGGGGATTTCCCGCTGGTTGGTTAAAGTATTCGTGCTCTCGAGCGTGAGTTAGGTTGTAATGCGGTCATTTTGAGAAATAGGCGTAATTTTAGGTGAAAAACCACTCCTAAATTACTCCTCCGTGAATACATTCATCTATGTGTATGTTCCATTGCATTACAATGCTCCATTTATCTGTAATTAATTAATTTCTTGTGGGCTTGGTTCCGCCAAAGCTTTGCTCGTTGTCGAGCGGTGAATTCCCGGGTCATTAATTTTGAGCTGTCTGACCGCCCTAGACGGAAATAGTTCCGTAGGCGCCAGGCCTACCCCGCCTACTTGCTAAAGTAATTTGTCAGACTTCAAACTAGCCTTCTTTCCACTTCGTATGCACTGAAAACGTACATTCCCTTGCATTTTGCTTATAATTTTTCCTTTAAATTGCTATGATTTGCACCTAAATAATCGTGAAATCACGCTAGACTATTATGTGTCATTAGACCTCTCATTGCTCTGTGGGTTCCATATAATGGCTCCCCCTTAGAGACCACTGGTTCGACCTTAGGCATAACCATTTGCCTGGTCTTCTCTGATGAGGCCCTGAGTTCGATGCCAGACTGCCGTGACCAGTTGGGCACAGTACTGCAGACGATAATTTCAAGTAGTTCCTATTTTCGCTACCAAATGCTACCATCCACGACACCTAGGTGTTAACTTGGTTACTACTAGATGCCATCGCAACCAGCGCCCGGTAACGAACGTTGGAACTTAAGAGCATTAATCAAACCTAACCTACAAATTTTGGCTTCACACAAGTGTAGTTAGTGGAAGGTTCTTTATCATGCCATAAATCTATGACATGGGACCGCCAGTTTTACTTCACCACTGAAGGAAGGCATACTGAGGGATTTTTAACGCTCTTAAATAATCCGACGACTTTGGCCGGGTTTGAACCCGCGACCTTGGGCATAGAAGCTCAGCATGCTACCAACTACGCCACCGAAGTTGCCAATGAACTATCTTACAATATAAAAGAGACCGATAGTCAGTCTGAAAGACTTTATAGAGTTTCAAGATTCTATTTTGTTTCTTCACTGCCTACTTGATTATTCTCGCACTGCCTTCTTGAAACTCTGTTCTCGCACTGCCTTCTTGGTACTCGGCTGCTACATCGTACTATGACGTCACACACTTCAGTGCATTCTCGGTACATTTCGTCCCGTCACCGTAACGTAACGCCAGACCCCAGCGTAACGACGAAATCGACATGATCATTTAAAATGATAAAATGTCACCTCCCGCCTCCTGTGCTGTGTTAACGTGGCACTACCATCCCGCGATTTATTTTATAAGTTTGGCAGAAGCAATGCCGAATTAGAAAAACCGCATGTCTGACAGAATATTGAAGTTCCATGTTCAGCCACGTGCCAGTATCAACAAGGCAGTCAGTGTACGTAGCGACACCAGGCCTTTAAGCAGCAAGGGAATGAGGAAAAGCGGCTTGCAAACGGCATGGCTTATGCGTGACAGAATTCAGGTTCCATGTCCAGCGTCGCGTGCTAGAATCAAGAAGGCAGTGGGCTTGGCCTGACTGCCGTGGGCGTGTACTCAAGGAATATATAAATCATTAAATGCAAATTTTATAGAAAAGTGAAGAAAAGGACTTACGTGGAATGTGGTTGCTAAGCAACAAGCATTATTATGGTTATTTATAGTTCAATGTCATCGTAAATTACAGTTGAGGAGCACCGGAGCAAAACCCGGTAAGTCAAGCAAAGCAATTATTGCAGAATGTAATAAACACTGACGACTTTGTGGCATTTCAAACTACTTTTTAAGTCAGAATGGGCGGCTCTTGATAGAAGATGTTTCTAGGATTACAAGCATTAAAGCATTCTTCACCCAATACTCATCGAAGGACGATACGGATGCAGTAAAAATGGATGTATCGCTCTTTGTTCCGACGCTCCTCAGTTCATCTAATAGACATTTTTTCTAACAACCGGGTAGCACAGTGCAGGTCCATAAAGTCGGTTTCTGCGGGCATGGTAGAAGAGTGGGTTCAAGCCGACGGCCATCCTTGAAATTCTTTTCCCCGATTTCCTCATTACAATTTTAACCAAACATCGGGATATTACTTTCTAATAGGCCATAGCCACTTCCTTCCAACTTCTTGCTCAAATTCAACCATCGCCATGCTATTAAATCATATGATAAGGTTAGTGTCAGACTCACCTCATCCCTACCAAGGAGGAAAAGGAATAATGAAGGGAAGACATCCAAACATTTTACTGATACCATTTTTAGCCTACTTTCGATTTTTGCAAAAAATGAAAGTAGACTTATGAGATCACTACAAGGCCAAAAATTGTGTATGTGTATGTGTGTGTGTGAGTCTGTGTGTGTGTGTGTGTACTCTGAATGTCTGTCCCCCCCCCCCCTATCAATTCGAACACGGTGAAACCGAATTGAACGAAATTTGGTACAGAGGTAGCACTGGCAAAGGGCACCTCAGTGTCATGTTTTATATTGCCGCCATCTTTACCAAAACTTAATGGCGGCCACTCAAATGGTCAAAACGTAATAATGCATTACAACCAAACTAATAATCGGATCTTTACCAAATTTGGTAACAACGTTCCTTCATATGAGGCGCGTCTTGTGCCCAAACTACGAGGTCATCAACCGTACCATTTCAGAATGGCGGCCGTGTGAATTATGCAAACTTTATAATCCATAACATGGGACCCACCAGTTCCGACAATCGAACCAAGAATCGTTTAATCTGTTTGAAACGACGTGGCCCGTTTGAAATTAAAAGTTTATATTTTAATATTATAGTCTAGAAGTGATTTTAAAAAGCTGAGTCGTCTCGGTTATTTGACAAGATGGCAGCTGATCTCTCGTTCTGACCTTTATTTTATTAATTTCAGTATGTTGCATGCAATATAGGCTAGTGGTAACAAATATATGAACTTTCTATGAAATGAACTCGGTTTAAAATATACTCCAGTAAAGAAAACGTTTAGTCCAAGTCATGATTTGCTATAACGTGGTATATGTATTGGTTCCTAACGATCTATTAGAGTGTGCACGATTGGCTGAGTGGTCAGCGCGTTAGTCTTTCATCAGGCTGGCCGTAGTTCAAATCCTATCAGAGTTAGACTTTTTTTCTTGATTTTTTTATATTTATTATTTCTTGAGTACTGAGACGTTATAAAATAAAGCATTATATGGTGCATTTTGAAATGGAAAATATATATTTAATTAAAACAACATTCACCACCGGAGTGACATCTAAGAGTAATTACTTGAACTATGTTATTGGTAACCACAGCCTTCTAGATGCAAGCTATGCTCTCTACCGGCCAGTTAGTGAACCCATGTCTACAGTATAATTGCGAAGGTTATTATTTTTGCCGATAGAGGGTACACATCCCCAAGATAAGGCGCGATTATCACGGCCAACGAGAATGACTGGCTCTGGTGAGTTTTCGTGACGTCAGCAATGTAGTTCTGTTGCACCACTGTCTGGTCTTCGTTTTACTGCCGGTGTGATACCTAGTCATCTTGTCTACATCATTGAACCTGTATAAACGTTGGTATTCATTTATCACTTGTCTTCATAGAAGGTATTGATACAAGTCGTTAGTTGGTGGGTAGTGTATTCCGCAGATCTCTTCTATAAACGAATTAATTTATGTTCCGCCCCTTGAAACAACAATAAGTTAATGATATCTATACTGTGCTGCAAGATTCTTTGATCTAATTATACTAATGTGCACATAATTTAACTCACAACGAAGGTCACAGAATCTACAACTTGACTTAATGTAGCCTGTTCGTTGCAGCTATTAAAGACACAACGAACCCTTGAATCCTAGTTCGCGTGGATTTTTGTAAGGAGTAACTTCAATAGGCGTAGTTTTGCAAACCTATACAGTATAATTTATCGTGTTTGAAAACACACGGGACATCTAAACTGCGTCCATTTTATGAAGATTGATATAAAATATTGCATTTCTGCTGCTTATGAATTGCTCTCGACTTAAACGTACAAGCATCATCAAGCAGTACCGGTACATTGCCTACGTCACAGAAGGGTTTGGTTTACGCGCCATGGCCTGTCTTTCTCGTTAGCCGTGCGCGATTACAAATTAGCTGTGTAATAGTTATATTAAATATGTTTCTCCCAGTGATACGTTTAGAGCAACGAAGTTTAAATTATTGTAAGTAGTCTGTGTTAATAAACTGAATACCTACGTTGTTTGGAGTGTTTACTGATGAAATTGCAAAATGCTGGGGTAAATTATTTGAACGCCCCTCCTCAAATCCAGTGTGCCAATTTGCACTTCGAATTGGAAGAAATTAGGAGATGATAAAGACAAAGAGTTATAACTATACCCATACATTTAGGAGAAAGTAGGCTATATGTTCTTTCCTGAACATCTTGTTTAGCCTATTTTCAATTTTGAAAAAAAAAATAGGCTTATGAGATCACCTTTTGTCCGTGTGTGTGTGTCTAATAATTTCTAAACGGCTGGAGCGATTTCAATGAAACTCGATAAGTTCATAGCACTATTCCGGACGACCCCGACCGTGTCCTTCAAATGTTGTTACGTCTCACCAATCCAACATGGCGGCTGTGCGAAATATTTCACCAGCATTCAGTATCTCCGAAACTATTACCGATATCGCCCTGAAATTGTGTATGGTGATAGAGGGCACTACTAGAAGTTCACCTATGAGACTTTCAAATCCTGGTGACTACAAAACCAACATGGCGGCCTAGCGAATTAGAGACTTTTAAATAGACTTTTCTCGCGATTTAACTACCGAAACGTAACTTAATGAAACATGGTACAGCAAATGTCTATACACTTTGTAATGCACTGGAGTCTAATTTAGTTCAATTGTTTACATAACCTCAAAATGGCGGCTGTGCGAAATATTTCACTGACATTCTTTATCTCCGAAACTATTACAGATATCACCCTGAAATTTTGAACGGTGATAACGGATACTGATACAAGTTTACCTATGTATCTTTCATAAACCTGTAAAGTACAAAACGAACATGGCGGCCAAGCGAATTTGAAACATTTTAATAGACTTTTCTCGTGATTTAACTCTCTGAGCCCAGTGAAATGTGGTACAGTAAATGATTCTACAAATTGTAATGCACTGACATCTAATTTAGTTCAATTGTTTGCATAACCTCAAGATGGAAGCTGTGCGAATTTTTAAAATTAAGTTTTTATTTCTTGTGTCGTAATCATGCGATCGAAGTGAAAGTTTGAATAATGAACCTAGGTAATAATTGTCCTTGAATGGTACATAACTCTATGGCCTATACACATAACAATCCAAAATGGCGAGCATCTGAAATATTCAGACGGTTCTCAATATCTATGAATCTTCTACAGCAATCAAACTGATTTTTTTATGTTCATAGAGGCTATGAACATATGTTCACCTATGGGACTTTCAGTAACCTGGTGAGCACAAATCCAACATGGTGGCGACGCTAAGAATAAATATTTAAATGGACGTTTCTCGCGAATTAACTATCCGAGTGCAGTGAAACGTTGCACGTTAAATGCTTATACAAATGTTAATCCACTGGCATCTAATGTATTTCAATTGTTAGCATCATCACAAGATGGCTGCTGTGCGAAATGTTTAAATCTCGTTTTTACTTCTTGTGTTCTAATCATGCGATTGAAGTTTGAATAGGCCTACCACACGTACACAATAATCTTAATGTAACAGTGCAAAAAAAATCCAACCTGGCGACCATCTGAAATATTTAGACGGTTCTCAAAATCTACGAATCTATCACAACCTTCAAACTGGAATTTTGTATGTTGATAGAGGCAATTAACATGAGTAGGATATATGAAAATAGGCTGTATAGTTCTTCACGGAACTACTTGTTTTTTATAATGTCAGTTAAGAAATTTGACTGACTAGTGACAGAAATTGGTCAAATAAAGATGGTGAGGAAGTTCAAATATATGGGGAAATTATTCAAGAAAAGTGTTTGGACATATTGGCTGTAGAAGAAGGAATACGAAAGATGGAAAGAGCGCATGGAATAACAAGGCGTACCTACAACAAAAAGTGTTTGTCTACAGATCTTAAAATACAGCACTGCAACACCACATTCAAACCAGAATGCCTCTAGGCTATGCGAGTGAATGTCTAGTACAGTACTGAATTACAAATTGGATAAATTAGAAGTAGTAGAAAGAAGAATTATACGCAAAATACTCGGTCCGTTAAAAGCTGCAGAATTCTGGAAATTAAGAAGTAATGATGAAATATATCGAAAAATAGAAAACATAAGAAACAATACGGAAGAGGAGATTGCTATTTTTTGCACATTTGTACAGGATGGATAACAGTAGGTTAACCAAGCAGATCTTCACATTCCTGTGGAACAAGAAATCAATAACAACCTGGGTACAAGAAGTCATAAAGGAACTGGAAAGAAACAATATCAGAGAAGAAGATACACCACAGAGAGATATTTGTAGGCAAGAAGTGCGAAAAATAGAAGGATTCCAAGGGAGGAAGGGAAAGAAAACCGGCTCGAAATGGTCCGAGGAAAGGAAGGGGAAGCATAGTGAGATGGTGAAGGAATATTTGAGGAAGAAGAAGGAACAACAAAGGACAAAGCATTGAAATTGGCTCGTGGTCCCTAGACGACCGAAACGATAATAATAATAATAATAATAATAATATTTATTTTGTTTATCGTATGGCTTTTGGTGCCGGGAGTGTCCGAGGACATGTTCGGCTCGCCTTAGTCTGTAGCTGTTCCCAGCGGATACCCAAAAGAGTGAGCTACAAGTTCCGTTCAATTTCAAGTAGTTCCAACTTTCGCCACCAGATATCAATGATACCTAGTGGTGAACGTTGGAACTTTGATAGAGCGTTCTGACGAAATCTAACCTAACAAATTTTGCTTTACACAAGTTTAGTCTGTGAAAGGATCTTTTACATGCCATAAATCTATGACATGTGACCGCCAGCTTTACTTCCCCTCCGAAGGAAGGCATACTGAAAGATTTTAACGCTCTTAAAAAATCCGACGACTTCGGCCGGGTTTGAACCCGCCATCTTGGGCATAGCAGTTCAGCATGCTACCAACTACGCCACCGAAGCATAATAATAATAATAATAATAATAATAATAATAATAATAATAATTGTTTGCAGAATGGACAACACCAGATAGGCTATGCAAAAAAAACTGTTTGATATAATTAATTCAAAGAAGGTCAAAATCAGTTGGCTAGAAGAAATCAAACAGGACTTAAAGGAAATAAACATTACAGAAGATAGCATCATGAATCGTAAGACTTTTGGAACTCTAGTTACAAATTACTCTTTCACCGAAAAAGCTAAAAAGACCACTGGAAAAAATGGACGGAGGAACGTAAGAAGGGGCATAGTGAGTTCATGAGGAGATTTTGGGAGGAGAAGAGGAGGAAAACTCCATCAAACCGAGTCAACAAGTTCAAACGCACTCCCTAAGTGGGCAAAACGAAGAAAGAAAGAAAGAAAGAAAGAAAGAAAGAAAGATGTTATTTGTTTTACGTCCCATTTAAATTTTGCGGCTTTAACAGACGACGGAGTGCCGGAATTGTGCTCTGATGGAAATCTTAAATGTGCCAGTAGACATGACTTCCTCGCATTTGCATAGCCTCAAAAACCAACTGACTGCGCCAGGTTTTATTTTTTCCCACTTTCACTCTAGACAATTGCCGGGATGGTTTATGAAAGTCACATAGATGAACTTCTAGTAGTACATTTTACCACCGTACAAAATTTGAGGGTGATATCTGTTTATGTTGCGGAGATATAGAATGTCAGTGAAATATTTCACGTGGCCGCCATGTTGAATTGGTGAAAAGTATTAAAAGTTGAAAGGAACGGTCGAGATCGGATGAAGTAGTAGTATGCACTTACCGAGTTTCATTGAAATCGCTTCAGCAAGTTACATTTTATTAGGACAAAGGGTGATATAATAAGCCTATTTTCTTTTTCCATAAATGAAAATAGGCTAAAAATAAACGTTTCTATTGGAATATTGGCCTTCAAGGCTAAGTAAACAAACTCCCGCAAATCCTCCAGGTTTTTACCATGTCTGTTGATAGATGTACCAAGTTAAGCTCTTCAGCAAACTTTTGGTACACCGTGCCCGGACCACTGCTGATATAGGGTACATTGTACTACAAGGCGCATCCAGAAAGTAAGTTTCCCTAGTTTTGTAAAAAAAAACACAGTTATATGCAAAGCTCCATTGGCAACAGATACAGCATTCTGTCAGGTATTTTTCGACACTTCGTGGTTTGTCGTCTTGTGTCATAGAAGCCTGTCGCCTGCGAATGGAATCATCGTGTGATATTTGTATTCAGCTCTTCAACAGCGTGAAAATGAGAACAGAAATTTCTTGATGTGTAAGAAAAGGTAGAAATCGCTGAGAACAAGATGAGGACTGCACGGTGGATGACCGAACAGTTCCCAGCCAAATTTCTGCAGAACGCGCCGTAGGGTTTTTATTATTTAAATCGTAGTATTCTAGAATAAAAGAACCAAGCCCCTAAAGCAACAACTATCATCATCCGTCAAAGCGAAAAATAACAATGAAGATAGGTAGAGTTAACTTGTGGAACACGGTGTAGGGAGCGACGTTTCATTTCCCGCGCTGCCCGGGTCTAGCTGTAATATGACGGCAGACAGGTAGCGTCGCGATAACCACTCGAGCGTCTGTTTACTTCCTGCTGTGCTGTGGCAACTTCAAAAGAACTAACTTTAAGGCTCGTATCATGTATCCTCCAGCAGCCACTGAATACAAATCTTCCCCCAATAAAGTTTCTCAGCGCTGCGAGAATATCAAATGGTTAAGGCAGAAGGTAGAAAGGAGTGAGGACCACCCAAACTCTTAGTTACATTCGATTTTTAAAATAATAAGGAATAATCTGCGTCAAATAACCAGTAACATTTAATGCTTCGACTGTCAATGCGAATTGTCAAACATCTGTATACTCGTAGTCATAAGATGCTTAAGAAAATCCCGTGTACTATTTGAAAGGCTATGCATATATTATCACTTATAACAAGTAGTTCCGTGACGAAATATAGAGCCTACTTTTCTTAAAATTTAAGATTCATGCCAATGATTAATCAATATATCAGGAATGAATAAATGTTACATTGGATCTATTAACATTCATAAAATCATGTTGGCTACATTGTCATGTATGTGTTGCTCAGAATTAATCTGAAATGAAATAGTATGATTTATTATTGCACCAAATTTTGGATGAAATCCATTTGTTAGTAGAGAAGTTACAAGTATTTACAAATTTGACATATCAGCAGGCTTAGAATCATTTTGGCAGCACTAATAAGCATCAGTTATTCCAAATCACTCTAGAATGTCAGGTACTATACGTGTGCAAAGTTTAGAGCTGTTGGATTGCATACTTTCTGATGTACTGATATTTGGATGAAAAAAATAGAGAGATTATTTATTAACAGATGGCAGCCCTGTTGGCTCTCAAGAATACGCATAGTCATATCTGTTATGGTACACCAAGCACATACGAAATTTGGTTGAAATCCAATTGATAAGATATAGAAGTTAAGCTCATTTGAATATTGGACCTATCATCAAGCTTAGAATCATGTTGGTAACTCTGTCATATATGGTATCCTGAAAATTAATCTGGAATGTATTAACTGTGTGTGTGTCAATTTTTGAGCAGTTCACATGCATAACTCCTGAGATATCCAATATAGAGCTCAAATTTCAATTACGATTTTTCAGCAGTTGGTAGCACTGATGTCACTATCAGATATGGCCGTGAGATATTCAGGTACAGATCTTTACTCCTACCAAATTTGGTGTTGATAGCTGCAGCCGTTCAGGAGTTGATAGAGAGAAACACACACAGACAGACAGACACACATTACCCAGATCGATCTCATAAGTCTACATTTTACTCATTTTTGCAAAATGAGAAAAGTAGGCTAATAATAACCGATGTTTCTTACTGCCCACTTCTTTTGTGGGGTTTCACCTAGGAACACTAAGCTGGCTCATCAGCGGGCTCTTGGTATCAGTGCCCTGAGTTTTAATTCACTGGCCGTGAAAGCCAATATACCAACTAATAATAATGCTAAGGTTTATTGCGAGATGTGCGTCCAACATCAAAAATACTTTCCTGAGAATGATCACACAAATCGCTGCCAAAGAGAACATACTTTGATAGTTGTATGACTATCATATATTTTAAAGTATTGTTTCAAAGAATAATTCAGACAGAAAATCGGAAATTGGGAGCCTACAGTACGACAAAGAAATGGAAATTCGAGATACAGCAACATAAAAATAAAATATGGTGGGATAATTTTAGAAGATCTTGTACTAAAACTACTAAATAAACTTCCATAGAAGTATGATGGGATAAAATTTGATGAGACATACCAGCTAGTTAACAGTCACCATTTTCAGTAAATCAAGACGCCTTAGAGTCGTCCTCACCTGAAACAGAAGGAAACATGAATATTATATTCCAGCAATCATAATAATAATAATAATAATAATAATAATAATAATATTTAGACTAACTTACTGCTAACGGTATTGCCTGAAAGTTCATCCTTGCATTTAAAGAAATAAATTATTCGTTGCCTATATTTCAATCATCTTTGCAATCGTTCAGTGTGCCTTCCTGCGGAGGAAAAGTAAAGCCGGCAGTCCCTTGTAATAGATTTATGGTATGTAAAAGAACCTTCCACTAATTAAACTTGTGTGAAGCTAAATTGTAGGTTAGATTTCGTTGAAACGCTCTATCAAAGTTCCAACGTTTACCACTAGGTGCCAGTGACATCTGGTAGCGAAATTTGAAACTACTTGAAATTGAACGGTACTTGTAGCTCACCCCATGGGTGTCCGCATTGAAGCAGCTACAGCCTCTGGCGAGCCGAACATGTCCTCCGACATTCCCGGCACTAAAAGCCATACGCTAAATTAATTAATAAATAAATAAAGAGCATCGTTTGTTGTCTCTGTGTGCGTGTTAAGACTCCAGATTCAAAGGCCCTAGGTTCGATTCACGGCTCTGCCAATAAATTTAATTCTGTCTTATATGGGCTGTAGCGCAATACACTTGGCCGTGTGAGGAGAAACTGACCTCAGCCATCCTGGAAGTGGTTTCCCCTGATTTGCCACTTCTTCTCTAGGCAAATGACGGGATGGTTCCAAACTTTAAGGCCACGGCTGTCTCCTTCCAAATTCGCACTTGAATCACAAATACACACTACTATAGACCACACAATAACACAGGTTATCATACATTTATTTTCTTCCTCTCTCTCTCTCCCTCCCTCCAAGCCCATCAAATTAATCAACAACAACAACTCGTTAACACGCTGCGCTAGGTCATGGGGTCAAACTATCTTTGGACTCTGTAGACGTGGGTCGAACCCCACCGTCAGCAGTCCCTGAAATGCTTTTCCGTGGTACTTTCTAATAGTCTACGATCACTTCCTTCTATTTCCTTGCCCAGTTTCAATCTTTATTCATTTCATCTCTCAGTAACTCCTCTCATGAAGGTTGACATCAGGAAGGGCATCCGACCGTTAAAAATCACCCGCCACATAGAAATCATCGCATCTCATCCCCAACCCCGTTGAAAAAAACGGGATTAATAAGGAGTAGACATACATACTCAAGGCGAATGCTAGCGTGGTACTTAAATTAAGGCCACGGCCACCTCCCACCAAAACCATAGCCCGAAATACAATTCACAACGATCACAATGCCATAGTTTATTAGAAAGAGACTACACTCAAGTACACGGGGCAACATGATCACGAAACCCCTAAATGAACCAACAACAATTTTGCAACACATATTAGTCTAAATATCGAATCCTAGCGCAGTTGTTGGCATTTGAGGATGCTTGGGATCCGTGCCAGTAGATTTGCTGGCGCGTAAAAAATGCCCTCCTGGGCATAATTCCAGCACCCCGACGTCTCTAAAAGGCACAGTAGTTAAAACCCATAACATTATTGTTGCTCCTTGAGGTTTTCCAACGAGAGAGAAAATCCTCAGAAGCATTGTTATTTTAAATATCTGTAGTAATTTGGTTTGTTAAAATTGAACATTTCAAGTTCCACGCACTCAATATTAATATCGTAGCTGAATTCTAATTTGATTTTAATTTTAAAAGACGCTGAAAGTTACACAGCTACAAGTATATTAAATTTTGATAAGTTCTTTCGAACGATCCAAGTGTGGGAAGTGAAAAGCATCGACATACTTTGCCTTGAGTTTATAAAGCTCCTTTCCTTCATGAGAATATAAAACCTCAGAAACATGAAAAGCGAACTTCATGGAAATTTAATTCATTCTGTAACAGGCTGTAATGCTGGAACTTTATCGGGTGTACCAGCTTAATGAGCGGGATTATTCCAAGTGCAGAGAACTACCCCTTAAAATGAAATATGAGGCAAATGTCGTTCGAATAATAAAATATCGCATTCAAGGGAAAACTTCTGATCAGCTTCACGTAACAAGCAGATTCCAGTCTATTGCCGGTACTTATTAAGGATCAATTTATTATTAATGCTTGTGACTACATCAAAATAATCTGGTTTGCATTACGGCATCCTTTAATGGCGTAAAATACGAAAGAAAGAATACTTTAATAGGCTCCATTCTGTAAGGAAATTCTGATTATTGTCTGTCTGTTGCCAGCCCCGACATTGGTAATATTCTCAAAAAGCAGCCCCTTAGAACCTCACAAATCCCAACGCAGCACTATGTTGAGGCGTACCCCCCTGGGGCTCACATCTTGTGGGACGTGGGTTAGCGACCACGGGGCCCCAGCTGAGTCCGGCATTGCTTCCACTTACTTGTGCCGGGCTCCTCTTCGTCTTCTTTCCTGTCGACCTCCCTTGGTCAACTCTTGTTCTTTTCCGACCCCGACGGTATTAGGGTATCCAAGGCCTAGGGAGTCTCTTCCTTTCCCGCCTTAATTGGCCCTTGCCTCATCTTCTCTGATACCCTCCTTCGGCGAGGGGTCAGCCTTCTTTTTCTTTTCCTGTTATCTCCTGCCTTCTGCTCAAGGCCCTCAAGGAGGCAGGGTGTATGTACCCCACCACTTATGGTGCACCCTACATATTGCTACACCCTCAGGGGCTCACGGCTGGTGAGTTCGGGAGTTGGCGACCTCGAGGGATTCCTGAGCTGGGTCCGGTTTTCCCCCTTTTATCCATTACCTCTGGGGCGGACCCTCTCCTCTTTCACTTTCCTGTCTACCTTTCATGGCTCTCCTTCCTTCCAAGTCCCTCAATCCGCATTCTTCAAGGGTTGAGGGAATTTCTTTTCCTCCTCTCTTTATTTGCCTTATTCTCCTTTGTTTTCCATTTCTTCTTCTAGAATTTAAGTTAGTAGTTTGTTTTAGTTATAGTTTACATTTCATTATCATCTTCATGATCACCCAAACCATTAGGGGCCGATAACCTAGATGTTAGGCCCCCTTAAAACAACAATTATCATCATTATGTTGAGGCGTACTAGGCACGGTGAGGAGAGAGGTAGTTTACCACCGCTTTCCTTACTGAATGAGTACTGATTCTGTAAGTAGAGCCTATCACATCATCTACAAGTAACTTACTGGCTGTAACCTGAATGCTGTTACACAGCACCACTAAGCGGCCCCCCGGTCAGCTGGGTTGCTGCCGGGAAGATTCGACGAACCCCCCTCGCCCATGAACCCCACCTTGGTATCGGCACACAGTCACCAGCCACCTTATTGCGCTAGAGTAGGAATTCGAACCGGGCTTTTCTGCCTTACACCGTTGACATCCTCAAGGGACATGCGGCCGGACCATCAAAATCTTCAGACGTGGGGTGTAAGGGGTAGGCTTTCTACTCAAATGTCAACCTCACCTGCACGTGGTACACCCTGCTTTAGACTAACGAGGCGCTGACGACCGAGTGACTCCCGGGATAAGGAGTCCCCCACTATCATGCCACCGGCTCCCCAGGGAGGCGAATGAGCTGGTAGTGGTTAGGGCACTCTCTTGCCCCTGGGACAGGAAACTTTCCCTAAAGGCGGATGAACCACCTGTGGTCAACGGCATAGAAAGTCCTCAACGGCGGACCAGGCATAAGGGCAATGAGTCCCTCCTTGGCTGGAATGGCGGATGAAGGCTGCAGTGACTAGGATTTATTCAATCGTCTTGCATTTGCTTGCCATTGAACATCTTTCCTAAGTCATCAAGGAATGTGCGTTTGTTGATGTGCAGCAACATTCTCACGTTAAAAGATTTCACGCACAGCAGTCCTCCAACAACATTTGACTTTCTTCAAAGTCCTGCGGCGATCAAGAAGTTGCGACGGGGGCAGGATTGTGATGTCTGGGAGCCTCTAGTGATAACTTGGCACGTAGGCGGTAGATGTGTGATCGGTCGTCTTGCTTAGGGTTGTGGCTGTAGAGCAATTCGGCCGCTGCAACTACGACTGAGCAGTCCTATTTAGGGTCCACTCTGCTCACCCCACATGGGGAAGGGGCTAGAAGAGGTGCCTTAAACATAGTCAGCCACTTATACTACCGATTGGATAGCCGCGTCCAAAGGTGTCACCTCCATGCGGTCGAAAATGTATAAGTAACAAATTTTATTTTGCAACCTGGAATGTAAGAACACTCACTGATGACCCCGCAAATGAGAGACCTGAAAGGAGAACAGCTATTGTGGGTAGAGAGCTACGGAGATATGACATTGACATAGCAGCACTTCAGGAGACCCGTCTTGCTGAGGAAGGTCAGTTGAATGAGCAAGGTGCAGGGTACAGCTTCTTTTGGAAGGGTAAACGTGAGGACGAACACAGAATACATGGAGTTGGCTTTGCCATTAAGAGCAAGCTTCTCAAGGATCTGTCAGAGCTTCCAACTGGGTATAATGAACGCCTCATGACACTAAGACTTCGGTTATATAACAACCAGCATGCCACGGTGATCAGCGCATACGCCCCCACACTAGATGCTGATGATGACATTAAGGAAAGATTCTATTCAGATCTGGATACCGTCCTATCAAACATCAACCGTGAAGATAGGATCATCTTACTCGGAGATTGTAACGCTCGAGTGGGCAGGGACTACAATGTTTGGAATGGTGTCATTGGTAAGGAGGGAGTTGGGAGCGAAAACTCCAATGGTATCAGACTGCTCTCCAAATGCACTGAACATGAATTGGTAATCACCAATACTATCTTTCGCCAAAAGAATCGCTTTAAAACATCATGGCAGCACCCTAGATCGAAGCACTGGCATCTTATTGACTATGTGATTGTACGCAAGAAAGATTTACGAGATGTTCTTATCACCAAAGCAATGACAGGAGCCGATGACTGTTGGACAGATCACCGGCTTATCAGATCAGTTATGCGTATACCATTATCCACACAGAGGAGGAAGCAACAGAAGAGCTGTAGGCATATTTTAGATACCGAGAAGCTTGGTAAGTCAGAGCATATCTCCCAATATAAAGAGTTGCTTAGCCAAACACTGCCACAGGAATACCATCCAGATGTAACACTGCACTGGGAGAGTCTGAAGACCGCTATTCAGAATTCTTGCAAGGAAACGCTAGGATATAAGACCAGGAAACATCAAGACTGGTTTGATGAAAATGATGAAGAAATTGAAGCATTAATCTCAGAAAAGAGAAAAGCCTTGCAAACTTGGAGAAAAGATATGAACTCCCGTACTAAGAAAGAAGCATTTTGTCTTGCGAAGGCAAATGTCCAAAGAGGAACTCGTGCGCTCAAAAATGCATGGTGGACATCCAAAGCTAAAGAGCTGCAATATCTAGCAGACAAAGATTCGCGACAGTTCTTCCAAGCCACAAAAGCGATTTATGGCCCCTCCACGTTTGGTAGAAATCCACTTTGGTCCAGTGACAAAAGTACACTTCTAAAAGATCAATACTCCATCATGAATAGGTGGAAGGAGCATTTTGAAGACCTCTTGAACCAGGACTCAGTTATTGATGAGCAGGTGTATGATATATTAGAACAAGCACCCATCAAGGAAGAACTCGGTACCCTGCCAACACTAGATGAGGTTCAGTGTGCTATTAATCAAGCAAAGCGACACAAAGCCACTGGATGTGATGGAATACTAGCGGAAGCTCTCAAAGAAGGAGGTGAGGAACTCATAAGCCACATACATGATCTTATCATTAAAATTTGGAGAACTGAAAAAATGCCTGCTGATTTCAGAGATAGTCTGATAGTTCCCATATTTAAGAAAGGTGATCGTGCAGACTGCAGCAACTATCGTGGTATATTTTTGTTATCATGCCTTGGAAAGCTTATTGCTCGTATTTTGGCGAATCGTATTCTATCCCTGGTGGAGAAAATGCTCCCAGAGAGCCAATGTGGTTTCAGGCCTTCTAGAGGAACTGCAGATATGATATTCACTGTTCGTCAGCTTCAGGAGAAATGTAGAGAGCAAAATAGACCTCTTTATATTGCCTTTATAGACCTCAGTAAGGCATTTGACTCGGTAAACCGTGAAGCCTTGTGGAAGATTTTAGCATTGTATGGTTTTCCACTGAAATTTATTACCATCTTAAGACTACTCCACACTGATATGAAGGCAAATGTCATTGGTAACGACTCTATTGGAGAACCATTTCATATAAATACCGGCGTTAAACAAGGCTGTGTGATTGCCCCTACATTGTTTTCTCTGTACGTTGCCAGTCATGCAGTTAGTCAAAGATGATCTTCCTACAGGCATACAGATAACTTACAGGATGGATGGGAAGATCTTTAATTTGAGCCGTCTAAAGGCAAGGACTCGAACATCTCCTGCTGCATTGGTTGAGTTACAGTACGCTGATGATAATGCAGTAGTAGCTCAATCAGAGGACGAACTTAGGAAAATCCTGAATGCTTTTTCTTCAGCATACAAAATGATTGGGCTGAAACTTAACACCAGTAAAACCCAAGTCTTCTACCAACCAGCCCCTGGACAAGGACAAAGAAACATCAATGTCACCATCGACGGAGCGAAGCTTCAAGAAATTAACAACTTTTCTTATCTTGGCAGCACCCTGTCATCAAGCGCAAATATAGATTCCGAAATCCAACACAGGATTAACCGTGCTGGGGCATCCTTTTCAAGATTGAGGTCTAGAGTTTTTGACAACCATGATATCAATGCTGCAACGAAGATCCTTGTGTACAACTCGGTTGTAGTTCCCACCTTACTTTACGGATCTGAATCCTGGACATGCTACAGACGTCATTTTAAAAAGCTGGAGCAATATCACCAGCGTTGTTTGAGGAGAATTCTTCGTGTGACATGGCAAGACAAACGCACAAACACCAGCATTCTCGAAGAAGCACAGACTACCAGTGTTGAAGCCATGCTTTTAAAACGTCAGCTGCGATGGACAGGACACGTAATCCGCATGCCCAATAATCGCATTCCCAAGGAAGTGTTTTGCTCTGAACTAACTGAGGGCAAGCGCTGTGTGGGAGGTCCGAGGAAGCGATTCAAAGACGTACTAAAGACTAATATGCAAATGTGCAATATTGATATCAACAACTGGGAGACCTTAGCTCTTGATCGCTCATCCTGGAGATCAATTGTTCATCGTGGTGCGATACTTTTTGAAGAAAACCGCCGACTTATGATAGAAGATCGGAGGCAGCGCAGAAAGAACAGAGTGTTCATTAGAAGACAGGGGATGAATGCGGATGTCTCACCTGGACCTGATACTACCTGTCATCACTGCGGGAAACTGTGTCTCTCCCGCATTGGGCTTTTTAGTCACCTCCGGACTCATCGATGAAGAGTCATTCAGCATTGGAAGGCCAACCTACTCGAGACGAGTGTTTGCTATCATCATCATCATCATCATCATCATCATCATTATATCCAGCAGGGGCGGCTCAACCTCATGTGCTGAAGTGCTGCAGCACTTTGTTTTATTTGAAAATTAATTTCTTCAATAATATTATCTACATTCAAATAAAATGCATTAAAAAAAGATGCCAGTAAAATGATTAGAAATAATATATCAACTCTCCTCACAACTAGGTATCTAGTCGTGTGCTCTATTCCCCGTCCGGCACTGGCTGTGTAGATCGCAGCTCAGCGCGAATATCTACGTTTTTGCCTGCAAACATGAACTCTGCCTTTTGCGCATGCGTGCCCACCTTTTCCGTGGTGCTGTTGGGACAACAGCCAAGATCACAGGCCAAGACATCACAGCTCTTCTACGTTCGACCACAGAGCGGCAGCACTGGTCACACTAAATGAGAACGTAGCAGGTGGCTCCTTGTAAACTCTGCGGCAGCATTTTAGAGGGAATCGCTCAAAGCAAACGATGGAAAAATAGAGGAAGCCTTCAGCTGTTCCCGCCAGAAGGTCTTTTAATACTCCCAACTTACCTATCCTAGAGCCACATTTTGTAAATCGATGATCTATTGTTTGTTCAGTATGAAAAACTCAGTGAAGAGCCTCTTCAGTGTTACTGACGGAGTGTTTCTATACAGTAAATTGTGTTTCTACGCACAGTATATTTATTTTTTGGAGGGGGGATGGGTGACATACAGCACACAACTGATTTTTTGAACCAGCCGCCACTGATATCCAGTGCTTTTTTTTTCAGGGGGTACGCGGGGGGAGGGGGGGGGTACGCGTCCTCTTAAACATATGGAAACTGTTTAAGATAAAATATTGGTACATTTGTAAATACTGTAGTCCGGCAAATATAACTTCGATCAGCTGGCGTCAACGCGCTGTTCACAACAGCTGGAGGAGATTTCGAGTAATCCTTGATTTAAATCGATCTATCAAATCAGTTTCTTTTGGTCGGCAACTCGGCACTCCGTTCTTGTAAGCACGCAGGCTATTGTTTGGTGGTGGGGTAGGTTGGTTATTTTGTCCGTGTGGTTATTTTTGAAGGATAAAGAAAATAACGAACTAATTTATATCCACCCAGGCATCAAAAATGCTGAAAGTTAATGATTCGAACACACACACTGATCGGACTTTGCAAATTGCCGAAAATTGCAAGATCGTGATGTTTTGTCGACAATAACTGAGAGTACCCCTTGAATCCTTTTTAGAGAAAAAACACTGATTATATCTAAGTAGTTTCTATATTAATGGACCATCTTGTGGTATAGCGGCTAATATTCTTGGAGGACCGGGTAGAACACTCGGTTTTGCTGAGAAATTTAATTTTGGTCTGAGGGCTGGAACTAGGTACACTCAGCCTCGTGAGGAAACACTGAGAAGCGGTGGTTTTGATTCCCACCTCAGTTATCTCGAAAGCGGTTTTCCGTGGTTTCCCACTAATACTCTAGGCAAATGCTGGGATGGTTCCTAACGTAAGGCCTCTTTCTTCACCAGCAATACGAAAATATTTTTTAATAATTTTTTTCACCCTTATCGTCGTGAACTAACACTAGTTGCTAGATAAGACAAAATACTATTACGGCTGTGAGTTTGTTTCGTCGCCTCGCCACGCGAGTCACAGCTGCCCCGGGCTATGCTCTGCCTCTGTGTATTACCTGCGCCTTACGCAACAGGGCTACTAGGACAAAAGGGATGGTCCAGAAGATTCGCGACCCAGCTAGTGATGGAAATCTCGAGAAGCCGTGAATCCTGGACGGGTCTAGAAGCATTCATTGAGTCACCAGCCTGCTATATAAGAGCGACCTGGCCAGCGAGGTGGACAGTGTTTTTGAGCTAGTGCGTGCTTCTACCCGAGCGACAGTAGTGCGGCGACGTGACGTGCGAAGTTACGTAACCCTAGCGAGGCTGATTCTCCAGACAGCGAGGCAGCGTGAATCATAAGGAGGGACTGAGTTTTGAGGAGTGTGTACTTACCTAGTGCGACAGAGATAATGTGGTGAATTGCGAAAACACAGGGGGCTGTTTCCCTAGCCAGCGGACAGCGAGCAGTGTGTAGCGGTGAGTGACTGGCTATCGTAAATAACTGTAGCTTGTGTATTCAAGGAAGTGTTGCAGGTATTTCTACCGAGGCCACCGGTCCCATTAGCGAGGATTAACTGCAAGACCAAGTGAAAGGGAAGTGTTCCAAGCAATAGGGGACCTAGAGTGAGATGCTAATTGCTTGTATCTGTTTATTGTGTGGAGAACTAACTTGCTAAGACCCGCAATAAACCTAACATTTCTTTAAAGGAATAATTGTGTTGTGCTTCCACCCACCGTAATCCAGTAAACGGAAGTGCCACTAGGGGGTGGCACGTAACAATACTGTAATTCCCCGCTTCTATTCCAAGCGAATGCTAGCATGGTATATAAATTAAAGTAACTGCCACCTCCTACCCAAACCCTAGCCCCAATTTAAAATACACACATAATGGTGATGATAATTGTTAAGGGACCTAACATCTAGGTTATCTACCCCTATATGCTACAACTAAAACTACTAATACTAACTACAGACTTATCAGTAACTTACACATAATAGAAGAAGAAATGAAAAAACAAAAAGGAATAAGGGAAAAAAGGACAGTAGGAAAAGAAATACTTTCAACCCTCGAAGAATGTGGATTGAGGGACTTGGAAGAAAGGAGATCCATGAAAAGCAGAGAGTCCGCCCCAAAGTCAGTGGAAAAAGAGGGAAACGGACCCAGCTCAGGAATCCTTTGGGGTCGCCAACTCCCGAAATCACCAGCCGTGAGCCCTTGAGGGTGTAGCACAATCCAAGGTGCACCACAAGTAGTGGGGTTACATATACCCTGCCTTGTGCAGAAGGCAAGAGATGCCATGGAAACAAAAGAACAGGGCTGGCCCCTCGAAGATTGAGCGTATCAGGAAATATTAGACAAGCCAATTAAGGCGGAAAGAGAAGACACCCTAGGCCTCGAATATCCTAATACCGTCGGGGTCAGAATAGGACACGAGTTCACCATGGGAGGTCGACAGGAAATAAGACAGCGTGAAGCCCCACACAAGTAAGTAGAAGCAATGCCGGTCTCAGCTGGGGTCCCGTGGTCGCCAACCCACGTCTCACTAGTCGTGAGACCCTGGGGAACAAATACTCACATTAGTACAGCTCACAATGACACAGGTTATCAGACATATTCCACACATTCGCACACCCCAAGTACACGGGATTACGTGAGCACGATGTGGCAAAGCCCCTAAATAAATCATCATCAACAAAAAATTCAACTTATCTTATAGCATCTTCTAATGTCCGGAAGTTGTAACATGTGTAAGATGAAGGATTTAATGGGCTCTATTTTGTAAGAAGAAAATGAAGTTCTGTTGCCTGAAGTTATTCCGCGATGACTACTAAGAAGTAATAACAAAGGGAACGCTAACTTCAAAGAGTAGCAAGCGTCTTATAAAGGAAATTACACTGCCAAGCAGTAGCAAAGAAATGGGCAGCATATAACGGTTTTTGCACAGAGTAGAAATCTCGAGTTTATGGTTAGACGATATCCTTTGGCACTAGCTAACACATTACTTTTCGTCCGCTTCGTTGCGTAGTGGCTAGCATCATTGGCTATCACTGCGGAGGCCCGGGTGCGATTCCCTTCTCCGCCAAGAAATTCAATTCCGGTCTGAGGGCTGAAACGGTGTATACTCAGCCTCGTAAAGCAAAACTGAGAAGAGGTGGGTTTGATTCCCACCTCAGCCACCCTAGAAGAGGTATTCCGTAGTTTTTCAATTCTACTCCATACAAATGTCTCCTTCCTCAATCGTAACCTCAATCACAAATGCTTGCAAACTACAGACACCAGAATAGCACAGCTCATCAGCAAAATTCTACACATATCCAGGTACACGATGATGATGACCACGGTGTCCTAGCATCTCAATGAAATGTTAACTTAGCAAAGAGAAGGTTCACTTTGAAACCTCTGAGATGGAACGTAGACAAACAAAACCCAAGATATTCAAGAAAAGGTGCAGCAATTCTCAGAGATCGATGGTTCATAAACAAATTCTAATATCCAATTTTTTCGAATTGACTACCCCCTAAAAAATACTGTTTCGATCCCGGCTCAAATCGGAAGCATTTAGGGGCAAGTAAATAAAACAATAATTTTTAGGGCAAGTTTAAGAACAAAATTCTTGCGGCCGGAAATCTCTAAATTCACACCATCATTATTTAGAATTTATCCGCAAACTTACCCACTGTCCCCACACTTATCAATGGTTTTCCGCATCTGCCCAGCTCGTTGACGCCATATACCGCTCGGTAATCAACCCAACTTCAGTTCTTCTCTTAGTATTAATTTCACATGTCGTAAATCTAGAATAATTAAAAAAAGAAAGAAAGGATAACGTCTATTGTTAAATAGTACAATCTGATGTGTGTTAAAATTAATTTATTTATTTATCAATGGCTTAGCCTACGAAGATATACATACAATTTGCCGTGGACTAGAGTAATTATTTTCAATGTCCTAAAATTAGAAAAAGAAAGGTGTAGTACGATGGAGGTTTTGATGGGCTAAATTTTGTAAGCGGAACAGAGAAATACGTTAACAATATCCGTCAAATGATGTTCTAAGAGAACTGCTAATGGCAAAGGAAATGGTAGTTTCAAAGGCCTACAAACTTCTTACTAAGGATATTAATGCCAACAAATAACAAAAGAGTCGTCTGTCCAAAAAATATATTTTCAGAGAAATGAACTCTCGTATTTTGTAGTTAAGTATTCATAAAATAACCTAACTCATTTCTTTGCATGAAGCATTCTATTTTTAATTTTTCTCTAGTTTCATATGTTTTTTAACAACACTAAACTGTGTACACGTAGATTCAACACTTTCCAAACCTCCCCTCATTAACTTCAGTACACTCCCTTGCTGGCTTTCTAGACAATATAAAACTTTATAAATAGTTTTTAAACTCGCATAAATGAACGGTTTCCTACATTTTATTTAAAATATTCTTTGTCCCTGAACATACACATACACATACACAATACTCTCAGCGCAACCAGCGCAGGCTTTCTGAACTCAAACTCAGTAGTGTTGATTACGTCTTGACACGTCAAATATTATTTTTACGAGAATACTCAATTATGTTTAATTTTTCTTTCTATAATTATTTGTTCGAATGTCATACAGAGTAAAAGGAAAACGTATAGAGAGCCTTATAAGCAGAACCCGGTCTGATACTTTTCAAAGCTCCATTTTTTATTAATCTTAGTTTATCCTACATAAAAGTAATTCACTTTGCCTTAGGCAAAGTATTCTAAGGTGTGAGAATGAAAGGTGCGAAATGAAGATTTTAATGGGCTCTGTTTTGTAGACGGGAAACGGAGTTCCGCAAACAACATCTGTTTAAAGGTATTCCCAAGAGTTGTTAATGACAAAGAGAATGATAACTTCAAAGAGTAGCAAGCGTCTTCTCGAAGAAATTAATGCATGGAAGTTTACAAAGAAGTGGTCAGCATAGAACTGTTCTAGAAGATAATGAAAATCTCTTATTTATATTAAGAAAGAAATTCATGAACTAGCTAACTCATTTCCTTTCACGCTTGACCTATTCCATTTCCAACTTTTATCTTCCTTCCTCTTATTTGTTCCACGACACGAACAAAAAAGCTGTCCATTTAAATTCTGAATCTTTCCAACCTTCCGGCTCCTTCCGCCAGTTGCTGAACACTGTGGACTGACATGAATAGTTTCTGGCAGCAGTCGCCAAATGAGCGCACATTCTACTAAAACTTATTTTATTCATCGCGGTTAAGATCAGGAGCAATGACAATTCACCCAGCACAAACGACACCAGGTTATTTGTTGGTTCTATTTAATTTATATGCTTGGATATCGTGGTCATCATCCTCGTGTAGCCTACTTGGGTGTGTGTGGTAATGTGTCATTGAAGTGTCAATGGTAGTGTGTGTGCAGGCCTGTTATTTGAAGACAGAATTCATAAACTTGTCTGTTATTTGAAGGCAGAATTCAAACACACGTCTGGAAAGGCCTTTCTTATATCTACTGTTTTATATGTTTTCATATATGGTCATCAGCCCCGTGTACTCATGTGAATACATTTGCCTGGAGTAGAAGTGGGGAAACCACGGAAAACTACTCCCAAGATGACTGAGGTTGAAATCGTACCCGACTCTTCTCAGTTTTGCTTCACGAGGCTTAGTGCGCCCCGTTCCAGCCCTTAGGAAAGAATTACATTTCTTGGCAGAGTTGGGCGGGCCTCCGCGGTGACAGCCAATAATGTAGTCACTATACAACGAGGCTGTATAGTTGTGACGATCAACGGATACCCAGTCGCAAGCCTTTCATTCCCATAATTATTCTGCTGCTAAGTTCTTCCCCAAGTAATTAGGAAGGTCATGTGTCGGCTGTCTTTCTTTTGACATCAGACGTCCTGACCATCCCTCGTAGTTTAAAGGGACCCAGGGTACTTGGAGAATAGAAACTTAAGAGTGGTTTCCGTTTAAAGCCTATTGCCCTAATAAAACCGCTCCCGTGCTCTACGAGAAACACTTGTAAGGAGCTAAGGATCAATCGCATGCCAAAATTTTTATTCAAGGGTTGACCGTCGCGACCATACTATTTCGTGTTCTTTAGGGATGGCTCAAATAAATTTGAGGCACGAAATAACATATTAACATTCAGCAATTCTTCTAGGTATTATCGTCTCTTTTACTGTGGTTCACGTGAGTGCACCAAGTCAAACTCATCAGCGGGCTCTGAGTTCACCCTGCCCGGATCGCAACTGGGGTAGTGGGACCATACACTGCGTCTATCAGTTGCTATGGTCCAGCAAAGAAGTCCAATGCGCTTCACTTATATGGGGCGTAGAATATGGTCCACTGCCACAGGGTGTACCAAGGTGCCCACTGACGAGCCATACTTGATGCACCTAGGCAAAACTTCGTAAAATGCACGGCAAATATCTAGAAGAATTAATATTAATATTAATTACTTGACCATCATAAAATAAATGTTTTCAGAGTGACCTAACAAACATGTACGCAAAGTATCACCGAGATTTTGATGTTACCTTTAAAAAGGAAGCTCTTAGTTTTACGTGACCGTTAATCATGCGATAATGAGCCACGGGATCTCCTTTTGACGTGGAATCGGAACCACAGCACATGTCATTTCACTTTGAAAATCTCTCATGCATTGACCGGGAATCAAACCCAGTCCACCTTGGTGAGAGGCCAACAGCTTGACCACTGTGCCACCACGTCCCCCTGACTTATCGGTTACATGCTACAGCGCCGTTTTTCATTGTTCGTTTATATATTTATTTAATTAATTAATTAACTATTAACGCCGCTAATGGAGTTACGAAAACTCGTTACTTTTTTAAGACGGGGTAATCAATGTCACTGTTGTTTCTCATTATATTTTCATTATTAATGTAGCCAATGGCCATCATTTTCTTTTCAGGGCGGGTAAGGGAAGGGGTTTTGGAAATAAATCGGCTGTGGACCTGTTGAAAGGAACCGTCCCGGCATTTGCCTGGTGGTGAAAGTGGGAAACCACGAAAATCATTTTCAGGACGACCGAAGTGGAATTTGAACCCACGCTCTCCTGATACCAGCGAGGCACATAGCGCTCTCGGTGATTATCCTTGATACATGAAACGAGCAGAGGAAGAAGTGATTCTCCTGTAGTCCCGTGGCTTAGCCATGCTTGTTAAATCGTGTACCACGATCACGCGAGCTGCTGCAGCACTTACGGAGATTGTTGATCCGAATTCCGGCGCTGAGAGCGGCTATCCTGAGTGCGGTTCTTCCCAGGGTTTTTCACACTCCCCCCAAGCAAATGCCGGAAGAGTAACTTACTTCAATTCCCGGGACACCTGACCCATCCCTATCCCTAGTACAGCTACAAACACTAATATCGCATAAATACAGGTTATCCGATAAGCTCAACACACATTCAACTACATGGGGCTGATGACCAAGATGTCCCAAGCCCCTAAAATGAATTTATAACAACTCTCTTCAGAATCGCATGTTTCTATCTTGGAGATACCGACAGCAGTGGCTACGCTGGCTGAAGCGCAGGTTAGGTCATGGGCCAAGCTCTCTGCTGACTCTGTAGACGCGTGGGATCGAGCCCCACCGTCTGCCATCCTTGAAATGGTTTTCCGTGGATTCCCATTTTCAACTCCAGTCAAATGCTGGGACGGTACCTTCTGACAAGCCACGGTCGCTTCCCTCCACATCCCTGCCCAGTTCCATTCATCTTCATCCTTTTCATCACTCATCTCGACGCGCAGGTCGCCCACTAGAAAGACCTGCACTCAACCTCTCCGGAGGCCACACGACAAAAAATCTTGGAAATTATTGAGTGAGACGTGTTACTCGGCTGTTCCTTTGCATACAATTTTAGCCATTTTCTTCTGGAAACATTGTTTGGAAAAGCAATTACCGGCGTCTTCATTTATTGATTAGTACTGGCGGCGATATTGCTAGCCTATTATTTAATTTAATGTGAAAGCAATTACCTTCCTGTAGCTAAATGTTGCTGCTAATGAAATATTCAACCTTAATTACGTATAATAAATTGCGTTAATTCTCCTCATCTATCTTGGTGGTGCCGCGAGAAAACTTTGGATAGCCCTCAGTAGTTAACATATATTTGAATGAGGTAGATATTAGCAAAGTGCCACTGGGTGTTCCCGACACTAATGCAAACTCTGTTTGAAATAAGAGGTCTGGAAACAAAACTGCATGTGCAAGTACTATAAACCATTCATTATAGAAACCATCCTGAAGTGTTTTTCCGTGGTATCCCACTTTTACTTCTGTCAAATGTCGGGATGGTGCCTAAATTAAGGCCACGGCAGTTTCCTGCCCTAATCCTACCTCAATTACAAATACACACACTAGTGCAGACATCACAGTGACACAGGTTGTAAGACAAATTCTACACTCACTCAAAAACACGGAACTACTCAACCACGATGTCGCAAAGCCCCTGAAATATTCAACAACAACAACAACCACCAGGGATTAGGTCCAGAGCCCCAACCCCCAAAATGGAAGGTGCACAGACCGCCAATTTGGAGACCCTGAACTCTCCAAACATTTTTGAGCTAGAAAATGCCTTCACTAATTTTGTTCTTTCGAAAATCAATGTCTGTCTTCGCACGGTTCCCTTGTCAGAAGAGATGTCTTTGATTACCTCTCTACATGTCCAAAGGAACTTGAGTTGGTTGTTGATTTATTTAGGGACTTTGTGACATCGTGGTAATGTAGCCCCATATATTTGGGTGTGTGTGGGCAGGAGATGGCCGTGGCCTTAAGTTAGAAACAGTTCCGGCATTTTCCTAGTGTTGAAGTAGGAAACCACATCCAAGATGGCTCAGATGGGAATCGAACCCCAGACCAGAATTACATTTCTTGGCAGAGACGGGAATCGAACCCCGACCTCCGGGGCGATGGCCAAGCATGCTAGCCTCTACACCACGAGGTAAACGAACTTGGAATTCATCCTTTACTGCAGAGTATATATCTAAATACTGCGACTTCGGTGGCGTAGTAGGTAGCATGCTGAGTTGCTGGGCCCATGATCGCGGGTTCAAACCTGGCCGAAGCCGTCAGATTTTTTAAGAGCGTTAAAATCCTTCAGTATGCCTTCCTTCGGAGGGGAAGTAAAGGCGATGGTCCCATGTCATAGATTGATGGCATGTAAAAGATCCTTCCACAGACTAAACTTGTGTGGAGCTAAATTTCTAGGTTATATTTCGTTGTAACGCTCTTTCAAACTCCCAACGTTCATCACTAGGTATCATTGATATCTGGTAGCGAAAATTGGAACTACTTGAGATTGAACGGAACTTGTAGCTCACCCTAGTGGTGTCCGTTCGAAGCAGCTACAGCCTCTGGAGAGCCGAATATGTCCTCGGACACTCCCGGCACTAAAAGCCATACGATAAATAAATCTCAATACTAATGCCTGTCACGTCTGTCTAATAAAACACATCTTATCATCTTCACGTCCGGCCCCATTGCGATTTGGTTAGCTCGCTAGGTTTTGGCCCAAAGGATCCCGGGTTCGATTCCCGGCCGGGCCATCGGGGATTTTCATCTCCTGGGTTTGACTTCTCTGGCCAGGGGACTGGGTATACGTGACGTCTTCATCATCACTTCATCATCATTCGGACGTGCAGGTCACCCACAGGCGTTCACTAGAAATTCCTGCACTCGGCCTCCCAGGAGGCTACACGAAAAAAAAAAAAATCTTCAAAATAAAGGTTGCCGAATTGTACCTCATTAACATTTAAAAGTTCCTCTTTCCGCTTAAGAGCCTTCTGTGGTCTCAGGGTACGTATTGAGGCTCCGGAGGCAGAATTCTTGGATCCGATTCCCAGCTCTGGCAAGAAAGTTAATTCTTGCCAGAAAGTTGTAACGGGATACATTCAGCCTCGTGAACCAGAACTTAAGACATGGGTTCCGTTCCTACCTACGCTGTCCTAGAAGAGGTTTTTCGAGGTTTCCCACTTCTACTCCAGGCGAATACCAGGATGGTTCTTAATTTAAGGCCACGGCTGCCTCCTTCCAAATCCTAATAAAATAAAATAATATAAAAATACACACACCAGTACACGGCCATCACAAAGACATAGAGTGTCAAACAAATTCCACACACTCACAAGTACACGGGGCGACATAATAATAATAAGTCACAAAGGCTTTCAATGTATCAGCAACAACAACAACAACATATCTTCCGAAGTACACAGCGGTAACGTTCTTGCCAGCTGTATCCAAGGTTGCAGGATCGAATCCTGGCGTTGTCAGTTGTTATTTGAGGGTACGCAAATGTGAGGGAGTCATGTCAGTAGATTTAATGCCCCTTGGGGGGAAAATTCCGGCACCCCGGCGTCTCTAAATACCTCAGTAGTTAAAGTCAACATTATTATTATTATTAGACTATTATTATAATTATTATTATTTATTATTATTACTGAAAATACCGACAGTAGTGGCTACGCTGGCTAACGCGCAGCATTAGGTCATGGGGCCAAGCTCTCTGCTGACTCGGTAGACGAGTCGGTTCAAGCCCCACCGTCAGCCGTCCTTGAAATGGTTTTCCGTGGTTTCCCCATTTTCAACACCAGGCAAATGCTGGGACGGTACCTTCTGACAGGCCACGGCCGCTTCCTTCCACATCCTTGCCCAGTTTCATTCACCATCATTCATTTCATCTCTCATTAACTCCTCTCCTGAGGTTGGCGTCAGGAAGGGCATCCGGCCGTAAAAATCATCGCCACAAAGACTTCCATCGCATCTCATCCCTGACCCCGTTGGAAAACGGGAATAATAAGGGGTAGTCATACAATTATTATTACTGAAAATGAAAATCCACAGTCTGCTTCCAGTCGACCGACCGTCAGGGAATGGAATGAATGCAGACCCTATCTAGCGGCGAGGATATGAATTGTGCCGGCTGCCGAAGTCTGTCGCACTCCCCTGGAGCAATGATTAAATGAATGACAGATGAAATGAAATGATAGTGGAGAGTGTTGCTGGAATGAAATTATGACAGGGAAAACCGGAGTACCCGGAGAAAAACCTGTCTGCCTCCGCTTTGTCCAGCACAAATCTCACATGGAATGACCGGGATTTGAAACACGAACCCAGCGGTGAGAGGCCGGCGTGCTGCCACCTAAGCCACGGAGGCTCTATTTTTTTTTTTTTTATTATCCTAAGTAGCGTAACACAGCTGTAGGAGTGGACACAAGTTCTGGTATTGAAGCTTCGAATCACAGCACATACAGTGACCGCCCTGTTTCTCCATAGTGGTACCTTAATTCACGTTCCAGACTCCTACCGTAATCCTACGCCCTAATGATTCCTATTACACAAAGCATTACAGACATAACAGAAACACAGGCTATCAGACAAATTCAACACATACCCAAGAATACGGAACTGATGACCAACATGTCCCAAGACCCTAAGGCGAATCAACAACAACAATATCCCCACTTCATTTGAACCACATAAACGAGGCCACTCTTTGTGTCCTCCTCTGCCTCAAGATGCGGACTTAAGTAATAACAGTAATCCTCAAAGTAGAGGTGTGCCTTGCACCTTCTCCTTAATTATGTAATTACTAGACTCAAGCAACTACAGTAGGTACTCGTCCGTGTGGAACCTCAGGAGGTAGACATGAGCGGTCCACACTTTTTTATGAAAGGATTTAATTTCATTACGGTATTTGTTGATCAGATTATCTCGGACCAGTAATCTTTTTGAACTTGTTATTTTTCTAACGCCAAGCATGAGAACTGTTTAGAGTAGGAGTTCTCAACCTTTTGGACTCTGCGACCCCCTTTTTAGGCTGAGTATTTTGGCGACCCCCCAAGTTTTATTGTTGTTGTTTGAGTCTTCAGTCTTTTGACTGGTTTGATGCAGCTCTCCATGCCTCCCTGTCCTGAGCTAATCGTTTCATCTCTACATAGTGACCACACCCTACGTCAGAGGCAAACTGTTTAACATATTCTAACCTTGGTCTACCCCTACAGTTCTTGTCCTCGACCCTTCTTTCCATAACAAGCTTGCTATTCGTGGGTGTCTTAGTATGTGTCCTACCAACCTATATCTTCTATTCATTAGCAGTCGCCAGAAATATCTCTCCTCCCCCACTAGTCTTAATACCTCTTCGTTTGTAACCCTATCTACCCATCTGATCTTCATAATTCTCCAGTAACACCACATTTCAAACTATTCAATTCTCCTCTTTTTTGCTGCACCAATAGTCCAAGTTTCACTTCCATAGAGCGTAATTAGTGGAAGGTTCTTTAACATGCCATAACTCTATGACATGGGACCGCCGGCTATACTTCCCCTCCGAAGGAAGGTATATTGAGGGATTTTTAACGCTCTTAAAAAGTCCGCCGACTTCGGCCTTCGAAAATAACTTCCTAATACCTAAATCTATATTCGATGTCTACAGATTCGTTTTCTGTAGAAATGCTTTCCTTCCCTGAGCTAACCTACTTTTTATATCCTCTTTGCTTCGTCCATCACTGGTTATTTTGCTTCCTAAGTAACAGAAGTTAAAGATTTCAAGTGATCAGTCAGTGAAACTAACTTTTAACAATTCTTGTGCCGACAAATTTTGGATAAGTATTAAAAAGGAATACCCAGAACTGTCCGCAATAGCGTTAAAAACGTTGATGCCATTTTCTACATCTTACAGCTGTGAACAAGGATTCTCCATAATGGTGAATTAAAAAACCAAATCATTAAATCGTTTGACACTGGAAAATGACATTGTTTTGTGTGTTATAAAAGTGTCCGCTGGAAGCAGCTACAGACTCTGGCGAGCCGAACATGTCCTCCGACACTCCCGGCACTAAACGCCATACAATAAATAAGATAAATAAAACAGCAATGACTAATTTTTTTAAACTTTTTCTTTGTATCTGGCGACTCCCCAAGACACATCCTGCGCCCCCCACCCCCGCCCAGGGGTTCGCGATCCACGGGTTGAGAACCCCTGGTTTAGAGGCTACGGTGGCATAGTCGGTAGCATGCTGAACTGCTGTGCCCAAGGTCGCGGGTTCAAACCCGGCCGAAGTCGTCGGATTTTTAAGAACGTTAAAATCCTTCGGTATGACTTCTTTCGGAGGGGAAGTAAAGCCGGAGGGCTCATGTCATAGATGTATGACATGTAAAAGAACCTACTATTGCAATTAGTGAGGTGTAGAAAAAAAATTAGGTTTTATTTGTCTGGTTAGGAAACGCTCTATCAAGTTTCAACGTTCGCCGCTAGATTAGAGCGTCTATAACCCGAAGTTGGACCTATTTGAAATTGAACTTTCATTCATCTCTCATTAACTCCTCTCGTCAGGTTGGCGTCAGGAAGGGCATCCGGCCGTAGGAACTATCAGCCACGTGGTTCATCACATCTCATTTCCGACCCTGAGATTAATAAGGGGTAGACATAGAATGGTAGAGCGGCTTCGGTGGCGTAGTTGGTAGCATGCTGAACTTCTATGCCCAAGATAGCGGGTTCAAACCCGGCCGAAGTCGTCGGACTTTTTAAGAGCGTTAAAAATCCCTCAATATGCCTTCCTTCGGAGGGGAAGTATAGCCGGCGGTCCCATGTCATAGAGTTATGGCATGTTAAAGAACCTTCCACTAATTACACATGTGTGAAGCTAAATTAGAGGTTAAACATTTGACAAACGCTCTTAGGTTCCTACGTTCGTCGCCAGGAGCCGACTGTGGTGGCGTCTGGTAACCATGTTCTGAACTAGTCGTCGTTGACGGTGTTGTTTGGCGGCAAAAGTAGGAACTACTTGAAATAATTCAATGTCTGCAGTCCTTACGCGAATTGAAAACAGAAACATACACTAATACAGCCACCACAATTAACACCGGTTATCAGACAGATTCTACACACACCCAAAGTACACGTCGCAGCCCCTAAACTGAGGAACCAACCAACCAGAATTTTCGGGGTAATCTCGTGGACTTATTTATTTATTTATCACCCCGTAGAGTGACCGTTTTTTTTTTCACTCTCCCTTCAAGCAAATGCCAGGATAGTACCTTAATTCAAGTTCTGGGGCGCCTATCGCATCCCTGTCCCTAATACAGTTACTCATACTACTACAGTCATCACATAAATTCAACACACACCCAACTACACGGGGCTGATAACCAAGATGTTATAAGTTGCTAAAATGAATGAACAACAAGCAACTATTCATTTATTCATTATTTATTTATTTATTTATTTATTTATTTATTTATTTATTTATTTAGTGTTTGACAAGGTACACATAGGCCTACAAATAATAAGGGTACTTACGCTATGTACTATACAAATTTATACTGGGGCTTTATATACAGGCAGTGGTAACCTAGTTGTTTCATTTAAGGGGTTGGACATCATGGTCATTTAGCACCGTGTACTAGGTTGAGTGCATACTATGTCATTAGTACATCGACCTAATGGCCACGATGTCTAAGCTCTTAAATGAAACAACAACAAAAACAACAATAAAATTGGTCGGGTATGGTATGTTCGATATTTTCTAGCCTTTATTTACGAGAACATACATATTTGTAAAATATGAAATTTTAATCGCTTCATTAAGGGCCTTGGGACAAAAAATAATAATTTTAGTCTGACGGTTGTAATGAGTTGCACAGCCTAGTGAGGCAAAACTGAGAAGAGATGGGTTAGATTCCCACCTTAGCTCTCCTGAAAGTGGATTTCCGTGGTTTTCCACTTTTACTCCAGCCAAATGCCAGGATAGTTCCTAACTTAAGGCCAGGGTCGCCTCCATCCTAATCCTTGTCTCAATTACGAAAATACACACACTACTACATCACAATGACACAGTTTGTCAAACAGATTACACACACAAGTACAGGGACTTCTTGACCTCGATGTCTCAAAGCCCATAAATGACGGGCGAAGAAATTATCCAAATTCAAAATGAGCAATTCAATATCCATCACTTGAAGTTGTTTTCCTTTGAGCTAGCAATCTTCGCAGGTCCGCAAGGAGTTTATAGTATCTTAGTAATTGAACTTTTCAGGAAAAGAGATAATATTTGAAGTTTATACCGAAACATAATATTCATTCATTTAAATGAAACAGCTGTCTCCGCAATTTAGAGGCATATAAAGTCACGCTTGAGGAGGAAGTTTAATGGACTTGGAAGCGCAGAAGTCTTTAGTAGGTGATTTACAAAAGACAATCTCATTAAAAGCCACAGTGGAAGGAAGTGAGGAAATGTGCGATAATTAGGTAGACACGGCTTCATTTGGGCAAGACGCAAGAACTGTGCTTGAATTGGACTGGAATGATCAGACATAACATGCCTATATTGGCAACAGAGAGCATACCTGTAGAACATATTAATTAGTTGTTGTCGGTGGTGTTGGTTCAACTAGGTAGGTGTTATCACCTGGTGCTCGCGAGCACCGTTTCAACGAGAACAACCTTCCCTGAGACCCATTCTTCAATTCAAATTCGGACAAATGATAGGAATAATGGAGTTTGCATTACGAATTTTGAGTCAGTAATTTTATCATTTTTTGAAATAATGCTTCTTACTTTACAGTCAAAGTAATTGGACATCCCTGTTTTATGAGTATCACGAAAGATGTTAGTTAGTTAGTTATTGAGGTTTTAAGAGGTGGAACTATGAGGTCATCTGTCCCTTCACGAAAGATGCTAATTCCAATCGACTGTCAACTCGTAAATGTATTTTATATGCATGAGTCATGCAAGCAGTTGCAGCATGCCTGGTGCGCGGTGAATCCCTAGCTATTTCAGAGAGATAGGAAATGCCCGATGACATATCTGGGCATACATACCTTTCATTTTAAAAGAAAATTGTGCAAATAGCCCAGGTAGAACGTCAGGAATGACTGACATTAAATTTCGTCATTTTTTACGCAGGACTGTCGAACCCCTAAAGTAAACATTTTTTTAGTTTTTTCGTTATCGTTTTACCCTCCAGGTCCCACGGTCTAAGCGAGGGATCCCACCACTAATGAGGGCAGTGTCCTGGAGCTTGAGACTGTGAGTCGGGAGATATAACTGGGGAGTGTGACTATCACTTCGTCCAGGTGGCCTCACGTGCAAAGCGAACAGTGGCCTGATGAGGGGATGGGAAGAGTGGGAGGGATGGACAAGGAAGAGGGAACGAGGCGGCCGTGGCCTTACGTTAATTACCATCCCGGCATTTGCCCGAAGACGAAGTGAAAACCCACGGAAAAACACTTCGAGGATGGCTGAGGTGGGAATCGAACCCCCTCCACTCATTTGGACCACCCGAGGCTGAGTAGACCCCGTTCCAGTCTTCATACCACTTCAAATTTTGTGGCAGAGCCGGGAATCGAACCTCGGACCGCCGGGATGGCAGCTAAGCATGCTGACCACTACACCACGGAGGCGACAAGTAAACAATAAAGGAATAATTCCAAGGAAAGATAGAAACAGTCGCCAGAGAGAATTGCTCTGCGGCATTTGGCTGCTCTCCATGTAACATGATCATTGCGTCACAATGTTCCAGCACAATGTTCTAGGATCTCTGGCGATCAGAATATACAATGATTTATTCATGTCAATAGCTAGGCTATATAGTCTACTGTAACTTACTCTGAGGCCACGTGCAAGCAAGAAACTGGGTCATGAAACGAGGTAAACTACAGCTATTACTCTATTTACTGTAGTTCTTTTTTCAGACTACAAATCTCTTTGCATTTCCTCTCTGACAAGTACCGAATTAGTTTTGATAAAGTCGTCATAGGAAACAATAAAAGTTGGAAATGGTCTCAATAAATATCTCCGCGATGGATAAAGTTACGGATTGAGATAGAGACAGAACGAGCGCACGTGTGTGTGTGTCATTTTATGTGCAACATGATACAAAATTGATGGAGTTGATTAAAACAGGAGAGAAGTGAAATAGCTTTCTGACGTATTGGCCGATAGAGGACAGTGATGCATTTTAGGGATATGATATGGAGCAAGTATTGGAGTAATACTAACATGAAAATGAAAATCCACAGCCTGCTTCCAGTCTCCGACCGGGTCAGGAATGGAATGAATGAAGCCCCCATCTAGCGGCGAGGATATGAACTGTGCCGGCTGCCGAGGCCTGACGCACTCCTCTGGGGCAATGACTAAATGAATGACAGATGAAATTAAATGATAGTGGAGAGTGTTGCTGGAATGATGTTTTGACAGGGAAAACCGGAGTACCCGGAGAAAAACCTGTCTGCCTCCGTTTTGTCCAGCACAGATCTCACATGGAGTGACCGGGATTTGAACCACGGACCCAGCGGAGAGAGGCCGGCGTGCTGCCGCCTAAGCCACGGAGGCTTCTGGAGTAATACTAACATAAATTTAATCACATAAACTATCAGAGCAGCTTGCCACGGTGGGTGAGTGGATAGCGTGTCGGTCTACCAACCCCAAGATTGCAGGTTCGCTCCAGGCCGTGGTAAGTGATTTTTGAAAGGCGGCAAAAATACGACACGCATGTCATACGATGTTGGCATGTTAAAGAACCCATTTGAATTCAGTAGGCCGTGTTCATAATGGCAAAATTAATCTCGGGAGTTTCTGCCAACACAAAGTTCCTCATTTCTCTACTAGAAAGCGCTATAGTGTTCAAGGAGCTTAGATATCTAACCACCTTGACTTTCATAGTGATTCAAGGAACAACGAAATTCGACATGCAAGCTACCCTCTGGGTGTCAAATTACAAAGCTTGCACCCGACACCCGAGGCCATACGATATTATTATTATTATTATTATTATTATTATTATTATTATTATTATTATTATTACCAACAGAGCTACAATATCTACCCGACATTTCATGTAACATCTACTATATATAAAATAACATTCCATCATAAAAGAAAAAGCTAGGGCATATTTCAGGTTGTGCATATCCAATTGACATTTGCCTTCAAAGTAAAGTTTTTCAAGTGAATTGTACATTAGGCATTCAAGCAGTATTAAAAAACAATACATCTCCAGAAGCATATACATCGGTCAAATTCAGGGTGCCAGGGAATGTTCTACGCAGCGGCAACAAACAAACAGTAAACTTTGTACTCACCACAGCCATTCATCACAGATGTTGGAAGTGTTGTCCTTGTGTTCGAAGACAGACTTCAACACGGCTACACATTTTGTCGAAGACTTTCACTAAGGTTTCTACCGGGTGAGTTAGCCGAGGTCGTTGCGGCATGACTGTTGGCAGTCGCTCACATCCGGGAGGCGAGGAGGTTCGAATCCCCCCGCCGGCAACCTTGAAGATGGTCTTCTGTGGTTTCCCATCTTCCTTCCAGGCAAATGCCGGGGTTGGTCCTTAACTATAGGCCACAGCCGCTACCTTCCAACTCCTCGACCCTCCCTTCCAACTTTCCTCCCCAACGGTACTTGTAGCTCACCCATTGGGTGTCCGTCTCGAAGCAGCTACAAAACTGGCGAGCCGAACATGTCCTCGGACACTCCCGGCACTAAAAGCCATACGCTAAAAAAAAACTAAGGTTTCTTTTTTAAAATGATATTCACTTTTAGTTCAATCGTTTTTGGATTAGTTTGTGAGCTGGTCACACGAAATTTAGCCTACTTATCAAATCCCAAACGGTATTCCGGTTTGGACACTTTGAATTAGGAAACCGCGGCTGAATGGCGAAAATATGCATTTATAGGCAAAATAAAATATATTAGGGACCTTTCATTTGCACTTATATTGCACATTTCGGGCAAAATAAGCTCAGGAAACGAATATGACTTTTCCTTAACCTCTGAACCTCAATGATGAAGTTAAAATGAATGATGAATACGGTACGTCACAAACACCCAGACTGCAATCCTGGGGAATCAACTACTGGAGATTAAGATCATCAAGACCCGACAGTGATTCGAACTCGTGGTTTCCGAACCAAAGTTTAGTATGCTAACCACGAGGGCAGTTTCTTTTCAACCTCGATAGTGTCGATAAATAGTCAATCGAATGGTAAGGGACGGGTATGCTTGGAAGGTGACTGTGAATCTCCGCCCAACATCATTACGGCATTTTAAACTGCGTTACTGACTCTGAAACATGGTTACTTCGATTGATTCTCCATCGAAGTGCGAGTTGCATAGTGCAATTCTGTTTCTTCAAGCAGAAAGGAATAGTGAACTAGGAATTAATCAATGAATGAGTTCTTCTAATTCATGACAATGCCCGGCCTCACAGTGCAACTGTAACCCAACAGCTATATCACCAATTTCAATGGGAAGTTTTTGAACACCCGGTGTATAGCCCCAACTTAAAACCGAGCGATTCCTACCACTGCCCTGAACTGAAAAAGTGTCTTGGTGAACAGAGGTTCCAGACAAGCTTCTAAACAACGGTAAGGCTCGTGTCAACTCACAGGGATTGGAAAGCTCGTCCACAGATATAACAATTGCCTCAATCTTCACGGTGATTGTATCGAACAGTAGCCATGTTTGTACGTACGTTTTGGTAGGATTAATTTAGTTATTTATACTTGCCTTTTTCTTATGGGCCATAGGAGATTAAATAAAAACAGCTCTCGTACATAGGCGATGGACTAGGTCTATGATGAATACAATGAAGTATTAATTTCGGGATTTTAACAAGTTATCGACAACTTTTCATCTATAGATGATCTTCTGAAGTTTTTATTTCATCGCATAAAACATATCTAATCATACCACATTCATTCATTCATTCATTCATTCATTCATTCATTCATTCATTCACGCTTGCATTCACATTTGCAAGTGGGAGTAATTTCCCGGTGGCAAATTGTACAATTACAGAAAATTACCAACAATATTATCAAACACACTTAATATACATAAGTCGCGATTTGGAAACTAAAGTAATTACATTGTTGTCATTTAGACTTTCACGGCCCGTGTTACTATTCATAATGTTGAATTTTGGGCTTATGCCGTGTTTTATTATATTAATATTCGACGCGTTTCGAATGAAACCATGTCTTTCTTCGTCAGGAATAATCTGGAATACAACAATGTTGCTAAGAGAAAGCAACGAAGAACATATAGAAGGTGCCCAAAGATGGACGCCATTATAGCCCCATGTTAGGGACAACGGAAAGCAGCAGTGAATTACTTTCTCAGGGTTCTGATAATAGGTAGCCAGGATTCACTGAGATTGTAGCCGGTGTCGCGGTTGAAATTATCTGGGTGTTTACGTATTTCAACCGCCTCCCTGATGATTCTGGGACGATATTGCTTTATACGGGCGAGAACATCCACTCCTTGGAACATGACATCATGGCCAGGTGTTAAAGCATGATCGGCAACAGCTGATTTATCAGGTTGAATGAGCCTGATACATCTATTATGTTCCTTAATGCGAGTGCATATTGTTCACGAAGTCTGCCCGATGTAAACCTTGCCACTAGTACAGGGAACTCTGTAGATACCCGGTTGTTGCAATTTAGGCAAACTGTCCTTAGTTGGTCGCAGGAGTTGCCTAATCTTAACAGAAGTTCCAAATACAGTCCGTATGTTGTACCGACGTAGGATTTTAGCAATACGATCCGTCGTGTTATGTATGTACGGAAGGTAAGCAGTTCCTCTTACATCTCTTTTCTCAACTGACGTCCTATTATTATTTGTTGGTTTCAGAACCGTAGAAATCAAAGCCTTGCTATAACCGTTGCTCTCAAAGGTGGTTCGCAGGGTGTTAATTTCTTCTTGTAAAGAAGACACTTCACAAATCCTCCTAGCCCTGGTAGTTAGAGTTGTAAGGATACCATGTTTCTGGGCAGGGTGATGGTGAGAACTTGCGTGGAGATATCTATTGGTGTGTGTTGGCTTACGAAAAACGCTGTGTCCTAAAGATCCATCCTCTTTCTTGGTGACGAGAACATCTAAAAAAGGTATTTTGCCGTCAGATTCCTTTTCCATGGTGAAACAAATAGAAGGGTGCTGGAGATTAAGGTGATCCAGGAAATGACTAAGATTTTCCTCACCTTCCGTCCAAACAACGAACGTGTCATCCACATAACGCCCCCAGATCTTCGGTTTGAAAGGAGCCGACGACAAAGCTTTCTCTTAAAAGTTCTCCATGAAGAAATTAGCCACAACAGGAGAGAGAGAGGACTACCCATGGCCACACCATCAGTCTGCTCATAAAAATTCCCATTCCATAGAAAGTAGGAGGAGGTCATGCAGTGATAAAAAAGTCTTGTGATGTCTTCAGGAAAAAAGCCATTAATGAGAGACATATCACCATCAATAGGTAGCCTACTCTCGTAAACAGAGACACCACGTCGAGACTCACTAGGATATCACCCGGCTGAAGTGTTATAGCTTTCAACTTTTCCACGAAGTGTGTGGAATCCTTAATGTACGAAGACGTGTTACCCAGAAGCGGCAACTCCTGCGACCAACTAAGGACAGTTTGCCTAAATTTCAACAACCGGGTATCTACAGAGTTCCCTGTACTTGTGGCAAGGTTTACATCGGGAAGACTTCGAGAACAATATGCACTCGCATTAAGGAACATAATAGATGTATCAGGCTCATTCAACCTGATAAATCAGCTGTTGCCGATCATGTTTTAACACCTGGCCATGATGTCATGTTCCAAGGAGTGGATGTTCTTGCCAGTATAAAGCAATATCGTCCCAGAATCATCAGGGAGGCGGTTGAAATACGTAAACACCCAGATAATTTCAACCGCGACACCGGCTACAATCTCAGTGAATCCTGGCTACCTATTATCAGAACCCTGAGAAAGTAATTCACTGCTGCTTTCCGTTGTCCCTAACATGGGGCTATAATGGCGTCCATCTTTGGGCACCTTCTATATGTTCTTCGTTGCTTTCTCTTAGCAACATTGTCGTATTCCAGATTATTCCTGACGAAGAAAGACATGGTTTCTTTCGAAACGCGTCGAATATTAATATAATAAAACACGGCATAAGCCCAAAATTCAACAGTATGAATAATTACATTGTAGTATTACAAAACATTTCAGTCTTCTTCTTCACTTCTTGGTCGTAGTTCGATTTCGATCGTCATGACCCTTCGCGCAATTCTGTTAACAATACCCCGTCATACACCGCGGTCTTCTGCTGTATGCATTAATTTCTGAAGTGTCAGATTAGTCAGACTCTTGATCTGGTCAAGGTACCGGTTCGGGGCACGTCCCCTCAGCCGTTTTCCGTCAACCTTACCCTGGATGATACACTTCTCAATGCCATCTCTCCGGATGACATGGCCGAAAAATTTCAACATTTCCCTTTGGATGTTTAGGAGTAAGCGGGTTTTAGGAGCTTTTAGAAGCAAATCCATGGCTCCTTCAGAATAGATTCATTTGTTCTTCTTGCTACCCACGATATTCGTAGCATTCTTCGATAACACGTCATCTCGTAGGCTTCGATTCTCCTACGGCATGCAGCATTTATGGTCCAACAATCAGAGCCATACGTGACGATAGGAAATACCAAAGCTTGAATCAGTCGCTTCTTTGTTTCCTTATTCTTGTTAGACTAGACAGTGCTTTCTTAGGCATACCTATTCTTCTTTTAATTTCTCCTTCACAGTTTCCCTTAGTGGAAATGTGAACTCCTAGGTAGACTATTTCTTCCTTGAGATCGATATCTCGTATTAGCTGAAAGGGACGAGGTAATGCACGCTGTCCGTCCACTAAGATTAAGTAACACTTGGTTCGGTTTAGTGTAAGGCCTGCTTCTTCACTGAACCTCTCACTGCGTTGTAAAAGTTCTGCTAGCTTTTCCTCCGAACTAGCCCCCAGCATGGTGTCATCTGCGTAGCGGAGGTTGGAAATTGTCTTGCCGCCTATTTGAACCCAACCTTTCCAATCCTTGGTGGCTTTTCTGATGATCCAAATTCTCAATACCTCGATTAATGAAATAATATTTCCCATAATTTGTACCCTGCGGTCAGCCTTTAACTTTGTGCGAATGATCTGCCCCGATGGATTTCCCAGACGTTTGCATAGTTCTCCCATGCTGGCCGATTAGTGTAAGCGATAAACATAGCTTATATTTTGGATTTCGTCCATCTTCCAGAGATTCCCACCGTAGTGGGATGTTGTAGGGGTTTTAGGGGCTAGGGCATCTTGGTCATCAGTCCCGTGCACTTGGGTGTGTGTTGAACATGTCTGATAACCTGTATCAATGTCCTTGACTGTAGTAGTGTGTGTAAATGCATTAAGGACAGGGAGGAGGTAGGTGCCCTGGGACTTGAAATATGTACTATCCCGCATTTTCCTGGAAGAAGTGTGGAAACCCCCGGGGAAGAACCACAATCAGGACAGTCACTGTCAGTGCCGGGATTCGAACATGTGATCTCCGGGCTTGCTGCAGATGGCCTCGCGGCCGGGGTGCACGATTTAACGAACACTTCTACGCCACGGGGTAGATCATCTCTACTTAGTATAAAACGAAGTCCCCAATTCTTGGATGTCATGGGTAATATCGAGAACCACTGGATGCATATTGATGCGGTTTTCACCATTCTGTAAAGGATACCTCGAGGAAGATTTCTGTAGAAAATAATTTAATAATGGTAAAGGAAGCCAAGCAGTAACGATTTCAGTGAAAAGGTTCGAAACATAAGCCTGGCATCCGTGCGCTTTTTAAGCTTACGCTGGGCAAACCGTTAAACATATCAATATACTATGAGTGTAAGAATTGTTCAGCATGAAAAGTTCTACAAAAATGTCCACGAGAGCATATCCCTATCTTCAATACATCACCCACTATAAGTGTTTTTACGTTTTAATTTCTTCAAACAATCTCCATTCAATCACTGAGGCGACAGTTTACGAGCTACAGTAACTAGGGTCGAGTCTATCACCCCAGTTACAGCCTAGCTAGTGGGCGAGCCTATTACCCCATATACAGCCAGCAGCAAACTGTCAAATCGTGTAGAGTTAAGAGAAGAGTGGTTGAGTTCGGAGTTTCCCTGGAAGTGCAAATCGGCTTTTCTTCATTTCGGCTGTGAACCTTTCGTTCGGCAAAATACACAGTCAGGTTAAGATTGGATGGAAGGAGGATTTGTGTTTCATGTATCTCGCCATTCTTAAATTACGTCTGTCAAGAATTCGTTGCACATGCTATCTCTATGATAATATAATTAATAGTCCAGTCAGTGATTTTAACCCATAAACCCAAGACGTAAAACGGATATAGGTCGCAGTTCATTGACATCGGAAAAAAAGCGCATATCACGCAATGCATTCATAACTGTTCCCGGGCGAAGCCGGGGCGGGTTGCTAGTTAAAGATAAATGGCAGCCGAATGTAAGGCGAGTGACGCGACACGTTGCAGCCAGCTTACATGGGCCATGTCCACTGCAGCATCATTTGTAGGGATCAAAAGTAAAGCCGGGCAGATTTCAAAGAGCTTCATAATGAAGCGAAACAGAGAATTCTACCACATTTACTTCTTCTCTTTTTACTGAAACTCGTGATTTACGAAGTTGGAATAGAAACTTTATGGGAGAACTGTGGCATCTTTCATTGTTACATAACATACGCTTTACTGTGGTTTTGCGCTCACTTTATTGCAATTAAGGAGGGAATTATTGCGAGAAACATTCCAACATTTCAAACAGAAGCACTCTTACAGGAAGCTCCAGAAGTCTTTCGGTTGTTTACATAAAAAAAAAAAAAAAGTCAACCCCTGGCACTATCCAGCCCATGACGGGCTAAGGCCGACCAAGCGACTGCTGCCCAGCCATTTGGCCTGCATATATTGGGGTGACGCGTGATGAGCGCGTCGGGTCCCCTCGGCCGTTAATCTTGGTATTCGTGATCGGGGCGCTGTCTCACTGTCAGACAGCTACTCAATTGTCCTCACGAGGCTGAGTCCACCCCGTTCCAACCCTCACGTCAGTTTTAAAATCCCTGACGGAGCCGGGGATCGAACCCGGGGCCTCCGGGTGAGAGGCAGGCGCGCTACCCCAACACCACGGGGCGGGTTATTTACATTTGCTGTTGTTAATTCATTTATTTGATTTGCGACATCTTAGTCATGTAGTCCCGTGTACTTGGGTGGGTGTGTGTGCGTGTGGAACCTGTATGATAACCTGTATCATTGTGGTGGTTGTAATGGTGCATTTTTAATAAAATTCCCACTCGGTATGAAGGTATAGTAACTCTCAACCGTGTCCTAATAGTAATACAGTATTCATGAAAGTAATTTTTCCTCTAACACAAAATGCAATAGTTTTAATTTTGTATATTAATATTTTCTTTTTCTTATTTAACAGGCACTCTAAAAATATCAACAGAAAAGTACAGCGAGCTCCAGGCCTTAATTAGAGTGTTGCCGTTTAGAAGAGCAATTGTATTTTGACCACCTTCCAGATTAGTCAGAACTAGTGACAATAAGACGCAGTTTTAAGTATTTGATTGTAAAGAAAGTTCATTGTATGTATGTCTACCCCTTATTATTCCCGTTTTCTAACGGGGTCGGGGATGAGATGCGATGGAAGTCTTTGTGGCGATGATTTTTACGGCCGGATGCCCTTCCTGACGCCAACCTCATGAGAGGAGTTAATGAGAGATGAAATGAATGATGGTGAATGAAACTGGGCAAGGATGTGGAAGGAAGCGGCCGTGGCCTGTCAGAAGGTACCGTCCCAGCATTTGCCTGGTGTTGAAAATGGGAAACCACGGAAAACCATTTCAAGGACGGCCGACGGTGGGGCTCGAACCCACGCGTCTACCGAGTCAGCAGAGAGCTTGGCCCCATGACCTAATGCTGAGCTTTAGCCAGCGTAGCCACTACTGTCGGTACTGTAAAGAAAGTTCATTGATTAGTATTATTGTAATAGAAGCTAAGGACTTATCAGATGCTTCCTCGGCAAAATGTGTGTTCATGGTAACATAAAATTGAATGTATCATTGTGTACATTAATCACACCTACAGAACTGTACTCTGAAGTGCTTCTCCCCTTGGTACTTAAATAACTTAAACGAAGAAATAACACAATTAATTGAAATAAATGACCATTTTGAGTCTTGAAACTTTTAATTTGTTCTCCTGTAAACATAGGAAAATGTGACTTGTCAGGTTTTCCCCCTGGACTCTTCATATTGGATTGAGGATTTGGGTAGGATGCGTCGCGGCCTTAGTTTAGTAGTATCCCAGCATTCGACTGCAATAAAATTGGGGTGAAACCGCTGCTATGGCAACTAAAGTGGTCAAAACATTATAATATGAAATTTTATGAAGTTTTCAATTTGAATAAAACCAATCATTGGTTTGATGATAAATGATTGAATTATGTTTGAAAGCATTTCTTTTCACTCGTGTGATATTTTTAGTGTTACCCTAACTTAGCACTAAACTGAATGAGCAAAATGGTCAGATGTTCAGTCAGCCCGAGGGATGACAGTGAGATGAGTGTGGCACTATCTTTCCTCATCCTTTTCCAAAAATGCACCACTCGTTAGTTAGTGTCACTTTGGAAGTGTTTAATATTGTGTTTACATGCATTGCTGTTTTAATTTTCTCCCGATTAAATTAAAAGAATTTAAAGGAAATGATGCAAACCTGAAGATGCATATGAAACAGTTTCTCAGAGAAAACAAAATTAAAATTGAAAATATAATTAGCTGAGTCTGCAAGTTTATACAAACTCAAATTCAATTTTCCTTCTTATTCATTATATTTTTGTACATAAAGCATGCACATAGAACGTGTTATTCGACTAAGCCATTATACAATTTTAAGAAATAGCAATCATTGATATGCATGTCACACACAAGGTTGCACCTTTATGTGATTGCTCTTCCTGCTCTGTATGAATTTGATATCCTATTTCCAAAGGTCTTTATCATATTGTAATAGCCTAATATAATGTAAAAAACAAAATCCACAGCCTGCTTCCAGTCTCCGACCGGGTCAGGAATGGAATGAATGAAGCCCCCATCCAGCGGCGAGGATATGAACTGTGCCGGCTGCCGAGGCCTGACGCATTCCTCTGGGGCAATTATTAAATGAATGACAGATGAAATGAAATGATAGTGGAAAGTGTTGCTGGAATGAAATTTTGACAGGGAAAACCGGAATACCCGGAGAAAAACCTGTCTGCCTCCGTTTTGTCCAGCACAGATCTCACATGGAGTGACCGGGATTTGAACCACGGACCCAGCGGTGAGAGGCCGGCGTGCTGCCGCCTAAGCCACGGAATAGCCTAATATAGTGTAATAATTGTAAATTTACAGGTTCAACCAATGAGTAGGAATTGAAAGGAAATTCTTTCTGAATTTTCTAAAATGTGTATATTTGTAACGATTTAATCAATAATAATAATAATAATAATAATAATAATAATAATATTGTAGACTGTAGTTTATTAATATATATATAATGTCGGGGAATAGAATGGGCCAGATGATTTCGCAAAGAAAACTGAACTTTATAATTTAATATCGAAAAAAATTGCTAATTTTCGAAGTGCACATACAACGTATCAAATGCTAATGAAATAGGATCGAAAAAATATTAGGTACAGTATATATTGAGGTGTTACACCACGCAAACTGGTATACCGATATAGTAATGTACTTTCTCTAAATAATCTCCATAATATAGCTTCTGCAATCATGCTGTATAAATTTAAAAATAAGGTAGCTCACTCCAATACATTGTGTAAGTTGAACTCTGATTTGCACGCATATCAAACAAGAGGAGCTAACAAAATTTATTGTAACCCCATTCACTCGACCAAGTATCGTAACAATTCTTTGTTGCATTATTCTTAATTACTTCAATAGTTTCCCTGAGTGCATACGAGAGGCTCCTTCTCTAGCAGAATGTAAAATAAATCTTGTTAATTACTTGAAATTATGAATGTTTAAACAGTTTTGTATTTTTATATACATTGTTACTTCTGTTCATGTACGTTATAACTTGTAAAAACATGTAATTATTTTCTCTCTCGCCAAATATAATTTCTATGTACTGCACCATCACGAGCCACGGCTCAGGTGCCTATTTTAAATAAATAAATAAATAAATAAATAAATAACTTAAATGTATTACCTTTCGTTTATTAAGTCTCATTATATACGAGTCACCTTCCACCCAGTGTAATTTCGACTCGCCTCATTCCTCTCCAGAAGAAAAATACTTAAATTTTCATATAGCCCCGTGTATTTTGGGTGTTTGTAGAATTTGTCTGACAACCCGTGTCACTGACGTCTATACTAGTGCGTGTATTCGTAATTGAGGTAGGATTTGGGTAGGAAGCGGCCGTGGCTTTTAAATAGGTACTATCCCGACATTTGCCTGGAGTTGAAGTGGGGAACCACGGAAATACATTTCCAAGATGGCTGAGATAGGAATCGAACCCAACTCTTGTCAGTTTTTGCCTCACATGGCTGAGTGTACCCCCTTTCTAGCCCTCAAAAATCTAGACAAAAATAGAGAGAAAAATAAAAATATAAATTAGTGGGTTTACTAAGTCAACTGTTAGATTGTTGAGGGTCCACAGCTTTAATACGACGAAAACACAAAGAACGAAATGTAGATAATATTGAAGATTCCGGAGCACCTTAAAATCCCATATTTTTCAACATTATGTAAAAATGTATGCGGATATGGAATAATAAGGTATAATATTCATCTGGTTTATGAACTGGTATTTTTTAACATCACAGAAGTGACAAAGAGGAAATCTGACATTCTACGGATCGGAGCGTGGAATGTTAGAAGTCTGCTAGGAAGTGGAAGGTTAGAAAACTTAGAAAGGGAAATGGATAGGTTGAGGTTGGATTTGGTTGGGATTAGTGAAATGCGCTGGCAGGGAGAACAGGACTTTTGGTCAGGAGACTATAGGGTCATTAGCACTAAATCAAACAATGGCCAAGCAGGGGTTGGCCTCATATTGAGTAGGAAACTTGGACAGCGGGTGGAATATTATGAGCAATATAGTGAACGGATTATTGTAGCAAAAATCAATACTAAACCTACGTGCACCACAGTGGTACAAGTCTATATGCCTACCAGTCAAGCTGATGATGAGGATGTTGAAAAGGTCTACGAAGAAATAGACGAAATTCTGAGGTATATCAAGGGTGATGAAAATGTTATAGTAATGGGAGATTGGAATGCTGTGGTAGGAAAAGGGAGAGAAGGGAAGATAGTAGGAGATTTCGGATTAGGTGAAAGGAATGATCGAGGAAGCAGGCTGGCAGAATTCTGCACCGAGCATAAGTTGGTCATAGCTAACACCTTATTCAATAACCACAATAGAAGAATATACACATGGATGAGACCAGGAGATACAGGGCGTTACCAAATCGACTTCATTGTGGTCAAGCAGAGGTTTCGAAACCAGATTTTGGATTGTAAAACATATCCTGGTGCTGACATTAACTCTGACCACAATCTGGTTGTAATGAAATGCAGATTAAAGTTGAAGAAACTGAAGAAAAGTCAAAAGCCAAAAAGGTGGGCAATAGACATACTGAAATAGAAGGATGTAAACGAAAGATTCAAGAAGAGTATAAAGGAAGGACTAATGAAAAACCCTAAACAAACTTCAATTGCAGACGAATGGGCACTTTTGAAGAATGAAATAACAAAATCCGCAGAAGAAAACATTGGTAGGAAAGAAAGAATAGGTAGAAAACCGTGGATCACTCAGGATATACTAGAATTGATGGATGAAAGGCGGAAACACAAGAATGTAAGAGATGAAAAGGGGAAAGCAGAATACAGACGTCTGAGAAATGAGGTTAACAAGAAGTGCAAGGAAGCGAAAGAAGAATGGTTGAAAGAGAAATGTGCAGGTATAGAAAATTGTCTGAAATTAGGAAAAGTAGACACAGCTTATCGAAGGATTAAGAATACTTTTGGGGAAAAGAAGACTAAGTGCTGTAATATTAAGGACACAAATGGAAAGCCTCTAACAGATAGGGAAGAAAAGGTTGAGAGATGGAAAGCTTACATAGAGAGTTTGTATAAGGGAAAGGAGATTGAGAATCATGTAATGGAAAGGGAGGAGGAAATTGATGAAGATGCGAAAGGAGATTTAATATTGAGATCAGAATTTGATAGAGCTTTGGAAGACTTAAGCAGGAACAAAGCACCACGCATAGATGATATACCGATTGAGTTGCTACGCTGCATAGGAGATGAAGTTCTGATCAGGTTATTTCACTTGGTGTGTAGGATTTATGAGACAGGTGAGGTACCCCCTGATTCAAGAAGAATGTAATCATCCCTATACCAAAGAAAGTGGGAGCTGACAGATGTGAAGATTACCGTTCAATCAGCTTGATTACTCATGCTTCAAAGATCCTGTCTAGAATAATTTACAAGAGGATTGAAAGCCAGATAGAAACGGAGTTGGGTGAAGACCAGTTTGGTTTCAGGAGAAATGTAGGAACAAGGGAAGCTGTACTAAGTCTTAGGCTGATTTTGGAAGGTAGAATAAGGAAAGATAAGAGAACATTCATGGCTTTTGTAGACTTAGAAAAGGCTTTTGATAACGTTGATTGGACTAAATTGTTTGACATTTTGAAATCGATTGGAATAAAATACAGGGATAGGAGGGTGATATACAATCTATACAGAAACCAGACAGCAGTCATTCGAGTTGAAGGACATGAGAGAGAAGCTGGTATTCAGAAAGGTGTAAGGCAAGGCTGCAACTTATCACCCATACTTTTCAATCTTTACATTGAACAAGCAATGAAGGAAATTAGAGAAAAATGTAAAGTGGGAGTGAAGATTCAAGGAGAAATAATTTCAACTCTGAGATTTGCTGATGACATCGTCATCTTGGCCGACAAGCCTGAGGATTTGAATGAGTTTTTGAATGGTATGGACTCCGTCTTACGGAAAGAATTCATGATGAAAATTAATAAATGTAAAACAAAAATACTGGAATGCAGCCGAAATAAATCAGAAACCTCTATGGAGATCAAATTGGCAGGTGAAAAGCTGAAGGAAGTAGGAGACTTCTGTTACTTAGGAAGCAGAATAACCAGTGATGGACGAAGCAAAGAGGATATAAAAAGTAGGTTGGCTCAGGCAAAGAAAGCATTTCTACAAAAAAGGAATCTGCTGACATCGAATATAGATTTAGGTATTAGGAAGTCATTTTTGAAAGCCTTTGTCTGGAGCGTGGCGCTCTATGGAAGTGAAACTTGGACTATTGGTGTAGCAGAAAAGAGGAGAATTGAAGCATTTGAAATGTGGTGTTACAGGAGAATGATGAAGATCAGATGGGTAGATAGGGTTACAAACAAAGAGGTATTAAGCCGAGTGGGAGAGGAGAGATGTTTCTGGCGACTGCTATTGAAGAGAAGAGATAGGTTGGTAGGACACATACTAAGACATCCAGGAATAGCAAGCTTAGTTATGGAAGGAAGGGTCGAGGACAAGAACTGTAGGGGTAGACCAAGGTTAGATTATGTTAAACAGATTGCCTCGGATGTGGGGTGTGGTAGCTATGTAGAGATGAAACGATTAGCTCAGGACAGGGAGGCATGGAGAGCTGCATCAAACCAGTCAAAAGACTGAAGACTCAAACAACAACAACAACAACAACAACAACAACAACAACATTTTTAAAAGCGTAATTTTAGGTGATATTAGCAGTTACATAACATTATGTGGTTCACTACAGTGAAACGACCACCTCCATCAGTCAGTAATTACGGGAAATGTGGCTGTTTGGAATAAAGCATTCATTAGCGATTACATTGCCTCTGCTGCTAGGGATTCAGGATAACCAACCAGTCGTGCTGCTTCGGTAATAGCCTATAGTGCTCTATATTGACGATATATGGGGAGACTGCTAACTCCACGGTACGGCTAATCTCGCAATACTTGCAAAATATGTTTTATGCAGAGATACCCTAGCTCAAGAGAAGAGTTATTCTCACTAGAGTCAACTAGGCGGCTTCGGTGGTGTAGTTGGTAGCATGCTGAGCTTCTATGCCCAAGATAGCGGGTTCAAACCCGGCCGAAGTCGTCGGATTTTTTTAAGAACGTTCATAATCCCTCAGTATGCCTTCCTTCGGAGGGGAAGTAAAGCCGGCGGTCCCATGGCATAGATTTATGGCATGTTAAAGAACCTTCCACTAATTACACCTGTGTGAAGCTAAATTGTCTAGGTTAGGAATGTAAACAACGCTCTTAGGTTTCTACGTTCGTTGCCAAGAGCCGACTGTGGTGGCGTCTAGTAGCTAAGTTCTGAACTAGGCCTAGTAGTCGTTGACGGTGGCGTTTGGCGGCAAAAGTAGGAACTATTTGAAAAATTCAAAGTTGCAGTCCTTACTTGAATCAAAAACCAGATACACACACTAATACAGTCATCACAATTAACACCGTTTATCAGACAGATTCTACACACACCCAAAGTACACTGGGCTACATGACCGCGTGTCACAGCCACTAAACTGAGGAACCAACCAACCAACCAACCAACCAACCAAGAGTCAACTATTAAATCTATCTTGGCTAGGAATTTCGAAACAACTAATGCTACCACCTGGTGGCGAAACCGTGAAAACCTGGGTTATTTGTTTGTGACGTACAGTATTTATAAATCTCCATATATTTCGGTGCTGCGGTGGTTGTAGTAAAGATGCATATTATTAGACTTATCATTTTGCGTATTTAGACAAGGTACTACGTATTTAGCCCTGGTACCACTAACATTAACCAACAATCTCTAACGTGTTAATAAATTTAAGTTTCTTCGAAATTGTTATTTTAAGTAATAATTGATTTAAACAACCATTGCCCGATGAAATTTTAAGAACTGAATTTATGTCACAATTATATCGCAATTTAATTTCTATGTTAATGTTTTGAAACCCTTTCCCTTAATTTATCATGTTTACCATCAACTCCTTAACCCGCGGGGAGTGGCGGATGGCTATTTTTGAGCCCAGGCTTAACTAATGCTTTATATTTTCGTTTTGGTCAGCCCTTACTTCCTGTCGCTAACTGTACCTTCCATCCTAGCCTTGAACTTCACCCTGCAAAAGAAACATGTCCATAGCTTTTTGAACACTCAAGTTGTTTCTACACACATCAAAAAAAGTTTTGCATCACCCCGGTTCCCAGATCTCCGGCATATAGACGTTGACTGTGTATATTGTATCCAAGATACAGTCCCTTTGACTGTTCATAGATGTCACTAAAACTGCTCAAAGATGTAAACAACCATGCATGAGCAGGGCCTATTAGACGGAGGGGGTACGACAGCCGATCAGTTCCAGTCATTCCACCAGGACGAAGGTACGCTGCTCATGTTGTCTGTAGTTCTACCATGCCTAGAAGGTCAATACCGCAGTTCGATCGCGTCCGCATTGTTACTTTGTGTCAAGAAGGGCTCTCAACAAGGGAAGTTTCCAGGCGTCTCAGAGTGAACCAAAGCGATGTTGTTCGGACATGGAGGAGGTACAGAGATACAGGAACTGTCGATGACAGGCCTCGCTCAGGCCGCCCAAGGGCTACTACTGTAGTGGATGACCGCTACTTACGGATTGCCGCTCGGAGGAACCCTGACAGCAATGCCACCATGTTGAATAATGCGTTTCGTTCAGCCACAGGACGTCGTGTTTCAACTCAAACTGTGCGCAATAGGCTGCATGATGCGCAACTTCACTCCCGACGTCCATGGCGAGGTCCAGCTTTGCAACCCCGACACCATGCAGCGCGGTACAGATGGGCCCAACAACATGCTGAATGGACCCCACGGAATTGGCATCACGTTCTCTTCACCGATGAGTGTCGCATATGCCTTCAACCAGACAATCGTCGGAGACGTGTTTGGAGGCACCCTGGTCAGGCTGAACGTCTTAGACACACTGTCCAGCGAGTGCAGCAAGGTGGTGGTTCCCTGATGTTTTGGGGTGGCATTATGTGGGGCCGACGTACGCCACTGGTGGTCATGGAAGGCTCCGAAACGGCTTTACGATACCTGAATGACATCCTCCGACCCATAGTGCAACCATATCGGCAGAATATTGGAGAGGCATTTGTCTTCATGGACGACAATTCTCGACCTCATCGTGCACATCTTGTGAATGCGTTCCTTCAAGATAACGACATCGCTCGACTACAGTGGCCAGCATGTTCGCCAGACATGAACCCTATCGAACATGCCTGGGATATGTTGAAAAGGGCTGTTTATGGACGTCTTGACCCACCAACCACTCTGAGAGATTTACGCCGAATTGTCGTTGAGGAGTGGGACAATTTGGACCAACAGTGTCTTGATGAACTTGTGGATAGTATGCCACGGCGAATACAGGCATGCATCAATGCAAGAGGACGTGCTACTGGGTATTAGAGGTAGTGGTGTGTACTGCAATCTGGACCACAAATGCTGAAAGTCTAGCTGTATGATGGTACAACATGCAATGTGTGGGTCTCATGAGCAATGAAACGAGCTGAAATGTTGTTTGTGTTGATCTCTGTTCCCTTTGTATTTAACGGTTCCGGAACTCTTGGAACCGAGGTGATGCAAAACTTTTTTTGATGTGTGTATATTATTTACGGTCTGGTCAGATTTACCCATGGTGCCAGTCCTCGCGTGACAATGTTCGGTTTACGTTAGTCAGAACAATATTGAAAAAATAAGGGGAAATCCACCTATTTTGGTGCAGTACAATGACATAGCTCATGTTCTTGTTGATCCATGTTTAAAGTCTAGGGACACCTTGGTCATCAGCTCCTTTGTTGAAAAAAAAATGAGATGACTGCTTTGCCGTCACAATCAGGCAAATTATAGTGTTACGTATATTATTGTCATTTTTCTGCATGTTACACTGGAAAAATATAAATAAACCTCGTTTTATTTTGGGAATAGTTCATAGGAAGACAACAGGTGTAAAATTACTTCATTAAAATCCGTACAACTACAACAAAAAGGGAGTGACACACTATGGGTCAAAATGACCCTACGCCAGTTCTCAAGGGTTAATATTGCGGATTTGGCCGAGTCTCCCATACAATCAAATGATCCACGGTTCCTCTCAGTTTCTACTGTAAAATCGATATTGCAATTCTCTGCCTAAATATCACCTTTGGGCGAGAATCGACAAAACAGAAGTTGTCTGATTAAAACGCAAGAAGTTTCCTTGGACTGTTTCCCAGTTTAGCCCCGGGGTATTTCCAATTAGCAGTGCGGAGAGCTGTTCGGAACTCATCCATTACGCAGCATCTGGTCGCTGTGTAGCAAAATAAAAGTAAATGTTCTCAGGAGTGACATCGTGAGAACATAGTCACGTCCTAGGATCACGTGACCGGACTGAAAACTGGGGGGATGCCCCGGATATTGCACGTCGTGTCACATGAGCGTCTCTGTTTTTTATTTTCCGATGTGGCACAGTAGCTCTTTATTTACGAGTCACTATTGTATTCTGAAATTCTTCTCGTCTTCTTCCGCATTGCGGTAACTCCCCTTGCAAAACCCCTCACAGCATAGCCGTGCTTGGGCACGCTATAACTGAACACGGGAGCTGGAACTCCGGAGATTTAAGGTTCGAATCCTGGTAAATTATGAGTGTGGCTTTTCTCAATTTTGATGTCATTATTATTATTATTATTATTATTATTATTATTATTATTATTATTTTCATGCAGTATAACTACGGTGGCCAAATTTATGACAGTCAAAATCGGGATAGCCTTGTTGGGGGGCGATTGTTGGAGGATAGAGAGATTATAGTTTGACGATAACATGAAGAGGTTTTAAGTTATGGCCTTTTACAAAATTTAATATATCGCCTCCGTAGCGTAGCGGTCAGCGTGGTTAGCTGCCACCCCGGAGGTCCTGGGTTCGATTCCCGGCTCTGCCACGAAATTTGAAAAGTGTTATGAGGACTGGAACGGGGTCTACTCAGCCTCGGGTGGTCCAACTGAGTAGAGGGGGTTCGATTCCCACCTCAGTCATCCTCGAAGTGGTTTTCCGTGGTTTCCCACTTCGTCTTCGGGCAAATGCCTGGATGTTACCTACGGTAAGGCCACGGACGCCTCCTTTCCTCTTCCATGCCTATCCATCCTAACATTCCAATCACTTAATTCATAAGGCCCCTGTTCGCTTTGCAGGTGAGGCTGCCTGGGCGAGGTGTATCCACTCCGACCAGATGTTCCCAGCTCTAGGACACTGCCTGAAAAAGGCGGTAGGGGTGAGTTCCCTCGCAGAGCCCATGGAAGCCACCACACAGGAGGGTAACATTGATTTTTAGCCTACTTTTCATATTTTGCAAAAATGAGGAAAAAGTAGACTTTTGAGATCAGGCAAATGTGTGTCTGTCTGTCCTTCTGTCTGTCTGTCTGTCTGTCTGGCTGTCTGTCTGGCTGTCTGTCTGTCTGGCTGTGTTTGTGTCCCCCCCCCCTATCAACACCTAAACGGCCGGAGCAATCGAAACAAAATTGGGTAGGAGTAAAGATCTATACCTGAATATCTCACGGCCATATTTGAAAATGATGTCAGTGCTACCAAACTCTGAAAAATCGCAATTGAAATTTGAGCTACATGTTGGATATCTTGGAAGGTATGAATGGGAGCTATTTCAAAATTGGCACACGTATAGATAATAATATTCCAGTTTAATTTCCAGGAGGCCATACATGGCAGTGTTGCCAAAATGATTCTAAGCCTGCTGATAGGTCCAATTTTTAAATACATATACTTCTACACTATCAATTGGAATTCAACCAAATTTCGTATGTGTTATGTCTACATAAACAGACATGACTGAGCATATTCTTAAGAGCCTCAAGGGCTGCTAACTGTTAATAAATGCTCTCAATTGTTTATATCCAAATACCCATATATCAGAAAGTATGCAATCCAACAGCTTTAAACTATGCACACATATAGTACCTGACATTCTATATTAATTTGGAGTGACTTATTTACGTCAGTGCTACCAACATGATTCTAAGCCTGCTGAGAGGTCCAAATTTAAATACATGTAACTTCTATACTATCATTTGGATTTCAACCAAATTTCGTGCGTGCTATGTGTACCATAACAGATATGACTATGCCGATTCTTAAGAGTAACCAAGGCTACCAACTGTTAATAAATGCTGTCTCTATTTTTGTTACCCTAATATCAATATATCAGAAAGTATGCAAGCCAGTAACTCTAAAACATTGCACACTTATAGTCCCTGGAATTCTAGATTAATTTGGAGTAACTAATATAGGCCTACGCCAGTGCTGCCAACATGATTCTAAGCCTGATGATAGGTCCAATTTTAAAATGCATGTAACTTCTATACTAACTAATGGATTTCATTCAAAATTGACACAACAATAGATCATATTATTTCAGAATATTTATGACCAATACATGTACGTCATCGTTGCCAACATTATTTTACACGCGCTGTTAAATCCAATGCTTAACTGCATGTAACGTCCATGCTATCCATTGGACTTCAACCAAATTTTGTATTCTGTACCTTGAGAGATGTAACTAAGAATATATTCAAGTCACCAGGGCTGCCAACTCTAGTTCTCTATTATGCTACATTATGCCAGGTATACAGTATTTCGAACTAATTAGAAATTTCGATATTACCAACTTAATTTCGTCATTATTCTAGATAGATCCATATAGATTAATCATTGGCATGAATCTTAAATTTTAAGGAAAGTAGGCTCTTTAGTTCGTCACGGAACTTCTTGTTTTAAATTAAGAAGTTTCACAAAATTTGATCCAACAAAAAAACAGTATAAAGGGATAAATGAATACCAAGTTCATTTTAGAGTTTTAATTTATTTATTTATACAAGTACCTCACAAGTTTTGTGAGAAAAAACAAGTAGTTCCGTGAAGAACTAAAGCCTATTTTTATATATCCTACTTATGTTAATTGACACTATCAACATACAAAATTTCAGTTTGATTGCTGTAATAGATTCGTAGATATAGAGAACCGACTAAATATTTCGGAAGGTCAACATGTTGGAGTTTTAGATATGTAGGTCTTAAGAGTTATGTACTGTTACATGAAGATAATTGTATACAAGTAATATTCAAACTTCAATCGCATAATTAGGACACAAGAAGTAAACACGAGATTTTAAAATTTCGCACAGCTGCCATCTTGTGGTTATGGAAACAATTGAATAAATTAGATGCCAGTGGATTAACATTTGTATGAGGATTTACTGTACCAAGTTTCACTGCGCTCGGATGGTTAAATTGCGAGAAACATGCATGCGAATATTTATAATTCGCGTCGCCGCCATGTTGGATTTGTGATCACCAGGTTATTGGAAGTCCTATAGGTGAACTTATGTTCATAGCCCCTGTGAACATAAAAAAATCAGTTTGATTGCTGTAATAGATTCGTAGATATTGAGAACCGTATAAATATTTCAGATGGTCGTCATGTTGGATTGTTATATGTATAGGCCATAGAGTCTTGTACCATTAAAGGAAATTTATTGCGTAGGTTTATTATTCTAACTACCACTTCTATCGAATGATTACGACACAAGAAATAAAAAACAGAATTTTAAAATTCACACAACCGCCATCTTGAGGTTATGTAAACAATTGAACTGAATTTAATACCAGTGCATTGCAATGTGTATAAACATTTGCTGTGCCAAGTTCCATTGCGTTTGGATCATTAAATAGCGAGAAAAGTCTATTTAAAACTCTCGACTTCGCTTGGCCGCCATGTTCGTTTTGTAGTTAACCGGTTTTTTAAAGTCTCAGAGATGAACTTCTAGTAGTGTCCTTTATCTACGTACAAAATGTCAGGGTGCTACCGGTAATAGTTTCAGAGATATAGAATGCCAGATAAATATTTCGCACAGCCGCCATCTTGAGGTTATGTAAACAATTCAACGAATTTAGATGTCGGTACATTACAATATGTATATACATATACTGTACCTAGTTGTATTGCGTTTGGTTGGTTAAAACGCGAGAAACGTCTATATAAAAGTCGTAACTTCGCTCTGGCGCCATGTTGGTTTAGTAGTTACCAGGTTTTCGAAAGTCACATAGGTAAACTTCTAGTAGTTCCCTTTATTACCGTACAAAATTCCAGGGTGATATCGGTAATTGTTTCGGAGATATTGAATGCTGGTGAAATACTTCGCACAGCCGCCATGTTGGATTGGTGAGACATAACAAAATTTGAAGGGCACGGCCGGAGTCGTCCGGAATAAAGCTATGAACTTACCAGGTTTCATTGAAATCGCTCCAGCCATTTAGATTTTATTTGTGTGTGTGTGTGGGGGGGGGGGGCACACACACATGAATCACACACAGACAGACACACGGACCAAAGGTGATCTGTAATTTCATAAGCCTATTTTTTTTTCATAAATGAAAATTGGCTAAAAAAGAAAACATTAGTAAGTTTATTTTTAAGTTTCTTACTTTACATCTTATGATTACAATAACAAAAAGAAAATTCTTACTAAGTCTTTACAAGCACTTTGACGAACTAGGACAGGGTCATGGATATTTCAAAACAAAACGTATTTTTCGTTTAATTACGTATATTTTTCAGAGAATTATTAATAATTTTTTCAAACTTAAAAATTGGGTACACTTATATTAATATTCGGGATGCCAGGATATGCTCATTTAAATCGGGACAGTCTCGATTTTTTCGGGACGTATGGAATGACCTACCTTCAACTGAATCGAACGGAACTTGCACATTTTCTGTTAATGACAGGTTTCCGGTTAACGTAGGTAGGCCTATCTCTACTTAGTATAAAACTAAGTCCCCGATTCTTGGATGTTACGGGTAAACCTGAGAACCACTGGATGGATTTTGATGCGGTTTACACCATTCTGTAAAGGATACCTCGAGGATGATTTCTGTCGAAAATAATTTATTTTTGATCAAAGGAAGCCGAGCAGTAACGATTTCAGTGGAAAAGTCGAAAAAACCTGGCGTCCGAGCGCTTTGTAAGCTTACGCTGGGGAAACTGTTAAAAATATGTAAATACTATGAGTTTAAGAATTGTTCAGCATGAAAAGTTCTAAAAAAAAAAAACTCCGCGAGAGCATATCTCTATCTTCAATACATCGCCCACTCTAAATGTCTTTACGTTTTAATTTCTTCCAACCATGTCCATTCAACTACTGAGGCGACAGTTTACGAGCTAGCTAAGGGCGAGTCTATCATCCCTGTTACAGCCTAGCTAGCGGGCGAACCTATTGCCCCAGATACAGCTAGCAGCAAACTGTCGAGTCGTGTTTAGCTAAAAACTTTAGAGAAGAGTGGTTGTGTTTGGAGTTTCCCTGGAAGTGCAACTCTGCTTTCCATTTCTTCATTTCGCCTGTGAACTTTTCGTTCCGCAAAATTCGCAGTCAAGTTAAGATTGGACGGAAAGGGGGATTTGTGTCCCATGCACCTCGCCATTCTTAAATTACGTCTGACAAGAATTTGTTGCACATGCATCTCCATGATAATATAATTAATAGTCCAGTCAGTGATTTCAACCCATAATGCCGAGACGTAAAAGGATATTGGTCATTGTTCATTGGCATTGGAAAAAAGAGCGCTTATCACGTAATACATTCATAACTGTTCCCGGGCGAAGCCGGGTCGGGTTGCTAGTTCTAATATAATTAAACCATGGACATATATATATATATATATATATTATGGGCATACTGCATTGAAAAAGGGGGCTGCGTGGCGCAGTCAGTAGAGGCGCTGAGCTTCTAACTGAAAGGGAGTGGGTTCGATCCCCACCCAGGTAGTTAATTCTAGAAACAAAACAACCACTTTCGGAAACGCAAATAGCCCTGGGGTTCACTCTACCTACACCAGAAATGAAAACCAGGGTGATTCCTGGGAGTAAAGATGGCCGGGCGTGGAGCTGACAACTCCATCCCATTTAGCGCCGATGTCACAAAAAGTGGAAGCCTCTACCTTCCACTAGCCCCAGGGCCTCCATGGCCTGTACGTAGTTGGCTTTTCTTTTTACTGTATTGAAAACCAAATAAAATGGTGAGAACATTTTATTCAATGTTGCATTTGCACATTTCTCCTACGAATTATTACAGTACTGTAACAGTTTTACCTCGCTGTTCTGCCCCTTAAAACAAAATAACTAGTTCCTGGAGATCCGGGTTCCATTCCCGACTCTGCCAAGAAATGTAATTCTGGTTTGAAGGCTGGAACGGGGTCCACTCTGCCTCGTCAGACAAAACTGAGGAGAGATGGATTCGATTTCCACCTCAGCCATCCTGTAAGTGGTTTTCCATGCCCCACCCCCGCCCACTTCGATTTGAGGCGAATTCTGGGATGGAACCTAACTTAAGCCACGGCCGCTTCCTTCTCAATCCCCATCTGAATGACAAATATTCACACCAATACAACCATCACAATAACACAGACAAAATTCTACTCTCAGCCAAATACACAGGGCTAAATGACCAAGCCCCTCAAATGAAACAACATCAAATAGTCATTCTGTCCAGAAACATCAAGCATCTTACTTAAGTATTCAAGACAAAAGTCTAACAAGTTTCTTATTCTTATGTGCCCGATAGAATGGAGTTACATTTCCACATTCTCGCACTGTTATTATTAGACATGTATCAACTTTCACCAGATTCCCCTCAAACCGTTGACCTGATGCTAAATATGGCTGCGAGAGACCCACGTCAGGAGGAATGGTCATCAGAGTACGTCATCAGCTTTAACACCAGCAGGCGTAAGAGGTGACCCATAAATCACGTCCACCTCTTTCCGGCAACGGAAAATTAGCTAACAGATGAGGTGTTGTCAGTGTTGTCGTTGTTGCTGCATAGAGAAGAGAGAAATCATACTCATACGCGTGTATTAAAAAAAGCTCATGGTCTCTCAACAGAGTTTTCAGTGTTAGAAATGGAGACTTCGGTGGCGTAGTTGGTAGCATGCTGAGCTTCTATGCCCAAGATCGAGGGTTTAAACCCGGCCGAAGTTGTCGGATTTTTTAAGAGTGTTAAAAAATCCCTAAGTATGCCTTCATTCGGAGGGGAAGTAAAGCCGGCGGGCCATAAATCTATGACATGGGACCGTCGTGACGGCTTTACTTCCCCTCCGAAGGAAGGCATGCTGAAGGATGGTAAACTGAAGGTAAACTACAGTATCAGCTCTTTAAGTGATCATAATAATTAGCATAATTCAATTAAATACCAATGTGATTAAAAGTAATCCACCAAAGGTCAATAAATTACTAGCAGATGTTTATCGAACTAGTTACGACCACATTGTGAGGTCTTCATCAGCATTATCTTGATGATTACCGCCATTTTATAGAAGTTATTTTATAGAAGAAATTTGTATTCTAATTAACATAAGCCTTTCATGTCACGCAGCTTAAGTCGCATTGTCAGAAAAATATATTTAAACAAGTGGACCCGGCAGACGTTCTCCTGCCCGAATATATAGAGCGGGTTCAGCAAACATATTTGAATTTTCGATGACCTATCTACTAAGTGACATTTGACATTGATTTTTAAAGAAGAAACTCGAATCGTTTCCATGGAAGTCTACGTCAAATACTAATAATTCGACATCACCGCCACTCCACCACTGCCAGCTGGATCGCATCCCTCAGCCAGGAGGGATGCGATCCAGCTGGCAGTGGTTTCCACTAAGCCTAGCGGTTTCCAAGACGACCGTTTTTCTTTGTTTTGTTGACGGTATCTTGTGGTTCTAAAAGTATGTTCATCCTACATTTTGATCTCTACGCCGCCTGACGGGTCTAATTGCGAATCTAAACCATACAGGGTTGCATTCAAACATACGGGAAAAAAAAAATAATCAAAATCGGTCCAGCCGTTTAGGAGATCAGTGACGTATACACGTACAGAATAATTTAGGCATAAAGATGATTTTGTAACAGATCTTATTTTCTAGTTTGATATTTCATTTATATACTTTTAAGGAGTTTCCAAAGACGACGACATCACTAAATGCACTAATATACTTGAAATGAAAATCCACAGCCTGCTTCCAGTCTCCGACCGGGTCAGGAATGGAATGAATGAAGCCCCCATCTAGCGGCGAGGATATGGACTGTGCCGGCTGCCGAGGCCTGACGCACTCCTCTGGGGCACTGATTAAATGAATGACAGATGAAATGAAATGATAGTGGAGAGTGTTGCTGGAATGAAATTTTGACAGGGAAAACCGGAGTACCCGGAGAAAAACCTGTCTGCCTCCGTTTTGTCCAGCACAGATCTCACATGGAGTGACCGGGATTTGAACCACGGACCCAGCGGTGAGAGGCCGGCGTGCTGCCGCCTAAGCCACGGAGGCTTGCACTAATATACTTGCAATTAACAATTGTTTCTTAAGATTATTCTGATGAAGATCGCAATCTGGTCGAAACTAGTCCAATAAACATCTGCTAGTATTGACTTTTGGTGGATTACTTTTAACGTCATTGGTATTTAATTGAATTAGTTGTCAATAAGGGCCCAATTTAAATATGATTAATTTCGTATCAATATAAAATAACATAATACTAACAATACTAATTATTATTATTATTATTTTGCCCTGAAGAGGATCTTTAACGTGCAAGTAAATCTACCGAAACGGTTCCGTCGTATTTAAGGACCGTAAAATACTATTTGGGCTTATCTTGGCCAGAGTCTAAACGAGTAGGTGTTAATAACCTTGTTGTTTACCATGGAAGTGGCGCACGGTATTATCTGGTGTTAGCCTTATATGGCAGTGGACTGACCAGCAGTCGACTCGACTTTCTCCACATCAGTTCACTCAGTTCACGTTCTCTTCTCCCAGAGAAAGGCTAGGAGAACACAGCTGCTGTCGAGAGGAAGTCGCACCTTCAATTCACACAACTAATTAAATTCGTTACCACTTTCATTGATGAGCTTCTTAATTGGTTTGCGAGATGGGACCATTGATACCGTCCCCATGTGGCGAAACCTTGAAGTTCTGTGTAGATCGTGTAGCACAGGGATGGCCAACCAATTTTGAGAGTGGGCCAGTCAGTTGTTAGAAATTATTCGAAAGACCACAATAACCAACTTAGAGATTGAAAACTAATGTGGGAATAAAAACAAGATTTTTGAGTTTTTGTGACATTTTGAAACGCATGTAGAGCAAATTTTAATTAAAACAATCATTTAATTAAATGAAGCCTCCGTGGCTTAGGCGGCAGCACGCCGGCCTCTCACCGCTGGGTCCGTGGTTCAAATCCCGGTCACTCCATGAGATCTGTGCTGGATAAAACGGAGGCAGACAGGTTTTTCTCCGGGTACTCCGGTTTTCCCTGTCATAATTTCATTCCAGCAACACTCTCCACCATCATTTCATTTCATCTGTCATTCATTTCATCATTGCCCCAGAGGAGTGCGTCAGGTCTCGGCAGCCGGCACAGTTCATATCCTCGCCTTAATTCATTCCATTCCTGACCCAGTCGGAGACTGGAAGCAGGCTGTGGATTTTCATTTGATTAAATAATTCATAATAATATATAATTTACCTGCAAAAAATAAACTACAATGTCATAATAAAATGTTTAATTAGACATTTTCTAAATTCCTATAATCTTTACAGACCTGCCATTTTGAATGTTGCGTCTAATTGTCAAGTCGAAAAATAAGCATATCATCAGGTTGTGCATATGTCATACTTCCTCCTCAACCAACGCTCTTACTCAGACATCGTGCAGGAGACAAAGTAAATAAGAAAGAACCACATTTCATTAACTTGGATAAAATAAATATTATTTTAGTTACAAACGAAAGCTTGTACTTGGATTACTGGTGGCCATTTAATATGTCTTGTCGGGTTACTAATAAGCCAAGGGTGTAGAGTAACTAGGGATGTCATCCCTGGAGTAATGCATACCACCGAGATACTGCCCCATTTAATCCTTAAGTAGTGCAATACCACCAAAATGTCACCATGTTTAATCATTGGGTAGAGCACACCACCAAAATGCCACCATGTTTAATCATTGAGTAGCGAATACCACCAAAATGCTCTCATGCTTAATTCTTGAGTAGCACATAACACCAAGGTGCCCCCATGTTTAATCCTTGGGTAGCGCACACCACAAAAATGCCCCCATGTTTAATCCTTGGGTAGGACATAACACCAAAATGCCACTATGTTTAATCATTGAGTAGCGCAGACCACCAAAATGCCCCCCATGCTTAATTCTTGAGTAGCAAATAACACCAAGACGCCCCCATGTAATCCTTGGGTAGCGCACACCACCAAAATTCCCCCGTGTTTAATCCTTGGGTAGGGCATAACACCAAAATGCCACTATGTTTAATCCTTGTGTAGTGCATACTATCAAGATGGCGCCAAGTTTAGTCCTTGTGTAGTGCATACTACCAAGATGTCACCATGTTTAATCCTTGTGTAGTGCATACTACCAAAATGCCACTATGTTTAATCCTTGTGTAGTGAATACTACCAAGATGGCGCCAAGTTTAGTCCTTGTGTAGTGCATACAACCAAAATGCCACCATGTTTAATACTACCAAAATGCCACTATGTTTAATCCTTGTGTAGTGCATACTACCAGGATGACGCCAAGTTTAGTCCTTGTGTAGTGCATACTACCAAGATGTCACCATGTTTAATCCTTGAGTAGTGTTTATCACCGAAGTTTCGCCAATATACATAATACTTGAGAAGTGCTTGCTACCAAATTGCGGTTAGTTTTAATTCTTATTCTGGTCAGAGGGCTGTACAGTATTTCTTCAGCCTCGAGAAAACAACTAAAAATAAATTGTTTCGTTACCCACCTCGGCGATCCTAGAAATGGGTTCTCGTGGCAATCCTTACCCCGAAAATATTTTAGGTACACACGCTAGTCCATACACCTCAGTAACGAAGGTTATTGAACAGGCACTACACACAAGCTGCATATTTCAGCACATGGAGCTAATGACCACGATGTTCAAGTCCCTAAATAAAACAACATTAACAGCAAAAGCAATAAAGATGATATATTGGCTTTCACGGTCAGTGAATAAAAACTCGGCAATGGTTCTAGGTTTATGCCATGTCTTGTGTGGGGTTTCGTCCAGGAACATCAAGCTGGCTCATCAGTGGACTCTCGGTGTCCAGACTCCCACAGGAGTAGCGAACTGCGCGCTACCTCCCCTTTTATGAAGCGCACCTGAGCATCTTTACTGCGAGAACTAAAAGCTCAAGCTACCTTAACCTCCCTATGAAGGCTTCCAAAATGATAGTATATTAGTATATGGTATATTCACTGGCCATGAAAGCCAATATACCATCGTTTTGGAAGCCTTCATAGGGAGGTTAAGGCTGCTTGAGCTTTTAGTTCTCGCAGTAAAGATGCGCAGGTACGCTTCATAAAAGGGGAGGTAGCGCGCAGTTCGCTACTCCAGTGGGGGTCCAGGCGCGGACACCTAGAGCCCACTGATGAGCCAGTTTGGTGTTCCTGGGCGAAGCAGCACACAAGACACGGCATAAACCTAGAAAAATTGCTGAGTTTTAACAAAAGCAAGTTTTAGGATTCCGGTTCTTTGGGTTGCACTGCCCCTGAAAATCTGGTAATCTGCTATTGTGTACAGCTATAATCATTATGTTCGTATTTTATTAGTGAGTCTGCGTGTCCCAAAGCACGTCATCCCTCGAGATTATATTCTTTCATCTCCAACATATTTATTCGAGCTCAGTTCACATGGTTTCACATAGTTAGGATCCCTTCTTTTCCCACCACATTATAAGCGTAACGGGCTCAAGGTCGAGAGGAGAGGAGACGAGAGGAGAGGGTCTCGCAGATCAAAAGATGAGAAGAATCCACGGGCGGTTGGTTAGTGGTTGAAGAGACAGGTCAAGAGTAGGGCCTACAGCGCGAGCAAGCAAACCACACAACAGCATTCTTATGAGCGTTGCCAGACCTGTCTCTGACTGAGGTATATGAGTCAGGGTTCTTGAGCCCATGAGACGAACAGATTCCTAAGGTCCACAATCAAATTTTGACAATCCTCACCACTAGTGTCGCCAGAATATTTATTCAGGAGTGGCAGATAGAACACCAAGTGGTCAGAGATTCTAAATTTAACATTAGTTTTTAAACGCATTTTGCCGAACGCTTAATCAAACCATAGCCATATAAGTCACGCCCTAACGAACTAACGGAATTGTTGGTTGGTTGCTTAGCTTAGGGCTGCGACTACGCGGTCTTGTAGCCCCGTGTTTTTTGGGTATGTGTAGAGTCTGTCTGCTAACCGGTGTTAATTGTGATGACTGTATTAGTGTGTGTTAACTTACCTGTTTTTCATTCAAGTAAGGACAGCAGACGATAATTTCAAGTAGTTCCTACTTTCGCTACCAAATGCTACCGTCCACGACATCTGGCTGTGAACTTGGCTCCTACTATAAGGCATCCAACGTTTAGAATGAAGCATTGGTCTTATGGCGCGTTACGACAGGGTTGCCACTCCATGAGAGGAGGCAGTACAAAGCACTTCGCATACACTTTCCGCACATTCAGCGATTGTGCAGTGACGAATAAGAACTGTATAATAATTTCATGCAAATGTCATGACACATAAAATAAAGCACATAACACATACAACGAAATTAAATTAACTATAACGTATACTAAATGTAACATAAAGAAAACAATCAAAATAAAAAAATAAAGTACAAGCACATGGAAATGTGTGAAGTTTCGACTGCTGTTAAAGTTGAAGTACGTTATTGAAGAAAATACTCCTCATTGGCTTACCTTTCATGATTTATACTTTCGTTAGGTTTAAGATTCTTAAAATTAATGAACACATTAATTACTACCCGTTTTCCCCTCCTTCTGAGCACTTGACCACGCTTTCTTTTCACAAAGCTATCCATTGTTGTACGTGAAATACGTAAAATACAACACGTTAAATCTAACAGAACTGCTGCACACACACTCAAGATAGAGACAGCTGAACTACTGAAATAAAAGCTCGAAGGGCACAGTAATAAAGCTGTGAGTAGCAAGCTGCACCCCGCTGTCCTTCGAAACTTCATTTTTATAATCCGCGGTCAATGAACAGCCCGGCCTGTGTAAACAATTAAACCTACACTCTGGGTAAGCAGTTAGAAAACTTCTTCCAACATTCCTCTACAACTCTCAAACTGACATGACATGGTTATCTTTAAAAATAGAAAAGTTGGCAGCATACGCACTTTTTCAATGCTGCTAGGCGGTTATGAGAGAATATTCAGAAGTTTTACCTACATGAAAATTGTAATATTGCCAGTATAAAATATTTCAATAATCCATCATCAAGACGGCACATTTAGCTACAAGTGTGTGAAAAATAGGCATCACAAAGTTAATGCAACATGATATAAGATAGATTTTACTAAAAAGGGGACACAGTTTATAGTTTTTTTTTAAATATGGATATCTAATTTTTCTAGCATTTCTATCAAGTTTACGTAGTTCTAATATAGGACAAAAAGATCGGCAAAATTCTACCCGAATATGCTGGGTTTTTTTTTCGACAAAGAAAAATTTTCGACTGATATGGCAACAGTGGATTGCTGGAAAATGACAGCCGTCATACATGGCTCACGTGCAACAGAAAGAGAGAAGAATATCCCTATCTAATCAGTGCTTCATTCTAAATGTTGGATGCCTTATAGATGCCATCGCAACCAGCGCCCAGTGACGTTCGTTGGAACTTGAAGAGTATTAATCAAACCTAACCTACACATTTTGCTACACACAAGTTTAGTTAGTGGAAGGTTCTTTTACATGCCATAAATCTATGACATGCGCCCGCCAGCTTTACTTCCCCTTCGAAGGAAGGCATACTGAGGGATTTTAACGCTCTTAAAAAAATCCGAAGACCTCGGCCAGGTTTGAACCCGTGACCTTGGCCATAGAAGCTCACTATGCTACCAACTACGCCACCGAAGCCGCCGAACTAACAACATGCACTCAAACTCAAATTTAAGTAAAAATTACCAATTTCTCCGCAAAAATAGCTAACCTTCACGGTGTCTACATTTATTTGGAATACGGAATATTAAGAGAAAATCGCCATATTAATATAAACAATATCAAATGTATACATAAACATGTTGTAGCCTAGCCTATATCCATAGCCGTGAAACATGATGTTGATGTTGATTGATTTAGGCGCTTTGCGACATCAAGGTCTTGTAGCCCCGAGTACTTGGGTGTGTGTGTGTAATTTTTCTGATAACTTGTGATGGATGTATTAGTGTGTATATTTGTATTTCAGATGAAGATTGGGCAGGAGGTGGTCATAGCCTTAAGTTAGGAACCATTCCGGTATTTGCCTGGAATAGAAGTGGGAAACCACGGAAAACCACTTCCAGGATGACTGAGGTAGGAATCGAACCCTCCTTTTCTCAGTTTTGCCTCACGAGGCTGAGTGTACCCCGTTCAAGCCCTCAGACCAGAATTAAATTTCTTGGCAGAGCCAGGAATCGAACCTTCCGCGGTGACAGCCAAGCATGCTAGCCACTACGCAACGAGGCGGTGTGAAACATGAGAAGAACACCTTGGTTGTTAAAGAAAGGGTGACAAAGGAATTCATACTAATCAGAACAGACTTAACTGAAGTCAGTGACCACACTTATCTAATCTGGTGAGTTACAATGGCTCAGCTGAAAAAAGAAACATCCAAACTGAGTTGTGGTAGAAATGTAAACAAAGTATTTTGTGATTGCGTGTTAATATTATATTGACTCTTCGGTGGCATGCTGAACTGCTATGCCCAAGATCGCGGGTCCAAACCCGTCCAAAGTCGTCGCGTCGCATTCTGCATTTGTTCAACGTTAGGTTTATCCAAACTGTTATTGAGGGCTATTATGTGAAACGTTAAGGTGGCCTGGGGATAAAGCGAGATTAATTCCTATGTGGTGGATGGATTTTTCCGGCCAGATTCCCTTCCCTACGTCAACCTCATCAGGAAAGTTAAAATTATATACAGAATGATTTTTGATGTGTAACATCTTTCCGCTCGGTTGCTGGATAATTTTGTGGGAGTGATTTTGAAAATTGGGGACGGAAGTGGATCGGAACGATCGAGCTGGCAGTGGTGGATCAAACGAAAGTATACACTGCCCACTCGATCGATCAAACGGAAGTGTACTAGCTGGCAGTGGTGGACAACGGAAGTATGCACTGCCCACTCGATCGATCAAACGGAAGTGTACTAGCTGGCAGTGGTGGACAACGGAAGTATGCACTGCCCGCTCGATCGATCGAATGGAAGTGTGCCCTAGCTGGCAGTGGTGGATCGAACGGAAGTATAAGACGCACTGCCAACTCGATCGATCCAGCTGGCACTGGTAAGAGAAAAAATCAGCACGCGGTGTCGAAAATTGATAGCATGACGCAATCTCGGCCATGTGGAATGTATATGACATACTGAACGGAAAACGCTCATGCGAACTCTGGTGTCAAGTGATTTAAACAAATGACATGGTACAAGTTCGAAGTCTTCGTATCAGTATTTAAATGGTAAAATGCCTTAATATCAAACATTGTACGTAGTCAGCATTGCATTGGCACAAGGCATTTTAAACTCAATGTCACTCAGGAACATTATCGAAACAAGCAAAATATAAATGAAACTTAATTCCGTAATGCAGTATTATTGGAACGTGGAAATAAGTGACCATCTTGTGCACAATATTTGCGTAGTCGAAATAGCCGTGGGGTTATTGCGTATGACTGTGAATCTAGAGATCTTGGGTTCGAATCCTGGGCGGGGTAGATATTTTTGCTACCAGATTATCATTTTAAACGATATTTATCATATCAATATGACTCATTTTAACAGAATCCGTATGAAATTACGTGTTGGTCTGTGAATCAAGAGGACCTGTTTATAAGGAATTTAAGGTTATGAGCGGTGTCGCGTCTATTAATCTAGTTGATCCATATCGTATTCTTTATTTAGGCTAGTGTTGGTGGAAGCTACAAATCATCTAATAAAATGAGTTCCGTATTATTAACTACAATATCTGTAAAACACTCCCTTTTACAATAGATTAATATTTGTGCCAATAATACTATAAAATACCGGTGTATCAACAATTTCACGTGAGGTTTCTTCTATGTCAGATGTTACACATCATATGCGACTACTGTAAGGCTCGTATTTTTTTATTTTTCTGGATCAGCCTCGCGTACGCTTTTTGCAACCCTCCGAACTTGGACCGCAGATTGCGCGGAGTTAGAAACCGTAACAGAGTACATTAATTAATGGTAAATTCACCAGAAAATCATGATTAAAGAACTTAACTCTTCACGGTGCTGAAAATGTTGTTCTTTAGCTGACAGGCAGGCATTGTACCGTGTAAATAAATTAGCGTTTACACGTTGTAATTCCCTTCTGTTGTGAGGGATATCGGCTACCGTATATTGTTCTCCAGCTCCAATAGAGTTCGGGTAATTGATCTTGTATTTTAAATTACCCCACAATTAAGCATCAAAAGGGCTTAGGTACATGCTTCGATTAATTACATAAATACGCAGGGTTGTACAGGGAGTAACCTCCAAATTTACTGTCTGTTAGCATCTTCTGTGTAAAGGTAAGTTCTTTAATCGTGATTTTCTGGTGGATTTACCATTAATTAATGTACTCTGTTACGGTTTCTACCTCCGCACAATCTACGGACTGAGTTCGGTTGGCTGGTGGAAGCCGTGCATGCGCCTGGTAGTGGGCCGCTGTCCCAGCTCCAGCAAAACAATCACCCTGTACAAAATGAATGAATCTAGGCAAGGAGATGAAACGAGGCAGGCGTGACATATTACAAGGTACCGTCTCGGCATTGCCTCCAGTTGAAAATTGGGAAGCAGGATTCCAACCCACTCGTCTACCGAGTCCATAGCAGCCTGGGCCCATGGCCTTGCTCTCTAACTTCCTCTTTAATTCGGTTGGTTGGTTCCTCAGTTTAGGGGCTGCGACAACGCGGTCATGTAGCCCCGTGTACTTTGGGTGTGTGTAGAATCTGTCTGATAACCGGTGTTAATTGTGATGACTGTATTAGTGTGTGTTATCTGTTTTTAATTCAAGTAAGGACTGCAGACATTCAATTTTCAAGTAATTCCTACTTTTGCTACCAATCACCACCGTCAACGACAACTTGTTCTGAACTTGGCTGCTAGATGCCACTACAGTCTGCTCCTAGCGATGAACGTTGGAACAAGAGCGTTAGCCAAATCTAACCTATAATTTAGCTTCAAAAAAGTGTAATTAGTGGATGGTTCTTTTATATGACAAATCTATGACATGGGACCGACGGCTTTACTTCCCCTCCGAAGGGAGGCATACTGAGGGATTTTAACGCTCTTAAAAGTCCAACGACTTCGGCCGGGTTTGAAACCGCGACCTTGGGCATAGAAGCTCAGCATGCTACCAACTACGCCACCGAAGCCTCTTTAATTCACTGCGGTCGGTGGTTATAAACCCATGTACATTTTCTAATCTTCTTCCATGACTGTTAGGTTGCATTATCCTGGATCTCTCGATTAGGCCAGCTGCGCGACACATTACAGCATGTAAATACACTCATCCCAGTACATTTAGCTTAACACTACGTCAACATTTGTTCTCCAAACAGCTGATCTAATCCCACATATCAAAGTTTATCATCAATGCAATGAAGTAATTCGTAAAATATCCTGAACCGCACTTAGCGTGATGAGTCTCGTGTTGTGCCCCCAATCCCTCAAGGCTCACTACCAGTGGGATAGACTAAACCTGGTGAACTAAATCCAGTGTTGCTTATCTACTTCATACATTTGCAATTGTCTCATTTAGAGATCTGGTTCAGGAAGGTAAATCCAACTGAAGCACTTAAGGTAGGCGTTCTCAACCAGCTCTTTAAATGAAATTTGGTGCTCTCATCGAACGAGCCAAAAAGAGCTCGAGAACACCACGGTGCACAGTGGGTTAAAATCGACATCTAGGAGGACAAAATTATTAATTTTCATGATTAAAAAATCAAAATGTATCACTTCTACAGCATTCTCATATAATTGCCGCTCACTATTCTGGGATATAAACGCATCTTAGTGTAAATCTGTCACCACTGTTCGAGCAGTCTGAACTGGAGGGTGAATGTAAGTGGCTGTGCTTTGGTTGTCTTTGTGGTTGGTGTGATGCTTTAAGATGGAACATGCAGCTGAAGGTATGATCTTTGTAACGTGTTTCAGTTATTAATGGGCATAATTGTTACGTAATTTTAGCTATATTTGCATTATATAATATTTAACTATAATTTTTAAAATTATATTTTCACTTAGATTTTTAGTATGTCGCGTCACTCTGCGTCACTTTCTACTTAATGTTAAAGTCTTGTAGTTTACGCCTGTTATAAGATTTTTTGCATCTTTTTGCAACTTATTTTACGTTTTAGACGATGCCGCTTCTCACAAGATTACAACTGTTTGAAGCACCGGGTTCGACGATTATGTCAAAAGTGGAACTTTGTGACTTTGTTAAAAGTAAATTAGGGGTAGAAAATTGTTCTGAAGAGATAACTGAATGCTCTATCCAACTCCTAGTCAGAGACAATTTCTTGCATGTGTAGACGTAGCTTGAAAAAGGTCTTAACTGATGTTTATTATGAAGTAAACAAAATATATACGTTGCTTTCATTCTAAATTCATGATTAAAACATAAAAATAATTTTGTCCAACTAGATTTCGTAATTGACCCACTGTGCGGTGCTCTTTAAACGAAATTCGATGCTCCCGTCATATGAGCCAAAAAGAGCTCGCGAGCACAATGGTGCTCTTTCATGGTGTCGAGTGGTGACCCGTTTTAAAATTCCCGTATATAATTCTCGTATTTCCCGAACGAAAATTGACCAAATTCCCGTATAGTTTAGATCTCTCTGAGACTAGAGTTCGCATACCGAATGGCTGAAAAAATGAATCTTAAAGCGTGAATCAAGTTTTTCTAGCGTAAGTGTAACTGCATAGCGACAGTATGTTGTTTCATGATGAGACTTCTAAACACATACTAGGGACAAAATAAGTCGATCTGGATTGGTCATTATCCAGATCAGAGACTATCCAGATTACGACGAAGTATAGCTTGTGATCGTGAAAGTCGCGGGAATCTTGTCATACACGAATGGTGCCGATCACATCCAATTGCGTACCGTACTCACGACTTTCCCAATGTCAGACCGCGCTCCACCACAAAGTCGCGACCACAGAGTAGAAACTGCGAGAATTAAGTTAACCCGCTTGCGAGTGGCGCCGATACCTACTCGCCACATTCGATCATGCCTGACTGCGAACTCGCCATTTTCCACTTTGCTAGGTCAACTGAAATCTCGTCAAATGGCCGAGTAAGGCGTCGACGACGTATATAGCGACATATTGTGATATGTATCCGTGCCCGACGTGAGAACAACGGGAATCTCGTTAAACGGACGGCGAGCGGTGTGGATTGCGTGACATCATAATATTTCAGTCTCGAGGATACCGCGAGGGTAACGGGAATCTCATCAAATGGTAGAGAGCGGCGTCGGCTGCGTAACATCCATGCCCGACTGCAAGAACAAGAGGAGCGCCGATGCGTAACATCGCAATATTTCTCCGTGTCTGATCGAGATAACGGGAATCTCATCAAACGGACCATGAACGGCGCCGATTGCGTAACACCACAATATTTATCGATATTCGACCGCGAGGATAAAGTGAAACCTGTCAACCGGGCGAGAACTGTGTTTCTTGCTTACATCGCAATACAGTACCTTCCCGCATTGTTCCCCAGTACCCAGTCTCGATCTTGAAGCCGTAGGAACAGCAGAATCTCGTCAAAGTTACGGACGGCGACATAGGCGAGAGGCGAAGTAATATAATGGTTCCATCTTTGCTGAAAATCCTTCCCCATCACATTGAGCTTTGCAAACGTACCCATTGACATAAAAATATCAGCTCTGCATAAAAATAAATAACTCTCCACGAGCGCTGACGCATCCCGAATGCGAAGAGGGGCTTTGCTCCCTTCAGTGTACTGTAAATATAGTGTAATGCACTGATGAATAAAAATATGAAATGAAATGAAACAATAATGCAGGCTGAGACCTGTCTGCCATTGTCTAGCAACGAGTGCGGCGCAAGTAGCTCTGCGCGGATGAGGTACTGCCGGCGGTCTTCCATGCAAAGCAGTCGCAATCGACGCTGCCGCGTCGTGACGTCTCACCCCGCTTAGTGCTCTAAGCGGCGGTGGTGCAAAATTCGGATGTCGGCGCGTTCTGCAGGCGAAATAGAAGGGCGAGTGGCAGGACTCTACCGAGCGTTCAGAGGCTAAGATATCGGGTATTATGAGACTTTTCAATATTTCCCGGATAAAATGCAAAACTCCCGTATATTACCAGCATTTTACCCGGGTCACTAAAATGTCCGTATATTTCGCGCATATCACGTATTTCTCGTATTGCTCGACACTCCTTAAATGAAATTAGGCGCTGTCGTCATATGAACCAAAAATCGTTCTTTAAAGGAAATTTGGTGCTCTTGTCATACAAGCCAAAACGTGTTCGCTAGCACCACGGTGCTCTTTAAATGAAGGTTGGTGCTCTCATCATACGAGCAAAAAAGCTTGCGAGCACCACGGTGCTCTTTAAATGAAATTCGGAGCAGTCGTCATACGAACCAAAAAGCGCTCTTGAAATGAAATTTGGTGTCCCCGGTACACGAGCCAAAACGTACTAGTGAGCACCACGGTGCTCTTTAAATGAAGGTTGGTACTCCCACCATGCGAGCCAAAAAGAGCTCGCGAACACCATGGTGCTTTTTAAATAAAATTCGGTTCTGTCATCAGATGAACCATAAAGCGCTCTTTAAAGGAAATGTGGTGCTCTTGTCATACGAGCCAAAACGTGTGCGCGAGCACCATGGTGCTCTTTAAATGAAGGTGGATATCTCGCGAGTGCCATGCTGCTCTTTAAATGAAGGTTGATATCTCGCGAGCACCATGGTGCTCTTTAAATGAAGGTCGATATCTCGCGAGCGCCATGGTGCTCTTTAAATAAAGGTCGATATCTCGCGAGCGCCATGGTGCTCTTTAAATAAAGGTCGATATCTCGCGAGCGCCATGGTGCTCTTTAAATGAAGGTTGATATCTCGCGAGTGCCATGCTGCTCTTTAAATGAAGGTCGATATCTCGCGAGCGCCATAGTGCTCTTTAAATGAAGGCCGATATCTCGCGAGCGCCATGGTGCTCTTTAAATAAAGGTCGATATCTCGCGAGCACCATGGTGATCTTTAAATGAAGGTCGATAACTCGCGAGCGCCATGGTGCTCTTTAAATGAAGGTCGATATCTCGCGAGCGCCATGGTGCTCTTTAAATGAAGGTAGATATCTCGCGAGCGCCATGGTGCTCTTTAAATGAAGGTCGATATCTCGCGAGCACCATGGTGCTCTTTAAATGAAGGTTGATATCTCGCGAGCGCCATGGTGCTCTTTAAATGAAGGTCGATATCTCGCGAGCGCCATGGTGCTCTTTAAAGAAAGGTCGATATCTCGCGAGCGCCATGGTGCTCTTTAAATGAAGGTTGATATCTCGCGAGTGCCATGCTGCTCTTTAAATGAAGGTCGATATCTCGCGAGCGCCATGGTGCTCTTTAAATGAAGGCCGATATCTCGCGAGCGCCATGGTGCTCTTTAAATAAAGGTCGATATCTCGCGAGCACCATGGTGCTCTTTAAATGAAGGTAGATAACTCGCGAGCGCCATGGTGCTCTTTAAATGAAGGTCGATATCTCGCGAGCGCTATGGTGCTCTTTAAATGAAGGTCGATATCTCGCGAGCGCCATGGTGCTCTTTAAATGAAGGTTGATATCTCGCGATCGCCATGGTGCTCTTTAAATGAAGGTCGATATCTCGCGATCGCCATGGTGCTCTTTAAATGAAGGTCGATATCTCGCGAGCGCCATGGTGCTCATTAAATGAAGGTCGATATCTCGCGAGCGCCATGGTGCTCTTTAAATGAAGGTCGATATCTCACGAGCGCCGTGGTGCTCTTTAAATGAAGGTCGATATCACGCGATCACCATGGTGCTCTTTAAATGAAGGTCGATATCTCGCGATCGCCATGGTGCTCTTTAAATGAAGGTCGATATCTCGCGATCGCCATGGTGCTCTTTAAATGAAGGTCGATATCTCGCGAGCGCCATGGTGCTCTTTAAATGAAGATCGATATCTCGCGAGCACCATGGTGCTCTTTAAATGAAGGTTGATATCTCGCGAGCGCCATGGTGCTCTTTAAATGAAGGTCGATATCTCGCGAGCGCCATGGTACTATTTAAATGAAGGTTGATATCTCGCGAGCCCATGGTGCTCTTTAAATGAAGGTGATATCTCGCGAGCGCCATTGTGCTCTTTAAATGAAGGTTGATATCTCGCGAGCGCCATGGTGCTCTTTAAATGAAGGTTGATATCTCGCGAGCGCCATGGTGCTCTTTAAATGAAGGTTGCTATCTCGCGAGCGCCATGGTGCTCTTTAAATGAAGGTTGATATCTCACGAGCGCCATGGTGCTCTTTAAATAAAGGTTGATATCTCGCGATCGCCATGGTGCTCTTTAAATGAAGGTCGATATCTCGCGAGCGCCATGGTGCTCTTTAAATGAAGGATGGTGCTCTCATCATACGAGCCAAAAAGAGCTCGCGAGCACCAATGAAATTCGGTGCTGTCGTCATACGAACCAAAAAGCTCTCTTCAAATGAAATTCGGCACTGTCGTCATAATGAACCAAAAAGCGCTCTTTAAAGGAACTTTGGTGCTTCACCATACGAGCTAAAACAAGCTCACGAGCACCATGGTGCTCATTAAATGAAATTCGGTGCTGTTGTCATACGAACCAAAAAGCGCTCTTTAAAGGAAATTTCGTGCTCCTAGCATACGAGACAAAAAGAGCTCGCGAGCACCACGGAACTCTTTAAAAGAAATGTGGTGCCTCCACGAGCCAAAAAGAGCTCGCAAGAACGTTACCGCTGCGCCACCGCACCCTCACCACAAACAAATAGGCTATATAACTGAACACATAAACAAAAAAATAAATAAGCAAACAAATAAATAAATAAAATAATAATAAACAAACACAAACAATAAATAAATAGATAAATAAATGTATAAATAACTGGGCGGCACCAAGCAGGATCGAATAACAACAAACATGTCTAATATATTTCTCACGGGCGCAGCACACTACGTCGGAGTGAACTTTTGCACAGCTTTGCCATCTCAGTGCGAATTGAAATTAAAATGGGATCAAATATTCTAGAATGAAAGGAGGTTTAATTTCATTCCTCTCTCACTTACCCCTTCTCTCTCTCTCTTTCTTTACTCTTCATAAAGCAGGGAATAACGAAAAGGGATTGTATATACACAGGAGAAGGACAAGAAAAGTACTCCACAAACTTGTGTCTAACATTTCTTGGAATAATAATCTTATCTTTACAAATTGTAACACAATTTGCGCACATCTCAAAACAATCTCAGAGGAATTCAATTCAACTCTGGCAAAATAACAACACAGTCGTAGTATGGTGGCGCAGTAATTTCATCAAAATGTTACAATATTCTAATCCATTCTTTTTCTGCAAGTTTGCATTCGTAGCAATGTATTTTATTGTGCTTTGTCGTCGTAACCATTATACCCGCTATTCACTCCTAAAATGCCCGCCTGGCAGAGTTGAAGTCAGTCAAGGAATTAGAGAAATTTCTCTCACTGGAACTTACACTGAAATAATAATGTATTATTCGGGTTTGTTGCTTCACTTAGGTATTGGGAACGTCTTAGTCATCAGCTCCATGCAATTGTGTCAGTTGAATTGGTCTGATCGGCTGTGTTATAGTGCTACGGAACTTATAAATACGTAGCATTTTGGCATTTTCCAGGAAGAAGTTTGAATAAAACAAGAAACAAGTAGTTCCGTGTAGAACTATACAGTCTATTTTCATACATCCTACTTATGTTAATTGCCTCTATCTACATACACAATTTCAGTCTGATTGCTGTAAAAGATTCGTAGATATTGAGAACCGATTAAATATTTCGGATAGTCGCCATGTTGGATTTTATATATGTAGGTCCTAGAGTTATGTACTGTTACATGAAGATGATTGTGTACGTGTAGCATTCAAACTTCAATCGCATGATTAGGACACAAGAAGTAACAAGGAGATTTTAAAATTTCGCACAGCTGCCATCTTGTGGTTATAGAAACAATTGAAATAAATTAGATGTCAGTGGATTAACATTCGTATAAGGATTTACTGTACCAAGTTTCACTGCACTCGGATGGTTAAATTGCGAGAAACGTCCCTGTGAATATTTATACTTCGCGTCGCCGCCATGTTGGATTTGTGATCACCAGGTTATTTGAAGTCCTATAGGTGAACTTAAGTTCATAGCCCCTATGAACATAAAAAAAAATCAGTTTGATTGCTATAATAGATTCGTAGATATTCAGAGCCGTCTAAATATTTCGGATGGTCGCCATGTTGGATTATTAAATGTATAGGCCATAGAGTCAAGTACCATTAAAAAAATTATTGCGTAGGTTCATTATGCAAACTTTCACATCGATCGCATGATTGCGACACAAGAAATAAAAACTTAATTTTAAAATTCGCAAAGCCGCCATCTTGATGTTATGTAAACAATTGAACTAAATTAGATACCAGTGTATTACAATGTGTATAAACATTTCCTGTACCAGATTTCATTGCGGTTGGAACATTAAAACGCGAGAAAGGTCTATTTAAAATTTTCAAATTCGCTTGGCCGCCATATTCGTTTTGTAGTTAACCGGTTTTTGAAAGTCTTATATGTGAACATCCAGTAGTGCCCTTTATCCCCGTACAAAATTTCAGGGTGATACCGCTAATAGTTTCAGAGTTATAGAATGCCGGTGAAATGTTTCGCACATCCGCCATCTTGTGGTTATGTAAACAATTGAACCAAGTTAGATGTCGGTGCATTACAATGTGTAGAAACATATACTGTACCAAGTTTTGTTGCGTTTGGTTGGTTAAAACGCGAGAAATGTCTATTTAAAAGTCGCAAATTCGCGTGGCCGCCATGTTGGTTTTGTAGTTACCAGTTTTTCAAAAGTCACATATATGAACTTCTAGTAGTTCCCTTTATCACCGTAAGAAATTCCAGGGTGTTATTGGGAATCGTTTCGGAGATATTAAATGCTGGTGAAATATTTCGCACAGCCGCCATGTTGGATTGGTGAGACGTAAAAAAATTTGAAGGGTACGGTCGGGGTCGTCCGGAATAGTGCTATGAACTTACTGAGTTTCATTGAAATCGCTCCAGCCGTTTAGAAGTTCACACACACACACACACGCACACGCACACGCACAAGGTGATCTCATAAGCCTATTTTTTTTTATTGAAAATAGGCTAAAAACCACCGTCCTTAAAATTTATGAAATAAAATTTAAATTATAATAAAATAAATATAAATATTAAAACATTTTAACTTTAAAAAAAATTTAAGTATAAAAATAACAATTTTTCAAATATAGAAATTAAATATTTGCGACGGATGGACGACTCTAAATGGGCAAAACGTATATTTAAACAATTTCGACTCAAAACCAAAAACAACAGTTCCCCTGGTACGTTAACGTCAAGAAAGACCTCCAAGAAATGAGCCTAAGTTCTGATGACGCGCACAAACGAAACCTTTTTCGAAAAGGCATCGTGACTTTGGGAAGTACCGAGATGAGAAATGGATAACTGGTGCAAAGTGGTCGGATCAACGCCGTGCTCGACACAGCAAGTTAATGAACACCTACTGGATCAATCGTACATTGAATAAATGCCAAAATGTATAGTGAAACTTTTCGTGGTCCCTAGTTGGCCGATTAGCGAACAATGAATACATAAATAAAATTGTATTAAATAATACAAAAATAACATCAAATAAAAATATCTTAATACAGTACAATACAAAAGTAAATTAATTAATGTGTTTAATACCTAAACTAACATTTACTTCAACAACTTCTCGCGATTTAACCATCTGAGCTCAGTGAAATATGGTTCAGTAAATGTTTATACATATTGTAATGCAATGGCATCTAATTTAGTTCAATTGTGTACATAACCTCAAGATGGCGGCTGTGCGAAATTTTAAAATTAAGTTTTCATTTCTTGTGCCGTAATCTTGTGATCGAAGTGAAAGTTTGAATTATGACCTATACATTTAACAATCCAACAAGGCGACCAACCGAAATATTAGACGGTTCTCAATATCTACGAATCTATTACAGCAATGAAACTGAAATTTTGTATGTTGATAGAGGAAATAAACATAAGTAGGATATATGAAAATAGACTAGTTCTTCACGAAACTAGGCTACTTGTTTTTCCTCCTGTATCCCTTTATACATATTTATCTAAAATAGTACCCCCTAAAATGTAAACTTTTAAAACATTTAATATTTTACGGGTAATATGTTCATAACTTAATAAAAAACATTAATAATAAAAAACAACGTACAACTATTTAATGTATAACTTATTTTTTGAGTACAGTATAACTAATATTTTTAATTTATTATTTGTTTGCTGTTAGTATGCATTTCATTTCAATAAACTGCTAAATATAATTTTCAATTTTGAAAATAAACAATTACAGTAGGCTACATAAGATTTTTAAATATTATTTTATTGGAAACCAATTAACTCTAGCGGTTTTTTGCCAAAATATAGACAAATCAAGACAATAGCAGTTCAGCTGTGAAAGTGACTGGGTTGGGGTAGGGTGGGTTGTCGAGGGGGAGTATTGACCTTGATGTGCGTGAATATGATGGCACTGTACACCTGTATATTACGACTGTCACGTACGATGGGAACATTGCCGTTTATTTTTGGCGTACCCCTAACCAGTTCATTGCATACCACCAAGGGGTACGCGTACCCCAATTTGGAAACTGCTGCTCTAATGTAAAGCAATCCACAACCATTTTAAATGGACACATACATAGAAACAAATGATCACACAGACAAATTACGCACTACTGTAGTATCATAGTCACGTACAACACGAATTATAGCACAGTGTGTATTTTAATAGATATTAATTTGAGATGGCGGCATGCAGCATTAATGTGGAGTAATTAATGGCACAGAGCCATTAACACAGCAACATTGCACAGTTGCAATTTGCAGGCACAGCCAGGAGAGAGGTACTCTCCTTGTTGACGGTGCGGAGCCATCACTATAATTGCCTCCGTCAAACAAACATGTGTCTATACACAGGTAAGCAACATTCACCAAAAACCAGTCAACTCACAACATCCGCAGTTAATTTAAATGATTAGAACGACTGACGTAATAATAATAATAATAATAATAATAATAATAATAATAATAATAATAATACTATCGTGTGGCCTCGGGTGCCGGGTGCAAGCTTTGTTAATTGACACCCAGAGGGCAGCTTGCGTGTCGAATTTAATGCTCCTTGGAGCGCTATGAATGTCAAGGAGGTTAGTTAGTTAGTTATTGTTGTTTTAAGGGGCGGTAATAGCCTATCTAATCCCGAGATTAATTTTGCCATTATTAACTCGGCCTACTGAATTCAAATGGGTTCTTTAACATGCCAACAACGTATGACATGACATGAGTATCGTGATTTTTGTCGCCTTTCAAAAATCACTTACCATGGCCAGGAACGAACCTGCAATATTAGGGTTGGTAGTCCGACACTATAACGACACACCCACCGTGGCAAGCCTAATAATATTAATAATAATAATAGTAATAATAGTAATAATAATAATAATAATAATAATAATAATATCGTATGGCCGGGTGCCGGGAGCAAGCTTTGTTATTTGACACCCAGGGGGTAGCTTGCATGTCGAATTTCGTTGTTCCTTGAACCACTATGAAAGTCAAGGAGGTTAGATATCTAAGCTTCTTGAACACTATAGCGCCATCTAGTAGAGAAATGAGGAACTGAGTGTTGGGGAAACTCCCGAGATTAATGTTGCCATATGAACTGAATTCAAATGGGATCTTTAACATGCCAACATCGTATAACATGAGTATCGTGATTATTTTCGCCTTTCAAAAATCACTTATCACGGCCAGGAGCAAACCTGCAAGCTTGGGGTTAGTAGACCGACACGTTAACCACTCACCCACCGTGGCATGCACGGCTGACGTTATACTGTATGATAGCATAGTTAGAACATCTCTACTTAGTATAAAACAAAGTCCCCGATTCTTGGATGTCACGGGTAAACTCGAGAACCACTGAATGGATTCTGATGTGGTTTTCACCATTCTCTAAAGGGTATCTCGAGGAAGGTTTCTGTAGAAAATGTATTTATGATCAAAGAAAGCCAAGCAGTAACGATTTCAGTGAAAAAGTCGAAAAAAAACCTGGCGTCCGTGCGCTTTTTAAGGTTACAGTAAGCTGGGCAAACCGTTAAAAATATGAATATACAATGAGTGTAAGAATTGTTCAGCATGAAAAGTTCTACAAAAAAAAGTCCGCGAGTGCATATCTCTATCTTCAATACATCGCCCACTATAAGTGTTTTTACGGTTTCATTTCTTGCAACAATCTCCATTCAATTACTGAGGATGCAGTTGACGAGCTAGCACGTAATGCATTCATAACTGTTCCCGGGCGAAGCCGAGGCAGATTGCTAGTTACTGTATAAATAGCAGATTTGCCCACAAAGCACATAGTTCAGGAACAGATCGTCAATACAGTAATAGGTTTTCCTAGATGATGATAAATGTTGTTGGTTGGTTCCTCAGTTTAGGGGCTGCGACAGCGCGGTCATGTAGCCCCGTGTACTTTGGGTGTGTGTAGAATCTGTCTGATAACCGGTGTGTGTTGCCTTTTTTTAATTCAAGTAAGGACTGGAGGTAATAATTTCAAGTAGTTCCTACTTTCGCTACCAAATGCTACCGTCCACGACACCTAGCTGTGAACTTGGCTACTACTAGATGCCATCGCAACCAGCGCCTTGTGACGAACGTTGGAACTTAAGAGCAATAATCAAACTTAACCTACAAATGGGCGGCTTCGGTGGCGTAGTCGGTAGCATGCTGAGCTTCTATGCCCAAGATAGCGGGTTCAAACCCGGCCGAAGCCGTCGGAATTTTCAAGAGCGTTAAAAATCCCTCAGTATGCCTTTCTTCGGAGGAGAAGTAAAGCCGGCGGTCCCATGTCATAGATTATGGCATGTCAAAGAACCTTCCACTAATTGCACCTGTGTGAAGCTAAATTGGATAGCTTAGGAATGTAAACAACGCTCTTAGGTTTCTACGTTCGTTGCCAAGAGCCGACTGCGGTGGCGTCCAGTAGCTAAGTTCTGAACATGGCCTAGTAGTCGTTGACGGTGGCGCTTGGCAGCAAAAGTAGGAACTATTTGAAAAATTCTAAGTTGCAGTACTTAAATTAAAACACAGATAACACACACTAATACAGTCATCACAATTAACACCGGTTATCAGACAGATTCTACACACACCCAAAGTTCACGGGGCTACATGAACGCGTTGTCGCACCCCTAAACATAAGAACCAACCAACCAACCAACCAACCAACCCACAAATGTTTGCTTCACACAAGTTTAGTTAGTGGAAGGTTCATTTACATGCCATAAATCTATGACATGGGCCCACCGACTTTACTTCCCCTCCGAAGGAAGGGATGCTGAGAGATTTTAACGCTCTTCGGCTGGGTTTGAACCCACGACCTTGGGCATAGGAGCTCAGCATGCTACCAACTACGCTACTGAAGCCACCTATAATTGTAGTTTTAAGAGGCCCAACATCTAGGTTATCGGCCCCTGATGGTTTGGGTGATCGAGATAATGAATGATAATGCCATGAAACCTACAACTAGAACTAACTGCTCACTTAACAACTGGTTTACAAGCTAAAATAAGAAATGAATAAACAAAAAAGGAGAAGAAAAGTCATAATGGAGAGGAGGAAAAGAAAATAATGCTCTCAACCCTCGAAGAATGACGATTGAGGGACTTGCAAGGAAGGAGAGCCATGAAAGGCAGATAGGAAAGGGAAAAGAGGAGAGGGCCCGTCCCTCGGGGTCGTCAACTCCCAAACCCACCAGCCATGAGCCCTTGAGGGTGTAGCACTATCCAGGATACACCATAAGTGGTGGGGCTACATACACCCTGCCTCCTTGAGGGCCTTGTGTAGAAGGCAGGAGATATCATGAAAAGAAAAAGAAGGCTGACTCCCCGAAGAATGAGGGTATCAGGAAAGATGAGACAGGGGGCAATTAAGGCGGGAAAGTGAAAGACTCCCTAAGCCTTGGCTATCCTAATACCGTCGGGGTCGTAAAAGAACAAGAGTTGACCAAGGAAGGTTGAGAGGAAAGATAACAGAGAGGAGCCCGTCACAAGTAAGTGGAAGCAGTGCTGGACTCAGCTGGGGTCCCGTGGTCACCAACCCACGTCCCACAAGTTGTGAGCCCCTGGGGGGGTGTCTTAGAATCACACATTACCACCCAGCAACCAACTAATAGAAAGGTATACGGTAACGTTGTGACTAGCACTCTTGGCTGTCGCCGCGGGGGTCCGGGCTCGATTCCCGGCTCTGCCAAGAAATTTAATTCTTGTCTGAGGGTTGGAATGGGGTACACTCAGGCTCATGAGGCAAAACTGAGAAGAGGCGGGCTCGATTCCCTCCTCAACCATCCTGGAAGTGACCTCAGCTTTCCGTCCCATAAAACAAAATCTTCCACCCCTTTCCTCTTACCTGGGAAGTCACGGGTTGGATTGCCGGCTCCGAATATCTAGAGAGCTGGTTTACTTAGTGAAAGTCTGTGAGGCGTCTTAAAGATTTACATAATATACACCTAGGCTACACATCAAACAAAGTTTTGCATAACACTTGTTTGCCATGATGTAGAGCGTATGTGGGATAGTGGGCGAAGTCAATGCAAAAGAGACGGCATCTGACAAATCCTGCACACTTCAATCGTGTGTGAAAAGAAAATTACAAACAGGAAGATATTTGGCCTGATCAACAGGGACTGATATGTGTTGTAATCTTGCCATCTTGTGACGTTTCAATAAAGAACATGGCCACCACGGGCGTCCAGCAGGGTTTTTACTTGCCGTAGCATACCACAGATCAAGTTGTTCAGGTCCTCTTGAGGCAGGTGATCACGCTCTTCGACGGCGGCCTCCATGATATCTTGGCGGGTTATGGGAGAACGTGGACCCTAGCAATAGCACGCTTTAGTATATCCCAGACATGTTCGATACAGCTCATGTCCGGCGACATCGCTGGCCATTCCATTCGTGCAATGGTGGACTCCTGGAGGAAATTTTGTACCACCACCACTCGATATGGTAAGTATATGAAAATCTTTCTGTGATGTGTATGTATAAGTCACAGATTACGAAATATTTCAGACACCATCAGCTTTGTACAACAAATAAGTGTTAAGAAAATCACCATGTAATGTCACAATAAATCGTATATTAAATATTAAAATATAGATTTGGTTATACCAATAACAATAATGTATCAGAGTTGGACATTTACCATTTGCACAAATTCTTGGCTATCTCCCCGGAGGCTGAGGTTCGATTCCCGGCTCTGCCAAGAAATTTAATTCTGCTGGAATGGGGCACACTCAACCTTGTCAGGCAAAACTGAGATGAGGCGAGTTTCGGTTCTCACCTCAGCTAGCCTGGAAGTAGATTTTTCCGTGGTTTCTCTCTTCTACTACAGACAAATGTTGGGATGGTTCTTAGCTTAAGGCCATGGCTCCCTCCATCCCAATCCTTACCTGATTTACAAATATACATAAACTAATACAGCCATCTGGCCGGCCCCGTGGTGTTGGGGTAGAGCGCCTGCCTCTCACCCGGAGGCCCCGGGTTCGATCCCCGGCACCGTCAGGGATTTTAAAACTGACGTGAGGGTTGGAACGGGGTGCACTCAGCCTCGTGAGGACAATTGAGTAGCTGTCTGACAGTGAGACATCGCCCCGATCACGAAAACCAAGATTAAAGGCCGAGGGGACCCGACGCGCTGATCAGGCGTCACCCAAATATCTGCAGGCCGAATGGCTGGGCAGCGGTCGCTTGGTCGGCCTTAGCCCGTCATGGGCTGTATAGTGCCAGCGGTTGACTTTTTTAATACAGGCATCGAAATAACACAGGTTATCAGCCAAATGCCAAAACACACACACTCAAGTAAACGGGGCTAAATGACCACGATGTCCAGGCCCTTCAAAAGAAACAACAACATATTTAAGTCTGGCCACTTTTTGACGTTCAAAGGCGAATAAGGGCAATATTTTGGACTTTGGATTAAATGTTATAATCTTGGTTTGTTAAAATTCAACGCATATCGGCAGTTTTCCGTCTTTGTCCACTAATATAGTTAGACTTATTATTATTATTATTATTGTTATTGTTATTATTCAAAAATTGATTTCACATATTTGAACGGCGTTTGTACACACTGCGATTGAACGGATAAGAGATCAGGGTCAACCCAGTTCCTCTCCAAGAAATTTTGGCATTCAAAATTACTGAGTTTTGCATTTAAACCTCGTTATTGTTGCTGTTGTTTCATTTTGGTGGAGATCTGGGAATGAAGTGGCAGTGGTCATACGTCAGAAAGCATCCTGGCATTTGCCTGGATTAGAAGTGGGAAACCACTGAAAACCACTTCCAGGATGGCTGTGGTGGGAATTGAACTCACCTCTTCTAAGTTTTGCCTCACGAGACTGAGTGTACTAAGTTCCAACTTTCAGACCTGAATTAAATTTCTTGGCAGAGCCGACAATTGAACCCGTGCCTACGTGGAGACAGTCAAGAATGCTAGTCTCTATTCCACTAGGACTAGGTGGTCGAACCACCTTATTTACGTGGAATCCAAACCACCGGACTTGACAATATCGCCTCGAAAATCCCACATACAGTAAATTAACCTGGAGTCGAATTGAACTCTAAACCAGTGGCGTCCGGTAATAAGGTTGCAGTGTTGCACAACGACCAGATTTCTTTAAGAAAATCAATTAATGTCGTATTAACATTTCTAGGATAAAAGCTGTGCGTTTCCTTTTTAAATGTATAGGAATTCATAATTTTGTTCTTTAATGATTCAGGAAATCTTATAGTAAGTTACTCTCTGAGAAAGCGAAGTGCGCCGTCTGGAGCACTCGTCCGTTTGATCGTTGCCAGACCCAACCAGATCTCAATAGTGAAGGGTATGGCAGAGATGCTAGACCGAGTAAGCCCTATCACAACAGTTAACTCGACTGGTCGTTGCCCGCTGATTGGAACAAGGGAACCGAGGCGCGGACGGAGACATCCGTGATGCGCCGTCAACTGCTGATACCATGTCTTGCAATGTAATTTGCACGTACTTGTGACACTCCCGGTTCTTTCTCGCCCTCGTGTATAACTTACGTTGTTTTGTTATGAAGTTTAGCATGTAGACTAACTTATCATCCATTTAATCCGATGACAATGTGATGTTCTTTGATCAGCGGCATTAATGATGAATGAGGTACAGTGACATCTTGGATCAGCACAGACACTCCTCATCATTAATTAATATATTATTTTAATCATCCCATTTTGATATCAAGTAATTCACTGTTTCACTTATGGTCATCCGCGCCATTGTTTCATATATTATGTTAATTATAAGTAAAAGGGATATGTAAAATTATGTAAATTTGTCGGAAAGTGCAAAGTTAGGGATTATTAATAAGCAGTCAGGCTATTGACTGATGGGCTTGGGCTCATGATGAAGCAAGTATCACTACGGTGTATAAGGTCACTGATATAAATGTATTCCTTTCCCTCGGAGTGGCTACATGGCAAGAAGGATTACTTGAAGGCTGGATCCGCTGTAACTTAATAGCTATCGATGTACCTCAACGATGGCATTAAGTAGCGACACGGACCCTGTCGAACTAATGCGACATAGATTAGAAATCTAGTGTGATCTAGATGGCGGTGTACGAACTTTTTTGGTCCATGGAACTTCGCATACAATTGGTTATGATTTAAGTGTCCTTGGATGATTGTTGTATTCCTTCGAGAGCAATGAAGCACGGTATATCTCTGGCCGAGGAAGTCGTTGAATAAGTTGATTATTTTAAAAGAATGAAGAAGCTATATAAGGAAGATATTGAATTGTATGACTACCCCAAGTTTTTCTCTACACGGTTGTAGTAGAGAGAGAGAAGTTTATACGCAATGACACCTCCAGAGGAAACTTAAAGTCTTGGTTGGTTGGTTGGTTGGCTGGTTGGTTGGTTGGTTGGTTGATTGGTTGGTTCTTAAGTTTAGGGGCTGCGACAACGCGGCCATGTAGCCCCGTGTACTTTGGGTGTGTGTAGAATCTGTCTGACAACCAGTGTTAATTGTGATGACTGTATTAGTGTGTGTTATCTGTTTTTTTAATTGAAGTACAGACTGCAACTTAGAATTTTCCAAATAGTTCCTTCTTTTGCCGCCAAGCGCCACCGTCAACGACTACTAGGACAAGTTTAGAACTTAGCTACTAGACGCCACCACAGTCGGCTCTTGGCAACGAACGTAGAAACCTAAGAGCGTTGTATACATTCTTAACCTATCCAATTTAGCTTCACACAGGTGTAATTAGTGGAAGGTTCTTTAACATGTCATAAATCTATGACATGGGACCGCCGGCTTTACTTCCCCTCCGAAGGAAGGCATACTGAGGAAATTTTAACACTCTTAAAAAATCCGACTGCTTCGGCCGGGTTTGAACCCGCTATAGACTTAAAGTCTATATAGACATATTATTCCCTATCAAATAATAACGAAAATAACTTACTCCTGCAAAATAGATACGAAACCTGTTAAGGTAAAAGCACATCAAATATAACACTCCTGGTTAGCTATACAGAACAAGTGATGTAATGCATTTTCCTACTGGTATTTTCATGTGTTAACTTTCATAATATAGTTATTTTCTTTTCTTTTCTCTTATTCTGTAGTATAATGTATCGCTATTATTTATTCTTTCATTTTTTTGTTTATACGAGAAGGGTTATGTTGCCATAAGCAAGCTTCATTGCCTACACCCTGGGAGGAGAGATCTCGTATTCTATATTTCCTCATTTGTATGAGTGGTGCCCACCTAATTAACATCTATATTACAAACTCAATAATTTTAAATTATCAGAGTGATACCCAACTGTAGGGCATGCTGTTGTTGGTCAACCCATTATAAAAAAAAACATCACAGTAGCCTACATCCGTTTTACCGCGCAATTGAATACAGTTTTCTCTGATATCAAGCAGTCTTTTACGCTACCTCCCCCTTTTTAATGAAAAACAGTGCAACGCCCAGAACAATTATCCTCCGGCCGCCACTGCTCTAAACCCGATTGCTTTAAAGAGATTTTAGTCTCGCGGGATTGATCCGGTTCAATGTGAACTTCTAATGCGAGCACCGAATGAGGCTCGCGGGCCGTATGTCGTGTAACACGTAATTGATACAAAATTGTTCACTATAGGAGCTCTGTACATGTAATAAAGTCGAAGCGATTCGAAGCAAGTTATATTCGACCGGTCTGGCTGGTGTGAGTAAATAGCTGAGGAATGTTGTGAATATATTAACAGTTGCGTGAGGTGAGAGTGGATGCGGGGGCCTCCAGAACTCTTGCTGTCTGCTTCCTTACTTGATGGGCAAGTTAATCGCCGAGTTAAAAAAAAAAGAAGACTCCGCCATGCCAGCTGTGCTTTCAGAGGCAAACTGACGGCGAGGTTGAGTAGCTGGATCAACACAAACATGTCCAGCTAAATTATATCTTTGTCAACAGATAGTGGAACAGATTTGCTTGATCCAAATACAGCTACTCACTGGAAAAACCACTCTTCTCCTCCACCCATGCCCGCCTACACAGCGAGCAATGGCATGCATATTTCTTGAATGGACTCCACCACTACAGTCCGTTCATCTCCAAATACTCGACATCTACATACAAGCTAAAATATTTTCTAATATAATATCGTGTTGCAAACCATTTTTAGCCGATTTTCATTTATGAAAAACTAGGCTTATGAGATCACCTTTTCTCCGTGTGTGTGTGTGTGTATGTGTATTTATTTATTTATTTATTTATTTATCGTATGGCTTTTAGTGCCGGGAGTGTCCGAGGACATGTTCGGCTCGCCTGAGTCTGTAGCTGCTTCCAGCGGATACCCTATAGAGCGAGCTACAAGTTCCGTTAAATTTCAAGTAGTTCCAACTTTCGCCATCAGATATCAATGATACCTAGTGGTGAACGTTGGAACTTTGATAGAGCGTTCTGAGGAAATCTAACCTATTAAATTTTGCTTTACACAAGTTTAGTCTGTGAAAGGATCTTTTACATGCCATAAATCTATGACATGGGACCGTCGGCTTTACTTCCCCTCCGAAGGAAGGCATACTGAAGGATTTTTAACGCTCTTAAAAAATCCGACGACTTCGGCCGGGTTTGAACCCACTATCTTGGGCATAGCAGTTCAGCATGCTACCGACTACGCCACCGAAGTAGTCTATGTGTGTATGTATGTATGTGTGTGTGTGTCCTCCTTATAAAATCTAGCGATTTCAATGAAACTCGGTAAGGATATAGCACTATTTTGTCCGACTTCGATTGTTCCCTTCAAATTTTGTTACACCTCACCAATCCATCATGGCGGCTGTGTGAAATATTTCACAGGAATTCTATATCTCTGAAACTATTACCGATTTCACACTGAAATTTTGTACGGTGATAAAGGACACTACTAAAAGTTCACCTATGTGACTTTCAAAACCCTGTGAAGTAATAAACTATCATGGCGGCAAAGCGAAGTTGAAACATTTAAATAGATTTTTCTCGCGATTTAAACATCCGAGCGCAGTGAAACAGAGTACAGCAAATGTTTATACACATTGTAATGCACTGACATCTAATTTAGTTCAATTGACTACATAACCTCAAGATGGCGGCTGTGTGAATTTAAAAAAAATAGTTTTAGTGAGAAATATACTAAATTGACAACACTGGAGCGACGTTCCTGTTTAAGAGGTCGTGCCGGCGCGGCGTGTCGTGTACAGGACAGTGCATTGCTTGGTATTACAGCTGTTCCGAATCGCCAGGGGACTTAATACGTACGCAAACGCTCAGCAACATTCATGCAGGAGGTCGTTGATGCCAACATATGCTGCAAATACTGACTGCGGTATGTATTTTAGTGATTCAAAATGTGCCAACACATTTAATGTTTTCTTCTTTTTTAATAGCCTAACGTAATATGAAGGGAGTTGCCTGATATTTCTAAAATGAAGTCAACTTTTTTAAATACAGTGTAAAAGTGAGTGAGATCGAACCCCTGATCTCGAACAACCAGCACCCCATTGAAGCCGTGGAGATCTGCCTCGTAGCGTAGTGACTAGCACTCTTGGCTGTCACCGCGGATACCCACGTTCGATTCCCGGCTCTACCAAGGAATTTAATTCTGGTCGGAAGGCTGGAACGGCGAACACACAGCCTTGTGAGGCAAACTGAGAATAGGTTGGTTTTATTCCTACCTCAGCCATCTTGAAGTGGTTTTCCGTGATTTCCCCACTGCAACTCCAGGCAAATGCTGGGATGGTACCTAACGCAAAGCCACGGCCGCTCCCTGTCCAAATCCTACCTCAATTACAAATACAAATACACACAGGAAATTGTGTCTGGAGGAGATTTAATTTTGAATTATACAACTTATATAATGAACCAATCAGATTTATTAAGATCAGAAGACTGGAGTGGGCAGCACATGTACTGCGTGCTGACGACAGAATAATGGAGATATTTAATGCCATGCCATAAGGAACCAGGGAAGTTTGAAGGCCAAAGCTCAGAGGGGAAGAAGGTGTGATAGAGGATGTTAAGATCTTTAAGATTACCCATTGTAGGAGGTCGGCACTAAAGAGGGAAGAATAGAAGAAACTCCTTCAAAGGCAAGGAGCCACATAGGTTACATACATCACAGCGGCAGGCTCTCAGATAAATTATACACACATCCAAATACACGGAGCTACATGACCACGATGTCACAAAGCCCCTAAAAATCAACAACAACAACAACAACAACGAAGCCATGAAACGTGATTTAATTCACTGGTGTACACTGCTGAGTAGTCTAAACAGAGGCTAGTTTTTCCCGATTTCCAAGAATAAAATACGGAATGTGTGTATTTTGACAGTCATGTCGAATGATTTCATTACCGCAACATGAATACGTCATTAATATTTCAGTTTACATGTGCGAACAATTATGGATTAATTAATACTAAAATTACACCGCAGGAGAGTATGTCGAACCATCATTAGTTTATGGAAACGCCGTTGGCATAATATTGGCAATACATTCTGTACGAACTGTCACACAATTCTCTCTCGCATTGAAATTCAAAATTCCGAACATTGTTGCTAGACATGCAACGATCGCTCCCAGCAAATGAAATTATCCTGGTCTGTCTATATTGCAGCTTACACTGCTCTCTGGTGCTCAAATTGAATGTTGCTGTTTGACCTGCCATTGTTGTTGATGCTTCAAGTACGGAATTGGTTCCCAATCTTTTCATGTTGGCGCCCCTTTTGCAATTGTGGCAAGTCATGTTGCTTCCTCCCCCCTTCCCCGCCCACTACACTCTTTTCAAAAGCCAGAAGGGAAAAATTATTCAGTACAGTCAGTATCAACTTAAATAAGCTACTAACAATATAACCTACCATTTTTCTCCCATCACTACAAACATGGTGGTTTATAGTATAATTTCATGCTTTTAGGCTGAATGAGGGTTGTTTTCACTGTTGCCACACTTGTTTAAAAGCCACCATTTTTTGCAGATCACTTGCAGATACTGAAACTGCCACATTCTATTATTAGGAACTTGCTAACTTGCCTAGCCGCTTTTGTGATCTTAGGATGCGTATTCAGACTCTGGGCCTGGCCCTGGAACAGGCTAACTTAGAGGAAAACTAAACTATATTACAGTATTACATTATTGTTATTTATTTATTTATTTATTTCCAAAAAAAATGTATCTACATATTTATTAACAGCAGATGAAACAAGATGTTCAGTAAAGAACATATAGCCTACTTTCTCCTAAATGCATGGGTATTGTTATAACTCTTTGTCCTTTTCAAGGAGTATAATTGAATGTTGGTTGTAGTAGCTTGTTGAAATACAACGTGCTATAGGGATATTAAACATGAATATGAGGTGCCCTTTGCTAGTGCTACCTCTGTAAAACAAATTCATTCAATTCGGTTTCACCGTGTTTGAATTGATATAGGGAATGGATTTGCACACATACATGGCCGCTATTTGCAAACTATTGGGCTGATGACCTTGTAGTCAGTCATAAGATGCTTTCCACAAAAAGGCATGTTGTTGCAAAAATCTGGTAGAGATCAAATTATTAGGATGGTCGTAAATTGATTTAAGCTTTTAACATTTTGGTGGCCGTCATTCCGTTTCCGTCAAGATGGCGGTGATATAAAACATGACACTGAGGTGCCCTTTGCTAGTGCTACCTCTGTACCAAATTTCGTTCAGTTCGGTTTCACCGTGTTTGAATTGATAGGGGGAATCGATTTGCACACATACTTGGCCACCATCCGCAAACTATTGGGCTGATGATCTTGCAGTTTGGTCAGAATATGCTTCCCACATAAAGACATGTTGTTGCAAAATTTTGTTGAGACTAGATTATTAGGTTGGTCGTAATTACATTTTAGCTTTTAACATTTGGGTGGCCGTGATTACGTTTCCGTCAAGATGGCGGTGATATAAAACATGACACTGAGGTGCCCTTTGCTAGTGCTACCTCTGTACCAATTTCGTTCCATTCGGTTTCACCGTGTTCGAATTAATAGGGGGAATCGATTTTCACACAAAGATGGCCGCCATCCGCAAACTATTAGGCTGATGACCTATTAGTTTTGTCAAAGGATGCTCCCCCCATAAAGGTATGCTGTTGCAAAATTTGGTAGAGATCGGATGATTAGGTTAGTCGTAATTTGATTTAAGCCTTGAACATTTGTGTGGCCGCCGTTACGTTTCCGTCAAGATGGCGGCGATATAAAACATGACACTGTGGTGTCCTTTGCTAGTGCTACCTTTGTACCAAATTTCGTTCAATTTGCGTTCACCGTGTTCGAATTGATAGGGGGGGGGGGGCAGACATTCAGAGTACACACACTCACACACACACAGATTCACACACACACACACACATATATATATACACACAGACAGACACACTTTTTTCGCCCTGTGTTGATCTCATAAGTCTACTTTCATTTTTTGCAAAAATCGAAAGTAGGCTAAAAAGGGCAAGCCCCACATATACAGTAGTGTCTCAATCTCCGTTCGTTAAATATATGCAATTCTAAAAAAATCTGCTTATGGTACATACTGTATATACAAGTTTAAAACTTCAAATTACTATACAATTCTTAAATAAGTGGAAGGATATACTGAACCCGAGGGGGTCATACTGACTGTTATCGAACGTGGATCTCAGAGACTGTGATCTCAGAATAAAGGTTCCACCAGGGAACGAACCCGAGATCTGCTGAGGGAGTTTCATTGTAAGAAAACCCCTGGAGGAAAGTATATATTTAATCACTGGTGTGATTTCAGTTGATAATGACATTATTTATTAAAATAATGCAGGGAAAATGAGCGGAATACAGCATTATTGGACTATTTGGAGTAGGCTATGCTGGACTTAGAACGCAGAAGTAGAGAGTTTGACATTTTACTAATAGCCCCAGAATTGTGGGAGGAGACTCTTGGAGCCCTGTCAATCTCGCTGACCTAGTTAAGTCGTCTGGAAGAGGTCGGGGGGTTGAATAATGACCCAGTTCTTCCCCGTTTGAGAATAGCACTAAGAAGAGAGGGGAGAGATCCCAAGGAAAATCATTGATTACTCGTGATTGGAGTAACGCAATGACATGAGAGTTGCACACAGGTGAATCTTTAGCCAGGAGGCTAATTTTAGAGCCTTTAATCTGCGAAATTGAGGCATATTTAATGGAGTGCGTAAGGACACAGGACTATGGATGTTCGCGGCTGGGTTTGACGATGTCGCCAGGGATTCCCACTGAAACCGCGTCCCCACGCCATGGAAAAAGCAATTAATATTAATTAATTGGCCGATCGATCCTTCAGCACGCAGATAGTTCTGGGATCAGTGAAGAAAAAGGAACCCGATGAGCATTGTTTCGAGACCAGAATCACGCTCGGAGAGGAGTTGATATAGCGCAGGAATTCTAGCTCTACTTTTTGTGTGAAACCAATATAAGGGAGTCGACCCTTGGCAGAAGTCAGTTTTTGAACAGACTCGAGCGCGGAACGTATGTTGCTCTGGCTTAGGAGAGGACGCTCACACAAAGGACTTGATCATTTAGTGTTAATCATTATATATCCGCGCAGTGTAATGCACCAAGTGAGAAGATAATAATGCATAGTCAGGAAGTAATAAGAAGTACGGTAATCAACGAACGTTATTATGTGAAATGCGTATTACCGAAGTCAAGGAAGAAGGCCCGGACTTCAACTTGGGAAGCCGCGCAGTAAAACCTTTAGAAGGCTTTTATTAAGGAAAGTCGTGCTGCATGTGTAGTCAGCAGTACGAGCAATGGTTTGTGTTCACATAGGAAGTACCGTGTGATATAAGTTGCAGAACTATTGAAAGTAATAATCTGTGTAAAAATTATGTACAATGTTAAGCGCAGTGTATAATATATTGACTGGTTATACGTGTCTTATTACGCTGGAATGCGCTGAGAGAAACTTTATGAAGCATTTGGTAATGTCTTAAGAATACCAAATAGTAATTCTCAGGACGAAAGTAAGCATTTTTATGCAAAGCAGGAAGTTTATCGTAGGATAATTGATAGACTGTTGGTGATTCCGGAGGCAGATGAACCAGACTTTCAATCAGGAGTTGGTAGGAGCACGGAGGATGCCGTAGATACCTGCAATTCTGATATTTTGCCAGGGAATTTCAACCAATGAAAGGTGTAAAAAGTGACGTGTGTTATGTATAAATCATATGTGAAATATCTTTGAAATTAATGGTATAATAAGTGTCATAAAGTGTCATGTGTTTTGGAAGCAATAGCTTCTTTATAGAAATGAAAAGTGCCGTGTGGTTGGTGAAAGAAATGTATTATAAAATGTGTATAGGCACGATGCAAATGTCGCACTAAATCTGCAAATGGCAGGCGACCCGGAAGGATATAAGTGGTTGGAGCCACCATGATGCGTCTACATATGTGAGTACCCCACAAATTATGATTATGTAGAAGTATAGACCACTGCATGTAATGTGATTTCAGAATTATAAAATATGCCAGTATAAATCAGTATTAGGAGGTAGACCCTCCAGGTTTAATCATTGTTGTGTTGATTTTAATAGAATTGAGATGTTGTTATGCATCAGTGAGTGGGTTAATCGTTACCACTATTAATAAAATGGCAAATCAGTTATGTAAACGTAACGTAACGAACACGGTTGTTCGATTTTTAAGATGGTTAAGTTGTGTCGGATTATGGTGATTTATGTCAGTAAGAATAATAATAATAATAATAATGAATAATAACAGGTATGAATAAATACATCAGGCAAAATGTGGTAAGCAAGAAATATTTACGCTAATTGGAAGACTTATCGATCTAAGCAGTAAGATTATACAGTAAGATTACATTAAGAGATTAAGAAAAGAATTTAATATCAGAATATATTGTATTAATGGGAATATAATTATGCAAGGAAATGGAAGAGCTTTCTAGTGAATTGAATTTGCAGCTTGTGTAAAAGCTTATAGAATAATTGATAGATTTCTCTTAATAATTATAGGACGAAGATCATAACATTAGGTCATGCAACCAGGTATTCTATTCGACGTATGAAATCTCGTATAGCCGTGGGCATACGGAGATATGTGCTTTGTGCCAGAGTGTAATTAGTGTTTGGACCCTAACTCTGATGATGGATATGGAATGTTCCGGGTTCGAATCCTGTGATAGGTGAGAGGAGAACGGTGGACACCTCTGCACTCTATCTGATCGCCCGATAACTTATTATAGAGTGATTCTGCTCTTGTGAAGCGAATCTTATGAACGGCAGTATATGACTGACCGCAGCATTTATTAAGATACCGGTTATCCAGATAGACCAATGTTTTTATGAATCTCGTGCCTTCATGTTGAAATGGACCTATTTGGTGCCAATTATTATTATCCTCAGGGTAGGAATAAATGTTAAGCTCATCCAGTACCTATTTGCATACCATTCAGTTTAAATCCATTGGGATATGTGTGTCATTGTGACCACGGTATTGTCTTTAAAAATCGTATTACTGCTTGGGGAGATAAGCCAAGTGGCAGGAAGCGAGGGTCGAGGTACTGTTGGGACCTCACTCCACCCCATTGTATACAGGCCGCTCGGAAGAGGGGCTGAGCTGTCAAGCGAACCGTGAAAGAAGGTTTAAAAAGGGCAGGTTTTAGACCCTGTTTGTAGTGTGAAATGAAATATGATTATATTGAGTAATGGAGTCATGTGGTTTAAGAACACATTGGTAATTATAGATCACCCTGATGGTTCATGATTTTAGCAATCTAACGAATGGTTGGAAGTTGCATTTGTTACTGTCACTGACACCTTTTTCAGAAGTTGGTTACTTAACGCCACAGGCTACGCGCGCAAGGGTACCTTAATAATACCATACGACACAGCGATAACTAAAGTTTTGAAGATGAAATCACAACGGCATGCAGTGGAGCTATAAATACAGTGGAACTATAAATAGAGGAAGTGTAGGGGTAGCTTTACATAATTATGGAGTTGCACGTAGATTGTTGTGCAACACCTGAATAGGCTAATGCATGTAAAGCATTCGGTGGGAAGAGAGAGATCAAACACACACGGTACACATAATTGTCAAATTAAGACGAGGTTTAAGGAATAAGTAATTTTGTGAAATTAAAGAAGTCACAGTAGGTGACAGAAGAATTAAAGTACAGTTTGTTTATGAAGTTGTATGTGCATCAGCGCACTAGAATGAATTGTAAAGTTAATATAAGGGTAAAGATTTGAGTTATGATATGAGTTTATTATGATAATATTATGTTATTATTAGTGGATTGTAGAAGTAATTTTTGTTTGATTTTGTTTTATGTTTGTGGGGATTGTTTTATTTGTTTGAAGCCATGATTTTATTACTGAATTAAAGTCTTAGAATAGAGTTGTGCCTTATCATTGTAGCGTTGATACCTTTTAGTCTCGAATCCAAAATATGCAACTGCTCAATGGGGGAACGGTACACGCCCGAGTCCTGACGCTAGCTGGAGGCGGAAGCATATTTTCCATGGAGATTACTCACATGGGTACAATACACACTCACACACACACACACACACACACATATACATAGGCAAACAGTAAATACGTGGTTACACATATACACACACAAGCACACGCACACGCACACAAAGTTACATTGATATATACTGGTAATGATGATCGTGTGGCCTCCGGACAGGCCGAGTGCAGGTCTTTCTAGTTGACGCCCGTGGGCAACCTGTGCGTCGTAATGAGGGTGAAGTGATGATAAAGACGTCACATACACCCAGTCCCCGAGCTAGGGGAATTAACCTCAGGAGATTAAAATCCCTGATGGCTCAGCCGGGAATCGAACCCGGGGTACTTCGGGCCAAAGCCTAGCGCGCTAACCATTTAGCCACAGAGCCGGACATATACGGGTATATACATTAAATTTACATGGGATTTAAGCCCCCTTTTAGAGCAGTCACTTTGCTGCAAAATGGTCGTAAAGGAAGGTCTTTTATTGCACGAGTCGGGTCATACCAGAGTCGAGCAGAGCGATTGTAATACCCAGATGTTAAAATTGGAAATAGGCCTAAGATCGCCTAATGAGCTCCAACTTGAAAGGTGGCTGAGGCCACATAATTATAATGATTATTATTAATGATAATAATATCGTTCGAGAAGACCAAGTACTTAGAGAATCGGTGCCCCGGAAAAGCACCTTTGACGACCATGCGTGGAATGATTTGGAGAGTCATTTCATTTCATTTCATTCATTTATTTGCAATGGGGGGGGTGTCCCCCGGTGGCAAATTGTATATACATAACAAATAAATAATTATACATAACAATTCAATAACAATTATACAACAATTAAACTGGAGTATTTACACAAATCGTCAGTCTTTTCTTAAACACACCTATATGTTTGGGAAAAGGCTCTAATGGTTGAGATGGCACTTCTACCTTAGAAACGCGTAACAGATTCAACGTAGCCTACACACTGTCTCGCTATTGTTACAACAAGAAGTGCATATTGAAGAATTCCAAGATCTGTCATTACAAAACTAGTGCCAGGTCACAGTGTTTGTACGCCGCGCCGTGGAGACTCTCCTGATGAACAGGAAAGGCACCATTGATGATCTGGAGAAGGTCGAAAGACGTATCCTCAAGAAAATGCATGGGCCGGGATTGCTCCCAGATTGAACCTACCGACTGAAACCAAACTCCGAACTTTATCAACGTTGGAAACGGCCAATACAAGCATTCGACGTAGGCGGATGAAGTTCTATGGGCACACTCTAGAAATGGACAGCAACAGTCTTACCAAGAGGATCTTCTCCTTGGTTGAAATCTACAATACTGTGGCTCAATGAAGTCCAAAACGACATGTATTTTTCTGGGATTTCTGACCTTGATGTCCAAGATCGTTCCAAATTGTGTGATATGGTTAACTCGTGGTCTCCGCCACCAATGGTGCCTAAGTGTCGGAAACGCCTTTCACAGGAGAGAAAGAAAACATTATCAGCCGGGCTCAAGAGATATTGGGAACGAAATAGAGCATCGAAAAACTAGTCACATGCGTTCCTTAATAATAATAATAATAATAATAATAATAATAATAATAATAATAATAATAATTATAATAATAATAATAATAATCCAGCCATACGGATTGAACCGTAAAGCAAATAAAGAGAGATTTTCAAAATTACAGAAGGCCTATAGAATTACCTGGAACAGTTATAACAAAAAATCATCCCGGAAGGCTAAATTACGACATTATAACACAGTCATCAACCCTGAAGCATTATACGCCTCGGAAGCCTTGCTCATTGGAGGCAGATCTCTTATTAAGGGCATAGAGAAGCAGGAGAGGAAAATATTGAGGAAAGTCTTTGGTCCAGTCTGCGTAGAGGGAATGTGGATGAAACGGATGTCTCAGGAGCTATATCATCACTCTGAAATGATCACCGACACATTCAGGAAAAGGAGATTATAGTTCTATGGCCACATTCTTCGCATGACCGATGACAGACTGACGAAGAGGATTCTCAACCTTGCTCATCAATGAAAGTCAAGACCAACTGGCTTAAAGAAATAAGAGGAAGATCTTCAGGAAGTTGGCATCGTGGAAGAAATCATACAATACCGATCCAAATCCAGATCAGTTGTCAACAACTATCATTTTGCGGAGAAAATCAGTACCAGTACCAGGAAACCATGGACAAAAGAACGGAAGAAACTCTTCAGTGCCCAGATGAAGAGATTTTGGGAGAAAAAAAGATCAACATCATTTTCTAAATGAGTTCTCTCGCGCTCCTTAGATGGGCATAACGATGTGAAACTAATAATAATAATAATAATTTTTTTTTTTTTTTTTTTTTTTTTTTAGGGGAAGAAATGCATTTACGCACAGAGTGTCGGGCTCCTGCTCCTGAGTAGCAGACTACCGACTAAAACTCCCCCGTTACTTCTGAACACTAGCCTGGAACCGTTTAGCACATTACTTCAGGCTAGAGTCATTTTATATTTGCCTGTAGGGCACTCTTCCGTAATGAATCATCTTCAGTGGCGATCCAGGTCCGTCTTCTTTGTTCGGAGGATATCTTCAACAAAGCTTGCTACCAGTTTCCAGTTTTCCTCATTTTGTAGCATCACTGCAACAATATTGTCCGGGGATATCTCTACATCAATGTGATCTTGAAGAGACTGCCTATTTTGGACCCACCGTCCACAAGAGAAGAAGGTGTGATTAGCATTATCTAATTCATTGATACAGTAGATGCAATCTGATGAATCCACCTTCCTCATCTTCTTAAGGTAGGAACAGAAGTACCCATGGCCAGTCAAGAACTGAGTGAGATAGTAACCAACCTCACCATGTTTCCTCTCTGTCCAAACCTGCACCTGAGGGATCATTCTCTTAGTCCATTGGCTTTGATCTCCTTGCTCCCATTTGATCTGCCAATTTTGAAAGGTTTGTACTCTTGCCGATCGTCTTGCATTTTGTAAACCCATATCAGATTTCCTCAAGTAAATGTTCTTGCGTTCTTTCGCAAGAAAAAAAATCGGAATAATCCCGGCAATAACGAGAACTGCTTCCTCAGAGACCGTGCGATATGCAGATGCCACGCGCAAAGCACCCCGCCTCTGCACTTGCGCCAGTGGCTTCCTATAAATTTCCTTATCCAGGGCATCCGCCCATATTTCCGCTCCATACAGCAGAACTGAATGGATGGCTGTCATCAATAGTCTTCTCTTACTAGATTTTGGCCCACCAACATTGGCCATGAGCCGACTGAGGGACGTTACTCCTCTGGCTGCCTTATCTGCAGTCCGTCTAATCTGTTCTCCAAAATTCATTTTACTGTCGATCATGATGCCCAGGTATTTTGCTGCTGGCTGCGTCTCTACTTGAATTTGTCCTACCTGTATTGGAAGTATTGTCTGAATTCTCTTCTTTGTTAGGATGACAATTTCCGTCTTACTAAGTGCTAGAGACAGACCATGTTCCTCCATCCATCTATTGATTTTGCGCATTACCATATTGAGTCGCAACTGTGCCTGCTCGACACTTCTTCCTGCTACAAGAGCAGCAACATCATCTGCATATCCTACTAGAATAGTTTCTTCAGGCATTTCAAGCCTCAACAAGCTGTCGTATGTAACATTCCAGAGATCAGGTCCTAGAATCGAACCCTGGGCAGCCCCAGCCGTGACTTGTACTCTACGGATCCCTTCTGTATAATAATAATAATAATAATAATAATAATTATTATTATTATTATTATTATTGCTGTCGTTTCGGCCATCTAAAGGCCACGCTATTTCAACTGCCCTTTTCCATGTGTTTCCGCCTGGGCATTGATGTTTGCCCAGTATTCCCGCATTCGTTTCCTTTACTGTTCCTTCCTCGCTTTAGTCCATGTCTTGCCAGTTTTTAGTTGAGGCTTTTCTTGGAATCCATTATGTTCTTGGAGTTTCATCTTTAGTGGAACACGTTTCTGGATATCCTCCTCGGTTATTCCCACTTCAAGAAGGCCTTTTTCTACTTCGGTTTTCTTGTCAAGAAGAAAACTGAAGATCCTATTGCTCTCCCTTTTAGAACTCATACGAGCAATGTGGCCATAGAAAACTATCCTTCTCTCACGAAAGATGTCCGTGATATTTTCTACATGAGAGTTGAGTTCATGATTATGTCGTCTTCTGAACTCACCATTTTCTTTGATTGGACCTAGGATTTTTCTCAAGATCTGCCTTTCTCTCATTTCTAGCTTCTCGATCATATCCTTTCTACTCATAGCATGGCATTCGGCACCATAAAAAGCCTCCGGTCGTATTACTGTGCAGTAACGTCGTATCTTGGCGTTAATGGATAGTGATTTCTTCTTGTAGACATTTTTAGTTAGTTAATAATAATAATAATAATAATATCGTATGGCCTTGGGTGCCGGGTGCAAGCTCTGTAATTTGACACCCAGAGGGTAGCTTGCATGTCGAATTTCGTTGTTCCTTGAATCATTATGAAAGTCAAGGAGGTTAGATATCTAAGCTCCTTGAACACTATAGAGCTTTCTAGTAGAGAAATGAGGAACTTTGTGTTGGCGGAAAATCCCGAGATTAATTTTGCCATTATAAACACGGCCTACTGAATTCAAATGGGTTCTTTGACATGCCAATATCGTATGACATGCGTGTCGTATTTTTGCCGCCTTTCAAAAAAAATCACTTATCATGGCCAGGAGCGAACCTGCAATCTTGGGATTAGCAGACCAACACGCTATCTACTCACCCACCGTGGCAAGCTGAATAATACAGTGGAACTTGGATAATTCGAACCTTAAGGGATCAGTAAGAAAATTCGAATTATCCAAAAATTCGAATTAAGAAAGTTATTTGAAAAGGGTTGAGAAAAGATATTGTACTGCAATGCGTTTGCATAATGATTTACGTTCAACAAAGCAGATTAACAGACAACGGCACTGTACAATGACTGTATCGTGAATAAGCTCAAAAGGTTCAAATGATAAAATAAAACCAAAATGTACTATTCACCTATTTAACGACAGTAGTAATCCAGCAATCTAGTTAAGTCTTAGAAGAATGTACTGTTTTTCAAAAAAGTTTGAGATTTTTACCTGCTTCCTACACTTAAGTCTCTCGGCCATCACAAAAAATCTAACAAATTTAAGGAACGGAAAACAGAATCACTTACAGTTTTTTCGGGAACCATCTTGTTTTTCGGAGTTTTTACACGTAAAAACTTCGAATTATCCAGAATATAATTCGAATTAACCACGATTTTTAGCATTGATTTTATATAAAATGCTAGGGACCAAGAGAAAAATTCGAATTAAAGAAGATTTCGAATTATAGAAGTTCGAATTAGCCACGTTCCACTGGAATAACACAGAACTATTTTTGAGTTCCTTAACGCGTACGCCAATTAAAAGCACTGGTTTATAACCAACTCTGTCATTATTCAGCATACGTAATGTGTTAGTTGTGTTTCATTGGGCGCTGAATACTAAGCGCCTTAATATATTGCTGCAATCTGGTATGCATGTCACGCATTCAAGAGTGATTCAAAATCCGCATTCCCCCAGCACATTTATTATACAAGTTGTTTTTCAAACGCTTGTTTAATGACGTACAATATGCGAGATTAATCTCCCAAAAGGGGAGGGCCTATACAATACCGTGCTGAAATATTAACGAACACGAGAGGAATCACCAAGAGAAACAAGAGAGAATTTTACACAAATGACGCTACTATCACGGACATCAATATTTATAAGTACAGTGGAATCTCGATTATCCAACCTAAACTGGATCTAGAGTACGTCGGAGCACCGAAAATGTCGGATAATACAGCTTAACTTTGAAAATGAACTAAAACGAATAAGTAGGCTATAATGTATCACTAAAGCAATGACATGTACTCTATTTATTGAATTAGCAATTCAATTGTACCTACAGTACTGAACAAACCTCCTCCCCATCCTTGCCACGGTGGGTGAGTGGTTAACGTGTCGGTCTACTAAACCCAAGCTTGCAGGTTCGCTCCTGGCTGTGGTAAGTGATTTTTGAAAGGCAGCAACAATTTACGACACGCATGTCATACGATGTAGGCATGTCAAAGAACCCATTTGAATTCAGTAGGCCATGTTCATAATGGCAAAATTCATCACGTGAGTTTCCGCCAACACAAAATTCCTCATTTCTCTGTTAGAAGGCGCTATCGTGTTCAAGGAGCTCGACCTCCTCGACTTTCATAGTGCTTCAAGGAACAACGAAATTCGATATGCAAGATACCCTCTGGGTGTCAAATAACAAAGCTTACACCTGGCATCCGAGGCCATACGATATTATTATATTACCATCCTAATTTTCGTTAGCATTAACGAAATCAATAATATCAGGGTCAGAGAGTTGAAACAGCTGATCTTGTGCACACCACTTACTCACATCTTGAGTCGTAGCATCCTCACAGCAAGGAATGCATTCAGTAAGGGAACAGTGTCGGTTAGCACGGAGTGTCGGATAAACAGAGGTCGGTTGAGCGGGACTGGACTGTACAACTAAATATTTGAGTAGAGATGTTGATAAATCCTCAATGGTGTTTAGGAGTTTTGTCCTTTAGGGCAGTTGAACCACGATGTCTCTAACTTCTATTACTCGAAGTTTCGATGAAACGTGGTAATTATTGTTTCCCGATCAAACTTTCCATAATTTTGTTCCGCCCGATACAACAATAACAATACAATACTATTGAATCAGTCGGAGCTGAAAAACATTAAGTCAAAAATGGTAATTTTTAAAAGAATTAGTATTCTGAAGTATTGACCCAAGGGTCTTAGAACGGCACAGGAAAGAATTAAGTCAGCCTTCTGTTTAAGCCACAAACCACTGCTGCATGTAGTGCGATCAGAGGAGAAGAGCATTAAGTCAATGACTTGCTGCCTTTCAGCACCGTATTCCGCACTTAATGTTGGGCGCACTGTAAATTTCCCGCGTGTTACAGTGTTATTGTAAATTTCATTTGTACAGGGTTTAGGTGTTTTTATGTTACAAATCCATTTTTAAATAAAATATTATGTCTTCTGGATGGCTTTACGCCGTACTAAACTGACCACGGAGCTGAAAGGCATTAAGTCTCGTTTCCAAAATTGATTTGAAAAATATGTTTATCAAATTAAAATTGATATTCCGCTAACACAAAGTTGCTTCAGAACATATATGAGTAATATAGTTAAGTTCTGTTCTGTCAATGACGTTTTATCTGTCTCCTGAAAAATTCTGAAAACTGACTGAATACTTTTCAGCTCCGACCGATTCAATTTATATAATTTACAAGTATTTTTTTCCTCATAAGTCGCATTTTTTAAACTCGATTTCTTTTATATCTCTAGCACTACTTGTTTCAAACATCACTGAATGTGGTTGAGAAGTTTGGTGGCGGGAGCTCGTGCTCAGAAAATTAAGACAAAGGAACGAACTTGCTTAGATAATGTAATAAAGCAGTCATCATTACATCAATCCTATTTTATTACATACATTTAGATAACTCTATGTTGTGAGCCTTAACCTATATACAGCAGTCATCATTACATCAATCCTATTTTATTACATACATTTAGATAACTCTATGTTGTGAGCCTTAACCTATATACAGCAGTCATCATTACATCAATCCTATTTTATTACATACATTTAGATAACTCTATGTTGTGAGCCTTAACCTATATACAGCAGTCATCATTACATCAATCCTATTTTATTACATACATTTAGATAACTCTATGTTGTGAGCCTTAACCTATATACAGCAGTCATCATTACATCAATCCTATTTTATTACATACATTTAGATAACTCTATGTTGTGAGCCTTAGCCTATATACAGCAGTCATCATTACATCAATCCTATTTTATTACATACATTTAGATAACTCTATGTTGTGAGCCTTAGCCTATATACAGCAGTCATCATTACATCAATCCTATTTTATTACATACATTTAGATAACTCTATGTTGTGAGCCTTAGCCTATATACAGCAGTCATCATTACATCAATCCTATTTTATTACATACATTTAGATAACTCTATGTTGTGAGCCTTAACCTATATACAGTGTGTCACAAATTTAACATTTTTGGCAGCTTCGGTGACGTAGTTGGTAGCATGCTGAGTGTCTATGTCCAATATCTCGGTTTCGAACCCGGCCGAAGTCGTCGGATTTTTTAAGAGTGTTAAAAATCCCTCAGTATGCCTTCCTTTGGATGGGAAGTAATGCCGGCAGGCCCATATCATAGATTTATTGCATGCAAAAGAACATTCAACTGACTACAATTGTGTGAAGCTAAATTTGTAGGTTAGATTTGACTATCGCTCTATAAAGTTCCAACGTTCGTCGGTAGGTACAGGTTGCGGTGATATCTAGTAGCCAAGTTCGCAGCTAGGTGTCGTTGACGGTAGCATTTGGTAACAAAAGTAGGAACTACTTGAAATTGATCGTCTCCAGTCCTTACCTCAATTACAGATAACACACACTAATACAACCATCGCAATTAACACCGGTTGTCAGAGAGATTCTACACACTCCCGCGTTGTCGCAGCCCCTAAACTGAGAAACCAACCATTTTCAGCTCCAGACAAATGCCAGTGTAGTTTAATAGACCACGACCCCTTCCTTCCAACTCTTTACTCAAATCACTTCATCCCTCATATAATTCCGCTGATGATACTGGCTGGCAGCATCAAGGGCATATGGTGGTAAAACCATTCGTTACATAGATTTTCATCTCAATTTGCCTTGAAAGAAGACCATTCGCTGTGAAGTGGCTAGCATTCTTGGTTGTCACCCCATGAGATCCGGTTTCTACAGTATTCCCGGCTCTGCCAAGAAATTTAATTCTGGTCTGAAGGCTAGAACGGGGTACACTCAGCCTCGTGAGGTGAAACCTAGAAGAGTTGAGTTCGATTCCCACCTCAGTCATCTTAGAAGTGGTTGTCCGTGGTTTCCCACTTCCACTCCAGGCATCTCCCGGGATAGTTCCTAACTTAGGGTCACGACCTTCTCCTAACCAATCCTAGTCTCAATTACAAATACAGACACTACTACAGACCTCACAATAACACAGGTTATCATACAACACGTACACACACCCAAATACACGGGGTTAAATGAGCATGCTGTGGAAAGCCCCTAAATGAATCAACACGAACAACAATTACATGCTCGATTATCGTTTATATTGTGTTAACGTCGCGTTCGCAACCGTTTAACTTTTAAACATTAGTTATCTATTACCAGGCTTAAAAATAGGCAGAATATAATGGATGTTTAATTCTGTTGAAGTCCGGACAAAATCGGGTTTAATTCTCCTTTGTAACTGCGTTTAACGACCGGAAAATTTCCCCTGCTTTTGTATACCAATACTTATAAAAGCAAGGGATATTAGCATTTATAACAGGGTGCTTGGATGATAAATGAATTTATCTTTCCAATCCAGTCACTGGGCAGATATAATAGGACAAATGAACCAAACAAATTACTAACTGACTGACCAAAACATAGGTTTTAATGAGGTCATTAAGCGGAAGTAATCTCGTTTCAAATCTACTCTGTTATTCACATTAACAGAAGAGGAATTTCAACGGTCAAACTTTTCCATATGGAGGATTGGTCACGACTAGTAGCATTGGTAGAGGATCATAGTTTTATATGCACACTCAAGGCAATCTACTTCCCGACAATAGTAAAACCTGCTTTCAAAGGAATCGAACAGGACTCACACATTACTCCGTTAAAGATAGGTTTCCGGTTAACGGAGGTAGTTGGTTGGCTTCTCAGTTTAGGGGCTGCGACAACGCGGTCATGTAGCCCCGTGTACTTTGGGTGTGTGTAGAAACTGTCAGAACCGGTGTTAATTGTGATGGCTGTATTAGTGTGTGTTATCTGTAAATCAGGTAAGGACTGCAGACGATCTATTTCAAGTAGTTCCTACTTTTCCTACAAAATGCTACCGTCAACGACACCTAGCTGTGAACTTCACTACTAGATGCCACCGAAGCTGGCGCCTCGCGGCGAACGTTGGAACGAATAGAGTGTTAATCAAATCTAACCTAAAAATTTAGCTTCATACAATTGTAGTTAGTGGAAGGTTTTTTTACATAAATCGATGACATTGGAACGCTGGCTTTACTTCCCCTCCGAAGGAAGCCATGCTGAGGCATTTATAACGCTCTTAAAAATCTACGACATCGGCCGGGTTTGAACCCGCGATCTTGGGCATAGAAGCTCAGCATGCTACACAACTATGCCTCCGAAGCCGCCTGCCAATAACAGGTCATCTTGTATCAAAGAGTTTGTTTTTCAGTTACAACAGATAAAATCGGACCGCTAATCCATAATGTACTCCAACATTATCAATGATGAATCCCAATAGGGGCAGATGACCTCGTAGTTCCGCCCCATAAAACAACAATAACTAACAAAACTAACGAATCCCAATGATTTCTTCGCTATAATGACTTCACGGCATAAACAATTGAGTTAAATTGTGCACTTGACCACCTCCTGGAGTACCGGCTGGCATTCTTGGCTGTCGCCCCGGAAATTAGGGTTCAATCCCCTACTCTACCAAGAAATTTAATTCTGACCTGAGGGCTGGAATGGGGAACACTCAGGCCTCGTGAGGCAAAACTGAGAAGAGATGGGATTGATTCCCACGTCAGCCACCCTGGAAGTGGTTTACCATGGTTTCCCACTTCCACTTCTGGTATGTGCCAGGATAGGTCCTAACTTAACACCACAGCCGCCTCCTCCCCAATCCTCACATGAATTACAAATACACACACCAATACAGCTACCACAATAACACAGGTCATCAGTACAGATTTCACACACACACACACACACCCAAGTACACTTATTTATTTATCGTGTGGCTTTTTGTGCCGGGAGTGTCTGAGGACATGTTCGGCTCGCCAGACGCTTCATGTGGACACCCATGGGATGAGCTACAAGTTCCGTTCAATTTCAAGCAGTTCCGACTTTCACTACCAGATGTCACTGACACCTAGTGGTGAACTTTGGAACTTTGATAGAGCGTTCCACCGAAATCTAACCTAGAAATTTAGCTTTACACAAGTTTAATCTGTGGAAGGATAAATCTATGACATGGAACCGCCGGCTTAACTTCCCCTCCAAAGGAAGGCATACAGAAGGATTTTAACGCTCTTAAAAATCCGACGATTTCGGCCAGGTTTGAACCCGCTATCTTGGGCAGAGCAGTTCAGGATGCTATCAACTATCAACTATCAACACTGAATGACCGCGATGTCAAAGTCCCTCAAATGAAACAACAACAAAAACTATATTGTGCAGCACAACTCCGATGGTGCGCTGGAACAAGGCCGGAGAAAGGTGGTTCTAATCCCGGCACACACAGCGGCCATCCTGAGAGTATGATATTCTTATTGTCCCGGAAATGACACCTACTCAATTACTGTATGCTAAATGCACCCCTTTCTCCAGCCCTTATGCCTGTTCTAAAGTCTCTGACGGAGCTGAAAAGTGACCCACCGATGCAAAATGGAGGTTTGCTACCCCTACACCATGGGTTTCAAAAGTTTCATTTTCGAAAGTGTGTTTATTGATTTATGCCATTGACACCTTTTACCGACAGTCAATGGCATATCGCTCAGTTCGAAGAGGACAAGGCGTAACTCTCGTTCCGCCCTTCGCTCGTAGCAATGTGTATCTGACAGGTTTCTACCACTGCTCTGCGCAGTTATGGAACACACTGCCAGGGCATGCCAAGAAATTGCCTGTTTGGAAATTCAAGCCGTTCATAAAAAGTACATTGTGTAATCTTCTGGGTGAGTGATTGAGGTTGAAAAATTGCGTGGAGTGAACAGGATAACATTTATTATATTATTGACCTTATTATTAATGTTCTAAATATGTAAAAACTGCCAATATCCATGTAAAACATGTGGATATTGTAAAAGTGAAATGTAAATGAAAGTTATGCCAGTGGAGCATTAATATGGGGTTTGCAATTTTTCCACTAGACCTTCCATACTTCTTGTATGGCAAATAAATAATAAGAAATAATAATAATATAAGAATCAAAATGCAAAATTACGGCATTAAAACACTGTAATCAAGCCTGAAGCACTATATGCTTCTGAAACGCTGATTATTGGGGGCAAATCATTAATTAAAGATGTGGAAAAGCTAAAACGGTAAATCCTAAGATAACTTTTTGGACCAGTCTGTACAGGGAGAATCTGGATGAAAAGAAAATCCCAAGACTTCTACCAGCACTCGGAGAAAATCGCACACACATTTAGGAAAAGATGATTGAAATTTTACGGGCAAATCCACAGGATGGGCATTCAGAGAATGACCAAAAATATTCTTAACCTTGCCCTGTCAATAAAAGTTAAAAACACCTGGCTGCTTGAAGTTGGAAACAATCTTCAGGAAATAGGAATCACAGATGACATTGTACTAGACAGAGCTAAGTTCAGAGAATTAGTCGATAATCACTGCTTTGCAGACCATCCAAGCACTATCACCAACAAAACCTGGTCAGAAGATCGCAAGAAAAGCCACAGCGAGAAGATGAAGAGATTTTGGAAGAAGAGAAAGGCAATGCCATCAGCTAAATAAGTTCAATTGCGCTCCTTAGTCGGGCATGACGAAGAAAGAATAATATAAGACTCAAATTATATGGCCATCTATTTAGAATGAACGGAAGGCTGTTGACTAAGAGAAGTTTCGTCTTAAGTGGTTCCGAGAGGTCAGGAATGATGATGATAATTGTTTTAAGGGGCCTAACATCAAGGTTATCGGCCCCTAATGGTTTGGTTGATCGTGAAGATGATAATGAAATGTAAACTATAACTAAAACTAACTACTAACTTATATACTAGAAGTAGAAATGGAAAACAAAAGGAGAATAAGGAAAATAAAGGACAGGAGGAAAAGAAATGCCCTCAACCCTCGAAGAATGCAGATTGAGGAGAGCCATGAAAAGCAGATAGGAAAGTGAAAGAGGAGTGGGTCCGCCCCAGAGGTAATGGATAAAAGGGGGAAACTGGACCCAGGTCAGGAATCTCTCAGGGTCGCCAACTCCCGAACTCACCAGCCGTGAGCCCCTTAGGGTGTAGTAATATCCAGGGTCCACTAGAAGTGGTGGGGCTACATACACCGTTCCTCCTTGAGAGCCTTGAGCAGAGGGCAAGAGATAACATGAAAATAAACTTCGGAAGGCTGACCCCTCGCAGAAGGAGGGAATCAGAAAAGTTGAGACAAGGGCCAATTAAGGCGGGAAAGGAAGATACTCCCTAGGCCTCGGATACCCTAAAACCGTCGGGGTCAGAAAAGAACAAGAGTTGACCAAGTGAGGTCGACAGGAAAGAAGACGCAAAGGAGCCTGGCACAAGTAAGTGGAGGCAATGCAGGACTCAGCTGGGGCCTCGTGGTCGCCAACCCACGTCCCACTAGGGGGGGGGGGGGAGAGGTCAGGAAGGATCTACTGTAGATAAAATGGGTTTGAAGCGCGATACATCGCTAATCTTTAAGGGCTTTCACGAAGAATTCAAGCTGAACAGCGGATGGACAGTGGAAAGGAGACGGCTGCCATGGAAGGAATGCAACGATACCATAGCCTACTCTGTATTGCCAATAATGAACGCTGACGTCTGTCAAAGCTAAGGCCTCTCGTCCATTGGGAGCGTAAAGCTCCGAAAAGGTGCGTAATCGAATTCGTCCGAAGTCGCACGAAAACGCACGGACGATCCAAAGACGTGGCTTGGTGGGGGACCGCGTCCACAGAGCCCGTATCGTTCGTCAGTTTTTGTCCGAACAGCTGCGAAGTGCGAACCGATCCCGTTCTGTTGGGATTTTAGTTGCAAACGAGTGCGAAGAACACAGTGAAAAATGGATTGTGAAATGTTAATTTTGCTTGTTCAGGAAAGGAAATATCTAAAATTAATGAATTTCTTGAGCTTAGAAGAAATGTTCCCATGAATGTAGCGAAATGTGTCCTTTCTCATTCGAAAATCTTCATTGGCTTGAAGATCATGCCACAAGTGAGAAAATTCACCGAACTCCTTTCTTTTTGCGTAGATTTGATTCACCAACATTTCCCGTCTTCGTCGATATCGCCTGTGCGTGATACGTCGAATCAAAGGTGATAATTCCAAAGCGAAAAATTATTCTTCAGAATCATCTGGAAAACCGTTCCGGAGAGCCATCTCGTTTATGATTCCGGACGAATACTGAGACAATGGACGATAGACATTCGCCCGAATTAGTTGTTTTGCAGTTCGCAGCTTTCCGCTCCCAATGGATGAGATGCCTAACACGTGGGGAAATGCTGCGTTGCCACCGATACAGATCATGACTTCTAACTAGGAATCAGATGTTTAGGGAAAGTCACATTTTTTCTTTGCCTCTATTTTCATGGCCGATTGGTTTCTGATGCAAATCAAGTGATTATCGTCACAATACAGTGGTTTTTATTTGTCATATAAATGAATATTTCAAACATTTTTTACCATTAGGTCATATTTTGAGAATTTTTAGCCTATTTTCATTTATGAAAAATAAATAGGCTCATGAGATCACCTTTTGTCCGTGTGTCTGTCTGTGTGTGCGTGTGTGATGGTGTGTGTCCCCCCTAATAACTTCTAAACGGCTGGAGCGACTTCAAAGAAACACGGCAAGTTCATAGAACTATTCCGGCCGACCCCGACCGTGCCCTTCAAATTTTGTTATGTCTCACCAATCCAACATAGCGGCTGTGCGAAATGTTTCACCAGCATTCAATAACTCCGAAACTATTACCGATATCTCCCTGGAATATTTAACGGTGATAAAGGGAACTACTAAGCCTCCGTGGCTTAGGCGGCAGCACGCCGGCCTCTCACCGCTGGGTCCGTGGTTCAAATCCCGGTCACTCCATGTGAGATCTGTGCTGGACAAAACGGAGGCAGACAGGTTTTTCTCCGGGTACTCCGGTTTTCCCTGTCAAAATTTCATTCCAGCAACACTCTCCACTACCATTTCATTTCATCTGTCATTCATTTCATCATTGCCCCAGAGGAGTGCGTCAGGCCTCGGCAGCCGGCACAGTTCATATCCTCGCCGCTAGATGGGGGCTTCATTCATTCCATTCCTGACCCGGTCGGAGACTGGAAGCAGGCTGTGGATTTTCATTTTCAAAGGGAACTACTAGAAGTTCACCTATGTGACTTTTGAAAACCTGGTAACTACAAAACCAACATGGCGGACAAGCAAAGTTGCGACTTTTAAATAGACGTTTCTCGCGATTTAACCAACCAAACGCAATAAAACGTGGTACAGTATATGTTTATACACAGTGTAATGCACCGACATCTAACTTCGTTCAATTGTTTACATAACCTCAGGAAGGCGGCTGTGCGAAATATTTCACCGGCATTCTATATCTCTGAAACTATTAGCGGTATCACCCTGAAATTTTGTACGGAGATTAAGGGCACTACTGGAAGTTCATAAGACTTACAATAACCGGTTAACTACAAAACACATATGGCGACCAAGCTAATTTGAAATTTTTAAATAGACCTTTCTCGCGATTTAATGATCCAAACGCAATGAAACATGGTACAGGAAATGTTTATACACATTGTAATGCACTGGTATCTAATTTAGTTCAATTGTTTATATAACCTCAAGATGGCGGCTGTGCGAATTTTAAAATTATGTTTTTATTTCTTGTGTCGTAATCATGCGATCAATGTGAAAGTTTGAATAATGAACCTACACAATAATTTTCCTTTAATGGTCCATGTCTCTGTGGCCTACACATATAACATTCCAACATGACGACCATCCGAAATATTTAGATGGATCTCAATATCTACGAATCTATTACAGCAATCAAACTGAATTTTTTAATGTTCATAGGGGCTATGAACATAAGTTCACCTATAGGACTTTCAATAACCTGGTGATCACAAATACAACCTGGCGGCGACGCGAAATATAAATATTTACATGGTCGTTTCTCGCAATTTATCCATCCGAGTGCAGTGAAACTTGGTACAGTAAATCCTTATACAAATGTTAATCCACTGGCATCTAATTTTTTTAATTGTTTCCATAACCACAAGATGGAAGCTGTGCGAAATTTTAAAATCTCGTTTTTACTTCTTGTGTCCTAATCATGCAATTGAAGTTTGAATACTACACGTACACAATAATCTTCATGTAACAGTACATAACTCTAAGACCTACATAGATATAAAAATCCAACATGGTGACCATCCGCAAATATTAATCGGTTCTCAATATCTACGAATCTATTACAGCAAACTAAAATTTTGTATGTTGATACAGGCAATTAACATAATTGGATATATGAAAATAGGCTTTAGTTCTTCACGGATCTACTTGTTTTGAAGGTCATATTTGCTTGCATATTCGGGATATTTTGAGGACTTAAACATCCGAGCCCTACTCATGACATTCAAAGAGGCGTGCAGAAAGACACAAATACTGGGGAAGTTAGCCCCCCTGCCTGGCGGTCTAATGATAGAGACGAGTCAAGGCACAGTTAGAACACTGCGTCAAACCATCTGCTCACTGCTGTGTATGCATACATTGCAACACTCCTCGCTGTTGCCATGGAGACCGTTACCCCTCTCATCTCCACCCCTAACCTCTCCCTTCAAGTGGACGACAGCCGTCACCGTTAACCTTTCGTAAATCAGAGTATAGGCTGCAAAGAAGGCATTTATGAATGTGTGACAGTTGTTTGATGTGGTCTCTAATTGCCGTAAACGGAATGATAATAATAATGGCAGTCTTATTACAGAGTGCGATTTCATTCGTAGATTGACCCGTGTAACTAGACCGACCACAGTCGAGAACAATAGAGATTTGGAACGTTTGATGAATGTAATGCATTCAGCTCGGAGTACAATGAATTGTTTGCCTGCAGGTGGATAGTTAGTAAGGCTTTGTCAAATGGTGCACAGTTGAGGTCCTGAATTCCGTAGCAAGTTAGCAGGTTGTTCACGCTGTTGACGTCAGTTCAGAAGACAGTCACCTATATTATCACCTTATGATGAATCATACCAATCGCTACAGCTCTGACAGAACTCTTTCTTTTTATTTTTTATTTTTATTTTTTTTATTTATGACATTGGCCATGCAGCCAGCAAAATATAAATCTGGTGCATGATTCAAGTACCGGTACTAGAAAATAGACAGAGACTTAGGAGAATAAACAAACCACTAAATAACCTATTTTCACATATGCTACTTATGTCAATTGCCTCTATCTACATACAAAGTTTCAGTTTGATTGCTGTAATAGATTCATAGGTATTGAGAACCGTCTAAATAGTTCGGATGGTTGCCATGTTGGGTTTTTATATATGTAGGCCAGAGAGTAATGTACTATTAAAACACTTTCTTCGGCTTTTCCCAATTTATTGGGGTCATCGGAGCCAGCCAGGCTCATTTTGGTATTGGCCGGGGATTTAAGGCCGGATGCCCTTCTTGACGCAACGTGATTATTCAGGTGAAAATTCCACCCCGAACCCCTGCCGTCCGGGTGAAAGACGAGCGGCTAAGCCACTGTGCCATCACGCTCCCCCAGAGTAATGTACCATTAGATGATGATTATTGCGTAGATTCATTATTCAAAAGTTGACTTCGATCGCATGATTAGAACACAAGAAATTAAAACTTAATTTAAAAATTTTGTACAGCCACCATCTTGAGGTTATGTAAACAATTGAACTAAATTAGATGTCAGTCAACAACCCCTGGCACTATCCTGCCCATGACGGGCTAAGGCCGACCAAGCGACCGCTGCCCAGCCATTCGGCCTGCAGATATTGGGGTGACGCGTGATCAGCGCGTCGGGTCCCCTCGGCCGTTAATCTTGGTATTCGTGATCGCGGCGCTGTCTCACTGTCAGACAGCTACTCATTGTCCTCACGAGGCTGAGTGCACCCCGTTCCAACCCTCACGTCATTTTTAAAATCCCTGATGGAGCCGGGGCCTCCGGGTGAGAGGCAGGCACGCTACCCCAACACCACGGGGCCGGCAATTAGATGTCAGTGCATTACAATATGTATATCCATTTGCTGTACTGTGTGTAACTGCGCTCGGATGGTTAAATCAAGAGAAAAGTCTATTTAAATGTTTCAACGTCGCTTAACCGCCATGTTCGTTTTGTACTTAACAGGGTTTTGAAAGTCACATAGGTGAACTTCTAGTAGTGCCCATTATCACCGTACAAAATGTCAAGGTGATATCAGTAATAGTTTCGGAGATATAGAATACCTGTGAAATATGTCGCACAGCCGCCATGTTGGATTGGTGAGATGTAATAAAATGTAATGCATTCAGGTCTGAGTACAATGAATTGTTTGCCCGCAGGTAGATAGACGGTCGGGGTCGGACAAAATAGTAATAAGACCTGAACAAGTTACATTGAAATCGCTCCAGCCGTTTGGATTTTATTAGGAAGGCCGGGGCACACACATAGACACACACACACACACATACACGGACAAAAGGTGATCTCATAAGCCTATTTTTTTTTCATAAAAGAAAACAGGAAATCTGGAAAAGAAATGTGGAAGAGGATAGTGGAGATTGAAGTTTCAAGGCTGGATACAATCCTATTTAATCGTTAAGAAATGTAGGACTCGCATAACTAACAGTTCAACGTAGGGTTGGGTTTTAGGTACGCTCAAAGAGTGCGTAGTGGCAACGTAAGGCAAGGCTATAGTCTGTATTTTGGAAGAAGAACTGACAGCTGTCAAAGTCAGCATGTGGGGAAATGCCGTGTTGCCACTGTGACAGGTTATCTCAATGTCTGCTTCCATATTCACCTGTAACACGAGATCCTAATGTACCGATTTTTGTGCAGTTTTCACTGTTACCTAAAAGATCTTCTATCCTGTGAAAGAATAAGCAAATACACGACAATAGGTACACGAGATAATAGTGACAGTGAGTGATGACTGATGAGATACGCCACGCAAGGCCATGTGCTCGCCGCTGTTCGTGAGTATATTGCAACACGACTCGTAGTTACCATGGAGACCGTTACCCTCCACTCACCTCCTCTATACTCTGATTTACGAAAGGTGAACGGTGACGGCCGTCATCCACTTGAAGGGTGAGGTGAGGAGTGGAGACAAGAAGAGTAACTGTCTCCATGACAACAACGAGCAGTGTTGCAATGTATGCACACACAGCAGTGAGCACATGGTTTGACGCAGAGTTCTAACTGTGCCTTGACTCGTCACGGTCATTAGACCGCCAGGCAGGGGGACTAACTTCCCCCAGTATTTGTGTCTTCCTGCAAGCCTCTTTGAATGTTTTGAGTCATGACCTGTCTCAGTGGCAACGCAGCATTTCCCTACGTGCTAGCTTTGACAGACGTCAGCGTTCATTATTGGTGATACAGAGTATACACACCTACTCTTACGAGTTGATGAGAGCTGTCAGCGTTCTTCTTTCGCAATACAGACTATAGTGACAATTCTTGCCGTGTGGTGGTTAGACGTAAGCTTGGTTAGAAGAGGTGTGGCATGAATGTTGTCACTAGCCTTGTCCCACGTTGCCACTACGTGCTTTTCGAGCGCACCTAACCCAACCCTGCGCCTAAACGTCACATGACAAGAATTCAATCATTAGCCTAGGGCAGGCCTGTCCAGCCATGCCACTGGTGGATGTGGCGCCACGGCTTGCCAAGAGACTCGCTCCGTTTCAGACTAAGCCCCACTCCTTCCTGCTCCACCGCCACTCCCACCAGCTTCTCCTCTCACTACCTTCTCTTGCTAGAGAGGAGAAGACGGACTAGCCCCCTCCCTCTCCGCCTCATACACAAGTATGTGACTATTAGGCTATTTTCATTTATAAAAAAAAAAGGCTTATGAGATCACCTTTTGGCCGTGTGTCTGTGCGAATGTGTGTGATTCGTGTGTGTGTGTTCCCCTAATAAAATCTAAACGGCTAGAGCGATTTCAATGAAACTCTGTAAGTTCATAGCACTATTCCGGAAGACCCCGACCGTGCCCTTCAAATTTTCTTACGTCTCACCAATCAAACATGGCGGCTGTGCGAAATATTTCACCAGCATTCAATATCTCCGAAATTATTACCGATATCACCCTGGAATTTTGTACGGTGATAAAGGGAATCACTAGAAGTTCACCTATGTGACTTTTGAAAACCTGGTAACTACAAAACCAACATGGCGGCCAAGCGAAGTTGAAAGTTTTAAATAGACTTTTCTCGTGATTTAATGATCCAAACGCAATGAAACTTGGTAGATGAAATGTGTATACACATTGTAATGCACTGGTATCTAATTGTTTACATAACCTCAAGATGGCGGCTGTGCGAATTTTAAAATTAACTTTTGTTTCTTGTGTCGTAATCATGCGATCGAAGTGAAAGTTTGAATAATGAACCTACGCAATAATTTTCCTTTGATGGTACATGACTCTATGGCCTATACATATAACAATCCAACATGGCGACCATTCGAAATATTTAGACGGTTCTCAATATCTACTTATTTATTACAGCAATCAAACGGAATTTTTAATGTTCATATGGGCTATGAACATAAGTTCACCTATAAGACTTTCAATAACCTGGTGATCACAAATCCAACATGGCGGTTACGCGAAGTATAAATATTCACATGGAAGTTTCTCGCAATTTAAGTATCCGAGTGCATTGATACTTGGTACAGTAAATACTGATACAAATGTTAATCCACTGGCATATTATTTATTTCAATTGTTTCCTTAACCACAAGATGGCAGCAGTGCGACATTTTAAAATCTCGTTTTTACATCTTGGGTCCTAATCATGCGATTGAAGTTTGAATACTACACGTACACAATAATCTTCATGTAACAGTACATACCGCTTAAGACCTACATACATAAAAATCCAACATGGCGACCATCCGAAATATTTAGTCGGTTCTCAATATCTACGAATCTGTTATAGCAATCAAACTGAAGTTTTGTATGTTGATAGTGGCAATTAACATAAGTGGGATATATGAAAATAGTCGTTAGTTCTTCACGGAACTACTTATTTTTACTGTAGATTAAGAATACAATTTCAAAAAGATTATAACATTTCAGACTGTCAAAACTTGTAATGAAAACACTACTATTCTGGTTTGTGCAACGGAACTTGAACTGAAGAATGGATCACGGGGGAGCCTATGCTCACGAGCACTGTTTTGTCTCGCATGACGAGAGCATCAATTTTCATTTAAAGAGCACCATTGTGCTCGCGACCACCAGTTGAGATTGCCTGGCCTAGGACATAACATGGTCTCATGGTCCTATCTTAACTGCCATACGGCAAGAATTTCCGTCATATTAGTATTAAACAAACGACTTCAGTTCCCCGTGTTTCACAGGCAGTGTTCGTAATGCAAGCCCTACATTTCCTTACTGGTTAAATAGTAATATTTCATCGAATGCCGCAAAATTTGTACTTGATTTCGCCATAAATACACGCGGTTTTTTTTCATATTCTGTGCAACAAAAAAAGGTTCCATTATCTTGGGCGTGTTTGCTTTGGATGACCCTGGTAGTGATATAATAATAATAATAATAATAATAATAATAATAATAATAATAATTTCGGATGGCCTCGGGTGCCGGGTGCAATTTTGTTATTTGACGCCCAGAGGGCAGCTTGCATGTCGAATTTTGTTGCTTCTTGGAACGCTATGAAATTCGAGGTTAGATAACTAAGGTCCTTGATACGTCAGTATAGCGCTTTCTAGTAGGGAAAGGATGAACTTTTGTGTTGGCGGAAAATCCCGAGGTTCATTTTGCCATTATGAACACGGCCTTCTGAATTCAAATGGTTCCTTAACTTCCAACATCGTATGGCATGCGTGTCGTGATTTTTGTCACCTTCTTAAAATCACTTACCACGACCAGGAGCGAACCTGCAAGCTTGGAGTTCGTAATCAGACACGATAACCACTCGCCCACAGTGGCAAGCATGGTAGTGATGTGAATGAGAGGAAAGATACGTCTGGAAGGACTTGGACTGAATACAATGTGTATTAACTTGATTTGTAACCTTGTACCACCTGCTCCATGATCTGAAGGTTAGGAACAAAGCAAGGAGCGATTTATCTTGGCCTTACCTCCTACACGGGCAAGGTAGGCTAAGGCAGCTGCTCTCACGAGACCGGCCACTAGCAACCTGCCTTATTTATATGTCATTAATAGCCCGGCTTAGAACAGTACATTGACCATCACTAGTGCACTGACCAACTAACCGTTACCATATTATATGTTCGATTGCGTGTTTTGTCAAGCATTCTAAGCTGTCACCTTCTTGAACTCACTTCAACCCAAAACAAAACGAGCTCCCGAACAGTGTTGCCAACTGACTTTTCTTAAAATTTAAGATTCATGCCAATGATTAATCTATATGGATCTATCTAGAATAATGACGAAATTAAGTTGGTAATATCGAAATTTCTAATTAGTTCGAAATACTGTATACCTGCCATAATGTAACCTAATAGAGAACTACAGTTGGCAGCCCTGGTGACTAAATATATTCTTAGTTCCATCTCTTAAGGTGCAGACTACAAAATTTGGTTGAAGTCCAATGGATAGCATGGACGTTACATGCAGTTAAACATTGATCTAACAGCGCGCGTAAAATCATGTTGGCAACAATGAAATACCTGTATTGGTCAGAAATAATCTGAAATAATATGATCTATTGTTGTGTCAATTTTGAATGAAATCCATTAGTCAGTACAGAAGTTACATGCATTTTAAAATTGGACCTATCAGCAGGCTTAGAATCATGTTGGCAGCATTGGCGTAGGCCTATATTAGTTACTCCAAATTAATCTAGAATGCCAGGTACTATACGTGTGCAAAGTTTAGAGCGGTTGGCTTGCATACTTTCTGATATATTGATATTAGGGTAACAAAAATAGGGACAGCATTTAATAACAGTTGGTAGCCCTGGTTACTCTGAAGACTCGGCATAGTCATATCTGTTATCGTACACATAGCACACACGAAATTTGGTTGAAATCCAAATGATAGTATCGAAGTTACATGTATTTAAAGTTGGACCTCTCAGCAGGCTTACAATCATGTTGGTAGCACTGACGTATATAAGTTACTCCAAATTAATATAGAATGTCAGGTACTATACGTGTGCATAGTTTAAAGCTGTCGGCTTGCATACTTTCTGATATATGGGTATTTGGATAAAACATATTGAGAACATTTATTAACAGTTGGCAGCCCTGGTGCCTCTTAAGAATACGCTCAGTCATATCTGTTTATGTACGCATAGCACATACGAAATTTGGTTGAAATCCAATTGATAGTGTAGAAGTTATATGCATTTCAAATTTGGACCTATCAGCAGGCTTATAATTATTTTGGCAACACTGTCATGTATGGCTTCCTGGAAATTAAACTTCAATATTATTATCTATACGTGTGCCAATTTTGAAATAGCTCCCATTCATACCTTCTAAGATATCCAACATGGAGCTCAAATTTCAATTGCGATTTTTCAGCAGTTGGTAGCACTGACATTTCAAATATGGCCGTGAGATATTCAGGTATAGATGTTTACTCCTACCAATTTTTGTTTCGATTGCTGCAGCTGTTTAGGAGTTGATATGGGGGGGGGGGGCACGAACACAGCCAGACAGACAGACAGAAGGACAGACAGACAGAAGGACAGACAGACAGAAGGACAGACACACATTTGCCCGATCTCATAAGTCTACTTTTTCCTCATGTTTGCAAAATTTGAAAAGTAGGCTAAAAATAACATTTACTATGGTAGGAAAGTGTAAGATATTTACCGAATTGATTAATAGATAACTCTTAACATTACTACGCTTGTCAATACAAATTAAGAAACAACTTTTCAATTGTTGTACATGTTTCAGTCTACGGTGAGTCCATCATCAGTAAATCTAAGACATTTTAAGTAAAATATTAATAATTAATTAAAACCTAAAAATTATTAATTAAAATGTAACAACAGTACATTATGCAACTAGACTATCATAATAATAATAATAATAGTCTAATAATAATAATAATAATAATATCGTATGGCCTCGAGTGCCGGGTGCAAGCTTTGTTATTTGACACCCAGAGGGCAGCTAGCATGTCGGATTTTGTTGTTTCCTGGAGTGCTATGGAATTCAAGAAGATTAGATAACTAAGCTCCTTGACACTATAGCGCATTCTAGCAAAGAAAGGAGGAACCTTTGTGTAGGCGGAAAATCCCGAGATTAATTTTTCCATTATGAACATGGCCTACTGAATTCAAATGACATGCGTGTCTTGATTTTTGTCGCCTTTCAAAAATCAGTTACCATGGCCACGAGTGAACCTGCAAGCTTGGTTTGGTGGCCCGACACGATACCCACTCACCCACCGTGGCAAGCTCAACAAGCCTATAATGGCAATACTTAAGACACGCATTTTATAATTTCCATAAGAGTGTCTGATTACCATTATAGGCGACTCTTTAGCTTTATTTTATGTTCTAACGTAAATATTCATAAATATCTGTCGAGATTCCGCCAGTTTTGTTTTCTGAACAGAGCTCATGGGATGCAGAGAATACCTTGTATTCGACCAGGGCCTCCAAGAATACCCCACTATGACACTAGCCACGCAGTAAAATTTAAAATAGGAAGCCGTGGAAGTCAGCGCAGGTGCGATGCTATCCTTACCTAATTGGTCAAACAGCTGTATCGTAATGAAAGTCATGAGCTTTGATTGGTGGAGAACCTGTATCATAATGAAACTTTAACTGTAATGAGCCTCATTAAGATACAGTTTCCTGGCATACAATATTTATATTTCGGCATGGTCGAACATAAAATAAATAAATAAATAAATAAATAAATAAATAAATAAATAAATAAATGGATATATCAGTCCACTGGTTCCAAAACACCTGCTGTGTTTCTTCATATTGAAATATTCCAAAGATGTAGGCCTATTCAAAATTTAATTTTAGTCAACTATATTTTAGAATGTTATATATTGAAAAACACAGAGATATTGTCATTTTTATTTTAAACCAAGTGTATTTCTGAGCATATCCATTATTTATTTATTTAATTTATTTATCGTATGGCTTTTAGTGCCGGGAGTGTCCGAGGACATGTTCGGATCGCCAGAGTCTGTAGCTGCTTCCAGCGGACACCCAGAGAGTGAGCTACACGTTCCGTACAATTTCAAGTAGTTCCAACTTTCGCTACCAGATGTCAATGATACCTAGTGGTGCACGTTGGCACTTTGATAGTGCGTTCCAACGAAATCTAACCTAGAAATTTAGCTCCACACAAATTTAGTCTGTGGAAGGATCGTTTACATGCCATAAATCTATGAAATGGGACCGCCGGCTTTACTTCCCCTCCGAAGGAAGGCATACTGAAGGATTTTTAACGCTCTTGAAAAAAATCCGACGACTTCGGCCGGGTTTGAACCCACTATCTTGGGTACAGCAGTTCAGCATGCTACCAACTGTATTGCATTTGAATTAACAATTTTATGTGACTCACGCACACATCATCATCATCATCATCATCATCATCATCATTTTCCGTTTTCCAGCCTAGGCTGGGTCGGAGCAAACATGAGTCCCCTCCACTTTACTCTGTCTGTCCACCACTCTTCCTCAAGCACTAAACGCCACTCCATGTTCCGGTTTATCACGCTGCACTTAACAAGGTCCAACCACCGACCTCTAGGTCTTCCTCGTCCTCTTTTTCCCGTCATCTGCCTCTCCATCACTTGTTTTGGCATTCTTTCATCATTCATCCTCTTCACATGTCCATACCATCTCAATCTGTTCTGTTCCAGCTTTTCGTTCAGCTTCTATACATTCACTTCCTTTCGAATGTCTTCATTTCTCACTCTATCTCTTCTAGCTGCTATAAAGCGGCTTCGGTGGCGTAGTCGGTAGCATGCTGAACTCCTATGCCCAAGATCGTGGGTTCACCCGGCCGAAGTCGTCGGATTTATTAAGACCGATTTAATCCTTCAGTATGCCTTCCTTCGGAGGGGAAGTAAAGCCGGCGGGCCCATGTCATAGATTTATGGCATGTTAAAGAAACTACCACTACAATTGGTAGTGTGTAGCTAAATGTGTAGGTTATTTGGCTAGATACGCTCTATAAAGCTCCAACGTTCGCTGCTGGGTGACAGTGACGTCTGGTAGCCAAAAGTTTCAACTACTTGAAATTAAACTTACCCAGTTTCATTCATCTTCATTCATTTCACCTGATCCACATGCGACGGTACTTGTAGCTCACCCCATGGGTGTCCGCATAGATGCAGCTACAAACTCTGGAGAGCCGAACATGTCCTTGGACACTCCCGGCACTAAAAGCCATACGCTAAATGAATAAATAGTTACTGGTACTCTAAAACACCAAATACACTAAAACATCCACCTACTTTCATACAGTCTGGCTGCGTGGCTCAGGGGTAACGCTCTCGCTTGCTGAGCCCAAGGTTGCAGGTTCAAAACCTGGTGCAGTCAGCTGGCATTTGAGGGTGCGCAAATGCGAGGGAGCCGTGTCAGTACATTTACTGGCACGTTAAAGATCCTCTTCGGGGCAAAATTCCGGCACCCCGGCGTCTCTAAAAGCCAGTGTAGTTAAAAGGGACGTAAAACCATTTTTTTTTTATTTAGTCAATTTACCCTCTAGGTTGGTGGCTCCCACCGCCTCTATGGGCAGTGTCCTGGAGCTTGGAACATCTGGTCGGGTTGGATACAACTGGGGAGATGTGATCAGCACTTCGCCCAGGCGGCCTCACCTGCAAAGCGAACAGGGGCCTCATGAGGGATGGGATGGAAGATTGGGATGGATAGACTAGGAAGAGGGAAGGAGGCGGCCGTGGCCTGACAGTAGGTACCATCCCGGCATTTGCCCGAAGACGAAGTGGGAAACCACGGAAAACCACTTCGAGGATGGCTGAGGGGGAATCGAACCCCCTCTTCTCATTTGGGCCACCCGAGGCTGAGTAGACCCCGTTCCAGTCCTCGTACCACTTTTCAAATTTCGTGGCAGAGCCGGGAATCGAACCCAGGACCTCCGGGGCGGCAGCTAACTATGCTGACCGCTACGCTACGGAGGCGACCCTAAAACCAATAACATTATTATTATACTTTCATACACATCACACCACTAACACTTCTGAGGCGACAATGAGGCTTATTATTACTATTCAAATCATTTCTTAAAATATCACATTATTCCAAAAAATAATACCTACTAGAAGTCTTTCCAATATAACTATCCTTTCATATTAATCAAATACCCACCATACACCGTGTGAGTTAGCCGTATTCGTTACGGCGTGGCTGCAGGGAGTCGCTCACATCCGGGAGGCGAGGAGGTTCGAATCCCCCCGCCGGCAACCTTGAAGATGGTCTTCTGTGGTTTCCCACCTTTCTTCCAGGCAAATGCCGGGGTTGGTCCCTAACTATAGGCCACAGCCGCTACCTCCAACTCCTCGTCCTTACATTCAAACTTTCCTCCCCAGACAACACTCCACACGAGACGGTACTTGTAGCTCACCCCATGGGTGTCCTCGTACAAGCAGCTACATACTGGCGAGCCGAACATGTCCTCGGACACTCCCGGCATAAAAGCCACAGAAAAAAAAAACACTATTCGACCTATATATGCAGTTCATTTAACGCTACTGTCAACAAACACATAATTTACCAGTATTACTAGACACCGCAGCTGTAATAAAGCTGTCAAATCCCAGGAAGACAGTGGAACTGGTGTACTGGGTCATGGTGAAACCTGTTCCAGCTTGTCTATTCTAGTTATACCTATAAAGCAACAACAATTAATCAACGCCATCACAGAATCCAGATACGTCTTCCTGGTTTTCCTCTTCCCTTCTTCCCCTAAACGTTTCCTTCCAACACCGATTGCTCGGAAATTGTTATGGCATAGTGAGTGGCGAAGGAATTTTGTTTTCCTCTTTTCTACAATGTTGATTAACCACCTTGTTTCATCTACCTCCTTAAGGACATTTTGTTTTGACTATTTCTCTATCCAGCTTACTTTTAACATCTTCTTCCATATCCTCATTGCCATTGCTTTCAGGCGCGTTTTATATCTTGTTTTGCTAAAACCCATGTTTCACAGCCATACAACAAAAAAACAACTCCTCACAAACATTTTGACAAAGTTGCATGATTGCACTACAAGCGATACTAACGCAGTGGTTTCCCGTTGCCTTCTGCATCCCAATGCCGTTGACCAAAACAAGTCAACTCATCCACCATTAGAAGCAATTTCTCACCCCAGTTTTATGCAATAGAGATTTATTTATTAGCCTATATTCATTTTATGAAAAAATACGCTTATGAGTTCACCCTTTGTTATATCAGTGTGTTCCCCCCTAATAACTTCTAAACGGTTGGATCGATTTCAATGAAACTCAGTAAGATCATAGCACTATTTTGGTCGACCCCGTCCGTGCCCTTCAAAATTTATTACGTCTCACCAATCCAACATGGCGGCTGTGCAAAATATTTCACCAGCATTCTATATCTCCGAAACTATTACTGAAATCACCCTCAAATTTTGTACGGAAATAAAAAGCACTACTAGAAGTTCACCTATCGGACGTTCAAAAACTTGTTAACTACAAAACTAACATGGCGGCCAAGCGAAGTTAAACTTTCAATTGACTTTTCTCACGATTTAACCATCTGAACGCAATGAAACTTAGTACAGCAAATGTGTATACACATTGTTATGCACCGACATCTAATTTAGTTCAATTGTTTTCATGACCTCAAGATGGCGGCTGTGCGAATTATTTCACAGGCATTCTATACCTCCGAAACTATTACTGTTATCACCCTGAAAGTTTGTACGGTGATAAAGGGTTCTACTGAAAGTTCACTTATGAGACTCAAAAACCTGTTAACTACAAAACGAACATTGAGGCCAAGCGAAGGTGAAACATTTTAATAGACTTTTCTCGGGATTTTACAGTCTGAGCGCTGTGATATCTGGTACATTAAATGTGTATACACATTGTAATGCACTGGCATTTAATTTAGTTCAATTGTTCACATAACCTCAAGATGGCGGCTGTGCACAATTTTAAAATTATTATTTTTATTTCTTGTGTATTAATCATGCGATCGAAGTGAACTTTTGAATAATGAACCTGCGCAAAAATCGTCATCTAATGGAACATAACTATATGGCTTACATATATAAGAATCCAACATGGCGACCATCCGAAATATTTATACGGTTCTCAATATCTACGAATCTATTACAGCAATCAAACTAAAATGTTTTATGTTGACAGAGGCAATTAAAGTGGAATATATCAAAATAGGCTGTATAGTTCTTCACGGAACTAATTGTTCAACAAAAGCCTACCTTCCCGAGCCTGAGTCGCTGCACGCTCCTGTATGAAAATGAGGGAAGCATATAATAAGACGTGTACTCTGCGAAGAAGCAAATTGGACGGGTGAAGAAGCCTTGCCTCCTCATTCTACTAATTAACTCTGGTACACACAACAAACACACAATCTGCTAACATTTGCTCGCTGAAAACTTACCTGCTGAAATATTTCCATCGAATTTCACAGAAATTACAAGGAAGATGCCAGCGCAGTGTGCAGAATGTAATTAGCTAACTTTAGGTAATGGCATTCCAAGTCCAGATGTGCAAACCACATTGAAAATGTTGATAAATTAAGGATTCACTCGGCTATAACTAGGGAATTTTTAATTTTTCACTGTAACTTTGTATTTATCAAATTTTGTTTGTTATTTTGTTTGTTTGCCATTTCGTCTGTTTGATATAGGTAGTTAGTTATTGTTGTTGTTGTTTTAAGGGGCGGAACTACGAGGTCATCTGTCCCTTTTGTTATAGGTAGAGCCCTGAGCGGATAAACAAAACGTTACCTGCATCCACCCTGCATCCGCACGCTTGTTATCCGCATCCGCACGCTTGGTATCCAAATCTACTGACATTAAAATATAATATTTTTAATTTATTAGATAAAGCATAGAATATTAAAGCAACACATTTAGACATTTGAGGAGAAAGTCGTTCCCCTAGGCTTTGTATGTCATGCGCTATGTTTAAAATTAATATTATACAATTCATTTCAGTTCAGAGTGTTAATGACATAGTTTGAATGAGATTAGCCTAAATCATTATTTTACACTTTTGTAATGGAAAAAACATAACGGAAAAAATATGATATGTCACATTAACATCCAAGTCCTAGTAATGATATTCAGCAACTTCGGATTGCATTCTAAAAACTATCCGAAAAATTACTCCAAACATTATCCGCAGCTTATCCGTTATCCGCACATTTTTGCAAACTATATCCGCATGGTGAAAAATGTTGCGGATATCCTCATCAGCACAGGGCTTTAGTTATAGGCCAGGTTGGCGTCAAAACTAGGGGGGGGGGGGGCATGAAAATTCTTATTTAAATAGAAGTCACCCCTAAAATAAAACGAGGCTAAAATTTATATATGTATTAGTGGACAGATGACCTCACTGTTCCAGCCCTTAAAACAAAAATAACTATCTATGTAGGCTGCCTGCGTAGCTCAGCGGTAACGTTCTCGTCTGTTGTGCCTAAGGTTGCAGGATCGAATCTTTGCGCAGCCAGATGGCATGAGGGTGCGCAAATGTGAGGGAGCCGCGTCTGTTGATTTACTGGCACGTTAAAGATACCCTTCGGGGCAAAATTTTGGCACTCCGGCGTCTCTAAAAGCCGCAGTTGTTAAAATGGACTTAACACCAATAACATTAGTATTAACTATCTACGTATTACACAGTGTCGTACCGAGGGGGGGGGGGGGTCAGGGTTGGAAACCCCCCCAGAGATATTCCTTTACTTGAATCTATATATTGTTCCATCTATCACCTGTTTTACGGCATCGCTCGTTAGGCGTCTTAACTCCCGCGTACACCTTAGGTGTGGTCACGTTCCTCACTTAATAAATGCCACTCTACTCGCAGTGTTGGAGCTACCCATGGATCAGTTTTGCTGTTGAAGTGTGCGATCGGTAAGTCTTTTCACGTCGCTTCGGGCTGCTTTAATTGTGTGTGTCCGTTTCCTTATAGATAATTCAGTAAAAGAGGAGTTTCTGCAATTTATTCCAATTAATGATACAGATAAAATAATCAAGATAGGCAGATTTTGAGAGCCAATAGCAATTGCAGTAGAAACACGGAGAGCAAACATTATTTTTCTCTCACATAATATCAATATTTTAAGCAACCACGTCGCTATGGTCATGATTATACCACTGCATCGTTTCAGTCTCAATATTTAGTTACTGTTGTCCATATCTTTTAGAATTTCTTTTCATTTTTTTTATTGTGTCGAAAAAATGAAACCTAAAATATTTTTCATGCAAAGAGAGCGGTTATTTAATTGTTGTTTTTTATGAATATTAATCAAAGTATCATTTTAATTACGATGATGACTGTCGTTTTAAGGGGCGGAACAGCAAGGTCATCTGTCCCTGTAATAACGGTAATGTACACAATTACCCTATTATATTAATGACCCCCCCCCCCCCCGAAGGAAATCCTGCGTACGCCACTGGTATTACAAAGGGATGAGAAGGTTAAGAAGAAGCTCAAATTCCACCAATAAGGTAATTGCGTAATCGGTATCCATCTCTTGACATGAGAAGGCCTGGTGTGAGAAGGGCTTGGTGACTCATTTGCTACCGCTAATCTGACAATATGGTAAGGACACTTTCCTGATGTGGATATATCATATCACCATTCTAATGCATGCGTTTCGATCAAGCATAAGAAATCACCAGATATCTATTATTCATTTCGCACGAACCGTGCAGTGAGACCATCCTTTAACTTTATATCCGTTTAGGAGTAGGGACGATCGATCCTCTTCAGAACTAGTTTATGTTTATTGACTTGTATTTCACGAGAAAACGGGGTGCACTCAGCCATGTGAGGACAATTGAGTAGCTGTCTGTCAGTGAGATAGCGCCCCGGTCACAAAAACGAAGATTAACGGCCGAGGGGACCCGATGTGCTGATCACGCGTTACCCCAATATCTGCAGGCTAAATGGCTGGGCAGCGGTCGCTTGGTAGGCCTAGGCCCTTTATGGGCTGTAGTGCCAGGGGTTATGTTTATGTTTATTTCACGAGAAAGTCTGTTTTATTTATTTATTTATTTATTTATTTATTTATTTATTTATTTATCGTATGGCTTTTAGTGCCGGGTGTGTCCGAGTACATGTTCGGCTCGCAAGAGGCTGTAGGTGCTTCAAGCGGACACCACTAGGTTGAGCTGCAAGTTCCGTTCAATTTCAAGTAGTTCCAACTTTAGCTACCAGATATCAAGGATACCTAGTGGTGAACGTTGGAACTTTGATAGAGCGTTACATAGAAATCTAACCTAGAAATTTAGCTCCACACAAGTTTAGTCTGTGGAAGGATCTTTTACATGCCAGCAATCTATATGACATGGGACCGCCGGCTTTACTTCCCCTCCGAAGAGTCTGTGATAATGATGATCTCTTTTTATTTTTTTTAGATTCCAGTGTCAAGTGCCTTACATTTCATGGCATTTCCAGTTAGTGTATTTTACTCCACTATTAGCCATTAGAAGGCAAGGCTGTTCTCCATTGTTCTGCCGTAGGACTATTCTTTCTTTTCTTCGGTTGACAGGGTTATGACCTAATAGTTTCCTTTCTTGAGAAGATAGGTTTCCACTAGGAAAATTCGATGTTTTGGTCTCTACCTAATCATGTTCACGGGATACGATGCAGGCTACAGTACTTCGCAGCAAGTCTTAATTATCACAACTAAGGTAACTTTTCTGCTGCGTATGTAATAAATGCTATGACAGGGCTTCCCGACCTGCTGTTGTAATTGGTACATGCTATAAATCTGGCGGTGAGTCATTGCGACTAGTCCACTGCACGGCCTTTGCTAGGCTCCGTTCTATAGGGAGGGCCCTTACTTTAGTATGGCGGACAGGGATGACGTAAAGCCTCTGAACTTGAAGCAAGGTACTATCCCTACATTTGCCTGGAGGAGATGTGGAAAAACACGGGGATAACTACTGTCAGCGCCGGGATTCGAACCACCGCTCTCCAGATTTCCTGCACCTTTCCGTCTTGGTCGTGATGAGTGATGGCTACTGCTGATATATCCGTAAGTCAAGGGTTCAATTTAAAGTGGTTCGAACAAAATTGAATATTTTTTCCCGCTATCGTTTTACCCTCCAGGGTTGGCTTTTTCCACGGACTAAGCGAGGGATCCCACGTCTACCGCTACTGAGGGCAGTGTTCTGGAACTTGAGACTCTGAGTTGGGGATACAACTGGGGAGTGCGACTAGTACTTCGCCCAGGCAGCCTCACCTGCAAAGCGAACAGGGGCCTGAAGAGGGGAAGGGAAGAGTGGGACGGATAGCCAAGGAAGAGGGAAGGAGGCAGCCATGGCCATACTTTAGATAACATCCCGGCATTTGCCCGAAGACGAAGTGGGAAACCTCGGAAAACCACTTCGAGGATGGCTGAGGTGGGAATCGAACCCCCTCTACTCATTTGGACCACCCGAGGCTGAGTAGACCCCGTTCCAGTCCTCATACCACTTTTTCAAATTTTGTGGCAGAGCCGGGAATCGAACCTCGTACCTCTGGGGTGGCAGCTAAGCACGCTTACCACTACACCCTGGAGGCGACCAAAATTGAATATAAGTGAGTAAATAAACGTGATGATTGTTGACTGTTCATCAACAAATAACAAACATTAATTGTATACATGTGTAGCTCATTTGAATATAGCCTACATTTGTTCGGGGATCTATGAAAAATAAACAGTTGGAATAAAATGTAAATTCCTACTTATGTAATAACTTCCGGCACACTGCAAATGAACCAGATTTCACAATCAGTTTAGCAAGTCCTAAATCGTATTAATTAATTGGAAATTTTCAATCGTACCAATAAATCGTAAAACTATGCATGGACCATTAATTACACTTGGTAATGAGTTTGCCAAGTGGAATAACGCTGGGAGCAGCCGATTTGTTTACATTAATAATCGCATCCCCTTTGTCGCAGTGGATAAAGACTGACCGTGATGCGAGTTTACCAATATCTGCACACAAATTTAGCTCTATGAGAAAAATGCACTTCAAGTACTTGAGCAACTAACAACTTTTTACCTCACGGCGTAGTCCTACGCGTTTAATAGTGCATCAAGTACAAAGATCGGTGGTTCGAACTTCGGTGTTGAAGGAGACTCTAAGGAGTATGGTTTTCATCTAGGATTTTCTACCCTCTCTCCAGTTTAAGTCCTGGGACACCTTCCTCCATTCCCCTACTCCAATAATCATTTATATTATTTCAGTAGTATAGATCCCTCCTGTGGCACTCACAAGCGGCCGATCGAGACGAATGAGCATTCAAATGAAAAAGAATAGACGAATTGCACTCTAATTTCATAAATATTTATAATTTCAATTAAAAATGACTTCTAAGAAAATGTACGAAGTGTGCGATTTGCAGATACTGTTGGTCTAGGAAAATTCGCTCCATAATTGCTGTCCACTTCACATTTTGGCCGCTGTGACGCCTGTTTCATGTTATTTTACAATTCTGAGGTCTTTCCTTTATCATATTGCATGGATTTCAGAAACAGTAAATCAAAGGAATGAGTACTCAAATCGTATAATTTCATAAATATCGAATAACTGGTGAGTGTTATAATTTTCAGGGAACGTAGAACTTGGAATTCTAACTGAAATGTAAATAGTGTTCTATAATAATTTGGTTGAAATAAAAACATAGGCTAACAACCTTTCTCCTTAAGTCTCTCATTATAAACCTATTGGGGAAAGAGTGATTTTTGAACATGCGAGATTTCTCGCACGGGTCCGCTAGTTATTATTATTTATTTAGCATTATGGCATTTAGTGCCGGGAGTGTCCGAGGACATGTTCGGCTCGCCAGAGTTTGTAGCTGCTTCTATGCGGACACCCATGGGGTGAGCTACAAGTACCGTTGCATGTGGATGAGATGTAATGAATGAAGATGGATGAAACTGGGAATGTTCAATTTAAAGTAGTTCCAACTTTGGCTACCAGACGCCACGGACACCAAGCGGCGAACGTTGGAACTTGATAGAGTGTGTCTAGCCAAATAACCTGAAAATTTAACTACACACTTCCAATTGCAGTGGTAGGTTCTTTTTCATGCCATAAATATATGACATGGGCCCGCTGGCTTTACTTCCCCTCCGAAGGAAGGCGTACTGAAGGATTTTTATGCTCTTAAAAAATCCGACGACTTCAGCCAGGTTTGAACCCATGCTCTTGGGCATAGCAGTTTATCATGCTACCGACTACGCCACCGAAGCCGCTACTCGAATAATTGCAGTTGGCTTACACACACCACTACAGCTGCCACAGAAACACACGGAACTGATGACCAAGATGTCCAGAACTTCTATAATGATTTAACAATTTTAAAAAACTAGCGAGTCTTACAGTAGTCGCATATGATGTGTAACAACTGTCATGTTATCCTACTATGAAATTGAGATGAAATATATGTGAAGTCAATTTGTTCGTCATATTATTGGTCGAATATATTCTAAGCAAGGAAATATATGTAATTCTATATTTGTAGATGAGTGCACAGCTGATGCGTTCTCCTTCTCTATATGCTGTCGAAGTGACGCGCCTAGCAACCGCATGGGCGCAGCCACATTGGACCCAAACAACTGGTTGCTAGGTTTCTTATACATAGGAAGCTGCATTAACGCTGCGCAGTGTCTTGAATTTTGTGGATAAAAAGGTGTAATTTGCGTGAAATAAGGCAAACGCCTCCCGTGAAGATCATCTACAGTCTTGGAGCTACAAAATAGAAGTGAAATATTATGGATAAAGTACGAGAATTTTGCGAGATAGTATTAATAAAGTTGACCTCACTCCTGAGGCAAGAATTGCATGGCGGGTACTACAAATTAACATCATTTAGTGGATACAATATATCTAATATAGAGAGATATTTAGGACATATATGTCACATAAAGGGGTTTTTGGTTCATGTGGGGAGTGTAGTTGTAATTAAATATGGTTTGTACTGTTATAAACGACAACCTACATAACCTTACAGCTGATTCATCAACAGCGATACATTTTCTCCTACAACTTTTCTGAGTGGTGATTTATTTAAGCAGTGAATTGTGTTTTCAAATAACAATTAGGCCTATCCCAGACTGAAAATTTCTGCCTAAATATTTTATTTTTTGCACTTTCAGAAAACAATTAGGCCTATCATGTACCAACTGCCTAGGCCTACAGCCTGCAACGAAGATACAGTATATAATGTACCGTACAGTGACAGTATTCAAGCCAACGCATACTGCTTATTTCTGAAGTGATGGAGTTGCAAGTCTTGCTGTGATTGTCAGGGAAGTTTTGATGAAAAAGTCAGAGGTGTCAAGAAATGAGGTGATGAGGATAGTGGAGAACCAGGCTATCATGGCATTATGTAAAGATTGTTGGAAAATGTTTTAATCGTTTCAGCATGAAGTATTAGTGAAAAAGTCAGTGGTGCTATAAAGTTATCAATAAAAGTGGAAATAGGCTATAATAACCTATGTGTGTACTTAGTTTCTTGTGCATTACTTATCTGGACAATTTTTCAAACATTGGACAGTAAAACTAGGCCAATACAATGAATTACATTATTTAAATGACTCATGGTGGTTCCGTATTGATATGTTAGAATAGTTATTAACAAGAAATGAACATCTGCCTGAATCAATACTATACAGATAAAATTAATTATTGAACTTGTTTACAGTACATGTTTCGGGGATTAATTATATTTTATCCCCTTCAACAGCTGTTGAATAAACAAAAAACAAAGCGTAGCACAGTAATAATATACGTGTTTAAAACCTAATATGGTGCACCATAAAATTTAGGGTATAAGAGTATAATAAAATGAAGAGAAACAGATGGTGACGGTGATCAGCTGCTCATGACAAATAGTAGTTCCTTGAAATGGTAAATATGTAACACCAATACTTCACCAATCCGTGTAGCTCTATAACCAATGAAGAGCCTGTATGCTTATATCCAAATATAGCCCTTCAAAACAAAGCGGCTTTAAGAAACCCGACGTGATGGAAAGTGATCATAGGTTAGTTTAAATGTATGTGGTTAGGACAACGTTACATTTATTAGAAATTGATTTGTCTATTCCCATAGAACTACTATTTGTCATGAGCAGCTGATCACCGTCACCATCTGTTTCTCTTCATTTTATTATACTCCTGCAGAAGTGTGGATGTGTTTTTCGCCCCTCACAATAGGCCTTTTTGTTATTGAGCAACTGAGTTTAATTGGAGTTGTAACAAGTCATTTTATCACAGGTTGTAGTGAATTATGTAATACGGTACCAAATGGCAGGTAGGTGGTGTTGGGTGTTGGTGGTTTTTGGGGCCGTTAGCCCCTAACAGGAATGTAGGCTGATTTTATTTAGTTCCGTTGGTCCAGTAATGAATTTTAATCATGAAGAGGTGGGTAGCATAAATATTTTCTAGATAATGTTTTTGTTAGTATAGGCCTGCCTCATTAAATTCATTGCTTAACTCAAACCATTGGTATAATCTGGTTACCTCTGCGTTAGTAAGACTGTCAGAGAGATCATCCCAATCGTACTGTACCGGTACCTTTACAGTGAGTTAGCTAGCTAGTTAAATTGGAGGCTTGTGATGAGTAATTCATATTTTACACCAAGAATGGTGTGAATTTCTATATCATTGCCCAATATTGTTTATTTCCTTACTCCATGGGCTAATAACCTAATTATCTTTTACCCACTCCTCAGTACCATAAGAACTATCACCTTTATTCCCATTGTTTGGATAGGAACATAGTTATATTGACCAATTTCCAGCCTTGGAGATTCTTTGTGGAATAGTGGAATAATATTCCCCCTCCTCCCCTCCAAATGGAAACTCACTGATCAAACTGTACTAACTTGAGTGTACCATACATGTATGCATCAATTACTTTATGTGATGCATTTTACTAATGTATAATAATTTGTCGGAGAGGGTAAAATCTAACACCGAATACAGCCGCTTACTGTTCAAAGAGGCAGTTTTAAGCTGCCTTGGATATTCTCAAGTTAGTTTTAGTGGCTGAATATTTAAGCTAGGATAGGAAAAATGCCCCATTATTTATAATAAGGTAGGACGATAGGCCTTAGTTGTAGACTTCTCTAACCTGTTAGTGAGTACACAGGTTAGGCTTTGTTAATATGATTCGTTTTCAAACAAACTCGGCGTTGTGGTAAACACACAAATTGTATTGAAACGCAGTCTTTGTTTCTTCGAAAGCCGTTGATGAGATTTGGCCTAAACTATCATGCAAAATACTTTAAACTGTTCCCTTATCCATTGATAGACCTTAAGTTCATTTTATTCGTCACTTACTGGTAGGGCCTAGGGTACTTTATTTTCAGTAGTATTGATCATTCATACGGGACGTGATTCACAATATCCAGAGATGTTATATTTTCATGTTTTCACTTAATTTACGGTTAAATCTCTAAGAACGCAATTTTTTACAACTTTATTGGACAACTATGTTAAATTACTGAAGAAAATATACTTTTCTATGCTTTCTTGCCTCTGGACATCCATGCATGTACAGTTTTATACGATACAAATAGGAAATAATGACTGCTCAACGACCAAGCAAGCTACAAGGGAGCCATGTTGTATTGCTCCAGTTGCTTGGCAACGGAGCGGAAGTGACGTAGACTTCGGCAGCGTATTTCCCTTTCTCTTTCTCGTCACACACACGCATAGGCACTATGTTGGCCGACAGTACGTTGTGGTTTACACATATAATTATTATAACCTCAGATTTTATATACAACACTGTATAACTGTAGATGAGTGCACAGCTGATGCGTTCTCCTTCTCAATTTCCCTTTCTCTATCTCTTCACACGCACGCATCCACTATGTTGGCCGACAGTACGTCATGGTACTAATCTCCGCCACCGCGCGCGTGCGCGCTCATTGTTTCCTGTAACACAATTCCGTCCCTTTTCCAAAACCACTCCCACAAAAAAAAATATCCAGCAACCGAGAGGAAAGATGTTACACATCAATAACTTAAGGAAAAAGACAATAAAATGTTAGCACATGAACGGAAGTTTCCAGTAGGGTTGTCCAAAGAAGCCATGGACATTCCGAAGGGCAGATCCCGTGGTGTAGCGGCTAGCATTCTTGACTGTCGTTTCGGAGGTCCAATGTTATTTGTTTTACGTCCCTCTTTAAATCTGCGGCTTAAAAAGACGCCGGGGTGCTGAAATTTTGCCCCGAAGGGGATCTTAAACGTGTCAGTAAATCTACTGACACGGCTCCCTCGCATTTGTGCGAGGATTCGATCCTGAAACCTGGAGCACAGCAAGCGAGAAGGTAGCCGCTGAGCCACGCAGCCAGCTCAACCATGCTAATCGTGAGGTAGTGTGACTTACCAACTATCTTTAGATCGTTCTACAAGTTGCTGAATCACCTACCTGAAACAAAGAGATATTACATGTTAAAACACAATACTGAATTAAAGTCAGTCAAGGTAATTGGTTCCAAAGGTCAACGTTTGTTATCTTCTAATCAGACACACTAATACACCATTCGAGAGCTAAGTCGCTTACAATAATATTTGAAACCACATGCTTCTGTGCTGGCATTTTAATGATAATTGTTGTTTTAAGGGGCCTAACATCTGTGTTTTCGGCCCCTAATGGTTTGGGTGATTGAGTAAATGATGAAATGAATAACTACAACTACTATAACATACGGTCTAGAAGAAAGAAAAGGACAAACAAAAAAAGGAATAAGGCAAATAAAGGACAGGAAGAAGAAATGCCTTCAACCCTCGAAGAAAGAGGATTAAGGGACTTGAATCTTCCATATCATCTCAATAGTACAGGAAAAAAAAAAACACTTACATTTCTGAAAAGTCAACGGAAATATATTTATCTGAACATAAAGAGCGTTTAATCAAATAAATAAGACAGACCCTGTCAGTTCTGTGTCGCGTCAAGCCCGCATACTAATTAAGCCGAGCGGGTGGATTATAAGCATCTCGCATGGGCCCGCTTGCTATTATTATTATTATTATTATTATTATTATTATTATTATTATTATTAGGGCCTATTATTATTATTATTATTATTATTATTATTGTTATTATTGCTGTACCGACAGTACCGCTCGCTAATGCGTAGCGTTAGGTCATGAGGCCAAGCTCTCTGCTGACTCGGTAGACGCGTGGGTTCGAGCCCCACCGTCGGCCGTCCTTGAAATGGTTTCCCGTGGTTTCCCCATTTTCAACTCCAGGCAAATGCTGGGATAGAACCTTCTGATAGGCCGCGGCCGCTTCCTTGCACATCCTTGCTCAGTTTCATTCACCATCATTCATTTCATCTTTCATTAACTCCTCTCATGAGGTTGGCGTCAGGAAGGGCATCCGGCCGTAAAAACCATCCACCACAAAAACGTCCATCGTATCTCATCCCCGACCCCGTTGGGAAATGGGAATAAGTAGGGGCAGACATATATACATTATTATTATTGCAGTGTTAAGCTGGTATCTCATAATTCTATTGGTTGGTTGGTTCTTAAGTTTAGGGACTGCGACAACGCAGTCATGTAGCCCCGTGTACTTTGGGTGTGTGTAGAATCTGTCTGATAACCGGTGTTAATTGTGATGACTATATTAGTGTGTGTTATCTGTTTTTTTAATTTAAGTGCTGCAACTTAGAATTTTTCAAATAGTTCCTAATTTTGCCGCCAAGCGCCACCGTCAACGACTACTAGGCCAAGTTCAGAACTTAGCTACTAGACGCCACCGCAGTCGGCTCTTGGCAACGAACGTAGAAACCTAAGAGCGTTGTTTACATTCTTAACCTATCCAATTTAGCTTCACACAGGTGCAATTAGTGGAAGGTTCTTTAACATGCCATAAATCTATGACATGGGACCACCGGCTTTACTTCCCCTCCGAAGGAAGGCATACTGAGGGATTTTTTACGCTCTTAAAAAAATCCGACGGCTTCGACCGGGTTTGAACCCGCTATCTACGCCACCGAAGCCGCCCCATAATTCTATTGTTGCCTAAGGTATTATACACCATCGGAATAAAAGAGCGGATATACTATTTAAAATCATTTTTTTCTCTCTCGATAACGAGCTATAAAATAATGTGCCCTCTGGTGGGAGTGCAGCCATTACGCTCGATTGCACCAGGGGAGTCCTGAAAGTCGAGCACGTCTACACCAGTAGCAGCTGGAGCGAGGAGGCGTGGTCCACACTTGATTGCTATGATCGCCACTAACAGCGCCATAAACGTGCCCACTATCTGATTCGAAAGTCACGGATCATTTACTTCCGATATATACAATACTCATTGTTTATATTTCCTAGCTTCTCGCGTGGTAGTCAGAAACGAGATAAATATTCATTGACGCAAGCACCGTGAAAGTTTTTCTAACAAGCGACAGAAATAAATAAACATCAACAAGTTTCTTACATTTTAAACAAAGTAGAAGCAACGTTTTCAACCGCTGTGAAATTTTAAGATAATTATGTATATTCTTGCAAATACCTTTGATTGAGCATTACATAATCGAGTATTTCGCAACTCCAAGTGTATGTCTTCCTCTTATTATTCTCGTTTCCCAACGGGGTCTGGGATGAGATGCGATGGAAGTCTTTGTGGCGGATGGTTTTTACGGCCGAATGCCCTTCCTGACGCCTACTTCATGAGAGGAGTTAATGAGAAATGAAATGAATGATGGTGAATGAAACTGGGCAAGGATGTGGAAGGAAGCAGCCGTGGCATGTCAGAAGGTACCGTCCCAGCATTTGCCTAGAGTTGAAAATCGGAAACCATGAAAAACCCTTTCAAGGACGGCCAACAGTGGGGCGGGGCTCGAACCCACGCGTCTACTGAGTCAAGAGAGAGCTTGGCCCCATGACCTAACGCTGCGCTTTAGCGAGCCCAGCTACCACTGTCGGTATTTCGCAGCTCCAAGTATTACATCACATTTTTAGAGAGTTTAATTGTAGGCATTCGGAGAACTTTTCAAAATTTAGCAGTAATGTTTTTTTAAACAATGCTCTGTATAATTGTTTTTTATGCCGGGAAGTTTATCAGTCAAATTCTTCAAATTCTCTGGAAATTGTTCAGTTTCATGTTTACCATTTTAAGTGCATTAATATTTTAAAACATTTTACATGTTCTTTTTTTTTTACTTCATTACGTTACCTGAAAAGAGGGCAGTGGCGCAGCGGTCAAGCTGTTTTGTCTCTTACCAAGGTAGACCGGGTTCGATTCCCGGTCAATACATGTGAGATTTTCGAAGTGAAATGCTATGTCCTGTGGTTCGGATTCCACGTAAAAAGAAGGTCCCGTGGCTTATGATCACGAGATTAACGGTCTCGTAAAACTACAACCATCCTTCCTTCCTTTTTAGATTACCTGAAATGTGATGAATTTTGCACTTCATTAACACATTTCCGTTAATTTAATCGCCCATGATGATCTATGCGTCGTGATGAGGATGAAATGAATATGTTGTTGTTATATTGGGGACTTCTTTGATCATCAGCCCAGTGTACTTGGGAGTGTGTTGATTCATTGTCTGATAGCCTGTGTTGTTAATGACTATAATAGTGTGTGTAGCTGCAATTACCTTAAAATAAGGCATTTGTCTTGAGGGATTGTGAAAAACAAAAAGAGAAAAACCACACTCAGGACTGTCACTGTCAGCTTCTGGGATTCGAACCTAGGATTTCAAACTTGTTACAGCTCCCCATCGCGGTCTTAGTGAATGATTTAACGCGCACAGCTACGCCGTGGGTTATGAAATGAATAATGGAGGTGTTGCAATTACCCAGTTTCCGAGTCAGAGGATACAACCACATGAAATTAATCCCACGATCCGACCGGAAATCGAAACCGGTAACCCTCAGCGATTGTTTAGTGCTGTATCCACTTCGTTACTAAGCTGCATGCCTATGATGTTCTAATTCTGGACCCTTGCGAACAACCTTTTTAAATTCGGATGATTGATATTGAATAAATTGTTTTCCTGACATCTACAGGGTCTTTATATTTGCTTGGCAAGGACATTCTCGCTCACGCGCTCCGCCAGTGACGGCTCAGTTACCAGCGACCACCCGCGCATTTGTACGGCAGAGTACAGTGCTTAAAATCAGTATCATGGAGTTTTACTCATCATGTTTATAGTAGATGCAGAAAATGTTCCCCATTCGCTGCCAAACATAATCGGCATGACCTTATAAAGTTTCCGGTTACTCCGGTTAATTTAGCTACGGTAAGGAAATAACGACGTCTATTTTTATTGAATACCGAACCTGTACGTTTGAACCACTTAGGCAGTTTTTTTATTGTCCGTTTTATAGGAATGGGTCTCCCTGGAAATTTCACTCGAAACATTTGTCTGCTAGTGCACGATTTCCTGCACTTTGTGTACATATTGTGCAGATCTACACGTTCACGTAACGAATATTTCACATAAGGCATTACAGCACTATACACAATCACAATAAAACACTATACAATCCGATATACAGTACACAGTAGCTATATGAAATACCCAATTAGCTCGGAACCCACACGTCTACCGCAGCAAGAGCGTAGGAAAACGGCCGGAGACCGCGCGCGCCAATCTGTAACAGCCAGCTAAGGTCGAGGGGAATCGCCTTGCCAAACCAAGATAAAGACCCTGTACTAAAATATCCCAGCTGGCTGTGTGCCGCAGTGGTAACTATTTCGCTTGTTAAGTTGCGAGGTATAAATTCGGCAACCCGCAGCGTAGCCGTCCTCGTTAAATCTTGCACCACGGCCGCTCGGGCTGCTCCAGCGAATCCAGAGATCACAGGTTTGAATCCCGGTGCTAACGGTTGCAATCTTGAGTGTGGTTTTTTTCACTCTTCTTCCAGTGAAATGCAAGGATAGTACCTTACTTCAAGTTCCGGTGCGGCTACCTCATCCTTGACCCTAATACAGTTACACACACTACTACAGCAATCACAGCAATACAGGTTATCAAACAAGTTCAACAAACACCCAATTACATGGGGATGATGACCAAGATATCCCAAACCCCTTAAATGAATTAACAACAACAACAACAAACTCTAAATCCGACGCTGTCAGGTGGTATTTGAGGATGTTCAAATACGATGGTGCCATATCAGTAGATTCATTGGCACGTTAAAGATCCACTTCGGGGCAAAATTTGGTATACCGGCGTTTCTAAAGCCGCAGTAGTTAAAGGAGGACGTAAAACCCATATTATTATTATTATTATTATTATTATTATTATTATTATTATTATTATTTGCAAAGAAACAACTTCTCGACTGTTGGTCGTATTCATTGATGCGAACAATTCATCAAACATCGAGGACACTTGAGATGAAGTAATGAATTTTTGCATATTGCGGCAGTTCCTCGATCAGTGCCTTTGTTGTTGTTGTTGTTGTTGTTGTTGTTGTTGCTTCTTCTAGAGGCACGCTCAGTCTTCTGGGTTGTGTATAAACATTTACTGTACCATATTTCACTGCGCTCAGATGGTTAAATCGCGAGAAAAGTTTATTAAAATATTTCGACTTCGCTACGCTGCCATGTTCGTTTTGTAGTTAACGGGTTTTTGAGAGTCTCTTAGTAGAACTTTTAGTAGTGCCCTTTATTACCGTACAAAATGTCAGGGTGATATGAGTAATAGTTTCGGGGATATAGAATGCCGGTGAAATATTTCGCACAGCCGCCATCTTGAGGTTATATAAACAATTGAATTAAATTAGATGATACTGCATTACAATGTGTACAAACATTTTCTGTACCAAGTTTCATTGCGTTTGGATCGTTAAGTCAAGGGAAAAGTCTATTGAAAAGTTTCAACTTCGCTTGGCCGGCGTGTCGGTTTTGTAGCCAACAGGTTTTTGAAAGTCTTATAGGTGAACTTCTAGTAGTACTCTTTGTTACCGTACACAATTTCAGGGAGATATCAGTAATAGTTTCGGAGATATAGAATGCCGGTGAAATATTTCGCACAGCCGCCATGTTGGATTGGTAAGACGTACTAAAATTAGAAGGGCACAGCTAGGGTCGGCCGAAATTGTACTAAGGCCTTACCGAGTTTAATTGAAATCGCTCCAGCCGTTTAGAAGTTATTATGGGGACACACACACGCGGATGTACACACACTCGCACGGACAAACGTCGATCTCATAAGCTTATTTTATTCATAAACGAAAATAGGCTAAAAACACTGAAATTTGCGCCACTAAATCCTCGGCCTGAATCCTGCCATGACTTGCCAGAGTGCATAAGGCCTTGAGTTAATCTGCAGGCGTGAAGGACAGAGGCACGTGTCTGTGTTCTGCTCTGTTGATCCTTGTTTAATAACAACAAGGCGGGTAGTGCAGGTCACGACGGAGTCAGCTGTAGTTCGCCACGCTACCTGGGTTATATAGCTTGCATGGGAAATAGGCTACATTATTAACGGATACAGGAAGGTCGTCATTGATGGTATAGTGTATAAGGTAGACTGTGCATGCGGCATTTCTAGAAAGTATTGCGTGGTTGTTAAAGTCATCGGATTTTTTAAGAGCGTTAAAAATTCTTCAGCATGTCTTCCTTCGGAGGGGAAGTAAAGCCGGCGGGCCCATATCATCAATTTCTGGCATGTTAAAGAATCTTTCACTAACTACAATTATGTGAAGCTAAATTTCTAGGTTAGATTTGATTAACGCTCTCTAAGTTCCAACGTTCGATACAAGGTGCTGGTTGTGGTGGTATCTAGTAGCCAAATTCGCGGCTTGGTGCCGTTGGCCTTAGCATTTGGTAGCAACTTACCTGAATTACAGATAACACATTCTAATACAGTCATCACAATTAACACCGGCTATCAGACAGTTTCTACACACACCCAAAGTACACGGGGCTACATGACCGCGTTGTCGCAGACCCTGAACTGACGAACCAACTAACCAACCAAATTGTTTAAAAAATTCTAACACATCTCCCCCGGTGACTCACAACAAGTGGAACGTGTTGTTTGTTTGTTTTTTTGCTGATGTTTTTTTCCTCATCGTTGCTAAGGTCCCATTCCAGTTTTGTACCGAAAATAAGGTCCCATTAACACCAACCTAGACATATGGGGTACCTACAGGTTCAGCATAACCCAATGCGTAAGCGAAACGCACTCACTTACTCTTTAAATGTCTCACAATTAAATAAATACCTTAAAACATGTATATTAATAATGAAAGAATGCAACACGGTAACCATGGTAACAGAATCTCACAGGTCCATCTATTTCTGTAAGACGCAATGCAATTCCAATTATTACATTACTGTGAAAGTTTGGTTGGTTGGCTCTTAAGTTTAGGGGCTGCGACAACGCGGTCATGTAGCCCCGTGTAATTTGGGTGTGTGTAGAATCTGTCTGATAACCGGTGTTAATTGTGATGACTGTATTAGTGTGTGATATCTGTTTTTTAATTTAAGTACAGACTGCAACTTTCAAATAGTTCCTACTTTTGCCGCAAAGCGCCACCGTCAACGACTACTAGGCCAAGTTCAGAACTTAGCTACTAGACGCCACCGCAGTCTGCTCTTGGCAACGAACGTAGAAACCTAAGAGCGTTGTTTACAATCTTAACCTATCCAATTTAGATTCACACAGGTTTAATTAGTGGAAGGTTTTTTAACATACCATAAATCTATGACATGGGACCGCCGGCTTTACTTCCCCTCCGAAGGAAGGCATACTCAGGGATTTTTAACGCTCTTAAAAAATCCGACGGCTTTGGCCGGGTCCGAACCCGCTATCTTGGGCATAGAAGCTCAGCATGCTACCGACTACGACTGTGAACGTTTCCAGACGGTTATAAGTTTATCACTGAACCAAATTAAGCTGTAAAATTCATCAATACATACAGTGTAATGCGCTTAAGGGGGTCAAGGGGCACTCGTGTGAGTATGGTACGAAAGGTCTTTCTCACCCGACTATAAAGGGTCTCCGAAAACCACATTTAAAGGCCCTTAAATTAACAGTGTCTGTGATATTCCCAGAAAACTAACTTCGCTCTGATATACCTATGAAGGAATGACAAACCCTAACCACTGCACCATTAGCTGAATTGATAAAGTCTGATTATTCATACCAAGGATAAATCAGTCATAGCATTCATGATTGAGATTTTGCTAAGTGTACTCTTTACAACTAGAATATTCGCGGGCGAAGCCGCGACGGGTAATGCTAGTAGAATTTATTTAGCTAACGATGTTTCTTCTTCTCCAAAAATCTCTTCATCTGGGCAATGCATGTTTTTCTCCGTTCTTCAGTCCATGATTTCTTAGTGCTGGTATTAATTTTCTCAGCGAATTGCTTTTCATTGATTATGATTAATGTTCTGAACTGGAGTCGAACTCATATAATTTCCTCTGTAATGCCAATTTCTTGAAGGTCTTTTTCTATTTAACTAAACCAGATGTCCTGACTTTCACTGCGAGAGCTAGGTTGAGAATTCATTTTGTGAGCTTGTCATTGTTCATTCTGAGTTTTTTTTTCTTTTAGTGCCGGGAGTGACAGTAGACATGTTCAGCTCGCCAGAGTTTGTAGCTGCTTCTATGCGGACACCAATGGGGTGAGCTACAAGTACCGTTGCGTGTGGAGTGTTGTCTGGGGAGGCAAGTGTGACTGTAAGGACGAGGAATTGAAAGGTAGCGACTGTGGCCGGGACCAACCACGGCATTTGCCTTTCGGATGTGAGCGACTGCCTGGAGCCATGCCGTAACGATCACCGGTATTCTGAGAATGTGGCCGTAGAACTTCAATCGCCTTTTCCTGAAGGTGTCAGTGATCGTTTCAGCATGCTGATAAAACTCCTGAGACTTGGAACCGTTTCATCCAGATTCCTTCTGAGCAGACTGGACCAAGGATTTTTCTCAATACTTTCCTTTCTTATTTCTCTACGTTTTTAGTAAGAGATTTTCTTCCAATAATCAAGTTTTCCGAGGCATATTGTGCTTCAGGTTTGATTACTGTGGTATAATGTCTTAATATTGCGTTCTACTACATTGGGTTATTACAGTACATTATGCCAACCGGCCAAAACTAAGGACCAAGCTATTATCATTTCATTTCCTTCTCATAGTTCTTTCTTCCTTTCTCTTCCTCCACACTTCCTTATTGGGTTATTAATATTATTATTATTATTACTTCTTACTTGCTCTTACTTTTTTCGTTGTGGCCACTAGTTAGCCCATCACGCCTTCATCCTCTCGGAATGGGATTTCTTCCATTCATCCGAGTGAGCATATCTCTTGCTGGGGTTTACTTCCTCTTGACGAACCTGACGGAGTTTTTGTTTCAATGGGGTTCTGAGAAAGATGTCTGATTCGGAAATTTCAAACTTTAAGAAGTCCTTACCCACTTCCACCAACCAAATAATTCATATTTGCCCGTTTTCAGGTTTTATTCAGCTAGTTTTCGGGGCATATTTGCTTACATATTTTGTACTTTTTAAGACCATCAACTTCCGAACCCTAATTATAACCTTAGCCGCTTGTACAAGCCAGAAGTTTGTTTAAAGGAGGCTACACACGTAACTGTAAGATTAACAAGCATGCATGATCAATCTTTTTGTACAGGAATTCAAAATTTCCCTACGACACCACACGGTACAAGTATGCTTGAACAAGCGCCAGTTGGCGCTTGCACTATGACGAACTTGGACGACGATGGACTCGCTTTGGCTTGGTTTTGCCTTGTCCACAAGAGGAAAACGCGAAATAAGAAGCGTGATATGAGGTGCAAAGAGTGGTTATTGAAGAGAAATATATATTCCCACGTTAATTTGCTAAGTGAATTGAAGATATATCCGCGTGATTGGCATAATTATAACAGAATGAATGAAGAAACTTATCTGAACCTTTTTTCACTCGTAACACCTTTAATTAAAAATAAAGAATACAATCACGGGCGGATATGTTTACATTCAATGTCTGCGGGAAGCCAAGGCTATCCAAGCGCGAGGCACAGTGTTGCCAATTTTACACCGTAGCCGCTGAGAGCAAGCAGCGAGACTGGACAGAACTGTGTGCAGCTGTGCAACACTGTATACTTGACACCTGCGTGACACGTGAGCTGGACACCAGGGCGGGAAATTGGAGTCCACGTGGAGTGATAGAGGAAGTATGGTATTTGTTAAGAACCGTTAGCTATTTGTCAGTAACGAACAATGGTTACTGACAGTTGTCCTTCAGATCACTAGACATGGTCCAAATGATGTCACCATCTGTAGAGCTCACTCACGACGGACGTTTGCTTGCACAAGCTGGCACATCCTTGGTACACACGCTCCGTTTCGCTTGGGCAATCTCGGCTTGTACAAGCTTGCATGATTTCAATTCAATCCATCTTCAAGCTGCTTATACAATTAAAATGCTTGCGCAGAATTATCCTACAGACGCTAAAGCCTGCTTGCACAACAAGACTGATCATGCATGCTTGTCAAGCTTGCAGTTACGTGTGTAGCCACCTTTAGACTATTGCCCTTGACCTTGAAGCTTGCGGGTGAGCCTGTAACACAGACTCTCTCTATCCCTCTCGCTTCACATTTGTCACCACTGGTCTGATGTAATGGAATTCCAGACTTGAGCACGTGCCGACACCACCGTGCAGACAGTACAGTCGACGTCTAAGTATTGTGTGATGCGGAAGTACACGTCACATAGTTACGAACATAACACCATTACATTTGCCAATGACTATACTTCAGCAGTAGCGTGAGACAGCTTTGTCAATCATCTGACCGCATGGGGCAGCTGTTAACAACACAGGTACTGTAGTAACTCGCCTCCAGGCTTCCATTAAGATTTTTCACTCGTCTAAAACAAACGTCCGGCCTGTACACTTCGGTTCTGAAAATATCCAACTAAACGTATATCAATTTTTAAATGCTCCATTTCTGTAATCCATTTATGGCCAGTCACTGATCTTCTCCGTTCTAATTGAGTTATCTGAGAGGAACGAATACCCCAGCCATTAAATTTATCACTCTCAATTAGTACAGATCATTATTAAATGGCACTGATGGGCTTAGTAACTGACAGAGGGAGGATTCATCTTGAAAATGTGAACATCATTCACCTCCATAATTGATTGGGCTAAGCCAGACTCCACGAGAGGATTAAGGAGTTACCCGGTTTAGAGATCGGAGGTTATAATCCAATGCTGACAGCAGCCATATTGACAATTTTTATTCTAGATATTTCAACACAAAGGCAAAATTATTTCAAAATTCTCAACACCGGTTTCCAATCCTAACCACACTTTCCTACCATACTTCGGCCATTTATCAACTATTCATTATTATAATGATACCGGGTGAGTTAGCCGTGGTGGTTACGGCGTGGCTGCAGGCAGTCGCTCACATCCGGGAGGCCAGGAGGTTCGAATTCCCCCACCGGCAACCGTGACAATGGTCTTCTTTGGTTTCCCATCTTCCCTCCAGGCAAATACCGGGGTTGGTCCTTTACTATAGGCCACAGCCGCTACCTTCCAATTCATAGTCCTTACATTCACACTTTCCTCCCCAGACAACACTCCACACGTGATGGGACTTGTAGCTCACCCCATGGATGTCCGCATAGAAGCAGCTACAAAATCTGGCGAGCCGAACATGTCCTCGGACACTCCCGACACTAAGAAAAGCCATACGCTATAAGAAAAAATATGATTATTATTATTAGACTGCGGCTTCGGTGGCGTAGTCGGTAGAATGTTGAACTGCTATGCCCAAGGTCACGGGTTCAAACTCGGCGGAAATCGACGGATTTTTAAGAGCGTTAAAATCCTTCAGTATGTCTTCCTTCGGAGGGGAATTAGAGCCGGCGGGCCCATGTCATAGATTTATGGCTTGTAAAAGAACCTACCACCACAATTGGTAACTAGTTGGTAACAATTAGTTAGCTAAATTTGTAGGTTACTTGGTGAGAAACGCTCTATCAAGTTCCAACGTTCGCCGCTGGGTTGACAGTGGTGTCTGGCTGCCAAAGTTGGAACTACTTGATATTGAAATTTCATTCATTTAATCTCTCATTAACTCCTCTCGTGAGGTTGGCGTCAGGAAGGGCATCCGGCCATAGAAACCATCAGCCACGCGGAATTTCATCGCATCTCATCCCCGACCCCGTTGGAAACGGGATTAATAAGGGGGTAGACATAGGCAATTGTAGACTAGTAGTAGTAGTAGTAGCAATTCCTTGATCTGGCCGTGAATCGTGCCCGGAGCCCCTCGGTACTCGGTACTAACAACATAACCACAGGGCCGGACAGTACTAGCCGAGTAGTAATTGTAGTAAGGGGCAGATGACCTTGCTGTTCCGACCCATAAAACAACAACTAACTACTTCTAGCAGTACTGTATGCTCACCTCATTGCGTAGTGGCTAGCTATCTTGGCTGTTACCGCGGTAGCCCGGGTTTGATACCCGGCTCTGCCATGAAATTGAATTCTGGTCTGAGGGCTGAAATGGGGTTCACTCAGTCTCGTGAGGCAAACCTGAGAAGAGGCGAGTTCAATTCCCATATCAGCCAGCATGGAAGTGGAATTCCGTGGTTTCCCACTCCTACTCCAGGCAAATGCCGGGACAGTTCCTAACTTAAGGCCACGATCACCTCCTTCCCAATCCTCACCTGCATCACAAATACACACTACTACAACAACATCGACATACACCACAATAGCACAGGTTATCAGACAAATTCTAAATACACCCAAGTACACGGGGCTAAATGACCACGATGTCGCCGGGGGCGTGGTGGCTCAGCGGTCTCAGCGGTCTAGCTATATGCCTCTCACCAAGGCGGTCCGGGTTCGATTCCCGGTCAATGCATGTGAGATTTTCGAAGTGAAATGCCATGTCAAAAAGGCAACGGTCATTTCTTACCCAAATTCCAACCTCAATTGCAAATACACATACTGGTTGCTGCTTTGTTTGAGGCGTTTGGTTATTGTGTGGTCATTTAACCCCATGTACTTGGGTATGTGTATATAGAATTTGGCTGATAACGTGTGTTATTGTGGTGTCTAGAACAGTAGAAGTAGCAGTAGTGTGTATGAGTGTATTGTAATTCGGGTAACGATTGGTCGGAGGCGGCCGTGACCTAATGTAAGGAACCATCCCGGTATTTGCCTGGAATAGAAGTGGGGAAACCTCTTCTAGGATGGCTGACGTAGGAATCAAACTCATCTCTTTTCAGTTTTCCTCACGAGGCTGAGTGTAGCCCATTCCAACTCTCACACCAGAATTAAATTTCTTGGCAGAGCCGGGAATTGAACATAGACCTCTGGGGTGACAGCTAAGAATGCTAGCCGCTACAAACACACACTAGTACAGTCATCACAATGACACAGGCTATCAGCCATTTCACACACACCCAAATACAGGGAGATATGGCCACAATGTCACAAAGCCTATAAAGTAACAACAATACCTCACCCACCACAAAGTTTAATTTTGCTAAGTTCATTTGTCATAATTTAGAATGTGTTAGTAATATTTCACTGCATTAATCATACGAATAGATTACTCATTCTCTTTGAATAGAAAACTTGCTCCAGAATAGCTTCCTTATTTGTTGGCACATTAATGTCGCATATCTCAGCAAGGCCCAAACACGTAAATTACATTGTGTTCATGCAAATGCGATCCCTACACTCACCGCGAACTCGGGCTGCTTAGTCAGGCAGGAGCAAGCGAACACTGATCTTACGGTAGAACACGCCGATTCAAGAATGCGTATTGTGAGATGAAGGGCAGAGGTCTTCGAAGTGGAAAGATTGAAATATTAATATTTAAAATTCTGTAACAAATATTGCTATCCCCATATTCATGAACCTATCATCAATATGAAGCTCCCACGACCATTCGAGACAAATTCGTACTTTTGCTGTCTTATTTCACAAGAACTGGCCAGCATTATTGAACTAAAAGCAACACAGGTGACAGCTAAAGAGTTAATTAGTGAAATAAACAAAATTTGTTCAATTCCAATAAGTGCACATGCAGCAGTAGTTTTCTTTTATATGCAAGGAGAAATAGTTAACTTTCAACACCTTGGAGTAATGCAAATGCATGAAATATTTTACAAAAAGATGTTCAACTCTGATGTGCTCTAAGAATAGTAAATTTTGTGTTATTATTATTATTATTATTATTATTATTACTATTACCATGAAGCAAGATTCAGGCATAAAGTCTCTCACAACATACAAACAAGAGCCGTAACAATTACTAAATTTATGTAAAACCTTTATGTATAAATAGCTATGGTTTCAAGAGACTTATATTATACCATCACTACTTAATGAGCTACCACCTGGATTGTTGAACATGAACAGCAAACAACTAGCTATAGGTCGCATTAAAAAATATTACCTAAATAAACATTAACTAATAATATAAACTTATTATTACAACTACTATAGTGTAACTATTTGTGTCTTTAATTATTTACATTAATATTTTTAGCCTACTTTCGATTTTTGCAAAAAATGAAAGTAGACTTATGAGATCAACACAGGGCGAAAAAAGTGTGTCTGTCTGTGTGTGTGTATGTGTGTGTGTCTGTCTGTCTGTCTGTGTGTGTGTGTGTATGTATGTGTGTGAGTATGTGTGTGTGTGTGTGTGTGTGTCTGTGTGTGTGTGTGTCTGTGTGTGTGTGTGTCTGTGTACTCTGAATGTCTGTCCCCCCCTATCAATTCGAACACGGTGAAACCGAATTGAACGAAATTTGGTACAGAGGTAGCACTAGTAAAGGACACCTCATTGTCATACTTTATATCGCCGCCATCTTTACCAAAACAGAATGGCGGCCACTCAAATGTTCAAAACGTAAAATCAAATTACGGCTAAACTAATCATTCGATCTCTACCAAATTTGGTGACAACATACCTTTATATAGGACGCGTCTTTCACCCAAAATTCAAGGTCATCGGCCATGCCATTTCAGGATGGCGGCCGTGTGAATTATGCAACCATTTTAATAAATAGCTTAAGACCCACCAATTCCGATTATCGAGCCTAGGGGGGTTTAAGCTATCCTGAAGGTCGTGATCCGTTATTTATTATAATTTAATATTATAATATTATACAGTATGAGTGGCTTAAAAGAGCTGAGCCGTTTGTGTCACACGACAAGATGGCAGCTGTCCTCATGTGCCTGTCTTATATTTCAGTAGTTTTAGTATGTTTTATGTGATATACCGTACTGATACAATAATATAAACTTTGTATGAAATGATCTTTAATGAAGATGTACTTCAGTGAAGAAATCGTTTATTTAAAGTCATTATTTGCCAACAGTTTGTATCTAATATGTCAGTTAAGAACACCTGACGTCATGGATACGGTTAGCTCTGGGCTAGCATGTTAGTCTGACACGCAGTTGACTGGGGATCGAATACTGCTACAGTTAGGTTTTTTTTTCTTGAATTCTTTTACAAATGATGTGCACGAGCTTTTCCCACAGATACTGAATAAAATGTCATTTAGCTCAAAGGAGAGGATAAAGTATACACTCGTATATTAATAAAATCACAGTCCCAGCATCGCACATAAACAGAAGACATTAGAAAAAGGAGAATAGAAGAACTAGATACACGTTGTCATTAACCACAGCCTTCTTAATGCCTCGGTACGGTGCTGTCCTCTTGTGGGTTATGTGGGTAATATTGTTCCAAACATAACGCTGTGTAAATGCCTGAGCTGGCCTCCTGAAGTATGGCAATTTTGTAATACTGGTAGTTCAACTATTAGCCACGATCGCGCTCCGAATACCTTTAAACACTGCCAGCTGGATCGCCTCCCTCTTGGCTACTTTAAACTGCCTACTCATTCAACACCCATAGAACACTGCCATCGTAGTACATTACGATGGCAGTGCATAGGCGTACAAGATAAAGATTAATTCACTGATAGGTCGCAGCACCACCTACTGTGATTGGGGCGGAAGATGATTGGGTGGAAGATTCTTAATTTTGCAGGCTGGCTTAATATAGAGATTAACGGACGTGAATGCATTACAATAAGTTAGTAGTTTTGTTATTCAATCATCATAAAGTATATAATATTGATCTTGACACTTACTGGCTTATTATCAATATAAAAGAAAACAAACAATACATTGTGGTTGGGGTGATTGTTTTAGGGATGAGGACAAAGAGTCATAAAGATACCCATACATTTAGGAGAAAGTAGGCTATATGTTCTTTGCTGAACATCTTGTTATCATTATCCCCTAACATGTTAAATCTATATCTTTATTATATATAATTCTTCGACACATGTGTATGTGACTGAACTCCTCCTAAATGGCTGGGCCGATTTCGATGACATTTTGTATGTATGTTAGGGTGGGTCCATGTATGGTTTAGATTCACAATTTGACACTGTAGGTGGAATTTTAGAATTTTAGAACTACAATTTACACACAATTTTAGAACCACAATATACAGTCATAAACAGTCGTCATGGAAACCGCTAGCCTTAGTGAAAAGTGATGCTTTTGGAATGTTTGTCTTTGCACTTAGCGCCACCTGGTCGCAACCTGTGCAACTACCGCCATAACATACACTCCACCCGTGGCGGAAAGTTGTGTTTTATACTAAAGGTGGCAGTGACGTCGATTTCTACTGTTTGTCTCTGCACGTTAGAGCGTTTCAAAGTCCCGCATGCGTTCATATACCATTCATCCGATTGCGATGAAACTTGGGTGAGGTGCTGAGTGCACTCCAGGGAAGATGTCTGGCTTAGTAAATCCATTTTACAATAGATAGCGCACGAATAGATTCAACAAATGGGCGACGACACGCGAAGCGTTTCAAAAAGGTCCCGTTTACGATCAAATACCATTCGTCCGATAGCGATGAAACTTGGGTGAGATGTTGTGTACACTCCAGGGAAGGCTTCTGGCGTAGTAAATTCATTTTACAATAGGTAGCGCACGAGTAGATTCAACAAATGAGCGACGACGCGCGAAGAGTTTCAACAAAATCCCGTATAAGTTTATACCTGTATACCGTTCATCGATTGCGATGAAACTTTGATGAGTTGTTGTGTACACTCACGTGAAGGTTTCTTAGTAAATCCATTTCACAGGCGGTTAAGCACGAGTAGATTCAACAAATGAGCGACGACGCGTGAAGCGTTTCAACAAGGTCCCGTATGCGTTCAAATACCATTCGTCCGATAGCGATGAAACTTGAGTGAGATGTTGTGTACACTCCAGGGAAGGCTTCTGGCTTAGTAAATCAATTTTACAACAGGTAGCGCACGACTAGATTCAACAAATGAGTGACGACGTGCGAAGCGTTTCAACAAAATCCCATATAAGTTTATGTTACGGCTGTGAGTTCGTTTCATCGCTCGCCGCATGAGTCAAAACTGCCCCAGGGCTGGACTGCTCTCCCTCAGTGTATTGCATGCGCGTTACGCAACGGACTGCGAAGTGAAAGGGATGGTCCAGAATCTTCGTGACACCACCAGCGAAGGAAATGTCGAGAAGCCGTGTGTCCTGGACGATTCTAGAATTTATTGAGTCACCAGCCTGCTATATAAGCGGCTTCAACAGTGAGGGGACCGAGTTTTCTGTTGTTGTGTTTTACGAGCTAGTGCGAGCGATTATCTTGTGCGACAGAAGTGTGGTGACGAAGTGCTGTGCGAGTTACGAAATCCTGTGACATTGTTTCTCCCAGCTTGTGAACAGCGTACATCAAGTGCTCGTAAGTAACTGTATTTGTTGTACCTGAGGAAGAGGGACAGGTAGCTTCTGCCAAGGCCACCGGACTCATTAGGACGGATTAACTTCTGTGGTCTGTTGCAAGTGAAAGGGGCCAAGAGCGCATAAGGAAGAGACTTGAGGAAACTGGAGAAGGCTCCTAATTGCTTGTATTTGCTGATTAGTGTAATTTTCTGGCCACAATAAAGTTAATTATTTCTTTAAGCAGTAATTGGTGTTGTGCTTTGTACCCCCACCGTAATCCAGTTAACAAAAGTGCCACTAGGGGGTGGCACGTAACAACTGGTGTCAGAAGCCGGATTACGAACTCAAGCACAACACCTGACGGTCCTGGTTTCAAAACCCGAGCAGGTCATTTTCTCTAATTTTCCTGTGAGTGCATGCCCTTTACAAGACAAACAACTAAAATGGAGGAGAAATTGGCAGCACTGCTAGAAAAGTTAAATGGCATGGAAACCAAGATGGAGGACGGCCAGAAGAATTTAACCAAGGACCTAACTGCCAAAATGGAAGACGGCCAGAAGAAGATGGAGGATGGCCAGAAGAAGTTAGCAGAGGACCTGAAGGACAGCCAAAATAAGTTAGCAGAGGACCTAACTTCCAAATTAGAAGAAGGCCAAAATAAGTTAGCGGAGGACCTGAAGCAGGTGGAAGACAGCCAGAATAAGTTAGCAGAGGACCAAACCGCCAAATTTCTGGATGGCCAGAAAAATCTGGAAGAGTGTCTGCTGACGAAATTAGAGGAGAGCCAAAGGAAATTAGAACAGGGCCTACGTGAGGAAGTCGCGGCAGTGGAGGAGAAGTTCAACACCTTGCAAGTGGAAGTTGCCGAGCTGCGCCAACGCCCGCTGATGGGGGTGGAGGAGAAATTCAACGCCTTGCAAGTGGAAGTTGCCGAGCTGTGCCAACGACCGCTGATGGGGGTGGAGGAGAGATTCAACGCTCTACAAAAGGAATTTGCTGAGCTGCGCCGACTCCCGCCGACAGGGATGGAAGATAGATTCAAAGCCCTAAAAGAGGAAGTCGCCGAGCTGCGCCGACGCCCGCCGACCGGGGTGGATGAGAGAGTCAAAGCCCTACAAGAGGAAGTTGCCGAGCTGCGCCAACGCCCGCCCACCGTTACACCGGGAATATCAGGAACGGGACATAGCAGAGTGACGCCCCCAACCTTCGACGGAAAGGTCCCGTGGAGCACCTACTTACGTCAGTTCGAGGCGGCCTGTTCCATAAATAACTGGAACAACACAAAAAAGGCTACAGCTCTCATTGTAGCGCTGAGAGGTGACGCCCTTAACGTCCTTCAGGCCATCCCGACTGGATCCCAGGACTACGCTTCACTGATCGCCCATATGGAGTCCCGATATGGAGATAGCCATCTTCAGCAGGCCTACCAGATGCAGCTCCGGACCCGGGTACAGAAGAACGCGGAAACCCTGCAGGAGTTCGAGATGGACATCGCACGCCTCGTAAGGTTCGCGTACCCAACAGCGCCGGCCGACTTTCTGGAGCAGATAGCGACGCAGACTTTCACCGACGGGCTACGTGACTCGGACACTCAACAGGCGCTGCGACTCGCGCGCAATAAGACCCTGGCAGATGCGCTGAGCCACGCACTTGAGTTCGAGACGGCAAAACAGGCATCCAGAATGCACGCGCGGGTGCGTCAAGTGGACGTCGACGAACCAGTAAAAACCAACGAGACCAAGCCCCTGGCCGACGAATTGATGGAGGCGCTAAGCCGTTTCTTCAAGAATCGCAGTACCACCAACAAAAACGTAGCCGAAGGACATCCGGAGAGGCGGCCCGGAAGAGGACTACCGACCTGCTGGACCTGCCGTAAGAGAGGCCACCTGAGCAAGGACTGCGGTGATCGCCGCCGCCAAGGGTTTCCGTCGGGACAGTCAGTCGTAGGGAAACCGCGCGGCCCAGGAAAGCAAGTATCAGCCAGCCTAGGGGGGCAAAGGTTGGCTTGTGACAGTCGTCAAGCCCCGGCAGTCCAAGTTCGTGTGACGCAGTTACGGAGTGATAATAGCAGCCTGATGGTCGACGGAGTCGTCAACGGAGAGAGCTGGCCCATGCTAATCGACACGGGAGCATCGAGGACCATCGTCAGTCCCACCGTGATCCCGAAGTGGAGAGTTCAACCCACACAAAGGAACCTCCAGCTAATAACCGCGACCGGAGAGACCGCACCGGTACATGGCGAAGCATCACTGGAGTTCGTCATTGGTCGACGGGCGATAAAGCATCCAGTGCTTGTGGCTGACGTATCAAATGAAGTGATCATCGGACTGGACTTCCTGGACCAGAACAACATCATCTTGGATCTGAGTACCAACACTCTGCACTTCGGAGGTGAGGAACTTGCTTTGCAACCTGCGTACGAGTCCATCACCGCACGACGAGTAAGGCTGAGAGAAGACGTCATCGTTCCCGCCAGGACGGAGGTCAGCGCTGCCGTAATTGTCGACGGAACTGCTGAGGGAGTGGCGGCTGTCATCGAGCCAAAATATGAGGACATCCTGACAAAAGGATTGCTAGTTGCCAAGACCCTCATCAACACGACGTCTCGGCCGTACGTCCGCTTGTCCAACCTGAACGACTACGACATTACGGTTCACCGGGACACCAACCTAGGAGTCTGCGAGCCCGTTACCTGGATTGCCCGCATCACTGACACGACGGACGGACACCTGCAGACGGACAACCGAAGAAGACGCACACTGCCAGAAGAACTACAGAAGCTGTACCAAGGATCCCAGGACCATTTAGACGAGGAACAATCACGCCAACTTCAGGACCTGCTACGCGAATTCCAGGATGTCTTCTCCGTGGGGAGCAAAGACTTCGGCAGGACAAGCTTGGTCCAGCACAGAATCGACGTTGGGGACAGCGCACCGATTAGGGCCCCATTCCGACGTGTCCCGCTCGCCAAGCAAGCCGAAGTCGACCGGATGGTAGAAGAGATGAAGGAGCAAGGGGTGATCGAGCCATCACATAGTCCTTGGAGTTCTCCGGTCGTGCTTGTGAAGAAGGACGGTTCCACCAGGTTCTGCGTGGACTACAGGCGGGTGAACGACGTCACGAAGAAGGACAGCTACCCTCTACCACGGATCGACGACACGCTGGACACCATATCAGGGTCAAGATGGTTCTCCACCTTGGATTTGAAGAGTGGCTACTGGCAGGTGGAGGTCCACCCTAAGGACCGCGAGAAAACGGCGTTCTCTGTGGGCAGCGGGCTCTGGCAGTTCACCGTCATGCCATTCGGTCTGTGCAACGCCCCTGCGACCTTCGAAAGGCTAATGGAGTCCATTCTGAGGGGACTACACTGGAAGACCTGCCTGGTCTACCTAGACGACGTCATCGTTCTGGGGAGAAGCTTCGAGGAGCACTACAGCAACCTGAAGGAGATCTTGTTGAAGCTACGAGCTGCCCAGCTGAAGTTGAGCCCCAAGAAGTGTCAGCTCTTCCAGAAGCGGGTCCAGTACCTTGGGCATATCGTCTCCGAGGAAGGGGTGCGCACCGACCCAGAGAAGACCGCAGCTGTGAGGGAGTGGCCAGTTCCGAAGGACAAGTCCCAACTACGAAGCTTCCTGGAACTCTGCACTTATTACCGTCGCTTCGTGAGGGGATTCGCCGACATCGCCAAACCTTTACATCGACTGACCGAGAAGGACCAACTCTTCACGTGGACAGCAGAATGCCACAGTGCCTTCGAACAACTCAAGCAAGCTCTGTGCACCGCGCCTATTCTGGCCTACCCCAGACCGGGAACAAGGTTCATCGTCGATACCGATGCCAGTGACTTTGGCATAGGGGGAATCCTGTCGCAAGTAGTGGACGGCGAGGAGAGAGTAGTGGCCTACTTCAGCAAGGCCTTATCAAAGCCAGAAAGGAACTACTGCGTCACCAGGAAGGAGCTGCTCGCCATCGTGAAGACCATTGAACACTTCCACAAGTATCTGTACGGGCAAGAATTTCTCATCAGGACCGACCATGCATCCCTGCGGTGGCTCCTGAACTTCAAGCAGCCCGAGGGTCAACTCGCGCGGTGGTTAGAGAGGCTTCAACAGTACAACTTTGAGATTCAGCACAGGAAAGGCCAACTGCATTCTAACGCCGACGCCCTGTCACGAAGACCGTGGCCCGAAGACTGCACCTTCTGTGCCCAAAGGGAGGAGAACACCGGGATACAGTGCCGAAGGACTACCGTGGAACTTCAAGGGAGCTGGAGCCCCGAATCTTGCACGCGGGCGCAAGCAGAAGATGATGACCTGGGACTGATAGCCGAATGGAAGAGGGCCTGTGTCCCCAGACCCGGGTGGAACATTGTGAGTGACTGCAGCCCAAAGTTTAAGTCTTACTGGGCGCAGTGGGACTCGCTGATTGTAAGGGATGGCCTCATCTGCCGTACCTGGGAGAGCACCGACGGGAAGACATCTCGGGAACAAGTCGTCGTTCCAAAGGCTATGACGGAGGAAGTCCTGAAGGAAGTTCATGGAGGATCATCTGGTGGACACCTAGGGATAAAGAAGACCCTGGAGAAGCTGAGAGAGCGGTTCTACTGGATCGGATGCCGAACAGACGTGGAGAACCGCTGCGCGAGGTGCCACGATTGCGCAGCCAGCAAGGGCCCAGGACGAAGACGACGGGGTCCACTGAAGACCTACAACGTGGGTGGCCCCATGGAGAGAGTGGCCATCGATGTTGCTGGGCCATTCCCGTTAAGCGAGGCAGGGAACCGCTACATATTAGTCGTCAGCGACTACTTTACCAAATGGCCGGAGGCGTATGCGCTCCCTAACCAAGAAGCCGCGACGATTGCAGAGACCCTGGCGAAGGAATACGTCAGCCGGTACGGAGTACCACTGGAGCTGCACTCCGACCAAGGGAGGAACTTCGAGTCGCAGGTGTTCCAGAACCTATGCCAGCTGCTGGGAATCCGGAAGACAAGGACAACGCCACTACACCCTCAGTCCGACGGGATGGTAGAGCGATTCAATCACACCATCGAGAACCATCTTCGAATAGTCGTCAGCGAGCACCAGAGGGATTGGGACAAACATCTTCCACTATTTCTCCTGGCCTACCGCGCCGCCGTGCATGAAGCCACCGGGTGCACACCAGCCCGGGCCATGTTTGGGAGGGAGCTCCGTCTACCTGTTGATCTTGCCTTTGGCCGACCTGGAAATGATCCGATCCTGGTAAGCCAGTATTGTCAAGAACTGGTCGACCAACTGGAGGACGTGCACGCGTTCGCGAGGAGGAAACTGCGGATTGAGACCGACCGAATGAAGACCCGATACGACCAGCAGACGGATGCCGGCGGATTCCACGAGGACGACCTGGTCTGGCTCTTCAACCCATTACGGAAGAAAGGCCTGTCACCCAAACTGCAGAAGTCCTGGGAGGGCCCGTACCGATTCGTGAAACGGATCAACGATGTCGTCTACAGGATCCAGCGGAGCCCGAGGGCGAAGATGAAGATCGTGCATCGAGATCGCCTGGCAGCCTACGGAGGGACACAGACGGACCAATGATTGATCGGGACGATCAGCCTTTTTAGGAAGGGGGTGGTGTTAAGGCTGTGAGTTCGTTTCATCGCTCGCCGCATGAGTCAAAACTGGCCCAGGGCTGGACTGCTCTCCCTCAGTGTATTGCATGCGCGTTACGCAACGGACTGCGAAGTGAAAGGGATGGTCCAGAATCTTCGTGACACTACCAGCGAAGGAAATGTCGAGAAGCCGTGTGTCCTGGACGATTCTAGAATTTATTGAGTCACCAGCCTGCTATATAAGCGGCTTCAACAGTGAGGGGACCGAGTTTTCTGTTGTTGTGTTTTACGAGCTAGTGCGAGCGATTATCTTGTGCGACAGAAGTGTGGTGACGAAGTGCTGTGCGAGTTACGAAATCCTGTGACATTGTTTCTCCCAGCTTGTGAACAGCGTACATCAAGTGCTCGTAAGTAACTGTATTTGTTGTACCTGAGGAAGAGGGGCAGGTAGCTTCTGCCAAGGCCACCGGACTCATTAGGACGGATTAACTTCTGTGGTCTGTTGCAAGTGAAAGGGGCCAAGAGCGCATAAGGAAGAGACTTGAGGAAACTGGAGAAGGCTCCTAATTGCTTGTATTTGCTGATTAGTGTAATTTTCTGGCCACAATAAAGTTAATTATTTCTTTAAGCAGTAATTGGTGTTGTGCTTTGTACCCCCACCGTAATCCAGTTAACAAAAGTGCCACTAGGGGGTGGCACGTAACATTTATATAACATTCATCGATTGTGATGAAACTTTGATGAGTTGTTGTGTACACTTACGTGAAGGATTCTAACTTAGAAAATCCATTTCACAGGAGGTTAAGCACGAGTAGATTAAACAAATGAGCGCCGACGCACGAAGCGTTTCAACAAGGTCCCGTTTGCGTTCAAATACCATTCGTCCGATAGCGATGAAACTTGGGTGAGATGTTGAGTACACTCCAGGGGAGGCTTCTGGATAAGTAAATCCATTTTACAATAGGTAGCGCACGAGTAGATTCAACAAACGAGCGACGACGCGCGAATGTTTAAACAAAGTTCCGTATGCGTTCATATACCATTCATCCGATTGCAATGAAACTTGGGTGAGATGTTGTGTACACTTACGTGAGGGTTTCTAACTTAGTAAATCCATTTCAAAGGAGGTTGCGCACGAGTAAATTCAACATATGAGCGACGACGCGCGAAGCGTTCAAATACCATTCGTCCGATTACGATGAAATTTGGGTGAGATGTTGTGTACACCCTACGGAAAGTTTCTGGCTTAATACATCCATTTTACAATAGGTAGCGCACGAGTAGATTCAACAAATGAGTGACGGCACGCGAATCATTTCAACAAAGTACCGTATGCGTCCATATGCCATTTATCCGATTGCGATGAAACTTTGGTGAATTGTTGTGTACACTTCAGTAAGGGTTTCTGGCTAAGTAAATCCATTTTCCAATAGGTAGCGCACGAGTAGATTCAACAAATGAGTGACGGTACGCGAATCATTTCAACAAAGTGCTGCATGCGTTCATATACCATTTATCCGATTGCGGTGAAACTTGGGTGAATCGTTGTGTACACTCCGGGAAAGGTTTCTGGCTTAGCAAATCCAGTTTTTAATATGTAGCGCATGAGTAGATTCAACAAATGAGCGACGGCGCGCGAATCGTTTCCACAATGTCCCGTATGCGGTCATATACCATTCATCCGATTGCGATGTAACCGTGGTGAATCATTGAGTACACTCCAGAGAAGGTTTCAGGCTTAGTAAATCTATTTTACAATAGGTAGCGCATGAGTAGATTCAACAAATGAGTGACGACACGAGAATCGTTTAATGAAAATCCCGTATGCGTACATAAGTCATTTATCCGATTCCGATGAAACTTTGATGAGATGTTGTGTACACGCCAGGGAAGGTGTTCAACTTGGTAAATCCATTTTACAATATTGGTAGCGCACTAGTAGATGTAACAATGAGCGACGACGCGCGAAGCGTTCCAACAAAATCCCGTATGCGTTCATATACTATTCATCGATTTCGATGAAACTTTGATGAGTTGTTGTGTACACTTACGTGAAGCTTTCTAACTTATTAAATCAATTTCACAGTTGGTAGAGCACGAGTAGATACAACAAATGAGTAACAGCGCACGAATCATTTAAACAAAATCCCGTATGCGTTATATGCCTTTTATCCCATTGCGATGAAACTTTGGAGAGTTGTTGTGCACGCTACAACGAATGTTTCTAGATTAGTTAATTCATTTCACGATAGTTTGGTGGCAGTTAACAGAAATTGAAAAAAATATTGTGTATCCAAAAGCACTTCAAGAAACAAAGTTACAACAATTTCTTTGATTGGCAGGACAACGTCTGCCGGGTCAGCTAGTACTGTATAAAATGAAAAAAAGTGAATATTAAAACAAAACAAATTTTAAAAAATCAATAATTATGATTAAAATACATTAAAAAATGAAAAAAATGCATGCACTCTTGTATTGAAATACAATCAGTATATATACTGTAAATAATAATATGTCTCACAGATAATCTGTACTGGATTTGCCGTCATAATCGTGAGACATATCACATTAATGTCATATCAATAGTATTTAATAAATAAATAAATAAATAAAAATATATTAAATTATTATTGTAACCGGTGCGAGCCTCCGCGGCTTAGGCGGCAGCACGCCGGCCTCTCATCGCTGGGTTCGTGGTTCAAAGCCCGGTCACTCCATGTGAGATTTGTGCTGGACAAAGAGGAGGCAGACAAGTTTTACTATGGGTACTCCGGTTTTCCCTGTCACAATTTCATTCCAGCGACACTCACCACTATAATTTCATTTCATCTGCCATTCATTTAATCATTGCCCCAGGGGAGTGCGACAGGCTTCGGCAGCCGGCATAGTTCATATCCTCGCCGCTAGATGGGGGCTTCATTCATTCCATTCCCTGACCCGGTCGGTCGACTGGAAGCAGGCTGTGGATTTTCATTATTGTAACTTGTAGTTGCAGTAATTACACAGAAGCAAATACTGCAGATCTACAGGGTGAGTTAGCCGTGGTGGTTACGGCATGACTGATGGCAGTCGCTCACATCCGGGAGGCGAGGAGGTTCGAATCCCCCCGCCGGCAACCTTGAAGATGGTCTTCTGTGGTTTCCCATCTTCCTTCCAGGCAAATGCCGGGGTTGGTCCCTAACTATAGGCCACAGCCGCTACCTTCCAACTCCTCGTCCTTACATTCCAACTTCCCTCCTTCCCTCCCCAACGGTACTTGTAGCTCACCCATTGGTTGTCCGTCTCGAAGCAGCTACAAAACTGGCGAGCCGAACATGTCCTCGGACACTCCCGGCACTAAAAGCCATACGCTAAAAAAAACTGCAGATCTTGTGATCCTTTTTTTTTTTTGGTGCGAAGTAAGCTAAGAGAAGTGCTAAGAAATGAGAGAAGAATAGATATTTCATGTTTCAGAAGGGTGGCGCGACAGAAAGAGTTTGAGAACCCCTGGTGAGGGGCACGAAGTACAAGTCAAAATTAAGTGCTACTAGCTTAAATTCAAGTCTGAATGTCAAGCTTTCGACCCAAAATTTTTTTGAGTCTTCAAAAGATGCCGTTATGGGCATTGTGGGCATGAATTTCAAAAAAAGAAAAACCTACAGCCCTATAACGAGGTATACTGGGCAAGGTAATCCAAGTGTGCGTCCACCACTTGGACGAATATTCATGACTGTCACCGTGAAGGTTCAGACTCGATTCCCAGCTCTGCCAAGAAATTTAATTCTGATCCGAGGGCTGAAACGGAGTCATTCAGCCTCGTAACGCAGAATTGAGAAAATGTAGGTCCGATTCCTAACTCAGCGATTATATGTAGTTACCAGTATTTCTCCACAGTTTCTCACTTCAGTTGTACTCCAGTCGAATGCTGGGAGGGTACCTTCAATTAATTGAGACAATGCCGAATCGTTTTCAAATCCTAGCCTCACATGCAAATACGCACACTAGTACAGCTGTTACAGTGACACAGGTTATTATACAGATTCAACACACACCCAAGTACACAGGGCTACATATAACCACGATGTCACAAAGCTCTTAAATGTATCATCTTCTCTTTCATCATTATTATCTTAATCATCTTCACCAACATCTTCATCATCATGCTTGCCACGGTGGGTGAATGGCTATCTTGTCGGACTACCAACTCCAAGCTTGCAGGTTCACTCCTGGCCGTGGTAAGTGATTTTTGAAAGGTGACACAAATCACGAAGGGGATTTCAACTCTTAGTACCATTGGCACTAGACTGGATGGGGTAGGAATCGAACCCACTACCTTTCAGTTAGAAGCACAGCACCTCTACCAACTGGGCTAAGCCTGTCCCTAGTCTGCCAGGAGATAAATGTAAAAATACCTCATTCGTCGTTATCTAACAGATTCCACACACACCCAAGTGTACGAAGCTACAGTATATGGCCATGATGTTACAAAACTCCGAAATTAAGTTAAGGTGAAATAATATACATAATCAGAAGCAGCAGCCACCGGGAGACATTTTTCATAGACAAATAGAGTTAGAATCTGAAGTAACCCTAGGGTCAGGAATTACAGTTAGCCATGAATTACACAGTGGCACTCGATTAACAGAGAAAGCCACTTCGATAAGAGCAATGAGGAGTAACTGCCTGCCTGGTGCCACTTCTAAATCAAGGATCACGGGACTTCGTTAATTTCACGGACTACAAATGAACAATTACAAGTGTGAAATGTAGCAGCACGCTCTCTGGCTGAGGTACGTATAATTGCGCCCGATCGTACCGAGTGCCGAGTGTAAGCTTGTTGAAATTATCATTGCCCTGGTTACATTGAGATGAGTACAATTCCATGTTGATTACATTCTCTATGCACGGCTCTGAGAGAGTCAAGAGCCATCCAGTCTTCGGGCTGGGGCTTCTTGAAGAATAAATGCTTGCAATACACACACTTCGGGAGTGTAATATCACTAGGGACCAGATTTTTTGAAAATGCATATGCGCATATTCAAATGAATATTTTGAGGGTTTATTGGATGTATTGCATATTCTGAACATAACAGCATATTTTAGCATATACAGTACATTTCAAATAGTTTCATTTAAAATATCTTGAACTAAATAGGTTTCGCCTGCGTGTTGGGCAACCCTTGAAAGCAACTTTCTGAGCAACAGATGACGAGATAACAGTATTTTACGCCTGGCATTTGAAGAAATAGATGTGGTGGGGCATTCCTTCCACCATCTGGGTAGTACCCCCTTGTAAGAAACTTTCCGAACAACAGATGACGAGATAACAGTATTTTACGCCTGGCATTTGAAGAAATAGATGAGGTGGGGCATTCCTTTCACCAGCTAGGTAGTACCCCCTTGTAAGAAACTGTCTGAGCAACAGATGACGAGATAACAGTATTTTACGCCTGGCATTTCAAGAAATAGATGAGGTGGGGCATTCCTTTCACCAGCTAGGTAGTACCCCCTTGTAAGAAACTGTCTGAGCAACAGATAACGAGATAACAGTATTTTACGCCTGGCATTTGAAGAAATAGATGAGGTGGGGCATTCCTTTCGCCAGCTAGGTAGTACCCCCTTGTAAGAAACTGTCTCAGCAACAGATGACGAGATAACAGTATTTTACGCCTGGCATTTCAAGAAATAGATGAGGTGGGGCATTCCTTTCACCAGCTAGGTAGTACTCCCTTGTAAGAAACTGTCTGAGCAACAGATAACGAGATAACAGTATTTTACGCCTGGCATTTGAAGAAATAGATGTGGTGGGGCATTCCTTTCACCATCTGGGTAGTACCCCTTGTAAGAAACTTTCCGAACAACAGACGACGAGATAACAGTACTTTACGCACTGCCTCAATATGCCGGCAACCGAAAGTATCAATGTGTGTCGGGTAATAGTAATTAATTAGCGTTGTCGTCTATTGTCAACTATGCTCGAAAGAAGTAAAATGTGAAGAGAAATTTCACCTTGAACAACATGCAAAAACGACTGCACATATTACGGCAAATTAAGGAAAGAAGAGTGAATAAGATTGGCTTATTGTTAAGCTCACTTCCCATCCACCAGGATACAGATGAAAACGACGTAGCGAGACTTAAATCCCGGAAACCTGCCTGGAAGACGGCCAGTAATCCAGCTGACATACCTTTTAGACCTGACGAAGCATGGAAGCAAGATTGGGCCAGATTACACCCACATGGTCTAATCAACTTCAATGACCCAACAGCAAAACCTTCTGGGTTCAACCTTCCACGCACCAACTGCACCAGACTAAACAGGATGCGCTGGGGCGTTGGAAGAACTGCTTCTGCACTACACCAATGGGGGGTGGTTGGAGTCTCCATCCTGCAACTAAGGTGCTGAAGTGCAAACCATCAGCCACATCGTGAAAGAATGTCCCCTACGAGCATTCACTGGGCCTATGGAGGAGCTACATCAAGTAACCCCTGCGGCACTCACTTGGTTGGAAGGACTAGACATCAGCTTGTGATGAAATCTCAGAATCTGCAGCTGTGTGTGTGTGTGTGTGTGTGTGTGTGTGTGTGTGTGTATGCGTGCCTCCTAGTTAGTCTGTAATATTTTATATCCATGTATATAAATATGTATATATTTTTCTAATAGCAAGTATATGTAAAATACATTTCAAACGATTGTCAAATGAAACATCATACGCTAAATAAATTGTTAAGTGCATACTTTTCAATTTTTAATGCATATTTTCTACATTTTTGGTGCTTAATTGCATGCATATTGTAATCCTTTTTAGTGCATAAATGTCCAATCCCTAGTTATCACATAGCAGGCCTGTCCAGCTCGTTCCCTACGGGATCAGTGGTCAGCAGTAATTCGTCACCATCTAACTGAACTGTCTCGCCAGGCGAGCAGGCCTATTTTCATCATATTCCGACGATCCTTACTTCTAACTTGACATGTTGTTGCAGTGAGGAATAGAATCAATTTAAATCAACCAATCCCAGACAAGAGCTTACATCGATAGATCGACCTGGACTTCTCTCAATAGTATACGCTCTGAAGCCAGGACTGGCGAAAACCCGTGGGCTAGGATTGGGTAGCATCTTGGTGTGAAAATCCAAGGAAAAGCACGTGCTGGATGGCTGATTTGGAAGTTGAACACCTCTTCTCAATAATCATCGCGAGGATAAACTCGATCACCTCGTGGCGTAATGACTAGCATTATTGGCTGTCACCTATGAGGTTCGGATCCAATTCCCGGCTCTGCCAAGAAATTTAATTCTGGACTGAGGGCTGGAACGGGGTACACTCAGCCTCGTGAGGCAAAAATGAGAAGAGGTGGGTCCGATTCCTACCTCAGCCATCTTGGAAGTGGTTTTCAGTGGTTCCCCCTCTCACCACTTCTACTCCAGGTAAATGCTGGGATTGTACCTAAGTTAAGGCCACAGCAGCTTCCTATCCAAATCCTATCTCAATTACAAACACACACATTAGTACAGACATCACAGTGACACAGGTTATCAGGCAATTTCTACACCCACCCACGTACTCGGAGCTACAACACCAAGATGTCGCAAAGCCCGTAACAGAATTAATAACAACAACTTCTGCTGGACCCTTATCTATTATCTTTCAGTTGACCTTCCTTGGCCAACTCTTGTTCTCTTCCGACCCCAACGTTATTAGGGTATCCAAGGTGTAGGTGTTACAAATGTTTTGATAACATTGAGTAATTTCACCAGAAAATAGCTGACAGACTTCAATTCTTATTTTAATAATTTTTTAACAAGATCAATTAACGTTATCATTATGAACGTAGGCCTAATGTACCACCCACTGTAATATAGTCACGTGTACTCTTCACGAACTTTGATGAATTTGACATTCATCATATAGATTTAAGAATGCCCATTTCTTAATATGTTAATATGCCACTTAATATGTTTACTTAGGTGACAATCATCATATATATTATTTCAGTAGTATAGATCCCTCCCGCGGCGTTCACAAACCACCGATCGTGACAAATGAGCATTCAAATGAAAGAGAATAGACATTAGCAGTGACTTATTGCACTATAATTTCATAAATATCTATAATTACTGTAAAAAATGACTTTTAAAAAACGTACGAAGTGTGCGATTTGCAATCACCGTTGATGCAAGAAAATACGCTCCATAATTGCTGTCCACGAGCCGCTGTGACGCCTGTTTCATGTAATTAAAAATCTGAGGTATTTCCTTTATCCTGAAATGTAAATAGTGTTCGATAATAATTTGGTTGAAATAAAAACATATCCTTTCTCCTTAAGTGTCTTATTATAAACCAATTGGGAAAAATGTGGTTTATGAACATGCGAGATTTCTCGCACGGGTCCGCTAGTAATACTAATAATAAAAACAATAATAATAAAGTTATTGGTTTTACGTCCCTTTTAACAACTGCGGGTTTTAGAGACGTCGGGCTGCCGGAATTTTGCCCCGATGGGGATCTTTAACGTGCCAGTAAATCTACTGACACGGCTCCCTCGCATTTACGCACCCTCAAATGCCAACTGTCTGCGCCAGGATTTGATCCTGCAAACTTGGGAACAGCAAGCGAGAACGTTACCGCTGAGTCACGCAACTAGCTTAGATAATAAGAAAAATAGACTTATGTTACCGTATGATGAATAATGCACATATTTTATATAAAGGGACTTCCGGTGATGAGGAAAACAAGTAAAATTATTCAGTGTTGTAATGACAAGGACAATGTCTATAAATTATACGCTATGTGCTTGAACAATCTAAGGGCATGTCCTAGCTAATACTTAAAAATATATGTATTTATTTACTTGTATTGCTGGATGTAATATTGCTTACTCTAATAATAATACTAATAATAACAAATTAACCAACTTAGAACTCAAGCAACAAAAGCTGGCCTCCACATCGGAGTTTATAACTAATATTAAACCAGCTCCCAGAGATGTCATTGTGGAACAGGGCAAAATAAAGCAGGCAGAAAAGTTTAAGTTCTTAAGCGAAAAGTGGAGAAAGAGAAGCAATCATAGCTAGGATCAACAAGATAGAAGTGGCATACCAGCTAACAAGAGATGTCTACAACAAAAGATCAGTGTCCATCAACGCCAAGCTTAAGCATTATTGTTCAGTCATTCGCCCAAAAGCCCTGTACGCAGAAGAATGCCTGGCAATGAATAGAAAAAGTCTGATTGAAAAGTTAGAAGCCAAAGAAAGGAAAATCCTGATGAAGATCTTTGGACCAATCAGAGGAGTACAGGAGACGGAGGATTCAATTTTATGGCCACATAACACGCATGAGCTCGCACAGACAGACCACCAAATGTTTTTCGACTTTGTTAACACGATAACAAAGGGACCCTGGTTCATCGAAGTTGAAAAAGTTATCGAGAATTAAGAATCACACTTGAAGACATCCAGAAACGTGCACCTCTCCAGAGAAGAGGTTCCAAGAAAAGCCATAATTTAAAACTGGCAAGAAGTGGACTGATGAAAGAATGGAGGCTCACAGAACGCGAATGCGATAATATTGGTGAAGAGTTAAAGCTCTAGGGTGCAAACGGTTGAAGTAACATGGTCCACAGCCGGCCGAAACGAAGAAAGAAGAAGAATGAAAAAAAAAAAAGCATACCACCCAAAACTGCCCGAGAGAAAGAAATTTTAGTTTAACTTTGTAACGAAACAGGTTTTTTGAACCAAGATTCTTTTTTAAATATATTCCGTCTGCCTATTACACTTCTGTAAGTTTTGCGGTTTTTTTTAATGTACCAGGCCAACTGCAATGACTCGTGTCACTGTGTATCAGCTGGTGTCAGAGTGCTGACAGCGGACGTCGCTGAGCGCTTGTGATAACGGAGGACGCTCACAGCATTAAAGTGTCGGTCTTATCAGTGGTCACAGGTGCAATGCTGAATAATGGCGGCCAGCCGAGGGATGGCGACCCAAGATACTCAAGCCGAGGACACATCACAGGTACAGGGTGCCAGGTTGAAGTTACATCAAATTTCGCAACAGAAATCTAGAACATCTCTGTTGAGTAAACCCCGCAACGTAGCCGTGAGGATTAAAGTTGCATACCACGACTGCGAGGCGAGTTGGAAGTCCAGAGATTAAAGCTTCAAATCCCGGCGCTGACAACAGTCACCCCGATTGTGGTGTTTCTACGGATTTTTTCCATGCAAATTCTGAGTTGGTACCTTATTTCAAACCCAGGACACATACCGCAATCCTCCACCCTACTATTAGGCAGGGGCAGATGATCTCGTAGTTCCGCCCCTTAAATCAACAATAACTAACTATTAGGCCTACTTTACATTCTCTATTATAGCCCCCGATAGGTTACCAGACAAATTGAACACACAACACACAGCCAAGTTCACGCGGCTGATGTCCATTCCGTGCCAAGCCCCTACATTAAATTAGTTGTTGATTTTGTTGTTTAGAGGCTTTGCAATATCGAAGTCATGTAGCCCCGTGAATTTGAATGATAATGTGTGCCATTGTGATGGCTGTAGTAGTGTGTGTTATAGTAACCATGGCTCAAATCGGAAAGGAGGCGATCGTGGCATTAATTTAGGAACCATCCCGTCATTTGTCTCGAGTGGAGGTGGTAAAGCACGGAAATCCACTTCTAAGATGGCTGAGTTCTTCTTGGCCGAGTATACCCCGTTTCAGCCCTCAGACCAGAATGAAATTTCTTGGCAGAGCAGTGAATTGAACCCGGATCTCCGTGGTGATGGCCAAGAATGCTAGTCACTACGCCACGATGAGGACCACAATCGAAATAGTTATTATAAATCACTTAAACAAACTCTCCTAGGGTAGCGTTAAATGCCATCTTGATCTTCAATGTCGATTTTTCACCTTTTACAGTCATGGGAATGAAAAAAGTATATGTAATAAGCACTTTCGTAAACCAAAAATTACGGGTGTGAGAAGTTATCAAACATGCGCATGCAACTCGAGGAGCGGTGCGCCGAGGTGGGGGGCTTCACAAAGCCGGTGCAACTGGTGATGTAAACATATTTCGATTGTTATCTAGGTTAAGTAGTATCAAAATGATAGCCTGCATTCTGGTAAGTTATCCTGACCAAATCGCATGTCCCTATCACCCTTAGGAACCGAGTTATGACGTTCAATGCGATGCTGGAAACGAAATCCAAGATGGCGGCATGTTCCCCACGAGGGATTTTTTTTTTTGACTTTTAGTATTTTAATCCAGGCTATTCAAGGAACCTCTGCACCAATTTTTAGATTGATAAACTAATTTTCCTTACTTTGTCCAAATGCTGTCTAATATTCCTGCACTATAACCAAAAATTCAAAACATGATCGTAGCGCGTCACAGCACGCTCGCTAGATGTCAGCATGTCATGCTAGTTCGAGTGAGAATATGATGGTAAAATCTAAATACCGTCGATGCTCAATAGAAAACAAAATAAAAAACGAGCACAAACCTTCTTGATCTCGCGTCATCTCGTACGTGTACTTCATATCAAGTTGAACTTGGTATCGTGTTGTGTTCCAGTCCAGTTAATTTAGCGTGCTTTAAAGTTACACAACAGGGATGCTGATATTACATGAGAGATTACGGATTAACTTAAATATAGATGTAATGAATTAGAAGCAGTATACACCGAGCAATAGCCTATCATTCGGTTGTAAATGCAGAGATACTACTTTAACATGTCTTCGTTGATACTCGGAAAGACAGAAAACTGTTCTAGGAGAAAGGAATTCTACTAATGATAATTGACTACCTTGTTCAACCATATGTTATTGTTTATTCGTATTGGTGGCTTGGGGCATCTTTGGATATCAGCCTTGTGAACTTGAGTTTGTCTGATAACCTGTGTTTTTGTGGTGATTGTAGTAGTGTACGTAGCTGTAATTATCAGGGTCAGGGATGAGGTAGGTGTCCTGTGACTTAAAGCAAGATACTATCCTTGTATTTCTTGCCACGGTGGGTGAGTGGTTATCGTGTCGGACTACCAACGCCAAGCTTGCTGGTTCGCTCCTGGCCGTGGTAAGTGATTTTCGAAAGGCGGCAAAAATCACGATACGCATGGCATACGATGTTGGCATGTTAAAGATCCCATTTGAATTCAGTAAGCCGTCTTCATAATGGCAAAATTAATCTCGGGATTTTCCGCCAACACAAAGTTTCTCATTTCTTTACTAGATACTAGATATTAGATATCTAACCTCCTTGACTTTCATAGTACTTGAAGGAGCAACAAAATTCGACATGCAAGCTGCCCTCTGGGTGTCAAATAACAAAGCTTGCACCCGAGGCCATACGATATTCGTCTTCTTCTTCTTCTTCTTCTTCTTCTTCTTCTTCTTCTTCTTGCTGTCGTTTCGGCCATCTACGGATCACGCTATTTCAACTGCCCTTTTCCATGTCTTTACGCCTGGGCCTTAACGTTCGCCCAGTATTCCCGCATTCGTTTCCTATGCTGTTCCATACGATATTATTATTGATGTGGAACATCTTTCCGCTCGGTTGCTGGATAGTTTTGTGGGAGTGATTTTGAAAATTGGGGACAGAAGTGGATCGGAACGATCGAGCTGGCAGAGGTGGATCTAACGGAAGTATGCACTGCCCGCTCGATCGATCAAACGGAAGTGTACTAACTGGCAGTGGTGGACAATGGAAGTATGCACTGCCCGCTCGATCGATCGATCGAATAGAAGTGTGCCCTAGCTGGCAGTGGTGGATCGAACGGAAGTATAAGACGCACTGCCAACTTGATCGATCGATCCAGCTGGCACTGGTAAGAGAAACAATCAGCGCGCGGTGTCGAAAATTGATACCATGACGCACTCTCGGCCATGTGGAATGTATATGACATACTGAACGGAAGACGCTCATGCGAACTCTGGTGTCAAGTGATTTAAACAAATGGCATGGTACATGTTCGAAGTCTTCGTATCAGTATTTAAATGGTAAAATGCCTTAATATCAAACATTGTAAGTAGTCGGCATTGCATTGGCATAAGGCATTTCAAACTCAATGTCACTCAGGAACATTATCGAAACAAGCAAAATCTAAATGAAACTTAATTCCGTAATGCAGTATTATTGGAACGTGGAAATAAGTCACCATCTTGTGCACAATATTTGCGTAGTCGAAATAGCCGTGGGATTATTGCGTATGACTGTGAATCTAGAGATCTTGGGTTCGAATCCTGGGCGGGGTAGATATTTTTGCTACCAGATTATCATTTTAAACGATATTTATGATATCAATATGACTAATTTTAACAGAATCCATATGAAATTACGTGTTGGTCTGTGAATCAAGAGGACCTGTTTATAAGGAATTTAAGGTTATGAGCGGTGTCGCGTCTATTAATCTAGTTGATCCATATCGTATTCTTTATTTAGGCTAGTGCTGGTGGAAGCTACAAATCATCTAATAAAATGAGTTCCGTATTATTAACTACAATATCTGTAAAACACTCCCTTTTACAATAGATTAATATTTTTGCCAATAATACTATAAAATACCGGTGTATCAACAATTTCACGTGAGGTTTCTTCTATGTCAGATGTTACACATCATATGCGACTACTGTAAGGCTCGTAACTTTCTTCTTCTTTCTTCGATTCGGCCAACTAGGGACCACGTCAGTTCAACTGTCTCTTCTTCCGAGCTTTAACTACCGCCCAGTGTTCCCGCATTCGTCTCCGGTGGTGTTCTTTTCTCTCTTGGGATCACACCTTCCCTGTCTTCAGCTTCGGCTTTTCCTGGAAACCTTTGTGCGTACGTAGTTTTTCCTGAAGTGGAACACGCTCCTGGATATCTTTAGGGGAAATTTCCATTTCACGTAGATCTTTCTCAACTTCCGTGAACCATGCCCCTTTGGTTTTCTTATCTTGGAAGTACGTCAATATCCGTTTTGATATCCTGCCTGGGCTCATTCGTGTCACGTGGCTATAAAAGGCAATCCTTCTTTTTCGAATCGTGTCACTGATCTTCTCCACGTGCTTGTATAATTCGTGGTTGTGACGCCTTCTGTACTCGCTGTTTTCTTTGATAGGACCCAGGATTTTCCTCAAAATCTTCCTTTCTTTCGCCTCTAGTTTTTCCATTAGAACTTGGCTCGTAACTTTATTATTATTATTAATATTATTATTATTATTATTATCCTAGTATTTTCCTGAAGGTAGGGTGGAAAAACTCGGGAAAATACGCGACTGAACACAGCCGCTGTCAACGCCGGGACTTGCTGCAGGTCCACATGGCGGTCATGGTGAACGATTTAACGCGCGTGGCTACGCGACGGGTTGGCCGCAACAAATTATAAGGTTCATGCAGCCGAAACGGAACAAAACGTACCTTCCTTGTCCAAAGATCATGGTTAGAAATCACTTCCTTCCATCTACTGGCCAGAAGTGATTTCTAACCATCATCTTTGGAAAAGGAAGTAAGAAAGCAAGAAGGGAAGCGAGGGAGGAAGAGTTGTGTTTTTTAGGAGCTTTGCGACATCGTGGCAATGTAGCCCCGTGTATTTAGGTGTGTGTAGGATTTGGGTAGGAAGAGGCCGTGGCCTTACATTAGGTATCATCCTAGCATTTGCCGGAAGTAGAAGTGGAAAACAACTTTCAGAATAGCAGAGGTGGGAATCGAACCCACCTCTTCTCAGTTTTGCCTCACGAGGTTGAGTGTACCCCGTATGCCCTCAGACAGGAATTAAATTCCCTGGCAAGGAAGGAAGGAAAAGACGTAGATTTTTTTATATCATTTTGCCGTGTGGCTTCCTGAGAGGCCGAGTGCAGATCTTTCTAGTCGACGCCCGTGGGCGATCTGCGCGTCGGGATGAGAGATGAAATGGATGAAGATGATATAAACTGGGCAAGGATGTGGAAGGAAGCGGTCGTGGCCTGTCAGATGGTACCGTCCCAGCATTTGCCTGGTGGTGAAAATGGGGAAACCACGGAAAACCATTTCAAGGATGGCCGACGGAGGGACTCGAACCCACGCGTCTACCGAGTCAGCAGAGAGCTAGGCTTCATGAACTAATGCTGCGCTTTGGCCAGCGTAGCCACTGCTGTTGGTTAGAGACGTAGTAATTCTAAGTGACTTAACTCCTTTATGTTGAATGCGAACCACATCACGTGACATCTCACTTCAAAAAAGCTCAGAGGCATTAACTGGGAATCAAACCCCGTCCACCTTGACGAGAGGCAAGTAGCTTGGCCACTGTGCTACGAACAGCTGTGATGGTAGGTTCCTGAATTCCATGGTATATAGAGTCCTGCGCGGATACACAGAGCGTTGTCCCCATCCGCACGACTTTTATCCGCATCCGCAAGTATATTATCCGAATCCTCTGATATTACAATAATATTTCTAATTTACTAGATTTTTTTGTCGTGTGGCCTCCTCAGAGGCCGAGTGCAGGCCTTTCTATTTGATGCCCGTTGGTGCCTGCGCGTCAGGATGAGAGATGGAATGGATGAAGATGATATAAACTGGGCAAGGAGGTGGAAAGAAGCGGCCGTGGCCTATCAGAAAGTACCGTTTTGCCTGATGTTGAAAATGGGGAAACCACGGAAAACCATTTCAAGGACGGCCGACGGTGGGGCTCGAACCCACGTGTCTACGGAGTCAGAGAGGACTTGGCCCCATGACCTATCACTGCGCTTTAGCGAGCGTAGCCACTGTTGTCGATAATTTATTAGATAAAGCATAGAGTATTCAAGCAACGCATTTAGACATTTGAGGAGAAAGTCGTTTCCTACCTCATGTATGTCATTTACTATGTTTAGAATGAATGTTATCCAGCCAGAATTGCAACCCTTTTCAGTTCGGAGTGTTAATTTGGTTGGTTCCTCAGTTTAGGGGCTGCAACAACGCGGTCATGTAGCCCCGTGTACTTTGAGTGTGTGTAGAAGCTCTCTGATAACCGGTGTTAATTGGGATGGCTGTATTAATGTGTGTTATCTGTTTTTAATTCAAGTAAGGACTTCCACAATAATTTCAAGTAGTTCCTACTTTTGCTGCCAAATGCCACCGTCAACGACCAACTAGTTCAGTACTTTGTTACCAGATGCCACCGCTGTCGGCTCTTGACGACGAACGAAGGAACCTAAGAACGTTAGTCAAATGTTTAACCTATATATGTAATTTAGCTTCACACAAGTGTAATTAGTGGAAGGTTCTTTAACATGCTATAAATGTATGACATGGGACCGCCGGCTTTACTTTCCCTCCGAGGGAAGGCATACTGAGGGAATGCTAATTTATGCTTAATGACAAATTTGAATGAGATGAGCTTAAATCATCTTATAATATTTGTCATGGAGAAAGACTTAACTGAAAAGATATGATAGCCTATGCCATAAACATCCTGGTACTATTAATGATATTCAACGAGTTCGGATTGTATTCTAAAAACAATCCGCAAATTTATTCCAGACATTATCCGCAGTTTATCCGCTATCCGCACGACGAAACGTTTTGCGGATATTCGCGCAGGGCTTTAGGTATAAACCATAATTATGCACTACTTTTCTTGAATATATTCTGAAAATGCCATGAAGATCGTTACTGGCGTCGAGACTCCATTCACTGAACACGCAGGCAGACAGAATTTATATTTTAATTATATGACACAGTTAAAATTGAAAACAGCAAGATACAGTAAACACAGTAATAAAATGTAAAAAACATTAAAAAACATTCATAATGCGATTAGCGTTAATTGGAAACACATTAGTAATAAAACACATGTGTGCTAATTTATCGAGCCAGCCCGCTATTGCGGATAATGAGATCTCATTTCCCTGGCTAGCAAAGCTGACTGGTCGCACTTTCCTATCTATACCACGCAACACAATGGGGCCTTCCTTTCAATAGCAATTCATTGACACAATATTGCTTTTAAACAAACCTAACGGACCATAATCAAACCATTAAATGCAAATGTCCCCACACAAAAAAAAAAAAAAAAGTCCACTCGGCACGCCGGAAGGCGGAGGTAGATTTCACCGGACAAACTTGGGGATAGGCGAAAATAGGCAGAATATGCAGGTTTTCGTAGAAGGATCAGACCTCATTTATTGCGAGACGGTATTTTATAATTGGAGCTTAATTAACTTTGTTTTTCGTCATTTTATGCTTATTTTAAACATTTTATTGTCTTATGGGAACGGTAACCTTCTTGTCATTTCGGGTCCATTTTTATACTTGTGGTCACACTGTCCTTATGCAAGGTTTCGACACTGATGTGTAACTATGTAACGGTCTGTTACTTCTTTACGCAAAATTCTATCTCCCGCAGAGATTTTGGTTCGTTCCTCAGTTTAGGGGCTGCGACAACGCGGTCATGTAACCCCGTGTACTTAGGGATGGCTGTATTAGTCTGTAATTCAGGTAAGGACTGCAGACGGTCAATTTCAAGCAGTAGTTCCTAATGTTGCTACCAGGTACTACCGTCAACGACACCTAGCTGTGAACTTGGCTACTAGATGCCACCCCAACCAGCAACTCGCAACGAACGTTGGAACTTCCCCTCCAAAGGAAAGCATACTGAGGGATTTTAGCGCTCTTAGAAAATCCGACGACTTCGGCCGGCTTTGAAACCGCGACCTTGGGCATAGACATTCAGCATGCTACCAGTTACGTCACCGAAGCCGCTTCCCACTTGGTCAGATGGAAATACTGAATCTGATCTCGTGCAAGTGCGTTGTCATGGCAACGTCTGATGGCACATCCCTCATCAATTTAGTAGTGTTGCCATGGCAACCTCTGATAGCTCTTGGCATTTTCTTATAATTCCGAAATCATTTTTCTCATCCCTTGGCGTAATGGTGGGTCATATCAAAAATTCTTTCAGACAAAAGTTTTAGGTAATTATTAGGGGAATATTGTCCATTTTGTACGGTTTTGATATTGTGCCTATTAAGAGAGATATGATTAATGTTTCCCGAAAAACTCACTTTTTCCCACCCCTTTGGTCAATGGTTGGTGCTATAAATAAACTCTTCAAACACAAATGTTTGGGCTTTATCCGACACATAGTATGAATGTTGAACGGATTTGATATTTCACATATTAAGAGAGTTATAGCAATATTTCACTTTTTCGAAAAAAAAAGCCCCCCATTTTCACCCCCTTCGACCGATTTAGCCCAGTAACGAACTCGACTGAGATTTTATAGGTATACATATTCGGTAAAAAAATCAAAGTGATTGGTGCTAAATTACGGCAGTTATCGTGTCCACAAGAAACTGATATATATATATACTTTTGAACTGACGGTGGTTTTGGGGTCTGGGGGATGTGAAACGCGAAGATATGTCGAAATTTTCCGGAAGTCGAAACATGGGACCCATTGCAATAGTTAGCTTTCTAATGAAATCTACCAAAAAGGACTGGTCACACCAAGTCTTTCACAGGTTGGAATCTTAATATCTACTCCCGGCTACAAAGAGATATTTCTGGAACTGCGTTGGGCACGCTTTTAAATTCAAAATTTTAAAGGCATAGTCGAGGTCGGACGTGGTAGTAATGTATTGTGCCTAGCGAGTATCTTTGAAATCGCTTCGACCCATAAGATTTTATTACGGGTGGGGGGCACACATACGCAGACATACACACATATCTGCCGTGTTCATAGGAATGTTTTGACTTTTATTTTATTTTATTTAAGTGGGTGCTTTCCGCGCAACTAAATTCTTACGTATTAATTGCACATTTAGACATTTGAGGAGAAAGTCGTTCCTTAGGCAATGTATGCCATATACTGTACAGGGTCATCGAAATATAATGCCAACATTTAACAAAATGATAGCACCGAAACCCTTTATGTTGAACGTGTAATTCTATCACTGAACGCCAGATGGTGAAAGTAAGTTTTGTTTTGGAGGGGAGGTGACCTTGCTATGCGCACACTAGATGCACAGTAGCCAAGGTCGTCCGGGGGCGCGCGCCAATGACTGCACCGCCCGACAAACTGCACCTGATTACAAAGCTCCCATTCGATGGTTTTATCAGTTTAAGGAAACAGGGACAGTAGAGAAAAAATCCAGGCCAGGCGGACCACCAACATCAGCATTGAACGCACGCTTTCCCAATGGCTGGATTGGTACGTGCAATCATTTCAGGAGTAACTGTCAAGATTGCGGCAGAAATTCGCTCCCGCAGGTGCTCCAAATAACGATTTTTTTTCTTCATACACAATGTTTTTAATGTACCCCCAGAAATAATCTAAAGGGGTGAGGTCAGGACTTCATTGGCGCACGCAACCCCGGCCGACCTTGGCTACTGGGCATCTAGTGTGCGCATAGCAAAGTCACGTCCCCTTTAACCAGCTGGCGTTCAGTGAAAGAATTACACGTTTAACATAAAGGGTTTCGGTGCTATCATTTTTTTAAATGTTGGCATTTTTTTCGATGACCCTGTAGTATGTTTAAAATCAATGTTATACAGCCAGAAGGTCAGGGAAGGGATATTGGAAGGAAATCGGACGTGGACCTATTGAAAGGAACCGTCCCGGCATTTGGCTGGTGGTGAAAATGGGAAACCACGAAAACCATTTTCAGAACGGTCGAGGTGGGATTCGAACCCACGCTGTCCCGATGCCAGCGAGGCACGAGGTAGCGCGTTAGCGCTCTCGGCCACCGCGGGACATAATATGAATGACATAAGCTTAAATCATCTTTCATTTGTCATGGAAAAAACATAACGGAAAAGATATGATGTCACAAACATCCGGTTCACACCAAGTCTTTCACAAGTTGCAATCTTAGTAGATATTTCTGAAACTGCGTTGGGCACGCTTTCAAATTCACCACCTCGTGGTGTAACGGCTAGCATGATTGACTGTCTCCATTGAGGTCCAGTTTCGATTCCCGACCCTGCCAAGACATTTAATTCTGGTCTGAGTGTTGGAACGGAATACACTCAGCCTTGGGAGGCAAAATTGAGAGGAGTTCGGTTCAGTAACCACCTCAGCCACCTTAGTAGTGGCTTTCCATGGTTTCCCCCACATTTACATCAGGCAAATGTCGGGATGGTTCATAAGTGAAGGCCACGGCCGTCTCCTTCCCAACCCTAATTTGACTTACAAATTAATACACACAATACTAATACAGCCATCATAACAAAACAGAATATCACACAAATTCCACACCCACCCAAGCACACGGAGCCTCATAAACACGATGTTGCAAAGCCTATTAATGAATCAACAACAACAATACTGACCTAACAAGAGGGAGGTACAGAAGGGACTGTAGCCCCAAAGTCAGGGACGGTAACAGAGGGCAGAGAAGACAATTTAACTCAATCTATTCCTAAATAAATTTAAAATTAAAATTCAGTCAAACTTCTCGATTTTACCGGTTTTTGCCTAGGTAAGAGTTTCAACAGCTTTCCTCCATCTCTCACCAGGCGTGCTGCTACAGCTTGCAAAGCTCATACGCAAGAGATAGATACATTTACGTATGGATAGTCGAGTCGAATTACCATCTTTCGTGTTCCTAAAAAAAACAGGGATGTCAAATTCTTTTTACAGTAGACAAAAAAATACTATTTCTAAAAATGATAACAATTCTCACCGGCAAAGCTTGTAATAAAAACACTATTATTCCGCTCGTGCAACAAAATTTAAATTGAAGAATGGATCTCAGAGGAACTTGTGTCCGCCAGGTTGAGTACGCCTGCGGATTTCCAAAAATATGACATAAGTTATTGCCATTCACAATCAAGTAATCAAAATCCAGCAATCCAGTGGCACGGAAGTTCTCTACGGCCCTGCAACAACATACAATAGGCCTACTGTATCTGGTTGTTGTTGTTGTTGTTGTTGTTGGAGTCTTCAGTCTTTCGACTGGTTTGATGCAACTTTCCATGCTTCTCTGTCCTGAGCTAGTCGTTTCATCTCTACATGGCTACCACACCTTACATCCGAGGCAATCTGTTTAACATATTCTAACCTTTGTCTACCCCTACAGTTCTTATCCTCGACCCTTCCCTCTATAACTAAGTTTGCTATTCCTGGGTACCTTAGTATGTTTCCTACCAACCTATCTCTTCTCTTCATTATCAGTCGCCAGAAACATCTCTCCTGTCCCACTCGTCTTAATGCCTCTTCATTCGTAACCCATCTACCCATCAGATCTTCATCATTCTCCTGTAACACCACATTTCAAACTCTTCAATTCTCCTCCTTTCTGCTGCGCCAACAGTCCCAAGTTTCACTTCCATAGAGAGCCACGCTCCAGATAATGGCCTTCAAAAATGTCTTCCTAATACCTAAATGTATATTCGATTCCTCTTCTGTAGAATTGCTTTCCTTGCCTGTGCTAACCTACTTTTTATATCGCCTTTGCTTCGTCCATAACTGGTTATTTTGCTTTGTAAGTAACAGAAGTCTCCTACTTCCTTTAGCTTTTCACCTGCTAATTCGACATCCATAGGAATTTCTGATTTATTCCAACTGCATTCCAATATTTTTTTTTCTATTTCATAGAGGACATACGATTTCAATTCTGCTTATAATCAACAGAAGCATACACGACTCTCCATTCATGGGTTTCACCACAAGATATGTTCAGTATAAACAAGAAGTTCCACGAGGCAGACGAAGAATGCAAGTGTATATTGTGCGGACAGAAGTGTAGTAGATATCATATCATAACATGCACGTAAAGAACCAGGACAATTAAAGACTATAGCAAAGATTGAAATGTGAAATTAATCTAATGCTCAAACTTTAGTGTACATTCTCAATAAAAATTTAAAAAAATTGTTTTACATTTATTAATTTTCATCATGAATTGTTTCTTATGGTACGAAGGTTGTAATCCTGATCCGATATACTGTAAACGTTCATGTTGAAACACGAGCCGAGGCGCTCTGCGTGGCTACAACTCATTGATAGAGAGACTATGAATACATTTACCTTGGCAGCGCTATTTATTGGCTCTCCATTCCACTCCACTCCACTCCACTCTGTAACGACCTCGTTCATCTCTAGCTTCCACTAACCACACAAACATACTTTTGTTATGTACACACGTATCGACTGCGGCCTAAGACGTTGCTACGAGCATCAATTCCATTTATTTTTACAGATACTGCTCAGATACATGAGAAAACAAAACGCGGTTACAAACTTCGGTAGAGGAAAGCCTTTGGTAAATATTTTGTTACTTCTTACAGGGAGTGTATTTTTTTGTTTTATTTTATTATATTTTTGAGTCTTGGATATTGTGGTCAACACCAGTGGCGTAACTAGGATTTTCTTCTGTGGGGGGTGGGGGGTGAGCGGAATCAAATCTGAAATAATAAGCAATGAACTCAATTTTGAAAATTTCGCACAGTCGCCATCTTGGAGTTATGAAAACAATTGAATTTAATTAGATACCAGTGCATTAAAATGTGTATATAAATTAAGTTCACTGAACTCGGATGGTTAAATCACGTGAAAAATCCATTAAAATGCTTCAAAGTCGCTTGGCCGCCATGTTAGTTTTGTACCTAACTGGTGAACTTGTGGTAGTACCCATTATCACTAAAAAAACAAAAACAAAAAAACAGGACGATATACTTTATGTTACCGTTGCGGAGATACAGAATGCCAGTGAAATATTTCACGTGGCCACCATGTTGAATTGGTGAAACGTATCAAAATTTGAAAGACACGGTCGAGGTCGGACGTGGTAGTAGTATATTGTGCTTACCGAGTATCTTTGAAATCGCTTCGGCCGTTAAGATTTTATTACGGGGGAGGGGCCCACATACGCAGACACACACACGTATCTCGCATGTTCATAGGATTTTTATGATTATTTAACTGGGTGTTAAACCTTCAGCTACGAAATGAAACTCACTCAAGCCTTTCTAGCTTTAATTATTCATTCTATGAAATGCTATTTTTTTCAGTTTGCTCATAAAAATGTAATAATAACGCTTAAATAATTAAAAATTAACTAATTGATTAATTAACACTGTGTACAATTCAGAGATTCATTTTATAAACGAAAGGGTTAACACCCACTGAAAAAAAAGGAAAGGCAAAAAAATCGTATAAACATGGGAGATGTGAGGGTAACGGTGAAGTTCAGCACAAAGCAAGGACCAAATTTTGAAAACCGGGTAAAAATAGTTACGATCTGAATTTTGAACATTTACAAATTTGCTTCTAATAGCAAGAAGCGTGTGTTTCCTTGAAAATGTATACACATGTTGTACGAGACCTATGATAGGCACGGTAATATTATTTCTCTCCTTAAGCTGTGAGTTCCCCCTTAAATGCCTTGACGGTGCAGGGAATCAAACCAAGGACCTTTGAGAACTGAGTTCCAGTGCGTACTCCGAGATCGTAGAGAATGCCTACATTTAGGGGTTTTTGAAGAAAAAAAAAGAAGATTGTAGTTTTACGTGACCGTAATCTTGTGATTATGAACCATGGGACCTCCTTTTTACGTGGAATCCGAACCATAGGACAGGGTATTTCACTTCGAAAAGCTCACATGCATTGCCCGGGAATCGAACCCCGTCCACCTTGCTGAGTGGCCAACATCTTCACCGCCGTGCCACCTCGAGGTTTTTTTCTTTTGTTTTTGGACATATGTTCCTTGTACATAGTTATGTATTGAACTTCTTTAATTACCTTTGTTTTGGGGATGGCGCACGACCTTTATAGAGGCCTGTTTTCCAGTCTTTTCTATAGGTAACCTGCGAATCGTGATGAGGACTAAAATTAATGATGCAGACTTCACGCAAGTTTGCAATCCGAGGAATCAACGATACAAAGTTAAAATTTCAAGATATGGTCAAGAATCGAACACAAGGTCGAAGTCTAGCACGCTCTCCACTTAGCCACGTAGTGCATTTCTGCTTATTGGAGTCAAGGATTGGGTTTAAGGGTTCCGAGATTTCATATTAGGCACCATCCCTATATTTACCAGGAGAGAATGTGGAAGCATAGGGAATAAGGTAGTGCATTAGGAAGTGTCAGAAGCAATATTTTCTCAAGCCCCAAATAATTCATGAATATTTTCAGAGAACATAACAGTTCATTCACATTCTTATAAATGATTTTAAAGTATAGTTACTCATAAGGCGGACATGCTTGATTACCATCAGAACACGAATCTGAATACCCTGTATTCTGGCAGGCAATAAGGCTACTCAATTGAACGGATTAATCTGAAGAATCCATTACACCCTCTTATTTTCTTTTACTTATATTAGCGTGAGAACGATTGGCCACAGCCTATCAGAAACGGAATAGGCTCGTCCTTCACTTCAATCAGTCACGCTGAATTTGCTACGCGCAGAAAGGAATCCGAAGCCTCCGTGCTTAGGCGGCAGCACGCCGGCCTCTCACCGCTGGGTCCGTTGTTTAAATCCCGGTCACTCCATGTGAGATCTGTGCTGGACAAAACGGAGGCAGACAGGTCTTTCTCCGGGTACTCCGGATTTTCCTGTCAACATTTCATTCCAGCAACACTCTCCACCATCATTTCATTTCATCTGTCATTCGTTTAATCATTGCCCCAGAGGAGTGCGTCAGGCCTCGGCAGCCGGCACAGTTTATATCCTCGCCGCTAGATGGGGGCTTCATTCATTCCATTCCTGACCCCGGAGACTGGAAGCAGGCTGTGGATTTTTCAGAAAGGAATCCGCCTCTACAATACATCATAAAAGACCCATAACCTTTGCTAGAGAAATTCCAGTCATGAGGAGTTAGGAACTGCTATGAGTGTATTTCTACTCCTCATTAATTTCATTTCTACGGCTAAATGCCTTACCACCTCAGCACGTGAGGCAGAACTGAGTGGAGATGGGTTCGATTCCCACCTCAGCTGTCCTAGACAGATTACATACTTGCAATCGAATATCCGTGGAAGACGTCAAACACAGTTCATACGAGTTTGCAGAGATACTGTAGAGGTCATCCCTGATACAATTTTTCATACGACGAAACAGTGGCTAGCCAATTCTACTCCATGGAAATGGTCGTCACCTTCCACATCCTAGCTTCGTTGCGTAGTGGCTAGCATTCTTGGATATCACCGCGGGAGCCCGGATTCGATTCCCGGCTCTGCCAAGAAATTTAATTCTGGTCTGAGGGTTGGAACGGGGTACACTCAGCCTCGTGGGGTAAAACTGAGATGAGGCGGGTTTGAGGGTAGCGCTGCACACCGTGAGAATTTGTGTTTAAAAAAAATTAGTAATGAAATTAGCCAAAGTACCTGTAGTAATGGTATCTGGAGATGATAAATTAATAGATGTTGACTCGTCCGCTGTCATAGACCCACCCAGCCATCCCAAATAGCGACACTACTTATATAGTTGAAAATGAAGTATCTGGTAGACATCTTGTCACTATGTCAGGAATGCCAACCCCGCGCGTTTGGTACTATCTCGCACCGTGTATAGAAAGAAACAAAAGAGCGTCGATAATGTAATTTATAATTGCGCCAAATCCAAATCGTCAGTCGTACTTTAACCATGGATTGTGTGGCATGTGAAATTACTTCATAAATTGTATCTTATTAATGTTTTACATACAAAACCAAACCTAACCTGGGGCTTAGGCCCCAGACCCCCTTGCTTGTGGTACTAGCAGTAATTTTCGGCCAGGCAGTACCTAACCTAGTAGCGGACATAAATTGTATCTTATTAATGTTTTACATACAAAAACAAACCTAACCTGGGGCTTAGGCCCCAGACCCCCTTGCTTGTGGTACTAGCAGTAATTTTCGGCCAGGCAGTACCTAACCTAGTAGCGGACATAAATTGTATCTTATTAATGTTTTACATACAAAACCAATTTCTAACTCAAGAAACAATTTCTAACTTTACGTGTGAAAGTTACTAAAACTATGTGTGTCGGAACATTTTCATTTTCAAACTTTAAATTTCCAACAATTTCAATTTCAAACTTTACGTCTGAGTCATTATTTACGTCTCAATAATATGTGTGTCAAAAACAATTTCTAACTTTACGTGTGAAATAGTGAATTTTGTGTGCGACATGTTGGTAACGTAGTCACATGGTGTCACATGACGTGTCCAAGATGGCGTCCGTAGTGAAACGAACACGATAAGATTTCTTTATTTTCGTGAAATAATTATTATTGAGGTGCGGCACTTGTAGTTGAGATTGTGAAACGACTCCCAAGAACTCCGTAAAAGGTATGTAAATCATAAAACCTATATTTTCAATAATATACCTCGTAAAAGTTCGTAAAGTTACGAAAAGGCAAATTCTCATGGCGTGCAGAATTACCGGTTTGAGTCCTACCTCAGTCATCGTGGAAGTGCTTTTCCGTGGTTCCCCTCTTCTACTCCAGGCAAATGCCGGGATGGTACCAAACTTAAGGCCAGGGCCGCTTCCTACCCAAATCCTTCCTCAATTACAAATACACACACATTAGTACAGACATCACAGGTTATCAGACAAATTCTACACACACCCAAGTACATAGGACTACATAACCAGGATGTGTCGCAATCCCCTAAAAGAATCAACAACAACAAATACACACACTACCACAGCCATCACAAAGATAGAAGTTATTAGACAGATTCCCCACACACACCCAAGTACACGGGGCTACATAACCATAATGTGCCAAAACCCCTTGTGGCGTGGTGGTACAGCGGTCAAGCTGTTTGCCTCTCACCATGGTGGACCGGGTTCGATTCCCGGTCAATGCATGCGATATTTTTGAAGTGAAATGCCACGTCCAGTAGTTCGGATTCCACGTAAAAAGGAGGTCCCGTGGCTCATGATCGCAAGATTAACGGTCACGTAAAACTACAAGCTTCCATCCCAAAGCCCTTATATGAATCAACAAGAAACAACTCATCCGAGTTTTCGATTTTCATAGCGCGCACAACAAGACGAGTCTTACTATCAGCAGAAATATGAGCCGAAGGACTGTGTCATCATACCGAGAACGCAAATATACGAGAGTTGTGTCTTGAGATAGAGCACAGCTTCCGTTGCACTAACAGGTTTGAAACATTTCCCAATTACCTTAGTGATTTTCATATTAAAAGACCAGGGCCGTCCAAACTACATTCCGCAGGCCACATCCGTCCCGCAAAAGCTTTTTCTGTGATCCGCCCGAAATGGTTTCAGAGACACACACAGAAAAGGAACATGGTTACGCAAATTATTTTTTACTCAAAACGTAAGCCCAAATAATGTTTGAGGTATGTCAGGCAGTATTGTACAACCTTGTCCAGCAGAGGGAAGTGAAAACAGTCCACCCAGGATCATGGAACTATTAGATCGGCCACTCTTGTACAGAGAAATGCTGAGAGATAAATCACCTCAGGCTACAACCATCTCTGAAGTATTGCCAACCCAAGCAAATAAAAACCATGTGAACATATCCTAAATTGCTCGCAAATAAATTGTATTACGGATGGAAATTGCAACATCGGCCGGAAAAACACATGTTTTCGGCTCCAACAAAATACTTCACACGCAAGGGGGTTTGCAAATAGAAATAGTCTATGACTCTTAATTACTTCAATGTTGGGAATAGAATAGAAATCACTTCTAGGACAACAGGTAGAAATGAAACCCATCTCTCCTCAGATTTGCCTTATGAGGCTGAGCGTTCTCCGTGCCAACCCTCACACCAGAATTGAATGTCTTGGCAGAGCCGGGAATCAAATATAAGATCCGGAGTCTCAATACGTGCCTCGAAACCACAGAAGGCAGCCTCATACAGCAGCACCGTCCAACACTGTGCAAAGTCGCACAGCTGTACACCTTTGAGTGCACAGTGCAGAATCGTCGTAGGCTTGTTGCCTGGTCGGTCACGGTAGACAACGCGAGCGCGCATTATGATATTCTCGCCACGTTGCCTGCAAAATACATTCGTCACCTACGATTCGACCTTTACTGTACATGTTTCTTGAACGAGGACACTCCCCCACCGCGCGGAGTGTAGGGGAAGTAAGGACGTACAGTATTCGCATTATATCTCTGCCGGTGAGGACCGTTGCATTCGAGCCGTCAACTCCTCTACTCCTATTCATAAGACATTACCCCGCATTGTGGGGCACGGGAGTTCTGACGGCCGACTTAGCATAATGTACTCGGCACACTCATTAGTGCTTGCCACACTATTGTTGGTGTGCCAATTTGAGAAATGTCTTTGGTGAGGCTAGTACAGTCGGTATACCTTTTCAGGAAGTAATGATGTAGCTCACTGGCAGAGATATAACGTGGGGACAGTAAGTAATTAGGAAGGGGATGCACACGTGCTAATCCAAGACGCAAACTGTCTGCACAGTGCGGTTCGACCTTGGACGGTGCTGTCTTACAGCTAGCTGTATGGGGCCCAATTCACACTTAATGTCGACAAAAGGGAAACTTGGTTGAGAATACCAAGAAGCAGGTTAAACTTTTGATGTTGTAGAGGGGAAGAGGATCAACAATATTGTCAGAGTAGAGCTGAGCAGAACTTGGGAGAAGTAGTGTAACAAAACACCTCTCTACTTAGCATGATACAGGCATTAGCATTTCACAAGAGGAGGAGGGTGTCTGCACCTGTTCCTAACTTCACGCTCGCCTCTCAACACACCCACGTTACAGTCCATCTTGTGGTGCAGTGACTAACACCCTTGAGGTCCAGGTTCGATTCTCGGCTGTTGTTTGAGTCTTCAGTCTTTTGACTGCTTTGATGCAGCCCTCCACACTTCTTTGTACTGAGCTAATCGATTCATCTTTACATAGCTACCACACCCTACATCCGACGCTATCTGTTTAACAAATTCTAACCTTGGTCTACCCCTAGAGTTCAATCCTCGACCTTTCCTTCCATAACTAACTTTGCTATTCCTGGGTGTCTTAGTATGTGCCCTACCAACCTATATCTTCTCTTCATTAGCAGTAGCCAGAAACATCTCTCCTCTCCCACTCGTCTTAATACCTCTTCATTTGTATCCCTATCTACCCATTTGATCTTCTTCATTCTCCTGTAACACCACATTGCAAACGGTTCTATTCTCCTCTTGTCTGCTGCGCCAACAGACCAAGTTTCACTTCCATAGAGCGCCACGCTCCAAACAAAGGCCTTCAAAAATGACTTCCTATTACCTAAATCTATATTCGATGTCAGATTAGTTAGTTATTGTTCTTTTAAGGGGTGGCACTACGAGGTCATCTGCCCCTTATTTATTTATTTATTTATTTATTTAGCGTATGATGAAAACAACCTATAAACTATTTACATATCCAGTGGAAGATAAGCACAGAGTAGGCTAAATACAAATTATCATGTATGTACAAAGCAATTTACGAAGCTTGAGAGAAAAAATAACAGGAACAAAACAATATATTTATACATCACTATCTACCTGACAACTTCGACAGTCCAATTGTAAACATTGAGTGTGAGTGATGTACGTCTCACTTTAATGTGAATGTCCAATTCCGCTACCCACTTCACTGCATCTGGTGTTGCTGAGTTGAGGTCTTCCATGGTGCCAGAGAAAGCACGGAGTGCCCCTGATGTCTGATTACAGATTACTTTTCTTTAGAAATGATTTCCTTACCTTTGCTAAACTACTTTTATATCCTCTTTACTTCGTCCATCACTGGTTATTTTGCTTCCTAAGTAACAGAAGTCCCCTACTTCCTTTACCTTTTCACCTGCCAATTCGACTTCCATAGACTGATTTTAATAGGCCTACCTCTTCGGCTATCCCAAGAAATATGTATTATGCTATTCATAATTCATTTTAGGGACTTGGGACATCTTTGGTATCAGTCTCGTGTACTTGAAGTAAGGTGCTATCTCAGTATTTGCCTGGAAGGAGTGTGGATAAAACTAAGGGAAAAAAAAGATAGCCACTGTCAGCACCGGGAGTCGAACATCTGATCACCGGACTTGGTGCAGCTCCCCTTTTCGCACCACACCCTACATCCAAGGCAATATATTAACGTATTGTAATCTTGGCCTACCCCTACAATTCCTCCATTACTTATGTTTGCTATCACTCACCAAAAACATCTCTTCTCCCCGACTGATCTTAATACCTCTTTATGATTGGGTGCGTGGTGCAGCAGTAACGTTCTCGCCTGCTGTGCTCAAGGTTACAGGATCGAATCCTGGGGCAGTCAGTTGGCATTTGAGGGTGCGCAAATGCGAGGGAGTCGTGTCAGTAGATTGACTAGCAAGTCTGGGCAAAATTCCGGTATCCCGGCGTCTCAAAAGCCGCAGGAGTTAAGAGGGGCGTAAAACCAACAACATTATTAATTTTATTATTATTAACTTATTATATTCGTTCAGCCCCCCAAGGAGCACGTGGAACCATTAAATAACACTGGAATTCATCTTTTTAGCCTACTTTCGATTTTTGCAAAAAATGAAAGTAGACTTATGAGATCAACACAGGGCGAAAAAAGTGTGTCTGTCTGTGTGTGTGTATGTGTGTGTGTGAGTCTGTGTGTGTGTCTGTGTGTGTGTGAGTGTGTGTACTCTGAATGTCTGTCCCCCCCCTATCAATTCGAACACGGTGAATGCGAATTGAACGAAATTTGGTACAAAGGTAGCACTAGCAAAGGACACCTCAGTGTCATGTTTTATATCGCCGCCATCTTGACGGAAACGTAATGGCGGCCTCACAAATGTTCAAAGCTTAAATCAAATTACGACTAACCTAATCATCCGATCTCTACCAAATTTTGCAACAACATACCTTTATGGGGGGAGCATCCTTTGACCAAACCAATAGGTCATCAGCGTAATAGTTTACGGATGGCGGCCATCTTTGAGTGAAAATCGATTCCCCCTATTAATTTGAACACGGTGCAACCGAATGGAACGAAATTTGGTACGGAAGTAGTACTAACGAAAGGCACCTCAGTGTCATGTTTTATATCGCCGCCATCTTGACGGAAACGTAATGGCGGCCACACAAATGTTCAAAGCTTAAATCAAATTACGACTAACCTAATCATCCGATCTCTACCAAATTTTGCAACAACATACCTTTATGGGGGGAGCATCCTTTGACCAAACTAATAGGTCATCAGAGTAATAGTTTGCGGATGGCGGCCATCTTTGTGTGAAAATCGATTCCCCCTATTAATTCGAACACGGTGCAACCGAATGGAACGAAATTTGGTACAGAGGTAGTACTAACAAAAGGCACCTCAGTGTCATGTTTTATATCGCCGCCATCTTGACGGAAACGTAATGGCGGCCACACAAATGTTCAAAGCTTAAATCAAATTACGATTAACCTAATCATCCGATCTCTACCAAATTTTGCAACAACATACCCTTATAGAGGAAGCATCCTTTGACCAAATGAATAGGTCATTAGCCTAATAGTTTGCGAATGGCGGCCATCTTTGTGTGAAAATCAATTCCCCCTATTAATTCAAACACGGTGAAACCGAATGGAACGAAATTTGGTACAGAGGTAGCACTAGCAAAGGGCATCTCAGTGTCATGTTTTATATCGCCGCCATATTGACAGAAACGTAATGGCGGCCACACAAATGTTCAAAGCTTAAGTTAAATTACGACTAACATAACCATCCGATCTCTACCAAACTTTGCAACAACATACCTTTTTGGAGGGAGCATCCTTTGACCAATCTAATAGGTCATTCGCCTAATAGTTTGCGGATGGCGGCCATCTTTGTGTCAGAATCGATTCCCCCTATTAATTCAAACACGGTGAAACAGAATGGAACGAAATTTGGTACAGAGATAGCACTAGCAAAGGGCATCTCAGTGTCATGTTTTATATCACCGCTATCTTGACGGAAACGTAATCGCGGCCACCCAAATGTTAAAAGCTAAAATGTAATTACGACCAACCTAATAATCTAGTCTCTACCAAATTTTGCAACACCATATCTTTATGTGGGAAACATATTCTGACCAAACTGCAAGAACATCAGCCCAATAGTTTGCAGATGGTGGCCAAGTATGTGTGCAAATCGATTCCCCCTATCAATTCAAACACGGCGAAACCGAATTGAACGAAAATTTGGTACAGAGGTAGCACTAGCAAAGGGCACCTCATATTCATGTTTAATATCCCTATAGCACGTTGTATTTCAACAAGCTACTACAACCAACATTCAATCATACTCCTTGAAAAGGACAAAGAGTTATAACAATACCCATGCATTTAGGAGAAAGTAGGCTATATGTTCTTTACTGAACATCTTGTTTGAACTTCTTATTCGCCCAAAATGTCTTCGTTCTTTTACTCTGGGCCTGCCGTCTTTCTTGTGTCCATGAATTTTGGAGTTTCAAGCTTTTCTCGGATGGATTCTTGGGTGCAAATTTGTGGGTATAGATCTTTTGTCTGTAAGTAGTCCTTGTTGTAGTCAATGGATCATGCCGACTTCAGTAAGGTCCATTTGTGTATCTACTAGCCAGTGAATTTTGGTTTGTCGGTTCCCATTGATAATAAGAAATATTTTCTTAGTCAGACGTGAATCATCCATTCGTGTTAAATGTCCATAAAATTTTACACGCCGTTTGCGTTTGACTGAAGAGAATCGTTCAGTTATTGCATATAGTTCTTCCGAGCTTTTTCGTATCCATATACCATATTGAAACGTGGACCCGAATATCTTCCTTAGTATCGGTCGTTCAATTTTCTCGATGTCCTTGATGTGAACTGTGAGTGACGAGGTCTCCGTTGCGTAGAGTGCAACTCCTTCATTAGAAGTTATTCTGTCTACAGATATAACCTTCAGTAATTTCATGTAACACCACATTTAAATTATTCTTTTCTTCTCTTTTCTGTTACACTAACAGTGAAAGTTTCACAGCCCCAGCCCGAGTTATTCGTAGCTCCCTCCCCCTCCCTCAGAAAAGAAACACATTTTTGGTAATACATTTAGGAGAAAACAGGCTATATGTTATTTGCTGAACATCATGTTTAATATATATAAGGTGCGTTCAAAAAGTAACGAGCAATTGCAGAAACCAGTACCTATATGTTAGAAGTATTGGCCTGGCTGTTGAGGCATTTGTCCCACTGGGACACGAGGCGGTGAACGGCTGTCTCATAAAATTCCCTGGGCTGCGACGTGAACCAGTTCCGCACGTACAGCTGGACGTCGGCGTCCGAGGTGAATCATTGGCCCCGCAGAGCCCATTTCAGGGGACCAAACATGGCATAATCACAGGGAGAGAGATCTGGGCTCTAAGGAGGGTGGTCAAGAACCTCCCATTTGAATTTCTGCAGGAGTGCCGCGACTGTGTTGGCCGTATGAGGTCGTGCATTGTCGTGAAGCGACAACGGCGTCTATGGCGTTCACTGTCACTCGGCGGTCCTGGGCAATGAGTGCATCAACCAGCTGGACGTTGTCATCGGCAATGCAGGGGAGGGGGGTGCCCTTGACCAGGCATCATCGGCTAACGACACCCGTCCTTCCCTGAAGCGCTTGTGCCACGCCTTGACCCTTGCAAGGGACATCCTGTGTTCACCGTACACTTGTGACATTCAGCGATGAATGTCCGTTCCCCCTGCTCCTTTCGCTGTCAGAAACCGAATAACACCTCTTTGCTCTTTGGTTGACGCCTCCATATCACTGTTTGCAATGCGACTGGCAGCGTTGGACGATTGATGCATGCTGCCGCTCGCTTTGTATCGTCACGTGACATGCACGCGTGCCCTCTAGCGACGGGCTGTGACCTTCCACGCTCTGGTCGGAACCACACCTCGTTACACATGCCACGATTAGCCGACGTAGTCACCGGTTTGCGCATTCCAGCCTCCAGCTCGTTACTTCTTGAACGCACCTTATATTACAACTCACTGTAGTAAAATATGGGATTGGGCACCTACGAGTTTAATGTTTTCATCCGTCGCCATAATATCCTTTACAAACTACAAAGCACTGCGCGTGCTAATGAGGGAACTCTATGCAGTCAGGCATCAATGAATTCGAAAAGCACCAGATACATTATCAAGAATTCAGTATGTACAGAAAATAGTGTTACCGGCATCCACCAGTACACACAGAGAGAGTGGTAAACATTGTAGTAAAAAGGCGACGCATGCAATGCAGAAGTATTTTTTATATTAAAAATAAAATGTTCTCAGATTCGAATATATTAATAACGTAAAGATTTGCATGTTTTCATCACATTTAGTGAAACTGTGGCATAACTAGAAATCTGCACTTTTTCAGTTCTTACCTCGGTATAGTGCTGGAAAATGCTATTTATTGATTGTTTAAATCGACACTACACTATCGTTTATCTTGAAGTGGTAGAAGCCATTCATCAGTGTTGCCTAATTATATTAAAGAAAGCTTTCCAGTCGGTCAACATAAATTGTCATTAGGCGGGAAACAAGTATTTACATACCGTAACCTGGAATAAACGAGATATTATTACACGCCCTTTTGTACAAAATGGGGTACCGGTACGTGTTTCGTACGTCGAACGGAGAATTGGCGGACGGAGTTCCAGGCCAGTGTTAACAAGCAGATGGATATAATCGCCTACTGCGAGACGACCCCCCTTTCTGAAAACCAATAGTTTTGTTTCTTCCAAGTTTATGAAGAATTCGTTGTTATTAACCCATGTTGTGAGGTTGTCTATTGATTCTGTAAGTCTACCAAGTCTGTTGATCCAAGGACCATGTCATCTGCGTAGATATACATTTTTGTTGAAGAACTACTGTACATATCTGAGTTACATCCGTTGTCATGACATTAGAGAGGAGAGGGCTCAAAGGGTCTCCTTGAAGAACACCAGAATATATTGTATTTATTTATAAAAACGGCAAAAATATGTAAATAAATAGAAAATATTTGGTTCAATAAAAAACATGTAGTATAGCCTACTTTATAAGGAACTGTATTTGTTTTTAAATAATAGAAGGCATTCTTCTTGCAATGAACATGTTTTTGGATTATCCGTGTTTTCCGATTGTCCCTGCCATTCATCCCGGTCATTAGCCCGGAAAATCTCGAGTATACCGTTGACTACTTGTACAATGACACACCAAAGGAATCCGCGATGAATTCGGCTAAACCGCCAAAATTCCTTGCGAAGAATTCACAGTATTTCTTTATCACAAGACATTGACGGAGTAAGTAAGATTGCTGAAACTCAGCACAGTATTCTGAATGAAGATTCCAAGATGAATATAAGACACCCAGGCGTTGAAACCATTGAAGGGAAGCCGATGTTCGTGTAAACAGGAAAAGGAGAACATATGTTGAAAGTTATCACACACACCCCATGACTCCACAGCCAACGTTATTTATTTTTCTGACATTGATTTATATTCTATATGGCCCACCAGATACGTGACTGGTGCCCACACCATCTGACTGAGCTAGCAGAACCACACAGCTGTTTTCTTGTTACTGGCGAGCCCCTCCTTGAATTATCACTCCCCTTCACTTCATGAAAATACTGCTGAAATGCTGGGAGATTTTAAAACATTAACTACAGTAGTTGTAAAAATAAAGAGGCAAAACTAAATTTATACTTATACAACACGATTGTGCGCAATTATATTGGGTGTTATGCGCTGACAATGAAGAAAATTACTAAATTCACTTGGATGGCCAGTTTCGACCGCCAAGCGATCATTAAATCCCTTACACTCAAGTAGAACGGACAGTGTTTGTCATAGCCGCTGCACAAGAACGGATACCACATAGCTAGGGTGACCAACTTCCCGTATTTGACCCTATCTTTTTACAATCTCCCAGATTCCGTATTTTCTGTCTTTTTGGGTGAATTTCTTCCGGTTTTCTTTTTCGCCAAGTAAAATCATTCAGTTCCATTCATTTACATTTTTTCGCCCACGGTCGAAATTCGTTTAAACGTTTGAGAGCAGACGCATTTGATTCTATATCGAGCGTTTTCTAACGATTAGCTCGTTTAGAAATGACCAACCAATGAGTTTAAATCTCATAGTCTGTTAAACCAATGAACGCGTACTTCGTTCTTTTCTTTCGTTCTTTGTGTTGTTCTGCTAGAGGTGCTTTGGCGTGATTTCGTATCAGTGGTTTATGGTTTTACTGTACATCAGCTGTGAGCCGTAGAGGGCAAGAGTTTATAATAGAATAATTGGCAGTGATGACGAAGTTAAGACGCCACCAAAAGAGAAAGAAAATGAAGTATATGTGTACATATCTCTCGAAATGGGAAGTGTATATTCCTGGATAGGACCTGCACAGTCTAATGTTTATAAAGAAAGTGTTCGATCTGCACACGCGAGTTTAGCATCGCACATGGTGGCAAGAACGACTGTATACAGCGCATAAAATAAAGTTTTTTTTTGGTGAAACGTTTCCGAATTCTAAATCTCCCTTATTTTTGGTCAAGAATATAAAAATCTCCCTACTTTCTTCAGAAATAGTCGGACATCCTACACATAGCTCAACCAGTTAAGTTCTTTAATCCATACCAAGTTAAAAACCACAAACATGACCATTTACAAACCACTAGAGATTACCACATTAATCAAGCAAATCTGCAGGTCCCACCAACAACATCATCATAATAAAAAACACACAAAACTAGCAATTTTGACAATGGTGCACAAGTTTACAATAAACGTCTGTCTCTGTACATATTGTAAATACTTGAACCTACGTATTATATATATACATACATACATATAACCACTGAGGACTTGCGCATGGGTATTTTAGACCCAAATCTTAAATAATGTTCAATATATTCGGTTTGTGCAGCCCTTATTTGAAGGGTCCACGGGAAGAAGGGGGAATGTCACTTTGTAAAATCGAGATATCAGCGCGATCTGGTAGGCCTCTTTGCGACGTATTGAAGGCACAAATTGTGTCTGGCTAAGAACAATGAAGGTCGTGAGGAAATGACGTTTCAAGTTGACTAGTACATATAAGTACATATAAGTAATGAAACTTTAAAACTCGTTTCCTGAACATTTTACATTATTTGACGTTCCCCCTTCTACCCGTAGACCCTTCATTTCCTGTCGCCTACGATTACATGACAGTTCCCCACACTGACACTTCCACACACTGCCCAAAATACTGACACTTCCCCACAGCCCTTGGACGCGGCTACCTGTTTAATGACTCGGAAATAATCTCGACTGACAGTTCCACCCCCCCTCCCTCCCCCCTAAGGCTATAGGCTTCAGCGATCATCATTACAGCCGCACCAGTGACAATGCACCTTAACATAATACTCCTTTGGAAGTGCTCGGTCTATTTACTTCATTACTAACACGGTCTCGAAAATATAATTGTGATGTAGTGTAATTTCCATCAAAATAAAATAAATGCAGAGTCTGATTTCCATTACACTTTATCCAGGTTGTGGACTGGCTACATAATAACAAAACCGGTCATTTTGGTGTTGTTATCATTTTGGCGTGTTTAATATCAGCTTTCTAGGCTTCGTCAGTTGTTTTGAATTTTTATTTTGTTCAACAGTAATATTAACCTACTCCATTTTCTGTGAATAGGCAACTGCCTTCAGAAAACTTTTCATTCTTTTTTGTCATTTTCGAACTTTTTCTGAATGTTCTCAATCCGTCCGTCTAGTTTGACATATTTTCGTCTTCTTTTTCTTCCTTCCATGTTGAGCTCGGCCTTTACAAATGCGCAGTTTGTCTTCTCAGCTTCCGTCTTCAACACTTTGACAACCTCTTTTAATTTGGGGTGAGGTCCCCGGACAAGATTGTTGAGTCGGTTGTTCCAGCCCTCAACAGCATTCGTTGTCCTGTGTCGTGCTTGGTGTCAGTTCCACATCTCGATTGGAATGTCTTGGTTATCTAGCCAGTTTTCAACGAAGTAGTCAAAAAACTGGCTAAGTTTGGGACTTTCTGGAGCTTGAGAGTGTATTTCCACCCATCCATCGAGCACATCTTCAGGCTTTAAAAACGCAAGTGCTGGGCATTTTGTCATGTGAAAATGACAGCCATGTATTTTTGTTGTTGGAAATACGTCTTTCAGAGAATAAATTACAGCAGCTTCAAAATCCACATTTATGTCCTCAACTTGATCGTTTTCATAGTAGCCTTGGTGGTGGGGTGGAGATGTGTGTGGAACTGTCAGTTGAGATTATTTCTGAGTCATTAAACAGTTAGCCACGTCCAAGTGCTGTGGGGAAGTGTCAGTATTTTTTGCAGTGTGTGGAAGTGTCAGTGTGGGGAACTGTCCGGACACCTCGCCTACAATACCTCACTTCCTAGCCTTGGACTTCACCCTGCTAAAGTAACATGTCCATAGCTTTGTGAACACCCAAGTTATTACTATTTTATTTACCGTCGGGTCAGATTTACCATGGCAACAGTCCTCGCGTGACAATTCTCGGCATAAGGACGATATGTAAAAATAAGCGGGGAAAATCCACCTATTTTGTGCAGCACCAGAACAAACCACAAGGCTCACGTACCTTTTGATCTATTTTTAGGGGTTAGGGATACCTTGGTCATCAGGTGACTAAAATTAAAAATAATTGCTCTGCCACCAATTTTCAGGCCAATCATACTGTTGCAAAAAGTATTGTAATTTTTCTGCATGTTAATTTCGAACAATGCAATGGGATTGGTTTATCGGAAGACACATGGTGTAAATTACTTAATTAAAATCCGTACGACTAGAAAAAAAAGGGGGTGTTACAGTCTAGGGCAAAATGCCCAGCACCAGTCCTCGAGTTATAATTTTTTCACAATAGTTCTCAAGGGGTAATATGAAAATGAAAATCCACAGCCTGCTTCCAGTCTCCGACTGGGTCAGGAATGGAATGAATGAAGCCCCCATCTAGCGGCGAGGATATGAACTGTGCCGGCTGCCGAGGCCGGACGCACTCCTCTGGGGCAATGATAAATGAATGACAGATGGAATGAAATGATAGTGGAGAGTGTTGCTGGAATGAAATTTTGACAGGGAAAACCGGAGTACCCGGAGAAAAACCTGTCTGCCTCCGTTTTGTCCAGCACAGATCTCACATGGAGTGACCGGGATTTGAACCACGGACCCAGCGGTGAGAGGCCGGCGTGCTGCCGCCTAAGCCACGGAGGCTGTTAAGGGGTAATATATCTCAGCAAATTCATCTCAAGCCTTGAGTGAGAGCGCTGTTGTCGCGGGGAGCGAGCAAGGAAAAGCATAGTAGTTCGCGTATTTTCTTGGGCTTCAGTTGAAGTTGTCGCGCTATAGCCTGACTGAAAGGGATCTGATGATGGGTCACTTAACGTACGAAACTGGTTATCCAAGTGAATTTATTAACCTTGTGTAATTTATTTCAGTAACACCCAATGCAATTGGCTACAATCGTGTTGTACAGTATAAGTATAAATTTCGTTTTGCCTTTTCCTTTTACAACTAGTTAATATTGTAAAATGAATGCCCAAACATGAATTTTGAGCTGATCTAGTTACCGATAACAGCTTACAAATCACTACCAATTTAGTCAGTTATGTGCACTGTTTCAATGGACACATCTCACATTTTAATTTTTTTTATCGTCCGTTCTATAAACTGCGACTTCGGAAGGTAATGTAATGTGATAGGGCGAGTTTTGCTCTGATTGCCAACAACAGCGATATTATTCAGTCAGCATCAATATTTCCCGGGGATGATAAATGCCGCGGTTAAGGTGATACGTTCCGTGTGTTCATAGAGCGGGTAATGACTGCTTGGTTATGAGCTGGTGTTCAGACAAATTAGCTTACCCGCTGCTGTGCCCAGCACAGTTGAATGAGAAGAAATGGTTTGTAATGTTTATCAGCGCTTGCAACACGAGTGCTATGTGTAGCCGCGGCTCTGGACTTCATTACATGAACAGAGTGAATACTACATATTATTATTATTATTATTATTATTAGTATAGGCCTATTATTTATTTCGTATGGATGAGCAGCGATTTACGAAGAATACTTTAAGAATATTCGACAGTAGACCTAACGTGTCAGACAAACGGTTCAGGGAGGTGCGGAAGGATTTTCATCAGGATGGACTAAATTCGGAAGACATTTCAAACCGCACTAAGCTTAGGTCAGTTATAGAGAAATTCCAAGGATTCCACTACGAACCAAAACTGAACAGTGGTTGGACAGAAGAACGAATGCGAAGATTTTGAGCGGCGAAGAAGGCCTCAGTTACCTAACGTGGTCTTAAAAGGCCTTAAACGAGTATACACATTATTACTATCGTACATTCCCTTTTAAGAGAGCGTCTGAACTTGAACAATTTTCATGACAACCGAGTCTTGCGGTGACGTTCTTCTCAAATCCTCTTCATTCGTGAACTACGTTCTTTCTTCCGTTCGTCCACTTTTTTCCTGGCATATTTGGTAGCACTTCTTTATCAAATTTTTCTCTCTTTGGTTTTTCTAAATTTAAACCGATCATTCATATCGTGCATAGTTATGCTTAGCTGCTTGAGGTCTTCCTCAGTTTCCTGTATCCATTTGGACTTGGTTGGTTCTTAAGTTTAGGGGCTGCGACAACGCGGTCATGTAGCCCCGTGTACTTTGGGTGTGTGTAGAATCTGTCTGATAACCGGTGTTAATTGTGATGGCTGTATTAGTGTGTGTGTTTTCTGTTTTTTAAATAAAGTAAGGACTGCAGACTTTTGAATTTTTCAAATAGTTCCTACTTTTGCCGCCAAACGCCACCGTCAACGACTACTAGTTCAGAACTTACCTACCAGACGCCACCGCAGTCGGCTTTTGGCAACGAACGTAGGAACCTAAGAGCGTTGTTTACATTCTTAACCTATACAATTTAGCTTCACACATGTGTAAATAGTGGAAGGTTCTTTAACATGCCATAAATCTATGACATGGGCCCGCCGGCTTTACTTCCCTCCGAAGGAAGGCATACTGAGGGATTTTTAACGCTCTTGAAAAATCTGACGACTTCGGCCGGATTTGCATTTGGACTTGTTTTTGCTGTTGAAGGTGATGTTGAAAATTTGTTTTGTAATTCTGTGGTGGTCCATTCTGTAATTGTGACCGAAAATGTAGCTCATCGTGTCGGTGATAGTTTCTATACAGTCGATTGTTATTATTATCATCGCGGGTTAATATTACTAGAACCCGGCCCACCAATATCCATTGAATTGCAATGTAAATATCGACAGTACAGTAACAGGTTATTGTTGTGGTGGTGGCGGTTGTTTTAAGAGATAGCATCGATACCACATGCCCTAAATTTGGACATTAATTTAATGACCAGAGTATATTTAGCAAGTCTTCAAGTGAGAAGTATCTCTAAATATAGCTTTCTCTCTCTCACCGCTGTTGAATCTCCCATCTAAGTACGAACGATGAAACGCCAAAGTACAGCCTGGACACGATCCCCGGCTCTGACAAGAAATTAAATTAAATTCTGAAGTCTGGAACGAGGTACACTCAGAATCAGGAGAAGAACTAGTAGTGGCTATCTGTGGTTTCCCACTTTTACTCCAGGAAAATGCCACCTCCTTTCCGAATCCAAGTCTCACTTACAAAAACACACACTACTATAATAATAATAATAATAATAATAATAATAATAATAATAATAATAATAATAATAATTCAAATGCACTTGTCGTGGCAAATTATTGGTCAACCAGTGTTTAAAATGTCTATTGTTTAATATGTCTATGTTTACTTTGTACTTCTGACACGATAAATAAATAAATTAATTAATAATAATAATATTAATAATGTTATTGGTTTTACGTCTCGTTTAACTACACTGGCTTTAAGAGACGCCGTGGTACCGGAATTTCACCCCGAAGGGAATCTTTAGCGTGGCAGTAAATCTAATGACACTGCTCCCTCGCATTTGCACACCCTCAAATGCCCGCTGACTGCGCCAGGATACGAACCTGCAACATTGGGCCCAGCAAGCGAGAACGTTACCACTGAGCCACGCAGCGAGTCAGACACACAACTACAGACACAAGCCCCTAGTAGACAAAATCCTCCACACAACCTAGTACACAGGGCTGAAAATCCATGATGTCGCTAGCCCCTAAATGCTCTATCAACAGAAAGTAGATGAATTTCCAAGAAGTCAGCTATACTGGAAGACGGATAAACATGTCCTAACAACAGAAGAAATGTTGTTGTTGTTGTTGTTGTTGTTGTTGTTGTTGTTGTTGTTGTTGTTGTTGTTGTTGTTGTTGTTGTTGTTGTTGTTGTTGTTGTTGTTGTTGTTGTTGTTGTTGTTGTTGTTGTTGTTGTTGTTGTTGTTGTTGTTGTTGTTGTTGTTGTTGTTGTTGTTGTTGTTGTTGTTGTTGTTGTTGTTGTTGTTGTTGTTGTTGTTGTTGTTGTTGTTGTTGTTGTTGTTGTTGTTGTTGTTGTTGTTGTTGTTGTTGTTGTTGTTGTTGTTGTTGTTGTTGTTGTTGTTGTTGTTGTTGTTGTCTCACCTGGAGGCCCCGGGTTCGATTCCCGGCTCCATCAGGGATTTTTGAAACTGAAGTGAAGGCTGGAACAGGGTGCACTCAGCCTCGTGAGGACAATTGAGCATTACCCGTTTGACGAGTCCTTGCCGGCGATATATGTGTGAACTACAAGTTATCAGCGGTGTGACGCAATCTGTTTTCCGGAGATAGCGGTACAGTCTGCAAAGTAGGCTGTCGATGTATCATTGTGACATTTGTTTTGCGTTTGATCAGTTGGGTATTTCAAAAATGCGTTACGTGAATAGTTTTAGGGTATTCACATGCTTAACAGAAGAAAAAGGAAGTTTGTAGTTTAACGTGACCGATAATCTCGCGATCATACGCTAAGGGATCTCCTTTTTACGTGGAACCACAGGACATGGCATTTCACTTCAAAAATCTCACACGCATTGACCGGTAATCGCTTAACTGAAGAGTAGTGTATTAGCTCGGTAGAATTATTGTTTTAGTGTAAACAATATATTAGCATCAGAAACAGAACAGCTAAGAACATTAATTCTGGTGTGAGGACTGGAACGGGGTAGCCTACACTCATCCTCATGAGGCAAAACTGAGTAGAGGTGTGTTAAATTCCCATCTCAACCGTCTTGGAAGTAGTTTTTCGTGGTGTCACTTTTCTACTCCAGGCAAATGGTTCCCAACTTAAAGCCATGGCCGCCTCCTTTCCACCACTGAATTACGAATACACCCACTACTACAAACTCCACAATATCATAGGTTATCAGACAATTCTACACTCACCCAAGTACAAGGGGTAAATGACCACAATGTCCAGGCCCCTCAAATGAAACCAGACCAATTTCCTTCAATGGAAGATGCAATGGAGATTTTTTTTGTCGTGTAGCCTCCTGAGAGGCCGAGTGCAGGTCTTTCTAGTCGACGCCCGTGGGCGACCTGCGCGTCGGGATGAGAGATGGAATTGATGAAGATGAATGAAACTGGGCAAGGATGTGGAAGGAAGCGGCCGTGGCCTGTCAGAAGGTACTGTCCCAGCATTTGCCTGGTGTTGAAAATGGGAAACCACGAAAAACCATTTCAAGGACAGCCGACGGTGGGGCTCGAACCCACGCGTCTACCGAGTCAGCAGAGAGCTTGGCCCCTTGACCTAACGCAGCGCTTTAGCCCGCGCAGCCACTACTGTCGGTGCAATGGAGATCTCGGTGGTCAACGTTCTTTAATGCCAGACCCCGTTAACTTTGTGTAGCGTGATTCGATTTACGCAAGGTCTTCCGGCATCGTTCCTCGGAGAATAACTGGTTTCCTCAGACGGAGAAATGTGCAGGCATTTAAATGGAGTCAGTCGTCTTCTTCCCAGCATTGGGGGATTGGAAACTGGATCTGACGGTCGTGCAACACGAGGCCATTGAAAAAGAAGCCTTCATTACTGGCAGTCGTACGTAACAGAGGCTGAGCCGGGGGTCTTTTTTTTACTGGGGTAGCTATTGTTGAAATAGCAGTCTCAGGTTAGATATATTTTTTGCCCTATTGTCCAATAGCTCCTCTCAGCTTGCAAACATATGGCAACCAGAAATTCTACACACTAGAGGTTAGAAAGAGACATCCCAAGACTTCCCAACGATATTTTTAACTGGGATCTGCTCTAGGCAATCGTTAACCCTTTTGATGCCAATCTACTATGAGTGGTATTGTTAAAAATGTCGAGCCATATTTAGTGACATTACAAGTTTTTTATAGTAATTACTTCTAGTTGACGTATCAAATGCTAAATAGTTAATAATTTGTTTCATTTAATTTTCATAAATTGAAAGTAACTACAGGGTCATTATCTATGTGCGCCCCGATAAACACGACAAGCTAAGCCGCCTGTGACTGGCGCAGATCGCGGGCGCGTACCCGGTTCAGCCGATGGTGGTGCGCACCTTCACACTTTTACCAAACATGTTCAATAATGTGTACTTACAGTGCTCATCGACGATGCAGAAAATGTCCCCCCTCTCTTGTAACACACACCTGACATCTTCTGATGAAAGAATGTCTGTCAACTCTCTTAATATTTACGGAGCCTGTTTCCTTGAATCGTTTAGCGAGCCACCTAATTGTACTGGTATTAGACACAGGTCTTCCTGAAAACTTGATTCGAAATATTCGTCTCATTTCAGAAAAATATTTTCTGCTTTTCATAATCGACTTATGGATATACACACGTTCGCGCAATGTGAATTGGTGTCTAGGCATGACCAACAATCACAGTAATCGCAATACTCACTAAACGTGCAACACTAACGTCTTAAGCTTTGCAGATACACGTCCATATGAATGACAAAACACGTGTGAACTAACGATATGAGTCAGCGGAACGCGCCAACCACCGGCTGAACTTGCACCCGCGATCTGTGCCAGTCGCAGCCGGCTTAGCTTGTCGTGTTTATCGGAGCACACATAGATAATGACCCTGTAGGATAATATAATTTTGACACATTCCACAATCTAAGAAGTATTTTTGTTAAACCCTTATATCCTATTCATTCAAATAGCTATCCGTATTTATCACAAAAAAATCTTATCTCTAAGCAAGAACGTAAACAAGCTCGACGTCAAACGATAACACCATAATTACTACCCTCAGAGAATAAATACATTTATTGGGAATCGAATTCGGACCTCAGTGATGACTGCTAGTCACTATAACCTGAGGTGGTCAATAAATATTCATGCTGAAATTCTTTTTCATCAATACCTGTGAGACACGATATATTGAAATGTAAGCTACAGTAGCAACGAAAACACAGTTTTGTAATCAGAACAAAGATATTAGCTTCAAGGTGGCGCTACCTGAATAGTTGAACAAACAGTTCAGTTTTACCACACAAACTACTGAATCAATTGTTATGAAACGTTATCAGAATTTACCTTTATAAGATAGAATAGTTAAGTTACAGAAAAGGCAATATCATTCATTGTTACCAACATTACAATTAATGAATTCTTAAAAAGGAAAATATTAATCAAAAGGTACATTTGAGACCTAACTATTAAAATTGTATACTTGAAACTAAATACACTTAAAGAAGATTTCATGACTTACAATCCAATTTAGAATTATGGTTTTATTTCTTCAAACTTAATATTTGTAAATGATTCTTTGATAAGTTAAAAGAAAAAAGCTTTGTACATTATGGTGTTTGAAGCCATTTTTCAGTGTTGCCTAAGTAAACTCAAGTTTGATGCTTTTCAGTCTATCAACACGATTGTGCCCAAATGAGATGGGTTATTCCCTAATCCCAAAAAAAATTACATAAGATTAACAAATACACCTGGACGACCAGTTTTGATCGTCAAGCGATCATCATCAGATCCATTACACTTAGGCTATAAAATCTATGTCAGAAAATATGGGTGAAAAATATTTACAGTATATACGCTTGAGATAATGCAACTTGTCAACTTGTTTATGAAGCAATGCATTTTTATATCAAGTTGCATGAATACTAATGCCATTATTGTACGTCAGATTAATGCGCTTATGCATGTCAAGATACTGTGAAAATTTCAAGTGGATCGGCACAGTAATTTCTGAAATAAAGTTCCTTATTTGCATAAAAATATAAGTTGTAAGAAATATAATAATAATAATGTTATTGGTTTAACGTCCCTTTTAACAACTGTGGCTTTTAGAGACGCTGTCAAAGAAAACCCCGAAAAGGTAGATGAATAAAGATTCGGTACATGTTTGCCAAAGTCGACAAACTTCACTAACCCTTATCTCAGAAATAGATTTAACATGTTAGCTCCAAGGAAACTGCCCTATTTCAAGATGTCGAGAGCCCAAAACATCAAGAAAGAGAAAATCTATACTCTTCACCAAAACCTAAGTTAGCGTCCCGTTAAGTTACCGCCGCGTTATTATCATACAGTATTTTGCCAAGTGGCAGGTCCATGTCTTCGAACAGAGAATTTCTGATGCTAACGTTCCCGGTCTTCAGTTTCTTCCTTCAGTCTGCTGTAACTCCTTCCATCTTTCATGTCATCCAGATGTTGAATTCTTCTTCTTCCCGCCACGCCATATGGTAGAGTATATTGACTCCTGTTCCAAATGATTTGGGCTACATGCCCAGCCCTGTCAAGAACAACAAGTTGTCGAGAGGACAACTGAGAAGAGATGGGTTCGAATTCCACTCCAGCCTTCCCATTGTGTCAGGCAATGGTCCTAAGACTCCTAACTAGGATTGGTACTTTTAATCTAATTATTTCAGTTATCGGATAAATGATTAATCGAAGCATCACAATCGAAATTGCTACACATGTTGATTAATCTATTGTGAGGTTAATCGATTAATCAGTTGGTTGAATTATTATTGTTTTTTGGTCGATTAATCGATGTAGTTCGCTCCTTTAACTACGCTCTCACAGAAGCAAAACAGACATTTAATTAATTAAAATATATTGTATTATATATTTAAAAAATGTACCTTCATTGTCAAAACTAGGATAAACCAAAGTAAAACAAAAATTATCCTGTTCTAAATTATGAACATTGAAAAAGAATTCAAAACCTTTTCTCGAAACTCTTAATTTTCTTTTTTCGAAAACCTTCGCAATTTGTTTGATGATTGTCCTTTCACTGTCACTGACTCTTATTTGGTCATTGTTAACATAGTCTAAACAAGGAAGAACACTTTGTATATTTAGGCAAAAAGAAACTTTTATAGTTTCTACAAATCATTCCTTAAATAATTGTAACGCAAATTAAGCGATAACCTCTCGTTTAAACTTCTTCTTTAATATCGTGTCTACGAATCAATCGATTTCGATTAATTTTCGATTAATTTCAAATTATTCGATTAATCGATTAAACATCGATTATTTCCAGCTCTAGTCCTAACCCTTATTATAACTACATAGGGCACATTTATTTATTTATTTATTTATTTATTTATTTATTTAATTATTTATTTATCGTATGGCTTTTAGTGCCGGGAGTGTCCGAGGACATGTTCGGCTCGCCTGAGTCAGTAGCTGCTTCCTGCGGACACCCTTAGGATGAGCTACAAGTTCCGTTCAATTTCAAGTAGTTCCAACTTTCGCTACAAGATATCAATGATACCTAGTGGTGAACGTTGGAACTTTGATAGAGTGTTCCGACGAAATCTAACCTAACAATTTTGCTTCACACAAGTTTAGTCTGTGAAAGGATCTTTTATATGCCATAAATTCATGACATGGGACCGCTGGCTTTACTTCCCCTCCGAAGGAAGGCATACTGATGGATTTTAACGCTCTTAAAAAATCCGACGACTTCGGTCGGGTTCGACCCGCTATCTTGGGCACAGCAGTTCAGCATGCTACCCTAATCTTAACTTCATACGGCACAATAAGACTGTCAGACACATTAGTCACGGGGCTGATGCTCACGATATCCTACACTTGTAAGTCTATATGAAATAACATGTATGCACCACAGTGGTTCTATTTATAGCGGTCACAAGGGACGCTCTAAAGCAGGCAGTTACTTACATCTCCGTTATAATGTCCACTACACTTTAATTGTATTAATGTGTTGTACTGGACCAGATCTTAACTCTGTTCGAGACGTCTCGCCAAGTTGAGAGATGTGAGCTCCAGTCTCGAGCAAATTACATTAAATTACTCTCCTCCAGAACTTTCCAAAGTTCCAGTCTTCATGTCATTTCTGGAACAGTCCATAAGAGGCTTCAAGACCTGCATTACGGCATCGCCCTGGCTCATGACATTCTGAATAACAGAGTAGGATTGATCAGCCACAACCTAACTCAACAACAGCTGTCGCAGTGAGCTGCGTGTCTGAACTACAGTATTTGGGAGCCCCGGTCCAACGCCAAAACTTTGCATGTCTTACCCACCATCGAGGAATTCTTCCAAATTTGTTATCAATTCATTGTCATGTCGTGTGAATAATAGTCGACATTACGTACCATCACTGAATCTACTAAATGAGGTCTAAGTCTGGATTCGGATCCATATCCCAGCCAGGCTACACAGGTCGTTTTTTTACATGATTTCCAGGTGAATGTTGTGATGGTACCGAACATAATATCATGTCGCTTCCTTCTGAAATTCCAAACTCACCCCTCACAAACATTTAGCCCGTATCACACGACATTCGCTGGCAAGGAAGCTGTTGTGATGGCTGGTACAAAATACTGCACTGTATGGTTCTGTTCATCCTCGTCAGTATACCTGCCTTTATGGCCAAAATATATCACACGCTAGCATATTGTATGTCAAATTGTTAGAAATAAAACATGGAGAAAGGTTGTCGTTTGAGGGTAATATTTGCTGTTGATTCGCATTACTAACGCAAAGCGGTCATGAAACTTGCTTCAAGTAAATTTGAAAACTTGCCAGGTACTGAATGAATGCATTCCGATCAGCATTTAAGATCTTCTTCTTCTTCTTCTTCTTCTTCTTCTTCTTCTTCTTCTTCTTCTTCTTCTTCTTCTTCTCTCAGAGGGTTGGCAACCATCATAGAGACTCTTGCTTTAGATGATGCAGCACGAAACAGCTCAATAGTGGAACAATTGAAACAAGTTTTCAGATTATCGATCCAAGAAATGCGTCGTTCTTCCTGGTCTTCTTTTGCCTTGTAGCTTCCCTCAAATGACGAGCTGCAGCAGATGATATTTCTCTCCTCTCATCACATGACCCAGATACTGCAGTTTTCTAATTTTGACAGTATTTAATACTTCCTTTCTCTTTCCCATCCACCTCATCACCTCACCGTTGGTGACCTTATCTTTCCAACTCAGCCTCAGTATCCTTCTGTACGTCCATAGCTCAAATGCCTCCAATCTGTCCATTTCTCTTGTCTTTATGGTCCAGGTCTCAATTTCATAGATCTAACTGTAATAGATGAATATCAATCCATACGCGTTAATAAGTTGTGCAACTGAAAGCTCCTAAGTCCGTTGGAAAAGTGTGCGAGTAGTGTCGCGTCTGCTCACGGGTTGAAGACTATCCAACGGCGGAAAATTTTACTTCTTTTTTTTTAAATTATTGTACTTTTATCTCCCTCCCTCGTACTGCATTTTTTAAGCCTAGTTTTATTCACATGACATACGGGGACGATTTAAACGATAAACATAGGTAGAGAAAATTCACTTCTCTTTTTAAGCCGATTTTCAATTTTGAAAAAATAGGCTTATGAGATCACCTTTTGTCCGTGTGTGCGCGCGTGTGTGTGTGTGTGTGTGAGGTGTGTGTCCCCCTAATAAATTCTATACGGCTGGAGCGATTTCAATGAAACTCGGTAAGTTCATAGCACTACTCCGGGCGACCCCGAACGTTCCCTTCAATTTTTGTTACGTCTCACCAATCCAACATGGCGGTTGTGCTAAATATTTCACCAGCATTCAATATCTCCGAAACTATTCCCGATAGCACCCTGGATTTTTTTACGGTGATAAAGCGAACTACTAGAAATTTACCTATGTGACTATTGAAAAACTGGTAACTACAAAACCAACATGGCGGCCACGCGAATTTGCGACTTTTAAAGAGACGTTTCTCCCGATTTAACTAACCAAACGCAATAAAACTTGGTACAGTATATGTTTGTACTCATTGTAATGCATCAACATCAAACTTCGTTCAATTGTTCATATAACCACAGGATGGCAGATGTGCGAAATATTTCACCGGCATTCTATATCTCTGAAACTATTAGCGGTATCACCCTGAAATTTTGTACGGAGATAAAGGGCACTACTGGAAGTTCATCTATAAGGCTTTCAAAAACCGGTTAACTACAAAACGAACATGGCGGCCAAGCGAATTAAAAATTTTAACAGACCTTTCTCGCGATTTATTGTTCCAAACGCAGTGAAATCTGGTACATGAAATGTTAATACACATTGTAATGCACTGGTATCCAATTTAGTTCAATTGTTTACATAACCTCTAAATGGCGGCTGTGCGAATTTTAAAATTAAGTTTTCATTTCGTGTGTCGTAATCATGCGATCGAAGTGAAAGTTTGAATAATGAACCTACGCAATAATTTTCCTTTAATGGTACATGACTCTATGGCCTATACATTTAACAATCCTATATGGCGACCATTCGAAATATTTAGATGGCTCTGAATATCTACGAATCTACTATAGCAATCAAACTGAATTTCTTTATGTTCATAAAGGCTATGAACATTAGTTCACCTATAGGACTTTAAATAACCTGGTGATCACAAATCCAACATGGCGGCGACGCGAAGTATAAATATTCACATGGACGTTTCTCGCAATTTAACTATCCTAGTGCAGTGAAACTTGATACAGAAAATCCTTATACGATTGTTAATCCACTGGCATCTAATTTATTTCCATTGTTTCCATAACCACAAGATGGCAGCTGTGCGAAATTTTAAAATCTCCTTGTTACTTCTTGTGTCCTAATCTTTCGATTGAAATTTGAATGCTACACGTACACAAAACTCTTCATGTAACAATACATAACTCTGGGACCTACATATATAAAATCCAGCATGGCGACCATCCGAAATATTTAGTCGGTTCTATTACAGCAATCAAACTGAAATTTTGTATGTTCATAGTGGCAGTTAACATAAGTAGGATATATGAAAATAGGCTGTATAGTTCTTCACGGAACTACTTGTTGAATTTGTAGTTTCCCTACTTAATATTGTGCCCATTTAGCATGAAATATGCCAATCACAGTATACCAGCGTAGCTCAATTCGGGATTTCGGGGCAGCGGTAAGTTCCCCCACTCTGTGACTCACATATTTTGGATTAATTAGAGGATACACTTGCAAAATAACAACAAAATCAATTCCTATTTAAACACATTTAATTAATAAAATTAATGGCGCTACAAACATTTTTACAATTAATTACTGACCCAAATATCAACTGCTTGCTCCAAATGAACAAGGGATCACAAAATAAAATAAACAAATATTGTATTCAAAACCTGTGGTTTCCACATAAACCATCAATTCTTACTTAGTCTCACTTCCATAAAGCACTAACATTAAGTTTACATAACTCCGAGCTCTTTGTCTCCATGCATTTACATTATTATGGTGTCATTCTTGTACACCTCAAACACTGTCTTTTATATTTTCTTATTCTTTAAAACAAATATATAATTATATTTAAAAATATAGGTTAATTATCTAATTCAATATTTTTGGACATGTCCACACATTCAGTTGTTATCATCTCTCTTTATTTCACAAACATATTAAGGTAATCAGAAAATCAATTGTGTACTCCAGAGCGTGAAGGTACTTGACACAGTCAAAAAACTATAGTTACTCCCGAACTCAGTTGCCTTCAATCAACTCGTGGAATCCCACGTCCTTACATTATTACAATAGGGATTGTTATTTATCTCTTATGTCTTAATAGATCATTATCATATAAGAAACTACGATCTGAACCGGCAAACGAAATATCCATCTTTAAGGGCCTCGGTTCAATGCCCGGGTCGTTTACAACTCTAAACACTCCTGGTGTATTCGTCTCTCTTTACAACAGCTTACGAGACGGTCTCTGTTCCATCTCGCTTTAAAAGAGCTAGTCTCTACTACTGGGGTGCGATTTATGACCTGTTAGGGTGGTGGAGATTTCCCGTCTGACCCAACATTTTAGTAGCTTATTTTCAAGGCTTTCAAAACAAACCTTTCCATTCTATCCAGTTCTGAGGAGACCAGGCTTTATTGTACCGTAACATTCAAACAACTATTCTTTGGTTCACAGACCATTTTCATATCCTTGGCATTTATTAATTATGAGAGGGTCCTCATTGATTGGGAAGATTAAATACACATACGACGACGGAGAATTTCAGGGGCTTTTATCATAAGAAGATCCTGCATTCGAATCTCTTCAGGTGCCTCGGGAACTAATCCCATACAGAGGGCTTATACAAAATGCGATTTAGAGTCGGCCGTGGCCCATATGACATACGCTCAATAATACCATATATTAGCTCCCTTTTTAAATACATACACAATGCCTCGTGATACTAATGTCACAAATAGAGGACTTATACAATTATCATTCACTGCAATCAACTACCCTCCATAAGTAATGTACCAAGTATTTAACTACTACGCGTTCCGAGCGTGACACTTTAATATTATATTTGCGCTCATTATGCGCTATGCATTATTTTAAGCCGAAAATGTCTTCCCAAGAACTGATAAAATCTCTTTAGTAACAATTCAATATTATTTTAATTCACATATTAATCTTTCCATGGTCGATAAATCGTTCCCTGTTTTAAAATATTCCATTGAACCTCATTTCTTACACATACGTTAAGGCTTAACGTTCTTATGTTCATATCAATTTATTTGATTTTTATTTAACATTTCCATATTTAATTATTATTATTATTCTTTATTCTTTATATAAGCTCAAAAGCTATTTCTTTCATATCTCAACTTTACTTTATTTCAATGTCTTTCATGATATTTAACTGATATTTCGCTTGCTCTTATGACATTTGTTAAATACTTTAACCCTTTATTCACCTATTACCTCTACGGGATTTATTCTTTACATAATTATTCATAATTTCTCTATTTATTTTATTATTGTTCAGACCGTATTCTTGATTATTCAGTATTTATTCATTAAAACACATCCCTTTCACTCAAAACTCCGGTGAGTTGTACACAATCAATTTCTGACACCAAAATAAAAATGAATTTTGTACTTACATATTTTCAGATCATCCCATGATCTTAAATCTGGTGCGGTGTTTCATTTTTAGGGCCCACTTTGAACTTTTTACACCATATTGAAGGTATTCATCTTACGTAAAAACACTTTTTGACCTATATCTAGAACACTTAATATTGACGACATTTTTATATACTGGTGTGTCCCTTTTGAACACATAATAACACTAAAAATATTATCTAACACACAATCTTGATTATTTTACACTTCACAATTACTCGATCACTAGGCCGTACTTCTGAGCCTATCACACGTGATCTTCTTTAATTCCCGTCTCCAAGGGTGAGATTTATCTGATGTCGGCTTCCTATTCTGAAGAAATGCGAAAGTCCTGAAACATCTACTGTTCCCTGGAGTTCAATTCTGCTATTCCTATCCTGGATAACTGGCTATTGATCTAGCTTGAACGGCTTCTCTGTCGATCTGTCTATTGATCCTAACGAAAGTCTATATGGATCGAGGTCTCCTCTAAGACCTATAGATTTAGTTTCTAGCAGCTAGCACTTCTTGATTCTAGTACTATTAGAATTGTTCGCCTGATATCTGGAGCTAATGTTTATAGTCTCCTATTCTATTTATTGGAACTGTTTTAACGCTCCTACGTTCGAACCTTATTCTGTTCTTCCTTTTTAGGTTGCTTCAATTTAAATAACAGTTTATCTGTCTGGTACGATACTTCCGTACGTTATGATCTGTTCGTTCGAACATATAACGACCTATTGCCTTTAAGTCCGACGTTCGCAGCCTGCTCTGACTATATCTTGCGAATTTTCACTTTACTTGTATACAGTCGGGCCTAAATCCTATAATTAGGATTTTCCTAATACTTCACTGCGGCGATACTTTAAGATTTCGTCTTGACCACCCCTTATGGAAGGCAAGCAAGTCGTTACTACTGTGACGCCGGTGGCTATTGGATCTTACTTCGGTGGTGTGAAACAGCGTTTTCTCCCCTCTGGCTGTCTGAATACTGCATGCGATGTGACGTGATACAGCGTTACGTCCCCTCACGGGCTCTCAGAATAACTGCTTGTGCTGATATAACTTCACGTCCTCCTGGACGGATTCGTGATGCGTGATGCGTGGCGATACCCCTCGGGCCGTTCGAATACTGCATTCGGTGCTTATACTTGTTGCGCAGTATGACCTCCCCTGAGGTTCATACGTTTGAAGACTTTGATGCAGCACCTCCGTTCACGGAGTGCTCGTTGTAACTGCATTCAATGATGATCGTGACACAGTGATGTGATACAGCACCTCCCCTCAAGGGGTCTGTCGTGAACTGCATGATTGGCTTGGAAACGCCCGAAGCTTTATACTGTTTTACTACAAAAAAATAAGACTCAAGCCTTTCCTGTGGTCAACTTCTAAAATAATGGTGCCACAAATATAAAATTCATACCTTCCGAAAGCTCGTCTTCTCAATGTCAAATGATCTTATTGCACCTAAGAATCGATCGTGCAATTTGGAGATATTAATTAATTTCTCGTCCTCAATTGTGTGGGTGTTGCATTCTTTTTGGTCTCTCCCCTCCACAGAGGCTTAGGTAATTCACCGATGACGTCGTCTTACGTCGGCAGTTTTTTTCTGCACAATTATTACATGGTTTCTCTATACTGAAAAATCTCTCATTCAAAATAATTCACTGTACTGTGCTTGTTTACTCATTATTATGCTCGTAAACGTGTTAATTTTAATTATTCCTCTTATGGCGCGTATGCGACGTTGTCAATTTCCAGCCACGTCAGCTTGAATTCCGATTCAGGCTTCTCTTTCTATCACGGTGGAAGATTCCACTCAGTTATTAATACTCGTGACCAGCCCTCTCTGGCATGTCGAGTGGGGTGATCTCATCTAAGGAGCATCTGTCCCTAGCCGCTTGCACAATGTTAAGCTATATTCCTGGCTTAAAATCTCTCTCCGTTCCTTTAAGAAACTATACGTTTCTTTCATTTCTTCCTTAAGGACATTGGTTCGACCGTCATGGACCCGATGGCCCATGGGTTCAATATTTAAATCCATGAATGGATGATATTCGTGACAACTATTAGAATTTTAATAGCACACTATTTTACCCCATAATAATAATAATAATAATAATAATAATAATAATAGTAATTGTATGTATACCCCTTATTATTCTCGTTTTCCAACGGGATCGGGCATGAGATGCGATGGAAGTCTTTGTGGCGACGGTTTTTACGGCCGGATGCCCTTCCTGACGCCAACCTCATGAGAGGAGTTGAAATGAAAATCCACAGCCTGCTTCCAGTCTCCGACCGGGTCAGGAATGGAATGAATGAAGCCCCTATCTAGCGGCGAGGATATGAACTGTGCCGGCTGCCGAGGCCTGACGCACTTCTGAGAGGAGTTAATGAGATGAAATGAATGATGGTGAATGAAACTGGACATGGATGTGGAAGGAAGCGGCCATGGCCTGTCAGAAGGTACCGTCCCAGCATTTGCCTGGTGTTGAAAATGGGGAAACCACGGAAAACCATTTCAAGGACGGCCGACGGTGGGGCTCGAACCCACGCGTCTACCGAGTCAGCAGAGAGCTTGGCCCCATGACCTAATGCTGCGCTTTAGCCAGCGTAGCCACTACTGTCGGTAATAATAATAATAATAATAATAATAATAATAATAATAATAATAATAATAATAATAATAATAATGTTTTGTAATTACTGTATATAGCAAGTGAAATTCGCACAAACGCCATTTAAAGAAAATATAGTTTCTTTCTGATTTATTTATTTCGTTGGTCTTCCCACATAACAAATTTATTTGCTTATATTGCTACTAGGATCTCGACTATAAGAAGAAAAGCAATTCGATTGGTTATTGTACTCCATCTTCCATGCCAGCTGTTGGGAACAAATGGAACCTGTTCAATTCCGTGAGTTGTATGGAAGTTATCATGGAAAGCAGCACCTAGCATAGAATATCCAAATCACACGGTAATAACAGACGCACCTATGCCAGCGGGTATATTCGTACTGGCAGAAGCTTCCATGCCAACGAGTGTCGTGGAAACGGGCTAATTTAGTGCAGAGTAAAAATCCATGTTGTGCTAGAAAAAGCATCGACTTTCATTCCCATACAGTCGAGATCCAATTAGAGTCAGGCTCACATAGGCACCCCGAGACAAAGAGTGGTATAGAGATGAATTGTACGAAATGTCCCAAGATGGTGAAATGTAGAAAGACCTTCATATACGAGTACTAAGTTATACAGCGACTTTGGTGGCGTAGTTGGTTGCATGCTGAACTGCTGTGCCCACCATAGCGGGTTCAAACCCAGCCGAAGTCGTCGGAATTTTTAAGAGCGTTAAAAATCCTTCAGTATGTCTTCCTTCGGAAGCGAAGTAAATCCGTCGGTCCCATGTCATACATGTATGGCATGTAAAAGATCCTTCCACAGACTAAACTTGTGAGAAGCTAAATTGTTAGGTTAGATTTCGTCGGAACGCTCTATCGAAGTTCCAACGTTTATCACTAGGTATCATTGATATTTGGTAGCGAAAGTTGGAACTACTTGAAATTGAACGGAACTTGAAGCTCACCCTGAGGGTGTCCGCAGGAAGTAGCTACATACTCAGGCGAGCCGAACATGTCTTCGGACACTCCCGGCACTTTTTTTTTTTCGTGTGGCCTCCTGAGAGGCCGAGTGCAGGTCTTTCTAAGTGACGCCCGTGGGCGACCTGCGCGTCGGGATGAGAGATGGAATTGATGAAGGCGAATGAAACTGGGCAAGGATGTGGAAGGCAGCGGCCGTGGCCTGTCAGTAGGTACCGTCCCAGCATTTGCCTGGTGTTGAAAATGGGAAACCACGGAAAACCATTTCGAGGACGGCCGACGGTGGGGCTCGAACCCACGCGTCTACCGAGTCAGCAGAGAGCTTGGCCCCATGACCTACCGCTGCGCTTTAGCGCGCGTAGCCACTACTGTCGGTACTCCCGGCACTAAAAGCCATACGATAAATAAATAAACTAAGTTAAGTTATACAGGATGGGATAGCCCTATGACTAGAGCCCTGCGTGGATAAACAAGATATTATCCACTTCCGGCCCGCAGTTGGAGGACTGTTATCCGTATCCGCACGACTTATATCCGCATCCGCAAGTTTGTTTTTCAAATCTACTGGTATTGCAATAATATTTGTAATTATATTAAGCATAAAGTATTAACGCTACATATTTAGACATTTGAGGAGAAATGTGCTATCTTTAAAATGAATGTTATACGGCCAGAATTTCAACCCTTTTCAGTTCAGAGTGTTAATAATGAGTCAAGACATAACGGAAAAATATCCGGTACTTAGTAATGATACTCAATAAGATCGGATTGTATTCTAAAATCTACCCGCAAATTTACTCCAAACATTTTTTATTTTTTTTTATTTTTTATTTTTATTTTTTTAGCGAATGGACATGTTCGGCTCGCCAGTTTGTGGCTGCTTCTATGCGGACACCCATGGGGTGAGCTACAAGTACCGTCGCGTGTGGAGTGTTGTCTGGGGAGGAAAGTTTGAGTGTAAGGACGAAGAGTTGGAAGGTAGCGGCTGTGGCCTATAGTTAGGGACCAACCCCGGCATTTGCCTGGAAGGAAGATAGGAAACCACAGAAGAACATCTTCAAGGTTGCCGGCGGGGAGATTCGAACTTCCGCGTCTCCCGGATGTGAGCGACTGCCAGCAGCCACGCCGTAACGACCACGGCTAACTCAGCCGGTACTCCAAACATTATCCGCAGCTTATCTGCTATCCGCAACACTATGAAAACTACATCCGGATGGCGAAATATCTTACGGATATCCGTATTCGCGCAGGGCTTTACCTATGACTAGGTAGCCGGGAACATAAGGAAGGCCAGGAAGCGCTGATAGCTGCGTTATTTAGCGGGGTGAAAATTGTTCAGCTTAATTATTTAAACATACCTAACAAGCTAATCTTACGTCTTATTATTTTGTGTTTGCATTACGTTGTGCAGCCTCCGTGGCTTAGGCGGCAGCACACTGGCCTCTCACCGCTGGGTCCGTGGTTCAAATCCCGGTCACTCCATGTGAGATCTGTGTTGGAGAAAGCTGAGGCAGACAGGTTTTTCTCCGGGTACTCGGGTTTTCCCTGTCACAATTTTACTCCAGCAACACTCTCCACTATCATATCATTTCATCTGTCATTCATTTAATCATTGCCCCATGGGAGTGAGTCAGGCTTCGGCAGCCGGCACAGTTCATATCCTCGCCGCTAGATGGGGGCTTCGAGCCTCCGTGGCTTAGGCGGCAGCACGCCGGCCTCTCACCGCTGGGTCCGTGTCCAAATCCCGGTCACTCCATGTGAGATTTGTGCTGAACAAAGCGGAGGCAAACAGGTTTTTCTCCGGGTACTCCGGTTTTCCCTGTCACAATTTCATTCCAGCAACATTCTCCACTATCATTTCATTTCATATGTCATTCATTTAATCATTGCCCCAGGGGAGTGCGACAGGCTTCGGCAGCCGGCACAGTTCACATCCTCGCCGCTAGATAGGGGATTCATTCATTCCATTCCCTGACCCGGTCAGTCGACTGGAAGCAGGCTGTGGATTTTATTTACATTACGTTGTGCAGCAAAAGAAAACAAAGAACTTAAGTTCGGGATGGATCTGCATACGGTGAAAGGGAAACCTATCATAACCAGTCTGGCAACAGCGCTACAAGCATCGCGTGTACAAAGGGGGAAGGGAGGGGTATATTGTTGACGTATTCCTTCCCTCTCCGTGAAAATGACCTTCACTTATATAACCTACTGTATATGCGTGACCTTCACCTAGATAATGCAGTACATTTGCATTTGCCTGTTGGCACTGGCTATAGTAAAATGCGGCTTTTCACCGATGTCTCAGCCTCATTCATGGCTGTGATTATATGGACACCTCTAATGTTTGAGTGGTGCTGAGTAATGTCCTTCAGGGCACAGCTACTGCATATGTGTAGTGTGAAAGGTTCTACTCATTGTTCTGACTCAGTGAGGAAAGGAATGACAAACTACATCACTCCTCATCTTGCCTATTGCGGTACTTTGAATATCCAACCAGCCTCTGGGCTGACTACCTAACAGAGACACCTAGATAACAGCACGCTAGTTACGTGTTATCTTGTTTTCGTTTCTGAGATTTGTGATGTCTCGCTTTCTCGTGTTAAACAGAAAATGAAGTAACTGTTCGTGCAGTCCCAAGCGGCGTTTCGTGATTCCTTGCTTTACGCTTAGTAGTAGTCTACTGTAAGTCGTGTTGCCGAACGTAATGTACGCTCCTAAACCACAGTTTATCAATTATATCAGGCCTCTGATTGAAGTTACGCAAAATTTCTTTGTAACCACAGCTGTGAAACCGGCTCCCTTTCATGTTTATTTAGCCACTTATATCAGCAGCAGTAAATCATTCTGCCACAAGGCCAATTCTCAAGTGAATATGAACTATCATCGTAAAAGTAGTGAGACATCCTCGCTCCTTGAGTGTCTGCCAAGCCACTGTGTGATGTATTTGGCAAGAAGGAGACCGCAGAGGGAAACCACATTCATATGTCGCCTGGTTATAGCCTACACATGATATCACATTTTATAGACAAGTCAAGGCAGGGCGGTCTGTCATGATGTATGCAACATGATCGCTCCCTGAAATGTAGCGTTAAATAAATTGACGAACAAAGAACAAGAGTCAATATAACAGGTGTTGAGCCTCTGTATTCATGACTGTTTTGTGGCGTAGTGGCAGTGGCGTAACCTGGGTTTGCTTCTGGAGGGGATGAGCTGAGTCAAAATGACACTGGGGGGGGGGGTTGAAAATGCATATGAAAATGCATATTTCATGGGTTTATTAGACTCATTGCACACCGACAGTAGTGGCTACGCTGGCTAAAGTACAGCGTTAGGTCATGGGGCCAAGCTCTCTGCTGACTCAGTAGACGCGTGGGTTCGAGCGCCACCGTCGGCCGTCCTTGAAATGGTTTTCCGTGGTTTCTCATTTTCAACATCAGACAAATGCTGGCACGGTACCTTCTGACAGGCCACGGCCGCTTCCTTCCACATCCTTGCCCAGTTTCATGCACCATCATTCATTTCATCTCTCATTAAATCCTCTCATGAGGTTAGCGTCAGGAAGGGCATCCGGCCGTAAAAACTAACGCCACAACGTCTTTCATCGCATCTCATCCCTGACCCCGTTGGAAAACCGGCATAATAAGGGGTGGACATACATACATACATACGATTCATTGCATATTCTGAATATAGCAGCATATTTTTGCATATACATTTGAAATTAAGTATAATGTAAAGCATCTTGAACAAAATAGGTTTCAGCTGCGTGTTGGACATCCCTTGTAAGCACCTTTCTGAGCAACAGATAATGATATAACTGTATTTTATGCAAGCATGCTGCCTGTCAATTTCAAGAAGGGTTATAGGGTGGGATAATCCGTTCACCGCCTCGGCAGCCAGTAGCCCGGGGTTAGTTTTGTGAGGAGTTTCTTCAGTTAATATGTTACTTTATTCTTATTAGTCTGTATATCTTTTACTCAAAATACATTTAAGAGAAGAGCAGCAGAATGTATTTATTAAATCAGTGGGTACCAGGCAATAGTGAGATTAAACTGACGGCGTCGTTGTCTTTTGTCATATAGACCAGTGTTTCCCAAACTTTTTTGTGTGTGTACCACTTTAAGGGATGAGAATCTCTCGCGTACCACCTAATGGTTGGGAGATATAGGAACTATAACCCCCAACACCACCACGTAGTAGACCAAAAGACGGATTGTAAATTGTGTTTGTTAGAGGTAGACTGTTAGAATTAAAGTTCAAATAATAAAAAGTGAGTCCAGTTGTTTTATTATTTTTTTACAATACGTATTCAATTGAAACATTCAAAATCACACTGTAAAAATAATATTAATAACAAACTCATAATAATAACTAGGTTAGGAATAGGTATATCAATAGCTATAAGAACATTCAAGAACAGAGACTAACATGCCAGAAAAGTGCCTCACTACTCTTTAGGACTGCTCACCTAATGAGTGTAATGGAGCAAAATCCCTGCCTAGACAGGAGGCCATTGCCCATAGGGGATTAAAGGGCTGTATTTATTATTATTATTATTATTATTATTATTATTATTAAAAACATAAAACCAAAGTTCAAATAACGACTTCAATGTGAAGGGTGAGCTTGAAGATTAGAAGGGAACTTAGGAATGTCTGGTTTAAGATTGTTGAGTCTCAAACGAAGATCGTTTTCCGCTGTAAGGAGCCTATTCTCGTATTTATTCTTGAGATAAACAAGTGAAGAAAATGTAGTCTCACACAAGTACGAAGTAGTGAAAGGCAGTAAAAATCTAACTGCTTTGTCAGCTATGTCTGCATAGTCTGCACGCCTCTTATCCCAAAAGTTCAGAAGAGCTATTTTTGAAAAGGTTTGCCTTACTTATGAATCACAATTCAATTCATGAAACTGCTCCTTGTCTTTGGTCTTAAAGTCCTCCGGCAACATATCAATGTTTTTATATTTTTATATTTTTCGTAACGTATCTAATATTTTTTAAATATTTTTCGTAACATCACCGCGTACCACTGCAGCAGTAGGAGCGTACCACCAGTGGTACACGTACCACAGTGAAAGAAGTGAAATGTGAAAATAAATTTCAACTTAAACAACATGCAAAAACGACCGCACATGTTACGGCAAAGGAGGGAAAGAAGAGTGAATAAAATTGGTTTCTTGTTAAGTGGTTAAGTGCATATTTTACAACTTTTAATGCATATTTTCTACAATTTTAGTGCATAAGAGCTTGTCACAGTGGGTGAGTGGTTATCGTGACGGACTATCAACTCCAAGCTTGCAGGTTCGCTCCTGGCCGTAAGTGATTTTTGAAAGGCAACAACAGTCATGGCAAGCATGTCATTCGATGTTGGCATGTTAAAGAACCCATTTGAATTCAGTAGGCCGTGTTAATAATGGCAAAACCGGGTGAGTTAGCAGTGGTGGTTACGGCATGACTGATGGCAGTCGCTCACATCCGGGAGGCGAGGAGGTTCGAATCCCCCCGCCGGAAACCTTGAAGATGGTCTTCTGTGGTTTCCCATCTTCCTTCCAGGCAAATGCCGGGGTTGGTCCCTAACTATAGGCCACAGCCGCTACCTTCCAACTCCTCGTCCTTACATTCCAACTTCCCTCCTTCCCTCCCCAACGGTACTTGTAGCTCACCCATTGGGTGTCCGTCTCGAAGCAGCTACAAAACTGGCGAGCCGAACATGTCCTCGGACACTCCCGGCACTAAAAGCCATACGCTAAAAAAAAAAAGAAAGGCAAAATTAATCTCGGGATTTTCCGCCAACACACATTCAAGCTGCCCTCTGGGCGTCAAATAACAAAGCTTGCACCCGGCACCCAAGCCCATTTGATTCTTCTTCTTCTTTCGTCGATTCGGCGAACTAGGGACCACGTCAGTTCAACTGTCTCTTCTTCCGAGCTCTAACTATATACCACCCGTGTTCCCGAATTCATCTCCGGTATTGATCTTTTCTCTCTTGGGACCACGCCTTCCATGTCTTCAGCTTCGGCTAATTATTATTATTATTATTATTATAGTGCATAATTTCATTCATATTTTAATCATTTTAGTTCATAAATGTCCGGTCCCTAATAATGAGGCATAATAAATGAAAGGTAACATAGGCCTACGGTCCCGAAGTTTATAAACCTCCTATCAATATTTTTTTCAGTTTTTTATTTCAATAGCATTTGATACGTTGCATTTGCATAATTTAAAATTAACATAATTTACTTAATTAACATAATAAAAAAAAGAAAAGCGAGGCTAAACTGAGAAGAGATGTGTTCGATTACAACTTCAACCATCCTAGAAGTGGTTTTACCGTGGTTTCCCACTTCTACTCCACGCAATAATGCCGGGATGGTTCCTATTATCCGTCCAGTGTTGCCGCGTGCAGCGACGCAGCTATGGTACAGCACGCAACTCGAATAACTACGACACTGAAAACGGCGTTGACTCAAGACCGAATTATAACATATATTACGTATAATCGTACCGATACAATGTCCGAAGTATAACTCTGCGTATTATTGGAATCAGCTGATTTACACCAATAAAAACTTGGCAACACAGCTCAGCTGATCCACGCTCCCGCCATTTCCTTTAGGTTTTTTTCTTTCAAATACAGGGAATGGACATAGTTACAAGTACAGTAAACCCTCTAATTGGGGCGGAGTTTCGTCCTTTAAATAGCGAATTTAGAAAGTTTAATTCGAAATATTTAAAAATAAAATTATTAAAAACTAGCAGCCCACCCCGGCTTCGCCCGGTGTCCCTAAAGATTTACCCTGCGTAAGATTAAAAGACGTATTTAATTCCATTTAAATGAACTATGACCTTGGCATGATCGGTTAAAATCACTCACTGGACAATAAATTATTTTATCATGAAGATAGCATGTGCAACGAATTCTCGTCAGTCGTAATTTAAGAATAGCGAGGTACATGAATCACAAATCCCCCTTCCATCCAATCTAAACTTGACTGTGTTTTGCGGAAAAAGACGTGCACAGCCGAAATGAAGAAAAGTCAGTTGCACTTCCAGTGAAACTTCAAACACAACCACTCTTCTCTGAAGTCTTAACTCTGGTATATATGCTCGACATGATTCGATAGTTTGCTTCTGGCTGTAAATGGGGTTATAGGCTCGCTCGCTAGCTAGCGCGGAAGGTAGTAATTGATGGAGATTGTTAGAAGAAATGAAAACTTAAAACCACTTACATTGGGTGATGTATTGAAGATTGAGATATGCTGATGCGGACTTTTTTTTTTTTTTGGTAGAACTTTTCATGCTGAACTATTCTGGGTCATATATAGATATTTTTAACTGTTTACCCAGCATAAACTTAAAAGGCGCACGGACGGTGTTTTTTCTGAAATTGTTACTGCTCGGCTTCCTTTGGTCATAAATAAATTATTTTCTACAGAAACCTTCCTTGAGAAATCCTTTACAGAATGGTGAAAACCACATCAAAATCCATCCAAAGGTTCCGGAGATTACCCGAAACATCCAAGAATCGGGGACTTAGTTTTATACTAAGTAGAGACAACGTGATTCATCTTACGAAATTCATCGGCCCGCGCTTTGAGATGCGCATCCTCAATTGCGCAACTCTCAAGCGATAAAAATATCGACGTTGTACTAACGAATATTCGATATTCGTGAATTATCAAACGATTGTATTGCCCAGGGAACGATCGATGAAATGTGTTCTATTGCAAAAATAGCTATATGTTGTTCCTGCATCCACGATTATGGCTGCTAAAACTATGTTTTGGGGAAAATTACTTCAAGCTTCATTTGGTTGACCTATTAAACAGGAATGTTCTACGCGGTTTTATTTATTCCTTCTATGGTAAGAGCAGTAAGGTTGGGTTTATATCGTGACGATCACTAATTAACGAGGTTTTACAGTAATAATCATAATATCGTATGGCCTCGGGTGCCGGGTGCAAGCTTTGTTATTTGCACCCAGAGGGCAGCTCGCATGTGAAATTTCGTCGTTCCTTGGAGCGCTATGAAAGTCAAGGTGGTTAGATATCTAAGCTCCTTGACACTATACAGTATCGCTTTCTAGTAGAGATTGGAGGAACTTTAATTTTGCCATTATGAACACGGCGTACTGAATTCAAATGGGTTCTTTAACATGCCAACAACGTATGACATTCATTTCGTGTTTTTGTCGCCTTAAAAAAAAAAACACTTACCACGGCCAGGAGCGAACCTGCAAGCTTGCGGTTGGTAGTCCGACACGATAACCACTCACCCATCGTGGTAGGCTGGTTTTACTGTAATTAGTATTTACTGCACTATTTAAATAAGAATAATTTGGGACGCATGCGCAGTAGATAGCAGTGGCAAGCGAACTAAAAAAAAACCTCGGTTGGTCTAACTCTGTCCGTTAAATCCAAAACCCGTTCAATCGAGGGTATTTTGTACAAGCACTTGTACGGTCACTACAATAATACAGGTTATCCGATTAATATTACAATGAGATCAGTAAATTTTCCCTTGTAGGTTTACCAACGATGTGGTAAAGGTAAGGTTTCTTGCTGTCAGCACATTAAAGGACGCTCTTTGACTAACATGCCCTGGCATCGTGTTTGCGGTCGAGCTAGTGTCACGACAGTCGCGCTAACTCGGTCTGGTTTGTAATTACAGCCAGCCCTCCCTCCGTCCTGTCTCCTTGGCAGCGAACGAGGTCGCCCAGTGAAAGGAAAGGACTGCCCCCGGCGCTACATCTGGCTGGCGCATACCTCACAGGCCGTTGTTCGAGCCTAGCCTTGGCCGTAACACCTCGTTACTCTGCGCATCCTCTATCCCTGCCCTGAGCCAACTGATTATCACATGTCATGTCCTGTGGTTCGGATTCCACGTAAAAAGGAGGTCCCGTGGCTCATAATCACTAGATTCACGGTCACGTAAAACTACAATCTTCCTTCCTTCCTACAACTTGGACTTCAATGCAAATGTAGTTGAACCTCGATATATCGACAAGGAAATAAAACTGAACGACCTAAAATCAGAAGCAAATGAAGTAAGTTGGTCGGTTCCTCAGTTTAGGGGCTGCGACAACGCGGTCATGTAGCCCCGTGTACTTTGGGTGTGTGTAGAATCTGTCTGATAACCGGTGTTAATTGTGATGACTTAGTTATGGAAGGAAGGGTCGAGGATAAAAGCTGTAGGGGTTGACCAAGGTTAGAATATGCAAATCAGATTGCCAAGGTTGTAAGGTTTGGTAGCTAGGTAGAGATGAAACTATTAGCTCAGGACAGGGGGCATGGAGACTGCATCAAACCAGTCAAAAGACTAAAGACTAAAACAACCACTAATTTTTAATTATTTTTATTCAAATTCAAAAATTATAAAGAACGTTGTTGTTGTTGTTGTTGTTGATGATAAGGATTTTGACACATAATTTTGGGCGAGCATCAATTCCGCTCGGGAATTCCAGTCAGGTAGCCAGGGTTACCTCAATTCCACTCGGTCCTCCAAGGGACCCAAAAATAAGTACCTCAACTCCGCTCAGGCTTTGGCAAGGGGTCAGCAAAGGGGTTATCCCCAATGACGTAAACAAATGCTATAACTCTCCTGCTCGCATACCAAGGGCCGGGTCAAACACCTACTGCAGCGCATGAGTGAATTCTTGAATGCAGCTGATTTTTTCCGTTCTAGGCTGGAAAACAGTATTTTCAGCATCCGCAGCTGATATCGAAAGTATTTTTAGGTACAAATTATACACCTATTATTATCTAAATTTAATTTTATAATGTCTGACTGGGTTAAAAAACATGCAAACATTTAATTATGCACATGTTAAAAACAATGTATAAAATTAGTAGAAGAAAATCCAAAACTTGGCAGACTTATTTAAAAGAATATTATGATTAATTTTAAATCACTTCTATTTTCTGCCATATAAGTTATAATGTGCCAAACATTTTATACCTGATTTAACGAATGAGCGGACTTGACATCAGAGCGGTTGACCAATAGCACAACAATGTCTTGCGAACACCACCACACCATCGGTCAAGCGCTCTGAAGTTAAGTCCGCTCATTCGTTAAATCAGATATAAATATAATACATAAAGAACTAGATATTAATCACCGTTATTAAATAAAAATATGGACAGGAAATGCGCTGCAGGAGCCTCCGTGGCTTAGGCGGCAGCACGCCGGCCTCTCACCGCTGGGTCCTTGGTCACTCCATGTGAGATCTGGGCTGGACAAAACGGAGGTAGACAGGTTTTTCTCCGGGTACTCCGGTTTTCCCTGTCACAATTTCATTCCAGCAACACTCTCCACTATCATTTCATCTGTCATTCATTTAATCATTGCCCCAGAGGAGTGCGTCAGGCATCGGCAGCCGGCACAGTCCATATCCTCGCCGCTAGAAGGGGGCTTCATTCATTCCATACCTGACCCGGTAGGATACTGGCAGCAGGCTGTGGATTTTCATTTTTCAAATGCGCTGCAGATGGTGTTTGACCCGGCCCTTGGTATGCGAGCAGGAGAGTTATGACATTTGTTTACGTCATTGGGGATAACCCCTTTGCCGACCCCTTGTCAAAGCCTGAGCGAGGTTGAGGAACTTATTTTTGGGTCCCCTGGAGGACCGAGTGGAATTAAGGATAATCGAGCGGAATTGATGTTCGACCATAATTGTAGTGTAGTCCCGCGTATCTCTTACATTTATTGGCTACGTGACAATGTTCCGTAGGGAAACCAGTTACGAGGTTTGCCCTCTTCAGCGACGATATGGAGACCACCTTTTGGTGTAATGCTTAACATTCTTGGCTGTCCATTCCAGGCTCTGCCAAGAAATTTAATTTTGGTCTGAGGATTGAAACGGGATACACTCAGCCTCGTCTTGCGTTTCCCGTAGTTTCCCACTTCCTCTCCAGGCAATAATGCCGCGATGATTACTAACTTAAGGCCACGTTTGCCTCCAACTAAACCCTAGCTTTAATAACAAATACATGCAGAACTACCAAAATAATACAGGTTATCAGACTCACACCCAAGTACACTGGGCTACATGACAACGATGTCACCAAGCCCGATTAATGAATCAACAGCAACAGACTTCAAATACCCACACTATGATTAGACATCAAAATAACACAGGTTATCAAACAGATTTTACAAGTGCACTGGTCTGGTGACTGCTATGATTAGAACCCTGCGCGGATGAACAAAACGTTATCCGCATCCGCCCTGCATCCGCATGACGTTTTTCCGCATTCCCACGTTTGTTATCCGAATCTACTGGCAATAAAATAATATTTTTAATTAGATAAAGCGTAAGTTACTAAAGCAACATGTTTAGACGTCGTTCACTTAGGCTTTGTATGTCATTTGCTATGTTTAAAATGAATGTTATACAGCCAGAAACGCAACAGTTTCTTGTTTGGCGTGTTAATTATGCTTAATGACATAATTTGAAAGAGATTAGCTTAATAGTACATTATGCAACGAGCCTATAAGACACGAGTATGTTTATAAAACGAGCTTTAGCGAGTTTTATAATTTCCATACGACTGTTTATGTTCGACGATAATTATAACTTTATTACATGTTTTAACATAAATATTCATAAATATCTGTTCAGTAACTAGAATTTTGTGTTCGGGTGGTGCGCTAGGTAGCATATCTCCATGTTCCAAGCTCTCTGGCCGACCGAAGCATGCGCTCTGTGTGCTTGCAATGCCATATGCAGGCCATATGTTTACATCTGCCGCCCCTCAGTAATATTGTTACCGGAGTCGTTCCAAGAAAATGCGCTGTGTAGAAATTAGTGTTGGTGATTCTAAGGTACAGTGCTATTTCTTGTCTCATATTCGCCAGTTTATTTACGCGACATATGGACGGTGCGTATTCCATGTCGGTAATTTATTAAAGTTCGATGTTGTGTTTATGTCCGACATGTTGGATTTTGAGAGCATGCGCGAAGGTATCGTTACCTAATTGGTCAATGAACGAGCTCTGATTGGCTGGAGAAACTGTATCATAACGGAAAACAGTGTTATAATGACCATCATTATGATAAAGTTTTCTGACACATAATAGTCAGGGTCGAACATAAATCATTATTTTACATTTGTCGTGACAAAATTATAACGAAAAAAAATACCGGTATGTCATAAACATCCGGGTCCTAATAATGATATTAAACAAGTTCGGATTGTATTCTAAAAACTATACGCAAGTTTTCTCCAAACATTGTCCGCAGCTTATCCACTATCCGCACAGCCATGCACACATATCTGCATGGCAAAAAGTTTTGCGGATATCCGCATCCACGCAGGACTTTAGCTATGATACAATATACAGTGGAACTTGGATAATTCGAACCTCAAGGGACCAGTAAAAGAATTCGAATTATCCAAACATTCGAATTAGGAAAGTTCTGTGTAAAGGGTAGAGAAAATATATTATATTACGTTTACATAATGATTTACGTTCAACAAAGCAGATTAGCAGACAACGGTACTTTATAAAGACTGTATCGTGAATAACCTCAAAAGTTTCAAATGAAAAATAAAACCAAAATGTATTATTCACCTATTCAAGGACAGTATTAATCCAGCATTCTAGTTAAGTCTCAGAGAAATCTACTGTTTTTCAAAATAGTTTGAAATGTTTACCTGTTTCCAACAATAAAGTCTCTCAGCCATCACAAAATAATCTAACAAATTTAAGGAACAGAAAAAAGAACCACTTACGTCATTTCTACTAAAAAAAACGCCTAAGTTCTGTGATGTGGTTTGCTGCTTGGGCTGCACTCGGAACAGTTTTTTCGTGAAATGACCCTACTGTTTGCCTTCCGATCAGCTTTTTACACTAAAAACTTCGAATTATTCAAAATATAATTCGAATTAACCACGATTTTTTTTAGCATTGATTGTATATAAAATGCTAGGGACCAAGAGAAAAATTCGAATTAAAGAAGATTCCGAATTATAGAAGTTCGAATTAGCCACGTTCCACTGTAATAACTTGGCATATGAGTACAGAGAGTTCGCTGGTCAATGGAGCGACAGGTAAACTCGCATCACGAGCGCACGATACCGTGAAGTAAAGGTTACTCCCCTCCCAATATTTAATTACAGTAGCATGGGAGGGGGGACAAAAAGCCGATCAACAATCCCCAAGCTTCCAAAACATGTGCCACCGTTCTATCGTCACAGGTATCAGAACCAGCCGAGCGAAAAACTCTCGTCTGATGAGAGCGGTAGAGAGGCGAACTGCACCATTTGAATATACAGCACTGTGATAATGCTTGCTGCCGATTACTGAGAATCGCGTCGCAGGAAATGGAGCTCTCATTCGTCACTACTGTATGTGCGATGGAGTGGCTACTCAATTCCATCAGATTTCAATTCATTTTAATGTTGGGATAGAAACTCAGCCGTAGAAAGCTTTCATTTGGGGCTCACATTCAGAAACATTTTTGCGATGACGCGAATAAATGTGTAAAACAGTCTCATAGAAAGAGTTTTTAAAATTAACCCGCGAGGACTGGCGCATGGGTATTTTTTGACCCGAGGCTTAACTAATACTCTTTATTTTCGTTTTGGTCAGCCATTATTTTCTGTCGCTTACAGTACCTTCCTTCCTAGCCTTCTGCAAAACTAACATGTCCATTACTTTGTGAACAGCCAAGTGATTTCTATATTATTTACGGTCGGGTCAGATTTACCCATGGCGCCAGTCCTCGCGTGACAATTTTTGGTTTACGTTACTCAGGACAATCTGAAAAAAAATAAGGGGGAAAATCCACCTTTTTCGGGGCAGCACAATAACATATCACGTTCTTGTTCTCAATGTTTAGAATATAGGGACAACATGGTCATCAGCTCCTTTGTAAAAAAAATTCAGATGACTGCTTTGCATTCACTATCAAGTCCAATTTTGAAATGAAAATCCACAGCCTGCTTCCAGTCTCCGACCGGGTCAGGAATGGAATGAATGAAGCCCCCATCTAGCGGCGAGGATATGAACTGTGCTGGCTGCCGAGGCCTGACGCACTCCTCTGGGGCAATGATTAAATGAATGACAGATGAAATGAAATGATAGTGGAGAGTGTTGCTGGAATGAAATTTTGACAGGGAAAACCGGAGTACCCGGAGAAAAACCTGTCTGCCTCCGTTTTGTCCAGCACAGATCTCACATGGAGTGACCGGGATTTGAACCACGGACCCAGCGGTGAGAGGCCGGCGTGCTGCCGTCTAAGCCACGGAGGCTCTCCAAGTCCAATTTTACTGTTAGGAAAATTGTTATCTTTCTGCATGTTAAATCTGAAAAATATGAATAAATCTCATTTTATATTGGGAATAGTTCATAGGTGGACACCAGGTGTAAAATTACTTCATTAAAATCCTTACGATTATGACTAAAAAGATGTGACAAACTATGGGTCAAAATGACCCGGCGCCAGTTCTCGTGTTACATGATTTCACGCTAGTTCTCAAGGGTTAAGAAAAAAAGTTTCATGAAAAAAAGAAAACGATTATACGTATTGTAAAGAAACGCTTTCTTAAACGTTGAGAGTTTCTTGTTAATCTTGACCCTATTAAGCGATTTTTAATTTAAATTTAATAAATGATTCTGATGACTGACTTTTTACTGATTCTGAGGGAAGTGTTACGAAGGTTTTTCAGTTCATCAGTCTAGTGCGATGAATAAATGCACAGTATGCTGGTATTTTGGAGTATTTAATACCGCCATCCGGTATGAGAAATACCGTTCAGGCTTAAAAGCTGATGAAGAAAAGTTGTTTATTTTACTGACAATAACACCCGTCAAACACGAACTATCATTGCGATGAGTTTATTAAATTAAGAAAACAAAAATAGAACACATTGAAGGCATAAGAAAACATCGTGTTGGAAGTGATTTTCTAGAGTTTCCTTGGTAATCAAAATGTAATGTTTTTCAGTCGGTCAACACGATAGTACCCAAATATAAAGGGTGATTCCCTAATCCTGAAAACAAATTTTTACTTGAGATTAATAAATAAATTTAGATGACCAGTTACTAACAATCACATAATCACACTAAGCAAGCAAACTTGGAAGGTCAATCACCATTGTCAGTATCTCAACAAAAAATCATATATCTTGACTAGTTGTGATAGTTTAATTAAGTTACTACTGCAACAAAATAAGTGTGTACTATATATTGTAAATATCATAACCCATACTTGTAGACATAGATTCAATAGGCTAAGTGTAAAGGATCTGATCATGATCGCTTGACGATCAAAACTGATCATCGAAGTGTATTTATTAATCTCATGCGATCTTCTTTCAGAATTAGGGAATAACCTACCATATTTGGGTACAATCGTGTTGACCGACTGAAATACATTAAATTTTGCTAAAGAAAACTGTTCTAAAAACATAAAACGGTTTACAGAAAACGTTAAATTATGGAACGATTTGTTTAAAAAGTTTTGTCGTTTATTTATTAAAAAGTATAAATGTTTCTCAAGCAAACGTTTATTTAATTATTAAACGTTTGAGGAAACGCGGTTAGTAAGAAAACGCCTCTTTCACCTCTCGACCAAAGAGACTAACGTGGTAGACTTATTAGAACTAGGACATCGATATTGTGAACTAACCACATTTTGGCTATTTCGAAAGACATAACATGTGACTTCCGAAATGAACACCGCAATTAGTCCCTTGTTTAGCAAATGGCCAACGGTCATTACTGGTGAATTGAAATGACATAATTGTTGTTGATTCATTTAGGGACCTAGCACCACCAAATTTAGCCTCGTGTCAGGGGCGTATATAAGGGGGGGATTAAAATATTAAAAACCAATATCATCATGTGTTATTGTTACTAAGTGACGTATGGCAACGTTGCAAAGCAAGGCGAAGGTAGAGCGATGTAAACAGTGTGACAATCAGTTTGCTCTGATCTTATGTGTAACATAACCTCTTACTGCTCTCCAATGCCTTCGTTCTTATGAACGAACCGAGAATAACAACAAGTGCCCTTGAAGCGTGTGACAAAAGTTTTTTCCCCTAACTGTTATAGTCTACCCCTATCAAACTTTTGGCAAATTTGCCTCTCTCTGTAGCTACTGGTTCCGCTGAACGGAGTTTCAGTTGGTTGAAAACATACTTAAGAAATTCTACTTCTGAAAACAGACTCAACGGTCTAGTATTGTCATTTATTCACAGAAACATACATCTCACTGATGATGAAGGTAATGAACCGATTTGGCAATGCTTCAAGAAACCTTAACTTTATATTATAGTGTGAGTTGTAAATAAAAACAGTAACATTAATTCTTTCCATGTAAATACTATCAAGTGAGCAAGAAGATTGCATTAATAAAAAGTATCATAAAATGGTCTTAGTTGTGTTTGACATTAACCAAACATAAAACATCACAACAAATTGGTTGAAAAAGTGATGCCAGATAGCCTTAAACTCATCATTTTGCACCAAATTATACAAAACTTTCCCGGGGAGTACCCCGGACCCCCTATTCTTTGGGCCTATAACATGCACCTTAACCCCCGGTTGGGCACCCCCCTCCCCCACCAATTTAAACTCTATATACGCCCCTCCCTCGTGTACTTGGGTGTGTATAATAACGGTTTTAGTGTGTGTAAGCTATCTGTAATTGAGATGATGATAATTGATAATTATTGCTTTATGAGGTCCAACATCTAGGTTATCAGCCCCTTACGGTTTGGGTGATCGTTAAAATGAAAATGGAAGGAAAACTAGCAACAGACTAGAAGAGGAAATGGAAAACAAAAAGAATATGGGAAACAAAAGACAGGAGGAAAGGAAATGCCCTCAACCCTCGAAGAAAGAGAATTAAGGGACTTGGAAGTAAGGAGAGCCATGAAAGGCAGATAGGAAAGGGAAAGAGGAGAGGGTCTTTCCAACAGGCAATGGAGAAAGGATCAAACCGGACCCAGCCCAGGAATGCCTCGGGGTCGCCAACTTCCTAGCTTTCCAGCCATTAGCCCTTAAGGGTGCAGCACATTCCAGAGTGCACCATAAGAGGTATTGCTATACACACCCTGCCTCCTTAAGGGCCTTGTACACACGGCAGGAGATACCATGAAAATAAGAGATCTGACCCCTCGAAGAATGAAGGAAGGAAGGAAGGAAGATTGTAGTTTTACGTGACCGTGAATCTTGTGATTATGAGCCACGGGACCTCCTTTTTACGTGGAATCCGAACCACAGGACATGGCATTTCACTTCGAAAATCTCGCATGCATTGACCGGGAATCGAACCCGGATTGCCTTGGTGAGAGGCATACAGCTAGACCGCTGAGCCACCACGCCCCTTTCCTCGAAGAATGAGGGATCACGAAAGTTGAGACAAAGGCCAATTAAGGCGGGAAAATGAAAGACTCTCTAGGCCACGCATACCCTCATACCGTCGGGGTATGAGAACAAGAGAGGTTGACAGGAAAGATAACAGAGAGGAGCCCGGCACAAGTAAGTGGAAGCAATGCCGGACTCATCAGGGGTCCCGTGGTCCCCAGCCCACATCCCACTAGTCGTGAGTCCCTGAGGAAATCTGTAATTAAGGCTAGGTTTTTTGAAAAGAGATGGTTGTGGCCTTTAGTTAGGAGCAATCCCGGAATTTTCCATGGAAAACCCCTTCTAGAATGGTTGAGATAAGAGTCGAACCTATATATAATCAGTTCTGGCTCAAGAGGCTGGGTGAACCATGTACCAGCCCTGAGACCACATTAAATTTATTGGTAGATAGGGGAATTTAACCCAGGACCTTAGGATACGGATACAAACCCCGAGACCAACGGAGGCGGTAAATGGAATCAACCTGGGCAATAATCGCCAGCACAAGGCACCGGAGCCGATCGTTCTACACATCCACTCCGAGGAGTAATTAATCAAATGAGACGTTTCGATCGTCATGCGATCATCATCAGATGTGTGTCGACATACTTAACCACATAATTAATACTAATAATAACGCAGCGTCTATAGAAGTGCTATATACCAACCGAATAACAATATCTGTAAATAGGTCTGACACGTTACACAACTATGTGATTCAAAACCGCCTTGTCAAACACTAAATAATGTACTGTAGTTTAATTACTGCTTATACGTACATGTTTCAGTGTTCAATGACACCCTCGTCAGCCTAGATTGAATTAAAACTAAGTTTACAAAGATAAAAGAGAAAATAGATATCCTTACAAAACACTATTAGAAATTTAAATAAAAAGGAAGCTCACAAAAAGATTTCGAAAACATATGAATAAATAAGAATAGAAAATGAAAATCCACAGCCTGCTTCCAGTCTCCGACCGGGTCAGGAATGGAATGAATGAAGCCCCCATCTAGCGGCGAGGATATGAACTGTGCCGGCTGCCGAGGCCTGACGCACTCCTCTGGGGCAATGATTAAATGAATGACAGATGAAATGAAATGATAGTGGAGAGTGTTGCTGGAATGAAATTGTGACAGGGAAAACCGGAGTACCCGGAGAAAACCCTGTCTGCCTCCGTTGTGTCCAGGACAGATCTCACATGGAGTGACCGGGATTTGAACCACGGACCCAGCGGTGAGAGGCTGGCGTGCTGCCGCCTAAGCCACGGAGGCTTCCTAAATAAGAATAGAATTAATATAAATGTACCTTAAAGGATTGCTTGTTAATAAATATGGTTCGATTATAGTGAATCGGACGTCGCTGCTATATTATGTATATTCCAGTTACACAATCTTTCAGTGTGGTTTAATATTATCGGACCTAATATGACTATAAATCAACCTTGACGGATACGGCAGTCTGTGTCACATTGATTTGCTCTAACCTTACAATTTTCAGATGAAACATACTTGTCAGTTATGATGTTGTTACGATGTTGTTAATAGATTGGTGAAAGATGTAAAATTTTGATGGTATAAAATGATCTAACCTTGAAATAAAACAGAAGATTCCTACTAGTCGGATCGTTCTGTTGAAATTAACTGTCCAATTTGGTAATGCAGTACATAATCTTAATCCGAACTGACCATGTATTTTATTTGTATAAGTCGTATGAAATCATTTGGATATTGCCAAGCCAAAATTCTGTATAATGTATGGATACTTTGAGAATAAAACTACCAACATTCATGAGACAGTGGGCAAAAAATTGGAATATGCAAATGTAATAAATTGTGACAATAACGAGAATGCAAAGTGAATACAAGAAGCGATTGAAAGAACCATTGCCATAATGTTTAATGTTTACGCATTTTACGTTACACAAGTTATATAAAAAAGTGTAATTTAAGAATTGTAAATATTTGTGTAAATACGCAAACAAGGGGAGGATACGAACCATCTTTAGTACACGTGTACGGCATGAGCAGGCGTCTTACCGCTGCAGGGCTCTTACCGCTGCACCACGCGCTCCTTGGCTTCATGTTAACGTACAGCGCACATGAACGCCGTACAGCAATTACGAATAATTTATAATTAATTTCTCGGAATCTGCTGAGAAGCGCACCTTACTACTTGCACCTGGTATACGCCTGGTCATGCCCTACAAGTGTACTAAAGATGGTTCGAATCGATGACCCATGCATCGTATACTCCCCTTGTAAGTGTAATATATGCATCTAAGCCTAAGAGAACAGGATTTGATGATGATCGCATGACAGTCGAAACATGTTATCGAATTAAATACACCGTCCCTTTTTTGTACAAAATGCGTGAGTCCCTTAAGGGGGCTCATACACCGTCAGAGGGATTTTCCGCAAACAGTTACGAATCATATCATAGATTCACTAATATGTAACATACAGTTATGAAAACTGACATATGTATAGTAAATACATAGACCTTTCATCTAATTTAGAGAGAGGAGCAGTATATAAAGTATTTCGTGATATATTGAAAGGATAAAATTCGTTATATTTTAAACTCCGTGAATCACAAAAAAACACGATTTAACAAGAAATACCAGTCTGAATCGAATTATTTTTTTCATGTAAATTAAACGCATAAATAGCGAGGATGAACCACCATGAATGTTATATTGTAAATAGTATATTTAAAAATATATTAAATTTGTCTTTCAAAAAAATGAACAGTTTTTTGTTTAATTTTCCAAGTATATCTCAATTATTTTTTAAGATAATTTCATAAATGAGGTTCATCCTCTAGGGATCATACGTTGAAATGTATCTACCGCGTTTCATCCAGTTTCTTCACATAGTTCAGGAGATATTGTGTGTTTCCTACCAAAAAAGCAACCTAGCGGGTAAACAACTTTGAATATTAAACACTCCATTGACAGATAGGTGCATGGTCTCACGTAATACGCTATATCTCTGCCAAAACGCTGAATTTACTTATAAAACTTAACAGATATATTGAGAAAGGTATTGTCTTTCATTTAAACGAGAAAAAAACCACATTTTGACAACCAGCTCGAAGAGTCACATGCATATCCCCTGGTCCTCGTAGTAAAGATCCTTTATTTTCATAACTGGAGTTTATGCCGAGGAGGCTTGCTTAGCAGTTCGTATTTAACGTTCCAGAGGCACGGTGTTGTAACTGGGACAGTGATATCCTCTTGAACCGCTGCGGGCGGTGAGTGAGACGGAAGGCTATACTTCCTTCCTCTTCTCTCATGAAGTAGTGTTTTTGCAACTGAAAGAAAAAATTCTGTTAAAAGACAGGCCCAGTGGCGAACACAGCCAGTTCACAGCCTTGAAGCTGCAGCAGACATTGCATAAGCAATTACAAGTCACGATATGCAGATTATATAATCACCATGTTAATCTCAATCACGGTAATTGGCATTAATGAGCACTTATAGGCTCCAGAGTGCCCAAAATTTTCAAAATTTTCAACTTTTTATTTTCGCGCCATTTTAATCTACAGAATTTTAACTAACATTTTTTCAACTCTCATTCCTTCCTTTTTTCCTTTAGTAAAACTTCCTAAACCGGACCCTTTGTATACCGAAAACCTGGAGAAACGGAGAAGAAAATATGGAACGGAGGTATTTCCTATGTAAAATGACACTGTAAACCGGAAAACTGTCTAACGTGGAAACGGAAAAAAATCCGGGACTGTAGGCGTAAATATCCTAACTAAGATGGATTATCTTATCCATAATACAGTACAAAGCTATGTACTAAATTTTGAGCACGCCTGTACTTGCACAAAAGTTCTAGGACACATTAACTCTAATTTTTCCTCAGGACGCAGCAGGTATTCTACATATCATAACATCTCTAAGTGAATGGAATGTACGGTTACTTCCTCCAACCCTCTTGTAATACACACTTTTGGAGAAGCACTATCTGTTGAGAGTGACCTACAGGAATTTGCAGCTTCCAAGAATGTTCCAGAAATCCTAGAGTTAATGCAGGATGCAAAGGAGATCCTATAACTTTCTCTTGTAAAGCAATCGTGACAATGCACTTTGAAAGACATATGAAAACAAAGGAACGAGCAGAAAAACTGAAATTTTTGTACGTAAGTTGAAAATACAGTTTGATACATGTGAACCTATTTTTTTTTATTTACAGACCGATATTTTAAATTATTATTTCATTGTAATCCTATGCGATAATCAGTATGTCTACCAAAACCAACTAACAGATTTCCCCGACATTTCCCTGATTTTTCCAGGATAAATCAGAAAATTACCCGAGTAACCGTAGCGGCCATAATAAATAAAAAACAGAGTTTGTACTTAAAGAGCATTTAAAAAAGTGCTTGAACAATAAAGTGTAGCATGACAAAGTTGGAAAAGAAAAAAAAAATCTATATTTTGCCAATTTCTAAATTTTTCATCCAGAAAAAGTATTGTACTTGCGAGTATCGAAAGTAGCTCGTCAATAGTAATGCTCTCAGAAATCATACAGTTACACATTTATATACAAAAACACAGTCTACACATGTAATTGTAATGCTCTATTACAAGAAATGAGAGGTTACTAATTACTAATTGAACGTCAGTACGAACAACGTCCAGCAGGTTGATGCACTCATTACCCAGGACCGCCGAGTGATAGTGAACGCCATAGCTGCCGTGGTCGCTCCACGACAATGCACGACCTCATACGACCAACACAGTCGCGGCATTCCTGCAGAAATTCAAATGGGAGGTTCTCGGCCATCCTCCATACAGTCCAGAACTCTCTCCGTGTGATTACGCCATGTTTGGTCCCCTGAAAAGGGCTCTGCGGGGCCAACGATTCACCTCGGAAGCCGACGACCAGCTGTACGTGCGGAACTGGTTCACATCGCAGCCCAGGGAAGTTTATTAGACAGCCATTCACCGCCTCGTGTCACAGTGGGACAAATGCCTCAACAGCCAGGGCCGATACTTCTAACATACAGGTACTGGTTTATGTAATTATGCCTCTGGCTCGTTACTTTTTGAACGCACCTTATGTTATTAAAACTCAACTCTTTGTAAAACGGAAACCTGTGAAAACGGAAATATAAATCCTGAAGGAATGCGCTCCACTTTAGGCAGGTTTTACTGTACTTTCCCCACAATCGTGAGTCCTATCAGCAAACTCACCAAAATACATGTTTTATTTTAATGTTATATTAGACGATAGATACAAAAAATGTTTTAATAAAGAGGCTATATTAGAAGCAAGTGTAAATGAAAATGGAACAATAGCAAATGGGTGCTAGTGCTTCTAATGGAAGAAGAAGAATTAATTCTTGTTAAGTTCTAACATTCAAAGTTTAAAATATACGCTAATCAGTACTTACACAAATATATCTATTATACTATTGTGCATGCTTCGACCTGACATTGAGCTCTTCTTCAGCTCAATTAAGAATAAAATCAATTAAGAATAAAATAAAATACTAGAGACGTAATTAAGTCTAATGCTTGTTTGACATGAACAAAAAATTGTGATAAATCGTACAGTAAATTAAAACAAGATGTTCAGTAAAGAACATATAGCCTACTTTCTCCTAAATGCATGGGTATTGTTATAACTCTTTGTCCTTTTCAAGGAGTATGATTGAATGTTGGTTGTAGTAGCTTGTTGAAATACAACGTGCTATAGGGATATTAAACATGAATATGAGGTGCCCTTTGCTACTGCTACCTCTGTACCAAATTTCGTTCAATTCGGTTTCACCGTGTTTGAATTGATAGGGGGAATCGATTTGCACACATACTTGGCCACCATCTGCAAACTATTGGGCTGATGTTCTTGCAGTTTGGTCAGAATATGTTTCCCTCATAAAGAAATGGTGTTGCAAAATTTGGTAGAGACTAGATTATTAGGTTGGTCGTAATTACATTTTAGCTTTTAACTTTGGGTGGCCGCGATTACGTTTCCGTCAAGATAGCGGTGATATAAAACATGACACTGAGGTGCCCTTTGCTAGTGCTACCTCTGTACCAAATTTCGTTCATTCGGTTCCACCGTGTTCAAATTAATAGGGGGAATCAATTTTGACATAAAGATGGCCGCCATCCGCAAACTATTAGGCTAATGACCTATTAGATTGGTCAAAGGATGCTCCCTCCATAAAGGTATGTTGTTGCAAAGTTTGGTAGAGATCGGATGGTTATGTTAGTCGTAATTTGATTTAAGCTTTAAACATTTGTGTGGCCGCCATTACGTTTCCATCAAGATGGCGGCGATATAAAACATGACACTTAGGTGCCCTTTGCTAGTGCTACCTCTGTATCAAATTTCGTTCCATTCGGTTCCACCGTGTTCGAATTAATAGGGGAATCCATTTTGACATAAAGATGGCCGCCATCCGCAAACTATTAGGCGAATGACCTATTAGATTGGTCAAAAGATGCTCCCTCCATAAAGGTATGTAGTTGCAAAATTTGGTAGAGATCGGATGATTAGGTTAATCGTAATTTGATTTAAGCTTTGAACATTCGTGTGGCCGCCATGACGTTTCAGTCAAGACGGCGGCGATATAAAACATGACACTGAGGTACCCTTTGCTAGTGCTACCTCTGTACCAAATTTCGTTCCATTCGGTTCCACCGTGTTCGAATTAATAGGGGGAATCAATTTTGACATAAAGATGGCCGCCATCCGCAAACTATTAGGCTAATAACCTATTAGATTGGTCAAAGAATGCTCCCTCCATAAAGGTATGTTGTTGCAAAGCTTGGTAGAGATCGGATGGTTATGTTAGTCGTAATTTAACTTAAGCTTTGAACATTTGTGTGGCCGCCATTACGTTTCTGTCAATATGGCGGCGATATAAAACATGACACTGAGATGCCCTTTGCTAGTGCTACCTCTGTACCAAATTTCGTTCCATTCGGTTTCACCGTGTTTGAATTAATAGGGGGAATAGATTTTCACACAAAGATGGCCGCCATCCGCTAACTATTAGGCTAATGACCTATTCATTTGGTTAAAGGATGGTTCCTCTATAAGGGTATGTTGTTGCAAAATTTGGTAGAGATGGGATGATTAGGTTAATCGTAATTTGATTTAAGCTTTGAACATTTGTGTGGCCGCCATTACGTTTCCATCAAGATGGTGGCGATATAAAACATGACACTGAGGTGCCTTTTGTTAGTACTACCTCGGTACCTAATTTCGTTCCATTCGTTTGCACCGTGTTCGAATTAATAGGGGGAATCGATTTTCACACAAAGATGGCCGCCATCCGCAAACTATTACGCTGATGACCTATTAGTTTGGTCAAAGGATGCTCCCCCCATAAAGGTATGTTGTTGCAAAATTTGGTAGAGATCGGATGATTAAGTTAGTCGTAATTTGATTTAAGCTTTGAACATTTGTGTGGCCGCCATTACGTTTCCATCAAGATGGCGGCGATATAAAACATGACACTGAGGTGCCTTTTGTTAGTACTACCTCTGTACCAAATTTCGTTCCATTCGGTTGCACCGTGTTCGAATTAATAGGGGGAATCTATTTTCACACATAGATGGCCGCCATCCGCAAACTATTACGCTGATGACCTATTGGTTTGGTCAAAGGATGCTTCCCCCATAAAGGTATGCTGTTGCAAAATTTGGTAGAGATCGTATGATTAGGTTAGTCGTAATTTGATTTAAGCTTTGAACATTTGTGTGGCCGCCATTACGTTTCCGTCAAGATGGCGGCGATATAAAACATGACACTGAGGTGTCCTTTGCTAGTGCTACCTTTGTACCAAATTTCGTTCAATTCGCATTCACCGTGTTCGAATTGATAGGGGGGGGGGACAGACATTCAGAGTACACACACTCACACACACACAGACACACACACACACAGACTCACACACACACACATACACACACACACAGACTCACACACACACAGACACACTTTTTTCGCCCTGTGTTGATCTCATGTCTACTTTCATTTTTTTGCAAAAATCGAAAGTAGGCTAAAAATGAAATAATATAACAAAACGTAGTTCCGTGAAGAACTATACAGCCTATTTTCATATATTCTACTCATGTTAATTGCCTCTATCAACATACAAAATTTCAGTTTGATTGTTGTGTTTGATTCGTAGATATTGAGAACCGTATAAATATTTCAGATGGTCGCCAGGTTGGATTTTTATTTGTGTACTATTACATGAAGATTATTGTGTACGTGTGGTATTCAGACTTCAATCGCATGATTAGGACACAAGAAGTAAAAAAGAGATTTGAAAAATTTCGCACAGTTGCCATCTTGTGGTTAAGAAAAACAATTGGAATAAATTAGATGCCAGTGGATTAACATTTGTATAAGCATTTAACGTGCAAAGTTCCACTGCACTCGGATGGTTAAATCGCGAGAAACATCCATTTAAATATTTATACTTCGCGTCGCCGCCATGTTGTATTTGTGCTCACCAGGTTATTGAAAGTCATGTAGGTGAACATATGTTCATAGCCTCCATGAACACAAAATAATTCAGTTTGATTGCTGTAAAAGATTCGTAGATATTGAAAACCGTCAAAATAATTCGGATGCTCGCCATTTTGGACGGTTATATGTAGAGGCCACAGAGCTATGCGCCATTAAAGGAAAATTATTGCGTAGCTTCATTATTCAAACCTTCACTTCGATCGCATGATTATGACACAAGAAATAAAAACTTAATTTTAAAATTTCGCACAGCCGCCATCCTGATGTTATGTAAACAATTGAACTAAATTTGACGCCAGTGCATTACAATATGTATAATTATTTACTGTAACATATTTCACTGCACTCAGATGGTTAAATCACGACAAAAGTCTATTAAAATGTTACAAATTCGCTTGGCCGCTTTGTTCGTTTTGTACTTTACAGGTATTTGAAGGTTACATAGATAAACTTGTAGCAGTGCTCTTTATCACCGTACATAATTTCAGGGTGATATCATAAATAGTTTCGGAGATATTGAATGCCAGTGAAATAATTCGCACAGCCGCCATTTTGTGGTTATGTAAACAATTGAACTGAATTAGACGCCAGTACATTACAATGTGTACAAACATTTGCTGTACAATGTTTCATTACGTTTGGATGGTTAAATCGCCAGAAAAGTATATTTAAAAGTCTAAACTTCGCTTGGCCTTCGTGTTGGTTTTGTAGTTACCAGGTGTTTGAAAGTCTCATAGATGAACTTCTAGTAGTTCCCTTTATCACCGTACAAAATTTCATGGTGATATCGGTAATAGTTTCGGAGATACTGAATGCTGGTGAAATATTTCGCACAGCCGCAATGTTGGATTAGTGAGAGACAATAAAATGTGAAGGGCACGGTCGGGGTCGGCCGGAATGGTGCTATGATCTTACCGAGTTTCATTGAAACGCTCCAGCCGTTTAGAATTTATATCGGGGGCACACACACACACACACCATCACACACACGCACACACAGACAGACAGACAGACACACGGACAAAAGGTGACCTCATAAGCCTATTTTTGATGTGTAACATCTTTTCGCTCGGTTGCTGGATAGTTTTGTGGGAGTGATTTTGAAAATTGGGGACGGAAGTGGATCGGAACGATCGAGCTGGCAGTGGTGGATCGAACGGAAGTATGCACTGCTCGATCGATCGAACGGAAGTGTACTAGCTAGCAGTGGTGGAAAACGGAAGTATGCACTGCCCGCTCGATCGATCGGAAGTGTACTAGCTGGCAGTGGTGGAACGAATGGAAGTATAAGATGCACTGCCACTCGATCGATCGATCCAGCGGGCAGTGGTAAGACCCAGCTGGCAGTGGTACGAGAAACAATGAGCGCGCGGTGTCGGAAATTTATACCGTGACGTATTCTCGGCCAGGTGGAATGTATTATGACATACTGAACGGAAAACGCTCATGCGAACTCTGGTGTCAAGTGATTGAAACAAATGACATGGTACATGTTCGAAGTCTTCGTATCAGTAATGGTAAAATGCCTTAATATCAAACATTGTAAGTAGTCGGCATTGCCGGTATTATGTTTCTCCACAATGGCTATTCAAATATTAACCCACATAACGGTAATGCAGTCATCAATATAATATAATCGTTGTGTTTATACGAGAATTGAGCAAGCCTTCATGAACTATTACTGAATACATTCTCTTTACTCACAAGAGGGCCTATTCATAAGGCATTTTAAACTCAATTTCACGCAGGAACATTATCGAAACAAGCAAAATATAAATGAAACTTAATTCCGTAATGCATTATTATTGGAACGTGGAAATAAGTCACCATCTTGTGCATAATATTTGCGTAGTCGAAATAGCCGTGGGGTTAGCGCCGATGACTGAATCTAGAGATCTCGGGTTCGAATCCCGGACGGGGTAGATATTTTTGCTACCAGATTATCATTTTAAACGATATTTATCATATCAATATGACTCATTTTAAGAGAACCCATATGAAATTACGTGTTGGTCTGTGAAAAACAAGAAATTTTGTAATAGTAGGCTACAGTAAGTGTAAACAATATATTGGGCTTTATATTAAAAATTCTAAAGTTCATATAGAAAATGAAATAATTTAGAAAAAACAAGTGCCGAAGAAAAGTCTTTGATTCCAATACCTCGCTAAAATGTTTTTCTGGACAGCCTATACAATTTCCCTCTTTTTGTCTGAACTTGTAAACATACAGATTTTATATTTTAACTCGTCCGTTTTTCTAAATTTACTTTAGCTATCGTCTTGATCATTTGTTTAAACGCGCTTTATAAAAAATAAATATATTTCTGTTGACTTTTCAAGAAATGCAAGATTTTTTCTGTGCTATTGAGACGATTTGGAACAATTTGGCACAAACCACACATTCTAACTCCCTCTGGTTTAAGAGCTTGAGTTTTGTGAAACATACGCCTTAGCGTTTTATACTGTATATGATGATGATGACAACTGGAAAGTGTACGTCAATAGTAGAATGCATATCGATCTAAGGACGCTGCGTGCAAAAGCAGAAGAAACTCCTTTAGCAATTACAGAAATTTGTAAACTCAGTCCTGGTGTTCGCCGGTAGAATGGTAGAGCCTCGAATTCCCCAGCAAGTCTCAAACAAGTTATATCCACATGACTGAGCACATCACTCCTGCTCGCCCAGTGAATAGGGTGCGCCATACATCACGGTCAACGATAATTTATGTACCGCAGACAAGTCAGTCGGTGATGCGTAAGAGAATTTTTAATAGCTTATGCGTCGTAGCCGTATCCATATTACACTTGATGAGATGAGGAGAAGGCCAGAGGGATTTGTTTGTTTTACTTTAAGGCCTAGAGACTTCAGCCCATTGTAATTAATTGTACAGTATAGCGCATAATCTGACACTGAGTGGACAGCAATGCAAGCTAAAGCACCATGCCATAGGCCACGCGGAAGACGACTGCGTTCGAACCCCACATTAACAGTTCTTGAAAAGGCTTTCTGCGCTTTCCCATTCGAAGCTACATTCTTCCAATTTCTTTCTCAGTTTGATTACATTCATTCATGTCTAAGATCCAATGAGAAAGATAAGGGGTAGTCGGTAGCATGCTGATCTTCTATGACCAAGATCGCGGGTTAAAATCCTTTAGTATGCCTTCCTTCGGAGGGGAAGTAAAGCCGGCGGTCCAATGACATAGATTTATGGCTTGATAATGAACCTTCCACTAATTACACCTGTGTGAAGCTAAATTATAGGATAGATTTGACTAACGCTCTTAGGTTCCAACGTTCGTCCCAGGAGCTGACTGCAGTGGCATCTTGTAACAAAGTTCAGAACTAGTTGGTCGTTGACGGTGGCGTTTGGTATGAAAAGTTGGAACTACATGAAAATCGAATGCCTGCAGTCCTTACTTGAATTAAAAACAGACACAAATTAATACAGCCATCACAATTAACACCGGTTATCAGACAGATTCAACATACACACAAAGTACACGGGGCTACAAGACCGCGCTGTCGCAGCCCCTAAACTGAGGAACCAACCAACCAATGTAGGGAATTCTACGTTTCGTTTTCACTACTATAGGTAGCAGACAGCAGAACAGGAAAATCAAATTTCTAGGTGGATGAAATTTCAGCCAATAAATCTGACACGAGAGGCATTTACAGTAGTTTAGTTGGCCGAAATGCATGGTGTGGATTGCCATAGATTTTTACCGCCCTTCAACACTCCAACTTTCTCGCCCAGTAGGGGCAGATGACCTCGTAGGTCCACCCCTTAAAATAACAATATCTAACTAACTTTCTCGCCCGGATTTAGAATTCTTCATTATCTGGATCCGGTCACTGAACCTTCAAGACAGCTACAATCATCATTTGAAATAATAATAGAGCTTCCTGGACCAACAGTGCTGGGCTACGCTCGCTAATGCGCAGCGTTAGGTCATGGGGCCAAACTCTCTGTGGACTCTGTAGACGCGTGGGTTCGAGTCCCACCCTCGGCCGTCCTTGAAATGGTTTTCCGTGGTTTCCCATTATCAACACCAGGTAAATACTGGGACGGTACCTTCTGACAGGTCACGGCCGCTTCCTTCCACATCCTTGTCGAGTTTCATTCACCATCATTCATTTCATCTCTCTGCTTCGATGGCGTAGTCGGTTGCATGCTGAACTGCTGTGCCCAAGATAGCGGGTTCAAACCCGGCCGAAGTCGTCTGTTTTTAAGAGCGTTATAAACCTTCAGTATGCCTTCCTTCGGAGGGGAAGTAAAGCCGGCGGTCCCATGTCATAGATTTATGGCATGTAAAAGATCCTTCCACAGACTTAACTTGTGTGGAGCTAAATTTCTAGATTAGATTTCGTTGTAACGCTCTATCAAAGTTCCAACGTTCCCAACTAGGTATCATTGATATCTGGTAACGAAAGTTGGAACTACTTGAAATTGAAAGGAACTTGTAGCTCACCCTAGCGGTGTCCGCTTGAAGCGGAAGTGGTTTTCCGTGTTCGGCTCGCCAGAGACTGTAGCTGCTTCAATGCGGACACCCATGGGTTGAGCTACAACTTCCATTCAATTTTAAGTAGTTCCAACTTTCGCTACCAGATGTCACTGACACCTAGTGGTGAACGTTGGCACTTTGATAGAGCGTTTCAACGAAATCTAACCTGCAAATTTAGCTTCACACAAATTTAGTTAGTGGAAGGTTCTCTTACATGCCATAAATCTAATTGTAAGACATGAGACCAACGACTTTACTCCTCCTCCGAAGGAAGGCATAGGCTACTGATTGATTTTAACGCTCTTATAAATCCGACGATTTCGGCCGGGTTTGAGCCCGCGATCTTGGGCATATTAACTCAGCATGCTACCGACTACGCCACCGAAGCACCACTAATGGGCCATAATTGCTTACGGGCCACTATGCATTTGCTCTCCTCACCCCCTCCCTCTCGACGGCCCTGATCACGATGTCTACGGCCCTCAAATGAAACAACAAACGATTATGGAGGCGACTCATTAACACACAGGTTTGCTGAGTAGAACGAATGATAAAAGACCAAACAGTCTCACATGAAAACGAATGAATGTGTGTATGTATGAAGATTTCATAGAATTGCCAGGAAGTGAAATCCTCCAGTTTTCCAATTTGTAGCAGAGACTCAGCGTTACTTGAAAGTCGTTCCGCCTGAAGCAGTGGAATAGATTGCACTGACATAAGTACCGCGGTATAATATACCAATAAGAGCAATCAATCTCGCGACACACTTTCCCTGGAAACGCAATAGGAAGGACACTTAAGGATACTTCACTACGGAGTTGAATCGTGTTGGCGTTGGGTACATTTTAGGAGCGTGGAACATCTTGGTCATCAGTAAAACCCTGTGCGGATAGCGCATAAGTTGCGGATAATGTTTAGAGTAAATTTGCGGATAGATTTAGAATACAATCCGAACTTGATGAGTATCATTACTAGGATCCGGAAGTTTATGATATATCAAATCTTTTCCGTTAAGTATATTCCTTGACAAATTTAAGATAATTTAAGCTAATCTCAAATTATGTCATTAAGCATAATTATCACTCCGAACTGAAAAGGGATGCAATTCTGGCTGTATAGCATTCATTTTAAACATAGCACATGGCGTACATAGTCTAAGGGTTCGACTTTCCGTTCAAACGTCTAAATGTGTTGCTCTATACTTTATCTAATAAATTAACAAGTAGTTCCGGGAAGAACTAAACTGCCTATTTTCATATATCCTACTTATGTCAATTGCCTCATCAGCATAAAAAAAATTCACTTTGATTAGTGTAATAGATTCGTAGATATTGGCAACCGTCTTAATATTTCGGATGGTCGCCAGGTTGGATGTTTATATATGTAGACCTTAGAGTTATGTAGGCTACTATTACATGGAGATTATTGTGTAGGTGTATTATTCAAACTTCACCGTATGAATAGAACACAAGAAATAAAAACTTTAGATTATTTCAAAAATTTCGCTCAACCACCATCTTGAGCTTATGTAAACAATTGAACTAAATTAGATGTCAGTGTATTGCAATCTGTATAGCCATTTGCTGTGCCAAGTTTCACTGCGTTCAGATGGTTAAATCGCGGGAAAAGTTTATTTAAATGTTTTAACTTCGCTTGGCCGCCATGTTCGTTTTGTAGTTAAACAGGTTTCCGAAAGTTACATAGGCGAGCGTCTAGTAGTGCCCATGATCACCGTACAAAATTTCAGGGCTATGTCAGTAATAGTTTCGGAGATATAGAATGCTGGTGAAATATTTCGCACAGCGGCCATGTTGGATTGGTGGGACGTAATGACATTTGATGGGCACGGTTGGGGTCGGCCAAAATTGTACTATGACCTTACCGAGTTTCATTGAAATCGCTCCAGCCGTTATTGGGAGGGCACACACACACACACACACACACACACACGCGCGCGCGGACAAAAGGTAATCTCATACGCCTATTTTTTTTCATAAATGAAAATAGGCTAATAAACACAATATTTATAGCGCTATGCTGGAGTCACTTATTTGAAAGGAACGGAAAATACATACAGTAAAAGTAATCTAAATCTACCTGCAATACTTGCACAGCAACAATTAACCTAACCCCAGTTAGGATACCTGCACGAGTGTAGCTATTCGCTAACGCGGAGCTCTAGGCTGTGAGGCTAAGCAATCTGCGGACTCGGTAGACGTTGGTTCAAGCCCTACCGTCGGCCGTTCTTGAAATGGTTATCCATGGTTTCCCCATTTTCAACTCCAGGAAAATGTTGGGACGTTACCTTCTGACAGGCCATGGCCGCTTCCTTCCACATCTTTGCCCAGTTTCATTCATCTTCATTCATTCCATCTCTCATTAACTCCTCTCACGAGGTTAACGTCAGGAAGGGCATCCAGCCGTAAAACACCCGCCATATGCACTTCCATCTCATCTCATCCCCGACCCCGTTGAGAACGGGAATAATAAGGTGTTGATGATAATTGTTGTTTTAAGGGGCCTAACATCTAGGTTATCGGCCCCTAATGGTTTGGGTGATCGTGAAGATGATAATGAAAAGCAAACTATAACTAAAACTAACTAACTTATATATTAGAAGAAGAAATGGAAAACAAAAGGAGAATAAGGCAAATAAAGGACAGGAGGAAAAGAAATGCCCTCAACCCTCGAAGAATGCGGATTGAGGGACTTGGAAGGAAGGAGAGCCATAAAAGGCAGATAGGAAAGTGAAAGAGGAGAGGGTCCGCCCCACAGGTAATGAATAAAAAGGGCGAAAACCAGACCCAGCTCTGGAATCCCTCGGGGTCGCCAACTCCCGAACTCACCAGCCGTGAGCCCCCGAGGGTGTAGCAATATCTAGGGGGCACCAGAAGTGGTGGGGCTACATACACCCTGCCTCCTTAAGGGCCTTGAGCACATGGCAGGAGGTAAAAGGAAAAGAAAAAGAAGGCTGACCCCTCGCAGCAGGAGGGTATCAGAAACGATGAGACAAGGGTCAATTAAGGCGGGAAAGGAAGAGACTCCCTAAGCCTTGGATACCAAAATACCGCCGGGTTCGGAAGAGAACAAGAGTTGACCAAGTGAGGTCGACAGGAAAGAAGACGGAGAGGAGCCCTGCACAAGTAAGTGGAAGCAATGCCATACTCAGCTGGGGCCCCGTGGTCGCCAACCCTACGTCCCACTAGATGTGAGCCCCTGGGGGAGGGGGATAATAAGGGGTAGACATACAGTATACCTTCATGAGTAAACCTACTGTCGTGACAATAACAGCATGACGTAGCAACGGTTACTGTAAGTGTGTGATGCATTGAAGCGCGACTTAACAGGTTTAACTGCACTTCTGGAGTCTTATAATTACGATTAGGCCTACACGTATTAGACAATAGCACAAATTATTATTGAAATACCATACATTCAAAGCAACATAGGGTTTATAATCAAGGATATCCAAAGCCCTTCACTGGTGCACTCAGGTAACGACAATATTGTCGATTCATACAAGTACATCTGACATCGTGGTCATGTAGTCCCGTGTATTTGGGTGTGTGTGAAATTTAACGGTATAGACGTGCATAATACTCATATCTAAAATCTGTCTGATAACCTGTACCATTTAGATAGCTGTACCAGTGTGCGTGTATTTGTAATTGGAACTAGACTTGGGTGGGAGGTGGCCTGGCCTTAATTTAAGTACCATCCTGGCATTCACCTGGGGTAAAAGTGGGATGGTTGTTCATTTAGGGGCGTTGTGAGCATGACCAATTCACGAAATCCAACACCCAAAGAGCCGTGTTTAGGTACCCACAGCCTATCACACCTACTGGCAAACTCCCCGGAGTGATCTTCATACTTCTAAAGGAGTGGTAGGACGTGGTCAGCGCTATTATAGGATGTCTGTACGACGTCCGCCTACTCTAAATCCGACATAGGTCAATTTAAATCTTAAAATCCATCTCATCCCACTCATACGGAACTTCACAAGCATTTTCAAACAAAACATTGTAAAATATATAATCCAAACACGTTAAATCCACCAATAAGCAAATAGCCAATCACAGCACAATTTCAACCAATTAACACAGAATTTCAAAATCAGACATGGCGCGCGAGTGTGAGCTATCAGTTATTCGATTTACTATAGCCAGAAATAATTATCCAACATCATCATTATTATTACCCTCCAAACTTTCTCCCTTCACAACAGAGGAAAAGGAGTCCGGTTTACGGGCACCAGTCTCTGACTTTTTCTTCTAGCATTCACATTTTAAAGGTGCTATGCTTGTCACTGCAATGTGCTGACTGAGGTAAACAAGGCCATAGATTTATGTCTACGTCATGCTAATCACCGAAAGTAAACTAAGCTAATTAATGTAAACCCATAAAAAAGATATTTAAGTTTCATTACTCCCCAACTTTAACTCCCAATGACAACTTGATCTCACGCAAGAAGCCGGCGGGGAAACTGTCGGCCGACAGTCACCCACGGCGGACTATTTATTTATTTATTAATTATTAAAACAAAATCAATCCCCTTGAAATCCCCAACTCCAGGACAAGGAGCGTATAGTCGCACCGTTACCTGAATTTTAATTTAAGGAGACTACGGTCATGTAACCCATTGTACTTGGGTGTGTGTAATCCATGTCATTGTGAAGGGAGTACTAGTGTGTAGGTACATTTGTAATTGAGGCTAGCATTTGAGTAGGAGGCTGCCGTGGTCCTCATTTAGTTATCAACCCGGTATTTGCCTAGAGGAATAGTGGAAAACCACTTCTACTATAGCTGAGGTAGGAATAAAATCCGCTTCTTCTCAGAACGGTCCGTTCCAATCCTCAGATCTGTTCTAATCGAACAAGGACCGCTAAGGTAACAGCCAAGAATGTTAAGTCCGTCACTACGCCACGCGGTAAACTCAGATTACGACAGTGTGGCTTCCTTTTGTGGTCTCAAGGTAGGAATACGTATTGTGACTGCAGATCCAGATGTCTTGGGTTCGATTCCCGGCTCTACCAAGAAATTCTGGTTTGCGAACATCCACAAAATACGTTCCCTTGAATGGGGGAAGGGGTCTTATAAGAATGTGACAGTGTACGATAACGTACGTCCGTCAGTTCTTTTCGCTATTACCTGATTTGAAAAATTCAAATTAACTCCAACGTTTCAAAATGAAGACTCCACGGGAAAAGCGCGGTAGACTGTCACATTATGTAAATTTTTCAAGAGAGCCAATTTGAACCTTCAACACTAAAGTAAATACTTAAAACACCCCAATTGGGTGTACGCAATATAGATATTTTGCCAAATTTATTTTTTATAAAGTAAGTAACTTACATGTAAGTTAATACAAATAACAACTTAAGTTAAATTATAAACAAGATGTTCAGTAAAGAACATATAGCCTACTTTCTCCTAAATGCATGGGTATTGTTATAACTCTTTGTCCTTTTCAAGGAGTATAATTGAATGTTGGTTGTAGTAGCTTGTTGAAATACAACGTGTTATACGGATATTAAACATGAATATGATATGCCCTTTGCTAGTACTGTTGTTGTTTGAGTCTTCAGTCTTTTGACTGGTTTGATGCAGCTTTCCATGCCTCACTGTCCTGAGCTAATCGTTTCATCTCTACATAGCTCCGACACCCTACATCGGAGGCAATCTGTTTAACATATTCTAACCTTGGTCTACCCCTACAGTTTTTGTCCTCGACCCTTCCTTCCATAACTAAGCTTGCTATTCCTGGGTGTCTTAGTATGTGTCCTACCAACCTATCTCTTCTCTTCATTAGCAGTCGCCAGAAACATCTCTCCTCTCCCACTCGTCTTAATACCTCTTTGTTTGTAACCCTATCTACCCATCTGATCTTCATCATTCTCCTGTAACACCACATTTCAAATGCTTCAATTCTCCTCTTTTCTGCTGCACCAATAGTACTACCTCTGTACAAAATTTCATTCAATTCGGTTTCACCGTGTTTGAATTGATATGGTGAATCGATTTGCACACAAACATGGCCGCTATCTGCAAACTATTGGGCTAATGACCTTGTCGTTTGGTCAAAAGATGCTTATTACAAAAAGGTATATTGTTGCAAAATGTAGTAGAGATCAGACGATTAGGTTGGTTGTAATTTGATTTAAGCTTTTAACATTTGGGTGGCCGCCGTTACGCTTCCGTAAAGATGGCGGCGATATAAAACATGAGACTGAGGTGCCCTTTGCTAGTGCTACCTCTGTACCGAATTTCGTTCAATTCGGTTTCACCGTGTTTGAATTGATAGGGGGGGAGACAGACATTCAGAGTACACACACACACACACACACACACAGACAGACACACAATTTTTCGCCCTGTGTTGATCTCATCAGTCTACTTTCATTTTTTGCAAAAATCGAAAGTAAGCTAAAATGTATGAGGATATGGGACGTTCTTTCCATTTCCACTAAAAATAGAAACTTCTGTAGCCTATCTCGGTGACTTGCCACTTTATTAGAAATCAATTTCAACTGATCTTTAGTTACGATGGCTGACCATCAGAATGCGCCATAAACTCATTTCAGAAAAGAAATGGGGTCTTCAAATATGTTTATTACAAATAAAGTTCAGTTTTATTTTAATGGCGTTAATAATAGTCTACTTATGGATTTTTAAGTTTTCTCACACAAAGTGCGGGGTGATTAGTTATAGGCTACTTATTTTGGACGTTCACTTTGGAGGGGATATTACGAACATCGTTACGTGTTGCAATGGGAGGAGCGGGATTAAAACTTTGCCGCATTTTTGCTAACGTGTTTGGTGATGACCCCTATGACACAGCCTCGTTAGACTAAACTGATAAGAACAGACCCCTGCCATCCTAGAAGAGGTTTTCCGTGGTTTTCCACTTCTACTCCTGGCAAATCCCGGGATGCCCTGACTTAGGGGTCACACCCAACTCCTTCCAAATCCTAGCCTTAAATACAAGCTCTATTACAGTCTTCACAATAACACTGCTTTCCTGCCTATCAAACAGATTCCATAGACACTCAAGTACACGGGGCTACATGATAACTTTGTAGCAAAGCTCCTTAATGACCAACAGTGGGCGCATTAAGGTAACATAACCTTGAGGAAGAATGTGTAGTGATGAAACTCGGCAAACAGGACAACATGCACGAGAGTTTACAATGGAATGCTTCGCAACTCCTTCGTTGTTCTTAATTCATTTAGGGGCTTGAGTACCGTGGTCATCAGCCCCGTCGAACTTGTCTGATAAACAGTATTTCTGTGGTGGCTTTCGTAGTCTGCGTAACTCTATTTTTAGAGTCTATGAATAGGGTAGATAGGTGCTCCGGGGCTTTTATAAAATGCATTTTCTTTCTTTAGGCCATATTGGCCATGCAGCTAGCAGAATACAAACAATGTACAAAATTGCATTACCTGAAAATAAACATGCATCGATATAATCAAATAAATATAACGAAATGCTGGGAGAGTTGCAAAGAGTAGGAGATATAAAAAGGAAATGTTATTGTTGTTTTAAGGGGCGGAACTACGAGGTCATCTGCCCTAATTGCAGTAGAACATTTTTGGCAGTGTTTATTTGTCATAGATCAGAGTCACTTCTTAATAATAATAATAAATAATAATAATAATAATGTTTAAATTTAGTTAAAATCATCCAAGATCGGCTTCACCCACGGACTCAGCGTGGGAGCATTCCTCTACCGTCACAAGGACGGTATCTGGGAGCTGAACATACTTTGTTGTCAGATACAACTGGGGATGTCGACAGGCCGATCGCCCAACAAACCACTAACTTGGAAGGGCCAGAGAAGGTCATTTTGGAAGGAAGTCGGCTCTGGACCTGTCGAAAGTAACCGTCCCGGAATTTGCCTGGTGGTAAAAATTGGAAACCAGAAAAACGATTTTTAGGACTGTCGAGGTGGGATCCGAACCCACACTCTCCTGATGCAAGTAGGCACAAGGCAACGCGTCAGCGCTCTCAGCCACCTTGGCTAGACTAATAATAATATCGTATAGCCTCGGGTGCCGGGTGCAATCTTTGTAAACTGATAAAAATTGATATTTAGTCGGTCAACACATGTTATTTGACGCCCAGAGGGCAGCTTGCATGTCGAATTTTGTTGTTCCTTGGGGCCCTATGAAAGTCAAGGAGGTTATATATCTAAGCTCCTTGACACTATAGCGCTTTCTAGTAGAGAATGGAGTAACTTTTGTGTTGGCGGAAAATCCCGAGATTAATTTTGCCATTATGAACACGGCCTACTGAATTCAAATGGGTTCTTTAACATGCCAACAACGTATGACATGCGTGTCGTGATTTTTGTCGCCTTTCAAAAATCACTTAAGTTTACCATGGCCAGGAGTGAACCTGCAAGCTTGGGGTCGGTAGAACGACACGATAACCACTCACATTATTTCATACACTCCTATAAATATGTTAGAATAATTCACACTCACATAATTTCATACACTCCTATAATTATGTCAGAATAATTCAAACACTGAGCTAGGGAAAGAAATCTGTCCGAGTTTTGAGGTGGACTCCACCCCGGGACTTGCCTGGAATGTGTGTGTGGGAAAAGCGTAGATAAAATCACACTCTGAGATGGCCAAAGTCTGCAATGAAATTCGAACCTCCGTTCGTCCAAACTTAATGTTCCCCTGTGTAGTCTTAGTGTGCGACTTCTTGCGCTCGGCTACGGTAAGGGATTCATAGCTCCAGGGGGTTATGCATTCATAAGATCCTGCTCCCCTCTAAATGACGAATGCACTTGTAGAATAGAAGATTATTTGATATGACACAGTACGTGATGACACACTCTGGTTGAACAATAAATGGAAGCTCCCCAGAACAATGTGCGGAAGTGAGATTGCTTTGAAACAGCTTCCCTTTCATCCTATCTCAAATGATCCGCCAAAGAGGAAGACCGTCGAATGCATAAACAGTCCTTATAGTTATTGATCATTCAAACGATTTTCTCTGTTGTATCATTTAGGGACTTGTGACATCGCGGGCATCGGCCTCATGTATTTGGATTCGTCAAACGATTTTCTCTGTTGTATCATTTAGGGACTTGTGACATTGCGGGCATCGGCCTCATGTATTTGGGTTCGTGTTGAATCTGATTTATAATCCACGTTATTAATTCGATGTATGAAAGAAAGGAAAAAGCTCTTAACCTCGCGATTGGCGGCTTCGGTGGTGTAGTTTGTACCATGCTGAGCTTTTATGCCCAAGAGCGTGGGTTCAAACCCGGCCGAAGTCGTTGGATTTTTTAAGAGCGTTAAACATCCCTCAGGATGCCTTCCTTCGGAGAGAAAGTAATGCCGAAGGGGGGGGGGTCATGGTATAGATGTATTCTATGTAAAAGAACCTTTCACTAACTACAATTGTGTGAAGCAAAATCTTTAGGTTAGAATTGATTAACGCTCCATTAGGTTCCAACGTTTGTCGCCAGGTGCCGGTTGCGGTGGCATCTAGTAGTCAAGTTCGCGGCTAGGTGTCGTTGACGGTAACATTTGGTGGCAAAAGTAGGAACTAACCTAATGAAATTGATCTTCTGCAGTCATTACCTGAATCACAGATAACATGCCATCACAATTAACACCGGTTATCAGACAGATTATTGGTTATTTACAGTCTATTTTTGTAAACACTAGTTCCCGTTCGATAAGTTGAGGATGATTGCACACCTGCAGCTGCCTTCAAAGTACCGACATATGACGTTCTTACCAAACAAATACTCAAAATATGACCCAATGGATAAAAATGTTCGAAATATGCAATTATAAGACAAAAACCACTGTATTGTGACGATTGACCTGTTTGCCATCTCTTGATGAATGAAGTACATTTGCATTTGTCTGTTGGCACAGGCTAGAGTAAATGTGTCTTTTCACCAATGTCTCAGTCCCACTCATGGCTGTGATTAAATTGAAGCTACTGAGTTATCGGTGGTACTTAGTAAAAATTACATTCATGCACAGTCAGTGCCTGTGGATGCTGTGAAAGGTTACTCATTGGGTTAGTACTGCTGTTCTGACTCACACTCCTCTTCTTGCCTAGTACACCTCAATAAAGTGTTGCTTTGGGTTTTTGTGGGTATCTACCCACATAAACTAACAGTGGTACTTTTCGAGGATCCAACCAGCCTTCGGGCTGACTACCTAACAGACAGACAGCAAGCAAATATGACCTTAAATATGACGAAATAAGACTTTTTAAATTATAAATCCAAGCGACAATCCCTTAGAGATTATATTGTAAACTACATTCTTTGTTCCTATTTTCATTGTGGGGTTTGAAGCCATTTTTCAGTGTTGCCTAAGTAAACAAAAGTTTGGTGCTTTTCAGTCGGTCAACACGAATGTAGACCTACCCAAAAATAGCTGGGTTATGCCCTAATCCTGAAATAAATTACATGAGATTAATAAATACACTAGGATGACCAGTTTCGATCGTCAAGCGATCATCATCAGATCCATTACACTTAAGCTATAGCATAACATCTATGTTTGAGAATACAGATGAAAAAATATTTACAATATATACAATTATTTAGTTGCAGTATTGGTAATGCAACTTTCGGTGTATGCTAAATGTAGTATATCTAATGTTAGGTGAAATACTAAAATGGTGATAGAAATCCGGAGTTTGTCTCTTTGGGGTGATTATATGGTTGTATAAAATCAACTATGGTTATACTGTAATAATACAGGCTGATACTTATCCGGTTGTCTTCCTGGCTGGGACTTCGAGCAGTTTCATTTTCATATGAATATTCTGAATGGACATTTATTTACAGTCAATTTCTGTCAACACTAGTTCCCGTTCGGTAAGTTGAGGATGATTGCAAACCTACAGCAACCTTCATAGTACCGAAATATGACGTTCTTGCAAAAAAAGAAAAAGAAAAAAAAAGACCTAATGGTAAAAAATGTTTGAAATATGCATTTATATGACAAATAAAAGCCACTGTATTGTGACGATAATCACTTGATTTGCATCAGAAACCAATCGGCATGAAACAGAGGCAAATAAAAATAGATGATTCTTCTTAAACACCCGAGCCCCTAATTATTTATTATTACAATATTCGATATAATGGTGCTCGGGTACTTGGTATGGCATGTGGGTGGTGCTCGTAGTTTCAAAAAGGTTGAGAACGCCTGGACTATAGACGCTACTGCAATGCACGTGCGTGACCCACCCCTATCAACCAAACACAGACAAGCGAGAGGGTAAGTTAATCCTTACCTCTATGAACGTATCGGAGACGAAGCGTTGAACCAAGGAAGTCTTCCCGCATTTGCTGTCACCAACCAAAACAATCTTACAGTCGATATCATCCACTTCTCCAGCGCTGGTATCCATCTTGACATAGGTCACTATTTAAAAAAAACACTTGCCACTTGGTCACAAAAACACTGTATTCCCTGAACACCACTCAGCTTATCACGACACAAGCACAAGATCAGAGCAGAGCAGATCTTTAACTCCTCGCGACCGAGCACGGCAAGATCTGACGCCTTACTGAGCTGGAGCCCGCTGCAAACCAGACACCACACGAGCCCCATTCAATTCCGCGCGGTGGGCGGGGCTCCCCTGTCACGTGCTCTGCGAGCCCACTGCCATCTAGTGGCGCGAATGTGAACCACCTCAGGGTATTGATAAGGAGTAAACCATTCATTACAATGTGACGTGCATCCTTTTTTTGTATTTTTTTTTATAACAAGTAAGGGTTTTGTATGATAATAATGACTAACCCACAATAAACAAAACCTCCCTTCATAAAACGTTGCCTCATTACTCAATACAAAGTGTTCTGTCGGAGATCTCTTTCAAGCTTGAAATTAATGGTTTGTGCCACAATACTGTTATTATAATGATGCACTGTTTACATCGTTTAAAGTATAATGAAGTAATTGAAGATAATTATTTTGATCAGTGGTGAAAACCCGAAATCTTTAGTGGAAGAAAGACTGTTGGGATAAATCGTTATTGTTGTTGATTCTTTAGGGGCTTTGCGACATAGTAGTCATTTAGCCCCGAGTACTTGGATGTATGTAGAAGTTGTCCGATAACCTGTGTCACTATGATGTCTGTACTACAGAGGTGTGCAAAGGATTAGACTCGATGGCAGTTTCAAAGATTTACTTTGTAAGTTTTGTGACTTAATACAGTAGAAATGTTTTGCAATATGCTGCAATTATTTCAAATGTTTAATCAATACTCTTAATGACATTTCTTTAAAACCCTTTATAGGTCCTTGGGATACAATCTTCCCACCATGTATCTATAGAACGGTTTTAGGGAGAGAATCTTCCCACCCCTTGCATATCAAGCAGTTCCACATGCGTCCACAAGTTAGATGCAGAGAAATATTGAAAACCCATTATTTTGATGTACAGTATACTGTCATCAGAAACCAAAGGTGAGAAGCATATATCCCAGTGGTTTCCATAGTGCACGTGCTCGCCGGTTCGGTTTTGTTGAGTGAAATAAATGCATTGTTTTATAGACGAAGGTGTTTTTATTGAAGATAAGAGATTTGTAAACGTTGGTAGGCTATATAACTGAAATACAATGTTAATAATGGTTTTGGTCACTTGAGTAAATATATTTCAGCTAGAAAGGAAATAATTATCCTGCTCAGGGTGTTTGCCATAGAATAGAATATTTTTAAAATTATTTTGTGGGGTTTTACTAAATACTATTTTGAAATTATTGAATTATATTCGAATATAATAACTTTTAACATTCCAAAATCACTTTTATATTTTTTTGTGCAGTTTTCGGTAAAGATGATATAGGTCACTGATCTTGTTTTGCGTGGGTGTTAAATTTTTCTTAAATGTAGAGCGTGATGGGTGTTTTTATATATTATATCCTGTTAAATAAACCCCATTATTGAGTGATAAACACAGTATCATAATAATTTGGAGGTAGGAGATTATTACCCCATTGCTCATTTAAGAAAACATACTGTCGGGTGTGAGCAGTGGGATAATAATTTCCCACCCCATATTTCCTAAAATAGAATCCACACCCATAAAATTGTTGCATATTCCTACTCATCTATCACCCCCAATTACAAATGTGCAATATATATATATTATACCCCCAGTCTTTTGCCCTATAAAGGGTTAAAGAATCTGACAGTAAACAATATTGTTAACAGTTTCCACTAAAAGAGGAGCCTTGTTAATGCAGAATGCCACGCGTGTTGTTTTGATTACTTTCTTCTAGATTTTGTGTGTATTTAGACCGGAGAGTTTGGAAGTCTTTTATTCCCTACCAATGGTCCACTCTTAAACTACCGGTAAGTTATTCAAACTCGAGAACAATGGATTGAAATCACTTAATTTAGAGGATACATTCTAAAGTCAATGAAAAAAAGGAAGAACGGATCGAGCTCAGGTATCCCTCAGAATCTCCAATTTCGAAAATTTGCCATTGCAATTCCATATGGGCAAAGTACACAAGGTAGAAAAAGTTACAGTCAGTCTGAAAGACTAGACTTTATATCATTTCAAATGACGCATGCTACAACTGCCTTCTCGCTTCGCTCGAAGCCCCAGGTCGCTCGGCGCCCCATGACTCTTTCAACAGACTCCATTACCCATTAACTTAGGCTTCCCGCGTGGCTGCATGACGTCACGCACTCGCCGTCCATTACCCATGAACTTAGGCTTCCCGCGCGGCTGCATGACGTCACGTGGTCGCCGTCTCCGTAATACCTAACGTTAGACTCAAGCTTCCCGCGTGGCTGCATGACGTCACGCACTTGCCATCCGTTATCTATTAACTTAGGCTTCCCGCGTGGCTGCATCACGTCACGCGGTCGCCGTCTCCGTAACGCATAACGTTAAACTCAGGCATAACGATGAAGTCGACAAGATCATTAAAAAAATGATAAAACACTACTAAGTAGGGTAATATAAATAATAAAGAGACAGTAGTTTGAAAGACTGGCCTTTATATCATTTTAAATGCTAGCAGCCGAGTACCAAGAAGGCAGTTCGAGAACAGAGTTTCAAGATTCTATTTTGTTTCTTCACTGCCTACTTGATTGTTCTCGCACTGCCTTCTTGGTACTCGGCTGCTACATCGTACAATGACGTCACACACCTCAGTGCATTCTCGGTACATTTCGTGACGTTGCCGTAACGTAACGACGAAGTCGACTTGATCATTTAAAATGAAAATAAAATAAAATAAAATGATTTTGAGTAAAGCATTGTGACTGTTAAAATTCTTTATTTGAGTCTTCTAAGTTGCAGTCCTTACTTGAATTAAAAAAGATAACACACACTAATACAGTCATCACAATTAACACCGGTTATCAGACAGATTCTACACACACACAAAGTACACGGGGCTACATGACCGCGTTGTCGCAGCCCCCAAACTTAAGAACCAACCAACCAACCAACCTAATTTCCACATCTCTGTAGTACTGTATGTGTATTTGTAAATGAGGTAGGATTTAGGTAAGAAGCGGCCGTGGCCTTAAGTTTGTAACCATCCCGGCATTTGCCTGAAGTAGAAGTGGAAAACCACAGAATACCACTTCCAAGATAGCTGAGGTGGGAATCTCAACCAACCCCTTACGGTTTTGCCTCACGAGGCTGAGTGTAGCCAACCCTGTTCCAGCTCTCAGGACAGAATTAAATTTCTTGACAGAGCTGGGCCTTCGCGGTGACAACCAAGAATGCCAGCCACTACGCACACTAGGCGGACCATTATTAAATCAAATAAATACGTACATAAATTATTATTAGATACCGTATTGTCTTTCAGCGTCCAGTCTAGTTGTAGCAGTTTTGCTAGCCCACACCGTTGGGTGATAAATGTAACTGTTTACCTTTGCCTAAGCTATGTTGTTTTAATGGGCGCCAAGACCTCAATGCAATGCTGAAATCTAAATTTGTATTTAACAACGTCTAGCTCTGGCAGAACACCTTCAAGACTCTATTCACTCAGATCGTGGTATGATTTGATCATTAACCCAACAAACAATTGTATCAGGAGAAGGAATTGGTCTATATCTAATGCTACCTACTGAAAGCAAAGATTGCATTGTAAAAGAAATGAATTTATTATATAAAACAAGTATAGCAAAATTAATAATAATAATAAGAACAAAATTTAAATTGGAGCCTTGTGATTTGAATATTACCGATAGAAAATTACGTGAAAACGGAGTCTGATAAATTGATTTTACTCTTATTTCCAAGCTATGAAGTTACTGAAATATGAAATGTAAAACAAAGAAAAATGAGAGATTGCGTATTTCTGCGTCATTTGCGCTTACCACTGGAAATTGCCAAAGCATTTCCCTCGTACTTGATGATGCCGTGAGCTTCCCACAGTCGTCATCTCCGTCGGAATTTGATGATATTCTGGTAGATTAGAGAATTCTATGGTCCGTACCTCGGACCCAAACACTCGTACAACCGCACTGGTTAAGTTTTGCAAAAGTTAGTTTTCAACTCCACTGAACATCGGAGCGACACGCACTTCCAACCGTACTCCGCAAGTTCTACACAGATAGTCCCCGTTCCACGGAACATCGGAGCGATATATGCACCTGTTGGCTCCCCCACCACGGTACCGTCTTCCAGCTTACGTTGTCTCCCCTGATTGGCTGAGCACGCCGCCAGTTCCCCTCCTCTGCCTCATTACACTCGGCGCGCGAGAGGGAGAAGTCGTTTTCCGTTCCAACAATTCGCCTTTTCTAGACCTTGCGACCCAGCCTTGCGTAATACTTCTCGACAGGAATCAGCTTGTATTCGAATTCCCAGTGAGTCATGTCTCTCAAATACCCTAACTGACAAAACTCCGTAAAATTCCGTAATCACATAATTTTCTATAATATTGTCGTTCGTAATAATTTGCTTGATAGCGTTTTCTAAGACATAGAAAACCTATCTGAACGCTAATAATTTTTATAAAATGCTCCTAAAATACCTTAATAATAATTATAATAAATTAATAATAATAATAAATTACCATGAAAAATTCTCTTGGCTGAACAATTTGCCGCGTAAATAAATATAGAATGGCTTCCTACTGACTTATGCCAGTTGCATAAAACCCCTCGAAAAACACGTTACATAGTCAGCAAGCCTCTGTTTGCGAACTAGTGACCTCCATGATCCCCTGTTAGCAGTTAGCACTGCGACCTCTGCTTATACTCCTCTCACTTTGAAATAGTTCCACACTGAATCTGACCATCTCCTCCTAGATCTGCCTCTGCTTCTCTTACCCTCTACAGACGAACGCATTAACCTATTAGATAATCTCTCCTCCCCCAATCTCTTCACATGTCTATTTCTATTTTTTATTTTTTTTATAATCGTTTCGGTCGTCTATGGACCACGTTATTTCAACTGCCTTTTCCCTCTTTCTTTCACATTGGCCCAGTATTCGCGCATTCTTCTTCGGTGAGCTTCCCTTCGTTCTTCGGTCCACTTCTTGCCGGTTTCCAATATAGGTTTTGGCTGAAAACTCTGTATCTCCCCAAGTTTCTTCTTCAAAGAGTCACGTTCCAAGATGTCTTCATGTGATATCCCCAGTTCTTGTAGGTCTTTTTCCAACTCTGTAAACCAGACCCCTTTGGTTTTCTTTCCCACAAAGTAGGCACAGATTCGATTGGACAATCTTTCAGAGTTCATTCGTGTTAAATGGCCATAAAAGGAGGGTCTTCTTTTGCGAATGGTCTCTATTATTATTATTATGCCACAATTACCCTTCATTGCCCGCCGTTGATGGATTTGTAGAGTAATGGAAGTCTCGACAACTTCTAAGTTGTTATTGTTGTTGTTCATTTGTTTAGTGACTTTGCGTCATCGTGTTTATATAGCCCCGTGAACTTGGCTGTGAGTAGAATTTGTCTGATAACCTGACTTATTGTGATGGCTGTATTAGTATGTATAGCCTATTGTAATTCAGGTGATGATTGGGAAGGAGACGGCCGTGGCCTTAAGTAAGGAACCATCCCAGCATTTGCCTGAAGTAGAATTGGGGAAACAACAGGAAATATGTTTGCCTCATGACGCTGAGTGTACCCCGTTCCAGCCCTCTAGACCTGAATTAAATTTATTTGTTGAGTCCGAAATCGATCCCGAACCTCCGGGGTGAAATCCAAGAATGGCAGAACAATGGAAGACAGACTGAGGGCTGGAACGGGGTACACTCAGTGTCATGAAAAAGAACTAAGAAGAAGTAGATTCAGTTTCCACCTCAACACTGTAGACGTAAGGGTGAGTTAGCCGTGGTCGTTACGGCATGACTGCTGGCAGTCGCTCACATCCGGGAGGCGAGGAGGTTCGAATCCCCCCGCCAGCAACCTTGAAGATGGTCTTCTGTGCTTTCCCATCTTCTCTTCCAGGCAAATGCTGGGGTTGGTCCCTAACTATAGGCCACAGCCGCTACCTTCCAACTCCTCGTCCTTACATCCAAACTTTCCTCCCCAACGGTACTTGTAGCTCACCCATTGGGTGTCCGTCTCGAAGCAGCTACAAAACTGGCGAGCCGAACATGTCCTCGGACACTCCCGGCACTAACGGCCATACTCTAAAAATAAAAATAAAACTGAAGACGTCATTCTAATACCGTGTACCGCCGCCTGTTGCACAACAATATGTTGAAAGAAAGAAAGAAGATTGTATTTTTACTTGACCGTTAATCATGCGATCATGAGCCATAGGACCTCCTTTTTACATGGAATCCGAACCACAGGACATGGCATTTCACTTCCAAAATCTCACATGTATTGAACTCACCTTGGTGAAAGGCCAACAGCTTGACCTGTGAACCAGCACGCCCCAGATTAATTATACAAATTTAGAATACATAAAAATTTACCTCAGCTTTTCTGGGACTTGCCGTCCGTGAGCCTTTTAAGCTTACGCTGGGTAAACCGTTAAAGATACCGGGCGAAGCCGGGGTGATTTGCTAGTTAACATGCAACATTTCTTTCTGGTTAGAGCGTTTAAATATTATAACTTCCTTGTGTTACGTAAGTCAGATAACCTCACTGTTCAGTCCCTTAAACAACAATCGTCATCACCATCGTGTGTAACAGAGGTCAATTCAAGTGTATGTGTACGAGTTCTCGTGGAATATCCACAACGCCAATAACACACTGCGGAAATGGGGTCATGTCACTCACCTTGTCTTTGTGCCATCATAATTATTATTCGTCTCCCCACAACAGCACGCCGACTTCCTTCGTTTCCTTCCGTTCAATTACAGTGTGTTAGGGTAGGGTTGATTAACAGCGTTCCACTCAAAGATGTCGAACTGTTCAGAAATGACTAAACCATTACTTACACGACATCAATATATTTTACCATCTCCGTGAACATCAGCAAGATATAATAATGTTATTGGTTTTAAATCCTTTTTAATTACTCAGAATTTTAGAGACACCGGGGTGCCGGAATTTTGCCTCAAAGGGGTTCTTTAAAGTGCCAATAAATCTACTGATTCTGGCTGCGTGGCACAGTGGTAACGTTCTCGTCTCCTGTGTGCAAGGTTGCAGGATCGAATCCTGCCGCAGTCAGTCGGCATTTGAGGTTGCGCAAATGCGAGGAAGACGTGTCAGTAGATTTACTGGCATGTTAAAGATCCCCTTCAGGGCACAATTCCGGCACCCAGCGTCTCTAAAAGCCATAGCAGTTAAAAGGGACGTAAAACCAATAACATTATTCTTATTCTTATACATCTACTGATACGGATCGCTCACATTTGCGTACCCTCAAACTCCAACTCAATCCTGCAACCGTGGGCACAGCAGGCGATAACGTTACCTCTGAGCCATGTAGCCAGTCCATCACAATGAAACAGAGCTGAAAGGAATATAGGCCAGTCACCGTAGACACAAAAATCGCGTTAGATCGCAAAAAATTGCAAGGTTCTGATTTTTTTTGTTATGTTGTTAGGATAGATACCAATAATGTAAAACCAAGTTTGCAACATCGAAAGACCTGTGCTAACGTCGTGGTGCTCGAAAAGCCTCGACATTTTCAGACGTTTTTCGGTGTTTGGCTTACAACTTCCAAAATATGCATTCTATGGTAAAGTCACCCGTTACACTTGTAAATAAGACAACATTACTGACAATTTGAGCGCAACTGCAGCTCTGTATGCCTAATAGATCTCGAGATACAATACTTCAAACATGGGTCATTTTTTCCAAAAAGTTCCAAATTTGTAGTAAGCTAGTCTTTCGAACACAATACCGTCTAAAATACTCATTCTACGAGGAAAGGCATGGGAAGTAAAGTTGTAGAGCAGTTATTTACCTTTACTTTAAGCATACGCAAAATGCTGTAGGACTAAGAATTCTCTTGTTATGAAGTAAAAACAAAATAAGGAAATCGGATATTTCAAAAAATAGGGCTTCGAATGTACAGTTATCTATTAATGTCATGGGGAGCGTGATGGTGGAGTGGCCTAGCTGCTCGTCTTTCACCCGAACGGCCGTGGTTTGAATCCCGATGACAGCGGGGTGTAATTTTCAACTGAAAAATCACGTGGTGTCAGGAAGGGCATCCGGCATTAAATCCCCGGCCAAAACCGAAATGAGCCTGGTTGGCTCCGGCGACCCCAATTAATTGGGAAAACCGAAGCGGAGAAATTAAAATCCTGGTTCCATGTCCACACACCATTTCCGTCCAATGCAAAAGGACTGCAGTGGCGTGGTTGGAGGCGCTGAAGTGAATTGCCACATGGCACGAGAAATTGGATGTAATGGAGTCAAAGAAATAACTGGAAAGGAATTTGGAAATGTTAAATTTAAAAGGAAAGACAAAGTACGAACCTCGGCAGCGACCACAGTCAAGGTGCACAACAAGCAGGTTTCTATAGACCCTCTCACAATATTCCAACGGCTATGTATAACAAAACAGTCTGAGACCGACCTACAAAACCACTTTACATACGAGTTGGCCCCATATCCCATGGCTCTATTCTCCGAAGAGGGAATGCGAAAAGGAACAAAATCATCGTTCTACTCTGCCTTTACGCCCCTCCTAGAAAACGTCGCCGTTGGACTAAGAACTTTTGTTGTAGTGGATGGAGGATACTTGCTCCATAAGGTTATATGGCAACGGAACAGCTCAGTGAGGGAAATTATAGCTACTTTTATCACCTATACGACCAACCATTTTGGGAAAAATGTCTCAGTAGTATTCGATGGCTACCCAGAAGAGGGGACAGCTAAGAGCACAAAAACAGCCGAACGGCTACGACGTTATGCAACCTCAGCGTGCAGCAATATCTTTTTTGAAGAATCGACACTGATCGAAGTGCCCCAAGAAAAGTTTTTGTCCAACCCCCCCAAAAAAGCAGCGCCTGATCAATTTAATGTGTACTGGACTGGATATACAAGGGATCGAAACAAAGCGAGCTCCAGAGGACACCGACTGTCTCATTGTGAGGACAACATTGGAGAAGAGCGAGGAGTACGAGCACGACATAATCGCTGGAGAAGATGTCGACCTCTTGGTGCTCCTAAATGGATTGGGCGCCAACAAACAAAATGGTTCCTTCCAGAAAAGTGACAGGGATGGAATAGGTTGCAAGCAGTTCTTGTCAACATCATTCATTTGAGGAGATCTCTCACTCCCCCCTGTAATAGAGTTGTTACTCCACGCCTCCACGCCTTCAGTTGTTGCGACACCACCTCTGCCCTTTTCGAGCAAGTAAAAAGGAAGATGTTGAGCGTCCTTTCAAAACAGCCAGACCTTCTTGACGCGGCTACCACTTTTCTGAACAATAACGCCACCCATGAGGAGATAGCCTCTGCTGGCAAAAAATGCCTCATGGCGTTGTATGGCGGTGGAAAAGACGATTCTCTCCATGTCTTGCGTTACGGGATATTTGTCCGACCTGCTGTCAGCGCAAAAGTCAACCTCGCTCGTCTGCCCCCAACCGAAGAGGCTGCTACCCAATATTCCTACAGAACCTACCAGCAGGTGCAGCAGTGGTTGGGGGTTGAGAAAGAGCCCACCAAGTGGGGATGGACAAGGAGTCAGCAGGGACTGACACCGGTGACCTCAAACAAGGAACCAGCGCCGCAAACTCTGCTCAAACTCCTGTCATGCAGGTAAGGTAATCCATTCGTATTAGGTCGGTTCTAGTCAATGTCCAATACTGGGCATAGGTATTTTTTCTGATTAGATTTAAAACATTTGAATCTGTTGGAACCTGGAGTTATTATAACTGCTGAAATTCTTGTCATACAGGTGCCTGAAAGAGTGCGGAGCAGGGCGATGCTCCTGCCGGAGAGCAGGGCTGAAATGTTCTGCTGTCTGTAAAATTTCTCAGTGGAAGACTTGCCTTAATTCTCCTACCCTAGAAATGACTGAGTCAGACGAAGGACAACTTCGACGATGACCCCCTTTTACATCCAGATCCAAATACACAGGAGTCTGCGGAGCCCCAAGAAGAGCCGTATGAAGAACCTGGGCCTTCCAAACGAATTCTACTGTCTCGCTGAGTGCAGGTAAGCCTAACATCACATACCTACCCTTTTGTTGTAATTTATTAATAAATAGTACCGGGTGAGTTAGCCGTGGTCGTTACGGTATGACTGATGGCAGTCGCTCACATCCGGGAGGCGAGGAGGTTCGAATCCCCCCGCCGACAACCTTGAAGATGGTCTTCTGTGGTTTCCCATCTTCCTTCCAGGCAAATGCCGGGGTTGGTCCCTAACTATAGGCCACAGCCGCTACCTTCCAACTCCTCGTCCTTACCTTCTCACTCTCCTCCCCAACGGTACTTGTAGCTCACCCAGTGGGTGTCCGTCTCGAAGCAGCTACAAAACTGGCGAGCCAAACATGTCCTTGGACACTCCCGGCACTAAAAGACATACGCTAAAAAAAAATTGTAGGTAATTGACGTGTTGAGTGTGTCTGTTGCAGGTGTTAGCTGAGGCCCCTCCATCACTTCGCCACTGTGACATCAATATTGATAAGAAATACCTCATTATTATTAATTATATTAAATTTCATTTTGCATGAAAACCAATTTTCCGCTGATGTCTTTCTTGTCCTTTAAAAGAGTCCTGCAATTCGTCAGGCTACATTTTTTGAAAAATAAAATTTCCTATTTTTGTGTTTTACCTAATAACAAGAGAACTATTGGTCTTATAGCGTTTTGCGAATGTTTAAATTAAATAACTGCTCTACAACTTTACTTTTGATGACTTTCCTCGTAGAATGAGTATTTTAGACGGTAATGTGTTCTAAATACTAGCTTACTACAAATTTCGAACATTTTGGAAAAAAATGCACATTTTCGAAGTGTTGTATCTCGAGGTTTATAAGACATACAGAGCTGGAGTTGCGCTCAAATTGTCGGTAATTGTGTCTTCTTTAAAAGTGTAATGGGTGACTTTGCCATAGAATGCATATTTTGGAAGTTGTAAGCCGAAAACCGAAAAACATCTGAAAATTTCGAGTTTTTTCGAGCACCACGAAGTTAGCACAGGTATTTCGAGGTTGCAAACTTGGTTTTACACTATTGGTATATATATTAACAACATCCCAAAAATCAGAACCTTGCAATTTTTTGCGACCTAGAATGTCTTAGATGACTAATAGCCTAATAGCCTGTAAGCCAGCCAGACCAGCCAGTGGTGTAGTGGCTAGTATTCTTTACAGTTACTCCTTAGACCTGAGTTCAAATCACGGCTCTACCAATGCAATCAATTCTTTGTTTGTTGTTTCATTTGGGGGATTGAACATCATTCTCATTTAGCCCCGTGTACTTGGGTGAGTGTAGATTTGTTGTCTGATAACCTTTGTTATTGTGGTGTAGTAGTTTGTGTATTTATAATTAGGGAACATTCCGGCATTTGCCTGAGTAGAAGTGGGAAACCACGGAAAACCACTTCGAGAATAGCTGACGTAGGAATCGAACCTACCCCTTATCAGTTTTGCCTCACGAGGATGAGTATAGTCTATCTCGTTCCAGTCCTCAGACCAGAATCAAATTCTTGGCAGAGCTGGAATCGAACCCTGATCACTGGGGTGACAGCCAAGAATGCTTGCCGCTACACCAGGAGGGGGACGAAAATTAGGTTTGGACTGAGGGTTGGAACGGGATACACACAATCTCGTAAAGTAAAACTGAGAAGAGGTGTGTTTGATTCCATCCTTAGCCATCCTAGAAGTTGTTTTCTGTGATTTTCCACTTCTACTCCCCCGGTATAGCCTAACGCCTTGAAAAATTTTCAAGTTATTTTTCTAACCCTTTATAGATTAGTGGTCTATATATTAACCACCTGTCTGGCTGCGTGGCTCAGGGGTAACGTTCTCGCTTGCTGAGCCCAAGGTTGCAGGTTCGAAACCTGGCGCAGTCAGCTGGCGTTTGAGGGTGCGCAAATGCGAGGGAGCCGTGTCAGTACATTTACTGGCACGTTAAAGATCCCCTTCGGGGCAAAATTCCGGCACCCCGGCGTCTCTAAAAGCCAGTGTAGTTGAAAGGGACGTAAAACCAATAACATTATTATTATTATTATATTAACCACCTACTATAAGGACAATTTATACTGGGTGTTTCAGAAATACTTTGACAAACTTCGGGAATGGGTTTCTGATACCGACAGAAGAAAACGAGGTCATATGACCATGTGTAAAGCCCTGCGCGGATGCGGATATCCGCAACTTTTTTCGCCATGCGGATATACTTTGCATGGCTTTGCGGATAGCGGATAAGCCGCGGATAATGTTTGGAGTAAATTTGCGGATAGTTTTTAGAATACAATCCGAACTTGTTGAATATCATGGGGATAGTTGGGTAATTTTGCGCAGTGGGTATCGTGCGCATCTATGTTTTTCGAGTTGGTAGTACAACTAGCAACTCAGTTTACTGCTACCCTCAAGCTTTCATCGTACCTATCACATCAGATAGGGAAAGGGGCAGTCAGCATGATGCCACGTTGCATGTTATTTTCTGTAGCCAGCAAATAAGAAGGTAAGCCTACAGTTGTGATTCAATTATTTAAAATTAAATGTAGTTTTAAATGCCAGTGTTTACAGAGGTTTTGCATGTATTTATTTTTCAATACAATACAGTAGATTAGTTGACCGGGATTCAAATGAGTTACGTTTTAAAATCAGAGTGGGGTATGGTGCGCAGAACATACATGCGCATACATGATACAAGTAAATACAACGCGACATTAATTGCAAAATATTTCGAGTTTTTTCTTCAGATGCCAAGAAAGTATACGCGGAAAACGAAGAAAAACTCCTACCAGCAGAAAATGTGCAGAAAGCTCTACGTGCAATTAGGGATGATGAGAGGAAAATAAGGGAAGTGGGGATAAGTTTTAACATACCCCAGTCAATCCTACGAACGCAGTTACTGCAAAATTGTCTTGCTCCACCTCGTCTAGTCCGTCAAGCTGTTTTTACCGACGAACTGGAGTCATAATTATCCGAATACCTTTTGACATTTGCAAAATTATTTTACGGCTTAACGCCCACCAAGCTTGTCAGACGGTTAGAGTTCAAGTTTGCAGAGGAGAATAAGATTCCCCATAATTTCCTTCAAGTTAAAAGTCTAGCAGGCAAAAAGATTGGTTGTGCGAGTTCTTGAAGAGATATCCTGTATTAACGTTGAGACAACCTGAGGGAACAAGCCTAAATAGGATTGCCTCCTTTAATGCTGACGAAACGAAGACATTTCATTCTAATATCCAAAACTGCAGAATTTTAGTATCATTGCATTGTTATGCTATTGCAAAATGCATTTGAATATTCTAATATTAATGCTCAGTGCAAGTTTCAGCCAATTCACATTGTATTAGTATGGCTTTCCAACAATCATCCCATGCGCATAATTTCCCAACCCGTGCACATGATTACCCTGCAGGGTGGGTAATCGTGCTCAAATGCATATTTGCGAGATTTCAAATTATAGTCCACCAAATTTATTTTTGAATTAAATTTGTTTCTGCACATCGAATATAGAGTTACAGTACTAAGGCTCCCTTATTCAAACTGCAGCTGTGTTATCTATTATGAGCCCATCACAAGACCGATTATTGCTTAAGTGCGCACAATTCGCCCCACTCTCCCTTACTAGGACCCGGATGTTTATGATATACTGTATCATATTTTTCCGTTATATTTTTTCATGACAAATGTAAGATGTTGATTTACTCTAATCCCATTCAAATTATGTCATTAATCACACACAATCAACACTCCCAACTGAAAAGGGTTGCAATTCTGGCTGTATAACATTCATTTTTGACATAGCACATGACATACTGTACATAGCCTATGGGTTCGACTTTCTTCTCTAATGTCTAAAAGATAAAGTATAAAGCAATACATTGAAAATACCATTGTAATGCCAGTAGATTCGGATAACAAATGTGTGGATAAAAGTCGCGTGGATGCGGGGCGGATATGGATAAAAGTAGTGCGGATGCAGATAACAGTCGCGTGGATGCGGGGTGGATGCGGATAACAGTCGTGCGGATGCGGGGCGGATGCGGATAATAGCCGTGCGGATGCGGGGCGGATGCGGATAACGTTTTGTCTATCCACGCAGGGCTCTAATTGTGTCCCCGACCCTCTTCCCCCCCCCCCCCCCGGGAGGGAGTGGTCAACACATGGGTATACTCATACTCATCAGTCCATATGCGACGTGTTCATGCATGTCTCGACCCAAGAAGAGGTCATTGGGACCACTTGTTGCGAGCTGTGCGTGGTGAAGTGTTATCAGTGTACCAATGTGTTCAACCGTCCCTCCCGGGAAAACAAAGGATTCTGGGACACCTGTGCATATGACAATCTTTCCTTCTGTCGGTATCAGGAACCTTTTTTTTAAATATGAGTTCATGTGTTAAACACATCCAAACTGGCTGTTAATTAATGTGTCACTTTACAGTGTTCTTTCATTAATAAATCGACAGCGAAAGATTTTGGGACATTCGTGTATATGATCGTTGCTTCTTGTTTTGGTGTAAGGAACCAATCCCCAAAGTTTGTAAAAGTATTTTTGAAACACCTGTATTGTCAATGATGCTGATGGTTGAATCTTTCAGCCATATACCGACAAATATTATTTTGGAAGTGTTAATATTACTGAAAACCAAATATTATCTCTTTATCTCCTTGACCTAAAGTGCAGTACATGAAACAGTTTTAGGTAGATTTCTTTAGAAAGCTGACTATTGCAATGGGTCCCATGTTTCGACTTCCGGAAAATTTCGACATATCTTCGCGTTTCACATCCCCCAGACCCCAAAACCACCGTCAGTTCAAAAGTTTATATATAATTTATGTATATATTGAACCCTTATCATTGTGTCCAATAATAATGTTTCATATTAATAAAAACGATGGAAATACTAAATACATGAAATGCTGGATATTTGAGTAAAATTGATGTAGCAAGAAATCTGGACTTGGTAAGACATGCTACGTGCTGGCTGGAAATGACCAATAGTTTCACAACCAATGTTATTCTTGGATTTCTGAGAAAATCAGATATGACGCTGTGGCGTACGTGACCATAAAAGGCCACAATGCTGCGTACAAGGCAAGGAGTGAGAGAGAGGAGAATAGTCGTGACGTCAATATAAGGGCGGGATTTGTAAGGTCAGAACTCCGAAGCCAACTTATCTGACCAATAAGAAAACATGACGCCAGAACATAGCGTCAGTGTGTTTTGCGCGGCAATCGGATATAAAAAGATCTAGCGATCGGTTTGCTTGTTCGACGGCAGATTCGCGACCTGTGAGAAAATACAAGAATTTTGAGAGGTCACACATAATTATAGGCCCATTACTTAAAATATTGAGGAGCTGTTTTTCTCCCACCATTGAAACTTTAGGCTTTCTGTATATATACAAATGTCTGAGATGAATCGGGACACTCCTAATTATTCTTCGACAGTCATTTAAGACGTCCTTAAGACGATATGGTTTTAAAATTATAGTTGTGTGTCGGCAACGAAGTTGGAAATTTTCATAAATTATGAGATGGCAATTAGCCATAGAATAGGGAAAGTCGACGATTCTGCATAGGACGATCTGAGGAAATAAAATACTTAGAACGCAGATAGAACAGTTTAAAAACTTTGATTTAATTGTGTTTTAACAGCAGCAAAATGTCGACCATGGAGAGAAGACAGCAAGCTTCATCGTCCATTACCATCAGTGTTATGGGCTAACGGCCTAATGATGGGAATTGACGAGGCGGGAGGCCTCTGGAAAGCAGTTTAAGTGATGAGTATTAAAAAATTGATTTATTGATTTTGGACGAGGGGAATCGCGAGAGATGTGTGGAACTTTGTATAGATTTTATTTGTGTGGTTTAATTTAAATTTCAGGGTTTGATTTCTTAACTGACATGCGTATAGTAATTTTTGGCATTGCGTGACAATTATGTTGTACAGTAAATTTTGTAATTTAAATGTGGTCCTTATGTTTCGTAATTCTTATAGCGAAACGGCCGCATCGATTAACGTATCTATAAAAAGTGTAGCCATGAATGAGAACCTAGGAACGACAATGATAAATGGACTGATTTAATGATATGTTAAACTAATTACTACGTGGGGGGAATATTTGCATTTTGTTGCTTTGATAACTCGGGCTAGGACTGATCCTGTTATTTATTCTTTATTGTCATTTGGACATGTTGTGTGTCATTATCTGAGGGGTGTGCTGATTAATGCTACGACGTGATCTTCGAGAAATGTGCCACGTATTTTTGGGTGTAAGTGATGATGATGAGGAGAGGTAAAGCCTGTCCATGACTGCGATATCATTCCGGCAAACTAGTTATCCGTGGGGATAAGTTTGACCTGGGAATGTATTCTTAAAAATCCCTGAGAGGATGTTTTGAGATAATGTGTTATTTATTTGTACGCGTTTAACAGGTGGCGATTAGCAAAGGTGCTGTACGCTGGCTATGGGCCAGAATCTATATTTAGCATGGCACTAATTACTACTTGGGGGAAGAAATCAGCCACTCTCTCGGTGATGCGATAACAGGCCCGGTTGTCTCCAGCTCGTTATGACACGTTATGTTTGCTTTAAAGCCTAATGAGTTAAGGTTATTTTATTTGGTTTAATTTGGGAAGTTGCCATGTTGTCGATCCAAGTTTCTTTTATCATTACTACGACTTATTTGTTCATTGTTTTTAAAAACGCCAAACTTTCCGGCGTGAAAATTAAAAGTTATATTTTGTTGTTGTTGGCTCTTATTTTCAAGGCCATTGTATTCATATAAATATAATTTGGCAACCGGCCAAACTTGTTCATGTCATGTTATGCTTCCTAGTGTTTAAGGTATAAGTCGGTAATTCCGCAGCCCTTATTTTAAATAATACACACGTGTATTTGGTTGTGGTAATCTAAGGTTAGAGCATGTCAGTAGTGTATATAAATATGTAATTGTTGTTCCCACATTTCCGTAATTCGTCCTTCGCAGTACGGAGTCCGTTCCCGAACCAACTGTTTTGGTCGGAAACGAGCGCCCGTCAAAATGCTCATTACTTGAACTAGTCTTAAAACCCGTGTCGCTCATAAATATTGAATTTTTGTACTATTTTATTTGTTTGTTATATTTGGATCTTGTGATCCGTTTTCTTTTGTTACTTTGACTTAAGTGACATTTCAGTCACAATGCTTGTTGACAGCTGTCATGCCGTGTCGTCACGGTACGTCAGGCTGGTCAGTGTTAGATCTGTTCACGCGAGTGAACAATAAAAGGGTGGTTATAGTTTTCTTTTTTTATGTTTGATTCAGTTAATAAATTTCATTTGTTAGTAGATCCTGTTGTTTTTCTTGGCTTTATAATAATAATAAGTTAACCTTATGAACCCTGGAAGTTATGTTGATAGCAAAACCTCTAAATCACATTCACAAGAATCCATTACGACCCCGAAATTTTGAATCTTGTCTACATGCTATTTTCCAAAGGGTTTATAAGAGTTACTTTGGCTTCCGAACGTGTGGCATTTGTGTTTTAGAGTAAAAAAATAGATCACCGGCATGTGATAAGTTTATTAACGTAAGTTAGGCGAAGATAGTACCGCCAAATGTTTGAAAATATAAAGTCATGGAGTTTGCAATAAAGTAAATGTGGAACAAGTTAAGTGTTTGAACTTTGATTAAAATTAGAACAAACTGTTCCAGGCGCCCAATAAAATTAAATTAGCTTTGTGTAGAAAAGCCAAACTCAAAGAATTATTTGACAGGAAGGTTAGACCTTAAAAACTAATTAATACTCTATTAATTGGTTAAAATTTGTAAGTAAAGTAAGGTCAGGAAGATTATAACTGAATCAAAGGGTTAAAATTAAATGGAATAATAAGTAAATTATACTCAGTGATGCTATAGTTTGTGGGAGTAATTTAAAGTAAATGAACTGAGTATGTAAAGGGTTAATGTGTGTATATTTAATATATGTGAGCGCGCGTATCCAGGGCTCCGCCCTTATGTCATTTCCCTATGTCTCAAATATATTATTGTTGTGATGGCAACTCTGGGAGAAATCCGCGAAGTGATTGAATTAGCATCCGCTCGTACGCGAGAACAACTTAGTGAGATGAGAAAGGACATAACCAATGAAATACAGACACAGTTAGCGGCGAATAGTGAAGAAACGCAGACACAGTTGGCGGCAAATAATGTAGAAATGCAGACACAGTTAGCGGCAAATAGTGAAGAAACGCAGACACAGTTGGCGGCAAATAATGTAGAAATGCAGAAACAGTTAGCGGCGAATAGTGAAGAAACGCAGACACAGTTAGCTGCTATAAATAAACAATCGGAAGAAATACAGACACAGTTAAACACAAAACTATCCGAAGTTAACGAGAATATAAATCAGAAAATCGCTACACAAAACATTCTGGTTAGTGAACAATTACATAGGCAGTCTGAGAAAAACAATGAAATGTTAAACGCACAAGACGAAAGGAACACTCAAAATCTAGCTGCGCTAACGGTAGAAATCAAAGAGCACACAAAAGAACAGCTAATCCAATTAGCAAAGGACGTTAGCACTAACAATACCAAACAATTAGGAATAATAAAAGGTATCGAAGATTCGTTTAAAAAGGAAATAAAAGGAATGGATGAGACTGTTATGGCAAAACTAGCACAAATCGAGCAAGCGTGTTTGACCAGCTCATCTGAGATTAAAGAAGCACACACAAACTTAGAAAAAAGGTTTGAGAATATCGAACGAGGGACACAGGGTATGCAAGATCAGATAATTACAGTAGATAACAATATCACGGGCTTAGTGACGGAACTCAACAAATTAGAAATACAATCAATTAAGAAATGGAAAAAGTTAGAAATTGACCAGGAAGAAATTAAACAAACATTAGAACAGAACAACATTTCTCTGGGAGAAAGGATAGATAAACTTGAAGATAATCAGGAGGCTAATCAACAGGAAGTCGAAGAACGCTTTGTTAAATTGAAGGATACTATTAGGAAAGATTGGACCAAGATGAGCGCTGATTCGAAAGATAAACGGCTCGCAGTAAGCAAGAAGCTAGGGGAAAATAACGCGAAAATACAGGCGTTAGAAGAAAATATGAAGTTAAGATTTCAAATTCAAGAGGACCGCATGATAAAATCGGAGTTGCAGTCACTTGGACATAATACGATGTTTGCGACACTAATGGAAAAAGGGAAAGGGGAGAATGCGGAAAGAGAGCACACAATAGACAGCCACGAGCTTGGGCAAAGTCCAAGAACGGTAGACACGCAAGCATTCCAGAATTATGAGGGTCGTAGCTCGACACCTCAAAACACACAACTTCCCACGCAAGTTATACAAGTCATCCGTGGAAACGAATTTAAACCGAATAAGTTTTTACCAGAGAGCGGAGGGACACCTAAAGCTTTCTTAAGGGAACTGACAGAATATTTTTCGGACCAAAATGTTAGCTCAACGCGACAATTAAGAATGGTTGAAAAATTTTTGGCGGGCTCAGCACTTACCTGGTATCTTGGATTTAAGAACACATTTAAATCAATGGAAGGTTTCCACAAGGCCTTCCTGAGCAAATACTGGAGTGGGTCGTATCAACAAAGCTTGCGAATGGACTTATACTCGCGCAAATACCATTCCACGCATCAGACGAAATATGCAGATTTTTTCGCCATGCAACTTGTCAAATTGCAGGATCTTGATAATCCCCCAAGCGAAATGGAGCTAATAACTACTATAGGAAAGCAGATGCCTATTAGCGTTCAGCAATTCTTGGTGGCGGCAAATATTACGACCGTGGTCCAGGCAGAAGAGGTATTAAGGAAGATAGATGAAACCACTAATTACATCAACCCGAGAGAGAAGAGACAGATAGAGTTAGTTAATGCAGTCGAAGTAGTCAAGACACCGAACAAAAACACGAGGTCGCAAGCTACAAACACTGGGGATAACCAAAGACGGCAGAGCACCGAAGAATATGAGCCGAGATCTCAACCGAGATACGAAAATAGGGACAGAAACCATAACAATCAGGAAGAAACTAACCGCTACCGGAACACAAACAATCAGCAGTGGCGAAATAATAGGAGATACCAAACGTCATACAATAGGAATAATAATAATAACGCACCTTACAATCGAGGATGGCGTGGAGGACACTATAATCAACAATATAGGCCCAGAGACAATAGGCGTTACAATCAACAATATAACGCACAAGATAACCAGCGGTTTAACGAGCAATCGGATCCAAGGGATGATCAGAGAAATTGGAACGAGAGACACGCTGACCCGCAACAGTACCTGGAGGAGCCACGTAACATGGAAGGAAATAATGATAAATGGGAAAGAGCGATAGATCGGCGGAAGAATCCCGACAACCACGAGGAGGAAAACGGAACACATCAAATGTTGGAGGCCATGCATGTAGAAACCCAGAGATATTTGGAGGAGCTGCATGGAGAAGAAGAAAATAGAGCAGCCGACAATAGGAAACAGAAGAATAGCAGGAGAGATTCGCAGACCGTGTCAGGCAAGGGTCTCGAAATATGGTAAAAAAATAGTTATTGTACGGAAATAGGAGAAGAAGAAGGGAGAAGGAAGAAGATGGCAACGCGGGGGAGAAGAAGGAGATGACATCACGGTAAAATGGAGAAGAGACAGGAGCGGCTTAAGGAAGTTCAACTAGGGGTTACGAATTTAGGTAACAACGCCTACAGAGTCCGAGAGGTGAGCACAGGAAACATGGCAGTGTATAATATCTCATTTAAAATTGTATCATCAGAGAGAGCCATACGAACCGAGAAATAATGTTACTGCAGCAAATTAAACATTCGCGTGATAACATACAACAAAAGATACGGGGGTACTCGAGTGGTGAAAGCGCTCAAAAGACAGCTCTGACGTGTTTACAAGTTCAGGCGGAAGTCGTTAATGAATATGTTGATGTTTTGAAAGAGTGAGAGGGGAGACGAGTAGCAAGGAAAGAGGCCGGAGGGCATAAGTATACAGGAATTTCCTAATGAGTTTGGAACGAGACGGCTACTGAAACAGACAGAGGCGGACAGTCATTATATTTGAGGGTGACCAGCAACTTCAAATTTGAGCCAGAAAAGTAGGGGATGTGAAATTCGACTTCATTTGAGTTCGAATTTCATCAACTAGGGGTCGGATGAACCCTTATCATTGTGTCCAATAATAATGTTTCATATTAATAAAAACGATGGAAATACTAAATACATGAAATGCTGGATATTTGAGTAAAATTGATGTAGCAAGAAATCTGGACTTGGTAAGACATGCTACGTGCTGGCTGGAAATGACCAATAGTTTCACAACCAATGTTATTCTTGGATTTCTGAGAAAATCAGATATGACGCTGTGGCGTACGTGACCATAAAAGGCCACAATGCTGCGTACAAGGCAAGGAGTGAGAGAGAGGAGAATAGTCGTGACGTCAATATAAGGGCGGGATTTGTAAGGTCAGAACTCCGAAGCCAACTTATCTGACCAATAAGAAAACATGACGCCAGAACATAGCGTCAGTGTGTTTTGCGCGGCAATCGGATATAAAAAGATCTAGCGATCGGTTTGCTTGTTCGACGGCAGATTCGCGACCTGTGAGAAAATACAAGAATTTTGAGAGGTCACACATAATTATAGGCCCATTACTTAAAATATTGAGGAGCTGTTTTTCTCCCACCATTGAAACTTTAGGCTTTCTGTATATATACAAATGTCTGAGATGAATCGGGACACTCCTAATTATTCTTCGACAGTCATTTAAGACGTCCTTAAGACGATATGGTTTTAAAATTATAGTTGTGTGTCGGCAACGAAGTTGGAAATTTTCATAAATTATGAGATGGCAATTAGCCATAGAATAGGGAAAGTCGACGATTCTGCATAGGACGATCTGAGGAAATAAAATACTTAGAACGCAGATAGAACAGTTTAAAAACTTTGATTTAATTGTGTTTTAACAGCAGCAAAATGTCGACCATGGAGAGAAGACAGCAAGCTTCATCGTCCATTACCATCAGTGTTATGGGCTAACGGCCTAATGATGGGAATTGACGAGGCGGGAGGCCTCTGGAAAGCAGTTTAAGTGATGAGTATTAAAAAATTGATTTATTGATTTTGGACGAGGGGAATCGCGAGAGATGTGTGGAACTTTGTATAGATTTTATTTGTGTGGTTTAATTTAAATTTCAGGGTTTGATTTCTTAACTGACATGCGTATAGTAATTTTTGGCATTGCGTGACAATTATGTTGTACAGTAAATTTTGTAATTTAAATGTGGTCCTTATGTTTCGTAATTCTTATAGCGAAACGGCCGCATCGATTAACGTATCTATAAAAAGTGTAGCCATGAATGAGAACCTAGGAACGACAATGATAAATGGACTGATTTAATGATATGTTAAACTAATTACTACGTGGGGGGAATATTTGCATTTTGTTGCTTTGATAACTCGGGCTAGGACTGATCCTGTTATTTATTCTTTATTGTCATTTGGACATGTTGTGTGTCATTATCTGAGGGGTGTGCTGATTAATGCTACGACGTGATCTTCGAGAAATGTGCCACGTATTTTTGGGTGTAAGTGATGATGATGAGGAGAGGTAAAGCCTGTCCATGACTGCGATATCATTCCGGCAAACTAGTTATCCGTGGGGATAAGTTTGACCTGGGAATGTATTCTTAAAAATCCCTGAGAGGATGTTTTGAGATAATGTGTTATTTATTTGTACGCGTTTAACAGGTGGCGATTAGCAAAGGTGCTGTACGCTGGCTATGGGCCAGAATCTATATTTAGCATGGCACTAATTACTACTTGGGGGAAGAAATCAGCCACTCTCTCGGTGATGCGATAACAGGCCCGGTTGTCTCCAGCTCGTTATGACACGTTATGTTTGCTTTAAAGCCTAATGAGTTAAGGTTATTTTATTTGGTTTAATTTGGGAAGTTGCCATGTTGTCGATCCAAGTTTCTTTTATCATTACTACGACTTATTTGTTCATTGTTTTTAAAAACGCCAAACTTTCCGGCGTGAAAATTAAAAGTTATATTTTGTTGTTGTTGGCTCTTATTTTCAAGGCCATTGTATTCATATAAATATAATTTGGCAACCGGCCAAACTTGTTCATGTCATGTTATGCTTCCTAGTGTTTAAGGTATAAGTCGGTAATTCCGCAGCCCTTATTTTAAATAATACACACGTGTATTTGGTTGTGGTAATCTAAGGTTAGAGCATGTCAGTAGTGTATATAAATATGTAATTGTTGTTCCCACATTTCCGTAATTCGTCCTTCGCAGTACGGAGTCCGTTCCCGAACCAACTGTTTTGGTCGGAAACGAGCGCCCGTCAAAATGCTCATTACTTGAACTAGTCTTAAAACCCGTGTCGCTCATAAATATTGAATTTTTGTACTATTTTATTTGTTTGTTATATTTGGATCTTGTGATCCGTTTTCTTTTGTTACTTTGACTTAAGTGACATTTCAGTCACAATGCTTGTTGACAGCTGTCATGCCGTGTCGTCACGGTACGTCAGGCTGGTCAGTGTTAGATCTGTTCACGCGAGTGAACAATAAAAGGGTGGTTATAGTTTTCTTTTTTTATGTTTGATTCAGTTAATAAATTTCATTTGTTAGTAGATCCTGTTGTTTTTCTTGGCTTTATAATAATAATAAGTTAACCTTATGAACCCTGGAAGTTATGTTGATAGCAAAACCTCTAAATCACATTCACAAGAATCCATTACGACCCCGAAATTTTGAATCTTGTCTACATGCTATTTTCCAAAGGGTTTATATATATATATATATATATATATATATATATATATATATATATATATATGTATATCAGTTTCTTGTGGACACGATAACTGCCGTAATTTTGCACCAATCACCTTGATTTTTTTACATAATATGTATCCCTATACAATCTCGGTCGAGTTCGTTAATGGGCAAAATCGGTCGAAGGGGGTGAAAATGGGGGGCTTTTTTTCGAAAAATTGAAATTTCGCTATAACACTCTTAATACGCGAAATATCGAATCCATTCAAAGTTCGTAATATGTGTCGGATAAGTGCCAACAATTTATGTCAAATAAGTTTTTTGATAGCACCAACCATTGACCAAAGGGGTGGAAAAAAGTGGGTTTTTCGGGAAACATTAATCATATCTCTCTTAATAGGCACAATATCAAAACCGTACAAAATGAACAATATTCTCCTAATAATTACCTAAAACCTTTGTCTGAAAGAATTTTTGATATGACCCACCATTACGCCAAGGGATGAGAAAAATGATTTCGGAATTATAAGAAAATGCTAAGAGCTATCAGAGGTTGCCATGGCAACACTACTAAATTGATGAGGGATGAGCCGTTGCCATGACAACGCACTTGCACGAGATCAGATTCAGTATTTCCATCTGACTAAGCCGGCCCCGTGGTGTTGGGGTAGCGCGCCTGCCTCTCACCCGGAGTCCCCGGGTTCGATCCCCGGCTCCGTCAGGGATTTTAAAACTGACGTGAGGGTTGGAACGGGGTGCACTCAGCCTCGTGAGGACAATTGAGTAGCTGTCTGACAGTGAGACAGCACCCCGATCACGAATACCAATATTAACGGCCGAGGGGACCCGACGCGCTGATCACGCGTCACCCCAATATCTGCAGGCCAAATGGCTGGGCAGCGGTCGCTTGGTCGGCCTTAGCCCGTCATGGGCTGGTTGGTGCCAGGGGTTGACTTTGACATCTGACTAAGTGGGAAGCGGGTTCGGTGACGTAACTGGTAGCATGCAGAAAGTCTATGCCCAAGGTCGCGGTTTCAAAGCCGGCCGAAGTCGTCGGATTTTCTAAGAGCGCTAAAAATCCCTCAGTATGCTTTCCTTTGGAGGGGAAGTTCCAACGTTCGTTACGAGTTGCTGGTTGGGGTGGCATCTAGTAGCCAAGTTCACAGCTAGGTGTCATTGACGGTAGTACCTGGTAGCAACATTAGGAACTACTGCTTGAAATTGACCGTCTGCAGTCCTTACCTGAATTACAGACTAATACATCCATTACAATTCACACCGTTTATCAGACAGATTCTACACTCACCCAAAGTACACGGGGTTAGATGACCACGTTGTCGCAGCCCCTAAACTGAGGAACCAACCAGAGGTAGATTTCATTAGAAAGCTAACTATTGCAATGGGTAGGCTACCATGTTTCGACTTCCGGAAAATTTCGACATATCTTCGCGTTTCACATCCCCCAGACCCCAAAACCACCGTCAGTTCAAAAGTATATATATATCAGTTTCTTGTGGACACGATAACTGCCGTAATTTTCACCAATCACTTTTTACCGAATATGTATACCTATAAAATCTCGGTCGAGTTCGTTACTGGGCTAAACCGGTAGAAGGGGGTGAAAATGGGGGGCTTTTTTTCGAAAAAGTGAAATATTGCTATAACTCTCTTAATATATGAAATATCGAATCCGTTCAACGTTCATACTATGTGTCGGATCAAGCCCAAAAATTTATGTTTGAAGAGTTTTTTATATCACCAACCATTGACCAAAGGGGTGGGAAAAGTGGGATTTTCGGAAAACATTAATCATATCTCTCTTAATAGGCACAATATCAAAACCGTACGAAATGGACAATATTCCCCTAATAATTACCTAAAACTTTTGTCTGAAAGAATTTTTGATATGACCCACCAATATGCCAAGGGATGAGAAAAATGATTTCGGAATTATAAGAAAATGCCAAGAGCTATCAGAGGTTGCCATGGCAACACTACTAAATTGATGAGGGATGAGCCGTTGCCATGACAACGCACTTGCACGAGATCAGATTCAGTATTTTCATCTAAGTGGGAAGCGGCTTCGGTGACGTAACTAGTAGCATGCAGAATGTCTATGCCCAAGGTCGCTTTTTCAAAGCCGACCGAAGTCGTCGGATTTTCTAAGAGAGCTATAATCCCTCAGTATGCTTTCCTTTGGAGGGGAAGTTCCAACGTTCGTTGCGAGTTGCTGGTTAGGGTGGCATCTAGTAGCCAAGTTCACAGCTAGGTGTCGTTGACGGTAGTACCTGGTAGCAACATTAGGAACTACTGCTTGAAATTGACCGTCTGCAGTCCTTACCTGAATTAATACTACTACAGCCATTACAATTCACACCGTTTATCAGACAGATTCTACACTCACCCAAAGTACACGGTGTTAGATGACCGCGTTGTCACAGCCCCTAAACTGAGGAACCAACCAGAGGTAGATTTCATTAGAAAGCTAACTATTGCAATGGGTACCATGTTTCGACTTCCGGAAAATTTCGACATATCTTCGCGTTTCACATCCCCCAGACCCCAAAACCACCGTCAGTTCAAAAGTTTATATATAATTTATGTATGTATATGTGTATATATATATATATATATATATATATATATGCATATCAGTTTCTTGTGGACACGATAACTGCCGTAATTTTGCACCAATCACTTTGGATATTTTACCGAATATGTATACCTATAAAATCTCGGTCGAGTTCGTTAATGGGCTAAATCGGTCGTAGGGGGGTGAACATGGGGGGCTTTTTTCGAAAAAGTGAAATATTGCTATAACTCTCTTAATATGTGAAATATCGAATCCGTTCAACGTTCATACTATGTGTCGGATAAAGCCCAAAAATTTATGTTTGAAGAGCTTTTTTTTATAGCACCAACCATTGACCAAAGGGGTGGGAAAAAGTGGGTTTTTCGGGAAGCATTAATCATATCTCTCTTAATAGGCACAATATCAAAACCGTACGAAATGGACATTATTCCCCTAATAATTACCTAAAACTTTTGTCTGAAAGAATTTTTGATATGACCCACCAATATGCCAAGGGATGAGAAAAATGATTTCGGAATTATAAGAAAATGCCAAGAGCTATCAGAGGTTGCCATGGCAACACTACTAAATTGATGAGGGATGAGCCGTTGCCATGACAACGCACTTGCACGAGATCAGATTCAGTATTTTCATCTAAGTGGGAAGCGGCTTCGGTGACGTAACTAGTAGCATGCAGAATGTCTATGCCCAAGGTCGCTTTTTCAAAGCCGACCGAAGTCGTCGGATTTTCTAAGAGAGCTATAATCCCTCAGTATGCTTTCCTTTGGAGGGGAAGTTCCAACGTTCGTTGCGAGTTGCTGGTTAGGGAGGCATCTAGTAGCCAAGTTCACAGCTAGGTGTCGTTGACGGTAGTACCTGGTAGCAACATTAGGAACTACTGCTTGAAATTGACCGTCTGCAGTCCTTACCTGAATTAAGACTACTACAGCCATTACAATTCACACCGTTTATCAGACAGATTCTACACTCACCCAAAGTACACGGTGTTAGATGACCGCGTTGTCGCAGCCCCTAAACTGAGGAACCAACCAGAGGTAGATTTCATTAGAAAGCTAACTATTGCAATGGGTACCATGTTTCGACTTCCGGAAAATTTCGACATATCTTCGCGTTTCACATCCCCCAGACCCCAAAACCACCGTCAGTTCAAAAGTTTATATATAATTTATGTATGTATATGTGTATATATATATATATGCATATCAGTTTCTTGTGGACACGATAACTGCCGTAATTTTGCACCAATCACTTTGAATATTTTACCGAATATGTATACCTATAAAATCTCGGTCGAGTTCGTTAATGGGCTAAATCGGTCGTAGGGGGGTGAACATGGGGGGCTTTTTTTCGAAAAAGTGAAATATTGCTATAACTCTCTTAATATGTGAAATATCGAATCCGTTCAACGTTCATACTATGTGTCGGATAAAGCCCAAAAATTTATGTTTGAAGAGCTTTTTTTTATAGCACCAACCATTGACCAAAGGGGTGGGAAAAAGGGGTTTTTTCGGGAAGCATTAATCATATCTCTCTTAATAGGCACAATCTCAAAACCGTACAAAATGGACAATATTCCCCTAATAATTACCTAAAATTTTGTCTTAAAGAATTTTTGATATGACCCACCATTATGCCAAGGGATGAGAAAAATGATTTCGGAATTATAAGAAAATGCCAAGAGCTATCAGTGCTTGCCATGGCAACTCTAATAAATTGATGAGGGATGAGCCATCAGACGTTGCCAAGATAACGCACTTGCACGAGATCATATTCAGAATTCCATCTGACTATGTGTGAAGCGGCTTCGGTGACGTAACTGGTAGCAAGCATGCTGAATGTCTATGCCCAAGGTCGCGAGTTCAAAGCCGGCCGAAGTCGTCGGATTTTCTAAGAGCGCTAAAAATCCCTCTGTATGCTTTCCTTTGGAGGGGAAATTCCAACGTTCGTTGCGAGTTGCTGGCTGCGGTGGCATCTAGTAGCCAAGTTCACAGGTAGGTGTCGTTGACGGTAGTACCTGGTAGCAACATTAGGAACTACTGCTTGAAATTGACCGTCTGCAGTCCTTACCTGAAGTACAGACTAATACAGCCATCCCTAAGTACACGGGGTCACATGACCGCGTTGTCGCAGCCCCTAAACTGAGGAACCAACCAAAATCTCTGCGGGAGATATAATTTTGCGTGAAGAAGTAACAGACCGTTACATAGTTACACTTCAGTGCCGAAACCTAGCATAAGGACAGTGTGACCACAAGTATAACAAGAAGTTCCGTGAAGAACTATACAGCCAACTTTTCATGCCAATGATTATTCTACAGAATATGAACCTATCTAGAATAATGACGAAATTAAGTTTCCAATTATTTCGAAATACTGTATACCTGGCATAATGTATCCTAATAGAGCACTACAGTTGGCAGCCCTGATGACTGAATTTATTCTTAGTTCCGTCTCTTAAGGTACAAAATACAAAATTTGGTTGAAGTCCAATGAATAGCATGGACGTTACATGCAGTTAAACATTGGATCTAACAGCGCTCGTAAAATCATGTTGGCAACTATGTCATGCATGTATTGGTCAGAAATAATCTGAAATAATATGATCTATTGTTGTGCCAATTTTGAATGAAATCCATTAGTTAGTATAGAAGTTACATGCATTTTAAAATTGGACCTATCAGCAGGCTTAGAATCATGTTGGCAGCACTGACGTATATTAGTTACTCCAAATTCGTCTAGAATGCCAGGTACTATACGTGTGCAAAGTTTAGAGCTATTGGCTTGCATACTTTCTGATATATTGATATTAGGGTAACAAAAATAGGGACAGCACATATTAACAGTTGGCAGCACTGGTTGCTCCTTAGAATACGCATAGTCATATCTGTTATGGTACACATAGCACATACGAAATTTTGTTGAAATCCAAATGATAGTATGGAAGTTACATGTATTTAAAGTTGGACCTGTCAGCAGGCTTAGAATCATGTTGGTAGCACTGACGTATATAAGTTACTCCAAATTAATATAGAATGTCAGGGACTATACGTGTGCATAGTTTAAAGCTGTCGGCTTGCATACTTTCTGATATATTGGTATTTGGATAAAATAAATTAGGAGCATTTATTAACAGTTGGCAGCCCTGGTAGGTCTGAAGAATACGCTCAGTCATATCCGGTTATGTACACATACAACATACGAAATTTGGTTGAATTCCAATTGATAGTATAGAAGTTATATGCATTTAAAAATTGGACCTATCAGCAGGCTTATAATCATTTTGGCAACACTGCCATGTTTAGCCTCCTGGAAATTAAACTGAAATATTATGATCTGTACGTGTGCCAATTTTGAAATAGCTCCCATTCATACTTTCCAAGATATCCAACATGGAGCTCAAATTTCAATAGCGATTTTTTAGCAGTTGGTAGCACTGACTTCATTTTCAAATATGGCCGTGAGATATTCAGGTATAGATCTTTACTCCTACCAAATTTTGTTTCGATTTCTGCAGCCGTTTAGGAGTTGATAGGGGGGGGGACACACACACAGCCAGCCAGACAGACAGAAGGACAGACAGACAGACAGACAGACAGACAGACAGACAGACAGACTGACAGACAGACAGACACACATTTGCCCGATCTCATAAGTCTACTTTTTCCTCATTTTTGCAAAATGTGAAAAGTAGGCTAAAAATGGACCCCAAATGACAAGAAGGTTACCGTTCCCATAAGACAATAAAATGTTTAAAATAATCATAAAATGACGAAAAACAAAGTTAATTAAGCTCCAATTATAAAATACCTTCTCGCAATAAATGAGGTCTGATCCTTCTACGAAAACCTGCATATTCTGCCTATTTTCGCCTATCCCCAAGTTTGTCCGGTGAAATCTACCTCCGCCTTCCGGCGTGCCGAGAGGACTTTTTTTTAAAATAAAAACAATTAAAATTAAAAAGCTTTAAAAAGGAAGTCATAATAAAATTATAATTAAAAATAAGTAAGGTCATAAAAATTAAAATTATAATACTTTTATATCCTTAATTTTTAAACAGTAAAATGTTACACAAACGAAAATAAAAATTATTAATTAATATTAGGGTGAAACAATTAAATAAAAAGGTTAAATAAATGATAATAAAATTAGAATTAAAAATAAATAAGCTTATACAATTAAAATTCTATTATTTTATAATATTATTTTTAAGAACATTAAAATGTTAAAGAAAACAAAAATTAAAATTAATAATAATTAATATTAGGCTAAAACAGTCAAAATTAAATTAAAATGAATACAAATAAAAGATCTTCAATAATATTCTGCCATATAAAGGGTTAAGTATAACCCTGTTCTTCTAGTGCAGTTTGGTGAAAGAATTTTACAAATATCTGCATTAGGTTAGGAATTATGAGTTTAAAAGGTAGGCATAGCGCAGTTTAATTAAGAAGCCAGGGAACATTGCCATTCATTCTCTCAAAACTGTATTTTTCAAATCCGTTTCCTTTGTAACTCCGAAAGTATAAGGTGTATTACAATGAATTGTTTCTCACGTGTTCTTAGTGATGGGGTCAACAAAGCTGACCAAAATCGTGAGCCTTGGTATGATGGTTGTCTGTAAAATACAGTAGATATTCACAAAAAAAGAAAATGCCAATTTATGTTGTTAATTTATCAAATGACTGAAAGAGGTCAGTATTTTAGCCGTTACCTTACAAAGCAACCTCCAACAAACCGAGCGAAAATACGTTAATACATGTTTGACTAATGGTGGCTGTCTGTACAGATTCGTAACATTATTGACTTACTATACATACTGAGAATATTTTTTTGTTTTTTTGTTTTTTTTTGTTTTTCGAGGGAAACGTGGGGAAATCTTCAAAAGACAGATTGCAAGCTTCCGGACTTACAACTGTGCAGGATTCTTACCTACTAAAAACCCACAAACCCTATACTTGGCTTAAGGCCACCCCGGAACTGCCTGTTCAGCCTTACTTCAGGGTGGAGCCTCTGTTACGACCAGAAGTCTCAGTCAATTTCATTAAATGTGATGATAATGAAATTACTCATCATCATCTTCACTGTCTTCAGCAACCAATCTTCTCGGTTCCTCTTCTTTTTTTGTTTTCAGCAGCTCAGAGATGTAGACTGCAATCTGTGCCCAACTTTCTCTGCTGCTGAGCATTTTATCCACCACATTGTCTGGTGTAATGACACCTACTTTTGTCTCCAGAAGCCTTCGAAGATTTCTCCACCTCAAGCATGCAAAGAATGTGTGCTGAACATCGTCCCATTGATCATCACAATAACGACAACGTGAACTCGGTGAAATTCCCATTCGATGGAGGTATGCTTCATAATAACCATGGCCAGAGAGAAACATGGTAATGTAATAATTAACCTCACCATGTTCCCTCGACAACCATGGCTTCAGTTGCTTGATGAGCCTAACGGTCCACCTGCCACGATTTTCACGTTCCCATTCTTCCTGCCATTCCAGAAGAGATCTGTCTCTTTCCTCCCTCTTCACGCGTATCTTAGAATGCTCGTCTTTGCGCAAGTATATACGGCGCCTTTCCTTGGCCAGGATGTAAATGGGTATCGCCCCAGCTATTACTAGCACTGCCGGTCCAGACACTGTACGATAGGCAGAAGTTATTCTGAGGGCAGCTCTTCTGTGAACAGAGTTTATCCGCTTCCTATACATCTCAGTGCCAAGAGCTACTGACCAAATCTCTGCACCATAAACAATAACTGATTCCGCCACTCTCATCAGCAGTTTCCTCTTCAATGGTGAAGGGCCGCCAATATTAGCCATGAGCCGCGACAAGTTGTTAACAATCCTTGCAGCCCTATCAGCAATCTTGCTGATATGATTCCAGAATGTTAACTTGCTGTCAATCATAACACCCAAGTAACGAACAGCAGGAGCTGTTTCTATCACTTGATTATCTACTAGCATGGGTACAACTCGTGGAACTCTCTTCTTAGTAGCAAGGACTAGTTCTGTTTTATGAACTGCTAGTTGGAGACCATGTTCATTCATCCAGGTGGAAACTCTCCGCATTACCTGATTCAGTTTAAGTTGCAGACCCTCCATGGAGCGCTCCATAATGAGTACAACGAGATCATCAGCATATCCCACCAAAGAAGTGTCCTCTGGCATCTCCATCCGTAAAATACTGTCATAATTTACGTTCCATAAATCAGGACCTAACACCGAGCCTTGAGCCGCCCCCGCTGTTACCTTGCGACACTTGACTCCTTCATCTGTGTCATACTGAATCCAACGATCACAAAGATAATTCCTCAGAACAGACGCCAAGTAGCGAGGAATGTTAAATGTTGTTTCAAGTGCAGCTATTATGTCAATCCACCGGGCAGAATTGAAGGCATTTTTCACATCCAGAGTAACCAGTAAGCACATTTTTCTAGAGAAATGGTTGCCATGCTCAATGGATCTGACAGCCATCACCACTTCTTCAATGGCGCTGATGGTGGACTTACCCTTCACAAAACCGTATTGTTTGGGGGACAGACCTCCTGCAGCAACAATAATAATAATAATAATAATAATATTATTATTATTTTTTTTTTTTTTAGGGGAAGAAATGCATTTACGCACAGAGTGTCGGGCTCCTGCTCCTGAGTAGCAGACTACCGACTAAAACTCCCCCGTTACTTCTGAACACTAGCCTGGAACCGTTTAGCACATTACTTCAGGCTAGAGTCATTTTATATTTGCCTGTAGGGCACTCTTCCGTAATGAATCATCTTCAGTGGCGATCCAGATCCGTCTTCTTTGTTCGGAGGATATCTTCAACAAAGCTTGCTACCAGTTTCCAGTTTTCCTCATTTTGTAGCATCACTGCAACAATATTGTCCGGGGATATCTCTACATCAATGTGATCTTGAAGAGACTGCCTATTTTGGACCCACCGTCCACAAGAGAAGAAGGTGTGATTAGCATTATCTAATTCATTGATACAGTAGATGCAATCTGATGAATCCACCTTCCCCATCTTCTTAAGATAGGAACAGAAGTACCCATGGCCAGTCAAGAACTGAGTGAGATAGTAACCAACCTCACCATGTTTCCTCTCTGTCCAAACCTGCACCTGAGGGATCATTCTCTTAGTCCATTGGCTTTGATCTCCTTGCTCCCATTTGATCTGCCAATTTTGAAAGGTTTGTACTCTTGCCGATCGTCTTGCATTTTGTAAACCCATATCAGATTTCCTCAAGTAAATGTTCTTGCGTTCTTTCGCAAGAAAAAAAATCGGAATAATCCCGGCAATAACGAGAACTGCTTCCTCAGAGACCGTGCGATATGCAGATGCCACGCGCAAAGCCCCCCGCCTCTGCACTTGCGCCAGTGGCTTCCTATAAATTTCCTTATCCAGGGCATCCGCCCATATTTCCGCTCCATACAGCAGAACTGAATGGATGGCTGTCATCAATAGTCTTCTCTTACTAGATTTTGGCCCACCAACATTGGCCATGAGCCGACTGAGGGACGTTACTCCTCTGGCTGCCTTATCTGCAGTCCGTCTAATCTGTTCTCCAAAATTCATTTTACTGTCGATCATGATGCCCAGGTATTTTGCTGCTGGCTGCGTCTCTACTTGAATTTGTCCTACCTGTATTGGAAGTATTGTCTGAATTCTCTTCTTTGTTAGGATGACAATTTCCGTCTTACTAAGTGCTAGAGACAGACCATGTTCCTCCATCCATCTATTGATTTTGCGCATTACCATATTGAGTCGCAACTGTGCCTGCTCGACACTTCTTCCTGCTACAAGAGCAGCAACATCATCTGCATATCCTACTAGAATAGTTTCTTCAGGCATTTCAAGCCTCAACAAGCTGTCGTATGTAACATTCCAGAGATCAGGTCCTAGAATCGAACCCTGGGCAGCCCCAGCCGTGACTTGTACTCTACGGATCCCTTCTGTAGTATCGTAGAGCAGAGCACGATCCTTCAAGTAAGAGTCTAAGATCCGAAGGAGATACCTTGGAACATGGAATGAAAATTCTAGAGCATCCATGATATCAGTCCATTTGACAGAGTTGAAAGCGTTTTTAACATCCAGTGTAACAAAAAGAATCACCCGGCGAGAGTAATGATTATAACTCTCCGCTCTTCGTACTTTATCGGCGACTTCTTGCACTGCATCCAGTGTCGACCGGCCTACCCTGAATCCAAATTGTCTTGGTGATAAATCGCCGGCTGCGATTATTGCTTCAAGCAATCTCCGTCTTATGAGTTTCTCAAATAGTTTGCCTGTTGTGTCAAGCATACAAAGTGGGCGGTACGATGATGGTAACTCAGGGTCACCCATGCCCTTACTAATGAGCACTAAGCGACAGATCTTCCAGCGAAAGCTAAAGATTCCTGCTTTCATGCACACATTGAACATTCTCAACAATAACAACAACATATCTTGATCAACTATTATTTTCAGAACCTCATTAGGAATCCCATCCGGCCCCGGAGCCTTGTTGTTCCGTAAAGAATGCGTTGCAATCCGAAGTTCATCTTCAGTAAACAGTGGGAAATCTAGATCACATTCAAAATTCCTCTCAGGTCTTGTGGGATGAGTTGGGAAAAGGGTTTGAACAATGGTGTTCATAATATCATCCTCCATGATGCACGATATTCTGTGACTTCCAAGTTTCTGTGTTACAATTTTGTAACCCAAACCCCATGGATCAGTGTCAATATCTTCCTGAAGCTTTCTCCAACTCTGAACCTTGCTCGTAGTTATGGCTTTCCGAAGTAGCTTCTTTGCTGCTTTATGCTCCGCTGATTTTTCATTAGCTTCTTCCCGATTTCTTGCTCTCTGGGCAAGACGGCGAAGCCTGAGGCAGTTCTTCCTTAATTCTGCTATCTCTCTGGTCCACCAGTATACAGGGCTCTTTCGGTGACGTGGTACTGAGGAGGGCATCGAAACATCACAAGCTGACGTAATAATTTTCATGGTTGCAGAAACCAGATCCTCAACCTCAAACTCTCTCCGTGCTTCAGCACTTCGAATCTGTTCTGCACCCTTCCCAATTATATCTTTGAACTTGTCCATGCTAATCCTATTTACATTCCACCGTTGACATTTCTGGGGAGGTACTTCCCGTCCCTGAACATTTGATTCAAAGTCAAAGGCGATGAATTGATGATCGCTAGCACAATAATCTTCCAACACTTTCCATCTCTTAATGAATGGCACAATTACTTCTGATGCCAGGGAGACATCCGGAATTGTTCCTTCACATCCTGGACGTCGGAAAGTTGGAACTGTACCAATATTTAATATTAGAAGGCCTATCCTGGATGCCATCTCTAGAATGTACTTACCCCGGGAATCTGTACTTGGCATACCCCATTCCACTGCTTTGGCGTTAAAGTCTCCAGCCACTATGACACTATCTGTGGCGTTTAGAATTGCATCTTCCAAAGAATTTACTTTGCGGCGGAAGTGCTCAATTGCCTCATTAGGAGTTAGGTAAACACTAAAATAGGTGACCCTTCTGGTCTTCACCCAAACATAACCATCAGAACTTCCATGATCCTTTATAATAACTTTTCTAGGATCCAACACCCAGATTGCAGAAGTGCCAAGTGTGTCACTGAACCAAAGAGATGACTCTTTATCTTTATACTGTTCGCTGATTAGCAAGAGATCGCTTTGCTTCTCTGTGACTAGCTGATATAGCAGATCATTGGCTGTCTTACTTCTATGTAGATTGGCTTGAAGTATACGAATCATTTGAACCTCAGTGCCTTTTCTTTGTCCAAAGCTTCTCTGAAGATCTTACACTGGCCAGATCGCATAGCATGTGCTAAATCTTTGATAAAACCTCGTTCTTCACAAAGAACACATTTCTTTGAGGCCGTACATCCTCTAGCTTTGTGACCTGTCCCGCCGCAATTGTAGCAAAGTTTACTTCTATCTGTGCCTTTGCAGTTGCTAGCAACATGCCCATAGTCCAGACATCTATAACAACGAGATACCATGATCCTCCGTCTAATCCTGCAATTGACCCATCCTATGGTGATATGATCTTGCCTCAAGAGCACATCTGCATCACTAGTTGTTAATGTGACAACAGCCATCTTCACTTCCCTCGTATTCGTCCTCGTCAGCAGCACCTTGGTATCTGGAGAGAGTTCTGGGATAGTTCTCTGGATAGCTTCCATGACCTCTTCGGAAGTAGTTAGAGCATCAAGGTCTCTGATTTCAACAGTTGCCTTCGCTTCAAGCCTACGAACTGTAGCATTGGACCCCAGAACATTTCGCAGAGAATTACCAAAAGCTGCTTTATCCCTGGAACTTGCTCCCAACTCGACAAGGACGTCTCCCGCTTTAGTTTGTCGAATGGACCGGACTTCAGTTCCTGTATCATTAGGGTTTGCTTTTTGGCGAATCTCCTTCAGAATATCGGCATATGATTTACCTTCAGCTGGTCTGATCAGTAAGGCTGCTCGCCTTGGCCTACTAGGTCTCTTCTGTCTGTTTGGGGTTGCTTGGTGGGTAGATATGTCAACATTATCAGCAAAATCCTCCTGCCTATTCTCAGCATTTTCTCTAACCTTTACCAATCTTCTGTCTCTCCTCGATGTAACAGGAGTCCATATTTCTGACGACTCTGTCTCATTCTTCTTATCCCCCTCCTGAGCAGCTACAGTTCCCGAAGTAACTTCGTTCCTGCTGCTAGAATTGGGGGTCATGTCCTTCGGTAGGTCATTCAATACAACCTTGTGAGCTTCGTCTTGTGTCGCATGTGAAGTACGATCACAATAGGCTATAGAATCAATGGCCTCTTCTAGTTCCACTATGCCATTCTTCACATCGTTGGATATATTACGCTGCCTGTCAGTTGCAAGTTTCATCTTATTGAGAATGTTTCGACACCGTTGCAAAAGATCCTCCATACTCGGTCGAAGATTCCCAATGCTCTCTTGTTTTGACTGGTCCTCAATAACAGAAATTCTCTCAAAGCGCTTGGCTTTGGTAAGTCACTTCACAATACAATAATAATAATATAAACGTTTTTGCGCAACTGTAACACTTTAGCCTTATTCCGTCTGCATGAGGCGTCTAGTTCATTTTCCTGACTGAAAGTCTTTACCCATTGCTAGCATGTACCTTTGCTCGCTCCGTGTGGTGTGAAATGTTTGTGCGCACCTGCTACACTTGAGCCTTGTGTTGCCAGTATGGACTACCCAGAGTTTACTCTTTCGGTGGGCGATCCGTGACTCGGCTAACTTAACCTCACTTATCGGGCTAGCACGCCAATGGATTTGTCATGAGACTTTTTAACTATGTACCCTGGTATATGTTTGTAATTGATTAGTACCTTCGTAGTACGCCTCTTTCTGTAACACTTGCACTTCATTTCAGCTTACCTCCTAGGCTTAGCTTCTTTCTAATTCACTTTACACTCCGCACTGAACACTCCCGTGGCCACTCCTAACAGTCATAATAATAATAATAATAATAATAATAATAATAATAATAATAATAATAATAATAATAATAATAATAATAATAATAATAATAATAATAATAATAATAATAATAATAATAATAATAATAATAATAATAATAATAATAATAATAATAATAATAATAATAATAATAATAATAATAATAATAATAATAATAATTTATTCAAATCAAAAGAGGTATCTTTCAGGGTGACAGCTTGAGCCCTCTATGGTTCTGTTTGGCGCTCAATCCACTATCATCATTGCTGAACAATGCAAAGTGTGGTTTTCCAATTAAGCACCATGGTATAGTCAAATACAAAATTTCTCATTTGATGTATATGGATGACATTAAACTATATGCATCCTCTGAGAAACACATCGACAATCTAATTGCAATTACTGCTTCATTTTCTTCTGATATTGGAATGTCCTTCGGATTAGATAAGTGTCGCACCCTCACCATTCGGCGTGGAAAATTAGAGGGCCGAGCATTTCAACTTGATGACGGTTGTTTCATAAAGCCTATGGAAGGTAATGAGACCTACAAATATCTTGGTCTCCTGCAATCGAATCGAATTGATCATAAAGGTATTAAAGATAGAACCATAGCTATCTACAATCAACGCCTTAACAAGATTTTAAAATCAAAGTTGAATGGAAAGAACACCTTTAAGGCTATTAATACCTATGCTGTCCCTGCTCTGACATATACTTCCGGTATTATCAAATGGACGCAGACTGACTTGGAGAACATCCTAATTAGGACACGTACCATCTTAACAAAACACAGATGTCTCCACCCTAAGTCAGCTGTTGAGCGATTGACAATCCCACGTCAAAGAGGTGGACGAGGGCTCACGGACATTATCCAATTGCATGCAAGGCAAGTGAGGAACCTTCAGAGATATTTTCTGGGAAGACATGACTCTCCCATACATCAAGCCGCTGTGAAGGCAGATGACAAGTGCACACCGCTGGATCTTCTTCACGTAAGGGATATACAGTTAGCCACTGATGAGGAATGTTCAGCCACCAAGCTTCTGCAGTGGACGCAGAAAGCTCTGCACGGTCGTCATCCATATGATCTCAACCAGAAACATGTCGACATTGATGCGTCGAACAGCTGGTTGACTCATGCTGACCTATTCACTGAGACTGAAGGATTCATGGTTGCAATCCAGGATCAAGTTGTGGCTACCAAAAACTACCTGAAATATATAGTTAAGGCAAATATTCAGGATGATAAATGCAGAAGATGCCAACTAGAACCGGAAACAATTCAACATATCATAGGAGGCTGCCAAGCAATCTCCTGTACTGATTACATGAAAAGGCACAACCAAGTGGCCAAAATAATGCACCAACACCTTGCTCAAAAGCATTTATTATCTGATAATATTTTGCCTTACTATCAGTATGTTCCTGACGCCGTTTTGGAAAATCCCAGTCACAAGTTGTTATGGGACCGATCAGTTATTACTGATAAAACCATACCAGCAAACCGGCCAGATATCGTTCTTGTGGACAAGGTGCAGAAGAGAACCTTCCTAATTGATATTGCAGTGCCCAATTCCCATAATCTGCAGCAAACCTGCTGTGATAAGATCACCAAATATCTGCCCTTGGCTGAGGAAATACGGCAAATGTGGAGACAAGAAAGTGTAGTGGTTCTGCCCATAGTAATTTCTTCTACCGGCATCATCCCCAAATTATTGGGTCGTAATCTACAAATCTTGGGAATACATCCTGGTCTATATATCACCATGCAGAAGGCCGTCATCTTGGAGACCTGTTCCATTGTTCGCTCGTTTCTCAATGTGCCACCTTAAGAGAATTAGCCATACCGTCTTGCAAACAAGCCGACGATATGTTGATATGTCCCACTTCTGTGGTGAAATGAATGTAGAAATAATAATAATAATAATAATAATAATCATAATCATAATCATAATCATAATAATAATAATAATAATAATAATAATAATAATAATAATAATAATAATAATAATAATAATAATAATGTGGGAGCCGGATGAGGATCAAGACGGCCGAGTATGGGATCTAGGGGGTGCAGGAGTAAGCTCAGCGCCATTGTCTGAGAATAAAAAGAAGAGACGCAATATTCTGAGTTCCGACGAGCCGCGAAACACATCCCCTTAATTCTCTACTGTATTTTAATCAGTTTCATTGTTTTTAATAAATAATTCAGTTCTATATTCGATGCTTATGAGTGTCATGATCTGGAAACCGTTTCCCACAGTAATAATAATAATAATAATAATAATAATAATAATAATAATAGTAATAATAATAATAATAGTAATAATAATAAAATAATAATAATAATAATAATAATAATAATAATAATAATATCGTATGGCCTCGGGTGCCAGATGCAATCTTTGTTATTTGACGCCAAGAGGGCAGCTTGCTTGTCGAATTTTGTCGTTCTTTGCAGCGCTATGACAGTCAAGGAGGTTACGTATCATGCGTGCGTGGGCATAATGTACAGGTGGGGCTTGATAGACCCCCTGAGGAAGCTATTAGAAATGAGGAACTTTGTATTGGCGGAAAATACCATTTTGCCATTATGAACACGGCCTAATGAATTCAAATGTGTTCTTTAACATGCCAACAACGTATGACATGCATGCTGTGATTTTTGTCGCCTTTCAAAAATCACTTACCACTGCCAGGAGTGAACCTGCAAGCTTGAGGTTGGTAGTCTGACATGATAATCACCAACCCACCGTGGTAATCACTGAGAATTAAAAGCATCTATAATGTTACAAATTGTAATAATTATAACAAATAATTATTACTAATATCTAATGTAATGCCTAGTTCCCTCCCAACTCCCGTCCATGTTTGAAGACGTCACGTCGCGTCGGTGCTTCTAGGCAAGGTACAGTAGAAAATAGACAACCAAATATTCCCCAATTTACGATTAACTACTGCAGTTAGAAGACTGACCGTTCTCTCGTCCCTCATCTACTCTCAGCTCGTTCGTGAGACCGGTATCATGCGTGCGTGGGCATAATGTACAGGTGGGGCTTGATAGACCCCCTGAGGGAGCTATTAGAGTGCGCCATGGCTTTTAACGCCAGAGTATTGCTACTGTGTTGCTACCGAGGGTGCGTAAGACCTTGGAGATGAGGTTTATAGCAGACTATCTGTTTTACACGGCATTTCCCGGGTGTTGTTTACAGATGTATGTTGTATTTTTTTAATGCATTGGTGGCAACAACGATAAAAACAAGTAGTTCCGTGAAGAAGTAAACAGCCTACTTTCATATCTATATATATAAAACTCAATGTTTGTTTGTTTGTTTGTCTGTTATATATACAAATCCACACCGTTTCACCGATATGAACCAAAATTTGTATACTTACCCTTTGGAACCAGCGGGTAACACTGTCTACTTTAAATTTCGGACAGACCACTCCATTCAGGCCCCTTGGCAACATAATTGAAAAGTCACCAAAAATACTCTACTGGGACAAAATATCAAAGTTGTCCCATAAGGACCGGTCATAGCTCATTTTACTCCCCTCGATGCGAGATAGGGACACCAAAAACCACATTTTAAGGCCCTAAAACCAACAGTTTCAAATATATTCGCAGAAAACTATATTCACTCTGATAAACTGATGAACTAATGGCAAGTCCGTTTCCATGGCAACACTACCTCAAGGTATGGCATCCGATTTTCTATATATTCCTGTAGGAGGCAATGCCAATCCATTTATTATATTTTTAAAGGCCCGGGGTTCGATTCCCAGCTCCATCAGTTATTTTAGACATTGACGTGAGGGCTGCAAAGGGGTGCACTCAGCTTCGTGAGGACAATTGAGTAGCTGTCTGATAGTGAGGCAGTGGTCACGAAGAACAAGATTAACGGCCGAGGGGACACGATGCACTGACCACGCGTCACCACAATATCTGCAGGCCAAATGGCTGGGAAGCGGTCGCATGATAGGCCTAAGCCATTCATGGGCTGTAGTGCCAGGGGTAAAACAAATAGGGAAAGCGCCTTCTAATACTACCTTTAATTTTTAAACACTACAGTAGGGGCTACTAAATAAAGGTAGCGATATAGCTGCGTTCAATTTCATAAACACTGGGCCCACAAAGCCCGTATAGTTAAGTACAAATATCAGTCTGGTCGTTATTTCAGTAGTAACGAAGCTCTATGGCGGCTATTGCCGTTTCCGTAACACTTAAGGCATCCCGCCGTCCATACCTCAATGTGAACCAGTCTATTTTACTGCAAAGAATTTCTACGAGCGAGTATCCATTCCGGCAAAAACCACACTCACTACCTTTTCCAAAATTTGCACAAGGCATGATTTTCAAAGCACTCTTCTGTATGTTGAGGTACAGAGATATACCACATAGAAAGATACAATAAAATACGAAATAATCTGAAATAATATGATCTATTGTTGTGCCAATTTTGAATGAAATCCATTAGTTAGTATAGAAGTTACATGCATTTTAAAATTGGACCTATCAGCAGGCTTAGAATCATGTTGGCAGCACTGACGTATATTAGTTACTCCAAATTCGTCTAGAATGCCAGGTACTATACGTGTGCAAAGTTTAGAGCTATTGGCTTGCATACTTTCTGATATATTGATATTAGGGTAACAAAAATAGGGACAGCACATTTTAACAGTTGGCAGCACTGGTTGCTCCTTAGAATACGCATAGTCATATCTGTTATGGTACACATAGCACATACGAAATTTTGTTGAAATCCAAATGATAGTATGGAAGTTACATGTATTTAAATTTGGACCTGTCAGCAGGCTTAGAATCATGTTGGTAGCACTGACGTATATAAGTTACTCCAAATTAATATAGAATGTCAGGGACTATACGTGTGCATAGTTTAAAGCTGTCGGCTTGCATACTTTCTGATATATTGGTATTTGGATAAAATAAATTAGGAGCATTTATTAACAGTTGGCAGCCCTGGTAGGTCTGAAGAATACGCTCAGTCATATCTGGTTATGTACACATACAACATACTTTAAATTTTTCTCCAATTTCCTGATTATTGTGTTTTAGAGATCTTTGAAATGCGTTGCCCTCGCACATGGTGTAGATGCATTGTCAAAGGAAAACATTCCATGTTACGAACATGGGCCACATAACCTGTACCGAAAGCTACTGCAGATTTAACTGAAGGCCTATTCTGAACAGCAGTTCCTTGAACTCAGATTTGCCAACATCTCAGAAATGAAATTGATTTTCTGGGAATATCTCAATAACTGTTGGTTTTAGGGCCTTAAAATGTGGTAGGGCCCCCGAGTTTTGCTTCTCACATTCAGGGGCTGAAAATGACCTTTTTCTCGCCCTTTTACGCCTATTTACGCAAGTATTTTAAGGAGGTAGGCCCCCTTTTATGAGAGGTACAGAAAAGAGTTACATCAATGATTGGTGTCGTGCCTCTGAAGGATATCTGTACCAAATTTTACGTTGATCCACCCAGCCGTTCTCTAGTTATAAGGGAACAACCACTTTGTTCACAGACAGACAGACAGACAGACAGACAAACAGACAGACATACAGACAGACAGATTTTTTTTCGCGCGCATCCGTCATAAAACAGTCTGAAACGCGTATATAATGCAAATTTCCGTAGAAATTCAGAAAAAAACAGACAAACTTTCATTCTTATATATAGAGATATGCTAGTTATATTTAGATGTTTATATATACCAAAATAGTTGGTAATAATTGGTATTTAATTGTTAGTAGAAGGTTAGTATTTTTGTTAGTAGAATTGCTCTATTACTTATTCTGAAAGGGAGTAGAAGCCTTTCAGAATAAATCAATTCTTTACTTGTCTTATAGATGGTTGAGATATTGATAATATAAGCCTACTTATGGCTACACTGCGTTCTGCTGCACGGCTGAAAGCAACGGGAAACTACAGCCGTAATGCTCTTCCCGAAGATATGCACCTCTCTATGCATAATTACATGTGATGATGGCCTCCTCCCTTGTAAAATTTTAATCAGGAGGTAAAATAGTCCCCCGTTCAGATCTCCGGGTGGGGACTACTCGAGAGGGGGTTAACATCACAGAAGTGACAAAGAGGAAATCTGACATTCTACGGATCGGAGCGTGGAATATTAGAAGTCTGCTGGCAAGTGGAATATTAGAAAACTTAGAAAGGGAAATGGATAGGTTGAGGTTGGATTTGGTTGGGATTAGTGAAATGCGCTAGCAGGAAGAACAGGACTTTTAGTCAGGAGACTATAGGGTCATTAGCACTATATCAAACAACGGTCAAGCAGGGGTTGGTCTCATATTGAGTAGGAAACTTGGACAGCGGGTAGAATATTATGAGCAATATAATGAACATATTATTGTAGCAAAAATCAATACAAAACCTACGTGCACCACAGTGGTACAAGTCTATATGCCTACCAGTCAAGCTGATGATGAAGATGTTGAAAAGGTCTACGAAGAAATAGATGACATTCTGAGGTATATCAAGGGTGATGAAAATGTTATAGTAATGGGAGATTGGAATGCTGAGGTAGGAAAAGGAAGAGAAGGGAAGATAGTAGGAGATTTTGGATTAGGTGAAAGGAATGATCGAGGAAGCAGACTAATAGAATTATGTGCCAAGCATGAGTTGATCATAGCTAACACCTTATTCAATAACCACAATAGAAGAATATACACATGGATGAGACCAGGAGATACAGGGCGTTACCAAATCGACTTCATTATGGTCAAGCAGAGGTTTCGAAACCAGATTTTGGATTGTAAAACATATCCCGGTGCTGACATAAACTCTGACCACAATCTGCTTGTTATGAAATGCAGATTTAAGTTGAAGAAACTGAAGAAAAGTCAAAAGCCAAAAAGGTGGGCAATAGACACACTGAAAGAGAAGGATGTAAACGAAAGATTCAAGAAGAGTATAAGGAAGGACTAATGAAAAACCCTAAACAAACTCCAATTGCTAACGAATGGGCCCTTTTGAAGAATGAAATAACAAAATCCACAGAAGAAAACATTGGTAGGAGAGAAAGAATAGGTAGAAAACCGTGGATCACTCAGGATATATTAGAATTGATGGATGAAAGGCGGAAACACAAGAATGTAAGAGATGAAAAGGGGAAAGCAGAATACAGACGTCTGAGAAATGAGGTTAACAAGAAGTGCAAGGAAGCGAAAGAAGAATGGTTGAAAGAGAAATGTGCAGGTATAGAAAATTGTCTGAAATTAGGTAAAGTAGACACAGCTTATCGAAGGAAAAGAAAACTAAGTGCTGTAATATTAAGGACACAAATGGAAAGCCTCTAACAGATAGGGAAGAAAAGGTTGAGAGATGGAAAGCTTACATAGAGTGTTTGTATAAGGGAAAGGAGATTGAGAATCATGTAATGGAAAGGGAGGAGGAAATTGATGAGGATGCAAAAGCAGATTTAATTTTGAGATCAGAATTTGGTAGAGCATTGGAAGACTTAAGCAGGAACAAAGCACCAGGCATAGATTATATACCGATTGAGTTGCTACGCTGCATATGAGATGAAGGTATGATCAGGTTATTTCACTTGATGTGTAGAATTTATGAGACAGGTGAGGTACCCTCTGATTTCAAGAAGAATGTTATCATCCCTATACCGAAGAAAGTGGGAGCTGACAGATGTGAAGATTACCGTACAATCAGCTTGATTACTCATGCTTCAAAGAACCTGTCAAGAATAATTTACAAGTGGATGGAAAACCAGCTAGCAACGGAGTTGGGTGAAGACCAGTTTGGTTTCAGGAGAATTGAACAAGCAATGAAGGAAATCATAGAAAATTTAAAAGTGGGAGTAAAGATTCAAGGAGAAATAATTTGAACTCGGAGATTTGCCGATGACATTGTCATCTTGGCCGACACGCCTGAGGATTGGAATGAGTTTTTTTAATGGTATGGGCTCCGTCTTGAGGAAAGAATTCATGATGAAAATTAATAAATGTAAAACAACAAGTAGTTCCGTGAAGAACTATACAGCCTATTTTCATATGTCCTACTCATGTCAATAGCCTCTATCGACATACAAAATTTCAGTTTGATTGTTGTAATAGATTCGTAGATATTGAGAACCATCTAAATATTTCAGATGGTCGCCATGTTGGATTTTTATTTGTGTACTATTACATGAAGATTATTGTGTACGTGTGGTATTCAAACGTCAATCGCATGATTAGGACACATGAAGTAAAAACGAGATTTTAAAATTTCGCACAGCTGCATTCTTGTGGTTATGAAAACAATTGAAATAAACTAGATGCCAGTGGATTAAAATTTGTATAAGCATTTATTGTACAAAGTTCCACTGAACTCGGATGGTTAAATCGCGAGAAATGTCCACTTAAATATGTATACTTCGCGTCGCCGCCATGTTGGATTGATGCTCAACAGGTTATTGAAAGTCCTATAGATGAACTTATGTTAATAGCCTTTCTGAACATTAAGAAAAATCAGTTTGTTTGCTGTAAATGATTCGCAGATTCTGAGAACCTTCTAAATATTTCGGAAGGTCGCCATTTTGGATTGTTGTATGTATAGGCCATATAGTTATGTACCATAAATAACAATTATTGCATTCAATTCAAATGTTCGCTTCGATCGCATGATTACGACAGAAGAAACAAAATCTTAATTTTGAAATTTCGCACAGCTGCCATCTTGTGGTTATGAAAACAATTGGAATAAATTAGATGTCAGTGGATTAACATTTGTATGAGCATTTAACGTGCAAAGTTTCACTGCACTCGGATGGTTAAATAGCGAGAAACGTCCATTTAAATATGTAGACTATACTTCGCGTCGCCGCCATGTTGGATTTGTGCTCACCCGGTTACTGAAAGTCATATAGGTGAACTTAAGTTCATAGCCTCTATGAACATAAAAAATCACTTTGATTGCTGTAAAAGATTCGTATATATTGAGCACGCTTAGGCTCATGCATCAAATATTTCCTTGAGAGCATATCTACTATCCATGCTCAGTTCTGTAGAACACACCCTCAAGCTTCCTCATGAATAATCCACTCTTTTGACTTCGGAGAGGACAGCTTATTTTCCTCCTAGAGAGATATTACTCACTATTTTTATGCCACATATCGCAGGAGCGTGAAACATTTAATTTTGCTTAAGTTGCCATTTTCTATGCCTTTTGGAGATGGCAAATCTATTTTAGGTAAAGGTATTTTTCACCGCAGACATGCGGGGCTTATGAAAGTAGTCACTGTTTTGACTAGACTACTTCTTTGGAATCAGGAAGCCGTGCTATGCACGAACCACACCGTTGTGATAGTCCGTTTAAACTGGACGCTTGCGTCGATTGTTCGTCTAATAGACGAAGGCCATTATAGGCGTACGAAGACCCCACATTTGGGAAGACATTAATCTGCAGCCATCGAGCTGATTTCTACAGTTCAAGCAACGCACTGTATTATTTTAGGCTTAGTGAAGCCATTGCAACGTAATAGTGAAAGTATAAATTTGATTGTGTGAATACCTCAATTTTTCACTAACCACGAGGACCGTCTGAAGGCAGACGAGGGTAACATTTTCCTATAAAGTGAAACATCAATTTGACGACAACGTCGCGTAGCCCAGTGTGTGCCAACGTACAATTGAATTATGATAAACCTAATTATTGCTTGTACGCGACAGTGACTGTCCAGATTCTTAGTGATTTCAACTTTGTAAAATCTGTGAGTGATTTACCACGTGCTGGTAAAGTAGAATCTGTGGCAGGTAAAGCAGAGCATTTGAATAACCTGCAAATATTAGAGACAGTGAGCATTTTACCCTACTCGTTAATTAGAATCAGTGAATGTTTTTTTGACCACGATGATTACCATTATGCACCACGTGCTTACATTTCTGGGACTATACTGTGAGACCGTCATGAAGGAGTAATCTACTATGTGAGGGTACACCAACGAAATACGCCAACACTATGGAATTCTCCTGCCGATACTACTACGTACAAACCAAGTACGATTTCCTGACGGAGGACCACGAGGACAGGCTTAAATCCATAGCCTTATCCATTATAAAAATACTTGGATCCTTGGAAGCATTTAACCCCTTCCAATGGGAGTTCCGGAAGGTGATCTACCACATAAAGTAACCGTGAGTCATGTAAACCTTGTACGAAGTTTGTCCAGGCTGAGGTAGTAGTTATTGCATTATATTTTTGAGCCGAAACGTAACGATAGTTGACCACTGAGGTAGGATGTGTGTGTACTTTTCTTCTTTAGTACTGGGACAATATTTCAGTTAGACACCACGAGTCCGTGTATTTTACGGCTGGTGCGATTCTCATGTATTCCAGAGTATTTTATGTCAAGGTAAATGACATCTTCAGCTACAGGAAATGTAGACGTCTGTGAACGTTAGGGGACACCCCAGAGTTAGGTCCCATATTTAATTTGAGAGCTAATTCTCGTATCATTTTTCGGCCGACCGTTGCCGTAACGTTTTTGTACTGTTTATTTATCATTTTTGTGTGAGTACACTTTATCACATGAAGTTCGAGAGGAACGAACCTGTATACTGTTAAGCTGAGGAGCTAACTAATCTCGTATCATTTTAAAACGTCTCAGCAGAGGTGAGATGTTTAATTTTGTTCTGGAGAATGCTAAACCACACCTATCAAATCCTACATGTACATTGAACGAGTGACATATCTTCGGATATCAGTGTAGTCAGAATGCACAAGTGTTATGTCTTAAAATTTCTACTCTTTGAACATTATGCTACATTATATCTTTTTAAAGAGAATGTAATCCCAAGGAACACTATCAGGGAAGTGATGAGGCATTGTTTGATAATCTGTAGAGCACTACAGGACTTTAATTCGTGCTCCTACAAGATTATAAAATGATCATTTCAAAAGCACTATTCTTTGCCATGCTAAAATGTGCATGCGAAGCGGCCAGACTTGCTTGCGCCCAGCTGATAACCGGTTTACAGAGAAACAAAAGAGAGACGACTTTATTGACTTCTTTTTGTGCTACATTATGTCACAAGCCTAGGAATTTTGAAGGTCACAGGTATTAATAACCATGCTTTGAGAGCAGCTTTGGGAGCTGTCAACATCTGTTATTATTATGAGGTAATGGAACGCACGCTTATGCGAATTCCTTAAATGTTTTAGTCGACGACTTTGTATCGCCTGGCGCGTTGTAGAAAGGTTTAAAATATCATGTTAATTGACCCAGTTTTGTATAAATTAGGCTAGCCAGTGTAATTGTTGTGTCTATGAACTCATTATTTGGTATTTGGCAGGACGGAATGAATGTTCGCCTTACCCTTGGTTTATTCCGGCGTTCTTGAGCTATGCTAAGACGACCGACGCACCGCGCGCAGTTGGTGTAAGACGCGCTAACCTGTGTTATTGTATGACTTCTTGAAGTCAATATATTTGAGTGAATCTCCAGTGAGATCACCTATTGCAGCCTACGGCTGGTGTCTTTAATACAACTAACTAAACCACATTTAAACCTACAAGCTAAATCAAGAGCATAATTATCTTAAACCAACGGATTAATTAATTATTATAAATAATTTACAGCTATAATTTTGCAACCATTTGCTTGTCGTTAGCGACACCGTGACTTCAATCCATTTCCATGGGAAAATGACATTAAATGAGCTGACGCTACTTGCATCGACGACATTGGATTTCCGGGACCGATAGTCAGTAACTTGCGGCCCGCATGATCTAAAGCTTGTAAGACGCAATTGTAATTGCGCTTTGCCAACGTAACTTACATGCCTGAGATGGCGATTGACTACAAACAGTATGTCAATTCGCGAAGGTAGGCTAGAATAAGAGTGTTTATTTTATTCCCTAGGGTATTTATCCCATTGTTTCCTTATTAGACATAAGAGTGTTTATGCATTGTATTTTTTTGATAGTTAGTGGTCAAACTATCATTAGCTTTGGTAATAGGCATTTGTTTGCGACGCGTCACATAGGCATTAGAAAAAAATTAAACGTAATTTAAATGTGGACAAGGTACCATCCTAACCTAGGGATTGTACTTGCTAGCTGTTAAATGTAAATTCTACCGAGTCATTTATTTGTAAATTTGCTACGCGTTAATTATTCATGTACCACGTGCCTAGTTTGCTTTGCTATTCTTTTCATGTAACTAAGATTTCGCGGGGGTCAATAACGTCAAACTAGGGACGACCCATGATTGTATTTAGATTAGTGGATTAGCTGATTTCGACCCTCGGAAATAGATGGGGGTCTTACTTGAATAAATTATTCACGAATCTAACTTGAGACTGGATTTCTTTTATTGTTAGCTTTGATATTTTTTGGATGTATTTCTTTGGGCGTCTTTGACTGTTTCCGTGCCCAATGACCCAGATCTCCTGGATCAAGCCCCTCGTGCTGAGCCAGCCTACAAAGAAATACACCCGATCCTCAGGAGTTTGGGTTCGAAGGACGGGGTCTTTCGAAGTACCATCTTTTCGGCGAATGGTACCCGAAACACCTCCTCTAACGGGCTCAATATTGAGTACCGTCTAAATATTTCAGATGTTCGCCATTTTGGATTGTTATATGTATCGGCCGTAGAGTTCAAACGTTCACTTCGATTGCATGACTACGACACAAGCAATAAAAACTTAATTTAAAAATTACGCACAGCCGCCATCTTGAGGTTATGTAAACAATTGAACTAAATTAGATGGCAGTGCATTACAATATGTATAATCATTTACTGTGCCACATTTCACTGTGCTCAGAGAGATAAATCACGAGAAAAGTCTATTAAAATGTTTCAGATTCGCTTGGCTGCCATGTTCGTTTGAAAGTTACATAGATAAACTTGCACCATTGCCCTTTATCACCGTACAAAATTTCAGGTGATATCTGTAATAGTTTCGGAGATTTAGAATGCCGGTGAAATATTTCGCACAGCCGCCATTTTGAGGTTATGTAAACAATTGAACTAAATTAGATGCCAGTGCATTACAATGTGTATAAACATTTGCAGTACCAAGTTTCATTACGTATAGATGGTTTAATCGCGAGAAAAGTCTATTTAAATGTCTCACTTGCGCTTGGCCGCCATGTTGGTTTTGTAGTTACCAGGTTTTTTAAAGTCTCATAGGTGAACTTCTACTAGTGCCATTTATCACCGTACAGAATTTCAGGTTGATATCTGCAATAGTTTCGGAGATACTGAATGCTAGTGAAATATTTCGCACAGCCGCCATGTTGGATTGATGAGACACAATAAAATTTGAAGGGCGCGGTCGGGGTTGGCCGGAATGGTGCTATGATCTTACCGAGTTTCATTGAAATCTCTCCAGCCGTTTTGAAGTTATTAGGGGGGGGGGGCACACTCACACCATCACACACGCACACACACAGGAGACAGGTGATCTCAGAAGCCTATTTTTTCATAAAATGAAAATAGGCTGAAAATATTGGAATTCAGCCGATATAAATCAGAATCCTCTATGGACGTCAAATTGGCAGGTGAAAAACAAAAGGAAGTAGGAGATTTCCGTTACTTAGGAAGCAAAATAACCAGTGATGGATGAAACAAAGAGGATATAAAAAGTAAGTTAGCTCAGGCAAGGAAAGCATTTCTAAAGAAAAGGAATCTGTTGACATCGAATATAGATTTAGGTGTTAGGAAGTCATTATTGAAGGTCTTTGTCTGGAACGTGGCACTCTATGGAAGTGGAACTTGGACTATTGGTGCAGCAGAAAAGAGGAGAATTGAAGCGTTTGAAATGTAGTGTTACAGCAGAATGATGAAGATCAGATGGGTAGATAGGGTTACAAACGAAGAGGTATTAAGACGAGTGGGAGAGGAGAGATGTTTCTGGTGACTGCTAATGAAGAAAGGAGATAAGTTGGTAGGACACATACTAAGACACCCATGAATAGCAAGCTTAGTTATGGAAGGAAGGGTCGAGGACAAGAACTGTAGGGGTAGACCAAGGTTAGAATATGTTAAACAGATTGCCTCGGACGTAGGGTGTGGTAGCTATGTACAGATGAAACGATTAGCTCAGGACAGGGAGGCATGGAAACCTGCATCAAACCAGTCAAAAGACTGAAGACTCAAACAACAACAACAACAACAACAACAACATTGAAAACATTTAAATTAAGAAAATAGGCAATGCTGTCGTGTAATTTGTTTGCATTGTTATGCTATCGGATCATAAATACTGATTTACAACCTATGTTGCATACCATAACGTATTTAAACAATATTTTGCTTGAGGTGAGAGATTGAAAAATGTGATTTGAGAAAAACTGTGGCATAGAACCCGGTTGGCTCACATAAATTGCACAATAAATTAAATATACCAAACCTTAGAAATAACTATTATCAAAACAACTGAAAACATTCGACATATAGTCTACCTAAATAAAGTTGAAAGAAGTTGAGAAAATAATTTTTCTTCTGAAAATTTGGCCTTATCTGTAGACTCATTGCCTCTCATGTACCCGCAGGATCCAAATGTGCCCCAGTCAATTATAAATCGGTATGACTGTACTGTATTTCAAATATTCCTTTTTGGATGAACGGCATAGAATGTGGACGTTATAACAGAGGGAAATACAGCTGTATCAAATATATCCTGGCCCTGTCTCTTTAACTTTGATAATATCAACACTCAAAGTTTTTTGATTGAATGACTAAATAATTTTATCATTTTTTTTTCGTGTAGCCTCCTAAGAGGCCGAGTGCAGGTCTTTCTAGTCGACGCCCGTGGGCAACCTGCGCGTCGGGATGAGAGATGGAAAGGATGAAGATGATTGAAACTGGGCAAGGATGTGGAAGGAAGCGGCCGTGGCCTGTCAGAAGGTACTGTCCCAGCATTTGCCTGGTGTTGAAAATGGGAAACCACGGAAAACCATTTCAAGGACAGCCGACGGTGGGGCTCGAACCCACGCGTCTACCGAGTCAGCAGAGAGCTTGGCCCCTTGACCTAACGCGGAGCTTTAGCCCGCGTAGCCACTACTGTCGGTATTTTATCATTGAACTCAACTCTTCATAAACTTGACAAGAAGTTCCGTGACGAACTAAAGAGCCTACTTTTCATGCCAATGATTATTCTACAGTACATGAACCTATCTAGAATAATGACGAAATCAAGTTGGTAATATCGAAATGTCTAATTAGTTCGTAATAATTCTGGTATAATGTAGCCTAATAGAGCACTACAGTTGGCAGCCCTGATAACGGAATATATCCTTAGTTCCATCTCTTAAGGTACAGAATACAAAATTTAGTTGAAGTCCAATGGACCTTTCATGCAGTTAGACATTGGATCTATCAGCACGCGTAAAAGCATGTTGGCAACAATGTCATGCGTGTGCTGGTTAGAAATAATCGGAAATTTTATGATATCTTGTTGTGCCAATTTTGGATTAAATCCATTTGTTAGTATAGAAGTTATATGGATTTTAAAATTGGACCTATCAGCAAGCATAGAATCATGTTGGCACCACTGACTTATATTAATTACTCCAAATTATTTAGAGTGTCAGGTGCTATACTTGTGCAAAGTATAGAGCTGTTGGCTTGCATACTTTCTGATATATTGATATTAGGGTAAACAATATTGACAGCATTTATTAACAGTTGGCAGCCCTGATTGCACATAGCACATACGAAGTTTGGTAGAAATCCAACTGATAGTATAGATTTAAAAATTGGTCCTATCAGCAGGCTTAGAATCATGTTGGTAGAACTGAAGTATATATGTTACTCCAAATTAATCTAAAATGTCAGGTACTATACGTGTGCATAGTTTAAAGCTGTCGGCTTGCATACTTTCAGATATATTGGTATTTGGGTGAAGAAAATAGAGAGAGCAATCATTAACAGTTGGCAGCCCTGGTGGCTCTTTAGAATACACTCAGTCATATCTGTTTATGTACGCATATTACATACAACATTTGGTTGAAATCCAATTAATAGTGTAGAAGTTATATGCATTTAAACATTGGACCTATCAGAAGGCTTACAATTATTTTGGCAACACTGTCATGTATGGCCTCCTGGAAATTCAACTGAAATAGTATTATCTACGTGTGTGCCAATTTCGGAGTAGTTCCCATGCATACCTTCCATGATATCCAACATGGAGCTCAAATTTCTAGTGCGTTTTTTAGCAGTTGGTAGCACTGACATAATTTTCAAATATGGGCTTGAGATATTCCGGTATACATCTTAAATCATACTAAATTTGGTTTCTATTGCTGCAGCCGTTTAGGAGTTGATAGGGGGGGGGTACACACACAGAAAGACAGACAGAAGGACAGACAGACAGATAGACAGACAACAGACAGACAGACGCACCTTTTCCCGGATCGATCTCATAAGTCTACTTTTTCCTCATTTTTGCAAAATGTGAAAAGTAGGCTAAAAATGCTATACTACATGGAGATGAAGAATTATTCAATAATATAGGCCCTTCTGAAAATAAATAATGTTGGTTTTACGTCCCTTTTAACTGCTGTGGCTTTTAGAGACGCCAGGGTACCGAAATTTTTCCCCAAAGGAAATCTTAAGAGTGCCAGTAAATCTACTGACATGGTTCCCTCACATTTGCGCACCCTCATATGCCATCTGGTTGCGCCAGGATACGATCTTGGAACCTTGAACACAGCAGGCGAGAACGTTACCGCTGAGCCGCACAGCTAGTCCCTTCTGAAAATACTACAGAACAACTACAGAAAGCTACTTCTTTAGGACAACATCATGGTGTCACTTTGATGTCTGTATTAGTGTGTGTACTGTATTTGTTGAGGTAGGATCTAGGTAGGAACCGGCCGTGGTCTTAACTAGGTGCCATCCCAGTATTTGCCGGGTAGAAGTAGGAAACCACGGAAAACCATTTCTAGGATGGCTGAGGTAGGAACTGAACTCACCTCTTCTAATTTTTGCCTCAGGAGATGGAGTGTACCCCGTTCCAGGCATGAGACCCTCAATGTTGAACTCCCAGTACCCTCAAGAAGTTCACTGGAGCTGTCAACTATGGAGGTTTGTTACCGTGAACAGATTGCGGCTTCGGTGACGTAGTTGGTAGCTTACTGAACTGCTGTGCCCAAGATCGCGGGTTCAAACCCGGCCAAAGTCGTCGGATTTTTAAGTGCGTCAAAATCCTTCAGTATGCCATCCTTCAGAGGGAAGTAAAGCTGGCGGTCCCATGTCATAGATTTATGCCATCTAAGAGATCCTTCCACTAACTAAACTTGTGTCAAGCTAAATTTCAAGGTTAGATTTCGTTGAAACGCTCTATCAAAGTTCCAACGTTCAACACTAGATGTCAGTGACATCTGGTAGTGAAAGTTGGAACTACTTGAAATTGAACGGAACTTGTAGCTCACCCCATGGGTGTCCGCTTCAAGCAGCTACAGCCTCTGGCGAACCGAACATGTCCTCGGACATTCCCGGCACTAAAAGCCATACGCTAAATAAATAAAATAACCGTGAACAGATGTACGCTAAGTCACTAGATCTGACCCCAGGTGACTTTTACCTAAGCTGAAGTTAGGAAGAGGGGCTTGTTTGTAAGTTTCTCCAATGCAGTGGCTACAAAAGACACTTTATGACCTTCAGTAGATCTAGCATGAAGGAACTCGCAAGAGGAGGAATAAAGAACTTGAGGCACGCCCGTTTCCCTCTGGTGTCGTGTGAGACAGGTGACAGATGAGTTGGCGCGCTCGTCCTCACAAGAACTCAGTTTGTATGTGTGTGTGTGGTTTAAATTCTGGGTAGCCTATTTTATGTACGAAGCGTATCGACCATGATGACAATTGCTAAACCTTTAGTTGAGAGATCGGTGGCAACTGTTGTTACTGTTCTTGTTGCTCCTTCGTTAGGGATAATCATTCTCGGCATTCTATACAGATTCACAGAAATTAAAGATCTCACTGCACTTAAATTATACTTCACCACATATGTTCTCCCTATCCTAGATTTCTCTTCCCCAATTTGGTCTACTTCGGCTATTACCAATATTTCTAAATTGAACAGTGTCTTTAATTTCTTCATATCAATAGTCAAAGCTCGCAATCCTTCACTAAGGCAGTTTGCCAAATCCGACATTCTAAACCAGCTCAATGTACTCGACCTGAGAAGCCGTCTACAATTTACTGACCTGTGTTTCCTACATAAAGTTATGAATTGTTACACAAAATGTAACATGCTCTTAAGCTACTTCCCACTCCATGTTCCCTCCCGTTCAACACGTCAGAACCATTTACTCCACATACCTCGCCCACGACTTGAAGTACAGAAGCGCTCTATCTTCCACCGTCTACCTACCCTTAGTAACTCCCTTCCAAATATTGACATATTCTCTCCCTATAGAACATTCAAACACAACATTAGAAGATCCCTTTCATCCTCGATTCCTACCCCCTCACCCTCCTAATCACCCACTACCCCAATCACTCCCTGCAACTTTCCCGAGATTTGTCCCTTGCTGCCATCACTGCCAAATGTTACCTGTTATTGTTGTTGTTATTTTTAGCCTACTTTTCTCATTTTGCAAAAATGAGGAAAAAGTAGACTTATGAGATCGATCCGGGAAAATGTGTGTGCGTCTGTCTGGCTGTGTGTGTGTGTGTGTGTGTCCCTATCAACTCCTAAACGGCTGCAGCTATCGAAACCAAATTTGGTAAGAACAAAGATCTATACCTAAATATCTCACAGCCATATTTTAAATTGATGTCAGTGCTACCAACTGCTGAAAAATCGCAATTGTAATTTGAGCTCTATGTTGGATATCCCAGAAGTTATGCACGCGAACTGTTCCAAAATTGGCACACATATAGACAATAGTTTTCCAGATTAATTTTCAGAAGACCATACATGCCAGTATTGCCAACATGATTCTAAGCCTGCCGATAGGTCCAATTTCTAAATGCATGTAACTTCTATACTATCGATTGGATTTCAACCAGATTTCGTATGTACTATGTGTATTCTAATGAGCCTCCAGGGCTGCCAACTGTTAATAAATGCTCTCTCTATATTTTAAACCTAATATCAATATATCAAAAAGTATACAAACCAACAGCACTAAACTTTGCACACGTATACTATCTGACATTCTACCTTAGTTTGGAGTAACTTTCAGTATACACATCAGTGTTGCCAACACGATTCTAAGCCTGCTGATAGGTCCAGTTTTTATATGCATATAACTTCTATACTAACAAATGGATTTCAACCAAATTTAGAATGTACTTTGTGTACCATAACAGTTATGACTATGCGTATTCGTAAGAACAATCAGGGCTGCCAACTGTTAATAAATGTTCTCTCTATTTGTTTAATCCTAATATCAATATATCAGAAGGTATGCAAGTCATCGTCTCTAAATATCGCACACGTAGAGTACCTGGCATTCTAGATTTATTTGGAGTAACTAATATACCTCAGTGCTGCCAACATGATTCTGAGCTTTCTGATAGTTTCAATTTTTAATTACATGTAACTTCTATACTAACAAATGAATTTTATCCAACATTGGCACTATAATAGATCGTAATATTTCAGATTAATTCTGAGCATCACATACATGACATTGTTCCAAACATTATTTTACGCGCACTGATAAATCCAATATCAAACAGCATGTAACGTCCATACTATCCATTAGACATCAGCCAAATTTTGTATGTGCATTCTGTACCTTAAGAGAAGGAACTAAGAATATATTCAGAGTCACCAGGGTTGCCTAATGTTGTAAGTTACTCTATTACTCTATTACTTGATTTCGTCATTATTCTAGATAGGTCTATAAAGATTGGCATCAATCTGAAATTTTAAGAAAAGTAGGCTCTTTAGTTCGTCATGGTGGAACTACTTGTTGTTAATATTATTTGAAATTGTTAAAATATTAGTGTAAAATGACCTATCATGGTTGTATCTAATAATTATTGAATAAATAAATAAATACATATCGTGTGTTATCTGTCTAATAACCAGTGGCAATGTGACGTTTGTAGTGGGAAGTATATTTGTGCTGTAACCAAACGCTAGGTCAAGTCCTGAGGAAAATATCCATCCTCTTATCTCCTTCCTCTGTCCCTTCTTTTGTTTCCGGCATGGAAACTCTAGATTGTCATCCCTCAACCTACTATATACTGTATATTTAAACTCATTTGTTTGCACCTTTTACCCAACTTATCTGCATTTTCGTATCACCTTTGAAGAATTTTATTGGTGATTCAAGCTTTACAGCTGCAGTCTGAACACGTTGTCTACTTGAGGTGACCATGTTGAACATAGTGCAATCGTAACAGTGTTGCCAACCTTAGAGCCTGATTTGCTATAAAAGCGAATTACTCGGGTGCTCATTTGCCACTCAAACAAGGTTGATACCCAACAAAATGCAATATAATATCAAATCCGTACTGAATTTCTCTGCCCATTGTTCCAAATACCACTAAAAGCTATATTCACACACACAATTCATCACATGAAAAGCAAAGTTAGCAAAACTCACAATTAACGTGAAAATGAAAAAAATGTTCATAGATTTTTACGAAGGAAATCCTGAAAACTATGTGAAAATAGCAACATTGTTCTGGAAAATCTTGTGCGCCAAAACCAAGCAGAAAAAGTGGGAACTATTTCCTGGTGTGTTAGCCTCTTCACAGACCAGAACATCAATGCGACCACTCAGGTCTTGAGGTGACTAGAGGTAGGCTATAGAACTGGCGATTTTTAGCCTACTTTTCGCATTTTGTAAAAATGAGGAAAAAGTTGACTTATGAGATCGATCCTGGAAAATGTGTGTCTGTCTGTCCGTCTGTCCTTCTGACCGTCTGTCTGTCTGTCTGTCTCTCTGGCTGTGTGTGTCCCCCCCCGTTATCAACTCCTAAACGGCTGTAGCAATCAAACCCAAATTTTGTATGAGTAAAGATATCTATCTGAATATCTCAATTCCGTATTTGAAGATGATGCCAGAGCTACCAACTACTGAAAAATTGCAATTGAAATTTCAGCTCCATGTTGTATATCCTGGAAGGTATACATGGGAGCTATACCAAAATTGGCACACAAATAGATTATACTGTTTCAGTTTAATTTCCAGGAGGCCATATATGACAGTGTTGCCAAAATGATTCTAAGCCAGCTGATAGGTCCAATTTTGAAATGCATATAACTTCTACACTATCAATTGGATTTCAACCAAATTTCGTATGTACTATGTGTACTGTAGGTAGACAGATATGACTGAGGGTAATCTTCAGAGCCGCCAGGGCTGCCAATTGTTAATAAATTCACTCTATATTTTTTCAAATACCAATATATCAGAAAGTATGCAAGCTGACAGCTTTAATCTATGCATACGTATAGTACCTGACATTCTAGATTAATTTGGAGTATCTAATGGACATCAGTACTACCAACTCCTGCTAATAGGACCAATTGTAAATACATGTAACTTCTATACTCTCAATTGGATTTCAACCAAATTTCGTATGTGCTATGTGTACTATAACAGATATGACTATGCGTATTCTTAAGAGCAACCAGGGATGCCAACTGTTAATAAATGTTGTCTCTATTTTTGTACCCTAATATCAATACATCAGAAAGTATTCATGCCAACAGCTCTAAACTTTGCACACGTATAGTACCTTACATTCTAGATTAATTTGGAGTAATTAATATATGTCAGTGCTTCTAACATGATACTAAGCCTGCTGATTGGTCCAATTTTAAAATACATGTAACTTCTATACAAATAAATGGATTTCATCAAAAATTGGCACAACAATAGATCATAATAGTTCAGATTATTTCTGACCAACACATGCATGAAATTGTTGCCAACATGATTTTACGTACGCTTATATCTCCAAAGTCTAACTACATGCAACGTCCATGCTATCCATTGGACTTCGACGAAATTTTGTATTCTGTACCATAAGAGACGGAACTCAGAATATATTCAGTCACCAGGGCTGCCAACTGTAGTGCTCTATTTGGCTACATTATGCCAGTTATATTTCGAACTAATTAGAAATTTCGATATCACCAACTCAATTTCGTCATTATTCAAATTAGGTCCATATAGATTAATCATTGGAATGAATCTTACATTTCGAGAAAAGTAGGCTCTTTAGTTCGTCACGGAACTTCTTGTTGACTGTGGCCTTAAGTTCAGTACCATCTTGATTATCCTAGCGGCTTCGGTGGCGTAGTTGGTAGCATGTGAACTGCTGTGCCCCAGATTGCGGGTTCAAACCCGGCCGAAGTCGTCGGATTTTTTAAGAGCGTTAAAAATCCTTCAGTATGCCTTCCTTCGGAGGGGAAGTAAAGCCGGCGGTCCCATGTCATAGATTTATGGCATGTAAAAGATCCTTCCGCAGACTAAACTTGTGTGTAGCTAAATTGTTAGGTTAGATTTCGTCGAGACGCTCTATCAAAGTTCCAACGTTCACAACTAGGTATCATTGATATCTGGTGGCGAAAGTTAGAACTACTTGAAATTGAACGGAACACTGTAGCTCACCCCAAGGGTGTCCGCTTGAAGCAGCTACAGACTCAGGCGAGCCGAATATGTCCTCGGACACCCCCGGCACTAAAAGCCTTACGATAAATAAATCAATAATAAATAAATAACCTGAATTACAGATAAAACACACTAATACAGCCATCACAATTAACATTGGTTATCAGACAGATTCTACACACACCCAAAGTACACGGGGCTACATGACCGCGTTGTGGCAGCCCCTGGACTGAGGAACCAACCAACCTTCAGAGGAGAGATCGGTGGCAACTCTTGTTACTATTCTTGTTGCTCTTTCGTTAGGGATTTACAATATTGTGTGTTATCTATCGGAACACCTGTGGCAAAGAGACGTTTGTAGTGGCAAGTGTATTTGTATTTTGCGCTAGAACTGGTGATGAGGTGACCGTGGCCTTAAGTTCGGAACCATCTTGGATTTTGATTGGAGCGGAACTGATGAAATCATAGGATTCCACGTCTTGGATGGCTGAGGCGGGACTCGACCCCACTCATCCTCTTCCAGTTCTCAGATAAGTAACATTTTTGTGTATATTAAGGCTTTCACGGCCCGGATAATATAAATAATTCATGTTTTTTGCGCTAATGCCGTGTGTATTTAGATTAGAACCATACGTTTCGGAGAAACCTTGGCTCCTTTTTCAATGGAATCAAACAATGTGGCCAAAGACGGTATATCAATGAGATTACAAAAATTACAAAAAATATAGATAAATTCCTCGGTTCGTCACCAGAGAGCAGCTGCCAGAAATTACTGTATGGACCATGGTAGAACGGCGGACAGAGTAGTAAGTAAGTAGAAGGTAAAGGGGGTGGGGTGAAAATATAGAGATTCCTCGAAGAATGAGGAAGTCCAAAAGAAAAGGGGGTGGGGGTGGGGGGGGTGGGGGTGGGGGGGGGGGGGGGGGGTGGGGGGAGGTTGGAGGGCTAGATGGATACAAGGAAACATAAACAAAAGGGAAGTGTATCTGAACGAAACCTAACGTCATACAGGCAATGGCGAAAAAACAGATGGAAACTCCTCCAGTGACGAACAAAGGAGATCAAATCCAGCCCCTGTAGCCATAGAGGAGAAAAGTGCTGCTTCTCAGTCTCTCTGTTCTTCACCTATTTCAAATTGTACTTTTCTCCTCTATAGCTACAGGGCCTGGATTTGATCTCCTTGTTCGTCACTGGAGGAGTTTCCATCTGTTTTTTCGCCATTGCCTGTACGACGTTAGGTTTCGTTCAGATACACTTCCCTTTCGTTTATGTTTCCTTATATCCATCTAACCCTCCCCCCCTTCCCCCCCCCCCTTTTCTTTTGGACATCCTCATTCTTCGAGGAGTCTCTATATTTTCACCCCACCCCCTTTACCTTCTACTTACTTACTACTCTGTCCGCCGTTCTACCATGGTCCATACAGTAATTTCTGGCAGCTGCTCTCTGGTGACGAACCGAGGAATTTATCTATATATTTTTGTAATTTTTGTAATCTCATTGATATACCATCTTTGGCCACATTGTTTGATTCCATTGAAAAAGGAGCCAAGGTTTCTCCGAAACGTATGGTTCTAATCAAAATACACACGGCTTTACCCCCAGAAAACTTGAATTATTTAAGTAACTATTTCATTGGAAGAGCCAGGAATCAAATTCGGGACCTCCAGGATAACCAACCAACATAGCTAACCACTACACAACGAGAGGATTGTTGACTATTCTGAGACGTAGCTATTCAGTGTTGTCAAGTCAGGGCGGATTGATGCTTACTTCTTACTATGATCGATTCCCGCTTAATACACGTGAGCTTTTCGAAGGTGTAATATCACATCCTCTGGTTTGAATCCCATGGGTTATGACTGAGAAGTTAACGTTTACGTCAAACTATAAGTTTCCTTGTTGTCAAGAGGTATGTAATAGTAGGAAATGAGTTATGATTCACAGCATGCGTGTAATTTAGCGTGTAAACATTAATTAGGTTGGATTTTTAGCCTACTTTTCACATTTTGCAAAAATGAGGAAAAAGTAGACTTATGAGATCGGGCAAATGTGTGTCTGTCTGTCTGTCTGTCTGTCCTTCAGTCTGTCTGTCTGTCTGTCCTTCTGTCTGTCTGTCTGTCTGTCTGTCTGCCCCCCCCTATCAACTCCTAAACGGCTGCAGCAATCGAAACAAAATTTGGTAGGAGTAAAGATCTATACCTGAATATCTCACGGCCATATTTGAAATTGATGTCAGTGCTACCAACTGCTGAAAAATCGCAATTGAAATTTGAGCTCCATGTTGGATATCTTGGAAGGTATGAATGGGAGCTATTTCAAAATTGGCACACGTTTAGATAATAAAATTGCAGTTTAATTTCTAGGAGGCCATACATGGCAGTGTTGCCAAAATGATTATAAGCCTGCTGATAGGTCCAAATTTTAAATGCATATAACTTATTCACTATCAATTGGATTTCAACTAAATTTCGTATGTGGTATGTGTACATAAACAGATATGACTGAGTGTATTCTTAAGAGCCACCAGGGCTGCCAACTGTTAATAAATGCTCTCAATTTATTTTATCCAAATACCATTATATCAGAAAGTATGCAAGCCGACAGCTTTAAACTATGCACACGTATAGTACCTGGCATTCTAGATTAATTTGGAGTATCTTATATACGTCAGTGCTACCAACATGATTCTAAGCCTGCTGAGAGGTCCAACTTTAAATACATGTAACTTCTATACTATCATTTGGATTTCAACCAAATTTCGTGTGTGATATGTGTACCATAACAGATATGACTATGCCGATTCTCAAGAGCAACCAGGGCTGCCAACTGTTAATAAATACTGTCTCTATTTTTGTTAGCCTAATATCAATATATCAGAAAGTATGCAAGCCAATAGCTTTAAACTTTGCACACGTATAGTACCTGGCATTCTAGATTAATTTGGAGTAACTAATATAGGCCTACGCCAGTGCTGCCAACATGTTTCTAAGCCTGCTTATAGGTCCAATTTTAAAATACATGTTACTTCTATACTAACAAATGGATTTCATCCAAAATGGGTACAACACGAGATCATAATATTTCAGATTATTTCTGACCAACACATGCATGACATTGTTGCCAACATAATTTTACGCGCGCTGATAAATCCAAGGTCTAACTGCATGTAACGTGCATGCTATCCATTGGACTTCAACCAAATTTTGTATTCTGTACCTTAAGAGATGCAGCTAACAATTGTCTATATTCAGTCACCAGGGCTGCCAACTGTACTGCTCTATTAGGCTACATTATATAAGGTATATTTCGAACTAATTAGGAATTTCGATATTACCAACTTAATTTTGTCATTATTCTAGATAGGTCTATATAGATTGGCAAGAATCTTAAATTTCAAGAAAAGTAGGCTCTTTAGTTCGTCACGGAACTTCTTGTTAACGTTTACATCTAATTTTTTGATTGTAAAATTCAACTACACAGTGTAGTGAACAGTAAAATTCGCGGTAGTTTGGAAATAATCTTGATTTGAGCTGACTCTGCTTGCACATTAATAACTGTCACGCGGCATGGCCGTGCTCGTTAAATCGTGCACCGCGACCGCGTGAATCCTGGCGCTGACAGCGGCTATCAGTATATAGCGTTTCCCGTTTTTAGCCTACTTTCGATTTTTGCAAAAAATGAAAGTAGTCTTATGAGATCAACACAGGGCGAAAAATTGTGTGTCTGTGTGTGTGTGTGTGTGTGTGAGTGTGTGTACTCTGAATGTCTGTCCCCCCCCCCCCTATCAATTCGAACACGGTGAAACCGAATTGAACGAAATTTGGTACAGAGGTAGCACTAGCAAAGGGCACCTCATTGTCATGTTTTATATCGCCGCCATCTTGACGGAAACGTATTGGCAGCCCCCCTAATGTTCAAAGCTTAAATCAAATTACGACTAACCTAATCATTCGATCTCTACCAAATTTAGAAACATCATACCATTATGTGGGGAACATCCTTTGACCAAATTACAAGGTCATCAGCCCAAACGTTTGCGGATGGCGGCCATGTTTGTGTACAAATGGATTCCCCCTATTAATTCAAACACGGTGAAACTGAATAGAACGAAATTCCGTACAGAGGTAGCACTGGCAAAGGGCACCTCAGTGTCATGTTTTATATTGCCACCATCTAAATGCAGACGTAATGGCGGCCACCCAAATGTTCAAAGCTTAAATCAAATTACGACTAATCTAATCATCCGAACTCTACCAAATTTTTCAGCAACATATCTTTATGTGGGGAGCATCCTTTGACCAAACTACAAGGTCATCAGTCCAATAGTTTGCGGATGGCCGCCATGTTTGTGTGCAAATCGATTCCCCTATTAATTCAAACACGGTGAAACCGAACGGAACGAAATTTGGTACAGAGGTAGCACTAGCAAAGGGCGCCTCAGTGTCAGCTTTTATATTGCGGCCATCTTGACGATAACGTAATGGCTGCCACCCAAATGTTAAAAACTTAAATCAAATTACGACCAACCTAATCATCCGATCTCAACCGGTTATTGCAACATTATACCTTTATGTACGTAGAATCGTTTGACCAAACTAAAAGGTCATCAGCCCAATAGTTTGCGGATGTCGGCCATGTATGTGTGCAAATCGATTCCCCCTATCTATTCATACACGGTGAAAACGAATTGAACGAAATTTGGTACAGATGTAACACTAGCAAAGTGCACCTCATTGTCATGTTTTATATTGCCGCCATGTTGGACGGAAACGTAATGGTGGCCACCCAAATGTTAATAGCTTAAATCAAATTAAGACCAACCTTATCATCTGACCTCTACCAAATTTTGCAACAACATATCTTTATGTGAAAAGCGTTCTTTGACCAAGCTACAATGTCGTCAATCCAATAGTTTGCATATGGCGGCCATATTTGTATGCAAATCGATTCCCCTTTCAATGCAAACACGGTAAAACCGAATTGAACGAAATTTGTTACGCAGGTAGCACTAGCAAAGGGCACCACAGGGTCATGTTTTATATTGCCACCATCATGATGGAAACGGAATGGCGGCCACCCAAATGTTAAAAGCTTAAATCAAATTACGACCAGCCTAATTATTTGATCGCTACCAAATTTTGCAACAACATACTTTTGTGTGGGAAGCATCTTTTGACTGAACTACTAGGTCATTAGCCCAATAGTTTGCAGATAGCGGTCATGCATGTGTGCAAATCGATTCACCATATCAATTTAAACACGGCGAAACCGAAATGAATGAAATTTTGTACAGTTGTAGCACTAGCAAAGGGCACCTCATATTCATTTTTAATATCCGTATAACACGTTGTATTTCTACAAGCTACTACAACCAACATTCAATTATACTCCTTGAAAAGGACAAAGAGTTATAACAATACCCATGGATTTAGGAGAAAGTAGGCTATATGTTCTTTACTGAACATCTTGTTTTTTCCTCAGTCCCTCCAGGCAAATGCCAGGATAGTACCTTATTTCAAGTCCCGAAAAACCTACCTCATTCTTGTCCCTAATAATGGAGATTGACAAGACAGGAAATTCCTTCCAGTTCAGTGCAGGCAGCGATGTCCGCAGCAGCGCGGGAACGGTCAACACATCACTCAAACAGCTAAGTGCACAATCCACAATAACCTGATCATTTAATAACAATCACAATAAGCAAGCAAACTTGAAGGTCAATCACTACTGTCAATATCTCAACATATCACATATAACTTACAAATCTTGACTAGTTATGCTAGAGTAATTACTACTGCAACTAAATAAGTGTATATACGATATTGTAAATACCAACATCCATACTTGTAGATTTAGATTTAATAGCCTAAGTGGAAAGGATCTGATGATGATCGCCTGACGATTGAAACTGGTCATCCAAGTGTATTTATGAATCTCATGTGATATTTTATCATTTTAAATGATTATGTCGACTTTATCTGGGGTCTGGCGTTACGTTACGGTGACGGGACGAAATGTACCGAGAATGCACTGAGGTTTGTGACGTCATAGTACGATGTAGCAGCTGAGTATCAAGAAGGCAGTGCGAGAACAGAGTTTCAAGAAGGCAGTGCGAGAACAATCAAGTAAGCAGTGAAGAAACAAAATAGAATCTACTCGGCTGCTAGTATTTCAAATGATATAGAGTCCAGTCTTTCAGACTGACTATCCGTGTCTTTTTTATTACAATTGGGTACAGCGTGTTCACTAACTGATAATCATTAAATTTCGATTATTAATTAATTTACTTATTTATTTCTTCTTGGTTCGTTGAGACCTCTTCGACCACGTGGATCCTAATTCTGGCGAGCTTTCTTCTTAGCCCAGTATTTCTTCATCTTTGCACAATGGCTAGCTTTCTTTTCCTGAGTCCACTTCACTTCCACTCCAGGACGCTATGTCTTAGTTGTTTAGTTTAGAGAGTCGGATGTTCTGATCATCATTCTAAATTTAACCCTTTTGAATATATCCTTGGGATCAATTTCTAAAATTTCGAGGTCTTTACGAACAAGTCTCGCCATTTGGCATTATTTTGTCCCCTTCTCACTAGAAATGATGTTGAAAATTCTTGAGCCCAGTCTCTTGTTGTCCATTCTGACTGAGTGACCGTAAAAGATAAGGTAGTCTCCTCTTTCTCATGGCTGATGTTATGCTCTCCAGATGTTGGTAGAGCTCATTGTTATGCCTGATTCTGTATTCACCTCTCCTTTTAATGGGACCTATGATTTTTTTCAAGATCTTTCGTTCTTTCAGTACCAAATTCCTGAGTTGTCCCTTTTTGACCATGTTCAAGCATTCTGACGCATGCAGTACCGAAGGTCTTGCTATGGCTTCGTAATGTCTAAGTTTGAGGCGAAGGGAAAGTGATTTGGACTTGTATATTTATTTATTTATTTATTTATTTATTTTAAGGATACAGGAAAAGAAAGAGCTAAGTCCATTTTTTAAAATTTGTATATTTTTATGTAAATGAGAGGTTCCTTCCAGCTCCTAAAAAATACCTAAGGTGATTTTGGAAACAATGAGTTAGATCCAAGTATACGGGGAAGACACGAAGCAGTGCATTGGAAAAGAAGGGGTCATAACTTTATCTTCCTAACCATATAATCTTTTTTTTCACTCCAGATAAAACCCGGCCGAAGTCGTTAGATTTTTAAGAGCGTGAAAAATCCCTCAGTATGCCTTCCTTCGGAGGGGAAGTAAAGCCAGCGGTCCCATGTCTTAGATTTATGGCATGAAAAAGAACCTTCCGCTAACTACACTTGTGGAAGCTAAAATTTGTAGGTTAGTTTGATAACGCCAAATCCACAAGCTAGGTATCGTGGACGGTAGCATTTGGTAGCAAAAGTAGGAACTACTTGAAATTATTGTCTGCAGTCCTTACTTGAATTAAAACAGATAACACACACTAACACAGCCATCACAATTAACACCGGTTATCAGACAGATTCTACACACACCTAAAGTACACGGGGCTACATGACCACGTTGTCGCAGCCCCTAAACTAAGGAACCAACCAACCATCACTCCAGATATATGTTCAAACAGTTTTAAAATTATATTGCTAGTACGAAATAAAACAAATATGTTTAATATGTTTTAAAAATGAATTTGGTAAACCGAGTTAAACTCTTTAAAAGTAATTTACTAAACATTATAAAATTGTGACGTAGCCTCTTATTTCCCTGTGCCCTTCATTTATTTGTAACTTACAGCATACGGGCAGCCGGTACCGTTCAGTATTTCCGGCCATGTTATCACAGTAATCTCATTATTCCACATTGGAACGCCTGGTAATATTAATTATTTATCATAATCAGCCGATGATCATAATTACATCGCTCTGCCAATTCATTATAAACCTAAATTACAATAACGGGTTGCACCGATTAAAATAATTCACTCGCGATTGACATTAAAAATTAATTGGAAATGTGAAGTGAGTTTAACTTTAATAATTATCTAATGATGTTAATGGTTATAAATATTGTGGTGCTCTATAAATAGCGAAATATTAAATTACAACAGGATATTTCAATCACACGTAAAATAATTATCCTTAACATGGAGAAGCCACAACAAGTTACTAAAAATGCGTATGAAAAATTAATTATGTCGTGTTATTCAACACAAAACAAATAATAGTTCAATTGATTGCGGTCGTTAGTCCATTTAGTGGGCTCATTCCATTTAGTGGGTTTAGACATTGAGTTCATTTCAGTTCAGACGTGGCCTTTAAATATCTCACCATGTCCGTGATGGGAAGCTGCAGCAAACCCGGAGATCGTAGGTTTGATACCCGGAACCGACATCGTCTATCCTGAAAGTGGTTCTCTCCAGTATACATCCTTCATTTCCTCCAGAAAAATGCCGGGATAGCACCTTATTCATGTTACACACGTTTACGTCCATAGCACCTTTGGGTGACCTTGGAGTCCACATACTCAGAGAGGTGACCCGGATAGCCGGTATCCGCTTGGCACGCTCTTACTGGATCTTTTGTTTGAGTCTTCAGTCTTTTGACTGGTTTGATGCAGATCCCCATGCCTACCTGCCTTGAGCTAATCGTTTCATATCTATATAGCTACCACGCCCTACATCCGTGGCAATCTGTTTAACATATCTAACCTTGGTCTGCCCCTACAGTTCTTGCCGTCGACCCTTCCATAACTAAGCTTGATATTCATGGTGTCTTAGTATGTGTCCTACCAACCTATTTCTTCTCTTCATTAGCAGTCGCCAGAAACATCTCTCCTCTCCCACTCGTCTTAATACCTCTTCGTTTGTAACTCTATCTACCCATCTGATCTCCATAATTCTCCTGTAACTCCACATTTCAAACGCTTCAATTCTCCTTTTTCTGCTGCTCCAATAGTCCAAGTTTCACTTCCATAGAGCGCCACGCTCCAGACAAAGGCTTTCAAAAAATGACTTCCTAATACCTAAATCTATATTCGATGTCAACAAATTCCTTTTTTGTAGACATGCCTTCCTTGCCTGAGCCAACCTACTATTTATATTCTCTTTGCTTCGTCCATCACTGGTTATTTTGCTTCCAAAATAACAGAAGTCTCCTACTTCCTCCAGCTTTTCAATGGATCACTCTGTATATATTTGTTTGACTTGTTTCTGACCATGTTCTCATTCAAACGAAGCATTTCTTCCTTGTAAGCCTCCTCGTAATCTTCGCAAATAAATTAACTACTTGTAAGTTTTTCAGGTATTCTCCTGCTTAATTATTTTATTGGGCATTAAGTCATGTTGATCGACTGAAAGTGATCAATCAATTGTTTGGTCCAAAAGGCAATGGATCCTAGCCTCCCGATTGAAACAACAACAACAATAAGATTCATCATTTTACTTGTTTTTGGCTTTGTGACATCGTGGCCATGTAGCCCCGTGTACTTGGCGTGTGTAGAGTATGTTTGATAACCTGTCTAATAGTGATGGTTGTATTTATTTACAGGTCCTACCAAAGGTTTGCGGACACCTGCAAATTTCATAATCAATATTTCTGTCCCTATACTTTTGGTCTCAGGCATACGATTTTTTACAGGGGCCTAGAACGTGTTCCGAGGAATATTTTGTGAATTTATTATGAAAACACCCCTGTTAGTTTTGTAGGTACGAATTTTGTTTCTTGATAAGTGTGAAAAAAATTGTGTATTTTTTCATATTTGAAGCGATCTGAACAGAACACGAAGAGGATTATATTCACAATTTTGGTTATGAAGAGACACAGATACCTGTAGAATATTTATAATTGCAATATATCACAATAATTTGTTTCCATTAAGAAATATCACCAGTTTTATAGCCCGAAATAGAACCGCACAGAAAGGCAACAGACAGACATTCTTTGGCCTTGGCTGGACGAAAGACCCTTCAAGCTACAGAGATCCCTATGTTTCGCGTTATAGTATTACAGTTGCAGCTCAGTATTGGATCAAAAATAGCTTCCTCCAAGGTCAAAGAATGACTGTCTGTTGACTTTTTTCTGCGTTTCTATTTCGGGCTATAAAACTGGTGATACTTCTTAATGGAAACACATTCTTGTGTTCTATTGCTATTATAAATATTCAACAGGTAACTGTGTTTCATCATAACGAAAATTGTGTATATAAGGTGCGTTCAAAAAGTAACGAGCCGGAGGCTGGAATGCGCAAACCGGTGACGAAATCGGCTAATCGTGGCGTGTGTAACGAGGCGTGGTTCCGACCAGAGCGTGGAAGGTCATAGCCCGTCGCTAGAGGGCACGCGTGCACGTCACGTGACGATAGAAAGCGAGCAGCAGCATGCATCAATCGTCCAACGCTGCCAGTCGCATTGCAAACAGTGACATGGAGGCGTCAACCGAAGAGGAAAGAGGTGTTGTTCGGTTTATGACAGCGGAAGGTGTAGGGGAACGGACATTCATCGCCGAATGTCACAAGTGTACGGCGAACACTGCATGTCCCTTGCAAGGGTCAAGGCGTGGCACAAGCGCTTCAGGGAAGGACGGGTGTCGTTAGCCGATGATGCCCGGTCTGGGGCACCCCCTGCATTACCGATGACAACGTCCAGCTGGTTGATACACTCATTACCCAGGGCCGTCGAGTGACAGTGAACGCCATAGCCGCCGTGGTGGCTCCACGACAATGCACGACCTCATACTGTGCCCAACTCTAGGAATGGGTATTCCAAGATTCAGACACCTAGATATCAAGGGAAAGGCTGTAGCCGCTTTTGAAAGTTGAGATATTTGAATATCGCGCTACATTGCTTCTCGAAGCATTTGGAAATAATTTACCGATACTTGGATGTCAAGTGACGTAGCGAGTAATAGCAGAGGTGGAGGCTATTTATTGATTAAATAGTTAACTATGGAGTAGAGACTTGAGACTGGGATCAGATTACTGGCACGGCCAAATGAAAGAGAATGCAATCAGTATCAAGTAAATCGGACCAGGGATTCAAGAGATATGAGGATTTCCAGATATCAGGTGATGACGCGTGACCCTGACAGTTTTGAATAAAAGCCAGCTGGCCGAAGCAACTTCAGCTCACTCCAACACAAGCACTTGCAGAGCAAGTTGCATCTACGCTAAGCCAAGGCACATGGTTGCCGGATCTACGCAGAAGTTCTTTTCAAAGTCGTGATAGTCACGAAAAGTGCTGCGCTACGAGTTGGAACTTAGTAAGTTTACGGCGAGGAGAATCACTGAGGTGATTGATTTTTCTACAGACATTGGTGGAAATATTTATATTTCTACAAGGACATATGCTAGACTTTGTCTAGAAAATAGTATTTTGTCACAGTCCAGTAATAACTTAATACTTGGATGTTTAAATCCATTTCAAGTCAGTTTTCTTATTTGTAACTAGTTAACCACTTCGATCTGTCAGTACACTGAAGACTAGTCTATAACGGTGGCGTTCATTAGTCTACGCAAGGGAAACTACAAGTTGCCTAGCGCATGGTAGATGGTGATATAATAAACCATGCCCAGGGAACGATCTTCAGAACTGCCGTTGATTGCTTAGACTGTCAGTGTTTTTCTTGTACTGATAAGATTACCGTGAGTTATGTTACAACTGACATATCTAAGAAGAGATCACTTAGATCTGACCCTATTTAAACAAACTGTTATGGCTTTGATAGAAGCCCATATTAAAATGGAACCACAGTTTATTCAAACGTCAAAAGATACTACCACTATGTCTGACTAGACGGATTGTGGGTATATGATGGCGGCGGATACAAGGATTATACGTGCTTGTCCAATAGGGCATGTCTATGGATAAATCTGGTACAGACCAGGTTTACTACGCTTCAAGACCATCAAGAAATGTAAGCCACATTTGAATTATATTATGCCTAGCTAATTGGAACAAACTATTTTTTTCTGCAGATGACCAACACATTTTTTTCGTCGTATTTAAAGCTTGCAATGATTTACGCAAGACTTATTAGAGTTATTCTGAGTATTTTCAGCACTCAGAACAGTTTAGGATCGATGACCGAGCATTTCGAAGATTTATTTGAATTTTTCATATTTTGGGAAATTACGGTAATCAGCCGATGTAACTGTAAAAGTTAAATTTATTTTTGTTGAGGAATGGATATTATTTCCATATTCGAAGGTTCGAACATGTGGATTCTCACATAATGAGATGATAATTAAACATATTTAAAATAATATAACTAATAATAATAATAATAATAATCCACTAATAATAATAATAATTTTCATAATTTTTCTAAATAATTCTTGGATATTATATTTTCTAATAATCATATGTATTGAGAAAGAGCCTATGAAGTAGTTTAATCATTTCTAGTCTGGAACAGGAGATTTTCCGAAGGGAAGTGGTTAGCGCAAGCCCGCATTCAACCAACATGTCAGTTCTGGTTGAACAGTTGATATTTGCATTGAGCAAAGTAAGTAGTGGAGTGATAGGGGTTCTAACGCACTCTAGAACCCTCCTTGCCCCACTACTAAGCCTCAGCCATGTTAAATATCTCTCGAACGCGTGGTCCGATTTTGACAAATGAGGTATCGTTGGACTCGGGCTGACGTCCTCTTTGCTATGGACCACTCGTTATATTTTTCAAATTTTTTTTGAAAATTTGTGTTTTCGAAACTAGGTGATAGTTTGAAAACTAAACATGATAGAACGTTGTGCCATGGCTCAAACGAATGGTCTTTATGCCCTTTATTTTTTGTAATGAAACTTTTTTACTTTTATGTTTTTTTTGAAAACACTCGAATTTTGAAAATCCTATATTTTGGAAACTAGGAACTCTACAAAAACGTTTGTTTGACATAAATGAACGGTCCCTATGCCCTCTACACCCAAAATAAATTTCAAGTCGCTAGAGCAAAAATTTGTGTTTTGTAAGTAGTGGGATGATGAGAGAGCTGGACCACTTCTTATTGAGCCACCCTCGTATTTGCCCCGAACTTGATATCTCGCTAACCAAACATGGGATTAGAACATACAGGGTGTCCTAGCACTGCTAGTAATGCCCCCTACTTTCCTATAGCCTCTTTATTTGATTAAAAGACCAAAACTAAAAGGTCATGTGCTTTTAATATCTCGCGAACCAATCATGCTAGAGGCATGTTCGACAGGTCCAAGGACTCGGGGTGACGTCCTCTCTGCTATGGACCACTCGTTATAATTTTTAATAAAATTGGAAACTCGATTTTGGGGTAAACACGTGTTTTTTGTGATTTTGCCAATATTTCACGAAGCAATAACGCTAGAGGCATGTACGACGGGTCCAAGGATTCGGGCAGACGTCCTCTTTGCTATAGACCACTCGTTGTAATTTTAAAAAATTTTGGAAACGCGATTTTGGGGTAAACACGTGTTTTTTGTGATTTTTGCCGATATCTCACGAACCAATAACGCTAGAGACGTGTACGAGGTGTCCTAGGACTCGGGCTAACGCCCCCTTTCAAATGTGGTAGATATTTTTTTCCAAAAAGATAATTCACAAAGGGCCTAACGCCATACATGTTGAGAAAAAAAAATTCTTTACCGTTACCTGTTTATAATGTTTATGAAGCGTGGTGGTTGAGAGAGACGATACGGCTGGGTGTGTGTGTTTCAACGAACCTGTCGCTGACCACGGTGGCTGTGTTCAATAGATCAATCGCTATTTCGACGGGCCGGTGTATGACAGAGCGAGCGTGCGTTTTCTGATATTTTACCTTTAACGTGTAAACGGTGATGAGAACTTGGTTCTATGTTGATCGAAGCGAGTACAGAAAACACACTTGCAAACGAGCAGGAGGTGAAGGTCATTTGAGCTTATTGGAAGGCTCCGATCTGACTTGACAACAGATGCAATGGAAAAAATGACCATGACGCTTGAAAGTGAAATAATCTGACTATTGTGCTGGCAGGGAAGTGCGAAATGCATGTGAACTTGTGTGAAACCACAGGCACGCTAAACCAGTGACATCCTGTCTTGCTTCGTACGTGACAAAATGCAAGTCCATGTGAAATTTGATCTACCGCAGGTGTTCACCTTGGACGTTATCTGTCCACGTGCATGATAACTGTTAACAAGTGACATCCTGTTTTGCTTCGTACGTGACAAAATGCAAGTTCATGTGAAATTTGATTCGCCACAGGTGTTCGCCTGGGACGTTAGCTGTCCACGTGCCTGATAACAGAATGGTCAAAGCGTGGGAATCGCTGAATCAGTAAAAAGTATGATGCAACTTGTGGGAATGATGTCACAACCAATAGATAGGCAAGAGCTGAGAACAGCAGGGGTGGGAGGTGAAGGGAGGGAAAGGGGGAGGGGTAATGTATGAGAGAACACATGTGGAAAGAGAAAGAAAAAATTTGTGGAGCTGAGGAGTGTACACATAGAGCTATAGGTGGTGTACAACATGTGTGAAAAAATAAATTAAAAATTGCACAGGTTCACACAACATGTAATTTATTGATCCAAGAATTAAACGTAGAGTTAAACCCTAACCATTTGACGTAGAGTTTATTTCCTTTTTGTTTCAACACATTTTCCACAAGATAATGCTGAGGAAATGCTGTTTTCTGAAGTACATGGAGATAAAATCTACCTTTTATAGGTTGATGGTTGAGGTCCTCGAGTAAATAGGTGACTGGAGTGTCCAAGTTGACTCGACGAATTCGAAATAGTTCAGTCCCCCACTGAGGCGTGTAACCCTTATTGAAGGCAGACTTAAATTTGCTCACACGAACAAAATCCCCAATGTTCAGTCGGTGACGTTTAGGATCGACTGTTTTTATGGGGTTAAACAGTTTATCCAATCGCTGAATATTTTTAGTTACGAGGCGTGGCTTGGTCCCAATCGTTCTATTTTTGGTGTCATTGTAACGTGACACTAGCTCAGGTAACATGTCCAACCAGCGATAACTGCCCTGAGCGGTAAACGCTTTCCACATATGGGTTTTCAATGTTCGGTTGAACCGCTCGACCACACTGGCTTTGAGATTGCTGTACGTGGTGTAATGGTGAATATCCTTAGATTTGAGAAAACTGGAGAAGTCCTTGTTGAAAAATTCTTTCCCCTGGTCGGTTTGTAGCAGCTGAGGTTGACGTTTGGAGTGTTGAATAATATGTTGAAAGGCCTTGGTAACTAGTGGACCAGACTTGCGACGCACAGGTTCAACAAAGGCCATTTTGGAATAGACATCAATGACGGTCAACATATAGCGTACACCGTCGTTAACGCCAGCATAGGGTATCATTTCAACCAAGTCAGCCTGCCAAAGTTCATCCACACCTCGTGAAATCACCTTGAGTCGTGGATAGTGACGCCTAGCTGGGCGATGCAACTCGTGAGCAATACCCATTTTAATGGGTGAGGGCTTAAACAATAATTTTGGCATTTCGAAGTTCTTGTTCAATTTCTTGAATTTCCCAATCGTGACCGGTATGGCCAGCTTGACGTGAAGCATGCAACAACTGTAGCCGCTGGACGAGCTTATTGGGATTGTGCCAGTAGGTAACATTCACAAGGGGTTTTAATGGTTTAAATGTCACTCCCGAAGCGGACGCTTTACGACGAATACTCTGACTGGTGGGAAACATTTTTGCAATGATGGTTTTATATTTTTGAGATATATTGGCATTCACTTGTTGAGCGGGATCATACTGTCTTTTGTGGGCATGGGTATCCAATAAAATGGATTTATATTTGTCAAGATCCTCTGACGTATAATCATGGGAAGAGGGGGTCCGAGAAAAGAGCAACTTTAACAGTCCTGGCGTTAATTTATAGTTGATGTTTTTAATGACAGCTTTAGTACGAGCAAATTTAATGGATGAATCGCCAATTTTAAAACTATCATCCTCATAGCGAACACCATACGTGGTATCTGTGTTTCCAATAAATAGATCGGTGAAATAGGGTTCCAATGTTGATCCATAATATTTTATTAAAATGGTTTTCAGTTGTGCTTTATGTTGTGGGGTGGCCAAGAGTTGTGAAAACGGAGACGCTCTGGAAGGGCAAGGTGTTTCGACCATGGCCAAGGATTTCTTTTTTCTCAAAAACTCTGCAAGGGGTGCGGCCTTTTTTTGAGGCGTAAACACATGTTCCTCCTCATCCTCAACTTCGCTAACACTAGTCAAATCTTCCTGTTCCTCTTCCTCTTCCTCAGGGTCCTCGTGCAGCGTTTGCGTGGCTTTTGAAACGGTGGGTAGCGTTTCAGATGGCTTGAAAGAGGGTTTCAACATGGCTTTTAGCGGAGGTGCTAAATGTTGTTGAATAAACAAAGCATGATTGGCACGTGATTGTTTCAATTGACGAAACTTTTGGCGAATAGTATTTTTTGCTTTAATAATATGCTTTTTCAATTGACTCTCTGCTAACACCATGGTGTCTTGACAAATGACTTGCCGAGGAATGAGACAGGGCCTTAAATAGCAATAAAATGATCAAACCCTAAGCGATACCGTCCTTGGTTGAGTTCACTTTGTTTGTCAATCACTAAACAGGCATGACGTTGAGTGTTCCAGCACTTGGCACACAATTCTGTAAACATTTGAAAGTTCATGTCAGGATTCACATGTTCATTATAAATGTGACGACTGTTCCTATCGTCCTGACGAAATAAAACAATGACATTGGCATTGTCACGAATCAACTGTTTGGACATTTTTGAATACGTTTGTCCAAGATAGAAGCAATCGATATGTTTGTGACGACCCATTCTGAAATAGCTTTGAATGATGCCTTGACGTTCAGTGGATACATCATCGAAAATCATGAGTGAATCAGGCTTTACCTCATCCGGTGAAATCACATTTTCTTGCATGGAAAATGTAAAATAACCCATATTCTCTTTTTGTAATCCAGACATGACTTGATCTAGAAACACGTAGAGGGGTTGGTAGAGAGATTTTGCAAAAATATAAATATTTTGAAAACGCAGACCATTGGGCGCTGTGATGAGCGTTAGCAAAAGATTTGTCTTTCCACAGCCGGAAGGCCCCACAATGATGCAGCGAATGGAAGATGGAAACAGTGAACCATGGCGTTGTTGACGTGATGTGGGACAGAGATGGGAAACCATATCCCCCACGGGGAATGACTCTTGCTGCTTAATAATCTTCATTTCAACTAAGGCTTAGACAGGCTAGCAGGCTGTCTATATACAGGACACCGAGCCTTGTCATAGAAACAGTAGACTGGTACTACAGGTTGACGATGGATGTCTTTGGACGTGCGTTGATGGCCAAAGGTAGGCCTGTCCTCATACATGATCCTAAACAGGAAACAGATCCTGCTAATAAACACTATGTGGATAGGTCAGTAGTGCCACGCACAAAACAGGGAGATTATGACTTTAAGGGAAAGCGGTTAACCCATGTAAAACATCCTCAAGTGTCTACAGACGTTACTACGAAAAAGTATGTGGATAACAAAGTGTATGAGTTTTATGACAAAGTGCCACAGCTTATGGTGAATGGCTATAGCGCTAATCACCATCGGATTATTCACGTGGAAGACCCACAAGACGAAGACGATGTCTGTACCAAGCGTTACGTGACCCATGAAATGAAAAGGCTTTATAAATTTATCCCATGTGTATTTTTAGTGTATCTGACAAATGATAAACCTGTGAATGACAGAAACCATTTTCCGTTAGTCCATGATCAGCACTCGACCTATGTGCTTGCTTCGGGTTTAAGCCACTATCGATTACACTATGATGGAACCATTCACATCAAATATGCCATACCTGATGAGAACCATTTACAAATAAAGATAAATGGTCATAGGATGTTGATCCATAACCATGAAATGGTCAATGCAGGGGACGAATTATCTATTCATCTCATGTTGACATGGGATGAAAAGCAAGCGGGAAAAACCATAAACGATTTCCCACTTTATGTGGAATTGGAATATACAGCCATGAAATAACCATCTGACGTTAGTTGTGATTTAAACTTTCTTGTGAAAGGTTGTGGGTCATTATCATCATGGTGAAACAAAGGTATGTGGTGAGAAAGACGAAAAAAAGGATTTTGTCCTTGGCAAAGCCTGGGCTTACAACATTCGAGGACAAGCCCTTGCGAAAGAAAAAAAGAAAAAATAATGTATTGACCATAAGGAAAGCCCTTCGAGCAGCACAGAGACAGGTTATTCCAAAACGTCGGCGACAGGTTTCAAACCAAGGGCGAGTGATTCCCGTCCCCAAACGAGCTGGATTTTTACCTGCATTATTTGCTGGTTTGGCTGCTCTGGGCTCACTTTTGGGCGGTGCCAGTGCAGTGGCGAAAACCATTAAAGCCGCGCAGCAGGGCAAGCAACAACTCAAAGAAAGTCAGCGACACAATGAAACGATGGAAGCGATTGCCATGGGGGCTAGAAATGCCAATTTAAAGCCAGCCTTTTATCAACAAGGATTTGGGATTTCACCATTTCGAAATATTAAAAAAAAAAAAAAAATTAACCTCTGCCATAGCAAGACATGCCCTGACGCATCAACAAGTGGAAAGCTATGCTAAACAACTAAAGCTTTCTCATTTTCGAGGTGTGTTTATGCGAAACCAATTACCCCCACGACCTTGGAAACAGGAATGTGCTGTTGTCAATTTGGATGATCACCGAGGACCAGGAACGCATTATGTAGCTTATGTCAAAGAGGGATCCACGGTATGGTACTTTGACAGTTTTGGGAATTTGCCCCCGCCCATGGAACTAGTGACCTATTTTGGAAACAGGATCAAGATATATTATAATGTGAAACGAGAGCAAACGTTTAACAGCCAACAGTGTGGACGTTTGTGTTTAATATTTTTATATAAGACGCAGCATAAGCAAAAACGCCACCAGTATGTCGGCAGAAAGTAAAACGTTTACAGTGCATGGACGTGGACCTGAAGTCAGCCTAGACTTTTACCCGCCTATCGAATTGAGTGAAAAACCCTATGGTTTAGGACTTGTTTCTCTTGAAACGTACAATCGAATATACAACATACGTGAAAATGTGAACAACAAGTTTTACTATGATGATTCTGTGCTCACCTTGAACTCTGGTGGATACACGATCGATGACATTTATGAACACATTTATGTGGTGTTGATCAATCAATATGGTTTAAAGTCATTTCTCGACGGAACGCACAAGTTTGAACTTGTAGGCAATACTAACACTCATCGCTGCAGTATTTTCTCTACCTTCAACATTGACTTTAAAACACACCCCGATTCCATTGGCCCATTACTAGGATTTAAACCACATGTGTTGGAGCCCAACAAAAAACATGAATCGGACCATGAAGTGAAATTCATTGAGGACCATCATGTGTCGGTGACGTGTAATATTATTAGCCAAGTGTACACCAATCAAGAACCATCGCATTCGCTTTATGACTTTATTGTGACATCGCCCAATGGGTATATTATTCGTGAAAACCCTCCAGTGGTGCTTTTTCATTCTGTGGCTGTCGATAGTATTAGTAATATAACATTAAGACTGATCAATAGAGATCAACAACTCATTGATCTAGATTCTACCACACCAGTGACTTACAAATTGGTGCTAAAGCCACTATGAAATTTGTGTATAAAGCAACAACACCGTCTAGGAATGGTGTTAGTTGTTTGCCACGTGAATACACGTTAACATCTCAAGGCAAGCAGATTTTACAGCATTTGGGTTACCACGTCAGCCCTCATAATGAATTCTATCCTAGAGATAGCGAACCGCATCGAGGAACAACCAGGAGTGGTAAGAATTGATCTCCATTCCCATCAAGCTCAAACACCTGGACTCAATAACAATGATGAAATTCAATTTGTTATCAACAACCAAGATATTTACACCCTACCGCATGAAAGTGTCATTCAGATTGAAGGTCGGCTCACCAAAGCCGATGGCTCTACACCCACCACATCCAAGTTGGCCAACCATGGTTTGGCCTATCTGTTTTCTGAAGTGCGGTATGTCATTAACGATATCGTGGTGGATAGCACTCGAAATGTGGGCATTTCCAGTGTCATGAAACTATACCCCTCTTATAGTGAGGAAGAAGCTAAAACACTTTGCATGGCAGGTTGGTGTCCTGACTCGACCAATGACTGGATGGTACACACTGATGGGACCTTTACTGGATATTTACCTCTTAAACTGATTCTAGGCTTTGCTGAAGATCACCAACGCATTGTGGTTAACGCAAGGCAAGTGCTTTACCTAGTGAGAGACAGGAGTGATAATAATGCACTCAAGGGAGCCGACAATGCCCCCATCGATTCAAAAATTCAACTACAACGCTTGCTATGGAAAGTTCCCCATGTGACCCTTGAAGATAGCAAAAAACTGGACATACTCAAAATGGTAAAGAGAGATATGCCTCTACCCATGGAATTTAGAAGCTGGGCACTCCATGAGTATCCGCTATTGCCCACCACCAACACACATAGTTGGTCTGTAAAAACAGCTCGCTATACAGAGAGACCTCTCTACCTGATCGTGGGTTTTCAAACGAATCGCAAGTATCAACAAACCAAAGATGCCACGCAATTTGATCATCTGCAATTGAGAAATGCACGTCTTTTCCTCAACGGAGCTGTGTTTCCCTATGAAGGACTGGATTTGGATTTTTCAAAAAATAAGTTTGGCCCCCTGTACGACTTGTTTTCTAAATTTCGATGGTCATATTATCAAAAAGAGAACGGCCCCATGCTACTACCCCAAGCGTTTAAGGCAAGAGCACCACTGATTGTTTTTGACTGTTCTTACCTGGAAGAGTCTGTCAAGCCATCCAATGTCGACATTCGACTAGATTTTGAAACGCATGACAATGTACCAGCCAATACCACGGCCTACTGTTTGATTATTCATCACAAACAAGTCAACTATTATCCACTATCCAACCAAGTGACGAGTGTATAAATAACAGGTCATCCCACGTCAAGCCGCTCAGTCATGTCTTGCTTTAAAGCCTCAAGAGACGTTACATCCATGAATTTAAACTCTGAGGAACAACGTTTCAAGACTTTTGCCACATGGCCAGTGCCTTTCATAAACCCTCAAGATTTGGCGGCCGCTGGATTCTACTATTTAAAAACAAGAGATGAAGTGAAATGTGCCTTTTGTCCCATCATTATAGACCAATGGCAGGAGGGCGATGAACCCATGCAGGAACATCAGCGCTGGTCACCCACCTGCCCCTACCTGTGTAGAATGAAAGTGGGAAATATACCCTGTCATTCAAGCTATCCCTCACTTGTGTCTCTGGGTGATGAAAATAAAACAAGTTACGATACATGTGGGCCGTATGGTATCCATGGTGCTTCGGTGAGCAGCTCACCATCAAAAACGTCTAGTTTAGAGACATTGGGACATCATCGGTGTTATGGACGTTACAAACACAAGAGACTATATTGTTGTATCAGTTGCTATCGTCCTTATCCTAAAATGAGAAAAGCCTGTAAGACGTGTTATGATAATAAAATGATGATGTAATTCTTAAATTCTTATTTTTGCATGTCCCTCTGTCCTACGCTAACCTCAATTTTGAAACTAGCATGGAAGGTAAGTCCATGCCATGATCACACCTGATCGTCAGTCAGTCGTCAGTTGACCTTGGTCCAGGCAAGCGTCAACATGTTGCGCACACTCATTGTGGATTGCCAAGGGTTTAAAATTGGTGACAACAAATTTATATTTAAACAAGTGGCCATGATCGATTGTACCACGTTTTGGATATCAAAAGCTACGCATTTGCTATTTAAACCACCCCATGCTTTTGATTTATTGTGTGAAAAAGACCGTAAACAAACCCAGTGGATTGAAAATCATAGGCAACTAGACTGGAATCAGGGAACCATTTCCTATAAATATTTGGACGTGGTCATGAAAGCACACTTGTCCTCGGCCAATGTGGTATTTGTGAAAGGTAATGAAAAACGTCAATGGTTGCAACCATTTTTGGCGTCTTACTGTCAATGTATCGACCTCATGGAGTTGGGCTGCCCCTCCCTGCAAACGCTCATGGATACTTGTTCCTATGGCAACATTACCCATACAGCTCTATCACATGCGTGGCATCTCTTTCATTGGTTAACCACCCATGCCTGCTGGGAGTTGTTGAACAAAATTATAACTCAAGATTTACCTGTGAATGACGTCAGTGAGATTTCTACAAGCGACGTGTAAACATCTACAGCACGTGATACCATGGAGAAAGGCAATGCTACGGACAAAGCCATCGGCAAGTTCTTTGTGTGCAAAAAGAAACTAGACAGTTTTACCAAAGAGGAACTCTTGGCGCTGCCCAAGTCGTTCATTTATTATGTGGCCGCCAATGCAGTGAAAGAAATCTGGCAACATGTACCAAAATCATGGACTCAAGACCCTGTGTTGAGTAAATTGCAACCCTGTACGGATTACGATCACCATAAGCAAGTGGCCATGGCAAAAATACCGTCTATGCGTCAGTGTGCGACTTGCCAGCTAGTGAAACTGTATCACGGTCATAAAAGTCCATGTAAAGACTTTGTTGAATCATTCCACGAGTGTCATGGCGAGAAAAAGCAACAACAACAACAAACACAAACATCGTCCACAGAGGAGGAGGAAGACCAAACCTTTTTACCATCGATGGAAAAGGATATGCCAGACCTGTACTGGCAATGGCGTCATTGACAAAGTGATTCAATACCTACCTTTCGAAATCCATCTTCCAGGTTATCGTTTTTGCGGCCCTGGAACTCGTCTCGAAAAACGTTTACAACGTGGTGATGTACCCATTAATCTTTTGGATCAAGCATGCAAGGAACATGACCTTTCTTATCGCCATAGTCATCCTGGTTTAAGACATGTGGCAGATAAATTGTTATTAAAGAAAGCTAAACAACGTTTCACATCCAGTGATGCCTCAGTGGGTGAAAGGATGGCAGCCCTAATTGTCATGAGTGCTATGAAAGGAAAGTTGATGATGCATGGACATAAACATTGAGGAGTGATGAATTGGGATTTGTTTGTATTCTATTTTTCTTTTGTCAATTCACTATGACTATGAAATAAAAACAAAGGTTTGCCAGAGCACGATGTTTTGTGTTTTTATTATTTATAAAAAACCATGATGTTGATGGCTGATTTCTCATTTTCACATTTCACACATTGCCATTTTGCTAATTTGCAATTTACAGTTTTTGAAAACGTTCGTTTTGATGATATGGATTTTTCCATTTTGCTGATGACACTTTTTAAAGAATGACCGTTTGAAGTTTTTGAATTTTCATATTTCACATATGGCCATTTCCAGTTTTTTTTAAATGTCCGTTTTAAGTTTTGCGTTTTTGGTGATATGGAAACACGGATTTTCCATTTTGCTGTTTTCACATTTTTCCATTTAGTGTATGTCGAAAGTTGAGATTTGACAATGATGTTGATGCGAGTGCTTGACCTTGATAATACTGCAATGTGCTGATGCGTGTTTGGAGAAACGTCGAGGTCTACGACTACTGCAGGTAAGACTGTTTTTACAAAAATAATGTCTATTGTCTGCCACATTTCAATGAAAAAACGAAACTATTTAAAACAAAATGAGTATATAAGTGACCACTTACCCCCCACTCTACCTCATCGTGTTTGCTCTGGTCAATCATACACACCAGTTTTCTCTCTCCACTCATACATTCACACCTGTCTTTGGGAACAAACACAACCACTTTATTTATTCCCAAAAGCACATTCTCGACATGCACACTCATTCCAAAAGAACTTTTTAGTTTATCATTTACATTACGAAAAATAATTAAATACTAGTTATTAAAGTTACTAAAAATCTTACATATTTCATATTTACAAAAAACTCAACTTTGTACAGCGTTAAAAGAATCAAACTATTTACCAATCAAAAAATTTAAAAAATAAGGTTGCATAGAACTTTTTGAAGAGCAAAAGGTCCAAGTGGGTTGTCACTATTTACAAAATCTACTATTTACAATGACAGAAACCAATATTTACAAAATTCTAAATCTACAAGTTACAAAAAGCCATGTTCCATAAACGATTAAACAGTGAAATCACACCTCCTCCTCGTTGCGATCATAACCCCAGGGCAGGCTGGTGAGCAGGTCATCAGCCCACACACGTTTGTTATCCATGGAAGCTAGGGTGCGTTTTCTCTGTTCCACAAGATACAAATGATGGTTGCTGGATTGTATCCTGCACTGTGTATGAGACATAGCTTTGCCAGTACGTAAAACCGCTAAGTAATCGTCTACACGTAGCGATTTTACCACTGCCCTACCTACACCTTTTGCTCTTTTGGATTCCTTACAGTCGAGTGTGCGATAAGCATACATTTTCGAAGCCAAACCTACGAATTCCGTCATAATGGAATCACCGCATTCATCTTTTAAAACGCCCATTTTCTTTTTGTTTTTTATGGGCAGCTGAAACACGTTGTCAGCGCTATAGCAAGAGGTGTCGAACCAGTCACTATGTTGCCTCATGACGTCATAGGGGTTGCAGTGGCGAATGTGATAAATGAATGAGTCCGTGTCCATATACAAAAGAGAGACGTCCTCAAAATGACGTTTGGCAAACTCATAGTGGAATCGATACATGACCGATTTAGAAAAGTCTAAAATGACTTGACCCAAGTAAATGGGTTTATCCATGGTCACGCTGGTCTTACTCATTTCAATAGTAGCCAAATCCTCATCGATAATTTTGATCGATTTGAAATTTGGCTTGGCAATGTACCGCCGGGCACCCCACTGCCCCTCCCAGACATTCACCAATTTAATGTCACGGTATTTGCGGACATTCTCCATAGACTTGCCATAGATGCAGTTGTTCATTAATTTAAAAAAATTAATTTCAAACTGCTGTGTTGCCATTTGTCGGTGCTCTGTGTTGAGTCGCATGTATGGCTCAAGCCATGCTTTTTGAGCAAAAGAAATACCCCTGTGGACTTTCTTCAACACCAAGCCTTGGGCGAGGCATTGCACCAACATTTGGATATGTAGCACATACCGATTTTTGTTGTAAAGTGTGCCCATGAGTTTTTCAGTTTTCACTTTACTGTCAGGGGGAACCATTTGCTCAAGGCAGAATGGGAAATCGGCATGTTCATCATACAAGGATGAGGGATATTCAATATCCACTTCTAGCACATATCCACGGCCTGTTTCTTGGCTAGCCATGTTCACATCAAATTCTGACACTTGTTTGTCTGTCAGCCAAGCAAACTTCCCATAGGGCAAAGGCTGACTCATGGCGTAACCGTACAAATTATTCACGTCATAGTACATTAAGTACGATTCTTGTTTTTCAGGTGAATAATGAGGCATGTAGACATTGTTCGCTTCGGCATGGCGCTGGTTAAGTGACACAAAGCCGCCACGAATGCCCTTTTCAAAAAATAGAACCATGTCTACGTCAGTGAGTAAATCCAATTCCACTTGAGTGTATTTCAAAGCGGCATCAAACGAGAGTCCAGGACTCGTATAATAGTGAGCCGGGTCAAGACCGTAAATGTGTTGACACAAGTTACGGAATTTTTCAAACACATCAGTGAGCAGCAATACATCCACTTTTAGGTAATGCATAGCATATTCACTTAGCGTGTTCATGCCAAACACTCGCCAAACTTGACATGCATGCGCATAGTCTTCATCGGAAACGGTACTGCGTGTTAGTTTCGAGTAAAATTTCTCTTGTAGAGGGAGTTTTCTTTGCTTTAACACGTCCCAGCTGTTGCAGAAATCATACGGGAATATACCTTTCCGAATGCACAATTGAAATTGCTCAGGATCATTAAAATGCATTCTAGTATTTTTTAATTCCTCCTCATTCAAGCCATTCACAAGGCTGTCTAGCGAGGATGCCATAAACTTAAAGGAATCCAAAAATCGAATGCTAAAGTCGCCCAACCACCATGTCAGGGCCGTAAAACGCTCATGGTTTTGGGGAATAATGGTAAACGAGCCCTTGTTGACATGACCCAATTCACGAATCAAAAACTGAATGTCATAATTTGCCAGATTGTGGAAAAAGACACTGATGAAACGAGGAGCTGCAAAGTTCAAGTTACATTTACTATGCGCAGCTCCACGAAACTCCCCTGTAAAATGCGAGTGGTCTCTGACTTTTTCCTCTCCACTTAAAATAGGCCTTTCGCAAATATGGCATGTCATGGCATGCTCATACTGCTGCTGCTGTTCTGGAGATAGGCTCATGGGTACTGGGTGGTCTAGTAATTCCTGTACATGGTCGGCCAACTTGACAAGTTCATCCAAGAACCATTTGGCACAATCTGGCCCCTCACGGTATTTGTAAACGGATTGCGTGGGGTCATAGGCACACACCACATTAAATCCTATGGCAAAGGGTTCATGTTTTTGAATGGCTGTGGTTGAGCTCATGGAGGGATCTGGTTCACATCCCGCCATGGGTATAGTGAGAGCTTCAAAATCTGCATATACCACATAGGGAACAGTGTCACGCTTATGAATGTCCTTAAACTTTAACACAGCCTTGTCCCCTTGTGGCAATATCAGTCTCACCGCTTCCTGAGAAACGCAATCTACCCTATGACGTTCTAAGAGCATGGGGGTTGTAAAATATTGCAAGCAACGATCACAAATATGCTTTTTACATTTATATTTAGACACTTGTCTGCTTAGCAATCTACTCAAGCTTTTAATCAGGCAATAGTGATTCACCTCTCCTACAGATAAATATAAAAGATGAATGTGGTGTCGTTTCGGTTCTTTTGTGGCATAAAGAGGACCCACAATCTCATCACCATTAAGGCCATACACCATGAACGAAAAGTCCTGGTTGTCTTGTTCAAACCTATGGATCTCGGTTAAGTCCATAGGGAACGATACTCGAGTTAGATTTAAAGTATGTTTCAATTCATCAAACTTGGCCTTGTACTTTCCTGGTCGACAACTGTCACGTTGTGCTGGTTGCAAAAACGCAGCCACAGACCACAGAAAGCAATCATTGTCACGATTCTTTATATTGACCACAGCCTTTTTCAAAGCTATTGCTGGTGGTGTTTTAATATAGCTAGACCCAGCATTCAACGGGTTGAATTGACAAATGTTGATTTGCAAATGATGAATTTTGTCCAAGGCTAGACCACTCGGTCCTTGTTGCAGTTTATCAAATTTTGATAGCAAGGCATTCACCACGTGGGTTTCATACCACTGTTCCAAATTATGGGCTATGAATAGCTCTTGCATTTTACTGCAAATATAAAATGTCTCTTTATGCTCTACGTCCTTCTTTTTATATACGAAATCGCACACCAGTTCTGTATTCACCTTTAAAGCCGTATGCAACCTTTGCGCTGTACAAATTTCAATTTTAAAAATTTCAAAACAAGATTGTAAAAATTCTTTGGGAATCAAACTTTTTCTAACATTGACCACGCGGCCAGAGCACACACGCGATTTAAAACAACTATTTAGGGGTTCCCAAATTAACGTATCGGTAGCAGTGGCAAAAGACATTATTTTGAAAGAACACACTCACCTGAGTTTAGAAATGTATACTGTCTGACAATGATCCCAAACACACACGTTCCTGGTTATTCACAGAGGTCAAGCGTTTTCCAACACTCTAAAAAGAAATAAAATAAACCACCATAAGTATATCCATTCCATATAGTTTATGCCTTTCATAAACAAAACAAAATCAAACAGGTTATATATATATATAAACAAATCTCACCTTGACGTATAATGCTTTGCTATATTCCCGTCTCACGGACTAGTGTGGAAATGGTTTCCTTCTCTAGCTGTCTGTCTTTCTCTCTTTCTTTAATATCGTTCACACACACACACACGACAAGTAGGCTATACCGGTTATCTGCAAACAAATAAATAAATAAAATCATTAATTACCTAATCAATAAATAATTGCATGTATTTATATATAAATCAATAAATGTATAAATGAATAAATATATACCTACCTCACAACAAGAATAAGTATTTTCCACCAACACTAAAACTGTTAAACAAGGCCAAGTGTTTCACACAACGCTGTAGCGTGTTCAAAAGTAGTCACATAAGTGCGAGTGGAAATGTCAGCGACGTGTCTTTATATATCACATTGCATGTATAATCTTTTTTTCCCCACGCTTTGACCATTCTGTTATCAGGCACGTGGACAGCTAACGTCCCAGGCGAACACCTGTGGCGAATCAAATTTCACATGAACTTGCATTTTGTCACGTACGAAGCAAAACAGGATATCACTTGTTAACAGTTATCATGCACGTGGACAGATAACGTCCAAGGTGAACACCTGCGGTAGATCAAATTTCACATGGACTTGCATTTTGTCACGTACGAAGCAAGACAGGATGTCACTGGTTTAGCGTGCCTGTGGTTTCACACAAGTTCACATGCATTTCGCACTTCCCTGCCAGCACAATAGTCAGATTATTTCACTTTCAAGCGTCATGGTCATTTTTTCCATTGCATCTGTTGTCAAGTCAGATCGGAGCCTTCCAATAAGCTCAAATGACCTTCACCTCCTGCTCGTTTGCAAGTGTGTTTTCTGTACTCGCTTCGATCAACATAGAACCAAGTTCTCATCACCGTTTACACGTTAAAGGTAAAATATCAGAAAACGCACGCTCGCTCTGTCATACACCGGCCCGTCGAAATAGCGATTGATCTATTGAACACAGCCACCGTGGTCAGCGACAGGTTCGTTGAAACACACACACCCAGCCGTATCGTCTCTCTCAACCACCACGCTTCATAAACATTATAAACAGGTAACGGTAAAGAATTTTTTTTTCTCAACATGTATGGCGTTAGGCCCTTTGTGAATTATCTTTTTGGAAAAAAATATCTACCACATTTGAAAGGGGGCGTTAGCCCGAGTCCTAGGACACCTCGTACACGTCTCTAGCGTTATTGGTTCGTGAGATATCGGCAAAAATCACAAAAAACACGTGTTTACCCCAAAATTGCGTTTCCAAATTTTTTTAAAATTACAACGAGTGGTCTATAGCAAAGAGGACGTCTGCCCGAATCCTTGGACCCGTCGTACATGCCTCTAGCGTTATTGCTTCGTGAAATATTGGCAAAATCACAAAAAACACGTGTTTACCCCAAAATCGAGTTTCCAATTTTATTAAAAATTATAACGAGTGGTCCATAGCAGAGAGGACGTCACCCCGAGTCCTTGGACCTGTCGAACATGCCTCTAGCATGATTGGTTCGCGAGATATTAAAAGCACATGACCTTTTAGTTTTGGTCTTTTAATCAAATAAAGAGGCTATAGGAAAGTAGGGGGCATTACTAGCAGTGCTAGGACACCCTGTATGTTCTAATCCCATGTTTGGTTAGCGAGATATCAAGTTCGGGGCAAATACGAGGGTGGCTCAATAAGAAGTGGTCCAGCTCTCTCATCATCCCACTACTTACAAAACACAAATTTTTGCTCTAGCGACTTGAAATTTATTTTGGGTGTAGAGGGCATAGGGACCGTTCATTTATGTCAAACAAACGTTTTTGTAGAGTTCCTAGTTTCCAAAATATAGGATTTTCAAAATTCGAGTGTTTTCAAACAAAACATAAAAGTAAAAAAGTTTCATTATAGAAAATAAAGGGCATAAAGACCATTCGTTTGAGCCATGGCACAACGTTCTATCATGTTTAGTTTTCAAACTATCACCTAGTTTCGAAAACACAAATTTTCAAAAAAAATTTGAAAAATATAACGAGTGGTCCATAGCAAAGAGGACGTCAGCCCGAGTCCAACGATACCTCATTTGTCAAAATCGGACCACGCGTTCGAGAGATATTTAACATGGCTGAGGCTTAGTAGTGGGGCAAGGAGGGTTCTAGAGTGCGTTAGAACCCCTATCACTCCACTACTAAAGTATATTTTTCAGATAACACGGAGGGGCATGAAACGGGAAGCAAATGATATTTGTATCAAATAGGATATTGTTGTATTTATATAAAATCATGACGTAAATACACTCGAAAGTGAAATAAAGATTTTCATAAGTATGGTAAATTCACGGGTTGAACTGAATGGTAAAATAAAATAAACTTGTAAGTTTATTAATCTTCCAGTGTTGATAACAAGCAGAGGCTTGATTTATTGTATAAATTTTGGGAAGAAAATTTATGTGTGGAGTAGTTGAAATGCCATTCCCAGGTGCGCATGTTTAAGTCGCAGGAATGAAGAGGTTTTTTTCGAGCATCAATCAAATAGCAGGTTCGATGGCTCAGGTTTATAGTAGGAGTATTGGAACTACACATTTCGTCGTATGAATGACCCGAAGGTTATTTCTTGGAAACCATCAGTTCTTATTTCAACCTTGTTTACGAATTCCATTTAGACTTTGATTTTGCTAGAACCCGGATTTGTCATGATAGTAGTTTATTCTTCTTCAGAGGAAGACCTTTGCCGTTGTTGTTGTAATATTGTGTTCTTACACAAATAGTAGAATGGGCCACTGCCAATTAAAAATAATTCTTTAACCACGAATAATTTGAAGGATATTTTCAATCCTAGTGCCATGAACTAAATGAATTCATTATAAAACTACAATTCTAATTTCCGCATTCTGTCGAAGAATTGCAAGTTGTGAAAATTACAATAATGGCCATGAATATAAATATTTTTATAATAATGTTCCCAAGTGAAAAATTGAATAGTTGAATGGTTCAACCATTTATTGATCAAGTTGATGATTCAGAAATCATATATTTTGTTAGGAACTTGAAGTTCATAATCGAGTCACTTCTCGATTGTTAAATGTCAGAAGAACAATTAATTGTTGTTGTGCTTCGCACAGTTCTTCGATGCTATGCTCAAGGTCAAATACTTTTCAAATGTTATTAATATGTGTAAATGATTTGTGTTGCTTCGATGATGATAATATTTTTCGACGATGTATTTTTGAAACTGGAAAAATAAGTGAAAGTTTAAAATTCTATGAACATTTATTCTACGAGTGTTAATATCATGTAAATATTCAAACAGTGATCTACGATATTTCCAGTATAGACAATTAACTTTGAACTGGAATTAAATATTAATAATTTTGGAACACAGTCTACAGGACTATTAATCGGACTTGTGTTTCCAAAAAGATTGTCAAATGTGTTTGGAAAATTTCTGTATATTGTGTGTAAATAAGAGTGTGGATCGCCACACGTGGATGATGCTGCTTTGAGCATCTTTGCAGTCAGATTTTAACTTCAAAATAAACTGAGATAATTTTACCAGATGTGTCATACCCGATCAAATCTCCTTCTATCCTTATTGTTGCATTGAGCCAAAAATCAGTAAAGCATTTTTTTAATTTGATGTCGTTTTTGCGATTTGCTTTAACCCATCTGGCGCTCCGGGATATTTTGATTCTCGTGCTGACTGATTATTGGTAAAATGCATATGTGGTCGTGCGGACTCCGGTCTAAACGGGCACATAAAATAAGATAGAGAGAGAAATGGCTTCGAACGTGGGTCCCGATTTAGACATGGTCAATCGCATGCCGATTTAAATTGTGATAATTTTTATAGAAATATTTTGGGAGTTGAGAGATGTCTGGTTTGGATGAATAAATTAGTAGGAAACCCAATTAGTGGGGAAAATTAAAAATTTATCTTGGTTAATAATTAGATTGGGTTTGATTATTTTGATAATGGCTTAACCATTAGGGCGTCAAGTAAATTCAGTAGTAAACGTTCGATGACTGGATATACACATTATTAGAATCCAGGTGGAGGATATTTGAGAACTTGCATATTTTTCTTGTGATATTGTGGTAAATGTAATTCGTAAAAGTAGAGAATTTTGTTTTTCCATCACGTCGACATTAGGACAAATCTCATTTTATTAGAGTGTTCCAATTAGCTATTCATATTTCTTGTTCTAGTTATAAGCTTGTGTTTGCCACTGTTGTATACCCCTAAGTTTTGAATAATAATTTAAATTATGGAAGAAATGATGAGGATGATGAGGAGTTTGGAGGAGAGTTCAAAAGAGGCTGGACGGCGTGTAGCCGCCATTATGAAAGAAAATACGGAGGCTTTAGAAAAGAAACTTAAAGAAAATTCTGATTCTTTAGAAAATAAACTGAAGGAAAATTCCTATTCTTTAAAAATAAACTTAAAGAAAGTTTAAATGATAAACTTAAAGAAAATTCTGATTCTTTAGAGAATAAACTTAAAGAAAATTTAAATGATAAACTTAAAGAAAATTCTGATTCTTTGGAAAATAAACTTAAAGAAAGTTCTGATTCTTTAAAAGGTAACTTAAAAGAAAGTTTAGAGGATAAACTCAAAGAAAATTCCGATTTGTTAGAGAGCAGGTTAAAAGATAACTTAAAGGAAAATTTAAATAGTAAATTTAATTCAATGGAAAGTAAATTTAAAGAGAATTCTGAAATTTTGAAAATGACACTTGAGAGTAAAATGAATAAATTATGCGATAAAACACATGAGCTCGAAACTTCATTAGCTACTAACGCAAGTTTAATGGACGATAAATTTCGCGATGCCGATCTTCGATCTCAAAGCTTAGCTGATAGGATAGAACATGGTCTTAGGAAAGTTGGTGAAGACATGGTCAACCTGGAAGTCAGAGTGAAGAAGGAGAGTAACGAGATGGGAATTCTAGTTGTTCAACGGTTAACAGAACAATTCAAAGAACTTGTCATGGGAGAAATAAGAGAAGGTGTGATTAGTGAGTTGTAAATTGAAATCAAAACCACAGTTGTCAATGAAATTAAAGACACACTCAAGCTGGAGAACCAAGAGGGAATCAAGGAGATTAGGGAACCTTGTCATCCCATATTGAAGTAATTTCCAAAGATATCCAAGCAACTCAGAAGGACATATCAGATATGACAGGGTCATTGAAAAGTCATGAGGCTGTTATGAACCAGATATCCATTGATGTTAAGGAGAATTGTGAAGAAACTGAAGCAATTAAGAAAATGGCAGAAGAAAACCAGAAGGAACTTGAGGCTATGAAAATTCAAATCAAGGATGAGAAACAGTCTGATCATCTGTTAAAAATGCCAAATGTAAGGGGAAAGGAACAGATACAGATAAATCTAGGAGGAGCTAGAGACACGGATAGTCAAAAACAGGATGAGGTCAGGACAGTATTTCAATCCAACCCCATAACTGTATTTAAGAATGTAGAAGATAAGCCTTCTAAATTTTCAGGGCGAGATTCTGTGACACCCGTGGAATTTTTGAGAGAAGCAGAAAGATTCTAAGATCCCTAAAGAAAGACAGATCCGAGTGATAGGGAAGTTTTTGGAAGGTCCTGCACTTCTTTGGTTTAGAGCTTTTAGATCCACTCTAACCACTTTTGAGGAGTTTTCTCGTGGGCTATTGAAAAAGTTTTGGTCCCCGGAAACCCAACAGCAAGTCAGAGCAGAGTTATATTCGAAGAGATTCTCGACGTCACAACCTACTCGATACTCTACGTACTTTTCTGGACAGCTGTCTAAACTCCAACATTTAGATCCGCCGATGCCAGATAACGAGTTGATTACTGCATTGATACGTCAGTTTCCAGCAGATGTCCAGAGGACTTTGATCGCTGCTGATATCTATAATATGGAACAATTTGATGAAGTATTACAGAAGCTGGATCATACAAACGCTCAATTCTTCCATCAGAAGGGAGTAAAGAATAACAACGCTGTGTATGCTGTTATGGCTGATAGTTATTCTCAGACACCTCGAGAGATTCGAGAAGGGCGAGAAGAGAAAACGCCGAGGGAAGATCCAAATAAAGGAGGATGGAACCAGTACAGTAACATATACAGTTACAAGCCATATGCGAGACCGGATGGTGGTAATCGATACAATACTCGATGGAGAAGACCACGAGATAGTCAAGGAAGGTACCAGGAAAGAAGATATTATGGTAGAAACAACTACAATAACAGAGGGAATGTAGATACTCGTCAGTCCAATGAAGAGTTCAACAAGGAGACGAGGAAAAATTTGGAAGCAAGACACCAAGATAACTTGCAATTTTTGGAGCAGAGGCCCAATGATCCAGGTCCATCGGGAACACAACAATCCCGGGGGAATGGTAACGGAAAAAAAAAACTTCGAATTCACAGTAGAAGATAGAATTTTGAACACTTTCACTTCCAGAATTATTAAATGGCAAGCAGAGGATGATGACTTAATTCAACAGAATGACGAACGAAAAGAAATGGGTACAAGAATTAGAATGCCAATCATATCATGCGAAGTATTCGGTATGCCTGTCGATACTTTGATCGATACTGGGGCTATGCTTTGTCTGGTGAGTGAGAAGCTTTATATTCTGTGGAAGCTTAAAGAGAATTTAGAGGAGATTCCAGTATCAGGAATTAAGATCCAAGGAATAATACCCAAAAAAATATCTCTGTGTAAAACACAATTATACTTATGTATTACGATTGGAGGACATGATTTCCGACATGTGTTTGTTGTAATGAAGGACATGGCTTTTGACATGATATTGGGAGCGGATTTCATTCAGAAATATCAAGCAGTGATAGACATGAAGACAGAGACGATCAGATTTAAGAATACCGAAGAGATTAACTTCGAGGGAAAAGAAGAGGAAGACATCGAGGGAGATGCTCAATGATCTCTGATTTTTCATGAAGCTGAAGGAAGAGAAGTCTACACTGAGAAGGAGTCCCCAGAGCTAGGGAAGATTTTGGAAGAGTATCACGATATTTTTGATATTAAACCTGGTGAAATTGAAGATTTTGGATATTGTGGAAGTAAACAACAATGGAACCTATGAAATCGCTAATACACGAACTGGTAACATCGTGGGAACTTATAATGCATCGAATTTGAAGATTTATTATTCAAGAACCAGATGATTTAATGTGTAGATAGGAAAAATAAAAATTTTTTCAATTTTTATTTTTTTGCTAGGTGTGGGGTGGATGTGCCCAACTCTAGGAATGGGTATTCCAAGATTCAGACACCTAGATATCAAGGGAAAGGCTGTAGCCGCTTTTGAAAGTTGAGATATTTGAATATCGCGCTACATTGCTTCTCGAAGCATTTGGAAATAATTTACCGATACTTGGATGTCAAGTGACGTAGCGAGTAATAGCAGAGGTGGAGGCTATTTATTGATTAAATAGTTAACTATGGAGTAGAGACTTGAGACTGGGATCAGATTACTGGCACGGCCAAATGAAAGAGAATGCAATCAGTATCAAGTAAATCGGACCAGGGATTCAAGAGATATGAGGATTTCCAGATATCAGGTGATGACGCGTGACCCTGACAGTTTTGAATAAAAGCCAGCTGGCCGAAGCAACTTCAGCTCACTCCAACACAAGCACTTGCAGAGCAAGTTGCATCTACGCTAAGCCAAGGCACATGGTTGCCGGATCTACGCAGAAGTTCTTTTCAAAGTCGTGATAGTCACGAAAAGTGCTGCGCTACGAGTTGGAACTTAGTAAGTTTACGGCGAGGAGAATCACTGAGGTGATTGATTTTTCTACAGACATTGGTGGAAATATTTATATTTCTACAAGGACATATGCTAGACTTTGTCTAGAAAATAGTATTTTGTCACAGTCCAGTAATAACTTAATACTTGGATGTTTAAATCCATTTCAAGTCAGTTTTCTTATTTGTAACTAGTTAACCACTTCGATCTGTCAGTACACTGAAGACTAGTCTATAACGGTGGCGTTCATTAGTCTACGCAAGGGAAACTACAAGTTGCCTAGCGCATGGTAGATGGTGATATAATAAACCATGCCCAGGGAACGATCTTCAGAACTGCCGTTGATTGCTTAGACTGTCAGTGTTTTTCTTGTACTGATAAGATTACCGTGAGTTATGTTACAACTGACATATCTAAGAAGAGATCACTTAGATCTGACCCTATTTAAACAAACTGTTATGGCTTTGATAGAAGCCCATATTAAAATGGAACCACAGTTTATTCAAACGTCAAAAGATACTACCACTATGTCTGACTAGACGGATTGTGGGTATATGATGGCGGCGGATACAAGGATTATACGTGCTTGTCCAATAGGGCATGTCTATGGATAAATCTGGTACAGACCAGGTTTACTACGCTTCAAGACCATCAAGAAATGTAAGCCACATTTGAATTATATTATGCCTAGCTAATTGGAACAAACTATTTTTTTCTGCAGATGACCAACACATTTTTTTCGTCGTATTTAAAGCTTGCAATGATTTACGCAAGACTTATTAGAGTTATTCTGAGTATTTTCAGCACTCAGAACAGTTTAGGATCGATGACCGAGCATTTCGAAGATTTATTTGAATTTTTCATATTTTTGGGAAATCACGGTAATCAGCCGATGTAACTGTAAAAGTTAAATTTATTTTTGTTGAGGAATGGATATTATTTCCATATTCGAAGGTTCGAACATGTGGATTCTCACATAATGAGATGATAATTAAACATATTTAAAATAATATAACTAATAATAATAATAATAATAATAATCCACTAATAATAATAATAATTTTCATAATTTTTCTAAATAATTCTTGGATATTATATTTTCTAATAATCATATGTATTGAGAAAGAGCCTATGAAGTAGTTTAATCATTTCTAGTCTGGAACAGGAGATTTTCCGAAGGGAAGTGGTTAGCGCAAGCCCGCATTCAACCAACATGTCAGTTCTGGTTGAACAGTTGATATTTGCATTGAGCAAAGTATATTTTTCAGATAACACGGAGGGGCATGAAACGGGAAGCAAATGATATTTGTATCAAATAGGATATTGTTGTATTTATATAAAATCATGACGTAAATACACTCGAAAGTGAAATAAAGATTTTCATAAGTATGGTAAATTCACGGGTTGAACTGAATGGTAAAATAAAATAAACTTGTAAGTTTATTAATCTTCCAGTGTTGATAACAAGCAGAGGCTTGATTTATTGTATAAATTTTGGGAAGAAAATTTATGTGTGGAGTAGTTGAAATGCCATTCCCAGGTGCGCATGTTTAAGTCGCAGGAATGAAGAGGTTTTTTTCGAGCATCAATCAAATAGCAGGTTCGATGGCTCAGGTTTATAGTAGGAGTATTGGAACTACACATTTCGTCGTATGAATGACCCGAAGGTTATTTCTTGGAAACCATCAGTTCTTATTTCAACCTTGTTTACGAATTCCATTTAGACTTTGATTTTGCTAGAATCCGGATTTGTCATGATAGTAGTTTATTCTTCTTCAGAGGAAGACCTTTGCCGTTGTTGTTGTAATATTGTGTTCTTACACAAATAGTAGAATGGGCCACTGCCAATTAAAAATAATTCTTTAACCACGAATAATTTGAAGGATATTTTCAATCCTAGTGCCATGAACTAAATGAATTCATTATAAAACTACAATTCTAATTTCCGAATTCTGTCGAAGAATTGCAAGTTGTGAAAATTACAATAATGGCCATGAATATAAATATTTTTTATAATAATGTTCCCAAGTGAAAAATTGAATAGTTGAATGGTTCAACCATTTATTGATCAAGTTGATGATTCAGAAATCATATATTTTGTTAGGAACTTGAAGTTCATAATCGAGTCACTTCTCGATTGTTAAATGTCAGAAGAACAATTAATTGTTGTTGTGCTTCGCACAGTTCTTCGATGCTATGCTCAAGGTCAAATACTTTTCAGATGTTATTAATATGTGTAAATGATTTGTGTTGCTTCGATGATGATAATATTTTTCGACGATGTATTTTTGAAACTGGAAAAATAAGTGAAAGTTTAAAATTCTATGAACATTTATTCTACGAGTGTTAATATCATGTAAATATTCAAACAGTGATCTACGATATTTCCAGTATAGACAATTAACTTTGAACTGGAATTAAATATTAATAATTTTGGAACACAGTCTACAGGACTATTAATCGGACTTGTGTTTCCAAAAAGATTGTCAAATGTGTTTGGAAAATTTCTGTATATTGTGTGTAAATAAGAGTGTGGATCGCCACACGTGGATGATGCTGCTTTGAGCATCTTTGCAGTCAGATTTTAACTTCAAAATAAACGGAGATAATTTTACCAGATGTGTCATACCCAATCAAATCTCCTTCTATCCTTATTGTTGCATTGAGCCAAAAATCAGTAAAGCATTTTTTTAATTTGATGTCGTTTTTGCGATTTGCTTTAACCCATCTGGCGCTCCGGGATATTTTGATTCTCGTGCTGACTGATTATTGGTAAAATGCATATGTGGTCGTGCGGACTCCGGTCTAAACGGGCAACACAGTCGCGGCACTTCTGCAGAAATTGGTTCTCGGCCACCCTTCATACATCCAGACTTCTCTCCCTGTGATTATGCCATCTTTGGTCCCCGAAAAGGGCTCTGCGGGTCAACGATTCACCACGGACGCCGACGTCCAGCTGTACGTGCGGAACTGGTTCACATTACAGCCCAGGGAATTTTATGAGACAGCCATTCACCGCCTCGTGTTACAGTGGGAGAAGTGCCTCAACAGCCAGGGCCAATACTTCTAACATACAGGTGCTGGTTCTGTAATTATGCCTCCGGCTCGTTACTTTTTGAAACAACCTTATATAATCCTCATAGTGTTCTGTCCAGATCGCTTCAAATATGAAAAAAAGACAACAATATTTTGACACTTATCTTAAACAAAACAAAAGAAATTCGTAACTTCAAAACTTACAGGGGTGTTTTCATAATAAATTCACAAAATGTTCCTCGGAACACGTTCTAGGCCCCTGTAAAAATTCGTATGCCTGAGACCAAAAGTATAGGGACAGGAATAATGATTATGTAATTTGCAGGTGTCCGTAAACCTTTGGTAGGACCTATAGTTCTCTCACCTTCCTCGTTAACGAGCGGCGACTCAACCGTAAGGCAGTAGCACGCGCTTACAATAACCATTGTTCACTGTTGGCCAGTGAAGCCTCCGTGGCTTAGGCGGCAGCACGCCGGCCTCTCACCGCTGGGTCCGTGGTTCAAATCGCGGTCACTCCATGTGCGATCTGTGCTGAACAAAACGGAGGCAGACAGGTTTTTATCCGGGTACTCCGGTTTTCCCTGTCAAAATTTCATTCCAGCAACACTCTCCACTATCATTTCATTTCATCTGTCATTCATTTAATCATTGCCCCAGAGGAGTGAGTCAGGCCTCGGCAGCCGGCACAGTTCATATCCTCGCCGCTAGATGGGGGCTTCATTCATTCCATTCCTGACCCGGTCGGAGACTGGAAGCAGACTGTGGATTTTCATTTTCACTGTTGACCAGTAGCTGATGGTTCTTGACTAATAGCATGCTTCCTTTATCACCCCACGTGGACTCTCCACATTCCGGTCCTGGCGGCCTGCTCGCTTGTCAGGTATCCAGTGTTGCATAGCTGTCCAGTCTCGTTGCATGCTCTCAGTGACTACAGCGGAGAGTTGACAACGCTGTGCCACGAGCAAGGAAATCTCGTATTTCCACAGACATGGAATGTAAACATATCCGCCGTTGTTAACGTGGAAAGTGAGAGAACCACACTATACTAGTGTGTATATTTGTAACTGAGGTTAGGATGATGATGATAATCAAGCCCCGTCTTTTTAGGTTCTAAAAAGTTTAAATTATATTCTAACACAATATTCGGACTTTATATTAGACTATCTTATATGTTCAATTTACGAATTCATAAGATATTTGGAATATATAACACATTGTGTTTAAAATTTTCTTTTTCATATTCCCCATTCTCTTTCGAGTGCTGAGTCAATCTCTGGCATGTTCTGTACTACTTGACTTTGTATTATTTGTTTTCGGAAGTAACTAACGGGTAATTTTTTGGTCGTTTGTCGTCTACTGCTGGAGTTCATCCGAGATGTAAACAATCATGGCGGAATAACAAACAAATTCTTCTCGTCTCACTCTGATTTCGGATCAAAGAGTAACAATTTTTGTACTAGTAAGGAGCAACAAGTATTACTGTATATTGATTTTGTAACATACTTTTATTTTGGGCCCTGGTATGATGATGATGCAAGCGTGGGCACACAAATTTTAATTTTGATTTTTTTACCAAATAAAAATGAATATAAATAATGTAGAATTTTGAATTTACACTAACTTAATATAGGCCCAAAACCATAGCCATTTTAAGACGTACGCCTATAGGCATAATAAGTTTAAAAGAACTTCGACTTCTAAAATTTAAAGAAATAAATAGGCGAATGACAAAACTCAGCACTGAAATAGCAAATAGCTAACTAGGTAACTAAGCACTTAAAAAGTTAATCTAATGACCGGGAGTCACGGGACGTCCTTTTATTTTTTACAACTAATCCGAACCTCAGGACGTGACATTTCACTTCGAAAATCTCGCTTGCAGATTCAGGCCAGGAATCGAAAGTGATTCGTTTTGGTGAGATAATAGATAATAATGTTATCGGTTTTACGTCCCATTTAACTACTGCGGGGCAGATAACCCAGATGTTAGGCCCCTTAAAACAACAATTATCATCATTATTAACTACTGCGGCTTTTAGTGCCGGAATTATACTTCGAAGGGGATCTTAAACGTGCTAGTAAATCTACTGGCATGGGCCCCTCACATTTGCGCACTTTCAAATGCCAACTGGCTGGGCCAGGATTCGATCCTGCAACCTAGGGAACAGCAGGCGAGAAAGATACCGCTGAACCGCGCAGCCAGTCATCTTGGTAAGAGGCAAGCAGCTTGATCATTGCCCCACCACGCCCCCTTGAGTGTTCCCCGTTCCAGTCTTCAGAACAGAATTATATTTCTAAGTAGAGCCGGGAATCGAATCTAGACCTCCGCTGTATTATTCAAGAATGCTAGTCACTACGTCACAAGGCAGGCCTAGGCATTCATTATTTTATCTTTATACCATTCATATTTATTGAAGAAATCAAATGAGATAAGATTATATCTATGTTACTGCGCCTTGGTGTCGTCGTTTGTCAAATATCAGATTATCCCGGTATTATCTCTAGCAAAATGGAGATCTCAAGGGAGATGGTGCGTTTGTAAATAATTGAACATCCTTGAAATATGCAGCACAAGTCTGACATGAATCTTGAAACTTATGTCACAGGGGAATATGTGCGATTGTCTTTGTCTTAGCCTACCACTGAGAGCGCGCCCTTAAACAATACATCACACTCCGGGGATTCAGAACTATTTCAAATGCGCATTGTTATCGGCGGACAAATGTGGGGCCTATTCCTTTTGCAGTACAATAGTTCGCTATATTTTTGTTAAGTTTATGAGAAGATTTGTTATTTTTCTTTGATTTGAGGGGCTTGGATATTGTGGTATTTATACCATGTATTTTGTGTGTGTGGGGAACGTTTTGTCTGATAACCTGTGTTATTGTGATGGCTGTATTAGTGTGTTTATTTGTAGTGAGAAATAGGAAGGAGGCGGCTGTGGCCTTAAGTTCGGAACCATCCCGGCATTTGCCTGGAGTAGAAGTGGGAAAAAACGGAAAACCATTTCGAGGATGGCTGAGGTGGGAATCAAACCCAGTTTTCTCTCACGAGGCTGAGTGTACCCCATTCCGGCGCTCAGACTGGAATTATATTTCTTAGCATAGCTGGAAATCGAACCCGGACCTCTTGGGGCTAGCCGAATATTAGCCGCTACACCATGAGGTTAGGTGTACGATGTAATATGTTCTAAATAATACATAACATATAACCCCTGGCACTACAGCCCATGAAGGACCTAGGCCTACCAAGCGACTGCTGACCAGCCATTTGGCCAGCAGATATCGGGGTGACGCGTGGTCAGCACATTGGGTCCACTCAGCCGATAATCTTGGTTTTCGTGACTGGGGCGCTGACTCACTGTCAAACAGCTACTAAATTGTCTTCACGAGGCTGAGTGCACCCCGTTCCAGCCCTCACGTCAGTTTCTAAAATCCTGATGGAGCCGGGAATCGAACCTGGGGCCTCTGGGCGAGAGGCAGGCGCGCTACTTCAACACCACGGAGCCAGCGTAATATGGTCTAGGTGTATGAATGCAGACTCCAGTCATAAAGGTCCTAGGTTCGATTCACGACATTGCCAAATAATGTAGGCCTACTTCTTTTATGAGTGTTTGGATTGGGTGGACACGGCCTTGTAAGCTGTTGTTAATTCATCTTAAAAGATGGAGACATCTTAGTCATCAGCCCTGTGTAGTTTCATTCATTCATTATTGTATTTGCAATTGGGGGTGTGTCCCCAGGTGGCAAATTAGATATACTTACATAACAAATAAATAATTATACATAACAATTCAATAACAATTAAACTGGAGTATTTACACAAATAGTCAGTCTTTTCTTGAACACACCTATATGTTTTGGAAAAGACTCTAAGACTGCGGCAGGTAGAGCGTTCCAATTATCAATGGCGCGGTTTACAAAAAATATTTACCATAATTTGTTCGCTGTGGTCGGCCCTTAACTTTGAAAGGATGATCACTCCTACTCATGTAAGTGGGTTTTCCCATACGTTTGCTAAGCTCACCCCATGCTGGTTGATTTGTATACGTGTTGTACATAGCGCAGAGTCTAGATTTCATCCTCCTAGCCTCAAGTGATTCCCACCCAAGTTTCTTTAACATACGGCTCACACTGCTCCTGGGATTAAAGTCACTGAGCACAAATCTAGCGGCCTTTCTTTGTACCATTTTCAACTCATTTATGAGCCCTACTTGATATGGATCCCAAACCGCCGAGGCGTATTCCAGAATAGGTCTTACAAGTGACAAATATCCTAATTCATTAGCAGAGGTACTACTTCCTTTTAATACCCTAATAACAAAGTGCAGGGATTTGTAAGTTGGGTGTGTGTTGAACTTGTCTGACAACCTGCAGGCCTATTTATGTGGTGATTGTAGTAGTGTGTGTAACTGTATTAGAGGCAGTAAAGAGTTACTTGCCCCGGGATTTGAAATACGGTACTCTCCCGGCATTTGCCTGGTGGGAATGTGAGAAACCTCGGGGAAAATCCTAAAATGGGTTGCAATTCTAGCTGTATAACATTCATTTTAAACATAGCGCATGACATAGCCTACATAGTCTGAGGGAAAGATTTTCTCCTCAAATGTCTATATGTTTTGTTTGGGCCTATAGAGGACCACGGGGCTCGTATCTCCTCGTCGCTTTGTCTTTTCTCTTCTTCCAGTATTTATTCATCATCTGACTATGAGCCAGCTTTCTTTCCTTCGTCCATGGTGGTCTGCTGACTCCGGTGTTCTTCATAGCTGTCAGTGATACAGGAAAAACTCCCTGACGGATGGCTCGCCGGAATTGTTGGTGCTCATGTATGGAATTAAGTGGGATCCTTGGGTGGTCTAAATCCGTCCTGACCGTAGAGATCCACTTGGTCCTAGAGGCCTTCCCTCTTCCTGCCACTGTGAAGATCTTACAGGTGAGCCGGCAAGGAATCATGTGGGTCAAGTGTCCATTGAAGGCCAGGCGCCTTTTTCTTATACAAGTCACAATGTCTTCTTGATGGCTGTAAAGCTCATCATTGTGCCAAATTCTGTAGGTGCCACCCTCTTCCCGTATGGGTCCCAGTATCCTCCGCAGGATCTTCCTCTCCTTGAGTTCAAGTTTCCTGAGTGGGCCTTTCTTGGCCATCACGAGGCACTCAGAGGCGTACGGAACAGATGATTTTACTACTGAATTGTAGAGTTTGAGGTTTTTGGAGAGGAACTTTGATGTGTAGATACTGCGGCAGGTGTGGTAGGCCCTCTCGAACTTGCTGCACCTGGAAATGTGTTGCTTTATGCTTTATCTAATTAAAACTATTATTGTAATGCCAGTAGATTCGGATTACAGCCGCGCGTACGCGGGGCGGATGTGGATAACGTTTTGTTTACCCGCGCAGGGCACTGCCTATTGGTGACGAAAAGATTGCCTCATGGATACAAGATGGTTAGTTAGCATGCTCGGGTGATAGAGTGCTTTAACTGTGATAAAAACGTCACAAACATCTATGAGAATTAATCCTAAGAGATTAAAATACCAGTGCACAGTGAGTCAAAATCGAAATCTAGGGGGACAAAATTATTTTTACGTTTTAATCATGAATTTAGAGTGAAAGCAACGTATATAATTTGTACACTTCATAATAAACATCAGTTAAGACCTTTTTTAAGCTACGTCTACACATTCAAGAAATTGTCTATGACCAGGAGTTGGATGGAGCATTCAGTTATCTCTTCAGAACAATTTTCTACCCCTAATTTACTTTTAACAAACTCACAAAGTTCCACTTTTGACACAATCGTCGAACCCAGTGCTTCAAACAGTTGTAAACGTGTGAGAACTGGCTGCGCGGCATCTTCTAAAACGTAAAATAACTAAGTAAATTGCAAAAAGATGCAAAAAATCTTATAACAGGCGTAAATTACAAGACTTTATCTACATTTTAACATTAAGTAGAAAGTGACGCAGAGTGACGCGGCATACTAAAAAATCTAAGGGAAAATATAGTTTTAAAAATAATAGTTAAATATTATATAATGCAAATATAGCTAAAATTACGTAACAATTACGCCCATTAATAACTGAAACACGTTACAAAGATCATACCTTCAGCACCATGTTCCATCATAAAGCATCACACTAACCACAAAGACAACCAAACCACAGCCACTTACATTCACCCTCCAATTCAGGCTGCTCGAACAGTGGTGACAGATTTACAGTAAGATGCGTTTATATCCCAGAATAGTGAGCGGCAATTGTATGAGAATGCTGTAGAAGTAATTAATTTTGATGTTTTAATTATGAAAATAAATAATTTTGTCCTCCTAGATTTCGATTTTGACCCACTGTGCAGTGCCTCGGTCGATAATTGTACTCGGCCTGTTCAGGCCAAAGCCTAGCATACTAACCACTTAGTCATGGGGACAGACTGTTCAAGTGAAACATTTACCATGTTCTTTCTTTTTTTTTTCTCTTTATTTCTTTTGTGGCTCGACGAGCTGTGTATGACCGTGAAGTTCTATCTCTTCAAGAGATGTCATAGATATGAAATGTGGGTGCGATGCGCGAGTGGTTGTCTGGTCTGATCTTCCTCAGGGGAGCTAGTGCACCCAGCCACGTCACTCGAGCCATGGGACACGTCATTCCCCGGCGAACAGTATTACAATAGTGGACGGGCTACTTCTCTGAAAGACATGTCACAAAACATCTTCATTATTTCACGCCAGTTGTCATAAGATGAAAAGTCTGTCACTTATACTTTAGACATCACAGAACACAACCACACAACGACAAGAGGCTTTTAGGATAGAAATATTTCTTAAATTTATATCACTGAATAAAATATATACAGGGTGTTCCTAAATTCCCTTTACATACTTTGAGGGCTTGTAGTGGGGAACAAAACGGGTAGGTTTAGCATAGGAACTTGTGTCGCCGCTAACCGCAATAAACCACGTTAACATACACCGCTCAATACAGGCCACAAAGGAATTTGTCAACCACTACTCCCCCCAGGGGCCCACATCTAGTGAGACGTTGGTTGGCGACCACGGGACCCCAGCTGAGTCCGGCATTGTTTCCGCTGACTTGTGGTGGGCTCCTCTGCGCCTTCTTTCCTGTCGACCTCTCTTGGTCAACTCTTGTTCTCTTCCGACCCCGACTTTATTAGGGTATCCGAAGCCTAGGAAGTCTCTTCCTTTCCATCCTTAATTGGCCCTTATCTCATCTTTCCTGATCCCTCATTCTTCTGGGGATCAGCCTTTTTCTTCTTTTCATTATATTTCCTTAAGATTCCCGCACTGTTTTATGAATTAGCTCCCCGTGCATCTAAATTGCATTTTGTGAATATTTTGACTCTACACTACATTTTGTAGGTATTTTCAATCAAAGTTGCATTTTGTAGGTATTTTCAATCTAAATTGTATTTTGAGAGTATTTTCAACCTCAATTGCACTTTGTAAGGATTTACAATCTTAATTGCTTTCTGTGTTTGTGAGTTTTCTGAATTTCAATTGCATTTTGCAAGTATTTTCAACGTAAACCGCAGTTTGCAAGTATTTTCAATCTAAATTGCATTTTGTAGGATGGGCATCTTGTACGTATTTTGATTCTCAATTGCATTTTGTGAATATTTTGAATCTAAATTTCATTTTGTAAGTATTATCAGTCTAAATTCCATTTTGTAAGTATTGTAAATCCAAATGAGTATTCTGAATTAAAATTACATTTTGTAAGTATTTGCAATTTCAATTGCATTTTGTAAGTATTTTGAATTTCAATTGCATTTTGTGAGTATTTTGAATCTGGTATGGCATTAATCAATCTAAATTGCATTGCATATTTACAATTTCAATTGCATTTTGTAAGTATTTTGAATTTCAATCGCATTCTGTGAGTATTTCGAATCTACATTGCATTTTGTAAATATTTTGAACCTAAACTAAATTTTGTGTGTATTTTTAAATCTATTTCTTTTGTGAGTATTTTCCTTTTAAACTACCTTTTGTAAGTATTTCCACTTTAGATTGTGTGAGTCGTTTCAATCTGAGTTCCATTTTGTCAGTATTTCCAGTCTAACTTGATTTTATCATTTTAAATGATGTTGTCGACTTCGTCGTTACGCTGGGGTCTGGCGTTACGTTACGGTGATGGGACGAAATGTACCCAGATGCACTGAAGTGCGTGACGTCATAGTACTGCTTGGTGCATGTGTTCCCCGACAATCTCTACTTCGTTAGTATAAGACAAAAATCCCCGATTCTTGGATGTCACGGGTATTCTCGAGAACCACTGCATGGATTTTGATGCGGTTTTCACCATTCTGTAAAGGATATCTCGAGGAAAGATTCTGTACAAAATAATTTATGTATGATCAAAGGAAGCCAAGCAGTAACGATTTCAGTGAAAAAGTCGAAAACACACTTGGCGTCCGTGCGCTTCTTAAGCTTACGCTGGGCAAACCGTTAAAAGTATCAATATACTATGAGCGTAAGAATTGGTCAGCATGAAAAGTTCTACAAAAAAGTCCGCGAGAGCATATCTCTATCTTCAATACATCGCCCACTATAAGTGTTTTTAGACTGGATGGAAGGGGCACGTCCCCGCGCGCTCTGGTGAGCGTGACGGCATCCTGCGCGCTTGACCTTGCTTTGCCCTTGGTTTGCACTTGCCGTTCGCGAGTAATTTGAAACAAGATAAGCAAGATAAATATTATGCAGATAATTTTCTAACATGTCAGGAGTATTTGGCTTCGAGCGAAGCGAGAAGCCTCCAGCCTTTCTAGCATTTTTCAGCAATTGTAGCATTTAAAATGATACAAAGTCTAGTCTTTCAGACTGACTGTCACTTTTTGTGGCATCCTTACCAGATTAGTCTTTGCCGCCAAAAGCCAACTTTCGGATTGTTGACAAAAACTTTTCGTTATAGTTTCCATTTCATTGTCATTTTCGCTATCACTCAGACAATTAGGAGCCGATAGATAACCTTGATGTTAGGCCACTTAAAACAACAAATATCTTCATCATCTCAATCACTACTGCGAATTGCAGAAGACACAGTGAGTTAACACGGTTGGAAATGGTCCGACTTGACTTGGAGGTAACGATGGCCTGAGGATAGCTTGCTTCAGCCGCGTGTCGCCTTTGCCGTCTCTATTCTCGCTGCAAGGAACTGAATTGTGCTGATATTCTGACGCCACTATGTGTGGCCACTGCGGTGAAATGTTATGTCCAGTAGTTCGGATTCCAAGTTAAATGGAGGTCCCGTGGCTTATGATTACGATATTAAAAATTACGTCAAACTGCAATCTACCTTCAATCACTACATCACAGCAAACAGTGACATTCAATATCAACAGTACTCAATTCCTCGCGTGTCCAAGGAAAATGTGGCTAGGTGTTATGAATGTCGAGGCTTAATTCTCCCTTCCTGAAACATCTCCTCTTTCTAGCAGATTAGTTGGCGTCAGAGCGTTGGAATTCTGTGAAGGAGATTACTTAGTGATGTTTATCTCTGCTTAAGCGAGAGTGTGGGCTGGCATGTGGTCATGGTTACACATCAACGCACCAGTCTGCTATTATCCCTGTCGGGCTCATAATATGTTCTGCAACGATCATAGTTCTGGACTACATTAACGCTGATTCATAACGTCGAACTTTACGATGTATTACACTTCCTGGTATTTTGTCGGCTTCGGTGACGTAGTCGATAGCATGCTGAACTGCTATGCCGAAGATAGCAGGTTCAAACCCAGCCGAAGTCGTGGGATTTTTAAGAGCGTTAATATCCTTCCTTCGGAGGGGAAGTAGAGCCGGCGGGCCCATGTCATAGATTTATGGCATTAAAAAGAACCTACCACTACAATTGGTAGCGTGCAGCTAAATTTTTAGGTTGTTTAGAAACGCTCTTTTAAGTTTCAACGTCCACTGCTAGGTGGCGTCTGGTAGCCAAAGTTGGTACTATTTCAAATTGAACTTTCATTCATCATCATTCATTTCATCGCTCATTAACTCCTCTCGCGAGGTTAGCGTCAGGAAGGGCATCAGGTTGTAGAAATCATCAGCCACGTGCAATTTCATCGTATCTCATCCTCGACCCCGTTGGAAACGGGATTGGTTGGTTCCTCAGTTTAGGGGCTGCGACAACGCGGTAGCCCCATGTACTTTGGGTGTGAGTAGAATCTGTCTGATAACCGGTGTTAATTGTGATGACTGTATTAGTGTGTGTTATCTGTTTTTATTTCAAGTAAGGACTGCAGACATTCAATTTTCAAGTACTTCCTACTTTTGCTACCAAACGCCACCGTCAACGACAACTAGTTCTGAACTTGGTTTCTAGATGCCACGGATCCTGGCGACGAACGTTGGAACCTAATAGCGTTAGTCAAATCTAACCTTTAATTTAGCTTCACACAAGTGTAATTAATGGAAGCTTCTTTTACATGCTATAAACCTTTGACATGGGACCGCCGACTTTACCTCCCCTCTGAAGGATGGCATACTGAGGGACTTTTAATGCTCTTAAAAAATCCGACAAGTTTAGCCGGGTTTGAACTCGCAACCTTGGGCATAGAAGCTCTGTATGCTACCAACGGGTAGATAGACGCTTCCTAGTACATTACCAAGTATTCCTCTGGTTGAACTAACTTAACTCTTTTCCGAAGAGAAAAAGCCACTGCCCTAGGTCCTTCACCTTAATTTATTCATATCTAAAAGACTGCAGAAAACATATTTTCAGAGTTGTCATATTCCAATCTACGAATAGTACAGTAAACTCCCGTTTATCCACGGAATTGACTGGCACAGATACCGCGGATAATCGAATTTCGCGGATAAGCCGCAAACTTGCTGATAATTGTTAAACAAAGGTCGAAGGCACTAAAAAACAAAACACAATTGCTTTAAATAAGTTTTATTATTCAATAAAAGACGTATATGATATTAAAAATTCTTGTTTACTGTTTAACAAAAAAATCGGCCTTTTTTATTTTTAATTATTTGTGATTTCAGTTTTCTCAACACCATCTTGTCACAAAGTGATGCGTCGTCTTGCTCCTCAAGGTATTGAAGAAACCTATCAATGTGTCCTAATGCTGCATCATGAGTAACGGTCCTTTGCATCTGCGTTTCCTCATTGACTTCCGATTCAACCGATTCAGTCCCTCGTACTTGACTTATGATGTTTTCATATGTACACGTTTTGTACTGTACATGATTAAGTGTACTGGACTGTATTTGTGATTTACGATTTTTATTACTTTTAAGTATTTAGTAATTTCATTTCAATTTTTGAGAATTAATTTTCGGTTTCAAAACCTTCCTTTTTTTAAAATAAAAATGTTCTCCTACAGGCACCGCGGATAATCCTCAAAGCGGATAAACCACCCGTGGATAATCGAGAGTTTACTGTACTTTAAAATGCTCTCAGTCAACAAGTACCGTATAGGGAAGCCCAATTATTGGGGGCGGTTAAAGTAACATATTCTACACATCTGAAATAAAATAGAAATTCATTAGTATGAAAGGACACGAAAATTAGCTTATTTTCCCGGTTCCTTATTGATAATAAGAATAAGAATAAAACCTCAAGTCAATATACTTTTAATGTTGTACCGTTTTTGGTCACATTGTAACCTTCCTCAGTCCAAGTTATAATAAGAAAATTCCTCTCGGCACGCCGGAAGGCGGAGGTAGATTTCACCGGGCAAACTAGGGGATAGGCTATAATAGGCAAAATATGCAGGTTTTCGTAGGAGGATCAGACCTCATTTATTGCGAGAAAGTATTTTACAATTGGAGGTTAGTTAACATTTTTTCGTCTTTCTATGCATACTTTTAACATTTTACTGTCTTATGGGGATGGTAACCTTCTTGTCATTTGGGGTTAATTTTTATACTTGTGATCACACTGTCCTTATGCAAGGTTTGGAACTAATGTGTAACTATCTAACAGTCTGTAACTTCTTCACGCAAAATTTTATCTCCCGCAGAGATGTTGGTTGGTTCCTCAGTTTAGGGGCTGCGACAAGGTGGTCATGTAACCCCGTGTACATTGGGTGTGTGTAGAATCTGTCTGATAAACGGTGTTATTTGTGATGACTGTATTAGTCTGTAAATCAGGTAAGGTCTGCAGACGGTCAATTTTAAGTAGTAGTACCTAATTTTGTACCAAATACTAACGTCAACGACACCTAGCTGTGAACTTGGCTGCTAGATGCCACCGCAACCAGCAACTTGCAACGAATGTTGTAACTTCCCCTCCGAAGGAAAGCATGCTGACGGATTTTTAGCGCTCTTAGAAAATCCGGCGACTTTGGCCGGCTTTGAACCAGCACCTTGGGCATAGAAGTTCAGCATGCTACCAGTTAGCCGCTTCCATCATAGTCAGATGGAACAAGAAGTTCCGTGACGAACTAAAGAGCCTACTTTTCTTAAAATTAAGATTCATGCCATAGATTAATCTACAGTATATGAACCTATCTAGAATAATGACGAAATTAAGTGGGTCTTAATTAGTCTTAATTAGTTCGTAATAAGGTATACTAGGCATAATGTAGCCTAATAGAGCAATACAGTTGGCAGCTCTGGTGACTGAATATATTCTTACTTCCATCTCCTAAGGTACAGAATACAAAATGTGGTTGAAGTCCAAAGGAAGTTACATGGATTTAGACATTGGATCTATTAGTACACGTAAAAGCATGTTGGCAACAATGTCATGCGAGTGCTGGTCAGAAATAATCTGAAATATTATATATTTTTGTGCCAATTTTGGATGAAATCCATTTGTTGGTATAGAAGTTACATGTATTTAAAAATTGGTCCTATCAGCAGGCTTAGAATCATGTTGGTAGAACTGACGTTTATAAGTTACTCCAAATTAATGTAAAATGTCGGGTAATTTACGTGTGCATAGTTTAAAGCTGTCGGCTTGCATACTTTCTGATATATTTGGATACAAAATAGAGAGCAATTATTAACAGTTGGCAGCCCTGGTGGCTCTTAAGAATACACTCAGTCATATATGTTTATATACACATATTACATACAAAATTTGGTTGAAATCCAATTGATAGTGTAGAAGTTATATGCATTTAAAAATTGGAGTTATCAGAAGGCTTAAAATTATTTTCGCAACGCTGTCATGTATGGCCACCTGGAAATTAAACTGAAATAGTATTATCTACATGTGTGACAATTTTAGAATAGCTCCCATGTATACCTTCCAAGATATCCACCATGGAGCTCAAATTTCTAGTGCGTTTTTTTAGCAGTTGGTAGCACTGGCATCGTTTTCAAATATGGGCCTGAGATATTCCGGTATAGACTACATCTTTACTCATACTAAATTTGGTTTCGATTGCTGCAGCCGTTTAGGAGTTGATAGGGGGGGGGGCACACACACACACACACACAGCCAGACAGACAGAAGGACAGATAGACAGACAGAAGGACAGACACATTTTCCCGGATATATCTTATAAGTCTACTTTTTCCTCATTTTTGAAAAGTGTGAAAAGTAGGCTAACAAGTAGTTCCGTGAAGAACTACACAGCCTATTTTCATATATCCTACTTATGTTATTTGCCACTATCAACATACACAATTTCAGTTTGATTGCTGTAATAGATTCGTAGATATTGAGAACCGACTAAATATTTCGGATGGTCGGCATGTTGGATTTTATATATGTAGGTCCTAGAGTTTACTGGCGGCTTCGGTGGCGTAGTTGGTAGCATGCTGAGCTTCTATGCCCAAGATAGCGGGTTCAAACCCGGCCGAAGCCGTCGGATTTTTTAAGGGCGTTAAAAATCCCTCAGTATGCCTTCCTTCGGAGGGGAAGTAAAGCCGGCGGTCCCATGTCATAGATTTATGGCATGTTAAAGATCTTTCCACTAATTACACCTGTGTGAAACTAAATTGGATAGGTTAAGACTGTAAACAACGCTCTTAGGTTGCTACGTTCGTTGCCAAGAGCCGACTGCGGTGGCGTCTAGTAGCTAGTTCTGAACTAGGCCTAGTAGTCGTTGACGGTGGCGTTTGGCGGCAAAAGTAGGAACTATTTGAAAATTCAAAGTTGCAGTCCCTACTTGAATTAAAATACAGATACACACACTAATACAGTCATCACAATTAACACCGGTTATCAGACAGATTCTACACACACCCAAAGTACACGGGGCTACATGACCGCGTTGTCGCAGCCCCTAAACTAAGACACCAACCACCAACCAGAGTTTACTGTTACATGCAGATTATTGTGAACGTGTAGTATTCAAACTTCAATCGCATAATTAAGACACAAGAAAAAACAGGGAGATTTAAAAATTTTTCACAGCTACCATCTTGAGGTTTTGGAAACAATTGAAATAAATTAGATGCCAGTGGATTAACATTCGGATAAAGATTTACTGTACCAAGTTTCACTGCACGCGGATGGTTAAATTGCGAGAAACGTCCATGTGAATATTTATAATTCGCGTCACCGCCATGTTGGATTTGTGATGCAGTTTGATTGCTAAAATAGATTCGTAGATATTCAGTATCGTCTAAATATTTCGGATGGTTGCCATGTTGGATTGTAAAATGTATAGGCCATAGAGTCATGTACCATTAAAGGAAAATTATTGCGTAGGTTCATTATTCAAACTTTCACTTCGATCGCATGACTACATCACAAGAAATAAAAACTTAATTTTAAAATTCGCACTGCCGCCATCTTGAGGTTATGTAAGCAATTGAACTAAATTAGATACTAGTGCATTACAATGTGTATAAACATTTCCTGTACCAGATTTCATTGCGTTTGAAACATTAAATCGCGAGAAATGTCTATTTAAAATTTTTAAATTCGCTTGACCGCCATGTTCGTTTTGTAGTTAACCGGTTTTTGAAAGTCTTATAGATGAACTTCTAGTAGTGCTCTTTATCTCCGTACAAAATTTCAGGATGATACCGCTAATAGTTTCAGAGATATAGAATGCCGGTGAAATATTTCGCACATCCGCCATCTTGTGATTATGTAAACAATTGAATGAAGTTAGATGTCGGTGCATTACAATGTATATAAACATATACTGTACCAAGTTTCATTGCGTTTGGTTGGTCAAATCGCGAGAAACGTCTATTTAAAAGTCGCAAATTCGCTTGGCCGCCATGTTGGTTTTGTAGTTTCCAGGTTTTCAAAAGTCACATAAGTGAACTTATAGTAGTTCCCTCTATCACCATACAAAATTTCAGGGTAATATCGGTGATAGTTTCGGAGATATTGAATGCTGGTGAAATATTTCGCACAGCCGCCATGTTGGATTGGTGAGTCGTAACAAAATTTGAAGGACACGGTCGAGGTTGCCGGGAATAGTGCTATGAACTTTCCGAGTTTCATTGAAATCGCTACTGCCGTTTAGATTTTATTAGGGGGGGACACACACACGAATCACACACACACACACGCACACACGCACACACACACGGACAAAAGGTGATCTCATAAGCCTATTTTTTCAAAATTGAAAATAGGCTAAAAATGAATGTGATCTCGTCAATGGCTTTGTCTTGGCAACCTGTGATAGATCATCCCTTATCAATTTAAAAGCGTTGTTATGGTAACCTCTGATGGCACTTGGCATTTTTAAAAATTCCGAAATCATTTTTCTCATCTCTTGGCGTAATGGTGGGTCATATCAAAAATTCTTTCAGACAAAAGTTTTAGGTAATTATTAGAGGAATATTTTCCATTTTGTACTGTTTTGATATTGTGCCTATTAAGAGAGATATGATTAATGTTTCCCGAAAAACCCACTTTTTTCCACCCCTTTGGTCAATGGTTGGTGCTATCAAAAAACTTATTTGACATAAACTTTTGGCACTTATCCGACACGTATTATGAACTTTGAAAGGATTCGATATTTCACGTATTAAGAGAGTTATAGCGAAATTTCACGTTTTCGAAAAAAGCCCCCCATTTTCACCCCCTTCGGCCGATTTTGCCCATTTACGAACTCGACCGACATTTTATAGGGATAAATATTATGTAAAAAAATCAAAGTGATTGGTGCAAAATTACGGCAGTTATCGTGTCCACAAGAAACTGATATATATATATTGTGCCCAATCAGTCACGGCAGTCTGGCATCGAACTCAGGTCTCATCAGAGAAGACCAGGCACATGGTTATGCCTTGAGTCGAACCATTGATCTCTGAGGGGGAGCGATTCAGGGAACCCAAAGAGCAATGAGAGGTATACTGACATATAATAAGATAGCCGGATTTCACGATCTATAGGTGAATATCATAGCAATTTAAGGGAAGAACTGTAGCCAAATGCAAGAAAATATACATTTTCAGAGCATACGAAAATGAGAGGAGGCCAGTTTGAAGTTTTACAAATGACCCTTAGCAAGTGGGCGGAGAGCCTAGGCGCCGACCGTACTATTTACGTCTGGAGCAGGAAGACAGCTCAAAATTAATGACCCGGGTATCCACCGCTTGACAACGGTGAAACTGAGGGTAGGGATGATGGCTCATGGAAATTAATTAATTACAGCCAAGTGGAGTATTGAAATGCATTGAAATATACACCCAGGTGAATATATTCACGGAGAGGTAATTTAGGAGTGGTTTTTCACCTAAATTAAGGCCTATATCTCCAAATGAACGCATTACAACCTAGCCTACGCTCAAGAGCAGTGACTTTGTGACCAGTCAACGGGGAATTACCACGATGGCGTACCCACGCGCTGAACTAAGGCAATTAATTGTAATTAATTGGCCGAAGCGATCGCCGGCACGCGAATGTTTTTGAAACCTCCACACATAAATAAACAAGATGTAGATGTCATTTCGGCTGAAGAGGTATTATTTCAAGAAAGGAGTCGCTCTCATGTGTCCAGTGGACTATTTTGTACGAGAAACTTTTATATAGGGGAAGCAAGGCAAGCCAAGCCAGTTGTTCTACAGTTGTTCTACAGTATACACGTAACTAAGACGCTGCTAGTAGCGCGCCAATTGTTAAAGTATCAACGCTCCGCCGTTGAAAAACCATAGAAGCAAGTCATAAAGCTTCATAAGTAATCATGAAGCGCGTCGAAAGTAAATTAATACAGATATTTACCTATTATCTGACGCAAGTATAAATTCGCCACAGCGAAAAGGGAACTTATAATGTTTTTGAACAGTTCTTATACCGGGAGGTATTATCAGAATTATATATGACATCATCATCAGGATCACTACAATGATGGGAGCTTGGAAATCATTGCCACCTAATCTGGATAGTGAGCTGAACAAGATTGCAGGAAACGAGGATCGAACGTCCGTAAAACGCTGTTAGATTTTCACGGAGACCAGCGGTTGTCATATTTGCATCGCATCTCTGAGATCAGGCGTAGGAGAAGTCCAATTTAAGGATCAACATGTGATGTAGTGGATAAATGTACATAAATTGTGAAATAGTGATTTAAAGTGTTCATGTGTATAGTGATTAATATGCAGTGTGTAGCAGTGATAAAGGCCACTGATAAAAATATGTGTATCATGTGGAAAGTGTATGAATCTAAGTGTTGTGTAAAGGATAACATGATGGCTTAATTCAAGCTTCATGGTAGCGCTAAAGCTGAAGCGCTGGCACTATCCAGCAAAGAGGAAAAAGTGAGTACCCATTTTTATAATGTCATTATAACTAAATAGTTCACCATATAACGATGCATCACTTTGAGAATAAGATGTAATAGTCACTTACTGAACGAGTTTTCACCACTCGTCTTGAATAAAATATGGCTTGGAAGGTGATTTGTTTAAGGCCATTCAGGCAAAAATAGTGATGGATGTAACGGTAACGTTAAATGATAATAATAATAATATTATGGGGTCGGCAACAGTAAAGTAATAGGCATTTTTGGCCTAAATAATGTTCAAATAGTGTCATGTCTAATATAAAGATACTGTATTTTGGTAAACAGTAAGAGTGTAACGTGAAATATAGAGAAATACGAGAGCTTTTTCAGTGTCAGTGAAATATGAATGAATATTTGATATGGTCAATCCTTAGGATTATGTTTGAGGACCATTAAAGTAAAGTAAGCCAGTAAATTTATTACATTTTGTTAGGAGCTATGTAAAGCTTTGGCTTAAGTGGTATGACAGAGAGAACGCGGGTGCCTTAATAATTGAGTCATCTATGCGAAGTATTGTTTGAGCCGCATGTAAGCGTGCAGAATTAACGTAGAATCCAGTGATTTACGTAATAAATATTGCGGGGACAAACTAGTATAGCTTGCGCGTTAGGTGAGAAGTTGGCTAAATCTACGAGTAGTATCGCCCTTGAGCATACTATATTATTTCGCAGCGAATTGGACCGAGCCTGTCTGTATCCAACGCTTGCTTGAATTATGCCACTAATGACGTCCGTCGAGACGCAGTGAGCATGTGTTTTAATGACCTACCCTGAGGTAAGGATCATATTCGTCGTTTAGGAACGCAGATTTCCTTATATTTTATTGACAGCTGCTGGTGAAAGTCGTGGATTTTCACTATGATGCGCGTCTAAAAGCCACTAGTAGTCACCATAGAACGGCAAGACTATCACTAGAATTCCACCCCAGCCATGAATGTTAATTAAGGAGCCAGATGAGCCCAAGACACTATAAGGATAGGTGTTAAATATTTAAATGACTCAATTACTTAGGAGCCACACTTAGCGTTACTCCAGTACTGCGTTTGTAAACAAACCTGACCTTGATCTTGACAGCAGAGAGAGGGGGGATTGTAGACCACTTCTGTGGCGGCCATTTTAGCTAGCCAGCTGGAACGAATTTTATTGCCTGCTGAGGGGGAGGAAGGTCGTTCGACCGGTCCCTTGTAAGTTAGAGTCACAATAGGACACTGAGGAATCTCGATATTTCAAATATGCAATTAAGATGTGAGTGTTTGATGATGACAATTGAATTGAACGGTGGGTTGCAATTCACATACGTTGTTGGGTCACAGAAATCAGATAATATTAGGCTCAGTTATTCTCTGAGGAGGAAAGCTGAACCAAAATAATGTAGGCATCTTCTTTAGAGTGCATTTTGCCAGTTCCTGCTAATTTATGCAGACGGGTATGTGTTTTCCCAGAACATGACACATTTGTAACGATGATAAGCCCGACAAGACCCAGAAAATCGTTATATGGTGAAACTATAAAATATTCTATCCATGTTTATTTTGGAAGGGATGAGTACCACTTTTCTTAAAGCGTTCATATGGATGGAAAGAAGGAAGATGATTCACACGACACAACAAATATTTGTTAATGATTGCAGAAAATAATGAATTCATGCTAATCAAGATAAATGCCATAAGAAACGGAGTAATGTTTTATTAGTATCATTTTTATATGATATGTGATTTTTGTGTTATGATACTCCCATTAACTAAAATTGTGTCAGTTGATGAACACTATGGAAACCCATGGAAGTCTGAAAATATCATTGACAGGATGCTAGAATTAGATTTGAGTGCAGTGTAGCACTATTTTAAGAAGAAAACTCACAGAATAACCCTATTTTTATTTGTGGGAATTAAATATAATTTGTCCTTTATTTGTATTTGTTGTATAGCCATGATTTTAGACCAGTAAATAGTTCATTTAGGAAAGTGTTGTGTATTTCCTGTAGAGTAGTTACCTGGTAGACTCAAATCCTGAGCATGTGGTCGTATAGTGGGCAGGAACGTCCCATACCTCGAAAGACCGTGAGTTAGTTGGGATACGAACACATGGTCCACATGATGACAATCGGGTACAATATATATATATATATATATATATATATATAGATAGATAGATACATATATACATAAATTATATATAAACTTTTGAACTGACGGTGGTTTTGGGGTCTGGAGGATGTGAAACGCGAAGATATGTCGAAATTTTCCGGAAGTCGAAACATGGTACCCATTGCAATAGTTAGCTTTCTAATGAAATCTACCTAAAAGGCGCAAGAACCTACATTTAACAAATTTACCACCACAGAAGTTGTTATCAAAAATAATTCTAAAACTATTAATCGTCTAAAAGTTAAAAACACCAGATTGGTTGGTTGGTTCCTAAGTTTAGGGGCTGCGACAACGCGGTCATGTAGCCCCGTGTACTTTGGGTGTGTGTAGAATCTGTCTGATAACCGGTGTTAATTGTGATGACTGTATTGGTGTGTGTTATCTGTTTTAAATGTAAGTAAGGACTGCAGACGATAATTTCAAGTAGTTCATACTTTTGCCGCCAAATGCCACCGTCAACGACTACTAGTTCAGAACTTAGCTACCAGACGTCACCACAGTCGGCTCTTGGCAACAAACGTAGGAACCTAAGCGCGTTGTTTACATTCTTAACCCATACAATTTGGCTTCACACAGGTGTAATTAGTGCAAGGATATTTAACAAGCCATAAATCTATGGCATGGGACCGCCGGCTTTACTTCCCCTCCGAAGTAAGGCATACTGAGGGATTTTTAACGCTCTTAAAAAAATCCGATGACTTTGGCCGGATTTCAACCCGCGATCTTGGGCATAGAAGCTCAGCATGCTACCAACTATGCCACCGAAGCCGCCAAAAAAAACACCACATATTTTTTTAAACCACATCTTTTCTACTGTACTTCAAGCTGGTTTCGTATCAAGACTTACATGAAAATCCACAGCCTGCTTCCAGCCTCCGACCGGGTCAGGAATGGAATGAATGAAGCCCCCATCTAACGGCGAGGATATGGACTGTGCCGGCTGTCGAAGCCTGACGCACTCCTCTGGGGCAATGATTAAATGAATGACAGATGAAATGAAATGATAGTGGAGAGTGTTGCTGGAATGAAATTTTACAGGGAAAACCGGAGTACCCGGAGAAAAACCTGTCTGCCTCCGTTTTGTCCAGCACAGATCTCACATGAAGTGACCGGGATTTGAACCACGGATCCAGCGGTGAGAGGCCGGCGTGCTGCCGGCTAAGCCATGGAGGCTCCTGTATCAAGACTTACATCTTTCTTAATTAATATATTTTTGTAACATATCTGTTTTAGGTAGATTTCATTAGAAACCTAACTATTGCAATGGGACCCATGTTTCGACTTCCGGAAAATTTCGACATATCTTCGCGTTTCACACCCCCCAGACCCCAAAACCACCGTCAGTTCAAAAGTTTATATATAATTTATGTATATATGTATATATATATATTATATATATATATATATATTGAACCCGAGGAGGTTATGCTGACTGGAATCGAACGTGGTTCTCAGAGACTGTGATCTCAGTATAAAGGTTCCACCAGGGAACGAACCAGAGATCTGTAGAGGGAGTTTCATGGTAAAAAAAAACCTCGAAAGAAGTGTATATTTAATCACTGGTGTGATTTTGGTGCAATGACATTATTTATTAAAATAATGCAGGGAAAAATGAGCAGATTACAGCATTATTAGACTACTTGGTGTAGGCTATACGAGGCTTGAAGCACGGAGAGGACAGAGTTGACATTTTACAAATTAGCCCAGGATTGTGGGAGGGCCCCAGTGGAGCCATGTCCATCTCTGTGACCCCATTCTGTCGTCTGGAGCAGGGTGGAGGCCTGAATAATGACCCAGTTATTCCCCGACGGAGAATAGATTTGAGGAGGGGGAGGAGAGATGCCCAGGAAAATCATTGATTACTCGTGATTGGAGTAACGAATTGAGATGAGAGTTGCCCACAGGTGAATCTTTTGGCAGGAGGCTAATTTTAGAGCCTTTTACCTGCGAAATTGAGGCATATTTAATGATGTGCGGAAGGACTGTAAAACTACCATTGTTCGCGGATAGATTTGAGAATGTTGCCGGGGAATACCCGTAAGATAGCGTCCCACGCTATGGAGAAAGGAATTAATATTAATTAATTGGACGATCGATTCCTTTGCACGCAGATAGTTTTGGAATCTGTGAAGAAAGAGGAACCCAATGATCATGGTTTGGAGACCAGAACCACGCTGTGAGAGGAGCCAAGATTACGCGGGAAGATTTCGCCCTACTTTTCGTGGGAATCTGATATAAGGGAGTAGACCCTTGGAGGAGCGCTCAGTCTCAGCTCAGTCAAGCTCAGTCTCAGCTCAGTCTCTGTCAGTTCAAGCTCAGTCTACGCGCAGTTCACGCGCAGTTTACGCCCAGTTACAGCCCAAGTTGCAGTCTTACGCAGTCTTCACGACGTTAGAAGTTACCCAGTTGTAGCACAATTGCAGTAAGTTGCAGGCAATATGCAGCAGTACGAGACAGTATATAAGCAGTCTACAGCAGTCTTCAAGTAAGTTACGGGCAATCTTCAAGTGAATCTTCAGTCAGTTACAGCCAGTTTGAAGCAAGTTCGTCAAGGCAGAACGCATGGCGGTTCTACTCATAATAGACGCCGAACAAAGACTGGTACATGTAAATGAAGCATTTAATAAGCTTGTATGAATAATAGTCGTGCTATAGGCATAATCAGCAGTACGAACTATGCCGTGTTCAGTTACGAAGCACCGTGTAGACTAATGGCAGAACTATTGTAAATAATTATTTGTGTAAAGTATTGGACAGTGTGTAGCGCAATGTGTAAAGTATTGACTGATCGTATATGTGTAATTACGATGGAATGCGCTAATGAAACTCTACGAAGTGTTTGGTAATGTCATGAGAGTACCAGATGATAACACTCAGGACGGGAGCTAGCATATTTATGCAACGCAGGACGCTTACCGTAGGAGTGAGAATAATAAAAACTGTTGGTGAATTCCGAGAGCGGGTAAACCAGACTTTCAATCAGGAGTTGATAGGAGCACGGGAGATGCCGTCGACACCTGCAATTTCGATCTTTGCTAGGGAATTTCAGCATTGAAAAGTGTATAAAGTGACGTGTGTTAAGTGTACAGCATATGTAAAATATCCTTTAAAGTAGTGATTAGATAAGTGTTTCACATGTTTGGGAGCAATAGCTTCCTGAGAGTTATGCAACGTGTCGTGTTGTTGATGAAAATTATGTGTTATAAAATGTGTGTATTCAAGATGAATATGTCGCGTTAAACCTGCTAATGGCGGGCGACATGGAGAAATATGATTGGTCGGAGCCACCATAGACGCCTATAGAGATGTAAGTACCCCACAAGTTATGATTATGTAGAAATATGGGCCATTGCATGTTGTGATTTCCTTAAAGATGCCAATAAAAATCAGTTTAGGAGGGAGATCCTCCATGTTTAATCATTATTGTGTTGATTTTTATAGAGTTGAGATGTTAATTTGCATCATTAAGTGGAGTAATTATTCCCACTATGAATTAAGAATGGCAATCAGTTATGTAAATGTGACGAACGCGATTGTTCGGATTTTAAGACGTTTAGCTATGTCGGATTTTTGGTAATTTATGTGAGAATAATAACAAAGAATGATTTTGGTCATTTATGTCAGTGAGATTAATAAGAATAATAAAGTAATGATTTTGGTCATTTATGTCAGTGAGATTAATGGTAATAATAATAATGAATATTAAAAGTATGAATGAACACAGGAAACAAATAAATGTTGTAAGCGAGAGATTTACGCTAATTGCAAGACTTATCAATCTAAGCAGTAAGATGTTACAGTACGATTACATTACAGTAATTAAGTAAAGAAGTTTTATATCAGAATATTGCATATATTCAATAATGATGCCAGTAATGAAAGAGCTTTTAGTGAATTGAATTTGCAGCTTATGTGAGAAGCTTATAGCGTAATTGATAGATTTCTCTTAATAATATAGGTCGGAGGTCGTAGCATTGAGTAAGGGGCCAGGTGGTCTATTCTACGTATGAAATCTCCTATGTCATGGGCATAAGTGGAGATATGATTTATGCCAGAGTTGTAGTGTGCACCCTAGCTCTGAGGAAGGATATGAAAGTGTTCCGGGTTGGAATCCTGTGATAGAGACGAGGAAAACGAGGACACCTCGAAACTCTATGATTTCCCGAGAACTTATTGATGAGTTAATTCCGCTCGTGGTAGCAAAACTCATGGCGACAGCTGCAGTGAGCGCCTATATTTTACTTGAGACATCGGTCACCCGTCAGACTAATGCATTACGAACCCCGAACCTTCATGCTGAATGGACCCGTGTGAGGCCAGTAATTATTATATCCTCTGTGTAGGAGTAATTATAAAAGCTCATTCAATACCTGTTTGCATAATAGTCAATTAAGATCCTTTGGGATATGTGTGTCGGTCAGACAACAGTATTTGTCTTGGAAATCTTTACTGCTTAGAAAGGAAAGCATTCAAACCTTTAAGGAGGGTCGAGGTAATTGGTGGAACACCCATCCCACTTTCTATTGTGTGCTGACTCCTCTAGCCGAGGGTCTGCGGGAGGGCACTCGAACCGTCAAGGCAAGTTGAAAGGAAAAGATTTTAGACCCTGGTAAATGACATATAATGAAAGATTGTTATGTTGAGTAATGTAGCCATGTGGTTTAAGAACACATGGATAATTATAGATCATCCTGATGGTTCATTATTTTAGCTATCTGACGAATAGTTAGACGATGTATTTGTACTGTCACTGAAACCAAGTTATGAAGTTGGTTACCAGATGCCAATCGCCACGAGAGCAAGGTAATCTAATTGTACCATCCGACACAAGCTATAACGTAACGTTTTATGTAGGAATCACATACAGCATGCAGTGGAACCATATAAATAGAGGAAGTGGAGGGGTAGCTTACATAATTATGGAGTTGCACGTTGATTGCGGTGCAACGTCCGAATAGGTAATGCATGAAAGCATTTGTTTGGTGAGAAGAGAAAAATCAAAACACGCACGGCACACATAATTGTTATAATAAAGAGGTTTAAGGAATAATTAATTTGTGATATTAAAGAAGTCACATTGTATGACTGTTATGTCAATGTACAGTTTGTTTTGAAGTTATAGGTGCATCAGCGCACCAGAATATCTTTATGAAGTTCACAGAAGGGTACAGCTTTATGGTTTAATATGACTTTATTATGATTTCATTTTTTTTAATTTGTGGATTGTGGAAGTAAATTTTTGTTTGCTTTGTTTTTATGGTTTTGGGAATTGTTTTTGTGTTTGAAGCCATGATTTTATTTACTGAATTAAAGTTTTAGAATAGAGTTGTGCCTTATCATTGTAGAGTTGATACCTTATAGCCTCAGATCCAAAATATGCACTGCTCAATTGGGGAGACGGTACACGCCTGAGACCTGATGCTAGCTGGAGGCAGATGCATATTTACCATCGAGATTACTCACATGGGTACAATATATATATATATATATATCAGTTTCTTGTGGACACGATAACTGCCGCAATTTTGTACCAATCACTTTGAATTTTTTACATATTATGTATCCCTATAAAATCTAGGTCGAGTTCGTTAATGGGCAAAATCGGTCGAAGGGGGTGAAAATGGGGGGCTTTTTTTTTCGAAAAAGTGAAATTTCGCTATAACTCTCTTAATACGTGAAATAATGAATCCATTCAAAGTTCATAATATGTGTCGGATAAGTGCCAAAAATTTATATCCAATAAGTTTTTTGATAGCACCAACCATTGACCAAAGGGGTGGAAAAAAGTGTTTTTTTCGGGAAACATTAATCATATCTCTCTTAATAGGCACAATATCAAAACCGTACAAAATGGACAATATTCCTCCAATAATTACCTAAAACTTTTGTCTGAAAGAATTTTTGATATGACCCACCATTACGCCACGGGGTGAGCAAAATGATTTAAATGATAAGAAAATGCCAAGTGCCAAAGAGGTTGCCATGACAACTTTACTTTTAATTGATAAGGGATGAGCGTCAGCAGTTGCTACGACAACGCCACTGCACGAGATAACATTCAGTTTTCCATCTGTCTGTGGGAAGCGACTTCGGTATCCGAACTGGTAGCATGCTGAACTTCTATGCCCAAGGTCGCGGGTTCAAACCCGGCTGAAGTCGTCGGATTTACTAAGAGCGCATAAAAAACCCTGAGTTTGTTTTCCTTCGGAGGGGAAGTTCCAACGTTCGTTGCGAGTTGATGGTTCCTGTGGCATCTAGTATCCAAGTTCACAGCTAGGTGTCGTTGATGGTAGTATTTTAGGTAGATTTCATTAGAAAGCTAACTATTGCAATGGGTAACATGTTTCGACTTCCGGAAAATTTTGACATATCATCGCGTTTCACATCCCCCAGACACCAAAACCACCGTCAGTTCAAAAGTTTATATATAATTTATGTATGTATATATATATATATGCATATCAGTTTCTTGTGGACACGATAACTGCCGTAATTGTGCACCAATCACTTTGAATTTTTTACCGAATATGTATACCTATAAAATCTCGGTCGAGTTCGTTACTGGGCTAAATCGGTCGAAGGGGATGAAAATGGGGGACTTTTTTCGAAAAAATGAAATATTGCTCTAACTATCTTAATATGTGAAATATCGAATCCGTTCGAAGTTCATACTATGTGTCGGATAAAGCCCAAAAATTTATGTTTGAAGAGTTTTTTTTATAGCACCAACCATTGACCAAAGGGGTGGGAAAAAGTGGGTTTTTCGGGAAACATTAATCATATCTCTCTTAATAGGCACAATATCAAAACCGTACAAAATGGACAATATTCCCCTAATAATTACCTAAAACTTTTGTCTTAAAGATTTTTTGATATCACCCACCATTACGCCAAGGGATGAGAAAAATATTTTCGGAATTATAAAAAAAATGCCAAGAACTATCAGTGGTTGCCATGGCAGCACTACTAAATTGATGAGGGATGAGCCATCAGACGTTGCCATGACAACACACTTGCGCGAGATCAGATTCAGATTTCCATCTGACTAACTGTGAAGCGGCTTCGGTGACGTAACTGGTAGCATACTGAACTTCTATGCCCAAGGTCACGGGTTCAAAGCCGGCCGAAGTCGTCGGATTTTCTAAGAGCGCTAAAAATCCCTCCGTATGCTTTCCTTTGGAGAGGAGGTTCGAACGTTCGTTGCGAGTAACTGATTGCGGTGGCATCTAGTAGCCAAGTTCACAGCTAGGTATCGTTGACGGTAGTATCTGGTAGCAACATTAGGAACTACTGCTTGAAATTGAGCGTCTGCATTCCTTACCTGAATTACAGACTAATACAGCCATCACAATTCACACCGTTTATCAGACAGATTCTACACTCACCCAAAGTACACGGGGTTACTTGACCGCGTTGTCGCAGCCCCTAAACTGAGGAACCAACCAACATCTCTGCGGGAGATATAATTTTGTGTGAAGAAGTAACAGACCGTTACATAGTTACACATCAGTGTCGAAACCTTGTATAAGGACAGTGTGACCACAAGTATAAAAATGGACTTCAAATGACAAGAAGGTTACCGTCATCATAAGACAATAAAATGTTTAAAATATGCATAAAATGACGAAAAACAAAGTTAATTAATCTCCAATTATAAAATACTTTCACGCAACAAATGAGGTCTGATCCTTCTACGAAAACCTGCATATTCTGCCTATTTTCGCCTATCCCCAAGTTTGTCCGGTGAAATCTACCTCCGCCTTCCGGCGTGCCGAGAGGACTTTTAGGTAGATTTCTTTAGAAAGCTAACTATTGCAATGGGTCCCATGTTTCGACTTCCGGAAAATTTCGACATATCTTCGCGTTTCACATCCCCCAGACCCCCAAACCACCGTCAGTTCAAAAGTTTATATATAATTTATGTATATATGTATCTATCTATATATATCAGTTTCTTGTGGACACGATAACTGCCGTAATTTTGCACCAATCACTTTGAATTTTTTACATAATATGTATCCCTATAAAATGTCGGTCGAGTTCGTTAATTGGCAAAATCGGTCAAAGGGGGGTAAAAATGGGGGGCTTTTTTCGAAAAAGTGAAATTTCGCTATAACTCTCTTAATACATGAAATATCGAATCCCTTCAAAGTTCATAATATGTGTCGGATAAGTACCAAAAATTTATGTCAAATAAGTTTTTTGATAGCACCAACCATTGACCAAAGGGGTGGGAAAAAGTGGGTTTTTCGGGAAACATTAATCATATCTCTGTTAATAGGCACAATATCAAAACCGCACAAAATTGACAATATTCCTCCAATAATTACCTAAAACTTTTGTCTGAAAGAATTTTTGATATGACCCACCCTTACGCCACGGGGTGAACAAAATGATTTAAATTATAAGAAAATGCCAAGTGCCAAGAGAGGTTGCCATGACAACTTTACTTTTAATTGATAAGGGATGACCATCAGCAGTTGCTATGACAACGCCACTGCACGAGATCACATTCAGTTTTCATATGTCAGTGGGAAGCGACTTCGGTATCGGAACTGGTAGCATGCTGAACTTCTATGCCCAAGGTCGCGGGTTCAAACCCGGCTGAAGTCGTCGGACTTACTAAGAGCGCTAAAAAACCTGAGTTTGCTTTCCTTCGGAGGGGAAGTTCCAACGTTCGTTGCGAGTTGCTGATTGAGGTGGTATCTAGTAGCCAAGTTCACAGCTAGGTGTCGTTGACGGCAGTATTTTAGGTAGATTTCATTAGAAAGCTAACTATTGCAATGGGTACCATGTTTCGATTTCCGGAAAATGTCGACATATCTTCGCGTTTCACATCCCCCAGACCCCAAAACCACCGTCAGTTCAAAAGTTTATATATCATTTATGTAATATATGTATATATATGTATATCAGTTTCTTGTGGACACGATAACTGCCGTAATTTTGCACCAATCACTTTGAATTTTTTACCGAATATGTATACCCATAAAATCTCGGACGAGTTCGTTACTGGGCTAAATCGGTCGAAGGGGATGAAAATGGGGGACTTTTTTTTTCTCGAAAAAATGAAATATTGCTATAACTCTCTTAATATGTGAAATATCGAATCCGTTCAAAGTTCATACTATGTGTCGGATAAAGCTCAGAAATTTATGCTTGAAACGTTTTTTTGATAGCACCAACCATTGACCAAAGGGGTGGGAAAAAGTGTTTTTTTCGGGAAACATTTATCATATCTCTGTTAATAGGCACAATATCAAAACCGTACAAAATGGAAAATATTCCCCTAATAATTACCTAAAACGTTTGTCTGAAAGAATTTTTGATATGAGCCACCATTACGCCAAGGGATGAGAAAAATGATTTCGGAATTGTAAGAAAATGCCAAGAGCTATCAGTGGTTGACATGGCAACCCTACTAAATTGATGAGGGATGAGCCATCAGACGTTGCCATGACAACGCACTTGCGCGAGATCAGATTCAGATTTCCATCTGACTAAGTGTGATGCGGCTTCGGTGACTTAACTGGTAGCATGCTGAACTCCTATGCCCAAGGTCGCGGGTTCAAAGCCGGCCAAAGTCGTCAGATTTTCTAAGAGCGCTAAAAATCCCTCAGTATGCTTTCCTTTGGAGGGGAAGTTCCAACGTTCGTTGCGAGTTGCTGATTGCGGTGGCATCTAGTAGCCAAGTTCACAGCTAGGTGTCGTTGACGGTAGTATCTGGTAGCAACATTAGGAACTACTGCTTGAAATTGAGCGTCTGCATTCCTTACCTGAATTACAGACTAATACAGCTATCACAATTCACACCGTTTATCAGACAGATTCTACACTCACCCAAAGTACACGGGGTTACATGACCACGTTGTCGCAGCCCCTAAACTGAGGAACCAACCAACATCTCTGCGGGATATGTAATTTTGCGTGAAGAAGTAACAGACCGTTACATAGTTACCCATCAGTGTCGAAACTTTGCATAAGGACAGTGTGACCACAAGTATAAAAATGGACTCCAAATGACAAGAAGGTTACCGTCATCATAAGACAATAGAATGTTTAAAATATGCATAAAATGACGAAAAACAAAGTTAATTAAACTCCAATTATAAAATACTTTCACGCAATAAATGTGGTCTGATCCTTCTACCAAAACCTGCATATTCTGCCTATTTTCGACTATCCCCAAGTTTGTCCGGTGAAATCTACCTCCGCCTTCCGGCGTGCCGAGAGGACTTTTTTTTTTAAATTTTGGCTACCAGATGCCACCGCAACCAGCACCTTGCGGCGAACGATGGATCTAATAGAGCGTTAATCAAATCTAACCTACAAATTTAGCTTCACACTATTGTAGTTAGTGGAAGGTTCTTTTACCTGCCATAAATCTATGACATGTGCCCGCCGGCTTTACTTCCCCTCCGGAGAAAGGCATAATGAGGGATTTTAACGCTCTTAAAATATACGACGACTTCGGCCGGTTTTGAACCCACGATCATGGGCATAGAAGCTCAGCATGCTACCAACTACGCCACTGAAGCCGCTCAAAACTGAGAATAGGAGAGATTGTGATTGCTGACCATCGCTAAAGCTGATGACTAGGGTTCGGAAGTTTAAGACCTAAAGAAGTACAAAATATGCCCTAAAACTAGCTAAATATGACCTGAAACTATAAAATATGTCCTAAAACTAGCTAAATATGACCTTAAAACTATAAAATATGTCCTAAAACTAGCTAAATATGACCTTAAAACTATAAAATATGTCCTATAAACTAGCTAAATATGACCTTAAAACTATAAAATATGTCCTATAAACTAGCTAAATATGACCTTAAAACTATAAAATATGTCCTAAAAACTAGCTAAATATGACCTTAAAACTATAGAATATGTCCTAAAACTAGCTAAATATGACCTTAAAACTATAAAATATGTCCTAAAAACTAGCTAAATATGACCTTAAAACTATAAAATATGTCCTATAAACTAGCTAAATATGACCTTAAAACTATAAAATATGTCCTAAAACTAGCTAAATATGACCTTAAAACTATAAAATATGTCCTAAAAACTAGCTAAAAATGACCTTAAAACTATAAAATATGTCCTAAAAACTAGCTAAATATGACCTTAAAACTATAAAATATGTCCTATAAACTAGCTAAATATGACCTTAAAACTATAAAATATGTCCTAAAAACTAGCTAAATATGACCTTAAAACTATAAAATATGTCCTAAAAACTAGCTAAAAATGACCTTAAAACTATAAAATATGTCCTAAAAACTAGCTAAATATGACCTTAAAACTATAAAATATGTCCTAAAAACTAGCTAAATATGACCTTAAAACTATAAAATATGTCCTAAAAACTAGCTAAATATGACCTTAAAACTATAAAATATGTCCTAAAAACTAGCTAAATATGACCTTAAAACTATAAAATATGTCCTAAAAACTATGAAATATAACATGAATTTTGGGGATAGGTAGAGAATCACTAACATACAGTAAACGTCTTAAGTGCCAAAACGTGATCAGCGATAATACACCAGACACATTTAATCATACAAACTGACAGAGAGCTACAGTACATTAAAATATTCAACATTCATTCGGTATCATAGCCTTGAGATGCAGCTCTTGCTCGGTTAATTGACTTCACTATTCGGAAATCCTGTGTTTGAAACTCGGCGCAGATAACACGCACCTTGTTAACGACCCCTCAATTTTAAAAAAATGCTGAAATTATAACCAAACATGACCTTATATTACTGAAATATCACCAAATATGACCAAAACAATAAAAATGGCCGAAATATGCATTTATAGGCAGCATCAAATTGCTTTAAACGTGGTCAGGGACCTGTCATTCAAACTTATTTTTCAGATTTCGGTTAAAATGAGACCAGAAAAATAATATGACCTTTCCTTAACATCCGAACCTTACTGATGACCCGTCACTAATTATTCGCCAACGCTGTTAGATGGTTTATTTTGACACTTGCTGGCCATGGTCTTTGTTTGAGTATGTGTGTGAGTGAAGGAAGGAGGGGGGAGTGGGCGCTAAAGAAGAAGTGAGGTCAAAGATAGGTCAGCAAGTGCCACCTTGTGCTCACGGCCTGAATAGTGAACACACACTGCGAGAGCTAAATGGCTCATAAAAACTGTTGCTGTTCTGAGCGGTGTCTCGCTGCGAGGGACATGGAAATTGCGGCATTAGCTTATTTAATAACCGGAACAGTACAATTAAAAGTCCATCTCCAGCGCAGCTAGAATAGAAAGAGAAAATTAGGTCCGATTATAGAGCCTTAACAAGGAACGCGCATGTGCCAAATGTTTTTATCATATCGCCAAGTGTGCATAATGTCGGCAGGTGGCCATTCAGGCGTTCCTTGCGGTGTTCGGAACCTTGTTAATGGTAAGATTACTTCTAGCAGCAAACTTAAGCAGATTATTGTTTTAGAACAGACGTGGATCTTGAAATTCTTGCTAAGCGTGAGTTATTGTATTCTTTTTCTTTTTTTTCCTTTTAGCGTATGGCTTTGAATGCCGGGAGTGTCCAAGGACATGTTCGGCTCACCAGACATTGAAGCTGCTTCTATGTGGACACCCATGGAGTGAGCTACAAGTACCGTCGTGTGTGGAGTGTTGTCTGGGGAGGAAAGTGTGAATGTAAGGACGAGGAATTGGAAGATAGCGGCTGTGGCCTATAGTTAGGGACCAACTCTGGCATTAGCCTGGAGGGAAGATGGGATACCACATAAGACCATCTTCAAGGTTGCCGGCGGGGGTGAACCTCCTCGCCTCCTGGATGTGAGCGACTGCCTGCAGCCACGCCCTAACGACCATACGGTTAACTCACCCGGTTACGTTATTGTGATGACTTATTATCCTTTAGTCACGTAGTCATTAGCATCAAGACACAATAATGAGTTTCACAGAATAATAATAATAATAATATACATACGGAATAACAAAATGGAAATAGCTTACCATTTAACCAATAGTACATTATGCAACGAACGTATAGGCTAATGGCTATAATTAAGACACGAGTATTTTTATAAAACGAGCGTATGCGAGTTTAATAATTTCCATACGAGTGTCTTAATTACCATTATAGGTGAGTTGCATACGACTGTTTATGTTCGACGATAATTATAACTTTATTATATGTTTTAACATAAATATTCATAAATATCTGTTCAGTCACTAGAATGTTGTGATCGGGTGCTGCGGTGGGTAGTATATCTCTGTTTTCCAAGCTCTCTGGACACCCGACGCATGCGCTCTGTGTGCTTCAATGCCATATGTTCAGATTGTGCTCCAGTATTCAGTAAAACTGTCACCGAAGTCGTTTCAAAACCACGCGCTGTGTAGAAATTGATTTTGGGGATATTAAGGTACAGTGCCATTTCTTGTCTCATATTCACCAGTTTATTTACGCGAACATATGGACGGTGGAATTTCGGTAATTTATATAGACATGTTGGATTTTGAGCGCATGCGCGAAGGTATCCTTATCTAATTGGTCACACAACTGTTTCTTGAGCTCTGATTGGTGGGAGAAACTGTTTCATAATGAAAAATAGTGTTATAATGAGCCTCATTATGATACAGTTTTCTGACACATAATAGTTAGGGTCGAACATAAAGACATTTACAAAACACGATCAATGTCCTTCAAGGCCAAACTGAGGCACTACGTTACCGGTATTCGCCCAGAGGCGTTATATGCATCAGAATGCCTGGCGATGAATAAGAAAGGCCTGGCAGAACAACTCGAAGCCAAAGAGAGGAAGATTCTGAGAAAGATCCTTGGCCAGGTCAAGGAACGAGGAGAGTATAGAAGACGACACAACGATGAACTTTATCTACATGTGGAGAAAATAACGGACACCATTCGCAAAAGAAGACTCTCTTTTTATGGCCATTTAACACGAATGGACTCCAGAAGATTGTCCAATCAAATCTGTGACTACTTTGTGGGAAAGAAAACCAAAGAGATCTGGTTGACAGATGTGGAAAAAAACTACAAGAACTGGGGATATCACATGAGGGCATCTTGGAACGTGACTCTTTGAAGAAGAAACTTGGGGAAATAAAGAGTTTTCCGCCAAAACCTATATTGAAAACCGGCAAGAAGTGGACCGAAGAACGAAAGAAAGCTAACCGAAGAAGAATGCGCGAATACTGGGCCAATGTGAAAGAACGAGGGAAATGACAGTTGAAATAACGTGGTCCATAGAAGACCGAAACGGTTATTACAAATATATATACATAATATGCATACATTTTCATTTGAGTCTGTTTTGCTTTTCAGTGTTCAGTCTAGTCTGCAAGCCTCTGTTTGTGAACAGGTCACCTCTATGATCCCCTATCAGCAGTTAGTAATGCGACCTCCTATGATTTTACACCTTTCACTTTGAAATAATTCAATACTGAATCTAATCATCGCCTCCAAGGCCTACCTCTGCTCCTCTTACCCTCTACAGCCGAACTCATTCACCTCTTAGGTAATATCCCCTCTCTCACTCTCTTCACTTGGCCCCACCATCTGAGTCGACTCATACGAACAGCTACATCTAGTGTGTTCATTTCTAACTTCATTGCGAATCCCTTCCTGTAATTGCTCCCGTCTATTTGTCCCAGCAATTATTCGTGCTACTCTCATATCAGTTACCTATGCAGTGTATAAAATGCTTAAGTGTATCACTGCTATAGTGCCTACTCCTTCATTGATTAGTTGGTGGGGTGTTTTTAGCCTACTTTCGATTTTTGCAAAAAATTAAAGTAGTCTTATGAGATCAACACAGGGCGAAAAATTGTGTGTCTGTGTGTGTGTGTGTGAGTGTGTGAACTCTGAATGTCTTCCCCCCCCCCTTATCAATTCCAACACGGTGAAACCGAATTGAACGAAATTTGGTACAGAGGTAGCACTAGTAAAGGGCACCTCAGGGTCATGTTATATAACGCCGCCATCTTGACGGAAACGTAAAGGCGGCCACCCAAAAGTTCAAAGCTTAAATCAAATTACGACTAACCTGATCATCCGATCTCTACCAAATTTTGCAACAACATGCCGTTTTGTAGGAAGCATCTTTTGACCAAACTGCAAGGTCATCAGCCCAATAGTTTGCAGATGGCGGCCATGCATGTGTGCAAATCAATTCCCCCTATCAATTCAAACACGGTGAAACCGAATTGAAAGAAATGTTGTACAGAGGCAGCACTAGCAAAGAGCACCTCATATTCATGTATAATATCCATATAGCACGTTGTATTTCAACTAGCTACTACAACCAACATTCAATTATACTCCTTGAGAAGGACGTGTCATCCCTTATTTTACTTCTTCTTGGGAAGTCCGCAACAATATATATAAATTTTAATCACATGTATTTTATTTCAGGTTATTTTTCACATATTCCAGTAATTGGAATAATTGTGTGTTGACCGACTGAAAGTTAAAATATTAATGGTTGGCTTAAGGTGCATTTAAAGGAGGACCCTTGAGAATAATACAGTATCTTCGTGTTGTCTGTCTGTTAGGTAGTCAGCCCGAAGGCTGGTTGGATCCTCAAAAAGCACCGCCGTTACGTTATGTGAGTAGATACCAACAAAAACCCAAGGCAGTGCTATATTGAGGCGTTCTTGGCAAGAAGAGGAGTGAGGTAGTTTGCCATTGCTTTCTTCGTGTTAGTTAACGGTATTTCCTTGTTGTTGTTGTTAAGAGATGGGCTTCAGTCACCAGTGACATACTGAATATCTCCCCAATTGTTCAGAACGTACGAGTAGAGCATTAGCTCTTTTATCACACAAGAACCTCGTTTATCCGGCCCTCACTAATTCGGATCGAAAATAATGAAACATTTATTTGCTAGGTACAGTATTTCTTTTACTGGGTCGACTCTTCTTGAATGTATTTTACACCAAGGAGAGTTAATGACAGGAATTGGAAGTAATTCGGCCACGGGATATCAAAGGTACCGTCCCGGCATTCGCCTGGAATTGAGAACTGATGTTAGTAAAACGTCTTCGTGATCGTGCTGCGCGGAAATGCTATACAAATGTAAAACAGAAAAATACTCCCACATTATTTTAGTCCATAAAACAGTCGTAATTGTAAGAAAAGTGTTCTTATACTTTTGTACAATTGAAAAAAGGTATTAAAACTTATTTTAAAATGTATATAACATATATTTGTTTTTTAATTCTTATCAGGATTATACGGATTTTCAATAGTCCGGATCAGTTCCAGTCCCACTTAATCCGGATAAACGAGGTTCTTGTGTTCGTAGAAATGACCAGCTTACACGCGAGGTATGTTTGTATAGTTCGCCCTGCTTGTTATGCAACCCAATTTACTGGTGTGTTAGACGTGTTGGCCCCTAGCACTCGACCTAGTTCCCCTGACTGAAGTGCAGGCGGGGAGAAGCCATGACCCACTTGCAATAGACAACCCTTACACATACAGTATTTACCCTTTTAATAGACATTGTCCTCACTTAGTTGCATGCACACGTCTCCCGCTGGTCGATAAGTCATGTTTGTATGACGGAGTCTGGCAGCTGTGGTCCGTACGGGGAAAACAATAGACCCTATTTCCAGGACGTCATCCCAGAAAATGAATATTTTAAAAATTACCATGCTCGCTTTATATCCAATATAGCACGTTTCACAACACACGATATTTCATAACGGTTGGTTCTGGGTTCTCATCAAAAGAACATCAGCTGTTGAAGTTAAATCTTATTGTATGTGTACCGCTTTTTACCCCCGTTTTCCAACGGGGTCGGGGATGGGATGTGATGAAATTCTATATGGCGGATTTTTTAATGGTTGAATGCCCTTCCTGACGCCAACCTCATGAGAGGAGTTAATGAGAGAGGAAATTAATGAAGATGAATGAAACTAGGCAAGGATGTGGAAGAAAGCGGCCGTGGCCTGTCAGAAGGTACTGTCCTAAAATTTACCTGGAGTTGAAAATGGGGAAACCACAGAAAATCATTTCAAGGAGGGCCTATGGTGGGGCTCGAACCCGCATCTACCGAGTCCGCAGAAAACTTGCTTGGCCCCATGGCCTAGCGCTGCGCTTTAGCGAGCATAGCTAACGCTGTAGGTTTAAGTTTTATGTTATTGTTTGAACTTACTTCAGTTCGTAAAAATATTTTTTATTTAAATGTAAAATGCGAATGAAGTCGTTTCCTTGCATTGGTCAAGGTATTTTTTATTAAGTTTCAAATTACAACTACGGTGCTTTTCCTTTTGGTTTCAACACAATAATATGCCCAAATAGGCAAATGCACAGCTGATAACACCAGAAAACTAATATAAGTCAGTGCTGCAAACATGACTCTAAGCCTGCTGATAGATCCAAATAAAAATGCATGTAACTTTTATACTAATAAATGGATTTCATCAAAAATTAGCACAACAAGAGATCATAATATTTCAGATTATTTCTGATCAACACATGCATGACATTGTTGCCAACATGATTTTACGCGCGCTGATAGATCCAATGTCTAACTGCATGTAACGTCCATGCTATCCATTGGACTTCATCCAATTTTTGTATTCTGTTCCTTAAGAGATGGAACTAAGAATATATTCAGTCACCAGGGAGTGCTCTATTAGGCTACATTATACCAGGTATACTTCGAACTAATTAGACATTTCGATATTACCGACTTAATTTCGTCATTATTCTAGATAGGTCTATATAGATTGGCATGAATCTTAAATTTTAAGAAAAGTAGGCGCTTTTGTTCTTCACGGAACTTCTTGTTTTTAAAGTGCATTTCGCTCCACAATTTCCGGAAAACTAAAGCCATCTGTTGAGATATGCTTGAGCTACTTGCAAATACATATGAATATTTCAAGTTACACAAAATGTAACATAGTCGCCGGTTCCCGCATACGCTTCAATTGTTAATGCAAATGATTTTCAACACTATTAATTCTAATTATTATTGGCACTTGCCGACAAGCGTAAGCTTGGCAGTTCCAAAAATTGTACAAATTGGCTTTAATAAATCAACTGTAAACTACTACTACTACTACTATTATTATTATTAGTAATAATAACAATCTATTATATAATGCGCTAATTTCATCCGACAAAAAACTCAAGCTCTTGAACCAGAAGGAGTAGTCTATAAGGTGCGTTTTGTGCCAAAATCTTCCAAATCATCTCAGTAGTACAGGAAAAATCTTGCATTTCTTGAAAAGTCCACGAAAATATATTTATTTGTTTAAAAAGTGTGATTAAACAAAACAAAAGTCGGCAGAACTGTGTCGCGTACAGCCGGGCGGGTGGTTAGTGAACATGCGAGATATCTCGCACAGGTCCCCCAGTAGTATTAATATTATTTTAAAATTGCTTATTCTCCCAGCTCGGCTTCACCTACGGATTCTGCGAGGGATCATTCCTCTACCGTCGGAAGGAGAGGAAATGAGTGTCCACCTCGTTGCGTAGTGGCTAGTAGCCTACTCTTGGCTGTCACCGCGGAGGCCCGGCATCGATTCCCGGCTCTGCCGGTAAAACTGAGAAGAGGTGGGTTCGATTCCCATCACAGCCATCCTGGAGGCAGTTTTCCGTGGTTTCCCTACTTCTACACCAGGCGAATGACGGGATGGTCCCTAATTTAAGGCCATGGCCACCCCCGTTCCCAATCCCCATGTAAATTACTAATACACACACTAATATAGCCATCAAATCATACACGTTATCACACAGATTCCACACTCACACACCCAAGTACTTGGCGCTACATGATCACGACGTCACAAAGCCCCTAAATGAATTATCGACGACAACAACAACAAGACATGAGAAAGCACGGAAAACTATTTATAGGATGGTTGAGATAAGGAAAAGTAAGCTTGTGTTTTAACGTGACCGTTAATCTCGCGATCATGAGCCATAGGACCTCCTTACTACGTGGAATCCCAACCACAGGACATGGCATTTCACTTCGAAAATCGCACATGCATTGACCGGGAATCGAATCCGGTCCATCTTGATGATAGGCAGACAGCTCGATCGATGAGCCACCACGCTCATTTGAGATAGGAATCTGCTCAGTTATCCTCACAAGCGAGGCTACGTGTACCGCACGGGGGTAGATGACCTCACTGTTCCTCCGCTTAAGACAACAACAACAACAACTAACTACTGTGTATACCCCGTTACAGCCCTCAGATTGGAATTAAACTTCTTGGCAGAACCGGGATAGGACAAGATTCTCAACGGGTGCCCTGAGACTACAGATGGTGAAACTGAAGGGTGTACGATAGCTTCTTGTAGCCTAGCTGACAGCTGATTGGCTGCGATCCACATGATTGTGTCATAAAATGACTTTTTTTTTTTGCGTATGGTTTTTTGTGCCGGGAGTGTCCAAGGACATGTGCTGCTTCTATGCGGACACCCATGGGGTGAGCTACAAGTACCGTCGCGTGAAGAGTGATGTCTTGGGAGGAAAGGGTGAATGTAAGGACTAGGACTTGGAAGATAGCGGCTGTGGCCTGTAATTACGGACCAACCCCGGCATTTGCCTGGAGGAAGTTGGAAACCACAGAAAACCATCTTCAAGGTTGCCGGCGGGAGGATTCGAACCTCCTCGACTCCCGGATGTGATCGACTTCCTGCAGCCATGCCGTAACAACCACGGCTAACACGGTTTAAAATGACTGCAAGAACTGCAAACGAACACATTGAGCCGTAAATGGCACGGACTGTACCCAAGGAAGAATAATGTTGTTTCTGGCCATTATTTGATAAGCGGTGGTCCGCAGACGTTTATTGGGCACGGATCCAACATGAGCTGTGGTCCAGAAAGATAAAAGAGGAATGGGACATACAGTCGGAACGATTAGCGCATGGGCCTATTGGTTTTTGATTGGGTTCAGCGGGATAGCTTGCGATAAATGTGTCACGTCCTTTGAGGAAAACGTTGTGGAGCGTTGCTTTTGGACACAAAATATCAACCGGCCTATTCAGATATAGTTATTTGACTTATACAGTACGTCTCCTTTTTCATGGCCATTTGTACAGTGAGAACGGAGACTCGCAGAGGGCGTGTGGCGGCCGGGGAACTGTGTATTGCAGCGTGTCGAGCAACTTTGAATGGATACTCCCTTCAGTCGGCGAGGTGCATCAATAAGGCGTTAGTCTTATAAATGAGCTCATGCTCGAATGCCGGTTTGAATTCAACCAAGGGTGTGGATATGTGTGTAGGGTTTATTGTAAGTAGGCTACATTTCATTTCTGGCCTGCGGCTTCGGTGGTGTAGTTGGTAGCATGCTGAACTGATGTGCCCAAGATAGCGGGTTCAAACCCGGCCGAGGTCGTTGGATTTTTTAAGAGCGTTAAAATCCTTCAGTATGCCTTCCTTCGGAGTCGGCGGTCCCATGTCATAGATTTATGGCATGTAAAATATCCTTCCACTAACTAAACTTGTGTGAAGCTAAATTTCTAGGGTAGATTTCGTTGAAACGCTCTATCATAGTTCCAACGTTCACCTCTAGGTGTTAGTGACATCTGTTGGCGAAAGTTGGAACTAATTGAAATTGAACGGAACTTGTAGCTCACCCCAAGGGTGTCCGCTTGAAGCAGATATAGCCTCTGGCTATATGAATATGACCTCGGACACCCCCCGGCACTGAAAGCCATACGCTAAATGAAAAAAAATCCACAGCCTGCTTCCAGTCTCCGACCGGGTCAGGAATGGAATGAATGATGCCCCCATCTAGCGGCGAGGATATGGACTGTGCCGGCTGCCGAGGCCTGACGCACTCCTCTGGGGCAATGATTAAATGAATGACAGATGACGGTAAATAAATAAATAAATAAATAAATAATTTCCGGCCGTATTCTTTGGTCTCGGCGTTCATTGTTGTTGTAGTTTTGTTTGAGAGGTTTGGACATCGTAGTCAATATTCCTCGTGTACTTGGATGTGTAGCCTATGCATAGATTTCGTCTGATGTCATTTGTTGCTGTGGTGTGTTTAGCAGTGTGTATACTGTATATGTAATTCAGGAATGGCTTGTAAAGGAGGCGGTCGTGGCCTTAAGTTAGGAACCATCTCCATATTTGCCTGGGGTAGAAGTGGGAAATCACGGAAATCCTCTTCCAGAATGGCTGAGGTTTTAATCGAACGCACCTCTTCTCAGTTTTGCTTCAAGAGGCTGAGTGTACCCCATTCCAGCTTTTAAACCAGAATTAAATTTCTTACTAGAGCCGGATATTGAACCAAGACCTCAGGAGTGACAGTCAAGAATGATAGACACTGCGCTACGAGGCTGACTCGGGGTTCGTATTAAGACTCCAAATACTAAGGCCCTGGGTTCGATTCGCTGATTTGACGTCGATATTTTAATTCTGGTCTGAGGGTTGGAACGGACTATACTCAGCATCATGAAGCACACTGATTCCCACTTCAGTTGTAATAGAGTGGGTTTCCGTGGTTTCACGTAAAGTTAAAGCGGGGGAACCACGGCAAACCATTCTAAGGATGACTGAGGTGGAAATCTAGCCCATATGAGGCAAAAATTAACCATATTGCATAATGCTTGATTCTACGTATTAACGTCATTAAATTGTTGACACCTGCTAATACTCAATATGCTCTCTTCTTTATTGGGAACATGTTTTCAGTCCTTAATTGGGAACTTCTTCAGCCTGTTTTCTTTGCCTTAAAATTCATATGTATTTTTATGAAACAATGCCATTAATGACAATATAAATAAACATTACAAAATGGACGTCCTTACATTATTAATTTAGAAAATACTAGGGGAACTGTGCGAGAAATCTCGCATGTTCATTAACCAACCACCCGGCTTTACTGTTATGCTGGCTTCTATAAATGTTTATTTGTTTAAACGCACTTTTTAAACAAATTGTCGATATTTATAAAATCAGAGAGCAATTCATCACTGCTGCTGGTTGCACAATGGGTTGTGCTCCCCGGCCCAAGTGTTATGCGGGCTGGAAGCGACACAGTTCTGCCAGGGGCTATCTTCTTGTTTATTTGTTAAACAATCTTTAAAAATGTATATACTGTATATTTCCGTTCAATTTTCAAGAAATGCAAGATTTTTCCTGTACTATTGAGACGATTTGGAAGATTTTGGCACAAAACGCACCTTTAACTCGTTCTGGTTCAGGAGCTTGAGTGTTTTGTCGGGTGAACTTAGCGTATTATATAAAAGATTAATCGTATTCAAATCAGAAACCAAAAGTTCAAAGTTACAATTCAATATAACTTATGCATAAAAATGTTGTCTTGATTCAAAGAACTCTAAAAAGGAAATGCGTCTTGTGGAGGCCTTACTCGATCTGAAGTCGACCATCCATATATATATATATTTAGAATTTGGCCAATTATAGACCGCTTTCAACCTAAGACTACTTGTTTCGTTTTTTCTTTTCTTCCCAAAACTTCTTCATACGTTGGCTGATGGCCTGCCTCTGTTCCGCTGATAACACTCTCCGTGGTTGATGTGGAACTTGCAGAATCGAAAAATCTGCAGTAGTGATCGGTCGCCGGAATTCCACCCTATTAGAAATGATGTTGTTTGTGATCTTCAGTTTTTGCAGATCACACCGTATCTCTTCCAGCCATCTAGTGGTGTTTTTTAATTTGGAGATGTAGTCAACAATTTTCTTAGTTAGCCTGCTGCTATCCATTCTATGAAGGTGACCATAAAATCGTAGTCTCCGTCTTTTAATTGAGTCTGTAATTTTTTCCACATTTCGGTAAAGGTCTTCATTTTTTCTCTTCATCCAAATATCTTTATTCTTTTGGGGACCCAAAATTTTCCTAAGAATTTTCCTTTCTTTCTTTCTTTCTTTCTTTCTTTCTTTTCCAGTTCCTCTTGTTCACCTCTTTTGTTCAACGATAAACATTCTGATCCGTATAATACCTCTGGTTTAATTACAGTTGTGCAGTGCCTAATTTTTGCCTGGAATGAAATTGATCGTTTGTTGTATCTATGTTGGGTGAGTTTATAGGCATTTTCCATCGTTCTGAATCTCTCCTAGCAGGATGTGTTATCATGTCCATTTGACTGGATCCATTCTCCCAAATATTTAAATTGATCAACTCTTTGAATCTGTCCATGTTGAGTTGTTAGATATTTTTCTCCATTGTGTCTGTGTTCAATATATTTGTTTTTTTCATATGAAATCTGAAGACCAGATTTTATTGCTATTTCATGTAGGGTTTCAACCATTATTTGTGCTTGAAATCTGTTTTCTGAAATGATTGCTATGTCATCAGCAAAGGCAAGACATTTCACCTCAAATCTTCCTTTTCCTTGCCCCAAATGGACCCCTTCAATGTTTCTTTCGCATAATTTAAGTTCCCATTCCTTCATGATTTTGTTTAATATCAAATTAAATAGAAGTGGTGAAAGCCCAGTCTAACTCCGGTTTTGATATGGAAGGGTTCTGAAATGTCGTTTAGAAATTTAACTCTTGAGGTTGTATTTGTTAGTGTTTGTTCAACCAGTTGTCTGGTATTTTTATCTATCCCTAATTCTGCTAGCGTTAGGAATACAGACTGTCTGTCTATTGAATCATAAGCCTTTCTGAAATCAATGAAAGGTACAACTGTGTTGAGGTTACGTATTGTTCTGATTCTAAGGATTGTTTTGAGATTGAAAATTTGCTCTGGACAAGATCTCCCTTTTCTAAATCCGGCTTGGTATTCGCCGATAGTATGTTCTGCTTGTTCTTCCAGATTGTGTAGCAATGCTTTAGAAAGAACTTTGTATGCGATTGGCTGTAAGGAAATACCTCTATAATTGTTGGGGTTTGTCTTATCTCCTTTCTTGAGCAAGGGATGGATTATTGCCTGTTTCCAATCATTTGGAATTGTTCCTTTTTCCCAACATTCCTTGATAACTTTGTGTAAAGCTTCAGCTGCAAATTTACCACCGAGTTTCAACATTTCAGTTGGTATCCCATCCTCACCAGGTGCTTTATTATTTTTAAGATTGTCAATATATTGTTCTATTTGTTGGACAGTTGGTGGTTCTGACGGAGGGTTCTCTTTTTGTGGCGATGTAAACTGTAGTCTTTCTAAAGGTTCTTCGCAATTAAGAAGTTCCTCAAAGTATTTAGCTAGTAACTCGCAGTTGTCTTTATTATTAGTGACCAGTCTACCAGTTGAATCCTTGAAATGGAGGTTCATTGGTTTGTATCCTTGGATCTCCTCTCGAAATACTTTGTAGAATTGTCTGTTGTTGTTCCTTTTAAAATCTATATCTATCTCTTCCAATCGCTTCTTATCATAATTACGTTTCTCTATCCTGATGATTTTGGATGTTTGCTTTCTGATATCTACAAAATTAATCCAGTCATCTTCTCGTTTCCTGGAATTCCATAACTGCCAAGCCGCTAATCTACGTTCGATCGCTGCATCACATGTTGTATTCCACCATCGGTGTTTCCTTTTCCTTGGAGGCTGTCCCAATTCTTTGGCTGATTCTATCATTACATCTCTGATCTCTTCCCAGTTACTCTTATCTTTAGTATGCAGTTTATTGATAAATTCAGTCTTATTTTCTGATAAAACTTTTGTGTCTATTTTAGGAATTTTTGGAATTTTTGGCTTGGATTTATTTGGTTGGAATTTAGTTTTGATCTCAGACAAAAAATGGTCAAAGTCAATATTTAATCCTCTCCTTACTCTAACATTCATGATTTCTCTAAAGTTCTGTTTTGTAATTGCTACATGATCCAATTGATATGAACCTAAATGTGGATTTGGAGAGCACCATGTTTTCTTTCTCCTCGGTAATTTCCTAAAAAAGGTTGACATTAATTTAAGATCAAATAGTCTGCAGAAATTTATGAGTCTCTCTCCATTTCTGTTAGTGCGGTTGTGAGCTGGGAAGTCACCCACTATGTTTCTAAATTTTCTCTCTCTTCCAATCTGTGCATTAAAGTCACCAACTAAGATTTTAACGTGATGATAAGGTATCTTTGATGATTCATGTTCCAACATTTCCCAAAACTCTTCAACATTTTCTGGATTTTTCTTATTGTCCTCATTGGTAGGAGCATGAGCATTGATTATAGTATAGCCTTTGTTTCCTGATCGAAATGAGAGAAGTGAAATTCGTTCTGATGAAGATGTAAAATTTGTTATTGATTCTGTTAAGTTTTGTTTAATCATAAAAGCTGTTCCAAGTAGGCCTATAGTACTGTTTTGTTTGGTTTTGATGCCAGCTTTCCCTTTGTAAATTCTATATCCCTCAGACTCAAAAGCATCTTCGTCGGTGTATCGAGTTTCTTGTAAAGCAAGAATGAGGATATTACGTCTATTCAGCACATCTGTCAGTTGTTTCAGTTTACCAGTTTTCATGAGCGTATTGATGTTCAGTGTGCCTAGCAGATGTTTTTGCTTAGGTCTTATGCGTGATGTTCTAGGAAGCTCCGACTCTTCCTCACATGATGTTTTGGGCTCTCCAGACTCCGCAGGCCCAGTTGCCTCACAGTTTCTTGTGATGGAGGATTGTTTACCGCCTGGAGTATATTTTCCGTTGTGGTTTACCATCATGTCTTAAGTTGAGATTATTTTGGAAGGAGGTTTACTCCCCTTAGATGTTACATCTGTGATCGAATCGCCAGATGGATCATAATAGGTCGCCCAATATGGGAACAGACGCCTTTGATAACCGCCCCTAACATGGGGAACAGACGATATCGGGTAAATGCTGATATCAGTTTAGTCAAAACAGATACCTTTTGCTCTACTTATCCCGAGCACTGGGATGCCTCTTCCGCCACCTATGCTGTACCAAAGGCTACCTTCTCCACCGCAGTTGTCGTTGAGGACTTTACCGTAACCCTGGTAAGGGGCCCTTACAAGGGACTACCAGCCGGGCCAGCTGGACCAAGGATTTTTAAAGAGGTGTTACTCCTCTATCACTCCCCTTTGGTCCTGACTTGTGACAGGCAGAGCCTGGCTTCCCAGACATTGGGCCCAGGTTAGTAGGGTTCGACCATCCATATTAATATCGTCCCTACAATCCTCCACTACGTATATGTATGATAATTTTAACCCGGCATTAGTCGAGCCTCTTAGACAGAGCAGTTTTGTCGCGGCGATCTCGTTGATTGTAAAATTAGTTTAAATGCCCTTATATATCATTACTATCATCTAGAGTGAATGGAAGTAACAGAAAATAGACCAGGAAAGTATGATCAGCTTAAAATAAGTATTCATATTTATGATACTGTTTAGAGGGAAGAATATGAGTTAAACATTAATTACCTTTCTCCAAAGTCACTTGCAAAATAATGTTTTATGTATGTTGTAAGACTGGTCTACGCTTATCCATTCTATCGCCTATGATTCCAACAATGCATCAAACCTAATGGAAGGTCAACTTCGCTCATCTGTAATTAGGGCATAATGACATCTGCAAGGACTCCGCAAGTGTAGCAGTGATCTGTGGGATCAAACTAGCTCCTACACGTAATACTATTGACAGATGGGGGATTTAAATCACACTGACAGATTCCGACCACCAAGCAAGGAAGATAGTGGAGGGGTAGAGACAGGCCTGCCACTCTTCACGAAGCAATGAATAACAAGTAGTTCCGTGAAGAACTAAAGCCGATGTTCATATATCCTACTTATGTTAATTGCCACTATCAACATAAAACATTTCAGTTAGATTGCTGTAATAGATTCGTAGATATTGAGAACCGACTAAAAATTTCGGATGGTCGCCATGTTGGATTTTTATGTATCTAGGTCTTAGAGTTATGAACTGTTGCATGAAGATTATAGTGTACGTGTAGTATTCAAACTTCAATCGAATGATTAGGACACAAGAAGTAAAAACGAGATTTTAAAATTTCGCACAGCTGCCATCTTGTGGTTATGGGAACAATTGAAATAAATTAGACGCCAGTGGATTAACATTTGTATAAGTATATACTGCACCAAGTTTCATTGCACACGGATGGTTATAATGCGAGAAATGTCCATGTGAATATTTATAATTCGCGTCGCAGCCATGTTGGATTTGTGATCACCAGGTTATTTAAAGTCCTATAGGTGAACTTAAGTTCATAGCCCCTATGAACATTAAAAAATGCAGTTTGATTGCTAAAATAGATTCGTAGATATTCAGTATCTTCTAAATATTTCGGATGGTCGCCATGTTGGATTGTTAAATGTATAGGCCATAGAGTCATGTACCATTAAACGAAAATTATTGCGTAGGTTCATTATTCAAACTTTCACTTCGATCGCATGACTACATCACAAGAAATAAAAACTTAATTTTAAAATTCGCACTGCCGCCATCTTGAGATTATGTAAACAATTGAACTAAATTAGATACCAGTGGATTACAATGTGTATAAATATTTCCTGTGCTAGGTTTCAGTGCGCTTGGAACATTAAATTGCGAGAAAGGTCTATTTAAAATTTTCAACTTAGCTTGGCCGCCATGTTCGTTTTGTAGTTAACCAATTTTGGAAAACTCATAGATGAACTTCAAGTAGTGCCCTTTATCTCCGTACAAAATTTCAGGGTATACCGGTAATAGATTCAGAGATATAGAATGCCGGTGAAATATTTGGCACAGCCGCCATCTTGAGGTTATGTAAACAATTGAACATAGATGTCGGTGCATTTTAATGTGTATAAACATGTACTGTATCAAGTTTCATTGCGTTTAGTTGGTTAAATCGCGAGAAACGTCTATTTAAAAGTCGCAACTTCGCTTTGCCACCATATTGGTTTCGTAGTTATTAGGTTTACAAAAGTCACATCAATGAACTTCTAGTAGTTCCCTTTATCACCGTACAAGATTCCAGGGTGATATCGGTAATAGTTTCGGAGATATTGAATGCTGATGAAATATTTCGCACAGCCGCCATGTTGGATTGGTGAGACGTAACAAAATTTGAAGGACATGGTCGGGGTCGTCCGAAATAGTGCTATGAACTTACCGAGTTTCATTGAAATCGCTCCAGTCGTTTAGATTTAATTAGGGGGACACACACACTAATCACACACATATGCACACACACACAGACACACGGACAAAAGGTGATCTCATAAGCCTATTTTTTTTCATAAATGAAAATAGGCTAAAAATGTCGCTTCTCGATCTGTCAGATCAGCCGTGACTAATGCCGGGTTAAACTTGGTCCTGTTACGAAATTCCCTGTACTATTGGACGTATTCTGTTAACTTATCACTAAAGTCAGCTCGCCGAGTCGAGATAGTGGAAGTAAAGACAGTTGTACACGTGATTGCAGGGCTGCCCGCAAGGGGTGCATAGAGCTCTATATAGCCTACATGTGAAGCGGGCTGACTTATCGGTTACATGCTACAGCGCGGTTTATTTATTGCTCGTTTATGTATTTATTTAATTAATTAATTAGTTCTTAACTGCTTATGGCAGGCAACAGTATACAGTGCAGCAAGTCTTGTCTTTTCTAGGACTGCGGCATGACTAATGATCTCGGAGCTTCTTGGCTACCCCTGTCCGGCAGAGCCGATGGCGTGAACTGCGCGTGTTTCCCTGTCCGGGTAGCCAGGGGCATTGTCTCTACTCGGCGAATAGACTTTAGAATGGTTGGTCGAATATTTTGAAGCTGTCTAAATGCTTTTATTATCTTGTCAATGTCGTTTGGTCCGAAAATTCCGTGTTTATATCATACTAGCAACCCCCCGGGAAAAGTTATGAATGCATTACGTGCTAGCTAGTAAACTGTCGCTCCAGTAATTGAATGGAGATTGTTGGAATAAATGAGAACGTAAAATCACTTATAGTGGGCGATATATTGAAGATAAAATATTCTCTCGCAGACTTTTTGTAGAACATTTCATGCTGAACAATTCTTACCCTCATGGTATATTGATATTTTTAACGGTTTGCCCAGCGTAAGCACTGACGCCAGGATCTTTTTTTTTCGACTTTTTCACTGAAATCGTTATTGCTTGGTTTTCTTTGATCATAAATTAATTATTTTCTACAGAAACCTTCCTCGAGATATCCTTTACAGAATGGTGAAAAACGCATCAAAATCCATCCAGTGGTTCTCGCGATTACCCGTAACATCCAAGAATCGGGGACTTGGTTTTATACTAAGCAGACCTATTTCAACGTGCAAGTAACCTCCGCGGTTACGGCCAAAAATGGTAGTCACTACGCCACGAGTTGGCCAGAATGTCTTGAGATGTTTTCAGAGAGAAGATGACCTCCAGCAGCAGTGTTGGAAGCCGCGGGCTGGCCTCTGTCGCGCCTCGCCGCAGGTAAACTGCCATGGCAACTAACAGAGTTAACGCAATCAAATCAGCACTGCTGTACGGTCTGATGTGGTTACTCCTGTTTATTGACTTACCTGCAACTCCACCGCGCTCAAACTCTGTCCTCAATGCTAGAAATTGCCTTGGAGGTCTCCCATTCCTTAAGAGAACGTTTCTAAAGACAGAAAGGGTTTCAAGGGTATGGCACCACTGAGGCTGATACACACTTCTTCTTCGTTGTTGTTGATTGATTATGGTTTAGTTTTATAGTGGTCATTCAGCCCCTGCACTTGGATCTGTGTAGGAGTTGTCTGATAACCTGTGTTACAATGGTGTGTAAAAATAACAATAAAAATCCAAAAACACACCCATTTGATCGACATTGTTGTGCCAAATAACCAGAACGTACAACACGTGTACTGTAAAACAATCTCCAAATACCGTTAGTTGGCAGAAGAAATAAAGAATACGTGGCATCAAAAAAGTTGCTATTGTTGTTGTTTCATTTGAGGGACTTGGACATTGTAGCCATTTAGCCTTGTGTTATTGAGTGTAGAATTTTGTATGATAATCTGTGTTATTGTGATTGCTGTATTTAGTGTGTGTATTTGTAATTCGTTTTTTTTGTCGTGTAGCCTCCTGAGAGGCCGAGTGCAGGTCTTTCTAGTCGACGCCCGTGAGCGACCTGCGCGTCGGGATGAGAGGAATGGATGAAGGTGAATGAAACTGGGCAAGGATGTGGAAGGAAGCGGCCGTGGCCTGTCAGAAGGTACTGTCCAGCATTTGCCTGATGTTGAAAATGGGAAACCACGGAAAACCATTTCCAGGACAGCCGACGGTGGGGCTCGAACCCACGCGTCTACCGAATCAGCAGAGAGCTTGGCCTCGAGGATTGGGAAAGAAGCAGCCCTGGCCTTAAGTTAGAAACCGTCCTGGAATTCGGCTGGAGTCAGACCAGAATTAAATTTCTTGACAGAGCCTGGAATCGAACCCGGACCTCCGAGGCGTTAGCCAATAATGCTAACCGCTACACTACGAGGTGGTTGTCAGTAAATAAACTGACCCTTGATCGCCAACTGACAGCAGCAAGATTCGATATTGTAACGTTGTCATTGTGTCTGTAATAGTGTGCGTATTTGTAATTGAGGGCTATATTTGGAAGGAGGTGTCCGTGGCCTTAAGTTAATAAACATTAGCCTGCAGTAGAAGTGGGGGACGACGGAAAACCCCTTCCAGGATGGCTGAGGGTTTTTTAAATCCACCTCTTCTCAGTTCTGCCTCCCGAGGCTGAGTGTACCCCGTTCCAAACCTCAGACCAGAATGCCAATTCTTGGCAGGGCTGGGAATCGAACCCAGGACCTTTGGACCGGAGTCTCAATACGTACCTTGAGACCACATAAGTTTATACCCAAATCCTCCTAGCTTAAGAGGGTGTGGGATAGATATTTCGTCAGAGCGGCCAAACGTCAACAATGCGCCACTCATGCTGATTACGCAGCATTACCATTATATCGAGAGAATTTAGTAAAAAACGGACCGACCGTGGTAGCTACACGTGCTAAGGTGCAAGGGCATGGGGTCAGGCTGATCTACACTCGGTTGAGGTGTTGGTTCGAACGTCATCGATGATCTTCCTTCAAATGCATTACCGTGGTTTCTCCAATTTCAGCTGCAAGCAAATGCTGGCACGTTACTTTCTCATAGTGAAGTTTTGAAGCCATTTTTGCAAGGTGCCTGTGCAATCAATTTCTACTTTTTAGTCGGTCTACACGCTATTGCTCAGTTAGATTAGGCAGAGTAATTACATGTCACCTGCGTGGTGTAGTGGTCAGCGTGATTAGCTGCACCCTGGAGGTCCACGGTTCGATTCCCGACTCTGCCACGAAATTTGAAAAGTGGTATGAGGACTGGAAAGGAGACTTCTCAGCATCGGGTGGTCCAAATAAGTAGAGGGGATTCGATTCCCACCTCAGCCATCCTCGAAGTGGTTTTCCGTGGTTTCCCACTTCGTCTTCGGGAAAATGCCGGGATGGTGCCTAACGTAAGGCCACGGCTGCCTCCTTCCCTCTACCTTGTCTACCCCTCCCACTCGTCCCCTCCCTTCATCCAGGTGAGGCCGCCAGAGTGCCGTGCTAGTCACACTCCCCAGTTGTATTCCCGACTTAGAGTCTCAAGCTCCAGGACACTGCCAGTGGCGGTAGAGGTGGGATCCCTCGCTTAGTCCGTGGGAAAAGCCAACTTTGGAGGGTAAACGATAAAGGAGAAGAATAAGAGTAATTACGTATATAACACATTTTTGGGAGAAACAAGTAGTTCCGTGAAGAACTATGCAGCCTATTTTCATATATCCTACCTATGTTAACTGCCACTATGAACATACAAAATTTCAGTTTGATTGCTGTAATAGATTCGTAGATATAGAGAATTGACTAAATATTTCGGATGGTCGCCATGTTGGATTTTATATATGTAGGTCATAGAGTTATGTACTGTTACATGAAGATTATTGTGTACGTGTAGCATTCAAACTTCAATCGCATGATTAGGACACAAGAAGTAACAAGGAGATTTTAAAACTTCGCACAGCTGCCATCTTGAGGTTATGGAAACAATTGAAATAAATTAGATGCCACTGGATTAATATTCGTATAAGGATTTACTGTACCAAGTTCCAGTGCACTCGGATGGTTAAATTGCGAGAAACGTCAATGTGAATATTTATATTTCGCGTCGCCGCCATGCTGGATTTGTGATCACCAGGTTATTTAAAGTCCTATAGGTGAACTTAAGTTCATAGCCCCTATGAACATAAAACAATTCAGTTTGATTACTATAATAGATTAGTAGATATTCAGAGCCGTCTAAATATTTCGGATGGTCGCCATGTTGGATTGTTATATGTACAGTGGAACTTGGATAATTCGTACCTCAAGGGACCAGTAAGAAAATTATCCAAAAATTCGAATTAAGAATGTTCTTTGAAAAGGGTAGAGAAAATATTCAATTTTTTTGTTTTTATCCAAGAACCTTTATTAAACATAATATTACACAGTTTTCTTTTTACAAGTAAAGTGCTTATATGCCATGTACAGTATTACGTTTACATATTGATTGATGTTCAACAAAGCAGATTAACAGACAACGGTGCTGTATAATGACTGTATTGTGAATAACCCCAGAAGTTTCAAATGATAACACAAAACCAAAATGCACTATTCACCTATTTAACGACAGTAGTAATCCAGCATTCTAATTAAGTCTTAGAGAAATCTACTGTTTTTCAAAAAAGTTAGAGATTTTTACCTGTATCTTGCAATTAAGTATCTCGTCCACCACAAAAGAATCTAACAAATTTAAGGAATCACTTACGTCTTTTCTACTTTCAAAAAAACGCCTTAGCTCTGTGATTTGGTTTGTTGCTTGGGCTGCACTCGGAACAGTTTTCCCGGGAACTCCCTCCACGAGTTCATCGCCAGATGCGTCGTCACCATCTTGTTTTTCGAAGTCACGTAGGCAAAACAATCGAGTAGAGGCCGCATGCCAATGATACAACGTCGTTTTTCGGGAATTCCTGACCCAACTGTTTGGCTTCCGATCGGCTTTTTACACGTAAAAACTTCGAATCATCCAAAATATAATTCGAATTAACCACGATTTTTTTGCATTGATTGTATATAAAATGCTAGGGACCGGGAGAAAAATTCGAATTAAAGAAGATTTCGAATTATAGAAGTTTGAATTAGCCACGTTCCACTGTACTGTATAGGCCATAGAGTCATGCACCATTGAAAGGAAAATTATTGCGTAGGTTTATTATTCAAACTTTCACTTCGATCGCAAGATCACGACACAAGAAATAAAAACTTAATTTCTAAAATTCACATAGCCGCCATCTTGGGGTTATGAAAACAACTGAAATAAATGAGATACCAGTGCATTACAATGTGTATAAACATTTGCTGTACCAAGTTTCATTGCGTTTGGATCATTAAATTGCAATGAAAGTCTATTTAAAACTTTCAATTTCACTTGGCCGCCATGTACGTTTTGTAGTTAACCGGTTTTTGAAAGTCCCATAGATGAACTTCCAGTAGTGCCCTTTATCTACGTACAATATTTCCGGGTGATACCGGTAATAGTTTCAGAGATATTGAATGCCGGGGAAATATTTTGCACAACCGCCATCTTGAGGTTATGTAAACAATTGAACGAAGTTAGATGTCGGTGCATTACAATGTGTATAAATATATACTATAAAAAGTGTCATTGTATTTGGTTAGTTAAATCGCGAGAAACGTCTAATTAAAAGTCGCAATTTCACTTGGCCACCATGTTGGTTTTGTAGTTATCAGGTTTTCAAAAGTCACATAGGTGAACTTCTAGTAGTTCCCTTTATCACCGTAAACAATTTCAGGGTGATATCGGGAACAGTTTCGGAGATATTGAATGTTGGTGAAATATTTCGCACAGCCGCCATGTTGGATTAGTGAGGCGTAACAAAATTTGAAGGGCACGGTTGGGGTCGTCCTGAATAGTGCTATGAACTTCCCGAGTTTCATTGAAATCGCTCCAGCCGTTTAGAAGTTATTAGGGACACACACACACACACACACACACACACACACACACACGGACAAAAGGTGATCTCATAAGCCTATTTTTTTAAAATTGAAAATAGGCTAAAAATGACAGTTTCCCGTAGATGACATTGACATATTGATTACGTTCGGATCAATCTATATATATAACAAGTAGTTCCGTGAAGAACTATACAGCTTATTGTTTTAGATCCCTTATTTGGGGGTGGTAGGATCTAAAACGGAAGAGTTATTGTGTTGATTTAGAAGGAAGTGCCAAAAAGAGGGTAGCTTCCCGTAGTCGGGCAAGCTGACCAGTGTAGAGTGTTGTTTAGTGTTAGGAACTAGGGGGCGTTCCTATAAATGATGTAGGTGTACTTTAGGGGATGGAACTTAGTGTACAGTTCAACGCGCTGGTCGTCCAGCTGGCTGGTTAGATAATCGACTTGCACGCGTCAGCTATATGGCGCGTGCCGCTCCTAGCAGTCAGGCCGGTACGGGAATACAATGATGCTTGCACTAGCAAGTATCTGGCTACTGTAAGTCACGTCTAATAGTGACGGAGGATTCAGGATGGACTGTAGGTCGTGAAGAGGCGTGTAAAATAGTAATACAGGTGTGTGGTACTGACCAAGTGTTTATTGGTCAGTAGTAATGGAATTATGAGTCCCTTTTAAGGGATGTGGTGATGTTACAATGTGTACAAACTTGTCTATACAAATTGGGGGTACGGGTTACAAAGTATAGGATTCTGAACACCTGCTGACTCACTCACCTGATGATACCAGCATAGCCTCCGGCCGTCACACTGTAAGACTGATAATGAAGAGGAGCCTGACCTCCTTAAGACTCCCTTTTATATTCTCCGGCGTTGCTTCGTCGACATTCTGATGGCATAGATGCCCTAGTTAATAGTGTGTCGCTGTTTGTAGTAGTGATGCAAGGATTGGGCCAGCTTTCCAGAATGGCAAGCTGTCCTTGCGGTGTTGATAGGTGTTGATAGATGTTGGTCTGGACTTACAAGGGTTGCCAGTTAGGGGTGATTTAGATAGATGATGGGGGGATGGTCTCCAGGGGGTGCACACCCCTGGGGGGTTGTACACTATTTTCATATATCCTGCTCATGTTATTTGCCTCTATCAACATACAAAATTTCAGTTTAATTGCTGTAACAGATTCGTAGATATTGAGAACCGTCTAAATATTTCAGATGGTCGCCAGGTTGGATTTTTATTTTTGTACTATTACATTAAGATTATTGTGTACGTGTGGTATTCAAACTTCAATCGCATGATTAGGACACAAGAAGTAAAAACGAGATTTTAAAATTACGCACAGCAGCCATCTTGTGATTATGCAAACAATTGAAATAAATTAGATGCCAGTGGATCAACATTTGTATAAGCATTTAACGTGCAACGTTTCACGGCACTCGGATAGTTAATTCACGAGAAACGTCCATTTAAATATTTTTACTTCGCGTCGCCGCCATGTTGGATTTGTGCTCACCAGGTTACTGGAAGTCCTATAGGTGAACATATGTTCATAGCCTCTATGAACATAAAAAAATCAGTTTGATTGCTGTAGAAGATTCATAGATATTGAGAACCGTCTAAATATTCCAGATGCTCGCCATCAAGATTGATATATGTATAGGCCATAGAGTTATGTACCATTCAAGGACAATTATTGCCTAGGTTCATTATTCAAACTTTCACTTCGATCGCATGATTACGACACAAGAAATAAAAACTTAATTTTAAAATTTCGCACAGCCGCCATCTTGAGGTTATGTAAACAATTGAATTAAATTAGATGGCAGTGCATTACAATCTGCAAAATCATTTACTGTACCACATTTCACTGCGCTTAGAGAGTTAAATCACGAGAAAAGTCTATTAAAATATTTCAAATTCGCTTGGTCGCCATGTTCGTTTTGTACTTTACAGGTTTATGAAATATACTGAACCCGAGGGGGTTATGCTGACTGATATCGAACGTGGATCTCAGAGACTGTGATCTCAGTATAAAGGTTTCACCAGGGAACGAACCCGAGGTCTGTTGAGGGAGTTTCATTGTAAAAACCCCTAGAGAAAGTGTATATTTAATCACTGGTGTGATTTCAGTTGATAATGACATTATTTATTAAAATAATGCAGGGAAATTGAGCGGAATACAGCATTATTAGACTACTTGGAGTAGGCTATGCTGGGCTTGGAGTACAGAAAGTGCAGAGTTTGGCGTTTTACTAATAGGCTCAGAATTCAGGGAGGTGCCCCTTGGAGCCACGTCAATCTTGCTGACCTCGTTATGTCGTCTGGAAGAGGTTGGGGGCTTGAATAATGACACAGTTTTTCCCCGACTGAGAATAGAACGGAGAAGAGTGGGGAGAGATCCCAAGGAAAATCATTGATTACTCGTGATTGGAGTAACGCAATGACATGAGAGTGGCACACAGGTGAATCTTTAGCCAGGAGGCTAATTTTAGAGCCTTTAATCTGCGAAATTGACGCATATTTAATGAAGTGCGGAAGAACATAGACTATGGTTGTTCGCGGCTGAGTTTGAAGAGGTCGCCAGGGATTCCCAGTGAAACAGCGTCCCCACGCTATGCAGAAAGGAATTAATATTAATTAATTGGCCGAGCGATTCTCCAGCACGCAGATAGTTCTGGGATCAGTGAAGAAAAAGGAACCCGATGAGCATGGTTTCGAGTCCAGAATCATGCTGGGAGAGAAGTCGAGATAACGCGGGAAAATTTAGCTCTACTTTTTGTGTGAATCCAATATAAGGGAGTCGACCCTTGGCAGAGCACCCCAGTCTTAACCCCAGTCTTACGCAGTTTACCCAGTTGGACACAGTTTGTCACGGAGAGTCGCAGACAGTCGTCGCTGCATGTGTAGTCAGCAGTACGAACAATGGTGTGTTCACTTAGGAAGCAACGTGTGAGATAAGTTGCAGAACTATTGTAAATAATAATCTGTGTAAAGTTATGTACAGTGTTAAGCGCAATGTATGAAATGTTGACTGATCATACATGTCTAATTACGCTGGAATGCGCTGGGAGAAACTTTACGAAGCATTTGGTAATGTCTTAAAATACCAAATAGTAACGCTCAGGACGGAAGTTAGCATATTTATGCAAATCAGGAAGCTTACCGTAGGAGTATGGATAAACTGTTGGTGAATTCCGAGGGCAGATGAACCAGACTTTCAATCAGGAGTTGGTAGGAGCACGGGAGATGCCGTCGACACCTGCAATTTTGATATATTTGCTAGGGAATTTCAACCAATGAAAAGTGTACAGAGTGACGTGTGTTATGTATAAATCATATGTGAAATATCTTTTGAATTAATGGTTTAGTAAGTGTTATAAAGTGTCATGTGTTTTGGAAGCAATAGCTTCTTTATAGAAATGCAAAGTGTCGTGTGGTTAACGGAAGATATATATCATAAAATGTGTGTATTCAAGATGCAAATGTCGCACTAAACCTGCATATGGCAGGCGACCCGGAAGGATATGAGTGGTGGGAGCCACCATGATGAGCCTTGATATGTAAGTACCCCACAAATTATGTTTAAATAGAGGTATAGGCCACTGCATGTAATGTGATTTCAGAGTTATAAAGATGCCAGTAAGAATCAGATTAGGAGATAGACTCTCCAAGTTTAATCATTATTGTGTTGATTTTAATAGAGTTGAGATGTTATTTGCATCAGTGAGTGGATTAATCGTTACCACTATTAATTAACAAGTAGTTCCGTGAAGAACTATACAGCCTATTTTCATATATCCTACTTATGTTAATTGCCATTATCAACATACACAATTTCAGTTTGATTGCTGTAATAGATTCGTAGATATTAAGAACCGACTAAATATTTCGGATGGTCGCCATGTTGGATTTTATATATGTAGGTCCTAGAGTTATGCACTGTTACATGCAGATTATTGTGAACGTGTAGTATTCAAACTTCAATCGCAAAATTAGGACACAAGAAAAACAAGGAGATTTTAAAAATTTTCACAGCTGCCATCTTGAGGTTATGGAAACAATTGAAATAAATTAGATGCCAGTGGATTAACATTCGTATAAGGATTTACTGTACCAAGTTTCACTGCACCCAGATGGTTAAATTGCGAGAAACGTCCATCGCGTCACCGCCATGTTGGATTTGTGATCACCAGGTTATTTAAAGTCCTATAGGTGAACTTAAGTTCATAGCCCCTATGAACATTAAAAAATGCAGTTTGATTGCTAAAATAGATTCGTAGATATTCAGTATCTTCTAAATATTTCGGATGGTCGCCATGTTGGATTGTTAAATGTATAGGCCATAGAGTCATGTACCATTAAACGAAAATTATTGCGTAGGTTCATTATTCAAACTTTCACTTCGATCGCATGACTACATCACAAGAAATAAAAACTTAATTTTAAAATTCGCACTGCCGCCATCTTGAGATTATGTAAACAATTGAACTAAATTAGATACCAGTGGATTACAATGTGTATAAATATTTCCTGTGCTAGGTTTCAGTGCGCTTGGAACATTAAATCGCGAGAAAGGTCTATTCAAAATTTTCAAATTCGCTTGGCCGCCATGTTCGTTTTGTAGTAAACCGGTTTTTGAAAGTCTTATAGATGGACTTCCAGTAGTACCCTTTATCTCCGTACAAAATTTTAGGGAGATACCGCTAATAGTTTCAGAGATATAGAATGCCGGTGAAATATTTCGCACATCCGCCATCTTGTGATTATGTGAACGATTGAACGAAGTTAGATGTCAGTGCATTACAATGTATATAAACATATACTGTACCAAGTTTCATTGCGTTTGGTTGGTCAAATCACGAGGAACGTCTATTTAAAAGTCGCAAATTCGCTTGGCCTCCATGTTGGTTTTGTAGTTACCAGGTTTTCAAAAGTCACATAAGTGAACTTATAGCAGTTCCCTCTATCACCATAGGAAATGTCAGGCTAATATCGGTAATAGTTTCGGAGATATTGAATGCTGGTGAAATATTTCGCACAGCCGCCATGTTGGATTGGTGAGTCGTAACAAAATTTGAAGGGCACGGTCGAGGTCGCCGGGAATAGTGCTATGAACTTTCCGAGTTTCATTGAAATCGCTCCTGCCGTTTAGATTTTATTAGGGGGGGACACACACACGAATCACACACACACACACACACGCACACACACACGGACAAAAGGTGATCTCATAAGCCTATTTTTTCAAAATTGAAAATAGGCTAAAAATGGCAAATCAGTTATATAAATGTCACGAACACGGTTGTTCGATTTTTAAGATGATTAGTTGTGTCGGATTTTGGTAATTTATGTCAGTGAGTATAATAATAATAATAATAATAATAATAAAATACAGGTGTGAATGAACGCATCAGGTAAAAAATGTTCTAAGCAAGAAATATTTACGCTAAAGGGCAAGACATCGATCTAAGCAGTAAGATTATACAGTAAGATTACATTACGGGATTAAGAAAAGAGTTTTATATCAGAATATATTGTATTAATGGGAATATAATTATGCCAGGAAATGGAAGAGCTTTTTAGTGAATTGAATTTGCAGCTTATGTAAAAGCTCATAGAGTAATTGATAGATTTCTCTTGATAATTATAGGATGAAGATCATAGCATTAGGTAAGGGACCAGGTAATCTATTCTTCGTATGAAATCTCGTATGCCGTGGGCATAATTGGAGATGTGCTTTGTACCAGAGTGTATTTAGTGATATGGACCCTAACTCTGATGATGGATATGGAATGTTCCGGGTTTGAATCCCGTGATAGGTGAGAGGAAAACGATGGACATCTCTGCACTCTATCTGATTCCCCGAGAACTTATTGTTGAGTGATTCGGCTCGTTGAAGCGAACCTCATGACGGCAGCATGGGCTGACCGCAGCATTTATTAAATATACCGGTTACCTACTAGACCAATGTTTTATGAATCTCGTGCCTTCATGTTGAAATGGGCCTATTTGGTGCCAATTATTATTATCCTCAGGGTAGGAGTAAATGTTAAGCTCATCCACTACCTGTTTGCATAATATTCAGTTTAAATCCATTGGGATACGTTTGTCACTAGGACCACGGTATTTGTCTGTTAAAATCTTATACTGCTTAGGGGATGTAAGACATATGGCATGAAGCGAGGGTCGAGGCACTGTAGGACCTCACTCCACTGCTATTGTGTACAGGCCGCTTGGAAGAAGGTCGGGACGGTCAAGCGAACCATGAAAGAAAGTCTGAAAAGAACAGATTTTAGACCCTGTTAATGACATAAGATGAAACATTGTTATATTGAGTAATGAAGTCATGTGGTTTAAGAACACATTGATAATTATAGATCATCCTGATGGTTCATAACTTTAGCTATCTAACGAATGGTTAGACGTTGCATTTGTACTGTCACTGACATCTTTTTCAGAAGTTGGCTACTGGATGCCACAGGCTACGCGCGCAAGGGTAATTTAATTGTACCATCCGACACAGCAATAATTAACGTTTTTAAGATGAAGTCACAAACGGCATGCAGTGGAACTATATAAATAGAGGAAGTGTAGGGGTAGCTTACATACTTATGGAGTTGCATGTAGACTGCTGTGCAACACCAGAATAGGCTAATGCATGTAAAGCATTTGGTGGGAAGAGAAAGATCAAAACACACACACGATACACATTATTGTCAAATTAAGACAAGGTTTAAGGAATAAATAATTTTGTAGAATTAATGGAGTCACATTGGATGACAGAAAAATTAAAGTACAGTTTGTTTCTGAAGTTGTATGTGCATCAGCGCACTAAAGTATCATTATTGTGAAGTTCATATAAGGGTAAAGGTTTGTGTTATGATATGATTTTATTGTGATAATATTATGTTGATATTAGTGGATTGTGGAAGTAAATTTTATTTGATTTTGGTTTATGGTTATGGGGATTGTTTTGTTTGTTTGAAGCCATGAATTTTATTACTGAATTAAAGTTTTAGAATAGAATTGTGCCTTATCATTGTAGAGTTGATACCTTTTAGCCTCAAATCCAAAATATGCAACTGCTCAATGGGGAGACGGTACACGCCCGAGTCCTGACGCTAGCTGGAGGCAGAAGCATATTTTCCATCGAGATTACTCACATGGGTACAATACATAGGTAAACTTGTATCAGTACCCTTTATCACCGTACACAATTGCAGGGTGATATCTGTAATAGTTTCGGAGATAGAGAATGCCAGTGAAATATTTCGCACTGCCGCCATTTTGAGGTTATGTAAACAATTGACCTAAATTAGACTTCAGTGCATTACAATGTGTATAAACAATTGATGTACCAAGTTTCATTACGTTTGGATAGTTAAATCATGAGAAAAGTCTATTTAAAAGTCTCAACTTCGCTTAGCCGCCATGTTGGTTTTGTTGTCACCAGGTTTTTGAAAGTCTCATAGGTGAACTTCTAGTAGTTCCCTTTATCACCGTACACAATTTCAGGGCGATATCGGTAATAGTTTAGGAGATATTGAATGCTAGTGAAATATTTCGCATAGCCGCCATGTTGGATTGGTGAGACGTAACAAAATTTGAAGGGCACGGTCGAGGTCGCCGGGAATAGCGCTATGAACATACCGAGTTTCATTGAAATCGCCCAAGACGTTTAGATTTTATTAGGGGGGGGGGGGGGGCACACACACACCTCTCTCACACACACACACACGGACAAAAGGTGATCTCATAAGCCTATTTTTTCAAAATTGAAAATAGGCTAAAAATTACATGTATTAATATTATTCACTGATAAAGGAGGAATTTTAGGATTACGCGTTTCGACCGTCACGCGGTCATCATCAGATCCTGTTAACTACGGCTGAAGTTTAAAATTATACAAACATTTGAAATATATGTTGTTATACTTTATATAACTTGTCTTGTTAATGTTTGTATTTATGATTCGCAGTGAATCTTGCTGTTTGAAAAGGTTAGTCTATTCTCGGATGTTGTATTATATATTTGCGATTTATGTATGAATATTATGCACTTTAATGTACACAACAATATAATAAAACTAGAGCATGCACTCTGATTTCAACTTAAGGTTATGAGTACTTAACCGTTAGAGCATCCTATTCAAGCACAGTCGTCGCACAGGTGTTCACACCGGACTAACCTGCACCTGAACAGCATAAATTGATACTTTCTCATAGTCCACGGCCGCTTTTGTTTTACAACTCCTTTCCAAGTTTCAGTCAGATCCATTCATTCCATCTCACATTAACTCTTCTCTTAAGATGGAATATTGGCTTACGGCCAAGGAAAACTCCAGAAAACCTCCAAGGTATTAATCATGTCCACTTGCGGGGTTTCATTGACTGTCTCTCTCACCCCTCAAACCACCTCGTGGTGCAATGGCTATCATTCTTGGATGTCATTCCTGAGATCATGGTTCGATTCCCGTCTGTGGCAAAACATTTAATTCTTATGATAGTGTTATTGGTTTTACGCCCCTTATAACTACTGCGGCTTTTAGAGGCGTAGGGGTGCCTGAATGTTGCCCCGAAGGGGATCTTTAACGTGCCAGTAAATATACTGAGATGGCTCCGTCGCATTTGCACACCCTCAAATGCCAACTGATTGCGCCAAGATTTGATCCTGCAAACTTGGGAACAGCAGGCGAGAACGTTACATCTGAGCCACGAAGCCTGTCAAGTTTAATGCTGGTATGAAGGGTGTAACGGGCTACACCAAGTTTTGTGTGGTAGAACTGAGAAGAGATGGGTTCGACTCCCACCTCAGCCATCCTGGATGTGATTTCTGTGGTTTCTTCACTTCTAATCTTGGCAAATCCCGGGATTTTATCTCACTTAAGACCACGGCCAACTCCTGAGCAATCCCCATCCCATTTACAAATGCACACACTATGACAGCCATCACTAAGGTTACCAGACAAATCTCAAACACACCCAAATACACTGGGCTGCATGAACACGATGTCACAAAGTCCCTAAATGAATCAACAAGAACACCAACTCCCTACCCCCTCACATAATTCATCTATTCCATTTCGTCGTGATCCTTTGAGAAGAAAGAGCGTCCGAGATTTTGTCGTAGATGTTTTATTTTCTTCTTCGGAATTCAGACTTCTCTTCCTGTGACTACAAAGTCCTGACTTGGCCATTTATCTTGAGCGAAATGGGTCACAGCATCGGAAGTTTCTGTGGATATGGAAATACATGTGACGGCCCAACTTGACACTGAGACTCCAAGTAGGTTAAACAGAAGAAACTGTGGCTGTCTCGTACCCTTGTCCCAGGTGCTGGCTTACGATACAGACAAGGTGCTCTCAATCGATACATAACCTTCACCCGTCGTTTCAATCAGGGGCTTGGCACATCGTGCACTTTGGTGTCTTGGAGTCTGTTGCATGACCTGAGTTCTTAGTCAGTGGTAGCTCTTCAGTCGGTCCACACGATTTTGCCCAATGACTGGGCGTGACACAATGTACATAATATGTAAATATCACTCCTGGAAACAATTCATGTCTTATTAAAGGTGTTGTTGTTTGAGTCTTCAGTCTTTTGACTGGTTTGATGCAGATCTCCATGCCTCTCTGTCCTGAGCTAATCGTTTCATCTCTACATAGCTACCACACCATACATCCGAGGCAATCTGTTTAACATATTCTAACCTTGGTCTACCCCTACAGTTCTTGACCTCGAACCTTCCATAACTAAGCTTGCTATTCCTGGGTTCTTAGTACGTGCCTTACCAACCTATCTCTTCTCTTCATTAGCAGACGCCAGAAACATCTCTCCTCTCCCACTAGTCTTAATACCTCTTCGTTTGTAACCCAATCCACCCATCTGATCTTCATCATTCTCCTGTAACACCACATTTCAAACGCTGCAATTCTTCTCTTTTCTGCTGCACCAATAGTCCAAGTTTCACTTCCATATAGTCCCATGCTCCAGACAAAGGACTTCAAAAATGACTTCCTAATACCTAAATCTATATTCGATGTCAACAGATTCCTTTTTTGTTGAAATGCTTTCCTTGCCTGAGCCTACTCTTTATATCTTCATTGCTTAGTCCATCACTGGTTATTTTGATTCCTACGTAACAGAAGTCTCCTAATTCCTTAAGTTTTTCACCTGCCAATTTGATGACTATAGAGGTTTCTGATTTTTTTCGGCTGCATTCCAATAATTTTGTTTTACATTTATTAATTTTCATCATGAATTATTCTTTCCTCAAGACGGAGTCCACACCATTCAAAAACTCATTCAAATCCTCAGGCGTGTCGGCCAAGATGACGATGTCATCGGCAAATCTCAGAGTTGAAATTATGGTTCGAGTCCCAGATTTTCGGTTTTAACGATATCCGCGTAATATTTCATCAAACATTATTTATTTTAGAACTTAAAAGGTTCATAATTACTACTGGATTCCATCAACAAGTTTCATAGTATTCTCAACTATTGCTACCGTAATGAACCAATACATTTTATGCTTCATTAACATCTGTTGATCACAGTGCAGCGTGTGTTTATTTTCATAAATTTGTCTCGTCGATGAACATTTCTGAAGATTTGAAGTAACCCTATTGAATGTGTACCTGGTTTATAAGACTTTTTACATCATTTTGTGTTGCTTTAGGCGTTCAATTTTACAATCTATCTTTATGGTGCACCATATAAGGTTTAGTGACAAGGGACTTTTTAGTGTTACGCCATAGAATTATCTTGTGTCTTATTCATTCATATCGGTTGATGAGGGGCAAAACTAATAATTAGGCCTGGAAACATGTCCCACCAATGACCACACAGTGATCAAATTTAATAAAAAGCATTGATCAGGTGGAATTTTTAACCTATTTATTACTCAACATTATATAATATGTTAACACAATGATATATTTAACCCAAATATGCCATTTATTTCGATATCGAAGGAGCGAAATATCGCAAAAAATAGTTTTCATCCTAAAATGCGAAATACCAACAAAATGCCGGTAATACGACTTTTTGTTTTAAACATTTACTTTAAAAATAATTGAAATCGTTCCACTATCTGTGGTTTGATAGAAAATAAGAGATAAGCCAGAGAAAGAGGCTTTTCTGCCTACTCAGGCGTACAATTCTGCGTCCTGAAATCATGGAAACATTCTTTGCCTAAACTTTAGGGACAACACAAGTTTCACTAGTTAGTGAGAAAAGGACTATGGTAGTCATGTAGAGTATTTGTTGAATAAAATGTTTGGTTAGGTATTAAATACAGAAAATTGTTTGTTATTCCTCCATAATTATGTTTGTATCATCATCATCCTGAACCGGCTCCAGTTTCCCGGGTGCGGTGAATGAGCGCTCTCAATTTAGTTCTTTCCAAGAATGTCTCCCCCTCCACGACATGCTGCAAATCCAGACCTCTCCCTGCAAGGTCATTTCTAACCTGGTCGATCCATCTCTTCCTTGGTCGACCTCTTGGTCTCTTGCCTTTCAGTTCTTTCTCAAACCACACTCTAGCTGTTCTTTGTGTGTCCATTATTTTGAGATGACCGAACCATTTCAGCCTGGCTTCAACACAGATCTCATTAAGAGTTTGTTCTACTTCAACAAGATGGCGTATCTCATCATTTTTAGCCTATTTTCAATTTATGAAAAAAATAGACTTATGAGATCACCTTTTGTCCGAGTGTCTGTGTGTGCGTGTGTGATTCGCGTGTGTGTGTGTGTGTCCCTAATAACTTCTAAACGGCTGGAGCGATTTCAATGAAACTCCGTAAGATCATAGCACCATTCCGCTCGACCCCGACCGTGCCCTTCAAATTTTATTGTGTCTCACCAATCCAACATGGCGGCTGTGCGAAATATTTCACTAGCATTCAGTATCTCCGAAACAATTACCGATATCACCCTGAAAGTTTGTACGGTGATAAAGGGCACTACTAGAAGTTCACCTATGAGACTTTCAAAACCTGGTAACTACAAAACCAACATGGCGGCCAAGCGAATTTGAGGCTATTAAATAGACTTTTCTCGCAATTTAACCATCCAAACGTAATGAAACTTGGTACAGCAAATGTTTATACACATTGTAATGCATTGGTGTCTAATTTTAACCTCAAAATGGCGGCTGTGTGAAATATTTCACTGGCATTCCATATCTCCGAAACTATTACTGATATCACCTTGAAATTTAGTACGATGATAAAGGATACTGCTACAAGATCATCTATGTAACTTTCAGAAATCTGTAAAGTACAAAACGAACATGGCGAATTGTAATGCACTGGCATCTATTTTAGTTCAATTGTTTACATAATCTCAAGATGGCGGCTGTGCGAAATTTTAAAATTAAGTTTTTATTTCTTGTGTCGTAATCATGCGATCGAAGTGAAAGTTTGAATAACGAAGCTACGCAATAATTTTCCTTTAATGGTACATAACACTATGGTGGGAAGAAAAATATGGCATCAGAATCGATGGGACAAGACTAACCCATTTACGGTTCGCAGACGACATTGTTTTGGTGGCTGAATCAGCGAAAGAGCTGGAACAAATGATAAAAGAATTAGACAAAACAAGTAAAGAAGTGGGCCTTACAATGAACCCGAAGAAAACGAAGCTGATGACCAATGCGTTAGAAGCCCCAATTAATGTGAACGGAGAAACACTGGAATATGTTGAAGAATATGTATATCTCGGTCAGAACATGTCATTTTCAAGTCGTTCAGAGAAAGAGGTGAAACGAAGAATAGGACAAGCATGGAAGAGCTTTTGGTTCCTAAAGTTTATACTGGCTGACAAGACCCAAAAACTCACTTTAAAGGCTGAAGTTCTGGAAAAATGCGTTATACCGGTGTTACTATATGGTTGCCAAACTTGGGCATTAACATCGAAACAAAGACAAATGATCCAGAGATGTCAACGGAAAATGGAAAGGAAGATACTTCATGTCTCATTGAGAGATAGAATACGGAACGAAGATTTAAGAAGGAGAACTGGCATGAAAGACGCTATGACATCAGCAGACCAGCTCAAATGGAGATGGGGTGGACATGTAGTGAGATTAGATCCTAACCGATGGACGTACAAAATGACGATGTGGGACCCAAGAACAGGAAGACGAAACGTTGGGAGACAAAGAATCAGATGGGCAGACTAGTTCGTAAAATGGGGAGGAAAACAATGGACAAGAACAGCGAAGGTGAGGCAGGAGTGGAAAGACCTAGGGAGACTCGCATGCAGTGACCAATAAAACAATGCATCAACTAGAAAGACACCGTTCAGTGGACATGCAGCAAAGCGGTACATATCTCTGGTGTGCAATAAAGGCTTCTCACAGAGCGGTGACCTCAAGAAGCACACTGTTGTTCATACTGGAGTGAAGTAACACACTTGTAGCACATGTGAGAAGTCATTTGCACGGCGGACAGAGCTAATGGAACATTTTGTCGTTCACTCAGGGATGAGACCACATTGTCTCGCGCTCTAATTTGAGGAAACATCATCGTGTTCACTAGGGAAAATAACCTTACTGCATCACCTGTTACAAGGAATTCAAAAGGTTCGACTATCTTGCGAAACACTTGTTAATTCGTTCCGGGACCACATGTGCACAACATAGTGAATGATTTGTGGGATGTTAAAGAACGTGTATAGGTATCTGCATCCAAACTAGATGTTAAAACACCACCGGTAAGGTTTTGTATTGCATTTTAAAAAGACTTATTTGAAACGGTTCAATATACGTAGATTTTACTGAAGAGTGAAGACTTGGCAGTTCCTGTCATTGTTCAAGTGCTTAGACAGGGTAAGCTTTGTGCTTAGTGGCAATGGGAAGCTCCCAGATATTGGTTGATGGCTATTATGATTTCCGTATTACTAATGGATATTTGAGGCCTTGATATCGCCAGACTCAGAAATGAAGATTGTTGTAGCGAATGTTATGCCAGCGTAATATAATTTACTTAATCTTTAATCAGCTGCACATCTATATAGAAGGCCCAATCAGAAAGAACAACCCCGAATGCTCCTCAGGACTTGCTCACCTGATGAGTTAAAACTGAGCAATTCCCAGCAAAGCAGGAGGCCATCGCCCTTATGGGATTTGTAAGGCTATTTATTGTTATTATTATTATTATAACACTAAGGCCTATACATATAACAATCCAAAATGGCGAGCATCTGAAATATTTTGACGGTTCTCAATATCTTCGAATCTTTTACAGCAATCAAACTGAATTTTTAATATACATTGAGGCTATGGACATAAGTTCACCTATAGGACTTTCAGTGACCTGGTGAGCACAAATCCAACATGGCGGCGACGCGAATTATAAATATTTAAATGGACGTTTCTCGCGATATAACCTTCCGAGTACAGTGAAAGTTTGCACGTTAAATGTTTATACAAATGTTAATCCACTGGTATCTAGTTTATTTCAATTGTTTTCATTACCATAAGATGGCAGCTGTGCGAAATTTTAAAATCTCGTTTTTAGTTCTTGTGTCCTAATCATGCGATTGAAGTTTGAATACCACATGAACACAATAATTTTCATGTAATAGTACATAAATAAAAATCCAACCTGTGGACCATCTGAAATATTTAGACGGTTCTCAATATATACGAATCAAACTGATATTTTTATGTTGATAAAGGCAATTAACATGAGTAGGATATATGAAAATAGGCTGTATAGTTCTTCACGGAACTACTTGTTTATTTTGTCCCTCCTTGTCTTCTGAATCATAGTTCTTGAAAAAGTCTTCTCCACCCCCTGTAGTTTGCTGGTATTTCTCTTGGATCAGGTACACGTTTCTAAGCTATATGTAGAAACAGGTAGGCCTACAAAGTAGCTCTTGTAGAGTATTAGTTTTGATCTTAAAGGAACTTGCTTAGCCCAAAGGAACCCTCTCACGGGATGATAAAATTGTGCTCCATGTTGAACTCTACTAGTGATTTGTATATTGTTCATAATTTAACTAAATCGTGCACCGTACACACTCAAACCTCACTTTTATTTTTAATTTCACCGCGAAATATTTCATTTCACCGATTTGAAAATTTTATTTCACCGCTTAGGAGCCTTTTAGATTACCACAAATCAGGGTCCCTAGTTATGGCCACTATTACAATGGGAAAATTTGAGGGTTACGGGTTTCGACCTTCAAGCGGTCATCATCAGATCATGATCACTGTGTTGAGGTTTAAATTTATACAAAATAAAGTTTCTAGCTACAACAAATTGTGGTGCGTTTAATTGGTGTTTATAATGCAATTCTCAGTTTAAATCTCGTTATAGGGTTATTTTGTTTTGTTAGTTGGTTGGTTGGTTCCTCAGTTTAGGGGCTGCAACAAGGCGGTCATGTATCCCCGTGAACTTAGGGTGAGTGTAGAATCTCTCTGATAACCGGTGTTAATTGTGATGGCTGTATTAGTGTGTGATATCTGTTTTTAATTCATGTAAGGACTGCATACATTCGATTTTCAAGTAGTTCCAACTTTGGCTACCAAATGCCACCGTCAACAACCAACTAGTTCTGTACTTGGTTACTAGATGCCACCTGGCGACGAGCGATGGAACTAACGTATAATAATTTAGCTTCACACATGTGTAATAGTGGAAGGTTCTTTATCATGCCATAAATCTATGACATGGGACCGCCGGTTTTTGTTCCCCACCGAAAGAAGGCATACTGAGAGATTTTTAACGCTCTTAAAAAATCCGATAACTTTGGCCGGGTTTGAACCCTCGACCTTGGCCATAAAAGCTCTGCAATGATACCAACTACACCACCGAAGTCGCCTTTGTTTTGTTATAACATAAGGGTTTGTGTATTGCTTATGAGTAGCGGTATTAAGCACGTGCATACAAATTAGAACAACGCAATGTAATAAATGAAATGAAAATAGAATTAGAGCATGCACTTGAATTCTGTTATGTATGGTAACTAATTTCATTGAAACCGTTTGTCGTACAGTTGTTACGCTATCGCCAGCCACTACATAACAAGGCAGATCATTCAAACGTGTGTGTTTGTAATTGGAGGTAAAATTTGAAAGTAGTCGAGCGTGACCATTAATGATGTCGATAATTGTTGTTTTCAGATGCCAAATATTTAGAGTTTTAAATTAGGCATTTGACTGAAGTACCCTGGAAGTGGGAAACCAGAGAAAGCTGCTTCTAGGTAATAGAACCCATCTTTAGTTAATATCTTCACGAGGGTGTGTATACCGCGTTCCAGCATTTAGACCAGAATAAATACAGAGGGGTCAGTAAGATGTACTCACTCTTTGATACTCCATATCTTCTGACATATTTGACTTACAGGCACAATTTTTGGCACAAGGAGATGGTTGGTTGGTTCCTCAGTTTAGGGGCTGCGACAACGCGGTCATGTAGCCCCGTGTACTTTGGATGTGTGTAGAATCTGCCTGATGACCGGCGTTAATTTTGATGGCTCTATTAGTATGTGTTATCAGTTTTTAATTCAAGTAAGGACTGCATATTGTGCCCTTTTAGCATGAAATATGCAAATCACAGTATGCCAGCAATGCTCAAATCGGGATTTTCGGGGTTATGGTATGTTCTCCCACTCTGTGACTTACACATTTTGGATTAAATAGAGGATACACTTCCAAAAAAAATAAACAAAATCAACTCCTACTATAAAACGTTTAATTAACCAAATATATGGCGCTACAACAAATTAAACAAATAAAATACTGACCCAATTCTAACTTTTTCAGAGTGAACAAGCAATCTATATATATAAAGCACAAAGTTTGTCTGTCTGTCTGTCTGTCTGTCTGTCTGTTATGTATACAAATCTACACCGTTTCACCGATCTGAACCAAAATTTGTATACTTACCCTTTGGAACCCTGCGGGTAACCCCGTCAACATTAAATTTCGGACATACCACCCCATGCCCTGCATTTAGGCCCTTTTGCACAAATCTACACCGTTTCGCCGATCTGAACCAAAAGTTGTATATTTAACCTTTGGCACCCTGCGAGTAACACTGTCCACTTGAAATTTCGGACAGACCACCCCATTCCCTGCATTTAGGCCCTTTGGTCCAAATCTACACCGTTTCACCGATCAGAACCAAAATTCGTATTCTTACCCTTTGGTGCCCTGCGAGTAACACTGGCTGCTTGAAATTGCGGACAGACCACTCCATTCCCTGCATTTAGGCCCTTTGGCCCAAATCTATACCGTTTCACCGATCTCAACCAAAATTTGTATATTTACCCTATGGAACACTGCGACTAACACTGTCTGCTTGAAATTTCGGACAGACCACGCCATTCCCTGCATTTAGGCCCTTTTTGCACAAATCTACACTGTTTCACCGATCTGAACCAAAATGTGTATACTTACCCTTTGGAACCCTGCGAGTAACACTGTCTGCTTGAAATTGCGGACAGACCACTCCATTCCCTGCATTTAGGCCCTTTGGCCCAAATCTACACCGTTCCACCGATCTCAACCAAAATTTGTATATTTACCCTTTGGAACACTGCGACTAACACTGTCTGCTTGAAATTGCGGAGAGGCTACTCCATCCCATGCATTTAGGCCCTTTGGCACAAATCTACACCGTTTCACCGATCTGAACCAAACTTTGTATACTTACCCTTTGGAACCCTGCGAGTAACACTGTCCACTTAAAATTTAGGACAGACCACCCCATTCCCTGCATTTAGGCACTTTGGCACAAATCTACACCGTTTCACCGATCAGAACCAATATTCGTAAACTTACCCTTTGGTACCCAGCGAGTAACACTGTCTGCTTGAAATTGCGGACAGACCACTCCATTCCCTGCATTTAGGCCCTTTGTCCCAAATCCACACCGTTTCACCGATCTCAACCAAAATTTGTATATTTACCCTTTGGAACACTGCGACTAACACTGTCTGCTTGAAATTGCGGCGAGGCCACTCCATCCCTTGCATTTGGGCTGTTTGGCACAAATCTACACCGTTTCACCGATCTGACCCCAATTTTATATACTTACCCGTAGAACCCGACAAGTAACACTGTTCACTTTAAATTTTGGACAGACCACACTATTCCCTGCTTTTTGGCCCTTTGGCAGAAAACTACACCGTTTCACCGATCTCAAGCAGATTTCACATAATTACCCTTTGGAACTCGACGAGTAACACTGTCCACTCGAAATTTCGGACAGACCACTCCATTCCACGCATTTAGGCCCTTTGGCACAAATCTACATTACGCTTATCCTTTATTGCCAAATTGCCTTCAAAGAACTGATAAATTCAACAATACACATTTGATCTACATCTCAATTTTATATTAATCCTCTCCCGTGCAATAATCGCTTTATTTTAAGAACATGTGTTCACAACAGGTATTTATTCCTTTAAAGGAGTTCAAAAGCTACTACTTTCATATAATTTATCATAATCTTCATTTATATACTTGTTATTGTTATTATTATTATTATTATTATTATTACGCTTGCTTTCATATAATTAAATCATTTATCAAATACACTGATATTTTATTTCATACATTTTCCCTCAGGGATTTATTCATTTCACAGAATTATTTTATACTTTCTCAATTTTTATCGTTCAGATCGCGCTATTATTCTGTTATTTGTTATTAAAAAACATCCCTATTTTCTCATTCACGGGTGGATTGTACACAAATATTCCCCAACACATAACATAATGAAATGGTTACTCACATAAGGTCACGGTCACCGACCGTATTTTCCAGCGATGTTTCATTTTCGCCCACTTAATCTGTTTAAGCCATCTTGATTAATCCCATTTCACACAATGACATTTCTTGATACACATACACAATATTTACCTTATACACTGGTAACATTTTGAATACAATTCTGTATTCTTTTATCATACACAAATAAATTCACTAAAAATTATTACACTAACACAAATTTTCTATATTTACAATACACTGCTTTTAATCACTGGGGCTTTGATTTTGCCTTACACACGTAATTTCTTCTTCCCGTTTCCAAGGGTGAAACTCTTAGATGTCGGCTCCCTATCTGGCAAGAAGTTGAAAGTCTCGATCAATCTACCCCTCCCTGGAACGGCTATTCTTCAAATCTGGTTTCCTGACTATTCGGCTTCTATTTTTACTAGCTCGAAGTCGTTTCTTTCTAGACACTATTTAATTTGTCTAGATAAAGTCTATCTTGTTTACGGCACCTTGAATACTTTATCGGTGACCTATGCTTCTCTAGCATTTACTGCTATTCCTTTGTTTCGTAGCTTAATGCTTTTACTGTTTGTTTGTCTCCTGTTAGACAACGTCTTGGATTAACTTTTCCCTTCTTATTTTCTTCACTCTAGTCCCTATCTTATCGATACACTAGGCGTTATTTATTTCGTCCGACCCTGATCGGGTTCCTTAACTTTGCTGGAAATGTTTGTTTCACGATCTTTGGTACTTCAAAACGTTACGATACTTTCGGTCGTTTAACTGAACTGTTATTTGAAGACCTATCGCCTGTTCTTTAAGTTCGCAGCCTACTTTGACTGTAATACGGAACTTTTCACTATAAAGACTGACGCTTGCTGAACTAAATCCTGTACTAGGATTTTCCTAAGTCTTCACACGGCGATACTATGATGATACTTGATGCTTCCTCGTGCAGCGTCTCGGCGCTCACGGAACTGGATGGTTGTCGATACAGTGACGCCCCCTCGGGCTGTCTGAAACTGCATGATGTGATGCTCCAACGTCACGCCCCCCTGGGCTGACTGATACTGCATGATTGGTCTGGCTCTGCCAGGACTTTTATACTTTTTGGCTAAAAAAAGATAAAATCCTCGTCTTTTTCATCACTAACTTTTGAAGCAATAGTCGCACACTTTTGAAAATTACATCTCCGAAAGCTCGTTTTTTAAACGTAAACTGACCTCTTTGCACATAAAAATCGATCGTACAATTCTGAGATATTAAATAAAATTTGGTCTTCAGATACGTGGGTGTTACAGTTGATTTTTAATCCCCACCTCCTCGGGTCTCGGGGAACTTTTAATTACGTAATGCCGCATTTGCACTTTTTTCCTTGGCAATTATTATAACATCTTTTCCCACACAAAAATCTGTATTCCGAAATGATTCACAATGATGTATTTCTTTTGTTAATTATATGCTCGCAAATGGCTTAAATCTAATTATTCTTCCTCTTGCACAACTGCAAGGATGCCATTTTACTGCAACGTAAGCTCAATTTCCGAAACCTTCTCTCGCTCACTCCGAACGGAAAGTTCCTCTCGTTCTAATAATAGCCATGATCGCTCCTTATCGGTGCGTCACGCGTGATATCATTTCCTGGAGCCACCTGGGCTCTTATTATTGCACAACATTAAACCAGTCCTCTTGTATAAAATCTTTCTATGTTCCTCTGAAGACTGTATTTTTCCCCCCTTCTTTTACCAACAAAACATGGATTCGACCCCTTGAACCAATGGTACATGGGTTCATCTCTCCCCAACTTAGATAAAGAAATTTTCGAAATTTTGAGAAAATTTATTTAAACATTTATATAAAATTTTATATTTTTCTAGTGCCGAAGCCATCATAACATTTCTCAGTACCTTCTGATCTTTCTTTCAAAGCCCTTTCTCGTTCTGGCTTGTTTTGGGTCTCACAAAGTTCCCATTCATTCATTCCCCTTAAGCGGACTTCTCCACACTTAAGACTATAAATTACTCGTCTCGTTAGGGTGTTTCTGAGTCTCCTCTTAGTCTGGCATGCACTCCAAACTTGGGTCAGACAGTTTTCTTTCTTTCTTTCTTGTTTCATGGGACGGGCATTCTGCTGGTCTGTCTCTTTTCTCATCTGTTCTGTACTGTCAACCTATTGACCTTCTTTTAATACTTTACGGGTTCATATAGCCTTAACTCGTTACTTCTTCATTTCTGTTTTCTGGACTAAAAGTCTACAGAATTTCATTTGTCCTTAAGAGCACGGTCTGTCCTTACTCGTCTCTTCTTGGTTTTCTTCCATTCCCCTCATCTCATCTCGAGATGGCATTTTCAAGAAAAAATCTTTTTTCTTCCTTACTCTTTAACGGGTGCATATAGCCTTAACCCGTTACATGTTCTAGAGGATCCTTTTTCCTTCATCTCGCATCGAGATGGCATTTTCCAAAGAAAATTTCTTTTTCCTACTCTTCCAATTCCATAGTTCCTTTAGATCTTCTTTTGTTCTTTTCTTTCTATTATTCGCTTTCTTCTTACGAAGTTTCAAACTGAAATACGCTTGTGCGTCTTCTTTCTCCAAGGTCATGTGCATTATTTCTCCTCCTCTCCTACTTTCAATAGGGTATCTATTCTCTTGTAAACCTGCTACACTTTGCGGTTGTCTTCCTCTTTCCTCATTTCTTTCAACGACATCTCCTCTCTTTTCTTCATTAACTCCCATAGTCTCATCTTTTCCTTGGAGGTTTTCTTGACACTCATTGGCATCTGTTTCCATTTTTCTTTTCTTTCGTTGACATTCCTGATATTTTATTATTAATTCAAGGATCTGTGCTTTCAATTTTTCTTCTTCTAATGGTATCTTATCTTTCTTATCCTCATTAATTTCTTCTGGATTTTCCTTTTCAATTTCAGTTAAATCTTGGACCTCTGCTTCCATCTGTGCCTCGACGACACTTTCTATTATAGTTTCATTTAATTTCTCCGTTTCTCCAGGAATTATTATTTCGATCTCCCCAACTTTCACTTCTTTTGCTATCCCTTGTTCTGGGTTTTTCTCTTGCTCTTCAAGCTCCACTTTTTCATAAAAATGATTTTCTTCACTTTGCAGCTCGTTTTTATTTTGGCTGTCTTCCTGACCTGGAATTACTATTTCCTCCTGAATCTCCATTGTTTTCTCTAGATGGATCTCATTGCTTTTCTCAGTTTCCACTGGAGTCATCTCGATTCCTACTCCTTTTTCTTCTTCTTCTTCTCTAATATCAATTTTGGGCTCTTGCACCATGACTTCTTGTTCTTTTACAATTACTGTTTTATTTTCAGTTTGGTTAACTGTTTCTTTTGACTGATGGATCTGTACTGAGATATCTCCCTTATCTTTATTTTCCGCGAATCGAATGAACCTCTTTCCTAATGCTTCAATACTACATATAATATCATCCCGGTATGTCTGATACATTTCTTTACTTGATTCTAACTGATCCATTACCCCATCTCTCATCCCTTGGATCTGGGTTTCAATTTCCTCTTGACACGCGTCAACCTTTTCTTTAAAAGTTTCTTCCTTGGCTTGTTTAGGGCCACTTTGGTGCTCTTCCGGCACCATTATGTCCTTTTCTTTCATTTCTTTTGTATCATTTATGACTTGGATTGCCATTTCTTTCGCTTTTAGGCCCTGCGCTAATATGTATTCATCATATCTCTTCTGGGCGGCCTCTAGATTCCCTTCGTATTCCAAGATTTTAACCTATCTTAATTCGGCTAACTCCTGAATAGTTATTATCCCATGTTCATCATACATGCTCATTGTCACGCAATGCATCTTAATCCCCTTCTTCTTCTACATACTTCACCTGTTCATTAATATATTTCTTCCTGTCGCGCTCCTCATACTTAGTTTTCCACCAGATTCTATTCCATTCATTTCTCAATTTCCACCATGAGTTCTTTATTTCAATTATTTCCTCAGTAAAAGTATTTATCTGTTCCCACGGAGCTAATTCTAATTTCCCTTCTTCAACGATGCGTTTCACAAATTTTATTTTCATTTCTCTTAATGCCTCTTTAACATTAGGGATTTCATTACATAATTCTTCTAATTCCTGTTTGGGTATCTCAAAGTTATTTTTACCTGCCCTCTTACGAAGTTCGAATATCTTCTCAATTTCCTCGGAAATACTTTCTATTTGTTCCTCAATTCCTTCTTCTATTCTTAATTCTACACCTTTTAACTTCCAAAGTTCCTCCTTCATTTTCCTGTGTTCTTTTCGTATTTTATCAATTACATCCAAGAATTCTTTTATTTCCTCCCAAGTCGCCATTTCTACTTTTTCCTGATCCTGAACATTAATACTATCATTCTTTTCCCCTTCGTTTTTCGAGCCTACTTGAACCTGACTTTGAATCATCTTTATCATTATTATTATCTGTACTTGATACACATTCCCTTGGAACAGGTTCACATATTTCTCTTTCTATTTGGAGCTCTAAAGGCTCAATTTTTACCCTGTTGTCTGCAGACATGTTACCTTCTCTTTGTGTAACTATGCCTCCAGATGCACGCGTGCTTTCTAAAGAAATATTTACATTTTCTTTAATTGGGTACTCTTTACCATTTTGTTGGAGGTTCTCTTTACCATCTATAGTTTTACATTTATCTTTATTTTCTGCTTTCATGACCTCCCATTGTTCCCTATTAAATGCCCTCAGGGCCTCCACGACCCTCTGCATTTCCTCACTTAATGCCATCTCATAGAATAGAGTGGGCTATCATGCCGCATCGCTGGTTCATGCATAAGAGATGGTACTCCGAACTCTTGTGTCCCAATTTCCAAAATTTTACCTTATTACGGGTGTTTACTAAAACGTACCCCTTTGATATACTCATTCACTGTCAAAACCTTTATGGAAGTGATTTAAAAATTCAAACTTTTCGAAAAACCATTTTTTTTCTTCAAAAAATGAAAATTTTGATTTTTCAAGAAAACTCGGGTTTTCCCTAGGATAACTCATCCTTACGTACTGGGCGCCATTTAATATGTTTGCTAGGGGGTTTAATTATATTTAGGGCTGCTCGGTGTGAGTTTCCAGGGTCCCATGCGGTCAGTTAACATTATATTTTGTAGCTACTTCTATCATTACTTTACTTTTACATGAATTGACCGTCTTAAGTGTTCCTCTAGTTATTAATCCAAGCACAGTACTTCTATGTCCCCCCTGTGCCCTTTTAGCATGAAATATGCAAATCACAGTATGCCAGCAATGCTCAAATCGGGATTTTCGGGGTTATGGTATGTTCTCCCACTCTGTGACTTACACATTTTGGATTAAATAGAGGATACACTTACAAAAAAATAAACAAAATCAACTCCTACTATAAAACATTTAATTAACCAAATATATGGCGCTACAACAAATTAAACAAATAAAATACTGACCCAATTCTAACTTGTTCAGAGTGAACAAGCAATACCTAATAAAACAAAGGTTAAATCATAATAAATGGTTTTCATAAACCAACAAACTTATATTTCTTTTCACTTCCATATAGTGTCCTTTTAAACTTCAATACAATCAAGAGCTCCAATAGGCTCGATAATTTTCAATATAAACTGTGTTATCCTTTTTTTTACAACACATCACTATCTATTATATGAGTATTTTATAATAAAACAATATATAATTCTGATTAGAGTACTTTTACTCATTTACTTAAACGTTGGGCTTTCACAATGTTCTCATGTTACCACCTCTCTCAAATCAACAATTCACTACTGTGATTGGGAAAACATTTGCGTACTCCCGAGCTACTGAAGACTACTTTAACATGTCAAAAATTAAGATCACTCCCCGAATCTAATTGTCTCCACTAAACTCGTTAATCACTACATTATACAACATTACATTAGGGATTTATCATTATCTGTCTTAAAAGACCATCATATCAATAGAAAGCAACGATCTGAACTTGCAAGCGGTAATCCTCATCTACAAGAACCTCGGTTCGAAGACCGGGTTGTTAAAACCAACTCTAAACACTCTGTGTATTATAACTTCAAAACAGACGGCTATTCAAACCTACCACAACATCAATGGCGAGGGGTCTGGCCTGGCCATTTACCGTGATTTATTGTTGGGGAGCAGGAACATTACGGTCAGACTCGCAAGAGGCGAGCTACCCTCCGCTTTCATACAGATTTTTCTTAAATGCAGTTCTTTGAACAAACAAGGCTTCATTCTACTTATTTTAACAACATATTTAGGTTCACTAGACCCATTCTTTTTACCTTGGCATTTATTAATTATGAAGTGTCCTCATTGGTGGGTAAGAATAATTCAATACAACAACAAATACTTAGGGGCTTCACATAAACGAATCTGGGTTCGATTCTTTCAAATGCCACGGAAACCATTTCCCATGCTGGAGGACTTATACATTAACGACTTATAGCAGGCCTTTGCCTTACACTTGCGCTCATAATACAATTATTTCACACCCTTTTATAATACAACACACACAACGGCCTTGTGATCACATCACTATTTGGAGGACTTACTATAGCTCAATTACCACGACCAACTGCCCCTCATAATTAATTTTACCAAGTATATTTAGGTTCAACGCATTCCTAGCGTGACAAATTTACTTCAATGCGCTACATTACGCTTATCCTTTATTGCCAAATTGCCTTCAGAACTGATAAATTCAACAATACACATTTGATCTACATCTCAATTTTATATTAATCCTCTCCCGTGAAATAATCGCTTTATTTTAAGAACATGTGTTCACAACAGGTATTTATTCCTTTAATGGAGCTCAAAAGCTACTACTTTCATATAATTCATCATAATCTTCATTTATATACTTATTATTATTATTATTATTATTATTATTATTATTATTATTATTATTATTACGCTTGCTCTCATATAATTAAATCATTTATCAAATACACTGATATTTTATTTCATACATTTTTCCTCAGGGATTTATTCATTTCACAGAATTATTTTATACTTTCTCAATTTTTATCGTTCAGATCGCGCTATTATTCTGTTATTTGTTATTCAAAAACATCCCTATTTTCCCATTCTCAGGTGGATTGTACACAAATATTCCCCAAAACATAACATAATGAAATGGTTACTCACATGAGGTCACGGTCACCGACCGTATTTTCCAGCGATGTTTCATTTTCGTCCACTTTATGTGTTTAAGCCATCTTAATTAATCCCATTTCACACAATGACATTTCTTGATACACATACACAATATTTACGTTATACACTGGTAACATTTTGAATACAATTCTGTATTCTTTTATCATACACAAATAAATTCACTAAAATTATTACACTAACACAAATTTTCTATATTTACAATACACTGCTTTTAATCACTGAGGCTTTGATTTTGCCTTACACACGTGATTTCCTCTTCCCGTTTCCAAGGGTGAAACTCTTAGATGTCGGCTCCCTATCTGGCAAGAAGTTGAAAGTCTCGATCAATCTACCCCTCCCTGGAACGGCTATTCTTCAAATCTGGTTTCCTGACTATTCGGCTTCTATTTTTACTAGCTCGAAGTCGTTTCTTTCTAGACACTATTTAATTTGTCTAGAAAAGTCTATCTTGTTTACGGCACCTTGAATACTTTATCGGTGACCTATGCTTCTCTAGCATTTACTGCTATTCCTTAGTTTCGTAGCTTAATGCTTTTACTGTTTGTTTGTCTCCTGTTAGACAACGTCTTGGATTAACTTTTCCCTTCTTATTTTCTTCACTCTAGTCCCTATCTTATCGATACACTAGGCGTTATTTATTTCGTCCGACCCTGATCGGGTTCCTTAACTTTGCTGGAAATGTTTGTTTCACGATCTTTGGTACTTCAAAACGTTACGATACTTTCGGTCGTTTAACTGAACTGTTATTTGAAGACCTATCGCCTGTTCTTTAAGTTCGCAGCCTACTTTGACTGTAATACGGAACTTTTCACTATATAGACTGACGCTTGCTGAACAAAATCCTGTACTAGGATTTTCCTAAGTCTTCACACGGCGATACTATGATGATACTTGATGCTTCCTCGTGCAGCGTCTCGGTGCTCACGGAACTGGATGGTTGTCGATACAGTGACGCCCCCTCGGGCTGTCTGAAACTGCATGATGTGATGCTCCAACGTCACGTCCCTTGGACGGAATAATACTGCATATACGATGCTCCAACGTCACGCCCCCCTGGGCTGACTGATACTGCATGATTGGTCTGGCTCTGCCAGGACTTTTATACTTTTTGGCAAAAAAAATATAAAATCCTCGTCTTTTTCATCACTAACGTTTGAAGCAATATTCGCACACTTTTGAAAATTATATCTCCGGAAAGCTCGTTTTCTAAACGTAAACTGACCTCTTTGCTCATAAAAATCGATCGTACAATTCTGAGATATTAAATAAAGTTTGGTCTTCAGATACGTGGGTGTTACAGTTGATTTTTAATCCCCACCTCCTCGGGTCTCGGGGAACTTTTAATTACGTAATGCCGCATTTGCACTTTTTTCCTGGGCAATTATTATAACATCTTTTCTCACAAAAAAAATCTATTCTGAAATGATTCACAATGATGTATTTCTTTTGTTAATTATATGCTCGCAAATGGCTTAAATCTAATTATTCTTCCTCTTGCACAACTGCGAGGATGCCATTTTACTGCAACGTAAGCTCAATTTCCGAAACCTTCTCTCGCTCACTCCGAACGGAAAGTTTCTCTCGTTCTAATCATAGCCATGTTCGCTCCTTATCGGTGCGTCACGCGTGATATCATTTCCTGGAGCCACCTGGGCTCTTATTATTGCACAACATTAAACCAGTCCTCTTGTATAAAATCTTTCTATGTTCCTCTGAAGACTGTATTTTTCCTCCCTTCTTTTACCAACAAAACATGGATTCGACCCCTTGAACCAATGGTACATGGGTTCAATATATCGATTTTCAAGTAGTTCCAACTTTTGCTACTAAACGCCACCGTCAACAACCAACTATTTCTGAACTTGGTTACTAGATGCCATCGCAGTCGGCTCCTGGCGACGAACGTTGGAACCAAGAGCGTTATTCAAATCTAACCTCTAATTAGCTTCACACAAGTGTAATTAGTGGAAGGTTATTTATCATGTCATAAATTTATGACATGGGACCACCGGCTTTACTTCCCCTCCGAAAGAAGGCATACTGAGGGATTTTTAACGCTCTTTAACAATCTGACGACTTCGGCCGGGTTTGAACCCGCAACCTTGGGCATAGAAGCTTAGCACGCTACCAACTATGCCACCGAAGCTGCCGGCACAAAGGGAGAGATTTATGTTACATAGTCGAAATGACCACCAGCAGCTTCTACACTACGCCGATGGCGCCAAACTACGGATGTCAGTGTATGTGGCGTAATGGCACCACATACGCAATGATTTCTTCACGTAGCTCATTGTGTAACTGGTTTTTGTCGACAAACGTCCTCCTTGACGGTCCCCCACAGATAGAAATCCAGTGGTGTCAAATCAGGAGACCGAGGTTGGTACTCTACCGACCGTAAATTTTCCTCAGCCATTGGTGCTCCTTGGCTGTCTTCCGGTGTATTGGTGTACTGGTTCCCTCACCAGCCGCCCATGCGCTGCACCAATTGTCATCGCCTCCTGCTCAGGACTAATTTAACCAGTGGCGGTCGGAAATAAGCAGTGTTGCACAACAACCAGCCTTCTTTAAGAAAAACAATTAATGCCGTAATAATATTTTTAGTAATAAAAGCTGTACGTTTCCTTTCATAGGTATAGGAATTCATAATCTTGTTCTTTAATAATTCAGGAAATCTTATAGTAAGTGACTGTGAACTGTATGAGAAAGCGAACCACGCCAACTGTCTAGGAGCACTCGTCCGTTTGGTCGTTGCCAGGCCCAAGCACCGACCGGATCTCGATAGTGAAGGGTATGGCAGAGATGCTAGACTGAGTGAGTCCTACCCCAACAGCTAACTCGGCTGGTCGTTGCCCGCTGATTGCAACAAGGGAGGTTCGGCGCGGACGGAAGCATCCGCAATGCTCCGTTAACTGCCAATACCATGTCTTGCAATGTAATTTGCGAGTTCTTGTGACACTCGTGTTTTTTTCCTCGTATATAACTTACGTTGTTTTGTTCTCGTGAAGGTTTTCTTGTAGTCTAACTTATAATCCATTTAATCCGATTGCAATGTGATGTTCTATGAACTGCGGAATTTGTGACGAATGAGGTACATTCCCGCAATTGAATATGGTTTTCTCTGATATCAAGCAGTCTTAAACCTTACCACCTACCCCCACCCTCCCCTCCCTCCCCCTTAATGAAAATAGTGCAATTTCCGGTTCAATTATCTGCCAGCCGCCACTGATTTTAATAGTTACTAATCTCATGCGGAAGTGGAGTGTAAGTGTAAATCTCTTTATGTTCGACTATGACGAAATGTAAATATTATATGTCAGAAAAGTGTACTATAATGAGGCTCATTATAGTGCCAGTTTTCATTATGGTACAGTTTCTCCCACCAATCAGAGCTCAAGATGTATGATGTGAGAACAATTAGGTACTTGATAGCTTCGCACTTGAACACAGAATCCAACATGTCGGACATGAATTACATGATTTGAAAGTTGACAATGTAAAATATATCCGATCAACCATTGTAGTTATAATGGCAAACACAAAAACAAAATCAGCACGAACCTTTAATGTAATATCCCCAACTCCATTTTCTACACAGGGCATTCTTTCATACAACTTCGGTGACAGTTTGAGTGAATGCTGGTGCAGACAGCAGGCTGTAAACATATGGCATTGCCAAGCAGACAGAGCGCATGCGTGGTCAGAGAACTTGGAAAGCACACAGAGCAAACTCGGCGCTTGCACTCCGATCACTAAATTCAAGTGACTGAATCGGATTACCAACCCCAAGATTGCAGGTTCGCCCCTGGCCGCGGAAAGTGATTTTTGAAAGGCGACAAAAATCACGACATGGATGTCATACGTTGTTGGCATGTTAAAGAACCCATTTGAATTCGATAGGCCGTGTTCAATGGCAAAATTAATCTCGGGATATTCCGCCTACACAAAGTTCCTCCATTCTCTACTAAAAAGTGCTGTAGTGTCAAAAAGCTTAGCTTGACTTTCATAGCGTACAAAGGAACGACGAAATTTGACATGCAAGCTGTCCTCTGGGTGTCAATTAACAAAGCTCGCACCCGGCATCCGAGGCCATACGATATTATTAATATTAAGTGACTGAATCTCGACAGATATTTATGAATATTTATGTTCGAACATAAAATTAAATAAAATAAAGTTATAATTATCGTCGATCATAAACAGTCGTATGCAACTCGCCTATAATGGTAATTAAGACACTCGTATGGACACTCGTCTTAATTATTGCCATTATAGGCTCGTTGCATAATGTACTATTATTTAGAAATTATTGAATCACAAACAGTGAGTACCTTTTATTGGACCACTCTGTAGTTTGCAGAGCCGGGAATCGAACCCAGGATCTCTGGGATGGGTGCCAATAACGAGGCGTCACCAATGTTTACAGAGCTTTGTTAACTACACTATAAAAGGAACATTAACAATCGGCATCACATTTAAATAACACGTAACCTGCGTTGTGAACTCAAGCCGGCACGGCGGGTAGATGAGCACCATTACGAGACTGGCAGAGCACATTTGTCCGCCCACGAGCGAACACGCGATGTAGCGAGATGAATGCTCCCCGCCTAGTGACGGACGTCTGACTTCTCGCGTACAACTCACAGCTATCAGTTAACCCGGCAATTCGTACTGCGAGACTTAATCTTCAGGTGTAAACTGACGGGCTCTTGCCGAAAGCTATTTCCATTTCTCTCTGCATCTGCCTTCTGCATAAGATGGTTTCTACTCCACCTAATAAAATAGCGCACAGTGGCCATAATCAAATTATAGATTATGAAAATATATTTATGAGCTAAAATAACGAAAAGTTTAAGCTCCTTCACTACACGATTGCTACATTTATGAAGGTGGTATGCCTCATGCATTTGTCAACAGGAGAGGAGAAGAAAGGAATGGAGAGGATATGAGAGAAGAGAAGAGGAGAGAAGAAGAAAGGGAAGGAGAGGATATAAGATAAGAGGAGAGGAGGAAAGATAAGAGAGGATGAGAAGAGAAGAGGAGAAAAGAGAAGAGGAGAGGAGAGATGAGTAGAAAAGAAATGAGAAGGGGAAAGAAGAGGAGAGGATAGAACGAGAAAAGGAGAGGATGTGAGAGAAGAGGAGGGAGAGGAGAGGAGAGGAGAGGAGAGAAAAAAAGGAGAGAGGAGAAGGGGAAAGCAGAGAGGAGATGATTAGAAGAGGAGAGGATGTGAGGAAAGAGAAGGGGAGAGGAGAGGAGAGAAGCGAAAAGGAATGAAGAAAAGAGGAGAGAAGGGGATAGAAGAGGAGAGGAGATTAAGAAGAGAAGTGGAGATGAGAAAAAAGGGTAGGAGAGGACAATAGAAATGAGTAGAGGAGAGGATATGAGAGAAGAGAAGGGAAGAGGAGAGAAGAGGATGTGAAAGAAGAGATGGGGAGAGGAGAGGAAAGGAGATTAAGAAGAGGAGAAGAGGAGAGGAGAAGAAAAGTTCGGAGAGGATATGGGAGAAGAGGAGAGGAGAAAAGAGGAGAGGATATGGGAGAAGAGGAGAGGAGAAAAGAGGAGAGGATATGCGAGCACGGAAGGAGAGGAGAGAAGAGGAGGGAAGAGTAGAAAAGAGGAGAGGAGAAATGATGAGAGAAGAGGAGAGGATATGAGAGAAGAGAAGGGGAGAGGAGAGAAGAGTAGAGGAGAAAAGAGGAGAGTATAGGAAATTAAGAAGAGGAGATGAAATGAGGAGAGGAAAAAAGAGGAGAGAAGGAATGAGTAGAGTAGAGGAGGGGAGAGAAGAACCTTTAACATTCTCATATTTTTGTTTGTTGCATATAATTAATAGTACCTTCTGTCCTGCAGATCGAACAACAGTATAGCATTTAGGCGTGTTACACCAAAGTTAAGAGCACGATTGAAATGTTCACATTATAATAAATTATTGATATTTCACGAATATAATACCGATATATAATAAGTTTAAATATTACATTTTTCATGATTACTACTAAAAAGAGTCATACTTAAAATACATCACATACGTTTCGGTGGAAGCGGTGCGCGAAGTGCGATAGCTTATGAATGCTATCTGAGACCGAGCTCTAGTTTGTTTTAGAAATCAATCCAGACATTTATAAACACCCCTTCTGGCTTTGTCACCAATAACAATTACAAGAAGTGTCTCACTATCCAATTGTTCTATGTTACCAACCAAATATTTTCAAGGAATATTCAATAAAACAAAACTGTATAGTTTTCTTCAAATGTAAAATTAACTTTTTGAAGAAAGAGAGTTCCTTCTATCAACATCAGGCAATAAATAAAAAAGAAACTGAATATGTCTTAAATATTGTTTTATTTCTTTATCGCATAATACGCTTTTTCTTCAAAAACATAGGTTCAGGCAAACATAACGTAATTGTGAAAATCAGGCATAGTTTTAATTTGTATGACTTACTTTTACATAATCAGAAAGAGAAGAATATTTTCCCTGCGATCACTTTGCATTATGGGAAATAGGCAGTGGGGGTAGTAAAGGGCGAAGATTATTGTGGATATGTGAGTTCAAATGAGAGGCAAGTATGATACTACTTGTAATTTCATACTCACCGTTAAGGTAGATATTGCTGTTGTTTCATTTGAGGGGCTTGGACATCGTAGTCATTTTGCCCCGTATACTTGGTTGTGCATGTGAAGAATCTGTCTGATAATCTTAGTTATTGTGGTGTGTGCACTTGTAGCCTAATTCGGATGAGGATTAGGAAGGGGTAGCCGTGACCTTACGTTGGGAACCATTTGACTGGAATAAAAGTGGGAAACCTACTGAAAATCACTTCCGGGATGGCTGAGGTGGTATTCGAACCACGTCTCCTCAGCTTTACCCCGTTTCAGCTTTCTCAGACCAGAATTATATTTCTTGACAGAGTCGGGAATCGAACACGGACCTCTGAGGCGAAGCCAAGCATGCTAGCCGCTACACCAGGAAGTGGACTTGGGTAACAAAGTTGCTTGAAAGTTTCTTTTGACTTGCTCGGTCATTTCCATCAGAACAGGAAGGATACTGTCAAGACGGAAAGCAAGTCAGTGCAGCCAGCATCCTTGGCTCATCATTCCCACGGGCCAGGCTGCACCAGCTGGCACTTGCCACCGGAAGTCGTGTGGGCCTCCTCTTTGTCGGGGATCATCTCACTCAATGGAGAGGTGGAGAGGTCAGGCGATAAGATTTGTTCCTCATTAGAAGCGCATTACTGTTGATAGAACATGTGTTCCAGATTAACTCATCAGTCTAGGCTGTCAAAGAGCAGCTAGTGTCTTCGGTGGCGTAGTGGGTAGCATGCTGAGCTTATATGACCAAGATCGCGGGTTCAAACCCGGCCGAAGTCGTCAGATTCTTTACGAGCGTTAAAAATCCCTCGGTATGCCTTCCTTCGGAGGTGAAGTAAAGCCTCCCATGTAGGGTGGCCATAAATGTTTTGGCCTAGACCGGGACATCGTAGTACGTAGTACCCGGGAGAGTGTGGGGGTGAGGGGGTGAGGGAGGGGTTGATGGGAGGGGAGGGGGAGGGAGGGGGGGGGAAGGGTGTGCCCCAGTGATAGCCTTACTCCATGGAAGTGGGTTTGTGAAATCAAAACTAAGATTATTTTTCTTCATATTTATCACTCACATGGTTAAAAATTTGAGAATCGTAATAACTTCGTGTTCCTTAATACCTACTTAAACTAACAAACAATGGCTTGGCTGAGCAACAGAAATCTTCTTATATTGTAACAGTCCGAATACTTCCCCTTAATTTATATGTTTTATAAGCAGCAAAATTAATTATTATTATTATTATTATTATTATTATTATTATGTATATTTTAATTATCATATCGATTCTAGATTTATTCCATAATTTCTTTATATATATAGAAGGGGTTTAATTATTGTTTGGCGGAAGTAATAAAATGGAGATTTTAGTTAGATTCGTTATAGGTTATATTTTATACAAGACTTGATTGGGAAATATGTCGTTCGACGTGTCGTCAGTTTCGCCACGGGTAGTCCGCCAAAAATAGACTTGACTTTCGAGATATATGTACAAACATTCCGGGGACGCGAGGCTTCTAGACAAAGCAAGTTGGTCAGTTAGCGCTGACGTCACGAATTCTCGGAAGAACATCGCATCAGGACGCTGATTTAAAATTACTTCAGAAGCAACCCCACGTGGTTAACCCAACTAATGAAGAGGCATGATCAGAACTTAGGGATCTGGAGTGGGGAGCTACGTCATCAGGATACCTAATTGATTGGTCGAGAAATACTGCAGAGTGGGGAAGTTCATCTTCCATAAAAACCAATGGTCATCTACTCTCAAGACCCAATCTTCTCAGATTTTCTGAATCTTCACGTCTATCAGACATCTTCGCTGCGAGATCGCAACTTATCAGTTCAAGAAGTTTTAAAATTAATACTACTGACGTGAATATGATCGTGTCCTTGATCATATTCACAAAAGTGAATTTTGGAGCAAAGCCATTCACATATGTCAGTCGGGAGACGGGACAAATTGGTTCCCTGCCCGTATCAAGATAAGGATCTATACAATATTGAGGCAGAACCAAACAACATCCGCAAGCAAGATCAGAGGGAAAACCAGACTACCACTATGAAGAAGACGGCCGTGAGTTCCTTTACTAAATCCAATCAAGTCTCTGTAATTCTGTTTATGGCAAATTAGAATCCAGCTTTTGTTTAAATTTAATTCATATTCCATTTTGTAACTCTCGCCAATTTAATATAACTTCCAGATTTTTTTTAAATTCATTTGTTTCTCTTTTTACGTCTTTTGCTGCTTTAAATTTTGATCAATTAAATTTTGTTCTTAAGTAATGGTAGGACTTTCATTTCCAGTAGCTAGCTTTAGACATAATGCATACCTTCTCCCAGTAGCGATAAGACAATTGGTTAATGGCTCAGCTATACCACGGCTTGAGAGAAAGACGTTTCGAGTGCTCTATCACTATTTTAATTAAATACATTGGCACATCTAAAGTAAGTGTTAGATGACCTGGCGCCCACACGAGCTGATTATAATCATTGCTAATGAACAGGTAAGAGGTAAGTATGCTATTGGTGGTGTGAGTAAAGCGGTGCTTGTTCTTGTTGCGATTCTTCTACTGTACTCCAGGAGAACGCAATATTGGAGCCCCGCCAGGAACGTAACCTTTGGTCACTTAGAAGGACCGGGAACGTTACATTTGTGCGCTCAACGTGGAGCGAAAACGTTACATTTGGACGCACAACTGTGGAGTTTCTTATATATGTATATTTTCGTGCAAGGTTAGTAACAAAACGTTACATTTGGCGCCCAACGTGGGGCCGAAAACCAATTGTTTGTCGTGAAGGGAAAAGGATATATTTCAGTGCAAGTATTTTTGGGGGTGATAATAAGTTTTTTTGTGTGTGTCGGTATGGCGGATAAAGATAAGATGAAGCTGCGAAGTGGTATAGAGGTGACGGGAGATGGTGAAGAGAATGGTAGTAGCGTGAATCTGGAGATGGAGATAGACGAAGCTAGGAATTTAGCGGAGGTAAATTCTAATGCGACTAGTGTAGAGGGTAGTTCATCGGAGATGTCAGCACAGGATAGCATTTTGAGTATATTAGTTCAAATGAGACAGGAAAATAATAATAAATTTGAGCAACTAAATAAAGAATTAAAACATGAAATGGAAAGTAATAATCAAAAATTAAATAAAGAATTAAAACAGATGGAAAGTAATAATCAAAAATTAAATAAAGAATTAAAACAGGAGATGACGAAATTAAATCAGGGACTAAAGCATAATAGTCAGAAAGTAGATAAGGTCGTCAAAGAGACAGAGAGGTTAGGTAAGATGTATGAGCAGCTTGAAGTAGATATTACAACATTTAAAGAAACAGTGAAGGAAGACATTCAGAGGTACATGAAGGTGGAAGCAGGTCAAATAAGGGTAGAAATTGAACAAAAGTTACAGGTGGTAGGAAATGAAATTAGGGAGCTTAACCAGCAGATAGGGGAGAAAGTTAAGGAAGTAACGGTTGAGATAAAAGAGCATAGTAAGAGAGAGGAGAAGAGAATTAATGAAAAGATAAGAGTAGAAATAACGAGGATAAGGAAAGTAGTAAATACTCAGGAGATGAAAATGCAGAAAGCCATTGATGAAGAAAATAGACGGATGAAAGAAGAATTCAATGCTAGCATAAAGGAATCACAGCAGGAGATGAGGAAGAGCTTTCAGAGAATGGTAGATGAAAGAATGAACATTAAATTAGCTGGGATGGAGAAACGTATGTTGGATCGAATGCAACAAGGGGTCTCAGACAAGCACGAAAAACAGAAGGTGGAAGGGGGGAAGGCCAGGAAGGGAAGGAAGGAGAAAAAGCAGAATATTACGGTAGAGAAGACATTAGTTGAAAATAGAATAGATTTTGAGGAGGGGCAGGAAATAGATGAGAGTAGAGAAAAAGAGCAGCAGTTAACGAAGACGTTAGAGAAAAATCGTGTAGAGGATTAAGAAATGCTGGATGTAGGAAAGAGGAGTTTAGAGGTGAGTAACGAGCAGATTATCGAAGTTAGAAGTCCTAGGAGTAGAAAGGAAGTAGAGAAACAGATTACGATGCTAGAAGAAACGGAAGGAAGATTGAAAGAAAGAGATAAAGAATATAGAATGCAATGGCTTACAGTAGTGGCTACGGTAGGTGAAACTAGGGGAGAGGGGAAGTGTAGTTTTGTGGTTGATAAGAGTAGTACTGAGGAGGGAGAAACTATCGTTCTTAGAAGAGAAGAAATAATTACAATGAAACGAGAGAAAGAAAAAGAGGAGGATGATAAAAAGTTAGGAAGGCACGGTAGGGCATTCATGTAATGCGAGGTCAGATTTCCAGTCGTTGATATTCCCAGCCAATACTCTATTTAGTGGTTATGACCTAAATGTAAGAGATGATCTCTTGTGCGATTATGATGAAAAGGTGACAAAACCTAGTGATATTGAAAATTTAAATTCCGTCATTAGCATAAATGTGTTGAGGGCGCGTATAGATACGCTTATAGATACAGGGTGTGTCAAGAGTTGCATTAGCTTGTCATTTTATAATAGGATGAGAGACGAAGGTGTAATATTTCAAGAAATCCCTATCAAATCAACTTTTGTAATAACAGCTGTAGGTAAAAAGTCTCATGTCATTTCTAAGCAGGTTCTGGTGGAAATTTGTATTAATAATGTAATAGGTATGCAGGTATGTTTGGTGATCCCAAACCTTGTGTTTTCCTTGATATTGGGTACTGATTGGTTGTCTGCTAATCAGGTTCAGGTGTGTTACGATGAGAGGTGTATTAGAATGAAATGGGGGAAGAAAGCTGTGATTATTGCATTTAATGAGCCAGGTAAGAGTGATTATTCTCAAAGAGTGTGCGTTATTAAAGTGATTTTGTCAGGTGACAATAAGGTGGGAAGTAGTGACGATGGTTTTAATTTTATTGGCAGTTTGCTGACTAATGACAATCTAGAGGATGCATTATGTCAGGCTGTGGAAGAAAGTTCTTTAGGCATTGATCAGAGGGATCAATTATTGGATGTTTTAGTAAGGAATAGTAGAGTTTTTGAGAATCGGATTGGCGAGGCCAATTGCTACACACACTCATTAAATGTAATTGATCGCAAAGTCTTTGTAGGTAATAGATACCCTATCCCATTTAAATACCAAGAGGCAGTACAACTGCAGATTGACGACATGTTAAGAGATAAAATCATCGAACCATCCTTAAGCCCATATGCTAACTCCCTAAGTACCGTACCTAAAGATGAGTACACCCTTTAAGAAAATACGTGGAATGAGTCAGGTAAGGACTCGTGTGTAACGGAACAACATGTGTCAATGCCCTGGTATACAATTAGTAGTTTTAAAGAGATAGGTAACTAAGTTTACAAGAGGTATATCCGACTGTTGACACATATACTGGAATGAGTGAGTTATCTGAATCAGATAAGCGAAGGGTGACCTAGTACCTTATATTTTGGAATTAATGGGGTAACTTGCACTCAAATATTATGCCTATGTATAAAACTATGCTTTCTTGTTTTATGTGATGTAGGTAAAATTTTGTAAATTCATTACAGAGTACTTGCGAGGAATCAAGTATGCAGGATTATCACATGCGTGTGATGTGTCGTGTGATGAATTAGTGAAGGCAATATTTATTATAATTATTCTGGAGACAAGAAAAATAACGATTTGAATTAAAACGATACAAGTCTCTCAGAATATCAGCCTAACAAACGAGTGTTAGTATGAATGAAATCATACATATCAGGAAGAAAGAAAGGAACATTGACGCTTTAAAGCAACAACAAAGTATTCATTGTTGTAAATATTGAAGGGTATATATGTATATTTTTAATGTTGAAGGGTATAATTTTGTATGATGCTGTTAATTGTTAGGTTAAATGTGTATATAATTTGTTCGCCCAAATCTAAGATTGGACAAAAAATTCTAAGGGCGATGTAACAGTCCGAATACTTCCCCTTAATTTATATGTTTTATAAGCAGCAAAATTAATTATTATTATTATTATTATTATTATTATTATTATGTATATTTTAATTATCATATCGATTCTAGATTTATTCCATAATTTCTTTATATATATAGAAGGGGTTTAATTATTGTTTGGCGGAAGTAATAAAATGGAGATTTTAGTTAGATTCGTTATAGGTTATATTTTATACAAGACTTGATTGGGAAATATGTCGTTCGACGTGTCGTCAGTTTCGCCACGGGTAGTCCGCCAAAAATAGACTTGACTTTCGAGATATATGTACAAACATTCCGGGGACGCGAGGCTTCTAGACAAAGCAAGTTGGTCAGTTAGCGCTGACGTCACGAATTCTCGGAAGAACATCGCATCAGGACGCTGATTTAAAATTACTTCAGAAGCAACCCCACGTGGTTAACCCAACTAATGAAGAGGCATGATCAGAACTTAGGGATCTGGAGTGGGGAGCTACGTCATCAGGATACCTAATTGATTGGTCGAGAAATACTGCAGAGTGGGGAAGTTCATCTTCCATAAAAACCAATGGTCATCTACTCTCAAGACCCAATCTTCTCAGATTTTCTGAATCTTCACGTCTATCAGACATCTTCGCTGCGAGATCGCAACTTATCAGTTCAAGAAGTTTTAAAATTAATACTACTGACGTGAATATGATCGTGTCCTTGATCATATTCACAAAAGTGAATTTTGGAGCAAAGCCATTCACATATGTCAGTCGGGAGACGGGACAAATTGGTTCCCTGCCCGTATCAAGATAAGGATCTATACAATATTGAGGCAGAACCAAACAACATCCGCAAGCAAGATCAGAGGGAAAACCAGACTACCACTATGAAGAAGACGGCCGTGAGTTCCTTTACTAAATCCAATCAAGTCTCTGTAATTCTGTTTATGGCAAATTAGAATCCAGCTTTTGTTTAAATTTAATTCATATTCCATTTTGTAACTCTCGCCAATTTAATATAACTTCCAGATTTTTTTTAAATTCATTTGTTTCTCTTTTTACGTCTTTTGCTGCTTTAAATTTTGATCAATTAAATTTTGTTCTTAAGTAATGGTAGGACTTTCATTTCCAGTAGCTAGCTTTAGACATAATGCATACCTTCTCCCAGTAGCGATAAGACAATTGGTTAATGGCTCAGCTATACCACGGCTTGAGAGAAAGACGTTTCGAGTGCTCTATCACTATTTTAATTAAATACATTGGCACATCTAAAGTAAGTGTTAGATGACCTGGCGCCCACACGAGCTGATTATAATCATTGCTAATGAACAGGTAAGAGGTAAGTATGCTATTGGTGGTGTGAGTAAAGCGGTGCTTGTTCTTGTTGCGATTCTTCTACTGTACTCCAGGAGAACGCAATATTGGAGCCCCGCCAGGAACGTAACCTTTGGTCACTTAGAAGGACCGGGAACGTTACATTTGTGCGCTCAACGTGGAGCGAAAACGTTACATTTGGACGCACAACTGTGGAGTTTCTTATATATGTATATTTTCGTGCAAGGTTAGTAACAAAACGTTACAATATTTATTACTCCCACGTATCAAAAAACCTATTATTAATTATAACAGATTTATTTTCCTTGATATCAACTTACCCTAACATCCTAACATCTAACAAACAATTGTGTAGGCTTTCAATAGAATGTTTTTTCCTTTTTTGACAAAATTACATTTAATTTTAATCAAATAACATTGTGGTGTTTGAAGCCATATTTTCAGTGTTGCCTTAGTAAACAAGAGTTTAGTGCTTTTCAGTAATCTCATGTAATTTATTTCAGGATTAGGGCATAACCCATCTCTTTTGGGTACATTCGTGTTGACCGACTGAAAAGCACTAAACTCTTGTTAATCAAATAAATTAAATAAACATTTGTTAATATTAATGTCAGGCTAAACGTGGGAGGTGTTTTTAATTTTAATCATCTGCCTGTTCATCAGAATTTTTTTCTTTATCATACCAAAAGTATTTTTGGGAACTACTTATCTTTCTCAATACGTCTTTGTTTTTTAAGAGCATCTCGTAAAACTGGTCACAAGTGTATTTAAATTTCATTCGAACCATCAACATTGAACTCATTGTCATTGAGTTATATCAAGTCGTGATTTCTCAGACGACCACAAGTTGTTCATGATGGAAAAAACTCTTTCTACGGGAGCACTGGTTCCTGGCAAACACATAGCAAATTCAACAACTTTCAAAATATGCAATGTCCTCACTACTAAGTCTTGCGAATATTTGCTTCCATCTCTCTTCAACAGGAGTTTTTACCTTGGTTCCGTCCACTCTGTTCCATTCCTTTATATTTTCAGACACAATCTCTTTAACACACTGCCACTGTTCAAAGAGTTTGGTTTCTTCGTCATCATCTTCAGATATTTCCTTGATCTGTCTGGCATTAAAATTAGATAGGCTGGTCTGGATATCACTCCATGAAGGAACTGTTTGTAGTAAAATCCACGGCAAGTTATGTATGCCTCCGATGCTCAATTTCCATTTGTCTAAATAGTCAACACAAGTTTTGTAAAATGTTTCACTGTTGCTGTAAAGTCCTGGACATTTAGGTCTCGTTTTCCTTCTTCCTGTAAATTTAATATCAGTGTTTTTACATTAGTAGGAATATATCCCTCTTCCTATCTAGATTTCATCACACTTTTGAGTGAGTGTATGCGCCAAGCAATTTCAGTAGCGGAGATATTATCCTTCTCTCTTCAAAACGGTGTCTTCAAAAGCTGAAATCTGGGATGTCGCAAACATCAGCCATGGCTTAAAACATTGATTTTCAAAAAAGTTGGCTTAGAAAGTAAGGGCATTTTTCCTGGGAAAGAAAGTAGGACTTTAGGCCTTCAAATATCTTCAGAATCTGTGTAATAGCTGGGCCAATAGACAGAAAACGAGTGTTTCCGTGCTCTAATAACTTTGAATATTCCACTCCGGTGAAATCACAAAATTCTTTCAGTTGCTCAATTCTGACGGTATATATGTGGAAGTATTTACAGTATATACTTTAACTGCCTTGGAGGCTGGATTTAGACAGCTCCTTAACCCGGTCCATGAGTCAATTAAAATTGGCTACATGGATAATTCTTGCCAGGCACGTCCACGTCGTGGGGGTGGCAACGGTACTGTAATATACCATGGAACTACAGTAACGGCTAAGTTCTGGTGAGGACCCAGTCCTATGGGGTATAACATAGGCACAGGGTTACGTGCGAAGACCTCAACGGCATCTGCAGTGGAGAAGATGGACTTTGGTACAGTGAAGATGGCGGAAGAGGCAACCCAGTACTCAGGGGTTAAATATGAGTACAACCTGCTGCCTTGTAGGTTTGGTAGTGGAATACCAAAGGCTAAGGGAGACAACCCTGACAGAAAATCCTCCAATATGTTAGGCCTAGCAAGTCAATAAAGGAGTAAATAGTTATGCGCTTTCAATGTTAAAACGAGCTTCGGAAAGAAGAATACCCAAAATGGACAGCTCACACGCCTTACAGTTGACAGGAATGATGGCATCCAGCCTGATGTTATTCAATGTAAGGGTGTGGGAAAAAACAGAATAAAGAAAGATAAACCCAAAATGAGAATAGGAACACTGAATGTAATGACATTAACTGGAAAATGTGAAGAACTTGTAGATCTGATGGAAAGAAGGCAACTGGATGTATTAGGTCTGAGCGAAACCAAATGGAAAAGGAAAGGGAAGAAAATTTTAAGAGGAGGATATACCCTTTACTGGTGTGGTAAATGGAAAGGGTCACATAACGGAGTGGGCTTTGTTCTAAGTAAGAAGGTAGATGCTGTTGCAGATATTAAATATATTAGCGACAGAATCATTAGATTAGAGGTACCATCAAACGAAAAAATACCAACCCTAGTGCAGGTTTATGCCCCACAAACGGGGTGCAAGGATGAAGAGAAACAGAAGTTCTTGGAACAGCTTGAGAACCAATTGGATAAGGAGGACATTATGATAATAGGTGACTTAAATGCTCAGGTGGGATGCAAAAGGGAGGGTGTAGAAAGAGTGATTGGTCCATTTGGTTATGGAAACAGAAATCTAGAAGGGGAAGACCTGCTTGATATGTGCAGTCGAAATAGTCTTCAAATTCAAAATACCTGGTTTAAGAAGAGAGAAAGCCATAAAGTAACTAGATACAGCTGGGATGGAAGACATAGACCAATGATAGACCTTGTAATAACAGCGGGTGAAGCAGGAAAACAAGTTGTGGATGTCAAAGTCGTTCCCAGTGAAAGTATCGACAGTGACCATAGGCTTGTTCTAGTTAGTATAACTGGTGTTAAACTGATTAATTATAAGATGGAAAAGAAACAAAAGATCAAGGTCTGGGAGCTGGAGAAATCTGATAAACGTGAGGAATTTCAGAGAAGAATTATAGGAAAAGTTCCAAAAACTGATACCGAAAGTGCAGAGGAAGAGTGGCAAAATTTTCGAAATGTCTTAGTTGGAGAAGCTAGAGAATTATGTGGCGAAACAAGTAGTAAAGTTCGACATAAAGAGACTGCCTGGTGGAATAAGGAAGTCAAGACAATAATTCAATTAAGGAACAAAGTAAAGAAAAAATTAGAAGTGGAGAGACAAAAGAATGACAGAAATGAGGATAAAATCAGATCACTTGCTCAAGAATATCGAGAGCACAAATTAAGAGTTAAACGCATAATTAATGAAGAGAAGGATAAGATTTGGGATGAATTTGCAAAGAAACTGGAGGAAGATACAAAAGGTAATACGAAATTATTATATAAAATTGTGAAAAACAATAAAAGACAACAGGAATCAGTTACAGGTTTGGAAGGAAATAATGGAGAAGTGATAAGAAGCATAAATGAAATCAGGAAATTAATGGGACAGTATTTTGATCAACTGTTAAATGATGCATCTAATAATGACAGTGGGGACACGAACATCAATTTAGGGGCCAATGATGAAAACCACCAAGAACCACCCCCAACCTGGTCTGAAGTGGAAGAAGCTTTAAAAGCGATGATCAAAGGGAAATCCACTGGAGCTGATGAAGTAAGTTCAGACATGATAAAAGCAGCAGGAATTAATGGGATACATTGGTTGTACAGAGTATTACATGCTATATGGAAGGACAATAAGATCCCTGATGACTGGTCTAAAGGTGTAATAGTGCCATTGTTTAAAAAAGGAAACCGGAAAAAGTGTGAGAACTATCGTGGAATTACTTTGTTATCCCATGGTCTAAAGATCTTGGAAAAAATAATTGCAAAAAGACTACGCAGACACTTAGAAAAGGCTTTAGAAGAAGAACAACATGGCTTTAGACCAGGACGGAGTACTATTGATTTGATCTTTGCTGCAAGAATGCTTATTGAGAAACATCTTGAAAAAGGGAAAGAATTAGTAATGGTATTTCTAGATATAGAAAAAGCTTATGATAGCATTGCAAGATCAAAAATTTGGGAATGTTTAGAAAGGCACAATGTCCCAAAAGGCTTGATAAACAAGATCAAAATGCTGTATGAGAACACAAGGGCATGTGTAAGAATAGGTAATGGGGAAAGCAGATGGTTCACAACAAAACAAGGAGTCCAACAAGGAAGTTCACTGTCTCCATTACTATTCATCACAGTGATGGACATAATCCTGAAGAGGATAAAAGAAGAACAGGGTAATGAAACAAATGCCCTTGTCTTTGCAGATGACGTCATGATTTGGGGAGAAAGTGCCAGAGAGGTACAAGAAAAACTGGATTCATGGGACAAGCTGTTCAAGGAGTATGGGTTGAAAATAAGCCAAAGTAAGACAGTAGTGATGACAACAGGACTGTCTAATGCAACCATTTACCTGAATAATCAGCCTCTACAAATTTGATCAATTTAAATATCTTAATAGCACAGTGTGTAAGGATAACAACAACAACAGTGAAGTAACAAATAGAACTAGTAATGCAGCCTCCTTCCATGCACAAGTTAGAACACTACTGTGGGATAATAAAGTGCCCAGGAAGTGTAAACATGTACTGTTTAAGACATACTACATCCCAATTCTAACTTACGGAGTAGAAACATGCACCCTGTCCAGAAGAGAAGAAAGTAGGATTCAGGCATCCGAAATGAAGTTTATAAGAACAATGCTTCAAAGGACAAGGAGAGACAAAGTAAGGAACGAAACAAACAGGACAGAGGCTGGCATAGATATCAGTGCTACAAAATATTTGCAGAAGCAACGATTAGGATGGTATGGGCATCTTCAAAGAATGGGAGATGAGAGGACACCAAAAGCTTATTTCAACAAGATTATCCCAGGAAAAAGACCAGTAGGAAGACCAAAGAAGAAATGGTTGGACCAAATCAAGGATGATCTTGAAGACAAAGGGCTAGACTGGAGAAGGACCCATGAAGACCAACTATTCATGGACAGGAAAAGGTGGCGAGGGATCGTTAACAGCACCCGGGCGACTGGAGCTGGAATTTGATGATGATGATGATGATGACTTTAACTGCAAAGCATTCATTATCAAACGGCAGACAATCTACGGCTGTTTGAATAGAGTAGTGGACTATGTGGGCGCCGCATCCTACACCGATTATTTCTTTCTCTAAACTATGTTGGAGATGTTGCCACACATTATGTTTCCCTTTTCTAGCAGCGCCGCCAAAATTTGTATTAGTGTTATCAGCATTCATAGCTACTACTTTTTCTTGAAGTTTTTTTTTATTAGTTCCTCAAGCATTTTACTCTGGGTATCAGATTGTTCGTTAGGAAGCGAAGAAAAGGAAATAATTTTAACGTGGACTCCAGATAGTGGCAAAAAATAACGAACAAGTACAGGAAAACATTTTTCAGCCTTTTTGTTCGATGCGTCTATGCTGAGAGAAACAGACCCACAGGAACTCAATTCTTTGTCCACTTCATTAATGGATAGTGGAGCCAAGACATTACACACGATTGCCTCAATGTTGGTCTTTCTGGGAGAATATTTTGGCTCAAAAGGCTTTTTAATGAGTTTGGAAAGACAGTCATTTGATCTAAAACTGTGTCCATGAACAACTGCTTGGTAGGCGAACATGCCTTCTTGTGCAGAGATTTTAAAATCGGTGTCCTTTTTTAAGATAAAATGTTGTAAATTAGAAGAAGTGCTGACAGCTTTCTCAGCATCTTTATGTTTTTTTGTTTTTGTGTGTTGGGTAATATCATTTCTTCGCCCATGGGCGACAGAATAATGGACACCACAGGTTTTGCATACTAGTTTTGATCTGTCGGTAGTAGAAATGTCAGTTTTAATAAAATAAAATTCTCTCTCCAAATCTTCATTGAAAACACATAACCGTTTTTTGCTGTTTTGAGAGAGACATTATTCACAACACATACACCAATAAATGACACGTTTTCCTCGAACAGACGAAATGTACACTAACACTGAGCAACCATGCGACCGTATTCACCAAATAGAGAGAAAGAAAATACACAGTACATCCTCTCACCAATAGATCAGATTGGTGACTGGCACTGCACTGGCTCTGACTGGCGCGGGAGAGCACCGCGTCAGTTACAATCGGTACAGTTATCAAGTAAAGCCCAACGTTCATCGCGAAGTACAGTCGATACAAGCAAACATGCATCAAATAGCTCAGAAACGATGAATTTTCGTGCACCTTTTAAAACTGTACTGCAGTTTTTTCAAGCTTGACCGAATTGCCATGAAACTATTGATAAGTTATTTTCTTTGCTAGTTTTTTTTTTCATCACAAAAACGGGACATTGTAGGGAATTTTCGGAAACCGACGGGACGCCCTCACAACCGGTCTAAACCGGAGCTGTTCCGGCAAAACCGGGATGTGTGGCCACCCTACTCCCATGTCATAGATTTTTGGTATGTAAGAGAACCTTCCGGTAACTACAATTGTGTGAAGCTAAATTTGTAGTAGATTTAATTAACGCTCTATTAAGTTCAATAGAAATACTGTAACTACACTGATACAAAATATCAGTGGGGTTGAATTACAGCGAGTGTACCAAAACTTTCAACGTCTGTACAACGTGTGTTTAGAAATTGAAGGACAGCATTTCCAGCAACTACTCTAAAATCATGTAAGTAATGATGGTTATTAAATACGTTAAAAGTGTAAATATGTTGAACTAGTTGGGCGCTTTGCTGTTGCTAGCGCCAGTGTCTTGCTTGACACGCAGCTAGCCACAATGCACCGGCCACCACGCGGCCTCCGCGAGCCTCCATTCCATAAGGGAGGGTCCTCGCTGTACTACCTGGACTTTTGTCTGGAGCAGTGTGGAAAATTCGTGAAATAGCTACTCACATAATAGTTACAGGAATCATTTTAGGATTGTGATAAAATACGCCCGGGAATGCGGTGCACAGTGGGTCAAAATCGAAATCTAGGGGGACAAAATTATTTTTACATTTTAATCGTGAATTTAGAGTGAAAGCAACGTATATAATTTGTTTACTTCATAATAAACATCAGTTAAGACCTTTTTAAGCTACGTCAACACATGCAAGAAATTGTCTATGACTAGGAGTTGGATAGAGCATTCAGTTATCTCTTCAGAACAATTTTCTAACTCTAATTTACTTTTAACACAGTCACAAAGTTCCACTTTTGACATAATCTTCAAACCCAATGCTTCCAACAGTTGTAAACGTGAGAGAACTGGTTGCGCGGCATCTTCTAAAACGTAAAATAACTAAGTAAGTTGCAAAAAATGCAAAACATCTTATAGCAGGCGTAAACTACAAGACTGTATCTACATTTTAACATTAAGTAGAAAATGACGCAGAGTGACGCGACATACTAAAATTCAAAGTGAAAATATAATTTTAAAAATAATAGTTAAATATTATATCATGCAAATATAGCTAAAATTACGTAACAATTACGCCCATTAATAACTGAAACACGTTACAAAGATCATACCTTCAACTACATGTTCCATCTTAAAGCATCACACTAACCACAAAGACAACCAAACCACAGTCAGGGGGGCATGGTGGCGCAGCGGTCAAGCTGTATGCCTCTCACCAAGGCGGACCGGGTTCGATTCCCGGTCAATGCATGTGAGATTTTCGAAGTGAAATTCCATGTCCTGTGGTTCGGATTCCACGTAAAAAGGAGGTCCCGTGGCTCATGATCGCGAGATTAACGGTCACGTTAAACTACAAGCTTCCTTCCTTTTTTCCTTCAAACCACAGCCACTTACATTCACCCTCCAATTCAGACTGCTCGAACAGTGGTGACAGATTTACAGTAAGATGCGTTTATATCCCAGAATGGTGAGCGGCAATTATATGAGAATGCTGTAGAAGTAATAAATACATTTTGATTTTTTAATTATGAAAATAAATAATGTTGTCCTCCTAGATTTCGATTTTGACCCACTGTGCGGTGGTTGGAATATTTAACAACCATTGATCGCTTACCATTTTTCCATGAGCCGAGACGACAGCGCACACACAAAAATCAGCGAACTTATACACTTCTTTGTTTTTACATGAACAATGGGTTGAGAGTAGAGGAGATAGCAAGAAAAGGTCTTGGAAACCTGTTATTACATGTGTTCTTTTGACAGGTACAGGGATGTAGGGCGCGGCGGGCAGTAAATTACAGGCTATAACAACACTTAGTAATGACGTCTGTTGCTCTGAAAGAAGAGAAACTTGCCTCGTCCTGCAATCCTCAAAGGGGTATGATCTACAGTAGTGTAGATCGACAGACAGTTCTAAATGTTGTGATCGTCGGAGAAACGAAGGATCACAAGCAAAGAATGAACGCACCCTTCGTAACTGTACATTTTCATTTTTTCCCTACTTTCTTTCTTCCTTCCTTCCTTCCTTTCTTTCTTTCTTTCTTTCTTTCTTTCTTTATTTCCCCGCTTGCTGTGGCAAAGGTTACAGAATCGAAACCTGCCGCAGTCAGCTGACATTTGAGGGTGCGCAAATGTGCGGGAGCCGTGACAGTAGATTTACTGGCACGTTAAAGATCCCAATCGGGGCAAAATTCCAGCACCCCGGTGTCTCTAAAAGCCCCAGTTGTTAAAAGGGAGGTAAAACCAATAACATTATTTATTACTATTATCATTTCTTTCCTGCTTGCTTTCTTTCTTTCTTGCTTTATTTATTTATTTCTTCTTCTTGTTCCGTATAGACCAACTACGGACCGCGATATTCAACTATTTTGCTTGGACTGGGTCTTGACGTTTGCCCAGTAGTCACTCTTCCTCTGGCTGTGTTGTTCCTTTCTCTCATTTGCCCAGAGGACACCTTTCTTCTTCCTTGGGTGTTTTTCCTGGAACTTCATTTGCTTTACTTCACACCTGAGAGACGTTCGATCTTTTATGTCTTTTTCCACAACTCGCAGTTCCAGCATATCTTTGTGCACTTCTGTCAGCCATGGTGACTTGGTCTTTCTTCTTTGCCAGTATTCATTTATTTATTTCACGTAATAGCGTAGTGACAGAGTCTCGGTCATAATGAGACATAATAAATGAAAGCAAATATACGATCCTGAAGTTTCAAAACATTATTTCTTTCGTGTTTGTTTTTATTAGTATTTGTTGCCCAGTGGCTAGCATTCTTGGCTGTCACCGTGTAGGCCCGAGTTTGTTTCCTGGCTTTTCCAAGAAATTTAGCTCTGGTCTGAGGGCTGGAATGGGGTACACTCAGCCTCGTGAGGCAAAACATAGAAGAGTTTCATTCCCACATTAGTCATCCTGAGAGTGGTTTTTCACTTCAACTCCAGGCAAATGCCGGGATGGTACCTACATTAAGGCCACGACCGATTCCTACCGAAATCAAATTCTACCTCAATTACAAATGTACACACTAATACAGACATCGCAGTGACAGAGGTTATCAGACTACTTCTACACACACCCAAGTACACGGGGCTGCATGACCACGATGTCGCAAAGCCCCTAAAGAATCAACATCAACAACTCATTAGCATTTGTTACATTATAATTTGCACTTTGTACGAATGCTCGAAAATTAACAATTATATCATTAATTCCAGTTTTCTTCCCGAAATCATCAGATCACCCCTCGTACTGACGCCACTGCGTAGTAGCTAGCATTCTTGGCAGTCACCGCAAAGGTCCGGGTTTGATACCGGCTCTACCAAGAAATTGAATTCGAGTCTGAGGGATAGAATGGAGTTAGTGGCGTAACCATTATTTGCATCTGGAGGGGGAAGAACGGATTCAAATACGATCTAATTGCCTTTTTAGCCTACTTTGTATTTTTGAAAGAAAAAAAATGAAAGTAGACATGAGATCTAGACGGGCCAAAAGTTGTCAGTCTGCGTGAGTGTGTATTCTGCCCCCCCCCCTCTCCCCTATCAATTCAAACACGACGAAACCGAATTGAACGAAGTTTGGTACAGAGGTAGCACTAGCAAAGAGCACCTTAGTGCCATGTTTTATATTGCCGCCTTCTTTACCAAAACTTAAATGGTACAAACTTATAATTAAATGATGACCAAACTAATCATCGGATCTTTACCAAATTTGGTAAAAACATACCTTCATATGGGGCGCGTCTTGTGCCCAAACTACAAGGTCATCAGCCGTACCATTTCAGGATGGTGGCAGTGTGAATTATGCAATCTTTATAATCCGTAACTTGGGACCCACCAGTTCCGATTATCGAACCAAAAATGGATTAAATTGTTCTAAAGGACGTCGCCCGCTCGAAATTAAAAGTATGTCTTATAATATTATACTGCAGAAGTGACTTTAAGAAGCTGAGCCGTCTCGGTTACAAGACAAGATGGCAGCTGATCTCTCGTTCTGACCTATATTTTACTAATTTGAGTATGTTGCATGCAATATAGTCTTCTGATAGAAATAATATACACTTTTTGAAGAGCCTAAGAATTTCCACAAAGGAAAAGTTAAGTTGGTTATTGGATATTTCAACAGCCACAGTGCAGCATTGGGGTATAACAACGTTGATGAAAATGGTGAAGAGGTTCTCCAGTGGCAGACTCTTATCAACAACACTAATTCATGACAAGAAACAACCTTCATCTTTCAACAGCGGCCGATGGAGGCGTGGCTACAATCCAGACCTTTTGTTTGTTGATGTTAACATCGCTGAAGAGTCTGCAAAGTCCATAGGTACGCCAATCCCAAATACCCAACACCGACCAATAGTATGCCAAGTCATGCCGGCAATAAGGCCACAGGTCGGTGATTTAACTTTGGAAAAGCAAACTGGGAGAGATTCAAAGACATATTGGATCAGAAAATAACTGAAATAGTCCCTACACCTGAGTCCTACGATCAGTTTGTTGAAACAGTAAAGAAATGCTCACGAAAGACTATTCCTCGAGGGTGCAGAACGACTTACATACAGGGACTTACTCCGACCACTAGACAACAACTGAAGAAATACCTTCAACTTTTCGAGGAAGACCCATGGAGTGAGGAAACAACTCTAGCTAACAAGCACCTTAACAATTTAATCCTTGAAGTGAAGAGAGAGAAGTGGACAAAACTTATGGAAGAACTAGATATGTCCAGAAGTAGCCAGAAAGCATGGAGATTGCTGAGGAGATTGAATGACGATCCGACCAAGAGACCTGTACATGCCAACGTTTCAGCCGACCAAATAGCTAGTATCCTGCTTAAGAATGGTAAACCGGAATGTCGCATCCATAAGTCTTTAACAATACAGATCTCCGGAGGAGGAAACTAGTGATCTTTCTAAACCGTTTATTCAAGAAGAACTGGAGAGGGCAATATCAGATGCTAAGGTTGGTAAAGCTTCTGGCTTAGATGACATAACAGTCGAACAAATATTACACGTTCGTCCAAAAACGAATGAATGGCTCCTATGCTTTTTCAATAAAAGTTTCGGTAGTCGCCAGATACCAAAGTTATGGAGGAAGTCTCGAATAGTTGAAATTCTTAAACCGGGAAAGCGAGCAGATGACCCAAGGGGTTATAGACCAATCTCTTTTCTCTGTCATCTCTACAAGATCTTCGGAACATTGATCCATAATAGACTCCTAGAAGTAGTTGAACCCCTCTTAATCCCGCAATAAGCCGGTTTTCGACCGGGCAAGGATTGTACAGAACAGATACTAAATCTAACTCAACATATCGAGGATGGTTTTGAGACCAGAAAGGTCACTGGGGTAGCATTTATTGATCTAATGGCAGCCTACGACACCATCAACCATCGAATGCTCCTGCGTAAACTGTATGAAATAACTAAAGATTATCATCTCACACGAATGACTCAAGATCTCCTTCAAAATAGACAGTTTTTCGTAGAATTTCAAGGTCAGCGCAGTCGATGGAGGGTCCAAAAGAACGGATTACCACAGGGCAGTGTTCTAGCTCCCTTATTATTCAACATTTATACCAATGATCAACCCCTGCCAAATAACACACGAAGTTTCATCTATGCTGATGATCTCGCCCTTTCCTGTCAGAGTGAGACATTTGAACAGGTGGAGTCTAATCTCAACGCTGATTTGGAAGAGCTGGACATATACTATCGTAAGAACCAGTTAAAGCCAAATCCTAGTAAAACACAAGCGTGTGCATTCCACCTAAAGCACAGACAGGCCTCCAGGAAACTTCAAGTGACCTGGAGAGGAGTGCAGTTAGAACACAATTTCCTGCCTAAATATCTTGGCGTTACTCTTGACCGCACGCTGACCTCTAAACGGCACTGTCTGAACGTGAAACAAAAAGTATCTGCAAGGAACAACATTTTGCGCAAAGTCACTGGATCATCCTGGGGTGCAGCAGCAAAAACAGTCAAAACTACAGCTTTATCTTTGTATGTGTTACGCGGCAGGTGAATATGCTAGCCCAGTGTGGCGTAATTCTGCACATGCTATACAAGTTGATATCGCCCTAAATGAGTCCTGCAGACTCATCACCGGATGTCTGAAACCTACACCGCGTGATAAGCTCCACTACTTAGCTGGAATTGCCCTTCCAGACATCAGGCGCGAAGTAGCTGCACAGAGAGAAAGGTATAAGGCATCAACCTCCGATAAACATCCCCTACATAATCATCATACTCCTCCTCCAAGACTGAAGTCCAGGGAAAGTTTCATGACGACAACAGTTAACATTGGCCAACGGATAAATTCCCGGTTATCTGTGTGGAAGATCAGATCTGAACACCATTGGATGACACCATCGGAACATCTAGCTGCTGGTTTCACTGAAGAATGGCCAGTGTGGAAAACTCTGTACAGGCTCAGAACAGGAGTTGCAAGGTCAAAAGACAACTTGAGGAAATGGGGTTATTCCACATCATCAACCCTCTGTGAATGCGGGGCTCAACAAACTTCTGACCACCTATACCAGTGCATATTATGTCCTGCAAGGTGCACCATCGGTGATCTGATGTCCGCAAGATCTGAAGCCATAGAAATTGCCAAATACTGGGATAAATTTGGTTATACTGTCATCTTTGTTTTGTTTTCCTACTTCATTTAACATTCCTTAACGTAATATTACTTTCAATTTCAAATAGTTTGTGTTATTCTTATTATGTATATGTACATATTTATGTATTTTTTGTATGTTAAATAGTCTGACGCTTTTGACTCGAGTAAATAAATATAAACTTTGTATGAAATGGATTATAATGAATATATAGCTACTCCACTGAGGACATCTCTTAGTCCAAGTCATTATTTGCTAAGACTTTGTATGTAAATCGATTGATAACGTTTGACCTGGATGGACACGTTTGGCTCCGTGGTTAGAGCTTTGGTCTTTCACCCGACCGGCCGGGGTTTAAAACCTATCAGACTTGTACTATTTTGCTTGATTTCTCTTATATTTATTATTTTTTAAGTACTGAGACTTTATAAAATTGAGCGTTTTGTTGTGCATTTTGCAATGGAAAAGATTTAATTAAAACAAAGTTCTCCACCGGATCTGCACGAGCGACAACCACTAGCAACCAGTTGAACTATGCATGTACTAACCACGGCCTACTAGATGCGAGCTGCGCTCTATACTGGCCTTGATATTCCCAGTTAGTGAACCCATGCATATGGTGTAGTTGAATAATTTCCTCTAGTTCCCGATAGAGCGCATTCGGATAGGTGCGATTAAAAATTAGCTGTGCAGTAGGTTTATTAAATGTGTTTCTCCCAGTGATAGGCCTACGTTTAGACAAACGAAGTGTTGTTTCAGTTTCGTTTATTATAAGTAGTCGGTGTTAATATACCGTTTTCATACGTTGTTTGTGGCGTCTGCTGATGAGATTGTAAAATGCTTAAATAAATTATAAACTATAGTTTGAACGCCGCTGCTCAAATCCAGTAGGTCATACTGTTGTGCACCATCTTGCACTTCGAATAGGAAGAAAATAGGAGGTGATACGGACAAAGAGTTATAACTAGGGCTCGGATTCGAGCATATTTGCATATTATTTTCCTGAATATTACACATTGAAAGAAGGCTTTCTGTGGTATTTTCACCTCTCGGGGGCCAACAGAATTGAAATTTATCGAGCATATAAATGCATAAAACCGAGGTTTTCAGAATAGAAGCATATAAATACATATTCTTGTGGTTTTCGTATAAATAGTTTGATTTTCTTCGAATTCCTCCCCGAATTCGGGCCCTGACCATCCTTAAGGTTCGAAAACGGAAATAATTATTGAAAAGCGAATAATAGAACCGCAGATTTTTAACCTTTAGTGAGGTCGTTCTCGTCATTGCCTGATTTAAGAAAGTCATCCAAAACTGAAAACATAGAAAAAATTCTTATTGTACAAAGCAGATCTACTTCATTGACTCGTCTAATTCTGAACATTTTGTAAATGAACTTTTAAACTGTAACTTTTATAAGAAAACTTCTCTTATATATACTTTAAAAACTTGAATGCGAGTATATTGCAGTGTAACATACATACAATTAGAAAATAAAGCTCGTATATAAAGGTAAGTTATTGGTTTTTTCGTTTCACTTTCCTTTCTATAGTTTTTAACGGTGTTTTTCGAGCATTTTCTGCATATTAAACCGCATATAATGGGTTTTTCGAGCATATCTATCGAGCATATATTGGGTTTTTGAGCATATCTATCGAGCATAAAACACATGGTTTTCGAGCATATCTGGAGATTTTATCGAGCATATCGATCCGAGCCCTAGTTATAACTCTACCCATACATTTAGGAGAAAGTAGGCTATATGTTCTTTGCTGAACATCTTGTTTGATTTTGTGTTTGTTGTTTCCATCTTTATTCTTTATGCGTTGTGTTTATTGATTTTGGGTTTTGGTTTTGTGTTCGTTTTCTGCTTTGCTTTTGTGTTTGAATTTTGCTTTGTGTTTGTTTTTGGTTTCTGATTTTGCTTTTGCTTTTGAAATTTGCTTTTTGATTTTGTGTTTGTTTTCTGCTTTTGCTTGCTTTTTTTGAATTTTACTTTTTGCCCTATGTTTTCTGTTTCTGGTTGTGTGTATGTTTTCTGCTTTTTCTCTTTGCATTGTCATTTTTGTTCTTGGTTTTGTGTTTGTTTTCTGATCTTGCTTTTCTTTTTGAAATTCGCTTTCCTCACTGTGTGTTTTGCTTTTGGTTTTGTGTTTGTTTTCTGCTTTTTCCTTTGTTTTTGTTTTGTGTTTTTGGTTTTCTGCTTTTTCTTTTGTTTTTAAATTTTGCTTTTTGCATTGTGCTTTTTGTTTTGTGTTTGTTTTCTGCTTTTGCTTTTGTTTTAGATTTTTGATTTTTGGATTGTTTTTGATTTGTTTTATTTGTTTTCTGCTTTTACTTTGGTTTTTGAATTTTGCTTTTTCTTTCTGTATTGGTCATGCGTTTTTTATGCTTTTTGCTTTGTGCGGAGAGCAAAATAAGTCAATCAATGAAGCAAACCTACACGTTTTCATGTTTGATCTCCTTAGCATTTGACACGTTTTATTTGCACTTCTCAAAAGCTCGGAAATGCATAGTTTTGCTAGACCTAGCACTAAATGACACAAGTAGGCTAAAGATAAATGTTATCAAATTATTAACGTACATAATTCAATCGTTTGTCAACAATCCGAAAAATGTATTTTTTAATACCATTTCATCACCCGGCCGAAGTGGTCGGATTTTTTAAGAAAGTTAAAAATCCCTCAGAATGCCTTCCTTGGGAGGGAAAGTAAAGCCGGCGGTCCCATGCCATAGAGTTATGGCATGTTAAAGAACCTTCCGCTAATTACACCTGTGTGAAGCTAAATTATTAATATAGGTTAAACATTTGACTAACGTTCTTAGGTTCCTATGTTCGTCGTCAAGAGCCGACTGCGGTGGCATCTGGTAACTAATTTCTGAACTAGTTGGTCGTTGACGGTGGCGTTTGGCGGCAAAAGTAGAAACTACTTGAAGAAATTCAATGCCTGCATTCCTTACTTGAATTACAGTCATCACAATTAACACCGGTTATAAGACAGATTCTACACACACCCAAAGTACACGGGGCTACATGACCGCGTTGTCACAGCCCCTGAACTGAGGAACCAACCAACTAAAATTTCATCATAAGCTATTACGTTTTTTAAATTATTTGGCTTTGGGGCGGGGGGGATATTGATCCCTCTAATCACCCCCCGTAGTTACGCCATTGAACGGAATACACTCAGCCTCGTGAGGCAAAACGGTGGCTTCGAATCGTTCCTCAGCCATTCAGAAGAGGTTTCCCGTGGCTTCTCACTTCTACTCCAGGCAAATGGCGGGGTGGTTCGGTACCTAAATTGAGACCACGGCCACCTCCTACGCAATCCCTAGCACCGATTACAAATACACACGCTAATACAGACATAACAGGGACACCGTTTATCTGACAGATTGAACTCGGGGATACATGACCACGATGTCGCAAATTAATCAATAACAACAACGTATTAAGAAATGGTTAAAGAGCCCTGCCTTGAATGCTGGATGCTATGTTTTCACTCTCTAGTGAAGGTGTTGCTGTTCATCGCACCAAGAAGGATGTAGTCACGTACAGTTGGCAGCTCCTACCGCCAATACGTGCTCCAGGAGCGCGCACCTGACATCACGTTCGGCTAATTCAGTTTCCGCCCTCTAGTTGGCACACATGCCGCTGACCTACTTTGATTGATCCCCCAACTATAATAGTGGTTCGTTATCGCCCTACAGAATATAAAATACAAATCAGTGAGCACCCTTCTGTGGTCTAGAGTTTCTCTAAGTCCTGAACACCACGGACTCTACGCCTAAAAATGTACCAATTTCGCCCCCCTCCCTCCCCCTCTGCCCCTCTCCCCTCCCCCTCGCTCCAAAAAGATCCACATCTATTCCTATTTTACAATGACACATACCACTTATTTTTTTGGCTTTAGAGAAGGCACATAAGCAGTATTTATCCTGTAATAATTTCAAACACTATAATTTGTTGCTGCTATAACCGTCAATAGCTGTGTATATGATTTCAAACAATTCTTCTCAGTTTTCCTCCTCGGGATGGAGTGTTCTCCGTTCTAACCCTCAGACCGGAATTAAATTTCTTGACTGAGTTGGAAATCGAACCTGGACTTCAGAGGTGACCGAGAATAATGCTAGCCACTACACCACGAGGTGGTCCAACATGGTGTGGTAACCAGGAATACAAACACAGCTGAACCATGCTTTATCGGCAGCGATGGAAAGTAATTGAGTAAAAGTAATCAGATTATACGGTGAAAGCCTTCACTATAAACGGAACGTTGCCAGGCCGTGTGGTGGGAGGAAAGAGATTAGTCAGCTCCAGTTGACTAGCACCTACCGTTACACAACAGTGAGTCTGAATACCTCATTCGGTCATAGCATTGATTACAATCCTAGCTGGCAAGATACCGTTGATGAGAGAGTTAAGACTTGTAGTGAAGTATTGTAGCCTGTCTCGTATCCCATGAACATGGTTAGGTATAGAACAAAACGTCAAATTTTCCTAGTGAAAACTTATATTCTCAAGAAGAATTCTTCAAGTAAATGTGTTCGTACGTTTCTGCGCCATGCGATTTTTACTTGTGAGGGAACCTTAAACAAAAGGTATACAGAAACAATCCGCGTGCTCTGGAGGCTTTCGAGAACGAAATAACTGCATCGATAGGAAATGTTAGTGAGGATGAATTACAAAGAGTAAACCAAAACTTTCTATATTGTTGCATTATGTGCTTAGAAAAAGGACAGCACTTCCAGCACTTACTCTGAAATTCATCTAAGTATACATGATTATTAATACCTTAAAACGTGAAAATGTTTAAACGAGTTGGGCACTACGCTGCTGCTAGCACTAGTTGGGTAGGTTATTGGCTGAGGAATAACCCACCCACCAAGGGAAGATGATTAAGAAAAGGAAGTAAGTTTCGGACTGGAGAAAAAGGATAGAGAAATAGGATGAGAGTTCCACAAAAGTTAAAAATGTAACCTTTAATGCACTTAGAGGCGGTTGCAACTGCAAATCCGCTCTCTGATACCTAAAGTGGGTACGAGCTTTGTCGAAGCTGACGGGAACCGCAGCTAAGACTTGGGCGGATTGCCAGAGAAAGGCTTTAGTGTATTTCCTCCCAAGCATGCATAAGACTACTATGGGGAAGGGTGATAATCTGGCAAGACAAATAGTAGTAGATTTGTTCTGTATTAACGATGGCATGAACTTGGGAAGAGTCAGGGAAGACAGGATCTTGCCTAACTGTAGTATTAGAAAAAATGAAAAGGCAAAAAGAAACGCTTAATTTATTTAACAATTCAAAAGAAGTTAATAACTTTAACAAATATATATTTTTCTGACAAATATGGATCATTTAAACTTTTTAACAAATGGGGTCGCAGACCTCCTAACATTTAGAGATTGCTCCAGGCAAATAACAATTTATGAGGTTTCAAACCTTATATACGTACTAAAATCTTTGTAAGATTTAAAGAAGAAAAATAAAGTGATTAAAGTTTAAACATTCAATTGAGTACAAGGAGTGTACTTTAAGAAATTTCCAGGTAACTGTTTTAGAAAAAGTTACAACTTCGAAAATAATAATAATAAGAAAAAACATGAAGAATAAAATAGAAGTTCCTACAACTTCTTATATTTAAGCTGAATTACTTTATAACAATTATACAAAAGAGAGCAGGTCACTTACGGTGAAACCTGAAGAGAAAGTCAAAAGGAAGGTTCTAGACTTCCTATGTTTAAGTAGGAATCACGAGCCAAATGGGGCAGTTTCCATTTCGTGAAACCTAGAAATAACTCACTCAAGAGTTAAAAGAATTGTTTTCCCTGATTATGGGGAAGAAAAAATGTAAGTTTGAACCGTGTATAAAACACGTAATTATACAGTAATTAATTAATGATAAACAAGCAAAATGGAAGGGCACTTCGTAGAGTGACACCTTATAGAAAAGTTACAATTTTATTAATAAGGTTTGTTAGCAGAAGGTTGAGGAAAGATAATTGGGATTTAGGATCAATGTTCATGGCCTTATTTAATGTAAACGGACGATCGCGACGCGGTAGAAAAGTGGGACAAGCACTAGTTATCACTATAGTCTTTTAAATAGATGAAAAGTTCACTGTAGAGACACGAAAGTTTATGGGAAAGAAAGTTATTGCAATGATGAAAATAACTGGTTGCACTAGGTAGGCGAGAGTCTATTTCTTGAGAAAGTTGGGAATTACAATTAAATGCGCCATAGAACATTCCAACGGTGGACGAAAGTTCGCTATTGCAGTAATTTATAAGGAAGATTCCTCATTTTTAAATAGTATTTTCACAAGTGAGTGAAAAATACCTGACGGCAAGACTCGCAGATAGAGTACAAGATCTGGAAGGTTCCAGAAGATCTTAATAGAAAAATGGGGCCAAAGTTAATCCAGCGGAGGAACTTGCTTTGTAATTTATAGACAGCGGGTATTAGATAATATCCCACGTGGTGAGAAGATTTCTCATTTAGCAAGCATAAGAAATACTGCTTTTCACCAAGATTGGCTTGATTAGACAAAAGCCCAACATAGAAAATCCCGCGAAGGATGATTTTTGCCCCAAAATAAATAATTTCACACTGCCTATAAAAGATCGTAAAAAGCATGTAGTCGATAAATTCATGAAGATGAGGTTAAAACTTGGAGCAGGTACTTATCTTTGTTGCATGGCGAAAGTGAAGTTCTCCTTGCTGGTTAGACCTACCACATGGCGTGGAATCTAAAAAATGCCTCGTTAGGTCAGGAGCTAGCTCTAGTTGAGCCTTAACTGAGTCGACGGCCGGCGCACAAGTGAGACCCACTCAGCGGAGCACAGAGGGTCCAAGGAAGGGAAAAAAGTGGGGGTAGGAAACAAAAGGTATACATATCAGCATAACCAACATTGTAAACTTAAATTCTCTTGAGGAGATGGTCTTCAAAGAGTTGATAGCAGGCGATGCTTGCACAGCATGGTGAGTGAAAAAGTAGATGAAGTTCTCTTGCTCATGGAGATAATAGCTGGCGATGGCAGCAAAATCTGGTGGCCAGATTGAAATGGAAGTCCTCTTACACCAGGAAGAGTTGAAGAGCTTCAGAGATTCGCTGCTAGATGACGCTAGGTGGGTCATGGAAGATATATATCTAGGTTGGTTGGTTGGTTCCTTAGTTTAGGGGCGGCGACAACGCGGTCATGTAGCCCCGTGTACTTTGGGTGAGTGTAGAATCTGTCAGATAATCGGTGTTAATTGTGATGACTGTATTAGTGTGTGTATCTGTTTATTTAATTCAAGTAGGGACTGCAACTTTGAATTTTCAAATAGTTCCTACTTTTGCCGCCAAACGCCACCGTCAACGAGGCCTAGTTCAGAACTAGCTACTAGACGCCACCGCAGTCGGCTCTTGGCAACGAACGTAGCAACCAAAGAGCGTTGTTTACATTCTTAACCTATCCAATTTAGTTTCACACAGGTGTAATTAGTGGAAAGATCTTTAACATGCCATAAATCTATGACATGGGACCGCCGGCTTTACTTCCCCTCCGAAGGAAGGCATACTGAGGGATTTTTAACGCTCTTAAAAAATCCGACGGCTTTGGCCGGGTTTGAACCCGATATCTTGGGCAATATATATCTAGAACAGACTCATAAAAGATATAAGCGACATGATAACCAAAGAGAAAATAGAAGATCACTGTTGGTGTTTGACAAAGAGGAAGGAATGAACATGCAAAGAACATTAAACTATATATTCTCTCGTACCGTGTATTCCAAGAATACACCATACTGGGAGGGCACAACACCAACAGAGAACAAATAAATAGTTAAACATTTGAAGGTAATAAAGCAATTGAAGAGAAGTGGTCTTGTGATCGGACCATTGGTGGTCAAGGTTTTGGCCACCCTGACTCTCCCATCTCTTCCAGGATAACACTCGGTCACTCTACCAGAGATCCATACTAGGGGGGGGGGGGGGGTGAAACATCCCTAACCAAGACCAAGTCCCCCAATTTAATGTCGGGACTGGAAAGAAACCACTTCTGTCTCCGTTGCAAGGAAGTTAAATATTCCAAGTTCCACCTCTTCCAAAAGGAATTACGGAGGGCTTCAAGTTTACGCCAAACGATAGGTAGAATAGAATCCTTATAAGAATTGGGAAGAGGACGAGGGGCAGAGAGAGAAGTGCCTATAAGGAAGTGACCAGGTGTAAGTGAAAGCAGGTCATCAGGGTCATTGGAAAGCGGAGTTAAAGGACAAGAATTAACGACACCTTCAATCACAAAATAGCTAGAAACTGCGGGAAATAAGGCACTAGTAAAGATTGCGATATGATGCGAAAAGAGAATTGAAAAGTTTAAACAAAGCGTATAGAAAAAAGTACATCTATTAAGGATAAGAATATACCAAATAACCAAAGGAACTATGAGAGTAGAAAGAAAGAACGCCATAGGTAACAACCTAGTAGCCATAAACAATGACCTTAAGTCATAATAAGTATCAAAGGGGTTACTCAGAAAAATACTAAAGTCAGCGAGAAACGTGACATAACAAGCATAAATACAAAAAACGCATCGAATGTAACGACGAGAAAAAACAAGTTTGTTCATCAATGAACAATAAAAGTGCAAAATATGTAAGCAGAGTGCAATACATAAGCGCGTAAAGGATATGCAACGATGTTATAAAACAAGAATCGAAGCAATTGTAAGATACGAGTCTGAACAAGTGGGAGACATAAGCAAGCGCGGCCTTGACCCACATAGTACAACGAGATAAGGAATATAAATATCTGAAATAGTCCTTGACTGGAACAAGTTTATTTTGGTGATGAGTTGAACGGCTTCTGAACTTACGGAAGCGACTCGCCAGACAATGGTTGGCAATCAGCCAGAGTTGAGATAAGGGAATCTTGCTTTGACCTTTGGCAAACAGCAACTTGGCATTCCCCAAACTTGTATACAAACAAGTTTGACAAACAAGCAGTTCAAAGTAAACAAACAACACTAGTTGAATCAGCTTTGACTTAAAGCGGAACGAGTAACACGACATGTAGTCATCCGTAGCTTGGACGTGAGAAAACAATTTAAAGACATAAGAAATAAAGTAAGAAATCAATTTCGCATAATTTTGAGGATCACGGAATCCGACAATTTTCAACAGAAAAAAGCTTAATTCTTCCGAACAGAGAAGAAAAGCTGGGACATTGAGAAGGAGTTTATGCGTAAGAATAGTTATTCTAGATGCTAGAGAATTCAGATTTTCAAGCGGTTTCATGAGCGACTTCCAATTGTGAGGAAGGGGGGAGGAGCCGGCCGTGGCCATCCTTCTAAATAGCGAAAGAAGTGAAACATAGCTTACAGCGAAGTGATGGTGACTGATAGCCATGGTTTTACACAAGGGGAAGATAGTTTTCGATAAAGAGTTTAAGCAATTACCTGCTATAAAAAATGACATGAGAAGGTAGACGAAGTAACACAAGGCAAGGCGAACTTGAATTGCCATCTTGTGCGGGAAGAAGGCAAAATCATTTAAACAACTTACCAAGGTGGCGTAGTTGTTCACGATAAGACATCGTTTCGGCAAGTGTTTTTCAAATGTATCGAGATCGAAACCATAAGTATTCTCTTTTTCAGAAATGGGATTTATATCAGCAGTAACGAAATGACATTGCGATTTGGTTTGAAGACTGGGATGTTGGATTTCACCAGTAATAACCCAACCAAAATCGGTGTCTCTAGCGACCACGGTTGAAGATAACTTGCGAACCTGTTTACGGAGACAATTCCAAAAAACATTGGCACTGAAAAGTACATCAATGGGACCTTGAGCATTAAACTGAGGATCAGCTAACCTTAAGTGCGAAGGAATCTTTAAACCGGAGGTATTAATAGAGCTGCTAGGAGTGTCCTTGCCAATACTGGTAAGAATGAGACAGTTTAAGTTAAGATTGGTGTTTCTTTGGCAAACGTCTCTGATTTTCAATTTTGAAGACTGCAAGACTTGAGTTTTCAAATTGTCAATGCCAGATACATTGATGGGAGTATGCAATGACGAAAGACCTAGTTTTTTAATTAATGATTGCGAAACAAAGTTGTGCGTTGAAGCAGAATCGAGAAGACCACGGGTTCGAACCCAATTTCCAAAATTATCTTGGATTTCGAATTGTACAGTGGACAAGAGGGCTTGCGCACTGTGAGAAGTTTCGGCGTTAGAAATGCAGGAAGAAGCATTTGTTTGTTCGGAGCTGCTCTGCATGGAGTTTGAAGAAGCGGGTACTGATGACCTCGATTTATCATGAACGTGCAATAAAGAATGGTGCGGTTTTTTACAATGGAAACAGAGATTGGATGACGTACAGTTAGAAGAAGAAGAATGCTTAGGTGACAAGCAGTTGAAGCAATGTTTGCTATTGAAGACAAACTTCCTTCGATCTTCGACAGACAATTCTTTAAAGGATTTGCACAGATACAATGTGTGAAGCTTTTTACAGAGCGTGCATTTTAAAGATTTGTTGAGCGGCCTGATATGTTCTCTTGAATGATTGAAAGAAGCAGAACGGGTTTGCTTGTTCTCGACAGATGGGGGCTGATGACCCTTTGAAGAAGCAAGTTCTTTCTCAAAACTGTGACACTGATGATTCGTTTCGACATTTTCGCACTGAAATGCGAGTGCTGTAAGGACTTGGCATCGGCTGTTGAGAAACGAGATTAAGTGTTCGAACGAAAATTCCTCCTTGCGGGCGAGTTCGATTTCCCATGCCTTTAAAGTAGAAACATCGAATCTGGATGTAGCTAGATGAATAAGTATGGTGTCCCATGTTTGGACGGGCTGCTTAAGTTGATATAATGCTCTGACATTTAACTGCATAGAGTCTAACAAGTCTCTTAAAGAGGTGACGTCATTAGGTTTGACGGCTGGCAGGTTGAAGAGACAGCGGATATGACGAGCGACACTCAAACGTAAATTGCCATATCTCTCTTTAAGGAGATTAAAGGCGATGTGGTAGTTATCTGCGCTTAAAGGCAGTGATTGGACCAAGGCCAAGGCCTCGATTTCCAAAGACGTACGTAAAAAGTAGAATTTATGAATGTCGGGAATTTCCTTATTGTCATGAACGAGTGAGCAGTAAAGTTCATAAAAAGAATACCATTCACCTTCCTGGCCTGAGAAGTGCGGTAGGCTTATCTTAAGAAGTAACGGTTTCGGTTTGTTCTTGTGAACTGAAGCGTGTGCGAACTGGGCCGGATTGATGACCCTAGTGTCCGGTTCTGAGATACTGCGGATCAGTTGGTGGGCCTTGGCAATCCCTTCAAGGTACAAGGGTTCGACCTCGTCCCGGTCCGATTGAAGTTCTGGGCAAGCGGATTCAATCTCGGTTTGAATTTGATCGTAATAATCATAGGACCGTTCGTACAACTTAAGGCGTTGTGTTAGGATGTCTAAATCACACTCGGCGGGATTTAATTTGTTGATAAAATTTCTGAATCTGGTGAGTTGCCCTTTATAGGAAGAACGTTTAGCAATGAGAGTTTCATCTTTTTCAGTAGGAGCCATGACAAAGAAAATAAATTGAAATACAACTCACAAAACTGTAGAACCTTGGAAATGCTGTCAAGCTGGTGGCAGCAAATAAGTAGAAAGAACGGGACACACCAAGGAGACAGGAGCGGCCTCTTTCCACTTCGCAGGCTTTGCACGATGTGGTTATAGCTGAAAGATTCAAAGCAGATATTAATAATTTGCAAGGTATTGTCAAATAACACTTGACAAACAATATAAATAGCAAATGGACTCTCCCGGGTTTCTGGTACCAAATTTTGGGTAGATTATTGGCTGAGGAATAACCCACCCACCAAGGGAAGATGATTAAGAAAAGGAAGTAGGTTTCGGACTGGAGAAAAAGGATAGAGAAATAGGATGAGAGTTCCACAAAAGTTAAAAATTTAACCTTTAATGCACTTAGAGGCGGTTGCAACTGCAAATCCGCTCTCTGATACCTAAAGTGGGTACGAGCTTTGTCGAAGCTGACGGGAACCGCAGCTAAGACTTGGGCGGATTGCCAGAGAAAGGCTTTAGTGTATTTCCTCCCAAGCATGCATAAGACTACTATGGGGAAGGGTGATAATCTGGCAAGACAAATAGTAGTAGATTTGTTCTGTATTAACGATGGCATGAACTTGGGAAGAGTCAGGGAAGACAGGATCTTGCCTAACTGTAGTATTAGAAAAAATGAAAAGGCAAAAAGAAACAATTATTTTATTTAACAATTCAAAAGAAGTTAATAACTTTAACAAATATATATTTTTCTGACAAATATGGATCATTTAAACTTTTTAACAAATGGGGTCGCAGACCTAACATTTAGAGATTGCTCCAGGCAAATAACAATTTATGAGGTTTCAAACCTTATATATGTACTAAAATCTTTGTAAGATTTAAAGAAGAAAAATAAAGTGATTAAAGTTTAAACATTCAATTGAGTACAAGGAGTGTACTTTAAGAAATTTCCAGGTAACTGTTTTAGAAAAAGTTACAACTTCGAAAATAATCATAAGAAAAAACACGAAGAATAAAATAGAAGTTCCTACAACTTCTTATATTTAAGCTGAATTACTTTATAACAATTATACAAAACAGAGCAGGTCACTTACGGGGAAACCTGAAGAGAAAGTCAAAAGGAAGGTTCTAGACTTCCTATGTTTAAGTAGGAATCACGAGCCAAATGGGGCAGTTTCCATTTCGTGAAACCTAGAAATAACTCACTCAAGAGTTAAAAGAATTGTTTTCCCTGATTATGGGCAAGAAACAATGTAAGTTTGAACCGTGTATAAAACACGTAATTATACAGTAATTAATTAATGATAAACAAGCAAAATGGAAGGGCACTTCGAAGAGTGACACCTTATAGAAAAGTTACAATTTTATTAATAAGGTTTGTTAGTAGAAGGTTGAGGAAAGATAATTGGGATTTAGGATCAATGTTCATGGCCTTATTTAATGTAAACGGACGATCGCGACGCGGTAGAAAAGTGGGACAAGCACTAGTTATCACTATAGTCTTTTAAATAGATGAAAAGTTCACTGTAGAGACACGAAAGTTTATGGGAAAGAAAGTTATTGCAATGATGAAAATAACTGGTTGCACTAGGTAGGCGAGAGTCTATTTCTTGAGAAAGTTGGGAATTACAATTAAATGCGCCATAGAACATTCCAACGGTGGACGAAAGTTCGCTATTGCAGTAATTTATAAGGAAGATTCCTCATTTTTAAATAGTATTTTCACAAGTGAGTGAAAAATACCTGACGGCAAGACTCGCAGATAGAGTACAAGATCTGGAAGGTTCCAGAAGATCTTAATAGAAAAATGGGGCCAAAGTTAATCCAGCGGAGGAACTTGCTTTGTAATTTATAGACAGCGGGTATTAGATATTATCCCACGTGGTGAGAAGATTTCTCATTTAGCAAGCATAAGAAATGCTGCTTTTCACCAAGATTGGCTTGATTAGACAAAAGCCCAACATGGAAAATCCCGCGAAGGATGATTTTTGCCCCAAAATAAATAATTTCACACTGCCTATAAAAGATCGTTAAAAGCATGTAATCGATAAATTCATGAAGATGAGGTTAAAACTTGGAGCAGGTACTTATCTTTGTTGCATGGCGAAAGTGAAGTTCTCCTTGCTGGTTAGACCTACCACATGGCGTGGAATCTAAAAAATGCCTCGTTAGGTCAGGAACTAGCTCTAGTTGAGCCTTAACTGAGTCGACGGCCGGCACACAAGTGAGACCCACTCAGCGGAGCACAGAGGGTCCAAGGAAGGGGAAAAAGTGGGGGTAGGAAACAAAAGGTATACATATCAGCATAACCAACATTGTTAACTTAAATTCTCTTGAGGAGATGGTCTTCAAAGAGTTGATAGCAGGCGATGCTAGCACAGCATGTTGAGTGAAAAAGTAGACGAAGTTCTCTTGCTCATGGAGATAATAGCTGGCGATGGCAGCAAAATCTGGTGGACAGGTTGAGAAGGAAGTCCTCTTGCACCAGGAAGAGTTGAAGAGCTTCAGAGATTCGCTGCTAGATGACGCTAGGTGGGTCATGGAAGATATATATCTAGAACAGACTCATAAAAGATATAAGCGACATGATAACCAAAGAGAAAATAGAAGATCACTGTTGGTGTTTGACAAAGAGGAAGGAATGAACATGCAAAGAACATTAAACTATATATTCTCTCGTACCGTGTATTCCAAGAATACACCACTAGTGCCTTCCTCGACAGGCTGCTAGTCACAGTGGCGACTGCGAGGTCCCATTGTATAGGGAGGGCCCTCACTGTAGTAACGTTGAGCATATTTACTTGTATAAGTCTTTCAAGAAACGAATGCTGTTTTAATGGGCAACCTTCATTGAAAAGAAGCTTAAGTGCTGCCAATTTGTGAAGTAAGAGGTCATCCATAAAATATGTTCACTCGAACGGGGGAGAGGGTCTTACAAGAGCGTGGCAAAAGTGTACGATAATTTGTTTTGATGGGGTGCAGGGGTGAGAGGGAGGGAGGCGTGGGGAGGGAGTGTCTTTTTTTTTACGAAGATACGTACGTTCGTCAGTTCTTTTCGTTATTACCTGAGTTTCAAAATCCAAATGACTTTTCTTTTTTGGCACTTTCCAAATACGTTTGTAGTAAAACAACTTCTTTTGTAGGCTGATTTTAGAAGGAAAAATTCATGCTGTGTAGCAATCTCGCGATTTCAGAAATATATTTCCTGTTTCTGATGCTGGAGCACGGTCCTGTAAAGCGGAATGTTTTCCAAGTGCAATATATTGATTGCATTGTACAAATAAGTATAATACCGTAATGCTGTTTATAGCAGCCTCCGTGGCTTAGGCGGCTGCACGCCGGCCTCTCACCGCTGGGTCCGTGGTTCAAATCCCGGTCACTCCATGTGAGATCTGTGCTGGACAAAACGGAGGCAGACAGGTTTTTCTCCGGGTACTCTGGTTTTCCCTGTCACAATTTCATTCCAGCAACACTCTCCACTATCATTTCATTTCATCTGTCATTCATTTAATCATTGCCCCAGAGGAGTGCGTCAGGCCTCGGCAGCCGGCACAATTCATATCCTCGCCGCTAGATGGGGGCTTCATTCATTCCATTCCTGACCCGGTCGGAGACTGGAAGCAGCCTGTGGATTTTCATTTTCAATGCTGTTTATAAGAATGTTGATTCTAAATAATAGTACATTATGCACCGAGCCTGGAATTTATAAAATTATAAAACATACTCGTGTCTTAATTACCATTATAGGCTAGTTGCATACGACTGTTTATGTTCGACGATAATTATAACTATAAATATTCATAAATATCTGTCGAGATTTCACCAGTCTTATGTACTGAACAGAGCGCATGGGACGCACAGAATACCTTGTATTTGACCATGGCCCCCTGGATACCTCACTATGACACTCGCCATGCAGTGAAAATTAAAATAGGGGGCCGTGGAAGTGAGCGCAGGTGCGATGCTATCCTCACCTAATTGGTCACACAACTGTTTCTTGAGCTCCGATTGGTGGGAGAAACTGTATCATAACGAAAACTTGTACTATAATGAGCCTCATTTTAGTACAGTTTTCTGTCATATAATATTTACATTTCGCCAGCGTCGAACATAAAGTTTAGTTTCATTTTAAATGTGTTAAGATATTTGGATATCTCCCAGAGAAGGGATGGGGGGGGGGGGGCTCCGATTGGTGGGAGAAACTGTATCATAATGATAACTTGTACTAGAATGAGGCCTCATTATAGTACAGTTTTCTGACATATCATATTTGCATTTCGGCAGGATCGAACATAAAGTTTAGTTTCATTTTAAATGTGTTAGGATATTTTTATGTCTCCCAGACAAGGGTTGGGGGGGTGTTAATTTATTTTTGACGTTCACTTAGGGTGGATATTAAGAATTGTTACAATGGGGGGAAGGAAGTTAAATTTTGCGACGTTTTTAAGATCTTATTTTATGGATGACCCCTAAAATTGTAATTTTACTGATTCCTTTTATTTAAACGTTGGCCGTGGTGGTCAAGAGTGCTAACGCGCTATCTCTTGTCTCACTGGCATCGGGGGAGTGTAGGTTCGATTCCCACCTCGGCCGTCCCGAAAATGGTTTTCGTGGTTTCCCATTTTTACCACCAGGCAAATGCCGGGACGGTTCCTTTCAACTGGTTTGAGGCCGACTTCTTTCCCACTTTCAAAATATCCTCCTTAATTAGAACCATTGGCCCGTCACCATACCAAGTTGTATCTGTTGACAAAGTGTGTTCAGCTCCCAGCCACCGCCCTTGTGACGGTAGAGGAATGCTCCCTCACAAAGTCCGTGGGTGGAGCCGAGGTGGGAGAATAAGCAATTTAAAAATATTTTTCAAAGTAATTAAAAAAATATATAATTAAGAAAATTAAGGTAATTGTAATTCATCCCAACTGCTTATCTGAAACCTATGTTTGATTGACGCATTGAAAATCGACTTTGGGTCGCACCTACTCATTGAAGCTATTAAAGTCTCCGTGAATTTCCCCTCATCCCGTTATGTTATCTTCACAGATGCCATCTAATTCATGAAGGCCCATCTGTTTCCTTAACGCTTGTTTGGAACTAGTATCTGTCCACATGTTGGCGAAAGGGAAGTTTTATGATCAGTTTGGGAGAAGTTTCATCGCAGCGCCAACACACTTTGTTCAATTAGAACGGGCTGAAATGAGGTCAGAGTGTCCTAGCTCCCTCTGCTGCACTGAGGATGATTGGCAGGTGTCTGAGGCTCTGTCATTGTGCTGTGAAAACAATGAAAACATAGATAAAGCATTAGAGCTGAATGTGATAACACCCTTGTTACATGAATACGAATTATTTCAGCCCCGCTGAGTGTGTTTACAGATTCCGCTAGCAATCTATATAATAAACAAGATGTTCAGTAAAGAACATATAGCCTACTTTCTCCTAAATGTATGAGTATAGTTATAACTCGTTGTTATTATCAAAGAGTATAATAGAACTATTCTTTGTTGAAGACCTTAGAAACGATTTACCTCTACCAAACGCCACAACCTAGATAAAAACTGCTACCATCATTGAAGAAAGAAAGATAAGAAGTATATCAAGAATGTTATGGATCTGGAGACATAATCGACCGGACTGGCGGCGTGGCTCAGCGGTAACGTTCTCGCTTGCTGGGCCCTAGGTTGCAGGTTCGTATCCTGGCGCAGTCAGCTGGCATTTGAGGGTGCACAAATGCGAGGGAGCCGTGTCAGTACATTTACTGGCACGTTAAAGATCCCCTTCGGGCCAAAATTCTGGCACCCCGGTGTCTCTAAAATCAGCAGTAGTTAAAAGGGATGTAAAACCAATAACATTATTATTATTATTACGACCTGCCGTGGGCAACATCCAACTTTGAGTTGAGGCATGTCTTTACACGTCTGGTTGTGCATGGCTTTCACAACCCTAATTGAATTAACAAATCTTTCCATGACCCTACAGAGACGTGTGTATACAAACTATGTGGATATTTTCGATAATATAATCCTAATAGAGCGAGTGCATTCTAGCGGCCAGAAGAAGAAACTTTTCAATAAAATCTGGAAGTTACCTTTTTGGCAGCTAGATGTCTCGAGTAAATCTGCTGGCGAATTATGTTTTAATTAAATATATATTTTACACCATAATGTGCACAATATAACGCTTAATAACATTTTCAAGTAACGCAAAATAGGCTGTTACAAACCCTTTAAAATAAAAAGTTAAAATGTATCGTAGTGTCATCTTGTCATTCTTCAAATTCGATGCGCATAGAATGATAATGGTATAGTAATCAATGGATCCCCACGTAGACTAGTCGTGACATCTATTGGTGAAATATCGAACAATATAATCCTAACAGAGCGAGTGCATTCTAGCGGCCAGAAGAAGAAACTTTTCAATAAAATCTGGAAGTTACCTTTTTGGCAGCTAGATGTCCCGAGTAAATCTGCTGGCGAATTATGTTTAAATTAAATATATATTTTACACCATAATGTGCACAATATAACGCTTAATTTTAAAACATCTGAGTCATTACAAAACAATAAACATATAACATTTCAAGCAAAAAACCTAGCTCTGATCGGGTTTGAACCATAGGCATTTGAGCGATAGGCTAACACTCTACCACTGAGCTAATTGTGTCAACGAATATCGTTCTATTTAAAATGACTTACATAGAACTTGTTAGTAAATAATGATTTATACTAAACGATTTCATCACTGGAGTATATTATTTATATATAAAGCATTTCATACAAAGTTTATTTATTTTTTATCAGTACGCTATATTGCATGCAATACTCAAATTAGTGAAATATAAGTCCGGCACAAGATATCCGCTGCCATCTTGTCTTATTACTGAATCAGTTCAGCTTTTTAAAATCACGTCTGCACTATAGTATTACAAAATAAACTTTTAATTTCGAACGTGCCTCTTCCTTTAGAACAGTTAAAACGATTCTCGGCTCGATAATCGGAACTGGTGGGTCCCATGATATGGATTATAAAGTTTGCATAATTCGCACGGCCGCCATCCTGAAATGGTATGGCCGACGACCTTGTAATTTGGTCACAAGACGCATCCTATACGAAGGTATGTTGTTACCAAATTTGGTAGAGATCGGATGATTTGGTTAGTCGTTATTTGATTTTACGTTTTGAACGTTTGAGTGGCCGCCATTCAGTTTTAGTAAAGATGGCGGCGATATAAAACATGACACTGAGGTGTCCTTTGCTAGTGCTACCTTTGTACCAAATTTCGTTCAATTTGCATTCACCGTGTTCGAATTGATAGGGGGGGGACAGACATTCAGAGTACACACACTCACACACACACAGACACACACACACACACACACACACACAGACTCACACACACACATACACACACACACACACACACACAGACTCACACACACACATACACACACACAGACAGACACACTTTTTTTCGCCCTGTGTTGATCTCATAAGTCTACTTTCATTTTTTGCAAAAATCGAATGTAGGCTAATAATAAAAATGAATCGTTAAATGTGTTTCTAAGCGCAAAACTCAAGAACTAACTAACCTAACCCCGTGGCACTACAGCCCTTGAAGGGCCTAGGCCTACCAAGCGACCGCTGCCCAGCCAATTGGCCTGCAGATTTTGGGGTAACGCATGGTCAGCGCGTCGGGTCCCCTCGGCCGTTAATCTTGGTTTTCGTGACCGGGGCACTGTCTCACTGTCAGACAGCTACTCAATTGTTCTCACGAGGCTGAGTGCACCCTGTTCCAACCCTCACGTCAGTTTTGAAATCCCTGATGGAGCCGGGGATCGAACCCGGGGCCTCCGGGTGAGAGGCAGGCGCGCTACCCCAACACCATGGGGCCGGCCAAAAACTCGAGAACGGCTGGACCAATTCGTTTTTTTAAATATTCTTTCAAGTCTGAATAAGGTTTTTATGGAGAGAAAAATTAGAAAAATCGCACGGAAAACGTAAAAATCTCATTTTTCAGTGACTACCAATGCGTTTCTATTGTTACTGGTGTGGCGGCAGTAGCACAGTTTGCCAACAGATACCGCCACGGGAAGAGTTAGTTGGTTAGTTAGTTTGTGAGGTTTTAAGGGACGGAACTACGAGTCACGGGCAGAGTGTAAGTTGTGATTGCTATTAGTGAATGCTCGAGGACCAACATCATTCCAACAATCAAATCGACACCTCTAAAATGGGTACCCGTCTTATCCAACATCCATCCCCCTCCCATACGAAGAGAACTAGCTCTTGTAAGAGAATGGCAGAAATGCCGCAGTAATCCTCAACTGCCTTTATATCAGGACTGCAACCCTCAGAAACCGAAGAGATTAAAGTCCAGAAACCCATCATGGAAGCTAGGTGAGAAGCTCCTGGAAACACATTTTGATGCTGATGAGATCTGGCATGAAGTATGGTCCTCTTCAAATCCCGACCATCTGGGTTTAATCCATGATCCTTGTAGAGCTCCGCCTGGTTTCATCTTACCGAGAAGGGAATGGACACCTCTAAACAGAATCAGGACGATTCATGGAAGGTGTAAATTCTGGCTTCATAAGTGGGGAAAATCTCAAGACCCATTCTGCGACTGTGGTAATGTGCCTCAGACCATCCAGTTCATTGTTATGGACTGCCCAAAGAGAAAATTCAATGGATCTGCCCAAGAATTACATAGTGCCTCTACGGAAACAGTGGACTGGCTGAAAAGTCTGGACATTAAGTTTTGAATGAGTATCATTGATCTGTAAATAATGTATATAAAATTGGAAAATATATGTATTTATAATGTATCCTTGTTTTGCCATACGTAATAAATAAATAAATCATTCCAACATTTACGAACTGTTAATGGTGAATTGTTTGGCTTATATAGAGAAGCCTCTTTACGTTTGCAACTGTTAAAAAATGACGCTCATTGAGATCAAACTCTCAATGATGCTCTAATTTCTTCACAATCTCATCAAATACGAACATTGTTTTCTATAATTATATCAACATGATTTCCATCAAAACCAATTGATTTATGGATAAAATACAAAGATGATATGTGTGGCGATACATAGCATCAAATGCGCATTACAACAGTAAGTCCAGTTACAAATCAGCGAAGAAATGTACAAAGAGGTGTTGACATCAATTGAGAACATGTACATGATGATGTCAAACAAAGTTAGGCCGCACCCAATCGCCCGATGCACAACGCCTTTAATCAAGAGTTGCAAAGCGAAAGAATGTACGATCTCGACGCTTTAAGAGAATCAGTTCGAAAATATCTTCTGCTATTGAACCAACAGCAAGAGTATGTATTTGATACTCCTATGAAAGTTGCAAATGATGGAACTGGACTTACTTCTTGGACGCTCCCGAGGGGGGGGGGGGGGGGGGGGGGGGGATAGAACAAACTTTTTTTCATTTCATTGATTTTAGCAAACATTCGCTCACACAATGACACTTGCTCGCCCTTGCTTCGTCAGGCATTGCAGCTACATTGTTAGCAGGTGGACGAACAGCCCATTCAGCACTAAAATTGCCGTTGAATATGCAAAGCAACGAAACTCCGAACTGCAACATTTCGAAGAACTCTGCAATGACAAAGGATTTGCAGCAATGTAAATTGATAGTGTGGAATGAATGCACGATGGCACATAAAACGTCTTTGGGGGCATTAAACCGAACCATGCAAGATCTGCGGAACAATCAAAACCGATTTGGTGGTGCGATGTTTTGGTTAGCAGGAGAGTTTCGTCAAACATTGCCAGTGATTCCACGGTCAACGCCAGCTGATGAACTCAATGCATGTTTAAAGTCCTCCATTTTATGGAAACATGATGAAGAGGATAATATTGTTTTAAGGGGCCTAACATCTAGGTTATTGGACCCTAATGATCTGGGTGATAGCGAAAATGACAATGAAATGGAAACCACAACGAAAATTTAGTGAGACTGAAAATACTTACGAAATGGAACTCAGATTGAAGCGACTTACAAAATGGAGAGTGGTAATACAAAAGGGAATATAGAAGGAAAATACTCACAAAAGGAATAGATTGAAAAATACCCACAACATGCAGTTTAGGTTCAAAATACGTACAACATGCCATGTAGAAAAGAACAAGAGTTTACCAAGGGAGGTCGACAGGAAAGAAGACAGAGAGGAGCCCGGCACAAGTTAAGTGGAAGCAATGCTGGGCTCAGCTGGGGTCCTGTGGTCGCCAACCCACGTTTCACTAGATGTGAGCCCCTGGGGGATTGAGGAAACAGATCAAGATACTAAATTTAAGCAAGAATATGCATATCGATTTGCAAAATGATCCAGCTGGAGAAATATTTTCAAAACAACTCATTGACATTGGAAATGGCAAATTCCTTTCAGACGTATTGACTGGCTGCATTACATTTCCTGACAATTTTTGTCAGTTTACTGATTCAAAAAACGAACTCAATCAAAAGGTATTCCCAAACGTTGCTCAAAATTACAGAGATCATATTTGGGTGAGTGAACGAACTATTTTGGCTGCCAAAAACATGGATGTAAATTAATTAAATTTCAAAATTCAAAATGAAATTATCGGTGAATCGAGGACATACAAATCAGTTGATTCCGCTACCAACAAAGATGATGTCATCAAATATCCACCGGAATGTTTGGAATTCGCTGGATTTAACAGGATTGTCGCCTCACAATCTTCAATTAAAGGTCGGATCGGTGGTCATAATGATGCGAAATATCAACCAACCGCGTCTTTGTAACGGCACAGGGCTAGCGGTGAAAAAATTAATCAGCAACGTGATTGAAGCAACCATTCTAAAGGAAAAGTACAAAGAAGGAGACGTTTTGATACCACGCATCCCAATGATTCCCACTGACATACTATTTGAATTTAAACGTCTGCCGTTTCCAGTGTGTCTTGCTTTCGCTATGACCATAAATAAACCCCAGGAGCAGTCATTAAACTTGAAACCCCATGTTTATCACATGGCCAATTGTATGTTGCCTGTTCCCTTTTTGGAAAACCATCTGCTTTGTTTGTTCACCCGCTAGGTAATCCACCAAAAAATATCGTTTAACATAAAGCATTACAATGAAAATATCAGTTAATAGAAGAATTTTCTTTGGAACTGGTCAGTATTAGTATTATCACATGTGCAAGAAGTATTTCATTCCACGGCAGTAAATTACTAGCCACACCCAAGAATTGTGATCATGTGAGGAACACACTTAGTGTACGCCATTGAAAACAGCAGTATCTTTTGACGGAATTTTATCCTCATAGTGTTGATTGGAATCCCTGTTTTCTATGATAATAATTTGCCCCGAAGAATGTCGATTACGATTTGGCACATTGTCTTCAAGGCATCAACTTATCAAATTACTCGATTTGCAACGGGGGTAATTATGGCTCAGTGAGGGATTTGAAGACTTGCCAAACAGTTTCGTTGTTGTTGTTTTAAGGGGCCTAACATCTAGGTTATCGGCACCAAACAGTTTCCATCTATGCAACAGTCAGTTAGGGTTATTTCTGGGTAGTGATATTGCTGATATATTTTCGAGCATTTCCTTAGTCACTTTGAAGATATGAATATTGCAGCTACTGAAACCACATAGTTTCTTAGTAACTTTTGGTAGCAGCAGAAAATGAACTCATTTCATGTTGATGATGTAGTGATTTGCACTATTCGGATTTTTGCGTGCAATACGGACTGAATTGGAAAGTCCTGGAAAGGAGAATTCTAAGAAAAATCATGGGTGCAGTTCAGACTGAAGACGGATGGAAACTGCGAAGCAACACAGAAGTCTACCAGAACGTGGAAAGAATCTCAGAGAAAAGAAGGCTGACATTCCTCGGGCATCTATACAGAATTAACAAACACAGATAAACCAAGCATATATTCGGCTATCTCTGGGAGAAGAAGACCACTGCAACGTGGACTAAGGAAGTTAGGAAAGATTTAGAAAAGTTGAACATCACAGAGCCACAAATTCTAGAAAGAAATGAATTTAAGGGTAAAGTGAAAAATCTCGAAGGGTTTCAAGATGCAGGAAGACCTAAGAGAAGTGGACTAACTTGGACAGAAGATCAAAGGAAACACGCCAGTGACCGCATGTAGGAATATTGGAGACAGAGGAAACTTCAGGCAAAGGAAAGGGAAAAAAATAAAGTTGTTGCGCGATCCTAAGTGGTCAATTCACTTGAAAATAAACATCTACTTAAAGTCACTAATGTGTTGGTACAGTATATTAAAGTAAAACAGGATATTTCAAAGATTAATATCAAGGGAACATCGTGAACGCCAATGAAACTTATGACCATGGCCACCTCCTTCCGAATTCCAGCGTCAATAACTAACACATACGCTACTACAACAACAACTTTCTCAATAACACGTGTTATCAGACAGATCGTACACACACTCAAGTGCATGGGGATACATTGCCACGATGTCGCAAAGTCCCTAAATGAATCAACAACTCATTAACTTTTTAATGTCGTTGACATCAGGAACGGCATCCGGCCGTAAAAATATTCACTACATGAACCTCAACCATCTCGTTTAATATCATAAGGTTCATAGAATAAATTCTGTCTTTTTATAAGAAATATCTAAACTGCATAGCAATGATATTGATTCCGTTAGTCTAGGGACGGAAAATATATATTGATTCGAACTTTCTCTCTTGACAAAAATGAATTAACCTCCAATTCACTGTGCCATTACTTATGCTAAAGTTAAAAAAGACGATTTCTCATCTGTTATTGAGGGAATGTTGGCAATAATGTCCGCTTGTTGCGAGGGTATCAATAAAAAATCAGCGTCAGTCCTAGCTTAAATATTTGAACGAGGATAAACTCGTTCCGTAGCCATGAAAAATGGAGGGCTCTCAATAACTGTGTGATTGCACAGATCGGTTGAACAAACACTTTATGAGCAAGGCACAACAATACAACACAGTGGAGATCGATCAAACTTGTTCACTCTAGTTAAGGGCATGAGTTCCCCGCCATAACGTCGTGATTTCAACGCAGGAAGATCGGGAGGATAACTCTGTAGTGCCGGGGAAAAGTGGCATAAGTCAATATTCCTTCGTTATTTCTTTCATTCAATTATTTATTGGTTTATTTATTAATTTATTTATTTATAATCTTTTGTCTTTCTTTCTTTCTTTCTTTCTTTCTTTCTTTCTTTCTTTTGTGTAATTTTATGCATATTTTAATATAATTTTAATTTCATTTTATAGTTACTTATTGATTGATTCATTCATTCATTCTGTCCTTTTTTAATTCATTCATTTATTTATTTATTTTATTTATTTGGCATTTCCAACTTGAGAAGAGAGGCACAAGTGATTTGGCAATCACAATGGAGAAGCTGATTTTTTTTAGAAATATATCAATAATTTATTCGTTAGGACAGTTGTTTTACTATCTCGTAACATTTTTTTTTAGACTTGTGCCATTTTGCCCCGGCACTACAGAACTGATAGTAGAAGTAGCATTACACAGTGTTCCCTAGAAAACGTAGAAGTTCCGCACTGTGGCCGTGCTCGTTAAATCATGCACCACGGCTGCGAGGGCAGCTGGAGATCGCAGTTTCGAATCCTGGCGCTGATTGTGGCTATCCTGAGTGTGGGTTTCTTCAGTGTTTAGCGCACTTCCTCCAAAATAAAATGCGTAGACATTAACCGTTATGAAGATGTTAATAATTATTATCCGTGTTGACGGATAGTAATCTGAAATTGAAATCTGCCTTGTCAAACGCTAAAGAATGTAGTTTAATAATTGAATTATACGTACACTAGTGGAACCATGTGAGAACTCTCGCATAACGGGTTGTGTGTGCCCCATGTGTACAGACTACCCACCCGGGTCTAGTGCTATGCGGGCTGTACGCTACACAATTCTGCCAGGGGTTATCGTCTTGTTTATTTGTTTAAAAGCACTTTATAAACAATTTTTTGAGTCGATTCGGCCAACAATGGACCACGATGTTCTTCACTCATATGATCACTGTAATGCATGTTTTCTTGTCTGCCAGTAGATCTTCATTCTTGACGAATGTTCAGCTCTCCTTTCTTCCGTCCACTTGCAGTGAGGGCGAGGCATCACAGATGTTAAAGGGTGTAGATTACAGGTTGATTTAACCACCTTTCTGAACAGGTTCCTATCTCAAACCAGAGCTTGATTGATTCGAGCTTCTGTTAGGTCCTTTTTTAACTTGTATCGACCATTTACAATAGGATTTTTTTTTCGAGATTGATGAGTGTATTCGATATGAAAGTCGATGATGCTCCATCCGTTCCAAATGTCCAAAGACCCCTTTTCCTCATCACACTCACCAAATCTTCTATATGTTCAAATAATTCATTGTTATGTCTTCTTCTGTAAGTACCATTAGCATTAACAGATCCTAATATTTTCCTTAGAATTTTCCGATCCTTAAGTTCTAATTTTCTCAATGGGCCTTTGTTTGTCATCCGTAAGCATTCTGCGGCATACAGTGCTGACGGCCTAATTACTGTGTTATAATGACAAAGTTTGACATTCCGGGACAAGCTTTTACGTTTGTAAATGTTTTTGCAGGTTTGAAAGGCACCTTCCAATTTGTTACATCTGCTCTCAATGGCAGCTATTTCTGAATTATTAGTGGTAATCCATTTCCCTAGGTATTTAAATTTTCGGACTTTTTTGATTTTTTGCAGACCAATCGTGATGAATTTTGAGGCATCTTTGACATTTGTGATAAAATTAGTTTTATGGAAGGCCACTTTAAGTCCAGCTTTAGCAGCTATGATTTTTAGTCTATTAAGTTGGTCAGTGGCCTCTTCCATTGAATTAGCGAACAAAGCAATGTCATCTGCAAACGCGAGACTTTTCAAGAAATGCAAGATTTTTCCTGTATTATTGAGACGATAAGAAGTATTTGGTGCAACCACACCTTCTAACTCCCTCTGGTTTAGGAGTTTGAGTTTTGTGAAACATACTCCTTAGCGTATTATATAATAAGATGTTTCGGTATACAATGATACGCTCGACAGCGTAGATTGAATAATAAATAATAAATGAATTTGTTAACATAGTTTAAGATTAATTTATTATTCAATCTACGCTGACGAGGGTATCATTGTATACCGAAACATGTACATATAATTCAATACCAGGAGAGTCAGCCGCCCCTTATTTTTTTAGTTCTCGGCCACAGTTCCAACAGTCGACAGTTCCCCGCCTATAGCCAAGCTTCAATGACCCTAAACGACTTTACAAGATTTATGACGACAAAAACATGTGTGCGACAAGTGAGAATTCAAAGCATCAAACCGTCATACGGGAATGTACAAAGGACATGCCGATGATACGGTTTCAGTTGGATACGAAATTGACGCTAGGTACGGTGGCTTACTGATAAAAAACGTGAATGAACCTTCGAAGCGGAAAGCTGTATCACATTTCATACGCTTTCAGGCCAACTGAAGGGACGAGTGGCCGTGGCTCAATGGTCAAGTGCGCAGAATATTAATCGTCCTGTTTTTGGGAGCTGGGTTCAAATCTCGGCAGCCAATTATTTTTACGCGCATTTTAAGCTTTGCGAATAATATACAAGGGCATTCGTGTCACATTTTACTAATATCATGCGGTGTTTATTTAGGGTTTAATGTGTACTGGCTTGACACAGTGTGCAGCCTAGAAGGGCTGGTTATTTCATCGCCATGTTCTTGTATTTGAACCCCCAGGGACTCACATCTAGTGGGACGTGGGTTGGCGACCACGGGGCCCCAGCTGAGTCTGGCATTGCTTCAACTTGCTTGTGCCGGGCTCCTCTCCGTCTTCTTTCCTGTCGATCACTCTTGTTCAACTCTTGTTCTCTTCCGACCCCGACGGTATTAGGGTAACCGAGGCCTAGGGAGTCTCTCCTTTTCCGCCTTAATTGGCTCTTCTCTCATTTTTCCTGATCCCTCATGCTTCGAGGGTTTTTCTTTCAGGTACCTCCTACCTTCTGCTCAAGGCCCTCAGGCAAGGCGAAAGGACGAGTACCCATGGAGCAATGGCCGTCCTGCTGTCCTGTTTATGAGAGGTGGGTTCGATTCCCACCACCGCTGGATATTTTTGTGCCTATTTTAAACTTTGGGGACCAAATACAAGATGATGATGATGATGATAATTGTTGTTACCAGGGTCCTAACATCTAGGTTTTCGGCCCTTAATAATTTCGGTGTTAATGAAAAATGAAAAATACCTATAATTAAATCTAACTACAAATTTTCACTATCGTTTTACCCTCCAGGGTTGGCCTTTCCCACAGACTAAGCGAGGGATCCCACCTCTACCGCCACTGAAGGCAGTGTCCTGGAGCTTGAGACTCTGAGTTGGGGATACAACTGGGTTGTGTGACCAGGCACTACGCCCAAGCGGCCCCTCACCTGCAAAGCGAACAGGGGCCTGATGAAGGGATGGGAAGAGTGGAAGGGTTAAGCAAGGAAGTGGAAAGGAGGTGGCCGTGGCCTTATGGAAATTATCATCCTGAAATTTGCCCGAAGACGAAGTAGGAAGCCACGGGAAACCACTTCGAGGATGGCTGAGGTGGGAATCGAACCCTCTATACTCATTGGGAACACCCGAGGCTGAGTTGATCCCGTACCAGTCCTCCTGCCACTTTTCAAATTTCGTGTCAGAACTGGAAATCGAACCGCGGACCTCCGGGGTGGCAGCTAATAACGCTGACCACTACACAACGGAGGCGACTGCTACAAACTTACACCTAAAATTAACTACTGACTTACACATGCCGTTTATACGATTTCAGTTGTATACGAAATTAACGCTGGGTACGGTGCCACACAGATAAAGAACGTGAATGAACCTTTGAAGCGGAAAGCAGTATCACATCTCATACGCTTTCAGGCAGGATGAAGGTACGAGTAGTGGTGGAGCAATGGTCCAAGTGCGTAGAAGGTAACGGACCTGTATTTGGGAGGTGGGTTCGAATCCCACCCCGCTAAATATTTGTATGCACATTTTGAGCCTTGGGGATCGAATACAAGATGATGATGATGGTGATGATAATTGTTGTTTTAAGGGACCTAACATCTAGGTTATCGGCCCCTATGGTTTGGGTGTTCATGGAAAATGAAGATGAATATTCAAGTAAATTTAACTACAAACGTACACAATTGGAAAAGAGAAGGAAAATAAAAGAAGGGTAAGGGAAATAAAAGAAAGGGGGAAAATGCCCTCAACCCTCGAGGAATGAAGATTGAGGGACTTTGAAAGAAGGAGAGCCATGCATGGCATGAAGGAAAGGGAAAAAGGCGAGGGCCCACCCCAAAGACAATGGAAAAAGGCGAAAAACCGGACCCAGTTCAGAAATCCCTAGGGATCGATAACTCTCGAACTCACCAGGTGTGATCCCTTAAGGGTCTAGCATTATCCAAGGTGCACAATAACTGCTGGGGATACACACACCCTGCCTCCTTCAGGGCCTTGAGCAGAAGGCAGGACGTACCTGAAAGAAAAACCCTCGAAGAATGAGGGATCAGGAAAAATGAGAGAAGAGCCAATTAAGGGGGAAAAGGGGTGACTCCCTAAGCCTCGGATACCCTAATACAGTCGGGGTCGGAAGAGAACAATAGTTGACCAAGAGAGGTCGACAAGAAAGAAGACGGAAAGGAGCCCAGCACAAGCAAGTCGAAGCAATGCCAGACTCACCTGGGGTCCGGTGGTCGCCAACCCACGTCCCATCAGATGTGAGCCCCTGGGGGATCAAATACAAGAACATGGCGATGAAATAACCAGCGCTTCTAGGCTGCACACTGTGTCAAGCCAGTACACATTAAACCCTAAATAAACACCGCATGATATTAGTCAAATGTGGCACGAATGCCCTTGTATATTATTCCCAAAACTTAAAATGTGCATAAAATATTTAGTGGCGGTGAGGTTTGAACCCAGCTCCCAAAAAAAGGACGATTTATTTTCTACGCACTTAGACCATTGCTCCACGGCTACCTGTCCCTTCTTGAAAAGTCGTTTAGGGTCATTGTGGCTTGGCTTTAGACGGGGAAATGTCGACCATATTGACATCAGACGTTGGAAGTGTAGCTGAAAACTAAAAAAATAAGGGGCGGCTGACTCACCTGGTATATTCTTGGATGCCACCCTGGAGCTCTGGGTTCGATTCTCGGCTCTGCCAAGATATTCAATTCTGATCCGAGTGCTAGTGAGGGAAAACTGAGTAGAGGCAGGTTCGATTACCATCTCGGCCATCCTAGAAGTGTTTTCCGTGGATTCACCACTTCTACTCCAAATGGTTACGAATTTAAGGCCACAGTACCTTCCGTCCGAATCCTCACCTGAATTACGAATGCACTACTACTACTACTAACAACAACTAGAGACACCACAATAACACCACGATATCAGACAAATTCTCTCTCCCTCTCTCTCTCTCTATATATATACAGGTACACAGGGCTAAATAACCACGTCAGGGGTAACGTTCTCGCTTGCTGGTCCCAAGGTTGCAGGTTCGTATCCTGGCGCAGTCAGCTGACATTTGAGGGTGCGCAAATGTGAGGGAGCCGTGTCCGTAGATTTACTGGCACGTTAAAGATCCCCTTCGGGGCAAAATTCCGGCACCCCGGCGTCTCTAAAAGCCAGTGTAGTTAAAAGGGACGTAAAACCAATAACATTATTATTATTATTTAAATAACCACGATGTCCAAGTCCCTCAAATGAGACATTACCAACTTACTATCCTGATATGAGATATTTTAGGCAACTTCGGTGGGCTAGTTGGTAGCTTCTATGCCCAAGATCATGGCTTAAAACCCGGCCGAAGTCGTCGGATGTTTTAAGAGCGTCAAAAATCCCTCAGTATGCCTTCCTTTGGAGGGGAAGTAATGCCAACGGGCCCATGTTATAGATTTATGGCATGTAAAAGAACCTATCACTAACTACAATTTTGTGAAGCTAAATTTGTAGGTTAGATTTGATTAACGCTCTCTTATTATATTTAGGGCGCTACTGTAAAGGAGCTCTTAATCTCTAAGTGTAGCTATGGAAATCAATCAATCAATCAATCTAAGTTCCAACGTTCGTCGCAAGGTGCTGGTTGCGGTGGCATCTAGTTGCCGAGTTTACAGCTAGGTGTCGTTGACGGCAGCATTTTGTAGCAAAAGTAGGAATTACTCAGCAGTCCTTACTTGAATTAAAAACAGATAACACACACTATTACAGCCATCATAATTATCACCGGTTATCAGACAGATTCTACAGTACACGGGGCTACATGACCGCGTTGTCGCAGCCCCTTAACTGAGGAACGAACGAATAGGAGATATTATCTGAAGTTATTTCAATGAACTGTATTTTCTCTCAATTCCAATCTTCTCGTTGTTCAAGTCTATAAAACTGGAACTATTAGTCGATTGAATTAACCTAGTTTTTTTTCCTTTTATATTCAATTTCACTTCCATCGAAGTCTCATAAACAGAGATTCCAGAGCGCTGTTCTATTTGTGTATTCATTCATTTTAGATCGTATATATCTCCTGCAACATAGCAATACATGGACCCATAAACATTCTAAAATACGATTTCTGCTTAACTCCCGCGTTTTATTTTCTATCCGAATTAAATAGTCTAACGGCAATAGCAACATTACAAGCCGCATGTTATCACTGCGACCGTTAACCCATATCTAAACGATGATCCAGTCCACGAAAATATATTACAATCAGATCGTATCGCAATGGGAGGGAACGGGTAATAATTTTCACGGGCGCTGCAGCTTCAATGCCTCGTAAAGAGTTGGCAAATAAAAAGGAGGGAAGTGAAACGGTAATTCATGGAGGAGATGAATGGTGCGTAGCTGTCGGAAGCGAAACGTTACCACCACACCGGTCCAATGCGATCAAAAGCCAGCCCACACAGTTCATACAGGATATCCTTTCAAATAAACGGTAGATAGAGTGGCCTTTACGCAATACAGAAGCATGTTAGTGAGTTGTTTGAGAAATCCAGAAAGTTATTGCATGGCTTGCAGAACCAAAGCAGTTATCAGCTATTAGGGAATGTTGTGTACATTGAGTAATGAGCCTCCGTGGCTTAGGCGGCAATATGACGGCCTCTCACCACTGGGTTCGTGGTTTAAAACTCGGTCACTCGATGTGAGATTTGTGCTGGACAAAGTGGAGGCAGACAGGTTTTTCTCCTGGTACTCCGGTTTTTCCTGCCACAAATTTCATTCCAGTAAAACTCTCCACTGTCATTTAATTTCATCTGCCATTCATTTAATCATTGCCCCGGGGGAGTGCGGCAGGCTTCGGCAGCTGGCACAGTTATTATCCTCGCCGCTAGATGGGGGCTTCATTCATTCCATTCCCTGACCCGGTCGGTCGACTGGAAGCAGGCTGTGGGTTTGGTATGTATACATTGCGTACGGACCATATACAGCAGGCGGGCAATTGATCTGGAATTTTTAAAACGCAGTATACCATGTGGCATTTCTGCGCCCTACTCTGTACTTATAAGCGTCCCGCATGCAATATTGATGAGTGGGATGTTTAATAGTTGATTTTCAAGGGGGTATCATTGCTTGCAGGCAAAGCCTACCTCAGAATACGTAGGTACAATGTAAAGTCGTGACGGCCAATGGATACCCAGTCACAGGCATTTCATCCCCATCATGCTGCTGTTCCGCTCAAGTAATTATGAAGATCCCGTGTGAATAGTACTGTATTATGTTAAGCTATATTGCAGTTTTAAGTAAAACTTTACTTGTAAATTGGCGTAGTTGTGAACCCAACGGAGTTAGGCTGACTGGTGTCGAACGTGGATCTCAGAGATAGATGAGCTCAGAATATAGATTCCAGCAAGGAACGAACACGAGATCTTTTGAGGGAATTTAAGCTATAAAAGCCCCTAGAGAAAATACATATTAAATCACTGTTGTGATATGAACTAATTCTGACATTATTTGTTAATATAATGCAGGGGATAATAGCAGAATGCTGCATTATTGGGCTGTATGGCGTACACAATTCTGGACTGAACACAGAAAGTTTGAGCGCTTGACAGTTGTCAAATGACTCTGGAATATGGGCGTGGTTTCTTGGAGCCGTGTCACTCTCTGTGACCTACTTAGGCCGTCTGGAGCAGGTCAGGAAGGTAATATATGGTCAAGTTATTCCCCGTTACATAAGGAAGATGCCAGGGGAATGGGGAGATACCAGTGTAATTTAATGATCACTCGTGATTGGAGTAACTCAGAGACATGAGGATTGCACCTATGTGAATGTATAGCCGGGAGACTAATTACCAAGCCATTAAACATGGAAATCGAGGCAGATTTAACGGAACGCGCAGTGACACAGTAGATCTGAGGTTAGCGGCAAGATCAAACCATGTCTTCGAGGATTTACCTATGACGTGGCGTGGGGAAGCGCTGGCTAAGGCAATTAATATTAATTAATTCGCCGATTGATCCTCGAGCACGCAGACAGATTTGTGATCAGCGAGGAAAAATGAACCAGAAAAACGTTATTTCAAGACCAGAAACATACTGTGAGAGAAAATGTCGCTGCAGGGAAATTTTCGGTCTACTTCTTCTCTCCAAACGGATATAAGGGCCAGAGAAAGGACAGATGTGGTCAGTCGAACCACAGTCTAGTGCGAAGCGCACGTCGCAGGAGTCCAGGAAAGGGACGCGCGGACTTCAACATTCTAAGTGCAGCAACATAATAATCATGCATTAAGGCATGAATTAATAACGATTAATGTGGTCAGTCGAACCACAGTCTAGTGTGAAGCGCACGTCGCAGGAGTCCAGGAAAGGGACGCGCAGTCTTCAACATTCTAAGTGCAGCAACATAATAATCATGCATTAAGGCATGAATTAATAACGATTAATGTGGTCAGTCGAACCGCAGTCTAATGCGAAATGCACGTTACCGAGTTCAGGAAGGGACGCTCGGACTTCAACATGAAGAGCCATGCAGTAAGGCATTTATTAATACCAATTATTAAGGACAGTCGTGCCATACGTGTATAGTCGGCATTACGAGGGACTACTATCAAGCACGCCGGAAATGTACCGTGTGATATATGAGGTAGTACAATTGAAAGTGGTAATTTGTACAAGTACAATGTACAAGGGTTGAGCGCAGTATGTAAACTATTGTTTAGACATATGATAGGATGTCGGACTGTGCAGATATAAACTTTGTTATGCGATTGGTGAAATTTCATAGGAATACTAATGTAATTAATGCTCAGGACGATATGCAAGCATATTTATGCGATATCAGGAAATTTATCTAAGGATAGAGATTGATAGACAGAGTGGGGGACCGATAGGAATCCGTAGGCAGAGAATCGAGACTTTCAATCGAGATGCGGATAGCAGTGAAGAATAGATCTTCAGGGCCTGCATTTTTGATATTCTGCGAGGAGAGGTCAACCATTAAGAAATGTACATAGCATTCGTGTGATTTTAGTGATGATCTGTTAAATATATGTAAAATTAATAGTGTAACAAGTGCTATAACGTGTTGTGTGAATATGGAAGCACCAGCTTCAACATAGTAAAGCAAAGTGCCGTGTGTTTTGGAAGGCAAAAGTTATGTATAATGTGTGTGAGAAGAGTAAGAATTCCTTGCTAATTTGAAAATAATGGCGGGCATTACTGGAAGGAATGCGTGGTTGGAGCCACCAGATTAACCAATGTGAGTACCCAAAAACCATGATTTTGTAGTAAAAGGGCGAGAGAAAGGACAGATGTGGTCAGTCGAACCACAGTCTAGTGCGAAGCGCACGTCGCAGGAGTCCAGGAAAGGGACGCGCGGACTTCAACATTCTCTTTAGAAGAGAGTTGTGCTTTATTATTGTAGAGATGATGTATGTTGAGTGATTTCAAAATTTATATAATATGCCAATAAGAGTCAATTTTAGGAGGTAGAACCTCAATATATTATTGTTGTGTTGATTTTAGTCAAGTTGAGATGTCTTTGTACATCATTGAGTGGATAAATCGTTACCACTAATGTAAAATGACAATTCAGTTATATAGAAACTTAACGTAACGAACACGGATGTTCGGTTATTGAAAATGGTTGCGTTGTGTCGGTTATGGTAATTCATGTCAGTAATATTAATAATAATAATAATAAGAAGAAAAATAACCGAATCCACATCAGGGAAAAATGGTTGTATGCAAAATATATATGCTAATTGGAATATTTATCTATCCAAGCAGTAATATTATACGTGAAGGGCTAAGCAAAGCAATTTAATATCAGAGTATATTATGATAATGGAAATAAATATGCAAGAATCTAGGAAATGGAAGAGTTTAATAGATAATTGAATTTGCAGCTTGTGAATTAGCTTGTAAGAGTAACTGATAGATTTATCTTACTAATTAAAGGACGGGATTATACCACCATGGTCACGGAAGCCAGGTAATCTATTCGACGTGTGAAATCTCGTATAGCCTAGGGCATACAGAGATATTTATTATGGCCAGAACGTAATTAGTGATTGACCCTAGCTCTGTGGATTGCCATGAAATGTTCCGGGTTCGAATCCAGTGGTGTATGGGAGGATAAAAATGGAAACCTCAGCATGACACCTGATATCAACCGAGAACTAGCTATTGAAATAATTCAGCTCCTGGGAAGTGAATTTTTTTGGCGGCAGGATGTGCCTGACCGTATCATTTAATAAGATGCCGGCTAGTCAATTCGACAGGTGAATGATGAATCTCGTTCCTTCATATAATGTAATGGACCTGTTGAGGCCAGTTATTAATATCCTAAGGTTAGGAATAAATGTTTAAACTAGTCCATAACCTATCTTGCATACAGCTTAGTTAAATCATATGGGATGTGTAGGTCCGTGAGACTGCACTATTGTATTTAAAGTCACTTGTTACTGCTTGGAGATAAAGGAAGAGGAAACATAGTAAAGGACGGAACGAGTGTTTTGTTACCGCCCGACTCAGCCCATTATATACAGGAAGGGCCGAGGGAGAGATTTTTAAACGACCCTTGAGCGTGACATTTAGAGTGGACAGACTTTGAAACCCTGTTTGTAATAAAAAAAGAGTCGTTGTTGTATTGTATAATGAATTTGTGTGGTTTGAAACACATTGATAATTAAGGATCATCCTGATGACTTAGTATTTGGCAAACTTACGAGTTGTTGAAAGTTGCATTTTTATACTGACATTGTCACTTTATTCTAAAGGTGGACACTAGATGCCATAGGCTATGCCCACGCAAGGGTAGCATAATATACTATCCGACACAGCGGTAACGGTATCTTTGAAATTGAACTCATGACAGCATACAGTGGAACTGTAGAAAATGGAACTGCAGAAAGGGAACTGCAGAAAGGGGTATGATTACAACTAACGGTGGAGTTGCAAGTAAATTTGATGTGCAGCCCATAGATTGGTTAATGCATGGTAAAGCATTTTGGTGGGATGAGAGATACAGAACACAATTGTACGCGTAATGTAAATTAGGATGTGTTGAGAGTAATCAATTAAGATTGTGAAATTAAAGGGGTCACAACAGGTGACATAAGATTATAAGTACAGTCCTGTGTAATTTACCTGTGCATCAGCGCACTTGAGAATGAATTTTGATGTTAATCTCACGGTAAATGAATGAATAATCATTTGGAGTTGCTAGGATAAAGTGCGAATATTAGTGGATTGTAGGAGTAATTTTGCTTTGTTTTGTGTTATATTGTTGGGATTGTGTTTGTGTTTGTTTGAAGCCATGATTTAGAGCTTAATTAAAGTCTTTAGAAGAGAGTTGTGCTTTATTATTGTAGAGATGATACCTTTTAGTCTCAGATCAAAAATATGTAACTGCTCAGTGGGAGGACGGTACACGCCTGAGGACTGATGCTGGCTGGAGGCAGAAGCATGTTTTCCATGGAAATTACTCACATGGGTACATGGGATTTGATGTCCTGTACAGTGATTTGAGCTAAAGGTTCAACTTAAGTCGGTAAGATCTAGTGTAAACAGCTCTATTAATATAACGAATAAAATGAATTAGGGGAATGACCGCACCTAACCTTAGCTAAGCTCCGACACAAACAATATAAATTTTGGTAAGTAGTCATCCATCTTATTTATCATGTCGCCCGTGTGTGGGCAAAACATGGTAAGACCCTCTCTCATATATTTATCATGGCAAGGCCCAAGGTGGGGCATTCGACAGTAAAACCGAGTCCTTGGATGGTTGCTGCGATGTCTTACGAGGCCAAACCATCCATATATTTATCATGGCGCCCAACGTGGAGATTATGGGATTTAGGGAAACCCCATAGATTATATATGGTATTCCATGGGGAAAACCATAATAATTGTTTTTTGCCTCAAACTGTGTTTGAGTGATTATTGAGTTCAGTAGGCTTTTGAAGTAACACAGAATCTCTCTTTTGAGAAGAGAATTGCCCAAGGGTATGAGCGCTACGCACCCAATCCAGAATTTATCCTAAAATCCAAAGTTAAGTACAATCTTACAATATGTGTAGTGTCTTGTATTTCTCTTCAAATCGAATCCACACATGTATCCAGGAAGCCTGCCTATATCTCAAAGTGAATTGTAGTACGAATGGCTGGTACGGAGGGAATTTTGCAGGGGATTGCAGAGCTAAAACAGCATTTTGACGCTGTTAATGAACAGAATAAGCTAGAAGCCAAGGCCTTCCAGGAGGAAATAAATAATCGTTTAGACGCTAATCAGTTAACAATTAATAATAATCAGGTTGAAGTGAGTAATCGTTTAGATGCCAATCAGGTTGCAATGAACAACCGATTGGATGCAAATAAGGCAGAAATAAATGATAAGCTAGGTCAAATGCAAGAAACAATTAAGACCGAGGTAACTGAAACCGTTGTAAGCATTATATCAGAAATGCAGGTTAAGATCGATAAGCGTTTCGAGGCGATAGAAGCCAAACTTGAAAGTAATTTGCAGGCATGTAAGCAAGCGCAGGATGAAACGAACAGTAGGTTAGATGCGCTATCTAATGACACTAAGGATATTCAAATCCAAAATGAGGCGAATCTCGAACGCCAAGCAAAACAGTCTTCAGAATTTACTAGAACGGCAGATCAGAGATTAGAAGAGAATGACAGTAAAAGGGATGAAAAGTTAAAATGTTATGCTAGAGCGATTAACGTTGATCTAAAGAAGCAGGATCAGAACATATTAGATCAATGTCAGGAAATAGGAGAGATTAAGGCTATCGCTAACGAAAGTAAAGAGCTGGTAGGCAACATAAAGGGTTAGATGAGCAAAGTTCATCAAGAACTGGACCAAATTCAAAGCGACGTTGTTATCGTTAACAAGAGTCAAGAGGAAAACAAAGGGGAAATCGCTAAGGTCCGAAGTGAAATATCAAAGGTCAATGGACATATCCAAGAGGAAATTAAAGGGCTGAGAGAAGAACTCGAAGTGAGAGAAGGCCAAAAGACAGAGGCAAGCGACAAGACCCTTGCTCAAATAAAGGCAGATGTAGAGGATGGAATTTCCCATATCAAGCAAAGCCTGAAGGAAGATAAGAAGAAAATATTTCAAGTGGCAGAAGAAAACAGGGATAGGCTTAGCAGAATAGAAAAAGAGGTAATCACTCGATTGGAAAGAGAGAGATGCGCCACAATCAAATGGAGACTAGGATAATAGCACAGGAGGAAACCCTAATGAAAGATCCTAAGTCAAGTGAAGGCAGCGTGGAAGATATGAGGAAAACCAAGTGGGCAGATTTAGAAACCCAACCTATAATAAGGAATGCTACAGGCCCTGGCGAAAGTACATATATAACGCCAGGTGCACCGATTGCAGCTTCTACACCGCATGAAAATGCTATTCACAACCAAGTTATAAATGTAATTAGAGCAAGCGAAGAGAAACCAAGAAAATTTTCAGGTAGCCATTGTAATATGACACCGAATTATTGGTTGAAAGAAGTGTCCGAATATTTGAACTATGCGCGGATACCACAAGATCGCAGGCTTCGAGCCATAGAGAAACTAACGGAGGGAGAATGTGCGTTATGGTTTCGCAGTTTCCGTTATACCTTCGATACAGTCGAGGAGTTTCGGGAAGCTTTTTTGAAGCGATACTGGTATCCGATGGCCCAACAGAATTTACGATTGGATTTGTACTCGAAAAGATACAGCACCAACAATCCAACGAAATACGTTGAATTCTTCGTATCTCAGGTCTGTAAATTTAAAGAACTTGACCAGGCACCTAGCGAGCTAGAGCTATGCATTGCTATTGCCAAACAACTTACTTATGAAATCCAAAGGCTGCTGATTTCGGCAAATGCAAAAACCGCAATGGAAATGGAGGCAGATCTTAGGCAACTGGACCTCACAACATCCAATACTATGCGTCAGAATCGAACCGTGGAACAGGTACACGTGACCAACACGCAGACTGACCAGTACAAAGCTCCGAAAAATAATAAAGCTACTAGCACTGAAACGTTAGATTCCAACGGACGTCATTGGGAACATGAACCCAGAAGATGGCAACCGAAGTACAAAGGAAATGCTGGTAGAGGAAGAGGAGGCCAAAATTCTTGGAATCAACTGAATACAAGGGGTAGACCGTACCAAAATAATGGAGGTAACAATGGCCAAGAAGGCAACAATCGAAATTGGAGACCCCAGGAAAGAAGGCGTAACTTTGATGACGAGGTAGAGGAACGTTATCACGCTTCATTGCAATACCTCGATGAAAGGGGAGAAGAACCTCAGAAGCAGCAAGTCCGCTGGCAAGAAGCTGTGCAAAATAGGACGTCACCAGACAGATATGGAGACGGAGCCAAAAGTTTGGAGTTACAGCGCAGTGAACACGAGAGAAGAAACTCCAATGGGACTGGCGCTGTAGAAAAAAAACACAAAAATTAGAAGGATTTGAGAATGATGGATGGAAGGCGGTCAACATCATTAATTGGATAGCCAAACCGGAAGAATTAATCGAGGATACAGGAGGATCACAGGTCATGATCAAAAGAGAATTGCCCATTATATTAGTAAGAGTGGCAGGGTGGAAGATAAGAAGTCTGTTATACACGGGTTCAACGGTGTGTCTTATGACACAAGCTTTGTATAATGAGATAGCGCAGAGAGAAAATGTTTTGAAAATACCTATCTCATGTGTCAAAATATAAGGTGTCATTCCTGACAAGACGATGATATGCAAATATCAGGTATTTCTAGATTTACAGATAGGAGGCTCTATTTCTTCACAGAGTTTTTACTAGTAAACAAATTGCCTTTTAACCTTATTATTGGGGCAGAGTTTATAAGGGAATACAGAGTGGTAATAGACCTATCACAGGACAGAGTTATGTTCCGTGTGAACGAGGAAGCTGAAGGCTTAGAGGTCTCGCTCAAACAGAATGAACCAGGGACAGATGAACAGGTATGGCATACATACAGAGACATGACTGAGGAGGAAGTGTTAGCTATCGAGCATTTAGAAGATGAACTGAAAACACTAGCCGCAGACATGGAGAAAGATCTGGAACCCGAACTGGAAGGATATCTTTAGGAAAAAACTAGAAGAAGAAAAAATTGGTCCAAGAGATAAAGAAAATTTAAAGAAATTGTTATTGGAACAGAAGGAAGTCTTTGACTCGAGACCTGGTCGTATAAAGAACTTCACTTATGCATTCCAAGTTAACGACTGGACACCATTTAGGCAGAAAACCTACCCTATAGCCGAAAAGCACTATGCTAAGGTCAAAGAAGCAATTCAGGAGATGTTGGAGGCCGGTGTTATTGAGAAAACACCTACGCCTTATGTAAGCCCATTGGTAATCGTACCTAAGACAGACGGGACTGTCAGAGTATGCCTGGATTTGAGGCATTTAAATATGAAGGTGATACCAGAGTTTGACCACGTGACACCTATTAAAGAAATCCTCAGAATGTTTAAAGGGAAGACCATATTTACAAATTTAGATATTACGTCGAGATTTCACCATCTTGAATTGGAGAAGAAAACGAGTCTATTGACAGGATTTATGTTTGATCAACATACATACACATTTTTAAGCTTACCTTTTGGTTTGAAAACAGCTGGTTCGGCTTTGATACGAGCATTAGATCGCAATCTATCAGATGATGTTAAAGAGAGTACCATCAGATACGTAGATGACATTCTACTCACATCAGAATCTCTGGAGGAGCACATGAGAGACCTGAAGAAGTTGCTGGATAACCTTCGTGAAGCTAATTTTAAGGTTAATATCAAGAAATCGCACTTCTGTCAGAGGGAAGTTAAATTACTAGGGCACGTTATCGATGAAAATGGAGTTAGGTCAAATCCAGAGAAATTGGAGGTAATTCGAAATTTTCCTCGACCCACGAAAGTTAAGCACGTCCGGCAGTGTTTGGGAGTAATTGGATTCTTTGCTAACCACTGCCCAAACTATACTACAACTGTGGCACCCCTGCAAGATCTATTGAAGAAGGGCGGCTGGTGTAATTGGACGGAGCAATGTCAAGAAGCATTCGTGAAGTCAAAACAAATGCTTTTGGAATATGTGAAGCTGGGATACCCTGATTATACCCAGAAGTTCATAATACAGACGGATGCATCACTTGTTGGGATAGGAGAGATGCTGTTCCAAGAAAATGTTGATAAGCCCGAGGAGAAAGTTTTTATTGCCTTTATAAGTAGGAGATGCCCATGAGAAAAATTACACGATCACAGAGATAGAGTTGCTCGCAATTCTGTACGCATTGCAGTACTGGCGTAAACTCGTGTATGGCTTTCAAATCGTCCTCAGAACAGACCATAAAGCTTTAACATTTTTGTTAAAGACGGATTTGTCTAGCCAGAGGTTGACAAGATGGTCCCTGTATATTCAACAGTTCAATGTGGAAATAGAATACTGTCCAGGGAAAGAGAACGTAATACCGAGGAAACTCTAGCTGTCCAGATTGAAAATCGAGATCAGAAGACCTTAGGTGACTTGAAGAATCTTACCAACCTACAACGCGAAGATCCGTGGTTGAAAATGATGATTGATTACTTCGAGGGATGCTTAGCAAGGGGAACTGCAATATACTGAGAGGCAGAGGCATTATCAACAGACTACGTATGGTACAATCAGATGCTACACAAGTGGGATGATGTAGACCATACCCGTCAAAGAATTGTTATTCCTGCATCTTTGCAGAGGAGATTGGTGTGGCTAGCGCACAGAGCGTTTGGACATCGCGGTATAGATAAGATAACTGCTCTACTGAAAGAAGCATTCATTTGGCCGAAGTTAAGAGAAACTGTAAGAAATGCTATTAGGACATGCGATTTGTGCCAAAGGGTAAAGCCAAATCCCTTTTTAATGAGACAACGACGCATTCCGTTGTTACCAGAGAAGCCAAGGCAGCTAATGAGTGCAGACAACTTTGGACCACTGCCTAGAGCACGTAGAGGCAATAGACATATTTTTGTAGCCATGGATGTATTCTCAAAAATGGTGGTATTATGCCCCATACAGAAGACCAGCTCAAAGCAGGTATTAAAAAGACTGAAAGAAAGAGTTATTCCGATACTTGGGAAACCGGATAACCTACTCTCAGACCACGGGAGTTGTTTTACTAGCGCAGAATTTCGTCGGGAATTGGCAAATTTAGGAATCAGGCAGATTCTATCTACCATTCGCCATCCTGAGGCTAGCCCCGTTGAACGCGTTATGTGAGAGATCCAAAAATATATGAAAATTTACTGCTCTGAAGAGAACTGGAAATGGATCGATGTCTTGGATGTAATTGAGTACTGCATAAATAATACTGTGCATGAGGCGACAGGTCAGGTGCCCGTGACTCTACATTTGGATCAGAGACCGGAGAGGCCATGGACTGGTGTTATTCCATTACCTGTAGACGCGCAGCCAGGACGAGAATTGAGGATCCAGCGAACCTTCGAATATCTCCAAGCACAGGCTGAGAGACGCCAGAGAAGGAATCGTGCAAAGCGATATCACAGACCGCTTCTCATTGGGGAGAAAGTTTTAGTCAGGAGGCCAGCCAGTTCAGATCCAGAAGCACGGAAGTATAAAAAAATCATTTTCGGATATCACGGCCCGTTCGAAGTTATAAGAGACCTACAGAATAATGCATAAATAATAAGGCATTTAGAAACAGGAAACGAGGTCGTTATGAATGCGGCCAACCTCAAAATTTATCATTCACCAGAAGAATTTGATGAACAAGAGGAAGCTATAGCAGCGCACACCCATGTGGACGTGGACAGCAAAGTCGGCCAGGAAGACAAGCTTGAAGGCTCATGCAGCGGGACGGAAAGGAAAACGAGCAGCTAGCCCAGTGAAGGAAGCAGACAGGCGCAGTGCAAGTATCTACGACTGCTATATAAAGAAATGGTCGAAGTCGCTGGGGAGGTTGAAGCCTTGAATGAAACCCTACGCAGGGACAATGCACGTCTAAGAGTTGAGCTCAGAATGGAAGGGGGAGGTAGACAGACTCACTCACAGGAGGACGAGTTGAATGACCGCTTAGTGTAAACAAGGACGGTTGGGACAGTCAGCCGGTGACTTACAGAAGGTCACTTGCAATTGACTTCTATAAGTTTTGCAAGGGGAATATGAACCCAACGGAGTTAGGCTGACTGGTGACGAACGTGGATCTCAGAGATAGATGAGCTCAGAATATATATTCCAGCAAGGAACGAACACGAGATCTTTTGAGGGAATTTAAGCTATAAAAAACCCTAGAGAAAATACATATTAAATCACTGTTGTGATATGAACTAATACTGACATTATTTGTTAATATAATGCAGGGGATAATAGCGGAATACTGCATTATTGGGCTGTATGGCGTACACAATTCTGGACTGAGCACAGAAAGTTTGAGCGCATGAGAGTTGTCAAATGACTCTGGAATATGGGCGAGGTTTCTTGGAGCCGTGTCACTCTCTGTGACCTACTTAGGCCGTCTGGAGCAGGTCAGGAAGGTAATATATGGTCAAGTTATTCCCCGTTACATAAGGAAGATGCCAGGGGAATGGGGAGATACCAGTGTAATTTAATGATTACTCTTGATTGGAGTAACTCAGAGACATGAGGATTGCACCTATGTGAATGTATAGCCGGGAGGCTAATTATCAAGCCATTAAACATGGAAATCGAGGCAGATTTAATGGAACGCGCAGTGACACAGTAGATCTGAGGTTAGCGGCGAGATCTAACCATGTCTTCGAGGATTTACCTATGACGCGGCGTGGGGAAGAGCAGGCAAAGGCAATTAACATTAATTAATTGACCGATCGATCCTCGAGCACGCAGACAGATTTGTGATCAGCGAGGAAAAATGAACCATAAAAACGTTATTTCAAGACCAGAAACATACTGTGAGAGAAAATGTCGCTGCAGGGAAATTTTCGGTCTACTTTTTCTCTCCAAACGGATATAAGGGCCAGAGAAAGGACAGATGTGGTCAGTCGAACCACAGTCTAGTGCGAAGCGCACGTCGCAGGAGTCCAGGAAAGGGACGCGCGGACTTCAACATTCTAAGTGCAGCAACATAATAATCATGCATTAAGGCATGAATTAATAACGATTAATGTGGTCAGTCGAACCACAGTCTAGTGCGAAGCGCACGTCGCAGGAGTCCAGGAAAGGGACGCGCGGACTTCAACATTCTAAGTGCAGCAACATAATAATCATGCATTAAGGCATGAATTAATAACGATTAATGTGGTCAGTCGAACCGCAGTCCAATGCGAAATGCACGTTACCGAGTTCAGGAAGGGATGCTCGGACTTCAACATGAAGAGCCATGCAGTAAGGCATTTATTAATACCAATTATTAAGGACAGTCGTGCCATACGTGTATAGTCGGCATTACGAGGGACTACTATCAAGCACTCCGGAAATGTACCGTGTGATATATGAGGTAGTACAATTGAAAGTGGTAATTTGTACAATTACAATGAACAAGGGTTGAGCGCAGTATGTAAACTATTGGTTAGACATATGATAGGATGTCGGACTGTGCAGATATAAACTTTGTTATGCGATTGGTGAAATTTCATAGGAATACTAATGTAATTAATGCTCAGGACGATATGCAAGCATATTTATGCGATATCAGGAAATTTATCTAAGGATAGAGATTGATAGACAGAGTGGGGGACCGAAAGGAATCCGTAGGCAGAGAATCGAGACTTTCAATCGAGATGCGGATAGCAGTGAAGAATAGATCTTCAGGGCCTGCATTTTTGATATTCTGCGAGGAGAGGTCAACCATTAAGAAATGTACATAGCATTCGTGTGATTTTAGTGATGATCTGTTAAATATATGTAAAATTAATAGTGTAACAAGTGCTATAACGTTTTGTGTGAATAAGGAAATAACAGCTTCAACATGGAAAAGCAAAGTGCCGTGTGTTTTGGAAGGCAAAAGTTATGTATGTGTGTGAGAAGTGTAAGAATGCCTTGCTAATTTGCAAATAATGGTGGGCATTACTGGAAGGAATGCCTGGTTGGAGCCACCAGATTAACCAATGTGAGTATCCAAAAACCATGATTTTATAGTAATTATAGTCCACTGTATGTTGAGTGATTTCAAAATTTATATAATATGTCAATAAGAGTCAATTTTAGGAGGTAGAACCTCAATATATTATTGTTGTGTTGATTTTAGTCAAGTTGAGATGTCTTTGTACATCACTGAGTGGATAAATCGTTACCACTAATGTAAAATGGCAATTCAGTTATATAGAAACTTAACGTAACGAACACGGATGTTCGGTTATTGAAAATGGTTGCGTTGTGTCAGTTATGGTAATTCATGTCAGTAATAATAATAATAATAATAATAATAATAATAATAAATATAATAATAATCAGAATAAACGAATACACATCAGGGAAAATGGTTGTAAGCAAAATATATATGCTATTTGGAATATTTATCAATCCAAGCAGTAATATTATACGTGAAGGTCTAAGCAAAGCAATTTAATGTCAGAGTATATTATGGTAATGGAAATAAATATGCAAGAATCCAGGAAATGGAAGAGTTTAATAGAGAATTGAATTTGCAGCTTGTGAATTAGCTTGTAAGAGTAATTGATAGATTTATCTTACTAATTAAAGGACGGGATTATACCACCATGGTCACGGAAGCCAGGTAATCTATTCGACGAGTGAAATCTCGTATAGCCTAGGGCATACAGATAAATTTATTATGGCCAGATCGTAATAAGTGATTGACCCTAGCTCTGTGGATTGCCATGAAATGTTCCGGGTTCGAATCCAGTGGTGTATGGGAGGATAACAATGGAAACCTCAGCATGACACCTGATATCGACCGAGAACTAGCTATTGAAATAATTCAGCTCCTGGGAAGTGAATTTTGTTGGCGGCAGGATGTGCCTGACCGTATCATTAAAGATGCCGGCTAGCCAATTCGACCGGTGAATGATGAATCTCGTTCCTTCATATAATGTAATGGACCTGTTGAGGCCAGTTATTAATATCCTAAGGGTAGGAATAAATGTTTAAACAAGTCCATAACCTATCTTGCATACAGCTTAGTTAAATCATATGGGATGTGTAGGTCCGTGAGACTGCACTATTGTATTTAAAGTCACTTGTTACTGCTTGGAGATAAAGGAAGAGGAACATAGTAAAGGACGGAACGAGTGTTTTGTTACCGCCCGACTCAGCCCATTATATACAGGAAGGGCCAAGGGAGAGATTTTTAAACGACCCTTGAGCGTGACATTTAGAGTGGACAGACTTTGAAACCCTGTTTGTAAAAAAAAAAGAGTCGTTGTTGTATTGTATAATGAATTTGTGTGGTTTGAAACACATTGATAATTAAGGATCATCCTGATGACTTAGTATTGGCAAACTTACGAGTTGTTGAAAGTTGCATTTTTATACTGACATTGTCACTTTGTTCTATAGGTCGACACTAGATGCCATAGGCTATGCCCACGCAAGGGTAGCATAATATACCATCCGGCACAGCGGTAACGGTATCTTTGAAATTGAACTCATGACAGCATACAGTGGAACTGTAGATAATGGAACTGCAGAAAGGGAACTGCAGAAAGGGGTATGATTACAAGTAACAGTGGAGTTGCAAGTAAATTTGATGTGCAACCCATAGATTGGTTAATGCACGGTAAAGCATTTTGGTGGGAAGAGAGATACAGAACACAATTGAACGCATAATGCAAATTAGGATGTGTTGAGAGTAAACAATTAAGATTGTGAAATTAAAGGGGTCACAACAGGTGACATAAGATTATAAGTACAGTTCGTGTGTAATTTGCTTGTGCATCAGCGCACTTGAGAATGAATTTTGATGTTAATCTCATGTTAAATGAATGAATAATCATTTGGAGTAGCTAGGATAAAGTATGAATATTAGTGGATTGTAGGAGTAATTTTGCATTGTTTTGTGTTATATTGTTGGGATTGTGTTTGTGTTTGTTTGAAGCCATGATTTAGAGCTTAATTAAAGTCTTTAGAAGAGAGTTGTGCTTTAGTATTGTAGAGTTGATACCTTTTAGTCTCAGATCAAAAAGAAATATGCAACTGCTCAGTGGGAAGACGGTACACGCCTGAGGACTGATGCTGGCTGGATGCAGAAGCATGTTGTCCATGGAAATTACTCACATGGGTACAGTTGGTAGCATGCTGAGCTTCTATTCCCAATGTCACGGGTTCAAACCCGGCCGAAGTCGTCGGACTTTTTAAGAGCGTTAAAAATCCCTCAGTTTGCCTTCCTTGGGAGGAGAAGTAAAGCCGGTGGGCCCATGTAATAGATTTATAGCGTACCAAAAAATCTTCCACTAACTCAACTTGTGTGAAACAAAATTTGAAGGTAAGGTTTGATTAATACTCATTAAGTTCCAACGTTCGTCACCAGACACTGGTTACGATGGCGTCTAGTAGTAGCCAAGTTCACAGCTGGGTGTCGTGAACGGTAACATTTGGTAGCGAAAGTAGGTACTACTTGAAATTTTTGCCTCCAATCATTACTTGAATTAAAAACAGATAACACACACCGATTATCAGACAGATTCTACACCCATCCAAACTACAAGGGGCTACATGACCGCGGTGTCGCAGCCCCTAAAATAAAGCGGTCCATAGAGGTCAATATTATTGCGCAATATTTCGGGTTGTGCAGTATAATTGACCGTGTGTACACGATATTGGAAGGTTGTGCAATATATTGCGTGATTTTCAAAAAGTTGAAAATATATTGTGCAAACGGGAAAATATTGTGCCGTCTGATGGCAGTATTGCGCAATGTCCCGCCAGTTGGTGTCCATAAGTGGTCGAGTTCGGGTCGTCATGGGTGACAAGAATGCAGAAAAACAATTTATTATAGAATATTTGTTGACGTGTATCCTGGCCTTCCGGCTCTCTGGGATGTGAAGTGCTAGGATTACAGTAATTGTGCCAACACGGGGGAGCAGTATGATGAGCTCACCGCGAACAATACCCAGACACGGACAAGCAACATGTGGTAAAAAGAAAATCTTTGCGTACCAACTTCGGCAAAGAATTGAAACGTATTCGCGATGCTGAGAGAAGTGGTGCCGGTGCGGAGTATGTTGAACCTGTGCTATGGTATTCCGAGGAAATGAAGTTCCTTGCAGGTCAAGAAACACCTACTTCTCGGTTCCAAGCTATGTGAACTTGCGGGATGAAGCGCAGAGGCAGGGTAGGAGCAGTCGAGAATTGAGAAGCCTGTCGACAGCCCGCCGTGTTATCTGACATTCTCGTCTATTCCAGTACTGCTAACATGGGTCTTTTCTGCAACCAGTGTGGCGTTGAGAATGATTCACTGAGTCACCGACTAATGTATTTGCTTCTGTTACTACGCAAGGACCGAGAAACCGCATCACTCGTCACCACCACTACTATAGTCTGCGATGCACATTCCACTCAGGTCCACGCAGCTTAGATTCGAGCAGTACTGCTTCCATCAGCACGTTGGACATATTATCACAGGACACGAAACATGAAACTCTGGCGGTGACTGATTTTGCCGTTGTGTGGAGGTTGCACAATATAGGCTACTGCCACTGAGGTTGTACGTATGTGCTCGTGTTTGCGCAAAATATTGCACAACCTTCAATGTTACCTTCACACGATTCAAGTTATTGCGCACTCAAAATTATTGCACAATATTATTGAGCGTCTAGGAGTAACCGTCAAAATATTGTGCAATCTATATTGTACAATAATATTGACTGTCTATGGGCCGCTTAAGGAACCAACCAATTGCAGTGCTTTTTTTAATGGGGAACGCGGGGGTACGCGTACCCCTTAAAAAATTGAAAACAATATTGGTACTGTACCCATGTGAGTAATCTCGATGGAAAATATGCTTCTGCCTCCAGCTAGCATCAGGACTCAGGCGTGTACCGTTCTCCCATTGAGCAGTTGCATATTTTGGATTTGAGGCTAAAAGGTATCAACTCTACAATGATAAGGCACAACTCTACTCTAAAGACTTTAATTCAGTAAAACTCATGGCTTCAAACAAATAATGAGAACACAAATCCCATAAACAATACACAAACAAACAAAGTTATTCCCACAATCCATTAATTATTCACATAGTTGGACAAATTAAATCCATATCACTATTCAATCTTTTACCATTATGTGGACTTTAAACTTTACTCAAGTGCACTGATGCACATGTAATGTTTCACAAAACTGAACTATTACATTCATGTCTCCTAATGTGACTTCTTTATATTCCCAAAGTTACTTGTATCCTACAATACATCTGAATTTACATCATGTGTACTATCTGTGTTACATCTCTCTCTCCCACCAAATGCTTTCATGCATTAGCCAACTCATGGTTTGCACTACGATCTACTTGCAATACTACAATTACGTAAGTCTACCCCTCCACTCCCTTCTTTTTATAGTTACACTGCATGTCATTGTGATTTCACTAAATAACTTCTGTTATCGTTGTGTCGGATAGTATACTATTATGCTACCCTTACGAGCGTAGCCTGTGGCAACGAGTAACCAACTTCATTAACTAGGTGTCAGTGACAGTAACAAATACAACATCCAACCATTCGTTAGATTGCTAAATTTTTATATCAACAGGGAAATCTATGATTAGCAATGTGTTTTTAAACCACACACATTTATTACACATTATAACAATTCTTCCTTTTCATTACAAGCAAGGTCTTAAATCTGTCCGCTCAAGAACGCGAACCTTCACAGTTAGTTTAGTAACCCCAGCCCCTTGGACTGCCTGCACACAATGGACAGGGTAGGGTCGTTCACGGCTGTAAACCGCCCCTTTGTCTCCCCGTTTCCTGGACTTTTATCTCCCAAGCAGTATTACAACTTTGAATATAACATTGTGGTCACAATGATCCACGTGATCCCATATGATCTGAACTGAATATTATGCAATGGTTCTGGGTGAGCTTGAATATTTAATCCTATCCTTAGGACATTAATTACGGCCTCAACAGGTCCGTATCACAATATGAAGGCACGAGATTCATAGAACACAGGTCTAGTGGTTAGCCGGTATCTCAAATAAAATATTACGGTCAGTCAACAGCTGCCGCCAATGATTCGCTTCAACGAGCCGAATCACTCAACATTAAGTTCTGGGGGAATCAGGTATAGCGTCGAGGTGTCCAATGATCTCCCCGCGCTTACCACAGGATTCGAACCCGGAACATTTCATATCCAACATCGGAGATAGGGTATACACTAAATATGCTCCGGCATAAATTAATATCTCTGTACGCTCATGCTGTACGAGATTTCACACGTCGATTAGATCACCTGGCCCCTTACCTGTCCATGATCTCGCCTTATAATAAAGAGAACTCTAACTGTACTCTACGAGCTTAATCAAGCCACAAATTCAATTCACTGTCAAGCTCCAACATTCCCGTGCATAATTATATCCCCATTAATACAATGTATTTAATATTAACTCTTTTCTTTTCCCTTAATGTAATCTACTGCTTGGCTAGATAAATAATCCAATTAGCGTAAATACTTCTTGCTTAAAACCTTTCATCCTGATGTATTCAATTATACCGTTTATCATTATTATAATTATTATTATTATTATTACTGACATAAATTATCCTTCCGACACAACGTAACTGCTTCAATGATCGAACATTCGCGTTCGTCACGTTAAGTTTCACATAACTGAATTGCCATTATTTATTAGTAGCATTAATAGTGGTAACGATTAATCCACTCTCTGATGTATTCAACATCTTAACTTTACTGAAATCAAACAATAAACATATGAGGATATGCCTCCTAATATTGATTCTTACTGGCATATTTTATACTTCCGAAATCACATTACATGCAGTGACTATCCTTCTATAGTAACATGATTTGTGGGGTACTTACGTCGGCTTTATCCAGGTGGCTCCAACCACCATATTCCAGTGTCACCTGCCATCGGCTTACTTAGTGACACATTGCCATCTTGCAAATACACATATTATATGACATTTGATTTATAAACACACGACACTTTTCCATTTTTATAATGAAGCTAATGCTTCCGAAACACATGACACTTTTCCATTTTTATAATGAAGCTAATGCTTCCAAAACACATAACACTATATAACACTGGTTATATTATGACTTTAAGAGATATTTTACATAACATCGGTGCACAAACACACGTTACACTTTAATTCCTGATTGGTTGACATTCCCTAGCATGTATCGAAAGTACAGGTGCGGACGGCCCTTCCTTCGGTCCTACCCCTTCCTGATTGAATCTCCCGATCATCTGCTCGCGGATTCACCAACAGTTTCTCGATCATCCCTTGATAATCTTCCTACTATTGCAGCGATATGCTTACATCTCGTCATGAACGCTACTTACTGGTATACTCCAAATATGTATAACCAATCACTATACTTTACTGCGCTCAACATTGTACCTTGTATTTACATGAATTATCACTTTTCACAGTCCTGCCTAGTATTACACGGCACTTAATAAACATTATATAACAGTCTTACTGCACGGCTTCCCACATTGAAGTCCGAGCATCCTCTCCTAACTTCGGTAATATGCATTTCGCATAATCAAGTTTGTTAATTACCGACTTCATTCTTAGTTGATGACCATGCATGAATATATTCTCACATGTGTGTTACATTGCACAGCTAACATGCTGATTACCAGTGAAAAGTTTAAGTCTTTGTGTGCGCCTGGGCGCTCCGTGTCCTTTTCAACTGCGACAGCTTCAAAACAACTCTCCCTCCGACTCGGTCTAAACTGTCACGAACTGTAAGTTTCAACTGCACGCCGTAAACTGTGGTCAACTGTAAACTGTTCGCTTCGACTGGGTCCACCCTCTTATATCTGTTTCACACAAAAAGTAGGGCAAGAATTCCCGAGATAAATCAGCTCCTCTCCTAGGGTGATTCTGAACTTGGAATAATATCCATATTGTTCCTTTTTCTTCGCTGGGCACAAAAATGTATGTGTGTTCGAGGATCGATCGGCCACTTAATTTATATTAATTATCTTATCCATGGCTTGGGGACGCTACTTCACTGGGAATCCTTGGCAACATCCTCAAGTCCATCCGCGAACACCCATAGTCCTGTAACATTACGCACTGCATTAAACATGCCTTGATTTCGCCGTTTTATGGCTCTAAAATTAGCCTCCTGGCTAAAGATTCGCCTGTGCGCAACTCTCATGTCATTGCATTGCTCCAATCATGAGTAATCAATGATTTTCCTTGGGATCTTCCCATTCTCAAGTCTATTCTCAAACGGGGAAGAACCTGGTCATTATTTAACCTCCCGACCCCTTGCAGACGACTTATCTGGGTCAGCAAGATTGACGTGGCGCCACGGGCCTCCTCCCACAATTCTGGGGCTATTTGCTAAACGTCAAACTTTGAAACTCCTGTGTTTCAAATCCAGCATAGCCTACTTCATGTAGTCCAAATAATGCTATCTTTCACTATTTTCCTGCATTATTTCACTAAATAATGTCAGTAACAACTGATATCACACCAGTAGTTAAATATATGATTTCTTCTAGGGGTTCTTCCAATGAAATACCCTCCACAGATCTCGGGTTCGTTCCCTGGTGGAACCTTCATTCAGAGCTCAACATATCTCCGAGATCCACGTTCGAGACCAGTCAGCATGACCACCTCGGGTTCAGTACATTTTTATCTAGTCCGGAAAATATAACTTCCGATTTGAAAGTTCATCAATCGATCAGCTGGCATCATCGCACTATTCACAATAGCTGGAGGAGATTACGAGTAATTCTCGATTTAAATCGATCGGTCGAATCAGTGTCTTTTGGTCGGCAACTCGGCACTCCGTTCTTATAAGCGCGCAGGCTAGTGTTTGGAGGCGGGATAGGTTGTTATATTGTGCGTGTGGTTCGACATCTGGCGACCGATACGAAAATCAAGCAGAGGAAGCGTGAAGATGGCCGTGATAAGCATCTTTTACCAGCGTGGAATTTACTGTAAGCAGGACAGCAAAATGAGTGCTTATATTTATTTCACTAAATTTTAAAATGTAAGATGATTAGAAATATTGAGTTCAGTTACCACCTTGACCACAAGTAAATTAACCCAACGCAACGTTTCATTTAACATGTCAGCCCGAAAAGTAATAACCGGACTCTGAAAATTGCCGAAAATTGCAAGATCGTGATGTTTTGTCAACTACGGGTACAACTGAGATTACCCCTTAAATTGTTTTTAGAAGAAAAGCACTGGATTGAAGTTGATAATCGTTGTTTGTTACAGAATAATAGGGTCCGCTTGGGAGAGAGAGAAGCTCATAGCTAAAGCGTTTTGTCTTATCCAGCTGCCACTAGAGCGCTTAGTAGAGAAATGAGGAACTTTGTGTTGGCGGAAACTCCCGAGATTAATTTTGCCATTATGAACACGGCCTACTGAATTCAAATGGGTTCTTTGACATGCCAACATCGTATGACATACGTGTCCTAAGTTTTGCCGCCTTTCAAAAATCACTTACCACGGCCAGGACCGAACCTGCAAGCTTGGGGTTAAGCAGACTGGCACGTTAACCACTCACATACCGTGGCAAGCTAACTTCATGTGATAAAAAATCACTTAAAACATTTAGGTAGTACTTCCTTAATCTTTGTTCACACAACGAACAGTTAGCAATTAGTAATGGCCATGAATAGAGAATTCGCGTATAAAATACATTCTATTTTATTGAACTTCATTAATACAACATAATAGAGAGTAGTCGTAAACAATCTCTCTAGCAGTAACTTGATCGGGTGGAAAATTTGCTCCATGGGCGTTCTTTCTCGTTGGATGTGCTTTGATCATCGTAGTTGGCCGTGGCCTGGTACGAACTAAACAAACCATGTTCCGGTCCCAAACAATGAGCGCGTAACCATAGTGGTAGAACATTATCATTTACCTGATTCATTTAGGGGTTTGTGGCATTGTGGTCATATAGCCCACATTTAATTAATTGCATTGCGAGAGGTTTGAAGGATTATAAACGAGGAAAGATGGTACTAATAACGATAGGCCTAAGTCAAATAAGGCAATAATTGCAGAATGTATATAATAAATACTGACAACCTTGTGGTATTTCAAACGACTTTTTAAGGTAGATAGGGCGGCTCTTGATAGAAGATGTTTGGGGAATCATATTTCCCTCACTACTCCTCCCAAGAGCAGAAAACATGGATGCAGAAAAGTGAATTTTTCGGTTTTTGTTCCGACGCTCCTCAAACGACATCCGGACACTGTAAACGGCGAGGCTATGTGTATGGTACCGTCCAAATATGCTACTTACCACGCTCGTGCGGTGAATGGTCAAGAGAGAATGCAATATTTGAGAAATGCTAAGGTAAATATCCAGCTAACTTAAGAATTTTAGGTTATACTTCTGCTTGATCTGATCCACATCTCTAAGAGTTCACGCTAACTAATTGCATTGTCATTTACTGAATTGCAGATCATAGTAGATATATCATCTTGTAATAGGTACGATTTGGAACCTCACCGCAAAGGCATTGGCGGCGGAAGCTCACTACCGCTCCACGAGTATTTACACAGGATGCATTTCGAACTCCGCCGCCGCTGCCTGTGCAGCGCCGCTAGGGCAGCGTGGTCTCCCAGCCGCGCCAGGTGCGGTCTGGCGGCTCGCATGTTCACCGATCCCACTTCGTATAGCATAGGCCATAAGATAACGGATTATGATTGGTGGAAGTATGAGCTAGATCTGATTCAGACTCTCGTCTACAGATAGCGCGCCACTTGCGATTACAGATAACGAGAGGGAGCAGCAGCTGATGTACTAATGTTGACTTCAGGTTATGCTAGTTCATTATTATTATTATTCGAGTCAGAAGCACTACAACATACACAAGAGGGATGATACACAATATTCATTGAAGGTACTCATCGACACTACTGAAGACATTTCATTTATAACTTATCATATTTTCTTGAAATTGATATCACTGATGCCAAAAATGAAATAAAAATAATTTTGGGGGTCTTTTTCAAAGATTAATCACAAAAATAACGTGCATTTTTAAGACTCGATATCTTTGCTCATTTTCAACTTAATCGAGTCATTGTTGTTGCAAATTTCTCTGCTGTATGTTCGGAATGTTGTATAGCAGAATGGGAAATGAGTTAGCGGATCAAGCTGCAAAAGAGGCGGTATCACTATCACCTCGACCAATGGAGGTACCCGCTAGAGATATTCGCTCACAGTTACTCCTACAAGTTCTGGTATTTTGGGATAGTCAGTGGCTAGCTGACCCACTGCCCAGTAAACTGAGAGCGATCAAGGGAACTAATCGCGTGTGGCGGAGCTCTTTCCGGTCACGGAGAGAGTCCGTCATTTTGTGTAGGCTAAGGGTAGTTCATACAAGATCCACCCACTCGTACCTAATGTACCTGTGGAGTCGTATTCACCGTGGCCCACATTTTAACCGAGTGTATGGATCTTGCTGACATACGAAAAAGCCTTGGTTTGCAGATGACACTCAAACTTATATTAGCCGATGACGCGGTGGCTGCTGATCGCGTTATCCACTTTATAAGTGAGAGTGGGTTAGGGCCATCAATCTAAATATTCCAGTGTACATTGACTAAACGACTTGCTCGTTTTTGAATGATAATTTTTTGTTTTTCCGTAATTTTTATTTATTTTTATATTTTTTGTTTTGTTTTATTAATTTTAGGTCTTGACAAATTTAGGTGTCCACCTCAAAATTTTAAATTCAATTCCAAATTTGTATTCATTAATCTGTGTTAAGAGGGGCAGATGACCTTGTAGTTCCGCCCCTTAAAACAACGAACTAACTAACTGTATAGCAGAATTGTTTTTGTATACTTGATTGAGACAAATATATTAGCCTGGTTATACAATTTACGTTATTTTGATTGAAAAGATAAATAAATTGTGGTGGGCGCGACCCCTAACTTCAATTTAACTCCATCATTCTGCTTTACAACATAGCTGCATTATTTGTCTATATTTTAGTTTTTAAAAGAAGCTAATATCCGCATTTTAAGTGGACATTTTAATTGCCCAAGTCAAGACAAATATTGAAAAAATGAAGTGTTAGAAAACGTAATTTAAAGTTGAGCTACACATTTAGAATAAAGAGTCTTATTTTTCTACTCCTAAAAACTGTCTTTTTATGGGATATTAGGTCAATCTTGTGTACTGTATTCCCTAAACGGCGAGTATCACCTACGTTGTTTTAGTTCTCGAATAGACTGTTTCAAAGCCAGATTAATGTGCGATTTATCTGCTGCATCTATGCCAGGCACTGTGTGTTTGCCAGGATGGATTGTAGCCGTCTTTAGGATGTCCAGCTATGATGTACTGCCATCATTAAAGTGGCAAATATACTGTATTTTACTACAGGCTGCAGGGTCTTGTGATCCACGTACAAGCTACTAATATTGAAATAGCCCTGCTAAATCGTTTGTTACGTAGCGCACTTCATTTTTAACTAAACTAACTTACTACGGTACCCGATATGACTTTGGTGAGATCGGTCACGCTGACCCAGTCTCAGATTCCAGGTTGAACAAGATGTTCAGTAAAGAACATATAGCCTACTTTCTCCTAAATGCCTGGGCATTGTTATAACTCTTTGTCCTTTTCAAGGAGTATAATTGAATGTTGGTTGTAGTAGCTTGTTGAAATACAACGTGCTATAGGGATATTAAACATGAATATGAGGTGCTACCTCTGTAAAAAAAATCATTCAATTCGGTTTCACTGTGTTTGAATTGATCCGGGGAATGGATTTGCACACATATATGGCCGCTATTTCCAAACTAATGGGCTGATGACCTTGTAGTCAGTCATAAAATGCTTTCCACAAAAAGGCATGTCGTTGCAAAATCCGGTAGAGATCAAATTATTAGGATGGTCGAAATTTGATTTAAGCTTTTAACATTTGTGTGGCCGGCATTCCGTTTCCGTCAAGATGGCGGCGATATAAAACATGACACTGAGGTGCCTTTTGCTAGTGCTACCTCTGTACCAAATTTCGTTCAATTCGGTTTCACCGTGTTTGAATTGATAGGGGGAATCGATTTGCACACATACTTGGCCACCATCTGCAAACTATTGGGCTGATGATCTAGCAGTTTGGTCAGAACATGCTCCCCACATAAAGATTTGTTGTTGCAAAATTTGGTAGAGACTAGATTATTTGGTTGGTCGTAATTACATTTTAGCCTTTAACATTTGGGTGGCCGGCATTACGTTTCCGTCCAGATGGCGGTGATATAAAACATGACACTGAGGTGGCCTTTTCTAGTGCTACCTCTGTACCAAATTTCGTTCCATTCGGTTTCACCGTGTTCGAATTAATAGGGGTAATCGATTTTGACACAAAGATGGCCGCCATACGCAAACTATTAGGCTAATGACCTATTAGATTTGTCAAAGGATGCTCCCTCCATAAAGGTAAGTTGTTGCAAAATTTGGTAGAGATCGGATGATTAGGTTAGTCGTAATTTGATTTAAGCTTTGAACATTTGGGTGGCCACGATTACGTTTTCGTCAAGATGGCGGCGATATAAAACATGACACTGGGGTGCCCTTTGCTAGTACTACCTCTGTACCAAATTTCGTTCCATTCGGTTTCACCGTGTTCGAATTAATAGGGGCAATCGATTTTCACACAAAGATGGCCGCTATCCGCAAACTATTAGGCTGATGACCTATTAGTTTGGTCAAAGGATGCTGCCCCCATAAAGGTATGTTGTTGCAAAATTTGGTAGAGATCGGATGATTAGGTTAGTCGTAATTTGATTTAAGCTTTGAACATTTGTGTGGCCGCCATTACGTTTCCGTCAAGATGGCGGCGATATAAAACATGACACTGAGGTGTCCTTTGCTAGTGCTACCTTTGTACCAAATTTCGTTCAATTTGCGCTCACCGTGTTCAAATTGATAGGGGGAACAGACATTCAGAGTACACACACTCACACACACACACACACAGATTCACACACACACATACACACACACAGACAGACACACTTTTTTTCGCCCTGTAGTGATCTCATAAGTCTACTTTCATTTTTGCAAAAATCGAAAGTAGGCTAAAAAGAGTGTGCTGTTATCGGAAACATTGCATTGTGGGCGCGTGACGTCAGGCCAGCTGGAAGGAGATTCGTGGCCGCTTCCCGATTAGCAAACATGCTGGGAGATAAGCATCAGAATGTCTATTTTATGAATATTACGGCATGTAAATCGAGCCAAGAAGATATGAATACTGAAGGGAATTTATATTTCACATTTTCCTATTTGGGAATGTCTTATGAGAAGCCTGGTTTAAAATAATGGATTATTATTTGCACCTCAGAAAGACGTTCGTGACATCAGGGATACTCACACTCCTTATCCCCACCCCCTTGGAGGGATGGTGAGTCACGTCACCGGACCCATGGCCCGAGAGCATCGTGGAATCAGCAGACAGTTCAAGTTCCGTGGCCGTACGGGAAGGAAATTAACATACAGTTCAATTTGTGGCTGCACGGGAAGGAAGGTATAATACACTTCGTTTCCGTGGCATTACTGGCGAAACATCATGAAATTTCGGTACAAGTTCGTGCCATGATCCTTCACGGGAAAGAGCATCGTGAAGTTGCGATACAGTTTACGGTTGTTATAGTTGCTTCAGAGATTACACAATGAATTCGAATCATCTTACCGTTTGGTGCAGTGAAGTATTGTCAGTTTCATAATACTGCATAGTGCGAGCCGTGAACATTTGACTTTGTCTAGCTCAAGCCATATACATCGTGAATTGTACATTCCATCGCCACACACAACAGAATTCTTTCTCAAAAGTGAGCACGGCATGTTATTGAATCAACAGGCGAAACCGTATTCTAGCCTGCGCTGCATAGCTATTAATGCATTTGCATTCTGTTTTGATGCTCAATGATGTGAAGCACTTTTATTAATACTGCTGTTAACCTTGACTACAGTGACTCTAACACACATATTAAAGACACCTAGAGCACTCGTGTATTATATGATTAGCATAATCCACTGAACAGCTGATGTGTTATATACACGACATAGTCATGGCGACCACGGGATCTTTACACATGTGAATGAACAGTTATACAAGCAGCTCAGTGAATATTTTTATATGCCACGTTTGGTGATGGAATATTATCGTGTAGGACTTTCACTTCGAATATTTTCAGATACACACAAGCTCTTACCGAGTGTCGTCGATTTCGGACATTTATGAACTATAGGTGTTCTGAAATCATGGTCATGCAATATCAGCAGTTATACTAATACGACATCATCTGACTTTATAGTGTGAACTTGTTAACCCACGCTCGGGATAGACTTGCAACACAGAGGCGTAGTACATTGACCATTAAAATGGGGTATTCGCTAATTCCACCCAACTCAGCGATATATTTGAACTTTATTGGAAGCGTTTGTGAGATGGAACCATTCAACACTGAGATGGAACATTAAGCACTGGAGGCAGGAAGGCTGAGCGGAGTGACGGTCCCGGGGTTGACCGGATAGAAGATTGCGATTCCAGGGCCGAAATGATGAACCAAAGCGGCGCCGATTTCTGGAAGCGAGGACCTACGCTAATGGGATTCCTCTGGGCACTGGAGATGGAGGCCCTGACCCAGCAGGTTCCATATTACACATTATTGGGCCGATTTAAGGTAATGTAATCACCTATCCGAGTTTCCGTCATGAAATAGATCTCAAATGAGCACATGAGTATAAAAATAATTTTCTTATTGATATACATGAGTATAATAAGTGTCCTATTTATCTACGTGAGCATAATTTTCTGCACTCTTCTATAATGCGCTAAAGCACACGAATTTAGGTCTGTTTTATCTGTTGTGAATTGATATGCTGTGGTGCTGGTTTAATTAATCGACTGTACTCGATACTCGATGCCTGAAAATTAATGTTTGCTTTCCTTGATTTCTATTTGTGGAGCTTCATATTCACGGTTGAACTTTCCGTTCGGGCAGTCTGGTATTTTCCTTTTCTTTTGAGTGGATCATTTTCTTTTGCAATTTAATCGCCATGGCGAATATGTTATTGATATGTCTGACTGAACAATTATGGTTAGTTCCATTCCAAAACATAAATCACTTAGTCTACGAATGGGGCCCATTTGCCTTTGAGCAGTAGATTTGTGAAAATCGCCTTGACCCATCCTAGGGATTTTTCATACAAAGCCGACGTCGCGAGGCCCACTTGCCAACGTGCAGTGGTGTGGTTTTAATCGCCTTACCCACGTTCAGGGACCATTTCATCCTAGTCTACGAATGGGGCCCATTTGCCTTTGAGCAGTGGTGTGGTGTCAATCGCCTGACCCATATTAGTCTCCTTATTTTTTTGAACATATTTATGCTGAATGGATTGTAAGCGAACTAAACTATACGTGTCAGTCACGTATCAGATGATTATTATTAATACAGTAGGCTAACACTAAATGTCACCCGAATCCTATTTTGATTCTTGTCCATGATCCACCAGTTTTTTTAGTGTCTGAGTTCTATATTTTTGAGAACTGTAAAATAAAATTTGACGATTGATTAACATAACTAAGGATTTTAGGGACAGTTCACTCTACTGGCAGACGTGTTCTGAAGTGAAAGTAAATCTCATGCAATCAGAAATATTGTAATAACCACTGATCATATTGATGAATGAACATTAGGAATTTATCCAGAGTGATGCCATCATCACTTAAATAAATTATGGTTAGAGCGTTTGATAATTGATTCTGTGATACATATATTTTTTGAGAGGCTGTTGGACACATTAATTTGATCACAGCTTAGGTGTATCATTATTGTTTTTAGAGGTCAACTTACGGAATTTCATTGTGCTTATTAAATGCTTTCTGTTGAGAAATTATATTGCAATGTTTTATGATGTATAATATGCCACAGTTTAGAGGTATTACCGCATTGAAAATTTATTTTTGACAGGAAAGGTTTTGGTGTGAATCCAGCGTGGCTCTCGATTAAGGCATTGCGCTGAATAATTACTGAGAATTATTATGAACTTCCGGGTAGGTGACCTGGTCCTGCTGCAAGAAGACAACCGTCCTCGCCACGTATGGGGCAGAGGCGTAATCGAGGAACTACGACCTGGACGAGACGGAATACTCAGGACCGTCATCCTTCGCACGCCAGACAGGAGCCGGATAACGCGTCCAATTCAGCTGGTCATACTTCTAGAGGTCGGCCAGGGTGGGGAGGATGTGAAGGACTGACATATCTTTGTGTGTGTTGAACTTTGTGTGTATAGTGTAGAGTGTTCCTATCTGTACATAAGTTTTTTGGAGTTAAATAAGATGGCGTTATGTTAGCAAGCAGTGTGTTTCCCTGTGCCCCTTTTCACTCATTCTCCACACGATATAAATAATGATGTGGTTTTTGTGATATTATATACTGTGGTGCTGGTTTAATTAATGGGGTGTATTCGATACTCGATGCCTGCAAACAGGTGGTTAATTTTCTCGATTACGTATTTGTGGAGCTTCATATTTACGGTTGAACTTGGTTTTCGGGCAGTCTGAGTTCTATTCTTTTGAGAACAGTAAAATTAAATTTGACGATCGATTAACATAACCAAGGATTTTAGGGACAGTTCACTCTACAGGCAGAGGCATTCTAAGGTGAAAGTAAAACTCGTGCAATCAGAAATATTGTAATTATTACTGATCATATTGATGAATGAATATTAGGAATTTATCCAGAGTGATGCCATCATCACTTAATTAATGTATGCTTGGAGCGTTTGATAATTGATTCTGTGATATATATATATATATATATATAAGAGGTTGTTGGCCACACTAATTTGATCACAGCATAGGTGTACAATTATTGTTTTAGAGGTTAGTTATTTATTTAGTTATTGTTGGTTTAAGAGGTCGGAACTACGAGGTCATCTGCTCCTTTTTTAGAGGTCAGCTTACGAAATATTTGTGCCAATTAAATGCATTCTGTTGAGAAATTATAATGCAAAGTTTTATGATGTAATAATATGCCACAGTTTAGCGGTGTTACCACATTACAAATTTATTGATTGGAAAGGTTATGGTTTGAATCCAGTCTGGCTCTCGATTAAGGCAATGCGCTGAATAATTACTGATAATTATTAAGGAATGATGATGAAAGTTTTATACTATATAAATCATGATGCGGTTTTTGTGATATGATATGCTGTGGTGCTGGTTTAATTAATGGGGTGTACTCGATACTCGATGCCTGCAAACAGGTGTTTAATTTTATCGATTACTTATTTGTGGAGCTTCATATTCACGGTTGAACTTGGCGTTCGGGCAGTCTGGCATTTTCTTTTCCTTTTGAGTGGATTATTTCCTTTTGCAATTAAATCGCATTGGCAAATATGTTATTGATATGTCTAACTGAACAGTTATGGTTAGTTCCATTCCAATGCATAACTCACTTAGTCAACGAATGGGGCCCATTTGCCTTTGAGCAGTGGTGTGGTGTTAATCGGCTTGGCCCACCCTAGGGATTTTTCATACAAAGCCAACGTCGTGGGGCCCACTTGCCATCGTGCAGTGGTGTGGTGTTAATCGCCTTACCCGTGTTTAGGGACCATTTCATCCTAGTCAACGAATGGGGCCCATTTGCCTTTGAGCAGTGGTGTGGTGTTAATCGCCGGACCCGTATTAGTTTCCATATTTTTTATCATATTTATGCTGAATGGATTGTAAGCGAACTAAACTATAAGTGTCAATCACGCATCAGTTGATTATTATTAATACAGTAACACTAAATGTCATCAGAATCCTATTTTGATTCTTGTTCATGATCCAGCAGTTCTTCTTAACGTCTGAATTCTATTTTTTGAGAACAGTAAAATTAAATTTGACGATCGATTAACATAACCAAGGATTTTAGGGACAGTTCACTCTACTGGCAGAGGCGTTATATGGTGAAAGTTAATCTCATGCAATCAGTAATATTGTAATAACTACTGATCATATTGATTAATGAATATTAGGAATTTATCCAGAGTGATGTCATCATCACTTAATTAATTTATGCTTGGGGCGTTTGATAATTAATTCTGTGATATATATTGAGAGGTTGTTGGACACATTAATTGAACAGAGCATAGGTGTATCATTATTGTTTTTAGAGGTTAGTTAATTAGTTAGTTATTGTTGGTTTAAGAGGTTGGAAATACGAGGCCCTCTGCCCCCTTTTTTAGAGGTCAGCTTAAGGATTTTTTGTGCCTATTAAATGCATTCTGTTGAGAAATTATATTGCAAAGTTTTATGATGTAATAATATGCCACAGTTTAGAGGTGTTACAACATTGCAAATTTATTGATTGGAAAGGTTATGGTTTGAATCCAGTCTGGCTCTCGATTAAGGCAATGCGCTGAATAATTACTGAGAATTATTACGAAATGATGATGAAAGTTTTATACTATATAAATAATGATGTGGTTTTTGTGATATGATATGCTGGTTTCCTGGTTTAATTAATGGGGTGTACTCGATACTCGATGCCTGCAAACAGGTGTTTAATTTTATCGATTACTTATTTGTGGAACTTCATATTTACGGTTGAACTTGGCGTTCGGGCAGTCTGGTATTTTCTTTTTCTTTTGAGTGGATCATTTCCTTTGCAATTAAATCGCATTAGCAAATATGTTATTGATATGTCTGACTGAACAATTATGGTTAGTTCCATTCCAATGCATAACTCACTTAATCTACGAATGGGGCCCATTTGCATTTGAGCAGTGGTGTGGTGTTAATCGCCTTGACGCATCCTAGGGATTTTTCATGCAAAGCCAACGTCGTGGGGCCCACTTGCCATCGTTTAGTTGTGTGGGGTTAATCGCCCTACTGTGGAACCGTTTTCACCGTGGCGCACATTTTCACCGAGTGTGTGGATCTTGCTGATTTACGAAGAAACCTTGGTTTGCAGATGACACTCAAACTAATATTAGCCGATGACGCGGTGGCTGCTGATCGCGTTAACCACTTTATAAGTGAGAGTGGGTTAGGGCCAGCAATCCAAATTGCGCAGTATAAATTGACTCAACGACTTGTTCGTTTTTGAATTTTAAATTTAGTTTTTCCGTAAATTTTGTTTATTTTTATAATTTTTCTAATTTTTTGTTTTACTTTTATTAATTTCTGTTTCTTTTAAATTTAGGTGTCCACCTCAAAATTTTAAATTCAATTCCAAATTTTTATTCTTTTTCTGTGTTAAGAGGGGCAGATGGCCTCGTAGTTCTGCCCCTTAAAAACATAATAATAACTAACTAAATATTAATCGCCTTACCCGCGTTTAGGGACAATTTCATCCTAGTCTACGAGTGGGGCCCATTTGCCTTTGAGCAGTGGCGTGGTGTTAATCGCCTGGCTCATATTAATTTCCATATGTTTTTCATATTTATGCTGAATGGATTGTAAGCGAACTAAACTAAAAGTGTCAATCACGCCTCAGTTGATTATTATTGATAGAGTAACACTAAATGTCATCAGAATCCTATCTTGAATCTTGCCCATGATATACCAGCTCTTTTTAATGTCCAAGTTCTATTTTTTTGAGAACAGAAAAATTAAATTTGACTATCGATTAATATAACCAAGGATTTTAGGGCTGTTCACTCTACTGGCAGAGGCGTTCTAAAGTGAAAGTAAATCTCAGGCAATCAGAAATATTGTAATAACTACTGATCATATTGATGAATGAATATTAGGAATTTATCCAGAGTGATGCCATCATCACCCACGTAATTTATGCTTGAAATGTCTGATAATTGATTATATATATATATATATATATATTTCAGAGGTTGTTGGACACATTATTGGATCACAGCATAGGTGTATCATTATTATTATAGGTTAGTTAGTTATTTAGTTATTGTTGGTTTAAGGGGTCGGAACTACGAGGTCATCTGCCCCTTCGGTTAGAGGTCAGCTTACGAATTTGTTGTGCCTATTAATTTCATTCTTTTGAGAAATTATATTGCAAGATAATATGATGTAATAATATGCCACAGTTTAGAGGTGTTACCACATTGAAAATTTATTGACTGGAAAGGTTATGGTTTGAATCCAGCGTGGCTCTCGATTAAGGCATTGCGCTGAATAATTACTGAGAATTATTATGAAATGATGATGAAAGTTTTATACTATATAAACACATATGTGGTTTTTGTGATATGATATGCTGTGGTGCTGGTTTAATTAATGGGGTGTACTCGATACTCGATGCCTGCAAACAGGTGTTTAATTTTATCGATTACTTATTTGTGGAGCTTCATATTCACGGTTGAACTTGGCGTTCGGGCAGTCTGGCATTTTCTTTTTCTTTTGAGTGGATCATTTCCTTTTGCAATTAAATCGCATTGGCAAATATGTTATTGATATATCTAACTGAACAGTTATGGTTAGTTCCATTCCAAAGCATAACTCACTTAGTCAACGAATGGGGCCCATTTGCCTTTGAGCAGTGGTGTGGTGTTAATCGGCTTGGCCCATCATAGGGATTTTTCATACAAAGCCAACGTCGTGGGGCCCACTTGCCATCGTGCAGTGGTGTGGTGTTAATCGCCTTACCCGTGTTTAGGGACCATTTCATCCTAGTCTACGAATGGGGCCCATTTGCCTTTGAGCAGTGGTGTGGTGTTAATCGCCTGACCCATATTAGTTTCCATATTTTTATCATATTTATGCTGAATGGATTGTAAGCGAACTAAACTATAAGTGTCAATCACGCATCAGTTGATTATTATTAATACAGGAACACTAAATGTCATCAGAATCCTATTTTGATTCTTGTCCATGATCCAGCAGTTCTTCTTAATGTCTGAGTTCTATTTTTTGAGAACAGTAAAATTAAATTTGACGATCGATTAACATAACCAAGGATTTTAGGGACAGTTCACCCTACTGGCAGAGGCGTTCTAAGGAGAAAGTAAATCTCAAGCAATCAGAAATATTGTAATAACTACTGATCATATTGATGAATGAATATTAGGAATTTATCCAGAGCGATGCCATCATCACTTAATTAGTTTATGCTTGGAGCGTTTGATGATTAATTCTGTGATATATATATATATATATATATATTTATTTATTGAGAGGTTTTTGGACACATTAATTGAACAGAGCATAGGTGTATCATTATTGTTTTTAGAGGTGAGTTAGTTAGTTAGTTATTGGTGGTTTAAGGGGTCGGAACTACGAGGTCATCTGCCCCTTTTTCTAGAGGTCAGTTTACGAAATTTTTTGTGCCTATTTAATTCATTATGTTGAGAAATTATACTGCAAAGTTTTATGATGTAATAATATGCCACGGTTTAGAGGGGTTACCACATTGAAAATTTATTGACTGGAAAAGTTATGGTTTGAATCCAGTCTGGCTCTCGACTAAGGCAATGCGCTGAATAATTACTGAGAATTATTATGAAATGATTGAAAATTTTTGATAAAATAAATAATGATGTGTTTTTTGTGTTATGATATTCTGTGGTGCTGGTTTAATTAATGGGTTGTACTCGATATTTCCTATTTGTGGAGCTTCATATTTTTAATATCTGAGTTCATTTTTTTTTTGAGAACAGTAAAATTAAATTTGACGATCGATCAACATAACCAAGGATTTTAGAGACAGTTCACTCTTATGGCAGAGGCGTTCTGAGGGATAGTATATCTCATGCAATCAGAAATATTGTAATAACTACTGATCATATAAATGAATTAATATCAGGAATTAATCCCGAGTGATGCTATCATCACTTAATTAATTTATGCTTGGATCGTCTGATAATTGATTCTGTGATGTTTATGTATATATATATTTGAGAGGTTGCCGGACCCAATAATTTGATCACAGCATAGGTGTCAGCATTGTTTCTTTTGGAGGTAAGTTAGTTATTTTTGGTTTAAGGGTCGGAACTGCGAGTTCATCTGCCCCTTTTTATAGAGGTCAGCTTACGGAATTTTATCGTGCTTATTACATGCATTCTGTTGAGAATTTATATTGTTAAGATTTATGATGTAATATTATGCCACAGTTTGGAGGGGTTGTCACATTGAAAATTTATTGACTGAAAAGTTTTTGGTTTGAATCCAGTCTGGCTCTCGATTCAGGCATTGCGCTGAATAATTACTGAGAATTATTATGAAATGATGATTAATATTTTTGATTAAATAAATAATGATGTGTTTTTTGCTATGATATGATGTGGTGCTAGTTTAATTAATCGGTTGTAGTCGATTCTCGATACCCTCGAGCAGATGTTTGCTTTTCTCGATTCCTTATTTGTGGATATTCATGGTTGAACTTACCGTTCGGGCAGTCTGGTGTTTCCTCTTTCTTCTTATGTTATTGATAGGGCCAGGCATTTAATGTTTTGCATGTTTTTTGTATCAAGGCCAAAACATAGCTCGAGTATATATACATGTGTTTCATGAATTGACTGATTAAATAAGGGCAATTTTTTGCATTTTTCGTCGTTTACAAGGTCATTTTTGGAGCATTTTAGGTCATTTTTTGGCATTTTGAAATGTTTTCTGGTAAGTGTTATATTTCGTTATATTTCGATATTTAAGTATTACAGTTCTTGTATATTATGTTTAACTTAGGCAAATAACTTGCTCAAGAATGAAAGTAGACTTGCAACATAACCTGCTGCCACTAGTTTTAAAGGAAAGAGTATTTTAACTCGATTATACTACCAAGAAAACATACTATAAGCAGTACCTGCTTGCCCTAAATGTAAGACACATAATGGACTCGCCCAATCAGAGCATTGCTCCTTATCTTCAGCTAGATAAGAAGAACGTCAGTCGCCCACGCGCTCAGAGTCGAGTGAGTTCTTTGTTTTTAAGTACTGTAAGATGCCCAAAGTTAAAGTAAGTGCAATAGTTAAATTAAAACAATTTGTTGCACAAAATGGAGAAAATATTTTTTCCACTGAAGGGGAAAATATTATTTTGCAAAGTGTGTGATGTGCGCGTTTCAGCAGAAAAGAAGTTTACAGTTGAGCAACATGTGTCGCGAGAAAAACATAAACGTGTTGTGCAGCTACTTGAAGATAAAAGAAACCGTGGCCTACACCAGACACTACTGGGTGAATCTTCGACATTTTCTCCGTTTTGTGAGAAACTATGTACAGCATTTTATGCGCCGATATTCCACTGAACAAATTAAACCATCCAAAGCTGCGAACATTCTTAGAAAAGGAGACTGGAAAATCTATACCAGATCTCAGAACGTTACGAAGAACCTACGTTGGAAGGTGCTATGACAAAAAGGTTACAAGAAATAAGGATAAGGGTAGGAGACGGAAACATACGGGTATGCATAGATGAAACAACATACAGTATGGGACGATATATAGCCAACGTTATTGTAGGCGTCCTGGAAGCAGGGAATGCTGGAGAACCATTTCTACTACATTGTGACCAATTGGACAAAGCTAACTGGTCAACAATTAGCATACTGTTTGACCAGTCTTTGAGGCTATAGTGGCCCGATGGCATTCGGAATGTCAACGTGCTGCTTTTAATAACAGATGCAGCACCCTACATGGTGAGAGATGCAAATTCGTTACGTGCGCTCTTCTCGAAAATGGAGCATGTCACATGCCTAGCCCATGCGTTACATCGGACCGCGGAGGAGGTACGAGAGAATTTTCCTGAAGTTGACAAGTTAATTGGGTCCATAAAGAAAGTGTTTGTAAAAGCCCCATTTAGAGTTCTAGCATTCAAAACAGAAGCTCCTGAAATTCCCTTGCCCTTTTCACCTGTTTTGACTAGATGGGGAACGTGGATTGAGGCTTGTTGTTATTACTGCGAGAACTTTGAAGTTGTAAAGAAAGTGGTCGATTCCTTCGACAAAACTGAGGCTAGATCAATAAAAACAGCGCAGGAACTCTTGGCTGACAAACAAATTCCAGGTAAACTTTCCTCCATAAAAACAAATTTCGGACCCCTCCCTAATACAATACGTCCTCTAGAAAAACCCGAAGTGCCACTAGTGGAGCAGCTGCAAATTGTGTATCAAGTTGTGAATGATCTAAATCGTGTGTGTGGTAAAGTGGGTGAAGTTGTATCCGTGAAATTGAATAAGGTGTTGCAAAAGAACAGTGGGTATAAAACATTGTGTTCTATTGGAAAAATATTATCGGGTGAAAATTTTTCTCTTACCGACTGTGAATTGACTCCGGGAGATATTGCTTGTTTTCAGTACGCACCAATTGTTTCAGTTGAGGTAGAGAGAAGCTTCTCCATGTACAAATCGTTACTTGCAGACAATAGGCAATCGTTTTCATTTGAGAACCTATGCAAAGTTTTCATTGTGCATTTCAATAGGAATATATTGTAAACAGCCACTGAAGTTAGTTTTCTTAAATATACTTTGTTAATTAAATGACACCTATTTGCTAGGAGAGTATTTTGAAGAATATGCCAGTTCAAAAGCATTTCATTTTTCACGAGGGGTGGCAAAGTGGTTTTTACTTTGTTAGTAACAAAAACAATTTAAACTTAATGCATTGTCATCCATTAAAATTCTCTGTCAAATCAGCTAATTGTTTCTTAAAGAATTAATAAATAATTGATTTACGAATAATATATTGGTCATTTTTTCAAAGTTTGTGTCATTTTTTAACCATTTCTATGTCATAAATGCATTTTTTTTGCATTTTCTTGCTATTTTTGGATCATGAAATGCCTTGCCCTAGTTATTGATATGTCTGACTGAACGATTATGGTCAGTTTCATTCCAATGCATAACTCACTTAGTCTACGAATGGGGCCCATTTGCCTTTGAGCAGTGGTGTGGTGTTAATCGCCTTGACCCATCCGAGGTATTTTTCATACAAAGCCGACGTCGTGGGGCCCACTTGCCATCGTGCAGTGGTGTGGTGTTAATTGCCTTACCCGCGTTTGGGGACCATTTCATTCTAGTTTACGAATGGGGCCCATTTGCCTTTGAGCAGTGGTGTGGTGTTAATCGCCTGACCCATATTAGTTTCCATATTTTGTATCATATTTATGCTCAATGGATTGTAAGCGAACTAAACTATAAGTGTCAGTCACGTATCAGTTGATTTTTATTAATGCAGTAACACTAAATAATGTCATCAGAATACTATTATGATTCTTGTCCATGATCCACCAGTTCTTTTTAATGTCTGAGTTCTATTTTTAGAACTGTAAAAATAAATTTGATAATTGATTAACATAACCAAGGATTTTAGGGACAGTTTACTCTACTGGCAGAGGCGTTCTGAGGTGAAAGTAAATCTCAAGCAATCAGAAATATTGTAATAACTACTGATCATATTGATGAATGGATATTAGGAATTTATCCATAGTGATGCCATCATCACTTAATTAATTTATGCTTGGAGCGTTTGATAATTGATTCAATGAACTATATACATATATATTTAAGAGATTGTTGGACACATTAATTTAATCACAGCAAAGGTGTATAATTTCTTTTGAGGTCAGCTTACGGAATTTTATGGTGCTTATTAAATGCATTCTGTGGATAAATTATATTGTAAAGTTTTGTGATGTAATAATATGCCACAGTTTAGAGGGGTTAGCACATTGAAAATTCATTGACTGGAAAGGGTATGGTTTGAATCCAGTCAGGCTCTCGATTCAGGCAATGCGCTGAATAATTACTGAGAATTATTATGAAATTATGATTAAAGTTTTTGATTAAATAATGATTTGGTTTTTGATCAAGTGTAGATGTGATTTTTGATGATCGAAAATTCATGTGGTCAGTGTCGGATGATGATATCCAAAATATATAGTTTTTTGCAAATATTTTATAGCAATCAGTGTGGTTGTTGAATGCAATGTATGACCATAATCCTCACGTTAATGAACTAGAGTGGAATCTGGCATCTCTGATAAATGTAATAAAATTTAAACAACGCCTCCAATACAATCCAAGTTAGCTGTTCAGAATATGATTGAATTAATCCAAGTTGTAATTATGAGATTTAAAATAGTTTATGCTGGATGTAAAATTTCTATCGTTTGACTAATCTGATTATTTGTTGAAATCAAGGAAATTTCTGATCATTACTAAACAGGATAACTGATATCTCCAGTTGATTAATGAATTTAAACATAATTTGCCCACACCAGATGAATATTCAAATTTATGATGATGAACGAAGATTTTCTTTTGGATTCGATCTAGTGATGTTAGGAGTGTATAAGTTTTTTCTAGACGTATTTCGATACGACTTTGTACACAAATGTGTGATGGTTGGAATATGTATATTTTGTGTTCACATGAAGAATTGTTAAGAAAATGTTGCTAGGTTTTAGAAATCACAAGTGATTTTTTAAAAGTGAAGTGCTTCGATGTGATTCTGAGTGGAAAAATGAACGTTTAGTTTTTTTTTTAAACTTTTGATCATGTAAACGCTAAGGCAGAAATTAGATGGATGGACTTGAAGCGAACATTATCATCCTAATATTTTTTATCCACCATTCTCTTAGGCAGGATTCCTTCAGTTATTTTTTATCTCTTGCCAAATTTGAATAAATTTTCTTTCTTTGTTTTTAACATATCGTGACAGCATCTTTCCCATTTCCTGAGTAAGTGTAAGGCTTCACCAGGAGGGATGTAGTTTGTTAGGAATCCAGATTGATGGCGCCACCCTTTATATTTTTGAATAAGCCCGTAAAGACCCAGAAACACTTTGTCTCGTGCTACCCAGAGCTGACTTATTTTTTTTTGTTTCAAACTGGATTTCGACACATTCCTGTGTTTTTTTATGTGTGTGTGTCCCGTACCGAGTGGTGTGCGATGTTAGTTCAGCCGGGTCGTCGCATGCCATCGCGGTACGGGTACACTACATGTCAAACAATTCGGACATACTACTGATGAATTCATAATCTGTATACAATCTAAATCAAAGAGAACATTATTCTTAGAAACATTGAAAGCAATGAGTTCGTCATTATTTACATGTCTAAATCTAACCTATACACATAAATGTTTTGCGAACAATTATTGTTGACATGCATATCTATTGAAGTAACATGATTATTTTCAGTTTGCAAAGCAGTATTAACGTGTTGATTCCCTAGAAGCACGTACGAGACTTGGATCCTATTTTTCATATCACAACATGTTCGATCAAATACACAAAATACTGATCTATCTCTTGCATGGCCTCATAAGTAACGAATAAATAACTCCTCATTAGGCAAAGAGTACAGATAGCCTAGTGCTATCATCTGGTATTCAAAAAGAAAACTAATTTCCGAGAACGAGGAATAAGGTCTTCAAATGTTCCCGCGCTTTGGGTGAACTAGTATTGAAACAAGAAACGTCCAAGTGACAGCTGCTAAAAAGCGTGCACACCGATCATTAAAGTGAATATAAATTAGCTAAACAACAACAAAACTAGTATAAAATATATATTTATGGAAACTAGAGAGGACATATTTTTGAGTGAGACAATAATAAAAATTTCGACCACTTTTCTTGAAAATGACAAAATGAAGGGTCGATGAGTACCTGAATTAAGAAGTCACGTCCAAAGGTTTGGAATCTACGTAGAAATGAGATCTCGTTCCGTTTAATCGTTCGGTTTAAGAGCCAAGTAAGATTACAAGCCATTTTTTGTTGTTTTGATATAAGTCAATACAGTACATCTGTGTATACAGGCACACCGATATAAAACAGGGGCGTATATAAAGTGCAAATAAAAGGCAAATGTTACGCACTCGGGACCGGTAACTATGGACGTAGCATTAATTCTTTCACGGGGGTTGCTTTAAGTTTATAGGCAAGCGATAAAACAGTTTACGACACAAAAGTGAAAAATGATATGTGTGGTCTTTGATAAATTCGATGGGATATGTTTTTGAGAAATTTTCGATTTGTTTTAGACCTATTTTTAGCGGTGAAAATGGGATTGAATATTTCCTTAAACATGCGTATGTCTCTGGAACTGCTGAAGAAACATTCTGCAGCTGCCTCTAATTCTCTGTAGACACGAGTGGTGTGCTATCTGTAGAAGAGAGTGTGAGTCAGAGGTTGCTCAAGCATCCACCAATCATAAACCGTCATTTTAGGGCCTATGCTACACGAAGTGGGATCGGCGAACATGCTGGCGGCTCTGCGGCGCCGCACCGTTGGCAATGACATTATACTTGGTCGGGAAATGGAGTATAAAACTGCAATCCAAAATGGCGTTTCATAAAAGTCCGCTAGATATCTCGACTTGTCGCTAATTTGTCCGTACTAAATATCCGAAAATGATTCTATTTGTTGCCTTTAATAAGGACGAAAACGCAAATTATTCAAATAACGTGGCATCTAATGAACAATTAGATGACATTTAACTGAATTTTAGAGCAATTTTATGCAACGGAAATATGTCGTTGCTCAAAGAAGAATGAAGTTTGTGGGACATGAATGACAGAAGGATACCCAAATCAGCACTGTTGTGGAAACCAACGGAAGGATCTTGAATGCATGGATATGAAGTGGGAGGAAGCTGAAAACCTGGCAGCTGATAGAGTTCGCTGGAGGAAACTTGTTGCCCGATATGCTACCATTGGAGGAACTAAGTCTAAGTAAGTAAGTAAGTAAGTAAGTAAGTAAGTAAGTAAGTAAGTAAGTAAGTAAGTAAGTAAGTCTAATGAAGAACCACAAACACGAAGTGTTTCCACAGAAATAAATCCACGCAGATATGCCCATGATCAGCACAGTAAACCATTCAAGCTATTGGTACACACTTACTAATGAAGTGCCTTGAGTATTGACTTGATTTGATTCAAAGTTCCTGAAATAACTAATTTTATAGAAATCGCAAAAATGGTTAGATTTTTTCTTCATTATTTTAGAAATGTCGTAAAGAATGGAATGTAGCTACGGTGATAAATACAGAACACCTTCTGGTGTAACGGCTAGCCGCACTCTTGACTCACGCCCCTGAGGTCCATGTTCGATTCCCGGTGCTGCCAAGAAATTTTAATTCTGGTGTGAGGGCTGGAACGGGGTACACTCAGCCTCGTGAGGCAAATCTGAAAAGAGGAGGATCGATTCTCACCTTCCCACCCTCTTACACTCCAGGAAAATGCTGAGATGGTTCCTAACTGACGGCCACAGCCGCCTTATTCCAATCCTATCCCCAATTTACAAATACAAACTGTGGCAGTACAGCCACCACAATAAAACAGGTTATCACACTATTTTCATACACACCTAAATACACGGGGCTATATGGCCACGATGTTGCAGCCCGCAAAATAAACAACAACAAAAATCAACAATGCAATGAAATGTGAACCGACAAAATGACATAACCCTTACCGGTATCACTTATTGCAACGTTAGAAACAGTTTCTACTGGGCGCTGAAGCATTTTTGCGGTGTAGGCTATAGCTTATTACATCAAATCCTTGGCAACCAACCTCAAAACCATCCCAAATTGATCATAGTTGATCTAGCAGTATGGTCTAAAAAGATCTTCGTCTCCTTTTAGATGTATTTCAATCAATATTTTAAGCACCCTTCACTTTCTCGGATTTTGTAGATATCTTTCGTGTCATTCCTTTTTCTTTATCGCACCAGTAGGGCTAGAATCAAGTTGTCATCGTCTCCTTCTTCCTCCAATAATCTTCTTATTTATGCTTTGGTAGCGGCACTGCACATGATGGACGTACCTTTAAATTACCTGAATATAAACAGCCTACCTTCCAGGAAAGGAAGGAAGCTTGTAATTTAACGTGACCGTTTTATCTCGCGATCATGAGCCACCTCCTTTTTACTTGGAGTCCGAACCACGGGACTTGGCATTCATTTCGAAAATCTCACATACATTGACCTAGGTCCAAGTTCAGGTCCTGGGACTTAAGTAAGGGCCAGAGCTTCGCTTGGATCGCTTTCGCTTGGTTTGCGCGCTATGTGACCTCCTGTGCTGAAGTAAGGCCTCGATCAAGCGTGATTCCCAGATACTTTATAGCTGACCATATCTGCGTGGATATCTTTCTGTGAAAACACTTCGGACATATTTCCGTTACATACAATTGGTCTAAAATGTAATTTAAATGTTCATTAGATGCCGTATTATTTGAATAAATTGCTTATTTGCCCTTATTAAAGGCATCGAAAACAATTATTTTCAAATAATTGGTACGGACAAATTAGTGAGAAGTCGAGACATCTAGCGGACGTTTATGAAACATCAGTTTTATACTCCGTTTCCCGGCCTTGTATAATTTCGTTGCCAACGGTACGGCACCGCTGAGCTGCCAGACCGCTCTGGGTAGATTATTAGCTTGGGAATAACCTAACCCGCAAGGGAAGATGATGAAGAAAAAGAAATGGGTTTCGGACTGGAGAAAAAGGATGGAAAAATAAGACGTGAGTCCAAAAGAAGTTATAATTTTAACTTTAAGTATGCTCAAAGGCAGCTGCCACTGCAAATCCGCTCTCCGATACCTACAGTGGGTAGGGACCTGGGCAAAGCTAACGGGAAACGCAGCTGGAACTCGGGCTGTTCTCGAGAAAGCTGCTGTAGTGTATTCCCTCTCAAGCATACATATGCCTACTATGGGGAAGGGTGGTGGTCTGGCAAGACAAAGAGTAACAGATTTATTGTGTATCTGTTCAAAGGAGTTTGTTTCTAAAAAGGTAATTTGAAGAGTGCGAATAATTTGAATCAGATTTGATATTTTAGTTTTTGAAATTGTAGAATTTCTAAAGAGCGACCGAATCCTTCCAAGAAGGATAGGGGTAAAGCAATTATACCTTAGGGAATAATTTTGGTAAGTGTACCAATGGTTGCATTTAGAAACGACTAAGCTTTTACCCAGCGAGGCGCCGAATAAAAGTTTAGACAATGAAAAACACTGACATTTTGAAAAACCAACCATAAGTGTTAGAGAGAATCTCCACAAGCAGGAAGCTGGCGTAGCGAGCTATGCTTGCCTTACTGGCCAGTTAGAATTAGCTATTAAAGCTAAGAGAGACTTTACTAAGTTACCAACTAAGAGTTCTTGCTCAATTGCAACAAGTGGTGAAAACCCTATCAATAGATTTATTTTTATTAAATAGGAAGAATCAAGGAAGACAGGATCTTGCCTAACCGTTATGTTAGAGAAATGATAAAGCGAAAAACAAATCTTTAATTTATTTAACAATGCAAAAGGAAGAAGTTTTTGTAACAAATATATAATTTTGATTTTTATAAACAATTGGGGTCGCAGACCTGCGAAAACATCTGAAGCTTGAGCCAGGCAATTGATAACTCTTTTGGTTTTAAACATTTAAAAGCTTTAAAATCTTCGTAAGATTTTGAAATGATGAAGATAAATAAATGAAAAATTTAAAGATAACTGACGTAATTAAAGTTAAACAATAAATCAAGTACAAGGTGTGTACTTTAATGATTTCTAGATAAGTATCTTAGAAAGAATAACAACTTCGAAAGTAACAACAACAAAGAACAGAAAGAATAAAATAGAAGTTTCTATAACTTCTTGTATTGATACAGAAATACTTGGTTGGATTATACAAATAGGGCAGGTCACTTATTGTGAAACCTGAAGAGAACAATTGAAAGGAAGTTTCTAGAACTCCTATGTTTAAGTAGGGATCACGAGAAAAATGGGGCAAGTTTCCCTTTCGTGAAACCTAGAGATAACTCACTTTTGAGTTGAAAGAATTGTATTCCCTAATTAGAAGGGAGAAACAATACAATTTAAGGCGTGTTGTTTGCCATCTCTTGATGAATACAGTACATTTGCATTTGTCAATTGGCACAGGCTAGAGTAAAAGGTGGCTTTTCACCGATGTCTCAGTCTCACTCATGGCTGTGATTATATGGAGGCTACTGAGGTATGGGTGGTTCTTAGTAATGGCATTCAGGGCACAGTCAGTGCCTGTGAATGCTGTGAAAGGTTCTACTCATAGGGTTAGGACTACTGTTCTGACTCAGTGAGGAAAGCAATGGCAAACTATCTCACTCCTCTTCTTGCCTAGAACGCCTCAATATAGCACTGCCTTGGGTTTTTGTGGGTATCTACTCAAATAACGTAACGGCGGTGCTTTTGAGGATCCAACCAGCCTTCGGGCTGACTACCTAACAGACAGACACTAGACACGAAGTTTTACAGACATTAATTCGTTGTACGTGGAACAAGTAAGGGAGGGCACTTATTGAGAGTGATACCTCATTGAAAAAAGACCTAAAGTAACAATTTTATTATTTTGGTTTGTTAGTAAAGGGTTTGGGAAAGATCAAATGGGATTGAGGAAAACTGTACGTGGCCGTATTTATTGTACTCGGACGAGCGCGACGTGGATGAAAGGTTGAAGAGACACTGTTTTCACTATAGGCAGTTGATATAGTTGAAAAGTTCACTGTAGTAGCACAATAAGTTGATGGCGAAGAAAGTTATTGCAATGGTGGAAAATATCTAGTTACACTAGATGAGCGAGAGTCCATTGCTTGAGAAACTTGTAGGTTGTAGTTGAATGCACCAGAAAAATCCCAACGGAGGAAGAAAAATTAGATATTGATTAGCAGTTCATAAGGAAGATTCCTTAGTTTGAAAAAGGTATTCCCACGTGTGAGTGGAAAGTACATGACAGTATAACTGGTAGATAGAGTGTAGGTTCTGGAAGGTTCCAGAGCAATTATGAGTTGTTTAAATTGGGTAGAGATTCCCTCGGCGGAAAGATAGATTATATAGACAGTGTGTATTTTAGAAATATCCCTCGATGTGAGAAAGCATCTCAGAAAATCTTTCATATTGAAAGTTAGACTTGATAGTTTAAGGTTGATCAAGAAGATCTCTTGAAAGCAGTTATTTTCACATATCAACTTTCACTGTCTATAAAATCCAAATAAAAGCATTGATCCTTTAAAAAGCGATGAGAAAGAGGTTAAAACCTGAAGTCGGTACTTATCTTTGCTTCATGAAGAAGGCGATGTTCCTGTTGACGGTTGATACTAAAATTCGAACATGGCGTCGAAATTTAAAAGTTTGCCTCTTGAGTTGAGGAGGCGAGGTTTAGTCAAGCTCTAACTGACTGGGTTGACTTCCGAAGTAAACGTGAGACACGCTCAACGGAGCGCGGAGTGACCAGGGAAGGGAAAAAGAGTGGGGGTAGGAGACAAAAGGAATACATATAAAATAGCCAACATAATAGAAGTACATTTTTCTTGATGAAATGGTCTTCAAAGAGTTGATAGTAGGAGTCACTAGTGCAGCCTGGAGGGTGAAAAAGTAGACGAAGTTCTCTTGATAATGGAGATGATAGCTGGCGATGGCGACGAGATCTGGTGGCTAGATTGATAAGGAAGTCCTCTTGTACAGGGAAGAATTGAGGAACTTCAGAGATTCGCAGCTAGATGACGCTTGGTGGGTCATGGAAGATATATATCTAGAACAGACTTACAGGTAATATGAGAGACATATACCAACAAAGAGAAATCAGGAGATCACTGTTGGTGTTTGAGAAAAAGGAAGGGATGAACTAAAGCAAAGAGAAGTAAAAGCTTATTATATCTTACCGTGTATTCCAAAGAATACACCAAGCTGGGACGGACAAACACCAACAGAGAATGAAGACATAATAATCAAAAGTTTAAAGGTAAAGGAGCAATTAAAAACAGTGGTCTTATGATATGCCCATTAGTGGTCAAGGTCTTGTCTATCCTAACTCTCCCATCCTTTCCAGGATAACTCTCGGTCACTCTACCAGAAATCCAAACCAAGGGAGGAGAAACATCCCTAACCAGGACCAAGTCCCCCACTTTAATGTCGGGATTGGAAAGAAACCACTTCTGTCTCCGTTGCAAGGAAGTTAAGTATTCCAAGTTCCACCTCTTCCAAAAAGAATTACGGAGGGCTTCAAGTTTACGCCAAACAATAGGTAAATTAGAATCCCTGTAAGAGTTGGGAAGGGGAGGAGGGGCAGAAAGAGAAGTGCCAATAAGGAAGTGGCCAGGTGTGAGTAGCAGGCCATCAGGGTCATTGGAAAGCGGAATTAAAGGGCGAGAGTTAACAACACCTTCAATCAGAACAGACAGCGAATTAAATTATTCATAAATCAGAATGCGATTACCTAAAACCTTTCTTAAGTGACGTTTAGTGAGCTTTACGCAGGATTCCCACCTACCACCGTGATAAGGAGCGCAGGGAGGTATAAAACGCCATTTGAAACCCTTTGAGTAGGAAAAATTAGAAATCTGTTCCATGGCAGGAGAAGATGTGAGAGCTTTCTTCCACAAGGAAGCTGCGCCTTGGAAAGTGGAAGCGTTATCAGAGAACATCTGCGAAGGAACACCACGCCTAGCAGCGAAGCGAGAGACAGCTGATAAAAAGTAAGAAGTAGAGTCATTCATTACTAGTTCCAAATGGATCGCGCCAGTAACCATGCAAACAAAGAGAGCAACATAGAGCTTACCAAACAATTTGCGTTTAGCTTCAGGGGAATTGCGTTGATATTGGAACGGACCCATATAGTCCACACCAGTTAGAGCAAATGGACGTATAGGAGAAGAGCGAAAGGAGGGCAGATCGCTCATTAATTGAGTATTGACTTTACGTTTCGCTTTGAAGCAAGGAATGCACTTGTGAATTACAGAGGAAACTTCATGAATTCCATTTATAATCCAGTACTTTTCCCTTAAGATACAAAGCAGTGTGCGTGTACCAACATGCAGATTACGACAATGAAAGTCACGTATGATTAAAGAAGTTACGCGATGTTTAGAAGGCAAAATAACAGGATGCTTTTTGCCCTCAGAAAGCAAAGATTGCGAGAGCCTACCACCTACCCTGAGTAACCTATTGTCATCAAGGAACGGGGCTAAAGCACGAAGACGACTGGAATTGGGAAGATCCCCTTTAGAAGTAAGTAAAGACAATTCAGAAGAAAAGGCTTCTTGCTGTGTTAGTTGCAAAACCTTAATGGTAGCGAGATTCAATTCATGATTGGTAAGGTGTGGTTTGGGGAGAAGAGGTTGGTCGACCACAAGATATTTCCATCTGAGAAGATAGGCAACAATTCGAATTAATTTGTGAAAGGAAGAATAGCGCGACAATAAGGGACGAGAAACGTTGGAAACAAGACACGAAGCAGTAGATTTAGATACTTTAGCGTCAGGCAAGTTGGAGTTTGTAGCTGGAGGTTTCGAAGGCCAACAAGAAGAGTCTTCGATTAACCACGAGGGACCATGCCAGTACAACTGAGAAACTGCCAATTGAGAGGGTAAACATCCACGAGAAATGATGTCGGCAGGGTTGTCAGCGCTGGGCACATGCCTCCATTGACATCCCGAAGAAAGAGTTTGAATTTTGGAAACCCTGTTTGCAACAAAAGTTTGCCAATGAGCGGGGTTTTTAGCAATCCAAGAAAGGGTGATCATGGAATCGCTCCAGAGATAGATTTGCGAGAATTCGACTTTTAAGACTTCCCGTAATTTCTTAGCAAGTTCTGCAGCCATGAGTGCAGCACACAATTCAAGTCTAGGCAAAGTGATAGTTTTAAGAGGAGCCACCTTCGATTTGGCACAAACAAGGTTGGAAACTGAAGATCTATTTAATGAACCGCGATAAACCAAATATGCACAGCAACCGTAAGCTTTTTCGGAACTGTCCGCAAACACATGAAGGAAAAAAGATACATTAGGATGAGAATTAATTACATTCCTGGGAATTTCAATAAGGGAAAGATCAAGCAAATTGCTGCGAAAAGAGAGCCATCTGTTAAGAAAGGAAAGGGGAACAGTGTCGTCCCATTCACATTTGAGCGGCCATAGCTCTTGCATGAAATGTTTGGCTATAACAATAACTGGGGCAAGGAATTGAAGCGGATCAAATATTTTTGCAATTTCAGAGAAAATTTGTCTTTTTGTATTAGGGAGCTCTTCTGCAAGCGAAACTTTATAGATGAGAGTGTCAGTGCTAGTGCACCAATGACCTCCAAGAGTTTATATGGATTCGGAGTTTCCACAAATTTCGACGGAGGAGGGATCTACATCTTCAATAGGAAACTGGGCGAGAAACTCATGGGAGTTGGAATTCCACTAATGTAGTGGGAAACCTCCATTCTTTAGCAATGCCTGAAGTTCTAATGACACGAAAGAAGCTTCCTCCAGACTGGGGAAGGACTGCAAATAATCGTCAACATAGAATTATGTAGTTAGTGCTTCGGAAGCTTTAGAATCAAATAAATGGCCATCTTGAGAGGCTAACAAGTGTAGGAATCGGATGGTAACGAAAGCGGAAGGTTTTAAGCCATAAGTAACCGTCTTTAAGCGAAATACCTTAATGGGCTTGCTGATTTCGTCGCGCCACAAGATTCTTTGGAGATCTCGTTGTTCAGGCTGAATTAAAACTTGACGGTACATCTGTTTTATATCCGCTATAACAGCTATGGGAAATATTCGAAAGTTTAAGAGTATAACAGATAAATCTGACCGAATAGCAGAACCAGAGTAAAGAGTATCGTTCAGACTGCTGCCATTAACGTCAGGTGAAGAACCATTGTTAACAACTCGGATTTTATCCTTTACAAGAGGGTTTTTCCACACGGGATGATGATTTAAGAAAATTGTTTCAATTGGGGGGTGTAATTCTTTATCAGATTTGTTAACAACTTCCATATGATCTAAGCTTTCATACTCATCCATGAAATCAGTATACTGCTGTTTAACGAGAGGTTCTTTCTTGAATTTGCTCTCGATAGCAAAGAGAGTTTTTCGAGATTTGGGTTGAGAGTTAATAAGTTTAGGGGGATTATATAATCTTGGCATCTGAACAATGAACCGGCCATCAGAAGAACGAGTGGTGGTGTTCAGAAATGTTGCTCACAGAATTCGTTTTCTGAAGAGGTCACATTAGGAGAATCAACGCTTTCGAGCCTCCAGAACTGCTCCAAATCAGTATTAGCGAAATAACATTGCGATACGGGTTGGGGAGAATATTGAGGAAGTTGACCGGTGACGATCCGTCCAAAATTAGCGTCTCTGGCAACCACGTTTGAGGATAACTTGCGAACCTGTTTACGAAGGCAATTCCAGAAAACATTGGCACTAAAGAATACGTCAATGGGGTTTTGTACATTGAAAAGAGGATCGGCTAGCCTTAAATGCGAGGGAATGTTTAAACCTGAAATGTCCACAGAGTGACTTGGAGTATCTTCTCCTATGCTATTGAGAATGAGACAATTCAGTTTGAGAAAGTTGTTTCTGTGACAAATGTCTCTTATGGTTAGCTTTGAAAACTGTAAAGCTTGCGATTTTGAGCTGTTAATGCCCGATAGGTTAATAGAAGTGGGGTTTACAGGTAGGTTTAGTTTTCTAATTAAATAATTAGACACAAAATGAGTTGCCACTGAATCATGAAGACCGCGTGTACGGACCCAGTTGCCAAAGTTATCCTGAACTTCGATTTGGACAGTGGACAATAGTACTTGGGCACTACGTATGGACTTGGCATTTTGAATGTAAGATGAAGCATTGGAACTGTTAGCATTGTCACTTTTCTGAGAAGTAGATACGGTCGATGACCTTGCTTGATCATGACGATGTAGTAAAGTGTGATGAGCTTTTTCACAATGGAAGCAAAGTCTGGTGGACTTGCAATTTGAAGCAGAATGCGTGGGTGCTAAGCAGTTGAAGCAATGTTTATTCTGGGAAACTAATTTTCTTCTGTCGTCGACTGACAGTTCTTTAAAAGATTTACATAAATATAAGGCGTGGGAATCTTTACAAAGTATGCACTTTAATGGTTCATTTAAACTCTTACGGGGTTCGCTTTGAGTATTTAAAACGAGAGAACTAGCAATACGGCGTTCACTAGACCTAGTTGGGTAACCAGTGGCGATTGACTTGAGTTTAGATGAGCTGGACCCAGGTTTTTGGGTACTAGACGCTAAGCGTTCGCTTTTAGGTTTAAGAGACATTGATTCAAATTTAGAACTAGGGGAAGAGGGTTCACTTTGATTAGCTAGAGCAGTTAAGAGTTGGCATCTAGCATTTATGAAAGTGACTAAATGCTCGTAAGAGTAATCGTCTTCTCTGGAAAGTTCAATCTCCCAAGCTTTGAGGGTAGCAACATCGACTTTAGAAACTAATAAATGTATTAGGAAAGTGTCCCAGTGATCAGTGGGTTGATCTAATTGGGATAAAGCTTTAAGGTGAAGTTGGGTTGTATCAATGAGAGTACGCAAACTAGTGACGTCATTATGCTGTGACGCAGGTAAGTTAAATAAAGCCTTCATATGGCGTTGAATACGTAACCGTGAATTACCGTATCTTTCTTTCAACAAGTTAAAGGCAATGGGGTAGTTTTCGGCACTTAATGGGAGTGCTTCGACCAACTGCAAAGCTTGACCTCGGAGGATAGATCACAAATAATGAAACTTGTAGATGACTTGAATGTCTTCATTGTCATGAACATGAGAACAAATAGTTCATAAAAAGAATCCCAAGTGGATTCGTCTCCAGAGAAGTGGGGTAAATCAATCTTAGTTAGAATTGGTTTGGGCTTGTGAGTGCCATCGCGAGAAGAGGTTTGTTGTTCGTGAAGGGAACCAAGAACAGAACCATCTTTTTTCTGTTCTTCTTCGACTTGGCGTATTATTTTAAAAGCAGAACCTATACCTTCGTAATATTGATTTTCTACTTCGACTCGATATTCAGTTTGATTGAGCATACAAGTTTCAATTTCAGTTTGGATGTTGCAATAATTTTCATATGAACGTTCAAAGTCCTTTACACGATGTTTTAACAAATCTAATTGAACTTCTGAGGGATCTAGCTCTTTGATGTATTTTCTGAATCGGGTAATTTGCCCTTTATAGGATGCTCGTTTAGAAGTAAGTTTTTCATCCTTATCCTTTTCTGTAGGAGCCATGACAAAATAGGTGAATTAAAGTATAACCTACGAAACTGTGGAAGTTTGGAAATGCTGTCAGGCTGGCGGCAGCAAATAAGTTGAAAGAAAGGGACACACCAAAGGAGACAGGAGCGGCCTCTTTCCACTTCACAGGCTTTGCACGGTGTGGTTATAGCTGAAAGATTCAAAGAAGATATTAATGATTTGCAAAATAATGTCAAATAACCCTTGACAAATAGAAAATGTAATAAATGGACTCTCCCGGGTTTCGGCACCAAAGTTCGGGTAGATTATTAGCTTGGGAGTAACCTAACCCCCAAGGGAAGATGATGAAGAAAAAGGGTTTCGGACTGGAGAAAAAGGATGGAAAAATAGGACGAGAGTCCAAAAGAGGTTATAATTTTAACTTTAAGTATACTCAAAGGCAGCTGCCACTGCAAATCCGCTCTCCGATACCTACAGTGGGTAGGGACCTTGGCAAAGCTAACGGGAAACGCAGCTGGAACTTGGGCTGTTCTCGAGAAAGCTGTAGTGTATTCCCTCTCAAGCATACATATGCCTACTATGGGGAAGGGTGGTGGTCTGGCAAGACAAAGAGTAACAGATTTATTGTGTATCTGTTCAAAGGAGTTTGTTTCTAAACAAGTAATTTGAAGAGTGAGAATAATTTGAATCAGATTTGATATTTTAGTTTTTGAAATTGTAGAATTTCTAAAGAGCGACCGAATGCTTCCATGAAGGATAGGGGTAAAGCAATTATACCTTTGGGAATAATTTTGGTAAGTGTACCAATGGTTGCATTTAGAAATGACTAAGCTTTTACCCAGCGAGGCGCCGACTAAAAGTTTAGACAATGAGAAACACTGACATTTTGAAAAACCAACCATAAGTGTTAGAGGGAATCTCCACAAGCAGGAAGCTGGCGTAGCGAGCTATGCTTGCCTTACTGGCCAGTTAGAATTAGCTATTAAAGCTAAGAGAGACTTTACTAAGTTACCAACTAAGAGTTCTTGCTCAAATGCAACAAGTGGTGAAAACCCTATCAATAGATTTATTTTTATTAAATAGGAAGTTATGTTAGAGAAATGATAAAGCGAAAAACAAATCTTTAATTTATTTAACAATGCAAAAGGAAGAAGTTTTTGTAACAAATATATAATTTTGATTTTTATAAACAATTGGGGTCGCTGACCTTCGAAAACATCTAAAGCTTGCGCCAGGCAATTGATAACTCGTTTGGTTTTAAACCTTTTATAAGCTTTAAAATCTTCGTAAGATTTTGAAATGACGAAGATAAATAAATGAAAAATTTAAAGATAACTGAAGTAATTAAAGTTAAACAATAAATCAAGTACAAGGTGTGTACTTTAATGATTTCTAGATAAGTATCTTGGAAAGAATAACAACTTCGAAAGTAACAACAACAAAGAACAGGAATAATAAAATAGAAGTTTCTATAACTTCTTGTATTGATACAGGCACCCTGGCCCGATTTTGTCTTACAAACTGCAGAACATCCTGCAATTTATGTAGGGGACTTCAACAGTCACCATGAATCTTGGAAGTACTCTAACAATGATGAAAATGGAAGCATGCTTGCAGAATGGGCTGAAGAGAACAATCTCCATCTAGAGTTCGATGCCAAAGATCAAGGTACTTTCAGGTCAGCTGCTTGGGGCAAGAATTCAAATCCTGACCTATGTTTTGTTAGCTGCAATGAAAGTGGCTTCCCCATCAATGCCACAAGAAAAGTGATAGATGCCTTCCCCCACAGCCAACATAGACCTGTAATAATACAAATTGGTTGCACGGTCCCTGTCATACGATCAACTCCACACGCTCGATGGAACTTCCAGAAAGCTGACTGGGCGAAGTTTTCAACGGAACTGGATAAAAGCATTCGCTGGATTCCCCCATCTCATAAGAATTACCAACGCTTCATAGGTGCAGTAACAGCAACGGCTAAAAAGTGTATACCAAGAGGATACCGAAAAGAATATATCCCAGGTTGGAATGATGAAAGCGAAACACTGTATCAACCTTTCCAGCAAAGTGGTGACCCAGAGATAGCCACAGAACTTTTGTCCAGCTTGGACCTATCTCGAAGGAAGAAATGGACAGAAACAGTCGAAAGTATGGACTTTACCCACTCAGGTAGGGAAGCATGGAGCCTTCTGAGAAGATTGGGAGGAAGTGGACCAGTATGCAGAAAACCTTCAGAAGTAACACCTGACCAAATTGCTTCCCACATCAAGAGTGCCTCCCGACAAGAAACATACCAAACATATTAGACGGCAACTTCATGACCTGAAAAAGACGACATCTCCCTCATCTGAATATGCACGTCCCTTCACAGTTTTAGACATTGAATTGGGACTGAAGGACCTCAAACCTTTCAAGTCACCTGGTTTCGATGGCATCCATCCAGAATTCCTGATTCATATGGGAGGATACGCTCAGAAATGGCTGGCCGAATTCTTCACTGACCTCCTGTTGACTGGCCAACTTCCATTGGAGTTCAAGAAGGCGAAGATAATTTCTATTCTAAAACCTGGCAAACCCAGCAACAAGGTAGAAAGCTATCGGCCCATCGCCCTTCTTAGCTGCTGCTACAAGCTTTTTGAATGGTTGATATATAATAGAATTAGTAGTGCAATCCTAGAGCATATTCCAATTGAACAGGCAGGATTCAGACCAGGGCGTAGCTGCTGCGATCAAGTATTGACTCTTACATCCTTCATAGAGGCAGGATACCAAATGAAGCTGAAAACATCTGTAGCATTTGTTGATCTTACTGCTGCCTTTGACACTGTGTGGAGGGAAGGCCTTATCTACAAATTTCTTCAAATCATACCCTGCAGAACAATGGCTCAACTGGTTAACAATATGCTAAGTGATCGGAAGTTCCAAGTAATCACTGGAAGCAAGATAAGCAAGGAGAGGAAGCTAAACAACGGATTGCCCCAAGGATCAGTTCTCTCACCATTATTGTTCAACTTATATCTCTCTGACCTTCCCGACACTTCATCCAGAAAATTCTGCTATGCCGACGACTTGGCTCTAGCCGTACAACATCAGGTAATGGAGACGACTGAAGAGATCCTGACCAAAGACTTGTCTATACTGGAAAATTACTTCAAAATCTGGAGACTTCAACCCAGTGTGAGTAAAACAGAAGTGTCTTGCTTCCATTTAAATAATCGTTTGGCGAACGTGAAATTGAATGTAAGTTTCAGAGGCGGAATTCTTCGTCATAATTGGAACCCAAAATACCTTGGAGTCATCTTGGATCGTACACTATCCTTCAAGCAACACCTACTGAACTTGGCAAAAAAGCTGAGGACTCGAAACAACATCCTCCATAAGCTGTGTGGAACTACCTGGGGATCTTCAGCAATCACCTTGCGATCTTCAGCCTTGGGTTTGGTGTACTCAAGTGCTGAGTATTGTGCACCTGTTTGGTTGAACAGTCATCATACAAGGCTTGTCGATGCCTAGCTTAATACCACAATGCGGATCATATCTAGCGCAATCATATCTACTCCAGTTCATTGGCTTCCACTGCTAACCGGTATAATGCCATCTGATTTACGTCGATCTAATGCTCTTATGAGGGAATTTCACAAGATCTCCAGGAATCCTAGTCTACCCGTGCATAGTGACCTGCCACTTTTGAATCTTAAAAGACTAAAATCACGCCATCCAACTCTGCGTGATGCTGCTGACATGGATGCTAAAGTTTTTAATTCTCTTGAACAGTGGAAAGGTCGGTGGGAAGCAGCAACAGATGTGCGCCTGCATACTATCTTCTCAGGTCCCAGACTTCCAAGTGGATTCCATCTACCACGCTAGACCTGGACCGCCCTGAACAGAATCAGAACAGGCCATGGCCGGTGCAGAGACGCCCTCCAAAAGTGGAAAAAGGTACCTAATCCAGACTGCGACTGCGGAGCTCCACACCAGTCTATTCACCACATTGTCAAAGAATGTAAGATTCGAGCCTATCACGGTGGTGAAGTGGACTTCCTGCTGGCAACTCCAGATGCTGTACGCTGGATTGAAAACTTAGACATTCAATTGTGAAGCACAAATGACTTTGTGTCTCGTCTGTAAATATGTACACATATATTACCGATATTGTCTTATAAGCCATACGCTAGATAAATTGATACAGAAATCCTTGGTTGGATTATACAAATAGGGCAGGTCACTTATTGTGAAACCTGAAGAGAACAATCGAAAGGAAGTTTCTAGAACTCCTATGTTTAAGTAGGTATCACGAGAAAAATGGGGCAAGTTTCCCTTTCGTGAAACCTAGAGATAACTCACTTTTGAGTTGAAAGAATTGTATTCCCTAATTAGAAAGGAGAAACAATACAATTTAAGGCGTGTACTAGACACGAAGTTTTACAGACATTAATTCGTTGTACGTGGAACAAGTAAGGGAGGGCACTTATTGAGAGTGACACTTCATTCAAAAAAGACCTAAAGTAACAATTTTATTATTTTGGTTTGTTAGTAAAGGGTTTGGGAAAGATCAAATGGGATTGAGGAAAAGTGTTCGTGGCCGTATTTATTGTACTCGGACGAGCGCGACGCGGATGAAAGGTTGAACAGACACTGTTTTCACTATAGTCAGTTGATATAGTTGAAAAGTTCACTGTAGTAGCACAAAAAGTTGATGGCGAAGAAAGTTATTGCAATGGTGGAAAATAACTAGTTACACTAGGTTAGCGAGAGTCTATTGCTTGAGAAACTTGTAGGTTGTAGTTGAATGCACCGGAAAAATCCCAACGGAGGAAGAAAAATTAGATATTGATTAGCAGTTCATAAGGAAGATTCCTTAGTTTGAAAAAAGTATTCCCATGTGTGAGTGGAAAGTACATGACAGTATAACTGGTAGATAGAGTGTAGGTTCTGGAAGGTTCCAGAGCAATGATGAGTTGTTTAAATTGGGTAGAGAATCCCTCGGCGGAAAGCTAGATTATATAGACAGTGTGTATTTTAGAAATATCCCTCGATGTGATGAGATAGCATCTCAGAAATTATTTTATATTGAAAGTTAGACTTGATAGTTTAAGGTTGATCAAGAAAATCTCTTGAAAGCTGTTATTTTCACATAGCAACTTTCACTGTCTATAAAATCCAAATAAAAGCATTGAGCCTTTAAAAAGCGATGAGAATGAGGTTAAAACCTGAAGTCGGTACTTATCTTTGCTTCATGAAGAAGGCGATGTTCCTGTTGACGGTTGATACTAAAATTCGAACATGGCGTCGAAATTTAAAAGTTTGCCTCTTTAGTTGAGCAGGCGAGCTTTAGTCAAGCTCTAACTGACAGGGTTGAATTCCGACGTAAAAGTGAGACACGCTCAACGGAGCGCGGAGGGACCAGGGAAGGGAAAAAAAGTGGGGGTAGGAGACAAAAGGAATACATATAAAAATAGCCAACATAACAGAAGTACATTTTTCTTGATGTAATGGTCTTCAAAGAGTTGATAGTAGGAGTTACTAGCGCAGCCTGCAGGGTGAAAAGTAGACGAAGTTCTCTTGATCACGGAGATGATAGTTGGCGATGGCGACGAGATCTGGTGGCTAGATTGATAAGGAAGTCCTCTTGTACAGGGAAGAATTGAGGAACTTCAGAGATTCGCTGCTAGATGACGCTAGGTGGGTCATGGAAGATATATATCTAGAACAGACTTACAGGTAATATGAGAGACATATACCAACAAAGAGAAATCAGGAGATCACTGTTGGTGTTTGAGAAAAAGGAAGGGATGAACTAAAGCAAAGAGAAGCAAAAGCTTACTCTATCTTACCGTGTATTCCAAAGAATACACCACGCTCCAGTCGTTGTTGGGCGGCCACGCTGCCCATGCGGCGCTGCATTGCTTAGGCAGCGGAGGCGGAGTTCGAAATGCATCCCGTCTAAATAGACGAGGAGGGGTAGTGTGCTTCCGCTGCCATGGCAGCACGCCGCCTATGCAGCGGCAGCGCCCTGCCTTGGCGGCGAGGTTCCAATCGTACCTTTTAGTCATCCCGGGCATTCTTCATGTTGCACGTCGAATCGTCTGTTGTTCTACAAGAACCAGCGGACCTCTGTTGTTCAGATTCAACTTTTCAGCGCACTGCATCGCCAACTGTAAAGATGGAGATTGCGAGTCATGAGCATCTTCGATGAGATAGTATTGAACTAAGGAGAATCGGTAAGTGTCTAGTTTATTAACAGATATCATGTGTGTGTGTGCCATGCAGTAGTCTCGGTATCTCACTATACGACTCCATGTTAATGAGGAGGTTATGTTCCCGATACTGGTCCTCCGTTGGGCGTGAGACTGCTGTATCATTCAACACCCTCCCATTCATGTGTGTCTAATGGAGTGTGTGTGTGTATGTGTGAGAGAGTGGGGTAATCATCAAAGTGTAGTCTCGGTGACTGGTATCTGGAGCACAGCCATGTCAGTGAGGAGGTTACGTTCCCATAACTGAACCCCCATTGGCTGTGAGACTGCTGAATCATTCAACACCCTCCCATTAATGTGTGTCTAATGGAGTGTGTGTGTGTGTGTGAGAGAGAGAGTGGGGTCATCATCAGAGTGTAGTCTCGGTCGCAGGTATCAGGAGCACAGCCATGTCAATGAGGAGGTTACGTACCGATAACTGGACCTCCTTTGGCTGTGAGACTACTTTATCCTCCAATACCCTCCCTATCATGTGTATAAGTGTCACCAGCAGTCTCGGTCACCGGTATCCGGAGCACGGCCATGTCAATATGGCTGTGAGATTGCTGTACCCTCTAATACTCTTCCCATCATGAGTGTGTGAGCTAATACAGTATCGAACTGTAGTCTATTGTTGTTTGAACCCTTATGAGTAAATAAAGAGGAGAATTTCGATGTATTTCAGCAAGCGCTGGTCGCTTAAACAACAACTATGAGATATTTGAATACAAAGAAAGACACGAAGAGAGAGATAAAAGAAGAATACTAACATGATAGAAACTACTTTTGGAATAATGAGTGCGAGACGAAAGGGACAGCAAACAGATGAGTGAAGGGATAGATGCGATGCAATAGAACGAAGAATCATTACACTCACATGGCTGAAGTATTTTGAAACATAAGAAAATGACAGACATAGTCCATACTTAACTGATTGAAGAGACTTTAATATTTCGTTAAAGGTATTCGATGGAGACCAATGGATGCCTTGTATCAAGTCAAGTTTAGCATGTGTAGTGATTATTCTTTCTCTAACGGGAGAGCCAACGAATATTCAACAGAAACAATCGTTGCTTGCCTGCTTGGAGAACTGTTAAACTTTACGATTAGTTTACTGTGAAACACACACAGTGCTGCCGATTGAGAACCAGAACCTAAAATGAGCGACGTATTAAACACAGTAATCGTGGACTAGGCCTACCGGGGAGAAAACGTAAAGAAAACGCGCCATGTACTCTACCTCATGGTGGTGTGGAAACGAGTATTCAGCCAGACTCTAGAGGTAAGATCGCATTAATAAGGACTAGTTAATAACAGTATGTGTCTGACAAAACTGAGACTACCCATTAAAGTTTGTTTAAAAAAAAAAGCACTGCTTGGAACAATAGTTTATTAATATCTATACAATGTCGGTGAATAGAAAGGGCCAGAGGAGTTCGGGGTGAAACTGGACTTTATAATTGAATATCAACAGATATGTAATTTTCGAGCATTTGCTCATTGATAAGTGAAATTAGAACATATCAAACGCTAATTAAATAAAACTCGATAAACATTTAGATCAGAGGTTTTGAAACTTTGGGAGCAAATACAGTACTTGCTATCATTGATTACATAGGCCTTAGATACAAAAAATACAAGGGAAGTGATATCTGAACTTTATGTATTTTTCGGTGCTGATTTCGAAGATTAAATAGTTGTATCACGTCACGTTTCCTTGAAATATTCTAATGAACTTGGATTTTTATGAACATTACCAGAGATTGAACATAACAGAAGAACGTCAAGAAGGTTCAAATGAAAACGACTACGTACAGTAGAACTCCAACTATCCGAATCAATTGGGACCGGACTCAATTCGGATAATCAAAAATTTGGATAATTGGATTTACACACATGGTACACATATGCATTTTAAAGAAAAAAGAGCTTATCTTCGGTACTGTATGCGTTTTTAATTATGTAATTAAATGAAAAGGCAACATTTTTACATGTTACATAGCGTACGTACTTACAAGTGCTGTACAATAGTAGTAAATGAAAATCATTGTTCGCTGAACATCTCTGTAAAAATAAGCTCTTCATCCCAATAATGTTCGCGGTGCGCCTACACTAGCTTCGTGGAGGGAAGGACAATAGCGCGCGTAGACAGAATCATTATTTTGTGAATCGCAGTATGTTTCCGTCTTTCTTTTTTGTGAAAGCGATTCGGATAGTCGGACTTCGGATAGTTGGAGTACTACTGTACTCTGTTTGTTTTGTTTTTTGCTCAGTTTAAAATTTGTCTCGAACGTTCATGTTCCTAATCGTCTATTTTATGTTAGTTTCTTCTTAAAACTGCTCCATAATTTGATGTAAAAAGTTTAAACTCAAGGGAATTTTCTTGTTTGCTCTCGAGTTTAGCAGAAATATCGATATCGATTTTACTTTAAAAAAATCCTGACGTGATGAAAAAGAATGGAGGTCATTTTCGAAATAAGCACACCAATTAACTTAAAAATTAGCGACAACTTCTCAAATTAAATCTTAAATTTCGCAGGCCTGTTTTATATGTTTAACGATAATCTATTATTATAAAATCCGCCTTGTCAAACACTACAATATCTTAGATCATCTCTTCACCAAATTCTGCTAACTTTCCTTTCTGTGGCTTCCAAGTCACATGGGAATTGCGGGAAATGAGTTAGCGGATCAAGCTGCAAAAGAGGCGGTATCACTACCACCTCGACAAATGGAGGTACCCTCTAGAGGTGTTCGCTCTCAGTTACGCCTACAAGTTCTGGCTCTTTGGGAGAGTCAGTGGCTAGCTGACCCACTGCCCAGTAAACTGAGAGCGATCAAGGGTACTACTCGCGTGTGGCGGAGCTCTTTCCGGTCACGGAGAGAGTCCGTCATTTTGTGTAGGCTAAGGATAGGTCTTACAAGATCCACCCACTCGTACCTAATGAGAAGGGAAGACCCCCCACTTTGTACCTGTGGAGCCGTTTTCACCGTGGCCCACATTTTAACCGAGTATGTGGATCTTGCTGTTTTCCGAAGAAACCTTGGTTTGCAGATGACACTCAAACTAATGTTAGCCGATGACGCGGTGGTTGCTGATCACGTTATCCGCTTTATAAATGAGAGTGGGTTAGGGCCAGCAATCTAAATTTTCCAGTGTAAATTGACTCAACGACTTATTCGTATTTGAATGTTAATTTTTTGTTTTTCCACAATTTTTGTTTATTTTTATAATTTTAACTTTTATTTAATTTTTTGTTTGTTTTTTATTAATTTTAGATCTTTTTAAATTTAGGTGTCCACCTCAAAATTTTAAATTCAATTCCAAATTTGTATTCTTTAATCTGTGTAAAGAGGGGCAGATGACCTCGTAGTTCCGCCCCTTAAAACAACAATAACTAACTAACTCTGTTAACTTTACTTCGAGTTTTATACGTATAAGGAAACAATTTTCCTTTCCTTTGAACTGATTGAAGGTGTTTAGGGATTAGATTATAAACTTGGCACTGTTCGATGAATGCAATAGATCTTACTAAATCGGAAATCAATTCTTAAAATGCTGAATTTGTTTAAAGATATGTACGCTAGGCTAGCCTTGTTCAAGGCGGAACTTATAATTATTTATGTCTTATGCTTCCTCGACTTAAAAGGCTACTAATATACAAAGCTTAACTATCATAATAAGGTGAAAGAAGAAAAATTAGAAGGTTAACACAATACGACTAATGAACTATGAAATGTATGACACACACATATACAGTAAATTAGAATAAAAGAATTGAAGAGTGGGCAAACCGCAACTAAAAATAAATAATTAAAAAAACTATTCTGTCTTAAAATACACATAATTTATGAATATAGGTGATTTCTCAAAATACTAATGGATCCTTTAAAGGCTGTTACAGCTATGTGTTAATGGTGGCATTTGAGATACGAAATTTCCTACACGTTGCAGCAAAAATAGAACGTATTGTTCCCCGGGCCCCCACTAATAACACAATAACTTCTATTTCTTGAAGGTGGTATTTTTCCTTGTAGAAAGGGACTGTAGGCTCGTAAATATCCTTCTTTTCTTTGTTCACTTCATCTGGCTGCTCGGCATGGGTTTCAAAACGCACGGTTGAATCCAATATATAACCCTTCTTTTTATCCTCCCTGAAGGCTATGATGTCAATGCGCCTGGTACTGCCTTGCGTGGCTAGTCCTGAAACTTCTTCATTCTCCACGAAGCCAACATCTCTCAGACTCTCCGCAAGGATGGATCCTACTGAGTGATGTATTGTGTTACGTAGAGCCTCATCATAATTGAAGACCCCAAGAACATGAGGGAGGGTTTCAATCTGGTTGCCACAGCGGCGACAACTGCTTCTGCCTGGTACAGCTCTAACTGCGGCGACATTACATACAAGCTTCAGTCAACACGGATAATAGCTATAATGGTTAATCTCTACGCATTATATGTTTCACAATGTCCAAAACATCCCCCTCCCACCTAATGTAATTTTGACTTAGCTCATCCCCCTCCGAAAGCAAATCCTAGTTACGTCACTATTCTCCAGTGAACATTGACTCAACGACTTGTTCGTTTTTGAATGATAATGTTTTGTTTTTCCGTAATTTTTGTTTATTTTTATAATTTTTATTTTTATTTTTATTTAATTTTTTGTTTTTGTTTTATTAAATTTTGGTCTTTTTAAAATTAGGTGTCCACCTCAAAATTTTAAATTCAGTTCCAAATTTGTATTCTTTAATCTGTGTTAAGGGGGGAAGATGACCTCGTAGTTCCACCCCTTAAAACAACAATAACTAACTAACTACGTCACTATTGAAAAGCGCCATCTCTAATTATTGAAAGTAGGTGCCATTTTCACAAAGCCAGCTTGTACACACCTCTCCATGCAATGAAACACATCGGGAGATATGAAGGCAATTTTTAACTGATTTCTTCTCTTGGCCTATTGCGGTACACCATGTGACTCCCAGGGGTTCACATCTAGTGGGACGGGAGTTGGCGACCACGGGACCCCAGCTGAGTCCAGCATTGCTTCCACTTACTTGTGCCGGTCTCCTCTCCGTCTTCTTTCCTGTCGACCTCCCTTCGTTAGCTCTTGTTCTTTTCCGATCCTGACGGTATTAGGGTATCTGAGGCCTAGGGAGTCTTTCACTTTCCCGCCTTAATTGGCCCTTGTCTCTTCTTTCCTGATAACCTCATTCTTCGAGAGGTCAGCCTTCTATTTCTTTTCATGTTACCTCCTGCCTCCTGCATAAGGCCCTAAAGGAAGCATGGTGTATGTAGCCCCACCACTTCCGGTCCACCCTGGATAGTGCTACACCCTCAAGGGCTCACGTCTGGTGAGTTTGGGAGTTGGCCACCCCGAGGGATTCCTGAACTGGGCCCGTTTTGTCCCCTTTTTCCTCTGACCTTGGGGGTGGGCCCTCTCTTCTTTCCCATCTGCCTTTCATGGCTCACCTTCCTTCCAAGTCCCTCAATCCACATTCATCGAAGGTTGAGGGCACTTCTTTTCTTGCTATCCCTTATTTGCCTTATCCTTTATTTGTTTACCATTTCTTCTTCTAGTATGTAAGTTTGTAGTTAGTATTAGTTATAGTTTTCATTCTCATCTCATCTTTCACTATCACCCAAACCATTAGGGGCCGATAACCTAGATGTTAGACCCCTTAAAGCAACAATTATCATCATCAACACCATGTGTGGTGTCATCTTCAAAATGGCTCTGAAGTTCAAGGTGGGAATAAAGATAATGCTTGGCATTTTGCGAGCTCGTTCTGTGCAGGTTGAGGGTAATGTATTTTATTGCACGCTTAAACCACCCATTATGTGCGGGGAAGTTAAATTCACCGTTAGTTATTGGATCAACCGGTTGAATGCGTCAGGAAGGAAATTGCACCAGACGGGCTGTAAACAGAGTTGCTCCAATCTGGGTCACAATTACTTCCACCCCAAATCCAAAGTTCAGATGAGGATTAACCTCTACTTGGGTACATATAGTGCTCATATCACCTCGGTTCTCCTTCCCTAATTGTTACTCCTTAAATGAATGGCAGCCAAGCCTGACAATGTGTACCACATCAAAGTGCTTAGGCAAGTTGTCGCTTAGTTAGTAATAAGTTAGTAATAGTAGAACAAGGAGAAGTAACTAGGAATTTCATAAAGAGCTAAGAGTATGAAGAAAAACATATTAGCATTAAAAATTTGCGAAAAGAAATAATAACATGACGTTCTTCGAACCAGATTATACAAAGATTCATCAATAAGGAAATTAATTATTTCCGAGCCAAAACCGATGTCTAAGAATATACTTTCTGAAACCAGCGAAATGCTTAAAACATTCGCACGTTTTAAGTATAAACTAGAGGGCCTGGGCGGGAAATCTTACAAATGTGTTAAACCCCATCCCCGGTCGGCTTTACTGTTGTGCGGGTTTGACGCAACACAGCTCTGGCAGGGGCTATCGTCTTGTTTATTTATTTAAATGCACTTTTTAAACAAATTGTACATACAGTGCAAATTCGATTGCTCATTTACGATGGGTTACTCTTGTGAGCACCTCATGTATATATATATACCACCCGCCCGGCTTTGCTGTTATGGGAGCTCGACGTGGCAGGGGCTATCGTCGTGTCTAATTAAACGTACTTCATAAACATTTTTGGTGACTTTTCAAGAAATGCAATGTACCAAAATCTTCCAAATCGTCTCAATAGTACAGGAAAGATCTAGCATTTCGTGAAAAGGCAAGGAAAATATATATATTTGTTTATAAGGTGCGTATAAATAAATAAACAGGATGACAGCCCCTGTCAGAATTGTGTCGCGACCAGGCTGCATAACAGTAAAGCGGGGTGTGTGAAATATACACATGGGGCACTCACAAGTAACCTATAATAATGTTATTTTTATGGCGTCCCTTTTAGCTACTGAAACATTTAGAGACGCCGCGACAGGGTGCCGGGATTTTGCCTCGAAGGGATTCTTTAACTGTTTCTTCGGCTTGTCCCAGTTTATTGGGGTCGCCGGAGTCAACCAGACTCATTTTTTGGTTTTGGTCGGGGATTTAAGGCCAGATGTCTTTCCTGACGCCTCGTGATTTTTCAGTTGAAAATTCCACCCTGCTGTCACCGGGATTCGAACCCAAACCGTCCGGGTGAAAGACGAGCAGCTAACCCACTGCGCCATCATGCTCTTTAACGTGCCAGTTAATGTACTGGCACCGCTCCCTGGTATTTGCGCAACATCAAATGCCAACTGACTGCTCCAAACCTTGAGCACACCAGGTGAGAACATTACCTCTGCACCAAGCAGTCAGTTTCACAAGTAACCGATCGTAACAAATGAGCATTTAAAAGAAAGTGAAGTAGTGATGAATTCCATTCTGATTTCATAAATATGGACAATTTGTTTATAATAGTAAATTATGCAACGAGCCTATAATGGCAATAACTAAGACACGAGTATGTTTATAAAACGAGCGTAAGCGAGTTTTATAATTTCCATACGAGTGTCTTAATTACCATTATAGGCGAGTTACATACGACTGTTTATGTTCGACGATAATTATAACTTTATTATATGTTTTGACATAAATATTCATAAATATATGTAGAGAGTCAGCCACTTGAAGTTTGTGATCGGAGTGCATGCGCTGGGTATAATATCTCTGTTTTTCAAGTTCTTTGACCGACCGACGCATGCGCTCTGAGTGCTTGCAATGTCATATGCAGGCCATATGTTTACAGCCTGCCGTCCAGCTCTATAGCATTCACTAATATTGTCACCGAAGTCATTTGAAAGCAATGCGCTGTGTAGAAATTGGAGCTGGCGATATTAAGGTATACACTGCTATTTCTTGCTCATATTCGCCAGTTTATTTACGCGTACATTTGGACGGTGCGTTTTCAATGTCGGTAATTTATAGAGAAAGACGCTGTGTTTATGTCCGACATGTTGGACTTTGAGCGCATGCGCGAAGGTATCCTTACCTACTTGGTCAATGAATGAGCTCTGATTGGCTGGCGAAACTGTATCGTAATGAAAAATAGTGTTATAATGACCCTCATTATGATACAGTTTTCTGACACATAATGTTTACATTTCGACATCGTCGAACATAAAGTGTGTTTAGCCATATAAACAAGACGATAGCCACTACCAAAACTGTGTCGCGTCGTGCTCGCATGTCAATAATGCCAGGTGGGTAGTTTATACAGATCCAGCGGCTTCGGTGGCATAGTTGGTAGCATGTTGAACTGCTGTGCCCAAGATAGCGGGTTCAAACCCGGCCGAAGTCGTTGGATTTTTAAGAGCGTTAAAATCCTTTAGTATGGCTTCCTTCGGAGGGGAAGTAAAGACGGCGGTCCCATGTCATAGAGCTATGTCATGTAAAAGATCCTCCCACACACTAAACTTGTGTGGAGCTAAATTTCTAGGTTATATTTCGTTGTAACGCTCTATCAAAGTTTCAACGTTCACCACTAGGTATCATTGATAACTGGTAGTGAAAATTGGAACTACTTGAAATTGAACGGAACTTGTAGCTCACCCTAGTGGTGTCCGTTTGAAGCAGCTACAGCCCCTGGCGAGCCGAACATGTCCTCGGACACTCCCGGAACTAAAAGCCATATGATAAATAAATAAATATACTGATGCGAGAGTTCACGCATGAGTCCACTACTTCTTGTTAACTGGTGTCATTGTGGACAGTGATGGTAGGCTATACCTTTCACCAGGCGTTCTACCGACAGCGGTGGCTACGCTCGCTAAAGTGCAGCGTTAGATCATGGGGCCAAGCTCTCTGCTGACTCGATAGACGCGTGGTTTCGAGCCCCACCGTCGGCCGTCCTTGAAATGGTTTTCTGTGATTTCTCATTTTCAACACCAGGCAAATGTTGGGACGGTACCTTCTGACAGGCCACGGCTGTTTCCCTACACTTCCTTGCCCAGTTTCATTCATCTTCATATCAATTCAATATCACATCCCAGCGTGCAGGTCGCCCACGGGCGTAGAATTGAAATTTCTGCCCTCGGACTCTCAGGAGGACACACGACAAAAAAGAACAGGCATTCTCAACCTGGTGCTCTTTAATCTAATTTAGTGCTCTCATCATACGAGCTAAGAGGTGCTCGCGAACACGGGTTCCCCTGAGATGTATTCTTTAATTGAAATGTTGTTGCGTGAACTGGAATAATAGTAGAAATAATTGGATATCCCTGTTTTTTAGTAACACGAAAGATACTGATTCCACTCGACTATCCACACGTAAATGTATGCAAACAGTTGCAGAATGCGTGCTGAGCGGTGACTCCCTAGTTATTATAGCACTGCAGAGGTACAGTGGTACAGGAAAAGGAAAGAGAGGCGCTTTCGTGTATTATTATTATTATTATTATTATTATTTAATTATTTATTTTGATACAGACATCTATGGACTACAAATACACAACCATTATTCAGGTCTTCATCTTCTTCAAGGTGTTTCTGCCTTGTTGTTTAGATTCCTGCCAGAGATCTTTCATTCGTTGGCTCCTTCGCAATCGTTCTTCCACTGAAAGAGCGAGTCTTTTTTCGGGGGGATCCTTCACACTTGCAACTTTAGATCTGTATCCTGTCCTGTCCCACACTTCGACTAATCCTATGTTTGTCCTTTTAAAGTCTTGATAGACCTCTTGAAGCCATGGGGGTTGTACCATCCACTTCTCTTGCAGATTAAGAATTTTATTAGCCAACCTCTCGTTCCCCAATCGCTTAACGTGCCCATAGAACATCAACCGTCTTTTCCTTATACTGCCAGAAATCCCTTCAAACTTGTTATACAGTTCTTGGTTGGATCGCATTCTATATTTATATTCTTCCCCAGGTAATTTTTTGGGACCTAAAATTTTTCGTAAGAATTTCCTTTCTTTTTTCTCAATTTCAGCAATTTTCATGCTTGTTAAAGTTTCTGCCGCATAGAGGCACTCTGGCTTAACAACAGTGTTATAGTGCCTATTCTTGGTCTGATACGAGAGGGACTTGGTCTTATAAGTGTTGATGCAAAGTCTAAATGCCATATCCATTTTCCTAGCCCTTTTTTCAATGGCGAATTTCTCATTCGCATTGGGAGTTAAAATTTTACCCAAATACTGGAATTTATAACTCCTCGAAATTGTCCCATAATTAGTATTCATTTCCTGAACCTGATCCCAGTTGTCCAAATTCATATATTCTGTTTTTTCGAAGGAAATTTGCATACCTGATTATTATTATTATTATTATTATTATTTCTACATTCATTTCACCACATAAGTGGGACATATCAACATATCGTCGGCTTGTTTGCAAGACGGTATGGCTAATTCTCTTAAGGTGGCACATTGAGAAACGAGCGAACAATGGAACAGGTCTCCAAGATGACGGCCTTCTGCATGGTGATATGTAGACCAGGATGTATTCCCAATATTTGTAGATTACGAGCCAATAATTTGGGGATGATGCCGGTAGAAGAAATTACTATGGGCAGAACCACTACACTTTCCTGTCTCCACATTTGCCGTATTTCCTCAGCCAAAGGCAGATATTTGGTGATCTTATCACAGCAGGTTTGTTGCAGATTATGGGAATTGGGCACTGCAAGTAGTGGTTTTGTAGGGGTTCAAGGCCCTCCACCTCCACACCCTCCACACAAGATGGCGGCAGCCCGATAACTCCCGAACCCGTGGTCGGATTTTGACGAATGAGGTGTCATTGAACTCGGGTGATACCCCCTTACCAATGGACAACATATTTCCACCCCAAAATAAAACCTACCCCTACTAGGGGGTGAAATTGTATTTTTTTTAGAAAATCTCTCTTTCTAATTGCAATCTGTGAGAGTTTGAATGCCAATATGGAATGAAACGTTGTTCTACACAAGAGACATGTATACGGTGGCAAGCCACTATGAATTAACATGCTTGTTTTCTGTTTTTTACGCATGCCCACTCATGGCTTTTGTAAGAGGGTGGGGGAGCGGATCCCTATGGATGGGTTATTGTTGACGGGTCATTGTTGGCGGGGTCATTGTTGTCGGGTCCTTGTTGACAGGTCCTTGTGGACAAGTCCTTGTTGACAGGTCCTTGTGGACAGGTCCTTGTTGACAGGTCCTTGTGGTCGAGTCCTTGTGGACGAGTCCTTGTTGATGAGTCCCTTTTGACTGATCCTTTTGGACCGATCCCATTCGACTGGTTCCTACGGATGAGCCCATGAATTTATTTAAATTATGTCACAGGGCCTAACTACATTTTGCGTGTAAAGCAGTGTGTTGAACTGACGTTGTTCACCACTACTATAATAGGATAACGATATGAAAGGAAAGTGACGAAATACATGTGAACACGTGTGAGATGACCTTATTACCGTCCTCCTTGTGAAACAAGTCACATCCTGTTTTTGGTTCATACGTGAGAAAATGCGAGTTCATGTGTAATATGATCTAACACACAGGTGTTCACCTGTACACGCGCACGATAAGAGCTAACAAGTTTTGACAGTGGTGGGAGGTGAAGGTGGGGGGGGGGGGGGGTTGGTGTAAGAGAGAACACAGGTGAAGAGAGAAAGAAATATGTATTGCTCATAATACATGTATAGCTGAGGACTGTACATAGGACTGTAGGTTAAGTACAACATGAGTAAATAAATAAATACAAGACACACAGGTTCACACAACATGTAATTTATTAATCCAAGAATTAAAGGCTGAGCTAAATCCCAACCATTTTACATATAGTTTATTTCCTTTTTGTTTCAACACTTTTTCCACAAGGTAATGTTTAGGGAACGCTGTCTTTTGAAGTTCTTGAAGTTAAAACCTGCCTTTTATGGGTTGATGGTTGAGGTCCTCGAGTAAATAGGTGACTGGACTGTTCAGGTTGACTTGACGAATTCGAAATAGTTCAGTCCCCCAATTTGGTGTGTAGCACTTGTCGAAGACGGACTTGAATTTGCTCACACGAACATGGTCCCCAATGTTAAGGCGATGACGTTTAGGGTCTGCTGTTTTTATGGGGTTAAACAGTTTATCCAGTTGTGGAATATTTTTAGTTACAAGTCGTGGCTTGGTCCCAATGGTTCTGTGTTTGGTATCGTTGTAACGCGACACTAACTCAGGTAACAAGTCCAAACAGCGATAAGTGCCCTGAGCGGTAAACGCTTTCCACATATGGGTTTTCAATGTTCGGTTGAACCGCTCGACCACGCTGGCTTTGAGATAGCTGTACGTGGTGTAATGGCGAATATCCTTAGATTTGAGAAAACTGGAGAAATCCTTGTTATAAAAATTCTTTTCCCTGGTCGGTTTGTAGCAGCTGAGGTTGACGTTTAGATTGTTGAATAATATGTTGAAAGGCTTTGGTGACTAGTGGACTAGACTTGCGACGTACAGGTTCAACAAACGCCATTTTGGAATAAACATCAATGACCGTCAACATATAGCGTACACCATCGTTAACGTTAGCATAGGGAATCATTTCAACCAAGTCTGCTTGCCAAAGTTCATCCACACCCTGTGAAATCACCTTGAGTCGCTGATAGTGACGTCTAGCTGGTCGATGCAACTCGTGAGCAATACCCATTTTAATGGGGGAGGGCTTAAACAATAATTTTGGCATTTCGAAGTTCTTCCTCAATTTCTTGAATTTCCCAATCGTGACCAGTATGGCCGGCTTGACGTGAAGCATGCAACAGCTGTAGTCGCTGGACGAGTTTATTTGGATTGTGCCAGTAGGTAACATCCACAAGGGGTTTTAATGGTTTAAATATCACTCCTGAAGCGGACACTTTACGACGACCACTTTGACTAGTGGGGAACATTTTTTCAATGATGGTTTTATATTTTTGGGATATCTTAGCATTCACTTGTTGAGTGGGATCATACTGTCTTTTGTGAGCATGGGTATCCAATAAAATGGATTTATATTTACTAAGGTCCTCTGACGTATAATCTTGAGATGAGGAGTCCGAGAGAATAGTAGCTTTAACAGTCCTGGTGTTAATTTATAGTTGATCTTTTTAATGACAGCTTTAGTACGACTAAATTTAATCGATGAATCACCAATTTTAAAACTATCATTCTCATAGCGAACGCCATATGTGGTATCTGTGTTTCCAACAAATAGATTGGTGAAATAGGGTTCCAGTGTTGATCCATAATATTTTATTAAAATGTTTTTCAGTTGAGCTTTATGTTGAGGGGTGGCCAAGAGTTGTGAAAATGGAGACGATCTGGAAGGGCAAGGGGTTTCGACCATGGCCAAGGATTTCCTTTTTCTTAAAAACTCTGCAAGGGGTGATGCCTTTTTTTGAGGCGTAAACACTTGTTCCTCATTATCCTCAACTTTGCTAACACTAGTTAAATCTTCCTGTTCCTCTTCATTTTCCTCTTCCTCTTCCTCAGAGTCCTCGTGGTGCGTCTGACTGGCTTGTGAAACGGTAGGTAGCGTTTCAGATGGCTTGAAAGAGGGTTTCAACATAGCTTTTAGCGGAGGTGCTAAATGTTGTTGAATAAACAAAGCATGATCCGCACGCGATCGTTTCAATTGACGAAACCTTTGGCGAATAGTATTTTTTGCTCTAATAATATGCTTTTTCAATTGACTCTCCGCTAACGCCATGATGTCGTGACAAATGACTTGAGAGGGAATGATACAGTGCCTTAAATAGCAATAAAATGATCAAACCCTAAGCGATACCGCCCTTGGTTGAGTTCACTTTGTTTGTCAATCACTAAACAGTCATGACGTTGTGTGTTCCAGCACTTGCCACACAATTCTGTAAACATTTGAAAGGTCATATCCGGATTCACATGTTCATTATAAATGTAACGACTGTTCCTCTCGTCCTGGCGAAATAAAACAATGACATTGGCATTGTCACGAATCAACTGTTTGGACATTTTAGAATACGTTTGTCCAAGATAGAAGCAATCGATATGTTTGTGTCGACCCATGCTGAAATAGCTTTGAATGATACCTTGTCGTTCAGTGGATACATCATCGAAAATCATGAGTGAATCAGGCTTTACCTCCTCCGGTGAAATAACATTTTCTTGCGTGGAAAATGTAAAATACCCCATATTCTCATTTTTTAATCCAGACATGACTTGATCCAGAAACACGTAGAGGGGTTGGTAGAGAGATTTTGTGAAAATATAAATATTTTGAAAACACAGACCATTGGGCGCTGTAATAAGTGTCAGCAAAAGATTGGTATTTCCACAGCCGGAAGGTCCCACAATGATGCAGCGAATGGAAGAGGGAAACAGTGAACCATGGCGTTGTTCACGTGATGTGGGGCAGAGATAGGAAACCATGTCCCTCACGGGGAATGACTCTTGCTGCTTAATTAGCTTCATTTCAACTAAGGCTTAGGGAGGCTAGCAGGCTGTCTATATACATCGCACCGAGCCTTGTCATAGAAACAGTAGACTCGTACTACAGGTTGACGATGGATGTCTTTGGACGTGCGTTGATGGTCAAAACTAGGTCTGTTCCCATACATGATCCTAAACAAGAAACAGATCCTGCTAATAAACACTATGTGGATAGGTCAGTAGTGCCACGCACAAAACAAGGAGATTATGACTTTAAAGGAAAGCGGTTAACTCATGTAAAACATCCTCAAGTGTCTACAGACGTTACTACAAAAAAGTATGTGGATAACAAGGTGTATGAGTTTTATGATAAAGTGCCTCAGCTTACGGTGGATGGCTATAGCGCTAATCATCACCGCATTATTCACGTGGAAGACCCACAAGCAGATGATGAGGTCTGTACCAAGCGATACGTGACCTATGAAATGAAAAGTCTTTATAAATTTATCCCATCTGTATTTTTAGTGCATCTGACAAATGTAAAACCTGTGAATGAGAAATACCATATACCGCTAGTTCATGACCAGCACTTGACCTATGTGCTTGCTTCGGGTTTAAGCCACTATCGACTACACTATAATGGAACCATTCACATCAAATATGCCATACCTGATGAGAACCATTTACAAATAGAGATAAATGGTCATAGGATGTTGGTCCATAACCATGAAATGGTCAATGCAGGAGACGAATTATCCTTTCATCTCCTGTTGACATGGAATGAAAAGCAAGCTGGAAAAACCATAAATGATTTCCCACTTTATGTAGAATTGGAATATACAGCCATGAAATAACAATCTGATGTTAGTTGTGACTTAAACTTTCTTGTGAAAGGTTGTTGGTCATCATCATCATGGTGAAACAAAGATATGTGGTGAGAAAGACAAAAAATATGAGCCTGTCCTTGGCAAAGCCTGGGCTTATGACATTCGTGGACAAGCCCTTGCGAAAGAAAAAAAAGAAAAAATAATGTGTTGACCATAACGAAAGCTCTTCGAGTAGCAGAGAGACATGTTATTCCAAAACGTCAGCGACAGGGTTCAAAACAAGGGCGAGTGATCCCAGTCCCCAAACGAGCGGGATTTTTACCTGCATTATTCGCTGGTCTGGCTGCTCTAGGTTCACACTTAGGCGGCGCCAGTGCAGTGGCAAAAACCATTAAAGCCGTGCAACAGGGCAAGCAGCAACTCAATGAAAGTCAGCGACACAATGAAACAATGGAGGCCATTGCTATGGGAGCTAGAAATGTCAATTTGAAGCCAGCCTTTTATCAACAAGGATTTGGAATTTCATCTTTTCGAAATAAAAAAAAAACATCTTTAACCTCAGCCATAGCAAGACATGCCCTGACGCATCAGCAAGTGGAAAGCTATGCTAAACAACTGAAGCTTTCTCATTTTCGAGGTGTGTTTATGCGAAACCAATTACCCTCACAACCCGGGAAACATGAATGTGCTGTTGTCAATTTGGATGATCACCGAGGACCTGGAACACATTATGTAGCTTATGTCAAAGAGGGATCTACTGTATGGTACTTTGACAGTTTTGGGAATTTGCCCCCGCCCATGGAATTAGTGGCCTATTTTGGAAACAGGATCAAGATATATTATAATGTGAAAAGTGAGCAAACGTTTAACAGCCAACAGTGTGGACGTTTGTGTTTAATTTTTTTATATAAGACGCAACATAAGCAAAAACGTCAACAGTATGTCGGTGGAAAGTAAGACGTTTACACTGCATGGACGTGGACCTGAAGTGAGTCTAGACTTTTACCCACCTATCGAATTGAGTGAAAAACCTTATGGTTTAGGACTAGTTTCTCTTGAAACGTACAATCGAATATACAACATACGTGAAAATGTGAACAACAAGTTTTACTATGATGATTCTGTGCTCACCCTGAACTCTGGTGTATACACGATAGATGACATTTATGAACACATTTATGTGGTGTTGATCAATGAATATTGTTTAAAGTCATTTCTTGATGGAACGCGCAAGTTTGAACTTGTAGGAAATACCAACACTCATCGCTGCAGTATTTTTTCTACATTCAAAATTGACTTTAAAACTCACCCCGATTCTATTGGTCCATTACTAGGATTTAAACCACGTGTGTTAGAGCCCAACAAAAACATGAATCAGACCATGAAGTGAAATTCATTGAGGACCATCATGTGTCGGTGACGTGTAATATTATTAGTCAAGTGTACACCAATCAAGAACCGTCGCATTCGCTTTATGACTTTATCGTAACATCGCCCAATGGCTATATTATTCGTGAAAACCCTCCAGTGGTGCTTTTTCATTCTGTGGCTGTCGATGGTATTAGTAATATAACATTAAGACTGATCAATAGAGAGCAACAACTCATTGATCTAGATTCTACCACACCAGTGACTTACAAGTTGGTGCTAAAACCACTATGAAGTTTGTATATAAAGCAACAGCACCGTCTAGGAATAGTGTTAGTTGTTTACCGCGTGAATACACGTTAACATCTCAGAACAAGCAGATTTTACAGCATTTGGGTTACCACATTAACCCCCGCGATGAATTCTATTCTAGAGGTAGCGAACCACATCGAGGAGCAACTAGGAGTGGTAAGAATTGATCTGCATTCTTATCAAGCTCAAACACCTGGACTCAATAACAATGATGAAATTCAATTTGTTATCAACAACCAAGATATTTACACTCTACCGCATGAAAGTGTTATTCAGATTGAAGGTCGGCTCACCAAACCGATGGCTCTACACCCACTACATCCAAGTTAGCCAACCATGCTTTCGCCTTCCTGTTTTCTGAAGTACGTTATGTCATTAACGATATCGTGGTTGATAGCACTCGAAATGTGGGTATTTCCAGTGTCATGAAACTATATCCCTCTTATAGTGAGGAGGAAGCTAAAACACGTTGCATGGCGGGTTGGTGCCCTGACTCGACCAGTGACTGGATGGTACACACCGATGGCACCTTCACTGGATATTTACCTCTTAAACTGATTTTAGGGTTTGCTGAACATCACCAGCGCATTGTGGTCAACGCAAGGCAAGTGCTTTATCTGGTCAGAGACAGGAGTGATAATAATGCACTCAAGGGACATTGACATTCGACAAGATTTTGAAACGCATGACAATGCCCCCATTGATTCAAAAATTCAACTACAACGCTTGCTATGGAAAGTGCCTCATGTGGCCCTTAACGATAGCAAAAAACTGGACATACTCAAAATGGTAAAGAGAGATATACCTCTACCCATGGAATTTAGAAGCTGGGCAGTCCATGAGTACCCGTTATTGCCCACCACCAACACACACAGTTGGTCTATAAAACAGCCCGCTATACAGAGAGACCTCTCTACATGATTGTGGGTTTTCAAACGAATCGCAAGTATCAACAAACCAAAGATGTCACGCAATTTGATCACCCGGAATTGAGAAATGCACGTCTTTTCCTCAACGGTGCTGTGTTTCCCTATGAAAGGTTGGATTTAGATTTTTCAAAAAATAAGTTTGGTCCCCTATACGACTTGTTTTCTAAATTTAGATGGTCGTATTATCAAAAAGAGAATTGTCCAATGTTGTCACCCCAAGCTTTTAAGACAAGGGCGCCACTGATTGTCTTTGACTGTTCCTACTTGGAAGAGTCTGTCAAACCATCCAATATTGACATTCGACTAGATTTTGAAACGCATGACAATGTTCCAGCCAATACCACGGCCTACTGTTTGATTATTCATCACAAACAAGTCAACTATTATCCACTGTCCAACCAAGTGACAAGTGTATAAATAGCAGGTCAACCCACATCAAACCACTCAGTCATGTCTTGCTTTCAAGCCTCAAGAGAAGTTACATCCATGAATTTAAAATCTGAGGAACAGCGTTTCAAGACCTTTGCGACGTGGCCGGTGCCTTTTATAAACCCTCAAGCCTTAGCGGCCGCTGGATTCTACTATTTAAAAACAAGAGATGAAGTGAAATGTGTGTTTTGTCCCATCATCTTAGACCAATGGCAAGAGAGCGATGAACCCATGCAGGAACATCAGCGCTGGTCACCTGCCTGCCCCTATCTGTGCAGAATGGAGGTGGGTAATATACCCTGTCATTCAAGTTACCCCTCACTCATGCATCTGAGTGATGAAAAAAGTTATGTAAGGTGTGGACTTTATGGTGTCAACAGTGCTTCAGTGAGCAGCTCACAGTCAAAAACACCCAGTTTAGAGACATTAGAATATCATCGGTGTTATGGACACTATAAACACAAAAGACTTTTTTGTTGTATGAGATGGTACCGCCTCTATCCTAGAATGAAAAAAAGAATGTAAAACTTGCTATGCTAATAAAATAATGTAATTAAAATTGGTTGTTGTTGTTATATTATTATTTCTTATGTCCCTCTGTCATATCCTAACCTCTATAGTGACTACTCGAAGTTTTTATTTTCTTTTACTAGAATGGAATGTAAGTAAATGACATGGGTACACTTTACTGAACAATTGTCAGTCTGTGGTCAGTTGGACTTGATCCAGACAAGAGTGAACATGTTGCGTACACTGATTGTCGACTGTCAAGGGTTTAAAATTGGAGATAACAAATTTATATTTAAAGAAGTGGCCATCATCGATTGTTCCACTTTTTGGATATCACAAGCTACTCATTTGGTGTTTAAACCACCTTATGCGTTTGATTTGTTGTGTGATAAAGATCGTAAACAAACCCAGTGGATTGAAACTCATATGCAACTAGACTGGAAGCAAGGAACCATTTCATATAAGCACCTGGACATGGTCATGAAAGCCCACTTGTCTTCTGCCCATGTAGTATTTGTGAAAGGTAGTGAAAAACGTCAATGGCTACAACCATTTTTAGCGTCTTACTGTCAATGTATCGATTTAATGGACATGGGCTGTCCCTCGCTGCAAACACTCATGGATCGCTGCCCCTGTGACAATATTACCCATAAAGCCCTGGCACAGGTGTGGCAATTGTTTCATTGGCTAACCACCAATGTCTGCTGGGAGTTGTTAAATAAAATTAAAACTAAAGGTTTACCTGTGAATGACACCAGTGAGATTTCTACAAGCGACGTGTAAACATCAACGTGATACCATGGAGAAAGGGGATGCTACCGATAAAGCGATTGTTAAGTTCTTTGTGTGTAAAAAGAAACTAGACAGTTTTACTAAAGAAGAATTATTGGCTCTTCCAAAATCATTCATTTATTATGTCGCAGCAAATGCAGTGAAAGAAATCTGGCAACATGTACCAAAATCATGGACTCAAGACCCTGTGTTAAGTGAATTGCAACCATGTACGGATTATGATCACCATAAGCAAGTGGCTATGGCAAAAATACCCTCTATGCGACAGTGTGCTACTTGCCAGCTGGTCAAACTGTATCATGCTCATAAAAGTCCATGTAAAGACTTTGTTTCTTCATTCCACGGGTGTGATGGAGAAAAAAGGCAGCAACAACAAACATCATCCACAGAGGAAGAGGAAGATCAAACCTTTTCTCCACCAATGGAAAAGGATATGCCAGACCTGTACTGGCAATGGCGTCATTAACAAAGTAATTCAATACTTGACTTTCGAAATCTACCTACCTGGTTATTATTTGTGTGGTCCTGGAACTTGTCTTGAAGAACCTTTTGCAGCGTAGTGATATACCTATTAATCCTTTGATTCGAGCATGCACCTTTCTTATCACCACAGTCATCCTGCATTAAGACGTGTAGCGGATCAAGTATCGTTGAAAAGCTAAACAACTTTTGACATCCTGTGATGTCTCAGTGGGGAGAGCTTGGCAGCTCTCATTGTGATTAGTGCTATATAAGGAAAGTTAATGATGAGTGGACATGGACATTGAAAAGGATTGAGAAATTGGTGTTTCTTTTGTATTCTATTTTTGTAAAGCTCTCTTTGTTGTGAAATAAAACAAGGTTTACAAGATCACAATGTCTTTTATTTTTTTAAAATGGTGATAGCCATTTCTTCATTTTTATTTTTTCTTACATGAATATTTACAATTTCCACTTTCCCTTTTTTACATTCCCCTTGTTTAGTTCACACATTCTGTACATTTTTTGTTGTGAAATAAAATAAGGTTCACTAGATCACTATATCTTTTAATTCTAAAAATGGTGATAGTCATTTCTTCATTTTCATTTTTTCACACATGAATATTTACAATTTCCACTTTACATTTTTTACATTCCCCTTGTTTAGTTCACACATTCTGTACATTTTTTTGTGAAATATAAATAAGGTTCACTAAATCACTATATCTTTTAATTTTTAAAAATGGTGATAGTCATTTCATTTTTTCACACATGAATATTTACAATTTCCACTTTTCATTTTTTACATTCCCTTGTTTAGTTTACACATTCTGTACATTTTTGTTGTTGTGAAATAAAAAAAACAAGGTTTACCAGATTACAATGTCTTTTTAATTTTAAAATGGTGATAGCCATTTCACTTTTTTTCACACATGGATATTTACAATTTCCACTTTACATTTTTTACATTCCCCTTGTTTAGTTCACACATCAGTAAATTTTTTAAAATCTTTTTCGTAATATACAAAAGCAAACATTTTACACTAAAATGTATTACTTATCTTATTTTTACTAAACTACTGTAGCCTAACATTATACATTCTACTTACAGTTTTTACAAAAAAATATTACAATATAAATCACACTACAAATATTACAATATAGTGATCATTAGACTTATTTAAAGTAATAGTCGTCAATGCGACTGTTTCCCCAAGCAAGAGTATTAAATGTGTTGGGTATAATGAATCGTTTGTTGTCTTCATTACTTAAAGCAACTTTGTTCAACAAATTGGTATGTAGCTAATGATTTTTACTTCTAAATACACACATTTTCTTATATAATACAGGTGGGTTACTAACTATACAGTTTTTATAATCACTTATATCTAACTCTTTACTAACAACATTCTTTTTCACTTCTTTTAATTTTTTTACTACTACATCATCAACTGTCATATAGCTGTATGATTTAGATTTTGTGCCTACAAAGGTGTCTATAACACCAGCACATTCATCCTTAAATTTCCCAAGAACGTTTTTGTTTACTAGAGGAAAATGGTAAATATTATCCTTGGGGTAGTCACTTGTATCAAACCTATTTAGCTCAGTTTTGATATCCTCGTAAAAATCAACAGTTTTATACTCATAAATAAAAGAATCTGTGTCTGTGTAGAGTAATTTAGCATTATCAAGATAGTTTTTCTTTACATAATCATAGTGAAATTCATACATAAGTGTTTTTGATAATTCCAGAATGGTGTAACCCACATATATGGGTTTGTTGTAAGTTACTTTAAGACGATTCATTTGTATTACAACTAAATCCTCATGAATAATTGAACAGCTATGAAAGTTAGGCTTGCTTATTAAGTTGCTCGCACCATACCTTTTACCATCATTCTCCCACTTTGTTATCAGCTTTACATCAACTCGTTTATCAACATTCTCCATAGTCTTTCCAAAAACACTATTATTCATGAGTTTATAAAAATCTTTTTCAAACGCGTTTGTTGACTGTGTTCTTAAATTATTGTTTAGATCAATATACGGTTTGAGCCATGCTGACTGATGAAATTGCAATACGCGATGCATTTTAGTTAATTTCAATCCATGCTGTAGACACTGTTTCAAGTTTCGATAATGTATTACATATTTACATTTATTATTTACATTAGCAATTAACATTTTTGTTCGTGATGTGATGTATGGAGATTTCATATTCTCAGGACAAAATGGTAAATCATTATGATCATCATGTAACTCTTTAGGGTACTCAAGATTTACCTCTAAAATATATCCTTTATCATCGTTATCATTAAGAGTGTCAACATGTAAGACATCAATTTCAGGTTGTGTCAGCCAGCGAAAATCTTTCAGTGGTAGATATTGACTCATAGCCCAACCATATTGGTTATTTGCATCGAGGTAGACAATAAACTTTGACTCTTCACAAGGGTTGTAGCTAGGCATGTATTTATTATTCGCTTTAGAGTACCGTCCACTACATTGACTTAATCCACCTCGAATTGATGATTTTATAAAATTGATCATGTCTATATCAGTCATTAATTCTAAATTTACTTTCGTTTTTTTCAACATTGAACTGAAACTTAACCCAGGAGCTGTGAAATACTGACAAGGATCAAGGTCATAAGTTTTCATACAAACATTCCGAAAATTTTCAAAAACATCTGCTAATAACAACACATCTGTCTTCAAATATATGTCTGAAAATTCTCCTAAAGTTTGAATGTCAAACTGTGCCCATACACGTTGTGCATGTAAATATTCCTGATCACTGATATGACTTGTGTTTAAGGAACTGTAAAATGCATCTTTCGGTGGTAAAGAACACTCCTCAAGACGTTCCACACACTTAATATATTCGTAAGGGAATATACCCTTTTGACAAATCAAATTAAAATCATCTTCTTTTGGAAAGACACGTTGAATTTCATGAAACTGATCTGATTTTTAATTACTAGCAAGCTTATCAAGACTACTCGGCATAAAGCGGAATGAATCTAGAAATCGCAGTTTTATCGTTTTCTTATTGTCAATTTTGATGTATTTTGTGAACGATATGTATTGTTCCTTATTTGCAATCACATCAATTTTCACATCTGAAGCTCCAAATTTTTTAACGATAAAGTGGTTATCGTATTTGCTACCGTTATGTAGAATGACCGGAATGAAATTACTTACCCTATAATTTAAATTACATTCTTGGTGAGCAGCACCACGATATTGTCCTGTTAAATGGTCATGATCGCGAACCCTGTCTGTATATAAACATTCACCACATATAAAACAATTAGTTTCAGTTTCAAAATTCATTTGCTCCAATAAAGTTAGTGGTTCCATTGGAATGATCGTATTTAAAATATACGATATACGGATGGCATCTTTCTCAAGCCTTTCCATAAAAACTTTAGGTGCATCAGGTCCTCTATAGAGCTCAAACTTATTTAAAGAATCATCATAACTGCATTTAATATAATATGCAAAGCTAAAAGGTTCATGAATGTGAGTAGTGTTGGTAAAAGGTTGGGCTGGATTCGATGAACATGTATTAAATGGTTTTAGCAAAGCCTCGAAGTCAGCATATATAACAAATGGTACTCGAAGCTGTTTCTTATAATCCTTAAATTTTAGAATGTTATTTTTAGGAGTCGGTAATACCGTACGAACATGATTACACCCCCATTTTTGATGTTGAGTTAGTTGATCCTCTTTTGTAAAATAGAGCAAACAGCCTTCACACAACCATTTCTTACCTTTGTATTTTGATAGTTGACTACCAACAAGTCTACATAAATGTTTTATCCAACAATAGTGAGCATTTTCACCTTCGGTTATGTATAGTAAATTTACATGAGCATCCTTTTTTTCCTGAGTATAATATAGAGGACCAACTATACTCTTATTTTCAATTCCATAAACATTAATACTTACATTGTTCAGCTCTTCAAAACGTTGAATGTCTTTTATCGCCATAGGAAATTCTATTTCTTTTAAATCTAACACTGAAGAATAGTGAGGATAAGATGATGTTCTATACAGATGCTTCTCTGCTGGATGGAGAGCTGAGGTTACAGCCCACGCAAAGCATGCGTCATCATTATTCATAACGTTCACAACAGCTTTATTTCGTTTGATCCATCCTGGCAAATCAATGTATGATGATGCTCGAAGGGGGTTGTATTTATTCATGTTGGTTTCTAAATAAAGTACTTCAACCAACGCCCAGCCTGACTCCCTTTCCTGGAACTCTTCACTCTTCACAATGATAGCACTTGAAATATTTTGATATATATCACTAATATTAGTTGATTCGCTAACAATTGTGTTTTTTGTATTAAAAGATTTGATATCCGTAATTTCATCTTCGCTCCCAGTTTTTACATAGAGTCCAAAAAGTTCAAAATTCATTTTAATTGTTTTATGCTCTAATAAAACATTACCTAACAAGCCAAACACAGTAGGTTGAACATTTTTTTAAAATGATTCAATACTTTGGGTTTTTTCTTTACTATAAAGTCTATAACTAGCAATTTGACTTTTAAATGCACTACCAATTTGTTGAATATTTCCAGAATTTCTTTCATGGCAAGCGTTATTTTTATGTTGAATAGTGCGTAAATGTCCATGAATGATTGAAGAAGGTATATCAATATTACATACATCACAATGTGTTATTGAAGGTTCACCATTCTTCTTTCTTTTTGTTGCACAACTATTTTCACAATCTTGAGAACGTTTACGCTTTTGAGCATCACATTCATTTAAAGGTTCCGTGCTAGTTGATGGTTTTACAGTTTTTAATTCCTGTTGTTCCCCATGCACTTCAACCATATGGGATTGATATCGCTTTACAGCAGAAAAACCAAGATCACAAACTGAACATGAAAAAGGTGCTGAACTGACATGCATTAAATTTACATGCCGTCCAAGACTATCTTGTCTGTTAAATGTGGTAGCACAATGACTGCACACAAACATTTTAATGTCATGTTTAGCATTTGCATGTCGTTGAAGGTTGTCAGGTCTTGAGAACTGTTTCTTACAGTCACCACACTTGAACATTATGATCACTTTCGAAATTACCTATAAAAGAAAGAAATCATAAATGTTAATAAATGATAAAACAAAGTACAATATAGATAGTTTAATTATATTCCAGTCAATGGTTATAGCAGGGTATTTAAATCAATCATCTGTGAACTCCTAGCAAGTCTAACTTCATGTAGTTCTAACTGGGGGTTACTATATATCACTGTCACTGACACCTAGCGGTGAACATTAGAACTTGATAGAGTGGCAAAAACCTGCGGTCGCCAGTTAAGAGAGCTAAGTGTGACGTCATAGCCAGTCTTAAAACAAGTCTAAACTTGTAGAACATGTCACGTGATAGAAACCAGCGATCACCAGTTAAGTGAGCTAAGTGTGACGTCATAGCCAGTCTTAAAACAAGTCTAAACTTGTAGAACATGCCACGTGATAGAAACCAGCGATCGCCAGTGAAGTGAGCTAAGTGTGACGTCATAGCCAGTCTTAAAACAAGTTTAAACATGTAAAACATGTCACATGATAAGGTTAAGTTAGGTAAAGTTAGGTTATGTTAGGTGAACTGAGGTTAAGTCTTTAAATATTCCCTCTGACACTGACACCTAGCAATGAACATTCAGACTTAATAGAGCGGTAATCAAAATCTAACCTACAAAATTAGCTTTACACACCATGGTCAAGTAGTTCCAACTTTTGACTGCCAAATATACCATTTTCACTGACATGTAGTGGTGAACATTGGAAAATATCACTCTAACTGTTTAAAAGTTATTAGAGGGGCACTTACCTTTTTATAATTTATCAACTGCTGCCACTGAATGAACACATTGTAGGAATCTGGTAACCTACATGTACCCAATTATCTGTAAACAAATCAATCAGTCAATCAATAAATACATTCCAATCAATAACTTCAACATCAATTACTAATAAAAGACTACAATCCATTAATAATAAGTACTTACCTTGCAAAATAATTTAATGATTTTCTACCAAAAAGGCTTTTTTTACAACTCTTGAGCAGTAATAGAGCACTGTTCACTCAAAGCGAGTAATAAAGACTGACAGTAGGGAAATATATGACACCCCTCTTATATAAACTCTCATCGCTCGTATCAGCAGTTTTTTGCAGATCATTGCAATTCCTTTCCCAATACAGCTGAGGAACACTAGGAACACCTGTGTGGTATCCAATGACTGCTGACTTTGCATGATCATCACCCATTGTCTTGATCAACACCTGAGGTTTCAAATTACTGCAGCGTCAGTCATAGCAACAGCAGTGTGCGCTCTCTGCAATGTCAGCAACATGACACCAGAAGGAACACCTGTGTAATATCCAATAACTGTTAACTTTACATGATCATCACCCATTGTCTTAATGAACACTTGCGGTTTTAAATTACTGCAGCGTTAGTAATAGCAACAGATCTGTGCGCTCTCTACCATGTCTGTAATATGACACAGGAAATATAACAAGACGTCTTACTGCACATACCATCTCCTCAGTTTTAACATCTTAAGAACATGTATTATTCTCTTTCAACTACAAATGACTCGTTAGAACACATCCATCCACCAAGTTAGATCCCTTGTATGTTCACATGTATTTCATCACTTTCCTTTCATATCGTTATCCTATTATAGTAGTGGAGACTGGGGAACAACGTCAGTTCAACACATTGCTTTACACGCAAAATGTAGTTAGGCCCTTTGACATAATTTAAATAAATGCATGGGCTAGTCCGTAGGGACCAGTCCAATGGGATCGGTCCAAAAGGATCAGTCAAAAGGGACTCATCAACAAGGACTCGTCCACAAGGACTCGACCACAAGGACCTGTCAACGAGGACCTGTCCACAAGGACCTGTCAACAAGGACTTGTCCACAAGGACCTGTCAACAAGGACTTGTCCACAAGGACTCGTCCACAAGGACCCGACAACAATAACTTATCCATAGGGATCCGCTCCCCCACCCTCTTACAAAAGCCATGAGTGGGCATGCGTAAAAAACAGAAAACAAGCATGTTAATTCATAGTGGCTTGCCACCGTATACATGTCTCTTGTGTAGAACAACGTTTCATTCCATATTGGCATTCAAACTCTCACAGATTGCAATTAGAAAGAGAGATTCTCTAAAAAAATACAATTTCACCCCCTAGTAGGGGTAGGTTTTATTTTGGGGTGGAAATATGTTGTCCATTGGAAAGGGGGTATCAGCCCGAGTTCAATGTTACCTCATTCGTCAAAATCCGACCACGGGTTCGGGAGTTATCGGGCTGCCGCCATCTTGTGTGGAGGGTGTGGAGGTGGAGGGCCTTGAACCCCTACAAAACCACTACTACTGCAATATCAATTAGGAAGGTTCTCTTCTGCACCTTGTCCACAAGAACGATATCTGGTCGGTTTGCTGGTATGGGTTTATCAGTAATAACTGATCGGTCCCATAACAACTTGTGACTGGGATTTTCCAAAACGGCGTCAGGAACATACTGATAGTAAGGCAAAATATTATCAGATAATAAATGCTTTTGAGCAAGGTGTTGGTGCATTATTTTGGCCACTTGGTTGTGCCTTTTCATGTAATCAGTACAGGAGATTGCTTGGCAGCCTCCTGTGATATGTTGAATTGTTTCCGGTTCTAGTTGGCATCTTCTGCATTTATCATCCTGAATATTTGCCTTAACTATATATTTCAGGTAGTTTTTGGTAGCCACAACTTGATCCTGGATTGCAACCATGAATCCTTCAGTCTCAGTGAATAGGTCAGCATGAGTCAACCAGCTGTTCGACGCATCAATGTCGACATGTTTCTGGTTGAGATCATACGGATGACGACCGTGCAGAGCTTTCTGCGTCCACTGCTGAAGCTTGATGGCTGAACATTCCTCATCAGTGGCTAACTGTATATCCCTTACGTGAAGAAGATCCAGCGGTGTGCACTTGTCATCTGCCTTCACAGCGGCTTGATGTATGGGAGAGTCATGTCTTCCCAGAAAATATCTCTGAAAGTTCCTCACTTGCCTTGCATGCAATTGGATAATGTCCGTGAGCCCTCGTCCACCTCTTTGACGCGGGATTGTCAATCGCTCAACAGCTGACTTAGGGTGGAGACATCTGTGTTTTGTTAAGATGGTACGTGTCCTAATTAGGATGTTCTCCAAGTCAGTCTGCGTCCATTTGATAATACCGAAAGTATATGTCAGAGCAGGAATAGCATAGGTATTAATAGCCTTAAAGGTGTTCTTTCCATTCAACTTTGATTTTAAAATCTTGTTAAGGCGTTGATTGTAGATAGCTATGGTTCTATCTTTAATACCTTTATGATCAATTCGATTAGATTGCAGGAGACCAAGATATTTGTAGGTCTCATTACCTTCCATAGGCTTTATGAAACAACCGTCACCAAGTTGAAATGCTCGGGCCTCTAATTTTCCACGCCGAATGGTGAGGGTGCGACACTTATCTAATCCGAAGGACATTCCAATATCAGAAGAAAATGAAGCAGTAATTGCAATTAGATTGTCGATGTGTTTCTCAGAGGATGCATATAGTTTAATGTCATCCATATACATCAAATGAGAAATTTTGTATTTGACTATACCATGGTGCTTAATTGGAAAACCACACTTTGCATTGTTCAGCAATGATGATAGTGGATTGAGCGCCAAACAGAACCATAGAGGGCTCAAGCTGTCACCCTGAAAGATACCTCTTTTGATTTGAATAAATCCCGATTCCATACATGTGTCTCCATTAGACATTAATAACTTGGTCCCCCAATGGGACATCATATGTTGCAGACTTATAATGATGGCAGGATCAACTTTATATATCTTCAGGATTTGGATTAACCAGGAATGTGGCACTGAATCAAAAGCTTTCTTGTAATCAATAAAGGTCATGTAGAGGTTAAGCATCATCTTTCCTGCTTGTTCCATAGTAACTGCATCGATTACAAGTTGCTCTTTGCAACCTTGAAACTTCTTCATGCACCCTTTCTGCTCTTCAGCCAGGATGTTATTAAGATTTATGTGTTCACAAATCTTACGAGCAATGCAAGATGTAAATATCTTATACAGGGTGCACAGACAGGTGATAGTTCGATATTTGGAAGGATCATTGGTTCTATCACCTTTTGGCAGAAGGTATGTTTTACCTCGCATCAAGTAAGAGGGGATAAGCTGTGGATTTTGGATGAAATCTGTGTAGCAGCGGGCAAGATGCTCATGAGTACAAGTGAAACGTTTGATCCAAAAGTTGTGGAGGTTGTCTGGTCCTACCGCTTTCCAATTTTGGGTCTCCTTAACCACACGGGTCACATCTTCAGTTGATACCGAAGAGTCACTCATCGTGTCAATTTCTGACATTCTCTCCTCCTCCTCCGTAATCCATTTAGCGCTGCTGTTATAATCTCCAGCATTCGACCATAGGGATGACCAGAAATTCTCTACCTCTTCTTTTTGCGGTGAACTGCCCATTTGAGTTCCAGGATCGTCAAGATTCCTATAGAACCGTTTCTCATTGGTAACAAATAGCTTGTTCTGTTGCTTTCGTTCGTTCGATTCTTTATATCGACGTAATCTCTGTGCCTTTGCCTCAAGTTGTTGCTTTAATGTGTCTAGGATCTCAAGGGGGTTACAGTTCGGAGGATTATACTTTGCATGTTTACTCTTCGTATGGCTCAACATCTTAACACATTGAACAACCTTCTTACTTCTATTGCCTGCAACATACTGATGCATTCTTCCGATATTTACTCTTAGTTCATCAACAGACTTTCGTAAACGTATCTCCCAAGCTGGCATCTTCTTCTGTCGACCTGACGTATATTTAGGTCGCCATAATCTACCTCCTGTCACTCGTATCACAGCTATCGCTCCAGCGTAAATTGCAGTCTGAACATGGTTGAAACAATATGATTTCTGGGACAGATGCTGAGAGAGAATGTCGTTCATTGTTACAACAGCGGTAGCAAGTTTCTTAGAGCAATGTTGGTTCGTGATCATGGGCCGCTCTATTGGATCAGTCCCTTCAAATTCTATGAGAGCCTTCCCAAATTCATCTTCGAGTTGTTTCCGCACTGGATCTCCGAGTGCTTCCGATGATATTCTTACATCTTTGTCATCTGAACGATGATCGGTGTGCCTTTGTTCATTGACCAAACGTGTACTCTCCTGATCTATGGATTCGTCTACAGAGGTATGAGTATTGTCGGCAGCTACGTCAACCATTAGCAGCTTGAGGTGATGTTCTGGGATAAGTTTCTTCAAAACTATAGCTCGGCGCTGATCTGCTATTCTCTGTTCCGTAACATTAATATCAGGGAATTTCTGGCAGAATGCAGCGTGCAACTTCTGTCTATATGCAGTAGTGTCAGTTTCCATATTCGTTATCTGATAATATGAACGCATGATGTACATATTCATTTCATTTGTCCATTTCATGCGCTTTCTCGGTTTGCCTGCTCTTGTGGTCTCCTGAGTATCAGAAGAAACACTAGGAGCAGGTGTAGCGTTGAATGCTGTTAGGATGCTACTATCAACATCGGCTGTAACATGTTCGGGGTGTTCCCCGATCAGGGCCCGCCTGTTCAGCTCCTGATCACCACCGGCTTGTATGCTGTCACCCCCAGCGATGGCTCCAAGGGTGCCCCGACGCTCCTCGGGTAGCGGCCTTTTATTTCCACTTTTCTTATTTGATCTCATCAAGATGATGGTGTGCCTTTTATACCTACGGCCAGGATATGATTTCGACCGCCCCTAACATGGGGAACAGATGTCGTTAGCAGCCGCCCGCTGCGGGACAGACGCCGCTGCAATGAGTTTGATTTCGGGGTTTTCAACCCCTAGGCAGGTTGCCTTCACTACGGCTTAAGAGTCCTACCTACCCTAAATGATTAATAGTCTAGTAATCGTTTCTTTTAAATTTTGCCGTCGCTTTTGAAGCTGATATAGAAAGAGTATGAGACGAGTTATCCTTAACCTGCATTGGAACTGTCAGATCTTAATCGACCTCTTCGTGTTAAATATTTACGCAATTCACCAAAGTTGAGCACATGCAAGCAGTATAGAAATGCATAAATACTCACTGTGACAGGAGGGGCGAAAGCAACTAGCTGTGCTAGTAAACTAAGGTTACAATTTATACTCGTAGATCCTGTGTTTCATTGATGTCACACCAGCCGACACTTAATTTGCACAACTTGCGGTATGTAGCATAACTCCATTTAACAATTTATTTTGCAGCAATATCTGTGCCAAATTCAGTTAGAGACTGGATGAAAGAAGTTATAAACACGCAACATATGGTTCAAATCTAACAGCGACAGCGACGTACTTATGACAACTTACATAACCTAACCTGGTTGTAGACCTTCTTATTTCTAAGCAATTATTATTATTATCATTATTATTATTATTATTATTATTATTAGCCCGAGATGCGGTTCTGGCTCAGTGGAAACTCAATCAAGTAATGTGATGGGTGAGTGGTTGGATGAACGCTCATGGTCTGAATTTAGCTATGGCGAAAACTGAAATAGTAGTGTTAACTAGGAGGAGAATGGACACTATAATTCCCATGAAAGTTGGAGAGGTTGTCGTTCGAACTGGAGCCACTGCGAAGTACTTAGTATTTACTCTTGACACGAAACTGACATACTGGTCTCATATACGGAAGGCAGCAGACAAGGCGAAAGTAGTGACAGCTGCCATTAGTAGACACATGGCTAATGTGCATGGTCCTAGACAAAGCAAGCGTCGACTACTGTTGTCCACAGCGCAGTATATTCTCCTGTATGGAGCTGAGATTTGGTCTGATTCGCTGTGGATAGTGAAATGTAGGAAACGCCTAGCTGCAATTCAGAGGAGAGGAGTTATGAGGGTGGCGTGTGTTTACCGTACAGTTTCGGAACCTGCAGTTCTGATTGTCTCAGGTGTTGCGCCAATAGACTTACTCGCGAAAGAACGTAAAGACGTATACTTCCGACTAGTAGAACTGGGCAAGGCTCAAGCCCGGAAGGAAGCCGTAGCACCCAAGATGGAGCTTTGGCTGCAGAGGTGGAATGACGATCTCAGAGGAAGATGGATTGCTCGGCTGATACCGAGTCTAGTCGAGTGGACGAGTAGAAAACATGGAGAAACTTATTACTTTCTGACTCAGATGTTGACAGGTCATGGGTACTTTCGGTGTTACCTTGATCGTATGGCCAAAGTAAGGAGTCCAGTTTGTATTTACTGCGAGAACGAACGAGACGACGTATATCATACGTTCTTCGTCTGCGATCGTTGGGCAGCGGAAAAACAACGACTTGAAGCTGAGGTTGGTCCAATAACGCCGGACAATATAGTTGGAATTATGCTGAGGATCGAGTTCAGCTGGGATGCGGTCGCTTTCGGCGGTCGCTTTCGTTGTTGAGGTGGTCCTTCGTCAGAAGAAGTCGGATGGGGACTTGCTCGATTTAGTTGATTAAGTCAGCGATCCGCGGACTATGAATTGAGAAATTAGATGGTGCTTGTGAAGCAAAGAAAATGGCTCCATCCTGAAATAATATGAAAGTGGTCCCGGGATGGGTTTTATCAAGAGGACAGCGTGTGGTTTTTAGTGGGTAAGAATCCCACACTCTTGAGGAGTGTGGACCCTTCTCAAAGTCTTATGCAAGATTTTTCCACTTCCCTCGTAAAAAAAATAACATTAATAATAATAATAATAATAATTATTATTATTATCATCATTATTTACATCGTTATGCCCTACTCAGGAGCATGATTGAACCTGCTTAGCTGATGTGTTGGCTTTATTTTCCTCCCAAACTCTCTTCATCATCTCGCTGAGCTTATTCCTTCGTTCTTCTGTCTGGTGGCTCTGGTGTTGGGTTTGTCTCCAATTTGGTGATTGTCGATTTTGGTTCTGAATTTACATCTGTCCCGTACAATGTCTTCTGAGATGTTGATTTCCTGGAGATCTGTGTCAATCTTGGTTTTTAATGAAAGGGCCAGCTTGAGAATTCGTTTAGTTAGTCTGTTATTGTTTATTTTAATACTATGTCAATTAAATTTCAATCGTCATTTCCGAAAAGTGTGAGTGATTTTTTCAGATCGACAATATATTTCCTGGGATGATTTTTCCTCCATATTCCCTCTAAACAAACTGGGCCAAAAATATTTCGTAACATTTTCCTTTCTGGTTTCTCCCTATCTTTGGTTAACGATCCGCCACCAATGATTTAGATTTCCGATGCATACAACGCTTCAGGTTTGATTACAGTACTATAGTGTCTAAGTTTTGCTTTCCGAGATATTGATTTTTTATTAAATCTCTTCCAAGTGATCCTTATTATTATTATTATTATTATTATTATTATTATTATTATTATTATTATTCGTCGTTTGGGCCTACTGAGGACCACGGGGCTCGTATCTCCTCGTCGCTTTGTCTTTTCTCTTCTTCCAGTACTTTTTCATCATCTGACTATGAGCCAGTTTTCTTTCCTCCGTCCATGGTGGTCTGCTGACACCAGTTTTCTTCCTAGCTGTCAGTGATACAGGAAAAACTCCCTGTCGGATGGCTTGCCGGAATTGTTGGCGGTCCGGCATGGAATTAAGTGGAATCCCTAGGTGGTCTAAATCCGTCCTGACCGTAGAGATCCACTTGGTCCTAGAGGCCTTCCCTCTTCCTGCCACTGTGAAGATCTTACAGGTGAGCCGGCAAGGGATCATGCGGGTCAAGTGTCCATAGAAGGCCAAGTGCCTCTTTCTTATACACGTCACAATGTCTTCTTGATGGCTGTAAAGCCCATCATTGTGCCGAATTCTGTAGGTGCCTCCCTCTTCCCGTCTAGGTCCTAGTATCCTCCGCAGGATCTTCCTCTCCTTGAGTTCAAGTTTCCTGAGTGGGCCTTTCCTGGCCATCACGAGGCATTCAGAGGCGTACAAAACAGATGGTTTTACTACTGAATTGTAGTGTCTGAGTTTTAGGTTTTTGGAGAGGAACTTCGATGCGTAGATGCTGCGGCAGGAGTGGTAGGCCCTCTCGAACTTATTATTATTATTATATAGCCTCTATAGACTGCGAGTTAACAACCAATCTCATTTCAGTAACGAGTAGATCTTGTTCGTTTGCCAGCTTTGACATCCTGCCAGTATTTTTTGAGCCCTTCAATCAGTGCATTCTTTCTCTCTTCGGATAAAGGTCCTCTCTGAATCCACTATAATGCTCTGATGGTTTTTCACAGTCCTTCTAAAAGTACCCCTCTCATTTATTTCATAATTTGCAATGCCCATCTCTCTCAGATCTTTCTCACACTCTTGGAACCACTTTACTCTAGATGTCTTGGATTTTAGAAATATCCAGATTTTCTTTGTGAGCCGGTCATTGTCCAAACGGAAGATGTGCTGTTGTTATTGGTTCTAACTTATTGATGTGTAACATCTTTCCGCTCGGTTGCTGGATAGTTTTGTGGGAATGATTTTGAAAATTTGGGACGGAAGTGAATCGGGCGGAAGTGGATCGAACGGAAGTGGATCGGACGGAAGTGAAGACGCACGGCCAGAAAAATGGGACGGAAGTGAATCGGGCGGAAGTGGATCGAACGGAAGTGGATCGAACGGAATTGGATCGGACGGAAGTGAAGACGCACTGCCAGCTGGATGTTCAATTGAAAATGTGTGTATTGGAAACAAGGCAGTGTGTGCTCTGTAGCGTGAGAATGTTATGGCAATACAGCAGGCAGTGCATTTAGCAGGCACTGGTTTGACGAGCACAGTGGCAAATGTTTCATCGACTTTCATTTGTCATTGAGCAGTTTATGAAGCTCCACGTTCAAGGTTGAATATCACATGGGGTAGGACAAAGACGACAAATGACATTTAAGTAAGCGGCATTATTGTCAAGCTGTGGGTGAGTAGTCAAATATTAAATGCATAACAGAATGTTGTTATATGAGTGGAATAAAAGCTGTATTTTCATCATATGTGAAACTAGGTCATTTCATGATTGTAGGAAGCCATGTTTTGACTGTTTACGACGAACTGAATGAGAGTCTTGAGAATAATGAATGTTATAGTTACTGAGGAAAGTGCTCACAGTATTTGAGAGTACTGTCGACGTTGTGTGTCACTTTGTTATTATGAATTATTAATGTAAAAGGAAGGAAGGAAGCTTGTAGTTTTGCGTGTCCGTTAATCTCACGATAATGATCCACGGTACCTCCCTTTTACGTGGAATCCAAACCACAGGACATGGCATTTCAATTCGAAAATCTCACATGTATTGACCGGGAATCAAACCCGGTCTACCTTGGTGAGAGACTAACAGCTTGAGCGCTGCGCCACAAATGTGACAGTAGCATATCTCCAATTCAATCTATACATTCATCATAGTACCAGTATGAAAATGGAGTGTAAATTAACATGTTAAGAATGTCCAAGCTGTGTAGTATACGAGTAGGATAACATGTCAGATGTTACACATCATAGGCGACTACCGTAAGGCTCGTATCTTTTTTGTATACTTCTTTGTTGAATCTCAATCGAACCTGCCCACTAACCCAGCTGTTGCACAAGATCTTCCGTTGTAGCCTACATTCTCTTTTAAGTAGCTTGTCAACTTGTCCTTTTCGATTCAAGCATTAAGTCTTCGAAACATACAAACCTTCTGGTTTAACAGCAGTGCTGTGATGTCTTAATTTGGCTCCTATATTATTATTATCATTAGGGCTTCGGTGGAGTAGTCGGTTGCATGCTGAACTACTATGCCCAGGATCGCGTGTTGAAAACCGGACGAAGTCATCCGACTTTGAAGAGCGTTAAATGATCATTTATTAGCTTATGCCTTCCTTCGGAGGGGAAGTAAAGCCGGCGAACCCACGTCATAGATTTATGGCATTTAAAAGAACCTACCTCAAAAATTGGTAGTGTGTAGCTAAATTTGTAAGTTATTTAGTTAGAAACGCTCTATCAAGTTCCAAAGTTCGCTGCTAGGTGTCAGTGACAGTGGCATCTCTGGTAGCCAAAGTTGGAACTACTTGAAATTGAACGTGTTGGGAGCCCATGGGCATTCAATTAAAATACCTTCCTATAGCCATTGGCTGCAATTCATACAGTATATTATTATTCTCACTTTTGTCGTTCTCGAGATCTCAACTGTTTTTCTTCTCGTTAGCCCATCACGGCTTCATGCTTTCGGAATGGGATTTCTTCCATTCATCAGAGTGAACATATCTCTTGCATGTTTATTTTACTTCCTCTGGATGAGCCTGACGGAGTTTCTGTTTCAATGGGATACTGAGCAAGATATCTGATTCAGAAATTTCAAGCTTTAACAAGTCCTTATTGTGCCCGCTGGCCGAAGGTTTCGGGGAGCTACCGGTTTCAAATGACCGTTCCGAGACCCTCTTCCAGTTAACACACAAGTATAGGGGACGATACATGCATAGGCTGGTAATGCACAAAGGTCTGCACTCGGAGGTATCAGGAATTGGTGAGGTTCGATCTTTAACCAGCTCAGAGGAATAAATCGGTAACAAAAATAAGCAAGAAAGAGAGGTAAGTCTTATATTGTTCGATATTTCTCCACTAGATGTCACAACTGGTCTACGTGGGACTCCATTGGTTAGTACCGTATACCATTGGCATTCTATGCGCATTGAACTTGAAGAATGGCAAGATGATACTAAGATTATTTTTTACTTTTTATTTAAAGGGTTTGTAACAGCCTATTGTGCGTTATTTGAAAATGTTATTTGAAGTAAAGAACAAAACGATTTCACATAGTAACTGAATTCTAGCCGTTGGTGCTAGTTCAGGTTATTAATTAATACTTTTATTTCAGGCAAATAGTAATCGAAAATATCCACATAGTTTGTATACACACGTCTCTGTAGGGTGATGGAAAGATTTGTTAATTCAATTAGGATTGTGAAAGCCATGCACAACCAGACGTGTAAAGACATGCCTCAACTCAAAGTTGGATGTTGCCCACGGCAGGTCGATTATGTAATAATAACAATAATAATAATGTTATTTGTTTTACGTCCCTTTTAACTACTGCTGCTTTTAGATACGCTGGGGTGCCGGAATTTTGGCCCGAAGGGGATCTTTAACGTGCCAGTAAATCTACTGACACGGCTCCCTCGCATTTGTGGACCCTCAAATGCCAGCTGACTGCGCCAGGATACGAACCTACAACCTAGGGCCCAGCAAGCCAGAACGTTACCGCTGAGCCACGCAGCCAGTCCGGTCGATTATGTCTCCAGATCCATAACATTCTTGAGATACTTCTTATCTATCTTTCTTCAATGATGGTAGTAGTTTTTTTCTAGGTTGTGGCGTTTGGTAGAGGTAAATAGTTTCTAAGGTCTTCAACCAAGAAATGATTCTATTATACTCTTTGATAATAAAAACGAGTTATAACTATACTCATACATTTAGGAGAAAGTAGGCTATATGTTATTTACTGAACATCTTGTTATTTCATCCAATTACCAATCCTTGGTTTGTCTCCTCGCACGATCCATTCTATCAGTGATTCTATTAGATTATTCGTCACTCAGACGATTGTCTTCTCCTGCTGGTTCAATTTCAATGTTGTGATTATCAGCTGTCGTAACTTTGCTGTCATTCATACGACGTTGGTTACTTCCATCTCTTCTTCTGTCAGATTCTTCATCTTCTCTATTTCTTCTTCTCCGTTCCTGAAGATACTGTCGAATTTCTTCTACGTTACCTCGCCAATCATTGTCATATTGGACACAAGGATCATTTCCTCTGCGGAAACCGCCACTATATTTGTAGTCTCTCCTGGGATTATCAGTGTATCGGTTATTACGATCGTCACTATCACGTTGTTGTCCTCTATAACCACGGTTGTAGTTATTGTTGTTGTTGTTATTATTATCATTGTTACCACGACGATTGTTGTTGTAATCGTTGGCTCTATTTTGATACCTGTTCTGATAATTCTTATTGATCGTGTCAAATCGACGATTCCTTCTGTAAGGTGTATTATCTTTACGGTAATCTCGGAAATCTCTCCTTCTATCTGGTCCCTCTTGATTCTGATGATTGTTCATTCGACGATTTTCTGTAGGTTGGATAGTATGACTGGTCCTATCGACTGATGTTATATTTACATCATGTGTGCCTGCACGATGCCTAGGTGTAGGTGCACATTGTTCATAGCTGCTATCCAGCTTCCTTAGGACTTCGTCACATTTCATGAATGTATTCGCATATTACGCTATAAGTAGCCTTTGTACTCCCGTAGGGTATTGTCTTCTAATAGTTTGGACAATTCTAAATCTGACAAAGGGGATTCTAAACATTGTAGTTTCAAAAGTTGACTTGCCAAGTAGGTAGCATACTTAGTTGTTTGAGTACTAGCGTACCTCTTGTTGTACATTTCCGCCCTTATATTCTGTTGCCGTTCCAAAGACAAATAGGCCTTAAGGAATGCTTCTTTAAATTCCTGATAGTTATGGAATGAATATCTGAATGCTTTAACCAGGTTAACGGGCTGTTCTCTAGATATTTTTCGACAGTGCGTAACTCCCTATCTGGTGTTACCATGGGTTCTCAGAACATCTACCGGTGTAACAGAATTTGAATTATTGAACTTAGCCGGTCGATCTTAATGGCTTCTCAAATACACAATGTTTGAGAACTGAGTTTGACCATAATTCGGCGTGACATTAAAATTAGGTGTCAGTCCATAATTCGGTGTTATGTTAGCATTCGGTGACACAAATTGGGATGTTGATCTAAATGGATTATAACTTTGGTTCTCCATTGGAACATTCGGCTTTTCTATGTTAGTCGAAGTGTTTGTAGATGGTACACCCTCTCTATTAGGTTTTAATAGACAATTGATGCGTTCATCAAGTTCGGCGTATTCTAAAACTTTCTCAGGTTGCTTGTTAGTTATAGCATTCATCTGTAATTCTATCCGCTCGATTTTTCCTTGAATGCGACTATCGAATTCCTTCTGCTTTTCATCCTGTTCCTCGAGGTATTAGTCTATTGTTTTTCCTACATATTGGTTTGATCTATGATTGTTTTCACGAGTTTTCTCTCGAATCGCTTCAATGTCTTTAGCTAAGTCATGTTTTATTTTGTGTACTTCATCCTTTATTTCGTGCACCGCCGTTGTGTTCGCAGTGACTTCCTCCTTCACCTTCTCTACCTTGCTCGCTACACGCTTAGTGTTTAAGTGTACGGCAACTGCTATGCCTCGCGTTAGTCTTAATCCAGTATTAACTATCGTGACATCAGCTTTTAACACTCCAACGTACGTGTTGACTTCTTCCATACGCTGTTCCACGTTATTAATTATAGCACTAACAACTTCTCTTGCATTAGCGACTTCATTTCTAACTGACTCAATGCTATCAGTCATCTCCGCCAGAACGTTTTCAAGTTTTTGGTTGATTTCTGATCTATTTGTGCGTATTTCCTGCTTTACTCCTTCTAAATGTGCTTGATATTTTGTGCGGTAAGTTTCCATCTCTGCACGAAAATCATCACTAACCTTATTGATAGTAACAGTAATTTCAGCTTTAACATTGGCAATGTCTTCTCGCACTTCTACTACATTCTGTGCCATATCTGCCCTAATGTTAGTGTTTAACTGTACCATGTCAGCCCTAATATTAGCGTTTAACTATGCCATGCCAGCCCTAATATTAGTAGTAATGTTGTTACTAGTTTGTAACAGAGTAGCTGTAGCAGTGTTGCTGTTCTCATTCATGTCTGCCCTAACAGTGTTTACATCATCTCTAACAGTGTTGATATTTTCATTGATATCAGCCCTTAAATTGTCACTGTTTTGTGTCATATTGTCCCTGACAGTGTTTATATCTTCTGTCACATTATTTATATCGGCCCTGACAGTGTTTATATCGGCCCTGAGATTGTCACTATTCTGAGCCATATCTGTCCTAACATTGTTTATATCTGCCCTGAGATCATTGTTATTTCGTGTCAAATTGTCCATTGACACCTGCAGATTGTGCAGTAGGGCAGGCAAGTTTGCCAACAACTCGGCCGTCTCTTGCGCAGACATAATAATTTCACTTGGAGAAAAACGGGGAACTAACAACTTCACATGCCTTAACAATGGTTTGAGTTGGAAAACAGTAGAAAATCCATTCCTTCATAAATTTATTCTATGATAACAGCTGAACCTCTGGTAAAATTTAAATGACATCAAGACAACAAACAAACTTACATTTACTCAAGACTAGGATAACTGCAAATCAAATCCTCAACTTATTATCATTAATAAATGTTACCTAACCACATGGTCTTAAGTCTGAGATAAGAATACCATGTAGCCTTCCAAAACACTAGTACGAAATCTCAATTCGTCACTAATCTGTTGGATTTGCTATCAAAATAAAACTCTCACAAACAAACGAATCATGGAGATCGAACACAAGTTTCGACGCAACCACGTTCGGCGCCAACGTACTCTATGTGCCCGCTGGCCAAAGGTTTCGGGGAGCCACCGGTTTCAAATGACCCTTCCGAGACCCTCTTCCAGTTAACACACAAGTATAGGGGACGATACATTCATTGGCTCGTAATGCACAAAGGTCTGCACTCGGGGGTATCGGGAATTGGTGAGGTTCGATCATTAACCAGATCAGAGGAATGCATCGGTAACAAAAATATGCAAGAAAGAGAGGTAAGTCTTATGTTAAAATCACGTAAAAATTTTATTCAGAATAGATCCATAGCCTAGCATGAGAGTTGCAAACGGCTAGTCCGATACTATTCTGCCCTGAAAGAAAATATAAAAAAGTCCTAAACAAGATCTGAGTTACTCTCATGGTCCTAATACAAAATTCGACTAAGAACGAACAAGCTAAGAGAGTGGCACGTAAGATCAGCCCTAAGCAATTACATCGAAAATGACTGCAGGAGGATCAAACATCAAAAGAATCTACTGCAAAGCAAGACAATTACTTGTTTACAAATACTAGAACATTTACATTTAATAGCAAGGGGAAAATTTATTCTACGCTATGATGGTGCCATCTCTAACATTTATCTTTAAATTACGGGTTTATCTAGTCCTAAATATCATTAATTAATAAACGAGATGCGTTTATTACAAAGAAAATCAAGTTATGTGCACAACGTTGCTGAATAAAAAACGAGCTATGCTGATACAACACAAATGCATACAATAATTCAGCACTCCTATGGTTGTGCAATTGGCACTGCCTGCGTACTCGATTTGTTACTGTTTGTAACAAACGGTCATAATTTCAAAGTGTTAAGAAAGTAGAAGAATAGGGAAGCCTGCAAATACGATGGTAATTAAACAATTACAATTGGTTGTCGACTATTCATGTGAAAATGTATCAAAATGTATCTAAAATAACTTAACAATAACTAAGTGTCAACATTTGGTCCAGAAAATATTTTATTTTTAATAGTTATTATCTTTGTTTAGGATCAGGGGGAATTATGAGATTTGTTTAGTTTTACAAAACCTATCTTTGATTATTAAAGCATCACACAATTATTTATTCCTCACAGTATAGTTGTTCATTTTATGGACCTTTAAATAGCCTTCAGTGTACTCAGGTAACGTGTGTATCCAACTTAAGCAAAATAACTTAAGAGTTAATAGTTTACTAGACACCTGTGTCTTCACCAATACTTCATCATTATTAGACATCCTGTGTCTCTACCAATTACTTCATTCTTATTACGGATTCATAAATCCAGGCGCCCTCGGTTAGGTACGACTGCAAATAGTTCATTACCACCGGTATAACCACAATAACAATGTCGGAGGTATTAATCCACCATCACGACTCATATAATACTCTGATAATGTTAATTACAATAAGTGTGGATTCCTCAATTATACACGTTTTAAATGCTGGTCATAAAGGTTATGTGTACAGAAAACACATCCTGACAACGCTTTGAATTAACATGAAGGCTACTGATACAAGCTAAAATGTGTGATTGTGCATTTATAAAATTGCCCCTTCCCTGAACGAGGTCGAACCTATGTTGTTTTGGTTACATAATATTGTATCTCTCATGGCCTATCTGGCTTCTTGTAAATAAATAAACCTGTTTCCAAGTATTGATCTGGCCAAACAAATGAATAACGGGACTGCATTCCGATGTTATAATACTAGGAATGTCACAGCCTTCTGAGTAAATAAATAATACACTGCATAAGATTGAGTGTGCTGTGGACTGGCTCGGCTTGTAACCTTGGCCTTGATTTAACATCTGCCAAAACTAGTTTCTTTGTCATCAGCTTGACAAAATAAAAGTTGATAATTACAGTTTGATATGATACGAATTGGACATTACAAAATACCGCCTTCCTGGCATTTATAAATGTGTAACAAAACTGTAACTCTCCACACGTGTTCTTATAATAGCTACCTGCATTGTGAACCGAAAATGAAACCAAACTAAAATTAAATCTACTGTTTCCAACTCATTACAATACGCTACTAATACATGATCTGATTTACAGATGCAGCGACCCTTGGTTCGAGACCCGCAATGAGCTGTTATAAGCGGTCTCTTATATGGTATTAGATCATCTCCTCATTGTATCCGGTCATCTTCCGCTGCCAATTCCCCACGCATGATTTAGAAATCGATTGCCATAGCGTGGTTGGGGTTATATACGAAGATCTGATGTTTAAGTAGTGTCATAATGTTAGCGTTCTTGACATTATTACACATATTTAAAGAAAACTTGCACTCACTGATGCTAATTTGCGGTAATAAATTGCCCATTTTCACTCCGCCACTGGCGTTAACCTATCGCTTGAGCGACACTCACACGTGACTTTTTCGCTAATATTTATATTGTGCCCGTTTATACGGAGGATGCTCAGTCAGTACTCGGCTTGGCTACTGCGGTATCGGGGCGCGTAACGTTCCCTCCACCACTGACCTAACATCCGATATGGAATACTCAAGGTTCACAAGCATAGATGAAAAACTCAACATTACAATTTTAAAGTACAGTATTTATTCCACATAAGGAAAATTAATTCACTCAAAACATATCCAAATCAAAATCACTTGGTATTGTCTCTTCATGTGTCACTCATAAAATAAAAATCACCATTTAAAATTTCATCAAAATTTACTATAATATCACTCCATTGTTCCGCGAAGTTTCGTAAATACGTTGTCTTGCTAAAATTAAATTATTACCATTTTTAGTTTATTTCACTCAGGCGTCGAGCGCGCCTATAATTTAAATCATATAATCTCTCCAAGCCTTTGGACATATACATTCATTTCATTTACCCTTCAGTGTTTCTTTATCCTTTATGTTTATTTAAATATTATTTATTTATCATTTATTAAGTCCTTTGGATCTTAATATTATTTATTCACAAAGTCTTAGATTTTAAACATAAAACAATACTGTACAAAAACATGCCATGTCTGTTGATCGAACCCGTATTCCACCAGTTACTTTCCATGCATCAGGTGATTTTTCCTCAGCATCGTACCATGCACTGTGTTATTTATCATAGTTGGATCTTTATTCATATTAAAACTACATTGTATCATAACCCGTTATTTCATTCTTTTTGAGGAAGGAATCCTTTTATCAACAATAAAAATATTTGACAAAATCCGTCAAAATCTATATAAACACTTCAAACATATATTCTGGAGAATGGTCTCAATCTCAGCACTATGATATTATAGGTTATTTTGAGCTTGCACCTTTTAATAAAAACTTTCATGTAGTGGCCTCTTTATTATTAGTCTCTGCTAGACCCTACTTGACCGCGGAACTCGTTAAATGGCCTCTTTCATTCACTCACTAGGGTAGGTCAGGCTCCAATAGCTACTCCCTCTTCCTTTGACACTTCACTTGATTTATGACGTCTCGCCGACTGTCATGCTTTGTGCTGTTATTTACTATTTAACCATTTGTTTTCCAAGACAAATTCATTTCTAAAGCGGCTATTTGTTTCCGCTTTTAATATAATTATTATTAACATTAACATTTCGTGTCTTCAGGATATTGGTTACTTATTTCGGAGAGGATGTATAATAGTTGATTACACCAACCTTAATAACAACTTGCATGACGTCTTATCACAACTCTATATTTATAACATTGCCTGACCGGGATACCTATCTATCCAACGGACTTACTTGCATATTTCATATACGACGCTTTATTTCGTCGATTATTGCCTACAATATTTCATTATAACAATGCCAGGCCAGGAACACTATCCAATTTGGCGGGACTCACATATAACTATCATTTACGACGCTTCATTTCGACGATTATTGCCTAAAATATTTTATTATAACAATGCCAGGCCAGGAACACTATCCAATTTGGCGGGACTCACATGTAACTAACATTCACGGCGCTTCAATACGGCAATACTTTAGTGGGAATTTCACCTACACAATATAACACGACATTTTCATACCACAACAATACATTAATGGGAATCTTTCATCCCCGATATTTCGACTATACTCTCCATCTCCCGAATAAATATATCCTAAATTAACGCATATTTATTAGCTTGAAGCTAAATTTATTTTATTATTAGGCCTTTTCGGCAACACGATTTTTGCTTGGATATTCGCTATTTATTCAATCTCTTGTATAATCTTTCATTTTATAGCGGTAAGACCTCGGTCTTCCTATTATTTTATTTTCACAACTTTGGCCTGATAGCCTATAATAATACATTTTCCCCCTTGGGTGTTTCACTCCACCAATTACTTTAGAGATTTATAAATTGATCATGTTGACAACAATACGTCAAGATATTATTCATTCCGTTCCGTTTTTATTACTTGAGTTCCTTATTACGATTTTAACCACAACTTTATTTTTAGAGTGTAACAACTCGATAATCGTTATTATTATTATTATTATTATTATTATTATCATTTCAGATTTTCAATTGTTTTTATTACAACACTTAGTTATTTACCATTTGATTATATGGTATAAAATCAAACTATTTTTATTCTTCCTTATACTTTCGACTTTTAACGATTTCATTATGGTGCGTATTTATGTCATAACCTAATTTTACTGTGGAAAAAAACTCTAAGCCATTTAGGTTATTATTTCGATTTCTCCCTTCAAATCACTTATTACTCATTATTTCATTTCTTGGGTTTCCATTACTTTATATTTACTGATCCCCTTTGTATATTTATTTCTACGAGGTCATCCTCGCGGTTATCCATTATTATTATCCCAACATTTCAATCATTTTAGAGCATTCAACAACCCAGTGAATCAATTGTTAAACTCCCAAGTCAACGATCGATTTTACTGGGTCAGTGCATAGTACAGCTGCAAATTTTAATGAAAAATCATGACTCACCCGTGTGCTGCTCTTGTTTCATCCTTAGACGGATTCACCCATCTAACTGGATATCTAGCACTTTTCCATTGCACTTTCTTTCGTGAACTGCATTTCACTTAGGCCCAATCGACCTTCACTTATATTTAAACACATCATCTATATATTTAAAACACTAAGCTGTTTTTTGTACACACGAGATTGTGAAAACGACTTAACCGATTGGCTTCGTAAGACATTCTAACGAAAGCTCTTGGCATGCAGATTTGCAGAGTTTCTTTAAAAGGAAAATATATGTTACGGTATATTTTTAAATGATTAAAGAAATATGTAATATTTGACACTCCCGCGCATGCGCACAATGGCCTTTCTCAACAAGGAAAATGGCGATTCCGGTCGCGTCTAACTGAGATCTTTGTTTATGAGAATTAAAAAAGGGTCTCCAATAATGTTAATTATGTTTTTACAATATGCATTGAATTAGAATTATATTAAATAAACCACGAATTGAAGTACTTAAACTGCAGGTTGAGCGTGTATACTGGTTAGATAGCTTAATATTGAAGCAGCCCATAGTTGTCTGGATGGTCAAGGGGATAAGGTTACTGCCTAGAAATATGTATTATGCATGATCGAGAGGGTTCGATTCCCACCTCGGATATGTTTTTTTATTTTCGTTTTCTGCCTTCCTACGATTGGTATTACATTTTAAAAACATATTTCACTTTTATCATTCCCGTCAAGTAACGAATTCATTGTTGCCATCCTTTGCATGGTCGAGAGGGTTCGATTCCCACCTCGGATACGTTCTTTTATTTTCATTTTCTTCCTACCTACGGTTGGTATTACATTGTAGAGACATATTTCACTTTTTTCATTCCCGTAAACTAAAGAATTCTCTGTTGCCATCCTTTGCATGGTCGAGAGGGTTCGATTCCCACCTCGGATACGTTCTTTTATTTTCATTTTCTTCCTTCCTACGATTGGTATTATATTGTAGAGACATATTACACGTTTTTCATTCCCGTAAAGTAACGAATTCTCTGTTGCCATCCTTTGCATGGTCGAGAGGGTTCGATTCCCATCTCGGATATGTTTTTTTTTGTTTTCTTCCTTCCTACGATTGGTATTACATTGTAGAAATGTATTTCACTTTTATCATTCCCGTAAAGTAACGAATTCTCTGTTGCCATCTATATATTTAAAACACTAAGCTGTTTTTTGTACACACGAGATTGTGAAAACGACTTAACCGATTGGCTTCGTAAGACATTCTAACGAAAGCTCTTGGCATGCAGATTTTCAGAGTTTCTTTAAAAGGAATATGTATGTTACGGTATATTTTTAAATGATTAAAGAAATATGTAATATTTGACACTCCCGCGCATGCGCACAATGGCCTTTCTCAACAAGGAAAATGGCGATTCCGGTCGCGTCTAACTGAGATCTTTGTTTATGAGAATTAAAAAAGGGTCTCCAATAATGTTAATTATGTTTTTACAATATGCATTGAATTAGAATTATATTAAATAAACCACGAATTGAAGTACTTAAACTGCAGGTTGAGCGTGTATACTGGTTAGATAGCTTAATATTGAAGCGGCCCATAGTTGTCTGGATGGTCAAGGGGATAAGGTTACTGCCTAGAAATATGTATTATGCATGATCGAGAGGGTTCGATTCCCACCTCGGATATGTTTTTTTATTTTCGTTTTCTGCCTTCCTACGATTGGTATTACATTTTAAAAACATATTTCACTTTTATCATTCCCGTCAAGTAACGAATTCATTGTTGCCATCCTTTGCATGGTCGAGAGGGTTCGATTCCCACCTCGGATACGTTCTTTTATTTTCATTTTCTTCCTACCTACGGTTGGTATTACATTGTAGAGACATATATCACTTTTTTCATTCCCGTAAACTAACGAATTCTCTGTTGCCATCCTTTGCATGGTCGAGAGGGTTCGATTCCCACCTCGGATACGTTCTTTTATTTTCATTTTCTTCCTTCCTACGATTGGTATTATATTGTAGAGACATATTACACTTTTTTCATTCCCGTAAAGTAACGAATTCTCTGTTGCCATCCTTTGCATGGTCGAGAAGGTTCGATTCCCATCTCGGATATGTTTTTTTTTTGTTTTCTTCCTTCCTACGATTGGTATTACATTGTAGAAATGTATTTCACTTTTATCATTCCCGTAAAGTAACGAATTCTCTGTTGCCATCTATCTATATATTTAAAACACTAAGCTGTTTTTTGTACACACGAGATTGTGAAAACGACTTAACCGATTGGCTTCGTAAGACATTCTAACGAAAGCTCTTGGCATGCAGATTTGCAGAGTTTCTTTAAAAGGAAAATATATGTTACGGTATATTTTTAAATGATTAAAGAAATATGTAATATTTGACACTCCCGCGCATGCGCACAATGGCCTTTCTCAACAAGGAAAATGGCGATTCCGGTCGCGTCTAACTGAGATCTTTGTTTATGAGAATTAAAAAAGGGTCTCCAATAATGTTAATTATGTTTTTACAATATGCATTGAATTAGAATTATATTAAATAAACCACGAATTGAAGTACTTAAACTGCAGGTTGAGCGTGTATACTGGTTAGATAGCTTAATATTGAAGCGGCCCATAGTTGTCTGGATGGTCAAGGGGATTAGGTTACTGCCTAGAAGTATGTATTATGCATGATCGAGAGGGTTCGATTCCCACCTCGGATATGTTTTTTTATTTTCGTTTTCTGCCTTCCTACGATTGGTATTACATTTTAAAAACATATTTCACTTTTATCATTCCCGTCAAGTAACGAATTCATTGTTGCCATCCTTTGCATGGTCGAGAGGGTTCGATTCCCACCTCGGATACGTTCTTTTATTTTCATTTTCTTCCTACCTACGGTTGGTATTACATTGTAGAGACATATTTCACTTTTTTCATTCCCGTAAACTAACGAATTCTCTGTTGCCATCCTTTGCATGGTCGAGAGGGTTCGATTCCCACCTCGGATACGTTCTTTTATTTTCATTTTCTACCTTCCTACGATTGGTATTATATTGTAGAGACATATTACACTTTTTTCATTCCCGTAAAGTAACGAATTCTCTGTTGCCATCCTTTGCATGGTCGAGAAGGTTCGATTCCCATCTCGGATATGTTTCTTTTGTTTTCTTCCGTCCTACGATTGGTATTACATTGTAGAAATGTATTTCACTTTTATCATTCCCGTAAAGTAACGAATTCTCTGTTGCCATCTATATATTTAAAACACTAAGCTGTTTTTTGTACACACGAGATTGTGAAAACGACTTAACCGATTGGCTTCGTAAGACATTCTAACGAAAGCTCTTGGCATGCTCAGCGGCTCAGCTGTATGCCTCTCACCAAGGTGGTCCGGTGGCTGGCGAAGTGAGTCCATGCTCATTCCAGTAGAGGGGGGCGTGGTGGCTCAGCGGCTCAGCTGTATGCCTCTCACCAAGGTGGTCCGGGCTCGATTCCCGGTCAATGCATGTGAGATTTTCGAAGTGAAATGCCATGTCCCGTGGTTCGGATTCCACGTAAAAAGGAGGTCCCGTGGCTTATGATCTCAAGATTAACGGTCACGTTAAACTACAAGCTTCCTTCCTTCATTCCAGTAGTGGCGAAGTGATTCTATGCTCCCTTGCATAATTTACTGTCATGGAAATGCAAAGTATTGTACCTTCAACAGGTGATGGAAATTGATTATTTAGAGCAGTTTCATTCTGTTTATTTCAAAATGAAGTTCGTCATCCTGAGTTGCGTTTGCAAGCAAATTGCAAAAATTGCAAGGATTTTATTATTGGCGATCAGTCTCATCGCATTCTCATCAGCAACCAACTTGAGAATGGAAGTCTCTGAACTTAGTTGTATAAGTGAATATTATTGTTTATTGATTATTTTTTTAGAGTACATAACAATGAGTATAACCACGCAGTTGATTTTGGCAATGGAAGTAAGTTATTGTTTGCTATTTAATATTTGGCTGCTGCGTTGATGCAGGCCACTATAGTATTATTTAATATGACGTTAATTTGGGGAGAAATGCTGCTATAAATAAAAAAAAGATACGAAGCCACTTTTAAACTCCAATATGAATACGGCTTTTCAGATACAATTCCAGATACTATACCGTTACAGTGTAGGGTCCTTGACGAACAAATGTAAACATTGTTCTGCACTGTATTTCTCTTGAGAGAAATCTACACCTTTGCTGTTGTAGTGGTAAAATTAATCTGACTAAATATAAAATATTTGACATGCTGCAACAATTATTTTTCACTGGAGATGATATCTCAAGGAATTTCAGAGAGACTAATCGGCAGTACAATGCTATGTCCTTCGTTTCATTTGGTGCCAATGTTACTGTGCCACACCCATACGGTCCACATTGTTTTAAGATGTATGGAGGTGCACATCATCGCATTTCTTCGTTATATTCCAAAATTATATGTGACGGTTTGCGGCCAGTTTTATTAGACTCCTCAGAGTTCTTGAATTCCTTGGAACTAAATGACTTGCCTCCACATATTCCAAACGCTTGAACCGTTATGCTGCTTAGAAATCTGAACGTTTCCCAAGGGCTCCTAAATGCAACTATATTGCTTGGATTTGGAAATAATAAGTGCAGTTAAAATTAGGCAGAGAGGTCTAATCCTTCTACTTGATTTAACAGCATCCGATAAAACACTATCATTTTGTTTTAAGAGGCAATATTTTCCAATTTATTTGGCATACTCTGTCACAATCAATGAAGCTCAAGGGAAAACTCTGGAACGTATAGGTCTCAATTTGCCTCATCAATTTTTCAGTCATGGCCAGCAGTATTTTGCAATGTTGAGAGTGCAATCTTTTGACGCCCTTATAGTTTCAATAGAGCCAAAAAATAATCGTACAAAGAATATACAGTAGGCCTACATAAGAAAATTCTTCAGTAAATATTTTTCTATTGACCGTCATTTTTGACGGGTTTCAACTAGTTACTCTATAAAAACACTATATTAACACTAAAAAATATTTCTTTTATATTATTTACACTGCACTTTTTTCACCATATCTCAGTGATCTTCGGCACTTCCTATCGGCGATCGACGCCTTGATGAGATCCCAAGACCCTGCATTGGACGCGTGATAGCTCGAAGAGCTCCCAGTTCATCACTGGATTTTAGTCCCTGCCCTGTCTTTTTAACAGTCTATTTCGGCTTCCCTTATCGTTTTCATAAGCGATTAAGTGTCCTTCACTTGCCCCTACGCATATATGGCGGTCTATCGAACCTGTGGTCCTCCTAATTCTTGACCGTAATCTGTCCTTTTTTTATACTGCGACAATATTTATTTCTCTTACGATAATGTTTTTCTGGCTACGTCCCTGTTGGACACACTGTAGCTTCGCTAAAGTTCACTGAATACGCTTTGGGTATCGAACCCGTGTCCCTTTACTTGAACTTTTAGATTCCGTTCCAATATCTGACCCTTAATAATGTGGTCACTTTACTTCACTAGACTTTTACGAAGACCTGTCTATAGTCTCGAACCGATGACTTCCGGCGTAGCGTCTCTACTGATCTGAACTTGTCCTTTCTAGCTGAGTAATGTTCTAGAATTCGACGCGGCGCAACTTATTTTTGTCACGGTTTCCATGTAGCGTAAAATGTTATCTCATCTAGCACAAGTGCTTTAGTGATCACTTAAAAAACAGTACTTTATGATGTGACGTATTTATATTACTACGCACATACGAACTTTTCGTTGAAACCACGTATACTGAGGATTTGTTAACTTGACTTAACACGATCCACTTTAGCGGTCGGTAACGAACTGAGTTACTCGATGCGACATCTCCATACAGGAGTGCGATGAGTTTTTATCAACGTGACGACGAGCTTCCGTCCAGGCGGACTATGATACTGCGTACTGTATACTATGTACTGTATGAAATCGCGCAGAGCCTCTCCGGGCCTGACTGAACTGCAACTGATGTGATGCAGTGCTCCTGCATTCGGAGTCCACTGTAAGACTGCATGCCTTTGCTTCGTCCTAGCCTCTATTTATTCAAATCTACAAAAATGTAGTTCCCCTGCTCAATGCAGAGCTTATTTTCTCTATCTAGGCTTCCGCCTGCTTGAAACTTTGTGTGCTACTGTAGAATGTGTTAATTCTAACATTTATTTCATGCGGAGTTATTTTCAATCATACGTTTATTTCTAATTAATTAAAATGTTTATTATTCTCGTTACGGGTCCGGTGGATGACTTTATTTAACTCTCGTATACTTGCGTTTTAACTATCAATGATGTCATGTTGACGATGCAATTTTTTCTCCATGTCTGCTTTCATGGTTGGCAACCCATGAAAAGATAAGGTCGCTATGTATACCTATACGCTTGCTATTTGACTATAGTATTATTTCTCTGTCATGTTATTCCATAACACTGATTGATATTTGTTTGGGGATCTCCCTGACTCTCATATCGCAATTAATGCTGCGTTGGTCTCTTTACCTTGACAGTTATGTTATCATAAATTTGATTAAGACTCGCTTATATTAAGATTTTTAATGACTTCTTGCACGTGGCTTATCGCTTATGAGTAAGCCGAATTATTCTTATCTTGTTTATATTTCTCGGCTCCTGCCATTGATAAATATATTTATTACTCCATTAAATTGGTTCATGGTTCTTAGCCAAAAGTATTTAGCAACAAATATGAAATAGATACATTATTGTATTTATAAATCGCCATTCAAATAACAGTACAGTAAGTATGTAGTTAGTTTTAGTTGTAAGTAGGTAGTTAGTTTGTCTATTAGATAGATGTCATTGTTCTATTAGACTGTGGTGTGTGAGTGTGTCTGGTAGCAGTTGCATTGTTTATTAGTTATAGTTCATTGTTTCAGTAGACTGTGATGTGTGAGGGTGCATGTGAGTGTGCCTGGTGACAGACTGTTTTAGTGGTAGTATTTGTTGTTGGTGGAAATTTAGTATTTTTTGTTTGTTAGTAGAATATTGGTATTTAATTGTTATTACGGTAGAAGGTTAGTATTTTTGTTAGTAGAATTGCTCTTTACTTATTCTGAAAGGGAGTAGCAGCCTTTCAGAATAAATCAATTCTTTACTAGTCTTATAGACGGTTAAGATATTGATAATATAAGCCAAATAATGGCTACACTGCGTCCTGCTGCACGGCTGAAAGCAACGGGAAACTACAGCCGTATGCTTTTCCCGAGGATATGCACCTCTCTATGCATAATTACATGTGATGATGGCCTCCTCCCTTGTAAAATTTCAATCCGGAGGTAAACTAGTCCCCCGTTCGGATCTCCGGGTGGGGACTACTCGAGAGGGGGTTAACATCACAAAAGTGACAAAGAGGAAATCTGACATTCTACGGATCGGAGCGTGGAATGTTAGAAGTCTGCTAGGAAGTGGAAAGTTAGAAAACTTAGAACGGGAAATGGATAGGTTGAGGTTGGATTTGGTTGGGATTAGTGAAATGCGCTGGCAGGAAGAACAGGACGTTTGGTCAGGAGACTATAGGGTCATTAGCACTAAATCAAACAATGGCCAAGCAGGGGTTGGTCTCATATTGAGTAGGAAACTTGGACAGCGGGTGGAATATTATGAGCAATACAGTGAACGGATTATTGTAGCAAAAATCAATACTAAACCTACGTGCACCACAGTGGTACAAGTCTATATGCCTACCAGTCAAGCTGATGATGAGGATGTTGAAAAGGTCTACGAAGAAATAGATGACATTCTGAGGTATATCAAAGGTGATGAAAATGTTATAGTAATGGGAGATTGGAATGCTGTGGTAGGAAAAGGGAGAGAAGGGAAGATAGTAGGAGATTTCGGATTAGGTGAAAGGAATGATCGAGGAAGCAGGCTGATGGAATTCTGCACCGAACATGAGTTAGTCATAGCTAACACCTTATTCAATAACCACAATAGAAGAATATACACATGGATGAGACCAGGAGATACAGGGCGTTACCATATCGACTTCATTATGGTCAAGCAGAGGTTTCGAAACCAGATTTTGGATTGTAAAACATATCCTGGTGCTGACATAAACTCTGACCACAATCTGGTTGTAATGAAATGCAGATTAAAGTTGAAGAAACTGAAGAAAAGTCAAAAGCCAAAAAGGTGGGCAATAGACGGATTGAAAGTAAAGGATGTAAACGAAAGGTTCAAGAAGAGTATAACGGAAGGACTAATGAAAAATCCTAAACGGACTTCAATTGCAGACGAATGGGCACTTTTGAAGAATGAAATAACAAAATCCGCAGAAGAAAACATTGGTAGGAAAGAAAGAATAGGTAGAAAACCGTGGATCACTCAGGATATACTAGAATTGATGGATGAAAGGCGGAAACACAAGAATTTAAGAGATGAAAAGGGGAAAGCAGAATACAGACGTCTGAGAAATGAGGTTAACAAGAAGTGCAAGGAAGCGAAAGAAGAATGGTTGAAAGAGAAATGTGCAGGTATAGAAAATTGTCTGAAATTAGGAAAAGTAGACACAGCTTATCGAAGGATTAAGAATACTTTTGGGGAAAAGAAGACTAAGTGCTGTAATATTAAGGACACAAATGGAAAGCCTTTAACAGATAGGGAAGAAAAGGTTGAGAGATGGAAAGCTTACATAGAGTGCTTGTATAAGGGAAAGGAGATTGAGAATCATGTAATGGAAAGGGAGGAGGAAATTGATGAGGATGCAAAAGGAGATTTAATATTGAGATCAGAATTTGACAGAGCATTAGAGGACTTAGGCAGGAACAAAGCACCAGGCATAGATGATATACCGATTGAGTTGCTACGCTGCATAGGAGATGAAGGTCTGATCAGGTTATTTCACTTGGTGTGTAGGATTTATGAGACAGGTGAGGTACCCCCTGATTTCAAGAAGAATGTTATCATCCCTATACCAAAGAAAGTGGGAGCTGACAGATGTGAAGATTACCGTACAATCAGCTTGATTACTCATGCTTCAAAGATCCTGTCTAGAATAATTTACAAGAGGATTGAAAGCCAGATAGAAACGGAGTTGGGTGAAGACCAGTTTGGTTTCAGGAGAAGTGTAGGAACAAGGGAAGCTGTACTAAGTCTTAGGCTGATTTTGGAAGGTAGAATAAGGAAAGGTAAGAGAACGTTCATGGCATTTGTAGACTTAGAAAAGGCTTTTGATAACGTTGATTGGACTAAATTGTTTGACATTTTGAAATCTATTGGAATAAAGTACAGGGATAGGAGGGTGATATACAATCTATACAGAAATCAGACAGCAGTCATTCGAGCTGAAGGACATGAGAGAGAAGCTGGTATTCAGAAAGGTGTAAGGCAAGGCTGCAACTTATCACCCATACTTTTCAATCTTTACATTGAACAAGCAATGAAGGAAATTGGAGAAAAATTTAAAGTGGGAGTGAAGATTCAAGGAGAAATAATTTCAACTCTGAGATTTGCTGATGACATCGTCATCTTGGCCGACACGCCTGAAGATTTGAATCAGTTTTTGAATGGTATGGACTCCGTCTTACAGAATGAATACATGATGAAAATTAATAAATGTAAAACAAAAATACTGGAATGCAGCCGATATAAATCAGAAACTTCTATGGAGATCAAATTGGCAGGTGAAAAGCTGAAGGAAGTTGGAGACTTCTGTTACTTAGGAAGCAGAATATCCAGTGATGGATGAAGCAAAGAGGATATAAAAAGTAGGTTGGCTCAGGCAAGGAAAGCCTTCCTACAAAAAAGGAATCTGTTGACATCGAATATAGATTTAGGTATTAGGAAGTCATTTTTGAAAGCCTTTGTCTGGAGCGTGGCGCTCTATGGAAGTGAAACTTGGACTATTGGTGCAGCAGAAAAGAGGAGAATTGAAGCATTTGAAATGTGGTGTTACAGGAGAATGATGAAGATCAGATGGGTAGATAGGGTTACAAACGAAGAGGTATTAAGGCGAGTGGGAGAGGAGAGATGTTTCTGGCGACTGCTAATGAAGAGAAGAGATAGGTTGGTAGGACACATACTAAGACACCCAGGAATAGCAAGCTTAGTTATGGAAGGAAGGGTCGAGGACAAGAACTGTAGGGGTAGACCAAGGTTAGAATATGTTAAACAGATTGCCTCGGATGTAGGGTGTGGTAGCTATGTAGAGATGAAACGATTAGCTCAGGACAGGGAGGCATGGAGAGCTGCGTCAAACCAGTCAAAAGACTGAAGACTCAAACAACATTAAATTGGTCTCGATAATGCAGCTGTGAGGCGTGATTCACACATGGCTGACGTAACCCTGTGCTAGGTCCACTACTCGGTGTGACATAAACTGCATCTTTACATCTCAGAGATCCCAAGTTCGGCTCTTGTACCAACCCCAGTTGGGTACAATATAAATATTAGACCAAAAATTACTATAATTCCGGCAAAGAAAAAAAAATATACTTGTAGATTTTATACAGTTTATCAATTTCACAGATTATGTAGCACTGAGGTTTGACCATGCGGTCGTAAAGTTTGCGTTACACACGTCCATCATTTCACCTCGTGAATAAAAAATATTTCACAGTTTATGTATTAATAAACGTCTCCAATCATTAGATTGTCAAATAATGCCCTGATGGCTGTCCATTAGACAAATACACATTGATTTTCCGTGTCACATGGTTTCCCTTTACGGAACGTACTTTTACTTGTGCTCCAACATGCACATCCTTGTTGCTTCACCCAATGACAAGTAGGAACTGGTGTTACTAAATATAGCGTTCTCTTAGGATATGAGTTAGCCGCGTAAAGTGACAATTTCGTTGATCTGCGAAGTATGCTGTATTTTAAATAAGCAGAATTACTTTGTTTAAATTATAGTTGATTTATAGAATGTCTAAAGTGCATAAAAATATGATTATAAGCGATTTTGCTTCAGCTTCTTCCCGTCGCTCGCAGGGTATGTTCAGTTACGCTTCAGCATGGATCTTGGTCTTTGTTAGCTGCGCAAACATGCGTAAACCATGCGTCAACATGCGTCAATGGGCGCATTATCCACTTCCACCATCCAAAGAAGCATCGCCTTTAAACCTCAGAAGTATGATAATAGACGGTTGGAGAATATACTGACTGGCATTCTGAGGAGGTAGGCATATCATGTTATTCTCCGTTTCCGGATTACACTTGAGATCGTTTCAGTGTGGGGGTATATTTCTGAATTACTCCAGAGCTTGTAATCTCCATTTTTGAACTAAGGACCAGGAATTTTCCTAATGATCTTTCTTTCCTTAACTGAATATTATTATTATTATTTATTTTGCGCATGCGCTTACACATTCTCAGCATTTGCTGGATAGAAAACATTTACAATCCCAGATACCGTACATATCACAAGGAGTAAATTCTTGGTGACTGCATTGAGTAGTAGCTTCATACTTCCCTCACTGCTTCAGGCCTGATTGCCCAAGAACAGCCTTACTACGCGACACGTAGAAAGTATGACTGTTTTCTGCATCAGTTTGAAAAGGTCTGGGCCTAATTTCAACGCCGTGAGCGATTCCTTTAAGTTGTTGGGAATCACGCCAGTGCTGGAGATAATAGGAACTGTCCTGATTTGTGCCATGTGCCATTGCTTCCTTATCAGTTCTGAAAGCTCTGTGTATTTTGACAGCTTTTCAACATGCTTTTTTAGCATGTTGCCACTGTTTGGGATCGCCACATCTATGAAGGTGGTGTGCTTCATGCATTTGTCAACAAGAACCAAATCAGGTCTGTTGTGCACAGTTTATTGGTCTGTCAATACAGTACGATCCCAGTACAACATAAAGCTGTCATTTTCCAGTACACTTTCAGGAGCATATTTGTAGTACGGCACTTTCTCTTGGCTCAGGAGTGGAAGTTGTATAGCCAATTATTGATGTACTATCTTTGCAACAAAATCATGTCTCTTCCTAAATTCTGTTCCTGCAAAATGGCGACAACCTGATATAATATGCTGAACAGTCTCAGATGTTGGGCAACCGTATCTGCAATGGTCATCTTGCACAGTTGCATCCTTGATTATGAACATTAGGTAGTTCCTCGTGGGGACAACCTGGTGCTGAATAGCCATCATAAAGCCTTCTGTTTCAGGAAACATCTGCTCAGAAATCAACCAAAAGTTCGACGCTAGCTTGTCGACGTGAGTTGGGATGACTTCATTGGGATGTCTTCCGTGTAGTGGCTTGGGCAACCAGGCATTGAATCTATCCAAATCACTGCGCACCTGAATTTGAGTCTCTTGCTGACTTAAGAGTAGTGGAGTTGAATCATCTACTTCTGTGACAGCCTTGTACAGCATCGAATGGTTCGATACAGAACAGAAGTATTTTCTTAGCTCATAGATCTGTCGAGCTACTTGGTTGTATATATCAACAATTCCTCTCCCTCCCATATGTCTCGGTAACATGACTCGTTCCACAGATGTCCTGGGATGGTGTTTTCGTGATTTGGTCAATGATGTTCTAATGTTCTGTTCCAAGCTTGCAATGTCAGTTCTACTCCACTTGATGACCCCAAACGAGTAACTAAGGATAGGGACAGCATAAGCGTTGATTGCCTTAACCAAGTTTTTACTGTTGATGCTGGTGTTAGAAACAAGCTTAATTCTTCTGACAAATTCCTTCGTCAGATCTTATTTCACTACTGAGTGTTCTATGTGTCTGGCTTGCTTCATTCCCAGATACTTGTAGGTCTCGCTAGTGAGCATTGTTGCAACCTGCTGGCCCTGAGCTGTTTCATATACACCTTCCTGCAGCTTGCCTTTCATAACGCTCAGCGTCTTACATTTCTCCAGCCCGAATTCCATTTTCACATCCTGTGAAAAGGTTTCCACTATCTTCAACAGAAACTCGTGTTGTGCTCTGGTGGCAGCATATAGCTTTAGGTCATCCATATACAGGAGATGGTTGAGCTTTGCAAGCTCCCTGGAGTTCTTCTTGATACTGAATCCATATGTTGTTGAATTAAGTTTGGTTTGATAGTGGGTTCATCGCAAGACAGAACCATAATGGGCTCAAGTAGTCTCCTTGGAATATTCTTTGTGGATTGGGATCATACTTGTTGCAATACTGCCATTTGTAGAATTAAGGCACATTACTGTACGCCACGTTGTCATGGCGTGTTCCAGGAAATACATAATCTGAGGATCAATCTTATACACTGACAAAATATGGATCAACCAATCATGGGGCACGGAATCGTAGGCCTTCTTGTAGTCAATATATGGCGTGAATAAATTTCTGTTATTGGTAAAGGCCTGCTTAGAAACCACTGAGTCAATGATAAGTATTTCTTTACACCCTTTGGACCCTTTCGTGCATCCTTTTTGTTGTGTTGCTATGATGTTATTTTTTTCATAGTGAGCATATAACCTCCTACTAAGACAGTACGTGATGTTCTTATACAGCGTGGGAAGGCATGTAATTGGACGGTATATTCCAGGATGTTGCATATTTTGTGGGTCTTTCGGGAGTAGATGTGTTACACCTTGTGTAAGGAAATTTGGCATCTTCTGTGGACGAGCAACAACTTCATTCGCCAGAGTAGACAGAACATCGTATACGCACCAGAATTTCTTATACCAGTAATTCTGTATCTGATCTAAACCAGATGCTTTCCAGTTAGGAAGACCTTTAATGATGGAAGAAATTTCAGTGGATGTTATTGGATCATCTTGCATAGGATAAAATTCTTTAGAGATGTTTGTTACTTACTGAACCCAATGGGAGTCTGAGTTAAAATTGGTTGCTTTGGATAGTTGATTGCTCCAAAACTCTTCAATTTCTTCTCTTGTTGGATAAGGAGCATTTAAGGATACATGGTTTTCGCTCAGTGCTCTGTAGAATTTCTTCTCACCTTTGACAATAGTTGTTGTCCTGTCTCCGCTTCCTACTGGCTCTGTATCTGGAAAGTCTGTTCGCTACCAACGTAAGTTTCTGTTTGAGTGTATCTAAACACTGTTCGGCTTTTGTGTTTGGATCATCTCGGTCGGTGTGGATTTTGGACCGCCTCATTATTGCTTTACAGAGTCTCACCAGTCTTCTTGTGTGCGTTCCTCTGATAAACTCAGTCAAACGGCCAATATCTGTTCGCAATTTGTCGATATTACCTATCAGACGTCTCTCCCACTTAGGAGCAACAGGAGAACATTTCTTACTGCAGGAATTATTCCTTTCTCTCAGTTGGATGCCCATAGTTCGGATAACTGTGACGGCTCCACAGTACAGAACAGTGTGAAGAGATTCTAAGTCATTCACATCTATCAAGTGTTTGGGTAGGATAGCTTGATTCATGATATTTAAAATTATTGATACCTTCCTAGACGAATTCACTCGAGGCAAGGCAGGTCTATGCATTGCGTCTGTTACATTGAACTGAGCCATTTCCGTCATCATTTCATCTGCTAAGATCTTGGTATGTGACTCATCTTCATGATGTGTATCCGGCTGTATGCCACTGACTGGCTCATTGTGTTCTTCTTGATGTTGTTCCTGCTCATGGAGCTCTTGTGCTAATTAACTCTCCAGATTAGTTCCTTGATCACAATCAAACACTCTTCTGACCTCCTGCTTGATAGTATTCAGTCTTGCTTCTGGCACTAAATTATTACGGACTATCGCCCTATATTGGCCCGCCACTCTCTGTTCAGTCACGCGGAGTTCGGGGTATGCTTCATGGAACTCATTGAATAATTTCTACCTATATCCAATTAGTTTTGTTCCAATGCGAGTCGCCTTATAATAAATGCGCATTATGGTCTCGTTCATTACGATTGTCCATTTTAAGCGCTTTATTGGCAGGCCTGCTTGGGTGAGTGCCGGAAGTGGTTCTGGCACAGCACTTTCAGCAGGCAAAGCAGGCTTTGTTGTAGTTGTTGGGCTGTATCTTCTTGTGCGACAGGAGCCCGCCTCATCAGCACCGTGCCACCGACGATTCGCTTGCTGTCATGTCCATCGCCGGCTCTAGACATGCACTGACGAACCTCAGGCAGCGGCCTTTCTTTAATTTTAAAATTTATTTTCTCCATATTATGGGTGGGTGCGTTTTTAACCTACAGCCAGGTGTTCATCTTCAGCCACTCCTAACATGGAAAACAGACGCTGTTTGCAGCCGCCCGCTACGGATCAGACACTGCAGTTAAGGTTTGTTATCAGGGTTTTTCCTCCCCTAGTCAGGTTGCCTTCACCACGGCTGCGGAGTCCTGCCTACCCCATTTAGTATATATCGTCATTTCTGGTTAGCACATACCTTATCATTGCAGATTTCTCACAACTCACATTAGATAGGTTATACGGTATAATTATCTTGCAGGGATATTGCTTATATTACAACAGTGGACGTCATTTAATTGCAAATGATCAGCAGAGAAGGAATGCCGTACTTACAAGAATATATGCAGCAAATTCGTGTAACCTAATTTTGTAGGTTAAGCAGATGTACACTTCACCTTTCGTAATATTAACACGAAAACAGTCCGATACCTGCACAAATGATATTATTATTATTATTTATTTATTTATTTATTTATTTATTTATTTATTTATTTATTTAGTATGTTTCGACCCATACAGGATCACATAAAGCAAGTTATGATCTGTTGCTGTTATTTTTCTTGTTCTTCCAGGATTCTTTCATCATGTCGCTATGTTTAGCTCGACGTTTGTCAGTCCATTTTCCCCTAGGTCTGCTGGGCTTATCATCTGATGCAGCTTACCAAGTGTAGATCTTATGTCTGAAAGTTTTGCGGTTTTCGATATCTGTGGGTGTGATTTTGGCGTTATTGAGATCAGTTTGGACTTGTTTAATCCAAACCGTTGTCGTCTTTAATTTTTGTGAGTACATCAATATTTTCTGTGTTAATCGGTTGTCATCTTGCCTCATAATGTGTCCATAAAATTTCAAGCGTCGTTTACGGAAATCGGTTTCAATATTTGAACATTTTTCTGTGATCTTGTGCGATTGTAAACGATATCCTTCATCTGTAAGTCTTGGGCCAAGAATTTTTCGCATGATTTTCCTTTCAGCTTTCTTGATGTTTTCAAGATCCCCTTTATAATTGAGGTTTAAGGTCTGACTGGCGTAGAGTGTTTCGGGTTTGATGACCGTCGCGTAATGTCGAATTTTAGTGTTAATGCTCATGCATTTTTTGTTGTAGATGTTTGTGGTTTTCCCATATGCTTTCCGCATTTTGAGTTCACGTGTTCTTTGTGCTATTCTTTCTGCGCCTGTAGGTTCAATGATTTCACCTAAGTATTTGAAATTATTAACCTTGTTGATTGAACCGTATTTTGTTACAAAAGTTTGGGTTTCAATGTGTTTTGTAGCCATGAATTCAGTTTTTGTGAAGGAGATGTTCAACCCTACTTTCCCAGCACATTCTTTGAGGACTTCAATCTGGTGAATTGCCGTTCGTTCATCTCCGGGGAGGATTGCCAAATCATCAGCAAAAGCTAAGCATGTAACATTGATATTATCCTTCTGCCTTCCTAACACGACAGGTTTCCATATGTTGCGACTTTTTAATTCTTTTTCCCATTCTTTGATGACCTTATCGAGAACGATGTTGAACAGCAATGGAGAAAGTCCATCACCCTGCCAAACACCAGTTTTAATGGGAAAAGGTTGGGAGATCTCTCCAATCAATTTGACCTTGGAAATTGTGTCGGTTAAGGTTTGTTGGATGAGTCGTCTCGTCTTCGGATCGAGATGGCTTTCTTCGAGTACATTAAAAGAGATTTTCGATCAATGGAGTCATAAGCCTTCTGAAAAGTCGACAAATGTACAGATGGTTGGGAGATTTCGTGTGGCTCGAAGTTTCAAGGTGGATTTCAGATTGAAGATTTGTTCGACGGCTGATCTGTTTATTCTGAAGCCAGCCTGATATTCACCGATGAGTGGCTCGAGTTGTTCTTGCGTGCGTTGTAAAAGACAAGCGGAGAGGATTTTATAAGCGATGGGTAAGAGGGAAATTCCTCTGTAGTTATTTACATCAGATGTATCTCCTTTCTTGTGGAGTGAGTGGATGAGTGCGCAGTTCCATTCGTCCGGTAGTTTTTCACTTCGCCAAATGTCCTGAATGATCTGTGTGATTTCCTGTAGTGATCGTGATCCTAGATTTTTCAAGAGTTCTGCGATGATTCCGCCTTCTCCTGATGTCTTTCCGTTCTTGAGTTTTTTGATGTGGTGATGGATTTCTTCTTGTGTTGGTGGTTTGGCTTCGGGTCGTATGTATTCTGGGACTGTGTGTATAAATCGCTCAGGTGGTTCAGGACAATTGAGGAGGTCAGAAAAATAACGTGCTAGTTCTTCACAGTTTTCTTGGTTAGTGAGCGCGAGACTTCCGTCTTGTTTCTTGAAAGTCAAATTTTGCGGTGTGTAACCTTTAATTCTGTTCCCGAAGGTTTTATAAAAATCTTGACTGTTGTGATTCCTGAAGTCATCCTCGATTGACTGAAGTTGCATAGTTATAAAATTACGTTTAGTTGTCCTGATAATTTTGGTTGCCTCTTTGCGGACGCCGAGAAAGTGTTGTAAAGTTTCTGGAGAAGTGTGGCTATTGTATTTTTGGAATGTGATTCGGCATTGGAATCCCACCAGGAGTGTTTTGCTTTCTTTTTTAGTGGAATCAGTTCTTTGGCTTTTCTGATAATTTTGCTGCAGAGGTACGTCCAATTGTTCACTGGTTCTTTATCCCATTCTTCTGCGATTTTTGTTTCTTGAATTTTGGATGTGTCAAAGTTTGGGATGTAATATATTTTTTTATGAATCCTCTTAGGTGAAAATTTCATTTTGATTCTTGTGAGATAATGGTCTGAATCAATGTTTGCCCCTCGTCGGACTTGATCGTCATGGATGGTTCTATAGTGTGCATGGGAGATGGCAACATGATCAATTTGGTATTCACCGAGATGTTGAATGGGAGATCGCCAAGTTTTCTGTTTGTGTGCAGGTTTCCTGAAATTCGTTGACATAACTTTGAGATTGTATTGATGACAAATGTCTACCAACCGTGTGCCATTGCTGTTTGTATTTTGGTGTGCAGAATTTTTGCCAATGATTTTTCGATAGACTTTTTCTTTGCCAAGTTGGACATTGAAATCTCCCATCAGGATTTTCACGTCATCTTGATGAATGTTACTCATAATTTTTTCCATTTTTTTTTCCAAAATTTGTCAACATTTTCAGGATTTTTCTTGTTGTCGATGTTAGTAGGTGCATGAGCATTGACAAGAGTGTATTTTTTGGATGCGCATGGTCATAATTCGATCATTAACGGGTGTGACTTCTTTGACAGAATTAATGATGGATTTGTGGACAACAAAAGCCATTCCGAAGATTGGTGCACCTTTCGCGACTCTCTGTAATGTTTTGCTCTTGAAAATGCGGTAATTTCCATAGTCCATAGTTTCGTTGTCAGTCATTATAGTTTCTTGAAGAGCAAGAATGTGAATTTAATGTCTGTCGATTTCTTGTGTGAGATTGTATAATTTTCCAATTTGAATTAGGGTATTAATGTTTAGTGTTCCAATGAATGTTTTCTGTTTGTAGGGAAGGTGACAAGAGATCTCCGACTCTCTCTGATGCGCTTGCCTGGACTCCCCAGAATACGAAATTCCAGTTGCTGATTGTGGACGGGTGGATTGGGTACCACCTGGGGTAGAGTTGTGATTGCTTGCACAGTTCATGTTTGCTTGTACTTGATTTGTTTGGCCTGGTGAGTGCCTGGACCATATAGGAACAGAGGTTCTTGAGGCCTTTGGAACATCGTGACTCCAGCCGAGCTCACTGTGCTAACAGACGCTGACCATTAGCTGCTGGATACCAGTACAGACACTAATGGATTTCAGTTGCATCAATGATATTTTTTCCACGTTCTTCGCCGTTGGGAATTATTTACCTCTTCCACCGTTGTAGCTGTTGACCATCTTTGCATTTCCCCCAACACTGATCGGCTCGCCGACCTAGTTTCCCGCTGGGATTGGTTACCCAACCTTCCACTAGGTTGCTCGGCTTAACAGTGGCACCTCGGGTAGGTTACATGTTGGAGTTGGAGTGACAGAGGCTAGTTGGATTCACTCCCATTATTATTATTATTATTATTATTATTATTATTATTATTATTATATACGATTCAATGGTGCTCGGGTACTTGGTATGCTTGAGGGTGGTGCTCACAGTTTTTACACAGAATTTAAGGACACCCGCCTTATACCAACACGAGCACCAAGTGAATGGAGATAAAGCAACGGAGAATGGAAATGTATCGGAGAATTGTTTGCTATCGAAAGCAGTGATAAATCTGAACTGAGTGTCTGTTATAAACGATGTTCACACTCAATAATCCTATTTTGATTTATAGGAAAGTTGTGCAGTAACTACACATGTTGAATGCAAGCACAATCCCCTTGGACACGAGAATAATTAAACTTGTGAAGAGGTCGGTAATGAATGAAAATAACTGTCACTCGAGCATCAAAAATAACGAGAGATTTGCCAGTGTAAGCACTTTTTATGGTGGCGCTTGAAATAAGTAACTTTATGTATAAAATGGTGCAGTAAAAGCTCATCAGTTCAGACACAAGTGACTGCTATGCTGTAAGCAGCGCTGGATAAAAGTTACCGTTACCGTTACTTACCAAATAGTAACGAGGTTACCGTTACCGTTACTTACCAAATAGTAGTGAAGTTACCGTTACCGTTACTTATAAAATAGTAGTGAAGTTACCGTTACTTATCAAATAGTAGTGAAGTTACCGTTACCGTTACTTATCAAATAGTAGTGAAGTTACCGTTGCCTATCAAATAGTAGTGAAGTTACCGTTACCGTTACGTATCAAATAGTAGTGAAGTTACCGTTACCGTTACTTATCAAATAGTAGTGAAGTTACCGTTACCGTTACTTATCAAATAGTAGTGAAGTTACCGTTGCCTATCAAATAGTAGTGAAGTTACCGTTACCGTTACGTATCAAATAGTAGTGAAGTTACCGTTACCGTTACTTATCAAATAGTAGTGAAGTTACCGTTACCGTTATTTATCAAATAGTAGTGAAGTTACCGTTGCCTAGCAAATAGTAGTGAAGTTACCGTTACCGTTACTTATCAAATAGTAGTGAAGTTACCGTTACCTATCAAATAGTAGTGAGGTTACCGTTACCGTTACTTACCAAAAAGTAACGAGGTTACCGTTACCGTTACTTACCAAAAAGTAACGAGGTTACAGTCACCGTTACATATCAAAAAGTAACGAAGTTACAGTTTCCGTTGCTTACAAAAAATAACGAAGTTAAAGTTACTGTAATATAATGAATGGAGATGAGTGATACTGGGCAAGGATGTAGAAGGAAGTTGCTAGTATATAATACTGTACCCTTCTGACATTATGTGGAGAACATTGTGATCGTATCCCAACTGCTCACGGTCTTCCGAGGCATGGTACTGTACCCGATAATCCGGAAAGGATCCTGTTGGAATATCCATTGCCCCTGCTGGATTGCCTATTTCTAACTGCTCCGGCAAATACTACATTAGAATTCGCTTCCAACATAGTCTTTAGGAATTTACAGACAGCAGTTACCAGAATATTGTGGATCAACAACCAACTACACGGGGCACTCACCTTTACTTACCTCGGGGACTGGGACCTCAGCTTCGCCTACACTACATCCACAATACTCTGCTCCTTATATTTGAAATGAATCACTCCAACAACAATGGAAAGCAATCTGAACAAATTTGATTAACAAAAGGGTAAACTAATCTACTATAAACAAATAACAATAAACAAATTTAACAATAGACATTAAAATTAAAAACACGCAATCATTCACACCTCCTTTCAATTCTACATCTTACTACAATGCTGTATTTAAAAAACTTATGAGTATAAATCTTGGCTTGGTTTTAGGCCTACACTGCGTAGAAATAAAAACGTTTAATGAAGTCTCTAAATGGCATTCCAGACACATGGTTTCATTCACAAGCCTGCGTTGTAGAACGCACGTGCAGAAACACGGTTTCATCAATGAAATATCGGTACCACGCCGAACTCGAAACTGGTTTATACAATAAATACAAGGCTGTGAGTCTACACCTGTTATATTATGTCATCGCTCTCCAATGCTAACGGTGAATCATGCTCGCTAGTCCACAGAGAGACTGCTTGTGTGTGCATTTATAAAACACGTAAAAATTAACATTTAGATCTAACAAAAGTTCACATAACTACTTTGTTTCTAAAACAATCATTCTAAAAAATGTTAAACACACTTTCATTCGCACTCCGTAATTGTTCTAGACCAATTCGGTTCCACATCTACTCTTAACAATGAATAATCATTCACACCAAAAACATCCGCTCATAAACACACACTATTCCAAAACAATTGATTAATAAATCCTACTAAATTATTTAACTAATTAAATCATTTCCACAAAAATATTTACATGTAATATGTTTATAATAATATCCGTTATCTAGTGTTGCTACAGCGACACTTTCGAGATTCTAACTTCTCGGTTACAATATAATTCTTAACTAAATATATACACTGGTTTATCACATAACCATCCTTCTCTAACGTTCTGTAGTTGTATATACTGCTTACACATCGTCTTATATAGGTTTCTTTATATTATCTGTATAATACAGTCGACTAATTAAGGTAAACTGTACGTAATTACATCACTTCGGGTTTAATAAAATTTAATAATTGTATTATAGACGTGAGTAGACAATCTTTCTCTAGTTGCATTTCCGCTGAAACCCTCCTGTTAACACAGCTAAATCGTTAATTCACAAAAACTGGACTACTTGTATACAATGGCTCTTATCATGATACATGCCTTTTTATCAAAGAACAACAATACTTTGACTTCCTTAAAATGCGGAATTCCCTCGCACGAGCACTCCATAGCTCTACAAATCCTCATATAACAGTATATATGGCATAAACAATTATCATCTACTATGTTAAACAATAAACAAAAAGGGATTAATTGTTATTAACATATCTTATGTAGGAACTTCTCTCAAATACTGGCATGACCCTCAGTATCATTGCACATGACTACTGGACTAGAATTATACATGCGTAAGTTCTTCAAACGAAACTTCCAATTGTAATGAACGTTATTAGACAGTCGTGATTAACCTCCTAAAGTTTACTCCACAACAAGATGATTAACTGTTAACTCGTCTGTCGCAAATACATGTAATAAAAATTATACTCCTGTTTCATCTCACTTGTCAAGCTTTAAATTGTTTATCGTTGTAATATCATGTCGACAAATGACGTGATGTTACACAAATAGGATAAAATAACACACATGTTATTTATAATATCAGATAGAATTCAATCTTGACCGGGATAAACTAGCTTTGAATTCCTAGCCAAAGATTTGAATAATCTTCTATCAAAAGGTATTTCCTCTAACATATTAAATGAACAAAGCTCTTAGCTTTACAGATAATAAGAAAGGTTTGTCACTGTCGTAATGTTTTTCCACTCTACACAAAGAATGTTCATAAGAATCAAGACTTCTGTCTTATCAAACGACTAGTATTTCTTAGATCGTCGATAGTTTATGTACAATAATGATATAACAATATCATTCGATGTTTCTTCTTTTCTTGAAGTTATATGTTGTTCCATTAAAGTGCTCAAATTAAATTTAATAAGAATTTAATTTGAAGCTATGGCACAATGTCAGAATACTTGGATTAAATGAAATTATTAAAATTCGAGAGTCGAAACGACTAGTCTCCTATGAGGTAATATGATTCCTCAAACAAAATTTTTAATGTCAGTTCCACAACTGATCCGTAGAATCAAATTGAAAAATAGATGAAATGCAATCATCTTCTAAATAATCTTGAAGTATATAAATCTCAACACACATCTGAAGTGTAAAATACATAAAAGCACTGAAATACATGAAATGTGAAAATATAGAAATATGGAATAAGATTGCTGAAAATATGGAATAAGATCGCCGACTCAGAATGTTACTAATCAAGCTCTATATAACAATTGAGATACACTAATACCTTATTTGGACGAAAACTTGAAGATCTATGTAAGTATTCCCACAATACTTTAGATGTTTCCTCAGTACAAGACACTGAGGTGGATCTGCATTCGAACCTCGGATCTGCGACCTCAGAGATAAGAAACGTCTCTCTCTGGAATTCACCAACATTCGCCTGGGCTCGAACGACATCCTTCTGGCAAATTCTTCTGTGTTGCTGGGCTACCTTTCCCTAGCATCTTGACATATCTCTTCTGTAAAGTCTCCATTCTCCGTCGTAAATATGTATCAGCTTCATCATTGGAATATAATTATGGAAATATTCATATAAATAGTGAATGAAATATTTCCATTGCTAATTGATGTTACATTAGTGTTCGTTGACTGACGAAAATGCACACGATGGACCGTACACTACGTCTGTATTCAAGAATACGTTATCTAACGAAGCTCCATCGTTGTATCTTAACTCCTGTTATGGAATATGTCTCTGGCGCATGACTATCTAGTTCATCATATCAACAATGTTAATTATGCTGAATGATAATGTTTGAAGAATAATAATAGTCATTCTATTAATGTTTATGTGTTGCGCCAATATTAAAAGTTCTCCGCCACTGTTCATTTGAACTGCGTTCGTCAACTTCACGTTGCAATTTATAATGATATTCAGCTTTATTTCCAACACATTTGGAAATCTAACTTGACAGGCTGATATTGTCGAAACGGTGAATATTAAAATGCTCGACTTTTCACAATATATAGTAGGCGACCTGTTCTTAATATATATATGCTTATTTAACTTTAGATCTCAATGGTATATGAGATATAATCAATACAATGTTCCTCGCAACTTCACGTAGAATGGAAGTGCAGTGATCTCTTAACGTTCCACCTAGCTATTCTCTCGTCTCCACAAGTCGACAGTCGTCGCACTCGGACTAAGCCTTGGGATCTCCGTTAATCCAGTAAAAACACTTCCTCACTCTTCAAAGTCTGCTGGAATAAGAACCTCGATCCTTGGATCTCCCCCTCCAAGTCGAATTTTTGGCGGCCATATCAATCTCCCACCATAATTTTAGCGCGTAGATTGCTAATGCTTATTACTGCGTAGATTAACCGATCTGCGGTTTTTAAAGTATCAGACATAATTTCTCTTAATATTCTCTTCATTACCAAATAAGAAAATCTTCTTCTAAGGGCCTAAATGCATAATTTCGTCATATTATGTAATTAAAGTTGATCCCGTCTTCAATAAGACCTGTTCTCATTGGCTCTGGGCTGGGGTCCAATAGCATAATTTATAACAATATTTATAATATTAATTTCCAAACTCGCTGTTGCTATGCTAAATATAGCCTTCTAGAAGCGCCCATTGTGCAACATATCACGTGATCGGGCTCTCCCACAGTCTCGAGCTTGTAACACTACACTCTCGTGTCACACTTCCAGAAATTATATTTGCTAGTTAAATTTTATCATGGGGACGGAAAATACTCTCATTTTGTCCCTAAATAATTCAATTTACGGGGGCAGTACATCCATCCCACTGGACGACCACATGCTCAGCAATTGAGTCTACCAGGAGTCTACATGGAAAAACAACAGATTCCTAAATACTGAATTTAATATTACTCAAATCATGGCAAAAATACAACAAAAACACAAATTATATGTACATTTAACTTCCCACAACACAAATAAAATATATGGAGCGCACAGACGATAATTACATCCAGTCATATAAACCCTAATCTGATTCATCTGCACTCCGCAGCTCTGATTCACTAATCCAAAGATCATATGAACTTTAATGCACTGAGCTCATCAGGCATGCTGCAACATCTCTTGTGAGTCTTTAATATGTGTGGCGCTCTTCTGCACACAAATCTACCCTACACTTCCTAAAAACATACTCTTGACATTGACGAATGTTCATATTGTCCTTCACATAGCTTAATTAACATCAATTAATGCATCACAACACAACAATCACTAAATAAACAAGTTATTTAAATCACCAAATAAACAAGTCATAAAAATCACTGAATTAGCTTTAAATGCAATCATTGTTGATCTAAACATATTGTCCGTTCTGCATCGGAACATATATCTTTATAATTATGATTCAACAATATCAATCTAATTGCTTTACTTTACGTTTTCTTTGCTTAGTTTGCACTGTTTGTTTAAACAATCGTTTTCCTTCCCATCCGTTTCAAACGCAACATCAGTACCCTCTCTCTCCACAACACAAATAATTAATGACTAGCATCACCATACAACAATCATTTAGGTCTAATCAAGTCGTTACTAACGTTATAATTGTGTCAATCCGTGCATCGATGCTACTCGTCTGAATATTTAACATTAAGTGAGCAATTACTTCTTAAAAGTGCATCAACATAATTTAGCGAAGTTAAAATATCACAATACATTAACTTGGCTAAATATTATGCGATTTTTACGATCCTTCGAAATATCTGTACGTTCAGAATGCGTACAATCCATTTATACAATAATATCAAAATTATTTAATTAGATTAAGATATCAGTTTGTGTATTTCAGTAGCCCAGTACCAATTCATAAGGGTCGCGGTCACTTTAGCTACCCTGCCTCGTGGATAATAGGCTCGCTAAGCTCCGCCCCAAAACAAGAAGGCTGCCTTTCACTCCACTTTGTCTGGATCCCCTGACCTAGACTTTTAAATTTTTTAAACAATGCCTTCCTTTCCCTCGAAGGGGTAAGGGTTGGATGTGTCATATGAGTGGAATCTCTAAATATTTAACTCCTACATTTAGGGTAATTATAATTGGCTCAGTATGGCTCTCAATTAATATGCATAGCAAGGGATGGATTTTCAATATCTCTGTCGTCCTGGGGAAACAATCTGTGGCTCTTAATGAGTGTGAGTCGGATGTCCATCGTTTTCCCGCTCCACGATACAAATATGTGGTATAGAATCGTCATGATTCCTCCACGAAGCATTGTTTCACCACCACGGGCGGATCAGTTATTTAATTAGCTTACACGGGGTGACACTGTTACTCCCCGGAAGCCACGAAGACGCTGACTAAGGGTCACAGGCACATTACCTGCCCCCACACTGTCACTATACTTTGGTACGCACTCAGGCTGTACATTACACATTGTAGATTCGTAGAATGGCTCAGAAGCTTTTTCGACGTACACGCTAATTGAATGATCCCTGCAATTACTTACGCAAATCTCTGGATTCTACGTTACATTTTCTCGCTTACCGCGGCTACAACAATATCTCTGTCAGATGATCCGGCTCAAAATGCACTCCCATAACTTCCTTGATTCAATTCTTATACCATGGCTCTACATAGGCTTTCATTACTGGTATTAGTTTACTGGCAATTACATAATTGGCATTATTACTGGCTTTCATAATTAGCAATTATTTAGCAATTATTATTATTAGCACATCTATTACATTGAAATATATCTTTACTCTTCTTATCACATATCTCTCACTCCTCCACACACAATACTAATATATTCTCTTATCGGATCTGACGCAATTTAACGTTTTTAAGGCATCAACATGCCGACTTTACGTTTATTTCGACTTTCACCTTATTATTATTATTGTTAGTGCAAAGCACGTCCCAACGTTTTTATTTATGCATCTCCTCTACATATTTGTATTCCCTACGTTTAAAGCGCCCTCCTAGATGGCTTGGTGTGGCTAGTGAACTCGAGATGGCAGCATCTGTCGGCACCTCTAGCCGGGGGTTGTATATTCTACCGCTAGAGTGTGTGAGTGGTGTCTTCTGGTCTCGTCTAATCAAGACATATTAAAAAATATAGGGTTCTACGTCATTAAACAAAATACTCTATATGCATCATGCCACCAAAATAATTATATAATACGCACATTGTTACTTGATGTGTCAATCTGTGACAATTACAATTAACATTAATGCTCTGCGGCTTTTGACTTTTGGATCTCCGCCATGTTGGCATCTTCTCAGTCTGTCGTCTAGAAAGCAAGAAGATAGCTGGTCGTGAAAGGTGTCTCCGTTGCCCGGGGGCTTGCCCCCTGGCCTCCACGAAATATGGATGTATTCTAAAAAAAAAGGGAAATGCCTGTGCTCCTAAGGCTATAATTTCGTCATTTCATCTTGAAGAGGAAGTGTGGCATAATTATCGCAACTTGCTGCAAGCAAAAGTGCTTGTAACCAAAACGGCGCATGTGCTGGGTTAGCCATGTTGAGGCATTTTATGTCTTTTAAATTTATTTAAAATGTGTTAGTTTTTTTGTTTACTTTGTGTCTCCACAGAGGAAGGATTTTTAAGGTACGTTTTATTATATAATATATATTATACCCTTCCAGGGCCATCTAGGATGCTGAATCTTATCTCGGGCGCGGCTCGATCGGTGGCTAATTAACACTTTACATCCTAGGAATTCGAAAATTTGGATCATGGGAACTTAAAACTATAAATCATATGCCAGGGGAACAAGGAAACAAAAATTTATTCTAGAAGACTACAAAACAAAAAAAACAATCCCTTAATAAAACGTAGAACCACAACAAAATAAACTGCGTCACCACTGTCCTTCTCTGCCATAAAGTCCACAGAGATGGTACAACCAGGGTACCTTGAATCTAATTAGTTCGGGCAGAGCCTCAGCTTCTCCCTGATCAAACACTGCAGGATCATGGAACTCCAAAAAAACAAATCCAAATAAAATAAAATCCCAAAAAATCAAAGTGGCGCGCTCTCACCCCAGGTGAGTTCAAAATGGAACAACAAAAGACTAAATTAATGCCACAAGAAATGAATCATTACGTTAATCAGATCATAACACAATACACTCCGACGGAGCATCAAATCAACTGAATTTTACAAGATGGAACCTCATTTTAACGCTCTTATATTGGAAAAGTGAATCGTACAGACGAGACCGTTCCGTTTGGCAAACAGACCTCCCTTCACGACCTCCGTTAGAGTCGTGTACGGTCAGCATGCAGTGCGGCCACACAAACACTACATTAAGCTACAACGTGCCTATCTCATTCACATACAACAGTTCCCGTGTGAAACATTTATCAAGACAATCATTAATACCGTCTAGCGGCCACCCGGAGGGTACAAAATCTGATACACTAGTAACGTGGGTTCACAAAATAAAATCAAAACACAACAGACCAAAATCCCAGAATTAACAATAAAATATGTAAACAAACCAGCCATTTTAACTTTGACCAATTAACCCCGAACAGACTCAAGGCCAAGCAAAGCACCCCGTGGCGAGGAGTGGCTACCTGCTTTCACTCCCTCCACAGCTGATGTATACTGACTGAAGCATGAGCTCACCATAGCCCAATTCAATAAGCCCCGCAGAATCATCACTTAGCACGCTGTTTACGGGCGTCAGATCGACCCCAGCATCACGGCCGTGATTTTTACCTCGTGGGAATTACCTCGTCCACGGAATTACCAAAATACTTACGTGGTTCTGAACATCCACGACTTACCAATATGGGTGGGTACCAACCTCCACCAACTCAACCAAATACACGTGGGCACAACATCTACGACTTACCAATATGGGTGGGTACCAACCTCCACCAACTCAACCAAATACACGTGGGCACAACATCCACGACTTACCAATATGCATCAGTACATCCAACCATACTCCCATTTAAATACCTCAAATCGCTGGGTTTGCCTGCCTTGTCCGTCACCAATCGAAGATTGCAACAAAAACCATTACCTGGTAGAACTTACCACAGTCGATCCGCGAACCTGATTTACCACAAAATATTCAATATGCTCTGGTTTGCTTACGACCACTGTACAAACTCTCACCCCACCTTCTCAACTGAAAATGTATCTACAGTGACAGTAGCTGATGGCCAGATTTCCCCTGAATGATAATCTCCCCAAACTACATTGAAAACCATGACCACACGATACATATTTACACGCACGTTGTATCAACAAACACAACAACAAAAAACACAACTAACATTAAGAAATTGAATATGTACACAGCCATTGCACTTATGCTGATCCGTACACCCCTAACTAAATTATGCAAGATAATTTGCTGTACTTATCACTATTCCTGGGTCCCAGACTCTCTCCATCATCGCGGCGTGCCCCAAGGTTTTGGGTTTACGCCCTCATTCCTCGCATGACGAATTCCATAGTTGAAGATCCTCCCATTGTTCCAATCTCGGCATCAGCTTCCTCTTGCTTCAGGTACCTCGTGGTAACGAAGAACACAGAAATACACAATTTTTTTAATGCGACATTCAGGAAAGTAACACGCACTCACTGTTCCGGACCGATAATCCTATCATTCTCCTAAATGCTACCATCTGAACTACTCAATTCATCCAGATCGTCCACCGTAGCTCCTATCGACAAAACTTATATGTTTATCTAGCGCAATGGCTAGCCTATTTCTCAGCCGAACTTGTACTCGCGAACTGGCGCATATCAATGTCTTATCTCGTCACTAACAAGAACTCGCACTCGTATGCTATAGTATCTAGACATGATCTACAAAAAAAAAAAAAACGCCACGCTATCTCAATTAACCATCTGACATGAAATTTAACAGAGTCCAAATCACGAACTCGACTGACGTGGAGCGTCCGTGACAGAATCACAAAATTGACTGACCTAACTCTCTCAGTTGGAGCTATTTAAGTTTTTGAGGCATAACAGGCCGTAGGAGGGGGAAATATGAAATTTATTTCCAAAAATAATAGCTCTGTCCCGAATTGACTTATATCACTGCACTCATCGTAATCTCAATGTCTCATTGGTGATGTCCTTTCCAAGAATCGATCGTGGGCTCCTTATCAAATGAACTCAATAATCATCCCTCATTGTCTGCCAATTTACGCGCCAAACATGGCTTGGTGACGCTTATCCTCTCATTGGCTGATGTTGAAACGCCCCCACATCAGGCATTTTATACTGAATTAAATCAGCCTTACATCCAAATTGCATCAAATTACATTTCTGGGAGGTTGAGAGTCTCCCGCTTCCATACATGCAACTCTCATTGCTCTCCGGTCATTAATTCATAAGTAGGTCACATTTGGGCGGCACCAAAACTTGGAGCTGTGACCTTGCCAAACTGCAATTTTCCCACACAAATTCCTGCGTTCAACGACCTGCCTGTCCTACCCTCGCTCGTCTTCTCACGGTACAATGTACTCCCTCGGCACACCCTGGAAACCTGCTAAGTGCATTTATGACCACTCAACCCTCCTGCTATTCTTCGTACACGTCTCTGCACACATCCAATAAAAGTATTCGCCGCCTCTGTACTCTGCATCTGCTGTGCCGGTCTGCGTATAGAATTAATGTTGGAAACACAAACTTGAGACTAGATGGATATGCAATATGCCATAAGGTCTCAATATATATTGTTATGGGAGCTCCGTTATTGGCCTTATATGGATGTTTTAATAATGAATTTTGTTTCGCATTGTAGGCCAAAATTTTCTATTTGTTAATGTTACCCGATATTTAAATTTTGTTGTTTTCTTTCGCACCTTCCGGAGACACGTTTCAAGTTTATCTTACATTGTAATTTATTATTTATTTAGTTTATTTTCTTTATGGGAATTCTCGTTGTGGTTAGTTGGTTCTTTTCTTTTGGTAATCTTAGGGATTCGCCTTTGTTAATTTGCTTTCCGATCCGTAGCATCCTAAATTGTCGCGTGTTAATTGTATTAAGATGTAATTATTTCCTCCCTTTCTTTTCTCTCTGGTGACGTTTAATTTTAAAAGGTAATTGTTTGCCGTGATTCGGCTGGACATGCAAGCATCTGTTTCGTGGCCATGTTTGTTTTTTGTTTGGGCAGAGTGCATTGTGGTCCTGTGAGTGTAATTCTCTGCGCGTCGAGCGGGACACTCAAACGTGTTGTGGTGGTAGATTAGAATGTTTTTTGTTCATCTTTGATTTTACCTTGTGTTTGGTTTGTGAGTGTTCCTGAGTATACCGCCGTCATGAAAGTTTTGGATTTGTAAATTGGTCCTATTTTATTAATTTTTTTTAAACTTTTCGTTTCCTCGTGGCTTTGATGCTTGCATGTCGAGTAAGTTTTGCGTACCTTAGTGGTTTATCAAGCCCGTTCTCATTTGGTGATTCCTGTCTGCTGACTTTCTTTCTTTTGGGCTTTATTATATATTTTTTTAAATTAAATGTTTTCGTTTTTGCTCAGCAAACTAGCATGTAAAGCCTTCTCTAGTTTTCATAGGTAATTAACTTGTTTTGGCCTTAAGCCAATGCCCATCACCAGAGTTTTTTTGTGGCAATAATAGCTTTTTAAATGTTGCGTTGGCTGGAGAATTTTATTAGTTTATATTTTCTTGCCCCTTTTTGGTGATTAAATGTTCTTTTAAAATATTAAGCTACTGTTGTGGCATCATTTCGTTGGTGGTAGTCCTGTGGGTTATCGGACTGTGTCTGTAGACGAGCCTGTGCGTTTCCCTCTACTCCACCTTCTTCCTCCTATAGGTGTTCTTCTGTTGGGGCATGTCTTCTGGTGGTGATTTTGCAGTTAGCGATGCGGACCTCTGAAAAAAGGTAGGTAGGCCCATCCACCCTGGCCACATCCGGTGTCACATTATGGATGCATTCTAAAAAAGGGAAATGCCTGTGCTCCTAAGGCTATAATTTCGTCATTTCATCCTGAATAGGAAGTGTGGAATAATTATCGCAACTTGCTGCAAGCAAAAGTGCTTGTAACCAAAACGGCGCATGTGCTGAGTTAGCCATGTTGAGGCATTTTATGTCTTTTAAAATTATTTAAAATGTGTTAGTTTTTTTTGTTTCTTTGTGTCTCCACAGAGGAAGGATTTTTAAGGTACGTTTTATTTTATAATATATATATATTGTTATGGGAGCTCCGTTATTGGCCTTATAAGGATGTTTTAATAATGAATTTTGTTTCGCATTGTAGGCCGAAATTTTCTGTTTTGTTAATGTTACCCGATATTTAAATTTTGTTGTTTTCTTTCGCACCTTCCGGAGACACGTTTCAAGTTTATCTTACATTGTAATTTATTATTTATTTAGTTTATTTTCTTTATGGGAATTCTCGTTGTGGTTAGTTGGTTCTTTTCTTTTGGTAATCTTAGGGATTCGCCTTTGTTAATTTGCTGTACGATCCGTAGCATCCTAAATTGTCGCGTGTTAATTGTGTTAAGATGTAATTATTTCCTCCCTTTCTTTTCTCTCTGGTGACGTTTTATTTTAAAAGGTAATTGTTTGCCGTGATTCGGCTGGACATGCAAGCATCTGTTTCGTGGCCATGTTTGTTTTTTGTTTGGGCAGAGTGCATTGTGGTCCTGTGAGTGTAATTCTCTGCGCGTCGAGCGGGACACTCAAACGTGTTGTGGTGGTAGATTAGAATGTTTTTGTTCATCTTTGATTTTACCTTGTGTTTTGTTTGTGAGTGTTCCTGAGTATACCGCCGTCATGAAAGTTTTGGATTTGTAAATTGGTCCTATTTTATTAATTATTTTTTTAAACTTTTCGTTTCCTCGTGGCTTTGATGCTGGCATGTCGAGTCAGTTTTGCGTACCTTAGTGGTTTATCAAGCCCGTTCTCATTTGGTGATTCCTGTCTGCTGACTTTCTTTCTTTTGGGCTTTATTATATATTTTTTAAATTAAATGTTTTCGTTTTTGCTCAGCAAACTAGCATGTAAAGCCTTCTCTAGTTTTCATAGGTAATTGACTTGTTTTGGCCTTAAGCCAATGCCCATCACCAGAGTTTTTTTGTGGCAATAATAGCTTTTTAAAAGTTGCGTTGGCTGGAGAATTTTATTAGTTTATATTTTCTTGCCCCTTTTTGGTGATTAAATGTTCTTTTAAAATATTAAGCTACTGTTGTGGCATCATTTCGTTGGTGGTAGTCCTGTGGGTTATCGGACTGTGTCTGTAGACGAGCCTGTGTTTCCCTCTACTCCACCTTCTTCCTCCTATAGGTGTTCTTCTGTTGGGGCATGTCTTCTGGTGGTGATTTTGCAGTTAGCGATGCGGACCTCTGAAAAGAGGTAGGTAGGCCCATCCACCCTGGCCACATCCGGTGTCACATTATGGATGCATTCTAAAAAAGGGAAATGCCTGTGCTCCTAAGGCTATAATTTCGTCATTTCATCTTGAATAGGAAGTGTGGCACAATTATCGCAACTTGCTGCAAGCAAAAGTGCTTGTAACCAAAACGGCGCATGTGCTGGGTTAGCCATGTTGAGGCATTTTATGTCTTTTAAAATTATTTAAAATGTGTTAGTTTTTTTGTTTACTTTGTGTCTCCACAGAGGAAGGATTTTTAAGGTACGTTTTATTTTATAATATATATATACTGTTATGGGAGCTCCGTTATTGGCCTTATATGGATGTTTTAATAATGAATTTTGTTTCGCATTGTAGGCCGAAATTTTCTGTTTTGTTAATGTTACCCGATATTTAAATTTTGTTGTTTTCTTTCGCACCTTCCGGAGACACGTTTCAAGTTTATCTTACATTGTAATTTATTATTTATTTAGTTTATTTTCTTTATGGGAATTCTCGTTGTGGTTAGTTGGTTCTTTTCTTTTGGTAATCTTAGGGATTCGCCTTTGTTAATTTGCTGTACGATCCGTAGCATCCTAAATTGTCGCGTGTTAATTGTGTTAAGATGTAATTATTTCCTCCCTTTCTTTTCTCACTGGTGACGTTTTATTTTAAAAGGTAGGCTAATTGTTTGCCGTGATTCGGCTGGACATGCAAGCATCTGTTTCGTGGCCATGTTTGTTTTTTGTTTGGACAGAGTGCATTGTGGTCCTGTGAGTGTAATTCTCTGCGCGTCGAGCGGGACACTCAAACGTGTTGTGGTGGTAGATTAGAATGTTTTTGTTCATCTTTGATTTTACCTTGTGTTTTGTTTGTGAGTGTTCCTGAGTATACCGCCGTCATGAAAGTTTTGGATTTGTAAATTGGTCCTATTTTATTAATTATTTTTTTAAACTTTTCGTTTCCTCGTGGCTTTGATGCTTGCATGTCGAGTCAGTTTTGCGTACCTTAGTGGTTTATCAAGCCCGTTCTCATTTGGTGATTCCTGTCTGCTGACTTTCTTTCTTTTGGGCTTTATTATATATTTTTTTAAATTAAATGTTTTCGTTTTTGCTCAGCAAACTAGCATGTAAAGCCTTCTCTAGTATTCATAGGTAATTGACTTGTTTTGGCCTTAAGCCAATGCCCATCACCAGAGTTTTTTTTGTGGCAATAATAGCTTTTTAAATGTTGCGTTGGCTGGAGAATTTTATTAGTTTATATTTTCTTGCCCCTTTTTGGTGATTAAATGTTCTTTTAAAATATTAAGCTACTGTTGTGGCATCATTTCGTTGGTGGTAGTCCTGTGGGTTATCGGACTGTGTCTGTAGACGAGCCTGTGCGTTTCCCTCTACTCCACCTTCTTCCTCCTATAGGTGTTCTTCTGTTGGGGCATGTCTTCTGGTGGTGATTTTGCAGTTAGCGATGCGGACCTCTGAAAAAAGGTAGGTAGGCCCATCCACCCTGGCCACATCCGGTGTCACATTATGGATGCATTCTAAAAAAGGGAAATGCCTGTGCTCCTAAGGCTATAATTTCGTCATTTCATCTTGAATAGGAAGTGTGGCATAATTATCGCAACTTGCTGCAAGCAAAAGTGCTTGTAACCAAAACGGAGCATGTGCTGGGTTAGCCATGTTGAGGCATTTTACGTCTTTTAAAATTATTTAAAATGTGTTAGTTTTTTTGTTTACTTTGTGTCTCCACAGAGGAAGGATTTTTAAGGTACGTTTTATTTTATAATATATATATACTGTTATGGGAGCTCCGTTATTGGCCTTATATGGATGTTTTAATAATGAATTTTGTTTCGCATTGTAGGCCGAAATTTTCTGTTTTGTTAATGTTACCCGATATTTAAATTTTGTTGTTTTCTTTCGCACCTTCCGGAGACACGTTTCAAGTTTATCTTACATTGTAATTTATTATTTATTTAGTTTATTTTCTTTATGGGAATTCTCGTTGTGGTTAGTTGGTTCTTTTCTTTTGGTAATCTTAGGGATTCGCCTTTGTTAATTTGCTGTACGATCCGTAGCATCCTAAATTGTCGCGTGTTAATTGTGTTAAGATGTAATTATTTCCTCCCTTTCTTTTCTCTCTGGTGACGTTTTATTTTAAAAGGTAATTGTTTGCCGTGATTCGGCTGGACATGCAAGCATCTGTTTCGTGGCCATGTTTGTTTTTTGTTTGGGCAGAGTGCATTGTGGTCCTGTGAGTGTAATTCTCTGCGCGTCGAGCGGGACACTCAAACGTGTTGTGGTGGTAGATTAGAATGTTTTTGTTCATCTTTGATTTTACCTTGTGTTTTGTTTGTGAGTGTTCCTGAGTATACCGCCGTCATGAAAGTTTTGGATTTGTAAATTGGTCCTATTTTATTAATTATTTTTTTAAACTTTTCGTTTCCTCGTGGCTTTGATGCTGGCATGTCGAGTCAGTTTTGCGTACCTTAGTGGTTTATCAAGCCCGTTCTCATTTGGTGATTCCTGTCTGCTGACTTTCTTTCTTTTGGGCTTTATTATATATTTTTTAAATTAAATGTTTTCGTTTTTGCTCAGCAAACTAGCATGTAAAGCCTTCTCTAGTTTTCATAGGTAATTGACTTGTTTTGGCCTTAAGCCAATGCCCATCACCAGAGTTTTTTTGTGGCAATAATAGCTTTTTAAAAGTTGCGTTGGCTGGAGAATTTTATTAGTTTATATTTTCTTGCCCCTTTTTGGTGATTAAATGTTCTTTTAAAATATTAAGCTACTGTTGTGGCATCATTTCGTTGGTGGTAGTCCTGTGGGTTATCGGACTGTGTCTGTAGACGAGCCTGTGTTTCCCTCTACTCCACCTTCTTCCTCCTATAGGTGTTCTTCTGTTGGGGCATGTCTTCTGGTGGTGATTTTGCAGTTAGCGATGCGGACCTCTGAAAAGAGGTAGGTAGGCCCATCCACCCTGGCCACATCCGGTGTCACATTATGGATGCATTCTAAAAAAGGGAAATGCCTGTGCTCCTAAGGCTATAATTTCGTCATTTCATCTTGAATAGGAAGTGTGGCACAATTATCGCAACTTGCTGCAAGCAAAAGTGCTTGTAACCAAAACGGCGCATGTGCTGGGTTAGCCATGTTGAGCCATTTTATGTCTTTTAAAATTATTTAAAATGTGTTAGTTTTTTTGTTTACTTTGTGTCTCCACAGAGGAAGGATTTTTAAGGTACGTTTTATTTTATAATATATATATACTGTTATGGGAGCTCCGTTATTGGCCTTATATGGATGTTTTAATAATGAATTTTGTTTCGCATTGTAGGCCGAAATTTTCTGTTTTGTTAATGTTACCCGATATTTAAATTTTGTTGTTTTCTTTCGCACCTTCCGGAGACACGTTTCAAGTTTATCTTACATTGTAATTTATTATTTATTTAGTTTATTTTCTTTATGGGAATTCTCGTTGTGGTTAGTTGGTTCTTTTCTTTTGGTAATCTTAGGGATTCGCCTTTGTTAATTTGCTGTACGATCCGTAGCATCCTAAATTGTCGCGTGTTAATTGTGTTAAGATGTAATTATTTCCTCCCTTTCTTTTCTCACTGGTGACGTTTTATTTTAAAAGGTAGGCTAATTGTTTGCCGTGATTCGGCTGGACATGCAAGCATCTGTTTCGTGGCCATGTTTGTTTTTTGTTTGGACAGAGTGCATTGTGGTCCTGTGAGTGTAATTCTCTGCGCGTCGAGCGGGACACTCAAACGTGTTGTGGTGGTAGATTAGAATGTTTCTGTTCATCTTTGATTTTACCTTGTGTTTTGTTTGTGAGTGTTCCTGAGTATACCGCCGTCATGAAAGTTTTGGATTTGTAAATTGGTCCTATTTTATTAATTATTTTTTTAAACTTTTCGTTTCCTCGTGGCTTTGATGCTTGCATGTCGAGTCAGTTTTGCGTACCTTAGTGGTTTATCAAGCCCGTTCTCATTTGGTGATTCCTGTCTGCTGACTTTCTTTCTTTTGGGCTTTATTATATATTTTTTTAAATTAAATGTTTTCGTTTTTGCTCAGCAAACTAGCATGTAAAGCCTTCTCTAGTATTCATAGGTAATTGACTTGTTTTGGCCTTAAGCCAATGCCCATCACCAGAGTTTTTTTTGTGGCAATAATAGCTTTTTAAATGTTGCGTTGGCTGGAGAATTTTATTAGTTTATATTTTCTTGCCCCTTTTTGGTGATTAAATGTTCTTTTAAAATATTAAGCTACTGTTGTGGCATCATTTCGTTGGTGGTAGTCCTGTGGGTTATCGGACTGTGTCTGTAGACGAGCCTGTGCGTTTCCCTCTACTCCACCTTCTTCCTCCTATAGGTGTTCTTCTGTTGGGGCATGTCTTCTGGTGGTGATTTTGCAGTTAGCGATGCGGACCTCTGAAAAAAGGTAGGTAGGCCCATCCACCCTGGCCACATCCGGTGTCACATTATGGATGCATTCTAAAAAAGGGAAATGCCTGTGCTCCTAAGGCTATAATTTCGTCATTTCATCTTGAATAGGAAGTGTGGCATAATTATCGCAACTTGCTGCAAGCAAAAGTGCTTGTAACCAAAACGGAGCATGTGCTGGGTTAGCCATGTTGAGGCATTTTATGTCTTTTAAAATTATTTAAAATGTGTTAGTTTTTTTGTTTACTTTGTGTCTCCACAGAGGAAGGATTTTTAAGGTACGTTTTATTTTATAATATATATATACTGTTATGGGAGCTCCGTTATTGGCCTTATATGGATGTTTTAATAATGAATTTTGTTTCGCATTGTAGGCCGAAATTTTCTGTTTTGTTAATGTTACCCGATATTTAAATTTTGTTGTTTTCTTTCGCACCTTCCGGAGACACGTTTCAAGTTTATCTTACATTGTAATTTATTATTTATTTAGTTTATTTTCTTTATGGGAATTCTCGTTGTGGTTAGTTGGTTCTTTTCTTTTGGTAATCTTAGGGATTCGCCTTTGTTAATTTGCTGTACGATCCGTAGCATCCTAAATTGTCGCGTGTTAATTGTGTTAAGATGTAATTATTTCCTCCCTTTCTTTTCTCACTGGTGACGTTTTATTTTAAAAGGTAATTGTTTGCCGTGATTCGGCTGGACATGCAAGCATCTGTTTCGTGGCCATGTTTGTTTTTTGTTTGGGCAGAGTGCATTGTGGTCCTGTGAGTGTAATTCTCTGCGCGTCGAGCGGGACACTCAAACGTGTTGTGGTGGTAGATTAGAATGTTTTTGTTCATCTTTGATTTTACCTTGTGTTTTGTTTGTGAGTGTTCCTGAGTATACCGCCGTCATGAAAGTTTTGGATTTGTAAATTGGTCCTATTTTATTAATTATTTTTTTAAACTTTTCGTTTCCTCGTGGCTTTGATGCTTGCATGTCGAGTCAGTTTTGCGTACCTTAGTGGTTTATCAAGCCCGTTCTCATTTGGTGATTCCTGTCTGCTGACTTTCTTTCTTTTGGGCTTTATTATATATTTTTTAAAATTAAATGTTTTCGTTTTTGCTCAGCAAACTAGCATGTAAAGCCTTCTCTAGTTTTCATAGGTAATTGACTTGTTTTGGCCTTAAGCCAATGCCCATCACCAGAGTTTTTTTTTGTGGCAATAATAGCTTTTTAAATGTTGCGTTGGCTGGCGAATTTTATTAGTTTATATTTTCTTGCCCCTTTTTGGTGATTAAATGTTCTTTTAAAATATTAAGCTACTGTTGTGGCATCATTTCGTTGGTGGTAGTCCTGTGGGTTATCGGACTGTGTCTGTAGACGAGCCTGTGCGTTTCCCTCTACTCCACCTTCTTCCTCCTATAGGTGTTCTTCTGTTGGGGCATGTCTTCTGGTGGTGATTTTGCAGTTAGCGATGTGGACCTCTGAAAAAAGGTAGGTAGGTCCATCCACCCTGGCCACATCCGGTGTCACATTATGGATGCATTCTAAAAAAGGGAAATGCCTGTGCTCCTAAGGCTATAATTTCGTCATTTCATCTTGAATAGGAAGTGTGGCATAATTATCGCAACTTGCTGCAAGCAAAAGTGCTTGTAACCAAAACGGCGCATGTGCTGGGTTAGCCATGTTGAGGCATTTTATGTCTTTTAAAATTATTTAAAATGTGTTAGTTTTTTTGTTTACTTTGTGTCTCCACAGAGGAAGGATTTTTAAGGTACGTTTTATTTTATAATATATATATATTGTTATGGGAGCTCCGTTATTGGCCATATATGGATGTTTTAATACTGAATTTTGTTTCGCATTGTAGGCCGAAATTTTCTGTTTTGTTAATGTTACCCGAAATTTAAATTTTGTTGTTTTCTTTCGCACCTTCCGGAGACACGTTTCAAGTTTATCTTACATTGTAATTTATTATTTATTTAGTTTATTTTCTTTATGGGAATTCTCGTTGTGGTTAGTTGGTTCTTTTCTTTTGGTAATCTTAGGGATTCGCCTTTGTTAATTTGCTTTACGATCCGTAGCATCCTAAATTGTCGCGTGTTAATTGTGTTAAGATGTAATTATTTCCTCCCTTTCTTTTCTCTCTGGTGACGTTTTATTTTAAAAGGTAATTGTTTGCCGTGATTCGGCTGGACATGCAAGCATCTGTTTCGTGGCCATGTTTGTTTTTTGTTTGGGCAGAGTGCATTGTGGTCCTGTGAGTGTAATTCTCTGCGCGTCGAGCGGGACACTCAAACGTGTTGTGGTGGTAGATTAGAATGTTTTTGTTCATCTTTGATTTTACCTTGTGTTTTGTTTGTGAGTGTTCCTGAGTATACCGCCGTCATGAAAGTTTTGGATTTGTAAATTGGTCCTATTTTATTAATTATTTTTTTAAACTTTTCGTTTCCTCGTGGCTTTGATGCTTGCATGTCGAGTCAGTTTTGCGTACCTTAGTGGTTTATCAAGCCCGTTCTCATTTGGTGATTCCTGTCTGCTGACTTTCTTTCTTTTGGGCTTTATTATATATTTTTTAAAATTAAATGTTTTCGTTTTTGCTCAGCAAACTAGCATGTAAAGCCTTCTCTAGTTTTCATAGGTAATTGACTTGTTTTGGCCTTAAGCCAATGCCCATCACCAGAGTTTTTTTTGTGGCAATAATAGCTTTTCAAATGTTGCGTTGGCTGGAGAATTTTATTAGTTTATATTTTCTTGCCCCTTTTTGGTGATTAAATGTTCTTTTAAAAAAGTAAGCAACTGTTGTGGCATCATTTCGTTGGTGGTAGTCCTGTGGGTTATCGGACTGTGTCTGTAGACGAGCCTGTGCGTTTCCCTCTTCTCCAACTTCTTCCACCTATAGGTGTTCTTCTGTTGGGGCATGTCTTCTGGTGGTGATTTTGCAGTTAGCGATGCGGACCTCTGAAAAAGGTAAGTAGGCCCCACCATCCGTGTCACAATTATTATTAGTATTATTATTATTATTATCATCATCATCAATTAACCTTATCGTTATATTGACCGTTATCTTACGCAATAGTTGTCGTAAGTAAATAATTCTCAATTCAAGTTATTACTGCAACACGAGGAATGCAAACTCGTACAATTCTTACTGCAAATTCCTTACGGTATTTTATTGAATGATATGGTTGTATGGTGAGCTATAATATCGTATTAACAAATTGGAGTGTACTCACATTTTCTTCGGGCTGGAGTTATCCAATAGTACAGCAATTCGCCCACCATAATGGCTTGCCTAACACATCGCCATTTCTTTCACAAGTAACACTTTATGTGGTTTAAATACACTGATTATCACTTGGAATGGATACATTTTACACTTTAAATTATACCACATTTTTATCACACAATTAGAACACTTTATAATATAACATTTGAACACAAAACGTTGTACACTTGAATTTACACACACTGCCTTCTTTGGGCTTCTCGGTACTGCGTGATTTCAGAGTTGCGGGCACTGCAATCCCTGACATCTGCTTGTTTCTAACGAAAGTTTATCTCGAGTAGATGTGTACACCTCCTGTTTTCTAAGAATGTGTCCTCTAGTGTGTGTTCCTATCTTCTCCTCCTGATCATCTAGTCTGTCAATCTAGTGTCAGTTCTATAAGCATTTTATCACAAATACCTGTGATACAGTTTTTGCTCCCATGATCTATCGTGTACTTTAATACTTTACTTTACGATACTTTAAAGATCAATATTATCCCAGCGGATAATTCCATTGTCTATGACTACATAATGAGATTTTCCTACGCTGTAATATGTTACATTTGCGTATAATAACTGATTAAATGCATGTTGTATACTGTTTATGATTATAGTATATCAATACTTGTAATAGGCTGCATAATGCACCTTCCATTGTCTATATGTTCTCTCATGACTTTGACGAACTTGCGTGCTCCGCGCACTATTTTACTTCAACGAACTGCGTGTTCTCCTCATGGGTTGAGTCAATGAACTACGAGTCTCCCGCATGGGTGGTTTCAACGAACTGACGCTTCCCAGCTTCACAGAGCTTATAAAGGATTATGGTAAAACATAGTCCATTTTCGCAGCTGGAGCGGCTCTTTTCTCTCATACCGCATTTACCGTTAAGGTAATGCGTGATTCTGGTGCGTATTTTCATGGAGGTTCCAATTTTTCTTGCGTGCAGTGAATTCGCTCGCTCAATTAATTAATATTAATTGTTTTTCTCAAAGGCGTCCAGACGCTACCCTCCGGGGAATCCCCTGTCGAGTTCCGCTAATGACATTCCTTCCGCACTTTGTGTGTGCACTTCCCTCCAATGCTTTATAGGTTTCCATTTAGTCTCAACTTCCTTAATCAGCTCTCTTTGATTTCATGCATGTGGGTGTAAGTCTCATCCCATATGAATGTCTCGTTTGCCAGCAATTATTTAATTTCTTTGGCTTGCTCCCCCCACCCTCCTACTTCTCTTTGTCTCCGGGTGGGTTTTGGCCTGTTTCTGGAGCTTCCCTTTCCACAAGACGCGTGAAAATAGGTCGACAGTGATGTAGCCGGCGACCGTCTGACACGCCCATTTTCCAGCGACATCTATCACCTGTCAAGTTGCTCCAACTCTCAGAACTTTTGCTAGAATTCTATATGTTAGCTTCCAGTTCATACAATATTCTGTCTTAAAATTGCTTGTAATTCCTTTCCCAGACATGGAATTAAGCTTCAATTACCTCAGTAATTGTTATTTCAACTGTCTCTAGGGTTCTATGCGGCTGTTCCCCCTCAGAGATTTATGGTTCGGTTCTCTGGAAAATCATAGACATGATTCTTCCTCCTCAGAGTCCCAGGTTCGATGCCAGTCAGAATCCGTCCCATCGGGTACGGATACGTTACAGTTACCATTACTTACCAAAAAGTAACGAAGTTACCGTTACCGTTTCTTACCAAAAAGTAACGAAGTTACAGTTTCCGTTGCTTACCAAAAAATAACGGAGTTACACTTACCGTTTCTTACCAAAAAGTAACGAAGTTACAGTTTCCGATGCTTACAAAAAATAACGAAGTTAACGTTACTGTAATGTAATGAATGGAGATGAGTGATACTGGGCAAGGATGTAGAAGGTAGTTGCTAGTATATAATACTAATAGTACTACAGTAATTCAAGTGTAATAATACATCAGTCTTCTGTTAAGCATATGAATGTTTCAAAACTATTCACTTATGCTGAACTGCTGTGCCCAAGATAGCGGGTTCAAACCCGGCCGAAGTCGTCGGATATTTTAAGAGCATTAAATATCCTTCTGTATGCCTTCCTTCGGAGGGGAAGTAAGGCCAGCGGTCCCATGTCATATATTTATGGCATGTAAAAGATCCTTCCACAGAATAAACTTGTGTGAAGCAAAATTGTTAGGTTAGATTTCATCGGAACGCTCTATCAACGTTCAAACGTTCACCACTAGGTATCATTGATATCTGGTAGTGAAAGTTGGAACTACTTGAAATTGAACGGAACTTGTAGCTCACCCTAAGGGTGTCCGCTGGAAGCAGCTACAGACTCAGGCGAGCTGAACATGTCCTCGGACACTCAACTAACCAAAGGCAAAGACTGTATCAATGATTCATCGACATGTAGTGCAGACTGTATCACTATCTCCAGGAAAACAGATTGCACCAAACCGCTGGCTTGAGCCCTGCGTGGATAAACGAAACGTTATCTGCATCCGCCCCGGATTCACACGACTGTTATCCGCATTCGCACGTTTCTTATCTTAATGTACTGGCATTTCAATAATACTTTTAATTAAATAAAGCATAAATTATTAAAGCGACATATTTAGACATTTAAGGAGAAAGTCGTTCCCCTAGGCTATGTATGTAATATGCTCTGCTTAAAATTTATGCTATACAGCCAGAATTGCAACACTTTCCTTTTCGGAGTGTTTATTATGCTTAATGACATAATTTGAATGAGATTAGCTTAAATCATCATCTTACATTATTTTGTCATGAAAAAACATTACGGATTACGGATAAACATCCGATTTCTAATAATATTAAACTAGTTCGGATTGTATTCTAAAAAATATCCGCAAATTTTCTCCAAACATTATCCGCAGTTTATCCGCTATCCGCACAGCCTTGCAAACTATATCCGCATGGCGAAAACTCCGCATCCGCGCAGGGCTTTACTGATAACTCGTAGTTCATACATCTACCGCCGGCAAGAATTCGTCAGACAGACAGAAAGACAATGCTGTTTTGTGGACGTGGTTGTACATGGGGCTGGAATCAAGACACAAGATCTGTCGGGCTGATACTGAGGGTAGCACGCAGTCCAGTCAGGGTGGGGGAGTAGAAGAGATCGCCCGATGCTATTCATTTCGGGCGAAAGCCACAGGAATCCGAGGACAACAAAACCTAATGGCTCCGACCCCTTTTTTTGTCGTCATACAGAGATTATTTCTGGAATAAAACCTTTCATGTATATTACAATGGATTTCCTGTTTCAGATGTTCTCCCATTCATTCTATACGTTTTATTAAACATTCACCCGCGCACGCATATCCCCAACTAGGGGTGACCAACATGAGGGTCAATACTTCCAGTTGAATAGAGCACAATATGCTCGTCCAGGCTGTTGAGATGTGTTGAATTCACAGTGTCTGTCAACTAAATTGTCACTGTGGTGTCCGCAAAAGTGTGCGTAATTGCTTGTTGGGACTAGGGTTGTAAGAATTAGAATACCCCACGTTCCGAATCTTGGAATGTCGGATATTCGGGACAGGGTATTGTTTATTTCATTCCATTACTTGATACAAATGAAGAGTGCAGCGAAAGAAAGGACTACGTGCATTCTTTAATGTACTTCTCAATGTTTCTTTCAGGAATGAATGCTAATAATTAAGGCCCGGAAGTTCATGCAAAATCATATTTTTGCATATTAATGCATATCTCTGTTATTTTGGCACAATGCATCATTTTTTTCTTCTTTGCCTGTTTAAGTGCACATTTCTGCTTGAAAAGGGCGTATATTCTAATTTCCTGTTGTTTTGAAGCGCTTTTAGTTACTTCATGTTCTTAAGGTCGTATATTTCAATTCCGACTTCGAAAGTCCATCACATAATAATACTGAAATTATTTTAATATCTAGTACGTTTCAGTCCTTTTGCAAATTAATATAAATTATTTTTGTTCAGCATTCACTATGTAAATATTGTAAACATACAGTATCTATCTATATATTTAAAACACTAAGCTGTTTTTTGTACACACGAGATTGTGAAAACGACTTAACCGATTGGCTTCGTAGAGCACTCTAACGAAAGCTCTTGGCCTCGAGATTTGCAGAGTGTCTCTAAAATAAACAAATATATTACGGTATATTTTTAAATTAATATAGAAAATAGCAGAATTCTTTCCCCTCACGCATGCGCACAATCCGCCTGGGGTCATGACAAAATGGCGGTGAGAAGTCCATTAAAATGTAAGTTATTTAATAAGCTTCCATGAAATTGAAAACATACATTAAGCAAGTTCTGACAATAAAATATATTAACAGTATGAACGTATACGAATGTGCAACATTGATTTATTTGGATAATGAAATGGATTAGTTCCTTCAGACAGCGGCTTTTGAATATAATGAATAGCTGCGTCTGCTACTGAACATAAGTGCGCGAGTAGCTATGTGGATAAGACGACTGACTGTTGTTCCAAGAAGCACCGGTTCGATCCCAGGCCTCGCCAGTATTTTTTATTTTTTTTACCACTGAAATATTGTTTAATCAAGGAGTATTAGTAAGGTTTTAGGTCTGTTTAAAGATACATATTTCTACATTCCCTCTAAATACGTTTTATTTCCGTTTTACCATTGCATTGCAGCATGTGATCAAAAGAGCAAACTGTTGCCCGCAGTACGCCGTTTAAATATCTGCAATCAGTTCCTACAACTGACAATAGATGGCAGTACATCGCCCATATAGTTCCAGTAACTGACAGCAGATGGCAGCACCATTGCATCGATATATTAAAAACACAAGACATAGCACGTTTTCACGTGATGGAAAATTATAAAGGAGGGGAATATTTAAGAAGGGAAATGTTGAGGAACATTAACCGACAATTGAATGTGTAGGCTAGGTTGTTAATGTACCTTAATATTGCAATTTCTTCCCAATGCTTTGCTGGTCAAGCTATTAGAGTCCTAGACTAAAAGTTATAATTATGCACCGTCGATATACTCTTAAATTATTAAAGAAAAAAGTAGTTTTCCAGGCACTCGCGCGTGTCCACAATTGCTTTCGCCATGAGAGACACTTGGCAAATATAATTCGTTTGAAGGGCTCCGACATCGTGGTCACTCAGCCCCGTGTACTTGGGTGTGTAGTAGGCTAGGTTGTTTATGTACCTTAATATTGCAATTTCTTCCCAATGCTTCGCTGGTCAAGTTATTAGAGTCCTAGACTAAAAGTTATAATTATGCACCGTCGATATACTCTTAAATTATTAAAGAAAAAAGTAGTTTTCCAGGCACTCGCGAGTGTCCACAATTGCTTTCGCCATGAGAGACACTTGGCAAATATAATTCGTTTGAAGGGCTCCGACATCGTGGTCACTCAGCCCCGTGTACTTGGGTGTGTACGTGTGAAATTTTCTCTGATAACCTGTGTTATTGTGATGGCTGCATTACTGTGTGTATTTGTAATTAAGGTGGTAAATGGCAAGGAGACGGCCAAGGCCTTAAGTTAGGAACCATCCCGGTATTTGCCTTAAGTGGAAGGGGGAAACCACGGAAAACCACATCCAAGATTGTCGAGGTGGGATTTAAACCTTCTTCTTCTTAGTTATACCTCAAGAGACTGAATGTGCCCGGTTTTTGCCCTCAGACCAGAATTAAATTTCTTGGCAGAGCAGGAAATGTAACCCGGGTCTCCGGGGCGATAGACAAGAATTGGTGGGCCTCCATGTGTTAATACGATTTTTGACATGCACGGGACATAGAATTCAAAAACTGCCTCCTTTAGGGTGACTGTCGAAGTGAGTATTGAGTATAGGCCTATGGTCATTCCAGTAGTTGGTGAAGTGATTCTATGTTCCCCTTCAAAATGTACTGCCATAACCTATAACAGGTGATGGAAATTGCTTATTTAGAGCAGTTTCGTACTGTTTATAACAAAATGAAGAACGTCATTCTGAGCTGCGTTTTCAAGCTATTGCAAAAAATTTCGCTGGCAGGAACAATTATAAGGAATTTATTTTAAGCGATCAGTCTCATCGCATTCTCCTCACCAACCAACTTGAGTATGACAGTCTCTGGACGGTCATGTTGAACTTCATTGTATAAGACAATTGTTTAATGATTATTTGTTTAGAGTACTGAGTCTAACTACGCAGTTGATTTCGGCAATGGAAGTATTATTTGCCATTTAATATTTAGCGGCTCCGTTATTGCAGGAACTATAGTGTTATCGAATAATACGAAGCCACATTTAAAATCCAATATAAATAGGCCATTTCAGAAACAGTTCCAGATATTATGCAGTACAGTGTACTGTAAGGTCTTTGACGATCAAATGTAAACTTTGTTCTACATTGTATTTCTCTTGCGTAAAATCTATGCGTGGTTACTTTGGTCCTTACTGTTGTGAGGGTAAAATTGATCTGCTGGAATATAAAATATTTGCCAAGCTGCAACAATGTAATGATATTAATTTAAAAGTCATTGAACTTATATCCAGTAGTTCAAACACATACATCAGCGTTAACAGATTGGATACTGAAGATGAAAGCCAGCTACTTCATTTCCCTATTATTGAATTTTTCAATTCCTTGGAATTAAGTGATTCGCCTCCACATACTCCGAACGTTTGAGCCGTAGTTATGCTCCTTAGAAATCTGAACGTTTCCCAAGGACTCATATTAATATATTAATTGTAAGAAATATGTAAGAAATTGCTTGGATTCGGATATAATAGGTGCAGTAATATTAGGCAGAGAGCTCAAATCCTACGACTTGATTTAACACCTTCCGATAAAACACTTGCAGGTACAGTACATTTTCTTTTAATAGGCAACAATGTCCTATTCGCTCGGCCTACTTTATCACAATCAATCAAGCTCAAAGAGAAACTCTTGAACGTATTGGGCTATTTACCTCATCACGTTTTCAGTCATGACCAGCAGGATAGTGAAGGTACAAAAAAGGTCCTGTATGGGATGGTAAAGGATAAGAGGCGGAAGGATCCTACGGATTATGTTAGAATGGTGATCAAAATGGGAAAAGAGATAGAAAATAGGGAAGAACTGAAGAAAATGTGGAAAGAATATTTTGAAGAACTTCTGAACCCAAATGGAAAAGATGGTGAGGAGGAAGAAATCGGGGAAGAGGTACAGTAGATGAACTGCAAACAGAAAAGGACTTAACATGGAAAGACGTGGAAGATGCAGTGAGGAAGATGAAAGGAGGGAAGGCACCGGGTGTGGATGAGTTGAGTGTGGAGTTGGTGAGAGCAGCAGGAGAGGTGGGGATACAATGGTTGTACCGACTGATGAAGACAGCATGGAAGGAAAGGAAGACCCCAGAGGGCTGGAAAAAGGGAATAATTGTCCCGATCTTCAAGAAAGGTAGTAGAACAGAATGCAGAAACTATCGGGGAATAACACTGATGAGTCATTGTGCAAAGTTGTTGAGAAAGTTTTGAAAAGGAGAATTAGGGCAAGGATAGAAGGAGGGATGAGGGAAGAACAATCTGGCTTCAGAACAGGAAGGGCCACAGTGGATTTGTTTTTTGCTATAAGGCAGTTACAAGAACAGCACTATGAGTATGGAACAGATCTACTGATGGCCTTCCTGAACATTGAGAAAGCATATGACAGTGTATGCAGAAACAAAGTATGGAAGTCCCTGGAGGATAGAGGAAGAGAAAAATGGACTATAAGGAGGATAAAGGAGATGTACAAGGGAAGCGTGAGCTGTGTGAAAGTGGGAGGAGAGAGATCGGACTGGTTGGAACAGAGAAACGGCCTGAAACAAGGAAGTGCACTGTCACCGTTACTTTTCATTGTGGTGATGGATGACATAATGACCCGAGTGGGACAAGTAATTGGGGAAGGAAAGATGAAAGCAATGGTGCTTGCAGATGATTTGATGATTTGGGGAAACAAGGAGGAGGAGGTACAGGAACAGTTGGACGTGTGGGAAGGAATAATACAAGGTTATGGGATGAAATTTAGCATAAATAAGAGTGAGATGGTGATCACAACAAGGAAGAAGGAAAGAACCACAACAGGAATAACAATTGGTGGGGAACAGCTGAAGGAAGTGGAGAGTTTCAAGTATCTGGATAGCCTGATGCAAGAGAATGGAAGAAACGATAGAGAAATAAATGAGCGGGGGAGACAGGCAGAAGCATTCCGGAGGAGTGTGAGAAGCATGTTATGGAGCTAGGATGTCCCTCAGAACAGCAAAAAGATCATATATCGGACGTACTATGTCCCTATCCTGACGTATGCCTTGGAGGCCTGGGTTATGAAAGGAAGGGTGAAGAGCAAAATACAGGCCAGTGAGATGAGGTTCTTGAGAAGCAGTATTGGAGCTACAAAGAGGGACAGAATAAGAAATGAGAGGACCAGAGAATTAATGAAGGAGGAACCATTACAGGATGGTATAGAGAAATCTAGACTTAGATGGTATGGGCATGTAAAACGATTAGAGGAGAAGAGGATACCCAGGAGGATACACGAGACGAAGTGGGAAGGAAAGAGACCAAGAGGGAGACCGAGAGACAGGTGGCTGAAGGGGGTGGAAGAAAGCGTGAAAAAGAGAGGAGAAGACTGGACAAGGGTGGAGGCTGAGAGATGGTGGGAAGACAGAAGACGTTGGAGAGGCTTGTGTTCCAAACAGACCCGGCCAGTGGCTGGAAACTGTGCAATATGATGATGACCTCATCACGTTTTCAGTCATGACCAGCAATATGTTGCAATGCTGAGAGTGCTATCTTTTGACGCCCTTAAAGTTTCAATAGTGATAAAAAGTAATCGTACAAAGAATGTAACTTATATAAGAAGCTTCTTCAGTAATTTTGTTTTCCATTGTCCGTCATGTTTTGACGGGTTTCATCTAGTCTATATATTTAAAACACTAAGCTGTTTTTTGTACACACGAGATTGTGAAAACGACTTAACCGATTGGCTTCGTAAGACATTCTAACGAAAGCTCTTGGCATGCAGATTTGCAGAGTTTCTTTAAAAGGAAAATATATGTTACGGTATATTTTTAAATGATTAAAGAAATATGTAATATTTGACACTCCCGCGCATGCGCACAATGGCCTTTCTCAACAAGGAAAATGGCGATTCCGGTCGCGTCTAACTGAGATCTTTGTTTATGAGAATTAAAAAAGGGTCTCCAATAATGTTAATTATGTTTTTACAATATGCATTGAATTAGAATTATATTAAATAAACCACGAATTGAAGTACTTAAACTGCAGGTTGAGCGTGTATACTGGTTAGATAGCTTAATATTGAAGCGGCCCATAGTTGTCTGGATGGTCAAGGGGATAAGGTTACTGCCTAGAAATATGTATTATGCATGATCGAGAGGGTTCGATTCCCACCTCGGATATGTTTTTTTATTTTCGTTTTCTGCCTTCCTACGATTGGTATTACATTTTAAAAACATATTTCACTTTTATCATTCCCGTCAAGTAACGAATTCATTGTTGCCATCCTTTGCATGGTCGAGAGGGTTCGATTCCCACCTCGGATACGTTCTTTTATTTTCATTTTCTTCCTACCTACGGTTGGTATTACATTGTAGAGACATATTTCACTTTTTTCATTCCCGTAAACTAACGAATTCTCTGTTGCCATCCTTTGCATGGTCGAGAGGGTTCGATTCCCACCTCGGATACGTTCTTTTATTTTCATTTTCTTCCTTCCTACGATTGGTATTATATTGTGGAGACATATTACACTTTTTTCATTCCCGTAAAGTAACGAATTCTCTGTTGCCATCCTTTGCATGGTCGAGAGGGTTCGATTCCCATCTCGGATATGTTTTTTTTTTGTTTTCTTCCTTCCTACGATTGGTATTACATTGTAGAAATGTATTTCACTTTTATCATTCCCGTAAAGTAACGAATTCTCTGTAGCCATCTATATATTTAAAACACTAAGCTGTTTTTTGTACACACGAGATTGTGAAAACGACTTAACCGATTGGCTTCGTAAGACATTCTAACGAAAGCTCTTGGCATGCAGATTTTCAGAGTTTCTTTAAAAGGAATATATATGTTACGGTATATTTTTAAATGATTAAAGAAATATGTAATATTTGACACTCCCGCGCATGCGCACAATGGCCTTTCTCAACAAGGAAAATGGCGATTCCGGTCGCGTCTAACTGAGATCTTTGTTTATGAGAATTAAAAAAGGGTCTCCAATAATGTTAATTATGTTTTTACAATATGCATTGAATTAGAATTATATTAAATAAACCACGAATTGAAGTACTTAAACTGCAGGTTGAGCGTGTATACTGGTTAGATAGCTTAATATTGAAGCGGCCCATAGTTGTCTGGATGGTCAAGGGGATAAGGTTACTGCCTAGAAATATGTATTATGCATGATCGAGAGGGTTCGATTCCCACCTCGGATATGTTTTTTTATTTTCGTTTTCTGCCTTCCTACGATTGGTATTACATTTTAAAAACATATTTCACTTTTATCATTCCCGTCAAGTAACGAATTCATTGTTGCCATCCTTTGCATGGTCGAGAGGGTTCGATTCCCACCTCGGATACGTTCTTTTATTTTCATTTTCTTCCTACCTACGGTTGGTATTACATTGTAGAGACATATATCACTTTTTTCATTCCCGTAAACTAACGAATTCTCTGTTGCCATCCTTTGCATGGTCGAGAGGGTTCGATTCCCACCTCGGATACGTTCTTTTATTTTCATTTTCTTCCTTCCTACGATTGGTATTATATTGTAGAGACATATTACACTTTTTTCATTCCCGTAAAGTAACGAATTCTCTGTTGCCATCCTTTGCATGGTCGAGAAGGTTCGATTCCCATCTCGGATATGTTTCTTTTGTTTTCTTCCGTCCTACGATTGGTATTACATTGTAGAAATGTATTTCACTTTTATCATTCCCGTAAAGTAACGAATTCTCTGTTGCCATATATATTTAAAACACTAAGGTATTTTTTGTACACACGAGATTTTGAAAACGACTTAACCGATTGGCTTCGTATGGCATTCTAACGAAAGCTCTTGGCATGCAGATTTGCAGTGTGTCTTTAAAAGGAAAATACTGTATATGTTACGGTATATTTTTATATGTTTAAAGAAAAATGTATAATATGTGGCTATTGCGCGTTGCCACAATGGCGTTTCTTCATGAGAGAAATGGCGGATAAACGATCCACCGTATCGTAGTGTGATCTTTGTTTATGAGAATTGAAAAGGGAAATATCGCTTATGTTGTATCCCGATATATACTGGAATAGAATCATGAAATAAGGGACATATTGATGAACTATAACTGGCAGTTGAGTGCGTTTGTTGTTTACGTCACTTAATATTGCACTCTAATTTCGTTGTCTGGGTGGCTCAGCGGCTAACATTGTGGACAACGAAATTGATTATGCATCGTCGGAGGAGTTTGATTCCCACCTCAGACATGTAATTTTATTTCCCAATTATTCTGTCTTGCAATTGGTATTACATTGTCTAAACATATGTTACGTTTATTATTCCCGTAAGGTAAGGAATTCTCCATTATTTACGTTGCCAGATACTTTTAAATTATTAAATAAAAATCGGCACAATCGCTTCGCCTTGAGAGAAAATTGTCGAACATAATCCATTTGATGGACTCAGACATCGTGGTCACTCAGCGCCGTCTACTTTGTTGTGTGAGTGTAAACCTTTCTCTGATAACCTGTGTTAATGTGATGGCTGTATTGATGTGTGCAATTGTAATTAGTATGGGGAATGGAGAGTTGACGACTGAGGCTTTAAGTTAGGAACTATCCCGGTATTTGCCTGGAGTGGAAGTGGGAAACCACGGAAAACCACATCCAAGATTGTTGAGATGGGAATCAAATTTTGCTCTTCTTAGGTTTGCCTCAAGAGTGCGCCCCGTTCCTGCCCTCAGACCAGAATTAAATTTCTTGGCAGAGCAGGGATCGAACCTGGAATCTGGGGCGATAGCTCAGAATGTAGCCTTAAGACTGGGCTTCCCTGTGTTAATACGATCTTTGAAAAACACTGAACATATAATTCTAAAACTCCCTCCATTACGGTGGCTGGCGAAGTGAGTCCATGCTCATTCCAGTAGAGGGGGGCGTGGTGGCTCAGCGGCTCAGCTGTATGCCTCTCACCAAGGTGGTCCGGGTTCGATTCCCGGTCAATGCATGTGAGATTTTCGAAGTGAAATGCCATGTCCCGTGGTTCGGATTCCACGTAAAAAGGAGGTCCCGTGGCTTATGATCTCAAGATTAACGGTCACGTTAAACTACAAGCTTCCTTCCTTCATTCCAGTAGTGGCGAAGTGATTCTATGCTCCCTTGCATAATTTACTGTCATGGAAATGCAAAGTATTGTACCTTCAACAGGTGATGGAAATTGATTATTTAGAGCAGTTTCATTCTGTTTATTTCAAAATGAAGTTCGTCATCCTGAGTTGCGTTTGCAAGCAAATTGCAAAAATTGCAAGGATTTTATTATTGGCGATCAGTCTCATCGCATTCTCATCAGCAACCAACTTGAGAATGGAAGTCTCTGAACTTAGTTGTATAAGTGAATATTATTGTTTATTGATTATTTTTTTAGAGTACATAACAATGAGTATAACCACGCAGTTGATTTTGGCAATGGAAGTAAGTTATTGTTTGCTATTTAATATTTGGCTGCTGCGTTGATGCAGGCCACTATAGTATTATTTAATATGACGTTAATTTGGGGAGAAATGCTGCTATAAATAAAAAAAAGATACGAAGCCACTTTTAAACTCCAATATGAATACGGCTTTTCAGATACAATTCCAGATACTATACCGTTACAGTGTAGGGTCCTTGACGAACAAATGTAAACATTGTTCTGCACTGTATTTCTCTTGAGAGAAATCTACACCTTTGCTGTTGTAGTGGTAAAATTAATCTGACTAAATATAAAATATTTGACATGCTGCAACAATTATTTTTCACTGGAGATGATATCTCAAGGAATTTCAGAGAGACTAATCGGCAGTACAATGCTATGTCCTTCGTTTCATTTGGTGCCAATGTTACTGTGCCACACCCATACGGTCCACATTGTTTTAAGATGTATGGAGGTGCACATCATCGCATTTCTTCGTTATATTCCAAAATTATATGTGACGGTTTGCGGCCAGTTTTATTAGACTCCTCAGAGTTCTTGAATTCCTTGGAACTAAATGACTTGCCTCCACATATTCCAAACGCTTGAACCGTTATGCTGCTTAGAAATCTGAACGTTTCCCAAGGGCTCCTAAATGCAACTATATTGCTTGGATTTGGAAATAATAAGTGCAGTTAAAATTAGGCAGAGAGGTCTAATCCTTCTACTTGATTTAACAGCATCCGATAAAACACTATCATTTTGTTTTAAGAGGCAATATTTTCCAATTTATTTGGCATACTCTGTCACAATCAATGAAGCTCAAGGGAAAACTCTGGAACGTATAGGTCTCAATTTGCCTCATCAATTTTTCAGTCATGGCCAGCAGTATTTTGCAATGTTGAGAGTGCAATCTTTTGACGCCCTTATAGTTTCAATAGAGCCAAAAAATAATCGTACAAAGAATATACAGTAGGCCTACATAAGAAAATTCTTCAGTAAATATTTTTCTATTGACCGTCATTTTTGACGGGTTTCAACTAGTTTTCATTTAAAATAGTTCAATTTGTATAAAAATTATATATAACATTTATACTTAAAATTAACATATTAAAATAATTATTGATTCTCAACACCGCTTGAAGTTCCATAAAATGACTTAGTTGAGATATTTAAACAAGTAGTTCCGTGAAGAACTTTACAGCCTATTTTCATATATCCTCCTCCTCCTCCTCATCATCATCATCATCATCATTTCCCCTTTTCTAGTTGACACTGGGAGGGGGCAAATATGGTTCCTCTCCACTTTGTTCTATCGTTCCACCATTCCTATTCCGACACAGTGTTCCTATCCAGGTTCCTACTCATGTTAATTGCCTCTATCAACATACAAAATTTCAGTTTGATTGCTGTGATAGATTCGTAGATATTGAGAACCATATAAATACCGGGTGAGTTAGCCGTGGTGGTTACGGCATGACTGATGGCAGTCGCTCACATCCGGGAGGCTCGGAGGTTCGAATCCCCCCGCCGGCAACCTTGAAGATGGTCTTCTGTGGTTTCCCATCTTCCTTCCAGGCAAATGCCGGGGTTGGTCCCTAACTATAGGCCACAGCCGCTACCTTCCAACTCCTCGTCCTTACATTCCAACTTCCCTCCTTCCCTCCCCAACGGTACTTGTAGCTCACCCATTGGGTGTCCGTCTCGAAGCACCTACAAAACTGGCGAGCCGAACATGTCCTCGGACACTCCCGGCACTAAAAGCCATACGCTTAAAAAAAAAACATATAAATATTTCAGATGGTCGCCAGGTTGGATTTTTATTTATGTACTATTACATGAAGATTATTGTGTACGTGTGGTATTCAGACTTTCGCACAGCTGCCATCTTGTGGTTATGAAAACAATTGAAGTGTATTAGATGCCAGTGGATTAACATTAGTATAAGAATTTAACGTGCAATGTTTCACTGCACTCGGATGGTTAAATCGCGAGAAACGTCCATTTAAATATTTATACTTCGCGTCGCAGCCATGTTGGAGTTTTGCTCACCAGGTTACTGAAAGTCCTATAGGTGAACTTATGTTCATAGCCTCTGCGAACATTAAAAAAATCAGTTTGATTGCTGTAAAAGATTCATAGATATTGAGAACCGTCTAAATATTTCGGAAACTCGCCATTTAGGAGTGTTATATGTATAGGCCATAGAGTTATGTACCATTCAATGACAATTATTGCCTAGGTTCATTATTCAAACTTTCAGTTCGATCGCATGATAGCGACACAAGAAATTAAAACTTAATTTTAAAATTTCGCACAGCCGCCATCTTGAGGTTATGTAAGCAATTGATTTAAATTAGATGGTAGTGCATTACAATCTGCAAAATCATTTACTGTACCACATTTCACTGCACTCAGAGAGTTAAATCACGAGAAAAGTATATTAAAATATTTTAAATTCGCTTGGTCGCCATGTTTGTTTCGTACTTTAGAGGTTTATGGAATATACATAGGTATACTTGTATCAGTGCCCTTTATCACCGTACAAAATTGCAGGGTGATATCTGTAATAGTTTCGGAGATATAGAATGTCAGTGAAATATTTCGCACAGCCGCCATTTTGAGGTTATGTAAACAATTGAACTAAATTAGACTCCAGTGCATTACAATGTGTATAAACATTTGCTGTACCAAGTTTCATTATATTTAGATAGTTAAATCGCGAGAAAAGTCTATTTAAATGTCTCAACTTCGCTTGGCCGCCATGTTGGTCTTGTAGTCACCAGGTTTTTGAAAGTCTCATTGGTGAACTTCTAGTTGTGCCCTTTATCACCGTACACAATTTCAGGGTGATATCGGTAATAGTTTCGGACATATTGAATGCTAGTGAAATATTTCGCACAGCCGCCATGTTGGATTGGTGAGAGACAATACAATTTGAAGGGCACGGTCGGGGTCGGGCAGAATAGTGCTATGATCTTATCGAGTTTCATTGAAATCACTCCAGCCGTTTAGAATTTATTAGGGGGACACACACACACACCATCACACACACGCACACGCACACACAGACACACGGACTAAGGTGATCTCATAAGCCTATTTTTTCATAAAATGAAAATAGGCTAAAAATGGTGTAGTTATATGTCCGTCTGTTCATATTTTCTTTATATTCAAAATAGAAACCCTAAAGAATACAGAGTGAGTTATTTCATAGTGCATATTTTTAGCCTATTTTCAATTTAAAAAAAAATAGGCTTATGAGATCACCTTTTGTCCGTGTGTGTGTGTGCGTGTGCGTGTGTGTGTGTGTGTGTGTGTGAGTGAGGTGTGTGTGTCCCCCTAATAAAATCTAAACGGCTGGAGCGATTTCAATGAAACTCGGTAAGTTCATAGCACTATTCCGGGCAACCCCGACCGTGCACTTCAAATTTTGTTGCGTCTCACCAATCCAACATGGCGGCTGTGCGGAATATTTCACCACCATCCAATATCTCCGAAACTATTCCCGATATCACCCTGGAATTTATTACGATGATAAAGGGAACTACTAGAAGTTAACCTATGTAACTTTTGAAAAACTGGTAACTACAAAACCAACATGGCGGCCTCGCGAATTTGCGACATTTAAATAGACGTTTCTCGCGATTTAACCAACTAAACGCATTGAAACTTGGTACAGTATATGTTTATACACATTGTAATGCACCGACATCTAACTTCGTTCAATTGTTTACATAACCACAAGATGGCGGATGTGCGAAATATTTCACAGGCATTCTATATCTCCGAAACTATTAGTGGCATCACCCTGAAAGTTTGTACGGATATAAAGGGCACGACTGGAAGTTCATCTATAAGACCTTCCAAAACTGGTTAACTACAAAACGAACATGGCGACCAAGCGAATTTGAAAAATTAAATAGACCTTTCTCGCGATGTAATGTTCCAAACGCAATGAAATCTGGTAAAGGAAATGTTCATACACATTGTAATGCACTGGTATTTAATTTAGTTCAATTGTTTACATAACTTCAAGATGGCGGCTGTGCGAATTTCAAAAATTAAGTTTTTATTTCTTGTGTCGTAATCATGCGATCGAAGTGAAAGTTTGAATAATGAACCTACGCAATAATTTTCCTTTAATGATACATGACTCTATGGCCTATACATTTAACAATCCAACATGGCGACAATCCGAAATATTTAGACGGCTCTGAATATCTATGAATCTATTATAGCAATCAAACTGTTTTTTTTTATGTTCATAGGGGCTATGAACTTAAGTTCGCCTATAGGACTTAAAATAACCTGGTGATCACAAATCCAACATGGCGGCGACGGGAATTATAAATATTCACATGAACGTTTCTCGCAATTTAACCATCCGAGTGCAGTGAAACTTGGTACAGTAAATCCTTATACGAATGTTAATCCTCTGGCATCTAATTTATTTCAATTGTTTCCATAACCACAAGATGTCAGCTGTGCGAAATTTTAAAATCTCGTTTTTACTTCTTGTGTGCTAATCATGCGATTGAAGTTTGAATGCTACACGTACACAATAATCTTCATGTAACAGTACATAACTTAAGGACCTACATATATAAATTCCAACATGGTGACCATCCGAAATATTTAGTCGGTTCTCAATATCTACGAATCTATTACAGCAATCAAACTGAAATTTTGTATGTTGATAGTGGCAGTTAACATAAGTAGGATATATGAAAATAGGCTGTATAGTTCTTCACGGAACTATTGTTTGAAACGTGATGCATATTAGACCAATAATTAGCGCATTTATTCATGCATATTTATTCATTTAATAGTGCATGAACTTCCGAGCCTTGCTAATAACGTTTCAATAAACAGTAAAGTTAATTTCAAAACAAATGTGAACGGCCACGGTGGCCGAGACTGCTGACTAGCTAACTTATGCCTCGCTGGTTTCGGGAGAGCGTGAGTTCAAATACCACCTCGGCTGTCCTGAAAATGATTTTCGTGGTTTACGATTTCCACAGCCAGCCAAAATCCGTCCTCTGAACCTTCCTTAATAAGACCCAAGTCAGTGGTCGCCAGGGCGACCGGCCTGGGACTATCCCCAGTTGTATCAGCTGACAGAGTGTGTTCAGCTCCTAGACTTCGTCCTTGTGATTGTTTTTAGCCTATTTTCAATTTTGAAAAAATAGGCTAATGAGATCACCTTTTTGTCCGTGTGTGTGTGTGTGTGTGTGTGAGAGTGAGGTGTGCGTGTGTCCCCCCCTAATAAAATCTAAACGGCTGGAGCGATTTCAATGAAACTCGGTAAGTTCATAGCACTATTTCCGGCGACCTCGACCGTGCCCTTCAAATTTTGTTACGTCTCACCAATCCAACATGGCGGCTGTGCGAAATATTTCACTAGCATTCAATATGTCCGAAACTATTACCGATATCGCCCTGAAATTGTGTACGGTGATAAAGGGCACTACTAGAAGTTCACCTATGAGACTTTCAAAAACCTGGTGACTACAAAACCAACATGGCGGCCAAGCGAAGTTGAGACATTTAAATAGACTTTTCTCGCGATTTAACTATCTAAATGTAATGAAACTTGGTACAGCAAATGTTTATACACATTGTAATGCACTGGAGTCTAATTTAGTTCAATTGTTTACATAACCTCAAAATGGCGGCTGTGCGAAATATTTCACTGACATTCTATATCTCCGAAACTATTACAGATATCACCCTGCAATTTTGTACGGTGATAAAGGGCACTGATACAAGTATACCTATGTATATTTCATAAACCTCTAAAGTACGAAACAAATATGGCGACCAAGCGAATTTAAAATATTTTAATAGACTTTTCTCGTGATTTAACTCTCTGAGTGCAGTGAAATGATTTTGCAGATTGTAATGCACTACCATCTAATTTAAATCAATTGCTTACATAACCTCAAGATGGCGGCTGTGCGAAATTTTAAAATTAAGTTTCAATTTCTTGTGTCGTTATCATGCGATCGAAGTGAAAGTTTGAATAATGAACCTAGGCAATAATTGTCCTTGAATGGTACATAACTCTATGGCCTATACATAAAACACTCCTAAATGGCGAGCTTCCGAAATATTTAGACGGTTCTCAATATCTATGAATCTTTTACAGCAACCAAACTGAATTTTTTTTATGTTCATAGAGACTATGAACATATGTTCACCTATAGGACTTTCAGGAACCTGGTGAGCACAAATCCAACATGGCGGCGACGCGAAGTATAAATATTTAAATGGACGTTTCTCGCGAATTAACTATCCGAGTGCCGTGAAACGTTGCACGTTAAATGCTTATACAAATGTTGATCCACTGGCATCTAATTTATTTCAATGGTTGGCATAATCACAAGATGGCTGCTGTGTGTAATTTTAAAATCTCGTTTTTACTTCTTGTTGCCTAATCATGCGATTGAAGTTTGAATACCACACGTACACAATAATCTTAATGTAATAGTCAAAAATAAAAGTCCAACCTGGCGACCATCTGAAATATTTAGACGGTTCTCAATATCTACGAATCTGTTACAGCAATTAAACTGAAATTTTGTATGTTGATAGATGCTATTAACATGATCAGGATATATGAAAATAGGCTGTATAGTTCTTCACGGTACTACTTGTTTATATAATAAATTCATTTCTTATACTATGCAATCTTTGCTTTCAGTAGGTAGCATTAGATATAGACCAAATTCCTTCTCCTGATACAATGGTTAGTTGGGTTAATGATCAAATCATACCACGATCTGAGTGTGAAGATTCTTTAAGGAGTTCTGCCAGAGCTAGGTGTTGTTAAATATAAATTTAGATTTCAACATAGCGTTGAGGTCTTAGCGCCCATTAATACAACGTATCATAGTCGGAGTAAACATTACATTTATCACCTCAAACAGTGGGGACGCTAGTAAAACCGTTACACTTGCCGCCCAACTGTGGAGCTTCTTATATATGTATTTTAAAGTGCAAGGCAGGGCTAAAGAAACCGTTACACTTGTACGCTCAACGTGGAGCAAAAGAAACCATTACAACGGTGGAGGAATGATCCCTCGCAGAGTCTGTTGGTGAAGCCGATCAGGAAGATGGAGCAATTAATTAAATAAAATAATCAAATAAAACATAAAACATACATTAATTAAAAATACGGTACTTAACTTAAATAAAAAACCAGCCAAAAATAAATACCTATTAAATAAATAAATAATTTTAAAAACAACGAACGGACAAATACACCATCCAACCAACAATAAATAAATGAATTTAAAAAAGTCCTCTCGGCACGCCGGAAGGCGCAGGTAGATTTCACCGGACAAGCCTGGGGATAGGCGAAAATAGCCAGAATATGTAGGTTTTCGTAGAACGACCAGACCTCATTTATTTCGAGAAAGTATTTTATAATCGGAGATTAATTAACTTTGTTTTTCGTCATTTTATGCATATATTAAATATTTTATTGTCTTAAGGGGACGGTAATATTCTTGTCATTTGGGATCCATTTTTATACTTGTGGTCACACTGTCCTTATGCAAGGTTTCGACACTGATGTGTAACTATCTAACGGTCTGTTACTTGTTCACGCAAAATTTTATCTCCCGCAGAGATTTTGGTGTGTTCCTCAGTTTAGGGGCTGCGAAAACGCGGTCATGTAACTCCGTGTACTTAGGGTGAGTGTAGAATCTGTCTGATAAACGGTGTGAATTGTGATGGCTGTATTAGTCTGTAATTGAGGTAAGGGCTGCAGACGGTCAATTTAAAGCAGTAGTTCCTAATGTTGCTAACAAATACTACCGTCAACGACACCTAGCTGTGAAATTGGCTACTAGATGCCACCGCAACCAACAACTCGCAACGAACGTTGGAACGTCCCCTGCAAAGGAAAGCATACTGAGGGATTTTTAGCGCTCTTAGAAAATCCGACGACTTCGGCCAGCTTTGAACCCGCGACCTTGGGCATAGAAGTTCAGCATGCTACCAGTTAAATCACCGAAGCCGCTTCACACTTACTCAGATAGAAAACTAAATGTGATCTCGTGCAAGTGCGTTGTCATGGCAACGTCTGATGGCTCATCCCTCATCAATTTAGTAGTGGTGTCTTGGCAACCTCTGATGGCTCTTGGCATTTTCTTATAATTCCGAAATCATTTTTCTCATCCGTTGGCGTAATGGTGGGTCATATCAAAAATTCTTTCAGACAAAAGTTTTAGTTAGTTATTAGGGGAATATTGTCCATTTTGTACGGTTTCGATATCGTGCCTATTAAGAGAGATATGATTAATGTTTCCCGAAAAACTCACTTTTTCCCACCCCTTTGGTCAATGGTTAGTGCTTTCAAAAAACGTTTCAAACATAAATTTTTGAGCCTCATCCAACACATAGTATGAACTTTGAATGGATTCGATATTTCAAATATTAAGAGAGTTATAGCGATATTTCACTTTTTCGAAAAAAGCCCCCCATCTTCACCCCCGTCGACCGATTGAGCCCATTAACGAACTCAACCGAGATTTTATAGGGATACATACTATGTAAAAATTTCAAAATTATTGCTGCAAAATTGCGGTATTTATCGTGTCCACAAGAAAGTGATATATATATACAGGGTGTATTTGATATGATGGAAGTCCGTTACACTGGTGATAGAAGAGACTATTCTAAGCTTCCTAGGTAAAAAATTTGTCACCTATCTTAAAATTGATAATTAATCATTAAAAAGTCAATGTTTTTAGTTATTTCAGAAACTAGTCAGGCAGAAAGTGGTGCGGCAGGCTGGGGAAACGAGGCGGAGCCCGGTGTGACGACGCGCGAAGGGGAAGTTGTTACGTAATCGGAGCATTGACCTTACCGGTTGACTTGAGGGGTGATAGGCTATCAGCTGTTTGAGCTCTACCGTCTCGTAAGAAAATGTGCATTGCCGTTGTTCTTGTTGTTGTTGTTGACAACGCACGCAATGGCTTGGGACGTCAGGACCGGTAGTAGCCTATTGTGTAGCCTACTTTGTAAGTGTGGAATTCATTGATTGATGTTCATGTATAAAATAATTTCGATACTCAGCCCTGATGTATCATTGGCGTCCGTGTCGGACCTTCTGTTGACTAGTTTCTGAAAATACTAAAAACATTCTCTTAATGAAATGCAGTGTGACAAAATTTCGACATCCCGCAGTCTGTTCAGAACTAGGCATTTAGGACGGAAGTAAAAAACTTGATGTTTTGTTTGAGAGACTTGGCGATTTTGGTCATTTAGCCCCATGTAGCTGGGTGTGGGTAGAATTTGTGTGATAACCTGTGTTTTGTGGTTTCTGTAGAAATGTGGGTATTTGTAATTCAGGTGAGGATTCGGAAGAAGGCGCCGGCCCTGTGGTGTTGGGGCAGTGCAACTGCCTCTCACCTGGAGGCCCTGGGTTCGATTCCTGGCTCCATCAGGGATATTAGAAACTGACGTGAGGGCTGTAACGCAGTGCACTAAGCCTCGTGAGGGCAATTAAGTAGCTGTCTAACAGTGAGGCAGTGCCCGAGTCAGGAAAATCAAGATTAATGGCCGAGGGGACCCGATGCACTGACCACGCGTCACCCTAATATCTGCAGGCCAAATGGCTGGACAGCGGTCGCTTGGTAGGCCTAGGCCCTTCATGGGCTGCACTGCCAGCGGTTATGATTATTGAGAAGAAGGCGGCCGTGGCCTTAAGTTAGGAACAATCCCGACATTTGTCTGGGGTAGAAGTGGGAACCCATGGAAACCTACTTCCAAGATTTAATACTAGTATGGTACCACATGTTCATATTGTGAATTGTCCCATCCCATCTCCAGCCCTCGGGTGGCCATTAACTGGAGAGGGGGGGGGGGGGGAGGATTGATTTATTGGTCCATCAACAATGTAAATACATATGAAAATACACGAAAATGAAAATAAAATACAAATACATTGTTATAATACAGTGTTATAATAATAATAATAATAGTCTAATAATAATAATAATAATAAGAGTCAGCATGTGTAGTTCTGGTGGTAGAGTGCTAACCTTCCCGAGGGTGCGATCTACGTTCAGTCATGTAGTAAATGAATGGGATCTAATAAGATCATCTCCATGGATTTCATGGCACATACAAGAAATCCTACGTACATTAAAGTCTGGCAACTCGACATACCAAAAAGAAACATAAAAGAAGTTAGTGTGTCTAAAAGCCTACTATTACTATTATTAGTATTATTAATAAGTTTATTACAGTTGTTGCACTATCTTCACACAAAGATAGACCAACAGTTCCTTAAATTAATTTACTAAATCTTTAGGATTTCTATTTTCTATGCATAGTTCATGAAGCTGGAAAAATCCTAGACAGATCCACCATCACTAGTCATGTAGCCACTCCCCATGAAGGTGTGAAACAGCTGTTCATAGGCTCGGTTTGTGTATTTCAATGTCATTGGCAGACAAGGCGAGGAGGTCACTCAACTGCAGACTCTGGTCAACATTCCTCAGCGTAGGAGGGGAGGGAGACGGGGAGAAGTCAGCTCTGCTGCTGAGGGGAACGATGTGAAAGCCCGTTTCCAAGATATTGACCGACGATTTTTGTGATTTAATTCCACCTACACTAATTAAGATCCGACTTAATTTCATGAAGATATTTGCTTAGAATACCATCTTCTATCACCAGTGTAAAGGACTTCCATCATATCAAATACACACTGTATATATATATATATATATATATATATATATATATAGATACATATATTCATAAATTATATATAAACTTTTGACCTGACGGTGGTTTTGGGGACTAGGGGATGTGAAACGCGAAGATATGTCGAAATTTTCCGGAAGTCGAAACATGGTACCCATTGCAATAGTTAGCTTTCTAAAGAAATCTACCTAAAATGAAGCTAGAGAAAAAGGAAAGAAGGATACTTAGAAATGTATGGGGAACTATAAAATCAGAAAGTGGAGAGTTCAGATACAGAAAAAATGACGACCTCTACAAAAATAAAGAAATTGAAAAAATCTACGATACGATCAGGAAAAGGAGGGTTAATTTCTTGGGACTCGTAATCAGGATGAATGACTCACAAAACAAATTTTCAGTCATGTACGGTATACAAAAGCAAGAATGGTACAAAGTATAAAACGGGATATGGAAGAGATGGAAGTAACAATACATATTATTCCGGACAGACTAACTTTCAGAAATATGATCAAACATTTCAAGGGTTTCCAGGAGAATGAAAAGGAGAAGCGGGTTAACATCTGGACGGAAGAGAGAAGGAGAAAAAGAGAAGTAATGAAGAACTTCTGGAAGGCAAGAAAGGATAAAGGAAATAAGAGATAGTGAATGCAGTGGGTTATTTGACGTGGTCCATAGATGGCCAAAATGGAGAGGAAAGAAGAAGAAGAATAAGTGTGAATAATATCTTATATATTGAACCCTTGCAAAGAAGCATATGAGACTCAGTTTCGGGGGGTGTAACGGTTCATATCGTAAGTTGTTGTCAAGGCGCTTCATTAACTTGCAGGGTAACATATAACAAAATAACATGCAGGAAAGAGTGAAGCCAGGGTTAAAACAAATGAATTTAATAACAAATCACCATATTTACACTTAACAAATAAACAACAAAAACTCCCATCTTACTCCCACTTAATAAAAATGCCAAAAAAAAAACTAGGCGAAAATCTCTGGAGAGATTAATTACCTGGACCAAGTGTCCCTAAGATAAAATACAAAAGTGACCATATATATGCGTATGCCGTTCTACATGCATCACGATGTGTACAATGAATGCGTGATTCGTTATCATCCGGAATGATCCTTCAGACAACGAATCCACATTTCTAGAGCTAGACCGACACGGGGGAACACAACTACAATATTTAAAACTAAACCGACACTTCCTAAATCTAATATAAACAAACACAAAATTTCCGTGTGAAATTGGAATCACATTGCCGTAGCAACTTTTACTGCCTAAAAACTTAGGACTTCTCACACAAATCAACACAAGTACATTAACACGTGACCAAATAAAAAAATACACAAAATGACCGCTGTCAAAATTTACAAGTACCCTATCACTACACCGCACGGGTGTGACACACAAATATTACATGAATCGAGTCATAAACAAAGCAATAGGCACACAGCCAACATTTACGTTAATAATACAATATTTTACCCATACAACGTACAACAAGCCGTTACACACATGGCGAACTCCCAATTAATTATGGCTTAAAAAATAACCATCACAATGAACAGGTTTGCTACATGAAAGCTTACAGGGGTCAGTCGGACAATCAGGACTGCCTATCAAAAATAAGTCACCAGGCAAAACGGGCGGTTTGTGGAACTCTGCATGTCTGTCAACCCACGTGTCAATATCCTTGACCTCCCAGGACATGGGGTCGAATCTCGAAGAAGTGTGCCCCAAAGCACAATAATACGTGTGTGTGTCAAAAAATATGGACAAGAAACAGCAGTCTCCCTAGAGCACCCTGTCTTTCCACCAAAAATACAACAGTAGCAAAAATATGAGAGCGGTAGGACCTCTACCCCCTCCTCAGGTAAAATCAACACACACTTGACACAGTAACAAACACAATCACACGTATGGGTTTTGACAGACCCTGAAATAAAAAGACACAAATAATTTCCACATTTCTGGCCCCACCGTTCTATGCCGTGACTAGTCAACCTGAAAATGACTCAAAAAAAACTATCAAATTAGAACGAAGGTGTTCTACGAATTACTTTTAAGTTGGTGCGCTTGGCAACCCTAATATGAATAATAACCTGTTCAGCAAATATCTTACAGTAATTTCCTCCCATTCCTATTTCAAATATTAACGTTAATAAAGCACCATTTATCGAATGTAACGGGTTCCGCATTTGCAAGGATAAAATTCACGCACGCACGCCGCGCGCATTACATATGACTCAAGGAAAAACAAATATCTAACAAACACTTTGGCCACGCGCCAACGGACATTTAAAACATTGAGTGCCGGTGCAAGAAAAAAACTCTAAACAACAAGAAAAGAAACATGACTATTTACAAAGTTCCCCGGCCAAATCTAACTACATAATTGAAATAATCCAATTGTTGTACATCACCGCTCTGCTTGTAGAACTAAGGACATCCTCCTCAACCCATTGCCCTTATGGACAAATTAGCACTCCATAGTAGTCATCTGCGTTGATCTGTTGAAGTTCATCCCAACTCCAAACCACGTGCTGATCATCTTGGTATCGACTCCTTGGCAGAAAAGTTCAATGTTAATTATTTTACCTATCTATAATCGCTTGCAGGTTACTCAGTTCACCCACAATTGTCCTAATGCGATTAATAGCGAAGACTGGCCCTAAATATCTCGCACACACGCACAATAAAACACATATAAAATACACTGCAATATTTACATAAATATACACCTCGAGACCACGTCACTGGCTCGTTAACAAGTTTAAGATCTTGGCCGCACTAGCAGTCGCTATCTTGCTCGGTATTTCCGTCCTGTACTGTGGACCTTTGCTCCGGTGAGCGCTAATTAGGGTGTTACAAGACTTCCCCCTTTGAGCTGAAATCGTCGTCTTTAAGTAACTGTCACAAGTTATCACGCACTGGCGTGAAATATTTAGCTCACAAAATAAAGTTGATTCCAAAATTTAAAAAATGTATTCGAGCTTTAAAATTGGATAATGCAATCGCTGTGACTTTAGCTCCTCAGAGCTCCCAAATAAAATGACTTAATAAAATTCAGAGCGTTAAAATCACGATACAAACTGGCGTGAAGTAAGCCTCTCAAGGCTCCGAAAAGAATGACTTAGAGTGGCGTCATGCCAAACTATTTATTAGAAAACTGACAGGGCGGAGGGGTGGGGTGGAGTCGGATAAAAACTTCCAGAGTTTTTGTCTCACAAAGATAGGACTAGTGTCATTCTTCTTCAAATAAATCAAACGTCTCAATTCACTCGTGCGGAGATTAATCCGTTCGGCGGTTCTCTAGATATCCATTTCCGCGGGCTTTTTACTACTGACGCTGTCCACCGCGTGGTCATGGCTTGGTCTCTTGTGATTGGCTGATTCAATCGTATGTTCGTTGCAGGTGCCTCGTGATCCTTCCTTTATGCTTCCAATTTTGGTACAGTAGTTGCTCAATTTGGCCTTGAACCCGACTAATTCTAGCCGTCCCCCAAGAATAGCTACCAGCTCAGCTCCTGTTGCAATATTACGAAATGCTAGCCTCCCTTATATCCATGTCGACTTCCTCAAGTACTGCCTGGGCGGTAGTAATAATAATAATAAATATGAATACTTATTTATCGAAGATCAATAAGGGTTCAATATAAAAGTGAAAGTCTGTATGTATGTGGGTGGTTATGTGGATTTGTTCCGTATACAAATATATACCGTTCCACCAATCTCAACCAAAATTTGCATACACATAGTTTAGGACCCAGAAGGAACGGCTGACTTCATGAATTTTCGATAGTCTTTCTCATTCTTCTGATTTCGGCCCTTTTGCACTCGAGCAAAGGCTAATCAAGTCATAAAATGAACTCATGAGGGAATGGCAAGGCCGGCCATCTCCATAGCTCAAGTCGAGATACGGCCGACTGGATGCGAGTTGCGCTCTCCACTACCGGTAAGGAAAATTAGGTTCTTTACATGAAATTCCGTTAGTTACTAAACTGCTCACTCAGCACTGTCAACGCAGTATAGCATAACAAAGACTTGACACTATTTGTCAATATAATTTCCGCAATATCAAAACGCAAATTATATCACAAAATACAATAGCGTGATATTAAATGACAGAAACTAAACATACCTTTGCACCTTCTGTTAGGTAGTCAGCCCGAAGGCTAGTTGGATCCTCAAAAAGTACCGCCGTTAGGTTATGTGGCAGCACTATATTGAGGCGTACTAGACAAGATGAGGAGTGAGGTAGTTTGCCATTGCTTTCCTCACTGAGTCAGAACAGCAGTTCTAACCCTACGAGTAGAAACCTTCACAGCATCCACAGGCACTGACTGTGTACTGAAGCCATTACTAAGCATCACCCATACCTCAGTAGGTTCCATATAATCACAGCCATGAGTAAGACTGAGACAGCGGTGAAAAGCCACATTTTACTGTAGCCTGTGCCAATAGACAAATGTACTGCATTCATCAAGAGATGGCAAACAGGCCTCTTTGCACTTTATTAAAATTAGGTTCACTCGATTTTTATAAAACTTCATGAACTTTCTGCTGAGTGGTTAGTACAGAAGTTATTTGGAAGCAACCGGTATTTCGGCTTCCGCAATAATATTCGTAATCAGTGATACCAATTTCTCTGCAATGATGCTGGCAAGACCGCTGCTGCGGTGAGGTTAATGAGTAGAGAGGATTAGAGTTCTGAGAAATACAATCCAAACATTTCATACAAGAATTTCTTTCCTCTGTGAATACAACTTAAACCAGACTTTCAGTTTTCATTGTCGGAAAAGTGATTGGCGCAATATTGCGGTGGTATTGCTGAAATGACTCTCTTCCAAACTGTAATAATGCCAATAGCTACCTACGGACTCAACATTATATGGGATACTCTTTCTGTCACAGAAAACACTACAAAAAATCAAGGCTCGCTACATGAAAAGAATGCTGGGAATAGGAATAACAGCACCATCAAGACTGACTTATATTTTGCTTAGTGAGAAATTCTTCATAGAAGATACGAGGTTGCAGTTGTATCTTCCAAACACAAAGGCATATGAGAAAACCTTTCAAATATAACTTGGATAAGGGAACAATATTTGGACAGAGTTTTATACAACAGACGTCATACTGACACAAAACTGGACACAAGCCAACTATAAACTGAGCCACGCCATCACACGATTTGCAGTACACGGGTTTCACCACAAGCAATGCACAAATAAAAGATTTCATTACCAAAATGAGAGCTGTGTGAGTGAATTATGTCATAATCAATTTTCCCGATATCATGCGAATATGTGCAAAAAAGATAATATCACTAACGGAACAGTGCAGTGATTAGATATAGGAAAATAATTTTATTTTCAAGTGTATTACTTATATTCTATGGCTATTTTGCTGCAATAAACATTTCAGTAATTCATTCATTGTCGGAAAAAAATGCTGAAATTGTAATTTGATGATGATAGTTGATGTTAAAGTGCCTAACATGGAGGTTAAAGGCCTCTAATTCTTTGGGGTGAAAATGAAAATGATGATAAAATGATAAACACTAGAACTAAAAATAACTACAACTTACAACCAAATTACGGATTAGGAGAACAGAAGGACAAAGAGGAAGAAATAAGGGTAAAATGCAGGTAAAAGAAATGTTCTCAACCCTCAATAAATGAGAATTGACGGATTTGGAAATGTGTGCCATGAAAGGCAGATAAGAAGAGAAATAGGAGAGAGTCCGCCCCAGAATCATTGGAAAAAGGGGAAAAAACAGATCCATCTCAGGTATCATCCCAAACTCAACAGCCGTGAGCCGTTGAGGGTGTAGCACCTCCAGTGGTGGGGCTACACACACACTACCTCCTTTATGACCTTGTACAGAAGGCAAGAGATATGATGGAAAGAAAAACAAGTCATCTGACCCTTTGTAGAATGAGGGTATCAGGAAAGATGAAACAAGGTCCAATTAAGGCGGGAATTCGAAAGACTCCTTAGACCTTGGATATCCTAATACCGTCAGGGTCGGAAGAGAACAAGAGTTGATCAAGGGAGGCCGAGAGTAAATATGCTACAGACGACCCCGGCACAATTTAGTGGAAGCAATCGCGAAGTCAGCTGGGGCCACCTGATCGCTAACCAGCGTCCCAAAAGTTGTAAGCCCATGAAGGAGGGGGCGTTTCATAATGTCGTAAGTAAACGAGAGGTGACCAAGGGTGGTCGAAAGAGAGATGACAGATGACCGGCACAAGTAACCAGAATTAAAATTTCTTGACAGATCCGGGATTCAAAATCAGGCCTCCAAGGCGAAAGCCGAAAATGTTAGCCGCTAATACACGTGGTGGTCTAAATCGTTTTTGCAATTTATGTATAATTTGTTTAACCTTCAGTCGTTAGGTCACAGAAACATATGTGACATTTTGGGTCTAATCTTATACTCTAATGACGAAAGGTATAATGCGTAATATATTGTATGTAATATCTACTAGAATCGAAGTTTTATACTCTCCGTTAAGGTGTGTTCTACTACTGATATGTTGACATTTATGTTTTATTAATCATAATGTCCTTATACTGCATTCTTTTATTGTTGGCAGTGTCTACACCAGCTGTATTTTGTGTTACAAATCAGAAATACAGTAACGTTTGCGTGATAATGCAGATTGTTCTATGAATAATATTTCCTTCTGTTATTCGGGTTATTTATTTATTTACATAGTTTACGCCCACATTGGCGCACTTAAATAAATCCATATACACTACAGTCTTTACAATATTAGTTGTAATGGCTTCTCAACTTCCTCTTCTCCTTCCAGAGTTTCTTTAATCTCTCCGACCTGGCCGCCCTCTCTTCATTTGTAATGGTAATTATCCTGCTCTATGAGTATGCTAATTTGCAATGGCTGATAACATGTCAATAACATACGTTAATTAAACTACGAATATATATTATTATGCGATACTTTTATACAAGAACCAAACAGAAAGTAATGATATTTTGCCATAAGAATAGCGGACCCCATTAAATCAAAAATAAACACTATCAGGAAAGTAATTATGAGACTGCGTTCTCGAGGAATTGTGTGTATACATCCCTTTTTACTATTGTTGCATTCTCCGCTACGTTATTGTACTCTACAGTACTGTAGGCCAACTTGAGTAACATCAGAATCGAGGAGAGCCATGTTCAAAACTCACTTAAGGGCATAATTAATACACACTGCGAAATATATTGACATGTATCTTTCTATTACTAATAAAGACACCTCCCGGGCAACGCCGGGTACAATAGCTAGTTCCAAATAAAATAAGAAACACTCGTGACATTGATTGCTCCAACTTGAAAAATAACGAGCATTTTCTTTACTTCGTTACTGTTGCAGAATTTAATTGGTAACGCAGTTACCCCTTCGTTACCTTAAAGTAACCCGTTACTCCCCAATTCAGATTCTTACTCTACAAGGAAAGAATCTTCACGGAACTTCTAATTCTTCTTGAGTTAGAACCGTCAAAAATAATCGCCGTATTTCACGAATCCTCAATTCATCTCGCCCTTCATTGTTTTTCGTGTTATTACTTTGTGATTTCTAACTTAGCTCCAGCATTGTCTCAACGGGAAGTTATTTCCTTTCTTTAAGATATTAATTTTTCATAATATTTTCCTCCCAATACCCTGAGTGATTTTATACCGTTGTTGGACTGTGGCCAAGTTTCCAAGCTATTGAGCAAAGTAGCAACCTATAAATTATCTTTTAACAAGATTCCAGAATATCTTCGATGCTTTTACAAACTTTGCGGGTCTACTAATGGCCCCACTTTCATAATGAAATACACAAGACGGAGTTATTTATTCAATTTCAGCAAGGAAATATATTTCGTTAATTCAATACTGTAAAGCAAAGGGGAAAGACCAATGTTACCGCAACCTGTATAAAATACAGGAAGTCATCTTAAACAGGTTTGTATAGCTTCGGACTGTTATTATTAATTTTATTAATATTATTTATTATTTATGTATTTATTTACAGCGTATTTTCCCAATATTGGAAAGCGTTATGCACTTTGACTCCATTCTTGACATTCTTCTTATTTTAACAGTATTGTTTCATTCTGTTGGAGAATGCCAACTTTCTTTCGTCAGACCATTGAGGTCTGTAAGGTATAGGATTTGCTTGCTCTGGTTGGACTTTCCAGTTGTTCACTTTGTTACGGAAGGAGTCTCTGTCTGATGTGTCGGTTATGTTAGCAGTTCGCATGTCTTTTTGTACTTCTTTCATCCATAGTGTTGTACTTTTGAGTGATAATATGTAATCCAGTATTCTTTTGGTTAGTCGGGTATTCGGCAGTCTACTTATGTGTCTGAAGAAATTCAATCGACTTTTTCTGATGTCGACTTCAATGTTTGAGTATTTTTAGTTGTCTTGATTGATATAGTCGATACCCGTCAGGAGTGAGTCTTGCTCCTAGTATTTTCCGAATGATTTTTCTTTCTTGATTTCTTCAAGGTCATATTTTTTGCATGTTGTCGCCTTTGTGACTTAGCACTTGAGTTTTCTCGAAGGATATTTGAAGTCCCACTTTTTCGGCGCATTCTTGGAGTGTTTCTATTTGTTTTATTGCGGTCTCTTGATTTTCTGTTAGTATAACCAAGTCATCGGCGAAGGCAAGATATGGTATACAGAGATTGTTTTTACGAAAGCCGAGTGTAACTAGTTTCGAGACATTTTATTTCTTGAGCTCTTTTTCCCATTCTTCCATGACTTCATCCATTATTAATATTATTATTTTACATCATTATAATAATATTTATTAAACACAATGTGTACAGGGTTTTACATCGTTATGCCTGTCTAAGGAAAGCGAATGAACTTATCTAGCTTATCTTGCTTTCTTGTCTTCCGAAAATTTCTTCATCTTCTGACCATCTGAAATATTTAGACGGTTCTCAATATCTACGAATCTATTACAACAATCAAACTGAAATGTTGTATGTTGATAGAGGCAATTGACATGAGTAGGAATTATGAAAATAGGCCGTATAGTTCTTCACGGAATTACTTGTTCGTCTTGAGGATATAGTTTGCATGACTGTGTGGATAGCGGATAAGACATGCTTTTTAGAATACCATGTTGAACAGTATTTTTTTAAAATTTTGTTTTCACTAAGTTCTGCGCCTTTCACGTTTCTTGCTATTTCCCTATTTACTTTCGCTTGGATTGTATGAGAATAATAGAGAAGTGAGGAAGCCAGTCATGGAAATACCCTCAATTAGTGCTGACTTTCCCCCCCCCCCCACACACACACACAAAAACAAGAAGTTCCGTGACGAACTAAAGAGCCTACTTTTCTTAAAATTTAAGATTCATGCCAATGATTAATCGATATGGATCTATCTAGAATAATGACGAAATTAAGTTGGTAATATCGAAATTTCTAATTAGTTCGAAATACTGTATATGTGGCATAAGGTAGCCTAATAGAGCACTACAGTTGGCAGCCCTGGTGACTGAATATATTCTTAGTTCCATCTCTTACGGTACTAAATACAAAATTTGGTTGAAGTCCACTGGATAGCATGGACGTTACATGCAGTTAAACATTGGATCTAACAGCGCGCGTAAAATTATGTTGGCAACAATATCATGCATGTATTGGTCACAAATAATCTGAAATAATATGATCTATTGTTGTGCCAATTTTGAATGAAATCCATTGGTTAGTATAGAAGTTACATGCATTTTAAAATTGGACCTATCAGCAGGCTTAGAATCATATTGGCAGCACTGACGTATATTAGTTACTCCAAATTCGTCTAGAATGCCAGGTACTATACGTGTGCAAAGTTTAGAGCTATTGGCTTGCATACTTTCTGATATATTGATATTAGGGTAACAAAAATAGGGACAGCACATATTAACAGTTGGCAGCCCTGGTTGCTCCTTAGAATACGCATAGTCATATCTGTTATGGTACACATAGCACATACGAAATTTGGTTGAAATCCAAATGATAGTATGGAAGTTACATGTATTTAAAGTTGGACCTGTCAGCAGGCTTAGAATCATGTTGGTAGCACTGACGTATATAAGTTACTCCAAATTAATATAGAATGTCAGGTACTATACGTGTGCATAGTTTAAAGCTGTCGGCTTGCATACTTTCTGATATATTGGTATTTGGATAAAACAAATTAGGAGCATTTATTAACAGTTGGCAGCCCTGGTAGGTCTTAAGAATACGCTCAGTCATATCTGGTTATGTACACATACAACATACGAAATTTGGTTGAATTCCGCTTGATAGTGTAGAAGTTATATGCATTTAAATATTGGACCTATCAGGAGGCTTATAATCATTTTGGCAACACTGCCATGTTTGGCCTCCTGGAAATTAAACTGAAATAATATGATCTGTACGTGTGCCAATTTTGAAATAGCTCCCATTCATACTTTCCAAGATATCCAACATGGAGCTCAAATTTCAATTGCGATTTTTTAGCAGTTGGTAGCACTGACATCATTTTCAAATATGGCCGTGAGATATTCAGGTATAGATCTTTACTCCTACCAAATTTTGTTTCGATTGCTGCAGCCGTTTAGGAGTTGATAGGGGGGGACACACACACAGCCAGACAGACAGAAGGACAGACAGACAGACGGACAGACAGACAGACAGACAGACAGACAGACACACATTTGCCCGATCTCATAAGTCTACTTTTTCCTCATTTTTGCAAAATGTGAAAAGTAGGCTAAAAAATCCTTCATACCTGCGCTTGCCTGCGTGGGTATATCTGACGACTAAGTAAGTGCTATTATTTAGCCACCCGCTGTTTCGCTTGCCGTTACGCAGAGGGACAAAACTCAGTCAACATTGTCTTGCGATTCACACAGCCTAGGGGAACGAATTTTTCATCAAATGTCTAAATGAGTTGCTTTAATACTTTATCTAATAAATTAAAAGTGTAATTGTAATGTCAGCGGATTTGGATAACAAACGTGCGGATGCAGATAACAGTCGTTTGGATGCGGGGTGGATGTGGGTAAAGGTCGTACGGATGCGGGGCGAATGCGGATAACAGTCGTGCGGATGCGGGGCGGATGCGGGGCGGATGCGTACAACAGTCGTGTGGATGTGGGGCGGATGAAGATAACAGTCGTGCGGATGCGGGGCGGATGAGTATAACAGTCGTGCGGATGTGGGGCGGTTGCAGATAACAGTCGTGTGGATGCGGGGCGGATGCGGAAACAGTCACGTGGATGCGGGGCGGATGCGGATAACAGTCGTGTGGATGCGGGGCGGATGCGGAAACAGTCACGTGGATGCAGGATGGATGCGGACAACAGTCGTGTGGATGCGGGGCGGATAACAGTCGTGCGGATGCGGGGCGGATGCGGATAACGTTTTTTTAAATCCGCGCAGGGCTCTACACATAGGCTACATAGAGTATGACAGACAGCCAGGATTAAAACCGGTTCTGCTTCTGCATTGGTCAATGAAACAATGACATTAATGTTAAGGCTCGCGCCTCCGTCATTCATCAGCCTGCCCGTTATTGATGGCACCGACTGACATAATGACACAGCGTTGATAAAAGCCGACAATTTGTTACTAAATACACGTACTTTATTGACATTCTAGTATAGTCCCATCCATTGGGCCATTTAGTAAACTGGCATTCTTACCCATCGTTGACGGGTACATACAGTAGAACAAAATAAATGCAAATTAACATAGCCCACTATGGTACTTTGAAAAAGATGCTGACTAGTGGTCGGATAATTATGCCTGTGATTGTAGACTATAAGATTACACCAACATTCAACTATACGGTACTGATATCCACGTTATTCCAGCTTCTAAAATGGTTTATTGATTGGTTCCTCAGTTTAGGGACTTTGACAACGTGGTCATGTGGCTCCGTGTACTTTGGGTGTGTGTAGAATCTCTCTAATAACCGGTGTTAATTGTGATGGCTGTATTAGTGTGTGTTATCTGTAATTAAGTTAAGAAATGCAGACGATCAATTTCAAGTAGTTACTAATTTTGCTACCAAATGCTACCGTCAACGACACCTGGCTGTGAACTTGGCTACTAGATGCCACCGCAACTGGCACCTGGCAGCGAACATTGGAACTTTAGAGCGTTAATCAAATCTAATCTACAAATGTTAGCTTCACACAATTGAAGTTAGTGGACGGGTCTTTCACATGCCATAAATCTATGACATGGGCCCGCCGGCTTTACTTCCCCTCCGACGGAAGGCATACTGAGGGATTTTTAACGCTCTTAAAAATCCGATAACTTTGGCCGGGTTTGACCCCGCGATCTTGGGCATAGAACCCACCCTTCTAAAATGAAACAACTCTTTTCCGTATATTATAGTAGCCGGTAAATTATTCCGAGATAAAACAAAACGAGTCCTGCTACAATATTTGAAACCTCCATCCAAGAGTTATGCAGTTATCTGAGCACGTCCCTTGGGCCGGGGAACCAAGAAGATAGAGACGTCACGAGCTTGTTTCCTGCATTGAAAGGTCCACCGCAGCTGAGTGACTGAACTGTTTTTTAAAGCGACAAGTTATCTCTGGAGACCCACAAGCGAGCGAAGTAAAACGTGAGCCAGTGTCTTGTAGGGGGAGCCCCTGGGATGGAGGAAACTCGAAGAAACTGACTTTACGAGACAACGTCACGAAGGTCTTAACTTCCACTAACAGCAACAAAGAATGATGTGCTAAAACAAGGGAGGTCTACGAGGAGTAAATCACCACTTCACATGGACGAGGCGAGGTGATCATTGTTTTAATGGGAGGAATTTGGAGGTGTTCTCCACTTCGTAACATCGTATACGCCTACCCGTTTATACAGCGAGAGCCTTCCCTATAGACGGAACTTCGCATGCGCCGTATGACGGCAGGTCGCTCTGGCTAGCTACCTGTCGAGCAAGGCACTAGTGCTATACTCTGATTTACAAAAGATGAACGGTGAAAGCTGTCATCCGCTTGAAGGGTGAGGTTTTGTTAAATTTATCTGATGGATTTTAGTGCCGGGAGAGTCCGAGGACATGCTCGGCTCACCAGAGTCTGTAGCTGCTTCCAGCGGACACCCTTAGGGTGAGCTACAAGTTCCGTTCAATTTCAAGTAGGCCTAGTTCCAACTTTCGCTACCAGATATTAATGCCACCTAGTAGTGAACGTTGGGACTTTGGTAGAGCGTTCCGAAGAAATCTAACCTAACAATTTAGCTTCACACAAGTTTAGTCTGTGGAAGGATCTTTAACATGCCATAAATATATGACATGGGACCGCCGGCTTTACTTCCCCTCCGAAGGAAGGCATACTGAGGGATTTTAACGCTCGTAAAAAATCCGAGGAGGTGAGGATTGGAGACGAGAGGAGTAACGGTCTCCATAGCAACAGCGAGCAGTGTTGCAATGTATGCAGACACAGCAGTGGGCACATAGTTTGACTCAGTGTTCTAATGTGCCTTCACTCGTCACGGTCATTAGACCGCCAGGCAGGGGGGGGGGGGGGGGCTAACTTCGCCAGTATTTGTGTCTTCCTGCAAGCCTCTTGGAATGTTATGAGTCATGATCTGCCTCAGTGGTAACGCAGCATTTCCCCACATGCTAGCTTTGACAGCTGGTAACGTTCATTATTGGTAAATGAGAGTATATCAGCAGCGTAGCACCCAACTAGTTCTACACATTTACACATGTTATGCATTGCTTACATGAATGTCAGAGAAGTCTCTGTAAATGCTGTCCTTCATTTTCTAAACACACATTGCACCAACATAGGAAGTTTCGGTACACTCGCTGTAATTCATCCTCACTGATATTTAGTATCAGTGCAGTTATTTCGTTCTCGAGAACCTCCGGAGTATGCGCATTGTTTCTGCATACATTTCGTTGGAGATTCCCCTACTAGTAAAAATCGCACGGCTCTGAATCTTACGAACACATTTACTGTAAGAGTTCTTCTTGAGAAGAAAACTCAATGTTTTGTTCCATACCTAACCATGTTCACGGGATACGAGATAGGCTACAGTACTTCACCACAAGTCGTAATTATCTCAACTAAGGTTTCTTGCCAGCTCCGTATGTAATAAATGCAATACCAGCATTCGGAGCTTTCCGACGCGTTCATGTGTAACGGTAGATGCTACAGTACTCAACTGGCACTGGCCCAACGTGCTTGGCACGTCCCACGGCGCGGGCAAAGCTCCGTTCCACAGATAACTTCCGGCATCTGAGATTCCATGTACTTCTTCGTGAACCACATACAGTACTCTTATTCTCTCAGAGCGTTGGCGATGGTTGATCTAATTTTAGGGTGCGTAGAGTTTTTGAGAATATTTCCGTACTGACAATTCCGGTTAATTTGTTGTAGATTCATTCTGGGGCTTTGTGACATCAAGGTCATGTAGCCTCTTGTAGTTGTGTGTGGAATCTGTCTGATAGCCTGTGTCATTGTGAAAGCTGCAGTAGTGTGTAAATTGTAATTGAGGTAAGGATTTGGAAACAAGTTCCCATGGTCTTAATTAGATTCCACTCCGGCATTAGCCCGGAGTAGAAATGGGGAAACCACGAATAACCACTTCTAGGACAGCTGAGGTGGTAATCGAACTTATAACCTCTCAGTTCTTCCTCACGAGGTTAAGTGTACCCCACTCCAACCATCAGATCAAATTAAATTTATTTATTACTGTATATCTGAATTACAGACAATGGCCATAGAGGGGTTATTTATTTATCGTATGTCTTTTAGTGCCGGGAGAGCCCGAGGACATGTTCGGCTCGCCTGAGTCTGTAGCTGCTTCCAGCGGACACCCTTAGGGTGAGCTACAAGTACCGTTCAATTTCAAGTAGTTCCAACTTTGGCTACCAGAGATGCCACTGTCACTGACACCTAGATGAGAACCTTTAGAACTCGATGGAGCGTATTTATTTGCCGAGTCCCGAATAGAGTAACCGCTCCGTTATCTCTATATATAACAAGTAGTTCCGTGAAGAACTATATAGCCTATTTACATATATCCTACTTATATTAATTGCCACTATCAACATACACAATTTCAGTTTGATTGCTGTAATAGATTCGTAGATATTGAGAACCGACTAAATATTTCGGATGGTCGCCATGTTGGATTTTATATATGTAGGTCCTAGAGTTATGTACTGTTACATGCAGATTATTGTGAACGTGTAGTATTCAAACTTCTATCGCATAATTAGGACACAAGAAAAAACAAGGAGGTTTAAAAATTTTTCACAGCTGCCATCTTGAGGTTATGGAAACAATTGAAATAAATTAGATGCCAGTGGATTAACATTCGGATAAAGATTTACTGTACCAAGTTTCACTGCACGCGGATAGTTAAATTGCGAGAAACGTCCATGTGAATATTTATAATTCGCGTCACCGCCATGTTGGATTTGTGATCACCAGGTTATTTAAAGTCCTATAGGTGAACATAAGTTCATAGCCCCTATGAACATTAAAAAAAGCAGTTTGATTGCTAAAATAGATTCGTAGATATTCCGTATCGTCTAAATATTTCGGATGGTCGACATGTTGGATTGTTAAATGTATAGGCCATAGAGTCATGTACCATTAAAGGAAAATTATTGCGTAGGTTCATTATTCAAACTTTCACTTCGATCGCATGACTACATCACAAGAAATAAAAACTTAATTTTAAAATTCGCACTGCCGCCATCTTGAGGTTATGTAAACAATTGAACTAAATTAGATACCAGTGGATTACAATGTGTATAAACATTTCCTGTACCAGGTTTCAGTGCGCTTGGAACATTAAATCGCGAGAAAGATCTATTTAAAATGTTCAAATTCGCTTGGCCGCCATGTTCGTTTTGTAGTTAACCGGTTTTTGAAAATCTTATAGATGGACTTCCAGTAGTGCCCTTTATCTCCGTACAAAATTTTAGGGAGATACCGCTAATAGTTTCAGAGATATAGATTGCCGGTGAAATATTTCGCACATCCGCCATCTTGTGATTCTGTAAACAATTGAACGAAGTTAGATGTCGGTGCATTACAATGTATATAAACATATACTGTACCAAGTTTCATTGCGTTTGGTTGGTCAAATCGCGAGAAACGTCTATTTAAAAGTCGCAAATTCGCTTGGCCGCCATGTTGGTTTTGTAGTTACCAGGTTTTCAAAAGTCACATAAGTGAACTTATAGTAGTTCCCTCTATCACCATAGAAAATGTCAGGGTAATATCGGTAATAGTTTCGGAGATATTGAAAGCTGGTGAAATATTTCGCACAGCCGCCATGTTGGATTGGTGAGTCGTAACAAAATTTGAAGGGCACGGTCGAGGTCGCCGGGAATAGTGCTATGAACTTTCCGAGTTTCATTGAAATCGCTCCTGCCGTTTAGATTTTATTAGGGGGGGGACACACACACGAATCACACACACACACACACACACACACACGGACAAAAGGTGATCTCATAAGCCTATTTTTTTCAAAATTGAAAATAGGCTAAAAATCAATTTTACGTGATAGTTTGTCTGTCTGTCTGTCTGTCTGTGGGTGTGTATGTCTCCTATGCGTTCATATACCATTCATCCGATTGCGATGAAACTTGGGTGAGATGTTGGGTACACTCCAAGGAAGGTTTCTGACTTAGTACATCCATTTTACAATAGGTAACGCACGCGTAGATTCAACAAATGAGCGACGATGCGCGAAGCGTTTCAAACAAGTCCCGTATGTGTTCATACACCATTCGTCCGATAGCGATGAAACTTGGGTGGGATGTTGTATACACTTACGTAAAGGTTTCAAAATTAGTGAATACATTTCACAGTAGATAGCGCACGAGTAGATTCAACAAATGAGCGACGACACGCAAAACGTTTCAACAAAGTCCCGTATGCATTCATATACCATTCGTCCGATAGCTATGAAACTTGCGTAAAATGTTGTGTACACTTCAGGAAAATTTTCTGGCTTAGTAAATCCACTTTACAATAGGCAGCGCACGAGTAGATTCAACAAATGAGCTACGACGCGCGAAGCATTTCAACAAAGTCACGTATGCGTTCATATACCATTCGTCCGATAGCGATGAAACTAGGCTGAGATGTTGTGTGCACTCCAGGGAAGGTTTCTGGCTTAGTAAATCCCTTTAAAATAGGTAGAGCACGAGTTGAATCAACAAATGAGCGACGACGCGCGAAGCGTTTCAACAAAGTCCCATATAAGGTCATATACCATTCATCCGATAGTGATGAAACTTGGATGAGATGTTGTGTACACTGCAGGGGAGGTTTCTGGCTTAGTACATCCATTTTACAACAGGTAGCGCACCAGTAGATTCAACAAATGAGCGATGACATGCGATGCGTTTCAACAAAGTCCCGTATAAGGTCATATACCATTCGTCTGATAGTGATAAATGTTTGGTGAATTGTTGTGTACACTCCAGGAAAGGTATCTGGCTTAGTAAATCCATTTTACAATACGAAGCGCACGTTTAGATTCAACAAATGAGTGATTACGCGCGAAGCGTTTCGAAAACGTCCCGTATACGTTCACATACCATTCATCCGATTGCAATGTAACTTGGGTGACATGTTGTGTACACTCCAGGGAAGGTTTCTGGCAGAGTACATCCATATTACAATACGTAGTGCAAGAGTAGGATCAACAAATGAGCGACGACACGCGAAGCGTTTCAACGAAGTCCCGTATGCATTCATATACCATTCGTCCGATAGCTATGAAACTTGGGTGAGATGTTGTGTACACTTCATGGAAGGTTTCTGGCGTAGTAAATCCACTATACAATAGGCAGCGCACACTTAGATTCAACAAATGAGGGATGACGCGCGAAGCGTTTCAACCAAGTCCCGTATAAGGTCATATACCATTCTGCCGTTAGCGGTGAAACTGGGATGAAATATGGTGGACACTCCAAGGAAGGTTTCTGGCTTAGTAAATACATTTCACAGTTGGTAGCACACGAGTAGATTAGACAAATGAACGACGACACGCGGAGCGTTTCAATACAGCCCCCTATGTCTTCTTATCCCATTAGTCCGATAGCGATGAAACTTGGGTGAGATGTTGTGGACACTTACGTGATGGTTTCTAACTTAGTAAATACATTTTACATTAGATAGCGCACGAGTATGCGTTCATATACTATTCATCCGATTGCGATGAAACATTGATCAGTTATTGTGTAAACGCCAGGGAAGGGTTTCGACTTAGTAAATCCATTTCACAATAAGTAGCGCAAGAGTAGATGCAACAAATGGGTGACGACGCGCGAAGCGTTTCAACAAAATCCCCTATTGCGTTCATATAACCTTCTTCGATTGCGACGAAACCTTGATGAGATATTGTGTACACGCCAGGGAAGGGCTTTGACTTAGTAATACATTTCTCAATAGGTAGCGCACGAGTAGATTCAACAAATGAGTGACAGCGCACGAATCGTTTAAACAAAACCCCGTAGGCTATAAGTGCATATACCATTCATCCGATTGCGATGAAACATTGATGAGTTATTGTGTACATGCCAGGGAAGGGTTTCGGCTTAGTAAATCCATTTCACAATAGGTAGCGCACGAGTATATGCAACAAATGGGTGACGACGCGCGAAGCGTTTCAACAAAATCCCCTATGCGTTCATATAACCTTCTTCGATTGTGATGAAACCTTGAATAGTTATTGTGTACACGCCAGGGTAGGGTTTCGACTAAGTAAATCCATTTCTCAGTAGGTAGCGTACGAGTAGAATCAACAAATGAGTGACAGCGCACGAATCGTTCAAACAAAATCCCGTAACGTTCATATGCCATTCATCCGATTGCGATGAAACTTTTTGAAAGTTGTTGTGCATGCTCCCACGAATGATTCTAAATTAGAAAATCCATTTTACGATAGCTTAGAGGCAGTTAACGGAAATTGAAAAGCATGTGTATCCAAAAGCACTTCAAGAAACAGAATTTCAACGCCAACACTTTCTTTGATTGGCATTGCAAAGCATGCCGGGTACAGCTTGTCACTAATAATAATAACAAACATCGACGAGTTGCGTCGCACGCATGGCTGAACCACTTTGATCTTTTTCCGGTAACAGAGGAATTTGTTGTAGCTATTCAAGATCAAGTTGTTGCCACTGGAAGTTACCGAAAATTTACCATCAAGAATCCAGCATATTTGAGCGAGAAGTGTGGCCGCTGTGGCAAAAATGTAGTGAGACCATCGAACACATTATATCAGGTTGCTCCCACCTTGCCTACACTGACTACAAACATAGACACACTCGATTTGCCAACATTATCCACCAGAAACTAGAACCTCCGTGGCTTAGGCGGTAGAACGCCGGCCTCTCACCTCTGGGTCCCTGATTCAAATCCCGGTCACTCCATAATTGTGCTGGACAAAGCGGAGGCAGACAGGTTTTTCTCCGGGTACTCCGGATTTCCCTGTCACAAATTTAATTCTAACAACACTCTCCACTATCATTTCATTTCATCTGTCATTCATTTAATCATTGCTCCAGGGGAGTGCGACAGGCTTCTGCAGCCGACACAGTTCATATCCTCTACGTTAGATGGGGGCTTCATTCATTCCAATTCCTGACCCGGTCGGAGACGGGAAGCACGCTGTGGATTTTCATTTTCATCCATCAGAATCTGGCCTTGAAGTGCAAACTTCTTCAATGTTCCATCTCCTCCATCACGTACCATACTCGGAAATGCCACACACAAGCTCTACTGGGGCAGAGCGATTTGTGGCAGATGTTGGCGCCAGTAACAAGCGGACAGATATCATTGGCATCAATAAGGATCACCGAGAGGCATTACTGATAGATATCACACGCCCCAACACACAGAACATTCAAACAACAGCTGCTGCTGATATATCTAAGTACAAAGAGGTACAGGAAATGTAGAAACTTGAGTCGGTGACAACTGTACAATCCCAGTAGTTATATCTTGTATTGCTGTTTAACTTCTAACCCTCCACAGTAGTCTATCAGTATTGAATGTGCATCGGCTGATATACATTGAACTGCAGAAGGCAGTTCTGTTAAACACATGGCTAGCTGCGTGGCTTAGCGGTAACGTTCTCGCCTGTTGTGCTCAAGGTTGCAGGATCGAATCCTGGCGCAGTCAGCTGGCATTTGAAGGTGCGCAAATGCAAGGGAGCCGTGTCAGTAGATTTACTGGTACGTTAAAGATCCCCTTTGGGGAAGAATTCCTGCACCCCGGCATCTCTAAAAGCCACAGTAGTTAAAAGGGACGTAAAACCAATTACATTATTATTATGTTAAACACTTGCCATATCATGAGGACATTTCTTGGAGAAAACACTCCGGTCCGTCACTCAGGAAGAGTCTACTTTAATTCAGTTACCAACTTATTCAACAAGTCTAGGAGATTTCTCAAGAGCACGAAACGTACAGTAGCCTACTGTGTGTTGTGCGAGGTGCATTCACAGTGTAATTTTCATTCAGTGTATTTCAGTACAGATTGTAACTAAAATGTAAACAGAATAACCGTAATAATAATAATAATAATAATAATAATAATAAACCTGCAGTCCACGAACCTACTACGCTGTCGTAGCAGGCGGAGAGGTGATACTCCGACGTGGCGCGTCCCAGGTGGCGGATAGGGTGGTCCTCACCAGCTTGCCTGCGAACTTGAGCGAAATAAAATAGCTCTCGCGGACCAAACACACTTAAGCCAGAGAAAACCTAGAGGCACCTCTCGATCTCAACAATCGAGCAGTGATTTCGTGATCTTATCTTAAGATCACCTTTAGTTGTATATTCAACTTGTAACTAAGGCATGATGGAACACACACTACTAACGCAACTACCCCAGGCCCCGGACACACGTCCGGTCTTTCCCGATTATCGGATTCTGGGGGATCGGGAACGAAATCATGCTTCAGAGAAGGATCGTAGCTTCTCAAAATCTCTTCGCCCCAAGAAAAATAACTTCTTGGGTACTATTAACATCAATACCCTGTTGAAAACAGGAAAGCTCAAACAACTGACTGACGTCCTGGACAAATTTGATATTCAAATCCTAGCAATTCAGGAAACACGATTCCTAGATGAGAACCATTTCGACTCTGAAAACTTCAGGATATTTAAGGGTAAACCAGCCATTAATATCACAGGCAATTTATTAATGTTGGTGACGGCTTTTGCAGTGAGGAAAACTTTCTTAGATTCCGTTATCGACTTCACATCACCATGCGAAAGAATTTCAGTGCTTACAGTAAAATCAAGCAACAAGGCATATGCCTTGATAAATGCCCATGCTCCCATTAACATAGACAATAAGAGAAATCCACAGAATGTAGAAGATTTTTGGGAATTACTAAGGAAACTACAAGTAAAATCCCCAAACATCACGTGAAAATCTTATTAGGGGATTTCAATGCACAGGTTGGCAGAGAGAAGATATACAGATCAATAGTAGGACTCCATCCCGCACATCGGCGTACTAATAAGAATGGAGAGCGTCTAATCAACTTTTGTACATCATTCATGCTGAGACTCATGTCCACGCACTTTATGAGACCATTACACAAAAAGAAAACCTGGAGATCACCTAACCCGTTATTAGGGGAATTTCAGACAGATCATGTGGCTATTTCCGCAAAGAATATGCTTGAGATTCAGAATGTTAAGGTACGGAAGGGAGTGGTAGATTCGGATCACTACCTCACGCAAATTAAGGTTCGGTTTCAACCAAACAGATCCAAACCTAAGGCAACCGGTTTACAAGAGTTGGTCCGGACTGCTTGAGAAAGAATGCCGAGGTTTTCATACGAGATTTACAGGAAGAAAATCCTAGGGAGTGGCCAGACCTTCGCAAAATATTACAGTCATCAGCCATGAAATTAGGACAACCACCTAGGAAAAGAAAGCACAGATGGTGGAACACAACGTGCGATGAAGCCGTCAATGACCGAATCAAAGCATGGCATCAATGGAATGGACATCGAACAGTGGAAAGATTCCTAAAAACTCAAAAATTGACCTCTATAACAATCCGGCGCGAAAAACGTGCCTACAACATAATCAGACTCGAAGGGTTAGAACAGGATTTACAGAAAAACAAAACTCGAAATTTTTACAAGACATTCCGTGAGGACTTGTCAGGGTACAAACAACCAACATTAGGTTTCCATCGACGTAATGGACGACTATAAACAAGCAGTAAGGAGAACTGCAAGATACTGGCTGATTATTTCCAAACTCGACTGAACTGTGATCCTCCAGTGGAAAGGCTGCAGTTTGAAAAACCTGTACCAAACCCAGACTCACTTCCCCCAACAACTCAAGAAATAAAAGAGATAATCCAATCGCTCAAAAATAACAAAGCCCCTGGGAACGATGGAATAACTGCTGAGATGTTGAAAATAGGAGGAGACGACCTCATAAGGAGAATTCATACACTCCTAACAGAAATATGGGAGAGCGAAATAATTCCGAAGGACTGGAAGAATGCCATTATCCATCCGTTGCATAAAAAGGGCGACCGAGCGGACCCCAACAACTACAGAGGTATATCACTTTTACCAATTATATACAAGGTATTATCTAAAGAACTCTTAAACAGAGTAGAACAACAAACTGATCATTTGATTGGTGAATACCAGGCAGGCTTTAGGAAAGGTAGATCGTGTTCGGAGCAGATTTGGAGCCTAAAGACGATATTAAGGATACGCCGCAGTCCCAACACATTTGTCACCTTCGTGGATTTTAAGAAGGCGTATGATTCTATTGACATACAAACTGTTCTGAACACCCTAGAAGAGCTCAGAGTTGACAGGAAGACAAGGGACTTAATCCGCCAGACTCTCACTGACACAACATTTCAAGTGAAGTTTCTAGGTGAACTATCGGAGCCTTTCGAAGTATATACCGGAGTTCGACAAGGTGACGGCCTCTCCCCACTGCTTTTTAACTTAGTGTTAGACAAAGTCATCAGGGAGTGGGAAAACAGCATCAAAGGCATAAGCATTGGTACTCTGGAACAGAAAATAAAAGTAAAATGCCTAGCTTTTGCTGCTGATCTAGCTATATTTACCAAGACTAGTGAAGAAACCAAATATGCCATGGAGAAGTTACATGAGTTAGCATCAAAGACAGGACTCCAAATATCGTATGAGAAGACGCATTTCATAGTAAATGGACACCAGCATATCCCGAGATCTCCACTACAGACCAACTATGGAATAATTAGACACGTACCTTCCTTCAAATATTTAGGAGAAATTATTGTACCATCTGGATTGGACAGGAAAGCTAATTTAGAAAGAGCTACCAAACTTCAGAAAGCATACCGAATAACATGGAATCACTATAATAAAAGAGTGATGTCACGGAATGCAAAACTACGGCACTACCAGACAATTGTTCTTCCTGAAGCATTGTACGCCTCCGAAACTATATCTCTAGGAGGCCACTCTCAAATTGGTGAAATCGAAATCCAGGAACGCAAAATTCTCAGGAAAATATATGGCCCCGTTTATGTTAATGGTATATGGATTAAAAGGAAAACCACAGACTTGTACACAGTTATTTTATTTATCGTATGGTATGGTACACACTTACAGTACATCATAATACATCTTAATGAAATATTGAAGAAAAAATAATAATAAAAAAAAGTTAACAGTTAGGCTCATAATTTTATATCTAAATTCAAAATGTAGTCCACTGATGCAGGAGTCGCTGAGAGAAAATCCAATATGTTGCCACCATAGGATCTTAGAGGACAGTCGTGGATGATGTGCTTCACCGTTTGTCTATCGGCTCCACAGTCACACTTTGGAGAGGGTAACCTGTTCCACATGAACAAATAGTCCGCACAAACACCAGAATTGGTCCTGATACGGTTTAATTTCGACCATATTCGACGAGGAAGATCAAAGCCAGGTACTTTGGATGTGACAGATGGCATGTCTCGGCACTCCTGTGGCGCAAAATTCTTCCAATCATGAGACCACTGCTGGACTATGTCATAGTTCTCATTGATAAGTCTCGTAGCTGTCTTCACAGGCGGCTGCCTTGAGCGAAGTCTGGGTAGACAAGCAACAGGTATATCAACATGAATAGGGAGATCCTGATTTTGAAGTATCTTTTGGTATGTTTTGACCAGGATATTACACCTGCGGAGATGGGGTGGAGGAATGTAGCTCAGAACAGGAAGCCATTAAATGGGGGTGCATTTAATTGTACCAGATATTAATCGCATGGTCTTGTTGATTTCAACATCGATCTTCCCTATGTGAGGGCTGTTTAACCACACAGGGGAACAATATTCAGCTACAGATAGAACGAGGCTAATTGCAGAAGATCGAAGAGTAATCAATAAGTTCACTGATACCGTGCGTAAGAGACGATTGTAATTTTATGGTCACATCTGCCGAATGGACAACACCAGATATGCAAAAAAACTGCTTGATATAATTAATTCAAAGAAGGTAAAAATCAGTTGGCTAGAGGAAATCAACATTACAGAAGATATCATCATGAATCGCAAGACTTTTGGAACTCTAGTTACAAATCACTCTTTCACCGAAAAAGCTAAAAAGACCACTGGAAAAAAATGGACGGAGGAACGTAAGAAGGGGCATAGCGAGTTCATGAGGAGATTTTGGGAGGTGAAGAAGAGGAAAGCTCCATTAACCCGAGTCAACAAGTTCAAGCGCGCTCCCTAAGTGGGCAAAACGAAGAAAGAAGAATAAACCTGCAGTGAGAAGATCACCAAATATCTTCCCTTGGCTGAGGAAATACGGCAACTGTGGAGACAGGAAAATGTAGTGTTTCTGCTCATAGTCATTTCTTCTACCGGCATCATCCCTAAATCATTGGCTCGCAATCTTGAAATATTGGGAATACATCCTGATCTACATATCCCCACGCAGAAAGCCGTCATCTTGGAGACTTGTTCCATTGTTCGCTCGTTTCTTACTGAAGTTGCCATACTGTCTTTCAAACAAGCCGACGATACGTTGATTTGTTCCACTTATGTGGCGACTGCTAATGAAGAGAATATATATGTTGGTAGGACACATACTAAGACACCCAGGAATAGCAAGCAAGGAAGGGTCGAGGACAAGAACTGTAGTGGTAGACCAAGGTTAGAATATGTTAAACAGATTGCTTCAGATGTAGGGTGTGGTAGCTATGTAGAGATGAAACGATTAGCTCAGGACAGGAAGGCATTGAGATTAGCATCAAACCAGTCAAAAGACTGAAGACTCAAACAACAATATGTGGTGAAATGAATGTGATAACAATGAAAATCCACAGCCTGCTTCCAGTCGACCGGCTGGGTCAGGGAAAGGAATGAATAAAGCCCCCATCTAGCGGCGAGGATATGAACTGTGCCGGCTGCCGAAGCAATGATTAAATGAATGACAGATGAATTGAAATGATAGTGGAGAGTGTTGCTGGAATGAAATTGTGACAAGGAAAGCCGGAGTACCCGGAGAAAAACCTATCTGCCTCCGCTTTGTCCAGCACAAATCTCACATGGAGTGACCGGGATTTGAACCACGGACCCAGCGGTGAGAGGCCAGCGAGCTGCCGCCTAATCCACAGAGGCTCTCTGTGATAAGAATAATAATAAAAACAATAGTCCATACATTCCCAAGGGGATGGAGTAGAACTTTTGAGTCGACGTTCGTAGGCGACGAGCACCTTGTGATGAGGATGAAATGAATGATAAAGGCATCACATCATGCTGTCACAAACGAAGTTAAACATTTCATGATCCGGGTGGGAATGGAGCCTGAGGTCCTTCAGTCCAAACGCTAGAGTTATATTCACCTAGCCACGAAGCCGAATGATATAATGAAGGAAAATATATGAATGATGTATGAATTTTAGGATGTGAACCACTCATACCAAATCCCTTCCTGGCGAACACTAAATATAATCGATGACTTCGGTCCCTGCGAGAATAAAAGTGATTTCTGTTGAAGTTCAGGAAACGCTGTTGAGTTAAGAGGCTGAGCAGCAATGAAATAAACTGTTCGTACCAATATAAAACGCCAAATAGCAGCTACTTTATGTGAATGGAGCAAGTTAACCCCGGCACAGCAATCGATCGGTCTACAATAACAGGAGCGTGCCCGAGCCGTCCCTTCAAGGGCAATAAGTTTGTACTAGAGCCTCAGGAGCCCTTAACGTCAGCCACAAAGCAAACAATAGAATGAAGATTTATACTATATAGTATGTTATGTAGACCTATTTTGTAACGAGGTTGCTATAGGTTAGCTCTGAATCTGGTGTATCTCGGGAAGTCTTCTAAGAATAATACTCGGTAAACCATTGGAGAGTTCGTGGCTTTTACGTCCGCACCGAAATGTGTAAGGATAAACAACAATATATTTATGTATAGCGTGGCAAGTTAGACCTGGCCTGTCATGGCGGAGTCTCGTCAAGGAGGGGAAGTAGTGGGATCACTAGACGCAAATGCGATTTCCCCTCTTTGGTGCAACAACTGTTTGGGGCTGCTCGCTGCTCGTCATGGTTACATTATGCAAGCATAAAGTATCGAATAGGAGCATTCTCAGTGACATAGCATTGGTATTGGTGGTAATGAACTGAGAGCCCGCCCACTTCACACACTCCTGACAGGAAGCTTGTTGGCGTGCTTGTCAAAGTACAGAGCCACTCAGTCTTGCTTCGCATGCCTCGACAGCATCTGTACCCTGCCAAGGTGTTGGGAATAATGACTACTTGGCAACATCTAACTAGCGCGTGATGAAGTATGTGCTCACTGGTTGACAAAGAATCCAGTCGGGGGGATGACGTAATGCAACTGGACGCACATGCGCATCGGAAGGTTCAGATCTAACTTGTTCCGTTATATGTCTCTGGCTGGTTCCTTAGTTTAGAGGCTGCGACAACGGTGTACTTGGGGTGTGTGTAGAATCTGTCTGATAACCGGTGTCAATTGTGATGACTGTATTAGTGTGTGTTATCTGTTTCTAATTCAAGTCGTCGTTCGTGTGGCCTCCGGAGAGACCGAGTACAGGTCTTTCTAGTTGACGCCCGTAGGCGACCTGAGCGTCGTAATGAGGATGAAGTGATGATGAAGACGTCACATACAACCAGTCCCCGAACCACGGGAATTAATCCCAGGAGATTAAAATCCCTGATGGCTGAGGCCGGGAATCGATCCCGGGGCACTTCGGGCTAAAGCCTAGCGCGCCAACCATTTAGCACAGAGCCGGACTTAATTCAAGTAAGGACTGTAGACGATAATATCAAGTAGTTCCTATTTTCGCTACCAAATGCTACCGTCCACGACAGCTAGCTGTGGATTATGTTACTACTAGATGTCATCTTAACCAGCGCCTGGTGACGAACGTTGGAACTTAAAAGCATTAATCGAACCCAACCTACAAATTTTGCTTCATACAAGTTTAGTTAGTGGAAGGTTCTTTTACATGCCATAAATCTATGGCAAGGGCCCGCTGGCTTTACTTCTCCTCCGAAGGAATAGTTAGTTAGTTAGTTAGTTAGTTACTGAGGTTTTAAGGGGCGGAACTACGAGGTCATCTGGCCCCTTCGAAGGATGGCATACTGTATGTCTCTCCCCGTATTAAACCAGTTTCTACGGGGTCTGAGGTGAGATGCTTCGAGAATGAGTTTGCAACAGCTAGCATAGGAATCCAGTAAACATTTCCCATTGGTGTTCCCTTCCCTATTCTCACCCCACTTACCCAATACCTTCCTACACCCCTCAGTCCTATTTCCTATCCTAGCATTGAAATCGCACATCAGTACGCTTTAACCACTACGGTGTTATAGAGGCCGGGTTGCCGGAATTTTGTCCTGATGGGTATCTTTAACGAGACAGTGAATTTATTGACATGGGTCTCTGACATTTAGGCACCCCTAAATTCCAACTGACTGCACCGAGACTACATTTCGCAACCTTGAGCAAAGCCGGCGAGAACCTTCTTTGTTTTTGTGTCGTTTGAAGGGCTTGGACATCGGGGTCGTTTTGTCCCTTGGCGAGAACCTTGATGATGATGATGATGATGATGATGATGATTTATTTATTTATCGTATGGCTTTTAGTGACGGGAGTGTCCGAGGACATGTTCGGCTCGCCAGAGGCTGTAGCTGCTTCTAGCGGACACCCAGTGGGTGAGCTACAAGTTCCGTTCAATTTTAAGTAGTTCCAATTTTCGCTACCAGATGTCTATGATACATAGTGGTGAACGTTGGAACTTTGATAATGCATTTCAACGAAATCTAACCAAGAAATTTAGCTTCCCACAAGTGTAGTTAGTGGAAGGTTCTTTTTCATGCCATAAATCTATGACATGGACCGCCACGCCGGCTTTACTTCCCCTCCGAAGGAAGGCATACTGAAAGATTTCAACGCTCTTAAAAATTCCGACATCCTCGGCCGGTTTGAACCCGCTATCTTGGGCACAGCAGGCAGCATGCTACCAACTATGCCACTGAAGCCGCTGATGATGATGATGATGATGATGATGATGTTGTTGATGATGATGATGATAGTGTTGGCAAGAGGGATACGGAATCGCCCATCTTACCAATATTAAATTTGATAATTCATGTTCCTTTTCCTCAGAATCTAATATTGGTATGATAATGAAATTTATTTCCCATTTCAACCAAACCTTTCTTGGCATATTAATGGAGTGTTTTTGATATATGGACTTCAGGGGAGTCAGATACTATTATTTTTTAACTGCCAAACAATTTAGTTACTTTTTCTTAGAAAAATAGCCAAAACCGAAACAGTTTTACTTTAAACAAGAAAACTCCTCCGTTAAAATATTAACCACTACCACACAAATTTATGGTGAAAGTTGCACATTTCTGTGATAAACGGTCGCAAGAAAAAGGAACATAGGCTACATTTAAAGAAAACTTCAGTTAAAACACTCCACACATGATGATTATCTCGTTGTTTGTTCAAGTGTAAATAAAATGTATTGCAATTTCTAATGGTTAACCTATAATGTGTTACACGTCTTTGTTTTTTTAAGGCAGATGACCTCGTAGTGCCACCCCTTAAAAAGCAATAACTAACTAACTACATCATTTTAAAGGGTCGACTTCAGAGATTACTAAAATTTAAGAAAATAAAAATGTGTACCCTTAAGGGGCGCAACATTGAAGTAATTTCACCTTGTAACACAGTTAAATTACATCATGTTGATATTTTTATATTTTTTCAGATTGATGCATGCATAGGGAAAAGCAGCCTAACACCACTAAAATACACTGGGGTGCAGTGACTCGGGCAGTATTTAAGGTAGAATTATACATTTTCCTATATCATTGTTTTTATATTTCACCAGAATCAATCGCAACTCCATTTTAGTAGCATCACCCTTGTAGTGTATTGATAATATAAAGTGAATCCAAGAAAGTGGAACGCTATGTAAAATTATATCATTTAATTAATGAATTAATGTCCCCCCAACAGAAAGTAATGTTCTTAAGATTTATTTATTTATTTATTTATTTATTTATTTATTTATTTTCATAGAGAGGATGTCCTAGAGGGCAAGGCCCTATAGTAGGACTATACATTGTTATATAATAAGGAATATTTAATATTATTTGACATACAACAACAAAGTTACAAAGTATTTTACAATGACAGAAAGTTACTATTCAAAGTTTTATTAAGTTTATAAATGAGGAAGTATCAGAGTGTAAGTTAGTTGTGAAGAATTGTTTGCAGGCTTTTTTAAATTTTAAAACAGGGTTTATTGACTTTATATGTGCTGGGATAATATTATAATCCTTTATAGCCTGGATAAATATGCTTTTGGTGCCATATTTAGAGGTGTAGACCCTCGGAATTGCAAGGTTCTTGGAATTTCTGGTGTTATACTCATAGTTTTGTCCTTGTAGAAGAAACTTTATTGTGTCTTTATACGAAAGTTCTCCACTTTTATGTATGAACAGAGAAGCAGATACTTTTATGCAGGGCTCTAGAAGGGGGGATTCCTGAGATTCGAACTAAATCTGCTTTACGGGTGTGTAAGGGAAGGGAATAAACTTCTTTTATTGCCCTTTTCTGGAAAGTACTTACTTGATTTAATAATGTGGTAGTGCATCTTCCCCAAATACTGCACATATATGTTATATGGTTATGTACTAGACTGTAATACAGTGTTTTTAATATATGAGATGAAAGAACATGTTGTAGTTTGTATATTGCTCCTATTGCATGAATAATTTTTTGCTTTACTTTGTATATCAGTTCTTGCCATCTCAGATGTTCATCACAACTCAGGCCGAGATATTTTATTGATGAGACCCTTTCAATAACTGTATTATGTAGTGTTACAGGAATCATGGTTTCTTTGCTGTTGCTAGGTTTAGTGAAATATATATAGTTTGTCTTTTCTGTACTAGGCAGCAATCCATTCAATTTACACCAGTTGTCCAGGACTTTTAAATCATCATTTATTTTGGTTGCTAGTTCTTGTTTGGATTTTGGGCTATATATTAAACTGATATCATCAGCAAATAGTGTTAAGTGGCCCTGTAGCAAACAATTATTGATAATATTCACATAAATTATGAATAGTAGAGGGCCTAAAACTGATCCTTGTGGTACACCACTGACGCTCTTAGTAAGAGAGCTTTTAACGTTGTTTATTTGTACATACTGGTATCTGTTACTTAGGTAATTTTTGATCCAACTATGCGCTACTCCTCGGACTCCTGCATCATGCAGTTTATACAATAGTAAATTATGATCGACAGTGTCAAATGCCTTCTGTATCAAAAACAGACCTGCTGATATATTGCCTTCGTCCAGCGATTTCTCTAAATTTGTGACAATATCAATTAAAGCATCAAGTACACTTAGAGAGTCTTGGAAACCATACTGGTGTTTAAAGAAGTAGTTGCATTGAAAGAAAAATTTCACCAGCCTGCTTTTTATAATTTTTTTAAAGATGGTTTTCAAAACACACTAGGATCACAATAAAGTAATAAAAAGATAAAAATACCTTTAAGTTTTCAATAATATCTATTTGTGTTTGTAATTAATCAGATTAGTTTATTTGTATTATAATAACAAATACACAAAAAAACAGTACGGAATAAAACATTACACAGCTTAACAATTTAAAAAAAATGCGCTATGCAGAAAACCAAAAAAAAGTAATGCCAGACTCATGGGGGAACCCGTGGTGTCCTCTTGTCGGTACGGACATTGTGTTAAAATTGTGGCTAGTCACTACATTCAATAGCGAGATATATGCACAACATATTACTACACAACAAGTACATTATAACGCTGATGTGCCTCCAGATTCTCTCAAGTAGGAAGCACATTTACGGACTTCTTTTCAAGTTTTTTTCTTTCTACAGGAAATGTAATATTCCCTCCCTTCTTGATGCCAAGCCATGGAAATGCTGATAGACCGCTCTATATTTAGACAGCGCACACAAGGAGAATGGTCCTTCGCTCCATGTGCCCGCTCTGCGCTTTCATCTATATAATGCAGCGTGTCTTAATACAGAACTTTGTGATATCTGGGAAAATATATTTTGTTTCATCATATCGCTTAAACTGTGTGGTACGGGAAGAGCAACTTAGTAAATCGGTCTAATGAAAGGGAATTAAATATAGGAATGCCTGAATACATATTACACAAAAGTTGTTTATCTGCAGGAGTTGTTTTTATTTTTCTAGATGTAATCCACGTCACCTTAACTAAGTTACTAACAATATTACCTTATAATCTGTCCCCCATCACTACAAACACGATGCTCTCCACATAATATAAAACAAAGTCCCCGATTCTTGGATATAACCGGTAATCTCGAGAACCACTGGATGTATTTTGATGTGCTTTTCACCATTCTGTAAAGGATTTCCCGAGGAAGGTTTCTATAGAAAAACATTTATTTATGTCCAAAGGAAGCTGAGAAGTAACGATTTCAGTGAATCGAGTCGAAGAAAAACCTGCCGTCCGTGCGCCTTTTAAGCTTACGCCGATAAACATAGTATGTATACGAAGAGTGTAAGAATTGTTCAGCATGAAAAGTTCTACAAGAAACTCCGTGACAGGATATCTCTATATTTAATACACCCCACTGTAAGTGTGTTGACGTTTTCATTTCTTCCAACAATCTCCATTCAGTGGAAAATTAAATTACTAGCTTCGGAGCAAGTTTACGAGCAAGCGAGCGAGCCTATCACCCAGTTTCGGCCAGCATCAAACTGTTGAGTCGTGTCGAGTTAAGACTTCAGAGGAGTAGCCTATATATGTTTGGAGTTTTGCTGTTCACCTCGGCTTTTCTGAATTGGTGCATTTTAAGCTTACGCCGGGGCGGGTTGCTAGTTAGTAGTATACATAGTATAATAGTATAATAGTATAATGCCTTACTATTGGGTTGAATCACTCGTGTCTTTTGTTTTTGGGAGGCAGTGACCGTTTGTGGATGTCATTGTGGGTTTGGTAGTGTTTTGTAGAGCTATTTTGTATTGTATATTTGGTTCTGACGATGCTTGCTTCACTAGTGGAATATGTCTTCCCTCTTCTGTAGTCCATAACAAATATAATTACGACCACATGTATTATTTTTTTCAAGATTATTTGATTTGTATGTCCCAGTAATTGGGAATAGATTATGTTGCCCGACGGAAAGCCGTCCCCGTGGTGTTTGGGTAGGGCTCCTGCCTCGCACCTGGCAGCCCTGGGTTCGATTCTTGGCTCTGTCAAGGATTCAAAAACTGACGTGAGGGCTGGAACGGGATCCACTCAGCCTCGTGAGGACAAATGAGTAGCTGTCTGACAGTAAGGCTGCGCCCCGGTCACGGAGACCAAGACTAACGACCGAGGGGACCCGATGTGCTGACTACGCGTCACCTCATAATCTGCAGGCCAAATGGCTGGGCAGCGGTCGTTTGGTTGGCCTAGGACCTTCATGGACTGTAGCGCCACGGGGTTTGGTTTGGTTGGTTTGCCCGACTGAAAAGTTGGAATATCTCATTGTCTCTTGTACATAGGCAAAACTGAAACTTGGCTTCATAGCTCTCTATTGTCAGACAGATTCAACACACACACACACCCAAGTTCACGGGGCTACATAAACATGAAGTCGATAACTGAACCAACAAAAAAAACATGTATACATTCACACCTCGTGGCGCAGTGGCTAGCGTCCTTCCGTATCAACTTAAAGGCACGGGTTATATTCCCGGCTCTGTCGTGAAATTTAATTCGTGTCTGAGGGCTGTAACGCAGAACACTCATCTTCGTGGGAAAGAACTAAGAGGAAATGGGTCGATCAAACCTGGAAGTGGTTTATAGTCGTTTCCCACTTCTGCTCCAGTCAATAGGACCTAACTAAAGGCCATGGCTGCTTCCTACCGAATTCTAGCCCTAATTGCAATTACACACACTATTACAGCCATCACAATAACACAGGTTACCGGAAAAATTAAAATACACACACCCTAATACATTGGGCTAAATGAAACAACAGCATCGCACATCTAGTTATTGGAGTTGTAGATTTATTTAGCGTATGACTTTTAGTGACGCGAGTGTCGGAGGACATGTTCGGCTCACCAGAGGCTGTAGCTGTTTCAAGCGGACACACATTGGGTGAGCTACAAGTTCCGTTCAATTTCAAGTAGTACCAACTTTCGATACCAGATGTCACTGACACCTAGTGGTGAACGTTGGAACTTTGATAGATCGTTTCCACGAAATCTAACCTAGAAATTTAGCTTCACACGAGTTTATTTAGTGGATCTTTTACATGCCATAAATCTATGACATAGGACCGCCAGCTTCACATCCCCTCCGAAGGAAGGCAAACTGAAGGATTTTAACGCTCTTAAAAAATCCGACGACTTCGGCCGGGTTTGAACCCACGATCTTGGGAACAGCAGTTCAGCATGCTACCAACTACGCCACCGAAGCCACCTGGAGTTGTAGACGAAAGTCATAATGAATTGAACATTTTAAAAATCTTCGAAAAGAACACAGTAAAATTGTGTATATTCATTTTTCACAAAAGAAATCATGAGAGATCTTTAAAAAAATTTAATCACGAGTTACGAGCTGGCAAAAGCCGTAAATCTTAAATTTCTCCAAGACTGAAGGTTACAATTATTAAGAGTTCAATATTCCTTTTAATTACGATGTCTTTAGAGAATACCCGTTCCTATCTGACACGCTATCCTCCCAATCTCAGTCAGACATTGTATACTCAAGGAAAATAATTATCTGTGTTAACATTTATTCCTCAAATTCATGCTGATGACCTGGTTGTATTACTGACTCTGTTGAAAGTTTACAAGCCAACATCTCAGTTAGAAGCGGAATATGGTATGAAAATCAGTTTTTCAAAAACACAGGTCATGTCGTGTAAGAAAGAAACACAAGAAAGTATAATGCCAGATGGAAGGAACTAAATTAGAGCAGGTGGGCCATTTTAGATTCTTATCATGGGTATTCTCTCACGTTGGTAGTATGGGGAAGTAAATAGAGTCGAGGTGTAGAAAAGCTAATACCGTGAGTTCTCTGTTGATATCTACAGTATTCTGCAAGAAGGAAGTTAGCGTAGCGACGAAACTCTACCTATATCGCTCAGTATTCAGGCCGACCTTGCTGTATGAAGTGAGAGCTGGGTAGACTCAGGATATCTGATACATTAGCTAGAGGTAGATCGGTCGGTTCCTCAGCTTAGGGGCTACGACAACGCGGTCATGTAGCCCCGTGCACTTTAGGTGTGTGTAGAATCTGTCTGGTAACCGGTGTTAGTTGTGATGGCTGTATTAGTGCGTGTTATCTGTAATTCGGGTAAGGACTGCAGACGGTCAATTTCAAGTACTTTTGCTACCAAATGCTACCGTTAACGACACCTAGCCTTGAACTTGGCTACTAGATGCATCCGCAACCAGCACCTGGTGGCGGGCATTGGAACTTAATGGCGTTTATCAAATTTAACCTACAAATTTTAGCTTCACACAAGTGTGGTCAGTGGAAGGTTCTGTTACATGTGTGTGAAGCCAAACTATAGGTTAAACATTTGAATAACGCTCTTAGTTTCCAACGTTCGCCACCAGGAGGCGACTGCGGTAGCGTCTAGTAACCAAGGTCTGAACTAGTAGTCGTTAACGGTGGCGTTTGGCGGCAACATTAGAAACTACTTGAAAATGCAATGTTGACAGTCCTTACTTGAATTAAAAACAGATAGCACACACTAATACAGTCATCACAATGCACACCGGTTATCAGACAGATTCTACACCCACACACCCAAACTACACGGGGCTACATGACCGCGTTGTCGCAGCCCGTAAACTGAGGAACCAACCAACCAATCATCTCTTACATGACATAAATCTATGACATGGGCCCGCCGGCTTTACTTCCCCTCCGAAGGAAGGCATACTGAGGGATTTTTAACGCTCTTAAAAAAATTCCGACCATTTCAGCCGGGTTTGAACCCGCGACCTTGCGCACAGAAGCTCAGCAAGCTACCAACTACGCCACTGAAGCCGCTAGCTGGATGAAACTGATATGAGGGTAGCATGAATGATTGCTGGGACAAATAGATGGGAACAATGGCAGGAAGGCACTCGTCATAAAGAGATAAAGGCTAAGTTAGAAATGAACACGCTAGATGGAGCTGTTCGTATGAGCCGACTCAGATGGTGGGGTCATGTGGAGATAATGAGGGAGCAGAGATTACCTATTAATAAGAGGTTAATGAGTAACAGAGGTAGACCTAGAAAGAATGGTTAGATTCAGTGTTAAGCATTTTCAAAGTGAGAAGTGTAGAAGCAGAGGAGGCCACAGTGCTAACTGCTTATAGGGGATCATGGATGCGACTTGTTCACAAACAGAGGCTTGCTGACTACACTGGACGCTGAAAGGCAAAACAGTCCCAAATGAAAATGTATGTTTGTTTTCATGTGAGCTAGCCTATCCCTACAAAGTTCAAAATCATATCCGTCTGGATATTGGAACGGTCCTGGTGGGTGTGTGCGCTGAGTTTTGATGTCCTCTTCGACCAATCGTAGCATGTAAGTCACTCATCCAGCAACCTGTCCGTGGTTGATTTTGATTGATTTTATTTCCACGGGTACACTTAGAGCGTAAGAGCTCATTTACAGTAGCGCCCTACATATAATAAGATTAGGGCTTATAAAAATAAAGCATTTTGCTAAAACTTAAATCATATGATATGGTGAGAGAGCCTACGGTACATTTTGGGGGAAGTAGTTGCAGCAGAGTCGCCTCCGTAGCGTAGCGGTCGGCACGGTTAGCTGCCATCCCGGAGGTCCTGGGTTCGATTCCCGGCTCTGCCACGAAATTTGAAAAGTGGTATGAGGACTAGAACGGGGTCTACTCAGCTTCGGGTGGTCCAAATAAGTAGAGGGGGTTCGATTTCTATCTCAGCCATCCTCGAAGTGGTTTTCCGTGGTTTCCTACTTCGTCTCCGGGCAAATGCCAGGATGGTGCCTACTGTAAGGCCACGGCCGCCTCCTTCCCTATTCCTTGCCTATCCATCCTAATCATCCCCTCCCTTCCCTCATGAGGCCCCTGTTCGCTTTGAAGGTGAGGTCGCCTGGGCGAGGTGCTGATCACACCTCACCAGTTGTATCCACTCTGACTAGATGTTTCCAGCTCTAGGACACTGCCTGGAATGGCGGTAGAGGTGAGTTCCCTCGCTGAGTCCGTGGGAGCCACCAACCAGGAGGGTAAAATTGACTAAATAAATTTAAAAAAAGTTGCAGCAGTGTGATTGGTCGTAAAGACTGTGATAATTTGGCGTGCTCACCCTACTTCATTGCTCCAGCGTTCTAAATGTCGATCCACACTATACATTACGTAACCTTTCGTTTCCTTTCCATACCTCTTACGATAAAATTTATTGTATTCACACAATACAGTACATTACAGTACCGTTCAATTATTACGAAGATATGCGGAAATGTTGGAACTTAGAGGCAGAATGTGGTCAGGAAGAAATTTAGTTGCATGTGCTATTATTTTAGACGAGGAGGAACTTAGAATAAGAAAGAGGACATGAAGAAAATGGGTTCATGATATGTTAAAAGGAGAATATGTTACTTTATTCCAAGAGCTAACAACCGACAGTAGTGGCTACGCTGGCTAACGCGCAGCATTAGGTCATGGGGCGAAGCTCTCTGCTGACTCGGTAGACGCGTGGGTTCGAGCCCCACCGTCGGCCGTCCTTGAAATGGTTTTCCGTGGTTTCCCATTTTCAACACCAGGCAAATGCTGGGACGGTACCTTCTGACAGGCCACGGCCGCTTCCTTCCACATCCTTGCCCAGTTTCATTCAACATCATTCATTTCATCTCTCATTAACTCCTCTCATGAGGTTGGAGTCAGGAAGGGCATCCGGCCGTAAAAACCATCGCCACAAAGACTTCCATCGCATCTCATCCCCGACCCCGTTGGAAAACGGGAATAATAAGGGGTAGACATATACAATAATATTCCAAGAGCTAACAGATGATGATACAAATTTTTTCCAGTACTTTTCGAATGTCAAAGTGTCAATTTCATGTTTTACTTTACAATATTGAAGAACGGCTCCAGCTGCAAAACACAAGATTCAGAGAAAGCATAAGTGCAAAACAAAAACTTTGTGTTTGTTTAAGGTAAGTGTTCTTCACCGAACTACTTGTTTTTCCTTGAAATTATTATCACTGTATTTACTGCTTTGTAAATCATACAGCGCTGAATGTCTTCTTGCTGGCTGAATCGTCCATGATGCTGCAATAGACACGGAATTGTAGTGGATGTCAATACATGTCCGCATACGTTCCGTAAACATTGCTGCGAATTAATCCTGTCGGGAAACGCAAGTTTCACTGAAGGTGTATGTAATGTGCAGTGTGCATGTGCTCATTTAAAATACAGTAAACTTTCATGAACAGAGATGAGATGGAAATGAAACAGAAATGTTACGTAATGTGTAGTGTGAATCGACCTTTACCCGACTAATTTCATCCTGTTCAGGGATGACACAACTTTCCATGTGATCTGGCCAACACGTATACAAAATTTCAACGATGTCGGGAGATTGACGTTCGCGATGTTCCCTTGGGAGGTATTCTAGTATCAAACACTATTCGCTGAAGTACATCTTTACAAATTCCTATTTCATTAATTATTTTCAAAGAAGTATCTGACTTACCATCAACTACAACAATGTTGACAGTCCGGAATGGAATGGAAGTGATCATTTAGCCCCGTGTCCTTGGGTGTGCATAGAATTTGCATGACAACGTCTTCTGAATTTTTCCTCTTGAGGCTGAGTGTACCCGTTCCAGCCCTCAAACCAAACTTTGTTTTTGACAGAGCCAGTAATCAAACCCGGACCAAGGAGGTGGTCGGAATTATTTCTGCCTGGACATCTGAAAACGTCGTCATTAAGCTGCATTTAAAAAGCAGTATAGAAAGCTTCGAAGCAACATCTCAGTGTTGCCTTATTAACAACTGAAATCGTAATCTTTCATTCGGTCAACATGAGAACAATCCCAATTAAATTGGCAAATGTGATATGGCCTGAAAAATATCATATGTGACTGAAAGTTATTTTCACATATTACAAGAGGAGTGGGATTAAACGGATGATACACTGTATAACAAAAAGAAAAAACGACGGACCGGAAGGCATTGTCCGATTGTAAGGAAATTACGTTTGCAAAGACATTCGGACCAAACATGCAACTGATTAAAGCTTCGTATCCAATGAATGAACAGCGGGAACTCCCGCCCATCCGAACTGCGCATGCATCAGGTGTATATAAGGGGCGATTCTGAAGCGTATGCTCCAAGTAGCTGCTGCATTTGACTGCGATATCGTGCTCATTACGAGCAGATGTCAGAGTTTGAAATAGGTCGTGCGATCGGATTGAAAGAAGCTGGTTTGTCGAATCGAGCTCTCGCTGGACATCAGGGTCGAGGTGATGCGGCGATCAGACGATGCTGGCAAGCGTGGGTCAGCAACGGCAGGCATCAGTGTCAGGACGGTAGTGGTCAACCGAGGGCCACAACAGCACGGGCAGAGAGAGAGCGATTGTCAGCACCGGAGTCGTCGTTATCAACAATCCAGCGTGTGACCCGCACACATGTGTCCAACATGACCATCAACAGACGTCTGAGCAACAGGAATTTGCGCTCGCGCCACCCGTTACGCAGCTTTCCACTCACGCCTGTTTTCCTTCAAGTCAGATTACAGTGTTGCCGCGCTCGAGCAACGTGTAACTGCGCTGACTGGGGACGTATAGTCTTTAGAGACGAGTCCCGTTTCCAACGGTGCCCTGACGGCAACCGCAGACGTGTTTGGAGACGTCCAGGCCAGCGTGGGAATCCTGCCTTGACTATTGCACGCCACAAAGCCCCACAACACGGGGTGATGGTCTGGGGTGCCATTATCCATTGATAGCCGGACCCCTCTGGTAGTTATTCCTGGCACACTGACAGCACAGCGGTATGTTGATGACATTCTACGGCAGGTTGTGTTACCGTTCCTTCAGCGACATCTAGGCCTTACTTTACAACAGGGTAATGCCCGGCCGCACACGGCACGTGTTGCTATGGACTATCTTCAAGCTTGCCTTATCCTTCCTTGGCCAACTTGGTCGCCTGATCTCTCTCCCATAGAGCACATTTGGGACGTCAAGGGAAGGCGACTGCGAACATCCCGGAATGTCGCCGATTTAGCCCGACAGTTGGAGACCATTTGGCACGAAATTCCGCAGGACACCATCCGGGAACTTAATCAGCCCATGCCACGCCAAGTGACAGCTTTCATCCAGGCCATGGGTCTACAACTTATTGACGTCCTCACGTTGTAACGCTCTAACTCTGCTATACATTATTCGATTGTTGTTCTGCACTTTTGATCGTTTGCAGTGGCGGCCGGTGGAATGTAAAGCTGGGTGTTGCACCAACATTTCTGATGTCGCAATTTTATATGAGAAGTTTACACATGTAACAAAAATCAATTAACGTTAGATAAACTACATTTCTATAAAAACTGAAATACATGGGTTTTCCAAAATAACTGTACGTTCGACAAATAGACAAATTTTAATGGCTCTTTTGGGCTTCTTCCAATAGGAATTCATAAAAAATCATATGTATGTATTTACGCCCTATGCCTGAGTTAATTGGAAGAATTTAAAACACAGCAGGTTGTCTAAGGATAATAAACATTCTCAGCATAAAAACATGGCAACCGAAAAGTTTGTACGTTACAAAAAATGATATTACTAACAAAGACGGGCACATATTCTGCATAAGGATAGGTTGTTTTTTTTACTATAGCTTGAACCCCATCAGAGGAACCAGCCATGAAGTGCGCTCTGTCATACGTCTGCGCAATTCATTTTTGCGGAGTTTCATTCAATTTCTGCTTCTTTAATTAATCCAGTAAACACGCTGCTAATGTGTGTGCATCATGTTTTGTTTGCCTCTTACTACGTAACTTATCGGTACACAACAGCCATCTGAAATATGTTTGAAATATCACTAGTTTCATCTGCTATAATGGCTAAAATTTCCGATTCCCTTATTTGCTTTGATACTTCTTCTTGGCAAACCACCAACATAATCTGTAAAATTTAATTTTGAATTGTTTTGGACATTCCTTTGAAAACAGTTGCCCTTACCAAAATGACCTTTAACACAGCATCCAACTCAACGCTAAAATTAATTAGTTCTCTCAAAACACCTGGATTTGTTGATGTTACACTTTATCATGATCACGCAAGGCCAGTTCGAAAGAGCCACAGAAACGAATACAGTTTATTACAATATTTAACACATACCTATTGTGCCTAACTTCTTCGTTATATTCCGCAATTTACCTTCTATAGACACTGTCCAATTGTGCAGCTTCGTTAACAGTTCCAAAAGTGTCATTTTCAAACAGCTGAAGATTGGTTGGTTCCTCAGTTTAGGAGCTGCGACAACGCGGTCATATCCTGTACTTTGGGTGTGTGGAGAATCTGTCTGATAACCGGTGTTAATTGTGATGGCTGTATAAGTGAGTGTCATCTGTTTTTAATTCAAGTGCGGACTGCAGACATTGAATTTCAAGCAGTTCCTACTTTTGGCGCCAAAGGCCACCGTAAACGACTACTAGTTCAGAACTTGGTTACTACACGCCATCGCAGTCGGCTCCTGGCGACGAACGTTGGAACCTAAGAGCGTTGTTCAAATTTTTAACGTATAATTTAGCTTCACACAGGTGTAATTAGTGGAAGATTCTTTAACATGCCATAAATCTATGACATGGGACCGCCGGCTTTACTTCCCCTCCGAAGGAATGCATACTGAGGGATTTTTAACGCTCTTAAAAATCCGACGACTTCGGCCGGGTTTGAACCCGCGATCTTGGACATAGAGGCTCAGCATGCTACCAACTACGGCACCAAAGCCACAGAGCTGAAGATTCATGTTTCTTTATTTTAGGGATTAATTTCCGTAACTCCTATTTTGGTCCACGCGGATTCTCCACCAACAAACATGGAAAACAGAATAAAGCGTTTTTAATATCGCATTCACATAACCAATTATTATTGCCTTAAATATATCCTTTAAACGCCCTCGTAGCCTATACTTATATTTTGGACAATACTTATCTGGTAATGGTCTACCGAGTGTTTTTACTGTGAGTTTATCGTCATCAGGGAGCTGGGAAAGCTGTCTAACTAGTAAATTACTTGCTCTATTAATTTTCACTTACACTCCACAATACAATTAATGTTTCAAACTAAACATTCCGTTTAAATAAAATACTAACTTACAAGATGCACAGATGATACATCTGGGTGCTATATCGGAAAGTGGCGCGAAAGGCAAACTAACAAAACACTGAATTTTGCTAGCCTGAAATTTCGTAGTGAATGCATAGTAGTGAATCAACCAAACAATAATAATACTAATAATAATGCACGGTTATGTATCTGCCTGGAACCAAAATACTCATTCAACTAAATACAGAACTAATCGCAACCCAAATCCCGCAAGAACAAGAGTGGTAAAAGCAAACATAAACCGCTACAGTACACCAACAATACGTCGCAAAATAGTTCAGCCGATTATCTACTGTACTTATAGCAATGGTGGCGTTCTTAGGCTCGCTTCACAGAACAATTGACAAAAATATTAAATGAAGTTATGATGAGATCACATCTAAAAACAAGATGTTCAGTAAAGAACATATAGCCTACTTTCTCCTAAATGCATGGGTATTGTTATAACTCTTTGTCCTTTTCAAGGAGTATAAGTGAATGTTGGTTGTAGTAGCTTGTTGAAATACAACGTGCTATAGGGATATTAAACATGAATATGAGGTGCCCTTTGCTAGTGCTACCTCTGTACCAAATTTCGTTCAATTCGGTTTCGCCGTGTTTGAATTGATAGGGGGAATCGATTTGCACACATACTTGGCCACCATCTGCAAACTATTGGGCTGATGTTCTTGCAGTTTGGTCAGAATATGTTTCCCACATAAAGATATGGTGTTGCAAAATTTGGTAGAGACTAGATTATTAGGTTGGTCGTAATTACATTTTAGCTTTTAACATTTGGGTGGCCGCGATTACGTTTCCGTCAAGATAGCGGTGATATAAAACATGACACTGAGGTGCCTCTTGCTAGTGCTACCTCTGTACCAAATTTCGTTCATTCGGTTCCACCGTGTTCGAATTAATAGGGGGAATCAATTTTGACATAAAGATGGCCGCCATCCGCAAACTATTAGGCTAATGACTTATTAGATTGGTCAAAGGATGCTCCCTCCATAAAGGTATGTTGTTGCAAAGTTTGGTAGAGATCGAATGGTTATGTTAGTCGTAATTTGATTTAAGCTTTGAACATTCGTGTGGCCGCCATTACGTTTCAGTCAAGATGGCGGCGATATAAAACATGATACTGAGGTGCCCTTTGCTAGTGCTATCTCTGTACCAAATTTCGTTCCATTCTGTTTCACCGTGTTTGAATTAATAGGGGGAATCGATTCTGACACAAAGATGGCCGCCATCCGCAAACTATTAGGCGAATGACCTATTAGATTGGTCAAAGGATGCTCCCTCCATAAAGGTATGTAGTTGCAAAATTTGGTTGAGATCGGATGATTAGGTTAATCGTAATTTGTTTTAAGCTTTGAACATTCGTGTGGCCGCCATTACGTTTCAGTCAAGACGGCGGCGATATAAAACATGACACTGAGGTGCCCTTTGCTAGTGCTACCTCTGTACCAAATTTCGTTCCATTAGATTCCTCCGTGTTCGAATTAATAGGGGGAATCAATTTTGAAATAAAGATGGCCGCCATCCGCAAACTATTAGGCTAATAACCTATTAGATTGGTCAAAGGATGCTCCCTCCAAAAAGGTATGTTGTTGCAAAGTTTGGTAGAGATCGGATGGTTATGTTAGTCGTAATTTAACTTAAGCTTTGAACATTTGTGTGGCTGCCATTACGTTTCTGTCAATATGGCGGCGATATAAAACATGACACTGAGATGCCCTTTGCTAGTGCTACCTCTGTACCAAATTTCGTTCCATTCGGTTTCACCGTGTTTGAATTAATAGGGGGAATTGATTTTCACACAAAGATGGCCGCCATTCGCAAACTATTAGGCTTATGACCTATTCATTTGGTCAAAGGATGCTTCCTCTATAAGGGTATGTTGTTGCAAAATTTGGTAGAGATCGGATGATTAGGTTAATCGTAATTTGATTTAAGCTTTGAACATTTGTGTGGCCGCCATTACGTTTTCGTCAAGATGGCGGCGATATAAAACATGACACTGAGGTGCCTTTTGTTAGTACTACCTCTGTACCAAATTTCGTTCCATTCGGTTGCACCGTGTTCGAATTAATAGGGGGAATCGATTTTCACACAAAGATGGCCGCCATCCGCAAACTATTACTCTGATGACCTATTAGTTTGGTCAAAGGATGCTCCCCCCATAAAGGTATGTTGTTGCAAAATTTGGTAGAGATCGGATGATTAGGTTAGTCGTAATTTGATTTAAGCTTTGAACATTTGTGTGGCCGCCATTACGTTTCCGTCAAGATGGCGGCGATATAAAACATGACACTGAGGTGCCTTTCGTTAGTACTACTTCCGTACCAAATTTCGTTCCATTCGGTTGCACCGTGTTCGAATTAATAGGGGGAATCGATTTTCACTCAAAGATGGCCGCCATCCGTAAACTATTACGCTGATGACCTATTGGTTTGGTCAAAGGATGCTCCCCTCATAAAGGTATGTTGTTGCAAAATTTGGTAGAGATCGGATGATTAGGTTAGTCGTAATTTGATTTAAGCTTTGAACATTTGTGAGGCCGCCATTACGTTTCCGTCAAGATGGCGGCGATATAAAACATGACACTGAGGTGTCCTTTGCTAGTGCTACCTTTGTACCAAATTTCGTTCAATTCGCATTCACCGTGTTCGAATTGATAGGGGGGGACAGACATTCAGAGTACACACACTCACACACACACAGACACACACACACACACACAGACACACACACAGACTCACACACACACATACACACACACAGACAGACACACTTTTTTCGCCCTGTGTTGATCTCATAAGTCTACTTTCATTTTTTGCAAAAATCGAAAGTAGGCTAATAATTGGGTGTGAACCAACTAATGTCTCCCTATGAAATTCCGATATTTGTATTGTTGTGGGTGGTGTAGCATTCCCTAGTGGTGTAGGAAAGAAACTACCCTTCATGGGCAGATGACCTCGTAGTTCCGCCCCTTAAAACAACAGTAACTAACCAACTAAACTACCCTTCGCGGGGTAAGAGAAATCGAGGGTGTTGTCATTTCCAAAGAGTGGTGTAGCCTAACGGTGCCATTTGGAACTGAGTGTTGCCAGGGGGCTGGCAGCTCGTCTGCAACTCCCTACTACCCATGCTGGCCAGCAAGCATGTACAAGCTTGGCCTCGTCCTGTACGCCGCGCTGTCTACTTGGGAGTCGCAACAAGAGAGCTAACCCCCTGGAGTTTGATTTGAAGGCGGCAGCCTTTATAGGTACAGTGTGAAGCATTACGATAAATAATAACAAAATATCGATGATTTAAACACATTTTTGAGTGCATTAGATCTATAAAACTAAAACATTAAAGGAAAAAAAAACGACGAATTAGTTGTAAAATTATTGGGAGTTGTGCAACGCTGCAACAATATCACCAGCCGCCCTTGATCGTTTGTTTTTTATGTCTGTTCCTCACATCCACCGATGTTTATCGCCATCGGACAATTCCTTCCTGGTGGGTCGGTTTTATTTTATATATATATATATATACTAGCAGAAGTACCCGCTCTTCGAACGGTCTTCGTTGTTAATAACCAGACGTCATCAATTGAGCTACTGTTGCAATGGTTAGTGGCTTGTCATTCCTTCATAAGTTTATCAGAACGAAGTTAGTTTTCTGGGTATATCGCAGACACTGTTATTTTAAGGGCTATAAAATGTGGTTTTCGGAGACACTTTATAGACTCCCTAGTTTTGTGTCACACATTGAGAAGCGCAACATATGCTTTGGTCGTCCTTCTAGGATAATTTTTATTTTTCGCCTATTTTAGCATGTAGTTTGAAACGTTGTTCCTTATACCCACCCTTCTATGAGAAGTACGTTGAAGAGTTTTCTATATGATTGGTGTATTGACTCATGGTTACAATACCTAATTTTACGATGCTCCAAGCACCCAAACATGAATTATAGGCGTACATAAACATAAAGATATATCAACCACACAGTATCAAACAAAATCATCTTTACGATGAACCCGTTTGTCGACAAAAATATCATTAGTTAAAATGCGCTCTCAAGCTAAATTCACCTGACGTGAAAATAATATTGAAAACCTCGTACCGTAGACAAAACGCATTATATGTCAAATTAAAACTGACCCTCACCGTTGTGGAAAGTCCCCATCCCCAGGAAGTCCCCTTTAATAAATTATAAATTCGGGATTTGTAGCCTCCAACGGCCCAAATTCCCAAAAACTGCAAAAAAAAAAAATTAATAATAATAATAATAATAAAAAAACACTATTCTAATCCAAGAATTTTTGAAAATAATATTGCTGTATTGCTTTTAGGAGATATAATAGACCTTCTGTACAACATATCGCATAACGCACGTGTAAGTCACGTGTAAACATTCTAGGGTACCCTTTGACCCCCTTAATCGCATTGTTGAATTTTACAGTCTATGTTTGATTCCACGATCACCTTACAGCCATTTGCAAACTTTTACAGAAATGTAATAAATTGAGTGGCATTGCTTCTTGCAGAAATAGATGGAAAGTTGGATGTCACCTCTTGTGATACTGGTGTCATGGTTACCGGCTTGCATTACTTCATTAGTTTCTTCTTGTTGTTCTTCTTCTTCTTTCGGATGGGCCAGCTAAGGACCACGACGTTCAACTTTTCAGTTTGGCGAGGGACTTGATGTATGCCCAATATTCGCGCATTATCTGGCTATGTTTCTCCTTTCTCTCTTTTGTCCAGATGATGCCGGTTTTCTTACAAGGTGGTCTGTCCTGAAAACTCTTCTGTTTAAGTACCTTTCTGAGATGTGATCGGCTTCAAATATCACCTTTCATTATCTTCAGTTCTTGGATATCCTTGTTAACTACTGTTAGCGACGGTGTCAAGCTCTTTCTGTTTCCCCCAGTAGTTGAGAAGCCGGTTGGTTAGTCTTGTTGGGTTCATCCATGACACATGTCCGTAGAAAGCCAGACGTCTCTTCCTGGCCTCATCTGTGATTTTCTCAGCATATCTATATAGCTCCTGATTTGGCCTTCTTCTGTACTCGTCATCTATTTATTAGTTTAGTAAATTAAATTAGTTTTCTGAGAATATGTCAGAAACGTGGTTTTAGAGCCTTAAGACGTAGTAGTCTCCGAGCCACCGAAGGGCTGAAAATGAGCTTTGTCTTGTCTTTGTACGCCATAATATAATAATAATCATAATAATAATAATTTAATAATATAGGGTTAGGGATATAATAGACCTCCTGTACCACACCCGCACGTGTAAATCGCGTGAAGAAATTCAAGAGTACCCCTTGACCCCCTTAAGCACATTATATATGTATTGCTGAATTCTACAGCTTAATTTGGTTCCATGATAACCTTATAGCCGTTTGCGAACGTTCACAGTAATGTCATAAATTGAATGGCATTGCGTATTACAGAAATAGATGGACTTATGAGATTGCGTTGCCATGGTTACAGGCTTGCGTCCTTTCAATACCTTAATAAATGAAATTAGTTTCTGGGTATATCTCAAAAGCTGTTGGTTTTAAGACCTTAAAATATGGTTTTCAGGGCCCGTAGGGCTCCCGAGTTTTGTTTTTCAAATTGAGACGCTGAAAATGAGCTTTGTCTCGTCTTTCTACGCCCATTTCAGCATGCATTTTAAGGGGGTAGGCCCTCTTTTATGAGAGGTATGGAGAAGATTTACATCAATAATTACTTTCGTGCCTCTGATGGACATCTGTACCAAATCTTACGTTGATCCACTCAGCCGTTCTCGAGTGATGCGCGTGCAAAGTTGTACACAGACAAACAAACGGACTGACAAAAAAATTGTTTTTGCGCGCAACCGTCATAAACCAGTCTGATATACAGTGTATGTTTCGCACGTCAAGTGAGCATCGTCAGATCCATGAAACGGCACAAATCTACAATTTATAGAAATATTTTGTCTTGTAGAAGTGTACGTTTTCGCATGATCTGACGATGCTCGGTTGGCGAGTGAAACATGTCATCCTTTTAATCCCCTTCCTCTTGTAATCAGGCTGGCTGCGTGGCTCAGCGTTAACGTTCTCGCTTGCTGTGCTCAAGGTTGCAGGATCGAATCCGAGTGCAGTCAGCTGGCATTTGAGGGTGCGCAAATGAGAGAGAGCCGTGTCAGTTGATTTACTGGCATGTTAAAGATTCCCTTCGGGATAAACTTCCGGCACCCCGGCGTTTCTAAAATCCGCAGTCGTTAAATGGGACGTAAAACAAATAGCATTATTAATCTTGTAATCTGCCCAAATATCTTTCAATTACATGCAATATTTTTTTCATGTTGTATCATATTTCCCAATAATTAGGCTAGTTCTCGAGTTGAGCGAATGAAAAGTTTGAATTTCAATTTTAAAAAGGTCATATCTACAGAAGTCATATAAGTACGAAGACTATCACTGGATACCTATAACTCCATTCTGTATTTGGCAAAATAAGGATACAGATTAAAATATTATTTATAATAATTTATTGCAACCAAATGGTCATAATATAACACTCAGGTATACATCAAAGATAATTATATTAGTTAATGTTTGGAAATATTGTCACTTAATGACACAATTGTGTCAAGGTTCCTTGTTTACTAGCACATGTCATTGAATGATATACGACATGACATTGTTTGTCGCAAAAGACACATACGCAGCTTGGTCCCGGCTTGTGAAATCCTAAGTTCCTGCATACCTTATGGTGTAAAATAATCTAAAATTAGAACCCAAAAGTGCACAAAGCTTTGATTTTGTTAAAAGATTAAAATATTACGCAGGTGTTTATCATAGAATCAAGTATATAGACAGGATATTAAGTGAAAAACTGAATTGAAATAACACACACGAAAATGCTGTTTTGAAGTGTTCGGTGATATTTACTGTAGTTTAGGATAAATTCAAAAGTGTGAAATTTGATTCCTGCTGCCAGAAAAAAGTGTACGTGACAACTGAACATAGAGAACTGAAGCGCAAAAGTGCAAACATATCGTGGTGTAGTGGCTAGGATTCTTGGCTGTCACCTCAGCGGTCCGTATCCGATTCCCGCCTCTGTCAAAAAATTAATTCTGATCGGAGGGGTGGAATGGGGTGCAATCAGCTTCGTGAGTCAGAATTGAGAAGAGGTACTGTAGGTTCAATTCTGACCTAAGCGATCCTAGAGGTGGATTTCCCGGTAAATGTCGAGATAGTTCCTAAATTGAAGACACGGTCACCTCCTGTACATTCCTAGCCACAATTAGAAGTACAGTACAGTACACACACTCATACAGCCATTCAATAATGCAGGTTATCAAACAGATTCCACCCCCCCCCCCCCCCCAATGTAGTAGGGATTACATAACCACGATGTCTTAAAGCCACTAAATGAATCAACAAAAACATACACACATGCACGGACTAGAGGCTATTTTATGTGTGCTTGAAATAGCATGTTGTAGTAGCAAGTTGCAATTTGGTTGGTTGGTTCCTCAGTTTAGGAGCTGCGACAACGCGGTCATTAGCGCCGTGTACTTTGGGTGTGTGTAGACTCTGATAACCGGTGCTAATTATGACGGCTCTATTAGTGTGTGTTATCTGTTTTTAATTCAAGTAAGGACTGCAGACATTCGATTTCAAGTTGTTCCAACTTTTGCTACCAAACGCCACCGTCAACGACAACTAGATCTGAACTTTGTTACTAGATGCCACCGCAGTTGGCTCCTGGCGACGAACGTTGGACCCTGAGAGTGTTAGTCAAATATAACCTATAATTTAGCCTCACACAAGTGTAATTAGAGGAAGGTTCTTTATCATGCCATAAATCTATGACATGGGACCACCGCGGCGGCTTTACTTCCTCTCCGAAAGAAGGCATACTGAGGGATTGCAAGGTGCTCCTTAGCCAGTCAAATATAAATTTTCAAGAGTTCTCTTGGTTAGTTTAGTGAGGGGATTGCTTTCCTGGAATCATTGATAGTACCATATTTCCAAGAAGAGAAATCATATAGATTAAACATGAATTCCCTGAGATTCGCAGAATTCAGGTAGCGAGATCGGATAGGCTACTACACTAATGCCATAGCTCCCACGCTGCTTGCTTCCCACGTTGCGAGGACAAGTAGTGGATGAAATTCATGTCTCCTCAGATATTCATCGGCTAAAACAAAATGGCTCACGATCAAAAGCGTTTTTATGTTCGACGATGTCGAAATGTAAATATTATATGTCAGAATAGGGGTCATTAAAGTACCGGTACTATTTTTCATTGTGAAACAGTTTCTCCAACTAATCAGAGCACATCCATTGACCAATTAGGTAAGAATTGCTTCGCACATGCGCTCAAAATCCAACATGTTTGACATGAATTACATGATTTGAAAGTTGACAATTTATATTGGATCAACCATTGTAGTTACAATCCCAAACACAAAGACAAAGTCAGCACGAACCTTTACGGTAACAGGAAAATACTATGAAATATGCATGAAATTTGTGAAACTACGTCCAGAAGTTTGCAACACACCATCCTTGTACCGTAGCATAGAGCATAGCAGACGGCGATGACTATACCGACATGGAGAGTGTGCACCGTTCGTTTGCATAAACAAACTGCAGAATATTGAAAAATAAATAGCACTATACCTTAATATCCGCAACTCCAATTTCTACACAGGGCATTGCATTCGTAGGATTTCGCCGACAATTTTAGTGAATGCTGCTGTTAATATAAACACACTAGAACGTCATGGTGCAGATCGCCAGGCTGTAAACATATGGGATTGCCAAGCAGACAGAGCACATGCGTGGGTCGGAGAACTTGTATAGCACAGACAGCAAACTCTGCTCTAGCACTCCGATCACTAAATTCAAGTGACTGAAACTCGACAGATATTTATGAATATTTCTGTTCGAACATGAAATAAATCAAGATGTTCAGTAAAGAACATATAGCCTACTTTTTCCTAAATGCATGGGTATTGTTATAACTCTTTGTCCTTTTCAAGGAGTAGACAATTGAATGTTGGTTGTAGTAGCTTGTTGAAATACAACGTGTTATACGGATATTAAACATGAATATTAGGTGTCCTTTGATAGTGATACCTCTGTACAAAATTTCATTCAATTCGGTTTCACCGTGTTTGAATTGATACGGTGAATCGATTTGCACACATACATGGCCGCTATCTACAAACTATTAGCTTGATGACCTTGTAGTTCAGTCAAACGATGCTTCCCACAAAAAGGTTGCAAAACTTGGTAGTGATCAGATGATTAGGTTGGTCGTAATTTGATTTAAACTTTTAACATTTGTGTGGCCGCCATTACGTTTCCGTCAAGATGGCGACGATATAAAACATGACACTGAGTTGCCTTTTGCGAGTGCTATCTCTGTACCAAATTTCGTTCAATTGGGTTTCACCGTGTTTGAATTGATAGGGGGAATCAATTTGCACACATACATGGCCATTATGTGCAAACTATTCAGCTGTTGATCTTGTAGTTTGGTCAAACGATGCCTACCACATAAAGGTATGTTGTTGCAAAAATTAGTAGAGATCTGATGATTAGGTTGGTCGTAATTTGATTTAAGCTTTTAACATTTGGGTGGCCGCCATTACGTTTCCGTCAAGATGGCAGTGATATAAAACTTGACAATGACGAGCCCTTTGCTAGTGCTACATCTGTACCAAATTTCGTTAAATTCGGTTTCACCGTGTTTGAATAGATAGGGGAATCGATTTTCACACATACATGGCCACCATCTGCAAACTAGTTGGCTGATGATCTTGTAGTTTGGAAAAAATATGCTTCTCACGCAAGGTATGTTGTTGCAAAATTTGGTAGAGATCAGATTATTATAGGTTGGTCGTAATTTAATTTAATCTTTTAACATTTGGGTGGCCGCCATTACGTTTTCGTCAAAAAGGCGGCGATATAAAACATGACATTGAGGTACCCCTTGCAAGTGCTACCTCAGCACCAAATTTCGTTCAATTCGGTTTCACCGAGTTTGAATAGTTAGGTGGAATCGATTTGCACACATACATGGCCGCTATCCGTAAATTATTGGTCTGATGACCTTGTAGTTTGGTCAAATGATTCTTCATACATAATGGTATAAAGTTGCACAACTTAGTAGAGATCAGATGATTAGGTTGGTCGTAATTTGAATTAAACTTTTAACTTTTGGGTGGCCGCCATTACGTTTCCGTCAAGATGGCGGCGATATAATACATGGCACTGAGGTGCCCTTTGCTAGTGCTACCTCTGTACCAAATATTGTTCAATTCGGTTTCACGGTGTTTGAATTGATAGGGGGGGGATCGATTTGCACACAAACATGGCCACCATCCGCAAAGTATCGGGCTGATGACCTTGTAGCTTGGTCAAAGAACGCTTCTCACATAAAGGTATGTTGTTGCAAAATTTGGTAGAGATCGGATGAATAGGTTAGTCGTAATTTGATTTAAGCTTTGAACATTTGGGTGGCGCCATTTCGTTTCCGTCAAGATGGCGGCGATATAAAACATGACACTGAGGTGCCCTTTGCTCGTACTACCTCTGTACCAAATCTCGTTCAATTCGGTTTCACCATGATCGAATTGATATGGGGGGGGGGGGCAGACATTCAGAGTACACACACTCACACACATACAGCCTCACAGACACACACACAGACAGACACACTTTTTTCGCCCTGTGTTGATCTCATAAGCCTACTTTCATGTTTTGCAAAAATCGAAAGTAGGCTAATAAAGTTATAATTATCGTTGAACATAACCTAAACAGTCGTATGAAACTCGCCTAATTGCCATAATAGGCTCGTTGCATAATGTACTACTGCGATGCCCCGATTAATCGTTTAAAACCGTCTCGTAGAAAACTTTTAGAGTTTCTTTTTAATCTTGACCTTCTTAGACGATTTTGCACTTTAATTTATTAAATGTTTCTGACGACTGACGTTTCGACTTTGATTCTGAGGCAAGTGTTACGATTTTTTTTTTCAGTTCATAAGTCTAGTGCGAGGAAAAATGCGCTGTGGAGTGGTATTTTTTGTCTGTTGGGTAGTCAGACCGAAGACTGGTTGGATCCTCAAAAAGCACCCTAGGCAGCGCTATATTGAGCCGTACTAGGCAAGATGACGAGTGAGGTAGTTTGTCATTACTTTCCTCACTGTGTCAGAACAGCAGTATTAACCCTATGAGTAGAACCTTTCACAGCATCCACAGGCACTGACTGTGCCCTGAATGTCATTACTAAGCACCCACCACCAATTCCTCAGTAGCTTCCACATAATCACAGCCATGAGTGAGACTGAAACATCGGTGAAAAGCCACATTTTACTCTAGCCTGTGCCAACAGACAAATGCAAATGTACAGCATTCATCAAGAGATGACAAACAGGCCTTGGTATTTGTAGTACTGTATTTAATACCACCATCCGGTATGAGAAATACCAGTACACTGCTCAGGCTTAAAAGCTGATGAAAGTTGTTTATTTTACCGACAAATGTTTCTCGCTCAGCGAATAAGCAGAGTATGTGAATACTCGCCCACCGCCAATACCAGCTAGACCATTAAACTGTTGATAACAATTCACTAATAAACAAAAGTTAAAATATCCATATAGGCCTAAAGCTTTGGGGCTATTAGGTCGAATGGAAATTTTAAATACCGATGTTTTGAGACAACTGCTTGTCCCTTTATCAAGGTTTGTATTAAGCGGCTTCGGTGGCGTAGTCGGTAGCATGCTGAGATTCTATGCCCCAGGTCGCGGGTTCAAACCCAGCCGAAGTCATCGGACTTTTTAAGAGCGTTGAAAACCCCTCAGTATGCCCTCCCTCGGAGGGGAAGTAAGGCCGGCGGGCACATGTCATAGATTTATGGCATGATAAAGAACCTTCCACTAAATGCACTTGTGTGAAACTAAATTATAGGTTATATTTGACTAACGCTCTTAGGTTCCAACGTTTGTCGCCAGGAGCCCACTGCGGTGGTGTCTAGCAACAAAGTTCAGAACTAGTTGGTCGTTGACGGTGGCGTTTGGTAGCAAAAGTTGGAATTAATTGAAAATCGAATGTCTGCTGTCCTTACTTGAATTAAAAACAGATAACACACACTAATACAGTCATCACAATTAAAACCGGTTATCAGACAGATTCTACACACACCCTAAGTACACTGGGCTACATGACCGCGTTGTCGCAGCCCCTAAACTGAGGAACCAACCAACCAACCGAGGTTTGTAATGAAATACGGAATGAGTAAGGAATGATAAATGATAGACTCTATAATATAGGAAGCCATGTCGAAACAAATAGTTACTCCATGACCTCCTGAGACCAAGAGGATGTTGGTAATGAAATTATAGAGGGCAGCCATGATTTACTTAAGGTATTACCATCACCTCTATTAAAGTTATTTGGTTGTTTACTAATTTCTATCGCCTCTCGAATCATACGAGTTGTGAAATGTTTCTCCATACAGATGATAGAAGTTTCAGCAAAAAGAATTCGACTACTATTCTCTGGCAGTGACATGCAAGTCACCTTAGAAAGGTGAAGGCAAGAAGAGGTAGAGTCTGGTGCCCGTAAACCGGGCTCCTTTTACTCTAGTTTGAGGGGGAGAATTTTGGAGGATGATTAAAAAAATATTAAAGAATTAAGTAAATTTACTCTGGCTATGGTTTAATGAGTAACCGATAGCCAGAGTTTTTGCAGTGAAATGGATTTTAGTTGTGCGAGGAGTTAAGTTTATAAATTTAATTAACTAATTGCAAGAGCAACCAGTTAATTATTTGGGGGCAGTGCGAATTTAAAAAGAGAATAGAAGTCTGTTTCAGCTTAAGTTCGGGTCAGGATGTGCCTGTGGTCATTCTGTATGGGAAGTTCAGCCACAGCAGATGGGCTCTAGCTTCATAAGTGAGAGTGGGTTAGGGCCAGCAATCTAAATTTTCCAGTATAAATTAACTCAAAGACTTGCTCGTTTTTGAATGATAATGTTTTGTTTTTCCGTAATTTTTGTTTATTTTTAAAAATTTTATTTTTTATAATATTTTGTTTGTTTTATTAATGCTAGGTCTTTTTAAATTTAGATGTCCACCTCAAAATTTTAAATTCAATTCCAAATTTGTATTCTTTAATCTGTGTTAACGAGACTGTTCTAGCTGGTAAAGGCGTAAATGCCTACGATGTTCATTGACCCTTGTTGTGATTCTCCTACATGTCTCACCAATACATACTACCCTACCAGCGAATTGTTACCGGTGGCGTAAATCGGAACTAATGCGCTTCGCCCAGCCACACGCCTGCGATAGACGTGTAGTCGCCGCCAGCGAAACCTCATCGCCTGTGATTTGTGTGCATGATTCGTGCTGGGTCGTGCGCTGTGCGGTGTGTTCTCATTGTATGACTGTAGATGCGTTCCCCTTCTTGCCCCGCAACCGCTCACTGCAGCCATAACGGGGCGAGAAGAAGTAATGTATACACAACAGCCACGCTCCACGTCTAGCGGTAACAATTCCCTGGTAGGGTAGAACCTAAGCACAGAAACATGGGATCTTGTTTACTCCAGCACAGTTAAGCCCAACTGAATCCTTGACTGATCGCAAGGAGTTGCCTACGGTGACATTAGGCTTGAATATGGTTTTGATATTGTGTTTTCTTAGAATATTGCTTAATCCTGTCCGGGACAGATAGCACGTATGGCAGATGGCCAATTTCGCAGGAAGAGGATTCTGTAATAATCTGTATTTCGGTTTAGGAGTAGCACTTCATTAATCTGTTTCATCGAGTAGCCATTCTTCAGGAAAGTATGAGCCAGGAACACAAGTTCACCGTCTAACTTATCCTATTCCTTGCTCTGTTAACAAGAGTGTTAAGGGCTTCATTTTAGGGGCTTGGGCATCGTGTTCATTAAGCCCCATGAACTTGAGTGTGTGTAGAATTTGCCTGATAAACTGTATTATTGTGGTGACCGTAGTCTATGTATTTGAATTTGTGTACTTATTTTTCAGGTGAGGACTGGGAAGGAGGCGGTCGTGATCTTATGTTAGGAACCTTTCCGGCATTTACCTGGAGTAGAAGTGGGAAACCAAGGGAAAGAACTCCTAGAATGGCCGAGGTGAGAATCGAACCCACCTCCTCTCAGCTTTGTCTCCCACCCTATCAGATCAAAATTAAATTTCTTGTCAGAGACGGGTATCAAACCGGGACTCAGGAGTGACAACTAAGAATGCTATCAACTGCGCCGCGAGGCGGACGTCTGCGGTTTAATGAGAGAAGCGAATGATGAAGACAGGAGATGGACAATCGAAAACTGCCACCTCTGAGATACAAACTCGAGACCACATCCACGTGACATCCGGATAGCATTCTTGGCTGTCTACGTGGAGGTCTGGATTCAATTCTTGGCTCTGCCAAGAAATGTAATTCTTGTCTGAGGGCTGGAACGGGTACACTCAGCCTCGCGAGACAACATAGAGAAGAAACGGGTTTGATTCCTACCTCAGCCTTCCTCGAAATGGTTTTCTGTGGTTTCCCACTTCTATTCCAGTCAAAATGCCGGGTTGGTAACTATCGTAAGGCCACGGCCACCACCTTAACTAAATACTACCTCAATTACAAATACTGTACTCACACTAGCACAGTTATCCCAGTGACACAGGTCCCATGTTGAATATCTCTTTAAGTATGCATGGGAGCTGTTCCAAAATCGCACACACATAATAATAATACTGGCAACCCGGGGCGACTTCGCCTGGGATCAGTTAGGAATTCCTCACGTGATAAGTGCATCTTCTTTTCAATGTCAATGAACTACGACCTATATGCGTGTTACGTCTCGGCATGATGGGTAAAAATCACTGACTGGACTATTAATTATATTATCATGGAGATGCATGTGCAACAAATTCTTGTCAGACGAGATTTAAGAATAGCGAGGTGCATGAAACACAAATCTCCCCTTGACTGTGAATTTTGCGGAACGAAAAGTTCACAGGCAAAATGAAGAAAAGCCGAGTTGCACTTCGAGGGAAACTCCGAACACAACCATATTTTTCTGAAGTCTTAACTCAATACGACTCGACAGTTTGCTGCTGGCTGTATCTGGAAAAATAGGCTCGGCCGCTAGCTAGGCTGTAACGGACGCCAGTTTTTTTTTCTTTCGACTTTTTCACTGAAATCGTTACTGCTCGGCTTCCTTTGATCATAAATAAATTATTTTCTTCAGAAATCTTCCTCGAGATATCCTTTACAGAATGGTGAAAATTGCACCAAAATCCATCCAGTGGTTCTCGAGATTACCCGTGATATCCAAGCATAAGGGACTTTGTTTTATACTAAGTAGAGATTTCACATTAAAATATGGAAGCTGATATATAACAGTGTTGCCAGTATGATTCTATGCGTGTTGATAGGTGTAATATTAAATGGATGTAACTTCCATACTATCAATTGGATTTCAACCAAATTCCGCATGTGGTTTGTGTACCGCAACAGATATGACTAAGCATATCTTTAGATCACCAGAGCTGCCAACTGTTGATAAATGCGCTTTGTTATTTTTGATCCTAGTATAGAGTCGGAATGGGGTAGGTGCTCGGAACTTCAAATAAGGTACTACCTCGGCATTTGCTGCGGGAGTGTGGGAAAGCCTAGGCAAAACCACACTCAGGATAGCCTATGACAGCGCCGGGATTAAAACCTCCAATCTCCGGACTTGCTGCAGATCCTCATCGCAACCGAGGCACGCGACTATGCCGGAAGTTTGTATTGTTTTAAAACCCAGCAATTTTCCTAGGTTTGTGCCGTGTCTTGTGTGGGGTTTCGCCTAGGACACCAAGCTGGCTCATCAGCGGGCTCTTGGTGTCCCCACCCGGACCTCCACAGGAGTAGCGAACTACTGCTATGAAGTGCACCAGCGCCACTTTACTGCGAGAACTAAAAGCCCAAGCAGCCATAACCTCCCTATGAAGGCTTCCAAAATACCATCTTTTTTGGAAGCCTTCATAGGGAGGCTGCTTCAGATTTTAGTTCTCGCCGTAAAGAGGCGCAGGTGCGCTTCATAAAAAGGGAGGTAGAGCGCAGTTCGCTACTCCTGTGGAGGTCCGGGTGGGGACACCAAGAGCCCGCTGATGAGCCAGCTTGGTGTCCTAGGCGAAACCCCACACAAGACACGGAACAAACCTAGAAAATTGCTGAGTTTTATTTCACTGGCCGTGATCGCCTATATACCATCTTTGTGTATTGTTTGCTTATGTTACATTGGGTGTATGTGTTTAAACTTCTGGATACCTTGCTAAGTTTTGAGCTGATATGCAGTGTGTACAGTAATTGGAGAAACGAACAGCTGCCAATTACCACCCCTGTCCCACCCCTGCTACCGCAGATTTATATCTCGAACACGGGATTTATGCGCTCGACCGCCCTGGCTGGCTCTTGTATTATCCTGATGGGGCGATGAATTCTTCAGCAGCTGGTTACAAAGAATGGTGGCTATTTTGATGAATTATTGACTCTGTACTCATTGACATTCTGGGCTAATACCAGCAGGAAATATGAGTTCAGCATGATAACTGCAGGTTTTCCAGAATGACTTCAGCGATATACTGTACAGTCTCAGTCACAATCCGTTCCACATATCTACATTCTGTTTTCACTTTGGTTGGTTGGTTCCTTAGTTTAGGGGCTGCGACAATGCGGTCATGTAGCCCCGTGTACTTTGGGTGTGTGTAGAATCTATCTGATGACCGGTGTTAAATGTGATGGCTGTATTAGTGTGTGTATCTGTTTTTTAATTCAAGTAGCCTAAGGACTGCAACTTTGAATTTTTCAATAGTTCCTACTTTTGCCGCCAAACGCCACCGTCAACGACTACTAGGCCTAGTTCAGAACTAGACTACTAGACGCCACCGCAGTCGGCTCTTGGCAACGAACGTAGAAACCTAAGAGCGTTGTTTACATTCCTAACCTATACAATTTAGCTTCACACAGGTGTCATTAGTGGAAGGTTCTTTAACATGCCGTACATCTATGGCATGGGACCGACGGCTTTTCTTCCCCTCCGAAGGAAGGTATACTGACGGAGTTTTAACGCTCTTAAAAATCCGATGGCTTCGGCCGGGATTGAACCCACTATCTTGGGCATAGAAGCCCAGCATTCTACCGACTACGCCACCGAGCCGCTTGTTTTCACTTTAAAGAACTTCTAATTTTACGTGAACGTTAATCTTTCGATCATGAGCTACGGGATCTCCGTTTTTAAATGGAATCCAAACCACAGGAGGTGATATTTAACTTCGAAAATCTCATATGCATTGACCGAGATATCGAACCTGGTCCGCTTTAGTGAGAGGCAATCAGCTTGTCCACTGCACCATCACGCTTCCTGTTTCCACTTCTAAGAATGGCAAAAAGCAAAAATTAGTATCCATCTCGCGAAATCGTTCAAAAATTATTGCGAAAAATCATGCCTCTATCTATACCTATGTTCCACTGGTTCTTTCCTTCTCAAAACTCTCTCGTCAATTAAGGAAAACGGGAAATGTAAAGCGATTAAAAGTGCACCTTCCTATATTTGACAGTGTATATCACAAAGCATTTCAGGTTTTTCCTTTAAACTCTCTAGAAATGTAAATGACTCTTCTGTAATTAGGGGTTCAGTTTGCTGTAGCTTGTGGTTGTTGGATCCTCAAAAAGTCCCACCATTGGCAGCACTATAATGAGGCGTACTAGGCAAGATGAGGAGTGAGGTAGTTTGCCATTGCTTTCCTCACTGAGTCAGAACAATAGTACTGACTCTACGAGTAGAACCTTTCACATCACACACATGCACTGTCTGTGCCCTGAATGTCATTACTCAGCACCACTCATACCTCAGCACGTTCCATATGCATGAGTCTGCGACACCGGTGGATTGCCACATTTTACTCTAGCCTGTGCCAATAGACAAATGCAAATGTACTGCATTCATCAACAGGCAAATTTCATAGAAAGACTTAAATATTTATTAGAATAATTGTTATCTTCATGCACCAGATCAGAACAGATAAGTTAGAATAATCCTTAAATTGTTACAGATATGAATTTTTACGAATAGAAAGGGTCAGAGGGTTTCGCGAAGAAAATTAGACTTTAAATTTAATATCAACAAATTGTTATTTTCGAGCATTTACACATTGATAAGGGCAAATACGACGTTTCAAATGCTAATAATTAGAGCTCAGATTTTTAGGTAAATATATATTTGTTTATGTAAATACATATTTTAAACATTTTTTTCTATAATTATATAAATTCCTACTTTTCTCTTATTAGCACATAAAAATACATAATATTTACATTTTTTAAAATCAGTATGCTAGATCTTTCAGTTTATTGCATTCTTGTTCTGTGTTACTTCAACGAGAAAGAACCTGTGAGCTATCTAATCTTCATGCAGAGAGTATGTCAGCTTGCAGCTGTGGTTTTCTTATCGTGCCGCCCCATCCCACTCACAGTGGAAGCCGGGATTTCCTTGTCCATATTGCACCACGTGCTAGACCTTCCCCCTCTCCCCAGCTACCTGGAACCAGTGTCACTCACATGCAGTTCATTTCGGCACTGTGAAGTGTAAGGCAGATCTACGATGCCTAAAATAAAAGCAACTACAAGTTATCGTCTACAGCTGTATGTTGCAGAATTTAAGGATAATTTTACTTCTGATGGGGGCGTTCTGTTCTGCCAACCATGTGGGAAAGCAATCAAGGCTGAACAGCGATCTCAAGTTACACAACACCTCGAGGGCAAGAAACATATTGCCGCAGTTTCGCGCCTTCAGAAGAAGTGTTTTGCGATAAGTGTCGGTCATCTCTGATGGACAACCTGAAGATGTATCTCGTTGTGTATTGTAATTCTTCAGGAGTCAGTGAGGTATAGCATACATTAAATTCGTGAGTACTGCATATTGTTTATATTCACATTAATAAACTAAGTTATAATATTAAATATTTCTACTTTTTGTCACATATATCAGGTATTTTTAATACATAAAAATAAATATTTTCCCGATTTTTGGCACCTAAAAATCCGAGCCCTACTAATAAAATGCAATATATTTAGTTGTCAACTTAATTTTTCCAATATATTATTAATTAATTTTTAATATATATATAGTCTATATATTAATGGTTGTTATAAGGTATTAATACTCGCAATTGATGTATTTCTGTTGAATGTTATTATTAGATTTCGCTGAAGAAAGGCATAAGTGTGCCTGAAGCTACTGTAATACGAGAATGCACTATTCTTCAATAGTATACACTAACTAATAGTTGATTTTTATACCTATTGACTGGCTGCCTGGCTCAGCGGTAATGTTCTTGCCTGCTGTTTCCAATGTTGCAGGATTGAATCCTGGCACAGTCACTTGGCATTTGAGGGTGTGCAAATACGAGGGATTGGTGTCAGTAGTTTTACTGGCACGTTAAAGATCCCTTTCGGGACAGCATTCCGCCACGTTGGCGTCTCTAAAAGCCATAGTATTTAAACGGGACGTAAATTCAATAACATTATTATTATTGTAATTATTATTATTATAATGATTATAATTATTATTCTATACTAATTGGTAACATTATTGGATGATTTACAATTACTATAAGCTAACTTTTAATTTGGTACTTACGTCTATCATTTTATCGCTTATCCTCTCAGTTTAGCTTCACCCATGGACTCTGCGAGGGATCATTCCTCTACCGTCGTAAGGACGGTATCTGGGAGCCAACTCAGATACAGCTGGGGAGGATGATAGGTCACTTGCCCAGGCGACCGCTAACTTCGGTCTAATTAAGGAAAGGTCAGGGTAGGGATTTTGGAAGGAAGTCAGCCGTGTTCCTGTTGAAAGGAATATTCTCTGTATTTGTCTGGTGGTGAAAATGGGAAACCACAGACACCATTTTCAGGACGGTCGAGGTGGGGTTCAAACCCACGCTCTCCCGATGCCAGAGAGGCACGTTAGCACTCTTGGCCACCATGACCGGTATGTTTAGCCTATTATCATTTTATGAAAAAATAGGCTTATGAGATCACCTTTTGTCCGTGTGTCTGTGAGTGATGGTGCGTGTGTGTGCCCCCCCCCCCCCCAAGAAATTCTAAACGGCTGAAGCGATTTCTATGAAACTCGGTAAGATCATAGCACCGTTCAGGACGACCCCGACCGTGCCCTTCAAATTTTATTGTGTCACACAAATCCAACATGGCGGCTGTGCGAAATATTTCACCAGCATTCAGTATCTCCGAAACTATTACCGATATCACCCTGAAATTTTGTACGGTGATAAAGAAAACAACTAGAAGTTCACCTATGAGACTTTAAAAAACCCTGTAACCGTAAAACCAACATGGCGTCCAAGCGAATTTGAGACTTTTAAATAGACTTTTCTCGCGATTTAACCATCCAAGCGTAATGAACATGGTACAGCAAATGTTTATACACATTGTAATGCACTGGCGTCTAAGTTAGTTCAATTGTTTACATAACCTCAAAATGGCGGCTGTGTGAAATATTTCACTGGCATTCAATATCTCTGAAACTATTTATGATATCACCCTGAAATTTTGTACGGCGATAAAGGGCACTGCTACAAGTTTATCTATGTTACTTTCAAAAACCTGTAAAGTATAAAGCGAACATGGTGGCCAAACGAAGTTGAAACATTTTAATATACTTTTCTCGTGATTTAACCATCTGAGCGCAGTGAAATGTGGTACATTAAATGAATATACATATTGTAATGCACTGGCATCTAATTTAGTTCAATTGTTAACATAACATCAAGATGGCGGCTGTGCGAAATTTTAAAATTATGTTTTTATTTCATGTGTCGTAATCATGCGATCGAAGTGAAAGTTTGCATAATGAAGCTACGCAATAATTTTCCTTTAATGGTACATAACTCTATGGCCTATGAATATAACTATCCAAAATGGCGATTATCCGAAATAGGTTGACGGTTCTCAATATTGTTGTACCCCTAGGGTACGCTACCCCCATCCCCTAAATAAAATCTCCGACAAATCCAAATTCCAAACAATTACTTTAAAATCCTACAAATTACAATTTAAAAATTACAAGACTAATAAGTTAGCACTTACATGAGCTCAAGTAGCCTCGTGTCCCAGGCAACGACCCTAGAAAGGACTATGACTTGGGAGGAATGTACGGATTCCGCAGACGTAGCACAAGAAACCTATAAGAACTCCGGAGGTCATGCACCCGGGATCATTCAGTCTGTCTTAGTGCTACCGACGTGATGAACCGCTGCTGTTGGCTGAAAGGATAAGTGACTCAAGCGATCACTACATTCACCATCACACTTCACTCACATCCCCCTGTGCTTGGACGGTAATAATTCTTTATCTTTATTATTTGAACTGCTATTTGCCAGAGTACCTCAAAATCGAGGTACACATTAAATTTAAAAGTAATAGAAACCACTGGTCTTATCCTTTATTTACTTAGATAATAAGATCCTACCCTCTTAGCTTCCCCCTTAGGTAGGATCTAGAATTAGCTTTACTGCTTACTGTTTAATTGTTCCGTGACGTCAGCCGAGCGCTAACGCACCGCGCTGACATAAGCAGGCTACCAGTCATATCGCCTGCTCACGACTTGCAGCAGACTGCGTGGCGCAGCTGTCGCGCACAGAGTAGTAATTAAATTACCTTTCCAAACGCCCCCTCACCCGGAACTACCCCATCAAGCAGTACATTGTGGAGTTCTCCTTGCAGATCGTACTGACGATCGCAAATATCTAAATAATCCATACCTCTTACAGCAATTGCCAAGCTCGCCCCCTAATTAGACTAATTTCATCCCCTAGGTTAATTCTTTGTACAGGCCACTCTCACAGGTACCTTACAAATGGTGGAGGCACTAGGTACCGCGACGTTGTATTAAAACAACGCCTAAGGGGGTGCAGACAACGCACCTCTGCGGAAAAGATCCCTAGAACCTAAAACCCTATACTAGCCAAGCAAACGCCATCCAAAATTAGGAATTTTTTTTGAAATAAGGGTCCGATAAGATTTTTATACCCAACCCAAGCCCGCCCCGATAGGTAATACATTTTTAAACGCCACCCTTACCTAGCCATACACAATTTATATCCCCATAGATACGCCCTCACAGAAAGACGTACAGTAAAGATCCATGCTCAGATGTCAACATATTAGTAAGGTCAAGCGTGTAATTAGAGATACAGCACACAACCTCGCCGTTACCACCAAACCACTACGCCCTAAAATCCTCGTTAAGAACCCTGACTTAATAACCGAACACAACGCAGGCCAATTACTTACCGAACTAGAGGACGCAGTTATAAATCTTAAACTCAAGTATCCAAGCGCAATCAGACAAAAACGTCCCATCACACGAGCACAAACACAGAACGCTCAACAGTCGCCCTCAGATAGCGGTGATAGTGAGGAATTAACCCCCACATTACCATACGCTTTATTACAACACATCAGTAACACGCAGCAAACCTACAACGGGTTGCAGGTCCTGTTACAACAGCTAGACGAAATTCCACACAATTCTTCAAACGGGAAACTAATCACAGATATAAACGCCATCGCCTTAACTCTAGGCGAACAGATTAACAAGGCGCTTTCCACACTACAAGAGGTTAATATTGAGCATACCTTGTCGCTGGATAATATCTAGGGTACTAAGCAATTCAACCCTCAGGACGCTCCACACTCTACCCCTCAACCAGGCACCTCCCAAAGCGGAAATACCTATATCACACCAATTCAGGTTCACCAGCAACCCCTAAGCCACGCACACTCTAACGTTGCATTACATAACAGCGCCTTAGATTCCCCAGTTGAGCGTACCCCCTTAATTACCCCCCAACACTTCCTACAGCGCGGACACGGCCATGCCTACGAAGTATCCAATGATACAACCTAATAAATACACTGGTGACAAGCAGGACCCCGAGGAATATCTGAGAGCCTTCCATCGAACGGCTAAGATTAACGGCTGGACAGCTGAGGATAAAAAACGCCTCTTACCAGCCTACCTCACTAAATCGGCCCTCACGTGGTACGAACTCCATGAAGCCATCTTGGCCGATGCCACGTGGGAACAATTTTCAGCTGCCTTCGTCAATACATTTCAATTGACCCCTGATGAGGATGATTTGTATGACAAAATCCGCGCTCACACACAAGGTCCCACGGAAGGAACACATGCATACATTAATGCAAAATTATTAATGTGTGAAAGATAAAATAGGGAGATGCCAGACAGGCAGAAAGTACGGCTCCTTATGCAGGGAATGCGCCCTACCTTAGTGGACAAGCTCTGCACATTGCAAAGCAGCACCGTACTCGAGTTACAAACAAATATTAGATTCATCGAAGAGGGCAATAAAATGACGCAGAAAGCCGTGGATCAGCACATCCGCACGGATAACGGTGATTTGCATCAACAAATCCGCGATCTGACCAAACAGATTCAGGAGATGCAGATTACGGCCATCCACGCTAGCCCTAAAGCCCGCCCTCGTAGGGATGACCTTAGGAATACATAGCGATCACCAAGGGGTGATCAACAGGATCATGATAGACTTAACCACCCCCATTGGCGCAATTCACCCCCGGTAAGAGAGGCGAATTATTATTCGCAATACCAGGAGGAAGTGCCACGCCGTAACGAATCCCATCCCTTCCCGCAGACACAGTATCTGACAAATACTCGCCCACGCGGCAATCCATCCCCAGATCATACACCAAACCGTAATCCCCAATATAGGGACGACCAAAATTGGCATCGTAACCAGAACACCAGATACACACAACCACCCAATGCCCCTCAATACCGTTGCCAAACACTCCCCCGCAGCAGGAACGGTATGAGCCTCAATACGAAAGGCCTCCCCCAGCATACCCTCAATAAGTCCCTGTCCAAAGAGAAAGAGGACCGGAGGACTATCCACTGCCCGACCACCCTCCACGGGATTCACGAAGGCATTCACCCCCGCGTGATAGACGAGGCTTACACCCCAACCCCCAATATAAGCCCCGGCCAAACAACTGGCGAAACGAGGCGCCCAGGGGCAACCTCGTTATACAGACAACAGAGGTTATTCCCAGCCAAAAAACTATTAGCTAGGGAAGGGCCAGCACCCACACAATCGGATAACCCTTCCCCGATAATCATTAAGCATTCCAACCAACCATCGCAGAACAATTGCCCTGTTAAATCCAGTAAGCCGAAAATCCCCCCAACTTCCTCCCGCCATAATACAGTGCAGGAAATACCTCCACGATCGCAGATCCAGGCACATACGGTCAAACGAGACGGTAACTGCCTCTTTCGAGCACTCAGTTTCCTGCTCCATAGAAATGAGGACCAATATAAAGAGCTCAGAACACAGCTGGTCATGTATGTTATGGCACACTGGGACGAGTACAAATATTTCCTCGCCGACAGTAATGATACCTTATTCCCCAATAAATATGCATATGGGGATTATATGCATCGAAATGGCACCTACGCTGGTGCAACGGAGGTTACCGCTCTAGGCCATGTCCTTAAGACAAACATCCATGTCCATGCACTGGACAAAATGGAACCCACTTTTTCCACAGTAGGATATGACCAACATCTATACCTTCTGTTCACGGGCAATCCAAATGCGGGTCACTACAGCCCTCTCACTCACAAATCGCCTCACAAACCTCAACCATCCACCCTTCAAGTTGGAAAAGAGCACACTAAAGGCATATTAAAAACCAGCAATAAGATCACAACCCCTAAGGACGTTTCCACGACCAGCGTAGTTAAACTACCCGTGATACGCCCACCCACATTGATTCCACCCGTGGACCCAAGTGGCCCGACCACTAAACCAAGCGCGGCAAAGCCGGTGACTTGTATCGCCACTGGCGCGAATAAGTTACCTCCACAGAAAGACGGCTGTAAACCCACAACCACTCACACACACCGGCCCTTTAGAACACCCCTGCCGAGGGCAGGATTAACATCCCGGGACAGCAAGCATCATTCTAAATATTTATCAATCCACCGAAAGCTCAAGAGAAAGCTTAGGACAATACACATGGCAGACGGGCATGAGACAGCTGAAGTGCGAATCCCAGTTTCACGGGACTCAGCAAAGCGTGTCAGGTTCAGTGATCAGTCCACAACACCGCGTTTGCTCAACACAAGTAACAGACCGGCAGAACAAAGAGTCTCGCAGGATGCGATAAAGAACGCTAAACATGACTCACCGTCCCAAGATCCCACAGCACCGATCATTACATATACTCTTAATAACATGCATACTGCACAGGACGGACACAATATTACAGCCCTCTCTGGCCTGGCCAAAATTAACGGGTATCAAATTCAGATCTTACTTGATACCGGGTCAGCTATTTGCTGTGTCAGCAGTAAATACATTAACGGCGAGCGCATACATAGGATGCCTCTCAACACTCGCCTTGTGGCTGCTAATTCCCAAACTATTTCATGCTTGGGCATTACTGATATACATCTCCAGATAGGTTCTTTTGAAACTAGATATCCTATGTTTGTAATTAAGGACCTTTCCGTTCCGGGCATCATCGGCACGAACTTTCTTGCCAAGTTCGAAGCCAACATTAGCTTTGTCACTAATGAAATACGATTAGTGAACGGAGACCTTATCACTTCACACCCACTATCGTACGCCCGGAACACATACAATCCACGAGCGCAGCGAATTACGCGCGCGCACCAGGTCTCTCCGTTGGTTACCATATCTCCGCCAACGAACACAAGTGCTAACACAGACACGCCCGCCACTGGGGAAACACAGTCACTAACCCCAGAGCAGAATAGAAAGCTTGCAAACCTATTAGAAGAATATAAGGATATTTTTGCACATTCCCTTGCCGATTTAGAAGTGACCGACTTAATTCACCACCGTGTCGAATTGACCAGCGATGCTCCGGTTCACCAGGCACCTTATAAAGTTAGCGCCAAGGAGAGACAGGCCATAGAAACACAGATTCAGGAGATGTTGGAAGCCGGCATCATCCATCCTATTGTGTCCAACTATACTGCTCCGGTACTCCTTACCCGTAAACCCGATGGTTCCCATAGGTTTTGCACAGACTATCGACGCCTTAATAGACTCATTAAGAGTGACAATTACCCGCTACCGCGCACAGACACTTATCTAGAGACCTTAAGCGGAGCTAAATATTTCTCGATAATGGACTGTTATTCCGGATTTTATTCAATCCCAGTCTATGAACCCGATAGGCATAAGTTGGCATTTGTCACCGAAGACGGCCTCTTCGGTTATGCCGTCCTCCCCATGGGTTTAAAGAATGCCAGTCAAACATTCCAAAAATTGGTAGACAAGGCATTCGCGGGCCTCAAATACCGCTCGGTATTAACCTATATAGACGACATAACAGTCTTCTCACAAACCTTTGAAGAACACATCATACACTTGAACGAAGCTTTTGACAGGATTAGGCATGCTAAATTGAAGCTAAAACAATCCAAATGTCAATTTGCAAAAACAAAGTTCCACATTCTCGGTCACATTGTTAGCCGCGACGGCATCACACCTGACCCTGCCAAAGTCGCCGCCATCACCGACATTCCAATGCCGGAAAACATTAAACAATTACGTTCTTTTTTGGGTCTCGCGAGCTATTATCGTCGATTCATTCACGGATTTGCACGGATAGCTAACCCCCTAACCGAGCTTACACACGAGAAAACGCCCTTTATAGTCACAGAAATACATAGAGAGGCTTTCGATAAACTTAAACACTTACTCACTACACCACCCCTGCTCCAGCATTTTCAGGAAGGTAGACCCACTTTCGTACATGTGGATGCAAGCCAATTTGGCATCGGGGCAGCCCTGTTGCAAGAGGCCGATGATAGCAAACAACACCCAATTACATACGCTAGCCGTAAACTTACACCGGTAGAAACCAGATATTCCGCGACCGAAAGAGAGATGCTCGCATTCTCTTGGGCCGTAAATTACTTCCGAACATATCTGTATGGTATCCACTTTACGGTAGTTACGGATCACGCCAGCCTTCTTTACTGGAAAAAAATTAAAAATCCCAATTCCCGGGTTAACAGGTTCATATTTAAATTGTATGACTACACATTTGAGGTTAAACACAAGAAAGGTAAGGCACACCTTGATGCAGACGGTCTCTCGAGACTACCTGTACTCGAACAACCTGAAGAGGATATTAATCATGCCTGGGACTCTTTACCCACATTTGCTGTCACTCACATTGATATAAAACAGGAGCAAATAAACGATCCCCAGTTGGGACAAATTAGGATTGCCTTATAGAATCGCGACCAGGTAGACAGTAAAACTGCCCGCTTATCACGCATATTTTTTATCGATAAGGACGATATCCTTAGGTACAAATCCACGGCCACACATGACGTCACAACCGTTGCCCTTCCCACTACACTCCGAAACCACGTAATGACGGAATATCATTGCCCACCCCTTAACGGCGCACTCTTTGGAGTCCATAAAACATATTTGCGCATTCGCAATAAGTACTATTGGGAAAACATGAAAAATGACATCACAGAGTTCATTAAAACTTGTCACACATGCCAGAGATACAAACACCGCCCTGGTAAACCCCATGGCTTACTCCACCCCATCCCTGTAGGGGAACTTTTCCACCGCATAGGTATTGACGTAAAGGATCCAATTACAACATCAGACAAAGGTAACAAATACATACTGGTAGCAACCGAGTACCTTACCCGATACATTATCACCAAAGCGGTCCCAAAGGCTAGTGCACACTAAATTGCAGAGTTCCTCATGGAAATCATTACCAAGTATGGTATTTTCCACACATTATTATCCGACAGAGGAACAGTTTTCACACCCAATGTCATTACACAGCTCCTTAAATTACTTCACATACGAGCCTAAACAACCACTAGTTTCAGCCCTCAGACGAATGGATTAACTGAAGCTATGAACAAAATCCTTGGCAGCGCGATAGCTCGTTTTACTAACGACAAGGGCACTGACTGGGATAATTACCTCCCAGCAGTAACATTTAGTTACAACACATCCGTGTCGCAGGCGACCAAACACTCCCCGCACTTTCTCTTACACGGATACCACCCACTCAGTCCGATCGACAACATTTACATCCCACAGGATACACTCCCTAGCAACGCTGAAAGATTGCAATACTTATGCACAGCCCGTGATACCGCGCGACATAATATCCGCACCTCACAAAACAGGCAGAAACTCACATATGATAAAACTCACAGACACCAGGAATACAAACCCGGACAGCTCATTATGACATGGTCACCCACTCGCATTAAGAACGTGTCCGAATTCCTTATCCCGAAATGGACAGGTCCGTTCTGAATACAGAGGAAAATTTCGGACCTAAACTACCTTGTCAACATTCGGCATAACCACAAAATTATTAAAGATACGGTTCATGTACGGCGTATGAAACCATACCATTCCCGGAAAACCACCCCCACACCTTCACCCTCCGTGGCTAAGAAACGAAAGTGTTAAAACACCAGTCTCAGGAATTAAACTATATTTTTCCCACACATAGCTCAAACCCAGGACCATATGAATCATACAAGCGCCCTATGCACTATGGCATTTAGTAGCCATGCTTACAACTAGCAGTCACCGACAGTTCCCAACACTACATGATACGAAGCTCAATTATAAGTTGCATGTTTAGTTATAAAGGATATAACAATGTGTACCAGGTTATATTTCTTGTCTCCTATGTCTTTCTAGAATAATGAATTTTGTTCACACACACTAGTTTCAGAGAGATCAAAGCTAGATATATATTTAATAGCACATATGCCTCACATTCCCCTTAGGACCCCATAAACACAGTACGCCAAATAAGCATTGGCAATAGCGCCAATTGCGCTATGGCATCTAGTAACCACAGTCTGAAATAGAGGTCAATAACAATCCCGATTTGGCCCCACACCATAAGTAATCTTCAGTTGCAGAATTTCAAATAGGACATACCGACCTAACATTATTAATAATAGATCAATATTTATAATAGGTAAAGTGCATAAATGTTTTGCAAATAATATATTGTAGACAAGACATTGCACATGTGATACACAATGTACAGCAGGCGAGGTCAATCCTCTATCCCAACATACGGAAGTAACGAGAGCTCTAATACACAATCTGCGATACACGACGCATGCCTAGCAACTGTCTTTTCCGCCCAGTCACGTAGACTACCACGCACATACATGGCCGTGCGATACAAGGGTCATTCACACACATGGAGGCCACTTGGCAAACCACAGAAGGATTCCTTTACCATAGGAAGAAGTCTACACACTTCACATTCATACAAACTTATACATAGCACACATTTTTACCTTCGTAACCGCATTTAGATTTCCACACACCGTCACGAGCATTAGGCGATCAACTAAAGATTAACTCACCTGTCATAAGGGACGATACAGTGACGTGCCCTTCACACACAAATATAATCACAGAACACAGTTGAGGAGCACCAATATATAACTTAATTGTTTATATATATATATATATATATATATATATATATATATACCTTCGGCAGCGACCGATAACAACTTCCGACAAATGTGATAATTGATAGGCGCTTACATTCATTTCCCATAACACTAGAGGGACTAACACTCCCATGGATAATGACCACATCTAAGAGACTAATACACAATATTTTTACTTACACCACTTTGGAAAGTGCACGGATTCCAACAGTCACCCCATATTAAGGCGGGATGACAGGCCGATACACTACATTACCACACAATAGGCCAATAAGTTGATACATAGGGCCAAATATAACACACTACAGAACATACAATACAATTTCTATAGCGAACGCCATACTCCAGTAGTAGCGTAAGCACATACCGAGTTACAGACAACACAATAACACAGGTTAGCCACAGTGCATACACACAATGGCCTAACATATACAGGAACACAGGTTAGCGGCATTTCTATAATGGAACGCAATACTTATATAATAATGCACATTAACGACCTTTCGCAAAGGCATAACAGTAGACACACAACAACACAGGTTAGCGGATTTCCCTATAGGCCACAGCAGATTAATACTCATGACAGGATATAGCGACACTTAGTATCATTCCACACACAATTGCGCTCGTACACAGGTAGATTATTACCACCACAGCCAGTAGGATGTGACACAATCACACAGGTTATCATACCGTCACCGCATCAGCATATATAGGTCAGTTGAACACACAGTTAGGGAACACTGGGAATAAGGTTGACTTATACTTACACATATTACATATCCCATACACTGTAATCCATAAGATGTTTTAATACATATAAATTCACTTCACATAGGCTACTAAGTAAGGCAAACTCCACACAGACAGTGAGTCGCGCTCTGCATGCAATGCAGGATGCGGGAAATGCGCACACAGATTCTCGACACCCGAGACGCCAGTACTTCACGACTCACAAGTTATACACAGCACTTCTCACGTTAACACATACTCCGTTCCACATATATTTTATCCTCACAAGGGATCTTTTAAAAATTTATTTTCTAGATCAGTGGAATTGACTACCAAGTAACGTCATAAAGACAGACAAAATGAACAGTTTTCATACGAAGCAAAATACCATCCTAGCCAACGGAGTAGGAAAATCATTTAAATTACAATTATAATTATAATCATCTCATCCTAGCCGACGACCGATTGGACACCTAGACATTTCTAGGTGATTGGGGTATCCCCCTAACAGTCGACTTAGGAACCCATTTATCATCCTTACGCTAAGTACAAGCTGTTCATAATGATCTACTATATGACGAAATGATATTCGTAATTTTATAAATACTTTCATAATTTCATAAGTGCCACAAGGCTCCAACAGGACCAAAAATCCTTATATAAATCCCCTTTAATTTACATCTACACAGTAGATAAACACTTAGCATTACAATCATAAGTTGGCCACAGTAAAATTACATATTTTCGTTGTGAGGCAACGTGATACGACATGGCACATACATATATATGTCCATTAGTAGCACAATAACGCCATGGCCCATAAATGTCCTATAGTCGACCTAAGGCGTCAGCAAGTCAAAGGCAGGTTAAGTCCTACTTTCCTGGGTCAAAACACTATAGGATGAATATCAGCCGTGAGCGTACAGATGTAAATATATTCGGCAACTACTACGTTAATGGTCCATAGCTATTCCACGTTTTCCTGAGGCGTAAATCGAGTCAAGAGCAGGTGTTAGCCTACCCTCCTGGGATCACGATAAGGAATGAGTATCGACCATAGACATAGACATGCCGAATTTTATAGATAACGATTAACAAAGGCCCGATTATTTTATTTAATATATAAAGACTAAATATCCACTTGATTTCACAAACAGCTTATACGGAATCATCTCCGCAACAACACATTCAGTTTGGAGAATACACTGTATAAATCACACTTCCATACAGCAGAATACCCGGTAAATGTAGCACATTATGCTACTCCACGGACAATCCAACACATGGAATACAGCATTCACCATGAATATACATATTACTGCACCCCGCATTATTTTTTTCATTTTCCCGGAGTAGACGGGAGTAAACCACGGAAACACTTTTCCTACAGGGTGACACCCAACATTGCTACACCCACATGGAATCGCTACACGCGTCCACACATTCCCAATACAGGATAATACAATTTGCAAATTAAGTACAGAAAACCTAACTATATTTTATAGACACCATTTTACATTTTCCCGCAGGAAGTGGAAGTAAAACACAGAAACATTTGTCTATAGATGGACACACAGCATATTAATGCACCCCGCATTATTTTTCATTTTCCCGGAGTAGACAAGTGCAAACCACTGAAACACTTTTCTACATAGTAACACCCAGAATTTTTACAGCCACAAGAATTCGCCATATGCTTTCGGACATGCATAACACACTCCAGCATTTTCCATAAATAGTATACGAGAAACACAATAGATATATACATATCATTTGCCACATTTAGGTACGATATGATGACAGCGTAATCCCATTAGAGTTCCCCAATAGAGGGACATGCGTAGCTTACGATATACAGACGGACAGTCAATAGCATACACCTAGATTGCATAATATACAGGCTATATAACATTTGACGATACATAATTGATGACCACTCCATTTGGCACATAACACGTGCTTATGACAGTTCATTTACTGCATAATATCAGAGCGCCGTGCTTGACACCCACTCTTAGAGCTCAGGTCCAATCAGAATAGCGCCAAGATAAACATGCACTACTACAGCCCGCCAGCCAATCAACGCCTCAGGTAACGCCTCGCAGTAGCGATAGCTGATAACTCCCGTATACACACGTTATCACCAGCCACGCCTCTCACGTGACAAGTAACTAGCAGGCAGCCATAATGGATATACTCTCGCGCGCTGAATTCAAACGACACTAAGAGCGAGACATATAATTGTCGGAATATACTATACACACCAGGGTCACCAAATATTTTTCTTTTAGTTCACACCCTTCATCCCTCAATACTTAACACCGGGACATCATATTTCACGGCAAAAAGTCAGTATTATCGGTGATATTCACACAGCGCCGCGTCACACAAAATACACCGTATTTTATCTTTCAGAGGGCTTTAATATACTTTTGCCCTCGAATACACCCTTATATAGACACGCCATCCAACATAGGAAAACACGAGCATGTCTCCGTGACCATATAAATATATAAATCTACTTCCCACTTAGGAGGTTTTAAATTATTTTATTCACGGTACAGCGATATTGAACAAAATATTCTCTTCCAGATTTGGACAAGCACACTTATTTCAGGCGATAGCGCATTAATATCCCCCCGCGCATTGTACTTCTCTTGAAATCCATAATTAAAACGCCACATTTAGTGGAATTTGTAGCCCCATTTACCATATGATGGTATTCATATATACCATCCTCCCAAATAATAGAATGTCAATACACACTCCTGAATCCCCCACATTTCCGTAGAGCGGATAGAATATTTTTTTGCAGCATAAGCCCCCCTATAGGAAGGACTTAAGCCACACATATAGTGCGCTGCAATATAACCTGGTTTAGAATATCTATACATAGAATCTCTAGACAGTATCTCTAGATAAGGGATCATATTATATAATAATCCTAGATGACCAGTTTTGAGATAAAAGCTTTATAGGATATAAGTCTAGAATATATGTATTTTCCAAGTACAGACAGCAGTCTATTATTATTATGGCCCCAGATGCCATATATTGCGACTAGTGCGTCCAAGCTTCAAAGCTCATCTCCCTCATAAGATACATATTCACACTCTACAGTTACACACTAGTACAATTCTCCCCTATTAATGCACGGCACTTGGTAATCATGCAATTACCAGGGTGTACGCCATGATTTATCGCTCGTGGCTATATGTTAATCAACATTCGGAACTTTAGAGCTAACAGCTTTGCGCCCCAGGCTTAACCCGCTAACACCAGTGCTTGCATTGTTTCATTTTTAAAACCAACATTTTTACCCTGCATGCCAGTTTTGAGCATAAATGCTACCCTACCTCCTTCAGCACGGTATCCAACAACCACGCTGAACACCCAGGTCCTAACCAATAAAATCCTCACCCACACCGGTCGAGAGATCCTACCACTTAACATTTCCCAACATCCCCATAGGACCACGATTCCTTGGACCTATCTTACCATCCATTTACCAATACTTACGAATTCTAACATACTTACAACTTCCCATTAACACGGGAATACCCTTCACATCCTTCACTTACCTACTAACATGTGAGAGGGAATTATACGTAGCTGACATTAGCTGGATATCCGACGAGCCAGGTGCAACTAAAGTGCACTGTGCCACCACTGTAATCCCCCCCGTATAACTATGACACCATACACAACACAATACCGCTTGAACACTTTATTTTCATGGTTTGTGCGCGGAGGTGCACTATGATGGATGTAACCCTATTTTCCAAGGGAAAATAGATATTGGTAACTTATACCCAGGACTGATGGCAAGAATAGCCCAGGACCTGACATAATAGGACTTCGACGTTGACGTCCGACGGGAGGTCATAGTGGTGACGTGTTAGGGTGGGCAAGCGCCTGTGTTAGAGGACGTACATAGCCTGTCTCCCCTAGCATAGGGTCCGTTATACCCATTTTATGCCCTAACGTCGTCTAAGCTATACCTGCGGATGGAGGCTTGATGGTTCGATGGGGGAAGTAAATACCCCCACATCGGACAGGATACTTCCTCCTTCCCAAGACGACCCCTATGACTTGACGTTAGTTAGCATGTAAGGCTAAGTAAATGCTCTACAGCGGGAGCCAATCCAGCAGCGGCAGGTGAAGATGAATAACGATGAATAATAATGAATAATGATGAAATGGAATAGTGAATTAAGGGAATAAGGAAATAGTGAAATAAGGAAATAATGACAGAATATAGTAATGAAATGGTATAATGAGATAAGGGAATAATGAAATAAGAAAGGAATGAAATGATAAAATAATGACATGAAATAATGAAATAATGAATATATGATCCCCCGGGCCGAGGTGTCAAACACCGATGATCTCCTCTGTTCGTACCCCCGGAGGGTATCACCCATGATACTTGATACTTGAAATATACGACGAAACTACGATTCTCTCCCTGGCCGAGGTTACAGCTACTATTGTGCCCCAGGGGAGGAATATATTGATATTGCCTAAGAGGCAATATATGCGCGCCGAATGCGGTCTTACGCAAATGCGTAAGCCCGATAGGAACGGTCCATACCGTTCACGTGATTGTCCTTCAGTGGAAGGGACGATAGCATATTGGAATGGTCCATACCGTTCACGTGATTGTCCTTCAGTGGAAGGGATGATAGCATATTGGAACGGTCCATACCGTTCACGTGATTGTCCTTCAAAGGAAGGGACGATAGCATATTGGAACGGTCCATACCGTTCACATGAGTGTCCTTCAATGGAAGGACCGATAGCACAATGAAATACTAAGGCATAGACAATATTGGATAAAGGAAATGGTAGCGCAAAGATATAGGACAGAAATGAATAGGAATAAAGTAAAGTGAAGTTATAGGAAATAATGAGTAAGAAAGAATAAAGAAATACTAAGGCATAGACAATAAGGAATAAAGGATGAAGTAGCACAATGATATAGGGCATAAAGGAATACGAGTAAAGTAGAGTGAAGTTATAAGAAATAATGAGTAGGAAGGAATAAAGAAATACAAAGGTATATACAATAATGAATACAGGATGAAGTAGCACAATGATATAGGACAGAAATGAATAGGAATTCAGTACAGTGATGTTATAGGAAATAATGAGTAAGAAAGAATAAAGAAATACTAAGGCATAGACAATAAGGAATAAAGGATGAAGTAGCACAATGATATAGGACAGAAAGGAATAAGAGTAAAGTAGAATGAAGTTATAAGAAATAATGAGTAGGAAGGAATAAAAAAATACAAAGGTATATACAATAATGAACAAAGGATGACGTAGCACAAGAATATAGGAAAGAAATGAATAGGAATAAAGTACAGTGAAGTTATAGGAAATAATGAGTAAGAAGGAATAAATAAGTACAAAGATATAGCAAATAAGGAGTAAAGGATGACGTAGCACAAGGATATAGGAAAAGGATGAATAAGAATAAGGAAATGCGAAGGTATAGAAAATAAGAAATGATGCATAAAACAAACAAGAAGGTATATGACAATATAAAATAACGAATGGCCAATAGTAATTATAAATCTATGTTTTATGATTATATTTATGTATTTATTTTTCAGCGCAGGTTGAAAACCTGAGACGCCGAAACCGGACACAGCGCACATAGTGGTGCATACTTTGCGCATATGCATCGGGAGTGGCTCCATTTTGGGCACTCGCCGAGAGTACCGATGACAGTGACATAATGTGATATATTTGCCAGATGAAATGTTTTTCTATATACCTCCACAGGTTCACCCCACAGATGCCGAGGGTGAATACCCTCTATTATGATTTTATATGTCTTATTGATCCCCACAGACGGCGACGTGACATATGCAATAATAACATGTATCTTTACTACACAAATTTCCCGCCCCCACATTTCACACTCACACGGCCAATACACAATCCCCCGCCCACATGATACATATTTCCAGGCGCACATCCGCACCACGGTGGAGATATACCTGTGGGATATCCCCCCACTGGAGGTCGGATCAACAACAAACAATTTAACACCTATCATGAGAGTTGCACTACGGACACACAGCTCGCGCCTATTTCTGTAAAGGACGAGTTGTGCAGCCAAGATGACTTCGCTCGCCCACAGGGAGCGAGTCATAATATAGTCCTAATATAGATTTGTCGTACATAGCCTGCAGGTCTTAGATGGTAGCTTACACATAGGTATTAAGTTAGAGTGCACCCGAAGTAGTGTTAACATTCATAGAATACGGTATTTTGTAAATGTAAAAGGTCCAACAGTGATATAGTTGCGCAACTTCAGTAGTGGTGGAATGTTGGTATAGTTAATAGAGTTAAGTTTTAAAATGTGGAATATTGGGATAGTTAATAGAGTTTTGTTTTGTTTTAAATGATTACACATGGTATTGTTGCATTCAGATTTTTGTTGAAAGCATTTAAGATTGATGATATTGCTCAGATAAGATTGCGAATGTATGAAGGTATATGGATTGTTTTATTTTACACATTGTTTTTCCTTTCTATTCTTTTAAAATCCCCGTTGTAAAAATGTCGTATTTCTTCCCCACAATAAAACACTTCTAACTTTAACCCTTAAAATACATCCTGCGACATTTCTTTCATTCTTTCTCTCCACTCTATCTCTTTTACACACGTGCAGGACACGAGAGGGCAGTTTTTCATCCGCACCGGAGGTACGTTACTTGTATATCCTCCCCCCACCCCTAGGATGTTTTTTTTCCTCTCTTTGTGTTCCTGCACCCCTTAAGTTGAATGGATATTGATATGTTTTATGTTTATGTCGTATGTACTGTTTTGTTTCTCAATATACTTTGTCATTTGTTACACATACCAATAGGGACAAATGTTGTATCCCGCCAGGTTCATAATGTTACATAACAAACAAGTAAGCTTCACGACCCACTGTTGCATTTTTTGAATACCAATGTAAAGAAATATTGCTCCCCTCACCATAAACACTTACACATGATCGCTGAGCACAACCCGGACGCACAATCTATAGAAGGCACTTATATACAGCCTTCAACTTTCGACGATTACTCCTACATTACTAATTTCATATCTACCCCCTTACTCACCCCTATCTTCCACGAGGCTACCCACACACCCCCGACGATGCCACCCATACATTTACGAACTAAATTAAAAGAAGAAAAGAAGAGAAGAAAAGAAGATAGAAGAATTCCAAGAGAGAAGAAGATGCCCTATTTTACAAAAACCACCCCCACGTCTTCGTCCAGTTATCGAGGACGATAACTAACCCTACAAAGGGGGTTGTTGTTCCCCTCGGGTACGCTACCCCCATCCCCTAAATAAAATCTCCGACAAATCCAAATTCCAAACAATTACTTTAAAAACCTACAAATTACAATTACAAAATTACAAGACTAATAAGTTAGCACCTACATGAGCTCAAGTAGCCTCGTGTCCCAGGCAACGACCCTAGAAAGGACTATGAATTGGGAGGAATGTACGGATTCCGCAGACGTAGCACAAGAAACCTAAAAGAACCCCGGAGGTCATGCACCCGGGATCATTCAGTCTGTCTTAGTGCTACTGACGTGACGAACCGCTGCTGTTGGCTGAAAGGGGAAGTGACTCAAGCGATCACTACACTCACCATCACACTACACTCACATCCCCCTGAGCTTGGACTGTAATAATTCTTTATCTTTATTATTTGAACTGCTATTTGCCAGCGTACCTCAAAATCGAGGTACACATTAAATTTAAAAGTAATAGAAGCCACTGGTCTCATTCTTTATTTATTTAGCTAATAAGATCCTACCCTCTTAGCTTCCCCCTTAGGTAGGATCTAGAATTAGCTTTACTGTTTACTGTTTAATTGTTCCGTGACGTCAGCCGAGCGCTAACGCACCGCGCTGACATAAGCAGGCTACCAGTCAGATCGCCTGCTCACGACTTGCAGCAGACTGCGTGGCGCAGCTGTCGCGCACAGAGTAGTAATTAAATTACCTTTCCAAATGCCCCCTCACCCGGAACTACCCCGTCAAGCAGTACATTGGGGAGTTCTCCTTGCAGATCGTACTGACGATCGCAAATCTCTAAATAATCCATACCTCTTACAGCAATTGCCAAGCTCGCCCCCTAATTAGACTAATTTCATCCCCTAGGTTAATTCTTTGTACAGGCCACCCTCACAGGTACCTTACAATATCCACGTATTTTTTACAGAAATCAAACTGAAATGTTTTATGTTCATAGAGGCTATGAATATAAGTTCACCTATATGACGTTCAGTAACCTGGTGAGCACAATTCCAACATGGCGGCGACGCGAAGTATAAATTATTTAAATGGACGCTTCTCGCGATTTGACCATCCGAGTGCACTGAAACATTGCACGTTAAATGCTTATACAAATGTTAATCCACTGGCATCTATTTTATTTCAATTGTTTCCATAACCTCAAGATGGCAGCTGTGCGAAATTTTAGTCTCGTTTTTACTTCTTGTGTCCTAATCATGCGATTGAAGTTTGAATACCACACGCACACAATAATCTTCATGTAATAGTACATAAATAAAAATCCAACCTGGCGACCATCTGAGATATTTAGAAGGTTCTCAGTATCTACGAATCTTTCACAACAATCAAACTGAACTTTTGTATGTTGATAGAGGCAATTAACATGAGTAGGATATATGAAAATAGGCTGTATAGTTCTTCACGGAAATACTTGTTTCCTATTTATTAAATTCGTAAAAAATATACATTTCCCTACTCTTTAATCGATCAATTTTTATTTTATTTTAATTATTATAAACTGGGCTTTAGTTTGTAAGCCAGGCGACAGGTCGGAAAAAAAAGCCTCAATAAGGAATTAATTAGTGGAAAGCTGGAAATTGCTTTAATCGCTTTATTTGGACCCAGATATTACTCTCCCAAGTTTTCCCCCTCGAGCGAAGTCGGCGTTGGCCCTTTTTGGCCCCAAGAAGGTACCATTTTGCGTTTTATTGCAAATATCTCCCATACCATCAACTTTATCAACAAAATACCCATTATAAAAATAATCTAGAGTAAATTTACTACAAAAATATTCCCTACGTTTTGTCTCTAATGTGAACCGTTACGATGCTACGACCATTCAAAGTGGAGCCCTTTTTGATTCTTGCGGAAAATCTATGGAAATGATATGCCATATCAAAGTTTCTTCATGTTATAAATATTTGTCAGCATTCCAGGTGCACAAGCTGTTAACTTGTTACAAGTATCAATAAACAAATAGTCAGTAAGTACATTCAGTTCTGATTCAGTACATTTTTCATGCAGACTTCATTACTTTCTCACCGAGGGTGTTGGCAACAATGTGTACAGATGCAGCTGGCTTGCCGCGCTCGGCCTCCCATACAGCTGGCAACCACAGTCTCGTGATGCCTCTCCGCGCGGTAAATTCGAAAATAAAAATCCGCAACACGGATATTCCTGTTGATCCTCTTGTGCTATTCCAACGCATTTGCCTTGCAAAGAAATCCGATGCACAATTGAAACAATATTTCCAGTTTGAACTAGCTCCGTATCCGGTTGCGATCTTTGATGAAGCGGGAATGCGTAACACGCAAAAATCTGTGTTCTATAAATTATTCCATCCTGTTACCGGTGAGCCCACATTTGAGGACCTACATCATGTTCTCGACGGAGGATATCTTCTGCACCATGTAATTTGGCACCAAACCGATACTTTTGTCGACATTAGTGCCAAATATGTGAATTACGTTAAAAGATACTTCAAAAACAGTGTCATTAATTTCGATGGGTATCCTGACGACCCAGCAGCTCGCAGTACCAAGACCGCTGAACGTCTTCGACGATCGCACAAGCATGATGCTGCTAATGTGTTTTTTTGATGAGTCCATGTCGGCACCTATGCCACAAGCAAAATCTTTGTCTAGTGACAAAACAAACGAAGATTGATCGACTTGTTGCTCGTCAAATTCGAAAGCGAAGGAATTGAAACCAGACAAGCTCCAGAAGATGCCAATGTGCTCATCGTTACCACCGCACTCGAGTTATTTCGGCCAGACTATTCGGTCATTATAGTGGCTGAAGATATAGATATCCTGGTCATCTTGGCGGCTCGTGTGCCACCCTCCACCAAAATGTATTTTATGAAACCCGGCAAAGGTTCAACCAAACAACAACTATTTTGCACAACAATTTTCAATCTCCCGCCGTGTGTGCAAGAAAACTTCCTCTTTTTGCATGCGTTTAGTGGGTGCGATACAACGTCTTCGTTTCACAGGCAGAGAAAAATTAACACTGCTGAAGAGTAATGAGGAACTGCAAACAGTTGTTAGGGTTTTCCGAGACGTGAACGCAAACCCCGATGAAATTGACAAAGCGGGCCAGTTGGTTTTGGCTAGGCTTTATGACAACAAAACCACGGGAAATACCCTGAACGAGTTGCGGTTCCAAATGTTTGCAAAATCTCTACGCAAACATCGATTTAATCTCGCAAGCTTACCTCCCACCGAATCAGCGGCACGTGAGCACTCTTTAAGAACATACCATCAAATCCAAACATGGTATGGAAATTATACAAATCCACTGGATTGGGGCTGGAAAAATTCTCAATGTGGTTTGGCTCCCATACCTACGACGAGGGATCCGTCGCCACAAGCGCTTCTAAACATAGTGTCCTGCAAATGTTCGAAAGGATGTAACGCAGCGTGTGGTTGCAGGAAAACAGGCCTCCGATGCTCCAGAATCTGCATGAATTGTATGGGACGGTCATGTACAAATGCTGCCGAGGAAGATGATATGGATGATTGTGACGGAGACATCGATGTTAATCTTGAGCGCCCTGTGACGTCGGACAAATGTACCGATACAGACGATGAAAGCGATGACGGAGAAATTGAGGCAGACGATCAAGACTGCCAGCCTTCGTCAAAACAGTTTAAAATCGACTAACTTTGACATTTGAACTGTGGATTAGGCCTCCTGGGGACACCACTTTAAAAGAAACGCGCTATTTACTCTACCGCCAGGTGGTGCGGAAAAGAGTGATTTTATGCCAATACTACGCAATAATAATACTAATTTTTAGGTACTTTGCCACAGCTGTTTACATACGGTAGAAAAGCTGTTATACATGTAACAAGTTAACAGCTGGAATGCTGACAAATATTTATAACATGAAGAAACTTTGATATGGCATATCATTTCCATAGATTTTCCGCAAGAATCAAAAAGGGCTCAACTTTGAATGGTCGTAGCATCGTAACGGTTCACATTAGAGACAAAAGGTAGGGAACATTTTTGTAGTAAATTTACTTTAGATTATTTTTTATAATAGGTATTTTGTAGATAAAGTTCATGGTATGGGAGATATTTGTAAAAAAAACGAAAAATGGTACCTTCTTAGGGCCAGAAGGGCCAACGCCGACTTCGCTCGAGGGGGAAAACTTGGGAGAGTAATATCTCGATCCATATAAAACGATTAAAGCAATTTCCAGCTTTCCACTAACTAATTCCTTATTGAACTACCTGTCGCCTGGCCTATTGGTATTTACCTCTAATATTTAACAGACTGGCCGCGTGGTGCAGCGGGAAAGTTCTCGCCTGCTGTGCCCAAAGTTGCAGGATCGAATCCTAAGGGCACGCAAATGCAAGGGAGCCGTGTCAGTAAATTTACTGGCACGTTATAGCAGTTGCCATGGCTACAGTTTTGATTGTTGACAAACGGACATTACGCTAGCCTTAGTGAAAATTTAAGGTACCACCACGGGTGTCAAACTGTGTTACTGCCGCCACACCTTAGACTCTGCCCGTGGCGGCACCTGGTGGCAAAATGTGTTACTGCCACCACAATCCCCTTCGGGGAAAAATTCCGGACCACCGGCGTCTCTGAAAGCTTCAGTAGTTAAAAGGGACGTAAAAATATAACATTATTATTATTATTATTATTATCTAATAATTAACATCTAAAATGTGTTTGCAACTATGATACGAGTGACAGATGACTTCCATATTCTTCTCATTAAAACCAGAATCGCCAACTTGGGATATTGTTTCAGTAAAATGAAATTAATCAGGATGACTGGTCGAACAAATTAAGAACTGCCCTGTCACTGCTCCATTGCGGCCAGCTGATGAGTGGTTGATCGACCGCTAGTATTCAATTAGGAGGGTTTGTCGCTGTCAGCCGGCACAGCTGCTTTCAAGAGGCCTATCCGACTAAATGTTTTTGAATCGATATTTCCACCAATATTGCGCAGCATCAGAAATAGGCCGGGCTGTGTTTCCTCTCCAGCAAACTTCTTATTGAATGAACATTAGGAGTCCCTTGTTGATCGGATAACAGAATATTTCGTCTAGAACTCCAATATCTCAGCGCACACTCCTAGAATATAAATCACATGCCATAAAGGATTCTGCTGGCCCAAATATTTTCTATGAGAAATGTTTCCACAAAACTCGATTGATCACCGCCAATTTGAAGAATAGTCTGAATCCATAAGGCCTTGTTAACGGGCGTTCACATGATATGATGTTCAGTTTGTTTCGTATCCTCCTGTGAGTAACCTGCATAGCAGTTCATGATAATGCTTATGTTATTGGTTTCATGTTCGACGATGTCGATATGTAAATATTATATGTCAGGAGACTGTTCCATAATGGGGATCATTAAAGTACTACTTTTCATTATAACACAGTTTTTTAAACCAATCAGAGCTCAATATGTTCATTCATTTGCCAATTAGGAAAGGATAGCTTCTGACATGCACTCAAAATCCAACATCTCGGACATGAATTACATGATTTTAAAGTTGACAATGTAGCCTATATTGGATCAACCATTGTAGTTACAATGCATAAACAAACTGGGCAATGTTGAAAAAGAAATAGCACTGTACCTTAATATCCGCAACTCCAATTTCCACAGATTCGTAAGATTTCACCGTCAATTTTAGTGAATGCCGTTCGTTGTTGACATAAACACACCAGAACGTCATGGAGGAAGCAGGCTTATGACATTAGTACCACGGAAATTATAATCCAGCTCTCTGTTCAGTAAATGGATTTATTACGCGAAACTGTTCCGCCAGATGTCATACCTGTTCTATTAGGGACTCAATTGATTTGCATTCCGTTGACATTCTATACGCATCAAATTTGAAGAATAACTAGTTGATAAAACGTTACATTTTAATTTTAAAGCGTTTGTAACAGCCCATTTTGTGTTATTTGACAAAAATAACAAAATGATCCAACCTAGTACCTGTGCGCTATCTGTTGGTGTTACTTCAGGAATAATAATGTTTTAAAGCTTTTTTTGGTATTCGTTATTGGGTAGAGATCAAATGTTGAGCCCACACAATTCCCAGGAAGAAGAAGTCAACTGACAGAATATCGACAGATAGACTAATTATCAATATTTATGTTAGAACACATACTAAAGTTATAATTATCGTCGAACATAAACAGTCGTATTCAACTCGCCTATAATGGTAAATAAGACACTCGAATGGAAATTATAAAACTCGCTTTGCTTGTTTTATAAACATACTCGTGTCTTAATTATTGCCATTATAGGTTCGTTGCATAATGTACTATTACGCCTCTTTTAACTAAATAATTTGTGTTATATAATCCGCCTTGCCAATACTTAAATCTCTTCTTTATTAGTAATATCCTACAATAGAATTGTTTTCCTTCAACCCAAAAATTCTCTACTCCTCCACAAATGTCGGTCTTCAGCATCTTCCTCGGTTAAGCCTCTGGTAGCCATGCTTCTCTTTACACCATCCATCCATTGTTCTCTTGGTTTACCCCGTTTCCGTTTGCCTTCAGCTTGCCAATGTAACATTACATTTGGAATTCTACTATTCTGGATCCTTGTCACATGTCCAAACCATTGTAATCTTCTTTCTTCAACCACTTCTAGTACATTTTTTTTACCTGCATAATTTCTCTAATTCTCGTATTTCTAATTTTATCAAATCTTGATTTTCTTGCCGCCCTCCTCCAATAATCCATCTCCGTTACTAATACTTTGTTTGCTTGCCGTCTGTTTAACGTCCAAGTTTCTGCTCCATATAACAAAATATTTTGTACCAATGAACTGTAAATAAGTTTGTTAGTGTTGTTTAAAATATTTCTGCTCCATAAAACGGAATTCAATGCTCTAATTATTGTTCTCCTAGCATCAGTTACTCTTTTCTCAATTTCAGATGGAATAGTTCCCCCCAGCTCCTATTATTGAACCCAAATATTTAAATTTAGTGACAGTTTGAATTTCTGTATTTCCGATCTGTAGTTTCTCACCACCATTATTCTCTAATGTAAGGTATTCCGTTTTGTTGAAATTGATATTTAGTCCCCACTTAGGCCTACTTAAATACGTACAGTAGTTTAATAATATTTAAACAAACAATGATATTATTATTATTGTTATCTAATAATTAACATCTTTAATGTGTTTGCAACTGTGATACGAGTGACAAATGACAGTAGTTTTCCTTCAACCCAAAAATACTCTACTCCTCCATACATTTCGGTCTTCAGTATCTTCCTCGGTTAAGCCTCTGTTAGCCATGCTTCTATTTACACCATCCATCAGCGTTCAAAATAGCGTTTAACATTAAAAATAAAGATGGATAACCTTACAAATAATTTTAAATTAAAATTTAAGTTCCAAACTGCTGTAACCGTTTGTTAATGATGTTATGAGCAATGTAATTGGGGCTTCCTGTAATGTTCACAACATAAATAAATAAATAAATAAATAAATAAATAAATAAATAAATAAATAAATAAATAAATAAATAAATAAATAAATAAATAAATAAATAAATAAATAGACCATTAGTATAAATGATATCAGCTGGACCTCGGGGTCATACCGGATTCTTTCGGATTAGAAACACTGCAGCACATTAGGAGGTCCACATACAGGTTCTTAAGACTAGTGAAATACACAACACATATCTTTCGCTAAGAATTTGCATTTATAAATTTATAAAAAAGACAACTTAATTACAATAATTCAAAATATTTAAAAACCTGACAAATGAACTAAACTGTCAAACAAATATTTACCTCTGATTTACAATACTGAAATTGTAACACAAATCATACTACACATGTCCTCTTTGAGTAGGAAGAAAGTTCAAAGATCACAAAAATCCATAACTTCACAAAGTTACCAAATGATCTACAATGATCTTTAAATCCATCATAGTTTAAATAAAACCCTAGTTAAACCTGACAATATTTCTGGTGGTATAAATCTCGCCTGGCAATCAATTATGTCGTGACCTACCTGGCCTGTGAGACGGTCTGGCAGGTTGACAGCTCCTCCGACGATTTCCCTACTAGCCGAGCGGTTTTCTAGATAAGGGAACTTGAGGTTTCACAGACTCGTCCCGGAACTACCGGAATAAAAGATGAAATTCCCTTGGACTACTGCCGATTTATTGAGCCCTTGGCAGTCGAAGTATATATACACTATATACAAATTATGTGAAGTTACTGCTGGAGGTGCACGCAGGTCTGTAATAGCGCTACTAAGTCTTACTGATACTTGACATCTAGTGTGTCTCCGCGAGGCTGAATTCTGCTCGCGCGCGTTACGACGTTACTCTGGCAAGAACTAAGGCGTGAGAGCTACTGTTACTCTGCCGCTCCACTACTCTGCTGCTCTGCTGCATGACAACTCGGTTACTCTGTAATAACTCTGTCGCTCGCCATTTTGGATACCCTTATATTCAACTAGAGATGACCCAGAATCCATCTCTCCCTTCCACTGAGGCCTGGTCCATTCCACCCTCCAGTGCCTGGCAAGTGCTGCTCCCTAAGGTAGCGGCGACTGCCCATACTTGTGTCTACGTGACATCCAAGGTTCAACATCTGGCCTGACTTGTGACTATGAATCACTCTCCCTACAATACAAAGTGCTCGACCAACGTACTGTTGTACTATCAATATTTACAGACCTCTTGCACACATCCTGGCTCCAGCAATCCTATCTCCTCCAGAAATACATCTCTGGCTTACAAATGCTCACATCCAACTTAGTAATAATAATAATAACTCTATTGCCCTTATGTATAATGTTCCTTCGAACCGCAGTCCTGGGTTCTGAATCATGGAGGTTCACAGTCACGACAATTATAGGCCGATTATTGACGTACACTCCAACATTGAAAACAATAAACATTAGGTGAATAAACCTTAACTTGCATTACACTTGGATATTACTTACGTGTGAGTAGGTAATATAGGCCGAAGCTGGCGCAGGGGCTAATGGACAAGATGGCCGCCGCGTGCAATCACTCTATGTTATTCTTCTGGAGGGGTCATTCAGAGCTGGCGCAGTGAATAATGGGCAAAATGGCCGCCACGCCCTGAGACCGTGAATGACGTCACAGAGAAAGGTCGGCCGTGTAGTTGCTAAATGGAATATTTATTATTAATATTATTATTATTATTATTATTAGGTAATTATTAATTGATCATGTGCAATCCAGACCAGCCGTATATTGTCCACTTTTGGTGTAGTTGCTAGCATTTTAGCTGTTTCCCTAGAGGTGTGGGTTTCATTCACGCCTCAACCAAGAAATTTTATTCTGGGCTGAGAGCTGGAATGGGGTACACTCAGCCTCATGAAGTGAAAGTAAGAAAACGTGGGGTTTCATTCATACCTCAGCCATTCCGCCTAATCCAACTTTACCTAACCTACCCTAACCTAACTTAACCTAACCTAACTTCGCCGGACCTAACCTAACCTAACCTAACAGACATTATTTAACCTAACATAACCTAACCTAACCTAGCCTAACTTCAAAGTGAGAGCAAATATGAGAGTAAATGTGAGAGCACACATAATAAACTAAGTTATAACCTAACCTAACCTAACTTCACCTAACCTAACCTAACATAACCTAACTTCAAAGTGTGTTCAAAAGTGGGTGCAAAAGTGGGTGCAAGAGTGGGTGCAAAAATTGGGTGCAAGAGTGGGTGCGAAAGTGGGTGAAAAAGTGAGTGCAAAAGTGGGAGCAAAAAAGTGGGAGCAAAAAGGTGGGAGCAAAAAAGTGGGAGCAAAAAAAGTGGGAGCAAAACAGTGGGGAGCAAAAAGTGTGAGCAAATAAGTAAGAGTAAATGGGAGAGCACAAATAATAAACTTAGTTATAACCTAACCTAATCTAACCTAACCTAACCTAACCTAACCCACAGAAAACTCATTTAAATATTTTAGATTCAACATTTTAACATTTTACATTTTAACATTTTAGATTTTTGATTTTTCATTTTACATTTTTTTTTAGATTTTACATTTTACATTTTTGATTTTTTTGTATTTTAGATTTTAGTTTTTTTAGATGTTACATTTTCAATTTAAGATGTTTTGATTTTAGATTTTACATTTTACATTTTCCGAAAAGAGTAAACTACAAGGTCACATACCTAACCTCACCAAACCTAACTTTACCAAACATAACTTAAGCTAATCCAAAGGCTAATGCACATACACAAAGTATATAAGGGCACATGCAACTATCCTTATGCTAGTCTTATAGGCTACTGTACAACATGATCACTATCCCAACCGGGGTATTTTTTTATTATTTTGTTTTTTCTCATTTGTCAATTTTCCAATTTCCCATTTTCAGTTTTTTATTAATGTCAGTTTTAAGTTTTTCAATTTCATAATATGGAGACATGGATTTTGCATTTTGTTGTTTACACATTTGCCAATTTTTCAATTTCCCATTTTCGTTTTTTTTAATGACAGTTTTAGGTTTTTCAATTTCATAATATGGAAACATGGATTTTGCATTTTGTTGTTTACACATTTATTAATTTCACAATTTCCCATTTACAGTTTTTAAAATGTCAGTTTAAAGTTTTTCAATATCATGGTATAGAAACATGGATTTTCCAATTTGTTGTTATACATTATTTGTCAATTTACCAAATTCCCATTTACAGTTTTTAAAATTTCAGTTTAATGTTTTTTCTATTTTGTCAATATGGAAACATGGATTTTCCAATTTGTGTTTTACATGTTCATTTTGCATTAGGAGTGGAGAGAGGTGGGTAGTAATTAAAAATGTACAAGCAGTGTCCATACAATATTTTTTATTTTAAATACATGTACACTATTTACACATAATACATTTTATATATATTCTTTTTTGTTATAAATTGTACAGTTGTTTTTATTTTGTTTTCTATTTATATTTATTTTTTGATTATGATTACCATTTTTTTTGTTGTGTTATTGTTTTATTTCCTAAATTGTTTTATGTATTTGCTAGTTGCAGGCAAAAGATTTTGATATTCATAAATTAACTCTTTAAGCATGGTCAATGATTGAGTAATGACCATAGGCATGTGTACCTATACCATCAGCATCAATCACTCTTTTATCATCACCAGGACACAAAGCAATTTTGTTTAGTCTTATAGATGATATGTCATGTTGTTTAGAAGCGAAAATGTTCATTGGTATTCTTATTACATTGTTTTTCATGACACAATCCTTATAATCTTGAAAGCTTATACAATTTTTGACAACACCTTTGCTAATATCTTTAATCTTTTTGATTTCTTTACCATTTATGTCTAAAGCGTACATTTTTGCTCTAAGTCCAACAAATGCTTTTATAATTTGTCCACAAGCCTCGTCTTTAAATTTCCCCAACGTTTTCTTGTTTGATGTAGAGTAACATATGTGATTAGTAGGATAATCTGATGTGTCCAGGTGTTCTAGGAAATCCAACTTGTCTTGATATACATCTGGGGTGTTAACCAAATAAATGAATTATGGAAGATTGTTCCTTCCATAATAGGGTAGCAGGACATCATAGTGGTGGGAATACATGAGAGTTTTTGAAATATCCAGTATACACATTCCAATATATATAGGCTTATTGAATACAATGTTACGTTTAGCCATGTGGAAAGCAGCTAGGTTAGGACCATAAATTGTTCTGTCGATGAATGATGGTTTAGCTATTAGCTTTTCTACCTTTTTGCTGTCAGTCACAAGACGTATGTCTATTCTTTTACGGATATTTTCCATTGTTTTCCCAAAAATAGCATTGTTGAATAATTTGTACAGATTTTTCTCAAAATCATTTTTGGCTTGTTTTCGAAGGTTGTTATTAAAATCAACGTAGGCCTTTAACCAAGGTCTTTGCTTAAACTTTAACACACGATGAATTTTTATCAATTTTATTCCATGATCTAAAGCCTGTTTTAATGCCATGTAGTGAACAACATATCGCCTTCGATTTCCAAGATGAGGAATTAGTTTTTTAAGAGACGAATCCTTAGGTTGTGTACACTCTGGTAGGAAAGGTAAATCGTTGTGTAGATCACGAAGGTCAGATGGGTAATCAACATCAACGTCTAGAATGTATCCCACAGGATCGTCTTTCTTTAGTTTTTCTAGATCAACAGTATCTGGAGAAACCCACTGAAATCCACCATAAGGAAGGGAGTGGCACATAGCCCACCCGTATTGGTTGTTGGCATCATCATAGGTAATAAACTGCGATGGTTTCTCAGAATCATAGGTTTCCATGTATTTATTGTTAGCTTCAGCATACCGATGAGACACCTGGCATATGCCTCCACGTATTCCAGACTCGATTAGAAGAATCTGATCGTAATCCTGTATCAATTCCAGTTCAATTCCTGTGTAAAGGAGCATTGCCTCGAAACTTAAACCAGGCGAAGTAAAAAAGTGTGCAGCATCCACTCGGTGTGTTTCTAGTGTTTTGTTTCTAAACGTTTCAAAGCTGTCTGCAAGAAGGAGTACATCTGATGTTAGGTAGAGGTCACTATATTCCCCTAGAGTTTTAATGGTGAACTGTTTCCAGACATTTTTGGCATGTTCATAGTCTTCTTGACTAACATCTTCTTGACTTAATTTGTTAAAGAATGCCTCTTTTGGAGGTAAACACGTTTCACTTAACTTTTCCCATGAGTCAATGTAGTCATAACAAAATACCCCTTTACGAGTCATGAGCATTGCATTTTCTTTTCCAAAGTACTTGTCTGTTTCAGGGTATGATGTTAATTTGGAAACTAAGTTTTCCAAACTACTTGGCATTAACCGAAACGTGTCCACAAATCTAAGCTTAACATTTCCTTCATATTTGGTAAAGGAAATGTACTTTTCTTTGGAGTTAGCGATAACATCCACTCTCTCAGAAGTACATCCTAATTGCTTTACAATGAAATTTGCGTCGTAGCCACTCATATTATGTAGAAACACAGGAACGGGGTTACGTGTTTTACACCTCAAATTACAGTTATTGTGAACACTTCCACGGTACTCCCCTGTAATGTGGCAGTGGTCTCGAACTTTCCAGTCCTCTTTGGTAAATGGTTTTTGACACTAATAACAGGTTTCAGAACATTGGAACTCTGATTCTTGATCCTGAGTTAAGGCCTTTGGAAAATTTAAGCTGTAAAGTCGATCAATTTCATTATCTATTGAGATCAAACAGTCCATAAACTTTTCTGCAGCGTCAGGTCCACGATAAATAACAGGTTGGCTTGGAAGGTTTGTCTTTATGTGTTCCACAGCAGGTGAGGGTTTAACGTATATACCAAAGTTCATAGGAACATGACTCTGGTATGGCACTGTATAACTTGCTTCAGGATTGGGTAAACAAATTTGATATGGTAAGAGTATACTTTCAAAATCTGCATAGATAACGTAAGGTATTCTCAGCAGTTTTTCCACGTTTAAAAATTTGACAATGGGGTTTTATTAGGCATTTCAACCCTAGCAATGTCATGCTGGACACACAAAGCTCTATGTTCTTTCAATTTTTCCATTCCTTGTTGACCATATCGATTATCGAAGTGAGTAAAACACCGTTTACACGTATATATCTTATGTCCATGGTGAGTAATCTGATGTCCTACTAGTTTATCAAAATCTTTGATAAAGACGTAGTGGTTCTGGCCGGATGATGAACTTAGCAGAAGGAAGTCGCGATGGTCTTGCAGCTCTTGATCCACAACCTTCAGAGGGAACAATTTGTTGTCTTGTTCCAATCCAAATACATTAATGGATATATCGTTGGCTTTTTCAAATTTGGGAATGTCAGCTAGTAATGTAGGAAATGATATTACTGAAAAATCATACTTGTTTTCCAGATCCTTGTATTTACTAATGCGTTGAGCATCCTTTTTAACCAGTTTTGCTAAAATGGCATACATAAAACACTTTTCATCTTTCACATTTTCAGGATTAATGCAGGCTTTTCTTGCTTGTATAGCTGCTGGTAATGGAATATATGTGCTACCACGCAAGGGATTGTACTTATTTATTTTCAATCGCACTCCTTCCACTGCTAACACAGCCCAAGTACTGCCTTTTAGCTCAGATTCTTCCATTTCCGTAGTTAACTTTGTAAATTGTGTTTCTAAGAAACTAATTAAGTCTGTTTCCAAAAAATAGGGCCTGATTTCGTGTTTTAAAAGCACGATCTGTAATTTCATTCGTAGACGTATGAATGAATCTACATTCAGCCACAATATTAACTTTGATCGACTTGTGCATTGCTAGTTCTTTCTCCATAGCTTGTATTATTTGCTGTTTGGACTCTTTAAGGTATGAATTTAAATCCTTGCACGTATCGCAACGAATGAAATAGGATTTAAGTCGACCTTGAAAAGACGTTTCATATTCATTAAGTTCATTTTTGTCAGGAACCATTGAAAGCAGGTAATGTTTTGTAGGCTCAATTTTTTGTCTTTTAGCTGCCGACACAACATTACAACATTCTTCATGCCGACGTCCGTTGTACACATTGTTGAATGTACTACCACAGGTCTTGCACTCATGGAATTCACCACACGATACTTCATGTCGCTTTCTATGATAGTCTCGAAGAAAAGTTTTTCCACACTCTTTACACATATAGCTAGGAATGGGTTCTTCCATTATGAATGTTGATTTCTGCAAACAGCTGCTTACTGCGTATCACAGGGCTAGAGGTTGGTCAGTTAGACGGTCTTTCACGATGTGAACACCGTGAAAGGTAGTAGTCAACTGGTGATATTCTTGTTAAGGGTCCTCTAATATACCCCTAGTCTAGACCAACAGCTCTTTACAGTGTATGACAAGGCTGTAGACTCTACTCCACTACTGTTATTTTTTGTCCTAGCGACTTGAAATTTATTCTGGTGGTAGATGGGGTCAGGGCCAGTCATTTATGTCAAACCAAATTTTTTGTAAACTCTCTAGTTTCCAAAATATAAAAATTTCAAAATTGATCTTTTTTCAAAAAAAATGTAAAAAATAAAAAAGTTTTATCATAAAAAATAAAGGATATAGAGGCCGTTATTTTAAGCCCATAGAATACTTTTTAGAATGTTTGGTTTTATGAAAAATCGCCTACTTTCCCAGTTGAACTTTTTCATTTTTTGTCGTACAGACCTGTAACTTGGTTTACAGGTAAAGGGGATAGAGACCTTTCATTTATATTAAACAAACTTTTTTTTGTAGAATTCCTAGTTTCCAAAATAGTGTCCATTTTTTCAAAATTTTATTTTTTTGACCTAGAGACCTGAGACTTGGTATGGGAATAGAGGGTGTAAAGACCATTGATTTACGTTAGACAAACTTTTTTGTAGAATGCCTAATTTTGGAAATATAGCCCATTTTCAATTTCTTTTGTTGACCTAGAGACCTGAGACTTGGTATGGGGATAGAGGGGGTAAAGACCACTGATTTACGTCAGACAAACGTTTTTGTAAAATTCCTAATTTTGGAAATATAAGCCCATTTTGAAAATTTTTATTTTTGTTGTCCAAGAGACCTGGGACTTGGTACGGCGTTAGAGGGGGGTAAAGGCCATTCATTTATGTCAAACAAACTTTTTTGTAAACTTTTTAATTTTGGAAATATAACCCATTTCGGAAATATGTTTTGGAAAATTTGAAAAATACACTATTTTTGGACTGAGAGTGGTATAGTGGTAGGTGATGGAGTTAACATGTCTTTTTTAGGATTTGTAGATTAATGACATAGCCTACTTTCCAAATATTTATTGAAAAATTTGAAAAATACACTATTTTTTTGACTAGGCATTGGATAGAGGTAAGGGTAAGAGTTGAGAGTCATTGATAAACCTTAGAGTACTTTGGATTTTTTAGGAATTTTGTGTGTTGTTGTTGTTGTTGCTGCTTACAATCGTGGCTGTAAGCATTATTCTGCCATAAAAAAGGACTGACATACTTTCCAAGACCAGATAAGCCCTCAACAAACAAGAGGAAGTATGAAAGAGCTAATAAAAAGCCAACAAAAAGGCAACAAAAGCCAACAAAAGCCTACAAAAAAGGCAACAAAAAACTGACAAAAAGGCCATGTAGCATGCTGGTAGTTGAGTGAGTTATTATATTGACCGATAGGTAGCAGGCTGGTAGTTGAGTGAGTATTGATATTGACCACTAGATAGCATGCTGGTCGTTCATTGAGCGAGTGTTGAAATGGAGCGCTAGGTAGCATGCCGGTCATTCAAGTAGTTCTCATAGTCATTGCTAGATAGCGGAAACATACTTTGCGTGTCGCATTTGACTATTTGGTAAAGTTTTACCGAGTGAAAACGTGCTCTTATATGCTGTGTATTTAAATTTATTATACAATTAACCCCTAAGTATTTAGAACTAACATGTATAGCCATGTGTAGGAAATATTGGGGTCCTTAGCAAGAAAGACTGTCTAACACATGAGTGTACAGCCTTTTGATATGCAGTAAGAACCTGATAACCTTGAGTAGGCTATAAGAATATTTTCAGTTGACTACTACCTGTCACAGTGTTTACATTGTGAAAGACCGTTGAAACAACCAGTCTTTAGTCTTGTCGTATGCAGTGAGCAGCTGTTACCCTTTACTAGGGGTATATTAGAGGACCCTTAACAAGAATATCACCATTTGACTACTACCACTCACAGTGACCACATCGCGAAAGACTGTCAAAACAACTATTATACAGCCTTGTACTACACAGTAAGTAGCTGTTGGTCTTGACTATGATATATTAGAGAACCCTTAGCAAGTATATAATCAGTTGACTACTACTTGTTACAGTGTTCACATCGTGAAAGACCGTCTCACTGTCCAGTCTACAGCCTTGTCATACACTGTAAAGAGCTGTTGGTCTAGACTAGGGGTATATTAGAGGACCCTTAACAAGAATATCACCAGTTGACTACTACCTTTCACGGTGTTCACATCGTGAAAGACCGTCTCACTGACCAACCTCTAGCCTTGTGATACGCAGTAAGCAGCTGTTTCCAGAAATCAACATTCATAATGGAAGAACCCATTCCTAGCTATATGTGTAAAGAGTGTGGAAAAACTTTTCTTCGAGACTATCATAGAAAGCGACATGAAGTATCGTGTGGTGAATTCCATGAGTGCAAGACCTGTGGTAGTACATTCAACAATGTGTACAACGGACGTCGGCATGAATAATGTTGTAATGTTGTGTCGGCAGCTAAAAGACAAAAAATTGAGCCTACAAAACATTACCTGCTTTCAATGGTTCCTGGCAAAAATGGACTTACTGAATATGAAACGTCTTTTCAAGGTCGACTTAAATCCTATTTCATTCGTTGCGATACGTGCAAGGATTTAAATTCATACCTTAAAGAGTCCAAACAGCAAATAATACAAGCTATGGAGAAAGAACTAGCAATGCACAAGTCGATCAAAGTTAATATTGTGGCTGAATGTAGATTCATTCATACGTCTACGAATGAAATTACAGATCGTGCTTTTAAAACACGAAATCAGGCCCTATTTTTGGAAACAGAATTAAGTAGTTTCTTGGAAACACAATTTACAAAGTTAAGTACGGAAATGGAAGAATCTGAGCTAAAAGGCAGTACTTGGGCTTTGTTAGCAGTGGAAGGAGTGCGATTGAAAATAAATAAGTACAATCCCTTGCGTGGTAGCACATATATTCCATTACCAGCAGCTATACAAGCAAGAAAAGCCTGCATTAATCCTGAAAATGTGAAAGATGAAAAGTGTTTTATGTATGCCATTTTAGCAAAACTGGTTAAAAAGGATGCTCAACGCATTAGTAAATACAAAGATCTGGAAAACAAGTATGATTTTTCAGTAATATCATTTCCTACATTACTAGCTGACATTCCCAAATTTGAAAAAGCCAACGATATATCCATTAATGTATTTGGATTGGAACAAGACAACAAATTGTTCCCTCTGAAGGTTGTGGATCAAGAGCTGCAAGGCCATCGCGACTTCCTTCTGCTAAGTTCATCATCCGGCCAGAACCACTACGTCTTTATCAAAGATTTTGATAAACTAGTAGGACATCAGATTACTCACCATGGACATAAGATATATACGTGTAAACGGTGTTTTACTCACTTCGATAATCGATATGGTCAACAAGGAATGGAAAAATTGAAAGAACATAGAGCTTTGTGTGTCCAGCATGACATTGCTAGGGTTGAAATGCCTATTAAAAACCCCATTGTCAAATTTTTAAACGTGGAAAAACTGCTGAGAATACCTTACGTTATCTATGCAGATTTTGAAAGTATACTCTTACCATATCAAATTTGTTTACCCAATCCTGAAGCAAGTTATACAGTGCCATACCAGAGTCATGTTCCTATGAGCTTTGGTATATACGTTAAACCCTCACCTGCTGTGGAACACATAAAGACAAACCTTCCAAGCCAACCTGTTATTTATCGTGGACCTGACGCTGCAGAAAAGTTTATGGACTGTTTGAGCTCAATAGCTAATGAAATTGATCGACTTTACAGCTTAAATTTTCCAAAGGCCTTAACTCAGAATCAAGAATCAGAGTTCCAATGTTCTGAAACCTGTTATTTGTGTCAAAAACCATTTACCAAAGAGGACTGGAAAGTTCGAGACCACTGCCACATTACAGGGGAGTACCGTGGAAGTGTTCACAATAACTGTAATTTGAGGTGTAAAACACGTAACCCCGTTCCTGTGTTTCTACATAATATGAGTGGCTACGACGCAAATTTCATTGTAAAGCAATTACGATGTACTACTGAGAGAGTGAATGTTTTCGCTAACTCCAAAGAAAAGTACATTTCCTTTACCAAATATGTAGGAAATATTAAGCTTAGATTTGTGGACACGTTTTGGTTAATGCCAAGTAGTTTGGAAAGCTTAGTTTCCAACTTAACATCATACCCTGAAACAGATAAGTACTTTGGAAAAGAAAATGCAATGCTCATGACTCGTAAAGGGGTATTTTGTTATGACTACATTGACTCATGGGAAAAGTTAAGTGAAACGTGTTTACCTCCAAAAGAGGCATTCTTTAACAAATTAAGTCAAGAAGATGTTAGTCAAGAAGACTATGAACATGCAAAAAATGTCTGGAAACAGTTCAACATTAAAACTCTAGGGGAATATAGTGACCTCTACCTAACATCAGATGTACTCCTTCTTGCAGACAGCTTTGAAACGTTTAGAAACAAAACACTAGAAACACACCGAGTGGATGCTGCACACTTTTTTACTTCGCCTGGTTTAAGTTTCGAGGCAATGCTCCTTTACACAGGAATTGAACTGGAATTGATACAGGATTACGATCAGATTCTTCTAATCGAGTCTGGAATACGTGGAGGCATATGCCAGGTGTCACATCGGTATGCTGAAGCTAACAATAAATACATGGAAACCTATGATTCTGAGAAACCATCGCAGTTTATTACCTATGATGATGCCAACAACCAATACGGGTGGGCTATGTGCCACTCCCTTCCTTATGGTGGATTTCAGTGGGTTTCTCTAGATACTGTTGATCTAGAAAAACTAAAGAAAGACGATCCTGTGGGATACATTCTAGACGTTGATGTTGATTACCCATATGACCTTCATGATCTACACAGCGATTTACCTTTCCTACCAGAGTGTACACAACCTAAGGATTCGTCTCTTAAAACATTAATTCCTCATCTTGGAAATCGAAGGCGATATGTTGTTCACTACATGGCATTAAAACAGGCTTTAGATCATGGAATAAAATTGATAAAAATTCATCGTGTGTTAAAGTTTAAGCAAAGACCTTGGTTAAAGGCCTACGTTGATTTTAATAACTACCTTCGAAAACAAGCCAAAAATGATTTTGAGAAAAATCTGTACAAATTATTCAACAATGCTATTTTTGGGAAAACAATGGAAAATATCCGTAAAAGAATAGACATACGTCTTGTGACTGACAGCAAAAAGGTAGAAAAGCTAATAGCTAAACCAACATTCATCGACAGAACAATTTATGGTCCTAACCTAGCTGCTTTCCACATGGCTAAACGTAACATTGTATTCAATAAGCCTATATATATTGGAATGTGTATACTGGATATTTCAAAAACTCTCATGTATTCCCACCACTATGATGTCCTGCTACCCTATTATGGAATGAACAATCTTCCATAATTCATTTATTTGGTTAACACCCCAGATGTATATCAAGACAAGTTGGATTTCCTAGAACACCTGGACACATCAGATTATCCTACTAATCACATATGTTACTCTACATCAAACAAGAAAACGTTGGGGAAATTTAAAGACGAGGCTTGTGGACAAATTATAAAAGCATTTGTTGGACTTAGAGCTAAAATGTACGCTTTAGACATAAATGGTAAAGAAATCAAAAAGATTAAAGATATTAGCAAAGGTGTTGTCAAAAATTGTATAAGCTTTCAAGATTATAAGGATTGTGTCATGAAAAACAATGTAATAAGAATACCAATGAACATTTTCGCTTCTAAACAACATGACATATCATCTATAAGACTAAACAAAATTGCTTTGTGTCCTGGTGATGATAAAAGAGTGATTGATGCTGATGGTATAGGTACACATGCCTATGGTCATTACTCAATCATTGACCATGCTTAAAGAGTTAATTTATGAATATCAAAATCTTTTGCCTGCAACTAGCAAATACATAAAACAATTTAGGAAATAAAACAATAACACAACAAAAAAAATGGTAATCATAATCAAAAAATAAATATAAATAGAAAACAAAATAAAAACAACTGTACAATTTATAACAAAAAAGAATATATATAAAAATGTATTATGTGTAAATAGTGTACATGTATTTAAAATAAAAAAAATTGTATGGACACTGCTTGTACATTTTTAATTACTACCCACCTCTCTCCACTCCTAATGCAAAATGAACATGTATAACACAAATTGGAAAATCCATGTTTCCATATTGACAAAATAGAAAAAACATTAAACTGAAATTTTAAAAACTGTAAATGGGAATTTGGTAAATTGACAAATAATGTATAACAACAAATTGGAAAATCCATGTTTCTATATCATGATATTGAAAAACTTTAAACTGACATTTTAAAAACTGTAAATGGGAAATTGTGAAATTAATAAATGTGTAAACAACAAAATGCAAAATCCATGTTTCCATATTATGAAATTGAAAAACCTAAAACTGTCATTAAAAAAACGAAAATGGGAAATTGAAAAATTGGCAAATGTGTAAACAACAATATGCAAAATCCATGTCTCCATATTATGAAATTGAAAAACTTAAAACTGACATTAAAAAAAACTGAAAATGGGAAATTGGAAAATTGAGAAATGAGAAAACAACAAAATAATAATAAAAGAATACCCCGGTTGGGATAGTGATCATTTTGTACAGTAGCCTATAAGACTAGCATAAGGATAGTTGCATGTGCCCTTATATACTTTGTGTATGTGCATTAGCCTTTGGATTAGCTTAAGTTAGGTTTGGTAAAGTTAGGTTTGGTGAGGTTAGGTATGAGACCTTGTAGTTTACTCTTTTCGGAAAATGTAAAATGTAAAATCTAAAATCAAAAAATCTTAAATTGAAAATGTAACATCTAAAAAAAACTAAAATCTAAAATACAAAAAAAATCAAAAATGTAAAATGTAAAATCTAAAAAAAAAATGTAAAATGAAAAATCAAAAATCTAAAATGTTAAAATGTAAAATGTTAAAATGTTGAATCTAAAATATTTAAATGAAGTTTCTGTGGGTCAGGTTAGGTTAGGTTAGGTTAGATTAGGTTAGGTTATAACTAAGTTTATTATTTGTGCTCTCCCATTTACTCTTACTTATTTGCTCACACTTTTTGCTCCCCACTGTTTTGCTCCCACTTTTTTGCTCCCACTTTTTTGCTCCCACCTTTTTGCTCCCACTTTTTTGCTCCCACTTTTGCACTCACTTTTGCACCCACTTTTGCACCCACTCTTGCACCCACTTTTGCACCCACTTTTGCACCCACTCTTGCACCCACTTTTGCACACACTTTGAAGTTAGGTTATGTTATGTTAGGTTAGGTTAGGTGAAGTTAGGTTAGGTTAGGTTAGGTTAGGTTATAACTTAGTTTATTATGTGTGCTCTCACATTTGCTCTCATATTTGCTCTCACTTTGAAGTTAGGCTAGGTTAGGTTAGGTTATGTTAGGTTAAATAATGTCTGTTAGGTTAGGTTAGGTTAGGTCCGGCGAAGTTAGGTTAGGTTAAGTTAGGTTAGGGTAGGTTAGGTAAAGTTGGATTAGGCGGAATGGCTGAGGTATGAATGAAACCCCACGTTTTCTTACTTTCACTTCATGAGGCTGAGTGTACCCCATTCCAGCTCTCAGCCCAGAATAAAATTTCTTGGTTGAGGCGTGAATGAAACCCACACCTCTAGGGAAACAGCTAAAATGCTAGCAACTACACCATAATTGGACAATATAAGGCTGGTCTGGATTGCACATGATCAATTAATAATTACCTAACAATAATAATAATAATATTAAATATTCCATTTAGCAACTACACGGCCGACCTCTCTCTGTGACGTCATTCACGGTCTCAGGGCGTGGCGGCCATTTTGCCCATTAGCCATTGCGCCAGCTCTGAATGACCCCTCCATAAGAATAACATAGAGTGATTGCGCGCGGCGGCCATCTTGCCCATTAGCCCCTGCGCCAGCTTCGGCCTATATTACCTACTCGTGTGCAAAAGTCAAAAGAAATCAATTATTACGTGAGCTTACTTGTGCACCGATTTATGTGCTCTTAAGCGTAAGAGAGTGACCCAATTCAATAGCATGGTTAACATGGTTTATGGAGAAAACAATCAAGATCTATTTCAAGTTTGTGATATGAAGTCACTGATAAGTGAGTATTTACCACTCCTACTACTTAAGAATGAAAAAACAATTTTACAACAATACAAGCATAAACTATGCCCTGAAAGCGAATCGCTCACGAAGCGATATTATGCTGCGAGTTTGAAATGACTCGTTCGAAGCTATGTAATACTACTGGAGCAGCGATCCATCGTCCCATCTCAATAAATTCAGTTTAGTTAGATAAAATAACTTTATTCATCCTCAACCCCTGGCACTACAGCCTATCAAGGGCCTTGGCCCACCAAGTGACCGCTGCCCAGCCATTTGGCCTGCAGATATTGGGGTGACGCGTGATCAGCGCATCGGGTCCCCTCGGCCGTAGCAATCATCTTTAACCTATTAAATGCTTAGTTTCCAGTTGGTTGTTTGAAATCTCATTGATGAGATTTTCATTCGCTTGTAAAATTTTTAAATATAGGAGTAACCGAAATTTCAACTTATCATAGGGGTGTCAGGCTTAAAATATCTATTGGTTTTGGGTACTTATTAATCAAAATCTGAATTCAAAATCCTACGTGTATATTAATATTTATTTCGAGGAAAAGTAAAATTAAAATCTTATACCCACGCTTGCATAATTTCTTTACTTGAGCCAGAATAAAATCATTTCCTGAAATCAGTAGACAACTAATACAGGGTCTTTCATATAAAATAAGAGTGCCATGCGGCGGCTTTGTTAACCGCCGCTGCGGTCACCTTGGCCGAGCTTTTGACGCGACAAGGCCCCTTTATTCATGCTTTAATCATGTGTACAATCCTATATGATGCAGCGGCCTTGCTAGCGTGTGTACAATGTTGAAATGCGGGGGGCTGGGGGCGGGGGGGGGGGCGAGGGCGGGGGCGGTGGGGGTGGGGGGGGGGGGCAGACACGCTTAGTACACACACTCTCACACACACAGACAAATACACGATTTTTGGCCCTGTGTAGATCTCATAAGTCTACTTTCTTCTTTTGCAAAAATCGAAAGTAGGCTACAAACCGTTCTTTTTCAATGACCATCCACTTCAAAATTTCCATTGGAGCAAGAAGATTCATACAGTAGCCTCCGTATTCCAACTCATACTCCACTCTGCAAAGAGCCATTTATTCATCTTACAGAAATCATCACCTCCATTGACCATTCCAAGATATTTTTTAAAGAAAAAGAATAGTCTATTTTATAGTAATATACAAACACCAACTGTTAAGATATGAAACAAAATGGTAACGAATGGTGTATGTCAGTTGGCAATAATGGTCCCTGGAAAAACGATGACGAAACTTATTTTCGGTACATTCCTCGTATTTCTACAACGCACAACCTAATAGCTGACAGCCTCGGTTTGCTCCAAAATCCTATAATTCATTATTATTATTATTTGGAGTTTCAACGTAGCAATTTACAACTATTAAGAAGTTCATTCTAAATTGTAGTACAGTACAGGAGCTCCTCACTGCAGACGACAGAAAGTTAATTTACCATGCAATCTCCTAGTCCGATGTAGCAATTAAGAACTTGGCATGTTCAGCAAATAGAACACTCGTAAGTACTTGTGCAAAGCAGGGCAAGTCTAAATTAATGAGGTTTGTTTATGAAATTCAGTTCAGCATAAGAGTTCCCGATAGCTTTGGAGTCATCTCAATATTCCAACAAATAGTTACATATAGAACCAAAGTACCCACTTCTCTACCATTCATAATTTCCCTACAATATGAATATAGGATGGTTCATAAAGTCTGTACTACCTTGTATAAATAACTAAGGATGAAATCTTACTCCCTAACATTGCAAAAATGGTGATTTGCTGCGGTGGCGTGCTGTGTCTGAGACCAGTGAAGCACTGTATTAAAGCGAAGAGTAACTAATTGGATACCCACTACAATAAAAATAAAAATAATAATAATAATAATGCCATCTTGATTGGACAGGAAAGCAAATTTAGAAAGAGCTACTAAACTCCAGAAAGCATACAGAATAACATGGAATCCCTATAATAAAAAAGTGATGTCACGAAATGCAAAACTACGGCACTACCAGACAGTTGTTCTTCCGGAAGCATTGTACACCTCCGAAACTATATCTCTAGGAGGCCACTCTCAAATTGGTGAAATCGAAATCCAGGAACGTAAAATTCTCAGGAAAATATATGGCCCCGTTTATGTTAATGGTATATGGATTAAAAGGAAAACCACAGACTTGTACACAGTAATCATTAAGTTCACTGATACCGTGCGTAAGCGACGATTGAAGTTGTATAGTCACATCTGCAGAATGGACACACCAGATATGCAAACAAACTCCTTGATATAATTAATTCAAAGAAGGTCAAAATCAGTTGGTTAGAAGAAATGAAACAGGACTTAAAAGAAATAAACATTACAGATGATATCAAGAATCGCAAGACTTTTGGAACTCTAGTTACAAATCACTCTTTCGACGAAAAAACTAAAAAGACCACTGGAAAAAATGGACGGAGGAATATAAGAAGGAGCATAGTGAGTTCATGAGGAAATTTTGGGAGAAGAAGAAGAGGGAAAACACCATCAACCCGAGTCAACAAGTTCAAACGCCCTCCCTAAGTGGGCAAAACGAAGAAAGAAAGAAAGAAAGAAAGAAAGAAAGAAAGAATGCCACAATATTAGGATATATGTGTTTAAAAATTGAAGTTAAAGAAGCCAGTTTTTCAGAGTTGTCTAGTTCTAATAAGGAAGCTTTCCAGTCAATCCAATTTAAATACCCACATTTATGTACATAAAAGCATGTTATCTTGTGATAAATATCTTATGTAATGATTAAAAATACACACATTAGTACAGACGTCACAGTAATACAGGTGATCAGGCAAATTCTACACACACCCAAGTACACGAGGCTACAAGACTACGATGTCGCATATCCCCTAAAGAATCAACAACAGATAGGCAAAACAGGCTCAAATGAAAACGAAAGAATATATGTTCTACTAAGGTAGAAACTTAACATCACGTCACTAACGGGATGATGTGACTGAAAATTAGCTACTTAAAACTAGAAATCATGAAAGCAAGATAAATAAAAAGGGCCAGAGAGCAAGCAAGTATGCACCAAACAGAATGGCGTATATCCTAGCAAGAGAAACTCTTTTACTGGAAGACACAAGGCTCAAGGAATCGCTACCAAATACAGGCTCTTACAAAGTTAATAGAAAGAAGGAAACAGAAGGCAAAAGAGATAGAGTTAGATACCGACTTCCTTGGAACGGACGCAATAATAATAATAATAATAGTAATAATAATAATAATATCGTATAGCCTCGGGTGCCGAGTGCAAACATTGTAATTTGCCGCCCAGAGGGCAGCTCGCATGTCAAATTGTGTCGTTCCTTGGAATGCTATGAAAGTAAAGGCGGTTAGATATCGAAGGTCCTTGACACTATAGCCCTTTCTAGTAGAGAAATGAGGAACTTTGTGTTGGCGGAAAGTCCCGAGATTAATTTTGTCATTATGAACACGGCATACTGAATTCAAATGGGTTTTAACATGCCAACAACGTTTGACATGCGTGCCGTTATTTATGTCGCCTTTCAAAAGTCACTTACCACGCCCAGGAGCGAACCTGCAAGCTTTGGGTTGGTAGTCCGACACGATAACCACACACCCACCATTCAACGGACGCCATGATAAATAGACAGTGGACCAACAGTAATCAAACACAAAGGTACGCTATCATAGGACTCACGATTCACGGATTCCACCATAAAATGTGTGTAGATGCAAAATAGCATCGAGCCAATGAACAACGTGTGTGCAAAATATATAACAAAATGTCCGAACTTTACCACTTCAATCAGTACAAAATCAGGACATGCTCTTTAAATCTCTACATACCGTAGTACAAAACAAGGCTCCGGTTCTTGGTTCTAACGGATAATCACGAGAACCACTGGATGGATTTTGATGCGGTTTTCACCAGTCTGTAAAGGATTTCCCTAGGACGGTTTCTGTAGAAAAACATTTATTTATAACCAAAGGAAGCCGAGCAGCTACGATTTCAGTGAATCTATTCGACGAAAAACCTGCCGTCCGAGCGCCTTTCAAGCCTACGCTGGGTAAACCGTTAAAAGTATCTACAGTATATACTATGAGTGTAAGAATTGTTCAGCATGAAAAGTTCTATAAAGAAGTCCGGGACAGCATATCTCTATCTTTAATACATCGACCACTATAAAGTTGCATGTACACTGGAGAGTGTTTGCCCTAGCTAGAGCATAGAGTAGTTCTAGCTAGGGCACCCTAAGCTCCTCTCCAGTGTACACAGGTGGTAGAGAACCCTAGCGGAGAGCGCTCTAAGCTCTAGCTAGGGCCGGCTGACTCTACGGTGTAAACAGTATTTGGGTGCCCTAGCTAGACCAGTCTAGCTCTATTCGTCCGGTTGAATATTGGAAAGTACTCTACGTTGAGTCCGTGGTGGATTGTAGTGGTTATTTATTTATTATTATAGTGTTTGAATATGGCTGAATTTGTGTGGAGTCACGATAAAACAATAACATTAATTGAACATACTGAATCCCATCCAAAAACTTGGACTTGTACTGTGAAAGAATACAGAGTCAGAAATTTGAAAGCACAGTTATTTCGGGTGTTAGCAGAAGCCATGAGAAGCACTATGCAAGAAATTTGCAGAAATTTTCACAAACTCCGCTGCCAATCCAATGCTGTTGCGGAAAGTTAACAAGAAAAACAAGATGTTCAGTAAAGAACATATAGCCTACTTTCTCCTAAATGTATGAGTATAGTTATAACTCGTTGTTATTATCAAAGAGTATAATAGAATCATTTCTTGGTTGAAGACCTTAGAAACTATTTACCTCTACCAAACGCCACAGCCTAGAAAAAAAAACTACTACCATCATTGAAGGAAGATAGATAAGAAGTATCTCAAGAATGTTATGGATCTGGAGACATAATCGACCGGACTGGCTGCGTGGCTCAGCGGTAACGTTCTCGCTTGCTGGGCCCTAGGTTGCAGGTTCGTATCCTGGCGCAGTCAGCTGGCATTTGAGGGTGCACAAATGCGAGGGAGCCGTGTCAGTAGGTTTACTGGCACGTTAAAGATCCCCTTCGGGCCAAAATTCCGGCACCCCGGCGTATCTAAAAGCAGCAGTAGTTAAAAGGGACGTAAAACAAATAACATTATTATTATTATTGTTATTATTACATAATCGACCTGCCGTGGGCAACATCCAACTTTGAGTTGAGGCACGTCTGGTTGTGCATGGCTTTCACAACCCTAATTGAATTAACAAATCTTTCCATGACCCTACAGAGACGTGTGTATACAAACTATGTGGATATTTTCGATTGCTATTTGCCTGAAATAAAAGTATTAATTAATAACCTGAGCTAGCACCAACGGCTAGAATTCAGTTACTATGTGAAATCGTTTTGTTCTTTACTTCAAATAACATTTTCAAATACCGCACAATAGGCTGTTACAAACCCTTTAAAATAAAAAGTAAAAATTTATCATAGTATCATCTTGTCATTCTTCAAGTTCGATGCGCATGGAATGCCAATGGTATACGGTACTAACCAATGGAGTCCCACGTAGACCAGTCGTGACATCTAGTGGAGAAGTATTGAACAATATAACCCTAACAGGGCGAGTGCATTCTAGTGGCCATAAGAAGAAACTTTTCAATAAAATCTTGAAGTTAATAAGTAGGCCGGCGTGCAATTACCTTTTTGGCTGCTAGATGTCTCGAGCAAATCTGCTGGTGAATTATGTTTTAATTAAATATATATTTTCCACCGTAATATGCAAAATATAACGCTTAATTTTAATACGTCTGAATCATTACAAAACAATAAATATATAAAATTTCAAGCAAAGAAAAAAAAACTCTGATGGGGTTTGAACCATAGGCATATGAGTGATAGGCCAACGGTTTACCACGGAGCCATTTGTGCCAACGAACAGCATTCTATATAAAATGACTTACATATAACTTGTTAGCAAATAATGATTTAGACTAAACGATTTCATCAGTGGAGTATATTATTTCTTTATAAAGCATTTCATACAAAGTTTATTTATTTTGTATCAGTACGCTATATTGCATGCAATACTCAAATTAGTGAAATATAAGTCAGGCACAAGATATCCGCTGCCATCTTGTCTTCTTACCGAGACGGCTCAGCTTTTTAAATCACTTCTGCACTATAGTACTTCAAAATAAACGTTTAATTACGAACGTGCCTCTTCCTTTAGAACAGTTAAATCGATTCTCGGCTCGATAATCGGAACTGGTGGGTCCCATGATATGGATTATAAAGTTTGCATAATTCGCACGGCCACCATCCTGAAATGGTACGGCGGATGACCTTGTAGTTTGGTAACAAGACGCGTCCTATATGAGGGTATGTTATTACCAAATTTGGTAGAGATCGGATAATTTGGTTAGTCACTATTTGATTTTACGTTTTGAACGTTTTAGTGGCCGCCATTCAGTTTTGGTAAAGATGGCGGCGATATAAAACATGACACTGAGGTGCCCTTTGCTTGTTCTACCTCTGTACATAATTTCGTTCAATTCGGTTTCACCGTGTTCGAATTGATAGGGGTTGACAGACATTCAGAGTACACACACTCACACACACACACACACACATACACACACACAGACAGATACACAATTTTTGGCCCTGTAGTGATCTCATAAGTCTACTTTCATTTTTTGCAAAAATGGAAAGTAGGCTAAAAACTGGCGATGAAGATGGCATTAAGCAGAGTACTTGGGAGTATTTTGACGCATTTAAGTTTATGATTGGAAACTCAGATTGTGTGAAGACCATCTCAAGTACACCACTTCAAGGAAATTTAGAGGAAAGTACAAACGCGCCTTTTATATTTAAGGGGAGTGGAGAAACATTGGAAATTTATTATATTTAAATATGCAGTGATTTTCTCATCAAACAATTAATTATGTACTACATGAATATATTCAAAACAAAAACTGTTATTAAGTTTGGCACATATTTAGCAAACAAAATTTCCATAAAACACCTATATTTAAATTTACGAATATAAATAATTATTTTCTTTTTTAACAAAGCACACTCCACCACCACATATGCTAAACGCTCTCTTGAAGACATTTTAACTTCGCAACACAGCGCAATAAAACTTAGACGCGCACTGCTCTCAGAACTTCTTAGCGCTGCTCTAGCTAGTGCATTTACGTTTAACAGTGTTCACAGGTTCAGAGAGTGCTCTAGGTAGATTTGCCTATCTCCGCTCTACGAATGCTCTACCTAGGGAAAATTACTCGACAGTGTACAGGCACCTTCAGTGTTTTCAGGTTTTCATGTCTTCCAACAATCCCCATTCAGTGGAAATATCAATTACTAGCTTCGGAGCGAGTTTACTAGCTAGCGAGCGAGCAGCTTCTGCCAGCATCTTACTGTCGAGTCGTGTCGAGTTTAGACTTCAGAGAAGAGTATATGTGTTCGGCTTTTCTGATTGCGCCCGGGACCTGTCGCCCATGCGCCTTTTAAGCTTTCGCTGGGCGAATCCGGTGCGGGTTGCTAATGAACGTATAATAGCAAACAAATATACAGTTATGGAATGCTCATTCAAGTGCAAATTTGAATGTATTAATAAATATTGTAAACCTTTTCCTGGACATTTCGCTGCAATAAACTTATTATTATAAAGCACCAAGGCTGACAAAGACTTAAAGTTTACCTTTGGTAAACAACGTTATTAAGGCGGATAATGACGACGAAAATCTTATGGAAACTACCACGTAGTAGTCTACATAAAGGCCGACACTTCAAATGCGTTGTTCAGCACAATAGTCGAGTGTTTGTTTTTCTCTGTGCGTGAAACAGAATGTTTTGAAACTTCAAGTGTGCTTGTAGGCCTACAAACAACAAAAACTTCGCCTGGGAACTGCTATGTAGAGCATGCAGCGTCAAGTGCGCTGTAGTGGCTGTATAATGAATTTTGATAGCTTTAAAGGGACTTGTATATCAAAGGCATTTCGGCGTTTCACTAATGCGACTAAATACAGTATATTGGTGTATTCGATGCATTATACAAGGAATTGATGGTGATGATTGAGTCTTCAGTCTTCTGACTGGTTTGATGGAGCTCGCCATGCCTCCCTGTCCTGAGCTAAACGTTTCGTCTCTACATACCTACCACACCCTACATCCGAGGCAATCTGTCTAACATATTATAACAACTGGTCTACCCCTACAGTTCATGTCTTCGACCCTTCCTTCCATAAATAATCTTGCTATTCCTGGGTGTCTTAATATGTGTCCTACCAACCTATCTCTTCTCTTCATTAGCAGGCGCCAGAAAATCTCTCCTCTCCTACTCGTCTTAATACCTCTTCGTTTGTAACCCTATCTACACATCTGATCTTCATCATTCTCCTGTAACACCACATTTCAAACGCTTCAATTCTCCTCTTTTCTGCTGCACCAATAGTCCAAGTTTCACTTCCATAGAGTGCCACACTCCAGACAAAGGCTTTCAAAAATACCTAAATTTATATTCGATGTCAATAGATTACTTTTTTGTAAAAATGCTTTCCTTGCCTGAGCCAACCTACTTTTTATATCCTCTTTGCTTCGTCCATCACTGGTTATTTTGCTAAGTTACCTACTTCCTTCAGCTTTTCACCTGCCAATTTGATGTCCATAGAGGTTTCTGATTGAATTGAGTGTGGTCTTTTTCCTTCTGTTTTTTTACTAGATAAGAGAAACCATCGGCAGCTTCGGTGGCGTACTTGGTAGCATGCTGAGCTTCTATGCCCAAGGTCGCGGGTTCAAATCCGGCTGAAGTCGTCAGATTTTCTAGGAGCGTTAAAATCTTTCAGTATGCCTTCCTTCGGAGGGGAACTAAAGCCGGCGGTCCCATGTCATAGATTTATGACATGTAAAAGATTTGACTAACGCTCTTAGGTTCCAACGTTCATCGCCTGGAGCCGACTGCGGTGGCATCTAGTAACCAAGTTCGGAACTACCAGTCGTTGACTGTGGCGTTTGGTGATAAAACTAGGAACTACTTGAAAATTGAATGTCTGCAGTCCTTAGTTGAATTGTAGACAGATAACACACACTATTACAGTCATCTCAATTAAAACCGGTTATCTGACAGTTCTACACACACCCAAAGTACACGGGACTACATGACCGCTTTGCCTCAGCCCCTAAACTGAGCAACCAACTAGAGAAACTATTTGGCAAAACCAAATTAGTCTGTGTTCATAATTTACAATCATTCTATAATAAAGCGTTCATTTAGGCTAATTCACACTAATATAGCCATAATCAAGTAGCCTCTGTGGCTTAGGCGGCAGAACGTCGGCCTCTCATAGCTGGGTCCGTGGTTCAAATACCGGTCACTCCATGTGGGATTTGTGCTGGACAAAGCGGAAGCAGACAGGTTTCTCTCCGGGTACTCCGGTTTTCCCTGTCACAAATTTCATTCCAGCAACACTCACCACTCTCATTTCATTTCATCTGTCATTCATTTAATCATTGCCCCAGGGTAGTGCCGCAGGCTTCGCCAGCCAGCACAGTTCATATCCTCGCCGTTAGATGGGGGATTCATTCATTCCATTCTCTAAACCCGGTCAGTCGACTGGAAGCAGGCTGTTGATTTTCATTTACATAGCCATAATCGAATAACATCTAATACTGGCCGATGTGCCGATTCTCTGCACAAGTTCAATAGAGTACTGCGCTCGAAATCATGTCTAGTTGAGAGAGAAGAAGACAGGACGAGGTACGAACTGAGGACCACCTCAAAAAATGGCATATTTAAAATTTGGAATTATGGACTAAATTTGCAGTCTGGATGGAAGATCATGATTAAATGAGCATTTGGAAAATAATTCGCCTAGAGAAATATTTTTATTTCGAGAAATAATGGAAATTTTATGATCTGGTAATTTTTAACCAAGCATAAATGATATGAGGACAGTCCTGTTAAACCAACACTTTCGTCGACGTTAGTAGCGAGAAACCTGTTTTGAGCCGAGGGAGAAGTAGCAAGGTCGGCTGGAGGACAGACACGTGCCACGATCTACAGTAGAGTGGGGGAGCAAACGCGTGTCGGGAACGCGCCAGTTTTTGCTATTGACCAATGAGAAAATAGTTTGAATACTGAGGAAGGAATAAATATTAAAATCATTATTTTAATATTTTATGAGAGTGTTACATTTTGAATTCACCAGCAGAGGAAAATAAATTTAATTGGCAAAACGGATATTAAATCAAATGGCTGAGAAAGAAGTTATGTACAAATCAGTCAATTTTCATAGCGGTTGGAGGCTAGTTGACCAGATTTGCGAGGGAAATCTGTTCCGCGAGGCTAGCAGACGCGAGGAGACGAGGCTCTTTCTATCTGGACAGTCGAGGAGGCAAGACGTTATTATTTTCACTCTCCGAGAAGTAATAGACAAAGGTCTTTGTGAACCTGAGACTTCAAGATGAAGCAACAAGCTATTGAGAGGAGAAATAAGCATTATTAGTCAACAGTATTAAGAAGAAATTTAATACTACATTTAAAGATGAAATATACGTCGTGATATAATATTTGAAAGTTACAACCTGAAACATCGAACACGCAACTACACAGGAAGGAAGTCAGAAGAAGTGAGACTTTATTTAATAAGAAGTTCATCAATCTACACAAGAATGTATAAGGAATTAGGTCGGAGGGGAGAGACTACGACTTCACATCGTTTGGCAGAGAGGAGAATGTTTTAACTTCATTATGTTGGGAACGTAGAGCTATGCTAACTAGCGAAATCCAGAAATGACCAGATGACACAGCAATATGAGTAGCGAGCTGCTTGAACATCGCAGTTTTCTCTCACATAACGCTACAAGCGACTACCAGAGAAAGTCACACTATGGAGGTGATTTCTTGTGTTGGAAAGAACACTCCAAGCTACCGACTTCAATGAACATCGAGATTTAAGGAGGAGACGAGTGGCATTCGAGATGGAGAAAGCGGGGAATCTGAAGCTGGAGAGCGCCAAGCACCGAGAGCTGCGAGGGGGACGTGTCATCGCGGAGGACGAAGGAAGCCGGCCAGCAGTCGAGTTGCCAGCTGAGAACCGGTTGGGTTACATCATCCCAGGGCATTCACCTGCACCAGAGGCCAGACGTCGCAGAGATGACATAATGAAACCAGTCCGCAGGGAACGTGCTGCATTCCAGAGACTCGTGGCGAGATTCCATGGACAGAAACGTCATCAGGTCTGTCACCAGCGATCTCAGAATGAAGGTAGACAAGTGCAATTTTACACACATCTGTAGTTAGTTCTTGTACACGTTATTCCAGAATTTGACCAACATATTTGTATTTACAACCTATGTTATTGTATTGTCTTGAGAGTTTTTAGTAATTTCTATAGTTAGTTTCATACGTTACTCGGACGTATTTTGAAGGCTTGATCGAAGATCTTAGACATCGTTAATATTTTTTTCATTGTCATTTTAGAGCGTTTAAATTTTCTTACAGTTAGTTTCGTTGCAATTTCTTACGTATATTCCGTAGATTTGTTGTAACATCGGAGAACGATCATATTTGTATTGGAACTTGAGAGGAGAAGCGTAAATTTGTGACAAATGAAAATTGTATCAGAGAAAGAGAATAGTCATGTGTTTGACGAACGTAAATAATTTATGTTGTAATGTCAGAGAAAGGAAGGACATGAGAATCCTATGATAAAGATTTTATTCATCTCAGAAACGAAATACTATGTATAAAACGAAGTTGTAAATAGGAGTATTCAATATTGGCATTGAATGAACTCCAGTATGAAAGGAAGATAAAGACATTGTAAAACCCAGAAGTTTTCTTGCACGGAGAAGGACAGTATGCGATAGTTGAAGGCATAACTAGATAAGAAACGCTATCATGGAATGTTATGAATGTATATTTATTATAAATAATAATGTGATATGGAAGGAAGGATATTAGCATTTATTGTTAACAGAAACGTGAGGAAAGGTAATAGTTATTTTCATAGCAGACGATCTCCGTGGCTTAGGCGGCAGCACGCCGGCCTCTCACCGCTGGGTCCGTGGTTCAAATCCCGGTCACTCCATGTGAGATCTGTGCTGGACAAAACGGAGGCAGACAGGTTTTTCTCCGGGTACTCCGGTTTTTCCTGTCAAAATTTCATTCCAGCAACACTCTCCACTATCATTTCAGTTCATCTGTCATTGCGTCAGGCCTTGGGAGCTGGCACAGTTCATATCCTCGCCGCTAGATGGGGGCTTCATTCATTCCATTCTTGACCCGGTCGGAGACTGGAAGCAGGCTGTGAATTTTCATTTTCATAGCAGACGCAAGCAGACTTAAAATTCAGAGATAAGCGAAACATTGTAACAAGGAAGTATTTAATGCCGAGAAGGAAGAAATGAGATGAGTTATGGTAGTGAGAATTGTGGAGAGTTTGTGTGATAATATTATGATATAGAGAAGTCATGTGGAAAGATTTTAAACATAGCACGAAATGTATAATCGATAGAGGATTTTGTAGAAGGAGGAGTAGTGCATTCGTGACAGTTATTGCATTTGTAATTTCTAGTAGGAATACTGAATATCATACTTTGATGAAAGTAGTTGATATGGAATCGTAGAAGTTTAGTGAAAGTGTTAAAGGAGGAAATATTTATGAGATGCAATTGTATTAATGAAGGCGTAACAGAGACGCGATGATATGAAACGTGAGATGAAGAAGTTAAGCGGAAAGGTTTTGAAATATTTTGTGGTGATTAAGAAAAGCCGTATTTTGTATTTTGTGAAGATGGGAGTGTGGGAAGGGAAGGTCAATGCCACACACACTCGATATTTGGTTGGAGAGCTTATGTGAATAATGCGTTGCAAGTTTGTATAATTATTAATTTATTGGATACCGGAATTGTAAACATTAGTGATGAGATATTAACTTAATTGTTTGTGTCCATGATTCACATGGAATTGACGCATAAATACCTATTATAACCAGTTTTATTGTGTGACATACGGAGAGAGATTTTGCAGAAGAAGAAAGTTGTGAGATACGGAGCAAATTTGTGAAATGAACTCTAATAAATTAGAGACAGATGCTATGAAATCGTGCGGGTCGCGATCATGTAAATATTTTATTATCAATATTATTAACCATTTCTTATAGCATTTGAAACTTGATATTATCTTTAGAGGACTTTAACGGATGTATTACATAGGGAGTATATCTGTTATTATGAAACGTTAAAGCACAATTTTAGTGAACAGGTAGGACAGATATTAGAGTCCTGAATTTAAATAATGTGTATTTTAAAAATATCTTGGAGCAAGATATATTTTCCATTTGTGAAATGAAACAAGGGAGACTCTTGTTAAACGCATCAAGCCTAAATGAGGAGCAGATATTTCATTTCAGAGGGTAATTTTATTCTATTTTTATTATTGGTGATGGGACATAAGTTGTTATGTCGTGTTAATATTTTTTTCAATAAATGGCAAGCGTATTTTTATTCTTGCTAAGTTTTCTAGAACTGATTCTTGATTCAATGCTTAATTACACTAGAACGATACCGCTAGCTAGATGCAGACAGCCGATCGACAATTTATCTTAACGCCCGAGAGCCGAGTTGCTCATTAATGCTCTATCTTTTAGCTTTTATTTTTCTTGTCCTGTATGCAACTAGTTAGTAGTATAGTTAGAGATGTATATGTATGTTCCTAGGGTTCCCTAGTCATTAGTCCGGTAGGAGTTGTTCACCTCTTAGCCGGGTGTTGAATTTCCTACGATCCTTTTACCATCTGCGCGGATTTGGGACTGTGGCCTAGGCGAATTCGGGCGCAGTACCTTCTCCGGGTTGTGATTGTGGCATCATATAGATCAGAACTATACTCCGAGAGCTTTTCCGGGCGATCCAACGGAGTTTCTGATGATGACAGAGAGTTCTATGACTACATTCGTGGCCTGGATATTAGTTTGTAAGCTATCTGTAATTATAATTTGTAAATTCGCTAAATAAATAAATAAAATAAATAAATATTAGAAGACCCGTGCTGCTCCGCAGCATGCACTTCAACAATCCTACAGCACTTCTGTCCGTATGTCATTTGCATGTCTTCATGCTAGTGACCTGAACAGACATTTACGGTACCGTCGCTTTTGGGTAAATGATGAAGTATACTTATGAGATCAAATGTGTAGGTGTCTGCATGTCCTCTGTGTGTGTGTCCCACTATTGACCCAGCGTAAGCTTAAAAGGTGCACTGACGTCACGTTCCAGACAGAATTCTGAAAAGCCGAGGTGAACAGCTAACTCAAAACACATAAGCTATACTCTTCTCTGAAGTATTAATTCGACTCGACTCGGCAGTTTGATGCGGGCTGAAGCTAGGATGATAGGTCGCTCGCAAGCTCGTAAACTCATTCTGAAGCTAGTAATTTAAATTTCCACTGAATGGAGATTGCTGGAAGAAATGAAAACGTAAAAACACTTACAGTGGTCGATGTGGGAGCTGTCGTGGACTTTCTTGCAGAACTTTTCATGCTGAACAATTCTAGAGTATATCGATATGTTTAACGGTTTACCCAGAGTAAGCTTAAAAGACACATGGACGTTAGGTTTTTCTTCAACTCGTTTCACTGAAATCGTAACTGCTCGGCTTCTTTTGGTCATAAATAAATGTTTTTCTACCTAATCCCTCATCGAGAAATCCTTTACAGAATGGTGAAAACCGCATCAAAATCCATCAAGTTGCTCTCGAGATTACCCGTTACATCCAAAAATTGGGAACGTTGTTTTATACTAAGTAGATAGAGATATCCTCACAACTTAAGGCTACGGCGGTACAATTTGGTGTTCTGTCTACTTATGATATCAATGGTATACATTTAAAATAAATGATGGGTCGCTTATATTTGAGTAACATGCAAATTTATAGAATTAAATAAAATAATTTTAATTAGTCATAATTTCTTTTATTCAAATTCATTTTATTGACCAACTTCTTTTGTTGTCCTACTTAGTAGTGTTTCATCTCCCGTGGAATTACACCATTTCCCATAAGGAATTGCGTCAGTAAACTTTCAGATTATTGGATCCTGAGGTTTTGTGTGGCATTTTTGCATTTGCAAGGCTCCTCTATTAGTGGAAATTCTAAAAAATCATTTTAATTTGAGTTTCTTAAATGAAAATATAATTAGGAGTCTTGGTTAAACATTTGAAGTAATTTCATCGCCTTGTAAACATACTTAGTGCATTAAACCATGAAAAGTAAAAATGCAAATTTGGAAAACTGACATCGAATCTAATAATTTGCACACCTCTGTAAAGACAGCTATCGCCTCCACCACTACAGATAGAATAGTAAGTAAAGGCGATTGATGAGAAATGAAAAGATAACTCTCACAGAAGGAATTAATATTTTTTAAGCTGTAAATTTGATGGAGTATATCTTAGTTATAGAACTGAGGCAATGAAAGAACACGAAGTAGGATAGTAATCACCGACGTAGGACAATAGCACTTTTTTACCATTACCACAGGACAGTTATCGTATTAGGGATGCGGACGTCCTTGTATATTTGTTATTTAATCTGTGCCCCGTTGGCTGAGGTCTGTGCTCCTCCGCAACATTCGTTTCAACATTCTAATAGTACTTCCTTCCATACGACATTTGCTGTTCGCTTGCCTTTTGGTTCTATTTGAACTTTGACGTCAAGAAAGGATTTTGCTCCCGATAGTGTGACATACAGTTGTCCGTGGCTAAACACCGGTTGAGGTAAATAAATGCCTACTTGTTCTAGTGTTTGACCCTGAGCTTTATTGGTAGTTATAAACAAGTAGTTTCGTGAAGAACTATACAGCCTATTTTCATATATCCTGCTCATGTTAATTGTCTCTATCAACATACAAAATTTCACTTTATTTGCTGTAACAGATTCGTAGATATTGAGAACCGTCGAAATATTTCATATGGTCGCCAGGATGGATTTTTATTTTTGTACTATTACATTAAGATTATTGGGTACGTGTGGTATTCAAACTTCAATCGCATGATTAGAAAACAAGAAGTAAGAACGAGATTTTAAAAGTACGCACACCAGCCATCTTGTGATTATGCAAACAATTGAAATAAATTACATGCCAGTGGATCAACATTTGTATAAGCATTTAACGTGCAACGTTTCACGGCACTCGGATAGTTAATTCGCGAGAAACGTCCATTTAAATATTTATACTTCGCGTCGCCGCCATGTTGGATTTGTGCTCACCAGGTTACTGAAAGTCCTATATGTGAACATATGTTCATAGTCTCTATGAACATTAAAAAAAATACAGTTTGGGTGCTGTAAAATATTTATAGATATTGAGAACCATCTAAATATTTCGGAAGCTCGCCATTTAGGATTGTTGTATGTATAGGCCATAGAGTTATGTACCATTCAAGGACAATTATTGCCTAGCTTCATTATTCAAACTTTCACTTCGATCACATGATTACGACACAAGAATAAAAACTTAATTTTAATATTTCGCACAGCCGCCATCTTGAGGTTTTGTAAACAATTGAATTAAATTAAGATGGCAGTGCATTACAATCTGCAAAATCATTTACTGTACCACATTTCACTGCGCTCAGAGAGTTAAATCACGAGAAAAGTCTATTAAAATATTTCAAATTCGCTTGGTCGCCATGTTCCTTTTGTACTTTACATGTTTATGAAATATACATAGGTAAACTTGAATCAGTACCCTTTATCACCGTACAAAATTGCATGATGATATCTATAATAGTTTCGGAGATATAGAATGTCAGTGAAATATTTCGCACAGCCGCCATTTTGAGGTTATGTAAACAATTGAACTAAATTAGACTCCAGTGCATTACAATGTGTATAAACATTTGCTGTACAAAGTTTCATTACGTTTGGATAGTTAAATCGCGAGAAATGTCTATTTAAAAGTCTCAATTTCGCTTGACCGCCATGTTGGTTTTGTAGTCACCAGGTTTTTGAAAGTCTCATAGGTGAACTTCTAGTAGTGCCCTTTATCACAGTACACAATTTCAGCACGATATCGGTAATAGTTTCGGAGATATTGAATGCTAGTGAAATATTTCGCACAGCCGCCATGTTGGATTGGTGAGACGTAACAAAATTTGAAGGGCACGGTCGAGGTCCCCGAGAATAGTGCTATGAACTTACCGAGTTTCATTGAAATCGCTCCAGACGTTTAGATTTTATTAGGGGACACACACACACCCACCTCACACACACACACACACACACGCACACACACACACGGACAAAAGGTGATCTCATAAGCCTATTTTTTCAAAATTGAAAATAGGCTAAAAAGGTAAACGTACTGGAAACTGCCTCCTTTTGAAGGAAAATGGCATAGATGTATCCGATGGCGTAAGGTCAAGGCGAGGAAGTAGGACATTTTTTCCAACATTAGAGGGTATTCACCGTTACCAATTTGTATCAAGAAGTTTTCAAAGTCAAGTTGATCTGTATCCACTCGCATATTTTTGTTGAGTTTAAAAATTTTGAATAATGGCCACAAAGGAGAGAACCTTACTGACATTTGGACTGATGCTGCTTTATGGGTAGATGCGTGAGGCACAACAGGCAATACCTGCCTAAAATCTCCACCTAAGATGATAATGTTTCCTCCGAAAGGCACGTCGTTATTCATGATGCCCTTGAACAGCCGATTTACACACATCAACGTGTGCTTATTAGCCATAGGGGCTTCATCCCAGATGATAAATTTTGCTGAACGAATATAAAAAGCATCCTTGCTGTTAACTTTTATTCCTGATACAGAACTTTCATGTAAATGTAGAGGTAACTTGTACTGGCTGTGTACAGTGCGCCCCTGAGGTAGTAACATTGCTGCAATACCAGTCCATGCAACTGAAACTACATTTAACCCCAAATTTGTGCAACTGTGAACCAAACATTGGTAAAGAAATGTTTTCCCGGTGTCCCCTGGACCGTCAATGAAATATGCAATACTCATTCTTTCATTGCTCATTTGTACTAACCCCAAAATTTCTGTAATTATAGCCGTTTGGTTTTCATTTGCTTGGTTTATCATCCGACTTAATTGAACCTCATTAAGTTTTGGATAATTCATTGGTAAATTTGTCTGAGGGAAATTATCAATAATAGCTGGCAATTCGAGAGAAGTAATGGGAAGACCCTGGAGCTTTAATGTATTAGAAATATGTACAAGAGTGAACTGATATGCATTGTTAGGTTCGTGAAACTGCAGATAATCTTCTAATAATGAATTCTTGAAAATTTCCCATAACTGTCTTACATTTGAAGGGGTCTGAAAGATACTGAACCCTTATCATTGTGTCCAATAATAATGTTTCATATTAATAAAAACGATGGAAATACTAAATACATGATATGCTGGATATTTGAGTAATATTGATGTAGCAAGAAATCTGGACTTGGTAAGACATGCTACGTGCTGGCTGGAAATGACCAATAGTTTCACAACCAATGTTATTCTTGGATTTCTGAGAAAATCAGATATGACGCTGTGGCGTACGTGACCATAAAAGGGCAAAATGCTGCGTACAAGGCAAGGAGTGAGAGAGAGGAGAATAGTCGTGACGTCAATATAAGGGCGGGATTTGTAAGGTCAGAACTCCGAAGCCAACTTATCTGACCAATAAGAAAACATGACGCCAGAACATAGCGTCAGTGTGTTTTGCGCGGCAATCGGATATAAAAAGATCTAGCGATCGGTTTGCTTGTTGGACGGCAGATTCGCGACCTGTGAGAAAATACAAGAATTTTGAGAGGTCACACATAATTATAGGCCCATTACTTAAAATATTGAGGAGCTGTTTTTCTCCCACCATTGAAACTTTAGGCTTTCTGTATATATACAAATGTCTGAGATGAACCGGGACACTCCTAATTATTCTTCGACAGTCATTTTAAGACGTCCTTAAGACGATATGGTTTTAAAATTATAGTTGTGTGTCGGCAACGAAGTTGGAAATTTTCATAAATTGTGAGATGGCAATTAGCCATAGAATAGGGAAAGTCGACGATTCTGCATAGGACGATCTGAGGAAATAAAATACTTAGAACGCAGATAGAACAGTTTAAAAACTTTGATTTAATTGTGTTTTAACAGCAGCAAAATGTCGACCATGGAGAGAAGACAGCAAGCTTCATCCTCCATTACCATCAGTGTTATGGGCTAACGGCCTAATGATGGGAATTGACGAGGCGGGAGGCCTCTGGAAAGCAGTTTAAGTGATGAGTATTAAAAAATTGATTTATTGATTTTGGACGAGGGGAATCGCGAGAGATGTGTGGAACTTTGTATAGATTTTATTTGTGTGGTTTAATTTAAATTTCAGGGTTTGATTTCTTAACTGACATGCGTGTAGTAAATTTTGGCATTGCGTGACAATTATGTTGTACAGTAAATTTTGTAATTTAAATGTTTTCCTTATGTATACGTAATTCTTAGCGAAACGGCCGCATCGATTAACGTATCTATAAAAAGTGTAGCCATGAATGAGAACCTAGGAACGACAATGATAAATGGACTGATTTAATGATATGTTAAACTAATTACTACGTGGGGGGTATATTTGCATTTTGTTGCTTTGATAACTCGGGCTAGGACTGATCCTGTTATTTATTCTTTATTGTCATTTGGACATGTTGTATGTCATTATCTGAGAGGTGTGCTGATTAATGCTACGACGAGATCTTCGAGAAATGTGCCACGTATTTTTGGGTGTAAGTGATGATGATGAGGAGAGGTAAAGCCTGTCCATGACTGCGATATCATTCCGGCAAACTAGTTATCCGTGGGGATAAGTTTGACCTGGGAATGTATTCTTAAAAATCCCTGAGAGGATGTTTTGAGATAATGTGTTATTTATTTGTACGCGTTTAACAGGTGGCGATTAGCAAAGGTGCTGTACGCTGGCTATGGGCCAGAATCTATATTTAGCATGGCACTAATTACTACTTGGGGGAAGAAATCAGCCACTCTCTCGGTGATGCGATAACAGGCCCGGTTGTCTCCAGCTCGTTATGACACGTTATGTTTGCTTTAAAGCCTAATGAGTTAAGGTTATTTTATTTGGTTTAATTTGGGAAGTTGCCATGTTGTCGATCCAAGTTTCTTTTATCATTACTACGACTTATTTGTTCATTGTTTTAAAACGCCAAACTTTCCGGCGTAAAAATTAAAAGTTGTATTTTGTTGTTGTTGGCTCTTATTTTCAAGGCCATTGTATTCATTATAAATATAATTTGGCAACCGGCCAAACTTGTTCATGTCATGTTATGCTATCCTAGTGTTTAAGGTATAAGTCGGTAATTCCGCAGCCCTTATTTTAAATAATACACACGTGTATTTGGTTGTGGTAATCTAAGGTTAGAACATGTCAGTAGTGTATATAATTATGTAATTGTTGTTCCCACATTTCCGTAATTCGTCCTTCGCAGTACGGAGTCCGTTCCCGAACCAACTGTTTTGGTCGGAAACGAGCGCCCGTCAAAATGCTCATTACTTGAACTAGTCTTAAAACCCGTGTCGCTCATAAATATTAAATTTTTGTACTATTTTATTTGTTTGTTATATTTGGATCTTGTGATCCGTTTCCTTTTGTTACCTTGATTTAAGTGACATTGCAGTCACAATGCTTGTTGACAGCTGTCATGCCGTGTCGTCACGGTACGTCAGACTGGTCAGTGTTAGATCTGTTCACGCGAGTGAACAATAAAAGGGTGGTTATAGTTTTCCTTTTTTATGTTTGATTCAGTTAATAAATTTCATTTGTTAGTAGATCCTGTTGTTTTTCTTGGCTTTATAATAATAATAAGTTAACCTTATGAACCCTGGAAGTTATGTTGATAGCAAAACCTCTAAATCACATTCACAAGAATCCATTACGACCCCGAAATTTTGAATCTTGTCTACATGCTATTTTCCAAAGGGTTTATAAGAGTTACTTTGGCTTCCGAACGTGTGGCATTTGTGTTTTAGAGTAAAAAAATAGATCACCGGCATGTGATAAGTTTATTAACGTAAGTTAGGCGAAGATAGTACCGCCAAATGTTTGAAAATATAAAGTCATGGAGTTTGCAATAAAGTAAATGTGGAACAAGTTAAGTGTTTGAACTTTGATTAAAATTAGAACAAACTGTTCCAGGCGCCCAATAAAATTAAATTAGCTTTGTGTAGAAAAGCCAAACTCAAAGAATTGTTTGACAGGAAGGTTAGACCTTAAAAACTAATTAATACTCTATTAATTGGTTAAAATTTGTAAGTAAAGTAAGGTCAGGAAGATTATAACTGAATCAAAGGGTTAAAATTAAATGGAATAATAAGTAAATTATACTCAGTGATGCTATAGTTTGTGGGAGTAATTTAAAGTAAATGAACTGAGTATGTAAAGGGTTAATGTGTGTATATTTAATATATGTGAGCGCGCGTATCCAGGGCTCCGCCCTTATGTCATTTCCCTATGTCTCAAATATATTATTGTTGTGATGGCAACTCTGGGAGAAATTCGCGAAGTGATTGAACTAGCATCCGCTCGTACGCGAGAACAACTTAGTGAGATGAGAAAAGACATAACCAATGAAATACAGACACAGTTAGCGGCGAATAGTGAACAAACGCAGACACAGTTAACGGCTATAAATAAACAATCGGCAGAAACGCAGACACAGTTAGCGGCAAATAGTGTAGAAATGCAGACACAGTTAGCGGCGAATAGTGAAGAAACGCAGACACAGTTAGCTGCTATAAATAAACAATCGGAAGAAATACAGACACAGTTAAACACAAAACTATCTGAAGTTAACGAGAATATAAATCAGAAAATCGCTACACAAAACATTCTGGTTAGTGAACAATTACATAGGCAGTCTGAGAAAAACAATGAAATGTTAAACGCACAAGACGAAAGGAACACTCAAAATCTAGCTGCGCTAACGGTAGAAATCAAAGAGCACACAAAAGAACAGCTAATCCAATTAGCAAAGGACGTTAGCACTAACAATACCAAACAATTAGGAATAATAAAAGGTATCGAAGATTCGTTTAAAAAGGAAATAAAAGGAATGGATGAGACTGTTATGGCAAAACTAGCACAAATCGAGCAAGCGTGTTTGACCAACTCATCTGAAATCAAAGAAGCACACACAAACTTAGAAAAAAGGTTTGAGAATATCGAACGAGGGACACAGGGTATGCAAGATCAGATAATTACAGTAGATAACAATATCACGGGCTTAGTGACGGAACTCAACAAATTAGAAATACAATCAATTAAGAAATGGAAAAAGTTAGAAATTGACCAGGAAGAAATTAAACAAACATTAGAACAGAACAACATTTCTCTGGGAGAAAGGATAGATAAACTTGAAGATAATCAGGAGGCTAATCAACAGGAAGTCGAAAAACGCTTTGTTAAATTGAAGGAGACTATTAGGAAAGATTGGACCAAGATGAGCGCTGATTCGAAAGATGAACGGCTCGCAGTAAGCAAGAAGCTAGGGGAAAATAACGCGAAAATACAGGCGTTAGAAGAAAATATGAAGTTAAGATTTCAAATTCAAGAGGACCGCATGATAAAATCGGAGTTGCAGTCACTTGGACATAATACGATGTTTGCGACACTAATGGAAAAGGGGAAAGGGGAGAATGCGGAAAGAGAGCACACAATAGACAGCCACGAGCTTGGGCAAAGTCCAAGAACGGTAGACACGCAAGCATTCCAGAATTATGAGGGTCGTAGCTCGACACCTCAAAACACACAACTTCCCACGCAAGTTATACAAGTCATCCGTGGAAACGAATTTAAACCGAATAAGTTTTTACCAGAGAGCGGAGGGACACCTAAAGCTTTCTTAAGGGAACTGACAGAATATTTTTCGGACCAAAATGTTAGCTCAACGCGACAATTAAGAATGGTTGAAAAATTTTTGGCGGGCTCAGCACTTACCTGGTATCTTGGATTTAAGAACACATTTAAATCAATGGAAGGTTTCCACAAGGCCTTCCTAAGCAAATACTGGAGTGGGTCGTATCAACAAAGCTTGCGAATGGACTTATACTCGCGCAAATACCATTCCACGCATCAGACGAAATATGCAGATTTTTTCGCCATGCAACTTGTCAAATTGCAGGATCTTGATAATCCCCCGAGCGAAATGGAGCTAATAACTACTATAGGAAAGCAGATGCCTATTAGCGTTCAGCAATTCTTGGTGGCGGCAAATATTACGACCGTGGTCCAGGCAGAAGAGGTATTAAGGAAGATAGATGAAACCACTAATTATATCAACCCGAGAGAGAAGAGACAGATAGAGTTAGTTAATGCAGTCGAAATAGTCAAGACACCGAACAAAAACACGAGGTCGCAAGCTACAAACACTGGGGATAACCAAAGACGGCAGAGCACCGAAGAATATGAGCCGAGATCTCAACCGAGATACGAAAATAGGGACAGAAACCATAACAATCAGGAAGAAACTAACCGCTACCGGAACACAAACAATCAGCAGTGGCGAGATAATAGGAGATACCAAACGTCATACAATAGGAATAATAATAACGCACCTTACAATCGAGGATGGCGTGGAGGACACTATAATCAACAATATAGGCCCAGAGACAATAGGCGTTACAACCAGCAACATAACGCACAAGATAACCAGCGGTTTAACGAGCAATCGGATCCAAGGGATGATCAGAGAAATTGGAACGAGAGACACGCTGACCCGCAACAGTACCTGGAGGAGCCACGTAACATGGAAGGAAATAATGATAAATGGGAAAGAGCGATAGATCGGCGGAAGAATCCCGACAACCACGAGGAGGAAAACGGAACACATCAAATGTTGGAGGCCATGCATGTAGAAACCCAGAGATATTTGGAGGAGCTGCATGGAGAAGAAGAAAATAGAGCAGCCGACAATAGGAAACAGAAGAATAGCAGGAGAGATTCGCAGACCGTGTCAGGCAAGGGTCTCGAAATATGGTAAAAAAAAAGTTATTGTACGGGAATAGGAGAAGAAGAAGGGAGAAGGAAGAAGATGGCAACGCGGGGGAGAAGAAGGAGATGACATCACGGTAAAATGGAGAAGAGACAGGAGCGGCTTAAGGAAGTTCAACTAGGGGTTACGAATTTAGGTAACAACGCCTACAGAGTCCGAGAGGTGAGCACAGGAAACATGGCAGTGTATAATATCTCTTTTAAAATTGTATCATCAGAGAGAGCCATACGAACCGAGAAATAATGTTACTGCAGCAAATTAAACATTCGCGTGATAACATACAACAAAAGATACGGGGGTACTCTAGTGGTGATTGCGCTCGAAAGACGGCTCTGACGTGTTTACAAGTTCAGGCGGAAGTCGTTAATGAAAATGTTGATGTTTTGAAAGAGTGAGAGGGGAGACGAGTAGCAAGGAAAGAGGCCGGAGGGCATATGCATACAGGAATTTCCTAATGAGTTTGGAACGAGACGGCTACTGAAACAGACAGAGGCGGACAGTCATTATATTTGAGGGTGACCAGCAACTTCAAATTTGAGCCAGAAAAGTAGGGGATGTGAAATTCGACTTCATTTGAGTTCGAATTTCATCAACTAGGGGTCAGATGAACCCTTATCATTGTGTCCAATAATAATGTTTCATATTAATAAAAACGATGGAAATACTAAATACATGATATGCTGGATATTTGAGTAATATTGATGTAGCAAGAAATCTGGACTTGGTAAGACATGCTACGTGCTGGCTGGAAATGACCAATAGTTTCACAACCAATGTTATTCTTGGATTTCTGAGAAAATCAGATATGACGCTGTGGCGTACGTGACCATAAAAGGGCAAAATGCTGCGTACAAGGCAAGGAGTGAGAGAGAGGAGAATAGTCGTGACGTCAATATAAGGGCGGGATTTGTAAGGTCAGAACTCCGAAGCCAACTTATCTGACCAATAAGAAAACATGACGCCAGAACATAGCGTCAGTGTGTTTTGCGCGGCAATCGGATATAAAAAGATCTAGCGATCGGTTTGCTTGTTGGACGGCAGATTCGCGACCTGTGAGAAAATACAAGAATTTTGAGAGGTCACACATAATTATAGGCCCATTACTTAAAATATTGAGGAGCTGTTTTTCTCCCACCATTGAAACTTTAGGCTTTCTGTATATATACAAATGTCTGAGATGAACCGGGACACTCCTAATTATTCTTCGACAGTCATTTTAAGACGTCCTTAAGACGATATGGTTTTAAAATTATAGTTGTGTGTCGGCAACGAAGTTGGAAATTTTCATAAATTGTGAGATGGCAATTAGCCATAGAATAGGGAAAGTCGACGATTCTGCATAGGACGATCTGAGGAAATAAAATACTTAGAACGCAGATAGAACAGTTTAAAAACTTTGATTTAATTGTGTTTTAACAGCAGCAAAATGTCGACCATGGAGAGAAGACAGCAAGCTTCATCCTCCATTACCATCAGTGTTATGGGCTAACGGCCTAATGATGGGAATTGACGAGGCGGGAGGCCTCTGGAAAGCAGTTTAAGTGATGAGTATTAAAAAATTGATTTATTGATTTTGGACGAGGGGAATCGCGAGAGATGTGTGGAACTTTGTATAGATTTTATTTGTGTGGTTTAATTTAAATTTCAGGGTTTGATTTCTTAACTGACATGCGTGTAGTAAATTTTGGCATTGCGTGACAATTATGTTGTACAGTAAATTTTGTAATTTAAATGTTTTCCTTATGTATACGTAATTCTTAGCGAAACGGCCGCATCGATTAACGTATCTATAAAAAGTGTAGCCATGAATGAGAACCTAGGAACGACAATGATAAATGGACTGATTTAATGATATGTTAAACTAATTACTACGTGGGGGGTATATTTGCATTTTGTTGCTTTGATAACTCGGGCTAGGACTGATCCTGTTATTTATTCTTTATTGTCATTTGGACATGTTGTATGTCATTATCTGAGAGGTGTGCTGATTAATGCTACGACGAGATCTTCGAGAAATGTGCCACGTATTTTTGGGTGTAAGTGATGATGATGAGGAGAGGTAAAGCCTGTCCATGACTGCGATATCATTCCGGCAAACTAGTTATCCGTGGGGATAAGTTTGACCTGGGAATGTATTCTTAAAAATCCCTGAGAGGATGTTTTGAGATAATGTGTTATTTATTTGTACGCGTTTAACAGGTGGCGATTAGCAAAGGTGCTGTACGCTGGCTATGGGCCAGAATCTATATTTAGCATGGCACTAATTACTACTTGGGGGAAGAAATCAGCCACTCTCTCGGTGATGCGATAACAGGCCCGGTTGTCTCCAGCTCGTTATGACACGTTATGTTTGCTTTAAAGCCTAATGAGTTAAGGTTATTTTATTTGGTTTAATTTGGGAAGTTGCCATGTTGTCGATCCAAGTTTCTTTTATCATTACTACGACTTATTTGTTCATTGTTTTAAAACGCCAAACTTTCCGGCGTAAAAATTAAAAGTTGTATTTTGTTGTTGTTGGCTCTTATTTTCAAGGCCATTGTATTCATTATAAATATAATTTGGCAACCGGCCAAACTTGTTCATGTCATGTTATGCTATCCTAGTGTTTAAGGTATAAGTCGGTAATTCCGCAGCCCTTATTTTAAATAATACACACGTGTATTTGGTTGTGGTAATCTAAGGTTAGAACATGTCAGTAGTGTATATAATTATGTAATTGTTGTTCCCACATTTCCGTAATTCGTCCTTCGCAGTACGGAGTCCGTTCCCGAACCAACTGTTTTGGTCGGAAACGAGCGCCCGTCAAAATGCTCATTACTTGAACTAGTCTTAAAACCCGTGTCGCTCATAAATATTAAATTTTTGTACTATTTTATTTGTTTGTTATATTTGGATCTTGTGATCCGTTTCCTTTTGTTACCTTGATTTAAGTGACATTGCAGTCACAATGCTTGTTGACAGCTGTCATGCCGTGTCGTCACGGTACGTCAGACTGGTCAGTGTTAGATCTGTTCACGCGAGTGAACAATAAAAGGGTGGTTATAGTTTTCCTTTTTTATGTTTGATTCAGTTAATAAATTTCATTTGTTAGTAGATCCTGTTGTTTTTCTTGGCTTTATAATAATAATAAGTTAACCTTATGAACCCTGGAAGTTATGTTGATAGCAAAACCTCTAAATCACATTCACAAGAATCCATTACGACCCCGAAATTTTGAATCTTGTCTACATGCTATTTTCCAAAGGGTTTAATACATATGTAAGAAAACAGTTGTCGTAACTGAGAAGGCATCTGGAATTGTGACGCTTCTGCCAAACAACGCTGCCATTCAGAATCATCAATCAGCAAACCTCTCTCCTTAGCTGTTTCTTTAAAGTAGAATAGACAACGGTTTTGTATGTTCGTAGATCCTGGAGGATGGTAGCACCTGTGACGTGAAGCAATAACAGGCGTAAATAATACCTTTCTGTTTCTGTAGGCGAAACATTGTACATTCTGCCTATAGTTTATGAAACATTTTTTTTTTCTTTTTTGCTGTTGGCCGTTGCTCTTATTCCAGACGTAATGTACTGGTGTTTCAGGATATATATACGGACTTCTGGCTTGCGAATCCCGTTCTGTTTATTATATTGATGCATGCTACATTAGCGCCCGAGTTGAGCAGGTAGAATTTAACGATATCAAGTATGGATACATGCGATATTAGCGCCCGAGTGGAGCAGGTAGAAGTTAACTATATCACGACGTAATTAGGGAACTGATAGCCCTATACCAGTGAATGTTATAATTATATTGGATGTATTGAAACACCAAACGAACGAAATAAAACAAAAAATGCATGAAGAAATATTCTGATTTGGCCTGATTCAAACCGCATAGAAGATTTTTAAGTGAATGCGTTATGTCCCCAAGGAGATTTGGTATCTGTTAATATGAAAATGTTTACGTGGATTCACATTACAACCATGGAAACCACGATGAAGATGTGCACTCTACTTTACCGGACTATCATGACACAGAGTGCTTGCCACGGTGGGTGAGTGGTTATAGTGTCGGACTACCAACCCCATGATTGCAGGTTCGCTCCTGGCCATGGTAAGTGATATTTTTTTTGAAAGGCGACAAAAATCACGATAATCATGTCATATGTTGTTGGCATGTTAAAGAACCCATTTGAATTCAGTAGGCCGTGTTCAATGGCAAAATTAATCTAGGGATTTTCCGCCAACACAAAGTTCCTCCATTCTGTACTTGAAAGCGCTGTAGTGTCAAGTAGTTTAGATATCTAACCTCCTTGACTTTCATAGAGTTCAAAGGAACGACGAAATTCGACATGCAAACTACCCTCTGGGTGTCAATTAACAAAGCTTGCACCAGGCACCCGAGGCCATACGATATTATTATTATTATGATACAGAGTAATTCGTTGTTGCCTAGTGACAGTCCATCAAGTTAGATTTATTATTGGGGCGGCGTTGAATATCATATATGTCCGTCAAGTCATTCGATTCTATTTTCGTGTGACCTTGAAGGAAGTAATGTTCGTAATTATTTTAATACATGGATGATATAATCAAGTAAGGTGGGTATCAATCGATAATGCGTGACGGGCATTACATTATAAGACAACAAACGTCGTCGTAGCGTAAAAACTTCCCGAGATATTTCAGTTTTAGTAAAGGGTGAAATTGTTTGAAAACTATTTTAATATATAAGATAGCCATCCCAATAACACAGGAAATCACGCAAATTACACCCACACCCCACCCAAATATAGAGGTCTACATGACCACGATGTCGCAAAGCCCTTAAATCAAACAACAACAACAACAACAAAATGTAATTCACTGCTGTTTATTGTCGTTGTTGTTGCTGTAAATTCATTTTAGGAGCTTGCAAATTTTACTCCTCATCCCCGTGTAGTTGTGTGTGTGTTCAACTTGTCTGATAACCTGTATTTACGAAGACTGTAGTAGTGTGTGCAACTGAATTAGGGACAGTGATGGGGTCGGAGCCCTGGGTACTTGAAGCCCCGCTATTTGCCTGAAGGGAGTGTGGGAAAACCCGGAAGTAAACACACTCTTGATAGCCGTTGTCAGCGGGATTCAAACCAGCGATCTCCAGACATGCTGCAGCTGCCATCACGGCTATGCCGCAGGGTTCACTATTGTTTAATTCGTCCTATATTTTAATTTCTGTTCGGAGCTTTTAATCTATCTTTCGTACCAAACTGAGTGGATCGTAGTGTCTACTGTAAGTGTGATCACCTCATGGCTGTCATTCCTAGGTCAGAATTCGAATCCAGGCTCAGCCAAGGCATTTAATCCTAGTCTGGCAGTTGAAAAGCGGTTTACTCAGCCTTGTGAGCCAAAATTGAGAAAATTTGGGTTCGATTCCCACCTCAGCCATCCTAAAAGTGATTTACTGTGGTTTCCCACTTCTACTCTAGATGATATCATTGTAGCATGCAAGTCTCACCAGGAACTGGACCATCTTGTTCAGTGGTGGAAAACTGCACTAGATACCCATGACCTGCGGCTCAACATTGGGAAGACAGAGTAACTTATATGGAGTGCGGAATGTCAAGTGAAGGATCTATTCACATTGATGGCACTGAACTCCGAAAATCGTCTGTATTCAAATACTTGGGTACACTAATCTGTTCAGATGGTCAAACATTCTCAGATACCCGAAACAGAGTCAACGCTGCATGGCTGAAATGGCATCAAGTCTATGAAGTCCTTTTTGACCGGAATGTGCCACTGTATCTGAAGTCAAAAATTTACAAAACCATTGTTCGACCAGTAGCACTGTATGGTACTGCATGCTGGCCAGTAACTAAGAGACATGAACAACAACTACATGTCATGGAGATGAAGATGATTCGCTGGACACAAGGTCTTACTAGACTGGATCGCATCAGGAGTGACAATGTTCGAGCAACATTTAATGAGGCTCCAACCCTGACAAAAATGCGGGGGAGCCGTCCACGTTGGTATGGCCACGTACTGCGTAGCAATCACTCTTCAGTCGAGAAAACTGCATTCGACATCAGTCCAGAAGGCCGACGACCACGAGGGCGACCGAGAAAGCGCTGGCTGGATACTATTCGGAAAAAGTGCAGAAAAGGAGACCCTGCAACAAAGCGGGATTAATGCTAGGAAGATGATGATGACTTTAGCGAGTACCAAGATGGTTCCTAAATAAATGCCACGACCGTCTCCTTACCAATACTCCCGTCAAAAACAAATAGCCTACATACTACTAGAGAAACCACAATAGCACAAGTTATCAGACAAATTCTACTCATCCAAGTACACAGGACTTCGATGTCCTAGCCCCTAAATGAAACAAAAATAACGTGTCTGTGTGTGTGTCTGAATGAATGAATGAATTAATTAATTAATTAATTATTTAACTAATGAATAAATATTAGTGTGGGTGTGTCTGGGTGATCCTCTATTATAATATGACTCGTTCATATGGTCTTGAAGAGGCCACCTCAGAGCGCAGCGGCTATTATTCTTGGCTGTCACCAGTGAGGTCTGGGAAAAACAATTGAGCAATCCCCTTTCACACTTCCGCTTATACGCGTTAATTTTAACCTAAGCCGCTAATTAGCATCACTTACGAATACACGCACGATAAACGGCCGGATGCTAGGTGTCTAATTTAACTTATTAAACTTGATTTGCACAATTTTACTAGTTAAATTAAGAAACTGTTTAAATTATTGCATCGGATTGCGTAATTTTAATAATTTCAAATTGTTTTCTTCACAATGTACACAAAATCGACAGGCTGCTCCCTCCCGGATACAATGTGAACTAACGACTATGCGTGCGTACCCTGCTTCCGGGTTCCGGTCGTTTCGAAACAGTGGCGAGAAAAAAACTCAATGGTGGAGACATGAGTGTCCATACTGATAGATTTCTGTACTGTGGCTTGGTCAATACTTGGAATTGAAACTAGAATATTCGCAGGCATTCTACGGGCTTTTATTTTATTTTTCGAAAAAATAATTGATAAGGGGCAGCACCAATTCACCTGTAAGCCGCTTGGTAGCACCACTTATGGACAAACACATGATAAACAGCTGGGTGCTGAATGTATATTTTATGTAATTTATTTAACTCGATTTCAACACACTAGCTCTCTTTATAATCAGATACCGTATTTTAAGAAAATAAATAACAAGAAAATAGAAAGTGTTAATATTACTGAGTTTTTATTCTAAGAAGTGTGTGATTTAATGTTTAACACCACATTCCTTCAGTCATGTGGTGTCGCATTGTGATTGCATCGAAAATATGAGAGGTTATGATATGTTTTAAATGATTAAACTAACACGATATATTGAAAAGTGTAGAAGAAATGTTGTTTTTGTTTTGTGAATTAATGGATAGGTGTTTGAGTGACAGATATTTCATGGGTATTAAAAACAGAATCATTCGGTGTAACGTTTGATATTTGTACAGTATTTACCGCCCCAATGCCCAAGGAAACCGGAACGCTTGTATGTCCGGTGTGATAAGAACTGCGCAAAAAATTACCGCACAGATGTTGGTTTCCCACATTTCTGCTATTGGTTAAATTGCAAAATTATATTTCTGAGGTGTTTTTAATAATTACAAGCAATGTTTTCTTCAGACAAAATCGACAGGCCGCACTCAATAATGAATATGGGTAGACTGCTCTCTCGCGGATACATGGTGAACTGTCGCCGTCATGCGTGCGTGCATGCGTGCGGTGCTTCCGGTGACGGCCGTTTCAAAACCATGACGAAAAAATTACATGGTACAGGCCTGATGTGTCCATGCTGTATATGATTAGTGATTACTATACTGTGGTGCAGACGAACCAAATTTTGAACATATTGTCAAAATCAGAGGGGGTTAATTGCACCATTGCGCTATAGCAGAAACTGACTTACACACACCTTTCTTACTCCAGAACCTCATCAATCAAGGTGATACATAAATTTGCTTCATCCGAGCGTAGGAGTGGAGAATTATTTACAAATAAGGAACCGTGTGAGTACAGTTTTTAATGTATGAACTAAAATGTGTTTCAAATGTTGTGTTGTGTTGTGTGGAATGATGATAATGGCTATATTGGCAACATTAAATGTCAAATATAAAACAATGTTTATTCCGAAACAGCAATAATATCATATAAATAATTCATGCTTTTGGGCTAATGCCGTGTGTATTTTTAATTTAAACCATACGTTTCGGAGAAACCTTGCCTCCTTTTTCAATGGAAATAAACGGCATTAGCCCAAAAGCATGAATTATTTATATAATAATCACGGCATTAGCCCAAAAGCATGAATTATTTATATAATAATCCGGGCCGTGAAAGCCTTAATATGCAAACAATTATATCATCTGGCCCACCCTAAAATTTTACTCAGGAATCGACCCTGGCAAAAGATATGTACACAATATTGGAACAAATTTAATACAGATTGCGTTACAAATGGTGCCAGATCAGACTGTAAATACTCTCCAATGCACAAATTAGAGTTTTACGAAGAATTGTGAAATGTCTGATTGTTTTACAGAGTTTTGTTTTTTCAAGGGCGGCTTCGGTGGCGTAGTTGGTAGCATGCTGAGTTTCTATGCCCAAGATCGCGGGTTCAAATCCGGCCGAATTCATCGGATTTTTAAGAGCGTTAAAAATTCCTCAGAATGCCTTCCTTCAGAGGAGAAGTAAAGCCAGCGGGCCTATGTGATAGATTTTTGGCACGTAAAAGAACCTTCCACTAACTACAATTGGGTAAAGCTAACATTTGTAGATTAGATTTTATAACGCTCTATTAGTTCTAACGTTCGTCGCCAGGTGCTGGTTGTGATGGTATCTAGTAGCCAAGTTCGCAGTTAGGTGTCGTTGACGGTAGCATTTAGTAGCAAAAGTAGGAACTACTAGAAAATTGATCGTCTACAGTCCTAACCTTAATCACAGATAACACACACTAATACAGTCATCACAATTAACACCGGTTATTAGACAAATTCTACACACACCCAAAGTACACGGGGCTACATAACCGCGTTGTCAGCCCCTAAACTAAGGAACCAACCAACCTTGATTTTTTGAGTTAGGAAATTGTTCAAGTGAATTTAGTGAATGAAATAGTGAATGGGGTGGAAACATTTGACTTATATTTTAGTACCTCTGTACAAAAACTAAGGAAGGTTAACTTCGAACTGCGCTTTGCAGGTGAGGCCACCTGGGCGTAGTGCTGGTCACACACCCCAGATGTATCCCCATTCAGAGTCTCAAGCTCCTGGATACTGCCCTCAGTGGCGGTAGAGGTGGGATCCCTCGCTTAGTCCGTGGGAAAAGCCAACCCTAGAGGGTAAAAAGATAGCCAAAAGAAAACTTCGAACTATTCACGAATTTTTCCATTGATTTGATATGAAGTTCAAGATACCGACACTTATCTTCGAATTATCGACAAATTCGAATTATAGAAGTTCAAATTAGGATTCAAGCCCAACTGACATGTTTTGAGAATAAATGAAGATGTCTCTGCCGAGCCCGGGATTCTGTTCGTACGCAGCTGTGAGTGTGCAAGGGCAAGCTATTTGTCGCGCACATGACTGTGACACATAGCCAGCGCGCCAGGCGAGTTGTATATGTACTAAAATATGTATGTTCTGTGATGTATCGCCGCGCTGGGCTCACGCGGAAATTACCACTCCAATACTGTGATTGAATATTAGCTCCGTTACCAGCCACATGGGGCGACCTACAGGTTTCATAGAATACTAAATACGAGTGACTCGGGGAAGTTGGGCGAGGTAAACTTGGTACAGTCGGCATCACCTTTCTTTAACCACTAAGGGCCGTTTTCACCAGCGTCAAAATTATCTCCTAATTCATCCATTAAAGGTCATTTAACTTTAAACGGGCATTTCATCAAACAGAAACGCTTGTTAACTTTCCACTAACACGGAATTACGTAAAATGGCCAAATGTGGCCACTTTACTCTCTAAAGCATCGTTAAAATGTTTTCCACTGTGGGCGAGTGGTTATCGTGTCGGACTACCAACCCCAAGCTTGCAGGTTCACTCCTGGCCATGGTAAGTGATTTTTGAAAGGCGAGAAATATCACAGCACGCAAGTCATACGTTGTTGGCATCTTAAAGAACCCATTTGAATTCAGTAGGCCGTTTTCATAATGGCAAAATTAATCTCGTGATTTTCCGCCGACACAAAAATTCCTCCTTTCTCTACTAGAAAGCACTATAGTGTCAAGGATCTTTGATATCAAACCTCCTTGACTTTCATAGCGCCATAAGGAACAACAAAATTTGCCATGAATGCTGCCCTCTGGGCGTCAAATAACAAAGCTTGCGCTCGGCACCCAAGGCCGTACTATCTTAATATTATTATTATTATTATTATTATTATTATTATTATTATCAACAGTAGTGGCTACGCTGGCTAAAGCGCAGCATTAGGTCATGGGGCCAAGCTCTCTGCTGACTCGGTAGACGCGTGGGTTCGAGCCCCACCGTCGGCCGTCCTTGAAATGGTTTTCCGTGGTTTCCCATTTTCAACACCAGGCAAATGCTGGGACGGTACCTTCTGACAGGCCACGGCCGCTTCCTTCCACATCCTTGCCCAGTTTCATTCACCATCATTCATTTCATCTCTCATTAACTCCTCTCATGAGGTTGGCGTCAGGAAGGGCATCTGGCTGTAAAAACCACCGCCACAAAGAATTCCATCGCATCACATCCCCGACCCCGTTGGAAAACGGGAATAATGAGGGGTAGACATACATACATTATTATTATTGTTATTATTATTATTATTATTATTATTATTATTATTATTATTATATCGTTAATGTGGATGGAAACAGCTGAACCCTACCTTGCTCATCCATCAATGGTGGTTTGTTTCCGAGTTTCACACGAACTTTCATCGATATGAATATAAAATATGTTTATGACAATGAAATTATAAAAGATCACACCCGTTTAATACCAAAAAAGAAGAATACGAAAATTCAAAAATAGCATATGCGAAGCGGCATTCGAACTACTTGGGCGCTCTACATATCTAACTGAGGGTCTACAACGCAACCGCTTATGCTATGCAGACAACGAGGAGAGTGTGTCCTATTTAGCAAATTAAACAATGTAGGCCTATACACACAACTGCCAGTTTCCTAAATACTTTGTTCATATCATTTTAAGCTTTTGCCACGAATGAGGTCTTCTGGATTTCCCTTTCTTTATAATTATGTTCCAGAAAAACTCAAGGAAGCATCGCAAAACAACGATCAGTGCTACACGCCTCTTTTTCTGTCCACCATGTTTCTCCAGGGTGAAATCGACTCCATGCATGCGTGAGAGCCACAAAGTGCAATCAAGTTATTAGGAATCCCAATGGCCTCGTGAAATGCGTCAACGATAAACACGCATTAACTCTCCTGTTTAAGTTAAATAGGAATTAACTAACTAATCGTTAGTCAAGAGTTGGTGAAAGTGGCACTAAGTAGGTTATTGTTCGAAGGAATTTTTCGTCCTTGACAGTACTGCCAACATAAATATTTACGTTCGTACCGCCGTAAAATTAAGCTGCAATAACATAACAGAAGGTCAATAATAGATGGCATAATTTTGTGCCAAACTCGCTATGCTCCACCCCCAAGCCATCAGTGCGTTTGACAAACCGGGTGTTATTAGGAATGAGATGTTTAAATCACAGATTTATCGTTCTGAATTTTATGTTTTTATCTTTGACGTGACTTTGTTATTAAAAAAACAAGTAATTCCGTGAGAACTAAATTGCTTATTTTCATATATCCTACTTGTCTTACTCGAGTAATGAAAACGATATTTTAAAGAAATGCACAGCCACCATTTTAAAGATCTCATAATATTCCATTGAATTAGACGTCAGTAGTCTATATTAAGACTTGTATGAAGATAAACCGTGCCAAGTTTCACAGCGCTCGGTTGAAAAGTTGCGAGGAAAAACATTTAAATATTTAAATTTCTCGTCGACGCCATGTTGGTTTTGTGCTCACCAGGTTATTGAATGATCCCTAGATGAACTTATATGTATAGCCTCCATCAACATACAAAATTTCATTTTGATTGCTGTCATAGATTTGAAGATATTGAGAACCCTCTAAATATTTCGGATGGTAGCCATGTTGGACTGTTATGTTTAGGCCACACAGTTATGTTCCAGTACATGAAGATCATTGCGTAGGCTCGTTATTCAAACTTTCACTTCGATCGCATGATTAGGTCACAAGAAATACAAACTTAATTTTAAAATTTTGCGCAGCCACCATCTTGGGTTTATGTCAGTTGATTAGATTTTAAATGAACATTTGCCTTACCTACCAAGTTACACTGCGCTCGGATGATTAAATTGCGAGCATATTTCATTTAAATGTTTCAATTTCGCATGGCCGCAATGTTGGTTTTGTACTTAACAGTTTTTTAAGTCGCATAGGTGAATATATGGTAGTTCCTATATCACCGTACAAAATTTGATGGTGCTATCAGTAACTGCTGCGGAGATATAGCATGCTAGTGAAATATTTGGCGCGGCCACCATGTTGGATTGGAAGAACTTGAATTTGAAAGGCACTGTCGAAATCGGACGAGGTACTTACCGAGTTTCACTGAAATCGCTTAGGTCGTTTAGATTTTATTAGGGAGGGGAGACACACACACACACACACACACACACGAACAAAGGGAGATCTCATAAGCCTATGTTTTAGCCTACATTCGATTTTTTGCAAAAAATGAAAATAGACTTATGAGATCTACACGGGCCAAAAGTTGTCATTCTGAAACGAAACGAAACTGAATTGAACCAAATTTTGTGCAGAGGTAGCACCAGCAAAGGACAACTCAGTGTCATATTCCATATCGCCGCCATCATAACGAAAAAAGAAATGGCGGCCACCCAAAAGTTCTGAGCTTAAATCAAAATACGACTAACCTAATCATCCACCAAATTTTGCAACAATATACCTTAATGTGGGCGGAGTATTTTGCCCAAACTACAAGGCCATCAGCCATATCGTTTCAAGATGGCGGATGTAAGAATCATGCAAGTATTATAGCCTAACCGTAACTTACGATTCAACACCTTATCCGCTTATCGAACATAGGGAGGTTTAAACTGTCCTCAAGGTGACCGGTAGGATATTAGCATTTTATAATAGTAGTAGTGACTAATATTTCAGGCTGACCGTACCGTATCGTGCTGGGCCGTGCCATCCCGTTGGGTCAAAGTGGAGGCTATTGTTTGCTCCCTAGTCCATATTTCAGTAATTGCGTAAGTTTATACCATCCTTTTAGGAATGTACTTAACAAAATAATACGTATTTAGTGTCAAATGGTTTATAAAACGGCAGAAAACATAATGAAATCGTTCATTCCAAGACAAAATATGTTATGCAGTTATACGTAACGAGTTGTTAACCTTGTGATAGTACTGGGCGTGTGTAGCGTAGTGTAGATACATAGCCGTGGATACATGTTCGTGGACCGAATCCAAGCAGATTCCAAATTTGTACTTGTTTTTTTTTTTTGGTATTTATTGATTTATAACTACTCACACGTAATAATGTTAAGCATATATAGTGTGTATTTGCAATCGAACTTATTATATATACTTATAACACCACATATTTTAACACTCGACTACAGCAATTAAAATTCGTTGTCCTTCATCCACGGTAGAGTCTATTGTGGTTGTTGTTTTTGTCGTTGATTCTTTAGGGGCTTTGCGGCATCATGGTCATGCAGCCCGTGTACTTGTGTGTGGGTAGAAGTTGTGTGATAACCTGTGGCACTGTGATGTCTGCAGGCTTACTAGTGTGTGTACATTTATGCGAGGAAGTGTTTGGGTAGGAAGCTGTTGTTGTTGTTGTGTCATTTGAGATGCATGGCCATCATGGTCATTTAGCCCCGTGTTATTGGGTGAGTGTTAAATTTTGTCTAATAACCTGTGTTATTGTTATGGCTGTATTAATGTGTGTGTGTGAATATATAATTCATATAATCTATATATATAAAGCTCAATGTTTGTCTGTCTGTCTGTCTGTCTGTCTGTTATGTATACAAATCCACACCGTTTCACCGATCTGAACCAAAATTTGTATACTTACCCTTCGGATCCCTGCGGGTAACCCTGTCCACTTGAAATTTCCGACAGACCACCCCATTCCCTGCATTTAGGCCCTTTGTCCCAAATCTACACCGTTTCACCGATCTCAACCAAAATTTGTATACTTACCCTATGTAACCCTTTGAATAACACTGTCCACTTAAAATTTCGGACAGACCACCCCATTTTCTGCATTTAGGCCCTTTGGCAAACTTCTACACCGTTTCATCGATCCGAACCAAAATTTGTATACTTACCCTTTGCAACCCTGCGGGTAACCCTGTCCACTTGAAATTTCGGACAGACCAACCCAATCTCTGGATTTAGGCCCTTTGGTCCAAATCTACACCGTTTTACCAATCAGAACCAAAATGTGTATACTTACCCTTTGCAACCCTGCGGGAAACCCTGTCCACTTGAAATTTCGGACAGTCCAACCCAATCTCTGCATTTAGGCCCTTTGGTCCAAATCCACACCGTTTCACCGATCAGAACCAAAATTTGTATACTTACCCTTTGGTACCCTGCGAGTAACACTGTCTGCTTGAAATTGCGGACAGACCACTCCATTCCCGGAAAGTGGACAGGGTCCGTCCCAAAGGCAATGGAAAAAAGGGGTAAAACCGGACCCGCTCAGGAAACCTTCAGGGTTGCCAGCTCCTGAACTCACCAGCCATGAGCCCTTGAGGATGTAGCACTATCCAGGGTGCACAAGGGCTACACACACCCTGCCTCCTTGAGGGTCTTGAGCAGAAGATATGAGATATTAAGAAAAGAATGAGGCTATCAGGAATGATTAGACAAGGGCCAATTAAGGCGGGAAAGTGAAAGAGTCGCTAGGCCTCGGATAACCTGATACCATCGGGGTCGGAAGAGAACAAGAGTTTGATCAAGGGAGGCTGACAGGAAAGAGAACTGAAAGGTGCCCGGCACCAGTAAGTAGAAGCAATGCCGGACTCAGCTGGGGTCCCGTGGTCGCAAACCCACGTCCCACAAGTTGGGACCCTGGTGGGTGGAGGGGGGAAGAGGGGGCAGGGGTGAGAATAGCTTGCTCATTCATCGCGAGGTGACATGATAAAAATGTCCAGACCCCGCCGTGTTACCTGTTATTGCTGACTATGCTGTTGTTCATACAGGGTCTTTGCTCAAACCGCTGTAGTGTTACGAAAGAATGAGTGATTCACCGGTCAATGTGAATAGGACCGGGAACCCCCCCGAACGTCTGTCATCATATATCGTCATCATCTGCGATATTCTCAGCTACGTGCAGCTTGGACCCGAGCAGTACTCGATAAGCTCTTTCACTACACGCATCGAGTATAGGCCTAAGCCAGAATATAACGTTCAGACTTTGGAAGACATCGAAGGTAGTAATCTGAATTACCTATATCAGATTTAAAATTACACCATGTTCGTTTAGTAGTCATTTTTCATTACCTTATTATTATCATAAGGGCAAATGACCTAGATGTTACACCCTTTATACCACTAATCACCACACACAATAAGTCTTCATCGCCTGTGAATTTTGAAATATTTCTTTCTATAACGGTAGTTTGTAAGTTTGTCGTGTCAATTCAACAGTAGTTTTCATTACCATCCTCATCAAAACGGCAAATGACCTAGATGTTACGTCCATTATACTACTAAGTAACACCACAGTCTTCATCGCCTGTGATTTTTAAAATGTGTATTTCCATTAGTTGGTAAGTTTAATATATCCGTTCAGTAGTAGTCGTCTTCATTATCATCCTCATCAAAGGGGCAAATGACCTAGATGTTACGTCCATTATACTACTAAGCAACACCAGAGTCTACCTAGCCTGTGATTTTAAAAATGTGTATTTCCTTTAGTTTGTAAGTTTGATATACCCGTTCAGTAGTAATCGTCTTCATTATCATCCTCATCAAAGGGCCAAATGACCTAGATGTTACGTCCATTATACTACTAAGCAACACCAGAGTCTACCTAGCCTGTGATTTTAAAAATATGTATTTCCATTTGTTTGTAAGTTTGATATACCCGTTCAGTAGTAGTCGTCTTCATTATCATCCTCATCAAAGGGGCAAATGACCTAGATGTTACGTCCATTATACTACTAAGCAACACCAGAGTCTACCTAGCCTGTGATTTTAAAAATACGTATTTCCATTAGTTTGTAAGTTTGATATACCCGTTCAGTAGTAGTAGTAGTAGTAGTAGTAGTCTTCATTGTGATCCTCATCAAAAGGGCAAATGACCTCTCATTCCTTTAAAGTATCAATTATTCCCATTCGTTGATAAGTTACATGTGCCAGTAGTCGCTTCTATGTTCATCATCACTATGTAGAAGATGTTTTGCGTCAGAAGAAAAGACAACTGGATGCTCAGGAACGTTAACGATATATCGACTGCGAAATCTGGAAGCTTCTCTTCGAGGAATTGCTTCAGACATTTATCGTACAGTTTAAACCTTAACAAGACGAAACTTTTAACCAGATAGCGATCTAAGTGGGAGCTCTTTGGCAAAAAATAATCAAGTCTTTCCCGAAATGTGAGTCCTAAAAATAACTTTTTCTATTATTTTCTAAGTTTCATATGTCAGTTATGTAGTAATTTTCAATATCATCCTGATCAGTAGGGCAAATTACCTAGATGTTACGCCCTCAACGTCATTTGGGGTAAATGACCTAGATTTTAAGTCCATTATATTTCTAATCACCACCATATAAAGTCTTCTACGACTGAGATGTCACGAATTCTGGGACCGCTAACGACATATCTCGACTCGGACTGAAGACAAATATCACGAGAATGATCATTATTTTACAGAGCCTTGCCATAGTGACTTAAGTATAAACATTGTCACTGGGTTTGATAATGTAAGAAATGAATACATAAATAAATATAATTTATGACGTTGAGTGTTAAGGAGACTGAAATATTATCATCTTTCCACCGGGCGAAGCCGGGTACTACTGCTAGTCAACGTATAATATCCGTATAGGACGTTGTACTTCAACAAGCTACTACAATCAATATTCAATTATACTCTTCGAAAAGGACAGAGGGTTATAACTATACCCATGCGTTTAGAAGAAATTGTGTTCTTTACCGAAAATCTTGTTTCATAAATTATAATAGGCTAAACATGGTCACTAATTTTATTGTTGTTTTTATTCACTATTTAATTGTTATTATGAATTAAGCCAACAAATTAATGTCTTTAGATGATAGGATTTATTTAAGTTTAAGTTGTCTATATTTGTGCTGAAGAAGGATTTAACAGAATTAGAAACGTGCCCACGAAACAATTCTAGATTTCAATGTGAATAAAGTATTGATTTGGGCGGATAATTCACTAAGTCTATTATACAATTAATTATTTAGAGAACAATATTTCACGTATATTTTGATTAATAGTATCCATGAAGACATAATACGCATGTATTTACATAATACATCAATAGAAAATTCTTAATTAACAATAATATTCATCACTAATTACTGTAACAATGGCATTATTGTTTTAAATATCACTAAATAATAATACTAATAATAATCGTATACTTCATATTACACATTCCTTGAAACGAGAAACAAGCTTCCGCGTATCTCCACTTCACCATTTAATTTCCTTTTCAGAGACAGACATAAAAATCAATCGATGATCAACAAAATTATTATAGTTCTTAATATCTATTATCTATATATATATATATATATATATATATATATATATATATATATATATATAAAAGAAGATGTCCTGACTGACTTATAATCTACGCACAGCAAAACCTACTGGAGATAAATACATAAAACTTTGAAGATATGTTCCTACCGTAGTGTAGATGCGCACTAAGAATTGATTTTTAAAAATTCCGAATTTAAAGGGGTGAAAAGGGGTGAAATGTGATTTTACAATTTTGTTATACTTAACTGGGACAAAATATCGAAGTTGTCGCATAAAGACCGGACATAGCTCATTTTACGCCCCTCGATGCGAAAAACAATAGACCTACTCGGTGGATCCCTATGGGACACCGAAAACCACATTTTAAGGCCTTAAAACCAACAGTTTCAAAGATATTCCCATAAAACTATCTTCGCTCTGATAAACTGATGAATTAATGGCAAGTCCGTATCCATGGCAACAGTACGCTCTGATAAGCTGATGAATTAATCGCAAGTCCATAACCATGGCAACAGTTGCTCAAGACATGACATCCAATTAATTGTCCATCTATCCCTGTAGGAGACAATGCCAATCCACTTATTATCTAATACACGATAGACTAGCTGCGAGGCTCAGCGGTAACGTTCTAGCTTGCTGGGCCCAAGGTTGCAGGTTCGTATCCTGGCACAATCAGCTGGCATTTGAGGGTGCACAAATGCAAGAGGAACATGTTAGTAGATTTACTGCCACGATAAAGATCCCCTTCAGGGCAAAATTCTAGCACCCCGGCGTTTCTAAAAGTCAGAGTAGTTAAAGGAACGTAAATCCAATAACATTATTATTAAAACACGATAAGAACATTAGAAATCTAAACGGTCATCCCTTCTTAAAGATATATCTTTATCATAATTTTAAAATAACTTTATATGTTTTAGAACTACAATAACGAACATTAGTGTGAGATAGCGCCATCTAATACCACCTTTAATTTCGTAACACAACAGTAGCGACTACTAAATAAAGGTAGCGATCAAGCTAAGTTCAATTTCATAAACAGAGGGCTCACAAAACCCGTATAGTTAAGTACAAACATATCAGTCTGGTCGTTATGTCAGTAGCAACGAAGCTATGTGGCAGCTATTGCCGTTTCCATAACACTAAAGGCATGCCGCCGTCACAAAACTCGATATGCACTTACAGAATTGTGAACCAGTCTATTTTACTGAAAATAATTTCTACGAGCGAGTATCCATTCCGCCAAAAACCACATTCACTACCTTTTCCAACATTTACACAAGACGTGATTTTGAAAGGACTTTTCTGTATGTAGAGGTACAGAGACATTACACAGGGAAAGTTACTATAATATATTGGCAAATCTGAATTCAAATAGCTGCTGTTCAGAATAGACCTGGTGTTAAATCTGCAGAAGCTTTCGTTACAGGTTATTACAGGTTATAAGGCCCATGTTCGTAACATGGAATGTTTTACTTTGACAATGCATCTATTGATATCGTGCCAGGAGATGGCAGTTGGGTTTGAACTGCGTATGTATTTCCGCTCACTGCGTATCGTACATTCCAAAACACAAGGCCAAAGCTTAATATTTGCAGGAATCGACCTACGCGAAGGCTGTTTCTCCCTCGGACAATTTTATGTTGCCTGTTCTACAGTAAGTTCTCCAAGTAGCTTAGTCATTTTGACACCAGAAGGAAGAACTGCCAGTAGTGTATATAAAGAAGTTCTAAACTACTGTAAATTATTATATTTAAAATTATTTTTTTATTTGTTGTTATCTGACGTACGATTTTACGTTACTTATACATTGATTAAGTATATTAAAGATCATGTTTCAAAATATATTTACGTTATTTATGGTTAGGTTGAAGACATAGTTAGTTATACTGTAATACCTTTCTTTAAATCTTTAAAATTAAAATTTAGTCGATAGCAAATATTTGTATTTTAACTCTGTATTTTGATTTCATATTTAAAAGTTAATTTTCATGATTAAGACAATTTAATTAAGCTCTTTCATATCTTTAATATTTCATTATTTCATTCCATTCATAAAGTAGGCAAAGAAATTGTTACAAAAGAAGTAATGTAAAATATTATTATATTTGCATTTTGATATCACGAGGAATTTTAAATTTCATTTAACAGTGAACTCGGAATGATAATCGGTTTAAATAGAATATCTCTTTATGATATAAGTGTTACATAACATGTGAAACGTTTCAATTCCGCGGCCGAAGTCGGACGGGAAAACACATAATTTACGTCCACGTCTTACAATTCTGACGAAAGTCGATGAACATCTAATGCTTGGTTTGGTGGCATTCAAAAGAAAATGGGAAATAACAAAATATATAATGGGACATAACTCAACTATGACGCGAGAGAAGCTGCGGGTACCTGCTAGTTATTATACAGGGTGTCCCATCTAACTCTGCGACCTCAAATATTATCGAAATGAAACAAGATGTTTAAAATCTACTTGCACAGGAATGTAGCCACGTCAGGGGGTCACACAATGGGAGGATATGCACAATCCAGGAAATTATAACAATACCACTTTTAACGCAAAGTTACCTTTTGTAAATGGAACATACAATTTTTTTCTAGCAAAATCAATAGTAAACTTACAATTATTGATAACAGAATTGGTTTCACTTCTCTAAACCTCGTACCTTCTGAAATAACTAAAGTTGTAGGTTACTAACCACCGACAGTGGAGTATCAATGTTTGGTGCGGTATCACTGGCAACCGTATTGTAGGTCCCTATTTTTATCAGGGAACACTAAACGAACAGCGATATGCATCATTTCTTCAAGACACGTTACCCCTTCTCATGGAGGACGTGGGATTGGAAACTCGTTTATCAATGTGGTTCCAGCATGATGGGTGCCCCGCACATTTCGCACGTGTTGCCAGAGATGAAATGGATTTGAAGTTTCCAAATCGGTGGATAGGACGTGGTGGTCCTGTGAGATGGCCAGCACGGTCCCTCGACTTGACGCCATTAGACTACTTTCTCTGGAGCGCATTGCAAGATAGTCTATCGGGAATTCCCAACTACAATAGCGAATATGCAACAGCGTATTACTTCGGCGTGTGCGGAAATATCTGTGGAAACACTGGGATCAGTACAACGCTCTGTTGTTCACCGTCTTCAGAAGTGCATTGATGCATACGTTGGTCACATTGAACATCCGCTGAAGTGTCACAGTTTCATCAGTTAAGATGTTACTGCTTACTTGTGAATGTCTCTTCCGTGCTGGATGTAATTTAAAAACATGACGTTTCTTTAAGCTATAGGCCACAAGTTTGTTTAGGAAATCGGTAATTGTACATTTTGAACTATGTGTACAGTTCTACACATTTGTTAAACTTGACAAACAGTGTCTCCATTGCCATCCTCTACAACGTTAGTTATTTCAGAAGTTACGGGTTTTAGAGATGTGAAACCAATTCTGTTATCATTAATTGTATGTTCACTCTTGATTTTGCTAGAAAAAAACATGTATGTTCCATTTAAAAAAGGTAACTTTGCGTTGAAAGTGATATTGTTATAATTTCCTGGATTGTGCATATCCTCCCATTGCGTGACCCCCCCTGACATTCCTGCGCAAGTAGATTTTTCAAATCTTGTTTCATTTCGATAATATTTGAGGTCGCAAAGTTAGGTGGAACACCCTGTATGAACTTACACCTTATTCGAAACATTGTTCATGAGGTAATGCTAATAAACTGGATAATTGAACAGGTGTTGATTCTTGAATTTTAATAAACGTAGACTCTATAATATCTCACTTTTTTCTTCTGATCATTCATTATGAAACTTGTATAATACAATAACCTGTAGAATATTTTGACAAAGAATCGTCCAGCACCCTGGATATCATCTGCACTCACTGTTGTGTTTAGATTCTGCATCACAGGCTCTTCGTGGCACGTTTGCCACCCATGCGAAGTGCCTTTCTATATGCCGCGGTAATCATATCGATTTCCAAAGGGTCCAGAAGGGGGTTGGGTGTGGGGGTGCATCTTGGAAACTTCCCAATGTGTAAGGGGACCTGTTACCGGCACTAACTCGTATTAACCATAACTGAGAGAGCATGCAGCTGCAAAGAGGGGTGCGGGACATTTATCTTACCTTGTTTCACAGGGGCGAGTGATACACGGCCTGGGAGGGGACATCTTCAGCGCGCTTCCTCTTGGCAATTCCACTACAAAGTGACGAAAATATTACACTGGATGTTGGGCAAATCTCCAATTTCTCTGATTTTGCAGAATAATTATATGTAAGTCTGTTTGTCTGTATGTCTCTCTTTGTGTCTGTTTCTCTGTACATCCGTGTGTATGTCTATCTGTTTATCCGCGTGTGTGTCTGTCTGTTCATCTGTCTGTCTTTGTGTCTGTTTATTTGTAAATCCGCGTGTGTATGTTTAACTGTCTGCTTTAGTGTCTGTTTATTTGTAAGTTCAGCCTATATATCTTCCTATATTTGCCTATATACCTGTCCGTCTGTATGCCTGTCTGTCTTTTCGTCCAATCGTTTGTTTGTCAGTCCCCACACCTGCCTACCTGTCTGTCCGGCTGTTTGTATGTTTGTTTATTTGACTGCATGTCTAAGATGAGCTGCCATCATAACTACTGGAGTAAATGGAATAAAAATTGGAATATATGTACGTAGAAGTCCTGAATGAAAGCTAGCCTATAAATTATTTGTATAAAACATGGGGTTTAAAAGGAAGCATTAGTTTGATTTTCATTCTTCTTCTAGACGGTACATTTGATCCAGTGTTCCCCAACGTTTTACTATTCACAGCACACCAAGATGTTCGTCCCCTAAAAACTTACATGGCAATATTAATATAGAACACAATGTTATCAACCTGTTACTACTTTAGAGAAATACAGTATTATGCTTTTAAGACTTCTCAGTCTAACTGCCAGCGTTTCGCCTCAATGTCATTGGGCTCTTTAGTCAGTATGGGGCGTACCTCATCAAGACACAGACAGTGCATAAGGGCAATTCACTGAAAAGCATAAAGAGCATGAGCAGTGCTAATGTAAGTAGTGGAGTAAGGCCGATTCTGCTTCACTCCCGAACCCTCCTTGCCCCACTACTAAGCCTCAGCCATGTTAAATATATCTCGAACGCATGGTCCGATTTTGACAAATGAGGTGTCATTGGACTCGAGCTGACGTCCTCTTTCCTATGGACCATGTATTGTATTTTTGAAAAAAAAAAAAAAGAAAAAAAAAGTAGGCGATAGTTTGAAAACCAAACATGATAGAACATTATGCCATGGCTCAAACGAATGGTCTTTATGACCTTTATTTTCTATAATGAAACTTTTTTACTTTTTATGTTTTTTGAAAACACTCGAATTTTGAAATTCCTATATTTTGGAAACTAGGAATTCTACAAAAAAGTTTGTTTGACGTAAATCAATGGTCCCTACCCCCTCTACCTCTAAATAAATCTCAAGTATCTAGGATAAAAACCTGACAGTAGTGGGATGATGGGGAAGCTGCCCCACTTCTTTTTGAACCCTCCTCGTATTTGCCCCGAACCTGATATCTCGCTAACCAATCATGGGATTTGAACATACAGGGTGTCCTAGCACTCGTAGTGATGCCCCCTACTTTCCTAAAGGCTCTTTATTTAATTAAAAGACCAAAACTAAAAGGTCATCCGCTTTTAATATCTCGCGAACCAATCATGCTAGAGGCGTGTACGACGGGTCCAAGGACTCGGGGTGACGTCCTCTTTGCTATGGACCACTCGTTATATTTTTTTAAAAATTGGAAACTCGATTTTGGGGTAAACACGTGTTTTTTGTGATTTTTGCTGATATCTCACGAACCAATAACGCTAGAGACGTGTACGAGGTGTCCTAGGACTCGGGCTAACGCCCCCTTTCAAATGTGGTAGATATTTTTTCCAAAAAATAATTCACAAAGGGCCTAACGCCATACATGTTGAAAAAACTTTTTCTTTTTTCTTTACCTGTTTATAATGTTTATGAAGCGTGGTGGTTGAGAGAGACGATACTGCTGGGTGTGTGTTTCAACGAACCTGTTGCTAACCACAAGGACCATGCTTAATAGAACAATCGCTATTTCGGCGGGTCGGTGTATGACAGAGCGAGCGTGCGTTTTTCTGATATTTTACCTTTGACATGTAAACGGTGATGAGAACTTGGTTCTATGTTGGTCGAAGCAAGTAGAGAAAACAAACTTGCAGACGAGCAGGAGGTGAATGTCATTTGAGCTTATTGGAATGCGCTGATCTGACTTGACAGCAGGTGCAATGGAAAATGACAAAGACGCTTGAAGGTGAAATAATCTGACCATCGTGGAGGCTGGGGAGTGCGAAATGCGTGCACACACGTGAAACCACATGAGGGCTAAACCAGTTACATCCTGTTTGCTTCGTACGTGACAAAATGCAAGTTCATTTGAAATTTGATCTACCACAGGTGTTCACCTTGGGTGTTAGCTGTCCACGTGTACGATAACTGCTAACAAGTCACATCCTGTTTTGCTTCGTACGTGACAAAATGCAAGTTGACGTGAAATTTGATCTGCCACAGGTGTTTACCTTGGACGTTAGCTGTCCACGTGCACGATAAAAGATTGTTCAAAGCGTGGGAAAAATGATTATACATGCAACGTAACATATATAAAGACATGTCGTTATCATTTCCACTCTCACTTAGGTAACTACCTTTGAACACACTGCATTGCGTGAAACACTTGGTCTTGTTTAACAGTTTTGGTGTTGGTGGAAAATACTTAACCTTGTTGTGAGGTAGGTGTTTATTCATTCATTTATATATTTATTGATTTATATATATATTTACATACAATTATTTATTGATTGTTAAAGTTATAATTAAATGTTTATTTATTTGTTTGTAGATAAACGTGTATAGCCTACCTGTCGTGTGTCTGTGGAAAGAGATTGGAAAAGAGAGAAAAACGGACAACTAGAGACGGAAACCATTTCCACACTAGCCCACGAGACGGGAATAAAACAAAGCATTACAAGTCAAGGTGAGATTTGTTTTATTATATAATATAACCTGTTTGATTTTGTTTTGTTTATGACGTGCATAAACTATATGGAATGGATATACTTATGGTGGTTTATTTTATTTCTTTTTAGAGTGTTGGAAAACGCTTGACCTCTGTTGATAACCAGGAACGCGTGTGTTTGGGGCCATTGTCAAGCAGTCTACAGCTGAAAACTCAGGTGAGAGTGTTCTTTCAAAATAATGTCTCTTGCTACTGCTACCGATAGCCTAACTTGGGAACCCCTAAACAGTTGTTTCAAATCGCGTGTGTGCTCTGGTCGTGTGGTTAATGTTAGAAAAAGTTTGATTCCCAAAGAATTTTTAGAATCTTGTTTTGAAATTTTTAAAATTGAAATTTGTACAGTGCAAAGGTTGCATACGGCTTTAAAGGTGAATACAGAACTTGTGTGCGATTTCATTTATAAAAAGAAGGACGTAGAGCATAAAGAGACATTTTATATTTGCAGTAAAATGCAAGAGCTTTTGATAGCTGATAATCTGAACGAGTGGTATCAAAGCCATGTGGTGAATATCTTGCTATCAAAATTTGATAAACTACAACAAGGACCGAGTGGCCTCGCCTTAGACAAAATTCACCATCTACAAATCAACATTTGTCATTTCAACCCGTTGAATGCTGGGTCTAGCTATATTAAAACACCACCAGCAATAGCATTGAAAAAGGCTGTGGTGAATATTGAGAACCATGACAATGATTGCTTCCTGTGGTGTGTGGCCGCGTATTTTCAGCCAGCACAAGACCGTAATGGTTCTCGACCAGGAAAGTACAAGGCCAAGTTTGAAGAATTGAAACAAAAATTAAATTTAACTCGAGTGTCGTTCCCTATGGACTTAACCGAGATCCATAGGTTTGAACAAGACAACCAGGACTTTTCGTTCATGGTGTATGGCCTTGATGGTAATGAGATTGTGGGTCCTTTTTATGCCACAAAAGAACCGAAACGACACCACATTCATCTTTTATATTTATCTGTAGGAGATGTGAATCACTAATGCCTGATTAAAAGCTTGAGTAGATTGCTAAGCAGTCAAGCATCCAAAGATCAACATAAGAAACATATTTGTGACCGTTGCTTGCAATATTTTAAAACCCCTACGCTTTTGGAACGTCATAGGGTAGATTGCGTTTCTCAGGAAGCGGTGAGATTGATATTGCCACAAGGGGACAAGGCTGTGTTAAAGTTTAAGGACATTCATGAGCGTGACACTGTTCCCTATGTGGTAGACGCAGATTTTGAAGCACTCACCACACCCATGGCGGGATGTGAACCAGATCCCACCATCAGCTCAACCACACCCATTCAAAAACATGAACCCTTTGCCATAGGATTTAATGTGGTGTGTGCCTATGACCCCACGCAATCCGTTTACAAATACCGCGAGGGGCCAGATTGGGCCAAATGGTTCTTGGATGAACTTGTCAAGTTGGCTCATGATGTACAGAAATTACTGGACCACCTAGTACCCATGAGCCTATCTCCAGAACAGCAGAAGCAGTATGAGCATGGCCATGACATGCCATATTTGTGAAAGGCCTATTTTAAATAGAGAGGAAAAAGTTAGAGACCACTCGCACTTTACGGGAGAGTTTCGTGGAGCTGCGCATAGTAAATGCAATTTGAACTTTCCAGCTCCTCGTTTCATTAGTGTCTCTTTCCACAATCTGGTGAATTATGACATTCAGTTTTTGATTCGTGAATTGGGACATGTCAACAAGGGCTCGTTTACCATTATTCCCCAAAACCATGAGCGTTTTACGGCCCTGACATGGTGGTTGGGCGACTTAAGCATTCGATTTTTGGATTCCTTTAAGTTTATGGCATCCTCGCTAGACAGCCTTGTGAATGGCTTGAATGAGGATGAATTAAAAAATACTAGAATGCATTTTAATGATCCTGAGCAATTTCAATTGTGCATTCGGAACGGTATATTCCCATATGATTTCTGCAACAGCTGGGACGTGTTAAAGCAAAGAAAACTCCCACCACAAGAGAAATTTTACTCGAAACTAACACGCAGTACCGTTTCCGATGAAGACTATGCACATGCATGTCAAGTTTGGCGAGTGTTTGGCATGAACACGCTAAGTGAATATGCTATGCATTACCTAAAACTGGATGTATTGCTGCTCACTGATGTGTTTGAAAAATTCCGTGAGTTGTGTCAGCACATTTATGATCTTGACGCGGCTCACTATTATACGAGTCCTGGGCTCTCGTTTGATGCCGCTTTAAAATACACTCAAGTGGAATTGGATTTACTCACTGACGTAAACATGGTTCTATTTTTTGAAAAGGGCATTCGTGGCGGTTTTGTGTCACTTAACCAGTGCCATGCCGAAGCGAACAATGTCTACATGCCTGATTAATCACCAGACAAACCAGAATCGTACTTAATGTACTATGACGTGAATAATTTGTACGGTTACGCCATGAGTCAGCCTTTGCCCTATAGGAAGTTTGCTTGGCTGACAGACAAACAAGTGTCAGAATTTGATGTGATCAAGGCTAGCCAAGAAACAGGCCGTGGATATGTGCTAGAAGTGGATATTGAATATCCCTCATCCTTGTATGATGAACATGCCGATTTCCCATTCTGCCTTGAGCAAATGGTTCCCCCTGACAGTAAAGTGAAAATTGAAAAACTCATGGGCACACTTTACATCAAAAATCGGTATGTGCTACATATCCAAATGTTGGTGCAATGCCTCGCCCAAGGCTTCGTTCCGGGGAGATCTTGTACAACTCTTTTGACAAAAGTGATTGATGACTGGCAGAACTCTTTGGATCAGACTAACGTCTCCCAAGTGGACTGTGTGGCCCTGGACTTGAGCAAAGCTTTTGATCAGGTGCCTCATCAAAGACTCTTGTTAAAGCTTGGCAAATATGGCATCGGAGGCAAACTGATTACATGGTTGACGTCATTCCTGGTAGGTCGAACGCAGTGTGTCGTGTTTGGCGGGGCCAAGTCACCGAACATCGTGGTAACTTCGGGAGTATCACAGGGGTCGGTGATTGGGCCTTTGTTGTACATGGTTTTTACCCTCGACCTTCCAAGCTGTGTGACGTCCATGATGGCGCAGTATGCAGACGACTCAATAATTTACAGATCCATAAAAAATAATGATGACGTCAAAGCACTACAGGAACATCTGGACAGTGTGGCACTGTGGTGTGATGTAAATAAGATGACATTGAATGTAAACAAGTGTAAATATATTCGGCTAAGTAGGGCCAGACAGCCTATTGCACATAGCCTTTCACTGAGCGGCAAAGTTCTTCCCATGTGCAATTCACTGCGAATGCTGGGAATACACATTTCCAGCAATTTGAAGTGGAATGTACACGTTGAAGAATCTAGGTGTAAGGCATTTAGAATTCTAGGATTTGCAAGACGTAATCTTCTGGGATTCAGAAGCCGTGCACTCCGAGCGGTGTATCTCTCCACGATACGGCCCATTCTTCTGTATGGACTTCCTGCCTGGCATCCCACTACCGAGGAAAACATGAGAAAGTTAAGTGCAGTACAACGTCGAGCAGAGCGACTCATTTACAATCAGGGTAACAAAATTTTGACAAAACCATTAACATCCATCAATGACATATGTAGCCAAATAGATCTCACCTTTCTCCGAAAATCTCTAGCTGGCACCATTATACTGTACCCATTTCACCGCCTTCAGCTGTCATATCGTTCAGTCCGTAGAGCACAGGGTGTCACCCTTGTTCCTCCATTCGCTAGGACAACAGATTATCAATCTGGATTCTACAATCGCTCTGCTCGACTTTGGAATGACCTGCCTCGTGAAATAAAAGACCTTCCTCCACGACAATTTTGCCGCAAAGTGAAGGCTCTAAAGGGACTAAAACCCCATGTAAATTGAATTTATATACTGTATAATGTAACTTTGTGAGTGATTGGGAGTGTGCGCGTGCGTGTATGTTTGTATGTATGTATGTATGCGTGTGTGAGCGTGTATATGTGTGTGTGCATGCCTGTGCCTTCCCTTTTATTTATGAATTGTATGATATAGACGCCTTATACAGCAGATTATGTGTATATAGCAAATGTAAATGTGTAAATTGAATAATGTAACATTTGAGATTTGTTTAGTTTTAATGAACGGAGATGGAGACACTGATGTGTATGTGGGGCTTGCCCTTTCTCTATCTGCCGTCCATAAATTGTAGGCACAATTTTTGGTAAATAAATAATAATAATAATAATAATAAGGCTTGGTGTTGAAGAAAATCCACAGGGGTATTTCTTTTGCTCAAAAAGCATGGCTTGAGCCATACATGCGACTCAACACAGAGCACCGACAAATGGCAACACAGCAGTTTGAAATTATTTTTTAAAATTAATTAACAACTGCATTTATGGCAAATCCATGGAGAATGTCCGCATATACCGTGACATTAAATTGGTCAATGTCTGGGAGGGGCGCTGGGATGCCCGGCGGTACATTGCCAAGCCAAATTTCAAATCGATCAAAATTATCGATGAGGATTTGGCTACTATTGAAATGAGTAAGACCAGCGTGACCATGGATAAACCCATTTACTTGGGTCAAGTCACTTTAGACTTTTCTAAATCGGTCATGTATCGATTTCACTATGAGTTTGCCAAACGCCATTTTGAGAACGTCTCTCTTTTGTATGTGGATACGGACTCATTCATTTACCACATTCGCCACTGCAACCCCTTTGACGTCATGAGACAGCATAGTGACTGGTTCGACACCTCTTGCTATAGCGCTGATAACGTGTTTCAGCTGCCCATAAAAACAAGAAGGAAATGGGTGTCTTAAAAGATGAATGCGGTGATCTCATTATGACGGAATTCGTAGGTTTGGCCTCAAAAATGTATACTTACCGCACACTAGACTGTAAGGAAGCCAAAAGAGCAAAAGGTGTAGGTAGGGCAGTGATAAAATCGCTACGTGTAGACCAATACTTAGAGGTTTTACGCACTGGCAAAGCTATGTCTCATACACAGTGCAGGATACAATCCAGCAACCATCATTTGTATCTTGTGGAACAGAGAAAACGCACCCTCGCCTCCATGGATAACAAACGTGTGTGGGCTAATGACCTGCTCACCAGCCTGCCCTGGGGTTATGATCGCAAGGAGGAGGAGGTGTGATTTCACTGTTTAATCGATTATGGGACATAGCTTTATGTAACTTGTAGATTTAGTATTTTGTAAATATTGGTTTCTGCCATTGTAAATAGTAGATTTTGTAAATAGTGGCAACCCACTTGGACCTTTTGCTCTTTAAAAAAGTTCTATACAACCTTATTTTTTAAAATTTTTGATTGGTAAATAGTGTGATTCTTTTAACGCTGTACAAAGTTTCTTTTTTGTAAATATGAAATAAGTAAGATTTTTAGTAACTTTATATTATTAGCCTACTTTCGATTTTTGCAAAAAATGAAAGTAGACTTATGAGACTTATGAGGCGAAAAAAGTGTGTCTGTCTGTGTGTGTGTATGTGTGTGTGTGAGTCCGTGTGTGTGTGTGTATGTGTGTGTGTGAGTCTGTGTGTGTGTGTGTCTGTGTGTGTGTGAGTGTGTGTACTCTGAATGTCTGTCCCCCCCTATCAATTCGAACACGGTGAATGCGAATTGAACGAAATTTGGTACAAAGGTAGCACTAGCAAAGGACACCTCAGTGTCATGTTTTATATCGCCGCCATCTTTACTAAAACTGAATGGCGGCCACTCAAACGTTCAAAACGTAAAATCAAATAACGACTAACCAAATCATCCGATCTCTACCAAATTTGGTAACAACATACCTTCGTATAGGATGCGTCTTGTGACCAAACTACAAGGTCGTCCGCCATACCATTTCAGGATGGCGGCCGTGCGAATTATTCAAACTTTATAATCCATATCATGGGACCCACCAGTTCCGATTATCGAGCCGAGAATCGTTTTAACTGTTCTAAAGGAAGAGGCACGTTCGAAATTAAAAGTTTATTTTGTAATACTATAGTGCAGACGTGATTTTAAAAAGCTGAGCTGATTCGGTAATAAGACAAGATGGCAGCGGATATCTTGTGCCTGACTCATATTTCACTAATTTGAGTATTGCATGCAATATAGCGTACTGATACAAAATAAATAAACTTTGTATGAAATGCTTTATATATAAATAATATACTCCAGTGATGAAATCGTTTAGTATAAATCATTATTTGCTAACAAGTTCTATGTAAGTCATTTTATATAGAACGATATTCGTTGACACAATTAGCTCAGTGGTAGAGCGTTAGCCTATCGCTCAAATGCCTATGGTTCAAACCCGATCAGAGCTAGGTTTTTTGCTTGAAATGTTATATGTTTATTGTTTTGTAATGACTCAGATGTTTTAAAATTAAGCGTTATATTGTGCATATTATGGTGTAAAATATATATTTAATTAAAACATAATTCGCCAGCAGATTTACTCGAGACATCTAGCTGCCAAAAAGGTAACTAGATTAACTTCCAGATTTTATTGAAAAGTTTCTTCTTCTGGCCGCTAGAATGCACTCGCTCTGTTAGGATTATATTGTTCGATATTTCACCAATAGATGTCACGACTAGTCTACGTGGGGCTCCATTGATTACTACACCATTGGCATTCTATGCGCATCGAATTTGAAGAATGACAAGATGATACTTCGATACATTTTTACTTTTTATTTTAAAGGGTTTGTAACAGCCTATTTTGCGTTACTTGAAAATGTTATTTGAAGTAAAGAACAAAACGATTTCACATAGTAACTGAATTCAAGCCGTTGGTGTTAGTTCAGGTTATTAATTACTACTATTATTTCAGGCAAATAGCAATCGAAAATATCCACATAGTTTGTATACACACGTCTCTGTAGGGTCATGGAAAGATTTGTTAATTCAATTAGGGTTGTGAAAGCCATGCACAACCTGACGTGTAAAGACATGCCTCAACTCAAAGTTGGATGTTGCCCACGGCAGGTCGTATATGTAATAATAATAATAATAATAATAATAATAATAATAATAATAATAATAATAATAATAATAATAATAATAATAATAATAATAATGTTATTGGTTTTACATCCCTTTTAACTACTGCTGCTTTTAGAGACACCGGGGTGCCGGAATTTTGGCCCGAAGGGGATCTTTAACGTGCCAGTAAATGTACTGACACGGCTCCCTCGCATTTGTGCACCCTCAAATGCCAGCTGACTGCGCCAGGATACGAACCTGCAACCTAGGGCCCAGCAAGCGAGAACGTTACCGCTGAGCCACGCAGCCAGTCCGGTCGATTATGTCTCCAGATCCATAACATTCTTGATATACTTCTTATCTTTCTTTCTTCAATGATGGTAGCAGTTTTTATCTAGGTTGTGGCGTTTGGTAGAGGTAAATCGTTTCTAAGGTCTTCAACAAAGAATAGTTCTATTATACTCTTTGATAATAACAACGAGTTATAACTATACTCATACATTTAGGAGAAAGTAGGCTATATGTTCTTTACTGAACATCTTGTTTGTATTGTAAATGATAAACTAAAAAAAGTTCTTTTGGAATGAGTGAGCATGTCGAGAATGTGCTTTTGGGAATAAATAAAGTGGTTGTGTTTGTTCCCAAAGACAGGTGTGAATGTATGAGTGGAGAGAGAAAACTGGTGTGTATGGTTGACCAAAGCAAACACGGTGAGGTAGGGTGGGTGGGTGGGGAGGGGGTAAATGGTCACTTATATACTCATTTTGTTTTCAATAGTTTAGTTTTTTAATGGAAATGTGGCAGTCAAAAGACATAATTTTTGTAAAAACAGTCTTACCTGCAGTAGTCGTAGACCTCGACGTTTCTCCAAACACCCATAAACACATTCCAGCATCGCCATGGTCAAGCACTTGCATCAACATCATTGTCAAATCTCAACTTTCGACATACACCAAATGGAAAAATGTGAAAACAGCAAAATGAAAAATCCATGTTTCCATATCACCAAAAACGCAAAACTTAAAACGGACAGTCAAAAAAAACTGGAAATGGCCATGTATGAAATTTGAAAATTCAAAAAACTTCAATCGGACATTGTTTAAAATGTTTCATCAACAAACTGGAAAAATCCATATCATCAAAGACGCAAAACTTGAAACTGTAACCTATATTTTATGAGTTCCCCATGACAGTTTTAATGTAGGCTAGTGGGTTTATTATTTCTTTATATCATGTTATCGTGTTGGCAACGTGTTCAATTGCATTGGACACGTCTGCAGTAGACGCAGTGTCATTATTATTATTATTACTATTATCATATACGTATGCTTTTTATTATTAATTATTCAATGTATTTTAGGTCACTTTTGACGAGATTCTGAAGCTAGCTCTAATCGTATGTTGTCTAAGAAAGTTTATTAATATTGTTCAGACCACCGAACCAGGAGTCAGGTTAATGTTCTGGTCACACGTGCAGGAGGCAACACTTAATGGACACTATTGTCTCGAGCAGGTATGCTCGCTCACCCCGAGGGGGTGATGAGGAAGCGGCCGAGCAAATGCAATGAGTGGTCTGGTCAAACAGGCGTATGACAATAGCAATTCTGTGAAGACTTCCTGGAAGGAGCTGTGGCTGGGAGACGTGTTGTAGCAAGCGACCTAGTGCACGGCGGAAGGGATTGTCTCGCTGGACTTTGAGATGTCAGGTTGTGTAGGGTGTCTCTCTTGAGCTGAGCGCTTGGTGTTTCTACGGAAAGCTTGAAGACCGTACGGTACCTCCGAATTGTTTTAGTATGGAGGGTACCACGTGATTGGGTTCTGGCTATAATGCCACAATCATAGTAGGGCTAATACCCATCAAGATAACTGTGCTAAGTTGAAGAAGACCTTCATGGCGGTAAACCATAATGGCATGGCTGACCAGCTTCAAAGTGGTGATGAAATGGACATATTGGGCAGACGACGGCATTACCGGTAATGTGAAAAACAAATAATAAATCTTTAAAGGCCTAAATATTATTATTATTATTATTATTATATTATTATATATATATTTTTAATTGCATTCCTTGTGTGTCACTCTTTTTTTTTTATTATATTCATCAATTTCTTGCACGCAGCTTCAGAATATAAAGTAGATTTAAATTGGATAGTTTCTTTTTAGTTAAATGCATGTAAACCTTCCTTCGCCTTTATTAATTTATAGGAGGTTTTGGTAAGGCCTATGTACGAGCCAGTCCTTTCAGAATATCTGCACACGCCCGGAGATAAGAAGAGTTTCAAAAAGGTGAATTGTTCAATTACAGTACTAATTATGTCAGTTGCTTAAATTTTAAAGAAAGGCCATTTATGAGGCAGAATATTCATTTTTATTTAATTTTTGTATCTTCAAAGTTACAAATGGCTTCTCTGGGTGAAGCCATCTTGTGGCAAGAATTGAAAGATTACAAATGGCGCCCAACTATGGAGTGTGAATAAGGCTGGCTGGTGCATAGTATGGCAGTACGCACAGGTAATTTGTGAAATCTGATCGGGTATTTTAGGAAGGGTATATATGTTCAGTGATTTTGGAGGGTATGCTAAGTAATAAGAGTGAGCCTGATTTATTAAAGTTGAGATCTAGAAGTGTTGACAGAAGCACTCTTGGTCATTCTAGAAGAGGCAGGAGTCAGTCAAACAGGCAGACCAATAAGCGGTCAGATTCCACAAATTCGAGAGTAGTTCTTAGTAAAATGGCAGATAAGGATGTGATTTCTGGTACGTTGGAGGGACGTGAGGGGACCGAGAAAGATGATGTTGCAACTAGCAAGGAGTTAGGAATGGGAGAGAATAGTGAGGAGAAAAATGTAGGGCTGGGGGGGAAAACTCACAGATGATCAAGTTAATGGAGCAGATGATGTCTAAATTCAGTAGTAAACTAAGTGATTTAAGTACTAAAATGGATATTCAGAGTAATGATTTATGTACTCAAATTAATAATCAAAGCAGTGAATTTAGTACTAAGATAGACATTCAAAGTACGGATTTAGAGAGCAAAATTAATAAGATTGTAGAGAGTATGAGTAAAGGCTATAAGGAAATTCGTCAGGAAATTGCTAGTAGAATTGAGATGGTAGATAAAAGATTCGAGCAAGTTGAGGAGAAGATAAGCTTACAGAGGCAGGGCATTATGGATACTGTTGATAAGCAGATAGGCGAGGTGAGTAATGAGGTAGCCATTGTTACGAAAGAAGTTAGTGAGAGGTTGATAGTTGTAGAGGAAGAAATGAAGGATATAACTGAGATTAGAAATAAGCAGGTGTCTTTCGAACAGGAGCTAGCGGTTTCTTCAGCCAGAGTAACGATGGTAGATAAGAGCGTAAAAAAGGAGATTAGTGAACTGAAATCCTTTAATGAGAGCGAAAATTTGAAATTAAGAAGAGAGCTGAATCAGGCCAAGTCAAATAAGGAAAATTGTAATCACTCTGTAGGACATAGTAACTTCTATAGGGAATCGGACTTGCCTAAATTTAGTGGAAGGCAGTTTAACCCTATGGAGTTTGTTAAAGTTGTTCAGAAGAGGTTTTCGAAAGGGTTAGAAGATGGGACTTTAGACTGGGATATTGTTGAGGAAATCATATCATTAGCTTTTGTGGGGGAGGCTAAATCTTGGTATCAAGTTTTTAGGGGAGGTTTTCAGGGGTTAGAAGATTTTAGGCAGAAGTTTGAGGGAAAGTTCTGGAACGAACAGACTAAAGGAAGAGAAACAGACAAGATTTCTTTTGGGAGGTATCAGGCGAATCAGGGGGTGAGCATGACGGAGTATTTCCTCACACATGTCCTTATCAGTCAGAATTTAGACACTAGTTCTTCTGAAGGTGATATTGTTAGGCGTATGGCCCGTCATTTTTCTGATGAGGTGAAGATGGCCGTAGTCATGCAGGATGTAAATACGATTAAGGACATGGAACGTGTGTTAGAAAGGTTTGATACTTTGGGTAGAATGGGAGGCAAAAGGCAAGAACAGGGAAGGGAAGGAAATTACGATCCAGGGTATCAGGAGGAAGGGAATAGGCATTATGAGCGTAGGAATATTGATAGGCCAGGTAACTTTGTGAGGAATGATAGAGGAAATTTTGTAAATAGGGATAGGGGTGACCAAGGGAATTTTCGGAATAGGGGGCGCGGAGAACAGAGGCAGGCAGAAAATCGGGGACCTGGGGAACAAAGGCAGTTAGAGAATAGGGGGCGTGAAGAAGAGAGACAGCCAGCTCAGCCGAGTGATTTAAACGGGAACAGGGCTCTTTAAGATGGTCAGATAGAGGGTCCCATCCCAGTATTCCAGTTCATGTGTTGAAGAAGATAGAATACGACCTTGATGTTAGAAAGGAATTGTTAGATGACCAGGTTGAGATTACACAGGAGAGATGTGAGCCTACGTTGATCAGTCCTGTGATTAAGGTGAAGATATGGGGTCAAGTCGTCGATGCCTTATTGGACTCAGGGAGCATGTGTTCTTGCATTAAGGCAGGCTTTTATGATGAGGTTAAGAGTAAAGGAGAAGCCATAGAGGAGATTCCTGTGTCCAATATATTTATATTGTCTGCTGTTGGGACTAAGTCACAGAGAGTGCGTAGACAGGTTGTCGCACCTATGTACATTGATGAGAAATGTGGTCGTCAGAGTTTTCTAGTGGTCGCGAATTTAGTGTATCCTGTCATATTGGGTGCGGATTGGCTAAGCAGTCAGATGTGTAAACTTGATTATGGCGAATCTAAGGTGAGATTCAAGTGGGGTGAGAATTTTGATACGATTAGTCTGAGTTATCAGGTGGACTCGGGAACCTTTGTGAGTATATCAGTGTGTGTCCAGGTTTTAAATGAAGAGGAAGAAGTCAGTGAGGTTAGTAGCGACATGGTATCAGAGGATATTCAAAGTTGTAGTATGGTAGTGGAAGAGGAGCGTGAAGGCGAATTTTCAAATGTTGTGGAAGATACCATGTTGGAGGTAGAGCAGAAGGCTCAGTTGTTAGAGGTCTTGAGAGACCACAGTGAGGTGTTCTCTGACAAACCTGGTAGGACACATGTTTACGAGCATAGTTTCGAGATCACCGATAGGTCTAGTTTTAATGGTGTTAGATACCCGATACCACACGCCCATGTCAAAGCAGTAGTTGATGTCATTTCGCAGATGCTAGACGATGAGGTGATCGAATTCAGTAGGAGCCAGTATGTCAACCCGTTGGTAGTAGTGATTAAGAAGGATGGGTCAGTTAGGCTATGTTTGGATGCAAGACAAGCTAATAAACGCATTGCGCCGGATCATCAGCGACCGGAAACTACTGAGGATTTAGTTCAGAGATTTGGGGGTAAAGAATGGCTGTCCACATTAGATTTGAGTGCTAGTTTTTGGCAGGTACCCCTACGGAAGGAGGATAGGCAATTCACGGCTTTTTGTTACAAAAACCAGCTGTTACAATTTACACGGATTCCTTTTGGTATGAAAACATCGTCAGCTGGGCTCATTCGCGCACTTAACATCGCTCTGGGACACGACACAGGGGATTTCACAGCCAGTTACATCGATGACTTAGTCATCGCATCACGTACATTTGGGGAACACATGGAACACCTTAGAATCGTTTTGGGAAAGTTGCATCGGGCCGGGTTCACAGTGAAACTTAAGAAGGCGACCTTTTGTGCACAACAGATCACGTTTTTAGGCCACACCATTACACCACAGGGGGTTACGCCAGAAGGGTCGAAATTAGACAACATAATCAACACTCGGACACCACGTAACGTCAAACAACTTCGCTCTTTTCTGGGGGTATGTAATTATTTCAGGAGGTTTGTACTGCGGTATTCGCAGCTGTGCGGGCCATTTAGCGGGTTACTTAAACAGAATTCTAAGTGGGTTTGGGAAAAGGAACACGATGAGGCATTCATCAAACTTAAAGAGGGTTTTAGGGATGCTGTCACACTTAGGTACCCCGGGCAGGATAGTCAGTATATAGTGATGACAGATGCTAGCGACTTAGGTTTAGCAGGGGTGCTTTGTCAAAAGGATGGGGATGGTAATCTAGGCATCGTGTCACTCGCTAGTAGAGGTCTAAATTCCGCGGAGAAAAGATACACTACTAGTGAGAAGGAATTGCTAGCCATTGTGTATTCGCTGGGCAAGTTCCGGACCTATGTGCTTGGCCGGAAATTCCTAATCTATACAGACCATAACGCACTTACGTTTCTTAGGACATGTAGGATAACCTCGAACCGGCTTTCTAGGTGGATATTGGCGATCCAAGAGTACGATTTTGATATATTTCACGTAAAAGGGTCAGAAAACGCATTCGCGGATTTTGTGAGTCGCCACCCGGAAATTGCTGGGGAGGGAGTTGAAGCTAGGAGAGAGGAAGGAATTTTGGTCTGTGTAACTAGGATTTCAGATAGGGACGGGGAGAGGTTAAAGTTGGGTAAAATGAGAGAGGAACAATGCAAGGACGAGGAGATTCAGGACATTTATCGGGGAACTCGAGGAAATGGAACATATGAGCATTGCTAAGAGGGGTAATAAGGAATTCAGGCTTTTTAACGACTTGCTAACTAGGAAATGCTTTGGCGAGAGATGGTGCGTGTGGGTTCCTAAGTCTTTGAGGTATGATATTATCTGGTTTTATCATAAGGAGTTAGGCCACTATGGTGCAGAGAAGGTGTTGGGTGCTATTCAGGAGAACTTCTTCTGGAAAAACATGGGCAGGGGAGTCAGAAAAACCCTAGCAACATGTGAGTTGTGTCAGAAGTGCAAGCACCCCACAAGGTATTTAGAGGGGCCAAGGCAGGCTGTTCTAACTCAGAAACCAGGTGAGTTGGTGTGTGTTGACCTCTATGGGCCGTTGTCGTTGTTGATGCCTTTTCTAAGTATGTTAAGCTCTATCCTCTAAGACAGGCCACGGGGAGGGGTTGTGTAAGTTGCATACTGGGGAAATATGTTCCGGAGTTTGGTAAGCCAGTCTGAAAACTCTCAGACCACGGTTCTCAGTTCACCTCGAAGATATGGAGGACCAAGTTGAGTGAACTGGGAATACAGTGTACGTATTCCTCTATTAGGTATCCCCAAGGAAACATGTCTGAGAGAGTAATGAGAGAACTAGGGCGCATGTTTAGGACCTATGTGAGTGAGCGACATAATGCCTGGTTTTCGATGCTTGAGGACGTTGAGCGTTGGCTCAATGTAACTAAACACGAGAGCACGGGTCGCACTCCCATAGAAGTCCAGCTGGGCAGGAAGCCTGTCAGCGAACTTGCTATGATTTTGGGTTTGAGGACAGGGGAGGCCGTACCCAGAGATTTAAGTATCAGGTTAGCTGGGGAACATTTATGTAAGGCCAGTAAGAAACGGCAGAAGCAGCAAGGGAAGCGGGCAGGAGATAAGTTAGATGTAGGTGACCTTGTGCTTTTAAGGGTGCCTCATGTCTCGTCCGCAGACCAGAAATTGGTGAGTAAATTTTTTCATTTGTATGAAGGACCGTATGTAATTGCACGGAAATTAGGGGCCTGTGCGTACGAGCTCCGTACAAAGGACGGAAGGGTGCTAGGGATTTACAATATTTCCAATCTGAGGATGTACATATCCTAGTAGCCCTGTTGGTTGTGTATATATTTGTGGAAGGAAGGAGTTAGGATTTTGGAAGGGAAGTCATGCCTAAAAGGATTGCTTTTTATTCTATGGTATAGGACCAAATGAATGAAAAGCAAGGGGGCGTTCTGTAACCTATATTTTATGAGTTCCCCATGACAGTTTTAATGTAGGCTAGTGGGTTTATTATTTCTTTATATCATGTTATCGTGTTGGCAACGTGTTCAATTGCATTGGACACGTCTGCAGTAGACGCAGTGTCATTATTATTATTATTACTATTATCATATACGTATGCTTTTTATTATTAATTATTCAATGTATTTTAGGTCACTTTTGACGAGATTCTGAAGCTAGCTCTAATCGTATGTTGTCTAAGAAAGTTTATTAATATTGTTCAGACCACCGAACCAGGAGTCAGGTTAATGTTCTGGTCACACGTGCAGGAGGCAACACTTAATGGACACTATTGTCTCGAGCAGGTATGCTCGCTCACCCCGAGGGGGTGATGAGGAAGCGGCCGAGCAAATGCAATGAGTGGTCTGGTCAAACAGGCGTATGACAATAGCAATTCTGTGAAGACTTCCTGGAAGGAGCTGTGGCTGGGAGACGTGTTGTAGCAAGCGACCTAGTGCACGGCGGAAGGGATTGTCTCGCTGGACTTTGAGATGTCAGGTTGTGTAGGGTGTCTCTCTTGAGCTGAGCGCTTGGTGTTTCTACGGAAAGCTTGAAGACCGTACGGTACCTCCGAATTGTTTTAGTATGGAGGGTACCACGTGATTGGGTTCTGGCTATAATGCCACAATCATAGTAGGGCTAATACCCATCAAGATAACTGTGCTAAGTTGAAGAAGACCTTCAGGGCGGTAAACCATAATGGCATGGCTGACCAGCTTCAAAGTGGTGATGAAATGGACATATTGGGCAGACGACGGCATTACCGGTAATGTGAAAAACAAATAATAAATCTTTAAAGGCCTAAATATTATTATTATTATTATTATTATATTATTATATATATATTTTTAATTGCATTTCTTGTGTGTCACTCTTTTTTTTTTATTATATTCATCAATTTCTTGCACGCAGCTTCAGAATATAAAGTAGATTTAAATTGGATAGTTTCTTTTTAGTTAAATGCATGTAAACCTTCCTTCGCCTTTATTAATTTATAGGAGGTTTTGGTAAGGCCTATGTACGAGCCAGTCCTTTCAGAATATCTGCACACGCCCGGAGATAAGAAGAGTTTCAAAAAGGTGAATTGTTCAATTACAGTACTAATTATGTCAGTTGCTTAAATTTTAAAGAAAGGCCATTTATGAGGCAGAATATTCATTTTTATTTAATTTTTGTATCTTCAAAGTTACAAATGGCTTCTCTGGGTGAAGCCATCTTGTGGCTAGAATTGAAAGATTACAAAACGAACTTTTTTAAAAACTGTAAATTGCAAAATGACAAATGGCAGTGTGTGAATTCATCATGTGTGAAATGTGTAAAATGAAACATAAGCCATCAACATCATGATTTCCAAAAATTAAAAATAGCAAAATATCGTGCTCTGGTAAACCTTTGTTTTTATTTCATAGTCATAGTGAATTGACAAAAGAAATATAGAATACAAACAAATCCCAATTCCTCACTCCTCAATTCCTCAATGTTTATGTCCATGCATCTTCAACTTTCCTTTCATAGCACTCATGACAATCAGGGCTGCCATCCTTTCACCCACTGAGGCATCACTGGATGTGAAATGTTGTTTAGCTTTTTTCAATAACAATTTATCTGCCACATGTCTTAAACCAGGATGACTATGGCGATAAGAAAGGTCATGTTCCTTGCATGCTTGATCCAAAAGATTAATGGGTACATCACCACGTTGTAAACGTTTTTCAAGATGAGTTCCAGGGCCGCAAAAACGATAACCTGGAAGATGGATTTCGAAAGGTTGGTATTGAATCACTTTGTCAATGACGCCATTGCCAGTACAGGTCTGGCATATCCGTTTCCATCGATGGTAAAAAGGTTTGGTCTTCCTCCTCCTCTGTGGACGATGTTTGTGTTTGTTGTTGTTGTTGTTGTTGCTTTTCTCGCTATGACACCCGTGGAATGATTCAACAAAGTCTTTACACGTACTTTTATGACCGTGATACAGTTTCACTAGCTGGCAAGTCGCACACTGACGCATAGACGGTATTTTTGCCATGGCCACTTGCTTATGGTGATCGTAATCCGTACAGGGTTGCAATTCACTCAACACAGGGTCTTGAGTCCATGATTTTGGTACGTGTTGCCAGATTTCTTTCACTGCGTTGGCGGCCAGATAATAATTGAACGACTTGAGGAGCGCCAAGAGTTCCTCTTTGGTAAAACTGTCTAGTTTCTTTTTGCACACAAAGAACTTGCCGATGGCTTTGTCCCTAGCATTGCCTTTCTCCATGGTATCATGTGTTGTAGATGTTTGCACGTCGCTTGTAGAAATCTCACTGGCGTCATTCACAGGTAAATCTTGAGTTAAAATTTTGTTCAACAACTCCCAGCAGGCATGGGTGGTTAACCAATGAAAGAGATGCCACGCATGCGATAGGGCTGTATGGGTAATGTTGCCACAGGAACAAGTATCCATGAGCGTTTGCAGGGAGGGGCAGCCCAACTCCATGAGGTCGATACATTGGCAGTAACACGCTAAAATGGTTGCAACCATTGACGTTTTTCATAACCTTTCACAAATACCAGATTGGCCGAGGACAAATGTGCTTTCATGACCACGTCCAAATATTTATAGGAAATGGTTCCCTGATTCCAGTCTAGTTGCCTATGATTTTCAATCCACTGGGTTTGTTTACGGTCTTTTTCACACAACAAATCAAAAGCATGGGGTGGTTTAAATAGCAAATGCGTAGCTTGCGATATCCAAAACGTGGTACAATCGATAATGGCCACTTGTTTAAATATAAATTTGTTGTCACCAATTTTAAACCCTTGGCAATCCACAATGAGTGTGCGCAACATGTTGACGCTTGCCTGGACCAAGTTCAACTGACGACTGACTGACGATCGACCACTAAAGTGTGATCATGACATGGACTTACCTGCAATGCTAGATTGGATAAAAAATTGAGGTTAAGGTGGGACAGGGGGACATGCAAAAATAAGAATTTAAGAATTACATCATTTTATTATCATAACACGCCTTACAGGCTTTTGTTATTTTGGGATAAGGACGATACCAACTGATACAACAATATAGTCTCTTGTGTTTGTTAACGTCCATAACACCGATGATGTCCCAATGACTCTAAACTAGGCGTTTTTGATGGTGAGCTGCTCACCGAAGCACCATGGACACCATACGGTCCACACGTATCGTAACTTGTTTTTTTCATCACTCAGAGACACATGTGAGGGATAGCTTGAATGACAGGGTATATTTCCCACTTCCATTCTGTACAGGTAGGGGCAAGTGGGTGACCAGCGCTGATGTTCCTGCATGGGTTCATGGCCCTCCTGCCATTGGTCTATGATGATGGGACAAAAGGCACATTTCACTTCATCTCTTGTTTTTAAATAGTAGAATCCAGCAGCCGCCAAGACTTGAGGGTTTATGAAGGGCACTGGCCATGTGGCAAAAGTCTTGAAACGTTGTTCCTCACAGTTTAAATTCATGGATGTGACGTCTCTTGAGGCTTTAAAGCAAGACATGACTGAGCGGCTTGACGTGGGTTGAGCTGTTATTTATACACTCGTCACTTGGTTGGACAGTGGATAATAGTTGACTTGTTTGTGATGAATAATCAAACAGTAGGCCGTCGTATTGGCTGGTACATTGTCATGCGTTTCAAAATCTAGTCGAATGTCGATATTGGATGGCTTGACAGACTCTTCCATGTAAGAACAGTCAAAGACAATCAGTGGCGCTCTTGCCTTAAACGCTTGGGGTAGCAGCATGGGGCCGTTCTCTTTTTGATAATACGACCATCGAAATTTAGAAAACAAGTCGTACAGAGGGCCAAACTTATTTTTTGAAAATCCAAATCCAGTCCTTCATAGGGAAACACAGCTCCGTTGAGGAAAAGACGTGCATTTCTCAATTGCAGGTGATCAAATTGCGTGGCATCTTTGGTTTGTTGATACTTGCGATTCGTTTGAAAACCCACGATCAGGTAGAGAGGTCTTTCTGTATAGCGAGCTGTTTTTACAGACCAACTGTGTGTGTTGGTGGTGGGCAATAGAGGATACTCATGGAGTGTCCAGCTTCTAAATTCCATGGGTAGAGGCATATCTCTCTTTACCATTTTGAGTATGTCCAGTTTTTTGCTATCTTCAAGGGTCACATGGGGCACTTTCCATAGCAAGCGTTGTAGTTGAATTTTTGAATCTATGGGGGCATTGTCGGCTCCCTTGAGTGCATTATTATCACTCCTGTCTCTCACTAGATAAAGCACTTGCCTTGCGTTGACCACAATGCGTTGGTGATCTTCGGCAAAGCCTAAATTCAGTTTAAGAGGTAAATATCCAGTAAAGGTCCCATCGGTGTGTATCATCCAGTCATTGGTCGAGTCAGGACACCAACCTGCCATGCAAAGTGTTTTACCTTCTTCCTCACTATAAGAGGGGTATAGTTTCATGACACTGGAAATGCCCACATTTCGAGTGCTATCCACCACGATATCGTTAATGACATACCGCACTTCAGAAAACAGAAAGGCCAAACCATGGTTGGCCAACTTGGATGTGGTGGGTGTAGAGCCATCGGCTTTGGTGAGCCGACCTTCAATCTGAATGACACTTTCATGCAGTAGGGTGTAAATATCTTGGTTGTTGATAACAAATTGAATTTCATCATTGTTATTGAGTCCAAGTGTTTGAGCTTGATAGGAATGGAGATCAATTCTTACCACTCCTGGTTGCTCCTCGATGTGGTTCGCTATCTCTAGGATAGAATTCATTATGAGGGATTACGTGGTAACCCAAATGCTGTAAAATCTGCTTGCCTTGAGGTGTTAACGTGTATTCACGTGGCAAACAACTAACACCTTTCCTAGACGGTGTTGTTGCTTTATACACAAACTTCATAGTGGCTTTAGCACCAACTTGTAAGTCACTGGTGTGGTAGAATCTAGATCAATGAGTTGTTGATCTCTATTGATCAGTCTTAATGTTATATTACTAATACTATCGACAGCCACAGTGAAAAAAGCACCACTGGAGGGTTTTCACGAATAATATACCCATTGGGCGATGTCACAATAAAGTCATAAAGCGAATGCGATGGTTCTTGATTGGTGTACACTTGGCTAATAATATTACACGTCACCGACACATGATGGTCCTCAATGAATTTCACTTCATGGTCCGATTCATGTTTTTTGTTGGGCTCCAACACACGTGGTTTAAATCCTAGTAATGGACCAATGGAATCGGAGTGAGTTTTAAAGTCAATGTTGAATGTGGAGAAAATGCTGCAGCGATGAGTGTTGGTATTGCCTACAAGTTCAAACTTGTGCGTTCCATCGAGAAATGACTTTAAACCATACTCATTGATCAACACCGCATATATGTGTTCATAAATGTCATCGATCGTGTATCCACCAGAGTTCAAGGTGAGCACAGAATCATCATAGTAAAACTTGTTGTTCACATTTTCACGTATGTTGTATATTCGATTGTACGTTTCAAGAGAAACAAGTCCTAAACCATAGGGTTTTTCACTCAATTCAATAGGCGGGTAAAAGTCTAGGCTGACTTCAAGTCCACGTCCATGCACTGTAAACGTTTTACTTTCTGCCGACATACTGGTGGCGTTTTAGCTTATGCTGCGTCTTATATTTAAAAAAATAAACACAAACGTCCACACTGTTGGCTGTTAAACGTTTGCTCACGTTTCACATTATAATATATCTTGATCCTGTTTCCAAAATAGGTCACTAGTTCCATGGGCGGGGGCAAATTCCCAAAACTGTCAAGGTACCATACAATGGATCCCTCTTTGACATAAGCTACATAATGCGTCCCTGGTCCTCGGAGATCATCCAAATTGACAACAGCACATTCCTGTTTCCAGGGTCGTAGGGGTTATTGGTTTCGCATAAACACACCTCGAAAATGAGAAAGCTATAGTCGTTTAGCATAGCTTTCCACTTGTTGATGCGTTAGGGCATGTCTTGCTATGGCTGAGGTTAATTTTTTTTTTAATACTTCGAAATGGTGAAATCCCAAATCCTTGTTGATAAAAGGCTGGATATAAATTGGCATTTCTAGCCCCCATGGCAATCGCTTCCATCGTTTCATTGTGTCGCTGACTTTCTTTGAGTTGTTGCTTGCCCTGCTGCGCGGCTTTAATGGTTTTCGCTACTGCACTGGCACCGCCCAAAAGTGAACCCAGAGCAGCCAAACCGGCAAATAATGCAGGTAAAAATCCCGCTCGTTTGGGGACGGGAATCACTCGCCCTTGGTTTGAAACCTGTCGCCGACGTTTTGGAATAACATGTCTCTGTGCTGCTCGAAAGGCTTTCCTTATGGTCAATACATTATTTTTTCTTTTTTTCTTTCGCAAGGGCTTGTCCACGAATGTCTTAAGCCCAGGCTTTGCCAAGGACAAAGTCCTTTTTTTAGTCTTTCTCACCGCATACCTTTGTTTCACCATGATGATAATGACCAACAACCTTTCACAAGAAAGTTTAAATCACAACTAACGTCAGATGGTTATTTCATGGCTGTATATTCCAATTCCACATAAAGTGGGAAATCGTTTATGGTTTTTCCCGCTTGCTTTTCATCCCATGTCAACATGAGATGAAAGGATAATTCGTCACCTGCATTGACCATTTCATGGTTATGGATCAACATCCTATGACCATTTATCTTTATTTGTAAATGGTTCTCATCAGGTATGGCATATTTGATGTGAATGGTTCCATCATAGTGTAATCGATAGTGGTTTAAACCCGAAGCAAGCTCATAGGTCAAGTGCTGACCATGGACTAGCGGTAAATGGTTTCTGTGATTCACAGGTTTTTCATTTGTCAGATACACTAAAAATACAGATGGGATAAATTTATAAAGCCTTTTCATTTCATAGGTCATGTAACGCTTGGTACAAACATCGTCTTCGTCTTGTGGGTCTTCCACGTGAATAATCCGATGGTGATTAGCGCTATAGCCATTCACCGTAAGCTTTGTCATCAAACTCATACACTTTGTTATCCACATACTTTTTCATAGTAACGTCTGTAGACACTTGAGGATGTTTTACATGGGTTAACTGCTTTCCCTTAAAGTCATAATCTCCCTGTTTTGTGTGTGGCACTACTGACCTATCCACATAGTGTTTATTAGCAGGATCTGTTTCTTGTTTAGGATCATGTATGGGGACAGGCCTAGCTTTGGCCATCAACGAACGTCCAAAGACATCCATCGTCAACCTGTAGTACCAGTCTACTGTTTCTATGACAAGGTTCGGTGTCCTGTACAGCCTGCTAGCCTGTCTAAGCCTTAGTTGAAATGAAGATTATTAAGCAGCAAGAGTCATTCCCCGTGGGGGACATGGTTTCCCATCTCTGTCCCACATCACGTGAACAACGCCATGGTTCACTGTTTCCATCTTCCATTCGCTGCATCATTGTGGGGCCTTCCGGCTGTGGAAAGACTAATCTTTTGCTAACGCTCATTACGGTGCCCAATGGTTTGCGTTTTCAAAATATTTATATTTTTGCAAAATCTCTCTACCAACCCTTCTACGTGTTTCTGGATCAAGTCATGTCTGGATTACAAAAAGAGAATATGGTTATTTTACATTTTCCATGCAAGAAAATGTGATTTCACCGGATGAGGTAAAGCCCGATTCACTCATGATTTTCGATGATGTATCCACTGAACGTCAAGGCATCATTCAAAGCTATTTCAGCATGGGTCGACACAAACATATCGATTGCTTCTATCTTGGACAAGCGTATTCAAAAATGTCCAAACAGTTGATTCGTGACAATGCCAATGTCATTGTTTTATTTCGCCAGGACGAGAGGAACAGTCGTCACATTTATAATGAACATGTGAATCCGGATATGACCTTTAAAATGTTTAAAGAATTGTGTGCTAAGTGCTGGAACACTCAACGTCATGCCTGTTTAGTGATTGACAAACAAAGTGAACTCAACCAAGGACGGTATCGCTTAGGGTTTGATCATTTTATTGCTATTTAAGGCCCTGTCTCATTCCCCGTCAAGTCATTTGTCAAGACACCATGGCGTTAGCAGAGAGTCAATTGAAAAATCATTTTATTAGAGCAAAAAATACTATTCGCCAAAAGTTTCGTCAATTGAAACGATCACGTGCAAATCATGCTTTGTTTATTCAGCAACATTTAGCACCTCCACTAAAAGCCATGTTGAAACCCTCTTTCAAGCCATCTGAAACGCTACCCACCGTTTCACAAGCCACGCAGACGCTGCACGAGGACCCTGAGGAATAGGAAGGGGAACAGGAAGATTTGACTAGTGTTAGCGAAGTTGAGGTTGACGAGGAACATGTGTTTACGCCTCAAAAAAAGGCCGCACCCCTTGCAGAGTTTTTGAGAACAAAGAAATCCTTGGCCGAAACACCTTGCCCTTCCAGAGCGTCTCCGTTTTCACAACTCTTGGCCACCCCTCAACATAAATCTCAACTGAAAACCATTTTAATAAAATATTATGGATCAACATTGGAACCCTATTTCACCGATCTATTTATTGGAAACACAGATACCACGTATGGTGTTCGCTATGAGGATGATAGTTTTAAAATTGGCGATTCATCCATTAAATTTTCTCGTACTAAAGCTGTCATTAAAAACATCAACTATAAATTAACTCCAGGACTGTTAAAGCTGCTCTTTTCTCGGACCCCCTCTTCCCATGATTATACACCAGAGGATCTTAACAAATATAAATCAATTTTATTGGATACCCATGCCCACAAAAGACAGTATGATCCCGCTCAACAAGTGAATGCCAATATATCTCAAAAATATAAAACCATCATTGCAAAAATGTTTCCCACCAGTCAAAGTACTCGTCGTAAAGCGTCCGCTTCGGGAGTGACATTTAAACCATTAAAACCCCTTGGGGATGTTACCTACTGGCACAATCCCAATAAGTTCGTCCAGCGGCTACAGTTGTTGCATGCTTCACGTCAAGCTGGCCATACCGGTCACGATTGGGAAATTCAAGAAATTGAACAAGAACTTCGAAATGCCAAAATTATTGTTTAAGCCCTCACCCATTAAAATGGGTATTGCTCACGAGTTGCATCGCCCAGCTAGGCGTCACTATCCGCGACTCAAGGTGATTTCACGAGGTGTGGATGAACTTTGGCAGGCTGACTTGGTTTAAATGATACCCTATGCTGGCGTTAACGACGGTGTACGCTATATGTTGACCGTCATTGATGTCTATTCCAAAATGGCCTTTGTGGAACCTGTGCGTCGCAAGTCTGGTCCACTAGTTACCAAGGCCTTTCAACATATTATTCAACACTCCAAACGTCAACCTCAGCTGCTACAAACCGACCAGGGGAAAGAATTTTTCAACAAGGATTTCTCCAGTTTTCTCAAATATAAGGATATTCACCATTAGACCACGTACAGCAATCTCAAAGCCAGTGTGGTCGAGCGGTTCAACCGAACATTGAAAACCCATATGTGGAAAGCGTTTACCGCTCAGGGCACGTATCGCTGGTTGGACATGTTACCAGTGCTAGTATCACGTTACAATGACACCAAATATAGAACGATTGGGACCAAGCCACGCCTCGTGACTAAAAATATTCAGCGATTGGATAAACTGTTTAACCCCATAAAAACAGCCGATCCTAAACGTCACCGACTGAAAATTGGGGATTTTGTTCGTGTGAGCAAATTTAAGTCTGCCTTCAATAAGGGCTACACGCCTCAGTGGGGGATGAACTATTTCGAATTCGTCAAGTCAACTTGGACACTCCAGTCACCTATTTACTCGAGGACCTCAACCGTCAACCCATAAAAGGTAGATTTTATCTCCATGAACTTCAGAAAACAGCATTTCCTCAGCATTATCTTGTGGAAAAAGTGTTGAAACAAAAAGGAAATAAACTATATGTCAAATGGTTAGGGTTTAACTCTACGTTTAATTCTTGGATCAATAAATTACATGTTGTGTGAACCTGTGCAATTTTTAATTTATTTATTCACACATTTTGTACACCACCTATAGCTTTATGTGTACAGTCCTCAGCTCCACATATTTCTTTCTCTTTCCACCTGTGTTCTCTCATACATTACCCCTCCCCCTCTCCCTCCCTTCACCTCCCACCACTGCTGTTCGCAGCTCTTGCCTATCTATTGGTTGTGACATCATTCCCACAAGTTGCATCATACTTTTTACTGTTTCAGCGATTCCCACGCTTTGAACAATCTCTTATCGTGCACGTGGACAGCTAACGTCCAAGGTGAACACCTGTGGCAGATCAAATTTCACGTCAACTTGCATTTTGTCACGTACGAAGCAAAACAGGATGTGACTTGTTAACAGTTATCATACACGTGGACAGCTAACACACAAGGTGAACAGCTGTGGTAGATCAAATGTCACATGAACTTGCATTTTGTCACGTATGAAGCAAACAGGATGTAACTGGTTTAGCCCTAATGTGGTTTCACATGTGTTCACATGCCTTTCACTCTTCCCTGCCACCACGATGGTCAGATTATTTCACCTTCAAGCGTCTTTGTCATTTTCCATTGCACCTGCTGTCAAGTCAGATCAGCGCATTCCAATAAGCTCAAATGACATTCACCTCCTGCTCGTCTGCAAGTTTGTTTTCTCTACTCGCTTCGACCAACATAGAACCAAGTTCTCATCACCGTTTACATGTCAAAGGTAAAATATCAGAAAAACGCACGCTCGCTCTGTCATACACCGACCCGCCGAAATAGCGATTGTTCTAGTAAGCATGGTCCTTGTGGTTAGCAACAGGTTCGTTGAAACACACACCCAGCAGTATCGTCTCTCTCAACCACCACGCTTCATAAACATTATAAACAGGTAAAGAAAAAAGAAAAAGTTTTTTCAACATGTATGGTGTTAGGCCCTTTGTGAATTATTTTTTGGAAACAATATCTACCACATTTGAAAGGGGGCGTTAGCCCGAGTCCTAGGACAACTCGTACACGTCTCTAGCGTTATTGGTTCGTGAGATATCAGCAAAAATCACAAAAAACACGTGTTTACCCCAAAATCGAGTGTCCATTTTTTTTTAATATAACGAGTGGTCCATAGCAAAGAGGACGTCACCCCGAGTCCTTGGACCCGTCGTACACGTCTCTAGCATGATTGGTTCGCGAGATATTAAAAGCGGATGACCTTTTAGTTTTGGTCTTTAAATTAAATGAAGAGCCTTTAGGAAAGTAGGGGGCATCACTACGAGTGCTAGGACACCCAGTATGTTCAAATCCCATGATTGGTTAGCGAGATATCAGGTTCGGGGCAAATACGAGGAGGGTTCAAAAGGAAGTGGGGCAGCTTCCCCATCATCCCACTACTGTCAGGTTTTTATCCTAGAGACTTGAGATTTATTTTAGAGGTAGAGGGAGTAGGGACCATTGATTTACGTCAAACAAACTTTTTTGTAGAATTCTAGTTTCCAAAATATAGGAATTTCAAAATTCGAGTGTTTTCAAAAAAACATAAAAAGTAAAAAAGTTTCATTAAAGACAATAAAGGTCATAAAGACCATTTGATTGAGCCATGGCATAATGTTCTATCATGTTAAGTTTTCAAACTATCGCCTACTTTCTAAAACAAAAATTTTCAAACATTTTTTTGACAAATACAATACATGGTCCATAGGAAAGAAGACGTCAGCTCGAGTCCAATGACACCTCATTTGTCAAAATCGGACCATGCGTTCGAGATATATTTAACATGGCTGAGGCTTAGTAGTGGGGCAAGGAGAGTTCTGGAGTGAAGCAGAATCGGCCTTACTCCACTACTAATGTATCGTCATCTACATCTACATCGACATTTACTTTTACATTTACAGAAACTATCTGAGAGGTTCCGTCTGAGGGCCTATCATCAGGAGCCTGAATATGGATGGTTGGTTCCTCAGTTTAGGGGCTGCGACAACGTGGTCATGTAGCCCCGTGAACTTTGGGTGTGTGTAGAATCTGTCTGATAACCGGTGTTAATTGTGATGGCTGTATTAGTGTGTGTTATCTGTAATTCAGGAAAGGACTGCAGACGATCAATTTCAAGTAGTTCCTAATTTTGCTACCAAATCCTACCGTCAACGACATCTAGCTGTGAACTTGGCTACTAGATGCTACCGGCACCTGGCGTCGAACGTTGGAACTTAATAGAGCATTAATCAAATCTAACCTACAAATTCAGCTTCACACAATTGTAGTTAGTTGAAGGTTCCTTTACATGCCTTAAATCTCGGTTTAACTTCCCCTCCGAAGGAAGGCATACTGAGGGATATTTTTTATGTTCTTAAAAAATCCAACGATTTTGACTGGGTTTGAACCCGTGATCTTGGGCATAGAGCCTGAATATGAGACAGGCTAAATTAGACACATAGCTAAAGATAACACCTACACCCAAGCCCGAGGCTGGATGTGAACCAGAAGCAATAACATTGCTCAGCTCCAGAGTATCACACTTTGGCATTAATATGTATCGGGAGAGCGTGGGTTCGATTCCCACCTCAGCCGCCTTGAATATATTTTTCGTGGTTTCACATATTCACCACCAGGCTAATCCCAGGCTGGTATTCGACCGACTTCCTTCCAAAATCCTTTTCCTGACCCTTCCTTACACCTGGGCCTGGGCGATCAGCCTGTCACCATCTCCAGTTGTATCTGCTGATAAAGTGTGTCCAGCTCCCAGACATCGTCCTTACGACGGTAGAGGAATGATCCCTCGCAGAGTCCGAGGGTGAAGTCGAGCAGGGAGGATAAGCGATTATAATAAAAATTTGGGAGCGCTAAGATCAAGACTAATTTTGCTATTTTACACGTTATTTCAAGAAGGTGAAATCACTGCTCTTGATTTTAAACTCAGACAGTCTCACGACGTAGCCGTGCTCGTTAAATCGTGCCGCGTGGGCAGCTGCAGGAAGTCCGGAGATCATAGGTTCGAATCTTGGAGCTGTTAGCGGCTATCCTGTGTGAGGTTTTCACCGGGCTTTTACATACCCCTCCCCCAGGCAAATGTTGGATAGTATCTTACTTCAAATCCCGGGGCACCTATCTCGTCCCTGTCCCTAATACAGTTACACACACTATCACAGTCATCAGAGGAATAAGCTTACAGGTTATCAGATAAGTTCAGAACATCACGTTGAGTTCAACATATGGCGTTTGCTTCTTTCATCCTTCGACTCTACTATCGCAATCAGTATGAAAGTGTTCATTTCTTCTTCCTTTCACTTCGATCTATTGTCATTTTCGTGTTTTCTCGTTGTGTGAGTGTTTCCATCTGCCAATGCTTTCTGAAGGGCCAAGCCTATGAATCATCATTATATGAATAATATTTAACTTTTTCCTTACATGTTTAATCTGAGAACATTTATTTGAACATTCCTCAGTTTGTGCATTAGCCTGCTTTCGATTTTTTTCAAAAAAATAAAGGTAGACTTATGAGATCAACAAATGGCCAAAACGTGGTGTGTATGTCTCTGTGTGAGTGTGTGCACTCTGCATGTCTGTCCCCTCCTATCAATTCAAACACGACGAAACCGAATTGAACGAAATTTGGTACAGAGGTAGCACTAGCAACGGACACCTCAGTGACATGTTTTATATTGCCGCCATCTTTACCAAAACTTAATGGCGGCCACTCAAATGCTTAAAATTAAATTACACCCAAACTAATCAATGGACCTTTACCAAATTTGGTAAAAACATGCGACGCGTCCTGTGCTCAAACTTCAAGGTCATCAGCCATACTATTTCAGGATGGCGGCCGTGTGAATTATGCAAACTTTATAATCCATAGCATGGGACCCACCAGTTCCGATTTTCAAACCGAGAATCGTTTAAACTGTTCTAAAAGACGTGGCCCGTTGGAGATTTAAAGTTTATATTGTAATATTATAGTGCAGAAGTGACTTGAAAAAGCGGAGTCATCTGGGTTACTAGACAAGATGGCACCTGATCTCTTGTTTTATTTTTAATTTCAGAATTATTCGTCATGGTTAATGTCCCGGCTTTGCCACATCGTGGTCATGTGTACTTGGGTGAGTGTTGAATTTGTCTGATAACCATTGTCACTGTGATGTCATTACTACTGTGTGCATTTGTAACTGAGGTAGGATTTGGGTAGGAAGTGGCCGTGGCCCTTTGCATGGAGCAGAAGTTGGGAAACCGAGGAAAACCACTATCAGAATTGTTGAGGTAAGAATCGAACCCGCTTCTCCTAAGTAATGCCTAACGAGGCTGAGTGCACCCCGTTCCAGCCCTCGCACCAGAATTAAACTTCTTGGCAGAGCTTAGAATCGAACCCTGGTCTCCCCGATGACAGCCTAGAATGCTAGCCACTACGCTACGAGGTGGGCTCCTGATGGGTTTGTAGCTGGCTTTATGGACATATTTAATTTGGCCTAACGCCATTAATACATTTAAAAAAACTTCAACACATATCCATCTACACGGGGCTGATGACCAAGGCGTGACTACAAAATTAAACAAGTACTAGATGAAACCCGTCAAAACATGACGGACAATGGAAAACAAAATTACTGAAGAAGCTTCTTATATAAGTTACATTCTTTGTACGATTACTTTTTAGCACTATTGCAACTTTAAGGGCGTAATAATAATAATATCGTATGGCCTCGGGTGCCTGGTGCAAGCTTTGTTAATTGACACCCAGAGGGTAGCTCGCATGTCGAATTTCGTCGTTCCTTTGAACGCTATGAAAGTCAAGGAGGTTAGATATCTAAACTCCTTGACACTACAGCGCTTCCAAGTAGAGAATGGAGGAACTTGGTGTTGGCGGAAAATCCCGAGATTAATTTTGCAATTGAACACGGCCTACTGAATTCAAATGGGTTCTTTAACATGCCAACAACGTATGACATGAGTATCGTGATTTCTGTCGCCTTCAAAAATCACTTACCATGGCTTGGGGTTGGTAGTCCGACACTATAACCACTCACCCACCGTGGCACTCTCAGCATTGCAACATATTGCTGGTCATGACTGAAAACGTGATGACGTCATCATCATCTTGCACAGTTTCTAGCCACTGGCCGGGTCTGTTTGGAACACAAGCCTCTCCAACGTCTTCTGTCTTCCCACCATCTCTCAGCCTCCACCCTTGTCCAGTCTTCTCCTCTCTTCTTCACGCTTTCTTCCACCCCCTTCAGCCACCTGTCTCTCGGTCTCCCTCTTGGTCTCTTTCCATCCCACTTCGTCTCGTGTATCCTCCTGGGTATCCTCTTCTCCTCCATTCGTTTTACATGTCCATACCATGTAAGTCTAGATTTCTCTATACCATCCTGTAATGGTTCCTCCTTCATTAATTCTCTGGTCCTCTCATTTCTTATTCTGTCCCTCTTTGTAGCTCCAATACTGCTTCTCAAGAACCTCATCTCACTGGCCTGTATTTTGCTCTTCTCCCTTCCTTTCATAACCAAGGTCTCCGAGGCATACGTCAGGATAGGGACATAGTACGATATATGATCTACTTGCTGTTCTGAGGGACATCCCTGCTCCATAACATGCTTCTCACACTCCTCCGGAATGCTTCTGCCTGTCTCCCCCGCTCATTTATTTCTCTACCGTTTCTTCAATTGTATCAGGCTTCCCAGATACTTGAAACTCTCCACTTTCTTCAGCTGTTCCCCACCAATTGTTATTCCCGTTGTGGTCCTTTCCTTCTTCCTTGTTGTGATCACCATCTTACTCTTATTTATGCTAAATTTCATCCCATATCCTTGTATTATTCCTTCCCACACGTCCAACTGTTCCTGTACCTCCTCCTCCTTGTTTCCACAAATCATCAAATCATCCGCAAACACCATTGCTTTCATCTTTCCTTCCCCAATTACTTGTGCCGCTCGGGTCATTATGTCATCCATCACCACAATGAAAAGTAACGGTGACAGTGCACTTCTTTGTTTCAGGCCGTTTCTCTGTTCCACCCAGTCCGATCTCTCTCCTCCCACTTTCACACAGCTCACGCTTCCCTTGTACATCTCCTTTATCCTCCTTATAGTCCATTTTTCTACTCCTCTATCCTCCAGGGACTTCCATACTTTGTTTCTGCATACACTGTCATATGCTTTCTCAATGTCCAGGAAGGCCATCAGTAGATCTGTTCCATAATCATAGTGCTGTTCTTGTAACTGACTTACAGCAAAATTCAAATCCACTGTGGACCTTCCTACTCTGAAGCCATGTTGTTCTTCCCTCATCCCTCCTTCTATCCTTGTCCTAATTCTCCTTTCCAAAACTTTCTCGAAGATCTTTGCACAATGACTCATCAGTTTTATTCCCCGATAGTTTCTGCATTCTGTTCTACTACCTTTCTTGAAGATCGGGACAATTATTCCCTTTTTCCAGTTCTCTGGGGTCTTCCTTTCCTTCCATGCTGCCTTCATCACTCGGTACAACCATTTTATCCCCACCTCTCCTGCTGCGCTCACCTTCTCCACACTCAACTCATCCACACCCGGTGCCTTCCCTCCTTACATCTTCCTCACTGCATCTTCCACTTCTTTCCATGTTAAGTCCTTTTCTGTTTGCAGTTCATCTACTGTACCTCTTCCCCGATTTCTTCTTCCTCGCCGTGGTTTCCATTTGGGTTCAGGAGTTCTTCAAAATATTCTTTCCACATTTTCTTCAGTTCTTCCCTATTTTCTATCCCTTGTCCCCTTTTGTTCACCATTCTAACATAATCCGTAGGATCCTTCCGCCTCTTATTCTTTACCATCCCATACAGGACCTTTTTTGTACCTTCACTATCCTGCTGGTCATGACTTAAAACGTGATGAGGTGAATAGCCCAATACGTTCAAGAGTTTCTGCTTGAGCTTGATTGATTGTGATAAAGTAGGCCGAGCGAATAGGACATTGTTGCCTATTAAAAGAAAATGTACTGTACCTGCAAGTGTTTTATCTGATTGTGTTAAATCAAATCGTAGGATTTGAGCTCTCTGCCTAATATTACTGCACCTATTATATCCGAATCCAAGCAATTTCTTACATATTTCTTACAATTAATATATTACCATATATGAGTCCTTGGGAAACGTTCAGATTTCTAAGGAGCATAACTATGGCTCTAACGTTCGGAGTATGTGGAGGCGAATCTCTTAATTCCAAGGAATTGAAATATTCAATAATAGGGAAATGAAGTAGCTGGCTTTCATCTTCAGTATCCAATCTGTTAACGCTGATGTATGTGTTTGAACTACTGGATATAAGTTCAATGACTTTTAAATTAATATCATTACATTGTTGCAGCTTGGCAAATATTTTATATTCCAGCAGATCAATTTTACCCTCACAACAGTAAAGACCAAAGTAACCACGCATAGATTTTACGCAAGAGAAATACAATGTAGAACAATGTTTACATTTGATCTTCAAAGACCTTACAGTACACTGTACTGCATAATATCTGGAATTGTATCTGAAATGGCCTATTTATATTGGATTTTAAATGTGGCTTCGTATTATTCGAAAACACTATAGTGTCCTGCAATAACGGAGCCGCTAAATATTAAATGGCAAATAATACTTCCATTGCCGAAATCAACTGCGTAGTTAGACTCAGTACTCTAAACAAATAATCATTAAACAATTGTCTTATACAATGAAGTTCAACATGACCGTCCAGAGACTTTCATACTCAAGTTGGTTGGTGAGGAGAATGCGATGAGACTGATCGCTTAAAATAAATTCCTTATAATTGTTCGTGCCAGCGAAATTTTTTGCGATAGCTTGAAAACGCAGCTCAGAATGACGTTCTTCATTTTGTTATAAACAGTACGAAACTGCTCTAAATAAGCAATTTCCATCACCTGTTACAGGTTATGACAGTACATTTTGCAGGGGAACATAGAATCACTTTGCCGACTACTGGAACGACCATAGGCCTATACTCAATACTCACTTCGGCAGTCACCCTAATGGAGGCAGTTTTTGAATTATATGTCCCGTGCATGTCAAAAATCGTATTAACAAATGGAGGCCCACCTATTCTTGTCTATCGCCCCGGAGACCCGGGTTACATTTCCTGCTCTGCCAAGAAATTGAATTCTGGTCTGAGGGCAAAAACGGGGCACATTCAGTCTCTTGAGGTATAGCTAAGAAGAGGAAGGTTTAATTCCCACCTCGACAATCTTGGATGTGGTTTTCCGTGGTTTCCCACTTCCACTTAAGGCAAATACCGGGATGGTTCCTAACTTAAGGCCTTGGCCGTCTCCTTGCCATTTACCACCTTAATTACAAATACACACAGTAATGCAGCCATGACAATAACACAGGTTATGAGAGAAAATTTCACACATACACACCCAAGTACACGGGGCTGAGTGACCACGATGTCGGAGCCCTTCAAACGAATTATGTTTGCCAAGTGTCTCTTATGGCGAAAGCAATTGTGAACACGCGCGAGTGCCTGGAAAACTACTTTTTTCTTTAATAATTTAAGAGTATATCGACGATGCATAATTATAACTTTTAGTCTAGGACGCTAATAACTTGACCACCGAAGCATTGGGAAGAAATTGCAATATTAAGGTACATAAACAACATAGCCTACACATTCAACTGTCGGTTAATGTTCCTCAAAATTTCCCTTCTTAAATATTCCCCTCCTTTATAATTCTCCATCACGTGAAAACGTGCCATGTCTTGGGTTTTAAATATATCGATGCAATGGTGCTGCCATCTGCTGTCAGTTACTGGAACTATATGGGCGATGTACTGCCATCTGTTGTCAGTTATATGAACTGATTGCAGATATTTAAACGGCGTACTGAGGACAACAGTTTGCTCTTTTGAACACATGCTGTAATGCAATGGTAAAACGGAAATAAAACGTATTGAGAGGGAATGTAGAAATATGTATCTTTTACAGACATAAAACCTTACTAATACTCCTTGATTAAACAATATTTCAGTGGTAAAAAAATATACATATCGGCGAGGGCTAGGATCGAACCGGTGAACCTTAGAACCACAGTCAGTCGCCTTAACCACATAGCTACTCGCGCACTCTTGTTCAACAGCAGACGCAGCCATTCATTAACTTCAAAAGCTGCTTGTCTGAAGGAAATAATCCATTTCATTATCCAAATAAATCAATGTTGCACATTCGTATACGTTCATACTGTTATTATATTTTATTGTCAGAACTTGGTTAATGTATGTTTTCAATTACATGGAAGCGTATTAAATAACTTACATTTTAATGGACTTCTCACCGCCATTTTGTCATGACCTCAGGCGGATTGTGCGCATGCGTGAGGGAAAAGAATTCTGCTATTTTCTATATTAATTGAAAAATATACCGAGAGGGAATGTAGAAATATGTATCTTTAACAGACATAAAACCTTACTAATACTCCTTGATTAAACAATATTTCAGTAGTAAAAAAAAATATCGGAGAGGGCTGGGATCGAACCGTTGAACCATGGAACCATAGTCAGTCGCCTTAACCACATAGCTACTCGCGCACTCTGGTTCAACAGCAGACGCAGCCGTTCATTATCATCAAAAGCCGCTGTCTGAAGGAAATAATACATTTCATTATCCAAATAAATCAATGTTGCGCATTCGTATATGTTCATACTGTTATTATATTTTATTGTCAGAACTTGGTTAATGTATGTTTTCAATTGCATGGAAGCTTATTAAATAACTTACATTTTAATGGACTTCTCACCGCCATTTTGTCATGACCACAGGCGGATTGTGCGCATGCGTGAGGGGAAAGAATTTTGCTATTTTCTATATTAATTCAAAAATATACCGTAATATATTTGTTTATTTTATAGACACTCTGCAAATCTAGAGGCCAAGAGCTTTCGTTAGAGTGCTCTACGAAGTAAATCGGTTCTGTCGTTCTCTCAATCTCGTGGTAACAAAAATCACCTTACTGTTTTAAATATATAGATTTCCGTGAAGAACTATAAAGACTATTTCCATATATCCTACTCATATTAATTGCCTACATCTATATTCAAAATTTCAGTTTGAAGGGTTCGATTCGTAGATATTGAGAAGCGTCTAAATATTTCAGATGGTCTCCAGGTTCGATTTTGATTTACGTACTATTACATGAATATCATTGTGTACGTGTGGTATTCAAACGTCTATCGCATGATTAGAACACAAGAAGTAAAAACGAGATTTTAAAATTTCGCACAGCTGCCATCTTGTGGTTATGAAAACAATTGAAATAAATTAAATGCCAGTGGATTAACATTTGTATAAGCATTTAACGTGCAAAGTTTCACTGCACTCGGATGGCTAAATCGCGAGAAACGTCCATTTAAATATTTATAATTCGCGTCGCCACCGTGCTGGATTTGTGATCATCAGGTTACTGAAAAACCTATAGGTGAACTTAGGTTCATAACTTCTATGAACATAAAAAAATTCAGTTCGATTGCTGGAAAAGATTCATAGATATTGAGAACTGTCTAAATATTTCAGATGCTCGCCATTTTGGATTGATATATGTAAAGGCCATAGAGTTATGTATCATTAAAGGAAAATTATTGCGTAGCTTCATTATTCAAACTTTCACTTCGATCGCATGATTACGACACAAGAAATAAAAACTTAATTTTAAAATTTCACACAGCCGCCATCTTGAAGTTTTGTAAACAATTGAACTAAATTAGATGCCAGTGCGTTACAATATGTATGATCATTTACTGTACCACATTTCACTGCGCTCAGAGAGTTAAATCTCGAGAAAAGTCAATTAAAATATTTCAACATCGCTTGGCCGCCATGTTCGTATTGTACTTTACAGGTGTATATGAAAGTTACATATATTAACTTGCACGAGTGCCCTTTATCACCGTACATAATTCCAGGGTGATGTCGGTAATAGTTTCGGAGATACTGAATGCTGGTGAAATATTTTGCACAGTCGCCATGTTGGATTGGTGTGACAAAATACAATTTGAAAAGCACGGTCGGGATCGGGCAGAATGGTGCTATGATCTTACCGAGTTTCATTGAAATCGCTGCAGCCGTTTAGATGTTATTTGGGGGGACACACTCCCACACCATCATTCACACACCATCACACACACACGCACGCACACACAGATACACGGGCAAAAGGTGATCTCATAAGCCTTTTTTTTTTTTTTTTTTTTTTTATGTTTGGCCTACACTGCTTTGTTGGAGGAATTCCAGTCCATGTAACCTTTACCGTGGGTGGCTTTGGTGTCGTAGTTGGTAGCATGCTGAGCTTCTATGCCCAAGATCACGGGTTCAAACCCGGCCGAAGTCGGCGGATTTTTAAGAGCGTTAATAATCCCTCAGTATGCCTTCCATCGAAGGGGAAGTAAAGCCGGCGGTCCCTTGTCATAGATTTATGGCATGTTAAAGAACCTTCCACTTATTACACCTGTGTGAAGCTAAATTGTAGATTAAACATTTGACAAACGCTCTTAGGTTCCGACGTTCGTCGCCAGGAACTGACTGCGATGGCATCTGGTAACCAAGTTCTGAACTAGTAATCGCTTACGGTGGCGTTTGGTGGCAAAAGTAGGAATTACTTGAATAAATTCACTGTCTGCGGTCCTTATTTGAATCGAAAACAGATAACACACAGTAATACAGCCATCACAACTAACGCCGGTTATCAGACTGATTCTACACACACCCAAAGTACACGGGGCAACATGACCACGTTGTCGCTGCCCCTAAATTGAGGAACCAACCAAGATTTACCGTGTATTTTCCGGAATATTCCGCAGCTTATTACAAGTTAACATTTAATTACAATAGGTTGTAGGGAATTAATAGACACCTTTAACGAACGCACCTGGAACCGGAAAAGACTACGTGAATAATTTAATCTACATATTTCAGGATTGGTTGGATAAATACTTGAGTGTGACAGAATCAGCTGATGTTTGATGTAAACAGAGAAATTGGGGGGGGGGGGGGGGTCTCGTACGATAATTGGACGAATCGGTCAGAGATTACAGTGGATTTGAAGACAGTGTAGGGAAGATTCAGGGTTTATCAAGTGACAATGAAACCGAGAGCAGTGACAATTCAGATCCAAGTGTGGTATTTCAAGGTATGCCTGCATTCCACGATGCAATTTCCATGATACACAGAACTGAATCATATTTTGTACAATTTTTCCTCTTTTTGAATGTCTTTCTAAACAATATAAAAATTAAAAACAAATACAGTAAGCATGCCTTAAAAACTCTCCTAGAAAAAATGATCACACAAAGAATAGCACAACATATTTCAATGACACTGGACAGGCTTAAATGTTCTAGGAAACTGGAAACAAACTTCCACGTGTCTCAATTTCTCGTGATCCTCTTTGCAGCGCAGGGATGGTATGATTAACGAACATAAGAGGATTGCTCTGAAATTAATTCTTCTCATTTATTTCCACGTAGGATACAACAGGTAAACAGTCGGGCGAGTGGCACACACTTCCCCCCGGAGTGATTTTGTTTAGTTGCAATCTGCTAAAGGTTGTTGTTTCGTTTCATTTATGGGCTTGTGTAACTTGCTTATTAGCATTATTCGCCTAGATTATAACTGGGAGACCACACAAAACCACGCAAACCAACTTCCAAGATGGCTGAGATGGGAATCAAACCCACCAGCTCTAAGTTTTGTCTCACGAGACTGAGTGTACACCTGTTCTAACCCTCAGAGCAGAATTTAATTTTCTGGCAGTGTCGGTAATCAAACCTATGTCCTTTTACGTAGATTCCATTAGATTGCAATGGGTACCATGTTGCGAATTCCTAAAAATGTTGACATATCTTTGCGTTTCGCATCCCCTAGACCCCAAAACCACCGTCAGTTCAAACTTTTATATACCAGTATACTCTATTTATCTATGTATGTATTGAACACTTATTGATTTGCCGATCAATAAGTCATCATGATTTTTATTATTATTATTACTGATGCCCAGGCAGAACATATTAGAGGGGCGTGGTGGCTCAGCGGTCTAGCTGTATGCCTCTCACCAAGGCGGTCCGGGTTCGATTCCCGGTCAATGCATGTGAGATTTTCGAAGTGAAATGCCATGTCCTGTGGTTCGGATTCCACGTAAAAAGGAGGTCCCGTGGCTCATGATCTCGAGATTAACGGTCACGTTAAACTACAAGCTTGCTTGCTTAGAACATGTTGGAGGTTGACAAAGGGAGACAGAGAGTATGTCGCAACGATTGCAACAGGAGTAGCGTGGTAGTTATTCCTGACGTTGACCAGCTAAGCCGAGTTCAAGGACAAATTCAGTACGAACGCGCACCTGAGACGGCGTCGTTATGGGCGTGCCAGAAGAGAAGTTCCAACCGATACACGATTGAATCAGCAAATCAGGAGAGACGACGCCTAAATCACGCGATGGGTCGCGTAACTTGAAAAAAGGGCGCTAAAACACATGTCTGAAGAACCGCCGATGCGATATAATTCCGCATAAGTCCATTGAGACGTTTGGATGAAAAGAAGAAGATTGATACTAGTCCCAAGTCTGTGAGGTGAAAACTATAGATTCTTTTCACAGATTGCCCCCCACTCCACTCCTTTCTGTCAGTTTCCAATAAATTGATCGGTGATGAGCTGTTTGAGACACAACTTTATCGAGCTCTGGTGAGCATCGATCACGTCAGTTTGAGTCACGATTTATCAAGCTCTAGTGAGCATACTTCACGTCTGTTTGACAAACATGTTATGTTGTGCTCAAGGGAGCAGAGTTCACGCTTAGCGGAGGGAGATCTCTAGTCGAGATAAGCGCTACGCTGTAGACATTTTTGAGACTCGTTAGAAGCCAGTTCCGTGGTGAACGAAGAGTGTAATTTTATGTAAATTTTGTATTATATTTTTGTGTGACATACATGTGCGTGTGATATAAGCAAATGCTGAGATAGGGCCAGTTCTACGTTGAGCAATCGCCTAGGACATTATTGTGAGTGAAAGTCAGTAGCTCATAGCGATTCTAGCTAGGCAAACTTATAACTTTGAACATTTCTTTCCAAGAAGCAACGCCAAGATGTCTGCTGGAAGGTCGATTGGTGGAATGAAGCGCTTCGCATCTACCAATACGTCGACGATGGACGAGTAGATTTCCCGTGGGGAAATGCCTTGGGATGGAGGTTGAGTTCTACAAGCTGCTCGGTGATGTACAAACCATTGATTTATTCAATATGTAGTTAGGTTAGACGCGGGAACGTTGTAAATATTTTATTCGTCGTTTGTTTTTCTTGTATTTTTTTGTGTACCGACACAGTCATATTTAAACGTACGTTGACACGCGGCCAAGTGTTTGTTGATTGTATTTTTTTTCTTATGAGTCATATTTAGAATGCACGGCGTGTGTATTTTGATTTTATCCATGCGAATGCGAAACTCGTCACGGTCGATAAGTGGTGCTTTATTCAAGTTCATTGTTAGTAGGAGAAAGGGGGTAAGAGTTGTTAGATGTTTTATGAACAGGTTTTTATTCATACTAGGGTTGCCGAGCACAACAAATTAAGATGTCACTGTAGAACACCTTAGTTCTATATTTTTTTAGTTTTTTTGAGTCCTTTTCAGGTTCTATAGACACAGACTAGATTGGGAGCGCAAGTCGGTGGAAAATATTTTATGTTCTTTATTTCAGGTTTCTGTCAAACCCATACGTGTGATTCTGGTGTATGTATTGTGTCAAGGTGTGTGTATTGATTCTTCGTGATGAGGGGTAGAATGTGCCTACTGCCCTGAAATATTGTGGTTGTATTTTATGGAAAGGCAGAGCGCTCTCAGAGGCTACTGTACCTTGTCCAGTGCTGATTCTTGGATTTCCTTGGGAAATGCTGAGATATTTTATTTTTGACACACACACGTATATTATGTGCTTTTGGGAGCACGCTTCTTCGAGAATCGAACCAGTGCCACGGCAGGTCGAGGTTATTGACACGTGGGTTGACAGATGTGCAGATTCCACTTAGCGCCCGTCTATGTCTGGTGATTCATCGTTTAGGCAGTCCAGTTGACCGACTGACCCCTGTAAGCTATCTGTAGCAAACCTGTTCTTTTAATGGTCATTGGATCATAATTAAATTGGGAGTTCGCCATGTCCGTTACGAATTACCGCATATCGTATGAAATAAAATATTTGTTTTATGATGTAAGTGTTGGCTTTGAGCCTAGTGATTTTATGACTCATTTCATTGTTAGATTTTGTTTGTGGTGACACCGTTGGGTGTATTTTGTATTTTGTTTTTCTTGTAAAAATGGCAAGCGGCCATATGTGTATTTTTCTTGATGGGTCACGTGTTAATTTACTTGTGTTGATTTGAAAAGTCCTAGTTTTAGGCGTTAATGTTGTTTGCTACGGCAATTCTTTGATTCCAATTTCATGCGGAAATTATTGTTGTTTTATTTAGTGTAGGAAGTGTCGGATTAGTTTAATATGTGTTTAGTTGGTTCCTCGTGTCTGTCTAGCTCTAAGACAATGCAGATTCGTCCCCTGAAGGTTTACTGGATGGTAACGAATCTCGCATTAATTTGTACACATCGTGTCGCATGTAGAACAGCCACACACGCACAATGTCATTGTAGTAATTTCGGACATTTGGTCCGGATGTTTACGGTCTCTCCTGAGATCAGGCCTAGTTTGGCATTTTATTAATTCAAGTGGGAGTCATTTGGGAGACCTTGTTTCGTTTTATTGTAAATAGTGTAAAATTGTTGATCTGTTATTAAATTCATATGTTTTAACCCTTGTATTCACTTTTTCCTGCATGTTATTTTGCTATATGTTACCCTGCATGATATAAGACGCGCTTAACAACAACTTTGCGAAATGGACTGTTACACCCCCCGAAACTGAGTCTCATATGCTTCTTTGCAAGGGTTAATATAACAAAAATGGCTGCCCAATTGGGGATTGTTGTTGTTGTTACTTTGTTGACCTCATACTTATTTCGGTGAGAAATGATGCCAGGTCAGCAGGACAAGAGTAAATTCAGTAAATTGAGGCGAAATTGTACCGCCATGTGTATCAGTAAAATCACTGAGTTCTTAAAGTTAGAAATGTTGAACAAGGTTAGAAGTTGATATTGTATTTGTTGTTAACTTGTTCTGGCGCCCGGCTTAAAGTTAGAAAATTTGCAGATTTAGTGAACTCAGTCAAAAGCAGGAAGGTGTTGCCTTACTTTACATTTAATTGACTTCGGTTAATTATAGTGTATTTCGTAAATTCTGTTAGTTATGAATTTAAAAGCAGATCACAAGGGAGTTATTTTGTTGTGTGGAAATAAGAGTCATTATTCAGTAAGATTTTGATTACTGAAACTTTATTTAAATTAGAATCAATGTAATATTTAAATATCAAGACATGTGTGTGTGTACGACTGAAATCCCATTGCATGACCCTATTTTCTCAGGATATATTTGTGTGTTTTGCGATGGCTAGCATCGAGGAGATTAAAGCGTTGATGGAGCAGATGTCTGTGCAATTGTCTGCAAAGACGGAGGAACAGTTAAAGAACATGAGTGAACAGAGTGATAAACAATTACAGGACGTGAACAGTAACATTACGGTGCAATTGCAAATCCAGAAATTGGATAGTGACATACAATTACACGAGTTGCGTGAACATAGCGACAAACAATTACACGAGTTGCATGAACACAGTGATAAACAATTAAATAACATAACTACTCAATTACGTGAACAGAATGAACAGAATGATAAACAATTACACGAGTTGCGTGAACAGAGTGATAATAATAATAAACAGTTAGTTGAACTAAACCACAAGTTATCGGAGCAGGCAACCTTACAAACAGTTCAATTAGAGAGGATCGCACTTGAAATAAATCAGAGTACTAAAGTAGAATTAGAGAAACTGGCAGGAGAGGTGGCAGAAAATAATTCGAGGCAGTTAGGAGAATTTAAGAATCTAGAATCCAAATTTGACGACAAACTAGTACAGTTAGATGGAATGGTAGCCGCCAAACTGAAACAAATCGAGACAGCATGCGTGAACAATACGGCGGGGATCAAGAGCACGCAGGATGAATTACAGGGGCAATTCAACAGGATAGAGGCGAAGAATGTAAACATACAAGAGCAGATTAATTCAGTCGACAACAATGTGTTAGGATTGATAAAAGAACTTGACAAGCTGGAGATAAAAACGGAGAAAGAAAGGATGCACTTGCGCGATAACCTGGAAGACCAGTTAACTAAAAACCAAGAGCAAATACGAGAAGAAATAGGAGAACAGTGAAATAAGAATCAGAAAGAAATGGGAGAACAATTAATTAAAACTCAGCAGCAGATAGAAACAGCTTGAGAAGAATTAGGAAAACAATGAAGAATAAAATTAATAATTTGAAGAGTAGGATCCGGAAAGATTGGGAACAGCAGGTGAATGAGACTAAAGGAGATAGGCTGACTATATTAAAGCGGCTAGGCGAGTATAACTCTAGAATGCAGGCTATGGAGGAAAGCATGAAGTCCAAGTTCCAAGAACATGCAGCCCTCATCGTTAAGAATGAGATAAGATCTTTAGAGAATGCTACTTTATTCTCTTCAGAAAATGCAGTAGGGAAACATGGAAGTATTGGAAGTCTGGAGGGCACGAAGCTAGCTGAAGATACGAGCCGAGGTCAGAGTCCAAAGATAACGTGCGACACATTCCAAAATTACAGAGGGGAGACTTCAACTCCACAACCTGGTCTGGCACCTGCCCAAGTCATACAAGTAATTAGGGGAAATGACTTTAAACCCGACAAATTCAGGGAAAATTCTGGATCTACTCCAAAAGCATTTTTGCGCCAGCTGGATGATTACTTTAATGATCAACACGTCAGTCCCGCAAAACAGCTTCGACTGGTGGAAAAATTTTTAGAGGGCCCAAGTTTAATCTGGTTTCAAAGCTTCAAGTATACGTTTAATGACATGGCCCAGTTTAAAGAGGCATTTCTGAGGAAGTTCTGGAGTCCTTCACTGCTGCAGGGGTTGAGGATGGATTTATACACCAGGAAATACCATAGCACACATCCTACCAGGTTTTCTGAGTTCTTTAGCCAACAGCTAGTGAAATTCCGCGATTTTGACGAACCGCCTTATGAAGAAAACATGGTTTTAACTATCGGCAAGCAGCTTCCGATGAACATACAGCAATTTTTAGTGGCAGGGAATATCAAAACCGCAGTTCAGGCCGAGGAGATACTCCGCCACTTGGACGAAACGAGTATGGTCAGTCCGCAGACCGGGAGACGGAATATGGAGTGCGTGAACACTGCAGAAGTAGTTCAAGGGCATCAAAACGGTCAAAATCAAAACAATCAGACGAAGACACAGTCCACTAACACACAATTTACGCCCAGACGGCAGGAGTTCGACGGTCGAAACCAATATCATAATAATAACAATAGGAACTTCCAAAATCGCCGTGATAATTATAACAATAATCAGAATAACAATCACAATCAGAGGACGTACCAGCGAGAATATACTAACTGGAGGGGCAACCAAAGGCAGAGTAGACCATACCAAAGGAACGGGGACGGCAGATGGAGTAATCAGAGGAATTGTCTGCAAGATAACCAGGGAGATTATCGTAATGACTGGAACGAGCGTTACGCTGAGTCACAAAAATATTTGGATGAATTAAATGCAGAAGAAGAGACCGAGAAAGAGAAGTGGGGACGCGCGATGGCAAATAGAAAAAGTCCAGATAATCACCAGGATGCGGGGGCGGAATGTTTATTACGTCAGCAGGAGAGACGCGATGACAACCGGTGAAACTCAACAGATGGGTCGCGGGATAAAAAAAAACACGATTACATTAAAACCAGATAGCCTGAGAACGGAGGAAACCAGGGAACGGGAGGAGTTGATTGTTGCGAATATTGAAGAGTGGGCAGCATTCCCGGACGATTGCCTGGAGGAAGTGGTGAAGGACCGAGAGAATGTAATTAGACAATTGCCAATTATTTATGCTCATATTGGAGGTCTTAGAGTGAGGTGCCTGATCGACACGGGGAGCCAAGTGAGTATAGTCACGGAAGCATTGTTGAAAGAAATTGGAAATAAACAAACCATTCCAATTATGCCTGTACCATTAATGAAAGTCCGAGGGGTCATTCCTGACAAGACCATAGTTTGCAAGCACCGAGCATATTTAGATCTGGAGATATTAAACCACACATTTTCACAAACTTTTACCGTGATACCAAAGATGAATTATAATGTTATTCTGGGAGCCAACTTCATTTGTGATTTCCACGCTATAATTGGCTTACATAATAATACTGTGAGTTTTAAACGAGTTGAGGGGCTGAGTCACGTTGGTCTGAACATGGAAGAAAGTCCACTAGAGAGAGAGGCGAATACTTGGGTCATTGAAGAATGCACTAATGAGGCGATCGAAGATAAGGACTCGACAGAGGGACGAGTAAGCGAGACAGCAGTTATTGAAATTGACGGTCAAGATATTTCGCAGGAACTTTGGATACATTTTGGCGGAGGAAGAAATTAGCGGATCCAAATTTGAAATTTTACTTCAGGAGCGACTTAAGTAGGCAATAGAAGAGGAACCTGACAGAAGCAAATTAGAAGAGATTTTGAGACATCATAAGGGAGTTTTCGACACGATCCCTGGAAAAGTATTAAATTTTCAGTATGCCATGCAAATTACCGATTGGACCCCATTTAAGAGTAAATTGTACCCGATCCCAGAGAAACATTTTGCTCAGGTCAAGGACAATATTACTAACCTATTAGATTCTGGAATGATTAGAAAAGCAGCAACCCCATATTTAAATGCAATATTGGCTGTGACCAAACCCAATGGATCAATCAGATTATGCCTAGACGCACGGGTTTTAAATAGCAAACTGTTAGTCGAGCACGACCAAGCGCCAAGGATCAAGGATGTATTGAAGGGCTTCCGTGGAAAGAAGATATATTCTAGCGTCGATTTAACGAATAGTTTCCACCACCTGGAACTTGAGGAAAAATCCCAGTTATTGACGGGGTTTTTATTTTATAACCAAAGCTATATCTGGTCTCGCATGCCCTTTGGTGTAAAACAGCAGGATGTGCATTGATAAGAGCACTAGACAGGAATCTAACTGAAGAGGTCAAAAGCTTCACTACAAGATATGTTGATGACATACGCATAGCATCGGAAACAATGGAGGAACATTTGGAAAACCTGAACAAACTTTTGGATAATTTGAGAACCATGAATTTCAAAATTAATTTGAAGAAATCGCACTTTTGCCAGAGCGAGACTCTGTATTTGGGTCACATAATTGATGTTGAAGGCGTGAGACCAAATCCGGCGAAAATAGACGCAATTAAGAAATTCCCCACACCAACTAAAGTGAAACATGTTAGAGCATTTTTGGGAGTGACAGGTTTCTTTAAGGAGAATTGTCCTGGGTACACGGAAACAGTAGCACCGGTGCAAGAGATGCTGAAGAAATCTAATCGATGGTCATGGAATGAGGAGTGCGACAGGTCCTTTAGAGCCACGAAAGACCTACTGCAGAATTGTGCGAAGTTAGGATACCCAGACTTCGGGAAGAAATTTGTGATCCAGGCAGACGCTTCGTTGATTGGGATCAGCGCCATGCTTTACCAAGAGGACGCTGATGAACCCAAGAATCGATCATATTTGGCATTTACTAGTCGTAAACATAGGAGGAACTACACTGTTACAGAACTTGAGTTGTTAGCAATTTTGTACTCGTTACAACAATGGCGCAAGATGATCTTCGGGAATTCCATTGTTGTCAGAACTGACCACCATGCACTGACCTTCTTATTCAAAACAACGATGGCAAGCGAAAGAGTTACGCGTTGGTCCATTTATATACAGCAGTTCGATATTACCATAGAACACTGCCCTGGAAGGATGAACATCATACCAGATGCTTTAAGCAGGAACCCTGAAGATGAGAACGAGACAGCAGTAGATGTACAACACATAGCATTAACACCTAAGGCTCGTGAATTTTTGGATAAGCTGAAGGAAATTCAGAAGGAGCAAGAGAAGGACCCATGGATGATGATGATGATCAAGTTTTACAAGAAGGAACTACAGCCAAATTCACCTGAATATCGAGAAGCCCGTGCAAAGGAAGCACAATTCCACTACCTCGATAATCTTCTTCACAAGTTCGTGGATGATGATCACACCAAACTTCGAATTCTAGTTCCAGCATCGCTACAGAGAGGACTGACATGGCATGTCCACGAAAGCTTAGCACATATCGGCACAGACAAAACTGAAGCAACAATAGGAGAAACTTTTACTTGGCCAAAGATGCGATACACCATTGTTGAAGTAATTAGGACTTGTGACGCGTGTCAGCGTACTAAGCCCAATAATTTCATACTGAAACAGCTTCCAAAACCTTTATTACCACAGAAACCGTGCGAACTGGTCGCTATTGACTGTTTTGGTCTTCTAGTTAAGGGAAAACGAGGATGCCGACACCTTCTTGTATGTGTCGATGTATTTTCCAAGATGGTGGTATTATGTCCAATCCAGAAGACGACATCAAAGCAAGTCCTCACCAGAATCCAGAACAAAGTCATTCCGATGCTTGTGAAGCCGGAATTCATCTTATCGGACCATGAGACATATTTTACAAGCAATGTTTTTAGACAAGGCCTAGTGAACCTGGGAATAAAGCATATTCTATCTAGCATTCGCCACCCTTGTGGAAATCCAAGCGAAAGAACGATTCGCTGTGTTGCAAAATATTAGCGCGTCATGAATCCAAATGATCATAATAAGTGGGTCGACAGAGTAGGAGATATTGAGATGTGCATGAATACTACGAAGCACGAGTCAACAGGTCAAGTCCCACTAGTTGTACACCACAACAGGATGCCTGAAAGATCTTGGGATAAGATTATTCCATGCCCAAGGGACCCATTGTTAACACTTGAGCTGCGTATTCAGAGAACCAGAGAACACATGAGGAGCCAAGTGGACCGAAGACTGAGGAGATACAGAGGGAAGAAATTTCATCGTGAACTTCAGGAACAGGAACTAGTGCTTGTTCGGAGACCACCGATATCAGATCCTAAGAACAAAGTATTTGCCAAATTCTGTCCAAAATTGATCGGCCCGTTCCGTATTATCAAAAATTTGGGTAATAATGCTTACAGACTTGAAGAATTGAGCACTGGCGCTAAATCTGTTTTCAATAGTGCTAATCGCAAGCCTTATTACAGAAGGGAACCATTTGATGAATAATCAGGTCAAGGAATGCAGAATCATTTTGCAAAAATTAATTTGAGAACCCACACTCAAATGTACGTGGCTACGTGGTACCTGAGAGAGCGAGCATTGTTTGTAAACAAGACGGCCAGTCTGGCAGAAGTTGTAATTGTGTGAGTGAGAGGGGGAAGGTCTAGCGTGACGTGTGAATGACATTGCAGCGAGAAGCGCGCACACTAATTGGGACTGTGGAATGCACACTCAGGCAGACGAATGAGGTACTTAAGTGATGTTATCTATACTACTGTGGATATTGTTTTTGATATCCAAATCAATCACTTGCTTCGATTTTCAAAACCTTGCTGAGGATGAATGAACCCTTATTGATTTGCCGATCAATAAGTCTTCATGATTTTTATTATTATTATTACTGATGCCCAGGCAGAACATGTTGGAGGTTGACAAAGGGAGACAGATAGTATGTCGCAACGATTGCAACAGGAGTAGCGTGGTAGTTTTTCCTGACTTTGACCAGCTAAGCCGAGTTCAAGGACAAATTCAGTACGAACGCGCACCTGAGACGGCGTCGTTATGGGCGTGCCAGAAGAGAAGTTCCAACCGATACACGATTGAATCAGCAAATCAGGAGAGAGGACGCCTAAATCACGCGATGGGTCGCGTACCTTGAAAAAAGGCCACTAAAACACATGTCTGAAGAACCGCCGATGCGATATAATTCCGCATAAGTCCATTGAGACGTTTGGATGAAAAGAAGAAGATTGATACTAGTACCAAGTCTGTGAGGTAAAAACTATAGATTCATTTCACAGATTGCCCCCACTCCACTCCTTTCTGTCCGTTTCCAATAAATTGATCGGTGATGAGCTGTTTGGGACACAACTTTATCGAGCTCTGGTGAGCATCGTTCACGCCAGTTTGAGTCACGATTTATCAAGCTCTAGTGAGCATACTTCACGTCTGTTTGACAAACATGTTATGTTGTGCTCAAGGGAGCAGAGTTCACGCTTAGCGGAGGGAGATCTCTAGTCGAGATAAGCGCTACGCGGTAGACATTTTTGAGACTCGTTAGAAGTCAGTTCCGTGGTGAACGAAGAGTGTAATTTTATGTAAATTTTGTATTATATTTTTGTGTGACATACATGTGCGTGTGATATAAGCAAATGCTGAGATAGGGCCAGTTCTACGTTGAGTAATCGCCTAGGACATTATTGTGAGTGAAAGTCAGTAGCTCATAGCCATTCTAGCTAGGCAAACTTATAACTTTGAACATTTCTTTCCAAGAAGCAACGCCAAGATGTCAGCTGGAAGGTCGATTGGTGGAATGAAGCGCTACGCATCTACCAATACGTCGACGATGGACGAGTAGATTTCCCGTGGGGAAATGCCTTGGGATGGAGGTTGAGTTCTACAAGCTGCTCGGTGATGTACAAACCATTGATTTATTCAATATGTAGTTAGATTAGACGCGGGAACGTTGTAAATATTTTATTCATCGTTTGTTTTTCTAGTATTTTTTTTGTGTACCGACACTGTCATATTTAAACGTACGTTGGCACGTGGCCAAGTGTTTGTTGATTGTATATTTTTCTTATGAGTCATATTTAGTATGCACGGCGTGTGTATTTTGATTTTATCCATGCGAATGCGAAACTCGTCACGGTCGATAAGTGGTGCTTTATTCAAGTTCATTGTTAGTAGGAGAAAGGGGGTAAGAGTTGTTAGATGTTTTATGAACAGGTTTTTATTCATACTAGGGTTGCCGAGCGCAACAAATTAAGATGTCACTGTAGAACACCTTAGTTCTATATTTTTTTGATTTTTTTTAGTCCTTTTCTGGTTCTATAGACACAGACTAGATTGGGAGCGCAAGTCGGTGGAAAATATTTTATGTTCTTTATTTCAGGTTTCTTTCAAACTCATACGTGTGATTCTGGTGTGTGTATTGTGTCAAGGTGTGTGTATTGATCCTTCGTGATGAGGGGTAGAATGTGCCTACTGCCCTGAAATATTGTGGTTGTATTTTATGGAAAGGCAGAGCGCTCTCAGAGGCTACTGTACCTTGTCCAGTGCTGATTCTTGGATTTCCTTGGGAAATGCTGAGATATTTTATTTTTGACACACACACGTATATTATATGCTTTTGGGAGCACGCTTCTTCGAGACTCGAACCAGTGTCATGGCAGGCCGAGGTTATTGACACGTGGGTTGACAGATGTGCAGATTCCACTTAGCGCCCGTCTATGTCTGGTGATTCATCGTTTAGGCAGTCCAGTTGACCGACTGACCCCTGCAAGCTATCTGTAGCAAACCTGTTCTTTTAATGGTCATTGGATCATAATTAAATTGGGAGTTCGCCATGTCCGTTACGAATTACCGCATATCGTATGAAATAAAATATTTGTTTTATGACGTAAATGTTGGCTTTGAGCCTAGTGATTTTATGACTCATTTCATTGTTAGATTTTGTTTGTGGTGACACCATTGGGTGTATTTTTTATTTTGTTTTTCTTGTAAAAATGGCAAGCGGCCATATGTGTATTTTTCTTGATGGGTCACGTGTTAACTTACTTGTGTTGATTTGAAAAGTCCTAGTTTTAGGCGTTAATGTTGTTTGCTACGGCAATTCTTTGATTCCAATTTCATGCGGAAATTATTGTTGTTTTATTTAGTGTAGGAGGTGTCGGATTAGTTTAATATGTGTTTAGTTGGTTCCTCGTGTCTGTCTAGCTCGAAGACAATGCATATTCGTCCCCTGAAGGTTTACTGGATGGTAACGAATCTCGCTTTAATTTGTACCTATCGTGTCGCATGTAGAACAGCCGCACACGCACATGTCATTGCAATAATTTCGGACATTTGGTCCGGATGTTTACGGTCTCTCCTGAGATCAGGCCTAGTTTGGCATTTTATTAATTCAAGTGGGAGTCATTTGGGAGACCTTGTTTCGTTTTATTGTAAATAGTGTAAAATTGTTGATCTGTTTTAACCCTTGTATTCACTTTTTCCTGCATGTTATTTTGCTATATGTTACCCTGCATGATATAAGACGCGCTTAACAACAACTTTGCGAAATGGACTGTTACACCCCCCGAAACTGAGTCGCATATGCTTCTTTGCAAGGGTTCAGTGTCTATGTATATCACTTTCATGTACACAAGATAACAACCGCCATTTTGTACCAAATCACTTCCAAAGTATTACATAATGTATAACCCTTTAAAATCTAGGTCGAGTTCGTTTAATTGGGCACTATCGGACCAAGGGGGTGAACATGGGGAGCCTTTTTCGAAAAAGTGAACTATTGCTATAACTTTCTAAATATGTAAAATATCGAATCCATTTAATGTTCATACTATTGGTTGGACAAGGGCGAAAAATTTATGTTAGTTAAGTTTGTTGATAGTACCAACTATTGACCAAACGAGTGGGAAAAATGCCTTTTTTTAGAACCAAAAATCATAGGAATCTCTCTTAATAGGCACAGTATCAAAACCATTTAATATGACCAATACTCCTCTAATTATTATCTAACACTTTTGTCTGAAATAATTTTAATATGACCCTCCGTTACGCCAAGAGGTGAGCAAAATATTTTCGGAATTATAAGAAAATGTCCAATTGATGGCCGATTATTGTCGATTTCTTGTATGATTGCTGTAACTGCCGGTAGTGATAGTCTGCTGGTTACGAAACCAAACTGGTTCGGTGGCATTGCTGCTGTGATATTTGAGCCGATCTGGTTCATCAGGAGTTAGGAAAAATTTTGAAGGATGTGTACTTAGCCTTAGCAAAATTCCTCACCATGATATAACTGGCAGTAGGTTAGGGGACCAGCCATAACAATGATTTAACATGATATACTCGCATACCCGTTTCCTACTGGTGGCAATGTCTCTCTCTCTTTTCCCACTTTTGGTGTACTTTGATGATTTTTCCCCTATAGCCTACTCCATATATGAGGGAAGACCTCGTTGTATAGCCCTTTAAAACAGCAATAATACTCACCTTCTTTATCATCATCATCATCATCATCATCATCATCATATCCTTCATATGAATAATACGGCGTAATTATGAGAGAAAAGTCAACAAACTTTCAAGATTTTGACGTCACTATTTCTCGTAATATTTAATATCCCCCGTGGGGACAGAACGAGAACGAAAATAGTAATGCAATGACTAATGAGGTATGCTACAATGTCTGCATTAATAAGCAATCTAAAGCAAGTCTCATTACATCCTCTTGGTCTGCGGTAATTTTCCAGAACACGGTACGTACGATAAGAGTAGCTAGAACAGAGTTTAATATTACAACAATTATCATTCCTGGAAATGAGTTTAATTTTGAGAGCTCAAACGTTAGTCTGGATGCTTGTCAATAAATTGTCTCGTACAAAACAGTTGAGAATGAATTTCATTATTCTAGCATGTGGCTAGTAAATCTAAACGAGGACCTTTTGTTTCTATGTCAGTAGGTCAGGCTCTGGTGGCCTATATAGTTCACATCGCCGTGCATGCGGAGGAAGAATGTATAATACACAGATTGTTCCAGTTGATTATTCAATTGACGTATTGAGCAAAACTGCAGTTGTTTCTACTAACTTTGTGCCGGAGATAATCCATTGTAAATGCTGCTCCTAGAACTGAGAGGTGTATTAGTCAATGCAAGTGGCGAATTCAGAAACAGGGATAAAGATAAACGAAGAACACATAGATATAAAACCAGAACCTCCTGTCTTGACCAGTACACTTCAGGGGCAGAAATAACGAATAGAAGAATAACAAGTAGTTCCGTGAAGAACTATACAGCCTATTTTCATATATCCTACTTATGTTAATTGCCACTATCAACATACACAATTTCTGTTTGATTGCTGTAATAGATTCGTAGATATTAAGAACCGACTAAATATTTCGGATGGTCGCCATGTTGGATTTTATATATGTAGGTCCTAGAGTTATGTACTGTTACATGCAGATTATTGTGAACGTGTAGTATTCAAACTTCAATCGCATAATTGTGACACAATAAAAAACAAGGAGATTTTAAAATTTTTCAAGCTGCCATCTTGAGGTTATGGAAACAACTGACATAAATTAGATGCCAGTGGATTAACATTCGTATAAGGATTTACTGTACCAAGTTTCACTGCACGCGGATGGTTAAATTGCGAGAAACGTCCATGTGAATATTTATAATTCGCGTCACCGCCATGTTGGATTTGTGATCACCAGGTTATTTAAAGTCCTATAGGTGAACTTAAGTTCATAGCCCCTATGAACATTAAAAAATGCAGTTTGATTACTAAAATAGATTCGTAGATATTCAGTATCGTCTAAATATTTCGGATGGTCGCCATGTTGGATTGTTAAATGTATAGGCCATAGAGTCATGTAGCATTAAAGGAAAATTATTGCGTAGGTTCATTATTCAAACTTTCACTTCGATCGCAAGACTACATCACAAGAAATAAAAACTTAATTTTAAAATTCGCACTGCCGCCATCTTGAGGTTATGTAAACAATTGAACTAAATTAGATACCAGTGGATTACAATGTGTATAAATATTTCCTGTATCAGGTTTCAGTGCGCTTGGAACATTAAATCGCGAGAAAGGTCTATTTAAAATTTTCAAATTCGCTTGGCCGCCATGTTCGTTTTCTAATTAACCGGTTTTTGAAAGTCTTATAGATGGACTTCCAGTAGTGCCCTTTATCTCCGTAAAAAATTTTAGGGAGATACCGCTAATAGTTTCAGAGATATAGAATACCGGTGAAATATTTCGCACATTCGCCATCTTGTGATTATGTAAACAATTGAACGAAGTTATATGTCGGTGCATTACAATGTATATAAACATATACTGTACCAAGTTTCATTGCGTTTGGTTGGTCAAATCACGAGAAACGTCTATTTAAAAGTCGCAAATTCGCTTGGCCTCCATGTTGGTTTTGTAGTTACCAGGTTTTCAAAAGTCACATAAGTGAACTTATAGTAGTTCCCTCTATCACCATAGAAAATGTCAGGGTAATATCGGTAATGGTTTCGGAGATATTGAATGCTGGTGAAATATTTCGCACAGCCGCCATGTTGGATTGGTGAGACGTAACAAAATTTGAAGGGCACGGTCGAGGTCGCCGGGAATAGTGCTATGAACTTTCCGAGTTTCATTGAAATCGCTCCTGTCGTTTAGATTTTATTAGGGGGGGACACACACACGAATCACACACACACACACACACACACACACGGACAAAAGGTGATCTCATAAGCCTATTTTTTCAAAATTGAAAATAGGCTGAAAATATGACCACCTGTCTTGACCTGTACACTTCAGGGGCAGACATACAGAATAGAAGAATAAAATCACGACCTTCTGTCTTGACCTGTACGTTTCGCTGTTCATCAAAACGGTTAATTTCCATCTTAAATTTACCCCGTAATTTAGCCTACTTTCCTCATAAAATATATATTGAGTAGAGGATTAAGAGAATACAACATTATAAAATTATAGGAATATAAAATGCAGTACCAATACAAAATTTACTTTGCTCTAGGCCGCTCCAGCGTTGCCAACCATTAATAATAGAAGTCCTCCACCTTACACTTACTCTTGGAAACCTTGCAGAAGACCAACCCAATTTGGATTATAAATGCACGATTTTGCTTCCTAAGTAGCTAAAGTCTCCTACTTCCTTTAGCTTTTCACCTGCCAATTTGATCTCAATAAAGGTTTCTGATTTCGTTCGGCTTCATTCCATTATTTTTGTTTTAAATTTGTTAATTTTCATAATGAAAAACAAAATCAAAGAGGGAATACAGAATGTGAACATATACGTATATGCGGATGACATGGCGCTAGCCTCTGATAACCTAAAGGATTTACTAAAAGGTATGGATGGACCTTCTCACACAATGGGCAGATGATAATCAACTAAGAATGAACCTACGGAAGAAAGAACTTATGGTTTTCAGGAGAGGAGGACGTTTACCGAGGGAAGAGTACATTGTCTGCGAAGAACATACACTAGCGCCTAAAAGACAGTTCAAATATCTTGGGATTACACTTCAAGTAACAGGGACGAATTTCTCAGTGCATATAACGGCAAGATGAGATGCTGCACTTAGAAGTATAAGTGACATCAGACACCTACAAAGAATGTCACTGAAGACAGCCATGGGGCTCTTCCAAGTCAAAGTGCTACCAACACTTACATACGACTTAGAATTAATTTGCCAATTCCTGTCACGTAGACAGTGGAAAGAACTGGAAAGCATGAAACCGGGATACCTCAAAAGGGTTCTAGGGGTATAAACATGTGCTCGATCCCGATACATGTATGTATTAGCCAGGGAAACCTTTTTGGTAGAAGAACTAAGACTTCAAATACATCTGCACCACACTCCAGCATACGAAGAACTATTACAAGAGCTACGAGGAAAAGGGGACTCGATCGAAGAAATCTTCTACACAACAGATGCAATGATAAACAAAAATTGAATGAAAGAAGAATACGAGCTGTGACACCTGATGACGCGCTTTGCGATGCACGGTTTCCATCAACGTATTTGTACCAGGAAGTCCTTTCACCAGGCTAGCTATAAGTGAACATGTGTTTTGTGTGGAGAACAGTGTGATACATGTCACGTAACGGAGTGCAAGAAGAGAACGGTCTCTCTGACCGAATTTTGCTCGGATTCTTGAGCCTAATGTAATTTATATATTTTGCACAGTGTGTGTAATAAATTTGTTAATATAATGCATTTCTTCCTCAAGTACTGTATTATTCACTGATAAATGGGGGGATTTAGGATTACACGTTTCAACTGTCACGCGGTCACCTTAGATCTTGATCACTAGTGTTGAAGTTTAATTTTATATAATACTACCAACCCGCCCGGCTTTGCCCAGGAACAGTTATTAATGCATTACGTGATAAGCGCTTTTTTTTTTCGAAGTCAATGAACTATGACCTATATCCGTTTTACAACTCGGCATGATGGGTTAAAATCACTGACTGGACTATTAATTATATTATCATGGAGATGCATGTGCAACGAATTCTTGTCAGACGTAATTTAAGAATGGCGAGGTGCATGAAACACAAATCCCCCTTCCGTCCAATCTTAACGTGACTGTGTGTTTTGCGGAACGAAAATTTCACAGGTGAAATGAAGAAAAGCCGAGTTGCACTTCCAGGGAAACTCCAAACACAACCACTCTTCTCTGAAGTCTTAACTCAACACGACTCGACAGTGTGCTGCTGGCTGTATCTGGGGTAATACGCTCGCCCGCTAGGCTGTAACTGGGATGATAGGCTAGACCCTAGCTAGCTCGTAAACTGTCACCTCAGTAATTGAGTAGACATTGTTGGAAGAAATGTAAACGTAAACACACTTATAGTGGGCGGATGTATTGAAGATAGAGATATGCTCTCGTGGACTTTTTTGTAGAACTTTTCATGAACAATTCTTACACGCATTCTATAAAGATATTTTTAACGGTTTGACCAGAGTAAGCTTAAAGAGCGCACGGACGCCGTTTTTTTTTTTTTTTTTTTACTGAAACCGTTACTGCTTGGCTTCCTTTGATCATAAATAAATTATCTTCTACAGAAACCTTCCTCGAGATATCCTTTACAGAATGGTGAAAACCGCATCAATATCCATCCAGTGGTTCTCGAGATTACCCGTGACATCCAAGAATCGGGGACTTTGTTTTATACTAAGTAGAGATTTATAAATGTGCTGTTGTTATATTGTATTTACTATTAGTCTAGTTAGTGTGACGAATCGCAGTGAATCTCGTTATTAAAACGGTTCAGTCTATTCTATGTTGTTTTATAGGTTTTGAGTTTTACGTATGCGTATTATGCACGTGTAAATAGTTCAGCGATACAACAATACAATATACTAAAGCATGATCACTAGTTCTGCTCTGATTACCTAGCCCCGGATTCTTAGGTTCTGTCCTATTTTACTCCTGGCCTCTTACTCTACAAATTTTAATGTATCAACGTGTAATATACTTCTGCTAGCGGATCCGTGCGAGAACTCTCGCATAATGGGTTGTGTGCGCCCCATGTGTACAGACTACCCGCTCGGCTCTAGTGCTATGCGAGCTGTACGCGACACAGTTCTGCAGGGGCTTATCGTCTTGTTTATTTGCTAAAAACACTTTATAATCAAATACATATATTTAGCCCAGGAGTAAGGTTTTTAGGTCCAAAACAAAAATGTTATAAAGCTAATTTTTCAGAACCCATTAATTCGACCTTAGGGAACAACATATCAAAATACTCGGGCGTTTATGTGCCGACTTCCTTGATTTGCAGGCCTGGAAACATGGAATTCCAGGAATTCTTCATCGCCGTCGTGGAACGCCCGTTAAAACCGAACGACTCGGCCTAGGTAGACAAAAGTAGTATCAAATGAAAGAAGAAAGCATGCAGATTCCATATATAAGACTTTAGGCAATGTTTTTCTCCTTTCGGGGTAGATTGTAACAAAACAAAACGTGCGAAATTCAAAATTTTTGAGGTTTGATTTTTGATGCAGGTACAACAACGACTGAAAATGAAGTATGTACCAAATAATCATGCGTGATATAACAAAGACAACTTTTTTAGCTTTTCAGACTTTCTGTCATGTTTGCTTTACGTTTAATATTGAAAAGTTATAGCGAAAATTAAACGTGTAGTAGCTGTCAGTGCAGGCTTGCGCTGTGTAGTCGGGGGTTTAGCCTATTCGGTTAGCACGTGGAAAGTAAAGGTTGAGCTAATGCTTTCTTTTCTACGGAAGCAAAACAAGATGAAATTTTTATTTACACACATAATAATTAAGTTTGAGTTAAGCCTTCGAAATCATAGGAAAAACGCATCGGATGAAAAGGTGTAATACAGGAAACTGGTAGTTTAAGTGACATCGGGTGTATCTAGATACTGATCTGTTTCATAACGATGTACTGCGTTATCACAATTTTGTCCGTGACATTGATAGCACATTTCTGAGCACTCTTGGCCGGATCGTCTACATCCACAACGCACTCCGTCGTCCGTCTTGCAATCGCAGGCAATTAGGAGGAGAAGAGAGTCCGGAGCTGGTGGCAGGGTTGTGGGAACGGGCAATAGAGAGTTGTCAATGGCTTGCCAGCCCCACTCTGTTGGATTGAGGTTTCTTCCCAGCCATTCTTGAACCTAAAATCAAACTCAACATTTTTAACTCTCCTGCGAAATAGTAGAAAAATATTGTATACGTGTAGTGTAAAGGAAAACCATGAAAGTTACCTGCAAGTAAGTTCGCATTGAGTGCTGCCGTAGAGCTTCCCTTATTGGAGGAAGAGTCGCAAGTTCAAACTGAGAAGTCAGAGCTTGCCGCGCAATGGTCATTTCGTACAGACGATGTCGAAGATAATCGATATTCTCCAATTCATTTCTTCCAGGATACAGTGCCCTTATGAATTTTTATCCAACAGTGCAAACTTCTTCGTGACTCGCAGATGGATTTGTGTATGTTTTGACAATTTCTTCCCGAAGATCCACACGTTTTTGAAACAATTTGTAAGCCTTCTTCTTCCCCTTCTCGTTGATTGGAGATGTTTTATCACCACCTGAGACAGCATGGGAGTACAGCACGCAGTTCTTCATGTCACCTATTACATCTTGAATAGCACTAATATAGTACAGCTTTCCGGGGCACTTGGAAGTCCCTGGGTGCAGCCTGAAGACATCTCCCGTCTGACGCCTAGCAATCAGCATTGCCAGAAGATCGGTACCGTTGCCAACTACAACTACAGACTTCCCCAAGCTCTCTATCTCAAAAGCAGTGTGCACGATGAGAGGATCGGCGTTCCCAGTTGCCTGGTATACTCGAACTTTTACAGCTTCAAATCTTGAAACAAGTACATCAATAAGTCGAGATTTGTTTCTCCTGTTCGTCAGAAAGTCCGCCTGTGATGCTGTCGATGTCGAATGTTTGGTAAAGTCGATATCAAAACAGGTCCTTCCTGCAGCGCGTCGCCTTTGCTCCACTTCTTTCTTAGTTGGTTGGCCATTATATCCGTCGAAAACAACAACTGCAGATGGGTATCGAGTCATAACGTGTCTGACGTAAATAAAGGTCGTAAATTTCTCCGTATGTTGCCAGTCGAGGCCAACTAACAGCGTACATGAGATAGCCTCCGTCAATGACATAAGTGGTCTCTGGACTAAGTTGATCGCCAATTTCTGAGTGCTTAAAGAGAGACGCAAACGCTGACTTGCCCGTTTTGCGCATTGAACATACGTCAAAAAGAGAGGGTGGTGTTGGCTCCAGCTCATAATGAATGTACTCGGCTTTTTCAGTTTCGTTTTTTAAAACACACGCTATTCTCATAAATAGCTGACTCGAGTTTACAGGCGTTACTCCATTTCTGATCGTCACAGTGCCGTTCATAGCTGACCTTTGACTTTCTGGAAATTTTCACTTCAGCGAAAGTCTTGCCAATCATGTTGCTATCTCGTGTTTCGCCGATTTCAAGTGCCATATCGCAGTTTACTTTTTTATCTGCAACGACGCCAGTACCGAGAGAATGGAGATTTTCTGCAGCTAGGAACGGGGAATGCATTTCAAGCCACTCTTGAAATACTTTGAGGTCTCGAGAGTCCATTGCGCGACGCGAATCTCTCAAGTCGATGTGCTGAAACAGCAGAGAATTGAGCTTTGTGAAAGACATGTTTGAGCGTTGTGTACGATGTACTGGTACAAAGATTCACACAAACAAAATTCCTCATTTAATTTATTTTACTGAAACTCACCTGTTCTGATGTACTAGAAGTCATTCTGCAGAGTTCCTCCATCGCATTGCACAGCGTCAGGCACCCAGGAAAAAGAAGTAGTTCCGTGAAGAACTATACAGCCTATTTTCATATATCCTACTTATGTTAACTGCCACTATCAACATACATTTCAGTTTGATTGCTGTAATAGATTCGTAGATATTAAGAACCGACTAAATATTTCGGATGGTTGCCATGTTGGATCTTATATATGTCGGTCCTAGAGTCATGTACTGTTACATGAAGAGTATTGTGTATGTGTACTGTAGCATTCAAACTTCCATCGCATGATTAGGACACAAGAAGTAACAAGGCGATTTTAAAATTTCGCACAGCTGCCCTCTTGTGGTTATGGAAACAATTGAAATAAATTAGATGCCAGTGGATTAACATTCGTATAAGGATTTATTTTACCAAGCTTCACTGCACTCGGATGGTTAAATTGCGAGAAACGTCCATGTGAATATTTATACTTCGCGTCGCTGCCATGTTGGATTTGTGATCACCAGGTTATTTAAAGTCCTATAGGTGAACTTAAGTTCATAGCCCCTATGATCATAAAAAATTCAGTTTGAACGCTACAATAGATTCGTAGATATTCAGAGCCGTCTAAATATACCGGATGGTCGCCATGTTGGATTGTTAAATGTATAGGCCATAGAGTCATGAACCACTAAAGGAAAATTATTGCGTAGGCTCATTATTCAAATTTTCACTTCGATCGCATGATTACGACACAAGAAATAAAAACTTAATTTTAAAATTCGCACAGCCGCCATCTTGAGGTTATGTAAACAATTGAACTAAATTAGATACCAGTGCATTACAATGTGTATAAACATTTCCTGTAACAGATTTCATTGCGTTTGAAACATTAAATCGCGAGAAATGTATATTTAAAATTTTCAAATTCGCTTGGCCGCCATGTTCGTTTTGTAGTTAACCGGTTTTTGAAAGTCTTATAGATGAACTTCTAGTAGTGCTCTTTATCTCCGTACAAAATTTCAGGATGATACCGCTAATAGTTTCAGAGATATAGAATGCCGGTGAAATATTTCGCACAGCCGCCAACTTGTGGTTATGTAAACAATAGAACGAAGTTAGATGTCGGTGCATTGCAGTTTGTATAAACATATAGCCTACTGTACCAAGTTTTATTGCGTTTGGTTGGTTTATATCGCGAGAAACGTCTATTTAAAAGTCGCAAATTCGCGTGGCCGCCACGTTGGTTTTGTAGTTATCAGTTTTTCAAAAGTCACATAGATGAACTTATAGTAGTTCTCTTTATAACCGTAATAAATCCCAGGGTGATATCGAGAATAGTTTCAGAGATATTGAATGCTGGTGAAATATTTCGCACAGCCGCCATGATGGATTGGTGAGACGTAACACAATTTGAAGGGCACGGTCGGGGTCACCCGGAATAGTGCTATGAACTTACCGAGTTTCATTGAAATTGCTCCAGCCGTTCAAAAGTTATAAGGGACACACACACTCCTCACACACACACACACACGCACACACACACACACACACACACACACACACACGGACAGAAGGTGATCTCATAAGACTATTTTTTCAAAATTGAAAATAGGCTAAAAATGGGTATAGTGTGCAAGGATAGTATCTGTTATTCCACGACCACGCGTGAGTCCACCTTGACTTTTCAAGGGCCTCATAATGTCTTGCTCTATGACTTGGTCTGTGCATACGCCACTCCAAAAGTCATGGCTGCGTCGAATTGTGAAGTATCCTGAGTTGACAAACTTCATAAATTCATTAAGGCACATCTTGTCTTCAAGGTCTTGCATTTCCTGATGATACAGATGTGACGCCTTCGCATAGTGAAAAAATGAAATTTTCCTTCTGTTTTTTGTTACAATGTACCCCGAAAGCAGAGAAAACATTGCTTATAGTACTATTTATGGAATCTGCATGCCTTTATCGATCATTTGATACCACTTTTGTTTACCTACGCAGAGTTGTTTGGTGTTGACTCCCGTCCGGTAATACCAACTTACCTTCGGGTTGAAATTGTTTCGTCTGTACCTGTTGAATTATTAGACGTAATACAAAAATAAGACCACAGCTGTAAAGCTAAAACGATGCTCTTTCTTATTTCAGGTGCATTTTTTGCATGAGCTGCCGTCTTAGTCTCCAATACACGTGTAAATGAATTCAAACTTACAAACATTTTGAATTTCGCGCATTGTTTGGGATACAATCTACCCCGAAATGAGGAAAAACTTTGCCAAAAGCCTTATACATGGGGTCTGCAAGCTTTTCTCTTTCATTTGACACCACTTTTGTCTACCTAGGCCGAGTCGTTCGGTTTTTACGGGCGTTCCAGGACAGCGATGAAAATTTCCTGGAATTCCAGGTTTCCAGGCCTGGAAATCAAGGAAGCCGGCACATGTACGGCCGAGTATTTTGATATGTTGTTCCCTAGGGTCGAATTAATGGATTCTGAAAAAATAGTTTTGTAACATTTTATTGAGGTTAAGGCGATATTTTGACTTAAATGCCTGGGCTAATTTCCGTTGACTTTTCAAGAAATGCAAGATTTTTCCTGCACTATTCAGACGATTTGGAAGATTTTGGTACAAACCACACCTTCTAACTCCCTCTGGTTTAGGAGCTTGAGTTTTGTGAAACATACACCTTAGCGTACTATATTATAAGATAAGATTTTTATAGAACCAACTAGCATAATTTTACGATAGGACCTCAAAATACTTTCGGTTCTTTGGGCAAATACACTACATTTATTAATATAATATAATTTCAAAGCGAATGGAGACCGTTCGAATAAGGAAAATACTAAATAATTATGATCATATGAAATCTTGCGTAATATTCTGGCATAACACTCACAATAATAAACTGTAATTAAATGGTCCGCCTTTAGTTCAGGCTATTATTGAATGTGGTTGTCAGAGACACACAAAATTTCTGAAACGTGTCAAGGTTACATGCCGCCACAGTAGGTTAAAACTTGAGGCAAACAGTTAATAGCGCTATTGGGTATGTACTGTATGTATCTTTCATTATAGGAAGTTCCAACAATTAACATGGGCTGTCCAGTGATTTAAAAAGCAAACAAATAAACCCCGTGGCGTTACAGTCTTCGTGACCGGGGCGCTGTCTCACTGTCAGACAGCTACTCAATTGTCCTCACGAGGCTGAGTGCACCCCGTTCCAGTGATTTATACAAATATATACTCCAAAAATCCTATAAATTCCTAAATTGAAAATATAAGATGCCATAAAATCTTAATATACTGATAAATGCAACCTAATTTTAACGACTTAGAACCTAAAATCCGGGACTTGATCAAAATCATGCACGGTCGTTGCACAGGTGTACAATTATAACTAGTCACTACTCACTTCTCACCAGGCACCACCTGACATGACATGTGTTATATATAAAGTTACCTCGCCTAATGTAATTGGGCAAAACGTGTGTTGACCGACTGAAAAGCACCTTTCACAACGTAACAGCGACGGCACACAGAGAGAAAACAGAATGTACGACAGACAGGTTAGTTTACAACATCGTTGCAGTAATATGTGTTCCTACAAACAGGTCAGAACTAATCTAAAATAATTATCCTTGAAACAGAGAGGTACTCCATTCAATCTAGTGTTCCAGGAAACGAGAAACAAGCTCCCACTTCACGTGATCCTCTTTGCAGACAGTTGAAGCACAGGGATGACGTCAATAACGAACATAGGCTAAGAGGATTGCTTTAAACTATATCCCCTAGTTTAGTTGTACAGAAACTACTTCAGATAGCGGCTTCGGTGGCGTAGTAGGTAGCATGCTGAACTGCTGTGCCCTAGATCGCGGGTTCAAACCCGGCCGAAGTCGTCGGACTTTCTTAAGAGCGTTAAAATCCTTCAGTATGTCTTCCTTCGGAGGGCAAGTAGTACACATGTCATAGATTTATGGCATGTAAAAGATCTTCGAGTCTCCGTGACTTAGGAGGCAGCATGCCGGCCTCTCACCGCGGGGTCCGAGGTTCAAATCCCGGTCACTCCATATGAGAATTGTGCTGGACAAAGCGGAGGCAGACAGGTTTTTCTCTGGGTACTCCGATTTTCCCTGTCACAATTGTTTCATTCCAGCACCACTCTCCACTATCATTTCATTTCATCTGTCATTTATTTAATAATTTCCCCAGGGGAGTGCGACAGGCTTCGGCAACTGGCACAGTTCATATCGTCGCCACTAGATGGGGGGCTTCATTCATTCCATTCCCTGACCCGGTCGGTCGACTGGAAGCAGGCTGCGGATATTCATTTTAAAAGATCCTTCCACTAACTAAACATGTGTGAAGCTAAATTTCTAGGTCGAAGCTCCAACGTTCACCACTACTGTAGATGTCAGTGACATTTGGAAGCGAAAGTTGGAACTACTTGAAATTGAACGGAACTTGTAGCTCACCCCATGGGTGTCCGCTTGAAGCAACTACAGCCTCTGGCGAGCCGAACATGTCCTCGGACACTCCCGGCAATAAAACCCATACGCTAAGTAAATAAAATAAGCACTTCAGACAAACGGTGGTGGTTGTAATTGTTTCAACGGGCGCAACATCAAATCCAGCCTCGAGGAGTAACGCCGTTAGGCTACTATTAACCCGTAACGAAGTAACGAAAATGTTCCTTACGTTTTCAACATGGTGCAATCAGTGTCATTGGAGTTTCTCATTTTATTTTCAAGATTATTCACTTTACCGGGCACGGTGGCTGAGAGCACTAACGCGCTACCTCATGCCTCACTGCTATCGGGAGACTGTGGGTTCGAACCACACCGCAGCCATCCAGAAAATGGTTCTTTTGGATTTTCATTTTCACCCCCAGGCAGTCACCAGGACTGTTCCTTTCAACAGTTTCACAGCCAACTTCCTTCCACAATCCATTCCCTGACCCTTCCTTCATTAGAACCAAGTTAGCGATCGGCTTGTCACTATCTGCAGTTGTGTCTGCTGGCAAAGTGTGTTCAGCTCCCATACACCATCCTTGAGACGGTAGAGGAATGATTCCTCGCAGGGACGGTTCCTTTCAACAAGTCTACGGCCGACTTCCATCCGAAATTTCTTCCCTGTCCTTTTCCTTAATTATACCCAAGTTAGCGGTCGCCTGGGCGAAGTCGTTAAATTTACACTTCCTCTTTGGCATTGTAGAAAATCGCGTTTAGCCGTGGTTTAATTTATCACGTGTTGAAAGAATCATAATCAACATTCAAGCAGCAAAGAGAAACAAAACGCTCCAAAGAACATAAAACACTCTCCCCACAGATGATAGACTACACATTCACAGCAACACGGATCATATAACAACACTCCCCTTACAATCGCAACTCATTGTTTCTTCTTCTTTCGCGACTGGAAAATTGTTTTGAAACCACTGATGTGTTATAATGTTAGTTTCTCAAAATGGAAGACATTTACGAATTTAAAGAAATTCCTCCCGAACCCCTGACAATCGTTTGAATTGTAGGGAATATCCGGAATTTTCCGGATGTCTAGTAACCCTAGACGTACTGTAGGTCATCTTCCGTTGGACACAGTCGACATGGAAGCATGTGTTTAATGGCCAGTCCTTCTCCACAATTACACTTGGTGCTATCTACTTTTGAAATGGCGATTTTGGAAAGCTCTTTTTTGTTTCCAGATAAAAGCTGAATTCGTCTACTTTAAGAAAATGTTTGGTGATTACATGTTTCATGCATAGACTACATATGCTCAGAATATTGGTTAAATTAACCAGCGTGGACCTGTCTAATCATAAAGCCAAACTTTAAGGGGCCTGGAAAGTATAAACATGTAAATGCAACTTTAGTTTTTAATTGCAAAATATTCCTGGGAGTTTCCTGAATAAAATGATGTATATTTATCAAGTATATTGCTGCATCATTTATGCTGTATAAAAATATTTAAAGAGACCTTGCGTCATTCAGGTCAGTAGTGCCACGCCCCTCCTTACAGTTTTTGCTTTTCTCTGAAAGTGTGGTGTTGAAACTCCTTGGTAATTTTTGTTTACGCACGTAATTATGTTGGCAACGTGTACTGTGTCCGCATTTTGCTTTTCTTTTGTTTCAGTTTTCTTCAGCGGGAATGCTTGTTTATAAACAGCAACTGTTGTTAGGTTTTACTTTTGTAACTTACTTTGCTAGTGGTGATTTCTTTCCAAGTGTACTTGAGAAGTTATTTAGCAATGCCAAGAAACAGTAGACTGTTTAAAAAGCGTAAATTCTGCGGTAATAAGCATTTAAACAGTAGTAGCAATGACGATAATCTGTGCACCTCTTCTAACGTACAAATACAGCATGTTGAAGAGCATGAAAGCAGGGAAAGTGTTTCCAGTAAGAAACTGTCTTACTTGAAGGATGAGTGCTCAACTGATGGAAACAGTGAAATTGAAAGTTTGCTATACTATAATTATCGAGTAATAGAGTAATAGTAGCTATCAGCTACAGGAACTAGACAGATGATAAACTGTAGAAAAGATGTTTACATGGAGTCACTCAGAACTTGTATGAAAGTTTTAATTACTGCATTTGGAAAATACTACCAAAAACTGTGTTTGTAGAGTATGACATGGTGGTAATAGGTGTCTGTGATGCTGTGGTGACATTTAATGAAGGACCAGTTGGTAGGCTAAAACTTCTGGAAGGGATGGGCATGAAATCTGGTTTCAACACCACAACTGCTTTGCGAAAAGCTGACAAGGAACATATGTCAAATGCCCAAAAAGCTGCCAGTCTGGCATCTAAAGAAGATAGAGTGGAAGAAAGGAAGAGAATTAAGACCCAGGAGGCACTAGAAGCAGATAATGATGATTATTCTCCTGGAATGCACTGATGTAAGTTGTAAAATTAAAGAGTTTTCTTTAAATGCATTTTTCCCAGTATAATATTTTTTATCATTAAATGTTCCTTTTTCTCAGAATCTGTTAAAGATAACACACTGAAACTTAACTCACATACTTCATACATGCTACTTTATGTATTGAAGTAGAATTGAGAATGTAAGTTAAGTAGCCTAGATTGGATTTGTTTTTCTTATTAAATTCGAAGTCTATTTTTGGGCATAAAATACCATGGACAAATAAACAAACTTAAAAAAATATCCATTACAATTAGAGCAACTATTCTACTTCCATAGCTAAATAATACTGTCAAAATTAAGTTAAAAAATCAAATTAAAAAAGTGTATACTTTCTGAGAAAAAGGAAGATGAATTTGAGACGTATTTCTGTGAAATTTTTAAATCCGACTAATATTTGTAACTTAATACCTAAGAAGGAAATTGAACTAGATCATTAATACATTGTGTGCTTATCTGTCAGTTTATGATTAATAACAGGTTAAATTTGTAATCTAATACATTCATAAATTCCAGAGAAATTTAATATTGAACAAAGGTATACATTTATGAGGGTTGTACACTTCCCAGGTCCATTAAACTTAATTTCGTCAATAACTAAACAGGTTCAAATATCACAAAGTCAAGTTTTAATTCATACATCAACCTCAACGAGGTCTTAAATTAAGGATCGTTAAATTAGGAATGCCCTGTGCTAAAGCAGAGAATAAAGATGTCCCCATTCAAAAACTGAATTTGATGAAAGGAAAACAATATGCTTGAAATTGTGCATTTTTGAATGAATATGTTACATTTCTGGTATAAAAGTGATAAACTAATATATTTAATAGGAAATATCAAAACACTAATGGGGGGCCCGGGGAACAATAACTTCTCTTTTTGCTACAACATGTAGAAAATTTTGGATCTCCAATACCACCATGAACACCATAGCAATAACAGCCCTTAAAGGATGTATTAGTATTTTGAAAAATCACTGATTTTCGTGAATTATGTGCATTTTAATGCTGAACGTCTATTTTTATTTTACTTATATGGGAGGTTCTCGGCCACCCTCCATACAGTCCAGACCTCTCTCCCTATGATTACACCATGTTTGGTCCCCTGAAAAGGGCTCAGCGGGGCCAACGATTCACCTCGGACGCCGACGCGACGTCCAGCTGTACTTGCGGAACTGGTTCACATCGCAGGCCAGGGAATTTTATGAGACAGCCATTCACTGCCTCGTGTCACAGTGGGACAAGTGCCTCAACAGCCAGGGCCTATACTTCTAACATACAGGTACTGGTTTCTGTCATTATGCCTCCGGCTCGTTACTTTTTGAACGCACCTTATACTATGATAACAAATACAGAATGTAAATAAATGAAAGTTCACTAAACAAAATCTTAATTTGTTGTGAGCTTTCATTTATTTACATTCTAATGCTTTTGTAAGGATATCCATTTTCTCTTTGTATTCTTTGGTATCATAGTTTTTAAGATTCTTTTTATTTAATCTACGCTGACGAATGTATCATTGTTATAACGAAACATGTACTTTTATAATTTTAAATGATCTTGTCGACTTCGTCGTTACGCTGGGGTCTGGCGTTACGTTACGGTGACGGTACGAAATGTACCCAGATGCACTGAGGTGTGTGACGTCATAGTACCGCTTGGTGCATGTGCTCCCCAACAATCTCTACTTCGTTAGTATAAGACAAAAATCCCCGATTCTTGGAAGTCACGGGCAATCTCGAGAACCACTGGATGGATTTTGATGCGGTTTTCACCAATCTGTAAAGGATATCTCGAGGAAAGATTCTGTAGAAAATAATTTATGTATGATCAAAGGAAGCCAAGCAGTAACGATTTCAGTGAAAAAGTCTAAAACAAACTTGGCGTCCGTGCGCTTCATAAGCTTACGTTGGGCAAACCGTTAAAAATATCAATATACTATGAGCGTAAGAATTGGTCAGCATGAAAAGTTCTACAAAAAAGTTCGCGAGAGCATATCTCTATCTTCAATACATCGCCCACTATAAGTGTTTTTAGACTGGATGGAAGGGGCACTTCCCCGCGCGCTCTGGTGAGCGTGACGGCATCCCGCGCGCTTGACCTTGCTTTGCTCTTGGTTTGCACTTGCCGTTTGCGAGTAATTTGAAACAAGATAAGCAGCATAAGTATTATGCAGATAATTTTCTAACACGTCAAGAGTCTTTGGCTTCGAGCGAAGCGAGACGCCTCCACCCTTTCTAGCATTTTTCAGAATTTGTAGCATTTAAAATGATACAAAGTCTAGTCTTTCAGACTGACTGTCACTTTTTTAATTTAATTATTATACTTCTTAGTGTTTGATAAGGCGGATTTTATAATTGGAGATTTCTATGTTAGCCACCCCTCGTCATGGCCAGGTGGATTATTGTCCCAGGTACTCTCTTCTAGCCACAATTTAGAAGTTAGTTATTCCCTACCAGAACAGTGATTTATAAAACTAAAGGGAGAGTGAAGCAGCCGACAGCGCGATAAAGAAGAAAGAAAAAAAAATAGTACAGTTTAATAGAGGAAACAAGTTGAAAAGGATTTTATGGTCGTCATTCCGTGGTTCAGTGACTCGAACACTGGCAAGAGTTACCCTAAGTGAAGAAAGAACAGATTCACACCACATTACAAATGTGATGTCATCTTCAACTGGAGCACATGATTTATAACATCTACTGTATCTCTGGTGAGATTTTAGAGAATGGGCAAACAGTATTTTGTTCTATAGACAACCAGAGATGTACAGCTTTGTGACGCAATATATTACGTTAGAGCACGAATAGGTAAAGCCCTGCGCTGATGCGGATATCCGTGGATAAACCCGCAGATATCCGCAAACTTATCGCCATGCGCATATAATTTGCATGGCTGTGCAGATAGCGGATAAACTGCGGATAATGTTTGGAGGAAATTTGCGGATAGTTTTTGGAGTACAATCCGAACTTGTTGAATATCTATACTAGGACCCGGATGTTTTTATCATATTTTTCCGTTATGTTCTTGTTTCCCTTTTATTTCATGACAAATGTAAGATGATGATTTACGCTAATCTCATTCAATTATGTCATTAGGCACAATTAACACTAACATTAACTGAAAATGGTTGCAATTCTAGCTATAACATTCATTATAAACATCGCACATGACATAGCCTACAAAGCCTAAGGGAATGATTTTCTCTTCAAATGTCTAAATGTGTTGCTTTAATACTTTGGTTGGTTGGTTCCTCAGTTTAGGGGCTGCGACAACGCGGTCATGTATCCCCGTGTACTTTGGGTGTGTCTAGAATCTGCCTGATAACCGGTGTTAATTTTGATGGCTGTATTAGTGTGTGTATCTGTTTTTTTAAATTTAAGTACAGATTGCAACTTAGAATTTTTCAAATAGTTCCTACTTTTGCCGCCAAACGCCACCGTCAACGACTACCAGGCCTAGTTCAGAACTTAGCTACTAGACGCCACCGCAGTCGGCTCTTGGCAACGAACGTAGAAACCTAAGAGCGTTGTATACATTCTTAACCTATACAATTTGGCTTCACACAGGTGTAATTAGTGGAAGGTTCTTTAACATGCCATAAATCTATGACATGGGACCGCCGGCTTTACTTCCCCTCCGAAGGAAGGCATACTGAGGGATTTTTAACGCTCTTAAAAAATCTGACGACTTCGGCCGGGTTTGAAGCCGCTATCTTGGGCATAGAAGCTCAGCATGCTACCGACTACGCCACCGTAGCCGCCGCTTTAATACTTTCTCTAATTAAAACTATTATTGTAATGCCAGTAGATTCTGATAACAAATGTGCGGATGCGAGGCGGATGCGGATACCAGTCATGCGGATGCGGGGCGGATGCGGATAACGTTTTGTTTATCTGCGCAAGGCTCTACAAATAGGACAACAAGAGTTATATCTGGCCAAAACAACGGAGACTGTTTTATACTGGCCACCTCGTGCTATAGAGGCTAGCATTCTTGGAGGTCACCCCTGAGGCCCAGATTCGATTCCCGGCTCTATTATGAAATGTAATTCTACATCAACCATCCTAGAAGTGGTTTACTGTGGTCTTCCTGCCTGGACTTCTACTCTAAGCAAACGCTGGGATGGCACCAAACAGCAGTCCACGTCCATCTCCTGCCCAATCCTAGCCCTCGATAGCAAATCCACACACTAGTACAGATCTCTCAACGACACAGATCCACATACACACATGGGGCTATATGACAAGAGTGTCGCAAATGCCCTAAACAACAATAACAATGTTACTTTATACTCAAACTGTCACATCTCACATAATTTCTGACTAATTGCGATGTTCTCCTCACTGTAATGAACCACATGCTGCTGGGTCAAGGAACAACGAAATTCGACATGCAAGCTACTCTCTGGGTGTCAAATAACAAAGCTTGCACCCAGCACATTATCTCTATAAATAAAGTAAACTTTCCGACTGAACATTCTGAATTTTTGGCTCAAAGTTGGTATTTATCCCGAATGAGTTGTATAATAACCAAATATACCCTCAGTTTGATTAATATCGGTTTGTTATCAGTTAGTGTCAAAGCTAGTGGAGCAATTAGCATGAAAATTCGTATCTAAGTAGTAGACACTCTTAAAATAAAACTGAGTTACACATTATTCATTTAAACCAAAGGGGTGAGGGGGTTAAGAGAAAGCCTGAAAGTTTAATCAGTAGTGCAATTGCACAATTTATATTTACCTCTTAACATTCTGCTGTAGGCTTAGTCGTGATTTCGAGGAATGCCCTCGAGACGGCTGCAAATCACTCATTGCTTCCGCGATAACGCAAGAAGCAAATATGCTGATATGCGTGTGTCTCGATAATGAATTTAAGAAGTGATATATTCTACATTATTTACGCAAATTATTTAATCTGGCTATAGATAGAGCCCTGCGTGGATAGACAAACCGTTATCTGCATCCATCCCGCATCCACACGACTGTTATCCACATCCGCCCCGCATCCGCACGACTTTTATCCGCATCAGCTAACATTACAATAATATTTTTATTAATTTATTTGATAAAGCATATAGTACTGCTCGGTTCCAAGCTCGGTGAACTTGCGGGATGAAGGGCAGAGGCAGAGTAGGAGCAGGCGAGAATTGAGAAGCCTGTCAACAGCCCACCGTGTTACCTGACATGCTCGTCTATTCCAATACTGCTAACGTAGGGTCTTTTCTGAAACCAGTGTGGTGTTACGAATAAGTCAGTGAGTCACCGATCAATGTATTTGGTTCGGTACTATAAATGCACGGACGGAGAAACCTCATCACTCGTCAACACCATTTCTCATAGTCCGCGATGCACATTCCTCTCAGGTTCACGCAGCTTAGACTCGAGCAGTATTAAAGCAACACAATTCGACATTGGAGGAGAAATTCGTTCCCATAGGTTATGTATGAATCGAGGGACAATGTTGACTGAGTTTTGTCCCTCTGAATAACGGCAAGTTAAACAGCGGGAGGCTAATTATAGCACTTACTTAGTAGTCGAATATATACTACCCACGCAGGCAAGCGCAGATGTAAAGGATTCTTTATTGGCATAAGTCAACACTGAGGGTATTTCTACGACTGGATTTTCTCACTTCTCTATTCTCATACAATCCAAGCGAAAGCTAATAGGGAAATAGTAAGAAACGCGTGAAGACGCAAATCTTAGCAAAAACTAAAATTATTTAAAAAAAGTCCAGCTCAACATTATATTCTAAAAACTATCCGCAAATTTACTCTAAACATTATCCTCAGTTTATCCGCTATCCGCACAGCCATGCAAACTATATCCACATGGCGAATTTATTTTCGGTTTATCCGCATCCGCGCAGGGTTTTAGCTATGATTCCGCTCGCTGGCTATCATCATTGCTCGAGAAAAATAAATCTGATTCCCAATGTCTACTAGCTCTGACACCAAGTCGTGGAGCTAGGAACGACCTTGTTGTTGTTGTTGTTGTTGTTGTTGTTGTTGTTTGAGTATTCAGTCTTTTGACTGGTTCGATGCAGCCCTCCACGCCTCCCTGTCCTGAGCTAATCGTTTCATCTCTACATAGCTACCACACCCTAGGTCCGAGACAATCTGTTTAACATATTCTAACCTTGGTCTACCCCTACAGTTCCTGTCCTCGATCCTTCCTTCCATAACTAAACTTGCTATTCCTGGGTGTCTTAGTATGTGTCCTACCAACCTATCTCTTCTCTTCATTAGCAGTCGCCAAAAACATCTTTCCTCTCCCATTAGTCATAATACCTCTTCGTATGAAACCCTATCTACCCATCTGATCGTCATCATTCTCCTGTAACACAACATATTTTCAAAAGCTTCAATTCTCCTGTTTTCTGCTGCACCAATAGTCCAAGTTTCACTTCCATAGAGTGCCACGCTCCAGACAAAGGTTTTCTAAAATGACTTCTTAACACCTAAATCTATATTCGATGTCAACAGATTCCTTTTCTGTAGAAATGATTTCCTTGCCTGAGCCAACCTATATATCCGCATGGCGAAATATTTTTCGGATATCCGCGGGTTTATCCGCAGATATCCGCATCCGCGCAGGGCATTAACTATGATTCAGCTCTCTGGCTATGAACATTGTTCGAGAAAAAAAATCTGATTCCCACTGTCTACTGGCTCCAACACCAAGTCGTAGAGTTAGGAACGGCCTAGCCTCCATGGTTGTATCACTGCGTCAGTCACGGTGTAGCATAATTCGTGGAGATGTGTTCGTACAAAAGGAAGAAGTAAGACTCCCTCAAGTCGAGCACCTGTTGAAGTGGAGCCAGCCTCCGCCTTGGGCAGAGAGGACAGGTGGACACAGCACACGGAGCAGGTGGTAGATTCATACAAAGAAGGTATTAACGCACCAAGGGATCGAGTTTCACCCACAACGAAACTGATATCCTGTTAGAATTTACATCGAGCCATGGCGACAGCAACATTCTGTGATACCTTTGACGAGAACGTTAATATACGGTACCAATGCGCATTTTGCACAGAATAAACTCGACGAAGGATATAAAGTTAGCCTATGGTATAAATAATAAATATATAAAGAAAATTATTGTTGAGCTAATGATTGTAAGCTGGGGAACAATCCCGAATATCGGCTTCGGTGGCGTAGTTGGTAGCATGCTGAGATTCTATGCCCAAGGTCGCGTGTTCCAACCCGGCCGAAGTTGTCGGATTTTTTAAGAGCGTTAAAATCCCTCAGCAAGCCTTCCTTCGGAGGGGAAGTAAAGCCGGCGGTCCCGTGTCATAGATTTATGGCATGTGTTGGCAACTCTGGCACTGTACATACTCTAATGACAGTTGGTCCCCCTGCTGGAGGGTTGTTGACCCATTAAGAGGAAGGGTCGTTTTCTTACCTGCGTCAAGCAGGACTCATTTGCAAGCAGGTAGCAGTGGCTATCGGACATGGTGTCATAGCACGCATGTAATATCTACTGTACTTGTTCAGTGTTTAATCATGTACATACAGTGTAAAATATATTTCTTTATACAGTCCACCACATCGTATTCTATGTATTCGACATAAGTTTTTGGTCCTCCGGGCACGATTAGATGGCAAGGAAAACAGTGAAAATTGAACTCTGTGATCCCAAGACAGCATGGCTTCGCACGAATGCCGTGGGTTGCTGGCGGCATGGCGACTACTGGACAACAGAATTCATCATCCTGGTAAGTCACCGATCATCCTTAATTATTCCTTGTGACTCATATGCATTCCTTTGTTTCTCCATTCAAAACTGTTCGTTTGTACTTGCAATGTATTGGTATTGCTAGTGATCACACATGATTTCGCCCGTAAAACTGTATGTTATTTGTACGCAATTTTCCCGCAACTCTTTGAAACAAAACCAGGAGTTCATCTTTGTATTATGTAAATATGTTAGGTATTTGTCTTTTCGTTTTGTCATTCTTTTACGTATATGCATTTGGTCTATTGTGATTTTATATCATTCAGCAGTTTATTGGGAATTGCTAGTGAAAAATGGAACAAAAGATAAAATCACTGTGTAGCAAAAGGGGTAGGTTAAAGGCTAGCTTATCTCGCATACAAGGCTTCGTAGAGAAATTAGATTCTCAATCTAAGGACGTAGATCAGTTGGAAGATCGACGGGCTCACTTATCAAAAATCTGGGAAGAATATGAAGCAGTTCAATCACAAATAGAGGATTTGAAAGAGGATGAATCATTTCAAGCAGAACAAGAATCTTATCGCTCCGACTTTGAGGAGCAATACTTCAAAACATCTGGTCTTATAAGATCCATAAACAGTGCAATTTCCAAGTCAGCAACTTCGCTAAGTGATTCTATTGGTGAATCAACTTCCAGTTCGCAAACACGTTCAGTTAAGCTGCCTCAAATAAGTTTACCTACATTCGCAGGTGATTATTTAGAATGGCCCAATTTTGCCGATACCTTTAAGAATCTCATTCATGAAGATGCAAATCTGTCAAAAATACAGAAATTTCACTACCTAAAATCAGTGGTATGAGGCAGGGCGGCAGACGTGTTACAGTCTCTAGAAATATCTGCAGCGAATTACGACATAGTGTGGAACCTGTTAAATGAAAGGTTCAATAACCGGCGAGCAATTGTTTCCTCCCACATTAATTCGGTCCTTCAGATTAACAAAATAGAAGTAGAATCTTCCAAGGCATTAAGAGACTTGTATGACGGCTTCAGAAGGCACATACAGTCGCTATCAGCGCTTGGTCTGTCTTGTGAAGAACAATTAGATGCCATTTTGATACATTTAATAACAAGCAGATTTGACGCTGAAACATTAAAAAAATGGGAGACCTCGTTACCAACCTTTGATCTTCCATCGTATCAGACACTGGACAAATTTCTACTCGAAACATGTAATGCATTGGAATCGATCGAAACTAAGAATTGTGATCGCACAAAACAGCTGAAGCAGGTAGGCGTTTCATCTAAACCGAATGCATCTGGTTTCAAACCGAGGCCATTCACGAACCCAGGAAAAAATTGTTTCCTTTCACAGAAAAATCAGAAATGCCCGCTTTGCACGGAGGAACATCCCATATTTAGATGCAGAACCTTCACTTCTATGGGTGTTTATGACAGATGGCGGGAGATCAAGAAGCATAAGCTCTGTGTTAATTGCCTGTCTGGAAATCACTTCGCTAACGAGTGCACTCGTTCATGTTGTAAGCTGTGCAAGGATAAACACAACACCTTGCTTCACAGGGACCAAGGGTCACCGAACCACAATAATAGTCAAACTTCAAACAAGAGTATTGTGTCCAATAATACTTCATTGTCTCCCCTTAATGAGCAACATAGTAGTAATGCTGTTTCATTGCACAATCACAACAATGATGTTTCCTCTCATGTATTGTTGTCGACAGCAGTAGTGAATGTCAACAATTCAGAGGGAAAAACCCGTCATGCTCGGGTTGTGTTACACAGCGGCTCGCAACTCAACTTCATAACCAGGGAATTAGCTCATCAATTACGATTGTTAAAGACAATGACTAATATTCCGATACATGGGTTGCATAACACTACCATCAAGGTGGGGTCGGTGGTAAGAACAAAGATTTCTTCGCGGTTCGGTTCCTTTGAACGAATCATGACATTTCACGTAATACCTTCAATTACTGGTCAGTGCTTACCCACTAAAAATATCAACATCACAGATTGGAGTATTCCAGAGTTTATATTAGAAAACCTTGCGGATCCTCAATTTAATGTGTCATCATCCATAGACATTCTCATTGGAGCAGAATTCTTTTACGATCTTATCGGCGCAGAACAATTTCAGCTCGACAGTTTCTCAAACAAACTACCGTTGTTTCGCAACACGGCTCTTGGCTGGGTAGCAGCAGGTAGTGTTGGTTTGTCTGAAAGGCACGCGGATAACAGTTCTTCCTGCCTCTTTGTGTCAGGTAAGATATTCAATGAGCCGGGGAAAGCACTGCTTGGCCAAGGACATTCTGAGCAAGAGATTAGTGAGAGGCTATTTACTGACGGTCACAGAAGGAATCCACAGGGTAGGTTCATAGTCCCACTACTCCTTAAAGAGGACCCGAGTCAGCTAGGTAGCAATGTTAATGAGGCAATTAGACGGTTTCACAGCCTAGAGAAGCGTTTTGAAAGGCAGCCCCAAGTCAAGTCGGAGTACGTACAGTTTATGAGAGAGTACACTGACCTGGATCATATGGAGGAAATTCCCAGTAATGAGATAAACAAACCATTACAGTACTACCTTCCGCATCATTGTGTATTTAAGGGTAATTCATTGACAACGCGCACTCGCGTGGTATTTGATGGCAGCTCGAAGGGCGATTCTGTATTATCCCTCAATGATTTGTTATTAGTAGGACCGATCGTTCAGGATGATTTATTTTCAATATTGGCTAGATTTCGCATGCATCGCTATGTATTGACCGCTGACATAGAAAAAATGTATCGGCAGGTCCTCATAGAACCTGCACATACTGACTTTCAGCGTATCGTGTGGAGGGAGTCCCCTAAGGACGAGCTTAAACATTATCGTCTCAAAACAGTCACATATGGCACGTCATGTGCACCCTTCCTGGCCACGAGATGCCTCTCTCAATTGGCGAATGACACTAAGGAGGAATTTCCTGAAGCTTCGAATGTAATACGGTGGGATTTTTATGTTGACGATTTAATGACAGGTTGTGAATCAACTGACGGCTTAAGAACCACTCACAAGTGTGTTTCAGATATTTTATCCAGTGCGGGTTTTACCTTAAGAAAATGGTGTTCGAATGAGCCCAATGTACTATCGAGCATTTCTAACCACGAAACAGATCCCAAGTACATTATTAAGGTAGATGAGGGTGAAGACTTGAAGTTGTTGGGGCTATCTTGGAAACCCATCACAGACACTTTTCAGTTTGAGTTGAGAAGTGATTTCAGTTCGACACAGATAAACAAAAGAATAATTCTATCAGACCTGGCTAAAATATTTGACCCCTTAGGGCTTTTGGCCCCAGTATTGATTAAGGGTAAGATTTTCGTCCAGCAACTGTGGCAAATGAACTTAAATTGGGACGACGTTCTCACAATAAAACTTCAAATTAAATGGATTCGTTATATGCAGGATATTGCTAAATTGAAGGAGTTCAAAGTGCCTCGTCATGTTAGGGCAGTAGAATTTGTGGAGTATGAAATTCATGGATTTTGTGACGCGTCTCAGATTGCTTACGGCGCTTGTGTTTATGTAAGATCTCAGACAGGAGATGGTAAAATAACAGTTCACTTATTGTGTTCCAAGTCTCGCGTTGCGTCATTAGGCTCAGTAACTTTACCAAGATTAGAACTATGCAGTGCTGTATTACTTGCTCAGTTGGTCGAAAGAGTCATGAGATCCATAAACGTAACTAAAGACAAGTGTTTTTGTTGGACTGACTCCACAATAGCATTAGCATGGATTTCGGGCCATCCACACCAGTGGAAAACATACGTCGCTAATCGAGTGTCGCAGATTCAACAGTTGACAAATATTGATTGTTGGCAGCACGTCTCTACTCATCATAACCCAGCAGATATGATCTCGAGAGGAGTTACCGCGGAGAAGCTGTTAAATTCATCATTTTGGTTATCGGGACCATCTTGGCTTTCAGATAATAAAGACGAATGGCCTTCACAGCAGAGGCATAGCTCTCAAGAATTACCTGAAGTTAGGAAAACTAAAATCGTTCTAGTGTCATCTACAGAATCCCTTGGATCGAATCTGATTAACAGATACTCTTCCTGGAGCAAGCTGATTAGAATAACAGCTCTCGTGCTCAGATTTATCAAAAATCTTAAAACTAAAACAGACAGACAAACAGGTGCTCTTAATCCGGTAGAACTAGAGCAGGCTAAGTATTTATGGTGTAAAATTGCGCAAGGTTCTGAATTTTCACAAGACATAAAGGCTCTCAAACAAAATTTGCCACTACCCAAGGGAAGCAAATTACATGGATTAGCACCGTATTTGGATGAGCAGGGTCTGTTACGGGTAGGAGGCCGTCTGCAAAATACTAAACTATCGGTCAACAGAAGACATCCTATTTTATTACCTGGCAATCATCGCATTACAATAATGTTATTTGATCATTTTCATTTTGTTTTTCTTCATGCTGGAGCTCAGACTTTATTGACTATGATGCGACAGCAATACTGGCCTCTATGTGGGAGGAACGGTGCTCGAAAAGCAGTGTATCGATGTAAGACGTGTTTTCAATTCTCGTCTCGGCCGTATCAACCGATAATGGGATCGCTACCTGAAAGGAGAGTAGTTCCCAGTCGACCATTTGCATCTTCAGGAATAGATTTCTGTGGCCCAGTATATTTACGGCCTTCCTCCAGTAAGGGCGCTCGGATTAAGGCATATATAGCTATGTTTGTTTGTTTTGCCACAAAGGCTGTACATATTGAACTTGTAAGCGATCTGTCTACAGCTGCTTTTTTAGCATCACTGAAAAGATTCATGGCTAGACGAGGAACTTGCACTCACATATTCACTGACAACGCAACTAATTTCGTAGGTGCATCACGTGAGCTAAAGAAATTCTTTAATGATATGAATACCAAGCAGTCACTCATAAGCTTTGCTACTGAGAAGGGGATTCAGTGGCATTTTAGTCCTCCTGGCTCACCTCACTTCGGAGGGTTGTGGGAGGCTGCAGTTAAATCTGCTAAGTATCACCTTAAGAGAATAGTAGGAAATGCTGCATTGTCGTTTGAAGAAATGACTACAGTGCTTGTACAGATAGAGGCAGTTTTGAATTCGCGCCCCCTCTGCCCACTATCCTCTGATCCCAATGATCCGGAAGTATTAACCCCATCCCACTTCCTGATCGGTGGCTCATTTCATCTTCCTGTGGAAGAAGATGTGTCTCAGACTCCCTTGAATAGACTGAAGCGCTGGCAACTGCTTCAGGCTATGTTCCAGCAATTTTGGCGTCGATGGTCCAAGGAATATCTCGGACAACTCCAACAGCGTTCTAAATGGCGGTCGCCCGGACAATCCCCACAAATCGACACTCTGGTTGTTCTGAAGGAAGAGGGCGTGCCTCCGCTTCATTGGAAACTGGGCCGTGTCGCAGCAGTGCATCCAGGAACCGACGGAGTTACGAGGGTTGTTACCATCAAAACACCCAGCGGAGCTCTTTTGAAAAGAGCAGTGTCAAGACTTTGCCCATTGTTGAGTGAAGAGAAGTGAATTGTTTAAATGTTTGTGTACATAGTGTTTATTTCAACTCTTATTCCAGTTAATAGAACAAAGTGACAGTATTTAATTGTTGTTTGAAATATTTGCTATTTCAAGGGGGGGGGGGGAGTATGTTGGCAACTCTGGCACTGTACATACTCTAATGACAGTTGGTCCCCCTGCTGGAGGGTTGTTGACCCATTAAGAGGAAGGGTCGTTTTCTTACCTGCGTCAAGCAGGACTCATTTGCAAGCAGGTAGCAGTGGCTACCGGACATGGTGTCATAGCACGCATGTAATATCTACTGTACTTGTTCAGTGTTTAATCATGTACATACAGTGTAAAATATATTTCTTTATACAGTCCACCACATCGTATTCTATGTATTCGACAGCATGTAAAAGAACCTTGCAATAGTTACACTTGTGTGAAGTTAAATTATAGGTTAGATTTGACTAAAGCTCTTAAGTTCCAACATTCGTCGCCAGGAGCCGACTGAGGTGGCATCTAGTAACCAAGTTCAGAACTAGCATTTGGTAGCAAAAGTAGGGACTACTTAAATATTGAATGTCTGCAGTCCTTACCTGAATCACAGATAACACACTCTAATACAGTCATTACAATTAACACCGGTTATCAGACAAATTCTACATACACCTAAAGTACACGGGGCTACATGACCGCGTTGTCGTAGTCCATAAACTGAGGAACCAACCAACAATCCCAAAATCACTTGTCAATTCTACAAACCAGTTTGAATGCATCCTACGATTTCACGAACTGCTGCTTTCTACGCACTGAAAGTATCGATTACAGATACTAAAGAATCACCTCTATAATAAAAACAACAACAACAACAACATATTACTTCACGTTTCAACTGTCGAATATCATCTCCTCTTCTAATAGTATAGTCTATATTCCTTGTCTTAGTTCTCTCTGAACGATTTTGCCGTAGTTGGCTACCAAAACTGCTCGTGGTCCACTTCCTGGTGTATCAGATTTCATTCTTGGCTGTCTTCCTGGAAGTCTGGGTTTGATTCCAATCTCTGTCAAAAAAAGTTTAGTCTAGTCTAGGGCTGGAAAGGGGTACTCTCAGCCTCGTGAGGCAAAACTGAGAAGAAATTCGATCAATTCCTAATAATAATAATAGTAATAATAATAATAATAATAATAACGGAAACGATAAGGAAAAGGAGATTGATATTTTTTGGGCATATTTACAGAATGGATGATTCCAGATTAACAAAAAGGATATTCAAGCACCTTTGGGAGAAAAGTGGAAGTGAAACTTGTACTGTTGGAACAACAGAAAAGAGGAGAATTGAAGTGTTTGAAATGTGGTGTTACAAGAGAATGATGATCAGATGGGAAGATAGGGTTACGAATTAAGAGGTATTAAGACGAGTGGGGGAGGAGAGATGTTTCTGGCGACTGCTAATGAAGAGAAGAGATAGGTTGGTAGGACACATATTAAGACGACCAGGAATAGTAAACTTAGATATAGAAGGAAGGGTCGAGGATAAGAACAGTAGGGGTAGACCAAGGTTAGAATATGGTAAGCAGATTGCCTCGGATGTAGGGTGTGGTAGCTATGTAGAGATGAAACGATTAGCTCAGGGCAGGGAAGCATAGAGAGCTGCATCAAACCAGTCGAAAGACTGAAGTCTCAAACTACAATATAAGAGATGACACTGTGGACAGAGAGATTTTTCGAAAGAAGGTGTTAAGTATGGAAGGATTCCAGGGAAAGGAGGAAAGGAAACCTGGGGCGAAGTGGTCTGAGGACAGAAAGAAACATCATAGTCTAAGAATGAAGAAATATTGGGAAGAGCAGGAGAGAAATCAACAAAGAGTGACGCATTGAAAATGGCGCGTGGTCCATAGCAGAAAGAATAATAATAATAATAATAATAATAAATCCTATGCATTATAACACGGTAATTAAACCAGAAGCCTTATATGCAGCCGAAACATTGTTTCTCACCACCCAGGGACCACTTAGAAGGCTGGAGGTCAAGGAATGAAAAATATTTCGCAAAATTCCATAACAACAAATTAATCCATGTCAGGAACGAAACTCTTTACCAAAAGACTGGAAAACTCTCGGACCCAATAAAGAAACGGAGAATTGATTTCTATGGGCACATCCTCCGAATTAATTCAAATAGACTAAACAAAGAGATCTTCGACTACTTTCGTAATAAAAAAAACTCTTTGGTTTAAGGAAACTGAGAAAGACCTCGTAGAACTCCAAATTCCAGACACCATGCTCATGGACAAATCAGCCAAATCCATCACCAAGAATCAGAAACAACGGTTCCAAGTTAAAATCAAACAAAAGCGTACGATCCACATCTCTGCCGAAGAAAGGGAAGCAATATTTCAAAGGATGAGGAAATGCTGGGCTAAAAGGAAAACTCAAAACAATAAAAACAAGATGTTCAGCAAAGAACATATAGCCTACTTTCTCCTAAATGTATGGGTATCTTTATGTTCGACCCCCACTATTATGTGTCAGGAAACTGTATCATAATGATGGTCATTATAACACTCTTTTTCATTATGATACAGTTTCTCCAGCCAATCAGAGCTCGTTCATTGACCAATTAGGTAACGATACCTACTCGCGTGCGCTCAAAATCCAACATGTCTATATAAATTACCGAAAGTGTACCGTCCATAATGTTCTCGTAAATAAACTGGTTAATATGAGACACTGTACCTTAATATCCTTAAATCCAATTTCTACACAGCGGGTTGTTTTCAAACGATTTCCGTGACATTTTTACTGAATACTGATGCTCAATCTGCACATACGGCATTGAAGCTCACAGAGCGCATGCGTCGGTCGGTCAGTGAGCATGGACATCAGAGATATCCTACACTGCGCAGCACCCGATCACAAAATTCTAGTGACAATCTCAACAGATATTTATGAATATTTATGTTAAAACATATAATAAAGTTGTAATTATCGTCGAACATAAACAGTCGTATGCAACTCGCCTATAATGGTAATTAAGACACTAGTATAGAAATTATAAAACTCGCATACGCTCGTTTTATAAAAAATACTCGTGTCTTAATTATAGCCATTATAGGCTCGTTGCATAATGTACTATTATGACTCTTTGTCCTCATCCCTAAAACAATCACCCCAACCACAATGTATTGTTTGTTTTCTTTTATATTGATAATAAGCCAGTAAGTGTCAAGATCAATATTATATACTTTATGATGATTGAATAACAAAACTACTAACTTCTTGTAATGCATTCACGTCCGTTAATCTCTATATTAAGCCAGCCTGCAAAATTAAGAATCTTCCGCCCCAATCACAGTAGGTGGTGCTGCGACCTATCAGTGAATTAATCTTTATCTTGTACGCCTATGCACTGCCATCGTAATGTACTACGATGGCAGTGTTCTATGGGTGTTGAATGAGTAGGCAGTTTAAAGTAGCCAAGAGGGAGGCGATCCAGCTGGCAGTGTTTAAAGGTATTCGGAGCGCGATCGTGGCTAATAGTTGAACTACCAGTATTACAAAATTGCCATACTTCAGGAGGCCAGCTCAGGCATTTACACAGCGTTATGTTTGGAGCAATATTACCCACATAACCCACAAGAGGACAGCACCGTACAGAGGCATTAAGAAGGCTGTGGTTAATGACAACGTGTATCTAGTTCTTCTATTCTCCTTTTTCTAATGTCTTCTGTTTATGTGCGATGCTGGGACTGTGATTTTATTAATATACGAGTGTATACTTTATCCTCTCCTTTGAGCTAAATGACATTTTATTCAGTATCTGTGGAAAAAGCTCGTGCACATCATTTGTAAAAGAATTCAAGAAAAAAAACTAACTGTAGCAGTACTCGATCCCCAGTCAACTGCGTGTCAGACTAACATGCTAGCCCAGAGCTAACCGTATCCATGACGTCGGGTGTTCTTAACTGACATATTAGATACAAACTGTTGGCAAATAATGACTTTAAATAAACGATTTCTTCACTGCAGTACATCTTCATTAAAGATCATTTCATACAAAGTGTATATTATTGTATCAGTACGGTATATCACATACAACATACTAAAACTACTGAAATATAACACAGGCACATGAGGACAGCTGCCATCTTGTCGTGTGACACAACGGCTCAGCTCTTTTAAGCCACTCATACTGTATAATATTATAATATTAAATTATAATAAATAACGGATCACGACCTTCAGGATAGCTTAAACCCCCCTAGACTCAATAATCGGAATTGGTGGGTCTTAAGCTATTTATTAAAATGGTTGCATAATTCACACGGCCGCCATCCTGAAATGGCATGGCCGATGACCTTGAATTTTGGGTGAAAGACGCGTCCTATATAAAGGTATGTTGTCACCAAATTTGGTAGAGATCGGATGATTAGTTTAACCGTAATTTGATTTTACGTTTTGAACATTTGAGTGGCCGCCATTCTGTTTCGGTAAAGATGGCGGCGATATAAAGTATGACACTGAGGTGTCCTTTACTAGTGCTACCTCTGTACCAAATTTCGTTCAATTCGGTTTCACCGTGTTCGAATTGATAGGGGGGGACAGACATTCAGAGTACACACACTCACACACACACAGACACACACACACAGACTCACACACACACATACACACACACACACAGACTCACACACACACATACACACACACAGACAGACACACTTTTTTCGCCCTGTGTTGATCTCATAAGTCTACTTTCATTTTTTGCAAAAATCGAAAGTAGGCTAAAAATGATTGATTTCATGTACCCCAAAGTTGGGTGAAACAAGTAATGAACCCTTTACCCTCTGATGGATAAATGATTCGATGTTTTATTTCTTCAATTAATAAATATTTCTACCAGCGTCATGAAAATAGCCAGACGGAGATGAGGAAATTTCAAGCATTTGCTGGAGACAATGGGGACATACCTGCAGCAGTTTGACAAAAGGCTAAATACTTAGGATTGTGAAAAGATAGACCCTAGCAATGATTCAGAAGGACAGGTGGTGGCTACCTCAAAATAGAAAGGACGCGCAGTGAGACACGCTTCTGGTATGTTCATTGTAATATTCGCGCCTAGAAAAAATATGATGCAGTAACGTGAGTGGCTGATGAAAATACTAGACACTCCTACTAGGCCAAGGTCTGATAAAAAAAACCGCCAAGTTACAGAAAATGTGGAACCAATGGGAGAAGAATGCTTACCAGCGCGGCAAGTCTAGCTTGGGCACGCGATGGCTACCATTAACGCGGGAGATCGCCTAGACAACATCTCTACGATCGATTCTAGGATTAATGGGCATATTCTTGACCTGCGCTATTTTTCGAGTTCAATGATATTTATTTCATTCCTGTACCACTATTATTTTGAGAAATTTTTATATAATTTCCCCCTCTATCAATACCTAGGGCCGGTTCATTTATAAGTGGCGTGAAGAGCCAAGACATTGCTATTACTTTTGTTCGTCTGAGGACGTAACTTATTATATTTTGTGTGTCGAGGACACAGGTTACTTTACATTTTGCGCGTCTAATGACGTAGACACTTATACTTTTGCGTGTCATGAGGGCACAGAAATTATTAATAAATGTGTTAAATTCAGTGATAGGTAGTCACAGTACTATATTTTGTAGGGACAGTAGCATCGACAATTCGCCAACAGACAGTTCCGGGGAAAGTAGTACCTGAAACGGCGAATTTAGTAGTCAGATATCAAGTGTATAATAATTTAACTTTTTGAATCAGCACGAGAGATGACATCGCTTACCATGGAAGAAGTCTGGAACTATCAACACTCCGTCCAGATGGTTGAGATGAGCTAAGAAGCATTCAGTTGGGAGATGGCAGCGGATGTCCTTTGACGGGTGACTGGCCGAGGATGAGTACAGAATAATATTCTTATTATCTGATAGATTAACTTATGGTGTATGGGACATATTTTTGTAAATAATTTGCTTGTGTGATTAACGTAGTATATTTAGTTTTGGTCTGACACACCTTTTGCATGGAAACAGCTCGCATATGTTATTAGTGGAAGGTTCTTGTTTTTGATTGTTGTTCTAACTAACGTAGCTATGTGGACGACCGTGTTTGCATGTGTTACGCAATGCGGTTAAAAAAACGTCTCTCGGAGATATGTTGTGTTTCAGAAGTAGGACTGAAGTAATATAATTATACAGTAGATTGGAGGGTAATTAAATTTTTTAAGGTTTATTATTGATCAGATTCAGAGAGACTATTGCCTTTGGAGCAATGTGATTTGTGACGAAGAGCAGTCAGCTCTATCGTAGGTTTTAATATTTTTTTAAAATAGTTTGTGAGCATCCATTCAGCCGACCTGTGTGAAAGACGTCATGTCATTCCCACAAGTGTGTGTGTGTGTGTATTTTGTGGTCATTACAAGCGGGAATTTCAGCGTAGACTGATTTCTGTCAGCTTGGTGCCATGTCCATATTGTTACCTTGCGAGGGCAATTGTGGATATTTTGATTAATGTCTGACCATATGTTGAGGTGGTTGAGATTTGTTGCTGTTGATTCTTTGAGATAACGGCACAGCTGGTCAGTTATTTTTACACACTGGAGTTGGGACAATGACAGGTATTGAGGAAAGGGGAGCTGTTTCACAAGACGGACTGATGGTTGCTAGCGAGGTCATTAGTGGGGAGTGCTTGTTTGGCTCCGTAATTACTTGAAATACAGAATTAAGAACTGATCAATGATAAAAATTGTTTAAATAAATGGGAGTTGCCTACGAATCACGATAATCTCCGAAGCGTTAGCTTAACATGCAGTTTTGTTCATATAAAGTAATCTCAGCCGTTCAGGCTTTTGTTGTTGTTGGTTTATTCCATGTTTATATTCCATATCAGTGACCCGTGAAGTCACGTGCGATGCTGTATTTCCTTGCTTGTGTATTGAGCAATTTGCCGGTGTTGGCAGCTCATTTCGTCAAGTGCGTCATCGCGCTAATGGAGGGTCTTGAGGGAGATTTCTGTAAATAGTAGATTTTAGTGTGTGTGTCAGCATTAATTTTTTTAAGGGTTTTTATTAGTGTCATGTCCCATATCCGTAAACGTTGATTTACGAGATGATTGTTCGTAAGCATCGTGGCTGTGAACCCGTTGTAAACGAACAGTCATCCAAAGTACTCATTCCTCGTAGTTAGTCATTACGCGCACATAAAATCCAAATTGCAAGTTAGTGGAACCAGGATCCACATTTTAATAAAGGCGAGATCCGTCTGACTCCTCAGCATTGATAGATATTCCTGTCATGGGAAAATTCAGGGAGGATTTTTTATTATTGTTGTTTATATTCTTTTTATGCACTATTAGTCATTAAATCATGTTATTATTTTACGTCTTGTCACCTTTCTTTCTTAATTATAGTTTTAATCCTATGACCCTTACCTCAGTAGAGCATGTTGTTTGGCGAACGTAAACATCACATTGGAACTGAGCGCGACCCCTTGATTAAGATTTCTTATATATAAACACTGCTATTCTGAAGGGTTCAGTAAAGAAGAATAAATCGTAAGGTCCAGCTACCGTAGTGAAGACGCCATTACCCCTGCTATTTGGTCGTGAGACCCGGACCGTACTGGTTAACCTGTGGCTGATACTGACAAGTGAGTTAATTTTGTCTTGTAGGCTTATTTAGCAAATGTAATACGAGAGATCTTTAACGAGCCGACATCTTTCGATTTTTACTGCCTTTTAAAAATGCATTCCTTGCCTGGGAATTGAACCCGTGATCTTGGGAACATGAAGCAGACATGCTCCCACTGATCCACCAAGGAAACTGGAAACCAGTCAGACAATTGTAATTGTATCATTTGTTCGCACCAAGTACTGTAATTATAAAAACGTATTACTTCGTCCCAGAGAAGTATTTCTACCTCAAGACATTTCTGTGGGAACGATAATTGATTTGGAAACTTCAAGTAAATTTAAATGCAACATTAATTGAATTATGTGTCTCGTCAGACTTTATTCCGATATTGCGTTACAGTTCATCGTTAAAGGAGCACGACAGGGATAGAACAGTAAGTTTGAAGTTGACAGAACTTCTAGACTTTTTTCTGATTGATTATATTCTCTAGTGGCCATTTTTAACTCACCATATGATTCTTGTTCAAACGAAACATCGGGTGACTGTTGTTGTTGTTGTTGTATTGGGTTGTGTAACACTGACACCAGAATCATCTTCCTGTGGTTGACAAGCCACAAGGGAATTGCAGGAAACAATTAGTGGACCAAGCTGCGGAATAAGCGGTGCCACTACCAGCTTGACTGACGGAGGTACCTGCTAGGAATAAACAGCTGCTATCACCAACTTTCCTAACGACCCGAGTTCTACGACTTCATTTATACACTTTTTTTTTTCGTGTGGCCTCGTAAGAGGCCGTGTGCAGGTCTTTCTAGTTGACGCCCGTCGGTGACCTGCGCGTCGTAATGAGGATGAAGTGATGATGAAGACGTCACGTACACCCAGTCCCCGGACAACGGGAATGAAATCCAGGAGATTAAAATCCCTAACGGCCCAGCAGGGAATCGAACCCGGGACCCTTCGGGCCAAAGCCTAGCACGCTAACCAATTAGCCATGGAGCCGGACATTTACACACTGAAGAACCACGTGTTAATGTGTGGTTGGTAGTGCAAGAAGCGCATTTATAAATACGACGAAATGTATTTATATTTTCAGGAAATGAGTCTGAAAATATTTTTATATTTGAATTGCAGCCAATGGCCATAGCAGGGCATTTCAATTCAACGCCCGTAGGCTCCCTAACAAGTTCAATTTCAAGTAGTTCCAACTTTGACTACCAGACGCCTCTGTAACTGACACCCAGTGGCGAACGTTGGGACTTGATATAGCGTTTCTAACCAAATAACCTACAAATTTTGGCTACACACTGCCAATTGTAGTGGTAGGTTCTTTTACATGCCATCAATCTATGACATGGGCCCGCCGGCTTTACTTCACCTCCGAAGGAAGGCAAAATGAAGGATTTAAAGCTCTTAAAACTCCGACAACTTGGGCGATCTTGGGCATAGCAGTTCAGCATGCTACCGACTTTGATACCGAAGCCGTAGCTGAAAACAGGTGTTAATATTCCAACTTCAACGTGTGTTTACCTTTCAGCTCAGCATATTGTGTTGATCATAAATGTTGCTTAAATATGTGAACATATGGCACCCAAGTCCGATATTTTGAATTCAACTGAAAGCAGATGATAGAAAAGGAAATAGGCTACATTTAATTGCTCAGACTGGATTTTTTAAATTTAATTTATAAGGTGCGTTCTAAAAATAACGAGCCGGAGGCTGTAATGCGCGAACCGGTGACGACATCGGCTAATCGTGGCGTTTGTAACGAGGTGTGGTTCCGACCAGAGCGTGGAAGGTCACAGCCCGTCGCTAGAGGGCACGCGTGCACGTCACGTGACGATACAAAGCGAGCAGCAGCATGCATTAACGTCCAACCAAGACCAAGAGAGTAGCCCATTCGACATGCTTCCTGGCGTGGTTGAAGACTGTGGGGCACCCATTGGATACACACTTTCCGCAAGTGCAGTCGTTCCTTCATGATGGTGTGCACACTTCCGACGCTCAATCCGACCTCGGCGGCTATGGCGTTCACTGTCACTCGGCGTTCCTGGGTAATGAGTGCATCAACCAGCTGGACGTTGTTATCGGTAATGCAGGGGGTGCCCCAGACCGGGCATCATCGGCTAACGACATTCGTCCTTCCCTGAAGCGCTTGTGCCACGCGTTGACCCTTGCAAGGGACATGCAGTGTTCACCGTACACTTGTGACATTCGGCGATGAATGTCCGTTCCCCCTACTCCTTCCGCTGTCAGAAACCGAACAACACCTCTTTGCTCTTCGTTTGACGCCTCCATGTCACTGTTTGCAATGCGACTGGCAGCGTTGGACGATTGATGCATGCTGCTGCTCACTTTGTATCGTCACGTGACGTGCACGCGTGCCCTCTAGCGATGGGCTGTGACCTTCCAAGCTCTGGTCGGAACCACACCTCGTTATACACGCCACGATTAGCCGATGTCGTCATCGGTTTGCGCATTCCAGCCTCCGGCTTACTCTTTGAACGCACCTTATACATTGCTCTTTTTTTTTCTTGGGTTAGCTGTGCAGGCCATTATTCCCCTTTTGTTTTGTTTATATATTCATGAATTCCGATATTTATGGAGCTTGCTGGATCATCACGAAGTCCTCTCACGAATCATCAGAATCAAGCTTAAACTATTATAATTGTATATATCAAGATTTTGGATATTTCTTGGTAATCTTGCGAAGTATTCTATCCAGAAAGAGGCAATAGAACTCCAGAACATTTACGTATGAACAGTGACAGATAGATTATTTTCGCATGGCATTATGACTGTCTTTGAAAGTCTTTCAAATATTTAGGATCGGTATCTCGAACCAGAATGAGATAGCAAAGGAAGTACAGCAGAGAATAACTAACGTGAATCGTGTTTTCTATAGCTTGATCAATCTTTTCAAATCACGTTTGACTTTCAGGAAAATAAATTACATCTCTACATGACCTTGGCGAGACGTGTGATTCTGTATGGCAGTGAGACTCGGGTCACCCCACATACGCTTAAAGAGCGAATCTGTGTTTTTGAAAGGAAGGCCTTACGGAAAATATATGGTTCAATTATTATACAGAAACCAAAAGGTGGGAAAGAAGACCTCTGAAAAACCTGTATGAACGCTTTGAGAAGACGAACGTCAACCGAATTGTAGAGAGGAGGAGGTTGCAGTGGTTGGGTCATACTATTAGAGCGGAGGATTCCATATCCAATTGTGTTTTCAACTCAACACCAACTGGAAGACGCCCAAGAGGCCGCCCTAGAACAAGATGGAAGTATCGGACGATAATGGCTTTTGGAAAGGTTACAGCATTAGCAAAAATGGTGACCGTGGAAGGTGATCTATGCTTGTGAGCAAATCTCAGTCCCGCTTGTTGTAATTAATACCTGTGTTAATTTGTATTTAATTTTAGTTTCAACGCTCTTGTTTTTTGCCCTGGAGCTTAATGGCCTGTTAAAAGCAATAAATGGCGATGAAGATGATTGTGCATAAAACTAGGCCTAAAAGTAGCCTATAGCTCAAGTTGTTGCAGTGTATACCGCACATTAAATGGCGAAGTTGTTGTTTAAATAGAGCTCGGAAGAAGATATTTAGAATCTTTATACGCCATGAAAGAGAAAGAACTATGAATTGGATTGGCCCTCTGATATTTGTGAAGCTCATTCTAACCTACTTCCATGACTGTAGAGAATGCGCCATCCAATTCTATTTGGAACACAGCAGCCGTTGATATACGATTTAACTTTACCACATTTCTAATGAGATAAAATGTCGAAGATAAATATTTATTAAAATGGTCATTCAACTGGTATGGCAAGAAGAATGTATGTTTTGACAACTCATAACCGTTGGGCACAAGCTGGACTAAATGTGGTCCTTAATGGCTGCCATGTGAGTCGTAGCTCATCGGCTGCAATGCACGTGGTAGTAGAGGATGGATATGTTCAGTGAGACTACTTCCCCCACGAGAACTGTCAAAAAATACCAAGTTCGAGTAAACGAACTCTAGGCGTATTCGCTCCGATTTACTGTATATTGTATGTATTACCCGGCTGACGAGTCTCTGCCGTTCTGAAGTGAGTCGGGGTCAACTGTTTACATCTTTCTATCGGCGCGTTAGAGCTAGTGTGGAGCAAGAGGAAAGGCATGCACACTCCACATCAAGCGTTATTGACACTTGGAGATCGTGTGTTATTCTGCTGCTTATGCTAATATATCATTTGGAATAATACTAAAATTAATACACTACTCTTCAGTTAAGCCCATGAATGCCTCAAAACAATTCACTTAACATAGACTTGAAAACACAACTGACTAATATCTAATCGGATAAATGTCGAAGAGGAACATTAATTAAAAGTGACAGTCAATCTGAAAGACTCGACTTTGTATCATTTTAAATGCTACAAATGCTGAAAAATGCTAGAACGGCTGGAGGCTTCTCGCTTCGCTCGAAGCCAAAGACTCTTGCCATGTTAGAAAATTATCTGCATAGTACTTATCTTGCTTATCTTGTTTCAAATTACTCGCGAACGGCAAATGCAAACCAAGGGCAAAGCAAGGTCAAGCGCGCGGGATGCCGTCACGCTCACCAGAGTGCGCGGGGACGTGCCCCTTCCATCCAGTCTAAACACACTTATAGTGGGCGATGTATTGAAGATAGAGATATGCTCTCGCGGACTTTTTGTAGAACTTTTCATGCTGACCAATTCTTACGCTCATAGTATATTGATATTTTTAACGGTTTGCCCAGCGTAAGCTTAAGAAGCGCACAGACGCCAAGTTAATTTTCGACTTTTTCACTTAAATCGTTACTGCTTGGCTTCCTTTGATCATACATAAATTATTTTCTACAGAATCTTTCCTCGAGATATCCTTTACAGAATGGTGAAAACCGCATCAAAATCCATCCAGTGGTTCTCGAGATTACCCGTGACATCCAAGAATCGGGGATTTTGTCTTATATTAACGAAGTAGAGATTGTCGGGGAACACATGCACCAAGCAGTACTATGACGTCACACACCTCAGTGCATCTGGGTGCATTTCGTCCCGTCACCGTAACGTAACGCCAGATCCCAGCGTAACGACGAAGTCGACAAGATCATTTAAAGTGATAAAATGGTCATTTAACTCATTTGGCAAGTCGAATGGATGTTGACAGTTCATAACTGCTGTTGGTCATGTGCTGGAATACATCTTGTCCTTAATGACTGCCATGTGAGTCGTAGCTCGTGACGCAATGATCCGTCGACATACATACCGCGCAAACTGTACTTCTCGGGTCCAAGCTGTGTGAACTTGCGGGGTGAGGGGAAGGGGCAGGTGAGAAGAGAGGTGCCGGTCAACAGTTCGCCGTGTTATCTGGTATTCCTGTCTATTCCAATACTGCTAACATAGGGCCGTTGGTCAAACCACTGTGGTGTTGCGAATGGGAGTGTGAGTCACCCACCAATATATTTGGTTCTGTTACTACGCACGGTCCGGTCGTCTGTCATTATCAGGGCTCGCATAATTATGTGCTCAACTTTTCAGAAATATGTAGTCTATTTATTTGCTTAAAATTGGAAAATGTGTGATTATATTTGCAAAATAGGTTTATGTTCGACCCTGACTATTATATGTCAGAAAACTGTACTATAATGAGTATAACACTATTTTTCATTATGAAACAGTTTATCCCACCAATCAGAGCTCAGGAAACAGTTGTTTGACCAATTAGATAATAAGATGAGCTGAGTTCCACAGCCTTCTAATTTAAATTCCACTGCCTGGCCTAGTGTCATAGTAGGGTAATCGAGGAGGCCATGGTCAAGTACAATGCATTCTCTGCGTCTCATGCGCTCTGTTTAGTACATAAAACTGGCGAAACCTCGATATATATTTATGAATATTTATGTTCGAACATAAAATAGTTATAATAATTATCGTCTAACATAAACAGTCGTATGAAACTCGCCTTTAATGGTAATTAAGACACTCCTATGGAAATTATAAACATACTCGTGTCTTAATTATTGCCATTATAGGCTCGTTGCATAATGTGCTGTTTTCAATTTGTATCAAATTTATGTCCACCCAGTTACTCGAAATATAGTTGAAACGTCCAGCTGCTTGAATAATCCATAATCCTGTCTACTGTGCAAATGTTCCCGCTTAATGGGCCGGGGCTTGCCTCAGTTTCCGATCCGTCTTACTGTACTGCAGATGCGCGATACAAAATCATGTATGTGCTGTTTACGAATTTCATTCTAAAGAGCAGAATAAAAGGTCACTTCAAAAACTTTCATAGCACTCTGACAATACTCACGACAAGTTTCGCAGACCTGTAATTTCAAGTAAAATATATTGTCAATGTAAGGACTATTAGATGCTTAATGAGACTGTTGACTCTAGCCCTTCTGCTATATTTAATGACCAAGGAATTCCTGTCTTGAAATACTACCACAACACAGAGACAAGAGTGCATTCATGAAATAGAGGAGCAAATTACTGGAATTGCTAAGGGTCGAAAATATGAGCAGCAGTCATCTAAAGAGACCAACATACCACCAAATAAAGGAAATATGTACTTATGAATAAATACGACAGAATATGTATTTATTTATAAAAACGGCAAAAATATGTAAATAAATGGAAAATATTTAGTTAAATAAAAAATATTTAAACACATAACTATCCGGGCCTTAGTCATTATTAGGGCTAGGATTTTTAGGTGCTAAAAATTGGGAAATTTTTTTATGTATTAAAAATACCTGAAATATGTGTCAAAAAAGTAAAAATATTTAATTATAATTTAGTTTATTAATGTGAATATAAACGATGTGCAGTACTCACGAATGCAATTTATGCTATGTCTCACTGATGGCTGAAACATTACAATACACTACGAGATACATCTTTAGCTTGTCCATCATAAATTACCTACGATTATCGCGCAACACTTATTCTGAAGGCGCGAATCTGCGGCAATATGATTCTTTTCCTCGAGGTGTTGTGTAACTTGAGATCACTGTTCAGCTCTTAGATTGCTTTACCACATGGTTGGCCGAACAGACCCCCCCCCCCATCAGAAGTAAAATTATCCTTAAATTCTGCAACAGACGCGAGACGATAACTTGTAGTTGCTTTTAATTTAGGCATACTAGAACTGCGTTACACTTCACAGTGCCAGAAATGAACTGCATGTGAGTGACACTGGTCCCAAGTAGCTGAGTGAGGGGTGCAATATGGCTATGGACAAGGAAATCTTCGGCTTCCACAGTGAGTGGCACGGGGCGACAAGTTAAGAATAACACAGTTGCAAGCTGGCATACGCTGTGCATGAAGATTAGATAGCTCACAGGTTCTTCCCCGTTGAAGAAACACAGAACAAAAATTCATTAAACTGAAAGATCTAGCATACTGATGTAAAAAAAAATGTAAATATTATGTCTTTTTATGTGCTAATAAGTGAATAGCAGGAATTTATGTATTTATAGAAAATATGCTTAAAATATGTATTTACATAAAAAAATATATTTATTTACCTAAAAATCCGAGCCCTAGTCATTATATACCGTCATCGTCCACGATTCACATTCCTCTTAGGTTCACGGAGCTTGGACCCCAGCAGTACCGATATCTCCAGAAAAACAGATTGTGTCACACCGCTGACAACTCATAGTTCATACATCTATTGTCAGCGTGCCAGAAGTCATCTGGGTTTGAACTGATGCCTACCCGCGTACTGTGTACCGCGCATTCCAAAAACATCAAGCCGGTCTCTACCTGCTTCTTCCACTCAAAGCATTCTTTCTGTATTTGCACTCCGTGCTCTGTTTAGAAATAAACACAAAGCTATGTGAAAATGTCGACAGCAGAAAGGCGACCGTTAAAGTGGAATGAACAACAAGCACCATGTAAGAGGTAGCAGCAACTGACTGGCAATATATATATATAGGTCAGGAAAAGACAGAACGCGCATGCGTACGGTACAGACAATACCGCCGGAAAGGATTCGTCACACGTGTAAAAAGAGCTTAACTTATTTGTTAGGGGGCAGATGACCTCGATGTTCCACCCCTTAAAACAACAATCGTCATCACCTAACTTATATTGTGCATTGATCACACTCGCAAACATACATGTGGTTGGTTTCCCCAATATGTGCTCTGTTCTAAAGGTTTGCGCTTGCCGCAGGCACGTGTGGGAGTGTGCAGTGCGTGTAGCTAAAATGGAAATTAATTTCCGCACTGCTGTCGGTACAGTAGTCTGCGAGTGAAGTGCCGGTATTCATTACTTCCGAGTCGTCCCACCATGGCGTTATTACAGGGTTCCAGCAAGGGAATATCATCGGATCTCAAAAGGGTTCACGGATACCATTTTGTTCATTTCCTTACTCATCCTTCAGGTTTGTTTGTATTCTAGTTCTATGTAAAAATGTTATTTGTTTTACGTCCCCTTTAACCACTCTGGCTTTTAGAGACGCCGGGGTGCCGTAATTTTGCCCCGAAGGGGATCATTAACTTGCCAGTAAATTTACTGACACGTCTCCCTCGCATTTGCGCACCCTCAAATGCCAGCTGACTGCGCCAGGATACGAACCTGCAACCTTGGGCTCAGCAAGTGAGAACGTTTCCGCTGAACCACGCAGCCAGCCATTCTAGTTCTGACACCACAATTAAATCGCCGGCAGGTTCGGGAATCCTACCCAGAAAAGGAGTCTCAGTTTAAAGATCCGCAAATGATTAAATATACAATAATATTACTTCAATTAGGGGTTTGTGATCCCGCTGGATCACATCATCTGCCTTAGCATTGGATTACTTGCTAAACATCACATTTTTATTTGATGAAGTAGTAACAAAATATTTGACGTCTGTTGATCTTGGTGTAGAGGCCTTAACTTAATGCCACCACAGTCTCGATCCTCTTATGATGTCATTTACGAACTTCATTTAAATTTAAACCACTGAATATATGACTGAATTGTGTGTTAAATTGTGTACGTTGCCATTAATAATAATGCATTGAAAACATTATGCTTCTATGTCTGCCATCTAGCGGAGATATTTTGACCCAGCCTATTCGCGAAAAGTTTGCCTTGAGCAGGCAGTACAATAAGGGGATCGAGACGACGGTGCTTATGTTCTAACATCTATAGTATTTTCTCGCTTGACTGCAGCACCAAGCATATCTAAGAAGAGCAAAATTAATACACGTGAATGCGCAGACAAACAGAAACAGGCGATTGTGCATTCCAGCTGGTATTAAATCTCACGTGTTAAAAGCTATCTTAATTAAGTCACGTGTAATATTTAACAATACGATGTGAGCATTCAATAATGTGTTGTTGTCGTTGTGAATTTCTTTAGGGGCTTTGCGATATCGTGGTCATTTAGTCACGTATAGCAGTGTTTCCCAAACTTTTTTGTGGGTGTACCACTTTAAGGGATGAGAATCTCTCGCGTACCACCTAATGGTTGGGAGATATAGGAACTATAACCCATCACCACCACCACCACCACGTAGTAGACCAAAAGACAGATTGTAAATTGTGTTTGTTAGAGTTAGACTGTTGTCTTCTATAACATCTAAAGTACCACCGTCAGGCGTCCATTGAAAGTGTTTATAGACCTACAGTAGTTCATAAGACTTTTGACATACGTTAACTCATATTAGGCGTAAATGTTTCAATCTTTCTTTATGGTGCACCATTCAAGATTCATTTCTAGGGAATTTTAAGTGCTACGCCAAAAATTTTCTTGTATCGTTCTATCATAGCGGCTGATGAAGGGGCCAATAATAATAGTTAGGACTCGAAACATGTCCCATTAATGACCACCCAGTGATCTCTATTAATAAAGTATTGATCAGGCGGAACTTTCATCCTGTTTAGACTAGTTAAAGTTCAAATAATAAAAAGTGTGACCAGTTGTTCTCTTATTTATTACAATAAGTATTCAATTCAAATATTCGGAAATGGCACTGTACAAATAATATTATATAGAAAAGAACTCTTAATAATTTAACATAAAAACCAAAGTTCAACTAACAACTTCAATGTGAAGGGGAGCTTGAAGATTTGAAGCCAACTTAGGAAGGTCTGGTCTAGGATTGCCGAGTCTCAAACGAAGATCGTTTTTCACTGTAAGGAGCCTATTCCGGTATTTATTCTTGAGACAAACAAATGAAGAAAATGCAGTCTCTCACAAGTACGAACTAGTGAAAGGCAGTAACATTTTAACTGATTTGTGAGGTATGTCTGCATAGTCTGCACGCCTCTCAACCCAAAAGTTCACAAGTCATTTTTGAAAACGTTAGCCTTAATTCTGAAGCACAATTCAATTCATAAAACTGCTCCTTGTCTTTGGCCTTAAAGTCATTCGGCAACATATCAATGTGTTCATATTTTTAAATGTTATATTTTATATTTTTGTATTTTTCGTAACGTATCTCATATTTTTTAGCCTATTTTCAATTTTGAAAAAAATAGGCTTATGAGATCACCTTTTGTCCGTGTGTGTGTGTGATTCGTGTGTGTGTCCCCCCCTAATAAAATCTAAACGGCAGGAGCGATTTCAATGAAACTCGGAAAGTTCATAGCACTATTCCCGGCGACCTCGACTGTGCCCTTCAAATTTTGTTACGACTCACCAATCCAACATGGCGGCTGTGCGAAATATTTCACCAGCATTCAATATCTCCGAAACTATTACCGATATTACCCTGACATTTTCTATGGTGATAGAGGGAACTACTATAAGTTCACTTATGTGACTTTTGAAAACCTGGTAACTACAAAACGAACATGGCGGCCAAGCGAATTTGCGACTTTTAAATAGACGTTTCTCGCGATTTGACCAACCAACCGCAATGAAACTTGGTACAGTATATTTTTATATACATTGTAATGCACCGACATCTAACTTCGTTCAATTGTTTACATAATCACAAGATGGCGGATGTGCGAAATATTTCACCGGCATTCTATATCTCTGAAACTATTAGCGGTATCTCCCTAAAATTTTGTACTGAGATAAAGGGCACTACTGTAAGTCCATCTATAAGATTTTCAAAAGCCGGTTAACTACAAAACGAACATGGCGGCCAAGCGAATTTGAACATTTTAAATAGACCTTTCTCGCGATGTAATGTTCCAAGCGCACTGAAACCTGGTACAGGAAATATTTATACACATTGTAATCCACTGGTATCTAATTTAGTTCAATTGTTTACATAACCTCAAGATGGCGGCAGTGCGAATTTTAAAATTAAGTTTTTATTTCTTGTGATGTAGTCATGCGATCGAAGTGAAAGTTTGAATAATGAACCTACGCAATAATTTTCCTTTAATGGTACATGACTCTATGGCCTATACATTTAACAATCCAACATGGCGACCATCCGAAATATTTAGACGATACTGAATATCTACGAATCTATTTTAGCAATCAAACTGCATTTTTTAATGTTCATAGGGGCTATGAACTTAAGTTCACCTATAGGACTTTAAATAACCTGGTGATCACAAATCCAACATGTCTGCGACGCGAAGTATAAATATTCACATGGACGTTCCTCGCAATTTAACCATCCGAGTGCAGTGAAACTTGGTACAGTAAATCTTTATCCGAATGTTAATCCACTGGCATCTAATTTATTTCAATTGTTTCCATAACCTCAAGATGGTAGCTGTGAAATTTATTAAAATCTCCTTGTTCTTTCTTGTGTCCTAATTATGCGATTGAAGTTTGAATACTACACGTTCACAATAATCTGCATGTAACAGTAAACTCTAGGACCTACATATATAAAATCCAACATGGCGACCATCCGAAATATTTAGTCGGTTCTCAATATCTACGAATCTATTACAGCAATCAAACTGAAATTGTGTATAATGATAGTGGCAATTAACATAAGTGGGATATATGAAAATAGGCTGTATATTTCTTCACGGAACTACATGTTATATTTTTCGTAACATCACCGCGTACCACTACAGCAGTACGAGCGTACCACCAGTGGTACACGTACCACAGTTTGGGAAACGCTGACGTATAGGCTACTTGAATGTGTGTAGATTAAAACGAAGGAAGGAAGCCTGTAGTTTAACGTGATCGTTAATCTCGCGATCATAAGCCACGGGACCTCCTTTTTACGTGGAATCCGAACCATAGGCCATGGAATTTCACTTCGAAAATCTCACATGCTTTGACCAGGAATTGAACCCTGTCTGCCTTGGTTAGAGGCATACAGCTTGACCGTTGCACCACCACGTCCCTGTATAGAATTAGTCTGATAACCTGTGTTGATGTGGTGTCTGTAGTAGTGTGTGTATTTGTAATGCACGTGAGGATTGGTGTAGCATTGTTGGCTGTCGCCCCGGAGGTCCACGTTCGATTCCCGGCTCTGCCAAGAAACTTTGATTCCGGTCTGAGAGCTGGAACAGGGTATACTCAGCCTCGTGAGGCAAAACTGAGAAGAGGAGGGTTTGATTCCCATCTCAGCCATCTTGGAAGTGGTTTTCCGTGCTTTCCCACATCTTACCTTACCTTACCTAGATGGCCACTCAAACCTAAGCAGGTTTTTGGCCTCGCCAACAGCACGGCGCCATCTTTCTCGATCATCCATTATGTCCTCCGTGACTCCGATTTTTCTCATATCTTTTTGAACTTGGTCCCACCAGCGAAGTCTCGGTCGTCCCAATGGTCGCCTTCCTCTGGGTACACCTTCCAAAACTGCCCTTAAATTCAATTCTCTACTTCTTCTATGTACATGACCAGCCCAGCGCAGTCTTTGGCTTTTGGCACGAGCGACGATATCCGGTTCTTTGTAGAGATCCCGCAATTCCTTATTTGTTCTAATTCTCCACCGGTCATTTTCTACTATCGGTCCGAAAATGCGTCGTAGTATTCTATTTTCGAAAGTTACTAATTTCCTTTCAGTTTGCTTGGACAATACCCAGGTTTCTGAGCCATACGTGACAACAGGAAGTATAATGCTTTTGTAAATTCTCACTTTAGTTTTTCTAGATATAATTTTACTCTTTAAGAGATTTTGCAGAGACCAGTAGCTTTTGTTGCCACTGAGAATTCTTGATTTTATTTCTGTTTCTTCCATATTATTCTGGTCTATGATAATCCCCAGATATCTGAACTCAGTACATCTGTGAAAAGCGTATGAAGCAACTGTTAAGGGGTTTTGTACTTGTGCTGCATTCCTTCCTACAACTAGATATTTTGTTTTTTGTTCATTTATCATTAGACCTACCTCCTTGGCTTCTTCAATTAGGGTTTCTGTGAGTATTTTTAGATCGTATTCGCTTTCTGCCATGAGTGTTATGTCATCAGCATAAGCTAATATGTTTATCTTGTTTCCCACTTCAAGGCCTGGGTGGAGCTGGTTTACTCGTTTCAATGTTTCTTCTAAAGCTAAATTGAATAATAAAGGCGAGAGTCCATCTCCCTGTCTTACTCCAGTGTTGACATTAAATTCTTCGGTATATTCATTATTGATTCTAATTTTGCATTTGGACCCTTCTGTGCACAGTTTTGCCATAGTGATAAGTTTTTCTGGTATTCCATTCCACTGCATGTATTTCCACATTTGTTTCCTATTGACACTATCGTATGCCTTGTTGAAATCTACAAAAAGAATATGGGCTGTTTTGTTAAACTCCCAATATTTGGATATTACTTGCTTTAAGACAAAAATTTGGTCTGTTGTAGATCTTTGGCTTCTAAATCCTGCTTGGTGATCTCCAAGAATTTCTTCTGCATAACATGCTAGTCTGTTGTAGATTATTCTTGAGAATACTTTATATGCGCTGCTTATTAATGATATCCCTCGGTAATTATTGCACTCGAATTTATCTCCCTTTTTGTGAATCGGAACTACTACTGCCATCTTCCATTCTACTGGGATTTCTTCCTTCTCCCAGATTTCTACAATTAAGTTATGTAACCTTTTTAGCAAAGGGCTTCCACCTGCTTTAAGAAGTTCTGCTATTATGTTATCCTCTCCAGGGGCTTTATTGTTTTTTAAACTTTTAACTACCTTTTCAACTTCTTCATAGGTAGGAGGGTTAATCTTTGGCTGGACATTTAGGTATAATTCCTCTTCAATGTTTGTTGCCACTTCTTCACAATTTAAGAGGTCTTCAAAGTATTTTTTCCAAGTTGCTAGCACTTCTGTTTGGTTGCAAACAACATTGCCATTCCTTTCTTTTACCCCTACTGATCTTGCCTTGTACCCTTGTTTAAAATATCTGACAAAGCGAAAAAATTCTCTTGTATTATTTTTGTTGCTATCTTCTTCTGCTTTTCTTAGCTGATCTTTCACAAAGTTCCGTTTAGCTGCTCGTAATGTTTTGTTAGTCTCCCTATTTATCTGTTTGTAATTTTGTTTGTTGGTTAGAGTTTGTTTGGTAAGCATCAACTTTTTTGCTCTTAATCTATCGTCTATTAATCTTTGGCAATCCTCATTAAACCAAGGTGTTTTCCCTTTTGTACTCTCTCGATAGCCTACAACTTCTTCGGCGATTGTTGTGATAGAATCCTTTATTTTTTGCCATTTTCCCTCTACCGTTTGTTCTGATTCTTGTTGATCTAAAATTTGGAATCTGTTGGTTAGCTTCAGTTTAAAATCATTTTTAGCCTATTTTCAATTTTGAAAAAATAGGCTTATGAGATCACCTTTTGTCCGTGTGTGTGTGTGTGTGTGTGTGTGTGTGCGCGTGTGTGTGTGATTCGTGTGTGTGTCCCCCCCTAATAAAATCGAAACGGCTGGAGCGATTTCAATGAAACTCGGGAAGTTCATAGCACTATTCCCGGCGACCTCGACCGTGCCCTTCAAATTTTGTTACGTCTCTCCAATCCAACATGGCGGCTGTGCGAAATATTTCACTAGCATTCAATATCTCCGAAACTATTACTGATATCGCCCTGAAATTGTGTACGGTGATAAAGGGCACTACTAGAAGTTCACCTATGAGACTTTCAAAAACCTGGTGACTACAAAACCAACATGGCGGCCAAGCGAAGTTGAGATTTTTAAATAGACTTTTCTCGCGATTTAACTATCTAAATGTAATGAAACTTGGTACAGCAAATGTTTATACACATTGTAATGCACTGGAGTCTAATTTAGTTCAATTGTTTACATAACCTCAAAATGGCGGCTGTGCGAAATATTTCATTGACATTCTATATCTCCGAAACTATTACAGATATCACCCTGCAATTTTGTACGGTGATAAAGGGTACTGATACAGGTATACCTATGCATATTTCATAAACCTGTAAAGTACGAAACGAACATGGCGACTAAGCGAATTTAAAATATTTTAATAGACTTTTCTCGTGATTTAACTCTCTGAGCGCAGTGAAATGTGGTACAGTAATTGATTTTGCAGATTGTAATGCACTGCCATCTAATTTAATTCAATTGCTTATATAACCTCAAGATGGCGGCTGTGCGAAATTTTAAAATTAAGTTTTAATTTCTTGTGTCGTAATCATGCGATCGAAGTGAAAGTTTGAATAATGAACCTAGGCAGTAATTGTCCTTGAATGGTACATAACTCTATGGCCTATACACATAACACTCCTAAATGGTGAGCTCCCGAAATATTTAGACGGTTCTCAATATCTATGAATCTTTTACAGCAACCAAACTGATTTTTTTAATGTTCATAGAGACTATGAACATATGTTCACCTATAGGACTTTGAGGAACCTGGTGAGCACAAATCCAACATGGCGGCGACGCGAAGTATAAATATTTAAATGGACGTTTCTCGCGAATTAACTATCCGAGTGCCGTGAAACGTTGCACGTTAAATGCTTATACAAATGTTGATCCACTGGCATCTAATTTATTTCAATGGTTTGCATTATCACAAGATGGCTGCTGTGCGTAATTTTAAAATCTCGTTTTTACTTCTTGTTGTCTAATCATGCGATTGAAGTTTGAATACCACACGTACACAATAATCATAATGTAATAGTACAAAAATAAAAATCCAACCTGGCGACCATCAGATATATTTAGACGGTTCTCAATATCTACGAATCTGTTACAGCAATTAAACTGAAATTTTGTATGTTGATTGTGGCAGTTAACATAAGTTGGATATATGAAAATAGGCTGTATAGTTCTTCACAGAACTACTTGTTTATAGTTTGATCAGTAAGCCTTTTGATATTAATTTTTGGAGCTGTAGTTTGTTTCACTCTTTTGACTATACATAGTTTTTGTCTAAGTTTGAAAATGACTAGGTAGTGATCTGTTCCACATTCTGCACCTCTCCTGCTTCTTACATCTACGATGCTACTTTTGTGTCTACTTTCCACTAAAACATGGTCAATTTGATTTTTTGTTATGCCATTAGGAGATACCCATGTTGCTTTATGAATATCTTTTCGAGGGAAGTGAGTGGACATAATTTTAAGGTTTTTGGCGATAGCAAAGCTGATTAGTCTTTGCCCATTATCATTGGAAATATTATGAAGGCTGTTGCCTCCTGTGTACGGTTTCCATATTTCTTCATTACCAACTTTTGCATTTGCATCTCCCAAAAACAATTTTATGTCATAGCTGGGTAGGGTTGTCATCAGTTGGTCTAAACTATCATAGAAAGAGTCTTTAACATCGTCCTCTGCCTCCTCAGTGGGTGCATAAAAACATACTATAGAAATATTATGAAACTTTCCTTTTAATCGCATGTAGCACATTCTTTCATTGACTGGGTCAAACGTAATTAAGGTGTTTAAAAATTTATTGGCTATGGCAATTCCTACACCCGCATAGTAACTTCCATTATCACAGCCACTATAGTACAGGGTATAGCTATTGGAGTTAATTTGGCCATTTAATGGCCATCTTGTCTCTTGTAGACCAACTAGATCTATGTTATACTTTTCTAGTTCCTTGGTAACTAAATCCAATTTTCCTGGTGTTGCCAGAGTTCTTACATTCCATAAACCAAATCTCAAATCCGAAATACCAAGCTTAGGTCTGTTTCCATTATTTCCGTCCGAGTCCGAGGCATACTGTTGGCGTTTCTGAACAGGAAGATTTTTCCCACATCTACTCCAAGCAAATGCCAGGAATGTTCCTAACTTAAGGCCACGGCTGTCTCCTTACCAATCCTCATCTGAATTACTTATCTCCAAACAGCAATTTCATGACGTATGTATGTCTAATACATATGAAACATTTCGTAAGAACATTACTGCATTACAGCTTCTGGGAATATGGATGCATAAATTGTACAAAAACATTCTACGTACACGCAGCAAATGGTGTCACACGAGGACATTCTGTAAAGTATGTCAGCAAAGCCCTATGTCATTCATGACAATACTACATGAGCTACAAACATCATAATATTCTACATATATTTTTAGTCTACTTTACTGATTTTGCAAAAATGAGGAAAAAGTAGACTTATGAGATCGATCCGGGAAAATGTGTGTCTGTCTGTCCTTCTGTCAGGCTGTCTCCCCCCTATCAACTCCTAAACGGCTGCAGCTATCGAAACCAAATTCGGTAAGAGTAAATATCTATAGCTGAATATCTCACGGCCATATTTGAAATTGACGTCAGTGCTACCGACTGCTGAAAAATCGCAATTGAAATTGAGCTCTACGTTGGATATCTCAAAAGTTATGCGTATGAACTATTCCAAAATTAGCACACATATAGATAATAACATACCAGATTAATTTACAGAAGTCCATACATGCCAGCGTTGTCAACATAATTCTAAGCCTGTCGATAGGTCCAATCTCTATATGCATGTAACTTCTATACTATCGATTGGATTTAAATCAAATTTCGTATGTACTATGTGTACTACAACAGATATGACTGTGCGTATTCTAAAGAGCCACCAGGGCTGCCAACTGGTAATATATGCTCTCTCTGTGTTTTAACTCTAATATCAATATATCAGAAAGTATGCAAGCCAAGAGCTCTGAACTTTGCTTACGTATAGTACCTGACATTCTACCTTAGTTTGGTGTAACGTATATACATCAGTGCTGACAACACGATTCTAAGCCTGCTGATAGGTGCCGTTTTGAAATGCATATAACTTCTATACTAACTAAGGATTTCAACCAAATTTCGTATGTGCTTTGTGTACCATAACAGTTATGCCTATGCGTATTCGTAAGAACCAGCAGGGCTGCCAACTGTTAATAAATTATCTCTCAATTTGATTAATCCTAATACCAATATGTCAGTAAGTATGCAAGCCATCAGCTCTAAACTTTGCACACGTATAGTACCTGTCATTCTAGATTAATTTGGAGTAACTTATATACCTCAGTGCTTCCAACATGATTGTAAGCATTCTGATAGCTTCAATGTTTAATTATATGTAACCTCTATAGACTACTAACAAATGGATTTTATCCAAAATTGGCACTATAATAGATCGTAATATTTCAGATTAATTCTGAGCATCACATAGCCTACATGATATTGTTCCCAACACGGTATTACGTACACTGATAGGTCCAATATCAAACAGCATGTAAATTCCATACTATCCATTAGACTTCAACGAAATATTGAATGTGCATTCTATACCTTAAGATATGGAACTAAGACTATATTCAGAGTCACCACGGCTGCCAACTGTAGTAAGTTACTCTATTAGGCTACACTATTTCTGGTATTTCAAACGGCAGAACTTAGAAATGTTGGTGTTACCAACTTGATTTCGTCATTATTCTAGATAGGTCTATATAGATTGGCATGAATCTTAAATTTTAACAAAAGTAGGCACTTTAGTTCGTCACGGAAATACTTGTTATTTCTGCGATAGGAAATTATGTATTTTGTATTCAGAGCCATGACATCAACTGGCAGAAAAATGTTTGTACTTTTCTCTGAAACACCGTGTAGTTTTCCTGTAAAATAAAATTATAAAACTTATATTCTGAATCCCCCTGGTATAACAGAAATCTGCTTGGTTTTAATTTTTACCATTGGGTAATAATTCAAGAGCAGAAGTTATCTCTAACATACATATTAATATTCTAGAAGCCAAAAGTCACAAATCTACGGGATGTAGTTAAACAGTTAATAAATGGGGGGTGTATATTCGGTTTATCCTGGGAGAAAGTTGAATCATATAAATTAAATTGCTAACCGAAGGAGACAGTCATTTATTCCCTTCCAGTATTAATTTCCGTTGGTGGGGGCGGGTAGTTTCTCCATGCAATACAATTTATCCAAGTAATCAATCATGCGCAGTAACACTGAAATATGACTTAGATTCAATTTTATTACCGACTCGTTCTTTGCATACCTAGGACTGGCTCAGCTGAACACGTGTGCAGCGACATATACCATACCTCCTTGTCAAAGAAGCCGTCAGTAGCAAGATAAGTAATAACAACAATATGGACATCATCCTAAAAGGCCTACATTAAATTTGATCACAATGATAAACGAGTCATTGGTTGGTTGGTTCCTCAGTTTAGGGGCTGCGACAACAGGGTCATGTAGCCCCGTGTACTTTTGGGTGTGTGTAGAATCTGTCTGATAACAGGTGTTAATTGTGATGACTGTATTAGTGTGTGTTATCCGTGATTCAGGTAAGCACTGCAGACGATTAATTTCAAGTAGTTCCTACTTTTTGCTACCAAATGCTACCGTCAACGACACCTAGCTGCAAACATGGCTACTAGATGCCACCGTAACCAGTACTTGGCGACGAACGTTGGAACTTAGCGCATTAATCAAATCTAACCTAGACATTTAGCTTCACACTATTGTAGTTATTGGCAGGTTCTTTTACACGCCATAAATCTATGACATGGGCCCGCCAAATTTACTTTCCCTCCGAAGGAAGCTATACTGAGGGGCTTTCAACGCTCTTAAAAAATCCGTTGATTTCGGTCGGGTTCGAACCTGCGATCTTGGGCACAGAAGCTCATCATTCTACCAACTAGGCCACCCAAGCCGCCTAACGAGTCATTCATGAGTCTTTTTAATGTAACTGAGGAAGGTAAAACGGTGCCTCAGTGCGTGATCGCGCGATTGATATTAACCTCCAGTCGGTCATCACAAAATAATTCAAATTACTGGAAAATGCGATAAAATATCCTGAAATAAATCACACCCTATGTCTGAAAAGTTCGGTGAATGGGCTATATTACGAACGGATTGTTGGCTTACCTGAAACAGCCGTTACTATCATTCGAAGTAATCCCCGTGGATGTTCTATGCACTTCTGACAACGACTGAACACGTCCTGGAAACTCCTGGCATAGTCTTCTTTAGGAATAGCTTTCAGTTTGGGTCGTCAAAACTCTAAATTGAAAGCAAGTCAGAAGCATGAATTTATGCAACCTACCTTGCACACCTGCTAGACGGGCGGCAGTGAGAAGGGTGAATGTATGCAACCTAACGTGCACACCTGTTCGACGGGTGGCAGTGAGAAGGGTGAATGTTTCGTGGATTGGAATGGTCCTGAAAATCATCGTCACGGGTGACGAGACCTGGTGCCTGAGATACGACCTCGAAGGCAAGCGTCAAGGCATGACGAATAGAAATAAACAGTGTCATCACTCCGCTACTTAAGCATTGTAGTTCATGGTCCAGCCAGTGTGTGGCGCGGAAGTCGCGACGAACCATAAGCACGTATGACAGTAACCCACGAGGATAGTACTGTAATATCCTGTGCGCGAGAAGTCATATTATTCGAGGGAATTTGTTTCTTTGTAATAATTTACGAATGTCTGTGCAGTGCTTTGTGTGTGCAAACAACTAAGTTTTCTGTTGTTTCGGGAAAATGTCGTAAAGTTTTGTTCCTGGAAGTAAATCGAGTTACGAAGAAAATCTGATGGTAGACATTTTTCACACCGCCAAAAGAAACAAATCTGTTTTCGAAATGGGCGAGAGTTTTTCCGTGGAAGGATAAGCGATTGTCGATCAAAAATAGAATCTGTGACGAACGTTTTTCGGAAGATTTAATTATTATAAAGGCGGACTCTTTCGTAGTGAACTATGAGAACGTGAAACTTCCTCGCGTGATGTGGAAATTAAAACCAGGATCAGTACCTCAAATTTTTCAAAATTTACCGAAATATCTATCCACTGATGTAAAATCACGAAAGCCGCCCAGTAGGATACGGAATGAAGGCAGCCTTCCATGGTTACTTGTGCTATTTCGTGCCATCCTTACCTAAAACGAAAAAAAAATCCGTCTTAATAATAATAGGCCTAAAATAATAATAGTTGTTGATTCTTTAGGGACTTAACGACATCGTGGTCACGTATCCCCGTGTGTTTGGGTTTGTTTAGAATTCGTCTGATAACCTGTGTCAATATGATGTCTGTAGTAGTGTGTGTGTTTGGAATTGAGGTCGGATTTGGGTAGGAAGCGGCCGTGTCCTTCAGTTAGGTACCATCCTGGCATTTGCCAGGAGGAGAAGTGGGAAACCACGGAAATCCACTTCCAGGATAGCTGAGGTAGGAATCGAACGCGCCTCTTAACATTTTTGCCTCACGAGGCTGAGTGAACACCGTTCCAGCCCTCAGACCAGTATTAAATTTATTGGCAGAGCTGGGAATCGAACCCGGACTTCCGTGGTGATAGCCAAGTGGCCAAGAATGAGTCGGACATATAATAATGGCCAACCTGCCAACAAAATAAACGGTCATCCTATTCTTCGCTTCCGTTACCGTCCTCCTGATCTTCGGAACTTGTTTCAACTTTGTCTTCAGTATCCGAGTCACAAATTCCTTTGAAATTACTGAATCATGAACTAGCTATTCGTTATCTTTCAGCAGAAGGTGACACGCTTCATCTGCATCCTTAGTTTTTCGTAAGGCGCAGTCTCCTTACTGATATTAACTAAGGCAACATACTAAGCCAAATAATCGTTATAACAGCACACCTGCCACTCACTAACAGAATGTAACATCATTGGGAGCGCTGGTGCTATCAATATCACGCTGACAAAGTGTTACACGTGCTAAAGTTATTTTTAGGCACGCTATTTCACAACTCCAGAAACAATGCTTACTATGGTTTGGTGTAAGATGTCACGAGACGATAAGATCATAACTTGAACTGTTGGCTTGATATTAAAACTAATATAACGAACCATGGAGCTGTCAGACCAATGCGCGACTAACGGAGGGTTTTAAACGATAGTTCTACATGGGGACAGAGAATATTAATGCTAACTTTTTGACAGTATTATTCATAAGTCTAAACACACAATTTGTTGTAATCAGCGTAACCGCAGCCTTCGTAAAGAGGTTTACGTAGCCCAGCGCGTATCCCACTATTGAACAGCTGTCTGTGTAGCGTTGGGGATCAGCGCCGCTAGCGCTAGCAAAGCGGGGCGCGGTTGAACTCGGTGAGTGATAACACTATTTATTTCTATTCGTCATGGTCAAGGTATGGAGTATCGGGGTCCAGGGTCACCGAAAAGCCCTGAAGGACCAGAGGTTTTCGAACATTTCGGACATCCAACTTAATGTGACGACCCAAATGAAGGCTATCCCCCAGGAAGACTATGCCAGGACTTGTACAGCCGTTCTAAGAAGTGCATAACCATCCACGGGGATTACTTCGAAGGACAGTAACGGCTGTTTCAGGTAAGCCAACAATCCGTTCGTAATATAGACCCATTCACCGAACTTTTCAGACAGAAGGTGTACATGTGATTAAGTTAGTCTACAGTACACATTGTTATGGGCTATTGAAGAAGGAGAAAACGAAGGGATGACATGTTCGCTCGTCAAGTGAGCATCATCAGATCTTAATCTGCAAGACAAATACAGAAGAGTGCAAATTGTTAGAATCAAACAAAGAACTTTAATCTATCACAATTTTCTATTCAAAATCATTTTATTGACCATCTGCTGGCATCTTTTGTGACCCTACTTAGTAATATTTTCTCCCTTATCGACTTACACCTTTTCCCATAATGAATTGTGTCTGGAAACTTTCAGAATTGGGTATTCCAAGGGATACCTGAGCTTGGCTCGTTTTCTATTTTTTCATTGAATTTGGAATGTGCCCTCTAAGTCAGATGAGTACAATCCGTAGTTCATGAATCTTTGAGTAGTTCAAGAGCGGATCATCTGTAAACTGACTCCAAACCCCTCAGCTCTCAATTCACACCGAAGGTAGAGCGAGGTAATCAAAACAAAGCGTGCGGCATTTTGCAGTAGCAAAGCCCCACTGTTAGTGGAAATTCTAAAACACCATTTACTTCGAGTTTCGTAAAAGAAAATATATTTAAGACATTTGGTTAAACATTGGAATTAATTTCACCGCCTTGCAAACATATTTAGTGTATTAAGCTGTGAAAAGTAGAAATATAATTTTGGGAAACTGACATCGAGTCAAATAATTTGCACACCTCTCTAGCTCTACAAAACACTACCAAACCTTTTCTTTTCTTTTCTTAAGCAGAGACTGTCTCTGGTAGTTACTGTAGGTTTGGTATTGTTTTTTTTAGCATATTCCAGTAATTGTTGTTGTTGTTGTTGTTGTTTGAGACTTCAGTCTTTTGACTGGTTTGATGCAGCTATCCATGCCTCCCTGTCCTGAGGTAACCGCATTTCATCTCGACTTAGCTACCACACCCTACATCCGAGGCAATCTGTTTAACATATTATAACCTTGGTCTACCCCTACAGTTCTTGTCCTCGACCCTTCCTTCCTTAATTATAGGCTTGTTATTCCTGGGTGTCTTAGTATGTGTCCTACCAACCTATCTCTTCTCTTCATCAGCAGTCGCCAGAAACATCTTTCCTCTCCCACTAGTCTTAATACCTCTTCGTTTGTAACCCTATCTACCCATCTGATCTTCATCATTCTCCTGTAACACCACATTTTAAACGCTTCAATTCTCTTCTTTTCTGCTGCACCAATAGTCCAAGTTTCACTTCCATAGAGTGCCACACTCCAGACAACGGCCCTCAAAAATGACTTCCTAATACCTAAATCTATATTCGATGTCAACAGATTCCTTTTCTGTAGAAATGCTTTCCTTGCCTGAGCCAACCTACTTTTTATATCCTCGTTGCTTCGTCCATCACTGGTTATTTTGCTTCCTAAGTAACAAAAGTCTCCTACTTCCTTTAGGCTTTCACCTGCCAATTTGATGACCATAGAGGTTTCTGATTTATTTCGGCTGCATTCCAATATTTTGTTTTACATTTATTAATGTTTATCATGAATTCTTTCCTCAAGACGGAGTCCATACCATTCAAAAACTCATTCAAATCCTCAGGCGTGTCGCCCAAGATGACTATGCCATCGGCAAATCTCAGAGTTGTAATTATTTCTCCTTGAATCTTGTAATTATTTTATATTGACCTTCTGAAAGCTACAATATCAATATTGTCAGTAGGACAACACTGAATAATGGCTTCAAAGCTATCTTTATCGTGCAAGGCCATGTCTCAGCTCGAGAGTTGAGTGGGTTCGAACCTGACCGTTTAACGTCCCGACTGTTGTTCCCAATATTCAACTCCAGGTAAATTCAGGGACAGTAGATTGTCCTTGTAGATTTATTTAGGGGTTTTGCGACATCTTGGTCATGTACCCCCTTGTACTTGGGTGTGTGTGGAAGTTGTCTGATAACTTGTATTATTGTGAGGGATGTATTAGTATGTGAATTTATAATACAGACGAGGATTAGGAAGTAGGCGACCGTGGCCTTAAGTTAGAAGGAGTTTCCTGGAGTAGAATTGGTAAAGCACGGAAAACCACTTCCAATATGGCTGAGATGGGAATCGAACCCACCTGTTCTCAGTTTTGTCTCACGAGGCTATGTGTATTCCGTTCCAGCCGTCAGACCAGAATTAAGTTCCTTGGCAGAGATGGGAATCGACCCCGAATTAGTCCATGTGGAGCAGCATAAGTATCATAATAAGACCGCTTTTCTTTTTGTAATTGCTCATGCTCCCAGCTCTGCTTCACTTTGTCAGCAGATACAACTGGGGATAGTGACAGGTCGATCGCCCAGGCGATCGGTAAATGAGGAAGGGTCAGGGAAGGCATTATGGAAGTAAGTCGGCCGTGGTCCTGTTGAAAGGAATCGTCTCGGCATTTGTCCGGTGGTGAAAATAGGAAACCACGAAAACCATTTTCAGGTCGGCTGAGGTGGGATTCGAACCCACGCTCTCCCGATGCCAGCAAGATGTTAGCGCTCTCGGCCACCGTGGCCAGTAAAATGGGAATAACGCACGGTAAAAATACTAAATTCCATGTTATTTCAGAATATGCCGCCAGCAAATGGCGTGTACTTGCTGCATTACCAACCGTATTCGTTGCTAACTGGAGAGCGTGCTAAGCTTTGGCCCAAGGAGCCCAGGGTTAGATTCCCAGTCGGCTCATTAGGATTTAATCTCCTAAGATTCATTCCCCTGGCACGAGGAATGGATGTTTAGTGAGGTCGTCATCATAATTTGATTCTAATCATGACACGCACGGGAGTCAACTAGATAGGTCTGCATTGGGCCTCCCAGGAGGCCACATGGCATTAATAATTACAGCTATAGGCTATATTTTTTTCGGAACATTCTAAATGTGTAGAATTGCTTACTCACGTTACGCTTCAATTAGAGACTATACTCTGTATTTCGAAAGAAGAAATGCGAAGAATGTGGCGTGAGCTTGGAACAGCTGAGCTGTTACCGAGTTTTTTAATCAGTTGATTCGAATAATAACGTTCATTGGGCTGTATTTCTGGCATTCAGTGGGTGTTATAATTGGTAAAATATTTTATCAATCGATCCTGATCAACGCCGAGTACATTCAAATAGATAAATAATAATTAAGTAAACTACACACCGAAGCCATGCTACCTGTCTACCTTTATCACCGGTAATCATATCAATTAAATAAATTCGTCAAAGAGAGGAAACATTCTGGTTGGTTGGTTGGTTCCTTCGTTTTGGGGCTGTGACAACGCGGTCATGTATCCCCGTGTACTTTGGGTGTGTGTAGAATCTGTCTGATAACCGGTGTTAAATAAGATGGCTGTATTAGTGTGTGTTATCTGTTTTAATTCAAGTAAGGACTACAGACAATAATTTCCAGTAGTTCCTACTTTTGCTACCAAATGCTACCATCCACTAGCTACTAGATGGCATCGTAGTCAGCTTCTGGCGGCGAACGTTGGAACTAATAGAGCGTAATTAATTATAACCTACAAATTTTGGGTTCACACATGAGTAGTTAGTGGAAGTTTCTTTTTCATGCCATAAATCTATGACATGGAACCGCCAGCTTTACTTCCCCCCCTGAAGGAAGGCATACTGAGGGATTTTTGACACTCATAAAAAAATCATACGACTTCGGTCGGGTTTGAACCCGCGACCTTGGGCATAGAAGCTCAGCATGCTACCAACTACGCCACCGAAGCCGCCAGCAAACATTCATACAAAGTAAAGTGATGCTGATGAATATTATCAACACTCACCATGCAATCAGCAGGTACCCCGGGTCATCATTTTATTTCCCGCATGTACGCGCCGCTAGGCCAGTCAAGGTGGCCTTGGCGTTCTCCCCGCAATGAACACGTGCACTGCGATCGGCAATGTTGCAATAAGCTGTCAGTATCTGCGGCGTATTCAAGCTTGTGAAGTACTAGTTGATTTGACCTAACATACAGTGCAGTCTCGGGGCAATTTTACAGTTTATGTGTTGCCTTAAAGTGATGTTTTCTATACAACAACGTGTATTCATTGTGCTTTGTTATGCGAAGTGATGTTTTCACTCCTTGGCAGTAATACGGGAAGTTTTCAATGACCGTATAGTTAATTATCCCGCCAGATCACCCGATTTAAATCCATGTGATTATTACCTCTGGGGAATGCTGAAAGGAAAGGTATATGCAAACAATCCTCACACAAGTGAGGAGTTAAAAGAAAATATTCGCCAAGTTATAACGAACGTCGTCCAGGAAGAAATTCGCCGTGTGTCTAGAAACTTGTTTACGAGGTGCCAGGCATGCTTGCGAGCTGACGGACAACACTTTGAACATTTCTTGTAAAACCAGGTAAGTTTGTAGATAATTATTTTCACTAGAAATTGCTATTAAATGACTGTATGTTGACGCGAAGTAGTGGGGAGAAGTCGCGCACTTTTTACCGGCCAGCGAGCGGGTGTCAGCGCGAGAGCTTGCCGCGCCGTGATCGGTATCGGATGCGAGACTTAAATTGATGACCCTGTATTATTGATTATTTTCCTTCTTCAGCGATGTTGTTAAAATGAAAAGAACTAATATAATTACGAGCAAAGCTTTGTTAATGATATTTTACTTGGGTTTTATATGAGGAATTTTATAAATATAGTTCAAAACAGATCTGTAACAAATGTGGGCTTTCATTTGATTATATTATTAGTATTAACACATTATTGTTATTACATTATATTATTACTAGCGGACCCGTGCGAGAAATCTCTCATGTTCATAAACCACACTTACCCCAATAGGTTTATAATGAGAGACTTAAGGAGAAAGGTTGTTATGTTTTTCTTTCAACCAAATGATTATAGAACACTACTTACATTTCAGTTAGAATTCCTAGTTCTACCCCTAACTTATGAAGGCAATCACCGAAAATTGGATCATCATAACACTCACTGGTTATTCGATATTTATGAAATTATACGATTTGAGTACCGTACTCATTCCTTTGATTTACTGTTTCTGAAATCCATGCAAAATGATAAAGAAAGACCCCAGAATGTTAAAATGACATGAATCAGGCGTCACAGCGGCCAAAATGTGAAGTGGACAGCAATTATGGTCCGTATTTTCCTACAGCAACAGTATCTGCAAATAACACAAATCATACATTTTTAAGTCATTTTTTTAAAGAAATTATAGATATTTATGAAATTAGAGTACCGTACATTTTATCACTGCTAATGTATACTCTCTTTCATTTAAATGCTCATTTGTCTCGATCAGTCGCTTGTGAGCGCCGCAGGAGGGATCTATACTACTGAAATAAATGATAGCATTCGGGCTAACTACAGGCAGACAGAATAATTAATTACTCACAATCAGTATGACTCCATTAATCTTTTCAGACCCAAGACAAAATTTGTAGCTGGGATTTTCTTTCTACTGCTTTTCAAATTAAATAATAGCACAAATAATATATATTTGAAGAAAAAGGGAACACTCTTAATATACTAATATATAAAATTACAGGCCATAATTACCGATTGCGGTAAAACCGAAGTGTATAGGTCCAGTTTATCTCCTGACTTGGAAGAAAAGTGGGTTCGAATTTCATATTCGGATGTATTTAAAATGGTTTCCCATGGTTTATACAATTTTCAACTCCAGGAAAAACCGGAACTGTACTAATAATTATTATAACTAGCGGACCCGTGGAACTCTCGCCCGGCCTTAGGATTTACGCGTCACAGTTCTGCCAGGGGCTATCGTCTTGCTTATTTGTTTAAAAGCACTTTATAAACAAATAAATATATTTCCGTTGACTTTTCAAGAAATTTAAGATTTTTCCTGTACTATAGAGACGATTTGGAAGATTTTGGTACAAATCACACCTTCTAAATCCCTCTGGTTTAGGAGCTTGAGTTTTGTAAAACATACACCTTAGCGTATTATATAATAAGATTCGTCACTGCTGTCCCTTTCAACTTCTTGTCCAGTTTCATTCGTCACTATTCACCGCACCTTTAATTAACACCTCTGATGAGCTAGGTAGCAGGAAGGGCATCTGGTCATGAAACCCATTTGTAACTAAAAACTCACGTCTCATCCTTGACTCCGTAGAAATGTGAATATTTATGGGGTAGATAGTGGTCTAAATTCACATAATACCAACTGCTGCTGATACAAATATTACAAAGTGAAGGTGCACATAATGTGTGCACATAACCTTTGTTTGAAGAGGATAAATCACTAATTTTACCAAGCGTCACCACATCAATCGTGAAGTGACAAGACTGATGTACTGTAAAATAATTTCTTACGCCATCTGCCTAAATGGTCCAACACTTCATGAAGTACGCGTCCGATGGTGCAACTAACCCATTCTTCACGTATTGTGTAGGAAGGAATTCATGATGAAAATTAATAAATGTAAAACAAAAATATTGGAATGCAGCCGAAATAAATCAGAAACCTCTATGGTCATGAAATTGGCAGCTGAAAAGCTGAAGGAAGTAGGAGACTTCTGTTACTTAGGAAGCAAAATAACCAGTGAGGGACGAAGATAAGAGGATATAAAAAAGTAGGTTGGCTCAGGCAAGGAAAGCATTTCTACAGAAAAGGAATCTGTTGGCAACGAATATAGATTTAGGTATTATGAAGTCATTTTTGAAAGCCTTTGTCTGGAGCGTGGCGCTCTATGGAAGTGAAACTTGGACTGTTGGAGCAGCAGAAAAGAGGAGAATTGAAGCGTTTGATATGTGGTGTTACAGGAGAATGATGAACATCGGATGGGTAGATAGGGTTACAAACGAAGAGGTATTAAGACGAGTGGGAGAGGAGAGATGTTTCTGGCGACAGTTAATGAAGAGAAGAGATAGGTTGGTAGAACACATACTAAGACATCCAGGAATAGCAAGCTTAGTTATGGAAGAAAACGTCGAGGACAAGAACTGTAGGGGTAGACCAAGGTTAGAATATTTTACACAGATTGCCTCGGATGTAGGGTGTGGTAGCAATGTAGAGATGAAACGATTAGCCCAGGACAGGGAGACATGGAGGGCTGCATCAAACTAGTCAAAAGACTCAAGACTCAAACAACAACTTAATGTCGACTTTTCATGAAATTACTAGGATTTTCATGAAGTGGTGGATTTCACACAAATTGTCTCGTATCTTCTTAAAGCAGATGGGTCGTCCCTCAGCGGCGCATTGTAAACAAGTCGGCAGACTGCATATATAAAGTGAAACTAGGACGTCGAACAAGTCAAGTGTGCGGTGTGAAATCCTAGCTTTACAAACCGTCATAAAATATCTCACAGCAATATAAAACTTGAGATGAATGGACGTATAGATGAGATATTTTATGGTATGCCACGACAACTTGAAGTGATGATGCAATTCGCAACAAGGTCTACTCTAGAGATAGCATATGTGTTTTATACGTCAGTAAAACAGAAAGTTATCCCACAGATACACGTCTTTCTTCATTCATAGCTGAGGGTTATATTCATTGCCTGTGGGTATGAACGTGTTGGCGTGATTGCAAGCTACTGCAGAAGTGGGACGTTGCTCCTTGCGAGTTGTTCTTTTGTAGGTTACGGATATCGTGGTCATCAGCTACTTGTGACTATGGGTTTTACTCTGAATTTGAACAATTCTTAGTTAGTTATTGTTGTTTTAAGTGGTGGAAGGACAATTCCTACACTCATTGTATATAGATATTTTTAACGGTTTACCCAGGTAAGTTTAAAAGGCGCACGGATGCCGGGTTTTTCTTCCACTCGATTCACTGAAATCGTTACTGCTTCCCTTCCTTTGGTCATAAAAGAATGCTTTTCTACAGAAACCTTCCTCGAGTAATCCTATACAGAATGGTGAAAACCGCATCAAAATCCATCCAGTGGTTCTCGAGATTACCCGTTACATCCAAGAATCGGGGAGTTAGTTTTATACTATGTAGAGATTGTACAGTCTAGTAGTCGTTGACGGTGGCGTTTGGCGGCAAAAGTAGGAACTATTTGAAAAATTCAAAAGTCTGCAGTCCTTACTTGAATTTTAAAAAAAAAACAGATAACACACAATTAACACCGGTTATCAGACAGATTCTACACACACCCAAAGTACACGGGGCTATATGACCGCGTTGTCGCAGCCCCTAAACTTAAGAACCAACCAACCAACCAGATTGTACAGTATGTTTGAAACAATTAAATTAACGATTATACAGTCCAATCTGTCACATTGCTTTTGACAATTTCTTACAGTGCCGCTAACAATTAGCCATAAAAATATTCAATCTCCTCATATAAATGAAAGGAAATGATGATAATAAGTCAATAACATTAATAAAATACTGTAAAGCAACAATGATGATTGTACCTTAAAAATGTTCTACTACTAGCAGTAGTAGATGCATTTTACTTCCATCATGATCAGTCCGACGAGAGACAATAATCAGCTAATGAGAAGGGAAGAGAAACGTGAAACTCGCTACATTCATGTGTAAGATATAATTAAGCCTACTTGGTGATAATAGGTTTGTGCACGCATGCGCACAGCGTTATTAACATCAATATGGAGGCTTTAATCATGTTCACTGCTTTTAACACGTTCCAGCCAGTGATTCCGTCTTGTGTGCAGTGTGTGATGCGTATTTACAAGTAACGTATGTTAGTTAATCGCCAAGCCATTACGAAGCGTACCCGCTCTTTGCGGGTAACAAAAGCCGACACTTTGAGGCCATTAGCTGGGGGCATAATGACCACGATAAATAACAGCCCTTTAGTGTGGTCGCGTGGACAAAAGAACATATTTATGTCGCTAACACCAGTACACAGCAGAGAAGGGACAGACCAAATATGGTACTGTAGTTGAATGTTTGTCATATATGAATTGAAACTAAGATCACGCACAAGTAATTAAAGTATCATCCACAATTGGATATTTATTTGTGATCACAGAAATTCAACAGTAAAGAAATACAATTATGCAAATATAGAAAACGAATGCATTCATTAGTATTTTATTTGTAACTAGCAACCTGCCCCGGCTTCACCCGGTATCTTTAACAGTTTATACAGCGTAAACTTAAAAGACGCATTTTTTCATTTCAATGAACTACGACCTACATCCGTTTTCCGTCTCGGCACGATGGAGATAGCATGTGCAACGAATTCTTGTCAGACGTAATATAAAAATGACGAGGTGCATGAAACACAAATCCCCCTTCCTCCGATCTAAACTTGTGTATTCTGCGGAACGAAAAGTTTACTGGCTAAATGAAGCAAAGCCTAGTTGCACTTCCAAGGAAACTCCTAATACATTCACTCTTCTCTGAAGTCTTAAATCGACACCAAAGAATATGGGTACATATGCTCGATACGACTCGACAGTTTGCTGCTGGCTGTAAATGGGGTGATAGGCTCGCTAGCTACCTCGTTAACTGTCGCGGAATTGAATGGAGATTGTTGGAAGAAATGAACACGTAAAATACTTACAGTAGGTGATTTGTTGAAGATAGAGATATGTTGTCGGGGACGTTTTTGTACAACTTTTCATGCTGAACAATTCTTACACTCATAGTAACTTAACCCTCGGATACATATGTAGCCCAGTGATTTATTTTGTTGTAGCGCAAAGTATATTCTTTGCTAGGAATATTGAGAATCTCTGTAGCTGCCTGTTGATGCTGTATTTAACAGACGGATGCGTTTCCGACTGAACTAACTGCACCAAACTGACACCAGATGCTTTAGAAGTCGTCTGGGCTACAATAGTAGCCCGCGTGAGCATCGCTGTTTCAGAATTGAGCGTACAAAGGAAACGTTGCCTCACAGGAGGCGGCCATGTAGATGACTTTCAAAATCAGTCAGTATTTAGAATAAAGTAGTGATAGGTTGAGTGTGGTGGAATTAAAGTAGTGTAGACTGTTGCTTCTTGTGTGGAAGAGGAAGGGATAAATCAACAAGGAACAGATGCGCAAAGTGCAATAGTAATCTTCTCGGACCATTGCGTCAATTTGCACTCAAGGCTGGGTGACAAATTTGTGTGACCATGGATATGGATTTCCTGGGCTATAGATTGTAGCCCAAAGGGCAAAAATAAAATTCATAAATTCGAGAAAAAAATAAGTAAAACACTGATATTGTTCCTAATAAGTGCTGATTTTCTAAGGAAATTATCTAACCTAGTAATAGTTTTGTTTAATTCCAAACCAAATATGCACGAATGTAAGTATTTAGGTTTACATAAAAATAATTTAACAGTTCTAGTTCCATTAGTTCTATGTTGCAGTTTTACCGAAGATGTACGGTAAAATTGAATTTTCTTCTTAGGATTGTATTTTCTCTCCATTTGAAAATAAAAGCCTATATAAGATCCTCAGCTTTAGCTTAGAATACTTCTATATACTACTATTTATCATATTATTAAAACTGAACATCAAAACTAAAGTGTGCAAGTCCATCACATCGAATAACTGTTTGGGCTACATATGTAGCGCGAGTTTCCGAGGGTTATATATATATATATATATATATTTTTTTTAAGGGTATACTCAGCGTAAGGCTAAGAGGCACATGGAAGGTGGGTTCTTTTTCTTTTTTTACTTATTCACTGAAATCGTTACTGCTCGTCTTCCTTTGGTCATAAATAAATTATTTTCTACAGAAACCCTCCTTGAGAAATCCTTTACAGAATGATAAAAACTGCATTGAAATCCATGCAGCGGTTCTCGAGATTACCCGGATCATCCAAGAATCGGGGACTTTGTTTTATACTAAGTAGAGATTTATGAACATACATGTAATACTCATTGTTATATAAACCCATCTTCAACATATTCTTTTGTATTTACAATAGTAGAATATTAGTGTCATTCTATATCTGTTGAAAACAATTGTGTGTGTTAATCCAGGCCCGACGAGAGGGGGGGGGGGGGGACAGGCAGGGCTTGTGCCCCTGGGCCCGACCCTCCCAGGGGGGCCCGGCGTCCTAGGAGGATGTGCAAAGCACTTATTTTTCAGGACGCGAAGATATATTTTCCCTGTCGTGATACGCTTTTACGTCTCAGTACCATTAAACATAAAATTAATTGCCCTCTTTATCTACGACTTAGAAATGACCCCGGTTCCTGACGAAGCCGCGGCAGGAATGCAGGATTTGGCTTCCCGACTGCGGTGTTATTCGTAGTCTTACTCAACAGTTAATAAAAAGGCCCGTTTGTCGTTACAGATGTTAATTCATTTAGGGGCTTGCAACATTCAACCCGTGTACTTGGTAGCTAGTAGGTCTAGTATCACTGGCGGGCAATGAACAATTGGCGCTCGGTTGGGGATGGTTTGCAGCAAATAGTACTGTAAATATAATTCAGTATTTGCTGACGCGTTAGTTTTACGGTTTGTTTCTGAAGGCCTCCACGTTATTGAATGAAGCTGACTGTAAAGCAGTAGTTTTCACAAATATTAATGAAGCGATCAAAATAGAAAACCAAAGAATGTGCGAATTGTGTAGATTGAAGGGGAGGCTAGTGGTTGTTGTATAATAAGTGAGGTGTATTGGCAACATTGTTGTAACTATTTGTCTTGGAGAGTAAAAACTTAGACCCTCTTAAAACCATCAATTGCTGGGTGAAAAGCGGGGTATACACTGTGCTGTGCTATGGCCTCTGTGACATGATAAATCGCATGTCGTATTCTTAGTTGCCGACTGGGAATGCGTTGGCCGTCGCGACTATTACTGTAATTATTAGGGCTAAGAGTAGGGTAGGTGTCCCTGGACTTGAAATAGGGTACAGCCCCAGCATTTTTCTGGAGGAAGTGTGAAAAACCACACTCAGGATAGCCGCTGTTAGCGCCCGGATTCGAACCTCCGATCAGTAGACTTTCTGTAGGCCCCAATCACGATCATTGGTGAGCTACACCGCGAGGTCTTACTTGAAGATGTGAGAGCTTTTACTTCAATATCGGAGAGTCTTTTCTATAGCCACTATATGTCAATGGTCACCAAATTTTTACTCCAAAATATCCCAAAAATAATCACTCAAATGGTCTATCGTATGACTCAATAATTTGGACCTAATGTTTGCAAACTTTTCCGGAGGAGGGCCCCCGGACCCCACTCTGAGCTTGGTGATATTCCATACCCCAAGATCCCCTGTGTGTCCACTCCCCCATAATCTTGGCTTAAATCCGCCCATGATGGTCACCAGTCATAGATAGGATTCAGGATTTTTAGGAGGACCAGGCTCTAGTTTTGCTTACTGCAAAGCAATATTACATTATAAGAAATCCACTGACTGCCAATTACAAAATATAGTTAAAATCCACAGTTTCTTCTTTTGTGAAAACAATCACTGATCAGCTGCAATCTACTGATAGCACATAATAACTTGAGTTATGTATGAGTACTGTACACCTGTGGTTAATTATAAAAATATATTTTGCTTTGTTTAATGTACAAAGATGTCTGATCGCCGTTCAACCAAAACACTTACCTGTCAGTGTTTAGGCTTAGACCCAAGGGCGCGACTCTTCAAGGGCAGCAAATTTTAAGAATGTCAACATAAAAACACTATATGTAAAATGTATTTTAAAATAAGTCTTGACTTTTTGTAAAAATCATGTTTTCATTATGAAAAGAGATTACGTCATATGTCACAGAGGTCGTAGTACCGCACAGTGTACAGTATACCTTTTCCACCTCTTTTAACATGCAGTTCAGTGAGATGAACTTCCTGTTGATTAATGGGTCTTATGAGGTAGGGATAGAATTGAGGAGGAAATGAATGTACGGGCTAAAACGATGAATCATGGAAAATAAGCATAGAATCACCGACGGTGGAATTCTAACCCACCTGTTTCCGAGTTAATGGACAACAGCTTTTTTCGATGTGAGTATTTTCCCAAAGTTAAATACTGTAAAAGCCATGCAATTACTGGTCCGGTAGATGCAATTTTTTTAAAATTTGTGTACGACAAACGAGCATATTGCTTTTACGAGTATCACTGAAGTTCTAAAGTTATTGATATCAAATAGGATCTGCAGAACTTTAAATCTGAACATTGTGTATGCTTACAGTGTTACCTCAACGAGACAAATTTAGATTTGTCAAACGCCAAAACAGTATAGCGAATTTAATGAAAATTATTACGGTACCGTACCTAGTTTTCGATGGCTTTAATCTATTAATTTTGTTAATTGAAAATAATACATTAGTACGCGCTTGTCAGGTATAAACATTGAATTTGCAAATAATTTTGGATGCATTCATCCACTTTCAATGCTGTAAATTTTACATACCAGCATTATCTTATTTATATTGATAGTAATTCACGCTCTGCTTATGTTAATAAATATAGCCTGGATTTAGTGGAATATATCATTGAAATATTATTATTATATATGAATAGCAGCCAATGGTCATTTAAATTGAACGCCCGCAGGCTCCTCAACAAGTTCAATTTCAAGTAGTTCCAACTTTGGCTACCAGACGCCGCTGTCACTGACACGCAGCGGGGAACGTTGGAACTTGATAGAGCGTTTCTAACCAAATAACCTACAAATTTTGGCTACATACTACCAATTGTAGTGGTAGGTTCTTTTACATGCCATAAATCTATGACATGGACCCGCCGGCTTTACTTCCCCTCCGAATAAAGGCATACTGGAGGATTTTAACGCTCTTAAAAATCTGACGACTTCGGCCGGGTTTAAACCCGCGATCTTGGGCATTGTAGTTCAGCATGCTACAATAATAATAATAATTATTATTATTATTATTATTACTGTTGCTTGCTTGCTGGCTCTTTATGCTCTTGTAATTGATTTCGTGATGAACATTTAGTGCAAATAAAAATATTTGCAAAATCAGTTTGTGCAAATTTGCGAGGATTTTACAGAATTTGGTTTAAGAGGGGCGCCCGGGAGATTCCAGCCCCAGGGCCCGTCGTCGCTCTCCACGGCCCTGTGTTAATCGGTGTACAACTGTTAACAAAACAGAACCGTGCCCTACTCATGAGGTGGATCCAGGCTTGTTGCGTATCCCCGTATCGTATCCCCTTCGCGTATCATCCGGTGATACAATAAGATGCACCGCGAGAATTTTCTTCCACCGTATCATCCATGCGTATCCGTATCCGAACCCGTGTCAAATCAATGCAACAAGAAGAAATGAGCTGAATCTCCCAATTTCACGCCAGCTTTCAATCAACGATGACTACAAACTTGAAGGTAGCAGCGGCCACGTACGTCTGCCTTCACTATGCTGTTTGTTTCTTCATCTTCATCTCTCTCTCCTTAGTGATGCCTGCATGTATTCCATTTTCCTGTCGCTGTCTTCAACTGACTTGTTCATTTCCATTCCTACCTCCTCCCATGCCACCTGTTTCTTCATTTTATTAAAATGCTCTGCGTTTTGAGGGTTCCATACCACGTCCCTCTTCTTGTATTCATCGATTAGCTTTATCACGCATTCCTTACTCCATTCCATTACAAATATAAACACCGAAATAACGCTCCCTAGCGATGACTGTGCACTCTACTAGCTGTCCTTCGTCTGACACTGAGTATATACTAGTACATTATGCAACGAGCCTATAATGGCTATAATTAAGACACGAGTATTTTTTATAAAACGAGCGTATGCGAGTTTTATAATTTCCATACGAGTGTCTTAATTACCATTATAGGCGAGTTGCATACGACTGTTTATGTTCGACGATAATTATAACTTTATTATATGTTTTAACATAAATATTAATAAATATCTGTTGAGAGTCAGCTACTGGAATTTTGTGATCACAGAGCGAGCGTTGGGTGTTATAGCTTCGTCTTTCAAGAGCTTTGAACGGCCGACGCATGCGCTCTGTGGGCTCTCAATGCCATATGCAACCATATGTTTACATCAGCCGTCCCTCAGTAATATTGTCACCGCAGTCATTTGAAGACAATGCTCTGTGTAGAAATTAGTGTTAGTGATTTTAAGGTACTGTGCTATTTCTTGTCTCATATTCGCCAGTTTATTTACGCGAACATATGGACGGTGGGTATTCCATGTCGGTAATTTATTATAGTTCGATGTTGTGTTTATGTCCGACATGTTGGATTTTGAGCGCATGCGCGAAATTATCGTTTCCTAATTGGTCAATGAACGAGCTCTGATTGGCTGGAGAAACTGTATCGTAATGAAAAACGGTGTTATAATGACCATCATTATGATACAGTTTTCAAACACATAATAGTGAGGGTCGAACATAAAGGGTATTTATATTTGCTTGGCAAGGACATTCTCGCTCACGCGCTCCGCAAGTGACGGCTCAGTTGCCGACTACCGTGCGCGCATACGTACGGTAGAATACGGTGCTTAAAATCAGTGTCATGTATTTTTTACTCACCATGTTTACAGTAGATACTGAAAATATTCCCCATCCGCTGCCAAACATAATCAGCATCTCCTTATGTAGTTTCCGGTTACTCCGGTTAATTTAGGATATAACTACCATTACGTCTATTTTTATTGTTTCCTGAACCTGTACGTTTGAATCTCTTAGCCAGTTGTTTTATTGTCTGCCTGGAAATTTCACTCGAAACATTTGCTTTGTTGAAGCGCACGATTTCCTGCACTTTAAGTAGGCCTACGTATTGTGCAGGTATACACGTTCCGGTAACGAATATTTCACATAAGGCATTACAGCACTAGGCCTTATACACAATCACAATAAAACACTGTTCAATACGATGTACAGTACCGGTACACAGTAGCTTTATAAGGCACCCAATTAGCTCGGAGCTCACACGTCTACCGCAGAAAAAAACGCAGGAATACGGTCGGAGACCTCGCGCGCCAACCTGTAACAGCCAGCTGGGACCGGTGGCCAAGGCGAGCGGAACCATCTTGCCAAGCAAAAATAAATACCCGGTATATAAAAAATAGTTGCCTCTCTTTCCTGGCTAACTAGCGGCGACTCAAACGTTAGGCGGTAGTACGCGCCGACAATAAGCATTGTTCGCTACTGACCAATAGGATACGGTTGTTAACCAATAGAATGCTCCTCTATCACTCCACGTGGACTCCAAAGTCCCGCCCTGGTGGCTAGCTCATGACTCTCGCAGGTATCAGTGTCCAGTGTTGCACATCTGCACGTAGTTCTATCCAGTCTCACTGCTTGCTCTCAGTGGCTACGCTGGAAAGTTGACAACGCAGTGCCTCGTGCTGGGAAAGCCTTCGCTCCAGGCAGCCATGGAATGTAAACATATCCGTCCAGCTAAATTGCAAAGGCGACCCGCACGTTAACCAGGAAAGTGAGGCAACTATAGCAACCGTGTGATGCAGAGCTTGCACGTCTGCACTGTTTGTCGTCCCTTTGATGCGACGACAAAAGACCACCAAGTGTGCGAACAAGTCGTTGCGTATCATCGTATCAACATTATGCAACGGATGGAGGACACTGGGATACGCAACAAGTCTGGACCCGCCTATAAATAAAGCCCTGTGCGGATAAACCCGTGGATAAACCCGCGGATATCCACACAATCCGCCATGCGGATATAGTGTACATGGCTGTGTGGATAGCGGATCATTTGCGGATAACGTTTGGAGTAAATTTGTGGATAGTTTTAAAATACAATCCGAATTTGTTGTATATTATTACTAGGACCCGGAAGTTTATGACATCATATTATTCCGTTATTTTGCTTTTCATAACAAATGTAAAATGATTTAAGCTAATCTCATTCAAATTATGTTATTAAGCATAATTAACACTCCGATCTGAATAGGCTTGCAATTCTGGCTGTATAACATTCGTTTTAAACATAGCACATGATATACAAAGCTTAAGGGAACGACTTTCTCCTCAAATGTCTAAATGTGTTGCTTTAATACATGGTGCTTCATCTACTTAAAATAATATTGTAATGCCCGGATAACAAACGTGTGGATGCGGATAGAAGTTATGCGGATGCGGATAACAGTCGTGCGGTTGCGGGGCGGATACGGATAACAGTCGTGCGGTTGCGGGTCGGATGCGGATAACGTTTTGTTTATCCGCGCAGGGCTCTTCCTATAGACAGCGCCTCAGTCGAACGCATGTGCTGCCATCTATTGATGACGTCGAAGCTTCATGTTGTTCCATGCCATAATCATCTCACCCCTCACCATTATTGTTCGGCAATTGTAATAGCAACACCCCTGCCTTATAATTAACGGACAAATTGCTTTCGGAAATGTACTCTAGGTCTATATACATGCGGTTTCCACTTGCACAACTGCTCGACCACTATAATCTACTCCGGTTGCCAAATTATTGCTGTTTAATAGTGCCAATTTAGGGCAAGCGACCGTTTAATTACATATTACTGTGCCATATACGGTCCCTATACGTGAACAATGCAGAGTAATTGATGGATAGAGACCCGTAATTCTATTCACTTATTAGAAATATACAGTAGCCTATTGAAATGTACATGTATATTATTATTATTATTATTATTATTATTATTATTATTACTATTATTATCCTCTTTATATCAGAATTGAGCCTCTATAGACTACGTGTTAACAAACAATCTTATTTCAGTAACGAGTAGATCTTATTCATTTGCCAGCTTTGACATCCTGCCAGTATTTTTGAGCCTATCAGTGCTTTCTTTCTCTCTTCGAATAAAGGTCCACTCTGAATCCACTATAAAACCCTGATAGCTTTTGACAGTCCTTCTGAAACTGTCCCTGTCATTAATTTTATCATTTGCAATGCCTATCACACTCAGATCTTTCTCACACTCTTGGAACCACTTTATTCTAGATGTCTTGGATTTTAGAAAATTTCAGATTTTCTTTGTGAGCCGGTCCATACGGTCCATTGTCCATACGGAATACTGTATGTACTCATAGAATATTAGCCTTCTCTTTTTGATTACTGTTGTAATTGGTTCTATCTTACTGTATAATTCTTTGTTGGATCTCAGTCGAACCTGCCCGTCAAGCCATCTGTTGCCCAAGATCTTCCGTAGTAGCCTATGTTCTCTTCAAATTGTCCTTTTCGATTCAAGCATTAAGTCTCCGAAGCATACAAACCGTTTCGCTATGGACATTCATTGAGCGCGTGGGAACTTGTTAGTTGGCTTGAATGTTTAATTCATGTCGTTCTAAGCATTATAATGAAAGGTAGAGAAAACATTAAAAATTAATTACAAATTCACCAACAATAAGATTCAGTGATGAACCGGGTTCGAGTCTACATTCACATGAAAATGTAATAGGATTTTTTTCAACATTGAGTTGCTTGCCTGAAGTGGATTTTTGCAATATGTGAAAAGAGGCTAAAATAACAAAGAACATAAATCTCATGTTTTACAGTACACATACGTATTTAGTTGTGATAGGCGATTTTTAGGTGCAATTATGTGCAACATTTTAATGGATCTCTTGAGCTCTGTAAAATCCTTGTCTCTGTGAATTGCCGTGTGTACAATACGCACAGATATTTCACAACTGCTCGTGAATGAGTTTCTGAAGCAGAAAGGCTTCGTTCTGGAGGCATTTCTTGTCTCGGTGCATGATCAATTTGAAGCAGAACGGCTGCAATTGCACGGCCCATCCATCACTTGCAGAGCTTGGAATACACAATTGCAGCCTCTCGGCTCGCATTCAGGACGAGCACAGCGTGAAAAGGGAACCAAATGAAGCATGCGTAAGTCATTATCGCTTCAAGAGCGACGTTCCCCCGCCTGCCAAAATAGAAAAAAAAAATGTTTAATTCATGTCGTTCTAAGCATTATAATGAAGGTAGATGTAAAATGCATGATTGAGCGGGGGAGTGAGCGCAATATGAGATTAGAGAAGTTGCCAGAACGTGCTATTATAACTTGAATAAGCCGGTTTTAAAAAATGATCTGCGAGAATCGCTTCGTACATTTTTTCAATACTCTTCATCGTCTCACTCGGAGCTGAATGAGGAACACGGGTGGACTACATAACGGGGAAAGGCTTTAGTGGAATAGGGAAAATAAAACTGAGGCTACAGTATGTTTAATTATAGCTCAAACTACTATATAAAACTAAGTGTCCTGACTGACTGACTGACTCATCATCGCCCAACCAAAACTATTGAAGTTAGAAACATAAAATTTTGGGGATATGTTCGTTGTAAGTCGAAAACGCCCACTAAGGAAGGATTTTTGGATATTCAGGTTCTAAAGGGGCCTTAAGGGGGTTAAACCTGCATTTAATTGAATAACAATATCTCCCGATTGGTTTCATTGGGGGATGTATACTCGGCATATAAACTCATCATTAAAAATAAGAAGACAGGTGTCTGAGGGTTTTTCGATGTGGTGTATATTATGAAGTGAAAGGGGTGAAAAGTGGGGGTTGAAGGAATCCTAACGGCGCGTGTATGTCTTAAACGACATAGGCGAGGAGTTTGAAATTCAGCGGGAAAAAATCAGGTTAGAAAAAGAGTAAATATGTGTTCGTCCGTTTTTCTTCATAAATCCAATTTAAGGGGCACATGGGGAGAGGTGAAATTCTGGGGGAAAAAAACAGGAAAGAAAGTGTCCTAACTGATTGACTCACTCACTCACTCTTCAAACTCAGGGGGAAAAACAGCGTAAAAATAAGTAAATAAGTGTTCGATAGTTTTTTTTTTTTCATAAATAAAATTTAAGGGGTCCATGGGGAGGGGTGACATTCTGAAAAAAAAAATGAAAGCAAATGTCCTGACTCACTCACTCACTCATCATCGCCAAGAAAACATTATTGAAGTTAGAAACATGACATTTTGGGGATATGTTCGTTGTATGTCAAAACCGTAGGCTACACTAAGGGAGGATTTTTGGATATTCAGGTTCTAAAGGGGTCTTAAGGGGGTTAAACCTGATTTTCATTGAATAACAATATCTCAAGAGTGGTTTCATTTGTGGATGTGATACTCAGCATATAAACTAATCATTAAAAATAAGCAGACATGTGTCTAAGAGTTTTTCGATGTGGTGTAGGCCTATATTATAAGGTGAAAGGGGTGACAAGTGAGGGTTGAAGGATACTTAACGGAGCGTGTATCTCTTAAACGACATAGGCGAGAAGTTTGAAACTCAGCGGAATAAACAGCATAATAAATAAGTAAATCGGTGTTCGACTGTTTTTTTACAAATTCAATATAAGGGGCCAATGGGGTGGGGTGAAATTCTGGAAAATAAAAGGAGAGAAAGTGTCCTGACTGACAAACTCACTCACTCATCAAACTCAGGGGAAAAAGACAGCTTAAAAATAAGTGAATAGGTGTTCGAGCCTTTTTTCATAAATCCAAATTAAGCGGCCCATGGGGAGGAGTGAAATTCTGGTAAAGAATATGTCCTGACTGACTCACTCACTCATCATCGTCCAGCGAAAACTATTGAAGTTGAAAACATGAAATGTTGGGAATATGTTCGCTGTATGACTAAAACGTCAACTAAGGAAGGATTTTTGTTTATTCGGGTTCTAAAGAGGTGTCAAGGGGGTAAACGTTCATTTCATTGAATAACTATATCTCATGGGTTGTTTCTTTGGGGATGTGATATTCGGCATATAAACTAATCATTAAAAATAAGCAGACATATGTCTAAGGGTTTATCGATGTGGTATATATTATGAGGTGAAAGGGGTGAAAATTGAGGGTTGAAGGGTTCTTAACGGAGCGCGTATCTCTTAAACGACATACAGTAGGTGAGAAGTTCACCGGAAAAAACAGCTTAAAATATAAGTAAATAGGTGTTCGACCTTTTTGTCATAAATCCAATTTAAGGGGGAGGGCCCTTGGATAGGTGTAAAATTCTGGGGGAACAAAACAGGAAAGAAAGTGTTCTGATTAATACACTCACTCATCAAACTCAGTGGGGGGGGGGGGGGGGGAATAGCTTAAAAAGAAGTAAATAGGTGTTCCACAGTTTTTTAGCCTACTTTCGATTTTTGCAAAAAATGACAGTAGACTTATGAGATCACTACAGGGCGAAAAAAAGTGTGTCTGTCTGTGTGTGTGTGTCTGTGTGTACTCTGAATGTCTGTCCCCCCCTATCAATTCGAACACGGTGAGCGCAAATTGAACAACATTTGGTACAAAGGTAGCACTAGCAAAGGACACCTCAGTGTCATGTTTTATATCGCCGCCATCTTGACGGAAACGTAATGGCGGCCACACAAATGTTCAAAGCTTAAATCAAATTACGACTAACCTAATCATCCGATCTCTACCAAATTTTGCAACAACATACCTTTATGGGGGCAGCATCCTTTGACCAAACTAATAGGTCATCAGCCTAATAGTTTGCGGATGGCGGCCATCTTTGTGTGAAAATCGATTGCCCCTATTAATTCGAACAATGTGAAACCGAATGGAACGAAATTTGGTACAGAGGTAGTACTAGCAAAGGGCACCCCAGTGTCATGTTTTATATCGCCGCCATCTTGACGGAAACGTAATGGCGGCCCCACAAATGTTCAAAGCTTAAATCAAATTACGACTAACCTAATCATCCGATCTCTACCAAATTTTGCAACAACATACCTTTATGAAGGGAGCATCCTTTGACAAATATAATAGGTCATTAGCCAAATAGTTTGCGGATGGCGGCCATCTTTGTGTCAAAATCGATTACCCCTATTAATTCGAACACGGTGAAACCGAATGGAATGCAATTTGGTACAGAGGTAGCACTAGCAAATGGCATCTCAGTGTCATGTTTTATATCACCGCCATCTTGACGGAAACGTAATGGCGGCTTAAATCAAATTACGATTAACCTAATCATCCGATCTCTACCAAATTTTGCATCAACATACCATTATGGAGGGAGCATCCTTTGACCAAACTAATAGGTCATTAGCCTAATATTTTGCGGATGGCGGCCATCTTTGTGTGAAAATCGATTCCCCCTATTAATTCGAACACGGTGAAACCGAATGGAACGAAATTTGGTACAGAGGTAGCACTAGAAACGGCCACCTCAGTGTCATGTTTTATATCACCGCCATCTTGACGGAAACGTAATCGCGGCCACCCAAATGTTAAAGGCTAAAATGTAATTACGACCAACCTAATAATCTAGTCTCTACCAAATTTTGCAACAACAAATCTTTATGTGGGAAGCATATTCTGACCAAACTGCAAGATCATCAGCCCAATAGTTTGCAGATGGTAGCCAAGTATGTGTGAAAATCGATTCCCCCTATCAATTCAAACACGGTGAAACCGAATTGAACGAAATTTGGTACAGAGGTAGCACTAGCAAAAGGCACCTCAGTGTCATGTTTTATATCGCCGCCATCTAAACGGAATGACGGGCACCCAAATGTTAAAAGCTTAAATCAAATTTCGACCATCCTAATAATTTGATCTCTACCGGATTTTGCAACAACATGCCTTTTTGTGGAAAGCATCTTATGACTGACTACATGTATGTGTATGTGTGTATGTGTGCAAATCCATTCCCCGGATCAATTCAAACATGGTGAAACCGAATTGAATGATTTTTTTTACCGAGGTAGCACTAGCAAAGGGCACCTCATATTCATGTTTAATATCCCTATAGCACGTTGTATTTCAACAAGCTACTACAACCAACATTCAATTATACTACTTGAAAAGGACAAAGAGTTATAAAAATACCCATGCATTTAGGAGAAAGTAGGCTATATGTTCTTTACTGAACATCTTGTTTTTTCATAAATCCAATTTAAGGAGTTCATAAGTGGGGTGAAATTCTGAAAAATAAATGAAAGAAAATGTCCTGACTTACTCACTCACTCATCATCGCCCAGCCAAAATTATTGAAGTTAGAAACATGAAATTTTTGGGTTATGTTCATTGTATGTCGAAAACGTCCCTTAAGGAAGGATTTTTGGATATTCAGGTTCTAAAGGGGTGTTAAGGGGGTAGACCTGCATTTAATTGAATAACAATATCTCCCGATTGGTTTCCTTGGGGGATGTGATACTCGGCCTAAAAACTCAACATTAAGAATAAGAAGACATATGTCTGAGGGTTTTTCGATGTGGTGTATATTATGAGGTGAAAGGGGTGAAAAGTGGGTGTTGAAGGATTCCTAACGGAGAAAGTATCTCTTAAAAGACAGAGGCAAAAAGTGTAAAACTCAGGGGGGGAAATCTGCTTGAAAAATAATTAAATAGGTGTTCGACCGTTTTTTCATAAATCCAATTTAAGGGGCCAATGGGGAGGGGTGAAGTTCTGGGAAAGAAGTCCACTAAGGAAGGATTTTTGGATATTCACTCATCATCCCCCAGTCAAACCTATAGCAGTTAGAAACTTGAAATTTTGGGGATATGTTTGTTGTATGTCGAAAACGTCCACTAAGGATGGATTTTTGAATATTCATGTTCTGAAGGGGTGTTAAGGGTGTTAAACTTGCATTTCATTGAATAACAATATCTCACTAGTTGTTTCATTTGGGGATGTGATATTCGGCATATAAACTAATCATTAAAAATATGCAGATATGGTTTATATTATAAGGTGAAAGGGGTGAAAATTGGGGTTTGAAGGATTCTTAACGGAGCGTGTATCTCTTAAACGACATAGGCAAGAAGTTTGAAATTCACCTGGAAAAAAATCAGCTTAAAAATAAGTAAATAGGACTTCAACCGTTTTTTCATAAATCCAATTTAAGGGGCCCATGGGGAGGGGTGAAATTCTGGGGGAAAACAGGAAAGAAAGTGTCCTAACTGATTGACTCACTTACTCACTCATCAAATTCAGGGGTGAAAATAGCTTAAAAATAAGTAAATGTGTGTTGGACCATTTTTTTTCATAAATCCAATTTAAGGGGTTCATGGGGAGGGGTGAAATTCTCAAAAATAAAATTAAAGAAAATGTCCTGACTGACTCACGTTCTCATCATTGCCCAGCCAAAATTATTGAAGTTAAAAACATGAAATTTTGGGAATATGTTCGCTGTATGTCGAAAACGTTCACTAAGGAAAGGTTTTTGGATATTCAGGTTCTAAAGGGGTGTTAAGGGGGGTAAACGTGCATTTCATTGAATAACCATATCTCACGAGTGGTTTCATTTGATGATGTGATACTTGGCATATAAACTAATCATTATAAATAAGCAGATATGTGTCCAATGGAATGGTGTTTCGATGTGGTGTATAATATGAGGTGAAAGGGATGAAAAGTGGGGGTTGAAAGATTCCAAACGGAGCGTGTATCTCTTAAACGACATAGGCGAGAAGTTTCAAACTCAGCGGAAAACAATCAGCTTAAAAACAAATGAATAAATAATTAAATAAATAGGCGTTCGACCGTTTTTTTCATAAATCAAATTTAAGGGGCCCATGGGGAGGGTGAAATTCTGGAAGAAAAACGTCCACTAAGGAAGGATTTTTGGATATTCAGTCTCATCGACCAACCCGAACTATTAAAGTTCGAAGAATGATATTTTGGGGATAGGTTTGTTATGTGTCGAAAACGTCTACTAAGGAGGGATTTTTGAATATTGATGTTCTAAAAGGGTGTTAACGGGGTTAAACCTGCATTTCATTGAATAACAATATGACACGACTATGACGCGAGCGAAGCCGCGGGTACCTGCTAGTCTGTTATAAAATTTATAATTAGTACGATTAATATAAAAATGATAAATTAATTCACATATTAGCCTGTATGTTCCAATTATCGGATATCCATGACCGCAATGATTCAAATGAAGGGTTTTAGCTATTGGGTAGTGTAATGCACAAATCTGTTCACATTATTCTCCTTTTCAACGGGGTCAGGGATGACATGCGATGAAAGTCATCGCATGTGGGGGGATATTTTTACGGCCAGATGTTGTTCCTGATCTTTTCAAGAAAGGCGGTATATAGCACAATAAATTACGAAACTACGTACAGAACTTAAAATCTTTGACTGGGGCTGGGTTCAGAACGTCACTCAAGATAGTATACATCTAGTCCATAAAGTGTTATATTTTTATGAAGCATCTAAATGTTTAACGTTCGAAAATACAGTATGTCAATTTAAATGGCAAGCTATCGAATACCGATGTCGTATCTGCACACGCCTCTTTAAGTTCCGTTTAACAATAACAATTCATTAGGTGCGCTACGGAACTGCAACTGCTCAGTATTATTTTACTTCCTATACACATGCTACATTCAATTTTCGGAAATTAAATAAATATTCCGGCGTTTGACGTCCAAGGCATCACGTTCTCTTCTTTCTGCTCCATGACAATGGCACAACAAACACGCTTAACTTCAATCTTACGAGAGAAGTAATACCTCACGGATATGTGCCAATAAGTTTTGTTCCAATTCCTCCCCTTCCCGAAACCTTTTAAACAGGTCGGTAATAAATCATAAAATGTTCTTTTGTGTTCTAGGCTCTCTAGTCGGAATTGTGTTTCTCAGAAAACATGCACAAAATATAGCAGCTGCAGAAGCTATTTATCACGTTGTATACCAAGAATGGTTCATAAACCCTGATCGAGGGTCGGGACTAATCTCTTACAGACCTTTTAGACTGGATGTGAATAATAGAAAATTGTGAAAGGTTTTCTATTCTCAGGCCTCCAAGTAAATGGTCTACATAGAAACAAGTCTGGGTTGGAACATTTATGACACCACTGTGGGGAACAGATTGGCGCAGGTACTCGATCATTTCAAATCCATGATAAATTCATGGTTCGTTTATGGTTATTGTTTGTGTCGAATATTGAGTTGTTGGTTCATTTCCCTCGTGCTATTGACAACTGATTGCTCCATCTTGAAAAAGAACGAGCATTTTCGTTACCTCGTTACTCTTAAAAGTAACGGCGTTCCAGTTACTCATTTTAAAAAGTAAGTACCAATTTATTTATCGTATGGCTTTTAGTAACGGGAGTGTCCGAGGACATGTTCGGCTCGCCTGAGTCTGTAGCTGCTTCCAGCGGACACCCTTAGGGTGAGCTACAAGTTCCGTTCAATTTCAAGTATAAGGTGCGTTCAAAAAGTAACGAGCCGGAGGATGTAATGCGCAAACCGGTGACAACATCGGCTAATCGTGGCGTGTAACGAGGTGTGGTTCCGAGCAGAGCGTGGAAGGTACAGCCCGTCGCTTGAGGACACGCGTGCACGTCACGTGACGATACAAAGCGAGCAGCAGCATGCATCAATCGTCCAACGCTGCCAGTCGCATTGCAAACAGTGACATGGAGGCGCCAAACGAAGAGCAAAGAGGTGTTGTTCGGTTTCTGACAGCGAAAGGAGTAGGGTGAACGGACCTTCATCTCCGAATGTCACAAGTGTACGGCGAACACTGCATGTCCCTTGCAAGGGTCAAAGCGTAGCACAAGCGCTTCAGGGAAGGATGGGTGTCGTTGGCCGATGATGCCTGGTCTGGGGCACTCCCTTGCATTACCTATGGCAACTTCCAGCTGGTTGATACACTCATTACCCAGGACCGCCGAGTGACAGTGAACGCCATAGCCGCCGTGGTCGGATTGAGCGTCGGAAGTGTGCACACCATCATGAAGGAATGACTGCACTTGCGGAAAGAGTGTGCCCAATGGATGCCCCACAGTCTTCAACCACACCAGGAAGCATGTCGAATGGCCTACTGTCTTGGTCTTGGTCGGACGATAGATGCATGCTGCGGCTCGCTTTTTATCGTCACGTGACGTGCACGCGTGCCCTCTAGCGACGGGCTGTGACCTTCCACGCTCTGGTCAGAACCACACCTCGTTACACACGCCACGATTAGCCGATGTCGTCACGGGTTTGCGCATTCCAGCCTCCGCCTCGTTACTTTTTGAACGCACCTTATAGTTACAACTTTCACTACCAGATATCAATGGTACCTAGTGGTGAATGTTGGAACTTTGATAGAGCGTTCTGACGAAATCTAACCTAACAATTTAACTTCACACAAGTTTAGTCTGTGGAAGGATCTTTTACATGCCATAAATCTATGACATGGGCCCGCCGGCTTTACTTCCCCTCCGAAGGAAGGCATACTGAAGAATTTTAACGCTCTAGAAAAATGTGACGTCTTCGGCCGGGTTTGAACCCACTATCTTGGGTATAGAAGTTCAGCATGCTACCAACTACGCCACCGAAGCCGGAGAAACTTCGTTAACTTCTCGTTACTGTAAAAAGTAACGGCGTTTCAGTTATAGTTAACCCTCAATTGGTCGCGCCATGGTCATTTAGACCGGGCCTATTGTTTATTTCTTCTGTGTGTACTCGGTTTGGCGCCAAGTCTTTCCACTTCCTAGTACCATCCCCCTGCCCTTCACCATACAACACCACGCATCTCTTGATCAGTTTCACTCCTTGCGCTCCATTGTTACAAGCAAAAGCTTCGCCACCCGGTCTAAAGATCCGTTGCGCGACCAAGTGTGTGTGTCACTTTTACGGTGTATTGTTCCGTGCGCGACTAATTAAGATTGCATAATTTGCTTGCAGTTATGTATTTGTTTGCATCTTTTGACTATTATTTGTGGTAAAATGGATATATTGTCACATAATTTCATATGTAGTAGTTTAAGTTTTAGATGGTAAAATTATTTTCAATTTAAAACAAAATAAGTGACTTCTTTTACATAAATGTCTATCACAAGTACACTTTATTGTCTGATTTGTTATTATGTAGTCAAACATGGCTAAAAAGTAAGATACAGTAACTCCATCCTGCTTTTAATGATGCCCGGTCTTTTTGACCGTGCGCGACCAAATAAGTTTCATTTTTCACGCGACCAAACAAGGGTTAATTATTTTAAAAAGTAACTTAGTTACTCTCTCGTTACTTATTTTAAAGCGTAACTTCATTACCTCTTGTTACAGTAAAGGAAATGTTACAACTAAAACAGCTAGATTACGAATTTTATTAAAATGCTATAAACCACACACTCACACCTACACCGATTGTTGTGAGGAACAGTGCCAATTTGAACGCTTCCAATCATGAATTACAAACAATATATTAATAATGCAGCATTCATAGTAATCAAACTACTTGACATCAAATAATTAGCGGCTTCGGTGGCGTAGTTGGTAGTATGCTGAACTGCTGTGCCCAAGATAGCGGGTTCAAACCCGGCCGAAGTCGTCGGATTTTTTAAGAGCGTTAAAATCCTTTAGTATGCCTTCCTTCGGAGGGGTAGTAAAGCCGGCGGTCCCATGTCATTGATTTTTGGCATGTAAAAGATCCTTCCACAGACTAAACTTGTGTGAAGCTAAATTGTTAGGTTAGATTTCGTCGGAACGCTCTATCAACGTTCCAACGTTCACCACCAGGTATCATTGATATCTGATAGCGAAAGTTGGAACTACTTGAAATTGAACGGAACTTGTAGCTCATCCTAAGGGTGTCCGCTGGAAGCAGCTACAGACTCATGCGAGCCGAACATGTCCTCGGACACTCCCGGAACTAAAAGCCGTACGATAAATAAACAAATAAATAATAATCAAATAATTATTGTTTGTGTGGCACTCTGCATGACATCAGGGTTGCATCGCCTCGGGGAAAGAGTCAAGAGGTTGCCAAAACACTGACAAGATTTAACAAATGAAATATGATAAATTATTGTGTGAAATCGAACTTGTTTCTTTTCCTATGTATTGTTTGTCTACCGCTTATTATTACCGATTTCAATGGGGCCGGGGATGAGATGCAATGCAAGTCTGTGTGGCGGGTGATTTTTATATCCGGATGGCCTTCCTGACGCCAACCTCATTAAAGGAGGTAGTGAGAGATGAATGAATGAAAATGAATGAAACTGCGCGAGGATGTGGAATGAAATGGTCGTGGCCTATCAGAAGGTACCGTTCCAGTATTTTCCGGGAGTGGAAAATGGGAAAACCACTGTAAACCATTCCAAGGACGGCTGACGGTGGGGCTCGATCCCTCGTCTACCGAGACTGCAGATAGCTTGCCCCATCACGCTGCGCGTTAGCGGGCGTAGCTATCGCTGTCAGTTTGTTGTTTTCTATAATATAGCTTTAAAAAGGAATACAATGAAATCTCCACACAATGATTATGGTTAGGCTATAATAATACTCTTTACCAGGGGCGTATATACATTTTTTCGGGGGGGGGGGGGCTGGCTATCCTGGAAAATTGTGATTATTCTCAGGGGATTGTCACCTCAAAATACACAGAAATATCAACCAATTTCTTAGAGCATGTACAGTAACTTTGTGTAATTATTTTAGATAAGATTCAAAGTTTATATAGACTACAATTACTGGCAATACCAAAAAAAAAGTTGTAAAATACAACACAACACACAAATAAAATTTTATACTTAATGAATTTTCTATTATGATCTATGGAGTAGGAATGACAAATATCTAAAAATTTATCAATTTACTAAGCAGAAAGTTAAACAGTTTTTTTATGTGTAACATCTTTCCGCTCGGTTGCTGGATAGTTTTGTGGGAGTGATTTTGAAAATTGGGGACGGAAGTGAATCGGGCGGAAGTGGATCGGACGGAAGTGAAGACGCACTGCCAGCTGGATGTACAATTGAAAATGTGTGTATTGGAAACAAGGCAGTGTGTGCTCTGTAGAGCGAGAATGTTATGGCAATACAGTCGGCAGTGCATTTAGCAGGCACTGGTTTGACGAGCACAGTGGCAAATGTTTCACCGACTTTCATTTGTCATTGAGCAGTTTATGAAGCTTCACGTTCAAGTTTGAATATCACATGGGGTAAGACAAAGACGACAAATGACATTTAAGTAAGCGGCATTATTGTCAAGCTGTGGGTGAGTAGTCAAATATTAAATGCATAACAGAATGTTGTTATATGAGTGGAATACAAGCTGTATTTTCATCATATGTGAAACTAGGTCATTTCATGATTGTAGAGAGCCATGTTTTGATTGCTTACGACGAACTGTATGAGAGCCTTGAGAATAATGAATGTTATAGTTACTGAAGAATGTGCTTACAGTATTTGAGAGTACTGTCGACGTTGTGTGTCACTTTGTTATTATGAATTATTAATGTAAAAGGAAGGAAGGAAGCTTGTAGTTTGGCGTGTCCGTTAATCTCACGATCATGATCCACAGTACGTCCCTTTTACGTGGAATGCAAACCACAGGACATGGCATTTCAATTCGAAAATCTCACATTTATTGACCGGGAATCAAACCCAGTCTACCTTGGTGAGAGACTAACAGCTTGACCGCTGCGCCACAAATGTGACAGTAGCATATCTCCAATTCATTCTATACATTCATCATAGTACCAGTATGAAAATGGAGTGTAAATTAACATTTTAAGTATGTCCAAGCTGTGTAGTATACGAGTAGGATAATATGTCAGATGTTACACATCATATGCGACTACTGTAAGGCTCGTTTTTTTTTTTTTTTTTTTACAAGTTGATAACGTATTTCTCAAAAGTACCGTACTGTCAAATTCACAGTTTTGCCTCACAAGGCTGAGTGTACCCCATTCCAGCCCTCAGACAAGAATTAATGCTTTTCCCAATGTCGTATACATTACGAAAATGTGTGCTTTGTATTCATAAGCCTGCTCTACGTTCAACGACGACAGCCATGTTTGAATACGTAGGCTAATACGTTAGGGTGGAATCGTCTAATTAGTATATCTTTCCCTTGCATTTTGACCATGTTTCTGTAAATACAACCCTCATTATAAAGCATTTCCCCACCTACTCCTATCAACATCCATTACGAGTTCCTCTGTTTACACCAGTCAGCTGATCAAGATGTTGCTCTCTCGTCACAATATAGGCGCAGTGGGGGTAATGCGCACTCGATTGTATTTATGCTCGAAGGCTCGAACGGTAATGGTTTAACAAGAGTCAACTTGATAAGAACGTAGGTAATCTGTGATAAGAATTTGACATTGGCGCTGCGTCGCGGTGCCGCGCGGTGCCGCGCGGTGCGCTGCAAGCAAATAGCTAACTGGAGTTAGTATTAGCACTGCTCACAGGATGCAGCACCTACTTGCAGTCTTCAGAGCGTGTGCAGTTCTTCTATTCTCCGCCAGATAGAACTACACTACAGAGATCATTTTCAATTGTTCAACTTCTGACGAAATGTTTGAAGAAACCACCGTTCTTTCAAAAGATAGCGTATTGCTTCGCGAACAAAACGCATAAATATTATTATTAATAATAATACCGCAATAATGTTTTTTTTTTTCACCCAGGCAAACGCCAACTTGCCGTGGATCTGTTCAAAGGAACCGTCCCGGCATTTGCCTTATGGTGAAAATGGGAAACCACTAATACCATTTTTAGGACTGCTGAGGTGGGATTCAAACCCACGCTCTACAGATGCCAGCGATGGGCGAATAGCTCGTTAGCTAGCCACTGTGGCCTGCATAATAATAATAATAATAATAGTATTAAATCCCTTTTAACTACGAGCCACTTCGAATGACAATTGACTGTGCCTGGATTCGTTCCTAAAACCTTAAATACGACTTTTATCATTGTCGCCTCCGTGGTGTAGAGGTCCGCGGTTCGATTACCGGCTCTGCCACGAAATTTGAAAAGTGGTAGGAGGACTGGAACGGGGTCTACTCAGCCTCGGGTAGTCCAAATGAGTAGAGCAGTTCTCGAAGTGGTTTTCCGTGGTTTCCCACTTCGTCTTCGGGCAAATGCCGGGATGGTACCTACCGTCAGGCCACGGCCGCATCCATTATAATAATAACAATAATATTAATATTTTATTTATTTATTAAATACTATTGTTATTACATTAATGTGATATGTCTCACGAATCTGACGGCAAATCCAGTACAGATTATATGTACTACTACTACTACTACTACTACACCGGGGCGTGGTGGCGCAGTGGTCAAGCTGTTGGCCTCTCACCAAGGCGAACCGGGTTCGATTCCCGGCCAAAGCATTTGAGATTTTCGAAGTGAAATGCCATGTCCTGTGGTTCGGATTCCACGTAAAAAGGAGGTCCTGTGACTCATTATCGCGAGATTAACGGTCACGTTAAACTACAAGCTTCGCTGTTTTACCACTACTACTACTACTACTACTAATATAATAATAATTATAATATCGACCGGGGTAGCTACTCACGCTGAGGCGCAAGGCCCTAAGACCTGTGGGTTCGAACCCCATCGTCAACCGTTCTTGAAATGGTTTTCAGTGGTTTCCAATTTTTAGCTCCAGGCAAATGCCGGCCACTGACGCTTCAATCCAATTCTTTGCCTAGTTTCAGTCATTGTATCTCTCATTAACTATTCAGGAGAGGCCGGCCTCAGGAAGGGCACCCGGCCGTAAAATCCATTCGTCACATTTTAAACAAGTAGTTCCGTGAAGAACTACCTATATACAGCCTATTTTCATATGTACTATTTATGTTAATTGCTTCTATCAACATATACAATTTCAGTTTAATTACTGTAATAGATTGGTAGATATTGAGAACCGTCTAAATATTTCGGATGATCACCATGTTGGATTTTTATATATGTAGGACTTAGAGTTATGTACTGTAACATGAAGATTATCGTGTAGGTGTAGTATTCAATTTTCAATCGCATGATTAGGACACAAGATATGAAGATCATATTTTAATATTTGGCACAGCTGCCATCTTGTGGTTATGAAAGCAATTGAAATAAATTAGATACCAGTGGCTTAAAATTTGTATAAGCATTTACCTACCAAGTTTTACTGCGCTCGGATTGTTGAATCGTGAGAAACGTCCATTTCAATATTTATGATTCACGCCGCCGCCATGTTGGATTTGTTCTCACCAGGTAATTGAAAGTCCCAAAGGTGAACTTATGTTCATAGCCTCTATCAGCATACAAAATTTCAGTTTGATTGCTATCGTAGATTAGTAGATATTGAGAAAAGTCTAAATACTTCGGATGGTCTCCATGTTGGATTTATATATACGTAGGCCATAGAGTTATGTACTATTTGATGACGATTTCTGCGTGGATTCGTTATTCATACGTTCACTTCGATCGCATGATTAATACACAAGAAATAAAAACTTAATTCTAAAATTACGCACAGCCGCCATCCTGAGGCTATGTGAAAAATTGAACTAAATGAGATGCCAGTGCATTACAATGTGTATTAACATACACTGTACCAAGTTTTATTGCGTTTGGTTGGTTAAATCGCGAGTAACGTCTATATAAAAGTCGCAACTTCGCTTGGCCGCAATGTTGGTTTTGTAGTTACCAGTTTTTCAATAGTCACATAGGTGAACTTCTAGTAGTTCCCTTTATCACCGTAAAAAATCCAGGGTGATAACGGGAATAGTTTCGGTGATATTGAATGCTGGTGAAATATTTCGCACAGCCGCCATGTTGGATTGGTGAGACGTAACAAAATTTGAAGGGCACGGTCGGGGTCGTTCGCAATAGTGCTATGAACTTACACACACGCGCACACACAAACACACGGACGGTGATCTCATAAGCCTATTTTTTTTTCATAAATGAAAATAGGCTAAAAATCATCTTAGTTCAATCCCAACCCCGTAGAAACAGCAATAATATGGGTTAAAAATAATAATACCGGTAATATTAATAATAATAATAATAATAATAAATATAATAATAATAATAAGAAGAAGAAGAAGAAGAAGAAGAATGATGATGATGATGATGATAAAGCACCATTAGACTTCTGCTAATTACAGTAGGTAACTTGGTAGGCTGCCTTTCCGTCATTTATATCTGTCATTTCCAGCAGGCATTCTTATTCTGACATCATACGAAACAGAAATAGACGAAGGTAACTTCCTCATGCAATAAATCGCTATCTATGTTCTACTAATTAATTAGTACGCCCATATCAATGATTTATGTGTATCTGTTTTACTTACACTGCTTAAATGCCAACGAAGACATGAGAAAACAAGTAGTTCCGTTAAGAACTATACAGCCTATTTTCATATATCCTACTCATGTTAATTGCCTCTATCCACGTACAAAATTTCTATTTGATTGTTGTGATGGATTCGTAGATATTGAGAACCATCTAAATATTTCAGATGGCCGCCTGGTTGGATTTTTATTTATGTACTATTACATGAAGATTATTGTGTACGTGTGGTATTCAGACCAAGGAGGATATATGGGTAGAGCTGCAACTTAATGCAAAATTTTGACCCCAACCTATTGCTCGACGCAAATAGTTCCAACTGACAATATGAGATGGCGTGACGATGTACTCTCGAGCGCGATCCGTCCCCGACCTGGCCTACTCGCTCCTCTCCCCTCCCTTTCCCCTACTCTATCCCCCCTACCTCTACTTTATATTCCTTTCTTTCTTTCATATTTTAGTAATTGGTCTAATAATAGGCGATTTCTTCCCCCTGTGATATCAGGTAGAGAAGAAAACATAGGCTCTATCAGAATAGTTGTGGATGTTTCCACAAAGCACATAGAATGACATAGGCCTACCCCACAGATATGTACAAATAGAAAGAGTAGGCTACTATACTACAATATTAAAAATGAATTGTAAGACAAAATTACAATCACACACCAGTATTATTTAATTGTCCGTGCTGTACTTCCTATCAATCGAATTAAGAAATATCACGTTTAAATTACGGGAAGCGTTGGAACAACCAGCCACCAGCTCTTTGAATTATATCGATAGTATCTGATATCGTTTTCGAGCGCAGTGTATCGACTAAAATCGATGTGTGATTCAATATAATTAAATTTCTTCGTATAATATTGTTCGAAACCGATTGTATTCTTTTCTAAGCACTGTAATATGTATTTACTATTGATATATATTCAAATATTAATTAAATATACAACATTAACAAGAATACTCACCAATTTTCCGATTTTGCTGCCATCTATAGAAGTACAACTCAACTACATCGTCGTACGCGATGACAGCTAGCGTTTTTAACGTTGTCAGCAGGTACTACTACATGGCAAGCTAGCGTTGGTACCAAAACACCCTATAAAGTTTCACCCGGTCGATTCAGACTTCAATCGCATCATTAGGATACAAGAAGTGAAAACGAGATTTTAAAATTTCGCACAGCAGCCATCTTGTGGTTATGAAAACAATTGAAATAAATTAGATGCAGTGGATTAACATTTGTATAAGCATTTAACGTGCAGAGTTTCACTGCACTCAGAAGGTAACATCACGAGCAACGTCCATTTAAATATTTAAATTTCGCGTCGCCGCCAGGTTGGATTTGTGCTCACCAAGAGACTGAAAGTCATATAGGCGAACTTAAGTTCATAGCCTCTATGAACATAAACAATTTCAGTTTGATTGCTGTAAAAGATTCGTAGATATTGAGAACCGTCAAAATATTTCAGATGCTCTCCATTTTGGATTGTTATAGGTATAGGTCATAGAGTTATGTACAATTAAAGGAAAATTATTGCGTAGCTTCATTTTTCAAACTTTCACTCCGATCGCATGATTACGACACAAGAAATAAAAAAATATTTTAAAATTTGGCACAGCCCCCATATTGAGGTTATGTAAACAATTGAACTAAATGAGATGCCAGTGAATTACATTATGAATAATCATTTACCTTACCACATTTCACTGCGCTCAGACGGTTAAATCACGAGAAAAGTATATTAAAGTATTTCAAGTTCGCTTGGCCGCCATGTTCGGTTTGTACTTTACAGGTTTTTGAAAGTTACGTAGATAAACTTGTAGCAGTGCTCTATTCCACCGAACAAAATTTCAGGGTGATATCATAAATAGTTTCGGAGATATTGAATGCCTGTGAAATATTTAGCACGGCCGCCATTTTGAGGTTATGTAAACAATTGGACTAAATTAGACCCCAGTGTATTACAATGTATAAACATTTGCTGTACCATGTGTCATTACGTTTGGATGGTTAAATCGCGAGAAAAGTCTATTTAATAGTCTCAACTTCACTTGGCCGCCATGTTGGTTTTGTAGTTACCAGGTTTTTGAAAGGCTCATATGTGAACTTCTAGTAGTTCCCTTTATCACCGTACAATATTTCAGCGTGATATCGGTAATAGTTTCGGAGATACTGAATGCTGGTGAAATATTTCGCACAGCCGCCATGTTGGATTGGTGAGACACAATAAAATTTGAAGGGCACGGTCGGGGTCGGCCAGAATGTTGCTATGATCTTACCGAGTTTCATTGAAATCGCTCCAGCCGTTTAGAATGTATTAGGGACACACACACACACACACACCTCACTCACACACACACGCACACACACACGGACAAAAGGTGATCTCATAAGCCTATTTTTTCAAAATTGAAAATAGGCTAAATAGAGCGCAGCAACTCCAACTGAAACCCCGGAAAATATGCGAACTACAAGCCCGCTGTACTCTCTGTCACTCTGGCTGACGGAGCTAGCGCTCACGCAGGGTCACACTTCAAGTTGCTGAGCTCTAGCTATCGTAATTCATGGTCGATCGAAAGTAGGCCTACTGATTATTGACGAGAATAATGACTCCGCTAGTATCAACGTACAGTACGATTGTTGTTTCAACACATTTAAATTTTTTCAAATTTTTTACCATAAAAATCAAAATGCATGAAGCTTTGGAACAATACAGACGAGCAACCACGTGTGATAGAATTCGAGCGCTTACGATCATTTAATATTATAGAATAACGACTTAGTGTTAGGAGCTGTACTTACGTTTCCCAGATGATTAGCCTTCGCTCTCGGGTCTTCCTTAAACAATATTGAAAAAACAGCGAGCGATAGAAGAATATATCCAATTTCATGCGGACTCGCCCGTTCAGCACCATACATCACCATGCTATTTCTCGCCACACATATACGAGAGTGCGGCGTTGCCGCTCTGCTATGGGCAAGGCCTGGTTATAGGAAGTCATGCCTGTGTAAATGTGGAGGCTGTATTACTGTCTGTATTTGTAACTGAGCAAGGGAAAGGATTGTGGAAGGAAGTCGCTCGTGGACCTGTTGAAGGGACCGTCCAGGCATTTGCCTGGTGGTGAAATTGGGAAGCCACGAAAACCATTTTCAGAACGGCTGAGGTGGGATTCGAACCCACGCTCTCCAGATGCCAGCGAAGCACGAACTTGCGCGTTAGCGCTCTATGCCACCATGAACTAAATTCTCTACAGCACTTTCAAAATTATCACTTAAACCCTGACGTTTTACTAGCTAGTTGTTCCTCTTCTTTGTACTCTACATTTAACTTACTTGTTGTAGTTGTTGATTCATTTATGAGCTTTGCGGCATCGCGGTCATGTAGCCCCGTGTATTTGGGTGTGAGTTGAACATGTCTGATAACCTATGTTATTATGATGGCTGTATTACTGTGTATTTGTAATTGGGAAATGGTTTGGGTAGGAGGTGGATGTGGCTTTAATTTAGGTACCATCCCAGCATTGCCTGGAATAGAAGTGGGAAAACAACGCAGAACCACTTCTAGGATGGCCGAGGGGAGGATCGAACCCGGACCTCCGTGGTGACAGCCAAGAATGTTAGCCACTACGCCAGGAGGCGACACTCTTCAACCATTACGGAGAATTTACAAGGTTCGGGGTATCTACCCCATCATGATATTAATTACGCAGTTGTTAAAAGGGACGTGAAACCAATAACATTATTGTTATTTAAAAAATGAAATATGGTTTCATATCCCACAAAAGGACCTGACGACATTAACGCCTTGATCTGTTCCAGGTGATTGTGTTCGCTCTCGCAGTGGGCGCTCTGCTGAATGTTGATGACCAGCCCAGGGAAGCCATTAGCCAGTAATTAGCGACCCACGCAATCAGAGTAATGGGCAGTGTGTCCCCCGAGATGGCCAGTGAGCAGCGCCCCTGCCGTCACTGTTGGGAAGGTGAGGTTAAAGAAGAAGTTGATGGCATGTCCAATCACTGGAAAAAATTATTTATTTATTTATTTATTTACTAGCGGATCCGTGTGAGAAAACTCGCATGTTCATACACCACACTTTCCCCTATAGGTTTTAGACTTAAGGAGAAAGTTATAATGGTTTAATTTCAACCAAATGCCATTTGTGTGCTGAGTCCATTGCTTGACAGCGAACATGTAAGTGAATTAACGTTTAATAGTTTCAACTTGAAAAAGGCGTCCCTACGGCCAAAATGCGAACTGAACAGCAATGATGTCTCGTATTTTCCTACAGCAACAATATTTGCAAATCGCACACTTCTTACAAAAATTGATATTTATGAAATTTGAATGCAATTCGTCACTGCTAATGCCATTTGTGTTATGAGTCCATTGATTGACAGCTGAGCTGTAACACTCACCGGTTATTCGATATTTATGAAATTATACGATTTGAGTACTCATTCCTCTGATTTACTGTTTCTAAAATACTTGCAAAATGATAAAGGAAAGACCTCAGAATGTTAAAATGACATGAAACAGGCGTCACAGAGGTTAAAATGTGAAGTGGACAGCAATTATGGAGTGATTTTTTCCTACAGTAACAGTATCTGAAAATCGCACACTTCGTTCATTTTTAAAGTAATTTTTTAAAGAAAGTATAGATATTTATGAAATTAGAGTGCAATTCATCACTGCTAATGTCTATTCTCTTCTATTGAATGCTCATTTGTCGCGATTGGTGGCTTGTGAGCGCCACAGGAGGGATCTATACTACTGAAATAATATATATGATGATTTACCATGTGGCATTAAATACATTAAATTTGTTAATGATCTACTGAATGTCTAGATTCTTAATCCACTACAAACCGTCCTCGACGGGCTGCAGAAAATCAGTCCAACCCTAAACTCGCAATGTGCTGAACTGTCGGAACACTCTTGAGTTGGACCCACGTCCAAAATATTCCTCTATGGATTACCGTCGATCCCCGAAGGGTACAGAGCTATTATTTCAGCCCCTGGTCAGATTGGTAGGATTCTTCATTTATTTTTAATATTTAGCCACTCGATTTTATTTAAATGTCCTTCTTGATATTAACAAGTATCTAACGACCTCAATTCCTTATGCCTTCTTCAACAAATACTCTCAAATTCCACTCCAGCTTACCTGCATTCTCAGTTTCACCGCCTCTCATACGAGCATGGTCTTGGAACACGGTCAAAAAACGATACTCTCATGCTGATACCCATACACCGTACAGTACGCTATACCAACTCATTCGTTGTTGCTACTGCACAACTGTGGAACAATCTGTCTCGCTCTGTCAGAGGAGCAACCCCGTCCAGCTTCAAGCAGCGTTGCCAGCAGTACATAATCAATAAGTAAATGAAAGTTGTACTCAACACTTATGCTTATATTCTTATGTCGTATTACAGATATTCAATCTTTCCAAATCTCACTTTCTTATTTAGGCCTACTCTCTATTTAACATCTAAATAATCTTCTTCAGTAATGACTAATCATTATTATTATTATTATTATTATTATCATCATCATCATCACCATCATTAGTCTACATTTTATCAGTGTTTCCTTACCTTACTGTAATTTTAAACTTACTTCTAAATATCTTACTTATTCACCCTAGAAATACAACAATTTACTGCCTACACTAAGCTTATCCGTCTTTATATGTATTTTATACTGTATCAACATTGTATTATTGTTAGATTTTAGTGGTATTTGTATTGTTCATTATGTATCAATTGTATAATCTGGTTAGATGGAAGAGGGGGCCGTGGTTGCTCAGCGTTCTAGCTGTATGCCTCTCACCAAGGCGGTCCGGGTTCGATTCCCGGTCAATGCATGTGAGATTTTCGAAGTGAAATGCCATGTCCTGTGGTTCGGATTCCACGTAAAAAGGAGGCCCGTGGCTCATGATCTCAAGATTAACGGTCACGTTAAACTAGAAGCTTTTTTTTTTGGTTAGATGGAAGAGACTGCCCAATGACCCTAATCTTGCCAGACAAAATAAATCTATCTACCTAACCCCATTTAATGATCACTATAATAATGTCTTAATTTTGTATTTTTAATAAAATATTTAAAAAGGTTAAACTACTATTTAACCTACTACTGCAACTAAATAAGTGTAGATATTGTAAATACTATCACCCATACTTTTAGTGTAATGGATCTGATGATGATCGCTTGATGATCGAAACTGGTCATCCAAGTGTATTTATTAATCTCATGCAAAATTGCTTTCAGGATTAGGGAAACACAAAAATTGGGTACAATCGTGTTAGCCGACTGAACATCATTAAATTTTGATTACTAAGACAAGACTGAAAAATGGCTTCAAACATCATAATAAATAAATATATAGACTATATAATTAATTATGGTGTTTGAAGCCATTTTTCAGTGTTACCTTAGAAAAAAAATTGATGCGTCTCAGTCGGTCAACACGATTGTACCCAAATGAGATGGGTTATTCCCGAATCATGAGAAAAAATTACATGAGATTAATAAATACACTTGGATGACCAGTTTCGATCATCAAGCGATCATCATCAGATCCATTACACTTAGACTATGAAAATTATTTACGAATGTGTGGCTGAAAATATTTGCAATATACACACTTAGTTAGTTGCAGTATTAGTTGAGATAATGTAACTCGTCAATATTTCCACCCATACTTTCGTACATAATTTTCATAGCCAAAGTGTAATGGATCTGATGATGATCGCTTGACGATCGAAACTGGTCATCCAAGTGTATTTATTAATCTCATGTATTTTTTTCAGTATTAGGGAATAACCCATCTCATTTGGGTACAATTGTGTTGACCGATTGGAATGAATCAAACTTTTGTTATAGACTAAATAAATAAATGACAAATACATGAAAAAATAAAAATAAAAGACAAGTAAATACAGTAAAAGATTTTAAAATAATAATAATAATAATAATAATAATAATAATAATAATAATAAATGATAAATAAACAAATAAAAATAAATAAATAATCACTTATGGACAATTTACTAAAAGAAGTGGATAAATATATCCACATGACAAAGTAGTAGTCTACTTTTAATCAGAAGTGCGATGTCGGTACTAATTCAAAGTAACGGCGTTGTATTTAAGACAGCCGATGTCATAGATCAGTGAACACTCTAACGTCATCCAGTGGGAAACAAATAAATGGGTGTGTAAAGAAAGGGAAGAATTGCGTATATTTTTGACCAATATTGTACTGTATGCAGTGAGAAAAAATATTATTCATGTCGTTGGAAATCATCAGTATGATGAATAGCTGATTACTTCTACGACACAGAATTACACATTTCGTTGATTGTCCTCACGAGGCAGAGTGCATCCCGTTCCAGCCCTCACGTCAGTTTCTAAAATCCCTGACGGAGCCGGGAATCGAACCCGGGGCCTACTGGTGAGGGGCAGGCGAGCTGCCTCAACACCACGCGGCCGGTAACCCACAATGTACGAGGTTTCTTTTTACAACCTCCGATGGTAGAGCCCGACACATCAGTCTTTGCCGCAACATGACTGGGGAGGCGTGGCCACTTAACAGTGCGAGGAGTGGGACTCTCCTAGCTTGGCTAATTGCTCGCGGCACTTTTAAAGCCTAAACGAAATATCACGTGCGCCGCTGAATCAAGTTTGTCAGGATACGGTTTCTACATACGAATAGAATGAAAGGCAGTATTTTGTTTGAATATATAACAACATGCATCACAATTCTACGCCCAATAGTTTACTTTTTACGTTAATTTAAAATACGAAGTACGTCCAGAAAGTAAGTTCCGTTTGGTAATAACATTAGATTGTGTACCGATACAAAAAAAAGTATTTATTGCACAAAATTCTACAACCCTTAAACTACTTTTCCTCATAACTGCCGAAATGTTGCAGGCATTTGTCGTACTTTGAAAGAGGACACTACTCATCGATCATTAATCACTCGTTTCTAGCTGCTGCAGAGTGCACGAGTCAATGCAATGTTGTCAAGTCGTTGCGCAATGACGAGGCGGGTGAGTGAAGTACTCCCTCCATTGCGTTAGCATTATGTTCCCACGTCAAGTCCAAGTAGAGAATGAACGATGATGCTACATCGAGACGCAAGAAGGCAGGGCGTGTCACGTGTTTCAGAGGAAACGTGGAGGAACTAAAATACGTTTCTGCGTCACGGCAGAGACTAGTGTGTCGGGCTCTACATACTCTAAAAAAATATTAAGGTAAGTATAAATAATACAATTATTTTATTACCAAAACTAATGTACAAACAATGTTACTTTTTGACATATCGTGAAAATTGACGCATTTCCAAATCCCTCTCCATAGGATGTCGCCACCAGTCAGTTGACATGCGTCTTAACGTTGTTAAGCTCGGCATTAGTATATTCTGGAACCTCTGCTTTCCTCATCATTGTTTTCAGTGGCGGTTCCTCTAGGGACGGAAGGAGGTACTTCCTCCTCGCATTTTTCGGCTATTCATCATCATTTATTGCATTAAACGGGCCTTTGAGGACTACATCAGAAGGACAATAGGAAAAGAAAATATTACAAATATTACACAAAAAAACACCAAATATTACAAAGGGAAAAATATTACAAAACACAAATTTAAAAAAAAATCCAATAAAGGAAAGTCAGTCAATCACATGAGGAGGAATTTGCTGCAGATGGCATTCCATCTTTTCCGGTCTCTAGCATCATCCTCCACGGCTGCCGGTTCCACTTCTTGAAGGATCGTCGCCACTCGATCCTTCCATCGTGTTCTTGGGCGTCCTCTCGGGCGTTTCCCCGTGGGTTGAGATTGGAGGACTCTCATAGGGAGGGATCCGTCCGCTCGTAAGATGTGTCCAAACCATTGCAGTCGCCTCTGTCCCAATATTCGTCCAATGTGTGGCTTTCCAAACCTCTGGTACAGGTATTCTTTCTTTCTTTCTTTCTTTCTTTCTTTCTTTCTTTCTTTCTTTCTTTCTTTCTTTTCTCCCATTTACCTTTCATGTTATTGTAGACGAGTCCATACATTTTTCGAAGTACCTTTCTTTCAAACGCACATATTGAATATTCTGTCGTTGCTGATGTATTTTTCGGCTATTAACATATAAAATGTTTACTTTGGAATTCGAGGTAGGTTGGATTATTTTTAGTTTCATGACTATAAAACGAACATGTTTTATCGGGGTTTTAGCAACGCGCGCTCTTGTACTACTTGAAACGTGTGGTTGGTTTGTTGGTTGGATGGTTGGTTGCTGGTACGAAAGAAAGCGCATACCTTCCTCCTGTTAATACAAATAGAGACAGGTGCACTAGTGACCAGAGAAAGATCTACAATTTTAACGCAGCCAAATGAATGGCAGGGAAGGGTATCCTCCCTTATTGTGCGCATGCGTCTTAATTCTGGCTTGCAGTGTGGTTAACATGCAACAGTTGCCATTTAGCGGCGTTGTATTCAATCAGTTACCATACCATTATGCTAATGGCTACAAGCAGAGCTGTGCAAATACGACTTATTTTCATTTTAAAATGAATATTATTAAATGTATTTTAACGGCTTCGGTGTTGTAGTTGGTAGCATGCTGAACTGCTATTCCCAAGATTGCGGGTTCAAACCCGGCCAAAGTCATCAGATTTTTAAGAACGTTAAAACCCTGGAGTATGCCTTCCTTCGGAGGGGAAGTAAAGCCAGCAAACCCATGTCATAGATTTATGGCATGTAAAAGAACATACAACTACAATGGTAGTGTGTAGCTAAATTTGTAGGTTATTTGGTTAGAAACGCTCTATCAAGTTCCAACGTTCACCGCTAGGTGTCAGTGACAGTGGCATCACTGGTAGCCAAAGTTGGAACTATATACTTGAAATTTAACTTGATGGGGAGCCTACAGGCGTTCAATTAAAATACTCCGCTATGGCTATTGGCTGCAATTCTAAGTTTCAACCAAAAGTTTAAGACCACCTAGTAAGAAACATTAAACCTGAATTTTATTTGTCAAAAGCTTATTACAAACTAGATGTAATCAATTGCCACTGCATATTGTTGCGACCTGCACTTCTACCATTGTTGTGACCTTATAATTGTAGCTCCACCACCAAGTCTTGTATCCCCACCTGAGGGCACGGTCTTAAGCCATAGGCCGCCCAGGGGTTCTTCAAGAACAAGTACCAGGATCGTTATCGTGCCCTTATAAGGATTACCAGCACACCACTTACACAAAGAATTAGGAGGGGGAGGGGGTTCAGGAATCCGGGGTTGCTCCCCAATAAAAGAGATCAAAAGCTTAAATCCCAGTTTTATTCCTTAAGGGAGTAAAGGGAGCTGCCACAAGGGTACAAGAATTAAATGGATGATTCAATCCTAAAATAAATTAGAACTATTGATTCTCACCTGGTTTCCCCAGCTGGTGTTCTCAAATACCGGCTCAGCTCCGTGCCCCTTGGTCAACGAGCGTTCGGCCAACTTGCCCGATCTCCCGATAGTAGGCAAACGCTCTCGTACACTTTAGACTTCCGTCGCTGCCGTCCTCACTGACCTCACGGTCTGGCTCTCCCACTGACCTGGCCTCCCTCACAGCTGAGGTTGCCGCTTTTATCATAAAACATGACAACGCACGCGTGCTCACGCAGCACCTTAGCGCTGACTCTGATGACCTGGACAGAACCGGGGTTGAATGTCCGGTACGGTTCAAGGTGAATCGACTCCGGGACATAACATAATGTTCACTTAATCATTTTAGTAGTCAATTGCACCTCCTGCAGATTTCAGACACTCTTTTACTCTTGTAGGCATAGTGCAAATTAGATTCTGGCGGTACTGAAGTGAAATTTCTGAGATCGTGGACATTTTTGGTCGAGACTCCGCTACTTTAGCATCAATGAAGTTCCACACAATCTCGATGGGATTCAAGTCCAGGCTTCCTGCTGCACCTTAGCATACCAATAATTTGCCACATTATATTTTCTGGAACACATCTACGGCCCATTTTGAGAACAATGCAAGGAAAAACTAGCTTACTCACATACACCTCTACTCGAGTGGTTGCTGTATGGAACACAGTCTGTACTATGAATCCGTATTGCCATGTTATCTAGCGATCAACTTGTGAACTACGTGCTGTTTCATAACTGGCCTCGTCAGCTCACTTCGTTTATGAAATATAAAAAAAGCAAATGCACTCACGTATTTTTCTAAAACGAAAAATGTGAAATGCTGAGAAATATCCACTTTCAACGGGTATCTCGATACCGGAAACTTATATTATTTTATATTCCGCATAGTTCCACATCGTGTATAAGAAATAATTTTGTACACAAGTAGGCCTATTATCTCTTGCATAGCTTTATTCACTTGAAAAATTGTATGTTTGGCTGTTTCCATTTTTAACTTTTAAAATCATAACTTGACTAATAATTGAGATATTTTAATGCTCTTTATACCTAAATGTTTCATTTCGCGCATGCTTTTATTGATGGTTATTTCAGGTTCGTTGTCTCAAAAGTTCAAAGTCACGGCATCATTATGTGAAAGTGGCAGGTGGTCGTAAACTTTTGGTTGATACGTATTTATAAACTACTCATGGATTGAAAATATCAACATGATTTGAAAACTCTAGTCAGGTTCTCTATTTTATAGAGGGATGTTTGAAATTGTGTATCTGGATGCAGGCTAATTTATTGCATGTTTTATTTTGGATGGTGTCATTTTGTGCAGTTAACTTCTATCTCCCTCTTAACAAACATACTCGAGCCGCCACTGATTGTTTTCAATTCAGAGAGGAGGTGGAAGTCGCATGGCGCTGTTCAAAATCTCCCATCTAAATTCCTGAAGAAGCTATAGAATAACAGTGACGCGGTGTGGACGGGCGTTGTCATGAATCGGAAGAACTTACTCATTCTTCGATGAATTTGCGCTGTAGGTACTGATATCTCGCCAGGAGATGGCAGGCAGTCGGGTTTGAACTGCAGTTGTCTTCCTGTTCAATGCGTATCGCGCATTCCAAGAACATTAAGTTGGTCACTGTTTCCATTACTGTACCTGATCCTGCCACACTGTTAAAGGTAAACACAAAGGCTTGTAAAAATATCGACAGTAGGAAGGAAGGTAACTATACACACACACGCGAAGCCCGATAACAAATTATCATGCAGGAAGTAGCAGCAACTGACTGCCAGCCGATATATTTAGGTTTGGAATAGGCGGGCCGCGCATGCGTACTGCAAGACCCCCTCCGCACCCCGTCGCAGCGCGTTGAACTGCCATCTCCTGGCATCATGGCATTACTGTACGTACTAGTTCCTTCTGCTAGAAGGAACCGAATTACACTTCGCAACTCGCACTTGGCGGAAGAACCATTCGTAGCAAACAGCTTACCATGCCTGTAACTCAGCTCAAAATGGCGTAATGATATTGGAAGTGGCAGTGGTTACAGAGGAGGAAAAAAAGCTTGTAGTTTAACGTGACCATTAGTCGTGCAATCATGAGGCACGGGGCCTCCTTTTTACGTGGAATCCGAACCACAGGACATGGCATTTCACATCGAAAATCTCACATGCATTAACCGGAAATCGAACCCGGTCCACCTTGGTGAGAGGCCAACAGCTTGACCGCTGCACCACCACGCCCCTACCGTGGAGAAGGTGCGCAGTCATCTTCCGAGCATACCCGCCTCTACCACTCGATTGACTGATTACCGTAGACCGGAGGTTGGACAAAATCGCCCTGGTATGAAACGAGACCTTGCTATTTGTTATATTTCATTATAAAGCTACCTATTGCAACGGGTACCATGGTGCGACCCGGAAAAAATCGACAGATCTTCCCGTTTCCCATCCCCCAGACCCCCAAACCACCATGTTCAAATGTTTATAAATAATATGTATAGGCCTACTGTATATACACTGGTATCCAAAATTAAAGCAACGAACGGAAATGTTGCAAGGTTGCGTTTATTTTGCCACAAAACAGTATAAACAGGTAATGGTAAAATAGCAACAATGTAAAGAATACAGAAAGTAAACCACTACAACATGCGTAACAGTAGACAAAATGTTCTTCGTTATTTCCAACTTCATGGATTTGCACACACATTCCAACAACTGGTTAATGTGCTCAGTGTGGGGTGTGATCACCTCTGGCAGCCATACAGGCCCGACAGCAGCGAGCCATGCTGCGAATGAGGTCATCAATCTCATGTTGAGGCAATAACGCCCATTCTTCCTGCAGAGCAGCTCGCAAGTCTTGGAGACTGGTTGGTAGATGCTGACGTGATGCAACTCGTCTCCCTAGTGCGTCCCAGACATGCTCTATGGGATTGCTTTGACCACCTTCGCCTGATTCGCACGTGCCGATACTTCCTGAGTGAAAGTTAATCTTCAATCAAGCGTGATTCCCTGATACTTGGTGGCTATCTGCCATCTGATCACTTCACCAAAGAAAGTTGTGCTTGAATTTTCTGGTGAACAGAGTGGCAGAACATTTATTTACGTTAATATTTCTCTAGCCAGGGTTCTAGGTTGTTTAAGGCGTCTTGGAGGCTTTCCTCGATTTGTGGAAATAGCTGTGTCATCAGAGTATAAGTGGAGGCTCGTGTTATCCGTTTCGGGGATGTCAGAGACTTCATTGAATGGGAAGGGGGAGATACTCCTACTCTTCATTTTCCTCAACGAGGATTGGGCGTCCTCCACTTTCAATTTCATAAAAAGTTCCGTTTGATGCAATGGCAAATGAATAACATCACTAGTTTTCGCGGTAATCGAGGGTTACGATAGTTTGCTTCCTTGCGAGTGTTTACTTTGGAATAGGTAGACCTATCTGCCTTCGATTCGCTTTGCGGATTTCTACCACGCCAAATGACATTACCCAGAATTTTCAACCACCTTTGCGGTGGTATTTATCAAGGTATAACTAGGCCTATGATAGTCTGGTGGTGACGTGTTGCAGTAATCTGGAGAATCAAACCGGATGGCCTTTCATTAGCTCTTCCTCTGGCCTATATGCATGTTTTCCTTCTTGACAGGTCTTCCAACCATATTTCGAAATGATTAATTCAATAACAAATGTGAAAGTACTGACAGCTAACCCTATTATCAATAAGAAATATGGTCCTTGAAGTTCATATAGAGTGAGTACAGTATTGTCATCCTTCGGCTTATAAGCTTGTTTTATCGCTTGATCTATGTGCATGTTGGATATAGTCTTGGCAATAATCCCACCCTGCAGACATCCCTCGATGATCCTATCAAAGGTGTGCAGCAATGGACTGCCCTTAGGCGTCAGTATAGATATATGGAATGACAAGAACGGGTCAAGGTCCGGTTTTACCCAAGGCAAGATTCCTTTGCTAATGTATTTGGTGACTGCGACATACTCTAAAGACATGTCAATAGCTAAACATGCAGCGCCATCCCGAACTACTCCATGAAAGCATTCCTCGACGGTGTCCCACGGATAGTAATGTTCCAGAACTTTTCTTACTGTTGGATCAGGATCATCTACAAAGTAGTGCCTAATTGCGTGAAGCATTCCAATCTTGAGATCGGAATTCACTAACTCCTCAATGGAGCTAACTTGAGGTCCAAATTGAGGACTAGTTAGAAAACTTATTAGGCAAGACTTATACGCAGTATTGATCAACAGACAACCAATTATCCAGAGCATTATAACCGATCTGAAACACGCTGTGTCAGAGAAAACTGACGCTGAATTTCCAAGAATTATCAGAAGACAATTTTTGAAAAATGAAGGAAGATTTTCCCACTGGGTAAGTTTCTTCTTTAGCTCCCTGCTGGCCACGAGATACAGAGTCAGTGATGCCAGAACGTACGATAAGAATACACAAGTCCAAATTCCAGTCGAAAATATCATGATTAAGTGCTGCCAGGCCGGTATTTCATTTTGAAACGGCAGCAACCATATATAACTTGCAGGTAGATAAGGGATGGTGCTGTCGGTGTAAGGCATAGTTTTATCTTTGTACCGCAAGAGTCCAAACGCCATGTCCGCTCGATCATATATGGCATCACTCACAAGACCTGTCCATGTCCCATTGGCGTGCTCCGTACCCCACTCAGGTTTAACATTGTTGCGAAACGTTTTCATCACTGGCGTGAAGTTCGCCTTTTTTGCTATTACCTCCAGCAATTCTATTTCAATTCCATATAAGTTTAAAGTCCCGTTTGATGCAATGACGAATGGAGGAAACCCTAGTGTGGATAACATCACCGGGCATCCATGTAAATCGTAGATTATTTTTGAGGGGAATAAATGAGTGTTATTGACGAATCGTCCATCAGTCCAACTGTCAAGCAAAACTGTTTGAGGGTTACAGCTCTCTGCATGTCTGTATTTAAACCAGGTATAGGCCTGTAGGGTGATTTTATTAGAAACATTCGATGTTGGCATTATCAGTATACTATTTAACACTTTTCTCGACCACAGCTCAAAAAGAATATCGTCAACTAAGTTATGTTGGCGGATAATTGTTGTAACAGCAACAAGGAGGCGAGCTCGCGAATTCCATGTGTGGTGAGACTGAAGCTTTTTTATGCAAGCTGTTAAACATATCTTCCCATTAGCGACTATCAAGTAGCCCTCAGCCTTCACAGGCAACTCCACGAACTTCCATTCCTCAGCAGAGCAACAATCAACAAGGAACACTGTCCTTCGGGAATGTGCAATTAATGTTAATAAGTGATCTTCACAGTTCAGAGTTCGCTGGTTTGAAATATTGAAGTGTGGTGAATCACAGTGTTGGTTGAGCATATTTTGGTTGATGGAAGACGGCAAGGAAGCCTCTGAAATGTTGCTGTTTCGTGGTCCTTTATCGTGCAGATTTCTTCCCGAGTCCAGCGATACGACAAGGGGCCCTTGTATGTCTTGGAAGTATCGAATGTAAATATCTGCCACACTACGGATCACTTCGTCTATTGGAGATCGGCTGCCCGAACAAAGTACTGTGGTTACAAGGATCAGCCACACCACCCACCTGCAAGAGGAAACATATGCGTACCAGTATGTAAATATTCACCCCTGCAGTATTTCTTACATGTTCCCTTTCTTACAATTCACAAACTCTTATTAACCTAAGATATTAACATGTACATTTTTAAAGTTATTGCATTCATTTTAAATTATATGAAATGCTGACCTGCAAATTCAATGTGTGTTATGAATAAGAGTTTAGTGCTTTTCAGTCGGTCAACACGAATGTACCCAAAAGAGATGGGTTATGCCCTAATCCTGAAATAAATTACATGAGATTAATAAAACGACTGAAAAGCACTAAACTCTTGTTTACTAAGGCAACACTGAAAATATGGCTTCAAACACCACAATGTGTTGAAAAATGAAAATCCACAGCCTGCTTCCAGTCTCCGACCGGGTCAGGAATGGAATGAATGAAGCCCCCATCTAGCGGCGAGGATATGAACTGTGCCGGCTGCCGAGGCCTGACGCACTCCTCTGGGGCAATGATTATATGAATGACAAGATGAAATGAAATGATAGTGGAGAGTGTTGCTGGAATGAAATTTTGACAGGGAAAACCGGAGTACCCGGAGAAAAACCTGTCTGCCTCCGTTTTGTCCAGCACAGACCTCACATGGAGTGACCGGGATTTGAACCACGGACCCAGCGGTGAGAGGCCGGCGTGCTGCCGCCTAAGCCACGGAGGCTTCACCACAATGTGTTATGAATGTTTATTTTTGTAGGAATGTAAATGTCACGTGACTAGTAATATTAGTCTGCCTAGGGCAGAGGTCATCAAAGTGGGGGAGAGGGGAGGGGGGCAGAGAGTGAAATATTTATATTTCATATTCTGTAACAAATATTGCTATCCTCATATCCATGAACCTATCATAGGCAGGAAGCTCTTACGACAATTCAAGACTAAGACTAATAAACTCGTACTTTTGCTGTCTTATTTCACAAGAACTGAACAGCATTATTGAACTAAAGGCAACACAGTTGACAGATAAAGAGCTAATTAGTGAAATAAACAAAATTTGTTCAATTCCAATAACTGCACAAGCAGCAGTTATCTATATTAATATAATAAAGCTGAAGAGTTTGTGTGTGTTGTTTATGTGTATAAACGCGCTAATCTCTGGAACTACCAGTCGGATTCGAAAAATTCTTTTTGTATAAGATAGCCTGATTCAAGAGGAGTAGTTTACCTCTGTAACATTAGGCTACACCTCTCAGGTAACCTTAAAGATTGATTTTTGTTCAGTAAGTCGGAAGAACAAGCGCTCCAGAACGGCTTAATAATACCGAAGTCTATTGTTGCCATGTAATGCGGGCCGCATCATGTCGCCCCTCGCAATGTTCTGGTGCAGAATTGCGAGCTGCTTATAAATTGCAGTCACGGGGAGTAATTAGTGCGAAAAGATTTCTTAGGCCCCTTAAAACAGTTATCATCATGACAATAGTATGGCTCGGTATAAGGGCGATGGTGTTGGTGCAGTATACTGAGGTTATCAGCTGCAATAAGCGTTGGTGCTTTCAAATTTACTTTCATTTATTCCGATCCTCATCCTTGAGCGCTCCAGTTCTGTAAAACAAATAAATCCACCGGGCGAAGCCGGGCACTACTGTTAGTTTTTTATAAGCAAGGAGAAATAGTTAACATTCAACACCTTGGAGTAATAAAATTGCATGATTATTTTTTACAAAAAGTTGTTGAACTCTGATGTTCTCTAATAATAGTAAATTGTGTGTTATTATTATTATTATTATTATTATTATTTTCCCCCACATCGTTATGCACATCTAAGGAGCGTGAGAGAACTCATTTAGTAAATGATGTTGATCTTTTCTTCTCCCAAAATCTCTTCATCTGAGCACTGAAGAGTTTCTTCCGTTCTTCAGTCCATGGTTTCTGGTACTGGTACTGATTTTCTCCGCAAAATGGTAGTTGTTGATAACTGTTCTGAATTTGGATCTGTCTTGTATGATTTCCTCCACGATGCCAACTTTCTGAAGATCTTCTTCTATTTCCTTAAGCTAGTTGGTCTTGACTTTCAGAGAGCAAAGTTGAGAATCCTCTTCGTCCGTCAGTCATCGGTCATGTGAAGAATGTGGCCATAGAACTGTAATCGCCCTTTCCTGAATTTATCGGTGATCCTTTCAGAGTGATGACATAGCTCCTGAGACTTCCGCTTCATCCACATTCCCTCTATGCAGACTGGACCAAATATTTCCTCGATATTTTCCTCTCTTGCTTCTCTATGTCTTTAATAAGAGATCTGCCTCCAATGAGGAACGTGACGTGACTAGTAATATTGGACTGTCTATTATTATTTTAACTGGTAGATGCGGTAATTAGACAGAAGCACATACTCTAATACTTGTGATCCGTATTTTCTTGTGCGAAGTAGCCTATGAGAAAAGAAAAGAAAGAAAAATAAGAAAGGGGTAGGAGGTGGTGAGGAGGGGAGGAGGGGGGGGGGGGGGTAGATATGTGATGTTTCAGAAGGGAGGTGCGACAAAAAAAGTAATAAACATTTTCCCCTTCTCTCCCCTTCCTTGCTGTTCTTCCCTTTAAAGCCAAAACAGTCTAGGGTAACGCACTTGCCGCTTCTCAAATATTTCACCCGACTGCGAGAGGCTCCACCTCCCGGTCAGGGACGAATTGGGTTTGAAATAGAAATACTCGTGTCCACGAGAACTTTCTTGAGTTTCTGTCGACCTTCTAACACAACTAAATACCGGATCTAGCACCAATGATTAGAGTCTGGAATTTGGTCCAAAAGGAGTAAGTACCTTTCACTAGTTAGTTAATACATTGGGCAGTCCAACAGTAGAGCATTTCAGAATTATATTCTTAAGGGTCCATGTCAATTCAATTCTTTGAACTTTAATAATGTTTTAAGTATAAATAAACTTTGGAACAGCTGATCAAGAATGTCATATTAACGTAAGTGGGGTGTTTTCTTGTGTGATTATATTTATTGCTATTGGAGTAATGGGTTGTTTATTATGTGTATTGTAGTTTATGTTCTCGTATGGATAGCAAAGGCTTGTTGAAAGGAATTGTGTGTGCTGATTTCTAGTATTAAGCCCTCTATCTCCTAACCCAATACAGCGAATAGTTTAATAACAACGTACTGTACAATTACCCTCAAATGTTAGTTGCAGTACTGAGATCTGCAGGATTTGTTTTGAAACCCAACGCAGCACATGGCTGGCGAGTTTGCGGCACGACAGCTGACGGGGATCCCGTTGGGCTGGCCCGAGCCGATCCGAGGGTCTCCGAAGTTGCAGGCGCGAGCCAAGGCTGCACTAGATAGACAGGCCACAAGGTTCCGGCCGTGAAGTCACAGAAGTGGCCCACGCTCAGCACGGCAGTGTACGGCCCGCTCTCACTGTCACCATGGTATCGTACATTTATTGAACCTTATCGATGTATTTGAACAAGCCTTCAAATGTAGTTGTATTTAGGCATGAGTACTACGCGAGTTTTATGGGGCGGGGAAAAGTGGCAGGGCAGTTTATGTACAAATATTACCTCCAATTGACATTTCCTTGCGTAAATTTGAGCTGACAACTACTGCCATTTGTAACGGAACAGAGTTTCATGTAAAACATTAAAACCCATAATACCTATAAAAATATTTTTAATATTTCTAGGCAAATACATGATAGGAATTCACAATAATAGGCTGGAACCTTCTTTAAAAATTAGGGTTCTGCTTAAAACTTATCTAACAATCCCTAAGGTTTCAATTTATCAATTCTTCTTTTCTTTGGCGATTTATGGGTGTCCTTACTTCAGGATTTCTTCTTCTTAGCCATGAGTTTGTCTTCGATAACTTTTCTATAGTTATTTATTAATATATTACAAAATATGCCTATACATTTGTCAACAAAATTTTTAAAACTACTTCCACAATCACTGCATGTTTCAAACACCACGTTTTCATTATCCAGAACATTGTTGACAATCAAAATCAGAATGTTTCTTTGAGAGTCGCATTGTAAAAACATCGATTCATATTTATCACTTATAAGTATATTAAATAATTTAAATTGTGAGTTCAAAATGTTAACAATAAAATCTGATGGATACTTCAAAGCTCCCCTGTCGATTACATTGAAATAATAATTTTCTTCTGACTTTAACACATCTGACGTTACTTGATCATTATTTAACAATAAAACATCTTGACAACTTCTACATGTACAGTTTTTCGTAATTATTTTACAAATATATCCTCCAATATAAACTAGACCTAACAAAATATTCTCAGATACAATACCATCATTAAACTCAACCTCCACACTTTCAAAATGTGAAAAGTCTGTAGTTTTGGAGCTTTTACAATCTGAACCCTTGCAATCCACATACTTACTTAATGCAATATCACTGATAGGGATATCTGCGTGTTTAGCAGAGTATGCCTTTATTACCGTTAGGGCTTTTAATTTTCGTTCTGACTCAAGGACTTGTTTCACTGAAATATGGTAGCAGGCACCACTCATTTGCCTATATTTCCCAAATCTTGCTTCTAATTCATCAGTCTGAAATTTTCCTAACAATACATACTTGAATCCTAAACTTGTTTACAAGAAATGTACCAACTCCAAAATAGTTTTTACAGTGTGAACTAAAGCTGTTTGAGTTTCATTAGTAAGTTTTCCATGACGAGTCTCTTTTTTTGGTCTGATTTCCCCTTGAACATGCAGATTATCCCACCTAATTAACCAGGTTAAAAACTTGCGCAGAAATAAAACATTGTCATCATGAACTGAAAATATTGCGTTACAATGAGGGTCGTTAAATCTATCGCCTTTGAAAGCATGCTTAACATTAACAATCTTCCACCACTGAAGAATTCTTTCTAAAAATACAGCTGTGCTTTTAAAAGTGTTTTAAAGCGACGACATTTTTCTCGTCGAACAGTTTAGAACAAAGGTTTACATTTTGTCGCTCTAAAGACGTTGGGTACAAAAATTTTTGGTTTAGGGCAGGAGCAAGCTTGACTACATTATTTTTTTTCTCCTCTATGCAGGTGACCAACACTAGCAAAACATTTTTTGTCTGACTCAGGGTTGTCAAACTCAGGAAACACAAAAGTTTGTAAGTTATCAGCTTGGTTAAGCCAGTTATTTCTTAAGCTTTTAAATAAATGAACAGATCAAACATTACAAAAATCTTTTGCGTTTCGTGGTTTGTAAATTGCCTTTGCATAGCTTTTCAAACATTTTCCTGTTAACACTGTTATTATCCGAAATAATACTACCTTATAACCTATATCTGTTAATACTTTAAGGACTTGCAAAGTTAGTTCTTCAATGAAATGTGACGTTAGGTTCTTACACGGAAACAAACCAACAACGTCTTTATTTCGTTTATGAATGGATGACAACAAAAAAGTTTGTACAGGTGTAGCTAATGTAGTGTTATTTTCTCCACTTTTACTACTAAGAGCAACTCCCTCTACCTTTCCACCTTTATACACACATCAAAAAAAGTTTTGCATCACCTCAGTTCCCAGATCTCCGGCATATAGACGTTGACTGTGTATATTGTATCCAAGATACAGTCCCTTTGACTGTTCATAGATGTCACTAAAACTGCTCAAAGATGTAAACAACCATGCATGAGCAGGGCCTATTAGACGGAGGGGGTACGACAGCCGATCAGTTCCAGTCATTCCACCAGGACGAAGGTACGCTGCTCATGTTGTCTGTAGTTCTACCATGCCTAGAAGGTCAATACCGCAGTTCGATCGCGTCCGCATTGTTACTTTGCGTCAAGAAGGGCTCTCAACAAGGAAAGTTTCCAGGCGTCTCAGAGTGAACCAAAGCGATGTTGTTCGGACATGGAGGAGGTACAGAGATACAGGAACTGTCGATGACAGGCCTCGCTCAGGCCGCCCAAGGGCTACTACTGTAGTGGATGACCGCTACTTACGGATTGCCGCTCGGAGGAACCCTGACAGCAATGCCACCATGTTGAATAATGCGTTTCGTTCAGCCACAGGACGTCGTGTTTCAACTCAAACTGTGCGCAATAGGCTGCATGATGCGCAACTTCACTCCCGACGTCCATGGCGAGGTCCAGCTTTGCAACCCCGACACCATGCAGCGCGGTACAGATGGGCCCAACAACATGCTGAATGGACCCCACGGAATTGGCATCACGTTCTCTTCACCGATGAGTGTCGCATATGCCTTCAACCAGACAATCGTCGGAGACGTGTTTGGAGGCACCCTGGTCAGGCTGAACGTCTTAGACACACTGTCCAGCGAGTGCAGCAAGGTGGTGGTTCCCTGATGTTTTGGGGTGGCATTATGTGGGACCGACGTACGCCACTGGTGGTCATGGAAGGCTCCGAAACGGCTTTACGATACCTGAATGACATCCTCCGACCCATAGTGCAACCATATCGGCAGAATATTGGAGAGGCATTTGTCTTCATGGACGACAATTCTCGACCTCATCGTGCACATCTTGTGAATGCGTTCCTTCAAGATAACGACATCGCTCGACTACAGTGGCCAGCATGTTCGCCAGACATGAACCCTATCGAACATGCCTGGGATATGTTGAAAAGGGCTGTTTATGGACGTCTTGACCCACCAACCACTCTGAGAGATTTACGCCGAATTGTCGTTGAGGAGTGGGACAATTTGGACCAACAGTGTCTTGATGAACTTGTGGATAGTATGCCACGGCGAATACAGGCATGCATCAATGCAAGAGGACGTGCTACTGGGTATTAGAGGTAGTGGTGTGTACTGCAATCTGGACCACAAATGCTGAAAGTCTAGCTGTATGATGGTACAACATGCAATGTGTGGGTCTCATGAGCAATAAAACGAGCTGAAATGTTGTTTGTGTTGATCTCTATTCCCTTTGTATTTAACGGTTCCGGAACTCTTGGAACCGAGGTGATGCAAAACTTTTTTTGATGTGTGTAGTTAAGCTCAGGTTTTACATAGACTTCATCCAGCAACAAGTTACAAAATATTCCATGTTCACTTAACAATTTTAGTTTCTTTTTCAAATAATTCCAATCCGAATCGTCTATACCCGAATTTCCCGTGCCTAGTTTTGCAGTAAAAGACTGTAAATACACAGGGTGAGGCATTGTAAGGAACGTTGACTGTCTTATCTTCTTATATGCCCCAGGGAATGCGAAAAATATTGAAGCGAACCATGTTATGAGTTTACAGGAGTAAGACACTTTCTTTGCAAAGGCTAAGTTTAACTGTTCCTTGCAAAATTCTATTTTGTCACTAATTACACAGTCATCAACTTCACTTTTAATTTCGTCGATTATTTTGTTCACATTTTCTACTTTGTCGTGGACAGTCACTTTTGAGTCACAAGCAGGACTAAACAGGAAGTTACAGATACTTCTCAAATTCGACCATTTTAACATCTTGCCTCTCTCACCTAATGCACGTATAGGGTTACACTTGATCAAAATATCATGCTTTACAGTTTTAAAATCAAGAGTCTCGTTTAATGTTAAAGAAGTACCAATTTTCGGAACATTTTCCTCAGTCATATAAATTTTGAAAATACAGAGTCTTTGGCTGTCAAAATTGACAAAAACTTTGTCAAAATCTAATTTGCATTTAATACTGAAATTACCTTTAACGTCCTCGAAGTCCTTGATCCTATCATCATCTTCTTCAGCTTTTTTTCTTTCTTCTTCCCGTTTTTCAATTTCCTTTTGTCTTTGAATAGGAGTTTTCCTCGGTATTGGAAGAGTTTTTGACAGATAGGCTGGCACATTTTCAAACTTAGTAGGAATAGCATCGTTTGCGAGTTTCAAATGGTCACGTTTTACAGTTAAAATGGTCCCATCGAGTCTTTTAACAGAAACCTCTCTAATTATGAACCTTTCGTCGAAGTGTTTTATGCACACAACAGAGCTTGTCGAAGGGACAAATTCGGATCGATGGATGGCTAAGATCCACTTTTGTTTCCGAACCCAGTCAGTAGGGAATTTAAACTCTGAAATATTAGGTTGGTTTGAACTGTAGTTGCTTCTACAACCAGGTACACAACACGACGTGGGCATAATTCACTATATTCACACACGTTTCAATCATTAAATACCATTAAATGCGTCATTGCCGCGAGGTTCAGCTCAGCGTACAAGACACTGGCGAGAAGTTAAGCGTCCGGTCACATGTGTGGCATAATTCACTATGTTCACACACGTTTCAATCATTAAATACCATTAAATGCGTCATTGCTGCGAGGTTCATCTCAGCCTACAAGTCACTGGTGTTGTGGCGAGAAGTGAAGCGTCCGGCTACATGTGTGACGTAGCGACCCAAGTGGAGGGGGAGCCTTGTGGCCTGTCTATCTAGTGCGGCCTTGCGCGAGCTTGGCACTCAGAACTTGTGCTCCACGCAGAACCAAGATATTGATTGAATATTGAAAGATCATTTCATCTATGATAACGAGGAAGAGGAGTTTATTTATGATTTTCAGCATTTACCCAAGATGTATTGACATTGTACAAGCTTTAGAAGAGCTGATTTCATTGGCAAGACTTCATGATATATGACAGCTATTTTGATTATGCGCCAACGTCCTGATTTATCGATCTACGCACCGTGAGAGTCGGGGTTGTTCACCCTCGTGAATCTGCGGGCAGTTCGAGCAAGACAGATTCTTATACATCTCTGCCTAGAGCAGAACGACCTACTAGTGCGATTATTCAACACGTATCGCGAGTTCGAGGCCTCCTTGAAAATGTGTGCGAGGCCATCGTCAGGAAGTTAGAGTTATGTGTCGAAAAACTCTACCCTAGGCATTTCAGTAGTAAGTGCAATCTTCACTATGAATATGTATCATGTAACATGCAGGCTTAATCATGCCATACACATATTAAGGCATGCTCCATGCAACGAGCAACATTAACTTTGGCAAGTGTACTGTAATACCTGCCTTAGAACATTAACTTCAGAATAGTGCGAATTCTATGGACATAAGTATTGTAATACTTGAGCACTACATGAACTATATTACTCATTCCTCTTATTTTACCGACATGGTTATCAATGAGATGTCGGGAGGAAGAGTTTACATGCACGATTTATCTCGTAGCTATGGTTGGCTAAACATATATAGATGAATACTGCGATGTAGGCGATGCAACATGCATTCTACGAAATGGACACTGACATTTTTAAAGCGTTACCGCTAAAGCTAAATGTCCTCTACCATGTCAGATCATTATGAGATGATGGCATTAAAATACAATTATCACTTCGGGCGAATACTACTACTTTGTGACGAGATGCTTATTTGGAACGATACGGACAGTACGTGGATTGCAGTAACAACCGGTGTTGTTCGGGTGGCTGTCTGGAACCCGTGCGTTGGTGAATGGCGATCCAGGGTTCGATTCCATCGACATTTCAGGATGACCCAGGGCATTTCTACGTATAAGGAAGACTTGATATGGGAGGCATATCAGTGCTTTCGATTCCATCATCGTCTGGCGAGAAGGTACAGCAAATTAACACTCATCAGTAGTAGTAATGCATGAATATTTTAATGTTTTAGTAACTGTCATATTTTATTCTTATTTTTCTTTGTATAGTCGACGGGTAGGATTTAGACTTGACGTCTTACTCATGGCTGGTCCTATTCTCGACTGGATTTTGATTCTTTTTAAAAGAATGCATCCATTTTTGTAGTGTGTTTTTACACAATTTATGGTAATTTATATGGAAACATTTTTGTCGTAGTGAAGAGAATCAACTTAGGGAAAGATTTAATTTTATGTCTCCACTATTTTATATAGTGGTTTTGAATTTTCATTGTGGTATTATTTTTCTTTTGCCACGTTTATTCGCATTCGCATTCATCGACGGATCTATTTTATAGAGATCGTTCTGATTGTTGGTTGGAGAGTTGTTAATGTTCTTTTGAACATTTTTCTACGTCGTGTTAGATAGTTTCGACTATATTAAGTACACACTTCGTGTGATAGGATTCGTCTTTAATATTTTGCTAAGAGATATTTCCAGTTTTAGTGTACTATGGAAACTGTAGAGTTTTCTAATCGACTATGTTGGTGTTTATCGTTACGATCACCCTCGTCGATGGTGTAGGAATCCTATATTATTTTCCATAACCCACTCGAGCAGGAATATTTCTTTTTATGCTTGAGACATCTTGATCCTATTGAATTTATTGTTTTGACACACGAATGTCAAGTTAACTTTGAGCTGATAGAAATCCAGTTCTTATAGTATTTTTCAGACTTTTCGATCGAATTATACTCTATTAAAGACATTCTGAACAGCATTTACAATCTTTTCTTCAAAGAGAATCTCAGATAATCGAATGTGGAGGCGTGTCCTTTAACAGACGTGTGATTGTAATAAACTATTGTAAAAGCATTAACAATAATTCCAATAATTATTTGGAGGCATAAGAAATAACATATTAGATACTCTATATGAAGTATAACGATCCTGTATAATTCTAGAAACGCAAATATAAAGCAAACTGTAACTATTAAAGTATATTAGTGATAAAATCGTTCGTTTCACCATAGAGGGTGACTAATGATTATAAGTAGATATAAATGACAATTATGAGACAGCAATAATGTATACTCAGTGGAGTAGATTTATCATGTGGATAAGACCAGGTATTGACACCGTTGAATTATATAATAATTAATTAATGTTTAAAATACACTCATCAATCTCTAAAAAAAATTGCTATTGTAAATGGTCGATGCAAGTTAAAAAGGACCTAACAGAAGCTCGAATCAATCAAGCTCTGGTTTGGGATAGGAACCTGTTCAGAAAGGCTGTTAAATCAACCAGTAATCTACACCCTTTAACATCTGTGATGCCTCGCCCGCACTGCAAGTGGACGGAAGAAAGGAGAGCTGAACATTCGTCAAGAATGAAGATCTACTGGCAGACAAGAAAACAAGCATTACAGTGATCATATGAGTGAAGAACATCGTGCTCCATTGATGGCAATGCTAATAGCTACATAATTATCCCTTTGATGAATTCTAGGATCAGTGTTGAATTAATTTGATATTTTTGCTTGTTCTCACAAGAGATTATTGGGTACGAGGGACACCAGATATCTATGATATTTATATACCACGAAACCACAATTGAATTAAACAAATTACACTCTTGGAGGGTGTACAATCATCGTGTATTCCACAGAATACTCTGAAAGGTGCTGAAACAAATTGTATATATGTTTATAAATTCTTTTTCATGGTCATAATTAACATGTGTATCAGGGGAAATCACCTACTGAACGAAACAGTTCTGATATTCGATCCAATAAGAGTTTGTGTGGATCTATAATTTTTTAAATGGGATTTCACAATCCATTCTGGAGTGTGTTTGATTTGATCATTGTTTTCGGTGATTTATTCTTGACCATGTCAAGCCTATTAACGTTCATCAGATTATTATCTGAAGACATAGTACTTCGTTATGCCGTTTTGTGAATACATATTTTAAGTTCCAATTTTAATTCGACATTGTGGTGATTTATAGAAGTGAATGGAGGACACGTTAAGAAAGCCATCGCTGGGTATTTATAGGTGTTTCCACGCCTGAGATTACACTCCTGTGTAGATCTCGTGTTCTTTGAGCTGTTGCTTTTTAGCGTTTAGCCATGGATTTTCATAATGTTGCCTGGTTAGGTTACCCTGTGCCCTATTATCCCCGTCTCTTGTTGGTAGTATCTGGGGGTTTTTAGCCGGGACATTCCAGGTTCTACGATCCAGTGATATTCGTGGGATTTCAACAAGCTGATGGTAGGTAATTTCGGGTACAGTACCCGAGATAAAGAGTCCCTGTCCTGGAGAAGACCCATTATGGGCACAATACATGCATGCATGCGTGCATACATTGCTTTACGAATTCATAACCCTACTCTTTTCATATTTTCAAAACAAGCGATAAGTAGGCTAATACGTAGTCACGTAATAAACATACTTTCCCCCTTCTCTCCCCTTCCTTGCTGTTCTTCCCCTTAAAGCCAAAACAATCAACCAATCTTCTCGATCTCTCTCTGTTTTCTTGGTAAATTCATGCATAAAGATGTACAGGGTCATTATCTATGTGCGCCCCGTTAAACACGGTAAGCTAAGCCGGCTGTGACTGGCGGAGATCGCGTACGCGGTTCAGCCGGTGCTTAGCGCGCTCGCGGACTCATATCGTTAGTTCACACGTGTTTTGTCATTCATATGGACGTGTATCTGCAAAGCTTAGACGTTAGTGTTGCACGTTTAGTGAGTATTGTGATTACTGTGATTGTTGGTCATACCTAGACACCAATTCACATTGCGCGAACGTGTGTATATCCATAATTCATATATGAAAAGCAGAAAATCTTGTACTGAAAAGAGACGAAAATTTCGAATCAAGTTTCCAGGAAGACCTGAGCCTAATACCAGTACAATTAGGAGGCTCGATAAACGATTCAAGGAAACATTCTCCGTAAATAAGAAAAGAGTTGTCAGACATTCTTTCGTCAGAAGATGTCAGGTGTGTGTTACAAGAGAGGGAGGACATTTTCAGCATCGCCTATGAGCACTGTAAGTACACAATATTGAACATGTTTGGTAAAAGTGTGAAAGTGAGCGCCAACCATGGGCTAAACCGGGTACGCGGACCCGCGATCTGTGCCAGTCACATCCGGCTTAGCTTGCCGTGTTTATCGGGGCGCACATAGATAATGACTCTGTATAATTTTGCCAAGATGTAGGCTCTATGTGCCACACCCAGGTAGATTCTAGTATGGAAACCAGCTGCAAGCACCGGTTATGGCTGGATATTGTTGTTTTGCGTACAGTTTCGGGTAAGGTAGCTCATGAGTAGGGCCCGGAAGTTGATGACGTGTCATCTATTTACTGAGTTGTCTAAAACAATGCTGAAGTACATAGAAACTCCGGACGGGCCACGTCGTCTTCAAATATGTCATTTTTATTTTGCATCTTTTTGCATTATTATTAGCTATTTTTCCATTTTAAGATAATTTTTTTTAAGTTTGGTAGATTATTTTGGTCATATTTTAGAAAAATCGGCCTTTTAAGGTATATTTTCCAATTTAGTCATGTCACAGCTTTATATGAGGGAGTTACGTCTCTCAGAGTTAAGAAGAAGCTAGTAGCTGATACAAGATAATTTAAAATATTGAAATAAAGTACCGTATTTCGGTATTGCTATTAGTAGAAAAATATATATCTTGGATGCAGAAGAACGGTACCGTAGATGCTCTTGTTTTCTTCGCAAACCAGTTATTAGCGGAGTGGAATGTTACCTGCTCTGTTGACCAAGGTCTGCTGTAGCGGGGTAGAAAGGAGAAGGGGTGTATATTCTTGTCTCAGTTCATTTTCTCAATTTTATAGTGCATTTCTAGAATTTTTGAAATATTGTTGAGTTTATTATTATAAGATCATTTTCTCCATTTTATAGTGCATTTTTCGAATTTTTAGGTCATTTAATACAGTCATTCTTGAAAATTTTAAGTGCATGTTTTAAACTTTTTTACGGCATCAACATACGGGCCCTACTCATGAGGCACCGCTGCTCAGTGCTTACCGCATTAGACCTCCTAGCATCCCACTGTCAGTGGCCTTGCAACAGATGCTACATTAATTCCTGAAACACAAACAAGTTATTCTGGTTTAATATTGCAACTCAAAGAGCATTATTCTCTATGCATTTAAACAGGCTGCCGAGTTCATATACACTAGTGTCCAAAATTAAAGCACCAAACGAATATGATGCAAGGCTGCGTTAATTTTGCCACAAAACATTATAAGCAGGTCCAATTTTTAAATGCATGTAAATTCTATACATCAATTGGATTTCAACCAAGTGTCGTATGTGCTACAGTATGTGTACCATAAATGATATGACTGCGTATTCTTAAGAGCCACCAGGGCTGCCAACTGTTAAGAAATGCTCTCTCAATTTTTTAAATCCTAATACCAATATATCAGAAAGTATGCAGGCCAACATCTATAAATTTTGCACACGTAGTGTACCTAACATTTTAGATTAATTAGGAGAAACTAATATACGTCAGTGCTACCAAGATGATTCTAAGCCTGCTGATAGGCTCAATATTTAAATGCATGTAACGTCCTCGCTAACAAATAGATTTCATTCAAAATTGGCACTATGATATATCATAATATTTCAGATTAATACCGAGCAACATATGAAAGACATTGTTGCCAACATGACTTAACGCGCACTGATAGATCCAATATCTAACAGCATGTAACGTCCATACTATCCATTGGACTTCAACCAAATTTTGTATGTGCATTTTGTACCTTTAAGAGATGGAACTAAGAATATATTCAGTCATCAGGGCTGCCAACTGTAGTGCTCTATTAGGCTAAAGATTTAGGTATATTTCAAACTAATTAGAAATGTTAGCATTACCAACTTAATTTTGTCATTACTCTACATAGGTGTAAGCCTCCGTGGCTTAGGCGGCAGCACGCCGGCCTCTCACCGCTGGATCCGTGGTTCAAATCCCGGTCACTCCATGTGAGATCTGTGATGGACAAAACGGAGGCAGACAGGTTTTTCTCCGGGTACTCCGGTTTTCCCTGTCAAAAATTTCATTCCATCAACACTCTCCACTATCATTTCATTTCATCTGTCATTCATTAAATCATTGCCCCGGAGGAGTGCGTCAGGCCTCGGCAGCCGGCACAGTTCATATCCTCGCCGCTAGATGGGGGCATCATTCATTCCATTCCTGACCCGGTCGGAGACTGGAAGCAGGCTGTGGATTTTCTCTACATAGGTCTATATAGATTAATCATTGCCATGAATCTTAAATTTTAAGGAAAACAGGAGGCTCTTTATTTCGTCTCGGAACTACTTGTGTATAAATCTGACATGGTCATATTACTAATTTTAACCCTTTTAAGAATTTAAAATTTTGATGATGAATCACAGAACAGGAACAAGCTTTGGTCAAATCTCTGAACTACGTATTTAGAGTCCAGAAAAGAGAGCTGTGTATCACAATTAATAAGTATGGAATTTCATATTTTGGGGTGTTTTGGGGGCGGACTATTTGTACATTTCCAGAAATACGATTTTGTTAAGGAGGTAATTCACAATTATTACTACAAAAAAATATATTTTTGGTTAATTCGGTGTTTCTCAAACGCCACCAGTACTGAGGCCTAGAATGCACTCTTTGTTGTTATTGTTGATTCAGTTAGGAGTTAGGCGACATCGTGGTCATGCACTTGGCTGTGTGGAATTTGTCTGATGACCTGTGTTATTCTGATGGCTGTATTAGTGTGTGTATTTGTAATTCAGGAGAAGATTGGGAAGGAGGTAGTCGTGACCTTTAAAATACTAGAAAGACGGAGAGGTCATTTTTGACCCTTTTATGAATTTATCGCTGTGCTGTTGCCGTATTTTTTCCGGATTCGGTAGAAACGAAGTGACTTTTCATCATTTAGGCTATATTTACGGACATTGAAATTAGGGATCCCCAGCCCTAGCGGGTAATCCGACATTGCTATTTATGACCCCTATTTGATTTTACAAGAATTTGCTTCACATTTCCATAACTTCGCTTGAGTTTTGTTCTGCTTGCCACGGTGGGTGAGTGGTCATCGTGTCGGATTATTAACCCCAAGCTTGCAGGTTCGCCATGCTAAGTGATTTTTGAAAGGCGACAAAAATCACGAGACGCATGTCATACGATGTTGGCATGTTAAAAAACCCATTTGAATTCAGTAGGCCCTGCTCATAATGGCAAAATTAATCTCGGGATTTTCCGCCAACAAAAAGTTCCTCATTTCTCTACTAGAAAGCGCTATACCGGTACTGGAGTGTCAAGGAGCTTAGATATCTATCCTCCTTGAGTTTCCTAGTGCTTCAAGGAACAACAGAATTTGACATGCAAGCTGCCCGCCCTCTGGGTGTCAAATTACAAAGCTTGCTCCCGGCATCCGAGCCATACAATATTATTATTAGTTTTGTTTTCAATGCGTGGTGCTTACCATTCGCTTATTCTCCATCACACCACTCTCTGCTACCTGCACCTATTGCCCCCTCCCCCTCCATCCCTCCGTTCTCCACCAGCTTTTGTCAAGGTTAGATTAAACCCATCATACCCTGTAAGGAGCTTGTAAAACTTGTAGTTTATTGCCACTTTTTGTTCATTGTGTCATTTATTGTGTTTATTTCATGAATAACTCCTCACTTATGGAACACAATGACATTTGAGACAGGAAGATATCATAGTTCACAACTTGCTAAGGAACTTTCTATGGCAAACACGCAAAGAAGAATAGAATGACCCATACTGCATAATATGTTAATGATGATAATGATAATGAATCTCAAACTGACCGAAAGCACAGGAAATGCCGAGTGCACAGCAAGCAAGAAGGACAAGACATGGGTACGGCATGCAAATGTCAGGATGGTTATACATGTTCTTACATTCGGAGCGCCTTGTGTTCACGGAGAAGGTCGTGCTTATACTGCGAGTGTAGAGCTGTGTCATCTCCACCAGTCTCACTGGGCGAGCCCATGTTCACAGTTGTTTTGGGTCTGGTATAACTTAAGACTGGCGCCATCTCCTTCCAAATCCTAGCCACAGTCACAAATGCACTGACTACTACAGCCATCACAGTGACACAGGTTATCACACAGATTCCATGCACACCCAAGTACATGGGGGATACATGACGATGAAACCGCAACGCTCCTAAATGAATCAGCAACAACAATATAACAGTTAAACACAACTCCGGAAGTTGGTCTGTTTACAGTACTGTAATAGAAACTTTGGAAAAGCATATCTGCAGTCTAAACCGCCGATACTCTTGGCTGTCACCGTGGAGGCCCGGGTTCGATTCCCGCCTTTGCCAAGAAATTTAATTCTTGTCTGAGGGCTGGAACGGGGTACGCTCAGCCTCGTGAGGCTAAACTGAGAAGAGGCAGATTTGATTCTCACCGCCAGTCATCCTGGAAGGGTTTTCCTTGGTTTCCCACTACCACTCCAGGCGTATGACTTGATGGTTCCTAAATTAAGGTCATGGCTGCCTCCTTCCAATTCTTATCTGAATTAAAACCACACACACACGAATACAGCCATCTCAATAACACAAGTTATCAGACAAATTACACACACACGGGGCTACATGACCACGATGTCACAAAGCCCCTAAATCAATCAACAATCAACCAACTACAGTTCACGCCACGGTGTTTGGCCGGTGAACCCCAGTTTTGATTCGTGAGTTTTCAGTTGCACGAAAAGCAACTCATGTATCAATTGCACATGTGTGAGGGTCACCACCTGTCCTCCGTATGACTGCACAATCGGGGATACCGGCCAAATACCATGGCGTGACCTTTTTCTCTTTTTGTAAACCACTGATGTGTCGGCATCTTCACTGCTTGAGGTTTATAGTGAGACGATATACTCTACAGGTAAAAGCTGCATATTCAGTCATCCAAGCTTTCACCATTAGACTGCCATGCACATCTACAGTAAATTATTGAAGTTGCATCGATTGACGAGTGGGTTCGAACCCCACCATCGACTCTTCTTGAAATGGTTTTCCAATATAGCGCATAAGATTTAGTTAAGAACTACGAACAAATATTGGAGAAATAAAGATTGTAAAAAAGATACCTTTGAGATTTATATTTTCCCGAATGGATGTTGTCTGAGCGATCAGTTCATCACATAGCTGACTCACTAGATAACCCTACTATCGATCAGTCAGTAAGGAAGTTATCCAGAGTGAATCACAAGGATATGCGCACAGAAGTTGTTACTTGTGAACACTGTAAGTAGGACGTCAACCCCTAATAGTTAATTGACTCACACAATTCTACGGAGGCAAATTGCGTGAAATGGACAAACCCAGCCCGATCGGTATCATCCATTAGAGCTTTGACGACCTTCACTGCTCGATGCACGAGATGTGATATTGTCTGGAACATTTAGAATGTATTAGCGGCATGATGCATTTGTTAGACTTTTGCTGTTAAAATAATTACGCCGAAGATACGGGGATATAGTAATGTGAACGGAGTAGTAAAATGAGCTAGTTTTGGATCATGCCATAAACACAGTGGGTTGCTATGTTATTAGAACAAGACACCACTTCATCTAAATAATAATAAACATTTTATTGGTTTTACGTCCCTTTTAACTACTGTGGCTTTTAGATACGCATGCTAACAACCACCCCACCGAAGCCGCCAATTCTATCTGTAAATATGCTTGAAGCGTTACACAATTTTTTACAAAGTTATGTAATCTAAACTTATTATATACAGTATATTTGTGCATAAGTGTAATCCATAATCATCGCACGGTACATTAAAATAATAAAGTAACCTCTGGCACTACAACCCGTGAGGGCCTAGGCCTCCCAAGCGACCGCTGCCCAGCCATTTGGCCTGCAGATATTGGGGCAACGCGTGAACAGCGCATTGGGTCCCCTCGGCCATTAATCTTGGTTTTCGTGATCGGGGCGCTGCCTCACTATCAGACAGCTACTGAATTGTCCTCACGAGGCTGAGTGCATCCCGTGCCAGACCTCACGTCAGTTTCTAAAATCCCTGAGGGAAACGGGAATCGAACCCGGGGCCTCCGGGTAGGATGCAGATGCGCTACCCCAACACCACGGGGCCGGCTAAATATGTACATTAACTAAGCCTAAGTGAGTAGAATCTGAAGATTAACGCTTGACGTTCGAAACATGTCATCCACGAAAGTTTGGTGCTTTTCAGTCGGTCAACACGAATGTACCCAAATGAGATGGGTTATTCCCTAATCCTGAAGAAAGAATACATGAGATTAATAAATACACTTGAATGACCGGTTTCGATCGTCAAGCGATCATCATCAGATCCATAACACTTACTGTCGACCAAAATATTATGTGCACTCGAGTTTGAAGGTTGTTTGTGAAGTAACCAATAGACCTACATAAAATCCAATAACATCATCATTTTCGTCGTTCTATTTTACGTTAGGTCACGTAGGTTTGGATTTTTAGCCTACTTTCGATTTTTGCAAAAAATGAATGTAGACTTATGAGATCACTACTGGGCCAAAAATTGTGTGTCTGTCTGTGTGTGTGTGTGTATGTGTGTGGGTGAGTCTGTGTGTGTGTGTGTGTGTGAGTGTGTGTACTCTGAATGTGTGTCCCCCCCTATCAATTCGAACACGGTGAAACCGAATTGAACGAAATTTGGTACAGAGGTAGCACTGGCAAAGGGCACCTCAGTGTCATGTTTTATATTGCCGCCATCTTTACCAAAACTTAATGGCGGCCACTCAAATGGTCAAAACGTAATAATGCATTACAACCAAACTAATAACCGGATCTTTACCAAATTTGGTAACAACGTTCCTTCATATGAGGCGCGTCTTGTGCCCAAACTACGAGGTCATCAACCGCACCATTTCAGAATGGCGGCCGTGTGAATTATGCAAACTTTATAACCCATAACATGGGACCCACCAGTTCCGACCATCGAAGCAAGAATCGTTTAATCTGTTTATAACGACGTGGCCCGTTTGAAATTAAAAGTTTATATTTTAATATTATAGTCTAGAAGTGATTTTAAAAAGCTGAGTCGTCTCGGTTATTTGACAAGATGGCAGCTGATCTCTCGTTCTGACCTATATTTTATTAATTTCAGTATGTTGCATGCAATATAGGCTAGTGGTAACAAATATATGAACTTTCTATGAAATGAACTCGGTTTAAAATATACTCCAGTAAAGAAAACGTTTAGTCCAAGTCATGATTTGCTATAACGTGGTATATGTATTGGTTCCTAACGAACTATTGGAGTCCGCACGATTGCCTGAGTGGTCAGCGCGTTAGTCTTTCATCAGGCTGGCCGTGGTTCAAATCCTATCAGAGTTGAACTTTTTTTCTTGATTTTTTTATATTTATTATTTCTTGAGTACTGAGACGTTATAAAATAAAGCATTATATGGTGCATTTTGAAATGGAAAATAAATATTTAATTAAAACAACATTCACCACCGGAGTGACATCTAAGAGTAATTACTTGAACTATGTTATTGGTAACCACAGCCTTCTAGAGCTATGCTCTCTACCGGCCAGTTAGTGAACCCATGTCTACAGTATAATTGCGAAGGTTATTACTTTTGCCGATAGAGGGTACACATCCCCAAGATAAGGCGCGATTATCACGGTCAACGAGAATGACTGGCTCTGGTGAGTTTTCGTGACGTCAGCAATGTAGTTCTGTTGCACCACTGCCTGGTCTTCGTTTTACTGCCGGTGTGGTACCTAGTCATCTTGTCTACATCATTGAACCTGTATAAACGTTGGTATTCATTTATCACTTGTCTTCATAGAAGGTATTGATACAAGTCGTTAGTCGGTGGGTAGTGTATTCCGCAGATCTCTTCTATAAACGAATCAATTTATGTTCCGCCCCTTGAAACAACAATAAGTTAATGATATCTATACTGTGCTGCAAGATTCTTTGATCTAATTATACTAATGTGCACATAATTTAACTCACAACGACGGTCACAGAATATACAACTCGACTTACTGTAGCCTGTTCGTTGCAGCTATTAAAGACACAACGAACCCTTGAATCCTAGTTCGCGTGGATTTTTGCAAGGAGTAACTTCAATAGGCGTAGTTTTGCAAACCTATACAGTATAATTTATCGTGTTTGAAAACACACGGAACATCTAAACTGCATCCATTTTATGAAGATTGATATAAAATATTGCATTTCTGCTGCTTATGAATTGCTCTCGACTTAAACGTACAAGCATCATCAAGCAGTACCGGTACATTGCCTACGTCACAGAAGGGTTTGGTTTACGCGCCATGGCCTGTCTTTCTCGTTAGCCGTGCGCGATTACAAATTAGCTGTGTAATAGTTATAATAAATATGTTTCTCCCAGTGATACGTTTAGAGCAACGAAGTTTAAATTATTGTAAGTAGTCGGTGTTAATAAACTGAATAACTACGTTGTTTGGAGTGTTTACTGATGAAATTGCAAAATGCTGGGGTAAATTATTTGAACACCACTCCTCAAATCCAGTGTGCCAATTTGCACTTCGAATTGGAAGAAATTAGGAGATGATAAAGACAAAGAGTTATAACTATACCCATACATTTAGGAGAAAGTAGGCTATATGTTCTTTCCTGAACATCTTGTTAATTTATATTTTAATATTTTTTATCGCAGTTGAAACACAAAAAGTGCCCGTTTTAAGCGTGTTTCAACCATGCGTCACATTTAAGAATTATTATCTCACAAACCCGTCATCAGATTGAATCCAAATTTTAACACAATATACCTTGCAATATTGTATAACTGGTTTATTAATTTCAAAATTTTGTGTGTTCAAGAACGAAAGTTGTTATCATTTTTGTAAGGTAACTTTTTCTCGGCTCGGGGTCGTTGGAAAATGTAGTTCTTGGTTGCGTTGTAATCCTTATAGATCAAAAAGTTATGCTGTATGACTGTGAAATACGTAAATTAATTCACTTATTTTATATCGGTTTGTATTTGTACGAGGAATTAAGCCATGGTTCACCCGCTAGCCGCTCCGGAAAATGCTGTACAGCGTTGCTGATATGGAGCCCATCACTACCGAGCGAGGCGTGCCAATGTATATTGTGTTAAAATTTGGATTCGATCTGATGACGGGTTTGTGAGATAATAATTCTTAAATGTGACGCATGGTTGAAACACGCTTAAAAACGGGCACTTTTTGTGTTCCAACAGCGATAAAAAATATTAAAATATAAATTAAAAACTCCACCCTACATGAACTAACCTAAAATAGAACGACAAAAATGATGATGTTATTGGATTTCATGTAGGTCTATTGGTTACTTCACAAACAACCTTCAAACTCGAGTACACATAATATTTTGGTCGATAGTAGGCTGCAAAATTCTTATGTCTGAAAATATGGATGAAAATATTTACAATATGCACCCTTCATGTCGGCAGCTTCGGTGGCGTAGTTGTAGCATGCTGAGCGTCTATGCCCAATTTCTCGGGTTCAAACCCGGCCGAAGTCTTCGGATTTTGAAGAGTGTTTAAAATCCCTCAGTATGCCTTTCTTCGGAGGGGAAGTAAAGCCGGTGGTCCCATGCCATAGTTATATGGCATGTTAAAGAACCTTCCACTAATTACACTTGTGTGAAGCTAAATTATAGTTACACATTTGACAAACGCTCTTAGGTTCCTACGTTCGTCGCCAGGAGCCGACTGCGGTGGCGTCTGGTAACCAAGTTCTGAACTAGTAATCGTTGACGGTGGCTTTTGGCGGCAAAAGTAGGAACTACTTGAAAAAATTCGATGTCTGTAGTCCTTACTTGAATTGAAAACAGAAAAAACCTCTAATGCAGCCATCACAACTAACACCGGTTGTCAGACAGATTCTACACACACCCAAAGTACACGGGGCTACATGTCCGCGTTGTCGCAGCCCCTAAACTAATAAACCAACCACCGTAACATGTCATCCAAAAGTACCCCATTTTGTAGAAGGAAAAGATATATTTGCAACAAATTATGAGCCACTGTACTATAACTGTTGCCCTGTTATGTGTATAACTGAAGGAAAACGTATTTTTGCAACAGATTTTGAGCCACTGCACGATAACTGTTGCCTTTTTATGCATATAACTGAAGAAAACATATTTTTTCATTATATTTCGAACTACAGTACTATAACTTTTGCCATGTTATTTATAAAGCGTGATCAAGAAGTTTCCGTTTGAGGGCGTTACTGTAGTGTACATGCAACGCAGCGTGACTCCGATGCGGGTATATAAGCAGGGTCACGTAGGCAAGGGAATAGTTTGACATTCATGTCTTGCCAAGGTGCGTGCGTTAAATGCAGCAAAGGGAGCTATGGCGATGTTAATACAAAATGCGTTCAAACATGACCAACGTGCTGGTTTTTTTTTCTTGGCTGCCGAAGGACAAACACCGGTGGACATCCATCGCAGAATGACGAATGTATATGGGGCAGCATGTCTGTCGAAAACCACCGTGCGCCAAGTTTCGTGCAGGACGTATTTTAACACAAGACGCCGGTCGATCTGGGAGGCAACACTGGAGATAGTACACGTACAATTAAGGCTAAACGTCCGGGAAATCAGCTGCTTTATGATAACGCTCGTGGGTAGGTTATAGCTAGGGATTAACACTACCCCAGGGAAGATGAAGAGAATAGGAAAGGGAAGTGGGTTTCGGAGTGAAGAACAAGTGTGGGTAAATGGAACGAGAGTCCAATACTAAGCATAACCTTAAACTAAAGTGAACGTTTAATCACCATTATCACTGCGCGAGCCTGCCGGATATCTAAAGTGGGTACGGACCTGGACACAACTAACGGGAAATGCGGCTGGAGCTTGGGCTATTTGCAAGCAAGCGGCGATCGTACTTTCCCTTCTCAGACTAAATTTGGATACTATGGGGAAGGGTTGTAGTCTGGCAAGACAAAGAATGACAGATTTACTGTATATCCTTTCAAAGGATTTAAGTTTAAAAGAATGTTTTGAAAGGCGCAAATAATTTGAATTTGCCGTGATGATTTTAGTTCTTGAACTTTAGGTTTTCCGACGACTGATCGAGTACTCCCAGGAAAGGTAGTGATGAAGCGGTTATAGTGCTTTTGGGAACAATTTTGTTGTTTTCTTTGAAAATTTTGGTAAAAACACCAATTGTTGCATTAAAAAGAAACTAAGCTTTTGCCCAGCAAAATGCCGACTAAAAGTATAGACAAGATGAACAAAATTTACTTGAAAACGAACCATAAGTTATAGAGAAAATCTCAACAAGCAGGAAGCTTGCGGAGCTAGCTTTACTTGCATTACTGGCTCATTAGAATTAGCTATGAAAGCTAAAAACAACTTTGAAAATGTTTTTACGGAGAGTTTTTGTTCCAATGCAACGAATAGTGAGAATCTTATTGATTGTATGTTTGATTTTCTTAAAGGGGGCATCAGCCGATGGGAAAAGTCAGGGAAAATAGGGTCCTGCCTAATCGTTAATCTATAGAAAAGGATAAAAAAGAAATATGGTTTTATTTTACAATAAAAAGGAGTTGACGTAACAAACCATATAAATATTGTCATTTAGACTTTCACGGCCCGTGTTACTATTCATAATGTTGAATTTTGGGCTTATGCCGTGTTTTATTATATTAATATTCGACGCGTTTCGAAAGAAACCATGTCTTTCTTCGTCAGGAATAATCTGGAATACGACAATGTTGCTAAGAGAAAGCAACGAAGAACATATAGAAAGGTGCCCAAAGATGGACGCCATTATAGCCCCATGTTAGGGACAACGGAAAGCAGCAGTGAATTACTTTCTCAGGGTTCTGATAATAGGTAGCCAGGATTCACTGAGATTGTAGCCGGTGTCGCGGTTGAAATTATCTGGGTGTTTACGTATTTCAACCGCCTCCCTGATGATTCTGGGACGATATTGCTTTATACGGGCAAGAACATCCACTCCTTGGAACATGACATCATGGCCAGGTGTTAAAGCATGATCGGCAACAGCTGATTTATCAGGTTGAATGAGCCTGATACATCTATTATGTTCCTTAATGCGAGTGCATATTGTTCTCGAAGTCTGCCCGATGTAAACCTTGCCACAAGTACAGGGAACTCTGTAGATACCCGGTTGTTGCAATTTAGGCAAACTGTCCTTAGTTGGACGCAGCAGTTGCCTAATCTTAACAGAAGTTCCAAATACAGTCCGTATGCTGTACCAACGTAGGATTTTAGCAATACGATCCATCGTGTTATGTATGTACGGAAGGTAAGCAGTTCCTCTTACATCTCTTTTCTCAACTGACGTCCTATTAATATTTGTTGGTTTCAGAACCGTAGAAATCAAAGCCTTGCTATAACCGTTGCTCTCAAAGGTGGTTCGCAGGGTGTTAATTTCTTCTTGTAAAGAAGACACTTCACAAATCCTCCTAGCCCTGGTAGTTAGAGTTGTGAGGATACCATGTTTCTGGGCAGGGTGATGGTGAGAACTTGCGTGGAGATATCTATTGGTGTGTGTTGGCTTACGAAAAACGCTGTGTCCTAAAGATCCATCCTCTTTCTTGGTGACGAGAACATCTAAAAAAGGTATTTTGCCGTCAGATTCCTTTTCCATGGTGAAACAAATAGAAGGGTGCTGGAGATTAAGGTGATCCAGGAAATGGCTAAGATTTTCCTCACCTTCCGTCCAAACAACGAACGTGTCATCCACATAACGCCACCAGATCTTCGGTTTGAAGGGAGCCGACGACAAAGCTTTCTCTTCAAAGTTCTCCATGAAGAAATTAGCCACAACAGGAGAGAGAGGACTACCCATGGCCACACCATCAGTCTGCTCATAAAAATTCCCATTCCATAGAAAGTAGGAGGAGGTCATGCAGTGATAAAAAAGTCTTGTGATGTCTTCAGGAAAAAAGCCATTAATGAGAGACATAACACCATCAGTAGGTACTCTCGTAAACAGAGACACCACGTCGAGACTCACTAGGATATCACCCGGCTGAAGTGTTATAGCTTTCAACTTTTCCACGAAGTGTGAGGAATCCTTAATGTACGAAGGCGTGTTACCCAGAAGCGGCTGAAGTAGTCTACCTAGGTATTTGGAAAGGGCATATGTAGGAGAACCAATCGTACTAACAATAGGTCTAAGAGGGACATCTTTCTTATGTATTTTAGGAAGACCATAGAGTCTCGGAGGAATAGCATCCCCTGGAAGGAGAGTCTTCACTGCATCCGCTGGAATAGATGATTGCTTGATCAATTTGACGGTGACATTTGAGTAGCGAGTAGTAGGATCACGACTATTAATCCTATATACAGGATCTGATAACAAAGACGAGATCTTGGAATCATAATATCTTCACTCGCTTTTCTCCTTAGATGCCGGGATCATGATATTTTACCGAATTTTGTTATGTTGAAGCATACCTTCAGAACACCTAAGGCAACGAGAATCTATCGTCGTGCAAGCAAGGCGTTATTGATAGAGAGGTTACAGCATACTCGTAAGCAGTTGGATTTTATTTCGAGGGAGTCACTACAGCTACATCTACGCCTCTCGAACTTCGTAAGTGAGGAATTATGGAAGATCTTTGATCGTATTTCTTCAGTGCAAGCTAACAGCGTTCTAGATCAGGTGAGGGACAGACATATTTCCAAATATGATAGGTTATGTCAGTTGCAGAAATCTCAAGCCATTAGACTTGATGCTAACAAGGTTGTCGTAAATTTGTCCAGCAAGCCCCTAAATGATACCCAACAGGCAGTTCTCGCTAAAGGTCTCAATTTTGCTGTAGCGCCTAGAAGAATTCCTATTGAAGAACTTATTACATCCGTAGAATCATCGGTACATCACCTCACACCTGAAGAGGCCGAGGAAGCCAGGCAAGAATGTTCCCGAGTTCTCAAGACCGCTAAGCCACCTAACACCAACTTAAAACAAGGCGAAAGCCGGCCACTTAAAGATCTAAGGGACAGTTCTGATATTATCGTTCTCCCCGCTGACAAGGGTAACGCGACAGTGGTGTTGGATAAGGTTGATTATGATTCCAAGATCTCGTCTTTGTTATCAGATCCTGTATATAGGATTAATAGTCGTGATCCTACTACTCGCTACTCAAATGTTACCGTCAAATTGATCAAGCAATCATCTATTCCAGCGGATGCAGCGAAGGCTCTCCTTCCAGGGGATGCTATTCCTCCGAGACTCTATGGTCTTCCTAAAATACATAAGGAAGATGTCCCTCTTAGACCTATTGTTAGTACGATTGGTTCTCCTACATATGCCCTTTCCAAATACCTAGGTAGACTACTTCAGCCGCTTCTGGGTAACACGCCTTCGTACATTAAGGATTCCTCACACTTCGTGGAAAAGTTGAAAGCTATAACACTTCAGCCGGGTGATATCCTAGTGAGTCTCGACGTGGTGTCTCTGTTTACGAGAGTACCTATTGATGGTGTTATGTCTCTCATTAACGGCTTTTTTCCTGAAGACATCACAAGACTTTTTTATCACTGCATGACCTCCTCCTACTTTCTATGGAATGGGAATTTTTATGAGCAGACTGATGGTGTGGCCATGGGTAGTCCTCTCTCTCCTGTTGTGGCTAATTTCTTCATGGAGAACTTTGAAGAGAAAGCTTTGTCGTCGGCTCCTTTCAAACCGAAGATCTGGTGGCGTTATGTGGATGACACGTTTGTTGTTTGGACGGAAGGTGAGGAAAATCTTAGCCATTTCCTGGATCACCTTAATCTCCAGCACCCTTCTATTTGTTTCACCATGGAAAAGGAATCTGACGGCAAAGTACCTTTTTTAGATGTTCTCGTCACCAAGAAAGAGGATGGATCTTTAGGACACAGCGTTTTTCGTAAGCCAACACACACCAATAGATGTCTCCACGCAAGTTCTCACCATCACCCTGCCCAGAAACATGGTATCCTTACAACTCTAACTACCAGAGCTAGGAGGATTTGTGAAGTGTCTTCTTTACAAGAAGAAATTAACACCCTGCGAACCACCTTTGAGAGCAACGGTTATAGCAAGGCTTTGATTTCTACGGTTCTGAAACCAACAAATATTAATAGGACGTCAGTTGAGAAAAGAGATGTAAGAGGAACTGCTTACCTTCCGTACATACATAACACGACGGATCGTATTGCTAAAATCCTACGTCGGTACAACATACGGACTGTATTTGGAACTTCTGTTAAGATTAGGCAACTCCTGCGACCAACTAAGGACAGTTTGCCTAAATTGCAACAACCGGGTATCTACAGAGTTCCCTGTACTTGTGGCAAGGTTTACATCGGGCAGACTTCGAGAACAATATGCACTCGCATTAAGGAACATAATAGATGTATCAGGCTCATTCAACCTGATAAATCAGCTGTTGCCGATCATGCTTTAATACCTGGCCATGATGTCATGTTCCAAGGAGTGGATGTTCTTGCCCGTATAAAGCAATATCGTCCCAGAATCATCAGGGAGGCGGTTGAAATTCGTAAACACCCAGATAATTTCAACCGCGACACCGGCTACAATCTCAGTGAATCCTGGCTACCTATTATCAGAACCCTGAGAAAGTAATTCACTGCTGCTTTCCGTTGTCCCTAACATGGGGCTATAATGGTGTCCATCTTTGGGCACCTTCTATATGTTCTTCGTTGCTTTCTCTTAGCAACATTGTCGTATTCCAGATTATTCCTGACGATGAAAGACATGGTTTCTTTCGAAACGCGTCGAATATTAATATAATAAAACACGGCATAAGCCCAAAATTCAACATTATGAATATAAACCATATAAAGTTGATTCAGATTTAAATTAATAACAATAAGTAGTTTTAACATACAACGGTCTAAGACTTAATGCTAACAAATTGGAATTTTTTACAATGTGAATAGGACGCAAGTTTAAAACTTGCTTCGAGCCCCAAATCTGAATAAGATTTTAAAAGTTGTGCTAAAATTGAAAACTTTAACTTTTCTAACAAAGATAACAAATAATTAAAGCTTTAGTAATTATATCAGGTACAATGTGAGCACTTTTGAATTCCTATTGGAAATCTTAAAGGCTATGAAAAATTACAACAAAGAAAAGAGAGAAAAATATAGAAGAAGTTTCTATAACTTCATATATTTATACAGTAACTAGCAGGTACCCGTGGCTGCGCTCGCGACATAGATGTGTCATGTTGTTATTCAATGAAATGCAGGTTTAACTCCGTTAACATCCCTTTAGAACCTGAATATCCATAAATCCCTCCTTAGTAGACGTTTTTCTTCCAGAATTTCACCCCTCCTCATGGGCCCCTTAAATTGGATTTATGAAAAATCGGTCGAACACCTATTTATTTATTATTAAGCTGATTGTCTTCCTCTGAGTTTCAAACTCCTCGCCCAAGTCGTTTAAGAGATGCACGCTCCGTTAGGAATCCTTCAACCCCCACTTTTCACCCCTTTCACCTCGTAATAGACACCACATCGATAAACCCTTAGACATATGTCTGCTTATTTTTAATGCTTAGTTTATATGCCGATTATCCCATCCCCAAAGAAACAACTCATAAGATATCGTTATTCAATGAAATGCAGGTTTAACCCCTTAACACAAATTCAGACCCCGAATAAACAAAAATCTTTCCTTAGTGGACGTTTTCGACATACAACGAACATATCCACAAAATTTCATGTTACTAATTTCAATTACTTTGGATGGGCGATGATGAGTGAGTGAGTCAGTCAGGACATTATCTTTCATTTATTTTTGAGAATTTCACCCTTCCCCATGAACCCCTTAAATGGGATTTATGAAAAAAAAAACCGGTCGAACACCTATTTACTTATTTTTTAAGCTGATTTTTTCCTGCTAAATTTCAAACTTCTCGCTAATTTCGTTTAAGAGATACACGCTCCATTAAGAATCCTTCAACCCCAATTTTCACCCCTTTCACCTCATAATATACAGGTATCGATAAACCCTTAGACATATGTCTGCTTATTTTTATTGATTAATTTATATGCCGTATATCTCATCCTCAAATGAAACAACTCGTGAGATATTGTTAATCAATGAAATGCCAGTTTAACCCCCTTAACAGAACATGAATATCCAAAAATCCATCCTTAGTGGACGTTTTCGACATACAACGAACGTAACCCCAAAATGTCATGTTTCTAACTTCAATAATTTTGGCTGGGCGATGATGAGTCAGTGAGTAAGTCAGAACATTTTCTTTAATTTATTTTTCAGAATTTCACCCCTCTCATGAACCCCTTAAATAGGATTTATGAAAAAAAAAACGGTCGAACACATATTAACTTATTTTTTAGCTGTTCTTCTCCCCTGAGTTAATGAGTGAGTTAATCAGTTAGAACACTTTCTTTCCTGTATTTTCCCCCCAGAATTTCACCCCTCTCCAAGGGCCCCTTAAATTGTGTTTATGAAAAAAAAAAAAACTGTCGAACACCTATTTACTTATTTTTAAGCATTTTTCCCCCTGAGTTAGAAGACTGAGTGAGTCAGTCAATCAGTTAGGACACTTTATTTCCCGATTTTTAGCCTACTTTCGATGTTTGCAAAAAAATGAAAGTAGACTTATGAGATCAACACAGGGCGAAAGAAGTGTGTCTGTCTGTGTGTGTATGTGTGTGTATGAGTCTGTGTGTGTGTGTGAGTCTGTGTGTGTGTGTGTGTGTGTGTGTGTGTGAGTGTGTGTACTCTGAATGTCTGTCCCCCCCTATCAATTCGAACACGGTGAATGCGAATTGAACGAAATTTGGTACAAAGGTAGCACTAGCAAAGGACACCTCAGTGTCATGTTTTATATCGCCGCCATCTTGACGGAAACGTAATGGCGGCCACACAAATGTTCAAAGCTTAAATCAAATTACGACTAACCTAATCATCCGATCTCTACCAAAGTTTGCAACAACATACCTTTATGGGGGGGAGCATCCTTTGACCAAACCAATAGGTCATCAGCGTAATAGTTTGCGGATGGCGGCCATCTTTGTGTGAAAATCGATTTCCCCTATTAATTCGAACACGGTGCAACCGAATGGAACGAAATTTGGTACAGAGGTAGTACTAACAAAAGGCACCTCAGTGTCATGTCTTATGTCGCCGCCATCTTGACGAAAACGTAATGGCGGCCACACAAATGTACAAAGCTTAAATCAAATTACGATTAACCTAATCATCCGATCTCTACCAGATTTTGCAACAATATACCCTTATACAGGAAGCATCCTTTGACCAAATGAATAGGTTATTAGCCTAATAGTTTGCGGATGGCGGCCATCTTTGTGTGAAAATAAATTCCCCCTATTAATTCAAACACAGTGAAACCGAATGGAACGAAATTTAGTACAGAGGTAGCACTAGCAAAGGGCATCTCAGTGTCATGTTTTATATCGCCGCCATATTGACAAAAACGTAATGGCGGCCACACAAATGTTCAAAGCTTAAATCAAATTACGACTAACATAACCATCCGATCTCTACCAAACTTTGCAACAATATACCTTTATGGAGGGAGCATCCTTTGACCAATCTAATAGGTTATTAGCCTAATAGTTTGCGGATAGCGGCCATCCTTATGTCAAAATTTATTCCCCCTATTAATTCGAACACGATGGAACCGAATGGAACGAAATTTGGTGCAGAGGTAGCACTAGCAAAGGGCACCTCAGTGTCATGTTTTATATCGCCGCCATCTTGACTGAAACGTAATGGTGGCCACACGAATGTTCAAAGCTTAAATCAAATTACGATTAACCTAATCATCCGATCTCTACCAAATTTTGCAACTACATACCTTTATGGAGGGAGCATCCTTTGGCCAATCTAATAGGTCATCAGCGTAATAGTTTGCGGATGGCGGCCATCTTTGTGTGAAAATCGATTCCCCCTATTAATTCGAACACGGTGCAACCGAATGGAACGAAATTTGGTACAGAGGTAGTACTAACAAAGGGCACCTCAGTGTCATGTTTTATATCGCCGCCATCTTGACGGAAACGTAATGGCGGCCACACAAATGTTCAAACCTTAAATCAAATTACGACTATCCTAATCATCCGATCTCTACCAAATTTTGCAACATCATACCATTATGGGGGGAGCATCCTTTGACCAAATTAATAGGTCATCAGCGTAATAGTTTGCGGATGGCGGCCATCTTTGTGTGAAAATCGATTCCCCCTATTAATTCGAACACGGTGCAACCGAATGGAACGAAATTTGGTACAGAAGTAGCACTAGCAAAGGGCATCTCAGTGTCCTGTTTTATATCGCCGCCATCATGGCTGAAACGTAATGGCGGCCTCACGAATGTTCAAAGCTTAAATCAAATTACGATTAACCTAATCATCCGATCTCTACCAAATTTTGCAACACCATACCTTTACGGAGGGAGCATCCTTTGACCAATCTAATAGGTCATTAGCCTTATAGTTTGCGGATGGCGGCCATCTTTATGTCAAAATTGATTCCCCCTATTAATTCGAACACGGTGGAACCGAATGAACGAAATTTGGTACAGAGGTAGCACTAGCAAAGGGCACCTCAGTGTCATGTTTTATATCACCGCTATCTTGACGGAAACGTAATCGCGCCCACCCAAATGTTAAAAGCTAAAATGTAATTACGACCAACCTAATAATCTAGTCTCTACCAAATTTTGCAACACCGTATCTTTATGTGGGAAACATATTCTGACCAAACTGCAAGAACATCAGCCCAATAGTTTGCAGATGGTGGCCAAGTATGTGTGCAAATCGATTCTCCCTATCAATTCAAACACGGTGAAACTGAATTGAACGAAATTTGGTACAGAGGTAGCAGTAGCAAAGGGCACCTCATATTCATGTTTAATATCCCTATAGCACGTTGTATTTCAACAAGCTACTACAACCAACATTCAATCATACTCCTTGAAAAGGACAAAGAGTTATAACAATACCCATGCATTTAGGAGAAAGTAGGCTATATGTTCTTTACTGAACATCTTGTTTTCTCTAGAATTTCACCCCTCCCCCTGGGCCCCTTAAATTGGATTTATGAAAAAAAAACTGTCGAACACCTATTTTACTTATTTTTAAAGCGGATTTTTTCCCCGCTGAGTTTCAAACTCCTCGCCTATGTCGTTTAAGAGATACACGCTCCGTTAGGAATCCTTCAACCCCCACATTTCACCCCTTTCACCTCGTAATATACACCACATCGAAAAACCCTCAGACAAGTGTCTTCTTATTTTTAATGATGAGTTTATATGCCGAGTATCTCATCCCTCAGTGAAACCAATCCGGAGATATTGTTATTGAATGAAATGCAGGTGTACCCCCTTAACACCCCTTTAGAACCTGAAAATCCAAAAATCCTTTCTTGGTGGGCGTTTTCGACTTACAACGAACATATCCTCCAAATTTCTCGTTTCTAACGTTAATAGTTTTGGCTAGGCGTTGATGAGTCAGTCAGTCAGTACACTTTGTTTTACACACATCAAAAAAAGTTTTGCATCACCTCGGTTCCCAGATCTCCGGCATATAGACGTTGACTGTGTATATTGTATCCAAGATACAGTCCCTTTGACTGTTCATAGATGTCACTAAAACTGCTCAAAGATGTAAACAACCATGCATGAGCAGGGCCTATTAGACGGAGGGGGTACGACAGCCGATCAGTTCCAGTCATTCCACCAGGACGAAGGTACGCTGCTCATGTTGTCTGTAGTTCTACCATGCCTAGAAGGTCAATACCGCAGTTCGATCGCGTCCGCATTGTTACTTTGTGTCAAGAAGGGCTCTCAACAAGGGAAGTTTCCAGGCGTCTCAGAGTGAACCAAAGCGATGTTGTTCGGACATGGAGGAGGTACAGAGATACAGGAACTGTCGATGACAGGCCTCGCTCAGGCCGCCCAAGGGCTACTACTGTAGTGGATGACCGCTACTTACGGATTGCCGCTCGGAGGAACCCTGACAGCAATGCCACCATGTTGAATAATGCGTTTCGTTCAGCCACAGGACGTCGTGTTTCAACTCAAACTGTGCGCAATAGGCTGCATGATGCGCAACTTCACTCCCGACGTCCATGGCGAGGTCCAGCTTTGCAACCCCGACACCATGCAGCGCGGTACAGATGGGCCCAACAACATGCTGAATGGACCCCACAGAATTGGCATCACGTTCTCTTCACCGATGAGTGTCGCATATGCCTTCAACCAGACAATCGTCGGAGACGTGTTTGGAGGCACCCTGGTCAGGCTGAACGTCTTAGACACACTGTCCAGCGAGTGCAGCAAGGTGGTGGTTCCCTGATGTTTTGGGGTGGCATTATGTGGGGCCGACGTACGCCACTGGTGGTCATGGAAGGCTCCGAAACGGCTTTACGATACCTGAATGACATCCTCCGACCCATAGTGCACCCATATCGGCAGAATATTGGAGAGGCATTTGTCTTCATGGACGACAATTCTCGACCTCATCGTGCACATCTTGTGAATGCGTTCCTTCAAGATAACGACATCGCTCGACTACAGTGGCCAGCATGTTCGCCAGACATGAACCCTATCGAACATGCCTGGGATATGTTGAAAAGGGCTGTTTATGGACGTCTTGACCCACCAACCACTCTGAGAGATTTACGCCGAATTGTCGTTGAGGAGTGGGACAATTTGGACCAACAGTGTCTTGATGAACTTGTGGATAGTATGCCACGACGAATACAGGCATGCATCAATGCAAGAGGACGTGCTACTGGGTATTAGAGGTAGTGGTGTGTACTGCAATCTGGACCACAAATGCTGAAAGTCTAGCTGTATGATGGTACAACATGCAATGTGTGGGTCTCATGAGCAATAAAACGAGCTGAAATGTTGTTTGTGTTGATCTCTATTCCCTTTGTATTTAAAGGTTCCGGAACTCTTGGAACCGAGGTGATGCAAAACTTTTTTTGATGTGTGTATATAATAGACTAGCAGGTACCCGCGTCTTCGCTCGCGTCATAGTCGTGTCAATTTTTTTTTCAATGAAATGCAGGTTTAACCCCGCAAACACCCCCTTAGGACCTGAATGTCAAAAATCCCTCCTTATTAAACGTTTTCGACACACAACAAACATATCCCTAAAATATCATTCTTCTAACTTTAATAGTTTTGGTTGGTCGATGAGAGTGAATATCCAAAAATCCCTCCTTAGTGGACGTTTTTCTTCCAGAATTTCACCCCGCCCCATGGGTCCCTTAAATCGGACTTATGAAAAAACGGTCGATCACCTAGTTATTTAATTATTTATTTGTTTATTTATTTTTAAGCTGATTGTTTTCCTCTGAGTTTCAAACTCCTCGCCTATGCCGTTTAAGGGATACACGCTCCGTTAGGAATCCCTCAACCCCCACTTTTCACACATACACCTAATAATATACACTACATCGAAAAACCCTCAGACATAATGTCTTCTTATTCTTAATGAAGAGTTTATATGCCGAGTATCGCATCCCCCTAGGAAACCAATCGGGAGATATTGTTATTCAATTAAATGCAGGTCTATCCCCTTAACACCCTTTAGAACCTGAATATCCAAAAATCCTTCCTTGGTGGATGTTTTCGACATACTACGAACACAACCCCAAAATTTCGTGTTTCTAACTTCAATAATTTTGACTGGGCGATGATGAGTGAGTGAGTAAGTCAGGACATTTTCTATCATTTATTTTTCAAAATTTCACCCCTCTCATGAATCCCTTATATTGGATTTATGAAAAAAAAAACGGTCGAACACCTATTTACTTCTTTTCAAGCTGTTCTTCCCCCCTGAGTTTGATGAGTGAGCGAGTTCATCAGTTAGAACACTTTCTTTCCTCCCCCCCCCCCCAGTATTTCACTCCTCTCCAATGGCCCCTTAAATTGGATTTATGAAAAAACAGTCGAAAACTTATTTACTTATATTTAATCTTTTTAACCACATCGATAAACCCTTAGACATATGTCTGCTTAATTTTAATTATTAGTTTATATGCCGAATATCACATCCCCAAAGAAACAACTCATGAGATATCATTATTCAATGAAATGCACTTTACCCCCTTAACACCTCTTTAGAACCCAAATAGACAAAAATCCTTCCTTAGTTGACGTTTTCGACATACAGCGAACATATTCCCAAAATTTAATGTTTCCAACTTCAATAGTTTTCGCTGGGTGATGATGAGTGAGTCAGTCAGGACATTTTCTTTCAATTATTTTTACCAGAATTTCACCCCACAGTGGGTCAAAATCGAAATCTAGGAGGACAAAATTATTTATTATCATAATTAAGAAATCAAAATTTATTACTTCTACTGCATTTTCATATAATTTCCGCTCACTATTCTGGGATATAAACGCATCTTAGTGTAAATCTGTCACCACTGTTCGAGCAGTCTGAATTGGAGGGTGAATGTAAGTGGCTGTGCTTTGTTTGTCTTTGTGGTTAGGGTGATTCTTTAAGATGGAACATGCAGCTGAAGGTATGAACTTTGTAACGTGTTTCAGTTATTAATGAGCGCAATTGTTGCGTAATTTTAGCTATATTTGCATTATACAATATTAAACTATTATTTTTAAAATTATATATTCACTTAGATTTTTAGTATGTCGCGGCACTCTGCGTCACATTCTACTTAATGTTAAAATGTAGATAAAGTCTTGTAGTTTACGCCTGTTAAAATATTTTTTGCATCTTTTTGCAACTTACTTAGTTATTTTACGTTTTAGAAGATGTCGCGCAACCGGTTCTCACACGTTTACAACTGTTTGAATCACTGGGTTCGACGAATATGTCAAACGTGGAACTTTGTGACTTTGTTAAAATTAAATTAGGGGTAGAAAATTGTTCTGAAGAGATAACTGAATGCTCTATCCAACTCCTAGTCATAGACAATTTCTTGCATGTGTAGACGTAGCTTAAAAAAGGTCTTCACTGATGTTAATTATGAAGTAAACAAATTATATAGCCTACGTTGCTTTCACTCTCAATTCATGATTAAAACGCAAAAAATATTTTGTCCCCCTAGATTTCGATTTTGGCCCAGTGTGCACCCCTCCCCATGGGCCCATTAAATTGGATTTATGAAAAAAAAAACGTTCGAACACCTATTAACTTATATTTTAAACTGTCTTTTTCCCCTGAGTTTGATGACTGAGAGAGTTAATCAGTTAGAACACTTTCCTGTTTTTAGCCTACTTTCGATTTTTGCAAAAAATGAAAGTAGACTTATGAGATCAACACAGGGCGAAAAAAGTGTGTCTGTCTGTGTGTGTGTATGTGTGTGTGAGTCTGTGTGTGTGTATGTGTGTGTGTGAGTCTGTGTGTATGTCTGTGTGTGTGTGTGAGTGTGTGTACTCTGAATGTCTGTCCCCGCCTATCAATTCGAACACGGTGAATGCGAATTGAACGAAATTTGGTACAAAGGTAGCACTAACAAAGGACACCTCAGTGACATGTTTTATATCGCCGCCATCTTAACGGAAAAGTAATGGCGGCCACACAAATGTTCAAAGCTTAAATCAAATTACGACTAACCTAATCATCCGATCTCTACCAAATTTTGCAACAACATACCTTTATGGGGGGAGCATCCTTTGACCAAACCAATAGGTCATCAGCGTAATAGTTTGCGGATGGCGGCCATCTTTGTGTGAAAATCGATTCCCCCTATTAATTCGAACACGGTGCAACCGAATGGAACGAAATTTGGTACAGAGGTAGTACTAACAAAAGGCACCTCACTGTCATGTTTTGTATCGCCGCCATCCTTGACGGAAACGTAATGGCGGCCACACAAATGTTCAAAGCTTAAATCAAATTACGACTAACCTAATCATCCGATCTCTACCAAATTTTGCAACAACATACCTTTATGGGCGGAGCATCCTTTGACCAAACTAATAGGTCATCAGCGTAATAGTTTGCGGATGGCGGCCATCTTTGTGTGAAAATCGATTCCCCCTATTAATTCGAACACGGTGCAACCGAATGGAACGAAATTTGGTACAGAGGTAGTACTAACAAAAAGCACCTCACTGTCATGTTTTGTATCGCCGCCATCCTTGACGGAAACGTAATGGCGGCCACACAAATGTTCAAAGCTTAAATCAAATTACGACTAACCTAATCATCCGATCTCTACCAAATTTTGCAACAACATACCTTTATGGGGGGAGCATCCTTTGACCAAACTAATAGGTCATCAGCGTAATAGTTTGCGGATGGCGGCCATCTTTGTGTGAAAATCGATTCCCCCTATTAATTCGAACACGGTGAAACCGAATGGAACGAAATTTGGTAAAGAGGTAGCACTAGAAAAGGGCATCTCAGTGTCATGTTTTATATCGCCGCCATATTGACAGAAACGTAATGGCGGCCACACAAATGTTCAAAGCTTAAGTTAAATTACGACTAACATAACCATCCGATCTCTACCAAACTTTGCAACAACATACCTTTATGGAGGGAGCATCCTTTGACCAATCTAACAGGTCATTAGCCTAATAGTTTGCGGATGGCGGCCATCTTTATGTCAAAATGGATTCACCCTATTAATTCGAACACGGTGGAACCGAATGAACGAAATTTGGTACAGAGGTAGCACTAGCAAAGGCCACCTCAGTGTCATGTTTTATATCACCGCTATCTTGACGGAAACGTAATCGCGGCCACCCAAATGTTAAAAGCTAAAATGTAATTACCACCAACCTAATAATCTAGTCTCTACCAAATTTTGCAACACCATATCTTTATGTGGGTAGCATATTCTGACCAAACTGCAAGAACATCAGCCCAATAGTTCGCAGATGGTGGCCAAGTATGTGTGCAAATCGATTCCCCCTATCAATTCAAACACGATGAAACCAAATTGAACGAAATTTGATACAGAGGTAGCACTAGCAAAGGGCACCTCATATTCATGTTTAATATCCCTATAGGACGTTGTATTTCAACAAGCTACTACAACCAATATTCAATCATTCTCCTTGAAAGGACAAAGAGTTATAACAATACCCATGCATTTAGGAGAAAGTAGGCTATATGTTCTTTACTGAACATCTTGTTTTTTCCTGAATTTCATCCCTCTCCTAGGGCCCCTTAAATTAGATTTATGTAAAATCGGTCGAACACCTATTTATTTAATTATTTTTTATATTTTTATTAAGCTGATAGTTTTCCTCTGAGTTTCTAACTCCTCGCCTATGTCGTTTAAGAAATGCACACTCCGTTAGGAATCCTTCAACCCCCACTTTTCACCCCTTTCACTACCGACAGTAGTGGCTACGCTGGCTAACGCACAGCATTAGGTCATGGGGCCAAGCTCTCTGCTGACTCGGTAGACGCGTGGGTTCGAGCCCCACCGTCGGCTGTCCTTGAAATGGTTTTCCGTGGTTTCCCCATTTTCAACACCAGGCAAATGCTGGGACGGTACCTACTGACAGGCCACGGCCGCTTCCTTCCACATCCTTGCCCAATTGCATTTATTTTCATCCATTCCATCTCTCATTCTGACGCGCAGGTCGCCCACGGGCGTCGACTTGAAAGACCTGCACTCGGCCTCTCTGGAGGCTACACGAAAAAAAAAAAAACCTTTCACTCATAATATGCACCACATCGAAAAACCATTAGACATGTGTCAGCTTATTAGCTTATTTTCAATTTTGAAAAAATAGGCTTATGAGATCACCTTTTGTCCGTGTGTGTGTGTGTGTGTGAGGCGTATATGTGTCCCCCCCTAATAAAAACTAAACGGCTGGAGCGATTTCAATGAAACTCGGTAAGTTCATAGCACTATTCCCGGCGACCTCGACCGTGCCCTTCAAATTTTGTTACGTCTCACCAATCCAACATGGCGGCTGTGCGAAATATTTCACTGGCATTCGATATCTCCCAAGCTATTACCGATATCGCCCTGAAATTGTGTACGGTGATAAAGGGCACTACTAGAAGTTCACCTATGAGACTTTCAAAAACCTGGTGACTACAAAACCAACATGGCGGTCAAGCAAATTTGAGACTTTTAAAAAGACTTTTCTCGCGATTTAACTATCCAAACGTAATGAAACTTGGTACAGCAAATGTTTATACACATTGTAATGCATTGGAGTCTAATTTAGTTCAATTGTTTACATAAACTCAAAATGGCGGCTGTGCGAAATATTTCACTGACATTCTATATCCCCGAAACTATTACAGATATCACCCTGCAATTTTGTACGGTGATAAAGGGTACTGATACAAGTTTACCTATGTATATTTCATAAACCTGTAAAGTACAAAACGAACATGGCGACCAAGCGAATTTGAAATGTTTTAATAGACTTTTCTCGTGATTTAGCTCTCTGAGCGCAGTGAAGTGAGGTACAGTAAATGATTTTGCAGATTGTAATGCACTGCCATCTAATTTAATTCAATTGTTTACATAACCTCAAGATGGCGGCTGTGCGAAATTCTAAAATTAAGTTTTTATTTCTTGTGTCGTAATCATGCGATCGAGGTGAAAGTTTGAATAATGAACCTAGGCAATAATTTTCCTTGAATGGTACATAACTCTATGGCCTATACATATAACAATCCTAAATGGCGAGCTTCCGAAATATTTATACAGTTCTTAATATCTATGAATCCTTTACAGCAACCAAACTGATTTTTTTATGTTCATAGAGACTATGAACATATGTTCACCTATAGGACTTTCAGAAACCTGGTGAGCACAAATCCAACATGGCGGCGACGTGAAGTATAAATATTTAAATGGACGTTTCTCGCGAATTAACTATCCGAGTGCCGTGAAACGTTGCACGTTAAATGCTAATACAAATGTTGATCCACTGGCATCAAATTTATTTCAATTGTTTGTATAATCACAAGATGGCTGCTGTGCGTAATTTTAAAATCTCGTTTTTACTTCTTGTGTTCTAATCATGCGATTGAAGTTTGAATACCACACGTACACAATAATCTTAATGTAATAGTACAAAAATAAAAATCCAACCTGGCGACCATCTGAAATATTTAGACGGTTCTCAATATCTACGAATCTGTTACAGCTATTAAACTGAAATTTTGTATGTTGATAGAGGCAATTAACATGAGTAGAATATATGAAAATAGACTGTATAGTTCTTCACGGAACTACTTGTTTTTAATGATTAGTTTATATGCCAAGTATCACATCCCCAAATGAAACCACTCGTGAGATATTGTTATTCAATAAAATGCACGTTTATCCCCTTAACACCCCTTTAGAACCTGAATATCCAAAAATCTTTCCTTAGTGGACGTTTTCGACATACAACAAACATATCCCCAAAATTTCATGATTGTAACTTCAATGATTTTGGCTGGGTAATGGTGAGTGAGTCAGTCCGTCAGGACATCTTCTTTCATTTATTTTTGAGAATTTCTCCCTTCCCCTTGAACCCCTTAAATGGGATTTATGAAAAAAAGGTCGAACACCTATTTACTTATTTTTAAGCTGATTGTTTTCCGATGAATTTCAAACTTCTCGCTAATTTCGTTTAAGAGATACACGCTCCGTTCAGAATTTTTTTAACCCCCAATTTTCACCCCTTTCACCTCATAATATACATCATATCGATAAACCCTTAGACACATGTCTGCTTAACTTTACTGATTAATTTATATGCCGAATATCACATCCCCAAATCAAACAACTCGTGAGATATTGTTAACCAATAAAATGCAATTTTAACCCCCTTTACACCCCTTCAGAACATGAATATCCAAAAATCCATCCTTTGTGGAAGTTTTCGACATACAACGAACATATCCCCAAAATTTCAAGTTTCTAACTGCAATATGTTTGCCTGGGGGATTATGAGCGAAAATCCTTCCTTAGTGGACGTTTTCGACATACAACGAACATAACCCCAAAATGTCATGTTTCTAACATCAATAATTTCGGCTGGGCGATGATGAGTGGGTGAGTAGGTCAGGACATTTTCTTTCATTTATTTTTCAGAATTTCACCCCTCTCATGAACCCCTTAAATTGGGTTTATGAAAAAAAAAACGGTCGAACACCTATTTACTTATTTTTAAGCTGTTCTTCCCCCCTGAGTTTGAGGAGTGAGAGAGTTAATCAGTTAGACCACTTTCTTTCCTGTATTTTCCCCCCAGAATTTCATCCCTCTCCAAAGGCCCCTTAAATTGGATTTATGAAAAAACAGTCGAACACCTATTTACATATATTTTAAGCTGTTATTTTTTCGCTGAATTTCAAACTTCTCGCTTATGTCGTTTAAGCGATACATGCTCCGTTAAGAATCCTTCAACCCCCAATTTTCACCCCTTTCACCTCATATTATATACCACACCGATAAACCCTTAGACATAATTATGTCTGCTTATTTTTAATATTTAGTTTATATGCTGACTATCACATCCTCAAAGAAACAACTCATGAGATATTGTTAATCAATGAAATGCACGTTTACCCCCTTAACACCTCTTAAGAACCCGAATAAACAAAAATCCTTCATTAGTTGACGTTTGCGACATAGAACGAAAATATTCCCAAAATTTAATGTTTCCTACTTCAATAGTTTCCGCTGGGCGATGATGAGTGAGTGAGGCAGTCAGGTAATTTTCTTTCAATTATTTTTACCAGAATTTTACGCCCTCCCCATGCGCCCCTTAAATTGGATTTATGAAGAAACGCTCGAACACCTATTAATTTATATTTTAAGCAGCATTTTCCCCCTGAGTTTGATGAGTGAGTGAGTTAGTCAGTCAGTCAGGACACTCTCCTTTTTTTTCCTCTAGAATTTCACCCCACCGCATTGGCACCTAAAATTGAATTTATGAATAAACGGTCGAACACCGATTGACTTATTTTTAAGCTGTTTTTTTTCTCGCTGAGTTTCAAACTTCTCGCGTATGTCGTTTAAGAGATACACGCTCCGTTAGGAATCCTTCAACCCCCACTTTTCACCCCTTTCACCTTATAATATACACCACATCGAAAAACCCTTAGAAACATGTCTGCTTATTAGCCTACTTTCGATTTTTGCAAAAAATGAAAGTAGACTTATGAGATCAACACAGGGCGAAAAAAGTGTGCGTGTGTGTGTGTGTGTGTGTGTGTGTGAGTCTGTGTGTATGTGTGTTTGTGAGTGTGTGTACTCTGAATGTCTGTCCCCCCCTATCAATTCGAACACGGTGAACGCGAATTGAACGAAATTTGGTACAAAGGTAGCACTAGCAAAGGGCACCTCAGTGCCATGTTTTATATCGCCGCCATCTTGACGGAAACGTAATGGCGGCCACACAAATGTTCAAAGCTTAAATCAAATTACGACTAACCTAATCATCCGATTTCTACCAAATTTTTCAACAACATACCTTTATGGGGGAGCATCCTTTGACCAAACTAATGCGTCATCAGCCTAATAGTTTGCGGATAGCGGCCATCTTTGTGTGAAAATCGATTCCCCCTATTAATTCGAACACGGTGAAACCGAATGGAACGAAATTTGGTACAGAGGTAGTACTAGCAAAAGGCACCTCAGTGTCATGTTTTATATCGCCGCCATCTTGAAGGAAACGTAATGGCGGCCACACAAATGTTCCAAGCTTAAATCAAATTACGATTAACATAATCATCCGATCTCTACCAAATTTTGCAACAACATACCGTTATGGAGGGAGCATCCTTTGGCCTATCAAGTAGGTCATTAGCCTAATAGTTTGCGGATGGCGGCCATCTTTGTGTCAATATCGATTCCCCCTATTTATTCGAACACGGTGAAACCGAATGGAACAAAATTTGGTACAGAGGTAGCACTAACAAAGGGCACCACAGTGTCAAGTTTTATATCGCCGCCATCTTGACGGAAACGTAATGGCGGCCACACAAATGTTAAAAGCTTAAATCAAATTACGATTAACCTAATCATCCGATCTCTAGCAAATTTTGCAACAACATACCTTTATGGGGGGAGCATCCTTTGACCAAACCAATAGGTCATCAGCCTAATATTTTGCGGATGGCGGCCATCTTTGTGTGAAAATCGATTCCCCCTATCAATTCGAACACGGTGAAACCGAATGGAACGAAATTTGGTACAGAGGTAGCACTAACAAAGGCCACCTCAGTGTCATGTTTTATATCACCGCCATCTTGACGGAAACGTAATCGCGGCCATCCAAATGTTAAAAGCTAAAATGTAATTACGTCCAACCTAATAATCTAGTCTCTACCAAATTTTGCAACAACATATCTTTATGTGGGAAGCATATTCTGACCAAACTGCAAGATCATCAGCCCAATAGTTTACAGATGGAGGCCAAGTATGTGTGCAAATCGATTCCCCCTATCAATTCAAACACGGTGAAACCGAATTGAACGAAATTTGGTACAGAGGTAGCACTGGCAAAGGGCACCTCAAAGTCATGTTTTATATCGCCGCCATCTTGACGGAAGTGGAATGCCGGCCACCCAAATGTTAAAAGCTTAAATCAAATTACGACCATCCTAATAATTTGATCTCTACCAGATTTTGCAACAACATGCCTTTTTGTGGAAAGCATCTCATGACTGTCTACAAGGTCATCAGCCCAATAGTTTGCAAATAGCGGCCATGTATGTGTACAAATCCATTCCCCATATCAATTCAAACACGGTGAAACCGAATTGAATGAAATTTTTTACAGAGGTAGCAATAGCGAAGGGCTCCTCATATTCATGTTTAATATCCCTATTGCACGTTGTATTTCAACAAGCTACTACAACCAACATTCAATTATACTCCTTGAAAAGGACAAAGGGTTATAACAATACCCATGCATTTAGGAGAAAGTAGGCTATATGTTCTTTACTGAACATCTTGTTTTTAATGATTAGTTTATAAGCCGAGTATCACATTCACAAATGAAACCACTCGTGAGATATTGTTATTCAATAAAATGCAGGTTTAACCTTCTTTAGACATCTTTCGAACCTGAATATCCGAAAATCCTCCCTTAGTGTACGGTTTTGACATACAACGAACATATCCCAAAAATGGCATGTTTCTAACTTCAATAATTTTGGCTGGACGATGATGAGTGAGTGAGTCAGGACATTTTCTTTCATTTTTTTTTTCTTTTCAGAATTTGACCCCTCACCATGAACCCCTTAAATTTGATTTATGAAAAATAAATTGTCGAACACTTATTTACTTATTTTTAAGCAGTTTTCTCTCCCTGAGATTGAAGAGTGAGTGAGTCAGTCAATCAGTTAGGACGCTTTCTTTCCGGTCCCCCCCAGAATTTCACCCCTCCTCATGGGCCCCTTAAATTGAATTTATGAAAAAAAAAACGATCGAACATCTATTTACTTATCTTTTAATCTGATTTTTGGCGCTGAGTTTCAAACTCCTCGCCCATGTCGTTTAAGAGATACACGCTCCGTTAGGAATCCTTTTCACCCCTTTCACCTCATAATATACACCACATCGAAAAACCCTCAGACACATATCTTCTTATTTTTAATGATGTGTTTATATGCCGAGTATCACATCCCCCAATGAAACCAATCGGGAGTTATTGTTATTCAATGAAATGCAGGTTTAACCCCCTTAAGACCCCCTGAATATCCGAAAATCCTCCCTTAGTGGACGGTTTGGACATACAATGATCATATTCCCCAAAATGTCATGTGTCTAACTTCAATAATTTTGGCTGGGCCAAGTGAGTCAGGACTTTTTCTCTCAATTTCCTTTTTTCAGAATTTCACCTCTCCACATGAACCCCTTAAATTGGGTTTATGAAAGGGCCCCTTAAATTGAATTTATGAAAAAAAAACGATGGAATATCTATTTACTTATCTTTTAATCTGATTTTTTTTCCGCTGAGTTTCGAACTCCTCGCCCATGTCGTTTAAGAGATACACGCTCCGTTAGGAATCCTTTTCACCCCTTTCACCTCATAATATACACCACATCGAAAAACCCTCAGACACATATCTTCTTATTTTTAATGATGTGTTTATATGCCGAGTATCACATCCCCCAATGAAACCAATCGGGAGTTATTGATATTCAATGAAATGCATGTTTAACCCCCTTAAGACCCCTTGAATATCCAAAAATCCTCCCTTAGTGGACGGTTTTGACCTACAATAATCATATTCCCCAAAATGTCATGTGTCTAACTTCAATAATTTTGGCTGGGCGATGGTGAGTGAGTCAGGACTTTTTCTCTCAATTTCCTTTTTTCAGAATTTCACCCCTCCCCATGAACCCTCAAATTGGGTTTATGAAAAAAAAAACTGTCAAACACCTATTTACTTATTTTTTAAGCTGATTTTTTCCGCTGAGTTTCAAACTCCTCGCCTATGTCGTTTAAGAGATACACGCTCCGTTAGGAATCCTTCAACCCCCACTTTTCACCCGTTTCACCTCATAATATACACCACATCGAAAAACCCTCAGACGTGTGTCTTCTTATATTTAAGGATGAGTGTATATGCCGAGTATCACATCTCCCAATGAAACCAATCGGGAGATATTGTTATTCAATGCAATGCAGGTCTACCCCGTTAACACCCCTTTAGAACCTGAATATCCAAAAATCCTTCCTTAGTGCGCGTTTTCGACTTACCACGAACATATCCCCAAAATTTCATGTTTCTAACTTTAGTAGTTTTGGCTGGGTGATGATGAGTCTGTGAGTCATTGAGTCAGTCAGTCAGGACACTTGTTTTTATATAAGAGATAGATTGTTGTGTTTGAGTCTTCAGTCTTTTGACTGGTTTGATGCAGCTCTCCATTCCTCCCTGTCCTGAGCTAATCGTTTCATCTCTACATAGCTACCACACCCTACATCCGAGGCAATCTGTTTAACATATTCTAACCTTGGTCTACCCCTACAGTTCTTGTCCTCGACCCTTCCTTCCATAACTAAGCTTGCTATTCCTGGGTGTCTTAGTATGTGTCCTACCAACCTATCTCTTCTCTTCATTAGCAGTCGCCAGAAACATCTCTCCTCTCCCACTCGCCTTAATACCTCTTCGTTTGTAACCCTATCTACCCATCTGACCTTCATCATTCTCCTGTAACACCACATTTCAAATGCCTCAATTCTCCTCTTTTCTGCTGCACCAATAGTCCAAGTTTCACTTCCATAGAGCGCCACGCTCCAGACAAAAGCTTTCAAAAATGACTTCCTAATACCTAAATCTATATTCGATGTCAACAGATTCCTTTTTTGTAGAAAGGCTTTCCTTGCCTGAGCCAACCTACTTTTTATATCCTCTTTGCTTCGTCCATCACTGGTTATTCTGCTTCCTAAGTAACAGAAGTCTCCTACTTCCTTCAGCTTTTCACCTGCCAATTTGATCTCCATAGAGGTTTCTGATTTATTTCGGCTGCATTCCAGTATTTTTGTTTTACATTTATTAATTTTCATCATGAAGTCCTTCCGTAAGACGGAATCCATACCATTCAAAACTCATTCAAATCCTCAGGCTTGTCTGCCAAGATGACGATGTCATCAGCAAATCTCAGAGTTGAAATTATTTCTCCTTGAATCTTCACTCCCACTTTAAATTTTTCTCCAATTTCCTTCATTGCTTGTTCAATGTAAAGATTGAAAAGCATGGGTGATAAGTTGCAGCCTTGCCTTACACCTTTCATAATACCAGCTTCTCTCTCATATCCTTCAGCTCGAATGACTGCTGTCTGGTTTCTGTATAGATTGTATATCACCCTCCTATCCCTGTACTTTATTCCAATAGATTTCAAAATGTCCAAAAATATAGACCAATCAACGTTATCAAAAGCCTTTTCTAAGTCTACAAATGCCATGAACGTTATCTTATCTTTCCTTATTCTACCTCCCAAAATCAGCCTGAGACTTAGTACAGCTTCCCTTGTTCCTACATTTCTCCTGAAACCAAACTGGTCTTCACCCAACTCCGTTTCTATCTGGCTTTCAATCCTCTTGTAAATTATTCTAGACAGGATCTTTGAAGCATGAGTAATCAAGCTGATTGTACGGTAATCTTCACATCTGTCAGCTCCCACATTCTTTGGTATAGGGATGATAACATTCTTCTTGAAATCAGGGGGTACCTCACCTGTCTCATAAATCCTACACACCAAGTGAAATAACCTGATCAGACCTTCATCTCCTATGCAGCGTAGCAACTCAATCGGTATATCATCTATGCCTGGTACTTTGTTCCTGCCTAAGTCCTCTAATGCTCTGTCAAATTCTGATCTCAATATTATATCTCCTTTTGCATTACGACCGTGATATATCAAATAGTGCAGGTCACTATTTGTGAAGCCTGAAGAAAAAAATTAGTTTACTCAATTATGAGTAGAAAAAAAAAATAGAATTATTCCCTTAAAAAAAAGGGAAAAGAATTAGAATATGGACTTGCCACCGATTATACAGAAGTTAATTCGTGAAATGCGAAACAAAATTGGGAGGGCACTTGTTATAGAGTGACACCTCGTTGAAAGAGACATAAATTTATAATTTAATTGTATTATGTTAGTAAGGTATTTGGGACGGAAGAAATGGGAGTTTTAGGAAAATGTCCTGGTCAGATTTATATTACTCTCATTCGAACGCGACACGGTTGGTGGTTTAACGAGCACTGTTTTCACTATAGTCTATTGATGTATTTGAAAAGTTTACTATTGCAGCACAGAAAGTTCACAAGGAGAAAAGTTATTGCAATTATGTAAATCACTAGTTGAATTTTAGCTTGAGAGAGTTGATTTCTTTAGAAAATTGTATGGGTTGTAGTTGAATGCTGAAGAGAAGTTCCCACGGGGGAAAACAGATCAGATTTTTAACAACAGTAACTGTGATGCAAATTCCTCCGTGAGGAGGAGTAATTCCATGTTAGAGTGGAAAATACTAGCTTTCTTTACTTGTAGAAATGTCGTTTGACCCAGAAAGTTCCAGAATTTTGATGATTGTCGAATTGGGCAAAAAGGTCCCACGGAGGAACAAAGCTAAGTTTTATATAGATAGTGGGTGTTTTAACAAGAATTCCACGGTGTGAGAAGATTCTCAGTTAAATCGTACAAGAAGTACTGAATTTTCAGGTTTTAAGGTCAGCTTAGAAGCCATGGCATGACTAGAAAAATCCCTCGAAGACGGTTAAAGTACAACAATTTGAAATTTCTCACACTGTCTATAAAATTGTATTAAAAAGCATTTAGCTATTTAAAACCATTAAAATGTGGTGAAAACCATTAGAGTTTACTTAGCTCATTGTTTGTAGAGTAGATGATCCATGGCGACCGTTAGCTTAAATCCACAACATGGCGTAGATATTTCAAAAATGTCTCGAGTAGACAGGAGACAAGCCTTAGGTAGGCTCCAACTGTAAGTGTTGACGTCTGACACACAAGTGAGTGCGATGAAGAGGACGAGACCTCCTGAAGCCTTGCCGGCTTGACCACAAGAGCGACGCAGCGCACGAAGGGGCGAGCGGCACCGCACACGTCAGAGGTAGGCGAGCGAGGGGAAGGGAGAGCGAGTGGGTAGGGGAAGCAAACAAAGAGTTTATACAAACATGGGAAATATAAATACAAAATCTCGCATGTAAGTAATGCTTCTTCACCGAGTAGTTGGTTGTCGATGATGACGAAACCTGGTGTGTTGATGAGGAAGTCTTCTGGACTTGAGGCAATGGAAGGACTTCAGAAGGCGGCTGCAAGGCGTTGCCAGGCTGGTTCCACAAAATATGCGCTTCTGGAACAAACTTAAAACAACCATGAACTAGTGCACCGGGCAAACAGAATACAAAAGTTTGCTGTTGGTGTTTGCGGGAAGGAAATCTAAATAATTGAATTAATATAAGAGAATGAAGAGCGGCAAATGTCAACTCTGCCTTACCGTGTATTTCGAGAAATACACCAGCTCGTCCCCATACCGCGAAGGTTGCAACGCAGAAGGTACGCTAACCATAGTGGGAGATACTCGAGCGTCCGCCCTATAATCCTGATCTCTCCCCATGCGATTATCATGCCGTCCTGTCAGTCCCTTATACAGGCCTTGATGGGTCGAAGATTCATGTATGACGATGATGTGCAGCAGGCGGTTCCGGACTTCTTCACGCAGCAAGATATGTTGTTTAACCACACTGGGATCTTTAACGTGGTGCGCGGTAGGATGAGTGCCTCAATGCTTACGCCTATTTTGCCTGATTGGTGCATGTCTCATCTTTCCTGATACCCTCCTTCTGCGAGGTGTCAGCCTTCTTTTTCTTTTCATGTTATCTCCTGCCTTCTGCTCAAGGCTCTCAAGGAGGCCGGGCGTATGTAGCCCCACCACTTCTGGTGCACCCTGGATATTGCTACACCCTCAGGTGCTCACAACTTGTGAGTTCGGGAGTTGGCAATCCTGAGGGATTCCTGAGCTGGGTCTGTTTTTACCTCTTTTTCCACTGATTTTGGGGCCGGCCCTCTCCTCTTTCTCTCTCTCTCTCTCTTTCCTATCTGCCTTTCATGGCTCTCCTTCATTGCAAGTCTCTCAATCCTCATTTTTCGAGAGTTGAGGGCATTTCTTTACTTCCTGTCCCTTATTTGTCTTATCATATGTTTACCATGTCTTCTTACATACCAAGTATCAGTTATATTCATTCTCATCTCATCTTTCACATCACCCAAACCATTAGGCTGCTTCGGTGGCGTAGTTGGTAGCATGCTGAACTGCTGTGCCCAATATACCAGGTTCAAACCTGGCTGAAGTCGTCGGATGTTTTAAGAGCGTTAAAATCCTTCAGTATGCCTTCCTTTGGTGGGAAAGTAAACCGGCGGTCCCATGTTATAGATTTATGGCATGTAAAAGATCCTTCCACAGACTAAACTTGTGTGAAGCTAAATTCTAGGTTAGATTCCGTTGGATCCAACGTTCACCACTAGGTATCATTGACATCTGGTAGCGAAAGTTGGAACTACTTGAAATTGAACGGAACTTGTAGCTCACCCTATGGGTGTCCGCTAGAAGCAGCTACTACCTATGGCGAGCCGAACATGTCCTCGGACACTCCCGGCACTAAAAGCCATACGATAAAAAATAAATAAAAAATAATAACCCAAAACATTGGGGGACGATAACCTAGATGATATGCCTCATAAAACAACAATTTTATCATCATCTTCATCATCATAAAACTTATGTTAGTAAATTTTTCTTATATAATTTTAAAAAGAGCTTTGTTTTTGAAGAAATGCATAAATACTGCAGCAATGATTCTAGGTCTGATTATTTCACATATGCAATTAAAGATACTGTAAAAATTTCAAGTAGATCAGTCCAGTAATTTCTGAGACAATGTACCTTATTTGCATATAAGTTGTAAAGAATGGCTGTCAAAGAAATGTCTGCAAATCTCTACATACTGTAGTATAAAACAAAGTCCCCGATTCTTGGATGTTACGGGTAAACTCGAGAAGCACTTGATGGATTTTGATGCGGTTTTCACCATTCTGTAAAGGATATCTCGAGGGTGATTTCTGTACAAAATAATTTATTCATGATCAAAGGGAGCCGAGCAGTAACGATTTCAGTGGAAAAGTCGAAAAAAAACCTGGCGTCCAAGCGCTTTGTAAGCTTACGCTGGGCAAACCGTTAAAAATATCTAAATACTATGAGTGTAAGAATTGTTCAGTATAAAAAGTTCTACAAAAAAAAAAGCCGCGAGAGCATATGTCTATCTCCAATACATCGCCCACTATAAGTGTTTTTACGTTTTAATATCTTCCAACCATCTCCATTCAACTACTGAGGCCCACTGTTTATGAGCTAGCTAGGGGCGAGTCTATCACCCCAGTTACAGCTTAGCTAGCAGACGAGCTTATTGCCCCAGATACAGCCAGCAGCAAACTGTCGAGTCGTGTTGAGTTAAACACTTTAGAGAAGAGTGGTTTTGTTTGGAGTTTCCCTGGAAGTGCAACTCGGCTTTTCTTCATTTCGCCTGTGAACTTTTCGTTCCGCAAAATTCACAGTCAATTTAAGATTCGACGGAAGGGGGATTTGTGTTTCATGCACCTCGCCATCCTTAAATTACGTATGACAAGAATTTGTTGCACATGCATCTCCATGATAATATAGTTTATAATCCAGTCAGTGATTTTAACCCATCATGCAGAGACGTAAAACGGATATTGGTTGTTGTTGATTGATATTGGAAAAAAAAGCGCTTATCACGTAATACATTCATAACTGTTCCCGGGCGAAGGCGGGTCGGGTTGCTAGTAGATTAATAAACAAATGGCAGATGTTTTCCAAAGTTGACAAACTTCACTAACTCCTATCTCAGATATAGATTAATATTTTTGCTCCAAACAAACTTCATAATCATGATATTTCAATATGGTGACAACACAAAACATAAAAAAAGATGAAATTAATTTTTTCCACCAAAACCCAGGAATGCACTCCAGGAATGTTTCAAGGAAATGTGAGACATGCTTTCTTCTGTACACGGTTAAATAGAAACTGCATTTTATGACAATTACACTCCCCGGTTCTCTTAATCAAGCACTCTAAGCGAATGCGTACTTCACTATTAATATGCGAGAGATTTTAAATAAAAGGATCATTTATTGATTAAAGTTCAGTACCAGCAAAAATTAAAGTAGAATATAGAAGTTCAGAACCCTTACAAATCCAAGAACATTTGAGGGAGCCACAGTAGTTTCAAAACTAGCAATCTCCATTTTTATCGACCCCCTCCCAGTGTAGCGACTAGAGTTCCTGAATGTCGCCCTGGTGGTCCGGGTTCGATTACTGGCTCTGTCAAGACATTTTAATTCTAGTGTGAGGACTGGAACGGGGAACACTCAGCCTCCAGAGGCAAAACTGAGAAAACGAGGGTTCGATTACCCCACAGCAACACTGGAAGTGTTATCCCGTGGTTTCCCCATTTCTAATCTAGGGATGATTCCTAATTTAATGCCACGGCCACCTCCTTCCTAATCCTATTTCCAATTTACAAATACACACTCTAGTACAGCCATCACAATAACACAGGTTATCACACAAATTACACACACACTCACAAATACACGGATCTATATCACCCATGATGTCACAGCCTCTAAAGACAAGCAACAATACCAACAATCCATTTTTATTGTAAATTGAGATATAAGTGTTATGTAAACCATAAGATTGAAACCTAATGACTTAATATAACTTTCCCCATCTAATATGACTGTTATTTTTCAGAGAGACAATGGAATTTCACAAAGTTTCATACAATTAACAAGAAAATCGACAAAGATACTGTAATTATATCGAGAACATTACTGTCACTCCAATCAGGCAAAGAAAGCCAACAAATAATGAACAAGTAGTTCCGTGAAGAATTAAATAGCCTATTTTCATGTATCCTACTTATGCTAATTCTCTATCAACATACAAAATTTCAGTTTTATTGCTGTAATAGATTCGCAGATATTGAGAACCGTCTAAATATTTTGGATGCTCGCCATGTTGGATGTTCGTAGGCCATAGAGTTATGTATTATCAGATGACAATTATTGCGTAGGTTTATTATTCAAACGTTGACTTCGATCGCATGATTAGGACACAAGAAATAAAAACTTAATTTTAAAATTTCACACAGCCACCATCTTGAGGTTATGTAAACAATTGAACTAAATTAGATGCCACTGCATTGCAATGTGTATAAACATTAGCTGTACCATGTTTCACTGCGCTCGGATGGTTAAAGCGTGAGAAAAGTCTATTTACATTATTCAAGTTCGCTTGACCGCTGGGTAGTTTATTGACTAAGGAATAACCCACCCACCAAGGGAAGATGATTAAGAGAAGGAAGTAGATTTGGGATTGGAAAAGAAGGATAGAAAAATAGGAGGAGAGTCCCACAAAATTAATAAGTTTAGCTTTAAACACACTTAAAGGTGGTTGCCACCGAAAATCCGCTTTCGGATACCTAAAATGAGCAAGGACTTGGTCTAAGCTGACGAGAAACACAGATAGAACTTGGGCGGTTTGCAACAGAGTGGCTTTCGTATAATCCCTCTCAAGCATATATAAAACTACTATAGAGAAGAGTGATGGTCTGGCAAGACTGAGAGGAACAAATTTACTGTATGTCTTCTCAAATAAATTGGGTTTTTCAAAATAATTCGAAGAATGCCAATGATTTAACTCAGGTTTGGTATTTTCAATTTCCAAAATTATGGAGTTCCTGTAAGGGCGACCAAGTGTCTCTAAGAAGGAAATGATAAAAGATTATGCCTTATGGAGTAATATTGGTAAATGAACCAATGGTTGCATTGGAAAATGGCTAAGCTTTTACTCAGCGAGGAGCCGGCTAAAAGTTTAGACAAAAAGAAACACTTGTCTTTTAGAAAACTGACCATAAGTTTTCGGAGAAGGTCTCCACAAGCAGGTAGCTGGCTTAGCGAGCTTTACTTGCCTTACTGGCCAATTAGAATTAGCTATTAAAGCTAAAGAGAACTTTAGTGAGGTGAAAATGAAGAGTTCTTGCTCAAATGCAACAAATTGTGAAAGCCCTATTAATGATTTTAATGTCATTGCGTGAGGAGAGTCAAGGAAGACAGGATTTTGCCTAAACTTTGTATTCGTAAATGAAAAAGAGAAGGGAAACGCTTCATTTATTTTACAATTCCAAGAAGTTTGAAGAAATTAACAATTATGTTACATAATTTTGACAAACATAGTTCATTTGAACCTTTTAACAAGTGGGGTCGCAGACCTCTCGACATTAAACGTTTGCTCCAGGCAATTGACAATTTACAAGGTTTCACACCTTACATGTTTCTAAAATCTTTATAAGATTTAAACAAATAAACAATGAAGTAATTAAAGTTTGAACGTGAATTGGAGTACAAAGAGTGCCCTTTAAGAAATTCTTGAGAGAATGTTCTAGAGAAAGTGACAACTTCGAAAATAACAGTAATAAAAACATGAAAAATAAGATAGACGTTCCTACAACTTCTTATATTTATACAGAATTACGATATGAGAATTATACAAAAGAGGGCAGGTCACTTACTGTGAAACCTGGAGAAAGTGAAAAGGAAGGTTCTAGACTTCCCAAGTTTGAGCAGGAATCACTATCCAAATGGGACCGTTTCCATTTCGTGAAACCTGAACATGACTCGCTCAAGAGTTTAAAGAAATGGTTTCCCTAATTATAGGAAAGGTACAATGTGATTTGAAACTTGTATCACACAAACAATTATGCAGAATTTAATTAATGTTAAACTAGCAAAGTTGGAAGGGCACCTCGTGAGTGACACCTTATAGAAAGTTACAATTTTATTAATAATGGTGGTTAATAGAAGGTTGAGGAAAGGTCATTGGGATATAGGATCAATGTTCATGGCCGTATTTAATATAACCGGACGATCGCGACGCGGTAGAAACGTGGAGCAAGCACTGATTATCACTATAGTCTGTAAAGATTGATGCAAAGTTCACTATAGAAACTCGAAAGTTCATGAGAAAGAAAGTTTTTTCAATGCTGAAAAGAACTGGTTGCACTAGGTAGGCGAGAGTCTATTGCTGGAGAAAATGGTGGATTACAGTTAAATGCGCCATAAAACATCCCAACGGTGGACGAAAGTTAGCTATTGCAGTAATTTAAGGAAGATTCCTCATTTTAACTAGTATTTTCACAAGTAAGTGAAAAATACCTGACGGCAAGCCTCGCAGATAGAGTACCAGATCTGGAAAGTTCCAGAACGATCTTTAGAGAAGAATGGAGTCAAAGTTAATCCAGCGGAGGAACTAACTTTATAATTTATAGACAGCAGGTGTTAGATAATATCCCACGTAGTGAGAGGATTTCTCATTTTGCAAGCATAAGAAATGCTGCTTTTCACCAAGATTGGCTTGATTAGGCAAAAGCCCAACATGGAAAATCCCGCGAAGAATGATTACCGTCCCACAAGTAATCTCACGCTGTCTATAAAATAATCAATAAAAGCATGTAGATAAAATTGATGAAGATGAGGTTAAAACCTTTAAAATGGTACTTATCTTGATTTCATGTTGAAGGCGAAGTTCCGTACTACTTTGCCAACATGGCGTAGAAGAGAGTATGCCTCTTGGTTTGAGGAGGCTAGCTCGAGTGGAGCTTTAACTGATCGAGTCAACTGCCGACTGAGAAGTGAGACCTACTCAACGGAGCACGGAGGGACCGAGGGAGGGGAAAAGAGTGGGGGGTAGGAGACAAAAGGAGAACATATAAGTATTGCCAATATTATAACAAAAAAATGATCTCTTGCTGAGCTGGTCTTCAAAGAGTTGATAACAGTTGATACTAGCGCAGCATGGTGAGTAAAGAAGTGGACGTAGTCCTCTTGCTCAAGGAGAAAATAGCTGGCGATGATAACAGGATCTGGTGGCCAAATGGATAAGTAAGTCCTCTAGCACCAGGAAGAATTGAGGAGCTTCAGAGATTCGCTGCGAGATGACGCTAGGTGGGTCACAGAAGTTATATATCTAGAACAGACTTATGAAGACATAAGAGATTTGCCTATCAAGGAGAAAACAAAAGATCACTGTTGGTGTTTGACAAAGAGAAAGGAAGAAATGAACATGCAAGGAGCAATAAAAATTATATCTCAGGTACCGTGTATTCAAAGAATACACCAACCGCCATGTTCGTTTTGTACCCAACAGGTTTTTAGAGGTCACATAGGTAAACTTCTAGTAGTGCCTTTTATTACCCCACAAAATTTCTGGGTGATATCAGTAATAGTTTCGGACATATAGAATGCCGGTGAAATATTTCGCACAACCGCCATATTGGATTAGTGAGACGTAATAAAATTTGAAGGGAACGGTGGGGGTCGTAAAATATAATACTATTACCTTACCCAGTTTCATTGAAATCGCTCGAGCAGTTTTGATTTCATTACGGGAGGGGAGGGGTGAGGGGCGGACACACACACAGACACAAACACATACACACACATACACACACACACACACACACACAAACACACACACACACACTGTTAACGTGCCAGAAAACATTCTGTAGCATACGAATAAAAACAGTAACGTAGAGCTCATGTGAACTGTGGATGAGATTGCGATGTTTTGAATAAGTACCGCAAATAAGAATTATTAAAATAATATTTTGGATGAAGCCGTGAATGTTGCATTTATCATTACATCAAACTCAGCAATTTCCAAGTTAATACTGTACTTCTAAGTCAGCAGTCTCCATACGTAAATGTACATTACGTCATATACAGAGTTTCTTTCGTATGTGTACCAGAAATTGTACGCTTATTGGTGCAAATAATTCTTACAAACAGAAGTTATTTATTGATTGATTTGTTTATTTAATTGGATTTATTGTGCTTATAACAGGCATATACCTAACAAAAGGAAACACAAGTACATTTGGTTACACGTAATTCTATAAAATTATAGAATAATCGACAGGTATAAGTTTGCGCTTGTAATCAAAATTAATTCTAAGAACTAAATACTAATATTTAAGTAATTATGCATAGGAAATTGGTGGGTAGAATGCTAGAGTCCAACTGATCTGACAGCAGGCAGAAAGAAAGGAACTACATGTTAAAGTGTAATAAATTTAGTTTGAGTTGTGGGAGGTGAGACACGTAAATTAAACTGTGATATTAAATACGGACTATACAAAAGGTTATTGAATACTTTGAAAACAAAGACAAGCTGCAATTTTTCGTATGTTATCCAGATATTTATAACTCAAGTGGCTTAGAAATTACGTCATATCAACAGCGTTTACTTCGAAATTGAACCAAACATTGTACGTTTATTGGTGCAAATAATTCTTAGAAACAGAAGTTTCCATGGCTATCATATTTTGGATAAGTACCCGTGATTTTATATAGTAAACATCTTAGGAATTTATTCTGAATCAATTCAATTTCAGGTACCACGGATTCTAGATACTGGATGCGCATTCTAATCTGCTTCTAACAAAATAATTGAACAATAATTGTATACTTTCTGGGCTGTCAAAATCTTTAAAATTTATTCTTATAAAGCCTAACATTTATAAGCCCCAGCTACCATTTCATGCTTGTGGAATGAAAATGTTAGCTTTAAATCAAAATGAACTCCTAGATCTTTGACAGAATTATTAATAGTGAGACGCACTAATTTCATAACTGGGCATCTCCTTATGAGGAGGTTCAAGGAATTTAATTTACTCCAGGATGTTACATTATTGAGATCTTCTTGTAACAATTGACAGTCTTGCTCTGTCTGAATATTCTTAAAATTTTGACATCGTCCATGAATAACAAAACGTTTGAATATTTAATAGAGCTTGTAAGATCCTAGATAAGCAACAAGAATAATTCAAAATTTAGGGATGTTTTCCCTGTGGCAAAATCATGAAATGTGGAGATTGCTTGTTTGAGCCTCTCCCACTCATGTGCACGTTAAATTACACGCATGCTTAAAAAGTGCTTGTTCAGTTCAACAATTTACACACCATTTGGCGACACTGATGTTACCTGTATACAATATTAAATATTCATCACAATTAAGTTGGTCTCGAAGTGAAGGTGATTTCGCCAAAGACGGTTTCAAGAGTTAAGATCTATATTTGCCAACACTTATACAGTAAAAAAATAAGAAGGGAATTAAACTTGTTAAATGAGATTGATGTTCATGAATAGATCAGAATGAGGACAATGTGTGCGATAATGAGTTGTCTGTAACTTGTTATCTTCAATCTCTTGTGTAATTTCTCTCTTTCCAACACAACTTGATAGGGAGTGAGCAATGTATAATGTCTCAAAGCACCCATTCAAGTATCAAAAAAACGTAAATCAACTCTAAAGTCACGCGAACCTCCAATTATCGTAAAGCGTGACCTTCAAGTTCGCAGAAGAGAAGTATCATAGTGATTGATATCTTTGAAATATCGCCTCTTCGAAAGAATTAGTGGTTGACGAGTAAGTTACTTGACAGCATGACATGTCGCTCTTACAGCTGAAAATATGTACAACTAAATTACACATAATTATACGTCTCTTATGATGTCACGAAAACTTCGAATTAATGGAGAATCATCCCCCCTCCCGCAATAAAAGGTCCCAGATCCATAAATAGAATTATTTCCCGGATGGGAATATGTTAGACCCTGAAGATCATAGTGACCACTACACAATCATCAACGGAAGAGAGCGGATAAATTTGATTACTTTCTGTCAACTCTTATGTAATTCTGGTGAGTAAAAAAAGAACACAAGACACATTGTGTTTACCAATATGAACCTGGTGATTGGCTGAATTAGAAAATATTAGGTCACCAGGGGATTAAACTATGCTAGAATGTCTAGTTCAATTGCTCATCAGTTAAGCCTAGTTTTCTAAATCTGTCTATCATTCGACCAAGACGTTCGTTATGACATGCATGGGAGAGTTATTCAGTACATTTGGAGCGTTATCGTGCCTGAGTAACATTTAAATTAACTCGCTACGATACTCATAGAACAATTGTCAACATTGGCACTGGCTTAAAAATATCCCTGATCAATACAAGAAGTAGTAGTAACTTTTAGGGGGCTCCAGAATGCCCAAAAACTTCAAAAGTTTCCTTTTACGCCATTTTAATCTAAGGGAGAGTGGGGGAATTGTGCTCACTTAATTGGACTTGGATGATGTAATATTAGGTAACAAACAGGCAGCTATGAATAAGGGAGCCTTAGTAACTCTACTTTCGATGTGCAGAAACAAATTTAATGCAAAAATAAATTTGGTGACTACAATTCAAACTCTGTGAGTCTCCGTGGCTTAGGCGGAAGCACACCGGCCTCTCACCACTGAGTCCGTGGTCCAAATCCCGGTCACTCCATGTGTGATTTGCGCAGGACAAAAGCGGAGGCAGGCAGGTTCTCCTCCGAGTACTCCGGTTTTCCCTGTCACAAATTTCATTCCAGCAACACTCTTCACTGTCATTTCATTTCATCTGTCACTCATTTAATCATTGCCCCCAGGGAAGTGCGACAGGCTTCGGCAGCCGGTACAGTTCATATCCTCGCCGCTAGATGGGGGGGGGGCTTCATTCATTCCATTCCCTGACCCGGTCGATCGACTGGAAGCTGGCTGTGGATTTTCGTTTTCAATTCAAACTCTGGCAAATATGCATTTGCGCACGATTACCCACCCTGCAGGGTAATCACGCGCATGTGTTGGGAAATTGTGCACATGGGATGAATGTTGGCAAGCCATAATAAAACAATGTGAATTGGCTGAAACTTGTATTGCGTATTAATATTAGAATGTTCGTTTTTTTTACAATAACACAAACATGCAATGGCACTAAAATTCTTTAGTTAAGTTCAAATTTTCAAAACGTTCATTCCTTGGTCAAGCTTATCATTTTAGGGTTATTATCGTCTTGGAAGCCATTCTTCAGTGTTCTCTTAGTAATCGAAATTAATGCTTTTCAGTCGGTCAACACGACTGTACCTAATTGTGATGGGTGATTCCCTAAACGTGAAAAAATGTTACATGAGATTAATAAATAAATTTATTTAGAAATAGGCTACACTCGTACATAAAATACCCGTTAGAGTTCGCCCGCTTTTATTTTGCCCCTTTAAGTCCATAAATCTTTGGGCATTTCTTTTGCCAATTTGAATGCCCGTTTCGTCAACGTTAAGAATTCTGTTGCCTTCAAAATTATGCTTTGCCTACTTATCACATTTTTTAACAAGTAGTTCCGTGAAGAACTATACAGCCTATTTTCATATATCCTGCTCATGTTAATTGTCTCTATCAACATACAAAATTTCAGTTTAATTGCTGTAACAGATTCGTAGATATTGAGAACCGTCTAAATATTTCAGATGGTCGCCAGGATGGATTTTTATTTTTGTACTATTACATTAAGATTATTGTGTACGTGTGGTATTCAAACTTCAATCGCATGATTAGAACACAAGAAGTAAAAACGAGATTTTAAATGTACGCACACCAGCCATCTTGTGATTATGCAAACAATTGAAATAAATTACATGCCAGTGGATCAACATTTGTATAAGCATTTAACGTGCAAAGTTTCACGGCACTCGGATAGTTAATTCGCGAGAAACGTCCATTTACATATTTATACTTCGCGTCGCCGCCATGTTGGATTCGTGCTCACCAGGTTACTGAAAGTCCTATAGGTGAACATATGTTCATAGTCTCTATGAACATAAAAAAAATCAGTTTGGTTGCTGTAAAAGTTTCATAGATATTGAGAACCGTCTAAATATTTCGGAAGCTCGCCATTTAGGATTGTTATATGTATAGGCCATAGAGTTATGTACCATTCAAGGACAATTATTGTCTAGCTTCATTATTCAAACTTTCACTTCGACCGCATGATTACGACACAAGAATAAAAACTTAATTTTAAAATTTCGCACAGTCGCCATCTTGAGGTTATGTAAACAATTGAATTAAATTAGATGGCAGTGCATTACAATCTGCAAAATCATTGACTGTACCACATTTCACTGCGCTCAGAGAGTTAAATCACGAGAAAAGTCTATTATAATAATTCAAATTCGCTTGGTCGCCATGTTCGTTTTGTACTTTACAGGTTTATGAAATATACATTGGTAAACTTGTATCAGTACCCTTTATCACCGTACAAAATTGCATGATGATATCTGTAATAGTTTCAGAGATATAGAATGTCAGTGAAATATTTCGCACAGCCGCCATTTTGAGGTTATGTAAACAATTGAACTAAATTAGACTTCAGTGCATTACAATGTGTATAAACATTTGCTGTACCAAGTTTCATTACGTTTGGATAGTTAAATCGCGAGAAATGTCTTTTTAAAAGTCTCAATTTCGCTTGACCGCCATGTTGGTTTTGTAGTCACCAGGTTTTTGAAAGTCTCATAGGTGAACTTCTAGTAGTGCCCTTTATCACCGTACACAATTTCAGGGCGATATCGGTAATAGTTTCGGAGATATTGAATGCTAGTGAAATATTTCGCACAGCCGCCATGTTGGATTGGTGAGACGTAACAAAATTTGAAGAGCATGGTCGAGGTCGCCGGGAATAGTGCTATAAACTTAACGAGTTTCATTGAAGTCGCTCCAGCCGTTTAGATTTTATTAGGGGGGACACACACACCTCACACACACACATACACACGCACACACACACGGACAAAAGGTGATCTCATAAGCCTATTTTTTCAAAATTGAAAATAGGCTAAAAATGAGGAAAAAGTAGACTTATGAGATCGATCCGGGAAAATGTGTGTCTGTCTGTCTGTCTGTCCTTCTGCCTGTCTGTCTGGCTGTGTGTGTGTGTCCCCCTATCAACTCCTAAATGGCTGTAGCAATCGAACCCAAATTTGGTATGAGTAAAGCTCCCTATCTGAATATCTCAATGCCGTATTTGAAAATGATGTCAGTGCTACTAACTGCTGAAAAATCGCAATTTAAATTTCAGCTCCATGTTGTATATCTTGGAAGGTATGCATGGGAGATATATAAAAATTGGCACACATATAGATAATAATATTTCAGTTTAATTTCCAGGAGGCAATACATGACAGTGTTGCCAAAATGATAATAAGCCTGCTGGTAGGTCGAATTTTAATGCAAATAACTTCTACACCAGCAATTGGATTTCAACCAAATTTCGAATGTAATATGTGTAGATAGACAGATATCACTGAGCGTAATCTTAAGAGCCACCAGGGCTGCCAACTGTTAATAAATGCACTCTCTATTGTTTTTATCATAATGCCAATATATCAGATAGTATGTAAGCCGACAGCTTTAAACTATGCACACGTGTAGTACCGGACATTCTAGATTTATTTGGAGTAACTAATGGACCTCAGTACTGCCAACATGATTCTAAGCCTGCTGATAGGACCAATTATAAATACATGTAACTTCTATACTATCAATTCGAGTTCAACCAAATTTCGTATGTGCTATTTGTACTATAACAGATATGACTATGCGTAGTCTTAAGAGCAACCAGGGCTGCCAACTTTTGATAAATGCTCTCTCTTTTTAGCCTATTTTCAATTTTGAAAAAATAGGCTTATGAGATCACCTTTTGTCCGTGTGTGTGTGCGTGTGTGTGTGTGTGTGATTCGTGTGTGTGTGTCCCCTAATAAAATCTAAACGGCAGGAGCGATTTCAATGAAACTCGGAAAGTTCATAGCACTACTCCCGGCGACCTCGACCGTGCCCTTCAAATTTTGTTACGACTCACCAATCCAACATGGCGGCTGTGCGAAATATTTCACCAGCATTCAATATCTCCGAAACTATTACCGATATTACCTTGACATTTTCTATGGTGATAGAGGAAACTACTATAAGTTCACTTATGTGACTTTTGGAAACCTGGTAACTACAAAACCAACATGGCGGCCAAGCGAATTTGCGACTTTTAAATAGACGATTCTCGCGATTTGTCCAACCAAACGCAATGAAACTTGGTACAGTATATGTTTATATACATTGTAATGCACCGACATCTAACTTCGTTCAATTGTTTACATAATCACAAGATGGCGGATGTGCGAAATATTTCACCGGCATTCTATATCTCTGAAACTATTAGCGGTATCTCCCTAAAATTTTGTACGGAGTTAAAGGGCACTACTGGAAGTCCATCTATAAGATTTTCAAAAACCGGTTAACTACAAAACGAACATGGCGGCCAAGCGAATTTGAACATTTTAAATAGACCTTTCTCGCGATTTAATGTTCCAAGCGCACTGAAACCTGGTACAGGAAATATTTATACACATTGTAATCCACTGGTACCTAATTTAGTTCAATTGTTTACATAACCTCAAGATGGCGGCAGTGCGAATTTTAAAATTAAGTTTTTATTTCTTGTGATGTAGTCATGCGATCGAAGTGAAAGTTTGAATAATGAACCTACGCAATAATTTTCCTTTAATGGTACATGACTCTATGGCCTATACATTTAACAATCCAACATGGCGACCATCCGAAATATTTAGACGATACTGAATATCTACGAATCTATTTTAGCAATCAAACTGCATTTTTTAATGTTCATAGGGGCTATGAACTTAAGTTCACCTATAGGACTTTAAATAACCTGGTGATCACAAATCCAACATGGCGGTGACGCGAATTATAAATATTCACATGGACGTTTCTCGCAATTTAGCCATCCGTGTGCAGTGAAACTTGGTACAGTAAATCTTTATCCGAATGTTAATCCACTGGCATCTAATTTATTTCAATTGTTTCCATAACCTCAAGATGGCAGCTGTGAAAAAAAATTAAATCTCCTTGTTTTTTCTTGTGTCCTAATTATGCGATTGAAGTTTGAATACTACACGTTCACAATAATCTGCATGTAACAGTACATAACTCTAGGACCTACATATATAAAATCCAACATGGCGACCATCCGAAATATTTAGTCGGTTCTCAATATCTACGAATCTATTACAGCAATCAAACTGAAATTGTGTATGTTGATAGAGGCAATTAACATAAGTAGGATATATGAAAATAGGCTGTATAGTTCTTCACGGAACTACTTGTTTTACTTTAATATCAATATATCAGAAAGTAATCAAGCCAACAGCTCTAAACTTTGCACTCATATAGTACCTTACATTCTAGATTAATTTGGAGTAACTGATATACGTCAGTGCTTCTAACATGATTCTAAGCCTGCTGATTGGTCCAATTTTAAAATACATGTAACGTCTATGCAAATAAATGGATTTCATCCAAAATTGGCACAACAATAGATCATAATAGTTTAGTTTATTTCTGACCAACACATGCATGACATTGTTACCAACATGACTTTACGTGCGCTGATAAGCCCAATGTCTAACTGCATGCAACGTTCATGCTATCCATTGGACTTCAACCAAATTTTGTATTCTGTACGTTAGGAGATGGAACTAAGAATATATTCAGACACCAGGGCTGCCAACTGTAGTGCTCTATTAGGCTACATTATGCCAGTTATATTTCGAAATAATTAGAAATGTCGATATTACCAACTCTCAATTTCGTCAATATTCTAATTAGGTCCATATAGATTAATCATTGGAATGAATCTTACAATTCGAGAAAAGTAAGCTCTTTAGATCGTCACGGAACTTCTTGTTTACTGGTCGTTTTGCATATAAGAATTGAATATCTTCATTCATCAGCATTAAAGGAGGCAGCGCTATTTAGGTTTGTTCCTTCAGGTTGTTTCAATGCACATGCAGATGTTCTCTTCAAGAACCCAAAGAACCATTCTATGCCTGGTCTTTTTGCATATTAGAAGTGAATATCTTCATTCATCAGCATTAAAGGAGGCAGTGCTATTTAGGTTTGTTCCTTCAGGTTGTTTCAATTCACATGCAGATGTTCTCTTCAAGAACCCATAGAACCATTCTATGCCTGGTCTTTTTGCATATTAGAAGTGAATATCTTCATTCATCAGCATTAAAGGAGGCAGTGCTATTTAGGTTTGTTCCTTCAGGTTGTTTCAATGCACATGCAGATGTTCTCTTCAAGAACCCAAAGAACCATTCTATGCCTGGTCTTTTTGCATATTAGAAGTGAATATCTTCATTCATCAGCATTAAAGGAGGCAGTGCTATTTAGGTTTGTTCCTTCAGGTTGTTTCAATGCACATGCAGATGTTCTCTTCAAGAACCCAAAGAACCATTCTATGCCTGGTCGTTTTGCATATTAGAAGTGAATATCTTCATTCATCAGCATTAAAGGAGGCAGTGCTATTTAGGTTTGTTCCTTCAGGTTGTTTCAATGCACATGCAGATGTTCTCTTCAAGAACCCATAGAACCATTCTATGCCTGGTCTTTTTGCATATTAGAAGTGAATATCTTCATTCATCAGCATAAAAAGGAGGCAGTGCTATTTAGGTTTGTTCCTTCAGGTTGTTTCAATGCACATGCAGATGTGCTCTTCAAGAACCCAAAGAACCATTCTATGCCTGGTCTTTTTGCATATTAGAAGTGAATATCTTCATTCATCAGCATTAAAGGAGGCAGTGCTATTTAGGTTTGTTCCTTCAGGTTGTTTCAATGCACATGCAGATGTTCTCTTCAAGAACCCATAGAACCATTCTATGCCTGGTCTTTTTGCATATTAGAAGTGAATATCTTCATTCATCAGCATTAAAGGAGGCAGTGCTATTTAGGTTTGTTCCTTCAGGTTGTTTCAATGCACATGCAGATGTTCTCTTCAAGAACCCAAAGAACCATTCTATGCCTGGTCTTTTTGCATATTAGAAGTGAATATCTTCATTCATCAGCATTAAAGGAGGCAGTGCTATTTAGGTTTGTTCCTTCAGGTTGTCTCAAGGCAAATGCAGATGTTCTCTTCAAGAACCCAAAGAACCATTATTTTGCTGACGAAGGTCATAATGTGACCGAAACCGGTACATGGTATTTTAAGAATAATAATTTTATTGACCTAAGGTATTATTCTCCTAATTATTTGTGAATAATGATATTTTCGGTAGACAAGGTTATTTTCATGCCTCTTCGTACTAATGTAATTCCTCCTTATAGGCTATATGCGTTATAATTTAACACGTCCGATTTTTTTTCTTTCAAAATTTACTTTAATTTTGCCAGATGGAAATGTTCATGAAAATGCTGTTAATATTATGTGATTTTAAAAAGGTTTATGAAAATTTTATTTTTTATTTTTACTATTTGCAAAGCACAATGTGCAATTAAGACGTGTTTACACGAATGTATAGAACTTTGGCGTAATTGGTGAGTGTAATTGTCCTTTTAGCGCAGTTCTTCAGGTGGTACTGCGTACATTTCAATCCACACAACTGGCATTTGCAGCTGTCATCCGGTGTTCGGTGGCCGTCAGTCGTGCAGATCTTCCAATGAAAGCCGTGGATCTCAAAGTTTGGACCTTTCCATATGTCTGTCTGTAGCGCTTCCGTGGAGTGGATATCCGCTGGAATCTGCCGTGCCTTTTCTCTTCTTTCTTCGAGCACGAAGATGGAGGCAGGTGTGTCCTGTAGGTTGAAGGTAGATTTGATGTCATCCAGGAAAAATGATTCATTGGTTATTACGTATGTTAGTCTGTTTTCGGTGAATTTGGAGATCTGGAGGATGCGTTTCATGTATCTGGCTTTTAGCCTTTCGAGTTTCCTCATGTTTGATATGTTAAGCTTTTTTCATATTATTTGGATGCCGTATGTTGCCACTGGGGAAACTTTCAGTTTGAAAATGGCAATTGCAGTGTTGATTGCTAGCTGGTGGGGTTTTGGTATCTCGTACATAGCTTTTGTTGAGGCAGCTGTTCTTTCCTTACCATGAACATTCAAATATACATTTATTTTCAAAAATCCTGAGCTTAAGTAAGGAAAGAGTCTTGTAGAACATCCCTGAAAAAAATCGACTAGTTCCTGTTAATAGTTTCTGAAGAGAAGGTAAATAGGAAGTTGTAAATTAGCATGGGCGGTATAGGACATTCCGGAGTCCCGTAAGGGGGGTTTTAGTAAGGGAAAATAATTGTAATAATAACTAGAACAATTAGTTCCTTGAAGAACTATTTTCATATATCCTACTGGTCTTACGAGAAATAAAAACGAGATTAAAAAAACGCACAGCTGCCTTTTTTAAGTTCTCGTAAAATTCCATTCAATTAGACGTTAGTATATTAAGGCTTCTATGAAGATATTCCGTGCCAAGTTTCACTGCGCTCGGATGAAAATTCGCGAGAAAAATCTATTTAAATATTTAAATTTCGCATCGCCGCCATGTTGGTTTTGTGCTCATCAGGTTATTGAATGATCCATAAGTGAACTATGTTAATAGCTTTTATCGACACACAAAATTTCAGTTTGATTGCTGTAGATACTAGTAGATATTGAGAACCATCTAAATATTTTGGATGGTCGTCATGTTGGATTTTCATGTATTTAGGCCATGTATCATCAGATGAAGATTATAGCGTAGATTCATTATTCAAAAGTTCACTTCGATCGCATGATTAGGACACAAGAAATAAAAACTTAATTAAAAATTTTGCACAGCCACCAACCATCTCGAGGTTATGTAAACAATTGAACTAAATTATATGTCAGTGCATTACAATGTGTATAACCATTTGCTGTTTCACGTTTCACTGCGGTAGGATGGTTAAATCGTGAGAAAAGTCTATTCAAATGTTTCAAATTCGCTTGGCCACCATGTTTGTTTTGTACTTAACAGGTTTATGAAAGTCACTTAGACGATTTTTCAGTACACCCTTTATCACCAAACAAAATGTCAAGGTGATTTATGTTCCTGTTGCGGAGATATTGAATGCCAGTGAAATATTTCGTGCAGCCGCCATGTTGGATTGGTCAAACGTATTAAAATTTGAAAGGTACAGTCGAGGTAGGTCAAGATATCAGTATGCTCTTACCGAGTTTAATTGAAATCGCTTTGGCTGTTTAGATTTTATTACGGGGGAACACACACATATTCGCACACACACACACACACGGATAAAGGGTGATCTCATAAGCCTTTTTTTTATTCCGTAAACAAAAATAGGCTTAAAGCCCGTGCTGCTCCACAGCATTCATGTCAATAATCCCATAGCACTTCTTTCCATACGACATTTGCTTTTCACATGCCTTTTGCCAATGACCTGAACAGACAGTTACTGTTGCCTTTCATGTTTATAACACCTGTAAATGAGGTTCGGCTTCAACTCATCATATGATTCATCGTACTGAGAGCATGCAAAATCTCTAAGAACGAATGCTGAAACAAAATGCCAGCCTGCTAGTATTTGGATGTTGCAGCGGGGCAGGCCACCTGGCTCCTGAGCGCATGCGTGTTACAGAACACTGGATTCGTCACTCCCCTCCCTACGGCCAGCACACAGATAAATGACCTTGGTTAAATGAATAATCACAATTATATTAATACACGGATGACAGAATCAGGTAAGTTGGGGTTCAATGGATAATGCATAAGGTGCATAGTGTCTCTTGCCAACAAACTTTGCCGTAGCTCAGTTAATTGTTAAGATATTTCAGTTTTTGCAGTGGCGGCTTGTTCATATTATATTGGTGGTGCCAGCAAATCTAATATTTGCAAACGAATTGTTTGAAGCAGCAAGTACAGTACACGCCGTAGCTTACATGGAATCACATTATTTAACTAGCCAATTTTACAAGACCCTATTATAATGAACGCGTTCTAGCATAGCTACCTTTGACCAGGCCTTGGCCACACCGAATTGCAACACCGCTTCGCTAGTGTCATACGTCCGGGTGCGCGCCTAGGGCAGGGAAGACATCGCTGTCTCTCAATATTCTAATTAGAAATCGGGTAATTGGAAAGAAGTTCACGAATACTGTATGCATGAACGTAGATGACAAAAGGAGATTCTGATGCAAGTTACAGTATTTAATAATTAATCAATAAAACGATAAAACTGGTAAAATTACTTCACATAAAATTAACTTATACTAAAACATGACAAGAATCAATTAAATACTTCATATAAATGTTAACAATTTTCGTTTCTTACTTTCACTTGAAGTGAATGCGTAGGTCTATAACAATAAAATTCACAAGTATTGGTACAAACATTTCACGTGCGTGTACCAGAAAATAGCCCAGCAATTTACTTACCTCATCCATCGTCCTGAGGAATGTCCTGATTTCCTTACTGCTGGAATTACATATTTTATCTCAAAAGAAAGTGGAAATACTAAAGACCCATCAAACTACAGACCTATCACCTGTCTCCGAAACACTTTACAAACTATTTACGTCCATAATTGCGGCCGAAATATACAATATACAAGTATATCGACAAACATAACATTTTGGCTTAGCAACTGAAAGGATGCAGGAAGCTGTCGCAAGGATGCAAAGAACAGATGGTTATTGATTCTGTGATAACACAACAGGCGATACATAATCAAATGAATCTATATACGGCATACATAGATTACCAGAAAGCATTTGATTCAGTCACGCATTCATGGCTGAAAGAAATCCTCCATCTGTATAAGATTAATCCTGCTATAAATCACTTCCTGGAGGTCACGATGGATAATTGGAAGACAGTACTTTATACTAAGACAGACAATAAATGCGTCACATCTGACACAATAAAAATTGAACGTGGTTCTATCAAGGAGATTCGCTAAGCCCATCATGATTTTGCTTAGCCATCAATCATCTCTCTAAAATTCTAAAATCCACCGGTTTCGGATTTGACATCAAATACTACAAGAGGAAATACATATTATCCCATCTCCTTTATATGTATGACCTCAAAGTATATGCACACACTGTACCTCAATGAATGCCATGCTAAATATAATAAATTCATATTCATCAGATGTCCGAATGACACTGGGAGTGAAGAAATGCAAGCTTTTAACAATTGAACGAGATAAATATGCAACTTCTGAACCACATGAGCTTCGCAATGGATCTCTAATTGAAGGAATGACTGAAATAGAAACCTACAAATATCTGGGATTTGCTCAAAATACAACTTTGGATCATAAAAGCATCAAAGATCAAATCAATGGCAAGTATACCACAAGACTACATCAAGTGCTGCGAAGCAATCTCTGTGGAAAGAACAAAATTAAAGCTATCAACACATACGCTATACCTACCCTAGTATATTCATTTGGTATTCTGAAATGGTCAGCTACAGAAATAGAAAGCCTGCAGAGAAAAACAAAGACCCGTCTCACTACTTACCGTTTACATCATCCACACTCCTGCATAGAAAGGGTCACTCTTCCACTAAAGATGGGAGGTCGAGGAGTACTGGATTTATAAATTATGCTCCAGAACCAAATTAAAACCCTTCTTCTATCAAAGAAAGGAAAACAGCAATCTCCATAAAGCCCTTGTACTTGCTTATAAGCACACTGTATTGAACCTTCGTACATCCTCTGATGATCATGTCAGCCAGCAACTACACTTATATGAAAAAAAAGGCATGGGGTGAAAAGACCCTCCATGGATAATACTACAGCAACCTAACCCAACAGAGTATTGATAAAAACGCATCGTGTATGTATGTGTCTACAAAGTGGTCGACTATTTGGAGAAACAGAGGGATTCGCTATAGCCATCCAAGATCAAGTCATTGCTACAAAAAATTATAAGAAATACATCATCAACGATACCAGTGTAACCTCAGACACATGCAGGCGATGCGCCATTCATCTCGAGACCATTGACCATGTCCAATACTAGCAACAGTTGAATATACAAGACGGCACAATCAAGTTGCAGGCATCATTCATCAAGCACTTGCACAGAAATATAAACCAACTGAGGAGTATATCCCTTACTACAAGTATCTTCCACCATCCCTCCTCGAAAATGAATTGTGTAAAATATATAGGGACACTGGTATTGTGACAGACAAAGCAATAGATCACAATCGACCAGACATCATAGTAGTAAATAAGGTTGATGGCACTACATTTATAATAGACATGCAGTCCCTAACGACACCAATATAGAACGGAAATACAATGAAAAATTACCAAATAGAGACAGCTTGCAGAGGAAATCAAGGGGATATGGAAGATGAACTACGTCCGGATAGTGCCTGTAATCTTGTCAATCAACAGACTCATACCTCACAGACTCCACAAGAGTCTGAAGGAATTGGATCTTCTGCCGACCATTTACAGGAGTATGCAGCATTCTACCCTCTTGTCCACATGAAATATTGTGCGATCCTTCCTGGTTTATTTATGAGTGATAATGAACTCTATATTTTGTATATACATGATATGTATGTATTATAGTTTGTATTATAGTTTTTATGTATTGTTGTAAAGCATTTGGATTAACCCGTGCTTTAGAGTAACCCATTCTTGTAGTGGATAATTGAATAAATAATAATTATAATAATAATATCGAGCGGGGTAGCTACTTACGTTGAGGCGCAAGACCCTGGGACTAGACAATCTCTGGACTCGGATGACCAGTGGGTCCGAACCCCACCGTCAACCGTTCTTGAAATGGTTTTCCGTTGTGACCAATTTTTAGCTCCAGGCAAATGTCGGCCACTGACGCTACCATCCAATTCTTTGCTCAGTTTCAGTCATTGTATCTCTCATTAACTATTCTGGTGAGTTTGGCGTCAGGAAGGGCACCCGGCTGTAAAAGCCAATCGCCACATTTTAAAAAATCATCTTAGTTCAATCCCAACCCCGTAGAAACGGCAATAATATGGGTTGGAAATAATAATAATAATAATTATAATAATAATAAATATACAATCTCAAGAGCCAAGAGGGTTACACCCAGCAGATGAAGGAAGAACTCCGGAGGCTAGGAATTACAGATGACGACTGTCGAGACAGAACACAATTCAGGGAAATACTTTCTAACACAAAGGTTCTTGAGGGAGAAAAGAGATAACGCAGGAGAGGAAGATGGACAGCAGAGAGAAAGGCGTAACACTCTGAAAGAATGAAGTGTGGAGGAAGAGAAAGGAAGAAATAACTATTAGAAGAACATGATATTATATTTGCGTGGTCCTTAGTTTTCGCCGGTTCGCACAATGTAATAATAATAATAATAATAATAATAATAATAATAATAATAATAATGATGATGATGATGATGATGATAAAGCACCATTAGACTTCTGAGACATCTCTTGCCCCTGCTAATTACAGTAGGTAGGCAGCCTCTCCATCATTCATATCGGTCATTTCCAGCAGGCATTTTTATTGTGACATAATACGAAACAGAAAGAGACGAAGGTAACTTCCTCATGCAATAAATCGCTATCTATGATTATGTGACTAATTAGTACGCCCATATCAATGATTTATGTGTATCTGTTTTACTTACACTGCTTAAATGCCAACGAAGACATGAGAAAGTTAACTATCGTAGATCATGGTCGATCGAAATTACTGAATATCGACGAGAATTGTCAGACTCCGCTAGTATCAACGCATGATTGTTGTTCCAGGATTAAGTTACAGTAGCCAACATATTTAAATTTTAACACGTGTATGAAGCTTAAAAATAATAATGCATGAAGCTTTAGAACAATGGAGAAGAGCAACCACGTGTGATAGAATTCGAGAGATTACTATCATCAGAGTGATTACTCTATTAACCCTGCTATGATTTAATATTATAGAATAACGACGTTGTGTTAGGAGCTGTACTTACGTTTCCCAGATGATTAGCCTTCGCTCTCGGGTCTACCTTAAACACTATTGAAACAACTGTGAGTGATAAAAGAATATATGCAATTTTATGCGGACTCGCTCGTTCTGCACCATTAATTACCATGCTTACTGCTCGCCACACATAGACCTGAGTGCAGCGTTGCCGCTCTGCTGTGGGCAAGGCCTGGTTATAGGTAGCCATGGTTCTAGCAGATAAGTCGCCAACGAAGCAAAGAGGATATAAACAGTAGGTTGGCTCAGGCAAGGAAAGTATTTCTACAGAAAATAAATTTGTTGACATCAAATAAAGATTTAGGTATTAGAAAGAATTTTTTGAAAGTCTTTATCTGGAGCGTGGCACTCTATGGAAGAGAAACTTGGACTATAGGTGCAGCAGAAAAGAGGAGAATAGAAGCATTTGAAATGTGGTGTTACAGGAGAACGATGAAGATCAGATGGGTAGATAGAGTATCCAATGAATAGGTATTAAGATGAGCGGGAGAGGAGAGATATTTCTGGTGACTGCTAATGAATAGAAGAGATAGGATGGTAGGACACATACTGTACTAAGACACTCAGGTATAGAAAACTTAGTTAGCGAAGGAAGGGTCGAGGACAAGAACTGTAGGGGTAGACCAAGGTTAGAATATGTTAAACAGATTGCCTCGGATGTAAGATGTGGTAGTTATATAGGGATGACACGATTAGCTCAAGACAGGGAGACATGGAAAGCTGCATCAAACCAGGCAAAAGACTAAAGATTCAAACAACAGAACTCAGCACAATAGCGCTGACTGACTGAAAAGCATTCTGAAGTGGATTACTAGGAAGCACTAAAAAAATGGCTTCTAATACTTCAATACGTTATGAAATGTCACGCGCCTAATGGAGGGTTAAGCCCAATTAATCCCCATGTACCCGGAACGTTCATTGAAGCTAAGGAAGGTTATTCGTACAGCGTTTATCAGACAATTGAACGTTCTGCGAAGTGAGATCGAGAATGTAGACCTAGAAGAGAAAAGAACAAAGGTTCAAGTTTCGTTCTCCCTGCAACAAAAGATCAATGAAGAGTTACTTTCATTAGACGGCAGGATCCTAAGTTTATAAATAGACCTCAGGCAGGAGGATTTGCAGGATGAGTGCCGCATTGCCGACGACTTATCTCCTAGACGTGGAGATAAGTGTAAGTGAAATATTAACCTCCTCAACGAACTTACCAACAGTGGTAGTGCTAATATGCCAAGTAGACAAAAGGTGAAGCTCCCGATGTTGGAACTTCGAAAATTAGACGGTGAGGTTCGACAGTGGTTACAATTCTGGGGTCAGTTCTAAAAAGTTGATAAAGACCCAGATATTGTACCAGAAGATAAATTTCAGTATTTAGTGCAAGCTACTGAGAAAGGTTCGCGTCCTAGAGAAGTAGTGAAAGGTTTTTCACCTACCGGTTAAAACTATTGCAAAGCTGCGCAACTTCAAAATTAAATAATTAGGCTTACATATAAAGCCATATCTTTCTTCTGAATGGTCTAGACGAGGAGAATGTTTACAAAGAGTATACAGTCACAATGACAAATGATCATCGAGAATCGATAACATCACAGTATACACGCATCAATTCATGTATTTTTTTCAGGTTAGTAGATGTGAGTAGATAAGTTTTTTTCTCCGCTTAAATTAATTGAGCATATCATCTTGTTGACCGATTGAAAAGTAATTCTGTAACTAAATTCTGAGAGCAACACTGAGAAATGCTCCCATGAAGTTCTATACTTCAAACTATGCAAGCTTTGGATTTAAAATACCCAGATTGAATGGAACTCGGTGTAACATACAAATTTCTATTAAAATGTAGAAGTGTGATGGCCAATATCCAGTAGTGGATAATTATACAGATAAAGTAGAAAGAAACATTACGCTATAAGTGCACTCACCAGATTCTAGGAGTGTTTACAATGGTTGATTGGCTCCTATTGACTGTACGTATGTGACATTGCTTGAGGAGAGTAACATTTCGATTATTAACTGCCGGTAAACTCACTAATGGGGTATGTATAGTATACCAATTCATACGAGCCAATTAGACCATTGGTTGAGAGGAGGAACTTTGTTGAATATCACTGTACAGAGACAGCATTTTGAAGTACGGTCCCCTGCAATTTCTATGTGTATGTTCATGATTTATTACAATACAATATGGTCTCTTGTCAGCGTCGTGTGTTGATTAAACTAGAAACTAAATTCTTCTTTTTTGTTGTGTACTGAAATGTAACTACAGTTTCTATTCCAACCATCTCATATGAGGGCCATTCAAAAAGAAACGAGCCGGAGGCTATAAAATTAAAACCGCTAAACGGATTGTAATGATCTGGCTTGGGTACGATGATGCGGTCTCTATGAGAGAGCTGAGTTACGAAACTCGCCGCTAGAGGGACACGGGCGCACACCCACGTGACGACAGAGCGAGCAAGCACACGCGTCGATCATCCACTGCACTCAGTCGTGCGGAAACAAGTAACATGGGGGCTTCTAAAGAAGAGCAAATGGGTGTAATGCGTTTCCTGACAATGGTATGAGTGCGGGGAAGGGAAATTCATCGAAGAATGGCACAAGTGTACGGAGATCACTGCCTGTCCGTGGCAAGGGTTAAGGCGTGGCACAAGCGATTCAAGGAAGGGCGGATGTTGTTGGCCATTGATGCACGGTCTGTAGCACCATGCCACATTACAAATGATATTGTTCAGAAGGTGAATGCCCTCATTATGGAAGACCAGCGAGCGACGGTAGTAATCATTGCCGCAGAGGTCGGAGTGAATATCGGAAGTGTTCACGCCATCATTAAGGACCGATTACAGTTTCGCAAAAAGTGCGCCCAATGGGTGCCTTACAGTCTTCTACCAGCACAGGAAGCATGTCGAATGGGATCCTTTCTGGAACATCTGCTGCGCTATGCCAAGGAAGGGAATGCTTTCCTGGCACGGCTGGTCGAATGAGACGAGACAGGGTGCCATCACTTTGAACCCGAATCAAAACGATGAAGTCGCCAGTGGAAGCATGCAGACTCGCCACCACCCAAAAATGTCCAAGGCCGTACGCACGAGTGCGGGGAAGGTTATTCTCAGCTTCTTCTTTGACCAAAAGAGCCCCCTTCTTATGGACTTCCTGCAGCAACTGAGAATACGTAGCGATACTCGCAAACCTTGACCACCTTCGCACAGCGTTCAAATCAAAACGACCAGGACAGCTGACCCGCAGGATCATTGTGCTCCATGATAATGCTCGACCCCCAGTTGAGCAGTCAAGGAGCTCTTGCAGACATTCAAATGGGAGGTCCTCAGTCACCCTCCATACAGTCCGGACCTGTCTCCCGGGGATAATGCCATTTTTGGTGAGCTGAAGAAGGCTTTGAGAGACAAACGATTCACATCGGACGACGATGTCAAGCAGTACATTCAGAACTGGTCCACTATGCAGCCTCAGGAATGTTACGAAACGGCCATTCACCACCTTCCGTCGCAGTGGGACAAGTGCCTGAACAGTGATGGAAAATACTTTGAAAGAACGGCAGAGGTTTTCATTAAATAGCCTGCGACTCGTTTCTTTTTGAATGGTCCTTATACTTGGCTAACCTAAAATACATTCCAGAATATTTTGATCAATTATTTAAGAAAATGCACCCACTACATGTCAAATTATACCAGGGCGAGATCAACATTTTTACTTTCTTCACGTCAACATGCTACGCACAACTGACGAATGTAACAAGGTAAACACCGTCTGACGTCATCATTAGTTAAGTGATTTCCTAACACAAATATAAATATGTTGTCCTTCTATTGATGGCATACTGTAAAAGCAGAATGACGGGAAACACAAACATGAAGTGATTACGTAACCTGTCTCACACCAGAGGCGTGACAGATACGGTTGGTGATTTCAGTAAAGGTGAGTTGACTTGACAATGGGTGACCTAGGTGCCACCAACGTCATGAACACACTCGCTAATAACTCAGAAAGAATAAAATTAATAGTTTTAAGTGTCATTATTCTTCCACTTATTCGTTAGTCTTAAAACTAATCAACTTTGCACAATAGGGGCCTATAAGCTTGGGTCAATCCCCTTAATACAACAATTCGTACACTCATAGTAGGCCTATAGATATTTTTAACGGTTTGCCCAGCGTAAACTTAAAAAGCGCACGGACGCTAGGTTTCTTTTTCGACTTTTTCACTGATATCGTTCATGCTTGGCTTCCTTTGATCAAATATTAATTATTTTCTTCAGAAACCTTCCTCGAGACATCCTTTACAGAATGGTGAAAACCGCAGCAAAATATATCCATTAGCTCTCGAGATTACCCGTGACATTCAAGAAACGGGGACGATATTTTATACTAAGTAGAGATAATTGTAGCTTAAATTAATTGCCAAGGCAGTAATTAGACTGCAATAAGATAGAATAATGAGAGTTTCAGTAAAGAGATTTTGTCTTCTTGGTACTGGCGTACATCTGGCGTGTCATCATTAAATATGGTATAATATCACGATAAATGTCCCAGCATCTATTATATAAAACAAAGTGTCCTGACTGACTGACTCACTGACTCATCATTGCCCAGCCAAAGCTATTAAAGTTAGAAACATGAAATTTTGGCGATATGTTAGTTGTAAGTCGAAAACGCCCACTAAGGAAGAAATTTTGGATATTCAGGATCTAAAGGGGTGTTAATGGGGTAGACCTGCATTTTACTGAATAACACTATCTCCCGATTGGTTTCATTGGGGGATGTTAAACTCGGCATATAAACTCATCATTAAAAATAAGAAGACACGTGCCTGAGGATTTTCGATGTGGTGTATATTATGAGTAGAAAGGGGTGAAAAGTGGGGGTTGAAGGATTCCTAACTCTGCAAGTATCTCAAACAACAGAGGCAAAGGATGAAACTCGGGGGGGGGGGGGGGGATCACTTTGAAAAACAAGATGTTCAGTAAAGAACATATAGCCTACTTTCCCCTAAATGCATGGTTATTGTTATAACTCTTTGTCCTTTTCAAGGAGTATAATTGAATGTTGGTTGTAGTATCTTGTGGAAATACAACGTGCTATACGGATATTAAACATGAATATGAGGTGCCCTTTGCTAGTGCTACCTCTGTAAAAAAAACATTCAATTCGGTTTCACCGTGTTTGAATTGATATGGGGAATCGATTTGCACAGATACATGGCTGCTACCTGCAAACTATTTGGCTGATGACCTTGTAGTTCAGTCAAAAGATGCTTCCCACAAAAAAGTATGTTGACAAATTTGGTAGAGATCAAATGAATAGGTTGGTCGTAATTTGATTTAAGCTTTTAACATTTGGGTGGCCGCCATTCCGTTTCAGTCAAGATGGCGGCGATATAAAACATGAGAGTGAGGTGCCCTTTGCTAGTGCTTCCTCTGTACCAAATTTTGTTCAATTTGGTTTTACCGTGTTCGAATTGATAGGGGAATCGATTTGCACACATACATGGCCGCCATATGCAAACTATTGGACTGATGACCTTCTAGTTAGCTCAAAAGATTCTTTATACGTAATGGTATAATGTTGCAAAATTTGGTAGAGATCAGATGATTAGGTTGGTCGTAATTTGATTTAAGCTTTTTACATTTGGGTGGCCTCCATTACGTTTCCGTCAAGATGGCGGCTATATAAAACATGACAATGAGATGCCCTACGCTTGTGCTACTCCTGCACCAAATATCGTTCAATTCGGTTTCACCGTGTTTGAAAATATAGGGGGAATCGATTTGCACACACACATGGCCACCATCCGCAAATCGTTGTGCTGATAACCTTCTAGTTTGCTCAAAAGATTCTCTATACATAATGGTATAATGTTGAAAAATATCGTAGAGATCTGATGATTAGGTTGGGCGTAATTAGATTCAAGCTTTTAACATTTGGCTGGCCGCCATTATGTTTTAGTCAAGATGGCGGCGATATAAAACATGACAGTGAGGTGCCCTTTGCTGGTGCTACCTCTGTTCCAAATTTCGTTCAATTCGGTTTTACCGTGTTTGAATTCATAGGGGGAATCGATTTGCACACATACATGGCCGCCATCTGTAAACTATTGGGCTTATGATCTTGTAGTTTGGTCAAAATATGCTTCCCGCATAAAGGTATATTGTGAAAAAATTTGGTAGAGATCAGATTATTAGGTTGGTCGTAATTTCATTTGAGCTTTTAACATTTAGGTGGCCGCTATTACGTTTCTGTCAAGATGGGAGTAATATAAAACATGGCACTGAGGTGCCCTTTGCTAGGGCTACCTCCGTACTGGCCAGTATTTTGTCTGGTATTGGAACACTGACATGTTTGAGAAACATATTTGGTATTTTTATGACAACATTTCAACCTTCATACGAGAGCTATAACAAGCTGACTCTCGGTTAGGGTATTGGATAAGCAACCCTGCAACGCATCTCAGGCCATATGATCGGGAGAGGTACAGTTACTCCACATGATGGCTGGAAGCATGGCATTGATATACACTATTATAAAGCATTACTGAGGTTACTGAGGGGATCGACGACTGGGAATTACATTGTAACACAAGAAGAAATGATTTGAAGACATTTATGGAATTATTAACACACATATTATGATATATGATGTTTATCGCAATTATGCTGTGACAAACTTCGATTCTTATATCGACTGGACAGAGTGGTGTTCTGGGTAGAATTAGTCCAGTTGGTGGTAGCACGGTTCGGAGAGAGACACTTGATTATCCGCTGTCACACTTGCTCGTTGGCTCGGCCAAAAGCAACTATTTCGAGTATCACTTTTACTTAGTGCGATTTGTGAAAGTCCGGTACGGTGCAGTACGTCTTGGCCTTTTCCAGCAAGACACGGGCGAAATAAACACGGGACGAACGCTTAACCCAGTGTATGGACTTGGTGACCCGAGTGACCTTTGCGTTCTGCATAGATTTTTCTGTAGCACTATTGCTATCACGAAAAGACTTATAATATATCCAGTGGTCATTCGACATTACAACATGAATATTAACACTACAATGGAAGGAATATGTACCAGTTGAATTCGAGAAAAGCAATGAATTGCTAGATACTGAATAGGAATGCAGCAAAAACGCAGAGTTGAACATATGGAAATGATCAAAGCTGAATAATGGATTTCACTAGCAGAAGGCTATTTAAGAGGAGACCGAAGGCTGTCTTTACATATTGACACGGAGATAATTACCTCTACAAATATGGATTTTCAAGGAGAGAGGAAGGTGGCATTAATCTCTTCGCTATCAAGCAGACCTAGGCAGTTTCTGTATAATGAGCATTGCGTTCAGGACAGCTGTTTTCGAGCCGAGGGGAGTTGGGTTCGACTACTTGCAGTCCTGGCCAGTATTTCTTCTACTCAACGCTATGGATGACGGTTCGATCTCTACCAGGGATGTATGTTCTGGCATTCGTTATACGTTCATCAAGACGACTACGGTCCAGGTAGCTGGAAATCCTTTTTATCAGTAGATGGTATGAATCATGTTATATCAATAGAATGTTATTTTTTCACCAATTTTTATTCAGTAGTTAGAAAATGGATTTGAGGATTAGATCTGACATCTTTGTCATTTCTGTTCGAGGATCTATTTTAGGGTTTGATCCTAATAAGGATGCACCTACATACTCATTTCCATAGTTAATTTTTAATTTAGTGTTATCTTTACAACATTACTTTTTCTTATTTTTGGCAATAATTTTGAGCATTATAATTAGTTGAGAAGAGGCATATTACAAGAAGATTTAGGACCAAGACTACGATATCATTATATAAGTATAGGAGATAGGAAGAAGATGTCCTACCACGAATACATGAACATTTTTTCTGCATTAATTCTGTTAAACACTGAGCAACGAAACAGAATATTTTCGACAGTAATACAGCATTTTAAATGACTGAATATTTTTTGTCAAGCTTATTATAGACATGGAAGTCTAGTAACACATTTGATGTGGACAATTGCGGTTTTTGGATTAGGTAATTACAGCCAACAATTTTGCATTAAATTTTTGAGTATAGACTTTTTTTTATTGAGATACAGTTCGTTCAGTTTTCGACTTTCATAATTCATTTTTGGAATACTCCTGTTTTGATTCCGTGTGATTCTGATGGATTAGTTGTGTTCTACTCATACTAGGCATTTCTCCGTGATGTAGTCTCATACGAATTTCTTACGGGGAGATCCCATCTTTGAGTTTGTTTATGCGAATCTGAATTAATTCTTTAACAGTAATAAATTAATAATATCTTGTGAGATATATTTGTGAACATTGAGATTATAATGTAATGAAGTATAAATGAGATATGAAGCTCACGTATGTATAAAATATTTTTCGTCATAAATCAGAATGACATTTTGAGAATTTATGAATGCAATGATTCGAACATGTAATTACGAAATTATTATTACAGTTTTTTATGGAAGTAGACTATAACACTTCGACATTTGTGTCAATTATGAACCATGATATTTTACGATATTTGTATAAACGTTTATGTATTTTTGAGAATGTGTGGAATATTATTAACAGCTATTGAGAGCTACATAACGTGTTGGATAATTTAACAACTGTGTTAATGAATATTTTTGAAGCATATTTCCGACATCAATGGATGATCAGGAATAAATTAAGGTGAATATTAAGAATCTCACATGTGGAAAGAGTGTCGTATTTGTTACGAATTTTGAGTATTGTGCGAGCTATTGAACTATCGCTGAATTATGTTAATGAAGTATAATTAAACATGAAATATAGTCACGAATTATGTTAATGAAGTATAATTAAACATGAAATATAGTCACGAACATCGTTACTAGAAGGCTAGAAGTTAAATAAGTCCACCATTTAAAATATCATATGTGCATAAAACTATATATTCTAAATTTGACTTGCTGAGCCCAAGGTTGCAGGTTCGTATCCTGGCGCAGTCAGGTGGCATTTGAGGGTGCGCAAATGCGAGGGAGCCGTGTCAGTAGATTTACTGGCACGTTAAAGATCCCCTTCGGGGCAAAATTCCGGCACCCCTGCGTCTCTAAAAGCCAGAGTAGTTAAAAGGGACGTAAAACCAATAACATTATTATTATTATTATTATCTAAATTTGATTGCTAATAATAACACACATTTTTTGTGTGAAGGTATGATCTGAAAAACATGAAATAATTTGTATAACATTGAAGTAATGAGTGAAATATTAATTTGAGATAATTGAAGTATTAATTTGAGACAACTCAAATATGGATTGAAATATTAATTGGAATCACTTTATGTTCGATCACCTTAACTGATCGTCGAATATGACCGATTATGTCAATGAGACAGATTTAAAATACTTGTTAATGGAATGATTGATAGTAATGGCGTAATTCGGCTCACGAATTTAAATGTATATCTTTGTAAATATGTTAATATAAAAATCCGTTAGGGTATTTGTATGCACAAGAACGTTCGCGTGTTGAACATTACTAAATGCTGCAATTCCATGCAGTATATTTCAGCCAGATTTAAGGCAACTTGCATATTAATTTATCATATGCTACAGTGAATGATAATCTACTCTTCGTTTAGTGGCTGTCGATCCACAATGCTACGTTTTTCAGTTAATATACTGGTTATTTAATTTTAAATTCTATAAATGATTTGGTGATTTATATTAGAATCAGAATGTGCTAGGAGATCCAGTGGTTAGATGTAGTCAATGCTTAGCCTAACGCCCGAGTTTAATTTTAAGAGTTTTCGAGTTCATTTTGAGCTAGTTTTTCATTTTTGTTCTTTTAATCACTGGCATTTTCTTATCGCATTCTTTTATAATGAGATATCCTTATCCCAGGTTGATCCTTGTTGGTTGAATTTTGGGGGGTATTTCAGCCGGGTACTTCCAGATTCTAAGATCCAGCCAGCTTTTCCATCGGATATCAACAGGTAAGACCACGTGGATACGGGTAGAGTACCAAATTTCGTACAATTCGGTTTCACCGTGTTTGAATTGATAGGGGGAATCGATTTACACACATACATGGCCGCCTTCCGCAAAGTATTCGGCTGATGATCTTGTGGTTTGGTTAAAATATGCGTCCCACATAAAGATATGTTGTTGCAATATTTGGTAGAGATCGGATGATTAGCTTCGTCGTAATTTGATTTAAGATTTGAACATTTGAGTAGCCGCCATTACGTATCTGTCAAGATGGTGGCGATATAAAACATAGCACTGAGGTGCCCTTTGCTAGTTCTACCTCTGTACCAAATTTCGTTCAATTCGGTTTCACTGTGTTCCAATTGATAGGGGGGAAATACATTCAGAGTAAACAAACACACACTCACACACACAGACAGACACACAATTTTTGGCCCTGTGTAGATCTCATAAGTCTACTTTCATTTTTTGCAAAGATCGAAAGTAGTCTAATAATAGGTGTTCGACCGTATTTTCATATTTCTAATTTAAGGGGCCCATGGGGAGGGGTGAATTTCTGGGGGAAAAACGTCCTCTAAGGAAGGATTTTTAGCCTATTTTCATTTATGTCCGTGTGTCTGTCTGTGTGTGCGTGTGTGATGGATATTTGTGTGTCCCGCCTAATAACTTCTAAACGGATGGAGCGATTTCAATGAAACTCGGTAAGTTCATAGCACTATTCCGGGCGACCCCGACTGTGCCCTTCAAATTTGGTTACGTCTCACCAATCCAACATGGCGGCTGTGCGAAATATTTCACCAGCATTCATATCGCCGAAACTATTACGGATATCACCCTGAAATTTTGTACGGTGATAAAGAGAACTACTAGAAGTTCACCTATGTGACTTTTGAAAACCTGGTAACTAAAAAACCAACATGGCGACCGAGCGAAGTTGCGACTTTTAAATAGACGTTTCTCGCGATTTAACCAACCAAACGCAATGAAACTTGGTACAGTATATGTTTATACACATTGTAATGCACCGACATCCAACTTAGTTCAATTGTTTATATAACCTCAAGATGGCGGCTGTACGAAATATTTCACCGGCATTCTAAATCTCTGAAACTATTACCGGTATCACCATGAAATTTTGTACGGAGATAAAGGGCACTACTGGAAGTTCATCTATGAGACTTTCAAAACCCGGTTAACTACAAAACGAACATGGCGGCCAAGTGAGTCGAAATTTTTAAATAGACTTTTCTCGCGGTTTAATTATCCAAACGCAATGAAACTTGGTAAAGCAAATGTTTATGCACATTGTAATGCATTGGCATCTAATTTAGTTCAATTGTTTTTATAACGTCAAGACGACGGCTGTGCGAATTTCGAAAATTAGGTTTTTATTTCTTGTGTCCTAATCATGCGATTGAAGTTTGAATAAAACACCTACACCTACCTGTAATCTATTATATATAATCCAAAATTGACTCATCACCGCAGGGCTCAAACCACTAGACCTAGAAAGCTGAAATTTTGCATGTTGGTTGATCCGAGTATGTAGAGGCTCACTAAGAAACGGTTTTTGAAAATTCAATTTGTAAGTGACTTTTTTCGGCCCTATGGCATTGAGCATCCAAAATTGACTTATCGACGCAGGGCTCAAACCATTACGCCTAGAAAGCTGATATTTTGCATGTTGGTTGATCCGAGTATCTAGAGGCTCACTAAGAAACGGTTTTTGAACATTCAATTTGTAAGTGACTTATTACGGCCCTTTGGCACTGAGCAAGGACAGTCGGTACAAAGATGGGAATTAGCTCATTTTAATCCACCAGATACGAGAAACAATACTCGGAGGTCCTGTAGGGATCCCGAAACTCACTTTTTAAGTACCTAAAATGAACGGTTTCGGAGATATTCCCATATAACTGTGTTCCCTCTGAGAAACAGATCAACGTTACTATGGCAACCGCTGAAATTTCGCAGACTGGGGATAGTTTTCTGGCAATATCTCGAAAACCGTTCGTTTTAGGGCCTTAAAACGCTGGGTTAGGTTCCCACTTCATAGAAGTGGAAACCACGAACATTGCTCCTCGCATTGATACGCGCAAAATGAGCTATATTCCATATTTCTACGAGCAAATCGACTTGGAAAGTCTCATCTTTATATATATAAAAATAAAAGTTTGTCTGTTTTTTTTCTTAATTTCCACGGAATTTTGCGATATTTGCGTGTTTCAGACTGTTTTATGATGGATGCGCGCAAAAAATATTTTTTTTGTCTGTATGTCTGTCTGTTTGTTTGTTTGTTTGTCTGTGGACAATTTTTTGTGTCCTTATAACTCGAGAACGGCTGAGTGGATCAAAGTAAAATATGATACAGATATCCTTCAGAGGCACGACACCAATCATTGATGTAACTCTTCTCCGTACCTCTCATAAAAGGGGCCCTACCCCCTTAAAATACATGCTGAAATAGGCGCAGAAGGGTGAAACAAAGCTCATTTTCAGCCCCTCAATGTGAGAAACGAAACTCGGGAAAAGGGCCCCCGAAAATCACATTTTAAGGCCCTAAAACCAACAGTTTTTGAGATATTCCCAGAAAACTAATTTCACTTAATAAATTAATGAAAGAATGCATGCCGGTAACCATGGCAACTGAATCTCAGAGGTCCATCTATTTCTGTAAGACGCAATGCAATTCCATTTATTACATTACAGTGAAGGTTTGCAAACGGCTATAAGGTTATAATGGATCCAAATTAAGCTGAAATATTCATCAATACATACAATGCGCTTAAGGGGTCAAGGGGTACTCTAGAATTTTTTCACGCGATTTACACGTGCGGGTGTGGTACGGAAGGTCTATTATATCCCTTCTCTATTATATAAAAATGAATGTTTGTCTGTTCTTTCTGCATTTCCACGGAAATTTGACATATCTGCCCGTTTCAGACTGTTTTGTGACGGATGCACGCAAAAATCCTTTTTTGGTCTGACTGTCTGTCTGTCTGTCTGTTTGTCTGTGGACAATATTTTGTATCCTTATAACTCGAGAACGGCTGGGTGGATTAACGTAAAATTTGATACAGATATCCATCAGAGGCACGGCACTAATCATTGATGTATCTGTTCTCCGTACCTCTCATAACAGGGGGCCTACTCCCTTAAAATACATGCTGAAATAAGCGTAGAATCTCTCTCTATATATAAAAATGAAAGTTTGTCTGTTTTTTCTGAATCTCCACGGAAATTTGACATATTAGCGCGTTTCAGACTGTTTTATGATGGATGCGCGCAATTTTTTTTTTTTGTCAGTCTGTCTGTTTGTTTGTCTGTGGACAATTTTTTGTGTCCTTATAACTCGAGAAAGGCTGAGTGGATCAACGTAAAATTTGATACAGATATCGTTCAGAGGCACGACACTAATCATTGAAGTAACTCTTCTCCGTACCTCTAATAAAAGGGGCCCTACCCCCTTAAAATACATGCTGAAATAGGCGTAGAAGGGTGAAACAAAGCTCATTTTCAGCCCCTCAATGTGAGAAACGAAACTCGAAGGCCCCAAAAGGGATCCCGAAAACCACATTTTAAGGCCCTAAAACCAACAGTTTTTGAGATATTCCCAGAAAACTAATTTCACTTAATAAATTAATGAAAGAATGCATGCCGATATCCATGGCAACTGAATCTCAGGGGTCCATCTATTTCTGCAAGGCGCAATGCAATTCCATTTATTACATTACTGTGAAGGTGTGCAAACGGCTATAAGGTTATAACGGATCCAAATTAAGCTGAAATATTCATCAATACATACAATGCGCTTAAGGGGTCAAGGGGTACTCTAGATTTTTTTCACGCGATTTACACTTGCGGGTATGGTACGGAAGGTCTATTATATCCCTTCTCTATTATATAAAAATGAATGTTCGTCTGTTTTTTCTGCATTTCCACGGAAATTTTACATATTTGCCCGTTTCAGACTGTTTTGTGACGGATGCACGCAAAAATATTTTTTTTGTCTGTCTGTCTGTTTGTCTGTGGACAATATTTTGTGTCCTTATAACTCCAGAACGGCTGGGTGGATTAACGTAAAATTTGATACAGATATCCATCAGAGGCACGACACTAATCATTGATGTAACTCTTCTCCGTACCTCTCATAACAGGGGGCCTACTCCCTTAAAATACATGCTGAAATAAGCGTAGAATCTCTCTATATATATAAAAATGAAAGTTTGTCTGTTTTTTCTGAATTTCCACGGAAATTTGACATATTAGCGCGTTTCAGACTGTTTTATGATGGATGCGCGCAATTTTTTTTGTCAGTCTGTCTGTTTGTTTATCTGTGGACAATTTTTTGTGTCCTTATAACTCGAGAAAGGCTGAGTGGATCAACGTAAAATTTGATACAGATATCGTTCAGAGGCACGACACTAATCATTGAAGTAACTCTTCTCCGTACCTCTAATAAAAGGGGCCCTACCCCCTTAAAATACATGCTGAAATGGGCGTAGAAGGGTGAAACAAAGCTCATTTTCAGCCCCTCAATGTGAGAAACGAAACTCGGGGGCCCCAAAAGGGATCCCGAAAACCACATTTTAAGGCCCTAAAACCAACAGTTTTTGAGATATTCCCAGAAAACTAATTTCACTTAATAAATTAATGGAAGAATGCATGCCGGTAACCATGGCAACTGAATCTCAGGGGTCCATCTATTTCTGCAAGGCGCAATGCAATTCCATTTATTACATTGCTGTGAAGGTTTGCAAACGGCTATAAGGTTATAATGGATCCAAATTAAGCTGAAATATTCATCAATACATACAATGCGCTTAAGGGGTCAAGGGGTACTCTAGATTTTTTTCACGCGATTTACACTTGCGGGTATGGTACGGAAGGTCTATTATATCCCTTCTCTATTATATAAAAATGAATGTTCGTCTGTTTTTTCTGCATTTCCACGGAAATGTTACATATTTGCCCGTTTCAGACTGTTTTGTGACGGATGCACGCAAAAATATTTTTTTGTCTGTCTGTCTGTCTGTCTGTTTGTCTGTGGACAATATTTTGTGTCCTTATAACTCGAGAACGGCTGGGTGGATTAACGTAAAATTTGATACAGATATCCATCAGAGGCACGACACTAATCATTGATGTAACTCTTCTCCGTACCTCTCATAACAGGGGGCTTACCCCCTTAAAATACAAGCTGAAATATGCGTAGAAGGGTGAGACAAAACTCATTTTCAGCCCCTCAATGTGAGAAACGAAACTCGGGGGCCCTAAAAGAACCCCGAAAACCACATATTAAGGCCCTAAAACCAACATTTTTCGAGATATTCCCAAAAAACTAATTTTACTTATTTCAGTCCCTCAATGTGAGAAACGAAATTCGGGGGCCCTAAACGAACCCCGAAAACCACATTTTAAGGCCCTAAAACCAACATTTTTCGAGATATTCCCAAAAAACTAATTTTACTTAATAAATTTATGAAGGAATGCATGCCGCTAACAATGGCAACAGAATCTCAGAGGTCCATCTATTTCTGTAAGACGCAATGCAATTCCATTTATTATATTACTGTGAAGGTTTTCAAACGACAATTAGGTTATAACGGATCCAAATTAAGCTGAAATATTCATCAATACATATAATGCGCTTAAGGGGTCAAGGGGTACTCTAGAATTTTTTAACGCGATTTACACGTGCGGGTATGGTACGGAAGGTCTATTATATCCCTATCCCTATATTGTTATATTACTATTACTACTATTATTTTCATTATTAAGTTATCATTATTATGGCGTACAACGACGAGACAAACGCATTTTCAAACCCTTGGTGTCAGAAACAAAACTAGGGGCCCCTGAAGAGCCGTAAAGGGTCCCCGAAAACTATATTTTAAGGCTCTAAACCCAACAGTTTCTTAGATATTCCCAGAAAACTAATTTCATTTAATAAACTAAAGAAGGAATGCAAGCCACTAACCATGACAAGAGTATCTCAAGAGGTGGCATCCAACTTTCCATCTATTTCTGGAATAAGTAATGCCACTCCATTTATTACATTTCTGTGAAAGGTTGCAAATGGCTATAAGGTTATCACGGAACAAACTAAAACTGTAAAATTCATCAGTGCGCTTAAGGGGTTCAAGGAGTACCTTAGATTTTTTCACACGGCTTACACGTGCGATATGTCGTTAAGAAGGTCTATTATATCACCAAACAGCAACATTATTTTCAAAAATTCCTGATTTGAAATAGTAGACTGTTTTTTGCTGATTTTAGGAATTTGGGCCATTGGAGGCTAAAGAAAACTGATTTTTCATGCACCACAAGCCTTTATAATCTATAAAAGGGGTCTTCCGGTAGTTGGGCACTTGACACAACGGTTAGGGTCAGTTCGTATGTGACGTGTATTGCGATTCGTCTACGAGGTTTTCAATTTTATTTTCACGCCAGGAAGAACACGTTAGGTAAATTTAGTTTGAGAGCACATTTTAGCTAGGCCTAATCATTTTTCTTTGCCAACAAACAGGTTCCAAGCCCCTAAACATTGCAACAGTAGATCAATTATTGGTAACATCCGGTTATCAATACCGAAGACCGTTCGAAGAATGGGTACTTCTGCTAGTCTATTATATATAATCCAAAACTGACTCATCACCGCAGGGCTCAAACCACTAGACCTAGAAAGCTGCAATTTTGCATGTTGGTTGATCCGAGTATGTAGAGGCTCACTAAGAAACGGTTTTTGAAAATTCAATTTGTAAGTGACTTTTTTCGGCCCATTGGCATTGAGCATCCAAAATTGACTCATCGACGCAGGGCTCAAACCACTACACCTAGAAAGCTGAAATATTGCATGTTGGTTGATCCGAGTATCTAGAGGCTCACTAAGAAACGGTTTTTGAAAATTCAATTTGTAAGTGACTTTTTTCGGCCCTTTGGCACTGAGCAGGGACAGTCGGTACAAAGATGGGATTTAGCTAATTTTAATCCGCCAGATACGAGAAACAGTACTCGGAGGTCCTGTAGGGGCCCCGAAACTCACTTTTTAAGTTCCTAAAATGAACGGTTTCGGAGATATTCCCAAATAACTGTGTTCCCTCTGAGAAACAGATCAACGTTACTATGGCAACCGCTGAAATTTTGCAGACTGGGGATAGTTTTCTGGCAATATCTCGAAAACCGTTCGTTTTAGGGCCTTAAAACGCTGGGTTCGGTTCCCACTTCCACGAACAATGCTCCTCGCATTGATACGCGCCAAATGAGATATATTTTATTTATAGAGGTGGTTTCTGGGGTCGGATACGATCGTGATTTTTAGTCTAATTTTATACTCTTTGAGCTGGTTATTGTAAGCGAGCTTTCAGATCTTTACTCTAATTTACAGTGTTAAGATGCTTTTATTTTGCACGGTATACTTTCATTTTCTTTATAAATTTGGTTTTTGTTAACTGAATATTCCTGTTTGCCAATATTGATCTGCCAATATTGATCTGCCCTTTTTCGTTTTTTACCATGATCAGCAACCCATATCACAGACGAATGTGTCGTATTCTACCGGCTGTCACGTTAAATTATTATTTTTTCAAGTTACTCTTACTGAGAAATTGGGCAAACTTATTTCAATAAAGTTGGTATTTTGTCTTTCACGGCCATTGAATCCCCGCACAAGGCACGGCTTGAACCAATAAAAGTTTCTGAGTAGGACTAATGGACTAATGGTGCAGCAGAAAAATGGAGAATTGAAGATTTTGAAATATGGTGATACAGGAGAATGATGATCAGATGGGTAGATAGCGTAACAAATGAAGGGGTATTAAGACGAGTGGGAGAGGAGAGATGTTTCTGGCGACTGCTATTGAAGAGAAGAGATAGGAGGGTAGGACACATATTAAGACACCCAGGAATAGCAAGCTTAGTTATGGATGGGAGGGTCGAGGACCAGAACTCTAGGGGTAAACCAGGGTTAAACAGATTGCCTCGGATGTAGGGGGTGGTAGCTATGTAGACATGAAACGATTAGCTCAGGAGAGGGAGACTTGGAGAGCTGCATCAAACCAGTTAAAAAACAGAAGACTCAAACAACAACAACAATCCGGAATTTCAATTACTTAGAGTGGCATGTGAGGCAAAAGCGTTGTTGGAGAATTTCAATCCCTGGGATGTAAGACTGGAAGAGACTGCATAATGTACATCAGCGGCCAAGGTGAGAGATATTTAACTATAGGTATATTAATAGCGATATGTTGACGTTCAAATCATCAATAAGAATGGCCTAATTACATCCAGAATAGCTTAAGTAAGATTACTTTTAATTCCCCATATTCCGATAGATTTGCCATTCCAGTGTGCAAGAGTGCAGTTCCCTCTTCAAACAATATTCGCAATTTCTTTAACAAAGCGCAATGACACACACTTAACAGTAACACGTGTACATTTAGACAAAACCATTTTTTCCCATGGGCAACTGTATGTGGAGTGCTCGCGAGCATCCGGACAACAAAATCGTTATGTCTCAGCAGAAGATGGCAAAATCAAAAACGTAATTTTAAAATGTGTTAACATAATGTAACATCGAACCCTGCAGATTTTCACAACTCTATAAAATTTCCACTTTGCTGCTCATATCAATACACTGTATGTATCAGAATATTCAGAATGAGAATGGACCCACCTGTAGCCGCGATTGCTGTATTCGAATAGACCAAGTATCAGCAATAATGCATCGTCCCCATTGTCTTTATCGCGGGCGAAGCCGCGGTTACCTGCTAGTCTACTATATAATGCTCAAATACCACTCATTCTCTCGCTCACTCACTGATTCATTCATCACGAAATCTCAGAAACTACCAAACGGATTGGAATGAAATTTGGTATGCCGCTTCCTCAAGGGCCGCAAACGCGCACTAAGAAAGAATTTTGGGATATTCAGGTTCTAAAGGGGTGTTAAGGGGGTAGACCTGCATTTCATTGAATAGTAATATCCCCCGATTGGTTTCATTGGGGGATGGGATACTCGGCATATAAACTCATCATTAAAAATAAGAAGACTTGTGTCCGAGGGTTTTTCGATGTGGTGTATATTATGAGGTGAAAGGGGGCAAAAGTGGGGGTTGAAGGATTCCTAAGGGAGCGTGTATCTATTAAACGACATAGGCGAGGAGTTTGAAACTCAGCGGAAAAAAATCAGCATAAAAAATAAGTAAATAGGTGTTTGACAGTTTTTTCATAAATCCAATTTAAGGGGCCCATGGGGAGGGGTGAAATTCTGGGGTGAAAAAAAAAAACAAGAAAGAAAGTGTCATAACTGATTGACTGACTGACTCACTCATCAAACTCAGGGGGGAAAACTGCTTAAAAATAAGTAAATAGCTGTTCGACAGTTTTTTTCATAAATAAAATTTAAGGGGTTCATGGGGAGGGGTGAAATTCTGAAAAAAGAAAATTGAAAGAAACATTGAATAGCAATATCTCCCGACAGGAAAGAAAGTGTCATAACTGATTGACTGACTGACTCACTCATCAAACTCAGGAGGAAAAACTGCTTAAAAATAAGTAAATAGCTGTTCGACATTTTTTTTTTCATAAATCAAATTTAAGGGGTTCATGGTGAGGGGTGAAATTAGGAAAAAAGGAAATTGGAAGAAAATGTCCTGACTCACTCACTCATCATCGCCCATCCAAAATGGAATGAAATTTGGTATGCAGCTTCCTCAAAGGCCGCAAACGCCCTCGGACCGTTTTTTCATAAATTTCATCTATACTATATATTTGTCAAATACCACTCACTCACTCACTCATTCATTCATCTGGGGGCGTGGTGGCTCAGCGGTCTAGCTGTTTGCCTCTCACCAAGGCGGCCCGGGTTCGATTCCCGGTCAATGCATGTGAGATTTTCGAAGTGAAATGCCATGTCCTGTGGTTCGGATTCCACGTAAAAAGGAGGTCCCGTGGCTCATGATCTCAAGATTAACGGTCACGTTAAACTACAAGCTTCCTTCCTCCCTTCCTTTCATTCATTCATCATGAAATCTCAGAAACCACCGAACAGATTGGAATGGAATTTGGTATGCAGCTTCCTCAGGGGCCGTAGGTGCTCGCTAAGAAAGGTTTTCAAAAAATTCACTCGGGATCATGGTCAAACCGCGAAAACCGCGATTATATGAAGCAATGCGGGCTGCACACATGGCCCCTATCAGTCTTTGCAGGCAGTGAGCTTACTTTCATAACGTGCACGTCATTGTTGTCTGCACTCCCGACCTTTACCCACTCTCTCTGTTCAAACAGTACTTCTATGTAATTTCTGTTTTTACTTTATACTTTCACCATCACTTTATAATCATCATATTGCATTATATATTAGCCTTTAGTTGACGTAACTGTAGAGTTCCTTTGTTTGTTGGATTAGGTTCGGCGTTTTTCATCATTTCTTGGTAGTACATAGTTAGAAAACAGAGTACAGGCAGCTGAGATGACATATCTGAGAATTATGGTCCAGAAAACGAGGAGAGACAGAGTGAGAAATGAAGATATACGGAAAGAACTGGGAGTACAGAAACTAAATGACAAACTGGAGCAAAACAGATTGAGATGGTTTGGACATGTCAAACGGATGAATTAAGTCAGGCTACCAAGACGTGCACTGGAACGACGGGTGACAGGGAAGAGAGGACGAGGAAGACCAAGAATGCGTTGGATGGACTCGGTGGAGAATAGCATTAGAAAACGGAACCTGGATTGGAACACCGTGTCGGAAGAGGAATGGTGGAACGACAGAACAAAGTGGAGAGGAACCATATTTACCCCCACCCAGTGTCCGCTGGAAAAGGTGAAATGAAGAAGAAGAAGAAGAAGAAGAAGAAGACATAGTTATAATGAAAAGTAGGCTTTGGTAAAAGATAATTAATTACCTCTACCAACGTTAATTTTGTTAAGTTAAGCTAGATCTATTCCATTTATCAGGTATTTTTAAGTAGAGATTTGTTTTATTACGTTAGGTAAATATCCCTCAACGTCACAACAGCACTCAAGCACCTTTGAAGAAGACCGTGTCTGCCGCTAACATTTACAGCTTCGGAATATTTGAGCTTGAGGGTGATAATTTTTATCTTAACTTATTTCGCAATCTTCTCAATCAGTTTCAGGTTGATATATATGCAAAGATTGAGACAGAGAGACTACTTTGTATTCGCATCAATCAGAAAAAGTTGAGAAGTTAGAAATATGTGCACCTGAAGGACGCAATGAGTAAAGCTTTCAGCCGTTTGTCAGATATTGGTAAATGGTCGTCTTTCCCCGTCGTATATTGCACCCGATTTCCAATTTCAACGCTCCATGTTGCCGTCATTATCTTCCACTACAGGAAAAATGTATATAACTAATGTTATAACGGGATTCCAAATGTTATTGCGGGCGAAGCCGTGGGTAACAGCTAGTAGTACAAAAATGTAAGGCCTATAATATAAAAATCCAACATGGTGACCATCCAAAATATTTAGACGGTTCTGAATATCTACGAATCTATTACAGCTATCAAACTGAAAATTTGTAGCCTATGTTGATAGACGCAATTGATATTAGTAGGATATATGAAAAGAGGCTGTTTAGTTCTTCTCGGAACTACTTGTTGGATAATCACTCAACGTCTCCAAGCCAAACCTATTGCAGTTAGAAATATGAAATTTTGGGGGATATGTTCCTTGTATGTCGAAAACGTCCACTAAGGATGGCTTTTTGGATATTCATGTTCTAAAGGGGTGTTACGGGGGTTAAACCTGCATTTCATTGAATAACAATATCTCATGGGTTGTTTCATTAAAAATAAGCAGACATGTGTCTAAGCCTTTTTGATGTGGTGTATATAATGAGGTAACAGGGGTAAAATTGGGGGTTGAAGGATTCTTAACGGAGCGTGTATCTCATAAACGACATAGGCGAGAAGTTTGAAATTCAGCGGGAAAAAATCAGCTTAAAAAATAAGTAAATAGGTGTTCGACCGGTTTTTCATAAATCCAATTGAAGGGGCCCTTGGGGGAGGGGTGAAATTCTGTGCGGGGGGGGGGGGGCGGGGGGAGAACGAAAGATATTGTCCTAACTGATTGACTGACTCACTCACTCATCAAACTCAGGTGTACAAACAGCTTAAAAACAAGGTGTTCAGTAAAGAACATATAGCCTACTTTCTCCTAAATGCATGGGTATTGTTATAACTCTTTGCCCTTTTCAAGGAGTATAATTGAATGTTGGCTGTAGTAGCTTGTTGAAATACAACGTGCTATACGGATATTAAACATGAATATGAGTTGCCCTTTGCTAGTGCTACCTCTGTACAAAATTTCATTCAATTCGGTTTCACCGTGTTTGAATTAATATGGTGAATCAATTTGCACACATACATGGCCGCTATCTGCAAACTATTGGGCTGTTGACCTTGTCGTTTAGTTGAAAGATGCTTATTACATAAAGGTATATTGATGCAAAATTTAGTAGAGATCAGAAGATTAGGTTGGTCGTAATTTGATTTAAGCTTTTAACATTTGGGTGGCCGCCTTTACGTTTCCGTAGAGACGGCGGCAATATAAAACATGACTCTGAGGTGCCGTTTGCTAGTGTACCTCTGTACCGAATTTCGTTCAACTGGATTTCACCGTGTTGGAATTGATAGGGGGGGGGGGGGGTGGACAGACATTCAGAGTACACACTCACACACAGACTCACACACACACAGACAGATACACAATTTTTCGCCCTGTGTTGATCTCATAAGTTTACTTTCATTTTTTTGCAAAAATCGGAAGTAGGCTAATAAGTAAATAGTTGTTCGACCGTTTATTATTTCATAAATCCAATTTAAGGGGTTCATGGGGAGGGGTGATATTCTGAAAAATAAATGAAAGAAAATGTCCTGACCGACTCACTCACTCATCATCGCCGAGCAAAAATTATTGAAGTTAGAAACATGACATTTTGGGGATATGTTCGTTGTACGTCGAAAACGTCCACTAAAGAAGGATTTTTCGATATTCAGGTTCTAAAGGGGTGTTAATAGGGTAAACGTGCATTTCATTGAATAACAATATCTCACGAGTGGTTTGATTTGGGGATGTGATACTTGGCATATAAACTAATCGTTAAAAACAAGCAGACACGTGTCTAATGATTTTTCAATGTGGTGTATAGTATGAGGTGAAATAGATGAAAAGTGGGGGTTGAAGGATTCGTAACGGAGCGTGTATTTCTTAAACGACATAGGCGAGGAGTTTGAAACTCGGAGGAAAACAATCAGCTTAAAAATAAGTAAATAGGTGTTCGACCGTTTTTCCATAAATCCAATTTAAGGGGCCCATGGAGAGGGGTGGAATACTGGAAGAAAAACATCCACTAAGGAAGGATTTTTGGATATTCACTCTCATCGACCAACCAAAACTATTATAGTTAGAACTAGACATTTTGGGGATATGTTGGTTGTATGTCGAAAACGTTTACTAAGGAAGGATTTTTGGATATTCAGGTTCTAAAGGGGTGTTAACGGGGTTAATCCTGCATTTCATGGAATAAGAATATCTCAGGCGAGGTTTCATTTGGGGATGTGATACTCGGCATATTAACTAATGATTTAAAAAAACCGACACGTGTCTAAAGGTTTTTCGATGTGGTGTAAGGGGGAAAATGTGGGCGTAGAGGTTTTTTACTTGTGTAATTTTATGATGTGTACTTTTCTCATAGGAATTTAGGTAAATGGATTTTGTGTTTAGTTAGTGTGTTTAATATACTGTATCTCACTTATTTCCTATTTACGTTTGTGGTCGGAAACCATGTTGTGATTTTGAGTCAAATCATACTAATATATAAAAATGAGATGGTGTGTGTCTGTCTGTCTGTCTGTTACTCAATAACTCAAGAACCACTGGTCCGATTTAAATGAAATTTTGCATGGATGTAGCTGATTTACCAGGTTTACATATAGGATACTTTTGATTTCGAAATTTTGCACTATTAAAAATTGGCGACCATTTTAGTGACGTCATTAGACCGTTTGGTTTCAAAATTTCATATTTCCATATCAAATAAAAAGAGAACGGTAGGAAATAGCAAACTTTTGATGGCACATATGAGCTTTGAAATTTAATTTCCTATCCGAAAGGTCCTTATCACTTTTCGTGTATCTCCAACAGTTAACGAGTAAAACCGAGATTGGTGACGTCACTACACCCTTTGGATTCAAAATTTCATATTTCCTTTTCAAATAAAAAGAGAACGCTAAGAAATAGCAAACTTTTGATGGTATACATGAGCTTTAACATTTAATTTTATATCCGAAAGATCCTTATCACTTTTCGTATATCTCCAACGGTTAGCGAGTAAAACCAAAATCTGTGCAATAAAACACGGTCAACACCGAGCGGTGCAGTATATCTCTATTATATAAAAAGGAAATTTGTGTGTTTTTCTCTGAATTTCTACGGAAATTTGAGTTGTTTACACGTTTCAGACCGTTTTATGATGGATGCACGCGAAAATAATGTTTGTGTCTGTCTGTTTGTTTGTTTGTTTGTTTGTTTGTCTGTGGACAAATTTGTTCCCTTATAACTCGAGAACGGCTGGGTGTATCAACGTAAAATTTGGTACAGATATCCATCAGAGGCACAACACTAATCATTGATGTAACTCTTCTCCGTACCTCTCATAAAAGGGGGCCTACTCCCTTAAAATACATGCTGAAATAGGCGTAGAAGGACGAGACAAAACTCATTTTCAGCCCCCCAATGTGAGACACAAAACTCGGGTCCCCGAAAACCACATTTTAAGGACCGAAGACCAACCGTTTTTGAGATATTCCCAAAAAGCTAATTCAATTTAATAAACTAATGAACGAATGCAAGCCAGTAACCATGCCAACGGATTCTCAGAGGTCCATATATTGCTGTAAGACGCAATGCAATTCCATTAATTACATTAGTGTGAAAGTTTGCAAACGGCTAGAAGGTTATCACGGAACCAAATTAAGCCGTAAAATTCATCAATACGTATAATGCGCTTAAGGGGATCAAGGGGTACTCTAGAATTTTTTCACGCGATTTACACCTGCGGGTGTGGTACGGCAGGTCTATTATATTCCTATCCCCATATTATTCATTCATTCATTCATTCATTTCGTATAGGCCATCTATGGACCGCGTCATTCCAACAGTCTCCTACTGGCTTTTGGTGTTTGCCCTGTACGCCCGCATTCGTTCTCGGTTGACTTCCTTCCGTTCCTGGGTCCAAATCTTTACCGTTTTCAGCTTCAGTTTTTCTTGGAAACCTTTATAAGCTTGAAGTTTCCCTTTGAGTGGGACGCGCTCCTGAATGTCTGTTGGTGTAATCCCCACTTCTTTCAGATCTTTATCCAGTTCAATGAACCAGGCCCATTTTGTTTTCCTCTCCTGAAAGTAATTTATGTTGCGGTTGGTCAGTCTCGCTGGGCTCATTCGTTTCACATGCCCAAAAATGGTAACCTTCTCTTCCGGATGACGTTGCTTATCTTCTCCACATGAGTATATAGGTCATGGTTATGTCGACTTCTGTATTCCCCATTGTCTTTGATGGAACCCAATATCTTTCTCAACATTTTCCTGTCTTTGGCCTCCAGTTTCTCGACCAAGCCTTTTTTGTTCATCGTGAGGCATTCAGAAGCATGCAAGACCTCCGGACGGATGACACTGCAGTAATGTTTTAGTTTTGCGTTGAAGGATATTGACCTTTTCTTATAGATGTCCTTAGTTAAATGGTAAGCCATTTCCATTTTGCTCATGCGTGATGTGAATGCTTCTTTCTCTGATAATATTCCTTTCCTGACCCGTCCTGAAAATAAAAGTACATGGCCATTGGCTGAATTAAAAATAAAATAAAAATAGGTGTTATAATTTCTCCCTATATTATATTATTATTATTAGTATTATATTATGGCGTACAACGACGAGACAAATCCTCTCGGTGCCAGCAACAAAACTCGGGGGCCCTAAAGGGTCCTCGAAAACTACATTATAAGGCTCTAAATCCAACAGTTTCTGAAATATTCCCAGAAAACTAATTAAATTTAATTTAACACACTAATGAAGGAATGCAAATCGGTAACCATGAGAACATTATCTCAAGGGGTGGCATACAACTTTCCATCTATTTCTGTAATAAGCAATGCCACTCCATTTATTACATTTCTGTGAAAGTTTGCAAATGGCTATAAGGTTATCACGGAACTAACGTAGACCGTATAATTCATCAATGCAATTAAGGGGGTGAAGGGGTAACCTAGAATTTTTTCATGCAATTTTCACGTTCGACATATAGTACAGAAGGTCTATTATATCTCCAAACAGCAACATTATTTTCAAAAATTCCTGAATTGAACCAGCATTTTTTGCGGCTTTTAGGAATTTGGGCAATTTGAGGCTAAAGAACCTGAATTTTCATGCACCACAAGCCTTTATAATTTATGAAAGGGGTCTTCCTGTGTATGGGCACCTTGCACAACGTGGAGGGTCAGTTTTTATGTGACGTGTATTGCGTTTCGTCTGCAAGGCTTTCAATTGTATTTCACGTCAGGAAGTACACATTAGGTGAATTTAGTCTGAGAGCACATTTTAACTATTATTTTTTTTGTCGACATACGGGTTCATCGTAAGGATGATTTTATTTGATACTGTGTGGTAGATATACCCATATTTGGATATCTGGGTAATATGTTGTAGACAATAGAATTGTCTGTCTGTCTTTCTTTGTATCTTTATGTACGCCTATACCTCGTGTTTGGATGCTTGGTGTATCGTAAAATTAGGTATGGTAACCATGAGAGTCAATACACCAATCATTTATAAAACTCTTCACCGTACTTTTCATACAGTAGAAGGGTGGATATAGAGAAAAAATTCTCAATATATGCTAAAATAGGCGAAATATAAAAATTATCCTAGAAGGACGACCAAAGCATATGTTGCGCTTCTCAATGTGAGACACAAAATTCGGGAATCTATAATGGGTCTCCGAAAACTACATTTTAAGGGCCTTAAATTAAGTGTGTGTGCTATTCCCAGTAAACTAACTTCGTTCTGATAAACTTGAACGAATGACAAACCGCTAACCATTGCAACAGTAGCTAAATTGATAATGTCTGGTGTTAACAACGAACACCGTTCGAAGAACGGGTACTTCTGCTAGTTTTATATAAATGCGACGTGACGTTGGGGAGATTTTGATATTTATGTGCCATTGTTGTACTGTATTGTCGTTATTGTCTGATTATTTGCGTTCTTTAACAAATTATTTTCATTATTATTCAAAATTAAACGATACATCAAACATAGCATTCATGATTGAGACGTTGCTAAGTGTATTCTTTATAACTACAAATTTCGTGGGCGAAGCCGCGATGACTAATGCTAGTCTATCATAAAATTAAGCCGATCGTTTGCACTCCTAGAGCCACTACAATTACGCACGTTATCAGACTAATTACATAAACATCCAACTGCAAGACCTGTTGATCAAGATGTTCCTGACCATAAATTAAACGACAACGTAGATATCTCTGTGTTTAGTACCTTTGTAAGTGTGATTGCAGTTTTAAACCATCCAAAGGTACTGCTGATTGAGAACTGTTAAGTAGTCAGCCCAGAGGCTGGTTGGATCTTCAAAACATACCGCCATAGGCAGCATTATAATAAGGGGTAAGGGAAATTTCCCGAAATCCGTCCCCTCACCGTAATTCGTCCCCCGCTTTAATATCCGTAGACAGTGCTACTATCTTCCGAGAGGAGCATGAAAATCTTCACAATCGTTCAGTGACTACTGGCAGTTACACACCTGCTTTGTTCTGTTCGTTTGCACTGTAATAGTTATTCTGAGAGTTGCTCGAGTTTTAAATCAACTTAAAATCGTTATATTGACGTTTCACGTTTTCATCATTTAGCGATTGATAATTATACACTACTACTTCAATATTGCGTAATTCTTGAATATAGTCGTGTGGCTGTAGTCGATTGGTCAGGAGCCTTCACCATTTTTGTTATAACTCGAGACCTAAATCCGCCCCCTTTGCATTTCTCAAATTTAATTCTGGTCAGAGGGCTGGAACGGGTACAGTTAGCCTCTTGAGGTGAAATAGAAGAAAAGTGTGTTCTATTCCCACCTCAGTGATCCTGGAAGTGGTTTTCCGCTATTTTTACGATTTTCATCTGGATGGGTAACTTGTGTTTAACAAGATGTTCAGTAAAGAACATATAGCCTACTTTCTCCTAAATGCATGGGTATTGTTATAACTCTTTGTCCTTTTCAAGGAGTATAATTGAATGTTGGTTGTAGTAGCTTGTTGAAATACAACGTGCTATAGGGATATTAAACATGAATATGAGGTGCCCTGTGCTAGTGCTACCTCTGTAAAAAAATTCATTCAATTCGGTTTCACCGAGTTTGAATTGATCCGGGGAATGGATTTGCACACATACATGGCCGCTATTTGCAAACTATTGGGCTGATGACCTTGTAGTCAGTCATAAGATGCTTTCCACAAAAAGGCATGTTGTTGCAAAATCCGGTAGAGATCAAATTATTAGGATGGTCGAAATTTGATTTAAGCTTTTAACATTTGGGTGGCCGTCATTCCATTTCCGTCAAGATGGCGGCGATATAACCATGACACTGAGGTGCCTTTTGCTAGTGCTACCTCTGTACCAAATTTCGTTCAATTCGGTTTCACCGTGTTTGAATTGATAGGGGGAATCGATTTGCACACATACTTAGCCACCATCTGCAAACTATTGGGCTGATGATCTAGCAGTTTGGTCAGAATATGCTTCCCACATAAAGATTTGTTGTTGCAAAATTTGGTAGAGACTAGATTATTAGGTTGGTTGTAATTACATTTTAGCCTTTAACATTTGGGTGGCCGCGATTACGTTTCCGTCAAGATGGCGGTGATATAAAACATGACACTGAGGTGGCCTTTTCTAGTGCTACCTCTGTACCAAATTTCGTTCCATTCGGTTTCACCGTGTTCGAATTAATAGGGGGAATCGATTTTCACACAAAGATGGCCACCATCCGCAAAATATTAGGCTAATGACCTATTAGTTTGGTCAAAGGATGCTCCCTCCATAATGGTATGTTGATGCAAAATTTGGTAGAGATCGGATGATTAGGTTAATCGTAATTTGATTTAAGCTTTGAACATTTGTGTGGCCGCCATTACGTTTCCGTCAAGATGGCGGTGATATAAAACATGACACTGAGGTGGCCTTTTCTAGTGCTACCTCTGTACCAAATTTCGTTCCATTCGGTTTCACCGTGTTCGAATTAATAGGGGGAATCGATTTTCACACAAAGATGGCCGCCATCCGCAAAATATTAGGCTAATGACCTATTAGTTTGGTCAAAGGATGCTCCCTCCATAATGGTATGTTGATGCAAAATTTGGTAGAGATCGGATGATTAGGTTAATCGTAATTTGATATAAGCTTTGAATATTTGTGTGGCCGCCATTACGTTTCCGTCAAGATGGCGGCGATATAAAACATGACACTGAGGTGCCCTTTGCTACTGCTACCTCTGTACCAAATTTCATTCCATTCGGTTTCACCGTGTTCGAATTAATAGGGGTAATCGATTTTGACACAAAGATGGCCGCCATCCGCAAACTATTAGGCTAATGACCTATTAGATTTGTCAAAGGATGCTTTCTCCATAAAGGTATGTTGTTGCAAAATTTGGTAGAGATCGGATGATTAGGTTAGTCGTAATTTGATTTAAGCTTTGAACATTTGTGTGGCCGCCATTACGTTTCCATCAAGATGGAGGTGATATAAAACATGACACTGAGGTGCCCTTTGCTAGTGCTACCTCTGTACCAAATTTCATTCCATTCGGTTACACCGTGTTCGAATTAATAGGGGTAATCGATTTTGACACAAAGATGGCCGCCATCCGCAAACTATTAGGCTAATGACCTATTAGATTTGTCAAAGGATGCTTTCTCCATAAAGGTATGTTGTTGCAAAATTTGGTAGAGATCGGATGATTAGGTTAGTCGTAATTTGATTTAAGCTGTGAACATTTGTGTGGCCGCCATTACGTTTCCATCAAGATGGAGGTGATATAAAACATGACACTGAGGTGCCCTTTGCTACTGCTACCTCTGTACCAAATTTCATTCCATTCGGTTTCACCGTGTTCGAATTAATAGGGGTAATCAATTTTGACACAAAGATGGCCGCCATCCGCAAACTATTAGGCTAATGACCTATTAGATTTGTCAAAGGATGCTCCCTCCATAAAGGTATGTTGTTGCAAAATTTGGTAGAGGTCGGATGATTAGGTTAGTCGTAATTTGATTTAAGCTTTGAACATTTGTGGGGCCGCCATTACGTTTCCGTCAAGATGGCGGCGATATAAAACATGACACTGTGGTGCCCTTTGCTAGTACTACCTCTGTACCAAATTTCGTTCCATTCGGTTTCACCGTGTTCGAATTAATAGGGGCAATCGTTTTTCACACAAAGATGGCCGCCATCCACAAACTATTAGGCTGATGACCTATTAGTTTGGTAAAAGGATGCTGCCCCCATGAGGGTATGTTGTTGCAAAATTTGGTAGAGATCGGATGATTAGGTTAGTCGTAATTTGATTTAAGCTTTGAACATTTGTGTGGCCACCATTACGTTTCCGTCAAGATGGCGGCGATATAAAACATGACACTGAGGTGTCCTTTGCTAGTGCTACCTTTGTACCAAATTTCGTTCAATTTGCGCTCACCGTGTTCGAATTGATAGGGGGGGACAGACATTCAGAGTACACACACTCACACACACACACTCACACACACTCACACACACACATACACACACACAGACAGACACACTTTTTTTCGCCCTGTAGTGATCTCATAAGTCTACTTTCATTTTTTGCAAAAATCGAAAGTAGGCTAAAAATACAAGAAAATATTACTTACGTCTCAATAAATTTATTATAAGAGATCTTACGACGATCTAAAACAATTCGCGCGCCGTAACACTTTTGTTAAATCTACTCGTCCACTACTTATAGTAATATGGATTTACTAAGTCAGAAACCTTTGCAGGAGTGTACACAACAACTCACCAAGTTTCATCGCAATCGAATATAAATTTTAAAAAACACTTTTTATAAATCCATTCAATTATACTAATTTTATAATTATTTCAAATAACATTTTGCTTTTTAAATTATCCTAATTCACAAATTATTTTTTATATAAAAACTGGTACAATAAATAGTGGAAGGTTCTTTATCAAGCCATAAATCTATGAAATGGGACCGCCGGCTTTACTTCCCCTCGGAAGGAAGGCATACTGAGGGATTTTTAACGCTCTTAAAAATCCGGCGACTTCGGCTGGGTTTGAACCCGTGACCTCGGGCGTAGAAGCTCAGCACGCTACCAACTACGCCACCGAAGCCGCCTTCTCTTAAGGGTAAGAGTTGAAAATAAGACCTCCTTCTACTGTAGATTCAGACCCCATTTCCCTCCATTCCGGGTAGGTGCGTGATTAGATTACACCACGAGTGGTTAACAACTGATGGTAGTATGAGCCATTGTATCAAGAGTTGGAGAAAGGTCAACCTTCGACCTTGGACAGCTCATAAGTATAATTATTTTGTGCTCTTCCCCAGAATGCACGGAATTCTAATTTGAGTTTCAACGGAGTTCGTAATTTCAACTCTTACCCTCCATATCCTTGTGATACTTTTTTTCTTTTATCCTTTCCTTCTGATAGTTTTTTTCAGCCCAAGTCAGAAATATCGATTCAAGAGTCGCTAGAGACTTAATTCTGTATGAAAGGAGCTTATGTCGAATGTTTTACATTTTAATACCTTACTGTTGATCGCTGTATTCAGAACTTGATCCAGGCAGAACTGTCATGCCCTTTATTGGTTCACCGGGGCCATCAAGGCACTAATGGATTACATCAAGTCTCTTGAGAGAGACAGGCAGCAAGGGAAATGTCGAAGCCTCAGTCGAACAAAATACATTCCACGATTGTGATGAATTATTCTTCAAAATTCAGAAAGAAATACAATATGATATAAACTGGAAAAGATACGCTTGGTAAGATACCGCGGCTGGTAATGGTAATTAGTTTCTTATGTGATATTAATTTGAAGGCTATGAAATATCATACGCAATGGTAGAAAAGAAGGCAATGGAGAAGCTTGTATCGAAGTGAGGCAACTGACTTTCTTGCTTATAGAGGAAAGGTGAAAGGCATTACTTCATTAATGAAGTATAACACCTAATGATACGAAATACCTTCACATTATTCTGAAAGGTAAATATTCCTTTCTTCACTTTGGTCCATATCTCGATGTAAAAATTCATTGTAAATGAGTTCTCAGATTATTAGGTTTGTATCCCTACCATTAACATGGTAAGGGTATGCAACACTGTTCCTAAAATACCACAATTGCAATAAGGAAGTCATCATGTTAATACCATATCATTAATAGATCAGACACTCAAGTACTAAATTTCATGCGACTGTAGGACCCCTAAAGTCAAGTCAAGTGGTGTAGATTTTACAGGTAGACGGAAGAACTTTAACGAGGGCTTGAGCCATAAGGTTAAGGTTACCGTCCACAACTCACTGGATATTGCAGGATTTTGCAAGTAAATGGACCTTTCCAGTCCTCCATAAAGTATCAATAGGGTTAATGTCAGTAAAACTCAAGGCCACACCATTCAGTGGAACTGTAAAGAAAGAATTCCTTGAACCAATTTTGGACAACTTGAGCGTAGGAAGCTCGGTGTTCGTATTTAGAGAAGTGCGATTTCTTTCGTTTTATTTTTTAAGGAGAGCTCAAGTGAATTTGTAGATGAAATACCACTAATTCAAATTATTTTCACGATCAGGGTGTTCGCAATTGTGAAATGCCCTGTGGAGTTTTTCGAGCTTGATTTGCCTTGTTACTCACTGCCACCGTTTCAAATGTATTAATATACAATAGGTTATTATTATTAGCATTATCATATACACATAAAATATGAGGGAAATGTATAATACGTTCATACTTTTATTTGCAGGCGTTTGCAGTTCAACATGGAGTTCTGGTATTTTTGGCTTCTTCTTATGGCTTCAATTTCATGCTTCGAATTGTCTTCAGAACGTGAAACGGCGACGTGCGTGAAACATGTTCTGTCCAGATATTTCTTGAACGTAGTGGACACTATCGTGATTGGTATACATCTAATGGCACCCATGATGGAAGAGAAAGCTAGTACAAAGTCTATAATAAACAGGATGAAGGAAATGGGAACGGATGAAGACCACATTCTGCGTTTTTGTCACAGGGAGTTGTTGCCAGTAATAATAGTAGACATTAACCATACGAAATCCTGGAACCATTTAAGCATACAGAACAAGACGGTAGGTTATCTTCTGGAAGTCTCAAGAAGGGAGGATCTCTCCCGGTATTTGGGTATTTTGTCAAATCTCAAACTATGGAATTCAAGAACTCGCTTTGTTGGCGTAGTAAAACACATTCCTCGAAGTGTACAAGATCAGCAGGAAACTGTTCGTGATCTCCTCTCCGAAATGTGGTTGATGAAAGTGTTCAACGTTGTCATCATGATTCCATCCCCGTACAGTTCCAAAATAAGCTTCATTTTAGAAATATATGGATGGTTACCATACACTAATACAAACAACTGTGGACAGGATGTTCAAGATATAGTTCTCTTAGATTGTTGGATCGCCGGAAAATTCAACAAAAGTACATCCCTATTTCCCAGAACTATTCCAATGGATCTTCATGGCTGTTTTGTTAAGTATTCTACCTTAATTATGGAACCATATGTGTTCGCTCCGAATTCGTCAAAGCCACATTTTAGTGGCATAGAGGTAAATCTTCTGTTTACTATAGCAACCAAAGCGAACTTTACCCCATTACTCGCTTCATACGAACAGTCAGACAGCCCTGACTGGGGCTCACCACTACAAAATGGAACATGGACTGGACTAATGGGAGATCTAGCGAGTGGAACGTCTGATGTAGTATTCGGAGTTTTGCGATATTCTGAAAGTAGAATGGGAATATCAGATTCAACTACCACATACATGCAAGAGAGTTTAGATGTGATGTTACCAAGCACAAAAGTAATTCCTATGTGGGAAAACCTATTTAGAATATTCCCCGTAAATATGTGGGTGATGTTGATAGCAGTGTATTGTATCGTGTCTGTTGTGATCCCAGTGATTGCCAGAAGATCTCACTTTGCTGAGTGGGGGAGTTACAAACGCTTCACGTCTTCAGTTCTAAACTGTTTGTTAATCCTCCTGGGTCTGTCAGTGAACAGAAAGCCTAAGAATATTTTGATAAAAGTAATCTTTCTAGCGTGGGTGTTTGTTTGCATACAGATCAATACTGCTTATCAGTCAGCGCTGATAAGCTTTCTCACACATCGTGGTTATCAATCAAAGATCAAATCATTGGAGGATCTGGCTAACTCTGGCTTGAAGTTTGCAATGCTCGACAGCATCACCTATCCTTTTCTAGGAGATGATGATCCAATGAGAGATGTTCTTAAAGGGCATAAAAAATGTAACTCTGTCGACAATTGCATGGATAAGGTAGCGGCAGGTACAGACACTGCGACGTTGCAGAACAAACTAGTACTCTTGTATACGCTTTCTGAAAGGTTCTTGACTCACAGGATTTCCTGCGAGTGCTACCCTCTTCCTTTCCCGATATTAGTATTTCATGTGTCTATGCTCCTCTCCAAAGGAAGTCCCTTACTTCCGCTATTTGACAGAGTCATTAAGAATTGCGCGGAGACTGGCATAATACAGAAATGGACGGAAGACTATCTTGTTTCCCAAGTGCACAAGTTAGTCGCAAATGATGGTGACACAGAGCATATTCCACTTGCAATGACGCACCTCCAGACTTCATTTGTTATGTTACTGATTGGCATAAGTTTCAGCACAATAACTTTCATTGTAGAATTCATGTATTGGAAGATGAGACAGGCCATTTGAGTTATTGTGTCATTAAGTGAATGTAAGTATCGATTCATTCCATGGATCAGCACCAAATAGAGATCATTATTGACCGTGATACAGGAACTCAAAGGAATCAATTAAGGCGACACTCCTGAGATAAACAGATATTTTTACCTAATGCATGGATTTTCACGAAACTTTGTGGGAATGTCACCCAAACAAAAGTAGAGATATCACAAACATTTGTTTCATATATAACTAACAGTTTTTCCAAAATAATGTTTTTTGAATTTTTTTGTGGAATTTTTAATTCCTTTTTTTTTCATAGATTTCAAATGATATGTTAATGGAAATTTGGAATTAGGTAGATAATACTTCTTTAAAAAACACTACGTATCGATTTTTCTGTAAATAATTTATATAATGAGATATAATCGTACTAAATTTGAGTAATTTTCTTGTTCAAAAATTTTGGACTTTTAAATCCCTACTACTGGGAAGAATTCTGCAATCAAGAATTCCATACGCAGGTTTCCTAATATAGCTGTGATACATATACCTTACAAATTTTATTACATTTGGCAGAATATTATGGGAGAAAAATGGGATTTAAATGTAAAATTATAATTGGCGGGAAAATTAAAGCAAAGTTCAAGTGACGAATATTAGTAATTCTGGAAGCTTGTCTAGTATCTTGATACACAACTACAAGAGGTTACTTGCGCGCGAACTTCACAAAAGTAAACAGACTGGCTACCGCCACAGAACTCACAAGAAAGAAGAAACATACAAGAATAACAAAACTTATAGTTATGCATGGATTTTCACGAAACTTTGTGGGAATGTCACCCAAACAAAAGTAGAGATATCACAAACATTTGTTTCATATACATTTAATGGTTTTTCCAAAATTATTTCTTTATTTTTTTATTTTTGGAATTTTTAATTCCATTTTTTTCCATAGATTTCAAATGACATGTTAATGGAAATTTGGAATTAGGTAGATAATACTTCTTTAAACAAGATGTTCAGTAAAGAACATATAGCCTACTTTCTCCTAAATGTATGAGTATAGTTATAACTCGTTGTTATTATCAAAGAGTATAATAGAACTATTCTTTGTTGAAGACCTTAGATACGATTTACCTCTACCAAACTCCACAACCTAGGTAAAAACTGCTACCATCATTGAAGAAAGAAAGATAAGAAGTATATCAAGAATGTTATGGATCTGGAGACATAATCGACCGGACTGGCTGCGTGGCTCAGCGGTAACGTTCTCGCTTGCTGGGCCCTAGGTTGCAGGTTCGTATCCTGGCGCAGTCAGCTGGCATTTGAGGGTGCACAAATGCGAGGGAGCCGTGTCAGTACATTTACTGGCACGTTAAAGATCCCCTTCGGGCCAAAATTCCGGCACCCCGGTGTCTCTAAAAGCAGCAGTAGTTAAAAGGGATGTAAAACCAATAACATTATTATTATTATTATTATTATTATTATTATTATTATTATTACATATACGACCTGCCGTGGGCCACATCCAACTTTGAGTTGAGGCATGTCTTTACACGTCTGGTTGTGCATGGCTTTCACAACCCTAATTGAATTAACAAATGTTTCCATGACCCTACAGAGACGTGTGTATACAAACTATGTGGATATTTTCGATTGCTATTTGCCTGAAATAAAAGTAGTAATTAATAACCTGAACTAACACCAACGGCTTGAATTCAGTTACTATGTGAAATCGTTTTGTTCTTTACTTCAAATAACATTTTCAAGTAACGCAAAATAGGCTGTTACAAACCCTTTAAAATAAAAAGTAAAAATGTATCGTAGTATCATCTTGTCATTCTTCAAATTCGATGCGCATAGAATGCCAATGGTATAGTAATCAATGGAGCCCCACGTTGACTAGTCGTGACATCTAGTGGTGAAATATCGAACAATATAATCGTAACAGAGCGAGTGCATTCTAGCGGCCAGAAGAAGAAACTTTTCAATAAAATCTGGAAGTTAATAAGTAGGTCGGCGTGCAGTTACCTTTTTGGCAGCTAGATGTCTCGAGTAAATCAGCTGGCGAATTATGTTTTAATTAAATATATATTTTACACCATAATATGCACAATATAACGCTTAATTTTAAAACGTCCGAGTCATTACAAAACAATAAACATATAACATTTCAAGCAAAAAACCTAGCTCTGATCGGGTTTGAACCATAGGCATTAGAGCGATAGGCTAACGCACTACCACTGAGCTAATTGTGTCAACGAATATCGTTCTATATAAAATGACTTACATAGAACTTGTTAGCAAATAATGATTTATACTATACGATTTCATCACTGGAGTATATTATTTATATATAAAGCATTTCATACAAAGTTTATTTATCTTGTATCAGTACGCTATATTGCATGCAATACTCAAATTAATGAAATATAAGTCAGGCACAAGATATCCGCTGCCATCTTGTCTTATTACTGAATCGGCTCAGCTTTTTAAAATCACGTCTGCACTATAGTATTACAAAATAAACTTTTAATTTCGAACGTGCCTCTTCCTTTAGAACAGTTAAAACGATTCTCGGCTCGATAATCGGAACTGGTGGGTCCCATGATATGGATTATAAAGTTTGCATAATTCGCACGGCCGCCATCCTGAAATGGTATGGCAGACGACCTTGTAGTTTGGTCACAAGACGCATCCTATACGAAGGTATGTTGTTACTAAATTTGGTAGAGATCGGATGATTTGGTTAGTCGTTATTTGATTTTAAGTTTTGAACGTTTGAGTGGCCGCCATTCAGTTTTAGTTATGATGGCGGCGATATAAAACATGACACTGAGGTGCCCTTTGCTTGTTCTACCTCTGTACCAAATTTCGTTCTATTCGGTTTCACCGTGTTCGAATTGATAGGGGGGGACAGACATTCAGAGTACACACACTCACACACACTCACACACACACATACTCACACACATACACACACACAGACAGACACACTTTTTTTCGCCCTGTAGTGATCTCACTAGTCTACTTTCATTTTTTGCAAAAATCGAAAGTAGGCTAAAAACACTACGTATCGATTTTTAGCCTACTTTCGAGTTTTGCAAAAATGAAAGTAGACTTATGAGATCACTACAGGGCCAAAAAATGTGTGTCTGTCTGTGTGTGTGTATGTGTGTGAGTCTGTGTGTGTGTGTGTGTGTGTGTGTGTGTGAGTGTGTGTACTCTGAATGTCTGTCCCCCCCCTATCAATTCGAACACGGTGAAACCGAATTGAACGAAATTTGGTACAGAGTTAGAACAAGCAAAGGGCACCTCAGTGTCATGTTTTATATCGCCGCCATCTTAACTAAAACTGAATGGCGGCCACTCAAACGTTCAAAACGTAAAATCAAATAACGACTAACCAAATCATCCGATCTCTACCAAATTTGGTAACAACATACCTTCGTATAGGATGCGTCTTGTGACCAAACTACAAGGTCGTCCGCCATACCATTTCAGGATGGCGGCCGTGCGAATTATGCAAACTTTATAATCCATATCATGGGACCCACCAGTTCCGATTATCGAGCCGAGAATCGTTTTAACTGTTCTAAAGGAAGAGGCACGTTCGAAATTAAAAGTTTATTTTGTAATACTATAGTGCAGACGTGATTTTAAAAAGCTGAACCGAGTCAGTAATAAGACAAGATGGCAGCGGATATCTTGTGCCTGATTTATATTTCACTAATTTGAGTATTGCATGCAATATAGCGTACTGATACAAAATAAATAAACTTTGTATGAAATGCTTTATATATAAATAATATACTCCAGTGATGAAATCGTTTAGTATAAATCATTATTTGCTAACAAGTTCTATGTAAGTCATTTTATATAGAACGATATTCGTTGACACAATTGGCTCAGTGGTAGAGCGTTAGCCTATCGCTCAAATCTCCATGGTTCAAACCCGATCAGAGCTAGGTTTTTGCTTGAAATTTTATATGTTTATTGTTTTGTAATGACTCAGACGTTTTAAAATTAAGCGTTATATTGTGCATATTATGGTGTAAAATATATATTTAATTAAACATAATTCGCCAGCTGATTTACTCGAGACATCTAGCTGCCAAAAAGGTAACTGCACGCCGACCCACTTATTAACTTCCAGATTTTATTGAAAAGTTTCTTCTTCTGGCCGCTAGAATGCACTCGCTCTGTTAGGATTATATTGTTCGATACTTCACCACTAGATGTCAGGACTAGTCTACGTGGGGCTCCATTGATTACTATACCATTGGCATTCTATGCGCATCGAATTTGAAGAATGACAAGAGGATACTACGATACATTTTTACTTCTTATTTTAAAGGGTTTGTAACAGCCTATTTTGCGTTACTTGAAAATGTTATTTGAAGCAAAGAACAAAACGATTTCACATAGTAACTGAATTCAAGCCGTTGGTGTTAGTTCAGGTTATTAATTACTACCTTTATTTCAGGCAAATAGCAATCGAAAATATCCACATAGTTTGTATACACACGTCTCTGTAGGGTCATGGAAAGATTTGTTAATTCAATTAGGGTTGTGAAAGCCATGCACAACCAGACGTGTAAAGACATGCCTCAACTCAAAGTTGGATGTTGCCCATGGCAGGTCGTATATGTAATAATAATAATAATAATAATAATAATAATAATAATAATAATAATAATAATAAGGTTGCCTAGGGATTGCTGGTACAGGTTAGGTTAACATTGCCACAAATACTTCGTTTAAAATAGTTTAATCTATGCCCTGTATTGTGTGTTTATTACTCCGTTTACTCAATTAATCCAATTGGGCCCCTATAACAGATATTCATTTTGTAATGTCGTTTATTTCGTTAGAAACAGGGGTTAGGATTGAGTTAAATGACATCAGTTGGATCACATATTTACAAAGAATCTGCGTCGATCAGTCAAAATAACACACTAGCATTCACAGGAATGTTCTTGCCATAGGTATCAAAGGCAATACCCAGGCAATACCTGGCTGAAGGTATAAAAAGCACACAGGAAAGGCAATAATAATAATTTGCTTTAAGAAATGTCACTGCCTGTGATACGGCAGGTTACCTCTAGAACCACCGCTAGAGGTGACAATACGCAAACCGGTGGCAGTGGGATGACAAGCTGCTGTCCACCCACCAGTAGACCCGAAGAAGCTCCAGCAGCTCAAGACGATATTGGCGGTACACAAAATCTCGAGTCTCGCACCGCACCTGACGGCAGTGCCTTTGTAATAAATACAACCACTCTCGCAGGTAAGCCCAGAAAACGCATGAAATGGGAATCTCATATGAATGAATATATCATGCGGGCATATTATCGAATAACTCGTGTTGAAACAGATATAACAAACTACCGCCAAGCACTGCATGCGGCTTTCAAGCAGCAGTATCCTCTGTTTAGCATCACTGAGCAACGAGTCGCGGATCAAAGAAGAGCAATTGTAAAGAATCATTTAGTTCCCGACCCTGTTCTGGATCGAATCAGACAGGAGATATCTCATGAACTATATCCCTCAGTTGCAAGTGGTGAAACTAACCAAATAAATATTGACAATGAGGTCTCCATGAATGAATCGACTCACGTAAATGAACTTCAGAATGGGGAAACAAGCCATCATTCCAAGATCCAAGACGAATTTAATTCAGCTCTGCTTGAATATGCAGGTACTGACCCTACCCAACGTCCAATACTTCCGAGGCAGCAGTCTTCCCGCAAGTTTGCCATGGTGTCGAAAGAACTGAACGAAACCGTACTTCCCAACTATTTAGAAGAGCACCAATCTTTCATGGAGGTTCATACTGCTATCTATTGTGCAGCACTAGCTGCAGTACGAATTAATGGGGGTAGGCCACGACCTCCAAACCAACAGTCTGCTTCAAGGAAACCCAGCGATCCACCATGGGCAAAACGTTTAAAACAACGCATTGAACAACTACGCCAGAATGTGAACAGACTGCAACAGTATAAGAATGGAGTGAGAAGTAGACGTCTGAACAACCGCATACGAAGGATCATGATGGACTCCTCACCAGAAGAATTTCAGGTCCCCGAGGACGCAGTGATAACAGAAGTACTTGATACTTATAAACAAAAACTTGCAGCCCTCTCTAAGCGTCTTAAGAGATTCCAGAACACTACCGAACGGAAGAAACAGAACAATGACTTCAAGAGAAATGAGAGAAAGTTCTATGAAGACCTGAAAAAGACACCTCAAGTTCAGAATGATTCTCCAGAAGGACCCAGTGCGAAGAGTGTTACCGACTACTGGTCATCAATATGGTCTAGGCCGGAAGAACACAACAATGAAGCTCCGTGGTTTAAGGAAATAGAGAATGCTACCAGACGAATAAATCAAATGGCACATAGAGACGTTGATGTTGAGGAACTACGCCAGGTCATCAGCAGCCTACAGAATTGGAAAGCACCTGGAATTGACCGGATCCATAATTACTACTATAAAAGGCTCACATGTACCCACCGTTTACTGGCTATTCACATACAATGTTTTCTGGAAAATCCTGCTGCATTTCCAGTTTTCCTAGCCAGAGGGTTAACCTATCTCAAGCCTAAGGACTCTAAAATCACAAACCCATCTAAATATCGCCCCATCACCTGCTTGCCAAACTTTTATAAGATCATTACATCCATTATTGCAAATCGAATTCGTGCGCATTGTGAGGAAAACGCCATTCTCGCAGAGGAGCAAAAGGGTTGCAGAAGGAATTCTCAAGGATGTAAGGAACAGCTCACTATTGATGCCGTGGCATTAGAGCAGGCCTGTCGTAGATCACGAAATCTTTATGCCTGCTTTATTGATTACTAAAAAGCTTTCGATTCCGTGCCTCATACATGGCTTATATAGAGCTTGGAGACTTACAAGGTCAACCCTATTATAGTGAACTTCCTGAAGTGCGCAATGGTTTCATGGAGCACTGCCCTCCAACTTACAGTGGGTGACACTCGTTTAACATCTTCATTAATACCGATTCGCCGAGGAATTTTCCAAGGAGACTCGCTAAGCCCACTCTGGTTTTGTCTGGCATTGAATCCTCTCTCGCAAATCCTGATCAGTAGCAACTACGGATTTAGTATTAAAGGTAATCATGGTGAAGCGTACAAGATGAACCATCTTCTTTACATGGATGACATTAAACTGTATGCATCAACTAAAGTGCACCTACAATATCTGATCTCTATCACTCAGAGCTTTTCTTCAGATATCCATATGCAGTTTGGTTTTGATAAGTGCAGAACACAGACTGTTATTAGAGGCTCGCACTCTGCACAAGGAATACCTGTTGGAGAGGGACAGAGAAGTATTCAGCCGTTGGAGGAAGGCGCATTGTACAAATATCTTGGGTTCGCCCAGAGTACCCGTCTCAGACATGGTGATATCAAGAAGAACATAACTGAGCAGTATACTTCACGACTTCGCAGTGTTCTCACTTCAAAACTTAGCGCTAAACATATCATTAAGGCAGTTAACACATTTGCAATGCCCGTAGTTACATACTCCTTTGGTATAATCAGGTGGACTCAAACTGAACTGCACGATCTGCAACGAAAAACATCGGTGCTTTTATCACGCCATCGTATGCACCATCCGAAATCAGCAACAGAGCGCCTGACTCTACCTCGGTCAGAAGGTGGTAGTGGACTGATAGACATCATGAACCATACAAAACAAGTGACAACTCTGCGTGCATTTTTCCACAACAAAGGAGAAACATCCCATCTCCACCACACTGTATCTTCAGCTGATGATAATTACACACCGCTCCATCTGTCATCTTTAGATTCACCAGTAAAAGAAATTAAAACTACTGAATACAAGATCGGGAATTGGAAACAGAAGGCGCTTCATGGGAAGTTTCCACATGAGTTGGACCAGCCTCACATCGACAAGTTAGCGTCGCACGCATGGCTGACCCACTCGGTCCTCTTTCCGGAAACAGAGGGATTTGTTGTAGCTATCCAAGATCAAGTTGTTGCTACTCGAAGCTATCGGAAATTTATCATAATAGATCCAACAACAGAGAGTGAGAAGTGTCGCCGCTGTAGCAAATGTAGTGAAACCATTCAACACGTTATATCAGGTTGTTCCCACCTTGCCAACACTGACTACAAACATCGACACGATCAAGTTGCCAACATTATCCACCAGAAACTGGCCTTGAAGTACAAACTTCTTCGAAGCTCCGTCCCCTATTGGAAATACACACCATCTGCAGTACTCGAAAATGCCACACACAAGCTCTATTGGGACAGAGGAGTTGTGACAGATGTCGCAGTCAGTAACAACCGGCCAGATATCATTGTCATCAATAAAGTACACAAAGAGGCATTACTGATTGATATCGCATGTCCCAACACTCAAAACATCCAAACAACAGCTGCTACTAAAATATCTAAGTACACAGAGCTGGCAATTGAGATAAAGCAGATGTGGAAACTTGATTCGGTGACTACCATCCCAATAATTGTATCATGTACTGGTGTTATTCCGAAAACTCTCCACAGTAGTCTATCAATATTGAATCTGCACCCGCAGATATATATTGAACTTCAGAAGGCAGTTCTGTTAAACACATGCCATATTGTTAGGAAGTTCCTTGGTGACAATGCCCTGGCCAATACTCAGCAAAGCTCGATGATCCAGATGGGAACATAGCCCATCCTACAAATGAAGGAGACTCGTGAAGACTGCGGGCACGACATGGATGTGAAGTCTCTGAACAATGTAATAGAAATTATCTCAGTACAGATGGTTCCTTGCTAAGGCCGAACCAGGCTGTAACGGAAAATGTAGCCGGTATTTGCCGTGATAATGTTGTCAAACAATAAACTATAATAATAATAATAATAATAATAATAATAATAATGTTATTGGTTTTACATCCCTTTTAACTACTGCTGCTTTTAGAGACACCGGGGTGCCGGAATTTTGGCCCGAAGGGGATCTTTAACGTGCCAGTAAATGTACTGACACGGCTCCCTCGCATTTGTGCACCCTCAAATGCCAGCTGACTGCGCCAGGATACGAACCTGCAACCTAGGGCCCAGCAAGCGAGAACGTTACCGCTGAGCCACGCAGCCAGTCCGGTCGATTATGTCTCCAGATCCATAACATTCTTGAGATACTTCTTAACTTTCTTTCTTCAATGATGGTAGCAGTTTTTATCTACAGTAGGTTGTGGCGTTTGGTAGAGGTAAATCGTTTCTAAGGTCTTCAACAAAGAATAGTTCTATTATACTCTTTGATAATAACAACGAGTTATAACTATACTCATACATTTAGGAGAAAGTAGGCTATATGTTCTTTACTGAACATCTTGTTCTTTAAATAATTTATACAATGAGATATTATAGTACTAAATTTGTGTATTTTTTGTTCAAAAATATTGCACTTTTACATCCCTACTACTGGGAAGAATTCTGCAATCAAGAATTCCATACGCAGATTTCCTAATATAGCTGTGATACATATACCATACAAATTTTGTTACATTTGGCAGAATATTATGGGAGAAAAATAGGATTTAAATGTAAAATTACTATTGGCGGGAAAATTAAAGCAAAGTTCAAGTGACGTTATCTTCCTGATCCATTACCTAGAAGTCACCAACACCATATGTTTTTCCTTCCTTTAGTTTCTTAGCAGCTTCTGTACGAATATTAGTAATTCTGGAAGCTTGTCTAGTATCTTGATACACAACTACAAGAGGTTACTTGCGCACGAACTTCACAAAAGTAAACAGACTGGCTACCGCCACAGAACTCACAAGAAAGAAGAAACATACAAGAATAACAAAACTTATAGTTATCGGCATTATTGTGGTGATTTCAGGAATACCAATACAAGCATACAATGTTGCTCAATGACAGTAGAGTCAAGTACTGAAATATTAGTCGTTTGCAGGCTTTATAAATTAATTCAGAAACTTGGTAGATCTTACAGCTCGATTCTGTAGAAATATATGCGGGGGGTGGGGGGCTGTTGGCGCATCCCCGGGATGCGTAATTGCAAAGAACAGGGATATTTTATTGATTTGATTGAATGAAAACATGACAATGACATCATAAATAATCTAGCCAAGCAGTTCAGCAGATGCCACACCCATTTCTGCTGTATGCAGACTGACAAAGAAAGCATTATTAAGGTGACAAATTGTTTGAATTCAACGGAATAACTTTGTGACAAGAAAGAAGAAACCCTATCCTTTCAATTTCAGTCATAAAAAAAAATTCACCAAAATGAACAAAATATCGACTTTTATCTCCGGAGTGTCGCCTTAACGAGATGTCAATTACGGAAATATCATAGGGTTAGTGAAATATACATTTGAAGTAAAGAGCAGGACGACCATCCAAGTGAGGAAGCTGTCGTGTTTGAAACTCATTGAATTAATTAAGAACCCATTGGCAGAATGTTTGCTCCACTAAATCTATCATTGTAAAATATAAAGGAATTTATGGATACCGGAAATTGTTTTTGCTTCAAGGGGTGGAACTACGAGGTCATCTGCCCTTTGGGAAGTGTTTGCTGATGAGAATGACATTAAAATACGTTTCCAATTAAATATCATTTGGACGTCCGTATACAAAATATCTCAATGATATTTCATGATCATAACTGAGGATACTTAGTAAACAAAGTTATGTAAATACGTTGTTTTTGTAGTTGATTATTTAGGGGCTTTGTGACATCATGTTCATATAGCCCAGTGTGTGTAGAAATTGTCTGATAACCTGTGTCAGTGTGATGTCTGTACTAGTGTACCCATTTCTTGTCGAGTCGATGCCTCACTGTATTGCTGCCGTTTTTAGGGCTCGTGAAGGAGCAACTCGTTATTAACATCATATTCCGTGCCTTCCCATGATGTTTGGCCACTGAATGTACATGTGATTATTAATTACAGTAATTCCCTAGTAGCCTAATACAAAAATCATTCTGAGTAAGTAATTAAAAATATTTTTTTGAATCGCTTTATCCTCCTAGCTCGGCTTTACCTACGGACTCTGCGAGGGATCATTCCTCTACCGTCGCAAGGATGGTATCTTAGAGCTGAACACACTTTTTCAGCAGATACAACTGGGGATGGTGACTGGCCGGTCTAAATTGGGTGTAATTAAGGAAGGGATTTTGAAGAAAGTCGGCCGTTAAAAGGAACCGTCCTAGCATTTGTCTGGTGGTGGAAATGGGAAACAACGAAAACCATTTTTAGGACGGCCGAGGTGGGGTTCGAACTAACGAAGACATCGAGGCACGAACTATAGCGTTAGCGATGTCGGCCACGGTGACCGGTTTTAGAAAGATAACATATAAAAGAACAATTGAAATTTCACAATATAAATTTTAAAAATATGTATAAGTAACCTTCAAATACAGTAATTCTACTGCTATTAAAATACCTTAAATAATAACGACTAACTGATACCTGTTCATCTACTGATATTGAGGTTGAGTGTAATTAATACCTGTTATAGAAAGGGTATACGACTATTACGTTCTATCTTATTTTAAATCGTACAGACACACTATTCTAGACTTGAACGAAGATTTATTGTATAGGATACCATCTCCTGTTCCCTTATACTGTATCATTTGTCTCACATGCAGGTTGGTTGGTTGGTTCCACAGTTTAGGTGCTGCGACAACGCGGTAATGTAGCCCCGTGTACTTCAGATGTGCGTAGAATCTGTCTGATTACCGGTGTTAATTGTGGTGGCTGCATTAGTGTGTGTTATCTGTTAGGTAGATTTCATTAGAAAGCCAACTATTGCAATGGGTACCATGTTTCGACTTCCGGAAAATTTCGACATATCTTCGCGTTTCACATCCCCCAGACTCCAAAACCACCGTCAGTTCAAAAGTTTATATATAATTTATGTATATATATGTATATCAGTTTCTTATCGACACGATAACAGCCGTAATTTTGCCCCAATCAGTTTGAATTTTTTACATAATGAGTATCCCATTAAAATCTCGGTCGAGTTCGTTAATCGGCAAAATCGGTCGAAGGGGGAGAAAATGGGGGGCTCTTTTGGAAAAAGTGAAATTTCGCTATAACTCTTTTATTACGTGAAATATCGAATCCATTCAAAGTTCATAATATGTGTCGGATAATTGCCAAAAATTTATGTTAAATAAGTTTTTTGATAGCACCAACCATTGACCAAAAGGGTGAAAAAAGTGGGTTTTTCGGGAAACATTAATCATATCTCTCTTAATAGGCACAATATCAAAACCGTACAAAATGGAGAATATTCCCCTAATAATTACCTAAAACTTTTGTCTGAAATAATTTTTCATATGACCCACCATTACACCAAGGGATGAGAAAAATGATTTCGGAATTAAAGAAGATGCCAAGTGCCATCAGAGGTTACCATGACAACGCTTCTAAATTGATGAGGGATGAGCTATCAGAGGTTGCCAAGACAACGCCATTGACGAGATCACATTAATTTTTAGCCTACTTTTCACACTTTGCAAAAATGAGGAAAAAGTAGACTTATGAGATCGATCCGGGAAAATGTCTGTCTGTCCTTCTGTCTGTCTGTCTGTCTATCCTTCTGTCTGTCTGTCTGTCTGTCTCTCTCTGTGTGTGTGTGTGTGTGTGTGTGTCCTCTCAACTCCTAAACGGCTACAGCAATCGAAACCAAATTTAGTATGAGTAAAGATGTATACCGGAATATCTCAGGCACATATTTGAAAAATATGTCAGTGCTACCAACTGCTAAAAAAACGCACTAGAAATTTGAGCTCCATGTTGGATATCTTGGGAGATATACATGGGAGCTATTCCAAAATTGGCACACATGTAGATAATACTATTTCAGTTTAAATTCCAGAAGGCCATACATGACCGTGTTGCCAAAATAATTTTAAGCCTTCTGATAGGTCCAATTTTTAAATTCATATACCTCCTACACTATCAATTCGGTTTCAACCAAATTTTGTATGTTATATGTATACATAAACAGATATGGCTGAGTGTATTCTTAAGAGCCACCAGGGCTGCCAACTGTTAATAATTGCTCTCTCTATTTTTTATCCAAATTCCAATATATCAGAAAGTATGCAAGCCGACAGCTCTATACTTTGCACACGTATAGCAGCTGACATTCTAGATAAATTTGGAGTAATTAATATAAGTCAGTGCTGCCAGCATGATTCTATGCCTGATGAGAGCTCCAATTTTAAAATACATGTAACTTCTATGCCAACAAATGGATTTCATCCAAAATTGGCACAAAAAGATATCATAATATTTCAGATAATTTCTGACCAGCACTCGTATGACATTGTTGCCAACATGCTTTTACGTGTACTAATAGATCCAATGTCTAACTCCACGTAACGTCCTTTGGACTTCAACCACATTTTGTATTCTGTACCTTAAGAGATGGAATTAAGAATATATTCAGTCACCAGGGCTGCCAACTGTATTGCTCTATTAGGCTACATTATGCCTAGTATACAGTATTTCGAACTAATTAAGACATTTCGATATTACCAACTTAATTTCGTCATTATTCTAGATAGGTTCATATACTGTTGATTAATCATTGCCATGAATCTTAATTTTAAGAAAAGTAGGCTCTTTAGTTCGTCACGGAACTTCTTGTTCCATCTGACTATGAGGGAAGCGGCTAACTGGTAGCATGCTGAACTTCTATGCCCAAGGTCGCTGGTTCAAAGCCGGCCAAAGGCGCCGGATTTTCTAAGAGCGCTAAAAATCCCTCAGCATGCTTTCCTTCGGAGGGGAATTTACAACGTTCGTGGCAAGTTGCTGGTTGCGGTGGTATCTAGCAGCCAAGTTCACAGCTAGGTGTCGTTGACGGTAGTATTTGGTACAAAAGTAGGTACTACTACTTAAAATTGACCGTCTGCAGACCTTACCTGAATTACAGACTAATACAGTCATCACAATTAACACCGTTTATCAGACAGATTCTACACACACACAATGTACACGGGGTTACATGACCACGCTGTCGCAGCCCCTGAACTGAGGAACCAACCAACATCTCTGCGGGAGATAAAATTTTGCGTGAAGAAGTAACAGACTGTTAGATAGTTACACATCAGTTCCAAACCTTGCATAACGACAGTGTGATCACAAGTATAACAAGAAGTTCCGTGACGAACTAAAGAACCTATTTTTCTTAAAATTTAAGATTCATGCCAATGATTAATCTAAATGGATCTATCTAGAATAATGACGAAATTAAGTTGGTAATATCGAAATTTCTAATTTGTTCGAAATACTGTATACCTGGCATAATGTAGCCTAATAGAGAACTACAGTTGGCAGCCCTGGTGACTGAGTCTATTCTTAGTTCCATCTCTTAAGGTACATAATACAAAATTTGGTTGAAGTCCAATGGATAGCATGGATGTTCCATGCCGTTAAACATTGCATCTAACAGCGCGCGTAAAATCACTTTGGCATCAATGACATACATGTATTGGTCAGAAATAATCTGAAATAATATGATCTATTGTTGTGTCAATTTAGAATAAAATCCATTAGTTAGTAGAGGAGTTACATGCATTTTAAAATTGGACCTATCAGCAGGCTTAGAATCATGTTGGCAGCACTGGCGTAGGCATATATTAGTTACTCCAAATTAATCTAGAATGCCAGGTACTATACGTGCGCAAAGTTTAGAGCTATTGGCTTGCATACTTTCTGATATATTGATATTAGGGTAACAAAAATAGAGACAGTATTTATTAACAGTTGGCAGCCCTGTTTGCTCCTAAATATACGCATAGTCATATCTGTTATGGTACACATAACACACACGAAATTTTGTTGAAATCCAAATGATAGTATAGAAGTTACGAGTATTTACAGTTGGACCTCTGAGCAGGCTTAGAATCATGTTGGTAGCACTGACGTATATAAGTTACTCCAAATTAATATAGAATGTCAGGTACTAGGTGTGTGCATAGTTTAAAGCTGTCTGCTTGTATACTTTCTGATATATTGGTATTTGGATAAAAACAATAGGGAGTGAATTTATTAACAGTTGGCAGCCCTGGTGGCTCTTAAGTATATGCTCATTCATATCTGTGTATGTACACATAGTACATACGAAATTTGGTTGAATTCCAATTGATAGTGTAGAAGTTATATGCATTTAAAAATTGGACCTATCAGCAATCTTATAATCATTTTGGCAACACTGCCATGTATAGCCTACTGGAAATTAAACTGCAATATTATTATCTATACGTGTGCCAATTTTGAAATAGCTCCCATTCAAACCTTCCAAGATATCCAATATGCAGCTCGAATTTCAATTGTGATTTTTCAGCAGTTGGTAGCACTGACATCATTTTCAAATATGGCCGTTAGATATTCAGGTATAGATCTTTACTCCTACCAAATTTTGTTTCGATTGCTCCAGCCGTTTATGAGTTGATAGGGACACGCACACACACAGCCAGACAGACAGAAGGACAGACAGACAGACACACATTTGCCCGATCTCATAAGTCTACTTTTTCCTCATTTTTGAAAAATGTGAAAAGTAGGCTAAAAATGAACCCCAAATGACAAGAAGGTTACCATCCCCATAAGACAATAAAATGTTAAAAATATGCATAGAAAGACGAAAAAAAAGTCAATTAACCGCCAATTTTAAAATACTTTCTCGCAATAAATGAGGTCTGATCCTCCTACGAAAACCTGCATATTTTGCCTATTATAGCCTATCCCCTAGTTTGCCCGGTGGAATCTACCTCCGCCTTCCGGCGTGCCGAGAGGAATTTTTTAAATTCAAGTAAGGACTGGAATTTTCAAGTAGCCCTACTTTTGCCGCCAAACGCCGCCGTCAACGACTACTAGTTCAGAACTTTGTTACTAGACGTCACCGCAGTCGGCTCCTGGTGACGAACTTTGGAACCTAAGAGCATTGGTCGAATTTAACCTATAATTTAGCTTCACACATGGATTTTCGCTGTGTTTCTCAACTATCGCTTTCCGATCCCAACATGCCTCCGTGGCGTGATGTGCTCGTTAAATCGTGCCCACGGCAGCCCGGGCCACTGCAGGAAGTCCAGAGGTCGCAGATTCGAAATCCGGCGCTGACAGCGGTTATCCTGAGTATGTTTTCCCTCGGCGTTTTCCACACTCTCTCCAGGAAAATGATTGGATAATACCTTAAATCAATTCTCGGGGTGCCCACCCCCATCGCTGTTCCTAAAACTGTTACACACTCATTACAGTCATCACATAAACACAGGTTATCAGACAAGCTCAACACACACCCAACTACACGAGGATGATGACCAAGTTGTACCAAGCCCCTCAAATGAATTAACAACAAATATCCTTACATAGGTGATCGTAAGGGACAATAACACTCTTCCAAACCAACATTGTTGCTATGGAATAGATGTATCTATACTTACAAGGGAACGGATCGCGGTGTAAAATTCTGATCTGGTTGAAATTTAGTACACAATAATCCTACAAAGTTGTACAATGACGTAGTGAAAACCGCATGGGCCGATTTCAAGTTTGAACGCCAATATTGAACGCCGAAAATCTGCCGGACGACGGCATGAGCGAGGAGGTGAGAAGAGGCAAAGCTGACCTTCAAGCCTAGCAGCACGCGATGGCTCCCGGCCACTAGGCAGCAACCTGCCGTGCTGCGATGCATTCCCCACCTTAACCGTTCCCCTCACTCTTCTACCTGCACGATTAGAGTATAAAATGCAACATGATGTGATGTTTTGCACTTGGCCATACTGTAAATAATTAAAACAACCTTTTTTCTGCTTTACACTTTGTAATCCTTGCAATAGTGAATGCTTACAAAAATTGGTCAATACAAAGAGATTGCTTGCACCACACGCACCTTGCAACACTTTCTTTTATACACATATCGCAAGCATTTTGGATAGCATCATCCTTGAAACAAAATTGAACTGGGTTAGTAAAGCAAGCGGCTACTTTGTAGTACAATGTTGTACAATTTGTACAATGACGTAGTGAAAACTGCACGGGCCACTTTCAGTTTTGAATGCCAAAAACCTGCCGGGCGGTGGCATGAGCGAGGAGGTGGGGAGAGGTAAAGCAGACCTTCAATCCAAGCAGCACGCGATGGTTCCATGCAGGACATACGCTACATGTAAAGGGAGACAAAAGAATTTTCGCAGAAGCGCAATCGTTGAACTCATTAACACACAGCTATACAATTCAGTCTGTAATATCTGCCGATGGAGAACTGTTACCTAAACTGTTAGTTGTGTTAAAGGAAAAGGACGGTGAATTCGGCCCTATTGTTTAAAGAACTTTGTTTACAGCAGATAATGTATTTGTATTTTCGTCCCCGTCCGGAAAGTTAACTAAAAAGTTACTTCAAAAGTGGTTACAACATGTTTATTTTCAAACTGTACCAGACGACAGTGTTTTACTCTTGGATTCGTGGACAACACAAAGTGAAGCAAGTATATTAGCGTCAAAACCCACCAACAAAACTATCATTGTTAAATCTATTCCCCAGGGAACTACTGGAATGATTCAGCCGTTAGATGTGCTTGTTTTCCGGATATGGAAACAATTTGTTCATTATTTTTATGACCTAATTGTGTTATACAATTTCGAAATTAACATTCATTTGCGCAACAATATTTTAAAAATCCAATCATTGACCCACAACCAACTATCTTCTCCGCGGTTTCGTAACATATGGAAGTATAGTTGGTACAAATCTGGTTATGTTGAAACACAGCCTGCTTGCTTTGTGAACCCAGTTCAATTTTGTTGCAAGGATGATGCTATCCAACATGCTTGCGATATGTGTATAAAAGAAAGTGTTGCAAGGTGCGCGTGGTGCAAGCAATCTCTTTGCATTGACCACTTTTTTTTGTAAGCATTCACTATTGCAAGGATTACAAAGAGTAAAACAAACAACAACAAAAAGGTTGTTTTATTTATTTACAGTATGGCCAAGTGCAAAACATCACAATATGTTGCATTTTATTCTTTTATCGAGAGGGTAGAAGGAAGGAAGGAAGGAAGGAAGAAAGCGTGTAGTTTAACGTGATCGATAATCTCGCGATCATGAGCCACGGGACCTCCATTTTACGTGCAAGCTGAACCACAGAACATGGCATTTCTCACATGCATTGACCGGGAATCGATCCCGGTCCGCCTTGAGAGGGTAGAAGAGTGAGGGGAACGTTTAAGGTGGGGAATGCAACGCAGCACGGCAGGTTGCTGCCTAGTGGCCGGGAGCCATCGCGTGCTGCTAGGATTGAAGGTCAGCTTTATCTCTTCTCACCTCCTCGCTCATGCCGTCGTCCAGCAGATTTTCGGCGTTCAATATTGGCGTTCAAAATTGATATCGGCCCATGCGGTTTTCACTACGTCATTGTACAACTTTGTAGGATTATTGTGTACTAAATTTCAAACAGATCAGAATTTTACACCGCGATCCGTTCCCTTGTTAGTATTGAACCCTTGCAAAGAAGCTTATGAGACAAAGTTTCGGGGGGTGTAACAGTCCATTTCGTAAGTTGTTGTTGTTGTTAAAGCGCTTCATTAACATGCAGGGTAACACATAACAAAATAACATCCAGGAAGAAGTGAATACCAGGGTTATAACAAATGTATTTAATAACACATAATAAAAATAAACAAAACAAATCTCCCAAATGACTCCCAACTGAATAAATTACTTGCCAAAACTAGGCTTAATCTCAGGAGAGATTATAAATTGGACCAAATGTCCCAAATACTTCAATGACATTGTACGTGTGCGGCTGTTCTACATGCTTAACGATGAGTACAAATAAATGCGAGATTCGTCACCATCCGGTAAACCTTCAAAGGACGAATCTGCATTGTTTAGAGCTAGATAGACGCGGGGAACCAACTACACACTACTTAAATTAATCCGACATTTCCTACACTAAATAAACAACAAATAAATTCCGCTTGAAATTGGAATCAAGAACTGCCGTAGCAAAAACATTAATGCCTAAAATTAGGACTTTTCAAAATCAACACAAGTAAATTAACACGTGACCAACAAAAGAAATACACATATGACCGCCTGTCATTTTTACAAGTAAATACAACTACACCACACGGGTGTCACAACAGACAAACAAACATGACCTGAGTCATAGAAAAATCACTAAGCTCAAAGCCAACATTTACATCGTTAAAACAATATTCCATTCATACGATATGCGATAATTCGTAACAGACATGGCGAACTCCCCAATTAATTACGGTCCAATGACCATCACAAAAGAACAGGTTTGCTAATGATAGCTTATAGGGGTCAGTCGGTCAACAGGACTGCCTAACAATGAGTCACCGAACCTAGACGGGCGCTAAGTGGAAATCTGCACATCTGTCAACCCACGTGTCAATAACCTCGACCTCCCGTGGCACGGGTTCGAGTCTCGAAGAAGCGTGCTCCCAAAGCACAATATACGTGTGTGTGTCAGAATAAAATATCTCAGCATTTCCCCTAGGAAATCCAAGAAAATCAACACTGGACAAGGTACAGTAGCCTCCAAGGAGCGCCCTGCCTTTCCATCAAAAAGAATACCACAACAACAACAATATGAGGGCGGTAGCCACCTACCCCTCATCACGAAGAATCAATACACACACCTGACACATGAACACACACAGAATCACACGTATGGGTTTGACAGAAACCTGAAACAAATGACATAGATATTTTTCCACCAGCTTGCGCTTCCGTTCTAGTCCGTGACTAACGAACCTGAAAAGGACTCAAAAAATGCTAAAAAATTAGAACTGAAGTGTTCTACAGTTACATCTTAATTTGTTGCGCTCGGCAACCCTAGTATGAGTAATAACCTGTTCATAAAAACATCTCACAGTAATTACCTCCCTTTCCTATAACAACAATGAACTTTAATAAAGCACCTCTTATCGAATGTAACGAGTTTCGCATTCGCATGGATAAAATCAAATACACGCGCCGTGTACACTAAATATGACTCCAAAGAAAAATATACAACAAAACAAATTTGGCCACGCGGCAACGTACATTTAAAGATGATAGTGTCAGCACAAAAAAACACAAGAAAAAGAATGAACTATTTACAATGTTCCCGCGCCTTATCTAACTACATATTGAGTAAATCAATTTTTGTACATCACCGTTTCAGCTTGCAGAACATTAACCTCCGTTCCGGTGCATTTCCCTACGGGAAATTTAGCTCTCCATCGTCGACGTCGTTGTAGAAGCGATGCACATCAATCCATCACCTGACCAAACGTCGGACATCTTGGCGTAGCTTCTTGGACAGAAATGTTCAATGTTAAAAATATTGCCTAGCTATAATTGCTGTGAGCTACTACTTTCACTCACGAATATGTCCTAATGCGATTACTGATCGTAGACTTGCCCTATCTTAGCATTTGCTTAACACACGCACAAATATCACACAAAAATTATCATACACAAATTTACATAAAATTACAAACTTCAAACTCCTCGCCACTGGCTTAAAAACAAGTCTTAAACATGTATATCTTGCAGTCCTTATCTCGCCTAGAGATCTCCACTGCTATACGTGAACCTTGCTCACTTGAGCACAAAGTAAAATGTTATTAAAGTACGCTCATTAGCGTTTGAAAATCGTGACGCAGGGTGACGTGAACCTTGCTCACCAGAGCTCAATAAAGTTGTCTTCGAAACAGCTTCTCACCGATCAATTTATTGGAAACTGACAGAATGAGGTAGAGTGGGGAGAATTTGAAAAAATAATCTGGAGTTTTCATCACACAAACTTGGGACTAGTATCAATCTTCATCATTTTATCCAAACGTCTCAGTACACTATTGCGGAATTAATTCGGATCGGCGGTTCTTTAGATACACGTTTTCGCGCGTTTTTCCAGGGTACGCAACTTACCGCGTGGCTATGGCGTGGTCTCTTCTGATTGGGTGATTCAATCCTGGGTCGGTTGAAACTTTACTGATGACACTCCCTCAATGACTCCAATTTAGGTGCGCGCTGTTACAAAATTTGTCCTTGAACTCGGCTTAACCGGTCGTCTTCAGGAATAACTACCAAGCTTGCTTCTGTTGTAATCATTGCAACACACTACCTTGGCTCCCCCTTTGTCAATTTTATCATGTACTGCCTGGGCATCAGTAATAATAATAATAAAATCATGAATACTTATTCATCGATAGATTAATAAGGTTTCATTTATCCTCAGCAAGGTTTTGAAATTCGAAGCAAGTGATTGATTTGGATTTTAAAAACAATATCCACAGTAGTAAAGATAACATCTCTTAAGTACCTCACTCGTCTGCCTGTGTGTACATTCCACTGACCCAATTAGTGTGCGCGCTTAACGCTGCAATGTCATTCACACGTCTCGCCAGACCTCCGCTCTCTCTCGCACGATTACAACTCCTGCCGGACCAGCTGTCTTGTTTACAAACAAAGCTCGTTCCACCCAGGTACTACATGGCCACGTATATTTGAGTGTTGGCTCTCAATAAAATTCTGCAATAATGATCTGCATTCATAGTCCTGATTATTCGTCAAATGGTTCCCTTCTGTAATACGGCTTGAGATTAACGCTATTGAAGACAGATTTAGCGCCAGTGCTCAATTCTTCAAGTCTGTAAGCATTGTTATCCAAATTCTTAATGATGCGGAACTGGCCAATAAATTTTGGACAGAACTTGGCAAATACTTTGTTTTTGGGATCAGATATCGGTGGTCTTCGAACAAGCACTAGTTCCTGTTCCTGTAATTCATGATGAAATTTCTTTCCTCTGTGTCTTCTCAGTCTTCGGTCCGCTTGGTTCCTCATGTGCTCTCTTGTTCGCTGATTTCGCAGCTCATGTGCTAATAACGGATCCCTTGGGCATGGAATAATCTTGTCCCAAAATCTCTCAGGCAACCTGTTGTGGTGTACAACTAGTGGGACTTGACCTGTTGACTCGTGCTTTGTAGTGTTCATGCACATCTCAATATCTCCTACTTTGTCAACCCACTTATATGATCATTAGGAATCATGACTCGGTAATACTTGGCAACACAGCGAATCGTTCTCTCGCTCGGATTTCCACAAGGATGGCGAATGCTCGACAGGACATGCTTTATCCCTAGGCACTCTAAACCTTGCCTAAAAACATTGCTCGTAAAATAAGTACCATGGTCCGATAAGATGAATTCCGGCTACCCAAACATCGGAATGACTTTGTTCTGAATTCTGCTGAGGACTTGCTTTGATGTCGTCTTCTGGATTGGACATAATACTTCCATCTTCGAAAACACATCGACACATACAAGAAGGTGTCGGCATCCTCGTTTCCCCTTAACTAGAGGGCCAAAACAGTCAATAGCAACCAGCTTGCATGGTTTTTGAGGTAATAATGGTTTTGGAGGTTGTTTCAACATGAAGTTATTTGGTTTAGTGCGCTGACACGCGTCACAAGTTCTGATTAGTTCCACAATGGTGTATCGCATCTTAGGCCAAGTAAAAGTTTCCCCTATTGTCGATTCTGTTTTGTCCGTGCCGATATGTGCTAGGCTTTCGTGGACATGCCACGTCAATCCTCTCTGTAATGATGCTGGAACTAGAATTCGCAGTTTGGTGTGATCCTCATCCACGTACTTGTGCAAAAGGTTATTCAAGTAGTGAAATTTCGCTTCCTTGGCACGGGCTTCTCGATATTCATGTGAATCTGGCTGTAGTTCCTTCTTGTAAAACTTGATCATCATCATCATCATCCATGGGTCCTTTTCTTGTTCCTTCTGAATTTCTTTCAGCTTGTCCAAAAATCCACGATCCTTAGGTGTTAGTGCTATGTGGTGAACATCCGCTGCTATCTCGTTCTCATCTTCAGGATTCCTGCTTAGAGCATCTGGTATGATGTTCATCCTTCCAGGGCAATGTTCTATGGTAATGTCGAACTGCTGTATGTAAATGGACCAACGCGTAACTCTTTCACTTGCCATCGTCGTCTTGAATAAGAACGTCAGTGCATGGTGGTAAGTTCTGACAACAATGGAATATCCGAAGATCATCTTGCGCCATTGTTGAAGTGAGTACAAAATCGCTAGCAACTCAAGCTCTGTCACAGTGTAGTTCCTCTCGTGCTTCCTTAATTTACGACTCGTAAATGCCAAATATGATCGTTTCCTGGGTTTATCAGCATCCTCTTGGTACAGCATGGCACCGATTCCAATCAATGAAGCGTCTGCCTGAATTATAAATTTCTTCTCGAAGTCTGGATACCCTAACTTCACACAATTCTCCAGTAGGTCTTTCGTGGCTCTAAAGGACCTGTCGCACTCCTCATTCCATGACCATCGATTTGATTTCTTTAGCATCTCTTGCATCGATGCTACTGTTTCCGTGTATCCAGGACAATTCTCCTTAAAGAAACCTGTCACTCCCAAAAATGCTCTCACGTGTTTTACTTTAGTTGGTGTGGGGAATTTCTTGATTGCGTCAATTTTCGCCGGATTAGGTCTCACGCCTTCAACATCAATTATGTGACCCAAATACAGAATCTCGCTCTGGCAAAAGTGCAATTTCTTCAAATTAATTTTGAAATTCATGGTTCTCAAATTGTCCAATAGTTTGTTTAGGTTTACCAAGTGTTCCTCCATTGTTTCTGATGCAATAAGTATGTCGTCAACATACCTCGTAGTGAAGCTCTTGACCTCCTCAGTCAGATTCCTGTCTAGTGCTCTTATCAATGCACATCCAGCTGTTTTTACACCAAAGGGCATGCGAGACCAGATATAGCTTTGGTTATCAAATAAAAACCCCGTCAATAGTTGGGATTTTTCCTCAAGTTCGAGATGGTGGAAACTATTCGTTAGGTCGACGCTAGAATATATCTTCTTGCCGCGGAAGCCCTTCAATACATCCTTGATCCTTGGTGCTTGGTCATGCTCAACTAGCAGTTTACTGCTTAAAACCCGAGCGTCTAGGCATAATCTAATTGATCGATTTGGCTTGGCCACAGCCAATATTGCATTTAAGTATGGGGTTGCTGCTTTTCTTATCATGCCGGAATCTAATAAGTTACTAATAATGTCCTTCATCTGAGCAAAATGTTTCTCTGGGATCGGGTACAATTTACTCTTAAATGGGGTCCAGTCGGTAACTTGCATGGCATACTGGAAATTTAAAACTTTTCCAGGAATCGTGTCGAAAGCTCCCTTATGATGTCTCAAAATTTCATCTAATTTTCTTCTGTCAGGTTCCCCTACTATTGCCTCCTTAAGTCGCTCCTGAAGTAAAATTTCAAATTTGGACCCGCTAATTTCTTCTTCCGCCAAATGTACCCAAAGTTCCTGCGAAATATCTCGACTGTCAATTTCAACCACTGCTGTCTGGCTTACTCGTCCCTCCGTCAAGTTCTTATCTTCGATCGCCTCATTAGTGCATTCTTCAATGACCCAAGTATTCGCCTCTCTTTCTCTAGTGGACTCTCTTCCATGTTCAGACCCACATGACTCAACCCCTCGACTTGTTTGAAACTCACAGTGTTATTATGTAAGTCAATTATAGCATGAAAATCACAGATGAAGTTGGCTCCCAGAATTACATTATAATTCATCTTTGGTATCGCGATGAACGTTTGCGAAAATGTGTGGTTTAATATCTCCAGGTCTAAATATGCTTGGTGCTTGCAAACTATGGTCTTGTCAGGAATGACCCCTCGGACTTTCATTAATGGTACAGGCATAATTGGAACGGTTTGTTTATTTCCAATTTCTTTCAACAATACTTCCGTGACTAAGCTCACCTGGCTACCCGTGTCGATCAGGCACCTCACTCTAATACCTCCAATACGTGCATAAATAATCGGTAATTGTCTGATTACATTGTCTCGGTCCTTCACCACTTCCTCCAGGCAATCGTCCGGGAATGCTACCCACTCTTCTATGTTTGCAACAATCAACTCCTCCCGTTCCCTGGCGTCCTCCGTTCTCAGGCTATCTGATTTTGGTTCAATCGTGATTTTTTAAATCCTGGGACCCATTCGTTGAGTTCCGCCGGTTGTCATCGCGTCTCTCCTGCTGCCGTAATAAGCTTTCCGCCCCCGCTCCTTGGTGATTATCTGGGCTTTGCCTATTCGCCATCGCACTCCCCCACTTCTCTTTCTCTGTTTCTTCGGCATTTAACTCGTCCAAATATTTCTGTGATTCAGCGTACCGCTCGTCCCAATCATTGCGATAGTCTCCCCGATTATCTTGCCGAAAATTCCTTGTATTGTTCCACCTGCCGTCTCCGTTCCTTTGGTAAGGTCTACCCTGCCTTGGGTTTCCCCTCCAGTTGGTATACTCTCGCTGGTACTTCCACTGATTGTGATTGTTTTGATTATTATTATTATTATTATCACGGCGATTCTGCAAGTTCCTATTGTTGTTATGTAATTGGTTTCGGCCATCGAACTCCTGCCGTCTGGGCGTAAATTGCGTTCCGGTAGACTGTGTCTTCGTTTGATTATTCTGGTTGTGATTAGTTTGATGCCTTTGAACAACTTCCGCTGTGTTTACACACTCCATGTTCCGTCTCCCTGTCTGCGGACTGACCATACTCGTCTCATCCAAATGGCGGGGTATCTCCTCGGCCTGAACTGCGGTCTTGATATTACCGGCCACTAAAAACTGCTGAATATTCATTGGAAGCTGCTTCCCGATGGTTAAAACCATGTTTTCTTCTGAAGGCGGGTCGTCAAAATCACGGAATTTAACCAACTGTTGGCTAAAGAACTCGGAAAACCTGTTGGGATGTGTACTGTGATATTTCCTGGTGTATAAATCCATCCTCAACCCCTGCTGCAAAGAAGGACTCCAGAACTTTCTCAAGAATGCCTCTCTAAACTGGGCCATGTCATTAAATGTGTATTTGAAACTCTGGAACCAAATTAAACTTGGGCCCTCCAAAAATTTCTCAACCATCCGCAGCTGTTTTGCGGGACTGACGTGTTGGTCGTTAAAGTAGTCATCCATCTGACGTAAAAATGCTTTAGGAGTGGATCCTGAGTTCTCCCTGAATTTGTCGGGTTTAAAGTGTTCCCCCTAATTACTTGTATCACTTGGGCAGGTGCCAAGCCGGGTTGTGGAGTTGATGTCTCCCCTCTATATGGTTGGAATGTGTCGCACGTTACCTTTGGACTCTGACCTCGGTTCGTATCCTCAGTCAGCTTCGAGCCCACCGGACTTCCAATACTTCCCTGCTTGCCTACTGTGTTTTCTGCAGAGAATGAAGTAGCGTTTTCTAAGGACCTTATCTCGTTCTTAATTATGAGGTCTGTGTGTTCTTGGAGTTTGGACTTCATATTTTCCTCCAAAGCCTGCATCCTAGAATTGTACTCGCCTAGCCGCTTTAAGATCGTCAGCCTATCTCCTTTAGTTTCATTCACCTGCTGTTCCCAATCTTTCCCGATCCTGTTCTTCAAACTACTAATTTTTTCTTCGCTCCTTTCCTGATTCTTCTCTAACTGCTCCCCTATTTCTTTTATCTGCTGCTGAGTTTTTATTAATTGTTCATCTACCTCTTCACGTATTTGCTCTTGGGTCTTAGTTAATTGTTCTCCCATCTCTTCCTGATTCTTACTTAGCTGGTCTTCTAGGTTTTCGCGCAAGTGCATCCGTTCCTTCTTCGTTTTGATGTCAAGCTTGTCGAGTTCCTTTATTAATTCGAGTACATTATTATCGACTGCATTAATCTGCTCCTGTATGTTCTCGTTCTTGGTCTCTAGTCTCTCGAATTGCCCCTGTAGTTCATCCTGCGTGCTTTTTATTCCAGCCGTGTTGTTCACGCATGCTGTCTCAATCTGTTTTAATTTTTCGGCTACCATTTCATCTAATGTACAAGTTTATTGTCGAATTTAGATTCCAAATTCTTAATTTCTCCTAATTGCTTTGAGTTATTTTCCGCTAACTCACCTGCCAGTTTCTCTAATTCTACCCTAGTACTTTGGTTTATTCCCTGGGTGATCTTTTCTAACTGCACTGTTTGTATTGTTGCCTGCTCTGATAGTTTATGGTTTAATTCATTTAATTGTTTATCGGTATCCAATTTCTGGACCTGCAATTGGACCGTAATGCTACTGTTCACGTCCTGTAATTGTTTTTCACTGTCTAATTTCTGGGTTTGTAATTGCGTCGTAATGTTACTGTTCATGTCCTGTAACTGTTTATCACCGTAATCACTCATTTCCTCCTTCATGTTCTTTAACTGTTCTTCCGTTTTCGCAGACATTTGCACAGACATCTGCTCTAACAACCTTTTGATATCTTCGATGCTAGCCATCGCACAACACACAAATATATACTCAGAGAAAAACAGGGTCATGCACTGGGATTTCAGTCATACACACGCACACATGTCTTGATATTTAAATACTACTGATTCTAATTTAGTAAAAATTTCAGTAATCAAAATTTTACTGAATCAAGACTCTTATTTCCAAACATTAAAATAACTCCCTTGTGATCTGCTTTAAAATTCCTAACCAACTGAATTTACGAACAACACCAATTAACCGAAGTTAATTAAATGTAAAAAAAAGGCAACACCTTCCTGCTTTGACTGAGTTCAATAATATGCAAATTTTCTAATTTTATGCCGGGCGCCAGAACAAGTTAACAACAAATGCAATATCAACTTCTAACCTTGTTCAATATTTCTAACTTTAAGAACTCAGTGATTTTACTAATGCACATAGCGGTACAATATCGCCTCAATTTACTGAATTTACACTTGCCCGCTTGACCTGGCATTATTTCTCAGCGAACTAAGTATGAGATCAGCAAAGCAACAACAACAACAATCCCACTTGGGCAGCCATTTTTTATATATGAACCCTTGCAAAGAAGCTTATGAGACTCAGTTTCGGGGGTGTAACAGTCCATTTCGTGAGTTGTTGTTAAAGCGCTTCATTAACATGCAGGGTAACACATAACAAAATAACATGCAGGAAGAAGTGAATACCAGGGTTATAACAAATGAATTTAATAACCCATAATAAAAATAAACAAAACAAATCTCCCAAATGACTCCCAACTGTATAAATTACTTGCCAAAACTAGGCTTAATCTCAGGAGAGATTATAAATTGGACCAAATGTCCCAAATACTTCATTGACATTGTACGTGTGCGGCTGTTCTACATGCTTAACGATGAGTACAAATAAATGCGAGATTCGTCACCATCCGGTAAACCTTCAAAGGACGAATCTGCATTGTTTAGAGCTAGACAGACGCGGGGAACCAACTACACACTACTTAAATTAATCCGACATTTCCTACACTAAATAAACAACAAATAATTTCCGCTTGAAATTGGAATCAAGAACTGCCGTAGCAAAAACATTAATGCCTAAAATTAGGACTTTTCAAAATCAACACAAGTAAATTAACACGTGACCAACAAAAGAAATACACATATGACCGCCTGTCATTTTTACAAGTAAATACAACTACACCACACGGGTGTCACAACAGACAAACAAACATGACCTGAGTCATAGAAAAATCACTAGGCTCAAAGCCAACATTTACATCGTTAAAACAATATTCCATTCGTACGATATGCGATAATTCGTAACAGACATGGCGAACTCCCCAATTAATTACGGTCCAATGACCATCACAAAAGAACAGGTTTGCTAATGATAGCTTATAGGGGTCAGTCGGTCAACAGGACTACCTAACAATGAGTCACCGAACCTAGACGGGCGCTAAGTGGAAATCTGCACATCTGTCAAGCCACGTGTCAATAACCTCGACCTCCCGTGGCACGGGTTCGAGTCTCGAAGAAGCGTGCTCCCAAAACACAATATACGTGTGTGTGTCAGAATAAAATATCTCAGCATTTCCCCTAGGAAATCCAAGAAAATCAACACTGGACAAGGTACAGTAGCCTCCAAGGAGCGCCCTGCCTTTCCATCAAAAAGAATACCACAACAACAACAATATGAGGGCGGTAGCCACCTACCCCTCATCACGAAGAATCAATACACACACCTGACACATGAACACACACAGAATCACACGTATGGGTTTGACAGAAACCTGAAACAAATGACATAGATATTTTTCCACCAGCTTGCGCTTCCATTCTAGTCCGTGACTAACGAACCTGAAAAGGACTCAAAAAATGCGAAAAAATTAGAACTGAAGTGTTCTACAGTTACATCTTAATTTGTTGCGCTCGGCAACCCTAGTATGAGTAATAACCTGTTCATAAAAACATCTTACAATAATTACCTCCCTTTCCTTTAACAACAATGAACTTTAATAAAGCACCACTTATCGAATGTAACGAGTTTTGCATTCGCATGGATAAAATCAAATACACGCGCCATGTACACTAAATATGACTCCAAAGAAAAATATACAACAAACAAATTTGGCCACGCGCCAACGTACATTTAAAGATGATAGTGTCAGCACAAAAAAAAACACAAGAAAAAGAATGAACTATTTACAATGTTCCCGCGCCTTATCTAACTACATATTGAGTAAATCAATTTTTGTACATCACCGTTTCAGCTTGCAGAACATTAACCTCCGTTCCGGTGCATTTCCCTACGGGAAATTTAGCTCTCCATCGTCGACGTCGTTGTAGAAGCGATGCACATCAATCCATCACCTGACCAAACGTCGGACATCTTGGCGTAGCTTCTTGGACTGAAATGTTCAATGTTAATAATATTGCCTAGCTATAATCGCTGTGAGCTACTACTTTCACTCACGAATATGTCCTAATGCGATTACTGATCGTAGACTTGCCCTATCTTAGCATTTGCTTAACACACGCACAAATATCACTCAAAAATATAATACACAAGTTTACATAATATTACACACTTCAAACTCATCGCTACTGGCTTGTAAACAAGTCTTAAACATGTCTATCTTGCAGTCCTTATCTCGCCTAGAGATCTCCACTGCTATAAATGAACATTGCTCCCCTGAGCACAAAGTAAAATGTTAGTAAAGTACGCTCATTAGCGCTTGAAAATCGTGACGCAGAGTGACGTGAACCTTGCTCACCAGAGCTCAATAAAGTTGTCCTCGAAACAGCTTCTCACCGATCAATTTATTGGAAACTGACAGAATGAGGTAGAGTGGGGAGAATTTGAAAAAATAATCTGGAGTTTTCATCACACAAACTTGGGACTAGTATCAATCTTCATCATTTTATCCAAACGTCTCAGTACACTATTGCGGAATTAATTCGGATCGGCGGTTCTTTAGATACACCTTTTCGCGCGTTTTTCCAGGGTACGCAACTTACCGCGTGGCTTTGGCGTGGTCTCTTCTGATTGGGTGATTCAATCCTGGGTCGGTTGAAACTTTACTGATGACACTCCCTCAATGACTCTAATTTAGGTGCGCGCTGTTACAAAATTTGTCCTTGAACTCGGCTTAACCGGTCGTCTTCAGGAATAACTACCAAGCTTGCTTCTGATGTAATCATTGCAACACACTACCTTGGCTCCCCCTTTGTCAATTTTATCATGTACTGCCTGGGCATCAGTAATAATAATAATAAAATCATGAATACTTATTCATCGATAGATTAATAAGGGTTCAGTATAAAACAAAGTCCCCCGAATCTTAGATGTTACGGGTAATCTCGAGAACCACTGGATGGATTTTGATACGGTTTTCACCATTCTGTAAAGGATATCTCTAGGAAGGCTTCTGTAGAAAATTATTTATTTATGATCAAAGGAAGCCAAGCAGTAACGATTTACGTGAAAAAGTCGAAAGAAAACTGACTTTCGTGTGCTTTTTAAGCTTACGCTGGGCAAACCGTTGAAAATATCTATATACGGTACTATGAGTGTAAGAATTGTTCAGCATGAAAAGTTCTACAAAAACGTCCGTGACAACATATGTCTATCTTCAATACATCACCCACTAAGTGTTTTTGCGTTTTAATTTCTTCCAACAATCTCCATTCAATCACTAGCTTCAAGACAGTTTACGAGCTAGCTGCCTGGCAAGCGAGCCTATCACCCTAGACACTGTAGAGTCGTGTCGAGTTAAGACTTACGAAGAAGAGTGGATGTATTTTGAGTTTCCCTGGAAGTGCAACTCAGCTTTTCTTTACTTCGCCTGTGAACTTTTCGTTCCGCAGAATACACAGTTTAATTTAGATTGGATGGAAGGGGGATTTGTGATTCATGCACCTCGCCATTCTTAAATTACGTCATATACAAGAATTCGTTGCACATGCTATCTCCGTGATAATATAATTAATAGTCCAGTCAGTGATTTTAACCCATCATGCCGAGGCGGAAAAAGGATATAGGTCGTAGTTCATTGAAATCGAAAAAAAACCGCTTTTCACGTAACAATGAAACTCAGCAACAAATAATTTCTCGATTGTCACAAGAGAGAGAAAAAAAGAATTCACAAATACAAAGGGAGTCATCCCCGAAGTTCCTGTGACACAGGAAGAAATGTTCATGCTTGTGGTCCGATAAAGAGAAATCTGCTATTAATTATGATTCCTCCATTGATGCTACAATTTCCGGGCGAAGCCGGGGTGGGTTGCTAGTAAAACAATGTCCCCGATTCTTGGATATGACGGGTAATCTCGATAACCACTGGGTGGATTTTGATGCGGTTTTATCCATTCTGTAAAGGATTTCTCGAGGAAGGTTTCTACAGAATAACATTCTTTTATGACCAAGGGAAGCCGAGCAATAACTATTTCAGTGAATCGAGTCGAAGAAAGACCTGCCGTCCTTGCGCCTTTTAAGCATACGCTGGGTAAACCGTTAAAAATATCTATATACTATGCCCTGATGAGAGGTAGCGAGAAGACTGTCGGGAGATGCTATTTGAATTCAGCACGCGAAGGCGAAGCCAAGGTCGCTGCTCGATGTTGACTTGCCATGTTTGAACTTAGCACATGGCACGTGGGTTTGTCAGGAAGTGCTTGTGTATAATGTACTTGTTTTACGTAATGTATGGATGTTGAAGGCATAAGTACACTAGAGTACTGGTTTAAGTTCTTACCCTGTGTATTTAAAGAATTTTTATTGCCCAGAAGACGAATTCGACAAATTACTGATGCGAGAGCCAATATAATGAAGCGTATCGCATTGCGTAATATCACTGCGAGAGTCGATTCTTGGCCTTGGAGGCCTATATAAACTGAGTTTTGGATAGCATAGACATGCTAATAATCAAAGAGACTTCGCATGTTACTCTTCGTGTTAGTCAAGTGACTTGTTCTGCGGTGAAGTTATAATCTTAACGAAGGTGCCACGGTATTAGATCCGACAGTATTGCCGTGTTATTGGAAGTGCCGCTGTAGTGACTGTGCAAAATTCACGTCTCGAATCTATTTCGAAGGTGTTCCATAAATACCCTGAATATAAAAGGTATGTGGACACATACTCGCTAGTGATTATAGCATTGCTTCTTAAACTAGCTGACTGATTCTGACTGAGTGTGAGCTTCGCTCAGAACCTTGTGGACTTGGAAACCAATTAGAATATGGTGTTCGTTAAACTGACCATGATGTTGTGGACTTGGGAAATTTCACTTTTTATTACTTGTAAACACAGGGCTTGAAATAGGGCAGGCATATCTTTGAGTGTAATATTACACCGATATCAGAGAGCGTGGTAGTTATTATTGAAACATTCTACCGATTATCCTTGAGACATTCTATCAATTAAGTCAGTTAACCCATCGATAAAGACTGTTAACCAAAACACCATAAATCGAACACGCACGACCTTATTTGGACTAGTCAGAGGCGAGTGAGCAGCTTCGGTGGCGTAGTCGGTAGCATGCTGAGCTTCTATGCCCGAGATAGCGGGTTCAAACCCGGCTGAAGCCGTCGGAATTTTTAAGAGCGTTAAAAATCCCTCAGTATACCTTCCTTCGGAGGGGAAGTCAAGTCGGCGATCCCATGTCATAGATTTATGGCATGATAAAGAACCTTCCACTAATTACACCTATGTGAAGCTAAATTGTATAGGTTAGGAATGTAAACAACGCTTTAGGTTTCTACGTTCGTTGCAAGAGCCGACTGCGGTGACGTCTAGTAGCTAAGCTCTGAACTAGGCCTAGTAGTCGTTGATGGTGGCGTTTGGCGGCAAAAGTAGGAACTATTTGAAAAATTCAAAGTTGCAGTCCTTACTTGAATTAAAAAACAGATACACACACTAATAGAGCCATCACAATTAACACCGTTTATCTGACAGATTCTACACCCACCCAAAGTACACGGGGCTACATGACCGCGTTGTCGCAGCCCCTAAACAGAGGAACCAACCAACCAACCAGAAGCGAGTGAACGAGAATGTGACGTCACCGACCAGCTGTATGGAGACCATACAGGCTGTTCCAGCCGAGCAGCTCGTCTGTGAGCTGCCGAGTACTCGCCGCCTTCCGTGAGTAAACCTGCAAAATGCAACAGCTCTGCTATGGGGGGTTGCCGCCACTATGCGATGAATACATCAAGATTGGCAGGAAGCGCATGGACTTGTGCTAAGACCTTCGCCCAGTGATGTATTGGCTATCACCCCCAGTCCCTCTCCAACCGTACTCCGAGCATCACTGCTGAGTTCTCGCGAGTACGCATACTCAAACTCGTGGATTTGGAACAGCCTGCAGGAGTTGGCGGACGATGCCGGGAAAGCAGAATGGAGTATCGAAGGCGATGCTGTCCCTGGCATGTTGCTGCGAACCCGGAGCCATCAGTAGGAGAATGCTGGGATACGACCTCTCCCGAGAATGGAGTCCTTACGGAATTGTGGTGCCTGATTCCATTCCGCGCCGAAGGGTTTACAATTTCAAGACATCGCTAAGGTAGAAGCCTTCTAATTTGCCATGTGAATCTTATTTTTGCCATGAATTTCCTAACTTCCGTAAATTTGCGTCTTTATAATGCACTGCGAAATACTTAAAGTTTATTATTACCGTTGCCTGAAGTTTATGCTTATATTTGAAGATAATAATAATAATAATAATAATAATAATAATAATAATAATAATAATAATATGGTATGGCCTCGGGTGTCGGGTGCAAGCTTCGTTATTTGACCCCCAAAGGGTAGCTCGCATGTCGAATTTCGTTGTTTCTTGAAGCACTATGAAAGTCAAGGAGGTTAGATATCTAAGCTCCTTGAACACAATAGCGCTTTCTAGTAGAGAAATGAGGAACTTTGTGTTGGCGGAAACTCCCGAGATTAATTTTTCCATTAGGAACACGGCCTACTGAATTCAAATGGGTTCTTTGACATGCCAACATCGTATGACATGGTGCCGTAATTTTTGCCGCCTTAAAAAAATCACTTGCCATGGACAGGAGCGAACCTGCAAGCTTGGAGTTAGTAGACCGGCACGTTAATCACTCACCCACCGTGGCAAGAGAAGATGAAGTGGGTCCTCATTAAATTATATTAAATTAAATTCATGATATAGGAGGAATGTTTTCATAGGCAGCAGGATTAGTGACACCTCAAAAGCTCCAGTTGACACTATCAGAACACGAATTAAATAATAATAAAGTCGCCTCCGTAGCGTAGCGGTCAGCATGGTTAGCTGCCGCCCCGGAGGTCCTGGGTTCGATTCCCGGCTCTGCCACGAAATTTGAAAAGTGGTTTGAGGACTGGAACGGGGTCTACTCAGCCTCGGGTGGTCCAAATGAGTAGAGGGGGTTCGATTCAGACCTCAGCCATCCTCGAAGTGGTTTTCCGTGGTTTCCCACTTCGTCTTCGGGCAAATGCCGGGATGGTACCTTCTGTAAGGCCACGGACGCCTCCTTCCCTCTTCCTAGACTATCCATCCCAGTCTTCCATCCCTCATGAGGCCCTGTTCGCTTTGCAGATGAGGCCACCTGGGCGAAGTGCTGATCACACCTCCCCAGTTGTATCCATCCTGACCAGATGTTCCCAGCTCCAGGACACTGCCCATAGAGGCGGTAGTGGTGAGTTCCCTCGCTGAGTCCGTGGGAACCACCAACCTAGAGGGTAAATTGACTAAATAAAAAAATAAAAAATAAAAAAAATATTTTTCATGTTTGAGAATAATAATAATAATAATAATAATAACTCTGCATATTCTTTTATCCTTGAATTATTATGAAAAGTGACGGTCTTTGATCTAAAACTGTAAAATGATGGAATGATATTGTTATAAATATTTTTATTTGAGAGTGAGGGATCAAGTGATCCTTAAGCTAATATTGGACACGTGGTAATTGAAGCTAATTATTCTAATTACGATTGGAATATAATGGTATAGAGATGTGTGTTTAATCCCAGTTTGATAAATGTTGTTTCTTGAGTATAAGCTCAGAAGGTTTAGGGGTAGCCTAAATCCTCTGGTCAATGGGACATGTTGCGATGGTGGCAATACAGTCCCATAGTGTGTACAATGAGCTTCAGATGATGAAAGTGTGTTCCAATATATTTAAAAAAAAACTTCCACATCAAATAAACTGTACGATGCTAGTCGAAATCTATTACGAAGTGTGAGATGACGTCACGTCAAATAGGTTGCCAATTCATGTACAAGCTTGACAAAAAACAGTGTACAATTAATTCATTTATCAATGTGATGAGCAGTAAAGAAAATACATTCCAGTGTCAACAATTACATTATTTGTAATTTATATACATTTATTATTATTATTATTATTATTATTATTATTTCTCTATTTGAAAGCTCTTATATTTCAGTCAATGATTAGTGACACTTGTCAGATCTGTAAAATTCAATAGGTGGAGATTGCCTAGAATCATCCCGGTTTTGCTGATTCGATTTTGAAAGATAAACCTAATGTAAATTACGTCACTATGATGATGATCGTGTGTGTAAATAACTCCGAAGCTATTGAGTAGTGTACATATTAGGGAATAGGGCAGCTAAATGCGGCATAATTTAATTCATTATTTTCTCCATTTTTATTTCTATAGATGATTGTGCATTCTCTCATGTATAGGGCAACATTATTTAATTGTATTCGTCTATCATAGTCATAACAAACGGACTCTTATGAAGAATGACAATGAATACTTTTTTATTTTTCAAGATGCACAAATCACAAGACTAGATGGTTTTCGCCGCCATACATTTATTTTAGATCGCAGGGAAGTGCTTGTTTTTATTTCGTTGTTGCTGACAGGCAGATATTCATGAATACATATGTGAATTGATTTTCCTTTTAAATTCAGTGTGTTCTCACTCAGTGTAATTGTTGTGTACATATTTCATGAATCCTTTACGTGGAACATGAGGGCATTGTGTAGTGAATTTTTGCTAGCATAACTCAGGATGCTCAGTGACCCGATCTCGAGGTCACACTGTACTCATGTTGCCTCGCATGTCGTCGCCTGTATATCCCAGGTGGACAGACGGGCACAATACTATGAGTGTGAGAATTGTTCAGCATGAAACGTTCTACAAATAAGTCCATGGCAGCATATATCTATCTTTAATACATCGCCCACTGTAAGTGTTTTTACGTTTTCATTTCTTCCAACAATGGAAATTCAGTGGAAATTTAAATTTCTAACTTCGCAGTGAGTTTACAAGCTAGGAGTGAGCCTATCACTCCAGCTTCGGCCAGTACCAAACTGTCGAGTCGTGTCGAGTTAAGACTTCAGATATTTAAAATAGTTTTCCTTGGTATCCCTTTGTTCTGTTGATATGCAAGTTTGCACACTCCGAGTGCTGTCCATTATCTTTAGTTTTCAAGTTGAACAGTTGCAATTAACATTCCCTAGTTATAAAAAAATCATAAAATTGGACTAATTTAGACTATACATTGATCATGCTTTTCCTTGATAATTTCTACAAAACTTCACATTTCTGGAAGATTATTGTCTTAAAATGTTCATAATGCTTGTGTTAACAATGTGAACTAATATATTTTGCCTATTTTTGAAATATTTTTTTCTCCCTTTTTTTCTCCAAATTGTAGACTGCAGAGTATTCTGTCAGTCAGAATATATTATTACTATTACCAACTAATTGGTTGTAATCTTATACTCTATGCCGGTGTTTTATTTTATGTAATATTATGTAATTTAAGTCCAAATTATTGACTATTTGAGAGTTCTGTCGTCATATTATATTATTATTGCTATTTACAATGATGGGTAATAAAGGTTGCGATATTATTGCCTACCCTATGTACTCAATGTTGTTTGTTTTTGAAATGAAAATCCACAGCCTGCTTCCAGTCTCCGACCGGGTCAGGAATGGAATGAATGAAGCCCCCATCTAGCGGCGAGGATATGGACTGTGCCGGCTGCCAAGGCCTGACGCACTCCTCTGGGGCAATGATTAAATGAATGACAGATGAAATGAAATGATAGTGGAGAGTGTTGCTGGAATAAAAATTTTGACAGGGAAAACTGGAGTACCCGGAGAAAAACCTCTCTGCCTCCGTTTTGTCCAGCACAGATCTCACATGGAGTGACTGGGATTTGATCCACGGACCCAGGTGTGAGAGGCCGGCATGCTGCCGCCTAAGCCACGGAGGCTTTTGTTTGTTTTTATGTAATCATATTTCATATTGGTGATTTTTGAGAGTATTTTCTTTGAAAAAGATAGTATATTGGCTTATATTTATTTTCTCTGAATCTCTCATTATTATTATCATTATTATTATTTACAATAATTGTACCAAATTGTTGTAATATTGGACTTTAGGCAGGATGTATTATTATTATTAATAATAATAAAAATAATAATAATATACACAATTACAATTACACCTACAACATTACCGATGATAATAACCCAAAACAATCTTTCATGTTTTCTGGTTTGTCGTAACAAGGTATCAAGGGAGGAACGTGGAACTGTATGTCCAAGCAGATTCAAAAACAGTTGTTAGATGGCGTTAGTGCAACAATAGGGTCGACACTAGAGTCGAGTGTATCGGTTCCAGGAGCAGCAGTCTCGAAGCTTCGCCGTAAATGTGGATTTTATTTTGGACTTGGAGGGTTTTGGTTGTGACATGATAGTAATCATCAGATTAATGAGAGGATAAGTCTCTGCAGTCAACGATTTATTATTATATTAATAGAACAATTTTCCATTTTATTACCATAATATAATTATTTCTTGATAATTAACAAATTGTTATCTTACGACCTGATATTCCAACAGCTGTGAAACCTATCTAGAATATGGCATGAACTATGTACCGTGATATGGATGAACAGTTTCAATTGGCTCCTGTGGACATTTGATATTGTAACTTTCATTCGATCAACACAACATAATTCCAATTACTGGAATATATGGAAAAAGTAACCTAAAATGTATTACATGTGATTAAGATACAGTATATATTTTTATGGACTGTCGAAGAAGGAGACAACTAAGGTATGACATGTTTTCGCTCGTCAAGCGAGCATCATCAGAACCAAATCTACAAGATAAATAGCTCTACAAAACCTACAGTAGCACCCCCATACAGTCTCTGCCCTCCAAAATCAAAACAAAAAACAAACAAAGAATCGTCAGAAAACTTAATAAGTGTGGTACTTATGATTGGTAAATTTTAAGGCATTAAGCACCCAAAGAAGAATTCCCGTACGCTACTTATTTTAATGTTGCAAATCGTACAAATGACGATTTCATCGACAATACAGTCTTCCTCCCCTACTAATCTATGAAGGTGTAGCTACCGACTCGAAGTTACAATATCAATTGTCAAGAAGGCTACACTGAAAACTGACTTTAGAGCTATCTTTCCTGTGGTCATGGTGGTACTTGCATGCCATGGCCGATGGACTTGCCGGGTATTGCTTGAAACTGTAAATTTCTACATGCGATTTTAACACCGATGGGCGGGTTTTGTTTGTGACTATTAAAATTTAACCAAAGAGCTTGTAGTGACAATGCACATTTAGATATTTAGAACATGGTTGCAATGTTCGAACAGAAATAATGAGTGTCATATATTTTGCTTTTCTTCTTTGACTGTTCCTAGTATTTTGTTTCTTGAGCTCAGTGTTGGGCTTATATAATAAAAAAGGAAGCCATAATAATAAAGAACGTCGCACAATTAAGGAACGATTAATATCAGTTGTCGCAGACAGACAAATAAAACGCAAAAACTACTAACGGAGCTGTAATGCTTATAACATTGGAGATTGACAATGAATTCTCCCACTGTTGGGCGCCAAATGTAATGTTTATAATTGTTGAGATCAACTACAAAAACAACAAGTCCTACTATTTGGCAACAAATGTAATGTTTATAAGTTTTACCCAACGTTGGCTGCCAAATGTAATATTTATTAGTGTTGTGATCGACTACAACAACAACAAACCCCACGTTGTGCGCCAAATGTAAAGTTTATAACATTGGAGGTTGATAATGAATCTGCCCACGTTGGGCGTCAAATGTAATGCTTATGAGTTGGGAGGTTGATAATGAATCGTCCCACTGTTGGGCGAGCATATGTAATGTTTAAAGTCCCACTTGGGCGACCAAATGAAATGTTCATAATATCTAGAATACCGTATCTTTAATGAAGGGATGTGGAAGAACTACAACTCTCCACTTTTTAAAATCAAATACAATGTTTTCTTTAATTGCTTGCTGGGTGCCATCGGGTTCACTGCCATGTGAACACCGAAATAAAATACCTTTGCACATACCAAAATGCATACGCCTCGCAGACTTTTCACCTCAGCCCGTGCGGAAACTAGGTTTCTCACCAGGATAATATTCATATGAGAGGAGTGGTTTGACTTATAGTAATTTCTCCGTCCATGAATTTAAATGTAAATTATTTAATTAGAACAAATATAGCAAGATATAATAATTCTAAAAAGTAAAAGTATGCGGAAGTAATCTTAACGTGGTGGCCTTGTAAGAAGTGGAGTTGAAGTTATAAAATTTAATTTACTTCTAAAACTAGTGAATTTACGTTAAATGCCCAGAGAAAGATTTATAGAGTATAAAAAAAACAGACTTTTGTAATCTGGCCAATTCGCTCACCATTGTTGCCATCTCTTGAAGTCGTTTGCTCAAGCCTCAGCAAACATGTTGTTTCCCGTTGATTCCAGACATCCTTCCTTCCGTATTACTCGTAGGAGTCGCTGATATTTAAAAGTAGTTGAGTGTGATGAAGCGATATCTTCAATAATCACATTAATGAGAGTGGCCAACTAACACGACCAAAATCATTGTATCCTTTGACAAACAGTCTAACGTAATCTCAAACTAGTACTTTTTATGAAGGCTGAACTTATGGACCAAGTCCATGATATTAAGTGAGTAGAATCGCTAGATAAACCGCTCTCCAGAGTAGTCAAGAATGGTGAAGATAAGACTCGTTCTCCAGTTAAGACCTAGAGTTCCTTCGTGTCAGCTGTTTTATAGATTTTCCAGACCCCCTCTTCGATCCCGCATCGATGAAGTCTTCCCCAATTCGACGTCCAAACAATTCTTCCGTTGTCATGGCAACATCCTACTTCTTCAGTTAGACAGTCATCGTGGCCTGTGGTACGGTAACCTCTTCACGTGATATCAAATTCTGAGAATTCACATCTTCCTTGGATGTATAGATTTCCAGCCCCTCGTACGAGGCTACTTCTTATTGTTTGAATGGACTTGACCTCAGATGAACACGATTCTTAGAAATGTTCAGCTCGTAGCGTCTTCCCTTGATCATATTCCAGGAATCTCACCCGCTGGGAGAGACGAGAATACTCTGTGTTGGCTCAGAATTACGACACCTACTGAATTGAGAAATGACTTCCTTTCCACTGCTTCACGCCCCCATGTTAAATTGAAGTATTAAAATAAAACTTTACACATTATATTATGCCAGATTAATTAAATTGAAATAGAAATTGAAATTAAGACTTCCTTATGCATACGGGTTAATATGGTGTGAATTAATAGTGGTAATAATAATAATTTGAATAATTAAATATAAGGCTACAATATTGCCCTACGTTACACAACTAAATTAATAATAATAACACCTCCACGGCGTGTCATATCCCACATACACCCGTTATTTTGATTGTATTACAGAACTGCTATTTAGTTAGATTGTTTAGATCTACATTGGTGGCCCCGACGTGATGTCGTCAGAGTAAGTTACGGAAGGCAAAACTGGAAAAGACTGTGCAGCATCCCGTGTGAGCGTGAAAGTGCCAACGTTCTGGAAGCTTGATCCTAAAATATGGTTCATAAAATTAGAAGCCCGGTTTCGTACGAGTAACTTAACCCGCGATAAGACCAAATACGATACATTAGTCAGTTCAATCGACGCGGGAATTTTAACACAGGTAGCAGATATTTTACTTAAACTGCCTCACTCCGGAAACTATGACACCATTAAGAAACGATTAATATCAGTTTTAGCAGAGAGTGTATCACAAAGAACGCTAAAATTCCTAACGGAACTTCACAATGACATGTACAGATTAGAAATGTCAAAAATTGGACGCGTCGATTAATGTTGTCTCTGCAGTGAAGTTAAACCTTAGTTGTGATAGCTCTACCAAGAATACAGTACAATTCATGCCCAAAGATATTCTAACATTATCACATGAAAGCTCCTTCAAAGTGAGATGTTCTCAGAATAGTTAAATCATCATCTGCATATTAATGTTGTCTCTGGCTGCGAAGTTAAACCTTGGTTGTAATAGCTCTACTAAGAAATTCAATTAATGCCAGAAGAAATCCTGACATTATCACATAGAAAGCTCCTTCAAAGTGAGATGTTCTCTGATCAGTTAAATTATCAGCTGCATATTAATGTTGTCTCCGGCAGCGAAGTTAAACCTTGGTTGTAATAGCTCTACTAAGAAGACAATTAGTGCCAGAAGAAATCCTAACATTATCAGATAGAAAGCTCCCTCAAAGTGAGTTGTTCTCAGTACAGTTAAATCTTCATCTGCACATTCTTTTGTACGCTGCAATTTCTTTGCGTTGAATAAATGTCTTAGCCAATATTCGATTAAGCCAGTCTGGAGAACTCTGGAAATAATCTTATTAAATTTATCCGTGAGTGGGAAGTCTTTCGTCATGTACATGACAGTACGAAAGCTCTCGACATCATAACGAAATGCATATATCAGGGGTCGCCCGTGAGAGTCGATGTACTGAAAACTATTCACATATTCCAGATATCTTCTGGTGGATAAAGTGGCTGCACGTCGAGTATCAGCTACTTTATCTAACATGACCATTTCGTCGTTCATTTTATGACGCGTCTTCAAAATTTCCATCAATTCCGGACGCGAAGTATCATTGAACAAATGATCAAATGCAAAGTGATAACCGACGAACAGGCCAGCGTCTAGTATATCTGCTTCATTAATTATTTGATCAGCAAACTTCGGAGTAATCAAAACACTAACAAGGAAGGACTGGAACGCTGTGTTAATGACGAGGCAGAACAATACCCAGAAGATAAAGAACACACGTATGGATGTTGTTGTTGGCATGGCAAAAACACTAATACTGAGCAGAGTACTCCAGACAGTAGTAGCAGAGTAGCACATGTTTTGGTACTGATGTGTATTCCCATGAACAACTTCAAGTTGTGAAAGACGTATATATTCTAATCTTGCCAGGAAGATGAAGACAGCTGATGCCAGAAGTAGGGAAAGAAACACAAATATATATAATAGGGGAGAAAATATCTTCACTAAACTCTGCCATTTAGGTAATAAATCTGCTTTGGGCACGGCCCAAGTGAAGCCTTCGATCATGTATGGCATAGTGGGATCGAAGTATTCAGTCTTCTTTTCAGAGAGCGTATGGGCGCAAACAGTCACATCCGCTAAGCGTTTGGACAGATGACCGAGGAGACCTCCCAATGAACCATTCTCTAATGAGCCACGCAAGTTTTCCTCTTTCGGTGCCTCATAGTATACCATTTTAAGCCGAAGTTTTTCTGATATAACCTTGAGTAATGAAATTTCAAGTCCAGCAACATACCCTAATTTGATGTCAGTAGTGTTGTGTAAAGATTTCACCACATATGGAGGGAATTCTGAGGCCGATATTGTCAATGGACACACGTGTAAATCATTGGGAACCTTTTTAGGGAATAAGTGATACTTCTTATTGAATTTCCCTGTTCCATTGCTTTTCCACATCCATTCATCAAGGTAAATCACGTCATAAACGTTTCTGTTGCAGTGATCATGTGGAGAATAAGGGAACCATGTGTATATCGTGTGACTGAACGTAGACATTCGTGGTCTTAATTCTACGTTCTTTATTATTATCACAACATTCAAGACGTTGTTTTCCCAAAACTTAATAAATAATGGACGAAGCGCCATTTCTTTATTCACTAGATTCTGAGTTTCAGTAAGGACGACTACAAACCGAGCGCTGGCATTCCATGATGACATATTTTTCAGTGTCTTCAGCTGTGTACTAAAGTAATTCCCTGCAGTGGACCCATTGCCATAATTGAAAAGTAGAACACAGCTGTCGAAATGTGACGTTGCTGAATCTGAATTATGAATATCGCCAGATATGAAGACTCCCATTTCCCAGAGCATCTGTTGGTGTAAGATACGTAGAAGTGAATTCGCTATGTTTATAAGTTTTGAATGCCCCTCAGGAAGTGTTAGAACCAATGTTACCGAAGTGAAGTAAGTTCTTGCGATCTCGGCCAAGCACTGAACTAAGGAGTAGTGATCGCCCTCGAGCTCTTCAGAAGGTTCCAGGCAATAAGTCCTTCCAAATATAAAACTTGTGGTGGTGACGATGAGTATTACGTCCATCACATCTGAAAACAACAAAACATTTCATTAGCGGGCCTAATGCAGGGTAATTCAAAATTATTGTCGGAGTTTCAATAAATGACAACACCGCAGTATAGCCGTGAGCGTTTAATCGCTCGCCACGTCCGCTATGGGGGAGCTGTAACAAATTCGAAGATCGGAGAATCGAATCCCAGCGCTGATAGCGGACATCTTGAATGTTAATATCCCCGTTGTTTTTTTACACTTCCTCCATACAAATACTTGAATTGTACACTATTTCATGTCCCGGCGCACCTGTCTCACCCCCAATCACAATTTCTACAGTTACCGCAGAAACACAGGTTATTACACAAATTTATTTATTTATTTATTTATTTATTTATTTATCGTATGGTTTTTATTGCCGGGAGTGTCCGAGGACACGGTCGGCTCGCCTGAGTCAGTAGCTGCTTCCAGCCGACACCCTTAAGGTAGGCTACAAGTTCCGTTCAATTTCAAGTAGTTCCAACTTTCGCTACCAGATATCAATGTTACCTAGTGGTGAACGTTGGAACGTTGGAGCGTTCTGACGAAATCTAACCTAACAATTTAGCTTCACACAAGTTTAGTCTGTGGAAGGATCTTTTACATGCCATAAATCTATGACATGGGGAAATTGAACACACACAAGTGCACAGGGCTTATGGCCAAGGTGTCTCAAGCCCTAAAACAAATTTACAACAAACAACAAAATTCATAGTGCAATTGATGTAGAAATATGGATCTAATTTTATTATACACGGAGTATAATTTAAAACTTCGCACTTCTGGACACATGCAGTGGGAATCCTCCAACGAGTACGATATAGCTTGTGATAAGCTTGGCTTGATTAGAAGTTCTGACAGCTGACGCAATTGATGAAGCAGTAGATAATGAGCTCTCTTGCTCAGTGTTAGTAACTATTGGACTAGAATGAAGATAATATTTTGGTCGTTTTTATTTCCAAAAGAAGCAGAAACCAGTTAAGGTTTTCGAAACTTCCGTACAGTAGACATTTTCCCGGTTTGACCGTACCATCAAAACGTTACGTGTAACAACTTGTTCTCAAATGGCGTAGTAGTGGCTCGCTATTTTAAGCCAACTTTTGAGGTTTGTAAAAAAAATATGAAAGTACACTTGTGAGATCCATACGGACAAATGTCCGTGTGTCTGTCTGTCTATATGCAACCCCCCACTCCTCTGACAATTGAAACACGACGAAAACCGTATTGAACCAAATTTGGTGCAGAAGTAGCAAAGGACACCTATGTCATGTTTTACATCGTCGCCATCTTAATAGAAAGATGGCGGCTATCCAATTGTTCAATGCTTTATTCAAATTACGACTAAACTAATCATCGGATCTCTACAAAATTATGAAGAAATGTACCTTCATGTGGGAAGCATCTTGCGACCAAACTACAAGGTCATCGACCAATCAATTTCAAGATGGCAGCCGTGAAAATCATGCAAGCTTTATAATCAATAACTTATCATCCAATGAATCAATATTCACAGTATTTTGCAATCAGATTGTCTAATATAAGGACACTCTGTTGTCAACGTGATAACACAAGACTGTAAGCTACACGCAGCACACATCTTGAAATAATAAAATACAAAAATAAATACCTTTACTCTCAACACTTAAGAGTTACAGTAAAGAAATTGAATGACAAAGTAGGACCGTATAATTTTGAATCGTGGGTATGTTTAGGACTTTCTGACGTCGGAGCTTCTTTGAATTCCAGAAACGCTTTATACTTTTCTAATTAGGTAGTTGTAGAGGAGAATGGCGTGTCGAGGATACATTTTTGAAACTCATTTTCTTCCTTCTCCGCACGTTTCCGAATGCAATAATTTGTACACTTTTCATCGTTCAATCTATAAGAAACAAATAGATTCGTAACGAAACAAACAACATATAACTAAGATGTTGTGTTCTTATAGAAACGTATACGTGACGCCATTGACTAGTAGTAATATGCATAAATGAAAAAACACGTAACTAAGACACGTAATTTAGAGTTTGCGTTCTTATATCAACGTATAGATAACGCTACTAGCCTAATATACGAGGGCTATTCCAGAACTAAGGTCCGTTTTTTTTTTAACTAACCGAACATTTTATTTTGAAACCACATTTATTTTTAGGTTTTACATAACTTCCTCTATTTTTCTACATAGTTGCCTTGTTATTTAGGCACTTGTCATACCTTAAAACTAAGTTCTCAAATCCCTCTGCATAAAAGTTTGCCGCCTGCTCTGACAACCAAGAATTTACACTTGAGGAAAATCCATTGCCACTATTGAACTCGCATACCCATTTTCTCATTTTACCTCCCGTCATTGCATTATCACCATACACCTCACAAAGCTGACGATGAATGTCTGCAGCCGACTTGTTTCTTGCACTCAAAAAACGTATCACAGATCGTACCTCACTCGCAGTGGGCGAATCAATAATCTTGAACATTGTAAAGATGCACAGTTCAGCGTACAGGTTAGCTACACAGCTGCAAAGGACGCCTGCTTGTTCGCAAAGGATGCCGGGAGGTAGCGGGCACGCTTGTTGCAGCGTGCGCACTAACTAGGGGCTTAAATAAAAAAACGGACCTTAGTTTTGGAATAGCCCTCGTACATAGATGAACAAACAACACGTAACTAAAATGTTGTGCCCTTTTAGATACACAAGCAGTAGTGCCCAGCTTCGCCCGGTGGATTTATTTGTTTTATGGATGATAATGAATACTACTACAGAACTGGAGCGCTCAAGGTTAAGGATCGGAAAGCACCAACGCTTATTGCAGCTGATAACCTCAGTATACCGCACCAACATCATCGACCTTATACAGAGGCATACTATTGTCATGATAACTCTTTTAAGGGGCCTAAGAAATCTTTTTGCACTAATTACTCCCCGTGACTGCCATTTATAAGCAGCTCGCAATTCTGCACCCGAACACTGGCAGGGGCGACGTGATGCAGCCCGCATTGCCTGGCAACAATAGACTTAGGTATTATTGAAGCTGTTCATGAGCACTTGTTCTTCCGACTTACTGAACAAAAATCAATCTTTAAGGTTACCTGACAGGTGTAGCATAATGCTACATAGCCTAAAGTATTCCTCTTGAACCTGGCTATCATATAAAAAAATATTTTTTTGAATCCGACTGGTAGTTCCAGAGATTAGCGAGTTTAAACACACAAACACACAAACAAACTCTTCAGCTTTATTATATTAGTATAGATATAGGCCAACATGACGCTATTGACTAGTATGCGTAAATGAACAAAAGAAAACCTAACTAAGACACGTAACTAAGGTGTGTTCTTATAGAAACATATTATACGTGAGGCTATTGATTAGTAGGCCTATGCACAAAAAAAACGTAACTAAGACACGTAACTTAGAGCTTGCGTTCTTATAGCAACGTATAGATGACGCTATCGATCCCGTAGATAACAAGAAGTTCCGTGACGAACTAAAGAGCCTACTTTTCTTAAACTTTAAGAATCATGCCAATGATTAATCTATATTATAGCTTGCCACGGTGGGTGAGTGGATAGCGTGTCGGTCTACTAACCCCAAGATTGCAGGTTCGCCCCTGACCGTGGTAAGTGATTTTTGAAAGGCGGCAAAAATACGATACGCATGTCATACGATGTTGGCATGTCAAAGAACCCATTTGAATTCAGTAGGCCGAGTTCATAATGGCAAAATTAATCTCGGGAGTTTCCGCCAGCACATGTTCCTCATTTCTCTACTAGAAAGCGCTATTGTGTTCAAGGAGATTAGATATCTAACATCAAACCTCCTTGACTTTCATAGTCAAGGAACTACGAAATTCGACATGCAAGCTACCCTCTGGGTGTCAAATAGCAAAGCTTGCACCAGGCACCCGAGGCCATACGATATTATTATTATTATATCTATATTATGGATCTATCTAGAATAATGACGAAATTAAGTTGGTAATATCGAAATTTCTAATTAGTTCGAAATACTGTATACCTGGCATAACGTAGCATAATAGAGAACTACAGTTGGCAGCCCTGGTGACTGAATATATTCTTAATTCCATCTATTGAGGTACAGAATACAAAATGTGGTTGAAGTCCAATGGATAGCATGGAGGTTATATGCAGTTAAACATTGGATCTATCAGTGCGCGTAAAATCATGTTGGCAACAATGACATGCATGTATTGGTCAGAAATAATCTGAAATAATATGATCTATTGTTGTGTCAATTTTGAATGAAATCCATTAGTTAGTATAGAAGTTACATGCATTTTAAAATTAGACCTATCAGCAGGCTTAGAATCATGTTGGCAGCACTGGCGTAGGCCTATATAAGTTACTTCAAATTAATCTAGATTGCCAGGTACTATACGTGTGCAATGTTTAGAGCTATTGGCTTGCATACTTTCTGATATATTGATATTAGGGTAACAAAAATAGAGACAGTATTTATTAACAGTTGGCAGCCCTGGTTACTCTTAAGAATCGGCATAGTCATATATGTTATGGTACACATAGCACACACAAAATTTGGTTGAAATCCAAATGATAGTATAGAAGTTACATGTATTTAAAGTTGGATCTCTCAGTAGGCTTAGAATCAGTATATAAGTATATAAGTACTGAAGTATATAAGTTACTCTAAATTAATATAGAATGTCAGGTACTATACGTGTGCATAGTTTAGAGCTGTCGGCTTGCATACTTTCTGATATATGGGTATTTGGATTTTAAAATTTGAGAGCATTTATTAACAGTTGGCAGCCCTGGTGGCTCTTAAGAATAAGCTCAGTAATATCTGTTTATGTACACATAGCACATACGAAATTTGGTTGAAATCCAATTGATAGTGAAGAAGTTATATGCATTTAAAGTTTGGACCTATCAGCAGGCTTATAATCATTTTGGCAACACTGCCATGTATGGCCTCCTGGAAATTAAACTGCAATATTATTATCTATACGTGTGCCAATTTTGAAATAGCTCCCATTCATACCTTCCAAGATATCCAACATGGAGCTCAAATTTCAATTGCGATTTTTCAGCAGTTGGTAGCACTGACATCATTTTCAAATATGGACGTGAGATATTCTGGTATAGATCTTTAATCCTACCAAATTTTGGTTCGATTGCTGCAGCCGTTTAGGAGTTGATAGGGGGGATACACACACAGCCAGACAGACAGACAGACAGACAGAAGGACAGGCAGACAGAAGGACAGACAGACAGACAGACAGACACACATTTGCCCGATCTCATAAGTCTACTTTTCCCTCATTTTTTGCAAAATGTGAAAAGTAGGCTAAAAAACGCTGCTTACCATGGGATTGCCGTGGCGTCGAGAAATTGACAACGCTATTTTCAGATAGATCCCCTGTCCAAATGCATAATTATCCATATTAAGATACATGTGGATTTTATTTCGATATATCATGTTTACTAGACTTTACCTTGTTTGAAGAGGCGTGTATGGTGCGGTAAAATGACAACATTGCTAGCCCAAAAAATAAGCTGAAGTATTCCTTTCTCAAACTTGAATTTCTGAAATTGCCTTGAATGTCCACTCTTAATCATTCCCTGCTTGCATCTAATGCATCATTTGTAACAGAGGAATGTATCGACATTACAACGTTACTACATTAAGAGATTACATCACTAGGCTGAGATGTTAACTAATGGAAATAACGGACAGTACGCGCTCGTAACCACGATATATAACTATTTCACCTCTCAGTTCGTCAGAGCGTTTGACAGGCATAACCTGATCTAGCGCTTGGAATTGTACAGTATATACACTGCCTGAAAAAAAATATAGGTCACCCTTTTAGAGATTACCAATTCACTCAAGATGTATTGTGGCAACAGTGCATATGGAGTACATGAAATGATTAAATATACAGATCAATAGGTCAAGCGGTTCAGAGATACCAGGTATCGACCCATGCTGTAACACCCATATTAGTACGAGGTGTAGCCTCCACGGGCGGCAATGCAGGCACTGACTCTTGCATCTAGTCGATCATACAGATGGCAAATACTGACTTGGGATACGTTATTCCACGCCTGCTCGACCTGTTCACACAGTTCTGTAAGAGTTGTGGGTGGACGAGTCTCACCAGTTACTTGTCGGCCCATCATGTCCCACACGTGCTCGTTTGGCGACAAGTCCGGCGATCGTGCTGGCCAGCGAAGTTGCTGAACGTCTTGCAGTGCACGTTGAGTTGCACGGGCAGTGTGTGGGTGAGCTTTATCCTGTTGGAACAACACATCCCCTTCCTGCTGCAAGAACGGTAAACGAATGGGTCTTACAACATCCTGCAGGTACCGAGCGCTGGTTAGCGTTCCCTCCACAAACACCACAGGTGAAAGAGAGTTGTAGCTTATCGCACTCCAACCATAAGGCCTGGGATGGGGCCGATGTGTCTTGGACGAATGCACTCTACGAGACAGCGCTCACCAGGTCTACGTCGAAAGCACCAACGACCATCACTTTCGTGCAGGCATAACTGATCTAGCGCTTGGAATTGTATATACACTGACTGAAAAAAAATATAGGTCGCCCTTTTATAGGTTACCAATTCACTCAAGATGTATTGTGGCAACAATGCATATGGAGTACATGAAATAATTAAATATACAGGTCAATAGGTCAAGTGGTTCAGAGATACCAGGTATCGACCCATGCTGTAACACCCATATTAGTAGTCTACGAGATGTAGCGTCCACGGGCGGCAATGCATCCAGTCGATCATACAGATGGTGAATACTGTCTTGGGATACGTTATTCCACGCCTGCTCGACCTGTTCACACAGTTCAGAAAGAGTTGTGGGTGGACGAGTCGCACGAGTTACTTGTCGGCCCATCATGTCCCAAACGAGCTGGTTTGGCGACAAGTCCGGCGATCGTTCTGGCCAGCGAAGTTTCTGCACGTCTTGCAGTGCACGTTGAGTTGCACGGGCAGTGTGTGTGGGTGAGCATTATCCTGTTGGAACAACTCATCCCCTTCCTGCTGCAAGAACGGTTAAAGAACGGGTCTAACAACATCCTGCACGTACCGAGCGCAGGTTAGCGTTCCCTCCACAAATACCAAAGGTGAATGAGAGTTGTAGCTTGTCGCACCCCAGAAAATAAGGCCTGGTGTGGGCCGAAGTGTCTTGGACGAATGCACTCTACGAGACAGCGCTCACCAGGTCCACGTCGAACGCGCCAACGGCGATCACTTACGTGCAGGGAGAATCTGCTTTCATCGCTGAAGACCACGGCACGCCATTCTATATTCCAAGTGATCCTCTGACGGCACCAGTCGAGCCGTGCACGTAGATGCTGTGGCGTGAGTGGAAGACGGGCTAGAGGTGTGAGTGCCCGTAATCCCACTGCTAGTAACCGGTTCACAACAGTTCGTGTTGACACTTCTGGGCTCACAAACCCTCGTATCTGTGCTGTGGTAGCTGTACGATCTGCCACTGCTGCCCTTACAATACGACGATCCTGGCGGACGTCTGTGCTGCGTGGACGTCCAGAACCTCGTCTACGGGTGTGAGAATGTTCACGTGACCACTGATATCAGTATCGTTGCACAACGGACACAGCACGTCCAACTTGTGTGACAATTCTCCGAAAGGACCAGCCCGCCACTCGGAAGGCCCTTTCAAACTCGCACAGTTGGCTGTAGGAAGCACGAGTGCGTCTCCGTGGCATTGTACCTGCTTGCTTCACACGTTTTCACCACAATGAGCCGTATGGCTGTGAGCTTTCCCTATTAAATGATAGACACAGATGGCGCTCTGTTAGCTATGCTACTACGCTATCTGTTGGCAGACGACATTGAAACCCTTATCAGTACATCTACTATCCCCCAGGTGGCATCTGCCGTCTTATTATTATTATTATTCCTAGCATTAGTCCCTTGCGTGGTCTGCTATTTTGCTCTATCTCCTTCACTTCTTTCTGTCGTTGACATCTTCTGGTGTTAGACTAACAGCGTGCATGTCAGCCCTGTTGTTATCAGTCCACCGCTTTGCAGGCCTTCCACGTGGTCTTGTTCCACCTGGGTTGATGTGGAGTGCTGTTTTTGCAACTGAGTTGTTCTGTCTTCTCATGACGTGACCGTACCGGCGTAGACAAGCCTCCCTCACCTTCTCGATCATTTGCGCAACACCAAATCTTCGCCGGATGTCTGTGTTCCTTGCGTGGTCAAATCGGGTCAGCCCCATCGACTATCGGAGCATCTTGATTTCCATTGTATGCAAAATTTGCTCACGTTGTTTGGTCATAGGGCAACATTCAGTCCCATAGATTGCTGCTGAGCGTACCACAGACTTATAGACGTTTGCCTTTAAATGCAGAGGCATCTTTTCATAACAAATAACTCCAGTAACTTGTCTTCACTTGAGCCAGGCTGCGTTTACCCTCATCCGAGTATCTGGAGTGGCGTCACAATTTGAAGTGACAATGGACCCTAAGTACTTAAAATGCATGGTCTTCTGCAGATTTTCTGTGCTGATACTGATGGTACCTCCGGTTTGGGGGCCACATTCCAGGTGTTCTGTCTTCTGAATATTGAGGTGTAGTCCATTTTCAGCCATTCTGTCGTTCCACGTTTGAACCCGGTGCTGGAGTTCAGGGCGGGTGGCATCTGCCGTCATTGGATCAAAATCGACGTCGTCTTTTCAGGTGTCCTTTTTTTTTTTGCTGCAGGTTAAATGCATATTCTTTCCCTTTGCTTGTACATAACTAACAAGTAGTTCCGTGAAGAACTATACAGCCTATTTTCATATACCCTACTCATGTTAATTGCCTCTATCAACATACAAAATTTCAGTTTGAAGGTTGTGATAGATTCGTAGATATTGAGAACCGTCTAAATATTTCAGATGGTCGCCAGGTTGGATTTTTATTTTTGTACTATTACATTAAGATTATTGTGTACTTGTGGTATTCAAACTTCAATCGCATAATTAGTACACAAGAAGTAAAAACGAGATTTTAAAATTTCGCACAAATGCCATCTTGTGATTATGCAAACAATTGAAATAAATTAGATGCCAGTGGATTAACATTTGTATAAGCATTTATCGTACAACGTTTCACTGCACTCGGATAGTTAATTCGCGAGAAACGTCCATTTAAATATTTATACTTCGCGTCGCCGCCATGTAGGATTTATGCTCACCAGGTTACTGAAAGTCCTATAGATGAACATATGTCCATAGCCTCTATGAACATTAAAAATTCAGTTTGATTGCTGTAAAAGATTCATAGATATTGAGAACCGTCTAAATATTTCGGATGATCGCCATTTTGGATTGCTATATGTATAGGCAATAGAGTTATGTACCATTCAAGGACAATTATTGCCTAGGTTCATTATTCAAATTTTCACTTCGATCGCATGATTAAGACAAAAGAAATAAAAACTTAATTTTAACATTTCGCACAGCTGCCATCTTGAGGTTATGTAAACAATTGAACTAAATTAGATGCCAGTGCATTACAATATGTAAAATCATTTACTCTACCACATTTCACTGCGCTCAGAGAATTAAATCACGAGAAAAGTCTATTAAAATGTTTCAACTTCGCTTGGCCACCATGTTCGTTTTGTACTTTACAGGTTTATGAAAGTTACATAGGTAAACTATTATCAGTACCCTTTATCACCGTACAAAATTTCAGGGTGATATCTGTAATAGTTTCGGAGATATAAAATGACAGTGAAATATTTCGCACATCCGCCATTTTGAGGTTATGTAAACAATTGAACTAAATTAGACTCCAGTGCATTATAATGAGTATAAACATTTTCTGTACCAAGTTTCATTACGTTTGGATAGTTAAATCGCGAGAAATGTCTATTTAAATGTCTCAAAGTCGCTTGGCCGCCATGTTGGTTTTGTAGTCACCAGGTTTTCGAAAGTCTCATAGGTGAACTTCTAGCAGTGCCCTTTATCACCGTACACAATTTCAGGGCGATATCGGTAATAGTTTCGGAGATACTGAATGCTGGTGAAATATTTCGCACAGCCGCCATGTTGGATTGGTGAGACACAATAAAATTTGAAGGGTACGGTCGGGGTCGGCCAGAATAGTGCTATGATCTTACCTAGTTTTATTGTAATCGCTCAAGCCGTTTAGAAGTTATTAGGGGACACACACACACACCTCACACACACACACACACACACCCGCACACACGAACGAACAAAAGGTGATCTCAAAAGCCTATTTTTTCATAAAATGAAAATAAGCCAAAAAATGATAAATTTCCATGAATTAGAAGCTTAGCTATCATTTAATTACAGTTTTTTTTCTTGAAAATTTAACATACTTGTCCATGATGACATATGTTTTACTTATTTTTACTTCTTTAGTGAAAAATTACATATTCTGTCTGTTTATTTTACATATTTGCTCATAACGATATTTTTTACATACTTACACTTTTATATTTAAAACTACTCTATATATTCTGTCTCTTACTATAAACAAAGTATATATTTGCCAAGTGAGATATACGGTAACTCAAAACAGTTTGTATGACAATATTTGTTTACTAGAAACTCAGGCACATGAAACGGATTTTCCAAGCAATTGATAAGCTGCTGAGAAATGGCCAGGGAAGAATTCCAATAATATATTAGTGGAGATAAGTTGTTGGGAATTCACGCCACACCCTGTCGGAGATTCAGCGACTGGACTTGTCCAGTTAGTGCCTGAGACTCTACTTTTCAACCTGATGTCCAGAAAGGGTACTATATTTCCTCCCATCCCGCAAATAAAATGTGCTACGATATGGACATGCTTAAAATCATGTGGGCAACAATGCCATGTATTTGTTGCTCAGAATTAATCTGAAATATTATGGTCTATACAGTACATGTGCCAATCTTGGAAGAAATCCACTTTTTAGCAAGGAAGTTACATACAGTTATACATTGAACCTACCAGCATGCGTAGACTCATGTTGGCAGCACTGTCGTGCATCGGTTACTCAAAGTTAATGCATTTCAAACTTGAACCTATCAACAGGCTTATAATCCTGTTGTCAGCACTGACGTACATCGGTTGCGCAAAATAAATCTAAAATTTTAGGTACTATACTTGTGCATAATTTAGATTTGTTGGCTTGCATACTTTCTGATATATTCAGATTAGGATAAAATAATAGAGAGGGCATTTGTAAACAGTTGGTAGTCCTGATGGCCCTAGAGAATACGCATAGTCATATATGGTATTGTACACAAAGCACATACTAAATTTGGTGGAAATCCAATTGATAGTAAAGAAGGTACATGCATTTAAAAATTGAACCTATCAGCAGGCTTAGAATCAAGTTAGCAACACTGTAATGTATGGGCTCCTGAAAATAAATCTGATATGTTATTATCTATGAGTGTGCCAATTTTGAAACACTTCGCATGCATAACCTCTGAGACACCCAATTTTCAATTGTGATTTTTCAGCAGTTGGTACACTGACGTCTTTTTCAAATAGGGCCGTGAGATATTTTTTAGATCTTTACTCATATCAAATTTGGTTTCGATAGCTGCAGACGTTTCGGAGTTGATAGTGGGTGACACACACACAGACATACAGAAGGACAGACATTTGCCCAGATCGATCTCATAAGTCTACTTTTGCAAAATTCTAACAAAATGTGAAAAGTAGGCTGAAAATGAAATTAGTTTGTGTGTGTTTGTTTGTTTGATCGCATTTCATGCGTTCATATACCATTCATCCGATTGCTATGGAACTTTGATGAGTTGTTGTGCACACTCCGGGGAAATTATAGGCTCAGACAACAAAATACTGCGAGACCATACAGTTATCCTTCAGCGATGGTCAGAATATTTTTATAATATAAGCAATTAAGATTTTCCACATCCTCCTATTATCAGCCCTGATCCCAGCTTCGGACCTGTGCCCCAAATTACAGCTCACAAACAGCCATAACGAAAATGAAAAGTCCTCTCGGCACGCCGGAAGGCGGAGGTAGATTTCACCGGACAAACTTGGAGATAGGCGAAAATAGGCAGAATATGCAGGTTTTCGTAGAAGGATCAGACCTCATTTATCGCGTGAAAGTATTTTATAATTGGAGATTAATTAACTTTGTTTGTCTTCATTTTAAACATATTTAAACATTTTATTGTCTTACGGGGACGGTAACCTTCTTGTCATTTGGAGTCCATTTTTAGCCTATTTTCAATTTTAAGAAAATAGGCTTATGAGATCACCTTTTGTCCGTGTGTGTGTGCGTGTGTGTGTGTGTGTGAGGTGTGGGTGTGTGTCCCCCCCTAATAAAATCTAAACGGCTGGAGCGATTTCAGTGAAACTCGGTAAGTTCATAGCACTATTCCCGGCGACGTCGACCGTGCCCATCGAATTTTGTTACGTCTCACCAATCCAACATGGCGGCTGTGCGAAATATTTCACTAGCATTCAGTATCTCCGAAACTATAACGGATATCGCCCTGAAATTGTGTACGGTGATAAAGGGTACTACTAGAAGTTCACCTATGAAACTTTCAAAAACCTGGTTACTACATAACCAACATGGCGGCCAAGCGAAGTGGAGACTTTTAAATAGACTTTTCTCGCGATTTAACTATCCAAACGTAATGAAACTTGGTACAGCAAATATTTATACACATTGCAATGCACTGGAGTCTAATTTAGTTCAATTGTTTACATAACCTCAAAATGGCGCCTGTGCGAAATATTTCACTGACATTCTATATCCCCGAAACTATTACAGATATCACCCTGCAATTTTGTACGGTGATAAAGGGTACTGATACAAGTTTACCTATGTATAATTCATAAACCAGTAAAGTACAAAACGAACATGGCGACCAAGCGAATTTGAAATATTTTAATAGACTTTTCTCGTGAGTTAACTCTCTGAGCGCAGTGAAATGTGGTACAGTAAATGATTTTGCAGATTGTAATGTACTGCCATCTAATTTAATTCAATTGTTTACATAACCTCAAGATGGCGGCTGTGCGAAATTTTAAAATTAAGTTTTTATTTCTTGTGTCGTAATCATGCGATCGAAGTGAAAGTTTGAATAATGAACCTAGGCAATAAATGACCTTGAATGGTACATAACTCTATGGCCTATACATATAACAATCCTAAATGGCAAGCTTCCGTAATATTTAGACGGTTCTGAATATATATGAATCTTTTACAGCAACCAAACTGAAATTTTTATGTTCATAGAGACTATGAACATATGCTCACCTATAGGACTTTCAGTAACCTCGTGAGCACGAATCCAACATGGCGGCGACGCGAAGTATAAATATTTAAATGGACGTTTCTCGCGAATTAATTATCCGAGTGCCGTGAAACGTTGCACGTTTTAAATGCTTACACAAATGTTGATCCACTGGCATCTAATTTATTTCAATTGTTTGCATAATCACAAGATGGCTGCTGTGCGTAATTTTAAAATCTCGTTTTTACTTCTTGTGTTCTTATCATGCGATTGAAGTTTGAATACCACACTTACACAATAATTTTAATATAATAGTACAAAAATAAAAATCCAACCTGGCGACTGTCTGAAATATTTAGACGGTTCTCAATATCTACGAATCTGTTACAGCAATTAAACTGAAATTTTGTATGTTGATAGAGGCAATTAACATGAGCAGGATATATGAAAATAGGCTGTACAGTTCTTCACGGAACTACTTGTTATACTTGTGGTCACACTGTCCTTATGCAAGGTTTCGACACTGATGTGTAACTATGTAACGGTCTGTTACTTCTTCACGCAAAATTATATCTCCCGCAGAGATGTTGGTTGGTTCCTCAGTTTAGGGGCTGCGACAACGCGGTCATATAACCCCGTGTACTTTGGGTGAGTGTAGAATCTGTCTGATAAACGGTGTGAATTGTGATGGCTGTATTAGTCTGTAATTCAGGTAAGGAATGCAGACGCTAAATTTCAAGCAGTAGTTCCTAATGTTGCTACCAGATACTAACGTCAACGCCACCCAGCTGTGAACTTGGCTACTGGATGCCACCTCAATCAGCAACTCGCAACGAACGTTGGAACTTCCCCTCCAAAGGAAAGCTTACTGAGGGATTTTTAGCGCTCTTAGAAAATCCGACGACTTTGGCCGGCTTTGAACCCGCGACCTTGGGCATAGAAGTTCAGCATGCTACCAGTTACGTCACCGAAGCCGCTTCACACTTAGTCAGATGGAAATCTGAATCTGATCTCGCACAAGTGCGTTGTCATGGCAACGTCTGATGGCTCATCCCTCATCAATTTAGTAGTGTTGCCATGTCAACCACTGATAGCTCTTGGCATTTTCTTATAATTCCGAAATCATTTTTCTCATCCCTTGGCGCAATGGTGGCTCATATCAAAAATTCTTTCAGACAAACGTTTTAGGTAATTGTTAGGGGAATATTGTCCATTTTGTACGGTTTTGATATTGTGCCTATTAACAGAGATATGATTAATGTTTCCCGAAAAAAACACTTTTTCCCACCCCTTTGGTCAATGGTTGGTGCTATCAAAAAACGTTTCAAACATAAATTTCTGAGCTTTATCCGACACATAGTATGAACGTTGAACGGATTCGATATTTCACATATTAAGAGAGTTATAGCAATATTTCATTTTTTCGAAAAAAAAAAAGTCCCCCATTTTCATCCCCTTCGACCGATTTAGCCCAGTAACGAACTCGTCCGAGATTTTATGGGTATACATATTCGGTAAAAAATTCAAAGTGATTGGTGCAAAATTACGGCAGTTATCGTGTCCACAAGAAACTGATATACATATATACATATATTACATAAATTATATATAAACTTTTGAACTGACGGTGGTTTTGGGGTCTGGGGGATGTGAAACGCGAAGATATGTCGAAATTTTCCGGAAATCGAAACATGGCACCCATTGCAATAGTTAGCTTTCTAATGAAATCTACCTAAAATACTGCCGTCAACGACGCCTAGCTGTGAACTTGGCTACTAGATGCCACCTCAATCAGCAACTCGCAACGAACGTTGGAACTTCCCCTCCGAAGGAAAGCAAACTCAGGTTATTTAGCGCTCTTAGTAAATCCGACGACTTCAGCCGGGTTTGAACCCGCGACCTTGGGCATAGAAGTTCATCATGCTACCAGTTCCGATACCGAAGTCGCTTCCCACTGACATATGAAAACTGAATGTGATCTCGTGCAGTGGCGTTGTCATAGCAACTGCTGATGGTCATCCCTTATCAATTGAAAGTAAAGTTGTCATGGCAACCTCTCTTGGCACTTGGCATTTTCTTATAATTTAAATCATTTTGTTCACCCCGTGGCGTAATGGTGGGTCATATCAAAAATTCTTTCAGACAAAAGTTTTAGGTAATTATTGGAGGAATATTGTCCATTTTGTGCGGTTTTGATATTGTGCCTATTAACAGAGATATGATTAATGTTTCCCGAAAAACCCACTTTTTCCCACCCCTTTGGTCAATGGTTGGTGCTATCAAAAAACTTATTTGACATAAATTTTTGGCACTTATCCGACACATATTATGAACTTTGAAGGGATTCGATATTTCATGTATTAAGAGAGTTATAGCGATATTTCACTTTTTCGAAAAAAAAGCCCCCCATTTTTACCCCCTTTGACCGATTTTGCCCATTAACGAACTCGACCGAGATTTTATAGGGATACATATTATGTAAAAAATTCAAAGTGATTGGTGCAAAATTACGGCAGTTATCGTGTCCACAAGAAACTGATATATATATATATATATATATATATATATATATATATAGATAGATAGATAGATAGATAGATATATACATAAATTATGTATAAACTTTTGAACTGACGGTGGTTTTGGGGTCTGGGGGATGTGAAACGCGAAGATATGTCGAAATTTTGCGGAAGTCGAAACATGGGACCCATTGCAATAGTTAGCTTTCTAAAGAAATCTACCTAAAATAGGAAAGCTACATGCCCAGATGACATCCCAGCGGAAATCTCGAAAATGCTTGGGAAGCCTGCTGCAGAATTTCTTGCCACGCTCTTCCAGCAGATCATCACCGAAAATAAACTCCCACATGCATTGACAACTAGCATTAGAGACCCAATCTTGAAGCGTAAAGGTGATGTTAATGATTGCTTAACTTATCGACCTATTAGACTCCTCTGTTTCGCGGGCTTATAGGCCGTGTCCTTAGAACACGGCCTATAAGCCCGCGAAACGCCGGTGGTGAAAGTCTGAATTAGGTACATTTCATTAGAAAGCTAACTATTGCAATGGGTCCCATGATTCGACTTCCGGAAAATTTCGACATATCTTCGCGTTTCACATTCCCCAGACCGCAAAACCACCGTCAGTTCAAAAGTTTATATATGTATAATTTATGTATATGTATATCAGTTTCTTGTGGACACGATAACTGCCGTAATTTTGCACCAATCACTTTGAATTTTTTACCGAATATGTATACTGTACCCGATTGTCATCATGTGGACCATGTGTTCGTATCCCAACTAACTCACGGTCTTTCGAGGTATGGGACGTTCCTGCCCACTATACGACCAAATGCTCAGGATTTGAGTCTACCAGGTAACTACTCTACAGGAAATACACAACATTTTCCTAAAAATGAACAATTTACTGGTCTAAAATCATGGTTATACAACAAATACAAATAAAGGACAAATTATATTTAATTCCCACAAATAAAAATAGGGTAATTCTGTGAGCTTTCTTCTTAAAATAGTGCTACACTGCACTCAAATCTAATTCTAGCATCCTGTCAATGATATTTTCAGACTTCCATGGGTTTCCATAGTGTTCATCAACTGACACAATTTTAGTTAATAGGAGTATCATAACACAAAAATCACACATCACATAAAAATGATATTAATAAAACATTACTCCGTTTCTTATGGCATTTACCTTGATTAGCATGAATTCATTATTTTCTGCAATCATTAACAAATATTTGTTGTGTCGTGTGAATCATCTTCCTTCTTTCCATCCATATGAACGCTTTAAGAAAAGTGGTACTTATCCCTTCCAAAATAAACATGGATAGAATATTTTATAGTTTCATCATATAACGATTTTCTGGGTCTTGTCGGGCTTATCATCGTTACAAATGTGTCATGTTCTGGGAAAACACATACCCGTCTGCATAAATTAGCAGGAACTGGCAAATGCACTCTAAAGAAGATGCCTACATTATTTTGGTTCAGCTTTCCTCCTCAGAGAATAACTGAGCCTAATATTATCTGACTTCTATGATCCAACAACGTATGTGAGTTGCAACCCACCGTTCAATTCAATTGGCATCATCATACACTCAAATCTTAATTGCATATTGAAATATCGAGATTCCTCAGTGTCCTATTGTGACTCTAACTTACAAGGGACCGGTCGAACGACCTTCCACCCCCTCAGCAGGCAATAAAATTCGTTCCAGCTGGCTAGCTAAAATGGCTGCCGCAGAAGTGGTCTATGACCCCTCCTCTCTCTGCCGTCAAGATCAAGGTCAGGTTTGTTTACAAATTGCAGTACTGGAGTAACGCTAAGTGTGGCTCCTAAGTAATTGAGTCATTTAAATATTTAACACCTATCCTTATAGTGTCTTGGGCTCAACTGGCTCCTTAATTAACATTCATGGCTGGGGTGGAATTCTAGTGATAGCCTTGCCGTTCTATGGTGACTACTAGTGGCTTTTAGACGCGCATCATAGTGAAAATCCACGACTTTCACCAGCAGCTGTCAATAAAATATTAGGAAATCTGCGTTCCTAAACGACGAATATGATCCTTACCTCAGGGTAGGTCATTAATACACACATGCTCACTGCGTCTCGACGGACATCAATAGTGGCATAATTCAAGCAAGCGTTGGATACAGACACGCTCTGTCCAATTCGCTGCGTATAATACAGTATGCTCAAGGGCGATACTACTCGTAGATTTAGCCAACTTCTCACCTAACGCGCAAGCTATACTAGTTTGTCCCCCGCAATATTTATTACGTAAATCACTGGATTCTACGTTAATTCTGCACGCTTACATGCGGCTCAAACAATACTTCACATAGATGACTCTATTATTAAGGCACCCACGTTCTCTCTGTCATACCACTTAAGCCAAAGCTTTACATAGCTCCTAACAAAAATGTATTAAATTTACTGGCTTTCTTTACTTTAATGGTCCTCAAACATAATCCTAAGGATTGACCATATCAAATATTCATTCATATTTCACTGACACTGAAAAAGCTCTCGTATTTCTCTATATTTCACGTTATACTCTTACTGTTTACCAAATACAGTATCTTTACATTAGACATGACACTATTTGAACATTATTTAGGCCAAAAATGCCTATTACTTTACTGTTGCCGACCCCATAATATTATTGTTACTATCATTTAATGTTGCCGTTACATCAATCACTATTTTTGCCTGAATGGCCTTAAACAAATCACCTTCCAAGCCATATCTTATTCAAGACGAGTGGTGAAAACTCGTTCAGTAAGTGGCTATTACATCTTATTCTCAAAGCGATAAATCGTTACATGGTGAACTATTTAGTTATAATGACATTATAAAAAATGGGTACTCACTTTTTCCTCTTTGCTGGATAGTGCCAGCGCTTCAGCTTTAGCGCTACCATGACGCTTGACTTAAGCCATCATGTTATCCTCTACGCAACACTTAGATTCACACATTTTCCACATGATACACATATTTTTATCAGTGGCCTTTATCACTGCTATACACTGCATATTAATCACTATACACATGAACACTTTAAATCACTATTTCACAATTTATATACATTTATCCACTACATCACATGTTGATCCTTAAATTGGACTTCTCCTACGCCTGATCTCAGAGATGCGATGCAATTATGACAACCGCTGGTCTCCGTGAAAATCTAACAGCGTTTTACGGACGTTCGATCCTCGTTCCCTGCAATCTTGTTCAGCTCACTATCCAGATTAGGTGGCAATGATTTCCAAGCTCCCATCATTGTAGTGATCCTGATGATGATGTCATATATAATTCTGACAATACCTCCCGGTATAAGAACTGTTCAAAAACATTATAAGTTCCTTTTCGCTGTGGCGAATTTATATTTGCGTCAGATAATAGGTAAATATCTGTATTAACTTACTTTCGACGCACTTCATGATTACTTATGAAGCTTTATGACTTGCTTCTATTGTTCTTCAACGACGGCGCGTTGATACTTTAACAATTGGCGCGCTACTAGCAGCGTCTTAGTTACGTGTATACTGTAGAACAACTGTAGAACAACTGGCTTGGCTTGCCTTGCTCCCCCTATATAAAGGTTTCTCGTACAAAATAGTCCACCGGACACATGAGAGCGACTCCTTTCTTGAAATAATACCTCTTCAGCCGAAATGACATCTACATCTTGTTTATTTAGGTGTGGAGGTTTCAAAAACATGCGCGTGTCGGCGATCGCTTCGGCCAATTAATTACAATTAATTGCCTTAGTTCAGCGCGTGGGTACGCCATCGTGGTAATTCCCCGTTGACTGGTCACAAAGTCACTGCTCTTGAGCGTAGGCTAGGTTGTAATTCGTTCATTTGGAGATATAGGCCTTAATTTAGGTGAAAAACCACTCCTAAATTACCTCTCCGTGAATATATTCACCTGGGTGTATATTTCAATGCATTTCAATGCTCCACTTGGCTGTAATTAATTAATTTCCATGAGCCATCATCCCTACCCTCAGTTTCACCGTTGTCAAGCGGTGGATACCCGGGTCATTAATTTTGAGCTGTCTTCCTGCTCCAGACGTAAATAGTACGGTCGGCGCCTAAGCTCTCCGCCCATTTGCTAAGGGTCATTTGTAAAACTTCAAACTGGCCTCCTCTCATTTTCGTATGCTCTGAAAATGTATATTTCCTTGCATTTGGCTACAGTTCTTCCCTTAAATTGCTATGATATTCACCTATAGATCGTGAAATCACGCTACCTTATTATATGTCAGTATACCTCTCATTGCTCTTTGGGTTCCCTGAATCGCTCCCCCGCAGAGATCAATGGTTCGACTCTAGGCATAACCATGTGCCTGGTCTTTTCTGATGAGACCTGAGTTCGATGCCAGACTGCCGTGACTGATTGGGCACAATTCCTATAAAATCTCTGTCGAGATCGTTACTGGGCTAAACCGGTCGAAGGGGGTGAAAATTGGGGGCTTTTTTCAAAAAAGTGAAATATTGCTATAACTCTCTTAATATGTGAAATATCGAATCGATTCAACGTTCATACTATGTGTCGGATAAAGCCCAAAAATTTATGTTTGAAGAGTTTTTTTATAGCACCAACCATTGACCAAAGGGGTGGGAAAAAGTGGGATTTTCGGGAAACATTAATCATATCTCTCTTAATAGGCACAATATCAAAACCGTACAAAATGGACAATATTCCCCTAATAATTACCTAAAACTTTTGTCTGAAGAATTTTTGATATGACCCACCATTACGCCAAGGGATGAGAAAAATGATTTCGGAATTATAAGAAAATGCCAAGAGCTATCAGAGGTTGCCATGGCAACACTACTAAATTGATGAGGGATGAGCCATCAGACGTTGCCATGACAACGCACTTGCACGAGATCAGATTCAGATTTCCATCTGACTAAGTGTGAAGCGGCTTCGGTGGCGTAACTGGTAGCATGCTGAATTTCTATGCCAAAGGTCGCGAGTTCAAAGCCAGCCGAAGTCGTCGGATTTTCTAAGAGCGCTAAAAATCCCTCAGTATGCTTTCCTTTGGAGGGGAAGTTCCAACGTTCGTTGCGAGTTGCTAGTTGCGGTGGCATCTAGTAGCCAAATTCACAGCCAGGTGTCGTTGACGGTAGTACCCGGTAGCATCATTAGGAACTACTGCTGGAAATTGACCGTCTGCAGTCCTTACCTGAATTACAGACTAATACAGCCATCCAAAAGTACACGGGGTTACATGACCGCGTTGTCGCAGCCCCTAAACTGAGGAACCAACCAAAATCTCTGTGGGAGATATAATTTTGCGAGAAGAAGTAACAGACCGTTACATAGTTACACATCAGTGTCGAAACCTTGCATAAGGACAGTGTGACCACAAGTATAAAAATGGACCCCAAATGACAAGAAGGTTACCCTTCCCATAAGACAGTAAAATGTTAAAAATAAGCATAAAATGACGAAAAACAAAGTTAATTAAGCTCCAATTATAAAATACCTTCTCGCAATAAATGAGGTCTGATCCTTCTACGAAAACCTGCATATTCTGCCTATTTTCAACTATCCCCAAGTTTGTCCGGTGAAATCTACCTCCGCCTTCCGGCGTGCCGAGAGGACTTTTTTTACTTTCCTCTGTCATACATTGAAAATATTTAAAAGAGTGCTGGATAGGAGGCTCAGAAATATTGTCACTGTCACACCAAATCAATGCGGTTTTGTTCAAGGTTGTAGCACCACTAATACAATCTATGCCAAACGCCTTTTGACGGAAAAGCACAGAGGGAGACAGTAGAGTTTACACGTGGCCTTCCTATATCTAGAAAAGGCCTTTGACAGAGTCCCACATGACCTTATCTGGTGTGCTCTTCGTTCCCATGAGGTTCCAGAAACCGATACAAAATAGGTGCAACTTCTTTATTGCAATGTAACTAGTGTAATACGCTGCCCAGCCGGTTCTCCCCGCCTTTCGATATCACCGTCGGTGTTCATCAAGGCCACTGTTGTTTATCCTCTGCATAGGCACGGTTACAGCTGACATACAAACCACACACCCTTGGACCCTTCTTTTCGCTGACGATATTGTACTTGTACAAGAAACACGCCTTTAACTCCAGTATCAAGTGCAAATATGGATGGAAAGGTTGGCTGCCTATGGACTGCGCCTTAACATCCAGAAGACAGAATATCTTGAATATGGCCCGCAAACCGATGGCACTGTCCAAATTAGCGATCAAAAGGTGCCCAAGACAAATAACGTTAAATATCTAGGATCGCTTAACACGTCAAATGGTGATGTCACTTTGCTCGGGAGAGGGTAATTGCGGCCTGGCTTAAATGGAAACAGGTCACTGGAGTCCACTGTGACAAAAAGATGCCTAAATACCTAAAGGCAAAAGTTTATAAGAGAGTTGTACGTCCGGCAGCAATTTTGGGGGCAGAATCCCACCCAATGACTAGAAAACATGAACAGGCCCTGCACACGAAGGAGATAAAGATGCTCCGTTGGACACTTGGACTGACTAGATATGACCATGTCAGAAATGCAGATGTCCATCAACAATTATTAGGTGTCACACCAATTACGGAGAAAGTGAGGGAAGTTCGTCTCCATTGGTATTGTCGTGTTATATTAATGCCGGATGACTCTGTCGCCAAAATAGCTTTCAAACTGGACCCAGGTGGACTGCGACCATGCAGACGAGTTGCGAAGCGTTAGATCGACAACAGATATGCACGATGTTGGCTTACAACCTGCAGATGTCAACGACAGGAAAAAGTGGAATAGATGTAGTAGAGCAGCGGACCCCGTCGTCTAATGGGATAAACGCTAGAAAAGAAGAAGAAGTAAATCCAATCTACAATAGATAGAGTAGTTTCAAGAAATGAGTGTTGGCGCTCGAATCATTCCCGTATGTGTTAATATACCATCTATCCCATTGCGATAGAACTTTGGTGAAATGTTGTGCACACTCCTGCGAGATTGCTAACCACTACGCAACACGCATCAAGGCAAACTCGCCTTGAGTGTCAACCTACTTGTCCCAACTTTGTATACCTCGCCTTCTTCGAGGCAGAGAGGCCGTTAATGATCTATATTTATTAGAAGGGATGGATACACATAATATCAAACGATGTATGGCCCAAAGTCACCTACCACACCTTTGCTATAAGTGGACAGACACAGTATGGCTTCAAGAAGGCTGTGAAGGCACAAGCACTTCAATATCATACACGTATTTGCTTTTACAATCACCCAAAGAAGAGAGCTGAGTGAGTTCGAGATGGGCCTTTTCACCGGGCTCAAATCTACAACGTTTCACTGATATGAACCAAATTTTACATACTTACCCTTTGGAACCGTGCGTGTAACACTGTCTACTTGAAATTTCGAGCAGCCTTCTCCATTCCCTGCACTTAGGCCCTTTGGAACAAATCTACACCGTTTCACCTACCTGAACCAAATTTTAGGGTACTTACCCTTTTGAACCTGTCGAAGAACACAGTCTACTTGAAATTTCGGACATCCCACTCATTTCCCGTCATTTAAGTCATTTGGCACAAATCTACACCGTTTCACCGATCTGAACCAAATTGTAAGTATTTACCATTTGGAACCCTGCGGGTAACACTGTCCACTTGAAATTTTGGACAGTCCTTTCCTTTCTCTAGATTTAGGCCCTTTAGCACAAATCTACACCAGTTCAACGATCTGAACCAAATTTTACGTACTTTCCATTTGAAACCCTGCAGGTAACAATGTCTACTTGAAATTGGACAGTCCTCTCCATTCACTAGATTTAGGCCGTTTGGCACGTAGACTAAATCTCGAATTTGTCCTAGAAGGAGCAATCTAGGCTCATTTTAAGCCTCGCAAAGCAAGAAACAAAACTCGGGACTTAACCTTTCGTTCAGTTTGGTGAAACGGAGTAGATTTTTATAAATAACAGACAAAGGGACCCAAAAACCACGATTTAAAGCACTAGAACCAATCGTGTCGAAATATATTTGGTGTTGTGCTAGGGGTACAGAGATGCTGGAAATTAAGGTGTAACTGTAAGAATATTTAAATAAGTCTATTCTTAAATAGGAAAGTGGGCTCCATCACGCCACTTCTACGAGCGTTCTGGTGCGGAATTGCTAAAATAGTTACATACTACGCTTCTTAAAAATTATTTGGACAGCCCACTCCATTCCCTAGATTTAGGCCGTTTGGCACACGAACAAAATACCCAACAGCTCTATGTGGCGAAAAAGGACACTGTTGCTCCCCCAGGAGCTCGGGACTGCCGAAGTTTTCAGATGTGCTCTGATTTTCCTACAGCGCTATGTGGCAAAAGACGATTGCTCTCCACTTTCCTTACATCCAATGAGATATAGACAGTGTCTTTTATTTCACTTAGTCCTCTTTCTAATCAATTTTCACAATTCGTTAGTAAATTACATATTTATTATTATCATTATGAGAAAATGACATGGACGTTACGTCCATTTTACTATTTACCGCAAGGCTTCGGGGTCTTAGTTCGTAAACAGGACTATCAGATTAGAATCACACCGTTTGATATGACGCACGCTCTATGTACTGCCAGCCTGACCACAACAGACGACGAAACATGCCATCAGTCCACTTATCCACTGTACGTCACATTAGTTCATCGATACGCCCGAAGGTCACAGGAGGAGCTTCCGCGTGCCCAAAATACGGTGCGTTCTAACTTCATTGCACACGAACTAAACCCCGCAGGTTACTTATCACCACCACAAAAAGTCTTCCTCAGCTGTTATTTTTTAAATATTATTTTCTATTAGTTTGTGTCAGTTCAGTAGTAGTATTCATGATCATTCATAAATAAATGAAAATGAAAATCCATAGCCAGCTTCCAGTCTCCGACCGGGTCAGGAATTGAATGAATGAAGCCCCCATCTAGCGGCGAGGATACGAACTGTGCCGGCTGCCGAGGACTGACGCACTCCTCAGGGGCAATGATTAAATGAATGACAGATGAAATGAAATGGTAGTGGAGAGTGTTGCTGGAATGAAATGTTGACAGGGAAAACCGGAGTACCCGGAGAAGAACCTACTGTATCTGCCTCCATTTTGTCCAGCACAGATCTCACATGGAGTAACCGGGATTTGAACCACGGACCCAGCTGTGAGAGGCCGTCGTGCTGCCGCCTAAGCTACGGAGGCTTTTTCATAAATAAATACGTAAATAAATCCACGGCTGAATCTGGGTACTGCTAATAGAATATATTGAGCCCGCCAGGCTCATGTCGGTGATATGATATGTGCAATATAATCGATACGTGAGCTGAATGCATTGTAAGAGCTTGGAGCCAACTCAGAAGCTGCTGTAATGCCTTCTGTAGTACATTCTTGACTCAGATGGATCTAACCCACTTATCTTATTGTACGCCACTGTCGTACTAGTTTTGGTGAATATTTGGAGACATTTTCTGCAGTGTTGAACTTTATAATTATGATGGGTGAAAAATTCCTCGCAGACATGCGACAAACCTTAAAACAGTCGCTGCACGACTGCATCAGTACGTCCAAGAACCAGGAACTTCGGACGGAAGACGTCACAATCTACAGTCTACAGATCGATTATGTCTGCTTGACACATGAGAAGCCGTCTTTGCACGTCGTGAACGTGAAGACGCTGTTTTTTTTAGTAAATTGGCAATCTTTAGAGCCATAGTGAATGGCCGGTACCATCAGTGAAATGTACGAGTTATAGCTAACCGTTTGGATAGGTGAAATTCCTAATTTTAAGTGAGAAGTGTAATTTTTACGAACTGTGAAAACTTTGCCTGGCCACGAGGTCAATCGAAAAAGCCTCGAGGCGTGAAAAGACTATAATTTGCTTCCGTACGCTGGACGCTCAGTTTTGTGACAAATCTTGCTAGTAAAGCAGTTATTAACATTTTTACGGTGACATTTTGGAAGTGAATTTCGAAAGATTACCTTAGAACCTTGTTCCAAGTTTAGATTCAGAGAGCAAACGCCACACGTGCGTTTATTAGAGTCTGTGGCAGACGCCAGAGACATTTTTAACAGTCTGCAACGTGTAAATTCAGTGATATTTGAATTGCCAGTAAATAAATGTTCATTCTGTGATACAACTTCATTAATGATGGAAACCTTCATAAAACACCACGTGGAGGCACATCTAACCATTGATAAGATGTCAAGGATAGAGTAGACCCTAATTTTGAGAGGATCGCTGAGAATCTAATCCCAAGATGAGGAATCATAAACGGTGGAAATTGGGAAAACCTGGATATAAACGTGGAATATGTTCACAGGCACCATGAATCCAGAACGCCGAACATGTGAGTTTCAACATGACATGCTATCCTGTTAAAGGCATTGCTTCAGTTGACTAGGTTTAAAGCCACACTCATAACAACCAATTAGGCTGGGCATGTCTAGTCTAAGCTAATCGGGGGCGTGGTGGCTCAGCGGTCTAGCTGTATGCCTCTCACCAAGGCGGTCCGGGTTCGATTCCCGGTCAATGCATGTGAGATTTTCGAAGTGAAATGCCATGTCCTGTGGTTCGGATTCCACGTAAAAAGGAGGTCCCGTGGCTCATGATCTCGAGATTAACGGTCACGTTAAACTACAATCTTCCTTTTTCTAAGCTAATCTATATTTTTCCTTAGCTTTAATTTGAGCCCTGGTCCGAACCACTGACTTGTGGAATATACTGTGGAGGTGGAATGCCACGAATCAATTATGATGTAACTAATGTAGGCAGAGCACCTATACAACCCCTACTCAGAGTAGGATTGGTATTCTTTAGCCCATGCTTTCAATACAGTTTTTGTAACACCCTATAGAAGTTCACTGATATATTCTTTGGGATGCAGATGCCTTCATAATACCTCTCAGTTTATTTATCTGTTGTACTCTTGTATGCATTCGAGAGCTGTCATTGCTTTTTGTTGTTGTTGTTGTTGTTGTTGTTGTTGTTGTTGATGTTGTTGTTGCATGGTCTAGCAATTGGTTGTTATACTAGCTTTGTTATTTTCTGGCTTTTCATCTGTAATTTTAAAAATCAGGTAGGATTTAGCTAATTAATTAATTTAAAGATAAATGTCGGAGGTGACACCATCGTGATATTAGCTTATCTCTGTTGGTGCATTAAATGTAAATACAGTTGATCTAACCTTGTGAACAAATTGAATGTTTAATTTTGCAGTAAATTCAACGCATGTGATTATTCGTATTCTTAATTACCGATAGTACAGGGTGATTCTCTATGTAGTTTACAACTTCAATAATGTGTAATTACATATTGGAACCACTTACAGACTTGGTTTATGTGTCATTACATAGCAAAACACTTCGTCAATTTCCAATACAGCCGTCTCCCACTGTCGCCTAAATATTAAAAAAAATCTCCACCAAAGTCATCAGTATTCTCCACGTTCATCCTCCCATACTATCATCCATTTTTATCACAGCCATTCTCCCATAGTCGACCTAAAGAAATATAAGAAAAAATCCATCAACAACCATTTTTATCGAATGTATTCCTCCATGTGAAATTCATCAATTTTCGTCATAGTCATTCCCCCACTGTCGCCTTTTTAATAAAATAAGAACTACAAAATCATTCCCTGCACATCAATTTTAGGTAGCCCTTTCCCTTCTCCCACCATAATCCCCCCCCCCCTTCCTTTCATTCTTCTTAGAACCCCAGAGGTGATAAATATCCCAGCACCTCATCACCAAATACTCCCGCCACGCCCCTAAATTCAACCACTCCACTCATTACTCCCTCAAAAGCCGAATATTCCCCTCATCAAAACATTTACTCCTCTTCTAAATCCTATACATCTCTGGTCCGTCTGAGGGGGCGACTGCCCCTTCGGTGGAATGAAATGACTGCTATATACTGTATATACTAGCTCTTCAGCCCGACCTTGCTCGCTGTGTCGTATTGTGTGCAACCCGGAGAAAGGTCGTTGTTACAATGAGCAATATTATTGCCATTCAAAGTCCTTGTGCATGCTCTTTATCTGATTACAAAAAGAGTTGAAATTGTTAAGTAGGTGGGTACGACGGCTCTACATTTCTTGTATCTCATAATAGATTAATCCTGAAATTTCGCTAATATGACTGAATATTTAAGGACCCTATTTTAATATTTATATTGTACCCGCTTAGCGGAGGATGTTTAGTCAGTACTCGGCTTAGCTACTTCTGTATCGGGGCGCGTTACGTTCCCTCCACCACTGACCTCACATCCGATATGTAAACACAATCAGGATTCAACTTCATTTTTCGGTGGGAATTTGCACATCCACAATACACAACAATAATGCCGGGCTGAGATCTCTATCCGACAGCGGGACTTATATAACACTATCACATACAACGCTTCATTAGGCAATAACTCGGTGGGAATTTACTCATCCACGACATACAATACGAGGCTACATCATTATAACAATACATTCGGTGGGAAATTTACCCCCACGCATTTTCGTCGATACTTTCACTACATTTTCCATCTCACGAATAAATATATCCTGGTTTAACGCATATTATATTTAGCTTGAAACTATACTTTTATTATTCTTATTAACCCTTACGGTAATACAACTTGCTTGGATAACTTTACGATATTGGCACGACTTCGGACTTCCTATTATTTATTTCACAACCTTGGCCTAACAGCCTACAATGTAACATATTCATTCTTGGGTGTTTCGTTCCACCAGTTATTTGGACATTCATAACTTTATTAATTTATTAACATATTATTTCTCGCTTCATTTTTATTTTGAGTTCCTAGACACGGGTCTTTAAATATAACTTTGTTTTCAGCTTGATCCTCATTATTCGCGTTATTATTATTTCATATTTTTTAATAATTCCATTATAACGCTCCATTCTTTCATTATTCGTTTTCTGGTATAAATTTTAACCATTATTATTAACTTATCCCTTCAATTTTTATTACTTTATCACGGTGCATATTTATTTCATAACTAGGCAACAATTTAAGCCATTTGCTTTATTATTTTAATTCCTTCTTTCAAATTCGTTTATTTATCATATATTTCATTATCGGACTTCCATTTCTTTATCTTTACTGATCCCAACAATGCTTTATTTTCACCGAGGCGGTCCTCGTGATTAACAATTATCATCTTTTCCAACATTTTAGTTATTTGCACATTCATTTCATCAATGAATCAATCGTTAAACTCCCCAGTTGACGAACGATTCTATTGATATCAGTACACAGTACAACAGCAAATATTAATGAAATTTCATTAACTCACCCGTGTGATGACTCCATTCTTAGACAGTCTCACCCATCCAATTACATCTAATTATTCTTCATGGCACTACTTTTCGTGCATTGCACATCACTCTGATATACTTCACTTTTACACATTTAAACACATTATTTACCCTTGTAAAATCACATAACACAAATATATTTCTCCGCATTAAATTACACTGCACTTATTTCCCTATATTTCACTTATTTTCCGCACCATATCTCAGTGATCTTCTGTCGGTGATCCATACTTCGACGCCACCTCACCTCTGCTTTGGAGGTCCTACGCTGGACGTTAGTCCTTTCTCTATTCCTGTAGGTATCTATTTTGGCTTCCCATATTACTTATCTATAAACGTTTAAGTGTCCTTCACTAATGTTTCTCGCTTATTTAATGGTTTTCTTACACCGTATTCTATTTGTCTAGATTGTTCGGATTTCGAACCTACAATCCTCGTAATTATTTGACGACAATATTTTCTTTGATCACACGACGTGTTTTACGTTTCTCCTATGGGAATGTCTTTTACTGTGTCTTTGTTATATGTCCCGTAGTCTTACAAAAGTTTGTTAACTCTGCTACCGGTACTCGCACTCGTGTTTCCTTGACCCGGAGTCCTAGATTTCATTTGAATCTCGGATAAATATTGTCCCTTGACTTCGCTTTACTGTTCATAAAAAACTGTCCATGTTCTCGAACTGTTGAATTTCAACTTCACGGAATTTATTTATACTAGCCCGCACTTTTTAGACTGTATTAATGTTCCTTTACTCAACGCGGCGTAACTTATTCTTGTCGCGATTTTTACCTGATCCAGCGCCAAGCGCTATACTGATCACTTTGAAACGATTTTTCACGATTTATCGGGCAACAGTGCAATGCCCAATTGAACTTTTTGTTGAACTTAACCGCGAAATAGGCTTGCGTTCCTAAATATTTCTCTTTGAATGACGGTATAATGGCCCGTATGTTCCGTTACTGCGAACATGATGTACTTAATAATTTCATGCTGCGATCCAGCATGTTGCCTTTAACGCGAGCTGGAGTATGACAACCAACACCCGACCTCTCAAATGTCCGTTGTAGAACTGAGTGATTACTGACGTGGTTCAGAACAGCGCGCCCCGCGCTGGCTTACGAACTGGATTTTGTACTGTCTGTATTGTCTTTGTACTGTCTTGAACCAACGTGCTCTCCCCAGAGGAGCACCAAACTTGACCTCGTTCAGCGCCTCCACGGACCTGCTAAAACTGAAAACTGTAGACTGTCGACTGAAGTCGAACTGTAGACTGTCGTGTACTCGAACTAACGTGCAGCGCCTCAACGGGCCTGCTAAGGCTGAAGACTGCTAGTGTGGAACGCTTGCAATGGCTTCCTATTTATACGATTTGTAGAAAATAAACTACGTTGCTTATGTTGCAAAAATTAACTTCTAAACTATTTGTGGTATCCTTTTGAAAATTATCCACCTTGAAACTAGTGTTCCCAATGCTCCAATTATTGTAAAGTTTTTCCAGATTCGATCATGGGGATGTATTAATTTAAATTAAATTAGCTCCTCATTCTGTGTGGGAGTATATTTTTTATTCCCCTATGATCACTTTTCGTGATACTTTCAATGTTTAGTTTGGCCCATTTGTCGGTCAAACGAATTTCCAAAATGCTACTGGATCACCACTTGGACGCTATAAGTGTCATTCTTTCGCAAGAGAAGAAGAGAGAGTTGACCTTTTTATCAATTGTGTACTTATCTCTAGGCCATGTACGCCTCCTTCAGAAGAAACTGTGAGGACTTCTTAATCAACGCTTATGCTAGCTGGAACTTTTAACTTCAACCCTTTGAGAAGATAAGTTCAATTTTATGAAGAATTTAAATCATACTAGTTATCTTACACTCTTAATCAATTTTATGGTTCTTTTTATAAGGTGCATTTTTTATGTTAAGCTCAACTTCTCTCGAATTAAGCAAGCTTGTTTCATTGGCATTTCCTTAGTCTGGGTTTCTGTCATCAGGCCCTCACACTTTGTTCCATTTATAATTATTCATTTCTGTGATAAGCACTTAAGTGCAATTTGTTTATTGGTTATAAATTTATTATTAGAAATAAACATTGTTAATGTGTGGTTACCTACATTGGTTTTCTAGTGATGTATTTCATGCCCACTACCCCGCACCGCTTCAGTCTAATTTTCTTGACCAATTGTAGTTATTTTGTCCAGGCTCTCGCCTGATGCGTTCTCCCGTATGGGGAAGTTTTAGGACAGAACATTACTCCATATTTTTGGTGCCGAAACCCGGGAAACATATCTGTTGCACCCTGGGAATGTTACAAGTTTCATATCTTGAATTTCACATTAACAATTTTTGTTCATTTCGTTTCAACACTAATTCACATTGTAAGTTTCAGCCTGAGGTGCATGTTCAGCAGAGGAGGAGAGAAACATAAGCTAAGCCGGTTTCTTCCGCATCAGACTAAACCTTACTACCTAGCAAGCTGTCATCCTCTGGCTTCCAGTACTCAAAGTCACAATATTGACGTGAGTAACAAACAACTTTTAACATGCCTAACCTTGATGAAAAACTCAGTAACGCCAGAGCCTCTTGTAAGGGCAAGCTCACACGGTTTCGTACTTTCTTAACGGAGCTTGAACACCAAGAGCGTAATCTTGACATAATTTCGCAGAGGCTTAAGAATTATGAACAAGCCTTTGAGAAATATGATGAGATACAATGCAGTATAGAAACTCAGCATCCGGACCAGCAAAGTGATAGGTTGGAAGTTGAAAAATTATACTATCAGGGATTTGCTGAAGCTAAACAGCTTATTAGGGCTTTAACTTTAAAAGAAAAACAAGAAGATCAAACTTCTGCAGCATCTTCTACATCTTCTTCACGCATTATATTACCCAAATTAGAAATACCCAAATTCACTGGTAAGGACATAGAATGGGAGCCATTTTTTGAATTATTCAATTCTTTAGTACATGAGAATACTTCTATACCAGTAATTCAAAAATTTCACTACTTGCGTCTGGCAGTTCAAGGCAACGCACTTAACCTGATTCAAGCACTTTCTTTGACCAGTGATAATTATGAAGTTGCTCTGAATCTTCTTAAGGATAGATATGGGAACATTCGTTTATCTATTCAACGCCATATACAAAGCTTATTCGAGTTACCTAACGTGCAAGCAGATAACAGTTTATCACTTCGTAAGTTGATTGACACTGCAGAGCTACACGTCAGAGCATTGTCCAATTTAAACCAACCTGTAAATCACTGGGATTTATTTCTAGCCCACCTCATTTATGCAAGATTGGATGCAAATACATTAAAAGCCTGGGAAACAGAACTTTCCCAGAATTTGCAATGCACTTATGAGGCGATTATTAACTTTTTGAAGGCTAGAAGCCAAGTCTTTTCCGCCATAGTTAATCAAAAAACTAGTATTTCAGATTCAAAAGCCTTCTCAAAAGATAAGGTTAGCAGTTCTAATCAAAGAATTTTAAGATCACAGGCTCTTCCTGTTGATGCTCGGTCACCTAACCAAATGCAAACGTGCGGTCTGTGTCAGCAATCGCATAATTTATACAATTGTGATGAATTTAAATCTTTATCAGTAGATGAAAGACGAAAGTTCATTACGAACAAAAAACATTGTTTCAACTGTTTGTCAGGAACGCATATGTTAAACAATTGCCGTTCACAACGTTTATGCTTTCATTGTAAGGCTAGACACCATTCCCTTTTGCACAGACATGAAAGATCACGGTTATCAGGACCAAGTAGTTCCAATACCAAGTCTAATTCTGAGACTTCTCAAAACAGTGCGCAGTCGTATGCTCAAAGTCCTACCTCGCTTGGCAAAGTCCAGGTTTTATTATCTACCGTGCAGGTTCTATTGAAAAATTCTCACGGGAAATGGGTATCTGTCAGGGGATTATTAGACAATGCCGCTACCAACAATTTTATTAATGAATTTTTGGTACAAAAGTTAGGCCTCCCAAAACATCCTACCTCAATAGAGGTTACAGGAATAAACTGCTCTAAATCGCAATCGTTAAGCTTTGCTAAAGTGGATCTGAAGGACTCTAATAATCTTGGTACGCAGTTGCAATTAGATTGTTTGATTATCAAGTCTATAGGCAACAATATTCCTGGCACTTCTTATCCTATTCAAAGTTGGAATATCCCGAATTTTGTCCAGCTAGCTGACCCTCATTTCAACAGAGCTTCGCCCGTAGAGCTTCTTTTCAGCTCAAGTGTATTTTGGCAATGTCTTCATTCCAATAAAGCAAAAATTGCTCCTAATGTTTTCTTCCGCGAAACTGATTTTGGTTGGATCGCTACTGGCCAAATATACTGTAATCCTATTCAAACAGTATCGAATTGTTATTTTGTTGGTACCGATTTGAGTCAAGAGCTAACCAAGTTCTGGGATCTTGAGAATGTTCAGGCTACTTCTTCTTCTTCTAACGAAATTTGTGAAAAGTTATACAAGGAAACCACTGCCCGTACTGCTGAAGGCAGATTTATAGTAACTCTTCCACGTATTCCTAATCCTCCCGCCATTACGGGCTCGAATTCCAGAGCACTTAGGGCACTATTTGCTATTGAAAATCGGTTCAAACAAGATGCTTCTGTCAAAACACAGTATGCTTCCTTTATGGAGGAATACGAATCATCCAATCACATGGAGGTAATTTCTAAATCAGAAGAAATTGACCATCCTTTAAATGAAATAGTTTATCTAAATCATCACCCGGTATGGAAAAATTCCTTAACACAAGACAATATAAGAGTAGTTTTCAATGGCTCATCACCAGATTCCAATGGAGTCTCTTTAAATGATACCTTGCAATGTGAGTAGTGTGTTTTGGATGGTTCAGATCCCTCCACCTCCACACCCTCCACACAAGATTGCGGCAGCCCGATAACTCCCGAACCCATGGTCGGATTTTGACGAATGAGGTGTCATTGAACTCGGGCTGACACCCCCTTTCCAATGGACAACATATTTCCACCCCAAAATAAAACCTACCCCTACTAGGGGGTGAAATTTTAGTTTTTTAGAGAATCTATCTCTCCAATTGCAACATGTGAGAGTTTCAATGCCGATATGGATTTAAACGTTGTTCTACATAAAGTGCATGTGTTCGGTGAATAGCCACTATGAATTATAATGCTTGTTTTTGTTTTTTACGCATGCCCACTCATGGCTTTTGTAAGAGGGTGGGAGAGCGGATCCCTATGTATGGGTTATTGTTGACGGGTCATTGTTGGCAGGTCATTGATGACAGGTCCTTGTGGACGAGTCCTTGTGGACAGGTCCTTGTGGACGAGTCCTTGTGGACAAGTCCTTGTGGACGAGTGCTTGTCCCTTTGGACTGATCCCTTTGGACCGGTCCCTTTGGCCTGGTCCCTATGGACTGGCTCATGAATTTATTTAAATTATGTCAAAGGGCCTAACTACATTTGTATGTGTTGAACTGACGTTGTTCACTAATCCCCCACTACTATAATGGGATAACGATATGAAAGGAAAGTGACGAAATACATGTGAACGCGTGTGAGACGACCTTATTACCGTCTTCCTTGTGAAACAAGTCACATTCTGTTTTGGTTCATACGTGAGAAAATGCAAGTTCATGTGTAATATGACCTAACACACAAGCGTACTCATGTGCACGTGCCCGATGAGAGCTAACAAGTCACAACCTGTTTTGACAGTGGTGGGAATAAGGCTAGAGACATGTACGAGTAGTCGAATTACTCCGGCAGACAACCCCTTTCCTACGGATAACTTATTTCCACTCCAAAATAAAATCTACCCCTACTAGAGGGTGAAATAATAATTTTTAGGTAAAAGTCACTTTCCATGTGCAATATGTGGGAGTTTGTATGCCAATATGAAATTAAACTCGTTCCACATAAAGTGCATGCATACAACTGAATGCCGCTATGATTTATCATTTTTGTTTTTTGTTTTACGAATGCGCAATTGGGGTTTTTGTAAGAGGGCGGGCTTTTTGAATAATGATTTATAGATACGTTTTGTTTTACAAATTAACCAAAGATCCAAAAACTAATAGGTCATCGGCTTTTTAATATTTTATGAACTAAGAAAGCTAGGGACTTGTATGAGGGGTCGTTGGACTTGGGGTGACGCCCTGTTTTTGAATGTATTATTCATTTTTTGTCAAAAGGGCCTAACTGCACTTTCGTTAATATCTCGCTAACTAATAATCACAGAGGGTCAAGTGAGGTGTCATAGGACTTAAAATGGCCAACCCCTCCCCATGACCAATGAATTTACCTCCAAAAAAAACAACAAGGTCATTAACCTAAGATTTTATCAACTAATAATCAGAGAGGGACAAGTGAGGTGTCACAAGACTCAGGATGGTCAACCCTTTTCCATGACCAACGGATTTATCCCAAAATACCCAAAACAGCAAGGTCATTGACCTAGGATTTTATATTCTTATCAGTAGAGAGGGTCAAGTGAGGTGTCATAGGACTACGAATGGTTAACCCTTTCCCATGACCAATGAATTTACCCCAAAAATCCAAAAGAGCAAGGTCATTGACCTGAGATTTTATAAACTAATAATCGGATATCAACATGTGAGGTGTCATAGGACTTAGAATGGTCAACCCTTTCCCATGGCTAATGAATTTACCCAAAAATACCCAATACATCAAGGTCATCGACCTGAGATTTTATAAACTAATAATCGGATATGGACATGTGAAATGTTTACAGTGAGTGATGAAACATAGCTAGGTAGTGAAAGAATTATTGTAGGCTACATGTATGGTGACTGACAAATCTTTCACCATTGGAACTTGTTTTCAGATCAAACTGCAGTACAGAGAGAGTATAGGTTGTAGGTATGGGATAATAAATGACAAATGGTGTATACATAATCTGATTTATCGATTCAAGAAATAAGAGTAGACAATCTTTAATTGATTGGTTAATGAGGATAGCTAAAATCCAAAATGGTGACTATATCGAACTAAACTGATCCAAGCTGAATCAAACCCAACTAAACCGAACTAAACCGAAGCAAACTTAATCAAAAACAAGCCAATGGTTTAAGTGTAAAACTTGTGGGTGAATGTGGCCATTGGTAATGTCAGAAAGGAAAGGGATAACGCTCTACCTATAGAGGGTAAGGTAAAGCTAGTGCATGATGCTAATGCACACACACAAGTACATGAACCACACACAACTAACCTATACTGTTTTTATGGGTTGACTGTTAAAACTTGCTCAGTGGTTACTGGGACAAGATGGTCGCTACACACAACAAGCGTTAAATACTTGAGGCTAATAATCTACACATACACACACACACACACACACAAACACACACTTGTTCTAAACTAAACTGTTTTGCTGACAGTGCTCACACTGTAGGCAGATAACAGAAATGCTTGGCTAACAGAAATACAATCATTTCCGGTTGTCTAATGTTACCAGCTAACCATTTTGTGCTGCAGTGGCGAGCACATGTGCCACTTACACTAGAGATTTTAACTCGATTTCAAGCTCTAAGTCCTAGAACGAATCAAACTAAGAAAGAAGGGCATGGTGGCGCAGTGGTTAAGCTGTTAGCCTTTCACTAAAGTGGACTAGGGTTTGATTTCAGGTTAATACGCATGTCATAAACATATAAAAAAAGCAGAGATAATGTTTTAAACCGATTACACTCGTCTCTTTTCAAATTATTACTTGGATTACAAATACAAAGGTGGACTGGGTGTGATATACAGTTAATGCTGCCTATCGCACACTAGCTGTAAGGAAGCCATATGTAGAGCTATATGTAGAGATCTACCTAGCGATTTCATGAACTGGTATAGCTATGTCGCATAAACGGTGCAGGATACAATCCAGCAACTATAATTCGTATCTTGTGGAACAGAGAAAATGCACTTTTGCCTTGATGGATAACAAATGTGTGCACACAAATGACCTACGCATTAGCCTACCAAGGGGTTATAACCACGAGGAGGAGGTGTGGTTTCTATATTTTATTGATTAGAGACATGGCTTTTGTAACCAGTAGATTTAATTGATTTAGTATTTTGTAAATATTTATTTTTGTAATTGTAAATAGTTAATTTTTGTAAATAGTGGAAACCATTTATATTTGTAATGGTAAATGTTAAATGTATAATTAAAGTTCTTTGGGATGAGTGTGCATGTCAATGATGTGTTTAGGGACAAATAGAGTGGTTGTGTGTTTCTTCTCAAAGACAGGCATGATTGTGTGGATGTATGACTACACAGAAAGAGAGAGAGAGTGTAGAAACAGCCTTACCTGCTCTAGTAATAGTAGACCTCTATGTTTTGCATACACATAGACAGACTGTACGATCGCAATGGCCAAGCACTCACTTTAACACCATTTACAAAATCTTAAAATGAAAAAATCATGTTTCGCAAATATGAACTTTTGACATAAACAAAATAAAAATAAAATGCGAAAACAACAAATTGGAAAATCCATGTTTCCATATCATGAAATTCAAAAACTTGAAACTGACATTTAAAGGAAATGCAAATGGAAAATTGACAAATTGTAATGTGTGAAATGTGTAAATGAACAAATGGCTATCATTATTTAAAAAAAAAATTTAAAAAAACATGGTGCTGTATGGTTGAGGTGTGAATCAAACCCTACTTATTTTGGACCACCCGAGACTGAGTATACTTGTTTTAGTCCTCATACCACTTTTAAAATTTTGTGTTAAAGCTAGGAATTGAACCCAAGAGCTTGTAGGGGGAGACCAAGGTTAGAATATGTTAAACAGATAGTCTTGAATGTGGGGTGTGGTAGCTATATAGAGATGAAACGATTAGCTCGGGACAGGGGGGCATTGAGATCTGCAGCAAAACCAGTCAAAAGACTAAAGACTCAAACAACAACATGTAAGCTCACCAAAATAATGTTGTGTAACGGTAAATGTTAGTCAACGAACAGTAATGCATTACTAAAACCCATGACACGATACCTATGAGCTTTCCTAAAATTATTTTAAAATGCCTTTAACCCTATATTAAACACCAAGTTCACAAGACTCATAACTGCAATGTTATGGTAAAACAAAACAAAATCTATATTTCAAAACAAGCAAGTGGTTTAATCAATGTATACTGGGAAAAGTTTTGTAAGCACTCAAGTCCACAAGACTAATTAAATTAGTAACTGTCAGGTTGGTCGAGTGGTTAAGGTGTTTAACTTAAGATCAAATTCTCTGTACAAGGAAGCAAGGGTTCGAATCCCTTACCTGACATAACTATTGACTTAACATTGCTTGGCCACACTGTATTATGATACTCGGTACACAAACCATAGACAGAGTGTATTGTTTAAGGCACTCTCTTTATGAACATAGTTAGAGACTGTTGATGGTTAACAATTGCATTAATAGTGGGACATGGGGATAGCAATTAAGAAAAAACAGCCAATACCCATACAATATTTTTATTCATTTAGTTTTTTTTACAATAGTTACACACTGAATACAACTTTTTATCTCTTTACCATTGTTTGATATAGATTTTAAACACAACGCTTGTTGTATATCCTTTTACAACTTTCTCCAGGTACTCTTGTTCTTAAAAACTGGGGAAACCGCAATGGTTTTATAGACATTAAACCCTCATCCTCTTCTTTTTCATCATCATCATCATCATCATCATCATTATAAATATTATCCTTATAATTATTATAGTCATTGTCACCATCATTATCATCATCATCATCCTCAACATCACTAGAACTATCCAATTCCTTTTTTTCCTTTTCAAAAGGGACCTCTTGAAGAGTCTGTGTGGCTTTTGATAGTGTTACGGTTTTATTGAACGTTGGCAACTGTCCTAACATGACTTTTTGAGGAGATAAATGTTTTTTCACAAGGAAGTCACTATGTTGAGTAACACTATGCTTTTGTTGGGCTTGCTTTTTCGTGTTCTTTTGATCATGTTTTGTTAACACTAACGGTGTTTCATTTGGTATACCACATTGATGAGTACCCACACTTAAGACCTCACCATGTTTACTTTTTAGATGACCTAGACATTTTGTTGTTCTTTGTTTTGAGCACTGCCAAAATATGATGCCATTCGCATTTTCTCGCTTATAGTTATAAGAGTACCCATGATACAGGGCACGTGGTTTACCTTTATTGGTTATAGTATATTCCATAGTAGCCACTGACTTGTGTAGTCGATCCGCCTACTACAAAGGTCTGAACACTTGTGGTGAAAGAATGATGTTGTGTTGACGTTTTATGCAGGATGATGTTGGTGGCATATGTGGGTGGCTTATGTAGGTGGCTTATGTTGATGACTTATGTTGTTGGCTTATGGTGGTGGCTTATGTTGATGATTCATGTTGCTGGCCTATGTTGATGGTTTATGTTAATAGCTTAGGTTAATGTCTTAGGTTGATGGCTTAGGTTGATGGCTTATGTTGGTGGCTTATGGTGGTGTCTTATGGTGGCTTATGGTGGTGACTTATAGTGGTGGCCTATGTTGGTGGCTTATTTTTGGTGGTTTACGTTAATACCTTATTTGTAATGGCTTATTTGACAAGTTATTTTTATCAATGTATTTAGAGGATTTTTTCTCTTGATCTTGGAAAGTATCTCAACCCTTTTTTTATGGTAGCATAATGCTTACCGCCATGTTTGTAAGCAACAACAACACACTAAAATTCCAAGAATCCAAAGTACTCTAAGGTTAATGATTGTCTCTCAACTCCATTCAACGCCTAATCAAAAACATTATATATTTTTCGCATTTTTCAAAAAAGGTAAATTGGGGAAGTAGGCTATATGTTTAAACTAAAAAATCATATCAAATCATATGCTAACTCCAACACCTACGTCTATCCCACTCTCAGTCAAAAAATATATATAATATTCTTATAATTTTTCCAAAACAGTATTTGTAAAGTAGGCCATATTTTGAAAACTAATCATTCTATAAAGTCATATATAGACTCAAACCAATGGCTTTTATATCCTTAATCGTAAGAACAAAATATGGAATTTTTGATATTTTTTCCAAAAATGTTCATCTTAAATCGGGGCTATATTTTGGAAACTAGGAATTTTACAAGAAAGTTTGTTTAACATAAATGACAGGTATTTACCCCCCACTACCCACAAACCAAGTCCCAGGTCTCTAGGACAAAATCCAAAAAAAGTTCAATTTGGAAAGTAGTCGATATTTTGAAAACTAATCATTCCAAAAATTCATATATAGACTCAAACCAATGGCTTTTATGTCCTTAATTGGTAGAACAAAACTTAACATTTTTTCAGTTTTTCAAAAAAAAGTCCAATTTTCAAAATTGTCTATATTTTGGGAACTAAGAATTTTACAAAAAAGTTTGTTTAACGAAAATGAAAGGTCTTTACCCCCCTCTACCCAAAACATAAATTTCAGGTCCCTAGGACAAAACTGAGCAGTAGGTTTTTTTCTGGGGGGGGGTTCTATATCCACCTCCACCTCCCCATCTCACAAAATGGCGGCCATAGCTTAACTTAACCTAGCCTAACCTAACAAAATGGCGGCCGTAGCTTAACTTAACCTAGCCTAACCTAAATAGATGGCGGTCGTAGCTTAACTTAACCTAGCCTAACCTAACAAGATGGCGGTCGTAGCTTAACTTAACCTAGCCTAACCTACGAGGTGTGATCAAAAAATTTTCAAGATGGTGGTCATAGCTTAACTGAACCTAGCCTAACCTAACCTCACTTAACCTAAACCTACGAGGTGTGATCATAAAGTTCCAAGATGGCGGTCGTAGCTTAACTCAACCTAACCTAACCCTACGAGTTGTGATCAAAAAGTTCCAAAATGGCTGCCGTAGCTTAACTTAACCGTTGATTGAATCCTGTTGATTGACCCCTTTTGATTGATCTCTGTTGATGTATCCCTTTGGACTGGTCCCTGTTGACTAGCCCCCTTTGGACGGGTCCTTTTTGAAGGGAGTCATTTTTTAAACGGGTCCCGGAGGACGGGTCCTTGTTGACGGGTCCCTGTGGGCGGGTCCCTTTGACATAATTTGGATATAATGCAGGGATCAGTTCAAATGACCCATCCACAGGGACCCGTCAACAAGGACCCGTCCTCCGGGACCCGTTTAAAAAAATGACTCCCTTCAAAAAGGACCCGTCCAAAGGGGGCTAGTCAACAGGGACTAGTCCAAAGGGATACATCAACAGAGATCAATCAAAAGGGGTCAATCAACAGGATTCAATCAATGGTTAAGTTAAGCTACGGCAGCCATTTTGGAACTTTTTGATCACACCTCGTAGGGTTAGGTTAGGTTGAGTTAAGCTACGACCGCCATCTTGGAACTTTATGATCACACCTCGTAGGTTTAGGTTAAGTTAGGTTAGGTTAGGCTAGGTTCAGTTAAGCTATGACCACCATCTTGAAATTTTTTTGATCACACCTCGTAGGTTAGGCTAGGTTAAGTTAAGCTACGACCGCCATCTTGTTAGGTTAGGCTAGGTTAAGTTAAGCTACGACCGCCATCTAGTTAGGTTAGGCTAGGTTAAGTTAAGCTACGGCCGCCATTTTGTTAGGTTAGGCTAGGTTAAGTTAAGCTATGGCCGCCATTTTGTGAGATGGGGAGGTGGAGGTGGATATAGAACCCCCCCAGAAAAAACCTACTGCACAGTTTTGTCCTAGGGACCTGAAATTTATGTTTTGGGTAGAGGGGGGTAAAGACCTTTCATTTTCGTTAAACAAACTTTTTTGTAAAATTCTTAGTTCCCAAAATATAGACAATTTTGAAAATTGGACTTTTTTTGGAAAAACTGAAAAAATGTTAAGTTTTGTTCTACCAATTAAGGACATAAAAGCCATTGGTTTGAGTCTATATATGAATTTTTGGAATGATTAGTTTTCAAAATATCGACTACTTTCCAAATTGAACTTTTTTTGGATTTTGTCCTAGAGACCTGGGACTTGGTTTGTGGGTAGTGGGGGGTAAATACCTGTCATTTACGTTAAACAAATTTTCTTGTAAAATTCCTAGTTTCCAAAATATAGCCCCGATTTAAAATGAACATTTTTGGAAAAAATATCAAAAATTCCATATTTTGTTCTTACGATTAAGGATATAAAAGCCATTGGTTTGAGTCTATATATGACTTTATAGAATGATTAGTTTTCAAAATATGGCCTACTTTACAAATACAGTTTTGGAAAAATTTAAAGAATATTATATATATTTTTTGACTGAGAGTGGGATAGACGTAGGTGTTGGAGTTAGCATATGATTTGATATGATTTTTTAGTTTAAACATATAGCCTACTTCCCCAATTTACCTTTCTTGAAAAATGCGAAAAATATATAATGTTTTTGATTAGGCGTTGAATGGAGTTGAGAGACAATCATTAACCTTAGAGTACTTTGGATTCCTGGAATTTTAGTGTGTTGTTGTTGCTTACAAACATGACGGTAAGCATTATGCTACCATAAAAAAAGGCTTGAGATACTTTCCAAGATCAAGAGAAAAAATCCTCTAAATACATTGATAAAAATGACTTGTCAAATAAGCCATTACAAATAAGGTATTAACGTTAACCACCAAAAATAAGCCACCAACATAGGCCACCACTATAAGTCACCACCATAAGCCACTATAAGCCACCACCATAAGCCACCACCATAAGCCACCAACATAAGCCATCAACCTAAGCCATCAACCTAAGGCATTAACCGAAGCTATTAACATAAACCATCAACATAGGCCAGCAACATGAACCATCAACATAAGCCACCACCATAAGCCAACAACATATGTCATCAACATTAGCCACCAACATAAGCTATCAACATAAGTCACCAACATATGTCATCAACATAAGCCACTAACATAAGCCACCAACATAAGCCACCAACCTAAGCCATCAACATAAGCCACCACCATAAACCATCAACATAAGCCACCAAAATAAGCCAACAACATAAGTCATCAACATAAGCCACCTACATAAGCCACCCACATATGCCACCAACATCATCCTGCATAAAACGTCAACACAACATCATTCTTTCACCACAAGTGTTCAGACCTTTGTAGTAGGCGGATCGGCTATACAAGTCAGTGGCTACTATGGAATATACTATAACCAATAAAGGTAAACCACGTGCCCTGTATCATGGGTACTCTTATAACTATAAGCGAGAAAATGCGAATGGCATCATATTTTGGCAGTGCTCAAAACAAAGAACAACAAAATGTCTAGGTCATCTAAAAAGTAAACATGGTGAGGTCTTAAGTGTGGGTACTCATCAATGTGGTATACCAAATGAAACACCGTTAGTGTTAACAAAACATGATCAAAAGAACACGAAAAAGCAAGCCCAACAAAAACATAGTGTTACTCAACATAGTGACTTCCTTGTGTAAAAACATTTATCTCCTCAAAAAGTCATGTTAGGACAGTTGCCAACGTTCAATAAAACCGTAACACTATCAATAGCAACACAGACTCTTCAAGAGGTCCCTTTTGAAAAGGAAAAAAAGGAATTGGATAGTTCTAGTGATGTTGAGGATGATGATGATGATAATGATGGTGACAATGACTATAATAATTATAAAGATAATATTTAAAATGATGATGATGATGATGATGATGATGAAAAAGAAGAGGATGAGGGTTTAATGTCTATAAAACCATTGCGGCTTCCCCAGTTTTTAAGAACAAGAGTACCTGGAGAAAGTTGTAAAAGGATCTACAACAAGCGTTGTGTTTAAAATCTATATCAAACAATGGTAAAGAGATAAAAAGTTGTATTCAGTGTGTAACTATTGTAAAAAAAACTAAATGAATAAAAATATTGTATGGGTATTGGCTGTTTTTTCTTAATTGCTATCCCCATGTCCCACTATTAATGCAATTGTTAACCATCAACAGTCTCTAACTATGTTCATAAAGAGAGTGCCTTAAACAATACACTCTGTCTATGGTTTGTGTACCGAGTATCATAATACAGTGTGGCCAAGCAATGTTAAGTCAATAGTTATGTCAGGTAAGGGATTCGAACCCTTGCTTCCTTGTACAGAGAATTTGATCTTAAGTTAAACACCTTAACCACTCGACCAACCTGACAGTTACTAATTTAATTAGTCTTGTGGACTTGAGTGCTTACAAAACTTTTCCCAGTATACATTGATTAAACCACTTGCTTGTTTTGAAATATAGATTTTGTTTTGTTTTACCATAACATTGCAGTTATGAGTCTTGTGAACTTGGTGTTTAATATAGGGTTAAAGGCATTTTAAAATAATTTTAGGAAAGCTCATAGGTATCGTGTCATGGGTTTTAGTAATGCATTACTGTTCGTTGACTAACATTTACCGTTACACAACATTATTTTGGTGAGCTTACATGTTGTTGTTTGAGTCTTTAGTCTTTTGACTGGTTTTGCTGCAGATCTCAATGCCCCCTGTCCCGAGCTAATCGTTTCATCTCTATATAGCTACCACACCCCACATTCAAGACTATCTGTTTAACATATTCTAACCTTGGTCTCCCCCTAAAAGCTCTTGGGTTCAATTCCTAGCTTTAACACAAAATTTTAAAAGTGGTATGAGGACTAAAACAAGTATACTCAGTCTCGGGTGGTCCAAAATAAGTAGGGTTTGATTCACACCTCAACCATACAGCACCATGTTTTTTTAAATTTTTTTTTTAAATAATGATAGCCATTTGTTCATTTACACATTTCACACATTACAATTTGTCAATTTTCCATTTGCATTTCCTTTAAATGTCCGTTTCAAGTTTTTGAATTTCATGGTATGGAAACATGGATTTTCCAATTTGTTGTTTACGCATTTTATTTTTATTTTGTTTATGTCAAAAGTTCATATTTGCGAAACATGATTTTTTCATTTTAAGATTTTGTAAATGGTGTTAAAGTGAGTGCTTGGCCATTGCGATCGTACAGTCTGTCTATGTGTATGCAAAACATAGAGGTCTACTATTACTAGTGCAGGTAAGGCTGTTTCTACACTCTCTCTCTCTTTCTGTGTAGTCATACATCCACACAATCATGCCTGTCTTTGAGAAGAAACACACAACCACTCTATTTATCCCTAAAAACATCATTGACATGCACACTCATCCCAAAGAACTTTAATTATACATTTAACATTTAACATTACAAATATAAATGGTTTCCACTATTTACAAAAATTAACTATTTACAATTACAAAAATAAATATTTACAAAATACTAAATCAATTAATTCTACTGGTTACAAAAGCCATGTCTCTAATCAATAAAATATAGAAACCACACCTCCTCCTCGTGGTTATAACCCCTTGGTAGGCTAATGCGTAGGTCATTTGTGTGCACACATTTGTTATCCATCAAGGCAAAAGTGCATTTTCTCTGTTCCACAAGATACGAATTATAGTTGCTGGATTGTATCCTGCACCGTTTATGCGACATAGCTATACCAGTTCATGAAATCGCTAGGTAGATCTCTACATATAGCTCTACATATGGCTTCCTTACAGCTAGTGTGCGATAGGCAGCATTAACTGTATATCACACCCAGTCCACCTTTGTATTTGTAATCCAAGTAATAATTTGAAAAGAGACGAGTGTAATCGGTTTAAAACATTATCTCTGCTTTTTTTATATGTTTATGACATGCGTATTAACCTGAAATCAAACCCTAGTCCACTTTAGTGAAAGGCTAACAGCTTAACCACTGCGCCACCATGCCCTTCTTTCTTAGTTTGATTCGTTCTAGGACTTAGAGCTTGAAATCGAGTTAAAATCTCTAGTGTAAGTGGCACATGTGCTCGCCACTGCAGCACAAAATGGTTAGCTGGTAACATTAGACAACCGGAAATGATTGTATTTCTGTTAGCCAAGCATTTCTGTTATCTGCCTACAGTGTAAGCAATGTCAGCAAGACAGTTTAGTTTAGAACAAGTGTGTGTTTGTGTGTGTGTGTGTGTGTGTGTATGTGTAGATTATTAGCCTCAAGTATTTAACGCTTGTTGTGTGTAGCGACCATCTTGTCCCAGTAACCACTGAGCAAGTTTTAACAGTCAACCCATAAAAACAGTATAGGTTAGTTGTGTGTGGTTCATGTACTTGTGTGTGTGCATTAGCATTATGCACTAGCTTTACCTTACCCTCTATAGGTAGAGCGTTATCCCTTTCCTTTCTGACATTACCAATGGCCACATTCACCCACAAGTTTTACACTTAAAACATTGGCTTGTTTTTGATTAAGTTTGCTTCGGTTTAGTTCGGTTTAGTTGGGTTTGATTCAGCTTGGATCAGTTTAGTTCGATATAGTCACCATTTTGGATTTTAGCTATCCTCATTAACCAATCAATTAAAGATTGTCTACTCTTATTTCTTGAATCGATAAATCAGATTATGTATACACCATTTGTCATTTATTATCCCATACCTACAACCTATACTCTCTCTGTACTGCAGTTTGATCTGAAAACAAGTTCCAATGGTGAAAGATTTGTCAGTCACCATACATGTAGCCTACAATAATTCTTTCACTACCTAGCTATGTTTCATCACTCACTGTAAACATTTCACATGTCCATATCCGATTATTAGTTTATAAAATCTCAGGTCGATGACCTTGATGTATTGGGTATTTTTGGGTAAATTCATTAGCCATGGGAAAGGGTTGACCATTCTAAGTCCTATGACACCTCACATGTTGATATCCGATTATTAGTTTATAAAATCTCAGGTCAATGACCTTGCTCTTTTGGATTTTTGGGGTAAATTCATTGGTCATGGGAAAGGGTTAACCATTCGTAGTCCTATGACACCTCACTTGACCCTCTCTACTGATAAGAATATAAAATCCTAGGTCAATGACCTTGCTGTTTTGGGTATTTTGGGATAAATCCGTTGGTCATGGAAAAGGGTTGACCATCCTGAGTCTTGTGACACCTCACTTGTCCCTCTCTGATTATTAGTTGATAAAATCTTAGGTTAATGACCTTGCTGTTTTTTTTGGAGGTAAATTCATTGGTCATGGGGAGGGGTTGGCAATTTTAAGTCCTATGACACCTCACTTGACCCTCTGTGATTATTAGTTAGCGAGATATTAACGAAAGTGCAGTTAGGCCCTTTTGACAAAAAATGAATAATACATTCAAAAACAGGGCGTCGCCCCAAGTCCAACGACCCCTCATACAAGTCCCTAGCTTTCTTAGTTCATAAAATATTAAAAAGCCGATGACCTATTAGTTTTTTGGATCTTTGGTTAATTTGTAAAACAAAACGTATCTATAAATCATTATTCAAAAAGCCCGCCCTCTTACAAAAACCCCAATTGCGCATTCGTAAAACAAAAAACAAAAATGATAAATCATAGCGGCATTCAGTTGTATGCATGCACTTTATGTGGAACGAGTTTAATTTCATATTGGCATACAAACTCCCACATATTGCACATGGAAAGTGACTTTTACCTAAAAATTATTATTTCACCCTCTAGTAGGGGTAGATTTTATTTTGGAGTGGAAATAAGTTATCCGTAGGAAAGGGGTTGTCTGCCGGAGTAATTCGACCACTCGTACATGTCTCTAGCCTTATTCCCACCACTGTCAAAACAGGTTGTGACTTGTTAGCTCTTATCGGACACGTGCACATGAGTACACTTGTGTGTTAGGTCATATTACACATGAACTTGCATTTTCTCACGTATGAACCAAAACAGAATGTGACTTGTTTCACAAGGAAGACGGTAATAAGGACGTCTCACACGCGTTCACATGTATTTCGTCACTTTCCTTTCATATCGTTATCCCATTATAGTAGTGGGGGATTAGCGAACAACGTCAGTTCAACACATACAAATGTAGTTAGGCCCTTTGACATAATTTAAATAAATTCATGAGCCAGTCCATAGGGACCAGGCCAAAGGGACCGGTCCAAAGGGATCAGTCCAAAGGGACAAGCACTCGTCCACAAGGACTTGTCCACAAGGACTCGTCCACAAGGACCTGTCATCAATGACCTGCCAACAATGACCCGTCAACAATAACCCATACATAGGGATCCGCTCTCCCACCCTCTTACAAAAGCCATGAGTGGGCATGCGTAAAAAACAAAAACAAGCATGTTAATTCATAGTGGCTATTCACCGAACACATGCACTTTATGTAGAACAACGTTTAAATCCATATCGGCATTCAAACTCTCACATGTTGCAATTGGAGAGAGAGATTCTCTAAAAAACTAAAATTTCACCCCGTAGTAGGGGTAGGTTTTATTTTGGGGTGGAAATATGTTCTCCATTGGAAAGGGGGTGTCAGCCCGAGTTCAATGACACCTCATTCGTCAAAATTCGACCATGGGTTCGGGAGTTATCGGGCTGCCGCCATCTTGTGTGGAAGGTGTGGAGGTGGAGGGATCTGAACCATCCAAAACACACTACTAATGTGGTCCCGCGATTCAAACAGATCTCACTTCTGTTTTGCTTAATTTTCGACGGTTTCCTATTGCTGTAATCTCAGATATTAAGCAGATATACCGGCAGATTCTCGTAAATTCTGAGCAGCAAGATCTGCAAAGAATATTGTGGCGCGATGAGAGTTCCAAACCCATAAAGATATTTAGATTGAAGACTGTGACATATGGCCTGAAGCCTTCAGCCTTTCTTGCGATTCGGCCTCTCCACATGTTAGCCGAGCAAGATGGTCATCTATATCATCCTTTGGCCTCTGAGTCATTAAAAACGGTATTTTATGTTGACGATTTCTTGTGCACTTTTCCTAATATTTCTGAAGCACTCCTTGTGTGCGAAGATTTGAAATCCCTGCTCCTAGGAGGTGGTTTTCCGCTCCATAAATGGACTTCAAATTCTACTGAATTTATATCAAAATTTTCATCAGAGTTCCCAGTTGATGAATTTGTTGCTATTCCTACTGATGAAGCAGCCGTAAAAGCATTGGGTGTTTTTTGGTGTCCTTCTTCTGATACCTTCTCTTATCAGGTACATTTGACAGAATCTCCCCCTGTAACTAAGAGACAAGTTCTGTCAGAAATCGCAAAGATCTTTGATCCTTTGCAATATATTGCTCCTATAGTTATTGTTGCAAAAATGTTCTTGCAAAAGCTTTGGTCATTAAAATCAGACTGGGATGAAAATCTCCCCCTTCCTCTTGTAGAAGAATGGTTAGAGTATCGCAGCAGTTTGCTGGATCTCTCCAAGGTTTCTATACCCTGCCTTTTAATTTCTAATCCCTTATACCAGCAGTATGACCTGCATGTATTTTCTGATAGTTCAGAACGGGCTTATGGCTGTTGTGCATACATAGTAGGACGTTCCTCAGCCACTTTCCCTGGATTTTCTAATTTATTGTGCGCTAAATCAAAAGTTGCTCCACTTAAAACAGTATCATTGCCGAGATTAGAATTATGCTCTGCTTTAATGGCAACCGAATTAGCTACTAAACTAAATGTCAGTTTAAAGTTAAAATTTTCCCGCACATTTTTTTGGAGCGATTCTTCTATTGTATTAGCTTGGATTTCCAAGCCTTCTTCTCATTCTAATACCTTTGTGGCAAATCGCGTTTCTAAGATTCATGAAGTCTCTCATTCTGAACAATGGAGACATGTTCCTAGCCGTGAAAACCCCGCGGATATAATATCACGTGGTTGCGCGCCTAAAAAATTGATTTCCTCAGACCTGTACTGGAATGGTCCTCCTTGGCTAAGTCAGGAATCATCTTGCTGGCATCGCTTAGCTAATCAATTTGCAGAAGAAATACCTGATGCCCGTAATGACCCTGTCACGTCGCATCTTACTTCTACTTCTACTAGCCTTTTTCATAGATACTCTTCATTTGATAAATTGATTCGTGTAGTGTCTTATATCTTCCGATGGAAATATTTAGTAATTGATCAACCATTGAAGCCTCAACCCTTTCTCACCAGAGTAGAGTTAGAATTTGCTACTTGCAAGATTTTGTTACTTGTTCAGCAGGAAGTATTTGCTCCTGAAAAGCAAGCTTTTATAAGTGGTAAAGATTTACCCAAGTCTAGCAGGCTCTCACCACTCACTCCTTTTCTAGAGCAGGACGGCATAATACGTGTGGGTGGAAGATTAGCTATGTCTAGTTGTGAGGATGGGAAAAAGCATCCCATCATCCTTCCTTCAAAGCATCCTATCACTACCCTTATAATAAAAAAGTTTCATTATAAACACCTTCATGCTGGCACTCGCACCTTGCTCTGTCTAATTCGTGAACTCTACTGGATCATCAATGGCGTTCATGAGGTTTCTTCTGTTGTCAAATAGTGTATACCTTGCTTTGAGGTTAAACCACGGCCCGCCACGCAGATTATGGGTAATTTACCTCCATTTCGTTCAGAACCTAGTGAGCCCTTCGCTCTTACTGGGATCGATTACGCTGGTCCTTACGTATATCAGACCAATCCCTCTTCATCTAAGCGAAAAATCTTAGGTAAATTTACATTTCGTTATTTGTATGTATGGTGATGGGAGCTATCCACCTTGAGTTGGTTACGAACGCTTCTGTATCTTACTTTTTGGCCGCCTTTTCTAGATTTGCTGCTAGAGGGGGTGTCCCATCTGAAGTCTTTTCAGACAATGCAAAAATTTTTGTAAGCGCTTCTGATCTCTGGAAAAAAGTGTTAAGCTCCCCTTCTGCTAAAGAAAAAATTTCCAACTTTTCCTATTCTAAAGGTTTCAAATGGCATTTCACCCCGCCTTATGCTCCCCATCATGGGGGCCGATGGGAGTCCTGCATCAAACTTACTAAAAGACAGCTTAAGAAAACTCTTGGTCCTACCATACTTTCTTATGAGGAATTCAACTCTTTAATTATTCAAGTCGAAGGTATTGTAAATTCCAGACCTCTGACTCCTCTTTCAAACGATCCTAAGGATCTTTTACCTTTAACACCCAGTCACTTCCTGATTGGCTGTTCGCTTGCTGCTACTCCGCCTTTGCCGGTTCGACGCTGTGATCCTAACCTACCTATCTTTTGGAGAAAAGTAGAATCTTTGCGCTGTTCTTTTTGGCGCCGATGGAAGTTAGAATATCTCAGCTTGCTAAATAGGCGTGAGAAATGGCGGCTTCCTCAACCAGATGTACGAGTGGGGGACATGATTCTTCTTCGAGATCCATCTCCGCCTCTCGTGTGGAACCTAGGCAGAGTTATTCACTGCCACTTTGGCCGTGATAAACGCGTCAGAGTTGTTGATGTTTTAACTAGTAAAGGTCTTTATACTAGACCCATCTCTGCTATCTCTGTTTTGCCTTTCGAGTCTTAGTTTCTCCTCGTCTGTTATCCATGTTTTGCTTTGACTGATTCTTTTGTTTGTTTTCATTCGGAGTTCTCGGAGCATGATCACTTTTCGTGATACTTTCAATGTTTAGCTTGGCCCATTTGTCGGTCAAATTTTGTTTCTTGTTACCGAGATCCCCGAATGGTAATTATTTCTTTGTAAATGTATTAATTGCTTAAACCACATGCATAATCTTGTTATCAATCACCTATTCATTGATATTATAGTTCTCACCTTGAGTGTTCCAGTCGCTCGCTACTTCAAGCTCCCACACTCCCGACATACAGGGCTCTACTGGTTGATCTGCTGTCTGCTGAGTAGGGTCGACTGACGTCACCCTGACTTTCGTTCGACCAATGGCAGGTCTTTGTCTGGTCGGGCAATCTCCAGCTTCGAGATTGTTCCATGATCACTATTTAAGACGCCACTTGCTGGCGTTCTTCACCACTTCTGATCAATCATCACTTCTGGTCACTTCAACCTGCTGGTCACCGCTACTGCATCTCATGACACCATCGCTATTCTCTACGCTACCTAGCAGTTACGTCACGAGATCTGCAACCTGACGTATTGCTCAAGATGGCAAGAATAATTGCCAGCTGTCGTACTCTTCAAGCCGTACCTTAAATGGGGTACTTGATTCGTCTTTCGAAGTAGCTGCAGTACTTTCAGCCGCCAACGAATTTCCAAAATGCTACTGGATCACCACTTGGACGCTATAAGTGTCATTCCTTCGCAAGAGAAGAAGAGAGAGTTGACCTTTTTATCAATTGTGTACTTATCTCTAGGCCATGTACGCCTCCTTCAGAAGAAACTGTGAGGACTTCTTAATCAACGCTTATGCTAGCTGGAACTTTTAAGGAGCTGGCTCTTCAACCCTTTGAGAAGATAAGTTCAATTTTATGAAGAATTTAAATCATACTAGTTATCTTACACTCTTAATCAATTTTATGGTTCTTTTTTATAAGGTGCAATTTTTATGTTAAGCTCAACTTCTCTCGAATTAAGCAAGCTTGTTTCATTGGCATTTCCTTAGTCTGGGTTTCTGTCATCAGGCCCTCACACTTTGTTCCATTTATAATTATTCATTTCTGTGATAAGTACTTAAGTGCAATTTGTTTATTGGTTATAAATTTATTATTAGAAATAAACATTGTTAATGTGTGGTTACCTACATTGGTTTTCTAGTGATGTATTTCATGCCCACTACCCCGCACCGCTTCAGTCTAATTTTCTTGACCAATTGTAGTTATTTTGTCCAGGCTCTAGCCTGATGCGTTCTCCCGTATGGGGAAGTTTTAGGGCAGAACTTTTCTCCACCCTACTCTCCCTTTTGGGCTGGGTGAATTCCCTTTCGTAATCTGCTGACTTTGCTTTCTTATACCGCGCGATGTTTAATAACTTTTATTGTTCTAAAAATTTCCCTTTCCAAAATGAATGACTTTGACGGAGTGTTCTTAAAAATTTTGGTTATTTTGGCTAATATCATTGTTTTCTGCCGATTTCTTGACAGCGGTGTTGCCACTTTACTGCTTCGTTCGCACTTTCTGTTTCATCTCTTCTCTTCGTCTTGAGTGGAAAAGTTTCACTGGGTTATTTTAATATAGTGCGTCAACTCTTTCCTGCCTCATTAGCAATGACATCATACGCAGCTGGGCTCTCTTGCCTCACCCTTATCTTATCGAATCATGCGTCACCTTGACGTGAGTAGTGGTTTTGTGGGGGTTCAAAACCCTCCACCTCCACACCCTCCACACAAGATGGCGGCGGTGCGATATCTCTCGAACTTATGGTTGGATTTTAACAAATGAGGTGTCATTGAACTCGGGCTGACACCCCCTTTCCAATGGACAACATATTTCAACCCCAAAATAAAACCTACCCCTACTAGGGGGTGAAATTGTATTTTTTTTGAGAATCTCTCTTTCCAATTGCAACATGTGAGAGTTTGAATGCTAATATGGAATGAAAAGTTGTTCTACACAAGAGACATGTGTGCGGTGGAAAGCCACTATGAATTAGCATGCCCACTCATGGCTTTTGAAGAGGGTGGGGGAGCGGTTCCTTGTTGACGAGTCCCTGTGGACGGGTCATTGTTGACGTGTCATTGTTGACGGGTCCTTGTTGACGAGTCCTTGTGGACAAGTCCTTGTGGACGAGTGCTTGTCCCTTTGGACTGATCCCTTTGGACGGGTCCCTTTGACCTGGTTCCTACAGACTAGCCCATGAATTTATTTAAATTATATTAAAGGGCCTAACTACATTTGTGTGTGTGTGTTGAATTGACGTTGTTCACTAATCCCCCACTACTATAATGGGATAACGATATGAAAGGGACGAAATACATGTGAACACGTGTGAAATGACCTTATTACCGTCCTCCTTGTGAAACAAGTCACATCCTGTTTTGCTTCATACGTGAGAAAATGCAAGTTCATGTGTAATATGATCTAACACACAGGTGTTCACCTGTACACGTGCACGATAAGAGCTAACAAGTCACAACCTGTTTTGACAGTGGTGGGAGGTGAAGGGGGGAGAGTTAGTGTAAGAGAGAACACAGGTGAAGAGAGAAAGAAATATGTATTGCTCATAATACATGTATAGCTGAGGACTGTACATAGGACTGTAGGTTAAGTACAACAAGAGTAAATAAATAAATACAAGACACACAGGTTCACACAACATGTAATTTATTAATCCAAGAATTAAAGGCTGAGCTAAATCCCAACCATTTTACATATAGTTTATTTCCTTTTTGTTTCAACACTTTTTCCACAAGGTAATGTTTAGGAAACGCTGTCTTTTGAAGTTCTTGAAGATAAAACCTAACTTTTATGGGTTGATGGTTGAGGTCCTCGAGTAAATAGGTGACTGGACTGTTCAGGTTGACTTGACGAATTCGAAATAGTTCAGTCCCCCAATTTGGTGTGTAGCCCTTGTCGAAGACGGACTTGAATTTGCTCACACGAACATGGTCCTCAATGTTAAGGCGGTGACGTTTAGGGTCTGCTGTTTTTATGGGGTTAAACAGTTTATCCAGTTGTGGAATATTTTTAGTTACAAGTCGTGGCTTGGTCCCAATGGTTCTGTGTTTGGTGTCGTTGTAACGTGACACTAACTCAGGTAACAAGTCCAACCAGCGATAAGTGCCCTGAGCGGTAAACGCTTTCCACATATGGGTTTTCAATGTTCGGTTGAACCGCTCGACCACGCTGGCTTTGAGATTGCTGTACGTGGTGTAATGGTGAATATCCTTAGATTTGAGAAAACTGGAGAAATCTTTGTTGAAAAATTCTTTTCCCTGGTCGGTTTGTAGCAACTGAGGTTGACGTTTGGATTGTTGAATAATATGTTGAAAGGCTTTGGTAACTAGTGGACTAGACTTGCGACGCACAGGTTCAACAAACGCCATTTTGGAATAAACATCAATGACCGTCAACATATAGCGTACACCATCGTTAACGCTAGCATAGGGAATCATTTCAACCAAGTCTGCTTGCCAAAGTTCATCCATACCCTGTGAAATCACCTTGAGTCGCTGATAGTGACGTCTAGCTGGACGATGTAACTCGTGAGCAATACCCATTTTAATGGGTGAGGGCTTAAACAATAATTTTGGCATTTCGAAGTTCTTCCTCAATTTCTTGAATTTCCCAATCGTGACCAGTATGGCCGGCTTGACGTGAAGCATGCAACAGCTGTAGTCGCTGGACGAGTTTATTTGGATTGCGCCAGTAGGTAACATCCACAAGGGGTTTTAATGGTTTAAATGTCACCCCTGAAGCGGACACTTTACGACGACCACTTTGACTAGTGGGGAACATTTTTGCAATTATGGTTTTATATTTTTGGGATATATTAGCATTCACTTGTTGAGTGGGATCATACTGTCTTTTGTGAGCATGGGTATCCAATAAAATGGATATATTTACTAAGGTCCTCTGACGTATAATCTTGAGATGAGGGAGTCCTAGAGAATAGTAGCTTTAACAGTCCTGGTGTTAATTTATAGTTGATCTTTTTAATGACAGCTTTAGTACGACTAAATTTAATCGATGAATCACCAATTTTAAAACTATCATTCTCATAGCGAACGCCATATGTGGTATCTGTGTTTCCAACAAATAGATTGGTGAAATAGGGTTCCAGTGTTGATCCATAATATTTTATTAAAATGTTTTTCAGTTGAGCTTTATGTTGAGGAGTGGCCAAGAGTTGTGAAAATGGAGACGATCTGGAAGGGCAAGGGGTTTCGACCATGGCCAAGGATTTCCTTTTTCTTAAAAACTCTGCAAGGGGTGATGCCTTTTTTTGAGGCGTAAACACTTGTTCCTCATTATCCTCAACTTCACTAACACTAGTTAAATCTTCCTGTTCCTCTTCATCTTCCTCTTTCTCTTCCTCAGAGTCCTCGTGGTGCGTCTGACTGGCTTGTGAAACGGTAGGTAGCGTTTCAGATGGCTTGATAGAGGGTTTCAACATAGCTTTTAGCGGAGGTGCTAAATGTTGTTGAATAAACAAAGCATGATCCGCACGCGATCGTTGCAATTGACGAAACTTTTGGCGAATAGTATTTTTTGCTCTAATAATATGCTTTTTCAATTGACTCTCTGCTAACGCCATGATGTCGCGACAAATGACTTGAGAGGGAATGATACAGTGCCTTAAATAGCAATAAAATGATCAAACCCTAAGCGATACCGCCCTTGGTTGAGTTCACTTTGTTTGTAAATCACTAAACAGGCATGACGTTGTGTGTTCCAGCACTTGCCACACAATTCTGTAAACATTTGAAAGGTCATATCCGGATTCACATGTTCATTATAAATGTAACGACTGTTCCTCTCGTCCTGGCGAAATAAAACAATGACATTGGCATTGTCACGAATCAACTGTTTGGACATTTTAGAATACGTTTGTCCAAGATAGAAGCAATCGATATGTTTGTGTCGACCCATGCTGAAATAGCTTTGAATGATACCTTGTCGTTCAGTGGATACATCATCGAAAATCATGAGTGAATCAGGCTTTACCTCATCCGGTGAAATAACATTTTCTTGCGTGGAAAATGTAAAATACCCCATATTCTCATTTTTTAATCCAGACATGACTTGATCCAGAAACACGTAGAGGGGTTGGTAGAGAGATTTTGCGAAAATATAAATATTTTGAAAACACAGACCATTGGGCGCTGTAATAAGTGTCAGCAAAAGATTGGTCTTTCCACAACCGGAAGGTCCCACAATGATGCAGCGAATGGAAGATGGAAACAGTGAACCATGGCGTTGTTCACGTGATGTGGGGCAGAGATGGGAAACCATGTCCCTCACAGGGAATGACTCTTGCTGCTTAATTAGCTTCATTTCAACTAAGGCTTAGAGAGGCTAGCAGGCTGTCTATATACATCGCACCGAGCCTCGTCATAGAAACAGTAGACTCGTATTACAGGTTGACGATGGATGTCTTCGGACGTGCGTTGATGGTCAAAGCTAGGTCTGTTCCCATACATGATCCTAAACAAGAAACAGATCCTGCTAATAAACACTATGTGGATAGGTCAGTAGTGCCACGCACAAAACAAGGAGATTATGACTTTAAAGGAAAGCGGTTAACTCATGTAAATCATCCTCAAGTGTCTACAGACGTTACTACAAAAAAGTATGTGGATAACAAGGTGTATGAGTTTTATGATAAAGTGCCTCAGCTTACGGTGGATGGCTATAGCGCTAATCATCACCGCATTATTCACGTGGAAGACCCACAAGAAGATAATGTTGTCTGTACCAAGCGATACGTGACCTATGAAATGAAAAGGCTTTATAAATTTATCCCATCTGTATTTTTAGTGCATTTGACAAATGTAAAACCTGTGAATGAGAGAAACCATATACCGCTAGTTCATGACCAGCACTTGACCTATGTGCTTGCTTCGGGTTTAAGCCACTATCGACTACACTATATTGGAACCATTCACATCAAATATGCCGTACCTGATGAGAACCATTTACAAATAGAGATAAATGGTCATAGGATGTTGGTCCATAACCATGAAATGGTCAATGCAGGAGACGAATTATCCTTTCATCTCCTGTTGACATGGAATGAAAAGCAAGCTGGAAAAACCATAAATGATTTCCCACTTTATGTAGAATTGGAATATACAGCCATGAAATAACAATCTAATGTTAGTTGTGACTTAAACTTTCTTGTGAAAGGTTGTTGGTCATCATCATCATCATGGTGAAACAAAGATATGTGGTGAGAAAGACAAAAAATATGAGCCTGTCCTTGGCAAAGCCTGGGCTTATGACATTCGTGGACAAGCCCTTACGAAAGAAAAAAAGAAAAAATAATGTGTTGACCATAAGGAAAGCTCTTCGAGTAGCACAGAGACATGTCATTCCAAAACGTCAGCGACAGGGTTCAAAACAAGGGCGAGTGATCCCCGTCCCCAAAAGAGCGGGATTTTTACCTGCATTATTCGCCGGTCTGGCTGCTCTAGGTTCACTTTTAGGCGGCGCCAGTGCAGTGGCAAAAACCATTAAAGCCGTGCAACAGGGAAAGCAACTACTCAATGAAAGTCAGCGACACAATGAAACAATGGAGGCCATTGCTATGGGGGCTAGAAATGTCAATTTGAAGCCAGCCTTTTATCAACAAGGATTTGGAATTTCACATTTTCGAAATAAAATAAAAAACATCTTTAACCTCAACCATAGCAAGACATGCCCTGACGCATCAGCAAGTGGAAAGCTATGCTAAACAACTGAAGCTTTCTCATTTTCGAGGTGTGTTTATGCGAAACCAATTACCCTCACAACCCGGGAAACATGAATGTGCTGTTATCAATTTGGATGATCACCGAGGACCTGGAACACATTATGTAGCTTATGTCAAAGAGGGATCTACTGTATGGTACTTTGACAGTTTTGGGAATTTGCCCCCGCCCATGGAACTAGTGGCCTATTTTGGAAACAGGATCAAAATATATTATAATGTGAAACGTGAGCAAACGTTTAACAGCCAACAGTGTGGACGTTTGTGTTTAATTTTTTTATATAAAACGCAACATAAGCAAAAACGTCAACAGTATGTCGGCGGAAAGTAAGACGTTTACACTGCATGGACGTGGACCTGAAGTGAGTCTAGACTTTTACCCACCTATCGAATTGAGTGAAAAACCTTATGGTTTAGGACTTGTTTCTCTTGAAACGTACAATCGAATATACAACATACGTGAAAATGTGAACAACAAGTTTTACTATGATGATTCTGTGCTCACCCTGAACTCTGGTGGATATACGATAGATGACATTTATGAACACATTTATGTGGTGTTGATCAATGAATATGGTTTAAAGTCATTTCTCGATGGAACGCGCAAGTTTGAACTTGTAGGAAATACCAACACTCATCACTGCAGTATTTTTTCTACATTCAAAATTGACTTTAAAACTCACCCCGATTCCATTGGTCCATTACTAGGATTTAAACCACGTGTGTTAGAGCCCAACAAAAAACATGAATCAGACCATGAAGTGAAATTCATTGAGGACCATCATGTGTCGGTGACGTGTAATATTATTAGTCAAGTGTACACCAATCAAGAACCGTCGCATTCGCTTTATGACTTTATTATAACATCGCCCAATGGTTATATTATTCGTGAAAACCCTCCAGTGGTGCTTTTTCACTCTGTGGCTGTCGATGGTATTAGTAATATAACATTAAGACTGATCAATAGAGAGCAACAACTCATTGATCTAGATTCTACCACACCAGTGACTTACAAGTTGGTGCTAAAACCACTATGAAGTTTGTATATAAAGCAACAGCACCGTCTAGGAATGGTGTTAGTTGTTTGACACGTGAATACACGTTAACATCTCAGAACAAGCAGATTTTACAGCATTTGGGTTACCACATTAACCCCAGCGATGAATTCTATTCTAGAGGTAGCGAACCACATCGAGGAGCAACCAGGAGTGGTAAGAATTGATCTGCATTCTTATCAAGCTCAAACACCTGGACTCAATAACAATGATGAAATTCAATTTGTTATCAACAACCAAGATATTTACACCCTACCGCATGAAAGTGTTATTCAGATTGAAGGTCGACTTACCAAAGCCGATGGTTCTACACCCACTACATCCAAGTTAGCCAACCATGCTTTTGCCTTCCTGTTTTCTGAAGTACGATATGTCATTAACGATATCGTGGTGGATAGCACTCGAAATGTGGGTATTTCCAGTGTCATGAAACTATATCCCTCTTATAGTGAGGAAGAAGCTAAAACACTTTGCATGGCGGGTTGGTGCCCTGACTCGACCAATGACTGGATGGTACACACCGATGGCACCTTCACTGGATATTTACCTCTTAAACTGATTTTAGGCTTTGCTGAAGATCACCAGCGCATTGTGGTCAACGCAAGACAAGTGCTTTATCTAGTGAGAGACAGGAGTGATAATAATGCACTCAAGCGAGTCGACAATGCCCCCATTGATTCAAAAATTCAACTACAACGCCTGCTATGGAAAGTGCCTCATGTGACCCTTAACGATAGCAAAAAACTGGACATACTCAAAATGGTAAAGAGAGATATACCTCTACCCATGGAATTTAGAAGCTGGGCACTCCATGAGTACCCGTTATTGCCCACCACCAACACACACAGTTGGTCTATAAAAACAGCCCGCTATACAGAGAGACCTCTCTACATGATTGTGGGTTTTCAAACGAATCGCAAGTATCAACAAACCAAAGATGTCACGCAATTTGATCACCTGCAATTGAGAAATGCACGTCTTTTCCTCAACGGTGCTGTGTTTCCCTATGAAGGGCTGGATTTAGATTTTTCAAAAAATAAGTTTGCCCCCCTGTACGACTTGTTTTCTAAATTTCGATGGTCGTATTATCAAAAAGAGAATTGTCCAATGTTGTCACCCCAAGCTTTTAAGACAAGGGCGCCACTGATTGTCTTTGACTGTTCCTACTTGGAAGAGTCTGTCAAACCATCCAATATTGACATTCGACTAGATTTTGAAACGCATGACAATGTTCCAGCCAATACCACGGCCTACTGTTTGATTATTCATCACAAACAAGTCAACTATTATCCACTGTCCAACCAAGTGACAAGTGTATAAATAGCAGGTCAACGCACATCAAACCACTCAGTCATGTCTTGCTTTCAAGCCTCAAGAGAAGTTACATCCATGAATTTAAAATCTGAGGAACAACGTTTCAAGACCTTTGCGACGTGGCCGGTGCCTTTTATAAACTCTCAAGCCTTAGCAGCCGCTGGATTCTACTATTTAAAAAGAAGAGATGAAGTGAAATGTGTGTTTTGTCCCATCATCTTAGACCAATGGCAAGAGAGTGATGAACCCATGCAGGAACATCAGCGCTGGTCACCTGCCTGCCCCTACCTGTGCAGAATGGAGGTGGGTAATATACCCTGTCATTCAAGTTACCCCTCACTCATGCCTCTGAGTGATGAAAAAAGTTATGATACGTGTGGACTTTATGGTGCCGGCAGTGCTTCAGTGAGCAGCTCACAATCAAAAACATCCAGTTTAGAGACATTGGGATATCATCGGTGTTATGGACACTATAAACACAAAAGACTTTTTTGTTGTATGAGATGGTACCGCCTCTATCCTAGAATGAAAAAAGAATGTAAAATTATTATGCTAATAAAATAATGAAATAAAAAAAATTGGTTGTTGTTGTTGTTATATTATTATTTCTTATGCCCCCCTGTCATATCCTAACCTCTATAGTGACTACTCGATGTTTTTCTTTTCTTTTACTAGAATGGAATGTAAGTAAATGACATGGGTACACCTTACTGAACAATTGCCAGTCTGTAGTCAGTTGGACTTGATCCAGACAAGAGTGAACATGTTGCGTACACTGATTGTCGACTGTCAAGGGTTTAAAATTGGAGATAACAAATTTATATTTAAAGAAGTGGACATCATCGATGTTCCACTTTTTGGATATCACAAGCTACTCATTTGGTGTTTAAACCACCTTATGCGTTTGATTTGTTGTGTGATAAAGACCGTAAACAAACGCAGTGGATTGAAACTCATATGCAACTAGACTGGAAGCGAGGAACCATTTCATATAAGCACCTGGACATGGTCATGAAAGCCCACTTGTCTTCTGCCCATGTAATATTTGTGAAAGGTAGTGAAAAACGTCAATGGCTACAACCATTTTTAGCGTCTTACTGTCAATGTATCGATTTAATGGACATGGGCTGTCCATCGCTGCAAACACTCATGGATCGCTGCCCCTGTGATAATATTACCCATAAAGCCTTGGCACAGGTGTGGCAATTGTTTCATTGGCTATCCACCAATGCCTGCTGGGAGTTGTTAAATAAAATTAAAACTAAAGGTTTACCTGTGAATGACACCAGTGAGATTTCTACAAGCGACGTGTAGACATCAACGTGATACCATGGAGAAAGGGGATGCTACCGATAAAGCGATTGGAAAGTTCTTTGTGTGTAAAAAGAAACTAGACAGTTTTACTAAAGAAGAATTATTGGCTCTTCCAAAATCATTCATTTATTATGTCGCAGCAAATGCAGTGAAAGAAATCTGGCAACATGTACCAAAATCATGGACTCAAGACCCTGTGTTAAGTGAATTGCAACCATGTACAGATTATGATCACCATAAGCAAGTGGCTATGGCAAAAATACCCTCTATGCGACAGTGTGCTACTTGTCAGCTAGTCAAACTGTATCATGGTCATAAAAGTCAGTGTAAAGACTTTGTTTCCTCATACCACGGGAGTAATGAAGAAAAAAAGCAACAACAACAAACATCATCTACAGAAGAGGAGGAAGATCAAACCTTTTTACCATCGATGGAAAAGGATATGCCAGACCTGTACTGGCAATGGCATCATTAACAAAGTAATTCAATACTTGACTTTCGAAATCTACCTACCTGGTTATTATTTGTGTAGTCCTGGAACTTGTCTTGAAGAACCTTTGCAGCATAGTGATATACCTATTAATCCTTTGGATCAAGCATGCACCTTACTTATCACCACAGTCATTCTGCATTAAGACGTGTAGCGGATAAAGTATCGTTGAAAAGCTAAACAACTTTTGACATTCTGTGATGTCTCAGTGGGAGAGAGGTTGGCAGTCGTCATTGTGATTAGTGTTATAAAAGGAAAGTTGATAATGAGTGGACATGGACATTGAAAAGGATTGAGGAATTGGTATTTTCTTTGTATTCTATTTTTGTAAAGCTCTATTTGTTGTGAAATAAAAACAAAGTTTACAAGATCACAATGTCTTTTATCTTAAAAAATGGTGATAGCCATTTCATTTTTTCACACATGAATATTTACAATTTCCACTTTACATTTTTTTACATTCCCCTTGTTTAGTTTAAACATTCTGTACATTTTTGTTGTTGTGAAATAAAAAACAAGGTTTACCAGATCACAATGTCTTTTAATTCTAAAAATGGTGATAGTCATTTCTTCATTTTCATTTTTTCACACATGAATATTTACAATTTCCACTTTACATTTTTTTACATTCCCCTTGTTTAGTTCACACATTCTGTACATTTTTTTGTGAAATATAAATAAGGTTCACTGAATCACTATATCTTTTAATTTTTAAAAAATGGTGATAGCCATTTCATTTTTCACACATGAATATTTACAATTTCCACTTTTCATTTTTTACATTCCCTTGTTTGGTTTACACATTCTATACATTTTAGTTGTTGTGAAATAAAAAACAAGGTTTACCAGATTACAATGTCTTTTTAATTTTAAAATGGTGATAGCCGTTTCACTTTTTCACACATGGATATTTACAATTTCCACTTTACATTTTTTACATTCCCCTTGTTTAGTTCACACATTCAGTAAATTTTTTTTTAAAATCATTTTTGTAATATACAAAAGCAAAACATTTTACACTAAAATGTATTACTTATCTTATTTTTACTAAACTACTGTAGCCTAACAATATACATTCTACTTACAGTTTTTACAAAAAAAAATATTACAATATAAAACACACTACAAATATTACAATATAGTGATCATTAGACTTAAGTTAAGTAATAGTCGTCAATACGACTGTTTCCCCAAGCAAGTGTATTAAATGTGTTGGGTATAATGAATCGTTTGTTGTCTTCATTACTTAAAGCACCTTTCTTCAACAAATTGGTATGTAGCTGATGATTTTTACTTCTAAATACACACATTTTCTTATATAATACAGGTGGGTTACTAACTATACAGTTCTTATAATCACTTATATCTAACTCTTTACTAACAACACTCTTTTTCACTCCTTTTAATTTTTTTACTACTACATCATCAATTGTCATATAGCTGTATGATTTAGATTTTGTGCCTACAAAGGTGTCTATAATAACACCAGCACATTCATCCTTAAATTTCCCAAGAACCTTTTTGTTTACTAGAGGTAAATGGTAAATATTATCCTCTGGATAGTCACTTGTATCAAACCTATTTAGCTCAGTTTTGATATCATCATAAAAATCATCAGTTTTAAACTCATAAATAAAAGAATCTGTGTCTGGGTAGAGTAATTTAGCATTATCAAGATAGTTTTTCTTTACATAATCATAGTGAAATTCATACATAAGTGTTTTTGACAATTCCAGAATGGTGTATCCCACATATATGGGTTTGTTGTAAGTTACTTTAAGACGATTCATTTGTATTACAACTAAATCCTCATGAATAATTGAACAGCTATGAAAGTTTGGCTTGCTTATTAAGTTGCTCGCACCATACCTTTTACCATCATTCTCCCACTTTGTTATCAGCTTTACATCAACTCGTTTATCAACATTCTCCATAGTCTTTCCAAAAACACTATTATTCATGAGTTTATAAAAATCCTTTTCAAACGCGTTTGTTGACTGTGTTCTTAAATTATTTTTTAGATCAATATACGGTTTGAGCCATGCTGACTGTTGAAATTGCAATACGCGATGAATTTTAGTTAATTTTAATCCATGCTGTAGACACTGTTTCAAGTTTTGATAATGTATTACATATTTACATTTATCATTTACATTAGCAATTAACATTTTTGTTCGTGATGAAATGTATGGAGATTTCATATTCTCAGGACAAAATGGTAAATCATTATGATCATCATGTAACTCTTTAGGGTACTCAAGATTTACCTCTAAAATATATCCTTTATCATCGTTATCATTAAGAGTGTCAACATGTAAGACATCAATTTCAGGTTGTGTCAGCCAGCGAAAATCTTTCAGTGGTAGATATTGACTCATAGCCCAACCGTATTGGTTATTTGCATCGAGGTAGACAATATACTTTGACTCTTCACAAGGGTTGTAGCTAGGCATGTATTTATTATTCGCTTTAGAGTACCGTCCACTACATTGGCTTAATCCACCTCGAATTGATGATTTTATAAAATTGATCATGTCTATATCAGTCATTAATTCTAAATTTACTTTCGTTTTTTTCAACATTGAACTGAAACTTAACCCAGGAGCAGTGAAATACTGACAAGGATCAAGGTCATAAGTTTTCATACAAACATTTCGAAAATTTTCAAAAACATCTGCTAATAATAACACATCTGTCTTCAAATATATGTCTGAAAATTCTCCTAAAGTTTGAATGTGGAACTGTGTCCATACACGTTGTGCATGTAAATATTCCTGATCACTGATATGACTTGTGTTTAAGGAACTGTAAAATGCATCTTTCGGTGGTAAACAACACTCCTCAAGACGTTCCACACAGTTAATATATTCATAAGGGAATATACCCTTTTGACGAATCAAATTAAAATCATCTTCTTTAGGAAAGACACGATGAATTTCATGAAACTGATCTGATTTTAAATTACTAGCCAGCTTATCAAGACTACTCGGCATAAAGCGGAATGAATCTAAAAATCGCAGTTTAATGGTTTTTTATTGCTAGTTTTGATGTATTTTGTGAACGATATGTATTGTTCCTTATTATTCGCAATCACATCAATTTTCACATCTGAAGCTCCAAATTCTTTAACGATAAAGTGGTTATCGTATTTGCTACTGTTGTGTAGAATGACCGGAATGAATTTACTTACTCTATAATTTAAATTACATTCTTGGTGAGCAGCACCACGATATTTTCCGGTTAAATGGTCATGATCGCGAACCCTGTCTGAATATAAACATTCACCACATATAAAACAATTAGTTTCAGTTTCAAAATTCATTTGCTCTGAGGAAGTTAGTGACTCCATTGGAATGATCGTATTTAAAATAGAGGATATACGAATGGCATCTTTCTCAAGCCTTTCCATAAAAACTTTAGGTGCATCAGGTCCTCTATAGAGCTCAAACTTATTTAAAGAGTCATCATAACTACATTTAATATAATATGCAAAGCTAAAAGGTTCATGAATGTGAGTTGTGTTGGTGAAAGGTTGGGCTGGATTTGATGAACATGTATTAAATGGTTTTAGCAAAGCCTCGAAGTCAGCATATGTAACAAATGGTTCTCGAAGCTGTTTCTCATAATCCTTAAATTTTAGAATGTTATTTTTAGGAGTCGGTAATACCGTACGAACATGATTACACCCCCATTTTTGATGTTGAGTTAGTTGGTCCTCTTTTCTGAAATAGAGCAAACAGCCATCACACAACCACTTCTTAGATTTATGTTTTGATACTTGACTACCAACAAGTCTACTTAAATGTTTTATCCAACAATAGTGGGCGTTTTCACCTTCAGTTATGTATAGTAAATTTACATGAGCATCCTTTTTTTCCCGAGTATAATATAGAGGGCCTACTATACTCTTATTTTCAATTTCATAAACATTAATACTTACATTGTTCAGCTCTTCAAAACGTTGAATGTCTTTTATCGCCATAGGAAATTCTATTTCTTTTAAATCTAACACTGAAGAATAGTGAGGATAAGGTGACGTTCTCTCCAAATGTTCCACTGCTGGATGGAGAGCTGAGGTTACAGCCCATGCAAAGCATGCGTCATCATTATTCATAACGTTTACACAAGCGTGCTTACGTTTGATCCATCCTGGCAAATCAACGTATGATGATGCTCGAAGGGGATTATATTTATTCATGTTGGTTTCTAAATAAAGTACTTCAACTAACGCCCAGCCTGACTCCCTTTCCTGGAACTCTTCACTCTTCACAATGATAGCACTTGAAATATTTTGGTATATATCACTAATATTAGTTGATTCGCTAACAATTATGTTTTTTGTATTAAAGGATTTGATATCTGTAATTTCACCTTCGCTCCCATGTTTTACATAGAGGCCAAAAAGTTCAAAATTCATTTTAATTGTTTTATGCTCTAATAAAACATTTTCTACTAAGCCAAACACAGTAGGTTGAACATTTTTTAAAAATGATTCAATACTTTGAGTTTTTTCTTCACTAAGAAGTCTATAACTAGCAATTCGACTTTTAAATGCACTACCAATTTGTTGAACATTTCCAGAATTTCTTTCATGGCAAGTGTTATTTTTATGTTGAATACTGCGTAAATGTCCATGAATGATTGAAGAAGGTATATCAATATTACATACATCACAATGTGTTATTGAAGGTTCACCATTCTTTTTTCTTTTTGTTGCACAACTATTTTCACAATCTTGAGAACGTTTACGCTTTTGAGCATCACATTCATTTAAAGGTTCCGTGCTAGTTGATGGTTTTACATATTTCAATTCCTGTTGTTCTCCATGCACTTCAACCTTGTGGGATTGATATCGCTTTACATCAGAAAAACCAAGTTCGCAAACTGAACACGAAAATGGTGCTGAACTGACATGCATTAAATTTACATGTCGTGTAAGACTATCTTGCCTGTTAAATGTGGTAGCACAATGACTGCACACAAACATTTTTGATTATGTTTTGTACTTGCATGACGTTGAAGGTTGTCAGGTCTTGAGAACTGTTTCTTACAGTCACCACACTTGAACATGATGATTACTTTCCAAGTTATCTATAAAAGAAAGAAATAATCAATGTTAGTAAAAGATAAAACAAAATTTACAATATAAATAGTTTAATTATATTCCAGTCAATGGTTATAGCAGGGTATTTAAATCGATCATCTGTGAACTCCTAGCAAGTCTAACTTCATGTAGTTCTAACTGGGGGTTACTATATACCACTGTCACTGACACCTAGCGGTGAACATTGGAACATGATAGAGTGATAGAAACCAGTGATCACCAGTTAAGTGAGCTAAGTGTGACGTCATAACCAATCTTAAAACAAGTCTAAACTTGTAGAACATGTCACGTGATAGAAACCAGCGATCACTAGTTAAGTGAGCTAAGTGTGACGTCATAGTCAGTCTTAAAACAAGTCTAAGCTTGTAGAACATGTCACATATTGGAAACCAGCGATCGCCAGTTAAGTGATCTAAGTGTGACGTCATAGTCAGTCTTAAAACAAGTTTAAACTTGTAAAACATGTCACATGACAAGGTTAAGTTAGGTAAAGTTAAGTGAACTGAGGTTAAGACTTTAAATATTCCCTCTGTCACTGACACCTAGCAATGAACATTCGAACTTAAAAGAGTGGTAATCAAAATCTAACCTACAAAATTAGCTTTACACATCATGGTCAAGTAGTTCCAACGTTTGACTGCCAAATATACCATTTTCACTGACATGTAGTGGTGAACATCGGAAAATATCACTCTAACTGTTTAAAAGTTATTAGAGGGGCGCTTACCTTTTTATAATTGATCAACTGATGCCACTGAATGAACAGATTGTAGGAATCTGGTATCCTATAAGTACCCAATTATCTGCAAACAAATCAATCAATCAATCAATAAATACATTCCAATCAATAACTTCAACATCAATTAGTAATAAAAGACTACAATCCATTAATAATAAGTACTTACTTTGCAAAATAATTTAATGATTTTCTACCAAAACGGCTTTACAACTCTTGATCAGTAATAGAGCACTGTTCACTCAAAGCGAGTAATAAAGACTGACAGTAGGGAGATAAATGACACCCCTCATATATAAACTCTCATCGCTCGTGTCAGCAGTTTTTTGCAGATCATTGCAATTCATTTCCCAATACAGTTGAAAGTCCAAAGTACACTAGGAACACCTGTGTGGTATTCAATGACTGCTGACTTTGCATGATCATCACCCATTGTCTTAATCAACATATGGGGTTTCAAATTACTGCAGCGTCAGTCATAGCAACAGCAGTGTGCGCTCTCTGGTATGTCAGCAACATGACACCGGAAAGAACACCTGTGTAATATCCAATAACTGCTAACTTTGCATGATCATCATCCATTGTCTTAATGAACACTTGCGGTTTCAAATTACTGCAGTGTTAGTAATAGCAACAGATCTGCACGCTCTCTGTCATGTCTGTAATATGACACAGGAAGTAACAAGACGTCTTACTGCACGTGCCATCTCCTCAGTTTTAACATCTTAAGAACATGTATTATTCTCTTTCAACTACAAATGACTTGTTAGAACACATCCATCCACCAAGTTAGATCCCTTGTATGTTCACATGTATTTCATCACTTTCCTTTCATATCGTTATCCCATTATAGTACTGGGGGATTAGTGAACAACGTCAATTCAACACACACACACAAATGTAGTTAGGCCCTTTAATATAATTTAAATAAATTCATGGGCTAGTCCGTAGGAACCAGGTCAAAGGGACCCGTCCAAAGGGATCAGTCCAAAGGGACAAGCACTCGTCCACAAGGACTTGTCCACAAGGACTCGTCAACAAGGACCCGTCAACAATGACTCGTCAACAATGACCCGTCCACAGGGACTCGTCAACAAGGAACCGCTCCCCCACCCTCTTCAAAAGCCATGAGTGGGCATGCTAATTCATAGTGGCTTTCCACCGCACACATGTCTCTTGTGTAGAACAACTTTTCATTCCATATTAGCATTCAAACTCTCACATGTTGCAATTGGAAAGAGAGATTCTCAAAAAAAAATACAATTTCACCCCCTAGTAGGGGTAGGTTTTATTTTGGGGTTGAAATATGTTGTCCATTGGAAAGGGGGTGTCAGCCCGAGTTCAATGACACCTCATTTGTTAAAATCCAACCATAAGTTCGAGAGATATCGCACCGCCGCCATCTTGTGTGGAGGGTGTGGAGGTGGAGGGGTTTGAACCCCCACAAAACCACTACTGACGTGCTTTTAGTGTTAACCCTTTCGGTTCTTTTAAAATTTCCACCAAAGTCTTATATTTCCTTAGTTAATTCATGACTTAAATTAATATGGGTTCGAGGCCTGTGCCAAAGTCCATTTGGGCACAATATGCAATATTAACCTAACCATTACATTTTAAGGGCCAAAGAATTTATTTTTCTTAATTGTATTAGCCTTGCGTGTTTTGTCGAACAGCAACATTACAAGAGGATAATGTTAGTCTGCAGATAAACTCTTAGAATCCCAGCTTCATAATAATATATGCATTTGATTAGGAAAATAACGAATACCGGAATAAACACATAATAAATATCATCTAAGAATCTATATGTCCACCCTCACTTAAATAAGAACTACTCATAAGAGTGCAGCGACACCTTAAGGCCGCAAGACAAACTATCCTATTCATAACACCATATCAGCCTTATGACCAAATCTGGAGGTGAAAACCATACACCGAAAGAACGCAGGTTCTATGTGATGACGAAATTTGACGACAAAAATTAGAAGATTAGTATCAAATCATTTCTGAAGCCATATTTACAGAGACTCTCCTTCTTCAGATGAATTCAATTTTTAAACACTCGTAGGCCTACACGAAAAGCAACACACATAGTATAAAAAAGACCCTAAAACAAAACAATGGATCAAATAAAGTATGCATCAAACGAAGGAAAATAACGTATTTTCCTCTCATACTGCAAAATAATGAATCCTCACCAATGTTGTAAGTCCCCATCCACGTGATGACGCCCTCAAGTGAAATAATACAGTATGTGGGGCATGCAAATTCAGTATTTGTGCCAATGAGTCTAAATGAGGGGAATGGAGAGGGCTGTTCGAAATTGCAAGTAGATAGTGTTACTCGTCTTGTTCCAAATGGCAAGTACGTAAAATTCGGTTCAGATCGGTGAAACGGTGTAGATTTATGCCAAAGGGCCTAAATGAAGGGAATGGAGAGGGCTATCTAAAATTATTGTTGCCAAAAACCTTCCTTGGGGTGTGAACTACAACCTTACAAAATAACAATGTAATCGGTTAAACGGTGTCGGAGTCCATTGATCTCGGACAGATATACTGTACATTTCCATTTTGATATATAAGATGGATGGATGGATGGGTGGACGGTCGGACGGACGGATTAGACAAAGGTATGTTGCTTAATGTAGGACAAGTGTCGTAGAACTTTCAGAGATGTGTATAATTGTGTGTAACCACGCATAGGAAAATGGAGCATATTATTGAGTATTGGTAACAATTAATGTACTGTTATATGCTGTATATTGACCCGACCTCACAAGTAGTAGAACCGTTTCACTCAACATAATTCAGTCCATTAGACAGTCCATGTCTCTACTCGGTATTCCAGCAGTGGGAGGTACTGTATGCTATAATTAGAAACGCCATTACTCTTTGGTGGTGCAATATAACATTAGTATCTATACGACTGTTACGTGGGAAGCTATTAAATGTACGTTAATGACATTGCACTTAAATGTACAGGCAATCCCCACTTATATCTATTTTCGCATAGTAATACACAATATGTCACAGTACTCTCCCGGTGCAAGACTGCCACAAGTCAAAAAACATGAATTTTGAAGCATGTGATATTTATAAATACCTATGATCAAGCCCGTGTCCTGTAAAACTGCCACAACTCAGATCCTATAAATAGCAATTCTATGGCACTGGATAGAAAACTGCCATAACTCAAAATTATTATTATTTTTTATTAAAACACATAATTATAATCCATGAAAGAACTTTGTATGTTATTGTATAGTACTAGACAATGTTAGGAGTTAGTAATATGTTACATTCACTTTAACTAAGAAAATATTTATACTTTTCCTATTAGCTCAAACTCATTAAATGCTTCTCCTGAAAATGTGTCCTTTTTGACTTGTGGCAGTCTTGCACCAGGGGTGCGATATATGTATTCGTTACGGCCAACAATGGACCGCGTTTGACAGTTTTTACATAATTTGTAGTCTTCACTGTCTGCCAATATCTCTTCATCCTCTCTCCCACTTCCTTCTTCTGTTCCTCAATGTAATAACAATAACTACCGGACATGTGCGGGAAATCTCGCATGTTCCCCACAATGATGTCAAGTACAGCAACAGTATTTGCAAATTGCACACTTCTTACAAAAATGTATATTTATGAAATTAGAATGCAATTCGTCACTGATAATGCCATTTGTGTGCTGAGTCCATTGATTGACTGCTTAGCTGTATCACTCACCGGTAATTGGATATTTACGATTTTATCCGATTTGAGTATTCATTCCTTTGATTTACTGTTTCTGAAATCCATGTAAAGTGATTAAGGAAAGAACTCAGAATGTTAAAATGACATGAAACAGGCGTCACATTGGCCTAAATGTGAAGTGGACAGCAATTATGGAGCGTATTTTCCTACAGAAACAGTATCTGCAAATCGCACACTTCATACATTTTTAAAAGTATTATTTTTAAGAAATTATAAATATTTATGAAATTATAGTGCAATAAGTCACTGCTAATGCCTATTCTCTTTCATTTGAATGCTCATTTGTCACGATCGGTCGCTTGTGAGCGCCGGAGGAGGGATCTACACTACTGAAATAATATATGATGATGATGATGATGATGAAAATAACAGCTGCCTTGCCCACATCTTTAATGTGGATCCAACCAGGTAATCTACCATCTATCAGAGATTCAGTGTTGAGTTTTAATGTTGGCTTGTAGCCAACAAATCTGATACACGAAGTAATTTTTGATCCGAATTCGCACTTTCACAGTACCGTTTTATTCCACCTTCTTCGGATGAAATTCGAGCCCGCGACCTTTGATATGCCAAGATTTGAAATGTGATTAATAATGGAACTGGAGGATCTAGAGAGTAAATTTAATACATTATTATTTCTCCTGATACTTCAATCTTCCTGAAAGCCTCCGTGGCTTAGGCTGCAGCACGCCGGCCTCTCACCGCTGGGTCCGTGGTTCAAATCCCGGTCAATCCATGTGAGATCTGTGCTGGACAAAACGGAGGCAGACAGGTTTTTCTCCGGGTACTCCGGTTTTCCCTGTCAAAATTTCATTCCAGCAACACTCTCCACTATCATTTCATTTCATCTGTCATTCATTTAATCATTGCCCCAGAGGAGTGCGTCAGGCCTCGGCAGCCGGCACAGTTCATATCCTCGCCGCTAGATGGGGGCTTCATTCATTCCATTCCTGACCTGGTCGTAGACTGGAAGCAGGCTGTGGATTTTCATTTCCACTTCATTCTTCCTGATCTCAACTTGCTTCAGACACGCTTAGTCCAGAGTGTTACTGAATTTGAATGCAATATTTCTCGTGAAGTCATCCAGTCTAGACGTTTAAGATTAGGGCAATAGTAAAAGCAACATATACTTGCAAACGACTGTCTTCACTCTCAAGTCCAAGCTTGACACATTTTCAATTTATTTAGTCAGTGCAAAATATGGCTTACATATAAATTGTAATCTGTTTGGAAAGACAGGTCTGATGGCATCATCAGTTTTTGTACGAGGTAATACTTTTCAAATTGTGTCATGACTAGCGGACCCGTGCGAGAAATCTCTCATGTTCATAAACCACACTTTCCCCAATAGGTTTATAATGAGAGACTTAACGAGAAAGGTTGTTAGGATTTTATTTCAACCAAATTATTATAGAACACTATTTACATTTCAGTTACAATTCCAAGTTCTACGTTCCCTAACTTAAGAAGACAATCACTGAAAATTGGATCATCCTAGGGCTCGGATCGAAATGCTCGATAAAATCTCCAGATATGCTCGAAAACCATGTGTTTTATGCTCTATAGATATGCTCGAAAAACCCAGTATATGCTCGAAAACCCATTATAAACCCATTATATGCTCGATAGATATGCTCGAAACCCCCATTATATGCGGTTAAATATGCAGAATATGCTCGAAAAACACCGTTAAAAACTATAGAAAGGAAAGTGAAACGAAAAAAACAATAACATACCTTTAAATTCGAGCTTTATTTTCTAATTGTATGTATGATACACTGCAATATACTCGCAATCAAGTTTTACAAGTATATATGAGAGAAGTGCTCTTATAAAAGGTACAGTTTAAAAGTTCATTTACAAAATGTTCAGAATTAGGCGAGTTAATGAAGTAGATCGGCATTGGTCTGTACAACAAGAAATTTTCTTATGTTTTCAGTTTTGGATGATTTTCTTAAATCAGTCAATAAAAGTTTCAATGACGAGAATGACCTCACAAAAGGTTAAAAGCCTGCGGTTCTATTATTCGCACCAGATAGGCTTTTCAATAATTATTTCTGCTTTCGAACCTTAAGGATTGTCAGGGCCCGAATTCGGGGGAGAATTCGAAGATAAACAAACTATTTAGACGAAAACCACAAGAATATGCATTTATATGCTTCTATTCAGAAAACCGCGGTTTTATGCATTTATATGCTCGATAAATTTCAATTCTGTTGGTACCAGAGAGGTGAAAATTCCACCGAAAGGCTTCTTTCAATGTGTACTATTCAGGAAAAAAAATATGCAAATATGCTCGAATCCGAGCCCTAATCATAACACTCACCGGTTCTTCTTCTTCTCCTTATTCTTCTTCTTCTTTCAATTCGGCCATCTAAGGACCACGTCATTTCAACTGTTTCTTGTTGCATCGAGCTTTAACATCCTCCCAGTACTTTCGCATTAGTTCTCGATGCTGTTGTTTCCTTTCTGCAGTCCACTTCTTGCCAGTTGGAAGCTTTGGCTTTTCTTGGAAATATCGGTGTGCTGTTAGTTTTTGTTTAAGGGTGGCACGTTCCCAAATATCGTTGCCGGTTATTCGATATTAATGAAATTATACGATCTGAGTACTCATTCCTTTGATTTACTGTTCCTGAAATCCATCCAAAATGATAAGGGAAAGGCCTCAGAATGTTAAAATTACCTGAAACAGTCGTCACAGTGGTCAAAATGTGAAGTGGACAGCAATTATGGAGCGTTATTTCCTACAGCAACAGTATCGGCAAATCGCGCGCTTCGTACATTTTCTTAAGCCATTTTTTTAAGAAATTATAGATATTTATGCCATTGTACAATTCGTCGCTGCTAATGTCTATTCTCTTTCATTTGAATGCTCATTTGTCACGATCGGTCGCTTGTGAGTGGCGGTGGAGGAATCTATACTACTGAAATATTGTAAACGAAGCTTTTAGTTTTACGTACCGTTAATCATGTGATCATGAGCCACGGGACCTCCCTTTTTAAGTGGAATCCGAACCACAGTACATGGCATTTCACATATGACTAGTGAGTATCATTAGTTTTTCACTAACATACTTTCCTAATGACGTCATTGAAAACCATAGAACGAGTAGTAGCGTCAGTCAAAAGTCAGCTGTACGAACCAGTCAGTTCGACTTGAATTGTTGTTGTTGATTCTTTAGGGATTTTGCGATATCATGGTCATGTAGCCCTGTGTACTTGGGTGTTTGTTGAATTTGTCTGATAACCTGTGTCACTGTGATGTCTATACTAGTGTGTCTATTTGTAATTGAGGTAGGATCTGGGCAGGAAGCGGCCATGGCCTTAAGTCCGGCATTTGCCTGGAGTATAAGTGGAAAACCACTTCCAGGATGGCTGATGTGTGTATATAACGCGGCTATTCTCAATTTTGCCTCACGGGGTTGAGTGTACCCGGTTTCAGCCCTCAGACTAAAATTAAATTTCTTGGCAGAGCCGGAAATCGAACCCGGTCCTCTGCTAAGATTGCTAACCAGTACGCTACACGTAACGAGGCGAACTCGTCTTGAGTGTCAGCCTACCTGTCCCAACTTTTTATACCTCGCCTTTTTCCAGGAAGGGAGGCCGTTAATGCTCTATGTTTAATGGAAGGGATGGTTACAGATAATATCAAACGATGTCTGGCCCAAAGTAACCTGCCACACCTTTGCAGGACAGACACAGTATGGCGTCAAGAAGGCTGTGAAGGCACAAGCACTTCAATATCGTACACGTATTTGCTCTTACAATGACCCAAAGAAGAGAGATGAGTGAGTTCGAGACGGGCATCATTGTAGGGACCTTACGTAATAGTTTTCTCTGTAGTTGAAATGAGTCAATGAGTCACGGTCCATTGCCAAGGTTGTGATTATCAATGTAAATACCAGGGAAGCACTTCACCTAATCATAGTTCAAGTAGGCCCAAGAAACTAGCTAATTAGGACATTTATTAAAAAAACTAGCAATTACCCGCGGCTTCGCTCGCGTCATAGTCGTGTCATATTGTTATTCAATGAAATGCAGGTCTAAACCCGTTAACACTCCTTTAGAACCTGAATATCCAAAAATCCCTCCTCAGTGGACGTTTTCGACACACAACAAACAAATCCCCAAAATATAATTCTTCTAACTTTAATAGTTTTGGTTGGTCGATGAGAGTGAACATCCAAAAATCCTTCCTTATTGGACGTTTTTCTTCCAGAATTTCACCCCTCCCCATAGGCCCCTTAAATTGGATTTATAAAAAAAACGGTCAAACACCTATTTATTTTAATTATTTATTTATTTTTAATTTATTTTCTAGCTGATTGATTTCTCCGAGTTTCAAACTCCTCGCCTATGTCGTTTAAGAGATACACGCTCCGTTAGGAATCCTTCAACCCCCACTTTTCACCCCCTTTCACCTCATAATATACACCACATCGAAAAACACTCAGACACGCGTCTTCTTATTTTTAGCCTACTTTTCACATTTTTCAAAAATGAGGAAAAAGTAGACTTATGAGATCGATCTGGGAAAATGTGTGTCTGTCTGTCTGTCCTTCTGTCTGACTGTCTGTCTGGCTGTGTGTGTGTCTCTCCCCCCCTATCAACTCCTAAATGGCTGCAGCTATCCAAACAAAATTTGGTAGGATTAAAGATCTATACCAGAATATCTCACGACCATATTTGAAAACGATGTCAGTGCTACCAACTGCTGAAAAATCGCAATTGAAATTTGAGCTCCATGTTGGATATCTTGGAAGGTATGCATAGGAGCTATTTCAAAATTGACACACGTATAGATAATAATATTTCAGTTTAATTTCCAGGAGGCCATATATGGCAGTGTTACCAAAATGATTCTAAGCCTGCTGATAGGTCCAATTTTTAATGCATATAACTTTTTACACTATCAATTGGAATTCAACCAAACTTCGTATGTGCTATGTGTACCGTAAGAGATATGACTATGCGTATTCCTAAAAGCAACCAGGACTGCCAACTGTTAATAAATGTTGTCTCTATTTGTGTTACCCTAATATCAATATATCAGAAAGTATGCAAGCCAATAGCTCTAAACTTTGCACACGTATAGTACCTGGCATTCTAGATTAATTTGGAGTAAATAATATACGCCAGTGCTGCCAACATGATTCTAAGCCTGCTGATAGCTCCAATTTTAAAATACATGTAACTTCTATAGTAACTAATGGATTTCATTCAAACTTGGCACAACAATAGATCATATTATTTCAAATCATTTCTGACCAACACATGCATGACATTGCTGCCAACATGATTTTACGCACGCTGTTAAATCCAATGTCTAACTGTATGTAACGTCCATGTTATCCATTGGACTTCAACCAAATTTTGTATTCTGTGCCTTAAGAGATGGATCTAAGAATATATTCAGTCACCAGGGCTGCCATCTGTAGTGCCCAATTAGGCTACATTATGGCAGGTATACTGTATTTCAAACTAATTAGAAATTTCGATATTACCAACTTAATTTCGTCATTATTCTAGATAGCTCCATTTAGATTAATCATTGGCATGAATCTTACATTTTAAGACAAGTGGGCTCTTTAGTTCCTTACGGAACTTCTTGTTAATGATGAGTTTACATGCCGAGTATCACATCCCCCAATGAAACCAATCGGGAGATATTGCTATTCAATGAAATGCAGGTCTACCCCCTTAACACCTCTTTAGAACCTGAATATCCAAAAATCCTTTCTTAGTGGGCGTTTGCGGCCCTTGAGGAAGCTGCATACCAAATTTCATTCCAATCCGTTCGTTGGTTTCTGAAATTTGCTGATGAATGAATGAGTGAGTGGTATTTGAGAAATATATAGTAGATAGAAAAGCATGGGTCCTAGTGGAAAATAATTCTATCACCTGAAACCAAAAATGTATGGGACAAAAAAATGACATGTTGGTTTCGGACCCTAAAAGACGTGAAAAATATAATAAAAGTATTAAAAAACTACTTTTTGAAATTTTATTCGAATCAATTTTTATGTCATTTTTGGGACTTAGAAAATTCCGGCCTAAAGGAACAAAATCTTTACTACTCCCTATGTATTCGTCGTATGATGAAATAGCAAGAGACAAAAAAGATGTAATGTGTTATTGTCTACAACATATACTTAGTGTGCTGCCTGAATAGGATTGACAGTTCTCGCCTCGCCATGTGGTCAGGGAACAAGGTTGCCAAACTGTTAGAATAACAAGCGATCACACTGTACAAGCCAGAGATATTGCTGACCAGGCACTGACGCACGTGGGCTGTAATATTGCAACGCAGAGTATTATGACATCAACTATGCGAACAGGGATTGGTCAAGAGTCAGAGGGGTGATGACTGACGTGGAATTTCCGGCGAAATGTCAATCCTATTCAGGCAGCTCACAGAGTATAGGCCATGTATAATTTTACACTCAGGCATATTACCTGTTTTGTTTCCCCAGACTTTCACCCCTCCCCATGGGCCCCTTAAATTGGATTTATAAAAAAACGGTCAAACACATATTTACTTATTTTTTATGCTGATTTTTTTCCCGCTGAGTTTCAAACTCCTCGCCTATGTCGTTTAAGAGATACACGCTCCGTTAGGAATCCTTCAACCCCCACTTTTCACCCCTTTCACCTCATAATATACACCACATCGAAAAATCCTCAGACACGTGTCTTCTTATTAGCCTACTTTCGAGTTTTGCAAAAAATGAAAGTAGACTTATGAGATCAACACAGGCAGAAAAATTGTGTGTCTGTCTGTCTGTGTGTCTGTGAGGCTGTGTGTCTGTGAGTGTGTGTACTCTGAATGTCTGTCCCCCCATCAATTCGAACACGGTGAAACCAAATTGAACTAAATTTGGTACAGAGGTAGCCCTAGCAAAGGGCACCTCAGTGTCATGTTTTGTATCGCCGCCATCTTGATAGAAACGTAATGGCGGCCACCCAAATGTTGAAAGCTTAAATCAAATTACGACTAACCTCATCATCCGATCTAAGCCAAGTTTTGCAACAACATACCTTTATGTGGGGAGCATCCCTTGACCAAATTACAAGGTCATCAGCTCAATAGTTTGCGGATAGCGGCCATGTTTGTGTGCAAATTTATTCCCCATATTAATTCAGACACGGTGAAACTGAATGGAACGAAATTTGGTACAGAGGTTGCAATAGCAAATGACACCTCAGTGTTATGTTTTATATTGCCGCCATCTTGATGGAAACGTAATGGCGGCCACACAAATGAGCAAAGCTTAAATCAAATTACGACTAACTTAATCATCCGATCTCTACCAAATTTTGCAACAACATATCATTTTCTGGGGAGCATTTGTTAACCAAACTACAAGGTCATCAGCTTAATAGTTTGTGGATGGCGGCCATGTTTGTGTGCAAATCGATTCCCCCTATTAATTCAAACACAGTGTAATCGAATTGAACGAAATTTGGTACAGAGGTAGCACTAGCAAAGGGCACGTCAGTGTCATGTTTTGTATCGCCGCCATCTTGACGAAAACATAATGGCGGCCACCCTAATGTCAAAAGCTTAAATCAAATTATGACCAACCTATTCATCTGATCTCTACCATATTTTTCAACATTATACCTTTAAACATGTGGACTACTTTGACCAAACTACAAGGTCATCAGCCCATTATTTTGCGGATGGTGGCCATGTATGTGTGCAAACGGATTCCCCTTATCTATTCAAACACTGTGAATCCAAATTGAACGAAATTTGGTACAGAGGTAGCAATAGCAAAGGGCACCTCAGCATCATGTCTTATATCGCCGCCATCTTGACGGAAACGTAATGGAGGCCACCCAAATGTTAAAAGCTTACATCAAATTTCGATCAACCTAATCATCTGATCTCTACCAAATTTTACAACAACATACCTTTATGAGAAGAGCGTTCTTTGACCAAGCTACAAGTTCGTCAGTCCAACAGTTTGCATATGGTGGCCATATATGTGTGCAAATTGATTCCCCAAATCAATTCAAACACGGTAAAACCGAATTGAACGAAATTAGGTATGGAGGTAGCACTAGCAAAGGGCACCTCAGGGTCCTGTTTTATATTGCCGCCATCTTGACGGAAAGGGAATGGTGGCCACCCAAATGTTAAAAGCTTAAATCAAATTACGAACAACCTAATTATTTGATCTCTACCAAATTTTGCAACCACATACCTTTTTGTGGGAAGCATCTTTTGACTGAACTACAAGGTCATCAGCCCAATAGTTTGCAGATAGTGGCCATTTATGTGTGCAAATCGATTCACCATATCAATTTAAACACGGTGAAACGTAATTGAATGAAATTTTGTACAGAGGTAGCACTAGCAAAGGGCACCTCATATTCATTTTTATTATCCGTATAACACGTAGTATTTCTACAAGCTACTACAACCAACTTACAATTATTCTCCTTGAAAAGGACAAAGAGTTATAACAATAGTCATGCATTTAGGAGAAAGTAGGCTATATGTTCTTTACTGAACATCTTGTTTTTAATGATGAGTTTATATGCCGAGTATCACATCCCCCAATGAAACCAATCGGGATATATTGCTATTCAATGAAATGCAGGTCCACCCCCTTAACACCTCTTTAGAACCTGAATATCCAAAAATCCTTTCTTAGTGGGCGTTTGCGGCCCATAAGGAAGCTGCAACCCAAATTTCATTCCAATCCGTTCGTTGGTTTCTGAGATTTCGTGATGAATGAATGAGTGGTATTTGAGAAATATATCTTCTAATATATAAAAGTGAAAGTCTGTATGTATGTATGTATGTATGTATGTATGTATGTATGTATGTATGTATGTATGTATGTAAGTATGTATGTGGGTTGGTTCCGTATACAAATCCATACCGTTACACCAATCTCAACCAAATTTTGCATACACATAGTTTAGGACCCAGAAGGAACCGCTGGCTACACGAATTTTCGATAGTCTTTCTCATTCGGCCCTTTTGCACTCGAGCAAAGACTAATAAATTCATAAAAGATACTCATGAAGGAATGGCAAGGCAGGTCGTTTCCATGACAACATAGCTCATGTCGAGACACGGCCGACTGGATGCCAGTTGCGCTCTGCACTACCGGCATAGAAAATGAGCTTCTTTACATCAAATCCCGTTAGTTACTCAAATGCTCACACAGCACTGTCAACCCAGTATAGCATAACAAAAACTTCACACTTTGTAAATATAATTTCCGCAATATCAAAATGCAAATTATATCAGAAAATAATATAATAATAATAACCCCTGGCACTACAGGGCCTAGGCCTACCAGGCGACCGCTGCCCAGCCATTTAGCCTTCAGATATTGGGGTGATGCGTGATCAGCGCATCGGGTTCCCTCGGCCGTTAATCTTGGTTTTCGTGATTGGGGCGTTGCCTCACTGTCAGACAGCTACTCAATTATCCTCACGAGGCTGAGTGCACCCCGTTCCAGCCCTCACGTCAGTTCCTAAAATCCTTGACGGAGCCGGGAATCGAACACGGGGCCTCTGGGTGAGAGGCACGCTACCCCATCACCACGTGGCCGGCCACAAAATACAATAGCGTGATAATAAATGACAGAAACTAAACATACCTTTGCACCTTATTAAAATAGAATTCCATTAGGTTCACTCGATTTATATAAAACTTAATGAACTTTCCTGCTGAGTGGTTAGTACAGAAGTTATTTGGGAGCAACCGATAGTTCGGCTTCCGCAATAGTATTCGTAATCGGTGATACCAATTTCTCTGCAATGACGCTGGGAAGACCGCTGCTGCTGTCAGGCTAATGAGTGGAGGGGATTACGGTTCTGAGAAATGCAATCCAAACATTTCATGCAATAAATTCTTTCCACTGTGAATACAACTTAAACCAGACTTTCAGTTTTCATTGTCGAAAAAGATATTGCTGAAATTGTAATTTGATGATGATAGTTGATGTTAAAGGGCCTAACGTGGAGGCTATAGGCCTCTTAATTCTTCGGGATGAAAATGAAGAATGATGATAAAATGAACACTAGAACTAAAAATAACAGCAACTTACAACCAAATTACGGATTAGGAGAACAAAAGGACAAAACGGAAGGAATAGGGGAAATAAAATGCGGGTAAATGAAATGCTCTCAACCCTCAAAAAATGAGAATTGACGGATTTGGTAAGGTGTGCCATGACAGGCAGATAGGAAGAGAAATAGGAGAGAGACCAACCCAGAATCACTGGAAAAAGGGAAAAAACAGATCCAGCTCAGGAATTCTCCCAAACTCAACAGCCGTGTGCCCTTGAGGGTGTGCCACCTCCAGTGGTGTGGCTACACACACCCTGCCTCCTTTATGACCTCGTGCAGAAGGGAGCAGATATGATGAAAAGATGCACCGTACGGTTGATTCCGAAGTTAATTAGATATCATCGTAGGTATCAGAGGCAAAGAAGTCCCTATCATGTGCGTTACTAACATTGGTCAAGTACTATCCCGGCATTTGCCTGGACAGAGTGTAGAAAAACCACACTCAGGATAGGTTCGAACCTACGATGTCTGGACTTGCTACAGCTGCCCTCGCAACCGTGGTGCACGATTAAACGATCGCAACTACGGTGCGGGACTCTCGGAATGACGACTACACACAACAGACGAAGGAGTGTTTGTGTCCGGAACAAAGTTATCGCCGGAAATCACGTAAGACAATCATCTCGCCTAACTCTGTCTCACGTAAACTCGGGAAATGAAAGCACACCTCCTGTGGGGGAGCAAGAGTAGTGTTGAATGCGACATCTACCATCGGTACTTGCAACTGGCATATGTAATGCCATTGTAGATATATTTTGTTCTCTTTGATAACAGCTTTAAACTGCCTGTTCATTTAACACAAGACAAGATAGGTTGCAGCACTATTTTCACTGCCAGCTGGATCGCATCCCTCCTGGCTGCTTTAAACTGCCTGCCCATTCAACACAACGACGCGTACAGGATCTTTTCACAGTAGCGCTTCATTCGTATTTACGTCTTTTTCCAAACTAGCACTGACGTTATTTCATTTCTTACTACCGTCTATTTGAGTTGTTGGACTTTGCTACACCCATCAAATATTAAACAATAGACAAGACATTTTCTAAATGAAACATTGTGTTAACCTGAAGTAAGTTATCGCATTTATTAAATTGATATTCATTCAATGTCATTTAAATTAGAATTGCATAATGATTTTAATACATTTGTAATCTGAGTTACATTTATAATTATATTTGTTTTTTCCATTGCTTTATTTTTAGACACCATATACTTTGAGCTAACCTCATTACTTTCCACTACGTCGCGTTACTTGAAGCCGTTTGCTTAGAATGGCTTATGGATCTTTAAGCATGCAGTCTGTTTATTAATTATACACGGATTGGTGAAGTATTGATATTCCATGTCTGCCATTTCAAGCTTTTGACCTATCTTACGAAATACTTTAGGGGCTAAAGAAGAAGCCCAATGTGTTCTCAATCAATGCATCTCATTTGACATTATACTGGGATTATACGTTGCTGCATTGCACAGACCAAGGATCATGTAATATGGGGCGCTCACTGGTCGGTGGGTTGGTGGGATCCGGGTCTCGAGCGCGGTTTGTGGTGAAAGCCGGTGGAAACCATGCACCGCTGGTCTTCTCATCTGACAATGTTTGTGATATTATGATGTATTTATTCCAAATGCACTTTCGTGCGCAATTATACTATTAAATAATTTACTTTAACAAGATGAGAGAGATTAGTTGGTTCCTCTGTTTAGGGGCTGTGACATCGCGGTCATGCAGCCCCGTGTACATTGGATGTGTGTAGAATCTGCCTGATAACCGGTGTTAATTGGGATGGCTGTATTATTGTGTGTTATATGTAATTCAGGTAAGGACTACAGACAGTCAGTTTTAAGTAGTTCTTACTTTTTCTACCAAATGCTACCGTCAACGACACCTAGCTGCAAACTTGGCTAATACTTTCACACGAGTGTAGTTAGCGGAACGTTCTTTTACATCACATAAATCTATGTCGTATGACATGGTCCCACCGGCTTTACTTCCCCTCCGAAGGAAGGCATACTGAGGGATTTTTAACGCTCTTCAAAACTCTGATGACTTCGGCCGGGTTTGAACCCACGACCTTGGGCATAGAAGCTCAGCATGCTACAAAATACGCCACCAAAGCCGCCCAATATGAGATAATAGGCATGTAAATACAGCAATACGATTCCCTAATATGCAGCTATAGTAGACTACACACTGCGTTATGTACATGAATAAGCCATTTCTCATTAATCACACCATTTGTGCGGGGTTATAAATCGTAAGTATATTTGACTCCAGAATGATGACTTTATATTCCAAATATTGAATAATTTAAGTATTGTTTCCTTTCAAAAAGGCAGATGCAACAATTTAAAAATTAAAGAGAACTATGTGATCAAGACTTGCCCCAGAGGAGTGCGTTTGCCCCAGAGGAGTGCGTCAGGCCTCGGCAGCCGGCACAGTTCATATCCTTGCCGCTAGATGGGGGCTTCATTCATTCCATTCCTGACCCGGTCGGAGACTGGAAGCAGGCTGTGGATTTTCATTTTTCATGTGATCAAGACGTCTAAATTACACCCATTACAAAAATAAAAAATAAAATTGTTATTTATGCATTCTCTACTACGTTATTGTACTCCACAGTACCTTTCGCCTAGATTTACAGTGAGTTAATATTACACTTGATTAACTTACGAGTCCAGGAGAACTATGTTTTAAACTCATTTAGGGGGCAAAGTGAATATACTTTGCGTAATATATTGGCATGTATCTTCTATAATATGTAAATACACCTCTCGGGCAACGCCGGGTAAAATAGCTAGTAGTAGATAAAAATAGGCTTATGAGATCACGTTTTGTTCGTGTGAGTGTGTGTATGTGTGTGTGTGTGCGTATGTATGTGTGCCTCCCACTAATGAAATATAAACTGCTGGAGTGATTTCAATGAAACTCGGCAGTGCCCTTCAAATTTTATTACGTCTCACCAATACATCGTGGTGGTTGAGCAAAATATTTCACCGGCATTCTATACCTCCGAAACTATTACTGATATTAACCTCAAATAATGTACGATGATATAGGGCTCTACTAAAAGTTGACCTATGTGACTTCTAAAACCCTGTTAAATAAAAAACGAACATGGCGGCCAAGCGAAGTTGAAACATTTAAATAGACTTTTCTCGCGATTTAATCATCTGAGCGCAGATAAACATAGTACAGCAAATCTCTATACACATTGCAATGCATTGAAATTAAATTTACTTCAATTGTTTCCATAACCACAAGATGGCGACTGTGTGAAATTTTAAAATCTCCCTTTTAGCCTATTTTGATTTATGAAAAAGTAGACTTATGAGATCACCTTTTGTTCGCCTGTGTGTGCTTATATGTGTGTGTGCCCCCTTATAAAATCTAAACGGCTTGACGATTTCAATGAATCTCGGTTAAGGTCATACAGTAGTACCATTTTGACCGACCCCGACCGTGGCCTCAAATTGTGTTATGACTCACCATTCCAACATGTCGGCTGCGCGAAATATTTCACTGGCATTCTACATCTCCGAAACTATCACTCATATTACCCTGAAATTTTGTACGGTGATAATGGGCGCTACTAGACGTTCACCTATGTGACTTTCAAAAACATGTTAACTACAAAACGAACATGGCGGTCAAGTGAAGTTGAAACATTTAATTAGATAATTAAGTACAAGTTTTTTGGGCTTGTAGGCCGTGGTCCAGACAGGGAGATATCCAAGCCCGAAATACTTGTACTTAATTATGAACGCCGGTCATGAAACCCTAAGCTATTATATCATTTAAATAGACTTTTCTCGCGATTTAACCATCCAAACACAGTGAAACTAGGTACAGCAAATGTTAGTACACATTGTAATGCACTGTCATCTAATTTAGTTCAGTTGTTTACATAACCTCAAGATGGCGGCAGTGCGAAATATTTCACCGGCATTCTACTGTATATCTCCGAAACTATTACTGATATCACCCTGAAAGTTTGTATGGTGATAAAGGAAACTACTAGAAGTTCACCCATGTAACTTTCAAAAATCTATTAACTACAAAATGAACATGGCGGCAAAGTGAAGTTGAAACATTTATATAGACTTTTCTCGCGATTTAACCATCCGAACACAGTGAAACATGGTAGAGCAAATGTTTGTATACATTGGAATGCACTGACATCTAATTTAGTTCAATTGTCACATAACCTCAAGATGGCGGCTGTGCATTTTTTTTTTAAATTACGTTTTAATTTCTTGTGTGTCCTAATCATGCGATCGAAGTCAACGTTTGAATAATGAACCTACGCAATAATCGTCATCTAATATTACATAACTCTTTGACTTACATGTATAAAAATCCAACATAATGACTACCTGAATTATTTAGACTGTTCTCAATATCTATGGCAGCAATCAAAATGAAATATTGTATGTTGCTAGAAGCTATAGACATAAGTTCACCCATGGGCCTTTCAATAGCCTGGTGATCACGAATTCAACATGGCGGCGATGCGAAATTTAAATATTTCAAAGTCGTTTCTCGCGATTTAACCTTCCGGGCACAGTGAAACTGGTACGGTAAATGCTTATACGAATTGTGATCCACTGGCATCTAATTTATTTCAATTGATTTCCTAACCGCAAGATGGCGGCTGTGCAAAATATTAAAATGTTGTTTTCATTTCTTGTCTCATAATCATGCGATTGAAGTTTGAATAATACACCTACGCAATAATCTTCATGTAATAGTACATGGCTCTAAGGCCTACATATATAATAATCCAACATGGCGACCATCCGAAATATTTAGAAGGTTCTAAATATCTAAGAATATATTACAGCAATTAAACTGAAATTTTGTATGTTGATAGATGCTGTTTGCTCTCAGAGAGAATATAATTATATAATTGTGTTATTTCCACAGTTGGCAAAGGACATTTATTTATGTTTAGGTTGGCAGCAGTGACCTATAGACAGAGAGTGAAGTAGCCATCATGGCTGAGTGTGTTTGTGTTTCGGAGCATCAGCTCCTTCGCATATCAAGTGTTGTGTCTTTTGTATCATGTACATTTTTGTAAATACAGTCCACTAGAGTTAATTCGACATTTTCATTTATCCCCTGATGTTTCATCAGGGGCACGTATGTCGCAGACAGACATATGTTTTGGTCCTACACGGGCCGGATTTCTGCTTCATCAACTGAAGCCATGTGGTCTCGACAAACGCTAAAACTGCTGTATTTAAGTGAACCAGTGCGAAATACGTATGTAGAGACAATACTAGTACATTATTGTGAACAATGCAGGCGCAATTGCAATGTATTTATCAATGTTTGTCTGTTCGATCTAACTTATTTGAAAAGTGAGCATATTGGCTGCAAAACAAAGCCACCATTGTGCTTTGGCTTCGTGTCGCCTCGGCTAGCATCGGTAAGCTTCGATACACGTGCTTGATGGCAGCGCCAGCAGGCAGCGCTCGCCAGCCTGCTTGATCCATGTTTACAACGCAGCTGTTGTATTACAAATTTACTACGTATTTGAATAAGTTAATTCATGCAGCGGGACTTGCAAAATTAATCATGATGAATTGTACATTCGTAAAAGCATATCCAGTATTGTGAACGTTTCGGTGTGCAGTTGAAAGCATCAATGGACGCATGTTTGAGGCCATGCGTAAGTTCTCGCGACTTCCAATCAGCAGTGCAGCCTTCGATTCCTGACGGACGCAGTTCCATTCAGCGGTGCAGCCTTCGATTCCTGACAGGCACAGTTCCATTCAGACGTCCTGACTTCGATATCCAACCGTTGGGTGACGACGCAGACTGAAAGAACCTCTACACCAGATAAGTTAACAAAGGCATTTCATAGCAATTCCTTCCCATACCCAGCAATCCTTCCTGTGCATGGACCATTTTAAGCATGTCTACTGAACGTGAGATATAGTCACTGACCAAGCGCAGAGGTGTTCTCCGAGCATCCCTCACGAGACTCCATACCCAAATTAATGAATTTAATAATGAGACTCCTGCTGAAGTATTAAATGTGAAGAATGAACGTTCATTAGCTCTATTACCAGAATTTAATGAAATTCAAAGCAAATTGGAGGATTTGGATGACAAAAATCCTCATGAGCAGGTCCGGTGTGAATTCGAAGATGATTATGATGAACTTAGGGCTAAGCTACAACAGTTACTAAATACCCATTGCACACATGCCTCATCTGTCTCTAGCAACGGTAGAGAATTTACAAGTAGTAGGCCTAATACAGGTTCGTACAGTTTGCCAAAGATTCGGTTACCAGAATTTTCAGGTGATGTTACACAATTCATGCATTTCCATGACCTGTTTGATTCATTAATACTGAAGAATCAGTCTTTGGGTAATGTTGAAAAGTTCCATTACTTAATGTCAGCACTGCGTGGCAATGCTCATCAACTCATTCAAAACATTCCTCTTACTGCAGATAACTTTGAGCTAGCTTGGGAAACGGTCTGCAAGCGATACCGCAATTCAAAGGTAATAGTAAATCCACATACCAAATTACTGTTATCTCCAGATATCGTCCAAAGGGAATCATCTTCTAGTCTACGCACACTTTTGAATCAAGTACAGTCCAATTTAAAGGCTGTTGAGTCTTTGAATTTGAATATTCCCCGACATGAAATCATAATAGGTCAAATCATACTTGACAAGTTACCTGAAGCCACACGTAAGCAATGGGAAATGAGCAACAAATCCAAGGAACTATCTACACTTACGGAGTTGTTAGAATATATTGAAAGGCGGGCTCAAACCCTTGAATTAATTGATTTTTCACCTACTAAGGGTCACAGTGATAAGATCAGCAGATTGTCTCAAGATAAAACTTCTAAGCATGGTTTCAAGCATGAGAAACAACCATTTACAAGTAGTTCATACATTGCAATTAACAATAATTGTGAAGCCTGTAAGGGGCAACATCCAACCTTCAGATGTGATAAATTTTTAGATTATGATGTTAATCGTAGATACAACCTAGTTAAGCAGCACAAGCTTTGCTACAACTGTTTGCATGAATCACACGCTATAAGTTTTTGTCCTTCGGAGTCAACATGCAAAACTTGCAACGGTCGTCACAACTCACTGTTGCATTTTGATTCTGGGAATCAGTAATTCAATGCCAACTCGTCTAAACAGTCTCAGCAAGGAGCTATCAGCAGATGCTGAAACCCGGAGTCCAACCAGGCTCACAATGCTCAAGTTCATGGTAACTCCCCCAGTTATTGCACTATGAAACTCAAACCACAAACTCAAGTTCTACTTTCTACAGCAGTAGTAAAGGTAAAGGATAGTGCTGGTAGGCTACACTTAGCTCGTTGCTTATTGGACAGTGGCAGTCAAAGCAATTTTGTAACCGAGAGTTTGGTTCAAAATTTGGGCTTAAGAAAGCTCAAGAATCTCACACCCATCGAAGGTATTTCTCAGTCCATGTCTGAAGCCAAGTACAGTGTGAGCGTTGAAGTGCAATCTTCCATAAGCAACACACGTTACAATGTTGAATGTCTGATCCTATCCAAAATTACAAGCGACATGCCTAGTCAGCAGGTACCCTATGAAGAGTGGGAGCTCCCTAATGCTATTCAGTTAGCAGATCCTAGGTTTTACGCCCCAGCCAAGATAGACATGCTTCTCGGTGCTGATGTATTCTTTAGAATTCTACAGAGGGGACACAGGACGAGACCAGGGAAGTTTCCAGTCCTACAAAACACAGATTTTGGATGGATTGTGTCAGGTTCATATGAATCCACCTCGAGAAAGTGAAACAATACAGCAGGAACGTTTTTACTTCGTAATGATGTTCACCTTAATAACCATGTACAACGATTTTGGGAGATCGAAGAACTTCACGAGCCAGTCAAGTCGCAAGAAGAGATTGAATGTGAACAGCATTTTTCTGATCATGTGACACGAGATGCATCTGGGAAATACATAGTCAGGCTACCTTTTAAGCAGGATCCAAGTATATTAGGCAATTCTTTACAAACAGCAACTATCAGATTTCAATACCTTGAGCGTAGGCTTAACAATGATACGCAACTGAAGGTAGATTATGACCAGTTTCTCACTGAATACCAGGAACTAGGTCACATGGATATTGTTAATTCTAGTATGGCAACATCGGTAGCATACTACATGCCGCACCATCCGGTATTCAAGAAATCCAGCACTACTACAAAAACTAGAGTTGTCTTCGACGCTTCTTGTAAATCGAGGTCAAGAAAGTCACAATGATATTTTAGTGACGGGTCCTACTATTCAACAAGACTTATGTTCGATTGTCGCTAGATTTAGAACTCACGCCATAGGCTTTACAGCTGACATCGAGAAGATGTACAGACAAGTTAAGGTTGATTCCAGAGACAGCAGCCTTCAACGCATCCTTTGGAGAGCTTCTCCTAATGAGCCTATCAAGCAGTACCAACTTCAGATGGTCACATATGGCACATCATCAGCTCCATTTCTAGCAATAAGATGTTTAAGGCAATTGGCATATGATGAGGGACAACAGTATCCGCAGGCAGCATCTGTCCTTCTTCGTGATTTTTATGTAGACGACTGCATTTCAGGAACAAGTAAGGTTGACAATGCATTACTCCTACAACGTGAACTGATCCAATTGTTATCCAAGGAAGGCTTCAAGCTCCGCAAGTGGTGCTCTAACCGTCCAGCATTGTTAGAGGCGGTTCCAAAGGACTGCAGAGAGACGCAGCTTCCCCTTCAGATTGATTCTGGAGAAAATATAAAGACGTTAGGTATACTTTGGCATCCAGCGACAGACAAACTACAGATATCCAGTGGTGTGCAGAAAGAACAAGGAAGTGGATCTCCAGTTACCAAACGCAAGGTGTTATCGATTGTGTCGTCAATTTATGACCCTATTGGGCTAATCAGTCCTATTGTCATCGCATTCAAGATGTTTCTGCAGCAACTATGGCAAGAGAAGATAGGTTGGGATGATGAACTTCCAACGGAACTTCTTATAAGATGGCGTACTCTGCATTCTCAAATACCCTTGATTGACAATATATATATTAACAGATTTGTGCTTCAAGAAAATTGTACTCAGGTGCAGTTGCATGGCTTCGCTGATGCATCCTTGAAGGGCTACGGTGCATGTTTATTCCTACGCTCGTCAACAGATCAAGGTCACGTAATAACACATTTCCTGTGCTCCAAGTCCAGAGTGGCTCCACTGAAACAGATCACGCTACCCAGACTAGAGTTGTGTGCAGCAGTACTATTGTCACAAGTGGTTAAAAAGATGTGTCGTGTTCTCAATATTGAATTCCATAGTATTCATCTGTGGACAGACTCAAAGATTGTTCTCGCATGGTTAGTAGGAGAACCGTCAAAATGGAAAACTTTTGTTGCGCACCGTGTGGCTGAAGTGCAAGGCAATACTTCAGTCAAGGATTGGAAGCACGTAGCATCAGCAGACAATCCTGCAGATCTAATTTCTCGAGGAACTGATCCTACAAACCTTTTAAATAATCATCTTTGGTGGCATGGCCCTGAATGGCTACAGTGTTCGGAACGGAACTGGCCCACTTCCAGTGAACAACCTGAATCAGAGATTCCTGAGCAACGCAAGATAGTGCTTAGTTGTTCAGTCCACTCTAATCCTGCAGACGTGCTCACAAGATTTTCTTCCCATCTCAAGCTACAAAGAGTGTTAGCATACTGTTTAAGATTCGTGCACAACACTAAACACAAACCTTCAGAACGGAAACATGGTCCATTAACAATAGAAAAGTTGCAGAAAACTAACATGACATGTGTTAGACTAGTCCAGTCAATAGCATTCCGCGAGGAAATGGCTGATCTTTTGAAACACAATGCAGTGTCAAGACGTAGCAAACTTCAAAGTTTAGTACCATTTTTAGACAAGGATCAAATCCTGAGAGTTGGAGGAAGACTAGGGAACTCCAATCAAGACTACGATTTCAAACATCAGATGATTTTGCCCGCTAAACATCAGTTTACTGATTTAATAATCAAGAGGGAACATGAAAGACTCCTACATTCAGGAAACCAGTTGGCTTTAGCATCCATCAGACAGTGCTACTGGATCATCAATGGAAAGTCGGTGGTTCGAAGTGTTATTAACACTTGTACAAAATGCTTCAGGTTCAAAGCCAAAACTACACAGCAAGTAATGGGACAGTTGCCCGCAGTTCGTGTGTCTCAAGCAAGACCATTCCGCAACACCGGCACAGACTTCACGGGCCCTTTCTACTTGAAGATCGGCAATCCACGTAGCAAGACCATTGTCAAGGGTTACATATGCATTTTTATATGTATGTGCACCAAGGCCATTCATTTAGAATTAGTTTCCGACCTAACCACTCAAGCTTTCCTCGCAGCAGTCAGGAGATTCATCGCAAGAAGAGGATTATGCAGCAACATGTACTCCGACAATGGTACAAATTTCCAAGGTGCTAGTAGAGAGCTCAAGGAGCTCAAGAAATTGTTCACTCAGGAACGGACTAGAGAGGGGATCAGTAACTTCGCCAGTAGTTGTGGAGTTAAGTGGCATTTCACACCTCCTCATGCCCCTAATTTTGGAGGGCTTTGGGAGGCCGGAGTAAAATCCCTCAAACATCATCTAAGAAGAGTTCTCGGAACACTTCATTTCACATATGAAGAATTGGTTACATTAACTGCGCAAATTGAGGCTTGCTTAAACTCACGTCCCCTTCTAACCCTGTCAAATGATCCTTCTGATGCATCTACCTTGACACCAGGTCACTTCCTTATAGGCGAACCCCTCACTACTCTTCCCGAACCTCATTTAACATTATGTAAACGGCCTTTGTTAACTAGATATAAGGTTCTTCAACAAAGACTCCAATCCTTTTGGAAGAGATGGTCATTAGATTACCTCACCCATCTGCAACATCGCAGCAAATGGACGACCTCCTCCTGCAACGTATCACCAGGTACTGTGGTGCTGATACGGGAAGGCAATGTTCCCCCACTCCAGTGGCCCCTTGGTGTTATCACAGAAGTGCATGGTGGTAAAGACAATGTGGTAAGAGTGGTTTCAGTGAAGTGCAACAGTGGTATTCTTAAACGACCAGTTTCCAAGGTAGCTCCGCTACCAATTGAGCAGACACATAATTGTGACTGTTAATATGTCAGTGTTTTAAGTTAGTGAATATTTTAGTGTTTCATGTCCTTGTCATTGGAACATTTCAGTGTTTCCATTTCAGATTATTGAAATCCATGTATTTCAAAGTGGGGAGTATGTTTGCTCTCAGAGAGAATATAATTATATAATTGTGTTATTTCCACAGTTGGCAAAGGACATTTATTTATGTTTAGGTTGGCAGCAGTGACCTATAGACAGAGAGTGAAGTAGCCATCATGGCTGAGTGTGTTTGTGTTTCGGAGCATCAGCTCCTTCGCATATCAAGTGTTGTGTATTTTGTATCATGTACATTTTTGTAAATACAGTCCACTAGAGTTAATTCGACATTTTCATTTATCCCCTGATGTTTCATCTGGGGCACGTATGTCGCAGACAGACAGATGCTATTAACATAAGTAAAATAGGCTGTTTAGTTCTTCACGGAACTACTTGTTTTGGAGATAATATCTATGAGCGATACTGAACACAAAATGTAGGCTGCCTGCAGGCCGCGTGTTTGAAACACCTTGTGCAGGCAAGATAGATATCCTGTACAAATCATACTAATATATAAAAATGAGATGGTGTGTGTCTGTCTGTCTGTCTGTCTGTGTGTTACTCAATAACGCAGGAACCACTGGTCCGATTTAAATGAAATTTTGCATGGATGTAGGTGATTTACCATGTTTACATATAGGAAGGATACTTTTGATTTCGATATTTTGCACTATTTAAAAATGGCGACCATTTTAGTGACGTCGCTACACCCTTTGGTTTCAAAATTTCATACTTCCATTTCAAATAAAAAGAGAACGCTAAGAAACAGCAAACATTTGATGGCACACACGAGCTTGAAAATTTTATTTCCTATCCGAATGGTCCTTATCACTTTTCGTGTATCTCTAACGGTTAGCGAATAAAACCCACATTTGTGACGTCACTACACACTTTGGTTTCAAAATTTCATACTTCCATTTCAAATAAAAAGAGAACGCTAAGAAACAGCAAACATTTGATGGCACATATGAGCTTGAAAATTTAATTTCCTATCCGAATGGTCCTTATCACTTTTCGTGTATCTCTAACGGTTAGCGAGTAAAACCCACATTTGTGACGTCACTACACACTTTGGTTTCAAAATTTCATACTTCCATTTCAAATAAAAAGAGAACGCAAAGAAATAGCAAACTTTTGATGGCATACACGAGCTTTAACATTTAATTTTCTATCCGAAAGGTCCTTATCACCTTTCGTGTATATTCAACGGTTAGCGAGTAAAATCTAAATTTGTGCAATAAAACACGGTCATCACCGAGCGGTGCAGTATATCTCTCTCTCTATATATATAAATGAACGTTTGTCAGTTTTTTCTGAATTTCTACGGAAATTTGAGTTATTTACGCGTTTCAGACTGTTTTATAATGGATGCGCGCGAAAATAATTTTTTCGTCTGTCTGTCTGTTTGGTTGTCTGTGGACAATTTTGTTCCCTTATTACTCGAGAACGGCTGGGTGTATCAACGTAAAATTTGGTACAGATATCCATCAGAGGCACGGCACTAATCATTGATGTAACTTTTCTCCGTACCTCTCATAAAAGGGGGCCTACCCCCTTAAAACACATGCTGAAATAGGCGTAGAAGGACGAGACAAAGCTCATTTTCAGCCCCCCCCCCCCCCCCAATGTGAGGGACAAAAGACATTTTAAGGCCCAAAAACCAACCGTTTTTTAGATATTCCCAGAAAACTAATTTCATTTAATAAACTAAGGAACGAATGCAAGCCGGTAACCATGGCAACAGATTCTCAGAGGTCCATCTATTGCAATTCCATTAATTACATTAGTGTGAAAGTTTGCGAACGGCTAGAAGGTCATCACGGAACCAAATTAAGCTGTAAAATTCATCAATACGTATAATGCGATTAAGGGGGTCAAGGGGTACTCTAGATTTTTTCACGCGATTTACACCTGCGGATGTGGTACGGCAGGTCTATTATATTCCTCTCCCAATATTATCTTATTATTATTACTATTATTATTATTATTAGTAGTAGTAGTAGTAGTAGTATATTATGGCGTACAACGACGAGACAAAGCCCCTCGGTGCCAGAAACAAAACTCGGGGGCCCTAAAGGATCCTCGAAAACTACATTATAAGTCTCTAAAACCAACAGCTTCTGAAATATTCGCAGAAAACTGATTTAATTTAATTTAATTTAACAAACTAATGAAGGAATGCAAATCGGTAAGCATGACAACATTATCTCAAGGGGTGGCATCCAACTTTCCATCTATTTCTGTAAGAAGCAATGTCACTCCATTTATTACATTTCTGTGAATGTTTGCAAATGGCTATTAGGTTATCACGGAACCAACTTAGACTGTATAATTCATCAATGCAATTAAGGTGGTCAAGGGGTAACCTAGAATTTCTTCACGCAATTTTCACTTGCGACATATAGTACAGAAGGTCTATTATATCTCCAAACAGCGACATTATTTTCAAAAATTCCTGAATTGAATCAGCATATTTTGCGGCCTTTAGGAATTTGGGCCAATTGAGGCTAAAGAACCTGAATTTCCATGCACCACAAGCCTTTATAATTTATGAGAGGGCTCTTCCTGTGTATGGGGACCTAACACAACGTAGGTCAGTTTTTATGTGACGTGTATTGCGTTTCGTCAACAAGGCTTTCAATTCTATTTCACGTCAGGAAGTACACGTTAGGTGAATTTAGTTTGAGAGCAGATTGTAACTAATCATTTATTTATTTTTTGTCGACATACGGGTTCATCGTAAGGATGATTTTGTTTGATACTGCGTGGTAGATATACCCATATTTGGATATCTGGGTGATATGTTGTAGACAATAGAATTGTCTGCCTATCTTTCTGTGTATCTTTATGTACCCCTATAACTCGTGTTCGGATGCTTGGTGCATCGTAAAATTAGGTATGGTATCCATGAGAATCAATACAGCAATCATTTGTAAAATTCTTCACCGTACTTTTCATATATAGGGAAAAACTTCTCAAAATACATGCTATAATAGGCGAAATATAAAAATTTTCCTAGAAGGACGACCAAAGCATATGTTGCGCTTCTCAATGTGAGACACAAAATTCGGGAGTCTATAAAGGGTCTCCTAAAACCACATTTTAAGGCCCTTAAATTAACAGTGTGTGTGATATTCCCAGAAAACTAACTTTGTTCTGATAAAATTATGAAGGAATGACAAACCGCTAACCATTGCAACATTAGCTCAATTGATAATGATAAGAACGGGTACTTCTGCTAGTGTTTTATGAGACTTGCAGTTATGAAATACTGTTTGTTATGATAGTAATTAATGCACCGTATCGACCTAACGCCACGTAGCGTGCAGTTCACTAGACATGCTTTGTTTCCTCACGGTTCGCTGTTGGCCTCCCACCAAGGTGGACTCGGTTGGATTCCCGGTCAATACATGTGAGATTTTCTAAGTGAAATACCATGTCCTGTGGTTCGGATTACACGTAAAAAGGAGGTCCCTTGGCTCATGATCTCGAGATTTACGGTCCCATAAACTACAATCTTCCCTTTTTCCTCACGGTGTTCACGCAGTGACAAGTAGGTATTTGTAAATTTAATATCGAGTTGCTTTTGTTGCTTTATTTGAGGAACTTGCGAATCGTAGTCATTTAGCCCCGTAAATTTGGGTGTGTGTGAAATTTTATCTGATAACCTGTGTTAATGTGATGGCTGGACTAGTGTGTGTATTTGTAATTCAGGTGCTGATTTGGAAGGAAGCGGCCGTGGCCTTAAGTTAGGAACCATTCCAATAATCGCCTGAAGTAGAAGTTGGTAACCACTGAAAACCCCTTCCAGGATAGCTCAAGTGGGAATCGAACCCTCACTAAGGTGAGTGGGCCGCCCCGTTTCAGCCCTAAGACAATTAAAGTTCTTCGCAGATTCAGGAATCGACTTCTGACCTCATGGGGGACAGCCAAGAATGCTATCCACTACACCACGAGATGGACATCCACATCTGCTCTAGTCAAACATAAAGGTAAGTGTGCAAGTGGCCAATGCCGAGCACGGCAGCTTCACCTTCGGTACGGAAATTTAGGGAAGAGCCGAGGAAAACGAGTATGGACGCTTGGACATGAACTTTCGAACCCCTCCATCTTCATTCATCCCGTGGTATTCTCCAAATATCACATATGTTTGCGCTTAAAGCCCTAAAATTGCGTTAAAAAAACAAACCCCACTGCACTTAGCCTCTGAAGGGCCTTGACCTTCCAAGCGACCGCTGCCCAGCCCTATTGGTCTACATATTTTGGATTTGTTGTTATTGTTGATCTTTAGAGGATTTGCGACATTGTAGTCATGTAGCCCCATGTACTTGGATGTATGTAGAATTTGTCTGATAACCTGTGTCACCTCTATGTCTGTACTACAGTAGTGTGTGTATTGTAGTTGAGATAGGATTTGGGTAGGAAATTGTATTGGCCTTAAGTTAGGTACCATCCTGGCATTTGCCTGGAGTAGAAATAGAGAAATCACGGAATTCCACTTCCAGGATGGCTGAGGTAGGATAAGTTTTGTCTCACTAACTGAGTTGACCCCGTTCCAGCCTTCAGACCCGAATTATATCTCTTGGCAGAGCAGGGAATCGAACCTGGGCCTCCGCAGTGACAGCAAAGAATGCTAGCCATTACGCAAAAGTACAAAAAAACGCCCTTTTACCGCAGTGGTTTCACTATAGTAGAGGGGGCTGTGCCGGTTCTAACTCATAGCCTACCTTCCTGGTGACGTCATCAAAGATGGTGGCCATGACGTCATCCAAGATGGCGGCCATGACGTCACCATGACGTCACACAAGATGGCGACCATGATGTCACCATGACGTCACACGGTCATGACGTTGCCATGACGTCACACGACCATGACGTCGCCATGACGTCGCACAAGATGGCGACCATGACGTTACAAGATGTGGCTATAGCTTAACTAACCTAGCCTAACCTAATCTCACCTACGAGGTGTGATCAAAAAGTTTCAAAATGTTAACCCATAGCCTACTTTCCTGGTGACGTCACCTACGAGGTGTGATCAAAAAGTTAACCCATAGCCTACTTTCCTGGTGACGTCGCAACGAGGAGTGATCAAAAATTCCAAAATGTTGATCCATAGCCTACTTTCCACTAACCAAAATGGCGGGTAACCAAAATGGCTTATAACCAAAATGGCGGCTAACCAAAATGGCGATCATGGCTTAACTAACCTAGCCTAACCTAACCTCACCTACGAGGTGCGATCGAAAAGTTCCAAAATGTTAATCCATAGCCTACTTTCCCGGTGACTTTGCAACGAGGTGTAATCAAAAATTCCGAACCGAACGCATGGTCGGATTTTGACGAAGGAGGTGTCGTTGAAATCGGGCTGACACCTCCTTTTTCCAAAATTCCAAAATGTTGACCCATAGCCTACTTTCCTGGTGACGTCACATACTAACCTGGCAAAGCCGATATCTCCCGAATGCATGGTCGGATTTTGACAAATGAGGTGTCGTTGAACTTGAGCTGACACCCCATTTTTCCAAAATTCCAAAATGTTAACCCATAGCCTACTTTCCTGGTGACGTCACATAATAACCTGGCAAAGTCAATATCTCCCGAATGCATGGTCGGAATTTGACAAATGAGGTGTCGTTGAAATCGGGCTGACACTCCCTTTCTCCAAAATTCCAAAAATGTTGATCCATACCCTACTTTCCTGGTGACGTCACATACTAACCTGGCAAAGCCGATATCTCCCGAATGCATGGTCGGAGTTTGATGAATGAAATGTCGTTGAAATCGGGCTGACACCCCCTTTTCCCAAAATTCAAAAGTGTTAATTCATAGCCTACTTTCCTGGTGGCGTCACATACTACGTGGGTGAAAAAAGGTAATGATATGAAACAGTGCCGACTGCTAAAGCCTGTCACACTCCCCTAGGATAATGATTAAATGAATGACAGATGAAATAAAATGATTGTGGAGAGTGTTTCTAGAATGAAATAATGACAGGGAAAAACTGGAGTGGCTAGAGATTGGAAGAGAACAAGAGTTAACCAAGTGATAAATCTGTTGTAAAGCCTGTCGCACTTTCCTGAGACAATGATTAAATGAATGACAAATGAAATGAAGTATTGCTTGATTGATCGGTCATGGAATGGAATGAGTAAAGTCTCCATTAAACAGTAAGTATATGAAACAGTGCCGACTGCTAAAGCCTGTCAAAATCCCATAGGATAATGATTAAATGAATGACAGATGAAATAAAATGATTGTAGAGAGTGTTGCTAGAATGAAATAATGACAGGGAAAAACTGGAGTAGCTAGAGATTGAAAGAGAACAAGAGTTAACCAAGTGATAAATCGCAGAGGCTTATGTGGCGGTTATGATTATCAATATTGTAAATTGATTGTGATAGACCGAGTCATAGAATAGAATGAATGAATGAACCGTCTTGATATTTTACTGGTGGTAAAAATGGGAAACCATGAAAACCATTTTTCAGGACAGCCGAGGTGTGATTCAAACTCATGCTCCCTTGTAAAGCCTGTCGCACTTTCCTGAGACAATGATTAAATGAATGACTGATGAAATGGAATGATTGTGCAAAGTATTGCTTGATTGATCAGTCAGGGAATGGAATGAGTAAAGTCTTCATTAAACAGTGAGGATATGAAACAGTGTCGACTGCTAAAGCCTGTTACACTCCCCTGGGATAATGATTAAATGAATGACATATGAAATAAATGAAATGAATGACCGATGAAATGAAATGATCGTGCAAAGTATTGCTTGATTGATCGGGTCCGGGAATGGAGCGAGTAAAGTCTCCATTAAACAGTGAGGATATGAAACGGTGCCGGCTGATAAAGCCTGTCACACTCCCCTAGGATAATGATTAAATGAATGACAGATGAAATAAAATGATTGTAGAGAGTGTTGATAAAATGAAATAGTGACAGGTAGCTATAGATTAAAAGACAAAAAGATATAACCAACTGAGGTCGACTGGAAAGAAAACGGAGAGGAGCCCGGCACAAGTAAGTGAAAGCAATGCCGAACTCAGCTGGAGCCCTGTGGTCGCTAACCCACGTTACACTACATGTGAACTCCAGGTGAGAAACTTGAAACCCGACTGCTTGCATACATTGAGTATAACCTTGAGACAATGAAAACTGCAACGCTTTGTAACAGATCTTTTAAAATGAAATAATAGCCCTTACGATGTGGTGCTAAATGTAATGTGTCGTAATAAACAAACAAGATAATAAGAATAAATAAACTGTGGTATGTACTTACCTTGATAGTATAATATAATATAATAAGTTATTGAGCGCCAGATTCCTATTCATGATAGTGAATCGAAATTTAATAAATCTATCCTCGGCAGTCAGCAGTAGAGTCGAGACCACTAACCTCTGGTCATGGTGAGACAAAGTCATACAACCAATCCAGTATTTATTTAAGGAGTATGATTGATTTGCCTATAGTATGTACTAACTACAAGAAAAGTTATAGACATGAAGTTAACGACATAATTTATTGGATCAAACACAAAATATTAATAGTGACACAAAGAATTTAAATTACCAACTGCGGTTTAATTATTTAAAGGAAAATGAACATCTAATTTTAATTGAATATCAATTGAATTTATATGTTATAGAGACGTAAGATATTTAATTGTAGCTCACTCAGTTGACGATTCGTCATTTTAAGTAATGACCGATGATCTAGATGTTACGTCGCGTATGTTAAAAATGGTGTGATATCTCAATTACTATGAAATATCCTCATTAAGTACGTTGCCGTCTGTAGAAAGACTCTTGAGCAGGGATATAACCCATTATGTACTAATATAGATATCGGCAGGACATCGTTCAGTGTCGACTCTGTATGCTCAGTCCATTAGGGCCCAGAAAGCACGGTTACTACTCCTTTCTTTCATTGAGAGCTGTTGATCAATGTATGTCTTGTCGAGGGTGCTGATACTAATAACTTCCTTGTCACGTGAGTCGTAAACTTCCCTCTCCACTGGTAAGCTTCCCTCTCTTCAGTGTTCATTCCTCCAACGAGGGCTAATTGCATCACACCTTGCAATATTTAGCAGCGTACTTACAGTAGAAATGGCGTGTTGGTTACACCATAGTTTGAAATATATTGTTCTATTCCTTCTAAATATTCCATCTTGTCCACACGTGATGGTTACTCATTGTGGGTTTTCAAGATCCCGTTGATGACGACTGGCTATGGTGAAATTACTGCGTCGTTCTGTTTGTGACACTTAGGGTTTCACACCATTGCCACAAGTAATAGTTGCAACATATAATATTTGCAACATATAATACGTCGTCTCTTTACAAGTGAATAGTTAAATAAAAATCTAATTGAATATAATAATAAAAACCGCTTACAATTATCTGATATAAAAATCATCTCATGGATGTACTAATTAATAATAATAATAATAACATGATAATTAATGAATATCCCTATAAATATAACATCTATGGGATCGAATCGTTACTATAATGTCAGTGTTAAATTACACATTCTCTAAGTCTGTCAGATAATATGCAAGTACACTGTATGAATTATTGAATATTAAGGAAATCGACTGAGGATCTATTGAAAAATGAATTGTCTTGACATTCACCTGGTGGTGAAAATGGAAAATCACGAAAACCCATTTTAAGAAAAGGGAATTCACTCCTGAGTCGCTTTTGTAGCGCAGCGGTTAGCATGATTAGCTGCCGCTTTCAGTGATTCGGGGTTTGATTCCCGGCTCTGTCAAGAAATTTAAAAGTGGTATGAGAACTGGAACGGGGTCTACTCAGCTTTAGCCCCAGACCCAAATGAGTAGAGAGGATTCGATTCACACTTTAGCCATTCTTGAAGTGGTTTTCTGCGATTTCTCACTTTGTCTTTGGGCAAAATGCTGCGATGATACCTATCATAAGACCACTACAGTCTCCTTCCCACTTCCTTTGCCACACCCTCACACTCTTTCCATCCCTTTATTAACCCCCTGTTTGCTTTGCATATGTATCGATGGTCAACAGCGATGTTCATGCTTACAAAATGCATCCGGCGCTATTTCATGAACCGTGAATCGCAGAGCTGTATGTAATGGTTTAACTCTAGCTTGGTAAAGACAAGATTGAAAAATGAAAATTCACAGCCTGCTTTCAATCAACCGAGCGGGTTAGGGAGTGGAATGAATGAACTCCTCATTTAGCAATGAGGATTTGAAACAATGCCAACAGCTAAATCCTGTCGCACTTTCCAGGGGGAATGATTAAATGAATAACAAATGAAATAAAATGATTGTGGAAAAGTATTGCTCAACTAAAGGTACTTGGCAACAGTTAACTAATAGCTGAGATCTTGGAACAGGATGTGGTATTGCAATTCAAGCAATTGTGTTTGAAAGAAGTTGTTATTGCAGATATGCGAAAACGGAAAACTTATTATGAATGTCATTTCCGTTTGACGTGCCATGTGACGTAAATTGTTGTTTTTTTGCAAGCTTGCAATATTGAACACTATAAATGCAAGGTCATAGCTATCATCGGCACTCATTAGTTTCATTACCGGCGATTAATGCTGCAGTCTTATCATTTATTATAAGCAACTTTGGAAAGCTGTATCGCTACTTGGAGAAAAAAGAAAGCTATTTGTGAGGTATGTATTTAATAGATTAAACATATAAACAGTTTAAATATAAATCAACGTGTAAGTCATGGATTGAAATGGATGAATGGATTGATTGATTGATTGATTGATTTATTTATTTATTTGCAGATAATTGGTTATACATAACCCAGTTGGCAACAGCAGTTATTATTAAAGGTGAGTACCTCTTTTAATAACTAAACGTGTAGGTGAGATTTGATAAATACTCTATCCAGTGTCAATGCTGACAACTAGATGCCATTGACAATGCGAGTTTGAAAATCCGTGTTAAAACAACTTAACCATTTGTGATTTGATTAACACTCTATCTAGTGTCCATGTTCATTACTAGATGCCACTGACAATACTATTTTGTAAATTTGCGTTGAAACAACTTGACCATTTTGTAATTTGATTAACGCTTAATTCAATGTCCGTGTTGACGACTAAATACCATTTACAATACTATTTTGTGAATTCATGTTAAAACGACTTGACCATTTGTGATTTGATTAAACGCTCCATCCAGTGTCAATGTTGAGAACCAGATGCCACTGACAATGCAAATTTGCAAATCCGTGTTAAAACAACTTGATCATTTGTGATTTGATCAAACGCTCTATCCAGTGTCAATGCTGACAACTAGATGTCACCGACAATGCAGTTTTCAAATCCGTGTTAAAACAACTTAACCATTTGTGATTTGATTAACACTCTATCTAGTATCCATGTTCATGACTAGATGCCACTGGCAATACTATTTTGTGAATCCGTGTTGAAACAACTTGACCATTTTGTAATTTGATTAACGCTTTATTCAATGTCCGTGTTGACTACTGTACCCGTTCGTCCTGGGGATGCGATGACCCATCCGCTATTACATCGCATTCCTGGAGTTCCAGGACAGAGCGGAGTTAAATGAACCTCTAGTCAAATAAGGAATGTGTCGGAAATTCAGCTGAGATATCGAAAAAAAAGCAGTGGGTAACACGAGACAAAGTATCTCTAGGGTCGTTACGGGCTTAAGTTTAATAAAAATGCAAATATAAATGGGCGCCATCAACTGAATTCCTAGCAAACCACTTCCTTTCCGGTTAAGCCTTACTCAAGACAAGGAAAGAAAAAGGAAAATCACACCATCATCAGATCACAACTAAGATAAAAACAAATTTATTTCACTTTGATAGTCAGACAGACATTTTAAATATTCATCCTACCTGAGAGTATGGTCGAATGCCAACGTTAAATTGTCATTGTCCAAAAATCGAACCATCTCTTTTCTAACCAAAAATATTTCATCCACATACAACAGAAAAAATCTCTAAAGTTCTCTTGGGTTCTCAGGATCACTGTAGCACTATGTCTTTCGTCACTGACATTTGTGATACCTGAGACCTAATTTCTCTTTAATTTAACATCATGGATGTGGATTTGAAAAAGTTATTAATCTGTCTAAACATACACATTATAATCACATATTTTAAACATCACGTAATTTTATGGCTTGCATGGCATAATTTAAATGTTGAACACGTTAGTAAAATGCTCCTAAACATCGAATAATCAATTTACACTATTTACATTGTCATTAATAATTGCTTGTTCGTGAATTACAGAAAATTCACTGCTCATTGGTCATACTTATCATCATCATCAAAGTTAAATATTTCTCACATTAAATCTCCTCTCAAAATTCAACATATTCCTGTCAGAATCATTAATTCATCACCATTAAATCATTTAAATGAAAATTATTATCACCACTTCATTATGCTTTCTAATTATTCACACACTCCTATTTTATCATCCACTTTCAAATTGAATCGTCTTAAATCATCAATACAAATTGTTTAATTCCTCAACTCAAGTTGCAATTTCTCAAATTATATCTCAATTAAATTTATTTTTTTATCCATATAAATTCATTATTCATCAGCTTCTTTAATTAATTATCACCTTCTAATTCAGTTATTCATCATCTATCCAATCGTCTATTAATTTATTTAAATCAGTTTATTTATCCAATCTCTAATTCATCCAGTTATTTAATTCATTGATTTATTCCAAAATTTAATTTATCAATTTATTTAAATTTTATTCTTCTGGTTATTTAGATTTTTATTATTTCATCTAGTCATTCTGATTTTTATTTCATTAGGTCAGATCATTAATATGCTTAAATTTCAGATTATTATTTCATTAATTATTATTCTCAGAAAATCTTGTATTATCAATTTTATTTATTTGTTTAATTTCCTAACAAATTGTTTAATATGGGTTATAGAACGTTGTCTTACAGTTTTATCACTTCCAAGTTATGTCTCGTATTCAATTATCATGCCAAAAAATATTATTGCCTTCACGACATCACGTTGGATCTGACTATCCACAACTACATTATATATCCTCAATTCTTCAAATATCACATTTGAATACCACAATTATTTCACAAAACTCCATAAATATTCAGCTCATACAGCATGAATCTCAACAATTACGCTAGACTGGGTTCGACAACCTCATGTCTGCCTCAAAATACCTTAGCAATATTGCAACTATCAATTGTCAACTTCCACAAAATGCCTATCACAAACTTTACTTAACCATGTTGCATGATCCACAAAAAATATATAACTGGCTTCAAATTATCAACGCACACAATCTCCAATAACTGTAATTAATCTGATCACATCTAGACAACTTCTTAAACAATTGAAAAAAATATTACCTTAGTAATTCGAGATCTGCTTTCAAATAGCATAAATTCTCTTACAATTCTCATAATTCACATCACAGAAAAACACCAATGTGCTATAATCTCTCATATCAAGATCTGCAATACTGATCTGCCTTAAAATAAATCTGACCATTAATGATTCATCTTACAAGATTCAATTACTTTAACTCCTTCTCAAAGGTATCAAACACAATTATAAAAATCATCAAAAGCATCAGCTGTACCAGCTGTTAAACTGAAAGTACTCTCAAAAGAGTATAGCAACAAAATATTGGATTGGCAAACAAGAATTACAAATGTAACCCTGCTGACATTTATCTTTACTTTATTTAACAAAAGTTCGACTGATATGTGAATAGTAGTTCCTTGTTTAATTCTCTTACAGTCTCATGTACACTCGTATGATAAAAATGAGTCCCTCAATGGCAAGTAAGATGAGTAACCACCGTACAATCGTATAAATACGAAAGACCTCGCCCCGTCGACTAACATGATAGTGCCCTGAACGATGGGTAAGATGAGTAACCACCATACAATCGTATAAATACGAAAGACCCCATCTCGAAGACTGAATGAGTGAATGTACCAGATAGGAATCAACAAGTCTCTAGTTGTCATATAAAAGCGATATTCATTCACTAAAGTGAATAACATCTTAATATCTTCAAACAATCCAATGGAAAAATCCATACTGATGAATAATACACACTCGCTAGTATGCAATGAACTGACGAAGTAATTTAGATAATCAATTGCAGATCACGAGTTCGAAATACTCGTTACACAAAAAAACTATTCATGAAAACTACCCTTGCTGGAAAAATGTCTAAAAGACCAAACATCTGCTTAATAAAGCCAACCAATGGTGAGAATTTCGTATAATGATGCCTGCCATATCATATGGTCACGCCATATTCTAGCAAAAATTCGAAGCATATAAAGTCAAAGCCATGTCTTAAATAATCGTATCACTCCTATTAGAAAAATATACATGTGTGCCCAGTATTCATGAAAATAATCGTATCAGGAAGTTATAACTCTTACAGTATCTTCTCATAATCAGCTGTTATTAAATTTCAAAGATCGTCGATTTTCCCTATGTAATGAATTTCTCGAAAGATCGGCGTGAATATCATTCCACCCACGCAATGACGATTGCCTTCAAATCCCAAGTGAATCAGCTGGTGGACCTCCTTCTCGTCAGGAATCGAATCCATCGCTCTGTGGTGCCATCGCGTCTCTGTCTGTGTTTACTCCGACATGATGAACTGCTGGTTATCCATAGCGGATATTGTCCAAATCCTCACGAAAAAGTTCATAGAAACAGCGGACCCCTTATTCCTCTTCTACGTTACGCCACTGTTCCATACAATGTTCGGTTTGAGTGTCGAAAGTTCAATCTCCAATAACTGCTAAGTCTCACTTTCATAAAATAAAATTTTATATGAGAGCGTCTAAGTTCATGAAACACCCTGTAGTTGTGTTAATACTCGGTAATTTATAACACTGCATAAGAAATAATTGCATTAATGCACGAGCTACTGTTCCTAAGTGCATTTGCTTAAAACATTTCATTTGCTTACAATCGTTAATGTTACTTGGAATGCGTTATGAAATGCATAGTCGTAATGTCATTAAGAAAAACTATGTTCATTTAAAGTTCACAGTTGCAGTATCTCGTAACTAACTGCCTTTATAATTCAATTGCTGGATAAACGTTCCAACTCAATGTTGTAATAAAGTTCAGCTTCTGTCATAATGCTTGCGTATACAATGGGAAATAACCCGCTCGGCTATACTGCAATGCTATAATAATCTCCGCCTAAAGCTGGCCTCGCCATATCGCTCTACTATGCTGTTCTCAACCCAACAAAAAAAAACAACCCCTGGCACTATCCAGCCCATGATGGGCTAAGGCCGACCAAGCGACCGCTGCCCAGCCATTTGGCCTGCAGATATTGGGGTGACGCGTGATCAGCGCGTCGGGTCCCCTCGGCCGTTAATCTTGGTATTCGTGATCGGGGCGCTGTCTCACTGTCAGACAGCTACTCAATTGTCCTCACGAGGCTGAGTGCACCCCGTTCCAACCCTCACGTCAGTTTTAAAATCCCTGACGGAGCCGGGGATCGAACCCGGGGCCTCCGGGTGAGAGGCAGGCTCGCTACCCCAACACCACGGGGCCGGCATACTATGCTGTTCTGCGTTTCCAAAATGCAGCTTGGAATAAAGTTCTCCAACTCGTTATACTGTACTGTTATAAACCCCGGCCTTCTCCTGCCTGCTAGGCCCGGACATCTGGTTATGTAACCGGTCTTCACGCGGCCTACTGCTGGTGTCCGCCCGGCTCACTGACCTACTTGTCGTTCGCTGCTGGGTGAAGTTGAAACTGTCGCTTTCACTTTTCGTAACAAAAGCTGTGCGCTGCGCGACCTCGGCATACGTCCTACTCTGCCCGCTCTCTGAATTCGACTGCGTTGCTTGCTGTACTGGACTCTCTTGCTAACAGAACTTTACTGCTTGGCTCTCTGAGCTAGACTGACTGTCTCTGGACTGCAATGACCCTTACCTGCGTGGCGCAGTCACGTGACTTCTCCCCACCTCTGTGGTCTTGCGTCACAAATACAATCTCGAACCCCGATCATCTCGGCTATTAAGTTATAAAATAACTTAAGGGTTATCTGACTTCCTACAAAATTATTACCATATATAATGCATGTTATATCTTCTCTTCTGAGATGTTTAAATACCATATTCCATATAGATCTTAATAAAGCTTCGTAATTCCATCCATAATTCCATCCGCTTACAGATGTCAGTGCCTTCTTGATCCTCGACCTTCTACGTCATCCTGACATTCCTCTTGACTCGATCTGAGCGCTATCTTTTCTTAACTCTTCCCAAAATCTCAACTACGGCTCGATGTCTGCTGGCGTAGCCGATAGCCTCAACTAGGTATCGGGTACACTACTAAATACCATTGACAATACTATTTTGCAAATTCATGTTAAAACGACTTGACCATTTGTGATTTGATTAAACGCTCTATCCAGTGTCAATGCTGGCAACTAGATGCCATTGACAATGCAAGTTTGAAAATCCGTGTTAAAACAACTTAACCATTTGTGATTTGATTAACACTCTATCTAGTATCCATGTTCATGACTTGATGCCACTGGCAATACTATTTTGTGAATCCGTGTTGAAACAACTTGACCATTTGTAATTTGATTAACGCTTTATTCAATGTTCGCGTTAACTACTAAATACCATTCACAATACTATTTTGCGAATTCATGTTAAAACGAATTGACCATTTGTGATTTGATAAATACTCTATCCAGTTAATGTTGAAAACTAGATGCCACCGACAATGCAAGTTTGCAAATCCGTGTTAAAACAACTTAACCATTTGTGATTTGATTAACACTCTATCTAGTATCCATGTTCATGACTAGATGCCATTGACAATACTATTTTGGGAATCCATGTTGAAACAACTGAACCATTCGTGATTTGATTAACCCTTTATTCAATGTTCATGTTCTCTACTGTAAACCAAGGGGGCTGTGGTTTGCTAAATAACTTAAAACCATGGGTGATTGTTGTTGTTGTAACATGTAGTGACTAGAGTGTCATAGTTATGTTTTTTGTTTATAGACTACCATGGAAGGTTTGAATGATATCGGTCAAGCCTGTGGTCTTGAACTCAAGAAGATGAGTGACTTGCCTATTCATACACCTTTTCGCATTCATATAATAAAAATAATAAACACTAAATTTGGAATCCGCGCTCTTTGCATTTGTGAAGAGTTTGAAACTTCTCTTCCTTCACGTTTTGATGACGTGCCTGATGTTGTTTTTTGAAGATACCAATACAAGTTGACAACCAGTATATTTGATTTATGAAGGTAAAAACAATCATCGATGTATGGTACGTTTTGAATAAACAAAAACAATATAAATGTTTGTTTTCTATTTTCGAAATCATAGGAGTGATGATATACATTTTTGATTGTTGTTTTAATCCTAAAGTTTATAGGTAGATAAAAATCATTCACCATTCATTCCACTAATAATTAACAAAACGTCTTAATAATGCATCACTGTTATGATAAGCTATAGCATTATTTCCCACCTGCATGTCTCTCCCACCCCTCAAACAATCATCAAGCTGATTGCTGGGATTACAAAAGGAGTACCAAGGTAGGTTTTTTTAAGGGTTTATATTCAATGACGTGATGAATATTTCCATAGCTAGTATAACATAGACATTGGTTAGCACTATGTAAAATGAAATACTACTTTAATCATGTTCTAAGATTAAGGGTATTCATTCTAACTATGGTTCTTGCTCAATCAAATACATGTAAACAGCATCTGTGGTTTTCTTGGAGCACTAAAAAAAAAAAGTCAACCCCTGGCACTATCCAGCCCATGACGGGCTAAGGCCGACCAAGCGACCGCTGCCCAGCCATTTGGCCTGCAGATATTGGGGTGACGCGTGATCAGCGCGTCGGGTCCCCTCGGCCGTTAATCTTGGTATTCGTGATCGGGGCGCTGTCTCACTGTCAGACAGCTACTCAATTGTCCTCACGAGGCTGAGTGCACCCCGTTCCAACCCTCACGTCAGTTTTAAAATCCCTGACGGAGCCGGGGATCGAACCCGGGGCCTCCGGGTGAGAGGCAGGCGCGCTACCCCAACACCACGGGGCCGGCTTCTTGGAGCACTACATTGATAAAAACATACACTTAAAACATTTCCATTTTTACTTTAGATTCCCTAGACATTTTGTTAACCTCTCTTTTGAGCATCGCCGGAATATTATTCCATTCACGTTCTGACGATTATAGTTATAAGAATAGCCTTGATAGATTACACGTTGCCTACCTTTGTTGATTGTAGTAAATTCCATAGTAGTAACTGACCTGTCATTATGATGTTCACACTACAAAGGTTTTGGTGATAAAGTGAGTTACTAATAGTTTAAAGTAGATGCAAAAGTCAGTGCAAAAGTGGGTGCAAAAGAGGGTGCAAAAAGTGGGTGCATAAAGTGGGTACAATAGTGGTGCTAAAAGTGGGTGCAAAAAGTGGGTGCAAAAGTGGGTTCAAAAAGTGGGTGCAAATGCCAATATATAAGCCAGCCCAAAAGCCAATACATAAGCCAATACAAAAGCCAATACAAAATCGATTACAAAAGCCCATACATAAGCCAATACAAAAGCCAACACATGGGGTTAGGTTAGGATATGATATGTTACATTAGGTTAGGCTAACTAAGTGTAACGTTATAGCCTGTCTTAAAACAAGTCTAAACGTATAAGCCAACACAAAAGCCAATATATAAGCCAGCACAAAAGCCAATACATAAAGCCAATACAAAAGCCAATACAAAAGCCAATACAAAAGCTAATACAAAAGCCAATACATAAGCCAATACAAACGCCAACACATGGGGTTACGTTAGGTTAGGTTATGATATGTTACATTAGGCTATGTGAGCTATGGGTGATGTCATAGCCAGTCTTAAAGCAAGTCTAAACTTTTAGAACATGTCACGTGGACCTAACCTAACCCCATGTGTTGGCTTTTGTATTGGCTTATGTATTGGCTTTTGTATTAGCCTTTGTATTGGCTTTTGTATTGGCTTATGTATTGGCTTTTGTGCTGGCTTATATATTGGCTTTTGTGATGGCTTATACCATTAGATTTGTTTTAAGACAGGCTATAACGTTACACTTAGTTCGCCTAACCCAATGTAGCATATCATAACCTAACCTAACCTAACCCCAAGTGTTGGATTTTGTATTGGCTTATGTATTGGCTTTTGTATTAGCTTTTGTATTGGCTTTTGTATTGGCTGATGTATTGGCTTTTGTGTTGGCTTATATATTAGCTTTTGCACCCACTTTTTGAACCCACCTTTGCACCCACTTTTTGCACTCACTTTTGCACCCACTTTTTTCACCCACTTTTGTACCCACTTTTTGCACCCACTTTTTGCACTTAATTTTTGCACCCACTTTTTATACCCACTTTTGCTCCCACGTTTACACCCTCATGCCATGTCCTGTGGCTCGACAATCATTCTTGCAATCGTTTTTCCATCAGTACAGTCATGCTTTCATTAAGCATAAACCTCTGCGATTCATGATTCATTAAATATCAATGAATGCATTAAAAGCATGGACATCGCATAAGCCTCTACAATCCATGATTTATCAAATAGCGATGAATGCATTGGCAAGCATGGTCACCGCATAAGCCTCTGCAATCCATGATGTATTATACTTTTACAGACTCATCGATTTACAGTCTTGAGCATTCAATCATCGCGCACGTGTATAGCTAAAGTTCAAGGCCAACACCTGCGCGAGGTCATTTGACACATCAACTTGCATGTTGTCACGTACGAATCAAAAACAGGATGCGACTTGTTAGCTTACATGGTGCTTCACACGTGCATTCGTCAAAATCCAACCATGCGTTCGGGGGATAACTGCTTTGACCCTGAATGTATGGTGGGTTATGATGTGACGTCACCAGAAATGTAGGCTATGGGTCAACATTTTTGAATTTTGGAAACGGGCGTGTTAGCCCGAAATCAACGACACCTCATTTGTCAAACTCCGACCATGCATTCGGGAGATATCGGCTATACCAGGTTAGTATCTAACGTCACCAGGAAAGTAGGATATGGGTCAACATTTTTGGAATTTTGGTAAAAGGGGGTATCAGCCCGATTTCAACGACACCTCATTTGTCAAAATCCGACCATGCATTCGGGAGATATCGTCTTTGCCAGGTTAGTATGTGACGTCAACAGGAAAGTTGGCTATGGGTCAACATTTTGGAATTTTGGAAAAAGGGGGTGTCAGCCTGAGCTCAACGACACCTCATTTGTCAAAATCCGACCATGCATTCGGGAGATATCGGCTTTGCCAGGTTAATATGTGACGTCACCAGGAAAGTAGGCTATGGGTCAACATTTCGGAATTTTGTAAAAAGAGGGTGTCAGCCCGAGTTCAACAACACCCTATTTGTCAAAATCCGACCATGCATTCGGGAGATATCGGCTTTGCCAGGTTAGTATGTGACTACATCACCACCGGCACTACAGATAAGTTACAGAACTACAGATTTGTGCAAAATGAATATTATTTCCTTTAATGATCGTAACTTAATAACAGAACAAGTTATAACAAAAATTCCCCACGCAATTACACACCCGAAAATACACGGGGCTATATGACCGCGATGTTGCAACCCCTAAAATGAAATCAGCAATAATTATCCGTTATGGGTCAACATTTTGGAATTTTGGAAAAAGTGGGTGTCAGCCCGATTTCAACGACACCTCATTCGTCAAAATCCGACCATGCGTTCAGTTTGGAATTTTTGATTACACCTCGTTGCAAAGTCACCAGGAAAGTTGGCTATGGATTAACATTTTTGAACTTTTAGATCGCACCTCGTAGGTGAGGTTAAGTTAGGCTAGGTTAGTTAAGCCATGATCACCATTTTGGTTAGCCGCCATTTTGGTTAGACGCCATTTTGGTTACCCACCATTTTGGTTAATGGAAAGTAGGCTATGGATCAACATTTTGGAATTTTTGATCACCCCTCGTTGGGACGTCACCAGGAAAGTAGGCTATGGGTTAACTTTTTGATCACACCTCGTAGGTGACGTCACCAGGAAAGTAGGCTATGGGTTAACATTTTGAAACTTTTTGATCACACCTCGTAGGTGAGGTTAGGTTAGGCTAGGTTAGTTAAGCTATAGCCGTCATCTTGTAACGTCATGGTCGCCATCTTGTGCTACGTCATGGCGACGTCATGGCAACGTCATGACCGTGAGACGTCATGGTGACATCATGGTCGCCATCTTGTGTGACGTCATGGCCGCCATCTTGGATGATGTCACCAGGAATGTAGGCTATGAGTTAGAACCGGCACAGCCCCTCACTATCCATCTTAAATACACCATGGCCATCTCGTGGTGTAGCGGCTGGTGTTCTTGACGGTCGCCACTGAGGTCCGCGTTCGATTCCTGGCTTTGCCAAGAAATCTTAATTCTGGTGTAAGGACTAGAACGAAATAATGTATGAGTAGCGGGAGAAGGGGGGGGGGGGGGTACTTCACTTGGAGCCGGTCATAGCGATGCTCTGTTACGACGGAACGTTGGCTCGGGGACGAAGGAATGATGGTAGAACGATGTGTGAGGTATCGTTTATTTCAGCACGTTGCGCTCTTTTAACATGTTGGATTTTTGAAAATGATTGAAATGGATTTTGGGGTAAAAACATGTTTTTCCCAAAAAATTTAGTTTTCCTCATTTTCAAAAAATTCGTCATGTTAAAGAGGCCAACGCCCTGAAAATAATGATACCTCACACATCGTTCTACCATCATTCGTTCGTTACTGAGCCAACGCTCCGTCGTCACAGAGCATCGCGATGACCGGCTCCTAGTTACGTAGACCCCTCCCACCACCTTCTCCCACTACTTCTATGGCAAAATTGAAAAGAGGAGGGTTCGTTTTCCACCTCAGCTATCCTGGATGTAGTATTTCGTGGTGTCACCAGTTCTACTCTAGGCAAATGCTGGGATGGTTTCTAACTTATGGCCACGGCTGCCTCCTTCCTCTTACTATCCCAAATTTTTAAATACACACACTACATCACCACCGGCACTACAGATAAGTTACAAAACTACAGATTTGTGCAAAATGAATATTAATTCCTTTAATGATCTTAACTTAATAACAGAACAAGTTATAACAAAAATTCCCCACGCAGTTACACACCCGAAAATACACGGGGCTATATGACCGCGATGTTGCAATCCCTAAAATGAAATCAGCAATAATTATATACACCACGTACTGTACCGCACTGCATGATTAAATAGTAAATTGTGTCTCGTAAGCATAATAATTATACTCAATCAGGTGCATTGCTATACTTTTGATTGCAGCGTTACTCCACTTGACGCCATCTAGTCTTTACAAATCGAACTTTTAGAAGTCAGCTGCTCACGGATCTTTTTGTGCTCATGGTAATAATAATAATAATAATAATAATAATAATAATAATAATGTATGTCTACCCCTTATTATTCCCGTTTTCCAACGGGGTCGGGGATGGGATGCGATGGAAGTATTTGTGGCGATGGTTTTTACGGCCGGATGCCCTTCCTGACACCAACCTCATGAGAGGAGTTAATGAGAGATGAAATGAATGATGGTGAATGAAACTGGGCAAGCATGTGGAAGGAAGCGGCCGTGGCCTGTCAGAAGGTACCGTCCCAGCATTTGCCTGGTGTTGAAAATGGGAAACCACGGTGAACCATTTCAAGGACGGCCGACGGTGGGGCTCGAACCCACGCGTCTACCGATTCAGCAGAGAGCTTGGCCGCATGACCTAATGCTGCGCTTTAGCCAGCGTAGCCACTACTGTCGGTAATAATAATAATAATAATAATAATAATATCGTATGGCCTCAGATGCCAGGTGCAAGCTTTGTTATTTGACACCCAGAGGGCAGCTTGCATGTCGAAGTTATTCCTTGAAGCGCTATGAAAGACAAGGAGGTTAGATATCTATGCTCCTTGAACACTATAGCGCTTTCTAGTAGAGAAATGAGGAACTTTGTGTTTGCGGAAAATCCCGAGATTAATGTTGTCATTATGAACACGGCCGACTGAATTAAAAACGGGTTCTTTGACATGCCAACATCGTATGACATACGTGTCGTAATTTTTGCCGCCTTTTAAAAATCACTTACCACGGCCAGCAGCGAACCTGAAAACTGGGGGTTAGTAGACCGACACGATAATCACTCACCCACCGTGGCAGGCTGTGCTCATGGTATTAGCTCAAGAAGCGAGCTATCCCATAGCCAACCTATGTTTTAGGACAGTGGTTCCCAACTTGTAAGGGCTTGAGGGCCAAAATGGGAGCTTCAGGTATGGTTGTGGGCCCCACTTTAAAAATAGGCTAATTTTCATAAAGCTGGATGCCCTTCCTGATTCCACAGAATTTTTCAACTGAAAATCCTACCCCATCAATCAGCGGGATTCAATTTTATTACACAAAAACTATTTTATAATTCCATAATTGAGTGAAATTAAAGATACCGGTACCAAGAAACCAATTAAAATTTAGTCTTGACGAAGAACTCTCAACAATGTAAGTTTATATGAATTAATTTTAAAATGGTAAACAGAGCCAAAAAAATAATGTTATCAAAACAGTACTTACACAAGGACAATTTGTTAGTTCCGTAATACAATTTCTTTGAATCAAGTAGTTCCATGAAGAACTAAATAACCTATTTTCATATATCCTACTTATGTCACTTGCCTCTATCAACATACACAATTCCTGTTTCATTGCCGTAATACTGTCGATTCGTAGATATTGAAAACTGTTTAAATAATTCGGATGGTCGCAATGTTGGATTATTATATACTAGAAGTAGTGCCCGGTGGATTTATATGTTTTATGGATGATAATGAATACTACTACAGAACTGGCACATTATACATAAACTAACAGAAAAAACAAATGTAACAGGTAGTTCCGTGACGAACTAAGGAGCCTACTTTTCTTAAAATTTAAGATGCATTCCAATTTATATAAACCTATCTGCAATAATTTATCAGTGCGCGTAAAATCATGTTGGGAACAATGTCATGTATGTGATGCTCAGAATTAATCTGAAATATTACGATCTATTATAGCCTAGTGCCAATTGGTAATAATTTTTAGTATAGAAGTTACATGTAATTAAAATTGAAACTATCAGAAAGCTTAGAATCATGTTGGCAGCACTGAGGTATATTAGATACTCCAAATGAATCTAGAAAGTCAGGTACTATACGTGTGCAAAATTTAGAGCTGAAGGCTTGCATACATTTCTGATATATTGATATTAGGATTAAAAAAACAAATTGAGATAACATTTATTAACAGTTGGCAGCCCTGCTGGTTCCTACGAATACGCATAGTCATAACTGTTGTGGTACACAAAGCACATACGAAGTTTGGTTGAAATCCATTTGTTAGTATAGAAGTTATATGCATTTAAAAACATGACTTATCATCAGGCTTAGAATCGTGTTGGCAGTACTGATGTATATAAGTTACACCGAACTTGGGTAGAATATCAGGTACTATACGTGTACAAAGTTTAGAGCTGTTGGTTTGCATACTTTCAGATATATTAACATTAGGGTTAAAACATAGTGAGAGCATTTATTAACAGTTGGTTGCCCTGGTGGCTCTTTAGAATACGCGCAGTCATATGTGTTGTAGTACACATAGTACATACGAAATTTGGTTGAAATCCAATCGATAATATAGAAGTTACATGTATTTAGAAATTGGACCTACCGGCAGGCTTAGAATCATATTGGCAACACTGGCATGTATGAACTTCAGAACATTAATCTGGAATGTTATTATCTATACGTGTTCCAATTTTGGAATAGTTCGCATGCATGAGATATCCGACATAAAGCTGAAATTTCAATTGCGATTTTTCAGCAGTTGGTAGCACTGACGTCAATTTCAAGTATGGTCGTGAGATATTCAGATATATATCTTTACTCTTACCAAATTTAAATTTGGTTTTGATAGCTGACGCCGTTTATGAGTTAATAGAGGGGACACACACACAGTCAGACAGACAGACAGACACACATTTTCCCGGATCGATCTCATAAGTCTACTTTTTCCTCATTTTTGAAAAATGTGAAATGTAGGCTAAAAATATAACTTTCTGTGGTGGTAGTGGGGGTGATACGTAGTACGGTATAATGAACAAACATTCACGTCATTTTCCCATAATGATAATGTTAATAATGAATAGGGAGACGGGTATTTAATAACTACCGTACTGACACAATATAATTTACAAACGAATGGAAAAATATGATTAAAAAGAAGAGTAAGTGAAATGAAAGACCCTTGCTAGGACCTATATCTCATTGGCTGTTAGAAACGTAGAGACCAATAGTGTCGTCTGTTGTCACATAGCGCTGTAGGAAAATAATCAGAACACTTTGGAAAACTTCAGCTGTCCCGAAATCCTGAGGTAACAACAGTGTCATTTAGCGCCACATAGCGCTGAAGGATAAGGATCGGATTAAATGAAAGTAAATTTGAAAGCACCAACCCTTATTGCAGCTGATATACACCTCAATGTACTGCACCAACACCATCGCACTTATACAGAGGCATAATACGAGTATATCCATGATGATAACTTTTTCAGGGGCCTAAGAAATCTTTTTAGCCTATTTTCGATTTTGAAAAAATAGGCTTATGAGATCACCTTTTGTCCGTGTGTCTGTGTGTGCGTGTGCGTGTGTGTGTGTGTGTGTGAGGTGTGTGTGTGTGTGTGTGTGTGTGTGCCCCTAATAACATCTAAACGGCTGGAGCGATTTCAATGAAACTCGGTGAGCTCATAGCATTATTCCGGGCGACCCCGACCGTGCCCTTCAAATTTTGTTACGTCTCATCAATCCAACATGGCGGCTATGCGAAATATTTCACCAGCATTCAATATCTCCGAACCTATTCCCCATATCACCCTGGAATTTGTTAAGGTGATAGAGGGAACTACTAGAAGTTCACGCATGTGACTTTTGAAAAACTGGTAACTACGAAACCAACATGGCAGCCACGCGAATTTTCGATTTTAAATAGACGTTCCTCGCGATTTAACCAACCAAACGCAATAAAACTTGGTACTGTATATGTATATATACATTGTAATGAACCGACATCTAACTTCGTTCAATTGTTTACTTAACCACAAGATGGCGGCTGTGCGAAATATTTCACCGGCTTTCTATACCTCTGAAACTATTAGTGGTATCACCCTGAAATTTTGTAAGGAGATAAAGGGCACTACTGGAAGTTCATCTATAAGACTTTCAAAAACTGGTTAACTACAAAACGAACATGGCGGCCAAGCGAATTTGAAAATGTTAAATAGACCTTTCTCGCGATTTAATGTTCCAAACGCAATGAAATCTGGTACAGGAAATGTTCATTCACATTGTAATGCACTGGTATCTAATTTAGTTCAATTGTTTACATAACCTCAAGATGGCGGCTGTACGAATTTTAAAATTAAGTTTTAGGTAGATTTCATTAGAAAGCTAACTATTGCAATGGGTCCCATGTTTCGACTTCCGGAAAATTTCGACATATCTTCGCGTTTCACATCCCCCAGAACCCAAAACCACCGTCAGTTCAAAAGTTTATATATTATTTATGTATATATATGTATATCAGTTTCTTGTGGACACGATAACTGCCGTAATTTTGCACCAATCACTTTGAATTTTTTTGCATAATATGTATCCCTATAAAATCTCGGTCGAGTTCGTTAATGGGCAAAATCGGTCGAAGGGGGTGAAAAATGGGGGGATTTTTTCGAAACATTGAAATTTCGCTATAAATCTCTTAATACGTGAAATATCGAATCCATTCAAAGTTCATAATATGTGTCGGATAAGTGCCAATAATTTATGTCAAATAAGTTTTTTGATAGCACCAACCATTGACCAAAGGGGTGGAAAAAAGTGGGTTTTTCGGGAAACATTAATCATATCTCTCTTAATAGGCACAATATCAAAACCGTACAAAATGGACAATATTCCCCTAATAATTACCAAAAACTTATGTCTGAAAGAATTTTTGATATGACCCACCATTACGCCAAGGGATGAGAAAAATGATATCGGAATTATAAGAAAAAAGTCCTCTCGGCACGCCGGAAGGCGGAGGTAGATTTCACCGGACAAACTTGGGGATAGGCGAAAATAGGCAGAATATGCAGGTTTTCGTAGAAGGATCAGACCACATTTATTGCGAGAAGGTATTTTATAATTGGAGCTTAATTAACTTTGTTTTTCGTCATTTGATGCTTATTTTAAACATTTTAATGTCTTATGGGAACGGTAACCTTCTTGTCATTTGGGGTCCATTTTTATACTTGTGGTCACACTCTCCTTATGCAAGGTTTCGACACTGATGTGTAACTATGTAACGGTCTGTTACTTCTTCACGCAAAATTATATCTCCAGCAGATATTTTGGTTGGTTCCTCAGTTTAGGGGCTGTGACAACGCGGTCATGTAACCCCGTGTACTTAGGGATGGCTGTATTAGTCTGTAATTCAGGTAAGGACTGCAGACGGTCAATTTCAAGCAGTAGTTCCTAATGTTGCTACCAGGTACTACCGTCAACGACACCTACCTGTGAACTTGGCTATTAGATGCCACCGCAGCCAGCAACTCGCAACGAACGTTGGAACTTCCCCTCCAAAGGAAAGCATACTGAGGGATTTTTAGCGCTCTTAGAAAATCCGACGACTTCGGCCGGCTTTGTACTCGCGACCTTGGGCATAGACATTCAGCTTGCTTGCTACCAGTTACGTCGCCGAAGCCGTTTCACACTTAGTCGGATGGAATTCTGAATATGATCTCGTGCAAGTGCGTTATCTTGGCAACGTCTGATGGCTCATCCCTCATCAATTTAGTAGTGTTGCCATGGCAACTTTTGATAGCTCTTGGCATTTTCTTATAAATCCGAAATCATTTTTCTCATCCCTTGGCATAATGGTGGGTCATATCAAAAATTCTTTCAGACAAAATTTTAGGTAATTATTAGGGGAATATTGTCCATTTGTACGGTTTTGATATTGTGCCTATTAAGAGAGTTATGATTAATGTTTCCCGAAAAACCCACTTTTTCCCACCCCTTTGGTCAATGGTTGGTGCTATAAAAAAACTCTTCAAACATAAACTTTTGGGCCTTATCCGACACATAGTATGAACGTTGAACGGATTCGATATTTCACATATTAAGAGAGTTATAGCTATATTTCACTTTTTCGAAAAAAGACCCCCATTTTCACCCCCTTCGACCGATTTAGCCCAGTAACGAACTCGACCGAGATTTTATAGGTATACATATTCGGTAAAATATTCAAAGTGATTGGCGCAAAATGACGGCAGTTATCGTGTCCACAAGAAACTGATATGCATATATATATATACACACATATACATACATAAATTATATATAAACTTTTGAACTGACGGTGGTTTTGGGGTCTGGGGGATGTGAAACGCGAAGATAAGTCGAAATTTTCCGGAAGTCGAAACATGGTACCCATTGCAATAGTTAGCTTTCTAATGAAATCTACCTCTGGTTGGTTCCTCAGTTTAGAGGCTGCGACAACGCGGTCATCTAACCCCGTGTACTTTGGGTGAGTGTAGAATCTGTCTGATAAACGGTGTGAATTGTAATGGCTGTAGTAGTCTTAATTCAGGTAAGGACTGCAGACGGTCAATTTCAAGCAGTAATTCCTAATGTTGCTACCAGGTACTACCGTCAACGACACCTAGCTGTGAACTTGGCTACTAGATGCCACCCCAACCAGCAACTCGCAACGAACGTTGGAACTTCCCCTCCAAAGGGAAGCATACTGAGGGATTTTAGCTCTCTTAGAAAATCCGACGACTTTGGCCGGCTTTGAAACCGCGACCTTGGGCATAGACATTATGCATGCTACGAGTTACGTCACCGAAGCCGCTTCCCACTTAGATGAAAATACTGAATCTCATCTCGTGCACGTGCGTTGTCATGGCAACGTCTGATGGCTCATCCCTCATCAATTTAGTAGTGTTGCCATGGCAACCTCTGATAGCTCTTGGCATTTTCTTATAATTCGGAAATCATTTTTCTCATCCCTTGGCATAATGGTGGGTCATATCAAAAATTATTTCAGACAAAAGTTTTAGGTAATTATTAGTGGAATATTGTCCATTTCATACGGTTTTGATATTGTGCCTATTAAGAGAGATATGATTAATGTTTCACGAAAAAACCACTTTTTCCCACCCCTTTGGTCAATGGTTGGTGATATAAAAAAAACTCTTCAAACATAAATTTTTGGGCTTTATCCGACACATAGTATGAACGTTGAACGGATTCGATATTTCACATATTAAGAGAGTTATAGCAATGTTTCACTTTTTCGAAAAAAAGCCCCCCATTTTCACCCCCTTCTACCGATTTAGCCCAGTAACGAACTCGACCGAGATTTTATAGGTATACATATTCGGTAAAAAGTGATTGGTGAAAAATTATGGCAGTTATCGTGTCCACAAGAAACTGATATATATATACTTTTGAACTGACGGTGGTTTTGGTGTCTGGGGGATGTGAAACGCGAAGATATGTCGAAATTTTCCGGAAGTCGAAACATGGTAGCCTACCCATTGCAATAGTTAGATTTCGAATGAAATCTACCTCTGGTTGGTTCCTCAGTTTAGGGGCTGCGACAACGCGGTCATCTAACCCCGTGTACTTTGGGTGAGTGTAGAATCTGTCTGATAAACGGTGTGAATTGTAATGGCTGTAGTAGTCTTAATTCAGGTAAGGACTGCAGACGGTCAATTTCAAGCAGTAGTTCCTAATGTTGCTATCAGGTACTACCGTCAATGACACCTAACTGTGAACTTGGCTACTAGATGCCACCCCAACCAGCAACTCGTAACGAACGTTGGAACTTCCCCTCCAAAGGAAAGCATACTGAGGGATTTTAGCGCTCTTAGAAAATCCGACGACTTCGGCCGGCTTTGAAACCGCGACCTTGGGCATAGACATTCTGCATGCTACCAGTTAGCCTACGTCACCGAAGCCGCTTCCCACTTAGTCAGATGCCAATGTCAACCCCTGGCACCATCCAGCCCATGACGGGCTAAGGCCGACCAAGCGACCGCTGCCCAGCCATTTGGCCTGCAGATATTGGGGTGACGCGTGATCAGCGCGTCGGGTCCCCTCGGCCGTTAATATTGGTATTCGTGATCGGGGTGCTGTCTCACTGTCAGACAGCTACTCAATTGTCCTCACGAGGCTGAGTGCACCCCGTTCCAACCCTCACGTCAGTTTTAAAATCCCTGACGGAGCCGGGGATCGAGCCCGGGGCCTCCGGGTGTGAGGCAGGCGCGCTACCCCTACACCACGGGGCCGGCTTAGTCAGATGGAAATACTGAATCTGATCTCGTACAAGTGCGTTGTCATGGCAACGGCTCATCCCTCATCAATTTAGTAGTGTTGCCATGGCAACCTCTGATAGCTCTTGGCATTTTCTTATAATTCCGAAATCATTTTTCTCATCCCTTGGCGTAATGGTGGGTCATATCAAAAATTCTTTCAGACAAAATTTTTAGGTAATTATTAGGGGAATATTGTCCATTTTGTACGGTTTTGATATTGTGACTATTAAGAGAGATATGATTAATGTTTCCCGAAAAACCCACTTTTTTCCACCCCTTTGGTCAATGGTTGGTGCTATCAAAAAACTTATATGACATAAATTGATGGCACTTATCCGACACATATTATGAACTTTGAATGGATTCGATATTTCACGTATTAAGAGAGTTATAGCGAAATTTCAATTTTTCGAAAAAAAAGCCCCCCATTTTCACCACCTTCGACCGATTTTGCCCATTAACGAAATCGACCGAGATTTTATAGGGATACATATTATGTAAAAGATTCAAAGTGATTGGTGCAAAATTACGGCAGTTATCGTGTCCACAAGAAACTGATATACACATATATATATATATAAATTATATATAAACTTTTGAACTGACGGTGGTTTTGGGGTCTGGGGGATGTCAAACGCGAAGATATGTCGAAATTTTCCGGAAGTCGAAACATGGGACCCATTGCAATAGTTAGCTTTGTAATAAAATCTACCTATAATGCCAAGAGCTATCAGAGGTTGCCATGGCAACACTACTAAATTGATGAGGGATGAGCCGTTGCCATGTCAACGCACTTGCACGAGATCATATTCAGTATTTCCATCTGACTAAGCCGGCCCCGTGGTGTTGGGGTAGCGCGCCTGCCTCTCACCCGGAGGCCCCGGGTTCGATCCCCGGCTCCGTCAGGGATTTTAAAACTGACGTGAGGGTTGGAACGAGGTGCACTCAGCCTCGTGAGGACAATTTAGTAGCTGTCTGACAGTGAGACAGCACCCCAATCACGAATACCAATATTAACGGCCGAGGGGACCCGACGCGCTGATCACGCGTCACCCCAATATCTGCAGGCCAAATGGCTGGGCAGTGGTCGCTTGGTCGGCCTTAGCCCGTCATGGGCTGGATGGTGTCAGGGGTTGATTTTGACATCTGACTAAGTGGGAAGCGGCTTCGGTGACATAACTGGTAGCATGCAGAATGTCTATGCCCAAGGTCGCGGTTTCAAAGCCGGCCGAAGTCGTCGGATTTTCTAAGAGCGCTAAAATCCCTCAGTATGCTTTCCTTTGGAGGGGAAGTTCCAATCTTCGTTACGAGTTGCTGGTTGGGGTGGCATCTAGTAGCCAAGTTCACAGCTAGGTGTCATTGACGGTATTACCTGGTAGCAACATTAGGAACTACTGCTTGAAATTGACCGTCTGCAGTCCTTACCTGAATTACAGACTAATACATCGATTACAATTCACACCGTTTATCAGACAGATTCTACACTCACCCAAAGTACACGGGGTTAGATGACCGCGTTGTCGCAGCCCCTAAACTGAGGAACCAACCAGAGGTAGATTTCATTAGAAAGCTAACTATTGCAATGGGTAGGCTATCATGTTTCGACTTCCGGAAAATTTCGACATATCTTCGCGTTTCACATCCCCCAGACCCCAAAACCACCGTCAGTTCAAAAGTATATATATATATCTCATTTTCTTGTGGACACGATAACTGCCGTAATTTTTCACCAATCACTTTTTACCGAATATGTATACCTATAAAATCTCGGTCGAGTTCGTTACTGGGCTAAATCGGTAGAAGGGGGTGAAAATGGGGGGCTCTTTTTCGAAAAAGTGAAACATTGCTATAACTCTCTTAATATGTGAAATATCGAATCCGTTCAACGTTCATACTATGTGTCGGATAAAGCCCAAAAATTTATGTTTGAAGTTTTTTTTATAGCACCAACCATTGACCAAAGGGGTGGGAAAAGTGGGGTTTTCGGGAAACATTAATCATATCTCTCTTAATAGGCACAATATCAAAACCGTACAAAATGGACAATATTCCGCTAATAATTACCTAAAATTTTCTGAAAGAATTTTTGATATGACCCACCATTATGCCAAGGGATGAGAAAAAGGATTTCGGAATTATAAGAAAAGGCCAAGAGCTATCAGTGGTTGCCATGGCAATACTACTAAATTGATGAGGGATGAGCCATCAGAGGTTGCCAAGATAACGCACTTGCACGAAATCATATTCAGAATTCCATCTGACTAAGTGTGAAGCGGCTTCGGTGACGTAACTGGTAGCAAGCATGCTGAATGTCTATGCCCAAGGTCGCGAGTTCAAAGCCGGCCGAAGTCGTCGGATTTTCTAATAGCGCTAAAAATCCCTCAGTATGCTTTCCTTTGGAGGGGAAGTTCCAACGTTCGTTGCGAGTTGCTGGCTGCGGTGTCATCTAGTAGCCAAGTTCACAGGTAGGTGTCGTTGACGATAGTACCTGGTAGCAACATTAGGAACTACTGCTTGAAATTGACCGTCTGCAGTCCTTACCTGAATTACAGACTAATACAGCCATCCCTAAGTACTGAGGAACCAACCAAAATCTCTGCGGGAGATATAATTTTGCGTGAAGAAGTAACAGACCGTTACATAGTTACACATCAGTGTCGAAACCTTGAATAAGGACAGTGTGACCACAAGTATAAAAATGGACCCCAAATGACAAAAAGTTTACCGTTCCCATAAGACAATAAAATGTTTAAAATAAGCATAAAATGACGAAAAACAAAGTTAATTAAGCTCCAATTATAAAATACCTTCTCGCAATAAATGAGGTCTGATCCTTCTACGAATACCTGCATATTCTGCCTATTTTCGCCGATCCCCAAGTTTCTCCGGTGAAATCTACCTCCGCCTTCCGGCGTGCCGAGAGGACTTTTTTATTACTTGTCTCGTAATCATGCGATCGAAGTGAAAGTTTGAATAATGAACCTACGCAATAATTTTCCTTTATTGGTACATGACACTATGTCCTATACATTTAACAATCCAACATGGCGACCATTCGAAATATTTAGACGGCTCTGAATATCTACGAATGTATTATAGCAATCAAACTGATTTTTTTTATGTTCATAGGGGCTATGAACTTAAGTTCACCTATAGGACTTTAAATAACCTGGTGATCACAAATCCAACATGTCGGCGACGCGAATTATAAATATTCACATGTACGTTTCTCGCAATTTAACCTTCCGAGTGCAGTGAAACTTGGTACAGTAAATTCTTATACGAATGTTAATCCACTGGCTTCTAATTTATTTCAATTGTTTCCATAACCACAAGATGGCAGCTGTGTGAAATTTTAAAATCTCCTTACTACTTCTTGTGTCCTAATCATGCGATTGAAGTTTGAATGCTACACGTACACAATAATCTTCATGTAACAATACATAACTCTAGGACCTACATATATAAAATCCAAAATGGCGACCATCCAAAATATTTAGTCGGTTCTCAATATCTACGAATCTATTACAGCAATCATACTGAAATTTTGTATGTTGATAGTGGCAGTTAACATAAGTAGGATATATGAAAATAGGTTGTATAGTTCTTCACGGAACTACTTGTGTACTACTGTAAATACTCCCCGTGACTGAAATTTATAAGCAGCGCAAGATGCAGCACTATTTTCGCAATTCTGCACCAGAACACGGGTAGGGGCGGCGTGATGCAGCCCGCTTTGTCAGTCAACAATCATCATCATTCATCATTTTCTTCGGCTTATCCCAATTAATTGGGGTCGCCGGAGCCAACCTGGCTCATTTTTTGGTTTTGGCCGGGGATTTAAGACCGGATGCCCTTCCTGACGCCACGTGATTTTTCAGGTGAAAATTTCGCCCAGCTGTCACCGGGATTCGATCCACGGCCGTCCGGGTGAAAGACGAGCAGCTAAGCCACTGCGCCATCACGCTCCCCTTTGTCAGTCAACAATAGACTTATTAAAATAATTATTCTTTCAGTTACACTACTACGTACATTAATGGCCTTAAAACATGTTTCTCAAGTTCCTTTTGTCAGTTATTCTAAATTTAGAGAACGGAGAGGGTTGTCCAAAATATCAAATGGACATTGTTACCAGCAGGGTTTCAAACGGTATATAAAATTCGTTGTAATTAGGTGAAACGGTTTAGATTTGTGCCAAAGGGCCTAAATGCAGGAAATGGAGTGGTCTGTCCGAAATTTCAAGTAGACATTGTTGCTCGTCGGTTTCCAAAGGGTAAACACATAAAGTTTGGTTCAGATCGGTGAAATGGTGTAGATTTGTGCCAAAGGGCCTAAATGCAGGGAATGGAGTGGCCTTTCCAAAATTTCATGTAGACAGTGTTACTCACAGAGTTCCAAAGGGTATGTATACAAATTTTGGTTCAGATCGGTGAAACAGTGTAGATTTGTGCCAAAGGGCCTAAATGCAGGAAATGGAGTGGTCTGTCCGAAATTTTATGTTGACAGTGTCACTCGCTAGGTTCCAAAGGTTAAGTATACAAATTTTGGTTCAGATCGGTGAAACAGTGTAGATTTGTGCCAAAGGGCCTAAATACAGGGAATGGAGTGGTCTGTCCGAAAGTTCATGTAGACAGTGTTACTTGCAGGGTTCGAAAGGGTAAGTATACAAAATTTGGTTGAGATAGGTGAAACGGTGTAGATTTGTGCCAAAGGGCCTAAATGCAGGGAATTGAGTAGTCTGTCCGAAATTTCATGTAGACAGTCATACTCGCAGGGTTCCAAATGGTAAGTATACACATTTGGTTCAGATCGGTGGAACGGTGTAGATTTGTACAAAAGGGCCTAAATGCAGAGAATGGAGTGGTCTGTGCGAAATTTAAAGTAGACAGTGTTTTCGTCGGGTTCCAAAGGGGAAGTATACAAATTTTGGTTCAGATCGGTGAAACGGTGTAGATTTGTATAAATAATAGAAAGACAGACAAACCAACATTGAGTTTTATATAATATAGCTTTACTCATGCTAGTGCAACAATCACAATAACGCAGGTTATCACAAAATTCTACACACACGCCCATGTATACGGGGCAACATGACCACGATGTCTAAGCCCCGCAAATGAAATATTAACTGTGGATAAGATAGGATAGAGAATGCTACAGTCCAATAAATCCTTGAGCAACACTGAAAAATTGCTTCAAATACAATCTCCAATTTACACATGCTAGTACAACAATCACAATAACGCAGGTTATCACAAACATTCTACACACACACCCATGTACACGGGGCAACATGACCACGATGTCTAAGCCCCGCAAATGAGATAAGAATGTCTACACATGAAAACTGCAAAGTAGTGATAGGAGAATGTAGGAATGTTTGGCACTATGTTTCTCTGACAGGATAGCATTACACTACATTCTGCTAATATGCTGATTTACTGTGCATACGACAGCAAGGAGATGTCAATCGGTCAGTTTTCTCATGTGTCATTTAGCAAATTTCACCAGACTATCATGATACAGAGTAAATCGTTGTTGCCTAGTGACAACCTGTCCATCAATGGTGCGGCGTTGACTATCATGATATAGTGCTAGTCGTTGTCGCCTAGCGACAAATATGTCCGTCAAGTTATTAGATCGTTGAAACGGTGTAGATTTGTGCAAAAGGGCCTAAATGCAGGGAATGGAGTGATCTGTCCGAAATTTAAAGTAGATAGTGTTACCCGCTGGTTCCAAAGGGTAAGTATACAAATTTTGGTTCAGATCGGTGAAACGGTATAGATATGTATAAATAACAGACTAACAAACCAACATTGAGTTTTATATATATAGATTTAAACCCTAGAGTAATGTACTATTGGGGGCGTGGTGGCTCAGCGGTCTAGCTGTATGCCTCTCACCAAGGCAGTCCGGGTTCGATTTCCGGTCAATGCATGTGGGATTTTCGAAGTGAAATGCCATGTCCTGTGGTTCGGATTCCATGTAAAAAGGAGGTCCCGTGGCTCATGATCTCAAGATTAACGGTCACGTTAAAACTACAAGCTTCCTTCCTTCCTTTTAATGTACTATTACATGAGGCTTATTGCGTAGGTGTGTTATTAAAACTTCAGTCACTTGGTTAGGACACAAGAAATAAAAACGAGATTTTAAAATTTCACACAGCTGCCATATTGTGGTTATAAAAGCAATTGAAATAAATAAGATGTCAGTGGATTAATATTTGTAGGTCTATAAGCATTTACCGTACCAAGTTTCACTGCACTTTGATGGTTAAAGCTCTAGAAACGTCCATTTAAATATATAATTTTCGCATCGCCGCCATGTTGGATTAGTGATTACCAGGTTATTGAAAGTCCCATATGTGAACTTATGTTCATAGCCTTTATCAACATACAAAACTTCAGTTTGAGTGCTGTAATAGATTAGTAGATATTGAGAACCGTCTAAATATATCGGATGGTCGCCATGTTTGATTTTATGTACGTCATAGAGCTATGTACTATTACATGACGATTACTGCGTAGGGTCATTATTCAAACGTTGACTCCGATCACATTATTAGGACACAGGAAATAAAAATAATAATTTTAAAATTTCGCACAGCTGCCATATTTAAGTTATGTAAACAATTGAACTAAATGAGATGTCAGTGCATTACAATGTGTACAAACATTTTCTGTACCAAGTTTCACTGTGTTTGGATGGTTAAATCGCGAGAAAAGTCTATTTAAATGTTTCAACTTCGCTTGGCCGTCATGTTCGTTTTGTACTTAGCAGGGTTTTGAAAGTGACATAGTTGAACTTCTAGTAGTACCGTTTATCACCGTACAAAATTTCAGGGTGTTATCAGTGTCATAGTTTCTGAGATATAGAATAAAATCACTTCAGCTGTTTAGATTTTATTAGTGGGACACACACACAAACGCAGACAAATGGTGATCTCATAAGACTATTCTTTCATAAATGAAAATAGGCGAAAAGTGGGTTCATTATTTCGTGGGTAAAGGGGAGAGAGGTCAGTGACCTGCTGTTGCAGGCTCATTGGGTCCTGCACTGTGCGATGCGGCACGTTGTATACCGGTTCGCCATCAATCATACTAATATATAAAAATGAGATGGTGTGTGTCTGTCTTTCTGTCTGTCTGTCTGTCTGTTACCTAATAACGCAAGAACCACTGGTCCGATTTAAATGAAATTTTGTATGGATGTAGCTGAAATACCAGGGTTACATATAGGATACTTTTAATTTCGATATTTTGCACTATTAAGAAATGGCGACCATTTTAGTGACGTCACTACACCCTTTGGTTTCAAAATTTCATATTTCCATATCAAATAAAAAGAGAACGGTAGGAAATAGCAAACTTTTGATGGCACATACGATCTTTGAAATTTAATTTCCTATCCAAAAGGTCCTTATCACTTTTCGTGTATCTCCAACGGTTAGCGAGTAAAACCTACGTTTGAGACGTCACTACACCCTTCGGTTTCAAAATTTCTTATTTCCATTTCAAATAAAAAGAGAACGCTAAGAAATAGCAAACTTTTGATGGTATAAACGAGCTTTAGCATTTAATTTTCTATCCAAAAGGTTCTTATCACTTTTCGTGTATCTCCGCCGGTTAGCGAGTAAAACCTAAATTTGTGCAATAAAACACGGTCAACACCGAGCGGTGCAGTATATCTCTACATATATAAATAGAAAATTTGTCTGGTTTCTTTTCTGAATTTCTACGGAAATTTGAGTTATTTACACGTTTCAGACTGTTTTATGATAGATGCGCGCGAAAATAATGTTTTGGTCTGTCTGTCTGTTTGTTTGATTGTCTGTGGACAAATTTGTTCCCTTATAACTCGAGAACGGCTGGGTGTATCAACGTAAAATTTGGTACAGATATCCATCAGAGGCACGACACTAATCATTGATGTAACCCTTCTCCGTACCTCTCATAAAAGGGGGCCTACCCCCTTAAAATGCATGCTGAAATAGGAGTAGAAGGACGAGACAAAGATCATTTTCAGCCCCTCGATGTGAGAGACAAAACTCGGGGGCCCTAAAGGGTCCCCGAAATCTACATTTTAAGGCCCTAAAACCAACCGTTTTTGAGATATTGCCAGAAAACTAATTTCATTTAATAAACAAATGAACGAATACAAGCCGGTAACCATGGCAACAGATTCTTAGAGATCCATCTATTGCTGTAAGACGCAATGCAATTCCATTAATTACATTGGTGTGAAAGTTTGCAAACGGCTAGAAGGTTATCACGGAACCAAATTAAGCTGTAAAATTCATCAATACGTATAATACGCTTAAGGGGGTCAAGGGGTACACTAGAATTTTTTCTCGCGATTTACACCTCCGGGTGTGGTACGGCAGGTCTATTATATTCCTATCCCTATATTGCTTGCCACGGTGGGTGAGTGGTTATAGTGTCGGACTACCAACCCCAAGATTGCAGGTTCGCCCCTGGCCATGGTAAGTGATTTTTGAAGGCGACAAAAATCACGATACTCATTTCATACGTTGTTGACAAGTTAAAGAACCCATTTGAATTCAGTAGGCCGTGTTCAATGGCAAAATTAATCTCGGGATTTTCCGCCAACACAAAGTTCCTCCATTCTCTACTTGAAAGCGCTGTAGTGTCAAGGAGTTTAGATATCTAACCTCCTTGACTTTCATAGCGTTCAAAGGAACGACGAAATTCGACATGCAAGCTACCCTCTGGGTGTCAATTAACAAAGCTTGCACCAGGCACCCGAGGCCATACGATATTATTATTATTATCCCTATATTATATTATTATTATTATATTATGGCGTACAACGAGAAGACAAAGCCCCTCGGTGCCAGAAACAAAACTTGGGGGCCCTAAAGGGTCCTCGAAAACTACATTATAAGGCCCTAAAACCAAAAGTATCTGAAATATTCGCAGAAAACTAATTTAATTTAATTTAACAAACTAATGAAGGAATGGAAATCGCTAACCATGACAACATTATCTCAAGGGGTGGCATCCAACTTTCCATCTATTTCTGTAAGAAGTAATGTCACTCCATTTATTACATTTCTGTGAAAGTTTGCAAATGGCTATACGGTTATCACGGAACCAACGTAGACTGTATAATTCATCAATGCAATTAAGGGGGTCAAGGGGTAACCTAGATCTTTTTCATGCAATTTTCACGTGCGACATATAGTACAGAAGGTCTATTATATCTCCAAACATTTTCAAAGTGGAATGCCATGCCCTGTGGTTCAGATTCCACGTAAAATGGAGGTCCCGTGGCTTATGATCTCGCGATTAATGGTGACGTAAAACTACAATCTTCCTTTATATCTCCAAACAGCAACATTATTTTTAAAAATTCCTGAATTATATCAGCATTTTTTGCGGCTTTTAGGAATTTGGGCCATTTGAGACTAAAGAACCTGAATTTTCATGCACCATAAGCCTTTATAATTTATGGAAGAGGTCTTCCTGTGTATGGGGACCTAACACAACGTAGAGGGTCATTTTTTATGTGAGGTGTATTGCGTTTCGTCTACAAGGCTTTCAATTCTATTTCACGTCAAGAAGTACACGTTAGGTGAATTTAGTTTGAGAGCAAATTTTAACTAATCTTTTTTTTTTTTTCGACATACGGGTTCATCGTAAGGATGATTTTGTTTGATACTGTATGGTAGATATACCCATATTTGAATATCTGGGTGATATGTTGTATACAATAGAATTGTCTGTCTGTCTTTCTGTGTATCTTTATGTACGCCTATAAATCGTGTTCGGAGGCGTGGTGCATCGTAAAATTAGGTATGGTAAACATGAGTCAATACACCAATCATTTATAAAACTCCTCACCGCACTTTTCATACAGTAGAAGGGTGGATATAGGGAAAAACGTCTCAAAATACATGCTAAAATAGGCGAAATATAAAAATTATCCTAGAAGGACGATCAAAGCATATGTTGCGCGTCTCAATGTGAGACACAAAATACGCGAGTCTATAAGGGGTCTCCAAAAACCACATTTTAAGGCCCTTAAATTAACAGTGTGTGTGATATTCCCAGAAAACAAACTTCGTTTTGATAAACTTATGAAGGAATGACAAGCCGCTAACCATTGCAACAGTAGCTCAATTGATAATGTCTGGTGCGTCTCTAAAAGCAACAGTACTTAAAAGGGACGTAACACCAATAACATTATTATTATTATTATAATGTCTGGTGTTAACACCGAACACCGTTCGAAGAACGGGTACTTCTGCTAGTTCTTTATAAAATTACTTTGTTCATTTTTGCGGAACAGAAAGTACTTTAAAACGAGCAATTCTTTCATGACTTTTAAAATAATAATAAAAAAAATAAAGCTTTCCCGGGTCGCATGTGGCCCGCTGGCTGAGAGTTGGAAACCACTATTTTAGAAGAAGCTTTCTTTTTATGAAAGTTAGCATGCTGTTGACAAATTAACCATATCCTTAACTGTAACAGCTAACATAGCATTTTACTTGCAGATGGGCAATGTTCGCTGTCATCTGCTGCGGATGGTCCTTGCAACTGCACAACTGAGCTCAGGATGGACGGCTCCTCAGGATGAGATCATCTGGAGCATTTATAACCGCTTCTTCAGAGAGGCGCAAGGACCTCTTGTATTGTCACTAAACATGGACAGAAGTGCAGAGGAGAAAATTACAGCGTGGGGATCAACCAGCCTATACACTTCAAAAAGAAACGGCAACAATATCCCATCGCAACATGCTGGGAACTGTGAATATCACCTCATTAAGTCGGTTCACTGTGTAGGAAGTACAGTGTTCACTGTGGACTGTTGTTCCAGCCACGAATGGAGGTCCTTCCAGTCGTCTGTTAAAGCAGAAGGTTACATGGTATTCATTAATCGCAAGGAATGCGTCGATATCTGCATGAGCAAGTTTCAAGCTCATGCCACTTGGAACCCACGAGCTCGATTTTTTATTGCACTTGGGGAAATTGACGGAATTCGAAATCAAAAAGGGACTTGGGTTCGCAACATTCTTTCTCAGCTATGGTCAAGAAATGTGGCAAATGGTGTACTGGTAAAATTGAGAGGAAACTTTTCTGCTACAAATACTCTACAAGCTTACACCTGGTTTCAATACACTGATTCACAGAAATGCAATCCTCACATAAGACTATTAGATATCTGGAAAGATGGACGATTTGTGGATACCACCTGTCTTTATCCGTCAAAATTTGTCTCCAATTTTCATGGATGTCCCTTGGCATATTCTATGCTTAAATTTCCACCATACGTAGGTCATGTGAATATGGATGAAAAATATCCAGGACTTGAACCTGGTTTATTTGATAAAATAGCAAAAAGGGCAAATTTCACACCAGTGTTAATAAGTATTCGTAAACCCGTCAATCCAGATTGGGGCACACAGTACCCTAATGGCAGTTGGACTGGTCTAGTTAGTGACGTCATATACGACCGAGCTGATGTGGTGTTCGGATTATTGCGACTCAAAGAGTTTCCCTTTGTCGACACTACTGTTACATATCTATCAAGTAGTGCCCGATGGGTTATTCCTGTGTTAAACGAAATTCCTCCTTGGCGATCTTTACTCTTAATATTTCCCACGGAAATTTGGATCATTTTGCTGACTGCATACGTGTTAGTATCAACACTGCTGTATTTGACGGCCAATAGAAAGAACTTTAAGGGGTGGGAAACATCCAGATACTTGCCTTCCTCCTTGGAAACCTGTCTGCTGATTATCCTGGGAGGTTCTGTCAGTCCATTCCCTGCTGCCTCGTGTCTGAGATCTATTTTAATCATCTGGATAGTTGGCTCCTTGTTAATAAATACCGCTTATAAGTCTTGCCTGATTAGTGTACTCACACAACCCAAATTCGGTCCACAAATATCTACCGTAAAAGAACTAGTAGATTCTGGCTTAAAAGTTGGGATCCTGCACGCTCTAAAACACTACTTTGACGATGAAACCGATCCCACTATGAGAAGGGTGCTCGAGAATTATTACTTGTGTGAGACCACTGAAGAGTGTTTCAGAAATGTGATTATGAAGGACAATACGGCTTGCATAATCAACGAGTGGGCTGCGATACATGTTGCAATAGAGAAATATCTTCGGAAGGGAATTTTGCCAAACGTTTTTTTGCTCGATCAAAATTTCATATCATTTCGCATTGCCATGCTGATGCCTAAGGGTAGTAGTTTACTGCACAGCTTTAACAGAATTATAGAAGGCTGTTTGCAGGGAGGAATTGTGGACAAGCTCCTGTCCGACTTGAATATGTACAACTTAGTGAATGAGGCGTATAAACCACATGACGACAATGTAGTGTTAACCTTATCAAAGCTACAAGGTGCATTCTTCCTCCTCTTAATAGGATTGGCGATCAGTACATTAACGTTCTGCATCGAAGCTTTTACATTTAAATGTGGTCTACGCAACAAAGTTGGTGCTATCTTTTATAAAGGTACTGAGTTTCGTCAAAGGTGTCCTGCTAAGTGAATTGCTTCGGTTATGTATTAAGTATAGAATGTTGTGATTAAATTAATTTCATAACAGATGAGTCTGCATTCTTCTTCCGTTCCATATAGTGTTTCAAAATGGTACCTTTCTCAGAGCATCCAGTAAGTTCGGATCTAGGCTAAGTGGGTTGTACATGTATGTTACACTTTGACCCGCAAGGTCCAGAGTTCGATTTAATTATTATTATTATTAATGCCTTTATTGTGGCGAAGTTAGGGCTCTTGGCCATCTCTTACACTTAACCACACACAGTGCAACTTGTTACAAATGAATACTCATTTATGTCATTCATAACCTACCAAACGTAAGTACTAGAATATTAAACCCAGCTGATTTCTCGTGGCGCGCAGACAATAGTTGTCCTTCCGTATGGTCACCAGATGTAGGTCTTTCGATTTGCGGCCCGTGGATACCTGCGTGTCATGACAAAAATGGTGATGAATATGTCATTAACTCCAGTTTTGGACCTTCATCTGGTGACCATACAGAAGGAAAATTAATATCTGCGCGCCAGGAGAAATCAGCTGGGTTTGAACATAGATGTCTTCCCGTGTACTATATACAGCACATTCCACGAACATAAAGTCTGTCATTGCCAGCTTCACTTATTCAGCGCCTCCTTTTAAGTAGATTTCATGAGAAAGCTACCTATTGCAATGGCACCATGTTACGACTTCCGAAAAATTTCGTTACATCTTCGCGCTTCACATCCCCCAGACCCCAAAACTACCGTCAGTATAAAACATGTCCCCGATCCTTGGATGTGACGGGTAATCTCAAGAACCACTGGATGGATTTTGATGCGGTTTTCACCATTCTCTAAAGGATATCTCGAGGAAGGTTTCTGTAGAAAAACATTTATTTATGACCAAAGGAAGCCGAGCAGTAATGATTTCAGTGAATCGAGTCAAAGAAAAACCTGCCGTCCATGCGCCATTTAATCTTACGCTGGGTAACCCGTTAAAATATCTATATACTATAAGCATAAGAATTGTTCAGCCTAAAAAGTTCTACAAAAGAGTCCCGGACAGCATATCTGTACCTTTAATATATAGCCCACTGTAAGTGTATTTACATTTTCATTTCTTCCAACAATTTCCATTCAGTGGAAATTTAAATTACTAGCATTGGAGCGAGTTAACGAGCTGGCGAGCGAGCCTATCACCCCAGTTTGGACAGCATCAAACTGTCGAGTAGTGTAGAATCAGACTTCGAGGAGAGCATATGTGATCGGAGTTTCGCTGTTCACCTCGGCTTTTCTGAATTGCTTCTGGAACCTGCCGTCCGTGTGCCTTTTAAGCTTACGCTGGGTAAACCGTTAAAGATACCGGGCGAAGCCGGGGCGGGTTGGTAGTCCCTAATAAATGACATCAGATTTTAGAAAGCCGAGAAAAATATTGGAAACCATTAAAAAACAAGAAGTTCCGTGACGAACTAAAATTCTTAAAATTTAAGATGCATGCCAATGATTAATTTTTATGGACCTATCTAGAAAAATGATGAAATAAGGGTACTATACGTGCGCAAAGTTTAGAACTGTTGGCTTGCATACTTTCTGATATATTGCTATTAGGGTAAATAATATGAACAGCATTTATTAACAGTTGGCAGCCCTGATTGCTCTTAAGAATACGTATAGTCATACCTGTTATGGTACACATAGCACATACGAAATTTGGTTGAAATCGAATTGATAGTTTAGAAGTTACGTGTATTTAAAAATTGGTCCTATCAGCAGGCTTAGAATCATGTTGGTAGCACTGAAATGTATTAGTTGCTCCAAATTAATCTAGAATGTCAGGCACTATACGTGTGCAAAGTTTAAAGCTGTTGGCTCGCATACTCTCTGATATATTGGTATTTAGATTTAAAAAAATAGAGAGAGCATTTATTGACAGTTGGCAGCCCTGGTGACTCTTAAGAATACGCCCAGTCATATCTGTCTGGGTACACATAGTACATACGAAGTTTGGTTGAAATCCAATTGATAGTGTAGGAGTTATATGCATTTAAAATGGGACTTATCAGTAGGCTTAGAATCATTTTGGCAACACTGACATGTTTGGCCTCCTGAAAATTAAACTGAAGTATTACTATCTATATGTGTGCCGATTTTGGAATATTTCCCATGTATACATTCCAAGATATCCAACATGGAGCTCAAATTTTAATTGCGATTTTTCAGCAGTTGGTAGCACTGACATCATTTTCAAGTGTGACATGAGATGTTCCGGTATAGATCTTAACTCATACCAAATTTGGTTTCGATTGCTGCAGCTCTTTAGGAGTTGATACGGACACACACACACACACACAGACAGACTGGCAGACAGACAGACACACATTTTCCCGGATCGATCTCATAAGTCTACTTTTTCCTCATTTTTGCAAAATGTGAAAAGTAGGCTAATAAAATAAGGAAGCTGGTTAGGATATTTTACTTGGAGTAAAATACATACATTAGATTAACATTCTTAAGTTATCTATTCTCAGTATTTGATAAAATAATGTGAAGTGTATGTGTTTGATAAACAGCTGAGATAAGTGTTCTTGATTGAAACAATGTTACTTTATTCCTGAATTTGCCTTTGTTGCAATATGTAGGAATTTTCCTAATTTTGTAACCTCAAAATATTATCATATGGGTTACATCCAGTTCAGAATAAGTTACTTTTGGCGTGTTACAAGAATCTCAATCATAGCCTTATTAGAAAACGAAGAAAGGTTTAGTGTAATGAAGCCTGATAATGTGCACGATACACATGCTAAAGAGCACACAGTATTCTTAAGGGGATACGGAATCGCCTATCTTACCAATGTTAAATTTGATTAATTCATGTTCCTTTTCCTCTGGATCTAATAGTAGTATGAAGGTGAAATTAATTTCACATTTCATTCAAACCTTACTTGATATTCAGTATTAACGGGGTGCTTTTTCATATTGGACTTCAGGAGAATCAGAGTTTTGTTTAAACTGCCAAAAAATATTACTTTTTCTTAATAAAACAGCCAAAACCCAAACAGTTTTACTTTAAATAAGGAAACTTCTCCATTAAAATATTAACTACTATGGGAGAAATTGAGGAGCTTGTTTTCAAAACTGAATATCTCCAAAAATTTTAAAAAAATTAAAAATTTGGTTGATTCGGTAACATTTGCCTCAGCTACATTGGATGGTAAAACATTTTTTTGATCAAATGTTAATATTTCCCAATGACAAGGCAGTGAAAAAAAAAAGATGCTTTTCGTTCAAAACTGAACATATCCATCACTTATAATGTATTGAACTAAATGATTTTTTTTTTTTGAAATTATGACATTTAATTTCGAATTTTACCTATTAATATTATGTTCAAAATAAATATTATGAATTAAGATAAATATTTGTGATTATGTGAAATATCCATCTTCCCATAGCTAAATACACCAAACTTTTTTTTTCAAAACTAAATATATCCATTCATTTGTGTCAATCTTTTATCAATAAAATGTAATGTACTATATGCAATTTGGTGCACTTTTGGTAATAGTATGTTGCTTTTTCTAGCTATCATTTAAACTACATATTACTCCATTTTGATAATCCTGTCTGAAGATATACATTTTTCGTCTCTCCTGTAAAATTTATGAATGTGGAGATATTCAGTTTTGAAAACAAGCTCCTCAATTTATGGTGAAAATTTCACAGCTCTGTGATAACTATCCGCCTAGAAAAAGGAACATACATTTTAAATAAAATGGAACTGAGAAAGCTGCAGTTAAAATTTCCACACGTGATGATTATCTCATTTTTAGCGCAAGTGTAAATCAAAATTATGGCAATTTCTAATGTTTAACTATAATGTGTTACACATCATTTTGAAGGGCAGACTTCAGACATTCATAAAATATTTAAAAAATATACAATATTGATTTTGACAATTTTAACCGTTCCATATCCCCTTAAAAAGTGCCCCGATCGGAACGTGGCCATATTTGTGTAAGTGGCTAAACACATCTGCCCGGACAGCAGTGATACTCCGAGTCTTACTTAACATATATGACTACTCGAAGGGCATCTGTATCTTAAAGCCATTTCTATATTTCAAGAATGGAATATGTACAATAGCAACTTAAGTTTTCCCAGAGGTTTTCCTATTCCTATTCTTCTTCTGAAATAGGATGTTTAATAAAACTTCTACTAAAAACGCGCACAGGGAGATAGAATGACCCAGCACTAGTAATATGAAAGCTCCTTGAAGGTGCATTAATTCGAGAGGGAATTCCTTGTCCTCTTCGTCGTGTTCATCTTCGTCAGGATGGCTGTATGAATGCTTCAGTGTCATAGTCCCCGTCATATCATCCAGCCACTGAACCAACAATCCAGCCTCTGTCACTCGCCAGGTGATATGATTGAAGCGTTCCAACAGCGGGTGCCCTCGAGTAAATAACATGCCAGCGATACCGCCACCAATACTGTCCGGCAACCAGTGCAGGTTTCCACCCCCGTGAGACTTTCCTCGATAATTGTACAAAGTACTTGAAGATATAGTAGCGACACCACCATGTTCGGATATCCTAGAAAACACATCAAATGCACCGAAGTCAAACTGGCGACGATGCAGGATTTTTGCATGTACAGAACTATGAGAAGCATCGAAGAAATCATCGAAGGCTGGCGTGTAAAAGATCTCTAGATCTGAATCAGCGATCTCTTGTTCGCTGTTAATTTGATGCTCTAATCCAGGATTTGCGAGCAGACTGAACAGTGCCGACTGGTAGGCAGTTCTAATTAGAAGACAGTACATTGTATAAAGGATAAGGAAAATACGAATGAACATAGATTTAGGCATCACATCTACAGTGACACTGAGTAGAATCGCAAATGCCACATCTAACGTTCTCATGAGTTTTCTGTACCACAGTACCTCGGTAAAACCTAAATGAAAATTGCGAGCAAAGGTGTAGGATAACTCAGCCAGCATCTTGAGAAATATTGCAGAAAGTAATAAAGACAGTAGTATATAGGACCAGAGAGCAAGAGAAAAACTTCCAACTATACTCTCCCAGCGAGGCTTCGAACCAGCAATCTGCACAACCCAGTGATACTCTTCAATTAAGTATGGATACAGGCCATCAAACTGTCCAATTCTTTCGGGAGTAATGTAGAAATTTCCAAAACCAATTTCCGATATACCCGTTTGAAGGTTATGCAGCAATTCTATCCACGTAGTGTCGTTTGCTTGTTGACGTAAAGAACAAAATCGTATTGAAAGTTTTAGTTTTCTCTCTATGACCTGCAGTAGCTTGATTTCAAATCCGTCTTCATATCGAAGATCCTTCTCAGGCTCCACAACATATGGAGGATGCACTGCCGCTGAGGCCAAGAGAGGGCAGTGGTGAAGATTGCCTGGCACTTTGTTAGGAAATAACTCCACATCTCGTGATAATGTTGTTGTCCATTGATCTAACAGAGTTATTTTGTCAACATCCTCATTGCATCTTCCTGCGGGATGATATGGGAACCTAGTAAATATGTTTATAGCAGAATTCAACCTCGAGCTCTCTGAAACCAGGACAATAACGTCATAAATATTTCGTTTCCACATCTGAGATAGCAGTTCTCTTGTAATGTTCTCTTCATATTGGATGGAGTCAATCAAAGCAATAACGATATACTTTGCTCTAGCATTCCAAGCAGAGCACAGTTCCATGTTGACCTGCGGTTGGAGCAAGATGATGTAGCCTTTGTCGGAGTGCGTATGTTCGTTACCAAGCTCGCTGCAGCGGTCAGGTGAAGGGGTGAATGACTCTATCCTCCACCACGAGGCTGAATGAAGAGTCTGGAAGATTCCATCAGCCACGTCAGGTGCTGAATTTGTCGATATGACGAGGCTGCGTGGTGACATATACTTCTCAGCTATATATTTCACACAAGCGTTCAGTTCACTGCGGTGTATGTCCATTCTCCATAGCGCTGTAACGATGTTTGCCAGGAGCAACAGGTAGCCTGATTTGGGGAAGATCCTGAAAAGAAAACAGGAGATACGTTCGTTACATTCTTGTGAGAATTTTTAATCTTCCTCACAGATGGAGAGCGTCCAAGTACTATCATTTGGGCGAGTTGTTCTATCACCTGTCAAACTCCTGTTGGGTAGCTATTTGAAATTGTATTTAGCTATCAAGAGACATCCAAATATTTTAACGCTATAATCAAAGGGTTGCTAGAAATTTGGATATCAGGGGTGTAAATTTTGAACTTGCCAGTAAATTTACTTGACTTAATTTTGACACGACGAGACACACCCAGCCCTTAATTCAGTAATCCAGTATTTGAGTTTTTAAAACCTTCTAAGGGTACAAAAATATTCTAACTCACATGTTCAGAAAGCTACTCTGAATAAAATATACATGTACTAATAGACCCGTGCGAAGCTTTAGCACTTTATCGTACGGGCAATAAAAGGTGAGCAGAAATCTAACCAAGGTAGATAGATACACAGCTTGCTGCAAACACTGCGGCTGGCAAAAGCACAAATGACCGTGACCCTGATATGCAAGCCTATTTTGAGTCTGTTATAAGCCAGTTTTAAACTGGCACATGAAATGTGGCATAAAAAATTGGTCATGCACTTTGTGCGCTTATATTTAAAAGTGAAATAAATTAATTGGTCAATTGATTTGTACGCTCGTGATTAATTTCAGTAGTTTTTTTTAGCAAACCTTACGGTACAGCGCAATAACTCCTTAATAAGTCTAAAGCTGGGTTCACACTGAGTGGTGAAGCGGGCGAGAGCACTACTAGTTTTGAGCATGCGTCACGACTTGCTTACTCAACTCAAGAACTCACGACCTTGTTCCGTTCACGGACGAAGTATTCTCACTGGTCTAAAGTTTCTCGCTCGTTGTCCAAACATCAAACTCTGTCCCCGTTACAAGTTTTGATTGTAAGGACTCCAGACAATCAATTGCTTCCAAAATTTGCGAAGGTGGCATATACTATATCTATCTTCAAGAAGTCTTCTTTTTATGCAGTGGCCTTATGTGAATGAGGGCCTTTAAAACTTTAATCTGTCTCCTTTTCATTTGATGGGCTTTCTGCTGGAGGGTCATCAATATGGGAACTGTTTGTTTCTTCTGGTTGTTTTGACGTTGTGCCGCTTTGCACTGTCGAATCCAGATTTGATTCCGTTTCATTCATATTATTACGGCTGCGCGGATAGTTCATCCCCTCGCTGCGTGATTCACAGCCCGCCTCGGGCTACCCCCTGCCCCTGTGTTAACCAGCAATTTGCGCAACAAGAAGACAGGCAGTAACAAAGAGACTGTCTCGAATGTTCGTGGCCCAACCAGTGTTGGAAATCTCGAGAAGGTGTGAACCCTGGTCTACTCTAGAAACATCCATTGAGTCACCAGCCCCGTTATATATAAAGCGACCTGGCCAGCGAGGGACGGACTGTGTTTTTGAGGAGTGTGTGCTTGACTGTGCGACAGAAATATTGAGGCGAAGTGCCGTGCGAGTGTGTTCTTACCAGTGCGATAGAGGTGTTACGGTGACGTGTGAATTGCGAAACAATGTGTAGTACGGTATTCAGGAACAGTGAGTGACAGACTGTGGCTGGACACGGGTCTACCTAATTAGTGAAGGATTAACTGAATAAGGAAGTGAAAGGGCGAGTGTCCTCCATAAAGGAGCAAACACGAAGAAAGACAGATAATTGTTTCCATTTGCTTATTGTGTGATGTAACTTTCTGACCTGCAATAAAGCTATATTTTTAAAGGACCACTTGCGCTGTGCTTTTACCCACTGTAATCCAGCTAACGAACGTGCTACTAGGGATAGCACGTAGCAATATTTTTATTTCCTGATAATAGGAATTTCTAATATTTTAATTTTCTATGCCACTTCAGGAATCCCAAAACCATCAATGTTCATTCACTGCATATTTCTTGCAATACTGCGTCCCTAGCATCTCGATTCTTGTATGCTTCCAAATTTATTTTCCACAAACATTACTTTTCGCGGTACAACTCGACAAACTTCATCCCCTGGACACTACTTATTTTATGAACAGACTGAATACGACTGAAGTGGTCGCGCTTATTACAACCAGTCGGAGATTTCACGCGCCACCTTTCCGAGGGCGGGCACTGGCCCATTCTCATTATCACTGGTTCACACGAGGTCGTGTCCATGACCGGCTGATCGATCAGTAGTCCTCTCGCTCGCTTCACGACTCCGTGTGAACCCGCCTTATAGTGATCCCATTAGATGCCCTGGTGGATGAAAGTGGAAATTCGGAGACATTTTAATTTAGTGGATTTTATTAGTACCGCTTATGCTTTACGTTTAATTACACTCTAATTCCGATGAACGTATTCATACGTATTCTTAGTATTAGAAATGTATTTTGATGAAACTCTTTTCACAACTGTTCTTTATATTCGTCGCTGAACCCTACCGTACATAGTATTAGCATAGCGTATGGAAGAGGAAGTGTAGGCTCTCCACGAGTTATCGTGGACCGCCACACAGATGGCTCTAGTAGCGTTTGTGACGCATTACGCTCGTGTCGCCGAGGCCGCCCACGATTAACAGGGGCATGTACAACTGGTTCTATCTACGTAAGAAACTGAAGCATGCAACTCACGTTGAAAGTTGATTTCAGCAACTGGACACTTTGGAGTATTTTCTAGATGATTTTGCTGACTTGGACGTAGCCAACTCTCTCCGTATCTCCTTTGTGCGGAAGGAGAATCGACATTAATTTCAAGTAGTGGAATACCAGTTTCGGTAAGATATGCAACACATGATCTTCGCAGCATCACAATTGCGACAACTACACTTTAATAGATTCTAAACTAGCTAAACTCTCACAAAATACATCACCGCATAAACTATGAGCACACGATAGTATTTCCGTTACAACCTTTTCCACTGGCAACAACACGTTATACACACTTTCTTATGCATACGTTAGATATGGTTCGCTTTGTGTAGAACCGTCATGTTTAAAAAATGTAAGTGAAGAAGGTACATTATCAGTCGGTTTTCCGTGGAGAAAAGGTGAGCATAATTTACACTGCGTCATATTTGAAATATTTCGCACAATGTATCCGGCTAAATGATACACTAAAAATGCTTTGCCTAAACTCTGCTCACTTAATTAAGGTAAACTGTATTCCCAGTCCGGTAATCGAAATTCATCTTCAAAATTCACAATTTTCTCCCTGATCGTATCTTCAGCTTGTGTGTTCAGTGCATGATTGTCGTTCCCAGTTGACCTTGCAAGAATACGCATGAGATTAACAAACTACGTTAACGGTGATTCAGCTCGGTACTGACAGTTTCCGCCAGATGATTAAGCATGTTTAGTTGGTACGTAAATGGACTGCAACATATGTAAATGTAGAAAGTCAATAGTTGACGGATGATCGTCACAATTTAATGATCGGAGGATACCAAAATGACGTTCTAGGGGATCTTGATTAAATTTTCCTGTCAAAACGTAGCTGTACTTGTTTTCCCCACAAATATCCACACACTTCTAAAGTGATTACGACGCTAACTCACTAGGACTCCAGTGTTCTTTGAGAGGCGAATGTATTTTGATTATCTCGGAGGATATTCTGCCACATTATTAAAGTTTCATGAACCTGCGATCCTTTATACAATGCTTGAGTAGGGATGGATGAGTTTAATGCGTTGATCAGGCAGTTTAAGTCACGTGTGAAATTTTTCGTTGATTCGCTGTCTAGTAAACCCTCTGAATCAATGCCCTTTGCGATAGATCTGCTGAATAACTGAAATGCCAGCCTTACATTTATTCCTTGAAACGAGTTAGGATCCAAATGAGCAGAGGTGAGTTTATAGCAAACTTTCAATCCGGAAAATTCGGTAGATGTGTCACATTTATTCCTGTAAAATGAATACCGTAATCGACAATAACACTATTGTGATTAACTTTTTCTTTGTCATGGAAATTATTTCTTACACACTTAAATATATGTGGCGCGTCTGAAACTGCCCGCAGTTTTCTCCTTATGTCAGCTGGATTGGAAATAAATCACCTGAGATTCTTTATGTTGCCGGATATTCCTAAACATTTCCATAACTTCTTATTCGATTGGCTACCATCTGACGAGAAAACAAATAATAATTCTTACATCCGCTTGCTCTAATTGTATTATGACCTGAATGAGAATTTTTGCAATTCAGTCACCAGGGGTGGCGTTCCGGCTAGCATATATTTCTATGGGTTGAATCCATTTGCACAGAAATGTAACAAACATGAAAGCTAGAATATGATTTGCCAACTGATTCTTGCTTTCCTCAGGAGTAAATTTTCCCAAATCAACAAAACCGTTCACTTGTAACGAATATGAGTTAAAACGAATTTCCCCTCTAAGCTTTACCTCGTCAAATATCAGCATCCCTAGGCGTTCATGCTCCTCCTTTCCATTAAAAAATTGTGCATTGTGCAATGGCAGCAGTAGCATGCTCATGTATGCCATACGAACATGTAAGGCCCTTCACCAATTTTCTTAAGTGGGCTTCTGATGGCAAAGGCAGCAAGTTATGATTTAAGCAGTGTCGATAACCTTTGGGAGACTTTATTTTTAGAGAATCCTAGAGAAATTCATCACTATATCTCATTCCTTTTTTTATTTTTCACATGACATGTTTTTAACATTGTGACAACTATAATTTTCTGCTTTCTGCTAAGTCAGGCGAATTGTTTTGACTGTGTGGAATTTCATTTTGATTTCAAATCTGAAATGTTCTTTTTCAAGTAAATGTATTTTAGCTTTAGCGACATTGAGTTTATTGTGTGTTTCAATTAAATTACGTTTCTGATTCTTCAGTCTCCTCTGTAACAAAGCAATTATTTTCCTAACATTTGCGGATTCAGAGTTATCTCCAACTGCTAAGCATAGGGCTTATCACTGACATGTGCGTTCTGATTAGGACTTATATTAGAGAGAGTTGTTCGCGTGCATTGCCTCTTTACGGGAGAGTCACGTTTCTTAACTGTCTTAGAGAGATATTTGGGCAGATTAGGAAATATATGGGAAAATGCTTCTGGTTTTAATTTCCACCGTTGTCTTGGTATCTCTACTCTTTCACCATTCCCCGTAAACGAGTCTACTTTTATTAAGAAGTTGTCGCAAAAATGAATATCACACACGAAACAATCATGAATCAATTTCCTGTCTTTGCTTCGAACAGTCTTCTCCCATTTCAGAAAAATATTGGAATCTTTAGGGGGCCCTAAAGAAATGCCTACCTGAAGACGATCGATATCCAGATCTACAGCCGGGTATGAAACACGTGGGCATATAGCGCGCGCTGAAACACGCTGTCTCTAGGCACAATTAATAGCTAAGTGCAATATGCAATAGGTATGTTGCAATATAGACGGTAAGACATAACACAACTGCCACTACTCACTCATGAACACTTCAATGTAAACTGCCGAACAGTGGCGATAGAGAGCAATACAAATTCCGATATATTGACACAAATGTACCGCGCTCTAATGAAAAGTCTCGTCTGCTGCCGTCTCAATCGATGGTGCTACTACTGGTGGAAAGACCAGCACTCTCTTCAGTTGGCTTATGGGTGAAAGGAGAAGAGCGCACTTTTTACAGAATTCCACGCTGGTTACAACCATATGATTTTATCTCGAATCGATCGTCTGTTAAATAAATAATTCATCAGCGTGCCTTCACCCCTCTCTGCGTTGTCCGGGGGACCATCTACAAGGTCTTTATTCTCTTGGCTTTGCCATCAGGGCGTAGGAATACGCACTTACCGTAACTGGGTTCTTTCATTTGATTAGTTATCTCATTGTTCTCTAAAATCCTTTCCACTATAGTGTAACTATTTCCATAATTTTTGCTATCCTACATCTTCTTTCTTATAAATCCAAGTTGGTTCTTAATTGAGACATTTAATTTGTAGGTGGGGCTTTCCCTCCTCTTCGAGTGAAAATAGTTCCTGGTGGTTAGTGTTAAACAAACATGTCCTTGACTCTAACAGCTTCATGGGATTACCCCCTTCTTATGTCATACATGCAGGTGGCAGGCCATCTGGTCTGTGGTGACGGCAATCGAAGCGTGTCTGGAACCTTATCCCAGCTAACTACAAAAAAAGTCAACAGCTTCTTGTATTGATAGTATGAAATATATATATATATATATATTTCTTTTCAATATATATATATATATATATATATATATATATATATATATATATTGAAAAGAAAAGAAAAGAATATTAAGTTAAAACAATTTTAAAAAAAGGAATAATTATGATTAAAACATATAAATTAAAAAACATTGAAACAAATTCGTATTATTTGCATGCACTCTTGTGTTGAAATACAATCAGTTATGTTTTTAAATAATAATTAATATGTCTCACAGATCATCTGTACTGGATTTGCCGTCAGATTCGTGAGACATATCACATTATTGTAATATCAATATTATTTAATAATTTAATTAAATTACTATTGTTATTATCATTATTATTTGTATCTCTGTTACTGTGTGTAGTCTCTATTCAGATCCTCAAGAATCTGAAAACAAAATATGGGTATCTTCATCGGATTAGACATACAGTAATTTGAGCGCATTAACTTAGGTGAATAATGTTATTTTATTTCTTAAGTTACCTACACTATAGATTGGTTATGATAATAGAGGTTTAAATTCACTGAATGCAATCATTAATCATACTACCTGAGATTTCTAGGAACGGTATTCCCACGTGTTCCATCCAATAAACCTCAGGATCGACCCAATATTTTTCAAATGCTGGTGTCTCTGCGACAGTGTGAAATCACATGAATCTTAAACATACTTGTTCTGTACTCACATGATGTAATCTTATCTTCGTGGTCTGTGAATGGAGAGAATGGTATGCTACCTGAAGTTGGTGATACTAAGTCTGCTGTGATTAATATTCTAGAGCGGTTTAAATACTTAACAGGAAGAACTGGTGGTAGTGCCATCTGTTTGAGTTTGAGAGGAGTAAGTTTGTTCAATAGTTATTAGCCTGTGACGGTGATCCATTTAACAAGACAATAATCCTGTCACAAATCAAACCCACTAATGGTTTATTGGCAAGTTCAGTCACTATCTTGATTAATTACTTAGTAAGTGGTGAGTAAGTTCCCAAGATACACTTATCACTGAGTGCTAAGTTTATTATTCTCATTATTGAAACTTCACGTTAAAACTGTCTTTTTGCTAGAAAAACAATACCGCACGGTGGTTATGAAAAGGGACCAGTTGTCGGGTATCGTGTTAATACAATTTATGGACATTAAGGATACTCATGACTGAAATGTTGAGATATATCAAGAGCAATCTTTTTTTTTTTTTTTTGTCAGTTTACAGTCAGACTTCACTGTGTTTAAAAAGCCTACCATCTGTTTCCTGTCGCAATGTTTTAGGTCTCTACAGAGAGTAGGTGTAGGTGCTGAAAGTCCCTGTACGCCATTTGTTCATTACATGCCTTCAGTAAACATTCAGTTACTAGCATTTTACTGATGAACAAAAAATGAGAGAGAAAAGGACAACACATAAGAGCAGAGGACAGGAAAAAGCAATCAGACGGCCTCACGTATGAACCAGGAGGATTTTTATGTGAATTTATGCATTGTATTATTAGCCTAATAATGGAATTTATAAATAAGATAGTAACTTATAAGTCGATTCGTATGCTCTAAATAGAAGATCAGCGACTCTACATGTTCAAGATGGTGCTAAGCGTACTATAAAAATATTCAAATTAGTAACTCAGGATATATTTGCAGAATTAAGACGAATCTTGGTAAGAGAGGAGTATTATATAAGAGGCCTCAGCAACGTTATGATAAATTTATCACACTGGATATAGCGCGAAGTAGCCATCCTGAATCTCAGAAAAAATAAATTACTATATTTGTTGTAGAGCTACAATAATGAAAATTATAAATAAGGTAGAACCTTATATGTGGCAAAATAAAATAAGTAACCTTTCTGAGATAAACCATAACGCAAAGTTGCAACCCGCAGCGACCATCTTGAAAATAAAGAATTAGCTACAATAACGAAAATTAGTAGTAATGTAGAACCTTGTAAGTGGTTAGCAATGACCAAGTCAAAAGAACAGGGAACCCATGCATTCAAGATGGCGGCTGTGTGTGTCCTTAAAACTTGAATATCATTAACTCATTATATAGTAGCACAATTAACGAGAAATTTCGTTAAAGAGAAGTACCATATAAAAGATCTCGCTAGCATTATTTATAAGAATGTCATACTGAATATAACTAAAAATAGCATTAAAGTTGAACCTGTATGGGCATAATGTGCTCAAGGCAAAAGAACAGCCTCTTCAAATATTCAAGATTGTGTCTGAGCGCACTATTAACTACAAAATCAATCATTTCAGGAGCCAATTGCGCAATGAGCTCGAAACTTTGCATGAGATTTGACTGATTTGATTTATTTATTTCCACTGCAGGAGTGTCATATAAGAGACTTCGCTTGCATTAGTCATAAGACTATCCCACTGCTTATAGCACGCAGCCGCCTTCTTGATTATATTTATAATTTCATTGTCATAAACATATTTTATATTCAGATGGATGACAGTTCGTGTGAATGTCGTAAACAAACAAATTCAGCTGGCATTGCAAGATAAGTTACGCGAGGTAGAATTCAGCCGTTTCCCTCTCTCAAACGATGCTTTAGGGAGTTGAGTGGTCAGATTTGGCTATTTAACGTAATTGCTTGTTAGTGGTATGTTAACTATTCCTGTTAGTTGAAATGCTCGTGCAAAGTTAATTGACGTCGGTGAAAACTGCCCTATCTCTCGTATTTAAGTTAAATAGAAATTAACTAACTAATCGTTTAAAAGACTTGGTGAAAACGGCCCTAACATTAGCAAACGAATTGTTATTGTTAAGGGCTGTACAAAACTCATTGAAAAGCGAACGATGTGGCTGTATTTGTATATTCTTTGGTACAGTGAGATTATTTTGCTGGAGCGGGGCCGGCTGTCGGGCGCGCGCACCTTACGCCAGCCAACCGAGCTCTGGCCGCCGATAGCGCGCAGGCGAGATAACCAGGGTCATTAAAGTAATTAAGTCACTAAACTTTCATCAACGAGGGTGTGAAGTGTCAGCGCACACATAAGAACGTAACAGGTAAACAACAGCTTCCTGCAAGATTTAATTAAAAAAGCACGCATGTTTTTCTTCTCTTGGTAATCTGTATGACCTCACGTCACCATTTAAAGGTTAGAACTTACCTTTTCACAGAAGATGCTGAAAATGTTCTCCTTCAGCTGACAGACAGTAACTTTGGAAGCTACATCGTTATATTGTGTAGCTACTCCTCTTCCCCTCTGCGTGTTTACTGTGATTAATAGAAGCACGGACCTAAGCCCACTTAATGTTTAAGTGTTGAGTAATTTAAAATACAAAGTTTACAGATCAATTACCCATACTCTAGTGTAGCTGGAGAACAATATACGGCAGCAGATATCCCTCACAGTCACGACAGAAGGGAATTACAACGTGTAAACGCCAATTTATTTACACGGTACAACGCCTGTCTGTCAGCTGAAGGAGAACATTTTCAGCATCTTCTGTGAAAAGGCAAGTTCTTTAATCATGATTTGCTGGTGAATTTAACATTAATTAATGTACTTCGTTACGGTTTCCACCTGCGCGCTATCCACGGCCCGATGTCGGTTGGCTGGCGGAAGGCGCGCGCGTCCGTTAGCCGGTCACCGGCCCCGCTCCAGCAAAAGAATCTCCTTGTATAATCAAGCAGAACTGCAAAAAGCTTAAAAGTTCTTATGTATGATCCTTGGTTATACGACCAACCGTTTCCGAGATATATCGATTCAAAAAAAAAAAGTTTGAAAATCAGGGCCCCCCCCAGAAGATCCGGCCCTGCACCGTTTTTAACGCTCGACAATAGGTTTTCTCATAGGGTCTAACTCTTTCACAGCTCCAAATTTCAGCTCGATATCTTGAAAATTGCGACCTGTACTTCGCTAAACCCAAAAATGTCACGCACAATGGACATTTTCAGGGCCCCAAAAAACGAAAACGGTGAGAGATATCAAAAAAACGTTTTGAGTAAAAACGTTGCATGCCGCGGAGATCTTACACCTGTATAGTTAACGATTTTCGACACGACCAACCGTTTCTGAGATATATCGATTCAAAAAAAAGTTTGAAATTCAGGGCCCCCGAAAAAGATCAGGCCCTGCATCGTTTTTAACGCCCGACTATTGGTTTTCTCCCAGGGTCTAACTCTTTCACCGCTCCAAGTTTCAGATCGATATCTTGAAAATTGCGACCTGTACTTCGCTAATGCCAAAAAAGTCACGCACAATGGATATCTTCAGGGCCCCAAAAAAAAGAAAACGGTGAGAAATATCAAAAATCGTTATTAGTAAAATAGTTTCATACCGCGGAGATCTTACACGTGTATATTTAACGTTTTTCGATACGATCAGCCGTTTCCGAGATATATTGATTATAAAAAAGGGATGAATTTCAGGGCCCCCCAAAAAGATCCGGCCCTGTACCGATTTTAACGCCCGACAATAGGGTTCGTCACAGGCCCCAACTCTTTCACCATACCAAATTTCAGCTCGATATCTTGAAAATTGCGACCTGTACTTTGCTAAACGCAAAAACGTCACGCACATACGTACGTACATACAGACAGACTTTTTTAGACTTTTTTTTCGACTCTGATTCGATTGGTATAGGTTTGAACCGTGGGCGACGCTTAGTTTCCGAGATCTCAAAAAATCCTACCGACTTTCATAACAAGAGGACGGATGCTATCACATCAGATAGCAAAGCGACTGGGTCGAAGAAGCTGGGTGATGAATTATTTAATTCGAGGTCGACGAAAATCTAGAATGTCTTCAAGAGCATCGTCATCATTGAGAAAGAAGTTTAATGTGCGTTCCATTTTGCATTGTATTGCTGCGTAACTGTACATATTCAGAGCAATTAGTTTTATTTAATGGCTCGTTAGTTATGCTAATGGATTGTTACGGTTTGGTGAACTATGACCTTTTGGTAAACGCCCGTTAACGAGCTTAATGGTTTGTTACAAATTTTGATGATGATGATGATAATTGTTGTTTTAAGGGGTCTAACATCTAGGTTATCGGCCCCTATGGTTTGGGTGATCGTGAAGATGAAAATGAAATGTAAACTATAACTAAAACTAACTACTAACTTATATACTAGAAGAAGGAATGGAAAACAAAAGGAGAATAATAGTCCAGTCAAATTAGACATCCGACCTTGCAAAAGGTATGTAGTTCTAATTTTGTAATGTGTTGTTTGGACCTCTGCCAATAGTAAAAAAAAAACAAATTTGCAACTTCGAAAGACCTGTGCTAGTTGTGTGATCCCCCCCCCCCAAAAAAAACAATTAACTTTTTGCCCAATTTTCGGTTTTTGTTCAATGTTGTTTAAAATAAGCATCTGACAGAAAACAACATACTTATCTTTTGTAAACAAGATTAAATTTTCTACAATTTGAGACCTAGTCGAATACTGTATGTTTAGTAGATTCCGAGATACAGTTCTTCAAATGTTGAATATTTTTTCATAAAAGTAAAAATTCTTGGTTTTGGTCTTCTAATTTGACAAATATTATCAAAAATACTCATTCCATGAGAAAATTCACAGAAAATGAACTTGAAGGATATTTGTTTAGCTTCAATCTGAGCTCTGACGGGTACCTGTAGGCCAAGTGCTTCTCTCAAAAGTGAATTTGGAAAAATTGAAAGAAATCAGTTCACATACCGGTAGGTACTATTTTGTTTTATTACAAAGGAAAACGTAACGTTTAAAATACGTTTTTACATGTATGAAGCAACATGTCTCAACGTAATTCCATTTGTTTTGATTGCCTGGGTCTCGAAAAATCTTCCTGTGATGATGGTGCACGTTCATTGGAGGAGTTCTCAAACTAACAGCAGGTACAGGCTCGTTTTTCCGTTCTATTAATTTAGCGGTGGGGACTTCTTCCTCGTTGTCAGAATCCTCTAGCTGAAGAGATTGCACGTTTATACATAATTTTGCCACCACAATATCGACAAAGGGCTGAGCATTTGAGTTCAGCTCGTCTACAATCAGAGTTCGAATTAAAGCTAAACAAATAAACTTCAAGTTCATTGCCTATCACCTTTTGATGGAAAGAGTATTTTTGATAATATTTGTCAAATTAGGAGACCAAAATCAACAATTTTTATTTTTATGAAAAATATTCAATCTTTGAAGTGTTGTATATCGGGATCTACTAAACATGCAGTATTCGTTTGGGTTTCAAATTGTAGTAAATTTAATCTAGGTTAAAAAAGATAATTATGGGGTTTTCACGCAGATGCATATTTAAAAGACATTGATCAAAAACCAAAAATTGTGCAAAAAGTTAGCTGTTTTTTGGGTATTACACAACTAGCACAGGTCCTTCGAAGTTGCAAATTTAGTTTTTTATTATTGGCAGAGGTCCAAACAACATATAAAAAAAATTGAACTACATGACCTTTTGCAAGGTTGGGCCCCTTTTTATATCTAATTTGACTGGACTATAAGGCAAATGAAGGACAGAAGGAAAAGAAATATCCTCAACCCTCCCAGAATGAGGATTGACGGACCCGGAAGGAAGGAGAGCCATGAAAGGCAGATAGGAAAGTGAAAGAGGAGAGAGGGTCCGCCCCAGAGGGAATGGATAAAAGGGGGAAAACCGGGCCCAGCTCAGGAATCCCTCGGGGTCACCAACTCCCGAACTCACCAGCCGTGAGCCCCTGAGGGTGTAGCAATATCCAGGGTGCACTAGAAGTGGTGGGGCCACATACACCCTGCCTCCTTTAGGGCCTTGGGTAGAACGCAGGAGATAACAGGAAATGAAAAAAAAAGGCTGACCCTTCGCAGAAGTAGGGTATCAGAAAAGATGAGACAAGGGCCAATTAAGGCGGGAAAGGAAGAGACTCCCTAGGCCTCGGATACCCTAATACCGTCGGGGTCGGAAGAGAACAAGAGTTGACGAAATGAGGTCGACAGGAAAGAAGACGAAGAGGTGCCCGGCACAAGTAAGTGGAACCAATGCTGGACTCAGCTGGGGCTCCGTGGTCGCCAACCCACGTCCCACCAGATATGAGACCCTGGGGGTACAAATTTTGAAAAAAACTATTGTGAATCAGGTCCTTAGTTAGTTAGTTAGTTCTTTTGTTAGTTATTGTTCCTTTAACCCTTTTTATGGCAGAAGGTTGTTTTAAAATGTCCTTCAGTTGTATTTATTTAAAATTTCATTTTAACAATAACTTTGATTTTAATTATTTTAATTTTTATTGTTCTTAACTATATTGACCACCTCGTGGTGTAGCGGCTAGCATTCTTGGCCATCGCCCCGGATGTCCGGGTTAGATTTCCGGCTCAACCAAGACATTTTAATTCTGTTGTGAAGACTGGAGCGGGGTACACTCAGCCTCGTGAGGCAAAATTGAGAAGAGGTGGATTCGATTCCCACCTTAGCCATCCTGGAAGTGGTTTCCCACTTCTACTCCAGGCAAATGCTGGGATGATTCCTAACTTAAAGCCACAGACGCCTCTTTCTCAATCCTAACCCAATTCTACAAATACACTCACTAGTAACTTACAGCCATCACAATAAAACAGGTATTCTCATAAATTCCACGCACACACACCCAAATAAACGGAGCTATATGACCACGATGTCGCAACCCCTAAAATAAGTAAGAACAACACAAATTCTGAGATATATTTTTTTTATTTTCTATTTTATTTTCTTCTTCTTCTTCTTCTTCTTCGTCGTCTTCTTCTTCTTCTTCTTCTACCTTATCCGATACGGACGTTGGCTACCACCATGGCTAACACCTTCTTATCCTGTGCAATCCTGAAGAGTTCCGTGGAAGACAGCCCAAACCACGTTCTTAGATTATCCATCCAAGTTATTCGTCTCCTTCCCGGTCCACGCTGACCTTCAATTTTACCCTGAAGTATAACTTGTAGCAGACGGTATTTTGGACTCCTCATCATGTGTCCCAAGTATTCCAATTTCCTCTTCTTAATTGTGTTTAACAGCTCAGGTTGGCTGCTCACACGCTGAAGAACCTCGGCATTACTCACATGTTCTGTCCACGAAATTTTAAGAATCCGCCGGTATATCCACATTTCAAAAGCTCGAATCTTCTTTTCTGTAGCTACGGACAAGGTCCAAGCTTCAACACCATAAAGAAGGGTGGAGACAACATAACACTTCACAATTCTTTTCTTAAGCGTCATACTGAGATCTCGACAGCATAGTAGTTGTTTCATTGTCATAAAGATGGATCTAGCCTTCTCTATACGGCATCTTATTTTAACCGAAGGATCCAAATTCTCATTAATATTCTGTCCTAAATAAACCAAACTCTTGACTCGCTCAATCTGATGTCCATCGACTAAAAGGACTTGTGACAATGCTGGTTTTCACGATATTATCATATATTTTGTTTTCTTAATGTTGAGGTCAAGGCCATATTGTTTACTCTTTTGATACACCATAGTAACAATCTCTTTAAGTCCTTCGAAACTATTTGCAATCAATACAGTATCATCTGCGTACCGTATATTATTAATATAATTACCATTGACCTTAATACCTTGTTGAATGCCATCAAGTGCCTCAGAGAAAATCTGTTCTGCATAGATATTATAAAGAAGCGGTGAAAGAATGCATCCTTGTCTCACACCACGCATTATTTCCACTGATCTCGATATATGTCCATCAATTCTGATACTAGCCTTTTGACCCCAGTATAAGTTAATGATGATCCGAATGTCTTTCTCATCTATTCCTGAGTTCTTGAGTGCATTATACAACTTATCATGCTGACAACGGTCAAAGGCTTTTGCATAGTCCAGAAAACATGCATATACATCCTGATTTACCTCACGGCATCTCTGGAAAAGAACTTGAAGCGCTAATAATGCCTCACGAGTTCCTAGACCGTTGCGGAACCCAAACTGCGTGTCACTGATATTCATCTCGCATTTCCTGTATATGCGGTTATGGATAACTTTGAGAAATATCTTGAGCACATGACTCATAAGACTGATTGTCCTGAAGTCACTACATGACTTAGCCATCGGTTTCTTCGGAAGAGCAATAGATGTAGACAAGAGCCAGTCTTCTGGTAATATGCCCGTGTCGTATATCTTGTTATATAAATTAGTGAGCGTCACAATGCTATCATCATCCAAGATCTTCAATAATTCCACTGGAATGTCATCTTGACCAGGAGCCTTACCATTTTTCGCTATCCTAATCGCATATTTCACTTCATCCATGGTGATCATAGGTCCAACAACTGAAGGAATTTCGGGTCGGGAAGGACGATGATCATCATAAAAAAAGCTCTTTATATAGTTCTCCCAAACCTTTAATTTTTCTTCAACTTCAAATACCGTGTTACCTTGACTATCAACTAAGATGACTGTGTTTCTTTTCCTGTGTCTACCTGAAACTTCTTTGATTTTCTTATGGACCTGGAAAGTATCATATTTACTATTAAGTTCTTCAATTTCTTTGCACCTATCTGACATCCAAGCTTCCTTGGCTTGTCTGATCTTATTCTTTATCAATCTATGAATAAACCAATATTCTTCATTATCTCTTCCTTTGACCTCTCTTCGTTTATCCATTAGATTCAATATTTCATCCGTCATCCATGCCTTCCTTTTTTATGTTGTCTCTTGTTCTTAAGAAAATGATCTCCAACCCTCTTCAATGAGGTTTTAAAAGTGTCCCAAAGTTCCAAGGGCTGCATGTCATTTGAATTCAACGTCTTAAGATCAGTGGCAAGAGCAGCAGCCACCTGTGACCTTGTATTTATTTCCCGAAGGGCATCAGTATCATATTTCTTTTGTGTTGTTTTTATCGGAATCTTGTTAAGCCGGGCACAAATTTTGCTAATGAGAGGATTGTGGTCAGAAGGAACATCTACTCTTGGATAGGTTTTTGCAAAAATCACGCTGTTTCTAAATCTGTTTTTAATTAGAATGAAATCAATTTGATTTCTTATTATGTTGTCTGGACTAAGCTTAAACCAAGTATTAGCAATGACAAAGTTCTCCTCTCTACAAAACTGCACTAAACGATCCCCTCTGTTGTTTCTTTGTCCGAGACCCCACTGGCCCACAATGTGTTCTTCAGAACCTTTCCCAACCTTTGCATTAAAATCTTCCATAACAAGGGTTACATCATGTTCTTTGGTGTCTTTGAGGACGGTCTGAATTTGGGCATAGAATTCCTCAACATCTTCATCGCTTTTGTCACTAGTAGGGGCATACACTTGAATGAGATTAATGTGGAAAGGTTTACCATGTAACTTTAACATAATTATTCTACTGGAGAATGGTATACAACTGATAACAGCAGACTGCAAACTTTTGTCCACTATAAAACCCACTCCATGCAAATGCCTGGCATCATTATTACCACTGTAATATACCATGCAATCCTCCACATTACAATCTCCTGTCCCCGGCCATCTCATCTCACTTATACCCATTATGGACACATTCATCCTCTTCATCTCATGAATTGTATTGTGAATCTTTCCTGCTTCAAACATACTCCGTACATTCCACGTTCCTATCTTCAGGGCTGACCGGGAGATTCTTCGCACCCTCTGACCACTTAAGGTCTGCCCGGGACTAAGGGCCAATGTAATTGGGTTTTCAGCCATGAAGATTATCCTGGGGGGAAAAAAATTGAGGTGGTTTCCCGTTGCCTTCCTCAATGCGCAGTAAACACATCACATCCCAACATCCAAGGAAGCCAAGATATGATGCAGCTGTTTGCTGATGCAAGGTCGACAGATCGGTCTTGTATCAACAATAATGATATAGCTGCTGCCACTATATCATGTCCTCAGTTGATCCGCGGGTGCAAGCACCACTCTCAACAAGAGCCCCTATCAGCCATTGGGACGCGCCGTGTCGGGGTTGAGGACTTCCCCGCCCAGATCCGTCTTCCACAGAGTACAGAAAAGCCCTTAGTCAGTTCAGAGCTCCTCCCCCATGGAAGCTGCTAATTTTAATCTTAATCTTAATTGAAATTGAAATTTAATGTTAAAGTTAATATAAATCTTAATTGTAATTAATATAAATTATGTGTTTGTTTTTCTCTCGTTTCAGTTTGTATATTTGTATTTTATTGTGTTTTTTATTATTTCTTTCTTTATTATTTAGAATAGCTTGCCACGGTGGTTGAGTGGTTTTCGTGTCGGATTACTAACCTCAAGCTTGCAGGTTCGTTCCTGGCCGTGGCAAGTGTTTATTGAAAGGCGGCAAATATTACGACACGCATGTCATGCAATGTTGGCATGTTAAAGAACCCATTTGAATTCAGGAGGCCGTGTTCATAATGGCAAAAATAATTAATTTTCCGCCAACACAAAGTTCCTCATTTCTCTAGTAGAAAGCGCTATAATGTCAAGTAGCTTTGATATCTAACCTTCTTGACTTTCATAGTGCTTCAATGAACAACAAAATTCGACATGCAAGCTGCCCTCTGGGTGGCAAATAACAAAGCTTGCTCCCGGCATCCGAGCCCATACGATATTATTATTATTATCAGTGCTTGATTTGTAAGAAAAGAGGTTCCGGTATTATGGACTACCGGGTGGTGGCGGGAAGGGGGTGAGGGGGGTCTTTTCGGAATATTGAAATATAGAATTCTAAAAACGATATCTTTACGCTTTTCTAATCACCTTTAAATATTAATCAGAGGACAAAATAACAATCTAATTTTGATTGCATTTTAGCCTACTTTCGATTTTTGCAAAAAATGAAAGTAGACTTATGAGATCAACACAGGGCGAAAAAAGTGTGTCTGTCTGTGTGTGTGTATGTGTGTGTGTGAGTCTGTGTGTGTGTGTATGTGTGTGTGTGAGTCTGTGTGTGTGTGTGTGTGTCTGTGTGTGTGTGAGTGTGTGTACTCTGAATGTCTGTCCCCCCCCTATCAATTCGAACACGGTGAATGCGAATTGAACGAAATTTGGTACAAAGGTAGCACTAGCAAAGGACACCTCAGTGTCATGTTTTATATCGCCGCCATCTTGACGGAAACGTAATGGCGGCCACACAAATGTTCAAAGCTTAAATCAAATTACGACTAACCTAATCATCCGATCTCTACAAAATTTTGCAACAACATACCTCTATGGGGGGACCATCCTTTGACCAAACTAATAGGTCATCAGCGTAATAGTTTGCGGATGGCGGCCATCTTTGTGTGAAAATTGATTCCCCCTATTAATTCGAACACGGTGCAACCGAATGGAACCAAATTTGGTACAGAGGTAGTACTAACAAAAGGCACCTCAGTGTCATGTTTTATATCGCCGCCATCTTGACGGAAACTTAATGGCGGCCACACAAATGTTCAAAGCTTAAATCAAATTACGATTAACCTAATCATCCGATCTCTACCAAATTTTGCAACATCATACCCTTATAGAGGAAGCAACCTTTGACCAAATGAATAGGTCATTAGCCTAATAGTTTGCGGATGGCGGCCATATTTGTGTGAAAATCAATTCCCCCTATTAATTCAAACACGGTGAAACCGAATGGAACGAAATTTGGTACAGAGGTAGCACTAGCAAAGGGCATCTCAGTGTCATGTTTTATATCGCCGCCATATTGACAGAAACGTAATGGCGGCCACACAAATGTTCAAAGCTTAAGTTAAATTACGACTAACATAACCATCCGATCTCTACCAAACTTTGCAACAACATACCTTTACGGAGGGAGCATCTTTTGACCAATCTAATAGGTTATTAGCCTAATAGTTTGCGGATGGTGGACATCTTTATGTCAAAATTGATTCCCCCTATTAATTCGAACACGGTGGAACCGAATGGAACGAAATTTGGTACAGAGGTAGCACTAGCAAAGGGCACCTCAGTGTCATGTTTTATATCGCCGCCATCTTGACTGAAACGTAATGGCGGCCACACGAATGTTCAAAGCTTAAATCAAATTACGATTAACCTAATCATCCGATCTCTACCAAATTTTGCAACTACATACCTTTATGGAGGGAGCATCCTTTGACCAATCTAATAGGTCATCAGCGTAATAGTTTGCGGATGGCGGCCATCTTTGTGTGAAAATCGATTCCCCCTATTAATTCGAACACGGTGCAACCGAATGGAACCAAATTTGGTACAGAGGTAGTACTAACAAAAGGCACCTCAGTGTCATGTTTTATATCGCCGCCATCTTGACGGAAACTTAATGGCGGCCACACAAATGTTCAAAGCTTAAATCAAATTACGATTAACCTAATCATCCGATCTCTACCAAATTTTGCAACATCATACCCTTATAGAGGAAGCAACCTTTGACCAAATGAATAGGTCATTAGCCTAATAGTTTGCGGATGGCGGCCATATTTGTGTGAAAATCAATTCCCCCTATTAATTCAAACACGGTGAAACCGAATGGAACGAAATTTGGTACAGAGGTAGCACTAGCAAAGGGCATCTCAGTGTCATGTTTTATATCGCCGCCATATTGACAGAAACGTAATGGCGGCCACACAAATGTTCAAAGCTTAAGTTAAATTACGACTAACATAACCATCCGATCTCTACCAAACTTTGCAACAACATACCTTTACGGAGGGAGCATCTTTTGACCAATCTAATAGGTTATTAGCCTAATAGTTTGCGGATGGTGGCCATCTTTATGTCAAAATTGATTCCCCCTATTAATTCGAACACGGTGGAACCGAATGGAACGAAATTTGGTACAGAGGTAGCACTAGCAAAGGGCACCTCAGTGTCATGTTTTATATCGCCGCCATCTTGACTGAAACGTAATGGCGGCCACACGAATGTTCAAAGCTTAAATCAAATTACGATTAACCTAATCATCCGTTCTCTACCAAATTTTGCAACTACATACCTTTATGGAGGGAGCATCCTTTGACCAATCTAATAGGTCATCAGCGTAATAGTTTGCGGATGGCGGCCATCTTTGTGTGAAAATCGATTCCCCCTATTAATTCGAACACGGTGCAACCGAATGGAAAGAAATTTGGTACAGAGGTAGTACTAACAAAAGGCACCTCAGGGTCATGCTTTATATCGCCGCCGTCTTGACGGAAACGTAATGGCGGCCACACAAATGTTCAAAGCCTAAATCAAATTACGACTAACCTAATCATCCGATCTCTACCAAATTTTGCAACAACATACCTATATGGGGGGAGCATCCTTTGACCAAACTAATGAGTCATCAGCGTAATAGTTTGCGGATGGCGGCCATCTTTGTGTGAAAATCAATTCCCCCTATTAATTCAAACACGGTGAAACCGAATGGAACGAAATTTGGTACAGAGGTAGCACTAGCAAAGGGCACCTCAGTGTCATGTTTTATATCACCGCTATATTGACGGAAACGTAATCGCGGCCACCCAAATGTTAAAAGCTAAAATGTAATTACGACCAACCTAATAATCTAGTCTCTACCAAATTTTGCAACACCATATCTTTATGTGGGAAACATATTCTGACCAAACTGCAAGAACATCAGCCCAATAGTTTGCTGATGGTGGCCAAGTATGTGTGCAAATCGATTCCCCCTATCAATTCAAACACGGTGAAACCGAATTGAACGAAATTTGGTACAGAGGTAGCACTAGCAAAGGGCACCTCATATTCATGTTTAATATCCCTATAGCACGTTGTATTTCAACAAGCTACTACAACCAACATTCAATCATACTCCTTGAAAAGGACAAAGAGTTATAACAATACCCATGCATTTAGGAGAAAGTAGGCTATATGTTCTTTACTGAACATCTTGTTTAAATTAAATTGAAACTGCTCTAGCAACATTTCTCTTAACATAGTGGTTGGCCTGTATTACATTTTAATGTACGACAACTAGACAACCATTTAAACAATGTACATTATTTCAGTTATTTTTTTTACATAATTTTGAAAAATAAATACATTCAGTTTGAATATACACACATGTTCACCAACAATTTTTATATTCTTGTTTTTTTTAATTTTGTCTTTACGGTTTTCTAAAATAATTAACCAGTCCAAGACCAAGTTGGCCTTGACTTACAACTAACGTTCCACAGCTCTAAAAATTATGTTATATATTCGACTTTTCCCCTGATCAGAGGTTTCGGTACGCCGTATCGTCACAAATCTAGCCCTGATTATTATTATTTAGAATTGTATCCAGCGCTATAACTCAAGGAGATACAAAAATAGTATTTGCTCTTCAGAAATACATATTAACATCTACATGAAAATTATTGAAATAACACCTAAAGATACAACCATTAACACCATTGATAATATAAGTTGTTGTTAATATACAGACCACTATCCTATAAACGGTTAAGGAAAGGAACAGAGAGGTCATCTGCCCCTAGTGACAGAAATGTGTCCACGATAATCACAGATAGACCCCCTGCCCTAGAACTTACACATATTATTATGACAATGAGCCTCATAATTTTAGCATACTCTTTAGCCATTTTATCCATCCCCCAGGATTTTATTTGTACATAGAGTATGTTACGCATTTATTAACTAACGGGAGAAAAAGTAAACATTTAACACCTTATAAAAGTTATTATTACTCAATGATTGCACATTTTTGTACACAATTGTTATATAATTATGGTTGGTTGGTTGGTTCCTCAGTTTAGGGGCTGCGACAACGCGGTCATGTACCCCGTGTACTTTGGGTGTGTGTAGGATCTGTCTGATAACCGGTGCTAATTTTATAGTGATGGCTGTATTAGTGAGTGTTATCTGTTTTCAATTCAAGTAAGGACTGCAGACATTGAATTTTCAAGTATTTCCTACTTTTGGCGCCAAATGTCACCGTCAACGACTACTTGTTCAGAAATTGGTTACCAGATGCCACCGCAGTCGGCTCCTGGCGACGAACGTTGGAACCTAAGAGCGTTGGCCAAATTTTAACCTATAATTTAGCTTCATACAGGTGTAATTAGTGGAAGGTTATTTAAAATGCCATAAATCTATACCAGCGGCTTCGGTGGCGTAGTTGGTAGCATGCTGAGCTTCTATGCCCAAGATCGCGGGTTCAAACCCGGCCGAAGTCGTCGGATTTTCAAGAGCGTTAAAAATCCCTCAGTATGCCTTCCTTCGGAGGGGAAGTAAAGCCGGCGGTCCCAAGTCATAGATTTATGGCATGTTAAAGAACTTTCCACTAATTACACCTGTGTGAAGCTAAATTAGGTTGGGTTAAACATTTGACAAACGCTCTTAGGTTCCGCCGTTCGTCGTCAGGAGCCGACTGTGGTGGCGTCTAGTAGCCAAATTCTGAACTAGTTAGTCGTTGACGGTGGCGTTTGGCGGCAAAAGTAGAAACTACTTGAAATTCAATGTCTGCAGTCCCTACTTGAATTTAAAAAAATCCTCTCGGTACGCCGGAAGGCGGAGGTGGATTTCACCGGGCAAACTAGGGGATAGGCTATAATGGGCAAAATATGCAAGTTATCGTAGAACGATCAGACCTCATTTATTGCGAGAAAGTGTTTTACAATTGGAGCTTAATAAACTTTGTTTTTCGTCTTTCTATGCATATTTTTAACATGTTATTTTCTTATGGGGACGGCAACCTTCTTGTCATTTGGGGGTCCATTTTTATACTAGTGGTCACACTGTCCTTCTGCAAGGTTTCGACACTGAGGAGTAACTACCTAACGGTCTGTTACTTCTTCACGCAAAATTTTATCTCCCACAGAGATGTTGGTTGGTTCCTCAGTTTAGGAGCTGCGACAACGCGGTCATGTAGCCCCGTGTACTTTGGGTGTGTGTACAATCTGTATGATAACCGGCATTAATTGTGATGGCTGTATTAATCTTTTAATTCAGGTAAGGATTGCAGACGGTCAATTTCAAGTATTAGTTCCTAATTTTGGTACCAAATACTACCGTCAACGACACCTAGCTGTGAACTTGTCAACTAGATGCCACCGCAACCAGCAACTCGCAACAAACGTTGGAACTTCCCCTCCGAAGGAAAGCATACTGAGGGATGTTTAGCGGTCTTAGAAAATCTGACGACTTCGGCCGGCTTTGAACCCGTGACATTGGGCATAGAACTTCAGCATGCTACCAGTTACGTCACCGAAGCCGCTTTCCACAGAGTCAGATGGAAAACTGAATGTGATCGCGTGCAATGGTGTTGTCATGGCAACCTCTGATGGCTCTTTGCATTTTCTAATAATTCCGAAATCATTTTTCTCATCCCTTGGCGTAATGGTGGGTCATATCAAAAATTATTTCAAAAAAAGTTTTAGGTAATTATCAGGGAAATATCGTCCATTTCGTACGGTTTTGATGTTGTACCTATTTAGAGAGATATGATTAATGTTTCCCGAAAAAAAAAAACACTTTTTCCCACCCCTTTCGTCAATGGTTGGTGGTGTAAAAAACTTGTTGAACATAAATTTTTGGCACTTATCCGACACATAGTATGAAGTTTGAATGGATTCAATATTTCACGTATTAAGAGTGTTATAGCGATATTTCACTTTTTCGAAAAAAAAGCCCCCCTTTTCTCCCCCTTCGAACTATTTTTCCCATTAACGAACTCAGCCGAGATTTTAAAGGGATAAATATCATGTAAAAATGCAAAGTGATTGGTTCAATATTACGGTAGTTATCGTGCCCACAAGAAACTGATATATGTATATACATATACCTAGGTATATAAACTTTTGAACTGACGGTGGTTTTGGGGTCTGGGGGACGTGAAACGAAAATATATGTAGAAATTTTCCGGAAATCGAAACATGGTACCCATTGCAATAGTTAGCTTTCTAATGAAATCTACCTAACAGTTAACACACACTGATACAGACATCACAATTAACACCGGTTATCAGACAGATTCTACACACACCCAAAATACACGGGGCTACATGACCGCGTTGTCGCAGGCCCTAAACTAAGGAACCAACAAACAAATAAATCTATGCCGGATTTACTTCCCCTCCGAAGGAAGGCATACTGAGGGATTTTTAACGCTCTTAAAAAATCCGACGACTTCGGCCGGGTTTGAACCCGCAATCTTGAGAATAGAAGCTCAGCATGTTACCAACTAAGCCACCGAAGCTGCTCGTTATATTATTATATATGAAGTGATATTGGCTGATCAGGTAAAATCATTTCTTACACCATCTGCCTTAATCGGTCTGGCAGATAGTGAAATCCTCCATTTCTTGAAAATCCTAGGCACTTCATGAAAAGCCGGCATATGATGTAAAAAATATATAAATATATTTGCACTATCTGACGCGTGGTTTCATGAAAATACTAAATTTTGTAGTTGCATAGCCTAGTGTAATTCCTTTTGTACGTTAACTAGCGGCTTCGGTGGCGTAGTTGGTAGCATGTTGAACTGCTGTGCCCAAGGGTTGCGGGTCAAACCCAGCCGAAGTCGTCGGATTTTTTAAGAGCGTTAAAAATCCTTCAGTATGCCTTCCTTCGGAGGGAAAGTAAAGCCGGCGGTCCCATGTCATAGATTTATGGCATGTAAAGGATCCTTCCACAGACTAAACTTGTGTGAAGCTAAATTGTTAGGTTGGATTTCGTCGGAATGCTCTATCAAAGTTCCAACGTTCAGCACTAGGTAGCATTGATATCTGGTAGCGAAATTTGGAACTACTTGAAATTGAACGGAACTTGTAGCTCACCCTAAGGGTGTCCGCTGGAAGCAGATACAGACTCAGGCGAACCGAATATATCCTCGGACACTCCCGGCACTAAAAGCTATAACGATAAATAAATAAATAAATAAATAGATAAATAAATAAATATATAAATAAATATACGTTAACTGACGGGAAGTCCAGCCCGTCACTTCATGAAGCAGCGGTAGCGAAGTCTTCGCGGTAAAATAAGTGTGCTTTCCAAGAATTAATAGCGGCAAGTCACCGTGGTCGTTCAAAGACGGTTGTTTCTTGACGAGTATTTTAGCCAATTAACGATTTCTGTAATTTTTCTTTTCAGCCTAAACATTTTAATATAGTTCTGTTGTTCTATTGTTCTAAAGTTGTTGTTGTATCATTGTTGTAAATTCATTTTAAACCATAATAAACAAGCATTACTTTATTTCTTGCAATAGTTCGTGAATTACGGGGAAAAGTTTATGTACGACTCCATTGCGTCAGTCATTCCATGAAGAGTCCAATCAACAAATACCGGATCTTCATAAAGAGCTTCGGCTGAGCATGTAAAGTCATTTCTTACACCATCTACCTAAATCGGTCTGGCACTTCATGAAGAAATGCGTCATATAGTGCAACTAGTATATACAGTACATCATAATGTCGGCTTTGCACCAATGCCAAGGATTCTCATGAAATGACGGATTTCACGATATATATATACTAGCTGACCCGGCAGACGTTGTCCTGCCAATCAAAGAAAGTGTTGTAACTTTGTTTCTTGAAGTACTTTTGGATACACAATATTTTTTTTCAATTTCTGTTAACTGCCTCTAAACTATCGTGAAATAAATTAACTAATCTATAAACATTCGTGGGAGCGTGCACAACAACTCCCCAATGTTTCATCGCAATTGGATAAATGGCATAAAACGCATGCTGGATTTTGTTTAAATGATTCGTGCGCTGTCACTCATTTGTTGAATCTACTCGTGCTCTACCAACTGTGAAATTTATTTACTAAGTTAGAAAGCTTCACGTAAGTGTACACAACAACTCATCAAAGTTACATCGGAATCGGATGAATGACATATGAACGTATACAGGATTCTTTTTAAACGATTCGCGTGCCGTCATTCATTTGTTGAATCTACTCATGCGCTACCTATTGTACAATAGATTTACTAAGCCTGAAACCTTCTCTGGAGTGTACTCAATCATTCACCAAGGTTTCAACGCAATCGGATGAATGATATATGACCGCATACGCGACATTGTGGAAACGATTCACGCACCGTCGCTCATTTGTTGAATCTACTCGTGTGCTACTTATTAAAAACTGGATTTACTAATCCAGAACCCTTTCCTGGAGTGTACACAACAATTCACCAAAGTTTCATCGTAATCGGATAAATGGTATATGAACGCATACAGGACTATGTTGAAACGATTCGCGCGCCATCGCACATTTCTTGAATCTACTCGTGCGCTGCCTATTGTAAAATGAATTTACTGAGCCAGAAACCTTTACTGAAGTGTACACAACAATTCACCAAAGTTTCATCGCAATCGGATAAATGGTATATGGACGCATATGGTACTTTGTTGAAATGATTCGCGTGCCTTCACTCATTTGTTGAATCTACTCGTGCGCTACCAATTTAAAATGGATTTATTAAGCCAGAAACCTTCCACAGGGTGTACACAACATCTCACCCAAGTTTCATCGTAATCGGACGAATGGTATTTGAACGCATACGGGACCTTATTGAAACGCTTCGCGCGTCGTCGCTCATTTGTTGAATCTACTCGTGCGCAACCTCCTGTGAAATGGATTTACTAAGTTAAAAACCCTCACCTAAGTGTACACAACATCTCACCCAAGTTTCATTGCAATCGCATGAATGGTATATGAACGCATACGGGACTTAGTTTAAACGTTCGCACATCGTCGCTCATTTGTAGAATCTACTCGTGCGCTACCTATTGTAAAATGGATTTACTAATCGAGAAGTCTCCCCTGGAGGGTACACAACATCTCACCCAAGTTTCATCGCTATCGGATGAATGGTATTTGAATGCACACGGTACCTTGTTGAAACGCTTCGCACGTCGCCGCACATTTGTTGAATCTACTCGTACGCAACCTCCTGTGAAATGGATTTACTAAGTTAGAAACCTTCACATAAGTGTACACAACAACTCATCAAAGTTTCATCTTAATCGATGAATTGTATATAAACTTATACGGGATTTTGTTGAAACGCTTCGCGCGTCGTCACTCATTTGTTGAATCTAGTCGTGCGCTACCTATTGTAAAATTAATTTACTAAGCCAGAAGCCTTCCCTGGAGTGCACACAACATATCACTCAAGTTTCATCGCTATCGGACGAATGGTATTTGAACGCATACGGGACCTTGTTGAAACGCTTCGTGCGTCGGCGCTCATTTGCTTAATCTACTCGTGCTTAACCTCCTGTGAAATGGATTTACTAAGTTAGAAACCTTCACGTAAGTGTACACAACAACTCATCAAAGTTTCATCGCAATCGATGCATGGTATATAAACTTATACGGGATTTTGTTGAAACATTTCGCGCGTCGTCGCTCATTTGTTGAATCTACTCGTCCGCTACCTATAGTAAAATGAATTTACTAAGCCAGAAGCCTTCCCTGGAGTGTACACAACATCTCACCCAAGTTTCATCGCTATCGGATGAATGGTATTTGAACGCATACGGGACCTTTTTGAAACGCTTCGCGCGTCGTCGCTCATTTGTTGAATCTAGGCGTACGCTATCTATTGAAAAATGGATTTACTAAGCCAAGCACCATCCCTGGAGTGTAGTCAACATCTCACCCAAGTTTCATCGCAATCGGATGAATGGTATATGAACGCATACGGAACTCTGAAACGCTCTAACGTGCAGAGACAAACAGAATTCGACATCCCTGCCACCTTTGGTATAAAACACAACTTTCCGCCATGGGCGGAGTGTATGTTAAGGCGGTAGTTGCACAGGTTGCGACCAGGTGGCTCTACGTAAAGAGACACACAGTCCAAAAGGATCACTTTTCTCTAAGGCTAGCGGTTTCCATGACGACTGTTTATGACTGTATATTGTGGTTCTAAATTTGTGTGTAAATTGTGGTTCTAAAATTCTAAAATTCCATCTATCTGGTCAAATTGTGAATCTAAACCATACATGGGCCCACCCTATCATTCATACTAAATTTCATCAAAATCGGCCCAGGCGTTTAGGAGGAGTTCAGTCACATACACACGTGTCGAAGAATTATATATATAAAGATATATATGTGTGTGTGCCAAGCCTAAAATAGATAGGCCTTCAGTTAACAAGACCTGATGATGTTCGCCTCACGAACGAAACACGTCATTCATTTAACCCCCCCCCCCCCCCCACTTTTCGATAAGAGTATAAAAAATTGCATATTACTAAGGCCCGGATTCTGATTAAATGTCATCTTTTAAATTGTTCACTAAAGACATTGCTAACTTATATACAAATCCTATTCATGGCCCCGGCATTACAGAAATGCATATTTATTAAGTTATTTCTTCGTCATTTGCTAAGGATTTTGCTTTTAGGTCATTTTCTCGCTTTTAGAGACATTATTATGTCATTTTATGGAATTCATTAGAATATTTCATACGTTTTGATTCATTTTCTCACACTTTTAATGGTCTATGATGCATTTTTTGCGTATGGTAATGGATTTTAACGGAACAAAGTGAGGATGAATACGAAGTCATGAGAATCTTCACAACTTCGTTCAACCCTTATTTCATGGAATATCTGAATTCCAGGAGACACACTAGACTGAAATAATAACCAGTATTTGTCTGGAAATAATTCGTATTTGTCAAATATTATTTAAATGATATTAGGTACCTATTAAAATCATTTCAAAATACAGTACAATGACATAGTCTATTTAAATTTTTTGTGTGATGAAATTATGTCAGTTTCATTCAAATTTTCAGGTCATTTTGTGGGATTTTTGCAGTCATTTTATAGGTATTTTTTTCAAACAGTTTTAGGTCATCAAAATCCGGACCCTGCATATAACTAATCCATGTCTAGATTAGTAGGAGTGAGTAGATAGGTGTTATTCCCCGCACAGTTTAATTGGGTTCATTAACGTGTTGACTGACTGAAAAGCAATTTCCTTATTAGATTAAGAATGCAACACTGACAACATTTCTACGCTTACATACTGCTCCCGTTTTCCTTTAAAAGGTCAAATATCGGGTTAGTTCAGAATTTACCTTCATTAGCTTGTGTTCATTAGGAGTAATAGAGTGCAACAGGCCAATTACATTCACTGCCACAGACAACTAACACAATGCTTTCACTTGCGACATTAGAGAAAGAGATTTAATTCATAAAATAATGAGTAAAATGTAACTTTTATCACATTGGGTATTGTATTGCGCAAACACACATTCATTGCAAACGGAATGGTCCCCCAGAAACAAAGTGTTATAAACTCATGCTTATGAAGAGCAGCCTTCCATGTATGAAGAAGTACGGCCTGTTCATACATATAAAAGGACGAGTGATGTACAGTTCAATCACATTCTACAACATGGCTTTCATTCCAAGCATCGCCTTCTTCCTGTTTCTGGCAATCTCCATGGTTAGTAATATTTCGAGAGATATTCTGGTCTTAACTTACTGTCTAGAAACCATACCGAATAGATTAGTGTTCAGCGATGTTGGCCACCAAGTCAGAGGGCCCGGATTGGTTTCAAGCCTCTGCCAAGATATTTTATTATGTTTAAGGCACTAGAACGGTATCGCAAATCGGTCATTTTCTAAGACTTTCCTTCTTCTTATGCTTTACCGAATAGGTTTTCTTCTGTGTGTGTGGAAGGGCAGGTAGAAACCGAATTGGGTGAAAAGAGTTTGGCTTCAGGAGAAACGTAGGTACAAGGGAAACTTCACCAAGTTACGCTAATCTGGGAAGGTACAATTCGGAAAGATAGGTTGGTTGGTTGGTTGGTTGGTTGGTTCCTCAGTTTAGGGGCTGCGACAACGCGGTCATGTAGCCCCGTGTACTTTGGGTGTGTGTAGAATCTGTCTGATAACCGGTTTTAATTGTGATGGCTGTATTAGTGTGTGTTTTCTGTAATTCAGGTAAGGACTGCAGACGATCAATTTCAAGTAGTTCCTACTTTTGCTACCAAAATGCTACCATCAACGACACCTAGCCGCGAACTTGGCTACTAGATGCCACCGCAACCTGCACCTGCTGTAGAACGTTGGAACTTAATAGAGCGATCAAATCTAACCTACAAATTTAGCTTCACACAATTTTAGTTTGTGGAAGGTTCTTTTACATGCCATAAATCTAAGACATGGGCCCACCGGCTTTACTCCCTCTCCGAAGAAAAGCATACAGAGGGATTTTTAACGTTCTTAAAGAATCCAACAACTTCAACCGGTAGCTCAGCATGCTACCAATTACGCCACCAAAGCCGCATCGGAAAGATAGGAGAACGTTCATGGCCCATAATTTCAATCTATACATTGAACAAGCAATGAATAAATGGGAGTGACATTCAAAAAAAGGAGGAAAGATTTAAGATGAAATTATTTCAACTCTGAGATTTGCAGATGGCATTGTCATCTTAGCCTATCCGCCAGAGGATTTGAATGGCTTCTTAATGGTATGGACAAAGTCTTGAAGAAAGAATTCATGATGTAAATCAATAAAATAATGTAAAACAAAAATGACCGAATTGACAAGGCATAAAGCTAAAGCAAGTTGAAGATTTCTGCTACTTGGAAAGCAAAATAAGTAATGGTGAACGAAGCAATGAGGATAAAAATGTAAGTTGGCACAGGCAAGGAAATCTTTTGTACAGAAAAGAAATCTGTTGACATCCGATTTCACACCTCTACCAGGAATTCTTATTCTTTTTAAGGCTCTAGAACACTTTCGCTGTTGCAGGATCGAATCTTGGCGCAGTCAGCTGGCATTTGAGGGTGCGCAAACGTGAGGGAGCCGTGTCAGTAGATTTACTGGCACGTTAATGATCCCCTTCGGAGCACACCGACATCTCTAAAAGCCACAGTAGTTAAAAGGGACGTTAAAAAATAGAAAAAAAACCAGTTTTGCTAACTAGCAAATCAGTCATAAATAGAGTAACAAGGCAGCGACTTCGGTGGCGTAGTCGGTAGCATGCTGAGCTTCTATGCCCAAGATAGCGGGTTCAAACCCGGCCGAAGCCGTTGGATTTTTTAAGAGCGTTAAAAATCCCTCAGTATGCCTTCCTTCGGAGGGGAAGTGAAGCTGGCGGTCCCATGTAGATTTATGGCATGTTAAAGAACCTTCCACTAATTTCACCTGTGAGAAGCTAAATTGGATAGGTTAAGAATGTAACAACGCTCTTACGTTTCTACGTTCGTTGCCAAGAGCCGACTGCGGTGGCGTCTAGTAGCTAAGTTCTGAACTTGGCCTAGTAGTCGATGACGGTGGCTCTTGGCGGCAAAAGTAGGAACTATTTGAAAAATTCTAAGTTGCAGTACTTAAATTTAAAAAAACAGATAACACACACTATTACAGTCATCACAATTAACACCGGTTATCAGACAGATTCTACACACACACCCAAAGTACACGGGGCTACATGACCGCGTTGTCGCAGCCCCTAAACTTAAGAACCAACCAGAGTAACAAGGCGATTGTGGGATGTGAGATGTTTCTGGTGAGTGCTAATGAATAGAAGATTTAGGTTGGTAGGACATGCTGTATACTAAGACACCCAGGAATATCAAAAATAATTATGGAAGAAGGATCGAGGACAAGAATTGTTGGTATAGACTTAGGTTAGAATATGCTAAACAGATTGATATGTATGTAGGGTGTGGTAGCTATGTAGAGATGATCAGCTGAGGACAGGGAGGCATGGAGAGCTGCATCTAACCAGTATAAAGACTGAACACTCAAACACACACATTATATAAGTTTATAGAGCAATATCTCGTAACTGAAAGAAATCAGCTGTGAGTAATTGTTTTAAATGTAACTAATTACTGGGACAAGGTACTCGACTCCTTAACGCAGCAAAGCTGAACGTTGGCCTTACGTACTTAGGTGGCCAACTCGTGGTGTAGTGGCTAGCATTCTTGGCTTTCAGCTCGGTGTTCCAGGTTCGATTCCCGGCTCTACCAAGAAATTTAATTCTGGTCTGAGGGCTGGAACAGCCTCGTGAGGCAACACTGAGAAAAGGTGGGTTCCATTTCCACCTCAGCCATCCCGGAAGTAGTTTTCCGTGGTTTTCCACTTTTATCCAGGCAAATGCCGGGATGGTTCCTAACTTGAGGCCACAGTCGCTTCCTTCCCAATCCTCACCTCCTCTCCTTTCTTAATCCCTTCCCTGACCCGTCCTGAAAAGAAAAATGCATGGCCATTGGCTGCATTAATAAAATTACTAATTGCAAATACACATACTAATACACTCATCACAATAACATAGGTTATCAGTAGGGCTAGGATTCTGTTGATTTTCCTTTTTTTTTGTAAGACTGACACGTTGCTCATATATATATATGTTTCATGAAAGAATGAGTTCAATGAAGTCTATTTGTTAGGTCATTTTTTTTCATTTTTTGCCATTTTTGAGGGATAGGGCATTTTTGGGGGGAAATTTTAGGTCATTTTTATACTATTTTCAAGAAAGAAGGATAATTTTTTATGTTTAGCTATTCTAATTCTGTATTTTACTAAATTCCCGTGTTGAATATTTTGTTTTATTTCATACAAGCATAATATATATTTTCGAGGAAACGGTACCCTCTTCCCCTATTCCCACAAGTATGCGTATGTTGGACTCGCCCATACAAGGAAGTACATTTGCCTCTTGCGTAGGTAGAAGGCTACAGCTAGCAATGAATCATTGAGTTCGTGGTATTTCTTAGAGCCGGAAGTGCTGTTCTATTAGACGCTAAGTTACGATATGCCTTAAGTGAAGCAAAGTATGTCTGTTAAACTAAAACATTTTGTTTCGCAGTATGGAGAAAGGGTCTTCACCACTGACGGGACAATACTTTACTGCAACCTTTGTGACGTGAGAGTGGCCGCTGTAAAAAGGTTTACGGTGAAACAACATGTATCGCGTGAGAAACACAAACGTGATCTGCAACGACTTCAGGAAGAAGGAACATTACTACATCAGAAGCTTCTTGGAGAAACCCATTCATCCTTTTCACCATTCTTTGAAGAACTGTGTCGAGTGTTTCTTTGTGCCGATATCCCATTGAGTAAGTTAAACAACCCTAAACTGCACAATTTATTAGAGAAGCACACGGGCAAATCCATACCGGATTCTTCTACGTTAAGGAAAATCTATGTTAGACGATGCTATGAAAAAGCTCTGGAAGAAATCAGGAAAAGAGTTGGAAATAAAAAATATGGGTATCGGTGGACGAGACGACAGACTTTTCAGGACGATATGTAGCTAACGTGGTGGTAGGAACACTGGACGAAGATGTTCCTGGGGAACACTTACTACTCTATTGTGAGCATTTACCAAAGTGAACTACTCAACAATCAGCAAAGTTCTTGATAAATCGTTGGCATTGTTGAGGCCTGATGGCATTCGGCATGCCAACGTGTTGCTCTTAGTAACGGATGCAGCCCCCTACATGGTCAAGGCTGCTAATTCGCTTCGTGCTCTCTACTCTAAAATGGTGCATTTAACTTGTTTGGCCCACGCGTAACACTGAGTCGCTGAGGAGGTTCGCGGTCATTTTCCAGAAGTTGATCAATTGATAGGATGTGTGAAAAAGATATTCTTGAAGGCACCCTCTCGAGTTTCAACTTTCAAGTTAGAAGCTCCAGACATTCCACTTCCTCCTTCTCCCGTTTTGACAAGATGGGTAATCTGGATTGAAGCCTGCACGTATTATAGCGAGAACTTATAAGTGGTGAAACAAATCGTGGATTCATTTGACAGCACTAAAGCCGCATCAATCAAAGCAGCGCAAAAACTTTTGGCAGATAGTGAAATTGCAGGGAAACTTTCTTACATAAAAGCACATTTTGGATTTCTTCCTATACCATAACCGCTCTGGAAAAGTCGGAAGTGACGCTAGTGCAGCAGTTACAACTTGTGCTGAAAGTGGTGAATGATTTGGATCGCACGTGTGGCAAAGTGGGACAAGCTGTGTCTGAGAAGAGAAGTCGGTTTTAGAGAAAAATAAAGGGTATCAGACAATGTGTTCAATTGCTAACATTTTGTCAGTTGAAATATTTTCTCTTTGTGACATTGACGACAGTGAATGAAATTCAAGTGACATTGTTTGCTTTAAGTATGCTTCTTTTGTGTCGGTGGAGGTAGAAAGGAGCTTTTCTATGTATAAATGTTGAAAATCTACATCATGTATTCGTTGTTAATTGCAACTCACACGTTTTGGAATGAACAATTGGGACCTTTATGGCAGAGAAACGTCTGTTTTGTAAATATGTAAGTATTATTTTTAAAATTCCTAGCTCGAAAATGTATTACAAAATGTCTGTTTTGCCAATATTAATAACTTGAATTCATTTTGTTACCACACAAGACCAAACCAATACAGAAATCATAGAAAATCAAAAGTATTTTTTTAAATAGGTCATTTTCTGCATATTTAAGGTCTTAATGCATTTTTTTATTTTGCATTTTTTGCACTTTTTAGGTCATCATAATCCTAGCCCTACTGTCGACCAAAGTATTATGTGTACTCGAGTTTGAAGGTTGTTTGTGTAGTAACCAATAGACCTACATAAAACTCAATAACATCCTCGTTTTCGTCGGTCTATTTTACGCTAGTTAATGTAGGTTTGGAATTTTTAATTTATATTTTAATATTTTTTATCGCAGTTGGAACACAAAACGTGCCCATTTTTAAGCGTGTTTCAACCATGCGTCACATTGGAATTATTATCTCACAAACCCGTAATCAGATCAAATCCAAATTTTAACACAATATACATTGGAATGTTGTATAACTAGAAAACAGCAAACAAAAAATGCATTACTTCAGTCACTCGTGCATTCAATCAAAAGTCAATCAAGCATTCATTCAACCACTTGTACAATCATTCAAACGCAAATAGAAATGAACACAATATACAATATACACAATGCACATTATCAATGCGGCTGCAGTGGCGTAGTCGGTAGCATGCTGAGCTTCTATGCCCAAAATCGCGGGTTCAAACCCGGCCAAAGTTGTCTCATCTACCCCCTTACCCGTTTCTACGGATTCGGAATAAGGTGTCATGATATTTATGTTTCGGATGTTTTTTACGGCCGCATGTCTTTCCTGATGCCACCCTCTTGACAGGAGTTATTGATTTATTGAGTGAGTGTAGATGAAATAAACTGGGCTAAGAGTAGGAAGGTATCAGCCGTGGTCTATTAGAAGGTGCTGGCATTTGCCTCGAGATGAAAGTGGGAAAACTCGGAAAAGCATTTCGAGCCGGCCGATGACGGGGTTCGAACCCACTTATTTACCGAATCCGTAGAGATCTTGGCTCCATGGTTTAGGGCTGCGCCATAGTGAGTGTAGCTACGCTAGCATTCAGTATTTAATTCAGTATTTCGGAGATAATTTTGATGACCTATTACTGTAGTATAGCAGCTACCATCAAACAATATGCCAGTTATAGAATCGCCTACTCCTTCATAAACGAAATATTGGGAATTGAATTCGAAGGAACTCTAATAGTGTGTCTTCTTTAGTTTTCAATCCGAAGATTAGTTTGCAGTAGGTTTCCTTCTCGCACTTCTCCCTTGTACCATTTGTTTCAGCTCAGTGTAGGATGGGCTGCCTAGGCCCCCCACGATTTGATCTACTGTATGTATACACCTCTTTACCTGCCTCTAGCATTCTTACCCTCCAAGAAACTTTCCGGTAAAGAGTGTATCCCTTATGGCGAAATGTGTGCACCATCCAAGAGTCGCGTCGTTTTCCACAGAGTAAAGCACTCTCCCTATCCGGTACAGCACCTCTTTGTTTGTTACTTCGGCTGTCCACGGAGTCTTGAGCATCCGGTGGCAGCACCACATCTCAAAAGCAATAATTCTTTCATTCCCTTCCTCTATAAGTGTCCACCTTTCACTCCAATAAAGGCAAACACTTCAACAAACATTGTATTAAAATGTGTTTCTTTAGATCTTTATTGAGTTTCTTTTGATGGCTGCGTTTGCCTGCTTTATTTATCCTTCACACGAGGTCATTTATACTAGGTAAATATGATATAATTTTCCTTCATCAGCAATATGTGTCACAACTCTATGATTGATTCGTATTTCTTCTCCATTTGAACCTCATGGTAGAACTCAATACTTTTACAGACATTTCTTTATGTTTTGCCCTCAAAAAGTGCATGTGTCGAGCTTTATCCGAGTCCAAGAGGCCTAAAAACTCCTCCATTAACTCCATCGCCATCTAGAGTATTGAGTCCCCCCATAAAAATGAAGTAAGTATCTCCGTTGATGCCCTTAATGGTCGGGTTTAATTTGTCAAAATTTCCATCATTTTGGTCCTTGCTTTGTGCTGATCTTCACCATTTCCCTCATATCTCCCATGTTTACAGGAATCAATGGACTTTTCATTTCTTAAAGTGGGCGTTAAACCTCAGCTACAAAATGAAACTCATTCAAATCTTTGTGGCTTTAATTTCTATCAAACGTTAAAAACAAGTTTTTGAGTTTTTTCTCTGAATAAATATTAACTAATAACGCTCAATTAATTAATAATGTGAAATGAGTGAGTTTCATTATGTAGTTGAAAGTTTAACACCTACAGTACTTTTAAAAAGAGAGAAGTCCAAGAATTCCTATAAACATGAAATATATGAGGGTCAGGTGAAGATAAGCCCAAGGCAAAACCAAAGTTTGGAAATTGGATAAAAGTTGTTACGATACGAATTTGTAAATTTATAACTTTGCTTCCAATGTGCGTATTCCCTTGTAAATGTATATAATTGTTATAGAAGATTTATAACTGAAACGGTTATAATATTAAAATCGTTATTATTTTAGCTGCGTAAGCTTCATGTTTCCCCTTAATTCTGGTGGGAATATTACATTTCAATTGTGAGGGCCATTATCGTGTACTGAATATATGCAAAAACACACGATCTGTGTTGGTGGTATGGTTGTGTAAGGTTCTTTTCAAACGTAACTAAATTACAGGTACTATTACTTAGCAAAAATAGTAATGAGGTTACATTTTGACTTACTTTGCGTGGAGTGTAACTGGGTAACCATTAGAAAGTTCGAAATTATACATACTGTAGTTACTTTTCCGTTACTTTGGTATAACAAATAGTGTTTTTTTTATCCTACAATGTGACAACTATTTGTGTTTGCCAAAAGACACACAGCTTACAAGTTAACTTAAGAGAGATTTCTAAAAACTGTGGATTCCAGTTATATCAAAAAGCAATGAATTGACAATAACTAACATATTTTCACGAAAAAGGCCTGGATTTGATTCTTGGCTGTGTCTTCAATTATAACCTTAGTATGCAGTTGGTCAGAACAGAGGTGTCCATTCAGCACGCCGGCGTGGAGGTCTTGCAGCGATTGTGGGGGAAGACTAAATGTGTGTCTTTCTCGCTCGCTTTCCGGTCTCACTTCTTCTCCCCCACCGCACTGATGTGGTTGATCGGACGAATACCAAACTGTATTCAGTATATTGTGATTAATTCTAGAAACAAAGAAACACAAAAAATAATGTTACCGAAATAACAGTGGCTTAAGTGAGATCCATGATATTTATGATTGCTTAACCCTTCCAGTGTCACTGAAATACGTTGTACTATTCTTTGATCAAAGTTTTAAAGAATATTTTTAAAGTATTTAAAGTATTTATGGTATTTTTACTTTTCTATACCGTTTAGAAAGACATTTAAAATGAGGAAAAAATATACTAAATCTGAATCAGTTCAGCAAAACTCATGGCATTTACATCGCGGAACACTTGTAACTGCATCACCACTGCTCTCATATCCATCAGTTTAATTGTTACTTGATGATATACTCTTTAATCTCTTCAATACTGTCTTCAAAATCACTGTAAATCATTGTCTCATCGGTCCAAATACCTTTTAATCTTAGTCAGATTTTTATCGTACGAGCCTGCCATTACAATCATATATCAGCTTACTACTGTCAAACTCAAGTATCTATCCAACAGAAACTGACAAATGCAAATAAAATGATTCACGTAGTTATTTCCTGTTCCAGGTGCATTCGTAAAAATTGTCTTATGCTTTCCTTCAACCTATCGTAATTAAATGTTAACTGGAATAGTCCGTGCGCGACCCACTAGGACGGGAATTTCGTTGCCGAATATGTCGTAAACGACACGCAAGGCAAAGTTATTACCAAGGAATATTCAGGAAAAGGCACGGTAAGTTTAATAAAAAGCACGTAATCTTCAAGTACCGGTAAGGGGAGAAACGCGTGAAACACAATGTAGATGTGTCGGACAACCAACGCTTTGGGCGTACAGTTTTTTGTTTGCTTGTTTGTTTACATTACGTCCGGTGCGCTAGCGATCCCAACTTGACTCAGTCAGACGCGGCGAAGAGCTGTCGCAGCGCCGGCAGTCAGGACAGGCAGCCCACACAAAAGAGGCAAGAGCCAGCCTTCCGAAGTGCGGCGCAGCTAAGCTAGCCCGCCATGTGTGCAAAGTCTGCACGTCGCTACTCTAGAAGACGTTAGTGAGTGTTGATTTTATATCCTACTCTCGGTTATCGTACTAGTGGTTTTCCGTGGTGTCCCAAAGCCTGCATCCTTCCCTTAACCTCAAGTTACAAGCACATGCACGAGTACGGTTACTACAGAAACGCAGATAATTAGATTCTCGTATATTCCACACATGTTCAAGTACCCAGGCTGATGACTATGAAGTCGTAAGACCTAAATGAAGCAACAAGAAATCGCATAGCCCAGCTTTTTTTAAGGATATTCACTGCTCTTCCGTCAAGGAAATATGTATTCATATTTTTCCCGTTTCATTCATCAAGGATAATCCCCAAATTGCTCCATTTTGCTAAATTAACGAGCAATTTTGATACTTCATCACTGTTAAAAAATAGAGACCTTACAGTTAACTTAATGAGTTAAAATCGTTGCCTCAAAGAGTAACGGTTACTAGTAACGGCGCGGCGAGGCATTGCGAACCCCTCGTTACTCCCCAACCTTGATTGGTAGTGTTTGCTTACAAAATAACAACAAAATGTGTTTCCAAAGTAACCTTTCATAGAAGGAAATGAAACGGCTCGTAAAGCCACTAATCCTTTGTTTGTGTTCATTGTGACAAAAGAAGAACGGTAATTGGAAAGGCATGTGTGGAACGAGCTCAGCGATAACATGTACAGTATTATCGAAATAAGTGGCTGATATTAATCAAATTCTTACACGTTGTTGATCCAAATCGCTACGTATGAGTGGAATAGTCAAATGAAGGTTATAATACATATTATATTATATTATAATATATTATAATACACAAGCTGTGCCCGGCATGCGTTGCAATGCCAATCAAAGAAAGTGTTGGCATTGTAATTTTGTTTCTTGAAGTGCTTTTGGATACACAATATTTTTCCAATTTCCGTTAACTGCCTCTAAAATATCGTAAAATGGATTAACTAATATAGAAACATTCGTGGGAGCGTGCACAACAACTCACCAAAGTTTCATCGCAATGGGATGAATGGCATATGAACGCATACTGGATTTTGTTTAAATGATTCGCGCGCCGTCACTCATTTGTTGAATCTACTCGTATAATGGATAATGGATTTACTAAGCCTGAAACAATCCCTGGAGTGTACACAACATCTCACCCAAGTTTCATCGCTATCGGACGAATGGTATATAAACGCATCGGGACTTTGTTGGAACACTTCGCACGTCGTCGCTCATTTGTTGAATTTACTCGAGCGCTACCTATTCTACAGTGGGTTTATTAAGCCAGAAACCTTCCCTATAGTGTAAATAACATCTCACCCAAGTTTCATCTCTATCGGACGAATGGTATATGAACGCATACGAGACTTTGTTGAAATGCTTCGCACGTCGTCACTCATTTGTTGAATCTACTCGTGCGCTACCTATTGTAAAATAGATTTACAAAGCCAGAAACCTATCCTGGAGTGTACACCACATCTCACCCAAGTATCATCGCCATCGGACGAATGGTAGCCTATATGAACGCATACGGGACTTTGTTGAAACGCTTCGCGCGTCGTCGCTCATTTGTTGTATCTACTCGTGCGCTACCTATAGTAAAATAGATTTACTAAGCCAGAAACCTTCCCTGGAGTGTACACAACATCTCACCCTAGTTTCATCGCCATCGGACGAATGGTAGCCTATATGAACGCATACGGGACTTTTGTTGAAACGCTTCGCGCGTCGTTGCTCATTGTGAATCTACTCGTGCACTACCTATTGTAAAGTGGATTTACTAAGCCAGAAACTTTCCCTGTTGTGTACAGAACATCCCATCCAAGTTTCATCACAATGGGATGAATGGTATGTAAACGCATTTGGAATTTTTTTGAAACGATTCGCACGCCATTTTGTTGAAGCTACTCGCTCGCCATCTATTGTAAATTGTATGTACTATGCCTATAACTTTCCCTGGAGTATGCACAACAACTCACCAAAATTTGACCGCAATCGGATGGATTGTATATGAACGCATCGCCAATACTCATTTGTTTAAACTACTCGCACGCTCTCTATTGTAAATTGGATTAACTATGACTATAACCATCCCGGAAGTGTGCACAACAACTCACCCAAATTTTATCGCAATCGGATGAATGGTTTATGAACGCATACAAGACGAACAAACATTCTTTATATACAGTATATACTAGCAGAAGTACCCATTCTTCGAACGGTCGTCGGTATTAATAACCAGACGTAATCAATTGAGCTACTGTTGCAATGGTTAGGGGCTTGGAACCTGTTTGTCGACAAAGAAAAATTATTACTTGAAGTATGCTCTGAAACTAAATTTACCTAGCGTGTACTTCCTGACGTGAAAATAAAATTGAAAACCTCGTAGAAACGCAATACACGTCACATAAAATCTGACCCTCACTGTTGTGTCAAGTCCGCATTCAGAGGAAGATCTCTTTAATAAATTATAAAGGCTTGTGGTTCATGAAAATGGCCCAAATTCCTAAAAGAAAAAAAGAAAAAAAAACCAACTATTTCAATTCAGGAATTTTTGAAAATAATGTTTCTGTTTGAAGATATCATAGACCTTCTGTACGACATGTCGCACGTTTAAGTCTTGTGAAAAAATCTAGGGTACCCCTTGGCCCCCTTAAGCGCATTGATGAATTTTACAGTTTTTGTTGGTTCCGTGATAACCTTATAGCCATTTGCAAACTTTCACAGAAATTTAATAAATGGAGTGGCATTACTTCTAGCAGAAATAGATGGAAAGTTGGATGTAACTTTTTGAGACACTGTTGTCATGGTTACTGGCTTGCATTCCTAGTTAGATAGTTATTGTTGTTTTAAGGGGCGGAAATACGAGGTCATCTGCCCCTGCATTCCTACATTAGTTTATTAAATGAAATTAGTTTTCTGGGAATATCTCAGAAACTCTTGGTTTTAGAGCCTTAAAATTTAGTTTTCGGGGACCCTTTACGGCTGTTTAGGGGCCCCGAGTTTTGCTTCTGACACCAAGGGGCAGAAAATAAGCTTTGTCTCGTCGTTGTAGGCCGTAGTATAACAACAATAATTATAATAATAATATAGAAGCCTCCGTGGCTTAGGCGGCAGCACGCCGGCCTCTCACCACTGGGTACGTGGTTCCAATCCCGGTCACTCCATGTGAGATCTGTGCTGGACAAAACGGAGGCAGACAGGTTTTTCTCCGGGTACTCCGGTTTTCCCTGTCAAAATTATAATATAATATAGGGATAGGGATATAATATACCTTCCGTACCACACCAGCACGTGTAAATCGCGTGAAAAAAATTATAGAGTACCCCTTGACCCCCTTAAGCGCATTATATGTATTGTTACGAATCGCCGCGAACCGGCAGGAGACTTTCGGGTGAGCGACAGTGTGACAGTCCAAAGCAGCTGTCTCGTTGGCCTTGGGCCGAACCATCAGCCGGAGAGAGAAAGTTACCTCATCCTCCCGGCCCCTCCCACCGGCAGACACAATAGCGGGACATCTGTGAGTCATCGCGGGCGGGCCAGAGAATACGCGAAAATTCTGGATGTGGAACCAACCAGAACAGACTCAATGCGGCAATGGGTTGTGACATTCGAACTTTCCAGGCCAGGGACTGATCCCATATAAACCAGCGAGCCGCGGCGAGGAGGCAGTGTGTATTGGAGTGTATTGGGGAGTGTGTATTGCAGTGTGTATTGGACAGTATTGGTCAGTGCTAGTGTGTACTGAAGTGTTGTCGAGTGAGTGCGTACGGAGCAGTACAGCGATTATTACTGGACGTCTACGGTAACAGAGAGGAAGCCTTTCTGCCAAGGTGCGACTTGGAGTCAAGACTGTGAGTGCTTGGACGTGTCGCGGTGCTTCGTGGAATACGTGGTCGTGGGATCGACACGGGACGAGCAAGAGCGCACAAGGAGCAGCAAGAGGACTCTGGAAGTAAGTGAAGTGGCAGTGGCAAGGCTGTAGAGTACCTGTGTAGACTGTACGTGTGAGTGTAAGCTGGAACACTGTAACGCCTCACGGACAGGGAGAGCATAAATAGCGAGGACAGTGGTAGATTGTAAATGTGGAAACTAATAGTGACTAGTAGTGTTTTCTGAGGTTAGACTCAGTGTGTGTGTATGTGTGTGCACTGTGTATGTTCGTAGGCCTGTAATAAATTATATTTCTTTAAAGGAACAATTGTGTTTGTGCTTTTCGCCCACCGTAATCCAGTTAACCAAAGTGCCACTAGGGGGTGGCACGTAACAACTGGTGTCAGAAGTGGGATTACGAACTCAAGCAAGCACAACACCTGAAGGTCCTAGGTTCAGAATCGTGCAGGTCTTTGTATCACAGTTCATTATTCTCCTGCGAGTGCATGCCCGTCACAAGTCAGACAAATAAAATGGATGCGCAAATACAGCTCCTGCTAGAAAAGTTAACTTCCAAGATAGAGGACGTGGAAAAGAAAATGACAGAACATTTCGAAGAAGTGGGTAAGAAAATGACGGAACATTTTAAAAACCTGGGAAAGAAAATGGTGATATATTCGGAAAATTTGGAAAAGAAAATTGGGGAAAATTCCGAAAATTCTGAAAAGAAAATGGAGCAGAGAACTAGTCGGGACGAGCTGAAATATGACCTGAAATGAAGACCGGAGTATAACAAGCTTGGAGGTGATATGGAAAGTGGCGCGGCAGAGGACGCTGATGGCCAACACAAACAGTTCGTGGAGTTCGGAATGCTCAGCGAGTCAGGGACGAGCCACTGGGAAGCGTCACGGGCATGGAAATCGGGCCGAGACTTAGCAGCTCTGATGACAGGAACAGCGTCACGAGTGTGAGGACGCCGCACGTCGATGAGGCTTCATCATGGCAGATCTTCGGGACCGAGTTCGATACTGTGGCGAACCATGCCAGATGCACGCTGGAGGACGAAGCCGTTCAGCTCATCACAGGACTTCGCCTGACGGATGTGCTACACGACGTCCGGACGGGGACTGGGTACAACGGGATCGTCGCGACGCTGGAGGAGCATTGTGGGGACTACCAGCTACCTGCCATGTACCACCTATGGCTAGAAGGGAGGAACGGGCGCGCGAGTAAGTCAATTGAAGAGCTCGCACTGGCTGGCTCGCCTCCCGAGCACGTGCACCGAGAGGCGGCGTACATCTTCGTGGATGGGCATCGCGACGCCATGGTACATGAGTATTCGATGCTTAGTAGAAGGCGCTACCCGCGGCAGGTAAAGATCATCGCGTTGGGAATGGCGGCGACGAGGAGGACAACATGGGTAACGCCACCGAGGAGGAGTGACGCCGCCGGAGACGAAGAGGCAGTGGAGGTTGGCTACCCTCCACCAAAGCGGCGTAAACCATCACCGGGACGCCGTTGCAGTAGGAAAGCCACCTGTTGGCTACGGTGTAAAACGGGCCATCTAATGAGCAGCTGTCGGCAAGGAACAGCCTCACGGTTAAAAAAGCGAGTGAGGGCCAGGGCCAGCCAAAACAAGGGCTTGTCAGCGCCGTCGATGCCACCCCTTCGGACCTCGGACAGCTTTTACGACGAACAACTCGAGGCGAGTTGCTTTAAAGAGGGGAGCAGTGTTACGAATCGCCGCGAACCGGCAGGAGACTTTCGGGTGAGCGACAGTGTGACAGTCCAAAGCAGCTCTCTCGTTGGCCTTGGGCCGAACCATCAGCCGGAGAGAGAAAGTTACCTCATCCTCCCGGCCCCTCCCACCGGCAGACACAATAGCGGGACATCTGTGAGTCATCGCGGGCGGGCCAGAGAATACGCGAAAATTCTGGATGTGGAACCAACCAGAACAGACTCAATGCGGCAATGGGTTGTGACATTCGAACTTTCCAGGCCAGGGACTGATCGCATATAAACCAGCGAGCCGCGGCGAGGAGGCAGTGTGTATTGCAGTGTGTATTGGAGTGTATTGGGGAGTGTGTATTGCAGTGTGTATTGTACAGTATTGGTCAGTGCTAGTGTGTACTGAAGTGTTGTCGAGTGATTGCGTACGGAGCAGTACAGCGATTATTACTGGACGTCTACGGTAACAGAGAGGAAGCCTTTCTGCCAAGGTGCGACTTGGAGTCAAGACTGTGAGTGCTTGGACGTGTCGCGGTGCTTCGTGGAATACGTGGTCGTGGGATCGACACGGGACGAGCAAGAGCGCACAAGGAGCAGCAAGAGGACTCTGGAAGTAAGTGAAGTGGCAGTGGCAAGGCTGTAGAGTAACTGTGCAGACTGTACGTGTGAGTGTAAGCTGGAACACTGTAACGCCTCACGGACAGGGAGAGCATAAATAGCGAGGACAGTGGTAGATTGCAAATGTGGAAACTAATAGTGACTAGTAGTGTTTTCTGAGGTTAGACTCAGTGTTTGTGTATGTGTGTGCACTGTGTATGTTCGTAGGTCTGTAATAAATTATATTTCTTTAAAGGAACAATTGTGTTTGTGCTTTTCGCCCACCGTAATCCAGTTAACGTAAGTGCCACTAGGGGGGTGGCACGTAACAGTATTGATGAATTTTACAGCTGAATTTGGTACCGTTATAACCTTAGAGCCGCTTACACACTATCTCAGAATAATGTAACCGGGTGAGTTAGCCGTGGTCGTTACGGCAGGACTGATGGCAGTCGCTCACATCCGGGAGGCGAGGAGGTTCGAATCCCCCCCCGCCGGCAACCTTGAAGATGGTCTTTTATGGTTTCCCATCTTCCTTCCAGGCAAATGCCGGGGTTGGTCCCTAACTATAGGCCACAGCCGCTACCTTCCAACTCCCCGTCCTTCCTTTCCAACTTTCCTCCCCAACGGTAAATGTAGCTCACCCATTGGGTGTCCGTCTCGAAGCAGCTACAAAACTGGCGAGCCGAACATGTCCTCGGACACTCCCGACACTAAAAGCAATACGCTAAAAAAAAAGTATAATGTAATAAATGGAATTGTATTGCGTCTTACAGCAATAGATGGACCTGTGAGTTTCTGTTGCCATGGTTATCGGCTTGCTTTCTTTCATTATTGTATTATATGAAATAATTTTCTGGGAATATCTCAAAACTGTTGGTTTTAGGGCTTTAAAATGTGGTTTTCGGGGGCCCTTCGTTTCTCACATTGTGGGGCTGAAAAATGAGCTTTGTCTCGCCCTTCTTCGCCTATTTCAGCAGGTATTTTAAGGGGGGTAGGCCCCCTTTTATGAGAGGTGCAGAGAAGAGTTACATCAATGATTAGTGTCGTGCCTCTGAAGGATACCTTTACCAAATTTTACGTTGATCCACCCAGCCGTTCTTGAGTTTTAAGGGAACAAAATTCTCCACAGACAGACAAACAAACCGACAGGCATACAGACAGACAAAAAAATTATATTCGCGCGCATCCGTCATAAAACAGTCTGAAACGCACAAATAACGCAAATTTCCGTAGAAATTCAGAAAAAAACAGATAAACTTTCATTTTTAGCCTATTTTCATTTTATGAAAACATAGGCTTATGAGATCACCTTTTGTTCGTGTGTGTGTGGGCGCGCTCGCGCGTGTGTGTGTGTCCCCCTAATAACTTCTAAACTGCTGGAGCGATTACAATTAAACTCGGTAAGATCATAGCACTATTCTGGCCGACCCCGACCGTGCCCTTCAAATTTTATTATGTCTCACCAATCCAACATGGCGGCTGTGCGAAATATTTCACCAGCATTCAGTATCTCCGAAACTATTACCGATATCGCCCTGAAATTGTGTACGGTGATAAAGGGCACTACTAGAAGTTCACCTATGAGACTTTCAAAAACCTGGTGACTACAAAACCAACATGGCGGCCAAGCGAATTTGAGACTTTTAAATAGATGTTTCTCGCGATTTAACTAGCCAAACGTTATGAAACTTGGTACAGCAGATGTTTATACACATTGTAATGCACCGGAGTCTAATTTAGTTCAATTTTTTACATAACCTCAAAATGGCGGCTGTGCGAAATATTTCACTGACATTCTATATCTCCGAAACTATTACAGATATCACCCTGAAAATTTGTACGTTGATAAAGGGTACCGATACAAGTTTATCTATGTAACTTTCATAGACATGTAAAGTACAAAACGAACATGGCGGCCAAGCGAATTTGAAACATTTTAATAGACTTTTCTCGTGATTTAACTCTCTGAGCGCAGTGAAATGTGGTACAGTAATTGATTTTACATATTGTAATGCACTGGAATCTAATTTAGTTCAATTGTTTAGATAACCTCAAGATGGCGGCTGAGCAAATTTTAAAATTAAGTTTTTATTCCTTGTATCGTAATCATGCGATCGAAGTGAAAGTTTGAATAATGAACCTACGCAATAATTTTCCTTGAATGGTACATAACTCCATGGCCTATACAGGACGTATAACAATCCCGAATGGCAAGCATCCGAAATATTTAGACGGTTCTCAATATCTATGAATCTTTTACAGCAATCAAACTGAAATCTATTAAAACTCAGCAATTCTTCTAGGTTTGTGCCGTGTCTTGTGTGGGGTTTCGCCTAGGACACCAAGCTAGGCTCATCGGCGGGCTCTTGGTGTCCCCGCCCGGACCCCCACAGGAGTGACGAACTGCGCGCCACCTCCCTTTATATAAGGTGCAACTGCACCACTTGACTACGAGAACTAAAAGCTCAAGCAGCCTTAACCTCCCTATGAAGGCTTCCAAAAAGATGGTATATTGGCTTTCACGGCCGGTGAATTAAAACTCAGCAATTCTTCTAGGTTTGTGCCGTGTCTTGTGTGGGGTTTCGCCTGGGACACCAAGCTAGGCTCATCGGCGGGCTCTTGGTGTCCCCGCCCGGACCCCCACAGGAGTGACGAACTGCGCGCCACCTCCCTTTATATAAGGTGCAACTGCACCACTTGACTACGAGAACTAAAAGCTCAAGCAGCCTTAACCTCCCTATGAAGTCTTCCAAAAAGATGGTATATTGGCTTTCACGGCCGGTGAATTAAAACTCAGCAATTCTTCTAGGTTTGTGCCGTGTCTTGTGTGGGGTTTCGCCTAGGACACCAAGCTAGGCTCATCGGCGGGCTCTTGGTGTCCCCGCCCGGACCCCCACAGGAGTGACGAACTGCGCGCCACCTCCCTTTATATAAGGTGCAACTGCACCACTTGACTACGAGAACTAAAAGCTCAAGCAGCCTTAACCTCCCTATGAAGGCTTCCAAAAAGATGGTATATTGGCTTTCACGGCCGGTGAATTAAAACTCAGCAATTCTTCTAGGTTTGTGCCGTGTCTTGTGTGGGGTTTCGCCTAGGACACCAAGCTAGGCTCATCGGCGGGCTCTTGGTGTCCCCGCCCGGACCCCCACAGGAGTGACGAACTGCGCGCCACCTCCCTTTATATAAGGTGCAACTGCACCACTTGACTACGAGAACTAAAAGCTCAAGCAGCCTTAACCTCCCTATGAAGGCTTCCAAAAAGATGGTATATTGGCTTTCACGGCCGGTGAATTAAAACTCAGCAATTCTTCTAGGTTTGTGCCGTGTCTTGTGTGGGGTTTCGCCTAGGACACCAAGCTAGGCTCATCGGCGGGCTCTTGGTGTCCCCGCCCGGACCCCCACAGGAGTGACGAACTGCGCGCCACCTCCCTTTATATAAGGTGCAACTGCACCACTTGACTACGAGAACTAAAAGCTCAAGCAGCCTTAACCTCCCTAAGAAGGCTTCCAAAAAGATGGTATATTGGCTTTCACGGCCGGTGAATTAAAACTCAGCAATTCTTCTAGGTTTGTGCCGTGTCTTGTGTGGGGTTTCGCCTAGGACACCAAGCTAGGCTCATCGGCGGGCTCTTGGTGTCCCCGCCCGGACCCCCACAGGAGTGACGAACTGCGCGCCACCTCCCTTTATATAAGGTGCAACTGCACCACTTGACTACGAGAACTAAAAGCTCAAGCAGCCTTAACCTCCCTATGAAGGCTTCCAAAAAGATGGTATATTGGCTTTCACGGCCGGTGAATTAAAACTCAGCAATTCTTCTAGGTTTGTGCCGTGTCTAGGTGGCGCGCAGTTCGTCACTCCTGTGGGGGTCCGGGCGGGGACACCAAGAGCCCGCCGATGAGCCTAGCTTAGTGTCCTAGGCGAAACCCCACACAAGACACGGCACAAACCTAGAAGAATTGCTGAGTTTTAATTCACCGGCCGTGAAAGCCAATATACCATCTTTTTGGAAGCCTTCATAGGGAGGTTAAGGCTGCTTGAGGTTTTAGTTCTCGTAGTCAAGTGGTGCAGTTGCACCTTATATAAAGGGAGGTGGCGCGCAGTTCGTCACTCCTGTGGGGGTCCGGGCGGGGACACCAAGAGCCCGCCGATGAGCCTAGTTTGGTGTCCTAGGCGAAACCCCACACAAGACACGGCACAAACCTAGAAGAATTGCTGAGTTTTAATTCACCGGCCGTGAAAGCCAATATACCATCTTTTTGGAAGCCTTCATAGGGAGGTTAAGGCTGCTTGAGCTTTTAGTTCTCGTAGTCAAGTGGTGCAGTTGCACCTTATATAAAGGGAGGTGGCGCGCAGTTCGTCACTCCTGTGGGGGTCCGGGCGGGGACACCAAGAGCCCGCCGATGAGCCTAGCTTGGTGTCCTAGGCGAAACCCCACACAAGACACGGCACAAACCTAGAAGAATTGCTGAGTTTTAATTCACCGGCCGTGAAAGCCAATATACCATCTTTTTGGAAGCCTTCATAGGGAGGTTAAGGCTGCTTGAGCTTTTAGTTCTCGTAGTCAAGTGGTGCAGTTGCACCTTATATAAAGGGAGGTGGCGCGCAGTTCGTCACTCCTGTGGGGGTCCGGGCGGGGACACCAAGAGCCCGCCGATGAGCCTAGCTTGGTGTCCTAGGCGAAACCCCACACAAGACACGGCACAAACCTAGAAGAATTGCTGAGTTTTAATTCACCGGCCGTGAAAGCCAATATACCATCTTTTTGGAAGCCTTCATAGGGAGGTTAAGGCTGCTTGAGCTTTTAGTTCTCGTAGTCAAGTGGTGCAGTTGCACCTTATATAAAGGGAGGTGGCGCGCAGTTCGTCACTCCTGTGGGGGTCCGGGCGGGGACACCAAGAGCCCGCCGATGAGCCTAGCTTGGTGTCCTAGGCGAAACCCCACACAAGACACGGCACAAACCTAGAAGAATTGCTGAGTTTTAATTCACCGGCCGTGAAAGCCAATATACCATCTTTTTGGAAGCCTTCATAGGGAGGTTAAGGCTGCTTGAGCTTTTAGTTCTCGTAGTCAAGTGGTGCAGTTGCACCTTATATAAAGGGAGGTGGCGCGCAGTTCGTCACTCCTGTGGGGGTCCGGGCGGGGACACCAAGAGCCCGCCGATGAGCCTAGCTTGGTGTCCTAGGCGAAACCCCACACAAGACACGGCACAAACCTAGAAGAATTGCTGAGTTTTAATTCACCGGCCGTGAAAGCCAATATACCATCTTTTTGAAATCTATTATCTTCATAGAGGCTATGAACATATGTTCACCTATAGGACTTTCAGTAACCTGGTGAGCACTAATCGAACATGGCGGCGACGCGAAGTATAAATATTTAAATGGACGTTTCTCGCGAATTAACTATCTGAGTGCAGAGAAACGTTGCACGTTAAATGCTTATACAAATGTTAATCCACTGGCATCTAATTTATTTCAATTGTTTGCATAATCTCAAGATGGCAGCTGTGCGAAATTTTAAAATCTCGTTTTTACTTCTTGTGTTCTAATCATGCGATTGAAATTTGAATACCACACGTACACAATAATCTTAATGTAATAGTACAAAAATAAAAATCCAACCTGGCGACCATCTGAAATATTTAGACGGTTCTCAATATCTACGAATCTATCACAACCTTCAAACTGAAATTTGGTATGTTGATAGAGGCAATTAACATGGGTAGGATATATAAAAATAGGCTGTATAGTTATTCACGGAACTACTTGTTATCTTTAACATTTCACTTCTTATATCGATGCAAGTACATATATTATTTCATTTTAAGGTATGTGTACACCCAGAATTTTCTTTTTTTAAATTACAAAGTGATCTGTTTAGAATTTAGGTTACTAGAAAGAACAAGAAAAAGTAGAAAGATCAGTATGTATATGAACTAAAAATGTTGCATTATTTGTTAATAACAAATGATTTTGTTTAAAAATGCATTATATTGTTTTAAACATCATAGCTCCCAAATTAATTGACTTTCCTAAAATCTGATTTCTGCATTTTCTTCACAACACTTTTAGGTAGTGCATGAACCTAAAATACATGAGCCTAGAATGAAATTGTGCCTGCTGGTGTCCTATTACTTTAATGATTACATTTTTTTTTGTGAGTGTTGATAAACAAATCACATAAATAATTATATTTTACAACATAAGTTACATATCAGAGGTTAGTGCACTGGAGTAGGCTCTTGGCTTTCATTAAAAGAAAATCAGTCAAATAGGATAATTAGGTCTAATGTTATGATTTTTGGAAATACTGAGGTCATTAAAAATTATTATTCTGAGAAATCCATCTCAAAGTTTTACAACTGTTTCAGAAACCTCCTCCCTCATGATGTCCCTTCTAATGGAGTATTCTGGTCTCCCTTCATCTTCCTTTTTCCTCCCAGGTACCTCCTCCTGGTTTTCTGCTCTGGGGTGTTTTATAGGTGATACATTTTCTGTTTTAGAGCTTTAGCCAAGTCCACACCGGCTCGAGTATGTTCACCAATAGTAACACCCACCCGCTTTAGAATTTCCAATTCTACATCTCGGCCACAATTATAATGGCAAATAGCATCCATAAAACAAAAATCAATGTTTTCAGTCCTACATAACTATCTTTTGGGCATCTTCTCCATATGATGCCATGAAAACTTCCATTTTGGTTTTGTGTTTTGCCATGGAGACAACGCCTTAGCATGGCAGGATCAGTCAACTTGTAGTACACTGGCTTGACAGCTTCAAGTACATTGTCAGGTAGTCCATTTTTAGGCTTATATTTATCCAGTGTGCCAGTTGCCACTGCATTTTGGAAGGAACACCAACTGCCTTCACCTTTGGGACATTTACCATGGAGTTCCTCATTCGTGCCTGCTGCTAAATGATACAGGAAAGTCCATATGGCTTCACTGGTTTCCATGGAACTTCTTCACAGGCTCCCTTTAGTTCTTCTGATACCCATGGTTATAACATCAATGCACAACAATATTCAAGATAAGCAAATTACAATTGCTCAAAAACTTTCTAAAAGTATATCAATATAAATCGTAGGCCTGCAAAATGCAAGGGTGCTCAAAACATCAAAACATTCACAGCTGCTGATTCAAATAATTAAAAACAATTCTCATAGATAGCAGCACAGGGTTACTATGGAATGAACTCTACATTTTACATGAGTAATTAGAAAGAAAACAACAGTCACAGATGATCAGCATGAGCAGAAGGCAAAGAAATTGCCTCTTGTCCAGTAAAAGGGTCGTGGCTCAGTGTGCAGCATTTTACATAAATGCTAATATCTCAAAAAGTAGTGAAGGTAGTGTTATATAATTTACACCAAATTAAAGATAATAAAATAACGAACCCAGGCAATGTAAAATTCAAAATTGAAAAAAAAAACGACTTTTTGACAATTTCTGGGTGTACACATACCTTAATTCTTAATTGATTTTCATTTATTTTAAACTGAAGATGACCTCATCGTAAGGTCGAAACATGTCCAATATACAAAAATATATATTTGTTGAGTATTGTTTCGGCGTATAATTTTGAACTTTTAAAGGGGGTCAACCAGAAAGACCTGCACTCGGCCTCTCCGGAGGCCACACGATCATCATCATCAATTCGGTTATTTATCTTCATCACACTGCATGCCTCAACTCCAAGAGCAACTTGAAAAGTGGAGAAAGGCTCTAGAAGAACGAGGAATGAGGATCAGCCGAGGGAAAACAGAATGTATGTGTACGAGGGAAGAATACGATTTCCAGGAAGTGAAGGTCGCTTATAAAAAGGTGCCGTCACAGAGTTTGACTGAGTTTGAAATTGTGAAATTTTAGAAAATCATTCGAGGTATGTCAACGGTTGGGTTCGAACTCTCTTATCATCCAGATCCTGCAATAGCCTGGCTCAAAGTGTTTCTGTACGCAAAATGATATGAAATCCAGTAGAAGGAAATTACGGTACAAATGACATAATATGAAACATGATATTTCACCACAATAACGGTTCTTTTTTAACGGTACTTAATTTTTAATGTGCGGCTTCGGTGGCGTAGTTGGTAGCATGCTGAGCTTCTATGCCCAAGATTGCGGGTTCAAACCCGGCCGAAGTCGTCGGATTTTTTAAGAGCGTTCAAAATCCCTCAGTATGCCTTCCTTCGGAGGGGAAGTAAAGCCGACGGTCCCATGTCATATATTTATGGCATGTTAAAGAACCTTCCACTAATTACACCTGTGTGAAGCTAAATTAGGTTAAAATGTAAACAACGCTCAGGTTCCTGCGTTCGTCGCCAGTAGCTGACTGTGGTGTCGTCTAGTAGCCAAGTTCTGAACTGGTAGTCGCTGACGGTGGCGTTTGACGGCAAAAGTAGGAACTACTTGAAAAAATCAAAGTCTGCAATCCTTACTTGAATTAAGAAACAGATAACACACACTAATACAGTCATCACAATTAACACCGGTTATCAGACAGATTCTACACACACCCAAAGTATACGGGGCTACATGACCGCGTTGTTGTAGCCCCTAAACTGAGGAACCCACCAACCAACCAATTTTTAATGCCATTGGCAACAGGTGCCTGGACGTACGGGTATGAGTTTCTTTGATACCGGTACGTGTTATTTCCGTCTTTATTAAGATGAAGACAAGTGGTAGTTCAAGCATGGAATGGCTTTGAAGAATGACCTTTTGAAATTCGTCAACATCTTACGCCGGTGCATTAAAAGAAAAACAATTGGTAATGCGTGTAAATGTCATGTTAGTTATACATTTGAATTCATCTCCTTTTGGAATGGCAGACGCTATAATTATGACAAAGAAGGGACACTTTTCAATAGCTAGGTCATGCAAGATGACTAATGTGCCACTAGGAAATCTATAATTTAGAATATGTCAGGGGCGTATCTGGATGGGAGGTTTATGGGGCAGCAACTAACTCCATAATGGCCCTGAAATTCCTAGACAGAAACATTAAAAACCGTGGTAACTCTTGGCATAATTTACCCATAATTTTGATTCAAGCTTTGTTGTTGTTGATTCATTTAGGGGCTTTGTGACATAATGCTCATCTAGCCCCGTGTATTTGGGTGAGTGTGGAATTTGTCTGATAACCTGTGATATTGTGATGCTGTATTAGTGAATGGTTGTAATTCAGATGAGGATTCGGAAGGAGAAAGCCGTAGCCTTAATTTAAAAACCATCCCAGCAGTAACCTGGATTAGAAGTGGGAAACCACGGAAAACCACATCCAGTATGGCTGAGGTAGGAATAGAACCCACCTCTTCTCAGTTTCGCCTCACGAGGTTCAGTGCACCCCTTTCCAACCCTCAAACCAGAATAAAATATCTTGGCAATGCCACGAATCGAACCCGGGTCTCCACGGTGACAGCTAAGAGAATGACGCAATGAGAAGGACTGATTTTCATTCACTAGCTGAGTGGCTCAGCACTAACATTCTCGCCTGCTGTGTCCAAGTGGGATCGAATCCCGGCGCTCTCAGTTAGCATTTGAGGATGCCTGAATGTGAGGGAGTCGTGTCGGTAGATTTACTGGCACGTTAAAGATCCCCTTCGGGGCAAAATTCCGACACCCCGGCGTCTTTAAATGCCACAGATGGTAGCAATGTTTAATATGAAACAATAATAATATAATCAGGCCCGCCCTAAAAATTTACTCAGGTGCCGCCCCTGTTCCAAACATGCTTCCTGGATCACTTTTGTGGGAGCATGCGCGGTGCTGGGCTGTAGAACTCCTTCAATGACGCACCCGTCTATCTACTACAATGGGTGTTTGTGAAAGGTAATATCATGCTTAGCCTCCAATAATAAAAAAAAAAGCCTGCCCAATGGCCTCTGGGAGCTGTCCGCCCTGCAGATGCTATGTTTGCCGCTAGAGGCGTTGCTTACCCCCCCCCTCCTCCGTACTACATGATCAGTTCACTTGACGGTATTTATACACATATGTATGCGCACGAATCAAGTTATGATACTGGAACAAGGCCATTGTATTACGATAGTATACTGTTACGTGCCCTTTTGTAAACAAGGCTCTAGAAATAATGTTCCTGTAGCTAGTTTTCATGAATTGCCTAGTCCAGAGCCAACTAGGAAATTATGGATTAAAGTAATAAGACAAGGTATGTAGCCTACGCTGACCATGCGACTGAAACTTAGGTGATCTTGAATTATAGCTCCAGTTCTGATGATGATGATACCTGACCTTGTCGTCTAGTGGCTAGCATTCTTGGTTGTCGCCCCCAGAGATCCATGTTAGAATCCAGGCTCTGCCAAGAAATTGAATTCTGGTCTGTGGGCTGGAACGGGGTACACTCAGCTTCATGAGGTAAAACTGAGAAGAGGTGGGTTAGATTCCCATCTCATCCTTCCTGGACAGGTTTTCCGTAGTTCCAACTTCTACTCCCGGCAAATGCCGGAATGGTTCCTAACTTGCGGTCACCTTCCAAATCATCACCGGAAGTACAAATGCACACGCCGCAATGACACAGGGTAGCAGACACGGGACAAAATGATAAAATTTCTATAACGAGAGCTGCAAAGCCTGTATTGGAGGGTATTTGGTACGAGCTGTTGAGTCCGCCTCGTTGCGTAGTGACTAGCATTCTTGGCTGTCACTGCAGAGGCCCGAGTTCGATTCCTGGTTCTGAGGGCTGGAACGGGGTAAACTCAGCCTCATTAGGCAAACCTAAGAAGAGGCGGGTTCGATTCCTACCTCAGCTATTCTGGAAGTGTTTCCCACTTCTACGCCTGGCAAATGCCGGGATGGTACCGTTACCTAATTTAAGGCCACGGCCGCTTCCTACCCAAATTTTACCTCCATTACAAATACGCACACAATTGCAGACATTACAGTGACACAGGTTATCAGACTAATTCTACACACACACACACACACACAAACACGGGGCTACATGACCACGATGTTGCAACGCCCCGAAAGAAACAACAACAATAACAACGGGCTGAAGACCATAGCCTACTTATATCATGTCAACAGTGCTTGATAAAATTAGTAGTATCCCGAGTTAGTTATTGTTTTAAGGGACGGAACAGCGAGGTCAACTGCCCCTTGGTATCAAGAGTCCACCTCCAGTAATGTCACTAATATAAAATTCAAAGACAGAGGGACAGGTGGTGTCCTGTATCGTGAGCCAGGTTTTGTTTCGCTAGAAGAAGTAACGGACGAAATGATATCGATAACGCTGAGCAGTCCAGGAATAGCATGAATATTAACTAGAATTATGTTGCCACATGTTGCTAAAAATCATATTCTACAGTGCGGAGTAAGTGATCATCCTGAGGAACTGAGCAGGATAAAATTGCAAATGTTTCTGCGCCTATCTGTCACTATCTACACAATGCCACGAGACTACGTCTTGAGAAAAAAAAAAAAAAAAAAAGAAAGAATCACAAAAATTAAGAAAAGTCGTTCCTTTTGACTGAAACTCTATGGTACACTGGTAAGAATATTCAGTGCAACCATCTACTGACAGTACCGTACTCTTGTAGGCCTACATACCAGACAGTTGTGCGTGCTATCTAATAGGGAAATCCGCAGTTGAAACGAACTCCTAGTACAGTAGTAAAATATGAACATCTCTTATATTTTACTTCATTCTACTCAACAATGTGTACTCATGTACTGTAAATATAGTGTATAGGTATACTTTTGCTGGTTATAGCTTGCTATAGCTATGCTATTACATGTAAATGTTAGGTGGGTACTGAGCGCTGCAGTGGTCAATACGCGCACTGCTAGGAGGTCAGTGTTGATGCAGAGAACTCCACGATTGAGTAGGCTTTATATTATTGGAGGCTAAGGATCAAGTTAATGGTTTAAATGAATCTCCATTATTGTTAATTGACGGACAATAAATAACTAAATCTGAAAAAAGTAAGTATGTGGCAACTACTTTCAATTATGATCATTTATTAATAACATTGTGGTCAGAACTCGCATATGCAAGACAACCATGGTAACATAAATAAGCTAAGTTAGCCATCAATGCTTCACTTCTCTCCTCATCTTAACATATCATAATCCAATAATGAAATAATTTTTGAAATGCCCTCACACGGATTCGTTGCATATTGTTATTATGTTTCGAATTGCAGGGCATACAAAACGAGTAGTTCCGTGAAGAACTAAGTAGCATATGTCCGTTTATCTTACTAATGTAAATTGCCTCTATCAGTAAACAAAATTTCAGTTTGATTGCTGTAATAGATTTGTAGATATTAGGAGCCCTATAAATAATTCGGATGGGCGCCATGTTGGATTTTTAAATAATTATGTAGGCCTTAGAGGTAGGTGTACTATTACATGGACATAAAACGCATAGCATTATCATTGTATGATTTTAATTCACATGAATATTTGATGAGAAAGAAATTAGTATAATAAAATTATAAAATTAAACTCCTTTTCCTCCGTTAATTACCTAATTCACTACAGTAAAAGTCATAACTGATATCATTGATTATTTGATACAGAATAGGTAAAAGAAAATGTTTCATCATTATTCCTCCCAAAACTGACTAGCAAGGAATATATTTTGTCTTGAAGATGAGAAACAGAGAAAAATTCAATTTTATGAAGACATGCATAGCAGTATCACTCTGCAGTACCCTGTTCATATAAGCTTTGAAGTGAATCGTTGGATGCAGTCGTAGTGTATCTAGTGCATATGACGTATCAGTAGCCTATTTTCATTTTATGAAAAAAAACAAGATGTTCAGCAAAGAACATATAGCCTACTTTCTCCTAAATGTATGGGTATCTTTATGACTCTTTGTCCTCATCCCTAACACAATCACCTCTACCACAATGTATTGTTTGTTTTCTTTTATATTGATAATAAGCCAGTAAGTGTCAAAATCAATATTATATACTTTATGACGATTGAATAACAAAACTACTAACTTATTGTAATGCATTCACGTCCGTTAATCTCTATATTAAGCCAGCCTGCAAAATTAAGAATCTTCCGCCCCAATCACAGTAGGTTGGTGCTGCGACCTATCGGTGAATTAATCTTTATCTTGCACGCGTATGCACTGCCATCGTAATGTACTACGATGGCAGTGTTCTATGGGTGTTGAATGAGTAGGCAGTTTAAAGTAGCCAGGAGGGAGGCGATCCAGCTGGCAGTGTTTAAAGGTATTCGGAGCGCGATCGTGGCTAATAGTTGAACTACCAGTATTACAAAATTGCCATACTTCAGGAGGCCAGCTCAGGCATTTACACAGTTATGTTTGGAACAATATTACCCACATAACCCACAAGAGGACAGCACCGTACAGAGGCATTAAGAAGGCTGTGGTTAATGACAACGTGTATCTAGTTCTTCTATTCTACTTTTCCTAATGTCTTCTGTTTATGTGCGATGCTGGGACTGTGATTTTATTAATATACGAGTGTATACTTTATCCTCTCCTTTGAGCTAAATGACATTTTATTCAGTATCTGTGGAAAAAGCTCGTGCACATCATTTGTAAAAGAATTCAAGAAAAAAAAACCTAACTGTAGCAGTACTCGATCCCCAGTCAACTGCGTGTCAGACTAACATGCTAGCCCAGAGCTAACCCTATCCATGACGTCAGGTGTTCTTAACTGACATATTAGATACAAACTGTTGGCAAATAATGACTTTAAATAAACGATTTCTTCACTGCAGTACATCTTCATTAAAGATCATTTCATACAAAGTTTATATTCTTGTATCAGTAGGGTATATCACATACAACATACTAAAACTACTGAAATATAAGACAGGCACATGAGGACAGCTGCCATCTTGTCGTGTGACACAAACGGCACAGCTCTTTTAAGCCACTCGTACTGTATAATATTATAATATTAAATTATAATAAATAACGGATCACGACCTTCAGGATAGCTTAAACCCCCCTAGGCTCGATAATCGGAATTGGTGGGTCTTAAGCTATTTATTAAAATGGTTGCATAATTCACACGGCCGCCATCCTGAAATGGCATGGCCGATGACCTTGAATTTTGGGTGAAAGACGCGTCCTATATAAAGGTATGTTGTCACCAAATTTGGTAGAGATCGGATAATTGGTTTAGCCGTAATTTGATTTTACGTTTTGAACATTTGAGTGGCCGCCATTCTGTTATGGTAAAGATGGCGGCGATATAAAGTATGACACTGAGGTGTCCTTTACTAGTGCTACCTCTGTACCAAATTTCGTTCAATTCGGTTTCACCGTGTTCGAATTGATAGGGGGGGACAGACATCCAGAGTACACACACTCACACACACACAGACACACACACACACAGACTCACACACACACATACACACACACACACAGACTCACACACACACATACACACACACAGACAGACACACTTTTTTCGCCCTGTGTTGATCTCATAAGTCTACTTTCATTTTTTGCAAAAATCGAAAGTAGGCTAAAAACAAGATGTTCAGTAAAGAACATATAGCCTACTTTCTCCTAAATGCATGGGTAAAGTTTCAACTCTTTGTCCTTTTCAAGGAGTATAATTGGATATTGGTTGTAGTAGCTTGTTGAAATACAACGTGTTATACGGATATTAAACATGAATATGATGTGCCCTTTGCTAGTGCTACCTCTGTACAAAATTTCAATCAATTCGGTTTCACCGTGTTTGAATTGATATGGTGAATCGATTTACACACATACATGGCCGCTATCAGCAAACTATTGGGCTGATTACCTTGTAGTTCGTCTCCCACAAATCCAACCCCTTTTCCTCGTCGTGGGAGATGGGCAACGTAATGAAGTAGGGGATTGCCTGTAGGGGTGAAGTACAGTGGGGACTTTGTGTGCCTCAAGACCGCTATGGTAGCTGTGAAGGCCCTACAGGAACCCTGAAGATATTACGGCTAACGGGGCTCTGGTGAAACAACTGCTGCCTTGTAGTTTGGAGTTGGTTCTTCAAAGGCTAAGGGAAGAAACCCTGACAGAAAATCAGCCTGGTGCCTCAGGCCTAAGGTGGCAGTCCCTCCAAGGCACTCGGAGGCAGTGGGTTAATCACTCGCTCCTCTTAAATAAACTGATTACTGAAACTGAAGCGAAATTACAAAACCGGACGGATAACCTGATGACGACTTTTGGCATGAAAAGGATTACGAAAATCGGTTTCTGGAATGTGAGGACCTTGATGGAGAAAACCAGACTGAAACAAGTGATACGGGAGATGAAGAACTATGGGCTGGATATCCTAGGATTGAGTGAGGTGGCCAGGATTTGGTGAAATACAGACAACAGATGGAATTACATTTCTCTATTCTGGGGGCGATGAGGAAGAACACAGGGATGGAGTGGGGTTGCTGCTCAACAGAAATGCAAAGAGGAGCCTTATGGAGTGGAAGCCAATTTCTAGCAGGCTCATGTTTGATAGGTTCAAGACAAAGATCAGGAATGTGATCATCATCCAATGCTATGCGCCTACAGAACAATCGGAGCCAGAGAAGAAGGAAGAATTCTACCAAATGCTGCGAGATGCCACAAGACAAACAAGTAAGAAGGACATTCTCATTGTTATGGGAGACTTCAACGCGAAGGTGGGATCAAACAATGAGGGGTTGGAGCAGATCATGGGTAAACATGGCCTTGGTGAGATGAATAACAATGGGGAGAAATTTACGGAATATTGCGCAAGTCAGGATTTGGTGATGGGTGGCACGGTGTTTCCTCATAGGCGGTGCCACAAGGTCACCTGGGTGTCTCCTGATCAAGTCACAGAAAATCAAATTGATCACATCGCGGTGAGCAGGAGGTTCAGAAGAAGCTTGGAAGATGTTAGGAACAAGAGAGGAGCGGATGTCGGTAGTGACCATCATCTTATGGTTGCCAACTTCCGCATGAAGATCGTGGCAGTCCGCCGAAAGTTTATCACTCGGCACAACAAGTTTGATGTGGGCAAGCTTAAGAACCAGCAGAGATTGGACCAATTTAAACTGGAGCTCAGAAATAAATTCCAGGTGTTGGACTCCGAGACAGAGAAGGATGTAGAGACTGTGTGGAGCGAGGTAAAGAATATCTTTGTGGAGACCAGTGAGATGCAGCTCGGGTACAAGAACTACCTGCGGAAAGAATGGATATCCGATCAGACCTGGGACAAGATAAATTATAGAAAGGAGATTAAGGCTAAGCTCAACACCTGCAAGACTAGGCAGCAGAAGGCTCTCACACAAGCAGAGTATTCAACAGCAAACAGGGAGGTAAAGAGGAGTGTGCGGAAGGATCATAGGAGGTGGATTGATGAACACGCGGTGAAAGCTGAAGAAGCGGCAAGAAGGGGGAACGTTAAGGAGCTCTATGGCATCACAAAGATGCTTTCGAAGAAAGGTTTTAATAAAACTAGGCCTGTGAAGAGCAAGACGGGCGAGATCCACACGACGTGTGAACAGCAGCTGACTAGATGGAGAGAACACTTTGCGGAGGTTCTTAATAGAGATAGAGGACCAGAAAGTAAGCAGCGAGGAGGAGATGAAGAGGAAGCAGAAAGTGACCCGGACATCAGCCTCGACTCCCCAACTCGGGGCGAAATACGGACAGCGTTGAAGCAGATAAAGTGCGGGAAGGCACCAGGTCTGGATAATATCCCAGCGGAAGTATTGAAAGCAGACCTGGATATCACGATCAATCTGCTGCACCCGCTGTTGGAGAAGATCTGGAAGGAGGAGAAAATACCAACCGACTGGAAGAAGGGGTTGATCGTCAAGTTACCGAAGAAAGGGGACACCACAAACTGTAATAACTGGAGGGGAATCACCTTGCTGTCCATTCCAAGCAAAGTACTGGCGAGAGTCATCCTGAATCGTATAAAAGACTGCGTAGAAAAAAGGCTTCGGAAGGAACAGGCTGGATTTCGACAACATCGCAGCTGTGTGGATCTCATCAACACCCTCCGAATCATCCTGGAGCAGAGTGAGGAGTGGCGGAATACCCTTTACCTCACATTTGTTGACTTCGAGAAAGCTTTCGACTCCGTAAATCAAAGAATCATGTGGAAGACCCTCGAGGAATATAAAATTCCAACAAAGATCATCAGAATCATGGAAGAGATGTACGAAGGGTATGAGTGCCAGGTTCTACACGACGGCAAATTAACAGAAAAGATAAAGGTCAGTTCCGGAGTGAGACAGGGGTGTGTCCTTTCCCCCACTTTGTTCCTGATGGTCCTGGATAGTGTGATGAAGAAGGTAATGGGAGGACGGAAGAGGGGTATTCAATGGGGTATAAATGACAGGCTTGAAGATCTGGATTTCGCGGACGACATTTGTCTTATGGCACAACGGTACCGAGACATAGAAGATAAGCTGGGGAGGTTGCAGAGAGAAGCAGAACGTGCAGGACTGATGATTAACACCAACAAGACCAAAGAGATGAGGATAAATTCTGACGTCACGACTAGCTTGACAGTCAACGGAAAGGAAATTGAGCGAGTTGAGTCCTTCCTCTACCTTGGGAGTATAGTCACAAATGATGGGGGAGCAGAGGAAGATGTTCGAAGCCGTATCAGGAAGGCAAATGGTGCCTTTGTCCAGCTCTACCCCATCTGGAGAAATAGAAACATTTCCAGGAAGACCAAGCTCCGCCTTTTCAATAGCAACGTAAAGTCGATTCTTCTCTATGGCTGTGAAACATGGAAAGTCACAAAACCGATCAACAACCAGCTACAGGTGTTCATTAACAGATGTCTGCGTCGCATCATGAATGTGAGGTGGCCGGACATATTCTCAAACGAAGATCTTTGGACCATCACCAATCAACAACCGATTAGCATCCAGATCAAGGAGAGGAAATGGCGCTGGATCGGTCACACACTAAGGAAGCCGGACGGAGCTGTTGAGAGGGCGGGGCTAGACTGGAATCCTCAAGGTGCCAGGAAGCGAGGTCGACCTAAGAAGACCTGGAAGAGGACGATCGAAAATGAAATTGCAGAGGAGGACAAGAACTGGAGTCAAGTGAAGAGAATAGCCAGGAACCGTACTGCGTGGAGAAATTTCGCCAAGGCCCTATGCTCCGGAAGGAGCGGCAGGAATTAAGTAAGTTAAGTAACCTTGTAGTTCAGTCAAAAGATGCTTCCCACGAAAAGGTATGTTGTTGCAAAATTTGGTAGAGACCAAATGATTAGTTTGGTCGTAATTTGATTTAAGCTTTTAACATTTGGGTGACCACCATTCCGTTTCCAACGAGATGGCAACGATATGAAACATGATACTGAGTTGCCTTTTGCGATTGCTACCTCTGTACCACATTTCGTTCAATTCGGTTTCACCATGTTTAAATAGATAGGGGGAATCGATTTGCACACATACATGGCCGCCATATGCAAACTATTGGACTGATGACCTTATAGCTTGCTAAAAGAACACTTCTCACATAAAGGTATGTTGTTGCAAAACTTGGTAGAGATCTGGTGATTAGGTTGGTCGTAATTTGATTTAAGCTCTTAACATTGAGGTGGCCGCCATTACGTTTCCGTCAAGATGGCAACGATATAAAACATGATACTGAGTTGCCTTTTGCGATTGCTACCTCTGTACCACATTTCGTTCAATTCGGTTTCACCATGTTTGATTAGATAGGGGGAATAGATTTGCACACATACATGGCCACCATCCACAAATTATTGGGCTGATGGCCTTGTAGTTTGGTCAAATGATCCTTCATACATAATGGTATAATGTTGCAAAATTTGGTAGAGATCAGAATATTAGGTTGGTCGTAATTTGATTTAAGCTTTTAAGATTTGTGTGGCACTGAGGTGCTCATTGTTATTGCTACCTCTGTGATTCGTGTGTGTGCCCCCCCCCCCCCTAATAAAATCGAAATGGCTGGAGCGATTTCAATGAAACTCGGTAAGATCATAGCACCATTCTGGCCGACCTCGACCGTGCCCTTCAAATTTTATTTTGTCACACCAATCCAACATGGCGGCTGTGCGAAATATTTCACCAGCATTCAGTATCTCCGAAACTATTACAGATATCACCCTGAAATTTTCTACGGTGATAAAGGGCACTAATAGAAGTTAGCCTATGAGACGTTAAAAAACCTGGTAAATACAAAAACAACATGGCGGCCAAGCGAAGTTGAGACTTTTAAATAGGCTTTTCTCGCGATTTAACTATCCAAACGTAATGAAACTTGGTACAGACAATGTTTATACACATTGTAATGCACTGGCTTCCAATTTATTTGAATTGTTTACATAACCTCAAAATGGCGGCTGTCAAAATATTTCACTGTCGTTCTATATCTCCGAAACCATTACAGATTTCACCCTGAAATTTTGTACGGTGATAAAGGACACTGCTACAAGTTTATCTATGTATCTTTCAAAAATCTGTAGAGTACAAAACGAACATGGCGGCCAAGCGAAGTTGAAACATTTTAATAGACTTTTCTCTTGATTTAACCATCTGAGCGCAGTGAAATGTGGTACAATAAATGAGCATACATATTGTAATGCAATGGCATCTAATTTAGTTCAATTGTTTACATAACCTCAAGATGGCGGCTGTGCGAAATTTTAAAATTAAGTTTTTATTTCATGTGTCGTAATCATGCGATCGAAGTGAAAGTTCGAATAATGAAGCTACACAATATTTTTCCTTTAATAGTACATAACTCTATGGCCTATACCTAAAACAATCCAAAATGGCGCGCATCCGAAATATTTCGGCGGTTCTCAGTATCCACGGAATCCTTTACGGCAATCAAACTGAAATGTCTTATGTTCATAGAGGCTATGAACATACGTTCACCTATAGGTCATTCAGTAACCTGGTGAGCACAAATCCAACATGGCGGCGACGCGAAGTATGAATACATAAATGGACGTTTCTCGTGATTTAACCATCCGAGTGCAGTGAAACTTTGCACGTTAAATGCTTATACAAATATTAATCCACTGGCATCTAATTTATTTCCATTGGTTTGATAACCACAAGATGGCAGCTGTGCGAAATTTTAAAATCTCGTTTTTACTTCTTGTGTCCTAATCATGCGATTGAAGTTTGAATACCACACGTACACAATAAGCTTCATGTAATAGTACATAAATAAGAATCCAACTTGTCGATCATCTGAAATATTTAGACGGTTCTCAATATTGTTTTATATCCCTTAGTTGGGGGGTGGTTAGGGATAAAACACTTGTGTTACTGTGATGATTTGGAAGATAGTTCCTAGGAGAGGGTAGCTTCCCGTAGCTGGGTGAGCTTACCAATGTAGTGTGTTGTTTAGCGTTTGAACGCTAAGGGGTGTTCCTGCAAAGACGCAAGTGTTGATTAGGGGATGGACCTCTAAATGCAGGCTAATACACCGGCCTGCCAGCTGGACGGAATGGGTAATACAATAGGCGTGCTTACGTCAGCGGCTTGACGTTACGTAGTCGAGTCGCATGCGGGAAGCACAATGAAACCTGACCAAGCAATTACTGGCTACTATGGTCACGGTCAATCGTGACGAGAGTCAGGAAGGGTATGAGGATGTAAAGAGGCGTGTAATTGACAATACAAGTGTAGTTTAATGACCATGTGTTTATTGGTCAGTGAGTATGAATTTGTAAGTCCCTTTTAGGGGAATGTAGGTAATTATACAAATAGAGTGTACAAAATTATGAGTGGGTGTTTACAAAGTAAAGGATTCTGAGCACTTGCTGAGTCTCACCTGATGATGCAGCTGGAGCAGATGTCGGCTAGGGCCTTCGGCGGCGCACACTGTACAACAGATAATGGCTCCATTTAGGACTCCACTTCTTATAGTTCTTGGCGTTGCGTGGTCAGCATTCCGCCGACGTAGCTGCCCCAGTTAGTTGTTGTGTAGATGTTTATGTATGTGCCGCAAGTGGTTGGCTAACCTCCCAAGCTGGGTGGTCGCCTCTTGCTGTGTAAAGGTAATGTTCTGGTCTTATGATGTTACCAGTTAGGGTGTTTTTTGTGAAAGATGGGGGGTGGCTTTCAGGGGGTACAGCCCCCCGGGCCTGTACAAGTCCTCTTCTTCGATTAGTTCGCGTCCCCGCGAACGGGAACGGAACGTAGAGTGGGGGTTTCGATGTGATGGGTCGTTTTTGATTTCCTCTTGTACTTCTTCTTCTTTCTTCCGTGTTGATGTAGGCGTGTCGATGTCGTGGTGATGTGAGTTCAGCTTGTGCTCAGAGGGGTAGGTTTTGGGTTTTACATGTTATACATTTGAAATAGTTAATTTTTGGAAGTTGACATTTGAAGCATTAATAATAAAGGTACAAAAACAAAATCAAAATACGTGGTCATGACATTAAGTATACATGTTGGTATTGTCCAGGGAGGAAAAAACCTATGGCTGGACGGGTGGTTGTACCGTCCGGCGCTGTGTGGAGGAAACAATTGCTCCCTGTGATATGTAGTCTAAAAGATGGAAGAGAATAGAAAAACAGGTGTCCCCGGGTATAAGTTAGAGGGATATATCGTAATGGTTTATTGTTCTTGGGACGAAACGGGACACCTTCACAAATTTGGGCGTTAGTAGAAAGAAAAATGAAAGAAACAAGTGTATACATAGTGTGGCAGGGTTAAATGGTGTGACCATAAGGTTATATGCATAGATGTAACAGAATTGTGTTCCTGATGTGTAGGTTATACTGCAATTCATTATTTTCATATTACTTCTTGCATTTACATTTTCTTTTTACAATGATGACATGGTAACAGCTATACTAATACTAATAATAATAATAATAATAATAATAATAATAATAATACGCTTTGCCCGTGAGCTTGGTACCTCGTCTCATTCTCCCTTCATATATTACTTGCTGAGCTGTAGGTGCCTCTCACCTATGGCTGTGGGTTAGTGGTCGTGCCGTTGCTTTTCCTCTCGCAAATTTTCCCCGTGGGTGGAAAAATTTACCTTGGCGGCGAGGGTAGGTGCTCACAACCTCTGCACCGCCCCTGGCTGCCGAACATTGCTTTATATTGAAGCATATCGAACGGGTGTTTGCGTCAGCGTCGCTCGGTGCCCCACGTCACCTTACGTCGCTGATCGCGGCGCCGTCACCTTATTGGCGCGACTGAAGAGCGATGAGGAACAGTTTGTTTGTGTGACAGAGATAAGGTATGTGTAATTTGGTGTGGAAAACATATTTACAATAGACATGCTCGTGCTCCTTGTCATCTGTGAAAAAAATGGATTATTGGCCATCTATTTGGAAAACATGTACATTCATTTGCTTCCTCGCTTTCCTGAAAATAGAATATGTTGTTGTTATCACAAGTCGCTGCGCATAGTATATAAAACAACTGTGACACCACTGAAACCCAATTTACTTCTAGGTTAGCCTATGTATTATCTATCTTAATGTATTGTGTTATCGGGCTTACCCTGGTACCGGTTTTTGGTCACCAAGTGCCGAACGCGTTATCTTAATCTTACTTAACTTAACGTATTGTCGGGCTTACCCTGATGACGGGTTTGTTTGTCACCAGGCGCCGAAATGTTTTGCCTTAGTCTTAAGGTGCTTAGTCTAAATTATGATAGATTTAAAAAAAATTGGTATTTACAAGTCGAATGGTTTTATCTTAATCTAGTGCCGAAATGTGCTGTGCTATTATTTAGCAACAGCGGTTATTAAATTTGCTTAATTCTAAGTTGCGTGTCAAATGCAACTGTCTTACATGTTCAAATTTCGACCAGAGCGATCGCCTGAGGCAATTTACTTCCTCAGATCACCACCCACGTGTATTCTAGAAACACCGGTTGTCTCTAAAACCACCGGATTCCGCTCCCTTAATACTAGTTGTCGACATTTATATTAGTGATTAATACTAATAATTACTAAATTTGCGGACGCCTGCGCTTGCTGGAGGGCAAACGCATCGCCGTTATACTTGCCTGTGTTGTCATCCTTCATCCGGGAATTTGAGCGTCCGGGCATCCTCTTCGCCTATATTGGCATTGTTGGGTTTGCCCACGCGAACCCCTTTAGGCAGCTCGCTGCATGCCTATTTAATATCTCTGGCCGCTCGCTGCGTTACCATTTAATATCTCTGGCCGCTCGCTGCGTTACCATTTATGTGGGCGTTGGACATCGTCCGATAGAATAATATCATCCGGGAATTTGAGCGTCCGGGCATCCTCTTCGCCTATGTTGGAAGTAATAATAACATCCGGGAATTTTAGCGTCCGGGAATCCTCTTCGCCTATGTTGGCATTGCTGGGTTTGCCCACTCGAACCCCTCTAGGCAGCTCGCTGCATGCCTATTTAATATCTCCGGCCGCTCAGTGCGTTATCATTTATGTGGGCGCGGAACCGAATGATCGCATTCATTCCATATATATTATTCATTATTTGTTTATCCGTTATTCATTTGTTTGGTTGTCTTCACCTTTGCCACGCGGGGCAAGGACTTGTCGGATCTAGGATTGATCCCGCTGAATCCCTAGATCCTTCTTCACTCCTGTGCGTATGAGACTAACTTCCCGCCATAGAAGCTCTACTTGCTTACATACTAAACTAGGATTCTAGTCCTAATTTGGTCGTCCCTAGGGTCATCTCCTGAGCCCGGTGTGGAGCTGGCTAATTCTCCCACCAGTCGTAGAAAGTCTCCCCTGCAGGTCTGGCTTCGATGCCCGTAGCACATAGTGGGTGTAACATTTCTTTGTCCCGGGGACAGGCTAGTTACTCCCGGGACTCCGAAGTTGGCCCGTGCTAGGTCATCGGCGCTTTGACCTTACGTAATTCGTCTTTTTGGTCTGGGTCATTGAGCCAACTGGGGTAGGGCTCATCATCGCCTTCCCCAGCTCTGCTCCTGTGTGGCGCCTCTGCCCTTCTGTTTACGCTGGCATCATCATTCAGCGTGTCATCAGATTCCTTTTGTGTTCAAACAAAAATAGTGTGGTTTGTAAGTAATTTACTGTGTAGTTATGTAAATTTTTAAGTGTTTTGGGGTTGTAGAATCTTCTAAATGCATGGACTACTTCAGGCCTTCTGTCGCTACGTCGGACTTCCAGCGGTAATGCCTTGGTAATTTTCTTGGAGGCGTTAGTGGTTTTTTATGGCGTTGGGTCCCTTGTTATTAGGATCCGGGGGTGTTATTTGCTGAATGGGCTTAAAGCATGGTAGGAGAGGGTTGCGCATCGTTGGACTCCATGTTAATGGTGGCCGGGAGCCGGTGATGCTACTAGGATGTTTTTACAGTGAGTGGACGGGGTAGGTACTTCCCAGGTTTGCAAAAATTTTAAAAATTCCATGCGGGTGTAATAATGATAATAACCCTGGTGTGTGGGTAGGATATTCCATGCATGTGGCTGGATATGAGGCGTATCCGCTCTCATTTGTGGATAGGTATAGGCTGAGGTGTAATAATCCTATGTCCCTTGCATGCGGGATTATTTAGTAAAAAAGAGTTGTTATTATGAATTTGGCCTCATCTCTTTACATAGAGATGTGCATTACGCTTAATTGTCGTTTTTCCAACTCGCCCCTAATACTCGGGCGTAAGCATTGAGAGCCAGGGCGTAGTGAGCCCTCTCTTTAGACGCATGAAGTCCATCAACCCCGATGTATATTTTGGCATGTAGTTTAGCTGTTTTTGTGTGTCCATGTGTTTGTGTTGGCTAGTGTTGTGAGTGATAAGGTTATGGAAGGAGAAGGGTGGTATAATGGTAGCCCGTGGGTGGTGTCCTGGCCATCCTGCAGGTACCATCCATCTCTGCTCCTGTCATCCTCACTTGGTCACTATCTGGTTTCTATCCGCTCCTTGGGATTGTGAAGTGCGGTGACGATGTGACGTCATGGCCTAATCTGGTCTCTCATTTATAGTGTTAAGGTAGCAAGTGATCGTAGTGTAACTGGTCGTGTCCTGCTCGTCTATGATGGTTGTAAGATTAAAAAAAACAAGAAGAGGTAGTTATTGGGGGGGGGGTTGTTCCTTGAGGGAATCTGTCTGTATTCGCCCCTGATTAGTGGTTGGGTGTGGGCAGGAGGTGCCCATGGCTGTGGTTACTGAGGCTTGCGTGACAGTGGTTGCGTTCCGCTGCAGCGTGCTGGCGGGCGGGCTGATATCGGCTACGTCTTATCGTGTGTCGTGATGCTAATTGTCAGCCGGTGCGTGTAACCTGTTATCGTACTTGTAAACAAGCTTCTGTGGCCCTAAGATAAATCCGGCCTATCATGTCTGTACATTGCTAAATGCCAGGCCTATTGTAACAGCGCTGAATCCTGTGTCGATATCCGTGTGTATGTATGCTGTTATTATTGATGTTTATGACAGCGTCATCATATTTGCGTGTCACCAGCATGTCTGTGTGCTCTAGGAATGCCTACCGGCAACAATGTTGAAATGCGAGAGAATTCGCAACGCAGTGTTTCGTAGTGTTTTTGTTTTCATGTTCTTGTGTACGGGAAGTCTCTGACGTTACGTATGGCGGCTGACGGAACGTGACTTTTGCCAATGTCCGTGTGTTGTCATTGTTTGGGATTCCGGGAGGGCCAGTGTGCTAATCTGTCCCGTTTTTGCTTACCGATGTTGTGTGGACATTGTTTTCCTCAAGACCTCTGCCTTGTGTAATTATGTGTAATCCATGTTCAGGAAGTCTATTGCCCATGTTTGGGGTAATGGAAATTTTGCATGGCTTTTTTTGCCGGGAAAAAAATGTGTTGTTACCTGTTTTGTGTCTGTGGGCTTGGCGCCTCTCGTATCTAGGTGTTGGGCGCTATGGTTCAGAGGAAAGTATTTTGTGGACGCTAATGCCCTAAGTAGGCTGTGGTGGCGAGTATCCTGGAACGAATCTATGTTCCTGTATGTATGGTAAAGAACCTCCCTGTCATTAAAATCGTGTGGCTCAACCGCTTAAGTGCTTGTATGGGGCCAATTTCAGTCTAATAGGGATTCTGGATATATGTTTTCCACGGCGTCCGATTTTACTTGGGCATTCGGACCCGCGATCCCGTGTAATACTCCGTGTTTTATGTCTGCGTGGTCTGTTGGGATTTGTGTGTCCCTAGTGTGGATTTTGATTGTGTCTTCGCGCCAAAAATACCATTGGTTAGTTTTTTTTGGCACGAAGGTATTGTGTGATCGTGTGTGTGCGCCCACCTTGTTCTAAGGTCCTGGTGCTACGATTTCTGTACCGTATGTACCATGGCACGCGTATCGTGTATTTGAGGCACGCGGATGAAAGTATGTTTTAGCGTGAGTGTTTTGTGCCTTTTGTAAAGACCCTCGTACTCTTATTTTGGGAGTTATGGGGTTTTGAAACTAGCGTGAATGTTCGTGGCTACTACATTCAGAGCTGAGAGCTGTTAGTTGGTTTGCGCCTGGTGAAGGCCGCGTGATTATGTGTGTGTGTTATCGCTGACCCGGCGATAGTATTGGGTTACAGAAGTGCAAGGAAGTGCTTTGCCGGCTAGATAGCTGGCCCATGTGCCAGGCCAATGTGTGTATGTTTGCCAACACGTCTGCTACTGTCTACATATACAGCGTGTCTTTGGGCTTCTCGTAATGGCAAAGAACCTTCCTGTAATTATATATTGTGTCCCCAAATTTTTTGTGTTATTGTGGGCCTGGGATGAATATATCCCTGTTAGTGGTAACTAGATGTCGTTATGCATGTGTGTCACGGAGCCGCTAGTTGCGTGTTTGGTGACTAGGTGTCGGAGGTGATTTTATTATTTTATGCATATAAATGTATGTCAGTGTGACTATCCCTTACTTCCCTATCCTGCAACTGGATAGTTACCCGACCTTGCATTCCTGGTATTCAGCAGGTCGCGGGTCGGAGGCCGTCTTTGTCCAGGGTAATTATTCCTGGTGCCTTTTAGGCCTGTGTCTCCGGGACAGTTTTGCCAAGTGTATTGACTGTTTTGTATGGTATTTCGTTTAGTGTGTGACCTCCAAAAATAAATAGTGGTGTTTTCCCCTTGAGCTGTGAGTGTTACCCCATGGCGTTTATGTTTAGTTTGAGCGCTGTTATGGGAAAAAAACTCATGCTATAGACGGCGTAATAGGTAGGGTACACCTATGGATCAAATATATACAGTTCAACTTGGATAATTCGCCCTTCACGGGATTAGTGAAAGAGGAGAAAAAAATTGAGCTATCCAAAAATTCAAATTAAGAAAGTTCTTTGAAAAAAAGTAGAGAAAATATATTGTATGACATTTACATAATGCTTTATGTTTACTATAGCAGGTTGCCATACGGCGGTGCTTTGTAAAGATTGTATCGTAAATAATTTCAAAAGGTTCAGAATGAAAGATAGGACCTGAGTGTACTATTCACCTATTGGACGGCGTTAGTAAGACAGTAATCTAGTTCCGTCTCAGGGGAATCTACTATTTTTCAAAAATAGTGTGAGATTCTTAACTGTTTCTTACGATGAAGTCTCTCAGCCATCACAAGAGATTCTAGCAAATTGTAGGAACGGAACATAGAACAACTTAGTCATTTCTACTTAGAAAGACCCGCCTGAGCTCTATGCTGTGGCTTGTTGCTTAGGCTGTATTTGGAACAGTTCTTTCCGCCCTGAGTCGCGTGGCCCAACTGATTGGCTTCTGCTTGGCTTTGCACATTAAAAACTTTGAATTGTCCAAAATATATCCTGAATTAACCACAATTATAAGCCATTGATGGCCTAAAAATGCTAGGGCCAAGAAGAAAGAAAAAAATACAATTTTGACTTATCCATGTTCCACTGTATATACATGCAAAATGTGCAGTTTTGTCCATGAGTCTCTGCGTGTCTACCGTTTACAGGGGTGAAACCTGCTCTTTGTGTGTCAATTATCGTGTTTCCTGCGTGTAAACGAACCTGCCCGTATATATATTTGTGATTCAGGTGACATTAGTGTATGTTATATTCATGGTGAAAGTTATTATCCACGTCCGAGCGTCATTGCTCGAGAAAGTGAATACATCCGCCCTGTCATTAAGGCGTAGGCCCCTGATACCCACTGAGGTGCTTCTTTACTATTTTCTGGCGGAGTTTGTAGCAAAGTAAGTCTGGGCCTACTTTCACCGTAGTGCCTGGATATTGGTCTGAGTGTGCCTGTGTCTGAGGGGCTGATTGCGCTCCGCGCTACCATAGCAGTGTTTATAGGGTTGTGTGTATTCCTGACTGCCCGGCCTCGTGGGGTAGGTAATAATACCTTTCTTATACCCCGTGTACTGTGTGTTTGTGGCTGGTCAGTGTGCGCAGGTGTGTGTTGTGCACCCTGAGGGCCTGAAGGCAACACCCTCTCATGCCTTCGCACCTGGGGTACACATGCTGGTGCCCGCTTCCATTCTGGCAAACTTGCCCTTTGAACTAGCGGAAAAAGCCGTATAATTGTCTGTATTTGCCCTGGCGATGTATTGGAGTGTAGTATAACCGATTTCTGGCCTATGGCCACGGTAGACTCCTGCCCTCGTGTTTGCCTCTGTGTGTAGGCTTGTGTGGGCTTAATGTGCTGTGGGGCGGGCTCTACGTCCTCAGCCCATGGCATATTTACCTCCCGTTTTCTCCCTGTGTTGTCATGTGTGCCCGAGATTCCTGGCGTCAACTCCCTCTCGTTCGACCGTTCTGAGGGGGTTGGCATGGGTTCTGCTCCTCGGTTTGGCAAAATTGCCTTCCGAACCGGAGCTGAGGGGCGTCTATTGATGTGACTTTGGCCCCGCAGTGTGTTGGAGTCTAACCTGGCCGTCTTCTGTACTGTGGCCACGGTGAACTCCTTCCCCTGTGTTTTGTAAGTGTCTAAGAGGGACATCCTCGCAAATTGCTGCGTTAGCGTATCTACGCTTATGTCCTCTCTAGGCTGGGCTTGTGGCCCTGCCATGAACTCAAAAATGGCCTTGTTAGCCTGGAGTTCCCTATACTCTTCCCAAATTTGGGCGTTTTGCCTATTGAGGCATATGGCCTGTTCGGCAACTTTGGTGCCATTAGTCCCTATCCGTTGGTGTTCCCTAATGATTGTTTCCCATTGCTGGAACATGAATTCGTGTCGGCAGTGTAGTTGCCAGTGTGCCTTAATGATTTGTGTACGGAGGGTGGGGATTTTCGCTCGAATCTTGCGATTCTTAGCGCTGCGGAGTGGCCGGACAAGTGCCCTTATAATTCGCATATACTGGGCGTGCAGGAGCTGTTGAAACCTTGTGAGGTAGTCCTGTCTTGTCTCAAAGACCTTGTGCCAGGCAATTAACTCCTGGTACTCCCCAATGCTCCTCAGCACAGCTAGGCGGTATAGAGGGGCCATGCTGAATCAAGTGTATGTATATAACAAACAAAAAACTGTGTATGCTCGGCAATGTAATATATCACTGATTCTTTCGGGGGGGTGGGGGGTTGGTTTGAAAAAAAATTCCTTGTGTAGCTAGTGTGAAGGAAAAATAATGCTTTCTGTCAGAAAAAAAATCAACTTTTTCGCTTGGCTGTGTGCGGTACGGGTCGTTTCAACCACGAGGGCTCGTTGTATGAGTCCTACCCTTACTGTGCGTGGTAGCCGTGCCTCCACCAATATGTTTTAGATCCCTTAGTTGGGGGGTGGTTAGGGATAAAACACTTGTGTTACTGTGATGATTTGGAAGATAGTTCCTAGGAGAGGGTAGCTTCCCGTAGCTGGGTGAGCTTACCAATGTAGTGTGTTGTGTAGCGTTTGAACGCTAAGGGGTGTTCCTGCAAAGACGCAAGTGTTGATTAGGGGATGGACCTCTAAATGCAGGCTAATACACCGGCCTGCCAGCTGGACGGAATGGGTAATACAATAGGCGTGCTTACGTCAGCGGCTCGACGTTACGTAGTCGAGTCACATGCGGGAAGCACAATGAAACCTGACCAAGCAATTACGGGCTACTATGGTCACGGTCAATCGTGACGAGAGTCAGGAAGGGTATGAGGATGTAAAGAGGCGTGTAATTGACAATACAAGTGTAGTTTAATGACCATGTGTTTATTGGTCAGTGAGTATGAATTTGTAAGTCCCTTTTAGGGGAATGTAGGTAATTATACAAATGGAGTGTACAAAATTATGAGTGGGTGTTTACAAAGTAAAGGATTCTGAGCACTTGCTGAGTCTCACCTGATGATGCAGCTGGAGCAGATGTCGGCTAGGGCCTTCGGCGGCGCACACTGTACAACAGATAATGGCTCCATTTAGGACTCCACTTCTTATAGTTCTTGGCGTTGCGTGGTCAGCATTCCGCCGACGTAGCTGCCCCAGTTAGTTGTTGTGTAGATGTTTATGTATGTGCCGCAAGTGGTTGGCTAACCTCCCAAGCTGGGTGGTCGCCTCTTGCTGTGTAAAGGTAATGTTCTGGTCTTATGATGTTGCCAGTTAGGGTGCTTTTAGTGAAAGATGGGGGGTGGCTTTCAGGGGGTACAGCCCCCCGGGCCTGTACAATATCTACGAATTTATCACAACAATCAAACTGAAATTTTGTATGTTGATAGAGGCAATTGACATGAGTAGGTTATATGAAAATAGGCTGTATAGTTCTTCACGGAACTACTTGTTACATATAGAGAGATATAAGATTACATTACATTAGATTACGCTACATTATATTATACTGTATAGCTAACGAAAATAACACTGTGCTCTCGGATTTGTAAAAAAAAAACAGGTAGTTCTGTAAAGAAATAAATAGTATATTTTCATATATCCTACTTATGTTAATTGCCTCTATCAACATACAAAATTTTATTTTGAATGCTGTAATAGATTCGTAGATATTGAGAACCATCTAAATTTTTCGTATGGTCGCCATGTTAGATTCTCCCACATATAGGCCATAGATTGCGTAAGTATATATTTCAAAATTCAATCGTATCATTAGGACACAAGAAATACAAACGAGATTTTAAAATCTTGCAATGTAGCTCTACAGCTTATTGGGGACCTTGGTCTACCAAGTGACCGCTGCTCAGCCATGTGGCTCTATAACTCATTAACTGTCTTACGTTTGCCGAGCAATCATTGCTTGGGAAAATGCTTTGCGGCCTATTGTCCTGCAGCTTGTAGGGCGACGGGTGGTCAGCGTGTTGAGCCCTTTCGGCCGTCTTTCCTGGATTACTTGAAGAGGACAACTGTCTCTCGAATCAGAGAGCTACTCAATTTGAAACGTTAGAATCCATTTATTGTGTTGCCAAAGTGATCTATCAGTAGAAGGATTTCAGTCTGTAAACACGAGTGAATAAATCAAATCTACCCCCCCCCCCCATTTATGTGGGAAGTGTTTTCTTAAGTTTATTATTATTATTCATGTGATTTATTTCAGGCACTAGAAATTAATTGTAAATTCCACGCCAAATCTATTTTGGGCCCATTCGTGTTGGCTGACTGGAATGTTTCTAATAATAGCTAGGCCTACTCAATTGTCTTCACGAGTTAGAGTGCGTTCATGTCCATGCATGCTCGCCTGTTCTAAAAGTCCTAACGGGGCCAGGAACTGAACCAAAATTCTCCTAGGTGTGAGCAAAGCAAGCTAACCCTGCACCATGGAGGCTAGCATTGTAGTTTATAGAGTTTGGTGTTAACCAAGTAAGATCACACCTTTTGCAGAATTACGCTATGGATGCACCCCACCTTATTAAATTTCACGGTATCACTGTAGTATTGTTAAGACACACACTTTAAAATCATGCCGAGACAATCAGTTATGTCGCATGACTTTCTTTCTAAGAACAATAAATAGTATTCTCTTTTCCTTCTATTGCAGAAGCTAGACCGTGCTAGGGAGGTCACCCATTCGGCGGCCACCCTTTCTACGGAGGCTTCTATGGATAATGGTACTGAGAGGTGAAGGCCAGAGGGTTCCGTGAGTATACATATACAGTAATATCAAATAATCATACAGTAATTTGAAAGCTGGGTTAACACCTTACATGAATGTACCACTAAACAAACTAAAGTTGATGTATCGTCTGTTTCAGAGATATTCTAAAACATGGATAGCCCTTTCCACAGCATCAATGGAATCCCCTACCAGCTTACGGAACATGACCTTTGGAATGAGTGTGAAGAACCCTCTCTTCCACATTTTTTATTATAGGCCTCAGTTTTCAGCACACTCACCAAAAGGCACGGCTATGAGATGTAAATGCTATGTACCGCAGTGGGCATCATTGTATGAAATAAATCTTGTTGAAACCTATCCTAAAGCAGTTATTTCATAAGCTTACGTGGGTAAATACTAGTGGAATTTTAAAAATGTTCATCGCCCATCGTCCTACGTATCAGAAATAATTGCTAACGCATGCTGCTCGGCTTCATCAGTCGATATTGGGTTTCAAAGATATCAATTTTATTATGAGTAATGCGTAACCTAAATCAGTTGCTACTGTGGTTTGGAGATTTCCACTAAAACAATAATGGTTATTTACACGTAATTAACTGAAGTCGTTGAGATACAGACGACAATCTACAGTTAGGTATTACAAATTTCATAAAACGTCCTTCCAGACAATATTAATTGTTGTTGTTTGCTACTTTCGCACTTTTCGCATTGTCGTTTTTCACATAAATGCTGAGCACGTTTGGTTTTCCTTCCGAAACCCATAGTTAACAATACCCCACTCGTCTTAACTTTCACAAAAAACAATAGGCTACTTCGAGGATCATGTAACTTAATTAGATGCATCACTCATGTATATAAGGTTTCTTGGAGGGAAGGCGTGCTTTGGCTGATTTTCAGCTATTTAGGCACTCATTATAAAATCAACGTAACAAAATAATAACTGTGCGAGTGTCTACTGTACTACTCGTTAATCAACTTCTTTTTGGCGAATAATTGCAACTACTGAGCTATATAAGTAACATATTTGCACCTCGGACGAGATACATACACAGTTTTCGTGGTAACTAAAGAAAACTAACCGTTATAGATTTGCAAGCTTGGTAACAAGATTTATCACGACGAATCTTCTCAAAACTCCAGTGTTTTAATTTAGTTTTGGGAGTCGTTAATATTGCTTATTTGAATACCTCGATGCCCGTATATAGCCACGAAGTTCACTATTAACCAAATTATGGGACTTCGATAACCTCACTTCTCAGCTACAATTATCCCATAATCTCACTTTGTGATTACTATAATCCTCACCCTCCTTACAAAATTAAAGAAATGATCAAAGGAGCATGATATGATATACACTTTTTTCTTTATTCAGTCACCGCAATTGACATTACAGAGATAACAGTGTAATTCTTTTCATAATGAATTAAGGTTCACCCGAAAGGGCATGTAGAGTAGGCTAAATGCCTTTTAGTCATTACCATATTCAGTCAGGGTTTTCATTCTTTTTGTACAATTCACTAAAAGGTAGGTCTCACACTATTCATCACACAGATCACATATCCAATTATCACAGGGACGATAGTACGATTTGGTTTTACATACTTTGGTTGGTTCCTCAATTCAGGAGCTGCGACAACGCGGTCATGTAGCCCCGTTTACATACTTGTGACATATCGTTGATTTTCTCTGGTCCAACTCATTTCCAACATCGTACCCGTGGCGTAGAAATCAAGGTCTATTTCCTTTCTCTTCGAGATTATCCTTCTGATAAGTTCCCCCCAGGGGCTCACATCTAGTGGGACGTGGGTTGGCGAGCTCGGGGCCCCAGCTGAGTCCGACATTGCTTCCACTTACTTGTGCCGGGCTCCCTCTCCGTCTTCTTTCCTGTCGATCTCACTTGGTCAACTCTTGTTCTCTTCCGACCCCGACGGTATTAGGGTATCCGAGGCCTAGAGAGTCTTTCACTTTCCCGCCTTAATTGGCCCTTGTCTCATCTTTTCTGATACCCTCCTTCAGCGAGGGGTCAGCCTTCTTTTTCTGTTATCTCCTGCCTTCTGCTCAAGGCCCTCAAGGAGGCAGGGTGTATGTAGCCCCACCACTTCTGGTGCACCCTAGATAATGCTATACCCTCAGGGGCTCACGGCTGGTGAGTTCGGGAGTTGGCGACCCCGAGGGATTCCTGAGCTGGGTCCGGTTTTCCCCCTTTTATCCATTACTTGCGGGGCGGGCTCTCTCCTCTTTCACTTTCCTATCTGCTTTCATGGCTCTCCTTCCTTCCAAGTCCCTCAATCCGCATTCTTCGAGGGTTGAGGGCATTTCTTTTCCTCCTGTCCTTTATTTGCCTTATTCTCCTTTTGTTTTCCATTTCTTCTAGTATATAAGTTTGTAGTTAGTTTTAGTTATAGTTAACATTTCATTATCATCATCACGATCATCCAAACCATTGGGGGCCGATAACCTAGATGTTAGGCCCCTTAAAACAACAATTATCATCATCATCATCTTATAAGTTTAACGTATGGGCCGGTAGATGGTAATAACATTTTAAATCGGAGATCTTCGATGTGGAATGATTTCCTGGCTAACTCATAAACCATTCCCGAAGGTGCTGTTCTTCCCACTCTTAGAACATGTTTTTACATAGCACTTAAAGAATTCACAGTATACAGAGGTAATATTCCAATAAATAAGCACCTTTTTGATCTTCAATGTTAGCTGCTTCGGTGGCGAAGTTGGCAGCAAGCTGAGCTTCTATGCCCACGATCGCTGGTTCAAACCCGGCCGAAGTCGTCGGATTTTTAGAACGTTAAAAATCCCTCAGTATGACCTCCTTCGGAAGGAAGTAAAGCCAGTGGTCCCATGTCATAGATTTATGGCATGTTAAAGAATCTCCCACTAATTACACCTCTGTGAAGCTAAATTACGAGTATATAGGTTAAACATTTGACAAACGTTCTTAGGTTCCTACGTTCCTCGTCAAGAGCTGACTGCGGTGGCATCTGGTAACTAAGTTCTGAACTAGTTGGTCGTTGACGGTGGCGTTTGACGGTAAAGTAGAAACTACTCGAGAAAAGTCAATGTCTGCAGTCCTTACTTGAATTAAAACAGATACACACACTAATACAGCCGTCACAATTAACACCGGTTATCAGACAGATTCTACACACTCCCAAAGTACACGGGGCTACATGACCGCGTTGTCGCAGCCTTTAAACTGTAGAACCAACCAACCGAACTTCCATGTTGGCACAGGCAGCAACAGCTCCAGAAGCGAGCAGTGTTTCCTTTTTTTTTCGAATAGGAATCGCAACCCGGTGCTTGACATTTCCGAAATTATGGCATATTTTTAACATTATACGGTGTATAAATACACACATCAAAAAAAGTTTTGCATCACCTCGGTTCCAAGAGTTCCGGAACCTTTAAATACAAAGGGAATAGAGATCAACACAAACAACATTTCAGCTCGTTTTATTGCTCATGAGACCCACACATTGCATGTTGTACCATCATACAGCTAGACTTTCAGCATTTGTGGTCCAGATTGCAGTACACACCACTACCTCTAATACCCAGTAGCACGTCCTCTTGCATTGATGCATGCCTGTATTCGTCGTGGCATACTATCCACAAGTTCATCAAGACACTGTTGGTCCAAATTGTCCCACTCCTCAACGACAATTCGGCGTAAATCTCTCAGAGTGGTTGGTGGGTCAAGACGTCCATAAACAGCCCTTTTCAACAGATCCCAGGCATGTTCGATGGGGTTCATGTCTGGCGAACATGCTGGCCACTGTAGTCGAGCGATGTCGTTATCTTGAAGGAACGCATTCACAAGATGTGCACGATGAGGTCGAGAATTGTCGTCCATGAAGACAAATGCCTCTCCAATATTCTGCCGATATGGTTGCACTATGGGTCGGAGGATGTCATTCAGGTATCGTAAAGCCGTTTCGGAGCCTTCCATGACCACCAGTGGCGTACGTCGGCCCCACATAATGCCACCCCAAAACATCAGGGAACCACCACCTTGCTGCACTCGCTGGACAGTGTGTCTAAGACGTTCAGCCTGACCAGGGTGCCTCCAAACACGTCTCCGACGATTGTGTGGTTGAAGGCATATGCGACACTCATCGGTGAAGAGAACGTGATGCCAATTCCGTGGGGTCCATTCAGCATGTTGTTGGGCCCATCTGTACCGCGCTGCATGGTGTCGGGGTTGCAAAGCTGGACCTCGCCATGGACGTCGGGAGTGAAGTTGCGCATCATGCAGCCTATTGCGCACAGTTTGAGTTGAAACACGACGTCCTGTGGCTGAACGAAACGCATTATTCAACATGGTGGCATTGCTGTCAGGGTTCCTCCGAGCGGCAATCCGTAAGTAGCGGTCATCCACTACAGTAGTAGCCCTTGGGCGGCCTGAGCGAGGCCTGTCATCGACAGTTCCTGTATCTCTGTACCTCCTCCATGTCCGAACAACATCGCTTTGGTTCACTCTGAGACGCCTGGAAACTTCCCTTGTTGAGAGCCCTTCTTGACACAAAGTAACAATGCGGACGCGATCGAACTGCGGTATTGACCTTCTAGGCATGGTAGAACTACAGACAACATGAGCAGCGTACCTTCGTCCTGGTGGAATGACTGGAACTGATCGGCTGTCGTACCCCCTCCGTCTAATAGGCCCTGCTCATGCATGGTTGTTTACATCTTTGAGCAGTTTTAGTGACATCTATGAACAGTCAAAGGGACTGTATCTTGGATACAATATACACAGTCAACGTCTATATGCCGGAGATCTGGGAACCGAGGTGATGCAAAACTTTTTTTGATGTGTGTATAACACCCAAGCTCACACAGTAAACAACTCAAGAGATGTCTTGGCCAAGGAACATGACATGATTACATTATAACCATGGTAACTTAAATTGGCTTGGGCCGACGAGTTTGTATCAACCTCCTTTCTATAAGAAGAAACATATTACATTCCCAATGGGTTATTTTTCATATGTTGGTGCAAAAGTGAGTGCCTGATTTCAGGCCAATAGGTAGCTCCCTATGAAGTGCGGTGGGCTACTTTAACCTAGCGACATTCACGCCTTCCATTTTATTTTTGCTTCGATGTCGGGGCGCTCTGTTCGTCCATAGACAGTCCAGCAACGTTGATATTACCAAGGAATATATAATAAGAGTGACATGACGTATATTTGCGAGATTCCTATATTGGGTCAGCGTGGCTAGAACTGTTACCGATCTTGCATATTGTACCCGAGGACATTAGGCTGACTGGTGTCGAACTTGGCACGCTGGGAAAATAAAGAGCAGTCAGGAACTGCAGATGGGAAATGAACTCAGGATCTTTGAGGGAGTTTAGCTGAAACAAACCCCTAGAGACATGCCACATGACATTATTGATGGAAAATTAATGTAATTCTGATGTTATATTGTGAAATAACACAGAAATAAGGGAGAAATGCTGTCTGATACTATGGCAAGCACACGATTTTCTAAGCTTGACACAAGAACTTGGAGTTCGTGACAGTTGACATATCGTGTTTGAAAATGGGCGGAGGAGACAGGCGATCCTTTAGTCATCTGGCACTTATTTCGAGCGTCTCTGGAGGAGGGGGAGCGCTGTTCTGGACCGAAAAATCCCCAACTCACAATGGAAGTGGACCATAGTGGGGGAAGCGGGAAAAGAAAATCGTTGATTACTCCTAATCAAAATCATCCATAGACATGAGAGTGACACCTCTGTGAATGAAATTACAGAAGGCTAATTAGCAAGACATCAATAATCTAAATCGGAGCTGTATTAAGAAGAGTGTGGAAGTACACTTCGTGCAGAGGCCAGCGTACGGATCGCCGATGTGAGAAGGGGAATGACCGCTGAGATGGCGTTATGGCGCCCTGAAGAGATTAATTATTTGCAATTAATTGGGTGATCGAATCACAAGCACGCGAGCAGTTATGGAATCTGCGCGTAAAGACGAATAAGAAGAATGCTTTTCCAGGTCGGAAAGAGCCTTGTGAAAGGAAATGACGCTCCAGAAAATTAAGGGAACTAGGTTTCGTCCCGAATTCCATATAAGCCCGCAAGAGGAGAGAAGCGAAGTCATTTTGAGGTCACTTGTTGTCACTCGAAGTCAGTTGAACCAACTCGCAGGGCAGGGTGCATGTCGCTCTGTAGCCTGAATGGTCGCCGCGCACCAAAGACTCAAACTTTTTACAAGTAGTCAGTGAATAGCTCACATAAGTACGATGTACAATGGCAAGTGAAGTGAATCAGGGTAAGTATGTTAAATATGTTATTAATACGAGTGCAGAATATAAGTTAAGTCAGTCGAACCTACTCAAGCACAAAGACAATGTATAATTTTGCCAATGTAACGCAAAGTGATTTAAGTGTAAATAAGTATTATTAATTCAGCAGAACAGTATGGGAGGCGTCGTAAATAAGGACAGTCTATTTCATACTAGTATAACGTGTGAAAACAGAGGACAATGTGAAGAGCATATCGCTCATGAAAACGTAGTATGCGCATTCTGAAGACAATAGATTTTGCTAGTGTACGGGTAATGTACAAACGCAGCGTAGAACACGTTAAAGAACTGAAGTTACTTTGTTTGGAAGAGCGCATGAACAAATGTATTTACGAGAAGTAATACAGCTAAGTAAGAATGTTATATTTTTTTGTGCTAATTCAGTTATTCGAGCACAACTTATGTCGTTAGAGACAATAATGCGAGTGTAGCAATTGTTTAGACATTGGGAACAATGGGAGAGCTAAGTTACGTATATTTTCAGCATAATTTGCATCTAGGAACTAGTGTAGAACTTTGGGAATTGCGAGGATTTTGCCGCAAACCAGTTGAATAAGTATTACCACGCAGATAGAACGAGACTTTCATAGCAGGAATCGGGCATCGATCGTGTGAGGGAAACTCAACGAACCTGTATTTCTGGGATTCTGCAGAGAAAATCACCGAATACGGCAGTGTAAATAAATATCAAGTGCTTTTAAGTGTTATATGTGTATACCGTGTAGTGTAAAAATATAAAGTGCAATGTCAATACGGAGCAGTAGCTTCACATATGTGCATCAGTGTATCGTGAAAATCATAGTGAAATATCTTCGCAATATGTGCATTAAAGAAGTCATTATGGAGTATTAATTTGCCACAATGTTGGGCAAGATGGGATGTGATTGGGCGATGCCGCCTGGAAGGATCAAAACGTGAGTACATGAAATCATAAAAAAATATAAATGATGTAGCACGTCATATGCCGAAATGTATTCCCAACTCTTTTCAATGTTCTGTCTCAGAATGAAAATGGGTTCCACCGTTGGCCTGCCCCCTCTAAATCCAAACTGCTCCTCCTCTATCTGGCTTTCTAACTTTACTCGAATTCTTCTCCACACAAAATTGCAGCAACCATTCCCATTGCTTCATATCCAGGATTCTTTTAAAGTATAGTGTCCATTTTCATTTTTGTTACATCTGCAACTTTACCTGTACCACGATTTTTTTTTTAAATTTCAATAATATAATGATATGCAAGTGAAAGTTTATGTGTATGAAGAAATAACTTTCATTCTTCATGTTTATGTTGGAATACTTTTCACGTTAAAGACGTTCGATTTACGTCAACGTTTAGGCAACTTCATTGCAGATAATGTAATTTAATGGCAATCTGATTAAAGGGTCGAAATAGTTAAGAATTCGGATGTTAAATCATAATAAATAGTAAATATCCTTACGTTGTGTCGGGACAAGAAAAGGTGTGTAAGTAATAATAATAAATGAATAAATAAATGTCAGGGAATTTTGTTGTATACATGTTAAATATAACTGCAGAGCTAAGCAGTATTGTTGAGAAGCAAGGGTCCGCTCAATGTAATGTTAACGTCACAATGCCACATGAAATCAAAGAATCATATACGGGTAAAGATGAAGTAATAAATAATGGAAATGGAAATGTTTAACAGAGATTTTTGTTGTTGCTTAATGAGAAGCAGAGTAAGATTAATTAATATAATTTTTCATAATTGATACAGGACGGATCAATAACATTGGGAGTCGGAATGTCAGGTCTGTTAATTGTAGTAATTCTCGTATCGCCGTGGAGCATACGAATGATATGGTAAGCAATCGGGTGTAATTAGTGGGAACCCTAACCCAGATATGCTAATTGAAGCGGTGAGGCACTCGAATCATTGACGTATGGAGGAAAACACGGATACCTAACCATTACGCGTGATATCGGCCCTCAGCCAGCTATGTTTGAACTGACTCATCTCTGGGAGAGTGAATCTGACACGGGGGGAGAGTTTAGCGCCCTAACCGTAGTCTCATTGTAGCCACCGACATCATCCACAGGACACCATGTTATATGAATCTTTCCTTGGCTTGTATGTAAATGTGCCAGTGAAGGCCAGCCATTAAACCTAACAATAGGATTAAATATTTAAACAATTCCATATTCCTAATGCATTCTGTAAAAACAGATCACCCGTCCAGACAAGCCGAGGATAGGCTTGGAGAAGGTTTGTTTATGTCTGAGAAAGTGAGTGAATGTCGCTCGGAGGGAGTGAGAGTGAAATACATGTGACAAACGAGCGAACGGCGGCCATGTTTTCTATAGAAACTCCGTGGTGAGGGCTATTGTGAACGAGACGAGGGTCGGTATAGGCCGCGCTCACTCGTTATACTGTACTAGTAATTTAGTCATGTAAAATTTGGAACCCTGAAACTGTTATAAAATGAATGTTACAATAATAAATGTCAATTCTAGGTGTATTGAGACATGTTGCTAAGAAAGAATTATCGCGATATCTTTATATTAGGCCAAGTTAGAAAATAGTAAACTTTATAAGTTTTACTGACAGAGACACCTAGTTCTGAAGGATAAAACCTTATACTTTACGCTACGAGCAGCGCACGGGTAGCATTGTTTGACATCTCGACACAACGGTAACTAGTTAATGATTTTAAAGGACCCAATTAGGGCATATGGCGTAGCTTACAATTGAGGCATGGTAGACTCAGGTAATGTTCTGGGCGAGAGAGAGATTTAAGACATGACTGCACACAGTTGTACAGATGAAGTGTATGCATTATTAATGTATGACAAACTGTAAGATAAATGTAAAGTTACAGAACCGCATGCTTTATGCAGGGTCGAATAGTGTTGATTATATTTGTTTGGATTGAGTACAGAAGCACAATTTATTGAGTGATTACAATGGTAATCGTAATGTAATGATAATTCAAATCATATTTAGATCATTAGGATGTGATAAAGAGTGAATAATTGTTTGTTTTATTAAGGGAGTGTTATTTGTTTTGTGAAGTGAGAAAACACAGCATGGTTTTGGAAAACCATATGGACTGGGTCAATGGACTAATCAGTGGATTATTGACACCAGCCATAGAGGGCGGAGATGAAGGTAGTTTTAAGGGATTATCTTTTGTTTTATCATCTCCACGCTCCATTTTATTGCTTTGCTATGTTTATAAAATGTAAATGTAATGTTGTGTGCTGTGTTAAAAGCCATGATTTAAACTCAAATTAAATTTAATAGAATAGACTGTTGTGTATTATTGTAGAGTTGATACCTTTTAGTTTCAAATCCTAAATATGTAACCACTGTGTGGGGGATTGGTACACGCTTGAGAGACTGAGTTTGCCGGAGGCGGAAGAATATTTTCCATGGAAAAACATCACCAAGGTCGTCTGTTCATCACGAACGTACATTATTACTGTCAAAACTGTTGTCAATGTCTTATTTTAAATCGAAAACATGCAGTATTGCTCTTAAGACGGCAATATCGTTCCGAAAATGAAATAATTATGATGGGTTTTGGAGTGGCATGTTCGTATAATTACCAACTTTGTTTCTACTTATTTGTCCATTTGAAAGCTTGGCAGTGCTTTTGATTCAAAATAAATGTCCTGAAATATGGTTAAACGCTGTTAAAAATGATATATTCAAGCGTTACTCGAGTTTGCTTCATTATGGCAACATAACCTCCCACCCTAATGCAAGATCATTGTTTCCTTATTTACCAATAATTTAGCTCTAATAAAATGCTTTGTTAATGTATGTATTTTAATTTCCCATAAATCTCCCCTCCTCTCCCACATGAGATCATAATAACCTCAACACTCTATACAATAATATGGATTCGGTGGCGTAGTCGGTAGCATGCTGAGCTTTTATGCCCAAGATAGCGGGTTCAAACCCGGCCGAAGCCGTCGAATTCTTTAAGAGGGTTAAAAATCCCTCCTTATGCCTTCCTTCGGAGGGGAAGTAAAGCCGGCGGTCCCATGTCATAGATGTATGGCGTGTTAAAGAACCTTCCACTAATTACACCTTTGTGAAGCTAAATTGGATAGGTTAAGAATGTAAACAACGCTCTTAGGTTTCTACGTCCGTTGCCAAGAGCCAACTGTGGTGGCGTCTAGTAGCTAAGTTCTGAACTTGGCCTTGTAGTTGTTGACAGTGGCGCTTGGCGGCAAAAATAGGAACTCTTTGAAAAATTCTCAAGTTGCAGTCTGTACTTAAATTAAAAACAGATAACACACAATAATACAGTCATCACAATTAACACCGGTTATCAGACAGATTCTATACACACCCAAAGTACACGGGGCTGCATACCACGTTGTCGCAGACCCTAAACTTAAGAACCAACCAACCAACCAGGATGAGATGTAGACTTCGAAGAATGATAAATACTAAGTGAAAGACATGTTTGATTTATTTGCATCACACTTTCTTCATGTTTACATGCTGTCTTCTACATCTGGTTGAGCAGCTGAAAACAACTTTCAAAGATGTGAATACCAATGGTTAAGGTCGTTCAGAACACAGGAACCCATGAGATCTTGAACGTGGCCAGTAGTCTACTTGGATAGTTGAAGGCATACTGTTAACAGCCACACGACGACAAACTCCAGCTAAGGAAAGTCTCTTTGTTTAGGCCGGACCATCCTCCGGTGGAAGATAAACTGCGAATATCAATATCACAAGTCGTAGCAAAAATTAATTCCAATGTAGGCCTAGACATAGATAAATTCAATGCATGAAGTACTATTATTGCAAATCAACACCACACTGTACGCAAATGGTCAGTGTTCCTCCTCTCAATATAGAAGAGGCAGAGTGGAGGAATGCTTGCTTGCTCTGGGACTGTGAACAGAAGCAGCACACGTGAGTTGTCCTTCTGTCCAGTCGTAGTGAAGGCTTTGCGCCTAAATCTTGGTTCATTTATTACCCCTTATCTTCATGAAGCTAGAGGTGGTCTCAAATGACGAATGTGATAAAGCTGATATCGATTTGTAAACAGGACAACCGTACACAAAGGTGAAATTCTCTCACTATGAGTTGTCTGGAATGTATTACAGTATCTATATACAGTATATACTACGCTAAGGGGTATTGTGCCCGTCAGAGGAGCTATCAGGGTTGCCAACAGCCGAAACGACATCCCTAACACCTCACCTGTCGGACCCATGTGCCATGAGGATCAGGTGAATTTCTTATAGGCCATAGCGGCACGAGAATCCATGATCCAGGGGATCCGTGGTAACATGGTTGCTAAAAAGGTCATAGACAGCCCAAGAAAATACACCTCCTAAAGCTAGACTGAGATATAAACTTCCAGACTTAAGTAAAACATGTAGAAATATTTATTCAAAATATTCAGACACCTAGCCTAGTTCGGAGGGTTTCTATCGGCTAATCCGCAAACTAATAAATAAACAATAATAAAAGATCAGTACCCTACTTGAAAACTACTGTAAACCCTCGCGAAAGAACTATCTGACAAAGTAAAGCAACAACAGCAACGCTGGTAAAATGGTACGGCAATAATCTTTAAGTCAGGTTACAAAATAAGCTAATAACGGAATTTACATTTAACAGGGTAGCAATAGCAAGTCTAAGTTAGGATGATACCATTTCCTCATTTACATTTATTTTAAATAATCTAGCTAATTCATAACAATTAATACAAAATTTACGTCGATGACGTCCGTAAAGCAAAACAGTTTGTACAAATCTACATGACAAGCCGTCAAAAAACATTAAATGCCCTCCTACAATCTAAAAAAGGGTAAACATGGGGTTATCATACACTTGAATAAATAACAACAAGACCACAAACAATATTATTCCTGCCTTCGCCCTGGGTTACTCTTTGTAAACCAGTGTCATCTACGTGCATGTTAATTACGGTGGCGATTGCGTAGTAAAAACTACGTCTAACGTCGCATGAGGCTCACGCTCCACCAGCTACTGACTAAAGGTTGAGCAAGCACTCCGTCGATAAAAATTAGTGTCATCTGTCCTAGATTACTTCCACAAAAGAAGCGTGCACAAAGCAAGTGTCAGCCAGCAGGTCCAAAATGCAAGAAAATCAAGGTTAAATGCTATAAATAGTTAATTATCATCAGTTTATAATAATGACGTTTTTGATTATTAGAATCGTTGGTTTAGATTATCGTTGGTTTATGGCGAATAGGCTGACAATCCTGAATACCTTGGGCTCAGCAGTAGCAGTCTCGTGCGAGATCAATCTCTGCTATAAAACACCGTCAACGAGCTCTCCCGCTCGGACATAACAATAACACAGGTTATTAGTGGATCTCGGCTCACTTAATTTACCTCTGGGTAAGGCCTGGCATGAACACCAGTTACCTCCCTACAATAATACAGTCAACAGAATCGAAGTCTGGGCACACATAAATATAGCCTCTATACAGGTGCCTCATCTAGCCTCTTAATTTCAACAAATAAACCTTAACATAACGTGTAATCATTCTCAGATGGAGAAGAAAGATATTCGCTTCAATTGCGATGCAAACACATGGCTTTCGCCAGTCATCTCTAAGTAGCAAAACATATGATTTTTACAAAATGGTGGCCTGGACATTGACCTACATATGAAACACAACAATAAATGGTAGTAATGCTATAAGCATTGTAAAAAGTCTGAAAAAGTATGTCTTACTGAATGAGTGGTGCTCTAGTACATTGCATGCTGGGAACTGTTACCACGCGTCCATGACTTGAGCTAGTCTCGCTACTCACAGTCATCTACACGGACAGTTTAAAATGAAACAACACTGAAGCCAGGTAGCTTTCTCGCAGAAAGTCCTATAAGAAAACTGGCCTTGTTATCATGTCCCAGATATAATACAAAATCACATAAGCATCAAGCTTAAAATCACGCCTCAAAACTTTGTAAAAGTCAAAGAAATGAAAACACAGATGAAATGAAAATCCACAGCCTGCTTCCAGTCTCCGGCCGGGTCAGGAATGGAATGAATGAAGCCCCCATCTAGCGGCGAGGATATTAACTGTGCCGGCTGCCGAAGCCTGACGCACACCTCTGGGGCAATGAGTGAATGAATGACAGATGAATTCACAGTATTCGTAGCACAAGCCTTCTCCGGCTGTAATATTCACTAATATTAAGTACTGTTCGTAGTTAAATAATGTGCGATGCACTGAGACTGCTTTCCTCGCCTCCAGGCGGACTATTACATCGTCTTTTAGACGGACCTGACAAGAACAACATCCAACTTGGATGGTAAACCAAACACATGTGATAAGAGCTCAGTCCTGCGCTGCGTGAACTCGTGAATACACTAGTCGTGCAGCGACTGTCTGGTTCCGGTTCGCGTTTCTGCGATGTTACTACCTTACCAAAAGCAGAAATAACATTCTAAAGAATGTTTCGATGATACAGAATTACAACATGAGAATATCTGAGCTTCGTAGAAAATAGAAGTGTCATAATTTAACCTCAGATTATTAAATAATGGTTTTCTCCATAGTCAAAAGATCAACCATTTATAACTCCAAAGAATGTTAGCATGTGGCGACAGCATGGTCAGTCAGTGGGTACGTTCTAAAGTGATATATCAGAAATGCGTTGCGATGAAAACTATCACAAGAACCAGTGCTTAGCGGGTTCAGTATGTTTCACAAAACTCAAGCTCCTAAATCAGAGGGAGTTAGAAGGTGTGGTTTGTATCACAATCTTCCAAATCGTCTCAATAAAACAGGAAAATCTTGCATTTCTTGAAAAGTCAATGGAAATATATGTATTTCCTTATAACGTGCTTTTAAACAAACTAACAAGGCGATAGAAGTATAGAACTAAATCTCACCCCTAAATACGTACCAATTAAAACCGTACCGACTACACCAGCCTCATTCATTTCAACTAAACAAGCCAAAGCACTTTGGATAAAAAACGAACTAAGATTTGCATACATAACAAAGCAAAAAATGAACCAACAACTATACGATATTCAATTGCAACTAAGTAACTTCTGGCACGCATCACAATGGGACAGTTTTACTGAGCACCTACATGACACCATCAAAATCAGAGCAACGAGGAAGCACGAAACGCTAGAATATAAACTAAGAAAACTAAGAGAAACACAGAATAATCAATCTAATGAAAAACACACGAAAAACAATGAATTCAATTTCCACAGCAGAGTAAACAACAGAACGAACGTAACTTCTTCTCAAGATGAAATGAATATGTTAGACAAATGTTTGAAATACAACTGCACAGACACACACACGAACCATAATATAAAACAGTTAATCACAGATATCGAGATAGCCAGTCACAAGCTCCCAGAAGAAGACAGGGAATTAACCAAAAATCTTGCCACCTACGAAGCCAAAAAATCCTCAAACTAGAGGGCGAAAAGAATAACATTCAAAACAACAAACAACTAAAAGAAACAAAGTCATTGAAACAAAAAATAAAAGAACATGACTTAATCATCACAAAAGCAGATAAGGGAAATACCACAGTAATTTTGAATAAAACAGAATACATTGAAAAAACAGTCGATTTCCTAAACAACAACGAAATCAAGGAATTAGCAAAAGACCCCACCAACAAATTCCAAAAACGAATAAAAAGTGTATTAAAAGAAACAGAATACATATTGACCAAAACTGAAAAATCGAAACTAATAAACATGAACCCGAAAATACTGTCATTGAGGGGACAACCAAAAATTCACAAAAAGGAGTGCCCAATGAGACCAATAGTCAATGGTTGGAATGCTCCAAATTACAAAATCAGCAAAGAGTTACTAAAAATCTTAAAACACCGCCTTTCCAACGACAAAAACAACACAAGAACACAACGGAATTAGTAACAGCATTGAGCACCCTACAAATGAATCCAAACTTAAGGCTTGTATATTTCGATGTAACGAACATGTACACCAATATTCCTATTAATGATGCAATCAACACAATCGAAAATAACTTAAAATCCTATAATTTGGCAAAATAAACTGAAGAGATTGTGAGATTACTGAGGGTCGTCCTCAGCCAAAACGTGTTTCAATTCGACAATAAAATGTACACACAAACAGAAGGCTTAGCGATGGGATCACCACTAAGCGGACTAATCGCTGACATCTTCATTAATGCACTAGAAAATGAGTTCTTAGAAAAGACTTCAACAAAGGGAATAGTAATATGGAAAAGATACGTAGACGATGTAATTTGCATCTACGATACTGAATTAACAAGCGAAGAAACAATTCTCCAATCCATTAATAGCCTACACCACTCAATCAAATTCACTAAGGAATCCGAAACAGATTGAAAAATAAATTATCTCGACTTAACTATCGAACGTAAAGACAATGAGCTTTCATATTCCATATTTCGGAAAGCCACACAAACTTCGCTTGCAATCGACAATCAGTCTAATCACCCCAGTACGTATAAATTAGCGAGGTTCAATTCAATGGTGCACAGGGCTTTAAACATACCCATATCAAAAGATAATTATATTAAGGAAATAAGAACCATTAAACAAATAGCAAAAGAAAACTTTTTCCCACCAAGAAAAATAGATCAAATTGTAGTCAAACATAAAAATAAAGATAAAATGATACCAAAATCGCACATTAATGAGAAAAAATTCGCGCGCTTCAACTATGTGAATGCGAACATATAAAATCACTAATCTATTCAAAAACAAGGCATAAAAATAGCATTCACAACGAATAATACGACCGGGAGGCACCTGAAAAATAGTAATCTAAATAAACAAGACCCGTATTCAAAGTCAGACACTGGTTGTCAAGCTAATTACATTGGACAGAGCGGGAGACGAGTAGATAGACGTTATAATGAACATAGGAATGCGATAAGATTCGGAACACATTCAGCCGTATGCGAACATATGTGTGACACGGGGCACAGCTTTACTAAAATCGAAACTGACCTAAAAGTAATTCATCACGAATCGAAAGGCAGAGCTCTCGGCATAAAGGAAGCAATCGAGATACACCTAGCCAAACAAAAGAATCCCAACAATCTAAATGAACACACTTTTATGGAGAGTTCACCTATTTTCACTCTACTAAAAACACACCCTGTCGAAAACAAGGCACAACTTAGCGATACAGCCAACCTAGATTAAAAAAATAAGGGGGGAAATAGCGGTGGTTATAGGTAAATGTTATTTGGATCAGGTGTACTATGTACTTTTTTCTGCAATAAACCTAGGCCGTTATGCGCTGTAACGTTTACTGAGACCACATAGGCCGTGATTCGTTTATATAAAAATGATTAGTGTTCTTTGGAGGTGGCGTTGGTGCGCTTGAGTGGAGGAAACTTGAACTAGTGAAACGAGAGTGTCAACTCTGAGGATCAAGAGATGAGTTTAGACAATGAGAGTTGAACTTTGATAAATAAAAAGATTGTATGAAAAAAAGACGCGAAGGAGAATATACTGGATTAATCTGTCTTATTTAATACGTCGTATTAGTTATAGTATTACGGCTTTATCTATAGGTCTTCCACGGCAGTAAAAATTAATAAAGGATATAAAGACTAATGATATAAGTTGGAATTTATATCATTGTGACTACATAACCGGAACAATTTAAATATACATCCCATAATACCACTAAATAGTAAGTAGCATTCCAATGATTTATTGTTATGTTGCAGTATAATATTAAGCTGCCTTGTTTACTGTAGTGTCCTGGTTGGTGTTATAAACACACCATTCCTGAGATGAATGAGTTCTCGTTTCTGTATTAAAAGAATATTCATTCAGACTATTCTATCTATGAATTGGCGCCCTCCCGGAAATATTTATATCACACGATAAGAAACAATTACAAATGGCGCCCAACGTGGGAACGAGAACCAGGACACATCAGTGTAGGGGTGGGAATGCATATATATTGTGCGAGTGATTTTGGGGCTTGTGTTTAGAAGTGTAATTCAGTATGTCGGAGAAAGATATGAAGCTAAGAATTGGTCTTGATAGTGAAGAGAGCGTAGATGATAATACTATGATGTCAGAGAGTAACCCGAATACTAGTAAAGAGAAAGGAATTTCGGAAGATTCATTAGCTGCGATCATGCGAATGCTGAGTGAAAGATTTGATGAAAGTAAGAAAGATAATCAGGAGATTAGAGAGGAAATAAGTAGGCAAAATCAGGAAATAAGTAGGCAATATCAGGAGATGCGAGAGGAAATAAGTAGGCAAAATCAGGAAATAAGTAGGCAACATCCGGAGATGAGAGAGACGATAGATAAAAATAATAAGGAAATTCATCAAAAGTTAGACAATGTGGTCAAGGAGAATGAGGAATTAAATAGGAAGTATGGGACTCTGCAGGAGAGTATTCAGAGTGTGAAACATGAGATCAGATGTGAAATTAAGGATTTGTTAGAAGAAAAGGATAAAAGTATTATAGAGGAAGAAAAGACTGTAGGTGAAAGTAGTTTGGAGTTAAAGGAGATGGTAGATAAAAGTAGCATAGAGTTAGAGGAAATTGTAGGGGAGAATATAGTAGATGAGAGGAAGATAGTTGAGCTTGAAGTAAAATTACGATATAAGAAAAAGCGATGTGGTAAAAGAATATATTGGAGAGGATGTAATAGGCGACAAAGAGGAATTAGACGTGGAGGTATACGCTGCTGTTGTAGAGGTCAAAATCGCCTAGGTCGAAGAGGCAGACGTGGGATAGGCTGTAACAGGCGAAGAAGAAAGAGATGTTGTGGGAGTAGACTCAGAGGTCGCTTCCGACGTAGTAGAAAAGGATGCTTTGATGTGAATGGAGGAAGTGGATATGGTAGGCGTGATAATGTTGAAAATGGTACTAGGAATACTTTCCGTTTTAGAATAAATGATAAAGATGGGTTTAGAAGAGCAGTAGGAGCTCGCTATATTAGAGCACGGACAAGAGATACAGTCCAACGCTATAATGAATCTAATGATAATGATGATGATGTCGATGATAATGAGCCTAAATATATTGACAATTTTGATAAAGTTGATGTCAAGAAAAGAGTTAAGTTGGAAGTTAAAGCTGAGAAGAAAATCCATAGAGACACTGAATTAAGAGAACAAGAAGAAAATGTTGTATTACTTAGATGTATATTTGAAGTTGTCAAGATCATTTTTTTATCTGGACGTAAAATTAATGTGTTGGAGGCGCGTGCCGCTATTTGTTGTTCTAGTTATGAATTGGGTATTGGAGGCATATACAGTATATGTCTATTTTCTTAATTTTTGATACAGTTGCACAATGTATATGTATTCGTTTGTATGCTGTAATGCATATGTTATTCATTGTGTGTGTTACCTAGTATATTTCTTAATTTTGAGTTATGCTGTGGATATTTTTCGTTATCTTCTATTTAACCTTTTATCCATTCATATTATTGCAGCTTTTGTTTTTTTACTTGATTTTGTGTAGTAATTCTGAACAATTAAATTAAAATATAATTTCCAAGTTTTCTAAGTCATCGAATTAAAGTTGGAACATTGTACAGAATACTTCAAGGAATGCCCTACACTGCATTCTAAAGTGGACAGATTTGACAAGCTTTTGATGGTGGAGCAATATTTACAATCAGCTATAAGCAATTGGGAATTGTATCGTGTGATCTACAGGAACGAACCATGGATCGCCTAAAAATGGATGCTGAACCAATATCAGAGGATATAGTACCAATATATATATATATATATATATATATTCACTACAAAAATGAACGGCCGACCTATAACCAGTTTTGCAATAGCCTTCTCAGTGTATACCATGCTTAGTAAAATGTGGTAGTTACGACTAAGCCACCTTGTGCTAGCGGCAGTGGAGGTGGAGATGGTGATTTGGTATCTGGATATCCAATTGTGGATGTTATTCTTCAAGAACATTTCAAGTTAATCAGGGCGAGCTTCAGGTATGGAGAGGAGACTACAGAATTGGTTGAAGAGGCGGATAACGGTTGGAAGATGGTGTGTTGTGCAGTTTGATTTGGACAAGATGATAGTATAATCACATGAAGAAGAGGGAAGTCCAGATCTCCGTGTCTGACGCTCTTACGTATTTTATTGTGTTGCATGTGTATCAGAAAGCCCTTCAATATGACATAGTTGTCAGGCTTTCTGGGGGCGAATGTAACGTTTACTGAGACCACATAGGCCGTGATTCGTTTATATAAAAATGATTAGTGTTCTTTGGAGGTGGCGTTGGTGCGCTTGAGTGGAGGAAACTTGAACTAGTGAAACGAGAGTGTCAACTCTGAGGATCAAGAGATGAGTTTAGACAATGAGAGTTGAACTTTGATAAATAAAAAGATTGTATGAAAAAAGACGCGAAGGAGAATATACTGGATTAATCTGTTTTATTTAATACGTCGTATTAGTTATAGTATTACGGCTTCATCTATAGCTCTTCCACGGTAGTAACAATTAATAAAGGATATAAAGACTAATGATGTAAGTTGGAAATTATATCATTGTGACTACATTACCGGAACAATTTAAATATACATCCCATAATACCACTAAATAGTAAGTAGCATTCCAATGATTTATTGTTATGTTGCAGTATAATATTAAGCTGCCTTGTTTACTGTAGTGTCCTGGTTGGTGTTATAAACACACCATTCCTGAGATGAATGAGTTCTCGTATCTGTATTAAAAGAATATTCATTCATAGTAGACTATTCTATCTATGAATTGGCGCCCTCCCGGAAATATTTATATCACACGATAAGAAACAATTACAGCGCGGCAGTATTAAAGGTGACAGGACGTCTTCAATAGGCCGTGTACCGCTTAGTTTAAATGGCTTTTTAGTCCACGCGTGGCGAAGACAGTTCCACGGTCTTTAATAGTTCTAGATCTTCCTGTATTCAGTAACATACATTCTTATCTAGACTTGGCAACGTCACGCAAATAAACATGGCACTGACCTCAGAACGAACATAGTAACAAAAGGGGGAGAAAGGGAAAACCCAGTCTCGTCCAGTTAACACCCAGGTTAGTCGGCTATAACTGGAACCAGAGTGAACACGAAACTGCTTGAAGTCCCAATTAGGAAGACAACCGGATAAGTATCAGCCTGTTTTATTACAGTATAACCATAGTTGATTTGTATAACCATATAATCACCCCGAACAGACAAATTCCGGATTGTTATCACCATTCTTGAATTTCACCTAACATTATATATACCACATTTAGCATACACTGACAGCTGCATTACCAACACTGCAACTAAATAATTGTACATATTGTATATATTTTTCACCTGTATTCTCAAACATAGATGCTATAGCCTAAGTGTAAGGGATCTGATGATGATTCCACGCTCTATTCGGAACCACACCTCGTTACACACGCCACGATTAGCCGATGTCGTCACCGGTTTGCGCAGTACAGCCTCCGGCTCGTTACTTTTTGAACGCATCTTATATTTTGAAAAAAACGTTTGTTTTTAACATGGAACTTACACTACAGAATAAATGAAATTAAAGTTTGACTGTTTTAATCTATTCTTTGATTCTTTATCTTCAATTTGTTGGAAGCAAATTTTTGAATTTCTCAAAATGGAAGTAGATATATTTATTTTGATTTGTCCATGTAAGGGTCGACACTAGCGCTCGTAGTGAACTACATACGATAAATGATGTGGTCTACCACTTGGTGTCCATGACATGACAGTTTATTGCAGGGGTAATGAGGCCTTTAGAGGAGGTTATCCGGGTACCATCCGCTGAAAGAAATGGTACTTCGAAAGACCCCGTCCTTCGAACCCAAAACCTGAGAGGATCGGGTGCATTTCTCAGCACGAGGGGCTTGATCCAGGGGATCTGGGTCATTTAGCACGGAAACAGTCATAGACGCCCAAAGAAATACATCCGAAAAATACCAAAGCTAACAATAAAAAGAGATCCAGTCTTAAGTTAGATTCGTGCATGATTTATTCAAGAAAGACCCCTAATCTATTTACGAGGGTCTAAATCGGCTAATCCGTTAATCTAATTACAATAATGAGTCGTCCCTAGTTTGATGTTAAGGACCCTCGCGAAATCCTAGTTACATGAAACAATAGCAAAGCTAACTAGGCGCGTGGTACAATAATAATTATCGCGTAGCAAATTTACAAATAAATGACTCGGTATAGTTTACATTTAACAGCTAGCAAACCAATCCCTAGGTTAGGATGGTACCACGTCCACATTTAATATTACATTTTAAATTCTGTCTAATGCCTATGTGAACGAAAGTATTACGACGAAATGCGTCGTAAATAAATGCTTATTACCAAATCTAATGATAGTTTGACCAATGACTAACAAAAAAAATACAATCACCTAACACTCTTATGTCTAATAGGAACAATGGGATAAATACTCTCGGGAATAAAGAGGTAAACACTCTTATACTAGCCTGCCTTCGCGAACTGACGTACTGATCGTACTCAGTCGTCATCTCAAGCATGTGAGTTATGTTGGCAAAGCGCAATCATAATTGCGTCTTACAAGCTTTAGATCACGCGGGCCACAAGATACTGATTATCGGTCCCGGAGATCCAATGTCGTCGATACAAGTAGTGTCAGCTCATTTAAAGTCATCTCACACATGGAACTGGATTGAAGTCACTCGTGTCGATTAAATAACAAGCAAATGGTTGCAAAGTTATGACTGTAATTATTTATAATGATAAATTAATCCGTTGGTTTAGGATAATTATGCTCTTGATTTATTAGAAGGTTTAAATGTTAGTTAGCTCTATCAATGACACCAGTCGTAGGCCGCAACATATGTTCTCGCTTGGGATTCACTCAAATAACATGACTTCAACAAGTCAACAATAACACAGGTTGGCGCGTCATACACCAATTCCGCGCGGTGCAACGGTCGTCTTAGCCGCAGCTCAAAGAACGCCGGAATAAACCAACAATAAGGCGGACATTCATCCGTCCTGCCAAATACCAAATAATGTGTTCACAATAATTACACTGGCTAGCCTAATTTATACAGAAGCTGGGTCAATTAACATTATTAAAGGAATTCGCATGATGTTGACAGCAAGGTTATATTAATAACAGTGACCTTCAAATTCCTAAGCATTGTGACGTAAGTTCACAAAAAGTCAATAAAGTCGTCTCTCTGTTGCATCTCGGGTAAACCGGTTATCGGCTGGCGTGCTCAAGCAACTCTCACTGCTTCGCGTGCAGCTTAGCATAGCAAAGATTGTGCTTTCAAAATTATCATTCTAATCTTGCAGTAGCACGAATTAAAGTCCTGAAGTACTCTACAAATTATATAAAAATGTCTCATCACTTCTCTAACAGTGTTCCTCGGGATATTATACCCTTCAAAAAGATATAATGCAGTATTAAATTCAAAGAATACAAATAGTAAGATATTACACTCGTGCAACTAACTGCACTGACATTCGAAGATATGTCACTCATTCATTATACACGTAGGCTTTGATATATGTGGATTGGCACTCTCCACAACAAAAATAAAACATCTAACCTATGCTGCGATGTTTGAAATGATACGAAGTAAGTTAGCCCATCAGTCTAACTGTGCATGGGTTCGTTCCTCTGGAACTTTCATGTAGTAAAATAGTACTCACGAAAAATGCCAAATAAAGAGTACAAAAACGTTTCAGCAACGGTCGATTGAGAAATGATATGTAAATAAGCTCTTCCAACTCAAATAAGGGACCTGACTATAGGGTGTCCCATAACACTTTCAGAAGCCTACACCTTCTGTAGTTAAGATGTCGTTTACATGACATAAAATTGCAGCTCCTTGCTGGCTTACAAATACACTGAAAATACATGTGAATTTGCACCTGCCGTATAGTACACGGACTGTGGTGTCTAACTAAAAGATTGTCCCAGTGCCAAAGAAAGAAAATTATATACATGTCCTACCTAAGTGGTCAACTATCGTTGCGTTTCGGCTCAAAAATATACATTCAACTACTACCTCAACCTGGACAAACCTCGTGGGTAGATTATTGGCTAAGGAATAACCTAACCACCAAGGGAAGATGATTAAGAAAAGGAGGTAGATTTTGGACTGGAGAAAAAGGATAGAAAAATAGGAGGAGAGTCCCACAAAAGTTATAAATTTAGCCTTAAATGCACTTAGAGGCGGTTGCCACCGCAAATCCGCTCTCGGATACCTAAAGTGGGTAAGAGCTTGGTCCAAGCTGACGGGAAACACAGCTAGAACTTGGGCGGTTTGCAAGAGAGTGGCTTTAGTGTAATCCCTCTCAAGCATGTATCTGCCTACTATGGGGAAGAGTGATGGTCCGGCAAGACTGAGAGTAACAAATTTATTGTATGCCTGTTCAAAGCAATTCGTTTTTGCAAAGTAATTCGAAGAATGCCAATGATTTAAATCAGGTTTGGTATTTCCAATTTTCAGAGTTATGGAGTTCCTGAAAAAGCGACCAAGTGCTTCCAAGAAGGAAAATAATAAAAGATTATACCTTGGGGAGTAATTTTGATAAATGAACCAATGGTTGCATTTGGAAATGGCTAAGCTTTTACTCAGCGAGGAGCCGGCTAAAAGTTTAGACAAAGAGAAACACTTATCTTTTAGAAAACTGACCATAAGTTTTCGGAGAAGATCTCCACAAGCAGGTAGCTGGCGTAGCGAGCTTTACTTGCCTTACTGGCCAGTTAGAATTAGCTATTAAAGCTAAAAGAAACTTTAATGAGATTACCACTAAGAGTTCTTGCTCAAATGCAACGAGTGGTGAAAGCCCTATCGATGGATTTAATGGCATTGAATAGGGAAAGCCAAGGAAGGCACGATCTTGCCTAATCGTTGTACTAGAAAAATGAGAAAGCGAAACGAAATGCTTAATTTATTTAACAATTCAAAAGAAGTTAATAACTTTAACAAATATATAATTTCAATTTTTTTGCATATTAAGGCTTTCACGGCCCGGATTATTATATAAACAATTCATGCTTTTGGGCTAATGCCGTGTGTATTTTTAATTTAAACCATACGTTTCGGAGAAACCTTGCCTCCTTTTTCAATGGAAATAAACAATGTGGCCAAAGAAAGTATATCAATGAGATTACAAAAAATATAGATAAATTCCTCTGTTCGTCACCAGAGAGCAGCTGCCAGAAATTATTGTATGGACCATGGTGGAACGGCGGACAAAGTAGTAAGTAACCAGAAGGTAAAGGGGTCGGTGTGAGAATATAGAAACTCCTCGAAGAATGAGGAGGGGGGGGGGAGGTGGGGGGGGGGGGGGGGTAGATGGATATAAGGAAACATAAACAAAAGGGAAGTGTATCTGAACAATACCTAACGTCATACAGTCAACGGCGAAAAAACAGATGGAAACTCCTCCAGTGACGAACAAAGGAGATCAAATCCAGGCTCTGAGCCCTAGAGGGAAAATGTACAATTTTAAATATGTGAAGAACAGAGAAACTGAGAGGAACTATCTCCCTAGATCCTTAATAACTGGTAGCCAAGTGTCACTTAGCTGATATCCAGTGTCTCTGTTAAAATTATTGGGATTTTTACGAATTTCAACTGCCTCCCTTATAATTCTAGACCAGTTGTGCTTAACAAGGGCAAGCGCATGAGCATCCTTGAAACATACATCGTGCCCTGAAGACAGGGCATGTTCAGCTATAGCTGATTTGTCAGGTTGGTTTAGACGGATGTTCCTTTGATGCTCTTTGATGCGAGTTGCAATGGAACGTTTTGTTTGTCCAATGTAGACTTTTCCGCAAGTACAAGGGACTTCATACACCCCAGGTTGTAGTAATGGAGACAATTTATCTTTGTTTAATGCATAACGTTGACCAATTTTCGTCATAGTGCCGAAAACTGTTTTTATCTTGTGCTTGCGGAGAATCTTAGCAACGCGGTCAGTGGTGTTGTGAATATAAGGGAGGTAAGCAGTTCCTCTCACGTCGGAGCTCTGAGAAGGTTGTCTATCCCTCCTTCTGGGATGTAGGGACCTATATATAGTGGATTCATTATAGCCATTACCCTTAAACATGGTTTGTAAGGCATGTAACTCTTCCTGAAGAGTTGATGCCTCACAAATACGTTCCGCTCTTTTGGCTAGAGTTGTTATAATTCCTTGTTTTTGTGCTGGGTGGTGGTGGGAGTCCGCATGTAAATAAAGGTTAGTGTGAGTTGGCTTACGGTAGATATTACGAGCAGACTGATGGTGTGGCCATGGGAAGTCCACTCTCGCCTGTCGTGGCAAATTTTTTCATGGAACATTTTCGGCGTCTTTCAAACCTGTGATTTGGTGGAGGTATGTGGATGATACGTTCGTGGTGTGGGAGAAGGGTTCTGAGAAACTGAACCACTTTCTGAACCACTTAAATCAGCTGCATCCTTCAATTCACTTCACAATGGAGCTAGAGTCAGGTGGATGCTTACCTTTTTTGGATGTTCTTGTGAGGAGGAAAGCGGATGGCTCCATGGGGCACAGCGTCTACCGTAAGCCAACTCACACTAACCTTTATTTACATGCGGACTCCCACCACCACCCAGCACAAAAACAAGGAATTATAACAACTCTAGCCAAAAGAGCGGAACGTATTTGTGAGGCATCAACTCTTCAGGAAGAGTTACATGCCTTACAAACCATGTTTAAGGGTAATGGCTATAATGAATCCACTATATATAGGTCCCTACATCCCAGAAGGAGGGATAGACAACCTTCTCAGAGCTCCGACGTGAGAGGAACTGCTTACCTCCCTTATATTCACAACACCACTGACCGCGTTGCTAAGATTCTCCGCAAGCACAAGATAAAAACAGTTTTCGGCACTATGACGAAAATTGGCCAACGTTTAGCATTAAACAAAGATAAATTGTCTCCATTACTACAACCTGGGGTGTATGAAGTCCCTTGTACTTGGGGAAAAGTCTACATTGGACAAACAAAACGTTCCATTGCAACTCGCATCAAAGAGCATCAAAGGAACATCCGTCTAAACCAACCTGACAAATCAGCTATAGCTGAACATGCCCTGTCTTCAGGGCACGATGTATGTTTCAAGGATGCTCATGCGCTTGCCCTTGTTAAGCACAACTGGTCTAGAATTATAAGGGAGGCAGTTGAAATTCGTAAAAATCCCAATAATTTTAACAGAGACACTGGATATCAGCTAAGTGACACTTGGCTACCAGTTATTAAGGATCTAGGGAGATAGTTCCTCTCAGTTTCTCTGTTCTTCACATATTTAAAATTGTACATTTTCCCTCTAGGGCTCAGAGCCTGGATTTGATCTCCTTTGTTCGTCACTGGAGGAGTTTCCATCTGTTTTTTCGCCGTTGACTGTATGACGTTAGGTATTGTTCAGATACACTTCCCTTTTGTTTATGTTTCCTTATATCCATCTACCCCCCCCCCCCCCCACCTCCCCCCCTCCTCCTCATTCTTCGAGGAGTTTCTATATTCTCACACCGACCCCTTTACCTTCTGGTTACTTACTACTTTGTCCGCCGTTCCACCATGGTCCATACAATAATTTCTGGCAGCTGCTCTCTGGTGACGAACAGAGGAATTTATCTATATTTTTTGTAATCTCATTGATATACTTTCTTTGGCCACATTGTTTATTTCCATTGAAAAAGGAGGCAAGGTTTCTCCGAAACGTATGGTTTAAATTAAAAATACACACGGCATTAGCCCAAAAGCATGAATTGTTTATATAATTTCGATTTTGTTAACAAATTTTGGGTCACAGACCTCAGAAACATTAAACGTTTGCTCCAGGCAATTGACAATTTATGGGGTTTCAAACCTTATATATGTTTTGAAATCTTTATAAGATTTAAAAGGACAAATGAAGTAATTAAAGTTTAAACATTAAATTTAGTACAAGGAGTGTACTATAAGAAATTTCTGAGAGAATATTCTAGAGAAAGAGTGACAACTTCAAAAATAACAATAAGAAAAACATGAAGATAAGATAGAAGTTCCTACAACTTCTTATATTTGTGCAGAATTAGTTTATAACAATTATACAAAAGAGAACAGGTCACTTACGGTGAAACCTGAAGAGAAAGTCAAAAGGAAGGTTCTAGACTTCCTATGTTTAAGTAGGAATCACGAGCCAAATGGGGCAGTTTCCATTTCGTGAGACCTAGAAATAACTCACTCAAGAGTTGAAAGTATTGTTTTCCCTGATTATAGGGAAGAAACAATGTAAGCTTAAACCGTGTATAAAACACGTAGTTATACAGAGATTAATTAAATGATGAAACAAGCAAAATTGGAAGGGCACTTCGTGGAGTGACACCTTATAGAAAAGTTACAATTTTATTAATATGGTTTGTTAGTAGAAGGTTGAGGAAAGATAATTGAGATTTAGGATCAATGTTCATGGTCTTATTTAATGTAAACGGACGATCGCGACGCGGTAGAAATGTGGGAGAAGCACTAGTTATCACTATAGTCCTTTAAATAGATGAAAAGTTCACTGTAGAGACACGAAAGTTTATGGAAAAAAAAGTTATTGCAATGATGAAAATAACTGGTTGCACTATGTAGGCGAGAGTCTATTTCTTGAGAAAGTTGTAAATTACAATTAAATGCGCCATAGAACATTCCAACGGTGGAAGAAAGTTCGCTATTGCAGTAATTTATAAGGAAGATTCCTCATTTTAAATAGTATTCTCACAAGTGAGTGAAAAATACATGACGGCAAGACTTGCAGAAAGAGTACAGGATCTGGAAGGTTCCAGAACGATCTTAATAGAAAAATGGGGCCAAAGTTAATCCAGCGGAGGAACTTGCTTTGTAATTTATAGACAGCGGGTATTGGATAATATCCCACGTGGTGAGAAGATTTCTCATTGAAATAGCTTAAGAAAAGCTCCTTTCTAGTAAGGTTGGCTTATAAAACAAAAGCTCAACATGGCAAATCCCGCGAAGAATGATTTTTGCCCCAAAATAAGTAATCTCACGCTGTCTATAAAATCGTTAAAAGCATGCAGAAGTTAAAACCATGAAGATGAGGTTAAAACTTGAAGTAGGTACTTATCTTTGTTGCATGGCGAAGGTGAAGTTCTCCTCGATGGATACTTTAAGTGCCAACATGGCGTATAACTTAGAAAATGTCTCTTGCTTTGAGGAGACTGGCTCTGGTTGAGCCTCGACTGACCGAGTCAACTGCCGACTTAGAAGTGAGACCTTCTCAGCGAAGCACAGAGGGACCTAGGAAGGGAAAAGAGTGGGGGTAGGAAACAAAAGGTATACATATCAGAATAGACAACTTATCAAAAATAAATGTTCTTCTTGATGAATGGTCTTCAAAGAGTTGATAGCAGGCGATACTAGCACAGCATGGTGAGTGAAAAAGGAGACGAAGTTCTCTTGCTCATGGAGATAATAGCTGGCGATGGTAACAAAATCTGGTGGCCATATTGAGAAGGAAGTCCTCTTGCACCAGGAAGAGTTGAAGAGCTTCAGAGATTCGCTGCTAGATGACGCTAGGTGGGTCATGGAAGATATATATCTAGAACAGACTCACAAAAGATATAAGCGACATGATCACCAAAGAGAAAATAGAAGATCACTGTTGGTGTTTGACAAAGAGGAAGGAATGAACATGCAAAGAGCATTAAACTTTATATTCTCTCGTACCGTGTATTCCAAAAATACACCACCTCGTACAATAGGCTTTACAGGAATCACGGTTACTTCACAAAGTAGGTCACCTTCCAGAACTCCCATTGAAAGGGGTGGTATACTTCCAGGGTTCCGAGGATACTCCTTGGTAAGGCTATAGGTTTAAGCCTGTCCTCGTGGTCCTCTGTTTGCGTCTTGTACATGGTTTGTACCTGGTGGTGTGGATTGGATAATTCCATGGTGGTGGTTTACTTCATCGGTGTCTCCCCTCATATGATGAATTAGACCATCACGATGCTCTCACAATAAAGTTGAAGAATTACTAACACGTGGTGCGTTATCGTATGCATCGTAGTTATCAAAATACACTGATTCTATTGAAAATATGATTGTAAATGCACACTGGTTTTAATGATTGCCGGTGATCAAAATACTCTGCTTTGCCTGCCACAGTTTCTAATGTTACCAACACGTGGTATTCGTTCACAGATTTTATACTAAGACAAATCACTGAAAATCTGAACAATCACTGTCGCATGCGTGCGATACGTAGCTTTATCATGGTTGATTTTATAGTAGCACACACTGGGCTATAAGACGTAGTCGTAGATTAAATATTTCACGTCTATTAGAATATTTCACGTCTGCCTTCAGACGGTCCTCGTGGTTATTGACAAAATATGTTGAATTATCACAATTAAATTCCAACTTTCACAATCACGTTGCACTGGCCTAACTAGGCCGAAAATAATACTTTTCGTAGACTTAATCGTAGTAGGAGGCTCGATGGCTGTAGATTACAGTCCTCCCAATTATGGGGTATACACTTGCCTACAATGGCCTTCGTCTTCTAGACGGACAATTGACACGATGCGTCCTGCCTCAGCAGACTATCAAAACGGTGTGTTCGTGCATAGCACGACTTCCTGATCTGAAGGAAGTAGTCAAGTCAACTAGCGACTACTTTCATAATCCTCCGCGTGTCTGCGGTGAAAAATACCTTTACCTTAAATTGATTTACCATTTCCAAAAGGCATAGAAGATGGTAAATTAAGAAGAATTAATTATTGTATGCTCCTGAGATATGTGGCATTAAAATAGTAAGTAATATATCTCTAGGAGGAAAATAAGCTGTCCTCTCCGAAGTCAAAATAGCGGATTGTTCATGAGGAAGCTTTAGGGTGTGTTCTGTAGAACTGAGCATGTGAAGTAAATATGCTCTCAAAGAAATATTTGATACATGAGCCTAGGAGGACTCAGTAAACAACCCGCAGCCGGCGGGCCCCTAGCAGCCCTCAAAAACAGTTTATGCGGCCCGCGGATACATATTTTATACCATTGAAAACTTGAATATCTAATATTGTGAATGATGAGATTTTCCCCATTATTGTAGGCCCTAGTTGAACTAAGAAAATTATAAACATAATTCGCTAAAAATAAATTAAGTCATCAAATTACTGATTTACAATCAACATACTCCTAATTCGAAAAGGTTTAGGGGTATATGAAATAAAATAATACAAAATAATGAAATACTTAAAATATGTTAAATAATTGTTTACTTTTTAATAACATAATTTGCCAAAAAGAACTTCAAAAATGGATTTAAACCATTTAGATGACACAAAAATGGTATTATAACACATTTCTTGTCTGCTGGTAAAATAGCTTATTCAGATAATAGTAACATTAGCTTTAGCGGTAGGGTTTGGCAAGTGCCTATGTGGAAAGGTAACTTGCAGCCCGCCACTTATTATGTAAAAAAAAACTTGGTCCCCACTTATAAAAAGGTTGTGCATCCCTGGCTTAGTGTGTTGACCGAATGGAAAGCAATTTCTTCACTAGAGTAAGAAAGCAACACTGAAAAAAATTCTAGGCTTCCATACTGCTCCCGTTATGCGATAATATTACGATGTCTCTTAATTAATGTTGTTTTTTTAAGTTTGGAGTATTATAAGTTAGAATTGGTTTTCATTGGTTCCCCAATGCTATTTACAGGAGGCCATGGCTAGAACTGCGGATATTGTGAGAATGTATCAGTCTTCACTCTTGATGATATTGTTCTTTGAGTCTTCAGTTTTTTGAATGGTTTGATGCAGCTCTTCATGCCTCCCTGTCCTGAGCTAATCGTTTCATCTCTACATAGCTACCACACCCTGCATCCGAGACAATCTGTTTAACATAATCTAACCTTGGTCTACCCCTACAGTTCATGTCCTCGACCCTTCCTTCCATAACTAATCATTGCTATTCCCAGGTGTCTTAGTATGTGCCCTACCAACCTATCCCTTCTCTTCATTAGCAGTCGCCAGAAACATCTCTCCTCCCCCACTAGTCTTAATACCTTTGTTTGTAACCCCATCTACCCATCTGATATTCATCATTCTCCTGTAACACCACATTTCAAACGCTTCAATTTTCCTCTTTTCTGCTGCACCAACAGTCCAAGTTTCACTTCCATAGTGCGCCACGCTCCAGACAAAGGCTTTCAAAAATGACTTCCTAATACCTAAATCTATATTCGATGTCAACAGATTCCTTTTTTTGTAGGGGAGCTTTCCTTGCCTGAGCCAACCTACTTTTTATATCCTCTTTGCTTCGTCCATCACTGGTTATTTTGCTTCCTAAGTAACAGAAGTCTCATAATTTCTTCAGCTTTTCACCTGTCAATTTGATGTCCATAGAGGTTTCTGATATTTTTCGGCTGCATTCCAATATTTTTGTTTTACATTTATTAATTTTCATCATGAATTCTTTCCTCAAGACGAAGTCTATACCATTCGAAAACCTCATTCAAATCCTCAGACGTGTCGGCCAAGATGACGATGTCATCGGCAAATTTCAGAGAGGAAATGATTTCTCCTTGAATCTTCACGCCCACTTTAAATTTTTCTTCAATATCCTTCATTGCTTTTGTTGATACACAATCGCAAATGGAACTTACAAAGTTGGAGGTTAGGGTCCTTCTAAAGCACTACTGGAAACAAGATTACAAAGTTGCTGTCGCGGCTCGAAGAATATGTGAAGTGGAAGGAGAAGGTGTCGTTACGATCGGTTCGGCCCCACGATGATGTTGTGTGCCCGGTGGAATTTTGAAGGAGTGAGTCTGAGAGTTGGTTCCAAACGGGCCTGCAGTCAATGCGGATCTTCATTCTCAACAACTGGAACGAGTTTATTAAATTTTGAGACGGAGATAACCACCATTGAAAATGAAAATCCACGGCCTGCTTCCAGTCGACTGACCGGGTCAGGGAATGGAATGAATAAAGCCCCCATCTAGCGGCGAGGGTATGAACTGTGCTGGCTGCCGAAGCCTGTCGCACTACCCTGGGGCAATGATTAAATGAATGACAGAAATGATAGTGGAGAGTGTTGCTGGAATGAAATTTGTGACAGGGAAAACCGGAGTACTCGGAGAAAAACCTGTCTGCCTCCGCTTTGTCCAGCACAAATCTCACATGAAGTGACCGGGATTTGAACCACGGACTCAGCGGTGAGAGGCCAGTTTGCTGCCGCCTAAGCCACGGAGGCTCTAGATAACCAGCATTACTTAACCGAAATAGAGTTATCTTGCAGCAGGACAATGTGCGACCTCAGAATGCACAAACAACCACGGCAAAAATTCTGGAATTGGCAGGAGTCAAACTGCTACCACATCCAGCATACAGCCTTGATATTGCGCCTTCAGATTATCATCTTTTTCGATCCATGACCCATTTCTTGCGTGGAAGAAATTTCGAAAACATTGAAGTTTTGGAATTGGCTCTCGCCGAATTCTTCGCAATAATCCCAGAGACTGGTACCGTCGCCAGATATGAAACATCGCTGAAAGGTGACTCAAAACCATAGAATCTGATAGTCTCTACTTTGAAGAATAGTTTAACCCTTACTCTGTCGTTTACGCTATATACCGCAACGCAATTCTGGATCTTGCTGGTTACATACGGAATATTCCCCAGACTATCATAAGTTTACATTTAATTACGGTAGGTGGCGGGAAGGTATTAGACAACCTTAACGAACTCACCAAGAACCGTAAAAAACTACGTGAATAATTTCATGTAGTTACATTTTTCAGGAATGGTCAGATACATACTTAAACTTAACAGTATCAGCTGATGTACAATGTAAAGAGTAAAATGGGAGGCCTCGTACGATACAGAAGTGGCTACGATTTGAAGATACGAGGCACGTCCAGAAAGTAAGTTCCGTTTGGTAATAAAATTAAATTGTGTACAGATACAGAAAAATTATGTATTGCACAACATTCTACACCTCTTAAACTACTTTTCCACATAACTGCCGAACTTTTGCAGGCATTTGTCATAGCGTGGCACAAGATTTTGGATACCTTCTTCATAGAAGTTTTCCGCCTGTGTCTTCAACCAGTTGGAAACATCTTCTTTCAGTTCGTCGTCATTGTTGAAGTGTTGACCGCCAAGGGACTTGAGATGTGTGAACAGATGAAAGTCGCTAGGAGCGAAGTCAGGGAAGTACGGAGGGTGGTCAAACTCGTCCCAGCCAAATCCCTGTAGGTGGTTTTTCGTCACATTTGCAGTGTGTGGTCGTGCGTTGTCGTGAAGATAAACAACACCTTTTGACAGCAACCCTCGGCGCTTATTCTGTATTGCGCGGCGCAATTTCCTAAGTGTCTCGCAGTAAGCATCTGCGTTGATTGTTTGACCACGCGGTAAGAAATCAATGAGTAAGATGCCTTTCCAGTCCCAGAACACTGTGCACATCATTTTCCGAGGTGTCAAGATTTGTTTCGGTTTAACCTTTGCTGGGGATGAAGTGTGCCTCCATTCCATTGATTGCCGCTTACTTGCAGGGATGTCGTAAGAAACCCAAGTATCATCTCCTGTGACTATCTGTGTCAGAAATTCTTCGCCGCCTTCATTGTAATGGGTCAAAAACTGAAGTGCACTACTCATCCGTTTTGTTTTGTGTTGCTCCGTAAGAATATTTGGTACCCAACGTCGGCAAAGTTTACGAAAGTTCAGTTTTTCGGTAACAATTTCATGAATTAGTGATCGTGAGATTTGGGGAAATTCCATAGCGAGAGCACTAATTTTAAACCTGCGGGTTTCCCGGATCTTGTCATCAATCGCGTGAACCAGTTCTTCTGTAACCAAAGATGGACGCCCACTTCGTTCTTCATCGTGCACTTCACTACGTCCTGCATTGAACTGTCGGACCCATCTTCTCACCATTGAATCACTCATCGCATTTTGTCCATACACTTCGCAAATTTGCCGATAAATTTCAATTGGTTTCACTTTCCTAGCATTCAGAATACGAATCACAGATCTGATTTCACAAGCGGCGGGATTTTCAATCAACCCCGACATTGTACGAGTAAACATGCACAACAACGCGTACGTGGCTGACAGTGCTCCTCAAATGGCCCACGTTTCTTCCCCTTGATACAGAGCGTCTACCGCGCATATGCGGAACTGCGCTGCAACGGAACGTACAACTAGTTGAAGACACAGGCGGCACACGTCTATGAAGAAGGTATACAAAAACTCGTGCCACGCTACGACAAATGCCTGCAACATTTCGGCAGGTAGGCCTATGTGGAAAAGTAGTTTAAGGGTTGTAGGATTTTGTGCAATAAATAATTTTTCTGTGTCTGTACACAATTTAATGTTATTACCAAACGGAATTAACTTTCTGGACGTACTTCGTATTTGGATGAAGCGGACCGTGATTTCAGTGAATTTGAAGGCAGTGTTGAAGAGATTGAGGTTTATCAGGTGACAATGAAACTGATGGAGATGAGAGCAGATACATGTCAAGATATGCCTGCTTTCTGCGATGTAGATTTTATGATTTCCCTGAAGTGATTAATATTTGAATTATTTTTCCTTCTTATTTAAAAGTCATTTTAAAAACATAAAAAGGTAAAAACAAAAGCATTTCTTGAAATTATGATCATTCAAAATAACAGTACAACAAATTTCAATGACACTAGAAGGGTTCATTTCTTGTCAGAAAACTTTCCAAATAAAATTTTCTTTAAAAAACGAAATTATTTATGAGACATCCCCTGTAGTTTTCCCTTAATAGGTTAGATATTGGGTTAGTTCAGAATGTACCTTCATTAGCATTGTGTTCATAAGGAGTAATAGAGTGCAACAGGCCAATTAAATTCACTGCCACAAACAACTAACTCAATGCTTTCACTTGCGACAATAGAGAAAGAGATTTATTTCATAAAATAATGAGTAAAAAGCAACTTTTATCACATTGGGTATTGTATCGCGCAAACACACATTCATTACGAACGGAATGCTCCCCCAGAAACAAAGTGTTATAAACTCATGCTTATGTAGAGCAGCCTTCCATGTATGAAGAAGTACGGCCTGTTCATACATATAAAAGGACGAGTGATGTACAGTTCAATCACATTCTGCAACATGGCTTTCATTCCAAGCATCGCCTTCTTCCTGTTTCTGGCAATCTCCATGGTAAGTAATATTTCTAGATATATTCCGGTCTTAACTTACAGTTATAAGAAACCATACGGAATAGATGAGTGTTCAGCGATGTTGGCCACCAAGTAAGAGGGCCCAGGTTGATTTCAAGCCTCTGCCAAGATATTTTATACTGTTTTGAGGCACTAGAACGGTATCCTAAATCAGTAATTTTCTAGGACTTTCTTTCTTCTTATCCTTCACTAAACAGTTTTTTTTTCTTTTTTCGTTGTTCCCCAAGATGGAACGACAGATATAAACCGAATTGGGTTAAGACCAGTTTAGTTTCAGGAAAACGGTAGGTACAAGGGAAGCTTTAGTCAGTCTTAGGCTAACCTTGGAAAGACTAGAGAAAATTCATGACATTTGTAGATTCAGAAAAGGCTTTGATGATTGGAGGGAATGTTTTGACAATTTGAAATGTATTGCAACAAAATACAGACTGCATTTATGCGAGTGAGAGAAGTTGGTATTCAGAAAGGTGTAAGGTAAGGCTGCAACTTATCGCCCATGCTTTTAATCTATACATTGAACAAGCAATGAGGAAGTTGAGAGTAAAATTTATCGTAGGTGTAAAGATTCAAGGTGCAATTATTTCAACACCAGAGCTCCTATGCCCAAGGTCGTGAGTTCAAACCCGGCAGAAGTCGTCGGATTTTTAAGAGCATTAAAATTGCCTCAGTATGCCTTCCTTCGGAGGGGAAGTAAAGCCGGCGATCCCATATCATAGATTTATGGCATGATAAAGAACCTTCCACTAATTACACCTGTGTGAAGCTAAATTATAGGTTATATTTTACTAAGGCTCTTACGTTCCAACGTTCGTCGCCAGGGACCGACTGCGGTAGCATCTAGTAACAAAGTTGAGAACTAGTTGCTCGTTGACGGTGGCGTTTGGTAGCGAAAGTAAGAACTACTTGAAAATTAAATGTCTGCAGTCCTTACTTGAATTAAAAATAGATACACACCCTAATACAGCCATCACAATGAACACCGGCAATCAGACATATTCTACACACACACAAAGTACACGGGGCTACATTAACGCGTTGTCGCAGCCCCTAAACTGAGCAACCAACCAACCAGTCCATTAGTAGTCCTCGGTTATGACTAGGGTTTGGGTGTTCAAGACCTAAAAAAGGTACAATATATGACGGCAAAAATGCCCCTAAAACTAGCTGAATGACCTATGAAAGGAAATTGGAGAAACATTCAAAGTACCGTAGGAGTAAATATTCAAGGAGAAATAATTTTAACTCTGACTTTTGCTGATGACATCGTCATCTTAGCCGACACCCCAGAGGATGAGTTTTCAAATGGTACTCTATGGATTTTGTCTTGAGGACAGAATGCATGCTGAAAATTAATAAATGTAAAAAAAATAATCGTGCAGATGCCTTTAATCACTTGCACACATTTTGAAATCTTATTAAATGTAGTGCTGCAGAGCTGCCCGCCTCTCACCGCTGGGACCGTGCGTCAAATGCCGGTCACTCCATGTGAGATTTGTACTGGACAAAGCGGAGGCAGACAGGTTTTTCTCCGGGTGCTCCGGTTTTCCCTGTCACAAATTCCATTCCAGCAACACTCTCCACTATCATTTCATTTCATCTGTCATTTATTTAATCACTAGCAGAAGTACCCGTTCTTCGAAAGGTGTTCGTAGTTAACACCAGACATTATCAATTGAGCTACTGTGCAATGGTTAGCGGTTTAACATTCCGTCAAGTTTATCAGAACGAAGTTAGTTTATTGGGAATATCACACACACTGTTAATTTAAGGCCCTTAAAATGTAGTTTTCGGAGACCCTTTATAGATTCCCGTATTATCTGTCTCACATTGAGAAGCGCAACATATGCTTTGGTCGTCCTTGTAGGATAATTTTTATATTTCGCATATTTTAGCATATATTGAGAAGTTTTTCTCTATATCCACCCTTCTACTGTATGAAAAGTACGGTGAAGAGTTTTATAAATGATTGGTGTATTGACTCTCATGGTTACCATACCTAATTTTAAGATGCACCAAGCATCCGTACACGAGGTATAGGCGTAAATAAAGATACACAGAAAGACAGACAGACAATTCTATTGTCTACAACATATTACCCAGATATCCAAATATGGGTATATCTACCACACAGTATCAAATAAAATCATCCTTATGATGAAGCCGTATGTCGACAAAAAAAAAAGTTAAAATGTGCTCTCAGTCTAAATTCACCTAACGTGTACTTCCTGACGTGAAATACAATTGAAAGTCTTGTAGACGAAACGCAATACACGTCACATAAAAACTGACCCTCTACGTTGTGCTAGGTGCCCATACACAGGAAGACCCCTTTCATAAATTATAAAGGCTTGTGGTGCATGAAAATTCAGGTTCTCTAGACTCAAATTGCCCAAATTCCTAAAAGCCGCAAAAAATGCTAGTTCAATTCAGGAATTTTTGAAAATAATGTTGCTGTTTGGAGATATAATAGACCTTCTGTACTATATGTCGAACGTGAAAATTGCATGACAAAATTCTAGGTTACCCCTTCACCCACTTAATTGCATTGATGAATTATACGGTCTACGTTAGTTCCGTGATAACCTTATAGCCATTTGCAAACTTTCACAGAAATGTAATAAATGGAGTGTCATTGCTTCTTACAGAAATAGATGGAAAGTTGTATGCCAACCCATGAGATAATGTTCTCATGGTTACCGATTTGCATTCCTTCATTAGTTTGTTAAATTAAATTAAATTAGTTTTCTGGGAATATTTCACAAACTGTTGGATTTAGAGCCTTAAAATGTAGTTTTCGAGGACCCTTTAGGGCCCCCGAGTTTTGTTGCTGGCACCGAGGGGCTTTGTCTCGTCGTTGTACGCCATAATACAATACTAATAATAATATAATATAGGGAGAAATTATAACACCTATTTTTTATTTATTTTTATTCAGCCAATGGCCATGTACTTTTCTTTTCAGGACGGGTCAGGGAAGGGATATTATCAGAGAAAGAAGCATTCACATCGCGCTTGAGCAAAATGGAAATGGCCTACCATTTAACTAAGGACATTTATATGAAAAGGTCAATATCCTTCAACGCAAAACTAAAACATTACTGCAGTGTCATCCGTCCGGAAGTCTTGCATGCTTCTGAATGCCTCACGATGAACAAAAAAGGCTTGGTCGAGAAACTGGAGGCCAAAGAAAGAAAAATTTTGAGAAAGATATTGGGTTCCATCAAAGATAATGGGGAATACAGAAAACGGCATAACCATGACCTATATACTCATGTGGAGAAGATAAGCAACGTCATCCGGAAGAGAAGGTTACCATTTGTTGGGCATGTGAAACGAATGAGCCCAGCGAGACTGACCAACCGCAACATTACTTACTTTCAGGAGAGGAAAACAAAATGGGACTGGTTCATTGAACTGGATAAAGATCTGAAAGAAGTGGGGATTACACCAACAGACATTCAGGAGTGCGTCCCACTCAAAGGGAAACTTCAAGCTTGTAAAGGTTTCCAAGAAAAACCGAAGCTGAAAACGGGAAAGATTTGGACCCAGGAACGGAAGGAAGTCCACCGAGAACGAATGCGGGCGTACAGGGCAAACATCAAAGCCAGTAGTAGACGGTTGGAATGACGCGGTCCATAGATGGCCTATACGAAATGAATGAATGAATGAATGAATAATATGGGGATAGGAATATAATAGACCTGCCGTACCACACCCGCAGGTGTAAATCGCGTGAAAAAATTCTAGAGTACCCCTTGATCCCCTTATGCGCGTTAAACGTATTGATGAATTTTACGGCTTTGGTTCAGTGATAACCTTCTAGCCGTTTGCAAACTTTCACACTAATGTAATTAATGGAACTGCATTGCGTCTTACAGCAATAGATGGGACCTCTGAGAATCCGTTGGCATGGTTACTGGCTTGCATTCGTTCATTAGTTTATTAAATTAAATTAGTTTTCTGGGAATATCTAAAAAACGGTTGGTCTTCGGTCCTTAAAATGTGGTTTTCGGGGACCCGAGTTTTGTCTCTCATATTGAGGAGCTGAAAATGAGTTTTGTCTCGTCCTTCTACGCCTATTTCAGCATGTATTTTAAGGGGGTAGGCCCCCTTTTATGAGAGGTACGGAGAAGAGTTACATCAATGATTGGTGTCGTGCCTCTGATGGATATCTGTACCAAATTTTACGTTGATACACCCAGCCGTTCTCGAGTTATAAGGGAACAAATTTGTCCACAGACAAACAAACAAACAGACAGACAAACAAAAAAATTATTTTCGCGTGCATCCATCATAAAACAGTCTGAAACGTGTAAACATCTCAAATTTCCGTAGAAAATCAGAGATAAACACACAAATTTTCATTTTTAGCCTATTTTCAATTTTGAAAAAATAGGCTTATGAGATCACCTTTTGTCCGTGTGTGTGTGCGTGTGTGTGTGTGTGATTCGTGTGTGTGTCCCCCCCTAATACAATCTAAACGGCAGGAGCGATTTCAATGAAACTCGGAAAGTTCATAGCACTATTCCCGGCGACCTCGACCGTGCCCTTCTATTTTGTTACGACTCACCCATCCAACATTGCGGCTGTGCGAAATATTTCACCAGCATTCAATATCTCCGAAACTATTACCTATATTACCCTGACATTTTCTATGGTGATAGAGGGAACTACTATAAGTTCACTTATGTGACTTTTGAAAACCTGGTAACTACAAAACCAACATGGCGGCCAGGCGAATTTGCGACTTTTAAATAGACGTTTCTCGCGATTTGACCAACCAAACGCAATGAAACTTGGTACAGTATATGTTTATATACATTGTAATGCACCGACATCTAACTTCGTTCAATTGTTTACATAATCACAAGATGGCGGATGTGCGAAATATTTCACCGGTATTCTATATCTCTGAAACTATTAGCGGTATCTCCCTAAAATTTTGTACGGAGATAAAGGGCACTACTGGAAGTCCATCTATAAGATTTTCAAAAACCGGTTAACTACAAAACGAACATGGCGGCCAAGCGAATTTGAACATTTTAAATAGACCTTTCTCGCGATTTAATGTTCCAAGCGCACTGAAACCTGGTACAGAAAATATTTATACACATTGTAATCCACTGGTATCTAATTTAGTTCAATTGTTGTTACATAACCGCAAGATGGCGGCAGTGCGAATTTTAAAATTAAGTTTTTATTTCTTGTGATGTAGTCATGCGATCGAAGTGAAAGTTTGAATAATGAACCTACGCAATAATTTTCCTTTAATGGTACATGACTCCATGGCCTATACATTTAACAATCCAACACGGCGACCATCTGAAATATTTAGACGATACTGAATATCTACGAATCTATTTTAGCAATCAAACTGCATTTTTTAATGTTCATAGGGGCTATGAACTTAAGTTCACCTATAGGACTTTAAATAACCTGGTGATCACAAATCCAACATGGCAGTGACGCAAATTATAAATATTCACATGGACGTTTCTCGCAATTTAACCATCCGCGTGCAGTGAAACTTGGTACAGTGAATCTTTATCCGAATGTTAATCCACTGGCATCTAATTTATTTCAATTGTTTCCATAACCTCAAGATGGCAGCTGTGAAAAATTTTTTAATCTCCTTGTTTTTTCTTGTGTCCTAATTATGCGATTGAAGTTTTAATACTACACGTTCACAATAATCTGCATGTAACAGTACATAACTCTAGAACCTACATATATAAAATCCAACATGGCGACCATCCGAAATATTTAGTCGGTTCTCAATATCTACGAATATATTACAGCAATCAAACTGAAATTGTGTATGTTGATAGTGGCAATTAACATAAGTAGGATATATGAAAATAGGCTGTATAGTTCTTCACGGAACTACTTGTAATATATAGAGATATATACTGCACCGCTCGGTGTTGACCGTGTTTTATTGCACAGATTCTGGTTTTACTCGCTGGAGATATACGAAACGTGATAAGGACCTTTCGGATAGAAAATTAAATGTTAAAGCTCATGTATACCATCAAAAGTTTGCTATTTCTTAGCGTTCTCTTTTTATTTGAAAAGGAAATATGAAATTTTGAAACCAAAGGGTGTAGTGACGTTACTAAAATAGTCGCCATTTTTTAATAGTGCAAAATTTCGTCACAAATGTCGGTTTTACTCGCTAACTGTTGGAGATACACGAAAAGTGATAAGGACCTTTCGGATAGGAAATTAAATTTCAAAGCTCGTATGTGCCATCGAAAGTGCAAAATTTCGAAATCAAAGTATCCTATATGTAAACCTGGTAAATTAGTATGATTGCCCCAGGGGCGTGCAACAGGTTTTGGCAGCCGGCACAGTTCATATCCTCACCGCTAGACGGGGCTTCATTCATTCCATTCCCTGACCCGGTCGGTCGACTGGAAGCAGGCTGTGGATTTTCATTTTCATTAAATGTAGAGCTGCGGGTTTGTCGTGGTCAGAGTGTGGCCGCATTGGTGTGATGGCTAAACGCACCTGCCCGGGTCCGAATTCCTATCGCAATCCTTTTCTCAAATCTTTCTCAACAGAAATAATTTTGTACAGATTGGCTTTCACGGCCAGTGAATTAATTAATTAATTAAAACCCAGAAATGTTTCTAAGTTTATGCCGTGTCTTGTATGTGGTTCCGCCTAGGATCACCAAGCGGGCTCATCAGCGGGCGCTTGGTGTCGGTGCCCGGACCCCACACAGGAGTAGCGAGCGAACTGCGCGCTGCCTCCCTTCTTATGAAGCGCACCTGCACTTCTTTAAGGGGACCGGTACAGTAAACCACCTTCAAAATTTCGATTTTTCAATGTATTTTTTAATGTACAGCCACACTCTTCTAGTTCATTTTGGTGAAAGAATCATTTAAATATCTGCAATAGTTTAGGAGTTACGATTTAAAATGCTAGACATTGCATATGCTATTTAAAGAGCTCTGCGGTATTTTGCGGTTCACTTACTCAAAACTATATTTTTCAAAACCGTTTTACTTGTAACTCCTAAATTATACATGATACTTTTCTCTAATGTTCTAAGTGTTAGAGACTACAAAACTGACCAAACTCATGTTCCTAGGGTTGATAAAGTAACACAAAATTACAATTCCTAATTTTGAACATATAATTCTGGCAGTGGTCAGATTTGTAGATGTAACCGTTAACAGTACATTTAAAAAAGCAGAACACTAATATATTGATAAATGGTCCGGCTATGAATATAATGCTGAGCACCGACACGCAAACAGCCGCCATTTTGAATAATTAATTAGCCAGTTTGATAATGCTAAAATCAATTCTGAGATATGTGCTTACTAGTAAATATATAGGATGCTTTATTTAGAATGTTTCATTGCTGTACATAAATTAGGAGCTGAGATAAGAATTATTTAAAATGTCAACATTTGAAGGTGGTTTACTGTACCGGCCCCCTAACGAATCATAACTATTGTCTGGACACGGACACCATAAACCCGATGATAACTCAGCTTGGTGTTCCTAGGCGAAACCCCACACAAGACACGGGATAAACCTAGAAAAATTGCTGAGAAATAATATTGTTATTAACAGCAGTGTTTTCTGGTTACAGCAACAGTTCATCGGAGCACCACCAGCAATCGCTGGTAAGTTTGTTTCACTTAGTTGGTTAATTTAAAATGCATTATTACTCGTCAGTATCCAATTCATTGTGTTCTATTGTTAATCCCGTTTCTACGAGGTCGGGGATGAGGTGTGATAATGTTAATGTTTCGGACGGTTTTTACGGTGCATGCCCTTCATGTTGCCAACTTCTTGAGAGGAGTTACTGAGATATGAAGTTAATAAATTACGGAATAAGTACCGTCCCTGTTAGGTAGTCAGCCCGAAGGCTGGTTGGATCCTCAAAAATTACCACCGTTAGGTTATGTAGGTGGATACCCACAAACACCCAAGGCAGCGCTATATTGAGGCGTACTAAGCAAGAAGGGGAGTGCGGTAGTTTATCATTGCTTTCCTCACTGAGCCAGAACAGTAGTACTAACCCTATGAGTAGAACCTTTCACAACATCCACAGGCACTGACTGTGCCCTGAATCTCATTACTAAGCACCACCCATACCTCAGTAGCTTCCATATAATCACGGTCTAGAGTGAAACTGAGACATCGGTGAAAAGCCACAGTTTACTCTAGCCTGTGCCAACAGACAAATGCAAATGTACTGCATTCATCAGAGGATAGCAAACACGCCAAGAATAAATTATTATTCTTAAGTTCAGTGCACATTGTGATCTTCTTCAGCAAAAAATACTAGTTAATATAAATCAAACTGCAAGTCTTACACTAAAATTTAATTTAAAAAAGGCTGATTGCATAAATATTTCTAAAAATATTAACTATCTAAAATGTAACAAGAAGTTCCGTGAAGAACTATACAGCCTACTTTTCATGCCAATGATTATTCTACAGAATATGAACCTATCTAGAATAATGACGAAATTAAGTTGCTAATATCGAAATTTCCAATTAGTTCGAAATACTGTATACCTGGCATAATGTATCCTAATAGAGCACTACAGTTGGCAGCCCTGATGACTGAATATATTCTTAGTTCCGTCTCTTACGGTACTAAATACAAAATTTGGTTGAAGTCCACTGGATAGCATGGACGTTACATGCAGTTAAACATTGGATGTAACAGCACGCGTAAAATCATGTTGGCAACAATGTCATGCTTGTATTGGTCAGAAATAATCTGAAATAATATGATCTATTGTTGTGCCAATTTTGAATGAAATCCATTAGTTAGTATAGAAGTTACATGCATTTTAAAATTGGACCTATCAGCAGGCTTAGAATCATGTTGGCAGCACAGACGTATATTGGTTACTCCAAATTCGTCTAGAATGCCAGGTACTATACGTGTGCAAAGTTTAGAGCTATTGGCTTGCATACTCTCTGATATATTGATATTAGGGTAACAAAAATAGGGACAGCACATATTAACAGTTGGCAGCCCTGGTTGCTCCTTAGAATACGCATAGTCATATCTGTTATGGTACACATAGCACATACGAAATTTGGTTGAAATCCAAATGATAGTATGGAAGTTACATGTATTTAAAGTTGGACCTGTCAGCAGGCTTAGAATCATGTTGGTAGCACTGACGTATATAAGTTACTCCAAATTAATATAGAATGTCAGGTACTATACGTGTGCATAGTTTAAAGCTGTCGGCTTGCATACTTTCTGATATATTGGTATTTGGATAAAATAAATTAGGAGCATTTATTAACAGTTGGCAGCCCTGGTAGGTCTTAAGAATACGCTCAGTCATATCTGGTTATGTACACATACAACATACGAAATTTGGTTGAATTCCACTTGATAGTGTAGAAGTTAAATGCATTTAAAAATTGGACCTATCAGGAGGCTTATAATCATTTTGGCAACACTGCCATGTTTGGCCTCCTGGAAATTAAACTGAATTATTATGATCTGTACGTGTGCCAATTTTGAAATAGCTCCCATTCATACTTTCCACGATATCCAACATGGAGCTCAAATTTCAATTGCGATTTTTTAGCAGTTGGTAGCACTGACATCATTTTCAAATATGGCCGTGAGATATTCAGGTATAGATCTTTACTCCTACCAAATTTTGTTTCGATTGCTGCAGCCGTTTAGGAGTTGATAGGGGCGGACACACACACAGCCAGACAGACAGACAGAAGGACAGACAGACAGACAGACAGACACACATTTTCCCGATCTCATAAGTCTACTTTTTCCTCATTTTTGCAAAATGTGAAAAGTAGGCTAAAAATACACTAAAAGACTAAGAAACCAGATCTGTTACAATTTGTTATTAATGTTGAAAGATATATCTCTTGATAAAACCGCTCGATGTGGAAAATGTCAATGATTGAAATTGAAATGTATTTATTTAAAGTTAATTACAATTAGGACTAAAAGTCCCTTTATCTGCATCTAACTGCCACTACTAAACATGCTTCTTTTATACATAGTCTTAAATTAACATAATTAAACTAAATACCTGAGGAAAGAAGGAAATATATACAAAACTGTTTTAACCTACGGTACTTAATTAATATGAAGTACATTAATACTAGAATGTTACAATTTTATCATAATCGTATCCGATGTTTTAATAATTACACAGATAATAGGAGTGAATATGCGATTTCTGAGCATTGACACTCACTACCGTACTTGGCCCAGTCTTAAATTGTTATATATTTTTGAGGCATTTACCACAAATGATTTATTACCTTTCATTGTACGAAGCTGAGGGACCTGCAGAGTTGTAGCTGTGAATCTGTTGTTCCGATCATGCACCTGACTCATTTCAACAAAGGATTTAGCCAGGTAAGGGGGTGTATTAGTTTTTAAAATTCTCAATAGTAGGCAAGAAGATGAGTACGACCGTCTTTCCCTAAGCTTTAGCCAGTCAAAGGTTTCATAACATGGTGTAACATGGCATTGTTTACGAATATTAAAGACAAAACGTAGACATGTATTCTGTACTCGCTGCAGCTTCATATTGTATTTATCTGAAATTTCACTGTAAACTAATCACCCGTAATCAGGGCTGGATTTGCCGATAGGCCCCACAGGCCCCAACCTAGGGGCGCACCATGCTGAGGGGCACAAAATTAATTCGCAAATTGTTTTGTCAGAAAATTTCCATAAAATGTTATAGACTACAATTTTTTGCGGTCTATTTTTGTTGATGTTGTTATACTCTCCTTTTTAATCTTGTTGCACTTCAAAAAGTTATTTTTACAGTTCAAAAATAGACTAAACAGACTTTTACTACTTATAATTTTTAAACCAATTTCGTATAATTTTATGATTTAAATTAAACTTTCCAAAATTTTGACACTTTTCCAATTTCTATTGTGGCCATCATTTTCCAACAATTGTTTTGCAACAGCAGATTTCTCGACTTGAGCTTTAGAACAGGAATATTTTATGATTTATTAGGAGAACATTTAAGTCTTGAATATTAATATCAGTTTAATTTGAATAATTCATTATGCATAGTTGCAGGTTGTATGATGTAGTGTATATGTATATCTGAATATCTGTAAGTGTATAATGAGTCTTAAATGGTTTAAACTTATTTTAATATCCGATTGGCCTATTTATTTATAGTTTATATACACAAATTTAGAAACAGTTGATTATCTCATTATTTTAGTTTATTTAATTGATTTCACTTCACGATACATTATAATAAAACAAAAATTACCTTCACAAAGACCTTTCTGAGGTCTAAATTCTCCCTTCTTCACGATGGTATGAAGAGGGGGCGGCAAAATCACACGGGCCTAGGAGCGCATAAAACCTAAATCCGGCCCTGGCCGTAATCTAGAATAGGAAATACCACACTTTGTAACAGGATCTTTCTTACATTAAAAGGAAGATGATGGTAGATTTCGACGGAACTGGTGAAGAATACCAGTCACCTTTATGACTACATGGTTGGTATGAGGTGGACATTATGTATTGGTGCATTGAAATTTCGAGGTTAGGATCATTTATGTTGTGATCATGTGTTTACGTGAAATTGAAAAACTTTCTGATTATGTTGCTGTGAAAATAGTTAATCCAAGAAAAAAATTGAGTGGTTATAAATTAATGTCAAGTTAATTAATGCTAAGTTACCTCAAAAGGTAACGGTTACTAGTAATGGCACGGCATTGGCAGCGTTTGCTTACAAAATAACGACGAAATGAGTTTACAAAGTAACCTCTTATACAAGGAAATGAAACGGCTCATAAAGCCACTACCGTAATCCATTGTTGGTGTTCATTGTGACAAAAGAAAAACGGTAATTGGAAGAGCATGTATGCGATAACATGTAGCCTACCTATTATCGAAATACAGCAATGTAAGTGGCTGATAATAATCAAATTCCTACAAGTTATTGATCCATATCGTGGAATAGTAAAATGAAGGTTATAATACTCACGTACTGTATACAGTAGAGCGTCGAAAATATAACTAATTGGGACTGGGAGGGGTTGAATTTCCGATTTGTACGGATTTTCGAACATAAAATAGAAATTCTTAGTTACACTAAAAATGTTAAGAAAAAAAATAGAAATAGTGAACTGTCATTTGTGGTTCTTGTTGTTTTTCTGACTTTAGACCCATCATCTGAATCTAACTTAGAGGCAAAAGTCAGAATGCTACCTTTATTCTTTTTAATGTCCGAGGTGTTAGCTTTACCCATTCCACAACGTTTTGACAAAGACAAGCCACTTTCACCTCTTTCAAGTCTATTTAATATTTCGAGTTTGAATTCTATAGTTAGAAATTTATGTTTTCTCTTCAGTGTCCCTGATGACACCATAATACGACACTGTACAAGTTGCACACACAGTAGACTACTGTAATTAAAATTAAAATTATGTATGCACTACGAACCACAATATGCAACTACAACTACACTACTGAACAAGTGAAGCAACTGAACTGAGGGGGTTAAAAATAGACAGGCCCGCTGGGGGGGAAGGGGAGTGGATGGTTCAAAACAAACACTCCCAAGTTCATTGTTCTCTCACAGCGCTGTTCAAAATACAGTTCACATGCTTAAAGCGGGAGTTCGGATTTTCAACGTTTCGGATATTATATTACACACATCAAAAAAAGTTTTGCATCACCTCGGTTCCCAGATCTCCGGCATATAGACGTTGACTGTGTATATTGTATCCAAGATACAGTCCCTTTGACTGTTCATAGATGTCACTAAAACTGCTCAAAGATGTAAACAACCATGCATGAGCAGGGCCTATTAGACGGAGGGGGTACGACAGCCGATCAGTTCCAGTCATTCCACCAGGACGAAGGTACGCTGCTCATGTTGTCTGTAGTTCTACCATGCCTAGAAGGTCAATACCGCAGTTCGATCGCGTCCGCATTGTTACTTTGTGTCAAGAAGGGCTCTCAACAAGGGAAGTTTCCAGGCGTCTCAGAGTGAACCAAAGCGATGTTGTTCGGACATGGAGGAGGTACAGAGATACAGGAACTGTCGATGACAGGCCTCGCTCAGGCCGCCCAAGGGCTACTACTGTAGTGGATGACCGCTACTTACGGATTGCCGCTCGGAGGAACCCTGACAGCAATGCCACCATGTTGAATAATGCGTTTCGTTCAGCCACAGGACGTCGTGTTTCAACTCAAACTGTGCGCAATAGGCTGCATGATGCGCAACTTCACTCCCGACGTCCATGGCGAGGTCCAGCTTTGCAACCCCGACACCATGCAGCGCGGTACAGATGGGCCCAACAACATGCTGAATGGACCCCACGGAATTGGCATCACGTTCTCTTCACCGATGAGTGTCGCATATGCCTTCAACCAGACAATCGTCGGAGACGTGTTTGGAGGCACCCTGGTCAGGCTGAACGTCTTAGACACACTGTCCAGCGAGTGCAGCAAGGTGGTGGTTCCCTGATGTTTTGGGGTGGCATTATGTGGGGCCGACGTACGCCACTGGTGGTCATGGAAGGCTCCGAAACGGCTTTACGATACCTGAATGACATCCTCCGACCCATAGTGCAACCATATCGGCAGAATATTGGAGAGGCATTTGTCTTCATGGACGACAATTCTCGACCTCATCGTGCACATCTTGTGAATGCGTTCCTTCAAGATAACGACATCGCTCGACTACAGTGGCCAGCATGTTCGCCAGACATGAACCCTATCGAACATGCCTGGGATATGTTGAAAAGGGCTGTTTATGGACGTCTTGACCCACCAACCACTCTGAGAGATTTACGCCGCATTGTCGTTGAGGAGTGGGACAATTTGGACCAACAGTGTCTTGATGAACTTGTGGATAGTATGCCACGGCGAATACAGGCATGCATCAATGCAAGAGGACGTGCTACTGGGTATTAGAGGTAGTGGTGTGTACTGCAATCTGGACCACAAATGCTGAAAGTCTAGCTGTATGATGGTACAACATGCAATGTGTGGGTCTCATGAGCAATAAAACGAGCTGAAATGTTGTTTGTGTTGATCTCTATTCCCTTTGTATTTAACGGTTCCGGAACTCTTGGAACCGAGGTGATGCAAAACTTTTTTTGATGTGTGTATATGAATTGAAGGAAATATCGCTAAAGAAAATAACATCGAGCCCTCTGATAAAAAAAAAAAACTGCTGCTCTACAGTGCATTGAAGGCCTTGGTATATCGAGTGATCGCTTGTCAGCCATCTGGCTCTACAACCAATTGAGGACCTTGTCCTACCAAGTGACACCTGCTCAGGCATGTGGCTCTTCTTCTTTCTGAGTGCCCTTGTCTAACTAGTGACAGCTGCTGAGCCGTGTGGTTCTACAGCCAATAGAGAGCCTTGGTGTACCAAGTGACAGCTGCCCAGCCATGTGACTCTTCTGCTTTCTGAGTGCCCTGGTCTACCTAATGACAGCTGCTGAGCCGTGTGGCTCTACAGCCAATAGAGAGCCTTGGAGTACAAAGTGACAGCTGCCCAGCCATGTGGCTCTTCTGCTATCTGAGTGCCCTTGTCTACCTAGTGACAGCTGCTGAGCCGCGTGGCTCTACAGCCAATAGAGAGCCTTGGTGTCCCAAGTGACAGCTGCCCAGCCATGTGGCTCTTCTGCTTTCTGAGTGCCCTTGTCTACCTAGTGACAGCTGCTGAGCCGTGTGGCTCTTCTGCTTTCTGAGTGCCCATGTCTACCTAGTGACAGCTGCTGAGCCATGTGGCTCTTCTGCTATCTGAGTGCCCTTGTCTACCTAGTGACAGCTGCCCAGCCATGTGGCTCTTCAGCTTTCTGAGTGCCCTTGTCTACCTAGTGACAGCTGCTGAGCCATGTGGCTCTTCTGCTTTCTGAGTGCCCTTGTCTACCTAGTGACAGCTGCCCAGCCATGTGGCTCTTCTGCTTTCTGAGTGCCCTTGTCTACCTAGTGACAGCTGCTGAGCCGTGTAGCTCTACAGCCTATTGAGAGCCTTGGTCTACCAAGCGACCACTGCCCAGCCATGTGGCTCTCCTGCAATCTGAGTGCTCTTGTTTACCTAGTGACAGCTGCTGACCCATGTGGCTCTTCTGCTTTCTGAGTGCCATTGTCTACCTAGTGACAGATGCCCAGCCATGTGGCTCTTCTGCTTTCTGAGTGCCCATGTCTACCTAGTGACAGCTGCTGAGCCGTGTGGCTCTTCTGCTATCTGAGTGCCCTTGTCTACCTAGTGACAGCTGCTGAGCCGTGTGGCTCTTCTGCTTTCTGAGTGCCCTTGTCTACCTAGTGACAGCTGCTGTGCCGTGTGGCTCTTCTGCTTTCTGAGTGCCCTTGTCTACCTAGTGACAGCTGCTGAGCCGTGTGCCTCTTCTGCTTTCTGAGTGCCCTTGTCTACCTAGTGACAGCTGCCCAGCCATGTGGCTCTTCTGCTTTCTGAGTGCCCTAGTCTTCCTAGTGACAGCAGCTGAGCCATGTGGCTCTTCTGCTTTCTGAGTGCCCTTGTCTACCTAGTGCAAGCTGCCCAGCCATGTGGCTCTTCTGCTTTCTGAGTGCCCTTGTCTACCTAGTGACAGCTGCCCAGCCATGTGGCTCTTCTGCTTTCTGAGTGCCCTTGTCTACCTAGTGACAGCTGCCCAGCCATGTGGCTGTTCTGCTTTCTGAGTGCCCTTGTCTACCTAGTGACAGCTGCCCAGCCGTGTGGCTCTTCTGCTATCTGAGTGCCCTTGTCTACCTAGTGACAGCTGCCCTGCCATGTGGCTCTTCTGCTTTCTGAGTGCCCTTGTCTACCTAGTGACAGCTGCTGAGCCTTGTGGCTCTACAGCTAATTGAGAGCCTTTGTCTACCAAGCGACCACTGCCCAGCCATGTGGCTCTTCTGCTTTCTGAGTGCCCTTGTCTACCTAGTGACAGCTGCTGAGCCATGTGGCTCTTCGGCTATCTGAAAGCCCTTGTCTACCGAGTGACAGCTGCTGAGCCGTGTGGCTCTTCTGCTATCTCAGTGCCCTTTTCTACCTAGTGACTGCTGCCCAGCCATGTGCCTCTTCTGCTATCTGAGTGCCCTTGTCTACCTAGTGACAGCTGCTGAGCCATGTGGCTCTTCTGCTATCTGAATGCCCTTGTCTACCTAGTGACAGCTGCTGAGCCATGTGGCTCTTCTGCTTTCTGAGTGCCCTTGTCTTCCTTGTGACAACTGCTGAGCCGTGTGGTTCTTCTGCTATCTGAGTGCCCTTATCTACCTAGGGACAGCTGCTGAGCCGTGAGGCTCTTCTGCTTTCTGAGCGCCCTTGTCTACCTAGTGACAGCTGCTGAGCCGTGTGGCTCTTCTGCTATCTGAGTGCCCTTGTCTGTCTAGTGACAGCTGCTGAGCCGTGTGGCTCTTCTGCTTTCTGAGTGCCCTTGTCTACCAAGTGACAGCTGCCCAGCCATGTGGCTCTTCTGCTATCTGAGTGCCCTTGTCTACCTAGTGACAGCTGCCCAGCCATGTGGCTCTTCTGCTATCTGAGTGCCCTTTTCTACCTAGTGACAGCTGCTGAGCCATGTGGCTCTTCTGCTTTCTGAGTGCCCTTGTCTACCTAGTGACAGCTGTTGAGCCGTGTGGCTCTTCTGCTTTCTGAGTGCCCTTGTCTACCTAGTGACAGCTGCTGAGCCGTGTGGCTCTTCTGCTATCTGAGTGCCCTTGTCTACCTCGTGACAGCTGCTGAGCCGTGTGGCTCTTCTGCTTTCTGAGTGCCCTTGTCTACCTAGTGACAGCTGCTGAGCCGTGTGGCTCTTCTGCTATCTGAGTGCCCTTGTATACCTAGTGACAGCTGCTGAGCCGTGTGGCTCTTCTGCTTTCTGAGTGCCCTTGTCTACCTAGTGACAGCTGCTGAGCCGTGTGGCTCTTCTGCTATCTGAGTGCCCTTGTATACCTAGTGACAGCTGCTGAGTCGTGTGGCTCTTCTGCTTTATGAGTGACCTTGTCTACCTAGTGACAGCTGCTCAGCCATGTGGCTCTACAGCCGATTGAGAGCCTTGGTCTACCGAGCGACCACTGCCCAGCCATGTGGCTCTTCTGATTTCTGAGTGCCCTTGTCTACCTAGTGACAGCAGCTGAGTCGTGTAGCTGTTCAGCCAATTGAGAGCCTCGGTGTACCAAGCGATCACTGCCCAGCCATGTGGCTCTTCTGCTATCTGAGTGCCCTTTTCTACCTAGTGACAGCTGCTGAGCCATGTGGCTCTTCTGCTTTCTGAGTGCCCTTGTCTACCTAGTGACAGCTGTTGAGCCGTGTGGCTCGTCTGCTTTCTGAGTGCCCTTGTCTACCTAGTGACAGCTGCTGAGCCGTGTGGCTCGTCTGCTTTCTGAGTGCCCTTGTCTACCTAGTGACAGCTGCTGAGCCGTGTGGCTCTTCTGCTATCTGAGTGCCCTTGTCTACCTCGTGACAGATGCCCAGCCATGTGGCTCTTCTGCTTTCTGAGTGCCCTTGTCTACCTAGTGACAGCTGCCCAGCCATGTGGCTCTTCTGCTTTCTGAGTGCCCTTGTCTACCTAGTGACAGCTGCTGAGCCGTGTAGCTCTACAGCCTATTGAGAGCCTTGGTCTACCAAGCGACCACTGCCCAGCCATGTGGCTCTCCTGCTTTCTGAGTGCCCTTGTTTACCTAGTGACAGCTGCTGACCCATGTGGCTCTTCTGCTTTCTGAGTGCCATTGTCAACCTAGTGACAGATGCCCAGCCATGTGGCTCTTCTGCTTTCTGAGTGCCCTTGTCTACCTAGTGAAAGCTGCTGAGCCGTGTGGCTCTTCTGCTATCTGAGTGCCCTTGTCTACCTAGTGACAGCTGCTGAGCCGTGTGGCTCTTCTGCTTTCTGAGTGCCCTTGTCTACCTAGTGCCAGCTGCTGTGCCGTGTGGCTCTTCTGCTTTCTGAGTGCCCTTGTCTACCTAGTGACAGCTGCTGAGCCGTGTGCCTCTTCTGCTTTCTGAGTGCCCTTGTCTACCTAGTGACAGCTGCCCAGCCATGTGGCTCTTCTGCTTTCTGAGTGCCCTTGTCTTCCTAGTGACAGCAGCTGAGCCATGTGGCTCTTCTGCTTTCTGAGTGCCCTTGTCTACCTAGTGCAAGCTGCCCAGCCATGTGGCTCTTCTGCTTTCTGAGTGCCCTTGTCTACCTAGTGACAGCTGCCCAGCCATGTGGCTCTTCTGCTTTCTGAGTGCCCTTGTCTACCTAGTGACAGCTGCCCAGCCATGTGGCTCTTCTGCTTTCTGAGTGCCCTTGTCTACCTAGTGACAGCTGCCCAGCCGTGTGGCTCTTCTGCTATCTGAGTGCCCTTGTCTACCTAGTGACAGCTGCCCTGCCATGTGGCTCTTCTGCTTTCTGAGTGCCCTTGTCTACCTAGCGACAGCTGCTGAGCCTTGTGGCTCTACAGCTAATTGAGAGCCTTTGTCTACCAAGCGACCACTGCCCAGCCATTTGGCTCTTCTGCTTTCTGAGTGCCCTTGTCTACCTAGTGACAGCTGCTGAGCCATGTGGCTCTTCGGCTATCTGAAAGCCCTTGTCTACCGAGTGACAGCTGCTGAGCCGTGTGGCTCTTCTGCTATCTGAGTGCCCTTTTCTACCTAGTGACTGCTGCCCAGCCATGTGCCTCTTCTGCTATCTGAGTGCCCTTGTCTACCTAGTGACAGCTGCTGAGCCATGTGGCTCTTCTGCTTTCTGAGTGCCCTTGTCTACCTAGTGACAGCTGCTGAGCCATGTGACTCTTCTGCTTTCTGAGTTCCCTTGTCTACCGAGTGACAGCTGCTGAGCCGTGTGGCTCTTCTGCTATCTGAATGCCCTTGTCTACCAAGTGACAGCTGCTGAGCCATGTGGCTCTTCTGCTTTCTGATTGCCCTTGTCTACCTAGTGACAGCTGCTGAGCCGTGTGGCTCTTCTGCTTTCTGAGTGCCCTTGTCTACCTAGTGACAGCTGCTGAGCCGTGTGGCTCTTCTGCTTTCTGAGTGCCCTTGTCTTCCTTGTGACAACTGCTGAGCCGTGTGGTTCTTCTGCTATCTGAGTGCCCTTGTCTACCTAGGGACAGCTGCTGAGCCGTGTGGCTCTTCTGCTTTCTGAGCGCCCTTGTCTACCTAGTGACAGCTGCTGAGCCGTGTGGCTCTTCTGCTATCTGAGTGCCCTTGTCTGTCTAGTGACAGCTGCTGAGCCGTGTGGCTCTTCTGCTTTCTGAGTGCCCTTGTCTACCAAGTGACAGCTGCCCAGCCATGTGGCTCTTCTGCTATCTGAGTGCCCTTGTCTACCTAGTGACAGCTGCCCAGCCATGTGGCTCTTCTGCTATCTGAGTGCCCTTTTCTACCTAGTGACAGCTGCTGAGCCATGTGGCTCTTCTGCTTTCTGAGTGCCCTTGTCTACCTAGTGACAGCTGTTGAGCCGTTTGGCTCTTCTGCTTTCTGAGTGCCCTTGTCTACCTAGTGACAGCTGCTGAGCCGTGTGGCTCTTCTGCTATCTGAGTGCCCTTGTCTACCTCGTGACAGCTGCTGAGCCGTGTGGCTCTTCTGCTTTCTGAGTGCCCTTGTCTACCTAGTGACAGCTGCTGAGCCGTGTGGCTCTTCTGCTATCTGAGTGCCCTTGTATACCTAGTGACAGCTGCTGAGCCGTGTGGCTCTTCTGCTTTCTGAGTGCCCTTGTCTACCTAGTGACAGCTGCTCAGCCATGTGGCTCTACAGCCAATTGAGAGCCTTGGTCTACCGAGCGACCACTGCCCAGCCATGTGGCTCTTGTGATTTCTGAGTGCCCTTGTCTACCTAGTGACAGCAGCTGAGTCGTGTAGCTGTTCAGCCAATTGAGAGCCTCGGTGTACCAAGCGATCACTGCCCAGCCATGTGGTTCTTCGGCCTATTGAGAGTCTTGTCCTGCAGTTAGTGGTGAGACGGTTGGTCGACTTGATGTGCCCTCTCGGTTTCCTTGAACAGCACATCTTCTTCTCGAATCAGACAGCTACTCAATTTGAAATATTAGAAGTCATTTATTATTCACTGTTGCTGTAGTAATCTATTAAAAGAAGCTTTTCAGTATGTAAACACAAGTAAGTAAATCCAGCTTAGCACCCCCCCCCCCTCCCTGTATATATTGTGCCCGTCTGTACACCTGGAGTGACAGACAACCACATGCGAGGTGTTAGCACGAGATCTCTCTCAGGGCGTTCTGGGCTTGGGCTGTAATTACTAGACACTGCATTCATGCTACCCGTAAAGGAAAAAGGAAAGAGTCATGACATATAACAAGAGATATTAAAAACATATTTAAAAATAAACCAATTCACCAAGAAAATTTATTCATAGAATTTCTACCCACTGGCAGAAGCAAAAAAATAACACACGCAGCCCCTAATGGATTTTATGTCGCTCAAACAAAATAAACTATAGTCTTATTTAATATTTTCCGATGAGCTAGACTATGTTCATGAATTATACTTTCATTTGTTAATCTATACATTTTAGAGACGACATAAAATTATATTTTCACTTCACACTATAAAGTTGTATTGTTCAACCGTCCTATGCACTTATTTACAATTCACATATTTACAATCCTGACACTAGAATGGATTAATTTCACACTCAAGGTTTCATATTTTCATTCTAGATTTTCTTAAAAAATCGACACAATTCTTAACGCAATTAAATACACAGCATATTGACTATTCTTGGGCACAGCAGTTAAATCTTTACAATTGACATTTTACAACAATAATAATAATCATGTTTGGTTACTTTGAAGTTTGCTCGGAATATCCTTTATAAATTTCAGGATTTTATTCACTGGACATGAATTCAACTGATAAAAAATGGCATGACAACATTGCATGTAATAATTAATCATTGGAGCTGATAATAACATAGGGGAAATTTTTAAGATTTGAAACATATTGAAGCTTATGGGACAGGATCTGACTCCCGAAATCTCCCATTTTATTTCCTATTAACAAGCATACAGCTTTCTGTGGCTCTCAGGATATTTCTCCCGCTACGTCCACTACTCACGAGGATCAAAGCCTCTATTAACTTTTCACAAAGTGCACTGGCACAACACAACATCAATACAGCTTCATTTAACAAAACCCTAGACGATAACAAATCGTATGCTCTCAATTTTTACATTAACAATTAATTGTTTACTCATATTCAACACTTTTATCATAGTCTTTCATTTTTGTCATTCTGAAGGTATATTACTTCCATATCTGTTCATATAATTCATTATTTTTTAATGCATAGACAATTATTATTATTATTATTATTATTATTATTATTATTATTATTGGAAAAATATATTCTGTAAGAAAATTCTGAATTCATAAACTGTGTCATAAATCTGCTGCATTCTGAATGGGGTAAGTCTTCCCATCATATTACTGCAATATCGAAAACGAAATATTGAGGATGCACCTCAGCTACAAGTCTACTTGACTGCAAGGAAAATTACTCCTAGACATGTGTAATCATTTAAATATAAATGCGATCTTAATCATAGAGAAAGTGAATTGGTTTTTATCGGAATGGCGGAAAATTCATGGCTCGAGAAGTGATTCAGGCTTTTCGGAAGTCTACGTTATCATGTTTTCTGTGGCGAGTTGACCTCCCTCGGTGCAGATCGAACCCAAGCACCACGGATCTGAGAATTCTAAAATGCTGGACATGGGACATGTCGAAGCATTCAACTCCCTCGTCGCAGATCTAATCAGGGCACCATGGATCTGAGAATCCTACACGCTGGACATGGGACATGATTATAGCGCGCTGCTCTCCTGTCATCACAGAAATATGCCGTAGGTGGCCCTGCTCCTCTTTCCTAATGGGTCATTCTGGCATGATCTCCTCACATTCCGCCGCCTTAGCTGCTAACCGTCTTCACTAACTGGGGCAGTGAAATTGTTCTATCATGGGGCTGTTCTTCATACATACAAGTCATGTTACTAGCGTGGCCCATTTAAAATAATGAAGTTCACTTATGTAATCCAGTGGCTGACTGGACAAGAAAATGGGTAACAGTTCCTGTTGATAATGTCTTTGATAAATCAAGGGTGGAATTTGAACTGATAATTCTCCGTGAAAATGTATGTTGGTAGGTTAGCCTACTCTCACTTGCAAATGTTCAATGCGGTGGTCCCAGTTCTCACGTTTGATATAAGTGGTGGGAATAGCACAAGACAAAGTCATATACTTGTGTAACAAGTCACTCACTTACCTTGGAATATGTTGAAGTGTTCAACCAGAGAATATTATAAGTTTCGAAGCACTGTTATATTACCACAAACGAAGCATAAAGTCTATGTCCACTCGGGCATAGTGGCGTTGTATATGTTGCCTAGCTCCAAGGAGCGCTCGTACAGAATAACGGCGTATTTCACTGTCGTGGACACATACACACGTGGACTATTATGACGACTCGATGACTGTGTCGGTGTGAGAGATGATAGAAACCTGACCTCTACAAGGGCTGGCTTATATACTGTCCCAAGGACACATATCGATCTATGAACTCGCATTACGTAATGTTGGATCTTACGTCTCATTGGCTATATCCATAGAAAGATCGAGAAGGTTGGTAAATTCCAATAAAACAACAGAAATAAGCTGGTGAATTACTCCTAACTTCATTCTGAAGTAAAACTCAGCAATTCTTCTAGGTTTGTGCCGTGTCTTGTGTGGGGTTTCGCCTAGGACACCAAGCTAGGCTCATCGGCGGGCTCTTGGTGTCCCCGCCCGGTCCCCACAGGAGTGACGAACTGCGCGCCACCTCCCTTTATATAAGGTGCAACTGCACCACTTGACTACGAGAACTAAAAGTTCAAGCAGCCTTAACCTCCCTATGAAGGCTTCCAAAAAGATGGTATATTGGCTTTCACGGCCGGTGAATTAAAACTCAGCAATTCTTCTAGGTTTGTGCCGTGTCTTGTGTGGGGTTTCGCCTAGGACACCTAGCTAGGCTCATCGGCGGGCTCTTGGTGTCCCCGCCCGGACCCCCACAGGAGTGACGAACTGCGCGCCACCTCCCTTTATATAAGGTGCAACTGCACCACTAGACTACGAGAACTAAAAGTTCAAGCAGCCTTAACCTCCCTATGAAGGCTTCCAAAAAGATGGTATATTGGCTTTCACGGCCGGTGAATTAAAACTCAGCAATTCTTCTAGGTTTGTACCGTGTCTTGTGTGGGGTTTCGCCTAGGACACCAAGCTAGGTTCATCGGCGGGCTCTTGGTGTCCCCGCCCGGACCCCCACAGGAGTGACGAACTGCGCGCCACCTCCCTTTATATAAGGTGCAACTGCACCACTTGACTACGAGAACTAAAAGTTCAAGCAGCCTTAACCTCCCTATGAAGGCTTCCAAAAATATGGTATATTGGCTTTCACGGCCGGTGAATTAAAACTCAGCAATTCTTCTAGGTTTGTGCCGTGTCTTGTGTGGGGTTTCGCCTAGGACACCAAGCTAGGCTCATCGGCGGGCTCTTGGTGTCCCCGCCCGGACCCCCACAGGAGTGACGAACTGCGCGCTACCTCCCTTTATATAAGGTGCAACTGCACCACTTGACTACGAGAACTAAAAGTTCAAGCAGCCTTAACCTCCCTATGAAGGCTTCCAAAAAGATGGTATATTGGCTTTCACGGCCGGTGAATTAAAACTCAGCAATTCTTCTAGGTTTGTGCCGTGTCTTGTGTGGGGTTTCGCCAAGGACACCAAGCTAGGCTCATCGGCGGGCTCTTGGTGTCCCCGCCCGGACCCCCACAGGAGTGACGAACTGCGCGCCACCTCCCTTTATATAAGGTGCAACTGCACCACTTGACTACGAGAACTAAAAGTTCAAGCAGCCTTAACCTCCCTACGAAGGCTTCCAAAAAGATGGTATATTGGCTTTCACGGCCGGTGAATTAAAACTCAGCAATTCTTCTAGGTTTGTGCCGTGTCTTGTGTGGGGTTTCGCCTAGGACATTAAAGCTAGGCTCATCGGCGGGCTCTTGGTGTCCCCGCCCGGACCCCCAGAGGAGTGACGAACTGCGCGCCACCTCCCTTTATATAAGGTGCAACTGCACCACTTGACTACGAGAACTAAAAGTTCAAGCAGCCTTAACCTCCCTATGAAGGCTTCCAAAAAGATGGTATATTGGCTTTCACGGCCGGTGAATTAAAACTCAGCAATTCTTCTAGGTTTGTGCCGTGTCTTGTGTGGGGTTTCGCCTAGGACACCAAGCTAGGCTCATCGGCGGGCTCTTGGTGTCCCCGCCCGGACCCCCACTGGAGTGACGAACTGCGCGCCACCTCCCTTTATATAAGGTGCAACTGCACCACTTGACTACGAGAACTAAAAGTTCAAGCTGCCTTAACCTCCCTATGAAGGCTTCCAAAAAGATGGTATATTGGCTTTCACGGCCGGTGAATTAAAACTCAGCAATTCTTCTAGGTTTGTGCCGTGTCTTGTGTGGGGTTTCGCCTAGGACACCAAGCTAGGCTCATCGGCGGGCTCTTGGTGTCCCAGCCCGGACCCCCACAGGAGGTGGCGCGCAGTTCGTCACTCCTGTGGGGGTCCGGGCGGGGACACCAAGAGCCCGCCGATGAGCCTAGCTTGGTGTCCTAGGCGAAACCCCACACAAGACACGGCACAAACCTAGAAGAATTGCTGAGTTTTAATTCACCGGCCGTGAAAGCCAATATACCATCTATTTGGAAGCCTTCATAGGGAGGTTAAGGCTGCTTGAACTTTTAGTTCTCGTAGTCAAGTGGTGCAGTTGCACCTTATATAAAGGGAGGTGGCGCGCAGTTCGTCACTCCTGTGGGGGTCCGGGCGGGGACACCAAGAGCCCGCCGATGAGCCTAGCTTTGTGTACTAGGCGAAACCCCACACAAGACACGGCACAAACCTAGAAGAATTGCTGAGTTTTAATTCACCGGCCGTGAAAGCCAATATACCATCTTTTTGGAAGCCTTCATAGGGAGGTTAAGGCTGCTTGAACTTTTAGTTCTCGTAGTCAAGTGGTGCAGTTGCACCTTATATAAAGGGAGGTGGCGCGCAGTTCGTCACTCCTGTGGGGGTCCGGGCGGGGACACCAAGAGCCCGCCGATGAGCCTAGCTTGGTGTCCTAGGCGAAACCCCACACAAGACACGGTACAAACCTAGAAGAATTGCTGAGTTTTAATTCACCGGCCGTGAAAGCCAATATACCATCTTTTTGGAAGCCTTCATAGGGAGGTTAAGGCTGCTTGAACCTTTAGTTCTCGTATTCAAGTGGTGCAGTTGCACCTTATATAAAGGGAGGTGGCGCGCAGTTCGTCACTCCTGTGGGGGTCCTGGCGGGGACACCAAGAGCCCGCCGATGAGCCTGGCTTGGTGTCCTAGGCGAAACCCCACACAAGACACGGCACAAACCTACAAGAATTGCTGAGTTTTAATTCACCGGCCGTGAAAGCCAATATACCTTCATTCTGAAGTGCTGGTATAACCTTCTTCCATAACACAAGATTTATAAGAATAATAGCTTTCAACTTTCGTTGGCACCACGTGAAACACGCGGCTCGTTCAAACTCTGCTGGACTGACATATCGGAACCTGCTCGCTGACGTCCTTAGCGCGCTCCCTTTGAAATCACGCCAGACCACACCATCCTAAATGGGCACAATATATATATATGTGAGAAGGGTTTTATTAAGTTTATAAATAATGCTTGTAACTAATTTCACGCGCTAGAAATTAATTGCAATTCCCCCGCCAAACTATTTTTGACACACTCGTATTGATCTACTGAAAATCTTTAATAATAACGACTCAATTATCTTCACGGGGTTTGGTGCGTTCTCGTCCCTGCCTGCACGTCTGTACTATAATTCCTGACGGTGTCAGGAACTGAACCCAAGATCACCTTGGTGAGAGCCAATTAAACTACCCCTGCACCATGGGGGCTGGCACTGCAGTTCATAAAGTTTGGTGTTTACTGAGTAAGATCACACTTTTTGCTGAATTGCGCAATTAGTATTGTTAAGACACACACTTTTAAAATCATGCGGAGACAATCAGTTATGTTGGATGACTTTCCTTCTAAGAACAATAAATATAATACATGTAGTATAGTATTCTCTTTTCCATTTATTGCAGAAGCTAGACCGTGGTGGGGAGGTTACCCATTCGGCGGCCAACCCTTCTACGGAGGCTTCTACGGATAATGATACTGAGAGGTGAAGGACGGAGGTTTCCGTGAGTATACAAATATCAAATAATCATACCATAATTTGAAAGTTGCGATAACGCCCTACTAGGATGTCCACTAGAGAAGCTAAAGTTGATGTATCGTCTGTTTCAGAGATATTCCAAGACATAAATAGTCCTTTTCACGGCGTCAATGGAATCCCCTACCAGCTTACGGAACATGACCATTGTAATGAGTCTGAAGAACCCTCTCTTCCACATATGTTTTATAGACCTTAGTTTTCAGCTCAGTCCCCAAACGGCACTGCTAAGAGTTGTTTAAGCCATGTACCGCAGTGGGCATCATCATATGAAATAAAACTTGTTGAAACCTATCCTAAAGCAGTTATTTGATAAGCCTACATGGGCACCCGCAACGTGGGACAGGGACAAGTATCATCCCTGGAATTTTATAAATTATGGTATTCAATTGTTCATCGTCCTACCAGTTTTTCAGAAATCATTAAAGTTACTAACAATCATCTAACAACTGTTAACAACCGATCATATCTTTAATGTTCCTGACGTAATAAGTATTACATGCATGACTAAATGTGTCTAATGTTGTCTGTCAGTTGTAACTCTTCAGTCGGTCAACATGAATTTACCCAATGACTGGGCGGGGTATAATGTATATAATATATGGATAATTAGTAAAAAAAACACTCCTGGAAAAGAATCATGAATTAGTTGTTTTGTTTTTGCTCATTCTTTTTTTCGTGCGACCTCCTGAGAGGCTGAGTGCAGGTCTTTCTAGGCGGCGGCCGTGGGCGACCTGCGCGTCGGGAAGAGAGATGGAATGGAAGAAAGCGGCCGTGGCCTGTCAGAAGGTACTGTCGCAGCATTTGCCTGGTGTTGAAAATGGGGAAACCATGAAAAACATTTCAAGGACGGCCGACGCATAGTGTGAGATTTTTCCCATCCAGGGGAACTTTATTTACTGGCTAATGTAAACTTATCTGTGGCAGATTTTGGTTACCTCTAGAATTAAAATAAAGTTTTTAATTTGTAGTTAGAGATTAAAAATGTTTTATCTGTATTTTTTGTCCAAAAAATAACACACATGTTTGATAAACGTAAGACACAAATTTGGCTAGTGTTACCGTCAAATATACAAAATATATATTGCTCTTGGCTGTTGTTGCAGCTAAATTCATTTAGATTAAACTTTGGTGACAATGGGAACTAAACAATTTTCGGTCCATAAAATTAAAACGCAATAACTAGGTACGACAAAAACATGCGCAAACACAAAGGAAAGTTATCTGATCTGGCCTGTATCACTGCAGCTATCATCAGAGTGATTATCCGAAGCATTTACAACAGGATTCCTTAAATTTTCTAAAACTTCGAGCATGACTACCGAAAATTTCGTTTTCGGAGAAGCACGTTTGGTCGTTATCGCGCAAACTTGTGCAGGATATTTCGATCGTTGCTAGTATTATACTTAATAAGCTATAATGTGAAACAAATTTCAAGTCGGAATATGATGGAACACCTGAGTAGAATCCTCTTTGAATTTCAAGAAACTACAGTAGTTTTTGTTCATGACAAGCCTCTTTTCAAAACAACATTGTAATTTTAAGTTAACATACAAAATCTTACCGTCAGATATCAGCAATAACATTGAAGCTCAGCACTGACCACTCGGCGTCACCGCGCTCGTCACCAGTCGAATAAACATACTGCACACTGCACGGCTGTTGCAGGGCTCTGAGAGCGTCCGCGTCTTTACTTTGTTTTAAGCCCCATTTGACAGACGTTGCGGGTGACCATAGTACAGGTGCGTAGCATTTTCTTTTGACTGGGATATTTAGCGAACTAAATGTCATGTATTTTGTGAAAAATAACATGGTCGGGAAATTGAGTAAAGTTCTCCTAGATATGCAAAATCTCACACTGTGCGATGGTGGGGTTGGAACCCACGCGTCTACCGAGTCAGCAGAGAGCTTGGCCCTATAGCCCATCGCTGCGCTTTAGCGTAGCCACCACTGTCGGTATGAATTAGTTATGAACGCTATTATAATGGGGCAATTTTAGGATTACTCGTTTCTACCTTGAAGCGGTCATCATCAGTTTCTGATCACTGTGTTAAGGTTAAAATTTATACGGGGTGTATCTTAATTATACCGACAAAAATATCAGGGACGCACTGCGTGTTATGTAAAAGACGATGTCGCAATCGGATTGGCGGAGAAAATTTTTCCCTTCGAGAAAATGAGGTTACTTTGTTACTTCCTGGCGCGCGATTCAAACTGACGGGCTTGCCGTATTTGCTGAGCCAGAGTGCAACTTACGCATTCCCGCCAGCATATCTCTGTCTCTTTTATCACACTCCCTTCCCATGCCTGAAGCACAGCAGTGGTCAGCTGCTATAGCTGAACATGCCCTGTCTTCAGGGCACGATGTATGTTTCAAGGATGCTCATGCGCTTGCCCTTGTTAAGCACAACTGGTCTAGAATTATAAATTATAAGGGAGGCAGTTGAAATTCGTAAAAATCCCAATAATTTTAACAGAGACACTGGATATCAGCTAAGTGACACTTGGCTACCAGTTATTAAGGATCTAGGGAGATAGTTCCTCTCAGTCTCTCTGTTCTTCACATATTTAAAATTGTACATTTTCCCTCTAGGGCTCAGAGCCTTTGTTCGTCACTGGGGGAGTTTCCATCTGTTTTATCGCCGTTGACTGTATGACGTTAGGTATCGTTCAGATACACTTCCCTTTTGTTTATGTTTCCTAATATCCATCTAACCCTCCCCCTCCCCCTCCCCCCTCCCCTCCTCATTCTTCGAGGAGTTTCCATATTTTCACACCGCCCCCTTTACCTTCTCGTTACTTACTAATCTGTCCGCCGTTCCACCATGGTCCATACAGTAATTTCTGGCAGCTGCTCTCTGGTGACGAACAGAGGAATTTATCTATATTTTTTGTAATCTCATTGATTTACTTTCTATGGCCACATTGTTTATTTCCATTGAAAAAGGAGGCAAGGTTTCTCCGAAACGTATGGTTCAAATTAAAAATACACACGGCATTAGCCCAAAAGCATGAATTATTTATATAATAGTTATTATTATTCGTTTTCTTACCGGTACTCCACGTGACGCGCGCTGATTTGCCCAGTCCCATTCACCAAATAACAACAACACGACTGTCGCCTATCTAAGCGCTGCCACTACACGTTCCTCTCCTACAGCAGATCACCGGTGCTTTTGCCGGTGCCGGTCGGTGCTCGCGAAGCACCTGAGTTGGCGTGGCCAGCTCTATGTGATCGTGTGGCCTCCGGAGAGGCCGAGTGCAGGTCTTTCTAGTTGACGCCCGTGGGCGACCTGCGCGTCGTAATGAGGATGAAGTGATGATGAAGACGTCACATACCCCTAGTCCCCGAGCCCCCCTGATGGCTCGGCCAGGAATCGAACCCGGGGCACTTTGGGCCAAAGACTAGCGCGCTAACCATTTAGCCACGGAGCCTGCTCTATGACAATGCTCGACCACATACAGCTCAGCGCACAGCAGTTATTCTGAAGGGTTCGGCTGGCATTTGTTTGATCATCCACCGCACAGTCCTGATCTTACTCTCAGCGATTCCCACCTTTTCTTGCACCCCAAGAGAAATTACTGTCCTCCAGCCAGTATCCTCACATTGACGAAGAGCTGAAGACGAATATTACATGCTGGTTCCTTTCCCGGGCGGCAGATTTCTATACACAGGAATACATGTTGTTCAATTTGAGGGGCTTGTACATCGTGGTCATTTAGCCCCATGTACTTGTGTATATACTGTATACCTAGGTATATTACCGATAGAGAGAGAGAGAGAGAATTTGTCTGATAACCTGTGTTATTTTGGAGTCTGTAGTTTACAGTTTGTTTATTTATTTATTCCCAATTTCACATTTTTCGGTCCTACCAAGCTTATGCTTGTCAGTAGGTGACAATTATAGTTACAATATATATGATAACAAACACAATTAAATTTACACAATATACAGACCAATCTCTCACCTTCCAATTATTTTGTATAGTGCCCCTAATAATGAAAATGAAAATCCATAGCCTGCTTCCAGTCTCCGACCGGGTCAGGAATGGAATGAATAAAGCCCCCATCTAGCGGCGAGGATATGAACTTTGCTGGCTGCCGAGACCTGACGCACTCCTCTGGGGCAATGATTAAATGAATGACAGATGAAATGATAGTGGAGAGTGTTGCTGGAATTAAATTTTGACAGGGAGAACCGGAGTATCCGAAGAAAAACCTGTCTGCCTCCGTTTTGTCCAGCACAGATCTCACATGGAGTGACCGGGATTTGAACCACGGACCCAGCGGTGAGAGGCCAGCGTGCTGCCGCCTAAGCCACGGAGGCTTATTGCCCCTAATAATAATTCACAAAAATATTCAATCACCTCATAACAATTAATATTGGTTAAAATTATTATAATATGTTAATATAAACACAATAAAGCAATTGTAGTAAATTATAATATTTTACCCACCTTAAAACAACAGTTATGTCGTTACTATTTTAAAAACTTAACTTAAAATACAAATGTTACTATCTTGTTCATAGTCTAACACATATAAAAGCAGTTGTCCACTTAGTCTAAGGAGTTATTTAGTATCCAATTTTTATACCTTTTTTGTAGTAGTAGTGTGTAATTGTAATTCAGGTGAGGATTGGGAAGGAGGTGACCGTGGCCTTCAGTTAGGAACTATCTCAGCATTTGTCTGGAGAAGAATTGGGAAACAACGGAAATCCATTTGCAGGATGGCTGAGTGTGAATCAAAGCCACCTCTTCTTAGTTCGGCTCCACGATGCTAAGTGTACCCCGATAGCACTAAAAATCAGAATTAAATTTCTTGACAGAGTCGGGAATCAAACCCGGACCTCCCGGACGTCAACCAAGAATGCTACACCAGGAAGTGGACTACAGGAATGCAAAAGGTGATCACACGATAAGACTGGTGTCTCAATACTGGTGGTGATTATCTCAAAACGATCGCCCGATTTTGAACATTTAATGTAGAAACGCTGACTGCCGTATACTGGGAGAATCACTTAAGGAGCGACGGCTCGATATTTCCTGTATCCAAGACAGGAAGGGAGCGACGGCCCGCGGTATCGGTGCTGTTCTTCGGCACAACATCTAGCCAAAATGGAGTGATTGAGTGGCTGAGAGAAAAATCGTTAGACCTCATCCCGGACCGCCTGATGAGAGTCCGATTTATCACCGGATCAACAGCTACCCTCATTGTTTGATGCTGTGCTCCTCAGACTGGGTTCCGGTAAGAGGAACATGACTAGTTTTGGGCAAATCTTGAGACACATATATGCTCCATAAACAACTCTGTTCATTGGCGGTTCATTAGAAACTGCTACATCGGTGAATTACGTGATGGTTTTGAGCGGGTGCATGGTGACTGTGGGCACGGGACGCGTAATGAGCCTGGTGAACGCACCTTGGAGTATCCTGAAGGATGACCATCGATGTCTGCTACGGAGACCAGTGGACATTCTCGAACGTTGGCATGTTCACTTCAATGTGATCTGCAATTAGGAATTTCCGCATCCACCGATTCCCTCTGCCGACCCAGTCCAGGGTGCAGTACCACCTATCACTCCCGATGAGGTCACAACTGTCATCTGTGCTACGAAAAATGGTAAAGCGACGGGACCTGATGACTTTCTTGCTGAAGTCTGGAAGAAGTTTGGACAATCTGGAGTCAAATTCCTAGCGGGATTTTTCAACCAGTGAATCAAGAACAACCATCCACCCGTCAGACCAGCGTCAACGTGCCCATCTGGAAAGGTAAAGGTGATGTCTCTGTCTACGCCAACTATAGACCTATCCGTTTGCTCTGCCTTACAATGAAGATCTTCGAGCGTGTAATTGATGCTCGCCTATAGAACATTGTGAATATCGCATCCAACCAGTGCAGCTAGGAGATCGACAGTGGGACTACAGATGGGATCCTAGATCTGAATAAAGCACTTGACAGAGTCCCACCTGAACTTATTTGGTATTCGGTTTGAACCCATGGTGTCCCAGAGGCATTTCGCTGGATGCAGCTCCTCTACAACAATACTACCAGCCCTGTTCGCCGTACCCTTGTACTTAGACGTTTGATATTCAAGTGGGCATTCATCAAGATTCCACAGTGTCATCACTCCTGTTCATCCTGAGCATAGAATATGGACCTACAAACGGCCCCATCAATAGACACTGCTCTTCGCCAACGACGTCATGCCCGACAGCAAGACACGAGATGGACTTGAGCAACTGATCGGCTAGTGGAAGACAATGCTGGAAGAATTTGGACTCTGGCGGAGCCTGTTACCATACATTTTACGGTATACCTGAGAGAACCAGGTTTTTCTAGCATGGTAGGGACATTTTTCTTACACTGAGGGTTATAGTTCTCTTACTTTGATCACCCAACGTATGTATGTAGGATCATATTCCTGTGTATAAAATGCAGTTCAGTATCTAGTATTTTATCTAGGTGCTGAATAGCTCCGGGTTCTTGGTTGCTTTAATACTTTAAAGCCAATTCATTGACATCACGTAATACATTCCAGACATATCAATCTAGTGAGAGAATTTCACCTCAGTGTACCGCTGGGATCATCAGTTGGCACGGTACACCTCAGCAAGTTTGTGGCTATACATGTTGCGAAGACCATTGCAAGGCATGTAATGCATAAGTCACTACTTACTACTGAGTAACACCTGAGTGGAGGGTTTCTTTATTACTGCATATTTATCTCAGCATTTAGCACTATGTTCAATATGTCATGGTATTTCTCTATAAATATTTTACTTTGCACATCTCCTTTCATTGCAACTGCTCCATGCTCTCTGTCATAATCATCATCATCATCATTTGTTGGACCTAGCAGGCCATTTAGGCCCATGACAGAAAGCAAAAGAACATAACACTCATCAAATATACAACATAGCATAACACTATCCATTGTCGTCAGTCATTTGATCAGTCCGATGTTTTCCTTTACCTTTTTCTTTGATCTCGTAATTTAAGACTGGTAGGTTATCAGCCCTCCGAGCCCGAGCTCAGTGATGGGGCTGCCATCTAAGGTGCTGAACCACCCGGTTTGTTATCAACGTGACCTTCTTCTAGGCGAGTTGCCTTCACCACGGCTCATAGAGTCTCACCTACCCTTACCCATACCTAATGGTCCTGGTCCTATGTCGTTGTCCATCTGCTGGATCATCAACCTTTAGGAAAGATTTCTCATCCCAAGGACCTAGGGTGCCCTTTTCCTCACCCTGGTCATCTGCCCTCAAATAAGTTCATTGGCATGGTAAAGAACTACTTATCCCGGAAGTTATTCGGACGCCATGCTCTCTGTATATAAATAATTATTTTCCTGAGCTGTGTGGTGTAGGTTGTATGCGATTGCATGAATAAGTTTAACTTGTGGTCTCCTGTTCCTTACCAGTTGGTGTTTGCATGCTTCCATGAATAACTCCCATGTAGGTTATTTGAATGTTGGTGATACAACCAATAGGTGTGTGTAATCAGTGCAGGTGTACTGTGTACAAATGGCATATCGATATCAGTGGCAGTGTTCAGTCTGAAGTATGTGACACTGATTCGATAAGGAATGTTGTTATCACTAGAGAAACTGCCTGTAGCTGTGCAACTGCTGCAATAATCCTGTACATTACTGCTACTAGAAATAGATGTTGGGGAAATATGAGCATGTATGGGTGAATTTCTGAAATGATGTAGGTTGTACCAGTATGTTGCTTCCCAACTATTTTTCACAAGTGTTATTGCAGTATGTGTTTCATATACGAAACCAATACTCTTTCTTTCGGTAAATAATGCATTATTTGTGCGAATAATTCCTCTCCACTCAATCGATGCATTGAATGGACATGCAGTTTTCACTGTAGGAATTACAACCTCTTCTCCTATAGACAGTGGAATAAAATAGCAATTCCTGCCTTTGCATTGCATTGGTGAGCATACACACAACCATGTTAAAATATGTACATATAATGTGAAAGTTTACAATCACTGAAGAAGTAAACGGATACTGTCATGGCATATCATTGTTCACACGCTGACTTCAGTCAATAAGGGCAGTATTTTTTCAGAAATATCTAGTGTCAAGCAAGTTATGAAATTCCAGTGGTCAGCTTGATTCCATTCTCCTGTTGAAGCATAATGTGTATCACGAAGGTAAAGAATCTGTTTGAGCCCAATTTGATCACATGGATGCTCGTGGCGGGGATAGTGGATATGGCAGCAAAAGTGTTTTGTGTTCTGCTATCCATCTCCTGCTCACTTTCTACAGCCCGATGCGGGCCTACGAGGGTACCCGGTAACGCTGCACTCGAATTCACCAGCTCGCCCGCTTTTAATCGCATGGGCCAGAACGCACAAAACCTCGCATTAATATTACTCTTCATAAATTCATCACACTGTACGTTTACAGTGGTCGTGTGTGTTTTCTGTTAGATAGTCAGCCCGAAGGCTGGTTGGATCCTCAAAAAGTACCACCGTTACGTTATGTGAGTAGATACCCACAAAAACCCAAAGCAGCGCTATTTTGAGGCGTTCTAGGCAAGAAGAGGAGTGAGGTAGTTTGCCATTGCTTTCCTCACTGAGTCAGAACAGTAGTCCTAACCCTATGAGTTGAACCTTTCACAGCATTCACAGGCACTGACTGTGCCCCGAATGCCATTACTAAGCACCACCCATACCTCAGTAGCTTCCATATAATCACAGCCATGAGTGAGACTGAGACATCGGTGAAAAGCCACCTTTTACCCTAGCCTGTGCCAACTGACAAATGCAAAAGTACTATATTCATCAAGAGATGGCAAACAGTGGTTGTAGTTTCCGATAATCATGAATGAGAGCTTCAAAATGAGGCCAAGTTTCCTGCTGTACGTTTATCCTGGGCTGAGAAACGTTACGTCAGAAAGAACTTTTTATTCGGTAGTTGAAAATCATTCAAACTTGAGATTTGCAGCACCAATACTTGTGCCTTTAACATATAAACATTTCATTACCCTCAGCTCAGCAGTTTACCATGTATATAGTTTTAAGTGAGCGGTTCCTAGAAAAGACATCTTAAGCCCAGACAATTTTTCATACAACAACAAATAAAAGCATAATTATTAAACTTGAGAATAATTGGCTTATATAGTCCAACGCATAATTAAACAAGGAAAATATTGGTATAACTGGTATTTCAATGGGCCTGTTGGTTTGTTTGTAATTAAGGCCTAAACTCGAATATCCATGATTTAAAAATCCGACAATAGATGAAGCAAATGAAAGATGACAAGCCAAATGTGTAATGGGTTCTGTACAGTCTAGCTCGAAAGAAGACGGCCTCTATAAATCTTCTGTTCTCAGTGAGTGAATGACCGTTTGTAGTTCCAGGAAGGAAGGCCCCCATGTCCTCAGCTCCTTTATACAGTAGCCTACCTTGTAGACACACAACTTCCTAGTGTTGCCCATTAGATACATGCCTTGACATAATTATTGTTTGACCACCTCGTGATGTAGCGGCTAGCATTCTTGATTGTCGCCCCAGAGGTCCGGGTTTGTTTCCTGGCTCTGCCCATAAATGTAATTCTGGTCTGAGGGCTGGAACGGGGAACGCCCAGCCTCGTGAGCAAACCTGAGACGATGTGAGTTACGAATCCCATTTTGGAAGTGGTTTAACGTCGTTTCCCACGTCTACTGCAGGCAAATGCCGGGATGGTTCCTAACTTAAGGCCAAGGTCACCTCCCTCCCAATCCACACCTAAAGTACAAATGCACACACTGATACAGTCATATTACAAGTTGGAGCAATTGGAAGTAAATTCCAATCACGAACCTGGGGACGATGCAGGAGATTGAGGAAAAAGGTTGGGAGCGAAAGAAAAAGATTGGATGCAAGGGACGGGCCCCAATAAACAAATTTTATTAACAAAAGTAGACGAAATCAACATAGATATGAATGAACATCTAAAGTACTTTGAACCTCCCACAGAGAAGTAATGCAAGGGAAGAAAGGGCCCGTAGCCCGTTTAGTATTTGTTTTTGTTATTATTATGATCACAATTATGATCAAACTTTTTAGAACAAATAAGAATTTTGTAACTCGAAAAGTATGCTAAATATCCGAAAGATAAATAGATCAAAGTACAAAAATGCAACAGTCAACAAAGTTCACGTGTCGCATCTACAAATTGCAGCCAAGTGAAGTTTGACAATAGCGAAAGGGGTAATTAACTTCAATAATTATTAGATGTGGGTTTTGAGAATCCGATCTATCATCAAATACCATGACGCAAGACCAGGAGACGACCGTGGCCAAGAAAAAAGTTATTTGTAACCAGAAGTAACCTCAAAGTTCCAACGTTCACCACTAGGTTTCATTGATATCTGTTGGCGAAATTGAACGGAACTTGTAGCTCACCCTAGAGGTGTCCGCTGGAAGCAGCTACAGACTCAGGCGAGCCGAACATGTCCTCGGACACACCCGGCACTAAAAGCCATACGATAAATAAATAACCTCAAAAGAAGAATGATTGTGGTGCTCAGAATACACTAAATTTTTCACAAGAAGGGCACTAATAAAAAATACATTTCCATTTTATATATAAGAAGATAAGCGATTCAATTGCTGTATAGAATATATGCATGTAGTTGCTAATTATAGGTCTCGGACCAAAGATACACTAAAATGATTAAATATAAAAAACTTGTAATTTATTTCTAAACCTGCTTGACTAAATGCGCGAGTATCTTACATATAGGGTGTCTCAGTAGACACAGTAAAGCTTGAAAAGGGCTAAGATAACTATAAATGTGTTGATCCTGCGATCTTGGGAACATCAGGTGCCTGTGAAATAGAGCAATATAATGCAAGTAGTGAACCCTTCAGAATAGCAGTGTTTATATGCAAGAATCTTGATCAAGGGGTCGCGCTCAGTTCCTAGTGTGATGTTTACGTTCGCCAAACAACATGCTCTACTGAGGTAAGGGTCATAGGATTAAAACTATAATTAAGAAAGAAAGGTGACAAGATGTAAAATAATAACATGATTTAATGACTAATAGTGCATAAAACGAATATAAACAACAATAATAAAAAAAATCCTCCCTGAATTTTTCCCATGACAAGAATATCTATCAATGCTGAGGAGTCAGACGGATCTCCCCCTTATTAAAATGTGGATCCTAGTTCCACTAACTTGCATTTTGGATTTTATGTACGCGTAATGACTAACTACGAGGAATGAGTACTTTGGATGACTGTTCGTTTACAGCGGGTTAACAGCCACGATGCTTACGAACAATCATCTCGTAAATCAACGTTTGCGGATATGGAACATGACACTAATAAAAACCCTTAAAATGTAATGCTGACACACACACTAAAATCTACTATTTACAGGAATCTCTCTCGAGACCCTCATTAGTGCGATGACGCACTGGACAAAATGAGCTGCCAACACCGGCCAATTGCTCAATCCACAAACAAGGAAATACAGCATCGCACTTGACTTCACGGGTCACAGATATGGAATATAAACATGGACAAAACCAACTTCAACAAAAGCCTGACCGGCTAAGATTACTTTATATGAACAAAACTGCATGTTAAGGTAACGCTTCGGAGATTATCGTGATTCGTAGGCAACTCCCATTTATTTAAACAATTTTACCATTGATCAGTTCTTCATTCTGTATTTCAAGTAATTACGGAGCCAATAAGCACTCCTCATTAATGACCTTGCTTGCAACCTTCAGTCCGTCTTGTGAAACAGCTCCCCTCCTCCTCAATACCTGTCATTGTCCCAACTCCAGTGTGTAAAAATAACTGACCAGCTGTGCCGTTATCTCAAGGAATCAACAGCAACAAAATCTCAACCACCTTAACATATGGTGAGACATTAATCAAAATATCCACAATTGCCCTCGCAAGGTAACAATATGGACCTGGCACCAAGCTGACAGAAATCAGTCTACGCTGAAATTCCCGCTTGTAATGACTACAAAATACACACACACACACACACTTCTGGGAATGACATGACGTTTCTCACACAGATCGGCTGAATAGATGCTCACAAACAATTTTAAAAAAATATTAAAACCTACGATAGAGCTGACTGCTCTTCGTCACAAATCACATTGCTCCAAAGGCAATAATCTCACTGAACCTGATCAATAATAAACCAAAAAAATTAATTACCCTCCAATCTACTGTGTAATTATATTATTTCAGTCCTACTTCTGAAACACAACATATCTCCGAGAGACGTTTTAACCGCACTGCGTAACATATGCAAACACGATCGTCCACATAGCTACGTTAGTTAAACAAAACAAAAACCTTCCACCAATAACATATATGCGAGCTGCTTCCATGCAAAAGGTGTGTCAGACCAAAACTAAATATACTACGTTAATCACACAAGCAAATTATTTACAAAACAAAATATGTCCCATATACCATAAGTTAATCTATCAGATAATAAGGATATTATTCAGTACTCATCCTCGGCCAGTCACCCGTCAAAGGACATCCGCTGCCATCTCCCAACTGAATGCTTCTTAGCTCATCTCAGCCATCTGGACGGAGTGTTGATAGTTCCAGACTTCCTTCAGGATAAGCGATGTCATCTCTCGTGCTGATTCAAAAAGTTAGATTATTATACACTTGATATCTGACTACTAAATTCGCCGTTTCAGGTACTACTTTCCCCGGAACTGTCTGTTGGCGAATTATCGAAGATACTGCCCCTACAAAATATAGTACTGTGAATATCTATCACTGAATTTAACACATTTATAATAATTTCTGTGTCCTCGACACACAAAAGTATAACTTACGTCTTCAGACGAACAAAAGTAATAGCTTCCGTCCTCGGACGAACAAATGTAATAAGCACTGTCTTGGATCTTCACGCCACTTATAAATGAACCGGCCCTAGGTATTGATAGTGGGGGAAATTATATAAAAATTTCTCAAAATAAAAGTGGTACAGGAATGAAATAAATATCACTGAACTCGAAAGATAGCGCAGGTCAAGAATATGCCCATTAATCCTAGAATCGATCGTCGAGATATTGTCTAGGCGATCTCCCGCGTTAATGCTAGCCATCGCGTACCCAAGCTAGACTTGCCGCGCTGGTAAGCATTCTTCTCTCATTGGTTCCATATTTTCTGTAACTTGGCGGTTTTTATCAGACCTTGGCTTCGTAGGAGTGTCTAGTATTTTCATCAGCCACTCACGTTACTGCATCATATTTTTTCTAGGCGCGAATATTACAATGAACATACCAGAAGCGTGTCTCACTGCGCGTCGCTTCTATTTTGAGGTGGCCACCACCTGTCCTTCTGAATCATTGCTAGGTCTTTCTTTTCACAATCCTAAGTATTTAGCCTTTTGTCAAACTGCTGCAGGTATGTCTCCATTGTCTCCAACCAATGCTTGAAATTTCCCCATCTCCGTCTGGCTATTTTCATGATGCTGGTGGAAATATTTATTAATTGAAGAAATAAAACATCGAATCATTTATCCATCAGAGGGTAAAGGGTTCAGTAGCAATGAAATCTTTTGACTCTAACATGAGAGTTGAAAGTGCATGAGCAACACAATGCTGGCAATGCTGGCAAGTACCATAAAAAACTTTTAGGCGAAGGCAGTGAAAATGGACTCTAAACTGAGCCGTTTGACTCCACAGCAGATGGTGCTAAGTAAATTGAAATTTTTGCAGCAGGGCCCTTGTGGCAAGAGAAAGATGAAACTGGCCCTCGACGGTGCCAGAAAAAAATCCAACAATTATGTTGAGAACTTGATTATTTAAGCTGATTGACATTAAATTCTTAATTCAAACATGGGAAGGACATTACTCTGATATAACCTCAATTTCACAAAAAAAAAATGTACAGTAAGTTGTACGGTATATGCCGGTGCTAGATTTGTTAGTAACGTGGAAAAGGGGGGAAGGGAAGGAAATCAGGATGTATTGTCTGGCCATATATGCATTTACTCGCGACACAACCCGATTGTACGATTAACCAAAATATGTATGGCTCGGAGCACTGAAAGTATTTAGAACGGGAGTATGACTTCTAGAATTGATAAAAGTCACTTATTTGTTGTGAATTATTTTCTTATAGAGAGTTTGTACTGTGCGATGTTAGTTCAATTTAGAACATTGGTGCGGGTTCAAGAGAGTCATGTGATATTAGCAGAGCTCATCCTTTAAACCGTTAGAAGTAAAACCATATGTATTTCACTGTGACGTCATAGACATTGCATTTGAATACTTCTAGAACTATCCAGAAGAATTTTCTAGGATTTGATGAAGTTTAATACAATTCCCATGATGCCCCATTTATTGCCTTTACAGAGATTATGGAGAAATCCCTCAATGCGCCCAAACATAAATTGCAATGTCTCATTTACATGAACTCTCTCGGAGGAAATTGATAATATCAAAACGAGTTGATGCTTTAATACAGGCCCGACGAGAGGGGGGGGGGGGGGTCAGGCAGGGCTGGTGCCCCGGGGCCCGACCCTCCCAGGGGGGCCCGGCGTCCTAGGAGGATGGGCCCGATCAGGCATTGATTTATTTTTGCCTTTATGTGACTTGAGTTTTCATTTAGTGGATGCAATGAACTGTCTGTGAACAAAGTTACAAAGATTGAAATACTTATTCTGTCAAGTGGACAATATTTTCCTTTACAAAGCGCTTGTGCGAAGAACAACTGTCTCAAAGCGGTCAACCTTAGGCGATGGGGCTTCGCTATGCATTGTTCTCAGGTTCTAAATTAGCTTATTCGGCTTATGCACCAATCCTTCAAATAACTTTCTCATCCCCTCACTTATTTCGCCAAGGCCACGAGAGCCTGGGCTGCCCCGGTGTGTTTGGCCGACTAATTCAAGAGATTGAAGTTTTGCTTGACACGTCGAGCTTAGATATTTAGAGGTGATAGTGTTTATGAATGTATATGTCTAGCTATACGTATCGTATGCCATGCAGGCAGGTAAGTAAAATAAATTTTAAAGTAGCGTTCACACAGTAATTCACTTTATAGATATTGTTGATTTAAGGGGCGGAACAGCGAGGTCATCTTCCCATAGTAATTCACTTTCGCTCTATGTGAAAAATTATCATTTCTGGCTAAATATCTTGCGAAGGGGTGGGATGATTCTGTTGTCAAACAAAGATAGAAGAAATGCATGCGAAATTGTTCATCTTCTCGTATACTGAACTGAGAAATTATTGCTAACAACGGAATAATCTGTATTTTAGGTGCAATATAATTATTCAATACGATCGACAATCCTAGGTACTTGGGTTCGTGCGCAAATCATTTCTGATTGAGGGATTTATTGAAAACCTATATTACGGTCGGTAGGCCTACTAGAGTTGGGAAATGTATGCCAAGGCTGAAACTAAGGTAACATTCGAGTACTTTTTTGGACAGAGTGTTTAACTAACCAGGAGAAAATGTAAATTAAGCTAGGGCACTAAACTTTGTTTTCCAATTCCACTCATGGAACGTCAGTGGTTTGGGCAGATGACCTAGCTCTTCCGCCCCTTAGTGCAACAATAAGTAACGTCAGTGGTGTGCATTGCGATGGAGAAATTAATACAATTAATACATGTATCATGACAAATAGAAATAAACAGTGTCATCACTCCACTACTTAAGCATTGTAGTTCATGGTCCAGCCAGTGTGTGGCGCGGAAGTCGCGCCGAACCATAAGCACGTGTGACAGTAACCCACGAGGTTAGTACTGTAATATCCTGTGCGCGAGAAGTCATATTATTCGAGGGAATTTGTTTCTTTGTAATAGTTTACGAATGTCTGTGCAGTGCTTTGTGTGTGCAAACAACTAAGTTTTCTGTTGTTTCGGGAAAATGTCGTCATGTTTTGTTCCTGGAAGTAAATCAGGTTACGAAGAAAATCTGATGGTAGACATTTTTTCACACCGCCAAAAGAAACAAATCTGTTTGCGAAATGGGCGAGAGTTATTGCGTGGAAAGATAAGCAATTGTCGATCAAAAATAGAATCTGTGACGAGCGTTTTTCGGAAGATTTAATTATTATAAAGGCGGACTGTTTCGTAGTGAACTATGAGAACGTGGAAATTCCTCGCGTGAAGTGGAAATTAAAACCAGGATCAGTACCTCACATTTTTCAAAATTTACCGAAATATCTATCCACTGATGTAAAATCACGAAAGCCGCCCAGTAGGATACGGAATGAAGGCAGCCTTCCGTGGTTACTTGTTCTATTTCGTGCCTTCCTTACCTAAAACGGAAAAAAATCCGTCTTAATAATAATAGGCCTAAAATAATAATAGTTGTTGATTCATTAGGGACTTAACGACATCGTGGTCACGTAGCCCCGTGTGTTTGGGTTTGTTTAGAATTCGTCTGATAACCTTTGTCATTATGATGTCTGTAGTAGTGTGTGAATTTGGAATTGAGGTAGGATTTGGGTAGGAAGCGGCCGTGTCCTTCAGTTAGGTACCATCCCGGCATTTGCCTGGAGGAGAAGTGGGAAACCACGGAAATCCACTTCCAGGATAGCTGAGGTAGGAATCGAACGCGCCTCTTAACATTTTTGCCTCTCGAGGCTGAGTGAACACCGTTCCAGCCCTCAGACCAGTATTATTTTTTTGGCAGAGCTGGGAATCGAACCCGGACTTCCGTGGTGATAGCCAAGTGGCCAAGAATGAGGCGGACATATAATAATAATAATGGCCAACCTGCGAATAAAATAAACGGTCATCAAATTCTTCGCTTCCGTTACCGTCCTCCTGATCTTCGGATCTTGTTTCAACTTTGTCTTCAGTATCAGAGTCACAAATTCCTTTCAAATTACTGAATCATAAACTAGCTATTCGTTATCTTTGAGCAGAAGGCGACACGCTTTATCTGCATCCTTAGCTTTTCGTAAGGCGCAATCTCCTTACTGATATTAACTAACAGTAAGCCAAACAATCGGTATAACAGCACACCTGCCACTCACTGACAGAATGTAACATCATTGGGAGCGCTGGTACTATCAATCTCACGCTGACAAAATATTACACGTGTTAAAGTTATTTTTAGGCACGCTATTTCACAACTCCAGAAAAATGCTTACTGAGGTTTGGTGTAAGATGTCACGAGACGATAAGATCCTAACTTGAACTGTTTGCTTGATATTAAAACTAATATAACGAACCATGGAGCTGTCAGACCAATGCGCGACTAACGGAGGGTTTTAAACGATAGTTCTACATGGGGACAGAGAATATTAATACTAACGTTTTGACAGTATTATTCATAAGTCTAAACACACAATTTGTTGTAATCGTTAAGAGGTTTACGTAGCCCAGCGCGTATCCCACTATTGAACAGCTGACTGTGTAGCGTTGGTGATCAGCGCCGCTAGCGCTAGCCGAGCGGGGCGCGGTTGAACTCGGTGAGTGATAACACTAATTATTTCTATTCGTCATGCATGTATATTGCATGAAGGCAACCGCGCAGATTTTCCTAAGACCAAATATTTGAACTCTGCTTAATTTAGAAGAAAATTAAGATGAAGTATTGTCGAATATTAATATAAATGCAATTTTGTTGTGAGCTGGTGCAGTGGCTATTATTATTATTATTATTGGGCATTTCTACGCCGTTTATTCCAAAGAGCAGCATCGATATGCAAAGCACTTATTTTTCAGGACCCGAAGAGATACTTTCCCTTGCGAATCAAGCCCTTTCGTGATACGCTTTAACCTCTCAGTACCGTTAAACATAAATTGAGTTGCTCTCTTTATCTACGACTTAGAAATTGCTCCGGGTCCTGATGTAGCCGCGGAAGGAATGCAGGATTCGGCTTTCCGACTGCGGTTTCATTCGTAATCTTACTCAACAGTTAATAATAGGCCTATTTGTCGTTACAGTTGTTAATTCATTTAGGGGTTTACGACATTTAACCCGTGCACTTGGTAACTAGCAGGTCTAGTATCACTGGCGGGTAATGAACCATTGTCGCTCAGTTGGGGATCGTTTGCATCAACTAGTACTGTAGATATAATTCAGTATTTGCTGACGCGTTAATTTTCCGGTTTGTTTCTGAAGGCCTCCACGTTATTGAATGAAGTTGACTGTAAAGCAGTAGTTTTCACAAATATTAATGAAGTAAATTTCAAGATTCTCAAACAGCGAACCTGCGAATTGTGTAGACTGAAAGGGAGGCGAGTGGTTGTTGTATAACAACAGAGGTGTATTGGCAACATTGTTGTAACTATTTGTCTTGGAGAGTAGAAACTTACACCCTCTTAAAACCACCCACTGCTGGACGAAAAGCAGGGTATACACTGTGCTGTGCTATAGCCTCTGTAACATGATCAATCGCATGCCGTATTCTTAGTTGCCGACTGGGAATGCGTTAGCCGTCGTGACTATTACTGTAATTATTAAGGTTACGAGTGTGGTAGGTGTCCCTGGACTTGAAATAAGGTACTATCCAGGCATTTGTCTGGAGGGAGTGTGAAAAACCACACTCAGGATAGCCGCTGTCAGCACCGGGATTCGAACGTCCGATTTGCAGACTTGCTGTAGACTCCCATCACGGTCATTGGTGAGCTACACCGCGGGGTCTTTCTTGAAGGTGCGAGAGCTTTTCTATAGCCACTAAATTTCAATGGTCACCAAATTTTTACTCCAAAATGTCACAAAAATATTCACCCAAATGGCCTATAACTCAATAATTTGGACTTAATTTTTGCAATATTTTCCGGAGGAGGATCTCCGGACCCCACTCGGAGCTTGGTGATATTCCATCTCCCAGATCCCCTGTGTGTCTACTCCCCCATAATCTTGGCTTAAATCCGCCCCTGACGGTCACTAGTCCTAGATAGGGTTGGGGATTTTTAGGAGAACCTGGCTCTAATTTTGCTTACTGCAAAGCAATATTAAATTATAAGAAATCCACTGACTGCAAATTACAAAATATAGTTCAAATTCACATTTTCTTCTTGTGTGAAAACAAATCACTGATCAGCTGCAATCTACTGATAGCACATAATAATTTGACTTACGTATGAGTACTGTATACTTGTGGCCAATTAAGAAAATATATTTTGCTTTGTTTGTACAAAGATGTGTGATCGCCGTTCAACCAAAACACTTACCAGTGTTTAGGCTTGGACCAAGGGGCGTGACTCTTCAAGAGCAGCAAATTTTAAGAATGTCAACATGAAAACTCTATATGTTAAACTTATTTTAAAATAAGTCTTGACTTTGTCTAAAAATCATGTACCTTTATGAAAAGAGATTACTTCATATGTCACAGAGGCCGTAGTATTGCTCTGTGTACAGTATATCCTTTCCACCTCTTTTAACATGCGTTCAGTAAGCCGAACTTAATGTTGATTAATTTTTGGGTCTGAGGAAGTCGTGGTCATCAGTCCTTTCTACTTACTGTGCGTGTAGAACTCTATCCGAAAAACTATTATATATCTGAAGTTAATAATATATTTTTAATTCATTTGGGATAGAATTGGGGAGGAAATTAATGTACGATGGTGCAACTACAGCCTTTGGCTATAGGGTTAAAACGATGAATCATGGAAAATAAGCTGGAATCACTGACGGTGGAATTCGAACTCACCTGTTTTCGAGTTCATGGACACCAGCTTTTCAATGTGAATTTTTTTCCCAAGTTAAACACTGTGAAAGCGATGAAATTTCGGTCCGATGAATGCATTTTCATTTCAAATTGTGTACGACAAACGAGCATATTACTTTTACGAGTATCACTGAAGTTCAAAAATTATTGATATGAAAGAGGATCTGCAGGTCCATAAATCTGAACATTGTGCATGCTTACAGTGTTACCTCTTTGGGGCAAATTTATATCTGTCAAACGACAAAACTAAACAGTAGACTATAGTGAATTCAATGACAATTATTACCTAGTTTTCGATGGCTTTACTCTTAATATGTATTTTTGTTAATTGAAAATAGTAGTGGGATGATGACAGAGCTGCGACACTTCTTTTTGAACCCTCCTCGTATCGGCCCCGAACTTGATATCTCGCTAACCAAACAAGGGATTAGAACATACAGGGTGTCCTAGCACTGCTAGTAATGCCCCCTACTTTCCTATAGCCTCTTTATTTAATTCAAAGACCAAAACTAAAAGATCATTCGCGAGTAGTGGGGTAGTGTTGGTTTTCTCAAGTCGCGCTCGTGCTTGAATATGTATGCCTATGTTGGGAAAGGGTTAGGTGGAGGGGGAGGAGTATGGTCGAGTGAGGGGTCGTTTAGATGGTATTTTTTCCGCTCTAGGTGATGGTGAGGTTATTTTTTTTAAATGGATGGAATTGGGAAACGCCATTTGGGGTAAACATGTTTTTTGACATTTTGGCGATGAGTGCTTTTTGTATGCATGCGCACTTGAGGAGTTTTGTAAGAGGGCGGGCTTTTTAAATGATGATTTATAGATGAGTTTCTTTTAAATATGTATTGAAATTAACCCCAAAAAACTAATAGGTCATCGGCTTTTTACTATTTCGCTAACCAATAATCGGATTTAAACCTATGAGGTCTCGTAGGACTCGTGGTGAACTCTCCTTTTCTATGGACGGGGTATATCCACCCCAAAATAAAAACGTGGTAAGGGGGGGGGGGGAGCTGCTACATTTAGGAAGTTGTGAGCCCCTGCGACCTTGGAATGGAAGGAGTCATGCTAGGAGGGCGAGCTTGGATTCGTTTTTTTTTCGTCTCGTCGTGCTCTTTACGGGAATGTAGGTGTCGAAAAGGTGAACATAGGCTTTTGGGTCTAAAAATGCGTTTTTCACATTTTTGCCGATTTTTGGAAAACGGAAAACGTGATGATGACGTGTGTGATAGTATTTTTTCGTCTCAATGTCCTCTTTACGGAGATGTAGGTACGGAAAAGGTGAAAAGCTGGAAAACACGGTTTTTGATGTAAAAGTGGGTTTTTGTGATTTTCCCTCATATTGCGAAAAGTGAAAACGTGGGGATGACGTGTGTGATAATATTTTTTCGTCTCATTGTCCTCTTTACGGAGATGTAGGTATGGAATAGATAAAAAGCGTGAAACATGGTTTTTTATGGAAAATGTGTTTTTGTGATTTTCCCTCATATTGCGAAAACCGAAAACGTGAGGATGACGTGTCTGATAGTATTTTTTTCGTCTCTTTATTCTCTTTACGGGGATATAGATATGGAAAAGGTAAAAAGCTGGAAACATGGTTTTCTTATGGAAAAGGTGTTTTTTGTTAATTTTCGCGTTATTTGGAAAACGAATGAGGCGAATTTTATGACGGGCATGTCGATGTATTTGTGTCGTTGTTCTGTTTACGGGAATGTAGGTATGGAAAAGCTGAAATCATGATTTCCGTCATTTTTTTTTTGAGATCGTTGAGGAAAACGGGGAAAAAGTAAGAAACCAGATTTGAAGTCACGTTATGTTAAGCGCTATGATGTTGGTAAAACACTTATGCATTATTATTATTTGTCATGGCTTGTCAGGGCTCACACGCAGAGAGAGAACTTGCTTGATGAAATGAGCATTGAAAGCATTGAGGTTGACCCACGGCGAGCCAGACAGACAGTGGTCTTATCATCGAACGTGCCTCGCAGCAGAGAGAGATAACAGCCTGTTGTTCGCATGCAGGTGGCTGTTATCTGACCCAGACGTGTAACTCGATATCGCGATGAAGGACATACAGCTCTGTCGAAAAGCTGATCATTGCATTCCCACGCATACTCATGCAAAGATTGCAAAGCTTGTGAGAATCAGTCTGACTTGTGCGCTCCACGACATTCTACGCTTAGGAACAAAAAAAGTAAAGTGTTAACTTTGCATGTTGTTGAGGAGACATATATGTTCTGAGGGTAAGAGAGACTCATCATTCTTGTGATCATCTTTGAAGGCAACGGATGCAAGTGCCTTATGCTCTTTGTAAAAAATTACGTGAACCGCGGCCATACTTGTACTAAGGTAGGTTCATTATTGTTAATTATGACATGATTGGTTTTATTGTTATTTTGTGTATGCGTGAAAAGTAAGTTAGTGACTGATTGTATTTTTTGGGGATATTGTTTGTTGCAGATTTTAAAAAAACGCCATTAAGTCTGGGAAAGCAGACAGAGAGACAGTGACAGTGACAGTGGCGGCAAAGAGCACATTTGCTGAAAGCATTATAATTCATTATATGGTGAGTACATGTTGTTCCATTACTTTTATTGTTGTTGTTTTTGTTAAAGGTATGCCATTTATTTCACGGAAATGTATAAACTTAAGGCGTGTATTTATTATTGTTTCAGAATGAAGACGTGTATGGAGTGAACAGGCTTTAACTACCTTGACGCTTGCGAAATAAAAAAAAAGGTGAGCTATGAATATAGATTAATTCTTTTCTTTGTAAATGTCCTTGTTACTTTTTGACTGAGTGTCTTATCTATGTACGCACACTTGAAACCTTTTGTTTTTAGCAACTCTTATGAATGAATGAATGAATGAATGAATGAATGGATGAATGAATGAATGAATGAATGCACATGTTTAATGTATATAACCATGACTAATAACGGATTGTATTGGTTTGTTTTTCAGATAAATCGTTGGAAACAAATCAACAGAAACCTTTGTTGGTGATCATCTCCTGCTGGGGCCAATTGTAAAGAATCATCATTAAATTGCTACGACCATTGTGTGCCTGTGAGTGTGATTGTGTGTCAGTCAGTGAAAGCGATAAGTGTGGCCGTGTGGAATTGCTGGTTTTGGATTAACCTATTCTAAGGTAAGGTTTGCACGTTTTTTAGTCCATTTTATAATCATGTCAATATCAGAGAGTGAAGTGTTAGTGTGGCAGCCTTTGGCCAAATGTTTCAAAACGCGAGTTTGCTCCGGCCGAATTTACAATGCGAATCACTGTCTGTTGCCTAAAGATTTTGTGGAATTATGTTTTCCCATTTTTTTTGAGTGAATGTGAAGAAGGCTTAAGATTGCATCAGGCTTTAAAAATAAATTTCGAACTACTATGTGAATTTACGTTGATATAAAATAATGTTGAAGAGAAACACACCTTCAACCTTTGTACAAAAATGGAGAAAGTACTGATAGCTGATAATTTGGAAACGTGGTATCAGGAGAAAGCTATTCAAGCGCTTATTACTAAATTTGATAAGTTGCAACAGGGTCCCAGTGGCTTGGCCCTCAATAGCATTGCCTATTTGCAAATCAATATTTGTAAATACAATCCATTGAATGCAGGAAGTAGCTATATTGCCACACCGAGCTTTATCGCTTCCAGAAAGGCAGTGATCAACATATGCAATAAAGACGATTACTGCTTTCTGTGGAGTATAGTTAGCTGTCTTAACCCTGTGAATACACACGTAGTGATAGACCAGGGCAGTACAAGGATGTGTTTAACCACATGAAACAAACTCTCAATCTCGAGCGTGTTTCATTTCCCATGCCTCTAGATAAAATTCATTTATTTGAGAAAGATAATCCAAATTTCTCCTTTATGGTGTATGGCATCGACGGATCCAATATTGTGGGCCCCTTGTATGCCACCAAACAGGTAAAGCAACATCACATTCACCTGCTTTTCCTGTCTGATGGGGATAAAAGCCATTATTGTTGGATAAAGAATTTAGGAAAACTGGTAAGCAGCCAAGTGTCTAATCATGATGGTAAGAAACATATTTGCGAGTGCTGCCTTCAATATTTTACAACTGATGAACTTTTGAAACGACATACGGAAGACTGTGAAGGGCAGACGGCAGTAAAGCTAGTCTTGCCCGAAGGGAATGACGCAGTCTTAAAATTTAAGGCCACTAATAAACAAGACATGGTACCATTTACTGTTTACGCTGATTTTGAGGCCCTTACTGTTCCCATTCAGGGATGTGAACCAAGCCCCCATACAAGCTCAACCTATCCAGTGCAGAAACATGAGCCTTTTGCTGTAGCCTATTATGTTGTCTGTCACTATGATAATTCACAATGTGAGTATGTAAGTCACAAAGGTCAGGATTGTGCGCGGTGGTTTGTTGATCAAATGGCAGCTTTAGCAGGCAAAGTAGAAACTATTTTGAACAACCCTGTACCAATTCAGATGAATGATGTACAGCAAAGAGAATATGATCAAGCCACCACCTGCCACATATGTGAAAAGCCAATCTTAGGCGGAGAAAAAAAGTAAGAGACCACTGCCACAGCACAGGGCATTTTAGAGGTGCTGCCCATAACGAATGCAATTTGAAGTACTCTACACCTCGCTTCCTTCCTGTCTTCTTACACAATTTCTCCCGGTATGACCTTCACTTCATTGTAAAACAATTTGCTCATGTAGATAAGAGCAAATTCAGCATTTTGGCGAAGAACCATGAGAGCTTTACCTTACTTTCATGGAGAAAGGGAAGCATGAGCATTCGCTTTCTCGACTCATTCAAGTTTATGTCCAGTTCGCTGGATAGTCTTGTGAAAGGCTTAAGCGAAGATGAGTTGAAACATACCCATTCCCCCTTTACGGATATAAATCAATTTAAATTGTGTGTTCGTAAAGGCCATTTTCCTTATGATTATGTGGAAAGTTACGAGGTGCTTGAAGAAACGTCTTTGCCGCCAAGAGAAAAATTCTTTTCTCAGTTAACTCAAAGCACCATTAGTGAAGAAGACTATGGGCCAGTATGCTATGCACTACTTAAAATTAGACGTGTTGTTGTTGACCGACGTTTTTGAAACGTTTCGTCAGCTATGTCACACGATTTATGGCCTTGACCCCGCCCACTACTATACCAGTCCAGGGTTAAGTTGGGACGCCGCCCTCAAATTTACCCACATTGAGCTTGATTTACTGACGGATCCCGATATGGTACTGATGATGGAAAAAGGGATTCGTGGGGGATTCGTATCGCTCAATCAGCGACATGCCAAGGCAAATAATCATTACATGCCTGATTATTGTCCCGAAGAACCAGAATCCTACCTAATGTATTTCGACGTAAACAATTTATACGGTCACGCTATGAGTCGACCACTGCCGTACAGAAACTTTGTCTGGCTGTCTGAGAATGAAATTAAAGATTTTAATGTGCATAGCGCCAGCAAGCAATAGGACGTAGGGTATGTTCTTGACGTTGATTTAGCTTATCCCCCCCATCTCAGACAGCGACATGGTGATTTCCACTTTTGCATAGACAAAATGGCGCCGCCCGAGAGTAAGGGCAATCATAAGAAATTGATGGGTACCTTGTATGATAAAAATCACTATGTGTTGCATATTGACATGCTGGTAGAATGTTTAGCCCAGGGCTTAACCCTGAACAAAATCCATAGAGGTATTTCTTTTTGTCAGAAACCGTGGTTGAAACCATACATGGATTTGAATACCAGTCACAGACAAAGTTCCACTCAACCATTTCAAATAAACTTTTTTAAACTGATGAATAATTGTATCTATGGCAAGAGTTTGGAAAATGTACGGCAGTATAGGGACAATAAATTGGTCAATAGCATGGACAATGGGGAGCTCAAAAATATATTGCAAAACCAAATTTCAAATCTTTAAACATTATTGATCATGATCTACTGACTATTGAACTTGCCAAAACTAAAGTGGTCATGAATAAGCTTATCTATTTAGGCCAAGTCATTTTAGATTTTTCAAAATTGCACATGCATAAATTCCATTATGGTTTTGCAATACAGCGATTTGGTACCATTTCCTTGTTATATACAGACACGGATATTTTTATTTACCATATCCATGACTGTGATCCGTATGTCGTTATCAAACAAAACCCAAAATGGTTTGACACGTCCTCGTTTAGTGAGAAGAACGTGTTCGATATCCCCCGTCTGAACAAAAAAGAAATTGGTTTAATGAAAGATGAGTGTTCAGACACCATGATGACTGAGTTTGTAGGTCTCGCTCCGAAAATGTATAGTTTTCGACAGGTGGATCGATGCGAATCTATGCGAGCCAAAGGGATTAGCCAGCATGTGGTTAAACGACTCTGTGTGGATGATTATTTACATGTCCTTCAGACCCACACAGCCATGGCACATAGTCAGTTTAGGATTCTCTCGAAAAATCATGATTTATTTTTAATGAAGCAGCGAAAACAAACACTCGCTTTGTTAGACGACAAGAGACAGTGGTGTCAGGATATGATGACAAGCGTCCCATTTGGTTACAACCAGTAATGGTTGTAGCTATTGTTGTAGTACAACACGGCAAGTGTTTGGTTTGGTTGCTATCAAACGCGAGATGCCATCATGAGCCTCGGAATAAAAAAAATAAAAAATTGTAGTGTATCATATAATTTTTGTTTTTTAACCTGTGTGCATGGATGTATGCATGGATGTGTGAATGCCCGTAAATAGTTGTACATAAACTGTATGTCTTGTGCTATTTGCCTGTCACCGCATAAATAGAGCCATGCATCAACGTTTGCATGGTTCACTGTGCACAGGCTAGATTAAAAACATGTTGGCTTTTTAGGTTCGGTTAGGAAAAAAAACAAACAAGTAGCCACCCTCACTATTGATGTTGCTTAGTAGGCCTCATGTTTCAGCAAAGTGACCATTCACCCTCAGTAGGCATGCGGCTTAATAGGCCACACTAGGGTGTGGCTTAGTAGGTCTCATGCAAGAACAAAAGAATAATAATAATCTGCTGCTTTTACTGTGCACAATCTCTCACTTTATGGCTAGAGTTATGAGTGGTGATATATTTGAAAACAACACCAGTCCAATATCTGAATAGAAATTGTTTTTTTAACCTCTTTCATGTTATGCTTGAGGCCTACAGCTAAAAAAAGTCAACAGAAAGATGGTTATTTATTTGTGTTTTGCATATTTTTTATTTTCTTTTTGCTATTGACTTAGGGGACAGACAGTGTATATAGTACATAGTATTTTTATTTATTCACTTAGTAAACGGCAACGACTACTTTTCAGATTCAATCATGAGCCATGATGAAGATCGTTTTATCGTCACAAAACACACCTCGTTCAATGAATATGCCACGATGGTGTCTCATAATCCTCAACGTGTGGCCTATCCTTCAGAATATAGGAACACAAAAGTACGCATTGATACCATGTTTTATGACAACATTATGGCTGATGACATAGTTTATGATCCAGGTCATCACTATTGTAAATCCTGTATGCTAAATTTTGGTTTTGAAAATAATGTATCCACGCAAGTGGTTCATAAAGCATGGTACGGTTTAACCATGAATCAAGTGTTTGTTAAATTAGCTGACGAGGATCATTTTGCAGATTTCTGGTGTACAATATGTACAAAACCCCTGTTTAATGTTTATTTTCCAATAACCTCTCAAATGTTTTTTTTCATTTTTATAAATTTCCTGCTGAGGAACGAATCACTTCGTATCGACAACAAGCATTTCGGCACCTTTGTCTTAGCTTACCTATCAATCAATATTCGCCTCATAGAATGAGATTCGTTAGAAACTAACAGCAACATGTCATGATTATGGCTTTTTTTTGTTTACATTCGGCTTTCAGGTGCATACTTGACGTTTAGAATACATTTGGCTATTTTTTGTTTGTTTTAGTTTATCGTTTATTCACGTTGATGAACACATACACACTGGTTTAAATTTGTAGTTTTGAATATGTTTCTTTCTTGGTTTGTTGGATGTAGACATGGTTATTAAATGCATAGCGTGTTAACTTTGCCTTTTATAGGTTACCAACAGCATTCAGATGTTTGCTCTTAGTATCTGTTGATACTATTTATTTAACAGAATGCAGTGTGAATTTGCACAACAACAGGGCAAAAGAATACAAGTCATTCGACAAGGGAATGATAGGCTAATTCCCATTCACAACAGAGACATGCATTTACCTCCAAGAGATCTTGAAAATGATTCACACTTAATTTTGATAAAACATTTCCTATTAAATAATTTCCAAATGTATGTTTGGACTGAAAATGATACAAACATTATTATTATATTTTTGTTAATTTATCCAATACTATCTATCTACAACTTTAGGTCATAAACACTCAGGCTTAAAAAAAACTTTGATGTACAAAGTTATTGTTGCTGTTGATGTAATATAAGAACGAGAGTTTTAGAAAGTAACACACTTTTCTTTGGTTATAGACAACCATGGACGCCTTGAACGCCATTGGTCAAGATTGTGGCTTTGCACGCAAGAAAATGAGTGAATTGCCTACCCAAACACCCTTTCGCATACATAAAATTCAAAAACTGAAAACCAAATTTGGTGAACGAGCTCTTTGCATTTGTCAAGACTTTGAGACATTTCTTCCCACACGATTTAATAACCTACCTGATAATGTCATGGAAGATGTCAATTCCAGTATTCACCCTGTCTATTTAATTTATGAAGGTGAAAAAATAATCGATGCATGGTTCGTTTTGTAAAAATTGAAAACGAATAATCATTGTACGCTAGCCGTGACTTTATGTTTATTCAAGCACTACTCTTCAATAACTATATGGTAATAAAATAAAATTATTTTTTGGTGCTCAACAGTTTGACGTTTATTAATTGTTGCTCAACGTTTACCATGATAAATAATAATAAAAATAAATTTTCAAAACTTATGCTTAATGGTAGAATTTTTTGTTTATAGGTTTAGTACAATTACCATGTATATAATTTTTTATAATAATGATGAAACTATTAGTTAAAATGATGGACTTTGGTCCTTTTTTATTGATTGTGATTTAAAATAGCATTTATAGCAATTTTTAAGCAATTTTTAATTATTATTATTATAATGATTATAATTTATAATGATCAAATTCTAGTAACATGTTATTTTATTCAATAATAAGCGTTTAACAAAAACCTGGTTCTAGAGTAGATAAAGATTTCATGCTGCCATTCGTTCTGCTAGACTGGCATTTAAAGCTGATGAATAATGATGGACTTTTGTCCTTTTTTTGATTGTTTGTGATTTAAAAAATAGGTTTAGTACAATTACCATGTATATAATTTTTATAATAATAATGATGAAACTATTATTTAAAATGATGGACTTTTGTCCTTTTTTATTGTTTGTGATTGAAAAATAGATTTACTACAATTAGTAATTTTTATAACGATGCACTGCTGTCCCTTTTTTATTGTTTGTCATTTATGTCATTTTATTCATTTTATTTATAATTATAATGATGAAACTATGAGTGAATAATAATAATGGAAAAAACACAACATGGACTCTTGTCTTGTTATTTATCATTTGTCATGATAACAGTGATACTATACATTTTTTAAATAAATTCATTACGTTAAAGTCCATATCTAGATAAAAGTAATTTGCTCTTCATAGCACCAATCACTATAAATGCTGCCATTCGTTCTGCTAGACTGGCATCTGAAGCTGTTAATCGTTGCTTGGCAATGCTTAACAAGACTTTGTCGGCAATGCGTCTTAGTGTGGGATCACTGTTTTCATAGGCTTTATCGTGATTAAGGCATGCATGATCCAAAGCATTGATTCCCATATCCCCTCTCCTCAAACGATCTTCAAGACGAGTACCAGGGCCGCAAAAGCTGTAAGCTGGTAAGTGAGCTTCGAATGGTAAGTTTTTAATGATGTTATCAATAATTCCACGGCCAGTACACCTGGGACATAGAGGTTTCAATCGGTGAAAAACACTTTTGTTGTTGTTGTTCTTTTTGTTCTTCTTCTTCTTCTTGTTCTTGCTGTTGTTGTTGTTGTTGTTGTTGTTGTTGTTGTTGTTTGTCGGCGGCTGCTGACGAGCATGGTAGGTGGTGGTTGTTTTCCGCATGACAGCCATGGAATGATGAAACAATGTCTTTACACTGAGTTTTATGACCATGATATAATTTCATTAATTGGCATGTGGCACACTGTCGAATGGAAGGTATTTTTGCCATGGTTAATTGCTTGTGATGGGAAAAATGACTGCATGGTTGTAGTTCACTCAATACAGAGTCGTTAGTCCACTCGGCAGGCGCCTTTTCCCAAATTTTTTGACAGCGTTGGCAGCAACATAAAAAAGAAATGATTTAGGTAGTGCTAATAATTCATGTTGTGTAAAGCTAATCAGTTTTTTCATGCACACAAAGAACTTTCCAATAGCCTTGTCGATTGTAGTGGCGTCCATGTCTATAACGTTGATGTTATCACCTCACGTGTGCACGTCTCACTGCTATCATTGGACGATACACTTTGTTTTAATTTTGTTGAACAACTCCCAACATGCACTCGTGGTGAGCCAATGAAACAATTGCCATGCATGCGCTAAGGCTTTATTCGGAATATTGTCGCAAGGACAAGTGACCATAAGCGTTTGCAGGGATGGACAACCCAGATCTAAAAGGTCAATACATTGACAGTGAGAGGGTAAAAATGGTTGAAGCCACTGGCGTTTTTCACTCCCTTTAACAAATAAGACATTGGCCGTGGACAAATGGGCTTTCATAACGATGTCAAGATACTTGTAAGAAATATCACCATTTTCCATGCTAACTGCAAATGATTTTCAATCCATTGGCTCTGTTTTTTATCTTTTTCACTAAGCAACTCGAAAGCATAGGGAGGTTTAAACACCAAATGAATAGGGTTAGACACCCAAAACGTACTACAATCGATAAAAGCGACTTCCTTAAATATAAATTTGTTGTCTGCAATTTTAAACCCCTGACAATCCACGATGAGTGTACGCATCATGCTTTTATTTTTACTTGTTACCTCATTGACGTCTAATCAACAACTAACCCATGCCATGGCTTAACATGGCAAAGTCAAAGGACTTTAGGAAAAAAAGAAACAAATGAATTGAACAACAGCTAAATATTTTTTTGAGGTTTTATTCATAACATAAAAACACTTACACTTTTATTACTAAGTTTGTTGGCTTAATTTGGAACAGCATTCAAATGAATAGTTTGCACATACGGTCCACAGGTATCTCCTAGTTTTGCAGGGTCTGGTACAATAACAGGATAATTCAAACTCCATGGAATATTGCCCACATCATAGCGTTTGAGGTAAGGGCAGGATGGACTCCATCGCTGATGATCGCTAAAGGGTCGATCCCCTATTTCCCAGTTTCCAATTTCAATGTTGCAAAAAATACACTTGACCACATCCCCACGTTTTAAGTAATAAAATCCGCTCGCAGCTGATTCTCCACAATCCATAAAGGGAACTGTCCATGTTTCAAAAGTTTTCAGACGATTGAATTCACATTTTAAATTCCATGGTTTGTCTGTCACGTTGTTGTTGTTGTTGCTGTTGCTTATTGAGGGACACATGATGTTTGTTGTTGTCATATGTGCGCACAGTGGCAGAGAGCAACAGATACTGTGCATGCAGACGCTTATCATCAATCCTATGAATGATGATCTTTTTTTTTCATTCGACCACAGATGGCTTTCATGCTGGTGACATAATTGGACAAAGGATGATATTTCACTTGTCTAGCATGAATAATCAAACAGTAGGCACTGGTATGGTCTGGGACATTTTCTTGTGTTTCAAAATCTACCCTTAAATCAATGGTGGTGATTTTCATAGATTCTTCTAGATACGAACAGTCGAAAACAATCAGTGGTGCTTTTGCTTTAAACCCTTGTGGTGACAACATAGGACAATCCTGTTTTTCATAATAAGACGATTGAAATTTAGCGAACATGTCATAAAGGGGACCAAACTTATATTTTGAAAAATTGAGTTCCAACCCCTCATAGGGAAAGCAAACATTATTTAAAAATAGTCGTATATTTCTCAAGTGAATGTGATCAAACAAGGTGACATCTTTGCTTTGTTGGTATTTTCTATTGGTTTGAAAACCAATAATAACATAGAGGGGTCTCTCAGTAGAGCGAGTCGATTTGACACTCCAACTATGTGTGTCTGTGGTAGGTAGCAAGGGGTATTCATGTAGACACCAACTTCGAAAGGCGATGGGCAAGGCTTTATCTTTTTTCACCAAATTTAACATGCTTAGCTTTTTACGATCCGATAGCGTCACATGGGGCACTTTCCATAGTAATCGAAGCAGTTGAATTTTTGAGTCTATCACTTGGTCAGAGGCTCCTTTCAGCGCATTATAATCACTGCGGTCTCTCGCCAGATACAAACTTTGTCTTGCGTTTAAAATAATACGCTTGTGATCTTCGGCAAAGCCAAGGAGTAATTTTAAGGGTAGGAAGCCTGTAAAAGTGCCATCGGTATGAACAAGCCAGTTATTGCTACTGTTGGGACACCATCCTGCCATAGAAAGCGTTTTACTTTCCTCCTCGCTATAGGATGGATATAATTTCATAAGACTAGTCATGCCCACATTTCGAGTCATATCTATGACAATATCATTTATCACATAACGTACTTCAGAAAACAGAAAAGCCAAACCATGATTCGCCAACGCAGACGTTGTGGGTGTGCTGCCATCTGCTTTCATCAATTTACCCTCAATTTGAAGGACACTTTCATGAGGTAGAGTAAAATATCTTGATTGTTAATGACGAATTGAATCTCGTCATTGTTATTCAGTCCTGTTGCTTGAGGTTGATAGGAATGCATATCAATGCGCACGACGCCATCTTCCACTTGTATGGGATTTAACACTTGCAACAGCTCTTTGTTCATGATTGGGGTGTAGCGTATAACCAAAGCGTTGTAAGCGTTGTCGGTTTACTCGTGTCAACCGTTTCATACATGGCGGGCAACTAACCGACCTCGTAGACGTTGTTGTTGCTTTATAGATAAATTTCATAGCGTCTTTAAAACCCACTTTTAGGTCACAGGGGTGTTGGCGTCCAAGGAAATCAGTTGTTGGTTTCTATTCACTAAGCGTAAGGTAATATTACTAATATCACTGACACACACAGGATGATATAGAACCACTGAAGGGTTTTCACGAATAATATAGCCGCAAGGAGAGATGACAATAAAATCATCCAGGGAATGGCTTTGTTCTTGATTCGTAAATAAGTCTCTAATAATATTGCAAGTTACAGAAATGTGATGGTCCTCGATGAATTTCACTGGATAATCTGATTCATGGGGATGGTGAGCTGCCAACACTCTTGGTTTAAATCCTAATAAAGGACCAATAGAATGAACTCGTGTTTCAAAGTCAATGTTAAACGTAGAGAAAATACGACAGCGATGAGTTATTGTATTGGCTGTAAGTTCAAATTTGTGTGTCCCATCCGCAAATGGTTTGACACCAAATTGTTTTATCATCGACACGCTAATGGCCTCATGCACATCGTCTATGGTATAACCTCCAGGGGGTAGTGTCAACATATAATCATCATAATAAAATTTGTCATTAATATCCAGTTGAATATTGTAAATTCTGTTGTAACTTTCCAAAGAAATTAATCCTAGCACATAGGATTGTTCTGGTTGCAATTCAATGGGGGGAAAAACATCCAGGGACACTTCAGGCCCGCGACTGTGCACGGTAAAGGTCTTGGCGTTGACATTCATAATAATGAAACTATTGGCTTAACGGGACCTCTTATATAAAAAATGTAAACTCAAACGGCAACACTCTTGACTGTCAAAGGTTTGTTGACGATTCACATTATAGAATATCTTTACCCGGTTTCCCAAATAACGTAGCAACTCGATCGGGGGTGGTAAATTTCCATAACTGTCAAAGTACCATACTGTGGAACCTTGTTTTACGTAGGCTACAAAATGGGTTCCTGGGCCTGCATCATCATCTAAATTCATCATGGCTCGTTCTTCTTTCCACGGTGCTTTGGGTAATTCATTTCGCATAAATACACCTCGAAAATGAGAAATCTTTAGTTGTTTGGCATAGCTTTCCACTTCCTCATGGATCATGGCATGACGAGGCAGTTGCCTTAAGCGCTTATGGACATTTTTTTTCTTAGACGGTAGGCCACTACCTTCTGGATAAAAGACTGGCTTTAAAGGATTGCCATTTCTAGCTCCCATCGCAATGGCTTCTAACGTTTTATTGTGTCGCTCGCTTTCTTTGAGTTGTTGCTTGCCTTGCTCGACGGCTTTTATGGTTTTCGCTACAGCGCTGGCACCACCCAAAAGGGACCCCAAAGCTGCCAACCCTGCAAATAAAGCCGGCAAAAAACTCCCACCCTTAGCAACAGGAATGACTCGTCCACGATTTTGCTTTCTTCCTTTTCTTTTTATCGATACATGATGCTGCGATTTCGGAGCTGTAGACAATCGCACCGCTTGTAAAGCTTTTTCGATAGCCACTCTTTTTAGATTTTTTTTAGTTTTTTTTAGTTTTAACACTAGGTGTGAGGCAGATCGACTTGGTTTCCGACCTGGCTTTTTTCTCTTTTTGAGATTTGTTTTTTTCATGTTCATAGCATATCTTTTTTTCACCATGCTGCTACTTGGTGAACCTTTCGCAGCAAACATTTGATAACAACTAACGTAGAGAACCTTATTTCATAGCAGTATATTCCAATTCTATATAAAGCGGAAAATCATTCACCGTTTTCCCAGCTTCCTTTTCCTCAAACGTAAGCATAAGATGAAAGGATAATTCATCTCCAACATTTACTCTTTGATGGTTGTGAGCCAACACTCTATCACCGTTTAGTTGTATTTTTAAATGTTTCTCATCAGGCATGGCATATTTAATATGAATTACACCATCATAATGCAGTCGATAACGACTTAAACCGGAAGCAAGCATATAGGTAAGATCATCATTCACCAGTGGTGGTGGGGAATGGTTTCTGTCATTGTCCATTTTTTGATTTGACAGGTACACTAAAAATACAGATGGGACAAATTTATAAAGCCTTTTCATTTGATAGGTCACATAACGTTTCGTGCAGACATCATTTTCGTCTCGAGGCTCTTGCACATCAATAATACGAAGATGATTGGCTGAATAGCCCTCAGCGGTTAGTCTCGGGGCCATGTGATAGACACTTTGCACTTTGCGATCGATATAGCTTTGGGTTGCCACCTCTCGTGTCTGTTTTGACAAAGAGGCGGCCGTGGCCATGGTTACACGTGCTCGCCCAAACAAGTCCATGGTGATAGACGTTAACTAACCTATCCTACTCACCGCTTGCCTATATATATAAACTTTATACACACAAGAAAAAACTCAGTCGTCAACACAATGGAATTAATGAAACAACCCCATGCTTTGCCCGTCTCTGATTTGGTTTCAGAGCTATCACTGTCCGTGTGCGAACCTAAACGTCATGGCACCCTATTTCCATCTACCGTTAGATGTATTATGGTAGGGCCTTCGGGTTGTGGAATGACCAATGTTTTACTGAACATTATTACCGCACCTCATGGCCTACGATTTCAAAATATTTATATTTTTGCCAAATCCTTGTACCAGCCTCTGTACGTGTATCTGGAACAAATTATGTCTTCGTTAAATAAAAAAGCCATGGGCTATTGTACATTCACCTCACCTCAAGATGTCATTCAACCAGACCGCATGCAACCATATTCCATTATAATTTTTGATGATATTGCCACTCAACGACAGGCCATTATTCAAGAGAATTTTAGTATGGGACGTCATAAACAAGTGGATTGTTTTATCTGGCTCAGACCTATTCCAAAATCCCCATACAGTTGATTCGTGACAATGCCAATCTCATCGTTCTCTTCCGCCAAGACTCTAGAAATCTCTATCATATTTTTCAAGATCATGTGAATCCAGATATGTCCTTTACAGCTTTCACGCAATTGTGTGCTTCGTGTTGGAACCATCATCCCCATGCCTGTTTGGTCATAAATAAACAGAGTGAACGATGTGAGGGACGTTATCGCTTGGGTTTTGATCATTTTATTTCTGTTTAAAAAGACCCAGGGTTGGACATTTCCTGTTAGTGTGTCTTTACCTTTACCATGATGAACGCCATAGGGTGCAAGAAACATGTTCAAATCATGCAGCGTATTATTGAGGCACGAAATACGATTCGAGATAAATTTCGTGAATTGCAACGTTTAAAAAAACGTCAATCCTTTACCCATGAAGAAACATGCTCCATCATCGGTTGATCCCATGAGATTCAAACCTAATGCTTCTGCTGCTACTGCTGCTGCTGCTACCTCTCAAACCAAACCCATAACAAGTTCAAAATTTACTCAAACAGATTCCACACGACAGGTAAAATCCTCCTCCTCCTCCTCCTCTAATGTTAGTGAACAAGAACATCAAGAACATGAAGAAGAAGAAGAAGAACAACAACAACATGAACAAAGTGAAAGTGAAAGCGAAAGCGTATTTAGTCTTGAAAGAAAAAAATCCTCACCGCTTCAACAGTTTCTAAAAACAAAACAAAAATCTTCCGTCATAGCGGCAACACCGTCTTCCTCCACATCGTCTCCGTTTTCACAAGTCTTGGCAACCCCTCAAAATAAAGCTCAACTCAAAAACATTTTAATCAAACATTATGGGGCAACCCTGGAACCGTATCTGACCCTTCTATTTATTGGAAAGTCAGATACCACGTATGGTGTTCGCTATGAGAATGATAGTTTTAAAATTGGGGATTCATCCATTAAATTTGCTCGTACGAAAGCTGTCATTAAAAAGATCAACTATAAATTAACACCAGGTCTGTTAAAGCTGCTATTTTCTCGCACCCCCTCGACACAAGATTTTACGTCCGAGGACCTTGCTAAATATAAATCCATTTTATTAGACACCAACGCTCACAAAAGAAACTATAAATCCTCTCAGCAGGTCAATGCCAATATATCCCAAAAATATAAAACCATCATTGCAAACATCTTTGGTAAGCAAAAACATCACTCTGCTTCTGGTGTAAGGTTTAAGAAATTAAAACCCTACCAAGATATAACCTTTTGGAATAATCTCAATCAGTTAGTGGAGCGCTTATACTTGCTTCATGCATCAAAACAAGCTGGTCACACTGGACATGAGGCGGAAATCGCCCACATTGAACAACAACTCCGAGATGCTAAAATTATCTTATAAGCCATCACCCATCAAAGTGGGCATTGCTCATGAATTGCATAAACCAGCCCGACGCATTTATGAACGTCGTCGTGTCATTTCCAAAGGAATCGATGAACTTTGGCAGGCAGACCTGGTTGAAATGATTCCTTATTCTAACGTTAACGACGGTGTACGCTATATGTTGACTGTCATTGATGTCTATTCCAAAATGGCTTTTGTTCAACCAGTAAAAAATAAAACTGGTGTCTTAGTCACAAAGGCCTTTCAGCATATTATTGAACAATCAAAACGTCAACCTCACTTGTTACAAACCGGCCAGGGGAAAGAATTTTTCAACAAGGATTTCTCCAGTTTTCTCAAATCTAAGGATATTCACCATTATACCACCTATAGCAATCTCAAAGCTAGTGTAGTTGAACGCTTCAATCGAACATTAAAAAGTTATATGTGGAAAGAGTTTACAATACATGGTTCCTATCGATGGATAGACTGGTTACCTCAACTTGTGTCTCGCTACAACAACACCATTCATTCCACCATCGGCATGAAACCTCGCCTCGTCACCAAGAATCTACCCAGACTCAATAGACTGTTTAACCCTATAAAAAGGGTAGACCCAAGGCGACATCGCCTTAAAATTGGAGATTTTGTTCGCATTAGTAAACATAGAAGTGTGGTTTCAAAATCGTATACTCCACAATGGTCGACAGATTTTTTTAAATTCGCCAAGTCAAGCTAGGTCAACCAGTGACGTATCTCTTAGAAGATCAGAGCGGTCAACCCATTGATGGACGATTCTATTATGAAGAAGTGCAAAAAACATTATATCCCAACGATTATCTCATTGAACGAGTAATTAAAGTCAAAGGTGCAAAATATTTTGTAAAGTGGTTAGGTTTTCCTTCCACGTATAATTCATGGGTCAATAAATATAATTTTTTATAATAAAAACCTATTTAATTATTTAGAAAAAAAAACATTTCCAAAAATATGTATCACATGACCTTTCATTAAACGCACCCTTTTGTTTATTACATGTCCAATAACCTCTTTGTTCAAGCCCATGCCAATCTTTTATCATGATGTTATACACCCCCCCCCCCCATCGTTTCAAACTTTGCGTTGCATGATGAGTCCATAATGACCTAGGCTATGACATACACAGTATAAAGCCGCACACTGTATAATGACACCTGCCTCTTATCTCTCTGCTGCGAGGCACGTTCGATGATAAGACCTGTGTCTGTCTGGCTCGCCGTGGGTCAGCCTCAATGCTTTCAATTCTCATTTCATCAAGCAAGTTCTCTCTCTGCATGTGAGCCCTGACAAGCCATGACAAATAATAATAATAATAATAATGCATAGGTGGTTTACCAACATCATAGCGCATAACATGACGTGACATCAAATCTGGTTTCTTACTTTTTCCCCAGTTTTCCTCAACGATCTCGAAAAAAAAAATGACGGAAACCATGATTTCAGCTTTTCCATACCTACATTCCCGTAAACAGAACAACGACAAAATACATCGACATGCCCGTCATAAAAATCGCCTCATTCGTTTTCCAAATAACGCGAAAATTAACAAAAACACATTTTCCATAAGAAAACCATGTTTCCAGCTTTTTACATTTTCCATATCTATATCCCCGTAAAGAAAATAAAGAGACGAAAAAAATACTATCACACACGTCATCATTACGTTTTCAGTTTTTCCAATATTAGGGAAAATCACAAAAACCCATTTTCCATAAAAACCATGTTTTCAGCTTTTTACATTTTCCATATCTATATCCCCGTAAAGAGAATAAAGAGGCGAAAAAATACTATCACACACGTCATCATTACGTTTTCAGTTTTTTCAATATGAGGGAAAATCACAAAAACCCATTTTCCATTAAAAAAACATGTTTCCAGCTTTTAACCTATTCCATACCTACATCTCCGTAAAGAGGACAATGAGACGAAAACATACTATCACACACGTCATCCTCACGTTTTCAGTTTTCGCAATATGAGGGAAAATCACAAAAACCCATTTTTACATCAAAAACCGTGTTTCCAGCTTTTTACCTATTCCATACCTACATCTCCGTAAAGAGGACAATGAGACGAAAACATACTATCACACACGTCATCCTCACGTTTTCAGTTTTCGCAATATGAGGGAAAATCACAAAAACCCATTTTTACATCAAAAACCGTGTTTCCAGCATTTTACCTTTTCCGTACCTACATCTCCGTAAAGAGGACATTGAGACGAAAAAATACTATCACACACGTCATCATCACGTTTTCCGTTTTCCAAAAATCGGCAAAAATGTGAAAAACGCACTTTTAGACCCAAAACCCTATGTTCACCTTCTCGACACCTACATTCCCGTAAAGAGCACGACGAGACGAAAAAAACGAATCCAAGCACGCCCTCCTAGCATGGCTCCTTCCATTCCAAGGTCGCGGGGGCTCACAACTTCCTAAGTGTAGCAGCCCCCCCCCCCTTACCACGTTTTTATTTTGGGGTGGATATACCCCGTCCATAGAAAAGATGAGTTCACCACGAGTCCTACGACACCTCATAGGTTTAAATCCGATTATTGGTTAGCGAGATTGTAAAAAGCCGATGACCTATTAGTTTTTTTGGGGTTATTTCATACATATTAAAAAAACACTCATTTATAAATCATCATTTAAAAAACGCGCCCTCTTACAAAACTCCTCAAGTGCGCATGCGTATAAAAAAAACATTCATCGCCAAAATGTCAAAAAACAACATGTTTACCCCAAATGGCGTTTCCCAATTCCATCCATTTTAAAAAATAACCTCACCATCACCTAGAGCGGAAAAAATACCATCTAAACGACCCCTCACTCGACCCTATCCCTCCCCATCACCTAACCCTTTCCCAACATAGGCATACATATTCAAGCACGAGCGCGACTTGAGGAAACCAACACTACCCCACTACTCGCGAATGACCTTTTAGTTTTGGTCTTTTAATTAAATAAAGAGGCTATAGGAAAGTAGGGGGCGTCACTACGAGTGCTAGGACACCCTGTATGTTCTAATCCCATGTTTGGTTAGCGAGATATCAGGTTCGGGGCCGATACGAGGAGGGTTCAAAAAGAAGTGAGGCAGCTCTGTCACTACCACACTACTGAAAATAATGCATTGGTACGCGCTTGTCAGGTATAAACATTGAATTTACAAATAATTTTGCGTGCATTCCTCCAGTTTCACTTTTGTAAATTTAACATACCAGCATTAACTTATTTATATTTATAGTAATTCACGCTCTGCTTGTGATAATAAATATAGCCTGGACTTCGTGGAATATATAATTGAAATATTATTATATAGTAAGTAGCCTATCCATTGCAGCCAATGCTCATATCAGGACATTTCAATTGAACGCCCGTAGGCTGCCTAACAAGTTCAGTTTCAAGTAGTTCCAACTTTGGCTACCAGACGCCGCTGTAACTGACACCCAGCGGCGAACATTTGATCTTGAGAGCGTTTGTAATCGAATGACCTACAAATTTTGGCTACACACTACCAATTGAAGTGGTACCGTAGGTTCTTTTACATACCATCTATGACATGGGCCTGCCGGCTTTACTTCCCCTCCGAATAAAGGCATAATGGAGGATTTTAATGTTTTTAAATATCCGACGACTTTGGCCGGGTTTAAACCCACGATCTTGGGCATAGCAGTTGAGCATGCTACAATTATTATTATTATTATTATTATTATTATTATTATTATTATTAATAATGCTTGCTGGTTTTTTATGTTCTAGTAATTGACTTCGTGATGAACACTTTTTTGCAAAAGAAAAATGCGCAAAATCAGTTTTTGCAAATTTACGAGGATTATAATTTAAATTTACAAAATTTGGTTATAAAGGGGGGCCCGGGAGATTCCAGCCCCAGGGCCCGTCGCCGCTCTCCACAGCCCTGCTTTAATATACCAGTAAAATGCAGCTTTTGTAACTGGTGCCTAGCCAGCTAGATAAAACTGCGATAAAAGATTCTAAAACAGCTTCATTGCAGAATTAAAACAGATTTCAGTACTTATCTTTCACATGATGAGTTGAGAGGGCAGGTTAATGTAGGTTCACTACATGGCTACAACAATATGTCGGATGGGACGGCTGACCCTCAGAGAAAGAATTTCAAACTGCTTGGTTCGGCAACGGAGACTGATTGGCGAGTGAGACAGCTCACAGTAATGCGTCTAGCGAGGTGCGGGGGAAGGGAAGGAGGAGAGGAAGTATGACGTATCGGGAACCAACGTGTAAACAATTGAAAATCCACAGCCTGCTTCCAGTCTCCGACCGGGTCAGAAATGGAATGAATGAAGCCCCCAACTAGCGGCGAGGATATGAACTGTGCCGGCTGCCGAAGTCTGTCGCACTCACCTGGAGCAATGATTAAATGAATGACAGATGAAATGAAATGATAGTGGAGAGTGTTGCTGGAATGAAATTTGACAGGGAAAACCGGAGTACCCGGAGAAAAACCTGTCTGCCTCCATTTTGTCCAGCACAGATCTCACATGGAGTGACCGGGATTTGAACCACGGACCCAGTGGTGAGAGGCCGGCGAGCTGCCGCCTAAGGCACGGAGGCTCGTGTAAACAATTACATCTTTTAAATACACAAATTTCTTGTCTTCAGGCAGAATTTACGGAGTAAAAGGCGCGAAGGTTGCTCTCTGGTGGAGATGAGCTGAGATGGTAAGCATTCTTCATCAGCCGTTAACAGAGAGTTCACGTGATGACCGAAAGATGGCGCACCTAGAAGAAACTTGACGTTGCTTATGACCGGGGTGAAAGGTGACTCGAACGCTAGAACATACTTTCAAAGACATGAGAAACTGCACAAAAAGAGAGATAAACACAAAAGCGTATGTTGGTGGTTTGCACGGAAGAAAAAATTAATACAAGGCAAAAAATCAAAGAAATTACTGAACGTTTAAACGTTTATTCAAAGAATATACAACAATTGGTTCTCAAACAAAATTACACACACCCAAGTACATGGGGCTGAATGACTACGATTTCCAAGCCCCTCAAATGAAAAACAACAAAACAATTTGGTCCGTGCTACAGTGTTGGGAGCTTCCGAACTATAAGTGAACACTGGATATATATTCACGTTCACAAATCTATTTCAGCTTTATCACAGTTGCCATGTGAGACTAGCTCTAGATTCATGAAGATAAGGGATGATAAATCAAACAAGAATCAGCCGCAAAGCCTACACAAGAACTGGGCAGAAGAGCAACTCACGTGTGTTGCTCCCGTTCACATTCCCAGTGCAAGCAAATATTCCTCCACTCTGCTATGATGAGAGGAGGAATACCGACCGTTCGCGTACAGTGTGGTGTTGATTTGCAATAATATTGCTACATGCATTTAAATTATCTATGTCTAGGCCTTTATTGAAATAAATTTAATTTTTGCTTTGACTTGTGCTCTGGAAATTTGCAGTTTATCTTCCACATGAGGATGGTCCAGCCTTCCAAAGAACCTTTCCTCAACTTGAGTTTGCGGTCAGGTGGCTGTTAACAGTGTGCCGTCAACCATCCGGGTAGCCTATTGACCTCGTTCAATATCTCATGGCATCCTGTGTTCTGAACTAACTTAACCATTGGTATTTACATCTTTGAAGGTTTTTTCAGCTGCACAAGCAAATGTAAAAGACAACATGTCAACATGTAGAAAGTGGGATACAAATAAATTAAACATGTCTTTCACATAGTATTAATCATTCCTCGAAGCCTACTCCTCATCTTGAATCCACATTACTGTATAGTGAATTGAGGTTATGATGATTTCAGGGTGGGGTGGGGGGTGATTTTATGGGAAATCAAAATATACTGTACTAGCTTTTTTCTAGTGGGACGTGGGTTGGCGACCACGGGCCCCCAGCTGAGTCCGGCATTGCTTCCACTTACTTGTGCCGGGCTCCTCTCCGTCTTCTTTCCTGTCGACCTCACTTGGTCAACTCTTGTTCTCTTCCAACCCCTACGGTATTAGGGTATCCGAGGCCTAGGGAGTATCTTCCTTTCCCGCCTTCATTGGCCCTTGTCTCATCTTTTCTGATACCCTCCTTCTGCGTGGGGTCAGCCTTCTTGTTCTTTTACTTTTCCCTCCTGCCTTGTGCTCAAGGCCCTTAAGGAGGCAGGGTGTATGTAGCCCCACCACATCTTATTTTTATTGCATTTTGTGACTATTTTGAATCTAAATTACATTTTGTAAGTATTTTCTATCTAAATTGCATTTTGTAAATATTGTCAATTCAAATAACAGTACAGTAAGTATGTAGTTAGTTTTAGTTGTAAGTAGGTATTTAGTTTGTCTATTAGATATATGTCATTGTTCTATTAGACTGTGGTGTGTGAGTGTGTCTGGTAGCAGTTGCATTGTTTATTAGTTATAGTTCATTATTTCAGTAGACTGTGATGTGTAAGGGTGCATGTGAGTGTGCCTAGTGACAGACTGTTTTAGTGGTAGTATTTGTTGTTGGTGGAACTTTAGTATTTTTTCGTTAGTAGAATTTTGGTATTTAATTGTTAGTACGGTAGAAGGTTAGTATTTTTCTTAGTAGAATTGCTCTTTACTTATTCTGAAAGGGAGTAGCAGCCTTTCAGATTAAATCAATTCTTTACTAGTCTTATAGACGGTTAAGATATTGATAATATAAGTCAAATAATGGCTACACTGCCTCCTGCTGCACGGCTGAAAGCAACGGGAAACTACAGCCGTATGCTATTTCCGAGGATATGCACCTCTCTATGCATTATTACATGTGATGATGGCCTCCTCCCTTGTAAAATTTCAATCCAGAGGTAAACTAGTCCCCCGTTCGGATCTCCGGGTGGGGACTACTCGAGAGGGGGTTAACATCACAGAAGTGACAAAGAGGAAATCTGACATTCTACGGATCGGAGCGTGGAATTTTAGAAGTCTGCTAGGAAGTGGAAGGTTAGAAAACTTAGAAAGGGAAATGGATAGGTTGAGGTTGGATTTGGTTGGGATTAGTGAAATGCGCTGGCAGGAAGAACAGGACTTTTGGTCAGGAGACTATAGGGTCATTAGCACTAAATCAAACAATGGCCAAGCAGGAGTTGGCCTCATATTGAGTAGGAAACTTGGACAGCGGGTGGAATATTATGAGCAATATAGTGAACGGATTATTGTAGCAAAAATCAATACTAAATCTACCTGCACCACAGTGGTACAAGTCTTTATGCCTACCAGTCAAGCTGATGATGAGGATGTTGAAAAGGTCTTCGAAGAAATAGACGAAACCTGAGGTATATCAAGGGTGATGAAAATGTTATAGTAATGGGAGATTGGAATGCTGTGGTAGGAAAAGGGAAAGAAGGGAAGATAGTAGGAGATTTCGGATTAGGTGAAAGGAATGATCGAGGAAGCAGGCTGGTAGAATTCTGCACCGAGCATGAGTTGGTCATAGCTAACAGCTTATTCAATAACCACAATAGAAGAATATACACATGGATGAGACCAGGAGATACAGGGCGTTACCAAATCGACTTCATTATGGTCAAGCAGAGGTTTCGAAACCAGATTTTGGATTGTAAAACATATCCTGGTGCTGACATAAACTCTGACCACAATCTGGTTGTAATGAAATGCAGATTAAAGTTGAAGAAACTGAAGAAAAGTCAAAAGCCAAAAGGGTGGGCAATATACAGACTGAAAGAGAAGGATGTAAACGAAATATTCAAGAAGAGTATAAAGGAAGGACTAATGAAAAACCCTAAACAAACTTCAATTGCAGACGAATGGGCACTTTTGAAGAATGAAATAACAAAATCCGCAGAAGAACACATTGGTAGGAAAGAAAGAATAGGTAGAAAACCGTGGATCACTCAGGATATACTAGAATTGATGGGTGAAAGGCGGAAACACAAGAATGTAAGAAATGAAAAGGGGAAAGCAGAATACAGACGTCTGAGAAATGAGGTTAACAAGAAGTGCAAGGAAGCAAAAGAAGAATGGTTGAAAGAGAAATGTGCAGGTATAGAAAATTGTCTGAAATTAGGACAAGTAGATATAGCTTATCGAAGGATTAAGAATACTTTTGGGGAAAAGAAGACTAAGTGCTGTAATATTAAGGACACAAATGGAAAGCCTCTAACAGATAGGGAAGGAAAGGATGAGAGATGGAAAGCTTACGTAGAGAGTTTGTATAAGGGAAAGGAGATTGAGAATCATGTAATGGAAAGGGAGGAGGAAATTGATGTGGATGCGAAAGGAGATTTAATATTGAGATCAGAATTTGATAAAGCTTTGGAAGACTTAAGCAAGAACAAAGCACCAGGCATAGATGATATACCGATTGAGTTGCTACGCTGCATAGGAGATGAAGGTCTGATGAAGTTATTTCACTTGGTGTGTAGGATTTATGAGACAGGTGAGGTGCCCCCTGATTTTAAGAAGAATGTAATCATCCCTATACCAAAGAAAGTGGAAGCTGACAGATGTAAAGATTACCGTACAATCAGCTTGATTACTCATGCTTCAAAGATCCTGTCTAGAATAATTTACAAGAGGATTGAAAGCCAGATAGAAACGGAATTGGGTGAAGACCAGTTTGGTTTCAGGAGAAATGTAGGAACAAGGGAAGCTGTACTAAGTCTTAGGCTGATTTTGGAAGGTAGAATAAGGAAAGATAAGAGAACGTTCATGGCTTTTGTAGACTTAGAAAAGGCTTTTGATAACGTTGATTGGACTAAATTGTTTGACATTTTGAAATCGATTGGAATAAAGTACAGGGATAGGAGGGTGATATACAATCTATACAGAAACCAGACAGCAGTCATTCGAGTTGAAGGACGTGAGAGGAGCTGGTATTCAGAAAGGTGTAAGGCAAGGCTGCAACTTATCACCCATACTTTTCAATCTTTACATTGAACAAGCAACGAAGGAAATTAGAGAAAAATTTAAAGTGGGAGTGAAGATTCAAGGAGAAATAATTTCAACTCGGCGATTTGCTGATGACATCGTCATCTTGGCCGATACGCCTGAGGATTTGAATGAGTTTTTGAATGGTATGGACTCCGTCTTACGGAAAGAATTCATGATGAAAATTAATAAATGTAAAACAAAAATACTGGTATGCAGCCGAAATAAATCAGAAACCTCTATGGAGATCGAATTGGCAGGTGAAAAGCTGAAGGAAGTAGGAGACTTCTGTTACTTAGGAAGCAGAATAACCAGTGATGGACGAAGCAAAGAGGATATAAAAAGTAGGTTGGCTCAGGCAAAGAAAACATTTCTACAAAAAAGGAATCTGCTGACATCGAATATAGATTTAGGTATTAGGAAGTCATTTTTGAAAGCCTTTGTCTGGAGCGTAGCGCTCTATGGAAGTGAAACTTGGACTATTGGTGCAGCAGAAAAGAGGAGAATTGAAGCATTTGAAATGTGGTGTTACAGGAGAATGATGAAGATCAGATGGGTAGATAGGGTTACAAACGAAGAGGTATTAAGACTAGTGGGAGAGGAGAGATGTTTCTGGCGACTGCTAATGAAGAGAAGAGATAGGTTGGTAGGACACATACTAAGACACCCAGGAATAGCAAGCTTAGTTATGGAGGGAAGGGTCGAGGACAAGAACTGTAGGGGTAGACCAAGGTTAGAATATGTTAAACAGATTGCCTCGGATGTAGGGTGTGGTAGCTATGTAGAGATGAAACGATTAGCTCAGGACAGGGAGGCATGGAGTGCTGCATCAAACCAGTCAAAAGACTGAAGACTCAAACAACACAACAACAGCTTTTGTACCTGGCGTTGCCCGGGAGTTGTCTTTATATATTAGACAGAAAGATACGTGCCAATCCGTATTTCACAGAATGCGTTCACTTCGCCACTATTTGAGCTTAAAACGTAGTTCCTCTTGCCTGTGATGTTTTTAGTTATTCACTATATTTTGTCAGTAAGCACGAAAATGGGTAATATGAATACATATACAGTTCATATGACAAATACGTGTACACGAACAGAAACAATCGACATAATGTATTCCTATATAAATGTATCATTACCGTACTTATCTTTTAGGCGGCTTCGGTGGCGTAGTCGGTAGCATGCTGAGCTTCTATGCCCAAGATCGCGTGTTCAAATCCGGCTGAAGTCATCGGACTTTTTATGAGCGTTAAAAATTCCTCAGTATGCCTTCCTTCGGAGGGGAAGTAAAGCCGGCGGTCCCATGTCATATATTTATGGCATGTTAAAGAACCTTCCACTAATTACACCTGTGTGAAGCTAAATTGTATAGGTTAAGAATGTAAACAACGCTCTTAGGATCCTACTTTCGTTGCCAAGGGCCGACTGCGGTGACGTCTGGTAGCTAAGTTCTAAACTAGTAATCGTTGACGGTGGCGCTTGGTGGCAAAAATAGGAACTACTTGAAAATTGATCGTCTCTAGTCCTTGAATTAAAAACAGATGCACACACTAATACAGTCATCACAATTAACACCGGTTATCAGACAGATTCTACACACACCCAAAGTACACGGGGCTACATGACTGCGTTGTCGCAGCACCTAAACTTAAGAACCAACCAACCATAGTTACACACTGTCATCAGGACAATGCTGCATACAAACATTTAGTTTAATACAACAAATTAACATCACAACAATAGAGGTACACACATTTAACGAACAGTATAAAACTACAATTATAGGAAGCATTACGTACATTACATGCATTAAGTGCGTGATATCTACCATCATATATTAAGGTAAAGATTTAAAATCTCCCGTAAGAGCAGTGGCATGAGGACTATAAAATTAGACTGAGTGAATGCAATGTTGAAGTTAAATTCCGTTTGTCCTTGATATAGTTCCTCGTTTCAGTTTGTCCTGGTTGTATTTCCTCAGATGAGATGCCGGCTGAAGGCAATACAAATCGAATAAAAGTATGCGTAAAATGAATAAAATAGAAAATCATTTAGACCACTAGTACAGAAACCTTCACGAGAGTGTGCACAAAAACGTACAAAAGTGTTTTCGCAATGGGATGAAAAGTATATGAACGCATACGGAACTTCGTTGAAACGGTTCGCGTGCCCACACTCATTTGTTGAAGTTACCCGTGCGCCATCTGTTATGAAATGGATTTACTATTTCATAAACCTTCACGGGAGTGTGCAGAACAACTCACCAAAGTTTCATCGCAATCGGATGAATGGTATATGAACGCATATGGAACAAACAAACTATCAAGAAACATTCATTGATTTTTATAATAGAGATAAGATGAGACCATTTGACAGTCGGAGGGCAATGGGTGGGAACCAAGACACAAATGATTCCTAATATATAAACGCGTACAGGCATGTAATGAAACACCAAGCATAAAAATTAAACAAAAATTGGCGGGCAAAAAAGTCTAGTTAGGTGGAATTCGAACTAAAACATACGGTAAGGACGCTAAGTCTCATAACAGACTTATTCCAATTAAATGTGTATTCATTGCATGCATAAGCTTCTGATACGGTACTTAATGCCGTCAAGTATTTGCCTTTGATAATTACGTTTTAAATCTGTTTGTGCTGTGCTGCTATTAAGATTATGCATTGTTAGGTTTATTTAAATCAGAAATAGCCTACCATTACGTCACTGGGGCGCTGCGAACCACCTGGCGGTTAAAAGTAGATCTTTGAAGAAATGAATATTCGCAATTATTTAAATACACGGATAACATAATCAAGTAAGGTGGGGATCAATCGATAATGCGTGACATGCATTTTGTTTTAAGACAACTCAAGTTGTCGTAGCGCAAATCGTCAAGGTAAAGGTGATATTTCTTCCGAATTAACGTAATATATTAAAATACAGACTATTAACAAAGCATTTCATTATGGCTCTTTTGCAGTAGAGAAGGGGGATGGGGAGGGGGAGGGTGGGAGGGGGGGGGAGGTGGAAGGGGTTACGAATGTTTTCAGGTTATGATGCCACAATGAAGCAAACTGGAATAGCTCTTCAATCATTTTATGTCCGACGATGTCAAAATGTAAATATTATATGTCAGAAAACAGTACTATAATGAAGCTAATTATAGTACAAGTTTTCATTATGGGACAGTTTCTCCCACCAATCAGAGCTCAAGAAACAGTTGTTTGACCAATTAGGTAAGGATAGCATCGCACCTGCGCTGAGTTCCAAGGCCTTCTAATTTAAATTGCACTGCGTGGCCTAGTGTCATAGTGAGGTAATCGAGGAGGCCATGGTCAAATACAAGGTATTCTCTGCGTTCCATGCACTCTGTTCAGTACATAAAACTGACGAAATCTCGACAGATATTTATGAATATTTATGCTCGAACATAAAATAGTTATAATAATTATCGTCGAACATAAAAAGTCGTATGCAACTCGCCTATAATGGTAATTAAGACACTCGTATGGAAATTATAAAACTCGCATACGCTCGTTTTATAAACATACTCGTGTCTTAATTATTGCCATTATAGGCTCGTTGCATAATGTACTATTAACAGCTTTAGTCATTATTAAGAAAATTTATTTTGTATCAAGCTCTGCCAAACCTTCAAATATACGAATAAATAGAAGAATAGTTTTCATAGATTTGGAAATGATACCAAGATGCCATACCAAAACTCAACATTATTATTTCATTTTCGGGACGATATTGCCTCCAGCTTCGTCAGCATTGGCAATAATGTGCGTTTGTAATGATCACAACCGATCGTGGTTAATTTATATGCGAAATTGGTTGCCATCTTTAGCCCAAACATTGAGCCACGTGAACCCAATATAAGCGTCTAGTAAATATATTACAGAGAATTCCGTCTGTCTTATATGCTCCTTTCAGCGAACTATCAAAGTGTTCTCTCATCAATCCCTTCAGTCACGGCGGTAGACTCGCCACAGTAAGGGAAGAAATCAACGGGAGTTCTCCCTCCATCGTCTTCATAGCACTGACTGTATATTTCTCGTCTAGTTACACCATAGAAATTTCTCCCTCGGTGGAAAATAACCATGTACTCAAGTTATTTAAGGGGGTACATTCAGGTCTTTAAATATACGTATTTAAAAACTGCTAAAGTCAACCGGAGTTTGGTAAAATGTTCTAGTGCGTCATGACATTTGATGTTTTCATTGGTTTGCTACTCAAGATGGCTGTTAATGTCATCAGTCGCATTCCCACTAAACTCTCGGTCTCCTGGGCTCAGATTCCACTGTTAACCCTCTCAGTGCCAGGCGCCGATCAGATCGGCTCTCGCTGCTCGCGCCAAAATTTTGTGTAGATTTCTGTAGGCATATGTAAGTGATTATTAAATGCTGTTGGAAAGGCGAGGTTTCAAGCTTGCCGTGCGGTGTTTACTTTTTTTCCTTCGAAGTCCGTTACGCGATAGGTTTGAGTTTGTATTCACACCCTCCCTTTGCGCTCCTCCAATCACGGCGCTCCCGCCAAAATTGCGATGCAGTTGTTTTCTTTTTCCTGAAGTTTTCTGCCTACAGATGTATCTAAGAACTTTCTATAGCAGAAAATGTAGTGTTTCTTCGAATATGACTCTTAGGTGTACTTAATTTAGGCTCAAAACTGATTCTTTATACACAAAAAATAAACAATTATCAGAATAAACTCAATTAAAAAAGTGTTGATGCCTTATTTATTTTTAAGAACATAATGTATGAAAGAATGCGGTATTGGTTATAATGCAAAGCAAAAATAATGATTCTATTGTTTGAATTTTGATAGTACGGTGCCATGCATGTATAAATAAACGTGCACTACAGCCCAATAAGTGCCTTGGCACCAAGAGACCGCTGGCCAGCCCTTTGGCCTGCTAATTGCGGGGTAACGCCTGGTCTGCTCGGTAAGTCTCCTCGGCCGTTAAACTTGGTTTCACTGACCGGGGCGCTGCCTCACTGTCAGACAGCTACTTAATTATCCTCACGAGGCTGATTTTACTACCGTTTCAGCCCTCACTTTAGTTTCTAATATCCGTGATGGAGCCGGGAATCGAACCTAGGTCCTCCGGGAGAGATGGACAAGCGCGCTCTATCCCCACACCACAATGCCGAACCTAAATTAATTAAGCTTATGTAAACATAATTTGATGATAAAAGCAATTTTTCTAGGTTATGCCGGTCTCGTGTGGGGTTTTGCCTAGGAGCACCAAGCTGGCTCATCAGTGGGCTCATGGTGTCCACGCCCGGACCCCCACAGAAGTAGCGAACTGTGAACTACCTCCCTTCTTATGAAGCCCACGTGCGCCTCTTAACTGTGAGAGCTAAAAGCTCAAGCATCGTTTCACCTACCTATAAGGGGAGGGGGTCCGGGCGCCGACACCGAGAGCCCACTGATGAGCCAGCTTGGTGTTCCTAGGTGAAACCCCACACAAGACACGGTATACACCTAGAAAAATTGCTAAGTTTTAATTCATGGGCCGTGAAAGTCAATATACCATCCTTTTGGGAGCCTTTAAAGGGAGGTGAAAGGCTGCTTGAGCTTTTAGCTCTCGCAGTTAAGAGGAATACGTGCGCTTCATAAGAAGGGAAGTAGTTCACAGTTCGCTACTCCTGAGGGGGTCCGGGCACGGACACCAAGAGCTCGCTGATGAGCCAGGTTGGTGTTCCTAGGCGAAACCCCACACAAGATATGGCATAAACCTAGAAAAATTGCTGAGTTTTAATTCACGGGCTATGAAAGCCAATATACCTTAACCTGATAATGCTCACTAGAAGAAACGAAACTAGTCATCCAATTTAGCGCCCCATTTGTTTGAGAAGTGCACAGATATTTAATCTAATAATAGAATCGCTTTTCATTCGGTCAACATTCTACACCATTTTATAGAACTATTGGCTGGCTGAGGCTTAGGGAAAGACGTTCGTACTCGACTTCTTGCTTACTATTGAGAATTTTAAAAACTAACACGCACCCTTAACTGACTAATTCCTTTGTTCAAATGAGTCAAGTGCTTGATCTGATAGGGACATATGACCTCGTAGTTCCGCACCTTAAAACAACAATAACTAACTAACTGCATGATCGGAACAATATAATCACAGCTACAACTCTGCAGATCCCTCAGCATCGTGCAATGAAATGTAATAAACCATTTGTGGTAAATGCTTAGAAAATACACACCAATTTAAGACTGGGCGAAGTAGGGCAGAGGAGTGTCAAAGATCAAAAATCGCATATTCATTCCTTTCATCTGTGTAATTATTAAAACATGTATAAGTTTACGTTAAAATTGTAGCATAATAGTATTAATTAAGTAGGTTAAAACTGTTTTGTATATACTGTATTATTTTCTTTCTTCCTTGGTATTTAGACTAATTAACTTAATTTAAGACTACGTATTGTACCCATTGACAATGACGGATAATGCATGGTCATGTTCCTGGTTAGCTCAGCGATCGGGGGTGCCCCACCACATGACACGTACACTCGGATAATGAACATTAGGGTTAGCAAAACTACACAGAATAATACACAATTTAATAGGATATGAATTTTAATTAACTAAGGGCACCCTTAAATGAGTAACACAATGAACAACAAGAAGTTCCGTGAAGAACTATACAGCCTATTTTCATATATCCTACTTATGATAATTGCCACTATCAACATACACAATTTCTGTTTGATTGCTGTAATAGATTCGTAGATATTAAGAACCGACTAAATATTTCGGATGGTCGCCATGATGGATTTTATATATGTAGGTCCTAGAGTTATGTACTGTTACATGCAGATTATTGTGAACGTGTAGTATTCAAACTTCAATCGCTTAATTAGGACACAAGAAAAAACAAGGAGATTTTAAATTTTTTCACAGCTGCCATCTTGAGGTTCTGGAAACAATTGAAATAAATTAGATGCCAGTGGATTAACATTCGTATAAGGATTTACTGTACCAAGTTTCACTGCACTCGGATGGTTAAATTGCGAGAAACGTCCATGTGAATATTTATAATTCGCGTCACCGCCATGTTGGATTTGTGATCACCAGGTTATTTAAAGTCCTATAGGTGAACTTAAGTTCATAGCCCCTATGGACATTAAAAAATGCAGTTTGATTGCTAAAATAGATTCGTAGATATTCAGTATCGTCTAAATATTTCGGATGGTCGCCATGTTGGATTGTTAAATGTATAGGCCATAGAGTCATGTACCATTAAAGGAAAATTATTGCGTAGGTTCATTATTCAAACTTTCACTTCGATCGCATGACTACATCAAAAGAAATAAAAACTTAATTTTAAAATTCGCACTGCCGCCATCATGAGGTTATGTAAACAATTGAACTAAATTAGATACCAGTGGATTACAATGTGTATAAATATTTTCTGTACCAGGTTTCAGTGCGCTTGGAACATTAAATCGCGAGAAAGGTCTATTTAAAATTTTCAAATTCGCTTGGCCGCCATGTTCGTTTTGTAGTTAGCCGGTTTTTGAAAGTCTTATAGATGGACTTCCAGTAGTGCCCTTTATCCCCGTACAAAATTTTAGGGAGATACCGCTAATAGTTTCAGAGATATAGAATGCCGGTGAAATATTTCGCACATCCGCCATCTTGTGATTATGTAAACAATTGAACGAAGTTAGATGTCGGTGCATTACAATGTATATAAACATATACTGTACCAAGTTTCATTGCGTTTGCTTGGTCAAATCACGAGAAACGTCTATTTAAAAGTCGCAAATTCGCTTGGCCTCCATGTTGGTTTTGTAGTTACCAGGTTTTCAAAAGTCACATGAGTGAACTTATAGTAGTTCCCTCTATCACCATAGAAAATGTCAGGATAATATCGGTAATAGTTCGGAGATATTGAATGCTGGTGAAATATTTCGCACAGCCGCCATGTTGGATTGGTGAGTCGTAACAAAATTTGAAGGGCACGGTCGAGGTCGCCGGGAATAGTGCTATGAACTTTCCGAGTTTCATTGAAATCGCTCCTGCCGTTTAGATTTTATTAGGGGGGGGGGGGACACACACACACGAATCACACACACACACACACGCACGCACGCACACACACGGACAAAAGGTGATCTCATAAGCCTATTTTTTCAAAATTGAAAATAGGCTAAAAATATCAAATTAATTGATTAACTAAACAATATCCCTTAAAAACAATCAATCTATCTTATAATAGCATCTTGCTTAATCATAAGACCTTTTGGTCTTTATTTATCTATTAGTCATCATTAGACATAAGTGATTATCCACTTCATTATATTTAATCATCAGTTGATCAAAGCCTGCACTTAACTGTGCTTATACTGTTATATTCCCCTTTGTTGGGTATTTTATTCAAAGCATTAACTTCTTATAATCTTACTATACCTCAGTTTCTGACTCGAGTTTATAACTTTATGTTTAAATCAACTTAAAATTCGTCAGGCTTTGACAATCATTTTAACACATATTTATTTACACAAATGTCGGATGGTGAATGTCCAAATCTCATCTCCACTCAATCACATGCTATATTTTATGTTTTACTATGCACCAGTTACCATGACTTTTATGGCTCACACTCCCATATAAGCCTATAGTCATATATTTCATTACCCATTTGTTAATAAATATAAGGTGGAAACCAACTTCGTACATTTATTGTACTTGCATAATAATAATAATAATAATAAAAATAATAATAATAATAATAATAATTATTATTATTATTATTATTATTATTATTATTATTATTATTATTATTCAAAATTCATATAATCCGATAGAATTTGCACCGCCCTGTTAACATAAACATATTCTTGGCGTGCCTACTAGTTGCATCACTGGAACCAACTGTAAAAGAAAGCAGTACGCAATGGAAATTGATATTAATTTCTGACCTGTGCTGGGCCCGTATTTGCAGGCCAGATGCGCCGAGCGACTCCAGACTCTGTGAAGGTGGTCCCACGACGAGTGGTAGGAATACCCTCCTGGTGCTAGAAAGCTAGAATATGTTAGGGGTGGAGAGAGAGAGAGGGAGAGAGAGCAGCCCGATCGTCAAACACTACTAAATAAGACACATGGATAAAGAAATGGAAATTTAATGAATTGAAATCAAACAATAACTAAACACACGACGAAACCCGGCCAGAATTTAGGAAGAGAATGGAGTACTCTTCGCCCAAGTGTAATGTAGTCACTTCATGAGAGGAAGATGATTATTAACAATAAATAACTTATAATAATAAAAATTGACGTAAACAAATTAAATGCATTCCTGTGCTCACTTCCAATAAAAAGATGTAGAAAGGGAGGAAGTAATTGATCAAAAGGCAATCCAGCCGGTCGCTGGTGAACAACAATCACTTCTCAGCCTAGAGATGGATGGTTGTCATGGCGACCACAAATAACAAGCATAGCAAAGATAAAACAAGTGGCTGTGTACGTGTCACAGAGGCTGTGGCGAACAATAACACAACCAGGAGGGATGCGATCGAGCTGGAAGTCCCCGGAGAAAAGAAATGCAAAAACCAAAGATACTACCAGGAGAAACAAATGACGTAAAGTGTCCGTGAAATATATAAAAGATACACACACGCAATCAAATACACAAAATGCCAGCCGACGATGCAGAAATTAAACACAAAGCAGCTCGTGCTTGTAGGTAGTCTAGCAAAACACGCTAGAAGAATATGGTCCCCTACTTACTTTCCGGGTTCGAGCTGAATACGGTAAGGCCTACTTAAAGTTACCGCCGTGATTCAGTTGTCCGAAGCCTGGAATGAAGGGCATACATAAGGGCTAAAATATATGATGCCATGCCTCGGGTTGGGAGAATGGTCGAAACGCCAACGTCCACAAACCACGGGAGACCCACTCGAAGACATGCCCAATCAAAACAACTTCAATGCACCTGGCAAAAAAAAAAACATACACTCACAAAATCACTCGCAGATATATTTCACGGTACAAATAAAAGGTTAAACCGTAGACTCAAACTAAACAAAACAGGAGACCGCCATTTCGATTGGTTCCACAGCAAATCCAAGCACACGACGAAGACCAAAAAGAAAAGTTAAATTTAGGAAATGAGCATAGTGGAAACAAGGTTAGAAGCGTTACTTACTTGATTCAATGGAAGGCTTCGGCGTAATGACAATGTTAAATAAACGGAAAAATATTACATTTTAAATGATAAGGTGGAGAGCCTAAAAGCACGTCCTCACAGGAAGTATCTCACATGGCGTCTGAGTCTACCGGGACGGCCGCCAAAGAAATAAAGAAAAGAGAGATGTTAAACATGGCTCAAATTTTAGCAGGAAAGATTCGTCGGGGCTTCAGTAATCCAAATATCTACTTTATAATATTGTAATGTTATTTATTAATAATATTGATTCTGTATTTTTAATGGCTAGTAACGGGAGATCCCTCAGGTGCCTGCGTTCAGCCCATAGAAAGAAGTCCATTCGTTCACTCGCCCCCAGGCTTAACCACTTGTTATTTATTCAGACTCTTTATTATTATATTTGCGTTCCACATAACAATGGAAATCCAAGTCTCTTTTAATCCCTATATATTCCACAAATTCTACTGTGCTAATTATTCACTTTCTCAATATTCTGTCTATTCGTTCATTTGTGCGTTATTTGTTCATAGATAATGACGTTACCGTCGGTAATTTATATATTACAGCGTACCAACCCACAGAGATTTAATTATTTAAATTGGGGGCATTTACCTTCCCAATACATATGCTAATGTCGTAATATTACAAAACAGTGCGAATCAGACGCCATGCTGATCGCCTGTTAATGCTCGGTCAGTTGGCCTAAGGACTATTTCACCCAGACTCGAGTGCCGGCACCATAACAAATTGGAGGAATTCCTGCGTCTCTAATACAACGTCAACTTAGCCAATTATACATTCAAGAAATATAAGGAATCCTACATCCTGAATAACACATACTTGAGACTATTACGTGGAGGTCGGCATACCACTGATCTTCCAATGCGTCAGCATCTCTATAAGGCGTCTTACCATGCGCCATCGTCGAAACAATGACCCATCGCATATCTCCTGACAATATATCGAAGATCCGACCTTTTCGTCTATCCCATGTACAATATACAATAACGAATCATTTGCTATCATTCCTAACTTGAGTTAACATCCCCAGCCTCATTACGGCAACAACATTATTGCTTGGATAACCAATTTGTCATTGGCGTTTCGATATAGTTATTCTTGTCAGAATAATTATATCGACTCCATCCCTATTATTAGCCTCTTTATTTACTTATTTATCATGGTACTTCCTAACTCAATTACCTTACATAACATACATCGCATACATTGCATACAGTTCATAACAGTGTACCAACCCACTGAGGTTCATTTACTTTTCATAATTACCTCATTACATACAGCGTACTTACCCTCTGAGGTTCAAATTAACACATTTCATTATGGTCTTCCGACCCTATAATTCCACTGATCTTTCCTAATTTACTTTATCATTCAAATTTACATTGGTCATGTAATCCATTTATTTTAATTAACTCAATTTATGACGTTAATTTAAACTCATAATTTGGTTCCCCCTTTAAAGGTTCTTTAACTACGTGTTATTCATTTAATACGGGTTTCACATTTTGACAACTATCATATTTACCCCCTCACAAGTGGTCCGAACCATCCATCCATGGTTACCCTAACATACTTCAACATGGTTACATTTCAAATTAACATGATGCATAGCATAATATCTAGTAATGAAAGTTTCATCACTTACCCCGTTCATCCGGTGGTTTACTCATTTTGTTGCTGTTTTCGCCCATCCTGACATTTTAAAACTTCATCTCGACACTGCGAGTTACACTTTTTACACACTTCATTATACCTTTGATATACACTTGATTATACATGACACAAACGTAATGACAATCTCACTTGCACTGTGGATATTTAAACAACTTATTTATCACTTAACACACGCTATATAATTTTTATACACATTTCTTGTTAGTCGGTTCCTTGGTTACAGTCTCTCAGATCGAATCTCAGATTTGCCGGCGAAGTGTTCTTCCCTGCATTCCCTTGCGATTCCTATGATTTTTGACCTCCTATGGATATATCTCGATTTCTCGGCCCTTCCTCTATTTCTAGGTGGCGAAATGTTCTTCGTATCCCTGATAGATCTTTCAGTTCTATGTCTCAATTTGTGGACGCACGGAGCTAAACCCTTCATTTACACTGAAGTGAATTTATGTTCGTCGTCTTTACTTGTTATTTTACCTTTCTCACTCTGTCGCGAACTGTCTATGTAAAACGCATTCAACTAGGCATTCTCAAAGGTCCGTAAACTCCTTACATTTATTTGAAGTTATCACGTTACACTTCACTTGAATTCCTATTCTTTCTGCTTGGCGTGAACTTATGTTCTCCTATATTCGAAGTATAATGTATTTGAAATCTGTACTGTACTAACGTTCTGTAGCCTCACTCAGGCTCGAATGATTTACTATAACGTATCGCAGTGTGGCTTCGAACCAGCGTTATGTCCCTTCAAGATCACAATTTGACTATGACTCGAACAGACGCTATATCCCCTCAGGACTCAGTGATGACTGACTGTAACGTGGCGTGGTCTGTCCCAGAGCTCACGAAATGACTGTGACGTAACTGCAAATCAGCGTGGTGTCCCCTCAGGATCCACAAGATGACTGTTGAATCAACGTAACATCCCCTCCAGGATTTACAAGATGACTGTTGTGAATCAGCGTGGCCCTCCCACGGGGTCACGAGATGACTTTTACGTAGCGTGGCCCTCGCATATGGTCCACGGTATGACTGTTTGAACCAACGTGGTCCTCCCTCAGAACACACAAGATGACTTTTGAATCAACTTGGCCCTCCTACGGGGTCCACGAGATGACTTTGACTTTGCTTTGCCTCGACGGGGCTTTTATCTAATATGGATCGAAAAATAGGCCTTTAATGACCTCGAGAGCTTAACTTCTGTTCCCGTAATCACTTTGAAACTGGTATCAACGTGTAGAGCATGATCTCAATGTCTCATTACGCCCCTGTATTTGTGAATTCGATCGTGTACTTATTTTAAATTAAATGTTAAATTAGTTGGGTCGTATGTGGACGTATCGCTTTACTCGTATTCTGGAGCGATATCCTTCCGCCAAGGTCTGATGACATCATTGCACGATCATCACTTCTTTGCCTTGCTTAAGATAAAATGTTTTAATACTCTGAAAAATCGCATTTGAATTTAGATTTAATAATCTGTTCTTACCGTTGAAATGCAATGGTTATTTTAAAAATTATTCGCAAATATTCCATTATAAACCGGACTACGTCATGCTGACTTCATGAAATTTACCCTTAGTTGACCGTAAAATCGTACTTCCCCTGTGTGTCTCAATATCAGAAGTAACGAAATAGTCCGTCCATTAGTACTGACACTAACGTGCTCATAAATACTTCAGAAACCGCTGAGTGGAGGGTGATCTCACTGCATACCTGAGTCAACGAATTCTTTCCTACAGAGCATATCTTAATTAGTTTTTCTGTTTAGGTTACGCTCTAAATGTCATTTTCTATGAGTATTTATTATATCCTGTGGTTTTCAATTAACCATCTGCCCCTCCTTGCGACTGTTTCTTGCTTGCCTCTGTACAGATTCTTTTCTCAATTTTATTGTACACTCACTTCATTTTCCCACATGAGCATAAGTTCGAGCCTTGTATCTTTTAAAATGGGCACAGTATAAAAGGAACTTCTTTAGTAGTGGCAGTTAGTTGCAGCTAAAAGGACTTTTAGTCCTAATTGTAATTAACTTAAAATAAATAAATTTCAATTTCAACATTAATATGCTCAAATAAATTGGACGTAGAGTGACAATATAGTAACCATGTACTTAGCCTGTCCGCGCGCTCTTTTTTTTAATGAATGGGCGCACATTGGATGAATTTTACTCAAACAGTTTATGAAACACAACGTACGTAATCTCTCTCCTCTCTTTTCAAAAATCAAGAGCAATATTCTATTGTCTACCTTTAGTCCCTAACAATCAATAGCGGTCTTTGCATTTCGAGCTTCACCTTTGGGTCCTCGTAAACGAATAACGATATTTTGCGCTCTGGTGGGGCCTCTTTGGGGAATGATACTTTTGTATCAGACGGCGCTATCCTTCCTCCTTGTAAACATCAAGTCGCATATCTTTCGGTATATTATCCTCATCAACTTCATGTTTTGAATCACTGGAAGAAGTACCTTCGTGTTCTGACACACAGTTGTTCAGCCCAGTATCGCTACCATTATCACTTTCATATACTAAGTCTATAATCTGGATTGTCACTTCCACCAACAATTTCATTTTATCCTTATCTGTTAGTCTGTTCATTGCGAAGCTTCCACCAGTCCACGAGAAAATTAGAGCGCACTGTAAACTTACGCAAGCTCGAGCGCGACTGACATTAACATACAAACGTGTCAATAGCTCGAACAACACTGATATTAAAACAACTGCAAGCAATAAGAACAGCATGGGAGAGTTCATTGGTTAAGTAGCGAGGGGTGGAAATCAGAAAACCCGTTACACCAAGAATTATTAACAATTCAGTTTGCCCTGGGTGACAAATACCCACGCGCGTGTCCTAACGGTTACACAAATTTATCACAGGTCTGCAAAAAAGGGGAAAAAAACATTCTGCGATAAAAGCGAAAATAGATGTGTTTGATTAACTTCGCTGTGCTGAATTCGAAAATGCATTCTGTTTTTCCCCATCACATCTGGCTAATTGGAAATAATGATATATGAATCGCAGCCAATGGCCATAAGCTGGGCAGTTTCGATTGAACGCCCGAGGGCTCCCAACAAGTTCAATTTCAAGTAGTTCTAACTTTGGCTACCAGATGCTACTGTCACTAACACTAGCGGCGAACGTTGGAACTTCATAGAGCGTTTCCTAACCAACCAAAAATAACCTACAAATTTTGTTTCACACCACCAATTGCAGTGGTAGGTTCTTTTACATGCCATAAATCTATGACATGGTCCCGCCGGCTTTACTTCCCCTCCGAAGGAAGGCATAATGAAGGATTTTAGCGCTCTGAAAAAAATCCCACGATTTTTGTCGGATTTCAACCCTCCAGCTTGGGCATAGCAGTTCAGAAAGCTGCCGACTACGCCACCGTAGCAATAATGAAAACTGTTATATTTATTAGCCTACTTTCGATTTTTGCAAAAAATGAAAGTAGACTTATGAGATCAACACAGGGCGAAAAAAAAAAGTGTGTCTGTCTGTGTGTGTATGTGTGTGTGTGAGTCTGTGTGTGTGTGTACTCTGAATGTCTGCCCCCCCCCCCCCTATCAATTCGAACACGGTGAACGCGAATTGAACGAAATTTGGTACAAAGGTAGCACTAGCAAAGGACACCTCAGTGTCATGTTTTATATCGCCGCCATCTTGACGGAAACGTAATGGCGGCCACACAAATGTTCAAACCTTAAATCAAATTACGACTAACATAATCATCCGATCTCTACCAAATTTTGTAACAACATACCTTTATGGAGGGAGCATCCTTTGACCAAACTAATAGGTCATTAGCCTAATAGTTTTCGGATGGCGGCCATCTTTGTGTGAAAATCGATTCCCTCTATTAATTCGAACACGGTGAAACCGAATGGAACGAAATTTGGTACAGAGTTAGCACTAGCAAAGGGCACCTCAGTGTCATGTTTTATATCACTGCCGTCTTGACGGAAACGTAATCGCGGCCACCCAAATGTTAAAAGCTAAAATGTAATTACGACCAACCTAATAATCTATTCTCTACCAAATTTTGCAACAACATATCTTTATGTGGGAAGCATATTCCGACCAAATTGCAAGATCATCAGCCTAATAGTTTGCAGATGGTGGCCAAGTATGTGTGCAAATCGATACCCCCTATCAATTCAAACACGGTGAAACCGAATTGAACGAAATTTGGTACAGAGGTAGCACGAGCAAAGGGCACCTCAGTGTCATGTTTTATATCGCAGCCATCTTGACGGAAACGGAATGACGGCCACCCAAATGTTAAAAGCTTAAATGAAATTACGACCATCCTTATCATTTGATCTCTACCAGATTTTGCAACAACATGCCTTTTGTGGAAAGCATCTTATGACTGACTACAATGTCATCAACTCAATAGTTTGCAAATAGCGGCCATGTATGTGTGCAAATCCATTCCCCATATCAATTCAAACACGGTGAAACCGAATTGAATGAATTTTTTTACAGAGGTAGCACTAGCACATTTTATTTCAACAAGCTACTACAACCAACATTCAATTATATTCCTTGAAAAGGACAAAGAGTTATAACAATACCCATGCATTTAGGAGAAAGTAGGCTATATGTTCTTTACTGAACATCTTGTTTTTATTGTAACATTAAAGGAGAATTGGGACTAAACAAGATGTGATAAAAAGAAAACTGACACCATTTTCGGTTTCAGAACATAAAATTTGTCTTTTTTTCAAATTTATCGCAAAATCATCACAAACCATTGACGTCAAATTGGCAGGTGAAAAGGTAAAGGAAGTAGGAGACTTATAATACTAAGGAAGCAAAATAACTAGTGATGGATGAAGCAAAGTGGATATAAAAAGCAGGTTGACTCAGGTAAGGAAAGTATTTCTACAGAAAAAAATATCTGCTGACATCAAATAAGGATTTAGGTAGACTATTAGGAAGCTTTTTTCTGGAACGTGGTGCTCTATGGAAGTGAAACGTAGAGTGTTGGCACAGCATAAAAGAAGTGAATAGAAGTGTTTGAAATGTGGTGTTACAGGAGAATGATGATCACATTGGTAGATTGAGTAACACATGGAGATGTATTAAAACGAGTCGGCGAGGAGAGATGTTTCTGGCAACTGCTAATGAAGAGAAAAGATAGGTTGGTAGGACACATACTGAGACACCCAGGAATAGCAAACCTAGTTAAGGAAGAAAGGGTTGAGAGCAAGAACTGTAGGGGTAGGCCAAGGTTAGCATATGCTAAACAGATTGCCTTGGATATAAGGTGTGCTAGCTATGTAGGGATAAAACCATTAGCTCAGGACAGTGAGACTGGAAGGCTGTATCAAGCCAGTCAAAAGACTGAAGACTCAAACAACAACATGCAGGCCGTTGTTACATAGGCAACTCTGAAAAATGTCTTCTAATGCTTCATTGTGAACTGTTTAAACACGTTTTACAGTAAGACCTAATGGTAGTTGCATCTGTTTGAGATTGAGGGGAGGAAGTTAGTTCAGTAGTTATTAGTCTGTGTCGGTGATTCATCTAACAAGAGAGCAAGCCTTTTACAAATCACACCCGCTAATGTTTTATTGGCAAGTTCGTGACTATCTTGATTAATTACTTGGTAAGGTCCCAAGAAACATTTATCACCCTCCCCCAGGGGCTCACAACTAGCGGGACGTGGGTTAGTGACCACGGGAACCCAGCTGAATCCCGCATTGCGTCCACTTACTTGTTACTTGTGCAGGGCCGCTCTCTGTCATCTTTCCAGTCGACCTCACTTGGTCAACTCTTATTCTCTTCCGACTCCACCTTAATTTGCACTTGTCTTATCTTTCAATCTTCTTTTAATTAATTTTCATGGTATCTCCTGCCCTCTGCTCAAGGCCCTCAAGGAGGCAGGGTGTGAGTATCCCCAACACTTCTGGTGCACCCTGAATAGTGATACATCCTCAGGGAATCAAGTCCGGCGAGTTCGGGAGTTGGCGACCCCGAGAGATTCTTGAGTGGGTCTGGTGTTTCCCCATTTCACATTGCCTTTTGGGTGGACCCTCTCCTCTTTCCTGGCTCTCATTTCTTCCCAGTCCCTTAATTCTCATTCTTCGAGGGTTGAGGGCCTTTCATGTCCTTTTAAGCCATTTGCCTTTTTTTTTATCATTTCCTCTTCTATTCTTTTTTATGATTATTGAAACCATTAGGGGCTGATAACCCAGATGTAAGGCCCCTTATCATCATCATCATCATCATCATCATCATCATCATCATCATCATTATCTACATTTATCACCGAATGCTAAGTTTATTATAAGACGTATCATTATTGAAACTTTACACTAAATACAGCTATAAAATACAGAACTGTACAATACTGTGCATATGAAACTGGTCCAGTTGTCGGGTACTGGATTAACACGATTTCTGGACGTACCATGACTGAATTTTTGGGATAATTTGAGATAGGTATTGTACCCTTGCGTCATTATATGGAACATGTATTCGTATCCCAGCTTGCTCACGGTCTTTCGAGGTATGGGGCGTTCATCCCACTATACGACCACATGTTCAGGATTTGAGTCTGTCAGGTAACTACTCTACTTGAAAGAAACAACAAACTCCTAAATAAAGAATGTAATGATATCAAATCATGGCAAACACAAAAAAAAAATACAAAAAAACGACAGTTACATTTACACTCCCACAACACAGATCAAATATCAGGAGTGCGCAGATTACAATTCGAAACAATAAGACAAACCCTAGCATGTTTCATCTGCACTCCGCAGCTCTGTTTCAATAATACAGGGATTATATCCACTCAAATGCACTGGTCTCTCCAGGCATGCTGCAACATTTCTTGTGAGTCCCTCTTCTTATGGTTGGCGCTCTTCCGCACCCACATATATCCTATACTTCCTAACACTTATACTTTTTGACTTTGACGAATGTTCATTGTGACTTTCACATCATTTAATTAATCTTAATTTAACACAACACAACAATAAAACACAAATTATAACTGAATAATCATTATGTGTAATCATTACAGATTCAAATATTTGTCCGTTCTGAATCGTAACCTTTTAACTTCAACAATATTGATCTCATTACATTTGTTTTTGTTTAACATTATATTGTCTTTGTGCACCATCGTTTCCTTTCCCATAGATTTAAAACGCTGTTATGAGTGACCTTCCCCTCCAAAATATACATAATTACTGATTTAGCTTCACCATACAATAATCTTTGGTCTTGTCATATCGTTACATTCGTTACAAGCGTGTTATATCATGCAATGATGCTACCCGTCTGAGAAAATTATCATAAACTGGGTAATTACTCTTTACAATTGCATCTTATTAATTGGTGCAGTTAAGATGTCATCAGACATCAACTTAGCCAAATATCATCTGATTTCTATGATCCAACATACTATCCCCATAGATATGATGCATATAATTCCTTTAATACAATAATATCAAGCACTTTTCATTTTTTCCAGAGATGACTAGATTTTTCAGTGTTCCAGTACAAACTTAAAAAGGAAAAGGGACACGGTCGATTAGCTCCCCTCGCTGTGTGCACAATAGGGTCGCTAAGGTCCGCCCCCCTCCAACATGGCTACCGTGGCCTACACCCTAGCTCTGGTCTCTCCCTGACTGAAATTCAACTGGTAAACAAAACTGGCCATATGCTTTCCCTCTCTGTGTAGCTCTTTCAGGGGGTAATGATTTGGATGTGTCATTATGAACGGAGTCAATCTAAGTATTTAACACCTACACTTAGGGTATTTAATTGGCTCAATTCGACTCTCAATTAATATTCTTAGCAAGGGATGGGTTTCCAGTAGCGTCGCCGTTTTAAGGATGCAATCAGTGGCTCTGAACGCATACCAGTCGAGTTTCAAACTGTTAACTCGCTGTACGGGTACGATTATATCAAGGAAATCACCATGTTTCCTACTCGAAGATATTGTCTTACCTCTACGGGTAGATCAATTATTATAATGGCTCACACAGGGGTCAAAGTTATCCCTGGTAGCGAAGAATATGCTAACAGTGGGTTACAGATGCCATCTGGCCCAACTCTGTTGCTATAATATGTATGCTCTCAGGCTATACAACCACATCGTTGATTCGAAGATTGGCCTACTAGATACACCAACGCGCGAACTACCTGGATAATCCCTGCGATTATTTACGCAAATCTCTGGATTCTACGTTAGACATGCACGCTTATTGCGGCTAAAATAACATTCCTGTTAGATGACGCAATTCATAATGCACTCATATCCGTCCTTAATTTAATTATTATAATAAGGCTTTACATTAGCTCTAAAAAGTGTCATTTTACTGGCAATTATATGATCTGCCTTAATGGCTCTCAAACACAACAATGTAGCAATTAACATTATTTAATATCTAAATTACACTGAAAAATCTCTTTATCTCCCTGATATATATATCTCTCTCTTCCATTCTTCACATTAACACAGTATTATTTTAACGGACATGACACACTTTGCACGTTTCTAAGGCATCAATATGCCGATTTTGCATTTATTATTGACATTGACCTCTGATTATTATTATATTATCAATTAATATTACAGTTACTTTTACCAACATCTTACGCATTAATTGTCGTAAGTTTATCATTCTCAAAGCAATATATTTACTAAGATACGAGGAATGTGAACTCGTATACAAATTACTGCAAATTCTTGGTATTTGATTGAATGATATGTTGTATGGTGAACCGTAGAATCATAGTAACATTATTTGGATGGTACAAACTTTTTCATTCTGGCTGAATTTATCCAACAGTAGAACACTTCGCCCACCATTCTGATGTCTTCTAACCCATCATAACACTTTTCACAAAGAACATCGAACGTGTTGATCACAACTTGTAATACATGCATTTCACACTTTAAAAATACCACATTTTCTTTATCACAAAACTTTAAACACTTTATGTTACCACTTTTATCACTAACTTTACATTCGATTTGTACACACGAAGCCTTATTGGGCTTTCCACTACTACGTGATTTCAGATCTGCGATGCTGCAAAATTCTGATATCCGCCTGTCTCCTCCGAAAGTCTATCTCGAGTAAGTGTGTTCATCTCCCGCCTCCTACTGTTCCTATCTTCTAGCTTCCAGTGTGTTGCTTACGTATTTATCACAAACACTTGTGATACTTTCCTGGTCCCCTTGATCTGTAGTATCCATTACTATATTATCTGACACTTTAAAGATCATAACTATCCCTGTAGATAAGTTCATTGTCCATCATAATCATAACGTAATTTTCCTACGCTGTACTGAATAATATTCGCGTATAATGCTTGATTATATGTCTGCCGTAGACTGTTCATAATATGAATGCAGAAATACTTTAAATGGACTGCATATTGCATCTTTCATTGTTTATCACAAAGATTCTGATTATAATGCGTTTGCGTACTGCGCGCACTTATTTCCTGTCGATGGACAGCATGTCGTTCCACGAGCTGAGTCAAAGAATAACTGACTCTCCCCAGCTCCATCTTCCATATAAGGGATTCTGACAAAATATAGTTCTCGTTCATCCCGGGAGCGGCTCTTTTCTGATATATCGTGCTTTCTCACAAGGTAACGCATGATTCTTGATCGTCTTTCCACGGAGATTTCAGATTCACTTGCATGCCGGTTATTCCTTCGCTCAATTAATTAATTTTAATTGCTTTCCTCCATGGCTTGGTAACGCTATCTCCGGTGAATCCCCTCCTGCTACGAGACCGACCAATGCCCCTCCGCGGTTTGCCTGTGAATTATCCTATAATCTAATACAGGCTTTAATTTAGGTGTCTTGACATGCCTAAATTACCTTTCTTCGGATATAAGCATCTGGGTGTAAGTCTCATCCCGTTAGAATGCTTCATTTGCCAGTAATTAATTACTTTCTCTCGATGACCATCCCCTCTCTGCTTCTCTGCCTTGTCCGACGGGGGTTTTATTGGTCATTATTCACAGTCTTCTCACCCCAGTGACGCCAAGAAATAGTCCACTGGAGACTGTCTGCGCCTCCTACTTTCAAATCCACTTTGTCACCTGTCAAGTTGGCTCGGTTTTCTGTAGCTTTGCTCGAATGTTAGTACATTGGCTTGCAGTTCATACAATATTCCAACTTGTTATTTCTTAAAATTCCCGTTCCAGATGTGGAATTAAGCTTTCATTATCACATTCCATTTTTATATCATTGTTCCTTGGGTTCACTGTGGTTGTTCCCCCTCAGAGATCAATGGTTCGGTTCCTGGGAAAATCATGGACCTGATTCTTGCTCTTCACAGACCCAGGTTTGATGCCAGTCAGCCCACGTACCATTGGGTACAGTATATCTATTATGTGATTTTTTGTCGTTTTACGGTACCAAATTAGTTAGACTTCACTGTGTACAAAAAAACATCCACCATCTGTTTTAGGTCTCTGCAGTGAGTAGATGGAGATGTTGAACCGAAGCAAAGCCAGTGGGCCCATGTCATAGATAAGTGGAATGTAAAAGAACCTTTCACTAACTACAATTGTGTGAAGCTAAATTTTAGATTTAATTTGATTAACGCTCTATTAAGTTCCAATGTTCACCGCCAGGTGCCGGTTGTGGTGGCATATAGCCAAGTTCACATATAGGTGTCGTTGACTGTAGCATTTGGTAGCAAAAGTAGGAACTACTTGAAATTGATATTCTCCAGTCCTTACCTGAATTACAGATAACACACATTAATACAGCCATCACAATTAACACCGGTTATCAGACATATCCTAAACACACACCCACCGTTCGCGGGGCTACATGACCGCGTTGTCGCAGCCCCTGAACTGAGGAACCAACCAACCAAACTATAAACGAACGGAATACAAGAAAAAATTTGACACCTTATCAAAACTGTTATAATTAAATAGCTGTTTATGTTGTTGTACATATGAGTTATATATCCACCGAAGCTTTTTAAGAAAGTTATGCCAATGAGTACTGATGATTTACGCCTCAGGAACGAAACATGTCATCCAATTACCCCCTCCCCTCTTTTGGATATGTGTGTGTGTAATTTGTGTGATAACCTGTGTTATTTTTATGACTGTACTAGTGAGTGTGTTTGTAGATTGGGGGTAGGATTGCGAAGGAGGCAACCGTGGCCTTAAGCTAGGAACCATAATGCATAATTAATTCATGAAATTATCTCCAGATTATTATTTGTTTGTCATGTGGCCTCCTGAGAGGCCGAGTGAAGCTTTCTAGTAGACGCCCGTGGGCAACCTGCGCGTCGGATTGACAGATGGAATGGATGAAGATGAATGAAACTGGGCAATGATGTGGAAGGAAGCGGCCGTGGCCTGTCAGAAGGTACCGTCCCAGCATTTGCCTGGTGTTGAAATTGGGGAAACCTCGGAAAACCATTTCAAGGTCGGCCGACGGTGGTGCTCGAACCCACGCGTGTACCGAGTCAGCAGAGTGCTTGGTCCCATGACCTAACACTGCTGGTGTATTCTTTGGAATACACGGTAAGATAGAGTAAGCTTTTACTTCTCTTTGCTATAGTTCATTCCTTCTTTTTTCTCAAACACCAACAGTGATCTTCTGATTTCTCCTTGTTGGTCATGTCTCTTATGTTACCTGTGAGTCTGTTCTAGAGATATATCTTCCATGACCCACCTAGCGTCATCTAGCAGCGAATGTCTGAAGTTCCTCAATTCTTCCCTGTAGAAGAGGACTTCTTTATCAATCTGGCCACCAGATCTCGTCGCCATCGCCAGCTATCATCTCCGTGATCAAGAGAACTTCGTCTACTTGTTCACCCTCCAGGCTGCGCTAGTGTTGCCGACTATCAACCCTTTGAAGATCATTTCATCAAGAGAAATTAACGTTTCAATGTTGGTTATTCTTATATGTATTCCTTTTGTCTCCTACCCCCACTCTTTTCCCTTCCCTGGTTCCCCCGTGCATCGCTGAGCGTGTCTCACTTGTACGTCGGAAGTCGACCTAATCAGTTAGAGCTCCACTAAAGCCCGCCTCCTCAACTCGAGAGGCAAACTTTTAAATTCTACGCCATGTTAGAATTTTAGTATCAACCGTCAAAGGGAACATCACCTTCGCCATGAAGCAAAGCTAAGTACTACTTCTACGTTCTTCAACTTATTTTAATTGATTTTAAATAGCTACATGCTTTTTAATGATCATTTTATAGTCAGTGTGAGATTTCTATATTTGGGGCAATATTCATCCTTCGAGGGATTTTCTATGTTGGGCTTTTGTCTACCTAAGCCAATCTTAACAAGAAGCAGCATTTCTTATGCTTATTAAATGAGAGATTTTCTCACAACGTGGGATACCATTAAATTACCCACTGTCTATAAAACACTTAGCTCGTTCCACCGCTGGACTAACTTTTGCCCTATTATTCAGTCATGATTGCTGTGGAACCTTCCAGAATCTGCACTCTATCTACCGGTTGTACTGTTGTGTATTTTCCACTCACATGTGGGAATACTTTTTCAAACTAAGGAATCTTCCTTATGAACTACTAATTAATATCTAATTTTTCTTCCTCCGTTGGGATTTTCTCTGGCGCATTCAACTCTAATCTACAACTTTCTCAAGCAATAGACTCTCGTATATCTAGTGTAACTAGTTATTTTCCATCATTGCAATAACTTTCTTTGCCATAAACTTTTTGTGCTACTACAGTGAACTTTTCATCTATTTCAACAGACTATAGTGAAATCAGTGCTTGTTCAACCTTTCATCCGCGTCGCGTTCGTCCGAATACTGTAAATATGGCCATGAACACTTTTCCTCAATCCCATTTGATCTTTCCCAAACCCCTTACTGAAAAATGAAAATCTACAGCCTGCTTCCAGTCTCCGACCGGGTCAGGAATGGAATGAATGAAGCCCCTATCTAGCGGCTAGGATATGAACTGTGCCGGCTGCCAAGGCCTGACGCACTCCTCTGGGGCAATGATTAAATGAATGACAGATGAAATGAAATGATAGTGGAGAGTGTTGCTGGAATTAAATTTTGACAGGGAAAACCGGAGTACCCGGAGAAAAACCTGTCTGCCTCCGTTTTGTCCAGCACAGATCTCACATGGAGTGACCGGGATTTGAACCACGGACCCAGCGGTGAGAGGCCGGCGTGCTGCCGCCTAAGCCACGGAGGCTTTGCCAAACCCCTTACTAACAAACCAAAATAATAAAATTGTTACTATAGATCTTTTTTCAATGAGGTGTCACCCTCAATAAGTGCCCTCCCTCTCTTGCTTTATGTACCACGAATTAATGTCTGTAAAACTTCGTGTCTAGTACACGCCTTATTTTATATTGTTTCTCCCTTCTAATTAGGGAATACAATTCTTTCAACTCATAAGTGAGTTATCTCTAGGTTTAACGAAAGGGAAACTTGTCCCATTTGTCTCGTGATCCCTACTTAAACATAGGAATTCTAGAAACTTCCTTTCGATTTTTCACTTCAGGTTTCACAATAAGTGACCTGCCCTATTTGTATAATACTTACAAGTAATTCAGCATCAACACAAGAAGTTATAGAAACTCCTATTTTATTCTTCCTGCTTTTTGTTGTTGTTACTTTCGAAGTTGTTACTCTTTCTAAGATATTTACCTAGAAATTCTTAAAGTACACACCTTTTACTTGATTTATTGTCTAACTTTAATTACGTCAGTTATCTTTAAATTTTTCATTTATTTATCTTCGTCATTTCAAATTCTTACGAAGATTTTAGTACTTATAAAAGGTTTAAAACCGAAAGAATTGTTAATTGCCTGGCGCAAGCTTTAGATGTTTTCGGAGGTCTGCGACCCCAATTGTTTATATAAATCAAAATTATATATTTGTTACAAAAACTACTACCCAACGTTGTTAAATAAATTCAAAATTTCTTTTTGGCTTTATAATTTCTCTAACATAACGGTTAGGCAAGATCCTGTCTTCCTTGACTCTTCCCACTTAATGCAAATAAATCTATTGATAGGGCTTTCACCACTTGTTGCATTTGAGCAAGAACGCTTAGTTGATAACTTAGAAAAGTCTCTCTTAGCTTTAATAGCTAATTCTAACTGGCCATTAAGGCAAGCATAGCTCGCTACGCCAGCTTCCTGCTTGTGGAGATTCTCTCCAACACTTATGGTTGGTTTTTCAAAATATAAGTGTTTCTCATTGTCTAAACTTTTAGTCGGCGCCTTGCTGGGTAAAAGCTTAGCCATTTCTAAATGCAACTATTGGTATACTCACCAAAATTATTCCCAAAGGTATAATTGCTTTATCCCTATCCTTCTTGGAAGCATTTGGTCGCTCTTTAGAAATTATACAATTTCAAAAACTAAAAATCTCGAAGCTGATTCAAATGATCAGCATTCTTCAAATTGCTTGTTTATAAACAAACTCCTTTGTACAGATACACAATAAATCTGTTTCTCTTTGTCTTGCCAGACCATCACCCTTCCCCATAGTAGGCATATGTATGCTTGAGAGGGAATACACTAAAGCAGCTTTCTTGAGAACAACCCAAGTTCCAGCTGCGTTTCCCGTTAGCTTTGCCCAGGTCCCTACCCACTTTAGGTATCGGAGAGCGGATTTGTAGTGGCAGCTGCCTTTGAGTACATTTAAAGTTAAATTTATAACTTCTTTTGGACTCTCCTCCTATTTCTCCATCCTTTTTCTCCAGTCCGAAACCCACTTCCTTTTCTTTATCATCTTCCCTTGGGGGTTAGGTTATTCCCAAGCCAATAATCTATCCAACTGCGCTATAGCGAGCGTAGTCACTGCTGTCGGTTCCAGATTGGTAAGGGTGAGTAAATAAGTGTTATTCCCCAGTGTGTATTTGTTAATTGAGTTTAGGATTTGGTAGGAATGTAGCGGAAATAAATCAGAATCCTCTATGGCAGTGGTTCTTAACCGGTGGTCCGCGGACCGCAGGTGGTCCGCGAGTGCCTCGTGAGTGGTCCGCGGAGAAGAGGGTCCACCAGCACACATAAAAAAGTGGCCAATAAATGGGGATGATGAAAACGATGTGCGTTGAACAAGAATCGTCCAAATGTATTCGCGGCGATGACTATCAAGTTTTGAATTGAAATATATTTTATGTTCGACGATGTCGAAATGTAAACATATGTCAGAAAACTGTATCATAATGATGGTCATTATATTTACAGTTTCTCCAGTCAATGACAGCTCAAGAAACAGTTGTTTGACCAATTAGATAAGGTTAGCATCGCACCCGCGTTGAGTTCCAAGGCCTTCTAATTTAAATTTCACTGCGTTGCCTAGTGTCGTAGTAGGGTGATCGAGGAGGCCATGGTCAAATACATTGCATTTTCAGCGTTCCATACGCTCTGTTCAGTACATAAAACTGGCGAAATCTCGACAGATAATTATGAATAGGCCTATTTATCTTCGAACATAAAATAGTTATAATAATTATCGTCGAACATAAACAGTCGTAAGCAACCTGCCTATAATGGTAATTAAGACACTCGTATGGAAATTATAAAACTCATAATGTATTATAAAATAAGTGTTATTGAGGAAGGGTGACAAATGATAAGGTGTATTGTCGGAGGGAGGGGGGGGGGGGGGGGAAGGGTGGTGCTCCATACATGATTCAATTTCAGGCTGAGTGGTCCGCAGGTTTCTACGGGTTCAGAACCACTGCTCTATGGACATCAAATTGGCAGGTGAAAAACTAAAGGAAGTAGGAGACTTCTGTTGCTTAGGATGCAAAATAACCAGTGATGGACGAAGCAAAGAGGATATAAAAAGTAGGTTAGCTCAGGCAAGGAAAGAATTTCTATAGAAAAGGAATCTGTTGACATCGAATATAGATTTAGGTATTAGGAAGTCATTTTAGAAGGCCTTTGTCTGGAGCGTGGCACTCTATGGAAGTGAAACTTGGACTATTGGTGCAGCAGAAAAGACGAGAATTGAAGCGTTTGAAATGTGGTATTACAGGAGAATGATGAAGATCAAATGGGTAAATAGGGTTAAAAGCGAAGAGGTCTAATACTAGTGGGAGAGGAGAGACACCCAGGAATAGCAAGCTTAGTTATGGAAGGAAGGGTCGAGGACAAGAACTGTAGGGGTAGACCAAGGTTAGAATATGTTAACCAGATTGCCTCGGACGTAATTGTGTGGTATCTATGTAGAGATGAAACGACAGGGAGGCATGGAGAACTGTATCAAACCAGTCAAAAGACTGAAGACTCAAACAACAAGGAGGTGGCCGTGGTCTTTAGTTAGGAACCATCCCAGCATTATCCTAGAGTAAATATGGAGGAAAACCACGGGAAACCACACCCAGGATGACTGAGGTGGTAATCGATCCCTCCTCTTCTCTGTTTCGCTTCCCGAGGCAGAGTGTACCCCGTTCCACCCCGCACACAAGAATTAAAATTCCTTGGCAGAGCCGCGAATCGTACCCGCACCTCCAGGGCGACAGCCTACAACGCTAACCGCTACACCACGAGCTGGTCAATTGGGCACATTAACATGATGACTGATTGAAGAGGAATTCCTTTACTAGATTACGAAGGCAAGACTCTAACAAGCAGTTCCGTGACGAACTAAAGAGCCTACTTTTCTTAAAATTATAGATACCATATACCAACAGTTGGCAGACCTGGCGACTCTAAATATATACTTAGTTCCATCTCTTAAGGTCCACAATGCACATGCTAAATTAGGTTGAGGTCCAATAGATAATATGCACGTTACATGTAATTAAATATTGAATTTATCAGCAAGCGTAGAATTAGGTTGGCGACACTGCCATACATTTGATGATCAAACTTAAATTGAAATATTATGATCTATATATGTGTCAATTTTTAAAGAACTTAATTTAGTAGTATGGAAGTTACACGTTATTTAACATTAAACCTATCAGCACGCATATAATCATGTTGGCAGCACTATCTTATATCGGTTACTGAAAATTAACCTACATATGCAGGTAGCCTACTATTAGCATGCACAGTTTAGAACTGTTTGCCTGAATACTTTCTGATATTTATTGAGATTAGGATAAAAATGTTATGGAGTGCATTTTTCAACAGTTGGCAGTCCTGATGACACTAAAAGAAATACATATTCATATCTGCTCTGGTGCGCAAATCACATACCAAATTTGGTTCAAATCCAATAGATAGTATGGAAGTTACATGCATTTAAAGATCGGACCTATCAGCAGACATAGAATCATGTTGGCAACACTCTCATGTATGGGCTCCTGTAAATTAGTCTCATGTAATATTATCTATATGTGTGTCAATTTTGGAACAATTCCCATGCATGTCATCCGAGATATCCAACATAGACCTCAATTTTCAATTGTGATTTTACAACAGTTGGTACCACTGACGTCATTTTCAAATATGGCCTTGAGATATTCAGGCTTAGGTCGTTACTTATACCAAATTTGGTTTCTATAGCTGCAGCCGTTTAGGGGTTGATAGGGAGGACACTCACACAGGTAGACAGACAGACAGAAGGGCAGACTGTCGGACAGACAGACAGACAGACAGACATTTGCCCAGATCGATCTCATAAGTCTACTTTTTCCTCATTTTTGCAAAATGAGGAAAGTAGGCTAAAAATGGCTTCTCAAATATCTACGCTTCCGGTTATGCGATATCATTTTCCCCCTTAAAAGATAAGGAAATGGGCTAGTACGGTATTTATCTCCATTATTGTATAAGAGATGGTAACAGGTCATTTGCATTTACTACCATAGATAATTAGCACAATGCTTTCACTTCTATGAATAATGAAAGATATTTAAGTCATAAAATCATGAGTAAAAACCAGTTCTAATCACATTTAGTATTGAAGTTCGCAAACACGCTTTCATTGCGAACGGCAGGCTCCATCAGAAACAAAGTGTTATAAACTCATGGTTACGAAGAGTGCTGGTGCCGAAGTGAATCAGCCGATAAATAGCTCATCCATGTATGAAGAAGCACGGCCTGTCCAGAGGTATATAAGGGCGAGTGAGGTATTGTGTACTGTACTGCAACATGGCTTTTATTCCAAGCATTGCTTTCCTCCTGTTCTTGGCTATCGCCTTGGTAAGTAATATTTCTAGAGAAATTCAGATCATAATTTTTGGTCTCAAGAAACCATACCGAATAGATAGTGTAGTGATTAGAGTTGTTGGCTACCACACCGGACGCCGGGTTCGATCACGCCTCTGCCAATGAATGTTATTCTGTTTTAAGGAAATAATTCATTATGAAAATTAATAATTGTAAAACAAAAATACTGGAATGCAGGCGAAATAAATTAGAAACCTCTATGGACATCAAATTGGCACGTGAAAAACTAAAGGAAGTAGGAGACTTCTGTTGCTTAGGAAGCAAAATAACCAGTGATGTACGAAGCAAAGAGGATATAAAAAGTAGGTTAGTTCAGGCAAGGAAAGTATTTCTATAGAAAAGGAATCTGTTGACATCGAATATAGATTTAGGTGTTAGGAAGTCATTTTAGAAGGCCTTTGTCTGGAGCGTGGCACTCTATGGAAGTGAAACTTGGACTATTGGTGCAGCAGAAAAGAGGAGAAATGAAGCGTTTGAAATGTGGTATTACAGGAGAATGATGAAGATCAAATGGGTAAATAGGTTTAAAAGCGAAGATGTTTAATACTAGTGGGAGAGGAGAGATGTTTCTGGCAACTGCTAATTAAGAGAAGAGATAGGCTGGTAGGACTCATACTAAGACACCCAGGAAAAGCAAGCGTAGTTATAGAAGGAAGGATCGAGGACAAGAACTGTAGGGGTAGACCAAGGTTAGAATATGTTAAGCAGATTGCCTCGGACGTAGTTGTGTGGTATCTATGTAGAGATGAAACGACAGGGAGGCATGGAGAACTGCATCAAGCCAGTCAAAAGACTGAAGACTCAAACAACAAGGAGGTGGCCGTGGTCTTAAGTTAGGAACCATCCCAGCATTATCCTAGAGTAAATATGGAGGAAAACCACGGGAAACCACTCGCAGGATGACTGAGGTGGTAATCGAACCCTCCTCTTCTCTGTTTTGCTTCCCGAGGCAAAGTGTACCCCGTTCCACCCCGCTCACAAGAATTAAAATTCCTTGGCAGAGCCGGGAATCGTACCCGCACCTCCAGGGCGACAGCCTACAACGCTAACCGCTACACCGCGAGCTGGTCAATTGGGCACATTAACATGATGACTGATTGAAGAGGAATTCCTTTACTAGATTACGAAGGCAAGACTCTAACAAGCAGTTCCGTGACGAACTAAAGAGCCTACTTTTCTTAAAATTATAGATACCATATAACCAACAGTTGGCAGACCTGGCGACTCTAAATATATTCTTAGTTTCATCTCTTAAGGTCCACAATGCACATGCTAAATTAGGTTGAGGTCCAATAGATAATATGCACGTTACATATAATTAAATATTGAATTTATCAGCATGCGTAGAATCAGGATGGCGACACTGCCATATATTTGATGATCAAACGTAAATTGAAATGTTATGATCTATATATGTGTCAATTTTGAAAGAACTTCATTTAGTAGTATGGAAGTTACACGTGATTTAACATTAAACCTATCATCACGCATATAATCATGTTGGCAGCACTATCTTATATCGGTTACTGAAAATTAACCTACATATGCAGGTAGCCTACTATTAGCTTCCACAGTTTAGAACTGTTTGCCTGAATACTTTCTGATATTTATTGAGATTAGGATAAAAATGTTATGGAGTGCATTTTTCAACAGTTGGCAGTCCTGATGACACTAAAATAATGCATATTCATATCTGCTCTGGTGCGCAAATCACATACCAAATTTGGTTCAAATTCAATAGATAGTATGGAAGTTACATGCATTTAAAGATCGAACTTATCAGCAGGCATAGAATCATGTTGGCAACACTCTCATGTATGGGCTCCTGTAAATTAGTCTGATGTAATATTATCTATATGTGTGTCAATTTTGGAACAATTCCCATGCATATATTCCGAGATATCCAACATAGACCTCAATTTTCAATTGTGATTTTACAGCAGTTGGTAGCACTGACGTCATTTTCAAATATGGCCGTGAGATATTCCGGCATAGGTCTTTACTTATACCAAATTTGGTTTTTATAGCTGCAGCCGTTTAGGGGTTGATAGGGAGGACACACACACAGGTAGACAGACAGAAGGGCAGACTGTCGGACAGACAGACAGACAGACATTTGCCCAGATCGATCTCATAAGTCTACTTTTTCCTCATTTTTGCAAAATGAGGAAAGTAGGCTAAAAATGGCTTCTCAAATATCTACGCTTCCGGTTATGCAATATCATTTTCCCCCTTAAAAGATAAGGAAATGGGCTAGTACGGAATTTATCTCCATTATTAGGTAGATTTCATTAGAAAGCTAACAATTGCAATGGGTACCATGTTTCGACTTCCGGAAAATTTCGACATATCTTCGCGTTTCACATCCCCCAGACCCCAAAACCACCGTCAGTTCAAAAGTTTATATATAATTTATGTATATATGTATCTGTCTATCTATATATATATATCAGTTTCTTGTGGACACGATAACTGCCGTAATTTTGCACCAATCACTTTGAATTTTTTTCATAATATGTATCCCTATAAAATCTCGGCCGAGTCAGTTAATAGGCAAAATCGGTGGAAGGGGGTGAAAATGGGGTGCTTTTTTCGAAAAAGTGAAATTTCGCTATAACTCTCTTAATACGTGAAATATCGAATCCATTCAAAGTTCATAATATGTGTCTGATAAGTGCCAAAAATGTATGTCAAATAAGTTTTTTGATAGCACTAACCATTGACCAAAGGGGTGGAAAAAAGTGGGTTTTTCGGGATACATTAATCATATCTCTCTTAATAGGCACAATATCAAAACCGTACACAATGGAAAATATTCCCCTAATAATTACCTAAAACTTTTGTCTGAAAGAATTTTTGATATGACCCACCATTACGCCAAGGGATGAGAAAAATGATTTCGGAATTTAAACAAGTAGTTCCGTGAAGAACTATACAGCCTATTTTCATATATCCTACTTATGTTAATTGCCACTGTCAACATACACAATTTCAGTTTGATTGCTGTAATAGATTCGTAGATATTGAGAACCGATTAAATATTTCGGATGGTCGCCATGTTGGATTTTATATATGTAGGTCCTAGAGTTATGTACTGTTACATGCATATTATTGTGAACGTGTAGTATTCAAACTTCAATAGCATAATTAGGACACAAGAAAAAACAAGGAGATTTAAAAATTTTCCACAGCTGCCATCTTGAGGTTATGGAAACAATTGAAATAAATTAGATGCCAGTGGATTAACATTCGTATAAGGATTTACTGTACCAAGTTTCACTGCATGCGGATGGTTAAATTGCGTGAAAAGTCCATGTGAATATTTATAATTCGCGTCACCGCCATGTTGGATTTGTGATCACCAGGTTATTTAAAGTCCTATAGGTGAACTTAAGTTCATAGCCCCTATGAACATTAAAAAATGCAGTTTGATTGCTAAAATAGATTCGTAGATATTCAGTATCGTCTAAATACTTCGGATGGTCGCCATGTTGGATTGTTAAATGTATAGGCCATAGAGTCATGTACCATTAAAGGAAAATTATTGCGTAGGTTCATTATTCAAACTTTGACTTCGATCGCATGACTACATCACAAGAAATAAAAACTTAATTTTAAAATTCGCTCTGCCGCCATCTTGAGGTTATGTAAACAATTGAACTAAATTAGATACCAGTGGATTACAATGTGTATAAATATTTCCTGTACCAGGTTTCAGTGCTCTTGGAACATTAAATCGCGAGAAAGGTCTATTTAAAATTTTCAAATTCGCTTGGCCGCCATGTTCATTTTGTAGTTAACCGGTTTTTGAAAGTCTTATAGATGGACTTCCAGTAGTGCCCTTTATCTCCGTACAAAATTTTAGGGAGATACCGCTAATAGTTTCAGAGATATAGAATGCCGGTGAAATATTTCGCACATCCGCCATCTTGTGATTATGTGAACAATTGAACGAAGTTAGATGTCGGTGTATTACAATGTACATAAACATATACTGTACCAAGTTTCATTGCGTTTGGTTGGTCAAATCGCGAGAAACGTCTATTCAAAAGTCGCAATTTCGCTTGGCCTCCATGTTGGTTTTGTAGTTACCAGGTTTTCAAAAGTCACATAAGTGAACTTATAGTAGTTCCCTCTATCACATTAGAAAATGTCAGGGTAATATCGGTAATAGTTTCGGAGATATTGAATGCTGATGAAATATTTCGCACAGCCGCCATAATGGATTGGTGAGTCGTAACAAAATTTGAAGGCCACGGTCAAGATCGCCTGGAATAATGCTATGAAATTTCCGAGTTTCATTGAAATCGCTCCTGCCGTTTAGATTTTATTAGGGGGGGACACACACACGAATCACACACACACACACGCACACACACACGGACAAAAGGTGATCTCATAAGCCTATTTTTTCAAAATTGAAAATAGGCTAAAAATGCCAAGTGTCATCAGAGGTTACCATAACAACGCTTTTAAATTGATAAGGGATGATCTATCAGAGGTTGCCAAGACAACGCCATTGACGAGATCACATTCATTTTTAGCCTATTTTTCACAGTTTTCAAAAATGAGGAAAAAGTAGACTTATAAGATATATCCGGGAAAATGTGTCTGTCCTTCTGTCTGTCCTTCTGGCTGTGTGTGTGTGTGTCCCCCCCCCCCACCCCCCCCCCCCCCTATCAACTCCTAAACGGCTGCAGCAATCGAAACCAAATTTAGTATGAGTAAAGATGTATACCGGAATATCTCAGGCCCATATTTGAAAAAGATGCCAGTGCTACCAACTGCTAAAAAAAACGCACTAGAAATTTGAGCTCCATGTTGGATATCTTGGAAGGTATACATGGGAGCTATTCTAAAATTGGCACACATGTAGATAATACTATTTCAGTTTAATTTCCAGGTGGCCATACATGACAGCATTGCCAAAATAATTGTATGCCTTCTGATAACTCCAATTTTTAAATGCATATAACTTCTACACTATCCATTGGATTTCAACCAAATTTTGTAGGTAATATGTGTACATAAACATATATGACTGATTGTATTCTTAAGAGCCACCAGGGCTGCCAACTGTTAATAATTGCACTCTATTTTGTATCCAAATATATCAGAAAGTATGCAAGCCGACAGCTTTAAACTATGCACATGTAAATTACCCGACATTTTACAATAATTTGGAGTAACTTATATACGTCAGTTCTTCCAACATGATTCTGAGCCTGCTGATAGGACCAATTTTTAAATACATGTAACTTCTATACACACAAATGGATTTCATCAAAAATTGGCACAAAAATATATAATATGTCAGATTATTTCTGACCAGCACTCGCATGACATTGTTGCCAACATGCTTTTACGTGTACTAATAGATCCAATGTCTAAATCCATGTAACGTCCTTTGGACTTCAACCACATTTTGTATTCTGTACCTTAGGAGATGGAAGTAAGAATATATTCAGTCACCAGAGCTGCCAACTGTATTGCTCTATTAGGCTACATTATGCCTAGTATACCTTATTTCGAACTAATTAAGACATTTCGATATTACCCACTTAATTTCGTCATTATTCTAGATAGGTTCATATACTGTAGATTAATCTATGGCATGAATCTTAATTTTAAGAAAAGTAGGCTCTTTAGTTCGTCACGGAACTTCTTGTTCCATCTCACTATGAGGGAAGCGGCTAACTGGTAGCTTGCTGAACTTCTATGCCCAAGGTGCTGGTTCAAAGCCGGACAAAGTCGCCGGATTTTCTAAGAGCGCTAAAATCCGTCAGCATGCTTTCCTTCGGAGGGGAAGTTACAACGTTCGTTGCAAGATGCTGGTTGCGGTGGCATCTAGCAGCCAAGTTCAGAGCTAGGTGTCGTTGACGTTAGTATTTGGTACAAAATTAGGTACTACTACTTAAAATTGACCGTCTGCAGACCTTACCTGAATTACAGACTAATACAGTCATCACAAATAACACCGTTTATCAGACAGATTCTACACACACCCAATGTACACGGGGTTACATGACCACCTTGTCGCAGCCCCTAAACTGAGGAAACAAACAAAATCTCTGCGGGAGATAAAATTTTGCGTGAAGAAGTAACAGACTGTTAGATAGCTACACATTAGTTCCAAACCTTGCATAAGGACAGTGTGATCACAAGTATAAAAATTAACCCCAAATGACAAGAAGGTTACCATCCCCATAAGACAGTAAAATGTTAAAAGTATGCATAGAAAGACGAAAAAATGTTAACTAACCTCCAATTGTAAAATACTTTCTCGCAATAAATGAGGTCTGATCCTCCTACGAAAACCTGCATATTTTGCCTATTATAGCCTATCCCCTAGTTTGCCCGGTGAAATCTACCTCCGCCTTCCGGCGTGCCGAGAGGAATTTTGTATAAGAGATGGTAACAGGTCATTTGCATTTACTACCATAGATAATTAACATAATGCTTTCACTTCTATGAATAGTGAAAGATATTTAAGTCATAAAATCATGAGTAAAAACCAGTTCTAATCACATTTAGTATTGAAGTTCGCAAACACGCTTTCATTGCGAACTGCAGACTCCATCAGAAACAAAGTGTTATAAACTCATGGTTACGAAGAGTGCTGGTGCCGAAGTGAATCAGCCGATAAATAGCTCATCCATGTATGAAGAAGCACGGCCTGTCCAGAGGTATATAAGGGCGAGTGAGGTATTGTGTACTGTACTGCAACATGGCTTTTATTCCAAGCATTGCTTTCCTCCTGTTCTTGGCTATCGCCTTGGTAAGTAATATTTCTAGAGAAATTCAGATCATAATTTTTGGTCTCAAGAAACCATACCGAATAGATAGTGTAGTGATTAGAGTTGTTGGCTACCACACCGGACGCCGGGTTCGATCACGCCTCTGCCAATGAATGTTATTCTGTTTTAAGGAAATAATTCATTATGAAAATTAATAATTGTAAAACAAAAATACTGGAATGCAGGCGAAATAAATCAGAAACCTCTATGGACATCAAATTGGCACGTGAAAAACTAAAGGAAGTAGGAGACTTCTGTTGCTTAGGAAGCAAAATAACCAGTGATGTACGAAGCAAAGAGGATATAAAAAGTAGGTTAGTTCAGGCAAGGAAAGTATTTCTATAGAAAAGGAATCTGTTGACATCGAATATAGATTTAGGTGTTAGGAAGTCATTTTAGAAGGCCTTTGTCTGGAGCGTGGCGCTCTATGGAAGTGAAACTTGGACTATTGGTGCAGCAGAAAAGAGGAGAAATGAAGCGTTTGAAATGTGGTATTACAGGAGAATGACGAAGATCAAATGGGTAAATAGGGTTACAAGCGAAGAGGTTTAATACTAGTGGGAGAGGAGAGATGTTTCTGGCAACTGCTAATGAAGAGAAGAGATAGGTTGGTAGAACACATACTAAGACACCCAGGAATAGCAAGCTTAGTTATGGAAGGAAGGGTCGAGGACAAGAACTTTAGGGGTAGACCAAGGTTAGAATATGTTAAGCAGATTGCCTCGGACGTAGTTGTGTGGTATCTATGTAGAGATGAAACGACAGGGAGGCATGGAGAACTGCATCAAACCAGTCAAAAGACTGAAGACTCAAACAACAAGGAGGTGGCCGTGGTCTTAAGTTAGGAACCATTCCAGCATTATCCTAGAGTAAATATGGAGGAAAACCACGGGAAACCACTCGCAGGATGACTGAGGTGGTAATCGAACCCTCCTCTTCTCTGTTTTGCTTCCCGAGGCAGAGTGTACCCCGTTCCACCCCGCTCACAAGAATTAAAATTCTTTGGCAGAGCCGGGAATCGTACCCGCACCTCCAGGGCGACAGCCTACAACGCTAACCGCTACACCACGAGCTGGTCAATTGGGCACATTAACATGATGACTGATTGAAGAGGAATTCCTTTACTAGATTACGAAGGCAAGACTCTAACAAGCAGTTCCGTGACGAACTAAAGAGCCTACTTTTCTTAAAATTATAGATACCATATACCAACAGTTGGCAGACCTGGCGACTCTAAATATATTCTTAGTTCCATCGCTTAAGGTCCACAATGCACATGCTAAATTAGGTTGAGGTCCAATAGATAATATGCACGTTACATGTATTTAAATATTGAATTTATCAGCATGCGTAGAATCAGGTTGGCGACACTGCCATACATTTGATGATCAAACTTAAATTGAAATATTATGATCTATATATGTGTCAATTTTGAAAGAACTTCATTTAGTAGTATGGAAGTTACACGTTATTTAACATTAAACCTATCAGCACGCATACAATCATGTTGGCAGCACTATCTTATATCGGTTACTGAAAATTAACCTACATATGCAGGTAGCCTACTATTAGCATGCACAGTTTAGAACTGTTTGCCTGAATACTTTCTGATATTTATTGAGATTCGGATGAAAATGTTATGGAGTGCATTTTTCAACAGTTGGCAGCCCTGATGACACTAAATGAAATGCATATTCATATCTGCTCTGGTGCGCAAATCACATACCAAATTTGGTTCAAATCCAATAGATAGTATGGAAGTTACATGCATTTAAAGATCGGATCTATCAGCAGACATAGAATCATGTTGGCAACACTCTCATGTATGGGCTCCTGTAAATTAGTCTGATGTAATATTATCTATATGTGTGTCAATTTTGGAACAATTCCCATGCATATCTTCCGAGATATCCAACATAGACCTCAATTTTCAATTGTGATTTTACAGCAGTTGGTACCACTGACGTCATTTTCAAATATGGCCGTGAGATATTAGGCATAGGTCTTTACTTATACCAAATTTGGTTTCTATAGCTGCAGCCGTTTAGGGGTTGATAGGGAGGACACACACAGGTAGACAGACAGACAGAAGGGCAGACTGACGGACAGACAGACAGACAGACAGACATTTGCCCAGATCGATCTCATAAGTCTACTTTTTCCTCATTTTTGCAAAATGAGGAAAGTAGGCCAAAAATGGCTTCTCAAATATCTACGCTTCCGGTTATGCGATATCATTTTCCCCCTTAAAAGATAAGGAAATGGGCTAGTACGGTATTTATCTCCATTATTGTATAAGAGATGGTAACAGGTCATTTGCATTTACTACCATAGATAATTAGCACAATGCTTTCACTTCTATGAATAATGAAAGATATTTAAGTCATAAAATCATGAGTAAAAACCAGTTCTAATCACACTTAGTACTGAAGTTCGCAAACACGCTTTCATTGCGAACGGCAGGCTCCATCAGAAACAAAGTGTTATAAACTCATGGTTACGAAGAGTGCTGGCGCCGAAGTGAATCAGCCGATAAATAGCTCATCCATGTATGAAGAAGCACGGCCTGTCCAGAGGTATATAAGGGCGAGTGAGGTATTGTGTACTGTACTGCAACATGGCTTTTATTCCAAGCATTGCTTTCCTCCTGTTCTTGGCTATCGCCTTGGTAAGTAATATTTCTAGAGAAATTCAGATCATAATTTTTGGTCTCAAGAAACCATACCGAATAGATAGTGTAGTGATTAGAGTTGTTGGCTACCACACCGGACGCCGGGTTCGATCACGCCTCTGCCAATGAATGTTATTCTGTTTTAAGGAAATAATTCATTATGAAAATTAATAATTGTAAAACAAAAATACTGGAATGCAGGCGAAATAAATCAGAAACCTCTATGGACATCAAATTGGCACGTGAAAAACTAAAGGAAGTAGGAGACTTCTGTTGCTTAGGAAGCAAAATAACCAGTGATGTACGAAGCAAAGAGGATATAAAAAGTAGGTTAGTTCAGGCAAGGAAAGTATTTCTATAGAAAAGGAATCTGTTGACATCGAATATAGATTTAGGTGTTAGGAAGTCATTTTAGAAGGCCTTTGTCTGGAGCGTGGCGCTCTATGGAAGTGAAACTTGGACTATTGGTGCAGCAGAAAAGAGGAGAAATGAAGCGTTTGAAATGTGGTATTACAGGAGAATGACGAAGATCAAATGGGTAAATAGGGTTACAAGCGAAGAGGTTTAATACTAGTGGGAGAGGAGAGATGTTTCTGGCAACTGCTAATGAAGAGAAGAGATAGGTTGGTAGAACACATACTAAGACACCCAGGAATAGCAAGCTTAGTTATGGAAGGAAGGGTCGAGGACAAGAACTTTAGGGGTAGACCAAGGTTAGAATATGTTAAGCAGATTGCCTCGGACGTAGTTGTGTGGTATCTATGTAGAGATGAAACGACAGGGAGGCATGGAGAACTGCATCAAACCAGTCAAAAGACTGAAGACTCAAACAACAAGGAGGTGGCCGTGGTCTTAAGTTAGGAACCATTCCAGCATTATCCTAGAGTAAATATGGAGGAAAACCACGGGAAACCACTCGCAGGATGACTGAGGTGGTAATCGAACCCTCCTCTTCTCTGTTTTGCTTCCCGAGGCAGAGTGTACCCCGTTCCACCCCGCTCACAAGAATTAAAATTCTTTGGCAGAGCCGGGAATCGTACCCGCACCTCCAGGGCGACAGCCTACAACGCTAACCGCTACACCACGAGCTGGTCAATTGGGCACATTAACATGATGACTGATTGAAGAGGAATTCCTTTACTAGATTACGAAGGCAAGACTCTAACAAGCAGTTCCGTGACGAACTAAAGAGCCTACTTTTCTTAAAATTATAGATACCATATACCAACAGTTGGCAGACCTGGCGACTCTAAATATATTCTTAGTTCCATCGCTTAAGGTCCACAATGCACATGCTAAATTAGGTTGAGGTCCAATAGATAATATGCACGTTACATGTATTTAAATATTGAATTTATCAGCATGCGTAGAATCAGGTTGGCGACACTGCCATACATTTGATGATCAAACTTAAATTGAAATATTATGATCTATATATGTGTCAATTTTGAAAGAACTTCATTTAGTAGTATGGAAGTTACACGTTATTTAACATTAAACCTATCAGCACGCATACAATCATGTTGGCAGCACTATCTTATATCGGTTACTGAAAATTAACCTACATATGCAGGTAGCCTACTATTAGCATGCACAGTTTAGAACTGTTTGCCTGAATACTTTCTGATATTTATTGAGATTCGGATGAAAATGTTATGGAGTGCATTTTTCAACAGTTGGCAGCCCTGATGACACTAAATGAAATGCATATTCATATCTGCTCTGGTGCGCAAATCACATACCAAATTTGGTTCAAATCCAATAGATAGTATGGAAGTTACATGCATTTAAAGATCGGATCTATCAGCAGACATAGAATCATGTTGGCAACACTCTCATGTATGGGCTCCTGTAAATTAGTCTGATGTAATATTATCTATATGTGTGTCAATTTTGGAACAATTCCCATGCATATCTTCCGAGATATCCAACATAGACCTCAATTTTCAATTGTGATTTTACAGCAGTTGGTACCACTGACGTCATTTTCAAATATGGCCGTGAGATATTAGGCATAGGTCTTTACTTATACCAAATTTGGTTTCTATAGCTGCAGCCGTTTAGGGGTTGATAGGGAGGACACACACAGGTAGACAGACAGACAGAAGGGCAGACTGACGGACAGACAGACAGACAGACAGACATTTGCCCAGATCGATCTCATAAGTCTACTTTTTCCTCATTTTTGCAAAATGAGGAAAGTAGGCCAAAAATGGCTTCTCAAATATCTACGCTTCCGGTTATGCGATATCATTTTCCCCCTTAAAAGATAAGGAAATGGGCTAGTACGGTATTTATCTCCATTATTGTATAAGAGATGGTAACAGGTCATTTGCATTTACTACCATAGATAATTAGCACAATGCTTTCACTTCTATGAATAATGAAAGATATTTAAGTCATAAAATCATGAGTAAAAACCAGTTCTAATCACACTTAGTACTGAAGTTCGCAAACACGCTTTCATTGCGAACGGCAGGCTCCATCAGAAACAAAGTGTTATAAACTCATGGTTACGAAGAGTGCTGGCGCCGAAGTGAATCAGCCGATAAATAGCTCATCCATGTATGAAGAAGCACGGCCTGTCCAGAGGTATATAAGGGCGAGTGAGGTATTGTGTACTGTACTGCAACATGGCTTTTATTCCAAGCATTGCTTTCCTCCTGTTCTTGGCTATCGCCTTGGTAAGTAATATTTCTAGAGAAATTCAGATCATAATTTTTGGTCTCAAGAAACCATACCGAATAGATAGTGTAGTGATTAGAGTTGTTGGCTACCACACCGGACGCCGGGTTCGATCACGCCTCTGCCAATGAATGTTATTCTGTTTTAAGGAAATAATTCATTATGAAAATTAATAATTGTAAAACAAAAATACTGGAATGCAGGCGAAATAAATCAGAAACCTCTATGGACATCAAATTGGCAGGTGAAAAACTAAAGGAAGTAGGAGACTTCTGTTGCTTAGGAAGCAAAATAACCAGTGATGGACGAAGCAAAGAGGATATAAAAAGTAGGTTAGCTCAGGGAAGGAAAGCATTTCTACAGAAAAGGAATCTGTTGACATCGAATATAGATTTAGGTATTAGGAAGTCATTTTTGAGGGCCCTTGTCTGGAGCATGGCACTTTATAGAAGTGAAACTTGGACTATTGGTGCAGCAGAAAAGAGGAGAATTGAAGCATTTGAAATGTAGTGTTACAGGAGAATGATGAAGATCAGAAGGGTAGATAGGGTAACAAACGAAGAGGTATTATGACGAGTGGGAGAGGAGAGATGTTTCTGGCGACTGCTAATGATGAGAAGAGATAGGTTAGTAGGACACATACTAAGACACCCAGGAATAGCAAGCTTAGTTATGGAAGGAAGGGTTGAGGACAAGAACTGTAGGGTAGACCAAGGTTAGAATATGTCAAACAGATTGCTTCGGATGTAGGGTGTGGTAGCTATGTAGAGATGAAACGATTAGCTCAAGACAGGGAGTTATGGAGGGCTGCATCAAACCAGTCAAAAGACTGAAGACTCAAACAACAACAGGAATGATTTCAGGATATAGCTCGTATCTGTCATATCTGTTGAGTAGAATGTGAACACAGTCCAAGTACGAAACGGTATCTACTGTTGTCCGGGCTGTCACTTGCACCAATGCGGCCACATTCCGACACATTTTTAAGTTTATTTTCCCCCCAGGGGCTCACAGCTTGTGGGACGTGAGTTGGCGACCAGGGGACGCCAGCTGAGTTTGACTCCTCTCTGTTATATTTCCTGTCGACCTCCCTTGGACAACTCTAGTTCCTTTCCGACCCCGATGGTAGTAGTGTGTCCGAGGCCTAGTGAGTCTTTTCCTTTCCCGCCTTAATTGGCCCTTGTCTCATCTTTCCTGATACCTCATTCTCCGAAGGGTCCGACCTCTTGTTTTCTTTTCGTGTTATCTCCTGTCTTCTGCTCAAGGCCCTAAAGGAGGCAGGGTGTATGTAGCCCCTCCTCTTATGGTGCATCCTGGATTGTGCTACAACCTAAAGGGTCACATCTGGTGAGTTCGGGAGTTGACTACCCCGAGGGATTCCTGAGCTTGGTCCAGTTTGTCTCCTTCTTCCATTGCCTTTGGGGCGGTCCCTCTCCACTTTCGCTTTCCTCTCTAACATTCGTGGCTCTCCTTCCAAGTCGCTTAGTTCTCATTCTTCGAGGGTTGAGGGCATTTCCTTTCCTCCTGCCTTTTGCTTCTCTTATTCTTCTTTTTGTTTTCCATTTTCTCTTCTAGTATATACGTATGTACAATGTCTTTCATATAAAGTAAGAACGGCTAGCGGCAGTTTTGTTGTCCGCTGCTGCTGTGGCCTTGGCCGAGCTTGTGGCGCGCCGTGGCTCCCTGCTTTAAGCTTGTGTACAATCCTGTATGAAATCTTAACTTATAAAAGATACTGGAAGTATCGTCCTTTCTGGGTTATACAGGCATTGTATCTGGTAACCACATTCTGGCTGACGCGAGTGAGCTCTCCCACTGCAATGTTCCTGACTGCATGCGTAATGTTTCCTTTCAGCTCCTCCAATGTGTGAGGATTTGTTAAAGTTTGTTAAAGTAAGTTTTAAATACACAAACAAGATGTTCAGTAAAGAACATATAGCCTACTTTCTCCTAAATGTATGAGTATAGTTATAACTCGTTGTTATTATCAAAGAGTATAATAGAACTATTCTTTGTTGAAGAACTTAGAAACGATTTACCTCTACCAAACGCCACAACCTAGATAAAAACTGCTACCATCATTGAAGAAAGAAAGAAAGATAAGAAGTATATCAAGAATGTTATGGATCTGGAGACATAATCGACCGGACTGGCGGCGTGGCTCAGCGGTAACGTTCTCGCTTGCTGGGCCCTAGGTTGCAGGTTCGTATCCTGGCGCAGTCAGCTGGCATTTGAGGGTGCACAAATGCGAGGGAGCCGTGTCAGTACATTTACTGGCACGTTAAAGATCCCCTTCGGGCCAAAATTCCGGCACCCCGGTGTCTCTAAAATCAGCAGTAGTTAAAAGGGATGTAAAACCAATAACATTATTATTATTACGACCTGCCGTAGGCAACATCCAACTTTGAGTTGAGGCATGTCTTTACACGTCTGGTTGTGCATGGCTTTCACAACCCTAATTGAATTAACAAATCTTTCCATGACCCTACAGAGACGTGTGTATACAAACTATGTGGATATTTTCGATAATATAATCCTAACAGAGCGAGTGCATTCTAGCGGCCAGAAGAAGAAACTTTTCAATAAAATCTGGAAGTTACCTTTTTGGCAGCTAGATCTCTCGAGTAAATCTGCTGGCGAATTATGTTTTAATTAAATATATATTTTACACCATAATGTGCACAATATAACGCTTAATAACATTTTCAAGTAACGCAAAATAGGCTGTTACAAACCCTTTAAAATAAAAAGTTAAAATGTATCGTAGTATCATCTTGTCATTCTTCAAATTCGATGCGCATAGAATGATAATGGTATAGTAATCAATGGATCCCCACGTAGACTAGTCGTGACATCTATTGGTGAAATATCGAACAATATAATCCTAACAGAGCGAGTGCATTCTAGCGGCCAGAAGAAGAAACTTTTCAATAAAATCTGGAAGTTACCTTTTTGGCAGCTAGATGTCCCGAGTAAATCTGCTGGCGAATTATGTTTTAATTAAATATATATTTTACACCATAATGTGCACAATATAACGCTTAATTTTAAATCATCTGAGTCATTACAAAACAATAAACATGTAACATTTCAAGCAAAAAACCTAGCTCTGATCGGGTTTGAACCATAGGCATTTGAGCGATAGGCTAACGCTCTACCACTGAGCTAATTGTGTCAACGAATATTGTTCTATTTAAAATGACTTACATAGAACTTGTTAGCAAATAATGATTTATACTAAACGATTTCATCACTGGAGTATATTATTTATATATAAAGCATTTCATACAAAGTTTATTTATTTTTTATCAGTACGCTATATTGCATGCAATACTCAAATTAGTGAAATATAAGTCCGGCACAAGATATCCGCTGCCATCTTGTCTTATTACTGAATCAGTTCAGCTTTTTAAAATCACGTCTGCACTATAGTATTACAAAATAAACTTTTAATTTCGAACGTGCCTCTTCCTTTAGAACAGTTAAAACGATTCTCGGCTCGATAATCGGAACTGGTGGGTCCCATGATATGGATTATAAAGTTTGCATAATTCGCACGGCCGCCATCCTGAAATGGTAGGGCGGACTACCTTGTAGTTTGGTCACAAGACGCATCCTATACGAAGGTATGTTGTTACCAAATTTGGTAGAGATCGGATGATTTGGTTAGTCGTTATTTGATTTTACGTTTTGAACGTTTGAGTGGCCGCCATTCAGTTTTAGTAAAGATGGCGGCGATATAAAACATGACACTGAGGTGTCCTTTGCCAGTGCTACCTTTGTACCAAATTTCGTTCAATTTGCATTCACCGTGTTCGAATTGATAGGGGGGACAGACATTCAGAGTACACACACTCACACACACACAGACACACACACACACACACAGACTCACACACACACATACACACACACACAGACTCACACACACACACACATACACACACAAAGACAGACACACTTTTTTCGCCCTGTGTTGATCTCATAAGTCTACTTTCATTTTTTGCAAAAATCGAAAGTAGGCTATAAATACGATGTTGCAATGATAACTGTCTCTCAATTTTAGCAGCCAAGGTTCAGACTGGCGACTGAACACTTGCACGCTTATTGCAAGGTCAAGTATCGTATGTACTATGCGCACGCTTTCAATACTACATCAGGGGCCACAGCGCGCCACAAGCTCGGAGGAGGCCACCACAGCAGCGGATAACAAAACTGCCGCTTGCCGTTCTTACTTTATATGAAAGACCCAGCAGTTAGTTTTAGTTATAGTTTCATTTCATTTACATTTTCACGATCATCCAAACCATTAGAGGCCGATAACCCAGATGCTAGACCCCTTAAAACAACAATTATCATCATCACCATCAAGCTTTGTTAGATGGAGCGTTCGGAGCGTAGTGGGTAGATTATTGGCTGAGGAATAACCTACCCACCAAGGGAAGATGATTAAGAAAAGGAGATAGGTTTCGGACTGGAGAAAAAGGATAGAAAAATAGGATGAGAGTCCCACAAAAGTTATAAATTTAACTTTAAACACACTTAAAGGCGGTTGCCACTGAAAATCAGCTCTCCGATACCTAAAGTAAGTAAGAACCTGGTCGAAGCTGACGGGAACCGCAGCTAAGACTTGGGCGGTTTGCCAGAGAAAGGCTTTAGTGTATTTCCTCCCAAGCATGCATAAGACTACTATGGGGAAGGGTGATGGTCTGACAAGACAAATAGTAACAGATTTATTCTGTATTAACGATGGCATGAACTGAGGAAGAGTTAGGAAAGCCAGGATCTTGCCTAACTGTAGTATTTGCGAAATGATAAATCCAAAAACAAATATTTAATTTATTTAACAATGCGAAAGAAGTTGATAACTTTAACAAATATATATTTTCAATTTGTTTAACAATTTTGGGGTCACAGACCTCAGAAAACATTAAACGGTTGCTCCAGGCAATTGACAATTTATGAGGTTTCAAACCTTATATATGTTCTAAAATCTTTACAAGATTTAAAAAAGACAAATGAAGTAATTAAAGTTTAAACATTAAATTGAGTACAAGAAGTGTACTTTAAGAAATTACTGAGAGAATATTCTAGAGAGAGTGACAACTTCAGAAATAACAATAAGAAAAACATGAAGAATAAGATAGAAGTTCCTACAACTTCTTATATTTAAGCTGAATTACTTTTGGTTGTTATACAAATAAGGGCAGGTCACATACTGTGAAACCTGAAGAGAAATTCAAAAGGAAGCTTCTCGACCTCCTATGTTTAAGTAGGAATCACGAGCCAAATGGGGCAGTTTCCATTTCGTGAGACCTAGAAATAACTCACTCAAGAGTTGAAAGAATTGTTTTCCCTGATTATAAGGTACAAACAATATAAGTTTGAACCGTGTATAAAACACGTAGTTATACAGAGATTAATTAATGATAAACAAGCAAAAATGGAAGGGCACTTCGTTATAGTGACACCTTATAGAAAAGTTACAATTTTATTAATATGGTGTGTTAGTAGAAGGTTTAGGGAAGATCAATTGGGATTGAGGAGAAATGTTCATGGCCTTATTTAATGTAAACGGCCGATCGCGACGCGGTAGAAAAGTGGAACAAGCACTAGTTTTCACTATAGTCTGTTAAATAGATGAAAAGTTCACAGTAGAAACACGAAAGTTTATGGGAAAGAAGGTTATCGCAATGATGAAAATAACTGGTTGCACTAGGTAGGCGAGAGTCTATTTCTTGAGAAGTTTGTGAATTACAATTAAATGCGCCATAGAACATTCCAGCGGTGGAAGAAAATTCGCTATTGCAGTAATTTATAATGAAGATTCCTCATTTTAAATAGTATTCCCACAAGTGAGTGAAAAATACATGACGGCAGGACTTGTAGATAAAGTACAGGATCTGGAAGGTTCCAGAACGATCTTAATAGAAGAATGGGGTCAAAGATAATCCAGCGGAGGAACTAGCTTGGTGAATTATAGACAGCGGGTATTAGATAATATCCCACGTAGTGAGAAGATTTCCCAATTAAATAGCTTAAGAAAAGCTACATTCTATTAAGGTTGGCTTAGACAGACAAAAGCTCAACATGGCAAATCCCACGAAGAATGATTTTTGCCCCAAATAAGTAATCTCACGCTGTCTATAAAATATCGTTAAAAGCATGTAGAAGTTAAAACCGATGAAGATGAAGTTAAAACTTGAAGTAGGTACTTATCTTTGTTGCATGGCGAAGGTGAAGTTCCCTTTGACGGATACTTAATGTGCCAACATGGCGTAGAACGTAGAGAGTGTCTCTTGGTTTGAGGAGACTGGCTCGAGTTGAGCCTTGACTGACCGAGTCAACTGCCGACATAGAAGTGAGACCTGCTCAGCGAAGCGCGGGGGGTCCAAGGAAGGGAAAGAGTGGGGGTAGGAGACAAAAGGAATACATATCAGAAAGACAACTTATCAAAAATAAATGTTCTTCTTGATGAATGGTCTTCAAAGAGTTGATAGCAGGCGACGGTGACGAGATCTGATGGCCAGATGGAAAAGGAAGTCCTCTTGCACCAGGAAGAATTGAGGAGCTTCAGAGATACGCTGTTAGATGACGCTAGGAGGGTCTTGGAAGATATATATCTAGAACAGACTCACAAAAGATATAAGCGACCTGACCACCAAAGAGAAAATAGAAGATCACTGTTGGTGTTTGATAAAAAGGAAGAAATGAACATGCAAAGAGCATTAAAAATTATATTCTCTCGTACCGTGTATTCCAAGAATACACCATACTGGGAGGGAAAAACACCAACAGAGAACAAGAAAAACAAGTAAACATTTAAAGGTAATGGAGCGATCAAAGAAAGTTGTCTTGTGATCGGACCATTAGTGGTCAAGACTCTGACCACCCTGACTCTCCCATCTCTTCCAGGATAACACTCGGTCACTCTACCAGAAGTCCAAACTAGGGGGGGGGGAGAAACATCCCTAACCAAGACCAAGTCCCCCACTTTAATGTCGGGACTGGAAAGAAACCACTTCTGTCTCCGTTGCAAGGAAGTTAAATATTCCAAGTTCCACCTCTTCCAAAAAGAATTACGGAGGGCTTCAAGTTTACGCCAAACCATAGGTAAATTAGAGTCCCTGTAAGAATTGGGAAGGGGAGGAGGGGCAGAGAGAGAAGTGCGTGTAAGGAAGTGGCCAGGTGTGAGTGGAAGCAGGTCATCAGGGTCATTGGAAAGCGGAGTTAAAAAACGAGAATTAACAACACCTTCAATCACAAAATAGCTGGAAGCTGAGGGAAATAAAGCACTAGTAAAGATTGCGATAAGATGCGAAAGAAGAATTAACAAGTTTAAACAAAGCGTATAGAAACAAGTACATCTATTAAGGATAAGAATATACCAAATAAACAAAGGAACTATACGAGTAGGAGGCAAGAACGCCGTAGGTAACAATCTAATAGCCATAAACAATGACCTTAAGTCATAATAAGTATCAAAGGGGTTAATCAGAAAAATACTTAAGTCAGCGAGAAACGTGACATAACAAGCATAAATACAAAAACACATCGAATGTGACGACGAGAAAAAACAAGTTTGTTCATCAATGAACATTAAAGGTGAAAAATATGTAAGCAAGAAGCAATACATGAGCGCGTGAAAAATGCGCAACGATGTTATGAAACAAGAATCGAAGCAGTTGTAGGATACGGGCGTGAGTAAGTGGGAGACACAGACATGAACGACCTTGACCCACATAGTACAGCGAGATAAGGAATATAAATATCTGAAAGAGTCCTTGACCGGAACAAGTTTATTTTGGTGATGAGTTGAACGGCTTCTGAACTTACAGAAGCGACTCGCAAGACAATGGTAGGCAGTCAGCCAGAGTTGAGATAAGGGAAACTTGCTCTGACCTTTGGCAAGCATACAGGAAATAAACGGCATCTTGGCTTTACTCAAACTTGTATACAAACAAGATTGACAAACAAGCAGTTCGAAATAAACAAACAACACTAGTTGAATCAGCTTTGACTTAAAGCGGAACGAGTAACACGACATGCAGTCATTCGTAGCTTGGACGTGAAAAAACAATTTAGAGACATATGAAATAAAGTAGGGAATCAATTTCGCATAATTTGGAGGATCACGGAATCTGACAATTTTCAACAGAAAAAGCTTAACTCTTCCGAAATAGGAAGAGAAGCTGGGACATTGAAAAGGAGTTTATGCGTAAGAATAGTTATTCTAGATGCTAGAGAATTCAGATTTTCAAGCCGTTTCAAAAGCGGCTTCCAATTATGAGGAAGGAGGAGGGAGCCGGCCGTGGCCATCCTTCTAAATAGCGAAAGAAGTGAAACATAGCTTACAGCGAAGTGATGGTGACTGATAGCCATGGTTTTACACAAGGGGAAGATAGTTTTCGATAGAGAGTTTAAGCAATTACCTGCTATTAAAAATGACATGAGAAGGTAAACGAAGTAACACAAGGCGAGGCGAACTTGAATTGCCATCTTGTGCGGGAATAAGGCAAAATCATTTAAACAACTTACAAAGGTGGCGTAGTTGTTCACGATGAGACATCGTTTCGGCAAGTGTTTTTCAAAAGTATTGAGATCGAAAGCATGAGCGTTCTCTTTTACAGAAATGGGATTTATGTCAGATGTAACGAAATGACATTGCGATTTGGTTTGAAGACTGGGTTGTTGGATTTCACCAGTAATAACCCAACCAAAATCGGTGTCTCTAGCGACCACGGTTGAAGATAACTTGCGTACCTGTTTACGAAGGCAATTCCAGAAAACATTGGCACTGAAAAGTACATCAATGGGACCTTGAGCAATAAACTGAGGATCTGCTAACCTTAAGTGCGAAGGAATCTTTAAACCGGAATTATTAATAGAGCTGCTAGGAGTGCCCTTGCCAATACTGGTAAGAATGAGACAGTTTAAGTTAAGATTGGTGTTTCTTTGGCAAACGTCTCTGATTTTCAATTTTGAAGACTGCAAGACTTGAGTTTTCAAATTGTCAATGCCGGATACATTGATGGAAATAGGCGATGAAGAAAGACCTAGTTTTTTAATTATCGATTGCGAAACAAAGTTGTGCGTAGAAGCGGAATCGAGAAGACCGTGGGTTCGAAACCAATTTCCAAATTTATCTTGGATTTCGAATTGTACAGTGGACAAAAGGGCTTGCGCACTGTGAGAAGTTTCGGCGTTAGTAATGCAGGAAAAAGCATTAGTTTGTTCGGAGCTGCTCTGCATGGAGCTTGAAGAAGCGGGTACTGGTGACCTCGATTTATCATGAACGTGCAATAAAGAATGATGCGGGTTTTTGCAATGAAAACAGAGATTGGAAGACGTGCAGTTTGAAGAAGAATGCTTAGGTGACAAGCAGTTGAAGCAATGTTTGCTATTGAAGACAAACTTCCTTCGGTCTTCGACAGACAATTCTTTAAAAGATTTGCACGAGTACAACGTGTGAAACTTTTTACAGAGCGTGCATTTTAAAGATTTGTTGAGCGGCCTGATATGTTCTCTTGGATGGTTGAAAGAAGCGGAACGAGTTTGCTTGTTCTCGACAGATGGGGGCTGATGACCAGTTGAAAAGACAAGTTTTTTCTAAAAAATGTGACCCTTATGACTCGTTTCGACATTTTCGCACTGAAATGAGAGTGCTGTAAGGACTTGGCACCGGCTGTTGAGACACGAGATGAGGTGTTCAAACGAATGTTCCTCCTTGCGAGTGAGTTCGATCTCCCAAGCCTTTAATGTCGAAAAATCGAATCTTGATGTAGCCAGATGAATAAGAATAGTGTCCCACGTTTGGACTGGTTGCTTGAGTTGATATAACGCTCTCACGTGCAATTGAATAGAAGCTAACAGGTCTCTTAAAGAGGTGACGTCATTAGGTTTGACGACTGGCAAGTTGAATAGACAGCGGATATGACGAGCTACACACAAACGTAAATTGCCATATCTCTCTTTAAGGAGATTAAAGGCGATGTGGTAGTTATCTGCGCTTAAAGGCAGTGACTGAACCAAGGCCAAGGCCTCGCCGTCCAAAGACGTACGTAAGAAGTAGAATTTATGAATGTCGGGAATTTCCTTATTGTCATGAACGAGTGAGCAGTAAAGTTCATAAAAAGAATACCATTCACCTTCCTGGCCTGAGAAGTGAGGTAGGCTTATCTTAGGAAGTAACGGTTTCGGTTTATCCTTATGAACTGAAGCGGATGCGAACTGGGCTGGATTGATGACCCTAGTGTCCGGTTCTGAGATACTGCGGATCAGTTGGTGGGCCTTGGCAATCCCTTCAAACTACAAGGGTTCGACCTCGTCCCGATCCGATTGAAGTTCTGGGCAAGCGGATTCAATCTCGGTTTGAGTTTGATCGTAATAATCATAGGACCGTTCGTACAACTTAAGGCGTTGTGTCAAGATGTCTAAATCACACTTGGCGGGATTTAATTTGTTGATGAAGTTTCTGAATCTGGTGAGTTGCCCTTTATAGGAAGAACGTCTCGCAATGAGAGTTTCATCTTTTTCAGTAGGAGCCATGACAAAGAAAATAGATTGAATTGTAACTCACGAAACTGTGGAACCTTGGAGATGCTGTCAAGCTGGCAGCAGCCAATAAGTAGAAAGAGCGGGACACACCAAAGGAGACAGGAGCGGCCTCTTTCCCCTTCACAGGCTTTGCACGATGTGGTTATAGCTGAAAGATTCAAAGCAGATATTAATAATTTGCAAGGTATTGACAAATGACACTTGACAAAGAATAGAAATAGCAAATGGACTCTCCCGGGTTTCTGGTACCAAATTTTGGATAGATTATTGGCTGAGGAATAACCTACCCACCAAGGGAAGATGATTAAGAAAAGGAGATAGGTTTCGGACTGGAGAAAAAGGATAGAAAAATAGGATGAGAGTCCCACAAAAGTTATAAATTTAACTTTAAACACACTTAAAGGCGGTTGCCACTGAAAATCAGCTCTCCGATACCTAAAGTGAGTAAGGACCTGGTCGAAGCTGACGGGAACCGCAGCTAAGACTTGGGCGGTTTGCCAGAGAAAGGCTTTAGTGTATTTCCTCCCAAGCATGCATAAGACTACTATGGGGAAGGGTGATGATCTGACAAGACAAATAGTAACAGATTTATTCTGTATTAACGATGGCATGAACTGAGGAAGAGTTAGGAAAGCCAGGATCTTGCCTAACTGTAGTATTTGCGAAATGATAAATCCAAAAACAAATATTTAATTTATTTAACAATGCGAAAGAAGTTGATAACTTTAACAAATATATATTTGCAATTTGTTTAACAATTTTGGGGTCACAGACCTCAGAAAACATTAAACGGTTGCTCCGGGCAATTGACAATTTATGAGGTTTCAAACCTTATATATGTTCTAAAATCTTTACAAGATTTAAAAAAGACAAATGAAGTAATTAAAGTTTAAACATTAAATTGAGTACACGAAGTGTACTTTAAGAAATTCCTGAGAGAATATTCTAGAGAGAGTGACAACTTCAAAAATAACAATAAGAAAAACATGAAGAATAAGATAGAAGTTCCTACAACTTCTTATATTTAAGCTGAATTACTTTTGGTTGTTATACAAATAAACCTGAAGAGAAATTCAAAAGGAAGGTTCTCGACCTCCTATGTTTAAGTAGGAATCACGAGCCAAATGGGGCAGTTTCCATTTCGTGAGACCTAGAAATAACTCACTCAAGTGTTGAAAGAATTGTTTTCCCTGATTATAAGGTACAAACAATATAAGTTTGAACCGTGTATAAAACACGTAGTTATACAGAGATTAATTAATGATAAACAAGCAAAAATGGAAGGGCACTTCGTTATAGTGACACCTTATAGAAAAGTTACAATTTTATTAATATGGTGTGTTAGTAGAAGGTTTAGGGAAGATCAATTGGGATTGAGGAGAAATGTTCATGGCCTTATTTAATGTAAACGGCCGATCGTGACGCGGTAGAAAAGTGGAACAAGCACTAGTTTTCACTATAGTCTGTTAAATAGATGAAAAGTTCACAGTAGAAACACGAAAGTTTATGGGAAAGAAGGTTATCGCAATGATGAAAATAACTGGTTGCACTAGGTAGGCGAGAGTCTATTTCTTGAGAAGTTTGTGAATTACAATTAAATGCGCCATAGAACATTCCAGCGGTGGAAGAAAATTCGCTATTGCAGTAATTTATAATGAAGATTCCTCATTTTAAATAGTATTCCCACAAGTGAGTGAAAAATCATGACGGTAGGACTTGTAGATAAAGTACAGGATCTGGAAGGTTCCAGATCGATCTTAATAGAAGAATGGGGTCAAAGATAATCCAGCGGAGGAACTAGCTTGGTGAATTATAGACAGCGGGTATTAGATAATATCCCACGTATTGAGAAGATTTCCCAATTAAATAGCTTAAGAAAAGCTACTTTCTATTAAGGTTGGCTTAGACAGACAAAAGCTCAACATGGCAAATCCCACGAAGAATGATTTTTGCCCCAAATAAGTAATCTCACGCTGTCTATAAAATATCGTTAAAAGCATGTAGAAGTTAAAACCGATGATGATGAAGTTAAAACTTGAAGTAGGTACTTATCTTTGTTGCATGGCGAAGGTGAAGTTCCCTTTGACGGATACTTAATGTGCCAACATGGCGTAGAACGTAGAGAGTGTCTCTTGGTTTGAGGAGACTGGCTCGAGTTGAGCCTTGACTGACCGAGTCAACTGCCGACGTAGAATTGAGACCTGCTCAGCGAAGCGCGGAGGATCCAAGGAAGGGAAAGAGTGGGGGTAGGAGACAAAAGGAATACATATCAGAAAGACAACTTATCAAAAATAAATGTTCTTCTTGATGAATGGTCTTCAAAGAGTTGATAGCAGGCGATGGTGACGAGATCTGATGGCCAGATGGAAAAGGAAGTCCTCTTGCACCAGGAAGAATTGAGGAGCTTCAGAGATTCGCTGCTAGATGACGCTAGGAGGGTCTTGGAAAATATATATCTAGAACAGACTCACAAAAGATATAAGCGACATGACCACCAAAGAGAAAATAGAAGATCACTGTTGGTGTTTGATAAAAAGGAAGAAATGAACATGCAAAGAGCATTAAATATTATATTCTCTCGTACCGTGTATTCCAAGAATACACCACGTAGCCGCATCAGTGTGACTGGCTAAACGCAGCTGCTTGGACACCAGGAAATGCGGGTTCGAGTCTCAACTGCGGTTATATTTTAATTTTAATTTCTTACTCAATAGAAAGAATATTGTTACTGACAGTACTGTTTTTTGTGTTCCAGCAACAATTCATTGGAGCACCACCCGCAATTGCTGGTAAGTTTCACTCACTTACTTCCTTATTTACTTACTCATCGACTTACTTAAGTTAAACTAAGCAATCATTCTAGGTTTATGCCGCGTCATGTGAGGGGTTTCGCCTAGGACACCAAGCTGACTCATCAGCGGGCTCTTGGTGTCCCGCCCGGACCCCCACAGGAGAAGCGAACTTCGCGCTACCTCCCTTTATATAAGGCGCACCTGCGTCTTTTTACTGCGAGAACTAAAAGCTCAAGCAGCCATAGCCTCCCTATGAAGGCTTCCAAAAAGATGGTATATTGGCTTTCACGGCCAGTAAATTATAGTTAATTAAGCAACTTGTTTTGTTAATGTTAAATCAGCGGCTTTATTGCTCGTCAGCATCCAATACAATGTGCACATCTAACCCTTATTATTTCCGTTCCTACGGGGTCATGAATGAGTTGTGATGATATCTACTTCGAATGTTTTTACAGTCGAATTCCCTTCCTGACGCCACCCTTTTGAGAAGAGTTATTGAGAGATGAAGTGAATTTAGATGAATGAAACTAGGCAAGGAGTTGGAAGGAATCAACCGTGGTGTATTAGAAGGAACCGTACTGACTTTTGCCTCGAGTTGGAAGTGGGAAATCATGAATAACCGCTGATGGTGGAGTTCGAACCCACTCATCTAGCGACTCTTCAGGAAGCTTGGCTCCAAAGCCTAGCGTTGCACCTTAGTGAATGTGATTACTGAAATCGGTTGGCACCCAATTCAGTATTAGGGTGTTAATTTGGACAGAGCCTCCGCCTATTAGTGTAGAAGCCACCGCCATCGACTACTTCATAAACGAAATTTTGGGAATTGAATTTGAAAAAACTCTAATAGTGTGTCTTCTTTAGTTTACAATCTGGAGATTAGCTTGCAGTAGTTTTTCTCCCTTGTGCCATTTGTTTCAGCTCAGTGTAGGATTGGCAGCCTAGGCAGTCCTTGTTTTGGTCTATGTGTACTCTTCTTTACCTACCTCTAGCAATATTATCTCCCAGAAAGCCTACCACTAAAAAGTGTAATCCTTATGACGAAATGTGTGCACCATTGAAGAGTCGCGTCGTTCTCCCTTTGTTTGTTACTTTGGCTGTCCACGGAATCTTGCGCGTCCGCCGGCAGCACCACATCACAAAAACATTAATTATTTTCTTCCCTTCTTCTCCAAGTGTCCACGTTTCACTCGTATAAAAGCAAACACTTCAAACAAACATTTTTTGGGTTGTTTCCTTAGATCTTTATTGAGTTTCTGTTGAAGGCTGCGTTCGCCTGCTTTATCCTTACTACTTACTTACTTACTCCTTGGCGCTACAGCCCTTGTAGGGCCTTGGCCTCCCGGACAATCTCCACCCATTCTTCCCTGTTGACTGCTTAGGTTCTCCATCTTCTGACTCCCATCTTTCCCAGATCCTCCTTCACGTTGTCCAGCCATCTGGTCCAGGGTCTTCCCCTCACACGCCTTCCTCCTGGCTACCCATTGAAGACCTTCCTTACTAACCTGTTCTCTGTCATTCTTTCTACATGTCCCAACCAACGCAGTCTACTACTCTTAATTTCCACTACTATATCTGGCTTACCATAAAATTCTCTTATCTTCATATTATTTCTGATTCGCCAGAATTCACCCTCTTTTACTGGTCCATATACTTTCCTGAGAATCTTCCTTTCCCATCTCCTTAACAATTCCTCATCATTTTAAATAGTATTCCCACAAGTGAGTGAAAAATCATGACGGTAGGACTTGTAGATAAAGTACAGGATCTGGAAGGTTCCAGAACGATCTTAATAGAAGAATGGGGTCAAAGATAATCCCGCGGAGGAACTAGCTTGGTGAATTATAGACAGCGGGTATTAGATAATATCCCACGTAGTGAGAAGATTTCCCAATTAAATAGCTTAAGAAAAGCTACTTTCTATTAAGGTTGGCTTAGACAGACAAAAGCTCAACATGGCAAATCCCACGAAGAATGATTTTTGCCCCAAATAAGTAATCTCACGCTGTCTATAAAATATCGTTAAAAGCATGTAGAAGTTAAAACCGATGATGATGAAGTTAAAACTTGAAGTAGGTACTTATCTTTGTTGCATGGCGAATGTGAAGTTCCCTTTGACGGATACTTAATGTGCCAACATGGCGTAGAACGTAGAGAGTGTCTCTTGGTTTGAGGAGACTGGCTCGAGTTGAGCCTTGACTGACCGAGTCAACTGCCGACTTAGAATTGAGACCTGCTCAGCGAAGCGCAAGTCTCTGCACCATACATCACCACAGGTCTCACTGCCGTACGATATACAGTCAGCTTCAGATTTCTACTAAGACTTCTTGATTTAAAGAAACTTTGCTTAAAGCATAGTAACTCCTATTTACAGCTGCTATCCTTGCTTGTATTTCTTCTCTCATATCATTATTTTCAGCTATCATTGACCCTAAATATTTACAATTTTTACAGCGTTCATATTCTTTCTCATTCAGTTTCACATTTCTCTCTAATTCATTATATTTTCTCCTAGATGTTAGCATATACTTCGTTTTTGACTGATTAATCGTTAATCCAAACTCTGCCTCGTATTCCTCTAATTTCTTCAGCTTCTCTTCCAAATCCTGTTTCCTCCTAGATAATAAATCAATAAAATCTGCATAAGCAAGGTCTTGCGTCACTCGGTTAAGCAATGTTCCTCATGCGTTGCCCTCTTGTATCCTTCGCATTACATTCTACAAGGCAATGTTAAACAGTAAGGTGGAGAGAACATCACCCAGCAGTAATCCTTGGTTAACTTCAAAGGTATGGGAGGGTGGACCACAGTGAGACAGAAAAAATATATTTTAGTATACTGTCTTATTTTTCGATATATGAAAATGCCTTTATATATTGAAATATAAGTTGATTGTTGCTCATCAATTTCATACCCTTAGAATTTCCAAAATATCCACAAGTTTCTGTAAAAATAATAAATTGTGTACATGTTGCAGCCGTCTCACTGTAGCCCTCCCGTGGACCACGCTGAAACACAATGAAATAATTTATTTTAACTGGTTAAATACATAGATAAACATTAAAACAAAGAATTAATGCCTGAAAACACTACAGCACATTCAGATTCCCAAAATTTGCAGAAAATTTGAGATATGACTTTTGTCTTTTTGTTTTGCCATTTGCGCAGGGAACCGGCAACAGTGATCTGTTGCCTTTCGCGGGGGGACGGAAGCATAATCTGCACCCTCTGGGTAAAAAAAAAAAGAGACTGCCTATCATTTTTGCACTTCTTCTTAAGAATTTTACTTCATAATTGTCATCATCTAAATCTCGTTTCACTTCCCCGATGCAAAATCTTAAGTGTTTCCCTGAAAACTCGACCAGAACAAAGTCACCTTCCTTAGGTTTGCGAGGAAGTTGATGAAATGTTAGGACCTCGATTTCTTCATTATCTAATGAGCTGTCAGAATTAGAAGATTCATCAACCATCATCCATGGATATGTCTGTAGCTAGGGCTGCCTTCTTGAATTTTAAGTTCCTTTGGCTGAACAAACTCTTCTTGCAGTTCTTTAGTTTTTTTATATTTTTATTTGTGGACTTAAAAGAAAGTTTTTTTTTCTTTCTGGGGTATCAGTTGGATTGAAAGATCTCCCCTTTTCTCTCCTAAAAGTTGACTCTGCCCTCTCCTCAGCTTTGGGGTCACTCCGCATATCATTCTCACTGTCTCACTGTAGCCCACCCTACTGTGTTTCACTGTGGCCCACTTGCGACATGTAAAAACAATTATGTTTACTATCTCACCTACAATAGTGATCAGGCTGACAATTCCAATAATTATTTAGTAATATGTATGTGTTCCGACCATATCATATTCATTAATGTGCAATGATTCACATAACTATAAAAAACAAACAACAAAGGAAGCAAATTTTACTTTTCTTACCTCAAAAACGATGATGCTGTTTATCTCCTACATAACATGCTTCTTTCAAAGAGTAAACAGGATCAAAATGTCTGCTATCAGGAGAGCCAACCTCTAAGAAATATTTAAATATCCCTCTTTCAAAAACAAAGATTTAATGAGCTTGTCTCACTGTGGCCCATGTCTCACTGTGGCCCACCTTCCCCCTATTCGATGGAATACCTTTAACCTTTATTTTACATGTTGTTCTTTCCAAAGTAATTTGTACCATTCTTGTTAATTTATTAGGTATTCCTTCCTCTTCCATTGCCTTCCACAGCTGATTCCTTTTAATGCTATCATATGCTTGTTTAAAATCTATAAACAGCTGGTGTACATCAATGTTGAACTCGTAACATTTTTCAAGAATCTGTCTGATGGTAAAAATCTGGTCCGTTGTAGATCTATTAACTCTGAAGCCACACTGGTAATCTCCTAGATATTCCTCTACATATATTCTCAACCTGCCAGCTATAATTTTTGCTAACAATTTATACACAATGCACAACAATGCTATCCCTCCATAATTACCACAGTCTGCTTTGTAATGTTTCTTATGTATAGGGCAGTGTATTGCTATGTTCCACTGCTCTGACATTTGTGAGCCGATTGGTTTCGACTCACAATACTTCGCCGCCGCCCCCCCCCCCTTGCGCCCCGCCGCCACCCCCATGTGACCCCGCCCCCTTCTTCTGTCGACGCCCTTGGTCATTAATGGTGATAAATAATCATTTCTGAATCAAGAGGAGGGAATGAACATGTCAATAAAATAACATGAAGACTAAATATATAAACAAATTGCCAGTCAACATTTGGGGGAATGTAGCCATTGTTGACTGTATTGTGCATAGTTGATGTGAACTGTTTCTGAAATTTGGCGCTCTCTTAATTAAACTAACACAAAACTGGATAGCCAATCAGTGGTCGACACATCTGTGGTGATTGTGTTGCCAAGCTAACCTTAGTTCTGAACTTGTTTCGGCCATAAGGGTGTTAAAGACAAATTAATTCATGAGGTTGGCAATGTAAGTTGTGCCGGCCGATCTTCAGTTGTCTACTGGTTGAAAAATGATATCTGATCATGCGCAAGATGGCTGCCGGATTGGTAGGAAGCCAAGCCAAAGCTTGGAAGAACGACTCCTTGATGTGATTCTGTAGAGGCAAGACGTAGTGGCGTGGTCTGTCTCGGAGCCACTGCCGAAATTATTAAGTCTTCATGATGTGAATTTCTGTGAAAGAACGTGAGTGGCAGCCTCGGGCCATATTCTCTGATTTAGGCCATGAATAAGGTAAAACTGTTAAACCATCTAATTATAAGAACTCGTTGCTGATCGACATATAATTGCAACATTCCGGACAATGATGTCATTGCTTAGCTTGTGGAGGGCAAGTGGCGTTTTGTCCCTCGCGCTGCGCAATGATGCTGCAAACTTGAGTTTTCTCTTGGCTTGTTATGAGCATATCTTGCTCCAGAGATTTAATTTATTAATGTGTGTAATTTCTTGCTAATTTATTTAAAGTGGGCCCATGATTGTTATTAGCCTACTTTCGATTTTTGCAAAAAATGAAAGTAGACTTATGAGATCAACACAGGGCGAAAAAAGTGTGTCTGTCTGTGTGTGTGTATGTGTGAGTGTGAGTCTGTGTGTGTGTGTATGTGTGTGTGTGAGTCTGTGTGTGTGTGTGTGTGTGTCTGTGTGTGTGTGAGTGTGTGTACTCTGAATGTCTGTCCCCTCCTATCAATTCGAACACGGTGAATGCGAATTGAACGAAATTTGGTACAAAGGTAGCACTGGCAAAGGACACCTCAGTGTCATGTTTTATATCGCCGCCATCTTTACTAAAACTGAATGGCGGCCACTCAAACGTTCAAAACGTAAAATCAAATAACGACTAACCAAATCATCCGATCTCTACCAAATTTGGTAACAACATACCTTCGTATAGGATGCGTCTTGTGACCAAACTACAAGGTCGTCCGCCCTACCATTTCAGGATGGCGGCCGTGCGAATTATGCAAACTTTATAATCCATATCATGGGACCCACCAGTTCCGATTATCGAGCCGAGAATCGTTTTAACTGTTCTAAAGGAAGAGGCACGTTCGAAATTAAAAGTTTATTTTGTAATACTATAGTGCAGACGTGATTTTAAAAAGCTGAGCTGATTCAGTAATAAGACAAGATTGCAGCGGATATCTTGTGCCTGACTTATATTTCACTAATTTGAGTATTGCATGCAATATAGCGTCCTGATACAAAATAAATAAACTTTGTATGAAATGCTTTATATATAAATAATATACTCCAGTGATGAAATCGTTTAGTATAAATCATTATTTGCTAACAAGTCCTATGTAAGTCATTTTATATAGAACGATATTCGTTGACACAATTAGCTCAGAGGTAGAGCGTTAGCCTATCGCTCAAATGCCTATGGTTCAAACCCGATCAGAGCTAGGTTTTTTGCTTGAAATGTTATATGTTTATTGTTTTGTAATGACTCAGATGTTTTAAAATTAAGCGTTATATTGTGCATATTATGGTGTAAAATATATATTTAATTAAAACATAATTCGCCAGCAGATTTACTCGAGACATCTAGCTGCCAAAAAGGTAACTAGATTAAATTCCAGATTTTATTGAAAAGTTTCTTCTTCTGGCCGCTAGAATGCACTCGCTCTGTTAGGATTATATTGTTCGATATTTCACCACTAGATGTCACGACTAGTCTACGTGGGGCTCCATTGATTACTACACCATTGGCATTCTATGCGCATCGAATTTGAAGAATGACAAGATGATACTACGATACATTTTTACTTTTTATTTTAAAGGGTTTGTAACAGCCTATTTTGCGTTACTTGAAAATGTTATTTGAATTCAATTAGGGTTGTGAAAGCCATGCACAACCAGACGTGTAAAGACATGCCTCAACTCAAAGTTGGATGTTGCCCACGGCAGGTCGTATATGTAATAATAATAATAATAACTACTGCTGCTTTTAGAGACACCGGGGTGCCGGAATTTTGGCCCGAAGGGGATCTTTAACGTGCCAGTAAATGTACTGACACGGCTCCCTCGCATTTGTGCACCCTCAAATGCCAGCTGACTGCGCCAGGATACGAACCTGCAACCTAGGGCCCAGCAAGCGAGAACGTTACCGCTGAGCCCCGCAGCCAGTCCGGTCGATTATGTCTCCAGATCCATAACATTCTTGATATACTTCTTATCTTTCTATCTTCAATGATGGTAGCAGTTTTTATCTAGGTTGTGGCGTTTGGTAGAGGTAAATCGTTTCTAAGGTCTTCAACAAAGAATAGTTCTATTATACTCTTTGATAATAACAACGAGTTATAACTATACTCATACATTTAGGAGAAAGTAGGCTATATGTTCTTTACTGAACATCTTGTTTTTATTTAATTGAATGTTTACTAGGGAACAAGCCTTGTTAACAATAGGGTGCAGTGCATGCGTAGGTTGAGGGCCCTGAAGATTTGAACATTCCCGATAAAATTGATATTTCTGATTTAGTGCACCCTTCAATAAAGCAGTGTTTTACCAAGATTCTTTCTACGGGGTTGTGCTCAGTCCGGTATGCTTTTTAAGGCAAAGTTCGCAAAAACAACATGCTCTATTTGGATAGAAAGGTGCATAACCAAAGCTATACTAGGAATAAAATAAATAACAAGTAGAATAAAAGTATTTAATGACAGAAATATATGTGCATAAATAATAATAATAATAATAAGTCCTCCCTGACTTTTACTCTCTTTCGAAATAATTATATTACTGAGCGGTATGACACTCGCTCCACACAACAAAAACAAAGCGAATACAGCTTCACTCAAACGATTATAATAACATAAATTGTGCGGAAGAACTCGCTCCTCACAATAAAAACAAAGCGAATACAGCTTCACTCAAACGATTATAACATACATTGAGCGGTAAGAACTCGCTCTTCACAATAATATGGATACAAGTCCATTGATCCTGGTCAAGAAGTTATATGTGCGTGGTGTACTGATCCTTAATAAGAAAATGAGTACTGATGGGAGTCCGTTTACATCTGAAACAGTCATATTGCTCACGGAGCCGCATCTTTTAAATCAAATTACGGCTATGGGATCTGCACTTAATAAAAACACTATAATTAATACTGACACCTGCAAGATCTAAACTACTAAGATATGATGAATCTCCCCGAGATTCCAACCCCGTGCCAGAGCACGTTAAACTCAAAAGAGCATGCCGTTAGGCCAAAAGCTCGCATAACACTGGGAAACAGCCTCGCACACGCCACTGCCATAAGGGTCAAAGAACGCCTAACATAAACACACTAGAAGACAAGCAACAACAACAAAATACAAGCCTACACGGCTTATATTTACATGAATAAAAGCCAGACAAACTGATGTTTCGGAAGATACCTTAAAACATGGACTACTCCCATTTAAATCAATCAAATACTCTTTATAACCGATCAGGGTTTTGTGAATTTAAATCTTAATTTGAACTACAGGAACCAGGCCTGCTTGCTAATGACCAACGTCGTGTTATCTGATTGAGCGCTCCCCTACAGGTATGAGTCAACGATGCCATTCCTCTCTGTCATTCTTCCAAGCCTGGTGCTAATTATATATGGGGGCCACACTGGACCCGTTATCCATCTGGAAACGCGAAAAGAAATATCTCACTCATCCACTTGGATGGCAAGAAATACAAATATTTACCATAAGCCCAGCCTCGCAAGGACATGCACTGGGCTGAAGTGCGGCAAGTCGGAATAATCTCAATAATATATTTCCCGCGAGCACATTCATAAAATCACACCATACACCATGAAGTTTGGACTGAGTTACTCATAATCATACCATCTAGGTCGGCTCAAAACAGATTAACCTACTTTGCGTCCAAAGACACACCAAACAAATAAATCAACAAAAAAAAACTCGGGTGCGCGAGTGGCATCCCGCACTGAGTTGCTAGACAAGCAATTATCAAAAGAAATAATCCTTATCCATCATAAAATCTGCTCACAAATAATTTTCACCCTCCAAATTCTATTTTTAATCTCAATTAATTCTGTTCCACTTTTGTTATAAGGCATACTTCTGAGTTACATTGCTTGTACGCGACTTACGCAAGCGAATGCGAGCACGCCTGCGCGCATTGCCCCGTATACTTGAACCAAACAAAAACACAATATCTACAAAATAAAGCGCTAAGCTGTCCCATACTTAATATGTCAGTAATCAAGAACCTAGAATCTAATTTACAAACATAAGCGAACAAATATCTACAAAAATATATCCCATAAACCATACCTGACTTAATAAATAAATAAATAAATTCATTTTTGTACTCAATCCTTTAAATCAGCGCCAGGGAAACATCTCCGGCCATCTCTCCTTCAAAATGCTTAGCTCAAATTAGACATCGCTTGGCAAATGTCCTGCTGGTTCCAAGATTCGCCCTCGTTCCTTGATGTCATCTCGTGCTAAATTAAAATAATGTTTGTCAGATACACACACGATATATTTCCTATTAAATTCACCGGTCAAGTACTAAATTCCTTGACTGTCTATTGGTGAATTATTACGATGAACTGCCCCTATCTGGTAGTACTGGGACTACAATTAAAACACTGAAGTTACATTTATAACTTGTCGAAAATGTTCCATGTCCACATACATGAAAATATGCAGATTGTTCGCGACACATAAATTAGAATAACGTCTTGTGCCTTCAGACACACTAAAAAGAGTCACGTCTCGTGCCTTCAGACACCTCAATAAAAGTCACGTCTCGTGCCTTCAGACACCTGAATAAAAGTCACGTCTCGTGCCTTCAGACACCTGAGTAAAAGTCCTCTCTTGAAGCTTCCTGGACCACTTTTAAATGAAACTGGCTCGAGTAGGCATGGAAGGGGGTTTATGGAAAAATATTCCATAATAATTATTAGACTAGGATGCGATCGGTATCACTGAGATCGTAGAAATGTGGAGGTTACGATTAAGCTGTAGCTAGCTTGAATCGATCGTGGAATTAATCCATAGATAACTCCCGCCTTAATTCACCAGGATGCGTTATGACGCCGAGTTGCCGCTTAAAAAGGGCATATTGATATTATTGGTTCAGACTCTTGTAGATCTTCGCGAGCACCTACTTATTTTCCTCCCACAAGGAGTGGTTATTATGAAGATTGACCATTCACATCGTAGCATTCAGTTTCTTCTTGGCGCCATCTCTCATAGTAACAAGCCGTTCTATGCGTACCCAAGCCTTCCTTCGCGCTTAAAGTTGCACCTGTCCTCTGCGTCATGATTCCTAGGCTACTTTCTAAAATTCCACAGGAGCTTAAACCTTTGTGTCCTCTCTGCCACTGATTTCTCAACATTTTCCAGCTCCGTCAGGCTCTCATATCTGCTGTCTGCAGAAATATATCAAATGATGATGAATAAAATATTAGAATCATTTATACAGCCCGTGGATAAAGGGTTCAATAGATCGTTGTGTAATGAAACATAATAACTAAAAGTCTAAAATGTAACTTGTCAGGATTTTGGTTATGGGAACCAGATAGTGTAACAATACCGGGTGAGTTAGCCGAGGTCGTTGCGGCATGACTGTTGGCAGTCGCTCACATCCGGGAGGCGAGGAGATTCGAATCCCCCCCCGGCAACCTTGAAGATGGTCTTCTGTGGTTTCCCATCTTCCTTCCAGGCAAATGCCGGGGTTGGTCCCTAACTATAGGCCACAGCCGCTACCTTCCAACTCCTCGACCCTCCCAACCAATATTCCTCCCCAACGGTACTTGTAGCTCACCCATTGGGTGTCCGTCTCAAAGCAGCTACAAAAACTGGCGAGCCGAACATGTCCTCGGACAATCCCGGCACTAAAAGCCATATGCTAAAAAAAAAAAAAAAAAAAAAAAAGTGTAACAATGACAATCGGTCCCTTGACTTTCGCTTGTCATAGATGCATGACTTTGGTCTTCTAATGGCCGCAGAATCACAGCATCCATGCTGTTTGCAAAACGATTCTCGAAATGGTATTTGAAAAGATGTAATGAATAATGACTTGGTTATTTTAAAGGTGTTCTAGTTTCGGATATTATTTGAAAAATGATTTAACATGAAAGAATAATTTATTAGTGAAATGTAGTCACGAAATGTGACCGGTTGATAATGCGGCGTTGCCATTAATAGTGGGATTAATGTTGGCCTTCCCCTTTTCTTAAATGCAGGAGTGTATATTAAGTTGTCCCTCCCTTAGCCATTCGGCATTGTATTTCACTATCCCTTTGGAAATATATTTTATTTTTACCTACTGCTGTTTGAATCCATGTTTTATTGAGCGCAATAGAATAGTACTAGGTTAGTTGACTTCAGACCACTTTGGCCTCGGGTTACCAAACCCACCCTCCCCTCAATTAATTTACGGCGTGACAGATGGTAGCAGCCATTGCCACAACCCGGCCACACAATTTGCTCCTTTTGCCATATTTCTACCATGATCTTAAGCAACCATCTTGTTAGTTTTTCCCCTCCATATTTTATTATTTCTTCTGTGATGTTATCTTCTCCCGGCGCTTTATCCTTCACATTAGGTATTTTATACTACGTACATATGATGTATTGTTACTCCATCAGCAGTCTGTGTAAAAAAACTATTTTGATTCATTCCTATTTCTTCTCCAAACAACCTGATGGTGGGCCTCATTACTTCATAATCTGCCCATAGTGACGTTTCCTTGAGCTTATACAGAACCCATTTACCGTTACCAGTATTTCTATTAGGCATGTCAACTTACATAGTGTCAGATATTGCATGATTTGGTGCTATTTGCCCTTATGGTAACCTACAACTGCTGTAGGAATAATTTAAAATACATTTAGGGTCTTGAATATGTCCTACAGTCTATAATCGTGCATCTACAACATAGTCAATATGGCAGCGATCTTGATATCCAGGAGCCTTCCAAGTGTATCTTTTACGTGGATGATTCTGAAACCGTGTGTTTGTAACCACCTCTGATTTCTGGTACAAAATTGTACTAATAGATCGCCTCCCTCGTTGCTTTATCCAGGCAAAAAGGCCCAACAACTTCTCAATTAGCTCCGTCATCAACTCAGTACTCCAGTCCCACATAACAATGAAGTTATTATCGCCCTTGATGCCCTTAATGGCCTGATTTAATTGGTCAAAGATTTCTTATATGTCTTGATCTTCTTGGTTTGAAGAAGGCATGTAAGTTTGGATTATATCACAGTATATATAGCTTTTGTGTCCAGTTTAACTAACGTTGACCTTTGCCGTTGGCCAAATCATACTGGATCATCCGCCTTTGGGAGTTATTTGTCAACCTGAATAGCACTAACAAATCAGCAAACCAATGCTGAATTTTTATAAGGCTATTAACTTCTCTATTATTTGACTTAGTCAACTATTACATACTGGTACGCATAATTATAATAATTAGAACAACAACATTTGCTTTTAAATGACCATATCGCTCTAAATCACTCTAATTCGCAAAAAAACTATTTTCTTTACTAAAAACGTGGATCGTAAGGATATATCAACTTTAAATCACAATATGTATAGTAGCTTTTGTCGTAGGTGCGAAAAAAATAACATGTCTCTAATTAGAGGCTATGTAACTAGTACTGTACTTTTGAACTCATCTACAAGCTTTGAAAAATACGAGTTGCATTTATAGTGACTAAGTTATTTCGCGAATGAACATTTACCTCAATCTTTAAATTCTGGTGGGTGGTGTATTTCAATTGAAGATCTTATTTCCAAAATGTCCTAAGAACATGAAATTGCAAACTCTAGAAGAAACGGCTTTTTACATTTTCTGATAAACTAAATGAAAAAGTTACCAATCTAAACTATAATGATTTATTATATTGGTAACATTGGTAGCACTAACTTACAAAAAATCCCTATCCATTAGAAATAGTACGTAGTACTAGGATGTGAAGTTAAGACATTTTGGAAGTTAAAATACACATTTAAAGATGGTTTTAGTAAGGGAAGATGAATTGATAACTAATAAACTCATGATTTAATTATTTTTTATTAATGTCATTTACCTGAAGGTAATACAGTGTGACATTCGGACGAAGAGTTATCTATTTGTTCATTATTCAAATAATTTTCGGGCTAATGCCGTGTGAAAATAAAATAAAATACCACCTGACGTTTCGAAGGAACCTTGCCTCCTTTTTCAATGGAATTAAACAATGTGGCCAAAGATTAAAATTAAGATTCATGCCAATGGTTAATCTACATTATATGAAACTATCTAGAATATTAGGGTAAAAAATATAGACAGCATTTATTAACAGTTGTCAGCCCTGATTGCTCTTAAGAATACTTATAGTCATATCTGTTATGTTACACATAGCACATACGAAATTTGGATGAAATCCAACTGATGGTATAGAAGTTACATGTATTTAAAAATTGGTCCTATCAGCAGGCTTAGAATCATGTTGGTAGAACTGACGTATATAAGTTACTCCAAATTAATCTAAAATGTCAGGTACTATACGTGTGCATAGTTTAAAGCTGTCGGCTTGCATACTTTCTGATATATTGGTATTTGGATAAAATAAGGAGAGAGAGAGAGCAATTATCAACAGTTGGCGGCCCTGGTGGCTCTTAAGAATAAGCTCAGTCATATCTGTTTATATACACATATTACATACAAAATTTGGTTGAAATCCAATTGTTAATGTCGAAGTTATATGCATTTAAAAATTGGACCTATCAGAAGTCTTAAAATTATTTTAGCAACATTGTCATGTATGTCCTCCTGGAAATTAAACTGAAATAGTATTATCTACATGAGTGCCAATTTTGGAATAGCTCCCATGCATACCTTCGAAGATATCCAACATGGAGCTCAAATTTCTAGTGCGTTTTTTCAGCAGTTGGTAGCACTGACATAATTTTCAAATATGGTCTTGAGATATTCCGTTATACATCTCGACTCATACTAAATTTGGTTTCGATTGCTGCAGCCGTTTAGGAGTTGATAGGGGGGGGACACACTCACACACACACAGCCAGACAGACAGAAGGACAGACAGACAGACACACACTAATTTTCGCGGATCGATCTCATAAGTCTACTTTTTCCTCATTTTTGCAAAATGTGAAAAGTAGGCTAAAAACTAGATAAATTCCTCAGTTCGTCACCAGAGAGCAGCTGCCAGGAATTACTGTATGGACCATGTAGAAAAAACGCGCCATATTAATAAGAACGGAGGAAAGAGTAGTAAGGAAGGAGAAGGTAAAGAGGGCGGGGGGAAAATATAGAGACTCCTCGATGAAAGGGAAGTGTATCTGTACGATACTTAACGTCATACAGGCAACGGCGAATAAACAGATGGAAACTCCTCCAATGACGAACAAAGGAGATCAAATCCCGGCTCTGTAGGCAAGAGGAATTTATCTAGTTTTTAGCCTACTTTTCACATTTTGCAAAAATGAGGAAAAAGTAGACTCATGAGATCGGGCAAATGTGTGTGTGTCTGTCTGTCTGTCTGTCCGTCTGTCCTCCTGTCTGTCTGTCTGTCCTTCTGTCTGTCTGGCTGGCTGTGTGTGTGTGTCCCCCCCTATCAACTCCTAAACGGCTGGAGCAATCGAAACAAAATTTGGTAGGAGTAAAGATCTATGCCTGAATATCTCACGGCCATATTAGAAAATGATGTCAGTGCTACCAACTGCTAAAAAATCGCAATTGAAATTTGAGCTCCATGTTGGATATCATTGAAGGTATGAATGGGAGCTATTTCAAAATTGGCACACGTATAGATAATAATATTGCAGTTTAATTTCCAGAAGGCCATAGATGTCAGTGTTGCCAAAATGATTATAAGCCTGCTGATAGGTCCAATTTTTAAATGCATATAACTTCTACACTATCAATTGGAATTCAACCAAATTTCGTATGTTGTATGTGTACATAACCAGATATGACTGAGCGTATTCTTAAGACCCACCAGGGCTGCCAACTGTTAATAAATGCTCCTAATTTATTTTATCCAAATACCAATTTATCAGAAAGTATGCAAGCCGACAGCTCTAAACTATGCACACGTATAGTACCTGACATTCTATATTAATTTGTAGTAACTTATATACGTCAGTACTACCAACATGATCCTAAGCCTGCTGACAGGTCCAACTTTAAATACATGTAACTTCCATACTATCATTTGGATTTCAACCAAATTTCGTATGTGCTATGTGTACCATAACAGATATGATTATGCGTATTCTTAAGAGCAACCAGGGCTGCCAACTGTTAATATGTGCTGTCCCTATTTTTGTTACCCTAATATCAATATATCAGAAAGTAGGCAAGCCAATAGCTCTAAACTTTGCACACGTATAGTACCTAGCATTCTAGATGAATTTGGAATAACTAATATACGTCAGTGCTGCCAACATGATTCTAAGCCTGCCGATAAGTCCAATTTTAAAATGCATGTAACTTCTATACTAACTAATGGATTTCATTCAAAATTGGCACACCAATAGATCATATTATTTCAGATTATTTCTGACTAATACATGCATTACATTGTTGCCAACATGATTTTACGCGCGCTGTTAGATCCAATGTTTAACTGCATGTAACGTCCATGCTATTCATTGGACTTCAACCAAATTTTGTATTCTGTACCTTAAGAGATGGAAGTAAGAATATATTCAGTCATCAGGGCTGCCAATTGTTGTGCTCTATTAGTCTACATTATGCCAGGTATACAGTATTTCTAACTAATTAGAAATTTCGATATTAGCAACTTAATTTCGTCATTACTCTAGATAGGTTCATATACTGTAGAATAATCATTGGCATGAAAAGTAGGCTCTTTAGTTCGTCACGGAACTTCTTGTTTGTAATCTCATTGATATACTTTCTTAGGCCACATAGTTTAATTCCATTGAAAAAGGAGGCAAGATTCCTTCGAAACGTCTGGTGGTATTTAATTTTATTTTCACACAGCATTATCCCAAAAACCATGAATTATTTGAATAGTAATCCTGGCCGTGAAAGCCTTAATCTACATATTTGTTCATTGTTTACACTTGCTAACAATGCATTGCAGGATCCAGCTCTGCAAGTTGAGACACTCAAGCCAGCCAAGACAATGAGTTATGTTGCAGGATTTTCCTTTTTAGAAAACGATGGTATCATTCTTTTTTCCCTCTCATTGCAGAAGCAAGACCGTGGTGGGGCTACACATATGGTCAATATGGTTATCCTTACTACCCATATTATGGATAAGGTAGTCGGAGGTCGAGGATAGAGGTTCCGTGAGTATAAAATATCAAATAATCATAGCGTAATTTTAAAATTGCAATAACAACCTACAAGAATGTGCCTCAAAACACGCTTAAATTGGTGTATCGTCTGTTCCAGGATATTCTAAGACATAAATACACAGTCCAGACCTGCTCTCAGCGTCGTTGTAATCCCCTGCCAGCCTACGGATCATGACCAGTGCAATGAGTCTGAAGAACCCTCTCTTCCACTTTCTTCTTATATGCCCCAGTTTTCACCACCTTCAACAAATGGCACGGCAATGAGTTGCAAAACTTGTGTACCACCATGGGCATGATTATATGAAATAAAACTTAACATAACCATACCCTAAAGCAGTTTTGATAAGCCTGTGACATTAAAGATCCCTATAATCGTTAAAACTCAGCTAGTTTCCTTTCATCTTTAACAATTGCACATCAAGTCAGTTAAAGGGGATGAGTGAGTGAATTTTGACTAGTCCTCAAATAATAAATACGAAAAACAAGTAATTCCGTGACGAAATAAACAGCCTACTTTTCTTAAAATGAATGATTCAATACATATTCCTCTAAGCAACGTCGCAATACGTTCCCAGGAATTAATCCAAAACCGCAAGAAAAATAACACATGGTGACCATTTACTCACAGATGCCTTCAACGCAATAGCCTATCAAGTTTTTAAAAAATGTTAATTAACAAGACCAATATGCTCGTATTAAACTCTTGAAGGCAAGGGAACAAGTTTCAATGGTTGATACAATTGCACCTCAAGTCAGATAAAGAGGATGAGTGAGTGAAGTTTGACTAGACCTCAAAAAATAGGCTAAACAATACGAAAAAAATGTAATTCAGTGACGAACTATACGACCTATTTTTTCTTATTCCTCAAATTAGACCTGTTAGAATGCTGGTAGTACTTGCATTATACGATTTGCTCAAAATATAACTGAAATATGTTTGAAATTGTTTCTTTGCATGGATTCTGAGATATTGAGAGCCAAAGGCTCAAATGTCCAGGAGACTTATTAAGTACTTGGTAGAACTGAGAATGTGCACATTCATCTTGTGGCATACACTGTATACAAAATTTGGTAGACATCCACTGGATCTTATGGAAGTTACATGCAGTTCAACATGGAACACATAATCGTACGTAGAATTATTTTGGTAACAATGATATATAGCCTATCTACGTGTTGCTTAAGATCCATCTGCAATATTTAGACATTAGTGTATAGAGTTTCAAACCGTCTATAAGAACAGATTCTACAATATTGAACCTAGGGCTCAAATGTTCTCAGAATGTTACTGGACAGTTGGTAGTCCTGTGAACTCTGTATTGTGCCCATTTAGCAAGAAATATGCCAATCACAGTATACCAGCGTAGCTCAATTCGGGATTTCGGGGCAGCGGTAAGTTCCCCCACTCTGTGACTCACATATTTTGGATTAATTAGAGGATACACTTGCAAAAATAACAACAAAATCAACTCCTATTTAAACACATTTAATTAATAAATTAATGGCGCTACAAACATTTAAACAATTTAATTACTGACCCAAATATCAACTGCTTGTTCCAAATGAACAAGGGATCACAAATAAAATAAACAAATATTGTATTCAAAACCTGTGGTTTCCACATAAACCAACAATTCTTACTTAATCTCACTTCCATAAAGCACTAACATTAAGTTTACATAACTCCGAGCTCTTTGGCTCCATGCATTTACATTATTCCGGTGTCATTCTTGTACACCTCAAACACTGTCTTTTATATTTTCTTATTTCTCAAACACAAATAGATAATTATATTTAAAAATCTAGGTTAATTATCTAACTCAATATTTCGGGCATGTCCACACATTCAGTTGTTATCATCTCTCTTTATTTTACAAACATATTAAGGTAATCAGAAAATCAATTGTGTACTCCAGAGCGTGAAGGTACTTGACACAGTCAAAAAAACTATAGTTACTCCCGAACTCAGTTGCCTTCAATCAACTCGTGGAATCCCACGTCCATACATTATTACAATAGGGATTGTTATTTATCTCTTATGTCTTAATAGACCATTCTCATATAAGAAACTACGATCTGAACCGGCAAACGAAATATCCATCTTTACGGACCTCGGTTCAACGCCCGGGTCGTTAACAACTTTAAACACTCCTGGTGTATTTATTCTCTTTACAACAGCTTACGAGACGGTTCCTGGTCCCTCTCACTTTAAGAGAGCTAGACACTTTTACTCGGGTGCGATTTATGACACGAAGGGTGACGGCGACTCCTAGTCTAACTCCACGTTAGTATCTTGTTTCCAAGGCTTTCAAAACAAACCTTCCCATTATATCCAGTTCTGGGGAGACCGGGCTTTACTGTACCGTAACATTCAAACAACTATTCTTTGGTTCAAAGACCATTTTTATATCCTTGGCATTTATTAATTATGAGAGGGTCCTCATTGATTGGGAAGATTAAATACACATACGACGACGGAGAATTACAGGGGCTTTTATCATAAGAAGATCCTGCATTCGAATCTCTTCAGGTGCCTCGGGAACCAATCCCACACAGAGGGCTTATACAAAATGCGATTTAGAGTCGGCCGTGGCCCATATGACATACGCTCAATAATACCATATATTAGCTCCCTTTTTAAATACATACACAATGCCTCGTGATACTAATGTCACAAATAGAGGACTTACACAATTATCAATTCACTGCAATCAACTACCCTCCATAAGTAATGTACCAAGTATTTAACCACTACGCTTTCCTAGCGTGACACTTTAATATTATATTTGCGCTCATTATGCGCTATGCATTATTTTAAGCCGAAAATGCCTTCCCAAGAACTGATAAAATCTCTTTAGTAACAATTCATATTATTTTTATTCACATATTAATCTTTCCGTGGTCGATAAATCGCTCCCTGTTTTAAAATATTCCATTGAACCTCATTTCTTACACATACGTTAAGGCTTAACGTTCTTATATTCATATCAATTTATTGGATTTTTATTTAACATTTCCATATTTAATTATTATTATTATCTTTATTCTTTATACAAGCTCAACAGCTATTTCTTTCATATCTCAACTTTACTTTATTTCAATGTCTTTCATGATAATTAAATGATATTTCGCTTGCTCTTATGACATTTGTTAAATACATTAACCCTTTATTCACCTATTTCCTCTACGGGATTTATTCTTTACATAATTATTAAATAATTTCTCTATTTATTTTATTATTGTTCAGACCGTGTTCTTGATTATTCAGTATTTATTTATTAAAACACATCCCTTTCACTCCAAAACTCCGGTGGGTTTTGTACACAATCAATTTCTGACACCAAAATAAAAATGAATTTTGTACTCACATATTTTTCAGATCATCCCTGATCTTAAATCTGGTGCGGTGTTTCATTTTTGGGCCCACTTTGAACTTTTTACACCATATTAAAGGTATTCATCTTACGTGAAAACACAAATAAACATATATCTAAAACACTTAATATTGACGACATTTTTATATTCTGATGTGTCCCTTTTGAACACATAATAAACACTAAAAATATTATTTAACACACAATCTGGATTATTTTACACTTCACAACGATCACTAGGCCGTGTTTCTGAGCCTCTCACACGTGATCTTCTTAAATTCCCGTTTCCAAGGGTGGAATTTATCCGATGTCGGCTTCCTATTCTGAAGAATGCGAAAGTCCCGAAACATCTACTGTTCCCTGGAGTTCAATTCTGCTATTCCTATCCTGGATAACTGGCTATTTATCTAGCTTGAACGGCTTGTCTGCAGATCTGTCTATCGATCCTAACGAAAGTCTATATGGATCGAGGTCTCCTCTAAGACCTATAGATTTAGTTTATCGCAGCTAGCACTTCTCGATTCTAGTACTATTAGAATTGTTCGCCTGCTTTCTGGAGCTAATGTTTATAATCTCCTATCTTCTTTATTTGAACTGTTTTAACACTCCTACGTTCGAACCTTATTCTGTTCTTCCTTTTTAGGTTTCTTCAATTTAAATAACAGTTTGTCTGTCTGGTACGATACTTCCGTACGTTATGATCTATTCGTTCGTACGTTTAACGACCTATCGCCTTTAAGTCCGACGTTCGCAGCCTGCTATGACTATATCTTATGAATTTTCACTTTAACTTGTATACAGTCGGGCCTAAATCCTATAATTAGGATTTTCCTAATACTTCACTACGGCGATACTTTAAAATTTCGTATTGGCTGCTCCTTATGGAAGCAAGCAAGTCGTTACTACTGTGACGCCTGTGGCTATTGGATCTTACTTCGGCGGTATAAAACAGCGTTTCTCCCTCAAGGAGTACTGGTAGCTGTTATCGATGTAACGCAGAGTTACGTCCCTTCACGGACTGTCGGAATGACTACTTCTACGTCGTGGAGCAGCACTTCCCCTCACGGAATGCTCGTAGGACTGCATGCGATGTGACACAGTGACGTGCCCTCTGGCTGTCTGAATACTGCATTCGTTGTGATGTGATACAGCACCTCCCCTCAAGGAGTCTGTCGTGAACTGCATTCGGTGCGTATACTTGTTGCGCAGTATGACCTCCCCTGAGGTTCATACGTTTGAAGACTTTGATGCAGCACCTCCGGTCACGGAGTGCTCGTTGTAACGGCTTGTGTGGTGCGACACAGTAACGTGCCCTCTGGCTGTCTGAATACTGCATGATTGGCTTGGAAACGCCCGAAGCTTTATACTGTATTACTACAAAAAAATAAGACTCAAGCCTTTCCTGTGGTCAACTTCTAAAATAATGGTGCCACAATTATAAAAATTATACCTTCCGAAAGCTCATCTTCTCAATGTCAAATGATCTTATTGCACCTAAGAATCGATCGTGCACTTCGGAGATATTAATTAATTTCTCGTCCTCAATTGTGTGGGTGTTGCATTCTTTTTGCTCTCTCCCCTCCACAGAGGCTTAGGTAATTCCCCTATGACGTCGTCTTACGTCGGCAGTTTATTTCTGCACAATTATTACATGGTTTCTCTATACTGAAAAATCCCTCATTCAAAATGATTCACTGTGCTGTGCTTGTTTACTCATTATTATGCTCGTAAACGTGTTAATTTTAATTATTCCTCTTCTGGTGCATATGCGGCGTTGTCAAAATCCAGCAACGTCAGCTTGAATTCCGATTCAGGCTTCTCTTTCTATCACGGTGGAAATTTCCACTCAGTTATTAATACTCGTGACCAGCCCTCTCTGAAATGTCGAGTGGGGTGATCTCATCTAAGGAACATCTGTCCCTAGTCGCTTGCACAATGTTAAGCTATATTCCTGGCTTAAAATCTCTCTCCGTTCCTTTAGGAAACTATACGTTTCTTTCATTTCTTCCTTAAGGACATGGATTCGACCGTCATGGACCCTATGGCCCATGGGTTCATCTCTCCCCTCCTTAGGTAAATAAATTTTCGATAATTCTTGAGGAAATTTATTTCAATTTTATTTGTATTACTCTATTCGTCGAATCTATCATAACGTCATCCGTATTTACTGTTGTTTTATTTTCTTAAGGTTCCTTCCACTAATTATGTAGGTTGGGTATGCTCAATCTTTACCCTTTTCTTCTTTATTACATTAAAATTTTCCTTTTCAATAAAATCAATTACTTCTTTAAAGTTCCTTTCCTTTCTGGTCTGTGTTTAGGTTGGGTCTCCAAGAGTTCCCATTCATTCATTTATTCCCTAGTGGTCGACTTCACTCAGGCCATAAATCCCTTGTCACGTTCGATGTTTACAACTCTCTACCCTCGTCTGGCGCATGCTTCTCCAAACTCGAGTCAACGGTTGGTTTCCTTTCTTCTTGTCTCTGGTCAGACTGCAAGTCGGTCTGTTCTTTATTCATTATATTTCTTCAACTTAATGACTTTATGTTACTTATCTTGCGGGTGCAATTAGCTTTACCCGTAACTTACTCCATTACAGTTATCAGACTTCAAGTCTGTTACACTTCATTTAAAATTTTTAAGAGCTCAGTCTGACTTCACCTGACTCTTTCTGGTTCTCTTCCCTATTCCTCATCTCTCTTTGAGATGGTATTTCAGCTCATATAATACTCATTTCTCGTATTCTTTGACGGTTGCAGATATCTTTACCCGTTTGTTCAAAAGGGATACTTCTCTTCCTTCACCTCATATTGAGATGGCACTTGCCAAGAGTATTTCTTTTTCCTACTCTTCCAATTCTTTAGATTTTCCAAATGTCCTTTCTTTCTCTTCTTTTTATCCTTCCCTTTCTTCTTACGATGCTTCCAGCTGAAATATGCCTGGGCATCCTCTTTCTCCATGGCATTGTTGGTTATTTCAACTCCTTTCCTTGTTTCCATGGGGTATCCATTTCCTGGTACACCAATTATCAATGGCGGTTTTCTTCCCTTTGGCTCTTCTTCAGAGACGTCTCCTCTCATTTTTTCATTGCTCCCAACAATCTCATCTTTTTCTTTTAGGGTTTCCTGGCTCTTATTAGCACTTTCCCTTTCTCTGTTCTTTTGTTGCCAGTTCTGGTATTTAATCAACAATTCAAGGATCTGAGCTTTCAATTTTGGTCCTTCTAATGCCGTTTTATCCTCTTGATCCTCCTGCATGTCTTCTAGGTTTTCTTTTTCTACCTCCTCATTTTCTTCGGAGTTTTCCTTTTCAATTCCTGTGAGCTCTTGAACCTCTATTTCCGTCGGTGCTTCGTTGATATTTTCCATATTTGTTTCATCTAATATCTCTATTTCTTCTGGAATTATCATTTCCGTTTCTTCAACTATCAATTCCTTTAGTATCTCCTGTTCCGAGATTACTTCTTGTTCTTCCAGCTCAACTTTTTCATAAAAATGAGTCTCTTCAATTTGGAGCTCATTTTCATTTTGGCTATCCTCCTGTTCTGGAGTTACGATTTCTTCCTGAATTTCCATTGGTTTCTCTGGAAGGATTTCCAAGTTTTCTTCAATTTCCCCTGGAGTCATGATGATTTCTATTTCTTGCTCCTCTCCTTTAATATCAATTTCGGGCTCCTCTGGCACCGTTACTTCTTCTTTAATTTCAGCTTGTTTTTCAGCTTGGGCAACTATTTCATTTGCCTGACGATTTTTCTCCAACATGTATTCCTCATATCTCTTCTGAGCATCCTCTAATATTTCTTTATATTCTGGAATTTTGACCTTCCTCACTTCATCTAACTCCTGAATAGTTATTATTCCATTTTCATCATACATGCTCGTTCTGAAATAATGCATCTTATACCATTCTTCTTTCATATAATCCTTTTGTTCCTCAATATATTTCTTCCTTTCGTGCTCTTTATGATCGGTCTTCCACCAAATCTCATCCCATTCTCTTCTCATATCCCATACCTGATCCATTATTTCACTTACGTTCTCAATAAGTATATTTATCTGTTTCCACGGAGCTAATTCTATTTTCCCTTCTTCCGCCATGCATTTCGCAAATTTCTTTTGTATTTCCCTTAATGACTTTCTAACATGAGGGATTTCCTTATCCAATTCTTCTACTTCCTGTTTGGGTATCTTAAAGTTATTTTTACCTGCCCTCTGACGAAATTCGTGTGTCTTAGTAATTTCCTTAGACATACTTTTTCTTAGTTCCTCAATTTCCTCTGTTTTACTTAAGCCTACACATCTTCTATCCCAAAGTTTACTCTTCATCTTGAATTGCTTTAGTCGTATTTCATCAATTTTATCCAAGAATGTTTCTACTTCCTTCCATTCCGCCATTTCTACCTTTTCCTGATCCTGAACGTCAGTACTATTGTTCTTTTCCCCTTCGTTTTCTGAGCCTACCTGGACCGACATTACTACGTGAGACTTCGTATTTTCCTTATTCTTATCAATATCCATTACATTTTCCCTTGGAATTGGTTTACAAATTTCCTTTTCCTTTCCGAGCTCTATAGGCTCAACATTTACCCTTTTGTCTGCAGACATGTTACCATCTCTTCGTGTAACTATGTCTCCAGGTGCACGCATGCTTTCTACAGAAACATTTATCATTTCTTTGGTTGGGTACTCTTTCTCACCTGTAGTTTTACCTTTCCCTGGGCTCTCGGCCCTTACATTCTCAGAGAGCCTCCGCCTCTCTTCACTTAACAACATCATATTAAAATACAGTGGGCCTCTAATGCCACCACACTAGTACATGTTTGAGAGATGATACTCTGAATTAGTGTGTCCCAATTTCTTTAAAATCTTACTTTGGTACGGGTATTCACTTACAACGTACCCTTTTGATACTCTTATTCATTTTCATAAAACCTTTATGGAAGTGTTTAAAATTCAAAATTTCGAAAAACCATTTTTTTTTTTCAAAAATGAAAATTTTGATTTTTCGAGAAAACTCGGGTTTTCCCTAGGAAAACTCATCCCCACGTTGGGCGCCAAAAAGTTACGATTTGCTAGGGGGTTTATAATATAATATTTCAGGGCTGCTCGGTATGAGTTTCCAGGGACCCATGCGGTCAGTTAATATTTTACGTTGTAGCTTTTCCTATCATTACTTTAATTTTACATGATATGACCGACTTAAGTGTTCCTCTAGTTATTAATCCAGCACAGTATTTATATATCCCCCTGTGCCCATTTAGCAAGAAATATGCCAATCACAGTATACCAGCGTAGCTCAATTCGGGATTTCGGGGCAGCGGTAAGTTCCCCCACTCTGTGACTCACATATTTTGGATTAATTAGAGGATACACTTGCAGAAATAACAACAAAATCAACTCCTATTTAAACACATTTAATTAATAAATTAATGGCGCTACAAACATTTAAACAATTTAATTACTGACCCAAATATCAACTGCTTGTTCCAAATGAACAAGGGATCACAAATAAAATAAACAAATATTGTATTCAAAACCTGTGGTTTCCACATAAACCAACAATTCTTACTTAATCTCACTTCCATAAAGCACTAACATTAAGTTTACATAACTCCGAGCTCTTTGGCTCCATGCATTTACATTATTCCGGTGTCATTCTTGTACACCTCAAACACTGTCTTTTATATTTTCTTATTTCTCAAACACAAATAGATAATTATATTTAAAAATCTAGGTTAATTATCTAACTCAATATTTCGGGCATGTCCACACATTCAGTTGTTATCATCTCTCTTTATTTTACAAACATATTAAGGTAATCAGAAAATCAATTGTGTACTCCAGAGCGTGAAGGTACTTGACACAGTCAAAAAAACTATAGTTACTCCCGAACTCAGTTGCCTTCAATCAACTCGTGGAATCCCACGTCCATACATTATTACAATAGGGATTGTTATTTATCTCTTATGTCTTAATAGACCATTCTCATATAAGAAACTACGATCTGAACCGGCAAACGAAATATCCATCTTTACGGACCTCGGTTCAACGCCCGGGTCGTTAACAACTTTAAACACTCCTGGTGTATTTATTCTCTTTACAACAGCTTACGAGACGGTTCCTGGTCCCTCTCACTTTAAGAGAGCTAGACACTTTTACTCGGGTGCGATTTATGACACGAAGGGTGACGGCGACCCCTAGTCTAACTCCACGTTAGTATCTTGTTTCCAAGGCTTTCAAAACAAACCTTCCCATTATATCCAGTTCTGGGGAGACCGGGCGCTTACTGTACCGTAACATTCAAACAACTATTCTTTGGTTCAAAGACCATTTTTATATCCTTGGCATTTATTAATTATGAGAGGGTCCTCATTGATTGGGAAGATTAAATACACATACGACGACGGAGAATTACAGGGGCTTTTATCATAAGAAGATCCTGCATTCGAATCTCTTCAGGTGCCTCGGGAACCAATCCCACACAGAGGGCTTATACAAAATGCGATTTAGAGTCGGCCGTGGCCCATATGACATACGCTCAATAATACCATATATTAGCTCCCTTTTTAAATACATACACAATGCCTCGTGATACTAATGTCACAAATAGAGGACTTACACAATTATCAATTCACTGCAATCAACTACCCTCCATAAGTAATGTACCAAGTATTTAACCACTACGCTTTCCTAGCGTGACACTTTAATATTATATTTGCGCTCATTATGCGCTATGCGTTATTTTAAGCCGAAAATGCCTTCCCAAGAACTGATAAAATCTCTTTAGTAACAATTCATATTATTTTTATTCACATATTAATCTTTCCGTGGTCGATAAATCGCTCCCTGTTTTAAAATATTCCATTGAACCTCATTTCTTACACATACGTTAAGGCTTAACGTTCTTATATTCATATCAATTTATTGGATTTTTATTTAACATTTCCATATTTAATTATTATTATTATCTTTATTCTTTATACAAGCTCAACAGCTATTTCTTTCATATCTCAACTTTACTTTATTTCAATGTCTTTCATGATAATTAAATGATATTTCGCTTGCTCTTATGACATTTGTTAAATACATTAACCCTTTATTCACCTATTTCCTCTACGGGATTTATTCTTTACATAATTATTAAATAATTTCTCTATTTATTTTATTATTGTTCAGACCGTGTTCTTGATTATTCAGTATTTATTTATTAAAACACATCCCTTTCACTCCAAAACTCCGGTGGGTTTTGTACACAATCAATTTCTGACACCAAAATAAAAATGAATTTTGTACTCACATATTTTTCAGATCATCCCTGATCTTAAATCTGGTGCGGTGTTTCATTTTTGGGCCCACTTTGAACTTTTTACACCATATTAAAGGTATTCATCTTACGTGAAAACACAAATAAACATATATCTAAAACACTTAATATTGACGACATTTTTATATTCTGATGTGTCCCTTTTGAACACATAATAAACACTAAAAATATTATTTAACACACAATCTGGATTATTTTACACTTCACAACGATCACTAGGCCGTGTTTCTGAGCCTCTCACACGTGATCTTCTTAAATTCCCGTTTCCAAGGGTGGAATTTATCCGATGTCGGCTTCCTATTCTGAAGAATGCGAAAGTCCCGAAACATCTACTGTTCCCTGGAGTTCAATTCTGCTATTCCTATCCTGGATAACTGGCTATTTATCTAGCTTGAACGGCTTGTCTGCAGATCTGTCTATCGATCCTAACGAAAGTCTATATGGATCGAGGTCTCCTCTAAGACCTATAGATTTAGTTTATCGCAGCTAGCACTTCTCGATTCTAGTACTATTAGAATTGTTCGCCTGCTTTCTGGAGCTAATGTTTATAATCTCCTATCTTCTTTATTTGAACTGTTTTAACACTCCTACGTTCGAACCTTATTCTGTTCTTCCTTTTTAGGTTTCTTCAATTTAAATAACAGTTTGTCTGTCTGGTACGATACTTCCGTACGTTATGATCTATTCGTTCGTACGTTTAACGACCTATCGCCTTTAAGTCCGACGTTCGCAGCCTGCTATGACTATATCTTATGAATTTTCACTTTAACTTGTATACAGTCGGGCCTAAATCCTATAATTAGGATTTTCCTAATACTTCACTACGGCGATACTTTAAAATTTCGTATTGGCTGCTCCTTATGGAAGCAAGCAAGTCGTTACTACTGTGACGCCTGTGGCTATTGGATCTTACTTCGGCGGTATAAAACAGCGTTTCTCCCTCAAGGAGTACTGGTAGCTGTTATCGATGTAACGCAGAGTTACGTCCCTTCACGGACTGTCGGAATGACTACTTCTACGTCGTGGAGCAGCACTTCCCCTCACGGAATGCTCGTAGGACTGCATGCGATGTGACACAGTGACGTGCCCTCTGGCTGTCTGAATACTGCATTCGTTGTGATGTGATACAGCACCTCCCCTCAAGGAGTCTGTCGTGAACTGCATTCGGTGCGTATACTTGTTGCGCAGTATGACCTCCCCTGAGGTTAATACGTTTGAAGACTTTGATGCAGCACCTCCGGTCACGGAGTGCTCGTTGTAACGGCTTGTGTGGTGCGACACAGTAACGTGCCCTCTGGCTGTCTGAATACTGCATGATTGGCTTGGAAACGCCCGAAGCTTTATACTGTATTACTACAAAAAAATAAGACTCAAGCCTTTCCTGTGGTCAACTTCTAAAATAATGGTGCCACAATTATAAAAATTATACCTTCCGAAAGCTCATCTTCTCAATGTCAAATGATCTTATTGCACCTAAGAATCGATCGTGCACTTCGGAGATATTAATTAATTTCTCGTCCTCAATTGTGTGGGTGTTGCATTCTTTTTGCTCTCTCCCCTCCACAGAGGCTTAGGTAATTCCCCTATGACGTCGTCTTACGTCGGCAGTTTATTTCTGCACAATTATTACATGGTTTCTCTATACTGAAAAATCCCTCATTCAAAATGATTCACTGTGCTGTGCTTGTTTACTCATTATTATGCTCGTAAACGTGTTAATTTTAATTATTCCTCTTCTGGTGCATATGCGGCGTTGTCAAAATCCAGCAACGTCAGCTTGAATTCCGATTCAGGCTTCTCTTTCTATCACGGTGGAAATTTCCACTCAGTTATTAATACTCGTGACCATCCCTCTCTGAAATGTCGAGTGGGGTGATCTCATCTAAGGAACATCTGTCCCTAGTCGCTTGCACAATGTTAAGCTATATTCCTGGCTTAAAATCTCTCTCCGTTCCTTTAGGAAACTATACGTTTCTTTCATTTCTTCCTTAAGGACATGGATTCGACCGTCATGGACCCTATGGCCCATGGGTTCAGTATATAGGCATACTTATGTCTGCTAAGACATGCATTAAACGGGCAAAATTAGGTTTAAGTCCATAAATCAGTATGGCAGTTGCATGCACTTGAACACTGAACATTATACGAATGCATAGAATTATGTTGGTAGCACTATCTTTGACACATATTGACATATAATCCGTGATATTGAATCTATGTTTGAATAGCATTAAGATCATTAATACACATAAAAAACATTGATGAAATCCAATCGTTAATATGGGAGTTCCCTGCAGTTAAACATTGAAAGTATCAGCGCGCTTAGAATCGTGTTGGCAAGACTGTCTTGTCAGAGATACTCAAGGTCAATATGATATTTTATGCTATAAGTTTGCAAACTGTTGGTCTGTATACATACTGATATGAGACTAGGGTTTAAAACTACAGGGAGCATTTATCAACATTTGGCATCCCTGGCGACTCGGAATATATGCCAAGTTCCATCTATTAAGGTACGGTACAGTATGCACATACAACATTTGGTTGAAGTCCAATAGATGGTATGGACTTTGCTTGCGTTAAACATTGAAAGTATCAGCATGCGTAGAATCATGGCCACATTGTCATGTATTAATCTTTACTAATATAATAAAGCAGAAGAGTTTGTGTGTTTGTGTCTTTAATCGCGCTAATCTCTGGAACTACCAGTCGAATTCGAAAAAGTATTTTTGTATATGATAGCCAGATTCAAGAGGAATAGTTTAGGCTATGTTAAATTGCGGACAGACCACTCCATTCCCTGCATTTAGGCCCTTTTGCACAAATCTACATTGTTTCTCCTATCCAATAACTTGACGGACATATTGCCGCTAGGCGATAACGACTAACACTGTATCATGATTGTCAACGCCGCACCATTGATGGACAGGTTGTCACTAGGCAACAACGATTTACTCTGTATCATGATAGTCCGGTAAAATTTGCTAAAGGACACATGGGGAAACTGACCGATTGACAATCAAGGATTGTATTGGACTGTAGTACTCTCTATGCTATCGTATGCACTGTTAATCACCATATTAGCAAAATGTAATGTAATTCTATCCTGTCAGAAAAATAGTGGCAAACATTCCTACATTCTCCTATTACCGATTTGCAGTTTTCATGTGTCGACAGTTGTTATTTCATTTTCGGGGCTTAGACATCGTGGTCATGTTGCCCCGTGTACATGGGTTTATGTGTAGAATGTTTGTGATAACCTGCGTTATTGTGATGGTTGCACTAGCATGTGTAAATTTGAGATAGGATATGTATGATATTTGAAGCCATTTTCCGTGTCGCTCGAGGATTTATTGGACTGTAGTACTCTCTATGCTATCGTATCCACAGTTAATATTTAATTTGCGGGGCTTAGACATCGTGGTCATGCTGCCCCGTGTACATGGGTGTGTGTGTAGAATTTTTGTGATAACCTGCTTTATTGTGATTGTTGCACTAGCATGTGTAAATACGGTATAAAGCTCAATGTTGGTTTGTCTGTCTGTTATTTATACAAATCGTCACCTTTTCACCGATCTGAACCAAAATGTGTATACTTACCCTTTGGAACACTGCGAGTAACACTGCTTACATGAAATTTCGGACAGACCACTCCATTCCCTGCATGTAGGCCCTTTGGCACAAATCTACACCGTTTCACCGATCTGAACCAGCATGTGTATTCTTACCCTTTGGAAACCTGCGAGTAACAGTCTACATGAAATTTAGGACAGACCACTCCATTCCCTAAATTTAGGCCCTTTGGCACAAATCTACACCGTTTCACCGATCTGAACCAAATTTTACATACTTACCCTCTGGAACCCGACGAGTAACACTGTCTACGTGAAATTTTGGACAGACCACTCCATTCCCTGCATTTAGGCCCTTTGGCACAAGTCTACATCGTTACACCGATATTAACCAAACGTAATGTACTTACCCTTTGGAACCCTGTGGGTAACACTGTCTACTTGATATTTTGGACAACTCTCTCCATTCCCTACATTTAGAACAACAGACAAAATGAACTTGAAAACTACGTTTTAAGGTCCTAGAACCATTCATGTCCGTATAGTGTAACTGTAAGATTATTTTAATAAGTCAATTGTTGGCTGGCAATGCGAGCTGCATACGTCACCCCTACCAGAATTGCGAAAATAATTACAACTTGTGCTGCTTATAAATTGGAGTCACTGGGAGTAATTATTGCAAGAAGATTTCTTAGGCCCCTTAAAACATTTATCATCATGAAAATATTATGCCTCTGTATAAATGCGATGGTGTTGGTGCAGTACATAGAGATAATCAGCTGCAATAAGCTTTGGTGCTTTCATTTATTCAGATCCTCATCCTTCAGCGGTATGTGGCGATAAATGACACTATTGCTACTTCAGGAGCTCGGGACAGCCTATGTTTTCCAAAGTGCTCTGATTATTTTCCTATGGCACTATGTGACAAAATACGACACTATTGATCTCTACTTTTCTAACAGCCAATGAGATATAGGCCCTAGGTAGTGTCTTTTATTTCACGTACTCCTCTTTTTAATCATATTTTTCAAATCGTTTGTAAATTACATGTGTCAGTACTGTAGTCAGTAAATATCCGTTTCCCTATTCATTATTGTCACTATCATTACAGGAAAATGACCTGAATGTTACGTCCATTATACTGTATTACGTATCACCCCCACACCACCACCACCACCACCACCACCAAAAAAGTTATATTTTTAAATATATATATATATATATGTTAGTTAAAGTATTAAGCCTCCGTGGATTAGGCGGCAGCACGCTGGCCTCTCACCGCTGAGTCCGTGGTTCAAATCCCGGTCACTCCATGTGAGATCTGTGCTGGACAGAACGGAGGCAGACAGGTTTTTCTCCGGGTACTCCGGTTTTCCCTGTCAACATTTAATTCCAGCAACACTCTCCACTATCATTTCATTTCATCTGTCATTCATTTAATCATTACCCCAGAGGAGTGCGTCAGGCCTCGGCAGCCGGCACAGTTCAAATCCTCGCCGCTAGATGGGGGCTTCATTCATTCCATTCCTGACCCGGTCGGAGACTGGAAGCAGGCTGTGGATTTTCATTTCATTTTCAGTTAAAGTATTATGTGCCAGTTCTGTAGTAGTATTCATTATCATCCATAAAACAAACAAATCCACCGGACAAAGCTGGGCACTACTGCTAGTCTTAAATATTATGATCTATATCGGCCTATATGGCAAATTTGGAAGAAATTCATTTGTAGTAAGGAAATTACACGCAGTAGGCATTGAACCTATCATGACGCAACACTGTCATGTGTGGGTTACTTAAAATTTATTTGAAATATTATGATATGCATATGTGCCAATTTTGGAAGACCCTATCATGTGTGTGCCCTCTGAGATTTCCAAATTAGAGTTCAAATTTCAATTGTGTTTTTTTCATAATTTGGTAGCACTGATGTAATTTTTAACTATGGCCTTGAAATGTCCTGATACATATCATCACCCATACCAAGTTTGGTTTCGATGGCTGCAACCGTTTAGGAATTGATAGTGGACGGACACAAACACACAAAGACAGAAGTACAGACTCGCACACATCTGTCCGGGTGATCTCATAAGTCCACTTTTTTTTAGGATTCTTTGCAAAATGTGAAAAGTAGGATAAAAACAAGGAAACATGGTGTCATAACATGGTCATCGAAGTGTACAGTATATGTATTTATACGAGTGAATAATTTTTAGCCTATGTTGCATATTTTGCAACAAGTACTGTAGTTCCATGACGAAGAGCCTACTTTTCTTAAAATTTAAGATTCATGCCTTATTTTTCTAGTTAGTCCTGTTTAGAATACTGATAGTACTGACATTATAAGATTTGCCCAATATAGCAGTACAGCATGTTCAAAATTGTTTCCTTACATGGATTCAGATATATTGAGAGTCTGCGGCAAAAATGCCCAGAGAGAATTATTAGGTAGTTGGTAGGACTGAGAATGTGCAGCACAAGCGTCTCTTATGGCACTGTCAGTTGTAACTCTTCAGTCGGTCAACACGAATTTGCCCAATGACTGGGCGGGGTATAATGTATCTTATCTTATTATATAATACGCTAAGGTGTATGTTTCACAAAACTCAAGCTCCTAAACCAGAGGTAGTTAGAAGGTGTGGTTTGTACCAAAATATTCCAAATAGTCTCAATAGTAAGTTACAGGAAAAATCTTGCATTTCTTGATAAGTCAACGGAAATATATGTATTTGTTTATTACGTGCTTTTAAGCAAATAAACAAGACGATAGCCCCTGGGAGAATTGTGTCGCGTATAGCCCGTATAGCACTAGGTCGAGCGGGTTGTCTGTACACTTGGAGCGCACACAACCCATTATGAAAGTTTCTCGCACGGGTCTGCTGGTATAAGATATGAATACTAAGTAAATAACGCTACTGGAAAAATATATATGTATTAGTTATAACCAGGAAACGGATTTTTATGAAAGTAGGACCATATTTACGAAGCTAAACATACTTATATTTTGTATTATCTTTACGAATCATGGCAAGTGGGGTTGAAAAGTGGAGATTTATTTTCAAAATTTTTCCATATTTGGAAGTTTAGCACATATGTTCCATATTCTCAGACATTAAAATAAATATGTATACTCATACATTTAGGAGAAAGTAGGCTATATGTTCTTTACTGAACATCTTGTTAAATATGGTCACGTTCTTCTCTTACTGAATGCCCTACACTGTACTCGAAATGAGCATCCTCCTCCAGTGTTGGCGCTAGCCAATCAACTTTGCTGCAAAATGTGCGATTGGTAACTTTCTTCACATCGCTTCGGACTGCTTTAAATATGCATATCTGTGTCACGGTGCGTCGGTTTCGTTAAGGATAACTCGGTACATGAGGCGTTTCTGTAATGTATTCCATGGTATCGAGTGAAGGTTGCTACGGCCAAACAAAAGTATTTATGTAAGTATGAAAAGAAAAGTACATGGCCATTGGCTGCATTAATAAAATTATAAAATTATACAAGTATTTATGTTGATAGTCAGGCTGCAGTGAGAGATGATAGTAGGATGAGTTCTTGGTTCATGGTCATTACAGGAGTGAGGCAAGGCAGTAACCTCACACCACTACTATTTATTTTATATACTAGCAACCCGACCCGGCTTCGCCCGGGAACAGTTATGAATGCATTACGTGATAAGCGCTTTTTTCCAATGTCAACGAACAACGACCAATATCGGTTTTACGTGTCGGTATGATGGGTTAAAATCACTGATTGGACTATTAATTATATTATCATGGAGATGCATGTGCAACAAATTCTTGTCAGACGTAATTTAAGAATGGCGAGGTGCATGAAACACAAATCCCCCTTCCGTCCAATCCTAACTTGACTGTGAATATTGCAGAACGAAAAGATCACAGGCGAAATGAAGAAAAGCCGAGTTCTACTTCCAGGGAAACTCCAAACACAACCAATCTTCTCTAAAGTTTTTAACTGAACACGACTCGAGAGTTTGCTGCTGGCTGTATCTAGGGCAATAAGCTCGCCCGCTAGCTAAACTGTAACTGGGATGATAGACCCGCTCCTAGCTAGCTCGTAAACTGTCGCCTCAGTAACTGAATGGAGATTGCTGGAAGAAATGAAAACGTAAAAACACTTATAGTAGGCGATGTATTGAAGACAGATATATGCTCTCCTGGGCTTTTTTGTGGATCTTTCCATGCTGAACAATTCTTACACTCATAGTATATAGATATTTTAACGGATTGTCCAGCGTAAGCTTAAAAAGCACACGGACGCCAGCTTTTTTCGACCTTTTCACTGAAATCGATAGTGCTTGATTTCCTTTGGTCGTAAATAAAATATTTTCTACAGAAACCTTCCTCGAAATATTCTTTACAGAATGGTGAAAACCGCATCAAAATCAATATAGTGGTTCTCGAGATTACCCGTGACATCCAAGATTCGGGGCTTTGTTTTATACTAAGTAGAGATTATACGCCAATCAGTATAATTTAATATAATATAATCACCCTTCCATCCAATCTTAAATTGACTGTGAATTTTGCGGAACGAATAATTCACAGGTGAAATGAGAGTTGCACTTCCAGGGAATGGCGAGGTGAATGAAACTCAAATCCCCCTTCCGTCCAATCTTAACTGGAGTGTGTTCCACAGGCGAAATGAAGAAAACCCGAGTTGCACTTCCAGGGAACTCCAAACACTACCACCCTTCTCAGAAGTCTTAACTCAACACGACTCAACGGTTTGCTGCTGGCTGTATCTGGGGCAATAGGTTCGCCCGCTAGCTAGGCTGTAACAGGGATGATAGACTCGCCCTTAGCTAGCTCTTAAACTGTCGCCTCAGTAGTTGAATGGACATGGTTGGAAGAAATTGAAACATAAAAACACTTATAGTGGGCGATGTATTGAAAATAGACATATGATCTCCCGGACATTTTTGTAGAACTTTTCATGCTGAACAATTCTTACACTCATAGTATTTAGATATTTTTAACGATTTGCCCAGCGTAAGCTTACAAAGCGCTCGGACGCCAGTTTTTTTTTCGACTTTTCCACTGAAATCGTTACTGCTCGGCTTCCTTTGATGATAAATAAATTATTTTCTACAGAAATCATCATCGAGATATCCTTTACAGAATGGTAAAAACCGCATCAAAATCCATCCAGTGGTTCTCAAGTTTACCCGTGACATCCAAGAATCGGGGACTTTGCTTTATACTAAGTAGAGATGGACCATTTGCTGAAGGGCATAAACAGTGTAGGTGGGATTCAATTAGGTGGAAACCAGGTAATCAGTCTGACATATACTGATGATCTGGTTGTAATGACGGACTCCGTCGAATGCTTGCAAGCCAACATGCTAGAACACAAATATAGGGAGTATGGTATGAAGATCAGCATTTCAAAGACGAAGGTCATATTGGCAAAGAAGGAAGGCAAGAAAACAGGATGCTAGCTAGAATGAACTAAATTGGAGCAGGTGGAACATTTGAAGTACTTGGGCTGTGTATTCTTTCAACATGGTACAGGGCGCCAGGAAATGTTCTCCGCAGTGGCTACGTGCAGCTGCGAGATGTTGCGTCATCAGTTTAGTTGGCAGCACGGTGTCCTTGATAGGATGAAGGCCACATGTGTGGGCTGTCGAAATCGGCAGTGCGTACAGTTAGATTATTGGAAGAGTGCAACTGTATGTTATGAATGGCTGTGGTGAGTATAAGGTTTACTGTTTTTTGTTATGATACAAGCAACAGCCGTGCTGCCAACGTAACTGGTGACGTAATCTCTCGCAGCAGCTTGTAGAACATTCTCAGGCGCCCTGTAGTATGGGGAAGGAAATATATTCGAGGTGTACAGTAGAAAAGCCAATGCAGTGAGTTCTCAATTGCAATCTACATTATTCTGCAAGAAAGAAGTTAGTGTAGTGACAAAACTCACCCTACATCACTCAGTATTTAGACTTATCTTGCTGTATGGAAGAAAAATCTGGGAAGATTAAGATTATCTGATACATACTGTACCCATTTGATGGTTGCAGGGTTCGAACATAAGTTATTATAAATCGAGAAATATAAAATAGCTGTAAGACTTTCAGTTACGCATAAGCTAGCCATGAGGAATTATGAAGTGATTCAGGCAATGACGCAAAGCATTGACAGCCTTATCTGAAGTCACAAGATGCAAGCTGTGTATGATTCACGAGCACAGTCATGCTGTGAGGAAACGATCAGAGCAGATAGGCAGGGGAACCACTGCGAAGGTTTAATATCAGCATCTTTATGACAACCCTGGATTGCGTTCCAAAACCGCAGAATTATGAAATAAACAGTTTTCTTGGAAATGACGCAAAATTACATATATATTGTTATGTCAATCAGAATAATCCAGGGAGTTACGAATTAATTAAGATTAAAATTGAGTAATTAAGGCACAGGGAAAAAGTTACGTCACTAGGCGGGGCTATGAAGAGGTCCTGGGAAGGAGAAAATAAAAACCAACTCACCCACGTAGCTGAGGAGCCTTGTAAATTTAATTTAAAAATAATAGACGATCGATTTTCGGAAAACGAGATGAGAATGCAACGTTTAGACTGTAGGGAACATAATGGTTATTTTTTCAAAAACGTGCGACGTCAAGTTCAAAAGATAGCTCTGAGAAGAAGAACAAATTAGTTTATTTTTGCAAGTTCCCGATATATAGCCGAGTCTTTAGGCAAAAGGTATGCAGTCTTCAGTGGACTCCAAGTGCAGGAGTGCTGAATCACATCATAGGCAGTCTTTCAGTCCGTTGGGACGAAAGTGCTACCTCACAGTACGTGCAGTTTTGTCAGTCCAGTCGAACATAACGCTGGATCACAGTATCTAGACCGCCAGTACGAATCGCCAGTGAGCCAAGTTGGGCCATATCAGTGAAAAGAACAATTTTCAGTATATTCAGTTTACCGTAGGCGTCAAGGGGCACGATACTGGTTCACAGTATTCAGTTTGGTGTCCGCCGTGGCGGGTAGTTCAGTACACCGGACACAAAGACATCAGGGAAAGTTACGTAGCTTCGGAAACAACTATAAATCTTCAAGAATACAAGTTAGCTGGTTCGTGACCAGGCAGAAGCTACCGAAAGTAGAAAGAACTCCGCCTATATAAAATTGTGAGGATAGGTGAACAATACGCACCAGAAATGAAAGTTAGGTCTGAACACAATCGCTAGAAACAAGTATCGCTAGCATCATCTATGGGTTTAAATAAAAGCCAGTATGATAACAGGACCGCGTACCAAATGTAAAAGTAGAGTCGCGTTTCATTTAAAATGAATGCGCAGTAAAAGTGGAAGTACCGAACATTGTCAAATAAAAGGAACATTTCGAGCCTTGCTGAAATAAAAGAACAAGTCGAGAATTACAATCGTTTCACAACATAACGTTGTTAAAAGAGAAGCCAGGTTAAGTCAATAAACCGGTGAGTTTAAACCGTGGATAAAACTACAGAACTTTGATTCAATTCCTAGGGGTATGAGTTAGAAGTCATCGTAGGACAGATCGTGCAACTAGATCGAAGTGAGAAGTCGTCATCAGGAGACCAATCGGAAGTCATCGCTTGCGTTTCTGAGATGCGACAAGAACTATTACACAGTGTGTAAAGAAATTGTAAATAGATATTAAAACAGGACTTAACCCAAGGGTTAACACGTGTGAATTGTCACCGAGTAAAAAGTGATAAAGTGAAAACATGTGAAAAGATATAAGTTTATTGTTTTAAAAATTAATATAAATTTTGTGAAAGTGTTTTTTTAAATCAAGAATCATTATGTGTAAAAATATTAATATGTCACGACAGGTAAAAATCGCGTGTGTTATGTGTTGCCATATTTGTGAAAATGAATTAGTCAAAAATCATGAGGGTGAAATTCTTCACAACGGCAGATCCTGAGTCGGTGAGTACCAAAATAAATTAATATATTGAGCCATTGTGGACCCTTAATTCGAAATGTATTATTGTGAAATTATTAATGATAAAATGATAACGGTGAATAGTGCTTTAAAGTGTCACTTTTTAATGAGGAAGGCCGTAAAGATGAGGCCCAGTAACGAATTAAAAATTTACAAAAATACCCAAGTGCGTGTAAGCATTTAAATTAATGCAACCAAAGTATTATCGAAAGAAATAAACTAAGTAATTGAAATCAGTGACGTTTGTTATGCAAAGTAAACGCAATAGAAGTTGAACGCAACTTAAGTTAATGCGAAAGTAAATAATAAAGAAATTGAAAGATAATTTAATGAAATTTAAAGTAATGCAATGAAAATCCAAGTCAGTGATAAAATAATAAATAAACCTTATACGGTTAAATGATATAAATTAAAAGTAATGGCAAATAACCTCAGCATCACGAGTAAAAGCAATGAAAGGCCTAACGATAATAATAATAATAATAGTAATAATAATAATAATAAAAATAATAATAATAATAATAATAAAAGACCACAAAAATAACGAAAGGGAATAATACGAAAATGTAATAACGAAAAGTAGATTCATTTATCCTCGCCAGGATATCTGGACCACAGTAATAGTGAATTGAGTATCCAAGAAATATTATTGTCGCCAAAAATGGGCTAGACCAAATGTAAGCTAGGGCTTAAAATATTGAATTAACGTGTGAGTATCGGATAATTGTTATAGTCTATGGGAAATTCGTCGGTTGACTAAGGTAAAGTCACATAATGTGTTCGAGTGAAAGAATAAATGCTCACTCAAGTATTGTATAATTCTCATGTATGCCAGGGAGCACATGAATGAAGAAGTATCGTAAGACTGGATAGATGATATTTTGTCTAGGCGGGTAGCCGGAGGTAGGGTGAATATTGATTCCCTCTTGCGAGCTAGGCCGACCTCTGCAGCCAGGTAGAACATGGCGTTTCTAGATTGGTTAGCATTTGTATTTGGAATGCCTATCACAGCAGAATAATAATATTTTTGTTTGTCATCCTAATAACAGAGAATAATTATCCCGAAAGAAGCGCGAAATAATGTGTATAATTATACTGATCGTAGTCTGTATGAAGAATAGAATAAAAATTCTTGGAGTCTCAATGGAGAGGTGGTCTGTCTTTGAATGTTGAAAACATATGGGTAAAGAATGAGCTAGGTCAAGATACGGATAAGGGAAAGCTATGTTGTTTATAAGAGGTTCGTTGTCTCGCTCGAGGCGAGGGGAGACTAATGACGGTCGCGCCACACGCAGGCCAAGCCATAAAACTGTCACTGTGGTAAATAATATCTTAATGAAGACCTCGTGGTATTATCTGAAGGATTAAAATGTCGCAGAAGTAATACCTGCCAAATATAATTATTATTCATGGATTGCTCATCCTGAATGCAAATAATAATAAAAATGAAATAATGAATATAAATAATAAATACATTTTTGAAAAATGTCAGATTTTGGTTCCATACCCTTAAAGGAAAGAAATACGGGTAAGATAAAAATCATGGAATTGGACTTCGGGGAGTGCAGGTTCTATTGAACATCCAATTCTCAGAGACACAATGGCTGCAATAAAATATAATTGGAATAGAAGTGGAGAAGTAATTGTTACTCATGTGTAAATAATGTTATTTGTGTTTTGGGGGATAATTTGTGTTTGAAATGTGTGGAAAAAGAGATCTAAAAGGATAAATAAATGTGAAGAATAATAAGTTCAGATTATAGCCGAATGAAGGCATTGTAAGAGTAAAAGTAAATATCCTTAGTTCGAGCCTGACCAGGCGGAACTCAGTTGAAGTGACTAAAAACCCTTAAATTTGGGGAATATAAGATTTAGAATATCTAAGACTAAAGTATCAGTGTAAGCAAATGGATCATGACGAATCCATTGGAAATGAAGCAAGATAGACTAAGGGTCATTATAATTTATTTATTATGTTTGAGGATAATTTCAACCAATATTTATGTTGTGATTTCATGTTTGGAAATATTTGAGTGAATTAAAGATATCAATTTAAAGTAGTTGGTGTTATAGTCCTTTTGTGCTTGTCCTTCCTTTAGTCCACATTCTGAGTACATGGTCAGGCAGTGGGAATAACTGTACACGCCCTGAGCAGAGCATTTAGTCGGATGATGACCGGTACTTCCGTTTTTCTAAACGGGCACAGCAGAGGACTATAAATTAGGGCTGAATATGAACATGGGTTGGCAAGAAAGACGGTCGAGATCAAGGATAGAAGTCACAACCAGTAAATAAATGACCGCACTGATTAAAATAAACCTGCTCCATAAAATATACAACAAAACCCCTGGCAACTATATATCAATAAAATGGCGCCCACCTTTGGGGAAGGTTTTCCAGGAAAAACCATAGGAAAACTCGGGTTTTTTCAAAATTTTGAAAATCCGAAATTTTCCAAAATATGAGTTTTTGATTTTTTTAATTTGAATTTTTCTTTTGAAAAAAAATCTTGCTTTATGTTGAACTTTGAAATTGGAAAGTATTGAACGGGTATGAGTATAGCCTACCCATATTAAGTTAAAATCTCTTGAGTAAGGACTCCCACATTCGGCATAATTATGTGTCAAATATGTGCACGGATCTTAGGTGTGAAGGAGAGTAGCCCATTATATCTCAGATATAGAAATGGCTTTGAATGAGGAGCTACAGAAGCTCCTGGAGGGTATGAACAAACAGTTGGAGGCGTTAAGGGACGATGGTCACAAGAATAAAGAGGACCTCAACACTAAGATTAGTGAGGTTAACATTAAGTTTGACAACATAAACACTAAAGTTGACAATGGTAATATTAAATTTGAAGAAATAAACACTAAAGTGGATAATGTTAACACAAAATTTGGAAACATGAACACTGAGTTTTCAGGATAAGTTGAACACTAAACTCGGTGAGCTTGATACTAGTTTTGAGGCTAAGTTGAACACTAAATTTCAGGAGGTGAACACTAATGTTAATAGTGTTAACGTTAAGCTTCAGGAAAGCCAGGAGGCTGCCGAAACATCCCAGAAAGAGTGTAAAGAAAAATTTGATAAATTGAACAATAAAGTTGATAATTTGAACACTAAAGTTGAGGATGCCCAAAAGAAGGCAGAGAACAATGCTTCAGAGGTACAAGAAATAATTGATGTTATAAATGATAATGTAAGTCGTATCTCAAAAATGCAGTCGGAGGCAAACGAACGATTCGGGAAAGTGGAAGGTAGGCTCGAAGCGATAGAAAACAAATTTGAAGAAATAAAAACAGAAAATGATAATCAATTAGGGTCTATAGTAGGTAAATTTGAAAATAAATTGAGCAACCAAGTAGGGATAATGAACAGTAACGTTAATGAAAATTTTAATGAAATAAAGGTGAAAGTAAATAAGATATCGATAGCACAGGAAGGATTTCGCGAACAAATAGATCAGAATTTCGAGATTTGCGAAAAGTCGGAGAAAGGGATGGGCGAAAAAATTGACCAACTATCAACCGAGTTATCGAAACAGATAGATGGCATAGAGAAGCAACGTCAAACGGATGTTAAAGATTTAAAGGGTCTGATAGGAGATGTCACGGGTCAGGTAGATCAAATGCTTATTCGGCATGATGAAACATGGGACGCTAGGTTGAATAAGTGCACCAAAGAAGTGGATCAACGATTTAAGAAACTGGATCAACAGATATACGATCAAGGGGAAGAAGTGATAAAACTAGGTGCTCGAACGAACGGAATCCAGGAAAGTATAGGCCCTATAAAGACAAGTATTGGGGAAAATAAAATCATTAAGGCAGACCCAGGTGGACCTAAAACAATTGAACAAGAACCTGGAGAAGTCCAAAAAACAAGTAGATGCTATGGAAAGAAACATAGAAAAGGTCGGGAAAGAAGTTAAGCAGGGATTAGGCGTTATACAGGTGAACATGGAGTGCGAATTACAAAAGAAAATGAAGGAAGAGGATCAGACAATCCAACACTTTAAGAAAGAATTAGAGGAAAGAATAGACTATGTGGCTGAAGAGTGCAAGAGAAAAATAGACACAATTACAGAAGATAGCTCTTACAAAAAGGATAAGGTTGAACAGGAAATATTCACCCGGTTAGAGAGACTAGAGGGAGAGCGAACCAGAGTGACACTAGGAAGATTGCTATAGAGGAAGCCACTATAAGGAACAACAAAAGTAAGGTAGGTTGGAAGGAAGACTTAGAACGAAGTCACTGGGAAGAATCGGAGCACCCACACATCTATAGGAACCTAAATGAGGATGAAAGTCAGTTTAGGAAACCAGGGAGGCCGTTAGCCGCGTCAACCCCGCATGATAACGCTAACCAAAACCAGGTAATTACGATAATAAAGCCAGAGGCTGATAAGACTAAGAAATACTCAAGGAATAATGTTTCCATTACACCAAAGTATTGGTTGAAGGAAGTTTTCGAGTATTTAAAAGATATGAGAGTTCCTTAAGAGAGACAATTACGCTCCATCGAGAATATGGATGGTGACTGTTTAACATGGTTCCGTGGTTTCCGGTACACATTTGATACCGTCGATGAATTTAAAGAGGCATTTCTAAAAAGATACTGGGCGGCGGATATCCAACAAAATTTGAGGTTGGACTTATACTCCAAAAAGTATAGCACTAACACCCTGACCCGTTATTCAGAATATTTTACGGCACAGTTATGCCGATTCCGTGAGCTAGATGGTGCTCCAAGCGAAAACGACTTATGTTTAGCCATAACCAAGCAGCTTCCATATGAAATCCAACGACTGTTGATCTCTTCTAACGCGAAGACAGCCATAGAGGTCGTAAGTGTCTTGAGACAATTAGATATGGCCACGTCACACTTGCAATCAATGCACGGTCGAACGGTGGAACATACACACATGACCGACACAAAACCAGAAGTGATTAGAGAAACCAGTAGGAATCAGTCAACCAACACAGAAAGGTATGACAGAGGAGGAAATTATCCAAGGAATGATTCAAGAGGATGGCAAACGCCTCATAGAGGAAATAATAACAGAGGAAGAGGTGCGAGGCAACCTTGGAACCAACGGAGGTCAGAAGAAAGGGGACAACCGTACAGAAAGTCATACCAAAGAAGAGGTTCAAACCATTGGAACCAAAGAAATGGACGACCTGAATATCAAGATCAGGATTATCAGGCGGAAATAGAAGACAGACATCAAATAACACAGAGATGGTATGACGAACGTGGAGAGGAACAAATTGTAAAACCACAAGTCAGATGGGGGAATGCGATGAGAAATCGGACATCATCTGACATCCACGACAAAAGAGGTGCGCAGAGTTTGGAACTGCAAGCACATAACATGAATGGCGTAGGATCTGAAATGGAAGATCCGGATTTAAAAAAAACGTCAAAATTTGAAGGGTTAAAAGGGAAACAAACTGGAGGATGGAATGCTGTACAGGTAGTAAATTGGGTCGCTAGGCCAGAAGAACTAATAGAAGAAATTAAGGAAGGGCCAGCAGCTATAAGACGAGAGATGCCTATTATTATGACAAGAATTGATGGAATTCTAGTTCTTAGTCTGTTAGACACTGGGTCAACCATAAGTCTTGTTACACAAGCATTGGTAAACGAACTTGAAATAAGGGGAAGAATAATAAAAATTCCCATATCCGCAGTAAACATTAAGGGCATTATTCCTGAGAAAACATTAGCTTGTAAATACCAAGTCTATTTGGACCTGCAGATAGGAGATCTTGTGTTGTCACAGAGCTTCCTATTAGTAGGCAGGCTACCATATAATATTATTTTGGGTAGTGATTTCATCATTGAACATAGAGTGGTTATAGATCTTCCACAAAATTGCGTTCGATTTCGAGAAGAGAATGACAATCAAGGAGTCAACGTCACTTTACATAAAGCTGAACAGAAGAATGGGGAACAGATATGGCATATGGAGAAGGAACAAAGTCAAGATATGACAGGGGAGGAAATACGAACCCTAGGAAAGGAATTAAGCACACTTGCCGTAGACATTGAGAAAGAAATGGAACCAGAATTTGAAGCTTGTCTGTTAGAAAAACTTGAAGAAGCTAAAATCTCAGAAGGAGATAGAGAAATTTTGAAAGGAATATTAATGAAGAAAAAAGATGTATTCGATTACAAACCCGACAAGTTTAAAAATTTTAAATACGCGTTCCAGGTAAACGATTGGACGTCCTTTCGACAGAACCCATATCCTGTAGCTGAAAAACACTTTAAACAAACAAAGGAAGCTTTGCAGAAAATGATGGAAGCAGGGGTTATTGAGAAGGTAGCTACGCCTTACGTAAGCCCTTTGGTTGTATTAAACAAGTCTGATGGTTCAGTACGAGTGTGTCTGGACGCCAGAAACTTGAACCAAAGAATTATCCCCGAAAATGATTCAGCACCCCCAATTAAGGAAATTTTAAGAAAATTTAAGGGAAAGAAGATCTTTACAAATGTCGATTTGACAAATTCATACCACCACTTAGAATTGGAAGAAAGAACAAGCCTCTTAACCGGATTCCAATTTGAGCAACAGACATTATGTTTCCGTAGGTTGCCATTCGGTTTAAAGACAGCTGGGTCAGCTCTTATCAGAGCCTTAGATAGAAATTTATCAGAAGAAGTAAAAGCTTGTACCATTAGGTATGTCGATGACATCCTATTGACATCAGAGTCGGTACCGGAACATTTGGAAAATTTAGAGAAATTATTAAAGGATTTGCATCAGGCCAACTTTAAGATGAACCTTAAAAAGTCAAATTCCTGTCAACGACAGGTCACGTTTCTAGGTCATGTTATCGACCAGCATGGAGTCAAGCCAAACCCTTGTAAGCTTCAAGCTATTAAGGAATTCCCGAGGCCAACCAAACTCAAGAATGTAAGGCAATTTTTGGGCCTTATCGGATTTTTTAGCAGTCATTGTCCTGCATATACTAGCACCGTCTCACCCTTACAGGATCTATTAAAGAAAGGGGGGAAATAGAAGTGGACGGAAGAATGCGAGGAAGCATTTAAGAAAGCAAAATAGATGCTACTAAATTTTGTTAAATTGGGATATCCAAATTTCGAGGAAAAGTTCATTATTCAGACAGATGCGTCACGAATAGGCATAGGAGCCATATTATTTCAGGAAAATAAGGATCAACCAGGGGGAAGAAATTATATCACATTTACATCAAGAAGGCTGAAGCCCCACGAGAAAAACTACACGATAAGTGAAATTGAACTTCTAGCGATATTGCACGCCTTGCAATATTGGCGAAAGATTGTATACGGCTTTCAGATAATTTTATGAACCGACCATAAGGCGTTAACGTTTCTTATGAAAACAGACCTGTCTAGCCAACGGTTAATGAGATGGGCACTGTACATTCAACAATATTATGTAGAAATTGAGTACTGCCCAGGGAAAGAGAACATTGTCCCGGATTTTTAAGCAGAAACCCTGAAACAATAGAAGAAGTATTGGCCATCCAAATAGCAGATGAAGATCGAGAAACGATAGAAGAACTCCGAAATTTAAGGGAAAAACAACGTCAAGACCCAAGGATGAGGATGATGATTACCTTCCTCGAGGGAAAGCTTGATCGCGCATCGCCTGCATACCATGAGGCAGAGATTCTGTCAAGGGAATATAGTTTTTATAATGGACTCCTAAGTAAATTCATAGATTCAGATCATACTAAATATAGGGTAGTCGTTCCTGCAGACTTTCAGAGGAAACTGGTTTGTTATCGCACCGCATGTTTGGACATATGGGTGTCGATAAAACGGTGATAATATTGCAAGAAACGTTTATTTGGCCAAAGATGTGACACACTGTCAGAAATACTTTAAAAACATGTGACATGTGTCAAAGAATTAAGTCGAATTCATATCTCATGAGACAGAAACCTATACCGCTGTTACCACAAAGACCGTGTCAGATACTGTCAGTGGACAATTTTGGACCACATCCTAAGACTAGGAGAGGTAACAAGCACGTCATGGTCGCAATGGACGTATTCACAAAAATGGTTGTGCTTTGCCCAATACAGAAAACGTCCACCAAGCAAATCGTAAAGAGACTAAAAGAGAGGGTGATTCCAATATTAGGGAAACCGGAGAACTTACTGTCCGAGCACGGAAGTTGTTTTACAAGTGCCGAGTTTCGTAGAGAATTAAATAATCTAGGCATAAGACAGATTCCTTCAAGTATAAGACACCCAGAAGCGAACCCCGTTGAAAGAGTAATGAGGGAGGTTCAGAAATACTGTAAAATCTATTGCTCTGAGGAGAACTGGAAATGGATATATATTTTGCAAGTAATCGAATTTTGTATAAATAATACCGTGCATGAGGCAACGGGAGAAGTACCCATTAGAATTCATTTGGATCAACGACCAGAAAGGCCGTGGGATCAGTTAATACCCATACCGATAGATGCCCAATTAGGAAGAAATTTATGGATTCAGAATAACTACGAGTATTTGAAAGCCCAAGCGGAGAAAAGGCAGAAAAGGAATCGAAATAAAAGGTACCACAGACCACTATTGGTGGGCGAACTAGTCTTAATTATGCGTCCAGCGATATCTGACCCAGATAATCGCATATATAAGAAATTCAGGATGAACTACCACGGGCCCTATAAGATCATAAGAGACCTGAAAAATAATGCATACAAGGTGCAGCATTTGGAAACCGAGCAGGAAATCCTCCAGAAGAGTTTGAAAGAGGTGATGAACAAGCCCTTGTAACCATCGTAGAAAGAACAGATGAAGATGAGAGAGAGAGAAGAAGGCAACGGTTGGACTGTGAATGTGGACTGAAGGAAATTTACGCGGCCTTAAAGGAAATAACCGTGCAAGCTGAAGTTGAAAATGATAAATTAAGAAAGGAAGCAAGGGAACTGAAATTGAAGATGGCTGATAAAAATATAGACTAAAGACAATTGAAATAAAATTATCAAACGGGTAGGAACCATCCGCACCCATTACAAATTGAAGAAATAAAAAGATCAAATAATGTAAATTAAAAGGTTAAAGGGATAAAAGTGGATATTTGCCAGACGGGTAGGGACAGTCCTTTCCCGGAAGGGGGATTAAAGAAAATGATAACTTAAATTGAACAAGTCCATGATTTAAAGAGGTTGATAAGAGATCATAGGTTCGAAGCTGGAACACATTTGGTATATTCCAGGAGTGAAAGTTAAATAAATTTCCTTACCCGTTCGAAAATTCATTTAAATCAGGGAAGGGCCATTTGTACCCATTTGATGGTTGCAGGGTTCGAACATAAGTTATTATAAATCGAGAAATATAAAATAGCTGTAAGACTTTCAGTTACGCATAAGCTAGCCATGAGGAAATATGAAGTGATTCAGGCAATGACGCAGAGCATTGCCAGCCTTATCTGAAGTCACAAGATGCAAGCTGTGTATGATTCACGAGCACAGTCATGCTGTGAGGAAACGATCAGAGCAGGTAGGCAGGGGAACCACTGCGAAGGTTTCATATCAGCATCTTTATGACAACCCTGGATTGCGTTCCAACACCGCAGAATTATGAAATAAAAAGTTTTCTTGGAAATAACGCAAAATTACATAAATATTGTTATGTCAATCAGAATAATCCAGGGAGTTACGAATTAATTAAGATTAAAATTGAGTAATTAAGGCACAGGGAAAAAGAGCTTATGAAGCAGTTACATCATTAGGCGGGGCTATGAAGAGGTCCTGGGAAGGAGAAAATAAAAACCAACTCGCCGACGTAGCTGAGGAGACTTGTAAATTTAATTTAAAAATAATAGACGATCGATTTTCGGAAAACATGATGAAAATGCAACGTTTAGACTGTAGGGAACATAATGGTTATTTTTTCAAAAACGTGCGACGTCAAGTTCAAAGATAGCAGTCTTTCAGTCCGTTGGGACGGAGGTGCTACCTTACAGTACGTGCAGTTTTGTCAGTCCAGTCGAACATAACGCTGGATCACAGTATCTAGACCGCCAGTACGAATCGCCAGTGAGCCAAGTTGGGCCATATCAGTGAAAAGAACAATTTTCAGTATATTCAGTTTACCGTAGGCGTCAAGGAGCACGATACTGGTTCACAGTATTCAGTTTGGTGTCCGCCGTGGCGGGTAGTTCAGTACACCGGACACAAAGACATCAGGGAAAGTTACGTAGCTTCGGAAATAACTATAAATCTTCAAGAATACAAGTTAGCTGGTTCATGACCAGGCAGAAGCTACCGAAAGTAGAAAGAACACCGCCTATATAAAATTGTGAGGATAGGTGAAAAATACGCACCAGAACTGAAAGTTAGGTCCGAACACAATCGCTAGAAACAAGTATCGCTAGCATCATCTATGGGTTTAAATAAAATCCAGTAAGATAACAGGACCACGTACCAAAAGTAAAAGTAGAGTCGCGTTTCATTTAAAATGAATGCGCAGTAAAAAGTGGAAGTACCGAACATTGTCAAATAAAAGGAATATTTCGAGCCTTGCTGAAATAAAAGAACCAGTCGAGAATTACAATCGTTTCACAACATAACGTTGTTAAAAGAGAAGCCAGGTTAAGTCAATAAACCGGTGAGTTTAAACCGTGGATAGAACTACAGAACTTTGATTCAATACCTAGGGGTATGAATTAGAAGTCATCGTAGGACAGATCGTGCAACTAGATCGAGGTGAGAAGTCGTCATCAGGAGACAAATCGGAAGTCATCGCTTGCGTTTCTGAGATGTGACAAGAACTATTACACAGTGTGTCAAGAAATTGTAAATAGATATTAAAATAGGACTTAACCCAAGGGTTAACATGTGTGAATTGTCACCGAGTAAAAAGTGATAAAGTGAAAACGTGTGAAAAGGTATAAGTTTAATGTGTTAAAAATTAATATAAATTTTGAAAGTGTTTTTTTAATCAAGAATCATTATGTGTAAAAATATTAATATGTCACGTCAGGTAAAAATCGCGTGTTTTATGTGTTGCCATATTGTTGTGAAATGTATTAGTCAAAAATCATGAGGGTGAAATTCTTCACAACAGCAGATCCTGAGTCGGTGAGTACCATAATGAATTAAATATATTGAGCCATTGTGGACCCATAATTCGAAATGTATTATTGTGAAATGATTAATGATAAAATGATAACGGTGAATAGTGCTTTAAAGTTTCACTTTTTAATGAAGAAGGCCGTAAAGATGAGGCCCAGTAACGAATTAAATATTGTACAAAAAATACCCAAGTGCGTGTAAGCATATAAAGTAATGGAACCAAAGTATTATCGAAAGAAATAAACTAAGTAATTGAAATCAGTGACGTTTGTTATACAAAGTAAGCCCAATAGAAGTTGAACGCAACTTAAGTTAATGCGAAAGTAAATAATTAAGAAATTGAAAGATAATTTAATGAAATTTTAAGTAATGCAATGAAAATCCAAGTCAGTGATAAAATAATAAATAAACCTTATACGGTTAAATGATATAAATTAAAAGTAATGGCAAATGACCTCAGCATCACGAGTAAAAGCAATGAAAGGCCTAACGATAATAATAATAATAATAATAATAATAATAATAATAATAATAAAAGGCCACAAAAATAACGAAAGGGAATAATACGAAAATGTAATAATGAAAAGTAGATTCATTTATCCTCGCCAGGATATCTGGACCACAGTAATAGTGAATTGAGTATCCAATAAATATTATTGTCGCCAAAAATGGGCTAGACCAAATGTAAGCTAGGGCTTAAAATATTGAATTAACGCGCGAGTATCGGATAATTGTTATAGTCTATAGGAAATTCGTCGGTTGACTAAGGTAAAGTCACATAATGTGTTCGAGTGAAAGAATAAATGCTCACTCAAGTATTGTATAATTCTCATGTATGCCAGGGAGCACATGAATGAAAACGTATCGTAAGACTGGATAGATGATATTTTGTCTAGGTGGGTAGCCGGAGGTAGGGTGAAAATTGATTCCCTCTTGCGAGCTAGGCCGACCTCTGCATCCAGTTAAAACATGGCGTTTCTAGATTGGTTAGTATTTGTATTTGGAATGCCTATCACAGCAGAATAATAATATGTTTGTTTGTCATCCTAATAGCAGAGAATAATTATCCCGAAAGAAGCGCGAAATAATGTGTATAATTATATTGATCGTAGTCTGTATGAAGAATAGAATAAAAATGCTTGGAGTCTCAATGGATAGGTTTTCTGTCTTTGAATGTTAAAAACATATGGGTAAAGATTGAGCTAGGTCAAGATACGGATATGGGAATACTATGTTGTTTATAAGAGGTTCGTTGTCTCGCTCGAGGCGAGGGGAGACTAATGACGGTCGCGCCACACGCAGGCCAAGCCATAAAACTGTCACTGTGGTAAATAATATCTTAATGAGGACCTCGTGGTTTTATCTCAAGGATTAAAAAGTCGCAGAAGTAATACCTGCCAAAGATGATTATTATTCATGGATTGCTCATCCTGAATGCAAATAATAATAATAATAATAATGAAATAATGAATATAAAGAATAATAATAATAATAAATGCATTTTTGAAAAATGTCAGATTTTGGTTCCATACTCTTAAATGAAAGAAATACGGGTATGATAAAAATCATAGAATTGGACTTCTGGGAGTGCGGGTTCCACTGAACATCCAATTCTCAGGGACACACTGGCTGCAATAAAATATAATTGGCATGGAAATGGAGAAGTAATTGGTACTCATGTGTAAATAATGTTATTTGTGTTTTGGGGGATAATTTGTGTTTGAAATGTGTGGAAAAAGAGATTTAAAAGGATAAATAAATGTGAAGAATAATAAGTTCAGATTATAGCCGAATGAAGGCATTGTAAGAGTAAAAGTAAATATCCTGAGTTCGAGCCTGACCAGGCGGAACTCAGTTGAAGTGACTAAAAACCCTTAAATTTGGGGAATATAAGATTTAGAATATCTAAGACTGAAGTATCAGTGCTAGCAAATGGATCATGACGAATCCATTGGAAATGAAGCAAGATAGACTAAGGGTCATTATATATTTTTTATTTTATTTGAGGGTAATTTCAACCAATATTTATGTTGTGACTTCATATTTGGAAATATTTGAGTGAATTAAATATATCAATTTAAAGTAGTTGGTGTTATAGTCCTTTTGTGCTTGTCCTTCCTATTGTTCACATTCTGAGTACATGGTCAGGCAGTGGGAATAACTGTACACGCCCTGAGCAGAGCATTTAGTCGGATGATGACCGGTATTTCCGTTTTCGTAAACGGGCTCAATACATAAGCTAGAGGTAACTGATATGAGGGTAGCACGAATGAATGTTGGGACAAACAGATGGAGCAATGGCAGGAAGGTACTCGTAATGAAGCGATAAATGCTAAGTTAGAAATGAACACGCTAGGCGAGGCTGTTCTTATGAGACGACTCAGGTGGTGGGGTCATGTGAAGAGAATAGGAGAGGAGAGTGTTCATCTGTAGAGGGTAAGAGAAGCAGAGGTAGATCTAGGAGGCGATGGTTATATTCAGTGATGAACGATTTCAAGTGGGAGGTGTAGAAGCTGAGGAGCCCACAGCGCTAACTAGAACATGGAGGGGACTTGTTCGCAAACAGAGGCTTGCAGACTAGACTGGACGTTGTAAGGAAAAACAGTCTCAAATGATAACGCATGTGTATGTATTTAATTGAAACGTTGTACAAAGCAAAATATATTCATATACATAGATAGATTGAAACTTGCACAGTTTTTTAAAGAATTTCTGTGAATGGATCCGCTTTTAAACCAAGCCATGTGGATATAGTTTGCATGGCTGTGCGGATAGCGGATAAGCTGCGGATGATTTACGCTAATCTCATTCAAATTATGTCATTAAGCACAATTGACTCTCCGAACTGAAAAGAGTTGCAATTCTGGCTGTATAGCATTCATTTTAAACATGGATCTTGACATAGGCTACATAGCCTAAGGAAACAACTTTCTCCTCAAAACTAAATGAGTTGCTTTAATATTTCATCTAATTGAAAATAGTATTGTAATGCCAGTAGATTCGGATAACAAACGAGCGGATTCGGATAAAAGTCATACGGATGTGGGGCGGATGCGGATAACAGTCATGCGGATGCGGGCGGATGCGGATAACAGTCGTGCGGATGCGGGGCGGATGTGGCTCAGGGTGAGAGTTCTCCCCGTAAAAGTTAAGAAAATGGACTACTTTGTAATTATTATTAAAAGAAAAGCGCACAATGTGCAAATACATATTTGTACATTAATGATCAATTATGCTAATGCCAGTCTTATTATTGAGGTTGTCCTCATTTTGCAGTTTTGTGCGTGGTACCTTTCACAATGATCGTTGCACAGGTCACACACACAGTCTTCATTCGGTTGGTGGAAATTCTTGGTTTTGCAAAATCAATAGTGAAATCCAAGGGTGGCGTAACGTGTTATTACGTGTCGTAGCTCGTAATTAGCTTGTTTCCACTCTTCTGTCATTATGGCATCTGTGGAGTAAACGTCGGACCAAATGGCATATCGTTTCTCATTTAAGGTTCGGCGTGCATTCTCATAGGCTTTGGTGTTTGGTAGGTAAAACTGTATTTTGATGTCATCGATGAAGTAGTCCTCCTTAGTTAATACATATGTCAACCTTGAAGGGGCAGACTTTCCTATGCCTAAAATCCTCTTAAGATATCGGGCCTTGACTTTTTCTATTATCATCAGGTCGCTGAGTGTGAGTTTTTCCCAGGTAATGCTAATCCCATAGGTTGCTATTGGTGATATGGCTGTTCTGAAGAGTAGCATTGCTGTACCCAATGATATTTGTTGAGGTTGTTCGATGTGGTAGATGGCTTTTATTGCTGCGGCCGCTCTTTCTTTAACGTGGATATTGTAGGATGTTAGAGTAGTTTGGAGGGTGACTCCGAGGTACTTGAATTTCGGCACTACTTCTAGTGATTTGTTGTGAAGAGTCATTGTGTTTTTAAGTGAATGCCTTCCTCCTTTCCTGAAGGTCATCTGTTTGGTTTTGCTGTGGATAATTTGTAGGCCATTTCTTTCTGTCCATGATGTGAGCCTGTTGAGGACCTCTTGGAGCTCTTCTATGTTTTCTGAACCTATTGCCATATCATCCGCATAAAGTAAAAGTGATGCTGTGCTGATGTATCTATGATTACTTCTGTGATATCTGCTGTCATGATGTTGAATAATGTTGGACTGATTGGATCTCCATGTAGGATTCCGTTTGTTTGTGTTATGTTTTTGGATAGGGCTCTGCTATCTGATATTTGGACATAGTTATATCTGATGATATTCGAGATTATGATTACTAACGGATGTGTAGCCCCTAGTAGGTGATTGAGTTTCCGGACGAGCGTCGCTCTGTCAATGAGGTCAAAAGCCTTACGGTAGTCTACGAAGACCACAAAGTATTTCTTTCATGGGTGCCTCATTGTATCCTGGGCTTGTTCAATTAGATATTTCACGGCATGTAATGTGCTTCTTCCCTTTCGGAAGCCGAATTGACTCTCCGGTATCTGGAAATCTATTTCTTCTGTAAGCCTGTTTGTTAAGATTTTCATGAATACTTTGAAGGATGTATTTTCGAGAGCTATACCTCGGTATGAATCAGGGTCATCAGTTTCTCCTTTCTTGAACATCACTTTGATTGTTGACGACCTCCATTGCTCTGGGATTTCCCCAGTGAGTATGCATGTGTTGAATAGTTCTACCCAGTAGTCTAGCATGACAGGCAGAGAGTCTTTTAGGTGTTCATTGCAGATGCTGTCAGGACCGGGGGCTTTTCCATTTTTTGCTGTTATTGTATCAATAATTTCCTGTCTTGTTATGTTTGCAGCGCGTCTCTTGGCATCTTCTAGTTTGTAATGTACCGTAATTTGTATTGAATTTATTAAGAGTTGGCAACAGGTCATTTGCATTTTCTGCCCTAGGTAATTCACTTACTAGGAATTGTGAAAGAAATTTAAGTCATAAAATCACATGTAAAAAGCAGCTTTAATCGCATTTGGTATTGAAGTATGCAAACACTCATTCATTGAGAGCGGCAAGCTCATGCTTCTGAAGAGTGTTGGCGCCGCGCCGTGGTGAATCAGCCGATAAATAGGTCTTCTATGTATGAAGAAGTACGACCTACCCATAGGTAAAAAAGTCGAGTGAGGTACAGTCTTAATCTGCACTACAACATAGATTTCATCCCAAGCTTTGCGTTCTTCGTGTTCTTGGCAATCGCCTTGGTAAGTAATATTTCTAGAGACATTCAGGACTTAATTTTTAGTCTTAACAAACTGCACATAATAGAATAGTATAGTGTTTAACGTTACTAGCTACCACCCCCGAAGGCCCGAGTTCGATTCACGCCTCTGCCAAGAAATGTTTGTTCTGTTTTGAGGCACTAGAACTGTATGGCTGACATGCAAGTCAGTCACTTTCGGAGACTTGCACCAGGTGAATTGGCAAGTATACATTATTATTGTTATTATTATTATAATTATCATCATTAACCGATTGGTTTTGTAGTGTTTTACGCCCTAGGTTATAGAACAATGATGAGCATTTACTGGCATAGTGGATAGCTTTAGTGGCTGTCACCGCGGAGGTCCGGTGTCGGTTCTTGGCTATGCTATGCCAAGAAAACTAATTAGGTCGCTGTTGATACTTTCAGGGGCTTTGCGACCTCGTGGTCATGTATCCCCGTGAATTCGGGTGTGGGTACAATTTTTCTGATGACTGTGATGTGTGTACCAGTGGGTGTATTCTTAGGTAGATTTCATTAGAAATTGCAATGAGTACCATGTTTCGACTTCCGGAACAATTCGACATAATATCTTCGCGTTTCACCTCCCCCAGACCCCAAAACCACCGTCAGTTAAAATGTATATATACAATTGATGTATGTATGTATGTACATATATCACTTTCGTGTGGACACGATAACCACCGCAATTTTGCGCCAATCACTTTGAATGTTATACGTAATATGTATCCCTTTTAAATCTCGGTCTAGTTCGGTAATGGGCAAAATCGGTCGAAAGGGGTGAAAATGAGGGGCCTTTAATTTTTCGAAAAAAGTGAAATATCGCTATTACTCTCTTAATATGTGAAATATCTCGTCTCTTCTTACCTAACAGCTTCTTCGCCTTGGCCTAAGTAATTGTTGCCTGGTTTGTCACATTCAGATCTCTGTTTCCCGCTCGAGAGCTGCACCGCAAGGTAAGATCTTGTGTATGTCATATTCTACAGAATGTAGTTGGTGCCCTGGTCCAGAGAGCGAACACCGAGATGATCTTCGTTTATTTAGTTGTTATTTTACAGTCAAGTATGAGGGATGCTTGGAACTTATTATATAAAGGTTTGAATTGGATCTCCGTGGGAAGATTCCGTGGAAAAGTTTGGCTGCGAGTCCCGATTAGCAATCCAAGGAGCCTGGGAAGAAGCATTAACATTTAGATGTTTTATTTATTGGTCTTGTAAGAATTGTGGTGGCCGTGAATGACATGGACAGGTCCAAGAGTAAGAGAATTTGTATCGTAAGTCGTATTGGGCTTATGTTAGCTGGTGTTTTGTTTTATTGAATCTTCTGTTGGCGGACTATAACATTGGTCGTGCGTCAGCTGATTGTAAAAAAGATGAGAGCTCTGGGAGCCATGACAGGAAGAAGTCGTCTGATATTTTACTGCGGGGATAGTCATGAATGATTGTAAGGGACAAAGGATTCTGGCACCTTGAGATGTACTAAGACATGTATGTGTATTAAAGCAGTAACGATTGGTTCATTTGGAAGAGTATACGAGTCGCCTTGATAGAGAGCGCACGTCTTATAATGTTTACTGTGGGAATAGTCACGAGTTGTTTAATGAAGAAACGAATTCTGACATCTGGACGTGTACTAAGAGATGATATGTATCGAGCGGTAATATTAGTAATGTTGCAGACTTCATAGAGCTATGACGGCGGTCGATGGATTTGAAATGGTTGCTTTGAAAAGGTCTTGGATTATTTGTGGAGAGGATGTATCCTGACTTCTGGACATGTAGTTAGACATGTTTGAACATCGTATAGAACTTTACTGGTGTTTATTAAGAAGCGAAGTAAATACGAGGTGACGCAGAGAGAAGAAATCATATTGATGAGTGTATGTTATTGCCACCTGGATTGTGGCTGGATTACTATGAATATGACGGACTGTTAACAATAAGGCAAGTAAGTACCTTTGGGGCTTATGTTATTTCCATATCTTGTTTTTAAATTTGTGTTGTTATTTTGTTTTATGTGAATGTGTAACTTAAATGTTTGTGAATAGAAGTTGTTATTTAAAAGTGAAAAAGTGTATCATTTATAGGCCTACATTTGATACTGTAATCTCTAAACATTTATCTGGGTTATATCGAAAATGGATTCAGTCCTTCCACTCAAACCACTTACTTAAAGGGGGGGGGGGGTGTCACAGATGATTACCTCTATGTACTGCACCAACACCATCGCATTTATACAAAGGCATAATATTTTCATGATGATAACTGTTTTAAGGGGCCTAAGAAATCTTCTTGCAATATTTTCTCACAGTGACTCCAATTTATAAGCAGCACAAGTTGTAACTATTTTCGCAATTCTGGTAGGGGTGACGTGATGCAGCTCGCATTGCCAGCCAAAATATTAAAATATTCTTACAGTTACACTATACGGACATGAATGGTTCTAGGACCTTAAAACGTAGTTTTCAAGTTCATTTTGCCTGTTGTTCTAAATGTAGGGAATGGAGAGAGTTGTCCAAAATGTCAAGTGGACAGTGTTACTCGTCGGGTTCCAAAGGGTAAGTAAGTAAAATTTGGTTCAGATCGGTGAAACGGTGTAGATTTGTGCCAAAGGACCTAAATGTAGGGAATGGAGTTGTCTGTCCGAAATTTCATGTAGACAGTGTTACTCGCAGGTTTCCAAAGGGTAAAAATACACATTTTGGTTCAGATAGGTGAAACGGTGTGGATTTGTGACAAAGGGCCTAAATACAGGGAATGGAGTGGTCTATCCGAAATTTCATGTAAACAGTGTTACTCGCAGGGTTCCATTACACATTTTGGTTCAGATCGGTGAAAAGGTGTAGATTTGTATAAATAACTGACAGACAAATCAATATTGAGCTTTAAACCGTATTTACACATGCTAGTGCAACAATCACAATAACGCAGGTTATCACAAAAATTCTACACACTCCCCCATGTACACGGGGAAACATGACCACGATGTCTAAACCCCGCAAATTAAATAGCAATGGTCTACACATGAAAACTGCAAAACGGTGATAGGAGAATGCAGGAATGTTTGCCACTATTTTTCTCTGACAGGATAGCATTACATTACAATTTGCTAATATGCCGATTTACTGTGCATACGATAGCATAGAGAATACTACAGTCCAATAAATCTTTGAGCAACACTGAAAATGGCTTCAAATACCATATTCTATCTCGAATTTACACATGCTAGTGCAATAATAACAATAACGCAGGTTATCACAAAAATTCTACACATACACCCATGTACAAGGGGCAACATGACCACGATGTCTAAGCCCCGCAAATGAAATAACAACTGTCTACACATGAAAATTGCAAAACGGTAATAGGAGAATGCAGGAATGTTTGCCACTATGTTTCACTGACAGGATAACATTACATTACATTACATTTTGCTAATATGCTGATTAACTGTGCATGCGATAGCTTAGAGAATACTACAATCCAATACAATCCTTGATTGTCAATCGGTCAGTTTTCCCATGTGTCCTTTAGCAAATTTTACCGGGCTATCATGATACAGAGTAAATCGTTGTTGCCTAGTGACAACCTAAATTATTCCTCTTGAATCTGGCTATCATACAAAAATAATTTTTCGAATCCGACTGGTAGTTCCAGAGATTAATGCGTTTAAAGACACAAACACACAGACAAACTCTTCAGCTTTATTATATTAGTATAGATTACCGTATATAAAGCTTTTCATTCGGTCAACACAGATTGTATCCAACTGCATTAGGTGTACAAACAAAGAGTGGTATGTTAGTGATAAATATCTCATGTAATAGACTATATATTTCGAGTTACGGCGTTCAAATACTTGTTTCCCGGCTAATGCAGTTGGGCACAATGTGTGTTGACCGACTGAAGGGGTTTCTGTAATAGAGCTAGGAAACACTGAAAATGGCTTTTCATATTTCAATCTTATAAATCCTTAGTTTGGCAAGTTTATTTTTACTTTCATTGCATTTTAAGCTTTCTTAGTATAATGACGACTTAAACGTTTTATTTACATTGAGTACGACGTACAGTTATACTTAACATATTGTTCCTATAAAACAACAACTTATAAAAATCTTTTGGTTTTGTTATGTTTCCGAATTTGGCCAACTATGGACCACATAGAACCTAAGGCTTTCTGGTCAATCTCTTCTTTTCCTTCCAGAACTTCTTCATTTTGAGCCTATTTTCATTTATGAAACAATAGTCTTATGAGCTCACCTTTTGTCCGTGTGTCTGTCTGTGTGGGCGTGTGTGTGTGTGAGAGAGAGAATTTTTGTGTGTCCCCCCTAATAACTTCTAAACGGCTAATGCAATTTCAATGAAACTCGGTAGGTTCATATAACTATTCCGGGCGACCCCGACAGTGTCCTTCAAATTTTGTTACGTCCCTCCAATCCAACATGGCGGCTGTGCGAAATATTTCACGAGCATTCAATATCTCCGAAACTATTATCGATATCATCCTGGATTATTTTACGGTGATAAAGGTAACTACTAGAAGTTCACCGATGTGACTTTTGAAAACCTGGTAACTACAAAACCAGCATACCGGCCAAGCGAAGTTGCAACTTTTAAATAGACGTTTCTCGCGATTTAACCAACCAAACGCAATGAAACCTGGTACGGTATATGTTTATACACATTGCAATGCACCGACACCTAACTTCGTTCAATCGTTTACATAACCTCAAGATGGCGGCTGTGCGAAACATTTCACCGGCATTCTATGTCTCTGAAACTATTACCGGTATCACCCTGAAATTTTGTACGGAGATAAAGGGCACTACTGTAAGTTAACAACAAAACAAACATGGCGGCCAAGCGAAGTTGAAAGTTTTAAATAGACTTTTCTCGCGATTTAATGATCCAAACGCAATGAAACATCGTACAGTAAATGTTTATACACATTGTAATGCACTGGTATCTAATTTAGTTCAATTGTTTATATAACCACAAGATGGCGGCTGTGTGAATTTCGAAAATTAAGTTTTTATTTCTTTTGTTCTAATCATGCCATCGAAGTCGACATTTGCGTAATGAACGTGCACAAATATCATCATCTAATAGTACATAACTCTATGGCCTACATATATTAAAATCCGAAATGGCGACCATCCGAAATATTTAGACGGTTCTCAATATCTATTAATCTACTACAGCAATCAAACTGAATTTTTGTAAGTGTATAGAGGTTATAAGCATAAGTTCACCTATGGGACGTTCAATGACTTGGCGAGCACAAATCCAACATGGCGGCGACGCGAAATTTCAGTATTCAAATGGACGTTTCTTGCGTTTTAACCATCCGAGAGCAGTGAAACTTGATACGGTATATGCTTATACAAATTTTAATCGACTGGCATCTAATCCATTTAAATTATTTTCATAACCACAAGATGGCGGCTGAGCGAAATTTTTAAATCCCGCTTTTGTTTCTTGTGTCCTAATCATGCGATTAAAGTTTGAATAAAACACCTACACAATAATCTTCATGTAATAGTACATAAATCTAAGGCCTATAATATAAAAATCCAACATGGTGACCATCCAAAATATTTAGACGGTTCTCAATATCTACGAATCTATTACAGCAATCAAACTGACAATTTGTATGTTGATAGAGGCAATTAATATTAGTAGGATCTATGAAAATAGGCTATTTAGTTCTTCACGGAACTACTTGTTTCACTTCGAATCCTCCGCTGCTCCACATAAATTACCAATTTGAGCCTACATTTTGGTGGATTCTCCTTAAATGTCTTAACGCTGCCAAAGCGACTTCGAAACTTCTTCCTGTTGTGGATCTCGGTGGCTGTAATTCCAATATTTCAACCGTGTCTTTCTTGACTTCTTCTACCCATTTCGCTCTAGCCTTCAGTCTTGCAAAGTACTCGAACACTTTCTACGTCAAACGACTCCCGTCCATTTTCATCAGATGTCCATAGAATATTCAGCCGTCGTTTGCGCATTGAGCCAATGATGCTTTCAGTGGGCCGGTAAAGGTCCCCGTTATTCCTTTTCTTCCAAGTCCCGTAAGCACTTTTACTTGGTCCTAGAATTTTTCTTAAGACTTTCCTTTCCTTGAGTTCAAGTTCCTTCATCTCCCCTTTCTTATTCATAGTCAGACATTCCGATGCATGTAAACCCTTGGGCTTCACTACTGTGGTTTAATGTCTGATTTTTAGCCTATTTTCATTTTATGAAAAAAAAAACAGGCTTATGAGATCAAATTTTGTCCGTGTGTCTGTCTGTGTGTGTGTGTGTGTGTGTGTGTGTGTGATGGTGTGTGTGTGTTTCCCCCTAATAACTTCCAAATGGCTGGAGCGATTTCAATCAAACTCGGTAAGATCATAGCACAATTCTGGCCAACCCCGACCGTGCCCTTCAAATGTTATTGTCTCTCACCAATCCAACATGGCGGCTGTGCGAAATATTTCACCAGCATTCAGTATCTCCGAAACTATTACTGATATCACTCTGAAATTGAGTATGGTGATAAAGGACACTACTACAAGTTCACCTATTAGACCTTCAAAAACCTGGTAAATACAAAACCAACATGGCGGCCAAGCGAAGTTGAGACTTTTAAATAGACTTTTCTCGCGATTTAACCATCCAAACGTATGGAACTTGGTACAGCAAATGTTTATGCACATAGTTATGCACTGGCGTCTAATTTAGTTCAATTGTTTACATAACCTCAAAATGGCGGCTGTGCGAAATATTTCACTGGCATTCTATATGTCGAAACTATTATAGATATCACCCTGAAAATTTGTACGGTGATAAAGGGCACTATTACAAGTTTATCTATGTAACTTTCATAAACCTGTTAAGTACAAAACGAACATGGGGGCCAAGCGAATTTGAAACATTTTAATAGACTTTTCTCGTGATTTAATTCTCTGAGCGCAGTGAAATGTGGTACAGTAAATGATTATACATATTGTAATGCACTGGCATCTAATTTAGTTCAATTGTTTACATAACCTCAAGATGGCGGCTGTGCGAAATTTTATTTATTTCTTGTGTTGTAATCATGCGATCAAAGTGAAAGTTTGTATAATAAACCTACGCAATAATTTTCCTTTAATGGTACATAACTCTATGGCCTATACATATAACAATCCAAAATGGGTAGCATCCGATATATTTAGACGGATCTCAATATCTACGAATCTTTTACAGCAATCAAACTGAAATATTTTATTTTCATAGAGGCTATGAACATAAGTTCACCTATAGGACTTTGAGTAACCTGGTGAGTATAAATCCAACATGGCGGCGACGCGAGGTATAAATATTTAAATGGACGTTTCTCGCGATTTAACCATCCGAATGCAGTGAAACTTTGCACGTTATATGCTTATACAAATGTTAATCCACTGGCATCTAATTTATTTCAATTGTTTTCAGAACCACAAGATGGCAGCTGTGCGAAATTTTAAAATCTCGTTTTTACTTCTTGTGTTCTAATCATGCGATTGACGTTTGAATACCACACGTACACAATAATTTTCATGTAATAGTACATAAATATAAATCCAACCTGGCGATCATCTGAAATATTTAGACGGTTCGCAATACCTTCAAACTGAATTTTGCATGTAGATAGAGGAAATTAACATGAGTAGGATATATGAAAATAGGCTGTATAGTTCTTCACGGAACTACTTGTTGAGTTGTAGGATACTCCACGTTTATTGTAGGTCTTGCTTTGTTGGCCTCTTTATCCTGTCCATTGGTAATAGTCTATAAACATATCAACTTTCTTACTAAATTACAACTACAGTACAATTTGATTATAAGAAAAGTTTACGTTGGTTTAAAACGTAGTCTTCTTTATCCTAAGATACAAATGTTCTTTTTAGCATCTTCATACAAGCAACAGATCTTGGTACATTCTTCTTCTATTAGGCGGCTTCGGTGGCGTAGTTGTTAGCATGCTGAGCTTCTATGCTCAAGATCGAGGGTTAGCTTTTTTAAGAGTAATAAAAATCTCCTTCGGAGGGTAAGTAAAGCCCCCGGTCCCTTGTCATAGATTTGTGACATAAAAAGAACCTTCAACTAACTACATTTTATAGGCTAGTTTGATAACGCTATATTAGTTCCAACATTCGCCTCCAGGTGCTGACTGCGATGGCATTTAGTAGCCACGTCGGTAGCTAGGTGTCGTGGTTGGTAGCATTTGGTAGCAAAAGTAGGAACTATTTAAAAATATTAATCGTCTGCAGTCCTTCTACCTGAATCACAGATAACACACACTAATACAGCCATCACAATTTATTTATTTATCGTATGGCTTTTAGTGTCGGGAGTGTCCGAGGACATGTTCGGCTCGCCTGAGTCTGTAGCTGCTACCAGCGGACACCCTTAGGGTGAGGTACAAGTACCGTTCAATTTCAAGTAGTTCCAACTTTCGCTACCAGATATCAATGATACCTAGTGGTGAACGTTGGAACTTTGATAGAGCGTTCCGACGAAATCTAACCTAACAATTGTAGTTTCACACAAGTTTAGTCTGTGGAAGGATCTTTTACATGCCATAAATCTATGACATGGGACCGCCAGCTTTACTTCCCCTCCGAAGGAAGGCATACTGAAGGATTTTTAACGCTCTTAAGAAATACGGCCAGGTTTGAACCCGCTATCTTGGGCACAGCAGTTCAGCATGCTACCAACTACGCCACCGAAGCCGATGCCATCACAATTAACACCGCTTATCAGACAAATTCTACACACAACCAAAGTACACGGGGCTACATAACCGCGTTGTCGCAGCCCCTAAACTAAGGAACCAACCAACGTCTTCCATTAACCAGCTAACGATTTGCTGGCATTGACTTGCACTCATATTGCCCACGATAACAATAAATTAGAACCATTAAAACAACACTAAGCCTCCGTGGCTTAGGCGGCAGCACGCCAGCCTCTCACCGCTGGGTCCGTGGTTCAAATCCCGGTCACTCCATGTGAGATCTGTGCTGGACAAAACGGAGGCAGACAGGTTTTTCTCCGGGTACTCCGGTTTTCCCTGTCAAAATTTCATTCCAGCAACACCCTCCACTATCATTTCATTTCATCTGTCATTCATTTAGTCATTGCCCCAGAGGAGTGCGTCAGGCCTCGGCAGCCGGCACAGTTCATATCCTCGCCGCTAGATGGGGGCTTCATTCATTCCATTCCTGACCCGGTCGGAGACTGGAAGCAGGCTGTGGATTTTCATTTTTTTTTTTTCAAAACAACACTACTGTATAACGTTCGATTCATACTTAATTTGTTGTGAAAAATCACATACATGATCACTCGCACCGTTAGATCTCCCCTAACGGTACTCACTGGTTACACAAACCCGACCGCTTGCGCTGTGAGATAACAACTAACTCACCCCGAGGCGACCTCCTTCCCCTCCCCTCACAAATCCCACTACTACTCCACAAATACATCATAGGGTGCTCAAAGGACCGAATGAGGCGTTTTTACGGGACATTCCAAACTAAAGATAAACGAATTGTAGCAAAATCTGTAACAATGTTAGATTGAACCTCATAGCTCGAGTGATCGCGGGGGATCTTTTCCAATGTGTGGTTGGTTGGTTCCTCACTTTAGGGACTGCGACCAGCGACATCGCAGTCATGTAGCCCCGTGTACTTTGGATGTGTGTGGAATCTCTCTGATAACCGGTGTTAATTTTGATGGCTGTATTAGTGTGAATTATCTGTTTTTAATTCAAGTAAGGACTACAGACATTCAATTTTCAAGTACATAGTTCCTACTTTTGCTACCAAACGCCACCGTCAACGACAACTAGTTCTGAACTTGGTTACTAGATGCCACCGCAATTGACTCGTGGCGATGGACGTTGGAACCTAAGCGCGTTAGTCGAATCTAACCTATAATTTAGCTTCACACAAGCGTAATTTGTGGAAGGTTCTTTTACATGCCATAAGTCTATGACTCGGGGCCGCCGGCTTTACTTTCCCTCTGAAGGAAGGCCTACTGAGGGATTTTTAACGCTCTTAATAACCCAACGACTTCGGCTGGGTTTGAACCCGTGACCTTGGGCATAGAAGATCAATACTGAAGCCGCTACCCAATGGGTGGGCCAGAAAGAAATCTATAGCTGATCTCAAACATATACTTTTTAATCAAAAATCATGTTTTAATTCTTTGGGTTAGCAATGTGATGTACTGTACATTTGGCTTTTAATCCTAAAATGTTAAAAAGAAAGTTATGAGATTTATTTTTCTCATTCCATCATATTTTTTAAGGGATGAAGACCATCAGGGGAGGGCAAAACACCCTTTCCCCCTTCCACCTGGATTCTCGCGTGAGTTCAGCCAATTGCATAGTATTTATACCTGGAAACACGTGGGAAGGCTTCTATGGAGTTTCCCTCACTTCGATCATCGAGAAAGTTGTTGTTTCATTTAATGGCCTCGATATCTTGGTCATTAGCACCGTATACTTGGGTGTAAGTCGAATTTGTCTCATAACCTGTGTTATTGTAGTGTCTGTGTCTGTAAGTGCCTAGGATTGTGAAGGTGGCTGCATGACCTTGAGTTGGGAATCATCCCGTCATTTGCCCGAAGTAGAAGTGAGAAACCACAGACAACCACTTCTAGGATAGCTGAGATGGGAATCGATCACACCTTTTCTCATGATATGCCTCAAAAGGCTGAGTGTATCCTGCTACAACTCTCAAACCGAAACGAAATTTCATTTCAGAGCCGGAAATCGAACACAGGACCATTGGGAGCGGAGTCTCAAAATGCACCCCAAAATCACAGAAGGCGGTTCGAACACCAAAGATTATACGATAAACACAGTCGTTTTATAACAGCTTAGGCTTTCACGGCCGGCGTTCATAATTAAATACAAGTTTTTCGGGCTTGTAGGCCGTGGTCCAGACAGGATAACTCCCGACGTTTCACCGGAAACTGCGTCCGGCATTATCAAGGGTTCCGCCCCTTTCCTTGGTCTGCAGTGGACCAAGGAAAGGAGCGGAACCCTTGATAATGCCGGACGCAGTTTCCGGTGAAACGTCGGGAGTTATCCTGTCTGGACCACGGCCTACAAGCCCGAAAAACTTGTATTTAATTACAGTCGTTTTAAACAAAACAGATCAGTGTAGACCTCTGATTCACTTGCTGGGGATCCAATATACAGTACATGTACCATGGTGAAACTGCCCCCGTATCTTGAGCCCGCGACGAAGCCGTGCTCGTTAAATCGTGCACCACGACCGCGCGGGCTGCAGCAATTCCGGAGATCGTAGGTTCTAATCCCGGCGCTGACAGCGGCTATCTCTGGAGTTTTCCTCTTTTCCCCCAGGTAATTGCCGGGATAGTAACTTATTTCAAGTCCCGGGGCACCCACACTACCAGTCATCACATAGATATAGGTTGTTGTTGTTGCTTGTTTTAGGGGCTGCGACATCGTGGTCATGTAGCACCGTATATATTGGTGTGTGTGTGTAATTTGTGTGATAACCTGTGTTATTGTGATGGCTGCACTAGAGTGTGTGTGTGTTTGTAAATTGGGGATGGGATTGGGAAGTAGGCGGCCGTGACATTAAGTTAGGAACCACCCCAGAATTTGCCTGGAGTAGAAGTGGAAGGGGGGGAGGCACGGAAAGCCACTTCCAGGATGGCTGAGGTGGGAATCGAACCCTCCTCCTCTCAGTTTTGCCTCACGAGCTTAAGTGTTCCCCGTTCCAACCGTCACACACCAGAATTAAAATTTCTTGAAGCTATCAACACACGTCCAACTACACGGGGTGGATGACCAAGATGTCCCAAGCGCCTGAAATTAATTAAAATAATTATCAGTGGCTTCGGAGGCGTAGTCGGTATCATGCTGAACTGCTATGCCCAAGAACGTGGGTTCAAACCCGGCCGAAGTCGTCGGAATTTTTAACAGCGTTAAAATTCTTCAGTAAGCCTTCCTTCGGAGGGGAAGTAAAGTCGGCGGGCCCATGTCATAGATTTTAAAAAAATAATAATTGGTATTATGCCCGAAGGCAGGTCCGAGCCTCCGAAGAGGCTACCCCCAGCCGGAGTTTACGTGCGGTAGGGTGGCCAGGGCCTTTCCGCTCCTTCTTATGTCGGCCAACAGCGCGCAGTGCCTAGAACCGGCATACCATCCAAGTTCCGACAGCGCCCAATGTTGCTTAACTGCGGAGTTCTCATGGGATCCGGTGTTTCAACACGGCTAGGCCGTTGGCCGTCATAGATTTATGGCATGAAAAAGAACCTACCACTACAATTGGTAGTGTATAGCCACGTTTCTAGGTTATATTTCGTTACAAACGCTCTATCAAGTTCCAACGTTCACCGCTAATAAGTGTCAGTGGCATCTGACAGCCAAAGTTGGAACTACTTGAAATTGCAATTGCTCTTCATCTTCATGCATTTCATCTCATTCACACGCGACGGTACTTGTAGATCACCCCATGGGTGTCCGCATAGAATCAGCTACAAACTCTGGCGAGCCGAACATGTCCTCGGACACTTCCGGCACTAAAAGCCATACGTTAATTACATAAATAAATAAACAATTATCAACAACCCGTATCTCCAGTAATGTTAACAAGCCATGAATATTTTGAGTAATTACTCCAGTCCAATCGTTATTGGGATCTCAAGCACTTGTTGGCGTGACATTGCTATTTAGATTTGCGTGTGTTTTGTATAACAGATTTGCTGTCCACTTTCACACTCAGGACTGAAATAGGGTTATGCATGGTGAGAATAAGCCTTGGTCACGGCCGACTATAATACCAGCAGAACCGACTCGTTATTTTTCTGTCAAGAGCACGGTCGAGAACTCATCCCAACGGTGACTATCATTGGATCCGACAAGAGGAATACGCACCTAACTTCTAGGTTCAGAACAAGGTAACAATGCATTCTATAACAGGCATGTATATTCTAGACCCGAATATATGTACAATAACCGACCTGCTCATTTGATGACATACGCGGCTCTACATTGTAGGCAATAATCCAGTCAAATTATGATTTTGCTGCATTGGATCATGTAGTTTACCAGCGTCCATTCTGTAAGTGGTGAACAGCATGTCGACTTTCGAGCAAGATGAAGAAATAACGTGATACCGAGAGTTAAAGCCGTTGAAAATGGAAGTAAAATAATAAGCAGTTGACTAGCGGAATCTCGAAACCGACCCCGATACGTCAAAACGCTCTAACGTTTTACTGATTGGAGACAAATTAGCACATTTATATATATTCTTGAAGAAAATGTAATGCTCTACAACAACTTTCCCCACGAGGGTCTTGTAAAATGAAAAGCAAACGGGTTGGAAGGGCAAGTTAGACGAGAGACGTGAGGCACTACAATGTTTCTTTTCCTCGTTTTTGCAAATTTTCTATGTTCACCGGCTCATATCTCGGAGGCGGTAACACACAGAGATAAATATAAAATACAATTTTGTAGGGAATTTAATGAGCTTTAAGTTTGCTAAGTATAAAAGTTTCTGTGCGACGCACTGTTTTAAAATTATGCGCCAAAAACTAAAAGAAAGGGACCTTTGAGCCCCTCCCCCGCGGCACCTAAAATCAACGGGCATAGATTAGGCGTTGTTCAGTGCACCTGCCCCTACACATTCCTGAGGCATTTGGAACTACAAGATTTAATGCAGCAAACCCAACATTTTTGGTCTAATTTGACTGGACTAAAGGAAAATGTACCTTAATATTTTCCCCTGTGTATGATTATTTATAAAACATATTACTGTACATTATTTATAGTGCTTCAGAGAGTATTTTGTCTTCAGAATGTTTCAAAACCGTTCGCTATCAAGAAAATCTGTTAGTACCGTATATGCTCTCGGCCTCTTTAACTGAACTCCCGTGGCGTAGCTGTGCACCGCGGTCGCGCGGGCAGCTGCAGCAAGTCGGGAGATCTTAGGTTGACGTGCTGGCAACGGCTATCCTGAGTGTGGTTTCTCTCCTGGTTTCTTTCACACTCTCTCCAGGCAAATTCCGGGAGAGTGCCTTATTTCAAGACCCTGTCCCTATTACACACCACAACAGTCATCACATAAATACAGGTTATCAGACAAATTCAACACACACACCCACACGGGGCTGAGGACCAAGATGTTCCAAGACCATAAAATAATTTTACAACGAAAAAATCCTTTTAACTGAGCGCCAATCTACAGAACATAACTTGAGAGTGACACATGCTCCTTAAAAAAAAGTCCTCTCGGCACGCCGGAAGGCGGAGGTAGATATCACCGGACAAACTTGGGGATAGGCGAAAATAGGCAGAATATGCAGGTTTTCGTAGAAGGATCAGACCTCATTTATTGCGAGAAAGTATTTTATAATTGGAGCTTAATTAACTTTGTTTTTCGTCATTTTATGCATATTTTAAACACTTTATTGTCTTATGGGGACGGTAACCTTCTTGTCATTTGGGGTCCATTTTTATACTTGTGGTCACACTGTCCTTATGCAAGGTTTCGACACTGATGTGTAACTATGTAACGGTCTGTTACTTCTTCACGCAAAATTATATTTCCCGCAGAGATTTTGGTTGGTTCCTCAGTTTAGGGGCTGAGTCAACGCGGTCATGTAACCCCGTGTACTTTGGGTGAGTGTAGAATCTGTCTGATAAACGGTGTGAATTGTGATGGCTGTATTAGTCTATAATTCTGGTAAGGACTGCAGACGGTCAATTTCAAGCAGTAGTTCCTAATGTTGCTACCAGATACTACCGTAAACAACACCTAGCTGTGAACTTGGCTACTAGATGCCCCCGCAACCAGCAACTCGCAACGAACGTTGGAACTTCCCCTCCAAAGGAAAGCATACTGAGGGATTTTTAGCGCTCTTAGAAAATCCGACGACTTCGGCCGGCTTTGAACCCGTGACCTTGGGCATAGAAGTTCAGCATGCTACCAGTTACGTCACCGAAGACGCTTCACACTTAGTCAGATGGAAATCTGAATCTGATATCGAGCAAGTGCGTTGTCATGGCAACGTCCGATGGCTCATCCGTCATCAATTTAGTAGTGTTGCCATGGCAACCTCTGATAGCTCTTGGCATTTTCTTATAATTCCGAAATCATTTTTCTCATCCCTTGGCGTAATGGTGGGTCATATCGAAAATTCTTTCAGACAAAAGTTTTAGGTAATAATTAGGGGAATATTGTCCATTTTGTACGGGTTTGATATTGTGCCTATTAAGAGAGATATGATTAATGTTTCCCGAAAAACCCACTTTTTCCCACCCCTTTGGTCAATGGTTGGTGATATAAAAAAACTCTTCAAACATAAATTTTTGGGCTTTATCCGACACATAGTATGAACTTTGAACGGATATATATATATATATATATATACAGGGTCATTCGTATAAAATAAGAACGCCAAGCGGCTGCTTTGTTCTCCGCTGTTGCGGTGACCTTCACCGAGAATGTGGCGCGCCACGGCCCCCTGCTTTAAGCGTGTGTACAATCCAGATATGCTACAGATGCAGCGGCCTTGCTAGCGTGTGTACAATGCTGAAATCTTACTTCAGTTAATTAGTTAGTTATTGTTGTTTTAAGGGGAGGAACTACGTGGTCATCTGCCCCTCTTAACACAGATTGAAGTATACAAATTTGGAATTAAATTTAAAATTTAGAGGTGGAAAGACCGAAAATTAATGAAACAAAAAAAACCTAATAATTATAAAAATAACTAAAATTTACGGAAAAACAAAAATTCATCATTAAAAAACGAACAAGTCGTTGAGTCTTACCTTATAAAAGATGTTGGAAGTGTCGTCCTTCCTGGGTTATACAAGCATTGTATCTGGTAACCACATTCTGGCTGACGTGAGCGAGTTCTGCCACTGTAATGTTCCTGATTGCCAGCGTAATGTTTTCTTTCAGTTCCTCCAATGTGTGAGGATTTGTTCGATACACTTGTTCTTTCAGTTTACCCCACAAGTAAAAATCACACACTGTTAGATCTGGAGAACGAGGGGGAAATAGACCAACACTGATCACTCTGTCTGCAAACACTTCCGAGATTGTAAGAAGGGAATCTTCTGCTGTATGAGCAGGGGCTGAATCTTGTTGAAACCACCCTCGTGATTTTTCTTCTTCCGTTAACTGATTGAAGAACGGCTTCAAAATGTTATCTTGGTACCTCTCTGCATTTACTGTCGTCTCGAAAAAAATTGGCCCTATTATTCTTCCGGCACGAACAGCACACCAAACACCGATCTTCCTATCATAATGAGGGACTTCATAAACACCATTAGGGTTTTCTGCACACCAATAGCGAGAATTATGACTGTTCACACGCCCATTAAGGTGAAACCAGGCCTCATCCGAAAAGAACACAAGCTATGGGTCAAATAAACGATAATTCAATGATGCAAGATACCACACACAATATCTCACTCGTGTGGCTGGATCAGCAGGTTTTAAACATTGGGCCCGTGTAAACTTGTACGGTTTGATATGTAACAGCTTTGTAGCTTTGTATGCAGATGAAACCGAAACCCCTACTTGTTGTGCTAATTTTGTGAGTGATTTATTGGGAGACCGTTCAAGATTCTCGCCAATGTCATCTAACTTATCCTCTGTTAAAACTGTTCGTGTGCGCGTATGTTTTTAATTGAGCACCTAGCCAGTAGTGTCAAACTTATTTGCAACTAGCTGAAGTACCCGTGCTTCGCTACGCGTCATAAATAAATTAAAATGTGAAGGTGACAGTTAAAACAGGGGATAGGCGAGGTGCTGCGCAGAGGGAGATTAAGGATGGAACATTTTGTCCAACTACACCGCTCGGCGTTGACCGTGTTTTATAGCACAAATTTAGGTTTTACTCGCTAACAGTTGCAGATACCTTTCGGATAGAAAATGTAATTTTAAACCTCGCATATGCCATCAAAAGTTTGCTATTTCTTAGCGTTCTCTTTTTATTTGAAACGGAAATATGAAAGTTTGAAACCAAAGGGTGTAGTGACGTCACTAAAATGGTCGCCATTTTAAATACTGCAAAGTATTGAAATCAAAAGTAACCTATATGTTAACCAGGTAAATCAGCTACTTCCATGTAAAATTCACGTAAATAGGACCAGTGGTACTTGCGAGATTGAGTAATACACAGACACACACCATCTCAATTTTAGCCTCGCTTCGCTCGCGTCATAGTCGTATCATATTGTTTTTCAATGAAATGCAGGTTTAACCCCGTTAACACCCCTTTAGAACCTGAATACCCAAAAATCTCTCCTTAGTAGACGTTTTCGACACACAACAAACAAACATATCCCTAAAATATCATTCTTCTAACTTTAATAGTTTTGGTTGGTCGATGAGAGCAAACATACAAAAATCCTTCCTTAGTGGACGTTTTTCTTCCAGAAGTTCACCCCTCCCCATATGCCCCTTAAATTGCATTTATGAAAACACGGTCGAACACCTATTTATTTTATTTATTTATTCATTTATTTATTTATTTTTAAGCTGATAGTTTTCGTCCGAGTTTCAGACTCCTCCCTATGTCGTTTAAGAGATACACGCTCAGTTAGGAATCTTTCAACCCCCACTTTTCATCCCTTTCACCTCATAATATACACTACATCGAAAAACCATTAGACATGTGTCAGCTTATTTTTAATGATTAGTATATGTGCCAAGTATCACATCCCCAAATGAAACCACTCGTGAGATATTGTAATTCAATGGAAAGCACGTTTATCCCCTTAACACCTCTTTAGAACCTGAATATCCAAAACTCTTTCCTTAGTGGACGTTTTCGGCATACAACGAACATATCCCCAAAATTTCATGTTTCTAACTTCAATAATTTTGGTTGGGCGATGATGAGTGAGTGAGTCAGTCAGTCAGGATATTTTCTTTCATTTATTTTTGATAATTTCACCCGTCCCCATAAACCCCTTAAATTGGATTTATGAAACAAACGGTCAAACACCTATTTACTTATTTAAAGCTGTTTTCCCCCTGAGTTTGATGAGTGAGTAAGTGAGTCAATCAGTTAGGACACTTTCTTTCTTGGTTTTTTCCCCATAATTTCACCCCTCTCCAAGAGCCCCTTAAATTGGATTTATGAAAAAACGTTCGAACACCTATTTACTTGTATTTTAAGCTGTTTTTTCCCACCGAATTTCAAACTTCACGCCTATGTCGTTTCAGAGATACACGCTCCGTCAAGAATCCCTCAACCCCCAATTTTCACCCCTTTCACCTAATAATATACACCACATCGATAAACCCTTAGACATATGTCTGATTATTTTAATGATTATTTTTAATGATTAGTTTATATACCGAATATCACATCCCCAAACAAACAACTCATGAGATATCCTTATTCAATGAAATGCACGTTAACCCCCTTGACACGTCTCTAAAACCCGAATAAACAAAAATCATTCCTTAGTTAACGTTTTCGACATACAGCGAACATATTCCCAAAATTTCATGTTTCCAACTTTAATAGTTTTCGCTGGGCGTGATGAGTGAGTGAGTCAGACAGGTAATTTTCTTTCATTTATTTTACCAGAATTTCACCCCTCCCCATGGGCCCCTTAAATTGGATTGATTAAAAAACGCTTGAACACCTATTAACTTATTTCTTAAGCTGTCTTTTTCCCCTGAGTCAGTCGGTTAGGACACTTTCATTTTTCCCCCCCAGAATTTCACCCCACCCCATTGGCCCCTTAAATTAATTCATGAAAAAAAACAGTCGAAAACCGATTTACTTACTTTTTAAGCTGATTTTTTTCGCTGAGTTTCAAATTTCTCGCCTATGTCGTTTAAGAGATAGGCCTACACGCTCCATTAGGAATCCTTCAACCCCCACTTTTCAGCCCTTTCACCTCATAATAATACACCATATCGAAAAACGCTTAGACACATGTCTGCGTATTTTTAATGATTAGTTTATATGCCGAGTATCACATCCACAAATGAAACCACTCGTGAGATATTGATATTCAATGAAATGCAGGTTTAACCCCCCGAATATCCAAAAAACCTCCCTTAGTGTACGGTTTTGACATACAACGAACATATCCCCGAAATGTCATGTTTCCAACTTCAATATTTTTGGCTGGGCGATGATGAGTGAGTAAATGAGTCAGGACATTTCCTTTCATTTTTTTTTCTTCAGAATTTCACCCCTCCCGATGAACGCCTTCAGTTTGATTGAAAAACAAACTGTCGAAAAGCTATTTACTTACTTTAAAGCAGTTTTTTCCCCCTGAGTTTGATGAGTGAGTCAGTCAGTCAATCAGTTAGGACACTTTCTTTCCTGTCCCCCCCCCCCCCTCCGAATTTCACCCCTCCCCATGGGCCCCTTAAATTGGATTTATGGAAAAGCGGTCAAACACATATTTACTTATTTTTATGCTGATTTTTTTCCCGCTGAGTTTCAAACTCCTCGCCTATGTCGTTTAAGAGATACACGCTCCGTTAGGAATCTTTCAATCCCCACTTTTCACCCCTTTAACCTCATAAACACATCGAAAAACCCTCAGACACGTGTCTTGTTACTTTTTAATGATAAGTTTATATGCCGTGTATCACATCCCCCAATGAAACCAATCGGGAGATATTGTTATTCAATGAAATGCAGGTTTAATCCCCTTAAGACCCCTTTAGAACCTGAATATCCGAAAATCCTCCCTTAGTAGACGGTTTTGACATACAATGAACATATCCCCAAACTGTCATGTTTCTAACTTCAATAATTTTGGCTAGGCGATGATGAGTGAGTGAGTAAGTGAGTGAGTCTGGACATTTTCTTTCAATTTTCTTTTTTCAGAATTTCACCTCTCCCCATGAACCCCTTAAATTTGATTTATGAAACAAAACTGTCGAACAGCTATTTACTTACTTTAAAGCAGTTTTCCCCCTGAGTTTGATGAGTGAGCCAGTCAGTCAATCAGTTAGGACACTTTCTTTCCTGTCCCCCCCCCCCCAGTATTTCATCTCTCCCCATGGGCCCCTTAAATTGGATTTATGAAAAAACTGTCAAACACATATTTACTTCTTTTTATGTTGATTTTTTTCGCTGTGTTTTAAACTCCTTGCCTATGTCGTTTAAGAGACACACGCTCCGTTAAGAATCTTTTAATCCCCACTTTTCACCCCTTTCACCTCATAATATACACCACATCGAAAAACCCTCAGACACATGTCTTCTTATTTTTAATGATGAGTTTTTATGCCGAGTATCACATCCCCCCATGAAACCAATCGGGAGATATTGCTATTCAATTAAATGCAGGTCTACCCCCTTAACACCCCTTTAGAACCTGAATAGCCAAAATTTCTCTCTTAGTGGGCATTTGCGGCCCTTGAGGAAGCTGCATACCAGATTTCATTCCAATCTGTTCGGTGGTTTCTGAGATTTCGTGATGAATAAATGAATGAGTGAGTGAGTGAGTGAGTGAGTGGTATTTGAAAAATATATAGTAGAAAGAAGATAGTGTCAAGTCTTTGTTATGCTAAACTCGGTTGACAGTGCTGTGTGAGCAGTTGAGTAACTAACGGGATTTCAAGTAAAGATCGTCATTTTCTATACCGGTAGTGCTGAGCGCAATTGGCATCAAGTCGGCCGTGTCTGGACTTGAGCTATGTTGCCATGGAAACTATCTGCCTTGCCATTCCTTCATGAGTATATTTTATGATTTGATTAGCCTGTTTTAGAGTGAAAAAGGGCCGAAATCAGAAGAATGAGAAAGACTATCGAAAATTCATGTAGCCAGTGGTTCCTTCTGGGTCCTAAACTATGTGTATGCAAAATATGGTTGAGATTGGTGGAACGGTGTAGATTTGTATACGGAATCAACATATATACATACATACAGACTTTCACTTTTATATATTAGATTACGTGAATCTGTGCTAGTGAAGGTGGCACTTCATCGGGAAATTGCTGAACAAATGCTTCACGTACCCGCCGAGCCGACTCGTACTTAAAATACGTTTTACATTTTAAAAAAATACGATGTTGCAATGATAACAGTCTCACCATGTTAGCACTTGAGGTTTAGACTGGCGACTGAACACCTGCACGCTTATTGCAAGGTCAAGTTTGGTAATGTCAATCTGTTATTTTTATACAGTCCATCGGAACTTGAAAAAAAAAGAAGAAAATAAAACCCAGCCCTCTTATGTACTATGCGCGCGCTTTCAATACTACAGCAGGGGGCCGTGGCGCGCCACGTGATCGGCGAAGGTCACCGCAACGGCGGAAAACAAACCCGCCGCTTGGCGTTCTTATTTTATATGAATGGCCCTGTATATATATACATACATAAATTATATATAAACTTTTGAACTGACGGTGGTTTTGGGGTCTGAGGGATGTGAAACGAGAAGATATGTCGAAATTTTCCGGATGTCGAAACATGGGACCCATTGCAATAGTTAGCTTTCTAATTAAATCTACCTACAATCTCTCTTTGTAGGGTAGGCAAGTTAAGAGCTTGCCTAGTCGACCAGCTGCAGTGTGTTCGGCCCTTGAATGAGCATACGACAATCAGCCTAGTATTTGTCCATACCCTACGCATGCGTATAATACTTGGGCCGGCTTGTTGGGATCCAACCTGCCTCTCCGATGAGTTCCGACAATTGCCGACATCTAACGACCCCACCGCTGCCAAGAGTTGTTAACCTACACGTTACATGTTACATATTTTGTGATGTGTGTTAATGAGCATTAATTTATAACTCCTGCTCTGTGAGTATTGTACATGTTGTGTTACCGTTAAGTCTTATTATTGAACGGGGTCGGGGATTAGATGCGATAAAAGTCTATGTGGCTGATGCCCTTCCTGAGCCAACCTCATGAGAGGAGGAATCAATGGGAGATTACCGGGTGAGTTAGCCGTGGTGGTTACGGCATGACTGATGGCAGTCGCTCACATCCGGGAGGCGAGGAGGTTCGAATCCCCCCGCCGGCAACCTTGAAGATGGTCTTCTGTGGTTTCCCATCTTCCTTCCAGGCAAATGCCGGGGTTGGTCCCTAACTATAGGCCACAGCCGCTACCTTCCAACTCCTCGTCCTTACATTCCAACTTCCCTCCTTCCCTCCCCAACGGTACTTGTAGCTCACCCATTGGGTGTCCGTCTCGAAGCAGCTACAAAACTGGCGAGCCGAACATGTCCTCGGACACTCCCGGCACTAAAAGCCATACGCTAAAAAAAAAAAAAAATGGGAGATTAAATGGATGAAATTCGGCAAAGAGATGGAAAGAAGCAGCCGTGGCCTCTAAGAAAGTACCGTCCTGGGATTTGCCTGGAGCTGAAAATGGGAAAGCACGGTTAACTATTTCAAGGACGACCAACGGTGGAATTCGAACCCCCACATCTACTGAGTCCACAAATAGCTTGGCCCCATGACCTAGCTGCGTGTTAGCGAGCATATCTACTGCTGTCGGTGGCAAGCCTGTAGTTTACCTTCCAGAGAATTTAAGGGGTCAGGTACAAGTTACCATGGTAAAATTTTAACAATTATCTTTTTTAGCCTATTTTCATTTATGAAATAATAGGCGTATGAGATCACCTTTTGCCCGTGTGTCTGTCTGTGAGTGTGAGCGTATGTGTGTGATTCATGTGTGTGTCCCTCCCTAATAAAATCTAAACGGCTGGAGCGATTTCAATGCAACTCGGTAAATTCATAGCACTATTCCGGACGACCCCGACCGTGCCCTTCAAATATTGGTACATCTCACCAATCCAACATGGCGGCTGTGCGAAATATTTCACCAGCAATCGATATCTCCGAAACCATTACCGATATCACCCTGGAATGTTGTACGGTAATAAAGGGAACTACTAGAAGTTCACCTATGTGACTTTTGAAAATCTGGTAACTACAAAACCAACATGGCGGCCAAGCGAATTTGCTACTTTTAAATAAACGTTTCTCGCGATTTAACCAACCAAACGCAATGAAACTTGGTACAGCAAATGTTTATGCACATTGCTATAAACTGTTATCTAATTTAGTTCAATTGTTTACATAACCTCAAGGTGGCGGCTGTGCGAATTTTATAATTAAGTTTTTATTTCTTGTGTCGTAATCATGCGATGGAAGTGAAAGATTGAATAATGAACCTACACAATAATTTTCCTTTAATGGTACTGCCCCCGTTGGCTGGTTGAGCTGAGATTCTTGGTGACGTCATGATTTTGTTCGAGAAAGATCTGAGATTTACGACGCAGTCGCAGGGAAACGAGGAATTGTGCTAAGGAAGAAGTTACGCTATTGGAGGAGAGGCTCGAACCAATGAATGATAGTTTGGAGGGAGACGGAGATTACTGAAATTACCATATTTAATTATTTTTGGAATGCAGAATTGTGGAAATCCATTTTCAGTTATGGCATTGATTTGGAATTTTGAAGAAATTAATTTTGAGTTTTTGAAATTTGAAAATCCGTCAAGTATAGCCAAAGTTATAACTTCTATCAATGACGGAGGAACAAGCTATGGAAGGGATGGATACGCCCCTTAAGAAGTTGATAAAAGGTCTTTCACAGCAGAGAGGAGCTCTCATATCTCATTTTTTCGTGTCTCATAGTCGTTTTTCTGTTTATAATATTGTCAGACTTCGAGTGATTCAGTGAAGCAAGTCGTCATTAGCGCGTGTGGTAGAGCCCACCGCATCGAACGAGCACGGAGCGTGCAGCAGTTCCATTTTACAGTTAATGAAACTAGGCGAAGTTGAAACGCACACATAAACGAGTCTACAAGATAATCGATCAAGAGTTAGCTACTGCCTGTATGCTAATTCAATTGTGCATTACAGTATTGAGGTGTGTAGGAAAGTTGAATATTTTCACGATTATAATTTGGAAGATATTCGCATTTTAAGACTGCAGACAAAAGTGATTTTCTCGCCACCTGAGAAGCACTTTTATAACATCACATTCTACGCTACGGCTGACACTTGTATTGCAACCGTGATACTAAAGATTGCATTTGGTGATACAACGCTACATTCTACAATGGAACAGTATAATCTGGCAGTTCTTTCAACTATTATAACGGAAGTGGAGATGGAAGACTAAATCTTTAATGCAATTGGGACATATATCAATGGAGTGAAATAGCAGCATGGAACTTCGCTAATCGTCTTTCTACAAAAGCGAGCATGTAGTGAACATCCAACTACACTCATGCATCGTAGTCCAACGCTGAATTATATCAAATGGCAGTGGAAATATTTTCATACTCTACAATTATGAACATTTCTGCGGAAATAACTGCAATAAACTTCATGGCGAATTTCTACCAGAACTTCAGGGAACTATCAAGAGAGGCCAGGGTAGACCCGGCTCACAAAGAAGAGTTTTGCCAGAAGGATGTCTATCGTCTACACGGAGCAGCGCAATTTCCGGAGGAGGAAGCAGTTCTATTCTCCGAGGGCGCTGGTTCCAGGTTCGAGGTCGGAGCACATCTTTACGTTGGTGAAATGGAACCAACAGCAGTCTTCTTTGGAAATTTTCCTCTAGAACTTCAATCAACAGATAAGGTAGTCGTGAACGTTTCTTGTTTTATTTGAGCCATTTAGCGATATCTGAGCAACCATTTTTCCCATATTTTCTGTCCCATATATTTTGCCCCATATTCTTGCTTGATATTTCTGTACTCAGTACACTTTGACGATTTATGCCTTTTTCTACGATTGATTGAGACATTATTATGTCATTGGCATATTTAAATAATTTTGGATCAGTTGAGACATATATATATATTCTTTCAGTAATTTGCATATTTTTGTAGTCACGATTTGACTGTAAAGTTGACGATTTTCTATGGCAAATTTGAATTCAGACAGCATGTCATTTTATTAAAGTAATTCTATTCAGTAAATTACTTTGACCAATTTTCTGTCATCCTCAAGAAAGAAGAATAATTAAAAGATTTTAGAGCGTTAAAATCTATTACTTTGTCGACGATCTTGGAAATACTAGTCGTTTTATGAACATGATTGCAACATAGACATTTATCGTCAGATCTGAAATACCATTGCATTATAGACAATTTTATGAAATATGAACTTTGATTACGATTTATTGAGTACACTATAGTAATGAACATTTGATAGGAGTTTTTCTCAATTCTAGATTGGAACAATAATGTTTGCATTCCAAAGTCTAATTGTATTCTATTCGATTATTTATGCAGTTTAGATGAACTTTGATTGAAGATAGTATTTTTATACTGCGATACTTTGAAGATATTAATCTCAATTTTGATAGACCAGGGAGGCGTGTCTAATCGTATTTGCTATTAAATGTATTTGTGATTGGCAAATTTTTACTTCATATCGATTCATGAATGAAACCCACGAAGGTTAAATATAATAACAGTTTTGATACAATTAATGAATATAAGAATTTTTAAAGTGGAACTATGGATGTATAATCGTTAGTTCAGTGGACGTGTAAAAGTCGCTGATGAATAATGCCCTTGAATAAGTGAAGGAGGTTCCCACAGTAATATTAATGAAGTTGATGAATTTGTAAGTGGAGGTTTTTTGTATGGATTGTGGAAGATTTTGATGCCATATATATTGAGATATATGATGAATTATGGGCCAATTTTGGTGCAATTTTGGGCGTTTTGAGCGAGGTATTTTTCCGCTGAGTGTATTGTCCAGGTCCTTTGAAAATTAATCATGTGAAGTTACTGTTAAAATTAACAAGAGTGTTTAAATAATTTGAGATAACGATTTTGAATGGAGGTTACCGTCACAAATAATAATAATTATTAAACCTTATTAAACCTGAATCTAAAATTTAAATATAACTAACCTTCATTGGTCGATTATATCACCACGATTTAAGTAATTATCAACCGGATAAACGTGTGGTTTAATGTATTTCTAAAATAAATAATATAAATATTGTAAATAATTGTGTAAATATCTTTAATAATAATTTGAAACGAACGGGATTAATAGAGGCGTGTATAAATTTTTTCAATTGTCGTTTGACAATGTTATAAACAATTTAAATTGTTATAAATAATTAAGGAGCATTTTGTTATAAACATTAAGCGTTTTGTTATTATATTCTAAACAACGCTAGTTCAACAATTGGATTATATAATTAAACAAGTTTTGGGATTATCAGAGTAATCCATTAATATTTGATTGGAGCATTTAAGGGATTTGCGTGATAATATTTGAGTTGAGTTGTGGACATTTAAAGTGTTTTGAAAAGGAGCTAGGCTCTGATGTAACTAGCATATGCTAACGTTGGCTGGACAGGTGGGTCCATTTGACGATGCCAGCATGCGACATGGTGTAGGGTGTATCGCAGCTGGCCAGACAACTGTATGATAGAAGCCAAGGTCACCTACATAGCAGCCTTGCGGTTATAAATAAAATGTGATGTTTATGAAAAAGGAAAACAATTGCTATATGTCTCGTCCCAACTCCCTTATCCATTCCAAGTGTATTATTATTATTACGTTCTTTTGAGCAGGAAAGCTGAAATTTTGTATGTAAAGTCTAGAAGTCCTACAGGAGGACATAGTTACATTGACAATGGCTTTTGATTGCCACGTATTTTTTGTTGTTATATTTTTGTTAAATTATTCCTTTATGTGAAATAAATTATTGTGCAGTTTAAAGTTTCTTGTTTCCGTCTTGGTTCATTTTAAATATCGTGGTGGAGGTTATTGTGAGGGCATACTTTTAAGTGATCCAGTTGGCAACCCAGACCCGAGATTAATTTGAATAGGTAAGTAAAAAGGTAAGTATGAACCCCCGTATATTTTGGTGTGTTCCACAATAATTTCTTGTTAACTACTGTGCTCTAATCTCCGTAGTATCTGTCAGTGCCATTTTCATTGATGTAGCTGTGCCGGTGCGATTGATTATTGGCAATCCGATTTAGGGGGCGGATATCTGACAGCCTACTATCCGGATTATCGGGGACAGTAGGATTGGCGCCGCAATTCGGTGGGGCTCGATCAACAAAACTGGATTACCAGGTTGAACGCCAGTAGAATTGGCAGAATCGAAGTCCGGAGTGCTTGAATAACATTGGATTACCAAGTTATTGCAGTAGAATTGGCACCGCAATTTCGTGTGGAACGTTCGAATAACATTGGATTACCAAGTTATCGATGTCAATGGGATTGTGAAGACTCAAATAAAGAGGTTGATTCTTTGTTAGATGTCTTGGCCAATTGTAGAATTTGAGAGTGTGATTATATAGGGATTAAATGTTGTGTTGTATTAGGAAAATTACACTCAGAAAAGATTAGATCTTATACAACCTGAGAGAGGTTAAATAGGCTGGAAACTTAGAAAAATCGCCTATGATCTGGAGTCTTATTTTATTTGACCGGCTTATGACATGTTCAGTCATATTAAAGATAAAATTAAACTATTTGGATTGTAAATGTAAATTATTTGTGTTAGGATATTTTAAAATGAACCAAAGAAATTTGAACATGTGCTTGAGTTTATTTCAACATGAGGCGTCTACGAAAGTTAATTATAAGGTAATTATAAGTTAGATTTAAGACAGAAAATTGCTCAAACTTATATATGGTGAAAGATGTCGCTCAGATGTTGTTATTTTGCTCTGTTTGATGTATGTCCCTAACGCAGTCTATTATTGAAATATTATTGAGATGGCAGATGAGAGTATCAGAAAGATGTTGGAGGAGATGTCTGCTAATTTGAAAGCTAGCATGAAGGAGATGGAAGCTAGGAATACTAGTCGAATGCAGGAGATGATGAAGGAGAATTTGTCTATTAGAATGGATGAAAATTTCAAAGTTCTTCAGACCAGTTCTGCAAACTTAGAAAATAATGTGTCGCGTTTACAGACCAGTACCCAGGGAATCGAGAATGCTGTAACTAACATGCACACAGACGTGTCCAATGTCCATAAAGATGTCTCAGAGGTTAAAGTAGATTTATCCAATGTGCATAAAGATGTCTCAGATGTTAAAGTAGATGTTTCTAAGGTACAGAAAGACCTTACTATGTTGAATCTTGATGTTGCTAATGTCCGGGGTGATATTTCATGTGCTAGAGCAGAAGTAATCGTTGTTAGGAACGATGTTGCTACTGTACAAGATAAGGTAGAAGAAGTTCAAAGAGAGATTAAAAATGTTCGAACCGATGTGTCAAACGTTCAAGTAGATATAAATAATATTCATTCTGATGTAAATGAGATGCAAAGCGATATCAATAAGATACAAGTAGAAGTTAATACAGTTTTTGTAGACATTGCCAAAGTTCAAACTGATGTTAATAAAGTTAGAGAAGAAATTGAAACTTCAAAAACGCTTTGTACTCGTAACATTAGTGCTTTAACAACTAGGTTGGTTGACGAGTCTGTTAGGACAACAGCTTCTCTAGCTGGATTAAAATATGATGTAGAGGTCATGAGAACCCAAGTCTTAGATCATAATCGTTTACTTAAGGAAGACATTGAAGTAGATATTGCGGAAATGTTAACTGCAAATGTAACGGTTTGGAAAGATGAATGGAACAGGTCAAGTGGGGAACATGTCGATCAGATTCAGGAACGAATTGAACGAAAACTTGCCAGTACACAAGTAGGTATAAATAATGAGGTAGTTCAAATTAGAAAGGATTTGAGTATAAGGATGGATTCGCTATCCGAAAAGCAGGTAGAGGATAGAACTCAAATAGGTCAGGACGTGCAAGCATTAAAAACCGCGTTAGAGGAACAAATTCATAAGGTTGTCTCTGATGTCAATGAAACTACGAGCAAACTTCAGAATTTGAAACTAGGAGAAGCTAGCATGATGGAAACCTATAAAGAAGAGTTGATTAGGAAAGTCATCACGGAAATCGCAGATAAGGATCCAGAAGGATTGACTTGTGAGGATGATAGGAATTACGTCAGAAGATGTAACCTCGCTACTGAAGAGAGAGATATTAGTCCTGAGGAACGTATATTCAGATTTCGGGAAGAAGAAGAGGATAGGAATATTGAACCTGAATGGAAATATCGTGATAGTGGGAAGAATTACATGGATCCATATCCAAGAAATGTGACAGTCATCCGAAACTTAGAGGACAAACCTCAAAAATTTAGTAATACTGATAGTCTAACACCGATAGAATATATCAGGAACCTGAAAGACTATTTTATTGAAGCTCATATTCCTAGAGAAAGAGAGATGAGAATCGTAGAAAGATTTCTAGCTGGAGGACCCCTTGAATGGTTCAGAGCATTTCGGTACACTTTTAGTAATTTCGATGAATTTGCAGAGGCACTGATAAAACGATTCTGGTCAATAGAAGCACAGAATTCATTAAGAGCTGAGGTATACTCGAGGAAGTATTCAGGTACTCTTCCAACACGGTACGCTGATTTCTTCACGAGCCAGTTATCGCGCTTGAGATTTTTGCAACCCCCATTGTCGACAGAGCAGTTGATAGATGCTATTTCTCGTATGCTGCCTGTGGAGGTAAGAAGACTTATCATATCGTCAAATATCAGGGATTTGACCAGTATGGACGAACTATTGAGAAGGCTTGACTACACGAGTCCGATGCCAAATTTGGTTCAAAAAGGTCAGAGACACGAATTCAAACACATTAATATCGTCTACATGGATCAAGTTCAGCAAACTGATAAGCCTGCTGATGAAGAGAAAACTGAAAATGTAGGTCCTCACAGGAACAATTATTTTCGCAACAACAGATCACAAGGTTACCGTCCATATCAGCAAAGACGAGGCTGGAACAACAATAGAGGGAATTATAATAACGGAAGAGGTAGATACTATAATAACAATGGTTACAATAGGAATTACAACAGAAATAACCAGTACCAGAATCGAAATCAGAATTCTCAAGGTCAGGTTATGACACCGGACAAGTATCAAGAGAGAGAGAAAGAAAGTCAGCAGTATTTGAAGGAATTACGAGAGAAGGAAGCTGAATACCAGAAGAAAAGACAGGATGTAGTGATCGATCCTGGTCCTTCTACAAGCCAGCAGAATTTGGAAAACAGGAATTCAGGACATAAGAGAAAGTAGAGAGGAGAGAATGCATTAGCCACACACAACCCAGAGAAGAAGAGACTTATGATTAAGGAACATAGAGGAAATATCATACAAGAGTAAGCCAATTATAATTCAATTTCGTGTTCAAGTGAATTCAGATATTTATAACACAGAGTTTAAAAACAATTTGCAACTGTTTTTAAAACGTGGTGAAGGGAGAATGCCCCCGTAAATTGAATTATATTGAGGCCACGGTGGCTGTATTGGCATATATGAATAAAGTTATGGCTGTCATAGTTGTGACGTGTATATTCATGACGTAGGCACGGATGACGCAGACTTCATGCAAGTAGGCTGGTTGAGCTGAGATTCTTGGTGACGTCATGATTTTGATCGAGAAAGATCTGAGATTTACGACGCAGTCGCAGGGAAACGAGGAATTGTGCTAAGGAAGAAGTTACGCTATTGGAGGAGAGGCTCGAACCAATGAATGATAGTTTGGAGGGAGACGGAGATTACTGAAATTACCATATTTAATTATTTTTGGAATGCAGAATTGTGGAAATCCATTTTCAGTTATGGCATTGATTTGGAATTTTGAAGAAATTAATTTTGAGTTTTTGAAATTTGAAAATCCGTCAAGTATAGCCAAAGTTATAACTTCTATCAATGACGGAGGAACAAGCTATGGAAGGGATGGATACGCCCCTTAAGAAGTTGATAAAAGGTCTTTCACAGCAGAGAGGAGCTCTCATATCTCATTTTCTCGTGTCTCATAGTCGTTTTTCTGATTATAATATTGTCAGACTTCGAGTGATTCAGTGAAGCAAGTCGTCATTAGCGCGTGTGGTAGAGCCCACCGCATCGAACGAGCACGGAGCGTGCAGCAGTTCCATTTTACAGTTAATGAAACTAGGCGAAGTTGAAACGCACACATAAACGAGTCTACAAGATAATCTATCAAGAGTTAGCTACTGCCTGTATGCTAATTCAATTGTGCATTACAGTATTGAGGTGTGTAGGAAAGTTGAATATTTTCACGATTATAATTTGGAAGATATTCGCATTTTAAGACTGCAGACAAAAGTGATTTTCTCGCCACCTGAGAAGCACTTTTATAATATCACATTCTACGCTACGGCTGACACTTGTATTGCAACCGTGATACTAAAGATTGCATTTGGTGATACAACGCTACATTCTACAATGGAACAGTATAATCTGGCAGTTCTTTCAACTATTATAACGGAAGTGGAGATGGAAGACTAAATCTTTAATGCAATTGGGACATATATCAATGGAGTGAAATAGCAGCATGGAACTTCGCTAATCGTCTTTCTACAAAAGCGAGCATGTAGTGAACATCCAACTACACTCATGCATCGTAGTCCAACGCTGAATTATATCAAATGGCAGTGGAAATATTTTCATACTCTACAATTATGAACATTTCTGCGGAAATAACTGCAATAAACTTCATGGCGAATTTCTACCAGAACTTCAGGGAACTATCAAGAGAGGCCAGGGTAGACCCCGCTCACAAAGAAGAGTTTTGCCAAAAGGATGTCTATCGTCTACACGGAGCAGTGCAATTTCCGGAGGAGGAAGCAGTTCTATTCTCCGAGGGCGCTGGTTCCAGGTTCGAGGTCGGAGCACATCTTTACGTTGGTGAAATTGAACCAACAGCAGTCTTCTTTGGAAATTTTCCTCTAGAACTACAATCAACAGATAAGGTAGTCGTGAACGTTTCTTGTTTTATTTGAGCCATTTAGCGATATCTGAGCAACCATTTTTCCCATATTTTCTGTCCCATATATTTTGCCCCATATTCTTGCTTGATATTTCTGTACTCAGTACACTTTGATGATTTATGCCTTTTTCTACGATTGAATGAGACATTATTATGTCATTGGCATATTTAAATAATTTTGGATCAGTTGAGACTGATATATATATTCTTTCAGTAATTTGCATATTTTTGTAGTCACGATTTGACTGTAAAGTTAACGATTTTCTATGGCAAATTTGAATTCAGACAGCATGTCATTTTATTAAAGTAATTCTATTCAGTAAATTACTTTGACCAATTTTCTGTCATCCTCAAGAAAGAAGAATAATTAAAAGATTTTAGAGCGTTAAAATCTATTACTTTGTCGACGATCTTGGAAATACTAGTCGTTTTATGAACATGATTGCAACATAGACATTTATCGTCAGTTCTGAAATACCATTGCATTATAGACAATTTTATGAAATATGAACTTTGATTACGATTTATTGAGTACACTATAGTAATGAACATTTGATAGGAGTTTTTCTCAATTCTAGATTGGAACAATAATGTTTGCATTCGAAAGTCTAATTGTATTCTATTCGATTATTTATGCAGTTTAGATGAACTTTGATTGAAGATAGTATTTTTTATACTGCGATACTTTGAAGATATTAATCTCAATTTTGATAGACCAGGGAGGCGTGTCTAATCGTATTTGCTATTAAATTTATTTGTGATTGGCAAATTTTTACTTCATATCGATTCATGAATGAAACCCACGAAGGTTAAATATAATAACAGTTTTGATACAATTAATGAATATAAGAATTTTTAAAGTGGAACTATGGATGTATAATCGTTAGTTCAGTGGACGTGTAAAAGTCGCTGATGAATAATGCCCTTGAATAAGTGAAGGAGGTTCCCGCAGTAATATTAATGAAGTTGATGAATTTGTAAGTGGAGGTTATTTGTATGGATTGTGGAAGATTTTGATGCCATATATATTGAGATATATGATGAATTATGGGCCAATTTTGGTGCAATTTTGGGCGTTTTGAGCGAGGTATTTTTCCGCTGAGTGTATTGTCCAGGTCCTTTGAAAATTAATCATGTGAAGTTACTGTTAAAATTAACAAGAGTGTTTAAATAATTTGAGATAACGATTTTGAATGGAGGTTACCGTCACAAATAATAATAATTATTAAACCTTATTAAACCTGAATCTAAAATTTAAATATAACTAACCTTCATTGGTCGATTATATCACCACGATTTAAGTAATTATCAACCGGATAAACGTGTGGTTTAATGTATTTTTAAAATAAATAATATAAATATTGTAAATAATTGTGTAAATATCTTTAATAATAATTTGAAACGAACGGGATTAATAGAGGCGTGTATAAATTTTTTCAATTGTCGTTGGACAATGTTATAAACAATTTAAATTGTTATAAATAATTAAGGAGCATTTTGTTATAAACATTAAGCGTTTTGTTATTATATTCTAAACAACTCTAGTTCAACATTTGGATTATATAATTAAACAAGTTTTGGGATTATCAGAGTAATCCATTAATATTTGATTGGAGCATTTAAGGGATTTGCGTGATAATATTTGAGTTGAGTTGTGGACATTTAAAGTGTTTTGAAAAGGAGCTAGGCTCTGATGTAACTAGCATATGCTAACGTAGGCTGGACAGGTGGGTCCATTTGACGATGCAAGCATGCGACATGGTGTAGGGTGTATCGCAGCTGGCCAGACAACTGTATGATAGAAGCTAAGGTCACCTACATAGCAGCTTTGCGGTTATAAATAAAATGTGATGTTTATGAAAAAGGAAAACAATTGCTATATGTCTCGTCCCAACTCCCTTATCCATTCCAAGTGTATTATTATTATTACGTTCTTCTGAGCTAGAAAGCTGAAATTTTGTATGTAAAGTCTACAAGTCCTACAGGAGGACATAGTTACATTGACAATGGCTTTTGATTGCCAGGTATTTTTTGTTGTTATATTTTTGTTAAATTATTCCTTTATGTGAAATAAATTATTGTGCAGTTTAAAGTTTCTTGTTTCCGTCTTGGTTCATTTTAAATATCGTGGTGGAGGTTATTGTGAGGGCATACTTTTAAGTGATCCAGTTGGCAACCCAGACCCGAGATTAATTTGAATAGGTAAGTAAAAAGGTAAGTATGAACCCCCGTATATTTTGGTGTGTTCCACAATAATTTCTTGTTAACTACTGTGCTCTAATATCGGTAGTATCTGTCAGTGCCATTTTCATTGATGTAAATGTGCCGGTGCGATTGATTATTGGCAATCCTATTGAGGGGGCGGATATCTGACAGCCTACTATCCGGATTATCGGGGACAGTAGATGACTCTATGGCCTATACATGTAACAATCCAACATGGTGACCATCCGAAATATTTAGACGGTTCTCAATATCTACGAATATATTACAGCAATCAAACTGAATTGTTTTATGTTCATAGGGGCTATGAACATAAGTTCACCTATAGGGCTTTCAATAGCCTGCTGATCACAAATCCAACATGGTGGCGACGCGAAGTATAAATATTCACATGGGCGTTTCTCGGAATTTAACCAACCGAGTGCAGTGAAACTTGGTACAGTAAATCCTTATACAAATGTTAATCCACTGGTCTAATTTATTTCAATTGTTTCATAACCACAATATGGCAGCTGTGCGAAATTTTAAAATCTCGTTTTTACTTCATGTGTCCTAAGCATGTGATTGAAGTTTGAATACTACACGTACACAATAATCTTCATGTAACAGTACATAACTCTAAGACCTACATATATAAAAATCCAACATGGCGACCATCCGCAATATTTAGTCGTTTCTCAATATCTACGAATCTATTACAGCAATCAAACTGAAATTTTGTACGTTGATAGTGGCATTTAACATAAGTAGGATATATGAAAATAGGCTTTAGTTCTTCACGGAACTACTTGTCATTTTCCTTCAAAACCACAACAGCAATAAATGTTTGTGCACTTGAAACACTGGCACTACTTTGTATAAAAAACAGCATTACATTCATGTAAAAAAATAATTTGGGAATTTTTTCTAAATTCAAAATGGGGGTTGTTCATCATGGTGTATTCTTGGAATACACGGTATGATAGAGTATATTTTTAATGCTCTTTTCTTGTTCATTCCTTCCTTTTTTATCAAACACCAACAGTGATCTTCTAGTTTCTCTTTGGTGGTCATGTCTCTTATGTCATTTGTGAGTCTGTTCTAGATATATATCTTCCATGACTCACCTAGCGTCATCTAGCAGCGAATCTGTGAAGTTCCTCATTCTTCCCTGTACAAGAGGACTTCCTTTTCCATCTCGCCACCAGATCTCGTCACCATCGCCAGCTATCATCTCTGTGATCAAGAGAACTTCGTCTACTTTTTCAGTCAGCATGCTGCGCTAGTATCGTCTGCTATCAACTCTTTGAAGACCATTTCCTCAAGAGAATTTAACTTTCTTATGTTGGTTATGCTGATATGTATTCCTTTTGTCTCCTACCCCCATTCTTTTCCCTTTCCTGGTCCCTCTGCGCTTCGCTGAGTGGGTCTCACTTGTACGTCGACCGTCGACTCAGTCAAGGCTCAACTAGAGCCAGTCTCCTGAACTAAAGAGGCATTCTTTAGATTCCACGCCATGTTGGAACTTTAATCGTCAAAGGGAACTTCACCTTCGCCATGCAGCAAAGATAAGTACAGACTTCAGGTTTTAACCTCATCTTCATCGGTTTTAATTCTACATGCTTTTAACTATCATTTTATAGGCAGTGTGAGATTACTATATTTTGGGGCAATAATCATCCTTCGCGGGATTTACCATGTTGGGCTTTTGTCTGTCTAAGCCAACCTTAATAGAAAGTAGCTTTTCTTAAGCTAATTAAATGAGAAATCTTCTCACAACGTGGGATATTATCGAACACCCGCTGTCTATAAAATATGTTGCTCGTTCCACCGCTGGAATAACTTTGGCCCTATTCTTCAGTCAAGATTGCTCTGGAACCTTCCAGAATCTACCAGTCACGCCGTCATATATTTTCCACTCACATGTGTGAATACTTTTTCAAACTAAAAGATATTCCTTATTATTTAACCCTCAATAGCTAACTTTTCTTCCTCCATTTGGATTTTCTCTGGCGTATTTAATGACAATCTATAACTTTCTCAAGCAATAGACTCTCGCCTACCTAGTGCAACCAGTTTTTTTTTCACAATTGCAATAACTTTCTTTGCCATAAACTTTTGTGTTACTACAGTGAACTTTCATCCATTCAACAGACTATAGTGAAAACTAGTGCTTGTTCAACATTTCTACCGCGTCGCGATCGTCCGATTACCATAAATAAGGCCATGAACATTTATCCTCAATCCCAATTGATCTTTCCTTAACCTTTTACTAACAAACCATAATAATAAAGTTGTTACTTTAAGTCTTTTTTCAATGAGGTGTCACTATAGAAGTGCCCTCCCCTTTTTCTTATATAACATTAATTAACTTCTGCATAAATACGTGTCGAGTACACGTTTCAAACTTAAATTGTTTCTCCCTTCTAATTAGGGAATACAATTCTTTCAACTCATGAGTGAGTTATTTCTGGGACTCACGAAAGGGAAACTTGTCCCATTTGTCTCGTGATTCCTACTTAAACATAGGAAGTATAGAACCTTCCTTTTGACTTTCTCTTCAGGTTTCAAAGTAAGTTACCTGTCCTATTTTGTATAACTATTATAAACCTAATTCAGCGTAAATATAAGAAGTTATAGGAACTTCTCTTTCATTCTACCTGCTTTCTTCTTTTTTTGTTATTTTCGAAGTTGTAACTTTTTCTAAGATAGGTACTTGGAAATTTCTGAAAGTACACACCTTGTACTCGATTTAATGTCTAACTTTAATCACTTCATTTGTCTGTTTTAAACCTTACAAAGATTTTAGTACATATAAAGGTTTGAAACCTAAGAATTGTTAATTGCCTGGAGCAAACTTTAAATGTTAGGAGGTCTGCTACCCCAAATTGTTAACAAAAATTGAAACTATATACTTGTTCAATTTATTAGATTTTTTTTTTGCATTGTTAAATAAATTCAAACTTTCCTTTTTGACTCATCATTTCTCTAATACAACGGTTAGGCAAGATCCTGTCTTCCCTGACTCTTCCTAGGTTCATGCCCTCGTTAATGCAAATAAAGGAAAAGGAAGATTGTAGTTTTACGTGACCGTGAATCTTGTGATTATGAGCCACGGGACCTCCTTTTTACGTGGAATCCGAACCACAGGACATGGCATTTCACATCGAAAATCTCACATGCATTGACCGGGAATCGAACCCGGACCGCCTTGGTGAGAGGCATACAGCTAGACCGCTGAGCCACCACGCCCTTTAATGCAAATAAATCTCGTGATAGGGTTTTCACCACTCGTTGCATTTGAGCAAGAACTCTTAGTAGTTATCTTGATAAAGTTTCTTTTAGCTTTAATAGCTAATTCTAACTGGCCAGTAAGGCAAGTACAGCTAGCTACGCCAGCTTCCTGCTTGTGGAGATCCTCTCCAAAAACCTTATGGTTGGTTTTCCAAAAGATAAGTGTTTCTCTTTGCCTAAACTTTTAGTCGGCTCCTTGCTGGATAAAAGCTTAGCCATTTCCAAATGCAACTATTGGTACACCTGCCAAAATCATTCCCAAAGGTATAATTCTTTTATCACTATCCTTCTTGGAAGCATTTGGTCGCTTTTCAAGAACTCTACAACTTCGAAAACTGGAAATATCAAAACCGATTCAAATTATTGGCATTCTCCGAATTACTTTTTCAAAAACGAATTCCTTTGAACAGACATACAATAAGTCTGTTACTCTCTGTCTTGCCAGACCATCACCCTTCCCCATAATAGGCATATGCATGCTTGAGAGGGAATACGCCAAAGCCATTCTCTTGCAAACCGCTCAAGTCCTAGCTGCGTTTTCCGATAGCTTCGACCAGGTCCTTACCCACTTTAGGTATCTGAGAGCGGATTTGCAGTGGCAACCGCCTTTGAGTGTATTTAAAGTTAAATGTATAACTTTTGTGGGACTCTCCTCCTATTTCTCTATCCTTTCTCTCGTCCGCAACCCACCTCCTTTTCTTTATCATCTTCCCTTGGTGGTTAGGTTATTCCTCAGCCAATAATCTACCCACATCATACAAGGCTGCAGAGTTTTAGCGATAACTCCTGTAATTTTCAACATTTTTAGGTTCTGTTAATTTTATTTTATTGCGAAGATATTACTTTAGAAATGCAAGTACCTTCAGCATCATATCTTAACAAAACATATTTTTAGTTTTGTATTTAAAAAATGTCAAAATTTTACAATATATTTGTTACATTTCTTTAAAGAAACTATCTTAGAGAGAGACATGAATTTACATCATTTTGTAGATATAGTAAGCAGAAATACCTACAAATACGTTTATTAGTGTATGTCAATTCGTTTTCGATTTATCATTAAAACGGGTGTCAAAAACACAACTCTGAGAAAATGAGCGATAAACATTTGTGGATAAATCTTACATACCATTAACCAGGGCGAGCATTGGTTGCAGGGCGTAGCCTTTTAAATCATAACTCAAAAACTATGGCGCATAATGGCATATATATTACACCAAAATGTTCCTAAAGGATAGGAGCATAAAAGAAAAATATTTTGAAAAAATGATTGTACCTGACCCCTTAAGTATGAACCACTACTGTCTGACGCCATTTAAGAGCAATTAATTGTCCACCCTCTATTTAGTGATTGACCGCATGGAGCGCCAGCTAACGAAAATTCCGGCAGGAAGTGACCATTGGTGAGAAATTAAATAAATGTTAGCTTCTCCGCAATGAATCATTTAGTTGGATTCAGTAGCGTCACCAGAAAATCTTTCCTCGGGGGCACGAAGAGAGGTAAATAATAATTATGGGGAGGGGGCAGGGAGCAGAGTTTTTACAACGTTGGGCATCTATTCTCCAACATACGCTTAAACAATCCATTGTTAAAGAAGCCACACCCACAAACAAAACTTTTAAAATTAACATTACGAAATCAGGAAAACTCATAGAGTTGGCTGTAAAAGCTGTTGGCCTCTCACTAAGGTGGACTGGGTTCGATTCCCGGTCAATGCATGTGAGATTTTCAAAGTGTAATGCCATGTCCTGAGGTTCGGATTTCACGTAAAAAGGACGTCCCTTGTCTCATAATCACAAGATTCATGATCACGTAAAACTACAATCTTACTTCCTTGTTTCTTTTTCAACAAATGACTATTTATTTATTGTATGTGGCTAAAGGGTCTTTAAAAGATCTCCAAATCCTTAACTAAAAAATTCCTCTTGGCACGCCGGAAGGCGGAGGTAGATTTCACCAGGCAAACTAGGGGATAGGCCAAAATCGGCAGAATATGCAGGTTTACGTAGAAGGATCAGACCTCATTTATTTCGAGAAAGTATTTTACAATTGGAGCTTAATTATCTTAGTTTTTCTTCTTTTTATGCATATTTTTAACATTTTATTGTCTTATGGCGACGGTAACCTTCTCGTCATTTGGTGTCCATTTTCATACCTGTGGTCACACTGCCCTTATGCAAGGTTTCGACACTGATGTGTAACTATCTAACGGTCTGTTACTTCTTCACGCAAAATTTTATCTCCCGCAGAGATGTTGGTTCCTCAGTTTAGGGGCTGCGACATAACGGTCATGTAGCCCCGTGTACTTTGGGTGTGTGTAGAATCTGTCTGATAAACGGTGTTAATTGTGATGGCTGTATTAGTCTGTAATTCTGGTAAGGACTGCGGACGGTCAATTTCAAGTAGTAGTTCCTAATTTTGCTACCAAATACTACCGTCCACGACACCTAGCTGTGACATCGGCTACTAGATGCCATCTCAACCAGCAACTTCCAACGAACGTTGGAACTTCCCCTCCGAAGGAAAGCATACTGAGGGATTTTTAGCGCTCTAAGAAAATCCCATGACTTCGGCCGGCTTTGAAACCGTGCGACCTTGGGCATAGAAGTTCAGCATGCTACCTGTTACGTCACCGAAGCCGCTTCCCACGGTGTCAGAAGGAAAACTGAATGTGATCTCGTGCAATGGCGGTGTCTTGGCAACCTCCGATGGCTCATCCCTTATCAATTTAGTAGCGTTGTCATGGTAACATCTGAAGGCTCTTGCCAGTTTCTTCTAATTTTGAAATCATTTTGCTCATCCCTTGGCGTAATGGTGGGTCATATCAAAAATTCTTTCAGACAAAAGTTTTAGGTAATTATTAGGGGAATATTATCCATTTTGTACGATTTTGATATTGTGCCAGTTAAGAGAGATATGATTAATGTTTCCCGAAAAACCCACTTTTTTCCACCCCTTTGGACAATGGTTGGTGCTATCAAAAAACTTTTCAAACATAAATTTTTGGCCCTTATCCAACACATAGTATGAACTATGGACGGATTCGATATTTCACATATTAAGAGAGTTATAGCAATATTTCACTTTATCGAAAAAGGACCCCTATTTTCATCCCCTTTGACCGATTTATCCCATTAACGGACTCGACCGAGATTTTATAGATATACATATTATGTTTAAAAAAATCAAAGTGATTGGTGTAAAATTACGGCAGTTATCGTGTCCACAAGATACTGATATACAGTGTGGTCCACCCGCCCCTTATTATTTAGTTTTATGAAACCCAACTAACATCGCATTTCTCCCGATGGTCGATATTGCTCTGCGCTCTGACTGTGTGATAGCAATGTAATTGGGTCATGAGTCTACCAAAGAAAAACCGACCTTAAACTTTTCCCCGCCAAATACTATGGCCCATTCTACTAACATATGACTTACTGCTCCTTGCAATAATACACATACACGTAATACGATCAAATTAATAGCTTACGCCACGTGATCTGTAATAGTAGAAAGTTAAATCAACACCATAAACCTTGATTGAAGTCTTTGAGATGGACTTAAACGTTTGAGGTGAGACAGCTACAGTAACTATAGCACGTTTAGCATGCGGTATCAATCATGTGTTGGTGGCTGAGAGGTTTAAAGCCTGACCGTACGTGGTGGGCGCGAGCTTCGAATCCAGTAGTAGGCACATTTTTTGAACGAAAGCCCACATTCCATTTTAGTTGAGATGTAACTACATTGCCACATTTATTCCCTTACGACGTATTTGTGTGAAGAGTACGTTGAATTTTGATGATTTATAAAGAGAATACGATCGAATTGGTACGTTATGCCACGTGACCTGTAATGCCAGAAAATTAAAAAACTGGCATGGATATTAACATAGAATGCTGGTTGCTGTTGCTTCGGAGGTCCGAGTTCGATTCCCAGCTCTGCCAAGAAATGTAATACTTGTCTGAGGGCTGAAATTGGGTACACGTAGCCTCGTGAAGCAAATATGAGAAGAAGTGGGTTCGATTCCCACCTCAGCCACACTGGAAATGGTTTTCCGTGGTTTCCCACTTCTACTCTGGCCAAATTCCGGGACGGATTCTCTCTTAAGGCCACGGCCGCCTCCTTCCCAATCCTTAATTGCAATTACACACATCATAACAAGTCCGCAATAACTCAGGTTATCAGACAAATTCTACACACACACCCAAGTAAACGGGTCTAAATGACCGCGATGTTCTAGCCCCTCAAATGAAACAAAGCAACAACATATCGAAGGATATTCTGATCGCCAGTGCTTGCATCGAAGTATAAGTATTCCTTAGAAATTCCCATGGTATTATTAGCATACTTTCGATTTTTGCAAAAAATGAAAGTAGACTTATGAGATCTACACAGGGCCAAAAATTGTGTGTCTCTCTGTGTGTGTGTGACTGTGTGTGAGTGTGAGTGTGTGTACTCTGAATGTCTGCCCCCGCCCCTATCAATTCGAACACGGTGAAACCGATTTGAATAAAATTTGGTACAGAGGTAGAACTAGCAAAGGGCACCTCAGTGTCATGTTTTATATCGTCCCCATCTTGACGGAAACGTAATGGCAGCCACCCAAATGTTCAAAGCTTAAATCAAATTACGACCAACCTAATCATTTGATCTCTACCAAATTTTTCAACAACATACCTTTTTGTAGGAAACATCTCTTGACTGAACTACAAGGTCATCAGCCCAATAGTTTGCAGATAGCGGCCATGTATGTGTGCAAATCGATTCCCCATATCAATTCAAACACGGTGAAACCGAATTGAATGAAACTTTTTACAGAGGTAGCACTAGCAAAGGGCACATCATATTCAAGTATAATATCCGTATAGCACGCTGTACGAGTATTTCAAGAAGCTATTACAACTCCTTGAAATGGACAAAGAGTTAGAACAATACCCATGCGTTTAGGAGAAAGTAGGCTATACGTTCTTTACCGAACTTCTTGTTTTGTTATTAAATTTTTATAAAAAGCCTTAGTATATCTTTAGCCCGTATCACACGACACTCGCTGGCAAGGAAGCTGCTGTGATCGCTGGTACAAAATCCTGTATGATTCTGTTCTCTTCGTCAGTACACCTGCTTGTATGACCGAAGTGTATCACACGCTAGCATTTTGTACGCTAAGTTGTATGAAATAAAACCGACGGGCTGTCGTTTGAGGGCATTATTTGCAGTTCTTTCGCCTTATTAACGCAAAGCGGTCGCGAAACTTGCTTTAAGTAAATTAGAAAACATGCCAGGTACTGAATGAATGCATTCCAATCAATATTTAAGATCTAACTGTAATAATTGAATATTTTACCATACGCGTTAACCTAAAACCTCCAGAGAGTGTTGGAAATATGTGCAAGTGTTATTGCGCCCGCTCACTCTTTCGAAGATCCCGGGTTCATGACTATCCAACGGCAGATTTTTAAAATTATTTTTAACTATTTTATTATACCCTCCCTACCTCGTACAGCAAGATTTCAACTTGGTTTTCACATTATCTACGAAGACGATAGGTAAAGTTATTTTCTCGTCTCATTTAAATGGTTATTTTCCCTAAATACTGTTCGAAACCATGGATGGATACTATTCGTTATAATTATTTTTTAGTCGATTTTACCCTCCAGGTTAGGTTTTCCCACGGACTCAGCGAGGGATCCCATCATTACCGCCTCTACGGGCAGTGTCCTGGAGCTTGAAACATCTCGTCTGGGTGATACAACTGGGGAGGTGGGATCAGCACCTCGCCCAGGCGGCCTCACCTGCAAAGTGAACAGGTCCTCCTGAGGGATGGCAAGGGAGGGGAATATCGGGAGGGATAGGCAAGGAAGAGGGAAGGAGGCGGCCGTGGCCGCACGGTAAGTAACATCCCGGCATTTGCCCGAAGGCGAAGTGGGAAACCACGGAAAATCACTTTGAGGATGGCTGAGGTGGGAATTGAACCCATCTACTCATTTGGACCACCCGAGGCTGAGTAGACCCCGTCCCAGTCCTCATACCACTTTTCAAATTTCGTGGCAGAGCCGGGAATCGATCCCAGAACGTCCGGGGTGGCAGTTAATCACGCTGACTACTACGCAACGGAGGCGACTCTATTCGTGATAGAATGTTAAGGGACACTGGAACTGAGTTTTCTAATTTCTGTAAATATTAAGGCACGATCTTGATATTTTGTTTGCTGGTAGTATGCGATAGTATAAACATGTGAGTCAAATTTGATCAATGTAGCTTCACTAGCAGCATAGAAATTAAATATTTTCCAATATTTATATGCAAATTATTCAAATATTCAAAATGTCAAGCGCGTCAAACTAATGTAGTTGGCACAATTTATTTTTATTTTGCTTGTACCTTATTCTTATATAAATGAAATAGTGCATCGAATTTGAGATTGTATTGTTTACTATGAAGATATAATTTTTTTCCCCAATGAAGTTTATTTTTTGTAAAATTCTTGAAATTTGAAGGGTTTTTTTTACAGGCAAACCAGAACTCCAAAAAGTAATGCACACGTTTGTGGATAAAGTACTAAGGAATATGCATGTTCATTTAGAAGAATATTGCATTACAACTGTAACGCGTACTAGATTTTATACATCAGAAAATGTGGAACTGAGAAAACTGCATTTTTCTAAAAACATGCTATATTTTAATATTTCCACTCAACTTACCCATTAGAAGCTTGCCACGGTGGGTGAGTGGTTATAGTGTCGGACTACCAACCCCAAGATTGCAAATTCGCCCCTGGCCATGGGTAAGTGATTTTTTTGAAGGCGACAAAAATCACGATACTCATGTCATACGTTGTTGGCATGTTAAAGAACCCATTTGAATTCAGTAGGCCGTGTTCAATGGCAAAAAATTATCTCGGGATTTTCCGCCAACACAAAGTTCCTCCATTCTCTACTTGAAAGCGCTGTAGTGTCAAGGAGTTTGGATATCTAACCTCCTTGATTTCATAGCGTTCAAAGGAACGACGAAATTCGACATGCAAGCTACCCTCTGGGTGTCAATTAACAAAGCTTGCACCAGGCACCCTAGGCCATACGATATTATTATTATTATTATTATTATTATTATTATTACCCATTAGAACTCTCCTGCAGCATAAGTAACACCTTCCTTCTTCTGTTTTGCAGCCTCCTTCTTCATCTTTGTGACCTTGATCTTTTGTGATGTGTGTGTCCCCTCCCAGCCCCTAATAACTTCACAAACACAATAAATTTCGAAAAAGTACTAGCCTAGCGTCCAATAACTTGTTTATAAACAGAGATAGACCATGCGTACACTTCTAAAGTCAACACAAATATCTAATAAAGATAAATGGTGCATCTACTGCCATTCTATAAGGGACTAGAAACTCTCATGAAATTAGAGAATACAATATAAATGCAAAATTTCATCATGTCGAGCGTTTGAGATATTTATTTATTTATTTATTTATTTATTTTCAAACATTATTTTGAAGTATTTGTAAAGCTTACGTAGTAAATAGTGTCAATATTCATCGGTAGATAGTAGCACAATGCAGAGCCAGTAGTACTAAGGGAATTTCAAATCCGTATTCAAACTACTCCGATAAAAATGCATAAATGCGTGTACAGGATAATGTACCAAGAGAAAGGGGCGTCCAAATGGCAGTGCGGCCCCATTTAAACGTCTCGCCGTGCCTCCAAAAATGGCGGAATGTGGAAAATTATACCGCTAATTGATCCGTTATGGTTAGGGGTACAATAATATGTCAAAATCAAAAATTTGAATTTTTGTTAACAACATATGCTTAAAACTCAGTCCCAGTGTCCCTTAATAGTTCAATATTTATAATAATCCTGGTGCAGTCAGCTGGCATTTAAGGGTGCGCAAATGCGAGGGAGCCGTGTCAGTTGATTTACTGGCACGTTGAAGATCCCCTTCAGAGCAAAATTCCGGCACCCCGGCGTATCTAAAAGCCAGAGCAGTTAAAAGGAACGTAAAACAAATAATGTTATAATTATCTGTATTTACTGTATGTTTGGGGCAGATGACCTCGTAGTTCCGCCCCTTAAAACCTCACTAACTAACTATTACTGTAAGTGTATAACAAGCGCTTTTCGCACAGACGCCGTTGAAAGAAATTATAGTTTCGGTCTGATGTATTTATTCGTGAGCCTACCCTCATAACAAATCTATTTGTTATGTGGGTCGTCTGAGTGAGTCGGAGTTTTCCTTTAAACAAAGGTGGTCAAAATTTCGAACACTTGCTACCTTGAATATACAGGATACCTTGCTTTCTTTCTACAGATCATTATGTCGTCGTCCAATCTGGCTGCGTACCATCGGATAAGTACGGTCCTTTTGAGGACCAAATAAAAAATCACTCGTTTGAACCGATAGATATGCGTCCATAATACATCCACAATAAACGGCATTAAGAAAATAAAAAGTACTAGTTCAAGGTTCGAACCTACTACAATGTGACTTGGTTGACGATACTCTAGCGATTCTTGATTTAGCCGCCATAGCTACCGAGAACCATGGTGTATTGATGGAACGTATTGAATCTATTCGTAAACACTTCCTGTCCAAACGTAAGAAGGTGTTATTCGGAGCTCTGATCGTTTCAATCATGCATTATATTTGAGGTCATTGAAAGAACACCGCCACTATTGATTTCTACTATATTCGTGAGGATGTACTCAACGGTAAAATTGTACAATGGACGTAAAGGAGCAGGTACTAATGTTTTTAGGATGACTGTGATATACGCGTTAGTTGGGTTGCCTTCCTCCAAAAAAATAAGGGCCTGGTGGACCACACTGTATATATATACATAAATTATATATAAACTTTTGAACTGACGGTGGTTTTGGGGTCTGGAGGATGTGAAACGTGAAGATATGTCGAAATTTTCCGGAAGTCGAAACATGGTCCCATTGCAATAGTTAGCTTTCTAATGAAATCTACCTAACAGGAGAAGTTTTATTATATCCTCTTGATAAAAGTAATTTAAGTCACTAGAACTAGCGACAAATAGTTGGTAATACTGAAACATAGAAAATATATTTCCTACATAGCAGGAATAGGCCTATACCAAGTGCACCTTGACTTTTAAATAATTAACTAGCAGAAGTACCCCTTCTTCGAACGGTCCTCGGCATTAATAGACAAATGTTATCAATTGAGCTACTGTTGCAAGGGTTAGGAGCTTATCTTCCTTCATCAGTTTATCACAGCGAATTTAGTTTCTTGGGAATGTCACAGACACTGTTAAATTTAGGGCCTTCAAATGTGGAAGCGGAAAGTGAAAGGCCTGTCAACAGCCCGCCGTGTTATCTGGAATTCCTGTCTATTCCAATACTGCTAACATAGGACTGTTGCCTAAACCAGTGTGGCGTAAGGTGTTGCGAATGAGTGAATGGGTGACCGACCAATGTATTTGGTTCTGTTACTACGCACAGACTGGGAACCCCTCACATCTCTCCTCATCGTCCGAGATCCACATTTTTCTCAGGTTCACAGAGCTTGGGCTCAAGCAGTACTTGGCTGGACCCCGAGCTTTGTTTCTTATATTGAGGAGCTGAAAATGACTTTTGTCTCGTCATCTATTTCAGCATGTATTTTAAGGGGGTAGCTCCTATTTTATGAGAGGTATGGAGAAGAGTTACATTAATGATTAGTGTCGTGCCTCTGATGGGTATCTGTACCAAATTTTACGTTGATCCACCCAGCCGTTCTCGCGTTAGGCTAAAAGCGTACAAAGTTGTACACTGACAGACAGACAGACATACATACAGACAAAAACCGTTTTTGCATGCAATGGTCATAAAACAATCTGAAACGCGTTTATAACGCAAGTTTCCGTGGAAATTCAGAAAGAAAAAAAACATTCAATTTTAAATACAGTATATAGAGATGATTGCGAAATGTTTCACTGATGCTCGCCAACTGTTACCACACCTGTTATTGCTGAATGGAGAATACTGTACGTATGTTTGCAGCCACCTCAACTAAACTGTTGGTTGACCGAAGAGTTGGCTGACACCTACATATAGCCTACTGTACTTTGGCTTCCTAGAGTTTCCGTTAGTATAATTTGTGCAGTTCACATATTATCAGGGATGGGTCAAGCTGCACTGAAGGATACTATTTTAATAATAATAATAATAATAATAATAATAATAATAATAATAATAATAATAATAATAATAATAATATAATGTTATTGGTTGTACGTCCCTTTTAACTACTGCGGCTATTGAAGACGCCGGGTAGCCGGAATTTTTCCGCGAAGAGGTTCCTTAACATGTCACTAAATTTCCTTACATGGCTCCCACGCATTATTATTATTATTATTATTATTACATTACATTACATTACATTACATTATGCGAACCGGCCAAAATTAAGGACCAAGCAAATATCATTTCATTTCCTTCTCATAGTTCGTTCTTCCTCCACATTTCCTTCATTCTTTCAGAGTATTGCGCCTTTCTCTCTGCTGTCCATCTTCTTCCCCTGCGTTCTCTCTTTTCTTCCACGAGAACCTTTATATTCGAAAGTATTTCCCTGAATTGTGTTCTGTCTCGACAGACGTCATCTGTAATTCCTAGTCTCCGGAGTTCTTCCTTCATCTGCTTGGTGTAACCCCCTTGGCTCTTCAGATTATATGTCTGTTAGGTAGTCAGCCCGAAGGCTGGTTGGATCCTCAAAAAGTACCGCCGTTACGTTATGTGAGTAGATACCCACAAAAACCCAAGGCAGCGCTATTTTGAGGCGTTCTAGGCAAGAAGAGGAGTGAGGTAGTTTGCCATTGCTTTCCTCAATGAGTCAGAACATTAGTCCTAACCCTATGAGTAGAACCTTTAACAGCATTCACAGGCACTGACTGTGCCCCGAATGCCATTACTAAGCAGATTATATAATTTACCAAAAATGTGTTTATTTATTCTTGTTGGATCCATTCTAACCATATGTCCATAGAAACGTAAACGTATTTTCCTAATTGTTGTTTCCAGGTCTTCCACCCTTCCATATATCTCCTTGTTTGATTTTAGCCTGTAGGTTCCCTGTACCACCTTTGGTTCGTAAATCCTCCTCAATATCCTCCTTTCAATCCTCAGAAGCTGTTTCAGGTTCATCAAATTTGCCGTCTCCACACCATATAAGATCACCGGTTTTACCACAGCATTGTAGTTTTGTAGTTTGGCATTAAGGAAGAGGTTCTTTTTGTTGTATATATTTTTAGTGGAGAAGTTGAGTTTTTCTAGTTTATGTCTTCTGTTTTCTATTGCCTCTTTGTCCAGTCCATTGTTTCTAATGATCTCTCCAAGGTATTTAAACTGTTGCGTGACCTTTAGCCTCCCATATGTCGTCCTAAGTGTTTTCTTCATGTAGTTCTTGTTGGTGCTCATCATCTCTATTTTTGGAAAAGAGATGTGTAGCCCTGTTTTCCCAGTGATTTCTTTTAGTTCATTTATCCGTATTATTGCTTCCTATTCCGTTTCAGCTAGAAGTGCCAGGTCATCCGCGAAGGCCAGGTATCTGGGTTAGATGTTTGTATTTTTACTTCCAAGTAAAGCCCCGGAGTCATTGGTTGTCCACAATGTCTTCATGATCTTATCTAGAACCACGTTGAATAACTTCGGTGATAGGCTCTCTCCCTGCCTCAAACCAGTTTTTATTTGGAAGGGTTTGCTGATTATTATTATTATTATTATTATTATTATAATTATTATTATTATTATTATTATTATTATCAATATAATGAATGTTATTGGTTGTACGTCCCTATTAACTACTGCGGATTTTAGAGACGCCGAGTTGCCAGAATTTTGCCCCGAAGGGAGTTTTTAACGTGCCATTAAATTTACTGACACGGCTCCCTCACATTTGCGCACCCTCAAATGCCAACTGACTGTGCCGGGATTCGATCCTGCAACCTCGGACACAGCAAGCCGAAATTACAGTTTACAGCACAGTTTTTGGCCGGTCAGCCCTGGTTACGCAGTCGTACAAAGGACAGTCGGTGAGCCTCAGGCTTGTGCAATTGATACGTCAGTTGTCAGTTGCGCGGAAAGCAATTGCACAAGCCTGAGGCTCGCAAACTTTCCTCTGTACAACTACATAATCGGAGCTCACCGGTCAAAATCTGTGGCGTTAAAAGAAACCACACGTAGGGAACTGAACCACGACCCCAGACCTCCAGAACTAGTCAGCCAACCCACCAACGCAACGCAATCATACGCGTTATAAAGACGAGTCGAAGGAGGGACAAGATGACCAGATAGCAATCGTCTTCGATCAGCGGTTTCCCATCGCAAGAGCCCAATGTTATAAACAGAGGAGAAAGATCGTACAGCTATTCGCGTGACATTGTCGGGATGGAAGCGAACTACTGAAATGATTACATGCTTAATTTACTTAGGACCAAAAACCGAAATAGGAACATTTATTACTTGATCAACACAAAAATATAACATACTATCAGTAATGTCCGGCTTCACCCGGTGGATTTATTTGTATTATGGATGATAATGAATACTACTAAAGAACTGGCACATGATACTTAAACCAACAGAAAATAAATATTTTAAAAATATAACTTTTTGTGGTGGTGGTGGTGGTGGTGGTAGTGGGGGTGATAAGTAATACAGCATAATGGACGTAACATTCAGGACATTTTCCAGTAATGATAATGATAATGATAATATTGAATAGGGAAACGGCTACTTACTAAATAAAGTGCTGACACATGTAATTTACAAACGAATTGAAAAATATGATTAGAAAGAGGAGTAAGTGAAATAAAAGACACTGCCTAGGGCCTATATATCATAGGCTGTTAGAAAAGTACAGACCAATAGTGTCGTCATTGGCCGCATAGCGCCGTAGGAAAATAATCAGACTACTTTGGAAAACTTCGGCTGTCCCAAGCTCCTGAGGTAGCAATAGTGTCATTTATCGCCACATAGCACTGAAAGATAAGGATTGGAATAAATGAAAGTAAATTTGAAAGCACCAACGCTTATTGCAGCTGATAACCTCAATGTACTGCACCAACACCATCGCACTTATACAGAGGCATAATATTTTCATGATGATAACTGTTCTAAGGGGTCTAAGATTTTTTTAAAATTAATTACTCCCCGTGACTGCAATTTATAAGCAGCGCAATATGTAACTATTTTCGCAATTCTGCTCCAGGCACCAGGCAGCCCACTTTACCAGCCAATAATCTTATACGAGGGCTGTCTTTTAAGTAATACCCGTTGTGATATTACGCCGTTGCAGCGCTGCAGTCGGCATTCCGTGCAGGTGCGCTGTGTACCTGCATCTATTGGCAAGGCTGAGACACCCTTACGACAACAGTCGCCCATGTGTGGGTGTGTTGACAAGCTTTTTAAATGGCATCGCCGATCGCGAGTGCCGCCGACCCGTAAACGAGAGTGAAAACTCCCCTGTAAGATATCCTGCCATTTGGCCACCACTGTCATGCAAATTGCGTGCTTACCAGGAGAACTGCGTATGTTTAGGAGTTCCCCTGACCACATACGCAGTTTGCCTGACAGTGGTGGCCAAACGGCAGGATATCTTTCAGGATAGTTTTCTCCCTCGTTTACGGGTCGGCGGCACTCGCGATCGGCGATGCCATTTCAAATGCTTGTCAACACACCCACACATGGGCGACTGTTGCCGTAATGGCGTCTCAGCCTTGCCAATAGATGCAGGTACACAGCGCACCTGCACGGAATGCCGGCCGCAGCGCTGCAACGGCGTAATATCACAACGGGTATTACTTAAAAAACAGCCCTCGTATATTAAAATAGCTTTCAAAAGATTTCACCTTTTACTAAAACTGAAATATCTCGGGAAGTATTTGCGCTACGACGACGTTTGTTGCCTTAAAATGTAATGCCTGTCACGAACCCTCGATTGATACCCACCTTAGTTGATTATATCATCCGTGTATTAAAATAATTGCGAATATTACTTCCTCCAAGGTCACACGAAAATAGAATCGAATGACTGACGGACATATTGTCGCTAGGCGACAACGACTAACACTGTATCATGATATTCAACGCCACCCCAATAATAAATCTAACTTTATATTAACAGAGATCAAATCTCCTTGGGAACTTAACGCATTCACTTAAAAATCTTATAAGTGGTTTGAATCTAACTTCTACCTGCTCCACTCAGGCGCTAATGTCGCATGCATCCATACATGATATCGTTAACTTCTACCTGTTCCACTCGGGCGCTAATGTCGCATTTATACATACAATAAGCAGAACAGGATTCTGTGCACATAATTTAATTAAAATTTCTCAAAGAATGGATTACTTTGAGACTGAAATGCTCATGCACAATCAGCAGCCATTTTGCTAATGACACTGTCATGTCATTATCTCTTTGAATGACAACAAATACTGTATACGAAAGACAACTAATTTCACGAAGATGCCGCTGCAGTCGAATGTTGGAACCGCCATTTTGTATTGTATATCCGATCTTTCAATTATATAGTCTTTGGTCTCACCAGCTACAAACTGTCTTCTTTTCGTTTCATCATTCGTCCTTATAGGTTGTGTGCTCAATCAAAACAATGACTCATAATATGCTGAATGAGAAGCGACACTCAATTACAAATGTTATAAAGATTAAAGGTGACGGTAACTGTCTGTTCAGGTCATTGCCATATTGTGAGTACAACAATCAGTGTTTATTTACACAGGTTAGAAAGCGAATTGTAAAACATGTTACAGACAATTGGAATAATTATTCTTCCTTTATTGTTGGCAACGGCGATATGTACGAAACTGTTATCAATACGAGCGATGATTACAAAATGTATATGTCTATGAATGGTATTCATGGAGGTCATGTTGAGTTAGATGCCGCTGCTCAAGTTTACAAAATGGATATTGACATAATCACTAATAATAAAACTCTGCTATACTCTGGGGATGGGTGGAACGGTCATTATGACGTCATAAATACCGGTATCAGTGCTAACTCAGTTGAGAACGTGGATGCCAAGTCACTCGATTCAGTGGCTGATTTACAGTTTCAAACTAAGAGTGGGTTTGCGTGCAGTAAAACCCCAGGATCGTGTCGGAAGCGAACCTCAGAAACAGTTTGCCAGAGACAAAATGTGATAAGAATTAAAGGTGACGGAAATTGTCTGTTCAGGGCATTGGCATATTGTGTGTACAACAATCAGAGTTTATTTACAAAGGATAGAAAACGAATTCTTCAACATGTTACAGACAATTGGAATAATTATTCTTCCTTTATTGTTGGCAACAGCGATATGTACGAAACTGCTATCAATACGAGCGATGATTACAAAATGCATATGTCTATGAATGGTATTCATGGAGGTCATGTTGAGTTAGTTGCCGCTGCTCAAGTTTACAAAATGAATATTAACATAGTTACTAATAATAAAACGCATACTGTAAACGCCGAAAATACGCCACCAAATAGAATTATTTCCTTACTGTATTCTGGAGATGGTCGGAACGGTCACTATGACGTCCTAGATAGCAGTGCTAACTCAAAGTCAAGTATGGTCGAAAACGTCAATACCAAGAAACAGAAACGAGCACTACGCGACTCAAATCGATATCAGAAACAGATCGTCACAAAACCGTTCTCAGCCACTTATCGATGTGCTATTTTTGATACTATTCCCTACATAGAACCATTCTCAATTGGAAGTCGGTGTAACATTTGTCACTACTGCTCAGCTGTATACTTTTCAAAAGAGAACAATACAAGTGGTCACTTTTCTTTTTGTTGTAGCGATGGCAAAGTGAAACTTCCACCATACACAATACTTCCGGAAATTAAGCAGTTGTTAACGAATTGTGATGAAATCAGTAAACATTTTAGGAAAAATGTTCGGCAGTATAATAATGCTATGTCGTGTGTATCCTTTGGTGCTACTGCTGAGCTACTACCGAGACATGGGCCTTACTGTTTCAAAATCAAAGGTGTCAATCATCATAGAATTTCCCCTTTATATGCCAGAAAACAGGAAAACAGTTCATATGGCCAATTATACATCTTAGAATTTTCAGAGGCAAATGATTTAAGGCTACTGAATGATGCTAATCACGAACTGAGAGAAGATACCCTCAGTCTTTTAAATCGTTTACTAGATCAGCACAATACTTACGTGCGCTCTTATAAAACAATGCACCAGGAAGTAAGTGAAGATAAAAAATCAGCTCTAAAAGAAAATCGTCGTCAAAAGGAATTGGTAATGCGTTTCTATCACGAACCTTCCTCAGATCCAAGACGTTATAATGACCCCACATGTTCAGAAATTGCTGCTGTATTTGGAACTGTTGATGGAGTTCCACCATCTTATCGACACATTGCAGTATATGAGAGAGAAGGTGGCTTGAGGAATGTTGATTATGATAGTATGCACTGTGATCCTATGTGTTATACCTTGATTTGGCCTTGCGTAGAGTCAATGCCAACTGCTGGAGTGAGACAAATTAAAATACGTCATACTATAACAATGCGTGAGTATATTCTGTACAGAATTGCCATTCGAGGTCTAGGAGCTGAGTTCGATTTCAATCCCCTTATTAACGCTGGTAAATTGACTCAACAGCTATTCGTGGATTACTACTGTCGTATGGAAGGTGACCGGTTAAAATATATACGTCATCAACAAACGAAGTAGTGAGGTGATACATATGCTGGTTTAGCAGACGCCTTGCATGTACGAGCAGAAAATGAAAATCTCAGAGTCGGTCGTATTGTAGTTTTGCCATCTTCTTTTACAGGTAGCCCAAGGAATATGATGCAAAATTACCAGAATTCGATGGCGATAGTGAGGAAGTTTGGAAAGCTAAATTTATTCATTACGTTCACCTGTAATGCGGGCTGGCCAGAAATACTTAACAGCATTCATCCTTGGGAAACGGCTAATAATAGGCCTGATATTGTAGTAAGAGTTTTCCATTGCAAAGTAAAGGAATTGCTACGATTGATTAATTTTAAGGAAATTTTCGGTAAAGTAAAAGCATATCTATATGCAGTGGAATTTAAAAAACGAGGTCTCCCGCACATCCATTTACTATTAACATTAACAGAAGATAGTAAGTTTCCAGAAATTTCTGACATTGACAGTGTGGTGTCAGCCGAAATACCAGATCTCAAGGATGAAGCGCTATACGACTTGGTAAGGCGTCATATGGTACATGGTCCTTGCGGATCTTTGAATCCTTCTTCAGTCTGTATGAAAGATGGCGTATGTAAGAAAGATTTCCCTAAACAGTTTCAGGAAGAGACCAAAGATAACGCCAATGGTTATCCTTCGTATAGGAGAAGAAATAATGGACGGATTATTGTAAAAACAATTCGAGGCATTGACATTGAAATCGATAGTCGATTCATTGTTCCCTACAATCCATTTCTTTTACTTTACTTTCAAGCTCATATTAATGTTGAAATATGCTCAAGTGTTCGGAGTGTTAAATACATCCACATGTATGTGTATAAAGGTCATGACTGCTGCCATGTTAAAGTATGTCCTGAAGGCGAAACGGTGAACTGCGATGAAATTACTTCTTTCCTAAATGCTAGATATGTTGTCCAACAGAAGCCGCATACAGGATATTTTCATTTCACATGCATGAACAGTCACATTCTATCGTGCGATTACCAGTTCACTTGCCAAACTTGAAAAATATCTATTTTGAAAATGATAACGCTCCTGATATTTTACTTCAAGCACAGTTGCGCAACACGGAATTACAAGCGTGGTTCATGTTAAGTCAAGATTCGCAAGCCAGAAGTCCGTATATATATCCTGAAACACCAATACATTACGGCTGGAATAAGAGCAACTGCCAGTGGCAAAAAAGAAAAAATGTTTCAAAAATTATAGGCAGAATGTATAACGTTTCGCATACAGAAACAGAAAGGTATTATTTACGCCTGTTATTGCTTCACGTCATAGGTGCTACCAGCTTCCAGGATCTACGAACATACAAAGCCGTTGTCTATTCAACTTTTAAAGAAACAGCTAAGGAGCGAGGTATGCTGATTGAAGATTCTGAATGGCAGCGTTGTTTGGCAGAAGCGTTACAATTTCAGATGCCTTCTCAGTTACGACAACTGTTTTCTTACATATGTATCTTTCAGACCCCTTCAAATGTAAGACAGTTATGGGGCATTTTCAAGAATTCATTATCAGAAGATTATCTGCAGTTTCACGAACTTAACATTGCATATCAATTCACTCTTATACATATTTCTAATACATTAAAGCTCCATGGTCTTCCCATTACTTCTCTCGAATTGCCAGCTATTATTGATAATTTACCTCAGACAAATTTACCAATGAATTCTCCAAAACTTAATGAGGATCAATCAAGTCGGATGATAAACCAAGCAAATGAAAACCAAACGGCTATAATTACAGAAATTTTGGGGTTAGTACAAAACGGCAATGAAAGGATGAGTACCGGTAATGCATATTTCATTGACGGTCCAGAGGGCACCGGGAAAACATTTATTTACCAATGCTTGATTCACTGTTGCACAAATTTGGGGTTAAATGTAGTTTATGTTGCATGGACTGGTATTGCAGCAATGTCACTACCTCAGGGGCGCACTGTACACAGCCAGTTCAAGTTACCTCTACATGAAAGTTCTGTATCAGGAATAAAAGTTAACAGCAAGGAAGCTTTTTATATTCGTTCAGCAATTATCATCTGGGATGAAGCCTCTAAGGCTAATAAGCACGCGTTGATGTGTGTATATCGGCTGCTCAAGGACATCATGAATAACGACGTGCTTTTCGGAGGAAAAATTATCATCTTAGGTGGAGATTTTAGGCAGGTATTGCCTGTTGTACCTCACGCATCTAGAGCAGCTTCAGTCACAATGTCAGTAAGGTTCTCTCCATTGTGGCCATTAGCCTATTCAAAATGTTTAAACAAACAAAACAAAAATGCGGGCGAATACAGATCAACGTGACTTTGCAAACTTCTTGATACAAATTGGTAACGGTGAATACCCTCACGTCGATGGAGAAAATTCAGAATTAGTCGACTTACCACCCTCCATCATTGCAAAAACTGATATCATCACTGAAATATATGGAAACAAAGTTTCCACACTGAAAGATATTTCACGCTTTTCAAAAATTGCGATTTTTGCACCTAAAAATGAACACTGTGAAGAAACCAATGACAAAGTTTTAGAGCTAATCCCAGGATCATCGAGAACTTACATCAGTGTGAATAATTTGATTACTGAAGATGAGAGTGAACTTCTACAATTCCCAATAGAATTTTTAGACAGCATAGGCATAAGTGGATTGCCACCTCATATCCTTCGACTAAAAGAAGGCTCAATTGTGATTTTGTTGAGAAATATTAATGTTACCCAAGGTCTGTTGAACGGTACTAGACTGTTGGTTTGGAAGATGCATGACAATTGCTTACACCTGGAAATTATTACTGGCGTAAATGTTGGAAACAATTTCCTACTCCCTCGCCTTGACATTACGCCATCAGATACATCTATGCCATTTTCCTTCAAAAGGAGGCAGTTTCCAGTACGTTTGGCTTTTTGTATAACTGTGAATAAAGCTCAAGGTCCAAACACTAGATCAAGTAGGCATTTAGTTAACTCAACCGGTGTTTAGCCACGGGCAACTTTACTGTAAACCGCACTATCGCGAGCAAAATCCTTTCATGACGTCAAAGTTCAAATAGAAACAAATGGCAAGCGAACAGCAAATGTCGAATGGAAGGAAGTACTATTCGAATTTTGAAACGAATGTTGCGGAGGAGCACAGAACTCAGCAAGCGGGGCACAGATTAAATAACAATTATACAAGGACGTCCGCATCCCTAATACGATAACTGTCCTGTGGTAATGGTAAAAAAAATACTATTGTCCTACATCGGTGATTACTATCCTACATCCTGTTCTTTCATTCCCTCAGTTCTATAACTAAGATATACTCAATCAAATTTACAGCTTAATAAATATTAATTCCTTCTGTGTGAGTTATCTTTTTATTTCTCATCAATCGCCTTTACTTACTGTTCTATCCGTAGTGGGTTAGGTGATAGCTGTCTTTACAGAGGTGTGCAAATTATTAGATTCGATGTAAGTTTTCCAAAATTGCATTTTTACTTTTCACGGTTTAATGAACTAAGTATGTTTACAAGGCGATGAAATTACTTCAAATGTTTAACCAAGACTCCTAATTATATTTTCATTTAAGAAACTCAAGTTAAAATCATTTTTTAGAATTTCCACTACCATAGGAGCCTTGCAAATGCAAAATGCCACACGTTTCGTTTTTATTACTTCACTCTACTTTACGTGTGAATTTAGAGCAGAGGGAGTTGGGGTCTTTTAACTGATGAACGCTATTGAACTATTCAGAGATTCATGAACTATTCATTGAAATCATCTGACTTGAATTCTTAAGTCAATGAAAAATTGAAAACGGACCCAGCTCACATATCCCTCGGAATCCAATAATCTGAAAGTTTCCAGACGCAATTCCTTATGGGAAAAGGTGTAATTCCACGGGAGAGGAAACACTACTAAGTAGGATAACAAAAGAAGTTTGTCAATAAAATGATTTTGAATAAAAGAAATTATGACTAATTAATATTATTTAATTTAATTCTATTAATTTGCACACCTTTATAATCATGTTACCCAAGAGTTACGGTACATCTCTAAATTCAAATGTATTTTAAATGTATACCATTGGTATCATAAGTAGACAGATCACCAAATTGTACCGCTGTAGCCTTAAATTGTGTGGATATCTCTATCTACTTAGTATAAAACGAAGTTCCCAATTCTTGGATGTAACGGGTAATCTCGAGAGCAACTTTATGGATTTTAATGCGGTTTTCTCCATTCTGTGAAGGATTTCTCGATTAAGATGAAGGATTAAATAGAAAAAAAAATATTTATGACCAAAAGAAGCCGAGCAGTTACGATTTCAGTGAATCGAGTTGAAGAAAAATCTAACGTCTATGTGTCTTTTAAGCTTACGCTGGGTAAACCGTTAAAGATATCGATATACTCTGAGAATTGTTCAGCACGAAAAGTTCTGCAGGAAAGATCGCGACAGCTCCCACATCGAACACTGTAAGTGTTTTTACGTTTTCATTTCTTCAATCAATCTCCATTCAGTGGAAATTTAAATTACTACCTTCAGAGTGAGTTTACGAGCTTGCCAGCGACCTATCAACCTACCTTCAGCCAGCATAAAACTGTCGAGTCGTGTCGAGTTAATACTTCAGAGATGATGATGATAATTGTTGATTTAAGGGGCCTAACATTTAGGTTATCGGCCCCTAATAGTCTGGGTGATAGCGAAAATGACAATGAAGTGGAAACCAGAACGAAAATTAAGTGAGATGGAAAATACTTACAAAAAGGAACTCAGATTGAAACTACAGTACTCACAAAATGGAGAGCGGTAATACTTACAAAAGGGAATTTAGAACGAAAACACTCACAGAAGGAATAGATTGAAAAAGACACACAAAATATAAGTTAGGTTCAAAATACGTACAAAATGCAATGTAGAGTCAAAATACTTTACTTACAAAATGCAAGTGAAATTCAAAATACTTACAAAATGCAAATGAGATTGAAAATACGTACAAAATGCAATTGAGGTTCAAAATACTTTCAAAATGCAATTGAAATTGAAAATACACAATGCAATTTAGATTGAAAAAAGCGCATTTCAGATTCCAAAAAATCACGAAGTGCAACTGAAATTCAAAATACTTACAAAATGCAATTGAAATTGAAAATGCTTACAAAATGCATGGTAGATTCAAAGTAATCAATTGGATGGAATATACTTACAGAATGCAACTTAGATTGAAAAATACTTACAAAATGTAATTTAGATTCAAAATACCCACAAAATGCATTTGAGAATCAAAATCCCTGCAAAATGACCACCATACAAAATGCAATTTAGATTCAAAATACGTGCAAAAAGCGGTTTAGGTTAAAAATACAAAATGCAATTGAAATTCAAAATACTCACAAAAGTCCCATCCCCTATATTGAAAGACTTACTAAAAGGCAATTTAGATTGTCGATCCTTACAAAATGCAATCGAGGTTGAAAACACTAGCAAAATGTAATTTACTGTAGATCGAAAAGACTTACAAAATGCAACGTAGACTGGAAACACCTACAAAATGGAGTGTGGATGCAAAAGAAATCGCTAAATGGAATTTAGATAGACGGGAGCCAATTATCAAAAACAGTGCGGGATCTTAAAGAGAAAAGGAAATATAATGAAAAGAAAACAAGAGGTCTGACCCCTCGAAGAAGGAGGGTTCAGGAAAGATGAGACAGGGGCCAATTAAGGCAGGAAAGTGAAAGGCTCCCTAGGCCTCGGATACCTTAATACCGTCGGGGTCAGAAAAGAACAAGAGTTGACCAAGGGATGTCGACAGGAAAGAAGACGGAGAGGAGCCCGGCACAAGTAAGTGGAAGCAATGCCGGACTCAGCTGGGGTCCCCGTGGTCGCCAACTCACGTACTTCAGAGAAGAGTATAGATTATGTGTTTGGAGTTAGCTGTTCACCTCGGCTTTTCAGAATTGCGTCTGGAACCTGACGTCCGTGCGCCTTTTAAGCTTACGCTGGGTAAATAGTGGCACACACACACAGAGGACATTTGATCTCATAAGTCTATTTCATCATTTACCCAAAAGCTACGGTACCGTAATTGTCTGTTCAGGTCACTAGCATGAACACATGCAAATGTCATATGGACAGAAGTGCTGTAGGATTGTTGAAGTGAATGCTGCGGAGCAGCACGGGTCTTCTAGTATACTTATTAAAATACATTCTTACAGTTACACTACTACGGACATGAATGATTCAAGGGCCTTAAAACGTGGTTTTCAAATTCCTTTTGTCTGTTATTCTAAATGTAGGGAATGGAGAGGGTTGTCCAAAATATCAAGCGGACAGTGTTACCAGCAGGGTATCAAAGGGTAAGTATGTATATATAAAATTCGATGCAATTAGGTGAAACGGTGTAGATATGTGCTTTCTTTTCTTTTAGCGTATGGCTTTTAGTGCCGGGAGTGTCCGAGGACATGTTCGGCTCGCCAGTTTTGTAGCTGCTTCGATACGGACACCCAATGAGTGAGCTACAAGTACCGTGTGGGAGGAAAGTTGAAATGTAAGGACGAGGAGTTTGAAGGTAGCGGCTGTGGTCTATAGTTAGGGACCAACCCCGGCATTTGCCTGGAAGGAAGATGGGAAACCACAGAAGACCATCTTCAAGGTAGCCGGCGGGGGGATTCGAACCTCCTCGCCTCCGGGATGTGAGCGACTGCCAGCAGTCATGCCGAAACGACCACGGCTAACTCACCCGGTCTAGATATATGCTAAAGGACCTACATGCAGGGAATGGAGTGGTCTGTCCGAAATTTAAAGTGGACAGTGTCACCCGAAGGCATCCAAAGGTGAAGGATACAAAATGTGGTTCACATCGGTGAAACGGTGTGGATTTTTGCTAAAGGGCCTAAATGCTGAGAATGGACTGGTCTGTACGAAATTTAAACTGGACTGTGTTACCCGCAGAGATCCAAAGGGTAAGTATACAAAATTTGGTTCACATTGGTGAAACGGTGTAGATTTGTGCCAAAGGGCCTAAATTCGGGGAATGTAGTGTCTGCCCAAAATTTCAAGCAGACAGTGGTATTCGTCTGGTTCCAAAGGGTAAGTATGTAAAAAATTTGGTTGAGATCGGTGAAACGGTGTAGATTAGTGCCACACGGCCAAAATATAGGGAATGCAGTGGTCTGTCCGAAATTTCAAGCAAACAGTGTTATTCGTCGGGTTCCAAAGGGTAAGTATGTAAAATTTGGTTCAGATCAGTGAAACGGTGTAAGGGTAAGTTTACAAAATTTGGTTCAGATCGGTGAAATGGTGTAGATTTGTGCCGAAGGGCCTAAATTTAGGGAATTGAGTGGTCTGTCCAAAATTTCAAGTAGACAGTGTTGCTGAAAGCAACAGGAAACTACAGCCGTAATGCTATTCCCGAGGATATGCACCTCTCTATGCATAATTACATGTGATGATGGCCTCCTCCCTTGTAAAATTTCAATCCGGAGGTAAACTAGTCCCCCATTCGGATCTCCGGGTGGGGACTACTCGAGAGGGGGTTAAAATCACAAAAGTGACAAAGAGGAAATCTGACATTCTACGGATCTGAGCGTGGAATGTTAGAAGTCTGCTAGGAAGAGGAAGGTTAGAAAACTTAGAAAGGGAAATGGATAGGTTGAGGTTGGATTTGGTTGGGATTAGTGAAATGCGCTGGCAGGAAAAACAGGACTTTTGATCAGGAGACTATAGGGTCATTAGCACTAAATCAAACAATGGCCAAGCAGGAGTTGGCCTCATATTGAGTAGGAAACTTGGACAGCGGGTGGAATATTATGAGCAATATAGTGAACGGATTATTGTAGCAAAAATCAATACAAAACCTACGTGCACCACAGTGGTACAAGTCTATATGCCTACCAGTCAAGCTGATTATGAGGATGTTGAAAAGGTCTACGAAGAAATAGACGAAATTCTGAGGTATATCAAGGGTGATGAAAATGTTATAGTAATGGGAGTTTGGAATGCTGTGGTAGGAATAGGGAGAGAAGGGAAGATAGTAGGAGATTTCGGATTAGGTGAAAGGAATGATCGAGGAAGCAGGCTGATGGAATTCTGCACCGAGCATGAGTTGGTCATAGCTAACACCTTATTCAATAACCACAATAGAAGAATATACACATGGATGAGACCAGGAGATACAGGGCGTTCCCAAATCGACTTCATTATGGTCAAGCAGAGGTTTCGAAACCAGATTTTGGATTGTAAAACATATCCTGGTGCTGACATAAACTCTGACCACAATCTGGTTGTAATGAAATGCAGATTAAAGTTGAAGAAACTGAAGAAAAGTCAAAAGCCAAAAAGGTGGGCAATAGACAGACTGAATATAAAGGATGTAAACGAAAGATTCAAGAAGAGTGTAAAAGAAGGACTAATGAAAAACCCTAAACAAACTTCAATTGCAGACGAATGGGCACTTTTGAAGAATGAAATAACAAAATCCGCAGAAGAAAACATTGGTAGGAAAGAAAGAATAGGTAGAAAACCGTGGATCACTCAGGATATACTAGATTTGATGGATGAAAGGCGGAAACACAAGAATGTAAGAGATGAAAAGGGGAAAGCAGAATTCAGACGTCTGAGAAATGAGGTCAACAAGAAGTGCAAGGAAGCGAAAGAAGAATGGTTAAAAGAGAAATGTGCAGGTATAGGAAATTGTCTGAAATTAGGAAAAGTAGACACAGCTTATCGAAGGATTAAGAATACATTTGGGGGAAAAAAGACTAAGTGCTGTAATATTAAGGACACAAACGGAAAGCCTCTAACATATAGGGAAGAAAAGGTTGAGAGATGGAAAGCTTACATAGAGAGTTTGTATAAGGGAAACGAGATTGAGAATCATGTAATGGAAAGGGAGGAGGAAATTGATGAGGATGCGAAAGGAGATTTAATATTGAGATCAGAATTTGATAGAGATTTGGAAGACTTAAGCAGGAACAAAGCACCAGGCATAGATGATATACCGATTGAGTTGCTACGCTGCATAGGACATGAAGGTCTGATCAGGTTATTTCACTTGGTGTGTAGGATTCATGAGACAGGTGAGGTACCCCCTGATTTCAAGAAGAATGTAATCATCCCTATACCAAAGAAAGTGGGAGCTGACAGATGTGAAGATTACCGTACAATCAGCTTGATTACTCATGCTTCAAAGATCCTGTCTAGAATAATTTACAAGAGGATTGAACGCCAGATAGAAAGGGAGTTGGGTGAAGACCAGTTTGGTTTAAGGAGAAATGTTGGAACAAGGGAAGCTGTACTAAGTCTTAGGCTGATTTTGGAAGGTAGAATAAGGAAAGATAAGAGAACGTTCATGGCATTTGTAGAATTAGAAAAGGCTTTTGATAACGTTGATTGGACTAAATTGTTTGACATTTTGAAATCTATTGGAATAAAGTACAGGGATAGGAGGGTGATCTACAATCTATACAGAAACCAGACAGCAGTCATTCGAGCTGAAGGACATGAGAGAGTAGCTGATATTCAGAAAGGTGTTAGGCAAGGCTGCAACTTATCACCCATACTATTCAATCTTTACATTGAACAAGCAATGAAGGAAATTAGAGAAAAATTTAAAGTGTGAGTGAAGATTCAAGGAGAAATCATTTCAACTCTGCGATTTGCTGATGACATCGTCATCTTGGCCGACAAGCCTGAGGATTTGAATGAGTTTTTGAATGGTATGGACTCCGTCTTACGGAAAGAATACATGATGAAAGTTAATAATTGTATAACAAAAATACTAGAATGCAACCGAAATAAATCAGAAACCTCTATGGACATCAAATTGGCAGTTGAAAAGCTGAAGGAAGTAGGAGACTTCTGTTACTTAGGAAGCAAAATAACCAGTGATGGACGAAGCAAAGACGAAATAAAAAGTAGGTTGGTTCAGGCAAGGAAAGCATTTCTACAAAAAAGGAATCTGTTGACATCGAATATAGATTTAGGTATTAGGAAGTCACTTTTGAAAGCCTTTGTCTGGAGCGTGGCGCTCTATGGAAGTGAAACTTGGACTATTGGTGCAGCAGAAAAGAGGAGAATTGAAGCATTTGAAATGTGGTGTTACAGGAGAATGATGAAGATCAGATGGGTAGATAGGGTTACAAACGAAGAGGTATTTAGACGAGTGGGAGAGGAGAGATGTTTCTGGCGACTGCTAATGAAGAGAAGAGATAGGTTAGTAGGACACAATCTAAGACACCCAGGAATAGCAAGCTTAGTTATGGAAGGAAGGGTCAAGGACAAGAACTGTAGGGGTAGACCAAGGTTAGAATATGTTAAACAGATTGCCTCGGATGTAGTGTGTGGTAGCTATGTAGAAATGAAACGATTAGCTCAGGACAGGGAGGCATGGAGAGCTGCATCAAACCAGTCAAAAGACTGAAGACTCAAACGAACGAGTGTTACTCGTCGGGTTCCAAAGGGTAAGTACATGAGTTTGGTTCAGATCGGTGAAATGATGTAGATTTGTACGATAGGGCCTAAATGGAGGGAATGGAGTGGTCTGTCCAAACTTTCAAGTAGACAGTGTTCCTCGTCGGGTTCCTGGCTTCCGTTTGCATGTGTAGAAGCTACATGTCTGTGTCAGGATCGTATCTACCTTGTAAAAGAACCTTCCCGTGTTCATGATTGTGTGGCTCAAATGTTTTTGTGCTTGTGTGTGGCATTAGTGCAGTTCATATGCCATCCCTAGTGTATGTTTAAGATGTGTACACAATGATAATATGCAGTCATATACATGTAATATAAACCTTATTATGCATGCCTTCACTCTTAGCTATACTCTATGGGGCACAGTGTCTATATGGGATCCTATGGGTTTTCTATGGGATTGTGTATTCATGCTGTCTGTGCGATGCCTCCCGTGTGATTGTCTGTCCCCGTGTCCATATTCCTGGTTTAATTTTAATGTCCTTACGAATTGTCTTAATTTTGGCCAGTTTTTGTCTAGTTGGGAATGGATTTTCCCCTGCAAATGTATTTATCGTCGCCCGAGCGCTGTCGCTCGACGGGGTGAATACCTTCGCCCTGTTATGATGGTATAGGCCTCCGCCTCCCATTGAGGTGTTTCTTTACTATTTTTCAGGGGTGTTTTGAGTAAAGTAAGCCTAAGCCTTCGTTCACCGTAGTGCCTGTTATTAGACGTAGGTGTGCTGGCGCCTGAAGGGCTGTGTTGGCTCTGCGCTACCTTGTCAGTGTCTGTGCGCGTGTATGCCCTCCTGTCTGTCTGGCCTCGTGGGGTGGGCGGTAAAACTTCCCTTAATCCCCGTGTACTCTGTTGTGGAGGCAGGATAGTGCGTGCAGGCGTGTGTGTTACACCCTGATGAACTGTAAGGAATCCCCCTGTATTTCTTTACACTGGGGGTGCACATGTTGGTGTCCGCCTCCATTCTGGCGAAATCGCCCTTTGAACTGGCGGTAGGGGTCGTGTAATTGTCTGTGAGCGCCCTTGCAATGTGTTGGAGGGTAGTCTGTCCATTTTCTGGGCTATGGCCACGGTAGACTCCTTCCTTCGCGTCTGTCTATGTGTGTAGGTCTGTATGGGCTTATCGTGCTGTGGCACGTTCTCTACGTTCTCAGCCCATGATTTCGGTTCCTCCAGGTTCCTCCCTGTGTTATGGTGTTGCTTGAGAGCCCTGGCGTCAACTCCCTCTCGTTCGTTCGTTCTGAGGGGGCTGGCCTAGGTGTAGCCCCTGGGTCTGGCAAAATTGCCTTCCGGACCGGAGCTGAGGGACGTGTGTCTATGTGAGTTTGGCCCTGTTGTGTATTGGAGGCTAGCCTGACCGATTTCTGGCCTATGACCACGGCAGACCCCTTCCTTTGCGTGGCGGTACGTGTCGAGACGGACATCTTCGCGAATTGCTGAGTTAGCGTATCTACGCCTATGTCCTCTCTTGTCTTCGTTGGTGGTCCTGCCGTGAACTCAAAGATGGCCTTGTTGGCTTGGAGTTCCCGGTATTCTTCCCAAATTTGGGCGTACTGCCTATTGAGGCATATGGCCTGCTTGGCAACTTTGGTACCGCTAGTTCCTATTTGTTTATGTTCTTGGATGAGTGCCTCCCATTGCTGGAACATGACCTCGTGTCGGCAGTGTAGTTTCCAGTGTGCTTTGTTGAGTTGTGTACGGAGGGTGGGGATTTTCGCCCTAGTCTTTCGATTCTTGGCGCTGCGGAGTGGCCGGACAAGTGCCCTTATAATTCTCATATACTGGGCGTGCAGGAGCTTCTGATACCTCCTGAGGTAGTCCTGCCTTGTCTCAAAGACCTTATGCCAGGCAATTAATTCCTGGTATTCCCCAATGTTCCTCAGCACAGCTAAACGGTGTAGGGTGGGGCATCCTGATCTAAGTGTGTGTATAAAAAGAAATGTGTGTGTCTTCTAATGTATTGAATTTGCTGATTCTTCCCAGGGGGGGTGGGTGGGTTGGCTAAAATTTCCCTTGTGTTCCCAGAGTGAAGGGAAAAAATAATACTTTCTCTCAGAGAAAAAAAATCAAATTTCACTTGGCTGCTTTCGGTATAGGTCGCTCTACCACGAGGGCTCGTTGTTTGAGTCCCTTATCCTTATTTTGCGTGGTAGCCGGCGTCTCCACCAATATGTTTTATCCCTCTGTTGGGGGGTGGGATAAACAGGGTAGTGTAAATGTGCTAATTTAAGGGCTGTTTCCGAATAAGGGTAGTTTCCCGTAATTGGGGAAGATTACCAGTGTAGTGTGTTGGTGTGAGTGCTTAATCTATTGGGGGCGTCCCTACAGGATGCGTTTACCTGCTAGGGGATGAATGTTTAAGTGTGGGCTATTAATCTAGCCTGCCAATTAAGTAGAGCGCGCGATTCGGCTAGCTCTCTTGCAGAGTCGGCGACTTGACACTCTGCAGTCGGGCCGCTTGCTCGAGTACAATAGAACTCCTGACGATGCAGTTCCTGGTCTCCACGGTCAGGGGCAATTATGACTAAGGTCAGGTTGGGTGTAAGGATGTGAAATGGGGTGTAATTAGTAATAAACGTGTGTGTTTACTGACCAAGTATTTATTGGCCAGTAGCTGTGATGTGATGTCCCTTTTGGGAGTTAGACAGATATAAAATGAAATAAAAGTTGTAAAATGCACAAGTGTTCAGGGTAGGTGTTTACAAAGATAAGGAATCTGAGCACACGGATAGTTCTCACCTGGCGAAGAGCTGGAACGGACCTCGTAGGAGCAGGGCCGCTGGCCAAGAACAGATGATGGGGCTCTTCTGGGCCTAGCCTTTAAGGCCTTCCCCCACTGCTTGGTCAGCGTTTCATCACTGTTGCCGCTCCAGTTAGTGTGTTTGGGTGTGTATTGTGAAAGCGTGGCTGTCAGCAGTATGCCGGGCCTGCTTGTGTTTGAAGAAGTATATGAGGCTTATGGTATGCCTATGAGGGTGGTTTTGATGAAGGATGGAGGGGTGGGTCTTTTAGGGGTACTGCCCCTGGGCTGTACAGTATGAAAAATTTGGTTCAGACAGGTTATTTATTTATCGTATGGCTTTTAGTGCCGGGAGAGTCCGAGGACATTTTCGGCTCGCCTGAGTCCGTAGCTGCTTCCAGCGGATACCCTGAAGGGTGAGCTACAAGTTCTGCTCAATTTCAAGTAGTTCCAACTTTCGCCACCAGATATCATTGATACATAGTGGTGAACGTTGGAACTTTGATAGAGCGTTCTGACGAAATCTAACCTAACAAATATTGCTTTACACAAGTTTAGCCTGTGAAAGGATCTTTTACATGCCTTAAATGTATGACATGGGACCGCCGGCTTTACTTCCCCTCCGAAGGAAGGCACACTGAAGGATATTTAACGCTCTTTAAAAAATCCGACGACTTCGGCCGGGTTTGAACCCGCTATCTTGGGCATAGCAGTTCCACATGCTACCGACTACGCTACCGAAGCAATCGTTCAGATAGGTTGAACGGTGTTAATTTTTGCCAAAAGGGCCTAAATGCAGGGAATGGAGTGGTCTGTCCAAAGTTTAAAGTGGACCGTGTTACTCGTCGTGTTCCAAAGGGTTAGTATACAAATTTAGGTTCAGATAGGTAAAACGATGTAGATATCTGCCAAAGGGCCTAAATGCAGGGAATGGAGTGGTCTGCCGAAATTTCAAGTGGATAGTGTTACTCAATGGGTTCCAAACGGTGAGTATACACATTTTGTTTTCGATCGGTGAACGATGTAGATTGGTGCCAAAGGGCCTAAATGCGGGGAATGGAGTGGTCTGTCCGAAATTTTGGTGGATAGTGTTACTCGTCGAGTTCCAAAGGGTAATTATGTAAAATCTGGTTGAGATCCGTGAAAGGGTGTAGTTTTGTGCCAAAGGGCCTGAAAGCAGGCAATAATGTGGTCTGTCCGAAATTTAAAGTGAACAGTGTTACTTGTCGGGTACCAAAGGGTAAGTATGTAAAATTTGGGTCAGATCGGTGAAACGGTGTAGATTTGTGCCAAACGACCTAAATGCAGGGGATGGAGTAGCCTCTCTGCAATTTCAAGCAGTGTTACTCGCAGTATACCAAAGGGTAAGTATCCGAATGTTGGTTCTGATCAGCGAAACGGTGTAGATTTGTGCCAAAGGACCTAAATGCAGGGAATGGGGTGGTCTGTCCGAAATTTTAAGTGGACAGTGTTACTCGCAGGGTTCCATCGGGTAAGTATACAAATTTTGGTTCAGATCGGTGAAACGGTGTATATTTGGGACAAAGGGCCTAAATGCAGGGAATGGCGTGGTCTGTCCGCAATTTCAAGCAGACAATGTTACTCGCAGGGTTCCAAAGGGTAAGTATACAAATTTTAGTTCAGATCGGTGAAACGGTGTATATTTGGGCCAAAGGGCCTAAATGCAGGGAATGGAGTGGACTGTCCGCAATTTCAAGCATGCAGTGTTACTCGCAAGGTTCCAAAGGGTAAGTATACAAATTTTGGTTCAGATCGGTGAAACGGTGTAGATTTGTGTCAAAGGGTCTAAAGGCAGGGAATGGAGTGGTCTGTCCGCAATATCAAGCAGGGTACCAAAGGGTAAGAATACGAATTTTGTTTCAGATCGGTGAAACGGTGTGGATTTGGAACAAAGGGCCTAAATGCAAGGAATGGGGTGGTCTGTTCGAAATTTTAAGTGGACAGTGTTACTCGCAGGGTTCCAAAGGGTAAGTATACAAATTTTGGTTCAGATCGGTGAAACGGTGTAGATTTGCGCCAAAGGGCCTAAATGCAGGGAATGGGGTGGTCTGTCCGAAATTTTAAGTGGACAGTATTACTCGCAGGGTTCCAAAGGGTAAGTATACAAATTTTGGTTGAGATTGGTGAAACGGTCTAGATTTGTGCCAAAGGGCCTAAATGCAGAGGATGGTGTAGCCTCTCCGCAATTTCAAGCAGACAGTGTTAGTTGCAGTGTTCCAAAGGGTAAATATACTAATTTTGGTTGAGATCGGTGAAACGGTGTATATTTGGGACAAAGGGCCTAAATGCAGGGAATGGCGTGGTCTGTCCACAATTTCAAGCAGACAATGTTACTCGCAGGGTTCCAAAGGGTAAGTATACAAATTTTAGTTCAGATCGGTGAAACGGTGTAGATTTTGGCCAAAGGGACTAAATGCAGGGAATGGAGTGGTCTGTCCGCAATTTCAAGCAGACTAGGTTACTCGCAGGGTTCCAAAGGGTAAGTATACAAATTTTGGTTCAGATCGGTGAAATGGTGCAGATTTGTGTCAAGGGTCTAAAGGCAGGGAATGGAGTGGTCTGTCCGCAATTTCAAGCAGGGTACCAAAGGGTAAGAATACGAATTTTGTTTCAGATCGGTGAAACGGTGTGGATTTGGAACAAAGGGCCTAAATGCAGGGAACGGGGTGGTCTGTTCGAAATTTTAAGTGGACAGTGTTACTCGCAGGGTTCCAAAGGGTAAGTATACAAATTTTGGTTCAGATCGGTGAAAGGGTGTAGTTTTGCGCCAAAGGGCCTAAATGCAGGGAATGGGGTGGTCTGTCCGAAATTTTAAGTGGACAGTATTACTCGCAGGGTTCCAAAGGGTAAGTATACATATTTTGATTGAGATCGGTGAAACGGTGTAGATTTGTGCCAAAGGGCCTAAATGCAGAGGATGGTGTAGCCTCTCCGCAATTTCAAGCAGACAGTGTTAGTTGCAGTGTTCCAAAGGGTAAATATACTAATTTTGGTTGAGATCGGTGAAACGGTGTATATTTGTGCCAAAGGGCCTAAATGCAGGGAATGGAGTGGTCTGTCCGCAATTTCAAGCAGACAATGTTACTCGCAGGGTTCCAAAGGGTAAGTATACGCATTTTGGTTCAGATCGGTGAAACGGTGTAGATTTGTGCCAAAGGGCCTAAATGCAGGGAATGGAGTGGTCTGTCCGCAATTTCAAGCAGATAGTGTTACTCGCTGGGTACCAAAGGGTAAGAATACGAATTATGGTTCTGATCGGTGAAACGGTGCAGAATTGGACCAAAGGGCCTAAATGCAGGGAATGGGATGGTCTGTCCGAAATTTTAAGTGGACAGTGTTACTCGGAGGGTTTCAAAGGATAAGTATACAAATTTTGGTTCAGATCGATGAAACGGTGTAGATTTGTGCAAAAGGGCCTAAATGCATTGAATGGGGTGGTCTGTCCGAAATTTAAAGTTGACAGTGTTACCCGCAGAGTTCCAAAAGGTAAGTATACAAATTTTGGTTCAGATCGGTGAAACGGTGTAGATTTGTATGCATAACAGACGAACAGACAAACAGACAGACAGACAAACTTTGTGCTTTACATACTCGTATATACACTAGCAGTAGTACCCGGCTTTGCCCGGTGGAATGATGATAATGTCTCAAAGTCTCCTTATAAATATAATGGATTTAAAATCTAGGTCATTTGCCCCGAAAAACAATGAGGGCGTAATAACTAGGTCATTTGTCCTTTTGATCAGTATGATAATAAAACTACTGTTAAATTGACACGTCAAACTTACAAACTACCGTAATAGAAATACATATTTCAAAATAAACAGGCGAGGAAGACTTAATGTGTGTGGTGATTAATGGTGTAATGGGTGTAACATCTAGGACATTTGCCCTTATGATGAGGTTGATAAGGGAAACTACTACCGGTATTGAATTGACACTTCAACGTATAATGTACACAATGTACTGCAATAAAAATAAATATTTTAAAATCACAGTCGAGGAAGACTTTATGCGGCGGTGATTAGTGGTATGATGCGCGTAACATCTAGGTCATTTGCACTTATGATGATAATAATAAGGTAATGAAAAAATGACAACTAAACGAACATGGTGTAATTTTAAAACTGATATAGGTAATTCAGATGTCTAGCTTCGATGTCTTCGAAAGTCTCAACCTTATTTTCCGGCTTAGGCCTGTACTCAATGCGTCTAGTGAAAGAGTTTATGGCGTACCACTCGGCAAAGAATGTGTGTCCAGGCTGCACGAACCTGAGATGATCGCAGATGATGACGAAATATGATGACACTCGTTCGGGGTTCCCAGTCCTATTTAGATTGGCCGAGGAAACACTCACTCTTTCGCAACACCACAGTGGCTTGAGCAACGGCCCTGTGCTGGCATCAGCATAGACAGCAGATAACACGGCGGGCTCTGGAAAGTCCTCGCATGTCACTTCACAATGAATCAGCAAGCTATTTTCACAGCTGCCCCCCCCCCCCCTGTGGGTCTCACAACTTGAGGGACGTGGCTTGGCGACCACGGGACCCCAGCTGAGTCTGGCATCGCTTCTACATCCTGGGGCCGGGCTCTTTTCATTTCTCTTTCCTGTCGGCCTCCCTTAGTCAACTCTTCTTCTCTTCCGACCCCGACTGTATTAGGGTATCCAAGGGCTAGGGAGTCTTTCAATTTCCCGCCTTAATTGGCCGTTGTCTCATCTTTCCTGATACCCTCATTCTTCGAGGGGTCTGCCTTCATTTCCTTTGCATAATATCTCCTGTCTTCTGCTCAAGGCCCTCAAAGAGGCAGGGTGTGTGTAGCCCCACCACTTCTGGTACACCCTCAAGGGCTCATGGCTGGTGAGTTAGGAAGCTGGCAACCCCGAGGGATTCGTGAGCTAAATGCAGGGAATGGAGTGGTATGCCAGAAATTTCAAGTGGACAGTGTTACTCATCGGGTTCCAAAGGGTCATTATGAAAAATTTGGTTCAGATCGGTGAACCGGTGTAGATTTGTGCCAAAGGGCCTAAATTCCGGGGATGGAGTAGCCACTCCGCAATTTCAAGCAGACAGTGTTAATCGCAGTGTTCCAAAGGGTAAATATACAAATTTTGGTTGAGATCGGTGAAACAGAGTAGATTTGGGCCAAAGGGCCTAAATGCAGGGAATGGAGTGGTCTGTCCGCAATTTCAAGCAGCCAGTGTTACTCGTAGGGTACTAAAGGGTAAGTATCCGAGTGTTGGTTCTGATCGGTGAAACGGTGTAGATTTGTGCCAATGGGCCTAAATGCAGGGAATGGAGTGGTCTGTCCGCAATTTCAAGCAGACAGTGCTACTCGCATGGTTCCAAAAGGTAAGTAAATAAATTGTCGTTCAGATCGGTGAAACGGTGTAGATTTGTGCCAAAGGGCCTAAATGCAGGGAATGGAGTGGTCTGTCCGCAATTTCAAGCAGACAGTGTTACTCGCAGGGTACCAAAGGGTAAGAATACGAATTTGGGTTCTGATCGGTGAAACGGTGTAGATTTGGACCAAATGGCCTAAATGCAGGTAATGGGGTGGTCTGTCCAAAATTTTTAGTGGACAGTGTTACTCGCAGGGATCCAAAGGGTAAGTATACAAATTTTGGTTCAGATCGGTGAAATGGTGTAGATTTGTGCAAAAGGGCCTAAATGCAGGGAATGTGGTGGTCTGTCCGAAATTTAAAGTTGACAGGGTTACCCGCTGGGTTCCAAAGGGTAAGTATACAAATTTTGGTTCAGATCGGTGAAACAGTGTAGATTTGTATACATAACAGACAAAAAGACAAACAGACAGACAGACAAACTTTGTGCTTTATATAAACTAGCGGACCCGTACAAGAAATCTCGCAAGTTCATAAACCACACTTTCCCCAATAGGTTTATAATGAGTCACTTAAGGAGAAAGGTTATCTTTTTATTTCAACCAAATAATTATTGAACACTATTTACATTTCAGGATAAAGGAAAGACCTCAGAATGTTAACATGCCATGAAACAGGCGTCACAGCGGCCCGTGGACAGCAATTATCGAGCGTATTTTCCTACATCAACGGTGTTCGCAAATCGCACACTTCGTACAATTTTTTAAAAGTCATTTTTTAAAGAAATTATAGATATTTGTGAAATTATAGTGCAATAAGTCACTGCTGATGTCTATTATCTTTCATGTGAATGCTCATTTGTCACGATCGGTCGCTTGTGAGCGCCGCAGGAGGGATGCATACTACTGAAATAATATATATGATGATGATGATAGATGTTTTGACAACACAACTGAAGTTACAAGTTAAGTAATAACCGCAGCCATTCAATTAAATTGTCGTTGAAGGACAGGGATCTAAGTAAGCCTAATATTGCTATCGATCAATAAATGAAATGAAATGCTTTTCAGTCGGTCAACACTATTGTACCGAATTGTAATGGGTGTTTCACTAATCCTGAAAAAATTGACATGAGATTAATAAATTGGTATGCAATTTTCTTCAGGAGGGAAACACTCATTACAATTTGGTGCAAACTTGTTGACCGACTGAAAGGCATTTAATTTCAATTACTAAGGCAACACTGAAAAATTGCTTCCGACACGATAAAGATCAATAAATTCAGTTTAGCAAGCAAGCTCTTCAAGAAGCGTATGGGTGAACAAATGCTAATGGAGTGTGAAGATGAAGGGGGAGGACAGATTTAAAAATCAAAATAAACGGGTCCCTTGTATCATTGTACATGTTTGTTCACTAATGGAAGTGAACTACTGAAATGACTACATGTTTAATTTACTTAAGGCCAAAAACCGAAACAGAAACATTTCTTGAAAATGAAAATCCACAGCCTGCTTCCAGTCTCCGACCGGGTCAGGAATTACTTGATCAAAACGAAAATATAGTCTAATCTTGACAATCGTGCCTGCAATAAATTGCACAAGCTCAAACCTAATTACAGAGATCAAGATTACAACTATAATCAACTAGATAAATGTCATAGGCCCTAATAAAATGGGGGAGAAACGATTTATTTATAGGAAGAAGATGTGAAATGTGTCAAAAGAAATCCTTTACACAACCCTTGAACTTTCCTAAAAATCAGCTCATGAACAGTTACTCAACTAATTCCACCTTTAACCCAATAAGAGGACACCTCACACAAAACAAAAACAAAACAAATCAACAACAACAAAATCGACCAGACGAGGCTCAACATTAACATATTAATGCATTACTTCACCAAACTCAACATGAGGACGTGTCATGCCAACCCATTCAAATAAACAGTAACATAAGTGACGAGTTACTACAGGGTTTACAAACAAACAATAATATTATACATCTGATACTGCAACGAAGGCAGGATTCCAAAATGGAAGTTCAGGCATTACTAAAGGAAATCTTTCACGAGATAATGTGCAGTGACGAACATCCCTCATCTGTGTGATATAAGCTACCGAGGCCACATTGAACCTTGATAATTTACATCGCCACATACGATAGAAAGATCGATTCACTATTGACCTCAATTTACGAGAAAGCCGAGTTCGCTTTCGACCGCTGACCAACAAAAGAAATGACGTCACACGCACAAGCAGACCAAATACAACCAAGGCCAGCGATCAAAGCCACTTACAAATAGACATTAGCCAAAATAACAACCATTATAGCTCGGGTGCCAAATGATAGTGGAAGGGCATTCCTTTTAACAACTAACACTAAACAAGAAACATAACACAAAGCACTTGCATACTCGGCCTCGATCGATCTTTCCCCCCATAAACCACAAACCTTAACAACTTACCTTCTTATGAAAAAGCTTGTAGTTTAACGTGACCGTTAATCTCGCGATCATGAGCCACGGGACCTCCTTTTTACGTGGAATCCGAACCACAGGACATGGCATTTCACTTCGAAAATCTCACATGCATTGACCGGGAATCGAACCCAGTCCGCCTTGGTCAGAGGCATACAGCTTGACCGCTGACCCACCACGCCCCCCTACCTTCTTATGAGATGCGTAACATAAGTTATAAATGCTAGTCCCCTTAATTCAGATCCTCTGCTCTCAAAAAAAAAATGGCCAAAATGCAGTCAGTAGTACGAATAATTAAGTAAATTTTCTTGAACACCTGTTAATACATAATATGTTTACTTACTTATAGAAACAGGTTTTCGGCCCTTCAGCGCGGCCGTCTTCAGCTTGTTAATTACAGGGGTGTGCACGTTATTAGACTCACCACCGGTTTTCCAAAATCTTATTTATACTTTTCATGATTTATTGCACTAAATATACTGTATTTACAAGGCACTGAAGTTATTTCAAATATTTGTAACCGAAATAATTCGGTTACATAGCTCACCCTCGAGGTTTCGCATTGTGCGGTTAATATTATGTATTGAGGTTAGAAATATGGCCACCTCTTTCTGGGGAACTACAGGGAGTCTACTAACGGATTTTTTACTATGGATACTCGAGTTTAAGCCTTAATTACAACCAAACGAACAGACCTATTGAAAAACGAGTTATACCAATATTTTCCTTTTTTAATTCTGCGTTAGGCTGTATAAGCCAATTATTTTCAAGTTTATTAATTATGTATTTATTTGTGGTTGAGTGAAATATTGTCCGTGTTTTTGACGTCTTTTCTTGGAACCGCTCACTTAAAACTATATACATGGAAAACTAATTGGCTGAGGGTAATGCAATTTTATATGTGATAGGCACAAGTGTTGGTAGTGCAAATCTCAAGTTTCAATTTTTTTCAACAATCCGATAAAATGTTCTTACACTTTCTCTGACGTAACGTTTTCTCAGCCAAGGATAAACGTACAGCAGGTAACTTGGTCTCATTTTGAAGCTCTCATTCGTGATTATCGGAAACTACGACCACTGTAAACGTACAGTGTGATGACGAATTTTTGAAGAGTAATATTAATGGGAGGTTTTGTGCGTTGTGCTTTGTGCCTACTGGATTCTCTGTGCTGACCTAACAATGAGGCAATAGGGGGCTTTGCCAATTGAGTAGGTGATAGAAATTCTTTTTATGATTGTGTGTTGTTTTTAGTCTTCTTCTTCGAGCATACAATAGGATAGAGAGGCCTTGGCCAGCGGAACATGGGGCCAGAATAAGATCAGCTGATGTTGGTATAAAATGGCGCCTATGCCCAAGTTGTCAGCGCGAGCGTAAAGTTTATACTTAATAATTATCGATATACGAGCCCATTTTTGCAGTATAATATATTACAAATATGTAAAATACGCATTTTCCCTTATGTAAGAGGCTGAATGTGAAGTTATATAACGAAAATGGTTATATCTTGCGCTGCTTACAATTGCAGTCAGAGGTTTGAAAAAGGGAACAGGCTATCTTTTCACGGGTAAGAATTAAAATATATGACCTAAAATACACAGACTTGATTACATACATTTTCCCAATACAGCTGGCATCCAGCGGCGTAGCCGTGCTCGTTAAATCATGCAGCACGCTCGGATATCGCAGGTCGAATCCCGGCGCTGACTGCTGCTATCCCGAGAGTGGTTTATCCCCCAGGATTTTCCACACTCCCCCCCCCCCCCAGGCAAATGCCGGAATAGCACCTTAGTTCAAGTCCCGAGGCACCCACCTCATCCCTGTCCCTAATAAAGTTACACACTACTACAATCATCACATCAATACAGGTTATCAGACAAGTTAAACCCACACCCAACTACACGGTGCTGATGACCAAGATGTCACAAGCCCCTTAAATGAATTAACAACCACCAATGCAGCTATACACACTACTGCAGTCATCACAGAAATTTAAGTTATCAGACAAGTTCAACACATAGGCCTACTCAAGTACACAGGGCTGATGACCCGAAAGTCCCTAGCCATCAAAAATGAATTTACTAAATAGGGAAGGGGATAACATTAGGATATGTGTAAGATTTATTGCTGTAGGTGATAAATATTTGGAGTGGGGATATCATTGGTTTTCTTTTAAGATGCAGTGCTGGATATCACTTTGTACGCATAATTAAATGTATTCGCTTATTTCAGCTTCCCTTCAGACCCTGAATTGCTTAATATATGGACCATAAATATGAATTTTAATTGATGATTATCGGCAAACTTTCTTGATTTATAAAGGAAAACCAGCACAATAGAAGCATAGGGCCTACATGTTACTAAAAAGTAAGCTAGTACTAGAATGCTTTGTAGAGTTTATTATTTTAGATATGTAAAAATATTACAAATATAACCAAGTCAGACAATTATTACGGATAAGAATTATACGTAAACGTATTTTATTCACCATTTTATAATTTCCTAACCATGTAGGCCCTACACAAGTCACCTATGCATTCCAACACTGATATGTCAACACACCAAAATATCGCATATCACGATTATACTTCACACTTTTCATACAAAAAAGAACAGCAATATTCAGAAGGAATTGTAGTTATCGCCACCTTCAACAAAAATAGTCTGTTAATCACAAGGAATACGCTTGAATCGGGATTTTAAGTCACTTCATAATGCTATTCTTATGGGAGACATGTTTGTTTTGCCCAACATCAGCTGATCTTATTTTGGCCCCACGGTCAGCCGGTAGAAGCATAGCTGGCGCCCTCTCTATCCTATTGTATGCTCGAAGGTCTTCTTCTTGGGTTATATATGTGTAGGCTTGTTTGAATGTTATATTTTATTAATGTAAGGGTTGGGTTTGTTTTTGATAAAAGGGAATGTGAAAGAAGGTTGCGGATATGAGAAGTGAGATAAATGAAGTAGTGGGTAATGTTTTGAAAAGATATGTAAGACTCTTACAGTGAATACAATAGTTTAATTACATAAAGTTTCCTTGTGTGTTTAACAACCACCAACTCTACTATAAAATACCAACCCCTGTTGAAAGGTTAAAAAAAAAGGAAAATTATATGAATTGCATGGGTATCAAATGTGAAGGAAATGTGTCCAAGTCAGAGTTAAGTTTTACAAGGGATTGATTGTGTTTCCTTGTGTGCTTAACACCAATCTCGACCCCGACCATTATTACCAGTAAGAAGTTACGTTAAATATTTAAGCATTAGTCTTAATTACATTTTATTTGAATAAATTTGTAGTAAAATTATTTTATAGAATTTCCACTAAAAGAGGGGCCTCGTTAATGTTGAAGTAATCTTGTTCTTTTATATTTTGAGATAACTTCTATTAGATATTTGCTTGTATTTGTTTGATAAATAAATAAAATAGACACAACATATTATTAGTTTTAAATCTTCACTTTTTTTACGTAACGACTTCGCCGGAGTGTAGATTTTATTTTATTTTAAAACAAAAGAGCAGCGGGTTGCCAACTTCCATAGATAACAAAATTACATTTTTAACCAACCTCAACATACCCCCTGTAAAAAGGAGATTTTGATAAACATACATATTTGGCACAAAAATAATGGCAAATAACGTCAATAAAGTAATATACAAAGCAGCAGTCTTGATGTTTCTTGCTTTACATGACAAGCTGATCTCGGAATTGTTGATATTTCACCCTTTTGAGGGCCTTGGTAAAGATATCTGCTTGTTGATTGTCTGTGTAGACATCCTTTGCTCAACTCATCACTGACAAAATGATATTTTATGTCAATGTGATTGCTGTTTAGAGTGAGCTGCCCAGACTTGACCATATTAAAGGCACTCATATTGTCCATGAACAGAGTCACAGTTGGCTTTCTGTTGAGCAGTTCATGAACAAACGTGGTGATGTGCTTCAGCTGTGCTACACATTTTGCTGCAGCCACATACTCAGCTTCAGCCGATGATAATGCCACTGTAGTCTGTTTCTTGGAGCACCAGGCGATAGATCCATTTGTATATTTTATTACAAATCCTCTTGTGCTCTTTCTATCTTGATTTCCTCCCAGGTCCGAGTCAGAGAATGCTTCAATTTTCAGTAGATCTGCTTCTTGTGCAACATACTTAATCCCTTTTGTGACAGTTCCTTTTAAATATCTTATTGGTTTTTTTTTACATTTATGACATCTTTTTGAGGAGGATCAGTGATATGCCTACTTGCATGATTGACAGCGGTTTATAAGCAAAACTGATGTCAGGTCTAGTCTTGGTAGACAGATACAGTAAGTTGCCAACGGCCTCTCTATAAGCAAACTCTTCTTTTAAAGCAGATGTTGTCTTTTTTTTTTCTTTCACTATTGGTGTTGACTTGGGTTTGGATTTTCCTAGCTTGAAGCGTTCTGTTATCTGTTCAGAGTAGTTCTTCTGAGACAGTGAGATTCCATCTTGCTGAATCTCTATGTTCATGCCTAAATATTGTTTTGGACTGTCACACACAACAGTTTCAAAAGTTTCCTTCAGTCTTTTCAGCAGTTTTTTCACTTCTTCTTCTGTTTGACCCATAATCAATCCGTCGTCTATATGAAGGGCAATGAATAGGGTCTTCTTCTTGTTAGTAAAGGCACATCTGTAAGATTTTGTTTGTTCCAGATGTTCAGTCTTTAGGAAATCACTTAGTTTTCTGTACCACTGTCGGAGCACTTGTCTCAGTCCATAAAGTGCTTTGTTTAGTGCACACACCATGCCTGGATGATTAAATCCCTGTGGTGGTCTCATGAATATTTCTTCTTTGAGATCTCCATACAGGAAAGCTGACTTTATGTCAAATGTCTTGATCACATATTTTCTTATTGGCAACTCAAACTAACACTTGGGGCGCTGCGGTCGGTCTGGATAAGTAGGGTTTAAAATACTCAATAACACGCGTTTGATATGGAACACTTTTTATTTTTCGGTTATAATCAGTAAATGTGGTCTCTAAAGTAATGACAGTGTTATTTTTAATTGTATATATGTATAACTGTGCGATACACGTGACCTAATTTGTGTGTTCCACTGGATTTTTGGTGTCATTTACATATTATCAAGCATCAGTTTTAATGGTTGATGTAGATCAGCTGATTCAAATTTACACAGGGCTACACTTCGGACATTATTTCGGTACTATTATGCGCAATATAATGTAAATGTCGATCCTGAGTCAACGCCGAGGACATTCAAATAGAGAAATACGGTACATAAACAAATGAATAACACACCGAAGCTGTGCTACTTTTATCATTCCGAGACTAGCATCCACGCAAACCAGACGCCACTGTTCCAAGCACCGACTTATATCGTGAATTGATGTCAAACTGATGATCCGCCAGCCTTTCCGCCAAGCCTACACCTCGTAATCGCTAAGTTCTTCGATATTCGAGCTATTCCACTACGAGTCATATAGGCCTAATTTGCCTCCCCGTGGGCACTGTAGAATGAGTGATTCCGCTACCATTCAAATATTCAACACCAAACCCACCTTTTAACCATCCAAATCAAGCAATTCCTGTCGCCCCACGAGTTTTAATACAAGTTAAACTCATCCCTTCTCCCTACCAAGCAGCCAATAATTAATTATTTAATTAATTATTCAAGTAACTTCAATCTTACCAGCGCGCCCATCGTAACAGCTGTTTTTAAACTGAATAACCTTCGCTGGCTTTACGTCGCAGGTCTTCTGTCTGTCTACCTCGACAAGTGTTAGATCCTTCCCGGGGTGGAAAGGTATTATTATTAGGTATTAGGTATTATTAGGTATCATCACATTTCGGCTATTGCTATTTGCATCTTTTGGAAAGTGATGAAAACGTATATCCGCAGCCCTCTTATACATCGACTTACAGCCGTAAACTAAGCAATACACTTTGCTTTTACTCTTTTTTCACTCTATCAACGAGTAAAACATATTACTTATGTAGCCTATAAAGACACGAACAATTTACCACGATCTGTTTACCAATACAAGAAACCATATACAAACAGTCACCACGTGACAAATGTACCCTACTTGGTAAGTTTCTCATTTTTACCGCTAGATGTCATATCAGATAGCTGGAGTTGCCAATAGCAGCTACACCGAGTAGAACTCTGAGGGACTGAATTCTCACAACTGATGAATATGAGTCACTAAAGTCTTAAAGAATTCTTTTTTTTGCTGACATCCCTTAGCTACAACTCTAGCACGATATCTTCCATCTTCTTTTAGTTTAAAAACCCATCGGCTAGTTTTTATTTTGTTGCCTTTGGCATATTCTTCTGGAACCATTGTCCATGTATTATTCTTTTTAAGACATTCTTTCTCTTCTTGGATGGCTTTTTCCCACTGTTTCTTTTCAGCGCTTTCCATGCAGTCTTCATACGTTAGTAGAGCTTCATTTTCTTCATCTTCAGAGCCCATATAATAATCCTTATGCCAGGTAGGCTTTTTTTCTCTCTCTTCTTGGTCTTCCTTGTTCTTCATCCACTCTTTGGGTTTCGTTACCAACATTTTCTCTTTGGTTTTGTTCATTTTCTTGGCGTGGTTGTTGATCCTCTTGTTCTTCATCCCCATCATCTTCTTCTTCCTCTTCACTACTAGAATCTTCAATTTCTTCTGATTCGTTGTCTTCTTGTTCTTGATTATTTATTTCATCTTCCTTTTCATCCTCATCAAAATCTTCCACCGTGACAACTGATGCTGGGGCTATTCTCTTCTTAGGTTCATACACTGGTATTATGTCATGGGAAGTGTAGATTTTCTTGGTTGCATTGTTGAATATCTTGTAACCATTTGTTGTGTATCTCACAAATATTCCTTTGTTGCTTCTACTGTTTAGTTTCTTGTTCTTTCGTACTACTTTTGAGTACACTTCTTGCACGAAGAAGAACATTCCTGACAGGACTGGTTTCCTGCCATACCATAGTTCTGCTGGTGTCTTCTCACAGGTGGAGGATGGACTCCTGTTGAGGAGATATGCTGCTGATTGAACGGCATACCCCCACATGTCATTTTCTATTTGGGCATCAAGTAGCATAGCTCTGAGTTTATTAAGCAGGGTCCGGTTCATGCGCTCCGCTTTCCTGTTCAGTTCTGGAGTATGAGGAACTGTGTTATCCAGCACAGTTCCATTTTTCTTGCACCAATGGTTGAAGAAATCATTGTTGTACTCGCCACCATTGTCAATCTTCAATTTGTGCACCTTCATGTTGAATTTAGCTTGAGCTGAAATGATGTATTCCTGAAGATATTATTCAGCTTCATCCTTTGTCTCTAGAAGGTACACTTCCAGAAAATGAGTTTAGTCATCTAGCACTGTCATAAAATAATGTTTGCCATTGTATGTTGGCGGATCAAGCTTTCCACATACATCACTATGTATTATCTCCAATGGGCGTGTAGCTCTAGCTCTCACACTATTGAAAAGAACTCTTACTTGTTTAGCTTCTGTGAACACATCACACTTGATTTCTTCACATTTTGACAGGCTGCCTGGTAGTCCTTGGCTGAGTTCTGGCAGTTTCTTCAGATATCTTGTACTGATATGGCCCATCTTCCGATGCCACAACATAGCGGTATTTGTTTCTTCTTTCTTTGTCACGTGAGCTTCAAAGTTGTTTTTCATGTCTATCACGAACAGGCCTACTTAATTTTTACTGCCTGCCATTAAGACATTTTCATTATTGTCAAATATTTTAACTTGGTTGCCTTTAAACAGAACTGTTCCACCTCCATTTGTGACACAGTTCACTGACAGTAGATTTCTACTCAGCTCAGGCACATATGAGACATTCTGAAATATGATATCTTTGGTTTCAATGTCTCCTTCAAGTTCAGTGACCATAGTCTCACCTTTCTTTGCAACTTTTATATTTTGAGGCTCAGTTGTTCTCCTGTTGGTGAGCAGCGCATCTTGTTTGGTCATATGGCTCGTGCATCCACTATCCACAACAAACTCTTCAAGAAACTCTTCTCCAGATTTTTCTTCTGTTGTATGGAATTGTTTTTCAACCACGTATAGCTCCTGTTCTCTATTTTGAACCCTTTTTCTACGCAGCTTCTCTCTGTGGCAATTCCAATGTGGATTATTGTCTAACCCACAATATTTGCATGGTTCAAAAGTTTCACCTGCATAGCAGTCAGAGGTTTCGTGTCCACCTTTATTACAATTTTTACACTGTAGATCACTTTTTCATGAAGCTTGCTGCTGTTGCTTCTGTTTTGGTTTTCCCTGGTCTTGCCTGTTAGGAGGGCAGTTGTTAGCTTTATGTCCAAACTTGTAGCACTTGTAGCATTTCACTTGACTTGGATTGTTGGATTTCTTTTCAGTCTTGAAAGCTACATTGAGTTCTTCAGTTGTATTTGATTCTTCTTGTATAATAAGTCTTGAAATGAGATTTTCCAGGGTTCTCTCAGCAGCGGGTGTGGCCTCCCACACTGTATTAAAATATCTGTATTGGACTGGCAGAGTGGTAATTATTTTGGTGATTACCATCTGTTCACTAATGTCTTCTTTTAGACTCCTAAGTCTTGCCACTAGATTTCTTACTTCAGATATATTTTGCATGAGGGTTTTGTTATCATACTTGTATCCGCAGAAAGATGACAATAGCTGATACTACTGTTGTTCGGTGTCTCTCTTGTATATTTTTGTTAGGAGATCGAACATAGATTTTGATGTTTCACAAGTTAGCACTAGATGTTTCAAAGAGTAATCTATTGTCTTGAGAATGTAGTACCTAACTTTGGCATCCTTGGCCTCCCATTTTTCCAAATCCTCTGCCTTATCCGTATCTGGATTTGTAGCAGTTCCTTTCAGGAAAGGTAGGAGATACCTGGATGGGAGCAGCGTTGTTAAATCTAGCTCCCATAAAATATAGTTTTCTGAATTTTTTAGTGTGGTAAAACCTCTTAGCGCACCCCCACTATCTTCTTCAGTCATCGTTTGCTGGGACGCTGGTCTTGCTAATTCTTATTTCTTGATTTTCACGATCCTCTTAGCTCAATGAACGTGTCTGAAATAATCTTGTTCTTTTATATTTTGAGATAACTTCTATTAGATTTGTATTTGTTTGATAAATAAATAAAGTAGGCACAACATACTAGTTCTAACTCTTCACTTTTTTTACGTAACGACTTCGCCGCAGTGTAGATTTTATTTTATTTTAAAACAAAAGAGCAGCGGGTTGCCAACTTCCATAGATAACAGAATTACATTTTTAGCCAACCTCAACAGTTAATGCAAAATGCTATACGTTTGGTTTTGATTACTATGTTCTACTTTGGGTATGAAATTAGAGCTGAAGAATTCAAGGTCTTTTTTACCGATCATCCGTTCTTGAACTAGACAAAGATGCGAGGACCATGGATTGAAATCACCTGATTTAGAGGGCTCATTCCAAATTCAATGAAACAAGAGAAAACAGACCCAGCTCAGGTATCCGTCGGAATACCCATCTCTAAAAATGTTTAGCCGCAATTCCTTATGGGAAAAGTTATAATCTACAGGGGACAAAACTTTACTAAGTAGGGTGATAAAGGATTTCAGCCGTTGTTCAATAAAATGACTTTGAATTAAGAAATTCTGACTGATTTAAATTCACTATGTGATTCTAATAATGTGCACACTTCTGTAACTTAACACTACGTTAGATGTAGGAGAACAGAATTACAACATAAATGAACATCAATTTTGAAATGGACATCCTTACAATTAAATTAGGAAATATATTCATGTACTCAAATCCAAAAAGTAAAAATAGAAGTATTGTTCAATAGAAATATCGTATCTCGATATCCAAGTAATCTTAAATGAACTGTGTAGTGAAGCGGTCTTGTTTAAGTCTGTTGGAATTGTTTATATTGAAGTCTTATATTTGATTTGAAACTGTTAATTGTTACTTAATTTATCTTTACAGTTCTTGATCACGAAATTAAATGTATTTGAGTCTTGTTGTGTACTCTATAAGTGTAGTTTGTCTTTTGTAAATATTATTTTTAAATTAAATGGTGAAGTAATTTTAATTTGTCTTTCAGTTTTAAATTGATTGCTATTGTCGCTTGTTGTAATGTAAATAGTGCATGGAGTTAATGTTCCTTGCATATTGAAGGCAATCACGCTTTTCATCGATGTCTCAAACTAATTCATTTATTTACTCGAGTCAGAAGCCTACCTTTACAATACACACAGTTATATACAGTACATATATTTACAAAAACAAAAAGCACATTAAGAAATATCAATGACCAAAATTGAAAAGCAGATGGCATTTGTCCAAAATTGAGCCATACTGTCACTAGCAAGCAGAAGGTCATACCTTGAACAGGTAAATGGACACTGAGGGCACTGGCACAGGTGATCCACCGTTTGTTCTTCTCCACACCCACACAGGCAATCCTCTGTGAAACCCCATAGTTTAAGAGAGGTCTTTACCCTACCAACACCAGTTCTTAAGCGGTTAAGGGACCTCCAAACACCCCAATCCTCGCTGTGACCTGCCGGAAGATGTTCTTGCGGTTCAATCCAATCTTGTTGTACCAATTTCCATCGAAGAAGCCTCTTGCCTTGTCTGGAGGGACTTACAAAGGTTTTGCTGTTCGAAGGAAACTTCTTCTTGGTTTTAGGCTGAGGTATTACATGTCCAAAAGTGGGTAAACTTAACGTCCTCAACCTTCAGTAGTTCATGATCAGCGGCGATATCATCTTTTTGGAAGCCTTCATAGGGAGCTTATGGCTGCTTGAGCTTTTAGTTCTTGCAATAAAAGACACAGGTGCGCTTCATAAAAAGGGAGGTAGTGCGTAGTTCGCTACTCCTGTGGGTGTCCGGGCGGGGATACCAAGAGCTCGCTGATGAGCCAGCTTGGTGTCCTAGGCGAAACCCCACACAAGACACGGCACAAACCTAGAAAAATTGCTGAGTTTTAATTCACTGGCCGTGAAAGCCAATAGTCCTATACCAATGAACATGCTGCTGAACATAAAATTGCTGAACACCCTTGTTTGGTAGTTTGGTTCAATTTATTGTTTGTAGTCCATAACATGTCTATTTCTCGTCATGTATGTCTTAGACCGTCTGAGCCCTCTGTCTGATCCAAATGACAGACGATGCCTGGTGAACTCTACTAAGTGTGTAAGCAAAGCCAGCGTCAGGCCAACGGTGAGCAGGAAGAAAGCTCCTTGTAGATGAGACAAGGTTAGCACCTTCGCGTTGTCCTCATTTTCTTTCTGTCTGGGAACACGGAATACTTTCAACCTCGCCTCCAGCCTCATATCTGCCCACCATTTGTCTATGAAACCTCCATAATTCAGTCTCTTTGCAACAGTGTTCACTCTGGACAATAACGGATCACCCCTTCTCATAAACATTGAGATAGAAAAATACAAGACTTCATCTCTGAGAGGAAAGAATTTCCTCTCACCATATGCAGTCAAATATTTTGTAAATGCTATATATTTCCCGTTTGCCCTGCTTGTAAGCAATGCAAAATTACCATCTATAGCCATATTATTTAAACAAGTATCAAAGTTACTGCAATCGTAATAATTATGCAAGACCTTGTCAGATTTCCAGTCCCCTGTACCATCGAATAAAACAGCCAAACGAGGCATGAACCCATACCTAATTCCAGATGATAGTATACCTTCGAGATCCTCAATCCGAGGCTGAAGTCCTGGGTTTGTGAGCATGCTGATCAGGGATGACTGGTACGCAGTATTGATTGCTAGTGAAATAAAAACCCAAAGGATGACATATGTCCTCAACCTTGGTGTATGGGGAAGAGTGAACAATGATATCCCCAGAAGAATGAAGAAAGTCGAACCCACGCACCTAATTATACTGGCGTTGAAACCAGAAGACTCTTTGTCACTCAGTGCCAACATCCTCATACCCACAGAAACCAAGATTATGCTAATGAAAACACATGCCCACAGTCGAAGATTGAAGATTCTAACCAGACTCTGCCACATGGGATATGGTTTAGCCTCAGGAACGAACCACGAAAAGGCATCGATGTAATAAGGGTATGTCGCCTGCAAATGCTGAAAGCTGATGTCGGTAGTACTAATACTTCCCATAGCAATGTTTGATCGATGACTGGTCACGTCTCCTAAGATTCCAGTGCAGGTCCCGTTCGGCAGTATAGTGCCCCATTTCTCAGCCTCAAATCCTCTGAACTTCAGTGTGAGGTGAGATGATTCCGCCACCACATTGATGAGTCGCGTTTCAATTCCGTCATTGTAGATAGATGGTGAATCTTTGGCTGATAATATGTAGGGTGCCCACTCAAAAGTCGATACGATAAATGAACAGTTCCTAGGTATTATTTTTGGAAAGAATGAAGATATGTGCTTGTTCTTGACTGCTGCAATGTCTTCAGAATTTGAGTTACCAATTATGTCAATACCAGTCGTATATTCATCAAGTTGTTGCAGCTCCTTTGGGGGATCAGCACAATTCTCGATCATCTGGTTGAGTTGTAATTTGTAGATACCAATAATATATGATGTAGAATTCCTAAGAAAAGTGTTGCCGAAACTCGTTTGATTTAGATCATCAAGGCGAGCAACCAACACTATCACGTTCACTATGTTATGGTACCATAATTCTGTCAACATAGTTTTGATTTGCGTGGTATTCTCCATGATAATTACGACACGTGCTGTTGGGAATGATTTTAGAGGTTCCAGCAGATTATGACCAATAATATCGTCTGAGGTCAGCGCCACAATAACAGAACTCGGTGCTGTAGGTGACGCCGTGCTTCGTGTCATCGTCCATTGTGCTGCAGAGTGTAGCGTTCTGAGAACAGTTCTTGGAATAGAGCCAAGGCACGCTATTGGGCGATGCTTGTTGAAGTAGCACTGGGCTATGCTGAGTATGCCGTGGGTAAGCGTTTGCTGAGAATTCGAAGCTATTGTGGGTGAGTACAGTAGCAGGTGGACCATTAAGACGCACAGCATCTGTAGGACAGAAAAAGAAAATCAGTATCTTCGTCACGCTTACGACCACAATGTGTGCACTACTAGTACTTATATTTATACGTTCAGTCTCCGGTCATCCGTCCAGAGTGTTCATGAATAATTTTAACAACCTCCTAGAGGTTGTGGAGGACTTCGATATGGAACAATTACAGTAGAAATGAGCAAATACACGACACAATAGGGAAGTAATCTCCGCTATTCATAAATTATTGTGAAATCACTGTATATGAGCAGTTGAGAACCGATGTGGTGCAACTCACCCTGAAATGACAGGGAAGTTTTACCTTTATGGCTGGCAGACATAGCTCAGTGTCAGTGTATGTGAAGTATTAGGAATGAGCGTTGAGTCTACATAATACGTGTGTGTGTGTGTGTGTGTATGTGCGCGCGTGTATGTGTGTGTGTGTGTGTGTGTGTAAGGATGTGTGTAAGGGTGGTGGGTGTGGATAGAGCTGGTTGTTGTTTCAAGGGGAAACCATCGAGGTTACCAACCTCTCGTAACATACAATTATAGGGTCAGTAGGGATTGCTAGAAGAGGAAAAGGATCCATGTCAGGAATCCTTGGAGACTGCCAAATTCCCTATTATTATATTTGAATTGCAGCCGGGGTATTTTAATTGAACGCCCGTATGCTCCCAATCAAGTTCAATTTCAAGCAGTTGCAACTTTGGCTAACAGAGATGTCACTGTCACTGACACCTAGTGGTGAACGTTGGACCTTGATAGACAGTTTCGAACCAAATAACCTACACATTGCTTGCCGCGGTGGGTGAGTGATTATCGTGTCGGTCTACTAACCCCAAGCTTGCAGGTCGCTCCTGGCCGTGGTAAGTGATTTTTGAAAGGCGCAAATATTACGACACCATGTCGTACGATGTTGACATGTTAAAGAACCCATTTGAATTCAGTAGGCCGTGTTCATAATGGCAAAATTAAGCTCGGGAGTTTCCGCCAACATAAAGTTCCTCATTTCTCTACTAGAAAGCTCTATAGTGTTCAAGGGGCTTAGATATCTAACCTCCTTGACTTTCATAGTTCTTCAAGGAACAACGAAATTCGACATGTATGCTACCCTCTGGGTGTGAAATAACAAAGCTTGCACCCGGCACCCGAGGCCATACGATATTATTATTATTATTATTATTATTATTATTATCTTATAGATTAAAATAGTTTTCAAACAATTTCACCCTTTACTAAAACTGAAATATATCGGGAAGTATTTGCGCTACGACGACGTTTGTTGTCTGAAAATGTAATGCCCGTCAAGCACCGTCGATTGATACCCACCTTACTTGATTATATCATTCGAGTATTAAAATAATTGCGAATATTACTTCCTTCAATGTCTCACGAAAATAGAATATCGAATGACTTGACGGACATATTGTCGCTAGCGACAACGACTGAAACTGTATTATGATATTCAACGCCGCCCCAATAATAAATCTAACTTGATATTAACAGAGAGTTCCCTAATTATGTCATGATATCGTTAACTTCTACCTGCTCCACTCGGGCGCTATTGTCGCATGTATCCATACATGATATTGTTAACTTCTACCTGTTCCACTCAGGCGCTAATGTCGCATGTAGCCATTCAATACGTTGAAGGAGATTCTGTGCACATAATTTTATTAAAACTTCTCAAACAATGGATTACATTGAGACTGAAATGCTCATGCACAATCAGCAGTCATTTTGCTAATGACACTGTCATGTCAACATCTGTTTGAATGACAACAAATACTGTATACGAAAGACAACTAATTTCATGAAGATGCCGCTACAGTCGAATGTTGGAACCGCCATTTTGTATTGTGTATCCGATCTTTCTGTTATATAGTCTTTGTTCTCACCAGCTACAAACTGTCTTCTTTTCATTTCATCATTCGTCCTTGTAGGTTGTGTGCTCAATCAATACAATGAATCATATTATGATGAATGAGAGCCGACACTCAATTACAAATGTTATAAAGATTAAAGGTGACGGTAATTGTCTGTTCAGGTCATTGGAATATTGTGAGTACAACAATCAGAGTTTATTTACACAGGTTAGAAAGCGAATAGTAAAACATGATACAGACAAGTGGAATAATTATTCTTCCTTTATTGTTGGCAACAGCGATATCTACGAAACTGCTATCAATACGAGCGATGATTACAAAATGTATATGTCTATGAATGGTGTTCATGGAGGTCATGTTGAGTTAGTTGTCGCTGCTCAAGTTTGCAAGATGGATATTTATTCGTGGATTACTACTGTCGTATGGAAGGTGACCGGTTAAAATATATACGTCATCAACAAACGAAGTTACGAGTTGATACATATGCCGGTTTAGCAGACGCCGTGCATGTACGGGCAGAAAATGAAAATATCAGAGTCGGTCGTATTGTAGTTTTGCCATCTTCTTTTACAGGTAACCCAAGGAAAATATTGCAAAATTATCAGAATACGATGGCGATAGTGAGGAAGTTTGGAAAGCCAGATTTATTCATTACGTTCACCTATAATCCGGGCTGGCCAGAAATACTTAACAGCATTCATCTCTGGGAAACGGATAATAATAGGCCTGATATTGAAGTGACAGTTTTCCATTGCAAAGTAAAGGAATTGCTACGATTGATTAATGTTAAGGAAATTTTCGGTAACAGCATATCTATATACAGTGGAATTTCAAAAACGAGGTCTCCCGCACATCCATTAACTCTTTAACATTAAAGGAAGATTGTAAGTTTCGAGAAATTTCTGACATTGACAGTGTGGTGTCAGCCGAAATACCAGATCTCGAGGATGAAGCGCTTTACGAGTTGGTAAGGCGTCATATGGTAGGATGGTCCTCGCGGATCTTTGAATCCTGCTTCAGACTGTATTAAAGATGGCGTATGTAAGAAAGATTTCCCTAAACAATTTCAGGAAGAGACCAAAGATAATGCCAATGGTTATCCTTCGTATAGGAGAAGAAATAACGGACGGATTATTATAAGAACAATTCGAGGCATTGACATTGAAGTCGATAGTCGATTCATTGTTCCCTACAATCCATTTTTTTTACTTTACGTGCAAGCTCATATTAATGTTGAAATATGCTCAAGTGTTAAATACATCCACAAATATCTTATATATTAAAATCCACAAGTATGTGTATAAAGGTCATGACTGCTGCATTGTTAAAATATGTCCTGAAGGCGAAACGGTGAACTACGATGAAATTACTTCTTTCCTAAATGCTAGATATGTTGGTCCAACAGAAGCCGCATTCAGGATATTATCATTTCATATGCATGAAGAGTCACATTCTATCGTGCGATTACCAGTTCACTAGCCAAACTTGCAAAATATATATTTTAGAAATGATAACGCTCCTGATATTTTACTCCAAGCACAGTTGAGCAACACGGAATTACAAGCGTGGTTCAAGTTAAATCAAGATTCTCAAGCCAGAAGTCCGTATATATATTGAACCCTTCAGAAAAGCAGTGTTTAATGTAAGAAATCTTAATCAAGGGGTCGCGCTCAGTTCCTATGTGATGTTTACGTTCGCCAAACAACATGCTCTACTGAGGTAAGGGTCATAGGATATAAACTATAAATCAAGAAAGAAAGTTGACAAGATGTAAAATAATAACATGATTTAATGACTAATAGTGCATAAAAAGAAATAAACAACAATAAAAATAAAAACAATCCTCCCTGAATTTCCCATGATAGGAATATCTATAAATTCTGAGGAGTCAGACGGATCTCCCCTTTTATTTAAAATGTGGATCCTGGTTCCACTACCTTGCAATTTGGGTTTTATGTGCGCGTAATGACTAACTACGAGGAATGAGTACTTTGGATGACTGTTCGTTTACAACGGGTTAACAGCCACGATGCTTACGAACAATCATCTCGTAAATCAACGTTTATGGATATGGAACATGACATTAATAAAACCCTTAAAAAGTAATGCTGACACACGCACTAAATCTACTATTTACAGGAATCTCTCTCGGGACCCTCATTAGCGCGAAGACGCACTTGACTATGAGCTGCCAACACTGGCCAAATTGCTCAACACAAACAAGGAAATACAGCATAGCATGTGACTCACGGGTCACTGAATGAAATATGAACATGGAATAAACCAACAACAACAAAAGCCTGACTGGCTGACATTACTTTATATGAACAAAACTGCATGTTAAGCTAACGCTTCGGAGATTATCGTGATTCGTAGGCAACTCCCATTTATTTAAACAAATTTTTAACATTGATCAGTTCTTAATTCTGTATTTAAAGTTATTACTGAGCCACACAGGCACTCTCCACTAATGACCTGGCTGGCACCCTTCAGTTCGTCTTGTGAAACATCTCCCCTCTTCCTCAATCACCTGCCATTGTCCCACTCCAGTGTGTATAAATACCTGACCAGCTGTGCCGTTATCTCAAGGAATCAACAGCAACAAACTCAACCACTTCAACATATGGTCAGACATTAATCAAAATATCCAGAATTGCCCTCGCGTGGTCACAATATGGATTTGTCATCAAGCTGCCAGAAATCAGTCTACGCTGAAATTCCCGCTTGTAATGACACAAATACACACACTCACACACACACATTTGGGAATGACAATACGTTTTTTCACACAGATCGGCTGAATGGATGCTTGCCAACTATTAAAAAATATTAAAACCTACGATAGAGCTGACTGCTCTTCGTCACAAAACACATTGCTCCAAAGGCAATAATCTCATTGAATCTGATCAATAATAAAACAAAAGAAATTAATTACCCTCCAATGTACTGTATAACTATTTTACTTCAGTCCTACTTCTGAAACACAACATATCTCCGAGAGACGTTTTTAACCGCATCGCGTAACATATGCAAACACGGTCGTCCACATAGCTACGTTAGTTACAACAACAAACAAGAAAAGAACCTTCTACTAATAATATATGCGAGCTGTTTCCATGCAAAAGGTGTGTCAGACCAAAACTAAATAGACTACGTTAATCACACAAGCAAATTATTTACAAAACAAAATATGTCCCATACACCATAAGTTAATTTATCAGATAATAATAAATATTATTCAGTACTCATCCTCAGTCAGCCACCCGTCAAAGAACATCCGCACCCATCTCTCAACTGGATCCTTCTTATCTCATCTCAACCATCTTGATGGAGTCTTGATATTTCCAGGCTTCCTCCATGGTCAATGATGTCATCTCTCGTGCTGATTCAAAAATTAAATTATTATACACTTGATGTCTGACTTCTAAATTCGCCGTTCGGGTACTACTTTCCCCAAAACAGTTGGTTGGCGAATTATCGAAGATACTGTCCCTACAAATATAGTACTGTGACTATCTAACACTGAATTTAACACTTTTAATAATAATTTCCGTGTCCTTCATGACACGCAAAGTATAACTGTCAACGTCCTTAGACGCGCAAAGTATAAAAGCCTGTGTCCACTGACACACAAAATCAAAGTCTACGTCCGTAGACGCACAAAGTAAAAGTCCACCTGTGTCCACGACACACAAAATAATAGTCTACGTCCGTAGACGCACAAAGTAATAATCTGTGCCCTCGACACACACAATAATAATAAACTATGTCTTGGCTCTTCACACCGCTTATAAATGAACCAGCCCTAGGTGTAGATAGAGGGGGAAATTAGATAAAAATTTCACAAAATAATAGTGATACAGGAATGAAATAAATATCACTGAACTCGAAAAATAGCGCAGGTCAAGAATATGCCCATTAATCCTAGAATCGATCGTAGAGATGTTGTCTAGGCGATCTCCCGCGTGAATGCTAGCCGAGCGTGCCCACGCTAGACCTGCCGCGCTAAATAGGCATTCTTCTCTCATTGGTTCCCACATTTTCTGTAATTTGGCGGTTTTTATCAGACCTTGGCTTAGTAGGAGTGTCTAGCATGCTCATCAGCCACTCACGTTACTGCATCATCTTCCTTCTAGGCGCGAATATCACAATGAACATACCAGCAGCATGTCTCACTGCGCGTCGCTTCTATTTTAAGGCGGCCACCACCTGTCCTTCTGAATCATAGCTATGGTCATTCTTTTCACAATCCTAAGTATTTAGCCTTTTGTCAAACAGCTTCAGGTATGTCCCCCCTGTCTCCAGCAACTGCTTGAAATTTCCTCATCTCCATCTGGCTATTTTCATGATGCTTGTAGAAGTATTTATTAATTGAAGAAATAAAACATCGAATCATTTAACCATCAGAGGTTAAAAGGGTTCAATATATCCTGAAACACCAGTACATTACGTCTAGAATAAGAGCAACTGCCAGTGGCAAAAAAGGAAAAATGTTTCAAAAACTATAGGCAGAATGTATAATGTTTCGCCTACAGAAACAGAAAGGTATTATTTACCCCTGTTAATGCTTCAAGTCATAGGTGCTACCAGCTTCCAGGATCTACGAACATACAAAGCATTTGTCTATTCTACTTTTAAAGAAACAGCTAAGGAGCGAGGTTTGCTGATTGACGATTCTGAAAGGCAGCGTTGTTTGGCAGAAGCGTCACAGTTTCAGATGCCTTCTCAGTTACGACAACTGTTTTCTTACATATGTATCTTTCAGACCCTTTCAAATCTAAGATAGTTATGGGACATTTTCAAGAATTCGTTATCAAAAGATTATCTGCAGTTTCACGAACCTAACATTGCATATCAGTTCACTCTTATACATATTTCTAATACATTAAGCTCCATGGTCTTCCCATTACTTCTCTCGAATTGCCAGCTATTATTGATAATTTACTTCAGACAAATTTACCAATGAATTATCCAAAATTTAATGAGGATCAATTAAGTCGGATGATAAACCAAGCAAATGGAAACCAAACGGCTCTAATTACAGAAATTTTGGGGTTAGTACAAAACAGCAATGAAAGGATGAGTAATGCATATTTCATTGACGGTCCAGGGGGCACCGGGAAAACATTTCTTTACCAATGCTTGATTCACAGTTGCACAAATTTGGGGTTAAATGTAGTTTCTGTTGCATGGACTGGTATTGCAGCAACGTTACTACCTCAGGGACTCACTGTACACAGCCATTTCAAGTTACCTCTACATTTACATGAAAGTTCTGTATCAGGAATAAAAGTTAACAGCATGGAAGCTTTATATATTCGTTTAGCAAAACTTATCATCTGGGATGAAGCCTCTATGGCTAATAAGCACGCGTTGATGTGTGTAAATCGGTTGCTCAAGGACATCATGAATAACGACGTGCCTTTCGGAGGAAAAATTATCATATTAGGTGGAGATTTTAGGCAGGTGTTGCCTGTTGTGCCTCACGAATCTAAAGCAGCATCAGTCCAAATGTCAGTAAGGTTCTCTCCATTGTGGCCATTATTCAAAATTTTTAAACTCAACAAAAATATGCGAGCGGATACAGATCAACGTGACTTTGCAAACTTCTTCATACAAATTGGTAACGGCGAATACCCTCACGTCGATGAAGAAAATTCAGAATTAGTCCCACGCTGAAAAATATTTCACGTTTTTCAAAAATAGCGATTTTAGCACCTAACAAGTAGTTCCGTGAAGAACTATAGAGCCTATTTTCATATATCCCACTAATGTTAATTGCCTCTATCAACATACTAAATTTCAGTTTGATTGCTGTAATAGATTCGTAGATATTGAGAACCGTCTAAATATTGTACAGTACCCCAGGGGTATGCACCCCTTGGAGACCATCCCCCCAGCATCTATCTAAATATCCTAACGGACAACCCTCGTAAAGCCAGGCCAACATACATCAACGCCGCAAGGACAGCTTGCCATTCTAGAAAGCAGCTCAATCCTTGCACAATTATTACACACAGCGACATATTATTAACTGGGGCAGCTATGCCATCACATTGCTGACAGCATAGCGCCCAAGAATATAAAAGGAGGCCTAAGGAGGTCACGGGGCTCTCTCCATTATCAGTCTTTCAGTGATACAGCCGGAGGCTACGCTGGTGTCATCAGAGGTGAGTCAGTCGTGTTCAGATTTCCTACTTTTGTAACCTTAACCCACAGCTTGTAATTGAACATTGTTACATTGTTACATTCCCTACAAGGGACTCATACTATAACATCACAGACCAATAAACACTTGGTCAACACTCTACACTCGCCTTACTGTTTATACGCCTCTTTACATCCCAACGCCCTTCCTTATTCCCGTCACGGTTAGACGTGACATACGGTAGTCTGATAGTGCTAGCCCAGATATCATTGTATTCCTCGCGGCGGCCCGGCTGCTAGAGAGCAGCGCGTGCCACTTAGCTGATACAAGCACGGTCAGTTATATAATAAGCCAGTCAGCTGAGCGACCAGCACAGTGACCCTTGCATTGGGTCCCATCCCCTAAAACACTACTACATTATTTATAGGAGCGCCCCCTAGCTCCTAGCACACAACAACACTCTACACTGGTCAGCTTACCCTGCCAAGGGAAGCTACCCCCGTTTAGGCACAGCTCTATAAATTAACACAATAACTCTGTCTTTTAGATCCAACCACCCCCAAATAAGTGATCTAAAACAATATTTCGGATGGTCACCATGTTGGATTTTTATATATGTAGGGCTTAGAGTTATGTACTGTTACATGAAGATTATTGTGTACGTGTAGTACTCAAACTTCAATCACATGATTAAGACACAAGAAGTAAGAAAGAGATTTTAAAATTTCGCACAGCTGCCATCTTGTGGTATGGAAAATATTGAAATAAATTAGATGCCAGTGGATTAACATTTGTATAAGGATTTACTGTACCACGTTTCACTGCACTTGGATGGTTAAATTACGAGAAACGACCATGATAATATTTATACTTCGCGTCGCCACCATGTTGGATTTGTGATCACCAGGTTATTGAAAGTCCTATAGGTGAACTTATGTTCATAAGCACTATGAACGTAAAAAAATCAGTTTGATTGCTTTAGTAGATTCTAAATATTCCGGATGATCGTCATGTTGGATTGTTATATGTATAGGCCATAGAGTCATGTACCTTTAAAGGAAAATTATAGCGTAGGTTAATTATTCAAACTTTCGCTTAGATCGCATGATTACGTCACAAGAAATAAAAACTTAATTTAAAAATTCGCACAGCCGCCATCTCGACGTTACGTAAACAATTGAACTAAATTACATACCAGTGCATTACAATGTGTACAAACATTTGCTGTTCCAAGTTTCATTGCGTTTGGATCATTAAATAGCGAGAAAAGTCTATTTAAAACCTTCAACTTCGCTTGGCCGCCATGTTCGTTTTGCAGTTAACCGGTTTTCCAAAGTCTCATATATGAACTTCCAGTAGTGCCCTTAACCTCTGTGCAAAATTTCAGGGTGATACCGGTAATAGGTTCAGAGTTATAGAATGCCGGTGAAATAATTCGCACAGCCGCCATATTGAGGTTATGTAAACAATGGAACAAAGTTAGATGTCGGTGCATTACAATGGATAAACATATACTGTACCAAGTTTCATTGCGTTTGGATGGTAAAATCGCGAGAAACGTCTATTTAAAAGTCGCAACTTCGCTTGGCCGCCATGTTGGTTTTGTAGTTACCAGGTTCTCAAAGGTCACATAAGTGAACTTCTAGTAGTTCCCTTTATGACCATACAAAATTCCAGGATGATATCGTTAATAGTTTCGGAGTTATTGAATGCTGGTGAAATTGTTCGCACAGCCGTCATGTTGGATTGGTGAGACGTAACATAATTTCAAGGGCACGGTCGGGGTCGCCCGAAATAGTGCTATGAACTAATCGAGTTTCATTGAAATCGCTCCAGCCGTTTAGATTTTATTAGGGGGGGGGACACACACACGAATCACACACACACGTACACGCACACGGACAAAAGGTGATCTCATAAGCCTTTTTTTTTAATTGAAAATAGGCTAAAAATGAACATTGTAAAGAAATCAATGGCAAAGTTTTAGACCAAATCCCGGGATCATCGAGAACTTACTTCAGTGTGAATAATTTGTTTACTGAAGATGAGAGTGAACTTCTACAATTCCCAATAGAATTTTTAGACAGCGTAGGCATGAGTGGATTGCCACCACATATCATTCGACTAAAAGAAGGCTCAATTGTGATTTTGTTGAGAAATATTAATGTTACCCAAGGTCTGTTGAACGGTACTAGACTGTTGGTTTGGAAGATGTATGACAATTGCTTACACCTGGAAATTATTACTGGCGTAAATGTTGGAAACAATGTCCTACTACCTCTCCTTGACCTTACGCCATCAGATACTTCTATGCCATTTTCATTCAAAAGGAGGCAGTTTCCAGTACGTTTGGCTTTTTATATAACTATCAATAAAGCTCAAGGTCAAATACTAGATCAAGTAGGCATTTATTTACCTCAACCGGTGTTTAGCCACGGACAACTTGACTGTAAGCCGCACTATCGCGAGCAAAATCCTTTCATGACGTCAAAGTTCAAATAGAACCAAAAGGCAAGCGAACAGCAAATGTCGAATGGCAGGAAGTACTATTAGAATTTTGAAACGAATGTTGCGGGGGAGCACAGACCTCAGCAAACTGGGCACAGATTAAATAACAATTATACAAGGACGTCCGCATCCCTAATACGATAACTGTCCTGCGGTAATGGTAAAAAAATTACTATTATCCTACATCGGGGAATACTATCCTACATCCAGTTATTTCATTCCCTCAGTTCTATAACAAAGATATACTCAATCAAATTTACAGCTTAATAAATATTAATTCCTTCTGTGTGAGTTATCTTTTCATTTCTCATCAATCGCCTTTACTTACTATTCTATCTGTAGGGGTGGAGGCGATAGCTGTCTTTACAGAGATGTGCAAATTATTAGATGCGATGTCAGTTTTCCAAAATTGCATTTTTACTTTTCACGGTTTAATGCACTAAGTATGTTTACAAGGCGATGAAATTACTTCAAATGTTTAACCAAGACTCCTAATTATATTTTCATTTAAGAAACTCAAATTAAAATGTTTTTTTTTTTTTAATTTCCACTAACAGAGGAGCCTTGCAAATGCAAAATGACACACGTTTCGTTTTTATTACTTCACTCTACTTTAAGTGTGAATTTAGAGCAGAGGGATTTGGGGTCTTTTAACTGTTGAACGCTATTGAACTATTCAAAAATTCATGAACTATGCATTGAAATCACCTGACTTGAATTCTAAAGTCAATGAAAAATTGAAAATGGACCCAGCTCAGATATCCCTCGTAATCCAATAATCTGAAAGTTTCCAGACGCAATTCCTTATGGGAAAAGGTGTAATTCCACGGGAGAGGAAACACTACTAAGTAGGACAACAAAAGAAGTTGGTCAATAAAATGATTTTGAATAAAAGTAATTACGACTAATTAAAATTATTTATTTAATTCTATTAATTTGCATACCTCTATATGTTAACCAAGAGTTACATCTCTAAATTCAAATATAAGAGACCCATCTTTTATTTTAAATGTATACCATTGTTCATAAGTAGACAAAACACCAAATTGTACCGCTGTAGCCTTAAATTGTGTGGATATCTCTATCTACTTAGTATAAAACAAAGCTCCCAATTCTTGGATGTAACGGGTAATCTCGAGAGCAACTTGATGGATTTTGATGCGGTTTTCACCATTCTGTAAAAGATTTCTCGATGAAGGATTAGGTACAAAAACATTTATTTATGACCAAAAGAAGCCGAGCATTTACGATTTCAGTGAATTGAGTTGAAGAAAAACCTAACGTCCATGTGTCTTTTAAAAAAATCGATATTCTCTGAGAATTGATCAGCATGAAAAGTTCTGCAAGAAAGTCCGCGACAGCTCCCACATCGACCACTGTAAGGGTTTTTACGTTTTCATTTCTTCCAGCAATCTCCATTCAGTGGAAATTTAAATTACTAGCTTCAGAGTGAGTTTACGAGCTTGCGAGCGACCTATCACCCTAGCTTCAGCCAGCATCAAACTGCCGAGTCGTGTTGAGTTAATTCTTCAGAGAAGAGTATAGCTTATGTGTTTGGAGTTAGCTGTTCACCTCGGCATGACGCCCGTGCGCCTTTTAAGCTTACGCAGGGTAAATAGTGGGACACACACCGAGAGGACAGGCAGACACCCACACATTTGATCTCATAAGTCTACTTCATCATTTACCCAATAGCGACGTACCTTAAATGTCTGTTCAGGTCACTAGCATGAACACATGCAAATGTCATATGGACAGAAGTGCTGTAGGATTGTTGAAGTGAATGCTGCGGAGCAGCACGGGTCTTCTAGTTATTATTATTATTATTATTATTACCTACAAATTTAGCCACACACCAGCAACTGTAGTGGTAGGTTCTTTTACATTCCTGAATCTATGACATGGACCCGCCGGCTTTACTTCCCCTCTGAAGGATTTTAACACTCTTAAAAAAGTCCTCTCGGCACGCCGGAAGGCGGAGGTAGATTTAACCGGGCAAACTTGGGGATAGGCGAAAATAGGAAGAATATGAAGGTTTTCGTAGAAGGATCAGAACTCATTTATTGCGGGAAAGTATTTTATAATTGGAGATTAATTAACTTTGTTTTTCGCCATTTTATGCATATTTTAAACATTTTATTGTCTTATGGGGACGGTAACCTTCTTGTCATTTGGGGTCCATTTTTAGCGTACTTTTCACATTTTGCAAAAATGAGGAAAAAGTAGACTTATGAGATCGGGCAAATGTGTGTCTGTCTGTCTGTCCATCTGTCTGTCTGTCTGTCTGTCTGTCTGGCTGTGTGTGTGTGTGTGTGTGTGTGTCCCCCTATCAACTCCTAAACGGCTGCAGCAATCGAAACAAAATTTGGTAGGAGTAAAGATGTACACCTGAATATCTCACGGCCATAATTGAAAATGATATCTGTGCTACCATCTGCTGAAAAATCGCATTTGAAATTTGAGCTCCATGTTGGATATCTTGGAAGGTATAAATGGGAGCTATTTCATAATTGGCACACGTATAGATAATAATATGGCAGTTTAATTTCCAGGAGGCCATACATGGCAGTGTTTCCAAAATGATTATAAGCCTGCTGATAAGTCCAAAGTTTAAATGCATATAACTCCTACACTATCAATTGGATTTCAACCAAATTTCGTATGTGGTATGTGTGCATAAACAGATATGACTGAACGTATTCTTAAGAGCCACCAGGGCTACCAACTGTTAATAAAGGCTCTCAATTTTTTTTATCCAAATACCCATATATCAGAATGTATGCAAGCCGACAGCTTTAAACTATGCACACTTATAGTACCTGACATTCTATATTAATTTGGAGTAAGTTATATACGCCAGTGCTGCCAACATGATTCTAAGCCTGCTGAGAGCTCCAACTTTAAATACATGTAACTTCTATACTATCATTTGGATTTCAACCAAATTTCGTGTGTGCTATGTGTACCACGACAGATATGACTATGCCGATTCTTAAGAGTAACCAGGGCTGCCAACTGTTAATAAATACTGTCTATATTTTTGTTAACTTAATATCAATATATCAGAAAGTATGCAAGCCATTAGCTCTAAACTTTGCACACGTATAGTACCTGGCATTCTAGATTAATTTGGAGTAACTAATATAGGCCTAGGCCAGTGCTGCCAACATGATTCTAAGCCTGCTGACAGGTCCAATTTTAAAATGCATGTAACTTCTATACTAACTAATGGATTTCATTCAAAATAGGCACAACAACAGATCATATTATTTCAGATTATTTCTGTCCAATACATGCATGCCATTGTTGCCAACATGATTTTACGCGCGCTGTTAGATCCAATGTTTAACTGCATGTAACGTCCATGCTATCCATTGGACTTCAACCAAATTTTGTTTTCTGTACCTTAGGAGATGGAACTAAGAATATATTCAGTCACCAGGGCTGCCAACTGTAGTTCTCTATTAGGCTACATTATGACAAGTATACAGTATTTCGAACTAATTAGAAATTTCGTTATTACCAACTTATTTTTGTCATTATTCAAGATAGATCCATATAGATTAAACATTGGCATGAATCTTAAATTTTAAGAAAAGTAGCCTCTTTAGTTCGTCACGGAACTACTTGTTATACTTGTGGTCACACTGTCCTTATGCAAGGTTTCGACACTGATGTGTAACTATCTAACGGTCTGTTACTTCTTCACGCAAAATTTTATCTCCTGCAGAGATTTTGGTTGTTTCCTCCGTTTAGGGGCTGCGACAACGCGGTCATGTAACCCCGTGTACTTTGGGTGAGTGTAGAATCTGTCTGATAAACGGTGTGAATTGTAATGGCTGTAGTAGTCTTAATTCAGGTAAGGACTGCAGACGGTCAATTTCAAGCAGTAGTTCCTAATGTTGCTACCAGGTACTACCGTCAACGACACCTAGCTGTGAACTTGGCTACTAGATGCCACCCTAACCAGCAACTCGCAACGAACGTTGGAACTTCCCCTCCAAAGGAAAGCATACTGAGGGATTTTAGCTCTCTTAGAAAATCCGACGACTTCGGCCGGCTTTGAAACCGCGACCTTGGGCATAGACATTCTGCATGCTTCTGGTTACGTCACCGAAGCCGCTTCCCACTTAGATGAAAATACTGAATCTGATCACGTGCAAGTGCGTTGTCATGGCAACGTCTGATGGCTCATCCCTCATCAATTTAGTAGTGTTGCCATGGAAACCTCTGATAGCTCTTGGCTTTTTCTTATAATTCCGAAATCATTTTTCTCATCCCTTGGCATAATGGTGGGTCATATCAAAAATTATTTCAGACAAAAGTTTTAGGTAATTATTAGGGGAATATTGTCCATTTCGTACGGTTTTGATATTGTGCCTATTAAGAGAGATATGATTAATGTTTCCCGAAAATCCCACTTTTCCCACCCCTTTGGTCAATGGTTGGTGATATAAAAAAACTCTTCAAACATAAATTTTTGGGCTTTATCCGACACATAGTATGAACGTTGAACGGATTCGATATTTCATATATTAAGAGAGTTATAGCAATATTTCACTTTTTCGAAAAAAAAACCATTTTCACCCCCTTCTACCGATTTAGCCCAGTAACGAAATCGACCGAGATTTTATAGGTATACATATTCGGTAAAAAGTGATTGGTGAAAAATTACGGCAGTTATCGTGTCCACAAGAAACTGATATATATATACTTATGAACTGACGGTGGTTTGGGGGTCTAGGGGATGTGAAACGCGAAGATATGTCGAAATTTTCCGGAAGTCGAAACATGGTACCCATTGCAATAGTTAGCTTTCTAATGAAATCTACCTAAAATCCAATTTCCCAAAGTAACCAACAATGATTCCCTGGCGGTGTTGACCACTAATTGTTACCAGGATAACAGGGGAATGTGCAACACACCCACCTTGCTCGTTTAGTAATTTGCTATATAGCCATTTGAATGGCTGATCGTACTCAATCAAATGTTGTCAAGTACGCTTTCATCAAATTATACGTGATAAGATTCGGAAATCTCCACAAAACGTTTGAATTTTTTACTCCAACCTGACCAAATTATGTTTACTGAAGTGTTTCCTATGGGTACCCATCGCTTTACATCTTAAGAGTGTATCAGTGGTGTAACCTTGAACGGTATACAATGGTAACAAGAAGTCTGTTTTGTGTATCATTTATATCACTCAATGACTAAATCTATATCATCCAAGTGATTCGCTGCAGTATTTTTACACGATTTCAGTGCTGCCATCACGTATAATAATAATAATAATATCGTATGTCCTCGGGTGTCGGGTGCAAACTTTGTTATTTGACGCCCAGAGGGCAGCTTGCATGTCGAATTTTGTCGTTACTTTGAACGCAATGAAAGTCAAGGAGGTTAGATATCTAAGCTCCTTGACACTATAGCGCTTTCTAGTAGAGAATGGAGGAACTTTGTGTTGGCGAAAAATCCCAAGATTAATTTTGCCATCATGAACACGACCTACTGAATTCAAATGGGTTCTTTAACAAGCCAACAACGTATTACATGCGTGTCGTGATTTTTGTCGCCTTTCAAATATCACTTACCACTGTCAGGAGTGAACATGCAAGCTTAGAGTTGGTAGTCCGACACGATAACCACTCACCCACCGTGGCAAGCCTGCCATCACGTGGAAGATATTTGACAGTTTCTCATCAATGGTCAACCAAATTTCCATCAAACTGTGCACAATGGAAACACTCCTTACGGACACCCATGTCTACGTGTTTAATTGCGTCAGTGCTATGAACCGCTAATAGTACACGATCAAGTATTGACAGTCTGCTTGAGATGGTTCAATATTAGAACAACAGATTCAGTTTTATCTGAACGTTGTATGATGAATTTCATTACCTAAAAGGTTTATTTAGAGTGATTTTGTGATATTTGCCATATTAAACCACCCACGGCAACACAAACACAAATACCGAGAGACGAAATCGTGAACTTTATTTTGAATTTCCCACCGTATGGCGTTTTCAGCTACGACTGATTTTATAGGGTAAATACTTCAAGTACTTCAAACTGCAGCTCAATCCTTCTTCTTTAATGATCATTCCACCGGGTGAAGCCGGGTAATACTGCTAGTATAACTTAGCCCTATCTATCTATATATCTCACTTTCTTGTGGACACGTTAACTACCGTCATTTTGACCAATCACTTTCAAATGTATACAAAATAGGAGGCCTTTCACTAAAAAGTGAATAATCGCTACAACTTTCTTAATATGAGAAAATTCGAGTCCATTCAAAGTTCATACCACATTTCGGATAAGAAACCTATCTCGGTAAAGATTTTGATAGCACCAAACATGACCAAAGGGTTGAGAGAAATGGAGTTTTGAGAAAATAAATCATGCATCCCTATAATAATATCGTATGGCCTCGGTACCGGTTGCAAGCTTTGTTAATTGACACCCAGAGGGCAGCTTGCGTGTCGAATTTAATGCTCCTTGGAGCGCTATGAATGTCAAGGAGGTTAGATATTTAAGCTCCTTGACGCTATACCGCTTTCTAGTAGAGAAATGAGAACCTTGTGTTGGCGGAAAATCCCGAGATTAATTTTGCCATTACGAACACGACCTACTGAATTGAAATGGGTTATTTAACATGCCAACAATGCATGACACGAGTATCGTGATTTTTGTCGCCTTTCAAAAATCACTTTCCATGGCCAGGAGCGAAACTGCAATCTTGGGGTTGGTAGTCCGACACTATAACCACTCACCCATCGTGGCAAGCATGCCTCACTTAAAAGGCACAATATCAAATCCGTTTAAAGTGGTCAACATTCCTCTGAAAATTACCTAAAACACTGTTCTGAAAGAACTTTCGTATGTATACAACAATTGGCATATTATTTAAATCGAAATACTTTTCTTTACCCGGTGAAATCTATCTCTGCCCTCCGGCGTGCCAAGAGGGATTTTTAGCCTACTTTCCTCATTTTGCAAAAATTGGGAAAAGTAGACATGGGATCGATCCGGGAAAATGTGTGTCGGTCTCTGTCTGTCTGTCTGTCTATCTGTCCTTCTGTATGTCTGTGTTTGTTTCCCCCCCCCCTATCAACTCCTAAACGGCTGCAGCTATAGAAACCAAATTTGGCAAGAGTAAAGATCTATACCTGAATATCTCACGGCCATATTTGAAATTGACGCCAGTGCTATTACCCTTTCACGAATTGATTGCCGGCGGTCGAAATGAGAACTATTCTTTGTTTACTTGTGTCACACGTCACTCTGCTTCGTTGACAGGTACAGTTGTGCGTGTAGGATATAACTCAGCTCCAGTAGCTGGCCGTGTTGACATGAGCTCCTGTGACGCTTATGTGCGCTTCTAAGACAGGTAGCGCGCGCAATGCTGCCTGACTTATATGCAGACTGCGCTGTGTCATCATTGTGTCCTTCTCTTTACCCCGCAGGGCCTTTGCTACAATAATCAACAAACGGTGGCGCAGCCATACTCAGCGGCAATCAAATCTTAAATGGGTAATACCAACTGCTGAAAAATCGGAATTTAAATTTGAGCTTTATGTTGGATATCTTCAAAGTTATGCATGCGAACTATTCCAAAATTGACACAAATATAGATCATAACATTCCAGGTTAATTTTCAGAAGTTCATATATGCCAAAAATGCCAACATGATTCTAAGCCAGCCGATAGGTCCAATTTCTAAATGCATGTAACGTCTATACTATCGATTGGATTTCAACCACATTTCGTATGTACTATGTGTACTACAACAGATTTGACTGTGCGTGTTCTAAGAGTCACCAAGGCTGCCAACTGTTAATAAATGCTCTCTCTCTATTTGTTTACTCCTAATTTCAATATATCAGAAAGTATACAAGCCATCAGCTCTAACCGTTGCACACGTATAGTACCTGACATTCTAGAGTAACTAATATACCTCAGTGCTGCCAACATGATTCTAAGCTTTCTGATAGTTCAATTTTAATTGCATGTAACTTCTAAACTAACAAATGCTTTTTATCCAAAATTGGCACTATAATAGATCGTAATATTTCAGATTAATTCTGAACATCACATACATGACATTGTTCCCAACGTGAATTTACGCACACTGATAAATCCAATATCAAACAGCTTGTAACGTCCATATTATCCATTATACTTCAACCAAATTTTGTATGCGCATTATATTCCTTAAGAGATGGAGCTAAGAATATATTCCGAGTCACCAGTGCTGCCAACTGTAGTAAGTGACTCTATTAGGCTACACTATTCAGGTGTATTTCAAACTGTAGTACTTAGAAATGTTAGTGTTACCAACTTGATTTCGCCATTTTAGATAAGTCTGTATAGATTGGAATGAATCTTACATTTTAAGAAAAGTAGGCTCTTTAGTTCGTCATGGAACTACTTGTTTGTTTCGTGATAGTTCATTTTGTTTTGTTTTTTCATATCTCTGGAATCCACTATTCCACTGAAATGTAAATTATAGTGGCGGGGAAAATATTATTCAGCAACTATAATTTTTAGCCTACTATTCAATTTTGCAAAAATGAGGAAAAAGTAGACTTATGAGATCGATCCGGGAAAATGTGTATGAGTCTGTCTGTCTGTCCTTCTGTCTGTCTGGCTGTGTGTGTGTGTGTGTGTGACCCCCCTATCAACTCCTAAACGGATGCAGCAATCGAAACCAAATTTAGTATGAGTAAAGACGTATACCGGAATATCTCAAGTCCATATTTGAAAATGATGTCAGTGCTACCAACTGCTGAAAAAACGCACTAGAAATTTGAGCTCCATGTTGGATATCATGGAAGGTATGCATGGGAGCTATTCTAAAATTGGCACACATGTAGATAATACTATTTCAGTTTAATTTCCAGGAGGCCATATATGACAGTCTTGCCAAAAATAATTTTAAGCCTTCTGATAGGTACACTTTTTAAATGCATATAACTTCTACACTATTAATTGGATTACAACGAAATTTTGAATGTAATATGTGTACATAAACAGATATGACTGAGTGTATTCTTAAGAGCCACCAGAGCTGCCAACTGTTAATAATTGCTCCCTCTATTTTCTTCATCCAAATACCAATATATCTGAAAGTATGCAAGCCGACAGCCTTAAACTATGCACACGTATAGTACCTGACTTTTTAGATTAATTTGGAGTAACTTATCTACTTCAGATCTACCAACATGATTCTAAGCCTGCTGATAGGACCAATTTTTAAATACATGTAACTTCTATACCAACAGTTGGATTTCAACCAAATATCGTATGTGCTTTGTGTAACATAACAGATATGACTATAAGTATTCTTAAGAGTAATCAGGGCTGCCAACAGGTAATAAATGCTGTCTATATTTTTTACCCTAATATCAATATATCAGAAAGTATGCAAGCCAACAGCTCTATACTTTGCACACGTATAGCACCTGACACTCTAGATTAATTTGGAATAATTAATATAAGTCAGTGCTGCCAACATGATTCTTTGCTTGCTGATAGGTCCAATTTTAAAATACATGTAAGTTCTATACTAACAAATGGATTTCATCCAAAATTGGCTCAACAAGATAGCATAACATTTCCGATTATTTCTAACCAGCACACGCATGACATTGTTGCCAACATGCTTTTACGCGTGCTGATAGATCCTACGTCTAGCTGCATGTAACGTCCATTGGACTTCAACCAAATTTTGTATTCTGTAACTTAAGAGATGGAACTAAGAATATATTCAGTCACCGGGGCTGCAAACTGTAGTGCTCTATTAGGCTACATTATACCAGGAATATTTCGAACTAATTAGACATTTCGATATTACCAACTTAATTTCGTCATTATTCTAGATAGGTTCATATACTGTAGAATAATCATTGGCATGAAAAGTAGGCTCTTTAGTTCGTCACGGAATTTCTTGTTATGTAACGAAAAAGTAATGATTCGTTACTTCGACAAATTATTGTAACTATAACGGTAATTTAGTTACTATTTCGACAAGTAACTGCAACGCTAATATCGTTACTAGTTTGACAAGACCGTAACGGTAATATCGTTTCTATTTTGGCAAGTAACGGTAACGGTAATTTCGTTGCTATTTTGTCAAGTAACGGTAACGGTAATTTCGTTATTATTTTGACAAGTAACTGTAACGAAGTAGCCTACCCAACCTTGCTTCAAGCCAACCATACCGTATTACCCAGTGATAAATGTATCAAACAGTTCACTCCCCGTGTAAATATAGAAGCTAGGATGGGTTGGCACACCAAACGGTTACAATACGTAACAAAGATAGTATCTAATTGTCATACGTCAATGTTTTCATTTTATCTCGAGGCGCCATCATTCATTCATTCATTTATTTGCAATTGGGGGTGTGTCCCCCGGTGGCAAATTGGATATACATAACAAATAAATAATTATACATAACAATTCAATAACAATTATAAAACAATTAAACTGGAGTATTTACACAAATAGTCAGTCTTTTCTTAAACACACCTATATGTTTGGGAAAAGGCTCTAAGACTGCGGCAGGTAGAGAGTTCCAGTTATCAATGGCACGGTATACAAAAGAATATTTACATAATTTGTTCGCTGTGGTCGGCCCTTAACTTTGAAAGGATGATCGCTCCTACCCATGTAAGTGGGCTTTCCCATTCGTTTGCTAAGCTCACCCCATGCTGGTTGATTTGTATACGTGTTGTACATAGCGCAGAGTCTAGATTTCATCCTCCTAGCCTCCAGTGATTCCCACCCAAGTTTCTTTAACATACGGCTCACACTGCTCCTGGGATTAAAGTCACTGAGCACAAATCTAGCGGCCTTACTTTGTACCATTTCCAACTCATTGATGAGCCCTACTTGATATGGATCCCAAACCGCCGAGGCATATTCCAGGATAGGTCTTACAAGTGACAAATAGCCTAATTCTTTAGCAGAGGTACTACTTCCTTTTAATACCCTCATTACAAAGTGCAGGGATTTGTAAGCTTTTGAAACTACACATCCTACATGACTACTCCATTTCATATCATTCCTTACGTGAACGCCCAAATATTTGCAAGAATCTTCTTCTACAAGTATTTCCGAGCCAATGTTATATTGAAAATCCTGCCTTCGCACTTTCCCTATTTTTAAGAGACTACATTTTCTTGTGTTTATTTTCATTTTATTTACAATCGCCCACTTATAGACCAGGTTTAGGTCCTCTTGAAGCATTGCATTGCCTTGTGAGTCATGTATTTTTCGATATGGCAATATGTGCTCTATATGTCGAGTTAAATATATCCATCACGATATTTGTTATCTTGAGTGACTTTTAAACCTCGATACCATCTTCGACACCTTGAATAATCGAGTATATAAGCGGAAATTATACACATGTTGATAGACTGACCCTGATGAAATGAGCGCATGTGACCCTAAGAAAACCGTTTACTTCAAGTCTCAAGTTTCCATGGCCGGTGTGAAACCTGTGATGCTTTATGGGAAAAATGGTTGGTCCTTCACCTTGAAACAGCAACAGAGGACATATGAGGCAGAAATGAAAATGTTACGCTGATGACATGGGGAGATCATTGAAAGGTATGGTGTGGGCTTCCATCTCTGGCAATGTCGTGCAACCCGCTTCCGTTGGTATTATCATGTCATTCCTCCTATCGACAAGTTGGTCGCAAGAACTGCACTCAACATCGACGCTTCAGTGCTTCGACTGAAATACGATGGTTAGACGTAACCAAAGAGGACATTGGCCAACCCTCTGGCGATAAGGTGGATCGTGGCAAGTGGCCAACAATGAGGCTGTATAGCGAATCCTTCCTAGCGGGCTAAACACTTGACGAAGATAAACGGAAAGTTGCTAACAAGAATGGCCTATCTTCTTCTTCAGGACAACCAAGGCTTGGGGGAAAGATACCTTTTCATTCCGACTGTACAATAAGGGGTGGGGATCTTAACTCCCTTGTAGTTTTATTTACCGTATATATTTATTTATTTACTTTTTTTATTCTTCTTTATTTGTTTCACCCAACTTTGGTGTATATGAAATAAATTACTTTTTATTGTTTTGAGCTTTCCTTTTAGCCCAGTATTGCCTCATCCTTTGAGATCCTGCTTCCCTTTCTTCGGCAGAGATGTGGATCGTATGCTTTTGTTTGAGTTTCACTTGGAACCGTTGCTTCTTATCCTTGGTGACGGTTTTGGCTGTTTTGTCCATGAGCATGCTGTCTGTAATTTGTAGTTCCACGAGGTCTTTCTCGGTTTCCTTAAACCAAAGAGGTTTTGTTTTTTACTACGAAAGTGGTCGAAGATCTTTTTTGGTTAATCTATTTGAATACTTTTTTATTATTATTTATTTATTTATTTATTTATTATATAGTACTAAACAGCAGGTAACTAATGTTTCGGCCGTGATCATACTGCCATCATAGAAATTAACAGTTATAACTACACACTGCAAATACTCGTCAGTCATCAGTAGGTCAATATAGATGGCCTATCATTTGTCAAACAAATCATATACGAGGCACGTCCAGAAAGTAAGTTCCGTTTGGTAATAAAATTAAATTGGGTACAGATACAGAAAAATTATTTATTGCACAACATTCTACACCTCTTAAACTACTTTTCGACATAATTGCCGAACTTTTGCAGGCATTTGTCATAGCGTGGCACAAGTTTTTGGATACCTTCTTCATAGAAGTTTGCCGCCGACCCGTAAACGAGAGTGAAGACTCTCCTGTAAGATATCCTACAGTTTGGCCACAACTGTTAGGCAAATTGCGTGCTTACCAGGATAACTGCGTATGTTTAGGAGTTCTCCTGACCACATACGCAATTTGCCTAACAGTGGTGGCCAAACAGTAGGATATCTTACAGGGGAGTCTTCACTCTCGTTTACGGGTCGGCGGCAAACTTCTATGAAGAAGGTATCCAAAAACTTGTGCCACGCTATGACAAATGCCTGCAAAAGTTGGGCAGTTATGTGTAAAAGTAGTTTAAGAGGTGTAGAATGTTGTGCAATAAATATTTTTTCTGTATCTGCACACAATTCAATTTTATTACCAAACGGAACTTACTTTCTGGACGTGCCTCGTATAATAGTTGTTAAAATTTTCTAATTACAGGGTTGGTACTCGTGCAATACCTAAATACAATACAATTTTGCCATCACTACGGTAAAGTACCTGCAGAATTCGCATTCAAAACTAGTGTTAGACGTTCAATTTAAAATAGCATTAAAATCAACAAAAACGAATACTTGAATACAATGAAAGGAAAATAATTAAATTCAATTAAACAGCGTAAAACATTAAGAAAAAAAGAACGATAGGATAACAGCCCCAACCTCCTAATCGAAAATATACTTACGTAAAATGACACAATTCGCACTTATTTTTCATAGAGCTGGATCTTCAAAATTAAGGCCGAACCTCGGATAATAGCATTAGCTATGTCCTTCAGAAGGTACTTTTGTAGGAGATTTTTAATTTACAAGGTTGTAGCTCCTGTTTGCTAAGCAAAAGACAGTCTAGGCTACTTTTTTTTTAATACATGACATTTCACGAATTTCAGAGAGTTGAACATTGATATTTCTACTGATGACAGTATGAGGAATTTATAGTAGCTATGAAAATTTTATGAATTTTAAAGAAGTATAATGTATAACGTATGAAGTACGCTTTAACGTGAAATGTTAAATAAATTCTTTTCTGCCATCTGTTGGCGTATAATGGTATTTAATGTACATTATGTTAATGTATGAGTATTTATGCATTTGGTTTTGGTAATAATAGAAAATGATCTTGATAGACTTCTATTATTGATTTTGAATGTTTATGTAAACAGCAAATGTTTTAGCTCCTGATTGCTACCCGTAATTCATGTTATTTCTAAATATTAAATACGTAATATTTAACTGTATGTAAAGCGCTGAGCCTTGATATTTGGAATGTTTATTGAAGAGGGTGGTATTTAAATGATAATCATGCTAAATTTCTGTATTGTGGTGTAGCATTGTTGTTTTAATTGCGGAGCGTAGTCGTAATATTTCTTTTGTTGCCATCGGGTGGCTTTCTGTAATAAATTGTATCGTTGACAGCTAATGGAAGCTGGAAGCAGATATACAGGGTGTTTCAGTGAGAGTGTGCCAAAACAGATACCGGAAATCCGAGCAGCCACACGGTGCACATCGACATAGTCTCCGGAGCCATTCAAAGGTGCTATGGACGTAAACATGTATGTAATACGGGCTGAGGGTCCTGAGTAGTTATGTTGGTTGACAATAAATGTGTACACTGATGTAAATGTGTAAATATGGATAACACTAAAAAGGTGTCCTTCGTTAGCGTAGTTGGTAGCATGCTGAACTGCTGTGCCCAAGATCGCGGGTTTAAACCCGGCCGAAGTCGTCGGATTTTTTAAGAGCGTTAAAATCCTTCAGTATGCCTTCTTTCAGAGGGGAAGTAGAGCCGGCGGTCCCATGTCATAGATTTATGGCATGTAAAAGATCCTTCCATTAACTAAACTTGTGTGAAGCTAAATTTCTAGGTTAGATTTCGTTGTAACGCTCTATTAAAGTTCCAACGTTCACCACTAGGTGTCAGTGATATCTGGTAGCGAAAGTTGGAACTACTTGAAATTGAACGGAACTTATAGCTCACCCTATGGATGTCCACTTGAAGCAACTACAGCCTCTGGCGAGCCGAACATGTCCTCGGACACTTCCGGCACTAAAAGCCATACGCCAAATAAATAAATAAATAAATAAATAAATAAATTGTGTATTGTATATTTGTTTCATTAGTTATTTACAGTAAACGTGTACATTATTACACAGGTAGCAGTGTAACTGATGACCATGTCATGAACGGACCAGAGTTATTGCATCAGTGTGTACAAACTGATAAAAGTTGCTCAACATGATGGCCACCAATCTCGATACAAACATGGTAGCGACGTACGAGATTCTGTATTACTGTGCTACCTTCTGGAAGATATAGGAACCACAAACACAGTAATGGTCGTCTACAAGTTTATGCCCATGTTTCCACTAGCTACCTTTTAATAGTCTATTGTTCACATTTACTGTCAATAAGCAATACACATAACTAACTACTCAGAACACCCCAGTCGTGTTACACATGTTTACGTCCATAGCACCTTAAGGTGGCCTTGGAGACTATATGTTCCCTGTGTCAATGTGCTCAATGTGGTGGCCAGGATTGCCAGTATCCATTTGGCACGCTCTTTCTGAAACACCCTGGGTATGTTAAGAAGAGTACCAAACTACAGTTAGTCTACCCGTAGTCCTACATGCCACCTTACATTTTCATAACAATGTGACATTTCCCAAGTTAGAGTTTCTATAACTGAATATGCCAAGGACGCAGTACGACACTTGAGAACAGCAGTCACTCCTTGCGGCTACTAGCGACCTGTAGCATGACTAAATTCGTGCTGTCCTTATACAGATGTAGGGAATAGCTAAATTCAACCCAGGAACCAGTCAACGAGACTTTACAAACAGCTTTTGTGTGTAAACACCAACAGCTGTGAGAAGCGTAAAGAAGTTAACACGTTACAGCGTGTATCCAGCTGGTATCCAGTTGAAAATCACACAGGTAAGCCATGAGAAGGTTGGTCTAGCGGAGGGACGGAGAGGGGGGGGGGGGGAGGAGGTGGAGAGAACCTGTCCAACCATATAGATGTTACTCCTCCCCCTTGCCTGTATCACACACATTACATTCTAGCGTTGTTGCCAGACTGATTACTGAGTATATCGTCCCACAAAGTAACACGGATTTTGGAGAGAACGACTCACTGTACGCGGATCCACGCCGGACATCATTTCTCTTTATTTTCTGTTGTTATACTACACAATTTAGTGCAAGGGTAGGTGGCCTCGCTGTTATTCCCCTTATAAAACAATAAGGTAACGTGCCCGAAATCCGTCCTCTTGCCTTAATTCGTCCCCAAATTTAACTTCTATGGATAGTGCTACCATCTTCCGAGAGGAGCTGGAAACTCTTCAGAACCATTCAGTTGACTACTGGCAGTGACACACCTGATTTGTTCTGTTCGTTTACGCTGTAATGTTTTTCAAATATAGTTATTGTGAGAGGTTGCAAGAGTGTCAAATTAACTTTATAACGTTATATTGACGCCTCGTGGTAAGGTTTTCAACATTTAGCGGTTGATAATACTTACTGCTTGAATATTGCGTACTACTTGAATACAACCGTGTGACTGTAGTCGTTCGGTCAGGAGCCCTCGCCACTTTTGTTGTAACTGGAGACCTAATTCCGTCCCGTTTGCGCTTCTCAAATTTAATTCTGGTCAGAGGACAGGAGAGAGGCAAAATTGAAAGGAGGTGTGTTCTATTCCCACCTCAGTCTTCCTAGAAGTGGTTTTCCGTGATTTTTGCGATATTTGTATGTTGTTATACTACACAATTTAGTGCTTGTGTGTAAAAATATATGAACATATTACTTACATCTCAATAATGTTATTATAAGAGATCTCAAGACTATTACAATACATTTTCCATAAAATAAATGGCCTCTTTGCCATCTCTTGATAAATACAGTACATTTGCATTTGTCTGTTGGCACAGGCTAGAGTAAAATGTGGCTTTTCACCGATGTCTCAGTCTCACTCATGGCTGTGATTATAGCCTATGGAAGCTACTGAGGTATGGTGGTGCTTAGTAAAGACATTCAGGGCACAGTCAGTGCCTGAGGATGCTGTGAAAGGTTCTACTCATAGGGTTAGTACTTGCTGTTCTGACTCAGTGAGGAAAGCAATGGCAAACTACCTCACTCCTCTTCTTGCCCAGTACCCATCAATATAGCGCTGCCTTGTTTGTTTTTTTGTGGATATCTACCCACATAAACTAACGACGGTACTTTTTGATGAACCAACCAGCCTTCGGGATGACTACCTAACAGGCAGACAGACAGACTTACAGAAATGAATAGATAATAACTGGATAGAGGGGACGGAATTAGGATACCTTATTTGGAACATCGAAATTCGCGTTCGTTCGATTATTTATTGTTTTTGTTTAGGAAAGATTTATTTAGTAGAATCTCACCAGCAATACTATTAGGTATGATGTTGAGTTTCTTAAATCAGCTGTTTAATTATTTCTAACTCCAAAAATAAATTTCAGAATTGACGAATTTGCTTAAGGGGACGGTATTTGGGCACTTTACCTTAACTAACAGCATAGTGCAAACATTAAGTAACAGGACGAGCGATTAACCTGCTAGACATGTTATATAAGTAAACTAAACCATTCTTTACCGCCATTGTTGTTGTTAAACAAACAACTGGAGAGTTAAGTGAGCTGCCAGTGGCATGTATTTGAAGGTAGAAGGTGGATGAAAGCGAAGTGCTTCAGGATCTGCGCAAGATATAGGCCTACAAGTTATGATCATAAGAATTAGATAATAATAACGATAAACTCAGTAATTATTCTATGTTTATTACCGTGTCTTGTTCGGGGTTTCGCCTAGGTTTTACATTGTAGAAAGTGATTTGTTTTGATTTGTTGATTTCTCATTAATCTTCTCCTTTTATTTAATTACCATAGTTCTTGCGCGGTCAGACACCGGGGATTCTCTCAACGATTGCAGTGGTTTAAACTATAACATGACCTATTTATCTTTTTGGTGAAAGTTCCAACGATTTAAATATGGTATATAGTGTGATTTCTTTTAGTTTCAGTGCAGGATAGAATGCTCATCCCAGTTCAGACAATATTTCAAATCCCTACTTAGTATAAAACAAAGTCCCCGATATTTGTTTGTTCCGGGTAATCTTGAGAACGGCCGGATGGATTTTGAAGTGGTGTTCACCATTCAGTAAAGGATTTGTCGAGGAAGGTTTCTGTAGAAAATAATATATTTATTACCAAAGGAAGCCGAGCAGTAACGATCTCAGTGAATCGAGTCAAAGGAAACCTACCGTCCGTGTGCTGGGTAAACCGTTAAAAATATTTATATACTGTACTATGAGTCTAAGAATTGTTCAGCATGAAAAATTCTACAAAAAATGGTCCGTGTCAGCATATCTCTATTTTCAATACATCGCCCACTGTACGTGTTTTTATGTTTTCATTTCTTCCAACAATCTCCATTCAATTACTAGCTTCGGAGAGAGTTTACGAGCTAACGTGCGACCATATCACCCCAGTTTCAGGCTTCGTTCCGCAGAATACACAGTCAAGTTTAGATTGGGCAGAGGGGGATTTGTGTTTCCTGCACCACGCTATTTTTAAATTAGGGCTTAGCCAGCTTGAAGTACAGCGTTGTCAACTCTCCAACGTAGCCGCTAAGAGCAATCAGTGATACTGGACAGAACTGTATGCAACTGTGCAACACTGAAGACCTGACAAGCGAGCCGGCCGGCAGTTAGGAACGGACTGTGGACTCCACGTGGAGAGATAGAGAAAGCTTGCTATTGATCAGTGCGTGCTACTGCCTAACGTTTGAATCGCTGGTCGTTAACGAGGAAAGTGAGAGAACTATACTTCATGTGGTAGTTAAGAAAGAGGTGCTCGCCATTATGATTCCGTAGATTCGCGACCACTTTGGAGTTGAAGTGTCTAGCATTCTTAGCCATCATGCCTGAGGTCTGTGCTCAATTCCAGAATTAAATTTCTTGGCAAATCTGGAAATCAAACCTGGACCTCAAGAGGTGACAGGCAAGAATGCTAGCCACTGCGCAAACAAATAAACAAACAAACAAACAAACAAGCCAACAAGATGGTATATCGGCTTTCACGGCCAGTGAATTAAAAATCAACAATTTTTCTAGGTTTTTGCCGTGTCTTGTGGGGGGTTTCGCCTACGACACCAAGCTGGCTCATCAGCAGGCTCTTGGTGTCCCCGACCGGACCCCCACAGGAGTAACGAACTTCGCGCAATCTCCCTTTATATAAAGTGCAACTGCACCTGTTTGCTGCGAGAACTAAAAGCTCATGCAGCCGTGAGTCCCGGGCGGGGACACCGAGAGCCCGCTGGTGAGCCAGCTTGGTGTCCTAGGCGAAACCCCACACAAGACACGGCACAAACCTAGAAGAATTGTTGAGTTTTAAACAAGCCTACGTTCGCTGAGTGGATATGGCTTTCTAAGAAGATGATGAAGAAGAAGAAGAAGAAGAAGAAGAAGAAGAAGAAGAAGAAGAAGAAGAAGAAGAGTTAAACAAGCTCATTGCAACCCTCCGGGTGCTGTACCTACCATACTTAAAATGCTGTGCGAAGTCTCTCTGGCTGGGTTGCTGCTAAGTCTGGAGTCTAAAGCAATGCAAAACTCTTATTTAAGAGGGCAAAGAAGTACTCTAGGAAGTGAAATGGGGTCAAATGTTCGTTCTGTAGGTCAGCAGTTCTAACACATCCAACTTCCTACTTCCTGCTAATGGGCCATTACTCTATCCGAACAATCAGTACTTAATGTTATTGATGTACTCGCGTCAAACATGATTTAAAGTTTCGTTCCACTGGCTAATTTAAGAAAGTGATTGATAAACTTTGGGTGACGGAATGAGCTATTGTGGTTACTAGCGAGCTGAAGTTAAGATTTTAAATACCGTACTGCAATTAAGTTGACGAACAAAAGTATAGCTACTGTATCACTGTATAGCTATACATGTATTGATCAGAGTTAGAGTGTAAACTTAACTTACTTATAGCATTTTAGCTCCCTTGTATAATAAGAATATATTTTGAGAATAGCATTATTATTATTATTATTATTATTATTTTATTTTTACCTCTGAGTTGAGCCTTTATGGACTACGTGTTAACAAGCAATCTCATTTCATATAATTGAGCCCGTAAGCCTCATGTCTGGTGATATTGTTACCTCTGTAGAATGTGTATTGCCGTTCACATCGGCCAGAATGAGCCGTCACGATATCGAACCTGATCCACTTACTTAATATGACTTCAGTGGGGAACGACACTCCCACTTTCTGAGGCACATTATTTTGTTTTCAACCTGCGGATTTATTAAAGGAAATTACAACACTGAATATGCTTAATATCTTACAATTGGATGAATTGAAGTTCCTTTTATGGTAACGTTAAGGTATTTACATCGCAGAGATGCGAACGCAGGACACCGGACACTACACGACTATAGTAGTACTTACGACAAGATTCTGATCGTCAAGAAGACGAGACACTTCTACGTTTGTGCTCCTAAAATTGAGGCACGTTTTTGTCAGTGCTAAACTGTTTGTATAATACAGCGCAAGGGAGTAGTGCGAGATATTCAAGTGTACAGCGTATTTGTTATAATTACTGTAACACGCCGTGTGAAGCATATTATTGGAAACTGAGGCTACAAGAATATTTTCTGTGATTTGTAAATTAAGAAAGTAGTCGAAGTACCCTAGTGTCTATAGAAGCTGTGGCAGACATTCATGGTCATTTTTGTAACAGTCTGCACTGTGTAGAGCCAGTGTTTGATCTAGTAGTACCGTTAAAATCAGTGATATTCCCACCAAACCATCATGAAATTCTTGTACGAGCACGTGCAACCGTATACTTTGACTAGCCGATGACGATGCAGTAAAAACCACCCATGGAGGGGGAGTGGCTGGCGTTAAAACCCACATAAAAAGGATGAAAGCGATAGCTTATCGCAGAGCCGAGGATCGAGCTCAGTCCTTGACTTAAGGCTGTAGCTCGAAGGCGCGGACAAGTCCAGCTATCAAAATGCTTTTTGTTATAATTCAGGACACTGGTCGTACCATTTGACAGATGTAAGGTTCTACACTGTCGTTTTTGAAGCTTTAGATTTTCTGGTTCAGCTCAGATGCAACTATAATTATATTTACAAGAGTTTTGGGAATGATTAAGAGCAGACGTACGACTTCGGAAATCTCAAACGCAATCATAACTGGTCGTATCATTTGTCGGCACATAAAGGATCAGTGCTCTTCGTTATTATTTTATTTTAATCCTTAGGAAGCATTGTATTGGTTAGAAACATTGTTGAGGGTATCCAAATGGATGGTACAACTGTTATAAACATGTGTTAAGGAAACAAGGACAGCAGTTGTCGCTGCCAAGTTGAGCAAAGCACTCCAGTGAGAGTGGAATTACTTTGGTTTTGTCTTCTGTGACAAGAATGTACATTTTCACGAGTGTGTTAGGAATTTTAGCTACAATTGAACTACGATAACATTACGGGTGTATAACTTAAGCATGAGCTTGCATACAGGACTGCAGTTTGTACAGCTCATTGTAATAGAAATGTGATTTACGAAGTGAATGTGAGATGGCCAATTGATGTGTGCCTTGGACACGCCGCGAATGGAATGCAACGGTCGCCAGCTGTGACCGCGACTGTCACTTGTTTTCCCGGCAGGCAACGTATTATGGGACTACGGACGACAGAGTTAGACTTTTATGAATGTGAGCTACCAATGTTAATTTCTGGTACAGAGGAGAGATGGCTATTAAGCATTATTACTATTATTTAATGATACATTCACGTTATGTTTTGGGTCTATGTTTAGCCAGAGTTTAACACACATTTTGGTGTGAAATAAATATGAGAAATTCAGATGTAAAAAATCCCTTCACGTTAGTGTGGGTTTATTTAGACCAGATCAGACAATGTATATGGTTAGTAATCATGTTATGTGTCTTGAGAGACTATTTGATGATGGGGTAGATGATGATCACCCACATTGGTATTATTGCCGGTAGTGAAGCTTGCCTCTTCAACTCATTAGCCGAAGGTTCAGCGAGCCGAGAGCCGCAGGTATCCGCCGATTATTGGCGCGTGGTATTGTGTTACCCGTTGGAGGTAATGTTTTCATTGAGTTGACATTTCCATGACAGTGTTTTTCCTGTTGTTGTCGAGTGTCACCATGGTCATTAGGGACATAAAATTACACTATAGGGGATAAAATGCGGTATAATACTGAAATAAATCATGAGCATAATTTTTCTAAAAATATATTTCTAAACCGAACCACTAACTAAGATGTTGAATGGATCTGAACTTGAACTTATATTTTTATTGAATGACCGACACTATCGAGCAGCTGATATTTATTTTACACATTGAATAGACAGAGCTGACACTCTTTTCAGACTACGATGTTCCCAATGCCATGGAAACCCTGCAAGGCGAGGTCATTCGATAACAATGTGACATGAGTCGCAGTTTTCACAGTGCAGTCGCCACTCTAATTTCACTCTCGTAGATGACTATCGGACGCAAAGAGCGATCTGATAAGCGTAGGTAGGAGGATATTAAATGAATATGTGATACTTGTAAGGGTGTATAATTTTACCAACCTTGTCCTGTGTGTAATAGTTTACTATTTTTCTTTGATAGCACTTGGTTGTTATTTTGCTTTGATTTTTCTCCGTTACGGATGCTTATCATCTCGCATTAACTTCAGATAGGATTAGCTAACAAATTAACGTAAATGTTAATGTTGGAAGTGACACCATTTATTTTTATTGTTGCTGTAAAGGTAAATGGCCCTAGCCTTGTGAACAAATTAACTGTCTTGTTTTGCTGTAGATTCATTGCCTGTAATTATTCGTATTTTAACTGATATTTTTGTAATTGCTTAGGGTGCATTTTACGTGTCACGTTCATAGTTTGCTTGCTGTTCCACTTTTCTGTAAGAAGGACTTCGAGAGGGCTTAACTTAAATTCAGTTTACGAGATTTATTTATTTATTTATTTTTGTTGCTATTTAGACTTGCGGGCTAGCCGAGATTTTCAACCCTCTGAAGTAGGATAGGGGTTTGAATTTTTGCAATAAATTGTTAACGAGTTTTACTTAAATATGGGCTATTTATTTCTATCTTTGTGTTTGTGGGGGTGTGTTTCCTCGGGCTCGTCTATGACTTCTTTCTCACTCACCTGATCGCCTTCAGCCATCAGTCTTGTGCCGGAGCTACTCTGAGGACGCACCCGACCCTCTCAGTGTGTGGGTTCGGAGGATAAGGAAATCAGCAGGGTCATCTGCGACGGATGATCCCCTGGCGACCTTGTCTAACGGGCACAATATATATATATATGTTTACTTATTTATTTATTTATTTATTCATTTACTAACAACCCGCCTCGGCTTCGCCCAGAATCATTAACGGTTTACCCAGCATAAGCTTAAAAGGAGCATGGGCGACAGGTCCCAGACGCAATTCAGAAAAGTCGAGGTGAACAGCGAAACTCCAAACACATCTCTTTACAGAAGTCTTAACTCGACAAGACTCGACAGTATGATGCTGGCGGAAGCTAGGGCGATAGACTCACTTACTAGCTCGTAAACTCGTTCCGAAGCTAGTAATTTAAATTCCCAAATGGAGACAGTTGGAAGAAGTGAAAACGTAAAAACACTTATAGTGGGCGATATATTAAAGATGAGATATGCTGTCGCGGACTTGTTTATAGAACGTTTCATGCTGAACAATTTTTACACTCATACTCGTAGTATGAGTTTATCCAGCGTAAGCTTAAATGCGCACGAACGGCAGGTTTCTCTAGACTCGATTCACTGAAATCGTTACTTCTCGGCTTCCTTTGGTCATAAATGATTGATTTTGTACAATCCTCGGGAAATCCTTTTCAGAAGGATGAAAACCACATTTAATCCATCCTGTGGTTCTCGAGATTACCCTTTACATCTAACAATCGGGAACTTTGTTTTATACTATTAATTTCGTTTATTTATTTAGAAAAAGATTCCCGAGAGCAGAGCAGGGCACTGTCGGGGAGAACAGTACATAGTTCATTACACGGATGACGGACTAACTATACAAAGGCTAAATTATAATACATTTTAAGTATACAAATATGCAGTTTATTCCAAGATATGCATTTAACACATTATAGTTTCACAAAACATGAATAAGTGTAACAGTATAATTACAGAAAATGAGAGTATAAGCAAACTAGCATTCTAAGATGCTTTGAAGATATTATACAATTAATAATCATAAACGTAAAAATATTTGGTACCACAAGACTAAATTATTACACATTCAGAGTCTGTAAAGAGTCTCTTTTCAACTTTTCACGAAATGGTCCAATTTTAGAGATTAATTTTTATTTATTTATTTATTTATTTTATTTATCGTATGGCTTTTAGTCCGAGGACATGTTCGGCTCGCCTGAGTCTGTAGCTGCTTCCAGCGGATACCCTAAAGGGAGAGCTACAAGTTCCGTTCAATTTCAAGTAGTTCCAACTTTCGCCACCAGATATCAATGATACCTAGTGGTGAACGTTGGAACTTTGATAGAGCGTTCTGACGAAATCTAACCTAACAAATTTTGCTTTACACAAGTTTAGTCTGTGAAAGGATCTTTAACATGCCATAAATCTATGACATGGGACCGCCGGCTTTACTTCCCCTCCGAAGGAAGGCATTCTGAAGGATTTTGAACGCTCTTAAAAAATCCGACGACTTCGGTCGGGTTTGAACCCGCTATCTTGGGCATAGCTGTTCAGCATGCTACCGACTACGCCACCGAAGCCGCTAGAGATTAATATAATGTAATATAACTAGTAGTAGTATCCGGATTCGCCCGGTGTATTTTATTTATTTGTTTATGTATGATAATGTATACTACTACTTAACTGACACAAACTAATAGAAAATCATATTTGAACAAGAAGTTCCGGGACGAACTAAAGAGCCAACTTTTCTTAAAATTTAAGAGTCATGCCGATGATTAATCTAAATGGATCTATCTAGAATAATGACTAAATTAAGTTGGTAATATCGAAATTTCTAATTAGTTCGAAATACAGTATACCTGGCATAATGTAGCCTAATAGAGCACTACAGTTGGCAGCCCTGGTGACTGAATATATTCTTAATTCTATCTCTTAAGGTACAGAATACAAAATTTGGTTGAAGTCCAATGGATAGCATGGACGTTACATGCAGTTAGACATTGGATCTACAGCGCTTGTAAAATCACGTTGGCAACAATGCCATGCATGTGTTAGTCAGAAATGATCTGAAGTAATATTATCTATTGTTGTGCCACTTTTGAATGAAATCCATTAGTTAGTAAAGAAGGTACATGCATTTTAAAATTGGACCTATCAGTAGGCTTGGAATCATGTTGGCAGCACTGACGTACATTAGTTACTCCAAATTAATCTAGAATGCCAGGTACTATACGTGTGCAAAGTTTAGAGCTATTGGCTTGCATACTTTCTTATATACTGATATTAGGGTAACAAAAATAGAGACAGCATTTATTAACAGTTGGCAGCCCTGGTTGCTCTCAACAAGACACATAGTCATATCTGTTATGGTACACATAGCACATACGAAATTTGATTCAAATCCAAATGATAGTATAGAAGTTACATGTATTTAAATCGGACCTATCAGCAGGCGTAGAATCATGTTGGTAGCACTGACGTATATTAGTTATTCCAAATTAATATAGAATGTCAGGTACTGCTCGAGTCTAAGCTGCGTGGACCTGAGTGGAATGTGCATCGCAGACTATTATGAGTATTATCAGTGGTGGTGACGAGTGATGCGGTTTCTCGGTCCTCGCGTAGTAACAGAAGCAAATACATTAGTCGGTGACTCAGTCACTCATTCCCAACGCCACACTGGTTTCAGAAAAGACCCACGTTAGCAGTATTGGAATAAATGAGAATGTCAGGTAACACGGCGGGCTGTCGACAGGCATCTCAATTCTCGCCTGCTCCTACCCTGCCTCTCCTCTTCATCTCGCAAGTTCACAGAGCTTGGAACCGAGCAGTATTGTACGCGTGCATAGTTTTAAGCTGTCGGCATGCATACTTTCTGATATATTGGTATTTTGATAAAAGAAATTGAGAGCATTCATTAACAGTTGGCAGCCCTGGTCGCTCTTAAGAATACGCTCAGTCATATCTGTTTATGTACGCATAGTACATACGAAGTTTGCTTGAATTCCAATTCATAGTGTAGAAGTTATATGAATTACAAATCATTATAATCATTTTGGCAAAACTGCCATGTATGACTTCCTGGAAATTAAACTGTAATAGTACAGGGCGCCCGAGAATGTTCTCCGCAGTGGGTACGTGCAGCTGTGAGTGGTTGAGTCATGAGTTTTAGTTGGCTGCACTGCACTGAATCCTTCAAAGCGGGACTTCCCCGTGTGAGCTGTCGATGTGCTTCGCGATAAGCGCGCGAGCCTGCAGGTCTTCAGCGTGTATTACAGTCAGCGAGCGTTCGGATAGATTATTATTGGAGAGTGCAACAGTATTCAGGCGGTAATGTTTACTACTGAAGAGAAAGTTGTTTTTTTAATACGTTTTTCGCGAAGGCGATCAGTTTACAGAAAATGTAAAATTAAGATTTCAGGCGCGGTTTCCTAATACAAAGTGTCCAAACCGTGATACCATTCGGGATTTGGTAAGTAAATTTCGTGTGACTGGCTCAGTTCACGATGTACCGGGAACAGGAAGCTTACGCTTTTAACAGACGAAAAGCGTGATGAAATCCAGTGGCGGCTGGTGATTTTTCACTTGGTGGTGCCAGCATATTCAAAATTTGCAATAAAATCATTCAAAGTTGCAGGTACGGATAGTGCATATTTTATGCAATAAGTTATATGTTTAACATTATTTAACTGTGCTATTGTAGAAGACGTTTTTAATTGAAGTGTCAGCTGAAGTGAATTGAGAAATTGCATAACTACTACAAATATTTTAGTCTCGGGATTTTTCGCCAAAACAAAAGTTCCTCCTTTCTCTACTAGAAAGCGCTAAAGTGTCAAGGAGCTTAGATATCTAACCTCCTTGACTTTCATGGCCCTCCAAGGAACAACAAAAATTCGACAAGCAAGCTGCCCTTTGGGTGTCAAACAACAACGCTTGCACCTGGCACCGAGGCCATACGATATTATATCATACACATATTTTGATCCATATGCATTTTAAATAAAAACCACTTTTAAGAATTATAATTGAACAAACCTCTCAGAAAAATAATTTGAAGAAAAAATATGTGTTCCAAAACCTCGATCGACACCTTCATTTGAATTAATAAGAGCGGTCCTATCGCTAAATGGAGATTGTAACAACTCACTTATTTTATTCATTGTTACACTTCCGAAAGGTGACACAGAGCTCATTGAGATTCCTACGGCTTCGTACGTTGCGCTCGAGCTATGCGATCTTCAAACATGAAACAAATCAAATTTTATTAAGGAACCTAGCTTGCATGTATCGATTCAAAAAGCACACTTATTAGATTAAAACGGTGTTTATATGGTCAATGCCGCATGATGCTATGCAAGTTTATGTAACATGTCTATATAGGAAAAAATAAGCATGGCTATTGCTAACACACACGTGACCACAGCCTCTTTGTCGCAATTTCAGTTGCTGTCTCAAAATAAATAGGTGAGGTGAAATGAACACGATGACCTACCTCTAAGACAACCTTACTTATCGTACATACGGATTGATTGGAAAGGATATCCCCTGCATCTAATATAAATGAACACAAAAGCTATTTAACGACGGACACTATCACGGTCGACTCTAGAAGGGTCGGAAGGTTCAACCTGACAACACTGTAGCTACGGCTATTGTCAGTCATACTTCGTCACGAGCGCCTGAACTAAAACAGCTGTTTGCTAGCAAGAGAGGCGACAAAAACTACGGAATTAATATTGGGCAAATATAATGTACATGTTTAGCCAAACATCTTTTGATTTTTATTTACACATGACCAGTGTTACAATCGGAAATAAATGAATAGCGTGCATATGAACGTGAAAAGTTGTTATAAGAGCCAAGCAGCTGATATTAGGCATGAGTGACACGGAAATAATTTACCAACATAAAAGTGTTTAGCAAAATAAAGAAAATTATTTTGGTTTCTTTTCGTATTTTACTACTCTGAAGTATGGTAATAAAACAATTGGCGGTGTTATAATAATAATAGTTTTAATGCAGCCAACGGCCATTGAAAAAGTAAAAAAATACTATGCAGGTACTGTCAGTCGCTACAAAATTGCGTCAGGGAAGTTAATCTTCCTTTACAATATGCCGCATGATATCGGTCACAGGGCTCGCTACACAATTCACATATGCATGTAGCTGCATTTGGAGTGTGAAAGTCTTTTCTTCCGCAACACCTGAAATAATTAATAATTATAATAATAATATGGAGTAAATAGATGCAATTGAGGGTTATGTGATGCAAAAATGTAGGCTCTCTCCCATAACATCTTCACACTGTAGGCCTATAATAAACTTTCGATTCCGCCGCACATGTATGTAGATAATTTACTACAATTATAGAAATAGTATGTTGCTGCTGGTATTCCATAACTGTATCAGATCACTTCTGTTTCCTTCCTAAAGTGCAGCAACTTTCCCTTCCCATAACCAAGTTTGCTGACATCAACAGCATCATTCCTTGCCTGTGAATAATTGTTTAGCAATACAGTGGCAATAACTGAAAGTATTTTTTCACTTAATTGACTAATTTATGCGATCTATGAACCATTTCGAAGGTTCTTTAATCCAGGCCTGGCGCAGATTTTCGTCACTTGGGAGCCTAAACACAGGTGTGTAGCCTCCCTTATTTGGTTAATTTGCATTACAGTTGGGGATACAACATGTATCTGGCATTGTTACGGTGCCGAAACATTCCAGGAAAATCAAAGATTAAAACATGAAGTACGATATGTGATAATTCCATGTACCGTAGGCATTTAAACATACCATATTTTCCAGATACAACGCACACTCGTCAGTGTGTTCTCGATTAGGGATTACAGTAAAAAAAACTCATCTGGAAGGGTAGTATAAACGCTAATATAAAGCGTATGAACGTAAAAAGCGTAAGAAACAAAATATAGGAGGAAATATCCCTATGAGATAAACAAGAACACCTGCCAGACTGAACGTTTCCTCGTGTTCCCGCATGACAAGGGTATGACTGATGAACATGTTGCCAAGTCTCAGCCTTCCGACCTGTCTAGAGTCGACCATGACACTATTCATACACATTTGCAGTCAAACTTGAGAATTTGTGTTTACGCTTGGGACGTGAAACTGTGCTGCCAAATTAAATTAACGAAACACAGTAAAACTCGTTGAAAATTCCGAATTTTTACATTACAAAGAGAGAACAAATAATCCCCGTCATCAATATGAGCCTAAAAAAGTTGCTAAATGTCAAACAATAAAGAACTAAAACTATTTTGTGGTTTGAATTTATTTAATAGTCAAGACACAGTGATATATCGTCAAGCTGATACCACTGGAGGTGTGCTGCCATATGCTGTACTCTAGTGGTTGAAAGATAAAGCAGTTCAGCAGTTCTAACGTGTATGTAATGTGTGCTTGTACCTGTGACGTGCTGCTATCTCATGGATAGAATTGAAGCTCCGCGTCACGAGGCCGTTGGCTCTACCTCAGGGTAATATGCGTCTCAACACAACACAAACAAACTCAAGCCAAACTAGTCCTTATTGCAGTACAGTGTCTGATGCGGTCTGATGTTCGTAGGTAGTGCCGGTTGGCTCTGGCTCAGTAATTCAATAAAGCGCCACCAGAACGCATGTCAGTTTGCGCGCTCGTTCAAATAAATGCAGAATATGTATACAATTTCCTCAAAATATAAATGTAATATAAACTGTTCTTGAGAGGGAAAAGTCACGTATTCTCTCTTCATTACACTGGTGGTGCCATGGCACACGGGCACCACCTCAGGAGCCGCCCCTGATGAAATCTCCGATATAATGCTGCGAAGCCCAAGTAAATCAACACGAAAATTAGCTCAACAAACAGGAATCTCCAAGTCGACAGCACATAAAGCTGTAAGAGACAAGCTTCAGTTGTTCCCTTATAGTGGGCGATGTATGGAAGTTAGACATATGCTCTCGCGGACTTTTTTGTAGAACTTTTCATGCTGAACAATTCCTACACTTATAGTATTTAGATATTTTTAACGGTTTGACCAGCGTAAGCTTACAAAGCGCTCGGACACCAGTTTTTTTTATCGACTATTCCACTAAAATCGTTACTGCTCGGCTTCCTTTGATCATAAATAAATAATTTTCTACAGAAATCATACTCGATAAATCCTTTACAGAATGGTGAAAACCGCATCAAAATCTATCCAGTGGTTGTTGACTCAACCAGTAACATCCAAGAAACGGGAACTTTGTTTTATACTAAGTAGAGATGATGCAAGCGGCAGCCGTGCTACCGACGTAACTGCTGTAGCTAGCTCTCGCAGACGCATGTAGGCGCTGCGGAGAATATTCCCAGACTCGCTGTATTATCTATACGTGTGCCAATTTTGAAATAGCTCCCATTCATACCTTCCAAGATATCCAACATGGAGCTCAAATTTCAATTGCGATTTTTCAGCAGTTGATAGCACATACATCATTTTCAAATACGGCATTGAGATATTCAGGTATAGATCTTTACTCATACCAAATTTTGTTTCGTTTGCTGCAGCCGTTTAGGAGTTGATAGGGGTTCACACACACACACACACACACAGCCAGACAGACACACATTTGCCCAGATAGAACTCACAAGTCTACTTTTTCCTCATTTTTGCAAAATATGAAAAGTAGGCTAAAATAACAATTGAGGAAGCATTTTTTGTTGTGGTGATAAGCATCTCGCAGGGGTTCAGTGCTTGTGAAATGAAGTTAGAACGCACCGTACTATAGGGCACGTAGAAGCTCCACCTGTGACCCTCGGGTGTCCCTATGAACACATGTGACGTACAGCGGATAAATGGACTGATCGCATGGTTCGTCATCTGTTGCGGACGGGCTGGCAATTCATAGGGCGTGCGTCATCTCAACTTCGTGCGATACTAATCTGATAGCACCGTTTACGTACTAAGACCCCGCAGCCTGGCGATAAATAGTAAAATGGGCGTAGCGGTAACGTCCAGGTCATTTTCCCATAATTGTAATGATAAGAATGAACATGTAGTTTACTAACGAATTGTAAAAATTGATTATAAACAGGAGTAAGTGAAATAAAAGACACTGCCTATATCTCATAGTCTGTAAGGAAAGTAGAGAGCAAACGTCATTTGCCGCATAGCGCTGTAGGAAAATCGGAGCACATCTGAAACGTTCGGCTATTCCAAGCTCCTGAGGGTGCAATAGTGTCATTTTTCGCCACATAGGACTGTTCAATATTTTGTTCAAGTGCCAAACGGCCTAAATCTAGTGAATGGAGAGGGGTGTCCAAATAATTTTTAAGCAATTTTTCGCAATGAAAAATCCTGGAATGCGTCCATCTTCACGTTTAATATTTCAATGCTTATAAGTTTCTCCTGCGATGAGTCGCGTCCCAGGAGTAAATATATCTCTACTGTTCAAGTCAAAAGCATCTTCTTCACAGCCTCCTTGGTATGTCCATTGTCCCGTGTACTTGTGTGTGTGTATAAAATGTGGATGTGCGGAATTTACCTGATAACCTGTATTATCGTGGTGTCTGTTTTAGTGGTTTATTTTCAAGTAAGACGAGGATTGGGATGGAGGCGATCATGGCATTAAGTTAGGAACCATCCTGGAATTTGCCTGAAGTAGAAGTGTGAAACCACAGAGGACCACTTCCAAGATGACTGAGATGGGAATCGAAACCACCACTTCTCAGTTTTTCCTTACAACGCTGAGTGTAAACCGTTCCATCCCTCAGACTAGAATTAAATGTCTTGGCAGGGCCGGGAATCGAACCTGGGTCTCCGGGCCGACAGCCAAGAATGCTAGCCTCAACACCAGGAGGTGATCCGTTATCGACGTTAGAAGGATTTGTCGGAATTTTTCATGTACAGTATTACTAACTCACTTCCAGGTCCCATTTAAGCTACTCCTGCCAATTTTTACCTCTTTGTAAGACACCTACAGTATACGAGGGCTGGTTTTTTTTTCAAGTTCTGATGGACTGTATAAAAATAACAGATTGACATACCAAACTGATTTTACTACTAAATGTTTGCTTGTTTTATTCTTATGTCTCAACATAATCGCCAAATCGAATGAAACATTTGGCGTATCGTTACACTAGCTTTCCAATGCCCTCGGCAAAAGAATCTGCCGCCACTGAGGCGGGTACGTCTGGACAGTCTCCTGAAGTTTTTCCTTTTTGCCGAGGCGTTGCCGCCCAACCATACCTTAGTTCTCGAAAAAGGTGAAAACCATTCACGACCGCATTGTGCTAACGTTACGATAGACCTTTTCAACAATATTCAAGTGTGAAGTTTTGGACCATCTGCCCTTTAGTTCAAACCAGCACCGAATGATTTTCACATTTTTCGAGAATTAAAGGTATGGTTGGGCGGCAACGCCTCGCCAAATAGGAGACACTTTAGGAGACTGTCCAGACGTGCCCACCTCAGTGGTGGCAGAATTTTTTGCCGAGGGCTTTGGAAAGCTGGTGTAAAGATACGACAACCGTTCCATATCCTTTCGGCGATTATGTTGAGACATAAGAATAAAACAAGCAAACGTTTAATAGTAAAATCAGTTTGTTATGTCAATCTGTTATGTTTATACAGTCCATCGGCACTTGAATGAAACAGCCATCGTATACACACGGGTATAAGGTTGTCTGAGAACCTACTAAATCAACAGCAGCAGCAACTACAACCAATCAGCATACGTATAGGGTTGGGCAGCCACGGCTCACATGGAGCGATCCCTCTTCATTTGTCAATTTGTAATTCTTGGCACATATATTTTCGTGTAATACTCTTCCACTATAATGTGAGTTACTTATAAACTGTGTTACTGTCTTTTTCAGGCTGAATGGAGTTCCTATTCGTTGCTGTTATCTACATGGAACACAACAGCTCATTTTGTGATTTTACTCAATGGAACTCCGGAAGTAGTCGGTGGGAATGACATTCTTCTTCGTTTCATTCTATAGTTTCATTTCGGTGGAATTCATTGCTTGATACCCAGCACAAAAGTCAACCCTGGAATCCAGTCTCTAGTAGTCCAATGTGTGCTGTAGATTGCAAGAACATACTTCACATCCACGTCAACGGTTGTATCATTCCCTGACAGATCTTCGAACATCGCACACGTGGTAACTCCTCTCCTACGTATTCTACAACAATAAGAACGTTGGCAACTACAGATCTCTCTCTCCGAAAACCATCGGCATCAGAACTTTCCCATAACTTTCTTTCATAATTGCATACTGTTCTTGAATTACTATAATGCATCTGTGACGCTCGGTTAGGTAATCGAGCAGTTAGACAAACTACAGGGTTTATCTACATGGAACGCAACAGCTCATTTTATGATTTTACTCAATGGAACTCCGGAAGTAGTCGGTGGGAATGAAATTCTTCTTCGTTCCATTCTAACTGAGTGTTGGACAAGAAATGTACTAAATGCTGTGGGGATAGCCAACACTTTACCTAAACCTGGGCATAGGATCAGATACAGCGCATACTCATGGTTTCCGTATTCTCCAAATAACCATTGTAATTAAAATGTCGGCGATCTTGTTATTCTTGATGAATGGATCCAGGGAACTACTGTAATACCCCGGGAAAATTTCAATAACAATTTGTTTCCTCAGAAAATTCCGAACGATTTGTTTATGTGTCAACTTCAAATAATCCCCCTTACACTTTGCAGTCATTAAAAGGGAAAATTAATAACCCAGGCTCTTACGATGGTGGGATTGAAGTGCCATTACTTGAGCTAATATCAGAAAGACTTCGGTTCATAATAGAGTACCGTACCGTGACCCTCCGCAGCAGGAGTATAAACGAGGCTCTTACAATTCTACGACTAACACTTGGTCCGGTATGTATGGTCAGCTCCCGACATGTTCAGTCAATGTCTCAATCTACTCCCATGTAATATCGGAATTAAAGAACAGCTTCTTTACTGCCAGTGTGCCATACAAGATTGAAACCTTCACTTGGGCTGTGCCTAGAGCCAAATTAGTGCCTGAATGGCAGAGTTTAGTGAGCATATTGTCTCCTAATATGTATGTGTTCGTACTCCTGGCCCTACTTTTACCAACAGTTATGTTTCATTTACTCTCTAGCTTACATCGCAAGTATATTTCTAGAGGAGAAATGGAGCAAAGAGATACTTACAAGTTCCAATACTTCTACTATTCCATCAGTACTTCTTGGAACAGCTTGGTCGGAGTGGGTGTAAGTGTTCTTCCAACAACACCAACCATACGGTCATTCTTTATCTTTTGGGTTATGTTTTCAATGATTATTAACACGGCATTTCAAACCTTTCTTGTCAGCTTTCTGATTACTCCCAGACATGAGCTTCAAATAAGTAATGAAAGAGAAATACTGAATGCTAAATTGTTCGTTGGTTATCATCCTGCATTTGATCATTTGTTTTCCGACCCAACCCGACCGGAATCCTTGGAAATTGTGAGTGAACGGAAGAAAATGAAGAATGACACAGCCATGCTTGATCAAGTTGCACGCTCAGGTAAGGCAACCACAGTAGCTACAAGGAGCAAAATTGAATATACCAATACTTTTTGGTATTCGGATTCTAAAGGAAAACAAATGTACATATTTGATTATGACGTTGAAAGTTTTCGTGTAGGCTTATATATGACGAAAGACTTCCCACTAACAAATAAAATCAATAAGATTATAACGAGAGTTCTTGATATCGGTTTGATCGAATTCTGGCTTACGAATATAACAACCACAATGACATTACAGTCAGGGGCGGTTCGACCTTGTACATCTAGGGGTGTGAGAATTTAAAAAATGCCGACTGGCTGTTGAACATTGCCGACTATGCGCTTAAAAACTGAGCAAACGGGAGGGAAAGGGAGGGAGGGGGTGGGGAGGTGGGGGGGGGGACAGTGGCGGCAAACGATACACAAGACAAATATACTTAATTAAAGGCTTTCATTTAAAATGTATGTTATTAGTTCCAGAATTTTGAATCGCAGGAAAATTTTATAAATGAATAAAATAAGTGTTTAAATATTACAAGAATTAAAGAAAATCTAGTTATTCTTTCTAAAACACTACTCTACGATGTTTTAACAAGGACTTCTTCTCCACTATCTCCGTAATTTCAATGTCGTCGACCTTATCTTTCGTTGAAAACAACATCATGAGGGAGTCTAAGCGGTCGTCACCCATCGATGTCCGCAAATGATTGTAAATGAGCTTCAACTTGCTGAAGGACCGTTCGGAAGAAGCAGAAGACACTGGGGATGTTAAAATCAGTCGAACTACTTGTTAACCACACGGGATAATCCTCTTTAACTTAACAGCAACTTTTGCCATTTCTTTAAAAGATGAGCACTGTTTACTGGCATCGAGCAGGATTTCAAGCTCAGCCAGCACAAGCTCTTCATCTTGAAGGATGATTTTCGAGTGTGATTGCTTTATAGATCGGACGCGCTTGATGGTGCAGTTTTTTCTCTCAGCGGGTATCTTGAAAATTATGTGGAATGGCTCTAGCAAAGAAATTAGTTTTGCGAGATTGTCTTGCACGCTTGTAGTAAATACATCCACAAGTATTCGGAACTCCTTTCTGTAGAATGTAAGGAAAGAAATCTCTGCTGTCGTTTCAGCATGCGCGTCATTCTTCTTTGTAAATCGCCGGGTCCTGTGGTGCTTTAAGAAGTCTTCCTCCGCATTTACTTGCATACTTTTCGCAAATAACGATGCGTTCATCTAGCCGTCGTCGTTGATATCTTCAAAATACTTCAAAGCGCTCTAAATCAGCTGCATCGCGTCTACTACATTCAGCTCCTCCACTTCTAAAAGCTCGGTTACGTTCTTAATTTTAAACATGATGTTTTTGGTAAAGTACATGCCTCAGATAAAATCAAAGTAGAAGCTTTTTGTGCAAGCCTGACGCAAAATTTCGGGTTTTACTGTCAAATTCAGAATCGAGTTATGTTTTCCTTGTTTCCAATACTGTGACTATCTCTTCATAAGACGTAGAAACAGCTCTCATCGATTCGGCGCGAGCAGTCCACCTTGTTTTTGATAAATTCTTTTGTTGAAGTGAATGTTCAATTTTTTCCAGCTCTTTCTGCAAGCTTAAATGTCGTTTCGTGCTACCCGTAAAAAACCTACAATGCTTCAAGAGTGTCAAAAATCTCTCTGATAAGTGCGCTAGCATTACAAGCTGGCTCTACGAAAATGTTTAACCTGTGAGTTTGGCATGGAACGTACGGAATATATATTTTGCACTTCTCTGATAGCTTTTTATGAGTGCCATTGTATATGCCAGACATGTTACTAGCAAAGTCGTACGATTGAAACGCTAGTTTATCGAGTGGAAGTAAAAGTTCTTCTGAATTTAAAATTAAAATTATTTTTTTCAGCCAACTCCTCTCCAGTCATTTTTGTTAAAACAGCGTCTATTTTTAAAAGCTGCTCCACAGGAACGAGATCTTCATCTTTTTCGACGACATATCGGATATTCAACGCGAAGAGGTCTTTATGTGACATATCGGGAGTAGTATCCGCTAAAACGGAGAACATACCGGTGTTCTTGATCTCTTCTGCAATTATTTCACGAGTTTTCCCTCCAAGTAGACGGATGAATTCATTTTGAGAGTCCTTGCTCATATACGTAGGCTAACGTTGTGCTTTCGCGTATTCACTTCTTCCAACCACCTATTCATCACCGGACTATGCCGTGAAAGTAACTTCACAATTCGCGTGAAGTTTCCATTATCTTGAGTGATTCCATCCTCGTGACCTCGGAAAGCCAAACCTTGCCGACAAAGGGTTCTTGCTGTGTCAATAAGTATCTGGATAACTTTTTTGTGGAACTCCTTTTCTTGTTCTTCCTCAATTCTGATCGTCCGTAAATGTTTATCAAGGAGAACGTCTACGTGGCCTTTTGCATTGACAAAGTGGCACAAATCTGTCATAGCTGCTTGATGAGCTTCTGAAGTGAAGTGTTCTTGTAATTTGCCCTTTATCATCTTTCCGCGACTTTTCAATTTGTGCCACTGACGTACTCCAGCGTACGACCATTCTTCACTTGCGGACGCCCTTCCTCGTCCGTTTGGAAATAAGCCACAGGCAAAACAAAACACCGCGTCTTTTTCAATGCTGTCCTTCAACATGGGAAAGTCCGTATACCAGGGCGGATTAAATCGATGCTGCTTATTTTCTGGTATGTCTGGATTTGCTGGAATTACACTAAGTTTTGGCTCGAAGGCCCCGAGTGAAGTCAGGTACAGTCGTTCGTTTGCCGTGATAATTCTTCTCCGTTTTGCAGGATTGCGATTAACAGGTAAATCGCCCGCTTGAATGAGTACTGCGTCTGCACGCATGTTATTTTCCTACTCTCTTGCTCGTTGAAGCAACTGACCGCTTTCATCGTGGATTCTGGATAAGCAGTCTTATCATTTCTACCATAAAAAGTTTTGTGTTCGGAATAGCGTCTTCTTTTATTGTTTTCAAAATACCTTCAACTCTTTTGAAATGCGTTATAAACTCACTAACTTGGCCAGAAAAATCAATCCACGAAAATTCGCTACTACGCGGTGTAGGACCGTCACCACTACAACCGATGAAGTTCCAGCTGTTCGTAACTTGCAAACGTCAGATGTGTTGGGAGATAGTGATGGTTCAACGGTTCGCGATGAGCAACGGTGGTCAATGGCTCAACGGTAGATGATGACTAACAATGGGCGATGGCTCAACGGTGGCAAATGGCGGAACGGTGGACGATGGCTCAATGATGGACGATGGCTCAACGGTAGACGATGGCTCAACGGTAGATTTTGATTTTAATTGTACCTTAGCTACCCGATGGGCATTACGTTTAACCCTTTGAAGACGTCGCAGGGGAGCTTTTCCGGATATTCGTTCCATCGACAAAGTTACTTAGACTTGTCTCCTCCACCCCGCCCCGGTTTTCTTGTCACTGGGTTTTAAAACACTCTGTACGTTTTATTTAAATACAAAAATATGGTTTAAGAGAGAACAACTCCCCCCCACAAAGGTAGACTTTTATGGATTTATCGGGCATTTTTTTATTGATAACACCATTAAACATAAACATGGCTGAAAATATACATGTATTTATTGTATTATTACGTACGTTTCATGGGTACGCGATGCTCCGTGAAAATGTTCCGTGCCGGCGAAAACTCACGTCCCCACTGCCACTGCATTTGTACCTAGTTATCACTGTAAAAGTTGCTGGTTCAGGAACGACTGCTTTCGCTCATTCTCAGTGACCACTGCACTGATCATAGTGAGCACACCATCCCTTGAGGAACCTAGGAACCGTAAACCTGTCAATTTTGTCACAATAGAGCGGATATGTGAGGACGTGCCGAGACAAGCGGTAGCAGGTCATAACATTCCTCCGACAACATCACAATGAGGTGGCTTGACCTGAAGTTATCAATGCGCTCACCAACACCTTTTGTCTAGCCACGTGGCACAGATACTGGGCTCACTTCGCTGTGAAGCTGAGTCACTCTGCATAATTAACGCGGGATATTACTCCCACCCAGGAACGTGCCGATGAGTCCATCCCTTGTCCTTAGTCCCATATTGCTCATCTGTCATCCTTTCTTCAGTTTCCATACACAGAAACGAAATGGCAAGTGGCAGCCGGTGCACAGAGGACTGGAAGTGAAACTTTTAAAATAGTTACTTTGCCGACTCTTCCTCCTGCCGCACTGGGCTATTGCCTGGCTGCACGAAATTATTGCTGCGTCCGATTGTGTCGACTCTCGGTAAAATTGCCGACTGTCAGTATAATAAATATTTTTTTTAAGAAATCGGACCAAATCGTATTTGGCCATGCCCCGTTTTGCTTTTTTAAATCCTGTTTTGGGAAATGTTACGACTTCTTCAGGATTTGCCGACTGCCGACTGATGTCGTATTTGCCGACTGAGAAAATACCTGAGGGGGGTGAGACACCCCCCCAACCCCCCCCCCACTCGAACCGTCCCTGATTACAGTCCGCAGTGAAACGTTTGGACATCGATACTCACAAGCCTAAACAGGTTTTAACAGTGTCTCATCTTCAAGGACCTTTCTATCTACTAGTTTTGGGTTTAGCCTTAGCGTTGGTAGCATTTCTTGTAGAGATTATGAAAGGAAAAGATCAGTTTCATCTTCCAAAACGAAATACGCACATTCATGTACTTTAGCCCTTAGCTACACGCATCTCTTTCACTAACATTCGTACACGCAAGCTGCATTTTATGCCGCAATATATTTTTTCATTCTTTTTCGTAATTTAGTGTCTTGCTAATCGGCTAAAATTGATTTGTATGGAGAATTATGCAGAACCTATGAGAATACATTGAAAAAATCTTATCATTATGTATGAAATTCTTATTAATAAAATATATTATTGAGAGGAATGGGATAAGGACATATTTACTATTCATACTTAATGTAATTAAAAATTCTTATAAACATTTATTGGACAACGAAGAAAAAATAATAATTTTAGCACACAAAAGAGATATTGAGAATTATTGGATTGAGATTGCCCTTTTTCAGGCTCATATTACAAGACATTGTACCTGATGCTCAACAAGCTCAAGAAATACACTTGTCAGAATCATGTAGGCTTTTACACTAAGATTCTTGGCTTGGAAAAGGACACTTTCTGCTAATTTACAGTAAGAAATAATATACAGTGCCTAAATACACAAAATAACTCTGCACTGGACTTAAAAATCGATTAGATCGTCTTCATCCAGTGACCCTTCTTGCTCATCAAGTACTTGGAGCAACCTTTCAGCTCCTGTTTTTCACAGCCATGTCGAGACCTATAAACAGAAGTCAAGCGTGCAGACTAGACTATGTGCTGACATCGATAATAAAGATAGAAGCATAGAAAGAAACAACAAAGTTAAAATAAGTTAAATACTTACATTATTTCACAGTGCCGACTCCAGCCAGTTGTTACACGCTAGCGGTACGGAATGCCGCATTCGCGCACCTCGCAAATTTGACAACCTGTCTCAGACTAACTGGGAACCAGACAGGCTCCGAACCTACTCCCTCCCCTGCAGCACATGTCGAACAAAGGATATAGTGGGCGATCTCACAGAACTCGTAAGTGTTTACCACGTCAAACAAAATGTTGCAAAAACAAAGCGGCACTGAGTGAGTATCTAAGGGTTAGAGTGAGCTTGTGCATAATTTTATCCAGACGGTCCAGAGGACTTCCTCAGGGAAATAATGAGCAATATCATTCACCCACCAAATGAGGTTTCTCAGCTATTATGTACATGAAATACAAGTCATGCTATTAGTGTTTGTTTTGGGAAGCAGCTACGTATTTTATTTGTGGGTTATTAATTCCTTGGTAAATTAGGCAAGAAAATGAGTCAGTTGCTTGGGATTTCAGTCTGGATATGATGTTTGGATGCACGACGTAATTTCTCTTGTTTTGCTGTATGACATAGTTTCTTTATGGGAGCATTGTTGTACGCGGCGTTACATGAAAAGGAAGCATGGAAGCTTGTAGTTTTACGTGACCGTCAATCTCGCGATCATGAGCCACGGGACCTACTTTTTACGTGGAATCCGAACCATAGTAGGCTACATGGCATTTCACTTCGAAAACCTCACATGCATTGACCGGGAATCTGCATGGAAAAGGGTCATTGTTAGTTGGATACGGCAAAACTCAAACCTTCTGGTCCTTAAACATTAACGAGGGTAGAATATGTTACCTGTATAGCCTATCTATTGGGTCTTAACTGGGACACGTTTCTATAGCTTGGGTCGAGCCTGTGATTTTCTGAGGGCTCGTCGGAGGTCAATTGTGTGCATCGAAGCGCCAGTTAGTTTCTTTCTTTCTTCTCTTTTAGGTAGATTTCATTAGAAAGCTAACTATTGCAATGGGTCCCATGTTTCGACTTCCGGAAAATTTCGACATATCTTCGCGTTTCACATCCCCCAGACCCCAAAACCACCGTCGGTTCAAAAGTTTATATATAATTTATGTATGTATATATGTATAGATATCAGTTTCTTGTGGACACGATAACTGCCGCAATTTTGCACCAATCACTTTGAAATTTAAAAACGTCCTCTCGGCAGGCCGGAAGGCGTAGGTAGATTTCACCGGACAAACTTGGGGATGGGCTATAATAGGCAGAATATGCAGATTTTCGTAGAAGGATCAGACCTCATTTATTGCGAGAAGGTATTTTATAATTGGAGCTTAATTAACTTTGTTTTTCGTCATTTTATGCTTATTTTAAACATTTTATTGTCTTATGGGAACGGTAACCTTCTTGTCATTTGGGGTCCATTTTTATACTTGTGGTCACACTATCCTTATGCAAAGTTTCGACACTGATGTGTAACTATGTAACGGTCTGTTACTTCTTCACGCAAAATTATATCTCCCGCCGAGATTTTGGTTGGTTCCTCAGTTTAGGGGCTGCGACAACGCGGTCATGTAACCCCGTGTACTTTGGGATGGCTGTATTAGTCTGTAATTCAGGTAAGGACTGCAGACGGTCAATTTCAAGCAGTAGTTACTAATGTTGCTACCAGGTACTACCGTCAACGACACCTAGCTGTGAACTTGGCTACTAGATGCCACCGCAACCAGCAACTCGCAACGAACGTTGGAACTTCCCCTCCAAAGGAAAGCATACTGAGGGATTTTTAGCGCTCTTAGAAAATCCGACGACTTCGGCCGGCTTTGAACTCGCGACCTTGGGCATAGACATTCAGCATGCTACCAGTTACGTCACCGAAGCCGCTTCACACTTAGATGGAAATCTGAATCTGATCTCGTGCAAGTGCGTTATCTTGGCAACGTCTGATGGCTCATCCCTCATCAATTTAGTAGTGTTGCCATGGCAACCACTGATAGGTCTTGGCATTTTCTTATAATTCCGAAATTATTTTTCTCATCCCTTGGCATAATGGTGGGTTATATCAAAAATTCTTTCAGACAAAAGTTTTAGGTAATTATTAGGGGAATATTGTCCATTTTGTACGGTTTTGATATTGTGCCTATTAAGAGAGATATGATTAATGTTTCCCGAAAAACCCACTTTTTCCCACCCCTGTGGTCAATGGTTGGTGCTATAAAGAAACTCTTCAATCATAAATTTTTGGGCTTTATCCGACACATAGTATGAACGTTTAACGGATTCGATATTTCACATATTAAGAGAGTTATATCAATATTTCACTGTTTCGAAAAAGCCCCCCTTCACCCCCTTCGACCGATTTAGCCCAGTAACGAACTCGACCGAGATTTTATAGGTATACATATTCGGTAAAAAATTCAAAGTGATTGGTGCAAAATTACGGCAGTTATCGTGTCCACAAGAAACTGATATATATACAAATACATACATAAATTATATATAACTTTTGAACTGACGGTGGTTTTGGGGTCTGGGGGATGTGAAACGCGAAGATATGTCGAAATTTTCCGGAAGTCGAAGTTGCAATAGTTAGCTTTCTAATGAAATCTATCTCTGGTTGGTTCCTCAGTTTAGGGGCTGCGACAGTGTAGAATCTGTCTGATACACGGTGTGAATTGTAATGGCTGTATTAGTCTTAATTCAGGTAAGGACTGCAGACGGTCAATTTCAAGCAGTAGTTCCTAATGTTGCTACCAGGTACTACCGTCAACGACACCTAGCTGTGAACTTGGCTACTAGATGCCACCCCTACCAGCAACTCGCAACGAACGTTGGAACTTCCCCTCCATATGAAAGCATACTGAGGGATTCTAGCGCTCTTAGAAAATCCGACGACTTCGGCCGGCTTTGAAACCGCGACATTGGGCATAGAAGTTCAGCATGCTACCAGTTACGTCACCGAAGCCGCTTCCCACTTTGTCAGGCGGCTTCGGTGGCGAAGTCGGTAGCATGCTGAGCTTCTATGCCCAAGATAACGGGTTCAAACCCGGCCTAAGCCGTCGGATTTTTAAGAGCGTTAAAAATCCCTCAGTATGCCTTCCTTCGGAGGGGAAGTAAAGCCGGCGGTCACATGTCATAGATTTATGGCATGCTAAAGATCCTTCCACTAATTTCACCTGTGTGAAGCGAAATTGGATAGGTTAAGAATGTATACAACGCTCTTAGGTTTCTATGTTCGTTGCCAAGAGCCGACTGCGGCGGCGTCTAGTAGCTCAGTTCTGAACTTGGCCTCGTAGTCGTTGACAGTGGCGCTTGGCGGCAAAAGTAGGAACTATCTGAAAAATTGTTAGTTGAAGTACTTAAATTAACAAACAGTTAACACACACTAATACAGTCATCACAATTAACACCGGTTATCAGACAGATTCTACACACACCCATAGTACACGGGGCTACATGACCGCGTTGTCGCAGCCCCTAAACTTAAGAACCAACCACTTAGTCAGATGGAAATACTGAATCTGATCTCGTGCAAGTGCGTTGTCATGGCAACGTCTGATGGCTCATGCCTCGTCAATTTAGTAGTGTTGCCATGGCAACCACTGATAGCTCTTGGCATTTTCTTAAAATTCCGAAATCATTTTTCTCGTCCCTTGGCGTAATGGTGGGTCATATCAAAAATTATTTCAGACAAAAGTTTTAGGTAATTATTAGGGGAATATTGTCCATTTTGTACGGTTTTGATATTGTGCCTATTAAGAGAGATATGATTAATGTTTCCCGAAAAACCCACTTTTTCCCACCCCTTTGGTCAATGGTTGGTGCTATAAAAAAAACTCTTCAAACATAAATTTTTGGGCTTTATCCGACACATAATATGAACGTTGAACGGATTCGATATTTCACATATTAAGAGAGTTATAGCAATATTTCACTTTTTCGAAAAAAGCCCCCGATTTTCACCCCCTTCGACCGATTTAGCCCAGTAACAAACTCGACCGAGATTTTGTAGGTATACATATTCGGTAAAAAATTCAAAGTGATTGGTGCAAAATTACGTCAGTTAACGTGTCCACAAGAAACTGATATACATATATATATATATACATACATAAATTATATATAAACTTTTGAACTGACGGTGGTTTTGGGGTCTGGGGGATGTGAAACGCGAAGATATGTCGAAATTTTCCGGAAGTCGAAACATGGGACCCATTGCAATAGTTAGCTTTCTAATGAAATCTACCTAAATCTCGGTCGAGTTCGTTAATGGGCAAAATCAGTCAAAGGGGGTGAAAATGGGAGGCTTTTTTTCGAAAAATTGAAATGTCGCTATAACTCTCTTAATATCTGAAATATTGAATCCATTTCAAAGCGCATACTATGTGTCGGATAAGGCCCTAAAATTTATGTTTGACAAGTTTTTTGATAGCACCAACCATTGACCAAAGGGGTGGGAAAGAGTGGGTTTTTCGGGAAACATTAATCATATCTCTGTTAATAGGCACAATATCAAAACCGTACAAAATGGAAGATATTCCTCCAAAAATTGCCTAAAACTTTTGACTGAAATAATTTTTGATATGACCCACAATTACGCCACGGGGTGAGCAAAATGATTTAAATGATAAGAAAATGCCAAGTGCCAAGAGAGGTTGCCATGACAACTTTACTTTTAATTGAAAAGGGATGAGCCATCAGCAGTTGCTATGACAACGCCCCTGCACGGGATCACATTCAGTTTTCCATCTGTCTGTGGGAAGCGACTTCGGTATCGGAACTGGTAGCATGCTGAACTTCTATGCCCAAGGTCGCGGGTTCAAACCCAGCTGAAGTCGTCGGATTTACTAAGAGCGATAAAGAAACCTGAGTATGCTTTCCTTCGGAGGGGAAGTTCCAACGTTAGTTGCGAGGTGATGGTTCCGGTGGCGTCTAGTAGCCAAGTTCACAGCTAGGTGTCGTTGATGGTAGTATTTTTAATTATGTAGCCTATTTTAGGTAGATTTCATCAGAAAGCTAACTATTGCAATGGGTGCCATGTTTCGATTTCCGGATAATTTCGACATATCTTCGCGTTTCACATCCCCCAGGCCCCCAAACCACCGTCAGTTCAAAAGTTTATATATATGTGTGTGTATATATATATGCATATATATCAGTTTAATGTGGACACGATAACTGCCGTAATTTTGCACCAATCACTTTGAATGTTTTACATAATATGTAACCCCTTAAAATCTCGGTCGAGTTCGTTAACAGGCAAAATCGGTTGAAGGGGGTGAAAATGGGGGGGGGGGGCTTTTTTTCCGAAAAAGTGAAATATCGCTATAACTCTCTTAATACGTGAAATATCGAATCCATTCAAAGTTCATAATATGTGTCGGATAAGTACCAAAAATGTATGTTTGAAAAGTTTTTGATAGCACCAAACATTGACCAAAGGGGTGAAAAAAGTGGGTTTTTCGGGAAACATTAATCATATCTCTCTTAATAGGCACAATATCAAAACCGTACAAAATGGAAAATATTCCCCTAATAATTACCTAAAACTTTGTCTGAAAGAATTTTTGATCTGACCTACCATTACGCCAAGGGATGAGAAAAATGATTTCAGAATCAAAGAAAATGCCAAGTGCCATCAGAGGTTACCATGACAGTGCTTTTAAATTGATGAGGGATGAGCTATCAGAGGTTGCCAAGACAACGCCATTACACGAGATCACATTCATTTTTCCATCTGACTCTGTGGGAAGCGGCTAACTGGTAGCATGCTGAACTTCTATGCCCAAGGTCGCTGGTTCAAAGCCGGCCAAAGAAGTCGGATTTTCTAAGAGCGCTAAAAATCCCTCAGCATGCTTTCCTTTGGAGGGGAAGTTCCAACGTTCGTTGCAAGTTGCTGGTTGCGGTGGCATCTAGTAGCCAAGTTCACAGCTAGGTGTCCTTGATGTTAGTATATGGTACAAAATTAGGACCTACTACTTAAAATTGACCGTCTGCAGATCTTACCTGAATTACAGACTAATACAGTCATCACAATTAACACCGTTCATCAGATTCTACACACACCCAATGTACACGGGGTTACATGACCACGTTGTCGCAGCCCCTAAACTGAGGAACCAACAAAAATCTCTGCGGGAGATAACATTTTGCGTGAAGAAGTAACAGACTGTCAGATAGTTACACATCAGTTCCAAACCTTGCATAAGGACAGTGTGATCACAAGTATAAAAATGAACCCCAAATGACAAGAAGGTTACCATCCCCATAAGACAATAAAATGATAAAAATATGCATACAAAAAGGAAAAAAAAGTTCATTAAGCTCCAAATGTAAAATACTTTCTTGCAATCAATGAGGTCTGATCCTCCTACGAAAACCTGCATATTTTGCCTATTATAGCCTATCCCCTAGTTTGCCCGATGAAATCTACCTCCGCCTTCCGGCGTGCCGAGAGGAATTTTTTCTTTTTTTTGGGGGGGGGGAGGATGATAGATCCTCACAGGATATGATACTTTTCTTGGTTTATTTCAATCACCAACATTTTCCTATTAAAAGGGATTCTATTTTGTCATTTTTTGAATTGTGCGCGTCAAATTAAATTTCCCAAGTCATGTTTGAAACTGAAATTATGCGTACGATGTGTCCTGACATGAAGACATACAGTATTTTTATTCTTAGTCACAAATCACGTTTCGGATTAGCTTTCATTTAACCGTGCTCATTTTTAATTTGCTTAGGATGTGTTAAATTTGTTTTGGAAGAATACGCAGGTGAGGTATTGACCCCTACGTTGGCGTTCCTAATTAGTGATCTTCCTAGATGTTAAATGTAGGATAGGCTAGATAGTTTGATGTTTTGTTTGATTGCTATTTAAAATTAGGTTATGGAGTATCCTGTTTTATTTTTAAGAACATGTAAAGTTTGATTGGTTTATACTGAGAACATTCTTGGTCCACTAATATGTTGTCAATTGTACTTGCTTTCTGTTAAGTCATAATTTGTTTGTCGGAAACCAACCTCTCATTTCTTCTGTGGGTGGATGTTTTAATTGCAGTAATACATATCTTCCCATCCTTGCTTTTAACTCCTGATTGTACTGTAGTTGATGACACCTGGAGTGATCCTTCCCACCTCCCCGGTAAAAGCGGGTTCCTGTCCTCTTCCTCACACCTCCCCACTCTCTAGAATTCTTCCCAGGGGTGGGATGGTGACGTTAATCAGTGTCTGACACGACCAGGACTCAAGCCTGGAACTTTAATTTGGTGTTCAAGCGGTCGTGAAAATGCAATACTTCATTTGTAGACATAATTGAATTCATTTTTATCATTCTACAACTCCAAACGTAAAATAATTAGAAAATTAACATTTTCAATTATTTGCATTACTCAAAGTCATGTAGTTTGAACCACTGTAGGTCAATACTCAATTTAATAGTCTTTCCTTTGATGTCATAAGATTGAACTTGAATAGCATCATCATTTATACAGTCGACTCTGGATAATTTGAAACCCAAGTGACCAGACTAAAGGTTCAATTTACCGTGAGTTCGTAATAATAGGAGTTCAAATAACCAAGAGGGAGGGAAAAATTCAAAATAACATGAGATTGATTTTTGTGTTTTTATTTTTGTACTTACTGATTTTTATTTCACATTAGTACAATTATACTCGTATACAAATGTTCATTTTGAAGAAAAAAAAAGTCCATATTAGCCTACTTTCGATTTTTGCAAAAAATGAAAGTAGACTTATGAGATCAACACAGGGCAAAAAAGTGTGTCTGTCTGTGTGTGTGTATGTGTGTGTGTGAGTCTGTGTGTGTGTGTGTGTGTGTGTGTGAGTCTGTGTGTGTGTGTCTGTGTGTGTGTGTGTGTGTGTGTGTGTGTGAGTGTGTGTACTCTGAATGTCTGTCCCCCCCTATCAATTCGAACACGGTGAATGCGAATTGAACGAAATTTGGTACAAAGGTAGCACTAGCAAAGGACACCTCAGTGTCATGTTTTATATCGCCGCCATCTTTACTAAAACTGAATGGCGGCCACTCAAACGTTCAAAACGTAAAATCAAATAACGACTAACCAAATCATCCGATCTCTACCAAATTTGGTAACAACATACCTTCGTATAGGATGCGTCTTGTGACCAAACTACAAGGTCGTCCGCCATACCATTTCAGGATAGCGGCCGTGCGAATTATGCAAACTTTATAATCCATATCATGGGACCCACCAGTTCCGATTATCGAGCCGAGAATCGTTTTAACTGTTCTAAAGGAAGAGGCACGTTCGAAATTAAAAGTTTATTTTGTAATACTATAGGGCAGACGTGATTTTAAAAAGCTGAACTGATTCAGTAATAAGACAAGATGACAGCGGATATCTTGTGCCTGACTTATATTTCACTAATTTGAGTATTGCATGCAATATAGCGTACTGATAAAAAATAAATAAACTTTGTATGAAATATTTTATATATAAATAATATACTCCAGTGATGAAATCGTTTAGTATAAATCATTATTTGCTAACAAGTTCTATGTAAGTACTTTTAAATAGAACGATATTCGTTGACACAATTAGCTCAGTGGTAGAGCGTTAGCCTATCGCTCAAATGCCTATGGTTCAAACCCGATCAGAGCTAGGTTTTTTGCTTGAAATGTTATATGTTTATTGTTTTGTAATGACTCAGATGTTTTAAAATTAAGCGTTATATTGTGCACATTATGGTGTAAAATATATATTTAATTAAAATATAATTCGCCAGCAGATTTACTCGAGACATCTAGCTGCCAAAAAGGTAACTTCCAGATTTTATTGAAAAGTTTCTTCCTCTGGCCGCTAGAATGCACTCGCTCTGTTAGGATTATATTGTTCGATATTTTACCACTAGATGTCACGACTAGTCTACGTGGGGCTCCATTGATTACTATACCATTATCATTCTATGCGCATCGAATTTGAAGAATGACAAGATGATACTACGATACATTTTAACTTTTTATTTTAAAGGGTTTGTAACAGCCTATTTTGCGTTACTTGAAAATGTTATTAAGCGTTATATTGTGCACATTATGGTGTAAAATATATATTTAATTAAAACATAATTCGCCAGCAGATTTACTCGAGACATCTAGCTGCCAAAAAGGTAACTTCCAGATTTTATTGAAAAGTTTCTTCTTCTGGCCGCTAGAATGCACTCGCTCTGTTAGGATTATATTATCGAAAATATCCACATAGTTTGTATACACACGTCTCTGTAGGGTCGTGGAAAGATTTGTTAATTCAATTAGGGTTGTGAAAGCCATGCACAACCAGACGTGTAAAGACATGCCTCAACTCAAAGTTGGATGTTGCCCACGGCAGGTCGTAATAATAATAATAATGTTATTGGTTTTACATCCCTTTTAACTACTGCTGCTTTTAGAGACACCGGGGTGCCGGAATTTTGGCCCGAAGGGGATCTTTAACGTGCCAGTAAATGTACTGACACGGCTCCCTCGCATTTGTGCACCCTCAAATGCCAGCTGACTGCGCCAGGATACGAACCTGCAACCTAGGGCCCAGCAAGCGAGAACGTTACCGCTGAGCCACGCAGCCAGTCCGGTCGATTATGTCTCCAGATCCATAACATTCTTGATATACTTCTTATCTTTCTTTCTTCAATGATGGTAGCAGTTTTTATCTAGGTTGTGGCGTTTGGTAGAGGTAAATCGTTTCTAAGGTCTTCAACAAAGAATAGTTCTATTATACTCTTTGATAATAACAACGAGTTATAACTATACTCATACATTTAGGAGAAAGTAGGCTATATGTTCTTTACTGAACATCTTGTTTTTCTCTTGAGTGAGCGACTTCCATCTATAATTGTCCAATGAATTTTCGATAGTGGTGAGAGCTGAGAAGAAATCGTCTCTTGTGTCCGTTCTGAGGGCGTAGGAGCGTAGGGTCGTAAGAGATGTCCTTGCCTCGCTCAATGTGACTGGAATTGGCGGTTGTTCTTCTTCGTTTTCTTCCTCGTCCTCCTCCAGAGAGGCCAAATCCATCCGCATCGGTTAGGGCACCGTGGGCACCGATGTCGTCAACTTGAACATAATCCTCAAACGTTAACTCTCGACAGTTAGTTAGAAGTCCACACCCTGAGTCAGAATTCGTAAATTTTAGCGGCTCTACGTTTTTCTCCTTTACCCGATTCTACCTGGGATAACTTTCTCGTGCGGAGCTGGTCTAACAACACATCATATCCTCTCAGTTTATAGTTCGTTGGAAGGGGGTCTCAGAAGGGCTGTTTACGGCCAATGGTCCCTCAATACCCTGCCTAACGGACACAATACGTCTATTACAACAGTATCCATCATGGTTAATGTTTTTGCGTCATTATGTAAGCACAAGCCGCTACTGCTCTGGTGCCTTTGAAAACCGACAGTGAGCCTTCGAAGCATAATCATTTTTTTATAATCGTATGGTCTGAGCTACGAAGTTGAAGGCATTTAGGCTAAGATATAATTAGTTTTGTCAAGTTATCGCAAAATATGATCAAGAGATATTTTAAGGAGCTATATCGTTATATTGGGAATGTCGTAGATCTTTCCCCGCCCTTCAGAATTCCGATTTCCTTCGCCGGTCACTGAACCCGCAGTCTTTGAATTAAGTGAGATCCCCTGAGGAATTTCACCATAATAACTAATACACAGTGTAAAAGACTAGGTCCCAACCTTCGAATAATCTAGATTTTACAGTATTCCGTGCCTTCAATGTGACCAGGTCTACATTGGATAGACTGGAAGGACTGTAAAACGCTGGTTAGTAGAGCATGCTGGATGCATACGTGATGAATAAACCACAGTCGGGATTAGCAAAGCATCTCTACGGGACATAACTTTGACTGTGACGCTACCGAAGTGGAGAAAATAAAAATCTGATTATATGCTACCCTTTGTAACTGAAGCTGTCGTATTTCAGTGTCATGGATTCAATAAGAGGAATATCACTTTACTGACATTTGACGAGCTATTCTGAGACCAGGAGAACATAATTTACACACTCTTGCAATGCACAGTCCTAATACACCGACAGAGAACATCACTGGGATCGAGCCACGACTACTAACAGTGCAGACCGTGACGTCATGTAATCTGTGAGAAGAAGACAGCGCATCGCAAATTGCAGTCATAATCGATCACCTGACAAAGCTGTCGCGTGGTAGTGAAATTAGGTATGAAACCATAAGTAAATATTTGATAGAAAAGACCTGGCATTCTCACAGGAAGAGTCATCCTTTTGCATGACAATGCGAGAGCCTACACGGTAGGAGCAACGGACAACCATATCACCAATTTCTATTGGAAGCTCCTGGACCACGCCCCCTACATTACCAACGTGGTATCCTGTGACTTCCTTTTCATCTGTACGTTAAAGAGGACACTAAAAGGGCTGCCCAATCTCGGCTCTCAGCATTGCCCTCCCGAGAACACACCAAGTGATGGCAACCTGATAGCTCGAAAACTCAACTCTCGCACGGCAAGAGAGTACATATTAATCTACCTATGGAAGCTATGGAGTTACTTAATGACCCCCAAGGAACTTCGACATCAAATGATGAAGACCAGTATAGCAATGACTACGATGATCTGGACTCTACAGAAGAATCAGGTGACGGATGAACATCAGACATTTTGTTATTATTATATTAAGGGGAGTGAGATTAAGGAGAACATTACTTGACGAATGGAATTTTTCTTTTTATTTGCAATAGGAGAAATAGGCATAATATTCAATATATGTTGTCTCTATTCCCATGCTTTCCTAGAGAAAAAATATTGTTTTCGTGTGTGAAGTGTGTTTACAAAAACTACGTTATTAACAGGACTGTAAAATTACATTTTATTATAAAGAAATATTGTTTGTATGATTTTGACGAATATTTTTTATTTTTAGAAAATAAATGTTATTTTTTGTGCATATTTCGTTGTTCTACGTTTAATATCAATTTAATATACGTTTTTAATCTGAATAATTTTACATACAGTGACTTCGTCTATTCCCTCAAATAAGGTGTAACAAGAATACTTGACTGAAAGTTTCATTGTTATCCATATTTTATCCAGTTTTAAATAGTATGTTTACCACTTTCATAAACTATCATATACACATACAAATCGTGATTTTTACTACCAAAAAAGGATGATTCTTGTGTTGCTTTCGGTCATTTTTTACACCTCACCTTTCCCCTTACCCCTATATATTTACCCCCCGATGATCGTACACTTTAGACGATGCCAGAAATGAATTCAGCGACCTCGAAAACGGTATATTGCCTACTTTTAATAGAATCCCATCACTATTAACGAAGTTATTAATTTTTTCCACCTAGAATTGGGATTCGACACACTGTGCCCGTTTCTCCAATGGGACAGGCGATCACCCGGCCAACATCCCGGCCCCATCAGAAGAAACAGCCAAGGGAATGGGTAAAAAAACAAATTAGGGCGTGAATCTTGGTTCATACAGACAAGAATAAAAGAAATGCTCCAGCGAGCCAGAGACAAAGGGTCTCGGGTCGTTTACGGGTTGGGATGGCAAATTGACTGAACCAGGATTCAAAAGCAAATTCCCTAACTCGAATTAACACACAGAGAAGAAAGGAAAAGCCCTCGTAAAATCACATCTGCTCCTTTATTGGCCAAAGGATAAATAAATATGCAACCTGCCTACCACGCACGAGTATAGAGTTAGGGTGGGACAAAGTCCGAAAAAAAAAAGTTCATAGTGCCTAAACAAACAAAAAATTATACTTATTCAAACTCGTGGGCGTCCTCCTTAAAGTTCCGACAAGGAGATCGCCTTTCAAAAAGCTAAATTAACCTTAATTTATCGGTGCACACGCATGTAAACATCACTAGCCACTTATCACAAAGTTCACCTGCGACAAAAACTCTAAGAAAATATCGAATATCTATGTATATTACAACTGTCTACCCTTATACAGCAATGGACGGATCTCCTCTATCGAACTGCAAATTAAAAACTAAAGAGCATCATATTACATCAAATAACACTCAAACATCAACTCAGCTTCACATAATATGGCATTTCAACAATTAATTATAACCTATCATAAATTATTAACACACCCAGATTGTGCTTACATATTTACACTACTAATTCTTATTATTATTACTGATTTATCTTCGCCTTTCCAACAACCTTGATCCACACTGTCATCTTTGTCATTGTAATTAAATTATAGCATTGTCTAATGTTTATGAAAGGTTAAGAACCTCGCAATAAGGCCCCCTAGCGTATTTCATACTCACAACGAACATTTAATCGCAACCCTTCCGTCGAACACTCTGTGTGGGGATCCGAACAATCTGACTGTCGAGCGCACTAACAATTACACCCCTGCGCTACTCAATATACAACTCATCGATAAACGTAGCACGTTCGTCAAGAGGACCCTGTCCTCACAAATTCAATTCAACGGACATACGTCGCCCCGTGAATAACCTCGTCATAAATGACGGAATAATACCATATCTAATTATCACATTAACTTTACACAACATCGTTACAAAAAAATCATGCATTATTAGCATGTCTCAAGAACCCACACTAACAGAGCGTATCAACTTTATCGGGACCACGAGGTCGTATGATAATATGGCATCCTATCCAAGGAACCTTATTCCACAATCTCCAACCATATTCATTTTGCTATTAAAATCCATGCAATCCGTGACAAACCTTTCAGAATAAAATTCGTATAATGACCTCGGAAATCGAAATGCTAGAATCTCCCAACAAAAATGGGCATCTCATATTATCGTTACCCAATTTCAACTTATTATTATTGTGCCGTTTCTTTTAGGCACGCTGTACCCAGTATTCTTCTAAAGTACGCATTTCGTCTCGAGCGATGACAGTGAGTTGAAGTTACGTCGATTCTCACTAGGTGGCAGCTCCTTCCAGCGTGAAAAGATGTATTTGTACAAATGCTCACTAGAGGGTAGCATAGTTCTGAGAGAGACAGAAGATATTTGTCGTCGTCCTGTAATTAGCGCGCTGCGTTCCTCAACTGTCTTTGTGTAGAGTTGTCTACGAATCGTGTTTGCCACCTGAAAGGAAACACTTGTGCGGACCTTATTATGTATTGCATTGAGATGTAGCAAAAGTTAGTAAGTATTTGGTTTCTTTTGCGTTCTACTTCCTTATGTCTGCACTTACGTTAGATTATCTAGTACGTCAACATTTAGTCTGGGATTCACTTGATAGTATTTAAATTATTTGTATATGGCATCAGTGCGATTGGCGGACACGAGATGTTCTGATTGGTTGCAGATTAAACATGGTTTCCCCGATGTTGAACATGCCGAGAATATTCTATTTTATTTATTTCTTCTTTTTGTCATTTCTGTAAGTTGTCGTTTTGTTTGTTGTTGTCGTACGAGGTAAGTTTGTTTTTTTCTGTTTGTTCATTTGGGGAGATTATGATATATCTGATACTAGTTACAAGCATCTCGGGTCAGCTATGCTCCTTGTTATTCTTTGATGTTTTTTCATTTCTGTTTTGTCTGATGTGATGGGCAGAGATGATTATTGTCCAACGATGGTTGGAGATCAGATGTTTTTTTTTAATTAAGAGAGATTTTGGGATCCATTAAGACGTGATAGACGTATTTTCTGGAGTGGTCCGTATTTAATGATAGTCGACGATTGATTTTTAATTATGAAGCCTATATGATGATGTCGAAGTCGTGTGACGTTGTTTGGGAATTTATAATAAGTTGACTTCTTAATATTTTCATTAAATATGTGCGGATCGAAACTCTTATGTATGCTACGAGATACTTGTCTTCAATCTGTAAAATGGAATGCTGATCTCCTTAAATAATTATATATATATGATTGTACGACGTTTTTAAGAATATTAGTTGGACGTTTGAAGTAGTTCTGCCGAATCGCATGAAGACGTACTTTATGAATATTTTAACTATTGCATGTTGGATTTGTCGAGCAATGGAGCATGAATCAGGTTTTGATTTATTTAAAGGATGTATGTTGGGATTTTGACGATGCAGAATGGTACTTCAGTAATGCATGTAAGTTTGAGTTTCACACCTTAAGTTTTAAATGTGCATGTTAATTAGGTTATGTGCATGTGTTTTTTTATTATTGTAAATATGTTTGTCAGAATAGATGATGTCGCAATTGGTATAAGTGTATCATTTCTGAGTACTAGTTCTCGATGACATTTCCAAAGATATTCCTCGGGTATGGTTTGCAGAAGCTCAGTGGCTCCACACACACATTATTTTACTTTAAGTAAAAAGGGGGGTGTCAAATTGTAACGAGAGCGTGGTTTCGTGTTTAAACCACAATTAATTGATTTTGGAAGTGTCATTGAAGCTGTATTTGGGAATGGTACCAAACCTAAACTATAAAGAGGTGACTGTGCACTTATATATATGTTCTAATGAAATTGTACTTGTTTGTTTCATGTTCCTGTTTTATTTGAATGGAGGAGAGATCTTTGAAGGCTATCTCTTATTTAAAGAAAGATGAAGTTTCCTATGAGGTCATTATACGTGGAAAAGTACCATTTTTCCACCGAGATTTGGATTTGAATGTATTGAAAGACTTGAGAGCTGCCCCTATAATTTTACCTACTGAGGACAATTCTTATTGGATGCTAGGTAAGTTCACCATTGTACCTACTGTCTCCGATTTATTAAATATTTGTTCTTCGAGTGATGTTGGTAGTACTTCTGCGTCCAAGTTGAACAGAATCAGGTACCGTTCGTTACATTGGATCAATCGTTTGGATGATTTGGTAAAGGTCTGGTCAAATAGTGATGCTGAATTTTCTGAGAGATTATTTAACCTGCGTTGTAAGTTGGCCGAACAATACTCTAGGCTATTCCCTCGTGTGACTAATGATAATCCTGTGGAGGCTGTCGTGTGTTGTGATAGTGTTAGTGCTGAATCTTGTAATTCGTGTGAATTGGGTGTAGAGGATAACCTTATTAATGATTTAGAATCTGTATCGTTGAAGAGTATTGGATCGATCATGAATAGTTCTCAAGTTGTGCATGATTCTGATGTAGTCAGTCGAGCAGTGTCGTCAGTAATGTCACTAGGGGGTATTTCGATCTCAGATAATTTAATTAATCCCATTTACCGTTCATTATTAACTATGCAAGCCAAACCGAAAGTTACATTGAATTTAATGATCTAATTCTGACAGCAGGAAAGGTTAAGAAAGCCGATTCAGTCTGAATTTATGATTCTGCTCCAACTCGTAGTACTAATCAATATCCTCTAGGTTATGTTTCTTTGCCTAACGTTTTACAGTGGGGAGCAGCAGATCAGTTGAGGAACCAGCATCAAGGTCCTATGAATGATGGAAATGTTTTAGTAGGAAATGTATTACAGGGTAGGTCTGCTTTTGTTCCTGATTATGTGCCAGCTGATGCTTGTCAGGGGCGTGAGATCCAGCGATACACAGGAGGTATCACTAAGAAAGGTAAGAGGTGTGACTTGTGTGGATCATATGATCATATACGTCGTTGGTGTGATGCTGATCTGTATAGGAAATATTAGTTGCTCGTTTTGTTGGTAATATCTTCAAAATTGTGTATGATAATTTACTGTATTTTAGTGTGCATATTGTGTGTATGCTGTTGGTACGTTTTTTGTCTGCACGTGTGATGCATTCTCTGTCCTGAGGTGCATATCTTCAAAATTGTGTATGATAATTTACTGTTCTTTAGTGTGCATAATTTGTGTATGCTGTTGGTACGTTTTTTGTCTGCACGTGTGATGCATTTTCTGTCGTGATGTGCATAATCTTCAAAATTGTGTATGATAATTTACTGTACTTTAGTGTGCATATTGTGTGTATGCTGTTGGTACGTTTTTTGTCTGCACGTGTGATGCATTTTCTGTCGTGATGTGCATAATCTTCAAAATTGTGTATGATAATTTACTGTTCTTTAGTGTGCATATTGTGTGTATGCTGTTGGTACGTTTTTTGTCTGCACGTGTGATGCATTTTCTGTCGTGATGTGCATATCTTCAAAATTGTGTGATTATTTCAGTACTTCTAGTGTGCATATTGTGTGCGTGCTGTGAGTGTGTTTTGTCTGCACGAGTGATACTCAATCTTCTTGGTTGTGTAGTGACTCTGGGAGTTTGTGTTTGTGATTTTGGTGTAATTGTGTATTTTGGAGTGATTGTGAATATTTAGCTTTGTTTTGTTATTGGGTGGGAGTTGGTTGTTTTCTTGTTTTGAAATAAGGTTAGGTTTTATTGTTATTAATTTGTAATATTATTTAAAACGAGTAGCCGAGTATATAATTGGGGTTTTCGTTAGAATGTCTATCTTCGACTTACGATCCTATTATATCAAGGTATGGGACTTGCGTTCTAGGTGACAGAAGTTGATTGTGTATTTTGTGGTAAGTATTTACAAACAAGTTCCTTGTTTCTCCCTGTGGTGGATGATGACTGGAAAGTAAGTACTTATATTTGTGTTGGGATGGAAATCATGCTCGTGTTGAATTGCCAAACGAGTATGACATGGATTTCAGGTAGTATTAAGTTTTCTTTTGGTGATGGAGATCATGCTCGTATTGAATTGCCAAACGAGTAAGACATGGATTTCTGGTGTTGTTGTTGTCGTCGTCGTTGTCGAAGTGTTTATTTTAAGGGTATATATGTGTTTGTGTATGTCGATGTTTTAACGAGCTCTAATTATGTTCTGGCAATTTTGGGAATTTGTGGATGGTACGTGTGACTATTTTTATGTGGGATTTTGTGGTTATGAATGGAGGTTATGAATGTTTGTGTTTTTTGGGGTGGTTGGCTCATTTAATCTGGTATTGTTGGACTTGGTTTCGGTATGTTCTTTGTTTTATTTCTTGGCTGTTATTTTTAGTAGTTGAGTTGTTTCTGGGATGATATTTTTCTTGTATTTCTTAGGATTTTCTGGTTTTCTCGTTAGTCTTCTTAGTAATGTGGAACAGAGGTACTGTGTTGAACAAATGCCTGCATTCACTGTGAATATTTTTTTATTTTATTTTTCTTCATTGAGTTAATAAGAGAGATAGTTTTGTGTTCAGTTAGTTATTTTCTAATTTAAATATGAAGTATGGGATTGATTTTGTAAATTTATGATCTTTCTGTCGAATAATCGAGATTAAATTGTAATGCTGTAACATTATGGTTTAAATAATTATATTTTTGCTTTGTAAAGGTGTGAAACTTGAACATGGGGTAATATTTAATGAAAAACGTAGCTGATGCCATATTTAGTGAATTTTTGGTCATGTTTCTTGTTATTTTACTTGTTAGATGTTAAGTGAATCCAAAACAAAATGCTTTCGGAGATGTGATTGTTCACAGCTTGATTTTCTACGTGGTGTTGTCTACATTGAGGTTACTGGCTGGGAGTGAAGATTTCTTGGAATGGAATTTGAAACGAACTACTTGACCCTTGTTGGATTGGAACTCTGCTGCGCACATCAAGATGACGTTGAAAAATAATTGTGGAAAACTCTGTATTGCTACCTGATTGTATTGTATACTGAAGTATGTGTTGAACTTGTATAAGCATGTGTATCTTCCGCTGTTGTGACATGGACTCCTATTGTTTGGAAAAGGTGGTGTGACTAGCATGTGTACAATGGTTTTTGGAATCCGAGATGAACTTTAAGAAGTGGGTCTGTTCTAAAAAAAAAAACTAATTGATGCATGCTTAAGAGAAACTTTATACTGAAGTATTTGTATGGAGTGCATGAACTTTCTTTCCACATGTCACGTCGTCTTGGTCTTCAACCATCGACGAATTTCAGGAGGGGGTGATTGTGCTGTTTCTTTTAGGCACGCTGTACCCAGTATTCTTCTAAAGTACGCATTTCGTCTCGAGCGATGACAGTGAGTTGAAGTTACGTCGATTCTCACTAGGTGGCAGCTCCTTCCAGCGTGAAAAGATGTATTTGTACAAATGCTCACAAGAGGGTAGCATAGTTCTGAGAGAGACAGAAGATATTTGTCGTCGTCCTGTAATTAGCGCGCTGCGTTCCTCAACTGTCTTTGTGTAGAGTTGTCTACGAATCGTGTTTGCCACCTGAAAGGAAACACTTGTGCGGACCTTATTATGTATTGCATTGAGATGTAGCAAAAGTTAGTAAGTATTTGGTTTCTTTTGCGTTCTACTTCCTTATGTCTGCACTTACGTTAGATTATCTAGTACGTCAACATTTAGTCTGGGATTCACTTGATAGTATTTAAATTATTTGTATATGGCATCAGTGCGATTGGCGGACACGAGATGTTCTGATTGGTTGCAGATTAAACATGGTTTCCCCGATGTTGAACATGCCGAGAATATTCTATTTTATTTATTTCTTCTTTTTGTCATTTCTGTAAGTTGTCGTTTTGTTTGTTGTTGTCGTACGAGGTAAGTTTGTTTTTTTCTGTTTGTTCATTTGGGGAGATTATGATATATCTGATACTAGTTACAAGCATCTCGGGTCAGCTATGCTCCTTGTTATTATTTGATGTTTTTCATTTCTGTTTTGTCTGATGTGATGGGCAGAGATGATTATTGTCCAACGATGGTTGGAGATCAGATGTTTTTTTAATTAAGAGAGATTTTGGGATCCATTAAGACGTGATAGACGTATTTTCGGGAGTGGTCCGTATTTAATGATAGTCGACGATTGATTTTTAATTATGAAGCCTATATGATGATGTCGAAGTCGTGTGACGTTGTTTGGGAATTTATAATAAGTTGACTTCTTAATATTTTCATTAAATATGTGCGGATCGAAACTCTTATGTATGCTACGAGATACTTGTCTTCAATCTGTAAAATGGAATGCTGATCTCCTTAAATAATTATATATATATGATTGTACGACGTTTTTAAGAATATTAGTTGGACGTTTGAAGTAGTTCTGCCGAATCGCATGAAGACGTACTTTATGAATATTTGAACTATTGCTTGTTGGATTTGTCGAGCAATGGAGCATGAATCAGGTTTTGATTTATTTAAAGGATGTATGTTGGGATTTTGACGATGCAGAATGGTACTTCAGTAATGCATGTAAGTTTGAGTTTCACACCTTAAGTTTTAAATGTGCATGTTAATTAGGTTATGTGCATGTGTTTTTTTATTATTGTAAATATTGAACCCTTATTGATCTTCGATAAATAAGTATTCATATTTATTATTATTATTACTACGACCCAGGCAGCACATAAGGAAGTCGACTTGGATATTAGGGAGGCCAGTATTTCGTAACGGTTGCAACAGAAGCTGAGTTGGTAGCTATTCCTGGGGACGGCCAGAATTAGTCGAGTTCAAGGCCAAATTGTGCAACTACTGTACCAAAATTGGAGACATAAAGGAAGAATCACGAGGTCCTCTCAACGAACATACGATTGAATCAGCCAATCGCAAGAGACCAAGCCGTGACCACGAGGTGGACGGCGTCAGTAGTAAAAAGCGCGCGGAAGCGTGTATCTAAGGAACCGCCGAACGGATTAATCTCCGCTCGAGTAATTTGAGACGTTGGATTTATTTGGAGAAGAATGACACTAGCCCCATCTTTGTGAGACAAAAACTCTGGAAGTTTTTATCCGACTCCGCCCCACTCTACCGCCCTTGTCAGTTTCTCATAAATAGTCTGGCCTGACGCCAATCTGAGTACTCAGTTGTGGAGCCTTCAGAGGTATACTCCACGCCAGTTTGAAGTGTGATTTTGACGCTCGAATTTATCTAAGTACTTATCTTGTGGAGCCTTCAGAGGCATACTCCACGCCAGTTTGAAATGTGATTTTACGCTCTAAAATCAGTGAAGCTAATTTTATTTTCTGAGCTTTGGGAAGCTAAAGTCGCAGCGTTTGCAGTATCGAATTTAAAAAGCTATAATACATTCTGTTCTAAAATCAATTAAGTTGTGTGATCTAAACATTTCACGCCAGAGCGTGGTAAACTGTAACATTCTTTTAAAGACGACGAGTTCAACTTTAAGGGGGAAGTATCGTATCACCCTAATTAGCGCTTACCAGAACCGAAGTCCACAAGGCGGAACGGAAATACCGGACGAGATAGCGACTGCTGGTGCAGCCAGGATTTTGAACTTGTTAACGAGCCAGTGGCGCGGACTCGAGATGTATATTTTATGTATAAATTGTGTGTATTGTATGTGTGTTTTTATAGTGCGTATGTGCGATATAAGTAGGGCCAGTCTTCGCTATTAATCGCAGTAGGACAATTGTGGGTGAACTGAGTAGCCTGCAAGCGATTATAGATAGGCAAATATTTAACATTGAACTTTTCTGCCAAGGAGTCGAGACCAAGATGATCAGCACGTGGTTTGAAGTTGGGATGAGCTTCAAGAAATCAACGCAGACGACTACTATGGGGTGCTAAATTGTCCATAGGGCAATGGGTTGAGAAGGATGTCCTTAGTCCTACATGCAGAAACGGTGATGTACTAAAATTGGATTATTTCAATTATGTAGTTAGATTTGGCCGGGGAACTTTGTAAATAGTCATGTTTTTCTTTCTTGTTTTATAGCTGTTTTTCTTGTACCGACACTATAGGTTTAAATGTCCGTTGGCGCGTGGCCAAAGTGTTTGTTGATATTGTGATTTTTTTTTCTTGAGTCATGTGTAATGTACGCGGCGTGCGTGCGTGATTTTTATCCTTGCAATTGCGGAACCCGTTACATTCGATAAATGGTGCTTTATTAACGTTAATATTTTGAAATAGGAATGGGAGGAAATGATTGTAAAACATTTTGCTGAACAGGTTATTATTCATGTTAGGGTAGCCGAGTGCACCAACTTAAAAGTAATTGTAGAACACCTTCGTTCTAATTTTGATAGATTTTTCTTGAGTCCTTTTCAGGTGACTAGTCACGGCATAGAACGATGGCGCCAGCATGTGGATATTATTTGTGTCTTTTATTTCAGGGTCTGTCACAACCCATACGTGTGATTCAGTGTGTGTTGATGTGTCTAGTGTGTGTTGATTCTACGTGAGGAGGGGGTAGTTGTCCTACCGCCCTTATATATATTTTTGCTGCTGTTGTATTTTTAGATGGAAAGACAGAGTGCTCTTGGGAGACTGCTGATTCTTGTCCATATGTTTTTCTGACACACACGTATTATTGTGCTTTGGGGCACATTTCTTCGAGGTTCGACCCCATGCTCTGGGAGGTCGAGGTTATTGACACGTGGGTTGACAGACATGCAGAGTTCCACAAACCGCCCGTTTTGCCTGTGACTTATTTTGATAGGCAGTCCTTTTGTCCGACTGAACCCTACAAGCTTTCATGTAGCAAACCTGTTCATTGTGATGGCTAATTTTTTAAGCCATAATTAATTGGGGAGTTCGCCATGTGTGTAACGGATTGTTGTACCTTGTATGGATAAGAATATTGTGATTAACGTAAATGTTGGCTGTTTGCCTATTGCTTTGTTGATGACTCGATTTCATGTAATTTTGTTTGTCACACCCGTTTGGTGTAGTGGTAGAGTATTTGTAAATTTTGACAGCGGTCATTTGAGTATTTTTCTATTGGTCACGTGTTAATGTACTTGTGTTGATTTGTGTGAGAAGTCCTAAGATTTTAGGCAGTAAATGTTGCTACGGCAATTCAAGTCCAATTTCACACGGAAATTTTGTGTTTGTTTATAGTAGATTTAGGAAGTGTCGGTTTAATTTAAGTAGTGTAGTTGTGTTCCCTTGTGTCGGTCTAGCTCTAGGAAATGCGGATTCGTTGTTTGAAGGGTCACTCTGGATGATAACGAATCACGCATTCAAAGTACACATCGTGATGCATGTAGAACGGCGTACGCACTTATATGGTCACTTTTGTATTTTTATTTAAGGACGCTTGGTCCAGGTAATTAATCTCTCCAGAGAGATCGCCTAAGTTGTTTGGCATTTTATTAAGCGGGAGTCAATTGGGAGTTTTTGTTGTTAATTGTTTATGTGTAAATATGGTGTTTTGTTATTAAATTCAGTTGTTTTAACCCTGGCTTCACTCTTTCCTGCATGTTATTTTGTTATATGTTACCCTGCAAGTTAATGAAGCGCCCTGACAGCAACTTACGAATATGACCTGTTACGCCCCGAATCTGAGTCTCATATGCTTCTTTGCAAGGGTTCAATATGTTTGTCAGAATAGATGATGTCGCAATTGTTATAAGTGTATCATTTCTGAGTACTAGTTCTCGATGACATTTCCAAAGATATTCCTCGGGTATGGTTTGCAGAAGCTCAGTGGCTCCACACACACATTATTTTACTTTAAGTAAAAAGGGGGGTGTCAAATATTATTATTATTATTATTATTATTATTATGTCTCAGAGAATAAATGTATGTCTTACTCCTACCATTGATACTGTTAATTTATGTAAGTCAAACGACCCGAAAAGAAAAGACAAAAAATCTGTACAACCCTATGAGAAAATGATGCTCTTGTTCAATCTGGAATAAATGATTATAAATGGCGTTAAGTTACACGATCTCAGGTTATCTCATGGCACGGCTATCCGAGGTAGAAGTTCTCTTCTTCCTGATGAACAAGGATGGAAATGAAACGTCTTACTTTAGATCCGGTGTCCTCGGAAACCCCTGGCGTCAGTGTCGGCGTCGGCGTCGTCTGCGGCATTAGGGCGGCGTAGTTCCTCCAGCGTCTCCGCGATGTGGTCTCCCAGCGTACTGGTAGAGGTATACGCCTCCGGCACCTCTCGATCTCCTGGCGACGCCCATGTCCGCCCACTGGTTGCCCCCGGTCACATTCAGCGGCGGCGTCTCCTGACGTCCCAACCATGGTCCACTCGTCCATCTCGTTGCGACCGTTCACCCCATGATGGCCCCTTTAGAGGTTCAGTGCAGCATAATTTGCGTATTAATATGCATGTTGATTCCCAGAATATTTGAGTCCATGGTTATAAAGTCCATGCCGCCGTGTGGCAATATTACATTTCACTATATCAGAGCACTTTCACGCCCACGCACTATAGCGTCTAGTTCCTGGTTCACTTGAATTATATGTATTCACTTTCCTCAGCCAGTGATACACTTCCTTCCACGAGGAGCTATTTCGAGCTGGCCTTGACCGACATATCAAGTTGCCTGCGGCCTGCAGTCTTCCAACACAAGCTTAAAGTAGATGTAGCCTTCCCTGTTGCATTCTCACTGCGTCTCTTAAAATGCCGCACTGCTATGCTATTTTCGAATGGATGTCTGTTACAATATAGGGCCTCGCGATAATGCTTCGCCTCGACTAACGTTATTATTGTTCCTTCCCTGATTCTCGTAATGTTAAACACCTCCTGGTATTCATCTTTAATTAACATAAATTGTCGGCATGATAATTCAGTTTTCCTCACATACTAGCGAGTCCGATATCGTCTTGAAATTCACACTGTTCGACAAACAAACTGACATACTTCACTGTAAACAACTCACTGGCACTACATGCACGCTAGCTTCATGCTTCATGGCCTGCTGGTCACTCACGAAAACCATTCAAGTTCCCGATGCAAATTACTGTCTACGTGACATGGGCTACTCGTCCGTGCTCCGCTGGATAACATACTCGTCCACCCACTATTGACTCACTGAACATTCCGGAACTGCGTCCTCCTTCGAGAAAACGAAAGTGGAAGGGGTTAGAACCTTCTGGAGCATTCCCCTACTCTCGCGGTTGCCTCGCCGCGTCATGCCATGACGTCATACTGACCCTCCGGTCTCCTCTCGATCTTCTGTCATCCGGGGCCGGTAATTGACCCTGACTGGATCGGTCACAACACTGTGCGTCGCGGCGCGCCGAAATATCAAGTTAGGGGCGCCCGGGGCTAGTTTGTAATGTTGTAAACATAACGAATTCTAATTGTTACAACATTAACAAACTGTAATGTTTACATTATAAACAATGTAACCAGATATCATAACCATTCTGTTTATGTTTCATCTTTTCAGTTTTACTTTACTACTAGCATTAGTGCCCGGCTTCGACCGGTGGATTTATTTGTTTTACAGAACTGGAGCGCCCAAGGATAAGGATCGGAATTTAATTAAAGTAAATTCGAAATCACTAACGCTTATTGCAACTGATAGCCTCAGTATACTGCAACTGCACCAACACCATCTTCCTTACACAGAGGCATACTATTGGCATGATGATAACTGTTTAAAAGGGTCTAAGAAATATTTTTGCACGAATTACTCCCCGTGACTGCAATTTATAAGCAGCTCGCTATTCTGCACCAGAACACTGGTAGGGGCGACGTGATGCAGCCCATATTATCAGGCAACAATAGTCTTATGTATTTTTGGAGCTAACTGGGAGCGCTTGTTCTTCCAACTTACTGAACAAAATCAATCTTTATGGTTACCTGTGACGTGTAGCATAATGCTACATAGCCTAAACTATTCCTCTCGAATCTGGCTGTCATACAAAAAGATTTTTTCAAATCGCGTTTAAACACATAAACAAACACACAAACTCTTCAGCTTTATTATATTAGTATAGATTTCACTAACAAACAAAACGGAATAATATTTGAAAATTCAGCATAGCCTTTTAATGAGTCGCCGCTTTACGGGTGATGCTACTTATGATACAAACTTAGAACTATTACTGAGTGCCTGGAGCCGTTCGGTCGAAGTATGACCGCTCGCCATTCACGAAAGGGAGAACACCCCTTCCACTAATGACTTCGACTCGTCCGCGTGACTCATACGTCTCTTGTCGTTATCCGCTCAGTGGCTCATTGCCAGTATTGCCAGCTAGCTCAAAGAGAATATAATACCAGAGTCCCAGCTCCCATGTTAAATAATTTCTTAAATCCGCCCATAATCCGGCTTCAAAAAAACAATCATTTCTCTTCGGTAGGGGAAACATAAGGAACTAAATCCGTAAGATATCAGCTTATTTTTATGAATATTACAAAGAGCTAGTCCCTTTGTGGATCAATTAACATTAATAGCTACTACCTTCGACAATATTAGCGCTGACAAAATGTATCACAAGCAATCAACAATATACTGATACATTATGGAATTTGTTGTCCACTTTGTAATGTTGGTAGTGAACGTACTTATGCAGCTATATATTTTGATAATTATAATAATGTATTGACGTTAGTTCATCAACTATTCACCGTAAAAAACAATTATCTAACACGTTTTATAAGTTGAATGCTATAAAATGAAATATCGAGTCATGTCTGCTAACATAACCTCCAAATTCCAGAGCATCCCATCCCCGCCCCCCCCCCCCCTCTTTTTCGCCCTAACCTACATAACCTCCAAATCTGACTATAGAATAATATAATCACCCCCACCCCCTACCTGCTATCCTACACAGGTTCCAAATTCCTGTTTGAACCCCATGACCCTCTTGGAATTGTGATATGAGAAGGAAGGAGAAAGATAAATGAAAACCATAGGTGATTGAAACATTTTTAAATTTATTTTTATTTTTATTTTGCAATACACAATGTAGAAATAAAATAATTTTATAGGTCTAGTATAGAAAGAACGACACTATTGAAATTGCGTTCTCGTCCAGTTCTGCTCTTGCAACTTGCTGTTCACCTGGATCCAGTGGACAGATCTGTAAGAATACAAACATCAAGCAATAAATACAATAGATGTGGAATGTAACTTATAAGACACTAGACATGGAAAAATGCAGGCTAAGCTCCTCAAGGAAATATTCTGTAAATGGGCATGGAGGATTTCAGTTATTTCAGCGATCTCTTTTGACTGCAATCCAATATTCTTGTTTTACATTTATTAATTTTCGTCATGAATTCTTTCCTCAAGACAGAATCCATACCATTTAAAAACTCATTCAAATCCTCTGGTGTGTCAGCTAAGATGACGATATCAGCAAATCTCCGAGTTGAAATTACTTCTCCTTGAATCTTTACTCCTACTTTGAATTTTTCTCCAATTTCCTTCATTGCTTGTTTAATGTATGGATTGAAAATGCCGGCCCAGTGGTGTTGGGGTCCGGAGGCCCCGGGTTCGATTCCCGGCTCTGTCAGGGATTTTAGAAACTGACGTGAGTGCTGGAACGGGGTGCACTCAGCCTCGTGAGGACAACTGAGTAGCTGCCTGACAGTGAGGCAGCGCCCCGATCACGAAAACCAAGATTAACGGCCGAGGGGACCCGATGCGTTGATCACGCATCATCCCAATATCTGCAGGCCAAATGGCTGGGCAGCGGTCGTTTGGTAGGTTTAGGGCCTTCATGGGCTGTAGAGCCAGTTATTATTATTATATAGATTGAAAAGTAAGGGTGATAAGTTGCAGCCTTGCCTTACACCTTTCTGAATACCAGCTTCTCTCTCATGTCCTTACGCTCGAATAACTGCATATCCTAAGGAGCACAAAACGTGCTACACCTTAAAACAGTAGGCCTATTGGTATGGCACAAAAGTACAGTATATTGAAAGGTAAGTGATTAGTCCCTTGTTCATAAATTTACATGTGTCAAAATTGTTTGGTATCCTTTAAACATGAGTCACATTCAGTGATCTCAGGAGTAGCCTACATATTGAGACTCATGTCCTAAAGGTCCTGGGTTTTATTGCAAACAAATAATTAATTCTAGTCTGTTTGGAACATGCAAAATTGAGACGTGTTTGGCTTATTTCACACCACAATCATCGACTCAAATGATGGTTCCTAAATTAAGGCCACGACTGCCTCCTTCCCAATCCTAGTCTCATCTAAAAAATGCATATACCACTACATACAACCTATACATACAGTTACCGGGAAGGTAGCTCTGTACTTCCCCATCCCACTCTCCCGGTATACTACTGAAACTTAAAACTTTTGCCACACTGAGTGTGTCTGTTTCTGATTGTGACAATCTACTGTCACACACGTCGATGTTCTCAGAGAAGTATTCGGCTTGCTTCCTGCACCACTCTACACCTACCTCCTAGCTCTCAAGGTCAAGTGCACAGCTGAATGCTGGCATCTGTACACAAGTTGATATGGCTAATGGTGGCAACATTCAAGCAGCAACAACAACAATACTTGATAACATGGTTTTGCAGCAGACACCAATGTCCATCCAAGTTAAAACAGCTCACTGATGATTTGTTCTGAAACAGTTATTTCAATGCTCCCAATAGTAGGCATTTATGTTGTTTTGACAACCTTGACATGAACATTTTCAGGAATACTGTATGCCAGCCATCCTAGTTTCTTATCTGGGTGACACATTAGTTATGCAGTTACAAGCTGAGGTATCCATGACATAAATGTCAAGAAATATGGATCCATAGTAAGTTACAACTATTGTATTATGTAACATATCAACGTGAATATTTAACGGCTGGAGAAAAATATAATTCGATAATAAAATAACATCTAAGTAGGCATTCAAACAATTGGCCTCAATATGTAAGCATCAAAGTTTGATCATACCAACATGTATTTCTCATTTCAATAGCCTGGGACATAGTGTTCATCAGCCCGAGGAACTCAGGTGTATCACTTTTTTGTGATGAGTGTAGTAGTATGTGTTAATGTATTTGGGACAAGGATGAAATAGTGCCCCAGGATTTGAAATAAGGTACGGTACAATCCCAGCATTTGTCTCAAGGGAGTGTCGAAATTTCACATTTATGATAGCCTCTATCAATGCCAGGATAAACCGTTGATTTCTCGACTTACTGCAGGTGCCTATCACGACCACAGTGCATGACATAACGAGCATGGCTGCGCTGCAGGATGTCATTCCAACTGAATGGTATCAGAAATTGAAAGAAAAAAGATTTTTAAACGTTTCTAAAGACTGTCATCGGCTCTAAGAATATGTCATTAATTGTGGAGTTTACCAGAACCGGAACCAAACGAGAACGTGGTAGATTATTGAGCATATACCATTCACTTACTTTCTGGGAGTCATTAAGAATTGAAAATACTGTCAAATATCACTGCTTCATACTAAATATACTGTCAAATATCACTAATATACAGTCAAGAAGGTTTTTATTTGTAGCTCGTTCGCCGACGGCAGATGTTTGTGGCCAAAAAATCGACGTCATATTGCGTTGCTAACATGTCACACAACACACATAACTTTGTAATTAAGTGAAAAAAGAAATAATCGGCACAACCATGGGCTTGGATAAAGATTATTGATGCATGACTACCCCCACTGTGCGTGACAAAAACCAGGGGTGAGTATCTTACTTACCTAACAATTATTGGTCTAGGCGAAAACCATTGGTCAGATGGATGCGATATAGTACCTAATGCGTGGGGTTGGCAACACTGTACACGATGCTAAAAATGGAGGAGTCAGCTGGAATTTCATCTCTAAAGGTCGTGATCCTATTTGGCATGGCTGGGTGAGTTACAGACAGCGGAGGAGTAAACATCTATTACTATAGGCCTATCATCTCCAGATACCACTACTACAGGTATCTTGGCTAATTTCTGTAGGTTAAGAATTTTTTACTTCGGTTCAGGTAAACTCCACTCTTAAAGAATATGTCTCCGATATAATCTTTATTATTAGAGTTGAAAACTCTAGGAAAACAGACTGTTACTGAACCTGAAAGATTCATCACTCCATGGAAGTGTTCCATACGCCTCACCGCTGACTAGCATACACATTGCTGCAAGTGCCCTTCAACCCAGAGGCAGAAGTGATAGCCAGCTAAGGATGCAAGTGAAATAATGTCATCTTCGGACTAAACAGGATGAAAGCAAAGACAGTAGGCCTACAGATAAGGGTTTACTAGCATTATTAGTTAGAATCAACAGGTTAATTCCTTAGGAAGCAAAGAGGACAGGTGAATGGTTCAGGCCTACAGGTTCTCATTCTCTCTCACAGTGAACCTTTAGTTAGTAAGTTATTGTTGTTTTAAGGGGGCGGAACTACGAGGTCATCTGCCCCTACAGTGAACCTTTGCCACACACAAATGCCAGCCATGTAGTACTGCTCAAATAAGCACTATACAAACTTACATGATAGAATGAGACCTGCAGAATTATATTATTGGTATAACACACTCCAGAAAATTGGATCGAGAGCATTTCAAAACTACAACTGGCGGCGTTCCAGATATGAGGGTTTAGGTTATGTTAATCTTCCACATGACTGACACGCCACAGTTCATCACTAAACAGCATGTACATTTCATTACAAATGACATAATTGCTCATATTTTCCTCCATCTTTTCTTTTGCTCACGAATTAATATTATTAAAACATCCACACCATTTACAAATATCTTTAAATAAAACAACCTGCCGTAGTCTGCCATCTTGTAAAAAAAACGAAATGATAATCGGCAGCAAGGGTTGCCATCATAGTATTAATATAAACAGGTGCAATTCTTTACATATAACTGAATCTTTGCAATTATATGAGACACTGTAATGATGTTTATGATTATATGCGATCAACTTCTGAAATTTATAACAATAGATTTCGTTTTTAAGGAGTTTAATCTAAGTCTAAAACATAATACGGTTGTCATCCTGTTAGTATCAGTGTAAGCCAATCACATTTAAGACATAAAAAACAGGGCGCTAGGTCTACCAACACACATCGTTCGTTCGTGCTATTACGTTTCCAAAGTTGCATAACCGGAGCGTAATAAGAAACCAGGCCCAAAATAAGGTTTAGCCAATCCCATCTAACTTACGAAGGCCTGAGCTAGCTGACAGCCTTCACTCATCGTTGTAATATGTTGATGTATTGACGTAAGCTGCACTGTGTTAATGCCCCTTCTTACATGAGGAGATGATTTTTAGACACACGAAATGTCCAGTAATAAAAAGCCATCAGGTGCAGTACACCGTAAAAGAAAGTTGCAGCATTCTAAAGAAGATGAGAATCAATCTAAAGCGCTGAAAAGATTTTTTGCGCCTTCGGCTTCATCGTCATGTGCAAAAATGATCGACCAAACAACTAAGTTTACTGAATCCGTTCATAACGATGAGGATGACGACAAGTTACCAATATCAGAGCTGCCTGGACCATCAAAGAGTGAAGAATCCCTCAAAAAAGTAAGTGTAACTGTAAATAATTTTAAGTTATATTTTTTTTTGTTAATGACTCTAAATGCCTAAATTAAATCTAAATAGATGAGCATTTGTATAAACAATTTACCCTGATAATGTAAATTATAATAATATTATTGATTTAATAGAATTACTTTACTGAATACTGTCGTAATTTATTTAAAGTATTATAGCACTAATCCTTAAGTAGTATTAATTTATACTTAAGTTGTATATTTAGAAAATAAGTTTAGGAATTGAGGGTAGCTTTAGAAGATATATTGGTGCTTAAGTACACTTGGCCAACAGCTATTTTATTGCAGGATGAGGATCTGACACTGACTACAGGAACACCATTGGCACTACCAATTGGCTATGACATAACCGGGACCGAAGGTGTTGACGAGGATTCATCAGAACTTACAGACCTGTCGTCTACAAGTCAACAAGCCTTTGAAACTGAAACTGTAAGTTTATGTTGATACAATACAATGGGTTATTTATTAAGTATTTCTTTAAGAATTACAATTTACAATGGTGTAAATTGAATCTTAGATAACGGAGTACAGGTTTTGTTAACATATAACTAGGCCTAGTAGTCCATAGTTAGTTTAGCCTCTGTTAGGTTGAGCGAGGAAAGAAGGCAGAGAAGGAAAAGGGGGCACCTTATATGTTTTTGTATTAAGGGGAGACTGTACCTTTTCCGATTCAATGCTTTTAATGAAGATTTCTTCAAAGTTTAAGTACATATCAAATAAAACCACTGAACCTACTATTCCAAAATTGTATATACTTATTAACTTATTACATCCATATCCTCCTGATAAACGAAAATTGTTATAAAAGTTTATACATACTACTTATTGTTATCAGTTGGAAAATGTTCAATTTTTTTCTTACAATTTTTTAGAAATAAAAATATTTTTTGAAAATGCAAATATTTATTAATATTAATAAAAGTTTAGTTTAATGTACTCATCAAGTACCCATATTTATGAATGCTAAGTTTAAGGTATCTATGTATTACGGCTTTTAAACTATATATAGCTGAAGATAAAAGTTTTAAGGTCGGTGGTTTATTTGCAGAAACTGAGCGCAGAAACGTCATCAGTTGATTCAAATGACTGTGGAGAATGGCCACCTAAAATAAACGATGATGTACGAAACATTATTGTTGAGCGAGGACCACTGCAGGTCACAGATCAAGAATTTCCTGTGGACCTTAAAGGTAGGCGATTTTCCTCAAAGCATTACACAAGGAAGCTTTGCAACGGAGAGAAAGTCCGCAGGATTTGGTTAATATATTCCATATTGAAAAACGCAGTTTTTTGTTTTGCTTGCAATCTTTTTGGAAATGATAATTCCCTTCTTGCTGGTGGCCAAGGGTATTCTGACTGGCAAAACTTGAGCAAAACTTTGACCAGTCATGAGAAATCCCCTATTCATAATCAAAACTGCAAATGTTGGCGCGAACTCTCTTTACGTTTACGTTTAAAAAAAACTATTGACGAGGAAAATGAAAGACTTATTCGTGCTGAAACTGAACATTGGAATCAAGTTCTAAATTGCCTACTATGTATTGTACAATTTTTGGGAACTCAAGGATTGGCCTTTAGAGGGGAAAAAGACACCCTATTTGAACGTAATAATGGAAATTTCTTAAAGCTGGTAGAATACATAGCTAAATTTGATGGATTTATGGCTGAACATGTGAGAAGAATAAGTTCAAAAGAAACACACGTACACTACTTGAGCAAGAGTATCCAAAATGAGTTTGTTAGTTTCTTGTCGGCCAAGATCCAAGCTAACATTTTACAACAGATACAGCAAGCAACGTACTATTCTATTATATTAGACTCTTAAGACATTAGCCACACCGATCAAATGACTCTTGTTGTAAGATTTGTAAAAATTTTAGCAAATGAAGATATTTTAATTAAGGAACATTTTTGGGGCTTTGTTCCCATTCCAGATTCTTCAGGTGAAGGCCTCACAGAGGTAATACTCAAACAGTTGGAAGCACGAGGCATTCCTTTAAAAGCCATGAGAGGCCAGGGGTAAGACAATGGTTCCGCAATGAAGGGAAAACATGTTGGAGTCCAGAAGAGAATCCTTGATTTAAATCCTAGAGCTTTTTATGTACCGTGTGGGAACCACTCCTTGAACTTGGTCATTAATGATGCAGCTCTGTCGTGCAACATTGCTGTGGACTGTTTCAGCACTATACCAGATCTTTTTTCCAGTTCTACTCAAAGATAGAATATTTTGCTGAAACATGTTTCAAGTCTGGCAGTAAAACCACTCTGCAATACTAGATGGGAAAGTAGAATTGAGGCATTGTTGCCTTTGAGGTACCACATTGAAGAAATGTATGATGCCTTATATGAAGCTTCTCAAGATCAGAATCTTGATGCATTTGGTAGGAACACTGCCGTAGGACTTAAAAAAAACTACAAAACTTCAAGTCTCTATGCTGCTTAGTGACATGGCATGAGATCCTGCATAAAACCAATATGGTTAGTAAACTGTTGCAAAAAGTCACAAATGACCTACAAAGTTCAATGGATCTCATTAAAAGTGTAAAATCATTTCTGGAAAAGATGAGAAGATCAAGGACTAAACAGCGTCATTACAGATGCAAAAGAACTTGCAGAAAAAATCGAGGTTGATGCTAACTTTGAAAAAGAAACCCTGCCAAGAAAAGCAAAGAAAAACAATTATCCTATGAGAGTGAAGATGAAGCTGTACGTTCTCGAAAAGATGCATTTAAAGTTAACTTCTTCTTTGTCGTACTTGACACAGCAATAGCCTCATTAAGGGAGAGATTTGAGCTAATGGAACACCATAGTGAAAGTTTCAAATTTCTTTATGACATTGCTAGCTTCAAGAAGAATTTGAACGAACAAGAGTTGAAGAAAGCCTGTAAGCACCTTCAAACGGTTTTGAGTGATGGAGGAGACTGTGATGTGAACGGAGATGATCTGTTCGAAGAACTGCAAATATTTTCACCAATGCTACCTCCTGGAAGTCACCCAGCTGGAGCCTTGTCTTTCATAACCAAACGTAGTTACGTGGACATTTTTCCAAATATTTTTGTTGCATTGAGGATTCTGTTAACGCTCCCGGTATCAGTGGCCAGCGCAGAGAGAAGTTTTTCGAAGTTAAAACTTATAAAAACATACTTGCGATCAACTTTAAGGCAAGAGCACTTGAGTGAACTAGCTACTTTGGCCATTGAAAATGATTTGTTAAATGAAGTTGAAACAGATTTGCTGCTGAACGAGTTTTCTAAAGTAAAAGCCAGGAACATTTTGTTTTAATTTTTAAAGATTTCAACAGTGTGCAAAAAATCAACAAAAATGTCATTCTATGTAATAATAATGACCTGTAAATAAATGTTTGGTTTTAAGTTATTTTTTGTGTATCCCTTTGCCTTTTAGGCCATATAACACGTTTAGTAAAAATAGTAAAGGTACTCTGATGAGTACAGGTGGGGGGGCACCAAAATGTCCTTTGCTTACACTACAAAAAGACCTAGGGCCGGCTCTGTCAACAAGTGGCAATAAAGTAATTCTAATTCTTATTTTATGGTTTCATAACCTCCAGACGAACACAGTCTCACCTTCATTTTCTTCAATTGAGGACCGGGAAAGCTAAATGTAACCAAAGTATGCTTTAGAGATTATCAACAAAAATTTTATTAAACAGTACTCTTCAAAGGGGCACATGACCTCGTTGTTCTGTCCCTAAAAGCAACAAGTATCTCCATGATGATGATGATCATCATCATCATGTTCCGCAATGCAGTGTAGAACATGGGAGGGGAGATAGAAAATCACACAAGGAATATCCTTCATCTGTAACTTATATGATACTCACATTTTGATGTGTAACATCTTTCCACTCGGTTGCTGGATATTTTTGTGGGAGTGATTTTGAAACATGGGACGGAAGTGGATCGGACGGAAGTGTGTATGACGCACTGACAGCTAGATTGCATCCCTCCTGGCTGCTTTAGTAGCCAGGAAAGATGCGATCCGATCCAGCTGGCAGTGGTACCAGATCTCAAGCTGACGTCACTTTGTCGTTTTCCCGCTCGTCATCAGCTGTGTAGTTAGTTGTATTCGCGGTATATTCTTCGTATAAGTTCGTTGTTATATTAATGGTATACAAAAAGATGATGACTGAATGTGCTGACCTTGGGATAGAAGGTATATTCATTGGTCTTGTGAGGGAACGCCCTTGGCTGAATGACATGAGTGAGCCCAAGTATTAGAAGGAAACAGTTCATTGATTATAATGTTTTCCTTTGTAGCAAATGTAATGCAGTGGATGGTAACGCTGAATGTGAGCTCATCGTACGATACAATTTTCTAAAGTACCGGTACTTAAATTAGCCAACATACATATTCTAATGATGAAAAATACATTAGGAAATGATGTAGTAATAGATTGACCGTGTTGGGAGCCCTCGGGTGAAAAATTTTAAATGACCAGCTACACAAAAACAATTCTGTTCAAAGATCAGTTGGCCTAATTCAGAGTTGGATTTGTTATTAATTATTTACAAGAGGGGATACTGGATGTATGAGTATTTTTCCTCTATTTTAACAATGCTCTACCGGTTAGCAGCAATAAAAATAAAACGTACAGCTCCAAGTCGTCCATTCTTGGAAATTTTAGGTTAGGTTATCGGCAATTGACAACTTTCTCAAGGAATAAATGAAAGTCAAGTTATTATTTACTCCTAGCATTTTAACGACTGCGCATTGTGGGTGGCTAGGTTGTGAACTACCGACTTCCGACTGGAGCTACGGACTGTCAACCACCAAATAACGACTACCGACCGCGCATTGTGGGTAGGCCTTCACTGTCAAGTAGGCGTAGCCTATTCATAACTAATTTAAAACTCAATTCCACGAAGGAACATTATCGAAAAAAGCAAAATATTAATGGAGCATAAAAAATACTTCCATATTATTACCGGCATGTGAAAATGAGTACCTCTCTTGTACTCCTAATGTCTGTTGTTGTAATGGCTGCGTGGATAACAACTTGGTATGCGAATGTTGAGGTCTCACGTACGAACCCCAGCTACCAGATTATCGATTTAAACGATATATATCATAACGGTATGCGTCATTTAAACAGAATCTACATGCAATTACGATTTATTTAATTTTAATTACAATGGTTTGCACCAAGCAGGAGTTTGGAAATTTTATTGTATTGAACATTATTTCTAGTAGTCTAGAGATAGGCTAGAGACTATGGTTTCATTCCTCCTCTTAATTTACATTATAATATGTGATGTTTGTTCAAACAAGTGTGACAGTAGCATAGACCTATCTCAATTCAATCTATACATTCATCATTGTAGCAGTATGAAAACGGAGCGTAAATTAACATTTTAAGAATGTCCAAGCTGTGTAGTATACGAGTAGGATAACATGTCAGATGACTTCACATACATTTCATCCCAATTTCATAGTAGGATAACATGTCAGATGCTACACATCATATGCGACTACTGTAAGGCTCGTTTCTTTTTTAGTCTATTTTCATTTATGCAAAAATAGGCTTATGAGTTCACCTTTTGTCCGTGAGTGTGACCCTAATAAAATCTAAAAGGCTGGAACGATTTCAATGAAACTCGGTAAGTACATACTACTACCTCGTCCGACCTCGACCGTGCCTTTCAAATTTTAATACGTTTCACCAATATAACATGGCGGCTGTGCGAATTATTTCACTGGCATTCTATATCTCTGCAACTGTAGGAGAAATCACCTTGAAATTTTGTACGAAGATAAAAGGCACTACTAGAAGTTCACCTATGAGACTTTCGAAAACCTGTTAAGTACAAAATGAACATGGTGGCCAAGCAAATTTGAAACATTTAAATTGACTTTGTCGCCTCCGTAGCGTAGCGGTCAGCATGGTTAGCTGCCGCCCTGGAGGTCCTGGGTTCGATTCCCGGCTCTGCCACGAAATTTGAAAAGTGGTATGAGGACTGGAACAGGGTCTACTCAGTCTCGGGTGGTCCAAATGAGTAGAGGGGGTTCGATTCCCACCTCAGCCATCCTCGAAGTGGTTTTCCGTGGTTTCCCACTTCGTCTTCGGGCAAATGCCGGGATGGTACCTACTGTAAGGCCACGGCCGCCTCCTTCCCTCTTCCTAGCCTATCCATCCCAATCTTCCTTCCCTTCCCATCCCTCATGAGGCCCCTGTTCGCTTTGCAGGTGAGGCCGCCTGGGCGAAGTGCTGATCACACCTCCCCAGTTGTATCCATCCCGTCCAGATATTCCAAGCTTCAGGACACTGCCCATAGAGGCGGTAGTGGTGAGTTCCCTCGCTGAGTCCGTGGGAACCACCAACCTAGAGGGTAAATTGACTAAATTTAAAAAAAGTGACTTTTCTCGCGATTTAACTATCCGAGTGCAGAGAAACATGGTACAGAAAATGTTGATACGTATTGTAATGCACTGCCACCTAATTTAGTTCAATTCTTTACATAACCTCAAGATGGCAACTGTGCGAAATTTTAAAATTAAGTTTTCATTTCTTGAGTCATAATCTTGCGATCGAAGTCAACGTTTGAATAACGAACACGGAATAATCGTCATCTAATAGTACATAACTCTATGGCCTATATATTGAACCCTTCAGAAAAGCAGTGTTTAATGTAAGAAATCTTAATCAAGGGGTCGCGCTCAGTTCCTATGTGATGTTTACGTTCGCCAAACAACATGCTCTACTGAGGTAAGGGTCATAGGATGCAAACTATAAAATAGAAAGAAAGGTGACAAGACGTAAAATAATAACAAGATTTAATGACTAATAGTGCATAAAAAGAAATAAACAACAATAAAATATAAAACAATCCTCCCTGAATTTCCCATGATCGGAATATCTATAAATTCTGAGGAGTCAGACGGATCTCCCCTTTATTTAAAATGTGGATCCTGGTTCCACTTCCTTGCAATTTGGGTTTTATGTGCGCGTAATGACTAACTACGAGGAATGAGTACTTTGGATGACTGTTCGTTTACAACGGGTTAACAGCCACGATGCTCACGAACAATCATCTCGTAAATCAACGTTTACGGATATGGAACATGACATTAATAAAAACCCTTAAAAAGTAATGCTGACACACGCACTAAATCTACTATTTACAGGAATCTCTCGGGACCCTCATTAGCGCGAAGACGCACTTGACTTTGAGCTGCCAGACTGGCCAGAATTGCTCACCACAAACAAGGAAATACAGCAAAGCATGTGACTCACGGGTCACTGAATGAAATATAAACATGGAATAAACCAACAACAACAAAAGCCTGACTGGCTGACATTACTTTATATGAACAAAACTGCATGTTAAAACGACGCTTCGGAGATTATCGTGATTCGTAGACAACTCCCATTTATTTAAAACAATTTTTATCATTGATCAGTTCTTAATTCTGTATTACAAGTTATTACTGAGCCACACAGGCATTCTCCACTAATGACCTGGCTGGCAACCTTCAGTCCGTATTGTGAAACATCTCCCCTCTTCCTCAATCACCTGCCATCGTCCCACTCCAGTGTGTATAAATATAACTGACCAGCTGTGCCGTTATCTCAAGGGATCAACAGCAACAAACTCAACCACTATGGTCAGACATTAATCAAAATATCCAGAATTGCCCTCGCGAGGTCGCAATATGGATTCGTCATCAAGCTGCCAGAAATCAGTCTACGCTGAAATTCCCGCTTGTAATAACGTAAAATACACACACTCACACACACACATCTGGGAATGACAATACGTTTTTTCACACAGATCGGCTGAATAGAAGCTCGCTACCAATAAAAAAAAATATTACAACCTACGATAGAGCTGACTGCTCTTCGTCACAAATCACATTGCTCCAAAGGCAATAATTTTACTGAATCTGATCAATAATAAACCAAAAGAAATTAATTACCCTCCAATCTACTGTATAATTATATTACTTCAGTCCTACTTCTGAAACACAACATATCTCCGAGAGACGTTTTTTAACCGCATTGCGTAGCGTATGCAAACACGGCCGTCCACATATCTACGTTAGTTAAAACAACAAACAAGAAAAGAACCTTCTACTAATAACAAATGCGAGCTGTTTCCATGCAAAAGGTGTGTCAGACCAAAACTAAATAGACTACGTTAATCACACAAGCAAATTATTTACAAAACAAAACATGTCCCATACACCATAAGTTAATTTATCAAATAATAAGAATTATTATGTACTCATCCTCAGTCAGCCACCCGTCAAAGGCCATCCGCGGCCATCTCCCAACCGGATTCTTCTTATCTCATCTCAACCATCTTGACGGAGTCTTGATATTTCCAGGCTTCCTCCATGGTCAATGATGTCATCTCCCGTGCTGATTCAAAAATTAAATTATTATACACTTGATGTCTGACTACTAAATTCGCCGTTCGGGTACTTCTTTCCCCAAAACAGTTTGTTGGCGAATTATCGAAGATACTGCCCCTACAAATATAGTACTGTGACTATCTAACACTGAATTTAACACTTTTAATAATAGTTTCTGTGTCCTTCATGACACGCAAAGTATAAAAGCCTGTGTTCACTGACACACAAAATAACAGCCTCCGTCCTCAGACGAACCAAAGTAAAATATGCGAAGTCTCCTCGACACACCAATGTAATAATAAGCTGTGCCCTCGACACACACAAGTAATGAGCAATGTCTTGGCTCTTTACACCACTTATAAATGAACCAGCCCTAGGTGTAGATAGAGGGGGAAACTAGATAAAAAATTCACAAAATAATAGTGATACAGGAATGAAATAAATATCACTGAACTCGAAAAATAGCGCAGGTCAAGAATATGCCCATTAATCCTAGAATCGATCGTAGAGATTTTGTCTAGGCGATCTCCCGCGTGAATGCTAGCCGAGCGTGCCCACGCTAGACCTGCTGCGCTAAATAAGCATTCTTCTCTCATTGGTTCCCACACTTTCTGTATCTTGGCGGTTTTTATTCAGCCCTTGGCTAGTAGGGGTGTCTAGCATGTACATCAGCCACTCACGTTACTGCATCATATTTCTTCTAGGCGCGAATATTACAATGAACATACCAGAGCCGTGTCTCACTGCGCGTCGCTTCTATTTTGAGGCAGCCACCACCTGTCGTTCTGAATCATAGCTATGGTCATTCTTTTCACAATCCTAAGTATTTAGCCTTTTGTCATACAGCTTCAGGTATGTCCCCGCTGTCTCCAGCAATGCTTGACATTTCCTCATCTCCGTCTGGCTATTTTCATGATGCTTGTAGAAATATTTATTAATTGAAGAAATAAAACATAGAATCATTTATCCAACAGAGGATAAAGGGTTCACAACTCTCCCACTCACAAAATTTCGAACTTAGGAATAAAGTCGACAATTTTAAAAGACTTCCGTAGGCCAATTTGTTTTATTTCGGAATCACCCCTTTTCTATTACTTGGTCTAGTCGCTCCTGTCTTGAATGGCATTTACTCGTTTCACATCCTGCTTGTATCTCCCCTCTCAGTCTGCTTGCATGATGCGCTGGCGCCTCGGTCAACACTCTGCTCGTCTCGTTAATGTTTGTCAACACCAACTCTACTTCCTTGTTCATGTGCCGTACTCAACTGCTCCCCGTTTACTTTGTTGATAGTAGGACGTCCATATATTCAAACTGCATCATTATTTCGGCGCTCCCATGGTTCGCTTCTACGATACTTTTTTAGGTTGGCTGCGTTGTAAACCGACATTGTTCCAGTGCTTAATTCTTTCACCCTGTAAGCATTATTTCCAAGGTTCCTGACAATAGAATAGGGTCCTATGAACTTTTCGCAGAATTTGCTGAAGATTTTCTTCTCTGGGTCCGATGTAGCGGGTCGTTTCACCAAAACAAGCTGGTTGATTTCAAGATCACTGTGAAACCTCTTATTTCTTACTCGCCGTAATCTGCGGTCTGCTTGTGTCCTCATGTAGGCTCTCGTCCTCTCAATTCGCAGGTCAGGTGCTATCATAGGATCTTGTGGGCAGTTAATGATGCTTTTCCACGATCTCACTGGATACTCTTTTTTGTGTAGGACCATAGGGATCTGTCCTGTTGACTCGTGCCTGGTAGAATTCATGCATGTCTCTACATCCTTGATTTTGTCCACCCATCTGTGATGTTCATTTGGAATGAAGATTCTCAAATATGATGTTACACATTTAATTGCTCTCTCACTTGGATTTGCTTGAGCATGTCGGATACTGCTTAAAATGTGTTTTATACCCATGTCCTCCATACCTTTCTTGAATTCGGCGCTTGTGAAATAACTGCCATGATCTCTATTCCGAATGCGACTGAGTACCTGTTTTGAAGTAGTTTTCTGAATGGGGCATAATACGACATACTTCGAAAACACATCAATGCATACTAGTAAGTGTCGGCAACCTCGCCTTCCCTTCGGGATTGGACCGAAACAGTCGAGTGCCAGTAGCTCGCATGGTTTCTGAGGTAGCAAAGGTCTAGGATACTGCCTCATTAAATAATTATTTGGCTTTGTCCTCTGACAAGGATCACAAGTCATAATGACGTCACATATAGTTGTTCTCATACGTGGCCACGTAAATGTCTCTCCTATCGTCGCTTCGCACTTATCTACGCCCACGTGACCGCAACTTTCGTGCGTATGCCATGTCAGTCCTCGCTGTAAAGAAGCAGGTACTAATATGCGTAACTTGGTGTGGTCATTATCTACCCATTTGTGCAGCAAATTGTTGACATAAACATATCTTCCTTCTTTGGCTTTCGCTTCTCGAAATGCAGGTGTTCCTGTAGGTAGTTGCTTTCTGAAGTATTGAATTAATAGCATCATCCATGGTTCCGCTTCTTGTTCTCGCTGTATCTCACGTAACTCCTCCAAGAATTCCCGGTCCTTCGGTGTTAACTCCAAGTGTTGTACCATCGCTGTTTCTTCATTATCAGGCTCTGGGTTCCTACTGAGTGCATCCGGAATCACGTTCATCTTCCCTGGGCAATGTTCAATCTCAATGCTAAACTGCTGAATATATATAGACCAACGTGTCACACGTTCGCTTGCCATCGACGTCTTAAACAAGAATGTTAGTGCCTTATGATCAGTCCTGACAACAATAGGGTAGCCATAAATTATTCTTTTCCATTGTTGGAGCGCATGAAGTATGGCCAACAGCTCTAGTTCCGTTACAGTATAATTGCGCTCGTGCTTACGCAATTTTCGGCTGACGAATGCCAAATATGTTTGATGCTGCAGGTTAGCTGGATCCTCTTGGTAAAGCATAGCACCTATGCCAATTAGTGAAGCATCCGCTTGGATTATAAATTTGTGCTTGAAATCTGGATATCCTAATTTAATGCAGTTTTCCAATAGCTGTTTTGTTGCTTGGAATGCCTTCTCACACTCCGCATTCCATAACCATTTATTATTCTTCTTTAACATTTCCTGCATAGGAGCGACGGTCTCCGTATAACCTGGACAGTTTTCCTTAAAGAATCCCGTTACGCCTAAGAAAGCCCGAATGTGCTTGACTCTCGTTGGTGTAGGGAAATTCTTTATCGCTTCGATCTTAGCTGGATTTGGCTTTACTCCCTCCTTGTCAATGATGTGACCCAAATATAAAATCTCGCTCTTGAAGAAATGCGATTTCTTCAGGTTTACTTTGAAATTTGATGCATTCAGGTTGCCTAATACTTTATCTAAATTTTCCATGTGAGTTTCAATGTTGTCGGATGCTAGCAAAATGTAATCAATGTAGCGTACCGTCATCTCCTTAACTTCCTCGGTTAGATTCCGGTCCAGGGCTCGGATTAAAGCACAGCCCGCTGTTTTGACTCCAAAGAGCATTCGAACGAAGCAAAATGTTTGGTTATCGAATAAGAAGCCAGTTAGAAGCTGTGACTTCTCATCCAATTCAATATGGTGGAAACTGGACGTCAGGTCAACTGATGAATAAATGCTTTTGTTTTTAAAGCCTTTTAATACGTCTCTGATGATTGGCGCTCTGTCATACTCAGGAAAAATGAGTCTCGTGTTGAGATTTCTGGCATCTAAACAAAGTCTAATAGATCCATTTGGTTTTGTGACTGCCAAAATCGCATTTAGATAAGGTGTTGGTGTCTTCCTTATCACTCCAGCTTGTAACATCTCATCTATAATGACCTTGGCTTGACAACGATATTTTTCAGGAATTGGATACAACCTACTTTTGAAAGGTGATCAATCCTCGACTTGCATTGAATATTTAAAATTTAATATTTTCCAAGGTACTGTATCAAATACTGTTTTGTGCTTCCTTAATATCTCTTCCAATTGCTTTCTGTGTTCACCCCCAAGTTGAATATCATTGAGCCGCTCCTGTAGTAACTCTTCAAATTGTGCCTCACTGTTGTCTCCTTCCGTTAATAAAGACCATATCTCCTGGGATTCGCTCTCCTCGTCTAGTTCCACAACAGCTCCTTCTATGATGTTATCTTCTGCCTTTCGTACCTCCTCTTCCGTCTCTTCCGATATTGCTTCCAATGCCCAAGAATTTACATCTCTTCCGGTGGTGATTTCATCCATAAGCAATCCCACATTCTTCAGCTGATCATACTCTCTAAAACTGACAGTATTCTTGTGCAAATCTATCACTGCTTGATAGTCACAAATAAAATTTGCACCAAGAATTATATTGAAATTCATCTTTGCCATGATAATGAATGTTTGCCCAAAAGTGTGTTCAAATATGTTCAGCTCTAAGTATGCCTGACGTTTACAAGTGACGGTGCGTTCAGGAATAACACCCCTCACTTTGAGCTGTGGTACGGGAATTACAGGAATATTTTGACTCCGTCCCAACTCTCGAACCAAGGCCTCCGATACCAGACTGATCTGTGACCCCGTATCCAACAAACATCTTATATTAATTCCACCAATCCTCGCGTAAATAATGGGTAGCTGCCTAATTTCATCGTTCCGTGGTTTCACCGTCTCCTCCAGGCAGTCTTCTGGCAAAGCAATCCATTCTTGTATGTTCGCTACTATCCATCCCTCTTCAACTTCCGACTGTTGCGTTTGTAGGCTGTCTTCTTTATCCAAATTTAGCATTTTTTTTAGCTCCGGTGCGACTCCCATCATCCGTTTGTCGCCAATGCCCTTGATATTCCTCTTGTCTCAGTAGACTTCCAGCTTCCTCAGTATGTGTATCAGGATTCTTCATGTTCCCAATGGCTTTTTCCCATCTTCCTAGCTCTCCACCTTGACTAGCGTGTAATTCCTCTAGATAATTTTGTGATTGAGCGTGCCTATCATCCCAGTCATTTCGATAATTTCGTGGCTCTCCCTGATTTTGGTCTCTCCTTCCTTTCCATCTTTGATTAGCATTGTAATCACCGTATCTTCCATAAGGCCTCTCATTTCTTCGATTTTCACGCCAATGTTGATATCCTCTCTGTTGGTACCTATTGTTGCCTTGATATGATGTATTATTGTAGTTATTTTCGTTACGCTGGTATGGTCTGTTTTCTCCTTCTTCCTGGTTTCGCCTAGGTGTGGAAGTGCTTGTATTAGTGCCCTGCGTTTTAGTGTTTGCCTGCTTAGGTTTTATGACCTCTGTCGTGTTGACTAACTCCAGCTGTCTTCCTCCTCTATAATGATTATGAGACGTAGTCTCATCTATCTGGCGTAATATCTGCTCTGCATGTATGGCCGTACTAACGTTCGCTGCAACTAGTACTTGTTGGACATTGACTGGCAATTGTCGCGCTATTGTCATCACCAAATCCACTTCATTTAAAGGGTAATCAAGGTCGCGAAATTTTAACATTTGCATGTTAAAGAAATCTGAGTATTTTGTTTGCTGGGTGGTCTGGTACTTTCTAGAATAAAGCTCCATCCTTAGACTCTGTTGTATCGCGGGCGACCAGTATTTGCGCAGAAACGCTAATCTGAAATCTGACATGGTTCCAAACGTATATTTGAAGCTTAAAAACCATGTAAGGACATTTCCTGATAGAAATCTCTCCATCAACCTCAATCTACGTGCTTCAGGTACCCCAGTGTCATTGAAATGGTCTTCAATTTCTTTAATAAAAGCTTTAGGTGTCACCCCTGAATTTTCCGTGTATTTCTGTGGTTTATAATCACTTGAGCGAATTACTTGGATAAGTTGTGTAGGCTGATGACCGTCTTGTGGCGTTGAGCTCCTATCGATATTCTTGCGAAACCCGTCCGTGTTTGTTGTTAATGGGCTCTTCGCTTGAGTCTGACTTCCTGCTGTGCTTGCCTCGGGGCTATTTGAGTCATCCTGCTTGTCTTTCAATGGTCCCGTTCTAAATATTGATGATTGCTCTAATGACCTGAGTTCGGCTTTAATGATCCTGTCCGTCTGTTCTTTAAGCTTGCTCTTCATCTCTTGCTCTAAGGCTTGAATACGAGTGTGATTTTCGCCTACTGTTTTAAGAATGGTGGATCTTTCCTCTTTAGAATCGATATTCATTTTTTTCCAATCTTTTCTTATCTGCTCTTTAATCGTGCTTACTTTCTCTTCAATCTGGCTTTTAGTGTCGTCTAAGGTACTCTTTAATTGCTCCTGATCCGCTTCTAGGCTTTTCCACTGTTCTGCTGATTTTATCTCGAGACGGTCCATATCTTTAATTATGCCGGATATGTTCTCATTTACCGCTGATAATTGTTGTTGAATGACTTTGCCGCTCTTTTCCATCTCCATAAATCGTCCTTCTAACTTCTCCTGAGCTATCTTGACCTCGCTTGTATTCATAGTGCACGCTATTTCAATTTGCTCTAATTTAGCTAACACCGTTTCATCCAAAATGCCAAGTTTTTGATCAAAAATACTTTCCATTTTCTTAATCTGGTCTAATTGCTTTTCATTATTTTTACTTACATCTAGGGCCAGTAATACCATCTGTTGATTAGTGTGATCTTTCATCTCTGCGGTTAACGAAGCTAATTGGTTCGTGTTTTTAATGTTCTGCGCTTCTAATTGTGAATTGATAGTGTCATTAATTTCACTCTTTAATAATCTCGCTTGTTCCGCCTGATATTCATTTTGTTCGATTCTACTGTTATTTAATTGTGTCCGCAATGATTCACTTTGTTCTGATAATTTGTTTATCGACTCACTTTGTTCTAACATAGTATTGTTTATTGCTTCACTTTGTTCTGATAGTTTATCGTTTATTTGTTCAGATAACTTCGCTTTTAATGCTTCACTTTGTTCTAACATACTAGTATTTAATGATTGACTCTGTTCTGATAGTTTAGTGTTTATTTGTTCAGATAATTTTGTGTTTATTGATTCACTTTGTTCTGATAATTTAGCGTTTAATGCTTCACTTTGTTCTAACATACTATTGTTTAATGATTGACTCTGTTCCGCCAATTTAATGTCCAACAATGCCTGTGTTCTCCTAGCTGCACTCTCAATGATTTCTTGAATCTGTTCAACCGTTGCCATATTACACACTTTATATGAAACATTAGGGAAATGGCATAAAGCAATGCCCCTTGACACACACATAAAATCCAATGCACATTTAATTTCTTTACCCTACTCAGTTCATATATTTTTACATTTAATCCCACTAGTCGATTGCATCTCTGAGTAGTTCTAACTTTACTCAATTTAATTTAAACCCAAACACATATTCAGTCATTAAATTGTTATCCTGATCTGATATTAACACTAACTAATTAACAAAGTATTAATTGTCATTTAAGGCTACAGCCTCCTAACATTTTCATGAGTTTGTCTTTCTAAACAAATCTAGTTTTAATTTAATCATTGGGCGCCCGGTATCACATATTACCTTTTACTTTAATTCAATAGACAAAAACGTGAACCGTATTTTACATTGCAAACTCCTGATTTTACTTTATATTTCACACATTTGGCGGTATCCTCTTCGCCTCACTTACTTTTAATAAAATTTTCACTTCCCGGTGATTAAAATACTGTCATATCTGCCTGCATTTGCGGCATGTCAGTTTTACTCAAATACGCCACTAAAATGTGTTCCAGCAGCGAACCAGCAACAAATTACACCTTCATTGTTGCGTCAGTTAGGAAACCCAACTACGCTTACATTGACATGTGCAAAATCTTTGCCGTTACACCACAGTGAACCGCCCCACGCTTGGCCGCGCCAGTTTTACTCCTATGAACCCTTCAGAAAAGCAGTGTTTAATGTAAGAAATCTTAATCAAGGGGTCGCGTTCAGTTCCTATGTGATGTTTACGTTCGCCAAACAACATGCTCTACTGAGGTAAGGGTCATAGGATGCAAACTATAAAATAGAAAGAAAGGTGACAAGACGTAAAATAATAACAAGATTTAATGACTAATAGTGCATAAAAAGAAATAAACAACAATAAAATATAAAACAATCCTCCCTGAATTTCCCACGATAGGAATATCTATAAATTCTGAGGATTCAGACGGATCTCCCCTTTATTTAAAATGTGGATCCTGGTTCCACTTCCTTGCAATTTGGGTTTTATGTGCGCGTAATGACTAACTACGAGGAATGAGTACTTTGGATGACTGTTCGTTTACAACGGGTTAACAGCCACGATGCTCACGAACAATCATCTCGTAAATCAACGTTTACGGATATGGAACATGACATTAATAAAAACCCTTAAAAAGTAATGCTGACACACGCACTAAATCTACTATTTACAGGAATCTCTCGGGACCCTCATTAGCGCGAAGACGCACTTGACTTTGAGCTGCCAGACTGGCCAGAATTGCTCACCACAAACAAGGAAATACAGCAAAGCATGTGACTCACGGGTCACTGAATGAAATATAAACATGGAATAAACCAACAACAACAAAAGCCTGACTGGCTGACATTACTTTATATGAACAAAACTGCATGTTAAAACGACGCTTCGGAGATTATCGTGATTCGTAGGCAACTCCCATTTATTTAAAACAATTTTTATCATTGATCAGTTCTTAATTCTGTATTACAAGTTATTACCGAGCCACACAGGCATTCTCCACTAATGACCTGGCTGGCAACCTTCAGTCCGTATTGTGAAACATCTCCCCTCTTCCTCAATCACCTGCCATCGTCCCACTCCAGTGTGTATAAATATAACTGACCAGCTGTGCCGTTATCTCAAGGGATCAACAGCAACAAACTCAACCACTATGGTCAGACATTAATCAAAATATCCAGAATTGCCCTCGCGAGGTCGCAATATGGATTCGTCATCAAGCTGCCAGAAATCAGTCTACGCTGAAATTCCCGCTTGTAATAACGTAAAATACACACACTCACACACACACATCTGGGAATGACAATACGTTTTTTCACACAGATCGGCTGAATAGAAGCTCGCTACCAATAAAAAAAAATATTACAACCTACGATAGAGCTGACTGCTCTTCGTCACAAATCACATTGCTCCAAAGGCAATAATTTTACTGAATCTGATCAATAATAAACCAAAAGAAATTAATTACCCTCCAATCTGCTGTATAATTATATTACTTCAGTCCTACTTCTGAAACACAACATATCTCCGAGAGACGTTTTTAACCGCATTGCGTAGCGTATGCAAACACGGCCGTCCACATATCTACGTTAGTTAAAACAACAAACAAGAAAAGAACCTTCTACTAAATAACAAATGCGAGCTGTTTCCATGCAAAAGGTGTGTCAGACCAAAACTAAATAGACTACGTTAATCACACAAGCAAATTATTTACAAAACAAAACATGTCCCATACACCATAAGTTAATTTATCAAATAATAAGAATTATTATGTACTCATCCTCAGTCAGCCACCCGTCAAAGGACATCCGCGGCCATCTCCCAACCGGATTCTTATCTCATCTCAACCATCTTGACGGAGTCTTGATATTCCTGGCTTCCTCCATGGTCAATGATGTCATCTCCCGTGCTGATTCAAAAATTAAATTATTATACACTTGATGTCTGACTACTAAATTCGCCGTTCGGGTACTTCTTTCCCCAAAACAGTTTGTTGGCGAATTATCGAAGATACTGCCCCTACAAATATAGTACTGTGACTATCTAACACTGAATTTAACACTTTTAATAATAGTTTCTGTGTCCTTCATGACACGCAAAGTATAAAAGCCTGTGTTCACTGACACACAAAATAACAGCCTCCGTCCTCAGACGAACCAAAGTAAAATATGCGAAGTCTCCTCGACACACCAATGTAATAATAAGCTGTGCCCTCGACACACACAAGTAATGAGCAATGTCTTGGCTCTTTACACCACTTATAAATGAACCAGCCCTAGGTGTAGATAGAGGGGGAAACTAGATAAAAAATTCACAAAATAATAGTGATACAGGAATGAAATAAATATCACTGAACTCGAAAAATAGCGCAGGTCAAGAATATGCCCATTAATCCTAGAATCGATCGTAGAGATTTTGTCTAGGCGATCTTCCGCGTGAATGCTAGCCGAGCGTGCCCACGCTAGACCTGCCGCGCTAAATAAGCATTCTTCTCTCATTGGTTCCCACACTTTCTGTATCTTGGCGGTTTTTATTCAGCCCTTGGCTAGTAGGAGTGTCTAGCATGTACATCAGCCACTCACGTTACTGCATCATATTTCTTCTAGGCGCGAATATTACAATGAACATACCAGAGCCGTGTCTCACTGCGCGTCGCTTCTATTTTGAGGCAGCCACCACCTGTCCTTCTGAATCATAGCTATGGTCATTCTTTTCACAATCCTAAGTATTTAGCCTTTTGTCATACAGCTTCAGGTATGTCCCCGCTGTCTCCAGCAATGCTTGACATTTCCTCATCTCCGTCTGGCTATTTTCATGATGCTTGTAGAAATATTTATTAATTGAAGAAATAAAACATAGAATCATTTATCCAACAGAGGATAAAGGGTTCAATATATATAAATCCAACATGGCGACCATCCTAAATATTGAGATGGTTCTCAATATCTACGAATCTATTACAGCATCAAAATGAAATTTTGTATATTGATGGAGGCAATTAACATAAGTAGGATATATGAAAATAGGATATGTTGTTCTTCACGGAACTACTTGTTATTATTATTTTATAGGAATTATTGATAACAAAAGTGAGAAAACTATTTGAATGAAATGTTACAGAATGGCATTACAAGTACACGGCAAAATATGGTAAATGGTTAAAGACGTTAACAACATTCAAAAATAGCAGAATCTCCTATTTACTGTACTTAGTTGTAATACATCCATAAAGTCTTATAAAACTTTAATAGTTATGCCTCTTGTATAAATGGATTTGTTTTAATTTGAATCAAATATCATTGTGTCAAAAGTTACCGCATGTTCAAGGAAATACAACGTTCGAAGAATCCCATTATTGTAAATCGCAAGCAAAGATATCGAACATTTTCACTTACATGACATCTTCAATTATTTCTTCGCACGAAACTTCTTATTCATAGATAACCCTTACACCCATAAACAGTATTGAAGATAAAATAAATTGATTGTTGTTGATTGAGTCTTCAGTCTTTGGACTGGTTTGTTGCAGCTTTTCATGCCTCCCTCTCCTGAGCTAATCGTTTTATCTCTACATAGCTATCACACCCTACATCCGGGACAATCTATTTAACATATTCTAACCTTGGTCTACACCTACAGTTCTTGTCCTCGACCCTTCTTTCCATAACTAAGCTTGCTATTCCTGGGTGTCTTAGTATGTGTCCTACCAACCTATCTCTTATTTATTATTAAGTGCAATAAAAGTTCGAAACTTATAAATATTTTACGACTCTCGTTTTCGTTGTAATCGAACCCAAACTTAATAAAGTGATATATCTTCTTCAAGTTGGCAGGCTTGCAACTTAGTGGCTTATAAATCATGATCGCCAAATACTGCCAACAAGTCATTTCATACACACTAGTGTTGTGTATAGCCTATTCTCAGTCAAAACCACATATTGACGCAGTGGCTAGCATTCTTAGCTGTCAACCCTAAGATCCAGGTTCGATTCCCATCTCAGCAATCTTAGAAGTGTTTTTCCGTGTTTCTCCACTTCTACTTTAGGCAAACTTAATATTAAAAATTAAAAAAATGAAAAATCATTCAAAATTAAAGACACGCTCTCTAACCTTTACCGGGGCCGATAACCTAGATGTTAGGCCCCTTTAAACAACAATTATCATCATCATCATCATCTAACCTTTACCGGGTCTTTTTCGCAATATTCAGCGCTTTGAGTATCGTTTACGATATATTCCGCAATGTAATTCACTGGGTCACGTACGGAACTTTCCGTAGGCTATCATAAGTTTACATTTAATTGCGATAGGTGGCAGGAAGGTATGACACAACCTTTCTGAACGCAACTCAAACCGGAAATGAATACGTGAATCATTTCATTTTCAAGATTAGTAAGATCCATACTTGTTTTTGACAGTTTTGGCTGATGCACGATGTAAACAGTGAAATATCGGGCTTGTGCTAAAAAACATGTTGCTACAATTTCAAGAAATTAGGACAAGTTGGACAGTGCTAATGAAGACAGTGTTGAAGAGATTCAGGGTGTATCATCAAGTGGCAATGAAACTGAAGGATCACCCAGCATTGGTGATGCAGATGCAAGTGTAGTACTCAAATGCATTCCTGCATTCCACGATGTAATTCCATGGTTTCATATTTTCCTCAATTTAAAGGTTTTATAAACAATATTAAAAAAGGAATAAAAGAAGCAGGTCGTAAACATTTTCTTTAAAAAATCACTCAGAGAATAGTTCAACATATTTCAGTGACACTGGAAGGGTTAAGACCACGGCCAGCTCCTTCCCAAACCTAGCATCACTTACAAATATGTACTCATCTACAGCCATCCCAACAACACAGGTTATCAGACACATTTCACACACCCATGTACATTGGGCTATATGACCGCAAGTTTGTAGGCCAGTGAGGTTTGAAATCCCCAGCGTTTCGCCGTCTACTGTAACCGACATCTCCAAGAGATCCTCTGGTAGTGAACTGCCGATTGCGATCCAATAACCGGTGAATCTCTTGGGGAATTTCAAATCCCACTGAACCATGGGCTACAAGCCCAGAGGACTTTTTTAACCATATTGGTTCAATGTTACCCACCCTGAAAGATATTCTCCCACCCTGGTCCAGAATACTGACTATAGACAAGATGAAGAAATACTGTAAGCACGGGGCAGTGCAAGCAGACACATTACATCTATGGTAAGCACCAATAGTTGTCAATCATGCCAATCTTTAGTCCTCTATCATTTATAATTTTAAAAGGGTAATTACGGTGTTGTACCTTTAGTAATTCTAGTTGATTCTGAAGTTTCAGGAAGTTTATGCAAACTGACCACACGTTGAAATAAGTAAACTTATTGATGCACAAAACCCTGTCTTCGGGTACATTTAATTTCTCCATTTACTATAAGTATGTTTAAATTTGATCACGACAGATTGTTTATCCTCTGCGATGATTTAGTTTTCGATTACTTCTCATATTCCACCAAAGATTCTCCACTGTTAACATTAAGAGGCTTCAACCTAACCACATTACCAGTAAAGCAAATGAGGCGTTCATATGATTCATCGACAGTTCAACATTGTTTGATTTGCTCATCTTTTTTGCCAAATACATCAACTTATTTATAAAATTTAAATCTTGGGTAGGCCTAAACTTATCCAAAAGACCAGCCTCTCTACACCGAATTATGATTTTGTCTAGCACAGGTAATAAAGGACTCCCTTTCGGAAATAGCATCGAAATATGTATCGTTAACACTGGGTTAGGCAATGGATAGAAACTGAGCGTCATATTTTCCGGATTAGACCGCTCCAAAAGTAGATACATGACCAAAAGTCTATTTAAATACATTGCTGGATCTTGTCGTTCCAGCAAAACGTTGACACAATCTTCAGGAGAATTGCAGCTATAATTCTTCTTCAGAGCAGCTCTCATTGGATCATTAACATCATCTGAAAAAGCGTATATGTTTTTGGTTAGCAGTGCGAACTTGAGATCAGACTTAGCCATCTCCTCCAAGGAGGTGATTTTCGGTTCATATGTGGAGCTTGTGAAGAAACTCACCAGTGTTGATTGGTATGCAGCATTCATTTCCAGACACATTAGCACCCACGCTATGAAAATAACTTTTAGGAGATCACTTTTTGGCTTTCTGTAAACAGTTCAACCAAGAATCACTAAGAAACAATTTAGAAATGCAGAGAAGAAAGTTTTATACTCTCCATACTCGTCGGAGGAAGTTCCATAAGCTATCATAAACATCAACGATGACACAAATAACTGCGATGATATTAGTAGGCTATAATCCATATCTGTGGAGGGAGCATTTTAAAAAGGTTCTTCCACAGTGGTATTGTTTTTGGATTGGGTAATAGCCAGTTTCAATACTCCATAAGGTATGGTGAACTGGAATCACAAATCTCCGCCCTAACAGTTGAATATCTAATGCATCCAAACACAATATCTGCACTCCCTGATGTTATTTCTCCCATCAACCCTGTCCAGGACCCATTATTAAGTTTACTTCCCCATTCCAATTTGTCGGAACCGAAGTAAGTGGCAACAACTGGAGTAAAGTTAGCCTTATTTGTTATTGTGTAAAGCAAAGCCATTTCTATGCCAGAGAGATTACTAATCTCGGATTCTGCAAGAACCACGAATGGCACCATTCCTAAGGCAGAATATCTCACAGGACATCCATTTAGATCTCTTGAAATTTCTCTGGGAAAAAGATTTGTTTTCATTGTGAAGACTCCATTTATCCAAGTATCCAAAAGAGTAATATCCATAACATTTTGTCCACAATGATTTGCATTGCTGTATGGTAACCAGCCATAAACCTCCAGCACTAAGCTTGCAGCAGCCTGGATCACTACAGCAAAGTTAAACACTTTCCTCGACCAAAGCTCAGACAACAGATCTCGAACTATAATCTGCTGGTGCTGCACGTTTGAGGGTATCCAGGTCTTCCCCGAACAGCACCGCACTGCCATTACTGGATGTGACTTACGGTGGAGAGCCTGGATGATAGAAACATCATCTCCCAAAGACATTTCCATCATCTCTCAAATTGGAATGGGGAAGTAAACTTCATAATGGGTCCTGGACAGGGTTGATGGGAGAAATAACGTCAGGGAGTGCAGATATTGTGTTGCCACGATAAGGAAGCAACCTCGTGGACTCCAGAAGCTTTGGTTAGATAACATATTTAACATATTTACCTGAAACGATCAAGAGATAACCTACAGACTTAGTCTGGACTATGATCGGTATCCAGGTCTTCCCCGAACAGCACTGCACTGCCATCACTGGATGTGACTTACGGTTGAGAGACTGGATGATAGAAACATCATCTCCCAAAGACATTTCCATCATCTCCCTAAACAAGGATTTCAAATGATCACTTCTATACTGCTGCTCTTTTGCTGTTCCTTGGGAGTAAGAATTTCGGGTTATATTCTTGTTCCACTTGGCTGGTTACAGCACACTCTGGTAAGAATATCGGATGTACAGATATCACTACATTCTCTACTAGGTTCACGAAGTACTGGTGTGAACGCTATCAGTGAGAGCAGCTATTTCATCTCGTGTATTCTCCCGTGCTGAATTTGGAATAGCGATCATTAGAACCACCCAGGCCCACCAGCAGTACATAGCGAGCTGAAACAAACTGAAGAGAACAGTAGAACAACACAAGTCCACCAAACCAACTTCAGAGAAAACCAGTAAATTCCACACAATTCAAAAACTATTCAGCTTTTCATTCTGATTATGTTGTGCCGTGAATTGGAATTGGGGAGACTCGGATAAGTGGCTTCGGTGGCCTAGTTGGTAGCATGCTGAGCTTCTCTTCCCAAGATCTCGGGTTCAAACCCGTCCGAAGTCATCGGATTTTTAAGAGCGTTAAAAATCCTTCAGTATGCCTTCCTTGGGAAGGGATGTAAAGTCGGCGGACACATGCCATACATTTACTGCATGTAAAAGAACCTTTTACTAACTACAATTGTTGTGTGGAGCTAAATTTGTAGGTTAGATTTGATTAACGCTCTATTAGTTCCAATGTTCGGCACCAGGTCCCGGTTGCGGTGGCATCTAGTAGCCAAGTTCACAGATAGGTGTCGTTGACTGTAGCATTTGGTAGCAAAAGTACGGGTTTACTTGAAATTGATCATCTGCAGTCCTTACCTGAATTACAGATAACACACACTAATACAGCCATCACAATTAACACCATTTATTAGACAGATTCTACACACACCCAAAGTACACGGGGCTACATGACCACGTTGTCGCAGCCCCTAAGTTGAGGAACCAACCAACCAGACTCAGATAAATCCTCAGCACGACTTTCTCCGCTGTATTGATGTAACTTCCTACGGCCTTGCTCCAGTGCAAGATTTTTTTACGACCTACTGTGCTGTCTGTATTCACGTTGTATTTCCTACTCTACTGATAATGATGGCACCCTTAAGTGAAGCAACAACAAATGCAACATTAATATTGTTACGTTACTACAATCCTCAATTGCAACGTTCCAATCCTCATTGGATATCATGAAATATTTTTCAACGTGTATATGCTATTAGTGCGGAATTGGCCACACGAAGAGTAATAAATGCAGAAATTGTTACCTGCACACCATCAAACCGACGATTACTCCTCAATGCTAATATTATCCTGAAGCGTTCAAGTATTCCCTGTAATGTTATGAAGCTTGACTGTAATGAAGATACGATGTACGTATCTTTATTTAGTACCACCGGTAATTAATTATTGGAGTTAGTTTATTACCACTATCCGCACTAGGGCATCTCGACTTACGTAGGTGTTTTTGCTATATGAAGCATCCCTAGATAAGAGCAGCACATGGAAAGAGGGTTGATATTGACCATTAATGCTACTATCTTGACTGCCCATCGCACAGGAATGACAACCTTTAATAACATGGTGTCGTAATTAACGTACAGTACGTTGAGTGACTTCATTCATGAATAAATTAATCAGTCCGTGGCATTAAATCCCCATTAGAATTGTACCAAGTGTGAAGATAATTAGCCTACTACTCTGATAATAAAATATAGCAATGGAATCTCTCGGGAGTGATGTATGCACGATGAACACAATAGCGCACGACTTTCGTTCGTCTCACTCATCTGAGTCCCGTTCTCAGCTCTCACTGGCTGAGATACCGGGTGACTTAGCCGTGGTCGTTACGGCGTGGCTGCAGGCAGTTGCTCACATCCGGGAGGCGAAGAGGTTCGAATCCCCCCCACCGGCAACCTTGAAGATGGTCTTCTGTGGTTTCCCATCTTCCTTCCAGGCAAATACCGGGGTTGGTCCCTAACTATAGGCCACAGCCGCTACCTTCCAACTCCTCGTCCTTACACTCAAACTTTCCTCCCCAGACAACACTCCACAAGCGACGGTACTTGTAGCTCACCCCATGGGTGTCTGCATAGAAGCAGCTACTATCTGGCGAACCGAACATGTCCTCAGACACTCCCGGCACTAAAAGCCATAAACTGAGATCTCGCCCATAAGGCGAGTCTCATCTCACTGTCTCGCTGGAAGCGAGTCCCATTTTCAGTGCCCAATGCCAGCGACTTAGGTGAAGTGCTTGACATGCTCCGTACACTATCATCAACCCGAAACTATACCTCATCCACGGAATCTGTGAAGTAGGTTTGCGCATGACGTCACATGGAGGAAGTGAAGAGAGAATGCGATGGGTGGAGCTTGGCAGCCCAGCCGTTGCGAGAGTTGGTTGAAGCCAAGGTCGCACCTCCCTCCTGCGCTAATTATTCAGTGGCATCGCGTCTCATTGGACCAGTCAGCCGAGTCACCCCTGTGCGCAGACTACGTATTTTCACACTGGCACTTCGCAGATTGCTTGGACCGAGTATTGGAGAGCAAGCAAGTAAGTAATGGCGCCAAGAAGTTCCGTATGCACCCATTTGCAGGGAAGATTATGGTGATTCTCTTTCGGGATGAACGAGGCATTATCCTTGAACACCGCACGACCACGGGAAACACCATAAGAAGTGAGTCCTATCACGATATGTTGAAAAATCATCTTCAGCCAGCAATCAGATCGAAGTGATGTGGACTTCCGACCACAGGTGTAATTTAGCAACACGACAATGCTCGGCTTCATACTTCTCATGCAACAGTTGCAACCATCCCTGGCCTTCACTTTGATACTCTTCCACATCCACGCTACTTACCAGACTTTGCCCCGCGTGATTACCACATCTTAGGAACACTCGAAGAGGCGATGGGATGAAAGAAACTTTGTTCCAATGAGAGGTGTACGAGTGGGTGCGCACACGACCATAAGATATTTCCCCTGAGGAATCCGTGTAATTTCTTCGCGTTGGAAAATGATAAGCTTTGTGGTCCACTTTTGTTCAATAAATTAAATTAAAAAATGAAAATTATGGTTTTCATTTGACTCTCCCTAGCACAAAATAAATTTTGAAGTTATCTTATGGCAAAAGAAAACGTATTTCGCCAACAGCTGTAAATACATTAGAATTTATCACAAGTAACAATATTCGTTGCTTCTAATGGAGCATTTTTGACTAAGTACACACAGAATTTTCCGAACTGTAAATTATTAAACAAATAAGAAAGAGAAGAAACAAAATATAGGCTATCGTTCTGGCTGAAAGAACGTTATTCTTAAATCATTTCATAAAAAGAGATTGGACAACTCAATGCGATATTTCCGAAACAAAATGTAAGGATTCAGTTATGTTATTGAAAATTGTTGATGTTGTTGTTGCTTACTTAGGGACTGCGACATCGTGGTCATAATATGTGTTATTCTGATGGCTGTACTAGTGTGCATTTGTAAATTGGGGCTAGGATAGGGAAGGTGGCGGCCGTGGCCTTAAGTTAGGAACCATCCCAACATTTGCCTGGAATAGAAGTGGAAAAGCCTCGGAGAACCACTTCCAGGTTGGCTGGGGGGGAATCGATCCCTCCTCTTCCCAGTTTTGCCTCACGAGGCAGGGTGTACCCCGTTCCAGCCCTCACACCAGAATTAAAATTCCTTGGCAGAACCGGGGATCAAACTCGGACCTCCGTGGTGACAGCCAAGAACGCTACCCGCTACATCATGATGTGGTCTTATTGAAAATAGATCGATTCTTAAACTTTCCACCACAAGATAAAGATCTCCGCATTCTACTAATTTCCTTCACAGATTATTCAAGTAATCGCTGCCATGGACTTCTTAATTTTCACTCATTTTCCTACTTTTTATTTTTATTTTCATTTATAATTCACATATGCAAATACTTATGTAACATTTACTTTAGGACCATATTCTAAAATTAAATATTTCTGGAAACTCTGTATTTGGAGTTAGTAGCAACCTTCAGTATGCCTTCTGCAGGCAATTCTTCTGAAAATATGAACAGCTGTATTCAAAATTTTCATAATACCTACCCCATTGAACTGAAAGTAGTACAATCTTTAGTAGATGAATTTTATTATTGATTTACAAATTCAAATATTGATATAATAAGTGGAAGTGAATTATTTTTCAAACCCTGGGTACCAGATTTTCAGGACTGCAATTTGTTTGTATTTTGGATCTGAAAGGGGAGTTATTTCAATCTGAATTGCATTTTTTAATTTCAATTATATTTTGTAAGTATTTTGAACCTCAATTGCATTTTGTACGCATTTCCAATCTCATTTGCATTTTGTAAGTATTTTGAATATCAGTTGCATTTTGTAAGTATTTCGACTCTGCATTGCATTTTGTATGTATTTTGAACCTAACCTACATTTTGTGCGTATATTTCAACCTTTTCTTTTTGTGAGTATTTTCGTTCTAAATTCCCTTTTGTAAGTATTACCGCTCTCCACTTTGTATTCTTCAATCTTTATTAAAAGAGGCAGATGACCTCGTAGTTCCACCCCTTAAAACAACAATAACTAACTAAGGGGTGTGACTTGGGCAGTTTCATAAGTTAGAATTCTAAATTCTCCTATATCATTGTTTTTACATTTCACCAGAATCAATCGCAAATCCACTTTAGTAACAACATCTTTCTACTGTTTAAAATGTAATTTTTATGTGAATTTTTCATTTTATTTTAATTTAAATTTGTAAGGATATCATCCATTCCATTTTATATTCATCATCATCATCATCATTGGTTTGCAGTCCTAAGACTGGTCTGTTCCATAAAAACATGTCCAGATCGTCTGTCATTTGCCGCTCCCTTCATTGAATTATAATTCTGTGCTTGGGTGTCGTTTAGAATTTGTTTAAGGAAGGTATTTCTAGGTCTTCCTCGTGGATTTTTCCCTTAATGAACCCTTCTGCCACAGTTCTCATTAAATTGGAGTGGCGCATTGTGTGACCCCACCATGCGAGACGACGTTTACGGATTGTGCGTAGGATTGATCTCGGTTGGTTCACGGTGTCGAGAACCCTTGTGTTCGATATCCTGTCTCTCCACGTCACATTTATCATCTTACGATAGCACCACGTCTCAAAAGCTTCAAGACGGTTCTTTTCATTTTTATTTAGTGTCCACGTTTCACAGGCATACAACGCAACTGTCCATACAAAAGCATGTAGCATTCTCATTCGGAGGGAAAGCTTAAGCCGACTGGTACACAGTAATCTCCTCTTTTGCATAAAAGCTAGTTTTGCCTGAGCAATGCGGCATTTAACCTTCCGTCCTCTGTAATCTTTTGACCTAGGTAAGTGTAGGATTTGACTTGTTGCATGTCCGAGTTATTAATCTTTAATCGAAGAGTTTTGGGAGTTTCGAGACTGTCATGCATTTTGTCTTTGAGGTGTTTACTTTCATGCCGTATTTCTGCACCGTTGATGCAACTCTTGACAACATTGCCTGCAAAGTAGATGAGCTACCAGCTAGAATGGCCTGATCATCTGCGAACTTAATTATATTCATGGGTACTCCATTGATCTTCATTCCTAAACATGTGTCTTCTAAAGCTTCTGCCATCATCAACTCACCAAAAGCATCAAACAAAATTGGCGAGAGAGGACATCCTTGTCTTACTCCTTTTCTGATAGGAACTGGATTAGTAAGACCTTCTCTTAAACGTACAATTGCATTTTGACCATTGTAGAGGTCCCATATGAGTGTAATGAGTTGTTCTTCGACTCCTATGTTTCTTAATAATGGGAATAGTTTATGCCAGGAAACTCTATCAAATGCCTTTTCATAGTCAATGAAGCATATACTGTATACAGATTTTGGCTCCTGCTCATCATACGTTCTCCGAAGACTCTAAGAATGCCAATGGCATCTCGGGTACCAACTCCTCGACGGAAACCAAACTGTGTTTCTTGGATGTTGCCATAGACTGTCCCTTCTACTCTTTTCTTTATGATTTGGATCATAATTTTGGATGCATGAGGAACCAAACTAATTGTTCTGTACATCCTGCAGTTGGTCGCATTTGCTTTCTTTGGTAAGGGGACCATGATGGAGTTTCGAAATTCAGATGGCCAAATACCCTTTTCGTAGATTGTTTGCGTTAGGTCATACAGTTTTTCATTAATTATATCACCAGCAGACTTGATTAGTTCACTAGGGATGCTATCGATGCCTGGAGCTTTCTCATTTGGTAATGACCTCATTGCCAACTCAAATTCACTTTTAGTCACAGATAAATGTGCAACTAAACTTTTATGTGACTCCTTTGTATGTACGTACTCAAATTCTTCATTGTATAGAATGTAAAACTATTCAACTATTAACGATGAAGAATATATCTTTGCTATATCGAAGCATGTACGTTTAAAATATTATTAAACATCATTTCATAGTATTGACAAGGCGGATTACATAATACATATATTTTACTTTTTTTGTTACAAATATGTCTCAGGTGACATAAATGGGCATTTCGGCTCAGGGACATCGGAGACAGCTACCATTGATGATGCTCTTGACTCATGTAATCTGCCACGAAATCTAATTCAAAACACGTTTCACATCGCCCATTGCCACTCAACCTAGATACTATAGCATCAAATTTTCACTGTATATCTACCCTGATGATATCATCAAGGTATTTAAAGCAAAAATCCAACGCTTCAGGTCCAGGTAGCATCTCACGTTCCCTCAATGAATTGTCTAGAGATAATTCCCCCAGTTATATAACTCGTATGTTCAACTTTCGCTTACAGTCAGGTGTCTTCCCATCTGTCTAAAAAATGGCAGATATTCGACGTGTACCAAAAGTTTCTTCTCCCTAGAAAGTTGAGGACTTCCGACCAGTCAGCATTTTATCAATTCTGGGTAAAGAATTAGAAAACATTGTATATCAACAATTCATAACTTATACTGCATTATTAGTCCTACACACTCAATCTTCAATTCTTTTCAATCCGGATTTTGAATCGGCCATAGCACTGTGACAGCTCTTATAAAAGTTACAGACGATATGAAGTTTGCAATAAATGAAGAGAACCTCATGCTCGTTGTACTTTTCAACCTCAGCATAGCCTTCGACAGAGTTCAACATGACCACCTTCTCAGTAAATTGTAAAGTTTAGATATTTCACGATCTGCTGTATTTTGGTTTGAAAATTTCTTGAAAGAGAGGTGTCAGTGCGTGATCATCGACAAATATAATGTATCTAATTGGCCTAACGTGCTCTCCGGCGACCAACAGGGTCCTGTATTGGACCCCTTATTGTTTTCAAGAATGCGTTAGAAACTTGGGAATCTACATGGATAATACTCTATGTCGGTTCAACCATGCCAATCATTTAGTCAGAAAGTGACTGGTATTCTTCATCAGTTCCGTCGAAATGTACCGTATTTTCCTTCTAAAGTAAGAAAGACCCTGACACTAAGTGTGATATTTCCTACTCTGGATTACTGTTCATCAGTGTACCGCGACATTTCAGATAAGTACATAGGTCACTTTTTATCATTTTTAATGATATTGTCGACTTCGTCGTTATGCTGGGGTCTGGCTTTACGTTACGGTGACGGGACGAAATGAACCCAGATGCACTGAGGTGTGTGATGTCATAGTACTGCTTGGTGCATGTGTTCCCCGACAAACTCTACTTCGTTAGTATAAGACAAAATTCCCGATTCTTGGATGTCACGGGTAATCTCGAGAACCACTGGATGAATTTGATGCGGTTTTCGCCATTCTGTAGATGATATCTCGAGGAAAAATTCTGTAGAAAATAATTTATGTATGATCAAAGGAAGCCAAGCAGTAACGATTTCAGTGAAAAAGTCGAAAACAAACTTGGCGTCCGTGCGCTTCTTAAGCTTACGCTGGGCAAACAGTTTAAAATATCAATATACTGAACCAATGTGCAATTGGTTCAAGCGTCGAATCCATATTTTATATGCAAAAGAAGAGAGGAAATAACTCAGTCTTTAGAATGTATTGGAAAGATTTTAAGAAGGTGGGCTGTTATAATGTGATGCAAGAACGGGTGACCACTAGTCACGAGGGCATGAGATCACGCTTGACGCATCGATAAGGGGTTGGCGCATAGTTATTAATAGTACTAGAAAAACTTTCCACGACGAGTGGGGGAGAAGGAGTTTCGGAAATAGAACTTACTCAGCTATAAAACGGCAACCTTGCAATGACGCGAGAAGAAAAATAATTAAAATTAAGCCATCTGCAAGCATTTAATTAATGAAAGGAACACATCATTGTTGATCATTCTGGAATAGAGATTTTTGTGTGGGGAAAAATTTATAATATTTGCACAGGAAAGAACTGCATACGCGGCATTACGTCAATAGTTATTCCCCGAGCCCAGAGATGGGAGAGAGGGAAAAATAAACCTCACCACCCACATAACTGAGGAGCCAAATTATTTAATATCTTGGAATTGTGTGATCAAAGAAACCATTTTACGTTTAAAACAAGAGCTTTCAAGAGACATATTTTTCAAAATTATACGACAATTATTTCAGAAGTTAGTGCTGGAGAAGAAGCGGATTTGATCTTTTTGCCGCAGATTTGGATATAAACCCTGGATGTGCCAGGAAGAGCATGCAGTCTTTACCAGACCGCGAGTGGTCGTGTTACGCTGTATCGCAGACGAGCACCCCATATGGGAGTGGCCGTTCAGTATCGTCATTAGTATCGCCGTGTGAAGACATATCAGAATCCTGTTATAGGAATAATATTATCAAGCTTCAGACTTTATAAAGTTCACCAGTACAGTCAAAGTTTAGGCTGTGGACTTAAGAAATTGCCGGCGATAGGTACTCGAATATAATAGTTCAGTTAAAGAACCGACGCATCATAAGGTTTCGAAGTACCCAAGGACAGTGAAATATACAGTTCTATCTACGTTAAGTCACCAGATCAGGGTAGAACGAAATAGTAACGCCGAGTGTTCCTGAACTGAGGGGCTAGAGCGAAGTACGATAAAATTTAGAAATCGAGGTTCCAGGCTTTGTCTAGGTGGACAAATGAACAGTAAAATATTGGGGAGTACTCCAATAAGCCACGAATCAAAGTAACAGAGAGTAATACAAGGAAATTACTAGGTCACCGATATACAAGTTCGAGCAATCATAATAGTAATACATCAGGGACAGACTTTTATTAGACGAACAAGTTAGCGTCTAGCAAGATACGGCATCGTGCAGTAAAGTTAAAGAAGCCGATAGTCAAACCCAGAATTAGAAGATCAGCCGTTCCAGTGAGGTTAGTTCGATCGAGACTTTCAATCATCTCATCAGAGTAGGAAGCCGACGTGCATACAGTGCAATCCTTGGAAACGGGAAAAAGAAAGAAATCACGTGCGTTGAGGCGAATAATTAACGCCAGAGTGATAAAAAATTTATATAATTTAAATATAGTGAAATTTTTGAGTGTAATATATTTTTAGTGAAATTGTACTGTGTTTAAGTGAAAACGAATACAAAATGGTATTCCTTATATTCAAAGTGATTAGGGTATATATTTTATGTGCTGTTAGGAAAGTGTTATTGAGTGTGAATATAACCATGAAAATGGCTTAAGAAGAAATTGGTGGGTGAAAATATTCCATCGTTGGAGAATTCGGTCTTTGACCGTCATGTGAATAACAATTTCATAATTATGTGTTTTGGGAAGATTTGCGTATAATCCTCATGAGTGGAAGTAGGGATGTTTGATAACAGGTGAAATAAAGATTGCGCGGTCTGAACTATTAATTTATGGAAATATAATAAATATGTGAAGTATTAATGAATGCCTTGTGGAAAATATTCAGTGGAATATCAGTTTAATGGTAAATGATATAACTATGGTAAAGCAAGCGTAATAATAATAATAATTATTATATACATGAATTATGTGATGAATTTTATATTGAGAAGTGGTAGATTTAAGAGCTCCTTTAGATGAATTAATAAATGTTGTGAATACATGTTCTTTATGGCATAAATGATTATTGTTAATGGAGGCTAGGTAATATATATTTTGAGACGTAGATCAAACTTTGATTTGAATTTATTTGGTTCTTTGAAGGCAACTTGGCTAATTTATGTATGAGCGCATGTCGCGCAGTTGAAGTAATTTGTCACGCTAGGAATGCGTTGAAATGCTCGGTAAAAGTAATTGTGAGGGACAGTTAGTCGCGGTAATGAGCTGTTGTAAGTCCTCAAAGTTGTGATATTGATCACGAGGCATTGTATGTTGTATGTTGAAAAGGGTGCAATTTATGTTGTATTATGAGCGCTGGTTATGGGCTAGGCCTTCCTTAAGTCGCTAATGTTGTAAGTCCTCAAAAGTTGGGATATTGCTCCCGAGGAATTTTAAAGGATCGAACTCAGAGTCGTCCGTGTTGAATCCCCTTAATATTGGTTGTTTATTGGATTTTCTTACCCACTAATGAGGACACTTCATAATTATACTTTACCGAAGCTAAAGGAATAGGTCTGTAAAAACCTAATAGTTGACTTGTGGTTATTTTGTATCGTAAGCCTTGCCATTCAGAGAAATGCATTTGAAACAGCTGTGTGTAAAGCTGGATAACCAGTCCCTAGTGTAGGCGAGACGGTAGTTTCTCCCTCCCTCCATGCAATAAATCAAGCCAAGTAGTTACGACAGACCCTTACCCTCTTTTAGTGAGGTAGGATAGGAACGGGCTGTCTGAGTCACAATACACGGAAGTGTTTAAGATTATTTTAACGACCCGGTATTTGAACCGAGGTCCCTTTACATTCATTATTATCGCTTGCAGAGTTCAGATCGTTGCTTTCTTAAGATATAATTGTCTTAGAAGACAAGATGATAAATCCCTAACTTTATTATTTAATGATTTAGTGATTCACGAGTTTTTAGGAGACATTAAGATTCCGAGAGTAATCTTAAGTTTGATTTGTTCAGTAGTTTTCTATAGCTCGGGAATACGCAAATTTTTCCAATCACGGTAGTGAGTTGGTAGCTTGAGAGAGAGTGATGGTAACAGATGAACATTGTGAGAGCCCAAAATTAATTAATGATTAGCCATACTTTGATATTATGATTAAAACCAGATATACTCATGTAAATATTAATAGACGTGTATTTAATGGTTAACACAGTGTATGTAAACTTTACCGAGCCATTTCGAGCTCGTTATTTTGAAGAATTTGAATTGACACCATATGGGAGTGAAACTTAGTAGAAGTTTTGTTGGTTTTTGGAAAACCAGTAATCATTATTTTGTAATTGTTTAATTTGAATTCCTTGTTCAATTTTGGACAAGTGTGAAGTGTAGTGTCAGTATTTTCATTTGTTTAATTTTTGTAGCGCCATATTTTGGATAATTAAATGTTTTGATAGTAGGATTTGATTTTGTTTATTTTTGGAAGTGTATCCTATGCTTAATCCAAAGTGTGTAAGTCACAGAGTGGGAGAACAAACCATGAACCCCGATACTCCTGATTGAGCATTGCTGGCAAACTGTGATTTGCATATTTCATTGTTAAAATGGGCACATGGGGGCATAGAAGTAATGTGCTTGGATTAATGCCTTTAGGAACACTTAAGACGGTCATATCACATAAAGGTAAAATAGTGATAGAATTAGCTACAAACTTATAAATTTAACTGACCGCATTGGGACCCTGGAAACTCACACCGAGCAGCCCTAAAATAACACCCCCTACATAAATGTCATGGCGCCCAGTACGTAGGGATGTGTTTTCCAAGGAAAAACCCGAGTTTTCTTGAAAAATCAAAATTTTCATTTTTTGAAAAATGTGGTTTTTCAAAATTTTTAAATTTTAAGAAAATCATTTCCATAAGGGTGTTGATATTATAATGAGTATTATACCAGACGGGTACGTTTTAGTAAACACCCGTACTGAGGTTGAATTTTGGAAATTGGGACACAAGAGTTCAGAGTACCATCTCTCATGCATGAACCGATGATGGGACAGAGTAGCCCACTGTATTCTCTAAGATAGTAAGATTTCATTGAGTGAGGAAATGCAGAGGCTCTTGGACGCTATGAAGGCGGATAGTAAAGAGAGATTCGAATCTATAGACAATAATTTGGACCTCCAACAGAATGAAAATAAGAAGGATTTAGAATCCATAAATAAGAATTTAGAATCTCTTAAAACTGACAGTGTTAAGATGGAGGAGACATTAGAATCTATCAAAGCCGACAGTATAAACATGAATAGTGAACTGAAGGCTGAGATAGACAATATGAAAACGGAAAATGGGGAAAACATTGAAAAACAGTTGATAGCTGTAAAAGAGGAACTAAAAGCTGACAGTAAAAAGAATAACGAGGCACTGAGGCCTGAAATTGAGGAAATAAAAAATGGGTCGAATTAACTTCGACAAAGTATAGAAGAAAACATAGATTCAAAATTTCGAACATTTGATACCGAATTTGGGGACAAGCTAAAGGCATTTCAAAGTGAAAATAACACATTTAATGCAGGATTGCAAATCCAAATAAATACTATAAAAAATAGTATATATTCCAAAAAAGAGTGTCTAGAAAATTTTGAAAGTTTAAAGGGTAAATTTGGTTCTATGGAAACTCAATTATATAATATGCAGGAAAGATGTAATGAGAATGTAGACGAGTGTAAAAAAGAACTTGTAACCCAGATCCAAGGGGTGCAGAAAGAGTTAAAAGATCAGATAGAATCTAACATGAATCTTTGTCAAACATCCCGGGGTGAGATAAAAAGTAGTCTCAATGAGCTAGGAAAAAGATTCGTAGGGGTCGAGGAAAAAGTAGGAGAACTCGAGAAGTAAGTCGGGATAGTTAAAGAGGACCTTAAAGATATGAAAAGGCAAAATCAAGCCGATGCGAACAGCATGAAAAATCAATTTGATCATATTACCGGGCAGGTAGATGAGAGCTGGAAGACGCACGAGAAAGGAATAAATGAGAGATTAAGTGCCTACGAAACGAATCTCCAGGGAGAAAGAAAGCAGCGAGACGAAGAACATAAGGAGAATACTCAGAAGATAGACAAAATAAGTAAGGGTATAAATGGGGTTCAGGAAATCATAGAAACATTAAAGAGACAAGTAGGAAAACAAATACTGAAGTAGACCAGGTTAAAGTCGACTTAACGGTATTGTGTAACAATCAAGGGAAGACTGAGGACAAGCTTAAGGAAATTAGGGGAGATATTGTCAAGGGACAAAAAGAAATGGAGAAAAAGATAAATGAGATTCGAGAAGACCTAGATACCAAAGGTGACGTTAAGCCAGAAATTATAGAAAAACAGGTCCTGATCATCAAGAAAGAGGTAGAAGAACAATTAGCTGAAATAAGGGATAGTTTCAGGGAAGATAAATTTCAAAACAAACAAGAAGTTGAAAGCAGTAAGAAGAAACAGGAAAGATTTGAGAATGAATTTGGCTCACGTTTGGAAAGGACTGAACACAAGAACAGTCAATTGGAGGTTCAGCTCATGTCTCAAGAAGAGAGTGCCAGAAGAGAAAGAAAATAGAATTTGAATGTCAGGATGAATTCCAGAAGACAGGATGGGCAGATCCCCATGAACGAGGCACTAATCAAGATAGGGACTTAGGAGGGGAGAGCCCTTATAAGAACCCAGCATATCCGATGGCGATGTCAACCCCTTATATGAATCAAACAAACGGACAGATAATTAACATTATCAAGTCAAATGAGGATAGACCGGTTAAATTTACGGGTAATAATATGTCAATTACTCCTAAATACTGGTTGAAGGAGGTAGCAGAATACTTAAATGAAATGAAAGTTCCTCAGGATCGGAGACTTAGAGCAATTGAGAAGCTGTTGGCAGGTGATTGTCTCACCTGGTTCAGGGGTTTTAGATATACATTTGACTCGGTGGAAGGTTTTAGAGAAGCTTTTCTGAAACGATATTGGGCAACAGATGTACAGGAAAATCTGAGGCTAGATCTGTACTCTAGGAAATATAGTACGAATGCCCCCACTAAATACTCAGAATTTTTCACCGCTCAGCTGTGAAAATTCCGTGAACTTGATATCGTCCCAGCTGAAAATGACCTATGTGCCGCCATTGCAAGACAACTTCCGTATGATATACAAAGGTTGTTAATCTCATCCAAAGCCAGAAGTGCTGTGGAAGTGGAGAGCGTATTACGTCAGCTGGACATGACGACTTCTCACGTTACTCCCAGGCATCAAAGACATACTGAGCAAGTACACATGGCCAGTAGACAAGAGGACAGAGAGAAACCATCGACAAGAAATCAGTCAACTAGTACAGATACTCAAGGACTGGGTCGAGAATATGGACATCAAGAGCCTAGGGGAATACAGCCGTACCACAGAGGAGGATATCGAGGAAGAAATCCCAGAAATACGGGTTATAGGCAACAAGAAAACCGTCCGTATAATAATAATCAAAGGCGGGACAACAGAAAGAGATGGGAAAATTATCCCAGAAGGAATATGAGGCCTGAAGACAGAAGCGATGAATATCGGGCTGAAATTGAAGAAAGATATCAGGAAAGTCGTCGTTATATGAATGAACGAACAGACGAACCTGAGACGCGAAGAGTCAGTTGGAGTGAGGCAATGAAGAACCGAAAATCACCCGACCGACTTGATGGAGCTCAAAGCTTGGAGTTACAAGCTCAGTTGAAGAATGAGGGAAAATGAAGCCCTCAAGATAAAAAAACTCCAAAATTAAATCATCAAAAGTGGAAACATACCAGGAGCTGGGAGGAGGTTGAGATTGTAAATTGGATAGCGAGACCAGATGAGCTAATTAAAGAGGAAGTGGAAGGAATCCCACCGATTAGAAGAGAATTACCTATCATAATGTTAAGGATAGAAGGATTACTGGTCAGAGCATTAATAGATACTGGATCAACTATAAGTTTGATAACGCAAAGCCTAATAAATGAATTAGAAACAAGAGCTCGTGTATTAAAAATTCCCATCTCAAGCGTGAAGATTAAGGGAATTATTCCTGAAAAATCTTTGACATGCAAATTTCAGGTGTACATTGACTTGATCATGGGTAACACTGAAATTTCACAATGCTTTTTGCTGGTAAATCAATTACCGTACAATATTATATTGGATATTGATTTTATCCGTGAGAACAAGGTCATAATAGACCAAGCGCAAAATTGCATTAGGATTCAAAGAGAGGATGTGGATGAGCAAAACATTATTTTACATGAACAGGATGCAAAAATAGAAGAACAGGTATGGCATGTGGAAGAAATGACCGAGGAAGGTTGTAGGGACATAGAAAGGGTATTTGAAGTCCTAAACATGGAACTTGAAGATAGTATGGAAACCGAGTTCGAGACCAACCTGTCAGGAAAAATAGAGGAAGCTAAAGTTACCCTCGAAAATAAGGAAAATTTAAAGGAATTGCTATTAAATTACAGGGATGTATTTGATTCCAAGCCAGGAAAAATCCATAATATTAAATACGCATTTCAAGTTAATGATTGGGCACCGTTTAGACAAAAACCATACCCGATTGCAGAAAAACATTACACACAAACAAAGAAAACACAGCAGGAGATGAGTGATTCAGGTGTAATAGAAAAGATGGCGACACCATATGTTAGTCCATTAGTAATTGTGAGTAAACCGGATGGCTCAGTAAGGGTGTGTTTGGATGCCAGGAATTTGAATGCTAAGATTATACCAGAAAATGATTCGGCACCATCCATAAAAGAAATACTGAGGAAATTTAAAGGCAAGAAGATTTTCACAAATATTGACGTGACTTCTTCATATCATCATCTCGAACTTGAAGAGAAAACCAGTCTTTTAACTGGATTTCAGTTCGATCAACAAACGTATTGCTTCAAGAGATGTCCATTTGGCTTGAAGACAGCGGGATCAGCACTAATAAGAGCACTTGATCGCAACCTGTCATAGGAAGTAAAGGTTTTCACTATCCGTTATGTGGATGACATATTGCTTACCTCGGAAAACGTAGAGGAACACTTGAAAATTTTATAGAAATTATTGGAAGATTTGAGAAGGGCTAACTTCAAGATTAACTTGAAGAAATCGAACTTTTGTCAAAGACAAGTTACGTTTTTAGGATATGTGATTGATAAAGATGGTGTCAAACCAAATCCATGCAAATTAGAATCGATAAGAAATTTTCCCAGGCCTTTGAAAGTGAAAAACGTTCGCCAGTTTTTGGGATTGATTGGATTTTTCTCTGGACTTTGTCCATCCTACACCAAAACTGTTGCACCACTACAAGACCTTCTGAAGAAGGGTGGCAAGTGGAAATGGACGGAGGAAACGGAGAAAGAATTTATAGAGGCCAAGGAAATGCTCTTAAATTACGTGAAGCTAGGATATCCTGATTTTAGTCAGAGATTTATAATACAGACGGATGCATCCCAGATCGGAATAGGGATAATGCTGTATCAGGAAGACCCGGATAACCCTGAGAGGAAAAATTATCTAGCTTTCACGAATCGAAGACTGAAACCACACGAGAAAAATTATACAATCAGCGAGATCGAGCTGTTAGCGATATTGCATGCGTTGCAATATTGGCGAAAGATTGTATATGGGTTTCCAGTCACATTAAGAACAGATCATAAAGCCTTAACCTTTTTGATGAAGACGGATTTATCCAGTCAAAGGTTGATGCGTTGGGCTTTATATATACAGCAGTTCGATGTAAACATAGAGTATTGCCCAGGGAAAGAAAATGTAGTTCCAGATTATTTAAGTAGACAGCCAGAGTCCACAGAAGAGGAAGTAATGGCTATTGATTTAGAAGTCAGAGATCAGCGTACTTTGGATGAATTAGGAAGCATTCGTCAACGACAACGTGAAGGTCCATGGATGAACATGCTCATATCTTTCTTAGAAGGGAGTTTGATAAGGGGAACACCTGCGTATACTGAAGGTAATAAGATAGCTCAAGATTATACTTTCTTTAATAGATTATTATATAAGTTTGCGGACTCTGACCATACTCGATTGAGGATCGTTATACCTGCTATTTTGCAGAGGAAAATGGTATGGTTAGCCCATAGATCGTTTGGACACATGGGAGTCGACAAAACAGTCTCGATGCTGAAAGAAGCATTTGTATGGCCGAGACTGAGAGAAACTGTAAGGGATACGTTAAAGACATGTGACATATGTCAAAGGATTAAGCCAAATGCGTTTTTGATGAGACAAAAGACAATACCACTGTTGCCCGAGAGACCAGGTCAAATTATTTCTATTGACAATTTCGGACTTTTGCCAAAGGCCAGGAGGGGAAACAGACATATAATGGTGGCTATGGATGTCTTCACGAAAATGGTTGTTCTTGCTCCCATACAGAAGACTAGTAACAAACAGGTTTTAAAACGACTCAAAGAAAAAGTGATACCAATTCTGGGTAAACCAGAGAATTTGTTATCGGATCACGGTAGTTGTTTTACAAGTATAGAATTTAGATAGGAATTAGAGAGACTTGGAATACGTCAGATCCTGTCAAGCATTCGCCATCCTGAGGCAAATCCTGTAGAAAGAGTTATGAGGGAAACGGCCAAGTATAGTAGGATATACTGTGCCGAGGAAAATTGGAAATGTATAGACATCCTCGACATCATTGAATTTTGCATAAATAACACGAGACTACGGGAGAGATACCAATATCATTACATCGGAATGAGCAACCAGAGAGACCTTGGAGTCTGGTCATTCCTAGGCCAACAGACGCTCAGCCTGGAAGAGATGTACGAATTAGGAGGGCCTTTGAGCATCTAAAAGCTCAAGCCGATAGAAGACAAAGGAGAAACAGGCATAAAAGTTATCATCGACCACTACTAGCAGGAGAAATGGTGTTAGTGAACAGACCAGCCATTCGGATCCAGGGAACCGCGTGTACAAGACATTCCAGAAAATGTACCACGGCCCGTATAGAACAATAAGGGATTTAAGAAATAATGCCTATAGAATTCGGCACTGTGAAACGAATTACGAAGTGACTATGAATTCAGCTAATCTGAAAGTATATTACCCTCCCGAAGACTTCGATGAAGCAAATGAACAAGCACTGGTTATGGAACGAATTAGAAATGATGAATCCACTTTTGATACAAATAGGAGTGAGGTAGAACAAGAAAATAGAGATCAACCATTCAATTGTGAATGTGAACTAGAACAAACGTATTTGGAGCTAAAAGAGATAATTGAATTAATTGAAGAAGAAAATTTCAATTTAAGGAGAGAAAATGAGGAAAGAAAGAAACGCGTAGGGATAGACCACACCCGTAACGAAAGATAAAGTTCTGTAGACTTTCAGTCCAGAAAAATAAGACAGGAAGTATGGGTAGGGACAGGGCGTGCTCGACCAACACCATTACCGGATATGACTTTAAAATTGGAAAACCCGAATCATCGTGGGTTTCTATGAGAAAATAAAATGAAAGTACTGCGGGATGTTATGATGGCTTCGACACTGAACGAATAAGATTTTCTAGGAAAAACACTTAAATAAATTTCCACAAAATTTCGAAAATTTATTTATCTAAGGAGGGGAGATTTGAACCCATGTGCAATTGGTTCAAGCGTCGAATCCATATTTTATATGCAAAAGAAGAGAGGAAATAACGCAGTCTTTAGCATGTATTGGAAAGATTTTAAGAAGGTGGGCTGTTATAATGTGATGCAAGAACGGGTGAGCACTTGTCACGCGGGCATGAGATCACGGTTGACGCATCGATAAGCAGCTGGCGCATAGTTATTAATAGTACTAGAAAAACTTTCCACGACGAGTGAGGGAGAAGGAGTTTCGGAAATAGAACTTACTCAGCTGTAAAACGGCAACCTTGCAATGACGCTTAATATCTTGGAATTGTGTGATCAAAGAAACCATTTTACGTTTAAAACAAGAGCTTTCAAGAGACATATTTTTCAAAATTATACGACAATTATTTCAGAAGTTAGTGCTGGAGAAGAAGCGGATTTGATCTTTTTGCCGCAGATTTGGATATAAACCCTGGATGTGCCAGGAAGAGCATGCAGTCTTTACCAGACCGTGAGTGGTCGTATTACGCTGTATCGCAGACGAGCACCCCCTATGGGAGTGGCCGTTCAGTATCGTCATTAGTATCGCCGTGTGAAGACACATCAGAATCCTGTTATAGGAATAATATTATCAAGCTTCAGACTTTGTAAAGTTCAACAGTACAGTCAAAGTTTAGGCTGTGGACTTAATAAATTGCCGGCGATAGGTACTCGAATATAATAGTTCAGTTAAAGAACCGACGAATCATAAGGTTTCGAAGTAAATGAATTATGTGATGAATTTTATATTGAGAAGTGGTAGCTTTAAGAGCTCCTTTAGATGAATTAATAAATGTCGTGAATACATTTTCTTTATGGCATAAATGATTATTGTTAATGGAGGCTAAGTAATATATATTTTGAGACGTAGATCAAACTTTGATTTGAATTTATTTGGTTCTTTGAAGGCAACTTGGCTAATTTATGTATGAGCGCATGTCGCGCAGTTGAAGTAATTTGTCACGCTAGGAATGCGTTGAAATGCTCGGTAAAAGTAATTGTGAGGGACAGTTAGTCGCGGTAATGAGCTGTTGTAAGTCCTCAAAGTTGTGATATTGATCTCGAGGCATTGTATGTTGTATGTTGAAAAGGGTGCAATTTATGTTGTATTATGAGCGCTGGTTATGGGCTAGGCCTTCCTGAAGTCGCTAATGTTGTAAGTCCTCAAATGTTGGGATATGCTCCCGAGGCATTTTAAAGGATCGAACTCAGAGTCGTCCGTGTTGAAGCCCCTTAATATTGGTTGTTTATTGGATTTTCTTACCCACTAATGAGGACACTTCATAATTATACTTTACCGAAGCTAAAGGAATAGGTCTGTAGAAACCTAATAGTTGTCTTGTGGTTATTTTGTATCGTAAGCCTTGCCATTCAGAGAAATGCATTTGAAACAGCTGTGTGTAAAGCTGGATAACCAGTCCCTAGTGTAGGCGAGACGGTAGTTTCTCCCTCCCTCCATGCAATAAATCAAGCCAAGTAGTTACGACAGACCCTTACCCTCTTTTAGTGAGGTAGGATAGGAACGGGCTGTCTGAGTCACAATACACGGAAGTGTTTAAGATTATTTTAACGACCCGGTATTTGAACCGAGGTCCCTTTACATTCATTATTATCGCTTGCAGAGTTCAGATCGTTGCTTTCTTAAGATATAATTGTCTTAGAAGACAAGATGATAAATCCCTAACTTTATTATTTAATGATTCAGTGATGCACGAGTTTTTAGGAGACATTAAGATTCCGAGAATAATCTTAAGTTTGATTTGTTCAGTAGTTTTCTATAGCTCGGGAATACGCAAATTCTTCCAATCACGGTAGTGAGTTGGTAGCTTGAGAGAGAGTGATGGTAACAGTTGAACATTGTGAGAGCCCAAAATTAATTAATGATTAGCCATACTTCGATATTATGATTAAAACCAGATATACTCATGTAAATATTAATAGACGTGTATTTAATGGTTAACACAGTGTATGTAAACTTTACCGAGCCATTTCGAGCTCGTTATTTTGAAGAATTTGAATTGACACCATATGGGAGTGTAACTTAGTTGAAGTTTTGTTGGTTTTTGGAAAACCTGTAATCATTATTTTGTAATTGTTTAATTTGAATTCCTTGTTCAATTTTGGACAAGTGTGAAGTGTAGTGTCAGTATTTTCATTTGTTTAATTTTTGTAGCGCCATATTTTGGATAATTAAATGTTTTGATAGTAGGATTTGATTTTGTTTATTTTTGGAAGTGTATCCTATGCTTAATCCAAAGTGTGTAAGTCACAGAGTGGGAGAACAAACCATGAACCCCGATACTCCCGATTGAGCATTGCTGGCAAACTGTGATTTGCATATTTCATTGTTGAAATGGGCACAATACTATGAGCGTAAGAATTGGTCAGCATGAAAAGTTCTACAAAAAAGTCCACGAGAGCATATCTCTATCTTCAATATATCGTCCACTATAAGTGTTTTTAGACTTGATGGAAGGGGTACGTCCGCGTTCCCGCGCGCTCTGGTGAGCGAGACAGCATCCCACGCGCTTGACCTTGCTTTGCCCTTGGTTTGCACTTGCCGTTCGCGAGTAATTTGAAACAAGATAAGCAAGATAAGTATTATGCAGATAATTTTCTAACACGTCAAGACTCTTTGGCCTCGATCGAAGCGAGAAGCCTCCAGCCTTTCTAGCATTTTTCAGCATTTGTAGCATTTAAAATGATACAAAGTCTAGTCTTTCAGACTGACTGTCACTTTTTTTAGTTTTGGCCACTATGTTATAAATTGATAAATAACACACCTACATGGTTCCAAGTTTCTTAGGTCCTCGATTTAGCACTGCGAACAACGTATTCCCAGCAACGCGGAAGCCGTTAGATTCCGTTGGCACTGCCCAATCTATCGATGGTGCGAAGAGAGTGCTTGGCAGCCTGCACAACCTCTTCAATTGTAGGGTAGCGGTTCCCGCGTAGTGGCTCCTTCATATTCGGGATGAGATCAAAGTCGCAGGGACTTAAGTCGGACTTAAGTTCCAGCGATTCAACAAAGCAGACTCAACTCCTGCTGTGTGTGCCCTAACATTGTCATGCAAAACGATGGGCGGAGTAACGATGTGGTGTCGCCGTTTGCTTCTCAGACCTGCTAGGAGATGGTCATGCAGAAACGAACAATAATACGCCGCATTAACGGTTTGCACTGGGGGAACGGTATGTTTTATGATCACACCACCCCAATCATAGGCAAGAATCAACATTGCTGGGGGTTTGTCGAACTGTTTGTTTTCGTGGTGATCCTTGGTGCCGCTACTCATTCGATTGGCGTTTCAACAGTGGCTCATAAGATTTGGCCCACGTCTCGTCAATGGTTATGATACGCCGTAAGAAGTCCTCTCCTTCGCGCTCATAACGCTGCATGTGCATACGAGAAGCGTCATATCGCAGCCATTTCTGCATGTCGGTTAAGTCATTCGGAACCCATTTTGACGCAATTTTCCTCATTTCCAGGCAGTCCTTCAGGATGTCGGGCAGTCAATTCGCCAGTCCTGTATCTTGCGCTAATTCACGACGCGTTACGTTCCGATCCGCCTCCACTAACGCGGACACCATCTGTACATTTACATCACTTCCTGGTGGGTGACCACATCGAGGCATGTCCTCAACACGTTAGCGCCCATCTCAAAAGGCTGCAACCCATCGTGTAAGGTAACGCAGATGCACCGCACGCCTCTTGCAGTCCTTGGTGGCACTCTCGAGCCGTGCGACTCCTAGCACACTGAATTTTTATCCAAGTTATCTGCCCCTGCTTCGAAAACAATGCGACCGCCTTGCGCGAGCGCTTGCCCACAACTACTCACCACTGCATACGAATGGGAGAGGGGACGGACGAGGTCATGTGCTCTAAGGGAAGGGATACAGGTTAGCTACTTTTGGTAACAATGGCAAAGTCCAACACCGTTGCAACATTAAGCAGCAGCATCGTTGCCAAAACTAACAAGTAGTTCCGTGAAGAACTATACAGCCTATTTTCAAATATCCTACTCATGTAAGGACACCATGTAGAGTTCGCCTTGAAACTGACCACACTATTTGAATAAATTTTGAGGCTATCTTACTACTATACCATTCATTTCAAAGCATTGAAACTTTGCACATGCAGTTAGTGATATCTCCTCAACACAGGGAAAGAATTTTGGAAAGATCCAAATGCCCAGTTTATGTAAAATACATTTTAAATTTTACCTGAAAAATAATTTTTGAGAATGTTTTAATCTCTTTAGGTACACTTTTCTCAGAAAGTAGCAGCCAGAGAGCAACTAAACTGCCCACATATGTCGTATAGGCTTCGATTTACACAGTAGGTGAAAGATTTTATTCATTAGATTATTATTTGGCCAATTAAAAAAATATTATATTTGATGTACCAAATTTTGGTAAATGTTTTGTAATATTTTTTTTTATAGGGCTTGATATCTGTTAATATCCAGTTATATTTCACCTATTGTGTTTATAATGACCTCATGCATACCCATTAAAAAAATTCATGACAATAAGTTCAGTAGTTTTAGAGAAAAGTGTACCTGAATGTCAAAAAATATAAGTTACGGTAAAAGACAAAAAAAAACAAAGACATGCGTTTTTGACACATACCGGCCTTTTAGAATTTTCCAGCTCCATACTTCTCTTCATTCTTGGTTTCCTCATCTTCTTTCTTCTTCTTTTCAGCTCTCTTCTTTATCCTGGCTTCTTTGGTCATCTCCTGGACACTCTTTTCAGCTTCCTTCAGTCGCAGCATATCACTCTTGCGAAGCGCACATTCAATGTCATTGCCTGGTACAATGCCAAGTTTTTCATGCCATAAACAAACCTCAAATTAACCTCGTATTTCTTCACAACTAATTTTGATGTCATAGTTGATTTATTGCTGCCACATGAATTACATTGTATTTCCAATCTTGTGGCTAAGCCCCTTCTACTTTTTTCATCTTCCTTTAGTTCAAAACAGTCTACACCATCACAGTGTTTACATTTAGCAAATGAGTGTAGCAAAGCAGAAAGTACACCTATATTTAGAATTACATAACTATCACAACTACTTGCATTACTCACAGTGGAACAGGCATTACTCTCGGCTTCCAAATAATAGTTTCCTTTTTGAGGCACATCTTGCTCTTCCAATGTCATGTTTTGAGTCGGTTGAATGCAATCCAAAATCGCCCTTCACACCTTTGGCAACACGGCGATAATATTTACCTTTACCAAACTTCCTAATTCGACCCATAATAACACACGGGAACACAAAACTGTAAATAAATGTTATAAAAACAACGACGACTGATCTACACGAGGTTACCACTGAAAATTCAAAACATCAACAAGTTTCCGCGGAAACCGATGCTTAGATGTTTCCATGGAGATTATATAAGCAAGGCAGCTACTAGAACTACTCAGATGTTTCCATGGAGATTATATAAGCTACCAGAACTACCAACAGACAAAACAAGACTTCCTATTAGCATGCCGAAAAACAACATTTGGTGACAGTCCACGCCAGGTGGGCGTGGTCAGTTGAGCACCATAATTAAATGCCCCGAAAAAGGCATTTAGAGGGCCGGAAGGTGCAAAAATCATATGCCACCTTATAGAATAGACCTTCCCTCACACATTTAACAAAGAAAAAAAATCTGATTTTTTCATCCCTCAACTCTACAAGGTGTCCTTCTGCCTCTATCAACATACAGAATTTCAGTTTGATTGTTGTGATAGATTCGTAGATATAGAGAACCCTCTAAATATTTCAGATGGTCGCCAGGTTGGATTTATATTATGTATTCTGCCCTTTTAGCATGAAATATGCAAATCACAGTATGCCAGCAATGCTCAAATCGGGATTTTCGGGGTTATAGTATGTTCTCCCACTCTGTGACTTACACATTTTGGATTAAATAGAGGATACACTTCCAAAAAATAAACAAATCAACTCCTACTATAAAACATTTAATTAACCAAATATATGGCGCTACAACAAATTGAACAAATAAAATACTGACCCAATTCTAACTTGTTCAGAGTGAACAAGGAATACATAATAAAACAAAGGTAAAATCATAATAAATGGTTTTCATAAACCAACAAACTTATATTTCTTTTCGCTTCCATATAGTGTCCTTTTAAACTTCAATACAATCAAGAGCTCCAATAGGCTCGATACTTTTCAATATAAACTGTGTTATCCTTTTTTACAACACATCACTATCTATTATATGAGTATTTTATAATTAAAACAATATATAATTCTTATTAAAGTACTGTTACTCATTTACTTAAACTTTGGGCTTTCACAATGTTCTTATGTTACCATCTCTCTCAAGTCAACAATTCACTACAGTACTCCCGAGTTATAGAAGACTACTTGAACATGTCAAAAATTAAGATCACTCCCGGAATCTAATTGTCTTCACTCAACTCGTGAATCACCACCTTATAATTATAACAATACATTAGGGATTTATTATTATCTGTCTTAGAAGACCATTATCTCATAAGAAAGCAACGATCTGAACTTGCAAGCGGTAATCTTCATCTACAAGAACATCCGTTCGAAGCTCGGGTCGTTAAACAAACTCTAAACACTCTGGTGTACTATAACTTCAGAACAGACGGCTCACAGACCTACCGCACTTCCGTTAATGGTAAGGTCTGGCCGTGGCCACTTAGCGTGATTTATTGTTGGGGAGCAGAAACATTACGGTCAGACTCGCAAGAGGCGAGCTACCCTCCGCATTCATACAGCTTTTTCTTAAATGCAGTTCTTTGAACAAACAATGCTTCATTCTACTTATTTTAACAACATATTTAGGTTCACTAGACCCATTCTTTTTACCTTGGCATTTATTAATTATGAAGTGTCCTCATTGGTGGGTAAGAATAATTCAATACAACAACAAATACTTAGGGGCTTCACATAAACGAATCTGGGTTCGTTTCTTTCAACTGCCTCGGGAACCATATCCCATACTGGAGGACTTATACATTAGCGACTTATTGCAGGCCTTTGCCTTACACTCGCGCTCATAATACAATTATTTCGCACCCTTTTATAATACAACACACACAACGGCCTCGTGATCACATCACTATTTGGAGGACTTACTATAGCTCAATTACCACGACCAACTGCCCCTCATAATTAAATTTTACCAAGTATATTTAGGTTCAACGCATTCCCAGCGTGACAAATTTACTTCAATGCGCTACATTACGCTTATCCTTTATTGCCAAATTGCCTTCAAAGAACTGTTAGATTCAACAATACACATTTGATCTACATCTCAAATTTATATTAATCCTCTCCCGTGACAATAATCGTTTTACCTTAAGAACATGTGTCCTCAACATGTATTTATTCCTTTAAAGGAGCTCAAAAGCTACTACTTTCATATAATTCATCATAATCTTCATTTATATACTTTTTATTATTATTATTATTATTGATACGTGCAAGGGCACGTCCCTACTCTTTCAAACATGTATATACGCTTGGATTGTAACATCTCGACATTTGAAACGACCGCCTGGTGACTTGCTTCCCATTTTGAACACGAGATGGTAGCACCTGTCGGACTTTGAAAGATTTCAAATAGTTCCTGGCTCCCCACTAGGTAGCGTGTGCTCCGCCTTATAAAACTCCTTATATGCATGACATAATTGAAAGACAATTGCATTCCAGCGTCTTAAAACAAATGCCGGTGTATTCATGATACCGCCAAATTATGAACTTATTTATGACATTGTTGTTTTGAGGTGTCACTCCGTGATTGGACAATATTATTTACATGTATACAGTTCGGATTTGACAAGAAAATTCTCCGCCATTTTGGGAGTCTCGATTAGCATCGTGAAGAAAACCCATCTAGCTGTCTGGTCGTGAAAGGTGTCTCCACTAATGGGGGCGTTTAGCCCCCATTCTCTACAAAATATATGTAATCAAGAGAAAATGTAATTGCCTGTTTTCTTCAGGCTGTGAAATTTCATCCTTCCGCCGTGAAGAGGAAATGTGCACAGTTAATCGCAACTGGATGCGATCGAGTGCGGTCATCTACACGAGGCATGGGCGTGTTAGCCATTTTTTGTGAAGCACTTGTAGTTACGTAAAATTATGTGTTAATTACTTTAGTATTATTGTGTCTCCACTGTGAAGAATTTAAGGTACGTTTTTCTAATTTAATTTATCTAATTATTTTATTTTGGGAGCTCCAAATTTGGCCGTGTACGAATGTTGATCGTCTGTTATTGTCTGGCTTGTAGGCCTAAAATTTATTTTACGTTGTAATAACGTTTCCTTGTATATATTAAGTTTATTATTATTTTGTACCTTCTGGAGACACATTTATTAGTTTGTTTTACGTTTAAAATTATTATTTATTTTCATGTGGCAAGCTTGGGATTGTCATTTTTTTTTAATCTATGTAAGATCCGTCCAGTTTTAAAACGACTTGCATTAATAGTTTTTAGATGTAATTGTATTCCGTCGTTCATTTCCTTCTGCTAATGTTTAAATTTAATCTCATTTATTGTTTGCCGTAATTTCGATCTGGCATGCCGTTTCCTTGCGTTTTTGTCGCCATGTTATGAAGTGATGCATTATGGTCTCTTGGTCAGTCTATAGGCGTCCAGCGGGAAGCACTAACGTGTTCTGTTAACTTAAGATGTTTTTTTTATTTTACCTTGTCTGTTCAACCTTGTGTTTTTAGTAATTGTTCCTGTGTTTATCTCCATCATGCAAATTAATAGATTGTTTCCAATTTCGGTTTTATTTAGTTTATTTAACTTTTTCCGTTTCTGCTGAAGGTGCTGTTTATATTTTAACATGGATCTACGCATGCCGGATCGCTATTGCATTCCATTGCAAATTGTCAAGCCCTTTCTCAGTATGTTATGCATGTAATATTTATTTTAACCTTTGGGCTGTTTTACCTTTTAATTTTAATCTAAGCCTTTTCTTCTCCGTTGGCCTTGCAAACAAGCATGTTTGGCGGTCTCTTTAATTCATTGTAAAATATTGGTGGCTGATGCATGTTCCTTTTCTGGTGGAGGTGTTCTTTAAATTTTTAATATTAAACCTTTGGTTTATCCATTTTTAAACTTTTGTTGTGGCATTATTTCACCGACGGCAGTTCCGTTGGTTTTTGGGGGGTGTTTGTACGATAGCCTGTGTGTGTTGTCCCCTTCTCCATCTTCCTTCCACTCCTTTGGAGCTCTTCTGTTGGGACTTGCCTTCTGGAGGTGATTTTGCTGCGGAAGTGACCCGGACCTCTGAATACAGGTAAGTTGGCCCATCCACGCTCCCCGTACACGTCTCATTCTGGTAAGCCAAGCGATGGTGTCTCTCCACGGTGTCACAATGGTGAAGCAGAGCGTTGGTTATCGAGTTACCGACGTGCTGCTGGCCAGTGCCGTTAATGTGGGGTGTCAATTATTATTATTATTATTACGCTTGCTTTCATATAATTAAATCATTTATCAACTACACTGATATTTTATTTCATACATTTTCCCTCAGGGATTTATACATTTCACCGAATTATTTTATACTTTCTCAATTTTTATCGTTCAGATCGCGCTATTATTCTGTTATTTGTTATTCAAAAATATCCTTATTCTCTCATTCTCAGGTGGATTGTACACAAATATTCCCCAACACATAACATAATGAAATGGTTACTCACATGATATGTCGGTCACCGACCGAAATTTCCAGCGATGTTTCATTTTCGCCCACTCAATGTGGTTAAGCCATCTTGATTAATTCCATTTCACATAATGACACTTCTTGATACACATACACATTATTCAATTTAAACACTGGTAACATATTGAATACAATTTTGTATTCTTTTATCATACACAAATAAATTCACTAAAAATTATTACACTAACACAAATTTTACTATATTACACTGCATTCAATCACTAAGGCTTTGCTTTTGCCTTACACACGTGATTCCTTCTTTCCCGTTTCCAAGGGTTGACACTCTTAGACGTTGGCTCCCTATCTGGCAAGATGATGAAAGTCTCAATCATTCTCCCCTCCCTGGAACGGTAATTTCTTCAGATCCGGTTTTCTGACTGTCGGCTTCTATTTTTCCTAGCTCGAAGTCGTTTCTTTCTAGACACTATTTAGTTTGTCTAGCTAAAGTCTATCCTGTTTACGGCCTCTCGAATACTTTATCGGCGACCTTCCTACTTCCCTAGCCTTTACAGCTATTCTTTAGTTTCGTAACTTATTACTTGTTACTGTTCGCTGGTCTCCTGTAGACAACGTTCGGTTTTAAATCCTCACTTCTTATTATTCAGCGCGCTAGCTCCTATCTTTTCAGTACACTAGGCGTTACTTATTTCGTCCGACCCTGATCGGGTTCCTTAACTTTGCTAGAAATGTTTGTTTCACTATTATTGGTACTTCAAAACGTTACGATACTTTCCGTCATCTAACTGAACTGTTATTTGAAGACCTATCGCCTGATCTTTAAGTTCGCAGCCTACTTTGACTGTAATACTGAACTTTTCACTATAAAGACTGACGCTTGCTGAACTAAATCCCGTACTCAGATTTTCCTAAGTCTTCACACGGCGATACTATGATAATACTTGATGCTTCTTCGTGCAGCGTCTCGGCGCTCACGGAACTGGTTGGTTGTCGATATAGCGACGCCCTCGGGCTGTCAGAAACTGCATGTGCTGTGATGCTCCAATGTCACGCCCCCCTGGGTTGACTGATACTGCATGATTGGTCTGGCTCTGCCAGGACTTTTATACTTTTTGGCTAAAAAAAGATAAAATCCTCGTCTTTTTCATAACTAACTTTTGAAGCAATAGTCGCACACTATTGAAAATTATATCTCTGGAAAGCTCGTTTTCTAAACGTAAACTGACTTCTTTGCACATGAAAATCGATCGTACCATTCTGAGATATTAAATAATTTTTGTTCTTCAGATACGTGGGCGTTGATTTTTATTTGCAATCCCTACCACCTCGGGTCTCGGGGAACTTTTAATTACGTAATGCCGCGTTGGCACTTCTTTCCTGGGCAATTATTAAAACATATTTTCCCACACAAAAATCTCTATTCAAAAATGATTCACAATGATGAATTTCTTTTGTTACTTTTATGTTCGCAAATGGCTTAAATCTAATTATTCTTCCTCTTGCACAACTGCGAGGATGCCATTTTACTGCAGCGTAAGCTCAATTTCTGAAACCTTTTCTCGCTCACTCCAAACGGGAAGTTCCTCTCGTTCTAATTGTAGCCATGATCGCTCATTATCGGTGCGTCATGCATGATATCATTTCCTGGAGCCACCTGGGCTCTTACTATTGCACAACATTAAACCAGTCCTCTTGTATAAAATCTTTCTATGTTCCACTGAAGACTGTATCTTTCCTCTTTTCTTTCACCAATAAATGATGGATTCGACCCCTTGAACCAATGGGACATGGGTTCAGTATGTACTATTACACGAAGGTTATTGTGTACGTGTGGTATTCAGACTTCAATCGCATGCTTAGGACACAAGAAGTAAAAACGAGATTTTCAAATTTCGCACAGCTGCCATCTTGTGGTTATGAAAACAATTGAAATAAATTAGATGCCAGTGGATTAACATTTGAATAACCATTTAACGTGTAAAATTTCACTGTACTCGGATGGTTAAATCGCGAGAAACGTCCATTTAATTATTTATACTTCGCGTCGCAGCCATGTTTCATTTGTGCTCACCAGGTTACTGACTGTCATATAGGTGAACTTACGTTCATAGCCTCTATGAACACACAAAAAATCAGTTTGATTGCTGTAAAAGATTCGTAGAAATTGAGAACCGTCAAAATATTTCGGATGTTCGCCATTTTGGATTGTTATGTATAGGCCATACAGTTATGTACCGTTAAAGAGAAATTATTGCGTAGCTTCATTATTCAAACTTTCACTTCGATCGCATGATTACGACACAAGAAATACAAACTTAATTTTAAAATTTCGCACAGCCGCCATTTTCAGGTTATGTAAGCAATTGAACTAAATTAGACGCCAGTGCATTACAATGTGTCTAAACATTTGCTGTACCATGTTTCATTACGTTTGGATGGTTAAATCGTAAAAAAAGTCTATTTAAAAGTCTCAAAGTCGCTTGGCCGCCATGTTGGTTTTGTAGTTACCAGGTTTTTGAAAGTCTCATAGGTGTACGTCTAGTGGTACCGTTTATCACCGTACAAAATTTCAGGGTGATATCGGTAATCGTATCAGAGATACTGAATGCTGGTGAAATATTTCGGTCAGCCGCCATGTTGGATTGGCGAGACACAATATAATTTGAAGGGCACGGTCGGGGTCGGCCAGAATGGTGCTATGATCTTACCGAGTTTAATTGAAATCGCTCCAGAGAGACAGACACACGGACAAAAGGTGGTCTCATAAGCCTATTTTTTCATAAAATGAAAATAGGCTAAAAAAGTGACAGTCAGTCTGAAAGACTAGACGTTGTATGATTTTAAATGCTACAAATGATGAAAATGCTAGAAAGGCTCGAAGCCAAAGACTCTTGAAATGTTAGAAAATTATCGGCATAATACTTATCTTGCTTATCTTGTTTTAAATTACTCGCGAACGGCAAGTGCAAACCAAGGGCAAAGCCAAGTCAAGCGCGCGGGATGCCGTCACGCTCACCAGAGTGCGCGGGGACGTGCACCTTCCATCCAGTCTAAAAACACTTATAGTGGGCGTTGTATTGAAGATAGAGATATGATCTCGCGGACTTTTTTGAAGAACTTTTCATGCTGACCAATTCTTACGCTCATAGTATATTGATATTTTTAACGGTTTGCCCAGCGTAAGCTTAAGAAGCGCACGGACGCCAAGTTTGTTTTCGACTTTTTCACTGAAATCGTTACTGCTTGACTTCCTTTGATCATACATAAATTATTTTCTACTGAATCTTTCCTCGAGATATCCTTTACAGAATGGTGAAAACCGCATCAAAATCCATCCAGTGGTTCTCGAGATTACCCGTGACATCCAAGAATCGGGGATTTTTGTCTTATACTAACGAAGTAGAGATTGACGGGGAACACATGCACCAAGCGGTACTATGACGTCACACACCTCAGTGCATCCGGGTACTATTCGTCCCGTCACCGTAACGTAACGCCAGACCCCAGCGTAAGGATGAAGTCGACAAGATCATTTAAAATGATAAAAAGCAACCCTTGTATAAAATGAAACTTCAGCGCGTGCAGAATTCATGTATACGTTTCGCCTTCAACGTTCGCAAACAATGGCATGTTACATCATTTTATAAAACAATCGGTTGGTTGAAGCTTAGGGAAAGACGGCCGTGCTCAATTCTTGCGTATTGTTGACAATTTTAAAAACTAAAACATTCCCTTACTGGCTAATTAATTTATTCAAATAATTCAAGTGCATGATCGGAACAATAGGTTCACAGATCCCTCAGCAACCCACAGTGATATTTAACAAGCCCTTGGTTGTAAATGCATTTTAAGACTGGACGAAGTACAACTGATGAGTGTCAGTGCTCAGAAATAATCCATTCACCCCCATTATATGTCAAGTTGTATCGCATGTCAATTAAGTAGGTTAAACAGTTTGTAAATAGCCTTTCCGTAGTATTTAACGTAATACGGTTAATTTGAGTCGATGTATAAATGAAACATGTACAGTACAGTAGCGTCCGTTAGTTGCAGCTAAGGCTTCGATCACATTGGAAGCACGCTCATGTAAGTAATTTGGTGTTGCGCGCGTGCGCAAGCGTGCACATATAAACAAAATCTGTAGGAGAGCGACAGAAACAAATGGTGACGTGTCCATCGTCGCTCACATTGCCCGCCACAAGCAAGTGCACGCTTGCGTTAGCTTGCTCCGACTCCACTTCGAAACAAAAATATTTGTTTCGTAGTTGCAAGCGTTGATTTCGGTTGATTTCTGACCATCGAGGCAGTGACAGTCCAGTGTTCATTTCATGTAATAACGTTTTTGACCACGCATATTAAAATCGAGTGATTTATTTTCCAAACCTGATATCCCGGTTCTTTTCATAAACTATTCACTGAAAATATATTCAATCGGCACTTCAATCGGTAATAATTAATGTTGTTCTTTGAGTCTTCAGTCTTTTAACTGGTTTGATGCAGCTCTCCAAGCCTCCCTGTCCTGAGCTAATCGTTTCATCTCTACATAGCTATCACACCCTACTTCCGTGGCAATCTGTTTAACATATTATAACCTTGGTCTACCTCTACAGTTCTTGTTCTCGACCCTTCCTTCCATAACTAAGCTTGCTATTCCTGGGCGTCTTAGTATGTGTCCTACCAACCTATCTCTTCTCTTCATTAGCAGTCGCCAATAAACATCTCTCCTCTCCCACTAGTCTTAATACCTATTCGTTTGTAACCCTATCTACCCATCTGATCTTCATCATTCTCCTGCAACACCACATTTCAAACGTTTCAATTCTCCTCTTTTCTGCTGCACCAATAGTCCAAGTTTCACTTCCATAGAGTGCCACGCTCCAGACAAAGGCTTTCAAAAATGCCTTCCTAAACCTAAATCTATATTCGATGTCAACAGATTCCTTTTCTGTAGAAGTGCCTTCCTTGCCAGAGCCAACCTACTTTTTATATCCTCTTTGCTTCGTCCATCACTGGTTATTTTGCTTCCTTAGTAACAGAAGTCTCCTACTTCCATTAGTTTTTCACCTGCCAATTTGATGTCCATAGAGGTTTCTGATTTATTTTGGCTGCATTCTTATATTTGTGTTTTACATTTATTAATTTTCATCATGAATTCTTTCCTCAGGATGGAGTCCATACTATTCAAAAACTCATTCAAAACCTCAGGCGTGTCGGCCAAGATGACGATGTCATCAGCAAATTTCAGAGTCGAAATTATCCTTGAATCTTCATTCCCACTTCAAAAATCTCTCTAATTTCCTTCATCGCTTGTTCAATGTCAAGATTGGAAAGTATGGGTGATAAGCTGCAGCCTTGCATCACACCTTTCTAAACACCAGCTTCTCTCTCATGTCCTTCAGCACTAATGACTGCTGTCTGGTTACTGTATAGATTGTTGATCACCCTCCTATCCCTGTACTTTATTCCAATTATTTTCAAAATGTCAAACAATTTGGTCCAATCAACGTTATCAAAAGCCTTTTCTAGGTCTAGAAATGCCATGAACGTTCTCTTATCTATTCTTATTCTACCTTCCAAAATCAGCCTAAGACTTAGTACAGCTTCCCTTGTTCCTACATTTCTCCTGAAACCAAACTGGTCTTCACCCAACTCCAATTTTATCTGGCTTTCCATCCTCTTGTAAATTATTCTAGACAGGATCTTTGAAGAATCCTTGAATGAAGTAATCAAGCTGATTGTACGGTAATCCTCACATCTGTCAGCTCCTACCTTCTTCGGTATAGGGATGATAACATTCTTCTTGAAATCAGAGGGTACCTCACCTGTCTCATAAATCCTACACACCAAGTGAAATAACCTGATCAGACCTTCATCTCCTATGTAGCGTAGCAACTCAATCGGTATATCATCTATGCCAGGTGCTTCGTTCCTGCTTAAGTCTTCCAATGCTTTGTGAAATTCTGATCTCAATATTAAATCTCCTTTTGCATCCTCATCAATTTCCTCCTCCCTTAGTAGTACGGAACTTAACACTTTGAATATTGCGTAATCGCGATGACGTCATAGCCCTTGGGGTGACGTCATGGGCCCTTAGAGCGAGCATGTGCACTGCACGTGTTAGCGTGGGAAGAGGTTGACCTTTTGGCATGTTTATGCGATGGTGATAAAAAGTTAATGGGTGTTGACGTCATGGGGGTTGTTTATTAGGGTGATAACAGACATGTGACGTCATGGGCCTTAGAGCGAGCATGTGCACTGCACGTGTTAGCGTGGGAAAGGGTTGACCTTTTGGCTTGTTTGTGCGATGGTGATAAAAAGTTAATGGGTGTTGACGTCATGGGGGTTGTTTATTAGGATGCTAACTGTCATCTGACAACCATGCGAGTGTGAGCATGTGTGCCAGTGCGAGCGATCCGCACATGTGGCACGCAGCTGTTATGTTTTTTTTTTTTTTTGCCCGCGCTGGGTGGGCTGAGCGGAGAGGCGGCTCCTATCCACACATGTGGTGTGCAGCTGTTATTGTTTTTTGCTTAGGATGCTAACCGTCATTTGACACCCGTGCATGTTTGAGCTTGTGCAGCAGTGTGAGTGATCATGTCTGCAGTGTTCGCGTGAGACAGAGTTGACCTTTAACGTCATTGGCTAAGAATGTAATCTTTGACTTCTTTAAGCAATAATGGAAAAAAGAGATGTTTGCGTTAGAAGCTTGTTTGCAGCATATGGTTTCTTGAGTGTAGGTGGGGGTGAAGGATATATAAATGGACGAGTGCGTGGAAGAGTTTAACTTTTACTTTTGCGCGAAGAGTGTGTGTGTGAAAGAAATAAAGAAAGTCAACGACGAGGAACAAATTGTGTGATGGGTGCTCTAACGAAGTTCAATAACTTATCCACTTGTATTGAGTATTCTAATAAGAAACTAGCAGAACTAGTCATTGATTTACCGTATGTGGTCCAAATTATTCGGCCTGTGGAGACGAGATATGGAAGAAAAATAGTGGTGGACATTATCATTGAAGATGAAGTAACAAGTGTATTTCTACCAGCAGTATTTGCAAAACTAAGCGCATCAGAGATCGATCAACTAAACTCAATGGGAGGCATACTGATGATGGTGTATTTGGGGTTGAAGAACCGCTCACATCAAGTTATTTTGAAACAGTACTCGAAGGCAAACTGATGACGGTGTATTTTGGGTTGAAGAACCGCTCACATCAACATGTTTTTAAAAACAGCAATTTTTTTGGTGAGTATATATATGGATTATATATATGTATTGATTGATATAACGATTGATATATTTAGTTGCTAATTACACACATCAAAAAAAGTTTTGCATCACCTCGGTTCCCAGATCTCCGGCATATAGACGTTGACTGTGTATATTGTATCCAAGATACAGTCCCTTTGACTGTTCATAGATGTCACTAAAACTGCTCAAAGATGTAAACAACCATGCATGAGCAGGGCCTATTAGACGGAGGGGGTATGACAGCCGATCAGTTCCAGTCATTCCACCAGGACGAAGGTACGCTGCTCATGTTGTCTGTAGTTCTACCATGCCTAGAAGGTCAATACCGCAGTTCGATCGCGTCCGCATTGTTACTTTGTGTCAAGAAGGGCTCTCAACAAGGGAAGTTTCCAGGCGTCTCAGAGTGAACCAAAGCGATGTTGTTCGGACATGGAGGAGGTACAGAGATACAGGAACTGTCGATGACAGGCCTCGCTCAGGCCGCCCAAGGGCTACTACTGTAGTGGATGACCGCTACTTACGGATTGCCGCTCGGAGGAACCCTGACAGCAATGCCACCATGTTGAATAATGCGTTTCGTTCAGCCACAGGACGTCGTGTTTCAACTCAAACTGTGCGCAATAGGCTGCATGATGCGCAACTTCACTCCCGACGTCCATGGCGAGGTCCAGCTTTGCAACCCCGACACCATGCAGCGCGGTACAGATGGGCCCAACAACATGCTGAATGGACCCAACGGAATTGGCATCACGTTCTCTTCACCGATGAGTGTCGCATATGCCTTCAACCAGACAATCGTCGGAGACGTGTTTGGAGGCACCCTGGTCAGGCTGAACGTCTTAGACACACTGTCCAGCGAGTGCAGCAAGGTGGTGGTTCCCTGATGTTTTGGGGTGGCATTATGTGGGGCCGACGTACGCCACTGGTGGTCATGGAAGGCTCCGAAACGGCTTTACGATACCTGAATGACATCCTCCGACCCATAGTGCAACCATATCGGCAGAATATTGGAGAGGCATTTGTCTTCATGGACGACAATTCTCGACCTCATCGTGCACATCTTGTGAATGCGTTCCTTCAAGATAACGACATCGCTCGACTACAGTGGCCAGCATGTTCGCCAGACATGAACCCTATCGAACATGCCTGGGATATGTTGGAAAGGGCTGTTTATGGACGTCTTGACCCACCAACCACTCTGAGAGATTTACGCCGAATTGTCGTTGAGGAGTGGGACAATTTGGACCAACAGTGTCTTGATGAACTTGTGGATAGTATGCCACGGCGAATACAGGCATGCATCAATGCAAGAGGACGTGCTACTGGGTATTAGAGGTAGTGGTGTGTACTGCAATCTGGACCACAAATGCTGAAAGTCTAGCTGTATGATGGTACAACATGCAATGTGTGGGTCTCATGAGCAATAAAACGAGCTGAAATGTTGTTTGTGTTAATCTCTATTCCCTTTGTATTTAACGGTTCCGGAACTCTTGGAACCGAGGTGATGCAAAACTTTTTTTGATGTGTGTATTTCTTGATTAGTTTAATTTTTCAGATTATCTAAAAACTAATAAAACTAACAGCATAATGAAGTGGAAAACTGTTAATTTCCTGAGTGGAACTGAACATCGATCGCACCCGCTAATAGAGTATCATCGTGTATGCTTTCAACAGCCAGAAGAAGAGGAAGAAGATGATAATGAGGTGAGTCGTAATGAGAAAGAAGCTTGTTTTAACAAATGGACATCTTCAAGTGGAATTTCAACATTTTCAGTCTACGTTACAAATGTTAGCAAATCAGATGATAGTCAGCGAGAGGTGACAGAAATAGTTCTTAGATATCTATTAAAAAAATTATGTGAAGATGAACATTTTATTTGTTTCTTCGGATACAATACATTTGATGAGGTTTTCAAAATCGAATTTTCCATGACTTGTTACGATGTAACAAAATTGAATGAGTAAAGAAACAAATTGCTTGGTAAACTTCAGGATGAATTTCCTTTTGAAGCCGTTCATTGTTCATTGGAGATTACAGGCAGTAATTTATCTCAATGGCTTGAATATACTTTAAAAGATTATAGATTTATGGTAAACCGATGTTACAGCAACTGCTGGTGGTGTATTAACAATAGTGCAAATTGGACATATGCTTAGACATCAGTGATGGTACACCAACTGTTGGTGCTGTATTAACACTAGTGCAAATTGGACAATTGCTTAGACAACAACAACAATGGCCTCACCTCCTAGCAAACGTAGAAAGGTTGATATTGTAATACATAGTAACAGTGAAAATATAAGAAACCAATTGGACAATGCATTTGAAAGTGTTTCTAATTTTAGAAGTGAACTAAACGGTGCTATTTCAGTATCATACCAAATCGGGGAAAACACTCAATCCGACTTGATTGAGAACAGTGATGAGTTGATTGAATGTTGGAGAGTTATTAGTGAGCACATATTGCAACAAGCTGTGAATTTCGAAGAAATTACAATTCAAATAAAGGATGAATCTTTCTTGAGCTGTGAGTTAATTGAAACGGCATTCAATTCTAGAGTGTACACACTTGCAGTTTCAAATGTTAAGAATGAGTTTTTGGATCCTCGCGAATTTTTAGCAAATGCTAATATTTGGTTTACAAAGTATGTTAAGAAAGCGTTAACTGTATAAGCTTTAAAGGTGAATTCAGTTTTGTGTGCACAATATGTGCTTCGCGACTTATCAGAAACAAAATATTTTGCTATCAAAAATGAAGTAGTTTTTGAGTATACTGATTTAAATGAATTTTATAATAATCATATCATTGAAGGTACATTGACAAAAATGAGCGAATTTGAAGCAAACGGTTCTGGGTGGGCTTTAGAAAAAAATTCATAGTTTGAGAATTAATATAAATAAATACGTTGAATTTCAAGTAGGAATGTCCAATACTAGTCGATTGCCTGGCGTAATAGTCAATAAACATGCAGTGCTAAATTTGTATGATACAAAGGAAGCTTGTTTTGCGTGGAGTGTGGTTGCTGGTTTGTATCCAAAAACTCGAAACGTGAATCATCTTTCTTCCTATCCTAATTACAGAGATGTTTTAAATTTAGATGGTATTCCAATTCCGATGGAAATGAAATATTTAAACCAGTTTGAAAACCAAAACAATATTTCTGTAAATGTGTATGGAGCACAATATGATGAAAACAAATGGGTATGTACGGGAACAAAAGAAGTAAAAGGGGAAAAAACGTTTACTATTGTACCTTTGTATGTATCAGATAAAGTATATGAAAGGAGTGTAGACTTATTGATGTTGCAGATTGGAAACAGTGAAAGTTATCACTTTTGTTTAATTAGAAATCTTGCTCGCCTTGTGCGTTCAAGCGTCACTAGCATTCATAGAAGGATTTATATATGTAGACGTTGTTTGTCATATTATTTTCTTGAGGATGAGTTAAATGTTCACTTTGCAGACTGTAAACAGTTTCCTGTTGCAAAAAGCATAATGCCAACTGATGAACAAAGATTTGTTAATTTTACAGAATTCCAAGTTAAAGATACAGTTCCATTTATAATATATGCAGACACTGAATGCGTTTTGTCTCCAATTTCCTCTTGTTTTCCAAATAGTGACATTCCTAACTCTACTTTAACACATAAACGTATTCCTTACAGCATTTCTTTATACCTTCATTGTAATTTTGATAGTGAATTGTGCAGTTTCAAACTCTTTAGGGGAAATAATTGCATTGAATTGTTTGTAAAGGAACTTTATAGTATTGTGGATAAACTTCAAACATATTACCTATCGGCTAAGCCAATGTTAAAGATGACCGAAAATGAAGAAAGATTATTTTTGTCAAGTAAAATTTGTCACATTTGCGAGAAACCGATTGCAGATAATGAACTCAAAGTACGCGATCATTGTTTCATAACTGGAAAATATAGAGGAAGCGCACATAATCGATGTAATTTAAATTACAAAGTAACAAAGGTCTTGCCTATAGCATTTCATAATCTAACGGCCTATGATGGACATTTTATAATTAAAGAAATTTGTGAGAAACAAGATGGAGAGGTGTTACATAATCCTGGTCGTATAAGTTTGTTGGCAGTGAATATGGAACGTTATAAAGGGTTGACAAAGTATGTAGGGGTTAAGAATGGATTCATTCAGTTAAGATTTATCGATACATATAATTTCTTGTCCTGTTCACTAGATCAATGTTCATCTTCGTTAAGTGAAGATTCAAAGCAAATAACTCGACGTTATTTTAATGATGATGCACAGTTTCGACTTACTGCGAGAAAAGGCGTGTTTCCCTATGAATACGTCACGAGTATGGATGTACTTAACGAAACTAAATTACCTGAAATATCCAAGTTTCATAGCAGTCTTTATGATCAAACAATATCGAATGAAGAGTATGAGTTTGCTCAATCGGTGTGGGAAACGTTTTCCTGTCAAACATTAGGAGAATACGCTGATTTGTATTTAAAAGTTGACACACTTCTTTTGGCGGATGTCTTTGAAAATGTTAGATCGAATGGCATGGAAACTTATGGCATTGATGCAGCTCATTTTTACACTGCTCCATCTATGTCTTGGTGTGCAATGAAAAAGATAACCAACGTTCAACTTGAATTGCTTCAAGATATTGATATGTTACACTCTTTTGAACGATCTATTCGAGGAGGAAATGTTCAGCGTATAACACGACATGCGATTGCTAATAATAAGTACATGAAAACTTATGATGAGAAAAAGCAAGAGTCCTACATAATGTACTTTGACGTTAATAATTTATACGGATATGCGATGATGGAATATCTTCCAACGGGTGGCTTTAAATGGGTTGCGAATGTTGAAGGGTTTGATGTTTTAACTATTGATGATACTTCAGAAATTGGATATATTTTGGAAGTAGATTTGACTTATCCTCGAGAGTTACATGACAAACATTCAGATTACCCTCTATGTCCCGAAAAGTTGACAAAGCTAATGGCTACCCTTGATAATAAAAACGTTATGTTTTGCATTATAGAATGTTAAAGCAATGTATTCAACTAGGAATGAAATTAGATCGTATTCACAGAATAATTGAATTCAATCAGAGCCAATGGCTAAAACCATATATTGATGTGAACACAGAGAAACGAAAACATGCCAAAAATGATTTTGAATGATTGATGAATAATGCAATTTTTGGTCGTTCACTGATGAATGTGAGGAAGTTAAGGGACATCAAATGGGTCACCAAATGGCATGGACCTCGTGGTGCTAGGTCTTTAATAGCTAAGGCTAATTTTAAACATAGAATTATATTCGATGAACAATGTATGGTTATCGAGATGAGCAGACTAAAGATTTTTCACAATCAACCAGTATATGTTGGTGCATCTATATTAGATTCGTCTAAATGTAAAAGGAATGACTTTCATTACAACGTTATTTTAGCAAATCCTGAATCAAATGTGAGGTTGTTATACACAGACACCGATAGTTATATGTATATATTCTATTATGATATTTATGAGTTCATGAAACAGCATTCAAATTTGTTTGATACTGGAAACTATGAAACAAACAATCCTTTCGGCATTGTGAGACAAAATAAAGGTGAAATTGGTTTAATGAAAGATGAACATGCTGGAAGGATTGTTGAAGAATTTGTGGGGTTAAGACCCAAAATGTATGCAATAAAATTGTGTGATGAAATGAATAGCTTGTGTAAGGCTAAAGGCATTAAGAAGAGTGTGAGTAAAAGTATGAATATTGATGAGTATCGAAAGTGTCTTTATAAGAGAGATCAAGTCAACAAAGTTCAAGTTTGTATAATTTCAAAATCTCATTCTGTATTTACTGTTCGGCAAAATAAGTTGGCAATTTCATCAAACGATGATAAAAGACACATAACTGAAAACGGAATTGTTACTTTACCGTTTGGTCATTTTTCTCTGAAAAAATGTTTAGAAACAAATTTGAGATTAAAGCACCTCATCTCACTTACTTTATTTCTTTCACACACACACTTTTATTCTGTTAATAATACTAATTTTTGTGTGTTCCTTTGCTTATAAAAAAGAATAAATAATAACCCAAATTTTGTGTGTATTATTTAAAAAAAACACCTCCCCCACCATTCCCATTTTCCAGAAATATATATATATGTATAATTACTTTATATTACATATCATTTAGTAATGGTGCGTTGTAAGAGGAGCAACTCTACCACTCAATATAAACGATCAGGAAGTGGATCATTAATTAGTCGTGTACTTAATAAAACTATTGATAATTTACCCGTGGAATTACACATCCCGGGATATGAATATTGTGGACCAGGAACAAAATTAAAAAAGCGATTGAGCCGTGGTGATCCAGGAATAAATATATTAGATAAAGCGTGCAAAGAGCACGACATTGCTTACGCAAAGCATAAAGATTCAAACAAAAGAAGAGAGGCTGATGAAATTTTAGCTTCAAAAGCTTGGTCTCGTGTAAAATCCCGTGACGCATCATTTGGAGAGAGAGCGGCTGCACTAACAGTCGGTGGCATAATGAAAGCTAAGTCTAAGATTGGAGGAGTTAAGCGAAACTTAAATTTAAAAAACAAGAAAAGATTAAAAAAAGAGAACATCGAAAAAGCAAGGTGGTATTTTACCCCTACTTCCGATATTTGCAGCCTTGTCGGGCTTGGGGGGTCTAGCAGGCGGAGCAGCCGGGGTGGCGTCTGCTATAAACAAAGCGAAAGCTGCTCAAGAAGAATTAAAAGAAATGAAAAGACACAATCGAATGATAGAAGCAATGCGAGGAAAAGGAGGCCAAGGCATTTATTTAAATCCTCCTGCATACAGAAGATAATTAACCAAATACCAAATAAAGCATTAAGTAATTTCGATTTAGCTAAATACGCACATCAATTAAAGATTCCAAATTTTAGAGGAGTCTTTATGCGAGATACGTTACCAAGATATCCTCGAAAAAATGAAAACTGTATTGTTAACCTTGAACCGATGGATAAATCCGGTTCACATTGGGTGGCTTTCAGTAAACGAGGTAAATATGTGCATTATTTTGATAGTATTGGTAATTTAAGACCACCATTAGAAACTTTAACATATCTTAAAAATTGCTATCTACAATATAATTTTCATTCATATCAATAGATTACTTCTTTGATTTGTGGACATTTATGTTTAGTCTTCTTGTATTGTATAAATAAGGGAAACACAGACCGTCTTTAAACATTTCAAAGATGGCTATCGAAAGACGGATAACTCTTGAAGGTAAAGGCTCGAAGATTGATGTTACATTGGAGAACCCGATTCATCTTGTAGGAGCAGAGTTTTTTGAAATAGGACTTGCAGGATTGTATACATCTAATTCTATTCGAAATGTTACCAACAGAAATAATAAATTTCGCATTCATTTTACTAATTTTTTATCAATTTATTTAGTGGTACCACCGGGTATTTTTGAATTTGAAGATCTAGCCTCAACATTTGATGATTTACTTAGTTATCACTCATTGTCGAAACTTATACCAAAACATTTAGAAAAAACAAATATGTATGTGGAAGAGGATATAGACGAAAAAAAAAACAACCGTCTCGTTTTGTCTTCTCCGTTTAATATTGATTTCACTGTAGCCAACAGTGTAGCAGGACCTTTAGGTATTGAAAAGAAAGTTTACCCTAAATAGAATAAAAGAGAAATTGAAATTGATCGAAATAGAATCGAAAATGAAGTAATAATTAGCGAGAATAATAACGTTTTGGCTATAAAGTTGAACGAAGCGGATAGAGCGATTTTAATAATACACAATGCTAGCTATACGTTAAAACAATTAAGTGTAAAGATTAATGAATTATTATTTGAACATTTATTAGGTGACAAAGACAAATTCCCATCATTTTGTATTAATTATGATAAAGTCTTTTATCATTGTAAACTACATTCAAAAATGTTTGCTATAGATTTTGGTGTTGCAGATTCTATTGCAGATTTGTTAGGATTTTCTCATAAAAAGTTTGAGGCAAACACAACTCATCATTTTGAATATATGATTAAAATTAACCCTGTTAATAGTATTCGAGTATGTTGCAACCTTGTGCTTGGTACGAGTTCTTATTTGAACCATAAACCAACACACTCTTTATATAATTTTAAAGCTCATGTTCCTGCTGGTTACCCGATTGTTGTACAACCAACAACAATTAATTTTTTGCCTAGGAACACCAAGGTTATTCAACATGTATCTGTGCAACTTGAAGATCATCTTCAACAGCTCATTGATTTGCAAGATGAAGATTTAACTGTAGAATTAATTATTCGTCCAGCACGATATCTTGCTATATAAAGTAATGAAATACTGTTATACTTTCATTCTACTTGAGTAAGCTTACTAGAAAACATTCACAAATATGGTTATACTATATAATACTCAAAGTTTGAAAAAAAGTCTACTCTGATTCGAAAAAGTAATATAAATCAATCAGCTAAAATTTCTAAAAAAAAAACCAACGACATCGCACCTTGAAATCTAAGAAACAGTTATCGAGTAACAACAAACATTTCTTACAGTCTTTAGGCTATCGCGTACTTTAATTTCAATATAAATATATATGCAATTGTTTATCTTATTTAGTTTCTATCTATATTTGAAGCTGTTAACATGTTTAGCATGTTTAACATAACGGATAAAAGAGAGGTTGACAACAGAGTTGTGCGACGAGAAGAAAGAATTCATCAACCTTATTCAGCTAATAAATTCGAAAATAATGACGAAATTCGAATACCGATTCAAAATGAAGAAAACATAGTTTTATTATCAGAAGGTGTTCTTCACTTAGAAGGTCAAATTATTACTTCTAACATAAATCCAGCTGCTTCTACTACAGCACATCCTGACCAAAATGTTGGGGCTAATCTTTTTAGCGAAATTCGCATCACGTTAAATGGTAAAGAAATTGATCGTACACGCCATCTAGGTATAACAAGTTCTATAAAAACCTTTGCATCATATTCAAAAAACGAATATACAGCTTTACAAAATGCTGGTTATTTTCCCTCTTTAACAACACCAGCAAGTGAAGCAAATATTGTCGATAGTATCACAAAACGTTTTCATGTAATACTTCCTTTAAGCAACCTGTTAGGTTTAGCAGAGGATTACAGAAAGCCGATTTTAAACTGCAAGCATGAGGTAATACTTCTCCGATCGTCAAGCGACGCACGTGCGTTGCAATCGACAACCGAAAACGATCTTTCTAAGGTCAAGTTATTTAAAGTTTATCTAAAAATTCCCGTTTTATTATAATCGGACGAAGAACAAATTAAAAGATTAAAACTAATGCAGAAAAATATTCCCATTCAGGTTGGTTTTCGATCATGGGATGTTCATGTCTTGCTTTCTCTTCCTAGAACAACTAAATATAGTTGGACTGTAATGACAACTTCTGAAACTCAAAAACCACGTCAATTTTTATTAGGTTTTCAAACTAGAAGAAATTTACTAAATACATGCTCTTCCTATTTTGACCATTGTAACATTAAATCTATAAGAGTTTTTTTAATTCAATTTTTTATCCCTATGAAATGCCAACTTCTGAAATTGCCATAAATGACATGACATGTTTGTTAAATTTCGTAATGTATATTATCAGATCGATGATTTTCATTCAGAGACTCTGGTTTCACGAGATGAATTTAAGTCTCATTGTCCGATTATTGTAATTAATTGTCTCGAGCAAGTGGAACAGTGAAGACATCTTCAGTCGATGTGCGAATTGAAATCGAGACAAGTGAGAATATACCTGAAGATACAACTCTTTATTGTGTTCTTATTCATGATCGTCAAATATCTTACAGACCATTAACAAATGAAGTAATTATCTAAACCATTATTTGCTAAGTTATAAGCAAGCAAGTAAACAAGTATTCTCACTTTAGTTGCAATCATGGAATTGACAACAACAAACTCTCCTTCTACTGATGCTGGCACGTGGAATAAGAAGCAGCCAATAGTTGCAGACATTCGCAAGCTACCAAACGGCAGTTTGGAACTTGCTTACTGTATGTTAAATAACAGCAATATACCTTCATTCAGTCCTGTGTTCACATGGGTCGCAGCGTATTGTGAAAAAACTCTTTCTTCTTTTTTTGACTCTATTAAGAATAGATATGAATATTTAGTTGTATATAATTTGCCACATGAATTTTCTTTGTTTGCACTAAAAGCACTTTCCCCCGGCTCATTAATCGATTTTAATACGATTGATGGAATGTCAGACCTAATGTTGAAGCATAGCCATCGTTTACCTACAGATTGTCCAAAACATTTACCATCTCTTGCAATGGGAAGCAATAGTTGTGCTAAATTCAATGTCAATGCTGTTCAACATTGGTTAAATTCTTCTGATGGCATCATGAAAATCGTGTGTTCGATAATAAACAAGTTTCGAAACAATGGACTTCAAGGTTTTAATAAGTTTGATTGGAACTACTTTCCTATAAATGTACTGACTATATATGAACCACAACGAATTCGTCTGGAGTGGGAACATCTACCAGATCATCTAAAGAGAAAATTTCAACTGTTTCATCTTCGCTGCAAATGTGATAGCTGTAATCGCTATCTATAAAAGGTAATTAGTTAAATCTACTAGTGTCGTTGACAGCTATACATATTTTGTTTTAGTTTGCTTTTTAACACAGTGTATATTTTTTGTCTACAGAAAATAATCATCTGGACAACTAAAAGAACAAGATCATCTCAACACACACACATCTGGACAACTAAAAAAGAATGAGATTACTTCAAGAGAAATAAAATTGTATTAATTGTAATTCTAAATGAATAAAGAAGAAAAGGTCTTTGTACCATTTCATATTAAAGTTCTTATTAATGATCAAATACCTCCTCACTCCACATGTAAATAAAATAATATTGTCAGGTGAGGGATTTGAACCCTCGCTTTCAATTTCTGGAAATTAGATCTTAAGTCTAACGCCTTAGACCGCTCGGCCAACCCAACACACGCAAATCATGCATATTAGCCAACGTGTTTTGTTGATTCATATCAGTTCACATTTAGCTTTGTGTGGTGAACATCTTTTTTGTGAAGTAAAGCAGCATCATGAAGTATTTTAATTGTGTAAAGTATTCCAAAAAACAGTTAATGCAAATGATATTGAGTCAAAAAGAAATGAATTTAAAATCTGAAAGAGATCGGCTAAAACATTTAAGAACTGGTCTTCAAACAGTTTTACGAACACTGCATGGTTAGCAGCTGCAGGATTTTACTATTCCATAATAAGGATATGGTCAGGTGTGCTTTCTGTAATCTGCAACTTAGTTATTGGGAAGAAGATGATGATCCGTTTGAAGACCATAAGAAATGGGCTTTTTCTTGCCCTTACGTAAACAATATTTCTCCTAGCATAGAATTAAAATCTGAATATGAAAGACTTAAAACTTTTCAAAATTGGCCTCTTCCCTGTCCAAACGAATTTTGTTTAGCATCAGCAGTGTTTTATTATACTGGTCATGGTGATAAAGTGAAATGTATATTCTGTAAGATTGAAATTGAAAATTGGAAGGAAAACGATATTCCTTTAAATGATCATGAAAAATGGGCGCCATATTGTCCATATTTAAGAGGGTTTGACGTCGGCAACGTTGATTTAAATCCTGAAAATCCTACTATTATTCCATATAATACAAGTTATGATACGTGTGGAAACAATATATGTTGATGTGATGTGATTTTTTGTGCAGTGTGCATTCTCAGACGTAAACGTAGACATGCTGAAGTTTGTTAAGCAGTCAAACACTCTACCAGTAATTTCATTTACTAATGGTGAAAACCAGAGTAAAAGTGAAAAAAGAAAGCACTGTGTTTTACTACCGAACACTATTCGATGTATCATTTGCGGTCCATCGAACTGTGGCAAAACAAACGTTATGCTAAATTTATCATGTCATAAAAATGGAGTTCGTTTTTAAAACGTTTATATTTATTCTAAATCACTTGCTCAAAGTAAATATGTTGAATTAAAAAAGTTTTTGGACTCCATAAAAGAAATAAAAAGTGATTTTTTCCGATAATGATGAAGTTATGCCTCCAGAAATGGCTAGAAAAAACTCTATATTTGTTTTTGATTATGTAGCCAGCAATAAACAACAACACATGAAAGATTATTTCAGTAGAGGTCGTCATCACGACGTTGACGTATTTTATCTTTGTCAAACATATTCTTGTATACCTAAACATCTAATTAGAGATAACACTAATTTTTTAATTCTTTTTAAACAAGACGGAACAAACTTGCGTCATGTATATAACGATCATGTAAATACAGATATGAGCTATGATCAGTTCTTTGATATTTGTTCGTATTGTTGGCAAAACTCTAAATTTGGCTTTTTGGTTATCGATAAAGGTAGCGATTTACAAAACGGTCGATATCGCAATGGATTTGATGTTTATTTTCAGTTATAAATATGACTTCAAAGAGAGCTAAATGCCCATTCGTGTTATAACTTTTGTGTGGTTAACAACTTAACTATGACATCGTTTAACAAAACCAATATTATGTCTATCGGACGACCGACTTCACGACATGATATTGCACCTAAATCGTATGTTGATGATAAGCTAGTGCAATATGGAAATCAACTAACAAAAACAACAAGCGACGGACATCTAAGTATTAACGCCAAACGGTTAAAAAATGTTGGAACGCCAATACATGTCGAAGATGCATGCAACAAAGGTTATGTACTGAAGTTATTGAACGAGCTAAATAAAATCGAGTCTAAAGAAGACATACAACGAAACTTTAACGACCTTAAAGGTTTATTTTTTTCAATTTGTAAAGTAGAGAAAAAAGAACTTGACTTTCAAAACAAACGTCTCGCGGGCTTAGCTTTACCATCATCTGCAAATGATGCAGTAAACCTTATTGCAATGCAGCAACATACATCGAATATAAAAAAATATCTAGACACCCGAATAACCGAAGTGTTACAACGAGTAGAATTCATGCATGGTTTAGTGCGTGAATTTTCAGAAGATCACTTTCCGTATGATGATGATACTCTCGACTTGGGTAACAAAAGAATAAGAAATGTTAAAGATCCAATTCAAAATCAAGATGCGGTAACGTATTCTTTTCTTAAAACTCATATAACAAAAGAACTCGATGAAATTAAAAAATCTCTTTTGAATATAAACAGAGATGATGAAACTGTAGATATGTTAAATAGAAGAATAACAAACATATCTCAACCAATTGATTCGTTAGATGCAATAAACAAATATTATTTAGAAAACTTTGCTGCTTCTCGAAAAGATCTAGAAGACTTAATCACTAAATTTAATAATCAAAACTTTTTAAACGTAGACGATGGTGGAACTTTAAATATGATGAGTAAACGAATTACTCACGTAAACAATCCCATATACGATAACGATGTTGCAAATAAGACGTTTGTTGAACAATATGCCGCTTCCCGACGTGAATTTGAACAAATGAAACAGACTGTAAACAATCTACAACATCAAAAACAAACAAATGTTGAGTTTCCTGTTAACGACCAAGATGTGACAAATAAACGGTTTGTAGAACACTATGCTGCTTCACGAAGTGAAGTTAATCAACTATTATGTTTTGAATAAAGCACATTATAGCTATTGTGTTTTGAATAAAGGATATTATAGCACTTTAATAAGCACACACATCTGAATCTACATCTTAACACAATGAACAAATTACAACTGACATTGTCACAGAGTAAAAGCATATTTACACTCCGACCAAGTTCCATAGAGGACATAAACTAGATACATAATAGTCTTCCCCACTTATATAAAAACAAATAATAGGAACTATTCATATTCATTTGGGCACATAGTCTTGCAGATACTGAGGAGGTCGCCTGTCTCTGCCTGATCTTCTTAAATAATTATCAGCAGGTGGTGGAAGGCTGTTTCGATCAGGGCGTTCGTCTGGATGCAGGATGGTCTGCCTTGTATCATCTGAAGTGTGGGTTGCAGGAGGAATATCCTCATTTTCTAGTCTTGACTGGGTTGGTGTTGGTATGTTTGGAACACCACGCACTGGAGGATTTGTTGGAGCAAAAGTGACATGCTTATCTTTCTTTGGCACGAGAGTCGATAATAACTGGTCAACATGCCGCTTTAAAATTCGTCCCGAATCCAATTTCACATCATAGTGACTCTGGCCGAGTTTAGTTTGTATAACACCAAACTGCCAAATATCACGGTTTTTCTGGTGAATCCGGACTTGCACTCTCTCTCCCACTTTGAAAGAGCAAACAGGGGGTGAGAAACTGGATGTAGTCAAGCTCTTTTGGTTTGGAAGTAGAGCATCCAACCGGATACGTAGCCGACGTTTCAAATATAGTTCAGCTGGAGACTGTCCACATGCCAATGGCGTTGCTCTGTATTGAAACAAGATGTTCTGTAACTTAGTCGATAATGGTGCCGGGTCATTTACAGCAGCACGAAGTCGCCTCTTCAAAGTTTGGATGTTTCTCTCGGCTAGCCCATTGGTTGCTGGGTGCCCTGGTGCAATATGTTTCTGAAAAATCCCTCTCTCCTTGCAATAGGATCTGAATACATCACTCGTGAAGATAGTGGCATTATCTGACACAAGGACATTCGGGTACCCATGTACGGTAAAGATATTGTCAAGCAGACTGATAGTAGTTGCAGTGGATGGAGCGTCTTTCACCATTCGTACTTCGACCCACTTGGATTTCGCGTCAACACACATCAAGAAGTGGTGGTTATCAAATGGCCCCGTATAGTCAATGTGTATGCGTTCCCAATTTTCTTCTGGTTCATCCCAGGGGTGTATTGGAGCTTTTGGTGGATTTTAACGAGTCTGGGCGCACTCTTCACAAGATTTGATAAGCTTCTCAATGTCTTTGTCTAATTGCGGCCAGTAGACATATCGTCTTGCTAACTGTTTTGTTTTCACAATGCCGAGGTGTGTTAAATGTAACTCTTCCAAAATTTTTCTTTGTAGTTTCTTTGGGATAACAATTCGGTCTTGACGGAATAGAATACCATTTTCAACTGTATATGGTTCATCCAAGGATTGAGTTTGAAGACGTTGCAGGGTGGCACTAAGTTCTGGGTCTAACATAGTCTCATCACGGATAGTTTCGTACGTAATGGCTTCACTTGACACTTGAAGAATCGTTTCAGCACAGAGTTGTGAAACTTCTGCATTTATTGATGTTTCAATGTTTGGCGAGGTAGATGCAACAGGGGCTCGGGATATGCAATCAACATTTTCGTTATCTTTCCCTTTTTTCACTCTTACCGTGTAGTCAAACCCGGAGAGAAACGATGCATATCTTCGGAGCCTTGCGGATGTCATTTGTGGCAGGCCCTTGTTCTGATGAAAAATACGAGACAGAGGTTCATTGTCTGTCACAAGAATGAAATTTCTTGCAAAAATATAGTTGTAGAAGTGTGTTGTGGCGAAAATTATTTCCAGCGCTTCCCGGTCAAGCTGACTGTAATTACATTCTGCTGGTGTTAAGGCACGATAGGCATAGGCGATGGGTCTTTCTTGGCCATCCATCTCATGACTTAATACTGCTCCAACACCAGTAGGACTGGCATCGGTTGACAAGATGATAGGCAGTGATGGGTTGAATGGGGTAAGGACACGTTCACTACATAACTCGGACTTGAGATTCAAGAAAGCTGCTTCACAGGCTGCAGACCAGACAAACCGTACACCTTTCCGCAATAACTGCCGTAATGGGTGGGACTTCGTAGAAAAATTAGGAATGAACTTTGCATAATAAGTCACCATACCAAGGAAGCGTCTCACTTCTTCATTGTTTTTAGGGCGTGGCATTTGTGACACAGCTTGAACTTTCTCTGGTGACTTGCGGATCTCATTATATGATACAATATGCCCTAGGTAGTCTATGTTTTCCTTGAAAAATGAGCATTTGCTTTTGTCCAAATGCAGATTATTTTTTGAAAGCCGTTCTAGACAGGCTATTAAGTTCTTGGTGCACTCCTCCTTCGTTGTACCATGTATTATGATGTCGTCAAAATAAGCTTCAGCTTTTGGAAGACCATGAAGGATCTGTGATAATATCCTATTAAATTCTGAGGGGGCAGTTTTGATGCCAAAACTCAGTCGGTGCATCCTGAAGGTTCCTTTGTGAGTGGATATAGTTTGAATCATACTACCTTCTTCATCAACCTTCAGATGTAGATATGCCTTGTATAAGTCTAACTTGCAGAAAAATTTTGAGTTTCTAAGACTATGTAGAACATCATTAACTGGTCTTATGGGATGGTTTGCAGAAATCAACCTTGAATTTACTCCACATTTGTAGTCAACACATAACCTAACTCCCCCATCCGGTTTTGGGATAACAACAAGAGGCGATCCCCAAGCACTTAAAGCTGTGGGATAAATAACTCCTTCTGATTCCAATGAAGTGAGTTCCTTTTCAACGCGTTCCCGAAGAGCAAAAGGGACATCACGTTCACGATTGAAGACAGGTTTCACCCCCTCTCTGAGTTGCAGTTTTACTTCAATATTGGGAACGCATCCAATTTTTTCTTCAAAGATTGTACTATACTGATGTAAAATATCCTGAATTGACTGCACTGAGTTGACAGATTCAGTGTGAAGTGAATGATTTGTGTCCTTGTCAATTTCCTTCAGATCAAGGCCGAGGCCCCTGATCCAAACACGACCAAGCAATGCGGCATGACCTTGCGGAACTACAAAAAGATCTGCAACAATTTCTGTTCCTTTGTATGATACTGTGACAACAATTTTTCCTCTGGGTTTGATAACATGATCAGAATATGATCGAAAACAGACATTTGTTGGCTGCAATGGCAAACCAAGACCCAAGGTTGAACATTCGTTCTCTGGGATGAGTGAATATTTTGCTCCCGTGTCGACTTCAAATCTTTGTGATTTATTGTTGAGTTTAACAGTGATAAAATATTTATCTGATTCTTGTCCTACATCAAAGAGATCTTCGATGCATTCCAGTTGTCCTATCCCGAAATTGGTTTCAGGGTGGTCATGCAAGTTGTCATCTATGTTCTCAGTTGCAATGTTGTGTGTATTTGACTGTTGAAGAAGTGTAGTGATACAAACTTTTGCAACATGTCCCACTTTCCTACATGACCTACATTTAAGAGAGTTTCTGTTTGTGCGACAATCTCTTGACCTGTGGTTTGAATTTCCACAATTCAGGCATAATCCATCAATACCTAGTGCTCTATAATTGACAGAACTACGGCGGCCCCTGGACTGTGAACGTGAGTGAGAGCCTGGGTTAGGCTGTTGAACAAAACGTGACTGAGTATCACTGCTATATTGATTCATACTTCGGTCATTATATGAACTCGTGGCTTTTGTTACTTTGTTTGTGTCCTCTATAGAGTCTGACGGTGCAGTGAGCTGTTTTGACAGATGATTACTCTCATACCGCGATGCTTCCAAGGCTATAGCCTTCTTCAGGAGATCATCAAATTTCGTGTCATTAGACTGATCCAATTATCTCGCAAGCCACGTATAAATTGTGCACGAAGAAAAACATCCGCAATTGAAATTCTGGCGTCACATGTACACTGAATATAAAAGTCACAGTCTAGTAAGTGGCTTCTAAGAGTGGCAACAAATCCTGCAATATTTTGACTTTCTTTTTGATTGACGTTCAAGAAATAGTGTTGGAAAACTACGGTTGAGACTTGAGGTGACAATATTTGCTTTAAATGCTTTACTAGGTCATTATAACCGAGAGACTTGATTGGTTTATTAGGGCCTAAAAATGCAGAGAGATTGTTATAATGAATTGCCCCTATTGATGTACACAAGAGTTGAGTTTTCTTTGTTGGATCGGTGGCATTGTTGAAGTTTGCGTAATTTTCAAATCGTTCTAAATACGACACAAATTTTTCCTTTTCAGAATCAAAATTTTCAAAAGGTGTGATGTTAGTGGCTTGTGGGGTTGTGACGGGCTGGTGAGCTTGATACCTTTCAAGTAACTTCTCTTGAGAATTAGTAAAAATGTTCAGTAATTGTTGGAACTGATTTGCGTCCATCTTGACGGAACTTCGAAATAATTTTAAAAATCACAGTTCAAATATAATAAAATGTTTCAAGATAACAGAGTTAAAACACACTGGGTAGTGATCGATGACCGAATATTGTCCTGGGCTTGAGAAAAAAAACCATTGCATAATCTCAAAGTTCGAACTGCGATACATATTATTTTTAATATGTGGCATGCAGGCACACGTAGCTGAATATACGATGAGTTGCTTAGGATCGTTTACAAGTACTCTGTGTACATTTCATGTCGATTTGCCTGATTCTTGATTTTACTCACGTGGCCGTTGAAACAGACGACGTAAATACCGTACTTCATTGATGTAGTCTATATCTGAACCGGAGAATCAAGTCCCAATTCCTCGTCGCCAAATATTATGTTCTGAATAAAGCACATTATAGCTATTGTGTTTTGAATAAAGGATATTATAGCACTTTAATAAGCACACACATCTGAATCTACATCTTAACACAATGAACAAATTACAACTGACATTGTCACAGAGTAAAAGCATATTTACACTCCGACCAAGTTCCATAGAGGACATAAACTAGATACATAATATCAACTAAAGGAAATTTTAAGCAATTTACAAACTCGTATTGAGGGTGTTGTGAACAATCTCAATATTGTTAAAAAAGAAGAACTTGAAAGTTACGTTGCTGCATCCAAGGATGAATATAACAAGTTAAAAACTGAACTAGAAAAAATTGAGCAATTGGTTAACCATGAACCACTCGAAAGTCTTACTGCATCCAAAGAAGAATATGGTATATTACAAGATGAAGAAAAGAAAAAGAACTTATCGAAATTTATTCTGAAATTCTCCAACACGCCATCAATCCATTCACCAGTATACACGCTTCATAATCATAACATACAGTACCAACTTCCCTACAAAGGCATATTAAAACCAATTTTTGTTTCACCAAGATCTCCAATTGTGTATGCAATTTTAAATATACGTCAAGAGATTGAACTGGATGGCAGTGATATTGTTGTTGAAGAACAAGATGAAATTCAGTTCAGACTTAGAGACCCTAAAAAACATAAAACCTCTTCAAATTGATTTTGAATATACTATAAATAAGTAAAACAACCACAATTTCAGTTTAGTCATGGAGAAGAGCTCGAAGATTAAAGCTGAAAGTCGAGTAAAGGATAAACTATCTCGCTTAAAAAAAGATGTTAAAGACAAATATCTTTCACTTCAAAATGATGTTAGACGTAAAGAATTAGATATAGAGACTAACTTTAAACCAGTAACAAATTCATTAAATCAACTTGTAGCTATTGCTAATACGTCAACTCAAAATAAAGAAAATTGAAAAAGAAAAGGAAAATATAACGATTCTGAATCAACTGCTACTTCAGACGAAGAAGATGGAGATAGCATCAAAATAATTTCACTACTTAACCGCTACTTTGATCCATTCATTAAACAAAACGTGGACAGAACATTTGGTATAACGATAAGAAATGATAAACAATACTTGGGACGTGAACGAGTTTTCTTTGATAAAAAGTGGATAAAAGTTGGTGGTGAAAAATTTCCTATAACAGAAGGTCTACTTGAATTGATTCAAAGGAAAGTACCAGACCCCACTCTAATAGATAAGAGTGATTTAAGTTCATATTTGAAATTATTAAATGTTTCAAACGTGCACAAAAGAAATTATACAAGCAATGCAGCTCCGAGAGGAACGCAATCTTATAAGTATAAAAATATAATTGAACCCCTTCTTACTGAAGACATAGATAGAGTTATAAAAACAGCAGATGAGAATTAAGAAGCAAATACTACGATGCATACTGGATATGGCCAAAAGAAACACATCACACCACAAGCCATTTGGAAATACGAAGGCGGAAACAATATTGAATTCGTTCACTGGAATGAACCAAACAAATTGGTATCAAGACTTAAAAAATTAATTGCATTGAAAGCTGCAGGTCACACAGGACTCGACAGCGAAATCTTTGCAATTGAAGAAGAACTAAGAAATGCAGGATATATTGAATAAAAATTGAAACGTTTGTAAAACAATGCACAGTATGTTATAAAACATTGTTTGGAAAATAACTATGAACGAAATCAGACGAGAAATTGCAAAAGAACTTCACGCACCGCTTAGAAAAAAGTTTAAAAGACGACGTGTTATTAGCAAAGGAATCGATGACCTCCATGAAGCAGACCTTGTGGACATGTCCAAACTTGAAAAATGGAATAATGGATTTAAATATTTACTAACCATTATTGACGTTTACTCAAAATATGCATGGGCAATTCCTCTTAAAACCAAAAAAGGAAGTGAGATTGTAAAAAGTTTAAAATTTGTTTATTCTCAAAGTAAAAGATTGCCCAATTATTTTCACACTGATCGAGGAACGGAATTTTATATCAGTGAATTCAAAACATGGTCTCAGAAACAAAATCTAAAGCATTATTCCACTGGGAGCTCCATTAAAGCGAGCGTGGTAGAATGATTTAATCGAACTCTTAAGAAATCGATGTGGAAAGAATTCACAACACAAGGTTCATACCGATGGGTACATATTTTGCCTGAGTTATTAGTAAAGTATAATCACAAAATACTTCGCAGCATTGGCATGAAACCTATTGATGTAAAAAGAAACAATCCACCCAGCTTGCCAACACAATATAATGAAACTTTAAAAAATCCTAAGTATAAAATCGGCGACATTGTGCGAATATCAAAAATCAAGAAACACTTCAGCAAGGGCTACGAAGCTAATTGGACTACGGAATTATTTACAATTTATAAAGTTCAAAATACTAATCCACGAACTTATCCTTTAAAAGATAATAAAAATGTGCCGATATTTGAGACGTTTTATGAAGCAGAGTTACAACGAACAAACCATCCTAATATTTACTTAGTCGACAAAGTACTACGTAGAAAAGGAACCCGAGCCTTCGTATCTTGGCTTGGATTCGATTCGACTCACAACTCTTGGATCTCCAACAAAAATATCTTCTAATTACAACAGTGTAAGTTTTATTTTTTAATTCATCGCAAAAATATTATTATTATTATTATTATTATTATTATTATTAATGTGTCTCTATATATTTTTCAGCTCACTAAAACCAACACACGCAAGAAAGAAAAGAATGATTGTACTTACCCGTGCACAAGACCAGCATCTTCAACTCTGCAAACAACACAGCATCTTCAATTCTCCACAGCTTGTTGGAAAAAGAACTACTTACCACTTTAAGAAAGAAGATCATATCATTTTTCACTATTTCATATTATATAATTAATGTAAACCACAAATGATCAAAATAAATATATATTCTAGAAAAACGTTTTACACATTTTGAAAAAAAAAAAAGTAAAAATTAACTCTCCCATCCACTGTCCATTTAAATTATTTGAACGTCGTCGTCCACATCCTCTTCCACTTTATGTTCTTCTTCTTCTTCTTCCATAACCTCTTCCTCTAATGGTGGATCAAACAGGTCGAAAGTCCTCAAGCCGATGGCTCTCAGTTTTTCAATGATGATGCTGATATTGTGTGCCGTCACCCCGTTGAAAACGAGCTCACGGCAGTGGCATTGGTCTCTCAACAGCTCCAACATTTCGCAACTAAACAGCTCCTTTTCGGTAGGTGTCAGATTGCTGTACCACGCCTCCTCCTCCAATTTCGTCGCACTGACGGCAAAATGTAACCCCAGTTTCAGGGCAATATCCGCCATCAACTTAATGCCTCGCAATTTCAATAGCTTTCCAATTAAACCCTCGCACAGACTCATGTTGTTGCAGATAATGATACCTAACTACTGTTACATAGCAATCTCCTCTTAAATATTAAGAAGTTAGAGCAGCAAAAAGCTCTTTAAAACATTTCACATGAACCTCTGGGAACCGACATCCAATCTCGATCTCGCATTAAAAATTACACACTTGAATAATGACGTCTAGGAATCTAAAAACAAACGGACCTAGATTCATTTCACACACTCGAAGATATACTTGACTTATAAAACACTGTAACCAGATTGAGACCATGAAGCAAGCCGGAACACAAAAAATATGTTAACATCATTTAAATTAAACAGACATAACATAGCGACAACGAATAACACAAGTTCACTCCCACGCTCTGGTGATATATGGTGTACCGCAGGCTGCTCTCACGCCTCGCCCGCCCGGCGCGAGCAAAAAACAGAACAGCTGCGCGCCACATGGCGGGTAGTGAGCCAGCTATGTTGACTGCATCGCCCGTACACTCTCATTCAAAGAGTTATGACACCCAAGAATCTATCCTCTCCCTTGAGCAAATACCTAAATACAAATCAATCAATAATTAATAGCCATGATACACAGCTGACCTCTCCATGCTAACACAAGGCGTGGTGGTCATCCTAGCCATTAACCAACCACCTGATCCCCCCTGGACCACGTGCTCGCTCTAAGGGCCCATGACGTCACCCCAAGGGCTATGACGTCATCGCGATTACGCAATATTCAAAGTGTTAAGTTCCGTACTACTTCCCTTTCCATTACATGAATCTCAATCTCCTTTCCCTTATACAAACACTCTATGTAGGCTTTCCATCTCTCAACCTCTTCTTCCCTATCTGTTAGAGGCTTTCCATTTGTGCCCTTAATATTACAGTAGGCCTACTTAGTCTTCTTTTCCCCAAAAGTATTCTTACTCCTTCGATAAGCAGTGTCTACTTTTCCTATTATTAATATGTTACATTAACTTTTTGGGGAGAGAAAGGCCAACAACATTTTTTAAATTGGCAGATTGAATATCATTTTTAAATTCATCAAAATAATATTTTAAAGTAAATACCGTAGTTAATAAATCTTCAAGTCTTACTTCAAATTCACCATCAGCTTTTCTTCAGGTGATACACACTTTCGGAAATTAGATTGCCTCCTTATTCTAGGTGTGTTTTGTCCAGTATATAGTAGAAAGTGTCTGGTATCATTCCGAAGTATTCAAAAAAATTATCAGGCTGTCTAAGCAAATCGTTGAATATTCGTGCATACTCTCCATCTTCCTCTCTGTCCAAAAAATACTCATTCACCCACTCGTCCCTGATTTCCTGCTCATCCAAAAATAAAAACTTTAAAACACCATTTTCCAAAACAATGTCATCATCGTCTGACATCTCCATTTCGACTGACCTGTTTATAATAATTAACTTGCACCTGCTTGCATTTAGTGTGAGCACATTGCTCTTCACGCCAGATTGCGCACGCGCGCCCCACCAAATTACTTGCGCAAGCGTGCCTCTAATATGATTGAAGCCTAAAGGGGCTTTTAGTGTAATTAACTTAAAATAAATAAATTTCAATTTCAATTGTCCTGAACGAAATCTTTGCAAAACACCATTTACGCTCGGGGAAGCATGAAGAAATGGTCAGCCATTACAACGGCAACGCCAGATCATGGGAGCTCATTCAACTTTCCTTCCGAGAGTATGCTTATTTGTCTGTTATCTAAACTAGTACAGAAACATTATAAATAATTAAAAGCAGCCCTCAAATAGGTGGTGTGTACATTTTCAACATCTAAACTATATTTATTAGGAAAATGATATAATGGGTGAAACACATCAAGGAATTTTATTTTCTTAACCAGCGATCAGGTGTATGCACAACACATTGTTGGGGGGAAATATGAAACAAACATTATTAATATTACTACGTTTAATTCTCATGCAAACATTCAACTGATACTTTGAATAATTAAACATGTTTCATATTTATTTTAGTGAAATCTTGGTGAAAATATGAATAACTACTTAACTTTACACACTATGTGTGGACTTCAAAATGTTCTGTAGGCTATAAAACATATGCCTAGTTTATACTCGTATTAATCTTTTATCAGCGGCATTGTCTCCAAAGAAATCATATAATACTGGAAATACTGAACTACCTTAACTGCAGGGCGTGATGGCCCAGCGGTCAAGCTGCTTGCCACTCAAGAAAGCGGACTGGGTTTTATTCCCAGTCAATGCATGTGGGATTTTAGATTTAAAATACATCTAGTGTTTCTAGTGTTTCGTGCTTATGAGCGCGAAGTTATCGATCAAGTAGAACGATAAGCTTTACCTTAACACAATGCAGTAAATTAACAACTAATACTTTATATTCTTCTTCGTCGTGACAGTTCTTGCTACTCGATATAATGTGAAGGATTTCTATGTTAAACCAGGCCTAGCCAGAAATTTATGGAATAGCTTTGAATGTAACTTGAACACAAAATTTGGCCCACACTTTACCTATAAAATTTTAAAATAGAGCTTATGGAGAACATTCAATTCCGTTCCTTTCATTTCCTCTCCATTATTTCTTCTTTGGTCGTTTGGGCCACCTATGGACCACGGTGCTTGTGCTTTAGCTATTGTCTGCCACTGCTGGTGTTTTAGAGGATTGTTTGGCGCTGCTTTTGAGCTGAAATGTTGAGCCTTTCTATAGGGCCAGTAATAATCTTTCATTTTCTTCCTGAAATCTGTCTTGTGTTCCTAGGTCCATTTCCTGGACGCGTTGTGGTGAACTTCGGTTGGTTAGTTGGTTCTTAAGTTTAGGGGCTGAGACAACGCGGTCATGTAGCCCCGTGTACTTTGGGTGTGTGTAGAATCTGTCTGATAACCGGTGTTAATTGTGATGACTGTATTAGTGTGTGCTATCTGTATTTTTTTAAAATTTAAGTGCAGAATGCAACTTAGAATTTTTCAAATAGTTCCTACTTTTGCCGCCAAGCGCCACCGTCAACGACTACTAGGCCAAGTTCAGAACTTAGCTACTAGACTCCACCGCAGTCGGCTCTTGGCAACGAACGTAGAAACCTAAGAGCGTTGTTTACATTCTTAACCTATCCAATATAGCTTCACATGGGTGTAATTAGTGGAAGGATTTTTAACATGCCATAAATCTATGACATGGGACCGCCGGCTTTACTTCCCCTCCGAAGGAAGGCATACTGAGCGATCTGTAATGCATGTAAGTAAAGGCCTGGTTGCAACTGTCAGACGGTAGCGACTCCTGTCATATATTATGTCTTGCTGAATATTAAGTTCAGCAAGATCCTTCTCAATTTGTTTGATTCACAAGGACTCAGTGGCTTTATCCTTTTTGGCTACCTTGAAGATCTTATAAGACAGACTGTGGTGGTCTATTCTGTGCAGGTGGCAGTATAAAGTCAGGCGTCACATTCTGATGGCATCGGTGAGGTTTTCCTGATGTTTGTAGAGTTATTTATGCATTTGTTTATTTATTTTATCTATTAGTCTATTATTATTATTATTATATATTATTTATTGTAGAATACCGTAGTTAAGTTATGTGGAGTTATGGCAATATTCATTCAGAATGTACCCTTATGTTACAGGGGGGGAGGGGCGTGGTGGCGCAGCGGTTAAGCTGTTGGCTCTCACTACGGCAGACTGGGTTCGATTCCCGGTGACTGCATGTGAGATTTTCAAAGTGAAATGCCATGTCCTGTGGTTCGGATTCCACGTAAAAAGGAGGTCCCGTGGCTTATGATCTCGCGATTAACGGTCACGTAAAACTACAATCTTCCTTCCTTCTTATGTTACAGATATTCGGCACACATGGTTGCAACATATTCTGGCCTGTAAGGGAATACTTTATGGTCCGCAGTCTCTTCGGAGGACCCTAATAATGTAGCTCAGTCTGTTGGACAGACACTTCTTCAGAACCACTCGACCTATCAGCTTAATATTTTGCATACATTTTGTACTGTAAGGTCAATCAGAACATGGCTGTTAAAAAGACAAACAATAATAAAAATAATGTTATTGGTTTTACGTCCCTTTTAACTACTCTGGCTTTTAGAGACGCTGGGGTGCCGGAATTTTGCCCCGAAGGGGATCTTTAACGTGCCAGTAAATCTACTGACACGGCTCCCTCGCATTTGCACACCCTCAAATGCCAGCTGACTGCGCCAGGATACGAAATTGCAACCTCGGGCTCAGCAAGCGAGAACCTTACCGCTGAGCCACGCAGCCAGCCAAAAGACAAACAAAAATGGAAATGCTAATCATAGGTGTGTATGGACAAAAGAGAACTATCGATAACTTAATATTCTCAAATACCGCTGGAACGATGTAAGCGACTGTGTTCTAAAACAATATGTCGCCGTGAAAGAAGGGGGAGTACGAATATTTTGACCTCATTCCTATTTTATTGTAGAGATTGTTGTCAAAATCTCATACCCAAGTACACGGGACTATATGGCAAATAATGCTCGCCATGGTGGGTGAGTGATTATCCTGTCGGACTACCAACCTCAAGCTTGCAGGTTCGCTCCTGGCCGTGGTAAGTGATATTTTTTTTGAAAGGCGACAAAAATCATGGCACGCATGTCATACGTAGTCATTCGTTTTATATAAATTAAATTAAATGTACTGACTAGCTTGTAGAATTGGTTTTTAAATCGTTGTAATGTACTTGAAAGCAATATGAGCAGATTAAGTCAACGGAGTGAACGGTTTCCTTGAAAACTGAGGAAATTGTATCCTTGCACAACACGCCACTGTACCTTACGAACAGGCCATGCTGGCCAAATCCTTCTTGATAGTACATTACCGGGAATAACAGTTACGAAACCGCCGTTTCCCTTTTTCATTCTGGCCTGCGACACCGATTGAAACTGAGGAGTTGTTTGCCCGGCTCTTGTGTGGCGACCTCGTTGTGGCATTCAAAGTGGATATTCCCACACGAAATCTATGCTCCTGGTGGTGTTAAACTACGCTGCAACAACTAAACTTCAGGCATTAGACTACGCAAAACGCTGCCATTGTGCAAATAGACATACCGTGTACTAATGCGCGAGTTTTGCAAGTTTTACAACACTTTGTTGCACCTTTGCCGCAGTGTCACGTTTCGAACTTGCCTCGGATGCCGGGTGCAAGCTTTGTTATTTGACGCTCAGAGGTTGGCTTCCATGTCGAATTTTGTTGTTCCTCGGAGCACTATGAAAATCAAGGAGGTTAGATATCTAAGCTCCTTGACACGATGGCACTTTTCAATAGAGAAATGATGAACTTTGTGTTGGCGGAAAATCACGAGATTAATTTTGCCATTATGAACACGGCCTACTGAATTCAAATGGGTTCTCTAAAATGCCAACATGGTATGATGTGCGTGTCGTGATTTTTGTCACCTTTCAAAAATCACCTTACCATAGCCAGGAGCAAACCTGCAAGCATGGGGTTGGTAGTCCTTCACGATAACCACTCACCCACCGTGGCAAGCAGAATACATTAAAGTTACCGTTTGTTGTTTTTTTTGTTTTGCGTATGGCTTTTAGTGCCGGGAGTGTCCGAGGACAAGTTCAGCTCGCCAGTTTTTTGTAACTGCTTCGAGACGGACACCTAATGGGTGAGCTAAAAGTACCGTTGGGGAGGAAAGTTGGAATGGAAGGACGAGGAGTTGGAAGGTCGCCGCTGTGGCCTATAGTTAGTGACCATCCCCGGCATTTGCCTGGAAGGAAGATGGGAAACCACAGAAGACCATCTTCAAGGTTGCCGGCGGGGGGATTCGAACCTCCTCGCCTCCCAGATGTGACTGCCAGCAGTCATGCCGTAACGACCACGGCTAACTCACCCGGTAGCTACCGTTTAATAAGTACGGCTAAATATGGTGGTCAGTCACCTTGAATCTCATGGGGCTACATCGTATGCAACAATAGACCTATAGAACTTTCTTTCCTTCTTTCTTTCTTTCTTTCTTTCTTTCTTTCTTTCTTTATTTATTTATTTGTGTCTTTCTTTATTTGTTTCTTTGTAGGCTATCTTTGTTTCTACCTTTCTTCTCAATTCCCGTGGGAGAAGAGAAGATTGCTGTACATGTTGCCTAGTGTGTCCAGTAAGGCCTCAATCATTCCTCGCCTCTCTATTGTATATCGTCTTCAAGTTTACGAAGAGTTCAACAAATTATTATTGGAATATTTTAAGGGGTAGCGGAGCCAAACATTTCTGAATCCCTACACTTTTTCACATTCTCTGCTAACGAACTTCGAGATATTTTCATAATTGTATAAGTTTGACGTCCCTTTTAAAATTGCTGTCGCGTTTGAGAACATTTTATTTTAATACCAGGAACCTGTGCAAGAATCTCGCATGTGCATAAACCTCCTGCCCGGCTTTACTGTTATGCGGGCTCCAAGTGAGAGTTCTGACAGGGGCTATTGTCTTGTTCATTTGTATAAAAGCACTTTTAAAACAAATATATTTCTGTTTACTTTTCAAGAAATGGAACATTTTCCCTGTACTATTGAGACGATTTGGAAGATTTTGGCACAAACCGCACCTTCTAACTCCCTCTGGTAAAAGAGCTTGGGTTTTGTGAAACATACACCTTAGTATTTTATGTATTGTGATGATTTATATCCATATCAATAGCTGCTTGATAATTAGATGTGACGTGATGTCAATAGAACATGTGTATTCTCCTTTATTAAGTATAAAACTATTAAAAACCCATTTCATTTTATTTCCTTAACTCCTTGCGAGGCTGTTATTCTTCAACTTATAAACTCTGATAAATTCCTCTTTCGTTTTCTGTAACCAGTAGATAAATCGATTAAGGACGTCCGGGTAACCTACCATAATTAGGTTCAAGCCAAAGGATATGTGCCATAGGCCTATGTAGTAAAATCGCCCGTAAGTGTGCTTACGTGTAATATTTTTTTTTCTCGCTATTTTCAGCCGTCAATTTTACCCTTACGTTTTCAAGAAACTCAATCTTCAGTCGATCCCCAATACTATTAAATCGGTTAATTCGGTTCCAGTTAAACAAGTTCGAAACGTGACACTGCGGCAAAGGTGCAACAAAGTGTTGTAAAACTTGCAAAACTCGCGCATTAGTACACGGTATGTCTATTTGCACAATGACCGCGTTCTGCGTAGTCTGATGCCCAACGTTTAGTTGTTCCAGCGTAGTTTAACACCACCAGGAGCATAGATTTCGTGTGGGAATATCCACCATGAATGCCACAACGAGGTCGCCACACAAGAGCCGGGCAAACAACTCCTCAGTTTCAATCGGTCTCGCAGGCCAGAATGAAAAACGGAAACGGCGGTTTCGGAACTGTTATTCCCGGTAATGTACTATCAAGAAGGTCTGTTCGTAAGGTACAGTGGTGTGGTGTGTAAGGATACAATTTCCTCAATTTCCAAGGAAACCGTTCACTTCGTTTACTTAATCTGCTCATATTGCTCTCACGTACATTACTACGATTTAAAAATCAATTCATCTAGTACGCACTTGTTCTATCATTAGCTATCGTTTCTAATAATTAAAGAATTCAATATGCTAATGTCTTCTTTAGTGAGAGAAGTCAGTTTAACAATACCCATACGATATTCCTTATAAGAGGATCAAAGAACATTGTTTCATATTTGTCTAAAGTAAGAATGTGGAATGGATCAATTTCCGGGGTAACAGAAGGCCTGACTCAAGCTGAGCTGCCTTGACACATGCAGCCGCTTGAATGGGTCCGTGCTTTTCCTTTAAAGTCGACACTACCGACAACACGAACAATAAGGAATTCCAGTGAAAACATTAAGATCTTTCAGATGTAAGTAAATCACGTGACCGGGGAGGCGTGGCCATCGAACAGTGGGAGAAGTGGGACTGTCCTAGCTCGGCTGTTCGCTCGCATCACTTTTAAACCCGAAACGAAATATCACCTGCACCGCTGAATCAAGTTTGGTAGGAGTAGTATAATTCGCTAGACTTTGAATATTGCGTAATCCTGATGACGTCATGGGATGACGTCATGGGTCCTTAGAGCGAGCACGTGGTCCAGGAGCGAGCATGTGCAGTGCACGTGTTAGCGTGGGAAGAGGTTGACCTTTTGGCTTGTTTATGTGATGGTGATAAAAAGTTAATGGGTGTTGACGTCATGTGGTTGTTTATTAGGATGTTAACCGTCATCTGACACTCATGCGAGTGTGAGCATGTGTGCCACTATCAACAATCCACACATGTGGTGTGCAGCTGTTATTGTTTTTGCTTAGGATGCTAACCGTCATTTGACACCCGTGCAAGTTTGACCATGTGCAGCAGTGTGATTGATCTCGTCTGCTGTGTTCGCGTGAGACAGAGTTGACCTTTAACGTCATTGGCTAAGAATGTAATCTTTGACTTCTTTAAGCAATAGTGGAAAAAAAGAAATGTTTGCAGCATATGGTTTCTGGAGTGTGGGTGGGGGTGAAGGATATATAAATGGACGAGTGCATGGAAGAGTTTAACTTCTACTTTTGCGCGAAGAGTGTGTGTGTGAAAGAAATAAAGAAAGTCAACGACGAGGAACAAATTGTGTGATGGAAGCTCTAACGAAGTTCAATAACTTATCATCTTGTACTGAGTATTCTAATAAGAAACTAGCAGAACTAGTCATTGATTTACCATATGTGGTGCAAATTATTCGCCCCGTACAGACGAGGTTTGGAAGAAAAATAGTGGTGGACATTAACATTGAAGATGAAGTAACAAGTGTATTTCTACCAGCAGTATTTTCGAAATTAAGCGCATCAGAGATCGATGAACTAAACTCAATGGGAGGCACACTGATGCTGGTGTATTTGGGGGTGAAGAACCGCTCACATCAAGTCATTTTGAAACAGTACTCGAGGGCAAACTGATGACGGTGTATTTTGGGTTGAAGAACCGCTCACATCGACATGTTTTGGTGAGTATTGGATTATATATTATGTATTGATTGATATAACGATTGATATATTTAGTTGCTAATTATTTCTTAATTTGTTTAATTTTTCAGATTATCTAAATAAACTAATAAAACAACCAGCATAATGAAGTGGAAAACTGTTAATTTCCTGAGTGGAACTGAACATCGATCGCACCCGCTAATAGAGTATCATCGTGTATGCTTTCAACAACCGGAAGAAGAGGAAGAAGATGATAACGAGGTGAGTCGTAATGAGAAAGAAGCTTGTTTTAACAAATGGACATCTTCGAGTGGAATTTCAACATTTTCAGTCTACGTTACCAATGTTAGCAAATCAGAGGATAGTCAGCGAGAGGTGACAGAAACAGTTCTAAGATATCTATTGAAAGAATTATGTGAAGATGAACATTTTATTTGTTTCTTCGGATACAATACATTTGATGAAGTTTTCAAAATAGAATTTTCCATGACGTGTTACGATGTAACAAAATTGAATGTGTATAGAAACAATTTGCTTGGTAAACTTCAGGATGAATTTCCTTTTGAGGCTGTTCATTGTTCATTGGAGATTACAGGCAGTAATTTATCACAATGGCTTGAATATACTTTAAAAGATTATAGGTTTATGGTAAACCGATGTTACAGCAACTGCTGGTGGTGTATTAACAATAGTGCAAATTGGACGTATGCTTAGACATCAGTGATGGTACACCAACTGTTGGTGGTGTATTAACTTTAGTGCAAATTGGACATTTGCTTAGACAACAGCAACAATGACCTCGCCTCCTAGCAAACGTAGAAAGGTTGATATTGTATTACATAATAACAGTGAAAATATAAGAAACCAATTGGACAATGCATTTGAAAGTGTTTCTAATTTTCGAAGTGAACTAAACGGTGCTATTTCAGTATCATACCAAATCGGGGAAAACACTCAAACCGAGTTGATTGAGAACAGTGATGAGTTGATTGAATGTTGGAGAGTTATTAGTGAGCACATATTGCAACAAGCTGTGAATTTCAAAGAAATTACAATTCAAATAAAGGATGAATCTTTCTTGAGCTGTGAGTTAATTGAAACGGCATTCAATTCTAGAGTGTACACACTTGCATTATCAAATGTTAAGAATGAGTTTTTGGATCCTCGCGAATTTTTAGCGAATGCTAATATTTGGTTTACAAAGTATGTTAAGAAAGCGTTAACTGTACAAGCTTTAAAGGTGAATTCAGTTTTGTGTGCACAATACGTGCTTCGCGACATATCAGAAACAAAATATTTTGCTATCAAAAATGAGGTAGTTTTCGAGTATACTGATTTAAATGAATTTTATAATAAGAATATCATTGAAGGTACATTGACAAAAATGAGCGAATTTGAAGTAAATGGTTCCGGGTGGGCTTTAGAAAAAATTCATAGTTTGAGAATTAATATAAATAAATATGTTGGATTTCGAGTAGGAATGTCCAATACTAGTAGATTGCCTGATGTAATAGTCAATAAACATGCAGTGCTAAATTTGTATGATACAAAGGAAGCTTGTTTTGCGTGGAGTGTGGTTGCTGGTTTGTATCCAAAAACTCGAAACGTGAATCATCTTTCTTCCTATCCTAATTACAGAGATGTTTTAAATTTAGATGGAATTCCAATTCCGATGGAAATGAAATATTTAAACAAGTTTGAAAACCAAAACAATATTTCTGTAAATGTGTATGGAGCACAATATGATGAAAACAATTGGGTATGTATGGGAACAAACGAAGTAAAAGGAAAAAAAACTTTTACTATTGTACCTTTGTATGTATCAGATAAAGTATATGAAAGGAGTGTAGATTTATTGATGTTGCAGATTGGAAACAGTGAAAGTTATCACTTTTGTTTAATTAGAAATCTTGCTCGCCTTGTGCGTTCAAGCGTCACTAGCACTCAGAGAAGGATTTATATATGCAGACGTTGTTTGTCATATTATTTTCTTGAGGATGAGTTAAATGTTCACTTTGCAGACTGTAAACAGTTTCCTGTTGCAAAAAGCATAATGCCGACTGATGAACAAAGATTTGTTAATTTTACAGAATTCCGAGTTAAAGATACAGTTCCATTTATAATATATGCAGACACTGAATGCGTCTTGTCTCCAATTTCCTCCTGTTTTCCAAATAGTGACATTCCTAACTCTACTTTAACACATAAACATATTCCTTACAGCATTTCTTTATACCTTCATTGTAATTTCGATAGTGAATTGTGCAGTTTCAAACTCTTTAGGGGAAATAATTGCATTGAATTGTTTGTAAAGGAACTTTATAGTATTGTGGATAAACTTCAAACATATTACTTATCGGTTAAGCCAATGTTAAAGATGACCGAAAATGAAGAAAGATTATTTTTGTCAAGTAAAATGTGTCACATTTGCGAGAAACCGATTGCAGTTAATGAACTCAAAGTACGCGATCATTGTCACTTAACTGGAAAATATAGAGGAAGCGCACACAATAGTTGTAATTTAAATTACAAAGTAACAAAGGTTTTGCCTATAGCATTTCATAATCTAACGGCCTATGATGGACATTTTATAATTAAAGAAATTTGTGAGAAACGTGATGGAGAGGTGTTACATAATCCTGGTAATATAAGTTTGTTGGCGGTGAATATGGAACGTTATAAAGGGTTTACAAAGTATGTACGGGTTAAGAATGGATTCATTCAGTTAAGATTTTTCGATACATATAATTTCTTGTCCTGTTCACTAGATCAATGTTCATCTTCGTTAAGTGAAGATTCAAAGCAAATAACTCGACGTTATTTTAATGATGATGATGCACAGTTTCGACTTACTGCGAGAAAAGGCGTGTTTCCCTATGAATACGTCACGAGTATGGATGTACTTAACGAAACTAAATTACCTGAAATATCCAAGTTTTATAGCAGTCTTAATGATCAAACAATATCGAATGAAGAGTATGAGTTTGCTCAATCGGTGTGGGAAACGTTTTCATGTCAAACATTAGGAGAATACGCCGATTTGTATTTAAAAGTTGACACACTTCTTTTGGCGGATGTCTTTGAAAATTTTAGATCGAATGGCATGGAAACTTATGGCATTGATGCAGCTCATTTTTACACTGCTCCATCTATGTCTTGGTGTGCTATGAAAAAGATAACCAACGTTCAACTTGAATTGCTTCAAGATATTGATATGTTACACTTTTTTGAACGATCTATTCGAGGAGGAAATGTTCAGTGTATAACACGACATGCGATTGCTAATAATAAGTATATGAAAACTTATGATGAGAAAAAGCAAGAGTCCTACATAATGTACTTTGACGTTAATAATTTATATGGATATGCGATGATGGAATATCTTCCAACGGGCGGGTTTAAATGGGTTGCAAATGTTGAAGGCTTTGATGTTTTAACTATTGATGATACTTCAGAAATTGGATATATTTTGGAAGTAGATTTGACTTATCCTCAAGAGTTACATGACAAACATTCAGATTACCCTCTATGTCCCGAAAAGTTGACAAAGCTAATGGCTACCCTAGATAATAAAGAACGTTATGTTTTGCATTATAGATTGTTAAAGCAATGTATTCAACTAGGAATGAAATTAGATCGTATTCACAGAATAATTGAATTCAATCAGAGCCAATGGCTAAAACCATATATTGATGTGAACACCGAGAAACGAAAACATGCCAAAAATGATTTTGAAAAGAATTTTTATAAATTGATGAATAATGCAATTTTTGGTCGTTCACTGATGAATGTGAGGAAGTTAAGGGACATCAAATGGGTCACCAACTGGCATGGAGCTTGTGGTGCTAGGTCTTTAATAGCTAAGGCTAATTTTAAACATAGAATTATATTCGATGAACAATGTATGGTCATCGAGATGAGTAGACTAAAGATTTTTCACAATCAACCAGTATATGTTGGTGCATCTATATTAGATTTGTCTAAATGTAAAATGAATGACTTTCATTACAATGTTATTTTAGCAAATCCTGAATCAAATGTGAGGTTGTTATACACAGACACCGATAGTTTTATGTATATATTCTATGATGATATTTATGAGTTCATGAAACAGCATTCAAATTTGTTTGATACTGGAAACTATGAAACAAACAATCCTTTTGGCATTGTGAGACAAAATAAAGGTGAAATTGGTTTAATGAAAGATGAAAATGCTGGAAGGATTGTTGAAGAATTTGTGGGGTTACGACCCAAAATGTATGCAATAAAATTGTGTGATGAAATGAATAGCTTGTGTAAGGCTAAAGGCATTAAGAAGAGTGTGAGTAAAAGTATGAATATTGATGAGTATCGAAAGTGTCTTTATAACAGAGAAAAAGTCAACAAAGTTCAAGTTTGTATAATTTCAAAATCTCATTCTGTATTTACTGTTCGGCAAAATAAGTTGGCAATTTCATCAAACGAAGATAAAAGACACATAACTGAAAACGGAATTGATACTTTACCGTTTGGTCATTTTTCTCTGAAAAAATGATTAGAAACAAATTTGAGATTAAAGCACTTCATCTCACTTACTTTATTTCTTTCACACACACACTTTTATGCTGTTAATAATAATACTAATTTTTTGTGTGTTCCTTTGCTTATGAAAAAAAAGAATAAATAATAACCCCAAATTTTGTGTGTATTATTTTAAAAAAAAACACCTCCCCCCACCATTCCCATTTTCCAGAAATATATATGTATAATTACTTTATATTACATATCATTTAGTAATGGTGCGTTGTAAGAGGAGCAACTCTACCACTCAATATAAACGAACAGGAAGTGGATCATTAATCAGTCGTGTACTTAATAAAACTATTGATAATTTACCCGTGGAATTACACATCCCGGGATATGAATATTGCGGACCAGGAACAAAATTAGAAAAGCGATTGAGCCGTGGTGATCCAGGAATAAATATATTAGATAAAGCGTGCAAAGAGCACGACATTGCTTACGCAAAGCATAAAGATTCAAACAAAAGAAGAGAGGCTGATGAAATTTTAGCTTCAAAAGCTTGGTCTCGTGTAAAATCCCGTGACGCATCATTTGGAGAGAGAGCGGCTGCACTAACAGTGGGTGGCATCATGAAAGCTAAGTCTAAGATTGGAGGAGGTAAGCGAAACTTAAATAATAAAAAAAAAACAAGAAAAGATTAAAAAAAAGAAGAAGAAGAACATCGAAAAAGCAAGGTGGTATTTTACCCCTACTTCCGATATTTGCAGCCTTGTCGGGCTTGGGGGGTCTAGCAGGCGGAGCAGCAGGGGTGGCGTCTGCTATAAACAAGGCGAAAGCTGCTCAAGAAGAACTAAAAGAAATGAAAAGACACAATCGAATGATAGAAGCAATGCGAGGAAAAGGAGGTCAAGGCATTTATTTAAATCCTCCTGCATACAAAAGATAATTAACCAAATACCAAATAAAGCATTAAGTAATTTCGATTTAGCTAAATACGCACATCAATTAAAGATTCCAAATTTTAGAGGAGTCTTTATGCGAGATACGTTACCAAGATATCCTCGAAAAAATGAAAACTGTATTGTCAACCTTGAACCGATGGATAAATCCGGTTCACATTGGGTAGCTTTCAGTAAACATGGTAAATATGTGCATTATTTTGATAGTATTGGTAATTTAAGACCACCATTAGAAATTTTAACATATCTTAAAAATTGCTATCTACAATATAATTTTCATTCATATCAATCGATTACTTCTTCGATTTGTGGACATTTATGTTTAGTCTTCTTGTATTGTATAAATAAGGGAAACACAGACCGTCTTTAAACATTTCAAAGATGGCTTTCGAAAGACGGATAACTCTTGAAGGTAAAGGCTCGAAGATTGATGTTACATTGGAGAACCCGATTCATCTTGTAGGAGCAGAGTTTTTTGAAATAGGACTGCAGGATTGTATACATCTAATTCTATTCGAAATGTTACCAACAGAAATAATAAATTTCGCATTCATTTTACTAATTTTTTATCAATTAATTTAGTGGTACCACCGGGTATTTATGAATTTGAAGATCTAGCCTCAGCTTTTGATGATTTACTTAGTTATCACTCATTGTCGAAACTTATACCAGAACATTTAGAAAAAACAAAATTGTATGTGGAAGAGGATATAGATGGAAAAAGAGACAACCGTCTCGTTTTGTCTTCCCCGTTTAATATTGATTTCACTGTAGCCAACAGTGTAGCAGGGCCTTTAGGTATTGAAAAGAAAGTTTACCCTAAAGAGAATAAAAGAGAAATTGAAATTCATCGAAAAATAGAATCGATAATGAAGTTTGCAATTAACGAGAATAATAACATTTTGGCTATAAAGTTGAACGAAGCGGATAGAGCGATTTTAATAATACCCAATGCTAGCTATACGTTAAAACAATTAAGTGAAAAGATTGATGATTTATTAGTTGAACATTTATTAGGCGACAAAGACAAATTCCCATCATTTTATATTAATTATGATAAAGTCTTTTATCATTGTAAACTACATTCGAAAGTGTTTGCTATATATTTTGGTGTTGCAGATTCTATTGCAGATTTGTTAGGCTTTTCTCATAGAAAGTTCAAGGCAAACACAACTCATCATTCTGAATATATGATAAAAATTAACACTGTTAATAGTATTCGAGTATGTTGCAACCTTGTGCTTGGTACGAGTTCTTATTTGAACCATAAACCAACACACTCTTTATATAATTTTAAAGCTCATGTTCCTGCTGGTTACCCGATTGTTGTACAACCAACAACGATTAATTTTTTGCCCATGAACACCAAGCTTATTCAACATGTATCTGTGCAACTTGAAGATCATCTTCAACAGCTCATTGATTTGCAAGATGAAGATTTAACTGTAGAATTAATTATTCGTCCAGCACGATATCTTGCTATATAAAGTAATGAAATACTGTTATGTTTTCATTCTACTTGAGTAAGCATACTAGAAAACAATCACAAATATGGTTATACTATATAATACTCAAAGTTTGAAAAAAAAGAAGTCGACTCTGATTCGAAAAAATAATATAAATCAATCAGCTAAAATTTGTAAAAAAAACAAACAACGACATCGCACCTTGAAATCTAAGAAACAGTTATCGAGTAACAACAAACAATTCTTACAGTCTTTAGGCTATCGCATACTTTAATTTCAATATAAATATATATGCAATTGTTAATCTTATTTAGTTTCTATCTATAGTTGAAGCTGTTAACATGTTTAACATAACAGATAAAAGAGAGGTTGACAACAGAGTTGTGCGACGAGAAGAAAGAGTTTATCAACCTTATTCAGCTAATAAATTCGAAAATAATGATGAAATTCGAATACCGATTCAAAATGAAGAAAACATAGTTTTATTATCAGAAGGTGTTCTTCACTTAGAAGGTCAAATTATTACTTCTAACATAAATCCAGCTGCTTCTACTACAGCGCATCCTGACCAAAATTTTGGGGCTAATCTTTTTAGCGAAATTCGCATCACGTTAAATGGTAAAGAAATTGATCGTACACGCCATCTAGGTATAACAAGTTCTATAAAAACCTTTGCATCATATTCAAAAAACGAATATACAGCTTTACAAAATGCCGGTTATTTTCCCTCTTTAACAACGCCAGCAAGTGAAGCAAATATTGTTGATAGTAACACAAAACGTTTTCATATAATACTTCCTTTAAGCAACCTGTTAGGAATAGCAGAGGATTACAGAAAGCCGATTTTAAACTGCAAGCATGAGGTAATACTTCTCCGATCGTCAAGTGACGCACGTGCGTTGCAATCGACAACCGAAAACGATCTTTCTAAGGTCAAGTTATTTAAAGTTTATCTAAAAATCCCCGTTTTATTATTATCAGACGAAGAACAAATTAAAAGATTAAAACTAATGCAGAAAAATATTCCCATTCAGGTTGGTTATCGATCGAGGGATGTTCACGTCTTGCCTTCTCTTCCTAGAACAACTAAATATAGTTGGACTGTAATGACAACTTCTGAAACTCAAAAACCGCGTCAATTTTTATTAGGTTTTCAAACTAGAAGAAATTTACTAAACACATGCTCTTCCTATTTCGACCATTGTAACATTAAATCTATAAGAGTTTTTTTAAATTCAATTTTTTATCCCTATGAAATGCCAACTTCTGAAATTGCCATAAATGACTACAGCGAGTTGTATGACATGTTTGTTAAATTTCGTAATGTATATTATCAGATCGATGATGTTCGTTCAGAGACTCTGGTTTCACGAGATGAATTTAAGTCTCTTTGTCCTATTATTGTAATTAATTGTCTCGAACAAGTGGAAGCAGTGAAGACATCTTCAGTCGATGTGCGAATTGAAATCGAGACAAGTGAGAATATACCTGAAGATACAACTCTTTATTGTGTTCTTATTCATGATCGTCAAATATCTTACAGACCATTAACGAATGAAGTAATTATCTAAACCAATATTTGCTAAGTTATAAGCAAGCAAGTAAACAAGTATTCTCACTTTAGTTGCAATCATGGAATTGACAACAACAAACTCTCCTTCTACTGATGCTGGCACGTGGAATAAGAAGCAACCAATAGTTGCAGACATTCGCAAGCTACCAAACGGCAGTTTGGAACTTGCTTACTGTATGTTAAATAACGGCAATATACCTTCATTCAGCCCCGTGATCACATGGGTTGCAGCATATTGTGAAAAAACTCTTTCTTCTTTTTTTGAGTCTATTAAGAATAAATATGATTATTTAGTTGTATATAATTTGCCACAGGAATTTTCTTTGTTTGCACTAAAAGCACTTTCCCCAGACTCATTATTCGATCTTAATACGATTGATGGAATGTCAGACCTAATGTTGAGGCATAGCCAACGTTTACCTACAGATTGTCCAAAACATTTACCATCTCTAGCAATGGGAAGCAATAGTTGTGCTAAATTCAACGTCAATGCTGTTCAACATTGGTTAAATTCTTCTGATGGCATCATGAAAATCGTGTGTTCGATAATAAACAAGTTTCGAAACAGTGGACTTCGAGGTTTTAATAAGTTTGATTGGAACTACTTTCCTATAAACGTGCTGACTATATATGTACCACAACGAATTCGTCTAGAGTGGGAACATCTACCAGATCATCTAAAGAGGAAATTTCAACTGTTTCATCTTCGCTGCAAATGTGACAACTGTAATCGCTATCTATAAAAGGTGAATAATTTAGATCTACTACTGTAGTTGACAGCTATACATATTTTGTTTTTAGTTTGCTTTTTAACACAGTGTATCTTTTTTTTGTCTACAGAAAATAATCATCTGGACAACTAAAAAGAAGAAGATCATCTCAACACAGCCACACTCATCTGGACAACTAAAAAAAGAATGAGATTACTTCAAGAGAAATAAAATTGTATTAATTGTAATTCTAAATGAATAAAGAAGAAAAAAAAAATGTCTTTTGTACCATTTCATATGAAAGTTCTTATTAATGATCAATTACCTCCTCACTCTACATGTAAATAAAATAATAATAATAATAATAATAATAATAATAATAATATTGTCAGGTGAGGGATTCGAACCCTCGCTTTCAATTTCTGAAAATTAGATCTTAAGTCTAACGCCTTAGACCGCTCGGCCAACCCAACACGTGCATATTAGCCAACGTGTTTTGTTGATTCATGTCAGTTCGCATTTAGCTTTGTGTGGTGAACATCTTTTCTTTGTGAAGTAAACCAGCATCATGAAGTATTTTAATTGTGTAAAGTATTCCAAAAAACAGTTAATGCAAATGATATTGAGTCAAAAAGAAATGAATTTAAAATCTGAAAGAGATCGGCTAAAAACATTTAAGACCTGGTCTTCAGACAGTTTTACGAACACTGCATGGTTAGCAGCTGCAGGATTTTTCTATTTTGGATATAAGGATATGGTTAGGTGTGCTTTCTGTAATCTGCAACTTAGTTATTGGGAAGAAGATGATGATCCGTTTGAAGAACATAAGAAATGGGCTTTTTCTTGCCCCTACGTAAACAATATTTCTCCTAGCATAGAATTGAAATGCGAATATGAAAGACTTAAAACTTTTCAAAATTGGCCTCTTCCCTGTCCAAACGAATTTTGTTTAGCACCAGCAGGGTTTTATTATACTGGACATGGTGATAAGGTGAAATGTATATTCTGTAAGATTGAAATTGAAAATTGGAGGGAAAACGATAATCCTTTAAATGATCATGAAAAATGGGCGCCATATTGTCCATATATAAGAGGGTTTTACGTCGGCAACGTTGATTTAAATCCTGAAAATCCTACTATTATTCCACATAATACAAGTTATGATACGTGTGGAAGCAATATATGTTGATGTGATGTGATTTTTTGTGCAGTGTGCATTCTCAGACGTAAACGTAGACATGTTGAAGTTTGTTAAGCAGTCAAACACTCTACCAGTAATTTCATTTACTAATGCTGAAAACCAGAGTAAAAGTGAAAAAAGAAAGCATGGTGTTTTACTACCGAACACAATTCGATGTATCATTTGCGGTCCATCGAACTGCGGTAAAACAAACGTAATGCTAAATTTATTATGCCACAAAAATGGAGTTCGTTTTGAAAACGTTTATATTTATTCTAAATCACTTGCTCAAAGTAAATATGTTGAATTAAAAAAGTTTTTGGACTCCATAAAAGAAATAAAAAGTGATTTTTTTTCCGATAATGATGAAGTAATGCCTCCAGAAATGGCTAGAAAAAACTCTATATTTGTTTTTGATGATGTAGCCAGCAATAAACAACAACACATGAAAGATTATTTCAGTAGAGGTCGTCATCACGACGTTGACGTATTTTATCTTTGTCAAACATATTCTTGTATACCTAAACATCTAATTAGAGATAACGCTAATTTTTTAATTCTTTTTAAACAAGACGGAACAAACTTGCGTCACGTATATAACGATCATGTAATTACAGATATGAGCTATGAACAGTTCTTTGATATTTGTTCGTATTGTTGGCAAAACTCTAAGTTTGGTTTTTTGGTTATCGATAAAGATAGCGATTTACAAAATGGTCGATATCGCAATGGATTTGATGTTTATTTTCAGTTATAAATATGACTTCAAAAAGAGGTAAATGGCCATTCGTGTTATAGCTTTTGCGTGGTTAACAACTTAACTATGACATCGTTTAACAAAACCAATAATGTGTCTATCGGACGACCGACTTCACGACATGATATTGCAACTAAATCATATGTTGATGATAAGCTAGTGCAATATGAAAATCAACTAACAACAACAACAAGCGACGGACATCTAAGTATTAACGGCAAACGGTTAAAAAATGTCGGAATGCCAATACATGTTGAAGATGCATGCAACAAAGGTTATGTAGTGAAGTTATTAAATGAGCTAAATAAAATCGAGTCTAAAGAAGACATACAACGAAACTTTAACGAGCTTAAAGGTTTAATTTTTTCAATTTGTAAAATAGAGAAAAAAGAACTTGACTTTCAAAACAAACGTCTCGCGGGCTTAGCTTTACCATCATCTGCAAATGATGCAGTAAACCTTATTGCAATGCAGCAACATACATCGAATATAAAAAAATATCTTGAGACCCGAATAACAGAAGTGTTACAACGAGTAGAATTCATTCATGGTTTAGTGCGAGAATTTTCAGAAGATCACTTTCCGTATGATCAAGATACTCTCGACTTGGGTAACAAAAGAATAAGAAATGTTAAAGATCCAATTCAAAATCAAGATGCGGTAACGTATTCTTTTCTTAAAACTCATGTAACAAATGAACTCGATGAAATTAAAAAATCTCTTTTGAATATAAACAGAGATGATGAAACTGTAGATATGTTAAATAGAAGAATAACAAACATATCTCAACCAATCGATTCGTTAGATGCAATAAACAAATATTACTTAGAAAACTTTGCTGCCTCTCGAAAAGATCTAGAAGACTTAATCGCTAAATTTAATAAACAAAACGTTTTAAACGTAGACGATGGTGGAACTTTAAATATGATGAGTGGACGAATTACTCACGTAAACAACCCCATATACGATAACGATGTTGCAAATAAGACGTTTGTTGAGCAATATGCCGCTTCCCAACGTGAATTTGATCAATTGAAACAAACTGTAACCAATCTACAACATCAAAAACAAACAAATGTTGAGTTCCCTGTTAACGACCAAGACGTGACAAATAAACGGTTTGTAGAACACTATGCTGCGTCACGAACTGAAGTTAATCAACTAAAAGAAATTTTAAGCAATTTACAAACTCGTATTGAGGGTGTTGCTAACAATCTCAATATTGTTAAAAAAGAAGATCTTGAAAGTTATGCTGCTGAATCCAAAGTAGAATATAACAAGTTAAAAACTGAACTGGGAAAAATTGAGCAAATGGTTAACAAAGAACCACTCGAAAGTTTTACTGCATCCAAAGAAGAATATGGTATATTAAAAGATGAAGTAAAGAAAAAGAACTTATCGAAATTTATTCTGAAATTCTCCAACACACCATCAATCCATTCACCAGTATACACGCTTCATAATCATAACATACAGTACCAACTTCCCTACAAAGGTGTATTAAAACCAATTTTTGTTTCACCAAGATCTCCAATTGTGTATGCAATTTTAAATATACGTCAAGAGATTGAACTGGATGGCAGTGATATTGTCGTTGAAGAGCAAGATGAAATTCAGTTTCGACTTAGAGACCCGAAAAAACATAAAACTGATGATCTTCCTCTTCAAATCGATTTTGAATATACTATAAATAAGTAAAACAACCACAATTTCCGTTTAGTCATGGAGAAGAGGTCAAAGATTAAAGCTGAAAGTCGAGTAAAGGATAAACTTTCTCGCTTAAAAAAAGATGTTAAAGACAAGTATCTTTCACTTCAAGATGATGTTAGACGAAAAGAATTAGATATAGAGACTAACTTTAAACCAGTAACAAGTTCATTAAATCAACTTGTAGCTATTGCTAATACGTCGACTCAAAATAAAGAAAATCGAAAAAGAAAAGGAAAATATATCGATTCTGAATCCACTGCTACTTCAGACGAAGAAGATGGAGATAGCATCAAAATAATTTCACTACTTAACCGCTACTTTGATCCGTTCATTAAACAAAACGTGGATAGAACATTTGGTATAACGATAAGAAATGATAAACAATACTTGGGACGCGAACGAGTTTTCTTCGATAAAAAGTGGATAAAAGTTGGCGGTGAAAAATTTCCTATTACAGAAGGTCTACTTGAATTGATTCAAAGGAAAGTACCAGACCCCACTCTAATAGATAGGAGTGATTTAAGTTCATATTTGAAATTATTAAATGTTTCAAACGTGCACAAAAGAAATTATACAAGCAATGCAGCTCCGAGAGGAACGCAATCTTATAAGTATAAAAATATAATTGAACCCCTTCTCACTGAAGACATAGATAGAATTATAAAAACAGCAGATGAAAATGAAGAAGCAAATACTACAATGCATACTGGATATGGTCAAAAAAAAACACATCGCGCCACAAGCCATTTGGAAATTTGAAGGCGGAAACAATATTGAATTCGTTCACTGGAATGAACCAAACAAATTGGTATCAAGACTTAAAACATTAATTGCATCGAAAGCTGCAGGTCACACAGGAGTAGACAGCGAAATCTTTGCAATAGAAGAAGAACTAAGAAATGCTGGATATATTGAATAAAAATTCCAACGTTTGTAAAACAATGCACAGTATGTTATAAAACATTGTTTGGAAAATAACTATGAACGAAATCAGACGAGAAATTGCAAAAGAACTTCACGCACCGCTTAGAAAAAAGTTTAAAAGACGACGTGTTATTAGCAAAGGAATCGATGACCTCCATGAAGCTGACATTGTGGACATGTCCAAACTTGCAAAATGGAATAATGGATTTAAATATTTATTAACCATTATTGACGTTTACTCGAAATATGCATGGGCAATTCCTCTTAAAACCAAAAAAGGAAGTGAGATTGTGAACAGCTTAAAATTTGTTTATTCTCAAAGTAAAAGATTGCCCAATTATTTTCACACCGATCGAGGAACGGAATTTTATAACAGTGAATTCAAAACATGGTCTCAGAAACAAAATCTAAAGCATTATTCCACTGGCAGCTCCATTAAAGCGAGTGTGATAGAAAGATTAAATCGAACTCTTAAGGAATCGATGTGGAAAGAATTCACAACACGAGGTTCTTACCGATGGGTACATATTTTGCCTGAGTTACTAGTAAAGTATAATCACAAAATACATCGCAGCATTGGCATGAAACCTAATGATGTGAAAAGAAACAATCCACCCCGCTTGCCAACACAATATAATGAAACTTTAAGAAAACCAAAATATAAAATCGGCGATATTGTAAGGATATCAAAAATCAAGAAACACTTCAGTAAAGGGTACGAAGGTAATTGGACAACAGAATTATTTACAATTTATAAAGTTCAAAATACTAATCCACGAACATATCTTTTAAAAGATAATAAAAATACTCCAATATTTGGTGCGTTCTACGAAGCAGAGTTACAACGAACAAAACATCCTAATATTTACTTAGTCAACAAAGTACTACGTAGAAAAGGAACCCGAGCCTTCGTATCTTGGCTTGGATTCGATTCAACTCACAACTCTTGGATCCCCAACAAAAATATCTTATAATTAGAACAGTGTAAGTTTTTTTTTATTTTTATTTTTTATTCCTCACAAAGATATTATTATTATTATTATTATTATTAATATTATTATTATTATTATTATTATTATTATTATTATTATTATTATTATTATTATTATTATTATTATTAATGTGTCTCTATATATATATTTTTCAGCTCGCTAAAACCAACACACGCAAGAAAGAAAAGAATGATTCTACTTACCCCGTGCACAAGACCAGCATATTCCACTCTGCAAACAACACAGCATCTTCAATTCTCTCTGCAGCTTGTTGGAAAAGGAACTACTTACCACTTTAAGAACGAAGATCATATCATTTTTCACTAATTCATATTATATAATTAATGTAAACCACAAATGATCAAATAAATATATTTAAAAAATAAAATTTACACTGCACAATATTAATCCACTGTCCACTGTCCATTGAATTTAATTTAAGATTTGAACATCATCATCATCATCATCATCATCATCATCATCATCATCATCATCATCATCTTCTTCTTCTTCTTCTTCTTCTTCTTCTTGTCGGTCTTCTTCTTCTTCTCCTTCCGCTCGATGTTCTTCTTCTTCTTCTTCTTCCATTCGATGGTCTTCTTCTTCTTCTTCTTCTTCTGCTTCTTCTTGCACTTCTTCCATATGCTCTTCCATATGCTGTTCCTCTAATGGCCGTTCAAACACGGCCATTAGCTCTTCCGCCAATGTAGGTTCAAACACGTTGAAATTCATCGAGCCGATGGATCTCAACTTGTCAATAATAATATTGACAATGTGAAATGTCATGCCGTTGAAAATAATTTCACGGCAGTGGTGTTGATCCCTCATCAGCTCGAATATTTCGGCGCTTAAAACCTCCTTTTCTCCCGGTGTTAAGGTGTTATACCACACCTCCTCCTCTATTTTCGTTGCACTGACGATGAAATGCAACCCTTGATTCAGGGCACTTTCCGCAAACATCATAATGCGTTGCAATTTTACTAACTTTTCTATCAACCCCTCGCACAGACTCATGATATTGCAGATAAAGATAGCTAACTACTGCTCCATAGCAATCTCCTCTTATATATATATTAAGAAGTTAGAGCGCCAAAAAACCTCTTTAAAACATTTCACATGAAGCTCTGGGAACCGACATACAATCTCGTTCTCGCATTAAAAATTGCAGACTTGACTAATGACATCTGTGAATCTAAAAACAAACAGATCGAAATTCATTTCACACACTCAAAGTTATACATGGCATATAAAACACTTTAACCAGATTGAGATCATGAAGCAAGCCAGAACACAAAAAATGTTAACATCATTTAAATTAAACAGACATATCATAGCGAGAAGGAGTAACACCACTCCACTCCCACGCTGTGGTAATATATGTCGTACTTAAACAGAGTGTCGCATTACAACATATGATTACTTATTTAGCTTGCGCGAGCAAAAACTTTAACGACAACCATGCACTACATACGCTAAGTGCTCTCATTGCTTGCCGCACGGCGCGAGCAAAAACGGAACAGCCGCACACCACATGTCTGGTAGCGATCCGGCTATGTCGAGTGCCTCACCGTACACTCTCATTCAAAAGTTATGACACCCAAGACTCTCTACACTTCCTTGGGAAATTACCAAAATATAATTCAATAATCAATCAATACTTAATAACCATGATACACAGGCTACCCCCCCCACGGGAATTAAATAACAAAACACGGAATCGAACCAAGAAACTCCCCTGTAGGAGTGGAAGAGGAGTCTGAATTTCGAGTTACCATCCTAATAAACAACGCCCATGCCGTCAACACCCATTAACTTTTTATCACAATCACATAAACAAGCCAAAAGGTCAACCCCTTCCCACGCTAACACATGCAGTGCTAACTTTTTATCACAATCACATAAACAAGCCACAAGGTCAACCCCTTCCCACGCTAACACGTGCAGTGCACATGCCCCGCTCCTGGACCACGTGGTCAGGATTACGCAATATTCAAAGTCTAGCGAATTATACTACTGGTAGGATAGGGTTTCTACATACTAGCATATTCCTGAATATATAGAAACATGAATCACAAGTCTACGCCCAGTTGTTCACTTTTTATGTTATTTTAAAATTATTTGAAAGAGGACACTACTCATCGATCATTACTGTTTCGTTCCTAGCTGATGCAGAGTGCACGAGGCAATGCAATGTTGTCAAGTTGAGGTGGGTGAGCGCTATTTTCACGTTAAAGTTCAAGCCGAGAATGAACGATGTTGCTACATCGGGACTCGGGGACGCAGGACGTGTCACGTGTTTCTGAGGAGGCGTGAAGGAACTAAAATGCGTTATTGCGTCGCGGCAGAGACCGGTGTGTCAGGCTCTGCGGTATTATTGGGACTTTAGATTCCCTCTCAGCGAAGACATATGCCTTTGAGTGCCCTTGGTGGAAGACGATACCGCCATGCAGAAGATTGCGATATCGAGTGTAATATGTCCGACCATATTGTGGAGTCTGTATTGCTGTCAAAGCCCGGTCCGAAACAGACGTCAGTGAATCTAACGCCAGCGCAGCGCTCTGCGTAAAATTCGTAATTTGACTGCTTCTGGAAATGCTGTCACACATCATTATATATTCAAATGGGCATATATGTTACAACCAGCCATGCCATGGAACGGAAAATTAGCTCCAGTCACGCAATCAAAACATTACTGGTGTTCAACAGACGCATGAGCTGAGGTCGGAATTCGCGCAATTCCCATCAATGGCATCCCGGTGAAGAGTTTCAACGCCAGTCCAGTCTACTTCCGAAGTCTCCTTTCTTTATATATAATATGTTCAGTAACCTTGCCAATAATATTGGGATAAAATACCCATGCTACATCTACAAAAATAAGTCCTCTCCAGTTGAAAGTGCCATGTCTGCTGTTAGTTCATGGTGCTTTGTTTCATATCGAACCGCAATCATGAGTGTTAGTCTATAGATGGGAAAAACATTCAAATCTACTAGAAGCTAGTGAATCACTATAAAATGCTGTCTTAATTCATTCTTTACTTTACCGGTGATGCAAATTATAAGAGCGTTGCATGTTTGATAAGTACGATCTCTTCTTTCTTCTCACATAGATCCTCTCCTTTTACATTGCACCATACAGTCTCTAGTATTAATATCAGAACGCTTGCACCTAACCACACCAATAGTAAAACAAATGAAACTTTCATATGTTCCATCGAGAGTTGAACCGTCTCCGTTTTCTTCAACGTTTTCATAATGTAGCTCATCTTTTTTAAGAAATTCAAATCTTCTGTGAATTTATCGATCAGTCCTGCTTCAACACAACGCATGATAATATTGTTAAATATTGGTGTCAAGGGGCTTCCTTTAGGAAACAACATTGACACTGGGAATACGAGTACAGCCTGAGGAAGAGGGTAGAAGTCAAGTGTGGAGTTTTCAGGATTATATTCCTTTACCACCATATACATTACGAAAAGCCTAGTAAGAAACACTGCTGTATCCTTCCTATTCATCAATATTTCTATACACTCCTCAGTAGCATTACATCTATAACATCGCCCGAAAGCGTCTTTCATTATATCATAACCATCCTCTGCGAACGGATAGACCGTATTTTCAAGAGTTGCAAGTTTAAGATCAGACTTAGCTAGTTCCTCCTGTGTCGTCAAGCGAGGTTCATAGGCAGTGCTGGTGAAGTAACTCACCAAAGTTGACTGGTATGCAAAATTCATCTCCATGCACATCAGCACCCAGGCTAGGAAAATAACTTGCAACACATGTGTCTTCGGTTTTCTGTGTACTGACCATCCCAGTAATATTAGAAAACAGTTAATGAATGAGGACAGGAAGCCTCTGTAATCCTTTCTTTCATTATATGATGATCCTTTGGCTATCATAAACATAAGTAGAGATGCAGATAAGAGACATGTTAAAAGTATAAACCATAAATGTGCGGGGAGTACTCTAAATATGTTTCTCCATAATGGTATAGCCTTCGGCGTAGGCAATACCCAATTTAATATTTCCATGCAGTATGCTGCGCTAGAATCAGAGACTTCCATCCTACTATCTGAATACTGAATGGATCCAAACACCACGTCTGCCTCACCACTTGTGAGGTCTCCCATGAGCCCGGTCCAGGAGCCGTTGTCAAGTTCATGACCCCATTGTATATTGTCAGACTCGCGAAAAGATACAAGTTTTGAAGAAAAGTTGGCCTTCTCTGCTATTGTATAGAATAATGCCATTTCTATACCTGTGAATTCTGTTGGTGATACTACGTACGGCACCATCTCTAAAACAGAGTATCTCATAGGACACCCATGCAAATCCCTGGAAATCTCTCTTGGAAATAACAACGTATTTTTACTAAATGTTCCATTAAACCAACGATCCAAAAGCACAATATCGGTAACGTTTCGCCCACAACTTTCCACACTACCATAAGGTAACCATCCATATATTTCTAAAACAGATTTATCAGGTGTGGAGATCACAACAATAGCATTGAACACTTTTCTGAACCAAAGTTCAGACAGCACATCGTGAACTGTTTGTTGTTGACGTTGAGGATTGAACGGTGTTGCTGTTACCACAACAACGAAGCGACCCTGAGAATTCCACAATCTCAAGTTCAATAGCATATCCAAATAACTGGACAGATTTACCTTCTCTGAAGTAATAATCAGGAATCCTCTCGTTTTACTTTGTACGTCACTGATGTCCCAACTTCTTGCATAACAACATTTTAAAGTTATCACTGGTTGTGTTTCTTCTCTAAGAGTCTGAAAAATATACCCTACATCCATCAAGAACGATTGCATCAGTTCTTCGCCTAATGTATGAATAAAACTGGAATTAAATATGGATTTTGTAATCACTTGGTGGAGAGCACTGGAATAATTTGTACGTAGATTGTCTTCTTCTCCCCGAGCTGATGAAGCAGGATTCACCACGATCACCAATGTTTCAACTATATTGAGGAAGTATTGTTCATGTATATTTGCTATAAGAGCAGACATTTCCTTTTGTAAAGATTCTCTGCCAGACGATGGAGTTGCAGTTAGAAGAAATATCCAAAGCCACCAACCGTCCATGACTGACTGCAACAACACAATATGAAATAATTTATAACCAACACGCCTACTAAGGGCTTATTTGTAATTGAAAAGTAAAACTCTCTTGAAACAGTAACAATTAATAATATCCGCATCTGATAGTAATACAGTACCGGTATAAGAAAACTCGTGAAAGTTACTGTACCTGTGATCACTGTTTTTGAAGGATATTACTATCAATTCTAGGTTTGTATACATAGATGTACATTTAAAACAAGTGAGAAGAACTAAATTAGCGGGGTAGAAAAAAGAATTTCGAAATTTACCTCATTTCGTTTGTGGATTGTTCAACCGATTGTTGCGAAACTTTGGAGAATAAACCTGTGCTCTCTGTACTGTATGGAGCTCAGAAGAATGCTAACCAGAGTAGTGTAGCCGTTGAGAGCTGAGCCAACGATAACATTGTGATATCTGCCTTCCCAAAAACATTGCGCTATAACTTCCGAACAGTGTACACTCGTCCTACTGGGTACGTAAAAGGCCGATATATTTCTGCCGAGTAGTAAGCCGATCGTCATAGCGACAAATGACGTCCTTGTGTAGGGAACCTCCCACACCTCGTTCTCCACCTCACCCCGCACTCACATTCTTCTGAGCTCCGTACAGAATGTCTGATTGGTAATCATCCAGGAAGCTAGTTGAATTCTCAAAAAGCACCGCTCTACAGTATGTATGTATGTATGTATGTAAGTAGAAATAATAATACTAGGCCTCAAGCAACCTAGTGTAGATTTTTTGAGGTGGGGCTATTTTTAGGCGATTAACTATCCAATTCCTCACGTTCCATTAACACTGCTATCAGGGAGCAAAACCGGAAGTCTATTGGGCGAGTGGTGGCTGAGAATTAATTTTGTCTTTTAACCACCTTCTACGAACCAACATCGCACGACTCTGAGTGCTGCCCTTCAAAAATCAGACTTCCTCGTTCGGGAACAGAACCCACGACTACTGATCCACGCCACCGAGGAAGCCACCTTGAACAGTTATGCGCATCAGTGACCGACTAATTTGTATCCTTACATTTGATTGAAAAATAAAAGTTCTCCGAGCGAGCTCTTGTTACTTGATTTTAGCCTCTTTTATAGTAGTGTTACAGTTCACAGACTGAGTTCTCACAACCATCAAGCGCTCTTGGCTCACCTATATCAGGCCTACCGACCACTGGTCTAAGGGTCAGCAAATTCATTGCCGCCTCTGCGTGTTTGTCAAACCTATCCTTTGTAAAGTTAGGACAAATGAAATGATAATGATCATACTTACCGATGTAAATTTCTTTTATTTACCTACTTCACTATAGAGCCCAGGATATTGTGGATCGTACACCGTCCTGGAGAATACGACCAAGCCAGGTTTTATACATTAAATATTGTGTTAATGCCACTATCTTCCTTAGCATCACTAAATGTGACACAGCGTTCAGTTAATGAAGTAATTAAGTCTTTGTATCTAGAGGAATGATAAAAGAATATAGTCCTCTGAACATTATAGCACTCTTCTAGATCTAGTGGTAATCATTTACACTCCAGGTGACAGTAATGTCTCCAAGAAGAGGACAATGGAAAAGAGATTTCAATGAAGATGAATACCCCACTAGCCAATTATTGAGGAGATACAGAGATAACAAACTGTCAACACGCTATACTTGTGTCAAACCAAATGAAAGTACACGTATGGCAGTAGAAATACAGTACTGTAAACATAGTTTCATACTAATTTCTGCTCCCGAGTGACTGTGTTAGTTATGTGGCGAAGGCATAGACGTGGTTAGATCCTCCAATAACACCGTAATAGGATAACTCTGTGGTTATACCAAATCCCCTAGAACCCAAAACATTACTATCAGTGTGTGATAAGACATGGAGACGGACCCATGTTGAATGCTGCTGCAACGACAGCCGAAACGTTGGTAAATACTCACCGACATACGACGAAAGTCTGGATGATAAATTAAATACTGGCCGCGAAAGCCTATTAATCCAGTAAGTGAGGTACGGGTAAAATGTCTGGTTTATTTCCTTTCCATATAGTATACAGAACTGTACACTGATCAGTATAGACCTACAGACGGTGACACTCTTGATGCTGTGCGTGCTTGTTGGTGGAAGAAACTGTCCTCTATGCTGGTGACCTGTCGGGCCGTTCGATGCCTCTTCTTTCCCTGTGCATGCCCTCGCGTGTCCTCTGCTCCCATTACCGCCTCACGTCTGGGTCTAAACGGCCCCTAATGCACGCAGTCCTCGATACGACCATCCAGCTTCCCGCTTTCCAATGATGTGCTTCTCTCGTAGTCCGTTTAGTGGGCAAATGGAATTCGCATCTGTCAAACTTATCCAACAACGCTATGTTTGGCCACCGCTCAAACAGCGTTGTCAAACTCTGGACCAAGCAATGTATAGGCCACCAACGCCCCAAAGTTACCAGTCACACCACCAGCGCCATAGGTAATTACATCCCGGTCGATCACCGTTTCTCTCACATTCATGAGGACATACAGTAGTTGAACTTCTTCCTCCATCTGAAGGATAAACCTACCTGCTGGCCAATATTGATCGCGTTTCTTGTTGGCTATAAGCTATGCCATTAACAGACATTAGATCTAAAAACAGTGGCTCACGCGCTCCTGCATTCTTTGATCGCTCGATTTTGTTTACCAACGGTTATAACTACAGATCGAGGCAAGCATTCTGATTGCTCACCCTTCAGTAATTTGACGAAACTTCTCGGCATCTATCACATTAACACAACAGCTTGACACTATCCTTTAACTAACGGCAAAATTGAACGTTGGCACCGCCAATTGAAAGCTGCACTTCGTGAAGAACTCTCAAGCAGCTTGGCACCTCAACTTCGTTCCAACAGTTTTACTTGGCCTCATATAGCTTATAATCCCTCACCTGGCTACATCTCCAGGTACACTCGTCTACGGAGAACCAATAATACTACCAGAAGATTTCCTTGATGACGCTCCTTCGTTCGTTCTCAAGCTCAACACATCGAGTCCTTGCGTCCTGTCCCTTCAGGCCATTAGTCAGCTCGGCGTACTGTTCTCCACCCCGATCCCCTACGTTCTTCTCACGTATTCACCCAGCATGATACAATTCGCAAACTCCTACAACCGATCTACGATGGACCGTTCAAGGTGATTTCCCGTTTTGACAAACATGTTGTGCTTGAGACATTTCGTGGTGATCACTGTATCAATCGACAGACTCAAGCCTGCATTCATTTTAGATGACGACTGCAACCCTAGCACTAATCAACACCCCAGACATCAGGTTCATCAAGACAACCCATCACCATTATCTTCTCCAGCTAAGGAACCAATACACACTCTGGACTACCTGTTCGTTTCCCAGCTAGATAATTATATCCACGTTAGGGGCAGATGACCTCGCTGTTCCACCTCCTAAAACATCAATAACTATCTCCACGTTGTCGCTGGGAAGGGAGTATGTGGAGGTGGCTCCATCTTCACTTTCAACTACGGCTCCGAAGAATAAGGACTGATGATATTTCTTTCTCTTTGTACTTATATGTATAGAGAAGAACTCGCTAGCATGAAACAACAACACTAGGAAGTGAAGCTGCTACCTTTTTGCGTTCCTCTATAGATGACAGCATATGCGTTGGAGTGAGGCGATTCCTATGAGTAGGGCACGGTTCTGTTTTGTTAACTACACTTGTACACCGATTAAGATACTCATCTGTTGCCAACATATGTAGATTGACACTAGTGTACTACTGTTGTAAATCAAAAAAATTATGATGAATATTGTTTACGTAACAATGAGAATGACATGTATTAGTGCATGCATGGTCATAAATTACAAATAAAATATTATTAAACTCGTACAGTTCTTTTTAGAGCATCTTCAATTAACTGTCAGTTAGGTACCATGTCGTGTGACATAGTTGGTTATCAATTATGAATTGACTGCGCGTCTGTATGCAATAGCGTAGTAGTGGAAGCCAAATATAAAATTAAAATATAGCAGGCCTAAGTTAAATTGTCAAAATGAAAAACATATTCTTTGGTGCTATTCTATCTTCTGTTGTTATTTTTTGAAGGAAGGAAGCGTGTAGCTTTACGAGACCGTTAATCTCGCAATCATGAGCCACAGGATCTACTTTTCACGTGGAATCCGAACCACAAGACATTACATTTAACTTCGAAAATCACATGCATTGACCGCGAATCGAACCTGGTCCACCTTGGTGAGTTGTGCTAGGAAATAAAACGGCTTTACTGAAATATGCAATCAAGTACCGCGTCACTTTTTCCATTTGGTATTGGTGAATTATCAGTATTAACAATCTACAGCGTCACAGCGTTAGATTATTTATTATTTCCAAGTTACTTTTTCGTTTGATAAAACGTTGAGAAATAGCAGAAAGCAGACCACGAAAGAAACGTATTGGTTTTTACTGCGCTGCCGTTTGGTGCAGCAAGAAATCTATCTTTATGAACAAGTTTCTTACCTATCCCGCTAGGTCAAGCTTGATTCACAATGTGCAGTCGGCAGTCTGTAGTTCGTAGTCACTACTTTGTAAATTATACGTGCTTGCTTAAAGAGGAAGCAAATGTATTCATATATCATTTTATTTATAGCTTGCCACGATGGGTGAGTGGTTATCGTGTCGGACTACCAACCCAGGCTTGCAGGTTCGCTCCTGGCCATGGTAAATTTTTGAAAGGCGACAAAAATCACGACACGCATGTCATACGATGTTGGCATGTTAAAGAGCCCATTTGAATTCAGTAGGCCGTGTTCATAATGGCAAAATTAATCTCGGGATTTTCCGACAACACGAAGTTTTTCATTTCTCTACTAGGAAGCGCTATAGTGCCAAAGAGCTTAGATATCTAACCTCCTTGGCTTTCATAGCGCTCCAAAGAACAACAAAATTCGATATGAAAGCTGCCCTTTGGGCGCCAAATAACAAAGCTTGCACCCGGCTCCCGAGGCCACACGATATTGTTATTATTATGTTATCCTATTTTATTACATTATAATTTCGTGTTAAAGATGAGGTAGGTCAGTGATCTAATAATTGGGATAAGACATGTTACAACAGCTTTTTTGGATGACTGAATTGACCCAGATATAATAGGTGTGCCAAGTGGTGTGTTAGTTGGTATTGGAGGACAATTAATTAATTAGTCCCTTCAAACTTTGTTAATTGGGACCTGATAAATTCCGTAATGAAAGGGAAATGGCGCCTACTACATACCGAGTGTAAAAGTGCTCCGCAAGTCACCAGCCAAAACAGCCAGTTAAGTATCATTTATCAGTGTCCTCAGTGTGCTTATTTATTTGAACAAGCTTTTGTTGAGTGATTAATATAAAAGTATGACCCTAAAGGCAGTAAACGAGCGTGTGAGTAAGTTTGAAAAGCGGATGGCTGAATTCCAAGCTCGCTTGGAGCAAGCTATGGAGGCCTCCACGATCAGCGCTACCAACCCCAGCGACACCCTGAATGTTCTCGCGTCAGACTTCAAGGACTTCCGAGAAGTAATTACTGCGGAACTGGACGAGATGAAGAAAGAGGTAATCCTCGTCCAGGAGCATCTCGAGAAGCAGGACATCCGGCAAGATGAGGCAGAGCAGTACAGTCGGAGAAACTGCCTTCTCCTCCACGGAGTACGTGAAACTCCCAACGAGGACGTCTACGCGAAAGCAATCGAAACACTCTCAGGGAAACTAAATGTGACTCTGCAAATGGACAGTATAGACCGATGTCACAGACTGGGTCGCCAGCCAAGTACTGCTGCAGGAATCGTGGCCTCAGGGAGTAGGCCTATAATAAAAAGTTCCTACGATACCACCAACGAGATCGTGTCTGGCGCGCCAAGCGGTTGCTCAAAGGCACATCGTTATTAATAACCGAATCCCTTACTGCAACTAGGAAGGACATCTTAAGAAAAGCACGGGACTTCTGGGGCTTACGTAATGTATCCTCACAAGACGGCCGAATTGTTGTCCACCTCAACAATGGCAGAAAACTAAATATTAACACACCTGCGGAACTAAAGTTGCACATTAATAGGCTAGGTGAAGGAAATGGAATAAGTTCATAGACATGTGTACTAGAAGTTACATTAGGTTTGTGTGTGTGATTGTGTGTGTGTGTGTTTAGTATTCAGGCAGTCAGCTGTTAGTTTCATCAGGAAGTCGAGGTACCGTTACGGTAAGTTCTTGACCTTGTGAGCATGCCATATTGAAATAGTTCTGCTGTCCTTGTAGGAGCCAATTCACCCTCGGGCAATGACCGAGGCTCGTACAATAGAAATTCTCCCCTCCCTCCACCTTCACCAGCGCACGCTGGTACTAAGTTAAAGCAAGCATTTTCAAACTGTCCTAGAACCTTACATTGCTGCCACCTGAATAGCCAAAGCTTACCAGCACACATAGATGAGATTACAGCAGTATTCTGTGAAAACAATGTTCATGTAATAGGAATATATGAGAGTTGGTTGTCTGAATCACTTCCGAATTGTGTGGTTCAGCTTGAAGGATATAATCTCCTTCGCCATGATCGAGCCGATAGGATGGGAGGCGGTGTTGCCCTTTATTGCAGAGATGATCTGAAAAGCAGGGTTATTTGTTCATCATCGTCCGTCGAGTTACTGAGGACGGAGTTCATGTTTGTTGAGGTAACACTGAGTGAGCAGAAATTACTGATAGGTAGCCTATTGTATATCGCCCACCTACTGTATCATACATTTCCGAGTTTGAAACTAGTCTGCTTAATTTGCTGCCATCTTACGAACATGTCATTATTTTAGGAGATTTTAACACTAACTTACTAACCAAAACATACAAAGCAAAGAAACTTGAAAGATCTATTTTCCTCCTGTGACATGACGATACTTCCTCTCGAGCCAACTAACTTCGTAAGCACAGTAAGCTACACTTCACATACACTAATTGATCTTATCATAACCAATAACCCACAGAAAGTAGTGACTCATGGTCAAATACCAGTGTCGGCTATATCCACCCATGACTTAATATACTTAGCGTATTCGCTCCGCGTTCCAAAGTACAGGACTAAATATGTTACATGCAGAAATATAAAGGACATAGACCAGGTACAACTGAAATATGATGCCTACAGTCTTCCATGGAACGACATATTGAGACTGGACGACATTGACGAAAAAGTAAACAAGTTTAATATATTAATACATGCACTATACAACAAACATGCGCCCAGGAGAAAGATAAGGATTTCTCGTAAACCTAAGCCGTGGTTAACTCCGGAAGTCAAGAAAATGATGTCCCGTAGAGATAATCTTTTCAGACAATACAAACGTTCTGGTCTACCAAATGATTTTGAAAAGTACCGAGTACTTCGAAACCAAATTAAGCAAACTTTAGGTAATCTTAAATTTAAGTATGTTCGTGATACAACCTGCCGACTAAACACGGCTAGAGCGTGGAAACAACCCGGTGCTTTGGGCATAGGAAAAAAACAGGAGCAACTTCCTATACCTGACATTCCACTAGACGAGCTAAATGCATATTTCACGGATGCAGATATTCAATCCAGCCCAAATAACGCTGCCAGTCACGGCCCATCATTTCCACCAACAGATCGACCCAGCTTTGCATTTCGTAACGTAAGCACTAATGAATTTAAGAGAGTGTTGTATTCCATTAGATCCCAGGCGAGCGGGATTGATGATATACCTATAAAATGTATACATTACATTATTGGTGCTGTTCTCCCCATTCTCACACACATTTTTAATTACTGTTTAAACAATGGCACACTACCTTCTATCTGGAAATACGCCAACGTGATCCCTCTTCCTAAGATACCTTGCCCACTGTTACCGTCCGACTACCGCCCTGTATCTATTCTCCCTGCTCTCTCCAAAGTACTGGAACGGTTAGTACAAACTCAAATACTGGAATATTTGAACACTCACTCTCTACTTGACCCACTCCAGTCTGGTTTCAAGAAGGGCCACAGCACAGCTACTGCCTTACTTAAGGTGACTGATGACATCAGGCAAGCAATGGACCAAAGACAAGTAACAATACTCACACTCCTCGATTTCAGCAGAGCATTTGACACCATAGATATACCGACCCTATTGAAGAAGCTAAAATCCCTTCTTGGCTCCGAAGCCATAATTTTTTTCTCTGCTTACCTAACGGGTCGAAATCAGCGTGTGATTGTACAGGACACTACCTCACAGTGGCGTCAGAAAAAGGCAGGAACCCCCATGGTTCGGTCCTTGGGCCCCTACTTTTCGTGCTCTATATCAACGATATCTGCTCCACAATTAACTATAGTAAATATCATCTTTATGCAGATGATTTCCAAATATATTACCACACTAGTATCAACAATATATCAAATGCAATAAGGGATATAAACACTGATATCCATCAACTTAGTGTATACGCCGATGACAACTCTCTCCTGCTCAATCCTAAGAAAACCCAAACTATCATCATCGGCTCTCATAAGTTACTAAACTCATTAAAAAACAACTACGTTGTGCCTCCAGTAACACTGAATTCAATCACCATCCCCTTTAGTAAATAAGTAAGGAACCTTGGGTTAACCTTAACTGAAACTCTTGACTGGTCACCACATATAAGAAATACACGTAAAAAGATATACGCATCCCTTCACCCACTCGTGCGCCATAAGAATATTTTACCACTAGACATTAAGATTAAACTCATCCAGACACTAATACTACCAATTCTAGACTACTGTGACATCGTTCTCGTTGACGCGACTCACGGACAAACAATGAAACTCCAACAAGCATTGAACTCTTGTCTTCGGTTCGCTTTCAATCTAAGATACGATGCCCACATAACCCCAAGCTACCGTGCTCTTTCATGGCTTAAACCTGATGAACGCCGTAAATTTCACTTGTTGGCATCCATCTATCGATTTCTGCATGAAAACACCCCCACGTACATGTCATCAAAATTTAGTTACTTGTCCTCATATCATAATCGAAGCACTCGATCTGGCTCTTTCCTCGCCATCCCCATCAACCACTCATCCATGTTTAGCCGCTCTTTTGCTGTAGCTGGATCTCGACTATGGAATTCAACTCCTCCCGATATCAGAAATTCCACAACAATAAATAAATTTAAGGCCGCATGCCGAGATTACCTGTTGAATACTGCTGATTGCCCCGTGTGAATGGTGATGGATGATAGGACGTATGACTGAGCTAGGATTATATCTAGGATATTATAGAAAGGTCTGTGACATTGTGATTATTATTATTATTATTATTATTATTATTATTATTTGTATTGTTATGTTTATTACTATCATTATTCATGTGCCTTTTTTTTACCAATATTAGTATTAGCATAATTAATTTAGGCTACTCCTTATTTATCATCATAATATTTTTTGTATTTTCGAAATTGTATAAGCTATGTACTGGTACCATATTTCGTGGTTAAGTGTAAGAGAGGGCCATGAGCCCTAACTTCGCCACTACAGAAGACATAAAATAAATAAATAAATAAATAAATAAAAATAGTTATGATAATGTTATATATAACGCCGGCCCCGTGGTGTAGGGGTAGCGCGCCTGCCTCTCACCTGGAGGCCCCGGGTTCGATCCCCGGCTCCGTCAGGGATTTTAAAACTGACGTGAGGGTTGGAACGGGGTGCACTCAGCCTCGTGAGGACAATTGAGTAGCTGTCTGACAGTGAGACAGCGCCCCGATCACGAAAACCAAGATTAACGGCCGAGGGGACCCGACGCGCTGATCACGCGTCACCCCAATATCTGCAGGCCGAATGGCTGGGCAGCGGTCGCTTGGTCGGCCTTAGCCCGTCATGGGCTGGATAGTGCCAGGGGTTTTTTTTTTTTTTGAATGTTATATATAGGCTATATCCACGCAACGTAGGCAATTCTAAAACAAGGGAAACCGTTATCCCAGATGCGTGCGAAGGTAACTGCCCAACCACAAAATTTAGCATAGCCTACATAAAAATAACCAGTGATGGACGAAGCAAAGAGGATATAAAAAGTAGGTTGGCTCAGGCAAGGAAAGCATTTATACAGAAAAGGAATCTGTTGACATCGAATATAGATTTAGGTATTAGGAAGACACCTTTGAAAACCTCTGTCTGGAGCGTCGCACTTTATGGAAGTGAAACTTGGACTATTGGTGCAGCAGAAAATAGGAGAATTGAAGCGTTTGAAATGTGGTGTTACAGGAGAATGATGAAGATCAGATGGGTAGATAGGGTTACAAACGAAGAGGTATTAAGACGAGTGAGAGAGAAGAGATGTTTCTGGCGAATGCTAATGAAGAGAAGAGATAGGTTGGTAGGACACATACTAAGACATCCAGGAATAGCAAGCTTAGTTATGGAAGGAAGGGTCGGGGACAAGAACTTTAGGGGTAGACCAAGGTTAGAATATGTTAAACAGATTGCCTCGGATATAGGGTGTGGTAGCTATGTAGAGATGAAACGATTCGCTCTGGACAGGGAGACATGGAGTGCTGCATCAAACCAGTCAAAAGACTGAATACTCTACAACAACACATAAAATATTTGAACGTCGCATCATTTTGCCATAACATTGAGATATCCTACTCGCCAGAGTGCAGTAAGATCGAAATTAGAAAGTGATAACCATTGTTCTTATGGGAGCTTCACTTCCTACTGTTGTTATTCCATGTCGCTAGTCTGTAGTCACTTGTTTTTTTTTATTATTGTCGAGTGTGAGCCTGTAGAGTCGAATAAACCATTCATCTTATTGTGATTGATTATTGAGGTTTTAAGGGATGGAGCAGTGAGGTCATCTGCCCCTCATCTTATTTTGAAACCGTCTTCAATCAATATATTAAATACAGGTATGTAGTTAATTGTTTGAGTCAGATAATTTAGCAACACTGATAATGGTCATCATAAGTATGCATTTACCACTAACTCAGACTAGCAAATGGTAGGATTCTTACTTTAAGGCTCAGTTCACTTTCCTTCATTTTAGCGTCTGCTAATTACCATTCCACACCTTAGTAGCGACACCACTTTATTGAAGAATAGAAATAATAATATAATGCACCAACACTTTGGCGGCTTCGGTGGCGTAGTCAGTAGCATGCTGAGCTTCTATGCCCAAGCTCCCGGGTTCAAATCCGGCCGAAATCGTCGGATTTTTAAGAGCGTTAAAAATCCCTGAGTATGCCTTCCTTCGGAGAGGAAGTAAAGCCGGCGGTCCCATGTCATAGATTTATGGCATGTTAAAGAACCTTCTACTAATTACACATGTGTGAAGCTAAATTGTATAGGTTAAGAATGTAAACAACGCTCTTAGGTCCCTACGTTCGTTGCCAAGAGTCGACTGCGGTGACGTCTGGTAGCTAAGTTCTGAACTAGTAGTCGGTGGCGTTTGGCGGCGAAAGTAGGAACTACTTGGAAATTGATCGTCTGCAGTCCTTACTTGAATTAAAACAGATACACACACTAATACAGTCATCACAATTAACACCGGTTATCAGACAGATTCTACACACACCCAAAGTACACGGGGCTACATGACCGCGCTGTCGCAGCCCCTAAACTTAAGAACCAACCAACCACCAACACCAAAACAAGTTCCAGGAGCCATTTTATAACAAAGTGAGGATCGTGCTCAATCTTTCTGGGAAAATTTTAAACTACTTGGAAGACATTTTTCACATGATTCTTTTTATCTTGTTATCGGCGGTGTTTCATAGCACACATTATATCAAAATGTGAATTTGTAAAAAATGGCACTTGGTCCATTATATAGGCTATTTCCACTCTTTAATTACAGAGTATCGAAGCGATATATGAGACTGATTGCCATTCTATCCCTAGTCCTTAAAATAGCAAACTCGAACGGCTTGAAAATATCGATAGACGACATATTCTTATTTTGAACTCGTGCACTATACGGTGTCTGCTGGTATAAACACCGACAGCTGTGGCTACGCTGGCTAAAGTGCAGCGTTAGGTTATGGGGCAAAGCTCTCTGCTGACTCGGTAGACGTCGGCCGTCCTTGAAATGGTTTTCCGTGGTTTCCCATTTTAAACACCAGGCAAATGCTGGGACGGTAGACTACCTTCTGACAGACTACGGCCGCTTCCTTACACATCCTTGCCCAGTTTCATTCATCCTCATCCACTCCATCTCTCATCCCGACGCGAAGGTCGCCAATGAGCGTCGACTAGAAAGACCTGCACTTGGCCTCTCCGGAGGCCACACGACAAAGAAAAATGCTGATATAAACATCCGGAAAATGTTCTATAGGAATAGGTAATGCGACTAAGATACAAGAGTTGAACATTTTATCGCTAGAGGGTGTTATTGCATTTTTGTGTTCAAGGAGCTTAGATACCTAACCTCCTTGACTTTTATAGTGATTCAAGGAACAACGAAATTTCGACATGCCAACACCAAGTTCCTCATTTCTCTACTAGAAAGCTCTATAGTGTTCAAGGAGCTTAGATACCTAACCTCCTTGACTTTCATAGTGATTCAAGGAACAACGAAATTTCGACATGCAAGCTACCCTCTGGGTGTCAAATAACAGAGCTTGCACCCGGCATCCAAGGCCATACGATATTATTATTATTATTATTATTATTATTATTATTTCTACATTCATTTCACCACATAAGTGGGACATATCAACATATCGTCGGCTTGTTTGCAAGACGGTATGGCTAATTCTCTTAAGGTGGCACATTGAGAAACGAGCGAACAATGGAACAGGTCTCCAAGATGACGGCCTTCTGCATGGTGATATGTAGACCAGGATGTATTCCCAATATTTGTAGATTACGAGCCAATAATTTGGGGATGATGCCGGTAGAAGAAATTACTATGGGCAGAACCACTACACTTTCCTGTCTCCACATTTGCCGCATTTCCTCAGCCAAAGGCAGATATTTGGTGATCTTATCACAGCAGGTTTGTTGCAGATTATGGGAATTGGGCACTGCAATATCAATTAGGAAGGTTCTCTTCTGCATCTTGTCCACAAGAACGATATCTGGTCGGTTTGCTGGTATGGTTTTATCAGTAATAACTGATCGGTCCCATAACAACTTGTGACTGGGATTTTCCAAAACGGCGTCAGGAACATACTGATAGTAAGGCAAAATATTATCAGCTAATAAATGCTTTTGAGCAAGGTGTTGGTGCATTATTTTGGCCACTTGGTTGTGCCTTTTCATGTAATCAGTACAGGAGATTGCTTGGCAGCCTCCTGTGATATGTTGAATTGTTTCCGGTTCTAGTTGGCATCTTCTGCATTTATCATCCTGAATATTTGCCTTAACTATATATTTCAGGTAGTTTTTGGTAGCCACAACTTGATCCTGGATTGCAACCATGAATCCTTCAGTTTCAGTGAACAGGTCAGCATGAGTCAACCAGCTGTTCGACGCATCAATGTCGACATGTTTCTGGTTGAGATCATACGGATGACGACCGTGCAGGGCTTTCTGCGTCCACTGCTGAAGCTTGGTGGCTGAACATTCCTCATCAGTGGCTAACTGTATATCCCTTACGTGAAGAAGATCCAGCGGTGTGCACTTGTCATCTGCCTTCACAGCGGCTTGATGTATGGGAGAGTCATGTCTTCCCAGAAAATATCTCTGAAGGTTCCTCACTTGCCTTGCATGCAATTGGATAATGTCCGTGAGCTCTCGTCCACCTCTTTGACGCGGGATTGTCAATCGCTCAACAGCTGACTTAGGGTGGAGACATCTGTGTTTTGTTAAGATGGTACGTGTCCTAATTAGGATGTTCTCCAAGTCAGTCTGCGTCCATTTGATAATACCGAAAGTATATGTCAGAGCAGGAATAGCATAGGTATTAATAGCCTTAAAGGTGTTCTTTCCATTCAACTTTGATTTTAAAATCTTGTTAAGGCGTTGATTGTAGACAGCTATGGTTCTATCTTTAATACCTTTTTGATCAATTCGATTAGATTGCAGGAGACCAATATATTTGTAGGTCTCATTACCTTCCATAGGCTTTATGAAACAACCGTCATCAAGTTGAAATGCTCGGGCCTGTAATTTTCCACGCCGAATGGTGAGGGTGCGACACTTATCTAATCCGAAGGACATTCCAATATCAGAAGGAAATGAAGCAGTAATTGCAATTAGAGTATCGATGTGTTTCTCAGAGGATGCATATAGTTTAATGTCATCCATATACATCAAATGAGAAATTTTGTATTTGACTATACCATGGTGCTTAATTGGAAAACCACACTTTGCATTGTTCAGCAATGATGATAGTGAATTGAGCGCCAAACAGAACCATAGAGGGCTCAAGCTGTCACCCTGAAAGATATCTCTTTTGATTTGAATAAATCCCTATTCCATACATGTGTCTCCATTAGACATTAATAAATTGGTCCCCCAATGGGACATCATATGTTGCAGACTTATAATGATGGCAGGATCAACTTTATATATCTTCAGGGTTTGGATTAACCAGGAATGTGGCACTGAATCAAAAGCTTTCTTGTAATCAATAAAGGTCATGTAGAGGTTACGCATCATCTTTCCTGCTTGTTCCATAGTAACTGCATCGATTACAAGTTGCTCTTTGCAACCTTGAGACTTCTTCATGCACCCCTTCTGCTCTTCAGCCAGGATGTTATTAAGATTTATGTGTTCACAAATCTTACGTGCAATGCAAGATGTAAATATCTTATACAGGGTGCACAGACAGGTGATAGGTCGATATTTGGAAGGATCATTGGTTCTATCACCTTTTGGCAGAAGGTATGTTTTACCTCGCATCAAGTAAGAGGGGATAAGCTGTGGATTTTGGATGAAATCTGTGTAGCAGCGGGCAAGATGCTCATGAGTACAAGTGAAACGTTTGATCCAAAAGTTGTGGAGGTTGTCTGGTCCTACCGCTTTCCAATTTTGGGTCTCCTTAACCACACGGGTCACATCTTCAGTTGATACCGAAGAGTCACTCATCGTGTCAATTTCTGACATTCTCTCCTCCTCCTCCGTAATCCATTTAGCGCTGCTGTTATAATCTCCAGCATTCGACCATAGGGATGACCAGAAATTCTCTACCTCTTCTTTTTGCGGTGAACTACCCATTTGAGTTCCAGGATCGTCAAGATTCCTATAGAACCGTTTCTCATTGGTAACAAATAGCTTGTTCTGTTGCTTCCGTTAGTTCGATTCTTTATATCGACGTAATCTCTGTGCCTTTGCCTCAAGTTGTTGCTTTAATGTGTCTAGGATCTCAAGGGGGCTACAGTTCGGAGGATTATACTTCGCATGTTTACTCTTCGTATGGCTCAACATTTTAACACATTGAACAACCTTCTTACTTCTATTGCCTGCAACATACTGATGCATTCTTCCGATATTTACTCTCAGTTCATCAACAGACTTTCGTAAACGAATCTCCCAAGCTGGCATCTTCTTCTGTCGACCTGACGTATATTTAGGTCGCCATAATCTACCTCTTGTCACTCGTATCACAGCTATCGCTCCAGCGTAAATTGCAGTCTGAACATGGTTGAAACAGTATGATTTCTGGAACAGATGCTGAGAGAGAATGTCGTTCATTGTTACAACAGCAGTAGCAAGTTTCTTAGAGCAATGTTGGTTCGTGATCATGGGCCGCTCTATTGGATCAGTCCCTTCAAATTCTATGAGAGCCTTCCCAAATTCATCTTCGAGTTGTTTCCGCACTGGATCTCCGAGTGCTTCCGGCGATATTCTTACATCTTTGTCATCTGAACGATGATCGGTGTGCCTTTGTTCATTGACCAAACGTGTACTCTCCTGATCTATGGATTCGTCTACAGAGGTATGTGTATTGTCGGCAGCTACGTCAACCATTAGCAGCTTGAGGTGATGTTCTGGGATAAGTTTCTTCAAAACTATAGCACGGCGCTGATCTGCTATTCTCTGTTCCGTAACATTAATATCAGGGAATTTCTGGCAGAATGCAGCGTGCAACTTCTGTCTATATGAAGTAGTGTCAGTTTCCATATTCGTTATCTGATAATATGAACGCATGATGTACATATTCATTTCATTTGTCCATTTCATGCGCTTTCTCGGTTTGCCTGCTCTTGTGGTCTCCTGAGTATCAGAAGAAACACTAGGAGCAGGTGTAGCGTTGAATGCTGTTAGGATGCTACTATCAACATCGGCTGTAACAAGTTCGGGGTGTTCCCCGATCAGGGCCCGCCTGTTCAGCTCCTGATCACCACCGGCTTGTATGCTGTCACCCCCAGCGATGGCTCCAAGGGTGCCCCGACGCTCCTCGGGTAGCGGCCATTTATTTCCACTTTTCTTATTTGATCTCATCATGATGATGGTGTGCCTTTTATACCTACGGCCAGGATATGATTTCGACCGCCCCTAACATGGGGAACAGACGTCGTTAGCAGCCGCCCGCTGCGGGACAGACGCTGCTGCAATGAGTTTGATTTCAGGGTTTTCATCCCCTAGGCAGGTTGCCTTCACTACGGCTGAAGAGTCCTACCTACCCTAAATGATTAATAGTCTAGTAATCGTTGCTTGTAAATTTTGCCGACGCTTTTGAAGCTGATATCGAATGAGTATGAGACGAGTTATCCCTAACCTGCATTGGAACTGTCAGATCTTCATCGACCTCTTCATGTTAAATATTTACGCAATTCACCAAAGTTGAGCACATGCAAGCAGTATAGAAATTCATAAATACTCACTGTGACAGGAGGGGCGAAAGCAACCAGCTGTGCTAGTAAACTAAGGTTACAATTTATACTCGTAGATCCTGGGTTTCATTGATGTCACACCAGCCGACACTTAATTTGCACAACTTGCGGTATGTAGCATAACTCCATTCAACAATTTATTTTGCAGCAATATCTGTGCCAAATTCAGTTAGAGACTGGATGAAAGAAGTTATAAACACGCAGCATATGGTTCAAATCTAACAGCGACAGCGACGTACTTATGACAACTTACATAACCTCTTATTATTATTATTATTATTATTATTATTATTATTATCGTTTGGCGCTGGTTTTGCCACTTAATGCGAAAGTGGTGAACGCGGAATAAGGCTTTACATACAAACCCAGACTCCCTTGCTTGTATTACAAGCAGTAATTTTCGTCTAACAGTCTTCTATGCTAGTACTGGCCAATGGTTTCGTACAGACAGTCGTCTAACCAAGTAGCGAGCAATGGTTTTGTCTCACCCAACTTAAATGCATCATTTAACTTAAGTGTATCAGTAATTTTCGTCCAGACAATTGTCTAACCTCGCGACAGGGAAGGAATTGAAGTTGGCAGTATTGCCTGATACAATACGGTACTTATCCAACATGGTGGCGTGTTTTTTCGTCAGCTTATTACTACAAAGAGATAATGTTCTTATTAAAGCGTGAATGTGGTGTTTATTAAAAGCAATTAGCCTCAATAGCATGTCACAATAACTACAAACAAGTTTCAGAGTGAAACTAACAATATTGAAACGTGACACCGTACATTGCACGAGAGCCCTTATTTTCGTGGTTTATCTAGGCTAGTCCGGATTCTGTGTATCAGAAAGGAAACACAGATCCTCTAGATAGCTTCCCCGTCATTTTCACCCAGTCTTTAAGGTTCATTAACTGTTTGATTGCGCGACGTCCTGGGTCTATCCTTTCTGGGATTCTCCTCTCGAACGACATTTACGTATTCAGCATCCCTGTTCGTTCCTCATAGCATGACCAAATTGCACGAACTTTCCTGTCTTGATTTTCTTAAGCAACCCTTTCTTTTGACCTATCTGACAAGTGAGCAATACTTACTCAATTCCATGCAGAGATAAGGAGGTTAAGAGAAATCTGAAGCATTGTACACTTCGTAGGGAAATCTTTATGGTTGGAAAATCGTAGCGCCTGAAATTAATTTACAATAAAACGTCAAATAAAGCGAGAAATGTGACTTCCTAAATTTAAAAATGATATGCTCACTGGAGCCAGAAATATTTAAGCAGTTATCTTCAGCACACGAACTAACTTCTGAACTATGAGCTAATTAATCGAGTACCGGTAGTTACTGTTACCTACATAATCACAGGCGTCTTCGGTGGCATAGTTGGTAGCATGCTGAGCTTCTATGCCCAAGGTCGGGGGTTCAAACCCGGCCGATGACGTCAGATTTTCTAAGATCGTCAAAAATCCCTCTCTTCGGAGGGGAAGTAAAGCCACCGGTCCCATGTCATAGATTTATGGAATGAAAAAGAACCGTCCACTAACGGCACTGTGTCAGGGGCAGATGACCTCGTAGTTCCGCCCAATAACAACAATAACTAACTAACTAAAATTTGTAGGTTAGATTATTTGGTAACGCTATATTAGTTTCAACATTCGCCGCCAAGTGCTAGCTGTGATAGCATCTAGTAGCCAAGTCCGCAGCTAGGTGTCGTGGACGGTAGTATTTTGTAGCAAAAGTAGGAACTACTTAAAAAATTCATCGCCTGCAGTCCTTACCTGAATCACAGATAACACACACTAATACAGCCATCACAATTAACAACGGTTATCAGACAAATTCTAGACACACCCAAAGTACACGGGGCTACATGACCGCGTTGTCGCAGCCCCTATACTAAGGAACCAACCAACCTACATAATCACTACACGACGAAAAGGTCGTAGCTCAAGAACATGGAAGATTTGATGAGGCTGAGAACAGAAGTGAAGTATAATCACCAGCATCCAGTTGTGAAGGAAGAATATGAAAGACCGGATTCATTACCAACACGCCCGTCTTCACTGAGTAGTATTGTTTCTCTAAAAGAGAATCAATATAATGCATTAAGTTACGGATTGATCATCAATATTACTCTTGCGTTATACAGCAGATATAATCGCCGAGGTCTGGGATGGCTGACGTATGACACACACGCGATACTAGGGACACGCCAACACAATTATACGGTAGTACGCTGGCAGGAGAATTAAAATTCACTTAAACGTTGCTTTCGGACAGCTAGGCCTTTTAATTCAAAGAACGTTCCTTCACTCATTATTAAAGAAAGCTTTTCAGTCGGTCAACACGAATTGCCCCCAATTACATTAGGCGGGGAACAAGTATTTACATACCCTAAACTGAAAAAAGAACAGATATTATTACAAACTATGTACAAAATGCGGCTTCAGTATCCTAGTTGGTAGCATACTGAGCTTCTATGCCCAAGGTCGCGGGTTCAAACCCGGCCGAAGTCGTCAGATACTTTAAGAGCGTTCAAAGTCCCGCAGTATGCCTTCCTTCAGAGGGAAAGTAAAGCTGGCGGGCCCATGTCATAGACTTATGTCATGTAAAAGAACCTTCCACTAACTAATCTTGTGTGAAGCAAAATGTGTAAGTTAGGTTTGATTAATGCTCTTAAGTTCCAACGTTTGGTACCAATCGCTGGTTGCGATGGCATCTAGTAGTATCCAAGTTCACTGCTAGGTGTCGTGGACGGTAGCATTTGGTAGCGAAAGTAGGAACTACTTGAAATTATCGTCTTCAGTCCTTACTTGTATTAAAAACAGATAGCACACACTAATACAGTCATCACAATTAACACCGGTTATCAGACAGATTCTACGCACACCCAAAGTACACGAGGCTACATGACCGCGTTGTCGCAGCTCCTAAACTATGGAACCAACCTATGTGCAGAATGGGGTCGGATGATCTTACTGTATATCTTGATGGCTTCTATCAATTCAATTTCCTACACTCAATCCACAGTTGTGTTTAAATATTTGATTGTATGAGTTATATATGCAAGGTAACTTCATAAAATAAGGTAACAGAAGTTCTCTCGGATGACATTTTTCCCATCGTGTACAAATATTCAGTTAGTGCTGAAGTAGGAGACACAGCTTTATCACAAAGATAGATGATATACAGGGTGAGTGGAAACAACGTGTACCGGGTATATGAGCATTTGAGGAGTGGTCTTACTGATAAACAAATTGAAAATAATAAGTCGATATCTTGTGGAAGTGTCATTTTATCAGTTGCTGAAATTAGAAAATCATATCGTTTCAAGGGCGAATTCAAATGGGATTTACGGGACGATGTTGCACGTGGCTCAAGACCGGCTTGAGAGCGTCAATCGAAGAAAAGAAAAGAAAAGAACTTCACCATGGGATGGAATTGAACATGGACTTCCGAGATGACAAGATCGTGCCATAGATATTACGCTACTCTACTCTGCCGAAGTAAGCCGCTGCATAGTGATGTAGACAGTGGCTAAACGCATGGTGTAACTACAATGGTGAGGCGGATCGCTCCCACTCTCTCGTGCGGATGACGTCACAACGGGAGCAGCTGTGACTTGTGACTAAAGGCGGGCGTCAAGCGCGTGAATCCGCAGTCGATTGAAACAATGATGTTAATGTTGACAGGTGTGTACGTTGCTAGTGAAAGTATTGTATTTCAATCTCTGTCAACGGCATAATAAGGAATGTGTCTTCAATCATCCAAGCAACGGTTCCTTAAAGGTGTTTGTGTTTGCAAACATCCCTCATTTATTGAAACTTGTGAGAAATCATTTGTTAGATTTGTCCGTAACTAGATCAGGGATGTGTACTGCTCAATGGGAAAAAGGTGAGCAAGGAATGTTTTGGAACTACTAATTTCTATGTCTTCTTCTGAACTCAGTATTGCGCACAAAACTAGCAGATATCATTTAGACTTAAAGGGATCAGAGAGACAAAAATTTCGGCCTGCAGCTCAAGTACTTTCAAACCATTTATCAAAGGCTCTTGAATGGTGTGGAGGGAAACGTTTGATGAAAAACATTGACTGAGAAGAAGCTGCTAGATGTATAAAATTAATAAATGACTGGTTTGGCTTACTTAATGCTAAAAACAAATTTGGGAGTCATTCTGAAAGCCCCCAGGGGATCACAACTTGTAGGACGTGGGTTGGTGATCACGGGACCCCAGCTGAGTCCGGCATTGCTTCCACTTACTTGTGCCGGGCTCCTCTCCGTCTTCTTTCCTGTCGACCTCTCTTGGTCAACTCTTGTTCTCTTCCGACCCCGACGGTTTTCCGAGGCCTAGGGAGTCTCTTCCTTTTCCGCCTTAATTGGCCCTTGTCTCATCTTTCCTGATACCCTCCTTCTGCGATGGGTCAGCCTTCTTTTTCTTTCCATGTTATCTCCTGCCTTCTGCTCAAGGCCCTCAAGGAGGCCGGATGTATGTAGCCCCACCACTTCAGGTGCATCCTGGATATTGCTATACCCTCAGGGGCTTACGGCTGGTGAGTTTGGGAGTTGGCGACCCCGAGGGATTCCTGAGCTGGGACCGTTTTGTCCCCTTTTACCACTGACTTTGGGATGGGCCCTCTCCTCTTTCCTATCCGCCTTTCATGGCTCTCCTTCCTTCCAAGTCCCTCAATCCTCATTATTCGTGGGTTGAGGGCATTTCTTTTCTTCCTGTCCTCTATTTGCCTTATCCTTTGTTTGTTTACCATTTCTTCTTTTAGTATGAAAGTCTAGTTTGTATTGGTTTTCATTCTCATCTCATCTTTCACTATCACCCAAACCATTAGGGGCCGATAACTTAGATGTTAGACCCCTTAAAACAATAATTAATATCACCATCATCTTCATCATCATTCTGAAGGAAATGCATTTGGTACTGATTTAGACAAGCAAATCAGTGTGCTAAATAATGTCAATGAGTTGATAACGTCCATGAGAGTTGACCGACATAAAGCCTTAATCCCATTTCGAAAAGGAATTCTACTCAGCAACATGTATCTAGTTAACCTTTTTAGATGCTTGAAACCGATGTACCAAGTCGAGTACATAATAACTTATCGTCTAAATCAAGATATTTTGGAGAACCTTCTCACATATATTAGAGGAATGGGAGGCTCCAATGATCACCCATATCCTCTGGATATTAAATAAACTGTAGATTGAGATGGTCCATTTTGAACAAGCCCTCTGCTTCAGTGTTTACTTTAAATATAAATACAGAGGAGGATATTGACGAAAAGTGTCTGATTAAACCAATGGAAACAGAAACCGATAGGCCTACCTGTTTCTCGCAGACTGCGTTAGTGAATGCTGCCAAACATATTCCTGATATCGTGGATGCTCCTGACTAAGAAAAACTAGTTTCCAGTTTATTTATTGAATCAAATTACGAAACTGTGGAAATGAATATGAGTTTGTTTAAAATGACTGATCATCAGAATGAATTGTTGGATGAATTTGATGTCTCAGATTTTAAAGATGAAGTGAACCATGAAGGTTTAAAATACAGAACAGGATATGTAGCACGTAGATTCAGGGATAATTACAAAAATTTGCGAACATTATCTCAAGAACATTGGTTGGATCCTCAGTTTAGGCGCTGCGACATCGCGGTCATGTAGTCCCGTGTACTTTGTATCTCAAGAACATTGACCCAGTAATGAAGGCCCAGATTTGCTCCAGTTTATTTCAAGGAGAAATCGTTTGTATCCCTCTAATGAACATATGGAAGTTGAAACAGCAATGGACGCTGAGTTTCATAAATTTCATGACATTTCGCTATCAAATGATATGTTTATATTCAATGAAGTAACCAGCAGGATCTTGTAAAAATTGCCTCATATTAATATTGCATACGAGGTTATTCACTGTTTAGCTCGAACCCGAACATATATTAGGTTGCTTGGCTTAAACAGAAAAATAAGTTTTGGCAATTCACAGAGAAAATTGAATCGCAAAATGTGTAAATTCATCAATGTAAGAAAATAGTTGATCTCGTTATTGGACTATTAATATTATTTAGAGGTACGGCGCATTCATAATTACCAACATTATTATCAGAGTTTACAATACAAAGTATGTTGAGTGTTATAATACATTTTATTTATTATTTATGCCTTCAACATAAGACCAGAGCCGTGTCAAATACATGTACTTCGTGCTGTGTCACCGAACGCAATGCCCCCGTTGTGACGTCATGCGCACAAGAGAGAGGGAGCGATCCGCCTCACCATTGTAGTTACACCATGGCTAAACGTACGTTTCAATGTGAGTCAAATCCATTCTTAGATCATGAATCCAATAGATAGCTGATGACGTCACATTGTTGAAACCAACATCTCAATCAGCTGACTAAAGGGAACTGCCGGGAACTGCGTATAGTTTAGAGCATTGAAATACTACACGTGATGCTAGAATTGGGCTATTCTATTCTATTCATTACCGTACTAAGCCAGAATGGTGTATTACTGTGCCGCGTATGGATGTAAGGAGACGTTTAGAAAAGGATCGGGCATTTCTTTCCATAGGTAAATAAGTTAATTCACTGTAAAATAACCCTAAAATTCTGACTTCACTACTTGCATTTCTTTACTTTACCTCTTAACTCCGAAACATGAAAGAAAAATAATTTAACAATTAAATGCTGGAATTTATTACAGATTATTAAAAATTACCCTATCCTTTACTCCACCGAACAGGCCTAGGCCTATAAAGCAAAATTAGGACCATCACAACATCAAGGAACCTTCCTTTTCGTAACTTAAAAAGTTTCCATTCATTCTTATCTTATGGTTTAGTCTCTTAAAAAATCAATCAATACATTTATCAATTATCAATGTGTGTCAGTTATTTTTCTATATCAGGCTTTTAATTTATTTTAGCTTCCCAGCGGATGATATCAGAAAGAAGCAATGGATTCATACTTTAAGGAGAGAAAATTTCATTCCCAGCAAAGGTTCTCGAATATGCTCCAAACATTTTTCCACAGAATCTTTCGATACTGAAGCATTTGGTGTTGGTGCAAAACTGAAGCAAAATGCAGTACCTTCCATCTTCAATTTTCCACCCCACCTGATGCCAGCTCAGAGGAAGAGGAATCTCCTGTCAAGAGGAAGCTTACGATGGAACCTGTTGCATCTACAAGTTCTGCGTAAGTAGCTTTTTTTCAAGTTCATTTCATTGAAAATAAAATATAGGCCTATATAGTTTATATTCAGAAACATGACATCTGTAATCTATAACATTCCAATCTGAATATAATATTATTATTATATTCAGATTGGAATGTTATACTGTAGATTACAGATGTCATGTTATGTTATATTATTATTATTATTATTATGTTCAGATTGGAATATTATACTGTAGATTACAGATATCATGTTACTTCTTTCATATATCACACATACCATGACAGACTTTTTACTTACCTTTTCATTTCTTTATTTTAGTGCCCTTTCGGAAGAGAATGAATCTCCATCAAAAAGGAGCAGAACTTTCAGAAAAAGTTATGTTGGCGATTATACTGCACAGATGGTTAAGTCCCCAACTAAAGCTACAGCTTTCATGAAGGCAGCCAAGGCAAAGAAAAAGCTTCGGATAGAAAGACAAAAATTAAACCGTGCTGCTCGTAAATTGGAGAGTGGTAAGGCTGTTATAAATCACCTTAAGGAGCAAATGATGGTGACTGATGATGCTGCCTACACTCTTGAGGTAAGGCAATAGTCATGTTAAGTAATGACAAGATTTTTTTCAATTATATTGCTTTATCTATGTTTTAAGCATTAGAAGTACTGGGATCTATGTTTTTGCATTAGAAATACTGACATAAGTTCTGTTTTAGTCAACTATTTCATAACTGTTAACAATACATGGACTATTGTCATTTCATTTGAGATCTAAAAGTAATATTTATTTGTAACTGTGACAACTAGAACATGGTTATGAAGAAAAATATTTGTCCACGATTGAAACCAATCAGAATACACATTTTTTTCAGAAATTTATTTCTCCCGCTGCTGCTCAACTTCTGATGAAAACAAAGGATGGTGATACAAGAACTGCATATCCTCCTGAGTTACGCAACTTTGCCCTGACGTTGAATTTCTATTCAGGTCGAGCATATAATTACCTCAGGGAAGTATTCCCTCATGGTTTACCACATCCGAGCACATTGCGTAAGTGGTACCAGTCAGTGGATGGTATGCCAGGTTTTAGTACTGAGGCCAAGACAGCTCTCATTCTTAAAGGGAAGGAAATGGCCATCAAAGGAAAGCCCTTAGTGTGTGCTCTGATGATGGATGAAATGTGCATCAAGAAGCATGTAGAGTTTAATGGTAAAAACTTTGTTGGGTATGTGAGTTGTGGCCATGAATTAGAAGAAGACCAGGATTTACCAATAGCCAGGGAAGCTTTAGTGTTTATGGTTGTTTCCCTGAATGGACACTGGAAGATTCCAGTGGGCTATTTCCTCATAAGCGGGCTAAGTGGTACAGAGAAGGCAAACTTAGTGACTGAATGCCTGAGTTTTTTAAATGATCTGAATGTTATAGTTGTGTCCTTAACTTTTGATGGTGCTACTTCGAATATTTCAATGGCTCGCTGTTTGGGAGCTTCTTTTGACGAAGAAAATATAGTGAACTGGTTCACGAATCCTTCTAATGGGTCTCGAGTGTTCATCTTATTAGATGCGTGCCACAGTATAAAATTGGTAAGAAATGCTTTTGGGTGTAAAAAAATGTTTACCAGGAATGGCAAAGTCATAGACTGGAGATATTTAGAAGAACTGGAGAAGCTGCAACACAGTGAAGGTCTTCATTTAGGGACGAAGCTTACGAAGAGGCATATCAACTGGCAAAAGGAACCCATGAAGGTGAAACTTGCCTCACAGTTGTTCAGTGAAAGTGTTGCATATGCACTGACATATTGTGATAAGGACTTGAATCTGCCCCAGTTTGAAGGATGTGAGGAAACTGTGAAATTCATTAGAATTATGAATAATGTTTTCGATATCCTACATAGCCGAAACCTGTGTGCTAAGGGGTGGAAGAGACCACTGACAGCGGATAACATTGAAGGTGTGAGAATTTATGTTCAGGAGGCTATTCAGTACATACTGTCACTTCAAGAGATGTATAGTGGCATCAACCTTGTAAAGTGCTCCAGAAAAATTGGTTTCAGTGGACTGGTCATTTGTTTGAAATCGGTGTTGTAAGTGTACGATTTCATACATGAGATGCCTCAAATCAAAATGAGTTTTCTCCTGACTTATAAGTTGAGGCAAGATCATCTGGAAGTGTTCTTCAGTGTTGTAAGGAGTCATGGTGGCCATAACAATAACCCCACAGCGAGACAGTTTGAAGCAGCATACAAACGGCTGTTGCTGCACATTCAGATAGGGACTACAACCAGTGCCAACTGCTCTGCTGTAGATCCAACTATCATACTCAACACTAGGGACTGCACTCAGATGACTGATATTTCTCTTGCAATCCCCAACAATTCAGATGTGGCATTTATTAGCCACGTCCATGACTATATCCCAGATCCAACCAAACTAACGTTGTATGTTGAAGATGTAGTGAAATATATAGCTGGTTTTGTTGTGAGAAGGTTGAAAAAGGTGATGAAATGTGACCCTTGTAAAGCAGTTCTTGATGCACCTCATTCTGATTCTGCTCTCCTGAATAGGAAAAACAGAGGTGGCCTTTCAATCCCTTCACACGATGTAGTTTATTTATGTAGAGAGGGTGAAAAGGCCTATAGATATTTCCAGGACAAGGTCACAAAACTAATGGCCCCTTTTGTCAAGATCGTGAATGCAGTTCTCAATAACATTAAAGGAGAGGTGTTTGAGGAACTTCAGGAACATGTTATAAATTCTCCACCCCTGCAAAATCACATCCAACAGCTCAAGCAAGCTGTTCTGGTCGAGTACTTCAAAGTGAGGTTCAACCATGAGGCACGACTTCACACCGAGGATCTGTATAGTGTGAGGGTACGAAGCTTCTACACAAAAACAATTCTGTTCAAAAATCAGTAGGCCTAATTCAGAGTTGCATTTGTTATTAATTTACAAGAGGGGCTCCTGGATCTATGAGTATTACAGAACACGACAGCCTCTTTTAACACCAAATATGTAAATAATGCTAGTGCCCTAGAAGAGAATGGGTAGTTCAGGATAATAGAAGGTGAAACATCTACATTGGCATACTGTACGTTGATTCTATGATTCTTTTAATACCAAATATGTAAATAATGCCAGTGCCCTACAGGAGAATGGGCAATTCAGGATAATAGAAGGTGAAACATCTACATTGGTATACTGTATGTTGATTCTGTGATTCTTTTACCACCAAATATGTAAATAATGCTAGAGCCCTACAAGAGAATGGGTAGTTCAGGATAATAGGAGGTGAAACATCTACATTGGTATACTGTATGTTGATTCTGTGATTCTTTTACCACCAAATATGTAAATAATGCTAGTGCCCTACAGGAGAATGGGCAATTCAGGATAATAGGAGGTGAAACATCTACATTGGTATACTGTATGTTGATTCTGTGATTCTTTTACCACCAAATATGTAAATAATGCTAGAGCCCTACAAGAGAATGGGTAGTTCAGGATAATAGGAGGTGAAACATCTACATTGGTATACTGTATGTTGATTCTGTGATTCTTTTACCACCAAATATGTAAATAATGCTAGTGCCCTACAGGAGAATGGGCAATTCAGGATAATAGGAGGTGAAACATCTACATCGGTATACTGTATATTGATTCTGTGATTCTTTTACCACCAAATATGTAAATAATGCTAGTGCCCTACAAGAGAATGGGTAGTTCAGGATAATAGGAGGTGAAACATCTACATTGGTATACTGTATGTTGATTCTGTGATTCTTTTACCACCAAATATGTAAATAATGCTAGTGCCCTACAAGAGAATGGGTAGTTTAGGATAATAGGAGGTGAAACATCTACATTGGTATACTTACTGTATGTTGATTCTGTGATTCTTTTACCACCAAATATGTAAATAATGCTAGTGCCCTACAAGAGAATGGGTAGTTCAGAATAATAGGAGGTGAAACATCTACATTGGTATACTTACTGTGTGTTGATTCTGTGATTCTTTTACCACCAAATAGGTAAATAATGCTAGTGCCCTACAAGAGAATGGGTAGTTCAGGATAATAGGAGGTGAAACATCTACATTGGTATACTGTACGTTGATTCTGTGATTGTCTGACAGTGTTGGTATAAAATATTTATATATTGCTATCTACAATGAGAAATGTTCAGAATAACATCTGAGGAAAATCGTCTTTGTGGAAAGTACAGTTACTAATTATGCTTCGCTCATTCTTTATGGCTCATCAAGTTTGTTTCGTGGGCAGAGTGAATGCTGTGGGAAAGAACCAAGGACACATGGTTTTGACAGTCGATTTGATGTGGAGAAAGACTCGCCCTTGCGCAGGTACAATGAGTGATTTCAATTAAGTGTGATCTTTTCATTGTACTGTCAAATTGACAATGATTCTTCACTTGTTTGTTGTCAATTACATATAGGGTAGACCTATGTTTTCATTGCTTTTAGATGAGTAGTTTTGTTTCAGCAACCTATAGCTTTAAGGCATGCTAAAAATCGTTTACATTTTGCATTGTGCTATTATTTTGAGGATATGTAGAAACGCCCTTGTTTGTTATTGCTAATGTTGGATTGTAAACCATTTTGCATGGGTAGGTTAAATGAATGGTGTGGCGAATGCACATGTCTATTTCCTGTAGCCGCTCAGAATACGGGCTTCAACTGAAATATATCTACTTCTTTTTCGGAGATTTCTTTTTAAGACAGTATCTATTGAGGTATAAGTGTTGGTATATATTGCTATCTACAATGAGAAATGTTCAGAATAACATCTGAGGAAAATCGTCTTTGTGGAAAGTACAGTTACTAATTATGCTTCGCTCATTCTTTATGGCTCATCAAGTTTGTTTCGTGGGCAGAGTGAATGCTGTGGGAAAGAATCAAGGACACATGGTTTTGACAGTCGATTTGATGTGGAGAAAGACTCGCCCTTGCGCAGGTACAATGAGTGATTTCAATTAAGTGTGATCTTTTCATTGTACTGTCAAATTGACAATGATTCTTCACTTGTTTGTTGTCAATTACATATAGGGTAGACCTATGTTTTCATTGCTTTTAGATGAGTAGTTTTGTTTCAGCAACCTATAGCTTTAAGGCATGCTAAAAAATCGTTTACATTTTGCATTGTGCTATTATTTTGAGGATATGTAGAAACGCCCTTGTTTGTTATTGCTAATGTTGGATTGTAAACCATTTTGCATGGGTAGGTTAAATGAATGGTGTGGCGAATGCACATGTCTATTTCCTGTAGCCGCTCAGAATACGGGCTTCAACTGAAATATATCTACTTCTTTTTCGGAGATTTCTTTTTAAGACAGTATCTATTGAGGTATAAGTAAGCCCATATATTCCTGGCAGCATATGTCTGTATTGGACTACCCGTTGGAGTGGCAAAAAAATGGAGGTTTTGATAAATTTTGTCAGTTTTAAATGAAGAGTGTTTTTTTTTTTTTGTTGTGTCATTTTGGGAGGACTAACATAAAATCTGGATTGAATGTGGTGTAGTGCTTGTTCGATAGTACATCTCTTATAATTTCTCCCTTCACTTGTGTGTTCAGGTTATTTTCAGTTGTGTTGGCTATTTCTATTATTAGATGTGAGAAGAGCATAACACTCATATACAATGCCCACTTTCCATATTTCAATAGGTTAACCAGAGAATGATGGTATATTGGCTTTCACGACCAGTGAATTAAAATTCAGCAATTCTTCTAGGTTTGTGCCGTGTCTTGTCTGGGGTTTCGCCTAGGACACCAAGCTGGCTCATCGGCGGGCTCTTGGTGTCTCCGCCCGGACCCCCACAGGAGTGACGAACTGCGCGCCACCTCCCTTTATATTAGGTGCAACTGCACCACTTGACTGCGAGAACTAAAAGCTCAAGCAGCCTTAACCTCCCTATGAAAGATTCCGAAAAGATGGTATATTGGCTTTCACAGCCATACTAATAACCTATATGGGTGCATTACGGTATACGCTATGACTTCAATTTCGTTGCTGAACTGTATAGTGTGAGGGTACGAAGCTTCTTCACAAAAACAATTGTTCAAAAATCAGTAGGCCTATTTCAGAGTTCAATTTCGTTGCTGAACTGTATAGTGTGAGGGTACGAAGCTTCTACACAAAAACAATTGTTCAAATATCAGTAGGCCTATTTCAGAGTTCAATTTTGTTGCTGAACTGTATAGTGTGAGGGTACGAAGCTTCTACACAAAAACGATTGTTGGAAAATCAGTAGGCCTATTTCAGAGTTGGATTTGTTACTAATTTAAAAGAGGACTCCTGGATGTACGAGTATTACGGAACACGACAGCCACATTTAACGTCAAGTATGTTACATCCTTACCTTCCGGTACGTAAAAAAACATGCGATGCTTTTCCCAATGTCGTATAAATTACGAGCCGACCCCGTGGTGTTGGGGTAGCGCGCCTGCCTCTCACCCGGAGGCCCCGGGTTCGATTCCCGGCTCAGTCAGGGATGTTAAAACTGATGTGAGGGTTGGAACGGGGTGCACTCAGCCTCGTGAGGACAATTGAGTATCTGTCTGACGGTGAGGCAGCGCACCGATCACGAAAACCAAGATTAATGCCTGAGGGGACCCGATGCACTGATCACACGTCACCCCAATATCTGCAGGCCAAATGGCTGTGCAGCGGTCGCTTCGTCGGCCTAGGCCCTTCATGGGCTGTATAGTGCCAGGGTTTTTTTTGTATACATTATGAAAATGTGTGTTAAAACCCTCATTAAAAAGCATTTCCCCACCTACTCCTATCACCTTCCATTACGAGTTCCTCCGTTTACCCTTTAGTCAGCTTATCGAGATGTTGGTTTCACGTCACAGTACAGGCCTTCGATCATGTAAATGTAAATGCTAGTATCGCACCTGCACTCACTTCCATGCCCCCCCCCCCTCCCCCTATTTTAAATTTCAATGCCTGGCGAGTGTCATAGTGGGGTATTCCAGGAGGCCATGGTCAAATACAAGGTATTCTCTGCGTCCCATGCGCTCTGTTCAGTACATAAAACTGGTGAAATCTCGACAGATATTTATGAATATTCATGTTCGAACATCAAATAGTTATAATTATCTTCAAACATAAACAGTTGTATGCAACTCGCCTATAATGTTAATTAAGAAACTCGTATGGAAATTATAAAACGAGCGTAGCGAGTTTTATAAACATACTCGTGTCTCAATTATTGCCATTATAGGCTCGTTGCATAATGTACTATTATGTCCCTATGCTGGATTAAATGTATTGTGGACTACGCAATGCAGTCAATCATGTTCAGTGTCAAATTGCAGGTTATGCTACTGATGTGACGGTGTCGTCTTTGATAATAAATACGCTGAAGTATTTGTCATCTTATTAAATGTACAGTATGGACAGTGCGTTTGGTTGAGGAAAATTTGAGATTCTTCTAGGATACATTGCAGCCCAAATTAGTCAATTCTTCGTAGAATTTCAAAGTTCTGGATTACTTTGTTTCTATGATTCATGGAAACTGGAATTTAAAAGGAAACAGTTCATTGCTTGTAATGTTTTCCTTTGTAGCAAATAAAATGCATAGTTGTTAAAAAGCAATGCTTATTATATCAATAGACTTCCTTATTTCCATTTGCCCACGTTTTGTTCACTTCCATAAAATACTGATGTGGAAAGTAACACTGAATAAGATCTAATAGTACGATAAAATGTTGTAAAGTAATGTACTAAAATTAGCCAAAATACATTTTTAATGATGAAAAGTAAATTAGGAAATGATGTAGTAATAGATTGAACTAGTTTGGAGCTCTCGGGCGTACAATCAAAAATGACCAGCTACACAAAACACAATTCTGGTCAGAAATCAGTAGGCCTAATGCAGAGTTGGATTTGTTATTAATTATTTACAAGAGGGCGATCTTGGATGTATGAGTATTACGGAACACGACAGCCACTTTTAACACCAAATATGTTACATTCTTAACCTTTGCTACCTTCATGTACGTAAAGAAACATGCGATGCTTTTCCCAATGTCATATAAATTACGAAAATGTGTGTTTAAACCCTCATTAAAAATCATTTCCCCACCTTCTCCTATCAACTTCCATTACGAGTTCCTCTGTTTTCCCTTTAATCAGCTGATCGAGATGTTGGTTTCACGTCACAGTACAGGCGCAGTGTGGCAATGCGCACTCTATTGTATTTATGCTCGAAGAATCCATTGCACACATGCCACATGGCTGCTTACGAACATTTCCGGAAATGACCGATCACCAAGCTGCTACCGCTGCCGAGAAATCAGCATCAGAACAAACACAATGTGGGTTACAGCTGGTGGCAGGGTAGCGTAGTTGCTATGGCACGATCCTGTCATCCCTGAGATACGAGTTCAATTTCATCCTCTAGCGAAGTTTTGTTCTTCAATTGGTGCTCTCAAGCTAGTCTTGAGCCGCCACTAGAGTTGGCAATATCACCCCACAAAGCCCATTTGAATTCGTCCGCGAAGCGATTTGATTGGCTAACGTCAGCAGCTGATAAAAATAAAAGACACCGGTGTGAGATATCGACTTAAAAAAAAAATCAGTAAGACCAATCCTCTATCGCTCATAACCCGGTTCACGTTGTTACCGAACACCTGTATGCGTTAAGACTCTCGCAATATCAGTTGAAAGATGGCTGTGCCCACGGATACATGTTAGTTAGTTAGTTAGTTAGTTATTGTTGTTTGAATGGGTGGAACAGTGAGGTCATCTCCCCCTCACGGAGACATGGTTAAACGTGGAAGTGCGTAGTGTAATCCAGATTTTGCGTATCGTAAAAGCAGGAGAAACGTGGGTGCATCATGAGACAACGGTGACAAAGTGCCATGAAAACACCCTCGTGTCCACTAAGAGAAAAGAGGGAATGCTGGATAGCTGAAGGAAGTTACGGTGACGGTCTGTTGGGATGACAGGAGCGAGTCTTGGGTTAATTTCTTCAATAATTCTAGTCTCTGTGACACACTTATCATCAGGTTCTTCTTCAGCCTGGCTTCAGGCACAGGCCCCACATTTATTTTATGTCGGCATCCTTATCTACCCGTAAAATTAAGTTTCTCCATGCGGACCCTCGTTATCTTAATATTTGAAGTTCCTTTGTATTTGTTTTGTATTGTTTCTTAAAACTGAGAATAGAAAAAGTTAATATGCATTCTTCTAAGAAATATGCCTAATAATAGGTTTTAATTTTTAAAGAACATAATAAACATTTTCTTCTTCTTCTTTCGAATAACCCATGTGGAGGGTACTTTCATCATGTAAACATCATTTTCTCACATCAGCGAGGCTTATTAATATCCACTATTATTAGCCTATTTTTAATTTTGAAAAAATAGGCTTATGAGATCACCTTTTGCCCGTGTGTGTGTGTGTGTGTGTGTGTGTGTGAGAGGAGTGTGTGTGTGTGTGTGTCCCTAATAAAATCTAAACGGCTGGAGCGATTTCAATGAAACTCGGTAAGTTCATAGCACTGTTCCGGGCGACCCCGACCGTGCCCTTCAAATTTTGTTACGTCTCACCAAGCCAACATGGCGGCTGTGCGCAATATTTCACCAGCATTCAATATCTCCGAAACTATTCCCTATATCACCCTAGAATTTTGCACGGTGATAAAGGGAACTACTAGAAGTTCACATATGTGGCCTTTGAAAAACTGGTAACTACAAAACCAACATGGCGACCATGCGAATTTGCGACTTTTAAATAGACATTTCTCGCTATTTCACCAACCAAACGCAATAAAACTTGGTACAGTATATGTTTATACACATTGTAATGCACCGACATCTAACTTGGTTCAATTGTTTACATACCCACAAGATGGCGGATGTGCGAAATATTTCACCGGCATTCTATATATCTGAAACTATGAGCGGTATCACCCTGAAATTTTGTACGGAGATAAAGGGCACTACTGGAAGTTCATCTATAAGACTTTCAAAAACCGGTTAACTACAAAACGAACATGGCGGCCAAGCAAATTTGAAAATTTTAAATAGATCTTTCTCGCGATTTAATGTTCCAAACGCAATGAAATCTGGTACAGGAAATGTTTATATACATTGTAATATACTGGTATCTAATTTAGTTCAATTGTTTACATAACCTCAAGATGGCGGCTTTGCGAATTTTAAAATTAAGTTTTTATTTCTTGTGTCATAATCATGCGATCGATGTGAAAGTTTGAATATTGAACCTACGCAATAATTTTCCTTAAATGGTACATGACTCTATGGCCTATACATTTAACAATCCAACATGGCGACCATCCGAAAAATTTAGTTGGCTCTGAATATCTACGAATCGATTATAGCAATCAAACTGAATTTTTTAATGTTCATAGGGGCTAGTTCCGTGAAGAACTATACAGCCTATTTTCATATAACCTACTTATGTTAATTTCCTCTATCTACATACAAAATTTCAGTTTGATTGCTGTAATTGATTCGCAGATATTGAGAACCGACTAAATATTTCTGATGGTCGCCATGATGGATTTTATATATGTAGGTCCTAGAGTAATGTATTGTTACATGAAGATTATTGTGTACGTGTAGCATTCAAACTTCAATCGCATGATTAGGACCCAAGAAGTAACAAGGAGATTTAAAAATTTCGCACAGCTGCCATCTTGTGGTTATGGAAACAATTGAAACAAATTAGATGCCAGTGGATTATCATTCGTATAAGGATTTACTGTACCAAGTTTCACTGCACTCGGATGGTTAAATTGCGAGAAACGTCCATGTGAATATTTATAATTCAGGTCGCCGCCATGTAGGATTTGTGATCACCAGGTTATTTAAAGTTCTGTAGGTGAACTTAAGTTCATAGCCCCTATGAACATAAAAAAAATCAGTTTGATTGCTATAATATATTCGTAGATATTAAGAGCCGTTTAAATATTTCGGATGGTCGCCATGTTGGATTGTTAAATGTATAGGCCATAGAGTCATGTACCATTAAAGGAAAATTATTGCGTAGGTTCATTATTCAAACTTTCACTTCGATCGCATGATTACGACACATGAAATAAAAACTTAATTTTAAAATTCGCAAAGCCGCCATCTTGAGGTTATGTAAACAATTGAACTAAATTAGATACCAGCGCTTTACAATATGTATAAACATTTCCTGTACCAGATTTCATTGCTTTTGGAACATTAAATCGCGAGAAAGGTCTATTTAAAATTTTCAAATTCGCTTGGCCGCCATGTTCGTTTTGTAGTAAGCGGTTTTTGAAAGTCTTATAGATGAACATCCAGTAGTGCCCTTTATCTCAGTACATAATTTCAGGGTGATACCGCTAATAGTTTCAGAGATATAGAATGCCGGTGAAATATTTCGCACATCCGCCATCTTGTGGTTATGTAAACAATTGAACGAAGTTTGATGTCGGTGCATTACAATGTGTATAAACATATACTGTACCAAGTTTTATTGCGTTTGGTTGGTTACATCGCGAGAAACGTCTATTTAAAGGTCGCAACTTCACTTGGCCGCCATGTTGGTTTTGTAGTTAACAGTTTTTCAAAAGTCGCATTGGTGATCTTCTAGTAGTTCCCTTTATCACCGTAAAAAATTCCAGGGAGATATCGCGAATAGTTTCGGAGATATTGAATGCTGGTGAAATATTTCGCACAGCCGCCATGTTGGATTGGTGATAGGTAACAAAATTTGAAGGGCACGGTCGAGGTCGCCCGGAGTAGTGCTATGAACTTACCGAGTTTCATTGAAATCGCTCCAGCCGTTTAGATTTTATTAGGGACACACACACACACACACACACACACACACACTCCTCACACACACACACACACACACACACATACATACATGCACACACACACGGACAAAAGGTGATTTCATAAGCCTATTTTTTTTTTTTCAAAATTGAAAATAGTCTAAAAACGATTAAAAATCAACCCCCAACTTTAACTCTAATCTAAACAAAATGAAACCACGCCAGGGCGGCTGCCGGACGCTACGTTAAGCGACCAGGCGGTGCAAATTCTCCCTAAAGGACTCCTAGTGTGTCGTTCCTCCTTTTCTTGAGTCCACTTTCGTCTAGTTGTTAATTTCCTTCCCTCCGGAAATCCTGGCAATTGAGTAACTTCTCGAAAGTGTGTTCGGTTTTCTATTGTGACTGTTTTAATTCCAGCGTTTTTAATCCCTCTTTTTAAATTTCGACGAACCAAATGGGTTTGGATTAGTAATTGTAAAGTTGAAAATCTGTTTAGTTAGTCTATTGTTGTCCATTTTGTAAATATGCCCAAAACTGTAGTCTTTTCTTCCTCATTACGTCAGTTAGTTTTTCAATTTTAAATATAGCTCTCTGTTTGGCCTTAACCTACATTCTACATTATTATTTATTTTAGCTCTGAGTATTTTTCTCCAAATTCTTCTTTCGCCTTTCTCTATTTTTTCTAGATCTCCAATTCTTGTTTGTTTAAGTGTTTCTGCCACAGTCAGAGTTTCAGGTCTGAACACTGTTTGGTAGGTAGTGTCTGAATTTCGTATTGCAGGATAAGGTTATTTTCTTGTTATATGTATTTTTTAGCCTACTTTGGATTTTTTCAAAAAATGAAAGTGTGTGTGTGTGTGTGTGTGTGTGAGAATGTGAGTGTGTGTACTCTGAATATCTGCCGCCCCCCCCCTCATTTCGAACACCGTGAAACCGAATTGAACGAAATTTGGTACAGAGGTAGCACTAGCAAAGGACACCTCAGTGTCATGTTATATATCGCCGCCTTCTTGACGAAAACGTAATGGCGGCCACCCAAATGTTAAAAGCTTAAATCAAATTACGACGAACCTAATCATATGATCTCTACCAAATTTTGCAACTTTATACCTTTATGTATGCAGAATCTTTTGACCAAACTACAAGGTCATCAGCCCAACACTTTGTGGATGGCGTCCATGTATGTGTGCAAATCGATTCCGCCTATCTATTCAAACACTGTGAAACCGAATTCAACAATATTTGGTACAGAGGTAGCACTACCAAAGGGAACCTCAGTGTCATGTTTTATATTGCCGCCATTTTGACGGAAACGTAATGGTGGCCATCCAAATGTTTAAAGCTTAAATCAAATTACGACCAACCTAATAATCTGATCTCTACCACATTTTGCAATAACATACCTTTAAGTATACGGCATATTTTGACCAAACTACACCATGATCAGCCCAATAATTTGCAGATGGCGGTCATGTATGTGTGCAAATCGTTTCTCCCTATCAATTCAAACACGGTGAAGCCGAATTGAACGAAATTTGGTACAAAGGTAGCACTAGCAAATGCCACCTCAGTGTCATGGTTTATATCGCCGCCATCTTGACGGAAACGTAACGGCGGCCACCCAAATGTTCAATGCTTAAATCAAATTACGAATAACCTAATCATCCGATCTCTACCAAATTTGGCAAAATTATACCTTTATATAGGCAGGATCTTTTGACAAAACTACAAGGTCATCAGCCCAATAATTTGTGGATGGCGGCCATGTATGTGTGCAAATCGATTCCCCCTATCAACTCAAACTCGGTAAAACCGAATTGAAAGAAATTTGGTACAGAGGTAGCACTAGTAAAGGGCACCACAGTGTCATGTTTTATATCGCCGCTGTCTTGACGGATACGGAATGGCGGCCACCCAAATGTTAAAAGGTTAAATCAAATTACGACCAACCTAATCATTTGATCTCTACCAAATTGTGCAACAACATACCTGTTTGTGGGAAGCATCCTTTGACTGAACTACAAGATCATCAGCCCAATAGTTTGCAGATAGCGGCCATGTATGTGTGCAAATCGATTCCCCATATCAATTCAAACATGGTGAAACCGATTGGAATGACATTTTTTTACAGAGGTAGCACTAGCAAAGGCCACCTCATATTCATGTTTAATAACCGTATAGCACGTTGTATTTTAACAAGCTACTACAACCAACATTCAATTATACTCCTTGAAAAGGACAAAGAGAGAAAGTAGGCTATATGCTCTTTACTGAACATATTGTTCGTCACATGAAGCAATTACTTCTTCAATAAAGACTACTTTTTCAGGCTGAAAAACAGATATTTTTCTAGTTAACATTCCTACAACATTTCTGAAAAGTAGGTCTGTTAGGTAGTCAGCTCGGAGGCTAGTTGGATCCTCAAACGTACTGCCGTAGATTAGGTAGGTATTGTGCCCGCCAGACAAGGATGCCGGAAGACCGCTTGACCGCAACGGCCCCTCGATACCCCCATCCACCGAACCCACAACCCTAAAAGGATCAGATGTGCATTCTCAAATCAGCCCGCACGGGACTAGTTACCTCAGGGTCGATCGGTGTTAGTGAGATGTGGAAATGTTATGAACTGACCCAAGAAAGCACATCAAAAACAACAAGAAAAAGAAGAAGTCCAGTCTTAAGTTACCTTCTTTGTTTATTTAGAAACAGCACCCTAACCTACTTCTGAGGGTAAGAATCGGATAAACCGCTAACCTGGATACATGATGAATAGTCCCTAAATGACGTTAAGTTACCCTCTTATGAAATCCTATTATACAACAAAACAAAAAAACAGCAAACTAAGGGAATAATACGTAAGTTCGGCCCTAAGCAATTACAATGAGAAAATTTAATTAAAGCAAAACAATGTGTATGAAACTAGGCTATGATGGTATTATCCCTGACATTTAACGTTAAGGTTATGTTCTGATTTGATCCTATCGGAAAGTTAATCATAGACGTGACGCGCCTATGCAGAAAAAAACAAAACTATCACACAATTGGTTCACTAGAAAAAAACATCAGTAACAAATGGGAACACAAGTCAACAATCCATAAACACAAAATAGAATACACTCTTATATTCAACATCCTCCCTACACAAATCGTCGACTCTTTGTAGACGATTGTCATCTGAATGCATGTCAATGTAGATTGGCAACAGCGTGAACACCGTCATGTCTGACGTTGCATTTGCAAAGTCCAGGCTTCCGTGGATTCGCCTAGAAATTACATTCGAAGATTCAAGGAGTGTCAGCTTGATCTAATTGTATTTAGAAGCATCACCCTCAGGTGAAAAATCGAAGATCGAATCATAACAACAACCACAACAACATACGAAAAATTACATTATTCAAAAAAACTGAAGTTCGAAACTATTTAATTATTAATTTAATTATTTATTGCTTTCAAAATAAAACTATTTCATTATTATTATTATTTATTGTTAATTTATTTATTATTATTTATTATTATTTATTATTATTATATTATTATTATTATTATTATTATTATTATTTCCAGGAAGTGTATTTAATATTGTCATTAGACACGAAGAACAGAATCAGACCCATTAATAAACTCTCACTTCGAGAAGCATCAGTCATCTCGATTCTACAGCATCATCAAAAATCTTCATATGAGCATCACCGCTCAACTTCAATACACGCCAGTCACAGCTGGACTCGTGTTTACAAATACCAATACGTGTGGTCACCCAACACACATCTTATAGAACGGTCGACAGTGGTATAAACATCACCTGTCACCTAATTAACATCACCATGAGCGATAATGCATCGTCTTCATGTGGAACAAATTACCCAATCACAATATAGCACGTTGCCCTGGTCTGATACATCTTCGGTCTGTACAAAAATAAGTTAAGGGCTGCCCAGAACAGCTGGTTACAGCTCTTAAATAATGGTTTCAATCTAATACAAGTTACATTTTACTTAACAAATTTATTAACCTTATGGGAGTGTAAGTTCATTGAGAAAATACTGCTGTGCAGTTCTACGCTAAGTGTAGTATTGAGTTTGTGTGTGCCTTTAGTTGTTGTATAAAGTGACATGTGAATGACGCATTTGCTTGCGGCCGGTATCTTCGAGTGTCTGCTACAGCTTTCAAGGTCCCAATACACTCTCCCGCTGACAAACAATTGAACTCACCGCTTGCTTTGTAACCAGTTCTAAATCCACACATTCAGATGTACGATTGTAATAACGCCACACTTCTGGCATAACAAAAGAATAATGTTGTATTCCAGGTAGACCAAAGATATAGATACTGTATGTCACTCTTCTGCAGTGACTTGAATATATTAAAATGATACGTAGGAGGTATTAAAAATGCTTAAATAAATTATACTGTAGTCATTCCGTCGTGTCTATCGACTGCCATACCTTCCCAAGGATCGTGTGTTCGAGAATAACACACACTTCCACCTTACTTAAGCACATGAAGTTATATTTGCGGCGTTCTTCTTCAATTTATGCATAGTGCTCCCAATGCCTTTCTTAATCATTATATTTACAAATTGCCATGTAGAAATAGACCGACAGGAAATAATAGTTAATCACATAACTACCAAAAAAACAAATCCTGCCTATAACCAACTGTGTGAATACGTGCGGCCAATATCTTATGCTAATTATCCACCACAATTCTACCGTACTTAAATGGTTTTATTTGACTTACTCGTTCATGGTTGGTTGTATGAGATGGATGGCTCTCGGTTTGAACCTGGTCCTCGGTTCACTCACCGACCTTAACCATCGTTTCTTTCTCCTCATGGTATTATTTAGCATCGGCTCTTCCCATGGTTGAATGGTTTACTCGGACATTCCTCCTGCCATAAGGATGGCGGTAGCTTCCGTGTAGTTATAGGTCCCCATGATGGTAGTAGTATTACACGTTGTAGAAGCCTGAATCACTGATTTTATCGGAACAATAATTGTAAAATTTCCACTGATTCTAAACTGTGCGGATATTCAAAATTGCCTTTCTATTTCCGCCACTGACTTTATTGACGCATCTGCATCATATTACACAGACTTTCCTACTTTTCTCACTCCACATTTACATGAGTTTGATAATAGCACTTCAAAATTTTGACAATTTTCAGTTCGACTAGTCACGAATAACAGTTTCAATGCACTTTCCCAATATACCGGTCTGTTCGATAATAGTAATATTAATGGACTCCTCGTCCTCACCCTGTTCATTACCCGAGATCCAGTTGCGGCGTTTTTCACTCACACACGACATGACACAGTACGGTCCAGGTAATGGCGACCAGTGCTTCTTCCTCTCCATCGTCGGGCACCGCGTGAGTCGTTTCCTGACTATGTAAATTAACCGTTTATAACCCAGCATATCATTTACACAACCAGCATTCTCAAAAATTATAGGAAAACTTCATTGGAGTGCCCTTGTTGTCTGAATTGTCCTGTGGTTCATAACCTCACTATTAAATAAATATGTTACTTCAACTGGCGACTTTCCCTGGTTGGTTGGTGTTCCATGGTTGGACGTGTGGTTGAGCTTCTTTGGGATCTTTTTTCTCGGCAATCAATTTTCGATGAGCCGACAATGGTCATGGGGTCATGAGCCTTTCGGTCTCAGTATAAACTAATATTTATTAAAACGGAAGATTGTAGTTTTACGTGACCGTTAATCTCACGATCATGAGGCACGGGACCTCCTTCTTACGTGGAATCTGAACCACAGGACATGCCATTTCACTTTGAAAATCGTACATGCATTGACCGGGAATAGTAATAATTGCCATACTTGCTAAGTTCCTGACAGGTTTTTATTTTTTTATTTTGGAGAGCAGAGACTATCTGTGGGTGTCACTGTAGGTTTGGTAGTGTTTTTAGAGCTATTTGTCTTCACGAGCGAAACATTCATTCCTTAGTTTTCTCCTTTTTCAATAGTCCATAACAATAGCTATCATCATAATCGACTTTGACCATCTAAGGACCACGTAAATAACTCTTCATGATGTCAGTTTTCTTTGGCGCCAGTATTCTTTCATTCTCTTGCTCACGGCTTCTTTCTTTTCAGCTGTCCAATGTTGTTTCTTCTTGGTCGCTGTTTCTGGCTCTAGGAACCCCTCAAATGTGTGTATCTAATTTCTGAAAGTGATTCTGTTGTGGATATCTTGATCAGTGATGTTCATTTCTTGTAGATCCTTCTTGGTTTTAGCAAACCATTTTTCATAAGAGTTACCTTTTCTATTGCCCATGTTGAAGAAGTTAAAAATTTGCTTAGTGAGTCTGTCGTCAGGCATTCTTGAAAGATGTCCAAAGAATAGCCTATCTGGGATTCTGCTGCATGTTTTGTATGCTTCTTTGTTACTACGTAATCGGTAACCTATGTGTCAGTACATATTTTGATCCGAGAATTTCTCTTAAAACGTTTCGTTAATGTGTTTTTTAGTTGTTAGTCCTAGGCATTCTGAAGCATAACAGGCACACTGGTTGAATTACTGTTTGATAGTGTTGTAGTTGAGTTCTAATAGAAATCGCTTTCTTAATAGCTATATCTTAATCATATGTAATTTATTTCAGATTGTGACAGATCTTAGATCTGCACAGACACTCCTCATCATTTATTATTATTATTTTAGTCTAACTACGATATGTCATCTCTATATCAAGTAATTCACTTTTTCATTTATGGTTGTTTGCGTCATGGTTTCATATATTATGTTAGTTATAAGTAAAAGGGACATGCACGTTTTAAATTATATAATTTTAGTCAGAAAGTGCAAATTTAGGGATTTTCAATAAGCAGCCAGACTATGGACTGATATGCTTGAGTTCATGATGAAAGCATCACTACGGTGTGTAACGTCATTGATATGAAGGCATTCCTTTCACGCGGAGTGGTCATATGACAAGAAGGTTTATTGGAAGACTGGATCCGCTGTTACTTAGCAGCACTCGATGTACTTCAACTATGGCATTAAGTAGCGATACGGACCATGTCGAACTAATGCGTTATAGATTGGAAATTTTGTATGATATAGATGGCTGTGTACGAACCTTTTAGTCTGTGGAATTACGCATACTTTTGGTTATGTTATCCGTGTCCTTGGTTGGTGTTGGTATTCTATGGAGCACAATGATATACGATATGTGATAACAGAGGCGAGTTGATTGAAATTGGATTATTGTAATAGTATACGGAAGATATACTGCAAGATTACATATTACTTGGAATTAAATCATACCAAATAAAATGGAAATCACTCACTACGACAATGAAGGAAAAAGCACATACAATTGCACTCATGTCATAGCCCTGGTTAGCTCAACAGAATGTGTGATGTAGCCTAATGCACATTCTGACTAGTGTTCTCATATCTTATTTGTCGAATATAATTTTGTTTTCTTCCATCATTCCATTACTGTTATACTTTCATTTATCAACAAATTCACGTCGTGCAGTATGTTCCCAAAATTAGTATGATATCGATTAATGCAGAATTGCCCCAACCCCCGCAAATTAGGAATCTCGTGTTCTACTTCTTCTATTGATAAATATCACCAATATATATATGAGCGAGTCACATAGTGTCACCCAACAGTAGGGCTCGAAAACCGATATCATATTTCATAGTGCAAGCAGGAATATGCACACAATAGACAATAAAGTTAGGGCTTATTATTTTAAGAGTGTATATATTTGTGCCAGTGATTCTGGAGGGGCTGTCAGATATTGAACTACGTTCACGCACTGTTATCAGGTATTGTAAAATGGAGAGTGAAAATATAAATAGATTAGACAGTAAGGAGAGTGATATTTTGCACGATAGGGCAGAAGCAGTGTGTATTAAGGGGTCGATGAAGGAATCGGAAGGTGGTGAAAGTAGACTGGAGGACTCTACCACGAATGAACAGGGCATTAGTCACAACGTAGTGGGGGGATTAGTTCAGACTGGCTCCAACTACTTATGTCAGAGATTGAACAGGGTAATAGACATGTGAATGCTAGGATGGAAGAGATGAATGCTAAAATAGAGCAGGGAAACAAGAATGTTAATGATAAGCTTGAAGAGATGAGCAAAGTGGTTACTAAGGTTAGTGATAAAGTTGAAATGCTGGCAGATCAACTGTTGAAAGTGGAAGACAAATTAGATAAGGAGTGTAGTAAAATTAGGTTAGACATGGAAATAAATAAGAGAGTACTACAGGATCAGGTAGATGAGGTAGTGAAAGTTAGTCAGGCTAATAGTGAAAATGTTGAGGTACTAGTCTCTAAAGTAGATGGTAATGAAGTAACCACAAAAAGAATAGATTACATTGAAAGGACAATAGGGGGGAGTAATAGAGAAATTTTAATAGGTTAGGCCAAGTCGAAGGGAAGCTTGGTGAAGTGTCAGAATTAAAGAGTAAACAGGAAGTCTTGTCAAAAGAAAGTTGAAGAGAAAGAAGGAAAATTTAAGAAAGAACTTAGGAGAATAGCGGAGAGAACGGAAAGTATGCTAGAAGAAACAATTTTGAATAGCCAGAGAGCATTACGTAAAGAATTGAGAGAAAATCATAGTTATTTAAATGTGGCAAGTTTGTTTAATAAGGAGGTTGACTTACCCAAGTTTTCCAGAAACCAATGTAATCCCATGGAATTTTTAAAATTAGTAGAAAAGAAGTTTGAACGTCAAATTAGTGAAGACTGTATTGAATGGGAAATTGTGTTAGAAATGCTATATATTGCTTTTGTGGGTGAAGCGAAGTCATGGTTTCAGGTATATAGGACAAGTATGACTAGCTTAGAAAGTTTTAGAGAGAAGTTCAGTAGTAAGTTCTGGAATGAGAATATTCAAGGGAGAGAGAGAGAGAAGATAGTGTTTGGAAAGTATAGAAAGCAGGGAGGAGCTTCTATGACAGAGTATTTCTTATCTCATGTGCTGATTTGGCAAAATTTGGATGGTTTAGAGTCTGAGGCAGGCATTGTGAGGCTGATATCAAGGCACTTTCCAGATAGGATTAGAGAAGCAGCTTGTATTCAGCGTACAGAAAGTATTAAATCTATGGAATCTTTGTTAGAGAGCTTTGACATGCTAAATAGTGAATTAGGACATCAAGGGAATGGAGTAAATAGGGAGATGGAGAGAAGGAATAGGAACCATCAGGGTAGCCAACTAGGGAATAATCAGAGAAACCATGACAATCAGAACAATCAGTACAACCAACAAGGATACAATAGTCGTAATAGTGGTTTTAGAAATAATAGACAAGAGCAATATTCAGGAAATGGGGGGGGGGGGGCGTAGTCAGTCGACTGATAGAGGTAATAATCAGCAGCAAGCTTTCCGGGCATCAGAGAGAGATAGGCAATGTGAAGGAAACCAACAGCAACAACAACCTGGACCTAGCAATTTAAACTTCAACTGGACTGCTCAGTAAGGTCAGGGAGACAGTCCAAGGAGAGTTCGTGTCGTAGCTGTATTATTAAGACTGATTCTAAGGTGATTGACTTAGAACTGCGAGATGAATTATTTAGTGACCTTAAAAATAACAATCATGATGAAGTTAATAGTGAAGTTGTTACACCGGTGATTGAGATTGAGATATGGGGTAAGAGGGTCAAGGTTTTACTATATTCTGGCAGCGAGAGATCTTGCATTAATGCTAAGTTGAGTGAAGAATTTAGGCCAAGTCAACGCATTAAGGAGATCCCGGTACGCAGTACTTTTATTGTTACTGCTGTGGGTAATAGGTCACAGAGAGTAAGTAAACAAATTGCGGAGCCTGTTAATAATATGTCTGAATCTGTTAGCCAACCTTGTTTGGTGGTTCCTAACCTGGTATACGACATAATTTTGGGTATAGATTGGTTAACAAGGCATAGAGCTAAGATTGATTTCCATTTAGGTAATGTTTGTTTATCTTGGGGTCAGATAAACCATGAGGTGAAGTAAAGTATTATATAGGCGATAATTATAATAAACATAAGGTTTGTTTAATAAGTGAGGACACTAATGTAAACTTGATGAGCGAGAATAATATTTGTGACATTACTGAAATTATCAGTTGCCGAGTAGGAACTGTTATATCTGACCCTGTGGGAGATATTGAGCAATCTGTTAAGGAATGTGAGTTAGATGAGGAGAATAGAACGGCACTTACTTCATTATTAATTAAATATCAGGAGGATTTTAGTGACAAACCCGGTGTAACACACTTATATCAACATAAATTTGATGTTCATGACAGATCGATATTTGTTGGGCCGAGGTATCCTATTGCCCAAAAATATGCTAGTGCTATTGAGGATCAGATAAACATTATGCTGGAATATAACATTATTGAACCTTCGAGTAGTCAGTATCTTAACCCTTTGGCTTTCAAGGTGACAATCTATCGGTACCCACGGGTCCTGCGAAAACTGACACGGCAACGATCCGTCGTTACCCGTCTTTTTTATTTTTAGTTCATTATTTACGCGCCAGGTAGCAGCATTTTTGCACGGAATAAGAAGAGTATAGTTGTATCTCACGTTATACTCATACTCCGCGGGAACTTCCGGCTATCCGTATTTATCGATATTCGTAGAGTCTGAAACATGTGCTCACTGGAGTTTCGTATCTTGTTTACATCGTGTTCGGTGGCAAACTTGCGTTCATTTCTCTGTGTTTTCGTACGTGATTATATAGTAAAATTAAGTTATATCGTACGCAATATATTTAGATAACGTGTTAGTTCATTATTTAAATACTTTTCTTAGCTAATTAGTTGCATAGTGATAGTGAAGTGTTAGATATAGTTCAGTTATATTAGGCCTAGTTATTGGCCGTGTGTGACATGGCGGAACGACTTCATTTGGCTGATGATGATATCACTGAATATCTTGATATTTATTCAAGAGATGATGATGTTTCTCTGTCCGAATCGGAAAGTGTAGAGGATAATGATGATCCAGTAATATCTTCATTGGTGAGTGCTACATATTCGTTAGAAATCTGTGTTTTATGCAAAAATGGCTAACATTTTTTAGTGTTACATCATTCTAAACATTTTAATTTATCCTTGGATCTAATGCACATAAAATCTTGATATTTACTATGCTAATAAGTAATATTAAGCCTTCCTATTGACATGAATAACAAACTTGGGCTGTAAATACCATTTTCTAGAATTACCTCCAACATTTCAAAATCTGAAATTTGTAATTTTGATTTCACATTTCTTATTTTTTAACATTCAACCTTTTTGGTTTAGATACATGACTTATTTACAGTAGTAATAATAAGTGATATATACTCTAAGTTTACCAACGTTCATATTGATATCTTCATTGGTGTGCCATCCGTGTAATTTTAAAATACGTGTGTGCGTCGTGTGGTAAATATGGCTGTCAGTTTTGACACATCCATCAGCTGAGAGCTTGAAAGCAAAAGGGTTAGTCCTCTTGTTGTGATTCCGAAGAAGAATGATTTTGTTAGACTGTGCATTGATGCTAGGCTATTGAATATGAGAATCCAAGCTGACCAGCAGCGTACTGAAACTGTTGAGGAGTTAGTACAACGTTTTGAGGGTATGGAATGGTTTACTACGGTAGATCTTTCAGCTTCGTTTTGCAGATTCCACTTAGAATAGAAGATAGGCCTCTTACGGCTTTTGAATATAAGAATAGACTGTATCAATTTACTAGAGTACCTTTTGGGACAAAGACTTCTTCGGCTGCACTTATTAGGGCTATGAGTATTGTTCTCGGTAGAGAGACAGGAGATTTTGTGACGAGTTACATTGATGATTTAGTTGTAGCTTCACGTTCATTTGAAGAACATATGAAACATTTAGGGGTGGTTTTTGACAAGTTAAGAGAAGGAGGATTCACACTGAAGCTTAGTAAGTCTTCATTTTGCGCACATCAAATTATTTTTTTGGGACACACCATATCTAATAACGGGGTTAGACCTGAACAATCTAGGTTAGATAAGATATACAATAAAGTGATACTTCGGAACGTGAAACAACTGAAGTCATTTTTAGGCGTATGTAAATATTTTATACGTTTTGTTCCTGTGTATTCATAGTTGGTAGAGCCATTTAGGGATTTATTGAAAGGTAAGTCGCAGTGGAAGTGGACTGCAGTTCATGATATGGCTTTTGAGAGGTTGAAGAAAGGTTTTATAGGAGCTCTTATGTTGAGATACCCTAGGTTCAATCGTAAGTTTGTTCTGATGACCGATGCTTCGGAGACTGGTTTGGCAGGTTGTTTATGTCAGGAGGATGACCAGGGAAATTTAGGGATTATCTCGTTAGCAAGTCGGGGACTTAGTCCGATGGAGAAGAGGTATACTATTACAGAAATAGAATTCTTAGCCATAATTTATTCAATAAGTCAGTTCCGTATGTATATTCTAGGCAATAAGCTAGAGTTTAGAACTGATCACCAAGCATTAACTTTTGTGAAGACATGTAAGCTAACAAACAATCGTATGACGAGATGGATCTTAGCATTAAGTGAAGATGATTATACTATATGTCACATTAAGGGTAAGGTTAATGTGCTTGCGGATTACTTGAGCCGCACAATTCATGGTTGTGATAATGGTATTCCTATTGAAGTGAAGGAAGGCATCTTAATTTTCAATGGCTCTATCCCAGTATATGAGGATGAGAGGTCTAAATTACTGATGTTACTATCAGAACAGGAGAAGGATATGGAATTGTCTGTTATTCTGAACCAGTTACGTGAGGAGGAAGCTGGCCAATCTGTTACTTTCGGGAGGTATACTTATATATTAAAGAATGGGTTTGTTAGTCATAGGAGTAATAATAATGAGTGGAAGGTGTGTGTGCCTATGTCACTGCAGGAGGATATGACATGGTATTACCATAAAGAGCTGGGACATTTCAGAGCTAGTAAGGTCCTCTACGCTATTCAAACTTTTTTTCATCTGGAGGCGAATAGGAAGGTACATCAGGAATTTGCTCGCTAAATGTGATTTGTGTCAGCGCAGTAAACATCCTAACAGGCATTTGGAAGGTCCATGTCAGGCTGTTATTACGGAGAAGCCTGGGGAGTTGCTCTGTGTGGATCTCTATGGTCCATTAGTGAAAACTCGATACGGATTTCAGTACATTTTGGTAATTCTAGACGCATTTAGTAAATATGTCAAGTTGTATCCCTTGAGTAAGGTCACTGGGAAAGGTTGTGTTATAAAAGTCATAGACAAATATATCCCTGGATTCGGTAAGCCACTCAAGATACTCTCCGACCATGGTAGCCAGTTTACAGCAAAAATCTGGACTACCAAGCTGAAAGAACTGAGTATCCAAGTTGTCTACTCTTCGATTAGATATCCTCAAGGGAATATGGTGGAGAGCAGGCGCGGATTCAAGGGGGGGGGGGGTCACGACCCCCCCCCCCAAACGGAGACCAAATTTTTTTGCAAACTCAAAAAACGAAAACACAATTACCAGACAAATAAATCTTAACGAATTTTAACTGAAAAACTGTTTTATTTTATTTTATTCAATACTGAAATATCTTTATTCGAATTATTATGTTCTGTTACAACTGTACATATTTACAACTTCAACCTCTTATATAAAAACGATTATTTATACAACAAAATCAACTCATCTACTTTGTTTAGCAAACCTTGTGATTACCGAATCGAAGTTTATAGTGATGCCACGATGAATGTATAGCAATGAACGGATAGGAATTTTGGGATTTTTTCGCATCAAAAATTTTTGCCGACGTCCAAACTGCAATCTTGGTTGGCAATTTGAGCTGTGACTTTCTCCCTTTGTCGGTACCAACTTGACTTGCCGAAACTGTAACTTACCTTGATACTTTCCTCGAAGCTCGATGTAAAAGTCGCAAAACACGCTGTTGTAATTTGTACTAATATTTTTGGTTCGCTAAACGCATCAAATTTCTATCCATGAAGCTTGCCAAAAAATTGGTCTGGTTTTGTACGTTTGGTTATTTTGTGATTACGTTTTTAGTGATACCATTTTTCTTAACAATTTCGATTCTCTGACCCCCCCCCCCCCCCAAAGCCAAACTCTAGATCGATTCTCTGACCCCCCCCAAAACCAAGCTTTAGATCCGCGCCTGGTGGAGAGAGTAATGCGAGAAATTGGGAGAATTTTCAGAGCTTACGTTAACCACAAGCACAATTCATGGTTTTCAAAACTTAACGATGTCGAAAGATGATTAAATAACACTGTCCATGAGTCGACTGGGTTCTCGCCTTTTGAAATTCATTATGGAAGGAAGCCGTCTGATGAAATAGCAAGGATGTTAGGATTAGTTAAATGAGAGGGTCAATCTCAGGAGTTAATACTCCAGTTTGCCAGGACTAATTTAGAAAAGACAGGTGTTAGAAGAATTCGTCAACATACGAAGGGGACTCCTGATGAATTTAGTGTTGGTGACAAAGTTTTACTTCGGATTCCGATTCCTTCATCTGCTGAAGCTAACCAGATTAGTAAGTTCTTTCTTTTATATCAGGGTCCATTTACTATTGTAAAACGAATAGGGAAGTGTGCATATTCGTTGCAGAATCATGATGGTTCTATTTTGGGAACATATAACATCTATAACTTGAAGAAATATGTATCGTAGGACCATTAGATCCCATGTTCTATAATGGTATTTTGCCAAGTAAACCTTATATATATAAACTGACACACAGTGAACATATTGCGCCTCAATACAGCAAAGTCCAATCAGGGCGTATAGAATCATGTGCATCAAATTAGTGAGTGATATCTATTATATCTACATGTATAAATGAGTGGCTCCGTATATATATTGATATTATACTGGACCAGTTTGAAGACTTTGTCAACAGCAATGCTTTCTGCCTCTTGGAGATGTATCGTAACAGTTACTGTGCATTCTATGCTGATATTCAAGGAGGTGATGAGGTATCTTTGGGTACTGGAGTACCGTGTGACAAGGCTATGATGAATGAGGGAACCTCAGAAGAGGATGCTCGAGAGAAGATTTGGATGGAGGAGTCCAAGGGTCTCGTTGTGTATGACAGACCTGAAGGAGTTGTGACGGGACATGAGGATCAATATGCCAAGTATCATGTACGTATCTAGAAACTAAAGGAGATTGTCGAAACAGTCAAGCCCAGTGTCATTATTAGTGCTGCAACAATTGGAGGTGGATTCAGTCCAGAAATTCTTAATGTTACGGCCACCAAGAATAAGAGGCCTGTGGTGTTTGCCCTGAATAACCCCACTTACTAAGTTGAGTGCTACATGGACTACTCACAAGGAGTAATTTCAATGAATAGCTTGTATATTATCATGCTTTGTTTTGTACATAATTTTGTAATGTTTTATGATGAGGAGTGTCCTTACACTAGTTTTAAGTTGTATGCTTTTCTCTCATATGCATGTCGTTCAACCATAGGGGGGCGTTCTGTGACAGACACTCCTCATCATTTATTATTATTATTTTAGTCTAACTACGATATGTCATCTCTATATCAAGTAATTCACTTTTTAATTTATGGTTGTTTGCGTCATGGTTTCATATGAGTCGTCGAGTTGCAAAACTCGTTTAATCCACTTGTGAATAAGAATCATTTTCATGAGAAACGCTTCTCTGGACTTTGCCTCACGTATCTTTTGTGTTTGTTGTTTTCTACTGTTTGCTTTGTGTTTTTAGTTTTTGGTTTTGTTTTTGCTCTGTGCTTTTGCTTTTGAATTTTACTTTTTGCTTTTCTTTCTTGGTTTTGGTTTTGTGTTTGTTTTCTGCTTTTGCTTATTTTGAATTTTGCTTTTTGCTTTGTGTTCCTTGTTTTTTGTTTTCTGCTTTTGCTTTTGAATTTTGCTTTTTGCTTCGTATTTTTTGTTTGTTTTGTGTTTGTTTTATGAAAAAAAAGAAACAAAAAACAATACAAAAATTAAACAAACAATTTAAAATAAAACAAAACAAAATCAAGAAACACACCAAAATTAAATTAAATTAAATTAAACAAAGAAAAACAAAATAAAATAAAATAAAATAATAAAATTAATAATGTTACGACATGATCCTTATTCATAAGTGGATTAAACGAGTTTTTCAACTGGACGACTCATATATTATGTTAGTTATAAGTAAAAGGGACATTTACGTTTTAAATTATGCAATTTTAGTCGGAAAGTGCAAATTTAGGGATTTTCAATAAGCAGCCAGGCTATGGACTGATGGGCTTGAGTTCATGATGAAGAAAGCATCACTACGGTGTGTAACGTCATTGATATGAAGGCATTCCTTTCACTCGGAGTGGTCATATGACAAGAAGGTTTATTGGAAGACTGGATCCGCTGTTACTTAGCAGCACTCGATGTACTTCAACTATGGCATTAAGTAGCGATACGGACCATGTCGAACTATTGCGTTATGGATCGGAAATTGTGTATGATATAGATGGGTGTGTATGAACCTTTTAGTCTGTGGAATTACGCATACTTTTGGTTATGTTATCCGTGTCCTTGGTTGGAGTTGGTATTCTATGGAGCACAATGATATACGATATGTGATAACAGAGGCGAGTTGATTGAAATTGGATTATTGTAATAGTATACGGAAGGTATACTGCAAGATTACATATTACTTGGAATTAAATCATACCAAATAAAATGGAAATCACTCACTACGGCAATGAAGGTAAAAGCACACACAATTGCATTCATATCATAGCCCTGGTTAGCTCAACAGAATGTGTGATGTAATGCACTTTCTGACTAGTGTTCCCATATTTTATTTGTCGAATATAATTTTGTTTTCTTCCATCATTCCATTACTGTTATACTTTCATTTATCAACACATTCACGTCATGCAGTATGTTCCCAAAATTAATATGATCGATTAATGCAGAATTGTTCTACTTCTTCTATTGATAAATATCACCAATATATATATGAGAGAGTCACAAGGTTATATTTTTGCCTATTCAAGCAATAGGAATTATTTTGTGTTTTCCGACTGAAAGTTACAATATCAACCCACAAAAACCCAAAGCAGGCGCTATAATGGGGCATACCAAGAAAGTCGAGAAGTAAGGTAGTTAACTATTGACTGCCTCGTGGTGTAGTGACTAGGATTCCTGGCTACCACCCCGGAGGTTTGGGTTTAATTCCCTTTTACTACAAAATATGATTCTGGTTTGAGGGCTAGAACTGGGTATAATGAGCCTCGTGAGGTAAAACTGAGAATAGGAGAGTTCGATTCCCACCTCTGCCACCTAGAAGTGGTCTTCCGTGATTTCCCATTTCTACTCCAGGCAATTGCCGGTAAAATAAACACGTAACATATCTTCTGACATTTTTTACTCAATATTTTGTTGATCTAGTTGCTAAGATACAAGAAACATGAAAGGAATAACTATCAAGGAGTTTATAGCAATGATATCTAATAGCCGGGATGATTCCAAAATTAAGGTCACGGCTGACTCCATTCCAACCCTCGCCTCAATTACAAAGGCACACAAAATAACACAGTTTATCAGACACATTCTACTTGGGGATGATGTGAGTTGTTGTTATTTCAATTACGTGTTTTGCGACATCGTGGCCATGTAGCCCCGTGTACTTGGGTATGTGTGTGTGTGGAGTCTGTCCGATAACCTGTGTTATTGTGATGGCTGTATAATGTGTAGTTATAATTCAGATGAGGATTGGTAAGGAGACGGTTGTTGCCTTAATTTAGGAACCATCCCGGCATTCGACTGTAGCCTAGAAGTGGGAAACCATGGAAAACCACTTTCAGGATGGTAGAGGTAGGAATCAAACCCAACTCAATCTAAGTTTTGTCTCGCGAGAATGAGTGTACCCCGTTACAAGGTTGACACGTTTCGTTCGTCAAGGATACATCATCAGATCAAGTTCAATCAAATCAAACATACCTAAAAGTATGCAAGACAAAAAATTGTTCTGCGAAACACTATTAAAATCTACAATGCTAATAGTCCCCCTCCCGCCTTCCTCCCACTAGAGCAAAAGTAGTCAATTCAAAACTTTCTAGAATTAGGCTTTCTTCGTAGTACAGTTAGATAACATTTATGATTTTCTATATTTCAGAAACAGAGAATGTGAAAAATCAAGTCAACTTTCTTCGCTGACACCTGTCGTTGCTCCCATGGACACGCAGGGACCACAGGTTGGGAAACGCTCTTTCATAGGTTGACTCTTAAATCAATTACCGTCACGGAAATGTGCCTTTCAATTTCAATAATGGGTGAATACGTTTCTCTTTCGACTGGACATAGGCTACTGTAATTTGTGGTGAACTCTTTGTCAACCATAATTATGTGAAAACAAATATAGCTTATTTAACCAAACGCTTAAAAATCACTACGAACTGATTTAATGATAAGAATAAAACTCCAAGATTTACTATAACTTAAGGTGTTGAGAAGTCGAAGTGCTTGATTATAGGGACACAGCAAAAGTAATCCATTCAAAACGCTGTATATCTACGATACAGTAATAATAATAATAATAAAAATAATAATAATAAAAGAGAAACTTATGGTGTTGCATTACAAAAAGACAGAATCATGGATATATATTTACAATTCTACATATTGATACTACTTTGCTAGTAGACGCTATTGATTCTTCCTCACCACTTTTGAAAAGTAATATTTATCATAAAAATGGATGTTCTCCAATTTATTTATTTTTGAAAATAATATCACGATACATTCTTATAATGAGTTTTAATTATCCCTGTGTCAAGACTGTTCCTCTCTTTTGTCCATATGGAATTCATCTGAGAAAATAAACAAGCTCCACACAAACTATATCCTGGTAAGGTAAGACAGAAGCTTACAAGTAACTCTATATTGTAGTTATTTTGTGTTCCTATTAAATATATTCTTTAACAAATTTCAAAAAGAAAACTTGAAAAAATGGCCCTGTTAGCTCAAACAGTTACCAGCGTTTCGCCCCGGTGTACCATTGGGCTCATCAGTTGGTATGGTACACCTGTATCCTTCGGGAACGGTCACTTCCAATATGAAATATGTTACTAAATACTAGTCTATGAACTTAGGTTTGAAAGAGGGAAAAATCAGGGCATTTGCTGACCGTAAAAGATACTGTAGGGACACCGGGACATGGCTCAGAAAAATCAAAAATCTGTGACAGACTTGGTAAAACCGTAACGACTGTCGAAAACAGGGGTCGAAATTGTACCTGATTTTGTTTCGTCAACTTTCACGGCCGAAGCTAATGCTGTTAGCTGTAGTGTATTGTTTTGCCGCGTTTGGAGTTGCCTCGTTATCGACGTTTCATCATCATTACAGTAGGCTTAATCATGACGAAATTTACTTCATAATTTTGTCCTCTTAAGTCGCTGTAGTTTCTGCTCATTCAGCCAGTAGATCAAATTTAACATACGGTAGTTGGTGTTGTCAGTGAGAGATTGTGAAATTACTGGCCCTGGTGCGCTTTCGTGACGTCAGCAATGTAGTTCTGTTGCACCACTTCCTGTAGGGTTAAGTATGACAGGAACATAAGCCACATTGTCTACAAGATGCTGAAAATCACAGAATTAGAACATTGTACTTAACCCATATCATAACAAAAAACACGCTGTAAGCATTGACCCAACATAACCATGGCTTCTGGCAAAACATACATGGTAATTACATCTCAAGTCTTACACTGATCACTCTTATGAAGTCCAATACTGCGCCACAATGTACTTATTTATTCATTACTCTATGTACAACCAGTAGATTACTAATTTATCGTTGTACAGTAGTTGATCACAATGCTGAATGATAGAAGCTTCCAGGTCATCATGGGCAGTGAAATTAGCAAACCAAGTAAATTAAATACTGGACTTCCTCAAGGATCCCACTCTTGTTCAGCCTCTATATATCAGATTTGCCCTCCACAAAATCAAGGAAGTTTGGATATGCTGACGAATGGGCAATTGCTACTAGAGATCCATGTTTCGAAAGTACAGAAGAGACGCTGACAAATGATCTTTCAGCACTGGGAGATCATTTTCGCAAATGGAGACTTCAGCCAAGCACAACTAAGACCGAAGTTGCTTGCTTCCACCTGAACAACAAAATGGCAACAAGGGAACTTACGGTTTACTTCAATAACATCCTCCTTCGCCATAACAGACATCCCAAGTATTTGGGTATAACACTGGATAGAACATTGTCATTCAAAGAACACCTACGTATGACTTCTGACAAAATGAAGACAATAAACATCTTACGGAAATTATGTGGCACCACTTGGGGTGCCAATGCAACTACTCTCCGTTGCTCAGCTCTAGGTTTAGTTTATTCTGTTGCTGAGTATTGTGCTCATGTGTGGATAAATAGTCCGCATGTAAGATTAATAGATGTACAATTGAATAACACCATGCGCATGATAACAGGAACAATTATGTCAACTCCTAACAATGGCTTCCTATTCTCAGCCACATCCCACCACCTCATTTGCGGCGATGCAACATTTTGATAAGAGTATATAGAAAGATCCAGACCAACAAACAACTACCAATCCATGGAGACATTGGTGATCTACATGTGAAACGATTACGTTCAAGACATCCACCTATCTGCACAGCGGAGAATCTTGCAACTAACAAATTCAACCTGACTGAGCGATGGTCTTCTGATTGGAATTCGTTTGCCCCTCCATAGAGTACAGTAATGCCATGCATAACTGATCAGGTGCCAGAGTTCACTCAGCCTAGAAAGACCTGGTCAAAATTAAATAGAATCCGGACCAATCACGGTGTATGCGGGGATCTCCTGTACAAGTGGAGGAAAAAGTCTTCGTCATGTTGCGAGTGCGGTGCTGAACGATAGACTGTTCGGCACCTAGTTCAGGAATGCCCACAAACATCTTACAGTGGTGACTTCAGCGACTTATTCCTAGGGACACCACAGGCACTTCATTACGTTTCGGAACTTGATGTCAAATTGTAAATAATTTTCATGTATGCCGTACGATAAATAAATAAAAAAATAAGTTGATCACAAGATGATACTCTTATATTCGATACATAACGAATGCTATCTTTCCCTGACGGTTGTTTGTCAATTATGTGGAATCACTTGACGGATCAGGAAGGTTATGAAAAGCTATGAATGACGCCGGACAATGTATGCATGTGTAACTCTTATAATTGAACGATTTACTGTACATAAATGTATCAAACGTTTTGATAATAGAAATATATTCACGAACATAACATTGTATGGTCTTCGTTTTACTGCCGGAAGGGTGGTGTGGTAGTCATCTTGTCCACACTCTACATCATTGAACCTGTATTGATATGAGCCGTTAGTCGGTGGCGAGAGTATTCCGCAGATCTCCTCTATAAACGTTTTAATTTCTGTTCCGCCCATTAAAACAACAATAACTAAGTAATACTTTTACTGCAAGATTTTTTTATCTAATTAAACTCATGTCACTGCTCATGTGCACATGTTACTCACCCGAAGGTCACAGACTCTACAACTCAACTTACTGTACTCGTTGCAGGTATTAAAGACACAACCAACCCTTGAATCCTAGTTCGCGTGCATTTTTGTAACGAGTAACTTGAACATGTAAATGGGCTATCTATATCTGGCGTAGTTTTGTAAACCTATACAGTATAATTTATCGTGCTTGAAAACTCACGGAACACCTAAACTGCGTCCATTTCAAGATTATTGGTATAAAATATCGCATTTCTGCTGCTCATGATGCACTCTACTTAAACGTACAAAAAACGTACAAGCACTACATTGCCTACTTCACAGAAGGATTAGGTTTACGCGCCATGGCCTGTCTTTCTCATTGGCCGTGCAGTATGATAGAATGGCGTGTCCGTTATTTCAGTGAACAATGACAGTGGTGATATATTATTTCTGTCAAGAGAACTAACAATGCAAATCCTAATCCCGTTGTTAACATTACCGACGGTACTAGGATATGAGACGTAGTGAAAACACTACTTTCAGTAGAACTCGAGCCAATTTTAACACGTACACTGTCTCTATGATATTCTGCATTTCCCCACTGGGAATTCAAGCCTGCCTCCAAAATATGTAATATATGTCTATTGACTTGACTGATAAGAGGAAAATTCTTCCGCATATAAAGGGCAGAATAAAAGACCCTTACATCCTTTTGGAAGAGGTATAACAGACTTCGCCCTGTGGCATCATGATACATGAAGCCACTTACATACCGAACAAAGCCTCGAGTGAAGATGGCAGCAGTTTCTCCCTCCGCTACCCTCAGGATGGCAGCGTTTTCATCCTCCAGATCTTCCCTCCGAGCCGCTAAAGGCGAAGAGACTACCCCATCAAACAATGGCATAAAACTTACATTGAGATGTGAATCTATTAGAGCTTCTTCGTTGGTTATTTGTTGTTCAAACCCAGGATTTGTCAGCATGCTGACCAGGACAGACTGAAAAGTGATGTTTATAAAGAAGCAATAAGCGATCCAGAATATGAAGAAACCCCTTAGGGATGGGGCACAAGGTATCGCTTCAACAGGAATGCCTAATAACCCTGCCCATGAGTTCAGAGCACAGCGTGATAAACTTCGATGGCATTCAGTATCCCGTTGATGTCTGCTATTGCAGAATGATGCCAAGATATAAGGCACAAATGAAGCAATCCCACATGATATCAATATAATCAGCAAGAGTTCTGGAGATAACAAGGCGTCAACTCTCTTCCAGTACGGTTTCTGCTTTGCCGAAGGGACCACCCACGCGAAACCATCTTGGGCATATACTACCGAAGGACGAAAGAACTCATTCCTACGTATGCTAAGAGACATTGAGCCAATAGCAATGTCTGACTTCTTGGTTTGTAGTTCACCAAGCATTCCTGACCATTTACCTTCTCTCAGTCGACCTCTGGAATACACGGAAACGGGATTTACAAGAAATAGAACAGTTAGCTTCATTTTCTCAGCTAACGTACGAATTAAACCAATCTCCAATCCGAAGAGGCCTTGCATATTATCCCTACCACTGTCTTTACTTTCATGGGGTAGATGCTTTATCACATATGGAGGAGATTCCATGACCGAAATTGTGACATTGCATCCTTCGAAAGTTTCAGGTACCTTATCACGTAGGAGGTGAATTAATGGAGAGATATTCACACCATCACTGCCTGAATTACACCCATCCATGAACACAACAGTTCCCTCATCCTGACCACATCTTCCTGGAGGATGATATGGGAACAAGCTGTACACCTGTACTGAACTGTGGTTTTCATAAAGGACTACAACGTCATATATTTGTCTTTTCCAAAATTCAGCCAGCATTTCTTTTATTAAATCCATGTTGTTGTTCATAGTCTGAGGAGCAATCACCACAAATCGCGCTTGAAAAGTACTCGTCACTCTTCTCTCCAGTTGATCCAAAAACTTAACAACTGCCTTCTTTGATGTGTTTAGAAGTACTACGATGTAACTTCTCCACACTGGAGTACGCTTATCCAGGAATGAGGTCTTCATATTTACCGCCCATTGGCCATCTGCATGGAGTAATACCAGGAGGCGCTTCCATTCATCATCTTCTGATTGAGTTCCATTGCTATACCTTTTATTTAGTACCGATATAATCAACTCTGGTTGTAACAAATATTTGCGAGAAATCTGCACTGCACACGACACTATTGGAGACTCGGGTCTTGTTGTGAATTCGGCAGCATTTTGTAACGATGCATAGGTTGTTGCCAACAGACAGAGATTCATCACCGGAATACAGCTCCTCATCTGCAATGAAAGATTGATACAATTATAAAAGGTTATCTCCAAGTTTCTTCACATGAGTCAAGGTACAGGGTCTTTCACTCCAAGTGGGGCCGGTCGCGCGGCACGTGGAGGGTCGGACGAGCACATGGCAACTCGCTGAGCTTGGGGTCGAGAGAGCGCCCGGACGAATCGCATGTTAATAACAAGCACACAATAAATCAAGGTAAAATCACTACTCAACTTGTCACAGATGATGTTGAAAATGTCCTCCACCTGCATCTACACATTTATGGCATCTTCTAAGGAAATTTTCATTCACACGCATTAGTTCATCTACCGAGGTAGCCTCAATTTCTCTCGTGATATTTAGTTTGAGTTCATCTAGAGTGTGAGGGTTTGTTGCATAAACCTTATTTTTCAATTTTCCCCTTAAACAAAAATTGAAGCAGACTTTAAGACTTAGCAATAACACGTTTTAAAATTTGGAAACCCAATAACAATTTAACAATAACCACGAACACACGTTATAAAATTAAAATAGGCTATAAAAGAAACATCGAAGTCAACTTTACTTGTAGAATCATGCGTCGCAAGTTCTCAGCTCCGTGTTGCCACGTGCTCGACTTTCTACCTGCAGCGCTGCGCCAGCCCCACTAAGAAAGGAGCGTACCGTACTGAAACTCTTCAGTATACAAACGACCTTATTGCCCTCCACTGATGACGTGATAAACTGTACATCAGTTGGGTGACCTTGGAGGTCAGCAAAGAAGACGAGAGTCTACGTTAAATGTGCGTGTAGCTTGACCGGCTAGTGGTGAAACCTTAAGGTCGAGCTGCCTGATATGGCCGGGCAGGTTTCCAACCACGTTTCGGTAGTGGGGGGAACAGCGATAGTCGTGTGTCCCCGTCCGTCGTCCTATCAATATTGTTTGTACCTAGAATATTTGCGTGCAATCGACATGAATGCAACGCAGCATTAGGACCAGACACAAAAGGGGTCTACTTTCCCCAGCGCTTTATCTTCCCGCTATTGATACTGCAACTCGACATTGACGCTTCAATGCACTACCGTTGAAATAAATGTGTAGCACACCCCCACCTAGCTGGATGAAGTATTCACTATCTTCCCGTAATGATGGCAGTTATGTTTTCGCGCCAGGTTTACAAACTTGGAGAGTTTCTCCGTCTATTGATATGCTTTGTTCTGTCTTTGGTTGTTGGAAAATAGAAAATGGATCTAGCTAAATATTCCATCAGCACTCAGCTACTGTGTGAGATACTCTCAGCCATTGTCATAACCAGCAGGGATCACTTATCATCAGATTATTCCACTGGATCACACTTTAGTTGGTTGGTTGGTTGGTTCCTCAGTTTAGTGGCTGCGACAACGCGGTCATGTAGCCCCGTGGAATTTGGGTGTGTGTAGAATCTGTCTGATAACAGGTGTTAATTGTGATGGCTGTATTAGTGTGTGTATCTGTTTTTTAATTCAAGTAAGGACTGCAACTTTGAATTTTTCAAATAGTTCCTACTTTTACCGCCACCGTCAACGACTACTAGGCCTAGTTCAGAACTCAGCTACTAAATGCCACCGCAGTCGGCTCTTGGCAACGAACGTAGAAGCCTAAGAGCGTTGATTACATTCCTAACCTATACAATTTAGCTTCACACAGGTGTAATTAGCGGAAGGTTCTTTAACATGCCATAAATCTATGACATGGGACCGCCGGCTGGATCACACTTTAAAGTGTGTTGCATTTTAAGATATATTCTATTGGTTATTTTGATTTATTTATTTATTTATTCATTCATGCGCTCATTCTATCATTCAGTCAGTTATTTATTTATTTATTTATTTATATAGTTATTTTCTATTTATGTACTGAATTTTATATTTATTTATACGATCGTATTATGGGATAGATAGACTGTACATCCTGCCAATCCAACTGTAGTGCAAATAAACGCAATACGTAATTAATTGATATCGACGAGAAACATGTTATCTGCAATGTTTCAATACAGGTAACGACTAAATGTCACAAGTTGAATTTAAAAAAACCATTCAGAAAACAGAAAAACAGAACACACTGCCACACCACAACTTCTATTATTTTCTCTCTGTCTCTCCTCTGCGTTAATCGCGGGCTATCCGCGACAATTAAAGAGGATTACGAGATCGTGGCAAGTACATCATGGTTTTACATAAACAATTTTAGTGTTTTTTTAGTGTTGATTATAGATTTTTACGTTTAATGATTGTTGTTCATGCTGTATATTTATGTAAGGGTGGATTATGTACAGCCTGTTCCGGTTCAACACGAAACTGTAAAATGGGTTGCCTACCCACCCGCAATCGGCTTGAAATCTGATCGTAGCGCGCTAGCGACAGGGCTGAGTTCGATTTCACTGATTACCGACTTCTTATGCAGCATTGCAAAGTACTTTGCTCTTTCAAAATATATTTACACATGCTTCACAATAAGTTTGAACGATTTCTGTTTCAGAACTTGTTATTTTACGCTTCTGTTAATGGCTTTTGCAGAGCATTTCTATGAAATAAAATTTTATTTTACAACATACGAGGCCTATTCCAAAACTAAGGTCCGTTTATTTTTTTTAAATTAACCGAACATTTTATTTTGAAACCACATTTATTTTCAGGTTTTACATACCATTCTCTTTTTGCTACATAGTTGCCTCGTTATTTAGGCACTTGTCATACCATAAAACTAAGTTCTCAAATCCCTCTGCATAAAAGTTTGCCGCCTGCTCTGACAACCAAGAATTCACACTTGAGGAAAATCCATTGATAGAGTGGTTATCATGAATCTTCGGTCCTAGTGAATTTTCGTGTCAAATGCAGTCACCAAGTCATCTGTGATCACAGACCTGAGCGTTCTTCGTCATGAACATTTTCACAGCCACTTTTGAACTCGCGTACCCATTTTCTCACTTTACCTCCCGTCATTGCATTATCACCATACGCCTCACAAAGTTGACGATGAATGTCTGCAGCCGACTTGTTTCTTGCACTGAAAAAACGTATCACAGATCGTACCTCACACGCGGCGGGCGAATCAATAATCTTGAACATTGTAAAGATGCACAGTTCAGCGTACAGGTTAGCTACACAGCTGCAAAGGACGCCTGCTTGTTCGCAAAGGATGCCGGGAGGTAGCGGGCACGCTTGTTGCAGCGTGCGCACTAACTAGGGGCTTAAATAAAAAAAACGGACCTTAGCTTTGGAATAGATGATTACAACTCAATGATTTAGTGTTGTATTTTATTTACAATACAATTTATTGCTTATTAACCCAATGCCGCAAAACGAGTTACAATTTGGAAATGATTTGTTACAAAATTGTAATCAGTCTTCGATGCGACTAAAAAAATTAATTTATCACAGACGTTACATCTACTGCAAATGGACATTTACATAAGGTGTTCGAAGAGGCGTCCTTCATTTTCCAAGCAGAGGGCCACTCGTCGCATGAAGTTCTCTCTTGCGTTCGACAACATCTGAAGAGTAATTTCCACAAAGGATTCGGTAATGACGAGCTCTATTTCTTCGGGTGTTTGTGGTGATCTTAAAAATACTCTCGACCTGACTCGACTCAGCCCGGTCGCTAGCGCGCTGCGAGCAGATTTCAAGCCGATTGCGGGTGGGTAGGCAACCCATTTTACAGTTTCGTGTTGAATCGGAACAGGCTGTACATCCAATGGGAATTCTTAGTCTTTCTCAATCTCAATCTCTCTCTCAATTTGCATAATGTTGTTGTTGATTTTTTTATCAAAGCTTCCTAGGGACTCACAACTTGTGGCAAAATTGCAACCATGGGGCTCCAGCAGATAAAGTCTGACACCAAATATTTAAGATATATTGAGCTATAAAGTCATTTTCCAGTGTTGCCATATTGACAATTGATATTGCAACTTTCAGTCAGTCAACACATTATAATCCCAATTATAGGGGCATGCAAGAAACAACTTGAAAAAAGTTACATGTGATTAATCACAATTCTTCAGGTTGATCTGTGCATTCCCCAGTAAATGGGATTATATTGTTTTGACCGACTGAAAAGTTGCAATATCAAATCAATAAGATAGCTTACATCCGATTCAATCGTGAATAACAAAATTTAACGAATTATATACAAACTAGCTTCGCCCGGGAACAGTTATGAATGCATTACGTGATAAGCGTTTTTTTTTTTTTCGATGTCAGTGAACTACGACCTATATCCGCTGTCCGTCTCGGCATGATGGATTAAAATCACTGACTGGACTATTATATTATCATGGAGATGCATGTGAAACGAATTCTTGTCAGACGTAATTTAAGAATGGCGAGGTGCATGAAACACAAATCCCCTTTCCGTCCAATCTTAACTTGACTCTGAATTTTGCGGAACGAAAAGTTCACAGGCGAAATGAAGAAAAGCCGAGTTGCACTTCCAGGGAAACTCCAAACACAACCACTCTTCTCTGAAGTCTTAACTCAACACGACTCGACAGTTTGCTGCTGGCTGTAACTGTGGTGATAGGCTCGCCCCTAGATAGCTCGTAAACTGTCGTCTCAGTAATTGAATGGAGATTGTTGGAGGAAATGAAAACGTAAAAGCACTTATAGTGGACGATGTATTGAAGATAGAGATATGCTCTCACGGACATTTTTGTAGAACTTTTCATGCTGAACAATTCTTACACTCATAGTATAGAGATAATTTTAACGGTTTGCCCAGCGTAAGCTTAAAAACCTCACGGACGTTAGGTTTTTTCCCCGACTTCTTCACTGTAATCGTTAGTGCTTGGCCTCCTTTGATTATAAATAATTTTCTACAGAAACCTTCCTCGAGATATCCTTTATAAATGGTGAAAACCGCATCAAAATCCATCCAGCGGTTCTCGAGATTACCCGTGACATCCAAGAATCGGGGACTTCGTTTTATACCAAGTAGAGATAAATATCGTTTGCACTTCCACTTATTGGAATTTCTCCACCTCATATCCGAAGAATGGTAGCTGCAGCATCTGAGAAGAAACGGCAAGAGACCGATTCAAGGCATCCACTTTTTGGTCAACAACCAGCCCTAGAGAGACTTAAGTCCAGAAACAGCTTTTTGAGGGGAGTAACAGCCCTCGAAGGCTCACAAGAAGCTGCCCGTGTGAAGACATGGAAGACAGAAATCAAAGACCCAATTATTCCTCTATCAGAAAAAATGTCACCTGGTCACAACTTACCATATGGAATTTGGAAATCTTTGGACAGGATGAGGACGGGGGCATCACGCTGCAAGAACAATCTCAAGAAATGGAACATGCTCGTCAACAATGATGAGTTCTGCGTCTGCAGCATGTTACAAGATCCAGAACACCTGCAGATCTTCCCCTTGTTGGAGAACATAAATATGTTCAAATTATGATCTTATGGCTGCAAATACTAATGCTGTAACTGTTGCTATTTACTGGCAAAATGTAATTTGATTCGGACAAGGAAATTAAATAAATAAATAAATAAATAAATAAATAAACTTCCACTTATTATATTCTTGACTGGATTTGCGTTTCTGCATCGTCGTGGATAAAGAGTAGCCTGGCTAATAAAAGTCAAAGAATAAAACTTTACGGCCTTAGAGGGAGTAGACAAGTGGGAGAAGTCCTGTACATGTTTGAGTATCTTGACAGCAAGTATGTAGTGCTCGATTCCAAGCTCTATGAACTTGCGGGGTGAGGAGAAATAGCAGGGAAGGGTCAACAGCCCACCGTGATATATGGTATTCCTTTCTATTCCAATTCTGCTAACATTCGGCCGTTTCTCAAACCACTGTGGTGTTAGGAATGACTGAGTGAGTCACCGACCAATGTATTTGGTTCGGTACTATGCACGGACCGAGAAACCTCATCACTCGTCAACACCACTACTAATAGTCCACGAAGCACATTCCTCTCAGGTTCACGCAGCTTAGACCCGAGCAGTAATAGAGTACGGACGGTATATGGTGAGGTTTCAAGGTCAAGCTGTCCACTCTGGGCAGACAGATTGCCAGCCACGTTCCAGTGGTGGGGAACAACGTCAACATTCACTCATCGGCCGCCGTGCTCTCAATAGCGCGTGTTACTACTTAAAATCTGTACATACTATCGTCTTGAGATCTGCGCAGTTAAAAGGAGCGCTCCAGTGCTACGGCTCCCCGCTACTGATACTGTACTGCTCGAGTCTAAGCTGCGTGAACCTGAGAGGAATTTGCATCGCGGACTATGAGAAATGGTGTTGACGAGTGATGAGGTTTCTTGGTCCGTGCATAGTACAGAACCAAATACACACATCAAAAAAAGTTTTGCATCACCTCGGTTCCAAGAGTTCCGGAACCTTTAAATACAAAGGGAATAGAGATCAACACAAACAACATTTCAGCTCGTTTTATTGCTCATGAGACCCACACATTGCATGTTATACCATCATACAGCTAGACTTTCAGCATTTGTGGTCCAGATTGCAGTACACACCACTACCTCTAATACCCAGTAGCACGTCCTCTTGCATTGATGCATGCCTGTATTCGTCGTGGCATACTATCCACAAGTTCATCAAGACACTGTTGGTCCAAATTGTCCCACTCCTCAACGACAATTCGGCGTAAATCTCTCAGAGTGGTTGGTGGGTCAAGACGTCCATAAACAGCCCTTTTCAACATATCCCAGGCATGTTCGATAGGGTTCATGTCTGGCGAACATGCTGGCCACTGTAGTCGAGCGATGTCGTTATCTTGAAGGAACGCATTCACAAGATGTGCACGATGAGGTCGAGAATTGTCGTCCATGAAGACAAATGCCTCTCCAATATTCTGCCGATATGGATGCACTATGGGTCGGAGGATGTCATTCAGGTATCGTAAAGCCGTTTCGGAGCCTTCCATGACCACCAGTGGCGTACGTCGGCCCCACATAATGCCACCCCAAAACATCAGGGAACCACCACCTTGCTGCACTCGCTGGACAGTGTGTCTAAGACGTTCAGCCTGACCAGGGTGCCTCCAAACACGTCTCCGACGATTGTCTGGTTGAAGGCATATGCGACACTCATCGGTGAAGAGAACGTGATGCCAATTCTGTGGGGTCCATTCAGCATGTTGTTGGGCCCATCTGTACCGCGCTGCATGGTGTCGGGGTTGCAAAGCTGGACCTCGCCATGGACGTCGGGAGTGAAGTTGCGCATCATGCAGCCTATTGCGCACAGTTTGAGTTGAAACACGACGTCCTGTGGCTGAACGAAACGCATTATTCAACATGGTGGCATTGCTGTCAGGGTTCCTCCGAGCGGCAATCCGTAAGTAGCGGTCATCCACTACAGTAGTAGCCCTTGGGCGGCCTGAGCGAGGCCTGTCATCGACAGTTCCTGTATCTCTGTACCTCCTCCATGTCCGAACAACATCGCTTTGGTTCACTCTGAGACGCCTGGAAACTTCCCTTGTTGAGAGCCCTTCTTGACACAAAGTAACAATGCGGACGCGATCGAACTGCGGTATTGACCTTCTAGGCATGGTAGAACTACAGACAACATGAGCAGCGTACCTTCGTCCTGGTGGAATGACTGGAACTGATCGGCTGTCGTACCCCCTCCGTCTAATAGGCCCTGCTCATGCATGGTTGTTTACATCTTTGAGCAGTTTTAGTGACATCTATGAACAGTCAAAGGGGCTGTATCTTTGATACAATATACACAGTCAACGTCTATATGCCGGAGATCTGGGAACCGAGGTGATGCAAAACTTTTTTTGATGTGTGTACATTGGTCGGTGACTCACTGACTTATTCGTAACACCACACTGGTTTCAGAAAATACCCTATGTTAGCAGTATTGGAATAGACGAGCATGTCAGGTAAAACGGCGGGCTGTCGACAGGCTTCTCAATTCTCGCCTGCTCCTGCTCTGCCTCTGCCCTTCATCCCGCAAGTTCACAGAGCTTGGAACCGAGCAGTACCGCTATCTTGAATCCTCGCCACATACCGTCCGTACTCTTAGATCACTGAGACAAAATACTGGCGAAAAACAGCCTAAGAAACAAGGTCACGATGACGGGAGGGAACAGAACGACGGATTCAAATCAGGAAAGCATCTGTCTCGTCACCCGTCATAATGCAACTTAGTAAATAATTGCTTTCCTCAAAAAAAATCTGAAGTCATAAACTTTGCTTCTTTATGTTTAGGCGTAACTAATCTCAAAACCAACGTGAACACAATTTCCGATAATGCGGATAGTTTCGAGCGATGGAATGAACACTGCCTATTGAGATGTTCAACTCCTGTGCAATCTATGTGATAGATGTGAATCATTCCTTCAATGCACAGTACATTGTCGTCTGTGTCGACCCTTATGATCTCCCTTCCCGATCAACATCACGCAGGGTCTGTTCGGTCCTATTCTAATGTTGGCATAATTTTACGACGGCTAGGCGCGACATTGCATTTGATCCATAATCCTGTGTAAGTTCCTCATGAATCTTTGTGCGATTTAGATGTTTTACCCACAAAAACCATAACGTTATGCGTACTTCAGCATTGAAGTTGACACGCTATTTTAGTCTCCACTGCGATAAACCTCTTACCAGAACTGCAGTAAACATATCTCTGCAGGATGCCGTGATCCTGGTGAGGTTCTCAGGTACAGGCATCATGTGTTTCCCAAATTTTGAGTTCTCTACGTAGTAATAAACTTAAAAATTCACTTTTACTTTCGAATTGTGCCACTATGGACTACGGGTTAACAATCAATATAATTGCAGCTCTCGTTCGTCTACCAGCTTTGATGTCCTGTCAGTATCTCCTGAGCCCAACACTTATGCCTTCTTCATATCTTCTGAAAGAGGTTCCCTCGTATTTTGAGTTCTTAAAACCCTGGTAGTTTTTGACCATTTGTCAAAATTCATTCCTGTCCATAATTTTGTCCTCCGGAATACCGAGTTCTTAAGATCTTTATCACATTTTTGGAACGATCCCAATTTTTTTTTTTTTTTTTTTTTTTTTTTGCCTTTGAGTTCATGAAATTCCCAAATTTCTTTGTCAGTCGATCAGTGGACATTCTGAAGATGCGCCCATAGAATAACAACCTTTTCTTTTTTATTGTTGATGTGATGGTTCTATCTTGCTTCATTCGATTTCAAACGCACTGTATGTGCCCGTCAACCCATGTGTTGTCTAAAATGTTTCTCAATATCTTACGTTCTCTTAACTAACTGGTCGACTATTTCCCGTCTGTTCATAGTCAAAGTCTCCGAAACGTATAATCCTTCAATTTTGACAACCGTCCTGTAGTGTCTTAACTTGGCTCCAAGTTGAAGTTGACACGCCATTTTAGAGACTTATTATTATAGAATTATTTCTTTTGTCGGGTTATGCTGTTACTTTTTCTTGTTCGTTCAGGCGTATCTCACTAGATACTGAGTCCAGGGTCTTCAAGTCCAAGAGTAATCTTCTTTTGTATCCCATGACTTATCCTGCCTGTGACATCACAGAGTTCATGCGAAGGTTCTTCACTATTACACTGATGACGTGATGAACTCGGTGATGTAGGACACAATATACAAGGGAAGAATATGCTCGGACAAGGTACAAATATATGTGACTACATGTATTCAATATATCTGCCATAAATATATTGTATGTAATGTTTGACTTCGAAACTGCTTGTTAAACGAAAATTACAAGTATTGTACAGTATATGGAATAAATAATCAGTGCAGCAGGTCCTACCTTTAGTTTCCTATGTTTAGTGTGGATTAGGTAGCGTACAAAGCTGTAGACGGCAGTCTCGTCCGTGTATGGTGAGGACAAGCATCAGAGTAATGACGTTCTTCCATGTTTGATCATCAGAGCACGTGTGCAAACACAGTCGTTCTTGTATGAAATATCAAAGAAATGTGTCATTTCTTTTTCAACGCATGGACACTGTACTTTTTTGAGGAATAATTGAGCCTATTAGAATGTTCTGTAGGACTATTTGCATACTGTATGTTGTTTGTCCGGCACATAGAACCACAATGGTCCGGTGCGTTGTCACGTGCCATCAGCAAGAATTAAGTTGTCGAAACTGGGTCACCACGACTTTTGGCACATAGCATAGTCTCTTGGATGATTTGTACACTTCAGGTTATCGAAAAGGATTGGAACCGTCTCAATGTAGCTATGAGAAATGCTTTAGGTGTGGTGTTTGATTTTGAATGTACCCTAAGTTTTTATTTATGGCACTAAAAATAGGAAAAGTGTATCAGGTCTGTTTTCAAGACACCGGAACTTAAATGAAAGAAACACCGAGGTACATTATACCAGTCGAGACTGCCGCAACCAGTTACTAAGATTGGGATTCGAACCGCGATATCAAATACAATAAATTGTAGTTTTCCAATTCAACGACCCAACAGCGTAGTCTAGCGCTTTAGTTCACGCTCTATGGCTTCAACGGGGATCTGCAAGTTCGGATATCCGAAGATCCTAATCCCGCCGCCGAGAGTGAAAATGTCAGGTTTTTTCCTTTGGTTTTCTTTCTCCATTCAGACACTTTCCGGGTTGATTTCTTATTTCAAGTCTTACGACAGCTACTCTTAATTCTCGGAACGTAAGGTACCAACCCGGCATTTCCATGGAGAGAGTGTGGAAATTCCGGCAGAAAGCCACACTCTGGATGGTCTCTGTCAGCTTGGGATTCAAACCTTCGATCAATGAAACCCAGCTTCCCAGGCAGTCATTATGCGGCTACGCTGTGGGTTTTGTGAGTTAATACGCACGGCTATGTATGTCGGCAAGTATGTCACTAACCAGATGCCCTCCCTTCTGTCACCCTGCAGTGCATCTCCCTCTTCAGGTTAGTAGGGCAATACAGTGAAAGTCTCAATGTATGCATTGCGGAGGTCAGTATTGATCAGCATGGACAGTGGCAGCTTAACTTGTCAAGATGTGCGCTATTGTCGGACTTGGTCATTGATTACAGTGTGGCCTACAACAAGCAGTCCCTAAATCCTGCTCTCCTAAGTAGGAACGGGCAAACTAACTCCAGTTCCACTCAGCATTACTCACATGATGATCATGGACAGTGGCAGCTTAACGTGTGAAGATGTGCGCTATTGTCGTCTTAGTCATTGATTCCAGTGTGGCCTGCAACAAGCAACCGCTAAATCCTGTTCTCCCCAGTAGAGACGGGCAAATTAGCTCTAGCTCCACATGGTCAGCATGGATAGTGGCAACTTAACGTGTAAAGATGTGCGCTATTGTTATACTTGGTCATTGATTCTAGTGTCGCTAAATCCTGTGTATTCGCTAGTTCATAGAATGGCGCCTCATTGTACTTCTCAGTAGTGAGGGTAACACTCGGTATCGTAAGCTTCCGTATGACCCAACAATAGCACTCAAGGTCAAGCCTGCCCTCAGAGTGAGTCACTATAATGCCGGGATTCCTTATTCTCGGCTTTATTGGTGGTGTGATTTAATGGAGAGAGAAAACTGACAAGAACAAGTAACAATATTAACTGTATGACTGTTTGTTTTAAATCTTACAAAACAATTAAAAACGTTTCCTAGGAAACACATACATCTTTGCATCGAGAAACAATCTTTTACATTTTAGAATATTCTATTTATTACTATTTTTATCAACTTTTTCCCCCTGCTTCGTAACTGACAAGATTGAATTTTCCTATTTTAAAAGTGTTTGTTAAAATTCTAACAATATAGTGAAACTCTAGTCATTTAATTAATTTCAATTTAATTCTGAGCTACTGAAGAAAACCCCTTTTTTTCAAGGATGTTAGTTATTGAGGTTTCAAGGTCCGGAACTACGAGGTCATCTGCCCCTTTTCAATGACGTTTCACAGCCGCAATGGACTCGGAAAGGTTAACTTTGTAGTTGCACTTAACAAAATACTTTTAGAATATAAAAATTAAGAAATTCCTTTCAGCTCGGGAGATGCGAAGCAAACGGCGATGAACATGTCAAAACAAGAGCAAATATTGGCACTTGAATATAAATAACTGTGATTGTAAAAATTGTTAAGCCTGTTTCTGGTGGCAAAGATGTCTGGATATCTTTGGAAATGAGTATAAATATTGTACTAGATTTATTACAGACACAATACAATCATACATTTATTATTGTTGTTTTCTTTAGCCCTTTAAGATGTATATCCCCCTTCAGTGAGTGCGTTACAGTCCATACAGCACGCGGACATTTATACCCTTTATTTCGGAACAAAGAATCTGAAGCATTTGGCGGGAACGATATAAAATGGCCGCCGCGGGCTCCTATTGGCTGGAGTTTGACAGAACACGTTGCCAGCGCATGCGCATTCATTATTTATTTTTATAGTCGCTTGTTAACCGTCTGTGTCGGAGTAGGCTACCTTTTATTGGCATTGTTTCGTTTACTTTTAAGCATTGATTTTTTTAATATATTCTTTGTTTCCATTTCTACTTCGTTTCTGATATTTTCTTGTTGTTTCTATTGTTTACTGTCACAATATTCAAATGTTACCGCCTGTCATCCAATAGCCTACAACTCGACAATGTAGAAGCACATCAATAATATCGCATGAGTGACTTGTTTGAGTGCTCAGAGGTGAATACCGGTATCGTTTTTATCTTGGCATTAATTTTGTATTCTCACGAAAGCTATTATTGACCGTAAAGAGTTAGGGGCAGATGACCTCGTAGTTCCGCCCCTTAAAACAACAATAACGAACTAACTAACTAAATAACTGCTTAAATGCACTCGGCGTTGACTCAAGATCGACTTTTAAAATATTATATTACGCATAATTGTACCGAAATAATGTCTGAAGTGTAGCCTTGTGTATTATTCGAATCGGCTGATTTACAACAACAATAGAACTTGGCAACACAACTCAGCTGTTTCAAGCTCCCGCCATATTCTTCATGCTCTTTCTTTCCAAATACAGGTTATAGGGATCTATTTGTCCAACTCCACTCCGCAGCGCAGCGCGGTTCCTCAATGAGTCTCGTCACAGTCGTTACAGCACACAGTGCTTAAAGCGAGGACGATCGGAACTGGGGAACTATTTGTCCAACGGTCCAACTCTACTGCGCAGAGCAGCGCAGTGCCTCAATGAGTCTCGTCACAGTCCTTACAGCACACGGGGCTTAAAGCGAGGATGATTGGAACTGGGGAACTATTTGTCCAACTCTACTGCACAGAGCAGCGCGATGCCTCAATGAGTCTCGTCACAATCCTTACAGCACACGGGCCTTAAGGCGAGACCGATCGGAACTGGGAAGCTATTTGTCCAACTCTACTACACAGAGTAGCGCGCCGCCTCAATGAGTCTCGTCACAGTCGTTACAGCACACAGTGCTTAAAGCGAGGACGATCGGAACTGGGGAACTATTTGTCCAACGGTCCAACTCTACTGCGCAGAGCAGCGCAGTGCCTCAATGAGTCTCGTCACAGTCCTTACAGCACACGGGGCTTAAAGCGAGGATGATTGGAACTGGGGAACTATTTTCCAACTCTACTGCACAGAGCAGTGCGATGCCTCAATGAGTCTCGTCACAATCCTTACAGCACACGGGCCTTAAGGCGAGACCGATCGGAACTGGGAAGCTATTTGTCCAACTCTACTACACAGAGTAGCGCGCCGCCTCAATGAGTCTCGTCACAGTCGTTACAGCACACAGTGCTTAAAGCGAGGACGATCGGAACTGGGGAACTATTTGTCCAACGGTCCAACTCTACTGCGCAGAGCAGCGCAGTGCCTCAATGAGTCTCGTCACAGTCCTTACAGCACACGGGGCTTAAAGCGAGGATGATTGGAACTGGGGAACTATTTTCCAACTCTACTGCACAGAGCAGTGCGATGCCTCAATGAGTCTCGTCACAATCCTTACAGCACACGGGCCTTAAGGCGAGACCGATCGGAACTGGGAAGCTATTTGTCCAACTCTACTACACAGAGTAGCGCGCCGCCTCAATGAGTCTCGTCACAGTCGTTACAGCACACAGTGCTTAAAGCGAGGACGATCGGAACTGGGGAACTATTTGTCCAACGGTCCAACTCTACTGCGCAGAGCAGCGCAGTGCCTCAATGAGTCTCGTCACAGTCCTTACAGCACACGGGGCTTAAAGCGAGGATGATTGGAACTGGGGAACTATTTGTCCAACTCTACTGCACAGAGCAGCGCGGTGCCTCAACGAGTCTCGTCACAGTCCTTACAGCACACGGGCCTTAAGGCGAGACCGATCGGAACTGGGAAGCTATTTGTCCAACTCTACTACACAGAGTAGCGCGCCGCCTCAATGAGTCTCGTCACAGTCGTTACAGCACACAGTGCTTAAAGCGAGGACGATCGGAACTGGGGAACTATTTGTCCAACGGTCCAACTCTACTGCGCAGAGCAGCGCAGTGCCTCAATGAGTCTCGTCACAGTCCTTACAGCACACGGGGCTTAAAGCGAGGATGATCGGAACTGGGGAACTATTTGTCCAACTCTACTGCACAGAGCAGTGCGATGCCTCAATGAGTCTCGTCACAATCCTTACAGCACACGGGACTTAAGGCGAGACCGATCGGAACTGGGAAGCTATTTGTCCAACTCTACTACACAGAGTAGCGCGCCGCCTCAATGAGTCTCGTCACAGTCGTTACAGCACACAGTGCTTAAAGCGAGGACGATCGGAACTGGGGAACTATTTGTCCAACGGTCCAACTCTACTGCGCAGAGCAGCGCAGTGCCTCAATGAGTCTCGTCACAGTCCTTACAGCACACGGGGCTTAAAGCGAGGATGATCGGAACTGGGGAACTATTTGTCCAACTCTACTGCACAGAGCAGCGCGATGCCTCAATGAGTCTCGTCACAATCCTTACAGCACACGGGCCTTAAGGCGAGACCGATCGGAACTGGGAAGCTATTTGTCCAACTCTACTACACAGAGTAGCGCGCCGCCTCGATGAGTCTCGTCACCAATCCAGCATGGCGGCCGCGCGAAATATTTCACTGGCATTCTATATCTCCGAAACAGTAACAGATATCACCCTGAAATTTTGTACGGTGGTAAAGGGAACTACTAGAAGTTTATCAATGTGAATTTCATAACATTCATAACTCTATGGCCTACACATATAGCAATCCAACATGACGATCCTTTTCATAGGCGGGAGAGTTTTTAATAGAGAAGACCAATAGGATATATGAAAATAGTCTATACAGTATAGTTCTTCACTGAACTACTTTTCCAAGAAAACTAGGTTGATCAGGTTCAATAGGGATCATTCGACTTTTGTTAAGTACAAAACTAACATGGCGGCCAAGCGAAGTTGAAGCATTTAAATACACCTTTCTCACGATTTAACCACCCGAGCGCAGTGAAACTTGTTTATACACATTGCAATGCTCTGAGATTTAATTTAGTTCGATTGTTTACATAACCTGAAGATGGAGGCTGTGCGAAATTTTAAAATTAAGTTTTTATTTCTTGTGTCCTAATCATGCGATCGAAATGAAAGTTTGAATAATGAACTTACGCAATGATCTTCATATAATGCTACATAATTAACAATAATAACAATAACAATCCAACATGGCGACCATCCGAAATATTTAGATGGCTATCAATACGAATCTATCACGGCAATCAAACTGAAATTTTGTATATTGGTAGAACCTATTGACTTAAGTTCACCTATGGGACTTTTAATAACCTGGTGATCACAAAACCAACATGGCGGCTAAGCGAAGCTAAAACATTTAAATGGTATTTAGTCGCAATTTAATCATCCGAGCGCAGTGAACCTTGGTACGATAAATGTACGTACAAAATATAATCTTCTGACATTCAATTAAACTCAATTGTTTTGATAACCCCAAGATGGCGGCTGTGCGAAATTTTAAAATTAAGTTTTTATTTATTGTGTCCTAATCATGCGATCGAAGTGAAGGTTTGAATAATGAACCTAAGCAATAATCTTCATCTAAAGGCACATAACTCTATGGCCTGCATACAGAACAATCCAACATAACGATCCCTTTCATAGGCGGGAGAATTTTTATTAGAGAAGACCAATTATGAAAATAGACTATATAGTTCTTCACGGAACTATTTGTTTTCTTTGCTTTGGATAACACCGAAAATATTTTTGAGTTTATGACTGAAGTTGGTTTTAGCCCTACACTCTGCAATTTTTCCAAGAAAACTAGGTAGATCGGGTTCATTAGGGATCATTCGACTTCTTCAACAATTCCAATACTAATGCGAAGGGGCAATCCTTTTTCTAGCAATTCCTTGATGAATGAAGGTATGCACATCAAATTGGAACGAATGAATATAAGTTGCTCACGAACATCATCTTCGCTCAAGACTTTTTTGAGCTTCTTTAATAGCAGCAGCTTCTTGAGAAACGAAACCTTTTTATTTTATTTTAAATAATCGGCAAAATTAGTAGCAGCTTCGAGCCACGATCCCCATCTTGAATAAACTGGTGAAGTTGGGAGCGGTGCATCACCAACTGTAGAAAATTTTCATGCGACGTAGAGCATTCAGGAACACTCTTTTCGCTGGTAAGACCAATACATTTACTTCAGAACTCAGTGACTCCATGGAGTCAATAAGCTACACATGTGACGGGTATAATCTATATATATATAAAGTCCTATCGGCACGCCGGAAGGCGGAGGTAGATTTCACCGGACAAACTTGGGGATAGGCGAAAATAGGCAGAATATGCAGGTTTTCGTAGAAGGATCAGACCTCATTTATTGCGAGAAGGTATTTTATAATTGGAGCTTAATTAACTTTGTTTTTCGCCATTTTATGCTTATTTTAAACATTTTATTGTCTTATGGGAACGGTAACCTTCTTGTCATTTGGGGTCCATTTTTATACTTGTGGTCACACTGTCCTTATGCTAGGTTTCGACACTGATGTGTAACTATGTAACGGTCTGTTACTTCTTCACGCAAAATTATATCTCCCGCAGAGATTTTGGTTGGTTCCTCAGTTTAGGGGCTGCGACAACGCGGTCATGTGACCCCGTGTACTTAGGGATGGCTGTATTAGTCTGTAATTCAGGTAAGGACTGCAGACGGTCAATTTCAAGCAGTAGTTCCTAATGTTGCTACCAGGTACTACCGTCAACGACACCTACCTGTGAACTTGGCTACTAGATGCCACCGCAGCCAGCAACTCGCAACGAACGTTGGAATTTCCCCTCCAAAGGAAAGCATACTGAGGGATTTTTAGCGCTCTTAGAAAATCCGACGACTTCGGCCGGCTTTGAACTCGCGACCTTGGGCATAGACATCCAGCATGCTTGCTACCAGTTACGACACCCAAGCCTCTTCACACTTAGTCAGAAGGAATTCTGAATATGATCTCGTGCAAGTGCGTTATCTTTGCAACGTCCGATGGCTCATCCCTCATCAATTTAGTAGAGTTGCCATGGCAAGCACTGATAGCTCTTGGCATTTTCTTATAATTCCGAAATCATTTTTCTCATCCCTTGGCATAATGGTGGGTCATATCAAAAATTCTTTAAGACAAAATTTTAGGTAATTATTAGGGGAATATTGTCCATTTTGTACGGTTTTGAGATTGTGCCTATTAAGAGAGATATGATTAGTGTTTCCCGAAAAACCCACTTTTTCCCACCCCTTTGGTCAATGGTTAGTGCTATAAAAAAAGCTCTTCAAACATAAATTTTTGGGCTTTATCCGACACATAGTATGAACGTTGAACGGATTCGATATTTCACATATTAAGAGAGTTATAGCAATATTTCACTTTTTCGAAAAAAAGCCCCCCATTTTCACCCCATTCGACCGATTTAGCCAATTAACGAACTCGACCGAGATTTTATAGGTATACATATTCGGTAAAATATTCAAAGTGATTGGTGCAAAATTACGGCAGTTATCGTGTCCACAAGAAACTGATTTGCATATATATATACATAAACTATATATAAACTTTTGAACTGATGGTGGTTTTGGGGTCTGGGGGATGTGAAACGCGAAGATATGTCGAAATTTTCCGGAAGTCGAAACATGGTACCCATTGCAATAGTTAGCTTTCTAATGAAATCTACCTCTGGTTGGTTCCTCAGTTTAGGGGCTGCGACAACGCGGTCATCTAACAACGTGTACTTTGGGTGAGTGTAGAATCTGTCTGATAAACGGTGTGAATTGTAATGGCTGTAGTAGTCTTAATTCAGGTAAGGACTGTAGACGGTCAATTTCAAGCAGTAGTTCCTAATGTTGCTACCAGGTACTACCGTCAACGACACCTAGCTGTGAACTTGGCTACTAGATGCCACCCTAACCAGCAACTCGCGACGAACGTTGGAACTTCCCCTCCAAAGGAAAGCATACTGAGGGATTTTTAGCGCTCTTAGAAAATCCGACGACTTCGGCCGGCTTTGAACCCGCGACCTTAGGCATAGACATTCTGCATGCTACTAGTTACGTCACCGAAGCCGCTTCCCACTAAGATGAAAATACTGAATCTGATCTCGTGCAAGTGCGTTGTCATGGCAACGTCTGATGGCTCATCCCTCATCAATTTAGTAGTGTTGCCATGGCAACCTCTGATAGCTCTTGGCATTTTCTTATAATTCCGAAATCATTTTTCTCATCCCTTGGCATAATCGTGGGTCATATCAAAAATTCTTTCAGACAAAAGTTTTAGGTAATTATTAGGGGAATATTGTCCATTTCGTACGGTTTTGATATTGTGCCTATTAAGAGAGATATGATTAATGTTTCCCGAAAATCCCACTTTTCCCACCCCTTTGGTCAATGGTTGGTGATATAAAAAAACTCTTCAAACATAAATTTTTGGGCTTTATCCGACACATAGTATGAACGTTGAACGGATTCGACATTTCATATATTAAGAGAGTTATAGCAATATTTCACTTTTTCGAAAAAAGCCCCCCATTTTCACCCCCTTCTACCGGTTTAGCCCAGTAACGAACTCGACCGAGATTTTATAGGTATACATATTCGGTAAAAAGTGATTGGTGAAAAATTACGGCAGTTATCGTGTCCACAAGAAACTGATATATATATATACTTTTGAACTGACGGTGGTTTTGGGGTCTGGGGGACGTGAAACGCGAAGATATGTCGAAATTTTCCGGAAGTCGAAACATGGTAGTCTACCCATTGCAATAGTTAGCTTTCTAATGAAATCTACCTCTGGTTGGTTCCTCAGTTTAGGGGCTGCGACAACGTGGTCATCTAACCCCGTGTACTTTGGGTGAGTGTAGAATCTGTCTGATAAACGGTGTGAATTGTAATGGATGTATTAGTCTGTAATTCAGGTAAGGACTGCAGACGGTCAATTTCAAGCAGTAGTTCCTAATGTTGCTACCAGGTACTACCGTCAATGACACCTAGCTGTGAACTTGGCTACTAGATGCCACCCCAACCAGCAACTCGTAACGAACGTTGGAACTTCCCCTCCAAAGGAAAGCATACTGAGGGATTTTTAGCGCTCTTAGGAAATCCGACGACTTCGGCCGGCTTTGAAACCGCGACCTTGGGCATAGACATTCTGCATGCTACCAGTTACGTCACCGAACCCGCTTCCCACTTAGTCAGATGTCAAAGTCAACCCCTGGCACCAACCAGCCCATGACGGGCTAAGGCCGACCAAGCGAGCGCTGCCCAGCCATTTGGCCTGCAGATATTGGGGTGACGCGTGTTCAGCGCGTCGGGTCCCCTCGGCCGTTAATATTGTTATTCGTGATCGGGGTGCTGTCTCACTGTCAGAGAGCTACTCAATTGTCCTCACGAGGCTGAGTGCACCCCGTTCCAACCCTCACGTCAGTTTTAAAATCCCTGACGGAGCCGGGGATCGAACCCGGGGACTCCGGGTGAGAGGCAGGCGCGCTACCCCAACACCACGGGGCCGGCTTAGTCAGATGGAAATACTGAATCTGATCTCGTGCAAGTGCGTTGTCATGGCAACGGCTCATCCCTCATCAATTTAGTAGTGTTGCCATGGCAACCTCTGATAGCTCTTGGCATTTTCTTATAATTCCGAAATCATTTTTCTCATCCCTTGGCGTAATGGTGGGTCATATCAAAAATTCTTTCAGACAAAAGTTTTAGGTAATTCTTAGGGGAATATTGTCCATTTTGTACGGTTTTGATATTGTGCCTATTAAGAGAGATATGATTAATGTTTCCCGAAAAACCCAATTTTTTCCACCCCTTTGGTCAATGGTTGGTGCTATCAAAAAACTTATTTGACATACATTGTTGGCACTTATCCGACACATATTATGAACTTTGAATGGATTCGATATTGCGCGTATTAAGAGAGTTATAGCGAAATTTCAATTTTTCGAAAAAAGCCCCCCATTTTCACCCCCTTCGACCGATTTTGCCCATTAACGAACTCGACCGAGATTTTATAGGGATACATATTATGTAAAAAATTCGAAGTGATTGGTGCAAAATTACGGCAGTTATCGTGTCCACAAGAAACTGATATACATATATACATATATATACATAAATTATATATAAACTTTTGAACTGACGGTGGTTTTGGGGTCTGGGGGATGTGAAACGCGAAGATATGTCGAAATTTTCCGGAAGTCGAAACATGGGACCCATTGCAATAGTTAGCTTTCTAAAGAAATCTACCTAAAAATCAATGTAACGTGATAGTTTGTCTGTGGGTATGTCTGTATGTCTCCTATGCGTTCATATACCATTCGTCCGTTTGCGATGAAACTTGGGTGAGATGTTGAGTACACTCCAAGGAAGGTTTCTGACTTAGTAAATCCATTTTACAATTGGTAGCGCACGCGTAGATTCAACAAATGAGCGACGATGCGCGAAGCATTTCAACAAAGTCCCGTATGTGTTCATATACCATTCGTCCGATAGCGATGAAACTTGGGTGAGATGTTGTGTACACTTACGTGAAGGTTTCAAAATTAGTGAATACATTTCACAGTAAATAGCGCACAAGTAGATTCAACAAATGAGCGACGACACGCAATGCGTTTCAACAAAGTCCCGTATGCATTCATATACCATTCGTCCGATAGCTATGAAACTTGCGTAAAATGTTGTGTACACTGCAGGGAAATTTTCTGGCTTAGTACATCCACTTTACAATAGGCAGCGCACGAGTAGATTCAAAAAATGAGCTACGACGCGCGAAGCATTTCAACAAAGTCACGTTTGCGTTCATATACCATTCGTCCGATAGCGATGAAACTAGGCTGAGATTTTGTGTGCACTCCAGGGAAGGTTTCTAGCTTAGTAAATCCCTTTAAAAATAGGTAGAGCACGAGTAGAATCAACAAATGAGCAACGACGCGCGAAGCGTTTCAACAAAGTCCCATATAATTTCATATACCATTCATCCGATAGCGATGAAACTTGGGTGAGGTGTTGTGTACACTCCAGGGAAGGTTTCTGGCTTAGTACACACATTTTACAATAGGTATCGCACCAGTAGATTCAACAAATGAGCGATGACACGCGAAGCGTTTCAACAAAGTCCCGTATAAAGTCATATACCAGTCGTCTGATAGTGATAAATGTTTGGTGAATTGTTGTGTACACTCCAGGAAAGGTTTCTGGCTAAGTAAATCTATTTTATAATACGAAGCGCACGTTTATATTCAACAAATGAGTGACTACGCGCGAAGCGTTTCGACAACGTCCCGTATACGTTCACATACCATTCATCCGATTGCGATGAAACTTGGGTGAGATGTTGTGTACACTCCAGGGAAGGTTTCTGGCTGAGTACATCCATATTACAATATGTAGCGCAGAGTAGAATCAACAAATGAGCGACGACACGCGAAGCGTTTCAACCAAGTCCCGTATGCATTCATGTACCATTCGTCCGTAGCTATGAAACTTGGGTGAGATGTTGTGTACACGTCATGGAAAATTTCTGGCTTAGTAAATCCACTATACAATATGCAGCGCACAAGTTGATTCAACAAATGAGGGACGACGCGCGAAGCGTTTCAACAACGTCCCGTATAAGGTCATATACCATTCTGCCGTTAGCGGTGAAACTTGGGTGAAATATGGTGGACACTCCAAGGAAGGTTTCTGGCTTAGTAAATACATTTCACAGTAGGTAGCACACGAGTAGATTCGACAAATGAACGACGACATGCGGAGCGTTTCAATACAGTCCCCTATGTCTTCATATCCCATTAGTCCTATAGCGATGAAACTTGGGTGAGATGTTGTGGACACTTACGTGACGGTTTCTAACTTAGTAAACACATTTTACAGTAGGTAGCGCACGAGTAGATTCAACAAATGAGTGACGGAGCGCGAATCGTTTAAACAAAATCAGGTATGCGTTCATATAGGCCTACTATTCATCCGATTGCGATGAAACATTGATCAGTTATTGTGTACCCGCCAGGGAAGGGGACTTAGTAAATCCATTTCACAATAAGTAGCGCAAGAGTAGATGCAACAAATGGGTGACGACGCGCGAAGCGTTTCAACAAAATCCCCTATTGCGTTCATATAACATTCTTCGATTGCGATGAAACCTTGATGAGTTATTGTGTACACGCCAGGGAAGGGCTTCGACTTAGTAATACATTTCTCAATAGGTAGCGCACGAGTAGATTCAACAAATGAGTGACAGCGCACGAATCGTTTAAACAAAACACCGTATACGTGCATATACAATTCATCCGATTGCGATGAATCATTAATGAGTTATTGTGTACACGCCAGGGAAGGGTTTCGACTTAGTAAATCCATTTCACAACAGGTAGCGTACGAGTAGATTCAACAAATGAGTGACAGTGATGAAACTTTTGAAAGTTGTTGTGCACGCTTCCACGAATGGTTCTAAATTAGAAAATCCATTTTACGATAGCTTAGAGGCAGTTAACATGTTGTGTATCCAAAAGCACTTCAAGAAACAGAATTTCAACGCCAACACTTTCTTTGGTTGGCATTGCAACGCATGCCGGGTACAGCTTGTCTTGAGATAAAATAATCCAAGATCTCTCTCGGCTTTACATGCCATAGGTGCAGCATTAGTACAGGCAACGAGAATATGACCGTAAGGAATGCCTCATGACAACAAAAAAGAAAGTGCACCTTTGAAAAATGCAGAGTGATTCACCTTAGGTAATATATCCATAGTTAGGAGATTCTTCCTCTTATACATTTCCAAATACAAAGTTAACTACCGTATGTATCTTTGAACCACGTCTGTTTCGTCTAGCGAGTTTCCATCAGCCTTTTCCCTTAGTTTGCATAACATACTATACCATAAAACTCAAATTCGAAATTCTTCCTAATTGTTGATTTATCTGGAAATAGTTGTTTCGTATACTCCTGCAGAAACTGAACTAACTTTAGCCAATGGTATGTTTGCTGAGACAAACGCCGTGCACAAGTCTTCATTGAATTTGCATCGTATTGGTCCAGTAACTGCCTCTCCCGTCTAATAGCCAATAGTATTTCTTATAAGCACCGCACTGGGCTTGGTTATGTCCTACAGGGACGAAACTGTAGGAACTTGGGAAGCCATAATCTACGAATCCGGAAATGTGGAAGGAAATGCATTCAACATTTACTATATACCCCTGTTTCTAATGAGTTGTTGTTTGAGTCTTCAGTCTTTTGACTGGTTTGATGCAGTGCTCCATGCCTCCCTGTCCTGCACTAATCGTTTCATCTCTACATAGCCACCACACCCTACATCACAGGCAATCTGTTTAACATATCCTAACCTTGGTCTACCCTTACCGTTCTTATCCTCGGCCCTTGCTTCTTCCATAACTAACTTTGCTATTCCTGGGTGTCTTAGTATGTGTGTGTCCTACCAACCTTAGTATGTGTGTGTCCTACCAACCTATCTCTTCTCTTCATTAGCAGTCGCCAGAAACATCTTCCTCGCCCACTCTTCATTTGTAACCCTGTCTACCCATCTGATCATCATCATTCTCCTGTAACACCACATTTCAAACGCTTCAATTGGTCTCTTTTCTGCTGCTCCAACAGGCTAGTTTCACTTCCATAGAATGCCACGCTGCAGACAAGGGCTTTCAAAAGTGACTTCCTAATACCTAAATCCATATTCGATATCAAGAAATGTATTTTCTGTAAAATAGCTTTTCTTGCCTGTGCCAAGTTACTTTTAATATCCACTGGTTATTTTTAGCCTATTTTCAATTTTGAAAAAATAGGCTTATGAGATCACCTTTTGTCCGTGTGTGTGTGCGTGCGCGCGCGCGCGCGCGCGTGTGTGTGTGTGTGTGTGTGTGTGTGTGTGTGAGAGGTGTGTGTGTGTGTCCCTAATAAATTCTAAACGGCTGGAGAGATTTCAATGAAACTCGGTAAGTTCATAGCACAATTCCGGGAGACCCCGACCGAGCCCTTCAAATTTTGTTACGTCTCACCAATCCAACATGGCGGCTGTCCGAAATATTTCACCAGTATTCAATATCTCCGGAACTATTTCTGATATCACCCTGGATTTTTTTACGGTGATAAAGGGAAATACTAGAAGTTCACCTATGTGACTTTTGAAAAACTGGTAACTACAAAACCAACATTGCGGCCACGCGAATTTGCGACTTTTAAATAGACGTTTCTCGCGATTTAACCAAGCAAACGCAATAAAACATGGTACAGTATATTTTTATACACATTGTAATACACCGACATCTAACTTGGTTCAATTGTTTACATAACCACATGATGGCGGATGTGCGAAATATTTCACCGGCATTCTATATCTCTGGAACTATTAGCGGTATCACCCTGAAATTTTGTACGGAGATAAAGGGCACTACTGGAAGTTCATCTATAAGACTTTCAAAAACCGGTTAACTACAAAACGAACATGGCGGCCAAGCGAATTTGAAAATTTTAAATAGACCTTTCTCGCGATTTAATGCTCCAAACGCAATGAAATCTGGTACAGGAAATGTTTATACACATTGTAATGCACTGGTATCTAATTTAGTTGAATTGTTTACATAACCTCAAGATGGCGGCTTTGCGAATTTTAAAATTTAGTTTTTATTTCTTGTGTCGTAAACATGCGATCGAAGTGAAAGTTTGAATAGTGAACATACGAAATAATTTTCCTTTAATGGTACATGACTCTATGGCCTATACATTTAACAATCCAACATGGCGACCATCCGAAATATTTAGACGGCTCTGAATATCTACGAATCCATTATAGCAATCAAACTGGATTTTTTAATGTTCATAGCGGCTATGAACTCAAATTCACGTATAGGACTTGAAATAACCTGGTGATCACATATCCAACATGGCGGCGACGCGAGTATAAATATTCACATGGACGTTTCTCGCAATTTAACCATCCGAATGCAGTGAAACGTTGTACAGTTAATCCTTATACGAATGTTAATCCACTGGCATCTAATTTATTTCAATTGTTTCCATAACCACAAGATGGCAGCTGTGCGAAATTTTAAAATCTCCTTGTTACTTCTTGTGTCCTAATCATGCGATTGAAGTTTGAATGCTACACGTACACAACAATCTTCATGTAACAGTACATAACTCTAGGAACTACATATATAAAATCCAACATGGCGACCATCCGAAATATTTAGTCGGTTCTCAATATCTACGAATCTATTACAGCAATCATACTGAAATATTGTATTTTGATAGAGGCAATTAACATAAGTAGGAAGTATGAAAATAGGCTGTATAGTTCTTCACGGAACTACTTGTTCTTCCTAAGAAACAGAAGCCTCCTACTTCCTTTAGCTTTTCACCTGCAAATTTGACGTCCTTAGAGGATTCTATTTATTTCGGCTGCATTCCAATATTGTTGATTTACATTTATCGTGAATTCTTTCTTCAAGACAGAAACGAAACCATTTAAAAACTAATTCAAATCCTCTGGTGTATAAGCATATAATTTGATGTAGATAAACATCAAAGGGGGAATTAAAATATCTACAAATATTTTATTGATGCACAACGTGGGCATGAAAAGGACCAAAAATATTTCGTGTTAGTTAATCGCATAAACACTGAGTTTAACTTATCGAAACTATTTTGAAGGAGTGGAAGTCTAAAGCATGTGATAACTTTAATGGCTGCATTTATGGAAATTGATAGTCGTAGCATTTTGATGATTACAGTATTCTATAATATGTCTTTGGGGCCCTGATTCAGTTATATTTCCTCTCATACTCGAACCAGTCTGCAGATTTTGATGACCTAAATTATTTGAAAATTAAAAAACAAAGAAGTGAAAACAGACTCAGTTATTCTACGTTAAAATGAATATGATAGGTACCTTTATCAACTCCAGGCATGTGCTTGAGGGACCTTTCTCAAAGCACCTCTTCATACCAAACTTTTACCTGAAATGCTAATACACACATCGGTACAATCATTACAATAACTAGCTTGCCACGGTGGGTGAGTGGTTATCGTGTCGGTCTATTAACCCCAAGCTTGCAGGTTCGCTCCTGGCCGTGGTAAGTGAATTTTGAAATGCGGCAAACATACGACACGCATGTCATGCGATGTTGGCATGTCAAAGAACCCATTTGAATTCAGTAGGAAAATGAAGTATGAAAATCCACAGCCTGCTTCCAGTCTCCGACCGGGTCAGGAATGGATGAATGAAGCCCCCATCTAGCGGCGAGGATAGGAACTGTGCCGGCTGCCGAGGCCTGACGCACTCCTCTGGGGCAACGATTAAATGAATGACAGATGAAATGAAATGATAGTGGAGAGTGTTGCTGGAATGAAATTTTGACAGGGAAAACCGGAGTACCCGGTGAAAACCCTGTCTGCCTCCGTTTTGTCCAGCACAGATCTCACATGGAGTGACCGGGATTTGAACCACGGATCCAGCGGTGAGAGACCGGCGTGCTGCCGCCTAAGCCACGGAGGCTCGAATTCAGTAGGCCGTGTTCATAATGGCAAAATTAATCTCGGGAGTTTCCGCCAACACAAAGTTCCACATTTCTCTACTAGAAAGCGCTATAGTGTTCAAGGAGCTTAGATTATCTAACCTCCTTGACTTTCATAGTGCTTCAAAGAACAACGAAATTCGACATGCAAGCTACCCTCTGGGTGTCAAATAACAAAGCTTGCACTCGGCACCCGAGGCCATACGATATTATTATATTACAGTACAATAACTCATCAAACATATTTCACATAAATGGAATAAGGATATTGATAGGTTAGGCACAGAACTGGAAAACAAAAATGACATTGTTCTATGAAAAGGCACCATTTCAGCATTTTTTTATGCGGAAGCTGGGGGAATTTCTTCTAGGGTGACCGACATTGAAATTCTACTATCTTCTGACTCCAGCCCTATACAGTTAGCGCATCATTGCTATGAGCTATCCTGGTAAAAGAATTGTTTTAAATTCGTGTGGTTTGTTGGTTCCTCAGTTTAGGTGCTGCGACAACGCGGTCATGTATCCCCGTGTACTTTGGGTGTGTGTAGAATCTGTTAATTGTGATGTCTGCAGACATTGATTTTAAAGTAGTTCCTACTTTTGCCGCCAAACGCCAACGTCAACGACTACTAGTTCAGAACTTGACAACCAGACGCCACCGCAGTCGGCTCCTAGCGACGAACGTAAGAACCTTAAGAGCGTTGTTTAACCTATAAGTTAATTTAGCTTCACGCAGGTGTAATTAGTGTAAGGTTCTTTAACATGGCATAAATCTATGACATGGGACCGCCGGCTTTACTTCCCCTCCGAAGGCAGGCATACTGATGGATTTTTAACGCTCTTAACAAATCCGACGACTTCGGCCGGGTTTGAACCCGCGATCTTGGGCATAGATTTAAATTAGTTTCTTCAAGAAGACCATAAAAATAATAATTGGTATTTTTCGTATTGTTTTCAAGGAAATATGATCCCGATGAAAGTTTGGCAGCCTGCCCGCCATGCTGTGGCGCCATCTCTGAGGTGGCTGTGGTAGTAGGCGCCAGATATCGAGCTGTTTTTAGAACGATCCATGGGAGCGCATGATGGTAAGTAAACTGCTACAGTAGTGTTCATCTTCAATATCGCACTAGGAACGCTTTATCAAACTACTGCTGGAAGTTCGTGACTCGTGCTCGTTGGTAGTTTGATTTCAACAAACTGTCAAGGGATTTCCGGATTCTTATGTTGTTATGAATCTGATCAAGCAGTACCAATTGCTCTCACCATTCGCCATTTCCTGATCCCACACCTTTTACCTGTGTATGTTGATATAAATGAATGTTCAATTATGGTGATATCATAGAAACAATTATAAGGACTTAACTTATTTTAAAGATGAGCCTCCAGTAAAATTTGAAGTGTCTTTGTAACTCGCTATAACATTTAGAGGTTGGCAGACCTCTGTTTAAAATGCTTGTTGCACGAGGGGATATTCAAAACACGTGAGCTCAATACGCACAAATAGCAATTGTCACTGAGGGGGAAAGGGGGTGAATCGTCCTGATGGAACCAGCTACTGAGGATATCTGCCCCGTATAGGAATGTGTCATTCAGAAAAATAATGTTTCTTTTTAGAATAACATAAAACCCGAAGTAATTTTATAATCGAACGAACAAAATAATTAGATTGTGTTGTTTTGGTTTAATGGTAACAGAGAGTTCGGTGCTTTATTATTGAGATAAAGTGAGTACCGTATTGAAATAATGTAAGCAGTCAACAAATGTCCCGATGTCATCCAAAATACAGAGCCTCAGAACAATTCATATGCACATGAACGCCTACAGATTACTGTAAAATGAACTTACGTTTTTACATCGACATAATTCAGTGTTGCTGCCTGTTATACTAACAAATAATACTAAAATAGCAGGTGATGTATTAATCACTCTATTAACAAGATGAGTGATGAAATAAGTATAACTACTTTGTAACATTTGAATTATTTATTTATTTATTTATTCATCGTATGGCTTTTAGTGCCGGGAGTGTCCGAGGACATGTTCGGCTTGCCTGAGTCTGTAGCTGCTTCCAGCGGACGCCCTTAAAAGGCGGGTTCACACGGAGTCTTGAAGCGGGCGAGAGTACTACCTGTTTTGAGCATGCGTCAAGACTTGCTTATTCAACTTAAGAACCCACGACCTTGTTCAGTTCACACGGAAGAGGTGTTCTCGCTGGTCGTAAGTTTCTCGCTCGTTGTTCAATAATGGCAGAACGTGAAGCTGCGAAAGAATATGACTGAAGCGGTCGTGCTCACTCCAACCAGTCGGAGATTTCACGCCCCACATTTTCGAGGGCGAGCACGACCCCCACTCCCACTACCACTGGTTCACACGACCGGCTGATCGACCAGTAGTGCTCTCGCCCGCTTCACGACTCCGTGTGAACCCGCTTTTAGTGTGAGCTACAAGTTCCGTTCAATTTCAAGTAGTTCCAACTTTCGCTACCAGATATCAATGATACCCAGTGGTGAATGTTGGAACTTTGATAGAGCATTCCGACGAAATCTAACCTAACAATTTAGCTTCACACAAGTTTAGTTTATGGGAGGATCTTTTATATGCCATAAATCTATGACATGGGACCGCCGGCTTTACTTCCCCTCCGAAGGAAGGCATACTGAAGGATTTTTAACGCTCTTAAAAAATCCGACGACTTCGGCCGGGTTTGAACCCGCTATCTTGGGCACAGAAGTTCAGAATGCTACCAACTACGCCACCGAAGCCGCTAACATTTGAATATAGGAGATTATCAAATCACCACAATGCAACAAAATTACAATTACAAATTACAAATGCCGTCCGGTAGGGCTAGCTCAACTGAACTCAATGGGTGAGCTAGTCCCTGGGAGCGTGTTTCTCCTACAATGTTATTAACACACATTAATAGTCACTAATTGAAGCCTCCGTGGCTTAGGCGGCAGCACGCCGGCCTCTCACCGCTGGGTCCGTGGTTCAAATCCCGGTCACTCCATGTGAGATCTGTGCTGGACAAAACGGAGGCAGACAGGTTTTTCTCCGGGTACTCCGGTTTTCCCTGTCAAAATTTCATTCCAGCAACACTCTCCACTATCATTTCATTTCATCTGTCATTCATTTAATCATTGCCCCAGAGGAGTGCGTCAGGCCTCGGCAGCCGGCACAGTCCATATCCTCGCCGCTAGATGGGGGCTTCATTCATTCCATTCCTGACCCGGTCGGAGACTGGAAGCAGGCTGTGGATTTTCAATAGTCACTAATTGCCCATTGACCTTATTCCAATTACCTTAACCCTAAAAGTTCTGACTGTTCATCTTAAGATCATACATCATCGTTTATCCCTATGCCACTTGCTGTAAAGCTGAGAATGATTATTTCCATTTCTCTCTATCTATCGCTGTCGGCGGCTTCGGTGGCGTAGTTGGTAGCATGCTGAGTTTCTATGCACAAGATCGCGGGTTCAAACACGGCCGAAGCCGTCGGATTTTTTAAGAGCGTTAAAAATCCCTCAGTATGCCTTCCTTCGGAGGGGAAGTAAAGCCGGCGGTCCCACGTCATAGATTTATGGCATGTTAAAGAACCTTCCACTAATTACACATGTGTGATGCTAAATTGTATAGGTTAAGAATGTAAACAACGCTCTTAGGTTCCTACGATCGTTGCCAAGAGCCGCCTGCGGTGGCGTCTAGTAGCTACGTTCTGAACTAGGCCTAGTAGTCGTTGACGGTGGCGTTTGGCGGCAAAAGTAGGAACTATTTGAAAAATTCAAAGTCGCAGTCCTTACTTGAATTAAAAAACAGATACACACACTAATACAGACATCACAATTAACACTGGTTATCAGACAGATTCTACACACATTCAAAGTACACGGGGCTACATGACCGCGTTGTCGCTGCCCCTAAACTGAGGAACCAACCAACCATCTCGCTGTCGTTGTCCACTGAACATCAACCACTTCCATGAATTCCTGAAACCATCATTGCATTGGACGTCCTCTGTTTCTTTTTCCAATCCTGGGATCCCATATCGGTGTGGCGTAGGCCCACCTGACCGCGTGTCCACACGAGTATGGAGCCACGTAAATTACAAATTTCGTGTCTCTTCAGAGGTCGGTTAATTAGAGATGTTGTTTTCTTTTAAGGGTTTGGATATTGTATTCATCAACCCTTTGTACTTGGGTGTGTGTTACAGTATTGGTCAGATAACCTGTGTTATTGTAGTGTCTGCAGTAGCTGTATATGTAATTAAAGCTATGATGGGGAATGCGGCAACAGTGGTTTTAAGTTTGGAGCCATCCCGGCATTTGTCTGGAAATAAAACGGAGATACGAAATATGTAATCAAGTATCGCACCTTTCTTTTTTCATTTAGTATTGGTGAATTAAGCCGCCTCCGTAGCGTAGCGGTCAGCATGGTTAGCTGCCGCCCCGGAGGTCCTGGGTTCGATTCCCGGCTCTGCCACGAAATTTGAAAAGTGGTACGAGGACTGGAACGGGGTCTACTCAGCCTCGGGTGGCCCAAATGAGAAGAGGGGGTTCGATTCCCCCTCAGCCATCCTCGAAGTGGTTTTCCGTGGTTTCCCACTTCGTCTTCGGGCAAATGCCGGGATGGTACTGAGACCGTATTTTGTATTTAGTTGGATATAGGTTAAGTTGGCAATAACACTGATGGCAGCACTGCGAAATTCCTTTGGAATGCAGGTGAGCGGTAGTACTGTGGCGAGGTCAGGAGCTGTCAGCATGCCGACGACCACATGTTGGATATTTTAATACTTGTATTGAATACAAGATGGACACAGCACCACTGTCGTTATTTTCAACATCGTGGTAGAGCAATATACACAATGCAGTATGAAACAAAGAATGGGAAACGCATCCTGTGGATAAAGGAATATAACTGAGAACTTTTATATGAGTAAAATTGCATACAGTATTATAACATGTGATTATTGAACTCGGCAATGATATATGTATCGATAGTTGCTGTCGATCAGAGAACAAGGTGCATTGTGGATCACCTGGAGACAGTATGATTTGCGAGAGCAAACGTAGAGTTGATTAGTGAATACAACTTCAGAGAGGAGGGTCGTAGAGCTCTCTGGTCTAAGACTTGTTCGTGCGTCGCCGTGAAGACGTGTTGGTTCGGTAATCGTGGAGTTGAACCGATATATACGTGTTACAGTATAACGTGATAGGATTTTCGTCTGATCTTATTATAGTTTCAGACAGTGTTAACCTTCAATTCGAGCACAGCGAACTTGCAGTCACGTATGACAACTTCTTATTAAGCCAATGGTACAACATCGTGTTCTACATTGCAGTACAGAATAAACAGCTTTAGCCATGATTGTCATAGATGATATAAAGAGAGAGAGATATTGCTACGTTATGAAGATGCAGAATATGGGCTAAACACAGACAAGAAATGTAACACATAGCAGCGTTGAATACTCAGGATGATTACTTGATTCCTATATGAGCAACTATAGTATGAGACTTTATAAGAGAAGATTGAAGAGACTGTGAAAGTCTGAATGACGATTTGTACTGCTACATAATGAAACTGGCTTGGCTTACTACATCAATGTTGTCGTGATCTCTAGCAAGTGAAAGAACTATGAACTTTGTCAAATGAACATCTGTTAGCTTCGTCTCGTTTCGGGAACGGTAATCGGGTCTACTTGATATCCAGTCGTTTCGTGATTGGTACAGCTGAGCAGATATGGTTCGATCCCAGTCAGGAGTATGTGTTATAGCATTCTCACTTCATTCAACTAGAACTTCAACAAGGTAGCTGGAAGTTTTCTTTTAGTAAACAGTATGAATTTGCCATGCTTTTGAATGTTCCTTTTCACCAATTTTGATTAGAGTAGTTAAGAATTACAGACGAGGGCTAGGGTGATTCTTTAATCATTTCTGTCCGAGTATGTAATTCTCTTTGTAGTTCAATTTAGTAGTTATTGTAGTGTTACTTTGAACATTACCTTGCTTTCATTAAGATGTAATTTGGGAATAAGATAGAAGAATATAGTTTGTTGGGAAGACAACATGAGAAAAATTAACTCAAGCAGATGTCCCATAATCCGTCGTATACGTGAATTCGACTTTGAATAAATTCTCTGGACTTTTTGAATTTGACTTCGAATATATTTTTGAAAGCTCATGCAAGTTATTAGATAGACATTCAGGTCTATATTTTTGGCAGATTGAGCATAGACATGGAACATAGTGATTTCTAGTATGATTCTTTGCGATTGTGCGAATTTATTTCTGGTAATCCAGATTTTTTGAAATTCTTTTAATTTTGACTCCCTTTGTGAGCTCGTTCAGTTTTTAAATTTTTGTGGATTCTTGTGGGAAACTCCAACTTGGTTTAGCGTTCAAATCTAATGGTTAATTTGTACCTTCTAAAGATAGGCTCTTTCCCATGCTGTAGTTTTGACGTGTTTTCCTTTGAGGAGGATCTCCAGTGGAATTATTTTCAATTATGCGAAAACTGAATCGTTCTTTTCACAATGGTCGGTTGAGATATACGAAAGAAATACTTTGTTTGAGAAAATGTAATTAGTAATGATATGTAATATCTGAGAGAAATGTTTAAAATATATGTAAGTCATAATCGAGGTGACAGACTTCGAATTCTCACACAGTTATTTGGACTTGTGAATACAATATTTTATCATTGTTCTGATAAAGATTATTCTCGACACTTTAACTTTTGGCTAATTTGAAGCAACATATTTATCCATGATTGTATAAAAACTTGTGTAATATTCGTAATGTTTGGAATTTATTAAGAGCTGTTTAGCGATGATATGGTAATAATGGAATTTTGTATACGCATTTGGATTGCAATTTAGGAGATATTTGACATATGTGGATAGTCAATATCAATTTTTCCAGCATTGAATTAGCTTTAGAGCTATTGCTGAGTGCACTACCGTGTATTATTTTGAACGTGAAATTGAGTCACGATTTTAGCTAGTGGAAAGCTAATATACAATTTTGAATCCAACATTTAAGAAACCAAGTATTGTAACAACATCGTTAATATTTGTTAAGTTTTAGTAACAATTGTTTTTAGAATAGAGTTTAAGTGGAAAGACTGTAATATTAATACTTGTATAAACTTGAGCTATTTATAACTAAAATATTGAGTGATAGAAAATCTCATATATGTGAGAAAGTGAAATGAAATGTAATCAATATAATTAACAATACGACGTCCGATTAGCTTAATTGCTTGTCATTTAGGACGGCACGGACTTGAAAATTGAAACCAAATAAGTTTATATGAATACATGAAATTAACGTGATGAATAATTCTAGGCGCAACTAAATCTCAGAAATAAAATGTAATTAAGTAAAATGTGTATATATTAATTGCTACGATTGAATAGAATATTTTTATAAATATATCAATAAGGGTTTACGATAATACCAGAATAATTTGTGTGTAATTTTTTTTTTTTACTTCGTTCATGATGATGAGACGATAGGCAGTTTGTGTGGCCTAATTAAGGCGATTGTTTCTTAAACATTTTTCATGCTTTGGCAGAGGCATAAGGTTATAAACTTTTGTTCAGTGGAGTTTTCACTTCACGACTTCAATTAATAAACTTTTGTTAAATTTTAAAATTCATACTAATGACTTAGTGATTTCTATTCGAATTAGAATGTGCTTCGAGAACCAGTGGGTCATTAGCTAGGATGCTTTTTAACGCGCCCGAGATTAGATTAATTTAATTATTTTTAAGAGTCTTGGTAGCTCACTTTGGGCTATTTTTCATTTTTTTTATAGACCACTGGCATCTTCTTATCACATTCTTTTTAATTTTGTGGTATTCCTATCCATGGTCTATCCTCGGTGGTGGTGTCTTGGGGGTTATTTTCAGCCGGGGCTTCCAGATTCGACGATCCTGCTTTTTCTTTCGGATTTCATCAGGTAAGACCACGTGGATACGGGTGCAGTACCTTCTTCAAGGCCACGGCCACCTCCTTCCCTCTTCCTTGCCTATCCATCCTCACCATCCCTTACCTTCCCTCGTGAGGCCTCTGTTCGCTTTGCAGGTGAGGCCGCCTGGGCGAGGTGCCAATCCCACCTCACCAGTTGTATCCCTTCCGATTCGATGTTCCCCGCTCTAGGACACTGCCCGTAGAGGCGGTAGTGGTGAGTTCCCTCGCTGAGTCCGTGGGTTCCACCAACCTGGAGGGTAAACGACTAAAAAAAAATTGGTGAATTATCAATATTTATACCGAGTGAGTTAGCTGTGGTCGTTACGGCGTGGATGCAGGCAGTCGCTCACATCCGGGAGGCGAGGAGGTTCGAATCTCCCCGCTGGTAACCTTGAAGTTATTCTTCTGTGGTTTCCCATCTTCCTTCCAGGCAATGTCGGGGTTGTTCCCTAACTATAGTCCACAGCCACTACCTTCCAATTCCTCGTCCTTACATTCACACTTTCCTCTCCAGACAACACTCCACACGCGACGGGACTTGTAGCTCACCCCATGGGTGTCCGCATAAAAGTGGCTACAAACTCTGGCGAGGCGAACATGTCCTCGGACACTCCCGGCACTAAAAGTCATACGCTAAATATTTTTTTAAAATGAAAATCAATATTATTAATCTAGAGCAGAGGTTCCCAACCTGGGGGGCGTGGGGCTTAATTAAGGGGGGCGTGTAGGAATTTCCGAATTAAGTTTTTTTTAAACTGGAATATTACAATTTTGTAAAATAAACATTTTTCGAATCTCTCCAAGTGATTGTCACACCAAGTCAATCGTTCAAAAGCACTGGTGATTGCCAACTCTGCGGAGCCGCGAGGTTGGAGGTGAAATAAGGAATTTGCTGTGTGTAAGGAGCAAAATCATGCCAATTTTATCGTCTCGTTGGCATATATTTGTGATTTCTTTGAAGCTTTGAGCAGTTTGAACTTAAAGCTCCAAGGCAAAAACTCCAATATTATACATTCCTGGAAAAAATACAGTTATGGAAACGCCGGCTTTAGTTGAACAACTTCTCATCCTTTCACCGCCTTAATGAAATTTTGCCGGAAAATGAACGTGATCGTAATAAACTTAGGTGCAAATTCAGTCACATTTGGATTCCCTGCCACAAGAATTAAACTTCTACTTTCCTGATATCTCGTCGGAAGAATGGTCCTGGATGTTAACAAGAAATGTGTTTGTCATTGACATTGAAACACTGCCAGCACAGCTTCAAGAAGAAGCCATAGATTTGAAGTGTGAATCAAAGCTAAAAGATGATTCTAAAATATTAGGACTGGGTGACTCTTGGGTAAACTGTCTTGCAGTGTATCCTGTAATAGCCAAAGTTGCATTGCGTGTCATTGTCCCAGTTTCAAAGACATATTTATGCGAGTCAGGATTTTTAACGCTGAGTGTCATAGAAACAAAGCAGCGCTGTCGACTTGATTTTGCAAGTGATCTCCGCTGTGCTCTGTCAAATATCAAAGGAAACATACCGAATCTTACCAAGAGAAAACAGTGTCAACCCTCTCACTATCAATTGTTGACTAATTTAAGGATTTGTTGTAAAAATGTGTTCTTTGTATTGTGCTAAAATGAAGTTAATATGTAATAGTTAGGCCTATTCCATTATGTAGTGTTATTAGGTTAGGTCTATATCCTCCGCGTCAATCGAAGAGGTTGCAGAGGCGATGAGTGGGGGGGGGGGAAGGGGGGAGGGGGGGGGAGGGGGCGCGATGAACTCCCGTATCTGTAAAGGGGGGCATCAGCTGACAAAGGTTGGGAACCACTGATCTAGAGCGTCAAGCCGTTGGATTATTTATTATTTCCAAATTATATTTTCATTTCAAAAAACTCAGAGAAATTTCAGAAAGGAATTAGTGAAAGAATCGGAGTGGTTTTTACTACGTTGCTGTTTGGCGAAGCAATATGAGCAGCAAGAAGTTTATCCCTATGCAGAAGTTTCCTACCAATCCTGCAAGGTAAAGCTCGATTCACAACGGCAGTTGGCAGTCTGTAGACCGTAATTGGCAGTCTGTAAATTATACTCGTACGTGCTTGCTTAAACAAGACGTAGCCTACATGTTGTATTCATTACATATTCATTTTGTTTATTTTCTTCAAAATGAACACACTGATCCTATTTTATTACGTTATCTCGTGTTAAAATATAATTGGGATGACACTGGTACTACCGTATTATTTATTGTGTTACTTTAGTTTTGCTGGATTACTGAATTTTGTCCAAGATAACGAGAGGTGTGCTGGTTAATAGTGGAGGAAATTAGTTGATCGATTCAAACTTTGTAAATTCCCACAGAGAAAATAAAACCCGGTAATAATGTTATTTACTTGCAACGTAGGCAATTCTAAAACATGGGGAACCCTCATCTCAAATACGTGCGAAAGTACCTGTCTAAGTACAAAATTTAGCATACATACATAATATTGCGCTTACCTACTCGCCAGAGTGCAGTTCAAGCTCGAAATTAGAAAGTCATAACCATTGGTCTTAGGCTTCGAGCATAGAGAGCTTCACTTCCTGCAATAGGAAGTGAAGCTCTCTATGCTCGAAGCCTAAGACCAATGGTTATGACTTTCTAATTTCGAGCTTGAACTGCACTCTGGCGAGTAGGTAAGCGCAATATCATGTATGTATGCTAAATTTTGTATTGTTGTTCCATGGTAATGTGATGTCAACGTGTGCGCATCAACGGCCAAGGTGTGCATCGGTAACAATTGAAGAGACCTGATGCGCCTGACAAACGAGGCAATTGTTGAATGAGCAAGAAACAACAACACATGTTTACGTAATTTAGCACATATTTCCAGTTCAGTAGTGATAATGGATAAGTAATTCAATCCCTGAATAAGAAAAAAGGTAAGAAAATTCATGAAAATTACACATTTTATCCAACGCTGGATTTCTTTAAAATGCTCTATGCTTTCGTTGTCCTCAGAGAGTTAAGTTAATCATTTTGATTGTCTCTTCCCACCAGAACTATAGCCTACTGAAGAATAGACTTCATCGCACATGGGTTGCATATGCTATTCTTATGTAGAATTCAGGTTCACCACTCATGAACAATTACCATTATTTCTTAACCTGAAAGAAAAATACATTAAATTAATTAATTAATTAATTACAGGTTTAGGGAATAACACCCATTATAAGTTGTGTGAAATAATGTTGACCAACTGAAAAGCATTTAAATATCATTTATTGAACCAGTCACAAGAAAAGTTGAGAAAATGATCCAGTACAATGACACAATCTGGTTCTTATTCATTTAGTGTTGGGCTCATGTATTGTGTAGGGGCAAATGACCTCGCTGTTCCACACCTTTAAATAGAAACAAGCATGTGTTGTGCATAGCAACTCTTCGTGTGAATTCAGACAAATGTTTTCCAGTGCTGGGGATTGTTGATGGGATGTACCATAAACAACGATAGCAGCTTTTAATAGTTTAGGTCAAGGCAAGTTCTAGCATCGTATTAAAACCATTCTGCTATCGTTCAAAATTGCTTCAATTTTTTAGGAAACGTAATAGTGATGGTTGTTCCTTAGTTTAGGGACTGCGACAACGCGGTCATGTAGCCCCGTGTACTTTGGGTGTGTGTAGAATCTGTCTGATAACCAGTGATAATTGTGGTGGCTGTATTAGTGTGTGTTTCTGTTTTCAATTCAAGTAAGCACTGCAGACATTGATTTTTTCTAGTAGTTCCTACTATAGCCACCAAACGCCACCGCCAACGACTACTAGTTCAGAACTTGGTTACCAGGCGCCACCGCAGCCGGCTCCTGGCGACGAACGTAGGAACCTAAGAGCGTTTGTCAAATGTTTAACTATAATTTAGCTTCACACAGGTGTAATTAGTGGCAGGTTCCTTAACATGCCATAAATCTATGACATGGGACCGCTGGCTTTACTTACCCTCCGAACGAAGGCATACTGAGGGATTTTTAACGCTCTTAAAAAATCCGACAACTTCGGCCGGGTTTTAACCCGTGATCTAGGGCATAAGCTCAGCATGCCACCAACTACGCCACCGAAGCCACCCAACAACTCTTACCTCTGGCTATTTAGTCCATCACGCAGAATATAACCAAAGTGAGACTTCTGGTCGGAGAACTGAGAAGAGGTGGGTTCGATTCCTACCTCAGCCATCCCAGAAGTGATTTTCCGTGGTTGTCCACTTCTACTCCATGCGAATGCCGGGATGGTACCCAAATTAAGGCCACAGCCAGTTCCTACACAAATACTAGCCCCAATTACAACCACACTCACTAATACGGCTATCATAATGGCAGATTATACACACACTCCAGTACAGGGGCAGGTGACCTCACTCCTCCGACCCTTAAAACAAAAACAAATAACACTCAAGTTCACGGGGCTACATGACTACGATGTCACAAAACCCTAAATGAATCACCAACAATTAAAGGGAGACGTTTGAGATAGAGAGGATCAGTAGAATTTAGAAAATAGGCTATATTAGTTCTTCACGGGGCTACGCCTCGTGGCGTAGTGACTAGCAATCTTGGCTAACACTGCAGAGGCCTGGGTTCGATTTCCGGCTCTGCCAGGACATTTAATTCTGGTTTGAGGGCTGGAACGGAGTGCACTCAGCCTCATGAACAAACCTGAGAAGAGGCGGGTTCGATTTCTATTTCAGCCATCCTGGAAGTAGTTTTACATGGTTTCCCACTACTCCAGGCAAATGCCGGAATGGTACTTAACGTAAGGCCACGGCCGCTTCCTACCCAAATCCTACCTCGATTACAAAATGCAGACACTAGTACAGACATCACAGTGACACATGTTATCAGGCAATTTCTATACACACCCAGTGCAAGGGGCTGTTTGACCACAATGTCGCAAAGCCCGCAAAGAATCAACAACAATTTTTTTAAACAATCCTGTATTTGTTTAATAGAGCATGGTCTCTTAAAAGTTTCACCTGAACGATTTTCTCGCGGCTTCGGTGGCGTAGTTGGTAGCACGCTGAGCTTCTATGCCCAAGATCGCGGGGGTCAAACCTGGCCGAAGTCGTCGAATTTTTTAAGAGCGTTAAAATCCCTCAGTATGCCTTCCTTCGGAGAGGAAATAACGCCGGCGGCCCCATGTCATAGATTATAGCATGTAAAAGAACCTTCCACTAATTATTCTTGTGTGAAGCTAAAAATTTTAGGTTAGATTTTGATAACGCTATATCAGTTCCTACTTTCGTCGCCAGGTGCTGGCTGTGATGGCATCTCGCAGCCAAGTTTGCAACTAGGTGTCGTGGACGGTAGCATTTGGTAGCAAAAGTAGGAACTACTTGAAATCCATCGTTTACAGTCCTTACACGAATTACAGATAACACACATTAATACAGCCATCACAATTAACACCGGTTATCAGACAGATTCTACACACATCCAAAGTACACGGGGCTACATGACCGCGTTGTCGCAGCCCTTAAACTGAGGAAACAACCAACGATTTTTTTTCATTTATATGTTATGTTTGTCGCTCTCTTGTCAGAATGTACAACTGAGGTTCAACTCTAAACTGTCCTTCCTGTTCCTTCTTTAAGGTCCATGGACGTGAAGGAAGCGCGCTCGCAGTGGGAGGCGAGCCTGCCGGCTGAATTGGATGCCAAGGCCGAGCGGGCGGCAGGCGGGCGATTAAAATAGCTAGTGGTAGCTGAGAGAAGAGTCCGCCGGGCTAGCCAGCACTAGCAGACGAGTGTCCGGGCCCATCCCGTGGGTCATGAAGCCATGAAGCCGTACGCCTTCATCACCCTCAGCAAGGACTATGGGTGAGTACGCTTGAGCGACCGCATTGCTTCATTGGCTGTTAGAGGGAATAGCTCTCGTCTCAAGTAATAGTGAGTGATCCAAGTGAGTGCTACAGAAACGGATTTGAAAATAAATAGTTTAATGAAGACATGTGATCGTATGTCGATAGCGTTTTGTTTAGCAGTATGGAACGTCTTTTGAACAGATTCAGTGTAGGCCTATCACACGGATTACATAATCTCTGTCCCGCGTGAGCTTATGTACGATTCTATCAACAAAGATTGCACGGAATACTACGAAAAATGAACGATAGTTTTATATCTGTATTGAAAATGACGAAACAAAATTGTAGAAATTAAAGTGCATCTTCTGAATAATAAATCTAAACGCTGGATTCCTTTCGTTGTCCTCAGAGAGTTAAGTTTATCGTTCCGATCGTCTCTTCCCATAGAGCCTTTGCCAGTCTTATTCTTTGTATCTATAGACTTGATTCCGTGGCTGTTAAATGCGCTTAAGAACCTTAAAACAAAGCCAAATTATAACCAATATATAATTTACTGTGACCAATTTCATTCTTAGTGTCCAGCATCTCATTCTCAAAATGAAGGTTGGTTGGTTGGTTCTTAAGTTTAGGGGCTGCGACAACGCGGTCATGTAGCCCCGTGTACTTTGGGTGTGTGTAGAATCTGTCTGATAACCGGTTTTAATTGTGATGAGTGTATTAGTGTGTGTTATCTGTTTTTTTAAATTTAAGTACTGTAACTTAGAATATTTCAAATAGTTCCTACTTTTGCCGCCAAGCGCCACCGTCAACGACTACTAGGCCAAGTTCAGAACTTAGCTACTAGACGCCACCACAGTCGGCTCTTGGCAACGAACGTAGAAACCTAAGAGCGTTGTTTACATTCTTAACCTATCTAATTTAGCTTCACACAGGTGCAATTAGTGGAAGGTTCTTTAACATGCCATAAATCTATGACATGGGACCGCCGGCTTTACTTCCCCTCCGAAGGAAGGCATACTGAAGGTTTTTAACGCTCTTAAAAAATCCGACGGCTTCGGCCAGGTTTGAACCCGCTATCTTGGGCATAGAAGCTCAGCATGCTACCGACTACGTCACCGAAGCCGCCTCTCAAAATGAAGTTTGTGTTTTATTTCAGGGACTATGCATAAGGATCATTAGCCCTGTGTGTCCATTTTGCGTTACTGAAGACTAGTGGATGAACAAGTGTGTGTTATTGGAATAATGTAAAGCTAGAAATAGAACACGTGCTTCTGGATTTAAAAATAAGACACGATTTGTCTAAACGGAAGTGAAGTGATCGCCAAATGCCACCTCGTAACTTTAGCCTCCTTGTTTTTCCCATAAGATGTGAGTCAACACATGCGGCTGTGGAGGTTAATAGAAGAATGGCAATACATTCTGTGATATTGCGAGAGTATGAGCTGCGGAAAGAGATGTCACGGAAAGAGGCGTGTCGTCACTGAGTTTCATCTCAACCCTCACGCGACCAACACACAATAGCAGAGTTTGATGTCAACAAAATGAAAGCGAGGGTTACTCTTGAACTACTGGTAGCTCTCTATTTTAAGATACCTGCCAAGAAGCACGCGCGCATGCGTGCTTGTGGAGGGAAAATAGGAATAATGGTTGAGTGAGGAAACGAAATCTAAACCGTGATTCATAAGGAATACAAAGTGATGTTAGAAATTAGACTTTTTGTACAAATGGATTTGTAAGACGCAGGGAAGAGTAACCAGGCGCGGATTCAGGGGGGGGGGGGGGGGTGAGGGGTCACGGAGGACATGAACCCCCCCCCCCCAACGGAGGCCAATTTTTTTTGCAAACTCAAAAACCGAAAACACAACAACCAGACAAATAAAACAACGAATTTTAACTGAAAAACTGTTTTTTTCATTTTATTCAATACTGAAAATATATTTATTGCAATTATTATGTTCTGTTACAACTGAACATTTTTACAACTTCATACCTGTTATATAAAAACGATTATTTATATAACAAAATCAACTCGTCTATTTTCTTTAGCAAACCTTGTGATTACCGAATCGATGTCTATAGTGATGTCACGATGAATGTGCAGCAATGCACGGATAGGAATTTGGGGCTTTTTTCGCACCAAAAAAATTTGCGGACGTCCAAACTGCAAGCTTGGTTGGCAATTTAAGCTGTGACTTTCTCCCTTTGTCGGTACCAACTCGACTTGCCGAAACTGTAACGTACCTTGATACTTTTCTCGAAGCTCGATGTAAAAGTCGCAAAACACGCCGTTGCAATTTGTACGAATATTTTTGGTGCGCTAAACGCATCAAATATCTATCCATGTAGCTTGCAAAAAAATTGGTCTGGTTTTGTACGTTTGGTTATTTTGTGATTGCGTTGTTAGTGATACCATTTTTCTTAACAATTTCGATTCTGTGACCCCCCTCCCCCCAAAGCCAAACTCTAGATCCGCGCCTGAGAGTAACGTTGCTGTTTACGACATCGTGTTGTACCCGTGTAATTGGGTATGAGTAGGATATGTAGGATAACCTGTGTCATAGTGATGGCTGTGGTAGTTGGTGTATTTGTAGCCTAATTGAAGCTAGGAAGGAGGTGGCCTTAACCTAAAGTTAGGAACCAACCCGGTATTTGTCTGAGGTAGAAGTGGGAAACCACGGAAAACCCCTCCTTGGGCAACTGATTGTGAGGTGAGAATCTAACTCGCTTCTTAGTTTTGCCTCACAAGGCTGAATGCCCCCCTCTCCCCTTCATACCAACACTCAAACCATAGTACATATTGTGGTGTTTGAAGCCATATTTTCAGTGTTGCCTTAGTAAACAAGAGTTTAGTGCTTTTCAGTCGGTCAACACGAATGTGCCCAAAAGAGATGGGTTATGCCCTAATCCTGAAATAAATTACATGAGATTAATAAAACACTAGGATGACCAGTTTCGATCGTCAAGCGATCATCATCAGATCCATTACACTTAGGCTACAAAATCTATGTTTGAAATACAGGTGAAAATATTTACAATATGTACAATTATTTAGTTGCAGTATTGGTACTGCAACTGTCAGTGTATGCTAAATGCAGTATATATGTTAGGTGAAATGCTAAATGGTGATAGCTATCCGTAGATTGTACTTTAGAGAGATTATATGGTTGTAAACTATGGTTAAACTATAAAATTTTAGGCTAACTACTTATCTGATTGTCTTCCGTACAACAGCTACTCGCAGTTTTCGTGCTCACTGGAACTCACTATGCGGTAGACTGCGGTGGTTATCTTAACGACTGGTTTTTCCCTGCTTTCTCCCCCCTGCTCCTACGTGCTGTGGGGAGTGATAGCGATGTGTTTATGTGAGGTGTTGCCAACCTAGATAAGATGTATGTTATTGAATGAGGTGGGTCTACAATTATTAAAGACCGTGGATTAGCCCTCGCCACGCGTGGAGCATAACCCATTCGAACTAAGCGTTGACGGTCTTATGAGGACGTCCCGGCACCTTTAATACTGCCGCGAATATGGGCCTTGGTTTATTGCAGAAGAAAAGTACATCGTACACCTGATCCAGATAACATTTACCTATTAATAACCCCCTAATTTCCCCCCTTTTTTATCTAGCTTGGCTGTGTCGCTAAATTGTGTTTTGTTTCCGACAGGGTGTGTTTTTTAGTAGCGTGAAGAGGGGTGAGTTCTCCATGAACGTGTGTTCATTTAGATTGTTGGGATTGTTTCGTTTGGCTAGGTGTATCTCGATTGCTTCCTTTATGTCAAGAGCTCTGCCTTTCGATTCGTGATGGATTATTTTAAGGTCCGACTCTATGTTGGTAAAGCTGTGCCCTGCGTCACACATATGTTCGCACACGGCTGAATGTGTTCCGTATCTTATCGCATTCCTATGTTCATTATAACGTGTGTCTACTCGCCTTCCACTCTGCCCGATGTAATTAGCTTGACAATCGGTGTCTTGGCACGTTATAGAATATACCCCTGGCCTTGAATACGGGTCACGTTTATTTAGATTACTATTTAGGAGGTGCCTAGCGGTTGTGTTTTTCGTCGTGAAAGCTATCTTTATGCCTTGCTTTTTGAATAGGTTAGTGATTTTATATGTATTCGCATTCACATAGTTGAAACGCGCAAGTTTTTTCTCATTATTGTCCGGTTTGGGAATCGTTTTATCTTTATTTTTATGTTTGGCTATAATTTGATTTATTTTGCTTGGCGAGAAGTTGTTTTCCTTTGCTATTTGCATAATAGTTCTTATTTCCTTATTATAGTTGTCTTTTGACATGGGTATGTTTAAAGCTCTGTGCACCATTGAATTGAAACCCGCTAGGAGCAGGGGGGAGAAAGCAGGGAAAAAATTAGTCGTTAAGATAACCACCGCAGTCTACCGCATAGTGAGTTCCAGTGAGCGCGAAAACTGCGAGTAGCTGTTGTACGGAAGACAATCAGATAAGTAGTTAGCCTAAAATTTTATAGTTTAACCATAGTTTACAACCATATAATCTCTCTAAAGTACAATCTACGGATAGCTATCACCATTTAGCATTTCACCTAACATATATACTGCATTTAGCATACACTAACAGTTGCAGTACCAATACTGCAACTAAATAATTGTACATATTGTAAATATTTTCACCTGTATTTCAAACATAGATTTTGTAGCCTAAGTGTAATGGATCTGATGATGATCGCTTGACGATCGAAACTGGTCATCCTAGTGTTTTATTAATCTCATGTAATTTATTTCAGGATTAGGGCATAACCCATCTCTTTTGGGTACATTCGTGTTGACCGACTGAAAAGCACTAAACTCTTGTCATAGTACATATCTTGACAGAGCCGGGAATCAAACCCAGGACATTTGATCCAGAGTCTCAATATGTACCCCTTGACTACGGAAGACGGTAAGGTAGAGTAGCCTGACAAGACACATGGAACGCAGAGTCATTGTTTCCTCATAAATGCAGTAGTTTATCATTCAAACACGACTCACATAATCTCAAAAGGAAGCATCTGGAACATATATTTCCAAATATTAAGAAATGTGCTTTATTTTACCGAAGATCAATTCGATTTTGTAGTTCTAAAAATAATGTTACGAGGCTTTCTTCATCCTACAATTCGGACTTGGTCTCGTTCATTATTACACTGGAGAACACGATTTTTGGTGTCTTAAGATATTAGTCAATCTTTGGGGGTGTTTTTGTGTCGTAGATTCTGAAAATGGTATTAATGTTTGCATATCAGCTCTCCTTCTCACAATATGGCATATAAGGTTATTAAACTAAACCTACAACATGGATAAAGAAACACTAGCACTTCATTACGACAACGAGTAGGCCTATTTTTGGAACAAAGTTTCAGAATTTGAAGTTAGTTTATATCCATTTCTTGTTCACTATGGCATAATGCCCAGCAGAAAGAATCGCACCTTCAGTTTGGCATATCGCTGAATCCACGTTCCTGTGATTTTATGCGATGTGATATTTCAGGACATACCCGATGGATGCTCCAACAATACTCCGCCATCATGTGTATCCTTTCGTCCACAATACCGTTTTTCCATGGTCCTAATTCCCCAATTATCAAATTAACACAAAATTTAAAAAATATCTAAATAACTCATTGAAGTGCCTTGCTGACTTGCACCAGTCACACAGTCAGTTGTTTCCCCGCTGTGGACTATCCATAGATTCCAAGAATTAGATTTTCACGACCGCAATAATGAGAAACCAAGGCTTTAAGCTATTAGATTGTGTAATGTACAAATAAAATATTATGAGTCGCTATTAATTTTACAATTCCGACTAGCTATCGTTCGTTATTATCAGAGTTTCCTCCTGGTACCTCACAGGGGGAGGAGGGTCTTTGACCCCCTTCACATTATTGACCTCTAACCTTCATGAGTGTGTGACTGTCTCCGTTGCTCAGCGGTAACGTTCTCGCCTGCTGTGCCAAAGGTTGCAGGTTCATCCTGGCGCAGTCAGCTGGCATTTGAGGGTTCGCAAATGCGAGGGAGCCGTGTCAGTAGATTTACTGTCACGTTAAAGATCCCCTTCGGGTCAATATTCTGGCACCCCGGCGTCTCTAAAAGGTGCAGTAGTTACAAGGGACGTAAAACCAATAACATTATTTTTACTATTATTAGTATTAACGAAGCCTCCGTGGCTCAGGCGGCAGCACGCCGGCCTCTCACCGCTGAGTCCGTGGTTCAAATCCCGGTCACTCCATGTGAGATCTGTGCTGGCCAGAACGGAGGCAGACAGGTTTTTCTCCGGGTACTCCGGTTTTCCCTGTCAAAATTTCATTCCAGCAACACTCTCCACTATCATTTCATTTCATCTGTCATTCATTTAATCATTGCCCCAGAGGAGTGCGTCAGGCCTCGGCAGCCGGCACAGTTCATATCCTCGCCGCTAGATAGGGGCTTCATTCATTCCATTCCTGACCCGGTCGGAGACTGGAAGCAGGCTGTGGATTTTCATTTTCATTAGTATTAACCTTCATGTGGCAACGAACCTACTCACCCAACTGTCAAATTGTTGAAGGGCTCCATATCACTACAAGCAAGGGCGTATATAGAAAAAAATCGGGGGGGGGGGGTCTGACTATCCTGGAAAATTGTGAGTATTCTCAGGGGATTGTCACCGCAAAATACCCAGAAATATCAACCAATATCTTAGAGCATATAACTTTGTGTGATTATTTTAGATAAGATTCAAAGTTTATATAGCCTACAATTAGTGGCAATACAAAAAAAAGTTGTAAAATACAACACAACACACACATAAAATGATATACTTAATGAACTTTCTATTATGATCTATGGAGTATGAATGGCAAATATCCAAATATTTGTCAATTTATTAAGCAGAAAGGTAAACAGTTTTTTTACATGTATTTCTCAAAAAACGTACTGTGGAATTCACAGCTTTACCTCACCAGGCTAAGTGCACCCCGTTCCAGTCCTCAGACTAGAATTAAAATTTCTTGGCAGAGCCGGGAATCGAATTCGGATTTCCGGGGCGGCAGCGAAGAATGCTACCCACTACACCACGAGTTAGTATAATTTCAATTTTAATATTGTTTATAACTTTGCCAATAAGTTAAGAATAGCGTACAACCAAATTTACCATTGTTTTATGCTCTTACCAAAGCAACACTTTCTTAATATTTATTGGCTTTTTTCGGGGGGGGGGGGGACTGGAGCCCCCTCAGCACCCCCCTTATGTACGCCCCTGATTACAAGTTTTGATTTATGGCTCAAAGCAAGTGAATCTCAGACCACCATTGTTCTTAACTAAAGAATCATTTCGTAAAATGAATAGAACAACCAGGTGCATTGCATGTGACCAGAATTCAGCTGGTTTTACAGTTAGAAAGACGGTTCAATTATTAAAAGCTGGACGATATATTTACCCTTCCGTTTAGTATAGAAAATCCTTAGATAGTTTTCAACTGAAGGATTGCCGCCAGACTTAGCTCAGGACCGACGTGGGAGGCACTGGCACTGCACAATGCATCTGCAATGCGCCCCGGGCGTGTCTGTGTGTATGCTCGTGTGGAATAATAAGATGATGTCAATTAATCAATGTAATTAATACAACTAACTAGAACTCGCTGCATGGTCGTAAAGACCATAAACCTTCCATGGTTGTGTAATTATTTATTTATGTAAACATTTATTGTGTGCATGTTTATGCATTTATTTATTTATTCTGGCATTCCGGCGCCTCTAAAAGCCACAGTAGTTAAAGGGGACGTAAAACATATTATTATTAATAATAATAATAATAATGGTATATTGGCTTTCACGACCATGGAATTAAACTCAGCAATTTTCTAGGTTTATGCCGTGTCTTGTGCGGGGTTTAATCTACGAACAACAAGATAGGCTCATCAGCGGGCTCTTGGTGTCCATTCCCGGATCCCGACAGGACAACCCCTCACAAGACACGGCAAAAACCTAGAAAAATTGCTGAGTATTATTATTATTACTAAAAAGCGTCCTACCTGCCAAATAGGTTCGAGCCGTAATTGTGATACCAAAGGGCGTTTGCCTGCCTAGCATTTCAACATAAACATTTCGATTATATTAGGACAACGCAACATTTCCTTCAGTGCTAGGATTGAAGAGATTAATTGAGTAGTCCGTTTGCAAAGGCCGCTAAGTGCATCATAAACGAAACCGAGTAAATGACGAAAAACTGCTACGACCAAACTATTTTAGCTAACACAATATTTTTTACCCTTGAAAATCAAAAAAAAACATCTATTCTTCAGTTAAAATCTGTGAAATCTACGGTTGGATCTTCTGCCCCAAATCATAGATTAAAATATTGACTTAGTGGTTTTTGCACACGTTTTGTGCAGTTAGCGACTTTTGCCCGTGACGACGAGAGTCGTTAATAAATCTTCGGTTGCAAAACCCGCTATTTTGTATCTTTACCAATGGCATTTGGATGAGATTTTCAATAAAGGACTATTTTAGTTTCAATGTGGCTTATAAGGAAAAAAATATATTTAAAAAATAGAACTCGTCAGAAACGGTAAAAAGAAAATTAATCTTAAAAATTACACCTTAAACCCAAAGCAACGTCATTTAGACAGCATAAAAATGTACAAAAATCACAAAACAAGAAAAATGGCATTTAAGTTAGGTCAGGTCATCCTCGACACCGTCCATCAGCTCAAAATCTGCTGGTTCTTCGCCTTCGTCATCTTGAGTTCCGACGATATTGTTGTGAATGGCTTCTTGCTCCTGGAAGACCTCACTGAAAAATTTTAGGTTGCCGTTCGGTGGCCAGTTTTCGCCGAAATGCAGCTCTAATAGCCGTCGAACGTCTTTTAGTTTAGTGGCTTTGAGTGCAACACCTACTTGAATTGGTTCGGGACCAGGATGTTTGTTGAAATTCTTTCCCCTTTTCACGATGCTCTTACCCTCACCAACCTCAAAATTGTAAAACGGCTCCCCTCGGACCAGACATGTTTTTTTGTTTGTTTTGCCAGTCGTGAACACAATTTTCTTCGCCTTTTGGAATTGGAAATGCCAACAACCCGGATTTTTTACCACGCCATCCGCGTACGCTTTCCAATCTCTAACAGGACATTCATCTTGCCCCAGGCGAACTACCGTAGCAAATTTCTCAATGTGTTTGATGTATCCGGAAGGATTTTCAATGACACTCACTTTGCGAAGTTGCCGTTCGATATTTCCAAAAACTCTGTCAGGTGGGATAAATGAGTGGCCCACTATTGGGAACCATAGCTGTATTTCTTCTACACATGCGGGAGCTTCTAGCAGTAACCAGTGGGATAGCATGCTGATCACAGTCTTGTTTTTGTTCTGACCCCCGCAGCCATCAGAGAACAACCGAAGTTTTTTTGCACCTTCAAAATGTATGCTGGCCAGTTTGTTGTGAACTGCTGACGCTATTTGGTTTGATCCTTTCCCATGTTGGTGTTCTAACCAGACGTCAGAAGTCACCGTCTCTGTGTTTTGCGGAGATTCTGAGGAGCCCTGGCAGACAGTAAAGTTGTACAGGTACATCTGTCGGGAATAATACGCCGCTTGATCTGGCACCTTAGGCAACACTAAGTTCTTTTGACAGTCGTAGCTTAAAGTTATTTCACCTTCATTAACTTCTTTTAGCTTTTGGTAAAATACATCACTTCTTATTTTGTGGACTTTGAGCTGAGTTTTCAGTTTGTCTTTTTCGGCGCTCTGTTTTTCTGCTTCAATGCGGCTTTCCAACGACTAGCATGTTCAACACGTGTCGACAGATGGCGCACCAAAGCCAATGTTGTAATCTTCACAAAATATTTGTCGATAATAGTCGTATTTGACAATGGTTTCAGGATTCTCTTCACAATACATGGTCCACCACTTTTTTACGGATAATTCACTGTTTAAGTACACCCTATCACCTTTGTTTCCTCGCGAGTGGTGACGCTCAAGCGGAACGAACTTCTTAATGTGCTGTCTGACACAATTCTTTCTTCCCTCGTACAGTTCCGTTCGTCTGTCGCCTCCTCTGCTCTCAGGCGTTACTACATCTTCTTCTATTACCTATTGGCACAAATAAAGAATTCATTATCTCTTTTAATTTGTAAAATTGACAGCACAACTGCTTTACTAACAATATTCCATTACCTTCTGGCACAATTTAAGAACTCTGTCCTTCTTTATCTGCAAAATTGACAGGAAAGCCACCTTACAAACAGCAACATTTTCGACAGTGTCGCCTCTTTTCTTTGGTAAATAAAAATGGTTTGTAAGGTTTCGCTTTGCGTCGTCTGTTGTTCTTTTGGGGGATGAGGTAGTCACATGCTGAGCTATGTAGTTGTTCTGCCACTGTCGAGTATTTTCTTGATAAAATGTTTGGTGTATTTTCCTTACGTCTTGCATAGAAAGTTCATTACACCTTAATTTTCCCGGCGGATGTTTACAGGCAGGCAATTTGGGAAAGCCTTTGGGTTGGTATCTGAAACAAAGCACAAAGCTTAGTTAACGTACATAAAGCAGAGACGATACCTACAATGGCACAAAGTAGAGGCTAGTTAGTTAGTTATTGTTGTTTTAAGGGGCGGAACTACCAGGTCATCTGCCCCTAAAAAAAGAAGAGGTTATATTTTTGTTTAAATAGTTTGTTTGCCCTTACCTTCCAGTCTTTGCCACATTTCTTTTCCATGTTTCAGGACGTCTCTTCCTCTTTCTTCACGAACCTTTTCCCACAGTCTGATTCTGGTTGTTTTCAGCTCCAAAATCAACGGTTTCAACTACTTCAACTAGCACTATATCTCCCACTACTTCTATAGTTTCTGTTCTAGGAACTTGCACAATAGTATTGCAGTCTACAATTTCAATAACTACTTCACTTAAATCAATATCACTCATTTTTCCGGCTTGAAATGCCCACAAGCAAGAAACAACGTGTCAACGAACTGTGCTTTTAAACGGTGTATTTCAACAAGGAAGCAAGGCAGCGTGTCATTGTTGCGTACGCTTCCTCGATTGTGCAGCCAACCCAAATCTGAAGCACAAAACTATCCTTTCCGATCGAAATAATAATTGAGAAAGAGTATTGTGGAAGGAATAACAGCAGTTCTTGTATCAGTTAGCGTGTTTTGCAGCCGTATGTGGCAAGGCCGACGCCATACTTATGAAACGTAGCGGTCTTTGGACACAAGGAACACTAAACTGGCTTTGCAACCGTAGCCAACATGCATTTAACGGTTTATGCAAACGAACGTGATTTTTGTTGGCCATTTTCAACGACTTTGAGCGGATTATGCACCCTGAAACTTATTCCATCGTGTAGCCAGTTGAAAGACGAACAAGATGATGTGCTCAACTCAAAACTGACAAAAAGTGCACTTAGAGGCCTTTGCATCTGGGCTACTCAATTACAAGTAACTTACTAGAGTGGTTCACTGGAGGTTCAGGAAGCTACAAGCACAGCTGTGATGGCCCATACCTATGGCACTAAGTATTGTTCTGTGCGTATAACGAAACTCATATCAGAGTGGCACATCACAGAAATGACCAGCGCGTTAAATTGCTAGCCACCGTGGGCTCCACCCATACACTGTTTAAGACAGGTGAGTTCGAATCCACCGTAGATCATCTTTGAATTAATAATGGCGCTACAATAAGTAGACTACGTAAAGTCGTGATGGCCAACGCGTACCCAGGTGGCGTTCTTTCATCCTCATAATCCTACCACTCAGCCCCGCCCAACTAGTAATGAGGTTTCGGTGTCTGCTTCCTCTCTCTCTCTCTCTCTCTCTCCCTCAGTATGACTTCCTTCGGAGGGGAAGTAAAGCCGGCGATCCCATGTCATAGATTTATGGCATGAAAAAGAACCTTCCACTAATTACACTTGTGTGAAGCCAAAATTTGTAGGTTAAGTTTGATTAATGCAACGTTCATCACCGGGCGCTGGTTGCGATGGCATCTAGTAGTAGCGAAGTTCACAGCTAGGTGTTGTGGACGGTAGCATTTGGTAGCGAAAGTAGGAACTACTAGAAATTATCGTATGCAATCTTTACTTGAATTAAAAACAGATTACACACACAAATACAGTCATCACAATTAACAGCGGTTATCAGACAGATTCTACACACACCCAAAGTACACGGGGCTACATGACCGAGTTGTCGCAGCCCCTCAACCAGGGAACCAACCAACCATCTCTCGACAACAGATCTCCTTCGTGATTTAAGGGTATAAGTAATGTTTGGGGGAGAGAAACTTAAGAGCCTACTTCCGCTCAAAGCTCCAAACCCTCACATAACCGCCCCCTGTTGGGAGATAAACACTTATATACGGTCCGCCTCGTTGCGTAGCGGCTGGCATTCTTGGCTGTCACCGCGGAGGCCCGGGTTCAATTCCCCGCTCCACCAAAAAAATTAATTCTGGTCCGAGGTCTGTAACGGGGTACACTCAGTCTTGTGAGGCAGAACTGAGAAGAGGCGGGTTCGATTCCTACTTCAGCCATCCTGGAAGTGGTTTTCCGTGGTTTCCCACTTCTACTCCAGGAAAATGCAAGGCTGGTACCTAACTTAAGGCCACGGCCGCTGCCTACCCAAATCCTACCTCAATTACAAATACACACACTACTACAGGCATAGGAGTGACACAGGTTATCAAACAAATTCCACACGCACACACACCCAAGTACACGGGGCTACATGACCACGATGTCCCAAAGACCTCAAAAGAATCAACAATAAACAACTCTCATATATGGCTTACGATCAATCGCAAGCCGATTTGTTTGTAAAAGCCCCTAAATGAAACATCACCCTTCTTACAAGCTAGAGAGAAGATTACAATAGCATCCAGGAGACTTAAACCACGCCTTCTTGAATGTACTGTACTTATTTGCCTGCCTTTAGCTGGTCTTTGGAATTGATTGATTTCCAAGATCAAGTGCACGACACAGCTGAGCTGTCGGGTCATCGTTCAAAGATCAATGATCCACTTGGAAGTGCTCAACAACGCTACATAAAATTCATGATAATCCAATGAGGTCTCCTCGCGCGATAAGACAGAGCTAGCTGCCTGTTACTGTGTAGCGTGCCAATATGAGGATCCAACCCCCGTAATTTTTGGACTGACGACTAATAACGAAGGTGAACTAATACCGTAATAATATTCCCCCGCGGCTTAGCCGTGCGCGTTAAATCATTCACCACGACCACGACGGGGAGCTACATATGTAAGTAATATTATTATTTTTGTTATTATTATCTACGAAGAAACCTTGGTTTGCAGATGACACTCGAACTTATATTAGACAATGACGTGGTGGCTGCTGATCTCGTCATCCACTTTATAAGTGAGAGTGGGTTAGGACCAGCAATCTAAATTTTCAAGAGATCATTTACTCAAAGAACTTGAAATTCTGATTTTTTGTTTCCCGTAATATTTGTTATTATAAATTATTAGTTCTTTTGTTTGATTAATTTTAGGCACTTTTAAAACCATATTTAAGCATCCACCTCTAATTTTTTTTAAATTTATCCAAATTTGTATGCAGGATTGAGTGTGCTCAAATACGCGGGAGCCGTGTCAGTAGATTTACTGCCTCATTAAAGATCTCATTTGGGGCAAAATTCTGGCACTCTGGCGTTTCTAAAAGCCTCAGTACTTAAAAGGGACGTAAAACCAATAACATTATTATTATTATTATTATTATTATTATTATATATAATGCGTTTGGCCCTCTAAGGAGCACGTATCTTCTTCTTCTTATTATTATTAATATTATTATTATTATTATTATTATTATTATTATTATTATTATTATTATTATTATAACTGACCATGTATTTAAAGAATAAATTTCACATCTGTGGGGATTACTGGGATTATTGGCTTTTTCTTTTATAAAATGCACTCAATAATTTACTAAATTCTGCTGAGTCACTGGAGGAAGAAAATAAATGTGCTCCTATCGGCGCCTATAACTCGTCCTACAGCCTTGCACAAGGCTTCAACGTAGCTTCTACTTGGCATTTGCAAGGATCGGGAATAAAGCTCACGGGACGAACTCTTGGTTATGGACACATTGTACGCGGTGTACAGTGTAAGAATGTGGCAGAAGACAGTCGGAAAGGCAATGTAACAGTTTAGTTAGACCTTTTCTGACTATCACGAATATTAACACTCTCCCGCAATGTTGTCGCACTATGTCTGTCTGTCTTTCTGTACAAGAGACGAGCTGGCACAGTGACAAAAAGAAGGGGGTAGAATGAAATATGCAGTAGCATTCAGAGACAGAATAAAACAATGCAAGTATGGATTTATTCCAACGTATGCATGGAGGAAGGGGCAGATGACCTTGTAGTTCCTCCCCATAAAACAACTATAACTAAGTCCTTGGAGGAAGGATATCATTTTCCATTCACAAATTGTGAACACATTGGAATAATGATGACAGTTTTTAACAACCAATAGTTGCAATCTTATCGATCACCTGATTGTATATGTTCAGTACACATGTTGCGTTTAAAGAAGATCGTTTATTCACGTGCCCATATAGCTAAAGGTTTGAAACAGTAAGTTTCATCAAGTGAAAAGAGCCTCCGTGGCTTAGGTGGCAGCACGCCGGCCTCTCACCGCTGGGTCCGGGGTTCAAACCCCGGTCACTCCATGTGAGATTTGTGCTAGACAAAGCGGAGGCAGACAGGTTTTTCTCCGGGTACTCCGGTTTTCCCTGTCACAAATTTCATTCCATCAACACTCTCCACTGTCATTTCATTTCATCTGCCATTCATTTAATCATTGCCCCAGGGGAGTGCGACAGGCTTCGGCAGCCGATACAGTTCATATCCTCGCCGCTAGATGGGGGCTTCATTCATTCCATTCCCTGACCCGGTCGGTTGACTGGAAGCAGGCTGTGGATTTTCATTTTCACGTTTCGTCAAGTGAAAAGATGGGGAGTACTCCATATTGGCAACGGCCTCGGTGGCGTAGTTGGTAGCATGCTGAGCTTCTATGCCCCCAAGATCGCGGGTTCAAACCCGACCGAAGTAGTCGCATTTTTTAAGAACGTTAAAAATCCCTCAGTATGTCTTCCTTCGGAGGGGAAGTAAAGCCGGCGGTCCCATGTCATAGATTTATAGCATGTTAAAGAACCTTCCACTAATTACACCTGTGTGAAGCTAAATTAATATATGTTAAACATCTGACTAACGTTCTTAGGTTCCTATGTTCGTCGTCAAGAGCCGACTGCGGTGGCATCTGGTAACTAATTTCTGAACTAGTTGGTTGTTGACGGTGGCGTTTGGCGGCAAAAGTAGGAACTACTTGAAAATTGATCGTCTGCAGTCCTTACTTGAATTTAAACAGATACACACACACTAATACAGTCATCACAATTAACACTGGTTATCAGACAGATTCTACACACACCCAGAGTACACGGGGCTACATGACCGCGTTGTCGCAGTCCCTAAACTGAGGAACCAACCAACCAACCTTGTTATTCCCATCACTTGTAAGTACAGCACTCGTGCATTATAGGTTATTGATAGAATGCAAACGATGGTATTGATTCAAAACCGTACAACGATTGTGCACTAAGCTGAATGTCCGTGAAATGAATTAATAACAAACTAAATACGCCATTGTTAACTGTCTGGGAAATAAGTGAATTCTAGTTTAATACAAGTTAACATTGTATAGACAGTAAACTAGTACAATACCGTATATTGTTAACTGTGTATGAAATAGGCATAATGCTAAACACATATCATCTTACTCTTGAACATTTAAGCTAGATATAAGAACCTTTGGGAGTGGCGAACCCATCGTACAAATAGCCTAAATATGATAGTGTGTGAGTCGAGTCCTCAGATGTCCTTGATTCACGCCCCGACCCAGATCACTGGAACCGGGAACTGAAGAAGAAGAAGAAGAAGAAGAAGAAGAAGATAGGAACAGGAGTACTGTCAGTAGAATAGGAATTGATTAATTAATGTGAATTAACGTAGTCTAATAGTTAATATTAATAGTTTTATTTTATTTTTTATTTAGCGTATGGCTTTTAGAGCCGGAAGTGTCCGAGGACATGTTCGGCTCGCCAGAGTTTGTAGCTGCTTCTATGTGGACACCCATGGGGTGAGCTACAAGTACCGTCGCGCGTGGATGAGATGAAATGAATGAAGATGAATGAGCAAGTTCAACTTTCAACTTTGGCTGCGAGATGTCAATGACACCTCGCGACGAACGTTGACATTTTATAGAGCGTTTCTAGCCAAATATAACGTACAAATTTAGCTACACACTACCAATTGCAATGGTAGGTTCTTTTACATGCCATAAATCTATGACATGGGCCCGGTTTTACTTCCCCTCCGAAGGAAGGCATACTGAAGGATTTTAACGCTCTTTAAAGATCCGACGACTTCGGCCGGGTTTGAACCCACGATCTTGGGTATAGCAGTTCAGCATGCTACCGACTACGCCACCGAAACTGCTATATTAATAGTTATAAGAACAAAGAGATAACAATAATAGGACAAGAAGTGCACTACTCTTGAGGACTGCTCTCCTAATGAGTATAATGGAGCGAAATTCCTGCCTAGATAGAAGGCCATTCCACTTCGGGGATTTGAAAAGCTGTATTTATTATTATATTACTCATTATTATTATTATTATTAATATTATAACGGTTAGCAAATAAGCTTCCTATGCACTAAAGTAAAATGCAAGCTGAGAGTAATGTAAATTAATAACAAACGAACATGCATCAACTGTTCGAGAAATCAGAACACTAAGCTAATGTAAGTTGACTGTAAAGCTGTTGGTTGGTTGGTTCCTCAGTTTAGGGGCTGCGACAACGCGGTCATGTAGCCCCGTGTACTTTGAATGTGTGTAGAATCTGTCTGATATAGTAGCCTCACTTTCCTCGTTAACGACCGGCTCGTCTTTGAAACCTAGCTGGACGGATGTTTGCATTCCATAGCTGCGGGGTGCCGAGGCATTCACGGCTTAAGACCGGTGAGCAGGTAGACAGGACTGGCTGCAACAACTTGACGGCACTCCTCGTGGACAGATGGAGGAAGCAACTTATTGGTCAAGAACCGTCAGGTATTTGTCATCCATAAATAATGGCTATTGTCGGCTCGTGCTAATGCTTAACGTTTGAGTCGCCGGTCGTTAACCAGGAAAGTGAGGCTACTATAACGGGTGTTAATTGTGATGACTGTATTAGTGTGTGTTATCTGTTTTAATTCAAGTAAGGACAGCAGGCATTGACATTTTCAAGTAGTTCCTACTTTTGCCACCAAACGCCACCGTCAACGACCAACTAGTTCAGATATTAGTTACCAGATGACACCGCAGTCGGCTTTTGACGACGAACGTAGGAACCTAAAAACGTTAGTCAAATGTTTAACCTATCTTAACTTAGCTTCACTCAGGTGTAATTAGTGGAAGGTTCTTTAACATGGCATAAATCGTATAATAAGCTAGCACTCAGCTAATATACTGCACACAGAACGATGCACATGGTCTGCACCGTCATATCTGTCTAGGCAGTTACAGTTTCACCAATGATACATGTGAACTCCCATTCGACTACAGCTTCACCATTATGCTCGATTACATACTGCTGCAAGATCTTTTATCACGCATGCACAGTATCCCATAAGCACTCAATAGAGATTAAATCCGGCGATTGTGTGGGTTCAGACACCTTGAAAGCCGAAATTGAACCAGTTCTGTGTGTGCAATGTTGGCTACACACGACAGAGACAAGCGACCGAGACCGACGACAGTGTTGCGAGATCGAGACAGGTCGCTTTCGATCTGCTCCCCATTCAAACATACGAAGTACATTTGAGAGGGCGAGACAGAGTCAGGCGACACAGATCGGCGACCGAAATTAACCGTAGCAGACCGCTCTCAGAGCAGTAGTGTCTTGCGACAAGCGGGCGCAGCACGTGTTTTATGAAGTGATAAAATGTCGGAAATAAAATTTACTTGTAAAGAAGAGAATATATTAGTAGAATTAGTCGGAGATAACCCACCGCTGTTCGATCCTGAAGTTCAGTCATACAAAGATGGAAATACCTTTATTCTTTATTTACAAACAGAAAGATCCTTCTTCGCGTCTGGTTTTGAATATTGAACTCTTAGGTATTCTTGGTTCCTATCGCAACAAATAACACTGCAACACATCATCGTATTCTTCCTCTTCGAGCAACCTTTTCATTAGAATATTTTTCGCAACCATTTTTCAACGAATATGTACACGCACATCCCAATAAACACCTACTGTATGTCTAGGCGTGTCGTCAGTCTCGCTCGCTTATCTCTGTCGTGTGCAGCCAAATGGTACCTTTTGATATGGGAAAAAGGAAGGAAGCTAGTAGTTTTACGTGGCCGTGAATCATGCGATCACGAGCCACGGGACCTCCTTTTTACGTGCAATCCGAACCAAAGGGCATGACATTTCAGTTCAAAAATCTCACATGCATTGAATGGGAATCGAGCCCGGTCTACCTTAATGAGAGGCCAACAGCTTGACCGTTGAGTTATCTTCTTCGTACAATCCATAACCATCAGAGAACATGGCGAACATAAAACGTTGCACATGGTCTGCATTATCATTACTGTCAAGACAGTTTCACTAGTGGTCCATATGAACTCCCATACCACTACAACTCCACCATTATGCTTGAATAACACACTGCATCCTTCGAGGTGGAAATGTGATTCGTCACACCAGGCAATGATCTCTGACCCAGATGAGATTCAATATCTGACGCTGTGGTATCAGCAATAGTACCCGTGAATGTCAAAGACTACCAAATCCCGTGGGATGCAGTTAACGCTGCATAGTGTGTTGACTACAAGAGGTGCCAGCGTTATTTGGCACAATGCTCTCCGTCGTTGCGTGGTTGTCATCCTTCTTTGCCACCAGCTCATCTGTGGACGCTCTTAATATTCACATGCCACTCATGTCCGCCCTATCCAAGATCATCCATTGGCCACCTCTGGGATAGAGTAGCCTACCCATATCTGTACGCTAGTCTCTATAATTTGTACGTGGTCAAACGGTGATTGGTGCCACGGTTTGCATTTGCGATGGATGTTTTCCCAGAATTTAGTAAAGCTTGTGATGTCCCTGTCCGAGAAAATCCAAGAGAAATTGTCATTTCGGAGGTAGAATACCTCAATCTCCTGGTCTCTACAATCTGCCCGTAATCAAATGGTGATACGATTGGCTTTGCCCCATGGTCACAGTAACTATACTAGGGCACAGTGGGTAACACTCGTAACCGTTGTATATCTGGGGCGTTGTGCTTAAATGGATCCATGACGGAAAATGCACTTAGAAAGTTCATAATAAAGTTATTGGTTTTGCGTCCCTTTTAATTACTCTGGCCTTTAGAGACACTGGGGTGCCGGAATTTTGGCCCAAAGGAGATCTTTAACGTGCCAGTAAATCTACTGACACGGCTCCCTCGCATTTGGGCACCCACAAATGCCAGCTGACTGCACCAGGATACGAACCTGCAACCTCGGGCCCAGCAGGCGAGTACGTTACCGCCGAGCCACGCAGTTAGTCACTTAGAAAGTTCACGTGGCGTAGTGATTAGCATTCTTTATTTTCACCATGGAGGTCTGGGTTTGATTCACTGCTCTGCCAAGATATTTAATTCTGGTCTAAGGGCTGGAACGGGGTACACTCCGCCTTGTGAGGCAAAACTGAGAAGAGGATGGTTCGTCTCCCATCTCAGCCATCCTAGGAGTGGTTTTCCATAGTTTCCCACATCTACTCCAGGCGAACGCCTGGTTAGCATCTAAATTAAGAACCGGCCATCTCCTACCCTAATTAAAATACACATTCGTACAACTAGTATACTGTAATAACACAGGTAATCAGACAGATTCCACACACACACCTAAGTACACGGGATTATATGACCACGTTGTCGCATAGTCCCTAAATGTTTCAACAACAACAGTCCCTAAATGAATGAACAACAAGCACTTTGAAGATACGATTGCTTAAAAATATATTCATAGTATTGTAAGATTTTTGAATAATTATTCTCCTTTAAAATACGATAGACTTTCTTCCCGTCGGAGCAGATGACTTCGCTGTTCCACCCCTTGAAACAAACATCATAATAATAATAATAATAATAATCATCATCATCAACAACAACAACAACAACAACAACAACAACAGCAACGCCATAATTTCTTCCACTCAAGAAGAGTAGCCTAAGTGGGAACATGACAAATTCATTCAATTCATAATGTTGAATTTTGGGCTTGTGCCGTGTTTTATTATATTAAAATTCGACATATTCTTGCCCGTATGAAGCAATATCGTCCCAGAATCATCAGCGAGGCGGTTGAAATACGTAAACACGCAGATAATTTCAACCGCGACACCGGCTACAATCTCAGTGAATCCTGGCTACCTATTATCCGAACCCCGAGAAAGTAATTCACTGCTGCTTTCCGTTGTCCCTAACATGGGGATATAATGGCGTCCATCTTCGGGCACCTTCTATATGTTCTTAGTTGCTTTCTCTTAGCAATCATTTGTCGTATTCCAGATTATTCCTGACGAAGAAAGACATGGTTTCTTTCGAAACGCGTCGATTTTTAATTTAATAAACCACGGCATAAGCCCAAAATTCAACATTATGAATAGTAACACGGGCCGTGAAAGTCTAAATGATAAATTCATTCAAGTTTCATAAGCTAACATCACTCAGTTTATGTGCACGTGACGTCTCATCATGACTATCTGTGGAGAAGTGCCAACTACTAAGTCATTTATAGACTATATCGGTCAAGCATTCGTAAATATTGCTAACTGCTAGGTTAAGCAAGGCAACTAGATTGGCCCGAGATTCGAATTCTGGCTCTGATAACCTTCAAAGAAAAATTGACAAATCGAATTTATCTTCGAATTACAGGACAGACATTTTGAACTTAGTGGGTCGGTTGCGTTAGACACTAAAGCAGAACGTCAAAATCGCTTGAAATTCCATATGTGCAAAACGCCGAGCAAATGTACAAAGCGCAGAGCATCCAGGACTCCACTCGGACTACTTGGCGTTGTCGGTTTGGCACAGCGAGGTTGTTAAATGGACAGGTATGACATAGGACATTAAACTCTAAAGATAGTAAAGACCAGTAACTTGAGAATTTTTTGCACTGCAAACCATGAGCGGAACGTGTTTAATTTGAAGAGCCATTATTAGAAGTATATTAATCTGACATTCAGGGAAGTGCTACAAAATATTGAGAATCAGATTAAAGAAGAAAATAGAAATATGGAACAACTGAAGAGAACTTCAAATAAGTAGTCGTGCTCATTAAAACATGCAACGCCACGGTCACGAGGTCAGCTTCAGCAAGTCTGGAAGTCACAGTTTCGAATCCCGGCGCTGACAGCGGCTATTCTGAGCGTGGTGTTTTCCTGGGTTCTTCCTCACTCCCTCCAGGAAAATGCCGGGATTGTACCTTACTTCAAGTCCCGGGGCACCTATCTCATCCCTGTCCCCAATACAGTTACACACACTACTCAATCACATAGATACAGGTTATCAGACAAGTTCAACATACACCCAACTGCATGGGGCTGATGACCAAGATGTCTCAAATTCCTAAAATGAATCAACAACAAACAATAAATACATTCTTAAACTATTGGAGGTTTTAATAAAAGTAATCTTCTCCGTGGAGGCTTCGGTGGCGTAGTTGGTAGCATGCTGAGCTTCTATGCCCAACGTCGCGGGTTCAAACCTAGCCGAAGTAGTCGAATCTTTTAAGAGCGTTAAAAATCCCTCAGTATGCCTTCGGCGGTCCCATGTCATAGATTAATGGCACGAAAAAGAACCTACCACTAACTACACTTGTGTGAAGCCAAAATTTGTTGTTTAGAATTGATAACGCTCTATTAGTTCCAAAGTTCGCCGCCGAGTTTTGACTGCGGTGCCATCTAGTAGCCAAGTCCGCAAGCTAGGTGTCGTGGCCGGTAGCATTTGGTAGCAAAAGTTGGAATTACTGTACTTGAAATTATTGTCTGCAGTCCTTACTTGAATTAAAACAGATAACACTCACAATAAACATGGGTTTTCAGACAGATTCTACTTACACCCAAAGTACACGGGGCTACATGGCCGCGTTGTCGCAGCCCGTAAACTAAGGTACCAACCTACCAATCTTCTGCGTTCGTTGATAACAAAAATAATCCCATTGCATGCTTAGATCGTTCTTTCAACTGCAATGGTGCATAAACATGGCTGTAGCGTTTAGTTCCCCTTAGAGCGAACATATTATCTGTTGAAGGAGACTTGTTGTTGATTGATTGATTGATTATAGGGGCTTTGCGACACCGTGGTTATGTAGCCTTGTGTACTTGGGTCAGAGACGGCCCGTGCTATTGGACTCAAGGACGCCGCCCCTCCACTGCCTCTTGCAATCGCAATGTTCTTTCTGCTCGCCGCTTTCTGCTTTCTGATTTGCCATCGCAACCAAGTTCCTAGCGGCTTCGGTGGCGTAGTCGGTAGTATGCTGAACTGCTATGCCCAAGATAGCGGGTTCAAACCCGACCGAAGTCGTCGGATTTTTTAAGAGAGTTAAAAATCCTTCAGTATGCCTTCCTTCGGAGGGGAAGTAAAGCCGGCGGTCCCATGTCATAGATTTATGGCAAGTAAAAGATCCTTTCACAGACTAAACTTGTGTAAAGAAAAATTTGTTAGGTTAGATTTCGTAAGAACGCTCTATCAAAGTTCCAACGTTCACCACTAGGTATCATTGATATCTGGTGGCGAAAGTTGGAACTACTTGAAATTGAACGGAACTTGTAGCTCGCCCTTTAGGGTGTTCGCTGGAAGCAGCTACAGACTCAGGCGAGCCGAACATGTCCTCGGACACTCCCGGCACTAAAAGCCATACGATAAATATAAAATAAAAAGAACCTAGTTCCTCTTCTCGCCGGAAGATGGCTCCTGAACTCGTTTGGACTCAGTTGAAATCGCCCGCTTGATAATTTACGTTGCTATGACAACGAATTCCTCCATGTACCCCCTCTCCCCGCTACGTCAGGCAGGAAGTGGACTCAGTGTGCTTGAGTCTCAGCCGAGCTAACGACAGGCAGGGAGTGAGTGCATGGATTGTATTGGTACCAACATGAAAGTGCGGGAACTTAAAGAAACTGTATTTAGCTCATTGAGCTTACCTGAAAAAGTTGACTTAAAGAACAGTGGTCGCCCAGTGCCAGTATTGAATATAACGCAAGTTCAAGCTGCGTGTAGGGCCCGTGGTGCGTTTACACGTAAATTTGATGCGTCCGTATATGATAAATGTTTTGGTTGTGTGGGTGTGAGGACAGCAACGCTTTCTTCTGCTTTGTGTGTTTACTGTATGGAGGTGATGACAATTGGACAAAAGAAGGAGTAAATGATTTGAAGCACCTACATGTGAAAATAAAGAAATATGAGAAATCAACTAGACATCAGAATAATACTGTCAGTTTCCAACTTCTCGGCAGATGTAACATTGCCGAAAGTTTAAGTAGTGCGCATATGGAGGCTGTTCGTGCTCATAATGAATTGGTTACAAAAATAGGGAGGTTCTGTCAAAAATAATTGATATTCTGAAATTGTGTGGTGCGTGTAATCTGCCTCTTCGTGGCCACGACGAATCGGCTTCCTCGCATAATAAAGGTGTATTTTTGGAGTTAATAGAATACAGCAAGAATCTTGATCCACTGTTACGTACACATTTTGAAAATGCAAAAGTTTTTAAGGGTACTTCAAAAACAATTCAAAACGAGCTCCTGGAATGTATGTTTCAAGTTTGTAGAGATTTCATAACAAACGAAATCAGGCAGTCATCAATCATTCTTAGCCTGTATGGTTGATGATACTACAGATGTATCGACTCGGACCCAGACAGTGATTGTGTTTCGATACGAATTGAACGGAACGGTACACGAGCGTTTCTGGGGATTTTTCAATGCAGAAAACCATACTGCAGTAGGTTTATCAAAATGCATTTTACAAGAATGCAACTTTTATTACAAGACCGTCCCGAAAAATTGATTGCACAAACATATGATGGCGCTGCAGTATTTCGAGGACATTTAGGTGGTGTCAATGTCATAGTAAAAATGTCTATAAAAGTGCGCATTATATTTACTGCTATGCACATCAGTTGAACAGGCTCCTGGAAAAGGCGTCATCGAGTGTTTCCAGTGTAAAAGTTTTTTTGTTAATCTCAAAGGCATGTCAGTTTTCTTCTCGAATTCTCCAGAAAGAACAGCCGCACTCGATGACGTATGCAGCGTAAGAATACCAAGTGTGTGCGAGACCAGGTGGAATTTTCGTTCGAGGTTGGTAAGGAATATTTTTGAGAATAAAGACTCAATTCTGCAGTGCTTTGAAAACATTCAATCTGAGGCGTCAAAACCTCATACCGCTGAAACAGTGTCACAAGCTGCTGGATTTATTAAGTGGCTGAATGATGATAACTTCTTATTCTGGTTGAATTTCTTCAATAAAGTGATGCCTCATTTGGACATTTTATATGCTCAGTTGCAAAAGGTCGAAACAGACGTTGCAAAAATACAACATGCACTGCATTGTTTTGAGTCTACATTGCAGAATATCAGATACAGTTTGCCGAGTTCAATCCAGACAACACAAGAGCCATTACCAAAAAAGCGATGTGGAAGCTCCGCATAAGATTTAAATGCCGCCGCAAGAGAAATATGTGATTACATGCTCGCCGAGGTGAAAGATAGATTTGAGTTCAGAAATCATCTTTCAGGAGCCAAATTGTTCCTGCTTGAAAACTATGAAGACTACAGGAAACGGCTGCCTGTTGAAGATGTAAACCGTTTTTGTGATGCTTTTCTTGTAATTGGCAGAGATGATTTCGTACACGAATTGGGTGTTTTCTACTCACGGCCAGAGTTCTCTCCAAATGACAACATAACCGGGTGTTTAAAAACTCTTGATTTCCTTATTTCATTTGGACTAGATACTACTGTTTTTAAGGAAATAACAAAGGCATTAAAAATATTAGTGACAATGCCAATGACAACATGTGAAACTGAAAGATGTTTTTCGACCCTTATTTATTTATTTATTTATTTATTTATTTATTTATTTACAAGCTGTACCCGGCATGCGTTGCAATGCCAATCAAATAAAGTGTTGGCGTTGAAATTCTGTTTCTTGAAGCGATTTTGGATACACAACATGTTTTTCAATTTCCGTTCACTGCCTCTAAGCTATCGTAAAATGGATTTTCTAATTTAGAATCATTCGTGGGAGCGTGCACAACAACTTTCAAAAGTTTCATCGCAATCGGATGAATGGCATATGAACGTATACGGGATTTTGTTTGAACGATTCGTGCGCTGTCACTCATTTGTTGATTCTACTCATACGCTTCCTACTTGAGAAATGGATTTACTAAGTCGAAACCCTACCCTGGCGTGTACACTCATCAAGGTTTCATCACAATCGAAGAAGGTTATATGAACGCATAGGGGATTTTGTTGAAACGCTTCGCGCGTCGTCAACCATTTGTTGCATATTCTCGTGCGCTACCTATTGTGAAATGGATTTACTAAGTCGAAACCCTCCCCTGGCGTGTACACAATAACTCATCAATGTTTCATCGCAATCGGATGAATGGTATATGCACGTATACGGGGATTTCTTAAAACGATTCGTGCGCTGTCACTCATTTGTTGAATCTACTCGTGCGCTACCTATTGAGAAATGTATTACTAAGTCGAAGCCCTTCCCTGGCGTGTACACAATAACTCATCAAGGTTTCATCGCAATCGGATGAATAATATATGAATGCATACCGGATTTTGTTTAAACGATTCGCACCCCGTCACTCATTTGTTGAATCTACTCGTGCGCTACCGACTGTAAAATGTATTTACTAAGTTAGAAACCGTCACATAAGTGTCCACAGCATCTCACCCAAGTTTCATCGCTATCGGACTAATGGGATATGAAGGCATAGGGGACTGTATTGAAACGCTCCGCGTGTCGTCGTTCATTTGTCGAATCTACTCGTGTGCTACCTACTGTGAAATGTATTTACTAAGCCAGAAACCTTCCTTGGTGTGTCCACCATATTTCACCCAATTTTCACCGCTAACGGCAGAATGCTATATGACCTTATACGGGACTTTGTTGAAACGCTTCGCACGTCGTCCCTCATTTGTTGAATCTATTTGTGCGCTGCCTATTGTATAGTGGATTTACTAAGGCAGAAACCTTCCATGATGTGTACACAATATCTCACCCAAGTTGCATAGCTATCGGACGAATGGTTTATGAATGCATACGGGACTTGTTTGAAACTCTTCGCGTGTCGTCGCTCATTTGTTGATTCTACTCTTGCGCTACGTATTGTGATATGGATGTACTCAGCCAGAAACCTTCCCTGGAGTGTACACAACATCTCACCAAAGTTTCATCGCTATCGGATGAATGGTAAATGACCTTATATGGGACTTTGTTGAAATGCTTCGCGCATCGTAGCTCATTTGTTGAATCTACTCGTGCGCTGCCTATTGTAAAGTGGATGTACTAAGCCAGAAAATTTCCCTGCAGTGTACACAACATTTTACGCAAGTTTCATAGCTATCGGACGAATGGTATATGAATGCATACGGGACTTTGTTGAAACGCTTTGCGTGTCGTCGCTCATTTGTTGAATCTACTCGTGCGCTATCTACAGTGAAATGTATTCACTAATTTTGAAACCTTCACGTAAGTGTACACAACATCTCACCCAAGTTTCATCGCTATCGGACGGATGGTACATGAACACATACGGGACTTTCTTGAAACGCTTCGCGCATCGTCGCTCATTTGTTGAATTTACGCGTGTGCTACCTATTGTAAAATGGATTTACTAAGTCAGAAACCTTCCTTGGAGTGTACTCAACATTTCACCCAAGTTTCATCGCAATCGGACGAATGGTATATGAACGCATAGGAGACATACATACAGACAAACTATTCGTAACATTGATTTTTATATATATAGATTTATTTATCGTATGGCTTTTAGTGCCGGGAGTGTCCGAGGACATGTTCGGCTCGCCTGAGTCTGTAGCTGCTTCCAGTGGATACCCTAAAGGGTGAGCTACAAGTTCCGTTCAATTTCAAGTAGTTCCAACTTTCGCCACCAGATATCAATGATACCTAGTGGTGAACGTTGGAACTTGGATAGAGCGTTCTGACGAAATCTAACCTAACAAATTTTGCTTTACACAAGTTTAGTCTGTGAAAGGATCTTTTACATGCCATAAATCTATGACATGGAACCACCGGATTTACTTCCCCTCCGAAGGAAGGCATACTGAAGGATTTTTAACGCTCTTAAAAAATCCGATGACTTCGGCCGGGTTTGAACCCGCTATCTTGGGCACAGCAGTTCAGCATGCTACCGACTACGCCACCGAAGTTGATAAAATCATATCTACGTAATTCTATGGGGGAGGACAGATTAACAGCTTTAGGGATGCTGTCAATTGAGAAACAAATGGTGAAAGAAATTCCTAACTTTAACAATAAAGTGATAGAGAAGTTCATTAGTGATACTGACAAGTGCAGAAGAATGGAGTTCCACTACAAATGAGAGCTTTTGTGAGGTAAATAGAATTATAGGCTATTGAAATATGCGTATTTAATATGGTTGAGTCCCCGCCTCGGTAAAATTCACGAGCCGCTACTGACTTGGGTGTGTGTTGAATTTGTCTGATAGCCTGTGCGAAGGCTGCATTAGTGTGTGTATATGTAATTGAATGAGGATTGGTAAGAATGCGGCCGTATCCTTAAGTTATGAAACATCCCGGCATTTGCCTGGAGTAGAAGTGGGAAACCACGGAAAACCACTTCCTGAATGTCTGAGAAGCAAATCGAATCCGCCTCTTCTCAGTTGTGCCTCACAGGGCTAGGTGTACCCCAGCCAAGCCCTCAGGCCAGAATTAACTTGTCTTGGCAGAGCCGGGAATAGAACCCGGACCTCCGGGGTGACGGCCAAGAACGCTAGCCGCTACACCACGAGGTGGTCGTAAATTACACTAACTCCATGTTCCGTGAAGACTCTTGCCAACATTGGATTCAATACAAAAATGGTAGCACATCCATTGACGAGATAAAACGGATAAAACCAGTGGGAATAGGGTGAGGCAGAAATAACCATAAACTAGCTGGCAGGAGACAGAGTTTAGGTTGTCAACCACCTCATGGTGTAGAGGCTTGGCTGTCGCACCGGAGGTCCGGGTACAATTCCCGGCTCTGTCAAGAAAGTTAGTTACTTATTGTTGTTTTAAGGGGCGGAACTACGAGGTCATCTGCCCCTTCTGCCAAGACATTTCTATTCGGGTCCGAAGGCTGGAACGGGGTACAATCAACCTCGTGAGGCAAAACTGAAAAGAGGTGGTTCGATTCCCACCTCAGCCATCTTGGAAGTGGTTTTCCGTGGTTTCCCACTTATACTCCTAGGGAATTCCGGGATAGTTAACTCAAGGTCACGGTCGCCTCATTCCCGTCCTTACTTAAATTACAAATACGCTACTACAGACACCACAAAAGCACAGGTTATACGATTATTAATTAATTAATTAATTTATTTATTTATTTATTTATTTATTTATTTATTTATTTATTTATTTATTTATCAGTAGCCTACACGGGGCTAAATGAGGAAGATGTCCGAACCCCTCAAATGAAACAAGTTTAGGTAAGGATTGGGAATGAGGCGGCCGTGTGAAGTGAATGACACTTATCTTGTGACTTCTTGTATGCTTGATGTGATTTTCACCTAATCGCGGGAGTGCTGAGTTATACAGATAAACAGACAAAAATTAAACTGAAGATATATTTGGTAATAATACACCTCATCTGGGATACATACTAAGTTTTAGCTGAAAATTCAAAATGCCAGATTGATTTTTTCTATGTTTATAGAGATGTTGGAACTCACCATTACTGCGAATCCCTAACAGTTGTAATGAGCTCAATATGCTGGCCTTGAGAACGTCACTGATATCCAGAATTACACCTCCATTTGCTCCAGTCGTGTATAGCAGTTAGCGCCTTTATTATTTCTATTCTACTGGCAGTGGCGGCCAGCCTTTGCACGCTCGGCGTGCTAACTCTCTTGACTGAGCTGCGACAGCTCTTCGCCGCGTCTGGCCGAGTCAAGTTAGGATCGCTAACGTACCGAAATGTAAACGTAATGTAAAAAATAAATAAACTGTTCGTCCATTGCATTGGTTGTCCGACACATCTGCATTGTGTTTCACGGGTTTCTCAGCGTACCCGTTTGCAGATTACGTCCTTAGCATTAAGGGGGCACATACAGCTCAAGGAGCCACAACAATAGCGATTTTAATATTATAACTGTGCCTGCCACAAATCTTGTACAACAATGATATACATATCCAAGGAAACACAAACACCTTGCTATCAGAAGCAAAGTTTAAAAATTTCAAAATTCAAATGATAATTATTTTTATCAATTTTTTCAAAATTGGTTCTTGTTTTGTGCTGACCTTCACCATTTCCCTGATATCTCCCGTGTTTATAGGGATTTTTGGAGTTTTCTTTTTTTAATGTGGGTGTTAAACCTTCTGCTACAAAATGAATCTCGCATATTTTCACATAATTAATTAATTAATTAATTAACTAAGCGTCATTATTTCCATTTTTATTCTGATCAAACTCCAAAAAAATGTTTAAGTTTCATAGAAAGACTAATTAAAGTCACAACGGTTTTGAGTGAGATTCATTTTGTAGCAGAAGGTTTAACACCCACATTAAAAAAAGAAAACTCAAAAATCCCTATAAACACAGGAGATATCAGGAAAACGGTGAAGGTCAGCACAAAACAAGAACCAATTTTGAAAAAATTGATAAAAATAATTATCATTTGAATTTTGAAAATTTTTAACTTTGCTTCTAATAGCAAGGTGTTTGTGTTTCCTTGGATATGTATATCATTTTTGAACAAGATTTGTGACAGGCACAGTTATAATATTAAAATCGCTATTGTTGTGGCTCCTTGAGCTCTATGTGCCCCCTTAAAACAGTCAGAAATACAGATAAGGTATCATGAAACTCATTTAAGGGATTGCAATTTCGGTCACATTATTGCTTTTTTTAAATTGTTTTCATATTTACAATATACTGAATAACCGTTTGATGTTCGACCGGCCAACCACAACACAGCGAAAGCAGAAGGGAAAGCGAGCGAGAGAGACAGATTATAGTCTTTTCCCGCCATCATTGCAAGGTCGTTTGCGCCAGAAGCACGCCAGCCTGCAACTAGCGTGCAGGCTCGTCCGGCGTTCTGTAAGGACACCTCTGTACTAGAGTGAAGAACGTGGTATAATTCACATTCAGGTTGGCTACTGACGTTTTCGAGCGGCTTCGGTGGCGTAGTTGGTAGCATGCTGAGTTTCTAAGTCCAAGATCGTGGAGTCAAACTCGGCCGAAATCGTCGGTTTATTTAAGAGAGTTAAATATCCCTCAGTATGCCTTCCTTCGGAGGGGAAGTAAAGCCGACGGGCCCATGCCATCGATTTATGGCATGTAAAACAACCTTCCACTAACTACAATTGTGTGAAGCAAAATGTGTAGGTTAGATTTGACTAATGCTCTATTAGTTCCAACGTTCGCCGCCAGATGCTGTTTGCGACGACATCTAGTAGCCAAGTTCGCAACTAGGTGTCGTGGACGGTAGCATTTGGTAGCAAAAGTAGGAACTACTTGAAAATTGATCGTCTGCAGTCCTAACCTGAAGTACATTTAACACACACTAATACAGCCATCACAATTAACACCGGTTATCAGACATATTCTACACACACCCAAAGTACACGGGGCTACTTGACAGCGTTGTTGCAGCCCCTAAACTAAGGAACCAACCAACTGATGTTTTCATCGTTACACAACATCTTTCTTCATTTTCGACTGTGTTATTCCGGAGGGTGTGGCAAGAGTTTTGTAACAACGCCAGCTTGGTTTTGGCACCCTACCGTGGTTGTGTCATTTTCAACGTTCTCTCTAATCTCTTTTACACTCCGACAAAATAATATCACGTACTATCTCACTAGACATGTTAGATTCGTTCCTTGACCCTGATAGACGCCGCCTGCAGAATAATGGAATATTGGACTATGTACAGACCCCTTACAATCCCCTATTCTATGGGGTGAGATGAATTGCTATGTGGAATATGCTCCACCTAACCCAACCTCATCTGATGAATTTAATATTATTATTTATCTATTTACTTATTCATTCATTTATTTTTCATTTATTTATTTATTTATGTATTTTATATTTATTTATTTACAGGGTAAGCCTCCGTGGCTTAGGCGGCAGCACGCCGGCCTCTCACCGCTGGTTCCGTGGTTCAAATCCCGGTCACTCCATGTGAGATCTGTGCTGGACAAAACGGAGGCAGACAGGTTTTTCTCCGGGTACTCCGGTTTTCCCTGTCAAAATTTCATTCCAGCAACACTCTCCACTATCATTTCATTCCATCTGTCATTCATTTAATCATTGCCCCAGAGGAGTGCGTCAGGCCTCGGCAGCCGGCACAGTTCATATCCTCGCCGCTAGATGGGGGCTTCATTCATTCCATACCTGACCCGGTCGGAGACTGGAAGCAGGCTGTGGATTTTCATTCATTTACAGGGTGTCTCAAAAAATGTACTAACACTTTGAATGACTATAAAATGATTATTTATGAACATAGACACAAGTTTACGGGCTTCAATTGTAGAACAGACATGAAATTAAACACTCATGTTCGCAAATGTTCAAATTGATGTAGCGGGAGAAAGTTCGCGCCAGATAGCGCTCGTGTAGTACTGGGTAAGCGCAAGGCGATCATCTTATGTTTCTCCCAGTCAGCTGCGAGGAATGTATAAATTGTGACAGATTTTTCTAAGCTAAAGTAAATTAAATCTTCTCTAATTTTACTCCAAGGCTATATTAATTAATTCTATTGGTATATCTCCTAATATATTATGGACGATTTTCAGCGTTTATGCGTTAAACAGCTGCAAAATGAGCTACGGACTAGAGGCACTAAAACCAGCGGGAGGAAGGAAGAATGAATAGCCTACAGCGGTAATAAAAAAAAATCTAACACCCTTTATTATTCAAATAATGAATATGAGTCAGCATGCTTTCTCATAAAGATTACAATTACTAAAGTATTGTAGGCCTAGATTGATAAATATATCTCCATAAGACTTAAATCATAAATAGAGATTTAAATATTCACTTGCTCCCCCAGCTTACAGACTTCGATTCATGTTTTTTTTTTAGGTTGATAGCTTACACGAAACTGTCGTGTTTTAAGGTAAACATAATCAAAGAAAGTTGATACCGGTAATGTGTACCTCTAAAATGCATCGCAACGTTTGGTTCTTATGTAATTTTGTCAATTTCTCAATAAGAATTGTTCCCTTACTCCTGGGAAAGGACTTGGGGGTACATTTTTTTTAAAGTTTGAGAATCCCTGCTTTAGGGCCACGAACTGTTTCCATTCATCTCACTATGTCTCAAGAATGTAGAAGTCAGTCGCTACCACATTCTCCGTCGGGCGGATGGAAGTTGACGATTAATTCTGATTTCAAGATACCAACCATAATACTGTTAATGTTGCGACATTTATTCTTGAAGTATTTGACCGAGTATTAATGTCTTTGAAAATGGGAGTCAGAAATGTTACTTTCATTTCTTCGTGTATATTGACGATTTCTTCCCGTACTTCAATGGAGATGATTTCTGCAGATTCCGATATTGTAGGCTTATCGTGATAATCCGGCAATTTTCTTGTGTATGGCCTCTTCCTAAATAATTATTTTTGTTGTGTTAGTGGTCCATAGAAAAGCGATGGAACAGCGCCCGGTTTTAATCTTGCTCTCTCACCTTCAAATACAAACGCATAAATTCAGTGGTTATTATCGAAATGTCTAATCAGTTTATAGGTACAAAATAGGAATTATTTCCCTTTGTAAGTCACACTTATCCAACACAGTTTTCGTGAAGTCATCGGGTTGTAAATGGTGGAAACACACTTTGATATATTCGGTCAGATTTTTCTCACCGACATTTTTCGTTCTAATAGCATGTGACCATTTCTTCCTCATTTCTTTATTTTGTGGAAATTGGCGAAACGAAAACGGGCTTCCCTGATTTTTCAAGAGGAACACCGCAATAGCTCGGCATAGTCACGAAAATAACAATTTAAACAACTTAAATTCGTAGATATTAGCGGCATGAGAACGCAGGAGACAAATGAAGAGTGCCTTGCGCTTACCCAGTACGACAGCAGTGCGCTCTATCGGTGCTAGTTCTATACATCCCTATGACATGTCTCCTCTATAAATGAAGCTCTTAAACTTGTCTCTATGTTCATTAGTAGTCATTTTATAGTCATTCAAAGTGTTAGTACATTTTTTGAGACACCCTGTATTTATTTATTTATTTATTTATTTATTCATTTATTAATTTATTGCCACTTCGAGAGCTCATAAACTCCTTAAGAAAAAATCTTATTGTGCACATATACAGAGCTTACATTATATACAGGTCAAAAATTAATACATTAATATAAGTTCCGCCCCATAAAACAACAATAACTAACTAACTACACAGCATGAATTACAACAATAATAAAGCATAGAAAAACAAATGAAAAACTGGACTGCGATTTTTGATAATTAAAAAGTTTAGCATCGTTAAATGATATAGAGTGTGTACAGTTCATATATCACACTGAACAAACAAAGGAGTGAGCAGAAGAGAGAAATGAGATAAGAAAGAAAACACTTTGCAGAATCTGGAAATACAGTCCGTATTGTTCTAAGACAAAAGACTTGAGTCGATTATTTAACAGTAATTAATTATACATGAAATAATATAAAGTCGATGCACATTGGAGATTAGCTTCTAATGAAACAGTCCACAAGGAGATGGAACTGGTAATGAGCACAATTAGGGGCAAAAAGGTTTTAATCAGGACACCGGAAGGCAGAATCAGTAGAAGAATAATAGAAATATTATGGAACAGTAAGAGTAATATTACGAGTACGTGGATTATGGAAATTGAGGAAGATATGAGAGAATTACAAATTACTATTTAAAATGAAAATCCACAGCCTGCTTCCATTTGACCGACCGGGTCAGAGAATGGAATGAATGAAGCCCCCGTCTAGCGGCGACGATATGACCTGTGCCGGCTGCCAAAGCCTGTCATACTCCCCTGGGGCAATGATTAAATGAATGACAGATGAAATGAAATGATAGTGGAGAGTGTTGCAGGAATGAAATTGGTACAGGGAAAACCGGAGTACTCGGAGAAAACCCTGTCTGTCTCCGCTTCGCCCAGCACAAATCTCACATGGAGTAACCAGGATTTGAACCACGGACCCAGCTGTGAGAGGCCGGCGTGCTGCCGCCTAAGCCACGGAGACTTCTACAAATTACTATTGAGGATTCAAAAAACAAATCAGACAAATTAAGAAACTCCAAGATAAACAAAACACACTACAAACTAAGTCAACAAACGAACAATGGGAAGGGAGATTTTAGGCGAAGAAAGACCGTAATTCAACAGAATTAAGTAATACTGGGCTGATAGGAAAAACAATAATTCCTTGTATACAATAGTCAATTCTATACGAAGAATTATTGTGATTCAATGTAAATAAATAAATAAATAAATCCAGAATACAAAAATCAGAATTTCAAATTCAAATTAAGAACAAGATCTTTGAGTCAAATAACACCAGAACATTTAAACTGCTGGCTCTAAACCCCTCTCACTTATAAAGCGGATGACGTGATCAGCAGCCACCACGGCATTGGCTAATATATGAGTGTATTGTGTAAACCAAGGTTTCTTTGTAGGTCAGCAAGATCCAAGAGAATAGAATAGAATAAAATACCCTCTGTTCCGAATCTCGGATAGCCAGAGATTGTGGCGAGAGTATTGTTTATTGCGACCATCACCTGATACATATGATTATTAGTTACAGTGATTCAAAAACATAAATCCTGCTTGGTAAGATTAATAAATCACCACTAGGTGTCAGTGACATATGGTGGCGAAATGTGGAACTACTTAAAATTGAACGAAACTTGTAGCTCACCCCATGGGTGTCCGCTTGAAGCAGCTACAGCCTCTGGCGAGCCGAAAAGGTCCTCGGACACTCCCGGCACTAAAAGCCATACACTAAATAATACATAAATAAACAATATTATCAAAACACAACTTTATTTTACAGTTTGTATGTCTACCCCTTATTATTCCCGTTTTCAATGAGGTAGGGAATGAGATGCGATGAAAGGCTAGGTGGCGAGTGGTTTTTACGGCCGGATGTCCTTCCTGACCTCATGAGAGGAGTTAATTAGAGATGAAATGAATGAAGATGAATGAAACTGAATAAGGATGTGGAAAGAAGCGACCGTGGCCTGTCAGAAGGTACCGTCCCACCATTAGCCTGGTGTTGAAAATGGGGAAACCACGGAAAACCATTTCAAAGACGGTCGACGGTAGGGCTGGCACCCACGTCTACCGAGTCCACAGATAGCATGGCCCCATGGGCTAGCTCTGCGCATTAGCGAGCATAGCTACCGCTGTCGGTTATCAAAACACTACTAATGGCTATTAATTTTGTACGATATTAATCCTATTCTAATTGATACAGAGAGGCTATCCTACTAATACAGTCATCACAATTAACACCGGTTATCAGACAGATTCTCCACACACCCAAAGTAAACGGGGCTTCATGACCGCGTTGTCGCAGCCCCTAAACTTAGGAACTAACCAACCAATCAGAGGCTATCCTAGACTTTAACTAAGTTGTATAGTTGAGGATACCGTATCCTGCACCCTTATATTTGTTTCACATGCATCTTTGTTGTGTTCTCATCTGTCGCTTTCCTATCCCACATTCCTCTGATAACATTTAAAAGTTTCGCTAATTTACCTGGCTACCTCCATTCTCGTTTTAGAACTTTCATTAACACACTCGGTTAAAATGTAGGCCACGGTGAATACGGCTCCACATGTAGTAAGTGGGGAGTATTCTCATTAGATACATGGGAATTGCGCGAAATGAATTAGCGGATCAAGCTGCAAAAGAGGCGGTATCACAACCACCTCGACCAATGGAGGTACCCGCTAGAGATATTCGCTCTTAGTTACGCCGACAAGTACTGGATTTTTGGGAGAGTCAGTGGCTAGCTGACCCAATGCCCAGTAAACTGAGAGCGATCAAGGGAACTACTCGCGTGTGGTGGAGCTCGTTCCGGTCACAGAGGGAGTCCGTCATTTTGTGTAGGCTAAGGATAGGTCCTACAAGATCCACCTACTCGTGCCTAATGAGAAGGAAAGATCCCCCACTTTGTACCTGTGGAGCCGTTTTCACCGTGGCCCACATTTTAACCGAGTGTGTGTGGATCTTGCTGACTTAAAGAAACCTTGGTTTGCAGATGACACTCAAACTTATATTAGCCGATGACGTGATGGCTGCTGATCTCGTCATCCCTATATAAATTAAAATGAAAGTTTGTCGTTTTTTTTCTGAATTTCCACGAAAATGTGAGTTATTAATACGTTTCTGACTGGTTTACGACGGTTGCGCGCAAAAACAATTTTTTGTCTGTCTGCCTGTACTTAGCTGGCCCATCCGAAAGCAGAAGAACAATAAGAAACTAATGAAGTAATGCAAGCCGGTAACGATGACAACAGTATCTCAAGAGGTGACATCCAACTTTCCATCTATTTCTGTAAGAAGCAATGCAACTCAATTTATTAAATTTCTGCGAAAGTTTGCAAATGGCTATAAGGTTATCATGGAAACAAACATAGACTGTAAAATTCATCAATGCGCTTAAGGGGGTCAAGGGGTACCCTAGAATGTTTAAACGCGACTTACACGTGCGATATGTTGTACAGAAGGTCTATTATCTCTCCAAACAGCAACATTATTTTCGAAAATTCCTGAATTGAAATGGTGTTTTTTGCAGCTTTTGGGAATTTGGGCCATTGGAGGCTAAAAAGCCCTGAATTTTCATGCACCACAAGCCTTTATAATTTATCTTCCTGGGGATGGGGGCTTTCCACAACGGTGAGGGTCAGTTCTTATTTGACATACAGTCAGTGGCGTGGCGTGGAATTTTTTCGAGGGTAAGCTGTGAAGAAGACTGAAAGTATTGGCTTACACCATAGAGCAACTTCAGCACTTGGTTCTAGCGACGCCCTTTTCAATGTAGAGGTTGATATCTGAAGTAGCAACAACTACTCAATCGTACACACATAATTATGAGACCTTCACATTTTAAAAAATGAAGAAATTGTAATGCAGTACAGGTCATTATTCTCTTTTCAATTTCAGGCATGCCAATCCATGTAGCTGTATTAAGGGCGGAGTAAATTATTCAGCAGGGTTGGCGAGCTTTTCTGATCGTGTGTCATTTGACGATTGAACAGTGTGGCAGTTTGTGCTTTTGTTGTTCGCATTTCTTGGTCTGAGGAGCTAAATATTCAGGTTATTACCTGTAAATTTTCTATTATGACTGGCTGCGTGGCTCAGCGGCAACGTTCTCGCCTGCTGAGCTCAAGATAGCGGGTTGGAAGCCCGGCGCAGCCAGTCGCAATTTGAGGGTGCGTAAATGCGAAGGAGGCGTGTAAGTAGATTTACTGGCACGTTAAAGATTCCCTTCGGGGCAAAATTCCGGCACCCAGCGTCTCTAAAAGCCTCAGTAGTTAACAGGGACGTAAAAACAATAACATTATTATTTTATCATTTTAATGATCTTGTCGACTTCGTCGTTACGCTGGGATCTGGCGTTACGTTACCGTGACGGGACGAAATGTGCCCAGATGCACTGAGGTGTGTGACGTCATGGTTCGGATTCCACGTAAACAGGAGGTCCCGTGGCTCATAATCACAAGATTCACGGTCACGTAAAACTACAATCTTCCTTTTTTTGTGTGACGTCATAGTACCGCTAGGTGCATGTGTTCCCCGACTATCTCTACTTCGTTAGTATATGACAAAAATCCCCGATTCTTGGATGTCACGGGTAATCTCGAGAACCACTGGGTGGATTTTGATGCGGGTTTCACCATTCTGTAAAGGATATCTCGAGGGAAGATTCTGTAGAAAATAATTTATGTATGATCAAAGGAAGCCAAGCAGTAACGATTTCAGTGAAAAAGTCGAAAACAAACTTGGCATCCGTGCGCTTCTTAAGCTAACGCTGGGCAAACCGTTAAAAATATCAATACACTATGAGCGTAAGAATTGGTCAGCATGAAAATTTCTACAAAAAAGTCCGGGAGAGCATATATCTATCTTCAATACATCGCCTACTATAAGTGTTTTAGACTGGATGGAAGGGGCACGTCCCCGCGCGCTCTGGTGAGCGTGCGGCATCCCGCGCGCTTGACCTTGCTTTGCCCTTGGTTTGCACTTTCCGTTCGCGAGTAATTTGAAACAAGATAAGCAAGATAAGTATTATGCAGATATTTTTCTAACATGTCAAGTGTCTTTGGCTTCGAGCGAAGCGAGAAGCCTCCAGCCTTTCTAGCATTTTTCAGCATTTGTAGAATTTAGAATGATACAAAGTCTAGTCTTTCAGACTCATTGTCACTTTTTCTATTATGGGACCTAAGTGAACATTAAAATAATAAACATGCTACTAGTAATAGTGTACCCTTTTAGCAAGAAATATGCCAATCACAGTATACCAGCGTAGCTCAATTCGGAATTTTCGGGGCAGCGGTAAGTTCCCCCACTCTGTGACTCACATATTTTGGATTAATTAGAGGATACACTTGCAAAAATAACAACAAAATCAACTCCTATTTAAACATATTTAATTAATAAAATTAATGGCGCTACAAACACTTTAACAATTTAATTACTGACCCATAATCATCTACTTGTTCCAAATGAACAAAGAATCACAAAATATAATAAAACAAATATTGTATTTAAACATATGGTTTCCACATAAACCAACAATTCCTACTTAGTCTTACTTCCATAAAGCATTAACTGTAAGTTTTATATAACTCCGAGCTCTTTTGGCTCCATGCTTTACATAATAATGGTGTCATTCATTGTACACCTCAAACACTATCTTCTATATTTTCTTAATTCTCAAAAAAAAAAACAAATGTATAATTATATTTAAAATTTATATTAATTATCTAACTCAATATTTTTGGGCATGTCCACACATTCAGTTGTTATCATCTCTCTTTATTTTCACAAATATATTAAGGTAATCAGGAAATCAATTGTGTACTCCAGAGCGTGAAGATACTTGACACAGTCAAAAAACTATAGTTACTCCCGGAACTTAGTTGCCTTCAATTAACTCGTGGAATCCTACGTCCATACATCATTACAATAGGGATTGTTATTTATTTCTTATGTCTTATAAGACCATTATCACATAAGAAACTACGATCTGAACAGGCAAACGAAAATATCAATCTACAAGGACCTCGGTTCAACGCCCGGGTCGTTAACAACTTTAAACACTCCTGGTGTATTCATTTCTCTTTACAACATCTTACGAGACGGTTTCTGCCCACTCTTACTTTAAGAGAGCTAGACCATTCTACTCGGGCGCGATTTATGACACGGAGGGTGGCGGGCGACTCCCTGTCTAACCCCCGTTAGCAGCTTTATTTTAAGCCGAATTGTCTTCCCAAGAACTGATAAATCTCATTAGTAACAATTCATATTTCCAAGGCTTTCAAAACAAACCTTCACATTATATTCAGTTCTGGGGAGAGACCGGGCTTTTACTGTATTATTTTTAATTCTTATATTAATCTTTCCGTTGCCGATAAATCGCTCCCTTTAAAAATATTCCCTTGAACATCATATCTTACACATACATTAAGGCTTTAACGCTCTTATGTTCACATCAAGTTATTTGATCTTTATTTAATATTTCCATACTTAGTTATTAGTATTATCTTTATTCTTTACACAAGCTCAAAAGCTATATCTTTCATATCTCAACTTTACTTTATTTAAATCTCATTCATGATAATTACTGATATTTCGCTTGCTCTTATGACATTTGTTAAATACATTAACATTTTTATTCACTTATTTCCTCTACGGGATTTATTCTTTACATAATTATTTATAATTCCTCAAATTCCTATTATTGTTCAGACCGCGTTCTTGCTTATTCAGTATTTATTTATTAAAACACATCCATTTTACTCAAAAACTCCGGTGGATTTGTACACAGTCAATTCCTGACACCAAAATAGAATGAAATTCAGTACTCACATGTTTTTAAGATCGTCCCATGATCTTTATTCTTGTGCGGTGCTTCATTTTGGGCCCACTTTGAACTTTTTACTCCATATTAAAGGAATTCATCTTATGTATAAACACTTCTTGACATATATTTAAGACACTTAACATTGACGACATTTTATACACTGATGTGTCCCTTTTGAACACATAATAAACACTAAAAATATTAATTTAATACACAATCTTGATAAATTTACACTTCACAATTCTTGATCACTAGGCCGTATTTCTGAGCCTATCACACGTGACCTTCTTAATTTCCCGTTTCCAAGGGTGAAATTTATTCGATGTCGGCTTCCTATCCTGCAGAATACGAAAGTCTCGAAACATCTACTGTTCCCTGGAATCCAAATTCTTCTACTCCTATCCTGGATGACCGGCTATTTATCTAGCTTGAACGGCTTCTTTGTAGATCTGTCTTATCGATCCTAGCGAAAGTCTATTCGGATCGAGGTCTCCTCAATGACCTGCGGATTTAGTTTATGGCAGTTAGTACTTCTCGAGTCTAGTACTTTTAGAATAGTTCGCCTGCTTTCTGGAGATAATGTTTATAGTCTCCTTGCTTCTTTATTTGATCGGTTCTAGCACTCCTACGTTTCTGATATACGCTCCGAACCTTATTCTGTTCTTCCCTTTTTGGGTTCTTTAATTTAAATAACAGTTTATCTTTCTGGTACGGTACTTCCGTACGTTATGATATATTCGTCCGTCTATTTATCGACCTATCGCCTTTAAGTCCGACGTTCGCGGCCTGCTCTGACTATATCTTATGAACTTTCACTATAACTTGTATACAGTCGGGCCTAAATCCTGTAACTAGGATTTTCCTAATATTTCAATACGGCGATACTTTAAATTTCTTCTTGACCACTCCTCATGGAGGCAAGCAAGTCGTTAATACTGCGACGCCTATGGCTATCGGATATTACTTCTGCGGTGTAACACAGCGTTTCTCCCCTCAAGGAGTACTATTTACTATCTTCGATGTGACGCAGAGTTACGCACCACACGGCTGTCTGAATACTGATGTGCTGTGATGTAGTCTTACGCCCCTCACGGGCTATCGGAACTGCGTGCGTAGTAACACCCTCACGGGTTGTCAGAATAACTGCATGTGCTGATGATCCAGCGTCACGTCCCCCTGGACGGATTTGTACTGCGTGATGCGTGATTACGCCCCTCACGGGCTGTTCGAGACTGCATGATTGGCTTGGTGAAGCCCAAAGCTTTATACTATTTTACTACAAAAAAATAAGACTCTAGCCTTTTCTGTGGCCAACTTCTAAAATAATGGTGCCACAAATATAAAAATTATACCTTCCGAAAGCTCGTCTTCTCAATGTCAAATACTCTCATTGCACCTAAGAATCGATCGTGCAATTCGGAGATATTAATTAATTTCTCGTCCTCAATTGTGTGGGTGTTGCATTTCTTTTGCTTTCTCCCCTCCACACAGGCCTTGGTAATTCCCCAATGACGTCGTCTTGCGTTTGCAGTTTTCTCCTGCGCAATTATTAAATGGTTTCTCTTTACTGAAAAATCTCTCATTCAAAATGATTCACTGTACTGTACTTGTTTACTCATTATTATACTTGTAAACGGGTTAAATTTAATTATTCCTCTTCTGGCGCATAAGCGGTGTTGTCATTTTCCAGCAACGTCAGCTCGATTTCCGATTCAGGCCTCCTTGTCTATTCGTTGGAAATTTCCACTCGGTTATTAATACTCGTGACTCGCTCCCTTCTGAATGTCAAGAGGGATGATATCATCCTCTCGAACACCTGGTCCTCGTTGGTTGCACAACCTTATACTGGCCTCCTAGCTTGATCTTTCTTTAAGTTACATTAGAAACTGTACGTTTCTTTGATTTCTTCCTCAAATGCATGGATTCGCACTCCTTGGACCCTATAGCATATGGGTTCATCTCACCCTTCCTTAGGATAAATAAATTTTCGAAAATTTTTTTTGAGGAAATTTATTTTAATTAATTTTATCTTCTTTATTTATCGAATCCATCATAACGTCATCTGTATTTACTGTTGTTTTATTTCCTTAAAGTTCCTTCCACTAATTGTGTAGGTTGGGTATGCCCTGTCTTTACCCTTTCTTTCTCCTTTATTACATTAAAATTTTCTTTTTCAATAAAATCAATTACTTCCTTAAAGTTCCTTTCCTCTCTGGTCTGTGTTTAGGTTGGGTCTTCAAAAGTTCCCATTCATTCATTTATTCCCCTAGTGGACGTCTACACTCAGGGCCATAAATTTCTTGTCACGTTCGGTGTTTACAACTCTCCCCTCGTCTGGCGAGCTCCTCCAAACTCGAGTCAACAGTTGGTTTCTTTCTTCTTTTCTCAAGACAGACTTCTAATCGGTCTGTTCTCGAATCATTATATATTTTCAACTTAATGACTATATGTTAATTACCTTGCGGGTGCAATTAGCTTTACCCGTAACTTAATTCATTACAGTTCTCAGACTTCAAGTCTGTTACACTTCATTTGATTTTTAAGAGCTCAGTCTGACCTCACCTGACTCTTTCTGGTTTTCTTCCCCCTTCCTCATCTCTCTTTGAGATGGTATTTCAAACACATATTATTACTTATTTCTCTTATTCTTTGACGGTTGCAAATGGCTTTACCCGTTTGTTCATGATGGAATAATCCTTTTCCTTCACCTGGTATCGAGATGGCATTTCCAAAGAGTATTTCTTTTTTCGACTCTTCCAGTTCTTTAGGTCTTTCAGATCTCCTTCTTTTCTCTTCTTTTTATCGCTCCCTTTCTTTTTACGGAGCTTCCAGCTGAAGTATGCCTGGGCATCCTCTTTCTCCAAGGCATCGTATGTTATTCCTCCTCCTTTCATTGTTTCCATGGGGTATCCATTTCCTGGTACACCAACTATCAATGGCGGTCTTCCTCTTTCTTGATTGTTTCCAGAGATGTCTCCTCTCATTTTTTCATTGTTACCAACAATCTCATCCTTTTCTTTTAGGGTTTCTTGGCTCTTATTAGCATCTTTCTCCATTTCTCTAGTCTTTCTTTGGCAATCTTGACATTTAATCATTAATTCGAGGATCTGGGCTTTCAATTTTTCCTCTTCTTCCTTTAATGCCCTTTTATTTTCCTGGTCCTGCATTTCTTCGAAGTTTTCCTTTCCCCTTTCTGTGAAATCTTGAACCTCTGTTTCCATCGGTGCTTCGTTGATATTTTCTATATTTATTTCATTTAATTTCTCTATTTCTTCTGGAATTATTATTTCCGTTTCTTCAACTATCAATTCCTTTGTTATCTCCTGTTCCGAGATTATATCTTGCTCTTCCAGCTCAACCTTTCCCTCAAAATGAGTCTCTTCAGTTTGCAGCTCGATCTCATCTTGGCTGTCCTCCTGGTCTGGACTTACTATTTCCTCTTGAATTTCCATATGTTCTTCAGGAAGGATTTCCAAGTTTTCTTCAGTTTCCACTGGAGTCCTTATAATTTCTACTTCTTGTTTCTCTTCTTTAATATCAATTTTGGGCTCCTCTGGCACCATGATTTCTTTTTCTTCTTCAATTTCAGCTTGTTTTTCAACTTCCGTCTGGACAGCTGTTTCATTTTTGACTGGGATAGCCATTTCTTTTGCTTTGAGGTCCTCTGCTAATATGTATTCCTCATATTTCTTTTGGACGGTCTCTAATATTTCTGTATATTCTGGAATCTTGACTTTCCTCCATTCAGCTAACTCCTGAGTGCTTATTATTCCATCTTCCTCATACATGTTCATTCTGCAGTAATGCATCTTATCATGTTCCTTGAGTATCCAATCTTTCTGTTCCTTACTATACTTTTGTTTATCTTTCTTCCCATAATCGGCCTTCCACCATCTATTATCCCATTTGTCTCTTATTTCCCATAGTTGATCCATTATATCACTTACTTCCTTAGTAAACATCTCTGTCTGTTCCCACGGAGCTATTTCTATTTTCCCTTCTTTCTCCATGCGTTTCGCAAATCTCTTCTTCGTTTCTCTTAAAGACTCCTTCACATTAGGGATTTCTTTGTACAATTCCTCTAATTCCTGTTTGGATATTTTATAGTTATTTATACTGGCCCTCTTACGAAGTTTGTCTATCTTCTTGATTTCCTCATCGATCCTATCTCTTTGTTCCTCAATTCCTTCTTTCTTTCTTTCTTTCTTTCTTGAGTTGAGATCTTTTAAATTCCAAAGTTCATTCTTCATCCTATAATTCTCTTTTCGCATTTCGCTAATTATATCTAAAAATTTATCTACTTCCTCCCAGGTTGCCATTTCTACCTTTTCCTGATCCTGAACGTAAAAATTATCGTTCTTTTTCCCTTCGTTTTCTGAGCCTACCTGAACCGGCATTACTACGTGAGACTTTGAATTACCTTCCTCATTATCATTATCTGTATTAATTACATTTTCCCTTGGAATCGGTGTACAATTTTCTTTTTCCATTTGGAGCTCTAAAGGCTCAACATTTACCCTTTTGTCTGCAGACATGTTACCCTCTCTTCGTGTAACTATGTCTCCAGGTGCACGCATGCTTTCTACAGAAACCTTTACAATTTCTTTTCTTGGGTACTCTTTCTCACCTGTAGTTTTACCTTTATCTGGGCTCTCGGCCCTTACATTCTCAGAGAGCCTCCGCCTCTCTTCACTTAACAACATCTTTGCCGTTTCCTCCATCTCTTTATTGAAATGCTCCCCTAGGCATTCCTTAAAATCCCTTATGGTCAACATCTTATTAGAATACAGTGGGCCACTAATGCCACCACACTAGTACATGTTTGAGAGATGATACTCTGAATCAGTGTGTCCCAATTTCTTTTAAAAATTTACTTTGGTACGGGTGTTTACTACAACGTACCCTTTTGATACTTTTATTCAATTTCATAAACCTTTATGGAAGTATTTAAAATTCAAAATTTCGAAAAACCATTTTTTTTCAAAAAATGAAAATTTTGATTTTTCGAGAAAACTCGGGTTTTCCCTAGGAAAACTCAGCCCTGCGTACTGGGCGCCATGTAAAATGGTGTATGATAAAATCATACAGGCCCCACGTTGGAAAACGGTTTAACAATTTAATTGGAGGCCCCACGTTGAAGCCACCACACAAATTAAAACTACTCCGGTTCAAAATAAACACGGAGTCCAGAGCTAACACACATGTTATTTTTAAAAAATGTGGGTTCACATACACCCAACATTTTCTTAATTAGTCTTTTTTCATAAAGGTTCCAAAAAAATGTATACTTACATTTACAATTTATGTTAATTATCTAACTCAATATTTTTGGGCATGTCCACACATTCAGTTGTTATCATCTCTCTTTATTTTCACAAATATATTAAGGTAATCAGGAAATCAATTGTGTACTCCCGAGCGTGAAGATACTTGACACAGTCAAAAAACTATAGTTACTCCCGGAACTTAGTTGCCTTCAATTAACTCGTGGAATCCTACGTCCATACATCATTACAATAGGGATTGTTATTTATTTCTTATGTCTTATAAGACCATTATCACATAAGAAACTACGATCTGAACAGGCAAACGAAAATATCAATCTACAAGGACCTCGGTTCAACGCCCGGGTCGTTAACAACTTTAAACACTCCTGGTGTATTCATTTCTCTTTACAACATCTTACGAGACGGTTTCTGCCCACTCTTACTTTAAGAGAGCTAGACCATTCTACTCGGGCGCGATTTATGACACGGAGGGTGGCGGGCGACTCCCTGTCTAACCCCCGTTAGCAGCTTTATTTTAAGCCGAATTGTCTTCCCAAGAACTGATAAATCTCATTAGTAACAATTCATATTTCCAAGGCTTTCAAAACAAACCTTCACATTATATTCAGTTCTGGGGAGAGACCGGGCTTTTACTGTATTATTTTTAATTCTTATATTAATCTTTCCGTTGCCGATAAATCGCTCCCTTTAAAAATATTCCCTTGAACATCATATCTTACACATACATTAAGGCTTTAACGCTCTTATGTTCACATCAAGTTATTTGATCTTTATTTAATATTTCCATACTTAGTTATTAGTATTATCTTTATTCTTTACACAAGCTCAAAAGCTATATCTTTCATATCTCAACTTTACTTTATTTAAATCTCATTCATGATAATTACTGATATTTCGCTTGCTCTTATGACATTTGTTAAATACATTAACATTTTTATTCACTTATTTCCTCTACGGGATTTATTCTTTACATAATTATTTATAATTCCTCAAATTCCTATTATTGTTCAGACCGCGTTCTTGCTTATTCAGTATTTATTTATTAAAACACATCCCTTTTACTCAAAAACTCCGGTGGATTTGTACACAGTCAATTCCTGACACCAAAATAGAATGAAATTCAGTACTCACATGTTTTTAAGATCGTCCCATGATCTTTATTCTTGTGCGGTGCTTCATTTTGGGCCCACTTTGAACTTTTTACTCCATATTAAAGGAATTCATCTTATGTATAAACACTTCTTGACATATATTTAAGACACTTAACATTGACGACATTTTATACACTGATGTGTCCCTTTTGAACACATAATAAACACTAAAAATATTAATTTAATACACAATCTTGATAAATTTACACTTCACAATTCTTGATCACTAGGCCGTATTTCTGAGCCTATCACACGTGACCTTCTTAATTTCCCGTTTCCAAGTGTGAAATTTATTCGATGTCGGCTTCCTATCCTGCAGAATACGAAAGTCTCGAAACATCTACTGTTCCCTGGAATCCAAATTCTTCTACTCCTATCCTGGATGACCGGCTATTTATCTAGCTTGAACGGCTTCTTTGTAGATCTGTCTTATCGATCCCAGCGAAAGTCTATTCGGATCGAGGTCTCCTCAATGACCTGCGGATTTAGTTTATGGCAGTTAGTACTTCTCGAGTCTAGTACTTTTAGAATAGTTCGCCTGCTTTCTGGAGATAATGTTTATAGTCTCCTTGCTTCTTTATTTGATCGGTTCTAGCACTCCTACGTTTCTGATATACGCTCCGAACCTTATTCTGTTCTTCCCTTTTTGGGTTCTTTAATTTAAATAACAGTTTATCTTTCTGGTACGGTACTTCCGTACGTTATGATATATTCGTCCGTCTATTTATCGACCTATCGCCTTTAAGTCCGACGTTCGCGGCCTGCTCTGACTATATCTTATGAACTTTCACTATAACTTGTATACAGTCGGGCCTAAATCCTGTAACTAGGATTTTCCTAATATTTCAATACGGCGATACTTTAAATTTCTTCTTGACCACTCCTCATGGAGGCAAGCAAGTCGTTAATACTGCGACGCCTATGGCTATCGGATATTACTTCTGCGGTGTAACACAGCGTTTCTCCCCCTCAAGGAGTACTATTTACTATCTTCGATGTGACGCAGAGTTACGCCCCACACGGCTGTCTGAATACTGATGTGCTGTGATGTAGTCTTACGCCCCTCACGGGCTATCGGAACTGCGTGCGTAGTAACACCCTCACGGGTTGTCAGAATAACTGCATGTGCTGATGATCCAGCGTCACGTCCCCCTGGACGGATTTGTACTGCGTGATGAGTGATTACGCCCCTCACGGGCTGTTCGAGACTGCATGATTGGCTTGGTGAAGCCCAAAGCTTTATACTATTTTACTACAAAAAAATAAGACTCTAGCCTTTTCTGTGGCCAACTTCTAAAATAATGGTGCCACAAATATAAAAATTATACCTTCCGAAAGCTCGTCTTCTCAATGTCAAATACTCTCATTGCACCTAAGAATCGATCGTGCAATTCGGAGATATTAATTAATTTCTCGTCCTCAATTGTGTGGGTGTTGCATTTCTTTTGCTTTCTCCCCTCCACACAGGCCTTGGTAATTCCCCAATGACGTCGTCTTGCGTTTGCAGTTTTCTCCTGCGCAATTATTAAATGGTTTCTCTTTACTGAAAAATCTCTCATTCAAAATGATTCACTGTACTGTACTTGTTTACTCATTATTATACTTGTAAACGGGTTAAATTTAATTATTCCTCTTCTGGCGCATAAGCGGTGTTGTCATTTTCCAGCAACGTCAGCTCGATTTCCGATTCAGGCCTCCTTGTCTATTCGTTGGAAATTTCCACTCGGTTATTAATACTCGTGACTCGCTCCCTTCGGAATGTCAAGAGGGATGATATCATCCTCTCGAACACCTGGTCCTCGTTGGTTGCACAACCTTATACTGGCCTCCTAGCTTGATCTTTCTTTAAGTTACATTAGAAACTGTACGTTTCTTTGATTTCTTCCTCAAATGCATGGATTCGCACTCCTTGGACCCTATAGCATATGGGTTCAATAGATAACCTTATGACATTGCATTGCATGTTCGGATAATATTTCTTTGCAGATATTCCCCAAATTACACTGACGTAGGCTTTCACGGCCAGCGTAGGTATCTTCAGAGTAGCCCAACAACCCGACAAGTTGCTCTGAATATCATTCAAATTAGGCCTATTTTCAAAGAGTAGGTTTAAAGGATAGATCATTTTAAATGCACATACGTATAATTTGAATAATATTTTAAAGACATATCACATTATTTAAAAAATAGTTGTTGCTTATTGCATTAGAAAAGAAGTTGCCATTGATGCAAAAAAATTATTACGTAAAGCACGATTCAAATATAATAATTTGAAAAATATGCATTTCAAAGGAAAGCATTCACTAAATTATTGAGATAATTTCTTAGAAGCAAGCGATTTCTCCGACGAGAAATAGAAATATTAAAAATGAAGTGAATATGTATTTGTCACCCCTGTTGTGCAGTCTCAATTTTGAAATATACGTGCACCAAAGAGTACAAACTAAAAGGATATTAACGCAGGCTACTACTCGCTAAACATGATAATTTATGACGTACCGTACGGTAATTTGTTCAACTATACACTAAAACACAATAATATCTAGTTACGGTACCGTATACTAAATTTTGCTAATTGCACTCAAAAACATACAGTTGTGAGTATACCGGACGAAGCAGAATTGCAACAAACGCACCCATCAAAGGTGGGGTCTGATGGTCAGAAACTTTCTCCGCGCGATGGAGGGTGGGGACTAGGGAGGCGCGCAGTGCTGGTGTTCCATGCTCACGAGGGCAAGCTCGGTAAGCTGTCCTTACCGAAGCATACCCTGTGACTTGTTTTGACGTCAGCCCTGTGGCTTTGGAACGCCACACCCCCTGTCTTAGCCAATCAAGGACGACCTGACGTTCTTAGTGTACCACTCCATCGGCCATAGTGGTGTTCCGGGCCAGAAGGCTCCTAGATGTACACGAGCCGTTGTCATAGCAACCAGCCGCGCTCTTTCTCTACAGATTAGTGATGGGCGATCGTGAAGAACTAGGGTAGAGAACGAGGAACTTCATTCAAAGCGGCGATTTTGCTGTTCGTCGCGCTTTAGAAAGTCATAATATAAACTTCATTTTTATGAGAATATGCTAGGTAAGCGGTGCTTACCCCGTGGTATTGGAGAAAACGCCACTGCATACAGTATATTGCGTTTCGTCAACAAGGTTTTCAATATTATTTTCACGTCAGGAATTTAGTTTGAGAGCACATTTTAAGTAATCATATTTTTGTCGACACACGGGTTCATCGTATAGATGATTTTGTTTCACACTGTATGGTTGATATATCTTTATGTTTTTGTACGCCTATAACTCGTGTTTGGGTGCTTGGAGCATAGTAAAATTAGGTATTGTAACCATGAGTCAATTCACTCAATGTGTGACACAAAACTAGGGAGTCTATAAAGTGTCTCCGAAAACCACATTTTAAGGCACTTAAATTAACAGTGTCTGTGATATATCCAGAAAACTAACTTCGTTCTGACAAACTTTTGAAGGAATGACAAGCCCCTAACCATTGCAACAGTAGCTCAATTGCTAACGTCTGTTTATTAATACTGAAGACCGTTCGAAGAACGGGAACTTCTGCTAGTCCACTTTATAAGTGAGAGTGGGCTAGGGCCTGCAATCTAAATTTTCGAGTATACATTGACTCAACGACTTGTTCGTTTTTGAATGCTGAATTTTGTTTTTTTTCCATAATTTTTGTTGTTTATATTATAATTATTAGTTTGAATTATTTTTTTGTTTTATTAATTTTCGGTCTTTTCAAACTTAGGTGACGACCTGTAAATTTTAAATTCCATTCTAAATTTGTATACTTTAGAGGGGAAGATAATCTCCTAGTTCCGCCCCTTAAAACAACAATAACTACGAGTGAGTAGATCTTGCCTGACCTATCGTTAGTCTGCATCGGTTGAAGAAGAACCACAGTTCGTAGTACACAATCTAAAGAGAAGTTGGTTGCCTGAATATAGTCTATGCCTAGGGTATGCCTTGAAGGAGATTACCAACATAGAGAGAAAGGTAGAGGGGAGGAAAATTATGCACAATTGGCAGTGTGCTCCATCTTATTTTAGACAATGCGCGAAGCGACGACTCGTTGAACTGTATCTCGGTGAGCGTATTATATCACGAGACAAAAGTACTCCATTAGAGTTTATAAGTCGTGTACAGACAGACTCACAGACCCGCACTTTTGTCAACATTAAGGTGAGAAGTGTAATATTGTTGTGGATAAATGCCCCATTCAATCCATCCCTTCGCATTTGATCTCCTTAACTACTTCTCCTCACTCCAACTGTCGTAAGGGTTTTGCTATGGCTTTACTAATATGAGAATTACCATACCGTTTTAGTCAAGTTGAAGTGCAATTAGCCACTAGCCGTCGTTCAATACCACATTAGTACAGCACTGCTACACAGAAGAAACCCCTTTTGTTCCAAAAACCGTGCTATGGTTGGCTTTTAGTAAATCATTAGAAAAGCGTTAGAAAAGCACAAGAAAAGCTTAACTCTAAATTTCAGAATAATTTGCACGATCATTTTGTCGGAAAACTGAAAACAATTTTGAAAAGCGTTTTTCTCTGAATCAACGTATTTTAAAGAAAAGTTTTTTAAACAAAATATGTAGAGGACATTGTCACTTACAATTTGTCTCATTGGGGTCATGTCATACGTTTTGAAATGCAGAAACTAGGTGGCGCCAAAGTTTCTAAAAATGCGTTTTTTCACTTTTTGTCCTAGAAAAAATGTTTTGTTCACAAAAGAGCGAACCAGAAATTTGTTTGTCTAGAACATTTATTGAAACATTTTTTTCCCTCCGAGTTACCGTTCCAAAGTTATAGTCTGCCGATGTGTGAAAATTGTCCGACACCGGTCCCGGTCTAAACTATGCCCACCGCTCTCTCCGGAGTAACAATAGTAGCCTTGACTACGCAGCGTTGCATTTGCTGCGCTACAACTTAGGAACGGTAAGTCGGAGGAAAGAAACGTTTGAATAAATGTTGCAGACAATTTTTAGAGGAACAAATTTCTGATTCACTCTTTTGTGAAGAAAAAAAATAACATTTTTTCTAGGACAAAAAGTGAAAAAACATGTTTTGAAAACTTTGGCGCCACCTAGCTTCTGCATTTCAAAACGTACGACATGACCTCAATGAGACAAATTGTAGGTGACAATGTCCTTTACATTTTTTGTTTAAAAAACTTTTCTTTAAAATATGTAGATTCAGAGAAAAACGCTTTTCAATTATTATTTTTTGAGTTTTCTGACAACATGATACTACAAATTATTCCGAAATTTAGAGTTAAGCTTTTTTTTTGTGCTTTCCTAACGATTTACAAAAAGCCAACCATAGCACGGTTTTTGGAACTAAACCATTCCAGCTGTACCGTACTACATTTATTTTCCGAAAGAAAGCTCGATATGAATATATGAGAGACTATTGGGCATGTCTCCACAAAAACATCGTTTGTAATTGTTGATTCATTTTAAGGACATCTTAATCATCAGCCTCATGTGTTTGAATGAGTGTGATTTTAGTAGTGTGTGTAACTAGACTAATTATTACGGTAAGAGTAGTATCATCCCTAGAGAGTTGGAAACCTCCCGGTAGAAAGCCAAACTCAGGATGTCCGCTGCTAGCGCTAGGATTTGAACCACCCTAACTACCTTCAACTCCCCATCACGGTCGTGGAGCGGGACTTCACGCACACGGCTATGCCACAGGGAAGCAGCTGGTAGCTGAAGTAGTATATTAATGAAAAATTAAGCATACCGTATAATATTTGCTAATGGACATATAGATGCAGTGCTGACTGCTAAGGCGCAGTGCAAGGTCATGGAGCCGAGCTATGTACACTATGTGTCCAAAAGACTCCACCCTACTGAACATGAACTATGTACTGTACGTCAGGCTATGCATCCAATCGTATATAAATTCAGGCTTACTGCGTCAAAATAATTGACGTGTTTTTCGTCAGTGAGTCAACGGAGTGAGTTGAGTGAGTTCGAACGGGGCATAGGCGGCTCCGGTGGCGTAGTTGGTAGCATGCTGAGCTTCTATGCCCAAGGCCGCGGGTTCAAACCTGGCCGAAGTCGTCGGATTTTTAAGAGCGTTAAAAGTCCCTCAGTATGCCTTCCATATGAGGGGAAGTAAAGCCGGCGGTCCCATGTCATACAGTAGATGTATGGCATGTAAAAGAACCTTCCACTAATTACACTTGTGTGAAACTAAATTTTAGGTTCCAAATCTTAAGTTCCAACGTTCGTTGCCGACTGCAGTGGCATCTAGTAACCAAGTTTACAACTAGTTGTCTTTGACGGTGGCGTTTGGTAGCAAAAGTAGGAACTACTTAAAATTGAATGTCTGTAGTCCAGATAAGACACAATAACAATTAACACTGGTTATCAAACAGATTCTACACACACCCAAAGTAGACTGGGTTAGATGACCGCGTTGTCGCAGCCTGTAAATTGAGGAACCAACCAACAAGTTCGAGCATTCTGTCAGACAAATATCACAGGACCAACATGTGCCCAGATCCACTTTTAGTGATATTATTGGTGAAGGGGAAACTTCAGAGAAGTACTGAAAGCAAGGTCGCTTCATAATAATTATTATTAGTAGTAGCCTAGTAGTAGTTTTAGTATTAATATAATAATAAGTATTATTAATAATTATTATTGTTGTTGATTCATTTAAGGGGATTTGTGAGATCGTGGTCATAAAGCACCGTGTACTTGGCCGTGTATGGAATCTGTTTGATAACCTGTGTTATTGTCTTGGCTGCGTGTGTATTTGTAATTGAATTGAGTAGGAGAGGGCTGTAGCCTGAAGTCAAAAATCATCCCGCTGTTTGTCTAGAGAAACTACGTAAAACCACTTTTAAGATGGCTTAGGTGGGAATCTAAACTTCGTTCGAGACGCTCAGTCGCTGCTTAGCCGCAGTAAGCACTGTGCAGTTCGTTCTGCTCATATTGGCCACTAAGTTTGCGGCAAAAATTGTTAATAATGCCTCTGTTTCAGTACGCCAATGAAGAAATGGCTGATATGCACGTAGTCTAATACATTTATTCTTAGTAGTAGTAGTAGTGGTAGCAGTAGTAGTAGTGGTAGTAGTAGTAGTAGTAGTAGTAGTAATATGTAGGCTATGTATTGTGTGTGAAATTACGGACGCTTAATAAACAATGATATTTCTGCGCGTGTCGAACGAGGAAACTTGTACAATCGCACCGAGTATTATCTATATATCTCCCTCTAACTTACACCTTACGTAGCTTCCCTCCGCTTCCGTGAAACACTGTAGCGGCCAGTAGCTTGCACTCTGGCCCAGCAAATACGGCGAGTCCGTCAATTTGAATCGCGCGCCCGGAAGTAACAAAGTAGACCTACCCTCATTTTCCATACGTAACACAAGGAGCATCCCTGACTTTTAATCGGTATAATTGAGGAACATTCTGTATAGCCTATAGCATAATAATCAATGAATGTTTTCGGTGTTACGTCCCTTTTAACTACTGAGGCTTTTAGAGACGCCGGGGTGCCGGAACATAGCCCCGAAGGGGATCTTTAACTGACACGGCTCCATCGCATTTGTGCACCCTCAAATGCCAACTGGCTGCGCCTGGATCGATTCTGCAACCTTGGGCACAGCGGGCGAAAACGTTACCGCTGAGCCTGTATATACGTAACATTACAAGGCTGATGTAAGACTGTATATTAACATGCTATGTTTCATTTTCTTCGGTTTTGTCATTTTGCACTTTTATTGCAATTCAATGGTGCAGGACAAGAATTCCGTACACATGAAAATCCACAGCCTGCTTCCAGTCTCCGACCGGGTCAAGAATGGAATGAATGAAGCCCCCATCTAGCGGCGAGGATATGGACTGTGCCGGCTGCCGAGGCCTGACGCACTCCTCTGGGGCAATGATTAAATGAATGACAGATGAAATGAAATGATAGTGGAGAGTGTTGCTGGAATGAAATGTTGACAGGGAAAACCGGAGTACCCGGAGAAAAACCTGTCTGCCTCCGTTTTGTCCAGCACAGATCTCACATAGAGTGGCCGGGATTTGAACCACGGACTCAGCGGTGAGAGGCCGGCGTGCTGCCGCCTAAGCCACGGAGGTTTGAAGAATTCCGTACACAATAGGCCTATATCTGATTATGAAAATACTATCGTAAACGCACATATTTATTTTACGGAAAGCAATCAATCTCTTTTTCACGCCAGTAAAAAATGGAGCACCACTGCTATAGTACGTCATCGAGGCCAAGAACCTGATGTAGGATACGCTCGGCTGACTCGACGGACTGAGAGACGAAAAGACACGGTGATCCCCCACTGCTGCCTAGTTCATGACTGAGTGGTCACGTGCTATTATGGAGTTTGCACAGATTATTTTCCTTGTTAGTAGGCGCATTATACGAGTTTACACACAGGGAACTGCGAAGTGTAACAGTATTAACAAACAGTTCTGTAAAAGGATATTTCCACGACAGGGAGGCTCTATCGATATTATCAGAGTAGTGTTAAAAAGCTGTTCAAATATTTATAAATTTTATGAGAGTTTTAATTTTATTTTATTCTTCATCTTCTTCCTTCGGATGGGCCTGCCGGGGACCACACTAGTTCGACTGTTGGGTTTTGATTTTTGCCCAGTACTGACGCATCTTTTCCCGGTGAGATTTTTTCTTTCTTTCGATGTTTATTTTTATTTTTAATCGGCTGCGGTGGCCGCTGGCATCGGGAGAACGTGGGATCGAACCCCACCTCGGCCGTCCTGAATGGTTTTCGTGGTTTCCCATTTTCAACACCAGTCAAATGCCGAGGCAGTTCCTTTCAACAGGTCCACGGTCGACTTCCTTCCAAAATCCCTTCCCTGACCCTTCCTTAATTAGACCCAAGTTATTAGCGGTCACCTGGGCGATCGGCCTGTCACCATCTCCAGTTGTATCTGCTGATAAAGTGTGTCCAGCCAACGCCACCTAGATAGTAAGGCCTCAGCGCTCGGAAGCACGCGCGCCAAGAGTAGTCATTCCTCCCTGCCCTTCCAAACGATGTTTCTACTCGCAAAGAAAACGGTCATATTGTTGCACTGTACAACTGTAAATAAACACTGCATAGCCTGCAAGTCTTTGAATAGCCAGTATTGCTAAATTACCCGTAGCTCGTAGAATTTGCCTTCTTCCTTACCTTTCATAAAATACGCTTTCCAGCTTGAACTATGAGACTCCTTCTATACTGAGGGAGTAAAACGAAATAAACAGTTTCATCATAATAACAACAAGAAGTTCCGTGAAGATCTATACAGCCTACTTTTCATGCCAATGATTATTCTACAGTATATGAACCTATCTAGAATAATGACGAAATTAAGTTGGTAATATCGAAATATCTAAATAGTTCAAAATATACTTGGTATAATGTAGCCTAATAGAGCACTACAGTTGGCAGCCCTGGTGACTGAATATATTCTCAGTTCCATCTCTTAAGGTACAGAATACAAAATTTGGTTGAAGTCCAATGGACGTTACATGCAGTTAGACATTGGATCTATCAGCACGCGTAAAAGCATGTTGGCAACAATGTCATGCGTGTGCTGGTCAGAAATAGCCTAATCTGAAATATTATGATATCTTGTTGTGCCAATTTTGGACGAAATCCATTTGTTAGTATAGAAGTTACAAGTATTTTAAAATTGGACCTATCAGCAGGCATAGAATCATGTTGGCAGCACTGACTTATATTAATTATCTAGAATGTCAGGTGCTATACGTGTGCCAAGTATAGGGCTGTTGGCTTGCATACTTCCTGATATATTGATATTAGGTTAAAGAATATAGACATCATTTATTAACAGTTGGCAGCCCTGATTGCTCTTAAGAATACTGAACCCTTTACCCTATGATGGATAAATGATTCTACTTTTTATTTCTTCAATTAATAAATATTTCAACCAGCATCATGAAAGTAGCCAGACAGTGATGAGGAAATTTCAAGCATCTGTTGGAGACAGTAGGGACATACCTGCGACAGTTTAACAAAAGGCTAAATACTTGAGCTATGAAAAGAAATAGCAGAGCGATGTATCATAAGGACAGGTGTGGCTGCCTCAATTTTAGAAGCGACGCGCGGTGAGACATGGTTCTGGTATGTTCATTGTGATATTCGCGCCTAGAAGAAATATGATGCAGTAACGTGAATGGCTGATGAAGAAAATAGACACTCCCAAGACGCCAAGATCTACTAGAAACCGCCAAATTATTAGAAATAGAGAACCAATGAGAAGAGAATGCCTACTTGCGCGCCAACTCCGGCTGGGGTACGCGGCGGCTAGCATTCACGCGGGAAATCGCCTAGACAAAATCTCTACGATCGATTCTAGGATTAATGGGCATATTCTTGACCTGTGCAATATTACGAGTTCAGTGATATTTATTTCATTCCTGTACCACAATTATTTCGAGAAATTTTTACATAAAATCCCCCTCCATCTAGACCCAAGGGCCAGTTCATTTATAAGTGTGTCGAAGAGCCAAGACATTATTATTATTCTGTTCGTCTACGGACGTAGACTTTTATTCTGTGTGTCGAGGACACAAGAGATAGACTTGTATTTTTGTGTGTCGAGGACACAAGATACTCATTGTAAAGTGTTAAATTCAGTGATAGATAGTCATAGTACTATAGTTATAGGGGCAGTATCGTCGATAATTCGCCAATGAACAGTGACAGGGAATTTAGTACCTGAACAAGCGAATTTAGTAGTCAGACATAAAGTGTATAATAACCTAATTTTTGTATCAGCGCAAGGATGACATCGATGAATGCAGAGGAAGTTTGGAATTCTCAACACTCCGTCCAGATGGCTGATATGAGATAAAGAACCATCCAGTTGGGGAATGGCGTCTGATGTTCTTTGACGGGTGACTACAAAAAGAGATGAGTACAAAATAATATTTTATTATTTGTTAAATTAACTTATGGTTTATGGGACATATTTTTTGTAAATACTTTGCTTGTGTGATTAATGTAGTATATTTAGTTTTGATCTGACACACTTTTGTTTGGAAGCAGCTCGCACAATTGTAGTTGATGGAAGGTTCTTTTCTTTGTGTTGTGTTAACTAACGTAGCTATGTGAACGGCCGTGTTCGCCTATGTTACGAAGTGCGGTTAAAGACGTCTCTCGGAGATATGTCGTGTTTCAGAAGTAGGACTGAATTAATATAATTATATAGTAGATTGGAGGGTAATTAAAATTTGGTTGAGATTTATTATTGATCAGATTCAGTGTGATTATTGCCTTTGGAGCAATGTAATTTGTGACGAAGAGTATTCAGCTCTATCGTAAGTTTTAAATATTGTGTAAAATGTTTGCGAGCTCTAATTCAGCAGACCCGTGTGAAAGGCGTTATGTCAGTCCCAGATGTGTGTATTGTGAGTATATTTTGTGGTATTACAAGCGGGAACTTCAGCAGAGACTGATTTCTGTCAGCTTGGTACCAGATTCATATTGTATCCTTGCGAGGACAATTATGGATATGTGATTATTGTCTGACCATATGTTGAGTTGGAGGAGATGTTAGTTGCTGTTGATTCCTTGAGATAACAGTCCAGCTGGTCGGCTATTTATATACACTGGAAGGGGGACATGACTGGTATTGAGGAAAGGGTGAGTTGTGGTCACAAGGGCTGGCTGAGTTTCGCAAGCAAGCTCATTAGTGGAGTGCACGTCTGGCTCCCAATTTACTTGAAAATAAATATAAATGTGAGAAACTGATCAATGGTAAAATTGTTTAAGTAAATGGGAATTGCCTACGAAACACGATAATCTTCGAAGCGTTTCCTTAACATGCAGTTTTGTTAATATAAAGTAATCTTATCCACTCAGGTTGTTTGTTGTTGTTGGTTTATTCTATGTTTATTTTCCATGTCAGTGACCCGTGAGTCACGTGCGGCGCTGTGTTTCCTTGTTGTTGAGTATCTGGCCATTGTGGCAGCTCATTTGGTTAAGTGTGTCACCACACTAATAAGGGTCTCAGAGAGATGCCTGTAAATAGTAGAGTTGTAATATGTGTGTCAGAGTTAGATTTAAGGATTTTTATTAATGTTATGCCCGTATCCATAAACGTTGATTTACGAGATGATTGTTCGTGAGCACCGTGGCTGTTAACCCGTTGTGAACGAATGATCATCCAAGTACTCATTTCTCGTAGATAGTCATCGCGCGAACATAAATTCATATGCAAAGGTAGTGGAACTTGGATCCACATTTTATTAGAAAAGGGGAGATCCATCTGACTCCTCAAAGTGATAAATATTCCTGTCAGGGGAAAATTCAGGGAGGATTTTGTTTATTTTTGTTTGTTTATTCTTTTTTTGCACAAATTAGTTATTAAATCTTGTTATTATCTTACGTTTTGTCTCCTTATTTTCTTAATTATAGTTTTTATCCTATAACCCTTGCCTCAGAAAAGCACGTTGTTTGGCGGACGTAAACACCACACTATGAACTGAACGCGACCCCTTGATCTAAGATTCTTGTATAAAACACTGCTATTCTGAAGGGTTCATAGGTGAAAACTGGCGCGGCCAACGGTGGGGCTATTCACTGTGGTGTAACGGGGAGATTACACATGTCAATAGTGGCGTATTTGAGTAAAACTGGCATGCCGCAAATGCAGGCAGATATGACAGTATTTAATCACCGGGAAGTGATATTTTATTAAAAGTAGTTGAGGCGAAGTGGATACCGCCAAATGTGTGAAAGATAAATTAAAATCAGGAGTTTGCAAAGTAAAATACGGTTCACGTTGTTGTCTTTTAAATTAAAGTAAAATTAAGATGTGATACCGGGCGCCCAATGATAAAGATAAAACTAGATTTGTTTAGAAAGTCAAACTCATGGAAATATTAGGAGGCTGTAGCCTAAAATGACAATTAATACTTTGTTAATTAGTCAGTGTTAATATCAGATCAGGATAACTGTTTAATGACTAAATATGTGCTTGGGTTTAAAATTAAATTGAGTAAAACTAGAACTACTCAGAGATGCAATCAGCTAATGGGATTAAAGGTAAAAATAAATGAACTGAGTAGGATAAAGAAATTAAATGTGCATTGGATTTATGTGCGTGTCAAAGGGCATTGGCGTATGCCATTTCCCATATGTCTCATATAAATTATAAAACATGGCAACGGTGGCGCAGATCCAGGAGATCATTGAGAGTGCAGCGAGGAGAACGCAGGAATTGTTGGATATTAAATTAGCGGAACAAAGTGAATCGCTGAACACGAAGTTATCTGAACAAATAAACACTAAATTATCAGAACAGAGTCAATCTATAAACACTAGTATGTTAGAGCAAAGTGAAGCGTTGAATACAAAATTATCTGAACAAATAAACACTAGTATGTTAGAGCAAAGTGAAGCGTTGAATACAAAATTATCTGAACAAATAAACACTAGTATGTTAGAGCAAAGTGAATCGCTAAATACTAAACTGTTAGAGCAAAGTGAATCGCTAAATACGAAAATGTTAGAGCAAAGTGAATCGCTAAATACTAAACTGTCAGAACAAAGTGAATCGCTAAATACTAAACTGTTAGAACAAAGTGAATCATTGCGGACACAATTAAATAACAGTAGAATTGAGCAAAATGAATATCAGGCGGAACAAGCTAGGTTATTAAAGAGTGAAATTAATGACACTATAAATTCACAGTTAGAGGCGCAAAATAATAAAAACACGAACCAATTAGCTTCGTTAACCGCAGAGATGAAAGAGCACACAAACCAACAGATGATATTACTGGCCCTTGATGTAAGCAAAAATAATGAGAAACAATTAGAGCAGATTGAAAAAATGGAGAGTATTTTTGATAAAAAAAACTTAGCATTCTCGATGAAACGGTGTTAGCTAAATTAGAGCAGATTGAAATAGCATGCACAATGAATACAAGCGAGGTCAAAATAGCTCAGGATAAGTTGGAAGGTCGATTTAAGGAGATGGAGAAAAGTGGCAGGGTCATTCAACAACAAATATCAGCAGTAGATGAGAACATATCCGGCATAATTATAGATATGGACCGTCTCGAGATAAAATCAGCGGAACAGTGGAAAAGCCTAGAAACGGAACAAGAACAATTTAAGAGTACATTAGACGAAAGGCTAAGCCAGATAGAACATAATCAGGATGAAAATAAGAGCCAGATTGAAGAAAAAATAAGCACGATTAAAGAACAGATCAGGGAAGATTGGAAGAAAATGAATATTGATTCTAGAGAGGAAAGATCCACCATTCTTAAAACAGTAGGCGAAAACCACACGCGTATTCAAGCTTTGGAGCAAGAAGTAAAAAATAAACTTAAAGAGCAGACAGACAGGATCATTTAAGCCGAACTCCGCTCATTAGAACAATCATCTATATTTAAAACGGGAGCATTGAAAGACAAGCAGGATGACTCACATAGTTCCCAACCCAGCATAGCAGGAAGTCAGACTCAAGCAGAGAGCCCATTAACAACAAACAAGGAAGGATTTCGCAAGAACGTAGATAGGAGCTCAACACCACAGGACGGTCATCAGCCCACACAACTTATTCAAGTAATTCGCTCAAATGACTACAAGCCGCAGAAATACACAGAAAATTCAGGGGTAACACCTAAGGCCTTTATCAAAGAGATTGAAGACCATTTCAATGACACTGGGGTACCTGAAGCACGTAGATTGAGAATGATGGAGAGATTTTTATCAGGAAATGTTCTCACCTGGTTTTTAAGTTTCAAATATACATTTGGAACCATGTCAGACTTTAATTTAGCGTTTCTGCGCAAATACTGGTCTCCCGCCATACAACAGAGTTTAAGAATGGAGCTTTACTCTAGAAAATACCAAACTACCCAGCAGACAAAATACTCAGATTTCTTTAACATGCAAATGCTAAAATTTCGCGACCTAGATTACCCATTAAACGAAGCAGATTTGGTGATGACAATAGCAAGGCAAATGCCAGTTAATGTACAGCAAGTACTAGTCGCAGCAAACGTTAGTACGGCCCTACATGCAGAGCAGATATTACGGCAAATAGATGAGACCACATCTCATAGTCATTTTAGAGGAGGAAGACAGCTGGAGTTAGTCAACACCACAGAGGTCGTAAAAACAAAACAGGGAAATACTAAAACGCAGGGTACTAATACAAGCACCTCCACACCTAGGCGAAACCAGGAAGAAGGGGAAAACAGACCATATCAGCGTAACGAAAATCACTACAACAATAGATACCAGGGCAACAATAGATACCAACAGAGAGGATATCAACAATGGCGTGATAATCGAAGGAATGACAGGCCTTATGGAAGATACGGTGATTACAATGCCAATCAACGATGGAAAGGAAGGAGAGATCAAAATCAAGGAGATCAACGTAACTATCGAGATGACTGGGATGATAGGCACGCTCAATCACAAAATTACTTAGAGGAGTTACACGCTAGTCAAGGTGGAGAACTAGGAAGATGGGAAAAGGCCATTGGGAACAGAAAGAACCCAGATACACATACTGAGGAAGCTGGAAGTCTACTGATACAAGAGGAATATCAAGGACATGAGCGACAGAAGGATGATGGGAGTCGAAATGGAGCTAAAAAAATGTTAATTTTGGATCAAGGAGACAGTCTCCAAACACAACAGTCGGAAGTTGAAGATGGATGGATAGTAGCGAACATACAAGAATGGATTGCTTTACCAGAAGACTGCCTGGAGGAGACGGTGAAACCACGGAACGATGAAATTAGGCAATTACCCATTATTTACGCAAGGATTGGTGGAATTAATATAAGATGTTTATTGGATACAGGGTCACAGATCAGTCTAGTATCGGAGGCCTTGGTTCGAGAGTTGGGACGGACTCAGAATATTCCTGTAATTCCGGTACCACAGCTCAAAGTGAGGGGTGTTATTCCTGAACGCACCGTCACTTGTAAACGTCAGGCATACTTAGAGCTGAACATATTGGAACACACTTTTGGGCAAACATTCATTATCATGGCAAAGATGAATTTCAATATAATTCTTGGTGCAAATTTCATTTGTGACTATCAAGCAGTGATAGATTTACATAAGAATACAGTCAGTTTTAGAGAATATGACCAGCTGAAAAACGTGGGATTGCATATGGATGAAATCACTACCGGAAGAAATGTAAATTCTTGGGCATTGGAAGCAATATCAGAAGAGACGGAAGAGGAGGTACGAAAGGCGGAAGATAACATCGTAGAAGGGGCTGTTGTGGAACTAGATGAGGAGATAGAATCCCAGGAGATATGGTCTTTATTAACAGAAGGAGATGACAGTGACGCACAATTTGAAGAGTTACTACAGGAGCGGCTCAATGACATTCAACTTGGGGGTGAACACAGAAAACAGTTGGAAGAGATTTTAAGGAAGCACAAAACAGTATTTGATACAGTACTTGGGAAAATTTTAAATTTCAAGTACTCTTTGCAAGTCGAGGACTGGTCACCTTTCAAAAGCAGATTGTACCCAATTCCTGAAAAGTATCGTGGTCAAGTTAAAATCATTATAGATGAGATGTTAGAAGCTGGAGTGATAAGGAAGACACCTACACCTTATCTAAATGCGATTTTGGCAGTCACAAAACCAAATGGATCTATTAGACTTTGTTTAGATGCCAGAAATCTCAACATGAGACTCATTTTTCCTGAGTATGACAGAGCGCCAATTATCAGAGACGTATTAAAAGGCTTTAAAAACAAGAGCATTTATTCATCAGTCGACCTGACGAGCTCGTTCCACCATCTTGAATTGGATGAGAAGTCACAGCTTCTAACTGGCTTCTTATTCGATAACCAGACATTTTGTTTCGTCAGAATGCCCTTTGGAGTCAAAACAGCGGGCTGTGCTTTAATCCGAGCACTGGACCGGAACCTAACCGAGGAAGTAAAGGAGATGACGGTGCGATACATTGACGACATTCTGTTGGCATCCGACAACATTGAAACTCACATGGAGAATTTGGATAAAGTATTGGGCAACTTGAACGCATCGAATTTCAAAGTAAACCTGAAGAAATCGCATTTCTTCAAGAGCGAGATCTTATATTTGGGTCACGTCATTGACAAGGAGGGAGTGAAGCCAAACCCAGCTAAGATTGAAGCGATAAAGAATTTCCCTACACCAACGAGAGTCAAGCACATTCGGGCTTTCTTAGGCGTAACGGGATTCTTTAAAGAAAACTGTCCAGGTTATACGGAGACTGTAGCTCCAATGCAAGAAATGTTAAAGAAAAATAACAAATGGTCATGGAACGCGGAATGTGAGAAGGCATTCCAAGCAACAAAACAGCTATTGGAAAACTGCATTAAATTAGGATATCCAGATTTCAAGCTCAAATTTATAATCCAAGCGGATGCTTCACTAATTGGGATAGGTGCTATGCTCTACCAAGAAGATCCAGCTAACCTGCAGCACAAAACATATTTGGCATTTGTCAGCCGGAAATTGCGTAAGCACGAGCGAAATTATACTGTAACCGAGCTAGAATTGTTGGCCATCCTTCATGCGCTCCAACAATGGAAACGAATAATCTATGGTTACCCTATTGTTGTCAGAACTGACCACAAGGCACTAACATTCTTGTTTAAGACGTCTATGGCAAGCGAACGTGTGACACGTTGGTCTATATACATTCAGCAGTTCAGCATTGAAATTGAACATTGTCCAGGGAAGATGAACGTGATACCGGATGCACTCAGCAGGAACCCAGAGCCTGATAATGAAGAAACAGCGATGGTACAACACTTGGAGTTAACACCGAAGGACCGGGAATTCTTGGAGGAGTTACGTGAGATACAGCGAGAACAGGAAGCGGAACCATGGATGATGCTATTAATTAAATACTTCAAAAAGCAACTACCTACAGGAACACCTGCATTTCGAGAAGCGAAAGCCAAAGAAGGAAGATATGTTTATGTCAATAATTTGCTGCACAAATGGGTAGATAATGACCACACCAAGTTACGCATATTAGTACCTGCATCGTTACAACGAGGATTGACATGGCATACGCACGAAAGTTACGGTCACGTGGGCTTAGACAAGTGCGAAGCGACAATAGGAGAGACATTTACATGGCCACGTATGAGAACAACTATATGTGACGTCATTACAACTTGTGACCCGTGTCAGAGAACAAAGCCAAATAATTATTTACTGAGGCAATATCCTAGACCATTGCTACCTCAGAAACCATGTGAGCTACTGGCGATGGACTGTCTTGGTCCAATTCCGAAGGGAAGGAGAGGTTGCCATCATTTGCTAGTGTGCATTGATGTATTTTCTAAGTTCGTAGTACTATGCCCTATTCAGAAAACAACATCGAAGCAGGTACTCAGTCGCATTCGTAATAGAGTTATTCCAACCCTTGGAAAACCAGAGTTTATATTATCGGATCACGGCAGTTATTTCACAAGCGCCGAATTCAAGAAAGGAATGGAAGACATGGGTATAAAACATGTTTTAAGCAGTATCCGACATGCCCAAGCAAATCCAAATGAGAGAGTAATTAAATCTGTAACTTCATATTTGAGAATCTTCATTCCGAACGAACACCACAAATGGGTCGATAAAATTAAGGATGTAGAGACATGCATGAATTCTACCAGGCACGAGTCAACAGGACAAATCCCTATGGTCCTACACAAGAACGAGTATCCAGTAAGAACGTGGAAAAACATCATTAACTGTCCACAAGATCCCATGATAGCACCAGACCTGCGAATTGAAAGAACGAGAGCATACATGAGAAAACAAGCAGACCGCAGATTACGGCGAGTAAGAAATAAGAGGTTCCACGGCGATCTTGAAGTCAACCAGCTCGTTTTGGTAAAACGACCTGCTACATCGGACCCAGAAAAGAAAATCTTTAGTAAGTTCTGCGAGAAATTCATAGGACCCTATTCTATCGTAAGAAACCTTGGAAATAATGCTTACAGAGTGAAAGAATTGAGCACAGGAACAATGTCAGTTTACAACGCTGCCAACCTAAAAAAATATCGTCGAAGTGAACCATGGTAGCGCCGAAATAATGACGCTGTTTGAATATACGGACGTCCTACTATCAACAAAGTCAACGGGGAGCAGTTGAGTACGGCACGTGATGAAGGAGGAAGTAGACTTGTTGTTGACAAACATTAACGAGGCGAGTAAGGTGTTGCCGCAGGCATCAGAGCGTCACGCAAGATTGGAAGGGGAAGAGACAAGCAGGATATGAAAACGAGTAAATGCCATTGAAGACAGGAGCGGCTAGACCAAGTAAGAAAAAGGGGTGATTCTGGAGTTAAAACAAATTGGCCTACGGAAGTATTGTAAAATTGTCGACTTTATTCCTAAGTTCGAAATTTTGTGAGTGGGAGAGTTGTGAACCCTTTACCCTATGATGGATAAATGATTCTACTTTTTATTTCTTCAATTAATAAATATTTCAACCAGCATCATGAAAGTAGCCAGACAGTGATGAGGAAATTTCAAGCATCTGTTGGAGACAGTAGGGACATACCTGCGACAGTTTAACAAAAGGCTAAATACTTGAGCTATGAAAAGAAATAGCAGAGCGATGTATCATAAGGACAGGTATGGCTGCCTCAATTTTAGAAGCGACGCGCGGTGAGACATGGTTCTGGTATGTTCATTGTGATATTCGCGCCTAGAAGAAATATGATGCAGTAACGTGAATGGCTGATGAAGAAAATAGACACTCCCAAGACGCCAAGATCTACTGGAAACCGCCAAATTATTAGAAATGGAGAACCAATGAGAAGAGAATGCCTACTTGCGCGCCAACTCCGGCTGGGGTACGCGGCGGCTAGCATTCACGCGGGAAATCGCCTAGACAAAATCTCTACGATCGATTCTAGGATTAATGGGCATATTCTTGACCTGTGCAATAGTAGGGGGGTAAGGCGGTTTCTAACTCCCCCCACCACCTCTCCCTCTGACGTCACATACTAACCCGCAATACATTCAGGGGCAAAGCCAATATCTCGTCAACCCATGGTCCGATTTTGACAAATGAGGTGTCGTTGGACTCGGGCTAACGCCCTCTTTACAACGGACTACTCATTTCAACCCCTAAATAAAACCTACCCCTACTAGGGGGTGAAATTGTAATTTTTTAGTGAAAGTCTCTTTCCAAATGTGACATGTATAAGCTGCGCTGCTAAAATGAACTTAAACGTGGTTGCTCATATAGTGCATGCGTTTTTCTGGCTGCCGCTATGGATGAACATTTTTGTTTTTGTTTTTTACGCATGCGCACTGGGGATTTTTGTAAGAGGGCGAGCTCTTTGAAAAAAAAATGATTGATAAGAAGAGGTTTTGGTGGTGAGGAGAGAACCAGATAGTCGCCTACTTTCCTACGACGTTTGCCGATATCTCTCGAACGCAAGGTCGGATTTGGACGTGTGACGTGTCAAATCGCTTGTCTCAAAGCCCTATATATGTTATTAATAGGTTAAAGTTTTGAGAATGAGGGAAACAGGCGTTTTGGGGTAAAATTATGATTTTAGACTTTTTCTGATATTTCACGAATGCCTGGTCGGATTTGGTCCTATGACGTGTCAAATGGCTTGTCTCGAAACCCTCTTTATTTTGGTAATAGGTTAAAGTTTTTGAGAATGAGGGAAACAGAATTTTTTGTTGTAAAACCGTGATTTTAGACTTTTTGTTATATCTCACAAACCAATAACGCCAGAGACGTATACGAGGGGTCGTAGGACTCGTGGTGACGCCCCTCCCCTATCTCCCTTTCGAATATAGTATTTATGTTTAAAAAAATGCGAAAGAGCCTAACGACACTTATGTTGAAAACATTTCAGTTTTTAAAACTTTTCTTAAATTTGTCTAAAATGTTCATGACGAGTGGTTGTAGATAGAAAGAGACGATACCACTGGACACGTGTTTCAACGAAGCTATTACTGGCCACGGTGGTGATATACCAATACAGTATTCGCTATTTCGATGAGACGGCGGGTCGAGGGTTCGTTTTCTGATTTTTCCTATGATGGAATTCCTAATTCCTAAACCCCCTGAAGGGGGTCTTTAACGTGTAAACGATTATGAGTGACATGACAAATGATAATTCCTTGATTCGATGAAGTTGGCTTTAGATAGAACAAACAGAACTTGGTTATATGTTGCTTGAAGTGAGTATAGAAAACAAACTTGCTGGGGCAGACTGACAGGATGTGAATGTTATTTGATCTTATTGGAATGCATTGACTTGACAGGGCAATGAAAAAAGCACAGAGATGCTGAGGACACTTGAAGGTCAAACGATATGGCAACCATGGTGGGAGGGGGAAGCTAGGATGATGTCGCCGATCATGTTCAATGGATGAATTTATATTTTGCGAAGCATTGTTCGGAGAGGGTCATGGGACGACTTGTTTTAAGGGTATTTATTTTTTCGATGTTTCCTATGGTGGACTTATTGATTGAAATAATCCAAAACTGCTAGGGCATGGCCTTGAGATTTTATAAACCGATAATGGGATTTTGACATACAAGATCCACTCAGAACTTGACATGATGTCATTCTTTTTATGGCTTATGAATTTCCCCAAAAAAGACCCAAAACAACAAGATCATGGACTTTTGCTTTTCTTAATATATTGCAAACCCATAATGTTAGATGTTTACTGTGAGTGACGAAATCTAGCTAGGTAACGAAAGAATTATTGTAGGATATATGTATGGTGACTGACACGTCTTTGACCATTGGAACTTGTTTTCAGATCTGACTGTAGTACATAGGGAGTATAGGTTGTAGGCATGGATTGACAAACGGTGCACACAAAATTCAATTTATCGATTCAAGAATTAAGAGTAGACTATCATTAATTAATTGGTTAAAGAGTGTAGCTAAAAATAAAAAAATGGTGACTACATTAAACTAAACTGAACCAAGTCGAATCAAACCCAACCGAACCAAACCAAGCCTAAAGCAAACCAAACCTAATCAAGAACAAGCCAAGGGCTTAAGTGTAAAACTTGTGGGGGAATGCAGTCATTGGCAATGTCCAAAGGAAGGGATAACGCTCTACCTCTAGAGGGTAAGGTAAAGCTAGCGCATGGTGCTAATGCATATTCCCAAGTACATGAACCACACACACACACAACTATCCTATGCTGTTTTTATGAGTTAACTGTTAAAACTTACTCAGTGGTTACTGAGCAAGATGGTCGCTACACACAACAAGCTTTAAATACTTGAGGCTAATAATCTATACACACACACACACACGCTTGTTCTAAACTAAACTGTCTTGCTGGCAGTGCTCACACAGTAGGCAAATGACAGAAATGCTTGGCTAACCGAAATACAATCATTTTCGGTTGTCTAATGATACCAGCTAGCCATTACATGCTATAGTGGTGAGCACATGTGCCTCTTGCACTGGAGATCGTAACTCGATTTCTAGCTCTAAGGCCTAGAACGAATCAAACTAAGAACGAATGGTATGGTGACGCAGTAGTTAAACTGTTAGCCTTTCAATAAGGTAGACTAGGGTTTGATTTTGGGTTAATATACATGTCATAAACAAACAAACAAAAAAAGCGGAGATAATGTTTAAAACTGATTACACTTGTCTCTTTTCAAATTATTACTTAGATTACAAATACAAAGGTGGACTGGGTTTGATATACAGTTAATGCTGCCTATCGCATACTAGCCTGTAAGAAAGCCAAACAAGCAAAAGGCGTAGGTAGAGCAGTGGTAAAATCACTATGTGTAGAGAACTACCTAACGGTTTTATGAACTGGCAATGCTATGTCGCATAAACAGTGCAGGATACAATCCGGCAACCATAATTTTTATCTTGTGGAACAGAGAAAATGCAATTTTACCTTGATGGATAGCAAATGAGTGCAGATGAATGACCTATGCATTAGCCTACCATAGGGTTATAACCACGAGGTGGAGGTGTGACTTTTATATTTTATTGTTTAGAGACATGGCTTTTTTGTAACCAGTAGATTTAGTATTTTGTAAATATTCATTTTTGTAATTGTAAATAGTGGAAACATTTTTTTTGTAATAGTAAATGTTAAATGTATAACTAAAAGTTATTTGGGATAAGTGTGCATGTCAAGGATAAATAGCGTGGTTGTATTTGTTTTCAAAGACAGGTATGGTTGTGTGAATGTATGACTATAGATAGAATGATAGAGAGAGAGAGAGAGAAAGCTTGTGTGTGTGTGTGTGTGTGTGTGTGTGTGTGGGTATCATTGATTTTTCAACCAAAGCAAACACGGCAAGGTAGGATGGTGGGGTAATTAATGTATATAGCAAATGGTAAATAGTATACTATATTTTTTTAACACTTGTGTTTTTTTAATGCAGCAGTAGATAGGTGTTATTTTGTAAAACAGTCTTACCTACAGTAGTAGTAGTAGTAGTAGTAGTCCTATATGTTTTTGGAAACAAACAGAAAGAGAATGCACTATTGCCATGGCCAAGCACTTCCATTAAAGTGATTTCAAGAAAATTTAAATCAGCAAATGTGTGTTTTACAAAACTAAACATTCAGCATGGACTAAATCATAAACGTGTCTTCTGTGATATGGAAAAAATAGGAAATCCATGTTTCCATATCATCACAATTTAAAAACTTAAAACTGACATTTAAAAAATGTAAATGGGAAATTGGCAAATGTGTAAACAACAAAATGGAAAATTCTTGTTTCCATATCATGAAATCCAAAAACTTTAAACTGACATTTTCAAATCGTGTACATGGAAAATTGACAAATGGCAATGTGTGAAATGTGAAAATGAAAAAATATGAACAAATGGCTATCATTATTTAAAAAAAATAAAAAACCGTCGTGTTCTATCGTTAAAGTGTGAATCAAACCACATCTACTTATTTGGATCACCCGAGACTGAGTAGACCTGTTTTAGTCCTAATATACTTTTAAAATTTTATGTTAAAGCTCAATTTGAACTCAAGAGCTTTAGAGTGCCAGCTAACTATTATAACCGTTACGTCACAAAGACAACTTTACACTACTCTTAATAAACAATAATAAGAAAAAGAATAATAAATGTTGAATTTTTTTTTTAAGGATGAACATGGTGACACCGTTTCTGTTGCACAGTCTGCTAGCTACTAGCCAGCAGCTGGGGTCTTAGAAAACGATACAGTTGACATTTTGTAATGAGATGTGACATGTTTCAAAGTACAGTATTATGGGTTGCTGTTGAGTAAAAACTAATCCTGTACAAGGAAGCAAGGGTTCGAACCCCTTACCTAACATTACTATTGCCTGAACATGGCTTGACGACACTGTATTATTATGATACTCGGTCCACAAACCATAGATAGAGTGTATTGTTTAAGATCACTTTCTTTCTGAACATAGGTGGAGACTGTTGATGGTTAACAATGGCATTAATATAGTAGGACGTGGGTATAGCAATTAAGAAAAAACAGACAATACCCATACAATATTTTTATTTATTTAATATAAGTACTTGTACAATAGTTACATTCAAAATACATTTCTTTTTTCTCTATTACTATTTAGTTCTTTTTGATTCTCTTGCATATGAAGGGTAGATAACCTTGTAGTTCAGCCCCTTAAAACAACAACAACACAACCTTTTGCATAGTCTGTGATGTTGACGACTCTTGAGATGTGGAAGATGGATTAAACATAACTTTTACAGCAGGGGTTAAATGTTGCTCAATAAACACTGCACTATTTTGAGTAGCAACATTTTTTTCTTGTACTAGCTTTTTAGCATTGTCATGATTATTTGTTGACACTAACAGTGTTTCATCTGGTACACCACATTGATGATCACTCACACTTAAAACCTTACCATTTCTACTTTTTAGATTGCCTGGACATTTTTTTGACCTCTCTTTTGAGCATTGCCAAAATATTATTCCTTTTACATTTTGACGATTATAGTTATAAGAGTAGCCTTTATAGAGTACACGTTGTTTACCTTTGTTAGTTGTAGTAAGTTCCATAGTAACAACTAACCTGTTAGTATGATTTGCTCACTACAAAGGTTATAACTGTTCTGATAATAAAATCATTTAGCGTTGGCTTTTATATTTAATATGTACAGTTTGAAGTGATAGCAAAAGTGAGAGCAAAATGGTAGCAGAGTGGTAGAAAATATAACATGTATTGTTAAGAAATAGTTTAAGCTGTTATGTGGATCCATTACATAATAATTTTAGCACGACGAAGCTCATTTTCTATATCCAATAGTTCTTCCTCATATTCAGTATAACCAGCCTGTTTATAGACATGCAGTTGCTGAAGCCGCCAGATTAGCTTACTTGGATTGTTCCAGTAGACAAATTTAACAAATGATTTTTTAGTTGTAAACAAAGCATTACCATTATCATTATTATCTTCATCATCAACATCATCATCATCATAACCATTATCATTATCATCATCATCATGATCATTATAATCCTCATCACTATTACTATATAGTCCTTTTTGATCCTTTTGCAATACCACATTTTGCACAGTCTGTGTTGCCCTTGATAATGTTGGGAGTTTTTCAGACATTGACAACTGTCCTAACACGACTTTCTGAGGAGATGATACATGCTTCTTAACAAACAATGCACTATCTTGAGCTGCAATATCTTTTTCTGGGACAAGTGTTTTAGCATTTTGAAGAGTTTTTTTAAACAGCAACGATGTTTTATCTGGTACACTACATTGATGATCACTCATACTTAAGACATTACTATTTTTACTTTTCAGCTCACCTCGACACTGTTTTGAACGATGTTTTGAACAACGCCAAATAACAGTTCCATTTTTATTGGTTCGTTTTACAATATATTTATATCCTTTATAGAATGCGTATGGCATACCATTGCTATTTGTTGATACTTCCATGTCAATTGTCAAGCATGAACTAATCTCTAGCAAAGTTCACTCGATAATATAAATAATTTCTAAACCCCAGTAGTGAATAGTCAGTTGTTTTTGATCTATGCAAGCGTAAACATGTCACATACACTGGTGATGGATACTCAAGGCTTTAAGGTCAATGAAAACAAGTACAGTATATATTTAAATAGGTGGCTATCATTGATTGCACAACACGCGGGTCACCATATCTTTTTTTTCTTTCGGACTAGTGTTTTAACATTTGAAGAGTGTTTTAAACAGCAACGATGTCTTATCAGTCACACTACATTGATGATCACTCACACTTAAGACCTCGCTATTTTTACTTTTTAACACACTTTGACACTGTTTTGAACGATGTTTTGAACAACGCCAAATAACAGTTCCATTTTTATTGGTTCGTTTTACAATATACGTATAACCTTTATAGTATGCATATGGCTTACCATAACTATTCGTTGATACTTTCATATCAATTTTCAAGCATGAAATAATCTCCAATAAATTTCGCTCGATAATAGAAATAATAGTTTAAAGTGGGTGCGAAGGTGGGTGCGAAGGTGGGTGCAAAAGTGGGTGCAAAAGTGAGTGTAAAAGTGGGTGTAAAAGTGGGTGCAAAAGTGGGTGCAAAAGTGGGTGCGAAAGTGGGTGCTAAAGTGGGTGCAGTTTATAGTAGGCACCATTTTTACTAGAATGTGATTTGAGTAAATGTAATTTCTAAACCCAAGTAGTGAATAATCAGTTGGTTTTGATTTATGCAAGCGTAAACATGTCTCATACACTGATGATGGATACTCAAGGCTTCTTGGTCAACAAAAACAAGTATATAGTTAAAGAGGTAGCTATTATTGATTGCACAACACTGAATCTATTTTTGAAATTTTGACAAAGGGTCTAAGTGCACTTTTGTTAATATCTCGCGAACCAATAAGACTACGGCATTGTATGAGGTATTGTTGGACTTTTTGCCGAAGACTGCTGGTAAACACTTATGTTCCCACGACCTTTTTAAAGATGGCGACTGACCCACGAGGGGTGATTAAAACGTATTCCAAGCGACGCTTGTCGATAAGCAAACCAATAATCAAAGGGGGGTGTGACAGAGCTTGAGGCGATAACCCCTTTTGATTGATCCCTGTTGATTTGCCCCTTTGGACTGGTCCCCGTTGACAAGTCCCTCTGAACGGGTCCTTTTTGAAGGGAGTCATTTATGACGGGCCCCTGCTGACGGGTCACTGTGGACGGATCCCTGTGGACAGGTCCCTGTTGACAGGTCCTTTTGACTAATCCCTTTGGACCTGTCAACAGGGACCTGTCCACAGGGATCCGTCCACAGTGACCCGTCAGCAGGGGCCCGTCATAAATGACTCCCTTCAAAAAGGACCCGTTCAGAGGGACTTGTCAACGGGGACCAGTCCAAAGGGGCAAATCAACAGGGATCAATCAAAAGGGGTTATCGCCTCAAGCTCTGTCACCCCCCCCCCCCCCCTTTGATTATTGGTTTGCTTATCGACAAGCGTCGCTTGGAATACGTTTTAATCACCCCTCGTGGGTCAGCCGCCATCTTTAAAAAGGTCGTGGGAACATAAGTGTTTACCAGCAGTGTTCGGCAAAATGTCCAACAATACCTCATACAATGCCGTAGTCTTATTGGTTCGCGAGATATTAACAAAAGTGCACTTAGACCCTTTGTCAAAATTTCAAAAATAGATTCAGTGTTGTGCAATCAATAATAGCTACCTCTTTAACTATATACTTGTTTTTGTTGACCAAGAAGCCTTGAGTATCCATCATCAGTGTATGAGACATGTTTACGCTTGCATAAATCAAAACCAACTGATTATTCACTACTTGGGTTTAGAAATTACATTTACTCAAATCACATTCTAGTAAAAATGGTGCCTACTATAAACTGCACCCACTTTAGCACCCACTTTCGCACCCACTTTTGCACCCACTTTTGCACCCACTTTTACACCCACTTTTACACTCACTTTTGCACCCACTTTTGCACCCACCTTCGCACCCACCTTCGCACCCACTTTAAACTATTATTTCTATTATCGAGCGAAATTTATTGGAGATTATTTCATGCTTGAAAATTGATATGAAAGTATCAACGAATAGTTATGGTAAGCCATATGCATACTATAAAGGTTATACGTATATTGTAAAACGAACCAATAAAAATGGAACTGTTATTTGGCGTTGTTCAAAACATCGTTCAAAACAGTGTCAAAGTGTGTTAAAAAGTAAAAATAGCGAGGTCTTAAGTGTGAGTGATCATCAATGTAGTGTGACTGATAAGACATCGTTGCTGTTTAAAACACTCTTCAAATGTTAAAACACTAGTCCGAAAGAAAAAAAAGATATGGTGACCCGCGTGTTGTGCAATCAATGATAGCCACCTATTTAAATATATACTGTACTTGTTTTCATTGACCTTAAAGCCTTGAGTATCCATCACCAGTGTATGTGACATGTTTACGCTTGCATAGATCAAAAACAACTGACTATTCACTACTGGGGTTTAGAAATTATTTATATTATCGAGTGAACTTTGCTAGAGATTAGTTCATGCTTGACAATTGACATGGAAGTATCAACAAATAGCAATGGTATGCCATACGCATTCTATAAAGGATATAAATATATTGTAAAACGAACCAATAAAAATGGAACTGTTATTTGGCGTTGTTCAAAACATCGTTCAAAACAGTGTCGAGGTGAGCTGAAAAGTAAAAATAGTAATGTCTTAAGTATGAGTGATCATCAATGTAGTGTACCAGATAAAACATCGTTGCTGTTTAAAAAAACTCTTCAAAATGCTAAAACACTTGTCCCAGAAAAAGATATTGCAGCTCAAGATAGTGCATTGTTTGTTAAGAAGCATGTATCATCTCCTCAGAAAGTCGTGTTAGGACAGTTGTCAATGTCTGAAAAACTCCCAACATTATCAAGGGCAACACAGACTGTGCAAAATGTGGTATTGCAAAAGGATCAAAAAGGACTATATAGTAATAGTGATGAGGATTATAATGATCATGATGATGATGATAATGATAATGGTTATGATGATGATGATGTTGATGATGAAGATAATAATGATAATGGTAATGCTTTGTTTACAACTAAAAAATCATTTGTTAAATTTGTCTACTGGAACAATCCAAGTAAGCTAATCTGGCGGCTTCAGCAACTGCATGTCTATAAACAGGCTGGTTATACTGAATATGAGGAAGAACTATTGGATATAGAAAATGAGCTTCGTCGTGCTAAAATTATTATGTAATGGATCCACATAACAGCTTAAACTATTTCTTAACAATACATGTTATATTTTCTACCACTCTGCTACCATTTTGCTCTCACTTTTGCTATCACTTCAAACTGTACATATTAAATATAAAAGCCAACGCTAAATGATTTTATTATCAGAACAGTTATAACCTTTGTAGTGAGCAAATCATACTAACAGGTTAGTTGTTACTATGGAACTTACTACAACTAACAAAGGTAAACAACGTGTACTCTATAAAGGCTACTCTTATAACTATAATCGTCAAAATGTAAAAGGAATAATATTTTGGCAATGCTCAAAAGAGAGGTCAAAAAAATGTCCAGGCAATCTAAAAAGTAGAAATGGTAAGGTTTTAAGTGTGAGTGATCATCAATGTGGTGTACCAGATGAAACACTGTTAGTGTCAACAAATAATCATGACAATGCTAAAAAGCTAGTACAAGAAAAAAATGTTGCTACTCAAAATAGTGCAGTGTTTATTGAGCAACATTTAACCCCTGCTGTAAAAGTTATGTTTAATCCATCTTCCACATCTCAAGAGTCGTCAACATCACAGACTATGCAAAAGGTTGTGTTGTTGTTGTTTTAAGGGGCTGAACTACAAGGTTATCTACCCTTCATATGCAAGAGAATCAAAAAGAACTAAATAGTAATAGAGAAAAAAGAAATGTATTTTGAATGTAACTATTGTACAAGTACTTATATTAAATAAATAAAAATATTGTATGGGTATTGTCTGTTTTTTCTTAATTGCTATACCCACGTCCTACTATATTAATGCCATTGTTAACCATCAACAGTCTCCACCTATGTTCAGAAAGAAAGTGATCTTAAACAATACACTCTATCTATGGTTTGTGGACCGAGTATCATAATAATACAGTGTCGTCAAGCCATGTTCAGGCAATAGTAATGTTAGGTAAGGGGTTCGAACCCTTGCTTCCTTGTACAGGATTAGTTTTTACTCAACAGCAACCCATAATACTGTACTTTGAAACATGTCACATCTCATTACAAAATGTCAACTGTATCGTTTTCTAAGACCCCAGCTGCTGGCTAGTAGCTAGCAGACTGTGCAACAGAAACGGTGTCACCATGTTCATCCTTAAAAAAAAAATTCAACATTTATTATTCTTTTTCTTATTATTGTTTATTAAGAGTAGTGTAAAGTTGTCTTTGTGACGTAACGGTTATAATAGTTAGCTGGCACTCTAAAGCTCTTGAGTTCAAATTGAGCTTTAACATAAAATTTTAAAAGTATATTAGGACTAAAACAGGTCTACTCAGTCTCGGGTGATCCAAATAAGTAGATGTGGTTTGATTCACACTTTAACGATAGAACACGACGGTTTTTTATTTTTTTAAAATAATGATAGCCATTTGTTCATATTTTTTCATTTTCACATTTCACACATTGCCATTTGTCAATTTTCCATGTACACGATTTGAAAATGTCAGTTTAAAGTTTTTGGATTTCATGATATGGAAACAAGAATTTTCCATTTTGTTGTTTACACATTTGCCAATTTCCCATTTACATTTTTTAAATGTCAGTTTTAAGTTTTTAAATTGTGATGATATGGAAACATGGATTTCCTATTTTTTCCATATCACAGAAGACACGTTTATGATTTAGTCCATGCTGAATGTTTAGTTTTGTAAAACACACATTTGCTGATTTAAATTTTCTTGAAATCACTTTAATGGAAGTGCTTGGCCATGGCAATAGTGCATTCTCTTTCTGTTTGTTTCCAAAAACATATAGGACTACTACTACTACTACTACTACTGTAGGTAAGACTGTTTTACAAAATAACACCTATCTACTGCTGCATTAAAAAAACACAAGTGTTAAAAAAATATAGTATACTATTTACCATTTGCTATATACATTAATTACCCCACCATCCTACCTTGCCGTGTTTGCTTTGGTTGAAAAATCAATGATACCCACACACACACACACACACACACACACAAGCTTTCTCTCTCTCTCTCTCTATCATTCTATCTATAGTCATACATTCACACAACCATACCTGTCTTTGAAAACAAATACAACCACGCTATTTATCCTTGACATGCACACTTATCCCAAATAACTTTTAGTTATACATTTAACATTTACTATTACAAAAAAAATGTTTCCACTATTTACAATTACAAAAATGAATATTTACAAAATACTAAATCTACTGGTTACAAAAAAGCCATGTCTCTAAACAATAAAATATAAAAGTCACACCTCCACCTCGTGGTTATAACCCTATGGTAGGCTAATGCATAGGTCATTCATCTGCACTCATTTGCTATCCATCAAGGTAAAATTGCATTTTCTCTGTTCCACAAGATAAAAATTATGGTTGCCGGATTGTATCCTGCACTGTTTATGCGACATAGCATTGCCAGTTCATAAAACCGTTAGGTAGTTCTCTACACATAGTGATTTTACCACTGCTCTACCTACGCCTTTTGCTTGTTTGGCTTTCTTACAGGCTAGTATGCGATAGGCAGCATTAACTGTATATCAAACCCAGTCCACCTTTGTATTTGTAATCTAAGTAATAATTTGAAAAGAGACAAGTGTAATCAGTTTTAAACATTATCTCCGCTTTTTTTGTTTGTTTGTTTATGACATGTATATTAACCCAAAATCAAACCCTAGTCTACCTTATTGAAAGGCTAACAGTTTAACTACTGCGTCACCATACCATTCTTTCTTAGTTTGATTCGTTCTAGGCCTTAGAGCTAGAAATCGAGTTACGATCTCCAGTGCAAGAGGCACATGTGCTCACCACTATAGCATGTAATGGCTAGCTGGTATCATTAGACAACCGAAAATGATTGTATTTCGGTTAGCCAAGCATTTCTGTCATTTGCCTACTGTGTGAGCACTGCCAGCAAGACAGTTTAGTTTAGAACAAGCGTCTGTGTGTGTGTGTATAGATTATTAGCCTCAAGTATTTAAAGCTTGTTGTGTGTAGCGACCATCTTGCTCAGTAACCACTGAGTAAGTTTTAACAGTTAACTCATAAAAACAGCATAGGATAGTTGTGTGTGTGTGTGGTTCATGTACTTGGGAATATGCATTAGCACCATGCGCTAGCTTTACCTTACCCTCTAGAGGTAGAGCGTTATCCCTTCCTTTGGACATTGCCAATGACTGCATTCCCCCACAAGTTTTACACTTAAGCCCTTGGCTTGTTCTTGATTAGGTTTGGTTTGCTTTAGGCTTGGTTTGGTTCGGTTGGGTTTGATTCGACTTGGTTCAGTTTAGTTTAATGTAGTCACCATTTTTTTATTTTTAGCTACACTCTTTAACCAATTAATTAATGATAGTCTACTCTTAATTCTTGAATCGATAAATTGAATTTTGTGTGCACCGTTTGTCAATCCATGCCTACAACCTATACTCCCTATGTACTACAGTCAGATCTGAAAACAAGTTCCAATGGTCAAAGACGTGTCAGTCACCATACATATATCCTACAATAATTCTTTCGTTACCTAGCTAGATTTCGTCACTCACAGTAAACATCTAACATTATGGGTTTGCAATATATTAAGAAAAGCAAAAGTCCATGATCTTGTTGTTTTGGGTCTTTTTTGGGGAAATTCATAAGCCATAAAAAGAATGACATCATGTCAAGTTCTGAGTGGATCTTGTATGTCAAAATCCCATTATCGGTTTATAAAATCTCAAGGCCATGCCCTAGCAGTTTTGGATTATTTCAATCAATGAGTCCACCATAGGAAACATCGAAAAAATAAATACCCTTAAAACAAGTCGTCCCATGACCCTCTCCGAACAATGCTTCGCAAAATATAAATTCATCCATTGAACATGATCGGCGACATCATCCTAGCTTCCCCCTCCCACCATGGTTGCCATATCGTTTGACCTTCAAGTGTCCTCAGCATCTCTGTGCTTTTTTCATTGCCCTGTCAAGTCAATGCATTCCAATAAGATCAAATAACATTCACATCCTGTCAGTCTGCCCCAGCAAGTTTGTTTTCTATACTCACTTCAAGCAACATATAACCAAGTTCTGTTTGTTCTATCTAAAGCCAACTTCATCGAATCAAGGAATTATCATTTGTCATGTCACTCATAATCGTTTACACGTTAAAGACCCCCTTCAGGGGGTTTAGGAATTAGGAATTCCATCATAGGAAAAATCAGAAAACGAACCCTCGACCCGCCGTCTCATCGAAATAGCGAATACTGTATTGGTATATCACCACCGTGGCCAGTAATAGCTTCGTTGAAACACGTGTCCAGTGGTATCGTCTCTTTCTATCTACAACCACTCGTCATGAACATTTTAGACAAATTTAAGAAAAGTTTTAAAAACTGAAATGTTTTCAACATAAGTGTCGTTAGGCTCTTTCGCATTTTTTTAAACATAAATACTATATTCGAAAGGGAGATAGGGGAGGGGCGTCACCACGAGTCCTACGACCCCTCGTATACGTCTCTGGCGTTATTGGTTTGTGAGATATAACAAAAAGTCTAAAATCACGGTTTTACAACAAAAAATTCTGTTTCCCTCATTCTCAAAAACTTTAACCTATTACCAAAATAAAGAGGGTTTCGAGACAAGCCATTTGACACGTCATAGGACCAAATCCGACCAGGCATTCGTGAAATATCAGAAAAAGTCTAAAATCATAATTTTACCCCAAAACGCCTGTTTCCCTCATTCTCAAAACTTTAACCTATTAATAACATATATAGGGCTTTGAGACAAGCGATTTGACACGTCACACGTCCAAATCCGACCTTGCGTTCGAGAGATATCGGCAAACGTCGTAGGAAAGTAGGCGACTATCTGGTTCTCTCCTCACCACCAAAACCTCTTCTTATCAATCATTTTTTTTCAAAGAGCTCGCCCTCTTACAAAAATCCCCAGTGCGCATGCGTAAAAAACAAAAACAAAAATGTTAATCCATAGCGGCAGCCAGAAAAACGCATGCACTATATGAGCAACCACGTTTAAGTTCATTTTAGCAGCGCAGCTTATACATGTCACATTTGGAAAGAGACTTTCACTAAAAAATTACAATTTCACCCCCTAGTAGGGGTAGGTTTTATTTAGGGGTTGAAATGAGTAGTCCGTTGTAAAGAGGGCGTTAGCCCGAGTCCAACGACACCTCATTTGTCAAAATCGGACCATGGGTTGACGAGATATTGGCTTTGCCCCTGAATGTATTGCGGGTTAGTATGTGACGTCAGAGGGAGAGGTGGTGGGGGGAGTTAGAAACCGCCTTACCCCCCTACTTGCAATATTACGAGTTCAGTGATATTTATTTCATTCCTGTACCACAATTATTTCGAGAAATTTTTACATAAAATCCCCCTCCATCTAGACCCAAGGGCCAGTTCATTTATAAGTGTGTCGAAGAGCCAAGACATTATTATTATTCTGTTCGTCTACGGACGTAGACTTTTATTCTGTGTGTCGAGGACACAAGAGATAGACTTGTATTTTTGTGTGTCGAGGACACAAGATACTCATTGTAAAGTGTTAAATTCAGTGATAGATAGTCATAGTACTATAGTTATAGGGGCAGTATCGTCGATAATTCGCCAATGAACAGTGACAGGGAATTTAGTACCTGAACAAGCGAATTTAGTAGTCAGACATAAAGTGTATAATAACCTAATTTTTGTATCAGCGCAAGGATGACATCGATGAATGCAGAGGAAGTTTGGAATTCTCAACACTCCGTCCAGATGGCTGATATGAGATAAAGAACCATCCAGTTGGGGAATGGCGTCTGATGTTCTTTGACGGGTGACTACAAAAAGAGATGAGTACAAAATAATATTTTATTATTTGTTAAATTAACTTATGGTTTATGGGACATATTTTTTGTAAATACTTTGCTTGTGTGATTAATGTAGTATATTTAGTTTTGATCTGACACACTTTTGTTTGGAAGCAGCTCGCACAATTGTAGTTGATGGAAGGTTCTTTTCTTTGTGTTGTGTTAACTAACGTAGCTATGTGAACGGCCGTGTTCGCCTATGTTACGAAGTGCGGTTAAAGACGTCTCTCGGAGATATGTCGTGTTTCAGAAGTAGGACTGAATTAATATAATTATATAGTAGATTGGAGGGTAATTAAAATTTGGTTGAGATTTATTATTGATCAGATTCAGTGTGATTATTGCCTTTGGAGCAATGTAATTTGTGACGAAGAGTATTCAGCTCTATCGTAAGTTTTAAATATTGTGTAAAATGTTTGCGAGCTCTAATTCAGCAGACCCGTGTGAAAGGCGTTATGTCAGTCCCAGATGTGTGTATTGTGAGTATATTTTGTGGTATTACAAGCGGGAACTTCAGCAGAGACTGATTTCTGTCAGCTTGGTACCAGATTCATATTGTATCCTTGCGAGGACAATTATGGATATGTGATTATTGTCTGACCATATGTTGAGTTGGAGGAGATGTTAGTTGCTGTTGATTCCTTGAGATAACAGTCCAGCTGGTCGGCTATTTATATACACTGGAAGGGGGACATGACTGGTATTGAGGAAAGGGTGAGTTGTGGTCACAAGGGCTGGCTGAGTTTCGCAAGCAAGCTCATTAGTGGAGTGCACGTCTGGCTCCCAATTTACTTGAAAATAAATATAAATGTGAGAAACTGATCAATGGTAAAATTGTTTAAGTAAATGGGAATTGCCTACGAAACACGATAATCTTCGAAGCGTTTCCTTAACATGCAGTTTTGTTAATATAAAGTAATCTTATCCACTCAGGTTGTTTGTTGTTGTTGGTTTATTCTATGTTTATTTTCCATGTCAGTGACCCGTGAGTCACGTGCGGCGCTGTGTTTCCTTGTTGTTGAGTATCTGGCCATTGTGGCAGCTCATTTGGTTAAGTGTGTCACCACACTAATAAGGGTCTCAGAGAGATGCCTGTAAATAGTAGAGTTGTAATATGTGTGTCAGAGTTAGATTTAAGGATTTTTATTAATGTTATGCCCGTATCCATAAACGTTGATTTACGAGATGATTGTTCGTGAGCACCGTGGCTGTTAACCCGTTGTGAACGAATGATCATCCAAGTACTCATTTCTCGTAGATAGTCATCGCGCGAACATAAATTCATATGCAAAGGTAGTGGAACTTGGATCCACATTTTATTAGAAAAGGGGAGATCCATCTGACTCCTCAAAGTGATAAATATTCCTGTCAGGGGAAAATTCAGGGAGGATTTTGTTTATTTTTGTTTGTTTATTCTTTTTTTGCACAAATTAGTTATTAAATCTTGTTATTATCTTACGTTTTGTCTCCTTATTTTCTTAATTATAGTTTTTATCCTATAACCCTTGCCTCAGAAAAGCACGTTGTTTGGCGGACGTAAACACCACACTATGAACTGAACGCGACCCCTTGATCTAAGATTCTTGCATAAAACACTGCTATTCTGAAGGGTTCATAGGTGAAAACTGGCGCGGCCAACGGTGGGGCTATTCACTGTGGTGTAACGGGGAGATTACACATGTCAATAGTGGCGTATTTGAGTAAAACTGGCATGCCGCAAATGCAGGCAGATATGACAGTATTTAATCACCGGGAAGTGATATTTTATTAAAAGTAGTTGAGGCGAAGTGGATACCGCCAAATGTGTGAAAGATAAATTAAAATCAGGAGTTTGCAAAGTAAAATACGGTTCACGTTGTTGTCTTTTAAATTAAAGTAAAATTAAGATGTGATACCGGGCGCCCAATGATAAAGATAAAACTAGATTTGTTTAGAAAGTCAAACTCATGGAAATATTAGGAGGCTGTAGCCTAAAATGACAATTAATACTTTGTTAATTAGTCAGTGTTAATATCAGATCAGGATAACTGTTTAATGACTAAATATGTGCTTGGGTTTAAAATTAAATTGAGTAAAACTAGAACTACTCAGAGATGCAATCAGCTAATGGGATTAAAGGTAAAAATAAATGAACTGAGTAGGATAAAGAAATTAAATGTGCATTGGATTTATGTGCGTGTCAAAGGGCATTGGCGTATGCCATTTCCCATATGTCTCATATAAATTATAAAACATGGCAACGGTGGCGCAGATCCAGGAGATCATTGAGAGTGCAGCGAGGAGAACGCAGGAATTGTTGGATATTAAATTAGCGGAACAAAGTGAATCGCTGAACACGAAGTTATCTGAACAAATAAACACTAAATTATCAGAACAGAGTCAATCTATAAACACTAGTATGTTAGAGCAAAGTGAAGCGTTGAATACAAAATTATCTGAACAAATAAACACTAGTATGTTAGAGCAAAGTGAAGCGTTGAATACAAAATTATCTGAACAAATAAACACTAGTATGTTAGAGCAAAGTGAATCGCTAAATACTAAACTGTTAGAGCAAAGTGAATCGCTAAATACGAAAATGTTAGAGCAAAGTGAATCGCTAAATACTAAACTGTCAGAACAAAGTGAATCGCTAAATACTAAACTGTTAGAACAAAGTGAATCATTGCGGACACAATTAAATAACAGTAGAATTGAGCAAAATGAATATCAGGCGGAACAAGCTAGGTTATTAAAGAGTGAAATTAATGACACTATAAATTCACAGTTAGAGGCGCAAAATAATAAAAACACGAACCAATTAGCTTCGTTAACCGCAGAGATGAAAGAGCACACAAACCAACAGATGATATTACTGGCCCTTGATGTAAGCAAAAATAATGAGAAACAATTAGAGCAGATTGAAAAAATGGAGAGTATTTTTGATAAAAAAAACTTAGCATTCTCGATGAAACGGTGTTAGCTAAATTAGAGCAGATTGAAATAGCATGCACAATGAATACAAGCGAGGTCAAAATAGCTCAGGATAAGTTGGAAGGTCGATTTAAGGAGATGGAGAAAAGTGGCAGGGTCATTCAACAACAAATATCAGCAGTAGATGAGAACATATCCGGCATAATTATAGATATGGACCGTCTCGAGATAAAATCAGCGGAACAGTGGAAAAGCCTAGAAACGGAACAAGAACAATTTAAGAGTACATTAGACGAAAGGCTAAGCCAGATAGAACATAATCAGGATGAAAATAAGAGCCAGATTGAAGAAAAAATAAGCACGATTAAAGAACAGATCAGGGAAGATTGGAAGAAAATGAATATTGATTCTAGAGAGGAAAGATCCACCATTCTTAAAACAGTAGGCGAAAACCACACGCGTATTCAAGCTTTGGAGCAAGAAGTAAAAAATAAACTTAAAGAGCAGACAGACAGGATCATTTAAGCCGAACTCCGCTCATTAGAACAATCATCTATATTTAAAACGGGAGCATTGAAAGACAAGCAGGATGACTCACATAGTTCCCAACCCAGCATAGCAGGAAGTCAGACTCAAGCAGAGAGCCCATTAACAACAAACAAGGAAGGATTTCGCAAGAACGTAGATAGGAGCTCAACACCACAGGACGGTCATCAGCCCACACAACTTATTCAAGTAATTCGCTCAAATGACTACAAGCCGCAGAAATACACAGAAAATTCAGGGGTAACACCTAAGGCCTTTATCAAAGAGATTGAAGACCATTTCAATGACACTGGGGTACCTGAAGCACGTAGATTGAGAATGATGGAGAGATTTTTATCAGGAAATGTTCTCACCTGGTTTTTAAGTTTCAAATATACATTTGGAACCATGTCAGACTTTAATTTAGCGTTTCTGCGCAAATACTGGTCTCCCGCCATACAACAGAGTTTAAGAATGGAGCTTTACTCTAGAAAATACCAAACTACCCAGCAGACAAAATACTCAGATTTCTTTAACATGCAAATGCTAAAATTTCGCGACCTAGATTACCCATTAAACGAAGCAGATTTGGTGATGACAATAGCAAGGCAAATGCCAGTTAATGTACAGCAAGTACTAGTCGCAGCAAACGTTAGTACGGCCCTACATGCAGAGCAGATATTACGGCAAATAGATGAGACCACATCTCATAGTCATTTTAGAGGAGGAAGACAGCTGGAGTTAGTCAACACCACAGAGGTCGTAAAAACAAAACAGGGAAATACTAAAACGCAGGGTACTAATACAAGCACCTCCACACCTAGGCGAAACCAGGAAGAAGGGGAAAACAGACCATATCAGCGTAACGAAAATCACTACAACAATAGATACCAGGGCAACAATAGATACCAACAGAGAGGATATCAACAATGGCGTGATAATCGAAGGAATGACAGGCCTTATGGAAGATACGGTGATTACAATGCCAATCAACGATGGAAAGGAAGGAGAGATCAAAATCAAGGAGATCAACGTAACTATCGAGATGACTGGGATGATAGGCACGCTCAATCACAAAATTACTTAGAGGAGTTACACGCTAGTCAAGGTGGAGAACTAGGAAGATGGGAAAAGGCCATTGGGAACAGAAAGAACCCAGATACACATACTGAGGAAGCTGGAAGTCTACTGATACAAGAGGAATATCAAGGACATGAGCGACAGAAGGATGATGGGAGTCGAAATGGAGCTAAAAAAATGTTAATTTTGGATCAAGGAGACAGTCTCCAAACACAACAGTCGGAAGTTGAAGATGGATGGATAGTAGCGAACATACAAGAATGGATTGCTTTACCAGAAGACTGCCTGGAGGAGACGGTGAAACCACGGAACGATGAAATTAGGCAATTACCCATTATTTACGCAAGGATTGGTGGAATTAATATAAGATGTTTATTGGATACAGGGTCACAGATCAGTCTAGTATCGGAGGCCTTGGTTCGAGAGTTGGGACGGACTCAGAATATTCCTGTAATTCCGGTACCACAGCTCAAAGTGAGGGGTGTTATTCCTGAACGCACCGTCACTTGTAAACGTCAGGCATACTTAGAGCTGAACATATTGGAACACACTTTTGGGCAAACATTCATTATCATGGCAAAGATGAATTTCAATATAATTCTTGGTGCAAATTTCATTTGTGACTATCAAGCAGTGATAGATTTACATAAGAATACAGTCAGTTTTAGAGAATATGACCAGCTGAAAAACGTGGGATTGCATATGGATGAAATCACTACCGGAAGAAATGTAAATTCTTGGGCATTGGAAGCAATATCAGAAGAGACGGAAGAGGAGGTACGAAAGGCGGAAGATAACATCGTAGAAGGGGCTGTTGTGGAACTAGATGAGGAGATAGAATCCCAGGAGATATGGTCTTTATTAACAGAAGGAGATGACAGTGACGCACAATTTGAAGAGTTACTACAGGAGCGGCTCAATGACATTCAACTTGGGGGTGAACACAGAAAACAGTTGGAAGAGATTTTAAGGAAGCACAAAACAGTATTTGATACAGTACTTGGGAAAATTTTAAATTTCAAGTACTCTTTGCAAGTCGAGGACTGGTCACCTTTCAAAAGCAGATTGTACCCAATTCCTGAAAAGTATCGTGGTCAAGTTAAAATCATTATAGATGAGATGTTAGAAGCTGGAGTGATAAGGAAGACACCTACACCTTATCTAAATGCGATTTTGGCAGTCACAAAACCAAATGGATCTATTAGACTTTGTTTAGATGCCAGAAATCTCAACATGAGACTCATTTTTCCTGAGTATGACAGAGCGCCAATTATCAGAGACGTATTAAAAGGCTTTAAAAACAAGAGCATTTATTCATCAGTCGACCTGACGAGCTCGTTCCACCATCTTGAATTGGATGAGAAGTCACAGCTTCTAACTGGCTTCTTATTCGATAACCAGACATTTTGTTTCGTCAGAATGCCCTTTGGAGTCAAAACAGCGGGCTGTGCTTTAATCCGAGCACTGGACCGGAACCTAACCGAGGAAGTAAAGGAGATGACGGTGCGATACATTGACGACATTCTGTTGGCATCCGACAACATTGAAACTCACATGGAGAATTTGGATAAAGTATTGGGCAACTTGAACGCATCGAATTTCAAAGTAAACCTGAAGAAATCGCATTTCTTCAAGAGCGAGATCTTATATTTGGGTCACGTCATTGACAAGGAGGGAGTGAAGCCAAACCCAGCTAAGATTGAAGCGATAAAGAATTTCCCTACACCAACGAGAGTCAAGCACATTCGGGCTTTCTTAGGCGTAACGGGATTCTTTAAAGAAAACTGTCCAGGTTATACGGAGACTGTAGCTCCAATGCAAGAAATGTTAAAGAAAAATAACAAATGGTCATGGAACGCGGAATGTGAGAAGGCATTCCAAGCAACAAAACAGCTATTGGAAAACTGCATTAAATTAGGATATCCAGATTTCAAGCTCAAATTTATAATCCAAGCGGATGCTTCACTAATTGGGATAGGTGCTATGCTCTACCAAGAAGATCCAGCTAACCTGCAGCACAAAACATATTTGGCATTTGTCAGCCGGAAATTGCGTAAGCACGAGCGAAATTATACTGTAACCGAGCTAGAATTGTTGGCCATCCTTCATGCGCTCCAACAATGGAAACGAATAATCTATGGTTACCCTATTGTTGTCAGAACTGACCACAAGGCACTAACATTCTTGTTTAAGACGTCTATGGCAAGCGAACGTGTGACACGTTGGTCTATATACATTCAGCAGTTCAGCATTGAAATTGAACATTGTCCAGGGAAGATGAACGTGATACCGGATGCACTCAGCAGGAACCCAGAGCCTGATAATGAAGAAACAGCGATGGTACAACACTTGGAGTTAACACCGAAGGACCGGGAATTCTTGGAGGAGTTACGTGAGATACAGCGAGAACAGGAAGCGGAACCATGGATGATGCTATTAATTAAATACTTCAAAAAGCAACTACCTACAGGAACACCTGCATTTCGAGAAGCGAAAGCCAAAGAAGGAAGATATGTTTATGTCAACAATTTGCTGCACAAATGGGTAGATAATGACCACACCAAGTTACGCATATTAGTACCTGCATCGTTACAACGAGGATTGACATGGCATACGCACGAAAGTTACGGTCACGTGGGCTTAGACAAGTGCGAAGCGACAATAGGAGAGACATTTACATGGCCACGTATGAGAACAACTATATGTGACGTCATTACAACTTGTGACCCGTGTCAGAGAACAAAGCCAAATAATTATTTACTGAGGCAATATCCTAGACCATTGCTACCTCAGAAACCATGTGAGCTACTGGCGATGGACTGTCTTGGTCCAATTCCGAAGGGAAGGAGAGGTTGCCATCATTTGCTAGTGTGCATTGATGTATTTTCTAAGTTCGTAGTACTATGCCCTATTCAGAAAACAACATCGAAGCAGGTACTCAGTCGCATTCGTAATAGAGTTATTCCAACCCTTGGAAAACCAGAGTTTATATTATCGGATCACGGCAGTTATTTCACAAGCGCCGAATTCAAGAAAGGAATGGAAGACATGGGTATAAAACATGTTTTAAGCAGTATCCGACATGCCCAAGCAAATCCAAATGAGAGAGTAATTAAATCTGTAACTTCATATTTGAGAATCTTCATTCCGAACGAACACCACAAATGGGTCGATAAAATTAAGGATGTAGAGACATGCATGAATTCTACCAGGCACGAGTCAACAGGACAAATCCCTATGGTCCTACACAAGAACGAGTATCCAGTAAGAACGTGGAAAAACATCATTAACTGTCCACAAGATCCCATGATAGCACCAGACCTGCGAATTGAAAGAACGAGAGCATACATGAGAAAACAAGCAGACCGCAGATTACGGCGAGTAAGAAATAAGAGGTTCCACGGCGATCTTGAAGTCAACCAGCTCGTTTTGGTAAAACGACCTGCTACATCGGACCCAGAAAAGAAAATCTTTAGTAAGTTCTGCGAGAAATTCATAGGACCCTATTCTATCGTAAGAAACCTTGGAAATAATGCTTACAGAGTGAAAGAATTGAGCACAGGAACAATGTCAGTTTACAACGCTGCCAACCTAAAAAAATATCGTCGAAGTGAACCATGGTAGCGCCGAAATAATGACGCTGTTTGAATATACGGACGTCCTACTATCAACAAAGTCAACGGGGAGCAGTTGAGTACGGCACGTGATGAAGGAGGAAGTAGACTTGTTGTTGACAAACATTAACGAGGCGAGTAAGGTGTTGCCGCAGGCATCAGAGCGTCACGCAAGATTGGAAGGGGAAGAGACAAGCAGGATATGAAAACGAGTAAATGCCATTGAAGACAGGAGCGGCTAGACCAAGTAAGAAAAAGGGGTGATTCTGGAGTTAAAACAAATTGGCCTACGGAAGTATTGTAAAATTGTCGACTTTATTCCTAAGTTCGAAATTTTGTGAGTGGGAGAGTTGTGAACCCTTTACCCTATGATGGATAAATGATTCTACTTTTTATTTCTTCAATTAATAAATATTTCAACCAGCATCATGAAAGTAGCCAGACAGTGATGAGGAAATTTCAAGCATCTGTTGGAGACAGTAGGGACATACCTGCGACAGTTTAACAAAAGGCTAAATACTTGAGCTATGAAAAGAAATAGCAGAGCGATGTATCATAAGGACAGGTATGGCTGCCTCAATTTTAGAAGCGACGCGCGGTGAGACATGGTTCTGGTATGTTCATTGTGATATTCGCGCCTAGAAGAAATATGATGCAGTAACGTGAATGGCTGATGAAGAAAATAGACACTCCCAAGACGCCAAGATCTACTGGAAACCGCCAAATTATTAGAAATGGAGAACCAATGAGAAGAGAATGCCTACTTGCGCGCCAACTCCGGCTGGGGTACGCGGCGGCTAGCATTCACGCGGGAAATCGCCTAGACAAAATCTCTACGATCGATTCTAGGATTAATGGGCATATTCTTGACCTGTGCAATATTACGAGTTCAGTGATATTTATTTCATTCCTGTACCACAATTATTTCGAGAAATTTTTACATAAAATCCCCCTCCATCTAGACCCAAGGGCCAGTTCATTTATAAGTGTGTCGAAGAGCCAAGACATTATTATTATTCTGTTCGTCTACGGACGTAGACTTTTATTCTGTGTGTCGAGGACACAAGAGATAGACTTGTATTTTTGTGTGTCGAGGACACAAGATACTCATTGTAAAGTGTTAAATTCAGTGATAGATAGTCATAGTACTATAGTTATAGGGGCAGTATCGTCGATAATTCGCCAATGAACAGTGACAGGGAATTTAGTACCTGAACAAGCGAATTTAGTAGTCAGACATAAAGTGTATAATAACCTAATTTTTGTATCAGCGCAAGGATGACATCGATGAATGCAGAGGAAGTTTGGAATTCTCAACACTCCGTCCAGATGGCTGATATGAGATAAAGAACCATCCAGTTGGGGAATGGCGTCTGATGTTCTTTGACGGGTGACTACAAAAAGAGATGAGTACAAAATAATATTTTATTATTTGTTAAATTAACTTATGGTTTATGGGACATATTTTTTGTAAATACTTTGCTTGTGTGATTAATGTAGTATATTTAGTTTTGATCTGACACACTTTTGTTTGGAAGCAGCTCGCACAATTGTAGTTGATGGAAGGTTCTTTTCTTTGTGTTGTGTTAACTAACGTAGCTATGTGAACGGCCGTGTTCGCCTATGTTACGAAGTGCGGTTAAAGACGTCTCTCGGAGATATGTCGTGTTTCAGAAGTAGGACTGAATTAATATAATTATATAGTAGATTGGAGGGTAATTAAAATTTGGTTGAGATTTATTATTGATCAGATTCAGTGTGATTATTGCCTTTGGAGCAATGTAATTTGTGACGAAGAGTATTCAGCTCTATCGTAAGTTTTAAATATTGTGTAAAATGTTTGCGAGCTCTAATTCAGCAGACCCGTGTGAAAGGCGTTATGTCAGTCCCAGATGTGTGTATTGTGAGTATATTTTTGTGGTATTACAAGCGGGAACTTCAGCAGAGACTGATTTCTGTCAGCTTGGTACCAGATTCATATTGTATCCTTGCGAGGACAATTATGGATATGTGATTATTGTCTGACCATATGTTGAGTTGGAGGAGATGTTAGTTGCTGTTGATTCCTTGAGATAACAGTCCAGCTGGTCGGCTATTTATATACACTGGAAGGGGGACATGACTGGTATTGAGGAAAGGGTGAGTTGTGGTCACAAGGGCTGGCTGAGTTTCGCAAGCAAGCTCATTAGTGGAGTGCACGTCTGGCTCCCAATTTACTTGAAAATAAATATAAATGTGAGAAACTGATCAATGGTAAAATTGTTTAAGTAAATGGGAGTTGCCTACGAAACACGATAATCTTCGAAGCGTTTCCTTAACATGCAGTTTTGTTAATATAAAGTAATCTTATCCACTCAGGTTGTTTGTTGTTGTTGGTTTATTCTATGTTTATTTTCCATGTCAGTGACCCGTGAGTCACGTGCGGCGCTGTGTTTCCTTGTTGTTGAGTATCTGGCCATTGTGGCAGCTCATTTGGTTAAGTGTGTCACCACACTAATAAGGGTCTCAGAGAGATGCCTGTAAATAGTAGAGTTGTAATATGTGTGTCAGAGTTAGATTTAAGGATTTTTATTAATGTTATGCCCATATCCATAAACGTTGATTTACGAGATGATTGTTCGTGAGCACCGTGGCTGTTAACCCGTTGTGAACGAATGATCATCCAAGTACTCATTTCTCGTAGATAGTCATCGCGCGAACATAAATTCATATGCAAAGGTAGTGGAACTTGGATCCACATTTTATTAGAAAAGGGGAGATCCATCTGACTCCTCAAAGTGATAAATATTCCTGTCAGGGGAAAATTCAGGGAGGATTTTGTTTATTTTTGTTTGTTTATTCTTTTTTTGCACAAATTAGTTATTAAATCTTGTTATTATCTTACGTTTTGTCTCCTTATTTTCTTAATTATAGTTTTTATCCTATAACCCTTGCCTCAGAAAAGCACGTTGTTTGGCGGACGTAAACACCACACTATGAACTGAACGCGACCCCTTGATCTAAGATTCTTGCATAAAACACTGCTATTCTGAAGGGTTCAATACTTATAGTCATATCTGTTATGTTACACAAAGCACATACGAAATTTGGTTGAAATCCAACTGATAGTATAGAAGTTACATGTATTTTAAAAATTGGCCCTATCAGCAGGTTTAGAATTATGTTGGTAGAACTGAAGTATATAAGTTACTCCAAAATTAATCTAAAATGTCAGGTACTATACGTGTGCATAGTTTAAAGCTGTCAGCTTGCATACTTTCTGATATATTGGTATTTGGATAAAAGAATAGAGAGAGCAATTATTAACAGTTGGCAGCCCTGGTGGCTCTTAAGAATACGCACAGTCATATCTGTTTATGTACAGATATTACATACTAAATTTGGTTGAAATCTAATTGATAGTGTAGAAGTTATATGCATTTAAACATTGGACCTCTCAGAAGGCTTAACATTATTTTGGCAACACTGTCATGGTAGGTCTCCTGGAAATTAAACTGAAATAGTATTATCTACATGTGTGCCAATTTTGGAATAGCTCCCATGCATACCTTGCAAGATATCCAACATGGAGCTCAAATTTCTAGTGCGATTTTTCAGCAGTTGGTAGCACTGACATCATTTTCAAATATGGACGTGAGATAATCCGGTGCACATATTTACTCATACTAAATTTGGTTTTGATTGCTGCAGCCGTTTAGGAGTTGATAGGGGACACACACACACAGCCAGACTGACAGACAGAAGGACAGACAGACAGACAGACAGACAGACAGACACACATTTTCCCGGATCGATCTCATAAGTCTACTTTTTCCTCATTTTTGCAAAATGTGAAAAGTAGGCTAAAAAAAGGCCCGTAATTATTACGATAATGATGTTTATTATGATTTTCAGAACGTTTTGAACTTATTAACCTCACTTTTGAATGAAGGGAGAGAGCAAAAATGGAAAAGAATAATTAAACAGCTGAGTCGAAAAACGATAACATTCCATTTCCAAGAGGGAAAAAGAACGATCATCTGTCGAAACTATACGTCGTATTGAAAAATTCACTTTTAGGCAATTGTAGTACTAGTAGCAAGAAGTTATGTATCAAAATGTCATATTAGGAGTGTCATCAGTTAGCGACTAATTAATGCTTAAATATGCTGGAATAGTATCCCATTTCTTTGAATATTGTCCTTTTTCCACTCACTCATTCAATTTTTTAGTATTATTTTACTGGCGTTGGATTACAGAATATTAATTTAATTAAAAGTTTTGAATTTTACAGGTATCTACATAAAATTTATCAACAATTTGGCTACAGATAGAAATAAAATACAATACAGTTTTATCTTGAAACATATTTAGCCGAGACTACATTGTACAGCAGGAACATAATTAACTCTCACCAACAATTCAACTTATGAGCCTACTGTTCTTGTAGCTTAATAGAGAATAGAGAATTATTTAGGTGGCTCCCAGACACTGACCTTGCGATGGTAGAGAGAGTGGGTGAGAGTCTGTGGGTGAAGCCAAGCTGGGAGGATAAACGATTTAGTTTTTAATTTTTATTTTTAGTTTATATTTTTATTTTATTGTAATTTTTATATTTTATTTATTATTATTTTTTATTTATTTTAGTTTTATTTCATTTTAATTTTTATATTTATGTTATTTTATTTTATTTTATTTTATTTGATTTTTATTTTGGGAAAGAGTGATTGCACTATTTTTTAAACTGTTAATAATATATCTAGCACTAGCTATGCCCTAAATGCCACTACTCTCACCACCCATACCTCATTAGCTTCCATATAATCCCAGATATGAATGGGACTGAGCCATCGGTCAAAAGCCATATTTTACTCTAGCATGTGCCAACATACTAATGCAAAAAAAGAAAACTGCATCCATCAAGAGATGGTAAACAAGCAAAGCTGAGCAATGTAGGAATAATTTTAGACTTGCCTCCCGGTCATATCTGCAGATAAATAAATAAAGAATACATTTATGTGGAGAGGCCTGCCACTTCGTATTACAGCACGCTTCATCCCTGATCAATTGGGGCTTAGAGGTTCCAGCCCTACGTTAACCCTATTGCCATGGCTGCTCAGTCAGTACCGGTACTGAATAATGCAGACAAGTAGGCTAGGAGAGAGCTAACCATTTGCCTCTACTCCTCAGCACCCCTTCCTAATTAAACCCTGGACTTGAGCCAGATTAATCTGGTCCCGAACAAACAACAAGCCGGCGCAAGACATGTTCCTATGCACCATTAACTATTTATGTCATAGGCTGATAGTTGCCCGCGCCATGGGAATTTACTTCAAATATAACACACATTGAAAGCAAGAGAAATGACCGTTTCCTTAGATACGTTAGTTAGTTATTGTTGTTTTAATGGACGGAACAGTGAGGTCATCTGCCCGTTCCTTCGAGACGAAATCTTGTGAAGCGGACATTAAATAGTAACTCTAAATTTAAGGGAACGAACATTTATTTGTTTTCAATGTATTTTGTTTTTAATGGCACCACAGCCCATGAAGGACCTTGGCCTACCAAGCGACCGGTGCCCAGCCATTCTGCCTACAGATTGCGGGGTGGCGCGTGGTCAGGGCGTCGATTACCCACTGCCGATAATCTTGGTTTAATTGTATTAAACTGTAGCTGGATGAATGGTTCAAAAGGACTAGGTTAACTGTCACGTAAAACTAAAAGCTTCCTTCCTTCCTTCCACTTGGTTAATTTTAACAGAATTAAAAATGGGGTGATGGGAAGTTGAAACTCGATCCAACTGTGCGTTTCCAAGCGAATACGAGATGGGAGTGTCTCAGTATATTACAAAACGCTAGACTTTGAGGATTGATAATGATGACTTGTATCAGACAAATTCCTAACTCATCCCAGTACACGGGGTTAATGACCACAATACCCCAGGCCCCTTTGTAATAAATTGATCGGATTATGCATGTTTATTCACCAAGAGCTCCTCTAAGTGTATTCACTCCACCTGCGTAGAGGAGTGGTCTGAGCCACGCTTCTTTGCTGGAAGATCTAAGATTCAAATCTAGACACAGATAGCGGTCATCCTAAGATAGATTCTTACGGGGCTTTTCTCCAGAGACACCCAGAGCCTATAATTTCTAGCTACAGTCGCACACACTGCTACAGCCATCATAATAACTCAACTTATCAGACAAATGCCTCACACACCCGTACACCCACTTGAAATGAAAATCCACAGCCTGCTTCCAGTCTCCGACCGGGTCAGGAATTGAATGAATGAAGCCCCCATCTAGCGGCGAGGATATGAACTGTGCCGGCTGCCGAGGCCTGACGCACTCCTCTGGGGCAATGATTAAATGAATGGCAGATGAAATGAAATGATAGTGGAGAGTGGAGAATTTTGACAGGGAAAACCGGAGTACCCGGAGAAAAACCTGTCTGCCTCCGTTTTGTCCAGCACAGATCTCACATGGAGTGACCGGGATTTGAACCACGGACTCAGCGGTGAGAGGCCGGCGTGCTGCCGCCTAAGCCACGGAGGCTTACCCGTACACCCACTTAAAGAAATAAAATCATTCCCGTGGCATAACCGTGCACCGCGCGGGCTCCTTTGTTAAACAAGGTATATTGTTGTTGTTTATTTTAGGGGCTACGACATCGCGATCATATAGGCCCGAGTATTTGAATGTGTGTGTGGAATTTGTGCGATAACCTGTGCTATTGTCATAGCTGTACTAGTATGCATGTATTCGTAAACTAAGGTTAGGATTGGGAAGGAGGCGACCGTAGCCTTAAGTTATGAACCATCCCAGCATTTTCCTGGAGTAGAAGTGTGTGTGTGGGGGGGGGGGACCACGTAAACCCACTTCCAGGATGGCTTAGGTGGGAATCGAATCCTCCTCTTATATTTGCCTCACGAGGCTGCTTGTACCCCGTTCCAGCTCTCACATCAGAATAAAAAATTCTTGGTAGAGCCAGGAATCGAACCCGGACGATAGCCAAGAGCGCTAGCCCCTACACCATGAGGTGATCTTAACTAAGCTAATAGGAAGGTACATGCCGTAGGGTACATTGCCAAACCAAAGGACCAACTAGCTCACCCCTGTGCCTTGTGCTCTCAATCAATTTCTACAGTTTGAAGGTTTAGAACTGTTATTATTACATGTTATTGGGTAGATTTCATTAGGAAGCTACCTGTTGCAATGGGTACATGTTTCGACTTCTGGAATATTTCGACATACAGGTATCTTTGCGTTAACGTCCCTCTGACCCCAAAACCACCGTCAGTTCAAAAATGTATAGTAGAGGACCCGGCAGGCGTTGTCCTGCCCGAATATATAGAGCGGGTTCAGCAAACATATTTGAATTCTCGATGACCTATCTACTAAGTGACATTTGAAATTGACTTTTTAAGGAAAAACTCAAATCATTTCCATGGAAGTCTACGTCAAATACCAATAATTCGACATCACCGCCACCTATGGTACAAAAACATAACTATGAATTATTCTGAGAAAGTCAATTATTCATGAATTTCTCAGAAGTAACCTGTTAAGCTGAGACTTAAGTTTTCAATAAGGCTAGCGGTTTCCATGACGACAGTTCTTGTTTTGTTGGCTGTATCTTGTGGTTCTAAAAGTGTGTTCATCCTATCTTTTGGTCGCTATGCCACCTACCTGTCCAATTGTGAATCTAAACCATAGGGATCCACTTAAACATACAGTACATAAAAAAATTGTCATCAAAATCGGTCCAGCCGTTTAGGAGGAGTTTAGTGACGTACACACGTACAGAAGAATCTCTATCTCTACCTAGTATAAAACAAAGTCCCCGATTTTTGGATGTTACAGGTAAACTCGAGAACCACTGGATGGATTTTCATACGGTTTTCACCATTTTGTAAAGGATATCTCAAGGATGATTTCTGTAGAAAATAATTTATTTATGATCAAAAGAAGCCGAGCAGTAACGATTACAGTGGAAAAGTCGAAAAAAACTGGCGTCCGTGCGCTTTGTAAGCTTACGCTGGGCAAACCGTTAAAAATATCAAAATACTATGAGTGTAAGAATTGTTCAGCATGAAAAGTTCTACAAAAAAGTCCGCGAGAGCATACATCTATCTTCAATACATTGCCCACTATAAGTGTTTTTACGTTTTAATTTCTTCCAACCATGTCCATTCAACTACTGAGGCACCGGGTGAGTTAGCCGTGGTGGTTACGGCATGACTGATGGCAGTCGCTCACATCCGGGAGGCGAGGAGGTTCGAATCCCCCCACCGGCAACCTTGAAGATGGTCTTCTGTGGTTTCCCATCTTCCTTCCAGGCAAATGCCGGGGTTGGTCCCTAACTATAGGCCACAGCCGCTACCTTCCAACTCCTCGTCCTTACATTCCAACTTCCCTCCTTCCCTCTCCAACGGTACTTGTAGCTCACCCATTGGGTGTCCGTCTCGAAGCAGCTACAAAACTGGCGAGCCGAACATGTCCTCGGACACTCCCGGCACTAAAAGCCATACGCTAAAAAAAAAAAAAAAAAAAAACTACTGAGGCGACAGTTTACGAGCTAGCTAGGGGCGAGTCTATCATCCATGTTACAGCCTAGCTAGCGGGCGAACCTATTGCCCCAGATACCGCCAGCAACAAACCGTTGAGTAGTGTTGAGTTAAGACTTCTGAGAAGGGTGGTTGTGTTTGGAGTTTCCCTGGAAGTGCAACTCGGGTTTTCTTCACTTCGCCTGTGAAACACAGTCAAGTTAAGATTGGACGGATGTGGGATTTGAGTTTCATTCACCTCGCCATTCCCTGGAAGTGCAAATCTCATTTAGCCTGTTAACTTTTCGTTCCGCAAAATTCACAGTCAATTTAAGATGGGACGGAAGGGGGATTATATTATATTAAATTATACTGATTGGCGTATAATCTCTGCTTAGTATAAAACAAAGTCCCCGATTCTTGGATGTCACGGGTAATCTCGAGAACCACTGAATGGATTTTGATGCGGGTTTCACCTTTCTGTAAAGGATATCTCGAGGAAGGTTTCTGTAGAAAATAACTTATTTATGTAATAATAAATAATGTTATTGGTTTTACGTCCCTTTTAACTACACTGGCTTTTAGAGACGCCGGGGTGCCGGAATTTTGCCCCGAAGGGGATCTTTAACCAGCCAGTAAATCTACGGACACGGCTCCCTCGCATTTGCGCACCCTCAAATGCCAGCTGACTGCGCCAGACCAAAGGAAGTCAAGCACTAGCGATTTCAGTGAAAAGGTCGAAAAAAACTGGCTTCCATGCGCTTTTTAAGCTTACGCTGGGCAAACCGTTAAAAATATCAAAATACTATGAGTGTAAGAATTGTTCAGCATGAAAAGTTCTAAAAATAAGCCCGGGAGAGCATATCTCTATCTTCAATACATCGCCTACTATAAGTGTTTGTACGTTTTCATTTCTTCCAACAATCGACATTCAGTTACTGAGGCGACAGTTTCCGAGCTAGCTATGGACGAGCCTATCACCCCAGTTACAGCTTAGCTAGCGGACGAGCTTATTGCCCCAGATACAGCCAGCAGCAAACTGTCGAGTCGTGTTGAGTTAAAAATTTTAGAGAAGAGTGGTTGTGTTTGGAGTTTCCCTGGAAGTGCAACTTGGCTTTCCTTCATTTCGCCTGTGAACTTTTCGTTCCGCAAATTCACAGTCAAGTTAAGATTGGACGGAAGAGGGATTTGTGTTTCAAGCACCTCGCCATTCTTAAATTACTTCTGACAAGAATTTGTTGCACATGCATCTCCATGACAATATAATTAATAGTCCAGTCAGTGATTTTAACCTATCATGCCGAGACGTAAAACGGATATTGGTCGTTGTTCATTGACATTGAAAGAAAGCGCTTTTCACGTGATGCATTCATAACTGTTCCCGTGCGAAGCTGGGTCGGGTTGCTAGTTATATATAAAAAGATACATAACTTTCAAACGTATCCACAAAATATAACCAATAAACATCTCGGTCGAGTTCGTTAATGGATAAAATCGGACTAGGCGGGGGCGGGGGAGAAATGGGGGGCCTATTTCGAAAAGGAGTAATATATCTATAACTTTCTTATTATGTGAAAAATCGAATCCATTCAAAGTTCATACAATTCTTCGGATAAGGACCAAAAACGTATCTTAGTCAAGTTTTTTGATAGCACAAACCATTGACCAAAGGGGTGGGAAAATGGAGTTTTTGGAGGGAAAAAATCATACCACCCTTAATAGGCACAATATCAAAATTGTTAAAAATGGTCTATCGTCCTCTACAAATTGCCTTAAGGTTTTCTCTGACAGAATTTTTGATATGACCCAACCTTACGCCAAGAGATGAGCAAAATATTTTCGTAATTATAAGATGCTGAACATGGGAACGTTCGGAAGGAAGCGTTTAATTTAACGTGACCGTTGATCGTGCGGTCATGAGCCACGGGGCCTAATTTTTACGTGGAATTCTAACCACAGGACATGGCATTTCACTTCAAAAATCTCACATGCATTGACTAGGAATCGAACCCGGTCCACCTTGGTGAGAGGCCAACAGCTTGACCACTGCGCCACCACGCCTCTGGGAACATTTGTACATACAAACGTAGGTATACAATAATTGGCAAATTTAGTGAGTTCAAAATATTTTTCTATGTCCGGTGCAATCTACCTTCGCCTTCCGGCGTGCCGAGAGGATTTTTTTTTTTAATTTATGTCCATTAGAGACCACGTTATGTAGAAACTACATAATAATCTGGAAGCCCTTCTTGCAGCCCAAAATCACTAAATTATTTCATGTTTGCTGGACTCCTGATAAAATATGAACACTCCACGAAATAAAACGGGGTAAGTCACATTCTGTAAATTTTTCAGGAGTGGGAATTTAAACTTTCAACACTAAAAAGAAAGGTTGGTTGGTTGGTTCCTCAGTAGGGGCTGTGACAACGCGGTCATGTAGCCCTGTGTACTTTGGGTGTGTGTAGAACCTGTCTGATAACCGGTGTTAATTGTGATGGCTGTATTAGTGTGTGATATCGTTTTTAATTCATGTATGGACTGCAGACATTCGATTTTCAAGTAGTTCCAACTCTTGCTACCAAACGCCACCGTCAACGACCAACTAGTTTTGAACTTGGTTACTAGATGCCACCACAGTCGGCTCCTGACGACGAACTTTGGAATCTAAGAGCATTAGTCTAATCTAACCTATAATTTATAGCTTCACGCAAGTGTAATTAGTGGAAGATTCTTTATCATGCCACAAATCTATGACATGGAACCGCCGGTTTTACATCCCCTCCGAAGGAAGCCATACTGTGGGATTTTTAACGCTCTTAAAAATTCCGACGACTTCGGCTGGGTTTGAACTCGCGATCTTGAATAAATACTTAAAACATCCCAATTGAGAGTAAGCAATATAGTTTTTTATTGCCAAATTAATTTCTTATAAAGGAAGTAGTGGTCAGCGTGCTTAGCTGCCACCCTGGAGTTCCGAGGTTCGATTCCCGGCTCTGCCACGAAATTTGAAAAATGGTATGAGGACTGGAACGGGGTCTACTCAACCTCGGGTGGTCCAGATGAGTAGAAGAGGTTCTATTCCGACCTCAGCCATCCTAGAAGTGGTTTTCCGTGGTTTCCCACTTCGTCTGCGGGCAAATGCCGGGATGGTACCTACCGTAAGGCCACGACAGCGTCCCAATCTTCCCCTTCCTTCCCATCCCTCATAAGGCCCTTGTTTGCTTTGCAGGTGAGGCCGCCTGGGCGAGATGCTCGTCCACCTCCCCAGCTGTATCCCTCGATCCAAAGTTTCAAGCTCCAGGACACTGTCCTGGCGGTAATGGGGGGATCCCTCGCTGAGTTCGAGGGAAAAGCCCACCCTGGAGAGTAAACTGACAAAAAAAAGGAAGTACAAAAAAGTTAAATTATGAAAAAGTGGGAGGATATCGGACGTTCTTTCCGTTTCCACTAAAAATAAAAACCTCTGTATATCGGTGACATTCCACTTTTTTAAAATTAATTTCAACTGATCTTTAGTGACGATGGCTGGCCACCAGAATGCGCCATAAACTTATTTCCGGAAAAAAAAATGGACTTACTCCGTTCTTTCCGTGGGGTCTCATATTTGATGATCATCTGTGTTTTTATTAATGAAGTGCAGGGTTCCAAGAGACAGCATGTATCGTACACGGGAGAGAGTGAACGAGACTCACGGCAGAGACACGCAGGTTATAAATAGCTAGCACGGTTCTATACTATTTCTGATGATACAGGCGACCGTTCCATTTCAGCTAAACTTTATTCCTGGCCACAGTAAAACAATGACTACCATTCTCCATACTTTCAAAGTCTATGTTATTCGTCATAAACACAACATGTGGTTTAGGAAGCTTAACCTCTTCAAACCCATGGTACACATTTATGATCCCCTTCGGAGCAAAATTCCGGCACCCTGACGTCTGTATAAGCCTTATTAGTTAATTATAATAATAATAATAATAATAATAATAATAATAATAATAATAAAAATATCGTAAGGCCTCGGGTGCCGGGAGCAAGCTTTGTTATTTGACACCCAGAGGGCAACTTGCATGTAGAATTTTGACGTTTCTTGGAGCGCTATGAAAGTCAAGGAGGTTAGATATCGAAACTTCTTGACTCTATAGCGCTTCCTAGTAGAGAAAGGAGGAACTTTTTGTTGGCAAAAAATCCCGAGATTAATTTTGCCATTATTAACACGGACTACTGAATTCAAATGGGTTCTTTAACATGTCAACAACGTATGACATGCGTGCCGTGTTTCTTGTCGCCTTTCAAAAAAATCACTTGCCACGGCCAGGAGCGAACCTGCAAGCTTGGGGATGGTAGATCTACTCGATAACCACTCATCCACCGTGGCAAGCGCCTTAGTAGTTAAAATACTAATATTCCATCTGTAGAACATCTCATGGTGCAGTTACTAGTATTCTTGGCTGTCACTCCAAAGTTCTGGGTTCAATTTCCTGGTCTGAGGGTTGGACCGGGGTACACTCAGCCTCATGAGGCAGAACTGCGAAACGGTGGGGTTGATTCCTAACTCAACCATCCTAGAAGTGGATTTCCGTGATTTCCCCACCTATTCTAGGCAAATTCCGGGATGGTACCTAAATTAAGGCCACGGCTACCTCCTATCCAAGTACGAATACCAACACAGCCAGATTACATACACATCCCAACACCACGATATCACAAAGCCTCTAAGTCAGAATGCTGGAACGTATTCACAGATTCCGTTTGCAGAATTGCGGATTTTTAAATTTTATTTTATTCATTTATTTATTTATTGCATGGATAAGTATATACGTATAGAATACGTGAGATGAGACGCGGTACTCGCAGTGATCCCTTCGGAGATTACGGCGAAAATTTAGCTTACTTTCCCAAGGAAAACTGCAACTGTACTTGCAAGCGGGCACTTCGCCGGCGAAAAACGTATCGCTTGCCACAATAGCTAATGGGCAGCGGGTAGTATATAGGCGGCCGCTTAGGGGCAACGTGCGGTTGCATCTACCGGGTGCAGCTTGCTCTGGTTCGTTTGACGACATTCTCTCTGACTTAACGCTTTAGGGTTCGCGGTCGGAAGCTGAAAATATCGCGATGTTACGCAATCAGTGCCGCTTCTGGCCAGTTTGACGAAATTCCACATGTCCTAGCGGTCACATGTTTACGTTCGGGCACAGAAATATAATGCGACGTTAATACGTATCGTGATGTTACGCGACCGGCGCCGTTCTCGACCCGTTTGACGGAACTCCAACTGTCCCTAGAGTTTAGAGTTCGCGACTGAAAAAATGTGATGTCTACGCATTCAACGCCGCTCGGGCCTATTTGTTGATAGTTCCCGCTGCACTCGCGGTCGTGTATGAAAAATATTACGATGTAACGCCATCGGCGGTGTTTCGGTTCGTTTGTCAATATTTCATCTGTCCTATTGGATTTGCGGTCATAAGTTCGCGGTTGGACATGGGGAAAAGTTGCGAGTTGGTTTCACGATCAGGGGCCGATAACCTCGATGTTAGGCCCCTTAAAACAACAATTATCATCATCATCATCGGTTTCACGATCGGCCCATTGAACACAATTCCCGCTGCTTTTACGCATGTCGAGCGGACCACCGACTGTTTTTAAGATGCCATTTTGGCGGGTAGATGTTAGAAGTAGGCTACATCTCGAGAGTGCATTGAAACTCGTGGAATTTCTCAATCTCTAGAGATTTTCCGAGTGAATTAGGAGTCGAATTATCATCACATATGTCTTCTTGAAATCTTACCAGCATTTGTTCCAAGTTTCATCAAGATCGGGAAGCTCAAGTTCTCTTGTATATTATTATTATTGTTATTATTGCTATTATTATTATTATTATTATTGCCGGCTTCATGGCTAAGTGAACAGGATGCTTATAAAAAGAATACTCTTCTGATCTTGAAATTGGAGAAGTAGAGATTGCCATTTACATGTAGAAAATAAGATGTCAGTACGTTACAGTACGGTACCGGGTTTGATTCCCAATTTTTCTCACTCCCTTCATTCCTCCCTTCCTTCCTTCCTTCCTTCCTTCCTTCCTTCCTTCCTTCCTTCCTTCCTTTCCTCCTTCCTCCCTTCCTTACTCCCTTCCACCCTTCTCCATTCTTCCCTCCCTCCATCTCTTCCTCCCTCCCTTCCTTCCATCCCCCCTACCTCCCTTCCACCTTTCCTCCATTCCTTCCTCCCTCCCTCCCCCCATTTCTCCCTCCCTTCCTTCCTTTCCTCCTCGCTCCCTCCATCTCTTCCTCCCTCCCTTCCTTCCATCCTCCCTCCCTCCCTTCCTTCCTCACTTCCTTACTCCCTTCCACCCTTCCTCCATTCCTTCCTCCCTCCCTCCATTCCTCCCTACCTTCCTTCCTCTTGGAGGCTACACGTCATTATTATTATTAGTAGTAGTAGGGAGACAAGGAAAATATTGAAAATTACCATGGATTATCTCTTGTTAATACATCCTATAAAATGTTATCCTTTGTTATACTAAATCGCATGAAACCTATGCAGAGAACATCATCGGTGATTATCAGAATGGCTTTTGCAGTAATAGGTCCACTACTGACAGCATATTTGCAATCAAAATGATAAGTGAGAAAGTGTGGGAATATAATCAGTGTAGCCTATTCACTATTTGTTTATTGATTTCCTCAAATCATATGATTCAATTCATAAAGAGAGCCTGTGGAATGTCATGACAGAGTTTGGTTATTATTATTGTTATTATTATTTATTTACCAAAAATTGTGTCTACAATTTATAGACGGTAGATAGAGAAAGGGCAAACCCCACATACACAGCAGTGTCTCCATCTCCGTTCATTAAATCTATACAAATCTGAAATGTTACATAATATACAATTTACAACTTTACATTGCTATAAACACATAGTCTGCTGTACATGACGTATATATCATACACTTCTTAAATAAAAGGGAAGATACAGGCACGCACACACACATATACATGCTCACGCACGCACACATGCATGCACACACACGTACACATACATACACGCACGCATACACTCCCTCACAAAGTCACATTATATATGAATTCAATTTACATGGGGTTTTAGTCCCTTTAGAGCTTTCCCTCTTAAACTTATTAACCTGTGTGGATTGTGTATGGATGACAATATAAGTAGAAATTTCCTGAATGGGGAAAAAATCTGACCCTTTTACAAACAGAACCGGATTAAGAAAGGGCGATGCTCGGTCCCCTCTTCTCTTAAACATTGCTCTCGTAAAAGTTATCAGATCACTAAAATTAGCTCCGGCTGGCATGCATCTTGGACAGTATCATAAAGTGCTTGCATACGCAGATAATATTGTACTCAAAGGAAGAAATAAGGAAATTGTTTGTTGAACTCGAGGAGATAGTTTCAAAATTAGGCTTTAGAATTAATGACCAAAATACTCAGTACATGGTAATGAGGAGGAATATTGACGTGTTTGGGAATCGGTTACCTCTTCTTATTGACAAGCATAGTTTTGAGCGGGTTGAGCATTTCAAATTCTTAGGAGTCATGATTGATGAACAGAATCATAGAGAAGTGGAAATTATAGTTAGAATATAGAATGCTAACTAAGTGTACTACTCTGCAGTTTTTATTGGGATCCATATTTGACGAGAAATACAAAACTGAAAATATACAGCACCATCATTAGGCCAGTTCTAACTTATGGTGCAGAATCATGGAGTTTAACAAAACAGGAAGAACACCAGTTGCTGGTTTCCGAAAATAACGTGTATAGGAAAATTTTGGACCATTTTTTGACCCCACATCTCAAAGCTGGAAAAAAAAGATCAAATAATGACATACACTCACTATCACAGCAAGCACCAATACTCAACATCATTAACTCCAGAAGACTTCAATGGGCTGGTTGCATTTACTAAGGATGGGAGATGATAGGATGGTCTTACAAGTCTTTAAAGAAGAGCCAAGAGGAAAAGGGCCAATAGGAAGACCACGAAGTTCCTGGAAGAATGAAATCCCTGAACTTAGTAGACATCTGAATGTGGACAACTGGCTAGAACTCGACCAAAACAGAGTTCAGTGGTGGCATTTTGTGAGATCGGCGCGGGATCTTCGTGTCCCATAGAAGCTTCTGAGTGAGTGAGTGAGTAAGTGAGTAGTAGTAGTAATAATAATATGAAGACTTTTGTTCAAGACATTTTTAGCAGGTTTAGAAAGTCATTTGAAGCAGGTTCCAACCTTACTTACACAGGGTCCCATGAGTTTCACCTTAGTGAACAAACAAGTGAGTTGGGTAGTCCTAGCCGCCTGAGCACAAGAAGGGCCACCACGCCTTAAAATATTTACAGGATGCCCACTCCTATTCCATAGTAACTGCTTTCCCGACTGTCAGGACCACATACTAGGCCACTCGGCCGCTGCCCATGGTTCTCGAACTTGGACTAGGACGTGACCGACTCGTATAAGCTGGCTCCGATGGTGGGGTCATGTGAAAAGAATGAGGGAAGGGAATTACCTATAAGGGTAATGAGTTGGCTGTAGAGAGTAAGAGAAAAAGACGTAGACCTAGGAGGTGATGGTTAGATTCAGTGTTGAACGATTTCAAAGTAAGAGGTGTAGAAACAGAGGAAGCCGCAGTGCTAACTGCTAATAGGGAATCACTTGCAGACTAGACTGGGTGCTGAAAGGCAAAACAGTTTCAAATGAAAATGTATGTAGGTAGGACTATGTGTTATTATTATTATTATTATTATTATTATTATTATTACATTACATTATGCGAACTGGCCAAAACTAAGGACCACGTAAATATCATTTCATTTCCTTCTCATAGTTCTTTCTTCCTTTCTCTTCCTCCACACTTCCTTCATTCTTTCAGAGTGTTGCGCCTTTCTCTCTGCTGTCCATCTTCCTCCCCTGCGTTCTCTCTTTTCTCCCACAAGAACCTTTATGTTCGAAAGTATTTCCCTGAATTGTGTTCTGTCTCGACAGTCGTCATCTGTAATTCCTAGCCTCCGGAGTTCTTCCTTCGTCTCCTTGGTGTAACCCCCTTGGCTCTTCAGATTACATATTTTTTCAAAAATGTGTTTATTTATTCATGTTGGATCCATTCTAACCATATGTCCATAGAAACGTAAACGTATTTTCCTAATTGTTGTTTCCAGGTCTTCCACCCTTGCATATATCTCCTTGTTTTATCTTAGTCTTTAGATTCCCTGTACCACTTTTGGGCCGTAAATCCTCCTCAATATCCTCCTTTCAATCTTCAGAAGCTTTCCCAGGTTCATCAAATTTGCCGTCTCCACACCATATAAGATGACCGGTTTTACCACAGCATTGTAGTGTTGTACTTTGGCATTTAGGGAAGGGTTCTCTTTGTTGTATGGGGGGCGTGGTGGCTCAGCGGTCTAGCTGTATGCCTCTCACCAAGGCGGTCCGGGTTCGATTCCCGGTCAATGCATGTGAGATTTTCGAAGTGAAATGCCATGTCCTGTGGTTCGGATTCCACGTAAAACGGAGGTCCCGTGGCTTATGATCTACAGATTTACGGTCACGTTAAACTACAAGCTTCCTTCCTTCCTTTTCTTTGTTGTATATATTATTATTATTATTATTATTATTATTATTCACAGTACTGTATCGTTTGTTTCCAGAGAGTCAGGTATCGCCATGGCGATCCCGGCGCTGGCGGTGTCAGTGCTGTACTTGGCGCTGACGCTGCTGATCGCCAAGGTGGCGCGAATAGTGGTGAACAGATACACCGAAGAAGGCTCCCTTTACCAGCTCCTGCTGCAGGAGATCATCGCGACGGCGGAACTATGTGGCTGCTGCTTCGAACTCTGCGTCAGTGAGTCCCGAGACCTTCAATACCTAGCATAATCTGATGATGATGATGATGATGATGATGATGATTATGGTGTTTGAAGCTATTTTCAGTGTTGCCTTATTAAACGAAAGTTTAATGTTTTTCGATGATGATGATGATTAGTAGTAGTAGCAGTAGTACCCATATGTTTAGGCATTAATAGGACTGCAACACGTTTGAAACATTTCAGTTCATATAGTTTAGATCGAGCGCTCTCAACCTGGTGCTCTTTAAATGAAACACTGTGCTCCCGTCATATGAGTCAAAAAGTGGTCAAAAGAGCTCGCGAGCACAAGCTCCCATGAGATCCATTTTGTTGCACGAACCGGAAAAATAATGTTTTCATTTCAAGTTTTGAGTCAGTAATTTTCCTGTATTATTTTGTGAAATAGTATCTTTTTAATTTACGGTAAAAAATAATTAGACACCCCTGTTTTATGAGTGACACGAACAAGGTGCTAATTCGACTCGACTGTCCACAGGTAAATGTATCTTATCTGCTTGAGTCATGCAAGCAGTTGCAGCATGCCTAGATATTTCAGCGCTGAGGGAGAGATAGAGAAGCGAGGCCCATACGTGTTGCATTAAAATTCTTATTATTATTATTATTATTATTATTATTATTATTATTATTATTATTATTATTATTATTATTATTATAGAAATACGATTTTACTATATGAAAATTCTTCAACTGCCCATATGAAGTCTATTCTATTAATGCCTAAACACGCGCGCTCTAGTTGTTGTTTTGAGGGTCGGAACAGCAAAGTCATATGCCCCTCTAACATAGTGGGCCGATTGCAGAGACGGTATTTAGACGCTGTTTATGGTTAAACATTGTCTAAATATGGCTTCCGCATTGCGAAGACGTTATTTATCACTTAGACATCGTCTAAAGTCGGCGTTTAAGGATCCATGTTTAAACACTGCCGAGAACACTGTTTAACCCCAAATGTAGGAGCGAATCTTAGCCGGTGGTTGTTTACTATGGAGCATGTAAATTATATCGCTATGTTGAGACGGTTCAGGAGAGAGTTGTTAGTCAGACGGCCTCCTGTACATCGGATGCTGCGAGATCGGAGCAATCCTTTTGAAATGTACGGAGAAGCAGAGTTTAAAATAAGATTTCGCTTTCTAAAAGAAATTGTGAGGGACTTGTTGCGTGACGTGGGAGATTTTCTCGAGCACGACACCAGGGGTTGCCCATTACCTGTCACCCTACAGCTCCTTCTGACATTACGATTTTTGGCAACCGGTGCATTTTATACTATGAATGGCGATACTATAAATGTCAACGCAGCGACTGTGTGCCGGACAGTAGATCGTGTTGTGACTGCCATCAATAGTTTGAGGAGGAGATTTATCAACTTCCCTAATATTGATGAGTTACTCACTATTTCGCTGTCCTATCCAGGTAAATAATTGTTCTTTCTGTGGATTGTTAACTATCAGCTCTCCTTGATAACGTGTATAGATGCCATGTCCTGTGGTTCGGATTCCACGTAAAACGGAGGTCCCGTGGCTTATGATCGCGAGATTAACGGTCACGTTAAACTACAAGCTTCCTTAGACTATAAATATATATAATGCGAACTCCAGTGTTATCTCTTACACTGTGGAACGTGATTATTTTATTATTTCTAGGGCTAACTTCCCCGGAATAATAGGTGCTATTGACTGTACCCATATCAGAATAACTTGTCCCGATCGTGAGAGGGCTGTCACGTACATGAATCGGAAGGGATTTTATTCTATTAACTGCCAAGTAAGTACACACAACACTACTACACAGTAGTTCTTTTTTCCGTTGTCGCTGTTATTTGTACTCACCCTACGACAACAATATAATCAAAAATACATTTCATTATACGGCATGCACAACAGTGGATAAAAATACGGATTAACGAGTTCATGTTAACGCTCCTTTACAACACGTAGCAGCAGCGGCAACAAAATAAAGTATTACTACCACTATGGTTTAAACCTACTACTCTATACAGCGGATTTTTATTTCATTTCAGGTGATATGTGACACAAAGATGAAAATAAGGAGTATTGTTGCTCGATGGCCTGGCTCGACCCACGACAGCAGAATATTTCACAATTCCACTCTTCACGACCGCCTGGAAAGAGGAGAGGTCAGGGGACATCTTGCCGGAGATTCTGGCTACACTTGTAAAAAATACTTAAAAAACTCACTCCGATTTTGAATCCAAGGAACGCAGCTGATACGCGTTATAACCGAGTGCATGTCCTGGCCAGAAATGTAGTAGAAATAACTTTTGGTTCGTGGAAAAGAAGATTCCCTTGTCTTGCACAGGGTCTGCGAACGAAAGTACGAAAAACCCTGAAAATCATCATTGCAACTGCTGTGCTACATAACCTCGCTGTACAGCGCGGTGAACTTGACCTGGAAGCAAACTTACCAGATGATCAAGTGCCTGTTGATCCGATAGCTGGTGATATGACAAAACAGATGGCGTCAGCTCGTAATTGATAATTACTTCAATCGCTAGAAATCATGCCAAGACAAGATCACCTCAAGTAAAAGATAAATATATTTATTAATTATTATTTCACTTACATTATTATGTTCACTGTTTAATTCACTGATTCGTGCCATTGCGGCAGGTTATGCCCTTTCTTTATAATCTCTTTCTCGATTAAATATATGTCCAACAAAGCCATCTTCTCATGTAACTCTTAAACCCGCAGCTGTTAGGAATGGATTTCTTTCATCATCAGCTGATTAATGATGGTGCCAACATCGCTGAGTTTTCATTGGTCGCAGCTGGCAAAGAGTAGCATGGAAGACACTTCTATTTCCGTTTTCGTACTGAAAACGAAACATAAACGATGTCTAGCTAGACACCGGTTAAACACTGTCTAAGCAACGGAACATCGATCATTACTTAGACGTCGTCTAGGTAGACATTGTCTAAGTCTTAAAACTAGTCATCGTTTCTGCAATCGGCCCAGTGTGTTCTGGGAATTGATTTTCAAGTCCTTTCTTATGCAGCATCGGCTTTTGATGAATTGTGATATCTGAACATTAATTATTACGCAACTTCACGTACCACGAGCATTGTACCGTCCAGCAGAAATCCAAATGCCCAAAACTGACGTGACTATTAGGCCTATTCTATATTTCGAGTTTTGTACTCCTATTTCTCAAAACGTCTTTCATACTTGCAAAAGCATAAACACTTTACGGAAAGAGTTCATTTTGCATCAGAGAACACAATAGAGAAGTAACAAAAACACCCATTCAAGATTCTAAAGGTAAACAGAAAGGCTACCTTTAGCGGCTTTGATGGCGTAGTCGGTAGCATGCTGAGCTTCTATGCCCAAGATAGCGGGTTCAAACCCGGCCGAAGCCGTCGGGTTTTTTAAGAGCGTTAAAAATCCCTCAGTAAAGCCGACGGTCCCATGTCATAGATTTATGGCATGTTAAAGAACCTTCCACTAATGACACCTGTGTGAAGCTAAATTGGATAGGTTAAGAATGTAAACGACGCTCTTACGCTTCTACGTTCGTTGCCAAGAGCCGACTGCGGTGACGTCTAGTAGCTAAGTTCTGAACTTGGCCTAGTAGTCGTTGACGGTGGTGCTTGGCGGCAAAAGTAGGAACTATTTGAAAAATTCTAAGTTGCAGTCTGTACTTAAATTTAAAAAAAAAAAACAGATAACACACACTAATACAGTCATCACAATTAACACCGGTTATCAGACAGATTCTACACACACCCAAAGTACACGGGGCTACACGACCGCGTTGTCGCAGCCCCTAAACTTAAGAACCAACCAACCAGAAAGGCTACCTGTTGGTGTTAAGCCAATAATAAGCATTAATCTGTGTTAAGAGGGGCAGATGACCTAGTAGTTCCACCCCTTGAAACAACAACAACAACAACAACAACAACAACAACAACATAACTCAATAATAAGCATACAAATGTCCAAAAACGACTACACACTTCTAGTTCTATCTTACAGTTTTACGATGATTCATAGTAAATATTCACGGTCTTTCAGAAGTGAGATTTGAACCCTAACTCTTCCCTATAAATACGGTAATGTGCAACTTTATCAGCCCAAAAGCTTGGATCTATTTTTGTCCATGTCTTCTTGAATATTAATAATAAATTTAATGCAGTCAAATAGCCAAATAGGGTAACAATATTACAATGCCAATATTTACATAACTGATCTCGCTCACATCTTGGTATATTCACTTAATGATCGAGTTCTCTGGGAACATAGCGATCACAGGTTTGCTTACATAGCTCACATTTGCACATCTCATTTGGGTCATGAAAGAATGGATTTTCGCAGGTAAGGCGATTGAAGCCATGAACAGCCAGTCTCGTGAAGACATGTCTCATTTCGTAATTTTCTTTTGTCCAAGTTCGGTCAATCATGGCCTCTGTGCCGTAGAAGTCTTGGCATATTTCTTCTCTTTTCCTGTATAGTGTTCTGAGTAAGTTTTCTGTTGCGCTGGAATTTGGTAGTGTCCGTAAATTCCTCAAATCTTCTATGAGAAAGGTTTCGTTCGCTAATATACAGTGTATACCAATCTTGATTCTTGACCGTGTAGTCTTTGCGACTCCTATCGCCTTCTTTATGTACACTGCTTTCAGTCTTTCTAGAGTGGACAAGTTCCTAACTGTAAGATGAGGCCAAATGATATCTTCCATTAATAATAATTGGTAATATTTTTACTTTGAATAATGTCATGCTGTCTCCAGACTAAGTGATTGGATGAATCGTATTTCATGCATTGCCATTATTGCTCGGGATGTCTTCTCTGTTGTGTGTTTTGTAAAACATGTTGCACTTGTTTGCAGTGTTACTCCTAAGTATTTGAATTCTGAAACTATCTGAAGATTTCTTCCCTGTAGAAATATTTCGTATAATGCAGAAGTTTCTCCTCCCTTTCTGAAGACCATCGTTTCTGTTTTAGTATTGTTTATTTCGAATTCGTGTCTGGAGCTCCTCTAATATTGAGGCGTGGTTTGGAGTAATATTATTGCTAAAACGATTTTTTTTTATCAGAAGGAAAAGCAAGGATTAAAAGAAATACGAATTTATATCTATTCAATTAGTTAGAAAATTTTATTTATTCAATTATTTATCTATTTATTTATTTATTTATTTATTTATTTGTTTGTTTGTTTGTTTGTTTGTTTCTTTCTTTCTTTCTTTCTTTCTTTCTTTCTTTCTTTGCTGTTTGTTTGTTTATTTATTTGTTTGTTTATTAATCAATCTATTTTTTTTCATGCGAATTGACCACTTGGGATCACGCAGCAAATGTATTTATTTTTATTTTCCTTTCTCTGGAGTTTCCTCTGTCTCCAACATTCCTTCAAACGGTCACTGGCGTGTTTCCTTTGATCTTCTGTCCAAGTTCATCCACTTCTATTAGATCTTCCTTCATCTAAAAACCCTTCCAGATTTTTCACTTTACTCTTAAATTTACTTCTTTTTGGCATCTGAGACTCTGTGATGTTCAACTTTTCTTAATCTTTCCTAACTTCCTTAGTCCACGTTATTTATGTATTTAATTATTTATTTATTTAACCGACAGTAGTGGCTATGCTGGCTAAAGCGCAGCATTAGGCCATGGGGCCAAGCTCTCTGCTGACTCGGTTGATGTGTGGGTTCGAGCCCCACCGTCGGCCGTCCTTGAAATGGTTTTCCGTGGTTTCCCATTTTCAACACCAGGCAAATGCTGGGACGGTACCTTCTAACAGGCCACGGCCGCTTCCTTCCACATCCTTGCCCAGTTTCATTCACCATCATTCATTTCATCTCTCATTAACTCCTTTCGTGAGGTTGGCGTCAGGAAGGGCATCCGGCCGTAAAAACCATCGCCACAAAGTCTTTCATCGCATCTCATCCCCGACCCCGTTGGAAAACGGGAATAATAAGGGATAGACATACAATTATTTATTTATTTATTACTATTACTATCGTACATTTCCTTTTAAGAGAGCGTGTGAATTTCAACAATTTTCATGACAACCGAGTCTTGCGGTGAGGTTCTTCCCAAATCCTCTTTATTCGTGCATTATGTTCTTTCTTCCGTATAGAACTATATCGCGTTTTCATGGGTTGATTGTCGGATGGGTATCGTACTATGTACTGAGTGTTTTCGTAAGATATCAGGAGACCAGACTTTTGTGAAATTTCGTATAATTTTTCAAATTTCAGGCTTTGCTTCTTGTTTGATAGTTATTTATTTATTTATTTATTTATTTATTTATTTATTTATTTATTTATTTGTTGTTGTTGTTGTTGTTTGAGTCTTCAGTCTTTTGACTGGTTTGATGCAGTTCTCCACGTCTCCCTGTCCTGAGCTAATCGTTTCATCTCTACATAACTACCACACCCTACATCCGAGGCAATCTGTTTAACATATTCTAACCTTGGTCTACCCCTACAGTTCTTGTCCTCGACCCTTCCTTCCATAACTAAGCTTGCTATTCCTGGGTGTCTTAGTATGTCTCCTACCAACCTATCTGTTCTCTTCATTAGCATTCGCCAGAAACATCTCTCCTCTCCCACTCGTCTTAATACCTCTTCGTTTGTAACCCTATCTACCCATCTGATCTTCATCATTCTCCTGTAACACCACATTTCAAACGCTTCAATTCTCCTCTTTTCTGCTGCACCAATAGTCCAAGTTTCACTTCCATAGAGTGCGACGCTCCAGTCAAAGGTTTTCAAAGATGTCTTCCTAATACCTAAATCTATATTCGATGTCAACAGGTTCCTTTTCTGTAGAAATGCTTTCCTTGCCTGAGCCAACCTACTTTTTATATCCTCTTTGCTTCGTCCATCAATGGTTACTTTGCTTCCTAAGTAACTGAAGTCTCCTACTTACTTTAGTTTCTCCCCTACCAATTTGATTTCCGTAGAGGTTTCTGATTTATTGCGGCCGCATTCCATTATTTTTGTTTTACATTTATTAATTTTCATCATGAATTCTTTCCTCAAGTCGGAGTCCATACCATTCAAAACTCATTCAAATCCTGAGGCGTGTCAGCCAATATGACGATGTCATCAGCAAATCTCAGAGTTGAAATTATTTCTCCTTGAATCTTAACTCCCACTTTAAATTTCTCTCTAATTTCCTTCAGTGCTTGTTCAATGTAAAGATTGAAAAGTATGGGTGGTAAGTTGCAGCCTTGCCTCACACCTTTCTGAATACCAGCTTCTCTCTGATGTCCATCAGCTCGAATGACTGCTGTCTGGTTTCTGTACAGATTGTAGATCACCCTCCTATCCCTGTACTTTATTCCAATCATTTTCAAAATGTCAAACAATTTAGTCCAATCAACGTTATCAAGTGCCTTTTCTAAGTCTACAAATGCCATGAACTTTCTCTTATCTTTTCTTATTCTACCTTCCAAAATCAGCCTAAGACTTAGTACAGCTTCCCTTGTTCCTACATTTCTCCTGAAACCAAACTGGTCTTCACCCAACTCCACTTCTATCTGGCTTTCCATCCTTATTTATTTATTTATTTATTGAGTGTAAGAATTAACGCCCCAACAAACCTGTACAATTTGTAGCCTGCATAGCCTGTTGATTAATATGGCACTGCATTTATAAATAACTGTAAAGCTTATTACAGTAACAATCAATCATCATCGTCGTCGTCTTAGTCATCATCATATTTTATGAAACATTATTATTGTCATAAAACAAATACGATCTTGTAATATTTTCTTGTGAATATGCTACATCAATTACTCATATACATGTTCTGCGATATCTTGTCAGGAGTAAAGTATCGGTTGATGAATTATATAAAAATGTGTTAATGTACGAACCCATACAGTCATGTTCTTCTTGGATATTTATATATCTGACATATGGCACTAGTTAAGAAAAAGTTTGTAATTACGAGGGGGATGAATTCCAATCTTATTTTATTTTTCTTGCCTTCTCTGAATGCTTGGTATGCGTTTCTAGCAGATGTTAGTTTGGTTCCACGTGTGGTCCGGGCATCGCAGCTGGAGAGCTCTGTCTGCTTTACTCACATACATCACAATAGTGGAGCAGACAGATTTTACAAGCAATCACGAGTTTGCTTGGCTGATGATTAATGTACTTAGCTGCTGATTAAATCAAAATCAGGAACAAATGGTGGGACGTCATCAACTGATTTCCAACCCAGGATGTTTTGTGGTTAATCCAACGTTTTTGGGCAATTAGTTCAATAGTTCAAAACCATACCAATGCAGGTTTTACAAAATTTCGGGAATGCAAGACCATGCTTTCATATTTCATACTACGACGAGGTTAGTACTCAGCAATGGAACTTATGGATCTTTGTGATTCAGTATATTTTGCTCACAGACCTATAGTCAATTAATATCTTACGAGAGCAATGATTTGTTCGGAGAAGTATCGTTTCACGATTTTTTTAATTTTTTTTATTTATTTTTTGTCGTGTGGCCTCGTGAGAGGCCGAGTGCAGGTCTCTCTATTCGACACCCGTGGGTGACCTGCGCGCCGGGATGAGAGATGGAATGGATGCAGATGTATGAAACTGGGCAAGGATGTGGAAGGAAGCGGCCGTGGCCTGTCAGAAGGTACCGTCACAGAATTTGCCTGGTGTTAAAAATGGGGAAACCACGGAAAACCTTTTCAAGGACGGGCGACGGTGGGGTTCGAACCCACGCGTCTACCGAGTCAGCAGAGAGCTTGGCCCCATGACCTAACGCTGCGCTTTAGCGAACGTAGCCAATGTTGTCGGTATCGTTTCACGATAAAGAACGATAAGGAAACGTACACGTACAGTGCTTTACAACTACTGTAATAACTGTCGAACAAAACCAACTACAGGAGAGTCCCGCTAATCCGAAAATCCACCTAATTCGAACAAAGCTAGGAAAATTATAAGTACCAAATTTGTTTTGAATTTTAAAACAGGAAAAAATAAAGATTAAATTCAAACTAGTTTTTCCAAGTAAAAACGTAAATTTATTAGCACAGAAAAACATGAAATAAATGCTACAGGAGTAAACAGTGAATCTGTCGGCTATCTTATACACACACAAAAACTAAAAGAATTCCTCTCGGCACGCCGGAAGGTGGAGGTAGATTTCACCGGGCAAACTAGGGGATAGGCTATAATAGGCAAAGTATGCAGGGTTTCGTAGAAGGATCAGTCCTCATTTACTGCCGGAAAGTATTTTACAATTGGAGCTTAATTAACTTTGTTTTCGTCTTTCTATGCATATTTTCAACATTTTATTGTCTTATGGGGACGGTAACTTTCTTGTCATTTGGGATCCATTTTTATACTTGTGGTCACACTGTCCTTATGGAAGGTTACGACACTGATGTGTAACGTTCTAACAGTCCAAATTCTTCACACAAAATTTTATCTCCTGCAGAGATGTTGGCGTTCCTCAGTTTAGGGGCTGCGACAACGCGGTCATGTAACCCCGTGTACTTTGGGTGTGTGTAGAATCTGTCTGATAAACGGTGTTAATTGTGATGGCTGTATTAGTCTGTAATTCAGGTAAGGACTGCAGACGGTCAATTTCAAGTAGTAGTTCCAATTTTGGTACCAAATACTACCGTCAACGACACCTAGCTGTGAGCTTGGCAACTAGATGCCACCACAACCATCAACTCGCAACGAACGTTGGAACTTCCCCTCGTAAGGAAAGCATACTGAGGGATTCTTAGCGCTCTTAGAAAATCCGACGACTTCGGCTGGCTTTGAACCCGCGAACTTGGGCATAGAAATTCAGTATGCTACCTGTTACGTCACCGAGGCCGCTTCCCACACAGTCAGATAGAAAACTGAATGTGATCTCGTGCAGTGGCGTTGTCATGCCAACCTATGATAGCTCATCCCTCATCAATTTAGAAGCGTTGCCATGGTAACCTCTGATGGCTCTTGGCATTTTCTTCTAATTCCGAAATCATTTCTCTCATCCCTTGGCGTAATGGTGGATCATATCAAAAATTCTTTCAGACAAAAGTTTTAGGTAATTATTAAGGGCATATTGTCCATTTTGTACGTTTTTGATATTGTGCCTATTAATAGAGATATGATTAATGTTTCCCGAAAAACCCACTTTTTCCCACCCATTTGGTCAATGGTTGGTGCTATCAAAAAACTTTTCAAACATAAATTTTTGGTCCTTATCCGACACATAGTATGAACTTTGAATGGATTCGATATTTCAAATATTAAGAGAGTTATTGCGATATTTCACTTTTTCGAGAAAAAAAAGCCCCCCATTTAACCCCCTTCGACCGATTGTGCCCATTAACGAACTCGACCGAGATTTTATAAGGATACGCCTATTAAGAGAGATATGAATAATGTTTCCCGAAAAATCCACTTTTTTCCACCCCTTTGGCCAATGGTTGATGCTATCAAAACACTTTTCAAACAAAAATTTTTGGTCCTTATCCGACACATAGTATGAACTTTGAATGGATTCGATATTTCAAATATTAAGAGAGTTATAGCGATATTTCACTTTTTCGAAAAAAAAAAGCCCCCCATTTTCACCCCTTTTGACCAATTGTGCCCATTAACGAACTCGACCGAGATTTTATAGGGATACATATTATGTAAAAAATTCAAAGTGATTGTTGCAAAGTTGCGGTAGTTATCATGTCCACAAGAAAGTGATATATGTACATACATGTATATATACATATATATATATATATGTACATACATGTATATATACATATATATATATATATATATATATATATATATATATATATATATAATTATATATAAACTTTTGAACTGACGGTGGTTTTGAGGTCTAGGGTATGTGAAACGCGAAGATATGTCGAAATTTTCCGGGAGTCGAAACATGGTACGCATTGCAATAGTTAGCTTTCTAATGAAATCTACCTAAAATTGATTCAAATGATATTTCAAAAAATATTTTTTTAATACTTGTATTATATTTTTACGTCTTGTAGAGTCGGAAACCAACATGATATTTTTTTCGTCCAATGCATTTTTGGTTTCAGGTGATAGAATTATTTTATACTAGGACCCATGCTTATCTATATACCTTTGTTTATCGGTTTCTTTCCAGTATGATCTGATTATGTATTGTAATATTTATAGAGGGGTTTTGTGGGGTTGGAATCAATTCGTGATTTTGAGTCTGAAACAATACGTGATTTTGAGTCTAATCTTATACTCTTCGTGCCGTCTGTTTAATGTGAGTTACTGTCTTTGTAGGCCTTTTTAAGAAGGTATAATACATCATTTTCCGCGGTGTGCTTTAATTCTGATTACTGCTTTTATTTTTCGTCAATTGAATATTTCCGTTTGCAGGTATTTGACTACTCTTAGCCGTTTTTTGAAAAGAACAGGCAACTTGAATTCACAGATTAATATTACGAAGTGTTGTCATGGTAACCTGATGGCTCTTGGCACTTTCTTCTAATTCCGAAATCATTTTTCTCATCCCTTGGCGTAATGGTGGGTCATATCAAAAATTCTTTCAGACAAAAGTTTTAGGTACGTAATTATTAGGGGAATATGTTCCATTTTGTACGGTTTTGATATTGGGCCTATTAAGAGAGATATGATTAATGTTTCCCGAAAAATCCACTTTTTTCCACCCCTTTGGTCAATTGTTGGTGCTATCAAAAAACTTTTCAAACATAAATTTTTGGTCCTTATCCGACACATAGTATGAACTTTGAATGGATTCGATATTTCAAATATTAAGAGAGTTATAGCGATATTTCACTTTTAAGAAAAGAAAAAAAAAGCCCCCCATTTTCACCACCTTCGACCGATTGTGCCCATTAACCAACTCGAACGAGATTTTATAGGGATACATATTATGTAAAAAATTCGAAGTGATTGTTGCAAAATTGCGGTAGTTATCGTGTCCACAAGAAAGTGATATATGTACACACACACACATATATATATATATATATATATATATATATATACATAAATTATATTTAAACTTTTGAACTGACGGTGGTTTTGGGGTCTAGGGGATGTGAAACGCGAAGATATGTCGAAATTTTCCGGAAGTCGAAACATGGTACCCTAGACCTACTAACAATGTGCATAACAAAGTTTGAATGATATTTTCTTACGTTACCGACAAAACAAACGGATTTTTCTTATTGCGATGCAAGGCTTTCGGTAGGCAACGCTTTAAAATTTAGCCCCGTCTCTTATTAAAGTCAATATGTTGTCGTATTTGATGAAAATCTACCTAATCCGAATTTTCGCTAATCCGAACAGGGTTTGGTCCCAATTAGTTTGGATTAGTGGGACTCGACTGTAATTGGTTTAATAAAGTAATTTTAATCATATATTTTTGTTTTCCTCAAAGCGATCCGGATAATCGGAGTTCTATTGTTTATTGTATTTGTAGTGCTGGTGTTAAACAGTCCATTATGATAATAGTTATATCGTTTCGATCACCAACAGCACTTTTCTCATTGTATGGCACGTTCCCAATACCGTTCGTCGCCTTCTGTATTTGAAGAAACAGTTTCTTAGGTAGGCCAAGCTTCGATGTATATTCGTGAATCTAGCGTGAGATTTCTCCTATTGCCCTGATGATAACAGACACTATGATGACTTGGTAGTATTATTATTATTATTATTATTATTATTGATTGTTAATTATTATTATTATTATTATTATTATTATTATTATTATTATTATTATTTTTGAAGAATATCCTGGGACAAGATGCGACAGTCCGCAGTCTTGAGCCGAGGGTGACAATTGAGATTAGAGATCTTGATGCTCTCACGACCAAAGATGAAGTTTTAGAGTCCATTAAGGATATTATTAAAGAACCCCCGGATGGTCTGAGGATTATGGTAACGCAGACTAACAGTCGGAAACAGAGAATGGCTGTTATAACTCTGCCAGAAAAAGCTGCAAATGATCTTCTAAGGGAAGGCTTGGTTCAAGTAGGATGGATCAGTTGTAGAGTGAGGCGGAGAATATCAGTTCTTCGATGCTACCGATGCCTTAGTTATGGTCATATAGCCAAAATTTGTGAGGGCCCTGACAGAAGCAAGTCTTGCTTCTACTGTGGACAGAATGATCACAAAGCCAAGGATTGCATCAACCCAAAGAAGTGTGTCTTATGCGAGGAGAGGGGCGTTACGCAGCAGGATTTGTGTCATGTGGCCGGATCGGGCCAATGTAAGGTGTTCCGAGAGGCCCTGGAGAAAGCGACGTACCTGAAACGAAAATGATCCGAGTTCTACAAGCTAATATAGAAAGGAGTAGAACAGCCCATCATCTGTTGTACCAGCTAGCTGCCGAGAAACAAGCTGATCTGCTGTTAATTAGTGAACAGTACCAAGTTAAGAAGTCACCTCTCTGGCTTAGAGATCAATTAGGCACCTCTGCTATTTGGATCTTAGACCCTGGAAAAATTCCAATTAAAGAACATGGGAGCGGGAAGGGATTCGTTTGGGTAAAGAGTAGAGGAGTCACCTATTTTAGTGTCTATCTTACTCCAAATGAAACAATGGGAAAATTTCGTCAGAAAGTCAACTCTCTGGAAGATGCCATTCTTAATACAACTGGAGCAATCATTGTAGCTGGGGATTTCAATGCCAGGGCAGTGGAATGGGGTATGCCACATACCAATTCCCGAGGTAAGTTCATTCTGGAAATGGCATCAAGGACAGGGCTTTTGATCTTAAATATAGGCGCAGTGTCAACCTTTCGGCGTCCGGGTTATACAGAGACCATTCCGGATATCTCCATGGCTTCTGAGACGTTAGTACCACACATCAAGGAATGGAAGGTTATAGAAGACTACACTGGTAGTGATCATCAGTATATTAATTTTGATGTGTGCAGTAATATAAGTGGGAAGAACTTATCTACTCAGAAACAACGGAGATGGAATTTGAATAAGATCCATCTTGATGCATTTAAGGAGGCGTTAGCCAGTGGTGTAGAACTAATTGAGGATATGGAGCCTGACGGAGAGGCTGATGTTGAGAATCTCGTTTCCTCAACTATGAATCTTTTTACATTGGCTTGTGATACCTCAATGCCAAGTTTAAGATCACACCATCGGAAGAGCCCTGCATATTGGTGGACACATGAAATTGCAGAATTGAGGCGGAACTGCCTTAGACTCCGACGTGCTGCACAACGGACAAGAAATCTGGATGATGCCAATGCCTTATCAGCCGAACACAGAGATGCAAAGAAGCTACTTCGGAAAACCATAAATCAAAGCAAAGCTGAGAACTGGAGGAAGCTATGTGAGGATATTGACACTGATCCATGGGGATTGGGTTATAAAATTGTCAGAAAGAAGCTTGGGTCACAAAGAACACCGTGCGTCATGGATGCAAACAGTATGGCCATTATTGTCGAAACTCTTTTCCCAACACATCCAACAATCCCTGAGCAGAATTTCGATGTAGATGTTGAAATTCCTCTTTTTATTGAGGATGAGTTGAGTAGGGCTACTCAGTCTCTGCGAAGCAAAAAATTCCCTGGTCCTGACGGCATCTCAAATGAGATTCTCAAATTAATAATCGAGTTACATCCACAATTAATATTACGAATGTTCAACGAGTGTCTAAAAGCAGGAGTGTTCAGCATCTGCTGGAAGGTCTGTCGTCTGGCGCTCATTAATAAGGGTAAGGGAGACCCGGATTTACCATCATCATACCGCCCTCTGTGTATGCTCGATACAACAGGGAAGCTCTTTGAGAAGCTTCTGAGGGTCAGGTTGCGCCAAGCGATCATGGCAGCGGGCGACTTATCACCAAGACAATATGGATTTCGAACAGGAAGATCGACCCTGGATGCGATACAAGAAATTGTTGCAGCTGTCCAGCGGGCGGAGAATTACAATCACCACTCTCGTCGTGTGGTTCTCTTTGTTACTCTTGACGTAAGAAATGCATTCAACTCTGTCAAGTGGAGTGACATGCTGAATGCGTTGGAGAATACATTTCATGTTCCAAATTATCTCTTACGGATGATAAATTCCTACTTGAAAGATCGTTCGTTGATTTATAACACGGCAGAAGGACAACGCAGGGTACGGGTCTCAGCCGGAGCAGCACAGGGTTCGATTTTAGGACCAGATCTATGGAATATCACATATGATAGCTTGCTGAGATCTGAAGTCCCTGATGAAACTATCCTAGTAGGTTATGCAGATGATGTTGCTGCTCTTGTAGCAGGAAGAAGTGTCGAGCAGGCACAGTTGCGACTCAATATGGTAATGCGTACAATCAATAGTTGGATGGAGGAACATGGTCTGTCTCTAGCACTTAGTAAGACAGAAATTGTAGTCCTAACAAAGAAGAGAATTCAGACAATACTCCCAATACAGGTAGGAGACATACAAGTAGAGACGCGGCCAGCAGCAAAATATCTGGGCCTCATGATCGACAATAAATTGAATTTTGGAGAACAAATTAGACGGACTGCGGATAAGGCGGCAAGAGGAGTAACGTCTCTCAGTCGGCTAATGGCCAATGTTGGTGGGCCAAAATCTAGTAAGAGGAGATTACTGATGACAGCCATCCATTCAGTTCTGCTGTATGGAGCGGAAATATGGGCGGATGCCCTGGATAAGGAAATTTATAGAAAGTCACTAGCACAAGTGCAGAGGCGGGGTGCTTTACGCGTGGCATCTGCTTATCGCACGGTCTCTGAAGAAGCAGTTCTTGTTATTGCTGGGATAATTCCAATTTTTTTTTCTAGCGAAAGAACGCAAGTACATTTACTGGAGGAAATCGGAAGTAGGTTTACAAAATGCAAGACGAACAGCAAGAGCACAAACCTTTCACAATTGGCAGATCAAATGGGAGCAAGGACACCGAAGCCAGTGGACTAGGAGAATGATACCCCAGGTGCAGGTTTGGACAGAGAGGAAACATGGTGAGGTTGGTTATTATCTCACTCAGTTCTTGACTGGCCATGGGTACTTCAGTTCTTATCTTAAGAAGATGGGGAAAGTGGATTCACCAGATTGTATCTACTGTGTTAATGAGGTAGATAGTGCTAATCACACCTTCTTCTCTTGTGGACGGTGGGTCCAAAGTAGGCAGTCTCTTCAAGATGAAATTGATGTAGAGATATCTCCTGACAATATTGTTGCAGTAATGCTACAAAATGAAGAACATTGGAAACTTGTAGCAAGTTTTGTTGAAGATATCCTCCGAACAAAGAAGACGGATCTGGATCGCCACTGAAGATAATTCATTACGAAAGAGTGCCCTACGGGCAAATATAAAATGACTCTAGCCTGAAGTAATGTGCTAAACGGTTCCAGGCTAGTGTTCAGAAGTAAAGGGGGAGTTTTAGTCGGTAGTCTGCTACTCAGTAGCAGGAGCCCGACACTCTGTGCGTAAATGCATTTCTTCCCCTAAAAAAAAAAATATATATATATATATATATATATATATTTATTATTATTATTATTATTGGGGAGCGTGATGGCACAGTGGTTTAGTTGCTCGTCTTTCACCCGGACGGCCGGAGTTCGAATCCCGGTGATAATGGGGTGAAATGTTCACCTGAAAAATCACGTGGTGTCAGGAAGGGCATCAGGCCTTAAATCCCCGGCCAAAACCAAAAAGAATGAGTCTGGTTGGCTCCGGCAACCCCAATTAATTGGGATAAGCCGAAGGAAGAAAGAAATTATTATTATTGATTGTTAATTATTATTATTATTATTATTATTATTATTATTATTATTATTATTATTATTATTATTATTATTACAAATTATTGATGATTCCTTTAAGCAACACAAAACAAGGGACTATTACAGGACATTTCGTCAATATCATTCTAAATACAGCCCTCCTACACTATTAATGAAAGATAAATCAGGTAAACTAGCCCACAATGATACTGATAATGCTAAAATTCTAGCAGATTATTTTAGAGAACTACTAAATGCTGATGAACCTAAGGAATATCTTGATTTTGAGCCTAATCCAAAAAATAAAACAAATTTACAGAACATTATTCCTCCTGACTTGACTGAAGTATGTGCAGCGATTAATTGGCTCAAAAATTATAGAGCAGCAGGAGAGAATTCATTGGTAGCAGAACTATGGAAATATGCAAATGAACAAACCATCTCCAACCTCCATAAACGCCTCATCGATGTATAGAATTCGGAACAAATACCAGAGGAATGGAGAATGGCTGTAATCCACCCAATTCATAAAAAGGGTGATAGATCAGACCCGAACAACTACCGTGGGATTTCTTTGCTTGATGTAACATACAAGATTCTATCTAGAATTATCTTGACAAGAATTCAACAACAACTCGATCAAGAACTAGGAGAATATCAAGGAGGGTTCCGACCAGGTCGCAGCTGTCCGGATCAGATCATCAGTCTGAAATGGATAATGAAATATCATAGAATGAGACAAAAGGATTTGGTCATTACTTTTGTGGATTTTAAGAAAGCTTATGACAGTATCCATCGAGGGTCATTACTTAATATCCTTAGGGAATTTGGGTTACATCAAAAGCTTATCAACCTCATCGGCGTTACTTTGAAAGATACTAAATCAAAGGTTAAATTTCGAGGCACCTTGTCTGAACCATTTGATATCCGGACTGGACTTCGACAGGGAGATGGTCTATCACCGTTATTATTTAATTGTGTTCTTGAAAAGATCATGCGTGAGTGGAACAAAACTTGTCCTCCAAATGTAAAGATTGGTACTAGTATAAAACTGAATTGCTTGGCCTTTGCGTATGACCTTGCACTGCTTGCAACCAGTATAGATGAGGCTAAACACCAAATTGAAGAACTTGGGTCTATTGCAGCAAAAGTAGGACTTCAAATTTCATTTGAAAAGACTGAAATAATGGCATCCTTTGATGTGGAAACACAAGCTATTACATTGATCAACAATAAAGAAATTAAAGTTGTACATAAATTTAAATATTTAGGGGAGATTATAACATGGAATTTGAATGAGAAAGCGTCAATCGAAAATAGAACAACAAAGTTAAGACAAGCGCAATATATTACTTGGTCTAGTTACCAAAAATAAAATCACTCTCCATAAATGCCAAATTACGACATTACGAATCAGTTATTAAACCGGAAGCAATATATGCTTGTGAAACACTTTTCAAGTTAAACACTCGATCAGTTACTGACACATTACAGAAGATTGATAGAAGAATTCTCAGAACTATAATTAATAAAAAACATCAGGTGGATGGTCAATGGCGTCTATTACCAAATGCAGTGGTTTATAAAGAAACAGAGTCTATAGTCGATACTATGCGAAAAAGGCGAATTGCTTTTTTTTTTTTGTCATATCTCACGCCTGCCGGATACCAGACAATTAAAAGTATTATTTATTTTATTTATTTATTTTTTCGGCGGCTTCGGTGGCGTAGTTGGTAGCATGCTGAGCTTCTATGCCCAAGATAGCGGGTTCAAACCCGGCCGAAGCCGTCGGATTTTTTAAGAGCGTTAAAAATCCCTCAGTATGCCTTCCTTCGGAGGGGAAGTAAAGCCGGCGGTCGCATGTCATAGATTTATGGCATGTTAAAGATCTTTCCACTAATTACACCTGTGTGAAACTAAATTGGATAGGTTAAGAATATAAACAACGCTCTTAGGTTGCTACGTTCGTTGCCAAGAGCCGACTGCGGTGGCGTCTAGTAGCTAGTTCTGAACTAGGCCTAGTAGTCGTTGACGGTGGCGTTTGGCGGCAAAAGTAGGAACTATTTGAAAATTCAAAGTTGCAGTCCCTACTTGAATTAAAAAACAGATACACACACTAATACAGTCATCACAATTAACACCGGTTATCAGACAGATTCTACACACACCCAAAGTACACGGGGCTACATGACCGCGTTGTCGCAGCCCCTAAACTAAGGAACCAACCAACCAACCAATTATTATTTCAAAAGTAAAACAAAGAACTCTTGGTTTATGGAAATTCAAAATGATCTGGATGAACTCGGCTTGACAATGTCCCAAATTGCTAACAAAGATGAGAAGAATATCTTGAAAAACAAGAACATCCGACTTCCCTTAAAAACCTTTACCCGCAAAACTTACACTATAAGCGATGCAGAGAGAGCGGCAAGGTCAACTAGAATGAAAATGTTTTGGGAAAAGAAGAAAAATAAGAAGCTGAATCTTTAATATTGTTTTTGAGATATGTATATACACACATCAAAAAAAGTTTTGCATCACCTCGGTTCCCAGATCTCCGGCATATAGACGTTGACTGTGTATATTGTATCCAAGATACAGTCCCTTTGACTGTTCATAGATGTCACTAAAACTGCTCAAAGATGTAAACAACCATGCATGAGCAGGGCCTATTAGACGGAGGGGGTACGACAGCCGATCAGTTCCAGTCATTCCACCAGGACGAAGGTACGCTGCTCATGTTGTCTGTAGTTCTACCATGCCTAGAAGGTCAATACCGCAGTTCGATCGCGTCCGCATTGTTACTTTGTGTCAAGAAGGGCTCTCAACAAGGGAAGTTTCCAGGCGTCTCAGAGTGAACCAAAGCGATGTTGTTCGGACATGGAGGAGGTACAGAGATACAGGAACTGTCGATGACAGGCCTCGCTCAGGCCACCCAAGGGCTACTACTGTAGTGGATGACCGCTACTTACGGATTGCCGCTCGGAGGAACCCTGACAGCAATGCCACCATGTTGAATAATGCGTTTCGTTCAGCCACAGGACGTCGTGTTTCAACTCAAACTGTGCGCAATAGGCTGCATGATGCGCAACTTCACTCCCGACGTCCATGGCGAGGTCCAGCTTTGCAACCCCGACACCATGCAGCGCGGTACAGATGGGTCCAACAACATGCTGAATGGACCCCACGGAATTGGCATCACGTTCTCTTCACCGATGAGTGTCGCATATGCCTTCAACCAGACAATCGTCGGAGACGTGTTTGGAGGCACCCTGATCAGGCTGAACGTCTTAGACACACTGTCCAGCGAGTGCAGCAAGGTGGTGGTTCCCTGATGTTTTGGGGTGGCATTATGTGGGGCCGACGTACGCCACTGGTGGTCATGGAAGGCTCCGAAACGGCTTTACGATACCTGAATGACATCCTCCGACCCATAGTGCAACCATATCGGCAGAATATTGGAGAGGCATTTGTCTTCATGGACGACAATTCTCGACCTCATCGTGCACATCTTGTGAATGCGTTCCTTCAAGATAACGACATCGCTCGACTACAGTGGCCAGCATGTTCGCCAGACATGAACCCTATCGAACATGCCTGGGATATGTTGAAAAGGGCTGTTTATGGACGTCTTGACCCACCAACCACTCTGAGAGATTTACGCCGAATTGTCGTTGAGGAGTGGGACAATTTGGACCAACAGTGTCTTGATGAACTTGTGGATAGTATGCCACGGCGAATACAGGCATGCATCAATGCAAGAGGACGTGCTACTGGGTATTAGAGGTAGTGGTGTGTACTGCAATCTGGACCACAAATGCTGAAAGTCTAGCTGTATGATGGTACAACATGCAATGTGTGGGTCTCATGAGCAATAAAACGAGCTGAAATGTTGTTTGTGTTGATCTCTATTCCCTTTGTATTTAACGGTTCCGGAACTCTTGGAACCGAGGTGATGCAAAACTTTTTTTGATGTGTGTACTTGTTTTGGTTAAATGCTCCAATGCGGGCGTAACATATGTAAATAAATTATTATTATTATTATTATTATTATTATTATTATTATTATTATTATTATTCTGATGTTACATTTTCTCCCGTTTACATTTGCGTTTTTCTTGTACCTCCGCACACTTATGCAGGAAATAAAAGGTATTTGCAGTTTTATCAGTTGTAGTAGTAGGTGATATACAAATATAATGAGCCCCCTCCATTCAAGTTTCTTGTCACGCTATGATGGATGGTATGTCAAGAGATTGCAGTTGCTATGTACATATGTTGCAGTTGCCGACAACTACGGCATCTGGACGTATGCCGTCTTCCTGTGGGCCTTGACGGTATGGTGGGGACTGAACTGGGGGTCTGCCACAGCCTGCCCCTACAATCATGTGGAGGATGTCGTTGAAGGGAACAGCGACCTCGTCACGGCGGCTCTCAAGACTGCAGCTGAGCTTGTGGGAGGAATGCTAGTCTTCAGGTTAGCCTTTATCAATGCACTAAGAACTTTACAATAACAATATGCAAGTATACCCTTAAAGTGATCAATATATATACCGTACGTAATATGTACTAATATGTTAAAAAATATACACAAACGTTTCGTTTTGCTGGGCGTGATGACGCAGAGGTCAAGTTGTTTATCGACCGGGTTCGATACCTGGGTAATGCACGTGGGATTTTTGAGGTGAAATGTCACGTCCAATTGTTATGATTTTACGTCAAAATCACGTCACTCGGTTTATGATTGTCGGATTGACGATCACGTAAAACAACAAGCTATATTCCTTCCGTTATTAAAATGTTCGTGTTGTAACATAAAAAATACAGAGGTAGCCAAATTATTAGGATAGAAATAGTTTCACAACTAAATACTTATTCGTGATTTTTGCCGATATTCTGATTATGTTCACTGATGGATGCAAAATCATATTTTAAAGAATAGCATACCGTATCTTTATAATAATTTTAACTAGACTGAACGCTGAAAGGCAAACTATTCTCAAATAAAAATGAACTAATGATTTTTTAAAATTTAGAAATAGACCTATCTTCTAAAATATGACATTTTTATATTATGGATCAAAATATGCACATACAGAATATACACGAACAGCTACTAGTTAATCATCGCAATTTCGCATGTAACATGTAATTACAATTTTTCAATAACTTTTGCCGTACCGGTATAAGTACAAATATAATTTCATCTCAAATAATTGGGCATTGGCTTTATAATACACCATAATATTTCTTGTACTCAAACTAAATTTATGATGTATGCATGTTTATTACCATTTTCTTTCATTTCACAATTATGCATAAAATCACTGCACGTTGAGGAGTGTGTAGCTGAGCGATCGGAAATCCGAGGTTTAAATCCCGATGCTGACAGCAGTCATCCTAAGTGTAGTTTGTATCTGGTTTTCCACACTCACCCCGTGAAATGCAGAGAAGGCACCTTATTTCTCAAGTCGACATTTAATGTTATTCTGTCGCTCAACACAATAATTTTACCCAATTACAATAGGTGCTGCACTAATGCTGAAAAAAATCATGATATTAATAAATACACTTGGATGAACAGTTTATATCGTGAAGCAACCAACATCATATCCCTTACACTTAGGCTGTTAAATCTATATCTGCAAGCATGGGTGATGGTATTTACAATATACACTTATTTAGTTGCAGTGATTAATTAAACTCGCGCAATTAGTCAAGATTTGTTAGTTATTATGTGATTTTTTGAGAAGATATTGATAGTGACGATTGACCTTCAAGTTTGCTTGCTTTGTGTGATTTTTATAAAAATGCTCAGGTTGAGTTCAGTGCAGGCTGTGGTGAGAGGAGCTGCACGGGACCGAACCACACATCCCTCACTCAGCTAAGTTCAATGGCTTCTGTCCCTTAATCCTCATTCCTTGAGAGCATTTATCATAATAAAGAAAATAATAATAGCCTAATAATAATAATAATAATAATAATAATAACAAGCTTCAGCGTTTGTCCCCCCTGGCTGCTGGGTCTGCTACATGGATACGCTGTCTACAAACATTTCTGTCCCTGGTCGTGTCTGGGTGAAGATTAACGCGTCTGAGGTCTTTGAGTAGCGTATCGGCTCATTATTATTATTATTATTTAATCGAATAGCATTTTTACAGAGCACGTTAAATCAATACTTCAATTCTTGCTAAATGTTTTCTTCCTCTCTTCCCACATGAGCGAGATTCCTCTTAGGTAGGTGGCTTCGGTGGCGTAGTTGGTAGCATGTTGTGCTTCTATGCCTAAGGTCGCGGTTTCAAACCTGGTCAAAGTCGTCGGATTTGTTAAGAGCATTAAAAATCCCTCAGTATGCCTTCCTTCGGAGGGAAAGTAAAGCCGGCGGTCCCATGTCATAGTTTATGGCATGAAAAAGAACCTTTCACTAACTACTCTTGTGGAAGCTAAAATTTGTAGGTTAGTTTTATAACGCTATATTAGTTCCAACGTTCGCCGCCAGGTGTTGGCTGCGATGGCATCTAGTAGCCAAGTTCCCAGCTAGGTGTCGTGGACGATGATATTTGGTAGAAAAAGTAGTAACTATTTAAAAAAATTGATCGTCTGCAGTCCTTCCACCTGAATCACAGATAACACACACTAATACAGCCATCACAATTAACACCGGTTATCAGACAAATTCTAAATACACCCAAAGTACACGGGGATACATGACCACATTGTCGCAGCTCCTAAACTAAGGAACCAACCAACTGTCTCATTCATTCAGAAGGCTTCTATGGACACGAAGATCCCACGCCGATCCCACAAAACGCCTCCACTGAACTCTGTTTTAGGCGAGTTTTTGCCAGTTGTCCACATTCAGATGTCTACAAAGTTTGAAGATTTCATTTTTCCAGGAACTTCGTGGTCTTCCTACTGAAGACTAAAAATGTTCACCGATACAGGAGGATGGCTAAATTCACGTGTTTCTTTAGGTGTTGCGTTCTAGTTGTTTATCTATTTTAATGGACTTTTGACATCTTGATCATCAGGCCCGTGATTAATTTATCTGCGTTTCTGTGGTGACTATAGGTTCCTTTGAACTTGAAATAAGAAACTATACCGATATTTACCTGGAGAGAGTGCAGAATATCCGCGTTCCGCGAGGGGAATCCACTCAGAATGGCCGCTGTTAGCGCCAGGATTCGAAACTTTAATCTCCGGACTTCCAGTCGTGGCGCGCGGTCATGTTGCTTTTTTTATTACTCGTTAGTGTAGTTTGAACTGGTTCGGAATACAGTTTGTGTTCTCTCGTATCCATACGTGAAGTTTGACTTGGTGTTGCGAGGTTACGTAAGAGGGTTGGTTGGTTGGTTGGTTGGTTGGTTCCTTAGTTTAGAGGCTGCGACAACGTGGTCATGTAGCCCCGTGTACTTTGGGAGTGTATAGAGTTTGTCTGATAACCGGTGTTAATTGTGATGGCTGTATTAGTGTGTGTTGTCTGTGATTCAGGTAGTAATACTGCTGACGATTATCTTTTTCAAGTAGTTCCTACTTTTTCTACCAAATTATACCGTCCACGACACCCAGCTGCAGACGTGGCTACTAAATACCATCGCAGTCAGCACTTGGTGGCGAACGTTGGAACTAATATAGCATTATTAAACTAACCTACACATTTTAGTTTCCACAAAAGTGTAGTTAGTGGAAGGATCTTTTTCATGCCATAAATCTACGACATGGGACCGCCGGCGTTACTTCCCCTCCGAAGGAAGGCATACTGAGGGATTTTTAACACTCTTAAAAAATCCGACGACTTCGTCCGAGTTTGAACCCGCGATCTTGGGCATAGATGCTCAGCATGCTACCAACTGCGCCACCGAAGCCGCCTACCTAAGAGGAATCTCGCTCATGTGGGAAGAGAGGAAGAAAACATTTAGCAAGAATTGAAGTATTGATTTAACGTGCTCTGTAAAAATGCTACTCGATTAAATAATAATGAGCCGATACGCTACTCAAAGACCTCAGACGCGTTAATCTTCACCCAGACACGACCAGGGACAGAAATGTTTGTAGACAGCGTATCCATGTAGCGGACCCAGCAGCCAGTAGGCGGGACAAACGCTGAAGAGTATTATTATTATTATTATTATTATTATTATTATTATTATTATTATTATTATTATTAATATTATCATAATAAAGAAAATAATCGTAGGAAAATAAATGCTCTCAAGGAATGAGGCTTAAGGGACTTAAGGCAAATAGGAAATAAAATGAAATACGTGACCGAACTCATAGTCGCCAACTGCGTAGTATGTTACACACACCCTTTCCGTTTAGGGCCTCATACAATATGTAGGGATATTGCGATAAAAAGAAGAAGAGTTCTGACCTTATACCACCACCAACAAATGTCTGAATGAATGCACCTATAACGTAATCGTAGGCATTCGATACACTATTTATTACTGTACATTTCATAATTATAGCTTGGTGAAACATAGCCTACTCAAAATAACATTAATAAAATAACTTTTCTTTAATTTAATAGTTGTAGTTATTTGTGGTGATTGCCATATCGAGGTAATACGCCCCGTGGTTCTTTTAGTTTGACTAGAGGCGTGCGTGCGTAGTATGAATGAATAGTGTATGATAAGTCTTCGTTAATGCAATTCGGCCCATTAAAACTTCTTTTCATCTGAGTTATTTGTTTGTCTGTACAATAGTAGACCTACATTATAATTACAAGTATTTTGCGGCTAGCATCAGCAATAGTGTTCCAAAATTTGAACATTTTGTAAGTTATTGTCAGTGCTGGAATTAAAATGTTGGAGCTTTGAAAAAATCAGCTCACTGAGTCTATCAATCTTACCGTATTCTTGTCCGGCTCCGTGGCTAAATGGTTAGCGGTCTAGGCTTTGGCCCAAAATGCCCCGGGCTCGATTCCCGGCCGAGCTATCAGGGATTTTTATCCCCTGGGATTAATTCACGTGACTCGGGGACTGGGTGTACGAGCTGTCTTCATCATCACTTCATCCTCATTACGACGCGCAGGTCGCCTACGGGCTTCAACTAGAAAGACCTGCGCTCGGCCTCTCCGGAGGCCACACGATCATTTCATTTCACCGTATTCATCGTTAAATACATTTATACATTTTTCAACCTTTATATTAGTTGGTTTCTTAATTCAAAATCGTCCTGTGTCTAATCTTCTTCTATTTCAGCGAGAGATTAAATCAAATTAGTTTTAATATGTTACTAACAAAGCACTGCTGAGTAGTTTGCTGTTCCACATGGACTGCAGATAACAGCCTGTGCAATAGAAAAGCAAAGTCAGACAGGTCTTCGTTATAGTTAACTGAGGCTTGAGTTAACTTTGGCAACATGTAAGTATAACCTATCTAGCCAATAATGTTAATATGTTACTAACAAAGCATTGTCCGACGCGTAGTTTAGAAGGGAGATTAGAGTAAAGTGAGACAGTCCCAGTAATAGCTGAACGACCGGGGTAGACACACACGCTAGTTCGCAAGGCAATGGAGCCAGGCTACTCCAGATTCGAGAAGGAAAGATCCCCTACTTTGTACCTGTGGTGACGTTTTCACCGTGGTCCACATTTTAACCGAGTATGTGGATCTTGCTGACTTACGAAGAAACCTTGATTTGCAGAAGACACTCAAACTTATATTAGCCGATGACGTGGTGGCTGCTGATCTCGTCATCCACTTTATAAGTTAGAGTGCGTTAGAGCCAGCACTCTAAATTTTCAAGTGATCATTGACTTAAAGACTTCATTCTTTTTTTAATATGTTTTTCTTTTTTCGTATTTTTTATATAATATTGCTTCAAGCGGCTTCGGTGGCGTAGTTGGTAGCATGCTGAGCTTCTATGCCCAAGATCGCGGGTTCAAACCCGGCCGAAGTCGTCGGATTTTTTAACAACGTTAAAAATCCCTCAGTATGCCTTCCTTCGGAGGGGAAGTAAAGCCGGCGGTCCCATGTCATAGATTTAGGGCATGTTAAAGAACCTTCCACTAATTACACCTGTGTGAAGCTAAATTATTAGGTTAAACATTTGACTAACGTTCTTAGGTTCCTACGTTCCTCGTCAAGAGCCGACTGCGGTGGCATCTGGTAACTAAGTTCTGAACTAGTTGGTCGTTGACGGTGGTGTTTGGCGGCAAAAGTAGGAACTACTTTAAAACTTCAATGTCTGCAGTCCTTACTTGAATTAAAACAGATACACACACTAATACAGTCATCACAATTAACACCGGTTACCAGAAAGATTCTACACACACCCAAAGTACACGGGGCTACATGACCGCGTTGTCGCAGCCCCTAAACTGAGGAACCAACCAACCATAATTATGGTTATTAATTTTATTTAATGTTTTGTTTTATTATTTTAGGTCTTTTCATATTTAGGTGTCCACCTCTAAATTTTTAATTCCATTCCAAATTTGTAACATGCCTCCGTGGCTTAGTCGGCAGCACGCCGGCCTCTCACCGCTGGGTCCGTGGTTCAAATCCCGGTCACTCCATGTGAGATTTGTGCTGGACAAAACGGAGGCAGACAGGTTTTTCTCCGGATACTCCGGTTTTCCCTGTCAACATTTCATTCCAGCAAAACTCTCCACTAGCATTTCATTTCATCTGTCATTCATTTAATCATTGTCCCAGGGGAGTGCGACAGGCTGCGGCAGCCGACACAGTTCATATCCTCGCCGCTAGATGGGGGCTTCATTCATTCCATCCCTGACCCGGTCGGTCGACTGGAAGCAGGCTGTGGATTTTCATTTTCCAAATTTGTATACTTTAATCTGTGTTAAGAGGGCCAGATGACTTCGTACTTCCGCCCCTTAAAACCTCAATAACTAACTCCAGATTCGGTAGACGAGTGGGTTCGAACCCCACAAATGACCGTCCTTAGAATTATTTTCCTTGCTTCCCATTTTCAACTCCTGTTGGCCAGATGGGACGCGGCAGCGTCTGCTACTGAAATTAAACGTGACGGTGAAACATTACGAAACGGCAACAGTCCTATTTTTATCCCTAGTATATGAACTATGTCCATGCAAAATTTAGGCTAAATCGGTTGAGTAATTGTTGCATGAAAGAGTAACAGATAGACATCACTAGACTTTTTATCATTAGTATATATGACATTCCCAAGGGGAGCTATTTCTAAAACACGATGGTAAAAAGACTGGTGAGTAAACAAGTTAAGTTTTTATTTTCTATAATGTGTCCTTGTAGTACGGTCAAAATCCGCCTGAAGGAGGCTCAGTTGAGGACCTGAACCTACCAAAGATGTGGGAAATGTTAGTACCGTGTCATGTACAACATTAACTACAGTAGTGTCATAAATTTAAGCCTAATTAAGAAATGAGAAAAATAATATTTTCTTAACAGGATGTCAGAACGGTTAAAGAAGAAGCATATACAATAACAGTATATATAAAAGAGCACTATGTAAAACTTAATGAACTGTTTTGCCATATCAATACTTACGGCAAATCCCAGTTGGAACTGCCTCCCACTGATTGTTACTGAACCGACGGTACATTGTAGGAACGCAAATTAATCCATGGAAAGGTTGCACCGATCCCTTAGAAACGGTAATGATAAGGGGAAAAATACACAAAATTGTTGTTGATTCGGGACTTGCAACATCTGGACATTTAGCTCTGTGTACTTGGGTGTTTATACAGGGTTAATACAAATGATTGAAGCGATTTCACAGCTCTACAATAACTTTATTATTTGAGATATTTTAACAATGCTTTGCACACACATACAAAAAAACAAAAAGTTTTGTTTAGGCATTCACAAATGTTCGATATGTGCCCCTTTAGTGATTCGGCAGACATCAAGCCGATAATCAAGTTCCTCCCACACTCGGCGCAGCATGTCCCCATCAATGAGTTCGAAAGCATCGTTGATGCGAGCTCGCAGTTCTGGCACGTTTCTTGGTAGAGGAGGTTTAAACACTGAATCTTTCACATAACCCCACAGAAAGAAATAGCATGGGGTTAAGTCGGGAGAGCGTGGAGGCCATGACATGAATTGCTGATCATGATCTTCACCATGACCGATCCATCGGTTTTCCAATCTCCTGTTTAAAAAATGCCGAACATCATGATGGAAGTGCGGTGGAGCACCATCCTGTTGAAAGATGAAGTCGGCGCTGTCGGTCTCCAGTTGTGGCATGAGCCAATTTTCCAGCATGTCCAGATACACGTGTCCTGTAACGTGTTTTTTTTTTTCGCAGAAGAAAAAGGGGCCGTAAACTTTAAACCGTGAGATTGCACAAAACACGTTAACTTTTGGTGAATTGCGAATGTGCTGCACGAATGCGTGAGGATTCTCTACCGCCCAGATTCACACATTGTGTCTGATCACTTCACCATTAAGAAAAAATTTTGCTTCATCACTGAAAACAAGTTTCGCACAGAACGCATCCTCTTCCATGAGCTGTAGCAACCGCGCCGATTTTCAAAGCGTTTGACTTTGTCATCGGGTGTCAGGGCTTGTAGCAATCGTAAACGGTAAGGCTTCTGCTTTAGCCTTTTCCGTAAGATTTTCCAAACCGTCGGCTGTGGTACGTTTAACTCCCTGCTTGCTTTATTCGTCGACTTCCGCGGGCTACGCGTGAAACTTGCCCGCACGCGGTCAACCGTTTCTTCGCTCACTGCAGGCCGACCCGTTGATTTCCCCTTACAGAGGCATCCAGAAGCTTTAAACTGCGCATACCATCGCCGAATGGAGTTAGCAGTCGGTGGATCTTTTTTTAACTTCGTCCTGAAGTGTCGTTGCACTGTTATGACTGACTGATGTGAGTGCATTTCAAGCACGACAAACGCTTTCTCGGCTCCTGTCGCCATTTTGTCTCACTGCGCTCTCGAGCGCTCTGGCGGCAGAAACCTGAAGTGCGGCTTCAGCCAAACAAAACTTTATGAGTTTTTCTACGTATCTGTAGTGAGTCGTGACCATATGTCAATGAATGGAGCTGCAGTGAATTTATGAAATCGCTTCAATCATTTGTAATATATAGGCTATAGGGTGTCTTTTATGTACCTTTGGAGAATGATCGGTCGTGTAGGGGACGGATATAGAAGTAATTTGAGATAGGGAACTTGGGGTCGGAGTGGCCTCCTTAACCCCTAAAATACAGTAAGGGTTGATTCAGGCACTCCACTCTGTAAGCTAGGCAACCGACCCAAGCCTCTATTACCTTTGGCAATCCTGTAACTCTTGGCAAGATCCATTTCACCATGTGGCACTGGCCGGGTCTACCGGCTTTACCACCGCAACGCTATCCATTACGCCAGCGCCACATGGTGAAATGAATCTTGCCAAGAGTTAAAGGATTGAGGAAGGTAATAGAGACTTGGGTCGGTTGCCTACCTTACAGGGTGGAGGGCCTGAATCAAACCTTATTTTAGGTGTTAAGGAGTCCGCTCCGACCGCAAGTTCCCTATCTCAAATTACTTCTATACCCGTCCCCTACACGACCTATCATTCTCCAAAGGTACATAAAAGACACCCTGTATATATAGGAAGGCAGGAAATGGAAACTCGTCAGAGGAGAAAGCTGCGCCAGATATTGCCACGTCCTCCACCTTCCATCATCTGCATTTTGTGCGGCCGTATGTTCTATGCCAGAATTGGTCTGTTGAGTCACCAGCGACATCACCATCGAGTGAATACAAATTAGTAATGCAGGAAAGAAACATACACTCGGATACGAGTATTGGCCGACGACGACGACGATATATACTGTAGATAGATACATAGACAACTACTCTGGAATAATCAAGTCCAACTCAAAACCAAGGTGACATTGTACAAGTCATACTACACACCATCCTCACATACAGCCTGGAAACCACCACACTAACCAGGAAGGACAACTCGAAACTCCAAGTTCCTGTGTACTATGATTCAGAAGACCAGGAAAGACAAAATCAGGAATGAAGAAATCAGAGAAGAGGTGAGAGTAGAAGACTCTAAACTACAAAAGATCCAGAAGGCTAGAACGAAGTGGTTCGGCCTCGTGAAGAGAATGAGTGCCAATAAAACTGCAAGAAGGAAGTATGAAAGAGACCTAGGAGGGAGGAGACCAGCTGGTGGACCTAGAAAACAATGGACAGATCTTGTGAAGAAGGATGTACAGGAGAGAGACCAGGATTGGGAGAGGATTGTGAACAAAGAATGGTTCATGGATCGACAGAGATGGAGGAGGCTCGTATACCACTCCCGGGTAAGGATGATGATGATGATGATGATAGGTAGATAGATAGATGATTTGTTTGATATTCTGTGTTATTGTGGTATCTATACTAGTGTGTGTACAGAGGTGGCCAAATTATTATGGTAAAGCTCAATAGAACCAAATTCTTTATTAATTGGTTCACAGAATCTTCATCAATGAATTGATTACCTGTAGCCTGATGAAGAGAATGCGTTTTTGTGGCACCCTAATCAGACCGCCAATTGAAGGAAGGAAGGAAGCTTATAATTTAACGTGACCGTTAATCTCGAGATTATGAGCCACGGGACCTCCTTTTTACGTGGAATCCGAACCACAGGACATGGCATTTCACTTCGAAAATCTCACATGCAATGACCGGGAATCGAACCCGGACCGCCTTGGTGAGAGGCTTACAGCTAGACCGCTGAGCCACCACGCCCCACCCCCAATTGAGCTAATGCGGCTGGAGATTAATTAAATTAACGATTTCCAGGCGATGATTTGCTCTGTAATACTGTGTAATTCCTTCTATTAAAGACATTCGTATGCCATACAGTACTCGTAACAAAATAAGATACGGCGACTGATTTAATTTTAGGAGTGGGTAAGGTCCGACAGCAGACGTTTTTCTTCCTTAGAGATTGGTCTTTTAATGTCTATTGTTTAATAGAAAATAAAGTAAGATAAAGGTGCTTTAAAATTAAATGCGTAAATGCAATGGAGAATTAGGCTCTGTTGCCATAATAATTTGGCCACCTCTGTATTTGTAATTGAGACTATGATTGGAAAGGAGGTGGCCGTAACATTAAGTAAGGAACCATTCCGGCTTTTGTCCAGAGTAGAAGTGGAAAACCACGGAAAACCACTTCAATGATGACTGAGATCGGAATCAAACCCACCTCTTCTCTGTTCTGCCTCACTACAAGTGTAGACCGTTCCAGCCCTCAGATCAGAATTGGCAGAGTTGACAGCCAAGAATGCCAGTCGCTATATCACGAGGCGGTCACACAAAAATGGACAAGGTCGTCTGTTTCCTCCACCAGTCTACTTGCCATCACGCTCTGAAGTCATATACGATACTGTATCTCGCGGCGTAGCCGTGCGAATTTAACTGTCCACCACGACCACGACGGGCAGCTGCAGCAATTCTGCAGATTGGGGTTCAAATCCCGTCGCTGACAACAGCTATCCTGAATGTAGTTTTCCCTGGGGTTTTCCACACCCCTTCCAAGAATTTTGGATAGTTCCTTATTTCAAGTCCCGGGGGCACCTACCCCATCCTCGAATCTAATCATTACAGCTATTCATTTACCACAGTTATCAGACAAATTCAACTCTCATCCAAGTATAAGGGGCGGATGACCAAATATGTTCCAAGCTCCCAATACGAATTAACAACATCTAAAGTCATTTCTATGATTCTAAAAAAATCCTGTCAGGTTCCGACTATAACGCATAGAGGTCTCTAGTGTCGCCTATCCACATCAAGCTTATATTGATGCGATTCCCGGCACTGTCAAGAAATTTTAATTCTGGTGTGAGGGCTGGTGAAGCAAAATTGAGATGAGGAGGGTTCGACTTCCATCCTGGAAGTGGTTTTCCGTGGTTTACCCACGGCCACCTCCTTCCCAATCTCGTCCCCAAATTACAATTGCACGCACTAGTACAGCCATCACAATAACACATGTTATCACACAAATACACGAGGCTATATGACCATGATGTCGCAGCTCGTAAAATAAGCGACAACAACGGATGTTAAAAACAGACCCAGTTCATGTTTTCACTTTCCCAGAGATATGTCAGAGCTAAACATAGTATTGTTCATAATATTGTTGATAGCATTTTATAAATGCTAGTGTTTGTTCTCTCATTAGATGCAGCGTACGGTATTGTTTAAGCCTGGGCATTAAAGCAATGTAAATGGAGATATAACGGATATTCACGTTCCAGGTATGTCCAGTACCTGTGGGACCTCGAACTAGCCGAAACCCACCAAGATCGAGCGTATGCTGACTGCACAGCTGATTTGCAGGTATGATTCATTATTATTTCCCTGTATGACTCACACTTGACCCACACGAGAGGGACAAAGAATTAAAATTTCCAGTATTATATACCAATATAGAGAGATTGAGCACATAACTTTAAAGAGAAACACTGTTCGCATGAAAACATTCTAATAATCAAAATAATTCATAATTTTTTAATCCACAGCACTCCGATTCGTACAAAGTCAGATCGTAATAAAAATCTCTCGCATCACATTTGCTCTCGCAAATTTGAATTTTAGTGGCATTAAAACTGTAATTTTTATTTAATCTTTATATTTAATGATAACGATTTAGGAAGGTTAGTTGCACGTATTATGTTAGTTCCTTTTAAATTGTTTGCATTCATTCCAAGTATATAACTAAGAACATTCACACAATTCCAGTAGCCAACTCATTACACATTAACCTATTTCTCTTAAAGAAACTTGTTTCTGTTTGTGCTAAACATTCCAATATAACTTAAAGTACGGTACATGTCTAATTTTCTTCTAAATTTACTTGCACGTACACCAATCTATAACCTATGGAACTCAAGAGGTAATTGAATGAAAAGCCTTAAAATCTAGTAGGCAAACGTGACATCATTGTAATGTAGAAGTGAGTTAAGTTATTTTAAGGAAAATGTGATGTAACCTAATACAAACACCCATGCTTCTATTCATTTGGAAGAGGAAAGGGTGGTAATTTGGAAATATAGGCGTATTGTTACCCTTATAACATATCACATACAGATAGTCCTAAAGAGTTGAACAGGAGGAGAATTTCAATATCTACCGAAGTCCCTTGGTTATTAAAATCCTGCATATGTCCTAAAATATCTATAAAGGGTATTGGCTGACCCGGGCTTAGCGCCATGTTACTCTTATCCATTCCTTAACCTGAAAAAAAAATACCAATTACGGTACAAGAAACTCCCTTCCGATGACGCAGTGCAACAATCCACATCAGCATTTCTGAAACAGATGTCACAAAATGGGCTACGCCATACGCTTAAAATGTTAATATTAAGCAGTTTAAAAAATGCCGAACATCATGATGGAAGTGCGGTGGAGCACCATCCTGTTGAAAGATGAAGTCGGCGCTGTCGGTCTCCAGTTGTGGCATGAGCCAATTTTCCAGCATGTCCAGATACACGTGTCCTGTAACGTTTTTTTTTTTCGCAGAAGAAAAAGGGGCCGTAAACTTTAAACCGTGAGATTGCACAAAACACGTTAACTTTTGGTGAATTGCGAATGTGCTGCACGAATGCGTGAGGATTCTCTACCGCCCAGATTCACACATTGTGTCTGATCACTTCACCATTAAGAAAAAATTTTGCTTCATCACTGAAAACAAGTTTCGCACAGAACGCATCCTCTTCCATGAGCTGTAGCAACCGCGCCGAAAATTCAAAGCGTTTGACTTTGTCATCGGGTGTCAGGGCTTGTAGCAATCGTAAACGGTAAGGCTTCTGCTTTAGCCTTTTCCGTAAGATTTTCCAAACCGTCGGCTGTGGTACGTTTAACTCCCTGCTTGCTTTATTCGTCGACTTCCGCGGGCTACGCGTGAAACTTGCCCGCACGCGGTCAACCGTTTCTTCGCTCACTGCAGGCCGACCCGTTGATTTCCCCTTACAGAGGCATCCAGAAGCTTTAAACTGCGCATACCATCGCCGAATGGAGTTAGCAGTTGGTGGATCTTTGTTGAACTTCGTAGAAAAATAACGAAATTAAAACAATTAAAAAAATTAGTCTTCAAAATGTTCAATCAGCCCTTACAAAAGAGGTAACAGCTTACAAATCGTTAGCGACTTCGGAGTCCTGAAATATCATCACAACTTCTTGCATTGTTGAATTAAACGTACAGTATTATAAAGGAAGTAGGCTACATGTAAAACAAATAACAACTTAGTTAAATTATGAAAAAAGTGATAATATATGGGCGTTCTTTCCGTTTCCACTAAATATAAAAACCTCTGTGACATACCGCTTTATTTGACATTAAGGGACACTAGGCTGAGTTTTTCAACTTCCACATTTTTTATCAGAATGAGTTGAAATTTAAACTGCATACTTAGAATAATAGCACTAGGTTACATACCAAATTTGAAAACAATTGGATGAAATGTAATTGATCTTTTACTAATGATATTATTAAAATATACCGTGTGATCAAAATGCTCCATGCGCATTAGCATTTGTGTAAAACGCTTGATATTTTCATTATTTTTATTATTAATCTTGATTGGTCACATTGGACCTCTTGAGTCGTTCCACAATCACTTCTTCTTTGAAGGTAGTACTGCTTGGTTCTTGCGCTCTTTCCAGTACTTTTTCATTCTTTAAGATCGGGATTTTCTCAACTCATCTGAAATCTCCATAGGCTTTCTATGTGTCATTTCTGCAGAAAATTTGTGAGTTTTAAGAATGGTGTTAATTTTATTTTTCTCCTCGGCATCTGTTATCTTGAGTCCAACTGCTTTGAGATCTTGTTGGATTTCTTGGATCCATTTTCCTCCAGTTTTCTTTCCTAGATTTCTCATCACCAGTTGGCGTACAATTCTGTTTTCTGGAAGCCGTAAGATGTGAAAAAATATGAAATTCTTTTCTTCTTCATTGTGCTGGTAATTGGATTAATCTCACGATAGACAGTTTCATTTGGGAGAATCCTCCAGACTCCCTCAACCTGATACTTTTTATTTATGCACGTTCTAATGATTCTTCTTTCCGTTTTGAGGAGCTGATCAGTTCTTTGTTCATTTTTAATTTGGAACAGTGTTTCACAAGCATAATTGGCTTCTGGGAGAGTTACAGTTTTATAATGTTGGATCTTAGTAGCTATTGATAGGCATTTTTAGCCTACTTTCGATTTTTGCAAAAAATGAAAGTAGACTTATGAGATCAACACAGGGCGAAAAAAGTGTGTCTGTCTGTGTGTGTGTATGTGTGTGTGTGAGTCTGTGTGTGTGTGTGTGTGTATGTGTGTGTGTGAGTCTGTGTGTGTGTGTGTGTGTGGGTGTGTCTGTGTGTGTGTGAGTGTGTGTACTCTGAATGTCTGTCCCCCCCTATCAATTCGAACACGGTGAATGCGAATTGAACGAAATTTGGTACAAAGGTAGCACTAGCAAAGGACACCTCAGTGTCATGTTTTATATCGCCGCCATCTTGACGGAAACGTAATGGCGGCCACACAAATGTTCAAAGCTTAAATCAAATTACGACTAACCTAATCATCCGATCTCTACCAAATTTTGCAACAACATACCTTTGTGGGGGAGCATCCTTTGACCAAACCAATAGGTCATCAGCGTAATAGTTTGCGGATGGCGGCCATCTTTGTGTGAAAATCGATTCCCCCTATTAATTCGAACACGGTGCAACCGAATGGAACGAAATTTGGTACAGAGGTAGTACTAACAAAAGGCACCTCAGTGTCATGTTTTATATCGCCGCCATCTTGACGGAAACGTAATGGCGGCCACACAAATGTTCAAAGCTTAAATCAAATTACGACTAACCTAATCATCCGATCTCTACCAAATTTTGCAACAACATACCTTTATGGGGGGAGCATCCTTTGACCAAACTAATAGGTCATCAGCGTAATAGTTTGCGGATGGCGGCCATCTTTGTGTGAAAACCGATTCCCCCTATTAATTCGAACACGGTGCAACCGAATGGAACGAAATTTGGTACAGAGGTAGTACTAACAAAAGGCACCTCAGTGTCATGTTTTATATCGCCGCCATCTTGACGGAAACGTAATGGCGGCCACACAAATGTTCAAAGCTTAAATCAAATTACGATTAACCTAATTATCCGATCTCTACCAAATTTTGCAACTACATACCTTTATGGAGGGAGCATCCTTTGACCAATCTAATAGGTCATCAGCGTAATAGTTTGCGGATGGCGGCCATCTTTGTGTGAAAATCAATTCCCCCTATTAATTCAAACACGGTGAAACCGAATGGAACGAAATTTGGTACGGAGGTAGCACTAGCAAAGGGCCTCTCAGTGTCATGTTTTGTATCGCGGCCATATTGACAGAAACGTAATGGCGGCCACACAAATGTTCAAAGCTTAAGTTAAATTACGACTAACATAACCATCCGATCTCTACCAAACTTTGCAACAACATACCTTTATGGAGGGAACATCCTTTGACCAATCTAATATGTTATTAGCCTAATAGTTTGCGGATGGCGGCCATCTTTATGTGAAAATTGATTCCCCCTATTAATTCGAACACGGTGGAACCGAATGGAACGAAACTTGGTACAGAGGTAGCACTAGCAAAGGGCACCTCAGTGTCATGTTTTATATCGCCGCCATCTTGACTGAAACGTAATGGCGGACACACGAATGTTCAAAGCTTAAATCAAATTACGATTAACCTAATCATCCGATCTCTACCAAATTTTGCAAGTACATACCTTTATGGAGGGAGCATCCTTTGACCAATCTAATCGGTCATTATCCTAATAGTTGGCGGATGGCGGCCATCTTTATATCAAAATTGATTCTCCCTATTAATTCGAACACGGTGGAACCGAATGGAACGAAATTTGGTACAGAGGTATCACTAGCAAAGGGCACCTCAGTGTCATGTTTTATATCGCCGCCATCTTGACTGAAACGTAATGGCGGCCACACGAATGTTCAAAGCTTAAATCAAATTACGATTACCCTAATCATCCGATCTCAACCAAATTTTGCAACTACATACCTTTATGGAGGTAGCATCCTTTGACCAATCTAATAGGTCATTCGCCTAATAGTTTGCGGATGGCGGCCATCTTTTTGTCAGAATCGATTCCCCCTATTAATTCAAACACGGTGAAACCGAATGGAACGAAATTTGGTACAGAGATAGCACTAGCAAAGGGCATCTCAGTGTCATGATTAATATCGCCGCCATATTGACAGAAACGTAATGGCGGCCACACAAATGTTTAAAGCTTAAATCAAATTATGACTAACATAACCATCCGATCTCTACCAAACTTTGCAACAACATACCTTTATGGAGGGAGCATCCTTTGACCAATCTAATAGGTCATTGCTTGCCACGGTGGGTGAGTGGTTATAGTGTCGGACTACCAACCCCAAGATTGCAGGTTCGCCCCTGACCGTGGTATGTGATTTTTGAAAGGCGACAAAAATCACGACACTCATGTCATACGTTGTTGGCATGTTAAAGAACCCATTTGAATTCAGTAGGCCGTGTTCAATGGCAAAATTAATCTCGGGATTTTCCGCCAACACTAAGTTCCTCCATTCTCTACTTGACAGCGCTGTAGTGTCAAGGAGTTTAGATATCTAACCTCCTTGACTTTGTAGCGTTCAAAGGAACGACGAAATTCGACATGCAAGCTACCCTCTGGGTGTCAATTAACAAAGCTTGCACCAGGCACCCGAGGCCATACGATATTATTATTATTATTATAGGTCATTAGCCGAATAGTTTGCGGATGGCGGCCATCTTTATGTCAAAATTGATTCCCCCTATTAATTCGAACACGGTGGAACCGAATGAACGAAATTTGGTACAGAGGTAGCACTAGCAAAGGGCACCTCAGTGTCATGTTTTATATCACCGCTATCTTGACGGAAACGTAATCGCGGCCACCCAAATGTTAAAAGCTAAAATGTAATTACGACCAACCTAATAATCTAGTCTCTACCAAATTTTGCAACACCATATCTTTATGTGGGAAACATATTCTGACCAAACTGCAAGAACATCAGCCCAATAGTTTGCAGATGGTGGCCAAGTATGTGTGCAAATCGATTCCCCCTATCAATTCAAACACGGTGGAACCGAATTGAACGAAATTTGGTACAGAGTTAGCACTAGCAAAGGGCACCTCATATTCATGTTTAATATCCCTATAGCACGTTGTATTTCAACAAGCTACTACAACCAACATTCAATCATACTCCTTGAAAAGGACAAAGAGTTATAACAATACCCATGCATTTAGGAGAAAGTAGGCTATATGTTCTTTACTGAACATCTTGTTTATTATATGTTGACCAGGTTAGAGATTGTGCCTTTTTCATTTTATTTGTTCTATTTATCCAAGTTACTTTTTCGTTTAAGTTATGTGTTATAATTTCTCCAAGATACTTAAATTGAGGAACTAGGTTAATTTTATGATCATTTATATAGACTTCATTTATATCTAAGGGTTTCATAGGCATGATCTCAGTTTTTTCAAAGGAGATCTGTAATCCTTTCCCTTGAGCAATTTCTTGGAGACTAGTGATCTGAGTACAAACCTCTTCCTTGTCTAGTGCTAAAAGAGCCAAGTCATCTGAAAATCCTAAGCAGTTTACTTTTATTGATGGTTTTGTTCCAATTTTGATCTTAGGAGGGTTTTCCTTTTGCCAAACCTTCATGATATAATCAAGAGCCACATTGAAAAGCAGAGGGGATAATCCATTACCTTGTCTGAGACCAGTTTTTACTGTGGAAGCTGTTGATATTTCTCCCCTAAATTTAACTTTCGAATTTGTGTTTGTTAATGTTAATTGAATGATTTTTATCCATTTAGGATGGAGACCGTATGATCTGAGGGTTTTTAGTAGTGTCAGTCTATGAATACTATCATAGGCTTTCTTGAAATCTATAAAAGAGATAAAGAGTTGCTTATTTCTGTTTTTGTAATATTCCATTATTAATTTCAGGCTAAGGATTTGGTCTGGACAACTTCTGTAAGGGCGAAATCCTCCTTGATATTCTCCAAGTTGTGGTTCCAGAATGTTTTTGATCCTGTTGTAAATTATGCGAGAGAAAATTTTATACATGCAGTCCAGAAGGGTAATTCCTCTGTAGTTATCTGGGTTCGTTTTGTCTCCTTTCTTAAATAATGGATGGATTATTCCTATGGTCCAGTGTGCAGGAATTTCTTCAGTAATCCACATTTTAACTAGATGTTGATGAAGATTTATAATCGCAGGTTTACCAGCATTTTTCCAGATTTCAGCAAAGACTAAGTCTTCGCCACAAGTTTTGTAATTTTTTTGTTCTTTAATTGCGAGTTCTACTTCATTAATGTTTGGAGGATTTATTAAATCAGGTAATAATAATAATAATATTAATAATATCGTATGGCCTCGGGTGCCTGGTGCAAGATTTGTTAATTGACACCCAGAGGGTGAAGTTAAAATAGGTGTATCAGTGTTTACTTGCAGGGTTTCCAGTGGATCATCACAATTTAACAGTTTCTCGAATGCTTCTGCAAGGATCTCTGTATTTTCTTGGTTAGAATGTGCTAACTTTCCTGTTTGATTTTTCAACATTAATGTTGGAGCTTCAATTTTTTTAGATATTTACCAAATGTTTTGTAATAATCTCGAGATTGCTTTTTCTTGAAATCGTCTTCTATCTTTTCCAGTGTATTTTTAAGATGATTACGTTTCGTTTGTCTGATGATTTTATGGGTTAATTTTCTTTGTATAGTTAGTTCTAAATTTGATTCGTCTGACTTTAGAGCTTGATGTTTTATCCATGCTTGGTGTCTTTTCTCTATTGCTTGATCACAATCTACATTCCACCATTCATGTTTTTTCCTTGGATTTATTGGTGCTAACTCCTCTGCTATTGATTTTAATTTAGTGATTAATTCGTCCAATGTTTTAGTGTTGAGAGATTCTTCTCCTGTTCTTTCACAGTACTCTATATTTTTATTAAGGTAGATGGATCAAATTTCCTCCTATTGTTATTATTAGGTTTTTTCTTGGCCATTGGAGTTAATTTTATTTTTATCTTTACCACATAGTGGTCTGATCCTGAGTCAACTCCCCTTAGAACCTTGACATTGTGAATTTCGCGATGGTGAAATTTATCCATGCAGACAAGGTCCAACTGCTATTCACCCCTTCTGAAGTCAGGATGTTTCCAAGTTTTCAATTTATGGGGCTGTCTTTTAAAACATGTTGATTTAGTGATTAATTTGTGGTTTCTACAAATTTCGACTAATCTTTGACCATTTTTATTGGTTCATTTATGTGCTGTCCATTTTCCAATAATATCTCTTTATCTTCTTTCTTGTCCAAGTTACGCGTTGAAATCACCAAGGAGAATTTTGATGTTTGATGAAGGGATGTTTATTAAAGTTTGATCCAAAAGATCCCAGAATTTTTGTACTTCTTCTCTGTCCTTACATATACATTACATATACATAAAACTATTCTAAATATTATAACATTGAGACATTTCTTGAAAGTGATACATGGTAGCATGCTGAGCTTCTATGCCCAAGATAGCGGGTTCAAACCCGGCCGAAGCCGTCGGATTTTTTAAGAGCGTTAAAAATCCCTCAGTATGCCTTCCTTCGGAGGGGAAGTAAAGCCGGCGGTCCTATGTCATAGATTTATGGCATGTTAAAGAACCTTCCACTAATTGCACCTGTGTGAAGCTAAATTGGATAGGTTAAGAATGTAAACAACGCTCTTAGGTTTCTACGTTCGTTGCCAAGAGCCGACTGCGGTGGCGTCTAGTAGTTAAGTTCTGAACTTGGCCTAGTAGTCGTTGACGGTGGCGCTTGGTGGCAAAAGTAGAAACTATTTGAAAAATTCTAAGTTGCAGTACTTAAATTAAAAAAAAAAACAGATAACACAAACTAATACAGTCATCACAATTAACACCGGTTATCAGACAGATTCTACACACACCCAAAGTACACGGGGCTACATGACCGCGTTGTCGCAGCCCCTAAACTTAAGAACCAACCAACCAACCAACCAACCAAAGTGATACATGTATGCTGACAGATTAATTTTTTCTTTACATGCCATCATGTTTTATGAATTTTGATAATTTTTCATTGTTTTTTTATTTTTTTGTCTGTAATTTACAAAGTGGGTGGAGATATTGCAATGCTATCTTGCAACACATGTTTTTATGAATATCCAGTGATTGTTTTAGTAAAATTGGTGAATGCCTCATGCACATGGAGCATTTTGATTACCAAAAATCGTTGTTTGGAGATAAAAGCAATTTTATGAAATCGCATGCTATATTAACCAGTTTGGCTCACCCAATGAAACTTTTGTGGAAAAAATCTGAAAAATACAATGTTTTGTTGTAGAGATGAAGAGCATGGAGACCTTTCGTTTGAGTTAACCTACTACTTTCTAGGCTTTCTATTTTTAAAAGTATAGCCTACTTTCTATTATTTGCCTTTCACCTTCTTTTTATGCAGAGGAGATTTAAAAATGTCGCTGAGCCTTTAAAAATGGCGGTGCATGAAAACTGTTTTACTGAAATGATCCACAGGGGTTCATAAGATATATATGGAAAAACAAAAAACAGTTATTTTGTCATTTTTGCCTAAAAACTCAGCCCTAGTGTCCCTTAATTTCAACTGTTCTGTAGTGACGATGGCTGGCCACCAGAATGCACCATAAACTCATTTCCAAAAAAAAAAAAATGGACTTACCTCGTTCTTTCCGTGGATGAAAGTGAGGCCGGGGCCATCAGGAAGGCAGATGAATAAAGACTAATAGCAGCAGAAATTAGATTCATGAAACGAACTTCTGGTTACTCCTTACTCCATCATCGGAGGAATGCATCCTGAAAGAACAAAAATTATTCCAGATGTACAGCATATACGAGTACAATTGCATAGGGTAAAATAGAAAGAACATATGGAGAGGACGAGTTCTAGCGGAGTCCCTAAACAGATTCTTCCGTATGCTTCAAGAGGTCGAAGGAACCTGGCAAGAGGCCGTAACAGGCCACAAGGCCTAATGCGTGAAAGGTGATGATGATGATGATGATGATGATGATATAAAGACAGTGCCTGTGTTTTATTTGTTTTGGGGCTTTGCGACATCGTTGTCCCGAGTACAGTTCACGCCACGGTTTTTGGCCGGTTAGTCCCGCTGCGCAGTCGTACCTAGGACACTCTGCGAGCCTCACGCATGTGGAAATTGATACGTGAGTTTTCCATTGCACGGAAAGCAACGTATGTACCAATTGCAAATTCCTGAGGCTCGCCCCCTGTCTCTGTATGACTGCGCAATCGGGACTCACCGGCCAAAAACCGTGGCGTGAACTGTACATGGGTGTGTGTGGAATTTGTCTGATGACCTGTGATATTGTGCTCTTGTAGTAGTGAGTGTATTTGTGATTGAGGCTAGGATTTGGAAGGAGGCAGCCGAGCCTTAAGTTAGGAACCATCCCAGCATGTGACTGAAGCAGAAGTTGGAAATCTCGGAAAAACACTTTTCTCAGTTTTGGTTCACGTGTATCCCGTTCCAACCCACAGACCATTATGGCAGAGCCATAAAATCGAGCCCATGACCTTTGGATGCGGAGTCTCAATACACGTCATGAGACCGCTGAAAGTGGCTCCTAAAAAGTCTTAAAGCAGTTTACTTGGAGAACCCACCAGAAGATTGGAAAAAGGCCAAGGTTTCATATTTCTGTAGTTCTGCTGGACCGATATAGTATTTATGGTGTTCAATAGCGCCTCCTGAGTGGTTTCATAAGAGATCCTTAAGCAGCAGTTAAATTTGATAAACCACTGTGATATGAAAAAAACTTCTAACGTCTTATCTACCAGGCCGATTTTAACAATTTAATGTCGTTGGAATGCTAAATATTTACAGAAAGTTCGTACGTAAATGGTCCGTTTGTATGAACAATGCATCCTAAGAAACAATAAAGCCCACGAAAAGAAAATGAAATGTCTATTATTAATAGTTATGTAATACGTGAACACAAAATGCTCGTCATACGAGAGCTGAAAGTACAAGTTATTGCTATGTCGAGTACATGGCCATTAACTGCATTAATAAAATTATAATATTTTAATGCCGAGTCTCACTTGGCATAGGAGTGCAAAAGGAAATAAAATCAAAACTCAAATAATGATTGTGGTTCATGTTTAACTTCTATAAAAACTGAAAACATATATTTCGTATGTTACTAACACAGCACTGTTAAGTAGTTTGCTGTCCCATGTGGACTGCAAATTAAACGTCGGTGCTAGAGAAACGGCTGAGTCAGAAGAGCTCCAGTGGACGTTAACTGGGACTTGCATTACCTTAAGCAACATAATTAACACTTCCAACATAATTCACATGTGCTATTAACATCCATGTATGTTTGTTCGATTGAAGTACTCGTGAGATGTCTCGCAATAACCAAGAAGTTCCGAGGGGAGCAAACACCACACCCTTGGACATTCTAGTTTGGGTTTATTCCTTATTTTTCACATCTGAGGAGGAATTTCAATCTAAATTTACAAGTAATATGTGACTTTTTATGTGTTTGTTATTATTATTATTATTATTACCGGTATTATTATTATTATTTATATTATTTATTTGTGTTTTATTTGCATTAGGCTGTTTTCTTATTTAATCATCCACCTCATTTTTGAGTAAACGAAATATGTATTTTAACTGTGTTACTAAGGGTAGATAACCTCGCTGTTCCACCCCTAATGATGATAATAATTATGGTGTTTGAAGCCACTTTTCTGTGTTGCCTTAGTAAACAAAAGTTTGGTGCTTTTCAGGCGGTCAACACGTTTGAACCCAAATGAGATGGGTTATTCCCTAATCCTGAAAAAAATTACATGAGATTAATAAATACACTAAGATGCCAGTTTCGATCGTCTTTATTGTGTCAGGATGTACCATGTATCTTTTATCATTTTAAATGATCTTGTCGACTTTGTCGTTACGCTGAGGTCAGGCGTTACGTTACGGTGACGGGACGAAATGTACCGAGAATGCACTGAAGTGTGTGACGTCATAGTACGATTTAGCAGCCGAGTACCAAGAAGGCAGTGCGAGAACAGAGTTTCAAGAAGACAGTGCGAGAACAATCAAGTAGGCAGTGAAGAAACAAAATAGAATCTTGAAACTCTTTTCTCCACTGCCTTCTTGGTGCTCGGCTGCTAGCATTTAAAATGAAATAAAGTCCAGTCATTCAGACTGACTATCAGTCTCTTTTTATTCAATAAACCTAGGCCGGTATTCACGTCAGTATTAAAGGTGCCGGGGCATTCTCATAGACCGGGCAGCGCTTATATGGCTACTAGCTTATGCGTGGCGAGAATTGAATCCACGGTCTTAAATAGTTGAAGATTATCCTCAATACAGTAAAATACACCACATTTTAGAGTCTAGACTTGGCAACCCATTACAGGTACACTTGCACCAGGAGCACACAGCACTTAAGAATGCGGGGAGGGGGAATAGCCCAGAGAGATAACAGACCCTCATACACAGGAATGTCCAGTCAGTCGAGTGCAATAAGTGTCCAAGTGAACTGCTCTCAACAGGACCACACAAGACACTAACCAGATAAGTAGCCTGCACAATACAGTACAATCAGAATTGACCATTTACAACAACCACATATTCACTCCAAACAGGCAAATTCCGGAGGTCAATCACCATTTCCAGTATCTTAACAAAACATCACATACCGTAGACTACAACTAACAAATACTGACATATAGTAAATATTTTCACCCATATTTTCAGACATAGATTTTATAGCCTAAGTGTAATGGATCTGATGATGATCGCTTGACGATCGAAACTGGTCATCCAAGTGTATTTATTAATCTCATGTAATTTTTTTCAGGATTAGGGAATAACCCATCTCATTTGGGTACAAACATGTTGACCGACTGAAAAGCACTAAACTTTTGATCATCATCATCATGAGTGGGAATTTTTGTTTTAAGGGATGTAACATCGAGGTCAACTGTACTTTTTGAACATCGTGTTTATGTAAAATACTTACGGTACGGTAGGCCTACTTTACGAGGAATTCCTACGTAATAACTTCGATCAGATTGGTACCAACATCGACGAAGCCACTCATGCACTCATAAGATTCGTAAATCTACGGGGATAATCAACAAAGAGTGGAAATGAATATTAGCACCAGTGTGAATTATTGAATGGACTTATTCCCATCAAAAGTATGTTTGGGACTAGGTCATCCAACCTCCAAGTTCCGACCATTTGTGTTTTAAAATTCAGTTTGTAAGAAAACTAGCTCAATGTAACCAATTTAGGATATTAATTAAGACAGCCAAGTTAGAAAATACGCTATGTTTACATGTGGTGTTGAATCAACTTCCGCGGCAGTCATTTCATTTTCTGCTCACCAATAGGCACTGTTATAAACGAACACTAGCATTGCCGCCTTCAGTGACATCCATGTATCAATTTATTTTTATACTGACTCAAATTTATGGACCTCAACAGTATGTTAATATACACAGGTAAACCAGTTCATTGTGAGCACTCCTGCCCGGGAGCATCAATACCTGGAGCGCGAAGAGTAACATGTGACATGCCAGATAGGGCAGTCTATCTATATTCTCACTTTTATTTGTCTCTCCAGCGTCAGAATGGGGAAAAGATGCCAATCTTTCAGAGTTTGATAAAAATCAAATTGTGATTGCAAGTTGTGTTGGCCGTCGCGACTATACCTACTTCGACATATACGCGAGTATCGACTTGCAATTATCGATTCTGGTAAGTTTTGACACTCTGCTGTTTTCACGAGATGCATTATTGGTCCTGATCCAGGACTGGTTGAGAATACACCAGGAGTCTGGATGCAGATTTTATGGAAGGCAGACGTGAAATGATTCTCCACTGTTTTTGGGATGTTTATATTGGTTGAAGATATTGAGAAGATATGCTCTCGAGAAGTATCCTTTTCACAAGAGCTACAAAATGGAGTCACATTTTAATCAAGAGATGTTTCGGGCTTCGTATCGTCAAATGCCTGTTGGTTAGAGATGGCAATGTGGAAAAAGAAAGAATATTGGAACACGACGACTGTTGGTTGTTTTTCCTAGTGATAAAAGGGAAGACGATTTATGATCTGATTAATGTCCAAAGTTATTGAGAGGATTTAACTAATGTCCAAAGGTACCGAGAGGATTTATGAGTTGACTAATGCCCAAAGGTACGAGTATTTATGATTTGACTAATGCCCAAAGTTATCGAGAGGATTTATGATTTGACTGATGTCCGAAATTATCGGAGGATTTAACTAATACTTATTACCGAGAGGATTTATGATTTGACTAATGTCCAAAGTCATCGAGAGGATTTATGATTTAAATAATGTCCAAAGGTACCGAGAGGATTTATGATTTAACTAATGTCCAAAGGTATCGAGAGGATTTATGATTTAACTACTGTGTAAAGGTACCGAGAGGATTTATGATTTAACTACTGTGTAAAGGTACCGAGAGGATTTATAATGGAACTAATGTCCAAAGGTACCGAGAGAATTTATGATTTGACTAATGTCCAAACGTATCGATAGGATTTATGATTTAACTACTGTGTAAAGGTACCGAGAGGATTTATGATTGAACTACTGTGTAAAGGTACCGAGAGGATTTATGATTGAACTTATGTCCAAAGGTACCGAGAGAATTTATGATTTGACTAATTTCCAAAGTTATCGGAGGATTTAACTAATACTTATTACCGAGAGGATTTATGATTTGACTAATGTCTAAAGTCATCGAGAGGATTTATGATTAAAATTATGTTCAAAAGAAGTATAATAATTGTTTTACTTTGACTTCAAATGTAACTTATTGTGTTAGTCTTACGTGACTAACACAATAAGTTACATTGTAACGTGGATTTGTGACTAACAGGGTGACTTTGTGACACATGGTTATTTTTTTAAATTTTGAATATCGCGCCGTAATTGTCATGGAAAAATGTCAAAGAGTAATTGCAGAGGGCTGCCGCATATGCAGACCTACCTATTAGCAGACTCTCGAGTCCGCAGCAATTCATTTGTTTCCAGCAACAATTTTCAAATTCAAACCGTTCCGTCACGTTGATTCTGGAAAGTCTGTGGACTTTGTTTTGTGGAGTGCGGTGCGTTTGCAGACAGAGCAAGACAGGTCATAATTCTTGAAGATAAATACGTTCGTTACAGTATACTATAATATTAAGTGTGTATGACAATTATTGATGAAGTTATTCGAGAGTTTGTAAAAAGTCGACGGTTTGCTGGGCGACTTTGTGACAGTCCGTTCAGATGAAATGTTGTATTCAAGGGACAAGGTCCTCTTCAAAATAGATCCAGCCAAGCAAATTAGCAAACGCGGAATGTACCAAGTTCGAGAATTAAATAATTTTGCATTATCTGATTAGAATTTTATTTAATTTGATTAGAATACCTGTTGATAAAAAAATTGTAAAATGACTGTTTATTTATCTAAAATATTGTATAAATATGTAATTACTATTATTAAATTATGTTCTAATATGTTAAATAAACATTTAATGGGGTTACTTTGTGACACTGTGTTTTCCACATAAGTTATAAGCCAAAAAATAGCCTGTCACTAAGTCACCTCGCATGCTGGGGTGACATTGCGACAAATGTTAATGCAAATTTCTCTGTTGTTATGTAAGATTAAGACTTAAACAATATACTAGCATGTAACAGAAGGATGGAGCAACCAAATTCACGAGTTAGTTTTGAGTTCAGTTGAAAAATGGTGTACTGGAAACACAAAAACCTCAAAATCTGTCACAAAGTAACCCCCCTCTACGGTAATACTTATTACCGAGAGGATTTATGACTTGACTAATGTCTAAAGTCATCGAGAAGATTTATGTTTAAAATTATGTTCAAAAGAAGTATAATAATTGTTTTACTTTGACTTCAATTAATGTAACTTATTGTGTTAGTCTTACGTTTTTCATCGTATCATTCACACAATTTATTTCGTGTTTTTTTTGTGGTAATATTTTCTTGTATCGACGTTATCTCACTTTACCTTAAAATCGATATTAATTAGTGTTATAATTTGTATCAGTTCACTGATTTACGAATGAATAGTAGGTCCTCACCTCAGGCATATCTGCCATGTACAGGCTAAAAAGAAGGGGAACCAATACAGAACCCTGCGGCAGGCCATTGTTTAGCTTCATCTGTGAACTCATATTATTGCCACGGTGGGTGAGTGGTTAACGTGTCGGACTACCAACCCCAAGCTTGCAGGTTTGCTCCTGGCCGTGGTAAGTGATTTTTTTTTGAAAGGCGACTAAAATCACGACATGCATGTCATACGTTGTTGGAAAGTTAAAGAACCCATTTGAATTCAGTAGGCCGTGTTCATAATGGCATAATTAATCTCGGGATTCTCCGCCAACACAAAGTTCCTCCATTCACTACTAGAAAGCTGTATAGTGTCAAGGAGCTTAGATATCTAACCAAGACCGACTACAATATCTCAGACCGTAACATCAAAACAAAGATGGTGGCAATCGTAGGGGAACAGTTGTTGAGACTGGCGGGCATGGCGCCATCGAAATAGCGGCAAATTCGAAGACAAGCATTCGCATAATTGATTAAAATCCACCAGAAATTACAGGATATTATGTAATAAGGCACAAATTCAATATGTAACCCTGACGTACTTCCTTACAAGCAACGCGAACCGACAGTAGCTAAAAATACAGACACAAATGAAGCAAAGATAAGACAATACAGCATTTTAAAATTGCAAACACTGGTAAATGGAGCTACAAGAATGCAAATTTGAAATTGTTGTTGTTGTTGTTGTTGTTGCTTATATTAGGGGCTACGATATCGTGGTCTTATAACCCCATGTATTTGTGTGTGGAATTTGTGTGATAATCTGTGTTATTGTTATGGATGAACTAGTGTGCTTGAACATTGGGGATTGGATTGGGAAAGAGAAGACCGTGGCCATAAGTTAGGAACCATCCTGGCATTTTCCTCGAGTAGAAGTGGGGAAACCACGGAAAACCACTTCCAGGATTTGAATAGGACGCAGCCGTATTCTTACATTAGGTACCATCCCAGCATTTGCCTGCAGTAGAGGTGGGAAAACCACAGAAAACCACTTCCAGGATGGCTGAGGTGGGCATAGAACCCTCCTCTACTCAGTTGCCTCATGAGGCTGTGTGCACTTCAGAATTAAATTTCTTCGCCATGAGTATGTCAGTCCAATCTACGGCTCAAATGACACAAATCTTCCATTTCTGGAGATCATAAGGAGTTTCATTGATTACTGTCATACGTGATAGATTGTTGCATGGCTGATGATTCATTGGCTTGGCGACATCGTGCTCATGTTGTCCCTTGTACATAGGTGTGTGTGGACTCTGTCTGATAACCTATATCATTGTAATGGCTGTAGCAGTGTGTATATTTGTAATTGAAGCTAGGATTTTTAAGAAGGTGGCCGTAGTTTTAAGCTACGAACCATTTCGACATTTGTTAGTTAGTTATTGTTTTAAGGGGAGAAACAGTGAGATCATCTGCCAATCATGGCATTTGCCTGGAGTAGAAGTGGGAACCTCTTCAATGACAGCTGTGGTAGGACTAGAACCGTCTCTTCTCAGTTTCGCCTCACGAGACTGGGCATACCCCGTTTCAATCCTCAGACCAGAATTAAATTTCTTGGCAGAGCCAGAAATTGAACCCAGGACCTTGGATCCACAGTCTCAATGCGATCCCCGAGACTACATAATGCGGAGGCAGATACAATATCATAACCCCTTGCACTACAGCCCATTAAGGACCTAGGCCTACCAAGCGACCGCTGCCCAGCCAATTGTCTTGCAGATATTGGGGGTGATACGTGATCAGCAAATCGGGTCCCCTCGGCCGTTAATCTTTGTTTTCGCGATCGGGGCGCTGCCTCACTGTCATACAGCTACTCAATTGTCCTCACGAGGCTGAGTGCACCCCGTTCCAGCCCTCACGTCAGTTTCTAAAATCCCTGAGGGAGCCGGGAATAGAACCAGTGGTCCCCAACACCACGGGGCTGGCTAGGAGGCTGTTACAACCTTATCATAATGGCAGAGTTTACATTTTGCCATTAAGAATTATATTTGAGAAAACCTTATACCATCCTGTTAGAAACACATGGGTAACCTGTTCATCATATTTCTTTGCTTAGACTGATAGGCTCTTGAGAATAGCCAATATTAAAAGCTCTAGCGAAGACTGGATTTGATTTACACGGAAACTTAGTATTTAAACTTCTCCACATGCACATAGAGATTCTTATAGAATGCACTTACGTCGAATGAAATAGACACTTGGGGAAAGATCTTCCTTAACCATAAATGTATGTTCACACTGTCAAAAACACACACCACTACTATTGGCGCTTAAAATTCAAATGGTACCGGTATTTATTACCTACGGTATACTAGTAACATTATAAACAATACGAGATCACTCAAGGTAATATACTATTTTACGAATTCATGGTAGCAGGCGCACTCGCTACAAACGTCAACAAACAGCCGTTAACTCAAAGCCTTCCCCTGTAATGACCACCATTTTTCTTGAATCGATTGTCGTATTACGGTCTGATATATTGTAGTCGGTCTTGATCTAACCTCCTTCACTTTCATAGCGTTCCAAGGAACGATGAAATTCGACATGCAAGCTGCCCTCTGGGTATCAAATAACAAAGCTTGCACCTGGCATACGAGCCCATACGATATTATTATTTTATTCATTTATTTACTTACATATGTTACGCCCTCATTGGAGCACTTAACCAAAACAAGTATATACATGTCTCAAAAACAATATTAAAGATTCAGCTTCTTATTTTTCTTCTTTTCCCTTGCCGCTCTCTCTGCATTGCTTATGGTGTAAGTTTTGCGGGTAAAGGTTTTTAAGGGAAGTCGGATGTTCTTGTTTTTCAAGATATTCTTCTCATCTTTGTTAGCAATTTGGGACATTGTCAAGCCGAGTTCATCCAGATCATTTTGAATTTCCATAAACCAGGAGTTCTTTGTTTTACTTTTGAAAAAATAATTAAATAATACTTTTAATTGACTGGCATCCGGCAGGCGTGAGATATGACCAAAAAAAAGCAATTCGCCTTTTTCGCATAGTATCGACTATAGACTCAGTTTCTTTATAAACCACTTTATTTGGTAATAGACACCATTGACCATCCACCTGATGTTTTTTATTAATTATAGTTCTGAGAATTCTTCTATCAGTCTTCTGTAACGTGTCAGTAACTGATCGAGTGTTTAACTTGAAAAGTGTTTCACAAGCATATATTGCTTCCGGTTTAATAACTGATTCGTAATGTCGTAATTTGGCATTTATGGAGAGTGTTTTTTTTAACTAGACCAAGAAATATGTTGCGCTTGTCTTAACTTTGTTGTTCTATTTTCGATTGACGCTTTCTCATTCAAATTCCATGTTATAATCTCCCCTAAATATTTAAATTTATGTACAACTTTAATTTCTTTATTGTTAATCAATGTAATAGCTTGTGTTTCCACATCAAAGGATGCCATTATTTCAGTCTTTCGATATTATTATTATTATTATTATTATTATTATTATTATTATTATTATTATTATTATTAATACCTTCTAATATGCTTCTAATTTTGGTGGCGGTGTGTTGTTGTATCAAAAGTATATTGAACTCAGTGTATTTTATCGCCATTACAGTTATGGTACCGGAATCGTAGTTAGTATTGCTAACTATAAGCGTCCCATAATGCTAACTTTTCTAATATCGTACTGTATTTCAGAATGTTATTCATTGCTGTTTACAGGTGAGCATGTTCCAAGGGGCTGGAATAGAAGGAGCAGCCACATGTGTGGCTCGTATGGCATCGAAAGTGATAAGCATGCGGGAGGTTCGTATGGGCAACTTGCTTGATGCCTTCATCTCCACAGCACTGGTTGTGTTAGGTATGTAACATAGGTTTATGTTATTAAAAGTGCAACTGATTTTACTCCACTTCGACGATGTACTTGTGTGTTGTTCTAGCGCCATGCTTTAAAGGGTAAACAATGTATGTCTTGTTGATAGCATAGACGTATTAAATTAGTTGACGTATCTAAGTTATGAAGGTCTTAAAGGACGCATATTTACCTAACATAATATGGCTGAAAAGGATCTTGAGCCAGTAGTGACTATTCAGGAGGATATAGTGAAATACCACTTCACCAACTGCCTGTATTTCTCTCTTCGTCATCTCTGTATGACTAGATGGGTAAGGTGTGGCCTTATTAAGTGAAAGGAAGGTTTAATTCTTGAAAATGGCAGGAGTTATAATTATACTGTTGTTGTTTGAATTTTCAGCCTTTTGACTGGTTTGATGCAGCCGTCCATGTCTTCCTGTCCTGATCTAATCGTTTCATCTCTATACATAGCCTACCTACCACACCCTACATCCGAGGCAATATGTTTAACGTATTCTAACTTTGGTCTAGCCCTACAGTTCTTGTCCTCGATCCTTCCTTCCATGACTAAGTTTGCTATTCATGGGTGTCTTAGTATGTATGTGTCCTTCAACCTATCTCTTCCCTTCATTAGCAGTCACCAGGAACATCTCTCCTCTCCCACTCGTCTTAATACATCTGCATTTGTTACTATATCTACCAACTGATCGTCATCATTCTCCTGTAACACCACATTTCAAAAGTTTATATTATCCTATTTTCTACTGCGTCAACAGTCCAAGTTTCACTTCCATATAATGCCACGCTCCAAACAAAGGCTTTCGAAAATCTAAATCTGTATTTTATGTCAACAGATTATCTTTCTGTCGAAATGCTTGCCTTGCTTGAGCCAACCTAATTTTTATATCCTCTTTGCTTCGTCCATCACTGGTTTCCTACTTCCTTTAGCTTTCCACCTGCCAATTTGACGTCAATAGGGGTTTCTGATTTCTTTCAGCTGCATTTAATTATTTTTGTTTTACATTTATTGATTTTCATCATGAATTCTTTCTTCAAGACGGAGTCCATACCATTTAAAAACTCATAATTATACTGTAAGACAAAACATCTTCTAACCTCATTCCAGTCAAGTGTCAGGTATGATCTAGCGCCAAATAATAGAAATATATTGCCTGAAAAGGCTTGTCCAACTCCTCCAGGGTAGTGATAAATTAATTATTATGAAGTATTAATGTAATGAAAGGTGGCTGGGGAAACCGATGATCCCTAGCGTAGTCACCTCTCACTTGCGCAAAGAACCACAATGGATAATCCCCGTTTTTTTTTTACCAGTGATCGCGGTGTATCGACAGCATTATATACCACAGAATGTACGTAGACAGGAGTTGTCTGGGTCATGGAAGTACTCGGTGTTACACAGTTTATGGTGGTACCCATGGACCGCCATCGAGTTAACGATGTGTCGCAGGTCTTGATTAGTGTCTGTCCATGGCCTCGGTTGAGTAAAACTCGAGCCAGATTTCTTCCCTCTTCTTCACTCTGTCCTGCATTAGTTTTTCCCAGGCGTCAGAGGGCCTCAATGAAGAAGGTCTCCTTGGCAAGTTCATACGCTAATCTAGATTTTGCGTACTTCGATATTCTTAGGGTAGCTTTCAGGGAGCGCGATTTCACTGCTTCTAGCGTCCTCAGGTCCGTGAGAGTCAGTTTCTCCCTGATGATTTCTAGTCCATATGTGGCGATGGATGCTATTTTCGCGTCGAATAATCTCATACCGGTTCCCAATGAGAGCTTCGTGATTGTTTTAATGTCGTATATGGCTTTGGTGACTGCCGTAGCTCCAGATATTATGTGAACTCTGTAGGCGTTGTTGTTTGTATTGCCAATCCTAGATGTGTGAATGCACAGTATTTACCGACTTGAGGGGTGTCGATCCTAAGTATGCGGCCTCTCTGCCTCCTTTACGAAACGTCATTTTCTCTGTTTTCTCTGTATCGATTTTCATCTTGTTATCCTTGCCGATCGCGATCTAGATTTTCTATGGCTTTTTGTACTTCATATATGGAACTCGAATCAATGACTATATCGTTTGCGTATAAGTATATTTTAACATGTACTGTTCCTTGCTTAGTTGCCGTCACCACATCGTACGTCGCAATGTTGAACAGCAAGGGGCTGAGCGGTCTCCTTTCAGTACCTTACCCCTTTGGTTTGAGATATCAAATTTGAAGTTGCGACATGATCATTAATTTTATTTGTATGTAGCTTGTCGTCAGAATGTTGCTTATCAGTGTCATGAGCCTGTTGTCCTCGCCCATTATGGCTTCCAGTTTCGCGATTTTTAGCGGCCTGCTTAACGTGTCGAAGGCTTTTGCGTAATCGACAAATACTACGCGAAATTTGCCACTTGGATGACTTAGGGGTTCTTCAATGTCATTGATTAGATTGTTAATGGCGCGGAGCGTACTCCTTCCTTTACGGAATCCAAATTTTTCATCTGGGAGTTTATGTTCTATTGCCTCTGTGATTCTTATGTTAAGGAGCTTTGTCAATATATTCAGCATGTTCCTTTCTGTAGCTATCCCTCTGTAGGAGTTCGGATCTGATTGGTCGCCTTTCTCCTTGAACATCACTTGGATAGTTGAGATTATCCATGCTGTGTGGACGTTACACACTAATAATAATAAAAATAATAATAAGATTACGAATTCAAACTTGATTACTCCAAGCTTGGGGTAGTAATCAGCAATGAAAGTAATGTTCTTGGTCCATAATCTTAACTCATACACAGAATATTTTGTACTTTCTTCCATCATCATCATCAAGTTTCCCGGGTGTGGTTTACGAGCACTCTCCATTTTAGTCGATTCATGTACCACGGTGCACAGTGGGATAGATTGCAATTCTAGCAGGACAAAATTACAATTTCACTGGAAATCATTATTGGTGAGAAACTTCTAGGTCCAACCTATGAATAACTCTGTCTGAACATGAAAGACTACATTTGAGGTTTGGAATGGTAAAATTATGAATGAATTTTATATCTATTAATGTATTACTGTATGTGATCCTTTTATGCAATAAATGAAAATACACCTACAAAGGTACTTCAAGCAGGAAAATGGTGTTTCATCAACTCAAAATTACTAATCAATTACCCAATTTTACATACCTCATAATTTAGGATGTTCATGACAGAGCTGAACTGTCATATTCATCTGATGTTCCTGAGCTGTCATGTGATGAATTGTCATCTGCATTGCTAGTTGCATGCATGTGGCTTCTGGGTACGTTTGGTTCTTCCAGCAGCTCCATAACTTCTGTCGGTAATTTTTCTTCACGTCTAGAAAATTTGTTTTTGTAGGATATTACTGGATCGGAAGACACAAGCAGCATATGGACTACATCCTGTAGATTACTTCTGGGTGAAAATTTCCTTGTATGAGCTTCTCTGTATCTTCTAAAATCTTTGTTCCTAGACTCTTGTGCTTCTTCAGATAACTGTCCAATCGGTATTCAATTATCATGGCTCCATGGATCAGTACTTTATGTACAGTAACAGGCATATAACATCAGGAGTAAAGTCTCAGGAATAAGTTGGTTATTTCTTGTGCATATTTCTCAAAAGCAGTTATGTTAATTGGCTATGGACATGATATTGTACGAAGAATTACTGAAAACATCCTAATAAGTTCCTCGTTTATACCTCTTATATTTGACGACAAAGTGGGGTCCCGTAAAAATCGACGTGCTGTATTGCCATCAATAGGTGTGCCATTTCCTCCTGATCTTGGCTGATCTACTAGCAAGCCCATTTCAATACGGAACCTCTGAAGTATTGATTTATTTCTGTCAGCCATCATATTTTTTTCTTGAGTTTGCCTAACTTGCCTTTTTTAATGTCTAATCTGTATGGAATATGTAGCAGGCATTCGAAAAATCTAATCCAACAGTGAACCAGTATAGTTTTTCAAAAACCATTATTGTTCATTTCCTTGGGGCCAGCATGACAAATATAACATTTTTGAGATGAAGTGCCGGTGAGAGAATTGCAGATTTTTCCATCTACCATAATTAACATCATATCCTGCTTTATATGGATTTCCTTGTCATTAATTGTAACTTTTGTTAGTGTATGTAATTTAATTTTGTCTTCTATTGACCTTACCTCTTTTTGTTAGTTCAACTGTTTCTTTCTTAAATAACAATTTTATAGGTCTGCAAAATCTTGTAGAAGGTTTTTCCAAGAACTGTTCAGCTTTCATTGACCTCTGGGCATACTGAATGCATCAGAAGAGGAACAAGTGACGTAGCAAAGAGATCAGAATCACATTGTACAGATTCTTCCGATTGTGTAGTAAATTTCTGTTTATATTGACTCTGCCCACTAGAACCAAGACATCCCCATTTGAATGTTACATGCACATTTTCCAGAAATTGTTTGTAACAGCACATCCTCTTGCACCTGGACAAGTCTTTTAATTTTATGATCAACAAGAGACTGCAGTCCTATTGTTGCGGAAGTACCTGGTATTGTTAGGTCCTCTTTTGGTGGATAGCACTGTGACTTTGTCTGCCGTATAATTTGGTAAGAAGGTAAAATATTTGCATTTTGCTGTTTAAATTCTCTTCTCATTTGTATGTATTGTTTTATTGTTAGGTCACTGTTTATTAAGAATGATAATGCCTCTTCATATTTAAAAGGTATTGGAGCTGCAGAAGGCGATCTCATGGCTATCTTAATTTTTGTGGCTTTACTTGGCGACTTCTGCGTTTTCTAAGCAATTCTGCTGCATCTCTCCTATCAGATTTTCTTAAAGTAACTTGAGCAGCATGCACAATTTCTTGCTATGTATAGTCACTGACAAGGGGTTTAATCTTCCTGCGTTTAGTCCTGTCACTGCTATCATAAAATAATATTTTTGGCCTTCCAATACCCGCAGTAGATGGTCCTGACTTATTTGTCCAAAATGTATCAGGAACACTTTTTGAAAACGTAATGTCTTTGCCTAACCAGTTAGATTACTCTACAAGAAATGTCTGTTTTACTCGCGAACAAATTTTCCAACGTTTGTCCAAATCACACTTAGAATGCATAATATATTTCTTTAATGATTTAAGCACTTCCTCAGAACACCATCTCAATCCAAGTTCTGTTTTCACATAATCATACAGAGTTTCTTTGGCGACAACATTCGAGTCCGACACATCAAATAACTTCCTACGCGTGATATGTGGTCGCGCGCCTCCATCTAAAAAGTGAAAGTGACAAGTAATCAGCAGTTTTCAGCAAATAATTGTATTACTGCTATAAACCGTGAGCTTTATAATGCATTTTAACATAAGTATGATTGTGCGGTCTCGTGCCGCTTTTTTTTAATCATATCTCAATTCACAAAATGAAAAATAAAATTCAGTAATTACATCATTCCAATAATTTTAATCTGGAACGATAACTACCTAAAATAATTATAATAACAGGCACTTAATCGATAGAGCATACCTGTAACAACATTTTCCATCTTGAAGACTTAAGTAAACACTCTCCTCACTAAAATACACGTTCTCAAACTGAACCTTCATTTAGCACTGCGGCGCGCCCACTTATCTTATCTTATGTAAACAAACTTTGACTGCTAGTCTCACGGCTGACAATGGCTATATTCGTATACCATGGTCAGGGGTGTATAAAATAAATATCCCTTTATAATATTAAAGTAATACTTTCCATTTCTAACGAAGTGTGAAAAATCACTTTTGGCCAGCTAGATTTGCAATCTGTCCCACTGTGCGGTGGGTGAGTGGTTAACGTGTCGGACTACCAACCCCAAGCTTGCAGGTTCGTTCCTGGTAAGTTCGTTAAGTTCGTGGTAAGTGATTGTTGAAAGGCGACAAAAATTATGACATGGATGTCATACGTTGTTGGCATGTTAAAGAACCCATTTGAATTCAGTAGGGCGTGGAACTAATAGAGGGTTATCAAACTAACCTACAAATTTTAGCTTCCACATGTGTAGTTAGTGGAAGGTTCTTTTTCATGCCATAAATCTATGACATGGGACTGCCAACTTTACTCCCCCTGCGAAGGAAGTCATACTGAGATATTTTTAACGCTCATAAAAAATCCGACGACTTCGGCCGGGTTTGTGCCCGCGATCTTGGGCAAAATTAATCTCGGGTTTTTCCGCCAAAATAAAGTTCCTCCATTCTCTACTAGAAAGCGTTATAGTGTCAAGGAGCTTAGATATCTAACCTCCTTGACTTTCATAGCGTTCAAAGGAACGACGAAATTCGACATGCAAGCTGCCCTCTGGGTGTCAATTAACAAAGCTTGCACCCGGCACCGAGGCCATACGGAAACAAGTACCACTGCGCCTTCAAGACTTCATCCCAGTTGATTCCATATCTACCTTCACTTAGTCCAGCCATCTCCTCCTAGGTCTTCCAACAGGTCTCTTTCCAGTAATCTCAGTATGTAACCATTGTTTTGCAATTCTTCCTTCTGCCATACGGTTGACGTGACCAAACCATCGCAAACGTGCCCTAGTTATGGTCTCCTTCAGGGACTGATTTATTCCAGCTTGTTCTCTTATCTTCTCATTTCTTACTTTGTCTTTCCTAGTTTTTTGAAGCATGCTTCTTAGAAATTTTATTTCTGAAGCCTGAAGTCTGCTGTCATCTTTTTTGGTAGTTGTGCACGTTTCCAACCCATAAGTCAATATAGGGACAAAGTATGTTCGAAACAGAGTTTGTTTTGATCTTAGTGGCACTTGCTTATTCCAGAGTAGATATCGAACTTGCTGATAGAATTGACTTGATTTCTGAATACGGTTATTTAATTCAAGCTGTATTCTGTTGTCACTTGATAATAAGCATCCAAGGTACTGATACTGGTTTACTGTTTCCAATTGTACACCCTCCAGCATTATATTATCTTTACTTCTCTGTCTGTTAACAGACATTGCAGCAGTTTTTGTAGCACTTACCTACAGTCCATATTTTTTCAAATTATCATTCCAGACGTTCAGCCTTTCCTGGACTTCCAGCTCACTATTTCCCCCAGATAACTATATCATCTTCCAATTCACTTGAATTAGTAACAGAATCGCTAGATTGGCAGTATTGCAAAGGATTATGTGTGTGTGACAGCTGTCTACTTTCTGACTCCCTAGATGACAGGTCAGTGCCCTTTCAAACACAGTACTAGCACTTGGGGTCCTAAGTATGACCCCCGTGCGGTCTTACCTTTCATCCTATAGTTTTAATCTTAAATCATATCATATAACTTAGAGCAGGACTGTCACCAATATAAATTTCAAAACCTGGTCAAGTGCCTGAAAAATCCGTGAAAATGCGCGAAAATAACTAATTTTCTAAGAAAGAAAAAACACACTAATACAAACAACAATGAAAAGATCTCAAATTTGTGTTCGTTACCAAAATGTTGAATTTCACTCTGTAGGAGTTTCATTTTCGTTGTTCAAATTAATGTGAATTTACACGATTAAAAAAATGCAAAATCACAAATTAATTTTTATTCATTTCCATTATATCAAATGTTCCACCACACTTTTTCTCTAAGCAGAATACTAATTTTTATTTGTTTTGTTTAAATTTCATGAAATTTTGGTTGAATGGTTAGTATGCACATGATGACAATGCAGTGCGAGGAATAGTTTTACCATAGTAGGCCCTAATACCTGGAGAATTCAAAAATCTGTGATTTAAAATTTTGCTATGTTTCGGATTTTACTTCGAAGTTAAGTCTCATCTGATATATGTTGTGTATAAAATAACCTGGCTATTTCTAAAACTCTTATACTAGTAATTCGTTATTCGAAGCAAAAATGTACTCTTTCGTGATAATACCCATCCAGTTCTTTCCCTTCAGTACGAAATAGAAAATGCAGACTTCTAACGTCAACCCGCCGAAATGGCATCTAAAACGGCCGGTGGTCCACTCGACATGCCTTCGACTCAAAGCCAGTGGAAATGTTGTCCAATGGGCCGAGTGCAGCGCCAATCATGAAACCAACTCGCGACAATATTTCCGTTGTCGTAGTGGAGTTGGTGGTCTTATGTTCGAGATCGGTTACGGGGAATATTGTCAAAAGGACCGATAATGCCGCCAATCACTTAACATGCATGCTGTTAGGGGAAGGGTCACCAACTTGGCCATCTGGCCAGAAAGCCTAGACGGTATGGTCCATCCCGTCAGGTGTGTGCGCCATGTACCCTTTCAATAGTATCCGCCTTACAACGAAGGTACCTACCTACATGGCCGAATACTGAGAGCTGTATTAATCACTGTGCATACCGAGGGGAAAGTGCCTGTTCGAGGCACTGGGACCCCCGAGCAATACCTGCTATGCCAGGTATGTATTGCCTTGGCTGGGTGGCGCCCACAGTGATGGCCCCCGTTCGAAGTGGGCAGTATTCGGGGAGGATTTCGTCCGGGATGCCTACTAAGCGCTCACGGACAACTGTACAGGGTGGCCCCCTCAAAAAGCCGTCTCTTGAAGTTGGAAACCATCCCAAGGTCTATAGGCCTACACCTTTCGATGAAGCATTTTAGAAAAGGTTCCCGGTTGACAATGCTCCTCGTTATCTGGTAGCTACCAGAACTGACGGGGATACATTTCACATGGTGAAATCTATCGTGTTCTCTGAGGAAATCGAAGATAAATTTGGTGACCTTGACGGGATCCAAAAGCTACGCAACGGTCAGCTTTTATTGAATACCACTGGTGGTGATCAAAGCGAAAATTTGCTGAAATGCGACCATTACGGTAAGATCCCAGTGAAGATCGAAAAGCACTCGACGCTGAACGAGATCCGTGGAGTCATCTTCCATCGCGATCTCGTTCTGAATTCCGATGATGAACTGTTGCTTACCTTAAAGAAACGTGGGGTCACCTAGATCCGACGTATCACCAGGAAGATCGGCGATGATAAGGTAGGCACGGGCGCCTTTATACTCCATTTCGAGGGGTCCGAACTACCTAAGCAGGTTAAAGTGACATCCTATCGCTGCGATGTCAGAGCTTACATACCACCACCAATGCGATGCTACCAGTGTCAGAAGTTCGGGCACGTGTCTTCCCGCTGCACATCAAATGCTGTGTGCAAGGATTGCGGGAAGGCTGTTCACGAAGGTAAAAAAAAGTGCACACCTCCACCTGTGTGCACTAACTGCTCGGGCTTCCACGCTCCTAAGTCGAAGGATTGTCCAGAATTCATCAAGGAATCCAAGATTCAGGAGCTGAAGACACTGGAAGAACTTTCATATCACGATGCTAGAAGGAAGTTTCGTGAAATGAATGCTCCTCAATTTTCAGCCTCATATGCATCTGGCAATACTCCAGCGATAAAACCTGCAGTCTTCGCACCTCAAGTGATACCTCTCAGAGCAACACCAAATGTCAGTTCGGTAGCACCAGGTAAACCAACCGCGACTAAACCTAGCCCGAAGAAGGTCCCGGGACCTTCTTCGACCCTCAATTCTAATGCGCCTGTTAAACTATCCAAACAGGCGCCATCGGAGAAGGAAACTTCTCCGAGAAGGTCAGTGAAGAAACATTCTCTGACTTGCATGGAGAAGAAACTTTCGCTGACCAGGGCTGAAGCATCTACCAGCTTCAAGGTTATACGCCGTCTCTCCTGCAATCCTGCAAACAAGGTGGCACAGTCACATACTGGCCTCCCCGCTTCCAACACCATCAGTGGAGCGGTGCCAGCAAGTGCTGCATTGTTTTGCAAGGAGGAGACGAAAAGGGGTAAGGGGCCACCTATTTCCCCCAAACAGACGTCAACGCCGGTTAAAGAAGAAGAATAGTCGGGACGTGCCGGGGACGGACTCCCAGTCTTCAGACCGGGAGAAGGTCCCTCGTCACCGCTCTCGCTCTTCCCCTAGAGCGAGACAGTCTAAGTCCGACGAGAACCGCGCGCCAACCAAGAGAGCGCCCCCTCCATTTTCTTCGTCCTCAGACGGAGAAGTGGAGATTGAGGAGTGCTCTCCGCCCCTATCAACTCCTCCTAAGGATAGGGATGGTTGGCAAACGGCCAAACATAAGTAGACGACTATCCCCTACTTAAGTCCACACTATGGCACTATTACAATGGAACTGCAATAGCTATTCGGGTCATCTCGCTGAGTTACGTCAATTAGTATATTCGTTTTCGGCAACCATTGTGTCTGTCTTCAGGAATCACGGTTTCGTCCTGGACATTAGACAACAATGCATCACTTCAAACTCTTCTCTAAAGGCCGGGTGGACGGAGCTGTGGCCGCCGGTTGCGTCCGTACTCTCGTCCACTCTAGCCTCTTTAGTGAGGAGGTGCCGATGCGTACTCAGCTAGAAGCAGTTGCAGTTCGTACTTCGTTGCCAGTAATGGCAACAGTGTGTAACGTGTCAATCCCGCCTGATTCTCAACTGGATTACAACCAGCTGGTGGATCTAGTCTCTCAGCTTCCCCCTCCTTTTCTCCGTCTGGAGCTCCGCTACCAATAGCGGTAGAGGGAGAGATTTTGAGAGACTGACCAGGTGGATGGACCTGTGTTTGTTGAATACAGGGGAACCTACGAACTTCTCTATTGCTCACGGCACTTATTCAATTGTCGATATCACCTTATGCAGTCATGCGCTGGTTCCCCTGCTACAGTGGGGTGTTACACGACGACATTTGTAATAGTGGCCATTTCCCGATTATCGTTACTCTTCAGAACCAGAGAGCAATCGAGTTACCAAGTCGATGGCTTCTCCGTCGGGCTGATTGGCTAACTTTCACGGCACGTGCGGTGTTTGCCGAAGATACCTTTGAGAGTGTCGACGATCATACCTTTCACATAACGAATGGTATTTTGGCTGCTGCTGAGGAAACAATACCTTCCTCATCCTGCAACCCCCGCCGGAAGCTGGTCCCTTGGCGGACAGCCGAGATTGCAGCAGCCATTAAAGATCGTTGACGTGCTTTCAAATGCTATCGGAGGCAAAACACTATGGCCAACCTTATCACCTTCCAAAGGATGCGTGCTAGAGCCCGATATCTGATTCGGGAGAGTAAGAAAACGACGTGGGAAACGTATGTGTCATCTATGACGGCGCATACTCTTCATCTCAACTGTGGACTAAGCTTCGTGGGATCTCCGGACTCTCAACATCATTGTCGATACCCGGAGTATCCATCAATGGAGAAATCATCGCGGACCATCTCGCCATTGCCAACAGTATTCGATCGCACTTCAGTGATGTATCCTGCTCTGGGAGTTATGATCCTACATTTTTTACTCTAAAGCGGGAGGCAGAGGCTCATCCATTGTCCTTTGCCACTGCTGCTTCGGAATCCTACAATGTACCATTCTCTGAATGACAACTGCGCAGTGCGCTTGCACTGTGCAGGGATACGGCTCCTGGACCGGACAATATCCATAATCAAATGCTAAAACATCTGTGCGAATCCAGTATGAAACAATTGTTGGTCCTCTTCAATCGTATATGGATTGAAGGGGAGTTTTCCTCTCAATGGCGAGAGGGGATCGTGATACCGAATCCCAAGGCTGAAAAGGATCCCAAGTTTGTCAGCAGCTATAGGCTATAGCCTATGCAAGCAGCTGGAGAAGATGGTGAACCGTCGACTGGTGTGGTTCCTGAAGAAGAGGGCTTCTGTCTGAGTACCAGTGTGGATTTCGCTATCATAGGTCCAACACAGACCATCTGGTGCTAATTGAGAGCGCCATACAGGAGGCGTTTCTCCGAAGGCACCACCTAGTCACGGTTTCCTTGACCTCGAGAAAGCCTACGACACCACATGGCGCTACGGGATCCTTTCCACCCTTCACAAGTGGGGACTCCGAGGTAATCTACCGACTTTCATTGCGAATTTCATATCAGACCGACTCTTCAGTGTAAGGGTCGGTAGGACATTATCGCAATACTATACTCAAGAAAATGGAGTTCCTCAGCGTTCTGTGCTGAGTGTCACCTTGTTCGCGATTGCCATAAATGGCATTGTTTACGCCGCAGGGTCCGAGGTAGTTCCATCGCTGTATGTAGACGATTTAGCTCTGCATTACAGCTCTGGAAGTATGGCAGTCGTGGAACGGCAATTGCAGCTAGCTATCAACCGGGTCGACAGGTGGCTCACGACCGGGGTTTTTGTTTTTCACCAGCAGAAACCTCCGTCGTCCATTTTTGTCGGCTCCGGAGGCTACATTTACACCCTGAACTACATCTCAGGGATGTTGCGTTGCCGTTGGTTGACACTTATCGCTTCCTGGGGCTCCATTTTGACAGCAAATTAACGTGGCAGCACCATGTACGGCAACTAAAAACGACGTGTCTCAGGAATCTGAACATGCTCAAGTTTCTTAGTGGCACTACGTGGGGGCTGACCGTGCGATGCTGCTACAGTTCTACCAAGCCCTCGTCCTGTCCCGGCTAGCCTATAGTTCTGCGGCATACGGTTCAGCAAGGCCGGCAACCTTGAAAATGCTGGACAGTATCCACCATAGTGGCGATAGGCTGGCTACCGGTGCCTACCGGACCAGCCCGATACCCAGCCTACTCGCCGAATAAGGTGTTCCACCTCTAAATTATAGACGCCAACATATGCTTTTAACATATGCTGCCAATGTGCGTCAAATGCCGCAACACCCGAGCTATCAAGCACTCTTCAGTACCCAATACCACCAGGGGTACGCCAACCAGCCTCGTGCCACTCGGCCAGTTGGCATTAGACTTGATAGGTCGTGTACTGAAATAGGAGTTTATCGGAGGAAATTCCACAGCATAGTTCACCAATTTCCGGACTCTGCCATTCTCTACACGGATGGTTCGAAGGTGGACGAGAAAGTGGGTTGTGCTTACGTTATTGATGGTGCAAATACCAAGATCTCTTTGCCTGAGGCCTGTAGTGTGTTTACTGCGGAGCTCGTTGCCATCTATGAAGCTCTGCAGTTTGCACTACAGGATGCACGAATCCACTTTTTCGTGTGTACCTATTCTTTGAGTTCGTTGCAGTCAATTGCTATGTGTTTCCCGCAATACCCCCTAGTGCAGCGAATCAACAACCTACTAGCCGGGTTGTCCCGCGCTGACACTCGAATCACCTTTCTGTGGCTTCCAAGCCACATGCGAATTGCGGGAAATGAGTTAGCGTATCAAGTTGCAAAAGAGGCGGTATCACTACCACCTCGACCAATGGTGGTACCCGATAGAGCTATTCGCTCTCAGTTACGCCTACAAGTTCTGGCATTTTGGGAGAGTCAGTGGCTAGCTGACCCACTGCCCAGTAAACTGAGATCGATCAAGGGAACTACTCGCGTGTGGCGTAGCTCTTTCCGGTCACAGAGAGAGTCCGTCATTTTGTGTAGGCTAAGGATAGGTCATACAAGATCCACCCACTTGTACCTAATGCGAAGGGAAGACCCCCACTTTGTACCTGTGGAGCCGATTTCACCGTGACCCACATTTTAACCGAGTGTTTGGATCTTACTGACTTACGAAGAAACCTTTGCAGATGACACTCAAGCTTATATTAGAAGATGACGTGGTGGCTGCTGATCTCGTTATCCACTTTATAAGTGAGAGTGGGTTAGGGCCAGCAATCTAAATTTTCCAGTGAACATTGACTCAACGACTTTTTCGTTTTTGAATGATAATATTTTGTATTTCCGTAATTTTTCGTTTATTTGTATAATTATTATTTTTATTTACTGTAATTTTTTTGTTTTATTAATGTTAGGTCTTTTCAAATTTAGGTGTCCACCTCTAAATTTTAAATTCAGTTCCAAATTTGTATTCTTTAATCTGTGTTCAGAGGGGCAGATGACCTCGTAGTTCCGCCCCATAAATTAACAATAACTAACTAACATTGTTGTTGTTTTTTTTCGTACACGACCGCGAGTTCAGTGGGAAATTTCATCAAATGGGCCTGAAAGTGGCGCTGATTATGTGTTCACATTTCTTCCTGCCCAGTCGCGAACTTGAAAATGTGAGGACAATAGGAGTTTCACCAAATGTGCCAATCCCACAATATTTTGGCACCTATTCTCGTCACGGTATTTTTCCTTGCCTGATCGAGCGAACATGTGACGGCTAAGACTAGCTCGAATCTCGTCCAACTGGCCGAGAGCGGCGCTATTTGCAATATTTTTCCGTTTCCGACCACGAACTCCAAACCATAAGAACAGCGAAAATCTTGCCGAACGGGCCAGAGAAATGCAAGGTAAATATAGCAGAGTAGGAGAAAGGTGCTATCGCGAACTTCGCCCCCAAGAGGGCGCATGCTGATACTACCCACACTCACTGCTTCATTCGGCAGGCAAGACGTTTCTTACCGCCTAAACGACCGCTTGCGTATAATGTCACCCTGTACATTTCTTACGACGAGTACATGTACCCGATAATCCGGAAAGGATCCTGTTGGAATATCCATTGCCCCAGCTGGATTGCCTATTTCTAACAGCACCGGCAAATACTACATTAGAAATCGCTTCCAGCATGGCCTTTAGGGATTTACATACAGCAGTTACAAGAATATTGTGGATCAACAACCAACTACACGGGGCACTTACCTTTACTTACCTCCTCGGGGACTGGGAATTGAGCTTCGCCTACAATACATCCACAATACTCTTCTCCTTATATTTAAAATGAATCACACTCCAACAACAACGGATAACAAACTGAATAAAAATTTATTAACAATAGTGTAAACTAATCTAGTATAAACAAAATAACAATAAACTAATTTAACAATCAAATAATATAAAAACACGCAATCATTCACACTTCCTTTCAACTCCACGTCTTACTTACTACAATGCTGTGTATAAAAATTATGAGCATAAAATCTTGTTTTAGGCCTATACTGCGTAAAAATAAAACCGTTTAATGAAGGCTCTTACATTCGTGGTATTCCTAACACATGGTTTCATTCACTAGCTTGCGTTTGTAGAACGCACGTGCAGTGGCCTTGTTTCATCAATGAAATATCAGCACCACGCCGCACTCGGAACTGTTTTAGAATTTATATACAAGGCGGTGAGTGTCCACCTGTTCATATTATGTCACATCGTTCTACGATTCTAACGGTGAATCATTCTAGCTAGCCCACATAAAGACTGCTTGTGTGTGTGTTTAAAATAACACGTAAAATTAACATTTAGATCTTACAAAATGCACATAACTGCTCTGTTTCTTAAACAATCATCCTGAAACATTTTATACACTCTTTCATTAGCACCCCGCAATTGTTCATGACCAATTCGGTTCCACAATTATTCTTAACAGTGAACAATCATTCATACCAAAAACATCCGCTCATAAAACACACGCTATTTCAAAACAATTGATTAATAAATCCTACTAAATTATTTAACTAATTAAATCATTTTCAAAAAATTATTTACATGTAATATGCTTATAATAATATATATTATTTAGTGCTGCTAACACGTTACTTTCGAGATTCTGACTTCTCGGTTACAATACAATTCTCAACTAATTATATACACTGGTTTTTTACATAACCATCCTCTAACGTACCGTAGTTTTGATATACTGCTTACACATCGTCTTATATAGGTTTCAATACATTGTCGGTATAATACAGTCGACTAATTAAAGTTAACTGTACGTAATTACAAACTTCGGGTTTAATAAAATATAATAATAGTATTATAGACATGAGTAGACAATCGTTCTCAAGTTGTATTTCCGCTAAAACCCTCCTGTTAACACAGCTAGATCGTTACTTCACAAGGACTGGACTACTTGTACACAACGGCTCTTATCATGATCCATGCCTTCTTATCAAAGAACAACAATACTTCGACTTCCTTAAAATGCGGAACTCCCTCGCATGAGCACTCTTCATAGCTCTACAAATCCTCATATAACTGTATATATGGCATAAACAATTATCATCCACTATGTTAAACAATAACCAAAATGATTAATTGTTATTAACATATCTTCTGTAGACACTTCTCTCAAATAATGGCATGACCCTCAGTATCATTCCATATGACTACTGGACTACAATTTTACATGCCTAAGTTCTTCAAACGAAACTTCCACTTGTAATGAACGATATTAGACAGTCGTGATTAACCTCCTAAAGTTTACTCCACAACAAGATAATTAACTGTTAACTCGTCTGTCGCAAATACATGTAATAAAAATAATACTCCTGTCTCACCTCACTTATCAAGCTTTAAATTGTTTATCGTTGTAATATCATGTCCACAAAATGACGTGATATTACACAAATAGAATAAAATAACACACATGTTATTTATAGTGTCAGAGAGAATTCAATCTTGACCGGGATGAACTAGCTTTGAATTCCTAGCCAAAGATTTGAATAATCTTCTATCGAAAAGGTATTTCCTCTAACATATTAAATGAACAAAGCTCTTAGCTTTCCAAATAATAAAAAGCTTTGTCAATGTCGTAATGTTTTTCCACTCTACACAAAGAATGTTTATAGGGATTAAGACTTTGGTCTTATCAAACGACTAGTATTCCTTAGATCGTCGATAGTGTATGTATAATAATGATATAACAATATCATTCGATATTTCTTCTGTTCTTGAAGTTTGATGTCGTTACATTAAAGTGCTCAAATTAAATTTAATAAGAATTTAATTTGAAGCTATGACACAATGTCAGCATACTTGGTTAAAATAAAATTATTAAAATTCAAGAGTCGAAACGACTAGTCTTCTATGAGGCATTATAATTCCTCAAACAAAATTTTTATGTCAGTTCCACAACTGATCCGTAGAATAAAATTGAAAAATAGATGAAAGGCAATCATCTCCTAACTAATCTTGAAGCATAAAAATCTCAACACACATCTGAAGTGTAAAATACATGAGAACACTGAAATGCATGAAATGTGAAAATATAGAAATATGGAATAAGATCGTTGGCTCAGGATGTCACTAATCAAGCTCTATACTACAAATGAGAAACACTGCTACCTTATTTGGACGAAAACTTGAAGATCTATGTAAGTATTCCCACAATACTTTAGATGTTTCCTCAGTACAAGATACTGAGATGGATCTGCATTCGAACCTCGGATCTGCGGCCTCAGAGAAAGGAAACGTCTCTCTCTGGAATTCACCAACATTCGCCTGGGCTCGAACGACATCCTTCTGGCAAATTCTTCTGTGTTGCTGGGCTACCCTCTAGCATCTTGACAAATCTCTTCTGTAAAGTCTTCATTCTCCGTCGTAAATATGTATCAGCCACATCATTTGAATAATTTATAGAAATATTCATAGACATGGTGAATGAAATATTTCCATTGCTAATTGATGTTACATTAGTGTTCGTAGACTGACGAAAATGTACAAGATGGACCGTACACTACGTCTGTATTCGAGAATACGTTGTCTAACGAAGCTCCATCGTTGTATCTTAACTCCTGTTATCGAATATGTCTCTGGCGCATGACTATTTAGTTCATCATATCAACAATGTTAATTATGTTGAATGAAAACATTTGAAGAATAATAATAGTCATTCTGATACTGTTTATGTGTTGCGCCAATATTAAAAGTTCTCCGCTACCGTTCACTTGAACTGCGTTCGCCAACTTCACGTTGCAATTTAAAATGATATTCAGCTTTATTTCCAACACATTTGAAAATCTGACTTAACAGGCTTATATTGTCGAAACGGTGAATTTTAAAACGCTCGACTTTTCATAATATATAGTATGCGACCTGTTCTTTATATATATTCGCTTCGTTATATTCAGATCTCAATTATATAAGAGATAAAATTAATTCAATGTTCCTCACAACTTCACATAGAATGGAAGTGCGGTGATCTCCTACGTTCCACCTAGCTATCCTCGCGTCTCCACAAGTCGACAGTCGTCGCACTCGGACTAAGCCTTGGGATCTCCGTTAACCCAGTAAAAAAACTTCCTCACTCTTCAAAGACTGCTGGAATAAGAACCTCGATCCTTGGATCTCCCCCTCCAAGTCGAATGTTTGGCGGCCATATCAATCTCCCACCATAATTTTAGCGCGTAGATTACTAATGCTTATTACTGCGTAGGTTAACCGATCTGCGGTTTTTAAAGTATCAGGCATAATGTCTTTTAATATTCTCTTCATTACCAAATAAGAAAATCTTCTTCTAAGGGCCTAAATGCATAATTTCATCAAATTGTGTAATTAAAGTTGATCCCGTCTTCAATAAGACCTCCTCTCATTGGCTCTGGGCTGGGATCCAATAGCATAATTTATAATAATATTTATAATATTAATTTCCAAACTCGCTGTTGCTATGCCAATTATAGTCTTCTAGAAGCGTCCATTGTGCAATATATCACGTGATCGGGCTCTCCCACAGCCTCGAGCTTGTAACACTACCCTCCTGTGTCACATTTCCAGAAATTATATTTGCTGGTTACATTTTATCATGGGGACGGAAAATACTCTCATTTTGTCCCAAAATAATTCAATTTACGGGGGCAGTATCGTGAGTGAACTTTTCGCCATAATGTTCGATGTGTTCACAACGAGTACCGCGTCTTATCTCACGTATTCTATACGTACAATAAATACCCGTGGGATGAATAAATAAACAAATAGATAGATAAAATCTTAAAAATCCGCAAATTTGCAAATGGAATCCGTTTCAAGACCCACAAAACCGTGAAAATGGATAAAGCCCGTAAAAACGGCATCCCTGATATAGAGAAAATAATGTACTGTCGTATAACACCCATTAATATCACATGTGGGTTATAAAAAAATGCACGCATTGTCACTATGGAACACAGCCAAAACTACTGTGTAGTAGGAGTCACCTTACTGTAACCACTAAAAGGCATGATGATGATGATTGTTGTTTTAAGGGGCTGAACAGCGGGGTCATCTACCCCTATACACTAAAGTATAGGATATCCTGCCAACATAAGACATTTACTTTCGTAATTGTAAAATTACACTGCAATAACTTAAGTAAGTCTTGTACCAATCATATACAATACAATAGGCTATATGAAGTGAAACCGTATTACAGATCTTCAATTGGTATTGATAATAGGTTATGTTATTGCGTCGTTATCTCACAAACGTTGCGAATATTGATAAACGTGAATGCCGTCACAGAAAGACAGACGACAATCACTCAAGTTGCGATATACAGTAGGCCTACGTGCAAGTGGTCTGCAAATACTGTAGGTGACTTGAAAATTGAGTGATAACAGTGAATACTGTCCTGATTCAACCTAAAAGCAAAAACTATTTTCTATAAACCACCATATTTGTATTTTTTTTTTTTAGCGTATGGCTTTTAGTGCCGGGAGTGTCCGAGGACATGTTCGGCTCGCCAGGTTTGTAGCTGCTTCGAGACGGACACCCAATGGGTGAGCTACAAGTACCGTTGGGGAGGAAATTTGGAAGGTGAGGACGAGGAGTTGGAAGGTAGCGGCTGTGGCCTATAGTTAGGGACCAACCCCGGCATTTGCCTGGAAGGAAGATGGGAAACCACAGAAGACCATCTTCAAGGTTGCCGGCGGGGGGATTCGAACCTCCTCGCCTCCCGGATGTGAGCGACTGCCAGCAGTCATGCCGTAACCACCACGGCTAACTCACCCGGTTATTTGTAGCGATCGGGTAGTGATGGTAAGGTTACATTGTTAGTAACTTATTTAAGGTGGCGAGGACTATATTATTTAACTTTTTCCTCAAGAAGATTTTCTTCCCCGGTAGACGTCACAGCTTATGTGAATGGAAGGGAGGGAGAGAGAGAGAGAGAGAGAGAGAGGGAGGGAATCACCCCTCACCAGGCACAACCCTAGCAGCAACCAACGCAGCTAGACTTAATTAGCGCACAACTCGCTTGGCGTGAATTGCAATGGCTTTACGCGCGCCTTTTGAGAAATATTACAGAAGGCTCATTAGGATTGATTATTATAAAAATACTATTTTTGTTCACCCTTCCGCCCAGGCGCAGATCTAGAGTTTGGCTTTGGGGGGGGGGGGGGGGGAGGGGGGACAGAGAATCGAAATTGTTAAGAAAAATGGTATCACTAAAAACGCAATCACAAAATAACCAAACGTACAAAACCAGACCAATTTTTTTGCAAGCTACATGGATAGCAATTTGATGCGTTTAGCGCACCAAAAATTTTCGTACAAATTGCAACGGCGTGTTTTGCGACTTTTACATCGAGCTTCGAGAAGTATCAAGGTACGTTACAGTTTCAGCAAGTCGAGTTGGTACCGACAAAGGGAGAAAGTCACAGCTTAAATTGCCAACCAAGCTTGCAGTTTGGACGTCAGCAAAAATTGTTGATGCGAAAAAAGCCCCCAATTCCTATCCGTGCATTGCTGCACATTCAGCGTGATATCACTATAAACATCGTTGCGGTAATCACAAGGTTTGCTAAACAAAATAGACGAGTTGATTTTGTTATACGAGTATAAATAAACGTTTTTATATCAGGTATGAAATTGTAAATATGTACAGTTGTAACAGAACATAATAATTGCAATAAAGATATTTTCAGTATTGAATAAAATGAAAAAAACTGTTTTTCAGGTAAAATTCGTTAAGTTTTATTTGTCTGGTTATTGTGTTTTCGTTTTTTGAGTTTGCAAAACAATTTGGTTTCCCTTTGGAGGGGTCATGACCTCCGTGACCCCCCCCCCCTCCCCCCGCCTTGAATCCGCGCCAGCGTTCCGCCCTGTGCGGAGACATAACAAACCAACCTAGAAAAAATAATTCTATATACCGGTACTTAACATGAAATATTCAGCAGATATCTCTACCTGAAAAATTATCTGCAAAATAAATTGCCGGCCAAAAATGAACGTAACACTTGGGGAATGTAAGTTGCCGAAAAGTATTTAATAATTACGTTCATTATAATGGTTTTCTTTTTTTTAAGTCTTGGGGCAAAGGATCATGTTTTGTACATTTGTGAACAAGAATATGAAAATATAGGCTACGGTTTATAAAGGAATTCTGTCGCCTAGGATTGAATTTGGATTTTTATGGCGGTATCCGCATTAACTTTACAGCTTCACGCTTCCGCTATTATTGGGATGTGATAATGGAGATTGATTGTGGCAATGTCGGGCTCTTATCTAACGACTTGTTATTCAGTACTTCTTACAGCATCAAGAAGCTTAGTTGCAGAAAAGATTGGTGAAGACAGAGTGTGCAAGGATGTGTTGTGACGTTTTAGAGGCAGTTATTTATGTGTAAGCGCAAAATATTGGAAATAAAGTCTGTTCATGAAAATTTTCCAAAAGCAAAGAACTTCATTTAATTTCATCTGAAAGGGAACTTATAAGTGAAACATTATATTTTCCTTAAAATGAAGTTACTGATTATCTTCCTTGCATTTACTTACTTACCGGTACTTACTTATTTACTAAGTCGGTCCTCTTGTACTTTGCGGTGTCGAGGTTTGGCAGAGAGATCTCCAGGCTTTAGGCCGGTTATGTCTCTTTGATTGATTTTAGTATGGTAATTTTGGAATAGCAGGGAACTGGCTTGCTGCTTCCTAAGTCTGGTGGAAGGGCTGCTTCCTTTTGGCCTCCAGACCTGCCATCTGGGTGCTTCACTGCTTCGATGTATTTGGCAGTTACTTCCTGAGATAGTGCAATATTCTATGGCACCCTCAGGTGCATCCAGAACCCTCCTCCTTTCTCAACACGGGCTTGGGACCGGCAGTGGCAAAGTTTCCCTTGTATTTAAGATTCAAAATAATGCAAGTAAAAATAATAGCTTTGTGTTCATTCTTTGAAAATACCCAAGTGATTTTTCTGTTATGTAAATATGTACATATTTTATTTCCAAATATAACTTGATTGCATGGGCCATACGCTAAATAAATAAATAACCCAAGTGTCACGCTTTTGTGTTGGCCGGCAGTGTAGAATAATTCTATTTATTAAATAACTCAATTGTAATATACTTTTGCCGTTACTTTTAAGGTATGTTTTTCTGTGCAGCTTTTGACACTACAGGAGGCTACCTAAATCCTGTGCTAGCTACATCACTGAAATACGATTGTGAAGGAAACACATTCGAGGAGCACATCATAGTATATTGGGTAGGGGCCTGCTTGGGAGCTGTAGCCTCTATCCATCTGCTCAACCATCCAACCATCCAGAAGCTGTTACTTGGCAAAGAGAAGGCAGACTGAGCATCATCACAGCAATAAACGTTCAAGCTACCCATCGAATAAACAGTTCACCTTTACATGTTTTCCAATCATGCTCTTTGTATCTTCAGAAACAACTTAAGGAGTTTAAGAAATGAGGACCACTTAAGGTATAAGGTTTATACAGTGCAGACGGACCTGACAGAACAAATAAGTGTCTGTTGTTTTGTAATTTTGTAAGTATAGAATCAGTTTAAGGTCTAGATAATATGCATGAAAACAATCAGTTCATGCATTTTCACACTAGCTCAATATATGACCCTAATATACATCTATGATTACAGCTTTACCTTCAACATCAATAGTACCTTTGCACCTTAACTATCAATCAAAGGCATTTTTAGACGCACGCTTCAAATCATTTACTGAAATTTTCAAGAGCAAGGGGAACATATAAGAGCTCTATAGATCAAAATAATAAATGTATGAACACACAATCCACCACACCTGGAAGTTCTAAGGAGTGAACAGGCCTATATTCTATAAAATGCACACTTCAGCTTTTTGAAGTATTTTAAAAAGTGCACTGTACTTATCGTTAACATGAAAAGAAACTGCTGTAGTGAAAACACCAGTACATCTAGACATGTTGATATTAAGTAGATGATGGGCCTATACTGAATACTTGAAAGCCTATTGATAAAATTTGAAAATATCTTAGGCACATTCAATGACTTCGTTAGTCACTGCCTTACGTCGATTTTTGCATTTCCCTACAGGAATGGAAATGCTCCAAGTTTCCTTCCATGCCGTATGTGAAATGATGGCTAAATAAAAATATAAACAAATTAAAGAAGAATATACACTTCCATCCAAAGTCGCATTACTAAGACAATTCTTCATCTAAGTAACAGCCGTTTCTGTAATGACGAAACACCAAAGTATTCGATTAAATACATAGGAACGAAGAGTATTGACTTAATTACACTAGCAGAGCATCTAGTTAATAGTTATCTATTTGAATGAATTTTCAAATTCCAGAAATTGAACGTTAGAAAAGTTTACGTCATATCATCTCTAATAGTTTGATGAACGTTCTTAATGCCACTGATTGGTCAATGATGAAAAAAAGTGCCACGTGTCTACTCCCAATATACAGTATATATACTAATATAGCCTATACCAATGAATTATTTCCTGATGCAACTAAAATCAATTAATGCATATTTTGACCACATGTAGCACAATTATCCTACCTGTTTTCCACAAGCTGACATATTATTCATTATCCCTTGTCTTCTCCATTCTAATTCTTTGCAATTTTTTTGGGTGAAAGTAGCCTTCGAGGGATGTTAAGTTTGAAGCTTTAGATTGTATTTGACTTGCGGCACCGTAGAAAAAGACGATGTGGCCAGAGCCTATATAATATTCCTTGAAGGCTGGATTAGATCGCCCAGTGATTGTGACAACAGACTGAGTCGTAAGGTAGGGGACAATGTTAAACCCTTACACCTACTACTTGAGCTTTCAAGTAGAGAAGCTATTCATCACATCATAGTGGTAGACACCCTTTCTACACATAATGTTAACACCCCGTCCTAAATATTAAGCCTTGGACGAAAATAGGAGATATTAGGTAAATATTTCACTGTTGTAATTCAACCTGTTGAATTCCCGAAACAGAAAACTAACCGAGATATGCAGTAGGATCTAAAGCAGATTTGTGTAAGTACGGAGAGTCGGAATCGACTAAACGAATCAAGAGAGAGAGAGAGATATGTGTAACATTTAAATTATTTTAAATTCAATTTGTGTGAACTGTAATCTAGTCATTATACAAAGAACCCGTATAAAGAAAGGTATCGACATGAATGAGACATGCATGCTATGTTACGAGAACGATTTTCACATTTCACATCACATGGAAATGTGACGTGATAGTTCTTAGACTCTTTGTTAAAAACACCAAAATGTGTACAAATTGTTATATTTGTTGTTCCTTGTCTTTAAATATCACCTGTGATAATATATATGAAATTTTATTATGTCCTGTTTTTTGTTATTCACTCCTACTACCTTAATCCTGAAATATTTGATACAATGAAAAGCCTTATTTTAAGAAGTAGCCACTTTCTGAGCAATTAATTATTATTAATCGATTGAGTTGAAACTTTCCGAGGACCACCTCGTGGTATAGCGGCTATCGTTCTTGGCTGTCACCCCGGAGGTCCGGGCTCGATTCCCAGCTCTGCCAAGAAATTTTAATTCTAAGTGTGAGGGCTGGAACGGGATACACTCAGCCTAGTGAGTCAAAACTAAGAAGATGAGGGTTTGACTCCCACCTCAGCCATCCTAGAAGTGGTTTTCCGTAGTTTCCCCCACTTCTACTCCAGGCAAATATTGGGATGGTTCCTAACTTAAAGCCACCTTAACTTCCTTCCCAATCCTATCCCCAATTTACAAATATACACACTAATACAGCCATCACAATAACACAGGTTATCACACAAATGTCACACACACAAATACTTAGGGCTATATGAGCACGATGTCGCAGCCCCTAAAAATAAGCAACAACAATTTTTCTGAGTAGTATAAGAGTAATTCGGCACACAGGATAAGCTTTATTTAAATTCGAAATACAAAATCGGAGGTTGGTGGCAAATTGAATAGACATGGCAATTTTTTTGCCATGGTAACTAAAATAACGAGCTTGGAAGTTTTACTTCTGTGGCAGTAGGTTTTGGTGTTGTTTCTTTATTTGATACTGTATGATTCATGAGGAGGAAACTGATTTTGCTGACATTTCCAAAGTAGGGCAGGGCAGAAACGTATCCATTGTGCCCGTCAGAGGTGGTGATCTGGTTAACACCAACCGTGTATGGCCTCACAGACAACCCCATCCTCCAAACACACCACCTGAGAGGATCGGATGCACTTCTTATGGGGCTAGCCAGCATAAGATTCAGCATCCCGCAAGAATCAGGTCCAAACGGAAGTAATGCCATTGACACCCATAGAAGTATACCCTCAAAACACAAATCTAGTAAATGAGAACACCCAGGCTTAAGTAAAATTCGAAGAAATTGTTTATTCAGGAATCAAACCCCTATCCTACTATCGGAAGGTTTGAATCGGCTAATCCGCAAAGCTAATATAAAAATTTAAAAAAACTACCTGAATTAACTTATCCCTCTCGAATAGTCCTAATTACATAAAAGAAAGCAAAAGCAACGCTTGGGATGTGGTACGACAAACAATCCTGATTGAAAATACAAGTAAGGATGATGAGTCCAGATAGAAACATCATAAACCAATAAAGTCAAACATGACAGCAAAACTAAATTATTCTAGTACCACTGCCGTAATTACATTTAACATTACCTAACATAGCTAATCCTACTTGACAATAAACTACGGCGAGAAGCATCCGTGGAAAGGAATAAAAATAGACCATTTCAAAGCTAGGATGTTAGTCATAGTATTATACCAATTCAAAATACAATAATTGTACAATAACAAAATACATAACAGTTAGGACAATAGGGTAACACACATAAATAAATAATACACTCAATAATATTGTTATTAATAAAGCCTGCGTACCCAAATCAGAAATATGTTTGCTTCTAATTGTCATCTAAACATGTATAACTACATTAGCGTACGCACAGTAAAACTGCGTCTGATAACGCATGTTATCACCTGGCCCACGAATTACCAACTAACTGTTGCCAGTGATCTCCGTCGGTCGAATTTGTGTCAGCTCTCTAAAATTAAATTTTCGTGAGGAAATACCTTAAGCACAAAGCGTCGGTCAGCTATCAAACGTTGGTCATAATTTATGCAGATATTATTTATTGAACTCAGTAACATCGTAGATTTATGGTTAATTAGATTCCATGATTTATTATACGGCTTATCTCGTTGGTTTAAATCATTGTTTATGACGATTGAACATATGACGCAAGGCTGCGAAACGTAAGACTCCATAGAGTTACTTACTCAAAACGTGACACTAAACAGTCACGTACAATAGCATAAGCTACAAAATGGCTCATAGAATAACCTTTGCGGCAAAATAGCTCGCAAGAAAAATATACCTCGGCCAGTTTAGCAACAAGGCTTTAGAACTGCCGGCAATCATCATGTCAAAAACACGGACATAAAAATACCATCTACAAGAATGGACACCATAATAACAAATTTAGCTAGCCTGATACATAAATGTCTATCGATAATATCTGAGAAACCTCTCATAAAAAATAGAAATCATGACATGAGTAATTCCAATCGCTTACAGATCATAGCGATGTTTCAAAATATGGGACTTTTTAATCACCCTGTGCAAATATTCAGCTTCACAGCTGTGACCTTGGTCTATAAAACCTTCTCAACATGGCTCGAAAGCATTCCTTAACAAAAATGTAACATTCTTAAAACTCGTTTGGCAGTCAAGGTCTCACAATGAGAAACTCTGAATTGTGGGTATTGCGTAACAAGTTCGTGGCCTTGAGCGACTGTAGCAAGTCCTCTCGTATTGTGTGTATCACTGTCTATCAAAACTTTGCATACAGAAATGCAGTAAAATGTCATTACACTGGGTTCATTTATCATTGTCCAAACCATGGCCCTTTTTAAACAAACAATGAGTATAATGCAATGTCCTAATCCTAATAAGCGTGGTTATGTAGAAATACGTAGTAAGATATGAATGCTTTTACATGGCAAAGAACACAATCAGGAAGACATGCGACATGTCTGAACTGCTTTGCTTTTCTTGAAAGATATCCCACTGACTGTTTTGTAAAATCAATAACTTTCACGTGCTCGTTCTTGGCACAAACAATAATAGTAAGACAACACTCTAGCCTTCTAGTGTTGTGAAAATGATACTATTTAGTGTATTCGGGACTGAGACTGTTAAACAACAGACTGCTCGTACACTTTAGCATTCCTTCTGGAATAATGTGGTACCTTGATCCACTAAAGAAAAACTTAACAAAATTCATAACATTTAGTGAGTGAACCTCTCCTCGTAAAATCATACGCCCGTCAGTGGCGTGAGAATAAATACATGAATAGGGTGCCAAAGAAATTAAACATCGGATTACAATCCTCCCATAAAAAGCAGCATGAGCTGTCTAAAAAAATTATAGCTCTCAGCTAAGCAAACATCTAAGGGCTCCTAATATATGAATATACAAAAATGTACAAAATGCGGCAGCGTGTAAAAACGCCATGGGTGTCTCACCAGTCAGCTTCGAATCAAACGATGCAGAAGCTGGCAAAGCAAAAAATATACCGTACTAGAACAATGACTACAAAAAAAACCTACCTATATGACTGTCATCATCACTGTTGCTACGAAACTACTCCACCATGACCGATAACCTGAACAGCAAGGCAATTTACTGGAAGACTCACGGCGGATTGTGGTTCACCTCATTTCCAACAAGGAAATTTGAGGGGTCAATCAACTCCTCGTGGCAGAAAGGAAATTCTATCATTCCTGAGGCTTTAAGTCCAGTCATTTTTCTTCCTCTTCTTCCAGTCCATAATGCGGTTAGTTCCTCGACATCTCCTCCATAAGCATGGCATAAGCTTCCATAAGCATCATAGTAACGTGGGAACAAGTTAACTCCACGTGGTTGAGTAGCAGCATGTCGCAGACTGATGAAATATGACTAATCACTGAATTTAAGTGTAGGTTTGGTATGAGTAACACTGACTCTACACTTTGCAAACTTTTATCAAAAGAATGGCCTGTTGTCTGCTCACAGAATTTACAGATACGTCTGGTATCTATCACACAGATTCTATTACTTGTAAAACTTCCATCGCCGAATATCACAATGATCGTTAGGCGTAAAATTCCGGATTTTATGCAGCACGGTCTTATATTATGTAATTTGTGTAATCACGCTATAAATCACGGTGATAGGCCTACTGTTAATATTCGAGATTCACGACTTACACATAAATAGGCATCTGCCACGCGATACAAGTGCTCACCACGTGCAGATCTGTAAAAATCTAAGTTTACAAATTCGGCATGAATTTCACATCGACATTGTCACTAGTATAATACTCACAGTCTTTATATCACTCACAAGCACAATATGTGCTAAAACAACTCAATGAAATCAGATTCACTGATAAAACGTGGACAACTATCGTCCCAAACCCGGGTCTACTCAGACCTTAACAAATGCACATCTATGCGTGACCAACACGCGTTAGGGTATGCTTCCTCTCGGAAGCTGATGTTCCGGGATCGACACTTACAAAGTCGTGCAGCGACTAATTATGTCCGGTTCGCATCTCTGCGATGATATACCTTCATGAAAAATAATCAATTATTAAATCACCACAACGTGGTAAATCATGCACAATGACGTGTTATGATTTATTCAAGTTTGCATTATTAAAGCTCCATCTTTAATTCATCAGGAAAAATATTCACAGAATCTTGGCAAAGTCAAAAGTATGTCTGAAGCTCGAGCATGCTTCCTGGGTACGTTCAGCATATACTGGTTGTAAAATAACCTTGCTTCCAGGATGAGCTAATTCGGGCTCATCATAGGGGGAGGGGAAGCTGCAGGCCCATCCGAAATTCCTAGAAAAATAGATTTAAAAACAACGATAAATTTTGACGTGATTTAACCATTATCAGCCTACTTTTCTATGCCCATGATCGCGGGTTCAAACCCGGCCGAAGTCGTCGGATTTTTAAGAGCGTTAAAAATCCCTCAGTATGCCTTCCTTCGGAGGGGAAGTAAAGCGGGCGCGGTGGTCCCATGTCATAGATTTATGGCATGTCAAAGAACCTTCCACTAATTACACCTGTGTGAAGCTAAATTATAGGTTAAACAATTTGAATAACGCTCTTAGGTTCCAACGTTCGTCACCAGGAGCCGACTGCGATGGCGTCTAGTAACCATGGTCTGAGTTAGTAGTCGTTGACGGTGGCGTTTGGCGGCAAAAATAGGAACCACTTGAAAATTCAATGTCGGCAGTCCTTACTTGAATTAAAATTAAAAACATATAACACACTAATACAGCCATCAAAATTACCACCGGTTATCAGACAGATTCTACACACACCCAAAATACACGGGGCTACATGACCGCGTTGTCGCAGCCCCTAAACTGAGGAACCAACCAACCAGCCAACTTTCCTCATTTTGCAAAAAGTAAAGATCTGTAGCCCTACCTGAATATCTCACGGCTATATTTGAAATTGATGTCAGTGCTACCTACTGCTGGAAAATCGGAATTGACATTTGAGCTCTATGTTGGATATCTCAGTAGTTATGCATACGAACTATTCCATAATTGGCACACATATAGATAAGAACATTCCAGATTAATTTTTAGAAGTCCATACATGCCAGTGATGCCAACATGAATCTTAGCATGCCGATAGATCCAATTTTTAAATACATCTATACTATCGATTGGATTTCAAACAAATTTCGTATGTACTATGTGTACTACAACAGATATGACTACGTATTCTAAAGAGCCACCAGGGCTGTCAACTGTTAACAAAATGGTCTCTCTATGTTTTAACCCTAATATCAATATATCAGAAAGTATGCAAGCCAACAGCTCTAAAATGTCCACACGTATAGTACCTGACATTCTACTTTAGTTTAGTGTAACTTATATACATCAGTGCTGCCAACACGATTCTAAGCCTGCTGATAGGTCCAGTTTTCAAATGCATATAACTTTTATACTAACAAATGGATTTCAACCAAATTTCGTATATGCTTTGTGTACCTTAACAGTTATGACTATGCGTATTCGTAAGAACCAGCAGGGCAGCCAACTGTTAATAAATGCGTCCTCTATTTGTTTAATCTTAATATCAATATATCAGAAAGTATGCAAGCCATCAACTCTTAACTTTGCGCACGTATAGTACCTGACATTCTAGATTAATTTGGAGTAACTAATATACCTCAGTTCTGCCAACATGATTTTAAGCTTTCTGATAGTTTCAATTTTTAATTACATGTAACTTCTATACTAACAAATTGATTTTATCCAAAATTGGCACTATAGTAGATCGTAATATTTCAGGTTAATTCTGAGCATCACATACCTACATTGTTCCCAACATGATTTTACGCGCAGTGATAAATCCAATAACAAACAGCATGTAACGTCCATACTATCCATTAGACTACAACCAAATTTTGTATGTGCGTTCTATACCTTAAGAGATGGAACTAAGAATATATTTAGAGTCACCAGGGCTGCCAACTGTAGTAAGTTACTCTATAAGGCTACACTATTTCAGGTGTATTTCAAACTGCATAACTTAGAAATGTTAGTATTACCAACTTGATTTCGTCATTATTCTAGATAGGTCTATATAAATTGGCATGAATCTTAAATTTTAAGAAAAGTAGGCTCTTTAGTTCGTCGCGGAACTACTTGTTTTGTTCCAAGCTGTGATTGTATTTCTTAGGATTATTATCAGTCAACTCACTAGCGTAGCAGAGCGGTCTAGGCATGTTCCATGGCTGGGCTGGATAGATCCGATGTTCGAATCCCGGCCCTGACAGCAGACATTGAGTTTGGTTTCCTCGCAAGTATTTCACACCCTAGGTACTCAATTTCAAATAGTCCCAAGGAACCTACCCCAGTCCTAGACCTAAATACAGTTACACACACACCTACAGTACAATAACACATGTAGGCTAATCAGGCCCATTACATATTCTGACGAATAATCTATACTTTTATTCTCTACCTTATTGTTGAAGTGTTTGGAAAGAGAAATTCACAATAATTTGTTGTTGTTGCTATTTTATTTGGGGGGCTTGGACATCATGGTCATTTAGCCCCGTGCACTTGCGTGTGTGTAGAATGAATTTGTCTGATTACCTGTGGTATTGTGGAGTCTGTAGTAGTAAGTCAGGGGAGGATTGGGAAGGATGCGGCCGTGACCTTAAGTTAGGAACCATTCCGTCATTTCTCTGGGAAACCACGTAAAACCACTTCCAGGATGGCAGAGGTGGGAATGGAACCTACCTCTTCTCAGATTTGCCACACGAGGCTGAGTGTACCCCGTTCCAGCTATTAGATCAGAATTAAATTTCTTGTCAGAGCCGGGAATCAAACCCGGACCTCCGGAGCGACAGGAGGTGGTCTCACAACATATTTTATGTCTCATATTATTTGATAAATTTGTCGTACTGTAAACAGTTTAGATATGATTAACATATATCATTCTTTTCGTGATTTTTTTCTTTCTTTTTATTATTATCATGCCTCGGTAAAGTCATGCATGCTGCTGAATCCAGCCCCCAATTAAAATAAATCCTAGATTCGCGCCTTAGATATCACTACAGTTGAAATTTGTATAATGTGTTTTCTATCTCAAGGCATTGCTACTATACGTAGTCAAGGGGCAGATGACCTCGCTGTTCAGCCCCTTAAAACAGCAATAACTAACTGTACGTATAACTCGTGGAAGCTCTATAGTCTAGTTGGTTAAAGTTGGCACATAGCCAGGCTTGATTTTTTCAAAGCTTGTATTTATTTTCCCGGTGAATAGTATGTATTCATAACGTTACCGTACATACCCTGTTGATGAAAAAAATGTTTTAGTCTATTTCCTGTGAAATACACACTGTATTATTATTATTATTATTATTATTCTCTATTATTATTATATTTTTTATTAGAAATGTCCTTCAGTATAAGGAAATACGAAAACAAAAGGGGTTTATTAAATTGTAGACAGCCAAAGGAATTTACTGAAATGTGCCCTGAAAAAGAAATCCAAGAAAACCGGTATGTCCTGTAAGCCATCATAGGAAGGAATCGTGTTTATGTGACGGACGCAGTCAGATCCGCCAACGCCTTGCCATTGTTTGACCGGTTTCTAAGTTATGCGAGAGCCATCTGGATCCTCCTTATGAATGAATGACTATTGTTTCTTTCAAGAGTGTAGAAGCCTGGAGCTCTAATCTCTTTGGCTCATGGCCTCCTTGAAAGTTCCGGATTTACAAAAAACGCGGGTAAGCTGTGTTTTGTTAGAGAGGTTATGTTGGAAGTGTCCTGGAATGGCGGCAGATGGTTTCGTATTTTATTGATGGAATAAACGAGGAGTGTGAAAAGCTATTGTCGCCGAATAATTTTGAACCACGAGAACGGTACAAAATTGGTGTCTTTAGTTAGTTAGTTAGTTATTATTGTTTTAAGGGGCGGAACTACGAGGTCATATGTCTGAAGTTGGGATAAGACGACTAAATAATGACTTGGCATTGGAAGATGTGTCTCAAGAATATCGTCTTGCATTACGAAATCATTGATACTATTTTAATGGAGATTCAAGTAAGATTTCATGACCGTGATAAATTGCAACTCTTAGGTTTTAGATTTCAACAAGTTTGAGCTGTATGGCAAACATTTTCCTGTCACATCCATGGGCGCCCGCAGGGCCCCTGGATTCTAGAAAAGTAAATCTATATGAAAATCAGACTGAGAACAAAAAACCCGGCCGAAGCCGTCGGATTTTTTAAGAGCGTTAAAAATCCCTCAGTATGCCTTCCTTCGGAGGGGAAGTAAAGCCGGCGGTCCCATGTCATAGATTTATGGCATGTTAAAGATCTTTCCACTAATTACACCTGTGTGAAACTAAATTGGATAGGTTAAGAATGTAAACAACGCTCTTAGGTTGCTACGTTCGTTGCCAAGAGCCGACTGCGGTGGCGTCTAGTAGCTAGTTCTGAACTAGGCCTAGTAGTCGTTGACGGTGGCGCTTGGCGGCAAAAGTAGGAACTATTTGAAAATTCAAAGTTGCAGTCCCTACTTGAATTTAAAAAAAAAACAGATACACACACTAATACAGTCATCACAATTAACACCGGTTATCAGACAGATTCTACACACACCCAAAGTACACGGGGCTACATGACCGCGTTGTCGCAGCCCCTAAACTAAGGAACCAACCAAAAGACTGAGAACAAAGGTTCTTTGCAAAAGTGTTTACAGTATTCTAATTAATGTTGTGCTAAATATAAATACCTAGGATATTTAACCTTTCGTCGGACGCAACATTAAATATAGTGGCTGTGGGCGCATTAAGCCTGTCTGGCACACCTCAGAAATATGAATTTTTAAAATTCGTTCTCTACATATTACGTAATGGAGCTCGATCAGGCGCAATCTGCTTGGCAGATCACTTTTGCAACAATAGCTAATGTGCAGGAGGGTCATTGACAAACTGCCGATATGGACTTCAATGACATGTGAAAGAGGCAACTACTGAAAGGTGGAAGTGCGTTCGCCCCCGAGAATAACAAATATGAGATAAGAATTAATTCGTGTGCCTGTCAGATCAGTTGTATCCACCGGAAGGTTAAGATCATCCTACATATCTCAGTTATGCAATGGTGCTGGTGTGCTTTCGCTTTAAATTAGACACTTGAGTAATATTACAAAGGAATATTGTAATTTATATGCACGTGCATTCCATTCGTGTGTATTGTGTTTTCTATGAACGGCCGCCTAGACTGTGTGTGTGCTTCTAGTATTTATAGTATTCATTTATTTCGTGTGTATCGTCTACAAATGGATTTATATTTCAATTAAATGTAAGTAATGTAATCTTATTATTATTACATTCGTTCAGCCCCCTAAGGAGCACCTGGAACCATTAAAATAGCACTGGAATTCGTCATCTTTTTGAACTTCTTATTCGCTCAAAATGTCTTCATTCTTTCACTCTGGGCCTGCCGTCTTTCTTGTGTCCAGGAGTTTTGGAGTTTCAAGCTTTTCTCGGATGGATTCTTGGGTGCAAATTTGTGGGTGTTGATCTTTTGTCTGTATGTAGTCCTTGTTGTAGCCATTGGATCAATGTCGACGACAGTTAGGTCCATTTGTGTATCTACTAGACGTATTGACTAGACGGAACATAGTGTATTTCAATTTTTAGCCTGTTTTCATTTTATGAAAGAATAGGGTTAGGAGATCACCTTTTGTCCGTGTGTGTGTGTTTGTCCCTAATAACTTCTAAACGGCAGTAGCGATTTTAATGAAACTCGGTGAAGTCATAGAACTATTTCGGCCGACACCGACCGTAACCTTCAAATTTTATTACGTCTCACCAATCCAACATGGTGGCTGTGCGAAATATTTCACCGTTTCACCGGTATTCCATATCTCCGAAACTATTACTGATATCACCCTGAAGTTTTGTACTGTGATAAAGGGAGTAGTGTGGTAAGGGGAAAGCTGGGCCACTTAGCAAGTTGTGAGCCCCTGCGACCTTGGAATGGAAGGAGTCATGCTAGGAGGGAATGCTTGGATTCGTTTTCTTCGTCTCGTTGCGCTCTTTACGGGAATGTAGGCGCTGAAAAGGTGAACATAGGGTTTTGGGTCAAAAATGCGTTTTCCACATTTTTGCTAATTTTTGGAAAATCGAAAACGTGATCATGACGTGCGTGCTAATATTCTTTTCGTCTCGTAGTCCTCTTTACGGGGATGTAGGTATGGTAAAGGTAAAAAGCTGGAAACATGTTGTTTGTCAAAAATGGGTTTTTCTGATTTTCCCTAATATTGCGAAAACTAAAAACGTGATAATGACGTGCGTGATGGTACTTTTTTGTCTCATTGTACTCTTTACGGAGATGTAGGTACGGAAAAGGTAAAAAGCTGGAAACATGGTTTTTTGATGGAAAATGGGTTTTTGGGATTTTCCCTCATATTGCGAAAACGGAAAACGTGAGGATGATGTGCGTGGTAGTATTTTTTCGTCTCATTGTCCTCTTTACGGAGATGTAGGTACGGAAAAGGTAAAGAGCTGGAAACATGTTTTTTGATGGAAAATCTGTATTTGTGATTTTTCCTAATATTGCGAAAACTAAAAACGTGATGATGACGTGCGTGATAGTATTTTTTCGTCTCGTTGTCCTCTTTACGGGGATGTAGGTGTGAAAAAGGTAAAAGGCTGTAAACATGTTTTTTATGGAAATGGGTTTTTGTGATTTTCCCTAATATTGTGAAAACTGAAAACGTGATGATGACGTGCGTGATAGTATTTTTTCGTCTCGTTGTCCTCTTTACGGGGATGTAGGTGTGGAAAAGGTAAAAAGCTGTAAACATGATTTTATGGAAAATGGGTTTTTGTGATTTTCCGTAATATTGGGAAAACTGAAAACGTGAGGATGACGTGTGTGATAGTATTTTTTTGTCTCTTTATTCTCTTTACGGGGATATAGGTATGGAAAAGGTAAAAAGCTGGAAACATGGTTTTCTTATGGGAAAGGTGTTTTTGTTAATTTTCGAGTTATTTGGAAAACGAATCAGGTGATTTTTATGACGGGCATGTTGATGTATGTGTGTGGTTGTTCTTTTTACGGGAATGTAGGTATGGAAAAGCTGAAATCATGGTTTCCGTCATTTTTTCGAGATCGTTGAGGAAAATGGGGAAAAGGTAAGAAACCAGATTTGAAGTCACGTTATGTTAAACGCTATGATGTTGGTAAAACACCTATGCTTTATTATTATTATTATTATTATTATTTGTCATGGCTTGACTGGGCTCACACGCAGAGAGAGGACTTGCTTGATGAAATGAGAAATGAAAGCATTGAGACTGACCCACGGCGAGCCAAACAAGACAAGGGGTCTTATCATCGTACGTGCTTTGCAGCCAGAGAGAGATAAGAGGCAGGTGTCATTATACAGTGTGCGGCTTTATACTGTGTATGTTATAGCCTTGGTTCATTATGGATTTATCATCCAACGCAAAGTTTGAAACGATGGGTGGGTTATAACATCATGATAAAAGATTGGCATGGGCTTGAACAAAGAGGTTATTGGACATGTAATAAACAAAAGGGTGGGATTAATGAAAGGTAATGTGATACCTCTTTTTGGAAAGGGAATTTTTTTCTAAATAACTAAATAAATAAATAGGGTTTTATTACAAAAAAATATGTTTATTGGCCCATGAATTAAACGTGGAAGGAAACCCTAACCACTTTACAAAATATTTTGCACCTTTGACTTTAATTACTCGTTCAATGAGATAATCGTTGGGATATAATGTTTTTTGCACTTCTTCATAATAGAATCGTCCTTGAATGGGTTGACCGCTCTGATCTTCTATGAGATACGTCCTTGGTTGACCTAGCTTGACTTGGCGAATTTTAAAAATTTCTGTCGACCATTGTGGAGTATACGATTTTGAAAACACACCTCTATGTTTACTGATGCAAACAAAATCTCCAATTTTAAGGCGATGTCGCCTTGGGTATACCCTTTTTATAGGGTTAAACAGTCTACTGAGTCTGGGTAGGTTCTTGGTGACGAGGCGAGGTTTCATGCCGATGGTGGAATAATAATAATATTGTATGGCCTCGGGTGCCTGGTGCAAGCTTTGTTAATTGACACCCAGAGGGTAGCTTGCATGTCGAATTTCGTCGCTCCTTTGAACGCTATGAAAGTCAAGGAGGTTAGATATCTAAACTCCTTGACACTACAGCGCTTTCAAGTAGAGAATGGAGGAACTTTGTGTTGGCGGAAAATCCCGAGATTAATTTTGCCATAAACACGGCCTACTGAATTCAAATGGGTTCTTTAACATGCCAACAACGTATGACCTGAGTGTCGTGATTTTTGTCGCCTTCAAAAATCACTTACCACGACCAGGGGCGAACCTGCAATCTTGGGGTTGGTAGTCCGACACTATAACCACTCACCCACCGTGACAAGCGATGGTGGAATGAATGGTGTTGTTGCAGCGTGACACAAGTTGAGGTAACCAGTCTATTCATCGATAGGAACCATGTATTGTAAACTCTTTCCACATATAACTCTTAATGTTCGATTGAAGCGTTCAACTACGCTAGCTTTGAGATTGCTATAGGTGGTGTAATGGTGAATATCCTTAGATTTGAGAAAACTGGAGAAATCCTTGTTGAAAAATTCTTTCCCCTGGTCGGTTTGTAACAAGTGAGGTTGACGTTTTGATTGTTCAATTATATGTTGAAAGGCCTTTGTGACTAAGACACCAGTTTTATTTTTTACTGGTTGAACAAAAGCCATTTTGGAATAGACATCAATGACGGTCAACATATAGCGTACACCGTCGTTAACGTTAGAATAAGGTATCATTTCAACAAGGTCTGCCTGCCAAAGTTTATCGATTCCTTTGGAAATGACACGACGACGTTCATAAATGCGTCGGGCTGGTTTATGCAATTCATGAGCAATGCCCACTTTGATGGGGGATGGCTTATAAGATAATTTTAGCATCTCGGAGTTGTTGTTCAATATGGGCGATTTCTGCCTCATGTCCGGTATGACCAGCTTGTTTGGATGCATGAAGCAAGTATAAGCGCTCTACTAACTGATTGGGATTATTCCAAAAGGTTATATCTAGGTAGGGTTTTAATTTCTTAAACCTTACACCAGAGGCAGAGTGATGTTTTTGCTTACCAAAGATGTTTGCAATGATGGTTTTATATTTTTGGGTTATATTGGCATTGACCTGCTGAGAGGATTTATAGTTTCTTTTGTGAGCGTTGGTGTCTAATAAAATGGATTTATATTTAGCAAGGTCCTCGGACGTAAAATCTTGTGGCGAGGGGGTGCGAGAAAATAGCAGCTTTAACAGACCTGGTGTTAATTTATAGTTGATCTTTTTAATGACAGCTTTCGTACGAGCAAATTTAATGGATGAATCCCCAATTTTAAAACTATCATTCTCATAGCGAACACCATACGTGGTATCCGTCTTTCCAATAAATAGAAGGGTCAGGTACGGTTCCAGGGTTGCCCCATAATGTTTGATTAAAATGTTTTTGAGTTGAGCTTTATTTTGAGGGGTTGCCAAGACTTGTGAAAACGGAGACGATGTGGAGGAAGACGGTGTTGCCGCTATGACGGAAGATTTTTGTTTTGTTTTTAGAAACTGTTGATGGGGTGAGGATTTTCTTTCTTTCAGGACTAAATACGCTTTCGCTTTCACTTTGTTCATGTTGTTCTTCTTCTTCTTCCTGTCCTTGATGTTCTTGTTCACTAACATTAGAGGAGGAGGGGGAGGATTTTACCTGTCGTGTGGAATCTGTTTGAGTAAATTTTGAACTTGTTAAGGGTCTGGTTTGAGAGGTAGCAGCAGCAGTAGCAGCAGAAGCATTAGGTTTGAACCTCATGGGATCAACCGATGATGGAGCATGTTTTATCATGGGTAAAGGATTGACGTTTTTTAAACGTTGCAATTCACGAAATTGATGTCGGATCCTATTTCGTGCCTCAATAATACGCTGCATGATTTGAACATGTTTCTTGTACCCTATGGCGTTCGCCATGGTGAAGGTAAAGGCACACTAACAGGAAATGTCAAACCCTTGGTATTTTTAAACAGAAATAAAATGATCAAAACCCAAGCAATAACGTCCCTCACATCGTTCACTCTGTTTATTTATGACCAAACAGGCATGGGGATGATGGTTCAAACACGAATCACACAATTGCGTGAAAGCTGTAAAGGACATATCTGGATTCACATGATCTTGAAAAATATGATAGAGATTTCTAGAGTCTTGGCGGAAGAGAACGATGAGATTGGCATTGTCACGAATCAACTGTTTGGGGATTTTGGAATAGGTCTGAGCCAGATAAAAACAATCCACTTGTTTATGGCGTCCCATACTAAAATACTCTTGAATAATGGCCTGTCGTTGAGTGGCAATATCATCAAAAATTATAATGGAATCTGGTTGAATGCGGTCTGGTTGAATGACATCTTGAGGTGAGGTGAATGTAAAATAGCCCATGGCTTCTTTATTTAACGAAGACATAATTTGTTCCAGATACACGTACAGAGGCTGGTACAAGGATTTGGCAAAAATAGAAATATTTTGAAATCGTAGGCCATGAGGCGCGGTAATAATGTTCAGCAAAACATTTGTATTTCCACAACCCGAAGGCCCTACCATAATACATCAAACGGTAGATGGGAATAGGGTGCCATGACGTTTAGTTTCGCACACGGACAGTGATAGCTCTGAAACCAAATCAGAGCGGGCAAAGCATGGGGTTGTTTCACTAATTCCATTGAGTCGACGACTGAGTTTTTTCATGTGTGTATATGGTTTATATATATATAGGCAAGCGGTGAGTAGGATAGGTTAGTTAACGTCTATCACAATGGACGTGTTTGGGCGAGCTCGTGTAACCATGGCCACGGCCGCCTCTTTGTCAAAACAGTCACGAGAGGTGGCAACGAAAAGCTATGTCGATCGCAAAGTGCAAAGTGTCTATCACATGGCCCCGAGACTAACCGCTGAGGGCTATTCAGCCAATCATCACCGTATTATTGATGTGCAAAAGCCTCGAGACGAAAATGATGTCTGCACGAAACGATATGTGACCCATCAAATGAAAAGGCTTTATAAATTTGTCCCATCTGTATGTTTAGTGTATCTGTCAAATCAAAAATTGGACAATGGCAGAAACCATTCCCCACCACCACTGGTGAATGATGATCTTACCTATATGCTAGCTTCCGGTTTAAATAGTTATCGATTGCATTATGATGGTGTACTTCATATTAAATATGCCATGCCTGATGAGAAACATTTAAAAATACAACTAAACGGTGATAGAGTGTTGGTCCACAAACATCAAAGAGTAAATGTTGGAGATGAATTATCCTTTCATCTTATGCTTACGTTTGAGGAAAAGGAAGCTGGGGAAAACGGTGAATGATTTTCCGCTTTATATAGAATTGGAATATACTGCTATGAAATAAGGTTCTCTACGTTAGTTGTTATCGAATGTTTGTTGTGAAAGGTTCACCAAGTAGCACCATGGTGAAAAAAAGATATGCCATGAACATGAAAAAAACTAATCTCAAAAAGAGAAAAAAGCCAGGTCGGAAACCAAGTCGATCTGCCTCACACCCAGTGTCAAAACTTAAAAAAACTAAAACAAATCAAAAAGAGTGGCTATCAAAAAAGCTTTACAACCGGTGCGATTGTCTACAGCTCCGAAATCGCACCATCATGCATTGATAAAAAGAAAAGAAAGAAAGAAAGAAACAACGTGGGCGAGTCATTCCTGTTGCTAAGCGTGTTTTTTTTTTTGCCGGCTTTATTTGCAGGGTTGGCATCTTTGGGGTCCCTTTTGGGTGGTGCCACTACTGTAGCGAAAACCATAAAAGCCGCAGAGCAAGGCAAGCAACAACTCAAAGGAAGCGAGCGACACAATAAAACGTTAGAAACCATTGCTATGGGAGCTAGAAATGTCAATCCTTTAAAGCCAGTCTTTTATTCACAAGGCCTACTATCTAAGAGAAAAAAATGTCCATCATCGATAAGCGCTTAAGGCAACTGCCTCGTCATGCCATGACCCATAAAGAAGTGGAAAGCTATGCCAAACAACTGAAGATTTCTCATTTTCGAGGTGTATTTATGCGAAATGAATTACCCAAAGCACCGTGGAAAGAAGAACGAGCCATGATGAATTTAGATGATGATGCAGGCCCAGGAACCCATTTTGTAGCCTATGTTAAACAAGGTTCCTCAGTATGGTACTTTGACAGTTATGGAAATTTACCACCCCCGATCGAGTTGCTACGTTTTTTATCCACAAGGTAGTGAGTGGCCTAATGTCTAAGAGAAAAAAATCCATCATCGATAAGCGCTTAAGGCAAATGCCTCGTCATGCCATGACCCATAAAGAAGTGGAAAGCTATGCCAAACAACTGAAGATTTCTCATTTTCGAGTTGTGTTTATGCGAAATGAATTACCCAAAGAAAGAAGAACGAGCCATGATGAATTTAGATGATGATGCAGGCCCAGGAACCCATTTTGTAGCCTATGTGAAACAAGGTTCCACAGTATGGTACTATGACAGTTATGGAAATTTACCGCCCCCGATCGAGTTGCTACGTTATTTGGGAAACCGGGTAAAGATATTCTATAATGTGAATCGTCAACAAACCTTTGACAGTCAAGAGTGTGGACGTTTGAGTTTACATTTTTTATATAAGAGGTTGCGTTAAGCCAACAGTTGCATCATTATGAATGTCAACGCCAAGACCTTTATCGTGCACAGTCGCGGGCCTGAAGTGTCCCTGGATTTTTCCCCCATTGAATTGCATCCCGAACAATCCTATGTGCTAGGATTAATTTCTTTGGAAAGTTTCAACAGAATTTACAATATTCAACTGGATATTAATGACAAATTTTATTATGATGATTATATGTTGAGACTACCCCCTGGAGGTTATACCATAGACGATGTGCATGAAGCCATTAGCGTGTCGATGATAAAACAATTTGGTGTCAAGCCATTTGCGGATGGGACACACAAATTTGAACTTACAGCCAATACGATTTCTCATCGCTGTCGTATTTTCTCTACGTTTAACATTGACTTTGAAACATGAGTTCATTCTATTGGTCCTTTACTAGGATTTAAACCAAGAGTGTTGGCAGCTCACAAACCCCATGATTCAGATTATCCAGTGAAATTCATCGAGGACCATCACATTTCTGTGACTTGCAATATTATTAGAGACGTATTTACCAATCAAGAACAAAGCCATTCCCTGTATGATTTTATTGTCACCTCTCCTTGTGGCTGCATCATTCGTGAAAACCCTTCAGTGGTTCTATATCATCCTGTGTGTGTCAGTGATATTAGTAATATTACCTTACGCTTAGTGAATAGAAACCAACAACTGATTGCTTTGGACGCCAACACCCATGTGACCTACAAGTTGGTTTTAAAGACGTTATGAAATTTATCTATAAACCAACAACAACGTCTACGAGGTCGGTTAGTTGCCCGCCGTGTATGAAACGGTGGACACGAGTAAACCGACAACGCTTACAACGCATTGGTTATACGCTACACCCCAATCATGAACATGGAGCTGTTGCAAGAGTTAAATCCCATACAAGTGGAAGATGGCGTCGTGCGCATTGATATGCATTCCTATCAACCTCAAGCAACAGGACTGAATAACAATGACGAGATTCAATTCATCATTAACAATCAAGATATTTTTACTCTACCTCATGAAAGTGTCCTTCAAATTGAGGGTAAATTGATGAAAGCAGATGGCAGCACACCCACAACGTCTGCGTTGGCGAATCATGGTTTGGCTTTTCTGTTTTCTGAAGTACGTTATGTGATAAATGATATTGTCATAGATATGACTCGAAATGTGGGCATGACTAGTCTTATGAAATTATATCCATCCTATAGCGAGGAGGAAAGTAAAACGCTTTCTATGGCAGGATGGTGTCCCAACAGTAGCAATGACTGGCTAGTTCATACCGATGGCACTTTTACAGGCTTCCTACCCTTAAAATTACTCCTTGGCTTTGCCGAAGATCACAATCGTATTATTTTAAACGCAAGACAAAGTTTGCATCTGGTGAGAGACCGCAGTGACTATAATGCACTGAAAGGAGCCTCTGGCCAAGTGATAGACTCAAAAATTTAACTGCTTCGATTACTATGGAAAGTGCCCCATGTGACGCTCTCGGATCGTAAAATGCTAAGCATGTTAAATTTGATGCAAAAAGATAAAGCCTTGCCTATCGCCTTTCGAAGTTGGTGTCTACATGAATACCCCTTGCTACTACCACAGACACTCATAGTTGGAGTGTCAAATCGGCTCGCTCTACCGAGAGACCCCTCTATGTTATTATTGATTTTCAAACCAATAGAAAATACCAACAAAGCAAAGATGTCACCCTGTTTGATCACATTCACTCGAGAATATACGACTATTTTTAAATAATGTTTGCTTTCCCTATGAGGGGTTGGAACTCAATTTTTCAAAAAATAAGTTTGGTCCCCTTTATGACTTGTTTGCTAAATTTCAATCGTCTTATTATGAAAAAACAGGATTGCCCTATGCTGTCACCACAAGGGTTTAAAGCAAAAGCACCACTAATTGTTTTCGACTGTTCGTATCTAGAAGAATCTATGAAAATCACCACCATTGATTTAAGGGTAGATATTGAAACACAAGAAAATGTCCCAGACCATACCAGTGCCTACTGTTTGATTATTCATGCTAGACAAGTGAAATATCATCCTTTGTCCAATTATGTCACCAGCATGTAAGCCATCTGTGGTCGGGTGAAAGAAAAGGTCATCATTCATAGGATTGATAATAAGCGTCTGCATGCACACTATCTGTTGCGCTCTGGCACTGTGCACATATACAACAACAACAACAAACATCATGTGTCCCTCAATAAGCAACAGCAACAACAACAACATGACAGACAAACCATGGAATTTAAAATGTGAATTTAATCGTCTGAAAACTTTTGAAACATGGACAGTTCCCTTTATGGATTGTGGAGAATTGGCTGCGAGCGAATTTTATTACTTAAAACGTGGGGATGTGGTCAAGTGTATTTTTTGCAACATTGAAATTGGAAACTGGGAAATAGGGGATCGACCCTTTAGCGATCATCAGCGATGGAGTCCATCCTGCCCTCACCACAATCGCTATGATGTGGGCAATATTCCATGGAGTTTGAATTACCGTGTTATTGTACCAGACCCTGCAAAACTAGGAGATACCTGTGGACCGTATGTGCAAACTATTCATTTGAATGCTGTTCCAAATTAAGTCAACAAACTTTGTAATAAAAGTGTAAGTGTTTTTTATGTTATGAATAAAACCTCAAAAATATTTAGCTGTTGGTCAATTCATTTCTTTCTTTCTTTTTTTCCTAAATTCCTTTGACTTTACCATGTTAAACCATGGCGTGGGTTAGTTGTTGATTAGACATCAACGAAGTAACAAGTAAAAATAAAAGCATGATGCGTACACTCATCGTGGATTGTCAGGGGTTTAAAATTGCAGACAACAAATTTATATTTAAGGAAGTAGCTTTTATCGATTGTAGTACGTTTTGGGTGGCTAACCCTATTCATTTGGTGTTTAAACCTCCCTATGCTTTCGAGTTGCTTAGTGAAAAAGATAAAAAGCAGAGCCAATGGATTGAAAATCAATTGCAATTAGCACGGAAAAAGGGAGATATTTCTTACAAGTATCTTGACATCGTCATGAAAGCCCATTTGTCCTCGGCCAATGTCTTATTTGTTAAAGGGAGTGAAAATCGCCAGTGGCTTCAACCATTTTTACCCTCTCACTGTCAATGTATTGACCTTTTAGATCTGGGTTGTCCATCCCTGAAAACGCTCATGGACACTTGTCCTTGCGACAATATTCAGAATAAAGCCTTAGCGCATGCATGGCAATTGTTTCATTGGCTCACCACGAGTGCATGTTGGGGGTTGTTCAATAAAATTAAAACTGAAAGTGTATCGTCCAATGATAGCAGTGAGACGTGTACACGTGAGGTGATAACATCAACGTTATAGAAATGGACGCCACTACAATCGACAAGGCTATGGAAAGTTCTTTGTGTGCAAGAAAAAACTGATTAGCTTTACACAACATGAATTATTAGTCAACAAAGTCAACCCCTGGCACTATCCAGCCCATGACGGGCTAAGGCCGACATGAATTATTAGCACTACCTAAATCATTTCTTTTTTATGTTGCTGCCAACGCTGTCAAAGAAATTTGGGAAAAGGCGCCTGCCGAGTGGACTAACGACCCTGTATTGAGTGAACTACAACCATGCAGTCATTTTTCCCATCACAAGCAATTAACCATGGCAAAAATACCTTCCATTCGACAGTGTGCCACATGCAAATTAATGAAATTATATCATGGTCATAAAACTCAGTGTAAAGACATTGTTTCATCATTCCATGGCTGTCATGCGGAAAACAACCTCCACCTACCATGCTCTTCAGCAACCGTCGACAAACAACAACAACAACAGCAGCAACAGCAAGAACAAGACGAAGAAGAACAACAAAAAAGTGTTTTTCACCGATTGAAACCTCTATATCCCAGGTGTACTGGCCGTGGAATTATTGATAACATCATTAAAAACTTACAATTCGAAGCTCACTTACCTGCTTGCAGTTTCTGCGGCCCTGGTACTCGTCTTCAAGATCGTTTGAGGAGGGGGGATATGGGAATCAATGCTTTGGATCATGCATGCCTTAATCACGATATAGTCTATGAAAACAGTGATCCCACACTAAGACGCATTGCAGACAAAGTCTTGTTAAGCATTGCCAAGCAACGATTAACAGCTTCAGATGCCAGTCTATCAGGACGAATTTATAGTGATTGGTGTTATGAAGAGCAAATTACTTTTATCTAGATATGGACTTTAACATGATGAATTTGTTTTTAAAAAATGTATAGTATCACTGTTATCATGACAAAAAATAAATAAAAAGACAAGAGTCCATGTTGTGTTTTTTTCATTATTATTATTCACTCATAGTTTCATCATTATAATTAAATAAAATGTATAAAATGACATAAATGACAAACAATAAAAAGGGGACAGCAGTGCATCATTATAAAAAATACTAATTGTACTAAACCTATTTTTAAATCGCAAACAATCAAAAAAGGACAAAAGTCCATCATTATTCATCAATAGTAACATCATTATAATAAAAATAATCAAAAATTGTATAAAAATTGCTATAAATGCTATTTTAAATCACAAACAATAAAAAGGACAAGAGTCCATTATTATTATTGTTATTCAAAAAGTAAGTTGAAACGTCATGTGCTTAAGGCTCGCTTGTTGTTGATCTAACAACCACAGGTAAACCAAAATCATGTTTTAAAAGTACGTGATACTGGCGTATGAAATCTTTATCTACTCTAGAACCATGTTTTTGTTAAACGATTATTATTGAATAAAATAACATGTTATTAGAATTTGAAAAAAATAAACAAAGGTGTAGTGCAAAACCATGTCTGCAGTAAAGGCAATGTGACGTTAACTTTAAATTATTTATTTATTTATTTAGTAAATAGTGTATAATAGATTTCTTGTTAAAAATATGTCTCTCTCTCTAACCTTTTATTTCTTACTTGTGGCTGTGGTGCATAAGGGAGTGCTGAATGACCAAGCGAGCCTTAAGTGCATAACGTTTCAACTTATTAAAAAAATCTATTTATGTACATGAAAAGTAAAAAAAAAGGTAAACTAATTATAAACATGCATCATAGGCATGATTCTATTCACGTAGGCTAAGGCTTAAAAAAAACTCAAATTAAGAGAACTTACAAAAATTAGCATTCACCTATGCTCATCATAGACATCATTGTATTGACATAACTTAAGGTTCAAAAAACAAACAAAAAATTCTACCATTAAGCACAAGTTTAGAAAATGTATTATTATTATTATTTATCATCGTAAACGTTGAGCAACAATTAATAAACGTCAAACTGTTGAGCACCAAAAAATAATTTTATTTTATTATAGTTATTAAAGAGAAGGGCATGAATAATCAAAAAGTCACGGCTAGCGTACAATGATTATTCGTTTTCTATTTTTACAAAACGAACCATGCAACGATTATTTTTTTCACCCTCATAGATTAAATAGACAGGGTGAATACTGGAATTGACATCCTCCTTGACATTATCAGGTAGGTGTGGGAAGAAATGTCTCAAAGTCTTGACAAATGCAAAGAGCTCGTTCACCAAATTTGGTTTATAGTTTTTGAATTTTATGTATGCGAAAGGATTATTGCGTAGGCAATTCACTCATTTTCTTGCGTGCAAAGCCACAATCTTGACCAATGGCGTTAAAGGCGTCCATGGTTGTCTATAACCAAAGAAAAGAGTGTTACTTTCTAACACTCTCGTCCTTATATTACATCAACAACAACAACAATAACTTTGTTTGTGGTTTTTTTTAGCCTGAGAGTTTATGGCCTAAATTTGTAGATAGTATTGGATAAATTAACAAAAATATAATAATGTTTGTATCATTTTTCAGTCAATACATACATTTGGAAATGTTTTATCAAAATTAAGTGTGAATCATTTTCAAGATCTCTCTTGGAGGTAAATGTATGTCTCTGTTGTCAATGGGAATTAGCCTATCATCCCCTCGTTGAATGACTTGTATTCGCTTGCCCTGTTGTTGTGCAAATTCACACTGCATTCTGTTAAATAAATAGTATTAACAGATGAAAAAAATTCACAGCCTGCTTCCAGTCTCCGACCGGGTCAGGAATGGATTGAATGAAGCCCCCATTTAGCGGCGAGGATATGAACTGTGCCGGCTGCCGAGGCCTGACGCACTCCTCTGGGGCAATGATTAAATGAGTGACAGATGAAATGAAATGATAGTGGAGAAATGAAATGGAATGAAATTTTTGACAGGGAAAACCGGAGTACCCGGAGGAAAACCTGTCTGCCTCCGTTTTGTCCAGCAAAGATCTCACATGGAGTGACCGGGATTTGAACCACGGACCCAGCGGTGAGAGGCCGGCGTGCTGCCGCCTAAGCCACGGAGGCTTCAGCAGATACTATGGGGCAAACATCTGAATGCTGTTGGTAACCTATAAAAGGCAAAGTTAACACGCTATGCATTTAACAACCATGTCTACATCCAACAAACCCAGAAAGAAACAAAATAAAAAACTACAACTTTAAACCAGTGTGTAGGTGTTCATCAACGTGAATATACGATAAACTAAAACAAACAAACAAACAAACAAACAAATAGCCAAATGTATTCTAAACGTCAAGTATGCACCTGAAAGCCGAATGTAAACAAAATAAAGTCATAATCATGACTATGTTGTTTTTAGTTTCTAACAAATATCATTCTATGAGGCGAATATTGATTGATAGGTAAGCTAAGACAAAGTTGGCGAAATGCTTTTTGTCGATACGAAGTGATTCGTTCCTCAGCAGGAAATTTATAAAAATGAAAACAAAACATTTGAGAGGTTATTGGAAAATAAACATTAAACAGGGGTTTTGTACATATTGTACACCAGAAAACTGCAAAATGATCCTCGTCAGCTAATTTAACAATCACTTGATTCATGGTTAAACCGTACCATGCTTTATGAATCACTTGTGTGGATACATTATTTTCAAAACCAAAATTTAGCATACAGGATTTACAATAGTGATGGCCTGGATCATAAACTATGTCATCATCCATAATGTTGTCATAAACGCGGTATCAATGCGTACTTTCGTGTTTCTATATTCTGAATGATAGGCCACACGTTGAGGATTATGAGACACCATCGTGGCATATTCATTGAACGTGGTGTGTTTTGTGACGATAAAACAATCTTCATCATGGCTCATTATTGAATCTGAAAAGTAGTCGTTGCCGTTTACTAAGTGAATAAATAAAAATACTATGTACTATATACACTGTCTGTCCCCTAAGTCAATGGCAAAAAGAAGATAAAAAATAAGCAAAACACAAATAAATAACCATCTGTCTGTTGACTTGTTTAGCTGTAGGCCTCAAGCATAACATGCAACAGGTTTAAAAAAATCTGTTCAGGTATTGGATTGGTGTTGTTTTCAAATATATCACCTCTCATAACTCTAGCCATAAAGTGAGAGATTGTGGCCTATTAAGCTGTGCCAACTGATAAAGTGCACACTTTGCTGAAACATGAGGCCTACTAAGCGACAACAATAGTGAGGGTGGCTACTTGTTTTTTTCCTAACCTAACCTAAAAAGCCAACATGTTTTAATCTAGCCTGTGCACAGTGAGCCATGCAAACGTTGATGTATGACTCTCTTTATGTGTTGACAGGCAAATAGCACAAGGCATACAGTTTATGTACAACTATTTACAGGCATTCACACATCCATGCATACATCCATGCACACAGGTTAAAAACAAAAATTATATGATACACTACAATTTTTTATTTTTATTCCGAGGCTCAAGATGGCATCTCGCATTTGATAGCAACCAAACCAATCACTTGCCGTGTTGTACAACAACAATAGCAACAACCATTACCGGTTGTAACCAAATGGGACGCTTGTCATCATATCCTGTCTCTTGTCGTCCAACAAAGCGAGTGTTTGTTTTCGCTGTTTCATTAAAAATAAATCATGATTTTTCGAGAGAATCCTAAACTGACTATGTGTCATGGCTGTGTGGGTCTGAAGGAAAGGTAAATAATTATCCACACAGAGTCGTTTAACTACATGCTGCCTAATCCCTTCGGCCCGCATAGATTCGCATCGATCCACCTGTCGAAAACTATACATTTTAGAAGCGAGACCTACAAACTCAGTCATCATGGTGTCTGAACACTCATCTTTCATTAAACCAATTTCTTTTTTGTTCAGACCGCGGATATCGAAGACGTGTCAAACCATTTTGGATTTTGTTTGATTACGACATACGGATCACAGTCACGGATATGGTAAATAAAACTATCCGTGTCTGTATATAACAAGGAAATGGTACCAAATCGCTGCATTGCAAAACCATAATGGAATTTATACATGTGCAATTTTGAAAAGTCTAAAATGACTTGGCCTAAATAGATAGGTTTATTCATGACCACTTTAGTTTTGGCAAGTTCAATAGTCAGTAGATCATGATCAATAATGTTCAAAGATTTGAAATTTGGTTTTGCAATATATTTTTGAGCTCCATATCTGCCATGCCATGTGTTGACCAATTTAATGTCCCTATACTGCCGTACATTTTCTAAACTCTTGCCATAGATACAATTATTCATCAGTTTAAAAAAATTGATTTGAAATGGCTGAGTGGCACTTTGTCTGTGACTGGTATTTAAATCCATGTACGGTTTCAACCACGGTTTCTGACAAAAAGAAATACCTCTATGGATTTTTTTCAGGGTTAAGCCCTGGGCTAAACATTCTACCAGCATGTCAATATGCAACACATAGTGATTTTTATCACACAAGGTTCCCATCAATTTCTTATGATTGCCCTTACTCTCGGGCGGCACCATTTTCTCTATGCAAAAGGGGAAATCACCATGTTGCTGTCTGAGATCGGGGGGATAAGCTAAGGCAACGTCAAGAACATACCCTACGTCCTGTTGCTTGCTGGCGCTATGCACATTAAAATATTTAATTTCATCCTCAGACAGCCAGACAAAGTTTCTGTACGGCAGTGGTCGACTCATAGCGTGACCGTATAAATTGTTTACGTCGAAATACATTAGATAGGATTCAGGTTCTTCGGGACAATAATCAGGCATGTAATGATTATTTGCCTTGGCATGTCGCTGATTGAGCGATACGAACCCCCCACGAATCCCTTTTTCCATCATCAGTACCATATCGGAATCCGTCAGTAAATCAAGCTCAATGTGAGTAAATTTGAGGGCAGCGTCCCAACTTAACCCTGGACTGGTATAGTAGAGGGCGGGGTTAAGGCCATATATCGTGTGACATAGCTGACGAAACGTTTCAAACACGTCTGTCAACAACAACAACAACACGTCTAATTTTAAGTAGTGCATAGCATACTGGCCCATGGTTTATATGCCAAACACTCGCCAAACATGGTGTGCGTGGGCATAGTCTTCTTCACTAATGGTGCTTTGAGTTAACTGAGAAAAGAATTTTTCTCTTGGCGGCAAAGACGTTTCTTCAAGCACCTCGTAACTTCCCACATAATCATAAGGAAAATGGCCTTTACGAACACACAATTTAAATTGATTTGTATCCGTAAAGTGGGAATGGGTATGTTTCAACTCATCTTCGCTTAAGCCTTTCACGAGACTATCCAGCGAACTAGACATAAACTTGAATGAGTCGAGAAAGCGAATGCTCATGCTTCCTTTTCTCCATGAAAGTGAGGTAAAGCTCTCATGGTTCTTAGCCAAAATGCTGAATTTTCTCTTATCTACATGAGCAAATTGTTTTACAATGAAGTGAAGGTCATACCGGGAGAAATTGTGTAAGAAGACAGGGAGGAAGCGAGGTGTATAGAGTACTTCAAATTGCATTCGCTATGAGCAGCACCTCTAAAATGCCCTGTCCTGTGGCAGTGGTCTCTTACTTTTTTCTCCGCCTAAAATGGGCTTTTCACATATGTGGCAGGTGGTGGCTTGATCATATTCTGTTTGTTGTACGTCATTCATCTGAATTGGTACAGGGTTGTCCAAAATGTTTTCTACTTTGCCCGCTAAAGCCGCCATTTGATCAACAAACCACTGCGCACAATCCTGACCTTTGTGACTTACACGCTCACATTGTGAATTATCATAGTGACTGACAACATAATAGTCTACAGCAAAAGGCTCATGTTTCTGCACTGGATAGGTTGAGCTTGTATGGGGGCTTGGTTCACATCCCTGAATGGGAACGGTGAGGGCCTCAAAATCAGCGTAAACAGTAAATGGTACATTGTCTTGTTTATTAGTGGCCTTAAATTTTAAGACTGCGTCATTCCCTTCGGGCAAGACTAGCTTTACTGCCAGCTGCCCTTCGCAGTCTCCCCCATGTGGTTCCAAGAGTTCCTCAGTTCAAAAATACTGAAGGCAGCGCTCACAAATATGCTTTTTAGGATGATGATTGGACATTTGGCTGCTTACCAATTTACTTAAATTCTTTATCCAACAATAATGGCTTTTATCCCCATCAGACTGGAAAATCAAGTGAATTTGATGTTGCTTTACCTGTTTGGTGGCATACAAGGGGCCCACAATATTGGATCCCTCGATGCCATACACCATGAAAGAGAAATTTGGGTTATCTTTCTCAAATAAGTAAATTTTATCTAGAGACATGGGAAATGAAACACGCTCGAGATTGAGAGTTTGTTTCATGTGGTTAAACAATTCTTTGTACTTCCCTGGTCTATAAACATGACTGCCTTCTCAGGGTTGCAGACAACTAACTATACTCCACAAAAAGCAGTAATCGTCTTTGTTGCATATGTTGATCACTGTCTTTCTGGAAGCGATAAAGCTCGGTGTGGGAATATAGCTACTTCCTGAATTCAATGGATTGTATTTACAAATATTGATTTGCAAATAGGCAATGCTATTGAGGGCCAAGCCACTGGGACCCTGTTGCAACTTATCAAATTTTGTGATAAGGGCTTGAATAGCTTTCTCCTGATACCACGTTTCCAAATTATTGGCTATCAGTACTTTTCCATTTTTGTACAAAGGTTGAAGGTGTGTTTCTCTTCAACATTATTTTTTATCAACGTAAATTCACATAGTAGTTCGAAATTTATTTTTAAAGCCTGATGCAATCTTAAGCCTTGTTCACAATCACTCAAAAAAATGGGAAAACCTAATTCCACAAAATCTTTAGGCGACAGACAGTGATTCGCATTGTAAATTTGGCCGGAGCATACTCGCGTTTTGAAACATTTGGCCAAAGGCAGCCACACCAACACTTTACTCTGATAAAGACATGATTATAAAATGGACTAATAAACGTGCAAACCTTACCTTAGAATAGGTTAATCCAAAACCAGCAATTCCACACGGCCACACTTATCGGTTTCACTGACTGGCACACAATGGTCGTAGCAATTTAATGAAGTTCCTACGCAATTGGCCTCAGCAGGAGATGATCACCAACAAGGTTTCTGTTGATTTGTTTCCACGATTTATCTGAAAAACAAACCAATACAATCCGTTATTAGTCATGGTTATATACATTAAACATGTGCATTCATTCATTCATTCATTCGTTCATACGAGTTGCTAGAAACAAAACAAAAAGGTTTCAAGTGTGCACACATAGATAAGACGCTCACTCGAAAAGTAACAAGGTCATTTACAAAGAAAAGAATTAATCTATATTCATAGCTCACCTTTTTTCATTTCGCAAGCGTCACGGTAGTTAAAACCTGTTCACTCGATACATGTCTTTATTCTGAAACAATAATAAATACACGTCATAAGTTTGTAATTTCCGTGAAATAAATGGCATACATTTAACAACAACAACAACAATAAAAGTAATGGAAAAACATGTACTCACCATATAATGAATTATAATGCTTTAATGTGCTCTTTGCCGCCACTGTCTCTGTCACTGTCACTGTCTCTCTGTCTGCTTTCCCAGACTTAATGACGTTTTTTTAATCCCAAAAAATACAATCAGTCACTAACTTACTTTTCACGCATACACAAAATAACTATAAAACCAATCATGTCATAATTAACAATAATGAACCTACCTTATTACAAGTATGGCCACGGTTCACGTAATTTTTTACAAAGAGCTTAAGACACTTGCATCCGTCGTCTTCAAAGATGATCACAAGAATGATGACTCTCTCTTACCCTCAGAACATATATGTCTCCTCAACAAGATGCAAAGTTAACACTTTAATTTTTGGTCCTACGCGTAGGATGTCGTGGAGCGCACAAGTCAGACTGATTCTCACAAGCTTTGCAAACTCTGCATGAGTGTGCGTGGGAATGCAATGATCAGCTTTTCGACAGAGCTGTATGTCCTTCATTGCAATATCGAGTTACACGTCTGAGTCAGATAACAGCCACCTGCATGCGAACAACAGGCTGTTATCTCTCTTGGCTGCAAGTCACGTACGAAGACCCCTTGTCTTGTCTGGCTCGCCGTGGGTCAGTCTCAATGCTTTCATTTCTCATTTCATCAAGCAAGTCCTTTCTCTGCGTGTGAGCCCAGTCAAGCCATGACAAATAATAATAATAATAATAATAATGCAGAGGTGTTTTACCAACATCATAGCGCTTAACATAACGTGACTTCCAATCTGGTTTCTTACTTTTTCCCCGTTTTCCTCAACGATCTCGAAAAAATGACGGAAACCATGATTTCAGCTTTTCCATACCTACATTCCCGTAAAGAGAACAACGACACAAATACATCAACATGCCCGTCATAAAAAATCACCTGATTCGTTTTCCAAATAACTCGAAAATAACAAAAACACCTTTTCCATAAGAAAACCATGTTTCCAGCTTTTTACCTTGTCCATACCTATATCCCCGTAAAGAGAATAAAGAGACGAAATAATACTATCACACACGTCATCATCACGTTTTCAGTTTTTCCAATATTAGGGAAAATCACAAAAAAACATTTCCATAAAAAACCATGTTTCCAGTTTTTTACCTTTTCCATACCTACATCCCCGTAAAGAGGACAATGAGACGAAAAAATACTATCACACACTTCATCCTCACGTTTTCAGTTTTCCCAATATTAGGGAAAATCACAAAAACCCATTTTTCATAAAAAAAACATGTTTCCAGCTTTTTACCTTTTCCGTACCTACATCTCCGTAAAGAGGACAATGAGACGAAAAAATACTATCACGCACGTCATCCGCACGTTTTCCGTTTTCGCAATATGAATGAAAATCACAAAAACCCATTTTCCATCAAAAAACCATGTTTCCAGCTTTTTACCTTTTCCGTACCTTCATCTCCGTAAAGAGGACAATGAGACGAAAAAATACTATCACGCACGTCATCATCACGTTTTCAGTTTTCGCAATATTATGGAAAATCACAAAAACACATTTTGACTAAAAAAACATGTTTCCAGCTTTTTACCTTTTCCATACCTACATCCCCGTAAAGAGGACGACGAGATGAAAAAATATTAACACGCACGTCATGATCACGTTTTCGGTTTTCCAAAAATTAACAAAAATGTGAAAAACGCATTTTTTGACCCAAAACCCTATGTTCACCTTTTCGGCACCTACATTCCCGTAAAGAGCGCAACGAGACGAAAAAACGAATCCAAGCACTCCCTCCTAGCATGACTCCTTCCATTCCAAGGTCGCAGGGGCTCACAACTTGCTAAGTGGCCCAGCTTTCCCCTTACCACACTATTAAAGGGTACTACTAGAAGTTCACCTATGGAAGTTTAAGAAACCTGTTAATTACAAAACAAACATGGTGGCCAAGCGAAGTTTAAACATTTAAATAGACTTTTCTCGCGATTTAACCATCCAAACGCAATGAAACTTGGTACAGCAAATGTTTAAACACATTGTAATGCACTGGCATCCAATTTACTTCAATTTTCTATATAACCTCAAGATGGCGGCTGTGCGAATTTTTAAAACTAAGTTTTTATTTCTCGTGTATTAATCCTGCGATCGAAGAGAACGTTTGAATAATGAACCTACGGAAAAATCGTCTTCTAATATTCTACAGAGTGTATCTTAATTATAGGCTACCGACAACAAATCAGGGACACACTGCGTGTTATATAAAAGACGATGTCGCAATCGTATTGGCGGAGAACAATTTTCCCTTCTAGAAAATGAGGTTAATTTGTTACTTCCGGGCGCGCGATTCAAATGGACGAACTCGCCGTATTTGCTGAGCCAGAGCGCAAACCGCTGGTCACTGCAGTGCTTCAGTTAAGGGAAGGGAGTGTGATAGAAGGAGACAGAGATTTGCTGGCGAGATTGCGCAAGTTTCCCCGTTCGCCTCGCGTAGAATTGTCCTTGTCCCTTTCAGGCAATATCCAAATTTGTTTACTAAGCAGCCGTAATCGGACACAGAATAATGACACATTTGTCAGACATGAAATGTTCCCGATAGTTTCTCTTCTCGTCTGTTCGTCTCAATAACTTTCTTTATTATTTGACATACGCAAAGATGCCGTTGTACGATCGTGCATTCATTTACTCACAACATTGTACGCCTAAATGGAATAAAATACTGAACGAAAGAAACAATACTCCCAATGATTTGATTACAGTAAATGTTTTCAATATGCCCCCCCCCCCCCCCCCCCCCCTCCAACTTCAATGCACAGTTCGCAGCGGTGTATTAGTAACATTTGGACTCTGTTCAGGATGTGTGGTGTGTTAAGAATGACCTGGAAAGCTGCCTGGATTCTTGTTAGAATTAAATGAGGCGCTCGGGGCTAGATGCTGGTAAGCCACATTGAGGAAATTTTACAGGAGAGACATATGAAGATTCAAAAAAAATCCTAAAATCAGGTGATGGACATAAGAGGTATGTTTATTGAATGATAAGGTACTTCATACATTAAGGTATTCTTGTAACATGAAATAGAACCTTTTTAACTAATGCACATATTTTAAAAAACATTATGTACAAGGAATACATATAATTTTGTGGCTTGTCATTGTCTATCACCAAAGTTTCAGTGCCAACATTTGGCAAATTCATCACCAATCACGTCACTCTCACCGTCATCTAGGAAACTGCCATCAATTAATTCAGGTTCATCAACCTGCTCTGTGGTTTCGTACTGAGTAGGAGCTTAGCCTCCAATAATAAAAAGCCTGCCCAATAGCCTCTAGGAGCTGTCCCCCCTGCAGATGCTATGTTTGCCGCTAAAGGCGCTCCATACCCCACTACATAATCAGTTCAGTTGGCGGTATTTACACACATTGTGTACGCACGAATCAAGTTATATTACTGAAATAATACCATTATATTTTGATGGTATACTGTTGAGTGCCGTTTTGTAAACAAGGCTCTAGAAATAATGTTCCTGGAACTAGTTTTCATGAATTTGCTTGTCGGGAGCCAACTAGGAAATTATGGATTAAAGCAAGACAAGCTGTGTAGCCTACGCTGAACATGCAACTGAAAATTAGGTGCTCCAGTTCTGATGATGATGATAATCTCCTGACCACCTCGTCGTGTAGTGGCTAGCATTCTTGGTGCTCGCCCCCAGACATCCATGTTAGAATCCAGGTTCTGCCAAGAAATTTAATTCTGGTCTAAGGGCTGCTGGAACGGGGTGCACTCAACTTCATGAGGTAAATGTGATAAGAGGTGGGTTAGATTTCCTTCTCATCCTTCCTGGAAATGGTTTTCCGTGGTTTCCCACTTCCACTCAAGGTAAATGCTGGGATGGTTCCCAACTTAAGGTCACTTAAGTTGCCACGGTGGGTGAGTGGATAGCGTGTCGGTCTACTAACCCCAAGATTGCAGGTTCGCTCCTGGCCGTGGTAAGTGTTTTTTTTTTTTAAGGCGGCAAAAATATGACACGCATGTCATACGATGTTGGCATGTCAAATAACCCATTTGAATTCAGTAGGCGGTGTTCATAATGGCAAAATTAATCTCGGGAGTTTCCGCCAACACAAAGTTCCTCATTTCTCTACTAGAAAGCGCTATAGTGTTCAAGGAGCTTAGATATCTAACCTCCTTGACTTTCATAGTGATTCAAGGAACAACGAAATTCGACATGCAAGCTACCCTCCGGGTGTCAAATCACAAAGCTTGCACCCGGCACCCGAGGCCATACGAAATTATTATTATTATTATTATTACCTTCCAAATCACCGGAATTACAAATGCACACGTCGCAATGACATAGGTTAGCAGACACGGGGCTAAATGACCCTCATTTCTATGACAAGTGCTGTAATGGTCTATACTGGAGGGTATTTGGTACATGCTGTCGAGCCCGCCTCGTTGCATAGAGGCTGTCACTGCGGAGGCCCGGGATCAATGACTGGTTCTGAGGGCTGGAACTGGATATCAGCCCCATGAGGCAAACCTGAGAAGAGGCGGGTTCGATTCCTACCTCAGCTATTCTGAAGTGGTTTTACGTGGTTTCCCCACTTCTACTCCAGACAAATGCCAGGATGGTACCTAATTTAAGACCACGGCCGCTTCCTACCCAAATTTTACCTCAAGTACGAACATACACACACTATTACAGACATTACAGTGACACAGGTTATCAGACAAATTCTATGCACACCCAAGTACACGGGGTTACATGACCAGGATGTTGCAACGCCCATAAAGAAACAACAACAAAGAGCTGTTGAAGACCATCATGACAAGAGTGCTTGATAAAATTAGTAGTATCTAGAGTCACTTATTGTTGTTTTAAGGGACGGAACAGCGATGTCAACTGCCCCTTGGTATCCAGAGTCCATCTCCAGTTATGTCACTCATAAAATTCAAAGACAGAGGGAGAGGTGGTCTCCGGTATCGTAAGCCAGGTTTTGTTTCGCTGGAAGAAGTAACGGACGAAATGATATCGGTTGCGCAGAGCAGTCCAGGAATAGCATAAACATTATTTAGAATACTGTTGACACATGTTCCTAAAAATTATATTGTACAGTGTGGAGTAAGTGATCATCCTGAGGAACTTGGCAGGATAAAATTGCAAAAGTTTCTACGCCCCACTGTCACTAACTACACCAATGACATGAGACTACGTCTTGAGAAGGGAAACAAATTATGAGAAGAAAGAATCACAAAAAAATAAGAAAAGTCGTTCATTTTCACTGAAACTCTATGGTACGCTAGTAAAAATATTCAGTGCAACCATCTACAGTACCCGTACTGTGCCCTTAATTTCACAGTGAAGTAACAGCCAAAATCTCAGGATCGAAAATGGATTGCAGCAATCAGCAGTACCCGGCTAAAATACCTACCTTTTACCACAGGCACATCACTCACTGGAAATAAGGATCATATAAGGATCCAATCTATAAAAATAAACACTATGGTCCGTCACTACAGGATCAAACAGACTAAATAACAATAACACAACAAATTCTTCTATCTCGGGGCGATATAGAAACTATAAATGGGTAACTGGCTTCGATATTCTGATGTCCGACCATAGCATTTACTTGTAACCACTCCCCTCCAAACAAAACCACAAATTTCTATAAAAACCACGACGAGCATTCGTAACACGTGCTCGTTAAAAATTTATTCAGAAAACTGAATGTATATAATGGTTTACAACACGAATAAAAACACAAAAACCTTCTTCTTAGGTTCACTAGTCGTTAAACCCCCTCACAAACAAAAGTAAATTTCAATTAATAAAAAGACAACATTACATCCTGCTTCTCCCTAGATTCCAGGATCGTAGCAACGGTCGTTAATCACACGCATATTACGACAAAAGAAACTCTACTAGCGAAGGCCTTCTCGCTATTACAATATCAAATTATTACTCTACACATCGCGACCCTGAAATCCCTACACTCACCATACTACATATGTAATAATAAACAAAACGAATAAAATCCTGAATTAATTACACTAACATAAATTCCATCTATATACACACGATCAGCTGTTCGCCCTAGATGATCATCACTGCAAGCTATTTCTCCACCGAGAAATTATATTTACACACTGTCTAATATTGATATACTTTATATTGCAACAAACAAGATTTCCGCCAACATTTATGTCCATATAAGGATCAAAAGACTTAATAGGGCATCATAGTCCAATCAGTTAAGTTAAGACTATCGTTACTGTAACTTCCACTGGTTTCCTTTCCATGGTATAACAATATTAATAATAATACAACAGATTCTCATTTAATCATACCAATGACACTACTTACGGGCCAGCCTGTGCTACGACATCGCACAGCTGATCCCTTCTCCCCACGCCCAATAGTGCGTGCAAGTTCACTTCCACACAGTGCATTGACAGACATCCAATTATAGTTCATCTACTGTAAGTTTGCACTTTTTTGACAGTTCTCGCGGGAACAAACACTCCTACAGAACATATCAATCCGCCTCTACCACGTGCATTCTAGCCACATGGCAGCCAGCAATGGCCGCTGTATTCCGTCAAGGTGTCAACAGCTGTTATGAGTTGCCTAAACCTACATTCATCTCGCAATATCAATTTATTGCCCTTTTTAAAGGAAACGTTTATTTCTTCGTGACATTTATCAAATAATCGTTCTAACAGCACAACTAAAACCCACAGACGGCTCGCTGACAGAATGTTACATCATTGGACGCGCTAAGACCAAGAACTTGGCTATGACACAGCAGCTGATAATTTAAATGTGAGAGTGGAATTATTTTAGGCCCATAATTTCACAGCTGGAGGAAAATGCTTACTAAGGTATGGTGTAAGATGTCCTTAAGACGATACGATCATTACTTGACCTGTTGGATTGATATTAAAATAAAACGTACGAAACATTTTACCATGTAAGTTAACTTTTAGGCCTAGGCTACAAAACAACTCATATTTTAGGCCTACTCTTTTGCACAAATCATGCCATATGAAAATTATTCACCAGGCCAATGTCCATGGGGAAATCAAGAGTTCTGATGCCCTTTCTTTTACCTTCAAAAAGAGAAAAATAAAATAAATATCTTGAACAAGGAATTCCGTATCTGCTTCCGACTCGATATTCAGAACAAAGATGTCCGACCTGGAGACATCTCAGTACTCAACATTTAAGGTAACCACTATATATTTATCTGAAAAGTGAACACGCGATCATATGGAAATAATACTTTCAGACGACTTTGCGCAATATTATCAATTATAATAAACTATTATTTAATATAATTAACACGTTATTTTCTGAGGCGGATGAACACAGTAAAGAGTCCATTACCAACCGCACGCCCATCCCACGAGCACGTGGTAGTTCAGTTTGATAATGAAACTTTACAGTCTGGGCGACAGAATATGTTGCCAATATATTCACAATTACTGGGGCAAGTGGAAAAATAACCTGAAAAAACGTACATGTGATTAAAACATGTATATATTTGTTATGGACTACATGTTATAAATTGAGTCTTTCCTTATGAAGGTTGGCAACCCTAGCTGTCAAAAAAGTGCATACTTACAGTAGATGAACTTTATAAACAGCAACACTCGCCAGCGTGAGCTTCCTCTCAAATACAAACTACCTCGCCACAAAAGACGGCATCGCACATTCATCGCTTCCGTGCTGAACCTCGCCAACACAAGCTACGTTGTCAAATCTCACACAATTCCGCACCACCAATATTTCACAGGTGCTTTCCAAATCCTACCAAAATATCATCATAACACTCCTCGGAGCAAGGAAGTACTAGTCCATAAGTCTAGATAATATCTTCCTTCGATGCCTCAATCAACAATTTAGATCATCGCACACTCTTGATATAAAACAATGCTCACAGCGTTGCCAAATAAATGTAATCTCAGCTGAATTATATGTCAAAACGATGTTAGCTAGCGTCAATGTCCATTGGCAGACTCAATAAAATAATAATAATAATAGCTCAATAACAATCTTACTATGCAATAAGCTTCCTTCTCAAATAATGTCGAACTCAACTAGAATCGTAGTTCCAATAACATTTATCTCCACATCAAAATTCCATAACTTGCCAATCAGCTGTTCCTAACCACAGCAAATCCATCTCACAAAACCATACGTCTTGAATTCAAATATCAGGATCTTCATTACCATCTAGAATAATTGCAAATAAATCTTGAAAATGCATCCACTAAAATGCTAAATTCCATCAAGTAAATTCAGGATTCTCCAAAAGATGGATAAAATACCAACTGGAATTTAAATCCAAAATGAAAATAAATAAATAAATAAATAAATAAATAAATCAGATGTCGAAAGCATCTCTAATTTGATATCCAAAAGTCAGATTCCAGAATACTAAAAATTCATAAATAAAAATAAAATCCTGATCCTCAAATTCTGAAAATTCAAAAATCTTAAAGTCAAATTTTAATTTAAAATTCCAAAAAGAATGTAATCCAAATCGAAAATAATTCCGATTTCCATACCAAAATACTAAAACTCAATAACTGGAAATTTCGTGAAAATCCTAATGAGGATCCTAAATAAAATCCTAAATCAGGATCTATCATTCCTGATCATCCAATCCTACGAAGTGAAAATCCTAAATGGATACGAGAAAAATCTCATGTGAAAATCCTTAATGTAAAAAACGTGAAAATCGTGAAAATCTTCCATCCAAAAATGAAAATATTCCCAAGTCGTGAAAACAGGACGACAATTTAAATTCCTCAAATAAATTCCATGAAAGAATAAAATTTAATATGCAAAAGCGTCGAACTCGGGACTCGAATGGTCCCTTAATAAATTTTTAATCATGTTCCTGCCAGACGAACAGCATCTAACTCCAATATAAAATACACTGGCTTCAAGTCAAACATCCATCAAAGATGACGAAGTGAATCTATCAAACGTTGTTTCAAATCTTGCTACAAAATATTAACTAACAATTCAAAATAGGTCACAGACTAATAAGCGTGCTTCTAGTACAAGTATCTACATTTCGAACTACGTAAAGAATATCTTCCCTTACTTTGAGTCGAGCTACAGTATTGTCAAACGGTGAATGGAAACGCATTACACTACGCCCCATTGTCTTCGCCTCGTGAAACTTCCTTCCTCGCCGTGCTATGAGTAGAGCCCTGCGCGGATAAACAAAACGTTATCCGCATCCGACCCGCATCCGCATGACTGTTATCCGCATCCGCCCCGCATCCGCACGTCTGTTATCCGCATCCGCATGACTGTTATCCGCATCCGCCCCGCATCCGCATGATTTGTATCAAAATCCGCTCATATTTCAATTCTGGTTTCTTGACCTCCGCTTTATACAAAAAACTGGCTATACCTCTTTGGCTACTTTCGCACTTGTGCCGCAGTAGGTTTGATGTGCCTGATTTGTGTCCTGAGTATGAATACACTCTTTTACAGGAAAAACATCCTAGTATATCGTTCACCTTTTCGTTTCCATTGAAAACGTAACCAAATGTCTGCCTTATCGTTGACTTGAGATTTGTTTCACGCACTATTGAATATTCACCTTGTTTTATTTTAATAGATATTTTATCCATGTTGGTTAAAGGATATTCATACTCCCGGACGAGGTAGCATTCACTAAGTGAACTTCTCTTTACGCTTGGAGAAAGGGATTGACAATTGGCCGGAAATTCCAAGCCAGTCATCATACTTCTGCCTCTTGACCCATCAATGTTCGCTGATGTCATATCACAGCCCACGTGTTTCAGTGCCAAGTTGGAAATAAATCTACAGATAAACCTGGAACCAGATCTTCCAGGATAGCTTAGACGGCGAAGTAGCTGACTAGAGGAATGTTAATGATGTCACCACGATGAACTAATAAGCTTATTGACAGCATTATATCTCGTACGTATAGTAATAATGGCAGTGAGAATTGATGAGATGTCAAGACCTTCTACTACAAACATAGGTACTTAATAAGATGTAGTTGAAAGCATGTGAGTAAAATAATCTTCTAGTGTATACGTGCAAAACGTGCCTGAATATTTCGTACGCAATAGGCTATAGGAGTATTCCTCTTTTAAGCATGAAGCTGTAGATTGGTATATCAAATATGTATTATTATCGAAAGTTCCACATTGTATTCTAAAAACTATCCGCAGATACACTCCAAACATTATCCGCAGCTTATCCGCTATCCGCACAGCCTTGCAAACTATATCCGCGTGACGAAAAATGTTGCGGATATCCGCATCCGCGCAGGGCTTTAGCTATGAGGCCTCCGCTCCAACCTGCCTGCGTCGACCCGATTCTGCCGAGGCGATGTGGTTCCCCGATCTCGCTCCACGCTGTTCCTCTCGCCTTCGTTGCACGGTCCACTGGAATCTCCATTTCCTCGTCACTGACTCCTCGATCGAATCTCGGACTTCTTCCTGGATCTTGTGCTTCAGCCCGAGCGCTGGAAGTTCTTGGCGTCGCTCGTTCATACTCAATAGTTCTTATTCGGATCATTTTGTTCCATGTAGACTTGCTTCTCTCATAGCCTGTGTAGATATCGCGTCCTCTGTTCGACTTCCGTCTACCCGTAGTCACGTGTAAGCACTCTTACGATCATATCAGACTACATTTCCCTTTTCATATTTAATACGCCTCCATCATCTCCGTTCCAGATTCACATGTCTCTTTTCAATACAGTTCTGCGTGAATTTCCATATCGACAATATATATCACAGGTCTTAAAAATTGTTCACTTTCACTCTGTATGTTTAGCATATACCCAGTTCTTATTTGCACACTTCTGATATATTTGCAACGAATTTCTAACTGACTTTCACTTGATACACCACCGACTATAGACGCGACATGATACTGGGTTCATTCTTTGTTCGCGACGGCGTTAGTTTTTCTTAAATACAGTACTTACAGTCTTCAAATTCACTATCACTTATAATTTTTACACTGTACTCACGCGTAACCCTGCTATAGCCTGTTGTCATTTCTATTACATTTCACACTTATTTCACTAATGGTGTAATACTTCTTGGAGCACTCGACTAACGCGTCCTCCCTCTTCAACAGACCCCAAGCGAATCTCTGCTCCAAAATGGCTGACATGGCTTCTTCTTGTGCCCCCCTCCAAATTCTCCTATTAAATGCGCGTAAATTGGGTGTTCCTTAGCTCAAATATAAATTCTGCCGTTCTAAACCAAATTTCTGTTGAAATCTCTTCATGATAGATATTCAAATAATTCCCTTGAATTTATCCAGACCATAAATGCTTTAAAAGTACTCAAATTTGCATAAATACTTTGGCAGTTAATATTCTTCTAATTTTCTCATTGGTCCTCGCCAAACCGAGATATGCACCGGTTCAGTGCTATTTCGACCAGGTGCTATTTCGTCCAGCAACAAATTTCCTTGAAAAACGTGCCATTTCACCCAGCTTGGTTTTACAAATTGTTACACAATTTAATGAGTGCCATCTCGTCCAGACAAAATGTTGACAAGGGTTGAGGCAGTGCAGTGTGGGATTTCCCATCCCTGCTGTGGAATTCCATTCCTCCCCTCCCCACCTCTGTTTATGAACAGAGGCTTAATTCGTTCGAATGATCTCTATGAATTAACATCCTTGTTATGAAAGCCGGATCTAAAGATCCTATAGGCTTTCATATAGCCGTGGTAGGATTTTTCGAGATCTCGGAAACTAAGCGTCGCCCACGTTTCAAACCTATACCAATCGAATCAGAGTCGAAAAAAAAATTTCAAAAAAAGTCTGTCTGTATGTATGTATGTATGTATGTATGTATGTATGTATGTATGTATGTACGTATGTGCGTGACGTTTTTGCGTTTAGCAAAGTACAGGTCACAATTTTCAAGATATCGAGCTGAAATTTGGTACGGTGAAAGAGTTTGGGCCTGTGACGAACCCTATTGTTGGGCGTTAAAATCGGCCCAGGGCCGGACCTTTTTTTGGGGCCCTGAATTTTATCCTATTTTTTTGAATCGATATATCTCGGAAACGGCTGGTCGTATCGAAAAACGTTAAATCTACGGGTGTAAGATCTCCGCGGTATGCAAGTTTTTTACTCAAAACGATTTTTTTATATCTCACCGTTTTCTTTTTTTGGGGCCCTGAAAATGTCCATTGTGCGTGACATTTTTGCGTTTAGCTAAGTACTGGTCGCAATTTTCAAGATATTAAGCTGAAATTTGGTACGATGAAAGAGTTAGTGACTGTGACGAATCCTATTGTTGGGCGTTAAAATCGGTGCAGGGCCGGATCATTTTTGGGGGCCCTGAATTTCAAACTTTTTTTGGAATCGATATATCTCGGAAAGGGTTGATCGTATCGAAAAATGTTAAATGTATAGGTGTAAGAGCTCCGCGGTATGCAACTTTTTTACTCAAAACGATTTTTTGATATCTCTCACCGTTTTCGTTTTTTGGGGCCCTGAAAATGTCCATTGTGTGTAACATTCTTGCGTTTAGCTAAGTACTGGTCGCAATTTTCAAGATATAAAGCTGAAATTTGGTACGGTGAAAGAGTTAGTGACTGTGACGAACCCGATTGTTGGGCGTTAAAATCGGTGCAGGGCCGGGTCTTTTTTGGGGGCCCTGAATTTCTAACTGTTTTTTGGAATCGATATATCTCGGAAACGGTTGGTCGTATCGAAAAATGTTAAATGTACAGGTGTAAGATCTCCGCGGTGTGCAACTTTTTTACTCAAAACGATTTTTTGATATCTCTCACCGTTTTCTTTTTTTTGGGGCCCTGAAATGTCCATTGTGCGTGACATTTTTGCCTTTAGCTAAGTACTGGTCGCAATTTTCAAGATATTAAGCTGAAATATGGCACGATGAAAGAGTTAGTGACTGTGACGAATCCTATTGTTGGGCGTTAAGATCGGTGCAGGGTCTTATCTTTTTTGGGGGCCCTGAATTTCAAACTTTTTTTGGAATCGATATATCTCGGAAACGGTTGATCGTATCGAAAAATGTTACAGGTATAAGTGTAAGATCTCCGCGGTATGCAAATTTTTTACTCAAAACGATTTTTTGATATCTCCCACCGTTTTCTTTATTTGGGGCCCTGAAAATGTCCATTGTGCGTGACATTTTTGCGTTTAGCTAAGTACTGGTCGCAATTTTCAAGATATTAAGCTGAAATTTGGTACGGTGGAAGAGTTAGTGACTGTGACGCATCCTGTTGTTGGGCGTGAAAATCGGTGCAGGGCCGGATCCTTTTTGGGGGCCCTGAATTTCAAACTTTTTTTCAGAATCGATATATCTCGGAAACGGTTGATCGTATCGAAAAATGTTAAAGGTATAGGTGTAAGATCTCCGCGGTATGCAACTTTTTTACTCAAGAAGATTTTTTGATATCTCTCATCGTTTTCTTTTTTTGGGGCCCTGAAAATGTCCATTGTGCGTGACATTTTTCGTTTAGCTAAGTACAGGTCGCAATTTTCAAGGTATTGAGCTGAAATTTGGAGCGGTAAAAGAGCTAGAGCCTATGAGGGACCCTATTTTCGGGCGATAAAATCGGTGCAGGGCCGGATCTTTTGGGGGGACCCTGAATTTGAAACTCTTTTGGAATCGATATATCTCGGAGACGGTTGGTCATATCGAAAAAAGTTAAATAGACAGGTTTAAAATCTCCGCGGTATGCAAATTTCTTACCCATAACGATTTTTTGATATCTCTCAGCGTTTTCTTTTTTGGGGGCCCTGAAAATGTACGGATGAGCGTGACGTTTTTACGTTTAGCAAACTACTGGTCGGAATTTTCAGGATATCGAGCTGAAATGTGGTACGGGGAAAGGAATCGGGCCTGTGAGGAACTCTGTTGTCGGGCGTTAAATTTGGTGCAGGGCCGGACCTTTCTTTGGGGCCATGAATTTCATCCTTTTTCTTACCCCTGATGATGTTTTGATATCTCTCACCGTTTTCTTTTTCTGGGGCCCAGAATGTCTTCCTTTTTTTTTCGAACCGTTATATCTGGCAAATGGTTGGCCGTATCTAACAAAGTTAAATCTACAGGTGTGTAAGATCTCAGTGATTAGCAACTTTTTCAACCCTTAAGATTTTTTGATATCTCTCACCGTTTTGATTTTCTGCGGCCCTGAATGTCTTCCTTTTATTCGAACCGTTATATTTGGGAAATGGTTGGCCGTATCGAAAAAAGTAAAATGTACAGATATAGGACCTCAGTGATTAGCAACGTTTTTAACTCTTATGATTTTTTGATATCTCTCACCACTTTCCTTTTTGGGGGCCGTGAATTTCATTCTTTTTTTTTCGAATCGTTATATCTCGGAAAGCGTCGTTCCTATCGAAAAAAGTTAAATCTATAGGTGTAAGATCTCAGTGATTTGCAACTTTTCTATCCCTTATCAAATTTTGATATCTCTCACCGTGTTGATGTTATTAAATGTTTTTGGTTTTTGAAAAAAAAATGGGCCCAAATGTATATAATAACTGGTAAAAATTCAACTGATGGTCTAATTGAATTCTACGGAAAATTATCTATAATAACTCGTTTTAACCTTTTCAATAAGTTGAATCATGTATTTACAGCAGTAAGGTATTTTCCTCTTCCGAGGACGTCCGGCTTTCATAACCATGTGATGGTGTCAGCATTGCCTAGAATAACATTTTATAATTTTCCTACATTTCCTCGCAATCGGGTCGAAGGTCCGAAATGCAATTCCGCAGGTCTTGCCGCCAACGAAGTTGTTGTTTGAGATTATAACCACTCTTGCTGGCCCCTTGCTGCTGCGCCACCGTCTCATCAAAAAAAGGTCGTGCTGCGTGGACTCCTACTTGTTATGAAAGCCGGATCTAAAGATCCTATAGGCTTTCATATAGCCGTGGTATATTGGAAAAAGTCTGTCTGTATGTACGTACGTATGTGTGTGACGTTTTTGCGTTTAGCAAAGTACAGGTCGCAATTTTCAAGATATCGAGCTGAAATTTGGTACGGTGAAAGAGTTGGGGCCTGTGACGAACCTTATTGTTGGGCGTTAAGATCGGTGCAGGGACGGACCTTCTTTTGGGGCCCTGAATTTCATCCTATTTTTTTGAATCGATATATCTCGGAAACGGTTGGTCGTACCGAAAAATGTTAAATGTATAGGTGTACGATTTCCGCGGTATGCAACTTTTTTACTCAATACGATTTCTTGATATCTCTCACCGTTTTCTTTTTTTGGGGCCCTGAAAATGTCCATTGTGCGTGACATTTTTGCGTTTAGCTAAGTAATGGTCGCAATTTTCAAGATATGAAGCTGAAATTTGGTACGGTGAAAGAGTTAGTGACTGTGACGAATCCTATTGTTGGGCGTTAAGATCGGTGCAGGGTCGGATATTTTTTGGGGGCCCTGAATTTCAAACTTGTTTTTGAAATCGATATATCTCGGAAACGGTTGGTCGCATCGAAAAATGTTAAATGTACAGGTGTAAGACCTCCGCGGTATGCAACTTTTTTACTCCAAACGATTTTTTGATATCTCTCACCGTTTTCATTTTTTGGGGCCCTGAAAATGTCCATTGTGTGTGACATTTTTGCGTTTAGCTATGTACTGGTCGCAATTTTCAAGATATTAAGCTGAAGTTTGGTACGGTGAAAGAGTTAGTGACTGTGACGAATCCTATTGTTGGGCGTTAAGATCGGTGCAGGGCCGGATATTTTTTGGGGGCCCCGAATTTCAAACTTATTTTTTTAATCGATATATCTCGGAAACGGTTGGTCGTATCGAAAAATGTTAAATGTACAGGTGTAAGATCTCCGCGGTATGCAACTTTTTTACTCAATACGATTTTTTGATATCTCTCACCGTTTTCTTTTTTTGGGGCCCTGAAAATTTTCATTGTGTGTGACATTTTTGCGTTTAGCTAAGTACTGGTCGCAATTTTCAAGATATTAAGCTGAAATTTGGTACGGTGGAAGAGTTAGTGACTGTGACGAATCCTATTGTTGGGCGTTAAGATCGGTGCAGGGCCGGATATTTTTGGGGGGCCCTGAATTTCAAACTTGTTTTTGAAATCGATATATCTCGGAAACGGTTGGTCGCATCGAAAAATGTTAAACGTACAGGTGTAAGAACTCCGCGGTATGCAACTTTTTTACTCCAAACGATTTTTTGATATCTCTCACCGTTTTCATTATTTGGGGCCCTGAAAATGTCCATTGTGTGTGACATTTTTGCGTTTAGCTATGTACTGGTCGCAATTTTCAAGATATTAAGCTGAAGTTTGGTACGGTGAAAGAGTTAGTGATTGTGACGAATCCTATTGTTGGGCGTTAAGATCGGTGCCGGGCCGGATATTTTTTGGGGGCCCCGAATTTCAAACTTATTTTTTTAATCGATATATCTCGGAAACGGTTGGTTGTATCGAAAAATGTTAAATGTACAGGTGTAAGATCTCCGCGGTATGCAACTTTTTTTACTCAATACGATTTTTTGATATCTCTCACCGTTTTCTTTTTTTGGGGCCCTGAAAATGTTCATTGTGTGTGACATTTTTGCGTTTAGCTAAGTACTGGTCGCAATTTTCAAGATATTAAGCTGAAATTTGGTACGGTGGAAGAGTTAGTGACTGTGACGAATCCTGTTGTTGAGCGTTAAAATCGGTGTAGGGCCGGATCTATTTTGGGGGCCCTGAATTTCTAACTGTTTTTTGGAATCGATATATCTTGTAAACCGTTGGTCGTATCGAAAAATGTTAAAGGAACAGGTGTAAGATCTCCGCGGTATGCAACTTTTTAACTCAAAACGATTTTTTGATATCTCTCACCGTTTTCTATTTTGGGGGCCCTGAAAATGTCCATTGTGCGTGACATTTTTGCGTTTAGCTAAGTACTGGTCGCAATTTTCAAGATATTAAGCTGAAATTTGGTACGGTGAAAGAGTTAGTGACTGTGACGAATCCTGTTGTTGGGCGTTAAGATCGGTGCAGGGCCGGATATTTTTTGGGGGCCCTGAATTTCAAACTTTTTTTTGGAATCGATATATCTCGGAAACGGTTGGTCGTATCGAAAAATGTTAAAGGTACAGGTGTAAGATCTCCGCGGTATGCAACTTTTTTACTCAAAACGATTTTTTGATATCTCTCACCGTTTTCTTTTTTTGGGGCCCTGAAAATGTTCATTGTGTGTGACATTTTTGCGTTTAGCTAAGTACTGGTCGCAATTTTCAAGATATTAAGCTGAAATTTGGTACGATGAAAGAGTTAGTGACTGTGACGAATCCTATTGTTGAGCGTTAAAATCGGTGTAGGGCCGGATCTTTTTTGGGGGCCCTGAATTTCTAACTGTTTTTTGGAATCGATATATCTTGTAAACGGTTGGTCGTATCGAAAAATGTTAAATGAACAGGTGTAAGACCTCCGCGGTATGCAACTTTTTAACTCAAAAGGATTTTTTGATATCTCTCACCGTTTTCTATTTTTGGGGCCCTGAAAATGTCCATTGTGCGTGACATTTTTGCGTTTAGCTAAGTACTGGTCGCAATTTTCAAGATATTAAGCTGAAATTTGGTGCGGTGAAAGAGTTAGTGACTGTAACGAATCCTATTGTTGGGCGTTAAGATCGGTGCAGGGTCTTATCTTTTTTGGGGGCCCTGAATTTCAAACTTTTTTTTGGAATCGATATATCTCGGAAACGGTTGGTCGCATCGAAAAATGTTAAATGTACAGGTGTAAGACCTCCGCGGTATGCAACTTTTTTACTCCAAACGATTTTTTGATATCTCTCACCGTTTTCATTTTTTGGGGCCCTGAAAATGTCCATTGTGTGTGACATTTTTGCGTTTAGCTAAGTACTGGTCGCAATTTTCAAGATATTAAGCTGAAATTTGGTACGGTGAAAGAGTTAGTGACTGTGACGAATGCTATTGTTGGGCGTTAAGATCGGTGCAGGGCCGGATATTTTTTGGGGGCCCTGAATTTCAAACTTATTTTTGGAATCGATATATCTCGGAAACGGTTGGTCGTATCGAAAAATGTTAAAGTACAGGTGTAAGATCTCCGCGGTATGCAGCGTTTTCACTCAATACGATTTTTTGATATCTCTCACCGTTTTCCTTTTTTGGGGCCCTGAAAATGTCCATTGTGCGTGACATTTTTGCGTTTAGCTAAGTACTGGTCGCAATTTTCAGGATATTAAGCTGAAATTTGGTGCGGTGAAAGAGTTAGTGACTGTGACGAGTCCTTTTGTTGGGCGTTAAGATCGGTGCAGGGCCGGATCTTTTTTTGGGGGCCCTGAATTTCATACTGTTTTTTGGAATCGATAAATCTTGGAAACAGTTGGTCGCATCGAAAAATGTTAAAGGTACAGGTGTAAGATCTCCGCGGTATGCAACTTTTTTACTCAATACGATTTTTTGATATCTCTCACCGTTTTCTTTTTTTGGGGCCCTGAAAATTTTCATTGTGTGTGACATTTTTGCGCTTAGCTAAGTACTGGTCGCAATTTTCAAGATATTAAGCTGAAATTTGGTACGGTGGAAGAGTCGGTGACTGTGACGAATCCTATTGTTGAGCGTTAAAATCGGTGTAGGGCCGGATCTTTTTTTGGGGCCCTGAATTTGTAACTGTTTTTTTGGAATCGGTATATCTCGTAAACGGTTGGTCGTATCGAAAAATGATAAAGGAACAGGTGTAAGATCTCCGCGGTATGCAACTTTTTTACTCAAAACGATTTTTTGATATCTCTCACCGTTTTCTTTTTTTGGGGCCCTGAAAATGTCCATTGTGCGTGACATTTTTGCGTTTAGCTAAGGACTGGTCGCAATTTTCAAGACATTAAGCTGAAATTCGGTACGATAAAAGAGTTAGTGACTGTGACGAATCCTTTTGTTGGGCGTTAAAATCGGTGCAGGGTCGGATCTTTTTTGGGGGCCCTGAATTTCAAACTTTTTTTTGGAATCGATATATCTCGTAAACGGTTGATCGTATCGAAAAATGATCAAGGTATAGGTGTAAGATCTCCGCGGTATGCAACTTTTTTTACCCAAAACGATTTTTTGATATCTCTCACCGTTTTCTTTTTTTGGGGCCCTGAAAATGTCCATTGTGTGTGACATTTTTGCGTTTAGCTAAGTTCTGGTCGCAATTTTCAAGATATTAAGCTGAAATTTGGTACGGTGAAAGAGTTTGTGACTATGACGAATCCTATTGTTGGGCGTTAAAATCGGTGCTGGGCCGAATCTATTTTTGGGGCCCTGAATTTTTTTTTTTTTTTTTTGGAATCGATATATTTTGGATACGGTTGGTCGCATAGAAAAAAGTTAAATGTACAGGTGTAAGACCTCCGCGGTATGCAACTTTTTTACTCCAAACGATTTTTTGATATCTCTCACCGTTTTCTATTTTTTGGGCCCTGAAAATGTCCATTGTGCGTGACATTTTTGGGTTTAGCGAAGTAGAGGTCGCAATTTTCAAGATATCGAGCTGAAATTTGGAGCTGTGAAAGAGTTGGACCCTGTGAGGAAACCAGTTGTCGGGCGTTAAAAACGGTGCAGGGCCGGATCTTTTTGGGGGGCCCAGAATTTCAAACTTTTTTTTTGAATCGATATATCTCGGAAACGGTTGGTCGCATCGAAAAACGTTAAAAGTTCAGGTGTAAGATCTCCGCGGTATGCATCTTTTTTACTCATAACGATTTTTTGATATCTCTCACCGTTTTCTTATTTTGGGGCCCTGAAGATGTTATTAAATGTTTTTTGTTTTGAAAAAAAATGGGGCCCAAATGTATATAATAATAGGTAAAAATTTAAACGATGGTCTAATTGAATTCTACGGAAAATTATCAATAATAACCCGTTTTCACCTTTACAATAAGTTAAATAATGTATTTACAGCTGTAATATACTTTCCATTTCCCAGGACGTCCGGCTTTCATAACCACGTGATGGTGTCAGCATTGCCTAGAATAACATTTTATAATTTTCCTACATTACCACACAATCGGGCCAAAGGCCCGAAATGCTAGGCATCAGGCCTTGCCGCCAACGAAGTTGTTGTTTGAGATTATAACCCCTCTTGCTGGCCCCTTGCTGCTGCGCCACTGTCTCATCAAAAGCAGGTCGTGCTGCGGGGACTCCTACTTGTTAATTATGGAGTTTTCAACCATTACAATGGGCCAACCTAGTTTATTACTTAACGGATATCGGTATACGGTTAAGAATGAGGAGAAGTGCGGTGAAGTTGTGTGGCGTTGTGTTAACCGTTCTTGTAGTGGAAAAGTGTTTACTATAAACCGTGAAATTATTAAAGAAGAGATCCACAATACGTGTGTTCCTGATGTGGCTGCACAAGATGTCCATAAGGCTATGGCACAGGGAAAAAAGACAGCCCGCGAAGAAGCTGATAAATCCATTTCACAGGTAGGTTTATATTTTTATTAATGACAATATTTACGCCCCAGACTCTATAGTGCGTCTCTACCTTAAAAGACAGTACGCATTAAATGGAGCGCGCTGATGCCAGATCTACTGCATATATCAAGTTCTGTAAGGCCGGACACATGATGTAACATAACTCGTATACAGGCGTGCTTTTACGAAAATCTCAGGAAATTTCCAAAATATGTGTTTGTTGTATATAACTGTACCTCGTGCCTTGCAGTGAACGACGGCAAAATATTTAGATAATTAAGATACACCGTAGCTCAGAGAGCGATTTTAATCCACATTTTTTTTATATTCTCACTATGTTGTTTACATTATAAGCATTTCATTGTAAACTATAGTTGACTGGTGGCAAACGAGCGGAGCGAGTAACGTCCATTATTACAAACATCAAAAAATTACTTATTTTTAACAAGAAACGCAATGAAATGAAACAGTTATTGTAGACCTGTCAAACTGTCAATCATAGGTGTTTGGACGAAATAGCACTAGTAGGCCGGCAGAGAGTCAACCCACCTGCCTCTGTTCGTGGAATTTGGAAGAAATAGCACCTGGACGAAATAGCACCTGGGCGAAATGGCACGACACCTATGCACCTAGCAACAGGCAATCACCCTAGGATTAATAAATCCATTGGAAATGTGGTCCACCTCCATGGACGTCCAATCATATCTCGTCTTTCATAATGATCTCACTCGGCTACATAATCGAGTCTTCATTGGGCAACACTTTTTCTCCGCGAATTTCGTCATCCAAACTGGTTCCTTGACAACTTCCCAGCTCTCAAACATTTCAAAACTATATGGTTAAATAATGACCAGATCTCGGATCGATCAGAGTCCGTATTCGGGGACAGTACCTTAGGCTACGGTACTCTTGTACTTGTCAGTGTGCGTGCTATCTAATAAGGGAAATTCACAGGTGAAACGAACTCCTACTACTAAAATATGAACATCTCTTATATTTTACTTCATTCTACTCAACAATGTGTATTCATGTACTGCAAATATAGTGTATAGGTAAATTTTTGCTGGCTTTAGCTTGCGATAGCAATGGTATTACATGTTAATGTTAGGTGGGTACTCAGCGCTGCAGTGGTCATTACGCGCACTGCTAGGAGGATAATGTTGATGCGTAGAACGCCACGATTGAGTAGGCGTAGGCTTTATACTTAGAGCATAAATACAATAGAGGGCGCATTGCCACACTGCGCCTGTACTGTGACGTGAAACCAACATCTCGATCAGCTGACTGAAGGGTAATGGCTCAAGACCGACTACAATTGGCTAATGGCGAATGCTAAGCAACGTCAAGGAATACAAAAGGAGCTCCATATTGGATAAATCTATTATCACTATCCGCAGTTCCCTTCAGTCAGCTGATCGAGATGTTGGTTTCAACAATGTGACGTCATCAGCCATCTAATGAATTTATGGTCTAAGGCTTTATATTATTGGAGGCTAAGGTCAGAGATAAATAATATCCATGATGCACCGCAGGTATGTAGGGAAGCAGGTCCATGACGTCAGACAGTTTCTTATGCTGTATAGGAATGGGCCTTCGATATTTTGGTGTTAAGGTCGCAATTCACGATGTCTGTGTAGGACGGACTGACGGACACGCTTATTGACATTAATTTCACAGAAGTTTCCATGAACAGTGTGCTTCAGAAAAATTGAATCAGGATTTGAGGCCAAAACTTTGAACACTGTAGCTGCTGAAAAGTTCATAGGATGTCCATCTGTTGCTGTATTTCTTTTTGTTATGTACTGTGCTGGCAGTTTGCTGAACTCTAGGACATCGTCTTGTTTCATAACTGTCACGGCAAATTTATTTTCTACTCTGCTTTTCTTGACAATATCAACTCAGTCAGTGGGCGAGAAAACGTGGCTCGCATGGCGCCTTTGGTATTTATCAATGGATGCAAAATCTCTATCAGATGGCAGTCGTGTGTGACCACTAATCAAAAATCTGTGTTCAATTTCTTTTAATTTGCCACTACGTACCAGTGACAACCACATGCACATAACCGTCCAATTCTTATTTTGTCCGGCGCAGTTATCTGAATAACATATTACTTTGGAAACACAGCTTTTGGACTGGAGAAACTTTAATATACAGCTGCATATCTCATCACTGCCGCGTTTTGCAACATCCTCAGTCCACATGTACATGTGTCCGATGCTTGTTCTGCAGTCATGTATACCCACGTTGTACATCCATATGTTTATCTTGTAAAAATCTGGACCAACAGTAAGTTTTGGAACTGGGAGGGCCTGCTGAGAGTCAACTGAGATGACCACGATACTGGAATCAGTCTTGGCTCTGGCGATATCTGCTGACATGGTAGCTTGCATTGCTTCCGCTTTCCGGTGATGTAGTTCTCTTTTCTTCCTCAGGTCGTCGAAGTTTTGTTGATCATTGGGTAGGTTGCAGGAGTTAATCTGAGTATCAAGTTCGTCACATACTTTACAGGTGTCAGAAAGGGGCATCTCGAAGCCTATGTTGTATTCTATGCAGAAAATCCGTCTGTACTTATCCTCTTTAACACTGGCAATTTTCTGTTCCACACAGCAGAGTAGATAATGATCCCGGTATAAAGAACTGATTGTCATCTCACAGTCAAAATAAACTTTTTGAGGATTCTTGTGCCTGCTGTAGTAACTTTGGTATGTGGGTATGCTTCGTATATGGTCGTGAACACCTAGTATAACTTCGGGTGGATATTTCCGATGATTTTTATGGCGGCCCCTTTGGTCTTTCTGAACAAACTCTTTACCACTAGCAACTTACTGTACGATGTTTTCCACTCTTCCTCTTGATTCTTGTAGTCCATGTACAGAGAGAAATGCCGCTTTACAGATTTGGATTACTTCAACTTGCTCTTTAACAGAATACGTAGCAGTGATTTTTCGAGAAGTCTGCTCCTTTTTCCTTTTCTACGGGTAGGAGCGTTTTGGAGGTGTCGTTGAGATACTCGAAAAGATGTAGTTGTTTTGCTCATCAAAATTCCCAATGTCCCTGAAGCCATGGAATATTTTGGAAGCTGCTTCTCCTATCTTCGTCATACACTTCCGACGGAAAGCACATGGAGGTCCATTTCTCTGGCAACTAGGGTAAAGTCAAGTTACTCCGTGATATCAAGTAACACCGTGATAAAGCGTATTTCCTCTATCCTACGTAGGTTCAGTTCCGAAAGTTCTAAGTTTTTACCAACAGTTGGCAGTAGAAACCAGGAATCCAGGAAGCCCTTGTGTTCTATATTTGACCAACTCAATGAGGTTTAAAAATATATTAACAGAGAGTTGACATTTCAACAAGTGATCCGCATCCAGTGAAATATGTGGTGAAGATTTTAATTTCTTATAAACAGCTGTTTCATTATATAAGTTTCATTTTGACACCAGTCAGAGGTAAGATGCAGACCATTCGCATATAAAACATACATGCATGTAGTGTTACGCATAGCTTAGCAATAAGTACGTTTTTCTTAGGTTGGACGCTGAAATGGCGCCAAAACGGAATAAAGAGGCTCGCTCCTACACAGCTGAAACACTTAAAGAAGCATTGAATTCGATGAAGGAAGAAGGATGGTCAGTATACAAGACCAGTAGACGTTTTAATAACCCGTGGAGTACACTAAAGGATTATTGCACAAAATATTCAGCCGATCCAGGAAGTGCAACCCTTGCAAAAATTAGAAAGCCATTTGTTGTGTCACCTGAATTTGAAGTGAATATAGTGTGTCAAGATAGACACAATAGATCGGTCTTGGCCTAATTCCAGACCCCAGAACAATGACGATGATGGTTGTTGTGCGTGAAGTTGCTCCCCTGGCGGATGACACCAAGAGGAAGAATGGAGCCGAATGGATTGATTATCAGTGTTGTATTGTCTGGTACCTATAATGTATATTTTATGTGTGATAGGTGTGAGGATTCTGATAGTGACTAATAAGTTTTAAAATATGTTTAAGTTAATGGAATATTTTTAATAAAATGTTTTTTTTTATAAAAAAAACTGTGTAGTGAAATGTTTCAATATGGGCAATATGGGGTAATAGAAATGTATAGTCTATATACGATTTGAACACTTTTATTACATAAAACATTAGTTTTCACGATTAAAAAGTACACTGAATGGTTAACACCATGCTATCACGGAGTAACATTAACACTATCACGGAGTAACTTAAATATCACGACGTTACCAACTTCTACTACCGGATTTTGTTAGTTAATATCTTGAAATAGCTTATGAATATTTGTAAGATATATGCCAGAAATGTTCCGTAGGGTATTCCTCTTTAACATGAAATGAATCGAAATAACTGAAATCTAAAATTTCAGAAATAGTAACAACAACAAAAACGAGCCTTACAGTAGTCGCATATGATGTGTAACATCTGACATGTTATTCGAATAATTTCATATTACTTACTCGCATTTTTTAAAGAATGAACTCATAGTGCTACCTTGTGCCAGCAAACATGAAAGGATTCTCCAATGCATCTGCAGTAGTGACATATACCTGCAACTGTATGCGGGAGCAATCCACTGCCTAGTTGATGCGAGCTGCGCTTTATAGCGGCCAGTTAGAGAACCCATGCCAGCGGTGTTATTGAAAATGGCCTCTTATTGCCGATATAGCGCACTGCCAAATATAGGCGCGATTAAAAATTAGGTGTGCAGTAGGTATATTAAATGCATTTCTCCCAGTGATACGTTTAGACCAACGAAGTTTCAATTATTGTTAGTAGCACTGCCATCGTAAAGTACAGGCCGTAAGGCTCCTACTGTGACGTCACGCCTGGGGTCGTTCTAGTCGCAGCTGCAAGTCAGATAGTTCCCTTCACACGCAGTATATTCAACCCTAATATAAATTACACTCCTACTTCAAGACGTAGGAAAATAGCAATGCTATTTAGGGCTGATTGGCACTTCCATCCTTTACCACTACATACGTCTAATTATCGCTCCGCTTGTTCGAATCCGGCCGGTACATTTTGCGAGTGAACAAAGTGGTACATTGCCGGTACATTTACTAGGACGTTGAAACACACAAACAGGGCTAAATTGCAGTATTTTGACGTCGAGAATAAGATCTATTCTTGGCCATTTTCTCGTTGTTCACCGCTTTTAAAAGGTTTATGGTAGATGCCTGAGAAAACCCCACATCACTCTTGGCTATTCAACAGATCACGTCCTAAACTGCTCGTGGATGACAAAGCACAATGCAACCTATCTCTAACTGTAATCAATGCACAGGCCACCCTCAAGGTGACTTAAGAGGGCCTATCCTAACAGCACTTATTTTCTATGACTCAATCTAACTTGTTTCTTGCATCAGGAATTTACAATTGGTTGTAATTTTGAAATCAGGTATCAATAACCTACAGTACATACACCAGGTGCTAACTATCCCATTAATGTAAATACAGTAGCCTACACAAATGCTGCCACGAAAACATTACCATATTCACTTGAGCTTGATCGAGAGACCATTCTCACAAATAATGTTACTTGGACTGACTTCAGTAGATACTGAATACCTGGATATCGCTTCTTTGATTTACGTACGGTAAGTAACTTAACCTCAGCATTATCATATTAGAAATTTTTCCAGTCCTAGCATAGGCTGAAGTTTGGGAACTTCTTATAATAATTGAAACCATATTAACTAACAACCTACCATCAAGGCGATTAGCTCTTCTCTCCCGAAGAATGGTATCTTATTTTCAGGGAAATGTTAACACACACTCTTGTATTCCCCGTAATGAACAAATAATTTCTAGTAATGTTGTGTATGCATTGCTTTTTTAAATTGTCGTGGTAGGGAAGGAGAAGCAAGCCACATTATCATTTCTTTCATAATACCGGTAGTTGCTATAAACAAACTTTTGACATACCTGCGACCTGGGAAGGAGGTTTCCTGAACTAACAACATTTTATTACCATCCAAAAAACCTTGTATGAGTCGAAATAATAAGTGATATAGAGGTCCTAATTAAAACATAACCTTCTGTGTGATGACAAACATGCAACGCAAAATTTGCGTAGATACAATAACCTATCTACAAAATGAACATTTGTTTCAGAAAATAAATAATCCTTATTCTAGATGACGTAAGTAGAAGCGTTCTCAAGAATCACTTTTCACGCGGATACTCATTCATAAAAGATATAAACAACACAGCACAAAGTAAAATGCTCGCCATCTCTACCCCCTATCGATCAGCTGATCAATCGTTAAGAGTCGCTGCATGATGGCCTGTACATTACGATGGCAGTGTTAGTAGTCGGTGTTAATATACTGAATTCCTACGTTGTTTGGAGTGTTGGTTGATGCGATGTGCTTACATCAAATAAGAATACAGCAAAAGTATGAAGATTTAATGAATCTTAATTGTTTTCAGCAAATATGATATAATGAATATTTTCACACCAAAGAACGACAACTTGAAGATGATTTGTTGTAGGAATTTCTTTAATGGGGCCTCCAAACCTTGAGGTAAACTGTATGCGATTTACATTCCACATAGTCACATGGCTTACAGTACGTCGTTGTACCGCTCTCCGCCACCGCGCGCGCTCATTGTTTCCGTCCCATGCACTTCCCTCCCGTCCACTTCCGTCCCATCCACTTCCGTCTCTTTTCCAAAATCACTCCCACAAAAATGTCCAGCTACCGAGTGCCACAAAAATATCCAGACACCGAGTGGAAAGATGTTACACCTCAAAAAGCTTAGTATCACGGAGTTATTTAACTTTACCCTACTTTCTTTTTGGTTGCATCACTCGTGTACTCTTCACCCTTAAAAATAAAAAATAATGTCCATGTTACAACATGTTTATGAAACATATCGTATTACTAATTTAATATTAATTCGAAATTCTGTGCCGGCTCTCCTAAATAATAATATTAATTTTTATTATTATTTAATTAACCCATGAGCGCCCGAATTAATACTTTTTGAAAATTTTGCTTTTTATTAATAAGTCATACCATAGGGAGTTATTAAGCTGCTCAAACCATCTTTTACGAAGGTGGCATCTTCAGTTCCCGAAATACAGGGCGTTACATATATGTAACGCTAGGCGCTTGTGTTGTCAAAACCCTTACTGCATATTCTGAATGGTGATTTATAAATACAATAATGTACCAATATCATGTTTGTTGCAAAATACTTATCTTTATAATATTACACCTTTAAAAGCGCTGAGCAAGTATTTTGACACCTTTGAACCTTCGATCATATAGTCAAGTGACTAGTTACTAGGTGTGGAACGGCAATAAGCATGATATGCACAGCCCTACATCACATTTACAACATGCGGACACTGCTTACACACAATTCACCGGCACACCGCCTCCGCTTATGTCCTGGGACGTTGATGACAAGATGATCGCGTCCATCATATCACAAGATTTCAATGTCGCGGCCCTATCCTGCACGTGCTGTTGCCAGCCGCCTAGCTCCATGTGGTTCTAGGCCGTAAGATTTCACATAGAATTGTGCCACTTCCCTCTTGAACTCCAGTTGAGTTGTTCTTGACCGTGATATCGTAATGAGGTGCCATGCGTTTTAGAGACTCTCGTCAAGAAGCCAAGGAAATATGGCCCACCCCATTGTATGTTTCTTATTGACACATGATATCGGTTCACATTTTCATCCATAAGGTTCGTTCCTTCCATGAATTTGTTATAGGTGCCGATCTGGAGAGAACGTGGGATTAAAACTATTTTTCATTTCAGCCCGAGAGAATCTTCTGACCTGGTCGAGGGGAGAAAAACAGGGAGAGTCGTGGAGGCAACAGTTACTGTGCTGTTTTCATGCCAGCGAGTTATAATCATGTCGTCATTACTCCTTTTCCACTTCCTCCAATATTTCAGCCAAGGTCAGACTTCTCAATAATAATTATATTATTGGATACGCCCCTTTTAAGTGCTCTGGATTTTAGAGACGCCGGGTTGCCGGAATTTTAACCCGAAGGGGATCTTTAACGTGCCAGTAAATCTAATGACACGACTCCCTCGCTTTGCGCACACTCAAATGCCAGCTGACTGCACCAGGATTCGATCCAGCAATCTTGGGCACAGCAAGCGAGAACGTTGCCACTGAGCCACGCAGCCAGTCTAGTAATCTGAAATATCGAAATAATTCTCGTACTGTATTTTCTGAAACACTGCCTGCAGCCAGATATCTCGGCAAAGGTATGGTTTTGAAGACGGTACTGGCATAACAAATATGCTACGGTGACATAAAACATATTATATGAAGGCATGCACTGTTACCAAAAGCTGTATATGGAAAAACGTTTTGTGTATAAATGCATGAAATGTATTCTAACTCATTTCATATGAATGTGCTACAGAAAATATCTTGCCTTACCACTGACCCTGAATCCGCCTAGCGTTACCATATGGTAACGCTGGGAAAATTAGTCCCGGGCATGAGCAGGTATAAAGAAACTCGTAAGATATGTTACTGAATTATAAATTAGATATGTTTACTACCATAATACTGAAGACAAAGTAAACTATCTCCATTTTACGCAATAATTTAGCATGCCGGACCTTTTGCGGCATGCCATCTCGACGTGAGAAACGAACCACGAAATGCACCCAATTGTTGGGACATCACCCAAGACATTCCCTAGCGACTAGTGCGCGAGAAATGAATCAATAGACCTTCCTTGATCATATAAGCGAGAAGTTTGAATATCTTTAACTGGCAAAGGTCCTGCAGAGCAATAAATGTAATGATCGGTACTGTGTTACCATATGGTAACGCTAGGCGTTTATGGGTTAAAGTAATTATTTATATTATTTTTTAATTCTGGTTAATAGCTATGTTTAAGCACATACCCGATTACGCCGGCGTTTACGTTTAGCCCTTATACTCAACTCCGGTGTTTGCTGTCGCCATTGATGCCTTCCATTCTTAGCAGGTGAGATGGGCACCTCTCTAGCAACAGGAGCTAAGTCTTCATCCTTACGGAAGAAAAATGAATAAAATAGCATGAACCAAGACCTTCTATAATACCGGACCTGACACTAGCGGCGGGACAGAGGGAAGATGGCTGTCGCTGTTGGTGATTACATGCTTTGTTTATAAGTTGAATCGTTTTGTTTACGACGTGAAAGTGATGTGAATTTCGGTTAGCAATCGTCTCCCTTGATTATCTGTGCTTATTGATTATTGCTTAATGATATTACACGTTCGTGTAAGTATATGTTTGCATTAGTGCTTCATAAATACGAGATACCGGTGACTTCTGGTACGCTTGTGATACCATCAATACTATTGCCAATCAGTGGGTAAGTTTGTTCTATTTATTATTCTGTTTAGGGTTTATAAATTATTAGTAATGGCAATTTATTATGAGCAGGCATAGTAATAATTAACGTATTCCAATTTAAGGTCTAAGAAGATCTGAAAATTGATTACCGTACGTAGGAACATAACCTACTTTTTAAATTGTCTGCAGTGTTCTCTCTTCCAATTATATGCCTGTTAGTTCAAGGATATCAATCTTATCACGTACTTGGTGTGGATTCCGTTTTAATAAACTACCAGTAGGAGTTGGTTCGCAGTAAGTTTAGCTACACCATTCAGTCAGTTTGTTCAGGTTATCTGCTCTTACTCCTCTTGTCAAATAGTCGGCTGGGTTATCCTTGCCAGGGCAGTGTCTCCACTGTGATGGAGTTGTGGAGGCCTAAATCTCAGTCACTCGGTTGCAGACAAACGTTTTTCAACGATTTGGGTCATTCCTTATCCATCCTAGTGTAACTGATGAGTCGCTCCAAAGAATAGCCTCCCTGATATTGAAATGTGTTGCCTTGCAGTAGTAACGGAGAAGTCTTGCCCCCATTAACGCACCCAGAAGCTCAAGTCGAGGGAGTGTGACCTTCTTCACAGGCGCAAGTCGGCTCTTACTGCAGATCAGATGGACTTTAGCGTGCTTATGATGGGTGTTTCTCATGTACAGAACGGCGCCGTACGATCTCTCCGACGCGTCACAGAAGACATCGCCATCGAGTTGCCAGGTCGTGAGGCAAGATGTCATCCCATGCAACTCCGCGTGTCCGGGCATCTTGGAAGAGAATTTTTCCCACTACAGATACCGGTGAAATAAAACATAAGGGGTCGTAGATACTAGCAGTAACCTGTAACAGAGTCCGTTTAGTTGCTACCGCTGTTACCAATTTGCTTGTAACTTCCTGTTGGGCGAGAGAAAACGAGTCAGTATCTGTGTGCCAGGAAATTTCCAATAGGCTACATGAGCATTGTGTGAAATCTTTCGTCCTTCTGCCTTCCATATGCCCGTTAGCTGAAATGAATTTGTTGCCCATTTAGCAAGTGGAAGCTGGATTTGCCTCATGAGGGATACGAGCTCGTAGTACAGTGCAATTACGTCGTTGTCATCATCTGCACCTGAAGCGAAATCACCCATGAAGGTGTTTTTTATCTATGAGCGATGCGGCGATAGGAAACTGGGCTTGGTGAATAGCTGCCAGTTCTCTGATTGTAGCCGTTAGTAGATACGGACTGCACGTCAGACCAAATGGGAGCTTTGTGAACCTGTAGTCGGCTCTCTCTCTCTCTAGAGGTGGTAGGGCTTTCCTTTCCATTATTAATGATGCGGTAGGCTATGTTGAAATTGTGGGTTTCTTTTTTTTTTGTCGTGTGGCCTCCTCAGAGGCCGAGTGCAGGTCTTTCTGATATACCTTGAAACTGTTGTGTAACTGGATGCAAATCCAATTATTATAAAGATAAGCCATTGGTGCCTATTTTCTAATTTCCCTTCAGGGGAATTCAATCCTCACCCAACTTCACGGGGCTGATGACCAAGAAGTTCTAAGCCCACAAAATGAATTAACAGCAGACAAAATCACGTCATGATGTCATTTTGTGTTGGGTTGGATTCTGACACATGTCATGCGTTTGACAGAGTGCCATTTAATCTCATGAATAGGAATGAATGAATACGACTAGCCTACTTGTTGACGGATTTACAGGAGGCAGTCGTGACCTTATGATAGGAATTACCTAGACATTTATATTCAGTATGTGTGGGAACCCATTTTAAACCACTTGCTGGGTGGTTAAGCGGAGAATCGAACCCAACATTTCCCGGTTTACCTCACTAGGCTGTGTGTACCCCGTGCTTACCCTCAGACTAGAATTAAGATTTCTTGACAGTCAGGAATCAAACTTGGACCCCAGATGTGACAACCAAGAACTACACTACCTGGTTGGTCACATTTATTTTTAAGAATAATATGTCTGTTAGGTAGTCAGCCCGAAGGCTGGTTGGATCCTCAAAAGGCACTGCCGTTAGGTTATGTGGGTAGATACCCACAAAAACCCATGGCAGCACTATATTGAGGCGTACTAGGCAAGATGAGGAATGAGATAGTTTGCCATTGTTTTCCTCACTGAGTCAGAACAGCAGTACTAACCCTATGAGTAGAACCTTTCACAGCATCCACAGGCACTGACTGTGCCCTGAATGTCGTTACTAAGCACCACCCATATATCGGTAGCTTCCATATAATCACAGCCATGAGTGAGACTGAGACATCGGTGAAAAGCCTCATTTTACTCTAGCCTGTGCCAACAGAAAATTGCAAATGTATTGCATTCATCAAGAGATGGCAAACAGGCCCCGAATAATATGTAACTTACTAAAAGGAGATTGAAATTCCTACAGGAACATTTGCAACTTTCCCTGTTCACTCAGCCAAGATATTCTGCAGATCTCTCCTGTGGGCCTCAACATTATTTTATTTTATTCCTTTCCTGATGGAACTCCGGTGCGGTAGTACCTTATTTTAACTCCCGGAGCACCACCCCATGCCTGTCCCTTACACAGCTACACAACTACTACAGTCATCACGTAATCGGAGGAATTCAACCCAAACCCAACTGCACGGGGCTGATGACCAAGATGTCCCAAACCCATAAAATGAATTAACAGCAGACAAAATCGCGTCATGATGTTATTTTGTGTTGTGTTGGATTCTGACACACGTCATGCGTTTGATGTCCGACCACCAACTACGGCGGCCATCTTGGATTGCAGTGTCAGGTCCGGTAGTATAGAAGGTCCTGCATGAACCTATGAAACTACGCTGAACAATACAGCAATAAATTTAACAGCTACCGGTATATAATGGCAAGCCACAATAACCCCTATAGCAGTTGCCTAGTAATGCCCATCTTAGTTTTACAGTCGTTTATGGTTACTTGGCACCTTATAAATATCTTAGAAATAGTTCCATAGTTCATAGTTCCAATAAATAATAGCGTTATCTAACAGTACTACATGCACTGCATTGTCATGATAAGCCACATTGCCACATGCCATAATATGGCATGCCACATAATAACATTTTGTTGATGCTTACCTCTGATGATGATGAGATATCACCTGGATTTGGCTGATAATACCCAAATCTATAACACTGTCATCCCACGAGGATGCACTCTCAAGACAACCGGCTTCCGTATCGGTTCCAAAATGCATTTTTTCCTCGGAACAACTCACACTGTTTCCTCTGCAAGACGCCATCTTGCTGCGGCTTACCGTACTAAAGCACAAAAATGACGTGCTCTGTCTTGGTCAGGGCTGGCGCGAGAATTTTCGCGGGGCCTAGTAGGCATGAGGAGTTCGCGGGGGGGGGGGGGAGGCTGTGTTGTACGGAGAGTGATGTTTTAAAAGATATTACAATATTAGGCTAGTTAAAACTCATTTTATTACATTTCTAGTTTCTAAACAAACCTCAACAAATAGGATAAGCATAAAATGTATGCAGGAAGCACCTGTTCAGATAAAAGCAACAATCAATATTGTACCCGATACCTAGTTGAGGCTATCGGCTACGCCAGCTGACATTGAGCCGTAGTTGAGATTTATGGGAAGAGTTGTAAAGATAGCGCTCAAATCGAGTAGAGAGGAATGCTAGGAATTGACGTAGAGGGCCTAGGATCAAGAAGGCACTGCCAGTCAAACAGATGGAATTATGGGAGGAATATTAAAGTTTTATTAAGATCTTTATGGAACAGTATATTTAATCATCTCAGAAGAGAAGAAATAACAAGCATTATATATGATAATAACTTGAAGAAAGACAGATAATCCCTTAAGTTATTGTATGACTTAATAGCCGAAATGATGGGAGTCGAGATTATATTTGTGACGCATGAACACAGTAGGTGGGGGATGCATCACGTGACTGCGCCAGGTACGAGCTTCTTAACGTAGTCCAGACACATCAGTTGAGTTCAGCCAGCGAGCTGATTGGTACACATGCGCAGAGCGTACGGCGAAGCTGAACGGTGCTCAGCACTTGTTACGTAAAGCGAAGGCGACAGTATTACTTAACCAAGCAGAGAGCAGGAAGTAGGTCAGTGAGCCAAGGCGAACAACGCAGGGCAGACGGCGAGAAGACCGGTTCCAAGGCAGGCTGTACGGGCCGTGTACGGAGGAGAAAAGCCGGGGTTCAGAACAGCATTGTAATACGAGTTTGAGAACTTTATTTCGAGCTGCCTTTTATAACGCAGAACAGTATAGCAAAGCGGCATGGCGAGGCCGGCTTTAAGCGTAGATCATTCTGGAACAGTGCAGTAGGTCCGAGCGGGCTAGTTCCGACTTTTATACGCAGGCAACAGTAAAGAAGCTGAACTTCATTTCAACATTCAGTTACAACATTGAGTTGGGACTTATATTCAGTAATAGAATTGTGCAGGCAGATAATTACAATATACTGCAATTATGAACTTAGATATTCAAATTACATTACGACTATGCATTTCCTAACGGAATATGTAGAGCGACCATGGGGTCCAAACAACATTAACGCTTTTAAGCAAACGAAATGTTACAATTAAATGCACTTATGAACATTGGCAGGTGCATTAATAGAATTCTTTTTCCTGAATTATCATAAAATACAGAGTACGAACACAGCTACAGGGTGTTTCAAAAACGTATACACTCTCATAAATAACATTTATTTTCTACAAGTGAGACTTAACCGCTGTGGAGATTGAACTTTTAACAAGCGAACCGAACATTATATGGGACAGTGGCGTAACATAGAAGGAGAATATGGGGTACGCTGCTTTTATGAACTTTTACGTAAGGATTTGGACAGTATCCATTATGGATAACATGCAGTTCATCATGTCGGAGTAAACGAAGACAGAGACGCGATGGCACCACGGAGCGATGGATACGATTCCTGAAGAGGAGGAGGTCTAACAGCTGATTCACTTGGGATATGAAGGCGATCGTTTTTGCGTGGGTGAAACGATATTCACGTCGATCTTTCGAGAAATTTATTACACACAAGAATAATCGACGATCTTTGAAATATATTAACAGCTGATATGAGAAGGTACTGTAAGAGTTATGACTTTCTAATATGATATTTTCATGAGCACTGGGCATACATGTATATATTTTTCTAGTAGGAGTTCTATGTTTATTGAGACATGGCTTAGACATTATTTGCTCCAAATTTGCTAGAATATGGCGTTACCATATGATATGGCAGGCACCATTATACGAAATTCTCACCATTGGTTGGCTTTATTAAGCAGATGTTTGGTCTTTTAGACATTTTCCAATAAGGATAGTTTTTCTTGGATAGTTATTTTTTTGTGACGAGTATTTCGAACTCGTGATCTGCAATTGGATTATTTAAATTACTTCGTCAGTTCATTACATACTAGCGAGTGTGAATTATTCATCAGTAGGGATTTTTTCCATTGGATTGTTTGGAGATATTAAGATGTTATTCACTCAAGTGAATGAATATCGCTTTTATGTGACAACTAGAGACTTGTTGATTCCAATCTGGTACATTCACTCATGAGACGACGAGATGGGGCCTTTCGTATTTATACGATTGCGTAGTGGTACACATCTTTACCCATCGTTCAGGGCATTATCATGTTAGACGACGGGGCGAGGCCTTTCGTATTTATACGATTGTGTGGTGGTTACTCATCTTACTCGCCATTGAGGAACTCATTTTTATCATCCGAGTGTACTTGAGATTGTAAGAGGATCAAACAAGGAACTACTAGTCACATATCAGTCGAATTTTGTTAAATAAATTAAAAATACATGTCAGCAGGGTTACATTTTGTAATTCTTGTTTGCCAATCCAATATTTTGTTGCTATACTCTTTTGAGAGTACTTTCAATTTAACAGCTGATACAGTTGATGCTTTTGATAATTTTTATGATTGAATTTGATACCTTTGAGAAGTATTTAAAGTAATTGAATCTTGTAAGATGAATCATTAATGGTCAGATTTATTTTAAGGCAGATCAGTATTGCATATTTCGATGTGAGAGATTATAGCACATAGTGTTTTTCTGTGAAGTGAATTATGAGAATTTTAAGAGAATTTATGCTATTTGAAAGCAGATTTTGAATTTGATTTCGATTAAGAAGGTAATATTTTTCCTAATTGTTTAAGAAGTTGTCTAGATGTGATCAGATTGATTACAGTTATTGGAGATTGTGTGCGTTGATAATTTGAAGCCAGTTATGTATTTTTGTAGATCATGCAACGTGATTAAGTGAAGTTTGTGATAGGCATTTTGTGGAAGTTGCCGAGTGGAAGTTGCAATATTGCTAATGTATTTTGAAGCAGACATGAGGTTGTCGAACCCAGTCTAGCATTATTTTTGAGATTCATGCTGTGCGATGAATATTTATGAAGTTTGTGGAATAATTGTGGTATTCAAATGTGATATTTGATAAAGTGAAAATATATAATGTAGTTGTGGATAGTGAGATCCAACGTGAATTTGTGAAGGCAATAATATTTTTTGGCATGATAATTAAATACGAGATATAACTTGGAAGTGATAAAACTGTAAGACAACGTTCTATAAACCATATTAAACAATTTGTTAGGAAATTAAACAAATAAATAATGTTGATAATACAAGATTTTCTGATAATAATAATTAATGAAATAATAATCTGAAATTTAAGCATATTAATGATCTGACCTAATGAAATAAAAATCAGAATGACTAGATGAAATAATAAAAATCTAAATAACCAGATGAATAAAATTTAAATAAGTTGATAAATTAAATTTTGGAATAAATCAATGAATTAAATAAATGGATGAATTAAAGATTGAATAAATAAGCTGATTTAGATAAATTAATAGATGATTAAATAGATTATGAATAACTGAATTAGAAGGTGATAATTAACTAAAGAAGCTGATGATTAATAAATTTAAATGAATTTAAATAAATTTATTTGAGAGATATAATTTGAATGATTTGAAGAATTGCAACTTGAATTGATGAATTAAACGATTTAATTTTGATGATGATGATAATTATAACCAATGAATAGTGGATTTTCTGCGATTCAAAAACCAGCAATGATTAATGACAGTGTAAATAGTGTAAATTACTTATTCGATGTTCAGGAGCATTTTACTAACATATTCAGCATTTGAATAATGCCATGCAAGCCATAAATTATGTGATATTTAAAATATGTGATTATAATATGTGTGTTTAGACAGATTAATAATATTTTTTACATCCACATTCATGATGTTAATTTAAAGAGAAATTAGGTCTCAGTTATCACGAATGTCAGTGACGCAAAGACATAGTGCTACGGTGATCCTGAGAACCCAAGAGAACTTTAGAAATTCTTCCTATTTTATGTGGATTAAATACACTTTGAGTAGAATGGAGATGGTTCGATTTTCTGGACAATGACAATTTAACGTTGGCATTCGACCATGCTCTCAGGTAGGATGAGTGTTTAATATGTCTGTCTGACTATCAAAGTTGAATAAATTTGTTTTTATCTTAGTTGTGATCTGATGGTGATGTGATTTTCCTTTTTCTTTCCTTGTCTTAATTAAGGCTTAACCAGGAAGGATGTGGTTGGCTAGGGATTCAGTTGATGGCGCCCATTGATATTTGTATTTTTTTATTAAATTTAAACCCGTAACGACCCTGGAGATACTTTATCTCGTGTTACCCTCTGCTTTTGTGATATTTCAACTGAATTTCCGACACATTCCTTATTTGACTAGAGGTTCATTTAACTCCGCTCTGTCCTGGAAATCCAGGAATGCGATGTAATAGCAGATGGGTCATCGCATCCCCAGGACGAACGGGTACAATATCAATGGAAACCTGATATAATGAGCTAACAAAGGTGATTTTTTTTGCATAAATAATATATTATGGAAAACGAAGCAGTTGCTTGATGTACTTTCTTACCCAAACGCACATAATTAATAATAATACGCAATCACGTTTGCATATTTCAACATTTCTACGACTATACAGTTTTTTCATTACCTAAACTACTAAAAGTGCTATAAGTCCAATTTTACCGATAAATATGAGCTGAACGGCCCCTTTTTTTTTCGAGAAATAACATGGTTTACAAAGCAGGCTTTCCTTTTTAAAAATAATAATTTCTGTTGTTTTTTTTGTTTAGTATTTAGGGCTTTTTATTTATGTAAAAGGCACTTTGCGGGCCTTTGCTAGGGCAAAAGTGCTGATTAAAGCGTTCATTTCTAATTTTTTGGTCGTTTCACATTCGATTGACAGAGTAGCCAAACCATTTTGACGCTCCTGCGCCATCGTTGATCGCAATAGTTTCAAAATGGAAACACTCCTTTCCCCCGACGCAACCGTTTTAGTAATTGTAAGCATAATTCGATAGGCCGTCGTTATATTAGGATAGGACTCCTTTATCGGGGCAAAGTTCTGTAGTGCACCTAATGCACTTATTACAGATGACGGAACAGCGTAGGTACCTAAATATTGTAGCTCCAGAAAAAGATCTTCTGTTTCCAAATCTTGAAGCTCCCCGTCTTTTAGAAAATTAGATAGTGTTTGGCAATGTTCTCAATTGCTTTTCCTCCAAATTGGAAAGCTTGGAAGGATCGAAAAGAAATCCAAAGTATTCCGAAAAGAAATTAACTTCGTTAAATCTATTTTCAACGCTGCTCAGTGCAGTATGTACAACAGACAAAACGTAATTTACACGAAATTTATTTTCAGCTTCTTTTTGAAGTTACTCTTCGTTTTTTTCCACCTTTTGATAATTTTGCTGATTTATTTCATCAAAGAACCTTTTGCGATTGCCTTGACGGCAAATAGAAAATTTCTTTGCATAGCCCAAATTTTCCATTATTTCTCTAGCGGTGGACATATTGCACTGTTAAAGCCATTGTTGCGATAATTTTGAAAATACGACTTTAGGCCCTGAAGTTCGGTTAAAGCCCGTATCTATCGAAGTCTCGTACTTGCTGAAGTTCCCTGGGTCGATTCCAAATTTGCTTTTTTTTTTGCGAACTTGTCCAAAGCGCCCTTATGAGACGCGAGGAAGTCATCCCGCAGCTTCTTTTTTTTGCTTTGGTAGCACCATCGTCGTATTTCCGACCAATGTCTCGATCACGGCTAGGCGTATCTGTTAAAGAAAGGAAATATGCCACTTAGAGATACAAGCCCTTTAAGGTAAGAAAGACCCGTCTAGGGGCGAAAAAAATGAAAAATTATTTGTTTGGCGTTTGTAGTTATTTACAATGTAGACAACAGGAATTTGTCAAAAAATCGCAAAATAATCATTTTATAAGATATAAATCACTATGCTGCACCATTAATGACAACGCCCACTTGTACAGAGATTTATGTTTGTGCGTATAACTTCTGAACTATTATAGAAAGATTTCTGAACTCACTTCCTGTCTGCTCTGTTGACCGCAGAATTAGTGTTGGTAACAATGACAACTTCCTGCATTGTTTATGTTACGAATGGTGACTGAACATCGTAATAATATTATAATCAGTGTGCTTTTGCACTGACCTATTGAAGAAATATTGTTTAAGGGGCGGAACAGCAAGTCCATCTGCCCCAGTTATTAATAATCGAATCGTTGATTTGATTTGAAGAAGAAAAAACAAGTCCACTTATTTGCAAACAGATAAGTTGAAATACGCATTTATTTATTTTTAGCCTATTTTCATTTTATGAAAAACATTGGCTTATGAGATCACCTTTTGTCCGCGTGTGTGTGCGTGTGTGTGTGTGTGTGTGATGGTGTGTGTGTGTGTGTGTGTGTGTGTCCCCCTAATGACATCTAAACGGCTGGAGCGATTATAATGAAACTCGGTAAGGACATAGCACTATTCTGGCCTATCCCGACCGTGCACTTCAAATTATATTGTGTCAAACCAATCCAACATGGTGGCTGTGCGAAATATTTCACCAGCATTCAGAACCTCCAAAACTATTACCGATATCGCCCTGAAATTGTGTAGGGTGATAAAGGGCACTACTAGACGTTCACCTATGAGACTTTCAAAGGCGGCTTCGGTGGCGTAGTCGGTAGCATGCTGAGCTTCTATGCGCAAGATAGCGGGTTCAAACCCGGCCGAAGCCGTCGGATTTCTTCTTAAGAGCGTTAAAATCCCTCAGTATGCCTTCCTTCGGAGGGGAAGTAAAGCCGGCGGTCCCATGTCATAGATTTATGGCATGTTAAAGAACCTTCCACTAATTGCACCTGTGTGAAGCTAAATTGGATAGGTTAAGAATGTAAACAACGCTCTTAGGTTTCTATGCCAAGAGCAGACTGCGGTGGTGTCTAGTAGCTAAGTTCTGAACTTGGCCTAGTAATCGTTGACGGTGGCGCTTGGCGGTAAAAGTAGGAACTATTTAAAAAATTCTAAGTTGCAGTACTTAAATTTGAAAAACAGATAACACACACTAATACAGTCATCACAATTAACACCGGTTATCAGACAGATTCTACACACACCCAAAGTACACGGGGCTACATGACCGTGTTGTCGCAGCCCCTAAACTTAAGAACCAACCAACCAACCAACCAGACTTTCAAAAACCTGGGGACTACAAAACCAACATGGCGGCCAAGGGAAGTTGAGACTTTTAAATAGACTTTTTTCGCGATTTAACTATCCAAACGTAATGCAACTTGGTACAGCAAATGTTTATACACATTGTAATGCGCTGGAGTCTAATTTAGTTCAATTGTTTACATAACCTCAAAATGGCGGCTGTGCGAAATATATCACTGATCTCCGAAACTATTACAGATATCACCCTGAAATTTTGTACGGTGATGATGGGTACTGATACAAGTTTATCTATGTAACTTTCATAAACCTGTAGAGTACAAAACGAACTTGGCGGCCAAGCGAAGATGAAACATTTTAATAGACTTTTCTCGTGATTTAACCATCTGAGCGCAGTGAAATGTGGTACGGTAAATGATTTTACACATTGTAATGCACTGGCATCCAATTTAGTTCAATTGTTTACATAACCTCAAGATGGTGGCTGTGGGAAATTTTAAAATTAAGTTTTTATTTCTTGTATCGTAATAATTCAATCGAAGTGAAAGTTTGAATAATGAACCTAGACAATAATTGTCTTTGAATGGTACATAACTCTATGGTCTATACATATAACAATCCAAAATGACGAGCATCCGAAATATTTAGACGGTTCTCAATATCTATGAATCTTTTACAGCAATCAAATTGATTTTTTATATTCATAGAGGCTATGAACATATGTTCACCTATAGGACTTTCAGTAACCAGGTGAGCACAAATCCAACATGGCGGCGACGCGAAGTATAAATATTTAAATGGACGTTTCCTTCGAATTAACTACACGAGTGCAGTGAAACGTTGCACGTTAAATGCTTATAGAAATGTTAATCCTCTGGCATCTAATTTGTTTCAATTGTTTGCATAATCACAAGATGGCAGCTGTGCAAAATTTTAAAATCTCGTTTTTACTTCTTGTGTTCTAATCATGCGATTGAAGTTTGAATACCACACGTACACAATAATCTTAATGTAATAGTACAAAAATAAAAATCCAACCTGGCGACCATCTGAAATATTTAGACGGTTCTCAATATCTACGAATCTATCACAACCTTCAAACTGAAATTTTGTATGTTGATGGAGGCAATTAACATGAGTAGGATATATGAAAATAGGCTGTATAGTTCTTCACGGAACTACTTGTTATTGTTTTTATTTGCTCATTTATTTATTTATTTGTTTACTTATTTATGAAATGAAATATGAATATTTTTCGACATAATTTTAGATTAAAAAATCGTACCTTTAAAAAATGCATATTGGCAAAAATATTTCGTTTTTGTCAATAGTCCTCCTTCTTATTGCAGTTAATGATCTAAACAGTAATCCCTGAAAATTTCAATTGGCTAACCCCAACAGATTTTGAGTAAAGTGTACCAAAAATTTGAAGATTTAACATGGGCGAGATAGGCAGGTCTTTCTTACCTTACTACTCCGTGATGCTAATTTTCTTTTTAATCATGTGTATTTTTTCGTAGTAAAACACTTCGTGGAGTTTTCGATGCCCCTTTTCCGCCTTTTCCTTTTGAACTCGGTGTCATATTTGTCACTCTAATTCAACACACTCGCAATTTCATCACAACAGCACCACAAGCACGTCTTGAGGCGGCTAAGAGACTGAACTAATAAGCCACATGCACGGGTTCCCACCTTAAGCCTAATACTTAGTACAGAACTGATTAGACTGGCAGGCGAAGCTGAACTAATAAGCCACATGCACGGGAAGCTGCTTATATACAGTAATCGAATATGCGAGAACAATAATCTAGAATTTTCTACAGAAGTCACTTTAAAGTTGAAGAACAATATAGAATAGACTTGAATAATTCGAGAAAAATGAGACACGTGTTCATGATGCCGGTAGCGAGGATTGAACCCGGGCCGCGAGCTTGGCGGCCGAACGTAGCATCCACTACGCTACCGAGGCAAGATCTGAGCGAAGCAGCGAGACCGCTATTTAGGCTATGCGGCGCCGGCTGGTCCGCAGCAGTGCTTGTCCGCTGGAGAGCGCTGCGAGGAGTATCTGCCATGTCACTACTCCTCTTTCTGATGTTGTGTGGCCGTTAGGACGCCACAAGCCCTTTATTATCAAAGACAAACCATTGGAGAAGTTAAAAATAGAATATGTTACTCATATTCCAAGAAGTCGCCTCCGTAGCGTAGCGGTCAGCATGGTTAGCTGCCGCCCCGGAGGTCCTGGGTTCGATTCCCGGCTCTGCCACGAAATTTGAAAAGTGGTATGAGGATTGGAACGGGGTCTACTCAGCCTCGGGTGGTCCAAATGAGTAGAGAGGGTTCGATTCCCACCTCAGCCATCCTCGAAGTGGTTTTCCGTGGTTTCCCACTTCGTCTTCGGGCAAGTGCCGGGATGGTACCTACTGTAAGGCCACGGCCGCCTCCTTCCCTCTTCCTAGCCTATCCATCCCTATCTTCCATCCCTTCCCCTCCCTCATGAGGCCCCTGTTCGCTTTGCAGGTGAGGCCGCCTGGGCGAAGTGCTGATCACTCCTCCCCAGTTGTATCCTTCCGACCAGATGTTCCAAGCTCCAGGACACTGCCCATAGAGGCGGTAGTGGTGAGTTCCCTCGCTGAGTCCGTGGGAACCACCAACCTAGAGGGTAAATTGACTAAATTAAAAAATTAAAAAATATTCCAAGAAGATGTGACGTCACTTTTGTTTGGGAGATCGAGGACCGACCCAAGTTATGTCAACAAACTGACTTTAATTCAGACGATCCAGATCCAATTAATTAATACCCAGGGGGTATTGGTTACTTGGATGTATCGGGAGGGGAGCCCCCCGGGGGGGGGGGGGAGGGGTGGCATACAAACACAGCATATTTTACATTGTTGGCTTATTTTAATTTGGGCTGGACAGAATCAAACACACTATATTTATTTTTTTCATTTATGAAAAAAAATGGCGGGAAGCGCGGGGCCTTTCTGAGCGCAGGGCCTGGTGCGACCGCACCTGTCGTGCCGCCCTCGCGACGGCCCACAGTGTGTCGAATCCCATATCTAGGTGGAAAAAATTCACTGTCGCAAATGAAAGCGAAAACTGGCTCATTCGATAGTAAACAAACCAGATGGTGACCTTTGGTCTTCTTTTCCGCTCTCTGGTGCGTAGGAGGGAGGTTATAGGTGCTGAAACGTCTTCCTGGCAGTTATCAGGTCATTAGATAGGAGGTGTCGGAGTGAACCGAACGTTGTGATTCTAGTGAGTTCAACAAGGTGTTGTCTCCTGCGGCTCATGGAATAGTGAAAAGAGGTAGGCCCTATGTTTTCGCACTTTTATGCGTAATACAAGCTTTCTGCATTAAATAAATTATTTACTTTATGAGTGCCTCATAGTGCCACTTTACTTTAAACGTCATTCGATAGGAAATTTAATGTAGATTCAGGATCTGTAGTGGTTTGGTTGCGCACGAATGTGCATGATGGTTATTTTCTTATTTTCAGTGACTATGTGGGCATTACCGTGAGAAGAACTTTTCAACGCGTGGCGGTCGTGTCGTAAATAGGGGCGTACAGACGTCATATTTCAATGTGTTATGAATAAATTTGATCCTACAACTCTTACTGACACTCCGGTGCAGGAGCTAAGAAACAAAATTTAGTTGATATCTCATAATATTAACAAAACAAAAATGGGAGAGTGCAGGAATAACAATGCCACGTACATAGGTAATCTACCTATGGAAGCTATTGAGTTACTTAATGACCCCCAAGGAACTTTGACATCAAATGATGAAGACCAGTATAGGAATGACTACGATGCTCTGGACTCTACAGAAGAATCATTTGGCGAATGAACATTAGACATTTTGTTATTATTAAGGGGAGGATTAATGAGAACATTACTTGACAAATGGACGTTTTCTTTTTATTTGCAATAGGAGAAATAGGCCTAATATTCAATATATATTGTCTTTATTTCCATGCTTTTCTAGAGAAATAATATTGTTTTCGTGTGTGAAGTATGTTTACTAAAACTACGTCATTAACAGGACTGTAAAATGACATTTTATTATAAATAAATTGTTTGATGATTTTGACGAATATTTTTTTTATTTTTAGAAAATAAATGTTATTTTTTGTGCATATTTCGTTGTTTTATGTTTAATAACAATTTAAAATACTTTTTTAAATCTGGATGAGTGCCAACTGGATACAGTGACTTCGTCTATTCCCTCAAATAAGGTGTAACAAGAATACTTGACTAAAAGTCTCATTGTTATTCATATTTAATCCAGTTTTAAATAGTATGCTTACCACTGTCATAAACTATCATATACACATCCGAATCGTGATTTTTACTACCAAAAATGGATGATTCTTGTGCTGCATTCGGTCATTTTTTACACCTCACCTTACCCCTCACCCCTATATATTTACCCCCCGAAGATCGTACGCTTTATACGATGCCAGAAATGAATTCAGCGACCTCGAAAACGGTATATTGCCAACTTTTAATAGAATCCCACCACTATTAACGAAGTTATTAATTTTCTCCACCTAGAATTGGGATTCGACACACTGTGCGGCGGCCCTGGTCTTGGTGCAATAGAAAACAACAGAGCGTGTGCTTCCATCTCTTGGTTTCGTCAAATGCTACTCCTCCAGTGGCTTGCCATCTTCTAGCACAGTGGTTCTTAACCGGTGGTCCGCGAGTGCCTTGGGAGTGGTCACGGGAGAAAAGGGTCCACCAGCACGTATGAAAAAGTGGCCAATAAATGGGGATTTCGAAAACGATGTGCGTTGAACAAGAATCGTCCGAATGTACTGGCGGCGATGACCATCAGGTTTTGAATTGATATATCTTTAAAATAAGTGTTATTGAGGAAGGGCAACAACTGATAAGGTTTATTGGGTGGAGGGGTGGTCCGTACATGATTCAATTTCACGCTGTGTGGTCTGCAGACTTCTACGGGTTCAGAACCACTGCTCTACTAGATATGAAATGTGTACAAATCTCAATATTAATCAATGTGTGACTTACCATTATCTAGCTCCGAGCGCCTCTCATCTTGTCTTTCTACGGGGTTCGTATACACTAAAGTCTTCACGTAAGCCCATAAGAAAAAGTCCAGGGGAGTTGAATCGTACAATTGCCGGTCCTTCCAAACCCTCCACACCGTCATTTATGAGAAGCACCAACATTCCTAGCGACAGACCTCGTACTGGTTGAAGGATTATCATATATTTCTTCTAATGCAGCCTCTTCAAACTCTGGGGTCCGTGCTGACGACGTCCTGCCAGCGTCGTGTATCCGAGACACGAAGCTCCCTCATTCACGCAGTCGCCTGTCAATTCACAAGAAGGTTAAATGATGAGGTTGGCGGAGATTAGGATGCTCGACGCTATAAATACGTGCGACTTCTCTCCCGCTGCCATTTGCTGCACCATAAGCTAGGTGCATATCAGCCATTCCTTCGTTAGTGTACCAAAACGGAGCCATTCTCACCAACGTATGGCGCAAAAGTAGTAGCCAATGTGTGTAGAACAAACTGTACACTGGCCACTGTCAGTCGCACCAGCATATCTCTGTCTCATTGAAGCACAGAAGTGGCCAGCGGCTTCCACTCTGGCTCAGCGAATACGGCGAGCTCGTCAATTTGAATCGCGTAGCCTAACCTTATTTTCTCGAAGGGAAGAATTTTCGCCGCCAATTCGAATGCAGCATCGTCTTTTTCATAACACGCAGAGCGTCCCTGATTTTTTGTCACTATAATTAAGATACACCCTGTATAACTCTATGGTCTACATATATAAAAATCCAAAATTGCGACCAACCGAAATATTTAGACGGTTCTCAATATCTATTAATCTATGATAGCAATCAAACTGAAATTTTGTATGTTGATAGAGGCTATGAACATAAGTTCAGCTATAGGACTTTCAATAACCTGGTGAACACAAATTCAATATGGCGGTGACGCGAAATATAAATACTTAAATGGACGTTTCTCGCGATTTCATCATCCGAGTGCAGTAAACCTTGATATGGTAAATGCTTATACAAATTTAAATCCACTGGCATCTAATTTATTTCAATTGTTTTCATAACCACAAAATGGCAGCTCTGCGAAATTTTAAAATTCGAATTTCATTTCTTGTGCTCTAATCATGCGATTCATGTTTGAATACTACACCTACACAATAATCTTCATGTAATCTTCTTATATATAAAAGTGAAAGTCTGTATGTATGTATGTATGTGGGTATGTGGGTGGGTCTGTTCCGTATACAAATCTACACCGTTCCACCAATCTCAACCAAATTTTGCATACACATAGTTTAGGACCCAGAACGAACCGCTGGCTACATGAATTTTCGATAGTCTTTCTCATTCTTCTGATTTCGGCCCTTTTGCACTCAAGCACAGGCAAATCAAATCATAAAATATACTCATGAAGGAATGGCAAGGCAGATAGTTTCCATGGCAACATAGCTCAAGTCGAGACACGACCGACTGGATGCCATTCGCGCTCTGCACTACCGGTATAGAAAATGTGGATCTATACTTGAAATCCCGTTAGTTACTCTACTACTCACACAGCACTGTCAACCGAGTTTAGCATAACAAAGACTTAACACCATCTTCAACTATATATTTGTCAAATACCACTCACTCACTCACTCACTCATTCATTCATTCATCACGAAATCTCAGAAACCACCGAACGGATTGGAATGAAATTTGGTATGCAGCTTCCTCAAGGGACGCAAATGCTCACTAAGAGAGGATTTTTGCATATTCAGGTTCTAAAGGGGTGTTAAGGGGGTAGACCTGCATTTCATTGAATAGCAATATCTCCCGATTGGTTTCATTGGGGGATGTGATACTCGGCATATAAACTAATCATTAAAAATAAGAATACATGTGTCTGAGGGTTTTTCGATGTGGTGTATATTATGAGGTGAAAGGGGTGAAAAGTGGGGATTAAAAGATTCCTAACGGAGCGTGTATCTCTTAAACGACATAGGCGAGGAGTTTGAAACTCAGCGAAAAAAATCAACATAAAAAAGAAGTAAATATGTGTTTGACCGGTTTTTCATAAATCCAATTTATGGGGTCCACGGGGAGGGGTGAAATTCTGGGGGGGGGGGGACAGGAAAGAAAGTGACCTAACTGATTGACTGACTGACTCACTCATCAAACTCAGGGGAAAATTAAGTAAGTAAGTAAGTAAGTAAATAGCTGTTTGACAGGTTTATTTTTCTTAAATCAAATTTAAGGGGTTCATGGAGAGGGGTGAATTTCTGAAAAAAGAAAATTGAAAGAAAATTTCCTGACTCACCCACTCACTCATCATCGCCCAGCCAAAATTATTGAAGTTAGAAACATGACAGTTTGGGGATATATTCATTGTTTGTCAAAACCGTCTACTAAGGGAGGATTTTCGGATAATCAGGTTCTAAAGGGGGTCTTAAGGGGGTTAAACCTGCATTTCATTGAATAAAAATATCTCCCGATTGGTTTCATTGGGGGATGTGATACACGGCATATAAACTCATCATTAAAAAGTAAGAAGACACCTGTCTGAGGGTTTTTCGATGTGGTGTATATTATGAGGTGAAAGGGGGTGAAAAGTGGGGATTGAAAGATTCCTAACGGAGCGTGTATCTCTTAAACGACATAGGTGAGAAGTTTGAAACTCAGCGGAAAAAAATCAGGATAAAAATAAGTAAATATGTGTTTGACAGTTTTTTCATAAATCCAATTTAAGGGTCCCATGGGGAGGGGTGAAATTCTGGGAGGGGGGGGGGCAGAAAAGAAAGTGTCCTAACTGATTGACTGACTGACTCACTCATCAAACTTAGGGGGAAAAACTGCTTTAAAGTAAGTAAATAGCTTTTCGACAGTTTTTTGAACAATCAAATATAAGAGGTTCATCGGGAGGGGTGAAATTCTGAAGAAAAAAATTAAAGAAAATGTCCTGACTCATTCTCTCACTCATCATCGCCCAGCCAAAAATATTGAAGTCTGAAACATGGCAGTTTGGGGATATGTTCGTTGTATGTCAAAACCGTGCACTAAGGGAGGATTTTTGGATATTCAGGTTCTAAAGGGGTCTTAAGGGGGTTAAGCCTGCATTTCATTGAATAACAATATCTCACGAGTGGTTTCATTTGTGGATGTGATACTCGGCATATAAACTAATCATTAAAAATAAGCAGACATGTGTCTAAGGGTTTTTCGATGTGGTGTATTATTATGAGGTGAAAGTGGTGAAAAGTGGGGGTTGAAGGATTCCTAACGGAGCGTGTAGGCCTATCTCTTAAACGGCATAGGTGAGAAATTTGAAACACAGCGAAAAAATCAGCTTAAAAAGTAAGTAAATCGGTGTTCGACCGATTTTACATAAATTAATTTAAGGGGCCAATGGGGTGGTGTGAAATTCTGGGGGGAAAAAGGAGAGAAAGTGTCCTAACTGACTGACTAACTCACTCACTCATCAAACTCAGGGAAAAAGACAGCTTAAAAAACAAGTTAATAGGTGTTCAAGCGTTGTATCATCAATCCAATTTAAGAGGTTCGTGGGGAGGGGTGAAATTCTGGTAAAAATAATTGAAAGAAAATGTCCTGTCTTACTCACTCACTCATCACGCCCAACGAAAACTATTCAAGTTGGATACATGAAATTTTGGGAATATGTTCGCTGTATGTCGAAAACGTCAACTAAGGAATGATTTTTGTTTATTCGGGTTTTAAAGATGTGTTCAGGGGGTAAACGTGCATTTCATTGAATAACGATATCTTATGAGTTGTTTCTTTGGGATGTGTTATTCGGTATATAAACTAATCATTAAAAATAATCAGACATATGTCTAAGGGTTTATCGATGTGGTGTATACTATGAGGTGAAAGGGGTGAAAATTGGGTGTTGAAGGATTCTTAAAGTAGCGTGTATTTCTGAAACGACATAGGCGAGAAGTTTGAAATTCGACGGGAAAAACAGCTTTAAATACAAGTAAAGAGGTGTTCGACCGTTTTGTCATAAATCCAATTTAAGGGGCCCTTGGAGAGGGGTGAAATTCTGGGGGGAAAAAAACAGGAAAGAAAGTGTCCTAACTGATTGACTCACTTATTCACTCATCAAACTCAGGGGGAAAACAGCTTTAAATAAGTAAATAGGTGTTCGACCGTTTGTTTCATAATCCAATTTAAGGGGTTCATGGGGAGGGGTGAAATTATCAAAAATAATTGAAAGAAAATGTCCTGACTGACTCACTCACTCATCATTGCCCAGCCAAAATTATTGATGTTAGAAACATGAAATTTTGGGGATATGTTCGTTGTATGTCGAGAACGTCCACTAAGGAAAGAGTTTTGGATATTCGGGTTCTAAAGAGGTGTTAAGGGGTAAATGTGCATTTCATTGAATAAGAATATATCACGAGTGGTTTCATTTGGGGATGTGATACTTGGCATATATTCTAATCATTAAAATAAGCTGACACATGTCTAATGGTTTTTCCATGTAGTGTAAATTATAAGGTGAAAGGGATGAAAAGTGGGGTTTGAAAGATTCCTAACGGAGCGTGTATCTCTTAAACGACATAAGCGAGGTGTTTGAAACTAGGAGGAAATCAATCAGCTTAAAAATAAATAAATAAATAAATAAATAAATAAATAAAATAAATAGGTGTTCGACCGTTTTTTCATAAATACAATTTAAGGGGCCTATGGGGAGGGGTGAAATTCTGGAAGAAAAACGTCCACTAAGGAAGGATTTTTGGATGTTCACTCTCATCGACCAACCAAAACTATTAAAGTTAGAAGAATGATATTTTGGGGATATGTTTGTTGTGTGTCGAAAATGTCTACTAAGGAGGGATTTTTGGATATTCAGGTTCTAAAGGGGTGTTAACGGGGTTAAACCTGCATTTCATTGCATAACAATATGACACGACTATGACGCGAGCGAAGCGAGGCTAAAAATGAGATGGTGTGTGTGTATTACTCAATCACGCAAGTACCACTGGTCCGATTTACATGAATTTTACATGGAAGTAGCTGATTTACCTGGTTAACATATAGGTTACTTTTGATTTCAATAATTTGCACTATTTAAAGATGGCGACCATTTTTAGTGACGTCACTACACCCTTTGGTTTCAAACTTTCATATTTCCATTTCAAATAAAAAGAGAACGCTAAAAAATAGCAAACTTTTGATGGCATATACGAGGTTTAAAATTACATTTTCTATCCGAAAGGTATCTCCAACGGTTAGCGAGAAAAACGTAAATTTGTGCTATAAAACACAGTCAACGCCGAGCGGTGTAGTTGGACAAAATGTTCCATCCTTAATATCCCTCTGCGCAGCATCTCGCCTATCCCCTGTTTTAACTGTCACCTTCACATTTTAATTTATTTATGACGCGTAGCGAAGCACGGGTACTTCAGCTAGTCTTATATATAAAAGTGAAAGTCTGTATGTATGTGGGTGGGTGGGGAAGTTTGTCTGTTCCGTATACAAATCTACTCCGTTCCACCAATCTCAAACAAATTTTGCATACACATAATTGAGGACCCAGAAGGAACCGCTGGCTACATGAATTTTCGATAGTCTTTCTCATTCTTCTGATTTCGGCCCTTTTGCACTCAAGCACAGGCTAATCAAATCATAAAATATACTCATGAAGGAATGGCAAGGCAGATCATTTCCATGGCAACATAGCTCAAGTCGAGACACGGCCGACTGGATTCGAGTTGCGCTCTGCACTACCGATATAGAAAATGAGGATCTTTACTTGAAATCCCGTTAGTTACTCAACTGCTCACACAGCACTGTCAACCGAGTTTAGCATAACAAAGACCGCTATCTACTATATATTTGTCAAAATCTACACCGTTCCACCAATCTCAACCAAATTTTGCATACACATAATTTAGGACCCAGAAGGAACCGCTGGCTACATGAATTTTCGATAGTCTTTCTCATTCTTCTGATTTCGGCCCTTTTGCACTCAAGCACAGGCTAATCAAATCATAAAATATACTCATGAAGGAATGGCAAGGCAGATCATTTCCATGGCAACATAGCTCAAGTCGAGACACGGCCGACTGGATTCGAGTTGCGCTCTGCACTACCGGTATAGAAAATGAGGATCATTACTGAAATCCCATTAGTTACTCAACTGCTCACACAGCACTCTCAACCAAGTTTAGCATAACAAAGACCACTATCTACTATATATTTGTCAAATACCACTCACTCACTCATACATTCATCACGAAATCTCAGAAACCACCGAACGGATTGGAATGAAATTTGGTATGCAGCTTCCTCAAGGGCCGCAAATGCCCACTAAGAGAGGATTTTTGGATATTCAGGTTCTAAAGCGGTGTGAAGGGGGTAGACCTGCATTTCATTGAATATCAATATCTCCCGATTGGTTTCATTGGGGGATGTGATACTCAGCATATAAACTCATCATTAAAAATAAGAAGACACGTGTCTGAGGGTTTTTCAATGTGGTGTATATTATGAGGTGAAAGGGGTGAAAAGTGGGGATTGAAAGATTCCTAACGGAGCGACTATCTCCGAGGAGATAGGCGAGGAGTTTGAAACTCAGCGAAAAAATATCAACATAAAAAAGAAGTAAATGTGTGTTTGACCATTTTTTTCATAAATCCAATTTAAGGGGCCCATGGGGAGGGGTGAAATTCTGGGGGGGAAACAGGAAAGAAAGTGTCCTAACTGATTGACTGACTGACTCACTCATCAAACTCAGGGGGAAAAGACTGCTTTAAAGTAAGTAAATAGCTGTTCGACAGTTTTTTTTTTCATAAATCAAATTTAAGGGGTTCATGGGGAGGGGTGAAATTCTGAAAAAAGAAAATGTCCTGACTCACTCACTCATCATCGCCCAGACAAAATTATTGAAGTTAGAAACATGACAGTTTGGGATATGTTCATTGTATGTCAAAACCGTCTACTAAGGAAGGATTTTCGGATAATCAGGTTCTAAAGTGGTCTTAAGGGGATTAAACCTGCATTTCAATGAATAACAATATCTCCCGATTAGTTTCATTGGGGGATGTGATACACGGCATATAAACTCATCATTAAAAAGTAAGAAGACACGTGTCTGAGGGTTTTCCGATGTGGTGTATATTATGAGGTGAAAGGGGTGAAAAGTGGGGATTGAAAGATTCCTAACGGAGCGTGTATCTCTTAAACGACATAGGCGAGGAGTTTGAAACTCAGCGAAAAAAAACAACATAAAAAGGAAGTAAATATGTGTTTGACCGTTTTTTTTACAAATCCATTTAAGGGACCCATGGGTAGGGGTGAAATTCTGGGGGGGGGGGGCGGGGGGAGAGGGAAGAAATAGGAAAGAAAGTGTCCTAACTGATTGACTGATTCACTCACTCATCAAACTCAGGGGGAAAAAACTGCTTTAAAGTAAGTAAGTAAATAGCTTTTCGACAGTTTTTTGATCAATCAAATTGAAGGGGTTCATGGGGAGGGGTGAAATTCTGAAGAAAAAAATTGAAAGAAAATGTCCTGACTCATTCACTCACTCATCATCGCCCAGACAAAATTATTGAAGTTGGAAACATGGCATTTCGGGGATATGTTCTTTGTATGTCATGACCGTACACTAAGGGAGGATTTTTGGAAATTCAGGTTCTAAAGGGGTATTAAGGGGGTTAAACCTGCATTTCATTGAATAACAATATCTCACGAGTGGTTTCATTTGTGGATGTGATACTCGGCATATAAAATAATCATTAAAAATAAGCAGACATGTGTCTAGGGGTTTTTCGATGTGGTGTATTATGAGGTGAAAGGGGAGAAAAGTGGGGGGTTGAAGGATTCCTAACGGAGCGTGTAGGCCTATCTCTTAAACGAGATAGGCGAGAAATTGGAAACTCGGCGGAAAAAAATCAGCTTAAAAAGTAAGTAAATCGGTGTTCGACCGTTTTTTTTTTTCATAATTTAATTTAAGGGGCCAATGGGGTGGGGTGAAATTCAGGGGGGGAAAGGAGAGAAAGTGTCCTAACTGACTGACTAACTCACTCACTCATCAAACTCAGGGGGAATGACAGCTTAAAAATAAGTTAATAGGTGTTCATGCGTTTTTTCATCAATCCAATTTAAGGGGCCCATGGGGGGGGGGGTGAAATTCTGGAAGAAGAAAAAACAGGAAAGAAAGTGTCCTAACTGATTGACTCACTTACTCATCAAACTCAGGGGGAAAACAGCTTTAAATAAGTAAATAGGTGTTCGACCTTTGTTTCATAAATCCAATTTAAGGGGTTGATGGGGAGGGGTGAAATTATCAAAAATAAATGAAAGAAAATGTCCTGACTGACTTACTCACTCATCATCGCCCAGACAAAATTATTGAAGTTAGAAACATGAAATTTTGGGGATATGTTCGTTGTATGTCGAAAACGTCCACTAAGGAAAGAGTATTGGATATTCAGGTTCTAAAGAGGTGTTAAGGGGGTAAACGTGCTTTTCATTGAATAACAATATCTCACGAGTGGTTTGATTTGGGGATTTGATACTTGGCATGTATACTAATCATTAAAAATAAGCTGACACATGTCTAATGGTTTTTTCGATGTAGTGTATATTATGAGGTGAAAGGGATGAAAAGTGGGGGTTGAAAGATTCGTAACGGAACGTGTATCTCTTAAACGACATAGGCGAGGAGTTTGAAACTCGGAGGAAATCAATCAGCTTAAAAATAAATAAATAAATAAATAAATAAATAAATAAATAAATAAATAAATAAATAAATAAATAAATAAATAAATAAAATAGGTGTTCGACCGTTTTTTTTTCATAAATGCAATTTAAGGGGCCTATGGGGAGGGGTGAAATTCTGGAAGAAAAACGTCCACTAAGGAAGGATTTTTGGATGTTCACTCTCATCGACCAACCAAAACTATTAAAGTTAAAAGAATGATATTTTGGGGATATGTTTGTTGTGTGTCGAAAACGTCTACTAAGGAGGGATTTTTGGATATTCCGGTTCTAAAGGGGTGTTAACGGGGTTAAACCTGCATTTCATTGAATAACAATATGACACGACTATGACGCGAGCGAAGCGAGGCTAAAAATGAGATGGTGTGTGTCTGTGTATTACTCAATCACGCAAGTACCACTGGTCCGATTTACGTGAATTTTACATGGTAGCTGATTTACCTGGAAAACATATAGGTTACTTTTAATTTCAATACTTTGCACTATTTAAAGATGGCGACCATTTTAGTGACGTCACTACACCCTTTGGTTTCAAACTTTCATATTTCCATTTCAAATAAAAAGAGAACACTAAGAAATAGCAAACTTTTGATGGCATATACAAGGTTCAAAATTACATTTTCTATCCGAAAGGTATCTCCAACGGTTAGCGAGTAAAACCTACATTTGTGCTATAAAACACGGTCAACGCCGAGCGGTGCAGCTGGACAAAATGTTCCATCCTTAATCTCCCTCTGCACAGCACCTCGCCTATCCCCTGAGTAGTGTGTTTGTGAGAGTTCTGGCCCCTCCACCTCCACACCCTCCACACAAGATGGCGACAGTCCGATAACTCCCGAACCCGTGGTCGGATTTTCACGAATGAGGTGTCATTGAACTCGGGCTGATACCCCCTTTCCTATGGACAACATATTTCAACCCCAAACATAAAACCTACCACTACTAGGGGGTAAAATTGTATTTTTTATTTTTTTTGAGAATCTCTCTTTCCAATTGCAACGTGTGAGAGTTTGAATGCTAATATGGAATGAAAAGTTGTTCTACACAAGAGACATGTGTGCGGTGGAAAGCCACTATGAATTAGCATGCCCACTCATGGCTTTTGAAGAGGGTGGGGAAGCGGTTCCCTGTGGACGGGTCCTTGTTGACAGGTCCCTGTGGACGGGTCATTGTTGACGAGTCCCTGTGGACGAGTCCTTGTGGACAAGTCCTTGTGGACAGGTCCTTGTGGACGAGTCCTTGTCCCTTTGGACTGATCCCTTTGGACCGGCCCCTTTGGCCTGATCCCTATGGACTGGCTCATGATTTTATTTAAATTATATTAAAGGGCCTAACTACATTTGTGTGTGTTGAACTGACGTTGTTCACTAACCCCCACTACTATAATGGGATAACGATATGAAAGGAAAGTGACGAAATACATGTGAACACGTGTGAGATGACCTTATTACCGTCCTCCTTGTGAAACAAGTCACATCCTGTTTTGGTTCATACGTGAGAAAATGCAAGTTCATGTGTAATATGACCTAACACACAAGTGTACCCATGTGCACGTGCACGATAAGAGCTAACAAGTCACAGCCTGTTTTGACAGTGGTGGGAATAAGGCTAGAGACATGTACAAGTAGTCAAATTACTCCGGCAGACAACCCCTTTCCTATGGATAACTTATTTCCACTCAAAAATAAAATCTAGCCCTACTAGGGGGTGAAATAATAATTTTTAGGTAAAAGTCGCTTTCCATGTGCAACATGTGGGAGTTTGTATGCCAATATGAAATTAAACTCGTTCCACATAAAGTGCATGCATACAACTGAATGCCGCTATGATTTATCATTTTTGTTTATTGTTTTACGAATGCGCAATTGGGGTTTTTGTAAGAGGGCGGGCTTTTTGAATAATGATTTATAGATACGTTTTTTTTACAAATTAACCAAAGATCCAAAAACTAATATGTCATCGGCTTTTTAATATCTTATGAACTAAGAAAGCTAGGGACTTGTATGAGGGGTCGTTGGACTTGGGGTAACGCCCTGTTTTTGAATGTATTATTCATTTTTTGTCAAAAGGGCCTAACTGCACTTTCGTTAATATCTCGCTAACTAATAATCACAGAGGGTCAAGTGAGGTGTCATAGGACTTAAAATGTCCAACCCCCCTCCATGACCAATGAATTTACCCCAAAAAAACAGCATGGTCATTAACCTAAGATTTTATCAACTAATAATCAGAGAGGGACAAGTGAGGTGTCACAAGACTCAGGATGGCCAACCCTTTTCCATGACCAACGAATTTACCCAAAATACCCAAAACAGCAAGGTCATTAACCTAAGATTTTATCAACTAATAATCAGAGAGGGACAAGTGAGGTGTCACAAGACTCAGGATGGCCAACCCTTTTCCATGACCAACGAATTTACTCAAAATACCCAAAACAGCAAGGACATTGAACTAAGATTTTATAAACTTATCAGTAGAGAGGGTCAAGTGAGGTGTCATAGGACTAGGAATGGTTAACCCTCTCCCATGACCAATGAATTTACCTCAAAAATTCAAAACAGCAAGGTCATTGACCTGATATTTTATAAACTAATAATCGGATATCAACATGTGAGGTGTCATAGGACTTAGAATGGTCAACCCTTTCCCATGGCTAATGAATTTACCCAAAAATACCCAATACATCAAGGTCATCGACCTGAGATTTTATAAACTTATAATCGGATATGGACATGTGAAATGTTTACAGTGAGTGATGAAACATAGCTAGGTAGTGAAAGAATTATTGTAGGCTACATGTATGGTGACTGACAAATCTTTCACCATTGTAACTTGTTTTCAGATCAAACTGCAGTACAGAGAGAGTATAGGTTGTAGGTATGGGCTAATAAATGACAAATGGTGTATACAAAATCTCATTTATCGATTCAAGAAATAAGAGTAGAAAATCTTTAATTGATTGGTTAAAGAGGATAGCTAAAATCCAAAATGGTGACTACATTGAACTAAACTGAACCAAGTTGAATCAAACCCAACCAAACCGAACCAAACTTAATCAAAAACTAGCCAATGGTTTAAGTGTAAAACTTGTGGGTGAATGTGGTCATTGGTAATGTCAGAAGGGAAAGGGATAACGCTCTACCTATAGAGGGTAAGGTAAAGCTAGTGCATGATGCTAATGTACACACACAAGTACATGAACCACACACAACTATCCTATGCAGTTATTATGTGTTGACTGTTAAAACTTGCTCAGTGGTTACTGGGACAAGATGGTTGCTACACACAACAAGCTTCAAATACCTGAGGCTAATAATCTATACACACACTCACACACACTTGTTCTAAACTAAACTGTCTTGCTGGCAGAGCTCACACAGTAGGTAAATGACAGAAATGCTTGGCTAACAGAAATACAATCATTTTCGGTTGTCTAATGTTACCAGCTAAACATTACGTGCTATAGTAGTGAGCACATGTGCCTCTTTCACTAGAGATCTACACACAACAAGCTTTAAATACCTGAGGCTAATAATCTATACACACACTCACACACACTTGTTCTAAACTAAACTGTCTTGCTGGCCGAGCTCACACAGTAGGTAAATGACAGAAATGCTTGGCTAACAGAAATACAATCATTTTCGGTTGTCTAATGTTACCAGCTAAACATTACGTGCTATAGTAGTGAGCACATGTGCCTCTTTCACTAGAGATCTTAACTCGACTTCTAGCTCTAAGGCCTAGAACGAATCAAACTAAGAAAAAAGGGTATGGTGACGCAGTGGTTAAACTGTTAGTCTTTCACTAAGATAGACTAGGGTTTGATTTTAGGTTAATATGCATGTCATAAACAAACAAATAAAAGCAGAGATAATGTTTAAAACTGATTACACTTGTCTCTTTTCAAATTATTACTTAGATTACAAATACAAACGTGGACTGGGTTTGACATACAGTTAATGCTTCCTATCACATACTAGACTGTAAGAAAGCCAAACAAGCAAAAGGCGTAGGTAGAGCAGTGGTAAAATCGCTATGTGTAGAGAAATACCTAACGGTTTTATGAACTGGCAAAGGTATGTCGCATAAACAGTACAGAATACAATCCAGCAACCATAATTTTTATCTCGTGGACAAGAGAAAACATATATAGAGAGAGAGATATATAGAAAGCTTGTGTGTGTGTGTGTGGGTAGCATTGGTTGTTTGACCAGAGAAAATACGGTGAGGTAGGGTGGGGAGAGGGAGAATTAGCACTTATATATGAATGGAAAATAGATATTTTCAATCGTTTATTTTTTCAAATGCAGTGGTAGATAGCCATTTTTTTTGTAAAACATTCTTACTTGCAGTAGTAATAAGCCTCTATGGTTCCGCTAACACATAGATAGACTGTATTATTGCCATGGTCAAGCACTCACATTAAAATCATTTACAAAATCATAAAATGAAAAATAAAAAAATATCGTTTTTCAACATACACACGAAATAAATATATAACAAATTTGTAAACAGCAAAATGGAAAATCCATGTTTCCATATAGACAAAATTTAAAAACCTTAAGCGGACATTTAAGAAAATATATGCAAATGGGAAATTGACAGATGTGTAAATATGAAAATGGAAAAATCCATGTTTCCATATCATGAAATTTAAAAACATCAAACTGTCATTTTAAAAAATGCAAATGGAAAATTGACAAATTGCAATGTGTGAAATGTGAAATTGAACAAATGGCTATCATTATTTAAAATAAAAGAACATGGTGCTCTATGGTAGAGGTGTGAATCAAACCCTCTCTACTTATTTGGACCACTCGAGACTGAGTCGACTAGTTTTAGTTGTCATACCACTTTTAAAAGTTTGTGTTAAATCTAGGAATTGAACCCAAGAGCTTGTAGGGGGGATCCAAGGTTATAATATGTTACACAGATAGCCTTGAATGTAGGGTGTGGTAGTTATATAGAGATGAGACGTTTCGCTCAGGGCAGGGAGGCATGGAGATCTGCATCAAACCAGTCAAAAGACTGACGACTCAAACAACAACATGTAGAGCTCACCAAAATAATGTTGTGTAACGGTAAATGTTAGTCAACGAACAGTAATGCATTACTAAAACCCATGACACAATACCTAAGAGCTTTTCTAAAATTATTTTAAAATGCCTTCAACCCTATATTAAACACCCAGTTCACAAGACTCATAACTGCAATGTTATGGTCAAACAAAACAAAATCTATATTTCAAAACAAACAAGTGGTTTAGTCAATGTATACTGGAAAAAGTTTTATAAACACTCAAGTCCACAAAAATAATTAAATTAGTAACTGTCAGGTTGACCGAGTGGTTATGGTGTTTGACTTAAGTTCAAATTTTCTGTACAAGAAAGCAAGGGTTCGAATCCCTTACCTGATATAACTATTACCTCAACATGGCTTGACCACACTGTATTATTGTGTACTCGGTACACAAACCATAGATAGAGTGTATTGTTTAACATTGCGAACATAGTCAGAGACTGTTGATGGTTAACAATTGCATTAATAGTGGGACATAGGGATAGCAATTAAGAAAAACAGACAATACCCATACACTATTTCTATTTATTTAATGTAAGTACTTGTACAATAGTTATATACAAACTACAACTCTCTTTTGTCTATTACTATCTAGTCCTTTCCGATCCACTTGCATAACAAGGCAGATGACTTTGTAGTTCAGCCCCTTAAAACAACAACAACACTACCTCTTGCATAGTCTGTGATGTTGATGACTCTTGAGGCGTGGAAGATGGATACAACATAACTTTTACAACAGGGGTTAAACGTTGCTCAACAAACAATGCACTATTTTGAGTAGCAACATCTTTCTCTTGTACTAACTTATTAGCAATCTGATGATTTTTTGCCAACACCATCAGTGTTTTGTCTGGAGCACTACATTGATGATCACTCACACTTAAAACCACACCATTTCTACTTTTCATATTGCCTCGACATCTTGTTGACCTCTGTTTTGAGCATCGCCAGAATATTATTCCTTTTACATTTTGTCGTCTATAGTTATAAGAGTAGCCTTTATAGAGTACACGTTGTTTACCTCGGTTAGTTGTAGTAAGTTCCATAGTAGTAACTAACCTGTTAGTATGATTTGCACTCTACAAAGGTTATCTCTGTTCTGGTAATAGAATTATTTAGCGTTGGCTTTTATATTTAATATGTACAGATAAAAGTAATAGAAAAGTGGTAGAAACGTGGTAGCAAAAAGGTAGACAAGTGGTAAACAATTGGTAACATAGTTGTAGAAAAGTGGTAGCAAAGTGGTGGAAAAGTGGTAGAAAAGTGGCAGAAAAGTAGTAGAAAAGTGGTAGCAAAGTGGTAGAAAAGTGGTAGCAAACTAGAAAAGTGGTAGAAAAGTGGCAGAAAAGTAGTAGAAAAGTGGCAGCAAAGTGGTAGAAAAGTGGTAGCAAACTAGAAAAGTGGTAGCAAAGTGGCAGAAAAGTAGTAGAAAAGTGGTAGCAAAGTGGTAGAAAGGTGGTAGCAAACTAGAAAAGTGGTAGCAAAGTGGTAGAAAATATTATATGTAATGATAAGAAATAGTTTAAGCGGTTACATGGATTCATTACACTATAATTTTAGCATCACGAAGCTCATTTTCTATATCCAAAAGTTCTTCCTCATATTTAGTATGACCAGCCTGTTGACAGGTATGCAAGTACTGAAGCCGCTGGATTAGCTTATTGGGATTGTTCCAGTAAACAAATTTAACAAATGATTTTTTTGGGTGTAAACCATTATCATCATCATCATCATCATAATCATCATCATCATCATGGTTATCATCATCAATATAATTATCATCAATATAATCATCATCACTATTACTATCTAATCCTTTTTGTTCATCTTGCAATGCAACAACCTTTGGCATAGTTTGTGTTGTCTTTGATAGTGTTAGAGGTTTCTTAGACGTTAACGACTGTCCTAACATGTCTTTTTCAGGAGATAATAAATGCTCTTTAACAAACAGAGCACTATCTTGAGCCACACTATTTTTTTCTTGGTCTTGCTTTTTTACCTTGGTTAGAGTATTTTGTCCATTTAAATGAGTATTATTTTGAGATTTACAATGATAATCGATTGAAATAAGTATGTTGGAGCCTTTTGTTTTAATCATTCCTCGACACTTTTTAGATCGTTGTTTCGAACAGCACCAAATAACAGTTCCATTTTTATTAGTTCTTTTTACAATATATGCATATCCTTTATAGTAAGCACATGGCTTACCATAGCTAGTCGTTGATACTTCCATGTCAACTGTTAAGCATAAACTAATCTCTAGTAAAGTTAACTCGATAATAAAAATGATAGTTTGTAGTATGTGCAGTTTAAAGTAAGAGCAAAAGTGAGAGTCAAATGGTAGAAAAGTGTTAGCAAAGTGGTGGAAGAGTGGTAGCAGTTTATAGTAGTCATGATCTTTTCGATTTGAGTAAATGTAATTTCTAAACCTTAGCAGTGAGTAGTCAGTTAGTCTTGGTTCAGACAAGCGTAAACAGTTCTCCAATGAATCAGAGATCAGGATTTTCATTATGAAACAGTTGTGTAACCAATTAGGTATCGGTACTTGATAGCTTCACACATGAACAAAAATTCCAACATATCTGAAATGAATTACATGATTTGAAAGTTGACAAAGAATATCCAATCAACCATTGTAGTTGCAATGTCAAACACAAAGACAAAATCAGCATGAACTTTTAAGTTACAGGGAAATTCTATGAAATAGACTATGCAGGAAATTTGGAAAAACACATCAGAAGTTTGCAACACCATCCTTCTAGCCTATATAAATTATCGACATGGAAAGTGTGCACTGCCCCTAACATTAAACCAATTTATCAATAACGCAAGTCAAAAATCAAAACATTTTGTGTTGTCTATCATTTAATGCATATATTCTGTCTACATTGAACAGTAACAAAAAACGCCATTCATAATTAATTAATTAAGTTTGCTTTAATTCTTTATGTAATGATAAATACACATTTAAAGTTTTGGCTAACTGTTCAGGGTGAATCGGCTTTGAACACATAAGAGAGGGAATATTTTAAGACTTAACCTCAGCTCACCTAACATAACCTAAATTTACCTAACCTAACCTTGTCATATAGGTAAGAATCGGGTCAAGCTATGCTTTCGACTACCGAGTTTCAGCTAATTTTCAAGGTTACTCTCCCGAACATTGCCAGAGACTGCTGATAAACACCTATGTTCCCACGGCGGCGGCGCGCAACGACTTACATGACGCGCTTCCCCCTTTTCATTGATCCCTGTTGATTTGTCCCTTTGGACTGGTCCCTGTTGACTAGCCCCTTTGGAAGGGCCGTTTTTGAATGGAGTCATTTTTGACGGGTCCCTGTGGACAGGTCCTTTTGGCTGATCCCTTTGGACCGGACCCTTTGACATAATTTGGATAATTGCATGGGCCAGTCCATAGGTACCAGTCCAAAGGGACCGGTCCAAAGGGATCAGCCAAAAGGACCTGTCCACAGGGACCCGTCAAAAATGACTCCATTCAAAAAGGGCCCTTCCAAAGGGGCTAGTCAACAGGGACCAGTCCAAAGGGACAAATCAACAGGGATCAATGAAAAGGGGGAAGCGCGTCATGTAAGTCGTTGCGCGCCGCCGCCGTGGGAACATAGGTGTTTATCAGCAGTCTCCGGCAATGTTCGGGAGAGTAACCTTGAAAAGTAGCTGAAACTCGGTAGTCGAAAGCATAGCTTGACCTGTTTCTTACCTATATGACAAGGTTAGGTTAGGTAAATTTAGGTTATGTTAGGTGAGCTGAGGTTAAGTCTTAAAATATTCCCTCTCTTATGTGTTCAAAGCCGATTCACCCTGAACAGTTAGCCAAAACTTTAAATGTGTATTTATCATTACATAAAGAATTAAAGCAAACTTAATTAATTAATTATGAATGGCGTTTTTTGTTACTGTTCAATGTAGACAGAATATATGCATTAAATGATAGACAACACAAAATGTTTTGATTTTTGACTTGCGTTATTGATAAATTGGTTTAATGTTAGGGGCAGTGCACACTTTCCATGTCGATAATTTATATAGGCTAGAAGGATGGTGTTGCAAACTTCTGATGTGTATTTCCAAATTTCCTGCATAGTCTATTTCATAGAATTTCCCTGTAACTTAAAAGTTCATGCTGATTTTGTCTTTGTGTTTTACATTGCAACTACAATGGTTGATTGGATATTCTTTGTCAACTTTCAAATCATGTAATTCATTTCAGATATGTTGGAATTTTTGTTCATGTGTGAAGCTATCAAGTACCGATACCTAATTGGTTACACAACTGTTTCATAATGAAAATCCTGATCTCTGATTCATTGGAGAACTGTTTACGCTTGTCTGAACCAAGACTAACTGACTACTCACTGCTAAGGTTTAGAAATTACATTTACTCAAATCGAAAAGATCATGACTACTATAAACTGCTACCACTCTTCCACCACTTTGCTAACACTTTTCTACCATTTGACTCTCACTTTTGCTCTTACTTTAAACTGCACATACTACAAACTATCATTTTTATTATCGAGTTAACTTTACTAGAGATTAGTTTATGCTTAACAGTTGACATGGAAGTATCAACGACTAGCTATGGTAAGCCATGTGCTTACTATAAAGGATATGCATATATTGTAAAAAGAACTAATAAAAATGGAACTGTTATTTGGTGCTGTTCGAAACAACGATCTAAAAAGTGTCGAGGAATTATTAAAACAAAAGGCTCCAACATACTTATTTCAATCGATCATCATTGTAAATCTCAAAATAATACTCATTTAAATGGACAAAATACTCTAACCAAGGTAAAAAAAAAGCAAGACCAAGAAAAAAATAGTGTGGCTCAAGATAGTGCTCTGTTTGTTAAAGAGTATTTATTATCTCCTGAAAAAGACATGTTAGGACAGTCGTTAACGTCTAAGAAACCTCTAACACTATCAAAGACAACACAAACTATGCCAAAGGTTGTTGCATTGCAAGATGAACAAAAAGGATTAGATAGTAATAGTGATGATGATTATATTGATGATAATTATATTGATGATGATAACCATGATGATGATGATTATGATGATGATGATGATGATGATGATAATGGTTTACACCCAAAAAAATCATTTGTTAAATTTGTTTACTGGAACAATCCCAATAAGCTAATCCAGCGGCTTCAGTACTTGCATACCTGTAAACAGGCTGGTCATACTAAATATGAGGAAGAACTTTTGGATATAGAAAATGAGCTTCGTGATGCTAAAATTATAGTGTAATGAATCCATGTAACCGCTTAAACTATTTCTTATCAATACATGTAATATTTTCTACCACTTTACTACCACTTTTCTAGATTGCTACCACTTTTCTACCACTTTGCTACCACTTTTCTACTACTTTTCTGCTACTTTGCTACCACTTTTCTAGTTTGCTACCACTTTTCTACTACTTTCCTGCCACTTTTCTACCACTTTTCTAGTTTGCTACTACTTTTCTACCACTTTGCTACCACTTTTCTACTACTTTTCTGCCTCTTTTCTACCACTTTTCCACCACTTTGCTACCACTTTGCTACCACTTTTCTACCACTATGTTACCAATTGTCTACCACTTGTCTACCACTTTGCTACCACGTTTCTACCACTTTTCTATCACTTTTAACTGTACATATTAAATATAAAAGCCAACGCTAAATAATTCTATTACCAGAACAGAGATAACCTTTGTAGTGTGCAAATCATACTAACAGGTTAGTTACTACTATGGAACTTACTACAACTAACCGAGGTAAACAACGTGTACTCTATAAAGGCTACTCTTATAACTATAGACGACAAAATGTAAAAGGAATAATATTCTGGCGATGCTCAAAACAGAGGTCAACAAGATGTCGAGGCAATATGAAAAGTAGAAATGGTGTGGTTTTAAGTGTGAGTGATCATCAATGTAGTGCTCCAGACAAAACACTGATGGTGTTGGCAAAAAATCATCAGAATGCTAATAAGTTAGTACAAGAGAAAGATCTTGCTACTCAAAATAGTGCATTGTTTGTTGAGCAAAGTTTAACCCCTGTTGTAAAAGTTATGTTGTATCCATCTTCCACGCCTCAAGAGTCATCAACATCACAGACTATGCAAGAGGTAGTGTTGTTGTTGTTTTAAGGGGCTGAACTACAAAGTCATCTGCCTTGTTATGCAAGTGGATCGAAAAGGACTAGATAGTAATAGACAAAAGAGAGTTGTAGTTTGTATATAACTATTGTACAAGTACTTACATTAAATAAATAAAAATAGTGTATGGGTATTGTCTGTTTTTCTTAATTGCTATCCCTATGTCCCACTATTAATGCAATTGTTAACCATCAACAGTCTCTGACTATGTTCGCAATGTTAAACAATACACTCTATCTATGGTTTGTGTACCGAGTACACAATAATACAGTGTGGTCAAGCCATGTTGAGGTAATAGTTATATCAGGTAAGGGATTCGAACCCTTGCTTTCTTGTACAGAAAATTTGAACTTAAGTCAAACACCATAACCACTCGGTCAACCTGACAGTTACTAATTTAATTATTTTTGTGGACTTGAGTGTTTATAAAACTTTTTCCAGTATACATTGACTAAACCACTTGTTTGTTTTGAAATATAGATTTTGTTTTGTTTGACCATAACATTGCAGTTATGAGTCTTGTGAACTGGGTGTTTAATATAGGGTTGAAGGCATTTTAAAATAATTTTAGAAAAGCTCTTAGGTATTGTGTCATGGGTTTTAGTAATGCATTACTGTTCGTTGACTAACATTTACCGTTACACAACATTATTTTGGTGAGCTCTACATGTTGTTGTTTGAGTCGTCAGTCTTTTGACTGGTTTGATGCAGATCTCCATGCCTCCCTGCCCTGAGCGAAACGTCTCATCTCTATATAACTACCACACCCTACATTCAAGGCTATCTGTTTAACATATTATAACCTTGGATCCCCCCTACAAGCTCTTGGGTTCAATTCCTAGATTTAACACAAACTTTTAAAAGTGGTATGACAACTAAAACTAGTCTACTCAGTCTCGAGTGGTCCAAATAAGTAGAGAGGGTTTGATTCACACCTCAACCATAGAGCACCATGTTCTTTTTTTTTAAATAAGGATAGCCATTTGTTCAATTTCACATTTCACACATTGCAATTTGTCAATTTTCCATTTGCATTTTTTAAAATGACAGTTTGATGTTTTTAAATTTCATGATATGGAAACATGGATTTTTCCATTTTCATATTTACACATTTGTCAATTTCCCATTTGCATATATTTTCTTAAATGTCCGTTTAAGGTTTTTACATTTTGTCTATATGGAAACATGGATTTTCCATTTTGCTGTTTACAAATTTTTTATATATTTATTTTGTGTGTATGTTGAAAAACGATATTTCCAAAACAAGATTTTTTTATTTTTCATTTTACGATTTTGTAAATGATTTTAATGTGAGTGCTTGACCATGGCAATAATACAGTCTATCTATGTGTTAGCGGAACCATAGAGGCTTATTACTACTGCAAGTAAGAATGTTTTACAAAAAAAAACGGCTATCTACCACTGCATTTGAAAAAACAAAACGATTGAAAAAATCTATTTTCCATTCATATATAAGTGCTAATTCTCCCTCTCCCCACCCTACCTCACCGTATTTTCTCTGGTCAAACAACCAATGCTACCCACACACACACACACAAGCTTTCTATATATATCTCTCTCTATATATATGTTTTCTCTTGTCCACGAGATAAAAATTATGGCTGCTGGATTGTATTCTGTACTGTTTATGCGACATACCTTTGCCAGTTCATAAAACCGTTAGGTATTTCTCTACACATAGCGATTTTACCACTGCTCTACCTACGCCTTTTGCTTGTTTGGCTTTCTTACAGTCTAGTATGTGATAGGAAGCATTAACTGTATGTCAAACCCAGTCCACGTTTGTATTTGTAATCTAAGTAATAATTTGAAAAGAGACAAGTGTAATCAGTTTTAAACATTATCTCTGCTTTTATTTGTTTGTTTATGACATGCATATTAACCTAAAATCAAACCCTAGTCTACCTTAGTGAAAGGCTAACAGTTTAACCACTGAGTCACCATACCCTTTTTTCTTAGTTTGATTCGTTCTAGGCCGTAGAGCTAGAAATCGAGTTAAGATCTCTAGTGAAAGAGGCACATGTGCTCACTACTATAGCACGTAATGTTTAGCTGGTAACATTAGACAACCAAAAATGATTGTATTTCTGTTAGCCAAGCATTTCTGTCATTTACCTACTGTGTGAGCTCTGCCAGCAAGACAGTTTAGTTTAGAACAAGTGTGTGTGAGTGTGTGTATAGATTATTAGCCTCAGGTATTTAAAGCTTGTTGTGTGTAGCAACCATCTTGTCCCAGTAACCACTGAGCAAGTTTTAACAGTCAACCCATAATAACTGCATAGGATAGTTGTGTGTGGTTCATGTACTTGTGTGTGTGCATTAGCATCATGCACTAGCTTTACCTTACCCTCTATAGGTAGAGCGTTATCCCTTTCCCTTCTAACATTACCAATGACCACATTCACCCACAAGTTTTACACTTAAACCATTGGCTAGTTTTTGATTAAGTTTGGTTCGGTTTGGTTGGGTTTGATTCAACTTGGTTCAGTTTAGTTCAATGTAGTCACCATTTTGGATTTTAGCTATCCTCTTTAACCAATCGATTAAAGATTGTCTACTCTTATTTCTTGAATCGATAAATCAGATTTTGTATACACCATTTGTCATTTATTATCCCATACCTACAACGTATACTCTCTCTGTACTGCAGTTTGATCTGAAAACAAGTTACAATGGTGAAAGATTTGTCAGTCACCATACATGTAGCCTACAATAATTCTTTCACTACCTAGCTATGTTTCATCACTCACTGTAAACATTTCACATGTCCATATCCGATTATAAGTTTATAAAATCTCAGGTCGATGACCTTGATGTATTGGGTATTTTTGGGTAAATTCATTAGCCATGGGAAAGGGTTGACCATTCTAAGTCCTATGACACCTCACATGTTGATATCCGATTATTAGTTTATAAAATCTCAGGTCAATGACCTTGCTGTTTTGAATTTTTGAGGTAAATTCATTGGTCATGGGAAAGGGTTAACCATTCTTAGTCCTATGACACCTCACTTGACCCTCTCTACTGATAAGTTTATAAAATCTTAGTTCAATGTCCTTGCTGTTTTGGGTATTTTGAGTAAATTCGTTGGTCATGGAAAAGGGTTGGCCATCCTGAGTCTTGTGACACCTCACTTGTCCCTCTCTGATTATTAGTTGATAAAATCTTAGGTTAATGACCTTGCTGTTTTGGGTATTTTGGGTAAATTTGTTGGTCATGGAAAAGGGTTGGCCATCCTGAGTCTTGTGACACCTCACTTGTCCCTCTCTGATTATTAGTTGATAAAATCTTAGGTTAATGACCATGCTGTTTTTTTGGGGTAAATTCATTGGTCATGGAGAGGGGTTGGCCATTTTAAGTCCTATGACACCTCACTTGACCCTCTGTGATTATTAGTTAGCGAGATATTAACGAAAGTGCAGTTAGGCCCTTTTGACAAAAACTGAATAATACATTCAAAAACAGGGCGTTACCCCAAGTCCAACGACCCCTCATACAAGTCCCTAGCTTTCTTAGTTCATAAGATATTAAAAAGCCGATGACCTATTAGTTTTTGGATCTTTGGTTAATTTGTAAAAAAAAACGTATCTATAAATCATTATTCAAAAAGCCCGCCCTCTTACAAAAAACCCAATTGCGCATTCGTAAAACAAAAAACAAAAATGATAAATCATAGCGGCATTCAGTTGTATGCATGCACTTTATGTGGAACGAGTTTAATTTCATATTGGCATACAAACTCCCACATGTTGCACATGGAAAGCGACTTTTACCTAAAAATTATTATTTCATCCCCTAGTAGGGCTAGATTTTATTTTTGAGTGGAACTAAGTTATCCATAGGAAAGGGGTTGTCTGCCGGAGTAATTTGACTACTTGTACATGTCTCTAGCCTTATTCCCACCACTGTCAAAACAGGTTGTGACTTGTTAGCTCTTATCGTGCACGTGCACATGGGTACACTTGTGTGTTAGGTCATATTACACATGAACTTGCATTTTCTCACGTATGAACCAAAACAGGATGTGACTTGTTTCACAAGGAGGACAGTAATAAGGTCATCTCACACGTGTTCACATGTATTTCGTCACTTTCCTTTCATATCGTTATCCCATTATAGTAGTGGGGGTTAGTGAACAACGTCAGTTCAACACACACAAATGTAGTTAGGCCCTTTAATATAATTTAAATAAAATCATGAGCCAGTCCATAGGGATCAGGCCAAAGGGGCCGGTCCAAAGGGATCAGTCCAAAGGGACAAGGACTCGTCCACAAGGACCTGTCCACAAGGACTTATCCACAAGGACTCGTCCACAGGGACTCGTCAACAATGACCCGTCCACAGGGACCTGTCAACAAGGACCCGTCCACAGGGAACCGCTTCCCCACCCTCTTCAAAAGCCATGAGTGGGCATGCTAATTCATAGTGGCTTTCCACCGCACACATGTCTCTTGTGTAGAACAACTTTTCATTCCATATTAGCATTCAAACTCTCACATGTTGCAATTGGAAAGAGAGATTCTAAAAAAAAATACAATTTCACCTCCTAGTAGGGGTAGGTTTTATTTTGGGGGTTGAAATATGTTGTCCATAGGAAAGGGGGTATCAGCCCGAGTTCAATGACACCTCATTCGTCAAAATCCGACCACGGGTTCGGGAGTTATCGGGCTGTCGCCATCTTGTGTGGAGGGTGTGGAGGTGGAGGGGCCAGAACTCTCACAAACACACTACTCCCCTGTTTTAACTCTCACCTTCACAGTTTAATTTATTTATGACGCGTAGCGAAGCACTACTTCAGCTAGTAGTACATAACTGTAAGACCTATATATATATAAATCCAACATGGCGATCATCCAAAATATGCAGACGGTTCTCAATATGTACGAATGTAGATACTTGGCATGTATACTAATCATTAAAAATAAGCTGACACATGCCTAATGGTTTTTTCGATGTAGTGTATATTATGAGGTGAAAGGGATGAAAAGTGGGTGTTGAAAGATTCGTAACGGAGCGTGTATCTCTTAAACGACATAGGCGAGGAGTTTGAAACTCGAAGGAAATCAATCAGCTTAAAAATAAATAAATAAATAAAATAAGTAGGTGTTCGACCGTTTTTTTTTTCATAAATGCAATTTAAGGGGCCTATGGGGAGGGATGAAATTCTGGAAGAAAAACGTCCACTAAGGAAGGATTTTTGGATGTTCACTCTCATCGACCAACAAAAACTATTAAAGTTAGAAGAATGATATTTTGGGGATATGTTTGTTGTGTGTCGAAAACGTCTACTAAGGAGGGATTTTTGCATATATTCAGGTTCTAAAGCGGTGTTAACGGGGTTAAACCTGCATTTCATTGAATAACAATATGACACGACTATGACGCGAGCGAAGTGAGGCTAAAAATGAGATGGTGTGTGTCTGTGTATTACTCAATCACGCAAGTAGGCTACCACTGGTCCGATTTACATGAATTTTACATGGAAGTAGCTGATTTACCTGGTAAACATATAGGTTACTTTTAATTTCAATACTTTGCACTATTTAAAGATGGCGACCATTTTAGTGACGTCACTACACCCTTTGGTTTCAAACTTTTATATTTCAATTTCAAATAAAAAGGGAACACTAAGAAATAGCGAACTTTTGATGGCATATATAAGGTTTAAAATTACATTTTCTATCCGAAGGGTACCTCCAACGGTTAGCGAGTAAAACCTATATTTGTGCTATAAAACACGGTCAACGCCGAGCGGTGTAGTTGGACAAAATGTTCCATCCTTAATTTCCCTCTGCGCAGCACCTCGCCTATCCCCTGTTTTAACTCTCACCTTCACAGTTTAATTTATTTATGACGCGTAGCGAAACACGGGTACTTCAGCTAGTAGTACATAACTGTAAGACCTATATATATAAAAATCCAACATGGCGACCATCCAAAATATGCAGACGGTTCTCAATATCTACGAATGTATCACAGCAATCAAACTGAAATTTTGTATGTTGATAGAGGTAATTAACATAAGTAGGGTATATGAAAATAGGCTGTATAGTTCTTCACGTAACTACTTGTTTAAACTACAGTACTGTTTGTAGAAAATGGAACACCCAGAAGAAATGGTCGGAGACACTCCTAGAACAGGGGTCGTGTAGGCCTGCGGTACCATACTACTGTAAGTGATTGAAATCGCAGAGAGATGGCCTGCACATTGGCCCTCCAGTGCCCTCTGTCGTGGGACCGGACAGGTCGGTGTTCCGCACAGCTCTGTCGGCGTGGGGCCGTCATACCAAGTGGAAACGTGTAAGCAAGTGCAACGATGCCTCGCCGACATCACAGGGTGGACTATCAGCATGTGGGTGCGGTTGAATGGGGCAGAATGCTTGGGCTCCGGGCGGGGGTCTGTCGTTCCGGGATATTGCGGCTCGTACAGGGCACGCTGCGTCAACAGTAAGGCGTATGTGGATCAAGTGGAGAGAGGAGAGCCGTACAGAGCGACAACAGGGTACAGGACGACGCAATGTGACCACAGAGCGAGACGACCGCCATCTTTTCCGTATGGCGGTATCGGACAAAACAGCGTCGTCCTCGGTGTTGGTTCGACGTTGGAGCACTGCAACGGGGGTGGAGATGTCTGCGTCGACGGTGCGGCGCCGTCTTTTGAGGGCTGGACTGGTAGAACGCATGCCACTGCGTCGGCTTCCATTGACTGAGAACCACCGACGCCTCCGACAACAATGGGCACGTGCACGCCGATACTGGCAGGCTGAGTGGCCAAATGTAGTGTTTTCGGACGAGTCCCGCTTCAAACTGTCCTACAGTGATGGTCGCATACGCGTTCGACGCTGCCGTGGAGAACGCAATCAGGCAGACTGTATTCTGGAGCGGCATAGCGGACAAACACCAGGTGTAATGATTTGGGGCGCAATTGGCTATAACAGGCGATCGCGCCTCGAACGTCTTGCGGGCAATCTGAACAGTGACCGATACATCAGGGTGCGGTGCTTGCCGTAGATACCTTTGAGAGTGTCGATGATTATACCATTCACATAACGAATGTTACTTTGGCTGCTGCAGAGGAAACAATACCGTCCACGTCCGGCAACTCCCGCCGGAAGCTTGTCCCTTGGTGGACAGCAGAGATTGCAGCAGCCATTGAAGATCGTCGACGTACTTTCAAATACTATCGGAGGCAAAACACATGGCTAACCTTATCACCTTCAAGAGGATGCGTGCTAGAGCCCGATATCTGATTCGGGAGAGTAAGAAAACGACGTCGGAAAAGTATGTGTCGTCCATGACGGCGCATACTCCTTCACCTCAAGTGTGGACTAAGCTTCGTCGGATCTCCGGACACCCGACATCTATGAAGGTACCCCGAGTCTCCATCAGTGGAGACATCATCACGGACCATCTCGCCATTGCCAACAGTATTGAATCGCACTTCTCCGATGTATCCTGCTCTGGGAGTTACGATCCTACATATTTGACTCTGAAGCGGGAGGCACAGGCTCACCCCTTGTCCTTTGCCACTGCTGCTTTGGAGTCCTACAATGTACCATTCTTTGAATGGGAACTGCGCATTGCGCTTGCACTGTGCAGGGTTACGGTTCCTGGACCGGATAACATACATAATCAAATGTTAAAACATCTGTGCGAATCCAGTATAAAACAAATGTTGGTCCTCTTCAATCGTATATGAAGGGGATTTTTCATCTCAATGGCGAGAGGGGATCGTGATACCGATTCCCAAGACTTTAAAGGACCCCAAGGTTGTCAGCAGCTATAGGTCCATTTGTCTGACAAATGGCCTATGTAAGCTGCTGGAGAAGATGGTGAACCGTCGACTGGTGTGGTTCTTGGAGGAGAGAGGTCTCCTGTCTGAGTACCAGTGTGGATTTCGCTCTCATAGGTCCACCGCCGACCATCTGGTGAGACTTGAGAGCGCCATACACGAGGCACTTCTCCGCAGGCAGCATCTACTGTCGACCAAAATAATATGTCCAGTCGATTTGAAGGTTGTTTGTGAAGTAACCAATAGACCTATATAAAATCCAATAACATCATTTTCGTAGTTCTATTCTACGTTAGTTCATGTAGGTTTGGAATTTTTAATTGATATTTTAATATTTTTTACCGCAGTTTGAATACAAAAAGTGCCCGTTTTTAAGCGTGTTTCAACCATGCGTCACATTTAAGAATTAATATCTCACAAACCCGTCATCAGATCGAATCCAAATTTTAACACAATATATTATACATTGGAATGTTGTATAACTGGTTTATTATTTTCAAAATTTTGTGTGTCCAAGAAAGAAAGTTGTTATCATTTTTGTAAGATAACTTTTTCTCGCCTCGTGGTCGTTGGAAAATGTAGTTGTTGGTCGCCTTGTAATCCCTATACATCAAAACGTTATTCTGTGTGACTGTGAAATACGTAAATTAATTCAATTATCTTATATAGGTTTGTATTTGTACGGGGAAATAAGACATCGTTCACCAACTAGCCGCTCCGGGGAAAGCTGTACAGCGTTGTCAAGATGGAGCCCATCACGCGTCATGGCGCACCTCGAGTGGAAGTGATGGGCTCCATCTGAGCAACTCTGTACAGCATTCTCCGGGGCTATTACCTAGCTATTTTGCTTGCCACCTCAGGGTAGCAGGGTGATGCACTCCCTAAATGAATCACACAAAAGTAAAGTACCTTCCCTAAAATATAGTTTATTTATTAATACCTTAACATTGTGATCCATGAGAAAATCTCTGACATGTTTGAGATGCTAGTAATATATTCGATATATATATAAATAGCAGCAAATCACTGTCTGGGAAAATGGCTCTGGTTTGGTTTCTTTAGAGGCGGAGCTATTCCAGACCTATTGTCCACACAGTAGGGTGCCTGGCGGCGACCGACCCTTGAATTAAAGGTACTGGGCAATTAAGATGTAGAAACTGGTATTCTAAAACAATGATAAATTGATTGTTTTGATTGCAGAAATCATTTATAGGCTTTCAGAGGATATGAACCCCTCTTTTAATTGTTGAAATCGCACGAGATTTAGCCAAGTTAATGTTTCATAACATGTAACTTCGCTAAACGTACTGACACACTATGAGGCATGGTAACCCAGTTTAAAATGGCAATATATTCATACGGGTAGCCCAAAACACGGGTTGACGCAATGTTAACAGCAGATCGACTTATTATTGACCAACACGAGGACATATGGTGTAGCAATTAATTAACTAGCATTGTTTATATATAGTAATGAAGGAACTGTAGTCCGTGTTAAAGGAAAGGAGAGGGAGGATGATTGTTACACAAACAAACAAAGCCATTGAACAAGTAACCGAACGTAAAGGGTAAATGCATTGTTGAATCTTAAAGTAGAGACGTGAGAAATACGGTCAGTCAGATTGAGTCAAGTAGAGTATCATTAAGTATCATTACAGTCTTATGTAACGTTTGCTTTAATTGATATTATTATTATTATGGTTGTAAGTGATGTGCATGAAATATGAACGTTTGTCAAGTGACAATGAATGCTTTTTAAGTGTGGAATATATTTAGTGAAAGTGTAAATTAGGGTGTTGAGAGACCGTACCTAGACTTAGGAACTCTTAAGAGTCAGTGTTGCAGCATGCCTGAGGAGGTCAGATTTTGATCCGAGCTGCGGAGCACAGATGAGTAAATTTAGTACTGGTGGCCCTTTAGAACTATCATCTGTGTGCTCCAAACTTTGTTTTGCATTTGTTGGGAGTAATTTAAATGTAATGATTTTCTTTTGTTGCTTATTATGCCATGATTTAGAATTTAATGCAGTAATTTTAGGAATATGTTTGTTTCTCCTGTAGAGTTGTTACCTTATAATCATCAAATCCTGAACATGTGTTCGTACAGTGGGGGAACGTAATATACCCCGAAAGACTGCGAGCAGTTGGGTTACGAATACATGTTCTCCAGATAATGTCATATGGGTACATGGGGCAGCTTTATGTACAAGGATTTGAGCTACTGGTACTGCTAAAGTCGGCCGATCTAATCAATGATAGAAGCATAGGTTGATAAGCCAATGGGGTAGAATAGGGACAGGCCGCATCCCATAGCTGAGAAAAGCCCACACGTTCAAAATAAATGCTGATAATCCCCATATGGTAAATACCCCTTTCTTGTTAGCATGGTTATCGCCTAAAGTGGGCTCGGCAGTAAAAACCACCATGGACGATTTTACGATTCTTGTAGTTGGCTGATGTCTTACTAAGGGTGAACCATATATTTACCATACACCATCATACATTATCATGGCGTCCGAGAACGTGGTGCTTATGGGATTCAGTAAACCCCGTAGAGTAATATGGTTTTCATGGGGGAAACCATGATAATTAAATTTTTCAGAATTTAAATTGAGCGAACTTGTGAGTCTTTTTAATAGCATTCAAGCATTACACAGCATTATCAGACGATAAAAGGGTACAGACGGGTACCAGACCCTAAACCCTTTTCTTAATTTATGTTCATATTGCACTATGATGAAATTTGGTACGATTTGTGTAACATCGGAATCCCTTTACGAATTAACGCAGCCACATGATACAGCAGAAGCCCACCAGTATTCTCATATACAAATTGATATCAAGTCAGGTACCGAGGGTATATTTAAGTGTATAGCCGAACTGAGTGAGCACTTTGACGCTTCCCATGTAGAGAGCAAAGATAATGCTAAGGTATTTCAAACCGAAATAAGCCAAAAGTTGGCTGATGTAAATACACGGTTAGAAGTAAATCAAACTGAAGTCAATCAAAAGTTGGCTGATGTAAACTTACAGCTAGAAACTAATCAAGCTGAAGTTAATCAGAAATTAGAAGCTAATCAGATTGAAGTCAATCAAAAATTAGAAAAAGTCAAGGTTTCCATTAAGTAAGAAGTCATTGAAAATGTTACTAGCGTGATTGCGGAGATGCAGGTAGCAAATGATAAGCGATTCGAATCTATCGAGTTAAAGCTTGAAAATAACTTGCAAGCGTGCAAGCAGTCACAGAGCGAAATCAACAATAGATTACACACTATGTCAGCTGAGCTTAAAGACATACAAAATCAGAACATAGCGAACACTGAGCGTCAAAAGGAACAGTTTAGCACGTTCACTAGCACAGTAGACCAAAGGCTTGAAGAAAGCGATACTAAATGGGACGAGAGATTGGCAAATTACGCAAGGACCGTGGACGGGGAATTGCGGAAGCAGGATAGGAACATCCTAGAGCAATGCCAGGAAATCTCAGAAATAAAGACTACCGTGGAGGAAAATAAAGAACTGGTAGGAAACATTAAGATGCAAGTCGGCAAGGTCAACAAAGAATTGGATCAAGCTAGAAACGACTTGGCAGTTATCAACAAGAGACAGGAAGAGAATCGGGGAGATATTAAGAAAATAAGAACCGAAATCTCAAATGTACAAGGTCACGTGCAAAAGGAAATAACGGGCTTGAGAGAAGAATTGGAAGTCCGGGAAGGATTAAAGAACGAAGCTAATGAAAATACGGTTGCCATATTGAAAGAAGACTTAGCTGGGGAAATTTCCCACATTAAGGAAAGCCTCAGGGATGACAAGGAGAAGATCTTCAAAACAGCAAAAGAAAATAAAGGTTGTTAGATAAAGATTGAACAGGAAGTTTTGGCACGCCTGGAAAGAGCCGAAGCCAGACACAATCAAATGGAGACAAGAATGATCGCACAAGAGGAATCTGTACTGCGAAATCCTAGATCCAGTGAGGGTTGCATAGGCGAGATTCAAAGAAACAGATGGGCGGAGTTCAAGACCCAGCCTACGCCGAGAAACACAGTACCGCCGAATGAGAGTCAGTACATTACGCCAGGTGTACCTATGGCTATGTAGACTCCTAATGAAAATGCTGCTCAGAACCAAATAATTACGGTTATAAGAGCAAATGTAGAGAAACCGCGAAAATGTTTGGGAAGTCACTCTACTATGACACCCAAATATTGGTTGAAAGAAGTCTGTGAATACCTAAACGATACAAAAGTACCACCAGAATGAAGGTTGAGGGCGATAGAGAAACTCACCGTAGGAGAGTGTGCGCTCTGGTTCAGAAGCTTCCGATACACGTTTGATACGGTCGAGGAGTTTCGCCAGGCATTTCTCAAACGTTACTGGGACACCAGCGTACAGCAGAATTTGAGATTAGATTTATACTCAAGACGGTACAGCACTAACAATCTGACTAAATATGCTGAATTTTTCTCTGTAAATTTCGGGAATTAGATCAAACGCCATCAGAACAGAATTTGTGCATAGCAATAGCGAAGCAGCTACCATGTGAAGTACAAAGGCTGCTTATTTCAACAAACACAAAGACAGCTATCGATATGGAAGCAGTTTTGAGGCAGTTAGACCTTACAACTTCTCATAACATGCGACAGGGTCGAACTACGGAACAAGTTAACGTGTCAGACACTCAAACTGAACAAAGGCCCCTAGCAAGAATAATAAATCCACGAGTACGGAATCCATGAATTCAAACTGGCACCAAGCTGAAAATGAAACAAGAAGACAACAGCCAGTATACAGAGGTAATTCGAACCGGAGTAAGCAGGTACGAAGACCGTGGGAGCAGCACAGCTCGGGAGGGCGACAGCAGAACAATGGGAGGATTTATGGCCGTCAAAGGAATGACAGACAATGGAAGAGCCCAGAACAAAACCGAGGGTTGGACGAAGAAATAGACGAGAGGTGCAATGCTTCATTAAGATACAGGGAGGAACGGGGTGATGAAAACAAACCATCCCAAGTTCGATGGGATGAAGCAATTAGAAACTGAAAGTCACCGGATATCTATAAAGATAACGAGGGAGCGAAAACCCTAGAGCTACAGCGACATGAGGGTGAGAGAAGGCGTGCTGAAAAGATCGGCGCCATTGAAAAAGAAACTTCAAAATTAAATGACCAACAAGCAAGCCGAAACACAGGATGGAATGCAGTCGATATTGTCAACTGGATTGCCAAGCCTGAAGAGTTCATCGAAGAGACAGGTGTAGGACAGGTCATTATGAGGAGAGAACTACACATTATTCTTGTGGAAATTGCAGGCATGAAAATAAGAAGTCTAATGGACACGGGTTCGACATTTTGCTTAATCACTCAAGCACTGTTAAATGAAATTGAAAACAAGGGACACGTCTTTAAAATACCTATATCAAGCGTGAAAATCAGAGGTATTATACCAGATAAAATGATTTGTAAATACCAAGATAACTGGGCCTTAAAAATAGGAAATTCTATATTCTGCCAGAATTCTCTATTAGTAAACAAGCTCCCATTTAAGATTATCATTGGGGCGGACTTCATTAGAGAATATAAGGTTGTCATTGATCTATCCCAGGACATAGTTATGTTCCGTGAGGAAGACGAAGCTGAAGGCTTACAGATATCATTGAAACAAAATGAAATGAGGCCGGAAGAACACGTATGGCATATATACGAAGAGATGACCGGAGAAGCAGTGTTAGCCACAGAAGCTATTGAAGAACAGTTGGTAACACTAGCCACGGATCTTGAAAAGGAACTGGAACCTGAATTTGGAACGTGCCTAGAAGAGAAATTAATTGAAGCTAAGATAGGTCCAGAGCATAAAGAAGCATTAAGAAAATTGTTATCTGAGCTGAGAGAAGTCTTCGATTCGAGACCCGGCAGAATCAAGAACTTCCAATATGCAATTCAAGTCAATGATTGGACGCCATTCAAACAGAAACCCTATCCTGTTGCTCAGAAACATTACCCAAAAGTTAAAGAAGCCATTCAAGAAATGTTGGAGGCGGGTGTTATTGCCAAGACAGCCACGCCATATGTTAGTCCCCTGGTTATTGTACCGAAACCAGATGGCAGTGTCAGGGTATGTCTAGACCTGAGAAATTTAAATATCAGAGTCATACCTGAATTCGACCAAGTGCCACCAATCAAGGAGATTCTCAGGCAATTCAAGGGAAAGATCATCTTTTCTAACCTTGACATCACAGCAAGCTTTCACCATATCAAGTTGGAGAGTAAAACGAATCTATTGACTGGATTCATTTTTGACCAACACACGTACTCATTTTTAAAGCTACGTTTTGGTCTTAAAACAGCAGGCTCAGCCTTGATAAGGGCATTAGACCGGAACTTATCCGAAGAGATCAAAGAAAAAACCATCAGATACGTGGATGACATTCTGCTCACGTCAGAGACCATAGAGGAACATTTGAGAGATTTGCAGAAATTACTAGATAATCTTAGGCAAGCCAATTTTAAGGTTAATCTAGAGAAATCCAACTTTTGCCAGAGGGAAATCACGATTTTAGGTCACATTGTTGATGCACAAGGTGTAAGGCCTAACCCTGGTAAATTGGAGATCATCAGAAATTTCCCTAGACCGACGAAGGTGAAGATCGTCAGGCAGTTCTTAGGTGTGATTGGATTCTTTTCGAACCATTGCCCGAATTACACAGCAACAGTAGCACCACTGCAAGATCTCTTGAAGAAAGGCTGCAGGTGGCGCTGGACTGATGACTGTGAGGAAGCCTTCGTGAAGTCGAAGAGGATGCTTTTGGAATACGTGAAATTAGGATATCCTGATTATACTAAGAAGTTTATTATTCAGACGGATGCGTCACTGATAGGCATTGGTGCGATGCTTTATCAAGAAAACGTTGACAGGCCGGATGAGAAAATTGTTATTGCTTTTATAAGCGGGAGACTGAAATCCCATCAGAAAAACTATATGATTACAGAAATTTAACTTCTCGCAATACTGTATGCCCTTCAGTTTTGGAGAAAGATCGTATACGGATTTCAAGTTGTACTGAGGACAGACCATAAAGCACTGACGTTCTTGTTAAAGACTGATCCGTCGAATCAGAGATTAACAAGATGGTCCCTCTACATACAACAATTCAATTTCGAAATTGAGTATTGTCCTGGTAAGGAAAATGTGATCCCAGACTTACTAAGCAGATATCCAGCAGCCATGGCAGAAGAGGAAACTCTAGCAGTGGAAATCGAAGATCGATATCAGAAGACCCTGGACGAGCTAAGGAATATCACAGTGATTCAACGTCAAGATCCCTGGATACGAATGATGATCAACTACTTCGAGAAAAAGCTAGTAAGGGACACACCGATATATTTGGAGGCTGAGTCTTTGTCAACGGATTATCTATGGTATAATCAGATGTTACATAAATGGAGTGATGCAAAACACACTTGTCCGAGAATTGTCATTCCACCTGTATTGCAGAGAAAACTAGTGTGGATAGCACACAGAGCGTTTGGACATCCTGGAGTGGATAAAACTCTTGCTCTACTCAAAGAAGTATTTATCTGGCCTAAATTGAGGGAAGATGTGATAAACACTATCAGGACCTGTGATATGTACCAACGAGTAAAACCCAACTCGTATTTAATGAGGCAGAGACCTACACCACTCTTGCCAGAAAAAAAACTATGTCATCATAAGAGACCTGCAGAATAATACCTATAGAGTGAAACACAAGGAGAATGGAAGCGAAGTAGTAATGAATGCAGCCAATCTTAAGTTGTATTATCCACCAGAAGTTTTTGAAGAAGGAGAAGAAGAAAAAGAAGAAGTCACACACATTCAAGAAGACGGGACAGACATGTGCGCGCAGGCATAGAGTCCCGAGAGACAGCCACAGCAGTGTGAAGGCACTTTAAACAGCGAGCTCGCCGAGCAATGAAAGAGGGGGAGCCCATGCGATTGTAAACTACTGGAGTTTTATGACCAACTCGTCGAAGCGGCGAGGGAACTCCAAGCTATGAATGGAAACCTCAGACAAGAGAACGCCTTCTTGCGAGGCAGCCAGGAGACACAAGAGGGAGAGGGAGCGGCCAAGCTTGCCAGACAGGGTCGCCGACCGCTTACAGTAAACATTGGAAGCAGGTCAATGCAGCCAGCAAATTGTTTAAAAGAAATTCAATGGTCTATTGAATTATTTTAAACGTTGCTGGGGAAATTTGTACCCGAGGGTAGTGAGGCTGACTGACATCGAACCTGAGACTCTAATGAGGAGAACTCATGCCTATGATTTTATAGGGTATCGAACCTAAGGTCTCTGAGGAGAAACAACCGCATGGAACCAAAAGACACAAGTAAATAGTGATTACTGATGTAATCCCAGTTTGATTCCAGTTACCTGTCAGGAATTACAAGCAATTTTATTGAAAAGAATTCTATGCTTAATGCCTTAACATACAGAATTCTAGCCAAGAGCTCAGATCTGGAGGCTGTGTGACTCTTTACAAATTAGCTCGAACGGGTAGGCGTGTCAGACAGACGCCAGATACATCACAGCGACCTATCCCCAAGTGTCCTGTGGGTTGGGAGAGCAAAAATTGAAAGGAGGAATCCGCGCTTCAAAAGAGCAGAGTGGAAACAGGAGGAAGCCAGGAGAAATTAATTGATTACTCGCAAACCAAGGAAGCAAGAGACTTGAGAGTAAAACACAGAGGAATAAAATCTCGAGGAGATAATAATAGAGCCTTCAGTTTTGCAAATCGAAGCATATAAAGCATCGGAGGGAATATAACACGCAAAGAGCGGAAGGGAGGTCATTAGCGGACAGCTATAGGGGATTTCCCTGGAGCATGGCGTGGGTACGCCAACTGTAAACCAATTAATATTAATTAATTGGACGATCGGATTCCTTGCACGAGACAAGAACCGTAAACTCCATGCTAAAATGATCTAGAAAAATTCCAAGCCGGAAAGTGCATTATCAGAGAAGAAGAGGCTCCGGAAATCTGAGGGAACTATGTTTTCAAACAAATCCCTTATATAGAGCAGGGAATCTTGGAACAGGCAGTTCTTTTGGAGAAGTCACGCGGAGAGGATGCCAATCTCCCTCACCGGAATTTGGTAAACAAAGCCACGCGAGTGAAATATAATGAAACTTAAAGTGAAGCTAAGTAAAGCATACAGTTATCGAAAGCCGCACAGTAAGACGAGCATGGTGAGTGAACAATTTAATTACACCAGTTTAACGTGTAACACAGTAGTAAAATCACGAAGTCATGATCTAGTTATTATCGTGATAACACAAATTAAACTATACACGGTAGATCATGGGGTGGAAAGAGCATCACAGGCATTGTGATTAATGTCAAGCCACAGACACTACATTGATGGCAAGCGATCTGGAACAAGGATCACATACACTAAAGCAGATACACTGATAGTTGAAGTAGGAGATACTGGGAGCCGTAGAAGAGGAATTAGTCAGGAGATACGCGCAGGTGATAGAGACTTTCATTGGGAGGAAGGATATGTCGGAAAACGCGCAGCCTGCACGTCTGGAATCATGCAGATTTGAAGCCCAGGAAGGCACCACTGTATTAAGCGAGTGTAATATAAAATGTAATGTGTTTTAGTGTTGTTAACATAAAGTGTTTATTATAAAGTGTTGTATAAAAATGAATGAAAGTGTTAAATTTAAAATGTGTAACATCAAAGTGAAAATAAGTGATATGAAACCACACGGAAAGTATATTGTGATCACCATGGAGCGCTGTTAGATGCGACAATGGTGGGTCACAAGCTGTATTATTGGATTCGACCACCGAATGAGAAGGATGTGAGTACCATTCCGATGTTATAATGTATCAGTTAAGCTCACCATATGTCCGTTTTAATAAAGTATAACAGGGAACTTGTGGTAAAGATTTGTACGAGTTTTCATTCCTCGTCATTGTATTCAAGAGTTTGCACATTAGAATGAGTTTGCTTACGACAGAAATTCGTAAGAGCACGCTAAATTTAATAATAAAGTTAATGAATAACTTAATGAATTGGTCAAAGTCGAAAGAGAGATAAATAGTCAGCCTGATTATGCATGAAACGTTAAATTGCATCAATTCCGAGGAATTGTAAGGTATTATAAATGAAAGTGTGGAAAAATATATATGTCAGGATGTTATTATACATGTCAAATCGTAATGAGTATCATGAGTCACGCAGTAAGCGTTGTAAAAATAAAGCCAGTTATTAATACCAGTAATAAATGCCAGTAGAAAGACGGATGATGTAAAATCATGAACAGCTAAACGGAAGGAAACTGGAGTGTCATATGGTCAGAATAATCTAACAGATCTAGTTGATGAGCCGCTAAAATGCGAGCTTCCTAAAGTAAAGCCAAGATTTTTACTTTAATAAAATGCAAGGAAAATTCCATAGTACGATGTCAGGACAATATGCGCTATTCTTCGAAGGTATAATTAACGTACAGCCGAGGGCATACAGGTATATTGTTGACAGCGGATGGGGACAGGTATGGTATCTGGTCAGCCATGCCAGCGTCACGAGGGCAATTAAGGAGCTGTATTATGGAATGATACGCCCGTCGAGGCGTGACACCATTAATGATGGAAGGGTCCGAGGACACCTTACCACTACTTCGTTACGTGGATGTGGGAAACTGTATACACCACAATCGCACACATTTAAGCAGTAGTTGATCCCCACGACTTCGTCACTATAAGATATCCATTCCTTTGCTATTAATATTTTCTGAGCCTTAATGCGCCAAGTAACATTACCCTACGTGATGGGAGTAAATATTTAGATATTCAGATCATAATGATGACCCAGTTATGTGCTTGTCCGTGAAAGTGAAAATATAAAACAGTTGAAAAATTGTTGTTACGGTATGAATGAGGAAATATGCCACAGCTGGAGAGAGGGGCTGGGGAAGTGTTGACCGACCCAGGCGGCCATCTTTCTTTAGAGGCGGAGCTATTCCAGACCTATTGTCCGCACGGTAGGGTGCCTGGCGGTGACCGACCCTTGAAATAAAGGTACTGGGCAATTAGGATGTAGAAATTGGTATTCTAAAATATTGAGAAATTGATTGTTTTGATTGCATAAATCAATTATAGGCTTTCAGAGGATATGAATCCCTCTTTTAATTGTTGAAATCGCACGAGATTTAGCCAAGTAAATGTTTCATAACATGTAACTTCGCTAAACGTACTGACACACTATGAGACATGGTAACCCAGTTTAAAATGGCAATATATTCTTACGGGTAGCCCAAAACACGGGTTGACGCAATGTTAACAGTAGATCGACTTATTATTGACCAACACGAGGACATATGGTGTAGCAATTAATTAACTAGCATTGTTTATATATAGTAATGAAGGTACTGTAGTCCGTGTTAAAGGAAAGGAGAGGGAGGATGATTGTTACACAAACAAACAAACAAACAACGCCATCGAACAAGTAACCGAACGTAAATGGCAAATGCATTGTTGAATCGTAAGTAGAGATAAATGTACCGTGAGCAATACGGAGAGTCAGATTGAGTCAAGTAGAGTATCATTAAGGAATAAGAAGTGATATATGTGTACAGTCTTATGTAATGTTTGCTTTGATTGATGTCATTATTATTATGGGTGTAAGTGATGTGCATGAAATATGAACGTTCGTCAAGTAGCAATGAATGGTTTTTAAGTGTGGAATATATTTAGTGAAAGTGTAAAATAGGGTGTTGAGACACCGTACCTAGACTCAGGAACTCACAAGAGACAGTGTTGCAGCATGCCTGAGGAGGTCAGATTTTGATCCGAGCTGCGGAGCACAGATGAGTAAATTTAGGACTTGTGACCCTTTAGTACTATCATCTGTGTGCTCCAAATTTTGTTTTGCATTTGTTGAAAGTAATTTAAATGTAATGATTTTCTTTTGTTGTTTATTATGCCATGATTTAGAATTTAATTCAGTCATTTTAGGAACATGTTTGTTTTGCCTGTAGGGTAGTTACCTTTTAGTCATCAAATCCTGAACATGTGTTCGTACAGTGGGGGAACGTAACATACCCCGAAAGACCGCGAGCAGTTGGGTTACGAATACATGTTCTCCAGATAATGTCATATGGGTACAGTACCAGCACATAGTCGCCAACCCTGCTTAAAATCTCGCCACTAAAACTTCTTACCACACAGTTGCCGACATTTCTCTGGTGATAACTCCCAGAATGCATTTTCCACAAGGTCTCCCAACATTATAATTACGACTTTCACTAATGAGTATTATTTGAATAATTTCACAGTTTTCTTTGGAATTTCAAGTTAATGAAGTTGTAACAAGTTGTACGAGGTAAGTACTACTAATATAAGTTGGGGAGAAAGGGACGTTTAAACCCATAGCGTCAGCATTTTTAAAATTGCACGCAACTGAGCCAAGTAAGATTGTCGATATCTCATGAACCAATGATTGGGTTTTAACAAATGAGGTGATGTAGGACTCGCGGTGACGTCCTCTTTCTTATGCACGACTCGTTATATTTAAAAATGATTTTTTTGTTTTTGAAAGTAGATGATAGTTTGAAAACCAAAACCAAACATGATAGAACGTAGTGCCAAGGTTCAAACGAATGGTCTCTATGACCTTTATTTTTTATAATAATTTCTTTTCATGTTTTTTTGAAAACAGTCCAATTTTGTAATTCTTATTTTGGAAACTAGGAATTCTTCAAAAATGTTTGTTTGACATAAATGACAGGTCCCTACCCCCTATACCCTCATAACGAGTTTCTGGTCTCAAGGATAAAAACTTGTAGTAGTGCTAGAATGGGGGTTCTACCTTTAATCGCATGTGTGCTTGAATACGTATGGCTATGTTGGCAAAAATGTAGGTGGTGGGGGAGGAGTAGGGTCGAGTGAGGGGTCGTGTAGATGGTATTGTCCGCTCTATTTGATGGCGAGGTTATTTTTTAAAATGGGTGGAATTTGGAAACGCAATTTGGGGTAAAACATGTTTTTTTTAACATTTTGTTAATATCTCGGGAACGCCTAAGACTAGTACAAAAGTTGGCATGTCATTATTTTTGTCGCGTTGCCCCCTTGACGATGATGTCTGTGTCAAGTAATAGGAAAACCCATGTTTGGGGTAAAAATAAGTGATTTTAGACTTGTTGTTATATTTGGCGAATGCATGGTCGGATTTTAACAAATGAGGTGTCCAAAGACTCGGGGGTAACGTCCTATTTACAATGTGATCGTTATTATTTTCTAAATAATTATTACAAAGAGCCTAACGCCAAAAAATTAATTAAATTTTTGTTTAAATAATTTAATATGTTTAAATAGAGTGTTGGTAGACAGAGAGCCGGTAGCACTTGGCATGTGTTACAACGAGCCTATCACGAGCCATGGTGAATACAGGGAATGGCTATTTCGAGGGGGCGACAGAGCGAGGGGTAACTTTCTGATATTTTCCTATGACGAATGAATGAAGACGAATATTTCAAAAATCCCTCATGGCGATCTTTCAAACATGTTAGTAAACGGGTCGTGGGTAACATGACAAATTCATAATGATATGAGTTGAATGAAAGCGGGAAACGTTTGATAGTTGTCAACAACTTGAAGAACTTGCTTTGTATGTATGTCTGACCGGCAGCCAAGAAAGAAAAATCTGCTTAGGGCCTGCTTGGAGCCTGGCTGGCTGGGTGACAGGATGTGAAATGTTATCGCGATTCAGGAAAGTAAGCGGACGGGAAAACAGGCCAATGGAAAATTACAGTGACATAGAGGTCACTTGAAGGTCGAACAATCTGACAACTGCGTCATGGAGTTAACGCAGTAAGCGATGTAAACTCCTCTCACTACCATTGCCACAGCCAATTGCAAGAGCGGTGACGGGCGGGGTCAAGGGGACGGGGAGAGGTGAGGAAAGAGAGTATTGAGCTTGGCATTGCACGTTGTGCGTCATTCCTGTTTTTAACGTTACACTGTGCACATAGGATGTGTATTATCTATGTTAAAATGTGTGAAAGGTGGACAGATTCGTGTGCTCAATTAGTGACCCTATTGGATACATTATATATTTGAGCTAAGTATGGGATTATCACTGTTTAGTTTATTTTAAAGCTAATCAGTGTTTAAATTATTATTGTGTTACCATTTTATTGATGGATAGTTATTTCTGTTTTATATAATCTGCATACCTGTTGGGGTAAAAGAGGACTAGATGGACAGTCATACAGAGAGAGAAACCAATTTATTCGAGTCTACAACAAGGGAAAAGCAGAGCTTTTTACAAAACCCAAGTAAGAATTTTTGAAAATTATATATAAAAACCTGTTTGATAATAATTTTATTTATTTTTGTTTATGAAATATGCTATTTGGAATTGATATACTCATGGTGGGTTATTTTATTTCTTTTTAGAGTTTGTGCCCGACAACCGCTGTTGAAAAACCGACAACGTGTGTGTTTGGGACCGTTGTTTACCGGGCAGTCTATGGTTGAAAACTCTGGTGAGATTGATTTTTTTATATTAATAATGACTTTTGTCACAGCAGATAGCTTAACTTGGGAACTCCTTGAGTCCTGTTTCAAGTCACGTGTCTGCTCTGGCCGCGTGGTGAATGTTAGAGAGAGTTTAATCCCTAAAGACTTTATGGAATCATGTTTTAAAATTTTTAAAGAACAAATTTGTACAGCGCAAAGATTACACACGACTTTAAAGGTCAATACACAACTCTTGTGTGATTTCATTTATAAAAACAAGATGTTCAGTAAAGAACATATAGCCTACTTTCTCCTAAAAGCATGGGTATTGTTATAACTCATTGTCCTTTTCAAGGAGTATAATTGAATGTTGGTTGTAGTAGCTTGTTGAAATACAACGTGCTATAGGGATATTAAACATGAATATGAGGTGCCCTTTGCTAGTGCTACCTCTGTAAAAAAAAATCATTCAATTCGGTTTCACCGTGTTTGAATTGATCTGGGGAATGGATTTGCACACATACATGGCCCCTATTTGCAAACTATTGGGCTGATGACCTTGTAGTCAGTCATAAGATGCTTTCCACAAAAAGGCATGTTGTTGCAAAATCCGGTAGAGATCAAATTATTAGGATGGTCGAAATTTGATTTAAGCTTTTAACATTTGGGTGGCCGTCATTCCGTTTCCGTCAAAATGGCGGCGATATAAAACATGACACTGAGGTGCCTTCTGCTAGTGCTACCTCTGTACCAAATTTCGTTCAATTCAGTTTCACCGTGTTTGAATTCATAGGAGGAATCGATTTGCACACATACTTGGCCACCATCTGCAAACTATTGGGCTGATGATCTAGCAGTTTGGTCAGAATATGCTTCCCACATAAAGATTTGTTGTTGCAAAATTTGGTAGAGACTAGATTATTAGGTTGGTCGTAATTACATTTTAGCCTTTAACATTTGGGTGGCCGCGATTACGTTTCCGTCAAGATGGCGGTGATATAAAACATGACACTGAGGTGGCCATTTCTAGTGCTACCTCTGTACCAAATTTCGTTCCATTCGGTTTCACCGTGTTCGAATTAATAGGGAGAATCGATTTTCACACAAAGATGGCCGCCATCCGCAAAATATTAGGCTAATGACCTATTAGTTTGGTCAAAGGATGCTCCCTCCATAATGGTATGTTGATGCAAATTTTGGCAGAGATCGGATGATTAGGTTAATCGTAATTTGATTTAAGCTTTGAATATTTGTGTGGCCGTCATTACGTTTCCGTCAAGATAGCGGCGATATAAACATGACACTGAGGTGTCCTTTGCTAGTGCTACCTCTGTACCAAATTTCATTCCATTCGGTTTCACCGTGTTCAAATTAATAGGGGTAATCGATTTTGACACAAAGATGGCCGCCATCCCCAATCTATCAGGCTAATGACCTATTAGATTTGTCAAAGGATGCTCCCTCCATAAAGGTATGTTGTTGCAAAATTTGGTAGAGATCGGATGATTAGGTTAGTCGTAATTTGATTTAAGCTTTGAACATCTGTGTGGCCGCCATTACGTTTCCGGCAAGATGGCGGCGATATAAAACATGACACTGGGGTGCCCTTTGCTAGTACTACCTCTGTACCAAATTTCGTTCCATTCGGGTTCACCGTGTTCGAATTAATAGGGGCAATCGATTTTCACACAAAGATGGCCGCCATCCGCAAACTATTAGGCTAATGACCTATTAGATATGTCAAAGGATGCTTCCTCCATAAAGGTATTTTGTTGCAAAATTTGGTAGAGATCGGATGATTAGGTTAGTCGTAATTTGATTTAAGCTTTGAACATTTGTGTGGCCGCCATTACGTTTCCGTCAAGATGGTGGTGATATAAAACATGACACTGAGGTGCCCTTTGCTAGTGCTACCTCTGTACCAAATTTCATTCCATTCGGTTTCACCGTGTTCGAATTAATAGGGGTAATCGATTTTGACGCAAAGATGGCCGCCATCCGCAAACTATTAGGCTAATGACCTATTAGATTTGTCAAAGGATGCTCCCTTCATAAAGGTATGTTGTTGCAAAATTTGGTAGCGATCGGATGATTAGGTTAGTCGTAATTTGATTTAAGCTTTGAACATTTGGATGGCCGCCATTACGTTTCCGTCAAGATGGCGGCGATATAAAACATGACACTGGAGTGCCCTTTGCTAGTGCTACCTCTGTACCAAATTTCATTCCATTCGGTTTCACCGTGTTCGAATTAATAGGGGTAATCGATTTTGGCACAAAGATGGCCGCCAGCCGCAAACTATTAGGCTAATGACCTATTAGATTTGGCAAGGGATGCTCCCTTCATAAAGGTATGTTGTTGCATAATTTGGTAGCGATCGGATGATTAGGTTAGTCGTAATTTGATTTAAGCTTTCAACATTTGGATGGCCGCCATTACGTTCCCCTCAAGATGGCGGCGATATAAAACATGACACTGGAGTGCCCTTTGCTAGCGATACCTCTGTACCAAATTTCATTCCATTCGGTTTCACCGTGTTCGAATTAATAGGGGTAATCGATTTTGACACAAAGATGGCCGCCATCCCCAATCTATCAGGCTAATGACCTATTAGATTTGTCAAAGGATGCTCCCTCCATAAAGGTATGTTGTTGCAAAATTTGGTAGAGATCGGATGATTAGGTTAGTCGTAATTTGATTTAAGCTTTGAACATCTGTGTGGCCGCCATTACGTTTCCGTCAAGATGGCGGCGATATAAAACATGACACTGGGGTGCCCTTTGCTAGTACTACCTCTGTACCAAATTTCGTTCCATTCGGGTTCACCGTGTTCGAATTAATAGGGGCAATCGATTTTCACACAAAGATGGCCGTCATCCGCAAACTATTAGGCTGATGACCTATTAGTTTGGTCAAAGGATGCTGCCCCCATAAAGGTATGTTGTTGCAAAATTTGGTAGAGATCGGATGATTAGGTTAGTCGTAATTTGATTTAAGCTTTGAACATTTGTGTGGCCGCCATTACGTTTCCGTCAAGATGGCGGCGATATAAAACATGACACTGAGGTGTCCTTTGCTAGCGCTTCCTTTGTACCAAATTTCGTTCAATTTGCGCTCACCGTGTTCGAATTGATAGGGGGGACCAACATTCAGAGTACACACACTCACACACACACACAGACTCACACACACACATACACACACACACACAGACAGACACACTTTTTTTTCGCCCTGTAGTGATCTCATAAGTCTACTTTCATTTTTTGCAAAAATCGAAAGTAGGCTAACAAGGAAGGTGAGCATAAAAAAACATTTTATATTGGCAGTAAAATGCAACAGCTTTTGATATGCGATAAGATTGGTATCAATGCCATGTGGTGAATGCCTTGCTATCAAAATTTGATAAACTGCAACAAGGACCCAGTGGTTTAGCGTTATACACAATTCATTACCTGCAAATCAACATTTGTCAATTCAACCCGTTGAATGCTGGGTCTAGCTTTATTGAAACACCACCAGCGATTACCTGCCGGAGAGCGGTGGTGAATATAAAGAATCATGACAATGATTGCTTCCTGTGGGTGTGGCTGGATATTTGCAGCCAGCACAACGTCACTGTGAGTGACCAGGAATGTACAAGGCCAAGTTTGTTGAATTAAAAAAAACTAGAGTATCGTTCCCAATGGATCTAACGGAAATCCATAGGTTTGAACAATATAACCAGGACCTTTCGTTCATGGTGTATGACCTTAATGGTGATGAGATTGTTGGTCCTCTTTATGCTACAAAAGAACTGAAACGACAGCACATTCATCTTTTATATCTGTCTTACGGAGAGGAGAATCACTATTGCCTAATTAAAAGCTTAAGTAGATTGCTAAGCAGTCAAATGTCCAAACATCATCCTAAGACACATATTTGTGACCGTTGATGCAATATTATGGAAACACTATGCTTTAAAACGTCATAGGGTAGATTGCGTTTCTCAGGAAGCGGTGAGATTGATATTGCCACAAGGGGACAAAACTGTGTTGAAATTCAAGAAAATTCATAAGCGCGACACTGTTACCTATGTGGTGTATGCAGATTTAGAAGCCCTCACCACACCCATGGCGGGATGTGAATCTGATCCCACCATCAGCTCAACCACACCCATTCAAAAACATGAACCCTTTGCCATAGGATTTAATGTGATGTGTGACTATGACCCCACGCAATCCTTTTACAAATCCCGTGAGGGGCCAGATTGTGCCAGATGGTGTTTGGATGAACTTGTTAAGTTGGCCGACCATGTACAGGGATTACTGGACCATTCAGTACCCATGACCCTATCTCCAGAACAGCAGCAGCAGTATGAGCATGCCACGACATGTCATATTTGCGAAAAGCCTAATTTAGGCGGAGAGGAAAAAGTCAGAGACCACTCGCACTTTACGGGAGAGTTTCGTGGAGCTGCGGTCAGTAAATGTAATTTGAACTTTCCAGCTCCTCGTTTTGTCAGTGTCTTTTTCCACAATCTGGCGAATTATGACATTCAGTTTTTGATTCGTGAATTGGGTCATGTCAACAAGGGCTCGTTTACCATTATACCCCAAAACCATGAGCGTTTTACAGCCCTGGCATGGCAGTTGGGCAACTTTAACATTCGATTTTTGGATTCCTTTAAGTTTATGGCATCCTCGCTAGTTAGTCTTGTGAATGGTTTGGATGAGAAGGAATTAAAAAACACCAGAAAGCATTTTGAGAATCCTGAGCAATTTCAATTGTGCATTCGGAAAGGTATATTTCCTTACGATTTCTGCAACAACTGGGACGTGTTAAAGCAAAAAACTCTCCCACCACAAGACAATTTTACTCGAAACTAACACGCAGTTCCGTTTCCGATGAAGACTATGCACATGCACGTCAAGTTTGGTGAATGTTTTGCATTAACACGCTAGGTGAATATGCTATGCATTACCTAAAACTGGATGTATTGCTGCTCACCGATGTGTTTCAAAAATTCCGTGAGTTGTGTCAGCACATTTATGGTCTTGACCCGGCTCACTATTTTACGAGTCCTGGGCTCTCGTTTGATGCCGCTTTGAAATACACTCAAGAGGAATTGGATTCACTCGCTGATGTAGACATGGTTCTATTTTTTGAAAAAGGCATTCGCGGCGGTTTTGTGTCGCTTAACCAGCGCCAAACCGAAGCGAACTATGTCTGCATGCCTGATTATTCAGCAGACAAACCAGAATCGTACTTTATGTACTATGACGTCAATAATTTGTGTGGCTACGCCATGAGTCAGCCTTTGCCCTATGGAGAGTTTGCTTGGCTGACAGAGAAACAAGTGTCAGAATTTGATGTGAACAAGGCTAGCCAAGAAACAGACCGTGGATATGTCTTAGAAGTGGATATTGAATATCCCTCATCCTTGTTTGATCAACATGCTGATTTCCCATTCTGCCTTGAGGAAATGGTTCCCCCTGACAGTAAACTCATGGGCACACTTAATAACAAAATTCGGTATGTGCTACATATCCAAATGTTGGTGCAATACCTCGCCCAAGGCTTAGTGTTGAAGAAAATCCATAGAGGTATTTCTTTTGCTCAAAAAGCAAGGCTCGAGACATACATGCGAATCAACACAGAGCACCGACAAATGGCAACACAGCAGTTTGAAATTATTTTTTAAAATTAATGAACAACTTCATCTATGGCAAGTGCATGTAAAATGTCCGCAAATACCGTGACATTAAATTGGTCAAGGTCTGGGACGGACGTTATGGTGCCCGACGGTACATTGCCTAGCCAAATTTCAAATCGACCAACATTATCGATGAGAATTTGGCTACTATTGAATTGAGTAAGACCAGCGTGACCATGGATAAACCCATTTACTTGGGCCAAGTCATTTTAGACTTTTACAAAACGGTCATGTATCGATTCCACTATGAGTTTGTCAAACATCGTTTTGAGGACGTCTCTATTTTGTAGGCTATATGGATACGGACTCATTCATTTACCACATTCGCCACTGCAACCCCTATGACGTTATGAGGCAGCATAGTGACTGGTTCGACACCTCTTCGTATAGCGCTGACAACGTGCTTCAGCTGCCCATAAAAATAAAAAGGAAATGGGCGTTTTAAATGATGAATGGTGATTCCGTCATGACGAAATTCGTAGGTTTGGCCTCGAAAATGTATGCTTATCGCACACTAGACTGTAAGGAAGCAAAATGTGTAGGTAGGGCAGAGGTAAAATCGCTACGTGTAGGCGACTACTTAGCGGTTTTACGCACTTGCAAAGCTATGTCCCATACACAGTGCAGAATACAATCCAGCAACCATCATTTGTATCTTGTGGAACAGAGGAAACGTACCCTCACCTCCATGGATAACAAACGTGTGTGGGCTGATGACCTGCTTACCAGCCTGCCCTGGGGTTATGACCGTAAGGAGGAGGAGGTATGATTTCTCTGTTTAATTATTTAGGGACATGGCTTTTTGTAACTCGTAGATGTAGTATTTTATATTTTGTAAATATTGGTTCTTGCCATTGTAAATAGTAGATTTTGTAAATAGTGGCAACCCACTTGGACCTTTTGCTCTTTAAAAAAGTTCAGTGCAACCCTAGTTTATTTTAATTTTAAATTTAACAGAGTTGGGAATTGGAAAATGGTAAATAGTTTGATTCTTTTAAAGCTGTACAAAGTTGTAGTTTTTGTAAATATGAAAAGAGTAAAAGTATTTTTAGTAAGTTTAATGACTAGTATTTTTTTGAATGTAAATTGTAAACTAAAAAGTTCTTTTGGGATAAGTGTGCATGTCGAGAATGTGCTTTGGGAATAAATAAAGTGGTAGTGTCCGTTCCCAAAGACAGGTATGGTTGTGTGAGCAGAGATAAAGCTGGTGTGTATGACCAGAGAAAACACGGTGAGGTAGGGTGGTATAGAGGGGGAAATTGTCACTTATATAGTCATTTTATTTTTCAATAATTTTGTCATCTTTGAAATGTAGCGGTAAATAGACATTAATTTTGTATAACAGTCTTACCTGCAGTAGTCGTAGACCTCCAAGTTTCAGCAATCCCATAAATCACTGCATCATTATTATGGTCAAGCACTCGCATCAACATCATTGACAAAAAAGAAGAACATTCGACATACACCAAATGGAAAATCTGTAAACAGCAAAATGGAAAATCCATGTTTCGATATTAGCAACATTCAAAAACGTTAAACAGTCATTTTAAAAACTGGAAATGGCCATGTGTAAAATATGAACATTCAAAAACTTCAAACTGACATTTTCAAAAAGTGTAAACAACAAAATGGAAAATCCATATCATCAAAAACGTAAAACTTGAAACGGATATTTTTTAAAATACTGTAAATTGAAAATGACAAATGGCAATGTGTGAATTGGTCTTGTGTGAAATGTAAAAATGAAAAATCAGCCCATCAACATCATGACTTCGTAAAATAAATAAAAATAAAACATCATGCACTGGTAAACCCCTGTTTTTAGCCTACTTTTCACATTTTGCAAACATGAGGAAAAAGTAGACTTATGAGATCGCGCAAATGTGTGTCTGTCTGTCTGTCTGTCTGTCTGTCCTTCTGTCTGTCTGTCTGGCTGTGTGTGTGTCCTCCCCTATCAACTCCTAAACGGCTGGAGCAATCGAAACAAAATTTGGTAGGAGCAAAGATCTATACCTGAATATCACACGGCTATATTTGAAAATGATGTCAGTGCTACCAACTGCTGAAAAATCGCAATTGAAATTTGAGCTCCATGTTGGATATCTTGGAAGGTATGAATGGGAGCTATTTCAAAATTGGCACACTTATAGATAATAATATTTCTGTTTAATTTCCAGGAGGCCATACATGGCAGTGCTGCCAAAATGATTATAAGCTTGCTGATAGGTCCAATTTTTAAATGCATATAACTTCTACACTATCAATTGGAATTCAACCCAATTTCCTATGTACTATGTGTACATACACCGATATGAATGAGCATATTCTTAAGAGCCACCAGGGCTGCCAACTGTTAATAAATGCACTCCCTATTGTTTTTATCCAAATACCAATTTATCAGAAAGTATGCAAGCAGACAGCTTTAAACTATGCACACGCATAGTACCTGACATTCTATATTAATTTGGAGTAACTTATATACGTCAGTACTACCAACATGATTCTAAGCCTGCTGAGAGGTCCAACTTTAAATACACGTAACTTCTATACTATCATTTGGATTTCAACCTAATTTCGGGTGTGTTATGTGTACCATAACAGATATGACTATGCATATATTTAGGAGCAACAACGGCTGCCAACTGTTAATAAATACTGTCTCTATTTTTGTTACCCTAATATCAATATATCAGAAAGTATGCAAGCCAATAGCTCTAAACTTTGCGCACGTATAGTACCTGGCATTCTAGATTAATTTGGAGTAACTAATATAGGCCTACGCCAGTGCTGCCAACATGATTCTAAGCCTGCTGATAGGTCCAATTTTAAAATGCATGTAACTTCTCTACTAACTAATGGATTTCATTCTCAATTGACACAACAATAGATCATATTATTTCAGATTATTTCTGACCAATACATGTATGTCATTGATGCCAACATGATTTTACGCGCTGTTAGATGCAATGTTTAACTGCATGGAACGTCCATGCTAACCATTGGACTTCAACCAAATTTTATATTCTGTACCTTAAGAGATGGAACTAAGAATATACTCAGTCGCCAGGGCTGCCAACTGTAGTTCTCTATTAGGCTACATTATGCCAGGTATACAGTATTTCGAACTAATTAGAAATTTCGAAATTACAAACTTAATTTCGTCATTATTCTAGAAAGATCCATTTAGATTAATCATTGGCATGAATCTTAAATTTTAAGAAAAGTAGGCTCTTTAGTTCGTCACGGTACTTCTTGTATTTCATAGCCATAGGGATTGACAAAAGAAAAGAGAATACAAACAAATCCCAATTCCTCACTCCTCAATTCCTTAATGTTCAAGTCCATGCATCATCAACGTTCCTTTCATAGCACTCATCACAATTTCGGCTGGCATCCTCTCTCACACTGAGGCATCACAGGATGTGAAACGTTGTTTAGCTTTTTTCAATAACAATTTATCAGCCACATGTCTTAAACCAGGATGACTATGGCGATAAGAAAGATCGTGTTGTTTACATGCTTGATCCAAAAGATTAATGGGTACATCACCACGCTGCAAACGTTTTTCAAGATCAGATCTAGGGCCACAAAAACGATACCCTGGGAGATGGATTTCGAAAGGTAAGTATTGAATCACTTTGTCAATGACGTCATTGCCAGTACAGGTCTGGCATATCCTTTTCCATCGATGGTGAAAATGTTTGATCTTCCTCCTCCTCTGTGGACGATGTTTGTGTTTTTTGTTGCTGTTGTTGCTTTTTCTCGCCATGACACCCGTGGAATGATTCAACAAAATCTTTACACGGACTTTTATGTCCGTGATACAGTTTATAGCTGGCAAGTCGCGCACTGCCGCATAGACGGTATTTTTGTCATGGCCACTTGCTTATGGTGATCGTAATCCATACAGGGTTGCAATTCACTCAACACAGGGTCTTGAGTCCATGATTTTGGTACATGTTGCCAGATTTCTTTCACCACGTTAACGGCCACATAATAAATGAACGACTTGGGGAGCGCCAATAATTCCTCTTTGGTAAAATCGTCTAGTTTCTTTTTACGCACAAAGAACTTGGCGATGGCTTTGTCAGTAGCATTGCCTTTCTCCATGGTATCACGTTCTGTAGATGTTTACACGTTGCTTGTAGAAATCTCAATGGCGTCATTCACTGGTATATCTTGAGTTTTAATGTTGTTCAACAACTCCCAGCAGGCATGGGTGGTTAACCAAAGAAAGAGATGTCACGCATGCGCTAGGGCTGTATGGGTAATGTTGCCACAGGGACAAGTATCCATGAGCGTTTGCAGGGATGGGCAGCCCAGGTCTATGAGGTCGATACATTGACACTAAGACGCCAAAAATGGTTGCAAACATTCACGTTTTTCATTACCTTTCACAAATACCACATTGGCCGTGGACAAGTGTGCTTTCATGACCACGTCCAAATATTTATAGGAAATGGTTCCTTGATTCCAGTCTAGTTGCCTATGATTATCAATCAACTCGTTTTCACGGTCTTTTTCACACAACAAATCAAAAGCATGGGGCGGTTTAAATACCAAATGCGTAGCTTGCGATATCCATAAAGTGGTACAATCGATAATGGACACTTGTTTAAATATAAATTTGTTGTCACCAATTTTAAACACTTGGCAATCCACAATGAGTGTGCGCAACATGTTGATGCTTGTCTGGACCAAATTCAACTGACGACTGACTAACGATCAACCACTAATGTGTGACCATAACATGGTCTTACTTGACATACTAGTTTAAAAAAAGAAAATGACGTTAGGGTAGGACAGGGGACATGTACAATAAGATTAACAAGAACAACCACCTATTTTTTTTATTTCATCATTTTATTGTCATAACACGTCCTAAGGCTTTAGTCATTTTGGGATAGGGGCGATAAGAACTCATACAACAATACAATCTTTTGTGTTTATAACGTCCATAAGACCGATCATGTCCCAATGTCTCTAAACTAGGCGTTTTTGACGGTGAGCGGCTCACCGAAGCACCATTCACACCATACAGACCACACGTATCGTAACTTGTTTTACCATCACTCAGAGGCACTAGTGAAGGATAACTTGAATGACAGGGTATATTTCCCACCTCCATTCTGCACAGGTAGGGGCAGGCGGGTGACCATCGCTGATGTTCCTGCATGGTTCATCGCTCTCTTGCCATTGGTCTATGGTAATGGTACAAAAGGCACATTTCACTTCATCTCTTGTAGAAGCCAGCGGCCGCCAAGGCTTGAGGGTTTATGAAAGGCACAGACCACGTTGCAAAGGTCTTGAAACGTTGTTCCTCAGAGTTAAAATTCAGAGGTGTGACACCTGTTGAGGCTTTAAATCAAGACATGACTGAGCGGATTGACATGGATTGACCTGTTATTTATACACTTGTCACTTGGTTGGACAGTGGATAATAGTTTACTTGTTTGTGATGAATAATCAAACAGTAGGCCGTGGTATTGGCTGGTACATTGTCATGCGTTTCAAAATCTAGTCGAATGTCAATATTGGATGGCTTGACAGACTCTTCCAGGTAAGAACAGTCAAAGACAATCAGTGGCGCCCTTGGCGCGCTTGGGGTGACAGCATGGGACTGTTCTCTTTTTTGATAATACGATCATCTAAATTTAGAAAACAAGTCGTACAAGGGGCCAAACTTATTTTTTGAAAATCCAAATCCAGTCCTTCATAGGGAAACACAGCACCGTTGAGGAAAAGACGTGCATTTCTCAATTGCAGGTGATCAAATTGCGTGGCATCTTTGGTTTGTTGATATTTGCGATTCGTTTGAAAACCCACGATCATGTAGAGAGGCCTCTCTGTATAGCGGGCTGTTTTTACAGACCAACTGTGTGTGTTAGTAGTAGGCAATTGACGTCAGAAAAGTTGGATGGCGCAGCCACGCGGTAGAATGTTGAAGCTGTAACATTGTGACTGGTGAGGTTTATTTAGATGGTGAAGCATTGACGTCGTGATGGAAACAGAAAGAAATTTGTCAAATTCGAGGAGGTACTGCTCTGTATACGGTTGCAAATCGTATAAAACGGGTACGAAATATCCTCACTACTTTCCTGTACAAAAAGTTCAGAGAGAAAGATGGGCTTCGGCGCTGTCAATTGGAAAACGTGTTACATGTTACATGACAGTGTGCATTTTTGTGAAGACGACTTCTTTCCACCGGTACTGTTAATTAATGATAGTTATTGTATCTAATTTGTATTCACATGGATTTAGCTACATCAAAAATACTGATAAACTTGTAGCCTATTACTTCTGTGCCGTACATAGAATGTAATCCGCTCTTCGTAAACTTATTTTAGGGGTTCTTCCGTTTGACAATAGCCGAATGGTTAGAAAACTTAAGAAAAATGCTGTTCCTAGCCTTAATTTGCCAGAGAATTTATATTCTTGCCTTTGAACAGCAAGTATGTAGGTCATTGAAGTATGATTTGGCTTAAATTGTGTTTTTGGCTATGATCTCCTTACTGTTGAATTTAGTTAATTAAAATGTAAAATCTTAGTTTTAAGTACCGGTTTGGTGACCCATCATCCCAGGCAGGCCGGTAACACTCAGGCAGATAGGTCACTTAGCCGTAATTTTGAAGTTATAGTGATGTTAAGTATACATATGCGGTAATGTAGCAGGAGACCGGATCGGCCTAGGCTATTCTAAGTTTAATTAGTTCCCATTTCAGGGTTTTTCAGTTTTGAGTGCGAATAGTTGGTTTGAAAGTTGTACAACAGTAAGGAGAGTTGTTTTGTATAGGTTTTAATTTGTATTATGGTTTATGTCGAGCTGAGGAGTGAATTTGGTTTGGCTTCAAGTGTAGTTTTTGATCTGTTCCGTTTGCTTATGACAAATGGAGACTCCAGCTTTGTTAAATATCTGTATTTTAAACATTTAATTAAATATATTGATAAAGAGGATGCCTCCATTTTAATTTATATGTAAAATATTCAAACAATAAATTTTTAAGTAAGAATAAAACTTTTATAAATATATATTAATATATTAATAAAACCATCGATACCGCTAGGCTCCCAAGTACAGGCTTCATATAGGCCTATGTAACAGCAGACAGTAAATTAACTATCTACATGTGGGTAATATTTTTAACTGGTAATAATTAGGCACTGCATTTAAATTGATTATAAAAATATTTCTATCAATGAAAGAAAATATGTAGTATTTTGCCATCATAAATTAGAAGCCATAACAAACGCACACCCATTACTTCACGTCACTATCTCGCCGCCATATTGCAAACAGCTGACCGTAAGCTCCTCCCCCGTTTCGGACGTCAATAGCGGGTACTCATGGAGTGCCCAGCTTCTAAATTCCATGGATAGAGGCATATCTCACTTTACAATTTTGAGTATGTCCAGTTTCTTGCTATCGTCAAGGGTCACATGGGGCACTTTCTACACCATGCGTTGTATTTGAATTTTTGAATCTATGGGGGAATTGTCGGCTCCCTTGAGTGCATTATTATCACTCCTGTCTCTCACCAGTTAAAGCACTTGCCTTGCGTTGACCGCAATCCGCTGGTGATCTTCAGCAAAGCCTAAAATCAATTTAAGAGGTAAATATACAGTAAAGGTCCCATCAGTGTGTACCATCCAGTCATTGGTTGAGCCAGGACACCAACCCGCTATGCAAAGTGTTTATAGGGGTATAGTTTCATGACACTGGAAATACCCACATTTCGAGTGATATCCACTACGATATCGTTAATGACATACTACACCTCAGAAAACAGAAAGGCCAAACCATGGTAGGCTAACTTGGATGTGGTGGGTGTAGAGCCATCGGCTTTGGTAAGCCGGCCTTCAATCTGAATGACATTTTCATGCGGGAGAGTGTAAATATCTTGGTTGTTGATAACAAATTGAATTTCATCATTGTTATTGAGTCCAGGTGTTTGAGCTTGATAGGAATGGAGATCAATTCTTACCACTCCTGGTTGCTCCTCGACGTGGTTCGCTACCTCTAGGATAGAATTCATTATGGGGGTTGACGTGGTAACCCAAATGCTGTAAAATCTGCTTGTCCTTAGATGTTAACGTGTATTTACGTGGCAAACAACTAACACCATTCCTAGACGCTGTTGTTGCTTTATACACCAACCTCACAGTGGCTTTAGCACCAACTTGTAAGTCACTGGTGTGGTAGAATCTAGTTGAATGAGTTGTTGCTCTCTATTGATCAGTCTTAATGTTATATTACTAATACCATCGACAGCCACAGAATGAAAAAGCCCCACTGGAGGGTTTTCACGAATAATATAGCAATTGGGCGATGTCACAATAAAGTCATAAAGCGAATTCGATGGTTCTTGATTGGTATACACTTGGCTAATAATATTACAAGTCACCGACACATGATGGTCTTCAATGAATTTCACTTCATGTTATGATTCATGTTTTTGTTGGGCTCCAACACACGTGGTTTTAATCCTAGTAATGGACCAATGGAATCGGGGCGTGTTTTAAAGTCACTGTTGAATGTAGAGAAAATACAGCAGCGATTGAGTGTTGGTATTTCCTACAAGTTCAAATTTGCGCGTTCCATCGAGAAATGACTTTAAACCATATTCATAGATCAACACCACTTAAATGTGTTCATAAATGTCATCTATCGTGTATCCACCAGAGTTCAGGGTGAGCACAGAATCATCATAGTAAAACTTGTTGTTCACATTTTCACGTATGTTGTGTATTCGATTGTACGTTTCAAGTGAAGCAAGTCCTAAACCATAAGGTCTTTCACTCAATTCGATATGTGGGTAAAAGTCTAGGCTGGCTTCAGGTCCACGTCCATGCAGTGTAAACGTCTTACTTTTTGCTGACATACTGTTGACGTTTTTGCTTATGTTGTGTCTTATATTAAAAAAACACAAACGTCCACACTGTTGACTGTTAAACATTTGCTCACGTTTCACATTATAATATATCTTGATCCTGTATCCAAAATAGGTCACTAGTTCCATGGGCAGGGGAAAATTCCCAAAACTGTCAAAGTACCATACGGTGGATCCCTCATTGACATACGCTACATAATGATTCCTGGTCCTCAGTGATCATCCAAATTGCCAACAGCTCATTCCTGTTTCCAGGGTCGTGGGGGTAATTGGTTTCGCATAAACACACCTCGAAAATGAGAAAGCTTTAGTTGTTTAGCATAGCTTTCCACTTGTTGATGCATCAGGGCATGTCTTGCTATGGCTGAGGTTAAAAAAATATATATTTTATTTCGAAATGGTGAAATCCCAAATCCTTGTTGATAAAAGGCTGGCTTTAAATTGGCATTTATGGCCCCCGTAGCAATCGCTTCCATGGTTTCATTGTGTCGCTGACTTTCTTTTAGTTGTTGCTTGCCCTGCTGTGCAGCTTTAATGGTTTTCGCCACCGCACTGGCACCACCCAAAAGTGAACCCAGAGCAGCCAGACCAGCAAATAAAGCAGGTAAAAATCCCGCTCGTTTGGGGACGGGAATCACTCGCCCTTGTTTTGAACACTGTCGATGACGTTTTGGAATAACACGTGTCTGTGCTGCTCGAAGAGCTTTCCTTATGGTCAACACATTATTATTTTTCTATCACAACGGCTTGTCCACGAATGTCTTAAACCCATGCTTTGACAATGACAGGGTGTTATTTTTAGTCTTTTTAGTCTTTCTCACCACGTATCTTTGTTTCACCATGATGATGACCAACAACCTTTCACAAGAAAGTTTAAGTCACAACCAATGTCAGCTTGTTATTTCATGGCTGTATATTCCAATTCCACATAAAGTGGGATATCGTTTATGGGTTTTCCCGCTTGCTTCTCATCCCATGTCAACATGAGATGAAAGGATAATTCGTCACCTGCATTGACCATTTCATGGTTATGGACCAACATCCTATGACCGTTTATCTCTACATGTAAATGGTTCTCGTCAGACATCGCGTATTTCATGTGAATGGTTCCATCATAGTGTAATTGATGGTGGTTTAAACCCGAAGCAAGCACATAGGTGAGGTGCTGGTCATGGACTAGCGGTAAATGGTTTCTGTCATTCACAGGTCTTTCATTTGTCAGATACACTAAAAATACAGATGGGCAAATTTATAAAGCCTTTTCAATTCATAAGTCACGTAACGTTTGGTACAGACATCGTCTTCGTCTTGCGGGTCTTCCACGTGAATAATGCGGTGATGATTAGCGGTATAGCCATTCACTGTAAGCTGAGGCACTTTGTCACAAAATTCATACACTTTGTTATCTACATACTTTTTTGTAGTAACGTCTGTAGACACTTGAGGATGTTTCACATGGGTTAACCGCTCTCCCTTAAATTCATAATCTCCCTGTTTCGTGCGTGGCACCACAGACCTATCCACATAGTGTTTATTAGCAGGATCTGTTTCTTGTTTAGGATCATGTATGGGGACAGACCAAACTTTGGCCAATAACGCACGTCCAAATACATCCATCATCAACCTGTTGTACGAGTCTACTGTTTCTATGACAAGGCTCGGTTCCATGTATATAGGCAGCCTGCTAGCCTCTCTAAGCTTTAGTTGAAATTAAGATTATTAAGCAGCAAGAGTCATTCCCCGTGGGGGACATGGTTTCCCATCTCTGTCCCACATCACGTGAACAACGACATGGTTCACTGTTCCCGTCTTCCATTCGCTGCATCATAGTGGGACCTTCCGGATGTGGAAAGACAAATCTTTTGCTGACGCTCATCACAGCGCCCAATGCTCTGCGTTTTCAAATTATTTATATTTTTGCAAAATCTCTCTACCAACGCCTCTACGTGTTTCTGGATCAAGTCATGTCTGGATTACAAAATGAGAATATGGGTTATTTCACATTTTCCATGCAAGAAAATGTTATTTCACCGGATGAGGTAAATCCTGATTCACTGATGATTTTCGATGATGTATCCACTGAACGACAAGGCATCATTCAAAGCTACTTCAGCATGGGTCGCCACAAACATATCGATTGCTTCTATCTTGGACAAATGTATTCTAAAATGTCCAAACAGTTGATTCGTGACAATGCTAATGTCATTGTTTTATTTCGCCAGGACGAGAGGAATAGTCGTCACATTTATAATGAACATGTGAATCCGGATATGACCTTTCAAATGTTTACTGAATTGTTTGCCAAGTGCTGGAACACTCAACGTCATGCCTGTTTGGTCATTGACAAACAAAGTGAACTCAACCAAGGACGTTATCGCTTAGGGTTTGATCATTTTATTGCTATTTAAGGCACTGTCGCATTTCCTATCAAGTCATTTGTCAAGACACGATGGCGATAGCAGAGAACAATTGAAAAAGCATATTATTAGAGCAAAAAAATACTATTCGCCAAAAGTTTCGTCAATTGAAACGATCACGTGCAGATCATGCTTTGTTTATTCAACAACATTTAGCACCTCCGCTAAAAGCCATGTTGAAACCCTCTTTCAAGCCATCTGAAACGTTACAGAGTTGCCACATTGTTCCAACCTGTTATCACCACCCAGCGGTGTTGCCAAGTCGCGTCCTGTAATAAGGTTTCACATTCCATTCTCTTAGCCAGCTCTCAGCCAGGCCCCAAGCAGATATTTACTGTTTGTCGTTCAGGCTTTCAGCAACACATACAAAGCAAGTTCTTCAAGTTGCTGAAAACTATCAAACGCTCTGCTTTCATTCGCATTATACCATTATGAATTTATCATGTTACTGATCAGCAATTACTAACATGTTTTAAAGATCGCCATGAGGGACTTTTGAAATATTCGTCTTCATTCATTCGTCATAGGAAAATAACAGAAAGCGACCCCTCGCTCTGTCGGCCCCTCGAAATAGCCATTTCCTGTATTCACCATGGCTCGTGATAGGCTCGTTGTAACATATGCCAAGCGCTACCGGCTCTCTGTCTACCAATGGCCCTGGAGACTGCGCCTCTCCAGCCGAAAGTCTGGTTACGGTATGTGGACGATACATTTGTGGTCTGGAGTCATGGAGAGGAAGAGCTACAACGGTTCCTGGATCACCTAAACAGCCTAAATGCCAGCATCCAGTTTACCATGGAGAAGGAGAAAAACCACTCTCTCGCCTTCCTTGATGTCATGGTTACGAGAACTCTGGACCTTCGCTTGGGGCACACTGTCTACAGGAAGCCTACCCACACTGACCGGTACCTACAGAAGGCATCGAACCACCACCCTAAACAAAAACACGCCGTCATCAAGACTCTGGTCAACCGTGCTAAGCGTATCTGTGAGTCCCACCACCTGAAAGAGGAACTACGTCACCTCAACACAGCTCTCCGCGCCAATGGTTACACCAGTAAGGAGATCCAACGGGCATGTCATCCCAGACGACCGGCGTCCACGGAGAGGGAACGGGATTGGCCGACAGCAGTGACGTACCTCCCGTACGTTCACAAGGTGACTGACTGAATAGGCAAAATACTCCGCCATCATAACATCAGGACCGTATACAGGCCTACGAGACAGATACGCGATTTAATCAGATCTGCCAAGGACAAGCGCCATCACCTTTCCAGTGCGGGCGTCTACAGGGTACCTTGCAGCTGCGGCCAGGTTTATTTTGGTACCACGAAGCGCAGTATTGCCACCAGGCTGAAGGAACACGAGCGACACAGCCAGCTGGGCCAGATGGAGAAGTCCTCGGTGGCAGAGCATTCCCTTCTTAAAGGCCATGATGTTCACTACGGGTGCACAGAGGTGCTGTCCAGCACCGTCCACTACCACGCGAGGCTGCAGCGAGAGGCTATTGAAATTTCCAAACACCCTAACAATTTCAACCGGAAAGAAGGGAGCGAACGGGTGAGCAAAATCTGGCATTCCTTCCTCAGATCAACTAACATCAAACCATTGGCTGAGCATTGCACACCTCTCGGTACTGGCAGCCAATCAGCGCGCTCCACTTCTGGCGCGGAAAGTTCCGGACCGCGCAGTGAACCGACCCGGTCGCACACTATATATAGCGGTGGCGGACAAGCGCAACCTCAGTCTACCTCTGACCATCGGAAAGAGAACACCCTTGAGAATGGCGAACGCAGTCTTCGCTGAAACGTCGGGAAACAACAGCCCTACTGGACCACGGCCTAACAGCCCGGATAATCACTTCTTAGATTCTACCAACACTCTTTATTTTAAAATTTTAAATTATTTAAACAAAAATTAAATTATTTTTTTGGCGTTAGGCCCTTTGTAAAATTATTTTGAAAATAATAACGATCACATTGGAAACGGGGCGTTATCCCGAGTCTTTCATACCTCATTTGTTAAAATCCGACCATGCATTCGCCAAATATAACAAAAAGGCTAAAATCACATTTTTTTTACCCAAACATGGGTTTTCCTATTACTTGACACAGACATAATCGTCAAGAGGGCAACGCGACAAAAATAATGACATGTCAACTTTTGTACTAGTCTTAGGCATTCCCGAGATATTAACAAAATGTTTAAAAAAAACATGTTTTACCCCAAATTGCGTTTCCAAATTCCACCCATTTTAAAAAATAACCTCGCCATCAAATAAAGCGGAAAAATACCATCTAAACGACCCCTCACTCGACCCTACTCCTCCCCCACCACCTAAATTTTTTCCAACATAGCCATACGTATTCAAGCACTCACGCGATTATAGGTAGAACCCCCATTCTAGCACTACTACAAGTTTTTATCCAATAGACTTGAAACTCGGTTTGGGGGTAGAGGGGGTAGGGACCTGATGGAGTTTGCCCCAAAAAACTCCGACTCATAGAGGGAGAACAGCATTAAGCATTAGCTTGGATTTAATAGCATTGTGCGTAAGCATTAGACTGAATAATATTAATATTAGGGCTGAATGGATTTCACACTTGAACATATGTTGTAACAATATATAGAATTTATTTCAATAACCAATCAAAATATGGAGCAATAAACAATCTGAATGAATAACAACAATAAATGATATTAATAACCACCAGAAACACTTTAGATTTGTGTTAAAAGAGTTCTTTAAACTTATCCATTTTGGATTTGAAATTATAATTAAAATGTCTTAACAATGGATAATAAAACACTTAAACTTATCTTGGTATAGTTTTGTTGAAAGTATGTCCGTAGAGGATCCTTCCTCATAAGAAGGAATGCGGTGGAAACGAAGTAATGTGTTTACAAAGCGCAGCCTCCATAGGCAACCCACTCAACACACTTGAAGGTGAAATCACTTTGCCGTGAACTTTAAGCATCTGGAGCTTGTTGACAAACAAGATATGCGTTGACTGACAGCGGTGCGTAGTAGCATTTGTTGACATACTTTTTCTTAGGGTTTATCTGCGGTGAAGTATTCCTGCGGTTAATTTTGCTAATTGCACTTGATGGCATGTACGATGTTTCTTGCGGAGATTTGTGGAAGAAGTTAAATAGTAGTAGCCTCAGGATATCTGCAGAGCGGTGGATTAGAAATCTTGGCCGAAGTGTAGACGCAGAGCGGCCACGAGAAGAGAAATCTGCCCTTCGAAGGATACTCCAAGTATTATAGGCCCAGCGTGGCCCGTTAGGTCATGGCAGAAGACTGTACGAAGAATGGACTGGAATGGAAATTACCAAGAAGATGAGTCGGGGTTATATAGGGCAGAATCCCGCTTGGCAGACAGGTGACCAGGAACACCGCTCTTATTGGCTGTCCATGGAAAGTGACGTCACGAGCTCGAAGTGACGGCAAGCACGGAGCAGTCATAGCTCAGTGTAGTTGATGCAGTGATGTGGTACGGTACCTTTAACACTATTTGAGTAACTTTAATATCTTATAGATGGGAGGTTAATAACAAGGTTATGCATATCGATTAAACAATTAATGTACTTCCAAATAAATAATTATCATTCGAGGATCCCGGTAACAAGAAACAAATTTGACCGACAAATGGGCCAAGCTAAACATTGAAAGTATCACGAAAAGTGATCATGCTCCGAGAACTCCGAATGAAAACAAACAATGAATCAGTCAAAACAAACATAGACAACAGACGAGGAATAAACTTAGACTCGAAAGGCAAAACAGAGATAGCATAAATAGGTCAGGTGTAAAGACCTTTATTAGTTAAAACATCAACAACTCTGACGTGTTAATCACGGCCAAAGTGGTAGTGAATAACTCTGCCCAGGTTCCACACGAGAGGCGGAGATGGGTCTCGAAGAAGAACCATGTCCCCCACTCGTACATCTGGTGGAGGAAGCCGCCACTTCTCACGCCTATTTAGCAAGCTGAGATACTCTAGTTTCCATCGGCGCCAAAAGGAACAGCGCAAAGATTCTACTTTTCTCCAAAACATAGGTAAGCCAGGATCAAAGCGTCGAACCAGCAAAGGCGCAGTAGCAGCTAAAGAATAGCCAATCAAAAAGTGTATGTGTGTTAAAGGTAAGAGATCCTTAGGATCGTTAGAAAGAGGAGTCAGAGGTCTGGAATTTACGATACGTTCGACTTGAATAATTAAAGAATTAAATTCCTCATATGAAAGTATAGTAGGACCAAGAGTTTTCTTGAGCTGTCTCTTAGTAAGTTTTATGCAAGACTCCCATCGGCCCCCATGATGGGGAGCATAAGGCGGGGTGAAATGCCATTTGAACCCTTTATAATAGGAAAAGTTGGATTTTTTTCTTTAGCAGAAGGGGAGCATAACACTTCTTTCCAGAGATCAGAAGCACTTACAAAAAAATTTCATTATCTGAAAAGACTTCAGATGGAACACCCCTTCTAGCAGCAAATCTAGATAAGGCGGCCAAAAAATATGATACAGAAGCATTCGTAACCAACTCGAGGTGGATAGCTCCCGTCACCATACATACGAATAACGAGATGTATAGTTTACCTAAGATTTTGCGCTTAGATGAAGAGGGATTGGTCTGATATACGTAAGGACCAGCCTAATCAATCCCAGTAAGAGCGAAGGTCTTACTAGGTTCTGAACGAAATGTAGGTAAATTACCCATAATCTGAGTGGTGGGGCGTGGTTTAACCTTAAAGCAAGGTATACACTTTTTGACAACAGAGGAAACCTCATGACCGCCATTAATGACCCAATAGAGTTCACGAATTAGACAGAGCAAGGTGCGAGTGCCCACATTAAGGTGTTGATGTGTCTGTCTGTTAGGTAGTCAGCCCGAAGGCTGGTTGGATCCTCAAAAAGTACCGCCGTTACGTTATGTGAGTAGATACCCACAAAAACCCAAGGCAGCACTATTTTGAGGCGTTCTAGGCAAGAAGAGGAGTGAGGTAGTTTGCCATTGCTTTCCTCACTGAGTCAGAACAGTAGTCCTAACCCTATGAGTTGAACCTTTCACAGCATTCACAGGCACTGACTGTGCCCCGAATGCCATTACTAAGCCCCACCCATACCTCAGTAGCTTCCATATAATCACAGCCATGAGTGAGACTGAGACATCGGTGAAAAGCCACCTTTTACTCTAGCCTGTGCCAACTGACAAATGCAAAAGTACTGTATTCATCAAGAGATGGCGAACAGGCGCAAGGTGTTGATAATGAAACTTTTTTATTATAGGGGTAGTGATAGGATGCTTTGAAGGAAGGATGATGTGATATTTTTTCCCATCCTCACAACTAGACATAGCTAATCTTCCGCCCACCCGTATTATACCATCCTGGTCTAGAAAAGGAGTGAGTGGTGAAAGCCTGCTAGACTTGGGTAAATCCTTACCACTTATAAGAGCTTGCTTTTCAGGAGCAAATACTTCCTGCTGTACAAGCAACAAAATCTTGCGAGCAACAAATTCTAACTCTACTCTGGTGAGAAAGGGTTGAGGCTTCAAAGGTTGATCAATTACTAAATATTTCCACCGAAATATATAAGACACTACACGAATCAATTTATCAAATGAAGAGTACCTCTGAAACAGGCTAGTAGAAGTAGAAGTAAGATGTGACGTGACAGGATGAGCACGGGCATCAGGTACTTCTTCTGCAAATTGATTAGCTAAGCGAGGCCAGTAAGATGATTCCTGAGTAAGCCAGGGAGGACCATTCCAGTTCAGGTCTGAAGAAATCAATTTTTTAGGCGTGCAACCACGTGATATTATGTCAGCGGGGTTTTCACGGCTAGGAACATGTCACCATTGTTCAGAATGGGAAACTTCATGAATCTTAGAAACGCGATTTGCCACAAAGGTATTCCAATGAGAAGAAGGCTTGGAAATCCATGCTAGCACTAAAGAAGAATCGCTCCCAAAAATATGCGGGGAAATTTTAATTTTAAACTGACATTTAGTTTAGTAACTAATGCTGTTGCCATTAAAGCAGAACATAATTGTAATCTAGGCAACGATACAGTTTTAAGTGGAGCAACTTTTGATTTTGCGCACACTAAATTAGAAAATCCAGGAAAAGTAGCTGAGGAACGTCCTAGTATGTATGTGTCGTAGTCAGATAGTGAAATCCGTCATTTCATGAAGATCCTAGGCACTTCATGAAAAGCCGGCATATGATGTAAATTGGGATAGTTACACAATCTGACGCGTTTCTTCATGAAGTGACGGGCTCCCTTAGGCAGATGGTGTAAGAAATCATTTTACATTATCAGCCGAGGCACTTCATGAAGATCCGGCATATTTTGATTCGGCTCTTCATGAAATGACTGACGCGACGAAGTCGTACATTAATTCCTTTAATTGTTCTATTCCAAGAAATAAATTAATGCTTGTTTACTATGACGTTCGAAATCAATTTCCACGTACAACCTAAAATCTAATCCTGGAACACTGGGTAAGCTTTTCTCTTGTTTTTTTCTTCTGTATATGTTTATTTTGTTCTATTTGTAGACCTGCATTAATCCTTTTCTAATCAGAATTAAATGACTGCCGCTGTGGAGTTGTACATTATTTTTCTGTGTCAGACACGAATTATTCCGAGAAATAAATTGCTGATCGTATATTATGATGTTCGTAATTAATTTCCACGTAAGACTGAAAACCAAATCGTGGATTACTAGGTACACTTTCTTCTTTTTGTAGAAGCTTATATTTTCCCCAATTTGTGCAATATACATTTTCTTAATGTATATTTTCATAATTTATGTTGTGGTTTCTCTTTATTTCCTAAAATGTGTACCCTTTCTTTTTATCTCTTTCTCTCTCTTCATTTTCCTCATTGATGTATTTTGTATTTTTGAACTTAAAATGTCAAGAAGGAACGTAATTGAGCTTATGCCTGTACCTTAGTATTGTTAAATAAAGCATTAAAAATATATGAAAAAATAATGAAAATATAAATCAATCAAAACGTGACGCCTGTCTCCATCATACTAACAGGAATACCAAGTCACCCTGCCCAATAGCCTGTCCCATAGCCCGCAGTTCCAGGTGTACTGTAAAATCTTTGTCGAGGGATTTCTGTTGGTTGTGAAGATGGTAACGGCTTCACTTCTTTGTCTGAAGGTGAGTCATAAGGTCTTTGCTTATCGCCCGCGGTGGTCGAGAGCGATAACGCGCTACCTCGTGCCTCTCTGGCATCGGGAGAGCCGTCCTGAAAATGCTTTTCGTGGTTTCCCATTTTCACCACCAGGAAAATGCCGGGACGGTTCTTTTCAATAGGTTCACGGCCGATTTCCTTCCAAAATCCCTTTCCTGAACCGTCCTGAAAATAAAATAAATGGCCACTGGCTGCATAAAAAAGGGGTTATTTGCTAAATGCAAAGTTGTGTGAGACCTCTCTACCAGATGATCCATAGCTAGGTCAGCAAGAAATGTTGAACAACTGACTGTGAAAGGAAATTCATGCTGAGTACCTGACGTGTGTCAAATAAAGCTTCGTCGACCAAGATGCATTATGTACGGTATCTAGTTAACACAGCAGTATTTATACAGTGAAGTCCTTCTCTAATTGACAGAGCCTCGCAGAGGACACGTGTCGGATGGGCCACTGTGTGTAGTAGCACTTCGAGCAAGGCACTGCCGCTGCCCGCAGCGTAACGCCCAACTACAGTAGTTCAACGCATTTGCACTTTTTAACGTATGTAATAATCATCATTACTTACATGAATTTCATAGTTGCTGGAAATGCTGTCATTTTCTAGACATATGTTGCACCCTGTGCACCCTAATGTACTAGGCTGATGACCTTATCAGACAACATACTGTACACCCTAATGGGCTGATGACCTTATCAGACAATATACTGTACATCCTAATGTACTGGGCTGATGACCTTATCAGACATCATACTGTACACCCTAATACACTGGGCTGATGACCTTATCAGACAACATACTGTACACCCTAATGTACTGGGCTGATGATCTTATCAGACAACATACTGTACACCCTAATATACTGGGCTGATGACCTTATCAGACAACATACTGTACACCCTAATGTACTGGGCTAATGACCTTATCAGACAACATACTGTACACCCTAATGTACTGGGCTGATGACCTTATAAGACAACATACTGTACATCCTAATGTACTGGGCTGATGACCTTATCAGACAACATACTGTACACCCTAATGTACTGGGCTGATGACCTTATCAGACAATATACTGTACACCCTAATGTACTGGGCTGATGACCTTATCAGACAACATACTGTACACCCTAATGTAATGGGCTGATGACCTTATCAGACAACATTATGCACACCCTAATGTACTGGGCTGATGACCTTATCAGACAACATACTGTACACCCTAATGTACTGGGCTGATGACCTTATCAGACAACATACTGTACACCCTAATGTACTGGGCTGATGACCTTATCAGACAACATATTGTACACCCTAATGTACTGGGCTGATGACCTTATCAGACAACATACTCTACACCCATGCTGGGCTGATGACCTTATCAGACAACATACTGTACACCCTAATATGCTGGGCTGATGACGTTAAGGAAGGAAGGAAGCTTGTAGTTTAACTTGACCGTTAATCTCGAGATCATGAGCCACGGGACCTCCTTTTTACGTGGAATCCGAACCACAGGACATGGCATTTCACTTCGAAAATCTCACATGCATTGACCGGGAGAGAGACATACAGCTTGACCGCTGCGCCACCACGCCCTCACTGCTGATGACGTTATCAGACAACATACACCTAGTATACTGGGCTGATGATCAAGATGTACCTAGCCCGTTTTTACAACAATAAAACAACTACAAATATATTAAAATGTGCAGACTGAAAAAAATTAAATACAGAAACCCTCCCGAAATTATTTTCTGGGTACAGCCCTGATTTCTTCATTGCGGTAAGACTACAGAAACATGAAATAAGCTGACTATTGTGTAGGCTATGTCCTAAAATTTTCTAATAATGTCATTAATATAAACATCGCATTGTTCTATTGACATCCCCCCTTTTAACTTATGACGTGCAAGAGCCCGTCCCAAAGTTTTCAAACATGTATTTACCCCTGGATGCAATTCTTGACATTTTTGAAACGACCGCTTCGTCGCTTGGTTCCTTCTGTGAACACGAGATGGTAGCTGCTGTCGGACTTTGGAAGTATTCACGTGGTTCCTACTTCTCCAATAGAATGCGTTGGTTGTACCTTATTAAAACTCATCCTATTCGAGTCTTGTGTGAAGGCAATTATAATTCTATTTCGTAAACAAAAGAATATATATATTTCATGATACCGCCAAAATTATTACTAAATAATGACATTGTTGATTGAGGTGTCAAACCGTGATTGGACAATAAATTTTACATGAATGCAGTTCGGCACCTGACGCGCATTCATTTTCTCCGCCATCTTGTGGAGTTCATGGTCTGTCTGTTTGTAAACAAGAAGCCGGCCGCTGGTGTGAAGGAATATCTCTCTGTGTGCTAGGGGTTAGCCATTTAGCACATGTAGTGCCGTACAGAATTTAAAAATTATGTGTTAATTATTTTATTATTATTGTGTCTCCACTGAGAAGGAAATAAGGTACGTTATCATTTGATGTATTTTTATATTATTGTTATGGAGCTCCGATATCATCTTATAGTAATGTTTTAATTCTGTACCTTACTTTGTTTTATAGGCCAAATTGTATTTCTGTTTTAATAACGTTACCTGATTTATTTCAATTTTGTTATCTTTTCTTCGTACTGCCCCCGTAATTGAATTATGTAGAGACCACGGTGGCTATATTTGAAATTATAATTAGAGTTATGGCTGTCATAGTTATGACGTGGGTAGTCATGACGTAAGCACGGATGACGTAAATGTTATGCCAGCAAGCTACTTGAGCTGAGATTCTCAGTGACGTCAGTTTTTAGTCCAGAATGTTCCAAGATTTACGACGCAGTCGCAGGAAACGAGGAATTCTGCTGAGGAAGAAACTATGCTATTGGAGGAGAGGCTTGAACCAATGAACGATAGTTTAAAGGAAGACGGAGATTGCTGAAACTATGGTATTTTTATTACTTTTGGAATGCAGAATTGTGGAAATCCATCTGCAGTAGAAGCATTGATTTGGAATTTTGGTGAAATATATTTTCAGTTTTTGAATTTTGAAAATCCGTCATGTATTAACGAAGTTGGAACTTTTAGCGATGACGTAGTATCACGCTTTGGAAGGGATGGAAACGCCCCTCGAGAAGTTAATAAAAGGGCTTGCGCAGAAGAGAGGAGCCTCTTTTTTCGTTCTCTGATCATTCTGAGATCTCATTCTCAGATCATCGAAGTATATTTGTGAAAGTTCTTTTCTTATACATTCATTATAGTGAGACGTCGAAGTGAAGAGCAGTGAAAAGAAGCGTCTTTAGAACGCGTGGCGAGGCCACTATATTAACGAGATCCAGGTCAAACTAGGTGAAGTTGAAACGGACCTTAGAAAGCTTCTACAAGTTTAGCTTCGAACAGTTAGCGGTCACCGATAAGCTAATTGTATTGTGCTGTGCTTCATAAAGGAATAGAGAAAAGCTGAACAATTTCGACCAATTAGTTTAAAAGATATTAGCAGTTTTATACGACTGACAAAAGTGATTATCTCGCCACTAGAGAAACACTTTTGTATAGCCAGAATCAACGCAAGGCTGACGCTGCGAGTGGAGTAGAAAGACTTCAGATTGCTTGGTTACAGAACGATACCAGTATAATGGAGCAATTGAATACGGCAGTTTGTTCTTCTGACACTACAACCGAAGAGCAGATGGAAGGCTAAGAGGGCTTATTGCAATTGGGACATACTTCAACGGAGTAAGATAGCGACATGGAACTTCGCTAATTGCTATTCCACACAAGCGAACATGCGGTGAATACCATCTACACCCATGTTTCGTAATTAAAGGCTGAATACCATCGAACAGCCATAGAAACAATTTCATACTCTGAATATGAAGAATTTCTTCGGAAATTTCTACAAAACTTCATGATGATTGTCTACTGGAACTTCAGGGAACTTTTCAAGAGAGGTCAGGGATATCCCGACTCACAAAGAAGATTATTGCCGGAAGGATGTCTATTCGTCTTCGAGGAGCAGAGCGATTTCCGGAGAAGGAAGCAGTTCGATTCTCCGAGGGTGCTATTTCCTATTTCGAGGATGGAGCTCAACTTTAACGTGGTGAAATGGATCCATCAGCAGTCTTCTTTGGGGGAATTTTCCTCTGGAACGTCAATCGGCAGATAAGGTAGTCGTGAACGTTTATTGTATTTGAGTATACTAATAATGTTTGAGCAACCATTTTTTTTTTCATATTTTTATCCTCATGTATTTTGCCCTATTTTCTTGTTGAGATTCTTATTCTCAGTACACCTTGATGAGTTTTGCATTTTTTCGACGATTTATTAAGACATTGTTATGTCATGGGCATAGTTAATGATTTTGAATCAGTTGAGACTGATATTTGGATTTTTCAGTAATTAATATTTTTTGTAGTCACGATTTGACTGTAAGTTAATGTTTTTATGGCAGATTTAAATTCAGACAGCGTGTCATTTTATTAAAGTAATTCTACCCCAGTTTAATTACTTTGACCAATTTTCTGTCATCATCAAGAAGGAAGAACATTTAAATGATTTTAGAGCGTTAAAATCTCTTACGTTGTCGACGATCTTGGAAATACTAGTCGTTATTTGTATTGATTGCAACAAAGACATTTATTGTCAGTTATGAATGAACATTGCATTATAGACACTTTTGTGAAAGAGTAACTTTAATAATGAATTATTGAATGCATTAAAGTCAAGTACTTTTGTTAGGAGTTTTTCTCAATTAGAGAATTATATAACGATGTTTGCATTCCCCAGTCTAATTGGATTCTATTCGACTACTTTGCATTTTAGTCGCACTTTATTTGAAGATAGTATTTTCATACTACAATTTTTTCTTTTAAGATGTTAATCTTAAATTTTGATAGACCAGACAGGCGTATATAAGCGTATTCACTATTAAATTTGTTTGTGATTGGCAAGTTTTGACTTCATTTCGGTTCATGAATGAAATCCACGAAGGTTAAATAGAAAAACAGTTTTGAAACAATTGATGATTATTAAAAAAATTTAAGTGGAACTATGAATGTATAATCGCTAGTGCAGCGCGTGTTGAAAGTCGCTGAGGTATAATGCCCTTGAATATGAAGGAAGTTCCCACAGGAATAAATGTTAAAGAATTATTTGTGGAAGTTTTGTAAGTTATGTGGAAGTTTTAAATGCCATATAGATTAATATATGATGATTTTGGGCATATTTTTAATGCAGATTGTGCATTAACTTGTTAGCGAAGGATTTTCCGCTGGAGTAAGATTGTCATAGTTCGTTGAAAATTAATCAAGTGAGTTACTGTTATAATTAACACGAGTTTTGAAAGAATTTGAGATAAGATTTTGAATGAAGGTTGCCGTCACAAATCATTATTAAAACCTTTATTAAACCAGATTGTGACATTAACATGTATAACTAACCTTCATTGGTCGATTATATTAAACAGGACTATAAAATTACCAACCGAATGAACATGTGGTTAATGTATTTATTAAATTAATAATTTAAACAATTTAAATGTTAATATTGTAAATAATTGTTGTAAATATTTTTGAAAATAATGTGGAACGAGAGTGATGTTAAAGGCGTGCTTATAATATTTTTATTGTCTTTGACAAATATTATAAACAATTTCTAATTGTTATAAATAATTTATGTGATTTTGTTATAAACATTTAAGAGCTAATTAAACATTTGGATTGAAGTTAACAAGTTTAAGAAATTAATATAATGATCCAATAGGATGTGAGTAAAGTACTTGAAAGATTTGCGTAAATAATGTGAGTTGTCTTATAGACATTTAAAAGCTTGAGAGTGCAGGCTGTATTCTTACGTAACGTAGCGTGTAAGAAGGGAGTGCATTTGACCAGTATGCAACAGGCTGGAAGGTAGCCCGCAGCTGTGCCAACATATGGTTCTCAGAGAGTGAGGTCGTACACACTTTGGCCTTGCGACTATAAATACCATTCCCATGTTTATTAAAAGGAAACCAAATGCTTTATATATGTCACACCCTGACGTCCTTTTCCAATCCAATAGTGTTATGAATATTACGTTATTTGGAGCTCTTGGGAGCTAAAATGTTTTATATCATGTTGTATGATAATTTTGCAAGTCCTACTGGAGGACGTAGTCAGATTGACTTGGGCTACTGATAGCCACGTTGATTTTGTTGTGTTATCAAAATCATACCCTTTATTAGAAATAAAGCTTTTGTACAGTTCAAAGTTCTCGTCTTCGTTCTGGTTCATTTTTAAATGTCATGGTGGAGGTCATTGTGTGAACAGACTTTAGTGATCCTGTTGTCAACTCAAACCCCGAGATAATTAAGAGGTAAGTAACGGTAAGTATGAACCCCCGTCTATTTTGGTGTGTTCCACAATGATTTCCTGTGAATTTCTGTGCTCTTATCTCGATAGTATCTGTCAGTGCCATTTTCATTGATGTAACTGTGCCGGTGCGATTGATAATTGGCAATCCGATTGAGGGGGCGGATATCTGACAGCCTACTATCCAGGTAAACGGGGACAGAAAGATTGGCGACCCAAGAACGTGGGGCTGAGTCAACAGAAAGATTCGCACCTAAAACGTTGGGGCGAATTCGACAAAACTGGATCACCAGGTTGAACAATAGAAAGATTCGCACCTAAAACGTGAGGTTCGATTAGACTCAAATAAAGAGGTTGATTCTTTGTTAGATGTCTAGGCCAATTGTAGAATTTAAGAGTGTTATTATATAGGAATTAAATGTTGTATTGTATTAGGAAAATTACACTCAGAAAAGATCAGATCTTATACAACTTGAGAAAGGTTAAATGGGCAGGAAACTTAGAAAAATCGCCTATAATCTGGAATCTTATTTTATTTGACCGGCTTATGACATTTTAGTCATATTAAAGATAAAATTAAATTATTTGGATTGTAAATGTAAATTATTTGTGTTAGGATATTTTAAAATGAGCCAGAGAAATTTGAACATGTGCTTGAGTTTGTTTCAACATGAAGTATCTTCGAAGGTTAATTATAAGGTAGTTATAAGTTAGATTTAAGACAGAAAATTGATCAAATTTATATATGGTGAAAAGTGTTGCTCAAATGTTGTTATTTTGCTCTTTTGATGTATGTCCCTACAGCAATCCATTTTTGAATAATATTGTAATGGCAGATGAAAGTTTGAAGAAAATGTTAGAGGAGATGTCTGCTAACATGAAGCAGATGATGGAGGAAAATGCTAGTAATTTGTCTGCTAATTTGAATGCAAAGATGACTAGTAGTATGAAGCAGATGCTGAATGAAAGCATGAAGGAGAATAATAGTCGAATGGAGGAGAATGTTAGTAATTTGTCTGCTAATTTGAATGCAAGGATGGAGGAGAATGCTAGTAATATGTCTGCTAATTTGAATAGTGGTATGAAGGAGATGGAAGCTAGGAATACTAGTCGAATGGAGGAGAATGCTAGTAATTTGAAAGCTAGTATGGGTGAAAGTTTGAAGGGTATCCAAACTAGTGCTGCTAATTTGGAGGATAATATGTCGCGTTTACAGATTAATACCCTAGGAATTGAAAATACTGTAAGTGACATCCGCACAAATGTGTCTGATGTTAAAAATGATGTGTCTAAGGTACAGAGAGACCTTACAATGTTAAATCTAGATGTAGCTAATGTCCGAGGGGATATTTCTTGTGCTAGAGCCGAAGTAGTTGTTGTCAAAAACGATGTAGCGACTGTCCAAGACAAGGTCGAGGAAGTCCAAAAAGAAATTCAAAAAGCTAGAACTGATGTATCCAATGTTCAGGTAGACATTAATAACATTCATGCGGATATAACTGAGGTGCAAAGTGACATAACTAAGATTCAGGTAGAGGTCAACACAGTTTTCGTAGATATCACTAAAGTCCAAACTGATGTAAATAAAGTCAGGGAAGAAATCGAAAACTCAAAAACTCTTTGTACGCGTAATATAACTGCATTAGCGACTAGGTTAGTCGATGAATCAGTTAGAACAACAACGTCTTTAGCAGAGTTGAAGTATGATGTAGAGGTCATGAGAACACAGGTATTAGACCACAATAGAGTATTAAAAGAGGATATCGAAGTAGACATAGCCGAAATGTTAACAGCAAACGTAGCGGTATGGAAAGACGAGTGGAATAAGTCAAGTGGGGAACATGTAACCCAAATTCAGGAAAGGATTGAAAGAAAACTTGCCAGTACGCAGGTAGAAATTAACAATGAAGTAATACAGATTAGGAAAGATTTAAGTGTCAGGATAAACTCGCTATCCGAAAAACAAGTTGACGATAGAACACAACTAGATCAGGATATGCAAACTTTAAAATCTACATTAGAGGATCAAATTCACAAAGTTGTCTCGGATGTAAATGAAACGACGAGTAAACTGAAAAATTTGAAGTTAGGAGAGGCTAGTTTAATGGAGAACTACAAAGAAGAGATAGTCAAGAAAGTCTTAACAGAAATCACCGACAAGGATACAGAAGGCTTAGCTTGAGAATTGAATAGGAAGTATACCAGAAGATGTCACCTAGAGCCAGAAGAAAGAGACGTGACTCCTGAAGAACGTGTATCCAGATTCAGAGAGGAGGATGACGAGAGGAATATGGAACCTGAGTGGAATTATAGAGATAGTGGGAAAAACTATCCGGATTCATATCCGAGGAACGTGACGGTCATTAGGAATTTCGAGGACAAACCACAAAAATTCAGTAACACTGATAGTTTGACACCTATAGAGTATGTAAGGAATCTCAAAGATTATTTCATCGAAGCTCACATTCCCAGAGAGAGAGAGATGAAGATAGTAGAGAGATATCTGATTGGAGGACCCCTTGAATGGTTTCGCGCATTTAGATACACATTCAGCAACTTTGACGAGTTTGCAGAGGCATTAATCAAACGATTTTGGTCCATAGAAGCGCAGAATTCGTTAAGAGCGGAGGTGTATTCAAGAAAATACTCAGGTACTCTTCCAACGAGGTACGCTGATTTCTTTACGAGTCAGTTGTCCCGCTTGAGATTTTTGCAACCCCCATTGTCCACGGAGCAACTAATAGATGCGATTTCTCGTATGCTGCCAGTTGAGGTGAGGAGACTTATACTTTCGTCCAACATCAGGGATTTATCCAGCATGGATGAATTACTAAGAAGGTTAGACTACACAAGTCCAATGCCTAACGTAGTCCAGAAAGGTCAAAGGCAGGAGTTTAAAGAAATCAATACGGTATATATGGACCAAGTCCAACAAACTGACAAGCCAGAGGAGGAGAAAACTGACAATGTAGGTCCTCACAGAAATAATCAGTTTAGAAATTACAGATCACAAGGTTACCGACCGTATCAACAGAGAAGAGGTTGGAACTACAACCGAGGAAACTACAATGGAAGAGGCAGGTATTCCAACAATAATGGGTATAACCGTAACTATAATAGGAATAACCAAAACCAAAATAGAAACCAGAATACTCAAGGTCAGGTTATGACACCTGATCAATATCAGCAAAGAGAAAAGGAAAGCCAGCAATACTTAAAAGAATTAAGGGATAAAGAAGCTGACAATCAAAAGAAAAGGCAGGATGTTGTAATCGATCCTGGGCCTTCTACGAGCCAACAGAATTTTGAGGTCGGTAACACAAAAAAAAACGCCGATTTCTCAACGTCAGTGAGAACCTGTAAATACATTGCCACACCACACCTGATTACGATTAATGAGATATACGAAGTTACCGATGAAGATTTACTAGAAGAGAGGGGTATTGTTAAAGAGGAAAGACCATGTGCCTTACCTATTATTGCTGTACGGATAGATGGACAGCAGTACAAAGCCCTGATGGATACTGGTGCTATTATTTCCATCATTTCAGAGGAATGTTATCAAAGTCTGCTAAGAGGAGAGAATATGACAGTTCTACCTGTTTCTACCGTCAAAGTGAGAGGGATATTCCAAGATAAGGCAGTGAAATGCAAGATTCAAGTGTTATTGAACTTTGAGATCAATGGATGGAATTATGAACAGATCTTCATTGTGGTGAGCAAGATCAATTTTGATATGGTGCTTGGAATCGATTTTATATCGAAGGTCGGAGCTATTATTGACATGAAGAACAGAAGTATTAGTTTTAATGATGGGTACATAATCACAGAAGAGATAGAAGAACAGGACGTGAAAAACAGTCTGGAAATAGACCTTAGGGAAGAAATTTTGAATACAATAATTAATGAAGTGGAAAACTTAGAAGAAATACCCAGTAGAAAAACTGAAGGATTTGAAGAAATTCAGGGGGAATTTGAGGATCTGATAAAGGAATTCCAAGATATTTTCGATGAAAAGCCTGGATTGATTAAGGATTATAAGTACAAGATAAGGCTGACAGATGAAACCCCTTACCAGAAGAGAATATACCCCATTCCTGAGAAATACTATCAAGAAGTACGAGGGTTAATCAGAAAAATGGAGGTAGACGGTATTATTAGAAAACAGGCGTCGTCTTATATAAACCCCATCACAGTAGTAAAGAAAAGTAATGGTCAAATACGTCTTTGTCTCGATGCCAGGACCATCAACTTGAAGATTCTTCCAGAAAATGACAGACCACCCAAGATTAGAGATCTGCTTCGGAAATTCAAAGGGAGAGCTTGTTTCAGCGTTCTTGACTTGACATCTTCATTTTATCAAGTTCAATTAGAAGAGGATAGTATGCAGTACACTGGATTCCTATTTGACCAGACGTCATGGGTCTTTGCCAGAATGCCTTTTGGAATGGTTAACAGTGGACCAGCACTTATTCGAGCACTTGATAGTAAGCTCACTGACGAAGTGAAAGAAAATGTAATCTGCTACATTGACGATTTAATCGTATCTTCACCCAGCGCCGCAGAACATTTAGTGCACTTGAGAAAGTTGTTCGAGAATTTAAGGGAGGCCAACATCAAGGTGAACTTTGGAAAATGTCAATTCTTGAAGAAGGAGATAAATTACTTGGGGCATACTATTGATAAAGATGGATATCATCCAAACATGAAAAAAGTAGATGCGATCACGAGATTTCCAAAGCCAACTAAGGTAAAACAAGTCAGAGAATTTGTAGGTGCATGCCAATTTATTAGCAGCCACTGTCCAAGATACTCGGAAATTATGGCTCCTCTGTATGACTTACTCAAGAAGAACAACAGATGGAAATGGAGTACCGCTGCAGACGAGGCTTTTGAGAAAGCAAAAGAGATGCTCAAAAATAATGTGAAACTGGAGTACCCAGACTTTGAGAAGGTGTTCTATATTGAGTCTGATGCATCGAGAATAGGCATTAGTGCAGTCTTATACCAGAAAGACGAGGCAGGCAACAAGCACTACATTGCGTTCAATAGTCGGAAGTTGAAAAAGCACGAGGAAAACTACTTCACGACAGAGCTTGAAGCGTTAGCTTTTGTGACAGCTTTACAAGCCTGGAAGAAAATCCTGCTGGGACATAAGGTCATCATTATTACTGACCATAAAGCACTACAGTTTATGTTGCAAACTGACATGTCAAGTGATAGATTGACACGTTGGGCTTTGTTCACCCAACAGTTTAACGCTACTATCGTCCACCAGCCTGGGAAAGATAACTTACTGGCTGATGCTCTATCACGTAACCCTATTAAAAATGTGCAGATACACCATGTACAATTGGAGCAAGAAGATGAAGAAACCGTTAGGAGGTTAGCCCGAATCGGTGTGTCACAGAAGAGACACGCTCCAATAAGGAAAATGTACAGGTTTCTCAAGGGTTACATGGACAATACGGATGTTGACTATGAAGCTACACGGAGAAATTCACGACACTTTGTCTTGAGTGGAGACATTGTATGCAAGTATGCTGACGCTGCGCATACAAAACTTCGAATAGTCGTGCCACCTAAACTTGTTGTCAATTTAGTGTGGGTAGCTCATCACGCAACTGGACATGCCGGTTTAGATAAGACTCTTAATACACTTAAAGAGAGATTTATCTGGACTAACATGCGTTCCAGTATTGCCAAGGTCATTAGATCCTGTGACAAATGTCAAAGAGCAAAGTATGCTTCTGCTTTATTAAAGGGAAAACCGAAGGCGATGATTCCTTCTAAGCCAAACGAACTTATGGCGACGGATATATTTGGCCCCTGTCCGAAGGGATACCAGGGTAACCAGTACTTGTTGGTGACCGTGGATGTTTTCTCAAAATTTGTTACAATGAGTCCCATGCAGAAAGCTAACACGAGGAACGTAGTAAGCAGACTGGAAAATGCTGTATTTCCTAAAGCTGGTATACCGGAATATCTACTGTCAGATCATGGAACGCAGTTTACGTCCGTGGAATTTGCAGCGGATATGGAAAGGCTTGGCATTAAGCACTTATTTTCAAGCGTGCGTTACCCTGAATCGAATTCCTCAGAAAGATATATGGCTGAATTTTCGAAATTCTGTCGAATTTTCTGTCCAAATGATCATTCTGGTTGGGTGAGATTTGTACCCCTTATTGAGGAATGTCTGAACTCTACAGTGCAGGAGAGCACAGGAGAAGTGCCAATGCGACTTCATCTAGGAAGAAACCCAGAAAGGCCGTGGGATAATCTTTTCAACCACATACCGAGAGATCCCGACATAGGAAGACAGCAGAGGATTGACAAGGCAAAGGAACAACTCCAGAAAGCAGCAGAGAAACGATTGAAGAGAGTAGCTGGAAAACGTTTTGGTACACCCTTTCAAGTTGGAAATCTTGTATTATTACGCAGACCTGTCAAGGCTGATATGACCAAGAAAATATACCCCAAATTTGGATTAGTGTTCCTGGGGCCATTTAGGATTACGAACGCTTATGGAAACAACTGTTATGAACTCTACGATGATGAGAATAATGTCGTTTACGGCAAGTTTAATGCTGGAAATTTAAAAAGATACTATCCTATAGTAAGCCAGTAATAATTCAATTTCGTGTTCAAGAGAGTTGAGATACTTGTAACATTGAGTTTAAAAACAATTTGCAACTGTTTTTAAAACGTGGTGAGAGGAGAATGCCCCCGTAATTGAATTATGTAGAGACCACGGTGGCTATATTTGAAATTATAATTAGAGTTATGGCTGTCATAGTTATGACGTGGGTAGTCATGACGTAAGCACGGATGACGTAAATGTTATGCCAGCAAGCTACTTGAGCTGAGATTCTCAGTGACGTCAGTTTTTAGTCCAGAATGTTCCAAGATTTACGACGCAGTCGCAGGAAACGAGGAATTCTGCTGAGGAAGAAACTATGCTATTGGAGGAGAGGCTTGAACCAATGAACGATAGTTTAAAGGAAGACGGAGATTGCTGAAACTATGGTATTTTTATTACTTTTGGAATGCAGAATTGTGGAAATCCATCTGCAGTAGAAGCATTGATTTGGAATTTTGGTGAAATATATTTTCAGTTTTTGAATTTTGAAAATCCGTCATGTATTAACGAAGTTGGAACTTTTAGCGATGACGTAGTATCACGCTTTGGAAGGGATGGAAACGCCCCTCGAGAAGTTAATAAAAGGGCTTGCGCAGAAGAGAGGAGCCTCTTTTTTCGTTCTCTGATCATTCTGAGATCTCATTCTCAGATCATCGAAGTATATTTGTGAAAGTTCTTTTCTTATACATTCATTATAGTGAGACGTCGAAGTGAAGAGCAGTGAAAAGAAGCGTCTTTAGAACGCGTGGCGAGGCCACTATATTAACGAGATCCAGGTCAAACTAGGTGAAGTTGAAACGGACCTTAGAAAGCTTCTACAAGTTTAGCTTCGAACAGTTAGCGGTCACCGATAAGCTAATTGTATTGTGCTGTGCTTCATAAAGGAATAGAGAAAAGCTGAACAATTTCGACCAATTAGTTTAAAAGATATTAGCAGTTTTATACGACTGACAAAAGTGATTATCTCGCCACTAGAGAAACACTTTTGTATAGCCAGAATCAACGCAAGGCTGACGCTGCGAGTGGAGTAGAAAGACTTCAGATTGCTTGGTTACAGAACGATAACAGTATAATGGAGCAATTGAATACGGCAGTTTGTTCTTCTGACACTACAACCGAAGAGCAGATGGAAGGCTAAGAGGGCTTATTGCAATTGGGACATACTTCAACGGAGTAAGATAGCGACATGGAACTTCGCTAATTGCTATTCCACACAAGCGAACATGCGGTGAATACCATCTACACCCATGTTTCGTAATTAAAGGCTGAATACCATCGAACAGCCATAGAAACAATTTCATACTCTGAATATGAAGAATTTCTTCGGAAATTTCTACAAAACTTCATGATGATTGTCTACTGGAACTTCAGGGAATTTTTCAAGAGAGGTCAGGGATATCCCGACTCACAAAGAAGATTATTGCCGGAAGGATGTCTATTCGTCTTCGAGGAGCAGAGCGATTTCCGGAGAAGGAAGCAGTTCGATTCTCCGAGGGTGCTATTTCCTATTTCGAGGATGGAGCTCAACTTTAACGTGGTGAAATGGATCCATCAGCAGTCTTCTTTGGGGGAATTTTCCTCTGGAACGTCAATCGGCAGATAAGGTAGTCGTGAACGTTTATTGTATTTGAGTATACTAATAATGTTTGAGCAACCATTTTTTTTCATATTTTATCCTCATGTATTTTGCCCTATTTTCTTGTTGAGATTCTTATTCTCAGTACACCTTGATGAGTTTTGCATTTTTTCGACGATTTATTAAGACATTGTTATGTCATGGGCATAGTTAATGATTTTGAATCAGTTGAGACTGATATTTGGATTTTTCAGTAATTAATATTTTTTGTAGTCACGATTTGACTGTAAGTTAATGTTTTTATGGCAGATTTAAATTCAGACAGCGTGTCATTTTATTAAAGTAATTCTACCCCAGTTTAATTACTTTGACCAATTTTCTGTCATCATCAAGAAGGAAGAACATTTAAATGATTTTAGAGCGTTAAAATCTCTTACGTTGTCGACGATCTTGGAAATACTAGTCGTTATTTGTATTGATTGCAACAAAGACATTTATTGTCAGTTATGAATGAACATTGCATTATAGACACTTTTGTGAAAGAGTAACTTTAATAATGAATTATTGAATGCATTAAAGTCAAGTACTTTTGTTAGGAGTTTTTCTCAATTAGAGAATTATATAACGATGTTTGCATTCCCCAGTCTAATTGGATTCTATTCGACTACTTTGCATTTTAGTCGCACTTTATTTGAAGATAGTATTTTCATACTACAATTTTTTCTTTTAAGATGTTAATCTTAAATTTTGATAGACCAGACAGGCGTATATAAGCGTATTCACTATTAAATTTGTTTGTGATTGGCAAGTTTTGACTTCATTTCGGTTCATGAATGAAATCCACGAAGGTTAAATAGAAAAACAGTTTTGAAACAATTGATGATTATTAAAAAAATTTAAGTGGAACTATGAATGTATAATCGCTAGTGCAGCGCGTGTTGAAAGTCGCTGAGGTATAATGCCCTTGAATATGAAGGAAGTTCCCACAGGAATAAATGTTAAAGAATTATTTGTGGAAGTTTTGTAAGTTATGTGGAAGTTTTAAATGCCATATAGATTAATATATGATGATTTTGGGCATATTTTTAATGCAGATTGTGCATTAACTTGTTAGCGAAGGATTTTCCGCTGGAGTAAGATTGTCATAGTTCGTTGAAAATTAATCAAGTGAGTTACTGTTATAATTAACACGAGTTTTGAAAGAATTTGAGATAAGATTTTGAATGAAGGTTGCCGTCACAAATCATTATTAAAACCTTTATTAAACCAGATTGTGACATTAACATGTATAACTAACCTTCATTGGTCGATTATATTAAACAGGACTATAAAATTACCAACCGAATGAACATGTGGTTAATGTATTTATTAAATTAATAATTTAAACAATTTAAATGTTAATATTGTAAATAATTGTTGTAAATATTTTTGAAAATAATGTGGAACGAGAGTGATGTTAAAGGCGTGCTTATAATATTTTTATTGTCTTTGACAAATATTATAAACAATTTCTAATTGTTATAAATAATTTATGTGATTTTGTTATAAACATTTAAGAGCTAATTAAACATTTGGATTGAAGTTAACAAGTTTAAGAAATTAATATAATGATCCAATAGGATGTGAGTAAAGTACTTGAAAGATTTGCGTAAATAATGTGAGTTGTCTTATAGACATTTAAAAGCTTGAGAGTGCAGGCTGTATTCTTACGTAACGTAGCGTGTAAGAAGGGAGTGCATTTGACCAGTATGCAACAGGCTGGAAGGTAGCCCGCAGCTGTGCCAACATATGGTTCTCAGAGAGTGAGGTCGTACACACTTTGGCCTTGCGACTATAAATACCATTCCCATGTTTATTAAAAGGAAACCAAATGCTTTATATATGTCACACCCTGACGTCCTTTTCCAATCCAATAGTGTTATGAATATTACGTTATTTGGAGCTCTTGGGAGCTAAAATGTTTTATATCATGTTGTATGATAATTTTGCAAGTCCTACTGGAGGACGTAGTCAGATTGACTTGGGCTACTGATAGCCACGTTGATTTTGTTGTGTTATCAAAATCATACCCTTTATTAGAAATAAAGCTTTTGTACAGTTCAAAGTTCTCGTCTTCGTTCTGGTTCATTTTTAAATGTCATGGTGGAGGTCATTGTGTGAACAGACTTTAGTGATCCTGTTGTCAACTCAAACCCCGAGATAATTAAGAGGTAAGTAACGGTAAGTATGAACCCCCGTCTATTTTGGTGTGTTCCACAATGATTTCCTGTGAATTTCTGTGCTCTTATCTCGATAGTATCTGTCAGTGCCATTTTCATTGATGTAACTGTGCCGGTGCGATTGATAATTGGCAATCCGATTGAGGGGGCGGATATCTGACAGCCTACTATCCAGGTAAACGGGGACAGTACCTTCTGGAGAAACATTTCTAGTTTATTTTACGTTTAAATTATTATTTATTTTCTTTTGCCAATCTTGGGATTGACATAGTATTTAATTTATTCATGATCCGTTGCCCTTCCATGTTGTTAATAGTATTTAGATATAATCGTTTTCCGCCGTACATTTCCTTCTGCTGATGTTAAAATTTAATTTTGCTAATTGTTTGCCGTAGTTTCGATCAGGCATGCGGTCTCCTGTTGTTTTTAGTGGCCATGTTTGTTTGTTGTTTTGCCGTGATGCATTATGGTCTCAAGGGGAGTCTCTTGGCGCCGACCGCGAAGCTCAAACGTGTTGTGTTAACTTAATATTTGTTTTTTTTATTTTTCCTTGTCGGTTTTACCTTATGTTTTTTGGTGAATGTTCTTGTGTTTTTCTTAGTCTCTAATATCGGGAATTTCTTAATTGATCATATTTTATTTTATTTTATTTAATTTTAATCCTTTCGTTTTTTTTGGCGTGGCCTGGACCTCCGCATGTCGGATCGATATTGCATTGCCTTGTAAATTACCAAGCCCGTTATCATTTAATTATGCATATATATATAATTTTATTTTAAGCTTTGGGCTTTAACATTTTAATTTTAATTTAAGTCTTTTCTTTTGTTGGCCTTGCAAGCAAGCATGTTAAGCGGTCTCTTTCCTTCCTTGTAAATTATGCTGGTTGATCCATGTTCTCTTTTCTGGTGGAGGTGTTCTTTATATTTTAACAATTAAATTTTATTTTAAATTTTAAATCAATTGTCGTGGCATTGTTTCGTCGGCAGCAGTTCCGTTGGTTATTGGGGGGTGTCTGTTAAATAGCCTGTGCGTTGTCCCCTTCTCCATCTTCCTTCCACTCCTTTTGAGCTCTGCTGTTGGGACATGTCATCTGGAGGTGATGTTGCTGCGGAAGCGACCCGGACCTCTAAAACAGGTAAGTAGGCCCATCCACGCTGTCCTTTGGGCGGTGTCATTGAGGTAGCAGTGGTAGCAGAGCGTTGGTTATCGAGTTACCGACGTGCTGCTGGCCATGCGGCGGTGACATTGAGGTAGCAGTGGTAGCAGACCGAGCTCGAGTTAGCTTCCGTAACTGTCCCCTCCCCAGTACCCGCAGGCTGTTTTATGGACCCCTCTAGTGCTGATGGGGCGGTTGTTGGTGGGATTTTGTCAGGCCAGTGCACTTGATGTTATGTTTTGCTAATCCTTGTCGTATGTTTTATTTCATGTTTGCCTCTGGATATCCATGTGGTATGCTGTATGTGACCTGTTCTAAGCGAGGTGTTTGCTGCTGTATTTTGTCCTGTTTGTGTGCAACATCCCAACTGAAGATGAAGCTCGGTGAGTGACTGACATGTGTTCTTGGCATGGGAAATGGGATTTCTTAATGTTCTGATAGCCTACTTGCTTCGTGGGAAGGCATCCTGGAGTCCTGTCAGAAGCTGGTTGCCAGATGTTTTGTACCAATTTTTGTAATTTAGCTTCCTGTTCTCGAGCCAAGCAGGCGGTGACGTATGCAGTTCTGGACAGCATTGTGCATGATTTTGTGTAGTATGGTGGCTGTGTTCGAGTGTCAACCTAATCTTTGGTGTTGGTAATTGGTGGTTGTGGTACTGTTGTGAAAGTCTAAACTGTCCTTGTAATTCCTGAAATTTGTTTCCTTCTATATTGGCTGTCTGCATTCTGTGTTTTCCAAAATGGCCGACAACAATAGTGTTTTCAATTTAATTGACTTAAGCGATAACCTTGTGAATTTGGAGAGTTCTTCTGGGGTTGAACGTGAATCACCTCTGTTTACTAGGTCTGAGGTTTTGGGATCGATTACCAGTAGTAGTTTGCTTGCTCCTCTGTTGCCTGGCGCTGGCTCGTCCATACCACTTAACCCTGCATACGGTCATTCCTCTCATGTTAGGTCACCTAATGATTTCCTGGGTACTGCAGACCCGTTGCATCCCAGTTCCTTCTCTAGTAATGTAAATGTTTTGTCGCCTGTAGAGGGTGTGCGAGCGGGCTACCCTGGTAACAATGTCTCTTTTCCTAATGCTACATTCTCGCCTACCGTTAATTATGGGTCGATTCCTCATCCTATTTCTAGTTTCTTAACTAAGTTAAAGCATTTCAACCTTGATGACGTTACCCAAGTGGTACAATTTTTAAAACAAGTGGTCGAGTTGGGTAACCATGCCTCGATTTTTGGGATGTCGGAAATTCAGATTTTCCAACTTTTGTATCCAGTTGCATCCGGTATGCTGCGCGATAAGCTAGTTGAAGCTATCCACCTCCGTATGTCCTTAGCCATGTTTATTAGGGAAGTGTTGTGGTTTTTTGTCCCTGCGAGCGCCCTAAGTACTTTCGAGCAAAAGTTCCTTTATCGTGTCCAAAGGTTGGACGAGTCCCTTAGCGACTATGTCAGTGACATTAAGGTATATGCCCAGGTATTTGCATCCCCTTTAACAGAGCGACAGTTGGTGTCATCGATTGTAAATGGGTTTCGCCTAAATGTAGGTCATACATGACTTTGTGTACCAGGCCTTCGTCATTTGTCGAGCTGAAACAGGTCGTTATAGAGGCTATGGCTGTGAAACATGTAGATTCCCTTCGGGTAGCTAATGTTCCTCCTCCTTCCTTGATGTCTTGTCCCCCTCCTTCTTTAATGTCTCGTCCCCCGCCTAAGGTTATGTTCCACCCAAGACCCAACATTAAGTGCCACTCGTGCGGTGGAGTGGGACATGTCAAGAAGGTGTGTCCGAGTAACCAGGTTGTGTATCGCCAATGACGGAACGTTGTGGAGACCAATTCGGGTGTTACTTCCAAGGATATTTCTGTGCATGTGAATTTGGGAAAACCCTGTGAAGTTTCTGGTCGCCCTACCAATGATAGTCTTGATAACTCATTGAAAACTAAATCTTCACGTGCTAATTCTGCATATGTCGCTGACCTACCTAACCTGTCCGTGAACAATGTCGTGGCAAGTCAGCCTAATTCTAAACGTTGTGTGAAACCTGTGGTGCGGGTGTCTTCGTCTTCTACTTGTAATCGTTTTAGAGTGAGTAATGATTTTGGAATTGGTCCTGTGGCCAAAGGAATATCCCCGTTTATTGAAATTTGTGTTAATGACGAGCCCGTCTCTGCGTTGCTTGATACTGGTAGTGTCGCATCCTTTATAAGCGAGGACGGGTTTTTATCTATGAAGAGTGTTTGCAAATTTCCTGAGTTAGAGCCTAACAATGAATCTTTTATTTCGGCAAATTGTTCAAACTTAAATATTTTGGGTAGTCTGACAGTCAAAATTCATATTCTAAATTTTTCTTGGAAGTTTAAATTTTTTGTTGCCAGAAATCTTTCTTGTTCTGTGGTCATTGGAGCTAATTTCATGTCACACGTTGGTATGCTTCTTGATTTTGGTGCTCGCAACTTATGGTTTAAGTTTAATCCGCAGAGTAAATTATCATTTAACCCGGTTTTATCTTCTCCTGCTGTCAATTCTGTTAGTGAACCTATGACTATTGAGGATCTCGATCTGGAAAATTTAACGAGTCTTCAAAAGGATGCCATAAAGAGGTTATGTCAGGAGTATAGCGATGTATTTACTGACAAGTTGGGTGTAACCCATTTGATGGAGTACAAGATTGAGCTAACCGATTCTGTGCCGGTGCGTTCCAGCCCGTATCGCCTTGCCCCGCCCAAGATGGCTGAACTTCGTAAGATTATCGATAAGATGTTAGAAGAAGGTGTAATCCAACCCTCTATCTCTGCCTACTCTTCCCCTGTATTTCTTGTGCCAAAACCTAACGGTGGTTTTCGGCCGGTGGTCAACTATAGGGCCCTTAATCAAAAAGTTGTTTTGCAATCCATTCCTTTGCCGGACCTTCACACATGTTTTAGTTGGTTTCGCAACGCGAAGGTGTTCACGATCCTCGATTTAAATTCTCCTTACTTCCAAATTCCCCTCTCGCCTGAATCCAGGCATGTTACTGCTTTTTCCACTGACTGGAACCTGTTTGAGTATGCCCGTGTCCCGTTTGGCCTATCCACCGGAGCCGCTGTGTTGAGCAGACTTCTGGACAAGGTATTTTCAGAAATTAAATTCAAGTTTGTGTAGCACTACCTTGACGATGTGGTGATCTATTCTGAGTCCTTCGAGGAACACGTTGATCATCTGAAAGTTGTACTTGATCGGTTGCGTGACGCTGGCCTTACCGTCAAATTGTCCAAGGTTTCCTTTGCCAAGCCCAAAATTTCCTTCTTGGGACATATTGTTTCTGAATCTGGTATCTCAGTGGACCAGTCTCGTACGCAGGCCATCAGAGATTTTAAACCACCCAAGAACGCCAAGGGTGTTGCTCGTTACATTGGTATGGTGAACTTCTTCCGTAAGTTTATCAGTAACTTTGCCGACCGTGCTGCTCCTCTAACTCAATTACGCAAAAAGGCTGTGAAGTTCGAGTGGGGTCCCTCTCAGCAAGCAGCCTTCGAAGATCTTAAGCTTGCGCTCTCTAACGCCCCTGTGTTAGCCATTCCGGATTTTGGGAAACAGTTCATTCTGCAGACTGATGCGTCTGGTCGTGGTGTTGGTTGTGTCCTACTGCAAGAATCTGATCTGGGTAGGCAACCCATTGCATACGCTTCTCGTACCTTAACGGACGCAGAGAGGAAGTATTCCATATACGAACTTGAGGGTTTAGCTGTGTTGTTCGCTCTAGAAAAATTCCGTATGTATCTTGAGCACACTAAGTTTCTCCTTGAGACCGATAACCAAGCCTTGAGCTGGGTCTTAGGGAAACCCCGTAAAACTCGTAGAATTGCAAGATGGGCAACTAGGATTCTGTCGTTCCAGTTCACTGTCCACCATATTCGTGGGTCCGAAAATACGGTGGCTGATTCATTAAGCCGCATGTTTGAGGAAACAGCAGAAGAGGATATTCAGGGATGTGAACCCGTAAACCTTGTATCACCTGTAAATTGTGTCAATGTCGTTCTCAGCAATTTCCCTGTGCTTTTTGAAGATGTGAGACGATTCCAGAAAGAAGATCCCTCCTTATCTAGCCTAATTGACCGAATCAATTCTGGTGAAGTGATCAAGCCCTACTCTCTAAAGGATGGTGTATTGTGTTGTTCGTCTCGTCATGACCGTCTACCTAAAATTGTGCTCCCGTCGGTCCTCATTCCGGAAATCTTTCGTTACTATCATGAATCTCCTATTGGTGGCCACCTAGGAGTATTCAAGACCCGAGCTAAAATCAGACAGTTTTTCATTTGGCAAGGTATGGATGGCGACATCAGGAGGCTCATTAGGAATTGTGCTGCATGTAGTATTAGCAAACCTCCGGTTTCTACTAAGGTTGGCCTGTTGTCATCTGAACCGGCATCTAGACCCATGGAGACCATGTTGGGCCGTTCCCTCGCTCTGGTCGAGGAAACCAATTTGCGCTTGTTTGCACTGACGGTTTCACCCGGTTTAGTTGGATTTTCCCCACCGGACAGGCTACGACCAGTTCCGTCATAAAGTGTCTTAATTCCATCTTTTCATCTTTTGGGCCATGTCAGTACCTGGTATCTGATAATGCCAAGTGCTTTGTATCTCATCAGTTCCGTCAATTCTTATTTGATTATGCTATTTCGCATGTAACCACCACTCCCTATTTTCCTAACCCGTCTCTCGCTGAGCGAGTCAATCGTAATCTCGGTTCTGCTCTGATTGCTTTCCACCACGACGACCATTCCAAGTGGGATTCTAATTTGCATTGGCTCAATTTTGCTTTCAACACCGCCGTGCATGAGAGCACGCAAGCCACCCCTTTTTCGTTAATGTTTTCCTTTATGGCTAATTCTCCGTTGTCTAACCTGTGGAACCTGCACGATCTCCTTCCTGACAGTTTCACGCCCGAAGATATGAGGGCGAAATTCGACAAGGCTAGAGAGAATATTAAGGTATCACATGACCAACTTGCCAGGCGACACAATGCCTGTCGCAAGCCGATGGATTTGGAAATTGGTGATGTTGTGTACGTTCGCAATTTCGAGCCCAAGGGCGTCAGTAATCTAGTTTCAAGCAAGTTAACCCCTCGTTTTAAAGGCCCATGTTATGTAGAGGCATTCCTGACTCCTGTTACTCTTCTTGTTCGAAACCCTAAGGCCAACAAAATTTCTAGAGTGCATCTATCGCAAATTAAGCGAGGTGGAGAGGTGTCTAATGAGGAAATGCTACCGTAAATTTTGTAAAACGAATTTTGTATAATGTAGAGTATCCCTAACCTTCATTGAAGCCTACAGGCATCTGTTCCTTCTGGAATTTTGAACTGGATATGAAAACTCTGATGGGATACAAAATGTAAATGTTGGGAAATTCTCATTTTAATGGTAAATTGTAAAAGTGTACCTAATTTTGATGTTTCATAGAAGCTACTAGCTTGTAAGTTGGACTCGGTGGGAGACCTAACTCATGGTGACCTTGTATTCCTGTTCCCTTTGGGAATTGTAGTGGTCATTCCTCTACCGTAGTTCCTTCTAAATGTATAGTCGTTTAACTCATGTAATCTTGAAATGTACTTCGAATCTGTAAAAAGGTAAACTTGTTATTTAATGAAATTTTGTAAGCACGGATCTAGGGCATGGTCAGAAATATTTCCTTCATTTAAATTCAACCTTGTTTCTCTTTTGTAAAATGTAGTAAGAAATTGTAAATTCTGTAAACCTTTTTGAAATAAGATTAACTTCTGTTTTGTAAATGGCTGGCCACGCGTCGCATAATATCTTGCACATTGCTTCCACCTACTTCGTTTAAAGCAAACTAAATTGGACTTATTGAAAATTTATCTAACGTGTCTCGGACTCTGAAAGCACTGCAGGTGCTGGTGTTCTGCGTTTCTGGAGACTTATGGACACAGTGAAGCGGTTAACTAAGGGTTTTGCGAGGTGATCAATTATCCCTTCACTGATAATCTGACCCTGCACTCTTCCTAACCAAAACGATGCGGTTTCGTCCATCTATTGGAGTTAACTGGTGAACATTATCTTCTGGAAACATGCTTGGTGAATGGACAAGTTAAGGAGTACTGTCCATGCCTAGGCATATTCGTGAACCGTGTTAACGCTTAAGGGAGGGAGACTGTGACGTGCAAGAGCCCGTCCCAAAGTTTTCAAACATGTATTTACCCCTGGATGCAATTCTTGACATTTTTGAAACGACCGCTTCGTCGCTTGGTTTCTTCTGTGAACACGAGATGGTAGCTGCTGTCGGACTTTGGAAGTATTCACGTGGTTCCTACTTCTCCAATAGAATGCGTTGGTTGTACCTTATTAAAACTCATCCTATTCGAGTCTTGTGTGAGGGCAATTATAATTCTACTTCGTAAACAAAAGAATATATATATTTCATGATACCGCCAAAATTATTACTAAATAATGACATTGTTGATTGAGGTGTCAAACCGTGATTGGACAATAAATTTTACATGAATGCAGTTCGGCACCTGACGCGCATTCATTTCCTCCGCCATCTTGTGGAGTTCATGGTCTGTCTGTTTGTAAACAAGAAGCCGGCCGCTGGTGTGAAGGAATATCTCTCTGTGTGCTAGGGGGCTTGCCCCCTGGCTTTTACCAAATATGAATACAAATTCAACTAAGAAACGCCTGTGCTACATAAGAATTTAATTTCTTCCTTTCGCCTGGACATGAAAGTGATGGAGAATCGCAACTGGATGCGAACGAGTGCTGGTCATCTAAACGACGCATGTGCCGGGTTAGCCATTTTTGAAGCACATGTAGTGCCGTACAGAATTTAAAAATTATGTGTTAATTATTTTATTATTATTGTGTCTCCACTGAGAAGGAAATAAGGTACGTTATCATTTGATGTATTTTTATATTATTGTTATGGAGCTTCGATATCATCTTATAATAATGTTTTAATTCTGTACCTTATTTTGTTTTATAGGCCAAATTGTATTTCTGTTTTAATAACGTTACCTGATTTATTTTAATTTTGTTATCTTTTCTTCGTACCTTCTGGAGACACATTTCTAGTTTATTTTACGTTTAAATTATTATTTATTTTCTTTTGCCAATCTTGGGATTGACATAGTATTTAATTTATTCATGATCCGTTGCCCTTCCATTTTGTTAATAGTATTTAGATATAATCGTTTTCCGCCGTTCATTTCCTTCTGCTGATGTTAAAATTTAATTTTTCTAATTGTTTGCCGTAGTTTCGATCAGGCATGCGGTCTCCTGTTGTTTTAAGTGGCCATGTTTGTTTGTTGTTTTGCCGTGATGCATTATGGTCTCAAGGGGAGTCTCTTGGCGCCGACCGCGAAGCTCAAACGTGTTGTGTTAACTTAATATTTGTTTTTTTTATTTTTCCTTGTCGGTTTTACCTTAAGTTTTTTGGTGAATGTTCTTGTGTTTTTCTTAGTCTCTAATATCGGGAATTTCTTAATTGATCATATTTTATTTTATTTAATTTAATTTTAATCCTTTCGTTTTTTGGCGTGGCCTGGACCTCCGCATGTCGGATCGATATTGCATTGCCTTGTAAACCAAGCTCGTTATCATTTAATTATGCATATATATATAATTTTATTTTAAGCTTTGGGCTTTAACATTTTAATTTTAATTTAAGTCTTTTCTTTTGTTGGCCTTGCAAGCAAGCATGTTAAGCGGTCTCTTTCCTTCCTTGTAAATTATGCTGGTTGATCCATGTTCTCTTTTCTGGTGGAGGTGTTCTTTATATTTTAACAATTAAATTTTATTTTAAATTTTAAATCAATTGTTGTGGCATTGTTTCGTCGGCAGCAGTTCCGTTGGTTATTGGGGGGTGTCTGTTAAATAGCCTGTGCGTTGTCCCCTTCTCCATCTTCCTTCCACTCCTTTTGAGCTCTGCTGTTGGGACATGTCATCTGGAGGTGATGTTGCTGCGGAAGCGACCCGGACCTCTAAAACAGGTAAGTAGGCCCATCCACGCTGTCCTTTGGGCGGTGTCATTGAGGTAGCAGTGGTAGCAGAGCGTTGGTTATCGAGTTACCGACGTGCTGCTGGCCATGCGGCGGTGTCATTGAGGTAGCATAACTAACCCCATGTAACAGAAAGTGTAATATTTCGTCTGGACATATGCCGTTCATTCTCGGACTTGTGATGCTACTGGTATTTGCATAAAAACCCATTAATTCTCTGTTAATCAGCCACCAGTATCATGCTCATCCAAATTAGATGAATATAACACTTGTAAATGATTAAAACAGGCAGGCTACAAGTGACATAACCTAAAATATACCAAACAAGTCTTTCTTACCTTATCCATTTCTTCTTGAGACCAAGGTTTTTTATGAGCGGTTTTTTTTTCATAATACATATTAACTTTCCGAAGAAACAACTGCCTCTGTACTAACACGGTATCTTCCATATCGTATATTGCCACTATTTATTCTTGGAAAGCACACTTATCTCACCACGAGGACAACGCTACCGCTTCTTCATGAAGTGACGGGTGGGACTTTCCGTCAGATAGTGTAAAAAAGAATTACACTATGTGACGGCTGAATTTAGTCATTTCATGAAACCACGCGTCAGATAGTGTAACTATCTCATTTTACATCATATGCCGGCTTTTCATGAAGTGCCTAGGATCTTCATGAAATGACGGATTTCACTATCTGCCTGCGACATATGCACAGCAGCCATAAGCCCGTTCTGAACTATCAGAAAATACATGCAGGTCATACTGCTGGCATAAGGTATTAGAAATGAATAGGCGGGGTATAGAAATTTTGGAGTGATCCAGCAAACTACTTCGATACTCTAACCATTCTTTTAAAAAAGGGAAGGGGAGTTTTTCATCCCAGTCAGATTTTAATGGCCAAAGCTTTTGCAGGAAATTTTTTGCAACAATAACTATAGGAACAATATGTTGCAAAGGGTCAAAGGTTTTTGCAATTTCTGGTAGAACATGCCTCTTAGTTACAGGGGGAGATTCTGACAAATGTGCCTGATAAGAGAAGGTATCAGAAGAGGGAGACCAAAAACACCCAATGCTTTTACGGCCGTTTCATCAGTAGGAATAGCAAAAAAAAATCATTAACTGGGACCTCTGGAGAAAATTTTGATATAAATTCAGTAGAATTTGAAGGCCATTTATGTAGCGGAAAACCACCTCCCAGGAGCAGGGATTTCAAATCTTCGCACACAAGGAGTGCTTCAGAAATATTAGGGAAAGAATACAAGAAATCGTCTACATAAAATGCCGTTTTCAATGCCTCAGCGGCCAGAGGATGATACAGATGACCATCTTGTTCTGATAACATGAGGAAAGACCGAATCGCAAGAAAGGCTGAAGGCCTCAAGCCATATGTCACAGTCTTCAATCTAAATATCTTTATGGGTTTGGAATTCTCGTCACGCCACAATATTTTTTGCAGATCTTGCTGCTCAGAATTTATGAGAATCTGCCGGTACATCTGCTTAATATCGGAGATTACAGCAATAGGAAACCGTCGAGAATTAAGCAAGACAAAGGTGAGATCTGTTTGAATAGCAGGAACACATTGCAAGGTATCATTTAAAGAGACTCCTTTGGAATCTGGTGATGAGCCATTAAAAACTACTCTTATATTGTCTTGTGTTGAAGAATTTTTCCATACCGGGTGATGATTTAGATAAACTTTTTCCTTTAAAGGATGGCCAATTCCTTCTGATTTAGAAATTACCTCCATATGATTGGATGATTCGTATTCCTCCATAAAGGAAGCATACTTAGTTTTAACAGAAGCATCTTGTTTGAACTGATTTTCAATAGCTAAGAGCACCCTGAGTGCTCTGGAATTCGAGCCCGTAATGGGAGCGCCCTGAGTGCTCTGGAATTCGAGCCCGTAATGGCGGGAGGACTAGGAATACGTGGAAGAGTTACTATGAATCTGCCTTCAGCAGTACGAGCAGTGGTTTTCTTGTATAACTTTTCACAAATGTCGTTAGAAGAAGAAGAAGTCGAAATAGCCTGAACATTCTCAAGATCCCAAAACCTAATCAGCTCTTGACTTAAATCGGCACCAACAAAATAACAATTTGATACAGTTTGAATAAGATCGCGATATATTTGATCAGTAGTGATCCAACCAAAATCAGTTTCGCGGAAGAAAACATAAGGAGCAATTTTTACTTTATTGGAATGTAAACATTGCCAAAACACGCTTGAGCTGAAAAGGAGCTCTACGGGGGAAGCTCTGTTGAAATGAGGGTCAGCGAGCTGGACAAAATTCGGGATATTCCAACCTTGAATAGGAAAAGAAGTGCCGGGAATGTTGTTGCCTATAGACTTGATAATCAAACAATCTAATTGCTACAGCGTGCCAAGATTATTAGAGTCCTTCAGATCCACTTTAGCATAGCTTAGGGATTGAGATTTGGAGCAGTTTATTCCTGTAACCTCTATTGAGGTAGGAGACCTCACTTTTGCATCAAAGAATCACTAATAATATTATTAGTAGCGGCATTGTCTAATAATCCCCTGACAGATATCCATTTCCCGTAAGCATTTCTCAATAGAACCTGCACGGTAGATAATAAAACCTGAATTTTGCCAAGCGAGGTAGAGCGTTGGGCAAAAGACTGCGCTCTATTTTGAGAAGTTTCAGGAGTCGACTTGGTATTGGAACAGTTTGGTCCTGATAACCGTGATCTTTCATGTCTGTGCAAAAGGGAATGGTGTCTAGCCTTACAATGAAAGCATAAACGTTGTGAACGGCAATTGTTTAACATATGCGTTCCTGACAAACAGTTAAAACAATGTTTTATATTCGTAATTAACTTTCGTCTTTCAGCTACTGATAAATATTTAAATTGATCACAATTATATAAATTATGCGATTGCTGACACAGACCGCACGTTTGCATTTGGTTAGGTGACCGAGCATCAACAGGAAGAGCATGTGATCTTAAAATTCTTTGATTTGAACTGTTACCCTTGTCTTTTGAGAAGGCTTTTGAATCCGAAATACTAGTTTTTTTTATTAGCTATGGCGGAAAAGACTTGGCTTCTAGCCTTCAAAAAGTTAATAATTGCCTCATAAGTGCATTGCAAATGATAGGAAAGTTCTGTTTCCAAGGCTTTTAATGTACTTGCATCTAATCATGCAGAAATAAGGTGAACTAGAAATAAATCCCAGTAATTTACAGGTTGGTTTAAATTGGACAATGCTCTGACGTGAAGTTCTGCAGTGTCAATCAACTTACGAAGCGATAAGCTGTTGTCTGCTTGCACGTTAGGTAACTCGAATAAGCTTTGTATATGGCGTTGAATGGATAAACGAATGTTCCCATATCTATCCTTAAGAAGATCCAGAGCGACTTCATAATTATCACTGGTTATAGAAAGTGCTTGAATCAGGTTAAGTGCGTGACCTTGAACTGCCAGACGCAAGTAGTGAATTTTTTTAATTACCGGGATATAAGTATTCTCGTGTACTAAAGAATTTGTTGTTTGAGTCTTCAGTCTTTTGACTGGTTTGATGCAGCTTTCCATGCCTCCCTGTCCTGAGCTAATCGTTTCATCTCTACATAGCTACCACACCCTACATCCGAGGCAATCTGTTTAACATATTCTAACCTTGGTCTACCCCTACATTTCTTGTCCTCAACCCTTCCTTCCATAACTAAGCTTCCTATTTATTTATTTATTTATTTATTTATTTATTTATATATTTATTTATTTGTTGATGGTACACAACAGGGCTCAGTGTGCGCCCCAATAATAGTGCACCTACACAGTAAGATACATTTCCTGATATGTCAGCATTCAGTATTAATATCTTAATGTGGGTGTCTTAGTATGTGTCCTACTAACCTATCTCTTCTCCTCATTAGCAGTCGCCAGAAACATCTCTCCTTACCCACTCGTCTTAATACCTCTTCGTTTGTAACTCTATCTACCCATCTGATCTTCATCATTCTCCTGTAACACCACATTTCAAATGCTTCAATTCTCCTCTTTTCTGCTGCACCAATAGTCCAAGTTTCACTTCCATATAGAGCCACGCTCCAGACAAAGGCTTTCAAAAACGACTTCCTAATACCTAAATCTATATTCGATGTCAACAGATTCCTTTTTGTAGAAATGCTTTCCTTGCCTGAGCCAACCTACTTTTTATATCCACTTTGCTTCGTCCATCACTGGTTATTTTGCTTCCTAAGTAACAGAAGTCTCCTACTTCCTAAAGAATTAAATAATTTTAAAAATGGCTCCCATTCTGTGTTCTTACCAGTGAATTTGGGTATTTCTAATTTGGGTAATATGATGCGTGAGGAAGATGTAGAAGATGCTGCAGAAGTTTGATCTTCTTGTTTCTCTTATAAAGTTAAAGCCCTAATAAGCTGCTTAGCTTCAGCAAATCCCTGATAGTATATTTTTTCAACTTCCAACCTATCACTTTGCTGGTCCGGGTGCTGAGTTTCTATGCTGCATTGTATCTCATCATATTTCTCAAAGGCTTGTTCATAATTATTAAGCCTCTGCGAAATTATGTCAAGATTACGCTCCTGGGGTTCAAGCTCCGTTAAAAAGAACGAAACCGTCTGAGCTTACCCTTACATGAGGCTCTGGCGTGGCTGAGTTTTTCATCAAGGTTAGGCATGTTAAAAGTTGTTTGTTACTCACGTCAATATTGTGACTTCGAGTACTGGAAGCTAGAGGGTGACAGCTTGCTAGGTAGTAAGGCTTAGTATGGTGCAGAAGAAACCGGCTTTGCTTACGTTTTTCTCCTACTCCGCTGAACATGCGTGCCTCAGGCTGAAACTTACAATATGAATTAGTGTTGAAATACAATAAACAAAAAATTCTTAATGTTTAATGTGAAATCCAAGATGTGAAAGTTGAGACATTCCCAGGGTGGAACAAATATGTTTCCCTGGTTTCGGCACCAAAAGTATGGTGGAGTTTGCCCCAAAAACTCCGACTCATAGAGAGAGAACAGCATTAAGCATTAGCTTGGATTTAATAGCATTGTGGGTAAGCATTAGACTGAATAATATTAATATTAGGGCTGAATGGATTTCAAACTTGAACATATGCTGTAACAATATATAGAATTCATTTCAATAACCAATCAAAATATGGTGCAATAAACAATCTGAATGAATAACAACAATAAATGATATTAATAACCACCAGAAACACTTTAGATTTGTGTTAAGAATTCTTTAAACTTATCCATTTTGGATTTGAAATTATAATTAAAATGTCTTTAAAAATGGATAATAAAACACATAAACTTATCTTGGTATAGATTTGTTGAAAGTATATCCGTAGAGGATCCTTCCTCATAAGAAGGAATGCGGTGGAAACGAAGTAATGTGTTTACAAAGCGCAGCCTCCATAGGCAACCCACTCAACACACTTGAAGGTGAAATCACTTTGCCGTGAACTTTAAAGCATCTGGAGCTTGTTGACAAACAAGATATGCGTTGACTGACAGCGGTGCGTAGTAGTCTTTGTTGACATACTTTTTCTTAGGGTTTATCTGCGGCGAAGTATTCCTGCGGTTAATTTTGCTAATTGCACTTGATGGCATGTACGATGTTTCTTGCGGAGATTTGTGGAAGAAGTTAAATAGTAGTAGCCTCAGGATATCTGCAGAGCGGTGGATTAGAAATCTTGGCCGAAGTGTAGACGCAGAGCGGCCACGAGAAGAGAAATCTGCCCTTCGAAGGATACTCCAAGTATTATAGGCCCAGCGTGGCCCGTTAGGTCATGGCAGCAGACTGTACGAAGAATGGACTAGAATGGACATCACCAAGAAGATGAGTCGGGGTTATATCGGGCAGAATTCCGCTGGGCAGACAGGTGACCAGGAACACCGCTGTTATTGGCTGTCCAATGAAAGTGACGTCACGAACTCGAGGTGACGGCAAGCACGGAGCAGCCATAGCTCAGTGTAGTTCAATGTTTCTCAATATACTTAAGGTTGGGCCCGACGCGTTACGAGCTACCATTGGCTGACAGAGTGATGTCATCGTAGGAGCAATCTACCTTCGCACCGTCATACAAGCAATACAGAAAGACGTGACAGAAATAAAACAATAGTTTTAACTAGCTTAGCATTGCTCATGGTAAATCACACAGGGCCAATAAGCATAGGTCAAGACGTATTAACGGCTTCTGTTAAAAAAAACGGTGGCAACATAACATTTGCCACACGGCGAAGCCGTCTCGTTAAATCATGCACCACGGCCTCGAGGGTTCCTGCATTTAGTCCGGAGATTGTAGGCTCGAATTACGGCGCTGACAGCAGCTATCCTGAGTGTCGTTTTTCCCCGCGTTTCTCCACACTCCCTCCAGCCAAATGCCGGGATAATACCTTACTTCAAGTCCCGGGGAACCTACCTCATCCTTGTTCCTAATACAGTTACACACACTACTAGTCATCACAGCAATACAGGTTATCAGACAACACACACACAACTACACGGGGCTGATGGCCAAGATGTCCTGAGTGTTGTTTTTCCCACGTTTTCCCACACTCCTTCCAGCCAAATGCCGGGATAGTACCTTCAAGTCCCGGGGAACCTACCTCATCCCTGTTCACACTACTTGTCATCACAGCAATAACTTACAGGATATCAGACAAGTTCAACACACACCCAACTACACGGGGCTGATGGCCAAGAAGTCCCAAGCACCTGAAATGAATTAACGCAAACAACAAACATAACATTGAAATGATCGAAATATTATGATTTTTATTATCGTGTTGGAAGCGATTGTTCAGTGTTGCCTTAGTAATCGAAATTTAATGTTTTTCAGTCGGTCAACACGATTGCAGTGGGTGGTTCCCTAATCCTAAAAAAAACATGAATTTCATGTTTGTTTTTTTTTTTTTTTTTTTTTTTTTTTTTTTTCAGGATTAGGGAACCACCCACTACAATTGGGTACAATCGTGTTGACCGACTGAAAAACATATTTCATTTATTATGATTTTTTATGAGTGATGCTCAAACATGCACCAGTGTTTCATAAGAGTGCATGGATACAAACTATTCAGAACTCGGGCTTGGAACTATCCCACGCATATTTAATAAACACATAATTTATCAAAACACTTGTGGATAAACAATTCAAATTGCAACTCTCATTTTAGAATTATCGTTCATTCTACAGCAGATGTACAACAAATTACTCACAAAATAATAGTCATTTAACACATACGCTTACCTTTATTTTCTAGACTGGGGTTTCGGGTCTTGGGCGGTGTTAACCTTTGACGACGCAAGCCATTTGCGTGCCTTTCGTTGCTCCGCAACCGCGACTTTTGCTTCTTTCGCCCTAGCGTTCAAATGCCGCATAAGCAGAAATATTCTAGTTCTGGCGTATATCCTGACAACCTCTGTTGGCACATCTGGAAAATTGTTGCTTATTAATTTACATAGTTTTCCCACTATATTAGGGTCCCGTGGGAGAGCACTATTTCCATGAATGTCCGTAAAAGTTAACTCAAACCGTTTAATTTTATTTAGCCATTCACTTGATGGAACGAGTAGTCCACCACGTGACAAAACTTCGATCCATCCTTCAGGTGCTGTATCAGAAGAGACAGGAAGTATTTGCCCTGTCGGGCATCCCATTGAGCGATCTTCCTCGGTAGGCGATATAGCCAGCGATGTAGCGGAATCCTTCAACAGAGCAATCAGGTCCCATCGTTACCGGCTGCGGGTCATTTGTCGTGTTGTTTTCCAGAGTAATGTCTCGGATCTCCGTTTCACCGTCAATCATACTTAGAGCTTCAGACATATCTGGCAGAAACTCTCAGAGTTTAGATGTTAGTAACTCGCCATCAACCTCTGGTGACACTATAGCTTTGTTGGACAAGGGAACATGAGCCGAATTAGCGCTTAGTAGAATCAAGCGCAACCGGAATTTTACGTCTGTTGGCAATGGATGGTCGTAGAAATGCCCAAGTCCACTTATCTGAGAGAATATATTTTCCAGACAAACTTGGTTGAGTCGTGCTGTCAAAATGTACTCCACATTCATTGATTGAAGATCACTATAAAGTCCAAATAATGACCGAATCGTGGTCATGAATCCTTTCTGGAACGGAAGCAAATGTTTTGCTTTCCCTACTTTCATACCTTCGCAACATGCATATAACCTCCTCAAAAGCTGTTCTTGGGCTTCAAGGTCCTTTCCATAACCACACGCGAGTTTTTTGTCATCGCTGGGTATTCTTGCATTACGAATATCATAGCAGTCATTTAACAGCTGTATGAATGCGGCAATATGCTCCTCGTCTGGCATAAGATAGCGGATAGCTGCGGCAGTGTGGTTTTAAAACCACTGTGTTGCCAAATATACTCACTGGCGCTCCCTTTTTTTAACATTTAGATGATGAAGTGAGAGCTTAGGTCAAATCTTCATTTCACCACTATCTAAAGTCAGCAACTTAGCAATGGTTCCCTTCGTTACCTTAATGTTACCGGGAAGAGTCAGTCCATCATCAATGAAATGGTTTCTCATTAATTTATAAAGGTGTGGGACATCTGCAAATACCCATATTTTTTTCTCTGGGACTCGTGGATTGAGGAAACATGTGTTGGTGTGTGTAACATTAAGTTCATTCCACACAGTACGGTTTTTAGCTCCAAGATCAGAAATGACGGCAACAAAACTGTACCCAACATCTTCTAGAGAGGCTATTATTTCTTTCAGCAAAACTGCTGACATTTGCACATCAAAATCATAAAATATTGGCTGTTTCCACTTAGCAAATAGTGCTCGAGCCATGACTACTTGTGCATTACTGTGAGGTCCAATAATGCGATCTTCATCTTGATCGTAACATATCCTATTGTCAATGTTCATTTCATCAAATGATAAAACACACACGCTCCAAGCTGGTGAACCGCTCTGCTTGCGCTTTCATCAGTTGAAACACATCGTTCAGAATTCCTGCTCTACAATGGAAGGATATATTCACCCATCTCTTTAGAGTTGATATTCCTGGCAATGGAAATCCTTTATTTCTTAAATAAATATAACACTTTCTGGAAACTGCTCGCAGTGCTACTGCTTTGCAGACGTATTCCCTGTTCCACTTAATCTGGTTGTTTGAAAATAGTTTTCCAAGAATATTATGCACTTCAGTCTTCACTTGTCTAACTCGTAGTTCTTCCAGAGGCGGTTCTAGCCCTTGGCCGGGGGGGGGGGGGCCTGGGCCCCCCTGAAGTTTTAGTGAAATAATTATTTTAAAATTCCTTGGTTACTAAATAAATTGATAATTTACAGATATAATTTATCTGATATAAAACAAACTAATGCATTTAATTAAGTTAATTTTTCTTTCAATTTCAACATTTATTTATTTTATTATATGTAATTTAAACACACAATTGAAGTCGTGTATAAATATAATATTTTTAAAATGCGTAGTGCATACACCAAGAGTATTAAACTCTTTTCCCAACCTTATGACATGCAAGTTCAGAAGTTTCCAATGTAGAGAAACCTCCATGCGATACAAGTGCATCGATATCTCCCCAACTCTGTAACAAAAATGTGAGTGCAACTGTTTCTAATATAGACGAACCAGTACCATTTTATATCAGTGCATCGATCTATGATGGTCCATGCCAACCACGTAAATCAGTTTATAAACAAACGTTACTATACAATAAGAACAGAAGTTTTAACAGTAAATGGTTTGATAGGTATACATTTATTGAATACTCGGAGAACAAAGATGCTGTTTTCTGTGTCGTCATTTCGTTCAATCTGATTCAAGCAATGCTGAACATGTTTTCAGTAAATCTGAATTTTGCAATTGGAAAAGAATATGAGAAAAACATGCAAAGCATGCTGATAGTGAATGATATAAATCTTCAATAGTAAAGTGAAACAGTTTTCTGGTAAGTGAACATAGCAGCACAGTGATTTCGAAGCTAAGCGAGAAACCTCTGGTTATATTGCGTAAACGCTCAGCAGTGGCAACAATGGCCCGAGTCGCATTACTTTGTGCTCGGCAAGACATTGGGCTTATAGGTCATCGCCAAACAGTTTCGGATGATGAAAGTGTTAATAATAAAGGGAATTTTGATGAAATTTTAAATGTAATTAAACAAGAAAGTGAAAGCACAAGTAAACAGTCTACCAAAGAATGCAACTTACTCATCTAAAGATTCTCAAAATGAATTTCTTGATATCTCAGCTAATATAATAGTTGAACATATTGGAGGAGAGACGAAAAAATATAACAATGGTTATGTTTCCATAATCCTGGATGAAGTTAGAGTTGTTATTAAAGTGGAACCGATGTCCGTTTGTGTCAGATATGTAGGACAAAATTCTATAGAGGAGCGTTTCATTGGTTTTATACATTTGTCTCAACTGAATGCTGAAAGTATAGCTAATTCAGCTTTAGAGTACCTCGTTTCAGTGAATTTCGATCCATGTAAGTGCATTGGACAAGCATATGATGGAGCCGCGGTTATGTCAGGGAAGATAAACGGTGTGCAACGTTTATTGCGACAAAAGGTCAATAACCCGTGTGTAAACGTGCATTGTTATGCACATCGCTTAAATTTAGTTTTGGTGGACGTTTCAAAGCCAGTTTGTAGACGTGGTAGGGGACACTTTTGGTTTACTGGAAGCAATCTATGCTTTTCAGTCTGTATCTACTGTAAGACACCAAAGGTTTGTTGAGATACAGAGTGATCTTCATCCAGGAGAACGTGTTTTAGAGATACCTCTTCAAAGTGACACGTTATGGGTATGTAAATATAGAGGAGTAATGTATTTTCAGAAACGTTTTGCTTCAGTTAAAGCTGCTCTGGAGTATTTTTCAAAGTCAGTTAACAAGAAAGAGGCAGCAGAAGCAAAAGGTTTGTGGAAACAGCTTTGTAAAGCGAAGGTGATGTTTGTGTTACAAATCTTTTCTGATATTCTCGAGCTTAACAATGGAGCCTCTATGTTCTTACAACAAAAACATGTGGACTTCGGAGGGGCACATAGATTGATCTATGGTCTTGTAAAATCGTTGCAAGGAAAAGGAAATGATTATTATTTTAAGGAACTATGGGCGGTGACATGTGACTCTGTTCAGTCGTTAGGCGTGAAAATTTATAAGCAATCTAGAGTCTCAAGTATTCCAAAAAAGTTTTCAGACTACGTACGTTTTATTAATTCCAGTCTCTGCGGAGAAAGTAGAGGAAAATGTCACATTATCAGAGACATGTAAAAGAAATCTTTTTGAAATATTAGACAACATGGTAGAAGAGTTACTGCGTAGATTTACTGAAAATGATTTTGTGTGCAATGCAATGGATGCCTGTAACCCAAGAAGTGAACACTTTTTAAATTTTGAATATTATTCTCACGTTCTGTGAAAATTATTGCAACCATTCTGATTGCAAGGCTCAGCTCTTTTGGGTTTGTTAGGTAAGGAAATGGCGCTTGCTGGGAGGGCAGTTTGCATCTCTGTATGGCAGGGCAGGTGGCCTTTCCAATGAAGTTTCTTTTATATGTTACTTTTTATGCTATTTTGTTTATATATATATCTTTGGCTGTTTTTGTTGGGAGTCCGTACTGAGGGATTTTGTATTAGAGTATCTGTCCGTATTATCTTTGTAGATTGTAGAAAGCGTGAGACTTGGTCGGATTGCGTGATAAGATCCCGAGAAGTGAAGTGTTAGTGATTGATGCTTAGTGTTAAATGAAAAGGAATAAATGGAAGAGATGTTTCTTTTTAATTGCTCTCCCTCATTGTGATATAATCAACCACAACCCCGGTATAGTGAGAATGATAGGTTACAATTGGCAACCCAACGTCGGGCACGAACAAGGGAAAGTAGAAAAAGAATTGGAGGAGGATATGATTCGGGATATGCTACTAATGCTGCTTAGCAAGTTCACAGAGATGGAAGAGTCAGTAAGCCAGAAAATAGAGTCTTTAAGTACTGAAATAAGATCAGTAAGAGAGTCTTTAAGTATGGAAATAGGATCAGTGAAAGAGTGTATGAGTAAGGAAATAGGAGAAGTTAGGCAGGATAGCGTGGATAGCCTTAAGGAAGAACAGGTGACATTGATGGAGAGGAATGAGAAGCTCAAGGAAGAGAGAGAACGAGGTGAAGAAGAACAAGGTTATATGGAAGAAGTGAATGAGCTATGTGCGGTTAAGGAGCAGGGAAATTATCCGAGATGTGGGGGGCGTGAGAAAGCAGGTGATATGGAAGAAACTGAAGGAGAGGAGGCAGGTGAAAGAAAGGAAAAGGCAGAAGAGAAATGAGAAACGGATAAGGAAGAAGGTGAAACAGAAGGGCGTGAGAAAGCAGGTGATATGGCAGAAACTGAAGAAGAGAAAGAAGAATCGGATAAAGTTGGTCATGAGGAGGACAGTAGCAGTCAAGAAAAAGAGGCTAAAGATGAAGGTAAAAGTGCAAGAGAAGGTCATGGAGAAAACATACTGGAAGAAGATAAGTGATGAAGAAACAGTGGAAAACAAAGTGGAAGAAGAGAAAGGAACTGTTGAGTAAGACAAGACAGACGAGGAAGAGGTGGAAAATGTGGAAAGGAAGAAGAGAGAAGTGGTTGAGAATGAAGACAAAGAGGACCAGAAGAATAGATAAAAGAATGAGTTGGAAAGCAAAGAGAAGGAGTAGGAAGAAGATGAGATGTCAGGTAAAGGAAGATAAGAGTGTGAAGGATCAGAAGAAGAAGAACATGAGGAAGGGAAGGAAACAGGAACAGTGGAGATGGAAGATGAGGAGTACAAGGTACGGAATGACATGGCGGATGAAGAAAAAGACGAGATGGAAGGCAGAGGAAGAATGAAGAATGGGGATGAAGGAGAAACAGAAGAAAAGTAAGAAGCAGGAAGGTGGAATGGAAAAACTGAAGGGGACGAAGATGATGATGATCTATAATTTGTTGTACTCTGTGTGTTTTTAGTATGCTTGATGTATATTACGTTTTATGTATGTATTTTAATGTATGTGATACTCACGTGCTTCTCACGTTAGAATCACATAGAGGGGCGATTGCAACCATTCTGATTGCAAGGCTCAGCTCTTTTGGGTTTGTTAGGTAAGGAAATGGCGCTTGCTGGGAGGGCAGTTTGCATCTCTGTGTGGCAGGGCAGGTGGCCTTGCCAATGAAGTTTCTTTTATATGTTCCTTTTTTATGCTATTTTGTTTATATATATATCTTTGGCTGTTTTTGTTGGGAGTCCGTACTGAGGGATTTTGTATTAGAGTATCTGCCCGTATTATCTTTGGAGATTGTAGAAAGCCATGTGAGTATCGGTTGACTTGGTCGGATTGCGTGATAAGATCCCGAGAAGTGAAGTGTTAGTGATTGATGCTTAGTGTTAAATGAAAAGGAATAAATGGAGGAGAAGTTTCTTTTTAATTGCTCTCCCTCATTGTGATATAATCAACCACAACCCCGGTATAGTGAGAATGATAGGTTACAGTATAATCTAATCTTCACAGACCGTAAGGTGCTACAGACTGAAATCAGTTTAGCTAAGAATGTATTTAGAGGCAAATATCCAAACACTTCCTCATTCTTTTTTTCTGAACTTCTGAAAATGGAAGTTGCTTTTCCATAGCTACTATTATTTTTCAAGTTGGTGCTGACTCTTCCTGTGTCATCTGTTTCTGCTGAGCGCAGTTTCTCTGTCGTGAAACGAATAAAATCCTATTTAAGAGCAACAATGGCAACAAAGAGGCTTTCCAATCTCTCAATTCTTTCAATTGAAAGAGAATTAAGTGGAAAATTACTTCACGACCCTTCTGAATAGTGAACCAGTTTGCCCAGAGTAGAATCAGAAGAATAAATTTATGTGACAGTGAAATATGCTATTTTTTACCAATGATAGTTTTTGGCCTACTTTTCTCATTTTGCAAAAATGAGGAAAAAGTAGACTAATGAGATCGATCCGGGAAAATGTCTGCCCCCCCTCCCCCAGATTTAAGCGTCTAGAACCACCACTGACTGTTCTTCGTCAAGGTGCTTGTTTCTTATTTGAAGTTTGGAACACATCTGGACCAATATTTTGTTCTTCTCTTCCAGAACTTCTATTTGCTTCAATAGCTGCTGTACTTCGCCAGAGGTAGTATCCTCAGTGGAGACTGATCAAACTTCCTTTTCTTCGGCGACACATTAGCAAGAGACTCCAATGCTCTCTTCCGAACTTCCCTGGAATACAGCCTCTCAGTTCTATTTATTTCTGCATGTCCTCCCGAAGACTGTGCATCTGACGCATGGTCTGTAAATAGAGGTAGGCCTACACTTTTAGAACTTGTCCCCGGTATTCTATTACAATTGTCATTGCTCCCAGGTAGGTTCACTGTTGGTACTGCATCTTCCTTCAGCGTCTTTTTTGGAGGTGAATTCAATAATTCAGCTTTCAAGTCCCAAATTTAATTTTCCCCCGTAAAATGCCGCGAACACACGGTAGAAGTCTTAACATTAAAAGGATCTTTCCTTCTGCACTTCAGTACCCAGAACTTTTGTAGCTGTGGATCTTTAGGAAATGAATGATATACTATATCTGTACGTTTTGCCTTTCTACTGTTTGATAAACACCCTGTCGCCGCACACCCTGGCATTTCTAACACTTATTAAACACTTATTAAAACTTTAATACACAAGCGGTGATCACCTGAATACAAGCATAAACAAACTGTGTGTCGCGCTGCGTGCTCCTACAGTGACGTCATGCGCAAGACGAGGAATAACGAACGTCTATGGCTCATGCGATTCGGGCTCTCCATGAGTGTAGTTGATGCAGTGATGTGGTACTGTATCCGTAATTTGACTTGTCAAAATCCTAAAATGGAGAATGGATCGAAGAATCTTGGAAGGTCCCGGCTGAAAACCTGAAAATCCCTCTGACAAGCAATTCTATGATAATCACACAGTCGCAGAGGAAGTGTTATGGACAAACTACACTGGACAAGGATGCTAACTACAATAGGAGCATGAGATCCTTACCTAATCTCAAGTCGGAACGCGATAAAGGCACCACAAACCATGATTACCCACTTTCCATAACACAACCTTACTATAATTGAAATAAATCACGCAAGACCCACATGTAAAAAGGAATGAAGCTACTTTATTGCCGAAAACACCAGACAATAAATAACAATGAAATAGAAACAGATAAAAAAATTATAAATTCCCACTCATCCACAACAAATCTAACATCCACACGCTAAAACAGCTGAGCGTAACACGCCCAAAGTATCATGTTTGCATTGCCTCCCTCAACTGGAGTTTAAATATTGAAATTAAAAATGTTTAAAAATAATTTAAATATATCGAAAGCTTTTCCAAAAGTTTCGTTCCAAAGTGAATTTAAATTTTAACAATACTATGTTTTACTCTATGCACCAAAACTCCTTTTTATAATTTAAAAAGATCAGCTGGACTACATAAAATATTCATCAGCTGTTTTCAGATAGCCGCCATTGCTATACACAATCAGCTGTTTCCTACTCCTCCGGGATTCATACATACACATGACTAATCCCTCAGTCATCACGCATTCTATTACAAATACTAATTGACAATGTTCCTGAAAGAACACTATTCCTCCCTTAATGTTTCATAAAATAATTCGGAGAACAACACATCCCTCCATTTCATCGAAAAATCCCCCAAAATATCACACACATAAATCATATAATACAATCTCTCACTCACCTTGTGTTGCATACAAGTGTTTCTCCATTCAAATTAAAGAACACGTATGATGGAAGTTTAATATTTATATTAGCATCGCAAAATAAATTATTATTATTAGCGACAACAGCAAAGTTAAATAAAAGAAACGAACAACACCTATAAAAAGGTTTAATAATTACAACGGACTAGTTATGCAAGTTTAATATCTAAACTGTCCCTCCATGTCGAAATACTATAGCAATATTATTATTATACTTCCATGCGAGAAGTAAACACGTCAAAGTGTAGGTTAAAACTACCTTCCTTCATATTTCATAATATATATGGCCATCGCAATTACTTCAAGTAATTTAAAAAGTTAAAGTTCACTCAATACTAACACAGACTGTTAATGTCGTACTCTAGGTTTCTGTTTATTCCGGGTTTAATATGATCATTCGTTTAAGAACACCTCATATGATTAATAATTCAAGATTTTTAATAAAAATTTAATAGAAATTCAGAAACATAAATTAATTCAGCAGATCACCTAGATGTTCCGCATGCCTCCTTAAAATCGTATAATCCAACTAACACATTCTTAGAATAACAGTGAGTTACACCTAACTCAAGTTCACTTCACTCAAATGCTAGAAATAGCATGATATAACATTACAGCAACAAGTTAATGAAAATCCACAGCCTGCTTCCAGTCTCCGACCGGGTCAGGAATGGAATGAATGAGGCCCCCATCTAGCGGCGAGGATATGAACTGTGCCGGCTGCCGAGGCCTGACGCACACCTCTGGGGCAATGATTAAATGAATGATAGTGGAGAGTGTTGCTGGAATGAAATTTTTGACAGGGAAAACCGGAGTACCCGGAGAAAAACCTGTCTGCCTCCGTTTTGTCCAGCACAGATCTCCCATGGAGTGACCGGGATTTGAACCACGGACCCAGCGGTGAGAGGCCGGCGTACTGCCGCCTAAGCCACGGAGGCTTAGCAACAAGTTAATGAAAATGAAAATCCACAGCCTGCTTCCAGTCTCCGACCGGGTCAGGAATGGAATGAATGAAGCCCCCAATCTAGCGGCGAGGATATGAACTGTGCCGGCTGCCGAGGCCTGACGCACTCCTCTGGGGCAATGAGTAAATGAATGACAGATGAAATGAAATGATAGTGGAGAGTGTTGCTGGAATGAAATTTTGACAGGGAAAACCGGAGTACCCGGAGAAAAACCTGTCTGCCTCCGTTTTGTCCAGCACAGATCTCACATGGAGTGACCGGGATTTGAACCACGGACCCAGCGGTGAGAGGCCGGCGTGCTGCCGCCTAAGCCACGGAGGCTTCAGCAACAAGTTAATAAATTTCTTAATTAATACGGTATGTTTTCTTCGTATATGCACACTCAAAATATTTCATCGCAGCTTTACACTTCATCAAAGTTATACGGAATGACGTCATTGTATACTATTTTACCATTTCATCACTATTCGGAATAACCCTTCGCAAGGGTTACAATAAATACCTTAATGCGGAATTACCCATCGCATTCCCAATAATAAATTCAAATGTGTGTCTTATATTGACTTAATTAACTGTTATAATATTGCTCTGCATATTTATACATCATAACAACTTCAAATGTTGCTTACAAGATGGTTCAGATTATTAATAATCATTGAAATGTGTGTAGGATTGACTCCCTCTGCAAGTTTACTAAGCACAGTAAATCTGGAATCAATTAAATGTTCCTTAAATATTTAATAAAAAATAGGAACATATCGTTCCATACTGACGTAAGCTCGACAATGCCATAAAGTCCAGACCACAATTGTCTCTGACGTTACAACATGCTCAATGAAATGTATTGTCTTACAAATGTTCCACGTGTCTGAGTTCGAAATTGGATCAAGACGTCTATAAAAATCGTGGATCAATAAAAAAAAATCCAAAAGATTCATGTTTCCTTAAAGCGTGGTCACGATAGATCAATACTATCTCAAAATAAAATAATTGTCAGCTGAAACTATCAACTCAATATCAAAGCCACTGTATCTTAAATACACTTGACAGGTCGATGAAATCGTCCTAAATGTTCATGCCAAAACCATAAAATGACGAAGAGATTATCACACAATCTCAATTAAATGTATTAATAAATCGTCGGTCGCTTCCCCTAAAATATCTTCTCGTAGATAAATACCCCAGGCTAATCCTCCACAAACGAATAATAAAAACGTTGAAGACGAAAACCTGAATATAATTCCACTATTTAAATCAAGGAAAAGATTTAAATAAGATTCAAAGAAATTCCAAACATGGAAATAAATTCCATATGATTATCTTGTAGATTAAATTAATGCCAAAAGAAATTAAAGTTGGAATCGAAAACGAAAGTATCCAACGCTAAAGTTTACTGAAAATACCACAACCAATTGAAGACAATAGGCAAAACTTCAGTAGAAAATTGGTGCTCAACATGTATCAATCTACTCCAAAACTACGAAAAACGGTGCAATCGCTGTACCTTAAGAGAAGTTCTCGATGAATTGTAGCGAAGAGAAATTACCCAGATGAATTGGTAATTCGGTTCCAGCCCAGGATCGAACTGTAGTTCCCCATGATCCACAAACAGCCATCTCGGACATCGAACTCGCGTTCCTCCAAGAGCGCCTCCTGTCGTAGATTAGACTCGAACTGTAGCTCTCCTACTCGCTTGGACTGCCATCGTCTCCCGTCAGAAAGCGTCTTCTAAAACCTTCTTCCGATAACTCTTGAAAACCTCTATGTAGAACGAGCAATACCGTTGAATAATGTTCGTAAATGCAGACCATATATTGCTTCGAAGATGTGATGAAGTCAATTGGTCGACCAATGCCGTGATGTAGTTGGACATAATTTTGCAATGTTCTAATTTCATATCGAAGGTTATTCCGTGAAGTCCCCATGCTTCCATCTTGTGTACCCCTGGCGAATAATTTACTCAAACATAACAGCTAACATCTTAACGGTGAACTGTCTTGTTAGAAAATATTGAATAAAAATCATCGTGAATATCCGTGGGATCGATATCTCACTGTAGTAAAATTGCAGCCTCACTCATATTATAATGCACGGAGCTTTGCAAATGTTAATACAATACTGCTTCAAATGTTCGGTCTGACCCGGCCTGGACTTGACTTGAGTATGCTGCGCAACGTGCACGTTCTTCCAGCCACGAGATAAAAACTTTTCTCCTAGCACACAGTTCACGTTCTTAAAACTGTCGAATCTCGAAATTGGGATGCCGCAGATCCCTTATAAATGCTTGCATATCACACTCGCACTATACACTTGCTTATAAAAGCTTTATATTAAAGCTGGCTTCTCATTATCGCACACACAAGCAATTTATAAAATACTGTAATTTAATACTGTCTTCCTCTACACAAGAAGTGCGGGCTTGCCTTGCTATTGGCACTCGATTACTAGTTCGACTGCAGTGCGGGCTCCCTTAACCTTGAAACTGCTCACCCTTAGCTCTGCGGTCGACACTCGTCAAATCTCCAAACAGTAATGAACCCAGTTTCCAGTCCTGGCTCTCCCATCTGACTGAATTTCCGCCATTTTCCAAGAGTGGGGATACGATTGCGCGGCTCCTTACAATGCGTATTACTTCATTCTGGGGTATTTAATCACTGTAATAACATTTGTCCATGGTTAATATTTATATACAGCAACTTTTCCTCTTCAATCGGTCGAAAATGGAATAGATAACTGGCTTAGTTATGATCCCAGGGTCTTCTATCAGAGAAGTCTTCTCTGATTGGCTATCAGTACTCAGACATGTAGCTCGTGAATACCGTATTTATCCCAATATAGGCGCAGTAACGCGTCTTCCCCAAGGTTAACTAACCTTGCCAAGGGCGACCCATAATGCAACATAGACTTGCAACTTAGCTAAAAACTTGTTTTATGTCACAAAGCCAGCCCTTTCAATCTCAAGCATAGTCACCATCACAAACATGATTCTGACCTCAAAATCATCCTAAAATAAGCCGAAATCGGGATCATCCCTCCCTCAACTGAGGAGAAAAACTATTCCAGAATGTTTTTATCAGGCTGTAACTTGAACATACAATGTCACTGAGCTGAATCGGGTTATTTTAGCCTATCTTCTTATAATATCGTTTTCAATTTCTTGCGTTGAATTTCCCCAAAGACACGTCATTCTCATCGTCATAAATCTCATAACAGTTGTTATCATATGCGTCTATCACTCGGAACGGGCCCGTGAACAAGTAAGCAAATTTCGGGTATATTTTCCTTGCTACGACGGCCTTCACTGGCTTCAGGATTAAGGTCATTTCTCCAATCTCAAGTGGCTTACTAAATCTCTTTCCTTGTAGACGTTTCATTCGTGTTCGGGCTGCTTCCTGCAAATTCTCCTTAGCAATATCTATTCTAGCTTGCCGGTCAATGTCAGGATCATTAGGAAAAGTTCTAAAAATGTTATCCCACGGTCTCTGTGGTTTTTGTTGATGATGGAGCAACATTGGAATATCAGCTGTACTTTCCTTCATGATAGAGTACAAGCATTCCTCGATTATGGGGACAAATCTCACCCAACTCTGATGATCTTCTGGGCAAAATATGCGACAGAATTTCTCAAATTCAGACATTATTCTCTCCGAGTTGTTAGACTCTGGATTTTGAATGCTTGAGAAAATATGTCTGATTCCATGTCTATCCATCTCTGTCTGAAATTCTGCTGACGTGAACTGAGCACCATGGTCATACAGTAAGATTTCTGGCTTCCCAGCCTTAGGGAATACTGCCTTCTCCAGTCTATTAATAACTTGTTTCGTGGTGGTCTTCTGGATGGGATTCAAAGTGACATATTTAGAGAACACATCAATAGTAACCAATAAATATTGATTTCCTATATAGGCCTTAGGGCAAGGACCGAATATGTCGCAAGCCATGAGCTCACCAGGTTTAGAAGGAATTATAGCCTTAGGTTTACCCTTCAACAGCTCAGAGGCATACTTCCCTCGTTGACATTTGTCACAAGATCTCACTATCTCAGCGATGGAACTCCTCATGTTTATCCACACGAATTTCTCCTTCAGAGTACTCAGGGTTTTGTCCACGCCACCATGGCCTTTGCTGTGATGAGCCAACCAAACCAATGTAACCACCACGTTCGGCGGCACGACTATACGGACCTTAGTCTTCGCCGCGTCGATGTATTTACATACAATGTCACCGCTCATAATGTAACGTCGCGACTTTCTCTCAGTCTCCGCGTAATCAGGATCGGTGTTGTCCATCAACCCCTTTAAGAACCTATACATATGTCTAATTGGAGTGCATCTCTTCTGTGATACGGCAATACGTTCAAGTTTCTTCAACGTGGAAAGATCTTCTTCTTCCAATTTTATATGGTTAATCTGCACATTTGTTACAGGGTTTCGGGACAGGGCATCCGCTAGAAGGTTATCCTTTCCTGGCTGGTGTACAATGGTGGCATTAATTTGCTGGGTGAACAATGCCCATCTTGTCAGTCTGTCACAAGAAATGTCGGATTTAAGCTTAAACTGCAAAGCTTTGTGATGAGTGATAGTCACAATCTTGTGTCCAATCAAGATTTGTTTCCATTGGTGGAGTGCTGTGACAAATGCAAGAGCCTCCAGTTCCGTCGTAAAGTAGTTTTCTTCGTGCTTCTGGAGTTTTCTTCCTGTGAATGCAATTTAGTGTTTGTTCTGTTTCTCATACTTCTGATATAACACTGCACTGATCCCTATGCGAGATGCATCTGACTCGATGTAAAACGTCCTTTCGAAATCAGGATACTCCAACTTTACGTTATTTCGCAGCATTTCCTTGGCCTTCTCGAAAGCTAGAACCGTGGTTAGAGTCCATTTCCAATGGTTGTTATTTTTTAGAAGCTCATACAATGGAGCCATTACTTCTGAATAACGTGGACAATGGTTACTAATAAATTGGCAAACACCCACGCATTCTCTGACCTGTTTAATCTTCTTGGGTTTAGGAAATCGCATAATTGCATCTATTTTGTCCTGGTTGAGATGATATCCATATTGGTCAATTGTATGCCCCAAAAATCTAATTCTTTCATGCATAAAATGACATTTCTCAAAATTGATCTTGATATTAGCAACATTGAGATCTTCAAACAACAACCTCAAGTGTTCTAGATGTTCATGAACATTCCTGGATGAAATAATCAGGTCGTCAATATAGCAAAGTACATTTACCTTGACTTTCTCAGAAAGTTTGCTGTCCAAATCTCTAATCAACGCTGGTCCACTGTTAACAATTCCAAAAGGAACGCGTAAAAACACTCAGGTCGTCTGATCAACCAAGAAACCAGTATATTGCTTACTATCCTCAGATGGTTCAATTTGATTTAAAAAAAGAAGCCGTCAGGTCCAGGACGCTGAAACAGGCCTTTCCTTTGAACTGCCTCAATTCTGAATCTTCGGCGGACGGTCCACTTCCGGCATCATTAGAATGTTCAAATTCCTGGCATCGAGGCATAACCTCAACTGTCCATTGCTCTTCTTAACTACGGTGATCGGGTTGATATAAGAAGATGCTTGTTTCCGTATTATTCCTTCTTCTTCCATCTTCTTTATAATACCACGAACCTCTTCATAATATTTCTCAGGGATTGGATATTTCTTCTTCTGATAAGGGGCATCGTTAGTCAATCTAATCTTATATTGGAAATCCTTTATCAATCCTGGCTTATCATCAAATATTTCCCGGAATTCCATAATTAATTCTTCAAATTCGTTCTGAATTTCTTCAAAGCCTTCTGCTTTCAATGTGAATTGTTCCCTTTCTTGCTCTACTTCCTCAATTACATTATTCAAAATGTATTCTCTGTAGTCTGTATCTAGACTGGAATTCACGTCCCTTTCTTCGAAGTCTTCCGTGTCCAACCTCCTTCATTGATCTTAATAATGCGATTCTTCATATCGATGACAGCCCCGACATTCGTAATGAAGTCTATTCCTAGTATGATGTCAAAATTAATCTTACTGACCACGAGGAAACTGTGTTCAAAAAGTCGACATTCAATTCTAAAATTCAACAATGCCTGGACTTTGCATTTCACAGAATTATCCTGGAAAAGTCCACGAACCTTAACTGTAGATGCAGGCAAATTAGTCATGCTGTTTCCCTCCAACAATTTCTGATAACATTCCTCTGACATTATGGAAATCGCAGCTCCAGTATCCACAAGAGATTTACACATAACGTCTTCCACAAGAATATTAATAATTGGCAATTCCAAAACTTTATCTTCTCTAGATTCCTCCTGTTCGAATAACAAATCCTCATCTGTTACCTGATATATCTCGTTAATGGTTATGTCGTGTGTTAGTTGAGTGACTTTATTGTTTAATTCCGTTTTGTAATCGGAGTTTTTTAATCATTGGGAGTCTTCTTCAAATCTCCCCATCTTACTCGTACCGGGTTGAGGGTCATCTTCCTTTCTTCCCTTTTCATGGTTTTTCTTCCCCTCTTCTTTCCTTCTTTCCTTAAGGTATTATTGAGCTTCTTTGTGCCTTTCTTCATACTGCTCCTTCGTGAAAACTTCTTCACGATTATTCTTGTCATGATTGTTTCCCTTATTATCGTTGTGATTATTATTATAATAACCCGTTCTCTTATTGTTATTATAAAGATTATCCAGCTGATGATAAGGGCTTCCTTCTCTATACCTTCTGTATCTTGGTTCATATCTTCTGTCTCTGAAGTATGCATTTCTGTCAGGACCTCCTCCATTTCTATTCTGATCATTCCTGACATCAGTCTGCTGTGTCTGATCCACACAAATCGTGTTGATTTATCTGTGTTTATTCCTAGAGTTTCGAGCAACTACGTTCTGGATAGGACTAGTACAGTCAAGTTTCCTGAGTAACTCGTCCATCTTCTCAAGATTTGTTATGCCTGCCGATATCAGATATCATCTCACTTCAACAGGAAGTTGTTGAGAGCCTCAATCAATTATCCTTGGCTTAATGGGGGCTGAAGAAATCTTAAACGGGACAATTGTTGAGCAAAGTAGTCTGCGCAACGTGTTGGAAGTGCGCTAGAATACTTTCTAGAGTAGACCTCTGCCCTGAGAGAATTTTGGGCTTCCACAGACCAAAATCTCTTTATTAACGAGTCAGCAAACTCTTCAAAGTCTGAGAACGTATAGCGAAATGCGCGATACCAAGAAAGGGGACCTCCTTTCAAATATCGTTCCATAATATTCAGTTCGCTTTCCCTCGGAATCTGAGCTTCCGTAAAATAAACAGCCAGATTACGAACAAATTCGATAGGTGTGTAATCGTCTTGAATATTAAAACGACGTGGCTTGTCTTCAAAATTACGGATAACCGTACTGTTCCTCACCTGGTTCATAGGTGTACTTGTCCTAGGTTCGGGTACCACTCTCTCTGTTTCGAATGTCCTATATCCATACCTTTCTGGTGGTCTCGGTTGTAGGAAATCTGTTTCAGTTTGTCTAACATCCTCTTCGGCATTAGTTTTCGATATTCTAATCTCTTTCTATTCTTTCTCCTTCTCCTCTAAGCCTTCTAAGACTCCCTTAATATGCTTCCCAACTTCCTGTTTCAGTTCTTCCTTTACCATATCCATACTCCCCAAATCGTTAATGTTTAAGCTACGTAAATGTTCTCTCAAGTCCTCAATATCGTTTGACTTAACATTACCTATGGCTTTTATATCGTCAACTATTTTATCGAGTTTAGTTTTAACTTCGTCTGATTGACGTTCGATATCCTCTTTGAACCGCGATACATCGTCTACCTGTATTTTATGTGTGGATTCGATACGTGTGTTTACATCTTCTCTTAAGCTAGCTATATCCTTAATGATACTTGACTCTGAATCTGTAACCATTTTCTCCATTCTAGATCTAATCTCAGCAATATAATTATTGTTTACCCTACTCCATTCTTCCTTCCAAGCAACAGCATTAGCTTTTAAGTATTTCCTCCACATCAATCTCTAAATCTTCCTTTAAGATTTTATTGCGATCTGTAACCTGTGTACTTAATGATTCTACGTTATTCTTAAGTTCAGCTAGTGTACTTATAGTATGGAGCGAGTCATTGGTAAATTGAGTTCTCAGAGCATCTAAATCACCTCTATTTGATTCGTTATTCTTTTCGAGTTCTTTCCTAACCTCACTTTGAAAATTATCATTACTGGTTTCTAAACCATCAAGTTTAACTTGTAGATCAATAGTGCTATTTTGTAATTTGATAACTCGGTTCTTAAGACGTTTGCCTCTGATTTCATTTTTCCCATGTCTGCTCTTATATTAGTAACATCGGAATATACAATCTTCAAATCATCTTTAACTTTATTCACATCTATTTGTATTTGTCCTACTTCATCATGAACATGCTCAACATCTGTTTGTATTTTTGTAACATTATTTTGCATGTTACCCATGTTTGTTTTAGAGTCTGTAACAGTGTGAATGGTGCCAATGTCGGTTTTCAAATTGCCAACATCTACTTTCGTTTCACCAACATCTAGTTTAACATTAGCCATGTCAGCCTTAATATTGCCAACATCTGCTTTAGTGTCAGTGACCTCAGTGTGAATATTACCAATGTCAGTTTTAACATTAGCCATGTCAGCCTTAATATTGCCAACATGGTGTGAATGGTACCTACTCTTTGCTGGGCTTCCTTGGATCCTTCCTGTAAATGGGACACCCTAGTTGTCATTGACATTGCACTAGTTTGCAAACCGCCAAGCATACCTCTAACATTTTCAATATCACCCTGTATATATTCTTTTACACACTCTGTTACTTTACTGGTCATCTTTTGAACCACTTTGTCAATGACCTTGTCCATTTCCTTCTTTGCCTCCTCTTGTAGCTTGGCAAAGAGATCTGTCACCTCCTGTGTTGACATTGTTGCCATTATAACAATAACACACTTAAATGCTGTAAGGATACACAAAATAGAGCATACTGACTACACTTTGAGCAACCAATTTCTTCAATACTTGGGTATTTTTCTACATAGCGTTAACTTAATCTAGTATCTTACAACTATTCTCCCTCTATTTCATTGTTAATTGCAGCAATCATCCTTACGTGACCTCAATCAACTTACTACCGCATAAATCCTCAATACCATTACTAAACTGATTTAAATTTATTATGACTTGGTAAACACAGACCATCGAACCGGATAATACAATAAAATAGGTTCAGATCATAGGTTATTATTCAATAATTCCACCTACGTTTTTCCCATCACATGATTGTCCAACATCTGACCTTCCTAAAAGCAACTAGTGATCACTCTAATTAACCATTCATGGCGTTACGAAAAATATTTCGATACCCTTGTTGAGATTGTCATTCCAACAGACTAAATTCTCAACTGTGGTGCCAAAATCTTTATCCCCACGTTGGGCACAATTCTACATGACTGTACCCGTAATTATCATATAGTTGACTTGTCAAAATCCTAGAATGCAGAATGGATCGAAGAATCTTGAAGGTCCCGGCTGAAAACCTGAAAATCTCTCTGACAAGCAATCCTATGATAATCACACAGTCGCAGAGGAAGTGTTATGGACAAACTACACTGGACAAGGATGCTAACTACAATAGGAGCATGAGATCCTTACCTAATCTCAGGTCGGAATGCGATAAAGGTGCCACATACCATGATTACACACTTTCCATAACACAACCTTACTATAATTGAAATAAATCACGCAAGACCCACTTGTAAAAAGGAATGAAGCTACTTTATTGCCGAAAACACCAGACAATAAATAACAATAAAATAGAAACAGATAAAAACATATAAACTCCCACTCATCCACAACAAATCTAACATCCACACGCTAAAACAGCTGAGCTTAACACCCCCAATGTATCATGTTTACATTGCCTCCCTCAACTGGAGTTTAAATATTGAAATTAATTTTTTTTAAAGAATTTAAATATATCGAAAACTTTTCCAAAAAGTTTCGTTCAAAAGTGAATTTAAATTTTAACACTACTATATTTTACTTTATACACCAAAACTCCCTTTTATAATTTAAAAAGATCAGCTGGACTACATAAAATGTCCATCAGATATTTTCAGATAGCTGCCATTGCTATACACAATCAGCTGTTTCCTTCTCATCCGGGATTCATACATACAAATGACTAATCCCCCAGACATCACGCATTCTAGTAAAAAAAAACTAATTGACAATGTTCCTGAAAGAACACTATTCTTCCCTTAATGTTTCATAAAATAATTCGGAGAACAACACATCTCTCCATTTCATCGAAAAATCCCCCAAAATATCACACACATAAATCATATAATACAATCTCTCACTCACCTTGTGTTGCATACAAGTGTTTCTCCATTCAAATTAAAGAACACGTATGATGGAAGCTTAATATTTATATTAGCATCGCAAAATAAATTATTATTATTAGCGACAACAGCAAAGTTAAATAAAAGAAACGAACAACACCTATAAAAAGGTTTAATATTTACAACGGACTAGTTATGCAAGTTTAATATCTAAACTGTCCCTCCATGTCGAAATACTACAGCAATATTATTATTATACTTCTATGCGAGAAGTAAACACGTCAAAGTGTAGGTTAAAACTACCTTCCTTCATATTTCATAATATATATGGCCATCGCAATTACTTCAAGTAATTTATAAAGTTAAAGTTCAATCAATACTAACACAGACTATTAATGTCTTACTCTAGGTTTCTGTTTATTCCGGGTTTAATATGATCATTCATTTAAGAACACCTCATATGATTATTAATTCAAGATTTTTAATAAAAATTTAATAGAAATTCAGAAACATAAATTAATTTAGCAGATCACCTAGCTGTTCCGCATGCCTCCTTAAAATCGTATAATCCAACTAACACATTCTTAGAATAACAGTGAGTTACACCTAACTCAAGTTCACTTCACTCAAATGCTAGAAATAGCATGATATAACATTACAGCAACAAGTTAATAAGTTTCTTAATTAATACGGTACTTTTTCTTCGTATATGCACACTCAAAATATTTCATCGCAGCTTTACACTTCATCAAAGTTATACGGAATGACGTCATCGTATACTATTTTACCATTTCATCACTATTCGGAATAACCCTTCGCAAGGGTTACAATAAATACCTTAATGCGGAATTACCCATCGCATTCCCAATAATAAATTCAAATGTGTGTCTAATATTGACTTAATTAACTGTTATAATATTGTTCTGCATATTTATACATCAGAACAACTTCAAATGTTGGTTACAAGATGGTTCGGATTATTAATAATCATTGAAATGTGTACCGGTGAGTTAGCCGAGGTCGTTACGGCATGACTGCTGGCAGTCGCTCACATCCGGGAGGCGAGGTGGTTCGAATCCCCCCGCCGGCAACCTTGAAGATGGTCTTCCTTCCAGGCAAATGCCGGGGTTGGTCCCTAAGTGTAGGCCACAGCCGCTACCTTCCAATTCCTAGCCCTTACATTCCAACTCCCCCCCAACGGTACTTGTAGCTCACCCATTGGGTGTCCGTCTCGAAGCAGCTACAAAACTGGTGAACCGAACATGTCCTCGGACACTCCCGGCAACGCTAAAAAAAATGAAATGTGTGTAGCATTGACTCTCTCTGCAAGTTTACTAAGCACAGTACATCTGGAATCAATTAAATGTTCCTTAAATATTTAATAAAAAAGTCCTCTCGGCACGCCGGAAGGCGGAGGTAGATTTCACCGGACAAACTTGGGGATAGGCGAAAATAGGCAATAATGTGCAGATTTTCGTAGAAGGATCAGACCTCATTTATTGCGAGAAGGTATTTTATAATTGGAGCTTAATTAACTTTGTTTTTCGTCATTTTATGCTTATTTTAAACATTTTATTATCTTATGGGAACGGTAACCTTCTTGTCATTTGGGGTCCATTTTTATACTTGTGGTCACACTATCCTTATGCAAGGTTTACACACTGATGTGTAACTATGTAACGGTCTGTTACTTCTTCACGCAAAATTATATCTCCCGCTGAGATTTTGGTTGGTTCCTCAGTTTAGGGGCTGCGACAACGCGGTCATGTAACCCCGTGTACTTTGGGATGGCTGTATTAGTCTGTAATTCAGGTAAGGACTGCAGACGGTCAATTTCAAGCAGTAGTTCCTAATGTTGCTACCAGGTACTACCGTCAACGACACCTAGCTGTGAACTTGGCTACTAGATGCCACCGCAACCAGCAACTCGCAACGAACGTTGGAACTTCCCCTCCAAAGGAAAGCATACTGAGGGATTTTTAGCGCTCTTAGAAAATCCGACGACTTCGGCTGGCTTTGAACTCGCGACCTTGGGCATAGACATTCAGCATGCTACCAGTTACGTCACCGAAGCCGCTTCACACTTAGATGGAAATCTGAATCTGATCTCGTGCATGTGCGTTATCTTGGCAACGTCTGATGGCTCATCCCTCCTCAATTTAGTAGTGTTGCCATGGCAACCACTGATAGCTCTTGGCATTTTCTTATAATTCTGAAATTATTTTTCTCATCCCTTGGCATAATGGTGGGTTATATCAAAAATTCTTTCAGACAAAAGTTTTAGGTAATTATTAGGGGAATATTATCCATTTTGTACGGTTTTGATATTGTGCCTATTAAGAGAGATATGATTAATGTTTCCCGAAAAACCGACTTTTTCCCACCCCTTTGGTCAATGGTTGGTGCTATAAGAAAACTCTTCAAACATAAATTTTTGGGCTTTATCCGACACATAGTATGAACGTTGAACGGATTCGATATTTCACATATTAAGAGAGTTATAGCAATATTTCACTTTTTCGAAAAAAGCCCCCCATTTTCACCCCCCCCCCCCCCCCCCTTTGACCGATTTAGCCCAGTAACGAATTCGAGCGAGATTTTATAGGTATACATATTCGGTAAAAAATTCAAAGTGATTGGTGCAAAATTACGGCAGTTATGGTGTCCACAATAAACTGATATACATATACATACATAAATTATATATAACTTTTGAACTGACGGTGGTTTTGGGGTCTGGGGGATGTGAAACGGGAAGATATGTCGAAATTTTCCGGAAGTCGAAACATGGTACCCATTGCAATAGTTAGCTTTCTAATGAAATCTACCTCTGGTTGGTTCCTCAGTTTAGGGGCTGCGACAACGCGGTCATCTAACCCCGTGTACTTTGGGTGAGTGTAGAATCTGTCTGATACACGGTGTGAATTGTAATGGCTGTATTAGTCTTAATTAAGGTAAGGACTGCAGACGGTCAATTTCAAGCAGTAGTTCCTAATGTTGCTACCAGGTACTACCGTCAACGACACCTAGCTGTGAACTTGGCTACTAGATGCCACCCCAACCAGCAACTCGCAACGAACGTTGGAACTTCCCCTCCAAAGGAAAGCATACTGAGGGATTCTAGCGCTCTTAGAAAATCCGACGACTTCGGCCGGCTTTGAAACCGCGACATTGGGCATAGAAGTTCAACATGCTACCAGTTACGTCACCGAAGCCGCTTCCCACTTTGTCAGGCGGCTTCGGTGGCGTAGTCGGTAGCATGCTGAGCTTCTATGCCCAAGATAACGGGTTCAAACCCGGCCGAAGCCGTCGGACTTTTTAAGAGCGTTAAAAATCCCTCAGTATGCCTTCCTTCGGAGGGGAAGTAAAGCCGGCGGTCCCATGTCATAGATTTATGGCATGTTAAAGATCCTTCCACTAATTGCACCTGTGTGAAGCTAAATTGGATAGGTTAAGAATGTACACAGCGCTCTTAGGTTTCTATGTTCGTTGCCAAGAGCCGACTGCGGCGGCGTCTAGTAGCTCAGTTCTGAACTTGGCCTCGTAGTCGTTGACAGTGGCGCTTGGCGGCAAAAGTAGGAACTATCTGAAAAATTGTATGTTGCAGTACTTAAATTAACAAACAGATAACACACACTAATACAGTCATCACAATTAACACCGGTTATCAGACAGATTCTACACACACCCAAAGTACACGGGGCTACATGACCACGTTGTCGCAGCCCCTAAACTTAAGAACCAACCAACCAACCACTTAGTCAGATTGAAATACTTAATCTGATCTCGTGCAAGTGCGTTGTCATGGCAACGTCTGATGGCTCATGCCTCATCAATTTAGTAGTGTTGCCATGGCAACCACTGATAGCTCTTGGCATTTTCTTATAATTCCGAAATCATTTTTCTCGTCCCTTGGCGTAATGGTGGGTCATATCAAAAATTCTTTCAGGCAAAAGTTTTAGGTAATTATTAGGGGAATATTGTCCATTTTGTACGGTTTTGATATTGTGCCTATTAAGAGAGATATGATTAATGTTTCCCGAAAAACCGACTTTTTCCCACCCCTTTGGTCAATGGTTGGTGCTATAAAAAACTCTACAAACATAAATTTTTGGGCTTTATCCGACACATAGTATGAACGTTAAACGGATTCGATATTTCACATATTAAGAGAGTTATAGCAATATTTCACTTTTTCGAAAAAAAGCCCCCCATTTTCACCCCCTTCGACCGATTCAGCCCAGTAACGAACTCGACCGAGATTTTATAGGTATACATATTCGGTAAAAAATTCAAAGTGATTGGTGCAAAATTACGGCAGTTATCGTGTCCACAAGAAACTGATATACTTATATATATATACAAACTTTTGAACTGACGGTGGTTTTGGGGTCTGGGGGATGTGAAACGCGAAGATATGTCGAAATTTTCCGGAAGTCGAAACATGGGACCCATTGCAATAGTTAGCTTTCTAATGAAATCTACCTAAAAATACGAACATATCGTTCCATACTGACGTAAGCTCGACAATGCCATAAAGTCCAGACCACAAATGTCTCTGACGTTACAACATGCTCTATGAAATGTTTTGTCTTACAAATGTTCCACATATCTGAGTTCGAAATTGGATCAAGACGTCTATAAAAATCGTCGATCAATAAAAACAAATAATAAATCCTCCAAAAGATTTATGTTTCCTCAAAGCTTGGTCACGATAGATCAATACTATCTCAAAATAAAATAATTGTCAGGTGAAACTCACTATCAACTCAATATCAAAGTCACTGTATCTTAAATACACTTGGCAAGTCGATGAAATCGTCCTAAATATTCATGGCAAAACCATAAAATGACGAAGAGATTATCACACAATCTCAATTAAATGTATTAATAAATCGTCTGTCGCTTCCTCTAAAATATCTTCCCGTAGAAAAATACCCAAGGCTAATCCTCCACAAACGAATAATAAAAACGTTGAAGACAAAAACATGAATATAATTAAAAATCTTTAAATAAGATTCAAAGAAATTCCAAACATGGAAATAAATTCCATATGATTATCTTGTAGATTAAATTAATGCCAAAAGAAATTAAAGTTGGAATCGAAAACGAAAATATCCAATGCTAAAGTTTACTGAAAATACCACAATCAATTGAAGACAATAGGCAAAACTTCAGTAGAAAATTGGTGCTCAACATGTATCAATCTACTCCAAACCTACGAAAAACGGTGCAATCGCTGTACCTTAATAGAAGTTCACGATGAATTGTAGCGAAGAGAAATTACCCAGATGAATTGGTAATTCGGTTCCAGCCCAGGATCGAACTGTAGTTCCCCATGATCCACAAACAGCCATCTCGGTCATCGAACTCGCGTTCCTCCAAGAGCACCTCCTGTCGTAGATTGGACTCGAACTGTAGCTCTCCTGCTCGCTTGGACTGCCATCATCTCCCGTCAGAAAGCGTCTTCTAAAACCTTCTTCCGATAACTCTTGGAAACCTCCATGTAGAACGAGCAATACCGTTGAATAACGTTCGGAAAAATAGACCATATATTGCTTCGAAGATGTGATGAAGTCAATTGGTCGCCCAATGCCGTGATGTACACACATCAAAAAAAGTTTTGCATCACCTCGGTTCCAAGAGTTCCGGAACCTTTAAATACAAAGGGAATAGAGATCAACACAAACAACATTTCAGCTCGTTTTATTGCTCATGAGACCCACACATTGCATGTTGTACCATCATACAGCTAGACTTTCAGCATTTGTGGTCCAGATTGCAGTACACACCACTACCTCTAATACCCAGTAGCACGTCCTCTTGCATTGATGCATGCCTGTATTCGTCGTGGCATACTATCCACAAGTTCATCAAGACACTGTTGGTCCAAATTGTCCCACTCCTCAACGACAATTCGGCGTAAATCTCTCAGAGTGGTTGGTGGGTCAAGACGTCCATAAACAGCCCTTTTCAACATATCCCAGGCATGTTCGATAGGGTTCATGTCTGGCGAACATGCTGGCCACTGTAGTCGAGCGATGTCGTTATCTTGAAGGAACGCATTCACAAGATGTGCACGATGAGGTCGAGAATTGTCGTCCATGAAGACAAATGCCTCTCCAATATTCTGCCGATATGGTTGCACTATGGGTCGGAGGATGTCATTCAGGTATCGTAAAGCCATTTCGGAGCCTTCCATGACCACCAGTGGCGTACGTCGGCCCCACATAATGCCACCCCAAAACATCAGGGAACCACCACCTTGCTGCACTCGCTGGACAGTGTGTCTAAGACGTTCAGCCTGACCAGGGTGCCTCCAAACACGTCTCCGACGATTGTCTGGTTGAAGGCATATGCGACACTCATCGGTGAAGAGAACGTGATGCCAATTCCGTGGGGTCCATTCAGCATGTTGTTGGGCCCATCTGTACCGCGCTGCATGGTGTCGGGGTTGCAAAGCTGGACCTCGCCATGGACGTCGGGAGTGAAGTTGCGCATCATGCAGCCTATTGCGCACAGTTTGAGTTGAAACACGACGTCCTGTGGCTGAACGAAACGCATTATTCAACATGGTGGCATTGCTGTCAGGGTTCCTCCGAGCGGCAATCCGTAAGTAGCGGTCATCCACTACAGTAGTAGCCCTTGGGCGGCCTGAGCGAGGCCTGTCATCGACAGTTCCTGTATCTCTGTACCTCCTCCATGTCCGAACAACATCGCTTTGGTTCACTCTGAGACGCCTGGAAACTTCCCTTGTTGAGAGCCCTTCTTGACACAAAGTAACAATGCGGACGCGATCGAACTGCGGTATTGACCTTCTAGGCATGGTAGAACTACAGACAACATGAGCAGCGTACCTTCGTCCTGGTGGAATGACTGGAACTGATCGGCTGTCGTACCCCCTCCGTCTAATAGGCCCTGCTCATGCATGGTTGTTTACATCTTTGAGCAGTTTTAGTGACATCTATGAACAGTCAAAGGGACTGTATCTTGGATACAATATACACAGTCAACGTCTATATGCCGGAGATCTGGGAACCGAGGTGATGCAAAACTTTTTTTGATGTGTGTAGTTGGACATAATTTTACAATGTTCTAATTTCATATCGAAGGTTGCTCCGTGAAGTCCCCATGCTTCCATCTTGTGTACCCCTGGCGAATAATTTACTCAAACATTGCAGCTAACATCTTAACGGTGAACTGTCTTGTTAGAAAATATTGAATAAAAATGATCGTGAATATCCGTGGAATCGATATCTCACTGTAGTAAAATTGCAGCCTCACTCATATTATAATGCACGGAGCTTTGCAAATGTTAATACAATACTGCTTCAAATGTTCGGTCTGACCCGGCCTGGACTTGACTTGAGTGTGCTGCGCAGCGCGCACGTTCTTCCAGCCACGAGATAAAAACTTTTCTCCTAGCACACAGTTCACGTTCTTAAAACTGTCGAATCTCGAAATTGGGATGCCGCAGAATCCCTTATAAATGCTTGCATATCACACTCGCACTATACACTTGCTTATAAAAGCTTTATATTAAAGCTGGCTTCTCATTGTCCCACACACAAGCAATTTATAAAATACTGTAATTAAATACTGGATTCCTCTACAGAAGAAGTGCGGGCTTGCCCTGCTATTGGCACTCGATTACTAGTTCGGCTGCAGTGCTGCAGGGCCGTGCAATGGGCAAGGTGAAGCAGAGCTAGCGAGAAATTTACTCGTGCTGGCCGAGCGCAGCCCTACTCGGTCCATTTCTGAGCAGTGCAGCACGACAGCACACTAGCACTGCAGCGCTTAGTCGCACAAGCACTGTCCATCTGACCGGGCACTGCAGTACGTTTAGTACTCAGCGCAGAGCCTGTATACTAGGCGCACTAGAGCCACCATTTTGTCATATGCGTGTGGTCTGTCGTGCTCATAACGTCTTTTGTGCATGGGGAGGACAAAATTAGCATAGTGGGAGAGTCACACATTAATGAAACAAACCAAAGACGTATGAAGCATGATATTTGGACGCAAGGATACAGGAATTTGCATACTTTTTTGGGTGATATAGCAGGTGCAGCGAGATATGATAGTCCTAAAATAGAATCAAGCATATTGGTAATCATGCATGTGACAGTAACAGGGGCCGGTATGGAATCAGGAGAGTTAAAATAAAAATTTTAATTTGTTGACATAATGTCACAAACCAGCCGAGGTAGCTAAACACGTTAACGTGCATGGTCAGACTACTCCTAACTCGAAAGTCCACACACAGCCACTCCTTACATTACTTCATTAATTTCATTTGTCATTAACTCCTCTCATAAGATTGGCGTCATGAAGGAAATCATTCTCAATAGGAAACTGTCTCACCACATCCCCTACCTCATAGCAACCGGAATAATTATGGGTAGAACCAAGAAACTACATTAGGACCATAAAATTGTATTTCAATAACAAGATTCTGAATTCACCAAATGACTAGATTGATGCTCTTCAGGGATATGTGAGTTCGAGAAACATGCGTTAGTAATATAACAGCTTGGGCTTTCACGGCCGGCGTTCATAAATAAGTACAAGTTTTTCGGGCTTGTAGGCCGTGGTTCAAGCCTTTTCCTCAATCCACTGCTGACCAAGGAAAGGAGCGGAGCCCTTGATAATGCCGGACGCAGTTTCCGGTGAAACGTCGGGAGATATCCTGTCTGGACCACGGCCTACAAGCCCGAAAAACTTGTACTTAATTATGCGTTAGTAAATTCATCAGAATTTTAAAATGAAACATATTCCGTCGCAATCTAAGGTCTTTTATGTCTTTTATTCTTGTATTCAAGTCGCCTCCGTGGTGTAGTGGTCATCATGATTAGCTGCCACCCAGGAGGTCCGCTGTTCGATTCCCGGCTCTGACACGAAATTTGAAAAGTGGTATGAGGACTGGATTGGGGTCTACTCAGCCTCGGGTGGTCCAAATGAGTAGAAGGGGTTCGACTCCCATCTCAACCATCCTCGAAGTGATTTTCCGTGGTTTCCCACTTGGTCTTCGGGCAAATGCCGGGGTGGTACCTATCGTAAGGCCCCGGCCGCCTCCTTCCCTCTTCCTTGCCTAACCCTCCCACTCTTCCCATCTCTTCACCAGGCCCTTGTTCGCCTTGCAGGTGAGGCCGCCTGGGCGACGTGCCAGTCACACTCCCCAGTTGTATCCCCGACTCAGAGTCTCAAGCTCCAGGACACTACCAGTGGCGGTAAAGGTGGGATCCCTCGCTCAGTCCGTGAGAAAAGCCAACCCTGGAGGGTAAACGATAAAAAAAGAAAGAATTCTTAGATTCAACATGGCCTGAAACAATACCTCGTGGAACTTACCTACACATAAGATATACGGCAAAATAAGCAAGAAAGAAGACACGAAATCCTTCAAAACTTTGAAGATTTAGGACAATATTCATTATTTCAACACTATGGAGACCAAGAGTGCTATTCATTATAAAACAATTAGCCTATTTTGCTCTGAAAATTATACAATATGTTGTCTGTCATTCTACCAGCTTGTCTGTATTTCTTTCGGTGGAGTGCCTAAAACTGTTTTGTTTGTTAGTTCTTGGAACTTTTCGACTTTAGGGTTATGGTACGCGAACCGTCTTCCTAACATACCAGGGGCTATGTAATGCCAAAAAATACGAAGAAATGTATGATATTATCGTTCGCCCAGTGTAGAAAATACATGGTATCGTGCAATTGATTGCTCTGACGATGAAAGAGACCACTTTGTGGTGTAACGGCTAACATTCTTGGCTGTCGCCCCAGTGGTCCGGGTTTGATTCCCTGCCCTGCCACGAAATTAAATTTCGGTTTGGGGTACTGAAATTGTATCGATGATACGTAAGTCATCGAAGCGGTGCTCATTTTGATGACTTGCGACAGGCCAGTGGGAGCGAGTTTTCTTTTTTTATACATTCTTATTCTGCAATTCGAATTGAGAGCACATCACTCTGTAGAGTTGTTAGAATAGCTTCCGTAAAATATTCTCAAAGGCCTATGCTACAAGGGGCCCTCATGAGTTAATCCAATTACATATGTGTATGTAGGCTAATACAGATATCGTATTTAAGACATTTGATTTTCATTGCATTCTAAGTTCTGGGCATAGGAAAACCTCGAAGCCAATTTTGTAATTTTCAGTGAATGAACATCCAAAGTGTAGTAAGCATCATGTAGGGAAACTGTACCAGAGAGAGCATGGTGACATAGTGCATAATTTGTGCTTGTACAACGAAGGAGGTTGTCAGGACGGTGATGATGATGAAGATGGTGATAACGATGAAGACGATGATTTACTAGTTAGGAAAGGGAATATAAATAGCTGATACTTAAGACTGAAGCGGATCTATGGTAAACACAAAATGAAATTGCAGGTTGATTGCGAAAGTACAGAAACTATCCAATCACCATATTTTATGGAGAAGGACTAATCCAGAAGTAGACATGAAAGGGAGTAGCCTAGCACAAATAGGTGGAAGCAAAGGATGCTCTAGTGTGAGACCTCCATAGGCGTAGCCAGGACTCTGTATACTGCCAACACTGTGGAGTGCCTGATACCCTAGCTCACGTTCAAAAAACATAGTTAAGAAGGGGATTTACTACAAACGTTAGGAATCGCCGAAATAGATCTAAGATGCAGCTGTAACATTTCAGAAATGTTACGCGATCCATGTTTTCGTGTCTTTCTCGTGTTAGAAGCAAAAATACAATGGGCATAATAATTGTTATTGGCCATACGAAGGATACAAGATTTATGCAGGACCCCACCATCAGATGTGAAGTAACCTTCGGCATAACAAAACAGGTCGTTTAGAGAATACGATAGACTTCAAAGAGAAGTGAAAGCTTGTGGTACGTTTTGAATAAGAGAGAGGAACAACAACAACATTTTTAAATCACTCATCAAGTTTGGGTATGCCTAAGTATAAATGACCTAATTTTGCTATCAATGAATTCATTCAATAATAGAGAATTCATCTTCAATGTACTCGGGAATAGTATGAGACGTAGTCTATTGGTACCAATAACATTTTATTGCTAGTAATAATAATAATAATAATAATAATAATAATAATAATAATAATATGAAGAGAAGATAAGAACGGCTTTACGAAGCCCTGTCGGTACGGGCTGGCCGTGCGTGCCTGAACTGACGAGTTCCAGCGTAGACAGTGCTGACAGTGTGAGGCTAGGTCATACGGCCCTAAAAGCACTTGCCAGGCTTGCAGGGTACCACGCCATACTATACACAGCTCGTCCGCACATGTAGCGAGCGGCAGGTGGGGAGAGGCTAGGACATGACGTCACGCGCTTGTGGCTTACTTCTTAGACTGCCCGTAAGGGAGCAGCAGGATAGAACATACTACAGGCACTAGCTACGCAGGGCCCTGCAGTGCGGGCTTCCTTAACCTTGAAACTGCTCACCCCTAGCTCTGCGGTCGACACTCGTCAAATCTCCAAACAGTAATGAACCCAGTTTCCAGTCCTGGCTCTCCCATCTGACTGAATTTCCGCCATTTTCCAAGAGTGGGGATACGATTGCGCGGGCTCCTTACAATGCTTATTACTTCATTCTGGAGTATTTAATCACTGTAATAACATTTGTCCATGGTTAATATTTAAATACAGTAACTTTTCATAAGATAATATCCTCTTCAATTGGTCGAAAATGGAGTAGATAACTGGCTTAGTTATGATCCCAGGGTCTTCTATCAGAGAAGTCTTCTCTGAATGGCTATCAGTACTCAGACATGTAACTCGTGAATACCGTATTTACCCCAATATAGGCGCAGTAACGCGTCTTCCCCAAGAGTAGTGGTTTTTGAACGGTTCTGGCACCACCGCCACCGCTCCACCACCCAAGATGGCGGCCGCAGCTGAATTTAACCTGGCCTAACCTAATCTACTTAACCTCTAACCTAACCTACGAGGTGTGATCAAAAAGTTCCAAAATAGCGGCCATAGCTTAACCTAACCTAACCTATCCTACGAGGTGTGATAAAAAGATCCAAGATGGCGGTCATAGCTTAACTTAATCTAGCCTAACCTAACCTCTAACCTAACCTATGAGGTGTGATCAAAAGTTCCAAGATGGTGGTCATACCTACGAGGTATGATCAAAAAGTTCCAAAATGGCGGCCATAGCCCTACCTAACCTCTACCCTAACCAACGAGGTGTGATCAAAAGTTGCAAAATGGCGGCCATAGCTTAGCCTAACCTAACCTAACCTAACCTCTAACCTAACCTACGAGGTGTGATGAAAAAGGTTCCAAAATGGCGGCCATAGCTTAACCTAACCTAACCTAACCTACGAGGTGTGATCAAAGAGATCCAAGATGGCGGTCATAGCTTAACTTAATCTAGCCTAACCTAACCTTTAACCTAACCTATGAGGTGTGATCAAAAAGTTCCAAGATGGCGGTCATACCTACGAGGTGTGATCAAAAAGTTCCATACTGGCGGCCATAGAGTAACCTAACCTAACCTAACCTAACCTCTACCCTAACCTACAAGGTGTGATCAATCGTTCCAAAATGGCGGCCATAGCTTAACCTAACCTAACCTAACCTCTAACCTAACCTATGAGGTGTGATCAAAAAGTTTCATGATGGTGGCCATAGCTTAACTTAACCTAGCCTTACCTAATCTCTAACCTAACCTACGAGGTTTGATCAAAAAGTTCCAAGACGGCAGTCATAGCTTAACTTAACCTAGATGAGTCGCAACTGAACGCTCGGCTACGCTGACCCTTTAGCCTACATTCTCAAGAACTTTGCCGATATTTCACGAAAGCATGATTAGATTTGGACATGTGACGTGTCAAATGGTTTGTCTCGAAGCCCTCTTTATGTTGTTAATAGGTTAAAGTTTTTGAGAACGAGGGAAAGAGACTTTTTAAGGGTAAAACCATGTTTTTAGTCATTTTGTTATATCTCGCAAACCAATAACGCTAGAGACGTGTACGAGGGGTGGTAGGACGCGGGGTGACACCCCCTTAAAGACTGTCGCACTCCCCCTGGAACAATGGTTAAATGAATGACAGATGAAATTTAATAATAGTGGAAAGTGTTGCTAGAATGAAATTGTGGCAGTGAAAAAAACTGGAGTACTCAGAGAAAAGCCTGTCTACCTCTGCATTGTTAAGGACAAATCTCACATGGAGTGACTGGGAATTGAATCACGGATCCAGTGGCGAGAGATTGCTATGCGGCTACCTAAGCCATGGAGGCTTTAAGGCATGAGTGGCATACACCCAGTCTCTGAGCTACAATAATGAATCCTAGGAGATAAAAAAAATCCTAATGGGTTGGTGTGTTTTAGCGCTAGGGCTAATGCACACAGCCTAGTACACGGGGCTCATGCAATTTGAGGACAGGTCAAGGGACCTGAGTGTGAAACTTGGTGGATGGATGTGTTCTAACGAGTCTATTGTAGTTGAACGAGAATAATGCACGTTCTTAAGATGTTACAACTGGAGAGATTTTAAGTGCAGTAAGCCGACTTGTTATTTCCGGTGTCATGTTGCTGACATGGCAGAGAGCACACAGTTCTGTTGCTATGGCTGACGCTGCAGAAATTTACAACCGCAGGTGTTCATCTTGACAATGGATAATGCAAAGTCAGCAGTCATTGGATATTACACAGGTGTTCCTATTGTACTTTGGAGTCGCAGGTGTACGGGAAAGGAATTGCAATGATCTGCAAAAAAACTGCTGACACGAGCGATATGAGCCTATATAACAGAGGTGTCATATATATTTCCCTACTGTCTGTCTTTATTACTCGCTACGAGTGAACAGTGCTCTATTACTGCTCAAACATTTGCAAAAGCCTTTTGGTGGAAAATCATTAAATTATTTTGTAAGGCAAGTACTTATTTTTAATGGATCATTTATTACTAATTGATGTTAAAGTTATTGATTGGAATGTATTTATTGATTGGTGATTTATTTGTTTACAGATAATTGACGTACCTGTAGGTTAGCAGATTCCTGTACATAGTTCAGTCAGTGGCAGCAGTTGATAAATTATTAAAGGTAAGTACCCCCTCTAATAACTTTTAAACAGCTAGAGCGATATGTTCCAATGTTCACTGCAATATGTTAGTGACAATTGGAATATTTGATAGTCAAAGTTGGAACGACTTGACAATGGTGTGTGAAGCTAAATTTGTAGGTTAGAATTGATTACCGCTCTATTAAGTCTGATCGTTCGCTGCTGGGTGTCAGTGACAATGGTATCTGGTAACTAAAGTTGGAACTACTCAACAATGGTGTGTAAAGCTAATTTTGCAGGTTAGATTTGATTACCGCTCTATTAAGTCCAAACATTTGTTGCTAGGTGTCAGAGACAGAGGGAATATTTATAGACTTAACCTCAGCTTACCTAACATAACCTAACTTGACCTAACTTAACCTTGTCATATGACATGTTCTACAAGTTTATACTTGCTTTAAGACTGGCTATGATGTCACACTTAGTTCACCTAACCTAATGTAACATATCATAACCTAACCTAACCCCATCTAACCTAACTTCGCCTAACCTTACCTAACTCCATATAACCTAAATCTTAACAGCTTTGAACACATAAGTGAAATTCAACGTGTCTTTCCAAAAGAAGATGATTTTAATTTGATTCGTCAAAAGGGTATATTCCCTTATGAATATATTTGTCTGGATCGTCTTGAGGAATGTTCTTTGCCACCAAAAGATGCATTTTACAGTTCTTTAAACACAAGCCATAACAGTGATTACGAATATTTACATGCACAACGTGTATGGACGCAGTTTAACATTCAAACTTTAGGTGAATTTTCAGACATATATTTGAAGACAGATGTGTTATTATTAGCAGATGTGTTTGAAAATTTTCGGAATGTTTGTATGACAACTTATGACCTCGATCCTTGTCAGTATTTTACTGCTCCTGGGTTAAGTTTTAGTTCAATGTTGAAAAAGAAAAAAGTAAATTTAGAATTGATGACTGATATAGACATGTTTAATTTTATAAAATCATCAATTCGAGGTGGATTAAGCCAATGTAGTGGGCGATATTCTAAAGCAAATAATAAATACATGCCTAGCTACAATCCTTGTGAAGAGTCAAAGTATATTGTTTACCTTGATGCAAATAACCACTAAAAGATTTTCGCTGGCTAACACAACCTTAAATTGATGTTTTACATGTTAACACTTTAAATAATAACGATGAAAAAGGATATATTTTGGAGGTAAATCTTGAGTAACCTGAAGAGTTACATGATGAACATAATGATTTACCATTTTGTCCTGAGAATATGAAATCTCCATACATAACATCACGAACAAAAATGTTAATTGCTAATGTAAATGAAAAATGTAAATATGTAATTCATTATCAAAACTTAAAACAGTGTCTGCAGCATGGATTAAAACTAACTAAAATTCATCGTGTATTACAATTTCATCAGTCAGCATGGCTCAAACCATATATTGATCTGAACAATAATTTAAGAGCACTGTCAACAAACGCGTTTGAAAAAGATTTTTATAAACTCATGAATAATAGTGTTTTTGGAAAGACTATGGAGAATGTTGATAAGCGAGTTGATGTAAAGCTGATAACAAAGTGGGGGAATGATGGTAAAAGGTATGGTGCGAGCAACTTAATAAGCAAGCCTAACTTCCATAGCTGTTCAATTATTCATGAGGATTTAGTTGTAATACAAATTAATCGTCTTAAAGTAACTTACAACAAAACCATATATGTGGGTTACGCCATTCTAGAATTGTCAAAAACACATGTATGAATTTCACTATGATTATGTTAAGAAAAACTATCATGATAATGCAAAATTACTCTATACAGATTCCTTTATTTATGAGTTTAAAACTGATGATTTTTATGAGGATATCTAAACTGAGCTAAATAGGTTTGATACAAGTGACTATCCCAAGGATAATATTTACCATTTACCTCTTGTAAACAAAGAGGTTCTTGGAAAATTTAAGGATGAATGTGCTGGTGTTGTTATAGACACCTTTGTATGCACAAAATCTAAATCATACAGCTATATGACAATTGAAGATGTAGTAATAAAAAAATTATTAGGAGTAGAAGAATGTTTTTAGTAAAGAGTTAGATATAAGTAATTATAAGAACTGTTAAGTCAGTAACCCACCTATATTATATAAGAAAATGTGTGAATTTAGAAGTGAAAATCATCAGCTACATACCAATTTGCTGAACAAAGTTGCTTTAAGTAATGAAGACAATACACGATTCATTATACCCAACTCATTTAATACTTTTGCTTGGGGAAACAGTTGCATTGACAACTATTACTTTACTTAAGTCTAATGTTCACCATATTGTATTATTTGTAGTGTGTTTATATTGTAATATAATTTGTAAAAACAGTAAGTATAATGTATAATGTTAGACTAGTGTAGTTAATTATAAGTAAATTGCTTTTTTATATTATGCTTAAAAATAAATTTTAAAAAATTTTCAAAATGTGAAAACTGAACAAGGGTAATGTAAATAAAATGTGCTATTATAAAATGTATAAAAAAATTGTAAATATCCACGTGTGAAAAAATAAAAAATCAAGAAATGACTATAATCATTTTTTGTATTTAAAAAACTTGCTCTAGTAAACCTTGTTTTTTATTTCATAGACAATAGGGCTTTTATAAAATAGAATAAAAAGAAATATCAATTTCTCAATCCTTTTTTATGTTTATCAACACAAAAGCCATCACTAGGATAGGCTACATGAAGTTAGGTTAAATGGTGTTAGGTTAGGTTAAGATATATTACATTAGGTTACGTGAGCTAAGTGTTTTAGCTATACTAGCATTCTTAGGGAATATTCAACATTTTAATATTTTACTCGTTTTATATTGTAAATTATTAACAATTAGGAGTGTATTGCTTAAGACCACTCTATTTCTAAACATAGCTAGAAACTGTCAATGGTTAACAATTGCATTAATAGTAGGACGTTGGGGATAGCAATTTAGAAAAACAAACAATACCCATACAATATTTTTATTTATTTAATGTAAGTACGTATACAATAGTTACATACAAAATATATTTTTTCTCTATTTCTATCTAATTCTTTTTGATCTTCTTGCAATACCGTACTACCTCTTGCATATCAATGGCAGATGACCTTGTAGTTGAGCCAATTCAACAACACCTTTTGCATAGTCTGTGATGTTAATGACACTTGAGATGTGGAAGATGGATTAAACATAACTTTTACAACAGGGGTTAAACGTTGCCGAATAAACAATGCACTATTTTGAGTGGCAACATTTTTCTTGTACTAGCTTTTTAGCATTATCATGATTTTTGTTGACACTAACGGTGTTTTAATTAGAGCACTACATTGATGATCACTCACACTTAAAACCTCACCATTTCTACTTTTTAGATTGGCTCGACATTTTTTTGACCTCTGAGCATTGCCAGAATATTATTCCTTTTACATTGTGTCGTTTATAGTTATAAGAGTAGCCTATATAGAGTACACGTTGTTTACCTCGGTAAGTTGTAGTAAGTTCCATAGTAGCAACTAACCTGTTAGTATGATTTGCACACTACAAAGGTTATAACTCTTCTGGTAATAGAATTATTTAGCGTTGGCATTTATATTTCATATGTACAGTTTGAAGTGACAGCAAAAGTGAGAGAAAAGTGATAGCAAAGTGATAGAAAAATATTTCATGTATTGTTAAGAAATAGTTTAAGCGGTTATGTGGACCCATTACATAATAGCATGACGAAGCTCATTTTCTATATTCAATAGTTCTTCCTTATATTTAGTATGACCAGCCTGTTTACAGGCATGCAAGTGCTGAAGCCGCTGGATTAGCTGACTGGGGTTGTTCCAATAAATACATTTAAAAATGACTTTTTAGGGGTAAACAGAGCATTATCATTATCATCATCATCCTCAGCATCTTTATCACTATTATTATAATCACCATCATTGTAATCAACATTATCCTCAACATCACTAAAACTATTCAATTCCTTTTGTTTCTTTTCCACAGAGACTTCTTCCATAGTCTGTGTTGACTTTGATAGTGTTGAGGGTTTCTTAGACGTTGACAACTGTCCTAACATGACTTTTTGAGGACAATCTTAAGTCCTTTTGAACAAACACTGCACTATCTTGAGCAGCAATATCGTTTTCTTGAACTTTCTTTTTAGCATTTTCATGATTTTTCGTAAACAGCAACCGTGGTTTGTTTGGTGCACTGCACTACTTTGATGAACACTCACACTTAAAACCTTTCCACTTTTACTTTTTAGATTGCCTCGACATTTTCTTGACCTCTCTTTTGATCATCGCCAGAATATTATTCCATTCACATTCTGACGATTATAGTTATGAGAGTAGCCTTGATAGAGGGCACGTTGCCTACCTTTGTTGGTTGTAGTAAGTTCCATAGTAGTAATTGACCTGTCAGTATGATGTTCACACTACAAAGGTTACATCTGGTTTTGGTGATGGAGTGACTAACCATAAGCTTATATATACTGGCTTATGTGTTGGCTTTTGTGTTGGCTTTTATGTTGGCGTATGTATTGGCTTTTGTGTTGGCTTTTTCGTTGGCTTTTGTATTGGCTTATATATCGGCCTTTGTGTTGGCTTATTTGACAAGTTAGTTTTGTCAATGTATTTAGTGGATTTTTTTTTCTTGGTCTTGGAAAGTATCTCAAAGAAATGATATATTTAAAGACTTTGTGACAGATCTTAGATCTCCACAGACACTCCTCATTATTTATTATTATTTATTTACTACGATATGTCATCTTTATATCAAGTAATTTACTTTTTCACTTATGGTTGTTTGCGTCATGGTTTCATATTTTATGTTAGTTATAAGTTATCGGGACATGTACATTTTAAATTATGTAATTTTGTCGGAAAGTGCAAATTTAGGGATTTTCAGTAAGTTAGTTGGCAATGGACTGATGGGCTTGAGTTTATATGAAGAAAGCATCACTACGGTGTGTAACGTTATTGATGACGGAATTCCTTTTACTCGGAAGGATTTATGATAAAAGGATTATTGGAAGACTGGATCCGCTGCTACTTAGCAGATCTCGTGGTACTTCAATAATGGCATTAAAGAGCGATACGGACCGTGTCGAACTAATGCGTTACGAATTGGAAATAGTGTATGATATAGATGGCCGTGTACGAACCTTTTAATCTATGGAATTGCGCAGACTTGTGATTATGTTATCCATGTCCTTGGTTGTTGTTGGTATCACAGTATAGATACCAATACAGTATGGACACTTCGGCAAAACCGGAAGAACGGATTTTCAAAAAAACAATTGATAAGGGGGAGCACCAATACACCTGTAAGCCGCTAGGTAGCACCACTTATGGACAACCACATGATAAACAGCTGATTGATGAATGTATATTTTATGTCATTTATTTAACTCTATTTCAACACACTAGCTCTCATTATAATCAGATATTTTAGGAAAATAAATAACAAGAAAATAGAAAGTGTTAATACTACTGTGTTTTAATTCTAAGAAGTGTGGAATTTAATGTTTAACACCACATTCCTCCTCCAGTCCTGTGGTGTCGCATTGTGATTGCATCGTGACGATGAAAGGTTATGATATGTTTTTAATGATTAAATTAACACACGATATATTGAAAAGTGTGGGGGAAATGTGGATTTTGTTTCTTAAACTTTTGTAGTCTGAGATAATGCATTTCAAGTTTTCTACAGAAACTGTAAATAAGTGTTAATTTTTAATGTTACTTAGCTTCCTAACGTAAATACCCGGGAATTTATTTAGTCAATAAAAAGTCATGTTGATGGGTGGGGACAGCCTTATTATGCAGTGTTATTTTCACATTTCATGATATGCCTAGGCTACTTCTTACTCCTTATTTCTTAGCCTACTCACACTTCCGTTCATTATCTTGTGTTCCAAGAAGAATTCAATACCGGTACTGTAAGTCATGTGCTAAGGAATCTCTTTTCATTACCTTTATTAGTTCCACGTCTTTGTATGCCTATTATAGGAGCAACAAGTAGCTTTCAGATTCAACAAATAGACTATACATTTACTGGTAGATTGTTTTGTTTAGCCTACAGATGGCCTAAAAATAAGTAAAGTAAAGCTGAAATACAAGCTCAGGGCTTACAGTAAGTAAACCGGCCAACCACCCTTCGTACAGAGGCCTGCTTCTTTAATCCTAGAAGCCAAGGTCACACCCAGATCTCCATTCGGAGATCCTAAAGTCGTCATATTATAGTTTTGGACTGGGTTTTGATTCTTGGTTAATGCATGTTAGAATTCCAGAGTTGCATCCCGTGGTTCAAATTCCAAATATAAAAAAGAAAGGTTCTGTGGCTTATGATCACGAGAGCCACGTGAAGCTACAAGTTTGCTTTGCTTTCTGTCGCTAGTGAATGTAATAAAGTAATATAACTGGTAAATAACACTATGTGCAATGGTGTCGCCAATCAATCAAGTAAAACGCTCAGTCCTAAACTTGCTCTAACCATAGCTTAACACCAATCAGACCTAACTTTAACCTCGTCACGACTAATAAGTTGCCATCTATCCGCACCGCACTTTTTACTTGTCAGTGGTATGTCAACTCCTTATTCTCCCCATTCTGCAGAAATGGAGATAATGTAGGATGAGTTTTCCATGCGATGGATGGTTTTTACACCTGGATGAGAGAAATGTTAGGCTCATAATGCTGTGTTGCTTTTGGAGAGGCCTGGGGCAGGTCTTTCCAGTTGGTACCTGTAAGCGACATGTACATCATAGCAGAATTAATACTGGTCATTAGGAGGCCTAACTACATGCCATAGTTTCAGTTACTAGGCCCAAGAGTTAACAAAGGGCTATCGTGGTGTTATCAGTTCACACTCTGCGCAGAGTGCTGGGATTCAGTTTCAAGTCGTAACAGCAGTCTTATTTTAAACACTAAAGTTTCAAAGTATGTATAATTTTATTAATGCAGCCAATGGCCATGTACTTTTCTTTTCAGGACGGGTCAGGGAAGGGATATTGGAGGGAAATTGGCCGTGGATTTATTGAAAGGAACCGTCCCGGCATTTGCCTGGTAGTGAAAATGGTAAACCACGAAAACCATTTTCAGGACGGTAGAGGTGGGATTCGAACTCACGCTCTCCCGATGCCAGCGAGGCACGAGATAGCACATTAGCGCTCTCTGCCACCAAGGCCGGTTCAAAGTAGGCCTATGTATGCCTCTTGGTAAGCTATAATCTGGAGTCATTTATATAACCATATTTTTTGACATACCGGTACTGTATATATTATTATAGTTCCAATTAGGACCTCTTTGGTCTATGACCCGTGTACTTGTGTGTGCATGGTATTTGATAATCAGTGTTGTGGTGAATGTAATGTAATTGTTGTTTTAAGGGGCGGATCTTCGAGGTCATCTGCCCCTAGAGTGTTATGGTGACTAGCAGTGTTTGTAACTTGAACAGTACTCCAAAAAAGGTTTTGCATATTGGGATTTAGTGTTTTGCTATGTGTACTATCCTACCAGCGAATTGTTACCGGTGGCGGAAATCGGAACTAATGCACTCCGCCCAGCCACACTCCTGCGATAGACGTGCAGTTGTCGCCAGAGAAACCTCATCGCATGTCATTTGTGTGCATGATTCGTGCTGGGTCGTGCGCTGTGCGGTGTGTTCTCATTGTACGACTGTGCATGCGTTCCCCCTCTTGGCCAGCAACCGCTCGCGGCAGCCATAGCGAGGCGAGCTGACGTAATGTATACACAACAGCCGTGCTCCACGTCTAGCAGTAACAATTCCCTGGTAAGGTAGTATGTAATGGCATACAAAGAAAAACAACACACAATATGTTGTGCAAAAGAGACAAACACTAAAAGCTTAACAAAAGTGGCAATCTTTTTCTAGTTGGGGCATATCAATACCATGTATGGCCACCACGAGCCCTAAGGCATGCTTGCCGACTAAGAGGCATACCGAACTACGAACCAACCGGGTTTGGGGCAGATTATCCCACTCTTTGAAAGCAGCTTCAATCAGTTGCTGAATGTTTGTTTGTTTGTTTGTTAGAGGATTGGGACAGTGCGAAACTGCACTCTTAATCTTTTCCCATGGATGTTCGATACTGTTCATGTCCGCAGAATATGCAGGCCACTCCATTCTCAGTATGCCTTGCATCTGAAGGAACTGATGACCACCCTAGCTCGATGAGCATTATCGTCCACTAGTGTAAAGCCCTCACCCATTGTGGCAGCGAATCCTGTAACGACAGGTTTGAGGATGTTGTCTCTGTATACCAGACCGGTCATGTTACCGTGGATAGGAATTAGAGGCGTACGTCGACCAAACATGATCCCACCACAAAACATGACAATTTCCTTGCTGTTGGAGGCGTTCCTGGATGAAGAGCTTGTGAAATCTCTCACCCACCCGTTGCCACACTCGATTGCTCCTGTTGTATGGGTTTCTTCTCACGCCCAAGTACACAGGGCTGACGACCATGATGTACAACCTCCTACATGAAACAACAAGCATTAGCATAGCCACCTGGCTATGGCTTCATGAGACAGTGACGGCAGAGAATCCCAATCTTCGTGCTCCAATAGAGGAACAGTTCGACTATGGTATAATGCGCCGGATGTTACAGCCATTCCAATAGACCAAGAGGCACTAAGGAGCGATCTGGCCACCATGTTAGACAACTTCTGTACATCGACTGCAATCTGTTGTTTCATTTCAGGGGCCTGGACATCGTGGTCATTTAGCCCCGTGTACTTGGACGAGTGTGGAATTTTGATTGATAACCTGTGTTATTGTGATGCCTGTCTGAGTATGTGTATTTGCAATTCCGGTGAGGATTGGTAAGGAGGCGGCATTGGCTTTAACTTAGGAACCATCACAGCATTTGCCTGCAGAAGAAGTGGGAAATCTCGGAAGACCACTTCCAAGATGGCTGAGGTGGGAATCAAACCCTCCTCTTCTCAGTTGTGCCTCACGAGACTGAGTGTGCCCTGTTGCAGCCCTTAGACCAGAATTACATTCCTTGGCAGAGCCGGGAATCAAACCCAGACCTCTGGGGCAACAGCCAAGAATGGTAGTCATTACGCCACAAGGTGGTCCATGACTGCAATCTAGATCTGCTGTAAATATTCTCAGAATTGCTCATTAACATCACACATAGTATAGATATTTATTGTTATTTATGGGGCGGAACAGCAAGGTCATCTGTCCCTCTTAACACAAAATAATACAAATTTTTGTTGAGTTAAAATTTATAGGTGGATGCCTAATATTAATTTTAAAAATAATAATAATATGTATGGAATAAAAATTCAGAAAAGAAAAAGTTCTTTGAGCAAATGCACATACAGGTAAGGTATTTTTCTCACCAAGATACGATGAACTATATTATTAGTAGGGCCATGATTCTTATGCAAGATATGTTTACGTAATAGTAATAATGTGTGAGTCCTCCAGAGAGACTCGTGCGGGTATTTTTAAAGTTAACACCCATATACTGTACATTCTAAGAAGACTATTGAAACCGTAGTCTCCGAACTACCATTAAAACGAAACAAACAAACAAACCCCGTGGCACTACAGTCCATGAAGGGCCTAGGCCTACTAAGCGATCGCCACCCAGCCATTTGGCCTGCAGATTATGTGGTGACGCGTGGTGAGCGCCTCGGGTCCCCTCGGCCGTTAATCTTGGTCTCCATGAGCGTGGCGCTGCCTCATTGTCAGACAGCTATTCAATTGTCCTTGCGAGGCTGTGTACACCCAGTTCCAGCCCTCACGCCGGTTTCTGAAATCCCTGACGGAGCCTGGAATCGAACCCGAGGTCTCCTGATGCGAGGCAGGCGCGCTACCCCAACACCACCCGAGCTATATTACTCCATTTAATTGGGCATGCAAAATAATTTGAAGATGGAATGTTTGGTGCATGGAGCATTCTGGGAGGGGGGAAGGGGAATTAGAAACCATAGAAATTCACTTCTATTAGGACCAAGAGGTGGATTAGAATCCATCCCTTTTCACTTAGATCACCTCGTGGTGTAGCAACTAGCATTCTGGTCTGAGGGCTGGAACGGGATACACTCAGCTTTGTGAGGCAAAACTGAGAAGAGGTGATTTGATTCCCATCTCGGCCATCTTGTAAGTGGTTTTCCTTGGGTTTCCACTTCTACTGCAGGTAAATGCCGAGACGGTAAGCTACCCCTAACGTAAGGCCATAGTCGTCTCCTTCCCTATCCTCACCTAAAATTATAAATGCACACACTAATACAGCCATCACAATAAGGCAGTTTATGAGACAAATGATACACACATCCAAGTACACATGACTACAGGCCAAAATTTAAATTCTCCTTGGCAAAACCAGGATTCAAAACTGGGCCAACCAGTTAGAAGGCAGCTATGCTTACTTCTAGACCATGGCAGTAGCTGTGGAAACAATGGGCTTATATGTTTGGCTATTTTTATTTCTTGGATATGAATATTTCTTTTATCCCCTTACTTCACTCCCAAAGTCTTTATCGTCATAATTGACAGTGTCATGGAGCCCTTTCATTCTAGAGAAAAGGATCATCCATGCAGCCTCAACGTAGATGGAAAGTAGAAGAGGCTAAGAAAGGAATGGGGAAGTGACTGTGGTCTATGGGAAAGCCACCATCTCAGCATTTTGAGATGAGAAACAAGGAAGCTAACTTGAAATGACAGGTGAAGGGACATGAACCAACTTATTTCACAAACCAGGTCTTCAGTGTGGTGATGTGATTTGCAGTTAATGTTGTACAACATCCTTAGGCCTCAAACCCCAATCCTTCCATTTTCTAACGGGATGGGATAACCCAGAACTAATGGATCGTTGCACCTGTCTAAAACCATGGAGGATTATGTTAAGTCCTTTGGCGCTCCAACAATAAAATTGTAAGTTATTTTGATTTAGAAGTTATTGCTTTATGAGATTACTTCCAAATCCTTTGTTGTAATGCAATAAACAAACATTCCTGATATCGCCATGATCTCAAATCACTGATTTGATTTCTGATAGAGAGAGTCAGTTTTTGAAATAATGAACTGCTTCAGACCTGTCTATCACATTTGTTGACAACAAGACAAAACTATAGTTATCAGTCACAGAAGCTGCAGGTTATCTGACATGAATTCTAGTTTCTCCACTAAAAGGTAGCGATAAACAATATGTTGGTTTTTGGTGTAAAGATTTGCCTAGGTAGCTCCATTCAAAAATTGCACATTAATTTTCTTAGTAGGTAGCTAAAACCTTGCAGGTATAGTATTATTAAATTTCTTTCGTGTTAGACCAACTTAAATGTTACAGTATTTAGGAAGTTAAATTTGCTCCTCAATGACAATGCCAGGGCATTAAAAATCACTATTGAGAAAACCTCTTTACGATTAAACACTCGCTACCATATTTTATATACTCTAGGCTTCTAGGCCAACCAACTTCAGGATGTAGTCACAAAATTGGTGAGCTTCACCTCTGAAAATTGAAAACAGGAAAAAATAATGTTTCTTAAAAAAAAAAGTCAAATGTTTCCATGAAAATATATCAGAATACCCAAACATTTGCAGAAAAATATGCCTGTTTGAGTTGGAATGTTTAGGCTTTCATGGCCAGAAAATAAATTACTGCAAATTCTTCTAGGTACGGTACTATGGATATGATGGGGCACAGACATAGAATTCACTGTAATATTTGTACGAGTTGATTCTACATAAACCATGTAAACAAGTAAGTAATACTGTAATGCAGAAAAATGTGCGATTGCAAGCAGAAGTTTGTTCTTGACACTTTTCATTCTCTCTGTGGAGTTACTTCAGGAAGAATATAGTGGTCGTAACCAGATGTGGCTGGTTGAACAATATAGGGGAAATCTGCCGGGACCTTTCCTTTTAATAGGTCACAGGCTTTTCCAGTACCTTGCCCAGTTTCATTCATCTCTAATTAACTCTGATGAGTATAATATTTCTTGAATTGTAATCTTCTGTAAATCTTTCTGCCTAATCAACCCTTAAATGAATAAATAATGTGCAAATAGTAGGACATGTTCTGGATATTAATTACATCCTTCATCAGCCATTACAATTTTAGTATGTCATTATAAAGACACACCACTCTGTCCTTCACACATCCTTAAAAAGAAAGGAGACAACTTTTCCTAAGCATCACTTCACAAACCATACGATTCCTGACCCCCACAAAAATATGAATAATCAAACGGTAGAAATTAAAATTGATGCACATTCTGAAATTTATACCGTACCACATACTATGACAAGTGTAGCAAGCACAATGCCTATGCAACATTGACATAGAGGTACTGGTACTGGATACTTGAGATAAACATTTATACCAAATTCTACACCTTTAGCTTGTATCACATGAAACCTTGGCCATGTTTACAGCTAGTATTAAACAGATTATTTCTGCAATGATGAGAATCAAGTCCTTGCCCAACAATAGAATAGGATGTGAGTTGCAGCTTGCCATTATCTGAGGAATTTCCGACATCCCTGAACAGGTTTGAACAATGTGGCTTAATGTAAACATTGAAATCTGTTGCTATGACTTAAGATAACTGTAAATTTTAAAACCATTGAGCTTTAAAATGGTATATGAAACTTAAATTTATGAAAATGTTTGGATAGGCAGTAGGCTATTTTCATGTAGATTTATATAGAATATATTTATGACCAAGACATTACATTTTCGCGAGACCACCTCGTGGTGCAGCAGATAGCTTTCTTGGCTGTCACCCCCGTAGGTCTGGGTTTGACTCCCGGCTTTGCCAAGAAATTTTGATTCTGGCCTTAGGGCTGGAATGGGTTACAGTCAGCCTCGTGAGGCAAAACTGAGAAGAGGAGGGTTCGATTCCCACCTCGGCCATCCTGGAAGTGGTTTCCCTACTCAAGGCAAATGCAGGGATGGTTGTTAACTTAAGGGCACAGCCACCTCCTTCCCAATCCTATCCCCTATTTACAAATACACACACTAGTACAGCCACCACAGTAACAAAGATTATCACACAATAAGCCCACCCAATTTCTCAATTCCCGAGTGATATAAGTGCAAGGCTTGTTGACACCCAGAGTTTGGTGTTACATCTCCTCACTTATGCAAGGCTCCACTCTTGTATGATTATTATGTACCGGTATTCATTTTCAAATAACATGGACCTATACAGTATTGCTTTAGTGGTACCATGTTCTGCATGTGACATAGTGAAGAAAAATCATCCCTAGAATCGTTGCTGAAAGTATAGAAGTATCCAGGAATTTGATCAGTGTGTATCGAAGATACAGTCGTTGTTGCTTATTTTAAGGGCTGAGACATCGTGGTCATATATCCCCGTGTATTTGGGCGTGTGTGGAATGAGAGGGAGGTATCACTTGAGAAGAAATTGGGTGGGCTTATCATTTACATGGGTGGGCAAACTTTTAGTGGTCTCACAGAATTAAATAAAATTAAGGGCATTGTGATATGTCTATGAGTTAGGAACATCAAGGTTAACAGCCCTGGTTTTTAAGTCACACAGCCTTAATGCCATGCAGAGCGTAGTGAGGGGTTGCTAACCTCAATAGTTTGTCTCTGAAAGCAACACTATTTACAATTTTGATGGACTGGAGTACCTTGTCATTTCATGGGATTGTAGCTTTGGGTACACGACAATCCAAACTTCTCCAGAACTCTTCAGGAATAGCACAAAGTCCCATAGGTGAGGGAGCAAATGTTAAATCCGATTTGCATTGTAGCTTGTAATTAAAGCTCTTAATTCACTGTAAAGGGCTGCAGCTTAACAAATTACAGTTAATAAAACACATCAACTAACTTCAGTCAGGAAACCATTTACCTCCTAGGCTAAGTGGGGTTAGAAAACGGACACATTAAAGGAGACAATAGCTTCTCTAGGGTGGAGATTTAATGTTTGTTGGGCAATATTACCTAATCTCAGCCTAGCACTGCCCTCCTTGTGGTTTAAAACACTTCCTTTGAGAAATAAAGGCTACATACCCTATATATTGGCGTGTAGATTTGCCACGTTTGCCAGTAAATCCTCCTGATTACAGGCCTTTATCCAGTCATTATATCTGGATTAGGAATGAGGAATTTGTGAATTAATGGATAGGTGTTTGAGGGACTGACATCTCATGGATATTAAAACCAGAATTATTCGATGAAACGTGTGATATTTGTATTTACCGCTCCAATGCACGAGAAACCGGAATGCTGTTATGTCCAGTGTGACAAGAACTGCGCAATAAATTACCGCACATATGTTGGTTTCCCACATTTCTGCCATTGGTTAAAATGCAAAATTATATTTCTGAGTTGATTTTAATAATTACAAACAATGTTTTCTTCAGACAAAATCGACAGGCCGCACTCAATGAATACGGGTAGACTGCTCTCTCGCGGATACATGGTGAACCGTCGCCGCCATGCGTGCGTGCGTGCGGTGCTTCCGGAACCGGCCGATTCAAAACCATGACGAAAAATTTACATGGTAAAGGCCTGATGTGTCCTTACTGTATGGTTACTATACTGTGTTGGTATTCTTAGAACGCATTGATTTACGATAGATGATAACAAAGACGAACTAATTGAAAGTGGATGATTATAATAGTATACTGAGATATACTGCAAGATTATAGATTAATTGAAATTACATCATACCAAATAAATAAAAAGCACATACAATACCACTCAACGGCAATTAAGGTAAAAGCCCATATAATAGCACTCATGTCCTAGTCTTGGTTATCTCAATTAAAACATGTGATGTAATGCACTTTCTGACTAGGGTTCTGATAGTTTATTTGTCGAAGATAAATTTGTTTTCCACCATTATGCTATTACTGTTATACTTTCATTTATCAACAAATTCACGTCATGCCGTATGTTCCCAACTTGAATATGATATCGATTAATGCAGAATTGCCCCAAACCCCGTAATTTAGGAATATCGTGTTCTATTTCTTTTATACATATTTGAGCTAGTTACAACTTAACCTCAGCTCACCTAACATAACCTAACTTTACCTAACTTAACCTTGTCACGTGACATGTTCTACAAGTTTAGACTTACTTTAAGACAGGCTATCAAGTCACACTTAGCTCACCTAACCTAATGTAACATATCATAACCTAACCTAACCCCATCCAACCTAACTTCATTTAACCTAACCTAACTCTATCCAACGTAAATCTTATTTATTATGTTATTATTATGTTTTGAAAGTTAATCATAATGTAACTACTTACATAAAACCTAAGACAACCTCTGCAATATTGAATATTCTAACTTTGTATAAAATAAAACAGCATTGTAACATCATTTCCCTTTATTTACAAACTTTATATACATTTCCTTTTTTTTTTGTTTATTCATGGTAATATTTTTTTAGACAATACTAAAAACTAAAACATTATTGTTTTATACACACATATTTTCCTTTTTAGTCCATTTTCATTATATATATTTCCATTATTATTTGGCATTCGTGTTTTTTTATTTATTTAATTAAAACGTACCATACACCTATTGTTTTTAAAACCTTCATAAATTAGGTGTACAGGATGTATAGCATTATTCACATCTTGAAACACACTCTCTGACATATCATTAAACCGTGTAGGAAGAAATGTCTCAAAATTTTCACATACACAAAAGTACACGATCACCATATGCTGTTTTCAATTTCCGAATCTTCATAATGCGGAATGGAATATGCGTTGGCAATTCGCTGAGCTTTTTTGTGTCTAAGCCACATGCTTGCCATGTAGCATTCAGAACATTCATTGTAGTAGTCTATAAACAAAAGAAAAGCATATCGATTACACTCTAGAACACCTTGTAATAATTATGTTGGTATTCTTCATTGCACCATTCATTGTTAATAAATTATACTATTTACGCAAGAAATTCCCTAACTGTAGCAGACACTACTTTTCTACATATAGCACAAGTATTAAGTGTTAATGCACACTTGGCACATGCTATCAAGTGTCCACAAGGTAAAAATACAACACCTAGTTCTTCTTGATAACATATTTTACATAATTGTTGGTCGCATTTTTTAATCTGTTGGTGAGACAAGTCTGTTTTTTCAGCCTCATGTATTTGTACTGCATGTTCAAGCTCTGAAGGCAATTTTATGTCTTGGGCTGCAATCACGTTTTCTTTACGAATAGTGTTCACAAATGCTTGACCTTTACGCAACACAGTGTATCTACAGTTAGGTAACAAACGAGCGTATTCCACAAAAGGGTCATCTGTTATTTGCCAATCCTTTAACCCAAATCCACAATGAAAACATATTGTTTTGTCCCCTTCACCGGAATAAAAAAAAACCAGCTTCACTTAGCTCTTTTACAAGGTGTTTTAATATTAATGGCCAAATATTTTTATAAGATTCTAAACGTTTTTCAACAGGCCTGTACTGTGGATGTGCTGGCGCTTTAGTCTTGCGAACTCCCAATTTTTCAAAAACAGATGTCAATTCAACACAGTCTATTACATATGGACCACATATATCAACACTTTGGTTGGCAGGTAATACATCATTATTATTTATTCGTGATTGAGTAAAGTAAGTAGTAGCGAATGGACTTGTGGTTCGGTAAAATGGATATACTGGTATGTTACCCACATTTTTTCTAAGCATGAAAGGACAACAAGGAGACCATCGCAAATGGTCTCGAAAGGGATCGTCCCCTTCTTCCCAGTGCGAAAGTTCAACACTACAAAACACACACCGTACAACGTCTTCTCGGTTCAAGTAATAGAAACCAGCTGCAGCAAGTTTATATGCTGACAAAAAGCGTACAGGCCAAGGTTCAAATGTCAACCAACGATCGTTTTCTGATTTTAAATGTAACCCAGGTGGTAAACCCACTTGCTCACTTCTTGTATTTGATATTAAAGCCATGTTTTATAATAAAACTTTTTATTGTAAGTTATTAACGTTGCACAAGAGCACAGAGTACTTTAAAGCATAATATATGCTTGTTCACTGTCTGTTCACTACGTTAGTGGCGCATTACCACACCTAAAAAGAAACAAAATATCCAATCAACCAATCAATCAATACTTGTAAATAGAACTTTAACGTTCATTAGCATTAAAAGATCTAAAGACTATTGAAAAAACAAACTGTATCTCACCACTAACAGTAACCCATTTACTTAAATTTTTAATTTAAAAAAGCAGTCATTTCATCACTGTTAAGGGTCATAAACCAACAAGAATAAATAGTCTGGTTTATCTTGTTCTAACCTATGGATATTAGTTAAGTCCATAAGGAACAACATGCCAGTTGAATTTAAATTTTCAATTTAAAAAAACAAACAGGGCCTTTTTCTTTTTGTAGATTGACATGCATTATGGTCTTGTGCCGGTTGTCAATACACAGCCATTAACCAAGAAAGCAGTCATTGTCACAGTCATGTACAGGTAATGCATTTTGTCTAGGGGTTTCAATAGTGGTAAAATGGTATATCATTTTAAGTTAGTCTTACCGGAATTTTGAATAGCTCACTGCTTGGTAATGGTTCCACTTTAGAGCGCCTCGGGGTTTTAGCGACTGCTACATCTGTGAAGCTTTTCTTTCCAAATTTCTAAAAATAAATAAAATAAACCGCCATAAATACCAAAATTCAAGTTAATACATGCATTTCATAAAAACATATAATATCACACAAAAATTAAAAATGTTATTAAAAAAACAACCTTACCTTGACTTGTAATGTCTTGCTGTTTCCTTCTTGTAGACTTAAGGGTGTAATGATCTCTTTATCAGACATGATAAGTATATAGGTTATCTGAAAAGAGCTCACAACTATTTCAAATATTTCCCACCAACACCAAAACTGTTAAACAAGGCCAAGTGTTTCACACAACGCTGTAACGTGTTCAAAGGTAGTCACATAAGTGCGATTGGAAATGTTAGCGACGTGTCTTTGTATATCACATTGCATGTATAAGCATTTTGTTTCCCACGCTTGTAGCATCCTGTTATGATACACGTGTAGGTCTAACGTCAAAGGTCAACACATGGGTGATATGTTTCAAGTATAAACTGCTGACTCGAGCTTAGCAACGGAGACTCAGCATTCCACACACACACACACTCACACTGACTTCCCGTTACGTCACGCGACAAGATAAATCTTGTTTAAATGTTAAAGCGAACCCACTGCCTGTATAGCCCCTTATTAAGTTTCTATGATTAACGGTTCAAAAAATCTTAGGTTCGTGACTTAGTAGTTGACTCCTTTATTAAAATCTAAAAAAATTAAAGATCACAAAAATACATCATAATGTTATAGTCCAAGCATGGCACAGTTAGCTAGCGAGTGGCTAGTGATAAAACTGGTTAGCACGGTAGGCTTTGACGTAAAGTGTTCCGGGTTCCATACCAACCAACCCATCAGGAATTTTTTTCATCTCCTAGGATTCATTCTTGTAGCTCAGAGACCGGGTGTATGTCACTCATGTCTTAAAGCCTCCATGGCTTAGGTAGTCGCATATCAATCTCTCACCACTGGATCCGTGATTCAATTCCCAGTCACTCCATGTGAGATTTGTGCTCATCAAAGCTGAGGCAGGTAGCTTTTTCTCCGAGTACTCCAGTTTTTTTTCACTGTCACAATTTCATTCTAGCAACACTTTCCACTATTATTTAATTTCATCTGTCATTCATTTAACCATTGTTCCAGGGAGAGTGCGACGGGCTTTAAGGGGGTGTCACCCCGAGTCCTACCACCCCTCGTACACGTCTCTAGCGTTATTGGTTTGCGAGATATAACAAAAAGTCTAAAAACATGGTTATACCCCCAAAAAGTCTCTTTCCCTCGTTCTCAAAAACTTTAACCTATTAACATCATAAAGAGGGCTTCGAGACAAACCATTTGACACGGCACATGTCCAAATCTAATCATGCTTTCGTGAAATATCGGCAAAGTTCGTGAGAATGTAGGCTAAAGGGTCAGCGTAGTCGAGCGCTCAGTTGCGACTTTTCTAGATTAAGTTAAGCTATGACCGCCATCTTAGAACTTTTTGATCACACCTCGTAGGTTAGGTTAGGTTAAGCTATGACCACCATCTTGGAACTTTTTGATCACACCTCATATGTTAGGTTAGAGGTTAGGTTAGGTTAGGTTAAGCTATGGCCGCCATTTTGGAACTTTTTGATCACACCTTGTAGGTTAGGGTAGAGGTTAGGTTAGGTTAGGCTATGGCCACCATTTTGGAACTTTTGGATCACACCTCGTAGGTATGACCGCCATCTTGGAACTTTTTGATCACACCTCATAGGTTAGGTTTGGCTAGATTAAGTTAAGCTATGACCGCCATCTTGGATCTTTTGGATCACACCTCATAGGTTAGGTTAAGCTATGTCCGCCATTTTGGTACTTTTTGATCACACCTCGTAGGTATGACCGCCATCTTGGAACTTTTTGATCACACCTCATAGGTTGGGTTAGGATAGATTAAGTTAAACTATGACCGCCATTTTGGAACTTTTTGATCACACCTCGTAGGCTAGGTTAAGTTCAGCTACGGCCGCCATCTTGGGTGGTGGAGCGGTGGTGCCAGAACAGCTCAAAACCACTACTCCCAAGGTACACTAACCTTGCCAAGGGCGACCCATAATGCAACATAGACTTGCAACTAAGCTAAAAACTTGTTTTATATCACAATCTCATGCATATTCACCATCACAAACATGATTCTGACCTCAAAATCATCCTAAAATAAGCCGAAATCGGGCTCAGTACGGTACCTTTAACACTAGGTGAGTAACTTTAATATCTTATAAATGGGTGGTTAATAACAAGGTTATGCATATTGATTAAACAGTTAATACACTTCCAAAGAAATAATTATCATTCGAGGATCTCGGTAACAAGAAACAAATTTGACTGACAAATGGGCCAAGCTAAACATTGAAAGTATCACGAAAAGTGATCAGGACCTTCCATTTATGTCAAACTTTTTTGTAGAATTCCTAGTTTCCAAAATAAGAATTTCAAAATTGGACTGTTTTCAAAAAAACATGAAAAGTAAAAAAGTTTTATTTAAAAAAATAAAGGTCATAGAGACCATTCGTTTGAACCTTGGCACAACGTTCTATCATGTTTGGTTTTCAAACTATCATCTACTTTCAAAAACAAAACAAAAACAAACAAAAAATAATAACGAGTCGTGCATAGGAAAGAGGACGTCACCACGAGTCCTACGTCACCTCATTTGTTAAAATCCAACCATGGGTTCATGAGATATCGACAATCTTACTTGGCTCAGGCGCGCGCAATTTAAAAAATGCTGACGCTATGGCTTTAAACGCCCCTTGCTCCCCTACTAATATACATCAATTAAAATAGTTTTTACAGTTATTATAGACTCTTGATTATAGAATATATATGTGTGTTCAAACTCACTGGTCTGAGATGTTTCGAAGCTTTTATTTAATTTTTGGATAAATTCTTATTTAGATTTCATCTTTTTCTTCTTCCTAGCGTTGTCCCGCTGGTGCAGGGTCCGCTTTTTTGCTCATTGACCTCCATTTTGTCCCGTTTCATTCGTCAGCTGGATTTAGGCCGGTAATTTTTAAGTCACCATTTATTGTGTCTTGCCAACGCTGCTTCGGTCGTCCTCTGGGGCGTAGGCCTTCAACCTCAAAATGAAGGACAGAGTTATTAACAGTATCAGGCGCTACACGCAGGGCATGGCCATACCATTGGAGCCGTTTCTCTCTCATTTTGTCCACAATTGGGGCGACACCCATTTGCTCCCGAATTGTGTCGTTTCTGACATGGTCAATAAGGGAGATGCCCATTGTCCAACGGAGCATTCTCATTTCCATGGCGTGCAGGCAACGTTCTGAAATTTTGTCGGATGGTCGACATTCAACTCCATACAGCGCAACTGGCCGTACTACTGTCCGATGTATCTTCGATTTGAGACGAAGTGGCATTTTCTTGTCGCAAAGCACACCCGTGACCTCCTTCCACCGCAACCAGGTTGCGTTTACCCTAGCTCCTACTTCATCATTTAAGTTGCCATCTCTCTGAAGACGAGATCCAAGGTACTTGAAGCATTCTGTCTTGACTAGATATTGTCCAGCGACTTGAATGGTACCGTCGCTTGGGTTTAACTCCAGATACTCCGTCTTTTTCACATTCAGACATAGGCCATACTGGGAGAGGCGGTTATTCCTGTCTTCAACTTGACATTGGAGTTTTTCTCGAGTGTCATCTGCAACCATTATATCATCTGCATACAGAAGGGTCCAAGGAACATTCCGTTGCAGGTCACGAGTGATGGTGTCCATCACAAGAACAAAAAGGGACGGTGATAGTGCTGAGCCTTGGTGGACGCCGACATTTACAGGAAAGTTTTCCGAGGTGCCAACAGCACAACGTACTCTACTGCTGGTGTTCGTGTATAACTTCTTGACCACATTTACAAATAACTATGGTACACCATGTTTGCGGAGCGCATACCAAATCAACTCATGAGGAACACGATCGAAGGCCTTTTCAAAGTCAAGAAAGGCAGTATGCAGAGGCTTTCCTTTCTCACGATGCTTCTCCATGAGTAACCGTGCTGCGAAAATGGCGTCAGCGGTTCCAGCCCCCTTGACAAACCCGCACTGGTTGGAGCTGATTTCGGTGATGGCATGTAGGCTTCGATCAAGAATCCTCTCAAAGATCTTCATTGTATGTGAGAGAAGACGTCTGGGCGATAGTTTGAACATTCCTCTGGGTCTCCTTTGTTCTTGAAAATCGGTACTGTAATGCTTGTAGCCCAGTTAATAGGGATGTGGCCAGAGTCCAATATGACAATGAAAAAGGTAACAAGCCAATCTATCGCAGTAGATTGCAGTTCTTGAAGTTTCCAGAAGTCAGCAGGGAGGTTGTCTGGCCCAGGAGATTTATGGTTTCTCATGCTTTTTAGGGCAGTGGTAACTTCCTGTGGAGTGATTTGGGGGATAGGCCCACTAGTTGGGACACCTTCTGGGATTGTTGGATGCAGAAACTCTATGTTTGAGATCTCCTCGAAATGCTCTTTCCATCGTTTGAGAATAGCATGTTTGTTCTGTAGTAGTTGGCCTTCCTTGCTCTTTATGCACACATAGTGTTCAATATCCCTTGCTGTTCTTGCTCGGACTTTGGCCAGACGGTAAATATCCTTTTCACCTTCTTTGGTGTCCAAGTTAAGATAGAGGTTGTTGTAGTGGTTGGCTCTTGCTTCAGCCACAGCTTTCCTTGCCTCTCGTTTAACAGTGACGTACCTTTCTCTGTTCACGCCTGTCTTTAGAGAAAGCCAGCTTTTATATGCTTTCTTAGCACGGACCTTATCTTGTACCTGATCTGCCATGTCTGCTTGTCAATATGGCGACGCCCTGGCTTTGTGGTACACAATGTTTCTGCTGCAGCAGTAGTCACTGACTCACAGAGATCAGTCCTTGTGGTGTCGATGGAATTCGGATTGACAAGAGGAAATGTTATTCTGTTAACCAATGCTGATTTCTGGTCGCGTAGTTTCCACCACTTTACTTTTGTTGAGCCTCTTTTACATCCACCTATCCTGCGCTTACTGGTCCTCAGGTCTGCAATGAGTAGTTTGTGTTGGGGGGCAACACAATCGGAAAGTATAACCTTCACATCTATGACTGTTCGGAAGTTACATCGTCGTAACAGTACAAAGTCGATCTGGCTTCTGCTGTCACACTGGTGTCTGTTACGAGGTGACTGGTGCGCTTCTTAAAGAAAGTGTTGCCTATGAGAAGGCTGTTTGCTTCTGCAAAGTAGAGGACTCAGCATCCGAAATCATTTCATCTACCACAGCCATTTCCACCATGATAACTATAACCACTCTCATTTTGACCAACATGTCCATTTAAGTCACCAACGAGTAAGAACTCCTCCTCTGGGCACAACAAGACAAGATCCAGGAGTTCTTACCAAACCCGTTCTTTCTCACTCTTATTTAGATTTCATCATGACGCCTAAAAACACGAGAACAAGATTGGAGATGGATTGGAGAAACTCTACGAAGATCACTGGCGAATCGACTACGATTTGAGTAAGTAGCCTAGACCTACATAATTAAAAGAACAAAGTTATGTAATCGTTGTTTTATTTATTTTTATATTCTGTCAGAGCACAAATAACGTAATAAAAACCTTAATGGCCTTCGGAAATTTTGAAATAGTCTTCTGACTGCATTTTTCGTATAATTCATACCAAACATAACCCCAAATATAGCCTTTGTAAGTTCACTGTCAGGAACATATTCTTAGGTTCAATTCGCCTTCTAATATTGTAATGTATCTTATTCTCGACTTCCAAGTTCCGTCAGCCATAATATTATAATACATTGCCCATGTTACTCGTAAGCTTGGAAGTAGTCTATGATTCACACTCGGCTAGTGGTAGTGTGAATGTAAAAATGAAATGAAAATCCACAGCCTGCTTCCAGTCTCCGACCGGGTCAGGAATGGAATGAATGAAGCCCCCATCTAGCGGCGAGGATATGAACTGTGCCGGCTGCCGAGGCCTGACGCACTCCTCTGGGGCAATGATTAAATGAATGACAGATGAAATGAAATGATAGTGGAGAGTGTTTCTGGAATGAAAATTTGACAGGGAAAACCGGAGTACCCGGAGAAAAACCTGTCTGCCTCCGTTTTGTCCAGCACAGATCTCACATGGAGTGACCGGGATTTGAACCACAGACCCAGTGGTGAGAGGCCGGCGTGCTGCCGCCTAAGCCACGGAGGCTTCACGTAGTGTGAATGTATTGGTGATTATTTATGTACCTGGCTACTGACCTATAGCCTTCACCCTGGGCACAAAATCCCGTTACCCCCTATACATTTCAGGAAATACATTGATTTTTTTAACATTTTCTGTTTCAGATATAATCAATGGCTGATACTAGTGACTATAGCATTGAAGAACGCATTGTCACAAGCACTTGGGTTCATGAGAGACCAAGAACAGGGAAAACGTTGGAACAGGTGCGTACTGACTTTGAGCAGCGATTCGGACGACAGCCTCCTCAAAAGACAACACTTTTACGTTGGGAAAAGAAACTGTTCGCTACAGGCAGCGTGAAGGACAAACCAAGAAGTGGTCGACCATCAACAAGAGAGGAACAATGCCGAGAAGTGGAAAGATCACCAACGAAGTCAACTCGTAAACGATCCACGGAACTGGGCATACCCCGATCAACTCTGCGCAAACACGTGAAACATGACTTAAAGTTGCACCCATATCGACCAAAGAGTTGTCTTTTGAGGAGGCTGTCGTCCGAATCGCTGCTCAAAGTCAGTACGCACCTGTTCCAACGTTTTTCCTGCTCTTGGTCTCTCATGAACTCAAGTGCTTGTGACAATGCGTTCTTCAATGCTATAGTCACTAGTATCAGCCATTGATTATATCTGAAACAGAAAATGTTAAAAAAAAAATCAATGTATTTCCTGAAATGTATAGGGGTAACGGGACTTTGTGCCCACCCTGTACTTAATAGTAGGAAGATAAAATATCTATATTAGGCCTATTTTTATTTGTTTCAGTCATGGTTGCGACAGATTAGTGTGGTAGCCTTCAACGAACTTCAAGGGTTGTGCAACATGAATCAATCATCATTCTGAAGAGCCTATACTCACATGTGCACGGGATATGCACTGAGCTTGATTCACAGATGCAAATTTTCAGAGAATACCAACATATCTCATAGCTTTCTTTTAGTTCTCGACATAAGTTACTGCACCACTCAATGTCTGGGTGAAAATTACTGATGTACCGTACTAAAGTTGGGTGAGACAAAGTCATTGTTCGCTACTTGGTTCGATGACACAGTTTGGGCGAAGCCACTGGCTGCAATACATTATAAATATTGGTCGCAACTATAGTCTACTTGTATTATTAATTCTGAATGCAAGTAGAACGCGACTTATACACTTGCATCGGACATGAATGTGACTTTTACATACCTTGTTTCATCTTCTGGGCGATATTACGTATTGAAATTAGGAACCCTGGTCACTCACTACTGCACCTCATATATGTGCATAAATAAATATGCGTTTTTATTTATTGCTCTTCAAAAAACTGCTGCCATGTTCCAACAGCGCTTGCATCTCGTTCAACTGTCAACAAGGCGCACTCTAGCGGACTTCTGTCTCGGGACAGTCGGATGAGGAGCCGCAAAGATACGCGCGCACCCGGCAGCGAGGAGCATTTCAATAGCGCCGACTTGAAATGCTCCTCGCTGTCTCATTGTGTGATTGTTACCTACAATAACAAAAACAACAAATCAACGACAGTGAAAAAAGTGAACACAAAAAAACTCAATAAACTATTTAGCGATAAAAAATTGATACATTCGTCGTTATCATTTCCACACCACTTATTGAAGTAGATAACTCGGTCGGGGTCCATGCACGGATGACCCAGCTTGGTGTTCTTAGGCAAAACCCCAGACAAGACACCGCATAAACCTAGAAAAATTGCTGAGTTTTAAGATTCCCATTCCTTGTAATATATCCACATAGCAACATTTCTGCAGAGGACGGGATCAACGGCGAATTCAGCCGAGTGTTAGACGCAGCCTGGAGCAAATGCAATTCATGAGAAAACAGTCCAAGGAGATGAAATTGGGTGAAGAAGACGCCATAAGATAAAAGGAAGGGAAACATATGGTTCTGGGGACTTTTAGACAGCGGGTGAGGGGCGTGGTGGCTCAGCGGTCTAGCTGAATGCCTCTCACCAAGGCGGTCCGGGTTCGATTCCCGGTCAATGCATGTGAGATTTTCGAAGTGAAATGCCATGTCCTGTGGTTCGGATTCCACGTAAAAAGGAGGTCCCGTGGCTCATGATCTCAAGATTAACGGTCACGTTAAACTACAAGCTTCCTTGCTTTTACAGCGGGTGAAGAAGAAAAACATTCTAATGTTTTAAAATTGTTTTGCTGCACAATTCATTTTTTTGGACTTTACACCAACTATTCAGTAGCAAATATTAACCAATCACAATAATATTTTTGTAGCATGTGAAGGTATCTATCTCCCATAATTCTGTGCATCCATATTAGTTAAAATAGTTATCGTTTATTTTTAAATAATTTTTAACTTTAATTTTTGGAAATAAAAATTAATTTTGTGAAACAATTTTTTATTTCAGGAACTATTTCATATTTTTCCAAACCCATGCACAGAATTATTAGTCTGTGCAATGAGTACATAGTGTAAAAAGATTGTAAAGATTCAGTAATTTTTAGTGGTAAAAAACTTAGTTGGTATCATTTTTTAATGAGAAGACTATCTTTTAGTAATTTCTGCCCATACTGATCAACTGAAAGGAATAATTTTTCACTTTTTGCGTTATGAAAGATGTTGGTCGTATGGAAATAAAATTTGGTGCAGTTTGGATCACTGGGAGCAAAAAAAATAATTTGGGTAGCCTATAGTGTCCCCTTAAAGAACCTTCCACTAATTACACCTGTGTGAAGCTAAATTGTATAGGTTAGGAATGTAAACAACGCTCTTAGGTTTCTACGTTCGTTGCCAAGAGCCGACTGCGGTGGCGTCTAGTAGCTAAGTTCTGAACTAGGCCTAGTAGTCATTGACGGTGGCGTTTGGCGGCAAAAGTAGGAATTATTTGAAAAATTCAAAGTTGCAGTCCTTACTTGAGTTAAAAAACAGATACACACATTAATACAGCTATCACAATTAACACCGGTTATCAGACAGATTCTACACACACCCAAAGTACACGGGGCTACATGACCGCGTTGTCGCAGCCCATAAACTGAGGAACCAACCAAATACAGAACGTGTAATAGGCTAATATTATTATTTTGGAATAAATTTTGAACTATTTAAATAGTATCCGCCCATGGTTTTAAACAGTATTTAGGGAAAATAGAATTTTAAATGAGAGAAAACATGTTTACTATCGTCCTCGTAGATCATGTAGACAAAACTAAGTTGCAATATTGTTGTACGACGTGAGGAGGATATAATATACTGTATATTTTTTTTATTTAGTCAATTTACCCTCTAGGTTGGTGGTTCCCACGGACTCAGCGAGGAAACTCACCACTACCGCCTCTATGGGCAGTGTCCTGGAGCTTGGAACAATTGGTCGAGATGGATACAACTGGGGAGGTGTGATCAGCACTTCGCACAGGCGGCCTCACCTGCAAAGCGAACAGGGGCCTTATGAGGGATGGGACGGGATGGAAGATTGGGATGGATAGGCTAGGAAGAGGGAAGGAGGCGGCCGTGGCCTTACAGTAGGTACTGCCCCCGTAATTGAATTATATAGAGACCACGGTGGCTATATTGGAAATTATAAGGAACGTTATGGCTGTCATAGTTATGACGTGGGTAGTCATGACGTAAGCACGGATGACGCAAACGTTATGCCAGCAGGCTACTTGAGCTGAGATTCTCAGTGACGTCAGCATTTAGTCGAGAATGTTCCGAGATGTACGACGCAGTCGCAGGAAACGTGGAATTCTGCTGAGGAAGAAATTATGCTATTGGAGGGGAGGCTTGAACCAATGAACGATAGTTTAAAGGAAGACGGAAATTGCTGAAACTATGGTATTTTTATTACTTTTGGAATGCAGAATTGTGGAAATCCATTTGCAGTAGAGGCATTGATTTGGAATTTTGGTGAAATTTATTTTCAGTTTTTGAATTTTGAAAATCCGTCATGTATTAACGAAGTTGGAACTTTTAGCGATGACGCAGTATCACGCTATGGAAGGGATGGATACGCCCCTTAGGAAGTTTATAAAAGGCCTTGCGCAGAAGAGAGGAGTCTCATTCTCCGATCATTCTCAGATCTCATTCTCAGATCATCGAAGTCTAATTGTGAAAGTTCTTTCTTATATAGTCATATATAGTGAAAAGTGTGAAAAGAGTCGTCTTTATAACGCGTGGTGAAGCCACTGCATTATACGAGATTCAAGTAAAACTAGGTGAAGTTCAAACGCACCTTAGAACGCATCTACAAGATTAGCTTTGAACAGTTTGCGGTCGCCGATAAGCTAATTCTATTGTGCAGTGCTACATGAAGTAATATAGAAAAGCTGAACAATTTCGAGCAATTATTTTGAAAGATATTAGCAATTTTACACGACTGACAAAAGTGATTATCTCGCCACCTGAGAAACACTTTGAATCGCCAGATTCAACGCCACGGCTGACACGGCTAGTGAAATAGGGAGACTTCAGATTGCTTTTGTGACACAACACTACAGTATAATGGAGCAATTTAATATGGCAGTTTGTTCTTCTATTACTACAACCGAAGAGAAAATGGAAGGCTAAAGGACTTAATGCGATTGGGACATATTTCAACGGAGTAAGATAGCAACATGGAACTTCGCTAATTGCTATTCCACACAAGCGAACATGTGGCGAATAACCATCTACACCCATGTTTCGTGATTAAAGGCTGAATACTATCGAACAGCAACGGAATCTATTACATACTCATTGAATATGAATATTTCTTCGGAAATTTCTACAAAAACTTCATGGCGATTGTCTACTGGAACTTCAGGGATTTTTTTCAAGAGAGGTCAGGGTTATCCCGACTCACAAAGAAGATTATTGCCGGAAGGATGTCTATTCGTATTCATGGAGCAGTGCAATTTCCGGAGAAGGAAGCAGTTCGATTCTCCGAGGGTGCTATTTCCTGTTTCGAGGATGGAGCTCAGCTTTAACTTGGTGAAATGGATCCATCAGCAGTCTTCTTTGAGGAATTTTCCTCTGGAACGTCAATCGGCAGATAAGGTAGTCGTGAACGTTTATTGTATTTGAGTTTCTTAATGATATTTGAGCAACTATTTTTCCCATATTTTTGTCCTCATGTATTTTGCCCTATTTTCTTGTTTGAGATTCCTATTCTCAGTACACCTTGTTGAGTTATGCCTTTTTCGACGATTTATTAAGACATTGTTATGTCATGGGCATAGTTAAATGATTTTGGATCAGTTGAGACTGATATTTAGATTTTTCAGTAATTTGCTTATTATTTTTGTAGTCACGATTTGACTGTAAGTTAATGATTTTTATGGCAGATTTAAATTCAGACAGCGTGTCACTTTATTAAAGTAATTCTACCCCAGTTTAATTACTTTGACCAATTTTCTGTCATCATCAAGAAGGAAGAACATTTAAATGATTTTAGAGCGTTAAAATCTCTTACGTTGTCGACGATCTTGGAAATACTAGTCGTTATTCGAATTGATTGCAACACAGACATTTATCGTCAGTTATGAACGATCATTGCATCATAGACATTTTTGTGAAAGATGAACTTTAATAATGAATTATTGAATGCATTAAATTCGAGAACTTGTGTTAGGAGTTTTTCTCAATTAGAGATTTATATAATGATGTTTGCATTCCCCAGTCTAATTGGATTCTATTCGACTATTGTATAGTTTAGTCGCACTTTTCTTTTGATGATAGTATTTTTATACTACAATTCTTTTAAGATGTTAATCTTAAATTTTGATAGACCAGACAGGCGTATATAAGCGTATTCACTATTAAATTTGTTTGTGATTGGCAAATTTTGACTTCATTTCGATTCATGAATGAAATCCACGAAGGTTAAATGAAAACAGTTTTGAAACAATTAATGATTATAAGAATTTTTAAGTGGAACTATGAATGTATAATCGCTAGTGCAGCGCACGTGTTGAAAGTCGCTGATGTATAATGCCCTTGAATATGAAGGAGGTTCCCACAGGAATTAATGATAAAGAATTTATTAGTGGAGGTTTTTGTAAGTTCTGTGGAAGTTTTGATGTCATATAGATTAATATATGATGAATTTTGGGCCTAATTTTTAATGCAGTTTATGTATTATTTTGTTAGCGAAGTATTTTCCGCTGGAGTGTATTGTCATAGTTCGTTGAAAATTAATCAAGTGAATTTACTGTTATAATTAACACGAGTTTTGAAAGAATTTGAGATAAGATTTTGAATGAAGATTACCGTCACAAATAATTATTACAATCTTTATTAAACCAGATTGTGACATTAACATGTATAACTAACCTTCATTGGTCGATTATATGGACACGATTATGAAATTACCAACCGGATGAACCTGTGGTTAATGTATTTCTTAAATTAATAATTTAAATAAATTAAATGTTAATATTGTAAATAAATGATGTAAATATTTTTGACAATAATGTGGAACGAAAGTGATGTTAAAGGCGTGTTTAAAATTTTTGTTATTATCTTCGATAATATTATAAACAATTTCTAATTGTTATAAATAATTTATGTGATTTTGTTATAAACATTTAAGAGCTTATTAAACATTTGGATGAGAACTTAACAAGTTTAAGGATTGTCATAATAATCCAGTAGGATGTGAGTAAAGTATTTGAAAGAATTGCGTAAATATATATATGAGTTGTCTTGCGGACATTTAAAGCTTTTGAGAGCTGGATTCTTACGTAATGTAGCATGTGAAGGGAGCCCATTTGACAAGTATGCGACAGGTTGAAGGGTAGCTCGCAGCTGTCCCAACATCTGGTTATCAGCGAGTGAGGTCGTCCACTCTGGCCTTGCGACTATAAATACAAGTGTCATGTTTATTAAAAGGAAACCAAATGCTCTATATATGTCTCGTCCTCACGTCCCTTTCCAATCCAATTGTGTTATAAATATTACGTTATTTTAAGCTCGTGGGAGCTAATATGTTCTATATCATGTTGTATGATAACTTTGCAAGTCCTGAAGGAGGACGTAGTCAGATTGACATGGGCTACTGATAGCCACATTTATTGTGTTGTGTTGTTAAAATCATACCCTTTATTTGAAATAAAGCTTTTGTACAGTTCAAAGTTCTCGTCTTCGTTCTGGTTCATTTTTAAATGTCATGGTGGAGGTTATTGTGTGAACAGACTTTAGTGATCCTGTTGTCAACTCAATCCCCGAGATAATTTTAAGAGGTAAGTGAAGGTAAGTATGTACCCCCGTCTATTTTGGTGTGTTCCACAATGATTTCTTGGTAACTTCTGTGCTCATATCTCGATAGTATCTGTCAGTGCCATTTTCATTGATGTAGCTGAGCCGGTGCGATTGATTGTTGGCAATCCGATTGAGGGGGCGGATATCTGACAGCCTACTATCCGGGTAAACGGGGACAGCAAGATTGGCGACCCTAAAACGTGGGGCCTGTTCGACAAAACTGGATTACCAGGTTGAACGCCAGTAAGATTGGCGCACCTAAAACGTTGGGGCTCGATTCAACATAACTGGATTACCAGGTTGAACGCTAGTAAGATTGGCAAACCTAACACGTAGGGCTCGATTAGACTCAAATAAAGAGGTTGATTCTTTGTTAGATGTCTAGGCCAATTGTAGTATTTAAGAGTGTGATTATATAGGAATTAAATGTTGTATTGTATTAGGAAAATTACACTCAGAAAAGATCAGATCCTATACAACTTGGGAAAGGTTAAATAGGCTGGAAACTTAGGAAAATCGCCTATGATCTGGAATCTTATTTTATTTGACCGGCTTATGACATTTTAGTCATATTAAAGATAAAATTAAATTATTTGGATTGTAAGTGTAAATTATTTGTGTTAGGATATTTTAAAATGAGCCAGGGAAATTTGAACATGTGCTTGAGTTTGTTTCAACATGAAGTATCTTCGAAAGTTAATTATCAGGTAGTTATAAGTTAGATTTAAGACAGAAAATTGATCAAATTTATATATGGTGAAAAGTGTTGCTCAAATGTTGTTATTTTGCTCTATTGATGTATGTCCCTACAGCAGTCTATTTTTGAATAATATTGTAATGGCAGATGAGAGTATGAGGATGATGTTAGAAGAGTTGAAAGCTAGCATGAATGAAAGTGCGAGGGAGATGTCTGCTAATTTGAAAGCAAGCATGAATAGTAGTATGAAGCAGATGCTGAATGAAAGCATGAAGGAGAATGTTAGTAATTTGTCTGCTAATTTGAATGCAAGAATGGAGGAGAATGCTAGTAATTTGAAAGCTAGCATGGGTGAAAGTTTGAAGGTTCTTCAGACTAGTGCTGCTAATTTAGAGGATAATATGTCGCGTTTACAGATTAATACCCTAGGAATTGAGAATACTGTAACTGACATCCGCACAAATGTGTCTGATGTTAAAATTGATGTGTCTAAGGTACAGAAAGATCTTACAATGTTAAATTTAGATGTGGCTAATGTCCGAGGTGATATTTCTTGTGCTAGAGCCGAAGTAGTTGTTGTTAAAAATGATGTTGCGACTGTCCAAGACAAGGTCGAGGAAGTCCAAAGAGAAATTCAAAATGCTAGAACTGATGTGTCCAATGTTCAGGTTGATATTAATAACATTCATTCGGATATAACTGAGGTGCAAAGTGACATAACTAAGATTCAGGTAGAAGTCAACACAGTTTTCGTAGATATTGCTAGAGTCCAAACTGATGTAAATAAAGTCAGGGAAGAGATAGAAAACTCAAAAACCCTTTGTACGCGTAATATAAGTGCATTAGCGACTAGATTAGTTGATGAGTCGGTTAGAACGACAACGTCTTTAGCAGGTTTAAAGTATGATGTAGAGGTCATGAGAACCCAGGTATTAGACCATAATAGATTATTAAAAGAGGATATCGAAGTAGACATAGCAGAAATGTTAACGGCGAACGTAGCAGTATGGAAAGACGAGTGGAATAAGTCAAGTGGGGAACATGTAACCCAAATTCAGGAACGGATTGAAAGAAAACTTGCCAGTACTCAAATAGAAATTAACAATGAAGTAGTACAGATTAGGAAAGATTTAAGCGTCAGGATGGATTCGCTATCCGAAAAACAAGTTGACGATAGAACACAACTAGGTCAGGATATGCAAAACAGTAAAATCTACATTAGAGGAACAGATTCATAAAGTTGTCTCTGATGTAAATGAAACGACGAGCAAACTGCAGAATTTGAAGTTAGGAGAGGCTAGTTTGATGGAGAACTACAAAGAAGAGTTAATCAAGAAAGTCTTAACGGAAATCACTGACAAGGATACAGAAGGCTTGGCTTGCGAATTGAATAGGAATTATACCAGAAGATATAACCTAGATCCAGAAGAGAGAGACGTGACTCCTGAAGAACGTATATCCAGATTCAGAGAGGAGGATGACGAGAGGAATATGGAACCTGAGTGGAACTATCGAGATAGTGGGAAAAACTATCCGGATTCATATCCGAGGAACGTAACGGTCATCAGGAATTTTGAAGATAAACCGCAAAAATTCAGTAACACTGATAGTTTGACGCCTATCGAATATGTAAGGAACCTCAAAGATTATTTCATCGAAGCTCACATTCCCAGAGAGAGAGAGATGAAGATAGTGGAGAGATATTTGATTGGAGGACCCCTCGAATGGTTTCCCGCATTTAGATACACATTCAGTAACTTTGACGAGTTTGCAGAGGCATTAATCAAACGATTTTGGTCCATAGAAGCGCAGAATTCGTTAAGAGCGGAGGTGTATTCAAGAAAATACTCAGGTACTCTTCCAACACGGTACGCTGATTTCTTTACGAGTCAATTGTCCCGCTTGAGATTTTTACAACCCCCATTGTCAACGGAGCAACTAATTGATGCGATTTCTCGTATGCTGCCAGTTGAGGTGAGAAGACTAATTATTTCATCAAACATCAGGGATTTAACCAGCATGGATGAATTACTGAGGAGATTAGACTACACAAGCCCAATGCCTAACGTAGTACAGAAAGGTCAAAGGCAAGACTTCAAAGAAATCAATACGGTATATATGGACCAAGTCCAACAAACTGACAAGCCAGACGAAGAGAAAACTGACAATGTAGGTCCTCACAGGAATAATCAGTTTAGAAATAACAGATCACAAGGTTACCGACCGTATCAACAGAGAAGAGGCTGGAACTACAATCGAGGAAACTACAATGGAAGAGGCAGATATTACAACAATAATGGGTATAACCGAAATTATAATAGGAATAACCAGAACCAAAATAGAAACCAGAATACTCAAGGTCAGGTTATGACACCCGATCAGTATCAGCAAAGAGAGAAGGAAAGCCAGCAATACCTAAAAGAATTACGGGAGGAAGAAGCCGAAAATCAAAAGAAAAGGCAGGATGTTGTAATCGATCCTGGACCTTCTACGAGCCAGCAGAACTTAGAAAATAGAAATACTGGACAGAAGAGAAAGTAGAGAGGAAAGAAATGCATTTAACCACACACAACCCAGAGTAGAAGAGATTTATGATTAAGGAACATAGAGGAAATATCATACTAGAGTAAACCAGTAATAATTCAATTTCGTGTTCAAGAGAGTTGAGATACTTGTAACACTGAGTTTAAAAACAATTTGCAACTGTTTTTAAAACGTGGTGAGAGGAGAATGCCCCCGTAATTGAATTATATAGAGACCACGGTGGCTATATTGGAAATTATAAGGAAAGTTATGGCTGTCATAGTTATGACGTGGGTAGTCATGACGTAAGCACGGATGACGCAAACGTTATGCCAGCAGGCTACTTGAGCTGAGATTCTCAGTGACGTCAGCATTTAGTCGAGAATGTTCCGAGATGTACGACGCAGTCGCAGGAAACGTGGAATTCTGCTGAGGAAGAAATTATGCTATTGGAGGGGAGGCTTGAACCAATGAACGATAGTTTAAAGGAAGACGGAAATTGCTGAAACTATGGTATTTTTATTACTTTTGGAATGCAGAATTGTGGAAATCCATTTGCAGTAGAGGCATTGATTTGGAATTTTGGTGAAATTTATTTTCAGTTTTTGAATTTTGAAAATCCGTCATGTATTAACGAAGTTGGAACTTTTAGCGATGACGCAGTATCACGCTATGGAAGGGATGGATACGCCCCTTAGGAAGTTCATAAAAGGCCTTGCGCAGAAGAGAGGAGTCTCATTCTCCGATCATTCTCAGATCTCATTCTCAGATCATCGAAGTCTAATTGTGAAAGTTCTTTCTTATATAGTCATATATAGTGAAAAGTGTGAAAAGAGTCGTCTTTATAACGCGTGGTGAAGCCACTGCATTATACGAGATTCAAGTAAAACTAGGTGAAGTTCAAACGCACCTTAGAACGCATCTACAAGATTAGCTTTGAACAGTTTGCGGTCGCCGATAAGCTAATTCTATTGTGCAGTGCTACATGAAGTAATATAGAAAAGCTGAACAATTTCGAGCAATTATTTTGAAAGATATTAGCAATTTTACACGACTGACAAAAGTGATTATCTCGCCACCTGAGAAACACTTTGAATCGCCAGATTCAACGCCACGGCTGACACGGCTAGTGAAATAGGGAGACTTCAGATTGCTTTTGTGACACAACACTACAGTATAATGGAGCAATTTAATATGGCAGTTTGTTCTTCTATTACTACAACCGAAGAGAATATGGAAGGCTAAAGGACTTAATGCGATTGGGACATATTTCAACGGAGTAAGATAGCAACATGGAACTTCGCTAATTGCTATTCCACACAAGCGAACATGTGGCGAATAACCATCTACACCCATGTTTCGTGATTAAAGGCTGAATACTATCGAACAGCAACGGAATCTATTACATACTCATTGAATATGAATATTTCTTCGGAAATTTCTACAAAAACTTCATGGCGATTGTCTACTGGAACTTCAGGGATTTTTTTCAAGAGAGGTCAGGGTTATCCCGACTCACAAAGAAGATTATTGCCGGAAGGATGTCTATTCGTATTCATGGAGCAGTGCAATTTCCGGAGAAGGAAGCAGTTCGATTCTCCGAGGGTGCTATTTCCTGTTTCGAGGATGGAGCTCAGCTTTAACTTGGTGAAATGGATCCATCAGCAGTCTTCTTTGAGGAATTTTCCTCTGGAACGTCAATCGGCAGATAAGGTAGTCGTGAACGTTTATTGTATTTGAGTTTCTTAATGATATTTGAGCAACTATTTTTCCCATATTTTTGTCCTCATGTATTTTGCCCTATTTTCTTGTTTGAGATTCCTATTCTCAGTACACCTTGTTGAGTTATGCCTTTTTCGACGATTTATTAAGACATTGTTATGTCATGGGCATAGTTAAATGATTTTGGATCAGTTGAGACTGATATTTAGATTTTTCAGTAATTTGCTTATTATTTTTGTAGTCACGATTTGACTGTAAGTTAATGATTTTTATGGCAGATTTAAATTCAGACAGCGTGTCACTTTATTAAAGTAATTCTACCCCAGTTTAATTACTTTGACCAATTTTCTGTCATCATCAAGAAGGAAGAACATTTAAATGATTTTAGAGCGTTAAAATCTCTTACGTTGTCGACGATCTTGGAAATACTAGTCGTTATTCGAATTGATTGCAACACAGACATTTATCGTCAGTTATGAACGATCATTGCATCATAGACATTTTTGTGAAAGATGAACTTTAATAATGAATTATTGAATGCATTAAATTCGAGAACTTGTGTTAGGAGTTTTTCTCAATTAGAGATTTATATAATGATGTTTGCATTCCCCAGTCTAATTGGATTCTATTCGACTATTTTATAGTTTAGTCGCACTTTTTTTTGATGATAGTATTTTTATACTACAATTCTTTTAAGATGTTAATCTTAAATTTTGATAGACCAGACAGGCGTATATAAGCGTATTCACTATTAAATTTGTTTGTGATTGGCAAATTTTGACTTCATTTCGATTCATGAATGAAATCCACGAAGGTTAAATGAAAACAGTTTTGAAACAATTAATGATTATAAGAATTTTTAAGTGGAACTATGAATGTATAATCGCTAGTGCAGCGCACGTGTTGAAAGTCGCTGATGTATAATGCCCTTGAATATTAAGGAGGTTCCCACAGGAATTAATGATAAAGAATTTATTAGTGGAGGTTTTTGTAAGTTCTGTGGAAGTTTTGATGCCATATAGATTAATATATGATGAATTTTGGGCCTAATTTTTAATGCAGTTTATGCATTATTTTGTTAGCGAAGTATTTTCCGCTGGAGTGTATTGTCATAGTTCGTTGAAAATTAATCAAGTGAATTTACTGTTATAATTAACACGAGTTTTGAAAGAATTTGAGATAAGATTTTGAATGAAGATTACCGTCACAAATAATTATTACAACCTTTATTAAACCAGATTGTGACATTAACATGTATAACTAACCTTCATTGGTCGATTATATGGACACGATTATGAAATTACCAACCGGATGAACCTGTGGTTAATGTATTTCTTAAATTAATAATTTAAATAAATTAAATGTTAATATTGTAAATAAATGATGTAAATATTTTTGACAATAATGTGGAACGAAAGTGATGTTAAAGGCGTGTTTAAAATTTTTGTTATTATCTTCGATAATATTATAAACAATTTCTAATTGTTATAAATAATTTATGTGATTTTGTTATAAACATTTAAGAGCTTATTAAACATTTGGATGAGAACTTAACAAGTTTAAGGATTGTCATAATAATCCAGTAGGATGTGAGTAAAGTATTTGAAAGAATTGCGTAAATATATATATGAGTTGTCTTGCGGACATTTAAAGCTTTTGAGAGCTGGATTCTTACGTAATGTAGCATGTGAAGGGAGCCCATTTGACAAGTATGCGACAGGTTGAAGGGTAGCTCGCAGCTGTCCCAACATCTGGTTATCAGCGGGTGAGGTCGTCCACTCTGGCCTTGCGACTATAAATACAAGTGTCATGTTTATTAAAAGGAAACCAAATGCTCTATATATGTCTCGTCCTCACGTCCCTTTCCAATCCAATTGTGTTATAAATATTACGTTATTTTAAGCTCGTGGGAGCTAATATGTTCTATATCATGTTGTATGATAACTTTGCAAGTCCTGAAGGAGGACGTAGTCAGATTGACATGGGCTACTGATAGCCACATTTATTGTGTTGTGTTGTTAAAATCATACCCTTTATTTGAAATAAAGCTTTTGTACAGTTCAAAGTTCTCGTCTTCGTTCTGGTTCATTTTTAAATGTCATGGTGGAGGTTATTGTGTGAGCAGACTTTAGTGATCCTGTTGTCAACTCAATCCCCGAGATAATTTTAAGAGGTAAGTGAAGGTAAGTATGTACCCCCGTCTATTTTGGTGTGTTCCACAATGATTTCTTGGTAACTTCTGTGCTCATATCTCGATAGTATCTGTCAGTGCCATTTTCATTGATGTAGCTGAGCCGGTGCGATTGATTGTTGGCAATCCGATTGAGGGGGCGGATATCTGACAGCCTACTATCCGGGTAAACGGGGACAGCAAGATTGGCGACCCTAAAACGTGGGGCCTGTTCGACAAAACTGGATTACCAGGTTGAACGCCAGTAAGATTGGCGCACCTAAAACGTTGGGGCTCGATTCAACATAACTGGATTACCAGGTTGAACGCTAGTAAGATTGGCAAACCTAACACGTAGGGCTCGATTAGACTCAAATAAAGAGGTTGATTCTTTGTTAGATGTCTAGGCCAATTGTAGTATTTAAGAGTGTGATTATATAGGAATTAAATGTTGTATTGTATTAGGAAAATTACACTCAGAAAAGATCAGATCCTATACAACTTGGGAAAGGTTAAATAGGCTGGAAACTTAGGAAAATCGCCTATGATCTGGAATCTTATTTTATTTGACCGGCTTATGACATTTTAGTCATATTAAAGATAAAATTAAATTATTTGGATTGTAAGTGTAAATTATTTGTGTTAGGATATTTTAAAATGAGCCAGGGAAATTTGAACATGTGCTTGAGTTTGTTTCAACATGAAGTATCTTCGAAAGTTAATTATCAGGTAGTTATAAGTTAGATTTAAGACAGAAAATTGATCAAATTTATATATGGTGAAAAGTGTTGCTCAAATGTTGTTATTTTGCTCTATTGATGTATGTCCCTACAGCAGTCTATTTTTGAATAATATTGTAATGGCAGATGAGAGTATGAGGATGATGTTAGAAGAGTTGAAAGCTAGCATGAATGAAAGTGCGAGGGAGATGTCTGCTAATTTGAAAGCAAGCATGAATAGTAGTATGAAGCAGATGCTGAATGAAAGCATGAAGGAGAATGTTAGTAATTTGTCTGCTAATTTGAATGCAAGAATGGAGGAGAATGCTAGTAATTTGAAAGCTAGCATGGGTGAAAGTTTGAAGGTTCTTCAGACTAGTGCTGCTAATTTAGAGGATAATATGTCGCGTTTACAGATTAATACCCTAGGAATTGAGAATACTGTAACTGACATCCGCACAAATGTGTCTGATGTTAAAATTGATGTGTCTAAGGTACAGAAAGATCTTACAATGTTAAATTTAGATGTGGCTAATGTCCGAGGTGATATTTCTTGTGCTAGAGCCGAAGTAGTAGTTGTTAAAAATGATGTTGCGACTGTCCAAGACAAGGTCGAGGAAGTCCAAAGAGAAATTCAAAATGCTAGAACTGATGTGTCCAATGTTCAGGTTGATATTAATAACATTCATTCGGATATAACTGAGGTGCAAAGTGACATAACTAAGATTCAGGTAGAAGTCAACACAGTTTTCGTAGATATTGCTAGAGTCCAAACTGATGTAAATAAAGTCAGGGAAGAGATAGAAAACTCAAAAACCCTTTGTACGCGTAATATAAGTGCATTAGCGACTAGATTAGTTGATGAGTCGGTTAGAACGACAACGTCTTTAGCAGGTTTAAAGTATGATGTAGAGGTCATGAGAACCCAGGTATTAGACCATAATAGATTATTAAAAGAGGATATCGAAGTAGACATAGCAGAAATGTTAACGGCGAACGTAGCAGTATGGAAAGACGAGTGGAATAAGTCAAGTGGGGAACATGTAACCCAAATTCAGGAACGGATTGAAAGAAAACTTGCCAGTACTCAAATAGAAATTAACAATGAAGTAGTACAGATTAGGAAAGATTTAAGCGTCAGGATGGATTCGCTATCCGAAAAACAAGTTGACGATAGAACACAACTAGGTCAGGATATGCAAACATTAAAATCTACATTAGAGGAACAGATTCATAAAGTTGTCTCTGATGTAAATGAAACGACGAGCAAACTGCAGAATTTGAAGTTAGGAGAGGCTAGTTTGATGGAGAACTACAAAGAAGAGTTAATCAAGAAAGTCTTAACGGAAATCACTGACAAGGATACAGAAGGCTTGGCTTGCGAATTGAATAGGAATTATACCAGAAGATATAACCTAGATCCAGAAGAGAGAGACGTGACTCCTGAAGAACGTATATCCAGATTCAGAGAGGAGGATGACGAGAGGAATATGGAACCTGAGTGGAACTATCGAGATAGTGGGAAAAACTATCCGGATTCATATCCGAGGAACGTAACGGTCATCAGGAATTTTGAAGATAAACCGCAAAAATTCAGTAACACTGATAGTTTGACGCCTATCGAATATGTAAGGAACCTCAAAGATTATTTCATCGAAGCTCACATTCCCAGAGAGAGAGAGATGAAGATAGTGGAGAGATATTTGATTGGAGGACCCCTCGAATGGTTTCGCGCATTTAGATACACATTCAGTAACTTTGACGAGTTTGCAGAGGCATTAATCAAACGATTTTGGTCCATAGAAGCGCAGAATTCGTTAAGAGCGGAGGTGTATTCAAGAAAATACTCAGGTACTCTTCCAACACGGTACGCTGATTTCTTTACGAGTCAATTGTCCCGCTTGAGATTTTTACAACCCCCATTGTCAACGGAGCAACTAATTGATGCGATTTCTCGTATGCTGCCAGTTGAGGTGAGAAGACTAATTATTTCATCAAACATCAGGGATTTAACCAGCATGGATGAATTACTGAGGAGATTAGACTACACAAGCCCAATGCCTAACGTAGTACAGAAAGGTCAAAGGCAGGACTTCAAAGAAATCAATACGGTATATATGGACCAAGTCCAACAAACTGACAAGCCAGACGAAGAGAAAACTGACAATGTAGGTCCTCACAGGAATAATCAGTTTAGAAATAACAGATCACAAGGTTACCGACCGTATCAACAGAGAAGAGGCTGGAACTACAATCGAGGAAACTACAATGGAAGAGGCAGATATTACAACAATAATGGGTATAACCGAAATTATAATAGGAATAACCAGAACCAAAATAGAAACCAGAATACTCAAGGTCAGGTTATGACACCCGATCAGTATCAGCAAAGAGAGAAGGAAAGCCAGCAATACCTAAAAGAATTACGGGAGGAAGAAGCCGAAAATCAAAAGAAAAGGCAGGATGTTGTAATCGATCCTGGACCTTCTACGAGCCAGCAGAACTTAGAAAATAGAAATACTGGACAGAAGAGAAAGTAGAGAGGAAAGAAATGCATTTAACCACACACAACCCAGAGTAGAAGAGATTTATGATTAAGGAACATAGAGGAAATATCATACTAGAGTAAACCAGTAATAATTCAATTTCGTGTTCAAGAGAGTTGAGATACTTGTAACACTGAGTTTAAAAACAATTTGCAACTGTTTTTAAAACGTGGTGAGAGGAGAATGCCCCCGTAATTGAATTATATAGAGACCACGGTGGCTATATTGGAAATTATAAGGAAAGTTATGGCTGTCATAGTTATGACGTGGGTAGTCATGACGTAAGCACGGATGACGCAAACGTTATGCCAGCAGGCTACTTGAGCTGAGATTCTCAGTGACGTCAGCATTTAGTCGAGAATGTTCCGAGATGTACGACGCAGTCGCAGGAAACGTGGAATTCTGCTGAGGAAGAAATTATGCTATTGGAGGGGAGGCTTGAACCAATGAACGATAGTTTAAAGGAAGACGGAAATTGCTGAAACTATGGTATTTTTATTACTTTTGGAATGCAGAATTGTGGAAATCCATTTGCAGTAGAGGCATTGATTTGGAATTTTGGTGAAATTTATTTTCAGTTTTTGAATTTTGAAAATCCGTCATGTATTAACGAAGTTGGAACTTTTAGCGATGACGCAGTATCACGCTATGGAAGGGATGGATACGCCCCTTAGGAAGTTTATAAAAGGCCTTGCGCAGAAGAGAGGAGTCTCATTCTCCGATCATTCTCAGATCTCATTCTCAGATCATCGAAGTCTAATTGTGAAAGTTCTTTCTTATATAGTCATATATAGTGAAAAGTGTGAAAAGAGTCGTCTTTATAACGCGTGGTGAAGCCACTGCATTATACGAGATTCAAGTAAAACTAGGTGAAGTTCAAACGCACCTTAGAACGCATCTACAAGATTAGCTTTGAACAGTTTGCGCTCGCCGATAAGCTAATTCTATTGTGCAGTGCTACATGAAGTAATATAGAAAAGCTGAACAATTTCGAGCAATTATTTTGAAAGATATTAGCAATTTTACACGACTGACAAAAGTGATTATCTCGCCACCTGAGAAACACTTTGAATCGCCAGATTCAACGCCACGGCTGACACGGCTAGTGAAATAGGGAGACTTCAGATTGCTTTTGTGACACAACACTACAGTATAATGGAGCAATTTAATATGGCAGCTTGTTCTTCTATTACTACAACCGAAGAGAAAATGGAAGGCTAAAGGACTTAATGCGATTGGGACATATTTCAACGGAGTAAGATAGCAACATGGAACTTCGCTAATTGCTATTCCACACAAGCGAACATGTGGCGAATAACCATCTACACCCATGTTTCGTGATTAAAGGCTGAATACTATCGAACAGCAACGGAATCTATTACATACTCATTGAATATGAATATTTCTTCGGAAATTTCTACAAAAACTTCATGGCGATTGTCTACTGGAACTTCAGGGATTTTTTTCAAGAGAGGTCAGGGTTATCCCGACTCACAAAGAAGATTATTGCCGGAAGGATGTCTATTCGTATTCATGGAGCAGTGCAATTTCCGGAGAAGGAAGCAGTTCGATTCTCCGAGGGTGCTATTTCCTGTTTCGAGGATGGAGCTCAGCTTTAACTTGGTGAAATGGATCCATCAGCAGTCTTCTTTGAGGAATTTTCCTCTGGAACGTCAATCGGCAGATAAGGTAGTCGTGAACGTTTATTGTATTTGAGTTTCTTAATGATATTTGAGCAACTATTTTTCCCATATTTTTGTCCTCATGTATTTTGCCCTATTTTCTTGTTTGAGATTCCTATTCTCAGTACACCTTGTTGAGTTATGCCTTTTTCGACGATTTATTAAGACATTGTTATGTCATGGGCATAGTTAAATGATTTTGGATCAGTTGAGACTGATATTTAGATTTTTCAGTAATTTGCTTATTATTTTTGTAGTCACGATTTGACTGTAAGTTAATGATTTTTATGGCAGATTTAAATTCAGACAGCGTGTCACTTTATTAAAGTAATTCTACCCCAGTTTAATTACTTTGACCAATTTTCTGTCATCATCAAGAAGGAAGAACATTTAAATGATTTTAGAGCGTTAAAATCTCTTACGTTGTCGACGATCTTGGAAATACTAGTCGTTATTCGAATTGATTGCAACACAGACATTTATCGTCAGTTATGAACGATCATTGCATCATAGACATTTTTGTGAAAGATGAACTTTAATAATGAATTATTGAATGCATTAAATTCGAGAACTTGTGTTAGGAGTTTTTCTCAATTAGAGATTTATATAATGATGTTTGCATTCCCCAGTCTAATTGGATTCTATTCGACTATTTTATAGTTTAGTCGCACTTTTTTTTTGATGATAGTATTTTTATACTACAATTCTTTTAAGATGTTAATCTTAAATTTTGATAGACCAGACAGGCGTATATAAGCGTATTCACTATTAAATTTGTTTGTGATTGGCAAATTTTGACTTCATTTCGATTCATGAATGAAATCCACGAAGGTTAAATGAAAACAGTTTTGAAACAATTAATGATTATAAGAATTTTTAAGTGGAACTATGAATGTATAATCGCTAGTGCAGCGCACGTGTTGAAAGTCGCTGATGTATAATGCCCTTGAATATTAAGGAGGTTCCCACAGGAATTAATGATAAAGAATTTATTAGTGGAGGTTTTTGTAAGTTCTGTGGAAGTTTTGATGCCATATAGATTAATATATGATGAATTTTGGGCCTAATTTTTAATGCAGTTTATGCATTATTTTGTTAGCGAAGTATTTTCCGCTGGAGTGTATTGTCATAGTTCGTTGAAAATTAATCAAGTGAATTTACTGTTATAATTAACACGAGTTTTGAAAGAATTTGAGATAAGATTTTGAATGAAGATTACCGTCACAAATAATTATTACAACCTTTATTAAACCAGATTGTGACATTAACATGTATAACTAACCTTCATTGGTCGATTATATGGACACGATTATGAAATTACCAACCGGATGAACCTGTGGTTAATGTATTTCTTAAATTAATAATTTAAATAAATTAAATGTTAATATTGTAAATAAATGATGTAAATATTTTTGACAATAATGTGGAACGAAAGTGATGTTAAAGGCGTGTTTAAAATTTTTGTTATTATCTTCGATAATATTATAAACAATTTCTAATTGTTATAAATAATTTATGTGATTTTGTTATAAACATTTAAGAGCTTATTAAACATTTGGATGAGAACTTAACAAGTTTAAGGATTGTCATAATAATCCAGTAGGATGTGAGTAAAGTATTTGAAAGAATTGCGTAAATATATATATGAGTTGTCTTGCGGACATTTAAAGCTTTTGAGAGCTGGATTCTTACGTAATGTAGCATGTGAAGGGAGCCCATTTGACAAGTATGCGACAGGTTGAAGGGTAGCTCGCAGCTGTCCCAACATCTGGTTATCAGCGGGTGAGGTCGTCCACTCTGGCCTTGCGACTATAAATACAAGTGTCATGTTTATTAAAAGGAAACCAAATGCTCTATATATGTCTCGTCCTCACGTCCTTTTCCAATCCAATTGTGTTATAAATATTACGTTATTTTAAGCTCGTGGGAGCTAATATGTTCTATATCATGTTGTATGATAACTTTGCAAGTCCTGAAGGAGGACGTAGTCAGATTGACATGGGCTACTGATAGCCACATTTATTGTGTTGTGTTGTTAAAATCATACCCTTTATTTGAAATAAAGCTTTTGTACAGTTCAAAGTTCTCGTCTTCGTTCTGGTTCATTTTTAAATGTCATGGTGGAGGTTATTGTGTGAGCAGACTTTAGTGATCCTGTTGTCAACTCAATCCCCGAGATAATTTTAAGAGGTAAGTGAAGGTAAGTATGTACCCCCGTCTATTTTGGTGTGTTCCACAATGATTTCTTGGTAACTTCTGTGCTCATATCTCGATAGTATCTGTCAGTGCCATTTTCATTGATGTAACTGAGCCGGTGCGATTGATTGTTGGCAATCCGATTGAGGGGGCGGATATCTGACAGCCTACTATCCGGGTAAACGGGGACAGTACCATCCCGGCATTTGCCCGAAGACGAAGTGGGAAACCACGGAAAACCACTTCGAGGATGGCTGAGGTGGGAATCGAACCCCCTCTACTCATTTGGACCACCCGAGGCTGAGTAGACCCCGTTCCAGTCCTCATACCACTTTTCAAATTTCGTGGCAGAGGCTGGAATCGAACCCAGGACCTTTGTGGCGGCAGCTAACCATGCTGACCGCTACGCTACGGAGGCGACATAAAATAATTAAAAAGAAGTAAAAATTTTCGCCCTTGGATAGCCTTGAACCCGGGATCTTCAAAACAACAAGCGAGCGCGATACCTCTTGCACACTTTTCCAACAGACCTTATCGCATTTTGTTACGCTTCTTAATAGTGCGTATGGTTAAATATCCAATTATTACAGTTAGATTGGAATGCATTCATTCTATACCAGGCATATTTTGAAATGTACTTAAAGCAAGTTTCACGACCGCTTTGCGTTAATAATGCAAATCGACTGTAAATGTTACCCCGAAACGACAACCGTCCTCCATGTTTCATTTCTTACAACTTGGCGCACGAAATGCTAGCGTGTGATACACTTCAGTCATAAAAGCTGGTGTTCGACGAGGATGAACAGAATCATACAGGAATGAAAGACAAGTACGCAGGTGGGATAATTCTTGTAGGTTACAATCACACAATGAGACAGCGAGGAGCATTTCAAGATGGCAACTCAAACTAACACTTGGGGCGCTGCGGTTGTCTGGATAAGTAGGGTAAAATTACTCAATAACACGCGTTTGATATAGAACACTTTTTATTTTTCGGTTATAATCAGTAAATGTGGTCCCTAAAATAATGACAGTGTTATTTTCAATTGTATATTATGTATAACTGTGCGATACGCGTGATCTAATTTGTGTGTTCCACTGGATTTTATGTGTCAATTGCATATTATCAAGCATCGGTTGTCTGCTGGTATTTGTTTTTGTGCAGTACGAGTCATGGCGCTGTTACGTTTAAAAGCTATGTTTGAGTTTGCTCACTGTACCATAGACTCTAGAAATTATTTGCTGCTTAGTAGGGCGAAGGGATGAGTTTAACTTGTATTAAAACTCGGGGCAGACAGGAATTGCTTGATTTGGATGGTAAGTATTTCCTTGCGAAGTCAAATTAGGCCTATATGACTCGTAGTGGAATGGCTCGGATATCGCAGAGAGAGGTGATGACGGTTGGTAGGGTTATTGGAAATGAACTAGGGAGCGGGAAAGGATACCTGACTGATGAAGCTTGGCTGTCCTCGGCTGGTGTAGGCCTAGGCTTGGCTGTCTTGGTACGGCTTGGCTCGGCGAGACTGTGCTTGGCTGTCTAGGTGCAGCTTGGCACGGCGTAAGTGAACAACCCGTCCTGTCGTCAGTGAGTGTAGTGGTGAGTGGTCCAACCCGCTCTTGTTGCCCGTATTTATTTGGTATCGTCACCTTTCGGCTATTGCTATTTGCATCTTTTGGAAAGTGATGAAAACTTATATATCCGCAGCCCTCTTATACATCGACTTACAACCGTAAACTGAGCAATATACTTTGCTTTTACTCATTTTGCACTCTTATCAACGAGTAAAACGTATTACTTATGTATAATCACGAAGAATTTACCACGATGTGCTTACCAATACAAGAAACCATATACAAACAGTCACCACGTGACAAATGTACCCTACTTCGTAAGTTTCTCATTTTTACCGCTAGATGTCATATCAGATAGCTGGAGTTGCCAATTCAAATGCTCCTCGCTGCCGGGTGCGCGCGCATCTTTGCGGCTCCTCATCCGACTGTCCCGAGACAGACGTCTCTAGCGGCACACACCGATGCGCTCACATTGTTGCCAACATGTGGGATACAAAATCGGCTTCCTTTGGTCATAAATGATTTTTTTTCCTAAAATAACCTCCCTCGAGAATAGGCCTAGTGCAAACCGCATCAAAATCCATCCAGTGGTTCTCGAGATTACCAGTTATATCCAAGAATCGGGGAATTTGTTTTATACACACATCAAAAAAAGTTTTGCATCACCTCGGTTCCCAGATCTCCGGCATATAGACGTTGACTGTGTATATTGTATCCAAGATACAGTCCCTTTGACTGTTCATAGATGTCACTAAAACTGCTCAAAGATGTAAACAACCATGCATGAGCAGGGCTTATTAGACGGAGGGGGTACGACAGCCGATCAGTTCCAGTCATTCCACCAGGACGAAGGTACGCTGCTCATGTTGTCTGTAGTTCTACCATGCCTAGAAGGTCAATACCGCAGTTCGATCGCGTCCGCATTGTTACTTTGTGTCAAGAAGGGCTCTCAACAAGGGAAGTTTCCAGGCGTCTCAGAGTGAACCAAAGCGATGTTGTTCGGACATGGAGGAGGTGCAGAGATACAGGAACTGTCGATGACAGGCCTCGCTCAGGCCGCCCAAGGGCTACTACTGTAGTGGATGACCGCTACTTACGGATTGCCGCTCGGAGGAACCCTGACAGCAATGCCACCATGTTGAATAATGCGTTTCGTTCAGCCACAGGACGTCGTGTTTCAACTCAAACTGTGCGCAATAGGCTGCATGATGCGCAACTTCACTCCCGACGTCCATGGCGAGGTCCAGCTTTGCAACCCCGACACCATGCAGCGCGGTACAGATGGGCCCAACAACATGCTGAATGGACCCCACGGAATTGGCATCACGTTCTCTTCACCGATGAGTGTCGCATATGCCTTCAACCAGACAATCGTCGGAGACGTGTTTGGAGGCACCCTGGTCAGGCTGAACGTCTTAGACACACTGTCCAGCGAGTGCAGCAAGGTGGTGGTTCCCTGATGTTTTGGGGTGGCATTATGTGGGGCCGACGTACGCCACTGGTGGTCATGGAAGGCTCCGAAACGGCTTTACGATACCTGAATGACATCCTCCGACCCATAGTGCAACCATATCGGCAGAATATTGGAGAGGCATTTGTCTTCATGGACGACAATTCTCGACCTCATCGTGCACATCTTGTGAATGCGTTCCTTCAAGATAACGACATCGCTCGACTACAGTGGCCAGCATGTTCGCCAGACATGAACCCTATCGAACATGCCTGGGATATGTTGAAAAGGGCTGTTTATGGACGTCTTGACCCACCAACCACTCTGAGAGATTTACGCCGAATTGTCGTTGAGGAGTGGGACAATTTGGACCAACAGTGTCTTGATGAACTTGTGGATAGTATGCCACGACGAATACAGGCATGCATCAATGCAAGAGGACGTGCTACTGGGTATTAGAGGTAGTGGTGTGTACTGCAATCTGGACCACAAATGCTGAAAGTCTAGCTGTATGATGGTACAACATGCAATGTGTGGGTCTCATGAGCAATAAAACGAGCTGAAATGTTGTTTGTGTTGATCTCTATTCCCTTTGTATTTAAAGGTTCCGGAACTCTTGGAACCGAGGTGATGCAAAACTTTTTTTGATGTGTGTACTATGTAGAGATGAGCACCGAAAAATGTAAGCACTTTGATTTTTTAGAAACCATTTGAGTAGGCCTAATACTTTCATAATAATGTTCTTAGTATTACGACCATGTAGAAATGAGCGGATGTGTGGTGGACGTAAGCACATTTTAGGCGTAGCCAGCAGCATTCGTGGCAACGCTGCCTTCAGTTCAATGCTTATCCGCCGAACTGTCAGAACACAACTCTAGAATAGACGACTGTCTGGACGAAACCATTGTCCGCTACTAGGCCAGGTGACTGTGTGGATGAAAATTACTGCTTTTAATACAAGCAAGGGGTCAGGGGTGTAAGCCCCAGGTTAGGTTTGTATGTGAAGCCTTATTCCGCGTTCACCACGCTCGAACTGAGCGGCAAAACCAGTGCCAAACAATAATGTTGCCACTCCTGAAAAATGTATTAACACCCTTCTACTCTTGTATCTTAGTCACATTACATAAGTTACTGTAGAAACTTTTCCAGATTTTGATGGAGGTTGACTCGTATATTCCGCTCTCGTAACTTAAATATCCCAACTTTCCACAGAAAATTGTTTTTTGTTGGTACCTTCTCGTCCCATCTGCTAGGTATCTTCCTAGCCCATGCGTATTGCAAAGCTACGGACGTAGTCTAAATCCTGCGATCCGAGAATGTATTTCCTAGATATTTTATCTCCTTAAGGGCCTGTTTTTCAATCGCTAGGCAAAGTTCAGAGTAGCCTACTCCCAGCATCAAACGCCATATTGTTATTTTATTTTCAATCGCTAGGCAGCGCTGCCAAGGGAATTAATGTGGTGGGCAAGTTGGTCATATTTACTCGGTGCTATTTGTGCCGAATAAGCATTAAACCTTCGGAGTAGTGACACTCCGTAGTTGCTTGTTGTACATAGGTTTTTTTTTTTTAAGTTTTGGCAACTATGTTATAAATTGATAAATAACACACCTACGCCAACGGCCTAGCCGTGTTGAAACACCGGATTCCATGAAAACTCCGCAGTTAAGCAACATTGGGCGCAGTCAAAACTTGGATGGTATGCCGGTTCTAGGCACTGCGCGCTGTTGGCCAATATGAGGAGGAGCGGAAAGGCCCTGGCCACCCTACCGCAAGTAAACTCCAGCTGGGGGTAGCCTCTTCGGAGGCTTGGGCCTGCCTTCGGGCAGAATACCACTTAAATTAAACACACCTACATGGTTCCAAGTTTCATAGGCCCTCGATGTAGTCTCCAGCACTGCGTACAACGTGTTCCCAGCGACGCGGAAGCCGATGGCACTGTCCAATCTATCGATGGTGCGAAGAGGGCGCTCGGCAGCCTACACAACATCTCCAATTGTAGGGTAGCGGTTCGCAGGGACTTAAGTCGGGAGAGTAGGGGGATGATAGAGCACCTCCCAGTTCCAGCGATTCAACAATGCAGACACAACTTCTGCTGTGTGTGCCCTAGCATTGTCATGCAGAACTATGGGCGGAGTGTCGATGTGGTGTCTCAGTTTCCTTCTCAAGAGCTGCTCGGAGATGGTCTTACAGAAATGAACAATAGTACGCCCAATTAACTGTTTGCCCTGGGGGAACGGTATGTTTTATGATCACACCATCGCAATCATAGCCTAGGCAGGAATCAACATTACCTTCACATTGGTGAATGTTTGTCGAACTGTTTGTTTTCGTGGTGCCGCCACTCTTTCGATTGGCTTTTCAACTGTGGCTCATAAGATTTGGCCCACGTCTCGTCAATGGTTATGATATGCCGTAAGAAGTCCTCTCCTTCGCGCTCATAACGCTGCAAGTGCGTACGAGAAGCATCATATCGCTGCCATTTCTGCATGTCGGTCAAGTCATGCGGAACCCACTTTGACGCAATTTTCCTAATTTTTTTCAGAGTCCTTCAGTATGTGGAGGACAGTCGAATTCGGCGGCTTCGGTGGCGCAGTCGGTAACATGCTGAGCTTCTATGCCCAAGATAGCGGGTTCAAACCCGGCCGAAGCCGTCGGATTTCTTTTTAAGAGCGTTAAAATCCCTCGGTATGCCTTCCTTCGGAGGGGAAGTAAAGCCGGCGGTCCCATGTCATAGATTTTTGGCATGTTAAAGAACCTTCCACTAATTGCACCTGTGTGAAGCTAAATTGGATAGGTAAAGAATGTAAACAACGCTCTTAGGTTTCTACGTTCGTTGCCAAGAGCCGACTGCGGTGGCGTCTAGTAGCTAAGTTCTGAACTTGGTCTAGTAGTCGTTGACGGTGGCGGCAAAAGTAGGAACTATTCGAAAAAATCTAAGTTGCAGTACTTAAATTAAAAACAGATAACACACACTAATACAGTAATCACAATTAATACCGGTTATCAGACAGATTCAACACACAGCCAAAGTACACGGGGCTGCATGACCGCGTCGTCGCAGCCCCTAACTTAAGAACCAACCAACCAACAGTCGAATTCGCCAGTCCTGTATCTTGCGCTAATTCACGAAGCGTTACGTTCCGATCCGCCTGCACTAACGCGGACACCATCTGTACATTTGCATCACTTCCTGGTGGGTGACCACGTCGAGGCATGTCCTCCACACGTTCGCGCCCATCTCGAAAGGCTGCAACCCATCTTGCTACCGTTCTGTAAGGTAACGCCAGATGCACCACACGCCTCTTGCAGTCCTTGGTGGCACTCTCGAGCCGTGCGACCCCCAACACACTGAATGTATATCCACGTTCTCTGCTCCTTCTTCGAAAACATTGCGACCGTCTTGCGCGAGCGCTTGCCCACAACTACTCATCTAACAGGCACCACTGCATACGAATGGGGGAGGGGACGGACGAGGTCATGTGCTCTAAGGGAGGAGATACAGGTTAGCTACTTTTGGTAACAATAGCAGAGTCCAACACCGTTGCAACATAAAGCAGCAGCATCGTTGCCAAAACTAAAAAAGCAACCCTTGTATTTCTCCTACCAGCTGTGAACACTATGATTTGTGTCAAGGATTTGCATGTTAATTGCATGAATCTTTATTTCATGGCTTGTTTTCGTTTATCGAAAAGTGCTGTGATGGCTGCGCTAGAATTATTAGCTTCGGTACGCACACAGGTAACGATATTTGTAGGCTATACATTACACAGTAATAGAAAACTAAAAATTTCAAAGATCTCGTATACTACACAGCTTGGACATTCTTGAAATTCACCCCACACGACACGTGAATAATGAAATAAAAGGCAAAACCACTGGCCTGGTTAAAGATTATTGATGCGTGACGAGCCCCACTGTGCGTGACAAAAACCAGGGGTGCTATATATTAGCTAACGCGGCCCGCGCTACCTCATGAAACAAAATAGCGCAAAGTTTGAACCAGTTCACAATGGATTGTGCAAGCTGTTTTTGTCTAGACCAATAATTGTTAGGTCGTTAGGCCATACAAACACCCCTTGTTTTTGCCACGCACAGTGGGGGTAGACTCGCATCAATAATTTTCATCCGAACCAATGGTTTGTGCCTAGACAAATAATTTTTAGGCAGTGAGGCGATGGTTTTGCCGATTAGTTCGAAAATGGAATCCTTGCGATCAGCGTTTATTACAGTGGTAAATACTGTTATACACACAAAACAAACCTAACCTGGGGCTTACGCCCAGACCCCCTTGCTTGTAGAGCAACCAGTAATTTCGTCCAGACAGTCGTCTACCAACTTAACCAAGTAGCGACCAATGGTTTCGTCCAGACAGTCGTCTAACCAAGAATAGCCCGATTATTTCTTTTTTTTCACATAAATACAGCATTACATGTGTCGTCTAATGTAGGCCTATTTTGTATCGGATATGTTGGTAACTAATGACGTTAATGTGGTCGCTCACTGCGGCAGTTTCACATACTAAATATGCTGTCGAACATGGCTGCGGTTGTTCAATATACAATAAATAAAAACACATATTTAAGTGATTTAGCACATATATCCGGTGCAGAAGTGATCAAGGTTAGTAGTCACAATTGATAATAAAATAATGTGTCCCCCCTCCGCCAAAAGATTAAATAAGGTATGAAAATGATATATTATCAAAGTGAAAGCGAAAAGGAAAAGAGTGATAATTGGTACAGAATTAATCTGAAATTTCACTACAGTACAGGGTCTTTCATATAAAATAAGAACGGCAAGCGGCAGTTTTCTTATTCGCTGTTGCGGTGGCCTTCGCCGAGCTTGTGGCGCGCCATGGCACCCTGCTGTACTATTGAAAGCGCGCATAGTACATACAAGGGCTGTTTCTTTTCCAAGTTCTGATGGACTGTATAAAAATAACAGATTGGCATACCAAACAGATTTTACTACTAAATGTTTGCTTGTTTTATTCGTTTGTCTCAACATAATTGCCAAATCGATTGAAACATGTGTCGTATCGTTAGCCTACACCAGCTTTCCAATGCCCTCGGCAAAATATTCTGCCGCCACTGAGGTGGGTACGTCTGGACAGTCTCCTGAAGTTGTTCCCTTTTTGACGAGGCGTTGCCGCCCAACCATACATTCAATTCTCGAAAAAGGTAAAAATAATTCAGTGCTGGTTTGGACTTAACGGCAGATGGTCCACAACTTCACACTTGAATTCTTTGTAAAAGTCTATCGTAACGTTGGTCGTGAATGATTTTCACCTTTTTCGAGAATTGAAGGTATGGTTGGGCGGCAACGCCTCGTCAAAAAGGAAAAACTTTTGGAGGCTGTCCAGACGTACCCATCTTAGTGGAGGCAGAATATTTTGCCGAGGGCATTGGAAAGCTGATACGACAAATGTTTCAATCGTTTTGGCGATTATGTTGAGACATAAGAATAAAACAAGAAAACATTTAGTAGTAAACCAGTTTGGTATGACAATCTGTTATTTTTATACAGTCCATCGGAACTTGAGAGGAAAAAAAAACAGCCCTCGTATGTATTATGCGCGCGCTTTCAACAGTACAGCAGGGGGCCATGGCGCGCCACAAGCTCGGCCAAGGCCACCGCATCAGCGAATAACAAAACTGCCGCTTGCCGTTCTTACTTTATATACTTTATATGAAATATGCCATTTTATAACATGAGATAGCAGGTGAGTTACAGACAGGGAAGGGGAAAACATCTATTAGGACATCATTTCCACAGTTATTATTCATCATTACACAAGGTATTTAAGCTAATTTAAGTATTCTACTTGGTTCATCACTCCTGAAGTGTTACCTCTATTATGTATGTCGTTTCGCCTTGAACATTTTTGCTTGAAGACGGGCTATTATTTTATTTTAGAATATGCACTGAAAATTTTAAGCACTTTGATTTTTTAGAAACCATTTGAATATCATTAGCATAATAATGCTATTATTATGATCATGTAGAAATGAGTGGAAGTGTAGAGGACGTACGGACATAGTAGGCATAGCCAGCAGCATTCGCGACAACGCTGCCTTAAGTTCAATGCAGACACCGTAATCCCTCTCATATATTCCACTCTCGCAAGTTAAATATATCAGCTCTCCACAGAAAATTGTTGTGTGTTGGAGTCTTATCATTATAATTTTCGAGATATTACTCCGTCGATAAAGCTTGCCTTACAACGCCTGTATTTAACTCTTCAATTTGTCAGTGAATTCAGTGAATTTTCTGCAAGTGGCTTTTAATGTGCCAGGTGACGAGAGGTCAGGCGAGTACTCTACCAACCATCTCGCGCTTTGCGGCCTGCATTTTTTGGCAGTTGGTCCAGGTTTGATTTCCGGCTCTGCCAAGAAATTTTGATTTTGGTCTGAGGGATGGAGCAAGGCACACTCAGCTTCGTGAGGCAAAACTGAGAAGAGGAGGGTTCGATTCCCATCTTAGCCATCTTGGAAGTGGTTTCCGCACTTCTACTCCAGGAAAATGCCGGGATGGTTCCTGATTTAAGGTCATGGCGGCCTCGTTGCCAATCATCTGAATAATAAATGCACACACTAATGGAGCCATCACAATAACACAAGTTATCAGACAAATTCCACATGCCCAAATACGCAGATCTACATGACCATGATGTTGCAAAGCCCCAAAATCAACCAACAACTGGTGCTTTCTACCATTCCAAGAAAAAAGAGTTGTTATTCCAGTCTTATGCCCCTAAAATCCACTACTAGTTCGAATGGTTTTAGGCCTAAGCATAACCATCTTCTTGCATCTCAAAAGGGATTTGCCAATAGGCTCTCAACAGCTTGTCTCAATTCTGCCTCCATATACATGTATATACATGCAAGAAATGAGTACGGTACTTATCAAAAATAAAGAAATAATATAGCTAATATGTACCTTACTATTCTATTTCTCTCCTACTCCTAAATCCTTCTCTGAACACTCATCTTAAAACAGAATGGTCTGCATTTTTGGACTAATGATAATAATGTAGCCTATAAGAATAAAATAATGAACATGCTCCCCGGCATAACTGGAAAAAACCTTGAGTAAGTATTAATGTTTCTGTTCTTATGCATTTTATATGATGCTTTAAAATCAATCGAGAAGAGATAATTTAAGTTAACTTCACTATAACTGCCTAAGAACTAATTGACCCTTGTGAAAATCTAGTAGGAAGCTGAAGAGAGAGTCTGCTTTTATCAGCCTGCTGAGTGGTGCCCACTTCGTCACCTGTAAGTTGTCAGAAGTACTCTCTGTTACCGCAGTAACTGTCACTCACTCACACGATAACAATCATTGTTTATTTCACTTGTTATAAACTGTATTAGAGGTGATTGGAATAATTAAATGACACTAATACGTGCAATGGAATAATACAGTAACGAAAATATTATGACTGTATAGTTCAGCACTGTACTATTAATAATCAACCATTAATAATAATTATAATTCATCAACCAAGGATATGGAAATGCATTTTCAATCTTCACTTCAAAATCAATCACGTGGTAGTCATTAATCATCTAATGGTTCGATTCCAGACATTTCACTATCACCATCACTTTTATGTGACTGGTAAATAAGGAGGCTAGAACGTTGGGAACAACTGGCTGACTGTACCTCTCTGTTATATATCGATCACAAGAAGCAGCCCTTCTTCCTTTGCCTCCTCTCGCCCCTTCCCAACCCTCTTTCACATTGCAAGCTGTCATTAAACTTTAGATAGGCCAGGTGGCCAGCTTCCCTTTCTCACTCACGGGCCAATTTGTTCCGAGGGACTTATACCACAATACTGCTTAAGAGTTAGACTGTTGAGGACTGATGACCATATGTCCCTAACTTGAGCAAGGATGCTTCACAACTTTATGTAAAATGTATTTTCGTAAAAGAGCCTTTGCTTAGTTTGGATCATTTGTGATACGTGTTACATGGATGAGTGTGCTGAAATTTTGGTGTTAAATGATATAAGTTGGCAACACCAAATGTGGCGGCCATGTTGGTTTTCTAGTAACTTGAGTCCCGGACTATAGTCCGTTGTCGAGGAGATTTGCCAACAACTATAGCCACTATATAAAATGTTTGGCCCAAGCAATAAGGCGGTCATTTTGTAACCTCATTTTCTCGCATCACACACCACGGTGCAACACAGGTACTTACAGAATTACTAAATAAATAAAGTTGATACCCATATCCAAAATAATTTATCAGGCACTTATACAATAATTATTCCTGTACTCAGTATAATAAAATATGTATAAATACCCCTAATTAACTACACAGGGTGAAAACCCAAGGGTGAGCTAAGTAACTGAATACTTTCGGTTACACTGACAAGAATCTGTAGGTGCATGAAAAGTAAATCAAATTTTAAAGTAAGGCTGAAGTCAGCAAAAAACATTGTTTTGATTCATTTAGGGGCTTTGTAACACTAGTATTTTAACCCCATGTATCTGGATGTGCGAGTGGAAACTGACATAACCTGTGTCATTGTGATGGCTGTAGTTTTTTTTTTTTTTTTTTTCTAGAATTTGAGTAGGTCTCAACCATAGTCTTAATATAGGTGTTTGGCATTTGCCAGCAATAGAAAGAAAAATCCACTTCAAGGATGGCTGAGGTGGGTATCGAACCCACACCATCTCACTTGTCTTACGAGGCCGAGTGTACCCCACTCCAGTCCTCAGACCAGAATTAAATGTCTTGCCTGCCAGAAATCAAACCTGGACCTTAGGGGTTACAGTCAAGAATGCTAGCCACTGAGCCACAAGGCAGATGTCTTAATTAATCAGGTTTACAGTATTATGACTTTTACAAAAGACCTGTAAATTTCATCATATTCAGTAAAAATTCATGATGATAGACTCATTTGATATGTGCATGCATTGTAGCAATAAGTTGCTCATAAAATAGCAGAGCACAGAAGTCTACAGTTTAATGAGAACCCGGCCAGCAATATAAGATTCCGTATATAAATAAAAATTAAACAAGAAGTTCCGTGACGAACTAAAGAGCCTACTTTTCTTGAAATTAAGATGCATTCCAATGATTCATCTAGTGTATATGAACCTATCTAGAATAATGACGAAATTAAGTTCGTAATATCGAAATGTCTAATTAGTTCGAAATATTTTTTTTTATTTAGTCAATTTACCCTCTAGGTTGGTGGTTCCCACGGACTCAGCGAGGGAACGCACCACTACCGCCTCTAAGGGCAGTGTCCTGGAGCTGAGAACCTATGGTCGGATTGGTTACAACTGGGGAGGTGTGATCAGCACTTCGCCCAGGCGGCCTCACCAGCAAAGCGAACAGGGGCCTCATGAGGGATGGATAGGCTAGGAAGAGGGAAGGAGGCGGCCGTGGCCTGACAGTAGGTTCTGTACCCGATAATCCGGAAAGGATCCTGTTGGAATATCCATTGCCCCCGCTGGATTGCTTATTTCTAACAGCTCCGGCAAATACTACATTAGAAATCGCTTCCAACACGGCCTTTAGGGATTTACAAACAGCAGTTACAAGAATATTGTGGATCAACAACCAATTACACGGGGCACTCACCTTTACTTACCTCTCTCGGGGACTGGGAATTCAGCTTCGCCTACAATACATCCACAATACTCTTCTCCTTATTTTTAAAATAAATCACACTCCAACAACAATGGAAAACAAACTGAATAACATTTGTTAACAATAGTGTAAACTAATCTAGTATAAACAAAATAACAATAAACTAATTTAACAAACAAATATTAAAATAAAAACACGCAATCATTCACACTTCTTTCAACTCCACATCTTACTACAATGCTGTATTAAAAATTATGAGTATAAATCTTGGCTTGTTCTAGACCTACACTGCGTAAAAATAAAACCGTTTAATGAAGGCTCTTACCTTCGTGGCATTCCAGACACCTGGTTTCATTCACAAGCCTGCGTTTGTAGAACGCACGTGCGCTGGTCTTGTTTCATCAATGAAACCTCAGCACTACGCCGCACTCGAAACTGTTTTACAATTTATATACCAGGCGGTGAGTGTACACCTGTTCATATTGTGTCATCGCTCTCCAATAACACGGTGAATCATTCTGGCTAGCCCACAGAGAGACTGCTTGTGTGTACATTTATAAAAAAAACACGTAAAAATTAATATTTAGATCTTACTAAAGTTCACAAAACTACTCTGTTTCTTAAACAATCATTCTAAAAAATGTTATACACTCTTTCATTCGCACCCCGTAAATGTTCATGACCAATTCGGTTCCACATTTACTCTTAGCAGTGAACAATCATTCATAACCAAAAACATCTGCTCATAAACACACGCTATTCCAAAACAATTGATTAATAAATCCTACTAAATTATTTAACTAATTAAATCATTTTCAAAATTATTTACTTGAAATATGTTCATAATAATATCCATTATTTAGTGCTGATAACGCGACACTTTCGAGATTTTGGCTTCCCGCTTACTGTACAATTCTTAACTAAATATATACACTGGTTTTTCAGATAACCCTTCTCTAACGTTCCGTAGTTTTGATATACTGCTTACACATCATCTTATATAGGTTTCATTACATTGTCGGTATAATACAGTCGACTAATGAAAGTTAACTGTACGTAATTACATTACTTTGGGTTTAATAAAATCTAATAATTGTATTATAGACATGAGTAGACAATCTTTCTCAAGTTGCATTTCCGCTAGAACCCTCCTGTTAACACAGCTAAATCGTTACTTCATAAGAACTGGACTACTTGTATACAACGGCTCTTATCATGATCCATGCCTTCTTATCAAAGGACAACAATACTTTGACGTCCTTAAAATGCGGAACTCCCTCGCATGAGCACTCCTCATAGCTCTACAAATCCTCATATAACAGTATATATGGCATAAACAATTATCATCTACTATGTTAAACAATAACCAAAAGGATTAATTGTTATTAACATATCATATGTAGGAACTTCTCTCAAATAATGGCATGACCCTCAGTATCATCAACATGTGCTTAAGTTCCTCAAAAGAAACTTCCAATTGTAATGAACGATATTAGACAGTCGTGATTAACCTCCTAAAGTTTACTCCACAACAAGATAATTAACTGTTAACTCGTCTGTCGCAAATACATGTAATAAAAATAATACTCCTGTCTCACCTCACTTGTCAAGCTTTAAATTGTTTATCGTTGTAATATCATGTCGACAAAATGACGTGATATTACACAAATAGAATAAAATAACACACATGTTATTTATAGTGTCAGATAGAATTCAATCTTGACCGGGATAAACTAGCTTTGAATTCCTAGCCAAAGATTTGAATAATCTTTTATCAAAAGGTATTTCCTCTAACATATTAAATGAACAAAGCTCTTAGCTTTACAAATAATAAAAAGGTTTGTCAATGTCGTAATGGTTTTCCACTCTACACAAAGAAAGTTCATAGGGATTAAGACTTCGGTCTTATCAAACGACTAGTATTTCTTAGATCGTCGATAGTTCATGTACAATAATGATATAACAATATCATTCGATGTTTCTTCTTTTCTTGAAGTTAGATGTTGTTACATTAAAGTGCTCAAATTAAATGTAATAAGAATTTAATTTGAAGCTATGACACAATGTCAGAATACTTGGTTTAAAATGAAAGTATTAGAATTCGACAGTCGAAACGACTAGTCTCCTATGAGGCAATATGATTCCTCAAACAAATTTTTTAATGTCAGTTCCACTACTGATCCGTAGAATAAAATTGAAAAATAGATGAAAGGCAATCATCTCCTAAATAATCTTGAAGCATAAAAATCTTAACACACATCTGAAGTGTAAAATACATGAAAACACTGAAATACATGAAATGTGAAAATATAAAAATATGGAATAAGATCGCTGGCCCAGAATGTCACTAATCAAGCTCTATACTACAATTGAGATACACTGATACCTTATTTGGACGAAAACTTGGAGATCTATGTAAGTATTCCCACAATACTTTAGATGTTTCATCAGTACAAGACACTGAGAAGGATCTGCATTCGAACCTCGGATCTGCGACCTCAGAGATAGGAAACGTCCCTCTCTAGAATTCACCAACATTCGCCTGGGCTCGAACGACATCATTCTGGCAAATTCTTCTGTGTTGCTGGGCTACCTTTCCCTAGCATCTTGACAAATCTCTTCTGTAAAGTCTTCATTCTCCGTCGTAAATATGTATCAGCTTCATCATTGGAATATAATTATGGAAATATTCATATAAATGGTGAATGAAATATTTCAATTGCTAATTTATGTTATATTAGTGTTCGTAGACTGACGAAAATGCACAACATGGACCGTACACTACGTCTGTATTCAAGAATACGTTGTCTAACGAAGCTCCATCGTTGTATCTTAACTCCTGCTATCGAATATGTCTCTGGCGCATGACTATTTAGTTCATCATATCAACAATGTTACTTATGATGTATGTAACTACTTGAAGAATAATAATAGTCATTCTGTTAATGTTTATATGTTGCGCCAATATTAAAAGTTCTCCGCTACTGTTCACTTGAACTGCGTTCGTCAACTTCAGGTTGCAATTTAAAATGATATTCAGCTTTATTTCCAACACATTTGAAAATCCATCATAACAGGCTTATATTGTCGAAACGGTAAGTTTTAAAACGCTCGACTTTTCACAATATATAGTATGCGACCTGTTCTTTATATATATATATATATATATATATATATATATATTCGCTTATTTATTTTCAGATCTCAATTATATAAGAGATATATATATTATAATTGTGAAAGTCTGTGTGTGTGTGTGTTAGTTTGTTACCTCTTGACACTAAAACGGCTGGACGGATTTGGATGAAATTTGAAATGGAGACAGCTTATACCCTGGGATAACATATAGGCATCCTTTCATCCGGAAATAAATCATTGTTCCCGTGGAACAGGCAACATAACTGAAAAGTCACCAAAAATACTCAACCGGGACAAAATATCGAAGTTGTCGCAAAAAGACCGGACAAAGCTCATTTTACGCCCCTCGATGCAAGGAACAATACTCGGTAGGTCCCTACGGGACACCGAAAACCACATTTTAAGGCCCTAAAACCAACCGTTTCAAAGATATTCGCAGAAAACTATCTTTACTCTGATAAACTGATGAAATAATGGCAAGTCCGTTTCCATGGCAACTGAACCTCACGGTATGACATCCGATTTTATATACATATCCCTGTAGGAGGCAAAGCCAATCAATTTGTTATCTTTTTCAAGATATATATGAACACAATAAGAACAGGGTAACGCGCCTGCCTCTCATCCGGAGGCCCCGGGTTCGATTCTTGGCTCCATCAGAGATTTTAGACACTGACGTGAGGACTGCAACGGAGTGCACTCAGCTTCGTGAGGACAATTGAGTAGCTGTCTGATAGCGAGGCAGCGCCCTGGTCACGAAGAACAAGACTAACGGCCGAGGGGACACGGTACACTGACCACGCGTCACCACAATATCTGCAGGCCAAATGGCTGGGAAGCGGTCGCATGATAGGCCTAGGCCCTTCATGGTCTGTAGTGCCAGGGGTAAAAAAATAGGGAAAGCGCCTTCTAATACCACCTTTAATTTGTAAACACTACAGTAGCGGCTTCTAGGGAAGCGTGATGGCGCAGTGGCTTAGCTTCTCGCCTTTCACCAGGACGGCCGGGGTTCGAATCCCGGTGACAGCGGGGTGGAATTTTCACCTGGAAAATCACGTGGCGTCAGGAAGAGCATCCGGCCTTAAATCCCCGGCCAAAACCGAAATGAGCCTGGCTGGCTACGGCGACCCCAATTAATTGGGAATAGCTGAAGAAAGTTTTACAGTAGCAGCTACTAAATAAAGGTAGCGATATAGCTACGTTCAATTTCATAAACACTGGGCTCACAAATCCCGTATAGTTAAGTAATAATAACAGTCTGGTCGTTATTTCAGTAGCAACGAAGCTCTGTGGTGGCTATTGCCGTGTCCGTAACACTTAAGGCATCCCGCCGTCACATACCTCAATGTGCACTTACAAAATTGTGAACCAGTCTATTTTACTGAAAAGAATTTCTACGAGCGAGTATCCACTCCGGCAAAAACCACACTCACTACCTTTTCCAAAATTTACACAAGACATGATTTTTAAAGCACTCTTCTGTGTGTTGAGGTACAGAGATATACCACATGGAAAGATACAATAAAATGTTGGCAAATCTGAGTTCAAGGAACTGCTGTTCAGAATAGGCTTTCGGTGCAGGTTATGCGGCCCATGTTCGTAACATGGAATGTTTTCTTTTGACAATGCATCTACACCATGTGCGAGGGCAACGCATTTCAAAGATCTCTAAAAACAAAATAAACAGGTAGTTGGAGAAAAATTTTAAGTGGGAGCGAAGATTCAAAGAGAAATAATTTCATCTTAGAGATTTGCTGATGAGATCGTCATCTTGACCGATACGCCAGAGGAATTGAATGAGTTTTTGAATGGTATGGACTCCGTCTTGAGGAAATAATTCATGATGGAAATCAATAAATGTAAAGCAAAATTATTGGAATGCAGCCAAAATAAATCAGAAACCTCTATGCACATCAAATTGGCAGGTGAAACGCTACGGGAAGTAGGAGACTTCTGTTACTTAGGAAGAAAAATAGCCAGTGATGGACGAAGCAAAGAGGTTGCCTCAGGCAAGGACATCATTTCTACAGAAAAGGAATCTGTTGACATCGAATATACATTTAGATATTAGGAAGTAATTTTTGAAAGCTTTTGTCTGGAGCGTGACACTATAAGGAAGTGAAACTTGGTCTAATGGTGCAGCAGAAAAGAGGAGAATTGAAGCGTTTGTAATGTGGTGTTACAGGAGAATGATGATGATCAGATGGGTAGATGGGGTAACAAATAAAGAGCTATTAAGACGAGTGGGAGTGGAGAGATGTTTCTGGCGACTGCTATTGAAGAGAAGATATAGGTTGGTACGGCACATATTAAGACACCCAGAAATAGCAAGCTTAGTTATGGATGGGAGGGTTAAGGACAAGAACTGTAGGGTAGACCAGGGTAAAACAGATTGCCTCGGATGTAGGGTGTGGTAGCGATATAGAGATGAAACGATTAGCTCAGGAGAGGGAGTCATGGAGGGCTGCATCAGTCCAGTCAAGAAACTGAAGACTCAAACAACAACAGTTGGGAATTTTAATTACTTAGAGAGGCATGTGAGGCAAAAGGGTTGTTGGAGAATTTCAATCCCTGGGATGTAACACTGGAAGAGAGTGCATAATGTACATCAACGGCCAAGGTCAGAGATATTTTACTATAGGTAAGGAAAAATACTTTTGATTCCCCATATTCCGATAGATTTGCCATTCCAGTGTGCAAGAGTGCAGTTCCCTCTTCAAACAATATTCGCAATTTCTATTAACAAAGCGCAATCGCACACACTTAACAGCAGGTGTACAATTGCATCGTTCCCATTGACTTGATCGCGAGCGAAGCCGCGGGTACCTGCTAGTAAGAGATATAATCAAATCAGTGTTCCTCACAACTTCACGTAGAATGGAAGTGCGGTGATCTCCTACGTTCCACCTAGCTATCCTCGCGTCTCCACAAGTCGGCAGTCGTCGCACTCGGACTAAGCCTTGGGATCTCCGTTAACCCAGTAAAAACACTTCCTCACTCTTCAGAGTCTGCTGGAATAAGAACCTCGATCCTTGGATCTCCCCCTCCAAGCCGAATTTTTGGCGGCCATATCAAACTCCCACCATAATTTTAACGCGTAGATTACTAATGCTTATTACTGCGTAGATTAACCGATCTGCGGTTTTTAAAGTATCAGACATAATGTCTTTTAATATCCTCTTCATTACCAAATAAGAAAATCTTCTTCTAAGGGCCTAAATGCATAATTTCATCATATTGTGTAATTGAAGTTGATCCCGTCTTCAATAAGACCTCTTCTCATTGGCTCTGGGCTGGGATCCAATAGCATAATTTATAACAATATTTATAATATTAATTTCCAGACTCGCTGTTGCTATGCTAATTATAGCCTTCTAGAAGCGTCCATTGTGCAACATATCACGTGATCGGTCTCTCCCACAGCCTCGAGCTTGTAACACCACCCTCCTGTGTCACACTTCCAGAAATTATATTTGCTGGTTAAATTTTATCATGGGGACGGAAAATACTCTCATTTTGTCCCTAAATAATTCAATTTACGGGGGCAGTACCATCCCGGCATTTGCCCGAAGACGAAGTGGGAAACGGAAAACCACTTCGAGGATGGCTGAGGTGGGAATCGAACCCCCTCTACTCATTTGGACCACCCGAGTCTGAGTAGACCCCGTTCCAGTCTTCATACCACTTTGCAAATTTCGTGGCAGAGCCGGGAATCGAACCCAGGACCTCCGGAGCGGCAGCTAACCATGCTGACCGCTACTCTACGGAGGCGACTAGTTCGAAATATACCTGGTATAATGTAGCCTAATAGAGCACTACAGTTGGCAGCCCTGGAGAGTGAATATATTCTTAGTTCCATCTCTTAAGGTACAGAATACAAAATTTGGTTGAAATCCAATGGACGTCACATACAGTTAGACATTGGATCTATCAGCACGCGTAAATGCATGTTGGCGACGTCATGCATGTGATGGTCAGAAATAATCTCATATATTGTTGTGCCAATTTTGATTGAAATCCATTAGTTAGTACAGAAGTTACATGCGTTTTAAAATTGGACCTATCAGCAGGCTTAGAATCATGTTGGCAGCACTGACGTATATTAGTTACTCCAAATTAATCTAGAATGGCAGGTACTATCAGTGTGGCAAGTTTAGAGCTATTGGCTTGCATACTTTCTGTTATATTGATATTAGGGTAACAAACATAGAGACAGCATTTATTAACAGTAGGCAGCCCTGGTTGCTCTTAAGAATACGCATAATCATATCTGTTATTGCACACTTAGCACATACGAAATTTGGTTGAAATCCAAATGATGGTATAGAAGTTACATGTATTTAAAGTTGGACCTCTCAGCAGGCTTAGAATCATGTTGGTAGCACTGACGTATATAAGTTACTCAAATGTAATATAGAATGTCAGGTACTATACGTGTGCATAGTTTAAAGCTGTCGGCTTGCATACTTTCTGATATATGGTATTTGGATTTTTTAAAATAGAGAGCAATTATTAACAGTTGGCAGCCCTGGAGGCTCTAAAGAATACGCTCAGTCATATCTGCATACAAAATTTGGTTGAAATCCAATCGATAGTGTAGAAGTTATATGCATTTAAAAATTGGACCTATCAGAAGGTTTAAAATTATTTTGGCAACACTGTCATGTATGGCCTCCAGGAAATTAAACTGAAACAGTATTTATGGCCTCCAGGAAATTAAACTGAAATAGTATTATCTACATGCGTGCCAATTTTGGAATAGCTCCCATGCATACCTTCCAAGATATACAACATGGAGTTCAAATTTCTAATGCGTTTTTTCAGCAGTTTGTAGCACTGACATCATTTTCAAATATGGGCGTGAGATATTCCGGTATACATCTTTAGTCACACTAAACTTTGTTTCGATTGCTGCAGCCGTTTAGGAGTTGATAGGACACACACACACACACACACACACACACACACAGCCAGCCAGATTTTTCCCGGATCGATCTCATTTTTGCAAAATGTGAAAAATTGGCTAAAAAATGTACTGTCCATATACCTTTATCCTGAAAACCACATTTTTGTCCAAACTTTGAATGTTTGTCTCAAGTCCTCCCATGCTTTAATGCACACTGAGCAACAAAATTTCTCCACAGCTGCCTGTCGTTCGTCAGTATCTCAGCAGAACATGCCAATAATCTTGAGATTGAGCTTTGGAGACAGCCTCTGGATCATCTGGCTTCATGGCCAACCTTGGTAAGCGGCTTCGGTGGCGTAGTTGGTACCATGCTGAGCTTCCATGCCCAGAAAGGGGGATGACCGTTGCTCACGTCCGCAGGAGTTACCTATAAATTGCCCTGCACGTGTCCCCTGGGTGGTGCTAAGCGAGCAACAATGACATACGGTGAAACTGAACAAATTACAATGTCTCAAACTCTTCGTTATAACGGTTCTTTTCAGAACCACCAAGCCATAGACATTGGACCTTCCGTCCGCATTCTCCAACTAAATATTGAAGGCATAAGTTCTGCCAAGTGTGACTACCTCCACAAACAGCTTAATAGCCTCAACATTGATATAGTCAACATTCAGGAGACACACACAAAAGATGAACAGGACCTTGCTAGAAGAGGACAAATATCGGGCTATACATTAGTTGAAGCCATCCATCACCAACAGTATGGAATTGCCACTTACGCCAAATCTGGCCTGACTGGAGTACAAGTTGTTGAATCGAGTGACAAAGATCTTATCTTCTCTATAGTAGTAAAAATTAATGACCTAATCGTCATTAATGTGTACAAGCCTCCTTGCATCAGATGGACTTCGAAAGTTTTGCCCACCTTCAACCATCCCTGCATCTATACTGGGGATTTTAATAGCCACCACACAAACTGGCGGTATAACACAGTAGATGATGATGGCGAGGTACTAACTCAATGGGCAGAAATATCCGAACTGCATCTAGTTTTTGATGCGAAAGACAAGGGCTCCTTCCATTCTGCTCGTTGGGGAAGAGACTACAATCCCGACCTAACATTTGTGTCCAAGGATTGTCTTGATCAGCCTCTTAACACTGCACGTGAAATACTGTCTAACTTCCCAAACAGCCAACACCGACCAGTTCTTCTGGAAACTGGCACGAAGATACCCCTGGTGAACTCAGTACCTCTACCCAGGTGGAATTTCAACCGTGCAAATTGGGACAAATTCTCTGAAGACCTTGATCGGAAGCTATTTGATTCAAAACTAGAGCCAATTGCCAATAACTATGATGACTTCGTTAACCTAGTAATTTCAGCTGCTAAATTAAACATCCCTAGAGGTTTCAGAAAAGACTATGTGCCAGGCTGGAACCCTGAAAGCGAGGCGCTATACGAAGAATATCTAACAACAGGCAATCATGAAGTTGGTTCGAAGCTTCTACAATCACTAGAGAAGAATAGGAAACAAAAGTGGGAAGAAAGAGTGAAAAACATGGACTTCGCGAAATCGAGCAGAAAGGCTTGGAGAGTCTTAAATCGTCTTACTGGAAAACATGTCTCCAAAAAGCAGTATACTAACTTGAGCCCAGATGCCATTGCAAATAGAATGGTGGACATTACACGATCCAAAAGAGATAAATGTCACACGAAAACAGTGAAACAAAAGCTCACCGAACTCAAACTTAGAACTCAGAAGAATGAGAAACTGTCTAGGCCATTTTCTGTTCAGGAAGTTGAAACCGCTATCAAGATGTTGAAAACTGGTAAAGCTGCTGGTACAGATGGCATCTATAATGAATTCCTGCGAAACATGGGTCCACATAGCATCAGCTGGCTTACTTCACTTTTTACTTTCATCCTTCAGACTAACAACCTACCAAAGCTGTTTAAACGGTCAAAGGTGATCGCCCTTCTTAAACCTGGCAAGTCGGAGCAGAGACCTGAAAACTACCGTCCAATAGCACTTCTTAGCTGCATTTATAAACTTTTAGAACGAGTCCTTCTTGCCAGGATAGCACCACTCATTGAAGCTGTAACCCCACCAGAACAAGCTGGATTCAGGAAAAACCGAAGCTGTACTGATCAAGTCTTGGCCCTCACCACTCACATTGAAGCAGGGTTTCAAAAGTAGCTAAAATCAACAGCTGTCTTTATCGACCTGACTAGCGCATATGATACTGTCTGGCGACATGGACTGATCCTCAAAGTGCTGGAAGCTATCCCCTGTTTGGAAATTGCAAATCTTATCTCTAACATGCTTTGTGAAAGAGAGTTCGTAGTATTTCTAGATGATGCTAAAAGTTGCAAAAGGAAACTAAATAATGGTCTACCCCAAGGATCAGTTTTGGCCCCAGTTCTATTCAATCTGTACATTCATGACTTGCCACCAACAACAGCTACTAAGTTTATTTACGCAGATGACATTGCACTGGTAGCTCAAAGCAGAACTTTTGAAGATGCAGAAGGCACTCTTACAACCGATCTGGAGAAAATGTCAACGTTCTTCAAGTCCTGGCGACTGATCCCAAGTATGTCTAAGACAGAGGTTTCATGCTTCCATCTTGCCAACCGACTAGCAACCTACAAGCCAAATGTTGTATTTCGTGGTGAAAAACTGAAATACAACCCATTCCCGAAATACCTAGGTGTCACGCTGGACCGAACTCTGAGCTACAAAGAACACCTCACCAAGCTCTCTCACAAAATTTCCGCCAGAAATAACATCCTGCACAAGCTTTGCGGTAGTTCATGGGGAGCCACGGCGGACTGCTTAAGATTAACGGGTATCAGTCTAGTCTATTCTGCAGCGGAATACTGTGCTCCAGTATGGTTGGAAAGTGCACATGTGCATAAAGTGGATACCAAGCTGAATGACACTATGCGTTGCATAACCGGCACCATAAAATCAACCCCTCGCCACTGGCTACCAGTACTCAGCCACATTCCACCACCTCACTTGAGGAGGAAGGAAGCTCTGATCAGAGAAGCAAAGAAGATCTATGCTTCTCCCTCATTACCAATACACCAGGAATTCTGCCACCCACCACCGAAGCGACTTCATTCGAGGAGACCAACCAGTTTATTGGCCCACCAACTTCTGGCAAATCGATTCAACCTAAACCAATGCTGGCAGGACGAATGGTCAAACTCAACGTCTGGAACTAGTGCCCAGGAGATCAACCCAACGATGAAAATACAAGGATTTGACCTTCCTAGAAAATTATGGTGTCGCCTCAATAGACTGAGAACCAGGCACGGCCGTTGCAATTACCTATGCCATAAGTGGGGTTGGATAGATTCCCCATTGTGTCAATGCAATGAGGAGAAACAGACCATGGACCATATCATCCAGCGCTGCCCTCTACACGCCTACTCCGGGAGCCCTAGTGATCTGTTTCATCTTCGAGAATGTACTGTGGAATGGCTCCAAAACTTGAACTTGTTTTTATGTAATTCACCATACGATTAAATTAAATGCCCAGAATAGCGGGTTCAAACTCAACCGAAGCCGTCGGATTTTTTAGAGCGTTAAAAATCCCTCAGTATGCCTTCCTTCGGAGGGGAAGTAAAGCAGACGCACAGTGGTCCGGATCCGTAAAAAAGCGGACAAAAATAGATTTTTCAACTTTACTTTATAAAGGCCAAACCACCTCACAAGTGAAGTATGTTAATCAGTGTACATTAATTTCACTTTTTCTTTGGAAATTGCTTCTGTGTTTCTCAGATATAATACTACAAAAGTGATACAATTCTTCGTTTCTGAATTCCGTACTCCGTTAAGTAAACTTTGAAATATCATTCTAACTTCAAAATGAAATTCGGGGTCTATAATACTGTATGTGTATGTAGTTTCTGATCTGATATATTTGATTATAGCATGATTTTCGATTTCAGATCACTTATAAGGACTGTTATACTTATTTTTATAGTGCATTATTTTCTTCAAGAAAAATAAATTTTGCTTGACCTACAAAAAAATGTATACATATGTATACCATGAAACTTATGCAAGTTTTAAAATGAAGACTGGAGAATATATCCTTAAAGGTTTCATCGCCAGAACCCGCCAGATGCGTGATTTAGAAGGGAGAGACCATTACTGCGCGCTCTGAGGATAAACACTCGCGCGAGAGAGAAGGGCCTGTTGGGACATTTGTTTATGCTACGCAAGGGATATCTCGAGGCCATGAAACCAAAATAATCTTCAATCGCGAGAAGTAATTGATTAGTAGTAGTTGTGTGTGTTGTGAAGAGTGAAAAAAGAATTTTCGTTGTTAGTCGCAGTGATCTTATTAACAAGATTCGAGAGAACAAATCAGTCTCGCGCGCGTCAAGGAAAGTTTGTGGTAACATATCTCCTTAAAAAATTCCAATTAAATGTTGACGAGAGTGTAGAGAAAACAGTGTATAATAATATAAGAACCTTTTCTTTTTGCCGTATGTTGACCGGTGGAGAAAGTGTAAATCTTTGAATATTTCTTCAAAAAAACATGTTCTGACTGGTTGAAAACAGAAATTGTGATATCAATTCCGAGCATTCTTGGCTCCGCAAAATCAGTAGATCGAGGTCGTCCTCCAAAAGAATTTCAAGAGTTAACGGAGAGAAGCAAAATAAGAAAAAATAAAGACCTAAGGGAGAGTGCCACTTCATCAGAGCTTGCCTATGCGACCGCTATGAATTTAAGCGCAGAGGGAGACGATTGATCAGCCAAGCTAAAAAGAAGCTACCACGACTACACCTACAAGGGGCAAACGAATGGTGCGAAAGTTTCAGAAACGAAAAATCTACATAAGTGGCAAAAAAGCTCGTCGACAATTTACAACTTGAGTTTGGAATTTCAGTTCCGCACGCCCACTTTCGATTTTTTGAAAGTCTCCTGCATATTTCGTACCGCCTGGGTTTTAAAAAGTGAACGTGAAAGATGGTAATTGAGACTTATTCTAAAGAAAGAAAAAAAAATGTGCAAGACTCATTCAGAACGAGATTAGGTCTTCTAGTTGATAATCCGAAGCCTGGATATGGAACAACCAATGATGGCAACACTGCCCGAAGACTTTTTGATCAACCTCCAGTAGAATCCGAAATAACAGGGGTAGACTGTGAGTTAATAACTCGATTTGGAATAATTGTAAAAGCAATTTCCTCTGGCCATGAAATTAATTGTTCAGAGTTCAATTCCTACTGCAGCGAAACAGCAAGTTTATATGTACGGCTATATCCGTGGTGTTACATGCCTCCAACACTCCATAAAATACTTATCCATGGATCTTTCATTATAGAAGCAGCTATTTTGCGTATTGGAGAACTTTCAGAAGAGGTTTTAGAGTTTAGAAACCAAGACGTAAGAAAATATAGGGAAGACCATACCAGAAAATCCTCAAGAATTTCCAATAATTTTGACTTGTTCCAAAGACTATTGCTAAGCTCTGATCTAGTAATTTCAAGCACGGGAAGTCTACCAAGGAAGAAAAGAAGACAGTTTCCTCAGGAAGTGTGTAATTTATTGTCAATAACCGTGAACGAGACGGAGCAGAGAGGGGAAGAAGAAGAAGTCGACTCATCCCGATCAGAGGATGAATAAGTAAGTAATTTTATGCACTAAGACAAATTTACCTAATTGTAACATCTAATTTAATGTTTTATACAAAAGTATTTCATTTCATGTAGCGGAAAATATTTTTGACCGCTTTTTATCAAATCCGGACCACTGTGCGACGGTCCCATGTCATAGATTTATGGCAAGTTAAAGAACATTCCACTAATTACACCTGTGTGAAACTAAATTGTATAGTTAAGAATGTAAACAACGCTCTTAGGTTTCTACGTTCGTTGCCAAGAGCCGAGCCGACTGCGGTGGCGTCAAGTAGCTAAGTTCTGACCTTGGCCTAGTAGTCGTTGACGGCAAAAGTAGTAACTATTTGAAAAATTCCAAGTTCCAGTCTTTACTTGAATTTAAAAAAAAAAACAGATACACACACTAATACAGTCATCACAATTATCACTGGTTATCAGACTAATTCTACACACACCGAAAGTACACGGGGATACATGACCGCGTTGTCGCAGCCCCTAAACTAAGGAACCAACCAACCAACCTACCTTGGTAAGCGATTTTGAGACAAATACATAGAGCATACACTGAAGAAACTGGAAATTGCAACACCCAGGAGTGGTGCTACATTGCTGCAATTGAACATGCAGGACGAGTGTTCGGTTGTGATTCGATGATTCCACTTTCAGGTCCCTCTGACCGCAAGATTGGACAACAATCAATACAGGATGTGCCCACCACGAGCTGCAATACATCGATGAATTCGTCGAGGCATGGAGTCAATAAGGCCCTGGATCGCTTCCTGAGGAATTGTGGCCCATGCTTGCTGCACTGCACGGGTCAGTTGTTGCAGAGTTGTGGGTGGCTGAGGACGGTTGGCCAGTTGTCGACCCATCATGTCCCACTGAGGTCCGAGGATATGGCGGGCCATTCTAAGGTTGTGATGTCGTGGAGAGCTTCTCTGGAGATGCGTGCAGTGTGAACCCGGGCATTATCCTGCTGACACATCCCATTAGCAATGTTCGCCATCATAGGGACAACCACTGGATTGAGTACCCTATCAATGTACTGTCGAGCAGTCATAGTGCCCTCAACAAACACTAATTTCACATTTAAGATGATAGCTCCCCAGACCATAATGCTTGGTGTTGGCCCTGTGTGCCGCTCGACAATAAGGTCTGGGCGGCCCCTCTCCCCGGTACGTCGGCGCACCCTGCGGGCAAGACAGAAGCGCAATTCGTCACTAAAGACGACCCTATGCCATTCGTCGATCGTTCTCGACACCAGGCCAGCCTTACACGTCGCTGTTGTGGGGTCAATGGAACACCTTCTGCAGGGACACGGGATCGTAAGCCAGCTGCACGCAGGCGATTACCAACTGTTTGTTGTGAAACGTAGGGTGCCACAGCTGCTCGAATTTGCACTGCTGTTGCATCGGGTTCCATCCGAATGATGCGGCGATCCTCTCACACACTTGTCTGTCGCGCTGAGCCTGTGCCAGGTCTACGAGTGGGGGTACCTTCATTTGACCACTGCTGCCATACACGTTGTACCGTAGATGCCTATCGGCCAACACGTGCAGCGACAGTCCTTAGCGATAATCCAGCCTCACACAGCCCAATTATCCGAGCCCTCTCAAACGGCGACAGTTGTTGACAGCGTGCTCTTCTCTGTCGTCGAGGCATGTTTGACGGGGAACACTACACTGCACAGACTGCAAGTCAACTACGCTACACCAGAGTCCGTATACTGGAGTTGATTCCTACGCGACCAATCACGTGGGGAGACCTGTAGCAACAATCCAATGGGTCTGAAACTTTGATAGTTTACATACCTACAGTACATCACACCGTTCCATTTCTTGAAAATTAACAATCGACCAATGCCTTCATGGTGTTGCAATTTCCATTTTCTTCAGTGGAACTGGAGTCAACATCATTATGACCACTATGTGCAGACTAGGTAGGCCACTATGCTCAAGCACTTCTCCATTGGTAGTGTGGTCAGTGCACAGAATTCTCAGGGTGAGCCTCAAGCAATGATTGAAAACATTCATCTTTCTGACAATACTAGCTGTCATTTTCCATATTACACTCGCATAGACAGCAGTTGGCAGAACAATGGTTGAATACAGGCATAACTTGATGTAAATAGAGTTAGCAAATTCTGTCCAGAAAGGCCGGAGACAGTTGAACCCAGGTCAAGCTCTCCATGTCAAAGAGTGGATTTCGATTTTAGTGCCACAATGAGTTACAATGTTTCCTTGATTAGGTGAATTTAAGGAGTCTCCAGACAAGTGGTCCAAATATTAATATTAGTTTGCATGCCACCAGCACTGCATTTTCATTATTAATAACAATACAGATACACACATAAATCATGTTGGCTTCACAATTAAGGGCTGTAGGTTCTGTAGCAGTTATTTCGTCTGTAGCCAAGAGTTCAATGTCTGCAAAATTGTTGACTGTTCGAGTCTTGATCGATGCAGTTCATACCCGATCTCCAATGCGTTGTAGCTTTCCTCATTATATAAAGTAAAACGTAATGATTAAAGATAAGAGAAAATAGCATTTTGAAATTGATTTTGTAGCACTTTCATTTTGAAAATTCAAAATTAGCATTTTATAGCATTTAACACTTTGCCACCAGGTACGATAAAAATTGAACAGGTTCAAAATTAATATGCACGGAAACTAATTCAAACATGCACAGGATTGGATATATGGGTGTTTCTGATGAACGGCATAAGCATTTAATATAATGTTAATCGTACATTTACCGGTACCAGTACTTCAGGTAAATACCATACAATGGATAATTAACTAAATAATGAAATGTATGTTTATATTGGAACCAATTTGTCCACCTAGTCCAGGACAGCCCGGTATTGTTCCACACAGTAAACTTCATAAGACAAGCGTTGTCGCCCGACCACAGCTCGCTTTATGCTAACAATTGGCACCTTGGTATAGGTGAACTAATACAACTCACCGCCGGCCCTCCACGTTCCCTCCTCGATTGTGGAGTTAGCACCGCTCTGATAACACCAGCAGCTCATGGTAATTTGAGTTGCTGTACATCACCTGATATTGTTGATTGCATAATGAGAATATGATCTTTGGATCTTTTGAACATAGCTCAGGTGCCCTCGTCTCAAGTCATACAACCAACCGACAGCACTCGAGCTCAATCTTGCTAAGTAGCCAGGCTGATGCCTTTATTTTCAGAGATCTTACATTTCTGAAAAATGTTTGGTGTCAGGATTCAACAATTTTAAATACTGATATTGGGATTTTAGTACTTCTAACACTCCCTATATATAAAAACTAACAGGAGACTTAACACTGCTGTCAATGCAACTTTTATAGACTAGTGTTGACTATCCGGGAACTTTGTTACGCAACTTTGATGTCTATTCCCAAGATTTAAATGATCACATTTTATCAGTCTCAAAAGTGTTCTGAAGTTAAACAGAATATGCAAAAATACAATTACTGAGATCTTTTTGCGACTCTTGACTGGCTATCTGTAAAACAGTATCCGACCGAATTCAAGGAGAAATCGCTGGACGGAATGATACATAACCTATAACTAACACATAGTAGAGAATACGTTCATCATATTAAACAACATTCCCCAAAACGAGAACGCCAAACAAACATTGTCTACTCAGATCACGATATATACTTGACATTTATAATGGTCAAATACTACAGGGTCATTTATCGATGTGCGACCCGATAAACACGGCAAGCTAGCCGGCTTTGACTGGCGTAAATCGTGGGCGCGCTGCATCGATTCAGCCGGTGGTTGGTGCGCACTTTTACCAAACATGTTCAATAATGTGTACTTACAGTGCTCATAGTCGATGCTAAAAATGTCCTCCCTCTCTTGTAAAACACATCCGACATCAACTAATGAATAAGGGCCTTGTTTTGGTGAAATAAAACTGATTTCGGTGTTAAAACTGACGCTATTTCGGTGGGTAGTCTATTTCGCGAAATAAATTGTCATAATGATCAATTTCCTTCTAGTATGGGGTAAATCTAACAAATTATGTGATATGGGGGTTTTTCAACTTCTTTGCGACGTGTTGAGTATCACTGAATGTTATTTGCCGCTTAGAATTGTTTTCTTCCTCTCTTTATGCATTTCTGAATCCCTGCAGTGTTTATCGCACGTGTCTTTTTGTTTCCACTGAATACGAATATGGGGAGTATTTACACATTAGAATCTCTCTTGCAGCGTCAAATACATAGAACCCCTCACTGTTGTATTTCTAGGCCGTCGAGAAAACTATTGCAACTTTAGTTTTCGGCATTATTATACTTAAATGCTGGACATTTGCTGATCAAGTTCTATCAGTCGCAAACTCGCACTGCTGTATCTACGAACACAACCCCATTCGATGTAATCGGTAGCAGATACCGATTTACATTGATAGCCTTTCAGATCGCGGAACTGAATACAGATAGGCCTACTTACGGCTTTGCGGGCTTTTGTGTAGAGAATATGCAGCACTAACAAATGAGAAGGAAACCACGACGGTCGACTCCTCAGAAGCATTTAAAAGTTTATTGGAGAGCTTTTTCGATAATATTTAGCATTTATCGTACCAAGTGGAGTATATTTCGTGATTATTTGCGCAATTCACGCAATAAATCAATTTCGTGAGTTCATTTTGCTAAAATACGGTACATTAAGTACCTAGAACATGGTGTCCAGAGAATTTTCAATGTCAATTTTCCTGACCATTTTTCAACAAAATTCCTGACTCGCGAAGTCATCGTAACATCGGAAAAAAGGTTTATTGAGCAAATATATAGATATATCTGACTCTTTATTCATTTAAAATACAAAATAAAGTAAATTATAATGCAATACATAAATCAAAGTACTTAATAACCTAAACTAAAGTGATGGGGTCGCCACATCCCTACGCCAACGCCAAAAAAGCATACAAAAAATAGGTAAGAGGTTTTTACTATGATGTACTATAAAAATGGAAACTTGTCAGAGAGTTATTGCTTTTTATCTTCAGAGATTAGTTGAACTAGTAACATCAAAATATGACTATAAAACACAAAATCCTGTATGGTTAATATAAAATTCCTTACTTTCTAATACTTTTCGCCATTTTTTCCTGACTCCTGCCCTTTTTTCACACTTTTTCCTGCCTGTGGACACCGTGTAGAAGGTCATATATAGGCAAGAAAGAAGATATGAAAATGTTCGCACGTATAGCTATTACCAAAAAATACGGCCCCTAGTGATGAAAGAATGGACGATGTTGTCTGTCAACATTTTTATTGTTTACGGAGCCAGTGTTCTTGAATCGTTCAGCCAGCCTCCCAATTGTACTAGCATTAGAAATAGGTCTTCCTGGAAACACGATTATAATTTCAGTCTTGTTTTAGACAACTCACTAAACGATACGAGTCAGTAGAGTGGTGTATTGCTAGGTCCGCACCTGGCCAGCCAAATGACGCAATAGTTTGCCACAGTCCATTCGTTTGGCTGGCCAGGTGCGCAGCGAGTGGACCTCGCAACACCCCAATCCGCTGACTAATATCGTTAGTTCACACGTGTTTTGTCATTCATATGGACGTGTATCTGCAAAGTTTAGTGTTGCACGTTTAGTGAGTATTATGATTACTATGAACTGAACTTCAACAGTACACAAGAGATGAAATCAAAGCCGTCACTGCTATGGAACTTCAGAATGTTGTCCATTCTTTAATCAGAAGATGTCAGGAGTGTGTTACAAGAGAGGGAGGATATTTTCAGCATCAGCTACGAGTATTGTAAGTACACATTATTTAACATGTTTGGTAAAAGTGTGCACCAACCACCGACAGAACCATAAACGCGTGCCCGCGATCTTCTCCAGTCAAAGCCGGCTTACCTTGCCGTGTTTATCGGGGCACACAAAGATAATGACCCTGTATAAATGAGGGCCGGCACGATATAACCAATATATCACTCAAATTTAAAAAAAAGGATAGATACAAACAATTAAACCATTCATTTTATTAGCACCATCAAATGAAACTACGAAATAATTTCTCCCAAAACATTGTTTTATTGGCGATAAACAGTGGATACCATTCGAAAGAAAAACAGCCTTTTCCAAATGCATTTATTCCAACTATCGGTACCATAATCGAATGTTTTCACAATAATAATCGATATTCGTAGATACCTATTAATACCGTAATAGATTATGTTGATATTTCCATTGGTAGGAACTTGCAAAGTGCGGCGCAAAAATTTTTATAAGAAAATATATTCAATATTTTTTAGTAAATTGTGCACTTCTTACATTTTCAACACATTTCCAAGCATGATAATCAAAATTAAACAGGTTTCAGTGGGCATATAAATGCATATTGAGGCTTTCTCAAGTTTTATGGCATATTTTGAACAAAATATTATAAACGGCATATTTTGGTAATTTTCATTTGAATTTAGTTTTATAAAAATCAGAATAAGCTCTAGAAATTATTGTTCAGGATAGACTGGAATATACTACTGAAGAACCATTCAAAAGTAGTATATGGAATGTTTCTAACAGGTAGGAGCTATTGTTTGCTAGCTGGGTCAATTCCTGGAAACCGGGCTATTGTTTACATGGAAGCAGAGGTAATTCCACAGTTATTTATCATCGTTTTTATCTCTCTCCTTCGCCCTTCCCTCTTCCACCTTCAACACACTGAATGACCTTGGCCACTCATTAGGGAGCTTCAGTCATTCAGTTCCTTTCAATATGCCTAAAACGAAAGCCTCAATTTGTGGAAAGTTGCGAAGTTTTGTTCGAGAGTTCGGTGAAAACATATTCAGTGCGGATGGAGTGATATTCTGTCAATTGTGTGAGGTAAAGGTTACTGCCGAAAAACGCTTCTCTGTGCTACAACACTGTAATACTGCAAAACATAAGAATTGTGTAACTTGTTATTCTGCACTCGAAAATAGGCAATGTCTGCTATTCAAAAACCCCGACATCAAGTTCACAAGATCTCTGCAAGATGATGGTTTCGTCCAATATTCCTTTAAAGAAACTTAACAGCCGAAGCTTACAGTTTCTTGAAAAATATACAAAGCATCCTGTTCTCAACAAATCTTCTCTCAGGAAGGACCATCTGACCCCTTGTTATGAAGAGATGTTGGATATAATAAGGCGTGGCGTGGGAGACAGTAAGATATGGGTTTCAATAGACGAGACCACAGATGTGGCTGGAAGATATGTAGCAAATATGATCGTTGGCACGCTGAATGAAGACCGGCCTGGAGATACGTTCCTCCTGACATGTGAAGTGCTAGAGAAGCCAAACCATTCCACCATTGCAGTTCTCTTCGACAATTCAATGAATCTGTTGTGGCCAAATGGGGCAAAGAGAGAGCACATTTTTCTATTTGTAACTGACGCTGCTCCGTATTTGGTGAAGGCAGCCAAGGGACTTAAAATGCTATACCCGAAAATGATACATGTGACATAGGGCAGCTGAAGAAGTTAGAAGTAGCTACCCTGAAGTTGATAAATTAATATCGAACTGTAAGAAAGGGTTTGTCCAAGCTCCACTTCGCGTTCAAAAATTTCAAGGAGAAGCACCTTTTACTACCCCTAACTTCCCAGCCAGTTATAATGCAATGGGGGACTTGGCTTGATGCCGCAGTGTACTATTGCAACAACTTACGATGTCTTGGAGAAGATCGGCAAGTCTTTTGATCCTGCAGAATCATCCTTCATAAAAATCACTCAAGATTTTCATAAAAATCACTCAAGATTTATTTTCAAGCACTAAATTAAAAACAGACCTGGCTTACATTAAGTCCAATTATAATACTTTATCTAGAGCAATCACGCAAGTGGAAGTTTCAGGTGCAGAACTAAGCGATGCATGGATTGAACAGGAATTAAAGCATGCGAAATGAAGAATAGCATCTAGGCTGTGTAGAAAATTTAAAAATGTACTGGAAAAAATAGCGGACTTTATACCCGCGTAGAATAAGTGACATTCTTTCTGGAAACCCTTCATCTGCAGATTTCCAGGAATTTTCTCCAAGTGATTTAACTCTATTCAAGTACGCTCCCGTTACATTGTGTGATGTCGACAGACGTTTTTCTCGCTACAAGACGATACTCAGCCACAACAGGAGGGGATTCTCATTCAACAATCTCAAGATGCATGTGGTCATAAATTGCAACAATCAGAATAATGGAGACTAGATCAGGTATGAAAGTTTCATTCAAATAACATGTTTTGTGGATAAATTGAAACTGATTGAATATTGAACAGTGAAAGTAATTGTAGTTTTTAAGTCTTCCACAGTCTGTCCTTGCCTACTAGTATGCAGTGTAACCTAAACGAGTTCATGAAATATTCATCATTTTAGTTAATTTTGGGTTAAAGATGTCAAAGAATTAAAACTTACTTTTTTAACTCTTAATTAATTGCAGCCTGTAGCAATCTTAATAAAAGTGTTTCTATGCAACGTAGATGCTATTCATTAACCCCTCAAGCCGGTTCGCAGTACACTGTATGTCCGCTGGACTCTACTCGTTCAGCCAGTTCGACGTACCACAAACGGCCAGTGCAGGCGAAAGTTAGAATGCCTATTACACACGAACCACTGCTACTTCGCAGGATCTTTTTTCACGTTATGAACCGAGAAGTTATGTACTTTCATGCCATCTCTGTTTCATAATTAGAACTAATACGAAGTTGATCGATATTCGTTGCTTTTGTCGACTTATATCGATCAGGGAAAGAACATGAAACGCACTCTATTGAGTTTCAAGTTAGTTGCTTTAGAAGGTACCAGTCTCTCCTGCCACCTCGAGAATGTTTTGTGAACTATGTCTAACTTGACAATTTTTGCCACTTATAAAGGGAAAGCACCGAAAGCAAATACTACGTAGATAATTTTTTGCTTCGTAGGCTAGAGGCTACTCAGTCACAAAGAACTCATCTTACAGGTGCAGAGATTATTCGTTTGATAGATGACAGTAGTGGAAGTGATGGATAGGGAAGCGATATTTTCGGTATTGATACGGACTAAGCACAGCATGATATTGGAGAAGTGGCAGGCAGCGCTGATTAAGAAGAAATAGCTTCAGGTGTAATAACAACGACCGCTGTTCAGTGTTTGTGGCGAGAGGTTCACTAGTATGCCGGGAACAAAAAAGCATTTCACGCCTGTTTTAGATTCTTTTTTGCTGTTTTTCGACGACAAAGTGATTGAACTAATTGTTTGAGAAACAAATAGGTACGCAACTTGGTTTCAAGGGCGCGCACCAGGAAGTGGGAGTCAGTGACAGGGGGCAACATTTTTGTGTTCTTAGGGCTTGTAATGTTTATGTGGATAATGCAGAAACTTACCCTAAAGAGCTATTTCACCAGGGATGAATTTTTAGTAAACCCCTATATTCCCTCAAACAATGCCAAGGGACAGATTTTAACTAATAATGCGATATTTACATTTTGACAATATTTTTTTATACACGGGATACATATACGGGGCCTAAAAAAGTTTTCAAAATTCAGCTTTTCCTGGAAATTTTACCAGAAAATTATGTATACTATATAGATTGAGCATTGTCATGTAAATATCTTTCATTCATTGTAAACATACCTGAAACAAATACCAAGGAACTTATCAAATTATTATATTTTTGTAAATATTGCGTGTGATCATGGACAACCCTGAAAAGCAGTCATCACATATATTACTGAGAAACATTGGACATGATCTCGGCAAGTATTCCTAAAATTTTCATGTTATATTTCGTAGATTTAGCATTATTAATTTTTTACCTTGTTGGTGTCTAAACCTCAGCTGAGCTTCAATTTAAATACCGCTGGAGAAGTGATCACCTCCGGATTAAATAGCCGGCCTGAGGGGTTAAGTCATATTTTGAATTTTATAGGTCATATTTTTATGTTTTTTAGATCAAATGCATACATATTTCATACATTTTTAGGTCATAGAAATCCACCCCCTAGTTCATAATAGTGAACAAATAATTGAAAAAACTAGAGAAAAGTAAAATTCGCAGTTGTGATTTTCCCATATCGCTAGTAATGATGCACAAGATGGTAAAAGGATGGATATTGAAAGTTAGTGATAAATCACAAATTTTGAAAATCATCCAGTGATTCACAATGAATGCTGTCAAATGCCTTGTTGAGATCCACACAGTTTATTGAGAGTGGCTGAAGATATACAGTGCATTGTAAAATAATGTAGCGTATTGCAAAAATCTGTTCAAAGCACAACCTACCATTCCTTGACAGCACCTTTCGCAAACACTGATCAATGGCATTACGCAGTTGTCGGAGGACTGCAGAATACCTCTCTTGACACCAAAGAAGTGGGATGCCACGGCGGTTTGAACTATCGGAGAGGTAAGCTTTCTTAGGCTGTCAGGACAATGAAGCTTCTCCTCCAGTCTTCTTTTCCCATGCTTATTCATAAATTGCTCTGACCTACTCCTGTGAGAAATTCTTAAATTCAAGTGGGAATCTTATTTTGTTGTAAACAGTGAAAGAGCTGTGTCAACTGTTGTGGCAAGAGTTTGCTGACCGCTTTCAGCAACTACACTAAATATAATAATTTTCATTTTAGAATAATGTAATACAAATGTAATTGTAGTTTATAGGGGAGTAAATAGAGTGAGGAGCACACAAGAAGATGAATCCACAGGGTACAAGCAGAAGTATGATTTAGTCGCCAGCCAATAGGCAGTTTATTATTTCTCTTACATTACTGCAGTTCATGGAGTGTAGCCCAATGTCAGAAGACAACAGTCGAGTATGTGACTAGCCTAGAGAGGGCAGACAGAGATGCAGTCCAACAACATCGCAGTGAACGATTGTCTCACTGTAAGCAGAATGCTCTCTCTCACCCACCTTCTTATGCGCTCTCCACTCTAACATCACAGTTTTTGTCCCCTTGTCGTAGCATTAACCGCGGCTATGCACTACTTTACAACCGCGATATTAAAGTTGCTACAAATCCTCACAAATTATGAAAATGCTATGCACCACAACAAAAAAAGAAAGTGGCCATGGAAAACCAGCATAAATAAATATTTTGAACAGTTGTGTTACTGAAATGTCAATATACATAAGTGTTACAACATACAAAAATACACTTCTTTCTGAGGTACTCAAGCAACCAATGCTCGACCACACTTCATGTAGACTAACCCTGTATCTTTTATTTAAGAGGCCGCTTTATTTGTAATTTCTAGGAATACTCTAAAACACAAATAATGAAGAGCCAAATACCTTGGTAACCCACTCAGAATAATTACAGCTAAGGACACTAATATGGATTGTTCAATATAGTATACTGTACAACCTACAAGTTCATGCTAAAAAAAAAACATACCTCTTGGCTTCTCTAATGAAAACCCAAAAAGAATCAAGGGGAAAACACCAGAAAAAGTACCAAAGAATTGAATATAGTAAAGGGTGTTAGGATAGTGCACCAGCATGCTGAAGTAGAGTTAAATCTTTAATTTCACATGATTCATTTTACTATGCACCCGATATTATATACACAGATCATAAAAATTATAACTATACAGCGGCATATAACAGAATTGTATGTATGATAAAGCAAATGTAATGTAAGCTATTATTTGGATAATAGGTAGACTGTTACAGCCAAAATAGTTTGAAATAAACTTTAGTGGACCATTATTCTAACGAAAATGACCTGCATTTTTATTCCATTAAGATCAATTACAACTTTATTTTCATCAACATCAGGATGATGCAATTTTAATGCAGATGACAACTCTGTGAGTAACTGAGTACGTACACTGCATAACCCAAAAGAGCAAAAAGAACCAAATAGTTCTACGAGTCAAGTATTGTACAGTTCATCAAAACACACTTTGGCTGGGATGTAAGATATATTGCATTTATTCTTACCACAGCAGTTTATTGTCCATACAATAGACGTTTTATGCAGAGTGGACTCTCAAACAAAAACAGGAAGAAGGTGAGAAGTAACCCCATTAAAAATATGCTTGCTTGTTAGGCACCTAGGTAAGCAAGTCAATGATGTGCTACAAATGGCACTATGTAATAGCAAGACCCCCACTGAACAAGCTCATGTCTTAGAAGAAATTCCACTTGGCCAAGTCAGCATTGAAAGATGTAGAAATTGTAATACAAAAGCTATCAGCATAAATCTCTCAGTACTGAATGATACTTCAGGCAGGGATCCTGTAGCACATGTGGAACATCCACCAATAAGTATGGATTAGGCATCACAAACCAGTATTTTTTTACCATATATTTGTAAAAAGTTACATTTTCAACATACTACATAGTCACCAGAATGTAGCATACAAACATCCCACATTTGAAACAAACATCATGAGTAATAAATAACAAAATACCTTCACATGTCAACTGAGGGTAATTAGTCAATTGCCAAATCTAATTAGATCTTTTACTATTACAAGCAGAGTAAATGTGTGTGATAGGTCAGAGTAAGAACACAACTATTTACAATGGAAACCAAGAGTATTGGGTAGAGGAAACATTCTGAGAGAATTGCCATGGGAAATAGCATATTTCCATTTTCAATTTGTACATAAAATTACAAAAAAAAAAATGGCCAATTGGCCTGGTGTTCAATATTATTACTTAGTTGTATGTTCCATGAGAACGGGAAGGAAAACTCCAAGGACCATGCTAGTTATTTGCCATGGAAATAATTTCACTTGGATTGAGGCAACCAATCCTCCATGCTTTCTGTATCACGAACACATCCAGCAATTACCTTTCATTTGTTGGTGATAAAGAAAGATGAAGTAAGATAGAGGAAGCTTCTTTTCACTCCAACATTATTTAATTTGCTAAAACACTTTCACTGTACCTCTATAGCTGTTATGTGCTATCAGCTATAACATCAATGATGAAAACGGATTCACATCCATGACTGGGTCTCTTGGAACTATCATTTTTTTCACAATAATTCCTTCAACTCCAACATAAAATGAGCCTTGGTAATAACTCAGTGTTCCTGAATATGTCGCACATTCACGGTATGTTTGGCACTGGTGGAAAGTGTAGCACTGTACCTGAACGTACAGCAAATTTGTATGTTTGGCAACAGAAGTGATATGTAACTTGAGATTCACAAAGTTTTATGCATGTGGCTGCAGTATGATTTAATTTTCCCAAAAATGCCTGGGGAAATATTATATTTACACAAAGAAGAACAAACAAGGTACAATGCACAGGTGACCTTGTATCCAACCCTCCATGCAGCAGCTTTTATAAAATTTAGTTGGGTTATGGAAATATTCTAAGTCAGATTCCTGGTCATCAATGCCCCTCTTCTCTTCTTCCAGGTACTGTACCTAATCACACACTGTCCACAAGTTCCAGTCAGCCTGCAGACTTACAAGGCGAATAAATGAAATAGCCACATGCTCCCAACCAATGGCTTTGTACTATAATATGCTACTAAACCAGACAACCAAGAATAAAACAAACAAAAATACAAAAAACAAACAAGAAAACCCAAATCTTGATGTGGTTCTTTGAAATTAATACACTTTCTGGGGTTGGGAATGATTTGTTTATTATTAACCCTTATTTTTTAGCATAGCCTTTAAAACAGTAAGACGTTGAAAGCAGTAGTCTTCAATAGCTATCAGTACTCGTCAGTTAGTCATTTATTTCAGCCAGGTTTGATAATGGCCATTAGTACGTGTTCACATGATAGAAAAGGAACTGCTGCACATAAACAAAATGGCTGGTAATGTACAATATTCCATCACAACAGAATCAAAACTTACCCTCACTGTTCCCTGAACCATTGATTTTACACTGATTAAGTAAAATTAATAGTTTTTCACAGAGTTTTCTTAAAATTTTCCATTTACTACATATTTAAGAGGGACATTTTACACCAATTTGTACTGTACAAGCAAGTCAACATTCAGCAGATATTCTTAAAACATCTTCAAAATATTTTTCCATAAGACTGCAAAGTATATTTATATACTGCATATTTATTTTAAAAAAAAACTACCTTCACCATCTCCCCGTCTATCCTTCTTCCGTCAAAAAAATGACAATATTCAAGTAGGACTCCTTGTTATTAACAAAGAGAGACCACAAAAGACAGTTGTGGGTGGCATTGAGAGCAGGGGGTGAGGTAGGCAGGGTATTGTCACAACAGCAATCACAAGCACTGTCCCAGTTAAAACAACCCAGACACACATGACACTGGAGACAACTGTGCACCACAAGCCTCTTTTCAACACTTAGTAGCAGGCTTCCATCATTAGTGGGGGATTATGAACAATTCTTTGCAGAGAGCAGTCAAAAAATTACATTTATGTAATGAATGTCTCATTTTTCGTTTATTTATACCTAGGTTTTATTTATATATGTAAAAAGAAATCAAAACAAGCATTACGAAATACCATGATGGTCCGGATCAACAGCTACGGTACAATATTGTTAAATTTTGGAACTGTTTTCTTTTTTAGCAAATGGAACAGTGACAAGACCTCACCCAGCAAATGCCCTGCAGTACACATAGCATCAACCATATCTTCCTTCTTGTACATATCTCCTTCCTCATCCACAGCCAGTTATAATTATTTATCCAGAGCTGTGTTAGTTTTGATGGCAATAACACATTCTTCTCCGCATGACTTCAGTACAGTGCACTAGAACAAGAAAAAAAGTTTGACAGGTGAAATAAGAAGAAAAGGAAAAACAAATATGAAGACACTGCCCACCATTACTGTCGAAGGGAATAAATGTATTCTAATTGAACTGCATCTTGAATTCATGGCTCATTTTCATTTAGTTAATTGAAGACCCATAATTATCAGAGCCATTGTCCACTCTTCCCAAATTCAAAATAGTCTTGTGACCATTACAGGTAATTCTGCAACCTAGCCGTGCTCGTTAAATTGTTCACCACGACTGATATGGGAAGCTGCAGCAAGTCCAGAAATCAGAGGTGCAATTCCCGGCACAGCCAGAAACTACCCTGAATGTGGACTTTCCTCAGGCTTTTCACACTCACTCCAAGCAAATTCCAGAATAATACCTTATCTCAAGTCCCAGGGTGCCTACCCCATTTTCAATCCTGATAATTAGTTACATTACAGAAGCACAGGTCATCAGACAGATTGCACACACATGCAAGTACACAGAGCTGATGACCAAAATGTCAAGCTTCTAAACAACCTTTACAGGTTGAAGCAGCATGCAATTCATGTCCCAAAACTTTGGCCACCTTCCCCAGGCTATTTAAGCAACAAAATGCCCCTAATAATTCTTCTTTCTTCCCGTTTTTGCCACAAGCAGGTGCACAATGATATGAGGTACTTAGAAAATATAGTACCCATTTGAAAAGTGGTACAGTAAAATATCAGCATAACAAAATTTTGGGGACCTCTAAAATTCATTTGTTAGTGAAATTTTGTTATACTGAAGTAAGTCAATGCATAAGAATTCACCTGGTGTTATATTCATTGCAGGTTCTATATTACTTCAACATGCCATTTATGCTCAAAAAAAGGTCAATATTTATTAAATGGGAAGAAAATTAGCATATACATCAATACATGAAGTAATTAATAGTAATTTAAAGTTTTTCTATATTGCAAGCAAACCAACCGTATTACTTGCAAAATGGAAATTGTAGAAAGTGTAATACCGGTATACAGTACTTGCTCTCATAATAACATGCACTTTTTTGATCGAAAATAAATGTGAAAATTTTCGGTGCGTGATGTATGAGAGGATTTGTGTGTGAAATACCATATTCCCGAAAAAAGTAAAATTTGCACAATCTCCGAGCTATTCTCGCGTGCATCATCATCCCATACACTGCATCATCCTAACTTCTGTACAATGCATTTGCAATGCCTATCTTCAACAAGCTCTTAAAATCGTCTGTCAACACCATAAACCATACCTCTTGTAACCCAATCGCTTAGAGTTCAACTGACGGCTTTCTTTATTTTGTCTTCTGTCGTCAGTTTATTTAACTGACATAACCAGATCTCGACGTGTTCTAATCTAACAACGACTTAGCGTGTGGAGTGCCAACAAAACAGCTGACGATCACATCCCGTGTGTTGATTTAACACGTTGCCAGATTTGAAAACCCCTTACGTGTATGTTTAGTGGTTTCTACCACATTTTCCTGTAGACGCCAATAGCGAATATCAAATTAGTTCACAATGAATTCTCGACCAGCAGCTCTATTACCATCGTCTTCTGCGTATTTCATTACTGAGTTTAAACCCAGCCGTATAAACTGCGTTTTTACACGACTAAAAGATAGACTTCCACAAGAAAACAATCACACTTAACTGAGAAACAACAATGGAACGTGAAGACAGAATACTGGTACTTGTCGACAATGCAACAGACGGACAAATACCAAGGAAACCACCACCACCAAAACTAACAATAACATCGCAGACAAAACGTGTGTAGTTCCGTCCTATCTAAAATTCACTACGATCATCTTTAAGACAGAGTCAAAAATTAATGCGATACTGTATATGGGAGGATTTTTCCCCACTGCAATTTCAAATTTAAAACTGTGGTACGAGATATATGCGGTGGCGAGTTATATGCTAACAAATACGGTACATGCATACCAAAGAGAGCATGAGCTGACAGATGTGAAGATCACCGCACAATCAACTTGACTCATGCTTCAAAGATCCTGACTAGAATAATTTACAAGAGGATGGGAAGACAGATAGAAACGAAGTTGGGTGAAGACTTAATTTGGTTTCAGAAGAAACATAGGAACAAGGGAAGCTGTACTGAGTCTTAGGCTGATCTTGGAAGATAGAATAAGGAAATAACTAGGGTGTCTACTGGAAGTATGAAGTAAAAATTAGTTACTTTGTAGTTACCTTAAGCTACCTCTTATTTCAAGACATTTCTGCGATATACAAGCATAGGAGCTTATCGTGCGTATGGCCCTGATTTAATTCTCATTTCTGCCATAGAGAATTTCAGCCCTGGTATGAGGAGATGCAACTGATAAAAGTGGAAACAAAGCATTGCTGTGGCAAATAACATCTCATTTATTCAAGAGTATGCAACAGTACATTATCAAGCAGTTGGCAAGCAGTGATGTAAGCCAAAAAATACTGAACAGACTGAATTTTGATCATGGACCTGTGTTTCTTAATCAATAACAGATAGAAAAAGAAAATATTATTACTCATCTTGCAACATACAGTATGCAGTGTGTAAATCTGGACCAACGTTTCACTCGCAACATACAGTTTACGTTCTATAAGCAATAACTAGTAAGGAAAAGTCCACATTGATCAAATGAAGTTTTCATTGAGGCAGATAAAAATGACAACACACTGCACAAAAACATTAACACACTAAATAGGATTTCACTGGATTATTTGAGTTCAGGTATTAAGCCAAACATAATTTTTATAATGGTTGAACCATTGAAATTACATGCTAAAAAATCTGTATTGACTACTGTCCACAATACAAGAAAGTAACAATAAAATTATATTTAAATTCAAAATTAAACATCTTGATTCACCTATCTGTCAAATCTAGACTGCCCAATGTTGTATCCGATGGGAAAGTAAAGCTAAATTTCAGCACAGCACAATCAGAGATTAAAGTAAAAGGAGGGAAGGTAAGACATTAGCTTTGTATTTATCCTGGGTAAACAATAACATCCAAATAATAATATAGAAATCCTCTCTTTAAAAACTACCATAATTCCTTTCAAAACTCGTTTTCGAAAAAACACAAACTGAAACCTTAGGACAAAATAATGCTTTAAAAAGTGTATCACACAGAACTAGAAATTAAACGAAGAGTCACTGATTTGTAGTAACAATCATGTTTGCAATGAATCTGGACCTCAAGAGTATTAGGAACAGAATAACAACATTGACAAAGTAGCTTTACTAGGCACACATCACTGATACACTTGTTTAATTATCAGTAGCAAAAGGGAATGAAAACCTTCATGCCCAAATCTGCTGCAACCTTTCTTTCACTGTTGCTACAAAGAAAATAAAAGATCTATATCTCTCTTGTGCGTTCTTATACTGCATGTTTCTGGAGAATAATTGCTGTCATTTTCAAAGCAGTTAATAGTATTGACGTCCGAAACGGGGGAGGAGCTTGCGGTCAGCTGTTTGCAATATGGCGGCGAGATAGTGACGAGAAGTAAGCGAGACAGTGATAGGGTGTGCGTTTGTTATGGCTTCTAATTTATGATGGCAAAGACTGCATATTTTCTTTCATTGGTAGAAATGTTTTTATAATCAATTTAAATGCAGTGCTTAATTACTAGACTACCAGTTAAAAATATTACCCACCTGTAGATAGTTAATTTACTGTCTGCTGTTACATATATGAAGCCTGTACTTGGGAGCCTAGCGGTATCGATGTTTTTATTAATTTCACAATATATATATCAATATCACATAACACAAAGGACGACTCCTGATAATAAATTGAATCCAGCAACCCTGAATTTGCATGAATGTTTTGGGTTCAAAGAAGCGTTACTTGGGATGCTCAAATCATACTTCAATATTGCTAATATTGACCTACATACTTGCTGTTCAAAGACAAGAATATAAATTTATTAATCTCTTGCCACAGGCAAGTTAAAATGGAGACATCCTCTTTATCAATATATTTAATTAGATATTTAACAAAGCTGGAGTCTCCATTTGAACTTGTAATAAGCAAACGGAACAGATCAAAAACTACACATTAAGCCAAATCAAATTCGCTCCCCAGCTCGACATAAACCATAATACCAATTAAAACCTATACAAAACATACTCTCCTTACTGTTGTGTTGTTAGGGGCCGATAACCTCGATGTCAGGCCCCTTAAAAAAACAATTATCATCATTATTACCCTTACTGTTGTACAACTTTCAAACCAACTATTCGCACTCAAAACTGAAAAACCCTGAAATGGGAACTAATTAAAGTTAGAATAGCCTAGGCCGATCAGGTCTCCTGCTACATTACCGCATATGCATACTTAACATCACTATAACTTCTAAATTACGACTAAGTGACCTATCTGCCTGAATAGTATAGGTGTTACCGGCCTGCCTGGGATGATGGGTCACCAAACCGGTACCGTACGTAAAACTAAGATTTTACACATTAATTAACTAAATTCAACAGTAAGGAGATCATAGACAAAAACACAATTTAAGCCAAATCATACTTAAAATATTGCAAATATTGAGCTACATACTTGCTGTTCAAAGGCAAGAATATAAATTCTCTGGCAAATTAAGGCTAGGAACAGCATTTTTCTTAAGTTTTCTAACCATTCGACTATTGTCAATCGGAAGAACCCCTAAAATAAGTTTACGAAGAGCGGATTACATTCGGTTCAATGTACGGCACAGAAGTATTAGGCTACAAGTTTATCAGTATTTTTGATGTAGCTAAATCCTTGTGAATACAAATTAGAGACAATAACTATCAATAATTAACAGTACCGGTACTTACGCTGTGGAAAGAAGTCGTCTTCACAAAAATGCAGACTGCACACTGTCATGTAACGTGTAACACGTTTTTCAATTGACAGCGCCGAAGCCCATCTTTCTCTCTGAACTTTTTGTACAGGAATGTAGTGAGGAGATTTCGTACCCATTTTATACGATTTGCAACCGTATACAGAGCAGTACCTCCTCGTATTTGACAAATTCCTTTATGTTTCCATCACGACATCAATGCTTCACCATGAAAATAATCCTCACCAGTCACAATGTTACAGATTCAACATTCTACCGCGTGGCTGCGCCATCCAACTTTTCTGACGTCAATAGAGATACATCGCAATAACAGGTTATTATATTCAACACAAAACCAAGTAGAGGGGGCTTGCAGCCACTATGTTCCAATGTAAAGTTTCGAAGCCATCGTTTCAGTGTTGCCTATACAAACGGTTAGTGGTAGCTCTTCACTCTGTCAATACGAATTTGAACGTATACAAATTAGAACAGATAATACATTTAAAAAAAATTAGAGCATGCACTTGAATTCTATTATGGAATATGGTTACTTATCTTAGCGGTGCTATTCGTCATAGCTGCTGCTACCCTCACGCCTGCCCACTCTCTAAACTAAATATGAGTACATTCTCACCAAATCAGTGAAAGTTAAAATTATAGACATGAACCAACAGTTACTGTCATTAAGGGCACTACCTGCGATTCAAGAGGACACTTGCCCCATTAGACCAATCGTGAATTGGAATTGCAGAGGCACGCCAGGCTACAAACTAAGTAACGAGTTACTAATAATTCTGATGAAGTTACTAAAAATTCTGGTTAATAGATTATCAAGCACGACAAATCAGTAAAAAAAAAAAGGAATTAATCAATAAAATAGGGTCCATAAACATAAAACCAAGCACGAGAATGATTTCGTTCGACATAAGAACGTATGCACAAAAAAAAAGTCCTCTCGGCACGCCGGAAGGCGGAGGTAGATTTCACCGGACAAACTTGGGGATAGGCGAAAATAGGCAGAATATGCAGGTTTTCGTAGAAGGATCAGACCTCATTTATTGCGAGAAGGTATTTTATAATTGGAGCTTAATTAACTTTGTTTTTCATCATTTTATGCTTACTTTAAACATTTTGTCTTATGGGAACGGTAACCTTCTTGTCATTTGGTGTCCATTTTTATACTTGTGGTCACACTGTCCTTATGCAAGGTTTCGACACTGATGTGTAACTATGTAACGGTCTGTTACTTCTTCACGCAAAATTATATCTCCCGCAGAGATTTTGGTTGGTTCCTCAGTTTAGGGGCTGCGACAACGCGGTCATGTAACCCCGTGTACTTAGGGATGGCTGTATTAGTCTGTAATTCAGGTAAGGACTGCAGACGGTCAATTTCAAGCAGTAGTTCCTAATGTTGCTACCAGGTACTACCATCAACGACACCTACCTGTGAACTTGGCTACTAGATGCCACCGCAGCCAGCAACTCGCAACGAACGTTGGAATTTCCCCTCCTAAGGAAAGCATACTGAGGGATTTTTAGCGCTCTTAGAAAATCCGACGACTTCGGCCGGCTTTGAACTCGCGACCTTGGGCATAGACATTCAGCATGCTTGCTACCAGTTACGTCACCGAAGCCGCTTCACACTTAGTCAGATGGAATTCTGAATATGATCTCGTGCAAGTGCGTTATCTTGGCAACGTCTGATGGCTCATCCCTCATCAATTTAGTAGAGTTGCCATGGCAAGCACTGATAGCTCTTGGCATTTTCTTATAATTCCGAAATCATTTTTCTCATCCCATGGCATTATGGTGGGTCATATCAAAAATTCTTTAAGACAAAATTTTAGGTAATTATTAGGGGAATATTGTCCATTTTGTACGGTTTTGAGATTGTGCCTATTAAGAGAGATATGATTAATGTTTCCAGAAAAACCCACTTTTTCCCACCCCTTTGGTCAATGGTTGGTGCTACTAAAAAAACTCTTCAAACATAAATTTTTGTGCTTTATCCGACACATAGTATGAACGTTGAACGGATTAGATATTTCACATATTAAGAGAGTTATAGCAATATTTCACTTTTTCGAAAAAAGCCCCCATTTTCACCCCCTTCGAATGATTTAGCCCATTAACAAACTCGACCGAGATTTTACAGGTATACATATTCGGTAAAATATTCAAAGTGATTGGTGCAAAATTACGGCAGTTATCGTGTCCACAAGAAACTGATATGCATATATATATATATATATATATATATATATATACACACATATACATACATAAATTATATATAAACTTTTGAACTGACGGTGGATTTGGGGTCTGGGGGATGTGAAACGCGAAGATATGTCGAAATTTTCCGGAAGTCGAAACATGGTACCCATTGCAATAGTTAGCTTTCTAATGAAATCTACCTCTGGTTGGTTCCTCAGTTTAGGGGCTGCGACAACGCGGTCATCTAACACCGTGTACTTTGGGTGAGTGTAGAATCTGTCTGATAAACGGTGTGAATTGTAATGGCTGTAGTAGTCTTAATTCAGGTAAGAACTGCAGACGGTCAATTTCAAGCAGTAGTTCCTAATGTTGCAACCAGGTACTACCGTCAACGACACCTAGCTGTGAACTTGGCTACTAGATGCCACCCTAACCAGCAACTCTCAATGAACGTTGGAACTTCCCCTCCAAAGGAAAGCATACTGAGGGATTTTAGCTCTCTTAGAAAATCCGACGACTTTGAAACCGCGACCTTGGGCATAGACATTCTGCATGCTACCAGTTACGTCACCGAAGCCGTTTCCCACTTAGTCAGATGTCAAAGTCAACCCCTGGCACCATCCAGCCCATGACGGGCTAAGGCCGACCAATTGACCGCTGCCCAGCCATTTGGCCTGCAGATATTGGGGTGACGCGTGATCAGCGCGTCGGGTCCCCTCGGCCGTTAATATTGGTATTCGTGATCGGGGTGCTGTCTCACTGTCAGACAGCTACTCAATTGTCCTCACGAGGCTGAGTGCACCCCGTTCCAACCCTCACGCCACTTTTAAAATCCCTGACGGAGCCGGGGATCGAACCCGGGGACTCCGGGTGAGAGGCAGGCGCGCTACCCCAACACCACGGGGCCGGCTAAGTCAGATGGAAATACTGAATCTGATCTCGTGCAAGTGCGTTGTCATGGCAATGGCTCATCCCTCATCAATTTAGTAGTGTTGCCATGGCAACCTCTGATAGCTCTTGGCATTTTCTTATAATTCCGAAATCATTTTTCTCATCACTTGGCGTAATGGTGGGTCGTATCAAAAATTCTTTCAGACAAAAGTTTTATGTAATTATTAGGGGAATATTGTCCATTTTGTACGGTTTTGATATTGTGCCTATTAAGAGAGATATGATTAATGTTTCCCGAAAAACTCACTTTTTTCCACCCCTTTGGTCAATGGTTGGTGCTATCAAAAAACTTATTTGACATAAATTGTTGGCACTTATCCGACACATATTATGAACTTTGAATGGATTCGATATTTCACGTATTAAGAGAGTTATAGCGAAATTTCAATTTTTCGAAAAAAGCCCCCCATTTTCACCTCCTTCGACCGATTTTGCCCATTAACGAACTCGACCGAGATTTTTTAGGGAATGTAAAAAATTCAAAGTGATTGGTGCAAAATTATGGCAGTTATCGTGTCCACAAGAAACTGATATACACATATATACATATATATATATACATACATAAATTATATATAAACTTTTGAACTGACTGTGGTTTTGGGGTCTGGGGGATGTGAAACGCGAAGATATGTCGAAATTTTCCGGAAGTCGAAACATGGGACCCATTGCAATAGTTAGCTTTCTAATGAAATCTACCTAAAAAAAAGGTAAAAGAAGCAATAGGCATACCTGCCAACTTTTGAAAAGGGCTATCAGTAAAACTCACGTGCGACAAAAAATCGAACAATTTTCGACATACCCCGGCTTGACGAAAATAATAATACTTCTGGGCTACAAAATACAATAATTCATGCTTGAAACAGGATACTTCAATGAAATCATATCTACTTACATGATTTGTAGATGAACATAACAATCAAGAAGAAATCCATGTTAATCATCAGCAGGCGTGGTGAATATTGGTTTGGAGCATACAAAACAGGACTTCCTTTATAGATTAAGCTGATATACGATACTTGTTTAACGTAACACAGGCAAGAAATAATATAATACACACTGCAAATCACATGCTAGTTTGACTTTAAAGTCATGGTTGTGGCCTTTTTAGCTTCCTGCAAAAAGTCTTGAGAAAATGTTTTGTCATAACAGGGACCAGAACTCCTGGTCTTCAAAATAGAAATAGACTCCAGAGATTCATTGGACATGGATGACCTGAACTGTGTTCTATTTTTCTTCACAAGGCTAAAAACTCGTTCACATTCTGCATTGCTATGGGGTATGGTGAGAATAGAGAGCATTACTCTAGAAATTCGGTTATACTTAAGAAGTCCATCGGCTCCACGAATTCTTCATATTTGTGCCCAACTGGAATCACTTGCAGCATCTTGATGTGCAGCCAAAGTGTCATCTACCTGAAGAGCTGTGAACTGCCTCTGAAGCTCATTCACCACCTCATCTGTAGTTTCATTCTCTTCCTTGCATAACATGATACGAAACTTTTCCAAGAAAAAACGAATGGAAGAAAACTGTGCATCTTCAATTTTGTCTAACCTAGCAACTTGAGCATTCTTTAACACGTCATCCTAGAGTGGAAACTTGTTGATGATGTAGTCACAGGCAGTACAAAAGTAGTTTCTCACTGATGAAAAGAAAAGGGATTTATCTGTATCCGGTCCGTTCTGAAGGCACTGAACAACTTCAGATGATGCATTTTTTGCCATTTTATTTACAATGCATGTCGTTTTCGTGCGACCACAACTATATTTCTTTGCAACTTCTCATGTGGGAAACATCTTCTTAAATAAAGCACCAGCATGATCAGCCGCACTTAAGGGCACATTGTGTTCCACCAAAAAGGAAGTAAACAGACACTCGGCCCTAATTACGTCACTGTCAAAGTTTCCAGACTTGGCAAAAAAGGTGTTGATTTTCTTGCTATCTTCCTTCGATTTAACATAACTTATGTGTTAACCGCACTTCACATGATTACTTAAATCGTTTCTTCCGCAATGTGCAATATTATCACACCCACATACCGTGCAAAAGGCAAATTTTTCTCCCTTTCTTGATTTTAGTATGCACGGAAAATCAACCGAGTATGATTCTTTAAATGTCTGGAAGTACTGTTCCTTGTTGGATTTGTTTATTCTCGATATCTACTAAAACATCGAAAGGAACCTGGATCACTGAACGTCACTTATATTATAACATAAAACACTTAAGACAGCCAACACTTCATTAAAATATGTCAAAACACACAAAGTCTTAAACCATTAAATGAACACGACGCCAACCTCGTGAAGAAAGAATATGCACATGATAGAAAAAAGCACACACACGTGGAACGAATGTAATGAGTCCAAGGAATACAAGAAACTGCGAAGAACGAAGTTATAGCACAAAAACTCTAACGCTTCATTAAAATATGCCATGACCTTAAAAAACAAAAACATTCAAGGGACGCCAACTTCGCGAATAATGAACAACTCACGCGGTCAAAGAATATGGTTTAAATCGCAACGAGCGAACGGAGCGGAACAAAGAATTTGCGAAGCAGAGCCTGTCGACACCTAAGATTCACATGGAAGAACGGTTATCCCGGCTTCAAATTCAATTACAATGACGACACAAACATCACACGGTTAAAAGTACGAATCATATCAAAGAACGAGTTATCGACTATCGTGGACTTGCCTTCGACCCACGCAAACAATCGATTGTACGGAAGTGGGTGGTATTATCGAATGTAAATTATCGTTTCAAATTTTTGTCCGCGAAATCGTAAAATGACACCGTTCATCCGTAAAACCGTAAAATGCTGCAATTTCCGTAAATTTTACGGATAAACCGTAAAAGTTGGCAGGTATGAATAGGGGTAATGGGGAACAATCTCTAACAAGAATAACTCAGAAAAAGGTGTACACAAAAATACCGGTAAAAGAAGCAATAAGGGTAATAATAGGGGACAATCTAAAACAGAATAACTCAGAAAAATGAAAATGAAGAAATAGTCGAATTGCTTAACCCTAGAACTGCGGACCGTCTTCCAGGAAGACGGTGTGGTATTTAATCAAGTGCGACCGTCTCTCTGAAAGACGGTCTCGGTATTCAAATATAGTACTAATGTTAGCCATCAGATAACACTAATTTCAAGTCATGCTGGTTCCCGATGCTTTTATCTTTCGTTGTGTTACTCTTTGGCAAACAAATGACAATAAGCAGGCTATTATTTGGCTGCAGAAGTGGAAGTACTTTCATGTTGACATTGAAGTTTCATTGAGCAAAATGGCAGCCAACAAGCCTATGTAGATGATACAGAAATTGAGCGCTTTTTTAGTAAATAACAGGAATTATTTAAAACTGGTTCCTGAAATAGTAACAAAAAACTGTGAACTTTTCATTTATGATGTGTCTGACAAACATTTAACTTGGCAATATGGTTTTCTAGAGCAGAAAAGTCAATTTTATTTCTTATATTTTGTAAAATACTTTTTATGATTAATTCAAACTGATGAGTCTGAATGATTCGCCTCTATAAAAATAATATAGAACAGTCTTTCAGCTTTCTATTGATGTATGATAAGTTATAGGCCTATTCATTAACACAGTTTGCTTACCGAAAAGGCAGAAGGTGAATTTCTCATATAGGCTATGTGCATAATGGAGAAATGTCATATTGTAAAAATATTATTTTTAGTAAATAACAGGATTTATTTAAAACTGGTTCTTGAAATAGTAACAAAAAAACTGTGAAATTTTCATTTATGATGTGTCTGACAAACATTTAACTTGGCAATATGGTTTTCTAGAGCAGAAAAGTCAATTTTATTTCTTATATTTGGTAAAATACTTTTTATGACTAATTCAAACTGATGAGTCTGAATGATTCACCTCTATAAAAATAATATAGAAAAGTCCTTCTGCTTTCTATTGATGTATGGTAAGTTATAGGCCTATTCATGAACACAAGTTTTTTTTACAGAAAAGGCAGAAGGTGAATTTCTCAAATATATGCATAATGGAGAAATGTCATACTGTAAAAATAACTTTCTTTTCTAGTAAAAAACAGGAATCATTTAAAACTGGTTCTTGAAATAGTACCAAAAAACTGAACTTTTCATTTATGATGTGTCTGACAAAATTTAACTTGGCAATATGGTTTTCTAGAGCAGAAAATCATTTTTTTATTTTTATGAAATATTTTTTATGATTAACCCTTTGAGAGTCAGGTTTCTTAGCCCACTGCACAGCCCAAAATTTAGGTTTTTGCACATGTTTGTAAAACAACCCACAAGAGGCATTATATTTTTATGAAACAAATGAATTTAACACAGTATGTTAACTAGACATCAAACAACTAGTTTAAGCACAAAAATTGTGAAACATCATTTTTAGTAATGTTTTTTGGTATGATAATCCTCAAAACAAGGTACAGGGCAAAGAGTTCTGTTGCACTCCTTACAATGGTAGATGGTCCTTGTGTTCCTTTTCTCCCTTCTTGATGTGTGAGCACACACATGGCACACTCTTGAAGGTGGTCTTCTTCCTGGTTCGTTTGGGGGGATAAGGGAAAGAAAATGTCGAGTTAGCCTTGTCGGGTTATCCCCGCTAGACGGACGACCACCAGAAATAGACGTAGTTCTTGTAGGCCCTGCTTCAGTTAGTGAACGAACAACTTCCAGTCGAAACGATTTCAGTGACCTCTTGTCTCCTTTCAGAATCCTCTCAATAAAGAAGCAATTCAGTATTATCACTTCCAAGAAATGGAAAAACAATTTCTTGTACCATTTGATCGACCTGCGAGTGGACTGAACAGTAGTTATCATCTGGTCGGATTTATCAACAGGCCCCATTTTCTTGTTGTAAGCACCAACACACACTGGTATCTTTCGTTGTTCTCCCGTTTTGTGATCTGTTTTCCCCGTATGAACCATTCCACTTGAATGTGTAGTTGTGAGCATGCCAACTTCCCTCCTATCCATCCATCTGACAGAAAGAATGTTGGACGTATGCTTTTCCTCCATTTCCCCCCGTTTCAGTTTTATAGAAGCAGTTGGCAGTCCTTTTCGATTTTTCCTTACTGTTCCACAAGCATGTGTTTTTTGTGAGTCTCAAATAGCTCTGGGCTTGTGTAATAATTGTCAATATATAGGCTATGGCCCAGATTCAAGTAGGGATTCATCATTGTCATAACTACTGTCGAAGAAAACCCAAGGCTGCAATCAATAAGTTCTGTAGTAGCTCCAGTGTACAAGATCATATCTAAGATATAGCCGGTAGCACAGTCACATAACACAAATAATTTCAGGCCAAATCTGTTCCGTTTTGAAGGTATGTACTGTTTGAAAGACAACCGTCCCTTGAACAAAACAAGACTTTCGTCAATAGCGACATCTTGAAATGGATGGAAAAGAGATGGGAAAGTCTGCTTTATATGTTCCATAACAGGCCTAAGTTTGTACAGTCGATCACCTTGAATTTGTAACGAATTATCACTGAAGTGAAGAAACTGTAGGATTGCTTTGTAGCGGTTACAAGACATCAACTGGGAAAATATGGGTGTGTGAATCAGAGGATCTGTAGACCAGTACTGTTCTATTGTATGCTTGTTTACATGGCCCATAAGTAAACTAATTCCTAGAAACAGATACATTTCATCAACCGTGACATCATTCCATTTCTGTGCTCGGGATTGGGGTGAAATGTTGGTCTTACTATTCATAAATTTTGAATGATATAAATTAGTTTCTGCAGCTATTTTCTGTACTAATGTCACTGGGAACAATTTTTTGAAAATGTCAATTTCTAAAGAATCTTTCGTCAGTGAAACATCCTGAATTCCGGAATTACCGTCATCAAACTTAAAATCGGTTGGCGTAAATTGGTTGGTTACAGTCTCGTCTTCCCAAACTCGGTGAATACTAGGCGCTTTATTTACCTTCCTTCGCTTTGGACGTGGCGGCTGTATGACCTCATCCTCACTTTCATTTACGTCTTCACCACTTGAATTACTTCCAGATATACCTCCTACATCGTCTTCATCACTGTCTTCAAATACTGAACAATCACTTTCATCATTCATGAGAATTTCACGAACTTTATCGTCGCTTGTAAGCAAGTCAGCTCGACTCGGCGCAGCCATTTTGAACTATTTGCAATTGAGTCGCTAAAGCTGAAGACATCCGCTTAAAAACATTTAATTTCCAGCGCTCCCCGTGGCAATAGCTAAAATCTAACGACTTCAGAAAATAGCCAACAGATGCCGGGAGCTAACCGTTTTTCAATCGTAGTCCAAAGACATACAGTTACGAAGATATATCACTTCAAATTCCGACACGCAATATATTGCGCCGTAACCACAGCGGCACTTACCGCTACACGCAATATATTGCGCCGTGACCTTCAAGGGGTTAATTCAAACTGATGAGTCTGAATGATTCACCACTATAATAATAATATAGAACAGTCTTTCAGCTTTCTATTGATGTATGATAAGTTATAGGCCTATTCATGACAAGGTTTGCTTACAGAAAAGGCAGAAGGTGAATTTCTCATATACCGGTATGTGCATAATGGAGAAATGTCATATTGTAAAAATAACTTTCTGTCTTAGTAAATAACAGGAATTATTTAAAACTGGTTCCTGAAATAGTAACAAAAAACTGTGAACTTTTCATTTATGATGTGTCTGACAAACATTTAACTTGGCAATATGGTTTTCTATAGCAGAAAAGTCAATTTTTTTATGAAATACTTTTTATGATTAATTGAAACTGATGAGTCTGAATGATTCGCCTCTATAAAAATAATATAGAACAGTCTTTCAGCTTTCTATTGATGTATGATAAGTTATAGGTCTATTCATGAACACAGTTTGCTTACAGAAAAGGCAGAAGGTGAATTTCTCATATAGGCTATGTGCATAATGGAGAAATGTCATATAGTAAAAATAATTATCTTTTTTTAGTAAATAACAGGAATTATTTAATACTGGTTCTTGAAACAGTAACAGAAAACTGAACTTTTCATTTATGATGCGTCTGACAAACATTTAACTTAGCAATATGTTCTTTTAGAGCAGGAAAGTCAATTTTATTTTTTATTTTTTATAAAATACATTTTATGATTAATTCAAACTAATGAGTCTGAATGATTCACCTCTATAAAAATAATATAGAACAGTCTTTCAGATTTCTACAGATGTATGATAAGTTATAGGCCTATTCATGAACGTATTTAGCTTACAGAAGAGGCAGAAGGTGAATTTCTCATATATGTGCATAATGGAGAAATGTCATATTGTACAAATAATTTTCTTTTTTAGTGAACAACAGGAATTATTTATAACTGGTTCTTGAAATAGTAACAAAAAACTGTGAACTTTTCATTTATGATGTGTCTGACAAACATTTAGCTTGGCAATATGTTCTTTTAGAGCAGGAAAGTCAATTTTTTTAATATATTTTTTCTTTTTTATTAAACACTTTTTATGATTAATTCAAACTGATGAGTCTGAACGATTCACCTCTATAAGAATAATATAGAACAGTCTTACAGCTTTCTATTGATGTATGATAAGTTATATTCATGAACACAGTTTGCTTGAAAATGAAAATCCACAGCCTGCTTCCAGTCTCCGACCGGGTCAGGAATGGAATGAATGAAGCCCCCAACTAGCGGCGAGGATATGAACTGTGCCGGCTGCCGAGGCCTGACGCACTCCTCTGGGGCAATGATTAAATGAATGACAGATGAAATGAAATGATAGTGGAGAGTGTTGCTGGAATGAAATTTTGACAGGGAAAACCGGAGTACCCGGAGAAAAACCTGTCTGCCTCCGTTTTGTCCAGCACAGATCCCACATGGAGTGCCCGGGATTTGAACCACGGACCCAGCGGTGAGAGGCCGGCGTGCTGCCGCCTAAGCCACGGAGGCCTGAACACAGTTTGCTTGAAAATGAAAATCCACAGCCTGCTTCCAGTCTCCGACCGGGTCAGGAATGGAATGAATGAAGCCCCCATCTAGCGGCGAGGATATGAACTGTGCCGGCTGCCGAGGCCTGACGCACTCCTCTGGGGCAATGATTAAATGAATGACAGATGAAATGAAATGATAGTGGAGAGTGTTGCTGGAATGAAATTGTGACAGGGAAAACCGGAGTACCCGGAGAAAAACCTGTCTGCCTCCGTTTTGTCCAGCACAGATCTCACATGGAGTGACCGGGATTTGAACCACGGACCCAGCGGTGAGAGGCCGGCGTGCTGCCGCCTAAGCCACGGAGGCCTGAACACAGTTTGCTTACAGATACTAAATTCCTATAGTGTGTATTTTATGGGAATGTACTGCAGCATTTGACGGATAAAACTGCAGCAGTTCTAGGGTTAAGGTCACACTCAACCAGAATGTGTTTCAATTTCAAGTGGAGAGTGGGCAGGAGAGAGAGAGAGTAGCAGCAGCTACGACCAACAGTTCTGCTAACAAGAGTAACCATATTCCATAATAGAATTGAAGTGCATGCTGTAGTTTTTAAATTATTTATTATATCATGTTGTCCAAATTTGTGTGATGTGAAATGTGTGATTCCCCTTTACATCTACAAATGGCAATAAGATGTAAATGCTGGCACGGTTTCCAATAGGAAGAGGTAGACAGAAAGCGATACGCATGGCGGTTTTTTATTTAACAGTAATCTGTAATTCATATCAATTAAAAACTATCCCATGGGAGGCAGTATAATCAATTATTATTCTCGAATCAGAAACAAACATTGTAAATATATAACACAGTTATTATATTATCTTTGCCCAAAACTTGGCCACTTCCAATGCACTCTGTGTCCCCCGAAGAAGATCTTCTTCCGTGCAGGATGCTGGGCACAGTCGACACTCAGTCATATGCTGAACAGTGTGGTCTTCTCCACAATCACATTGAATATCATCCTGGTCAATGTAACCCCATCTTGCCATATTAACCTTTGATCTGCCTACTCTAGAGCGCAGTCTATTCAGGGACTTCCAAGTCGTCCATTCCTCGTCATAGCCAGGAGGTAGAGTTTCAGAAACATTTTCCCAACCAGGAGGGAGGTTGGTCGTAGCCCTCCACATTTGCAACCTACCTTTTTCAGCAGTGGTTCTAAGTTCCTTTGATATTCTAAGGAAACTCTTCCTCGACTTCAGTTGTTGGGGCTGCGGTTCGTGTCCATATAGAGGATGAGTTATTTCATGCTCCACTGTCTTTCGTTCCTTGTTCGCAGCTATTTCTCTTCGAACAGGGGGGTGGTGCTATTCCTGCGAGGAGATAAAGCCATTCGACTGGAGTTGATTTCAAGCAACCTGTTATAATCCTGCAGGTATCGTTGAAAGCTACATCCACCTGTTTGGCATGTGTTGAATTATACCAAACAGGAGAAGCATACTCTGCTGCAGAAAGGCATAGTGCCATTGCTGAAGTTCGGATCGTTTCAGGTTGACTACCCCACTGTGATCCAGCCAGTTTGCGTAGTAGATTGTTCCTGGAAGAGACTTTCGACTTGGAGTTCATGCAGTGCTTCTTGAAAGTAAGAGATCTTTCAAGTGTCACTCCTAGATATTTTGGAGTCTCACAGTGTTCCAGTTCGACCCCGGACCATACGATCTTTAACTTGCGAGTAGCTTCCCTATTTCTCAAATGAAAAGCACACACTTGTGTCTTTGAGGGGTTTGGCTTAAGCTGGTTTATGTTGTAGAATCTGGAAAGATCTTTAAGGGCATTCGTGAGGGTGTTCTCCACCGATTCAAAATCTGCGCTCAGAGTGGCTAGAGCAAGGTCATCAGCATACAGGATTCTGCTGTTAGGGGCTATAGGTTGGTCAGTATAATCAATGAAAATAATAAAGTAACGAGCACCCACTGCATTCACGAAAGACTAAGGGCCGATTGTATAAAGATCGCTTGACTGGGGATCAAATTAACTGGAGTTCAAAATCTGAACCAAGTTCAGTCGTCGTCCATGTTGTATAAAACTATTCGCGGATTCCGAGATCCTAGTTCAATTTTATCTCAAGTTCAAGGATTTCAATATGGCAACAGCGCAAAATAGTAAGGATATTCACGTATAGAGTGCACTAAACTCTTCTCGCCGAGCGATCTTCAACTTTTTTTGTTTATTTTTGTAGGCTATATGTTAACCTCAAAAGAAAGTGTATTGACATGTGTTGGGAATAAAAACCTAGAACATAACCTAAGTGCACACCATGTTTGTCTGAGGGGGAATGTTAAGACAAAAAATGTAACATAAAAGACCATTTCAGTACCGGTAACCGGAAAAAGGATGTTCCATGGACTCCAAATTCGTGGCCGAAATTTCGCAAAGGACTTTCAACCGAATCCATAAAGGTAGGTGAAGTCAATTGATGTAATTATTTACAGCTTTTAAATGTACCCTAGATGCGATTACGTTGCTGAAAGATATATAACACGGTTTCAAACCATTTTTTAAATTTCTTTCAGGTTCAAATTTGATTATAGCTAGCTGATCCAATCTGGTCCTGCCTGAGCTGGAAGTGGGATCACATGTGAATTGTGGTCTCGTACACCTTTTGATATTCATACAAATCACTATGCTTCCTTCTGCATGAAATCCATGAAGGTAGGCTCCTTGCACATCTTTCAGTTATATTGTATAGTAAGGCATTTCCTCACCCCACCTATCTACCTAACCTGAAAATAATCTACAATACCGGTAGCTGAATTTGGTCCGTGTACCATAGTTTTATACATTAATGAAGTGAATTTCAAGATATAGAGGGGAAGAGCATGTTGATACCTGATATTAGGACCCTGAAAGTCTCCATAAATATAATTTTACATCAGTTACACTGTTATAAAATATATGCTTAAGACAAGTAGGCTAGGTCATTCCTCAAGGTAAGTAGGCTACTGTTAGTGAACACTGAATCAATAGCCTTGATATTGTAGACTATTGATTGCTTAGTTTGTGTAGCCTTCCTTGAGACTCTTGTCATTGTATCACAAAGGACAACAGGCTATCCTTTTTATTGGCAACCAAGGCCCCTAAATCTTAATCCAACAAGAAATAATATACTAGCATGCATTGCTAGGTAATGGCATAGGTTCGGAACAGTATGGTATCCAAAGGTTTATTTAAATCAAAACTTTAATTTAATTTTGCAAATTAATGCCATATTAGTATTATTAGGAGAAGCCTCCGTGGATCAGGCGGCAGCACGCCGGCCTCTCACCGCTGGGTCCGTGGTTCAAATCCCGGTCACTCCATGTGAGATCTGTGCTGGACAAAACGGAGGCAGACAGGTTTTTCTCCGGGTACTCCGGTTTTCCCTGTCAACATTTCATTCCAGCAACACTCTCCACTATCATCTCATTTCATCTGTCATTCATTTAATCATTGCCCCATAGGAGTGCGTCAGGCCTCGGCAGCCGGCACAGTTCATATCCTCGCCGCTAGAAGGGGGCTTCATTCATTCCATTCCTGACCCGGTCGGAGACTGGAAGCAGGCTGTGGATTTTCATTTTTTCATTAGTATTATTAGGCCTACCCCAATGGCAACATCATACCATCCATCATGTTTGGAAACTCATTGCTTTTCTTTCTCGTAAGCTGCAATTGATTCCTGGAACGTTTGCAACATTGTTGGTATGGTATGGAAAATCTTAAAAATAAGTGGGTAGATAAAAGAAGTACTGGTATGGTATGTAAATAAATATACTGTACCATACTCAATGAGGCTTCCAGTTATTAGGTCATGGCGTAGTGCAGGTAATTAATGTGGAAGGTCTTACACTTCAACTATTTTTACAACACATGACCCAACAGCTGAAAGCCTCCTTGGTCATATATGCAGCCATGAAAATCCAATTCCTGAAATATACTGTAGCCTCCCTCTTATCATTCTTTATGCACCCTTTGCATTGATCTGTTATGCCTATTTTTTAACTCGCCTTAACGTTAAAATAAATGATAATGTTACTGTCTTTATAAAAGTAGAATTCTTCCTCTCGTCGTACTCCCTTCATGGGGGGCAGTAAATTACAGTGAATTCTTTATCTTGTATGCCAGGGCTGAACTCTTACTCACAAAGCAGTGTGACCAGGCATTTCTGTTCAGTTACACTGTAGCCACTGCCCAGCTCTCCACTTCAGTGTTGCGGAGCCAGTTCATGTGTAACCGAGAGCCTGATCATTTTTGCAGCCTTCGCTGGCAATGGCTACAATAGCTTACTGATGAACAGGTCATGTTAAAGCAACTTGATACCAATCTCTGATAGGGTTTAAGCAGTCTTTTTTGGTTTCTGCTTCATTTTGGGGATTAGGACATGGTCATCAGCTCCTTGCACTGGACTGTATGTGGAGGTTTTGACTTTATTTGAGATACAAACTGAAAAGTTTCAATAATTTAAATCTCTATAATGTATATAGCGTACTGTATTGATTAGATAGGTCATGTTACCGTATTCTGAATTTAAGAAAACCTTCACCGGTACAGTACTGTCCAACGCTAGGCCTCCTTAGCATGCCGCAGTAGAGAGGCAAACTTATCTGTTTACAGGAACTATGCTGAGATTGCTATTTATGGACAACAAAGCACAATGGTTCAGTAGCATTGTTTACGACAGTCTCAAATTAAATTATGGCAACATTTTTTGGTATTCAAAGATAAATAAGTCTCTGTGGAATTTGTTACACCGGACTGCATTTACCGTATATACCCGAATGTAAGACGAGGTTTTTTCCCACTTTCTGTGTTATAAAAACTTGGGGTCGTCTTATATTCAGGATATAAAAAAAAAAATACTAGGTTTTTAAAAATTGATATTTGCAAAGTAGTATGTGTTGTTGCATCTTGTAACTCGCAACGAATCAATGCGTTAATGAAGATTAAAATATGGTTTGTTATGTTTAATTACCTTGCATATACGAACAGCGTACATTTTGAGGTTAGGATTTACGCATACACATCATTTCAAGCGGATAAATTATATGTTCGAAAGCATACGGAAATATATTTTAAAACAATCTTTACAAGAACAACCAGTCAGTTTTACGAGCAGTAATTTTGTGATCAACGTATCTTAATTTAATAACGTCTCCCATTCTTTAACAAAGAAATTATAGAGTATGTCTTGGAAAAGCGGGCAGAGGGATTTCCGATAACATGAGATGTTATAAAAATGAAAGCACGACCTTAAGGGCATATATTGTGCAAGTTATGAGTTAGCGAGTTTTTTTTTTTAAATCTGTAAGAGGCAGTTGATAACTAGGGCTCATCTTATATTCGGGGTCGTCTTACATTCGGATATATACGGTAATTGCAAGGGGGAGGAATTAAATCTTCTGAAGCTATCTGTTTTAGTATGTCAGCATCAAACATAGCAAGAAGGTACTAATTCCCAAGCAATAGGCAAATAAACTTAAAACGTCCCCTACCGTATTGAATGAATGAAAATCCACAGCCTGCTTCCAGTCTCCGACCGGGTCAGGAATGGAATGAATGAAGCCCCCATCTAGCGGCGAGGATATTAACTGTGCCGGCTGCCGAGGCCTGACGCACTCCCCTGGAGCAATGATTAATGAATGACAGATGAAATGAAATGATAGTGGAGAGTGTTGCTGGAATGAAATGTTGACAGGGAAAACCGGAGTACCCGGAGAAAAACCTGTCTGCCTCCGTTTTGTCCAGCACAGATCTCACATGGAGTGACCGGGATTTGAACCACGGACCCAGCGGTGAGAGGCAGACGTGCTGCCGTCTAAGCCACGGAGGCTTCTCCCCTACCGTATTAAATAAAACAAATTATTTAGCATGATTTTTTCCTCGACTTTTACTTATTATTTATTTATACTGTAAATTAGTGCACTTTATGCCCTAAGGCTAAATGAATGCTTTACAATGGTGAGAATTCAGTTAAGTACACTCCACACATCACTTGTTATTTTATATCATGTTGCAGGTAGCTTTGGAGGAGCCTTTAAGAACACAGAGCAAGCAGAAGCCACTGTGTGGAGAAGACAATGGGCAAAATGAAAGAATAATTAGAATATAAAATGTTGAGCAGGCAGAAACTGAAGGAAATGAAATGTACTAATGCATTATTTAATAAAAATAAAATAAAAGTATGTAATGTTATTCTGAACTAGTTAATTCTTCAGGCCCTGTTATTCCTGAAATTGTTGCCACAATATTGTCCTCCATTGTCTTAACAAGGTTACACAGTGATTGGAGTACCAACTCCCTAACACTCATTTATGCTCTCTACAACTGAGCATGGATGATTTATATTTATAAAATCTTGTTATGTGCATGTAAAAAAATGTTTGTGTTAAATGTGCAACATAAGACTGGTGAACACTGCAGATATGCTACAAAATTGGTCGAGGGGCATTCAGCATTATTGATCAAAGTTAATGTCCAGTACAACTGTTATCATTTGTAATGCACTAACAACTTTAATCAGAAATCTGCTGTTTGCCATTTAATTACAGTTGTCATGTATGGGACAGTCTAAGCCAAGCTGTTAATTGCTTGCGTATTGAATTTCTTGAAATTTGGTTAACATAATAACATTCGAATTGGGTAGGTTTTGGAGAGAACTTACTATGAAGCAGACACTGTTTTATTGGAGGTTCCAGGTTCACTTTTCTTTCAAAAAGTAGTTTTTAAATATGGGATTTTATCACTTTAAAAATTTAAACGTTAGAACATGTTATCAAATGGTCGTTGGAACATCTTGGTCAACAGCCCTGTGTACTTGGGTGTGTGTTGATTTTGTCTGATAACTTGAGGTGGCTGTAGTAGTGTACCATTATGTAACTGTGTAATGAAAACAGTGGATTTAGTAAGTTTTCTATGGATGATATTTACAGGTCCCGTAAGTAGCATTCTAGCATTTGTCTTGGTATCGTGTGGGTACCCCTGAAGAGCCACGCTCAGGATGATCAATGTCAGCAGTGGGATTAAAATCTCTGGACATGTTGCATTTCCTCATAAGTCTTGGACCATGGGCCGATAACATCTATCCCCAAACAAAGAAAAAATGCCTTCCACAAAGAAAAGAAAGGAATTTGTGAACATACACCCTACATGCTACAGCTGGTGATCTATTCCAGTGTTGTCTTAACATTTTCTTGTTAATGTGATGCAGTTGTACAACATGGGCCTCTTCTCAAGTGCTCGGGGACACAGGTCAGGGGATGGTTGGATGACCTAGCTCCAATGACACTACTGGTATTTGGAAATAAAACACATGAGCACAGTAAAAGGTGGGGAGTGGAGATGAATGGAAGCAAAATAGGATAGATGGAAATGTTAAAAAACATTTTCTCAGTACAAATAAATTCATATACCTAGCAAAGATTTCTTGATCAAACATTTTGCATAAATGTAAGCCATTGAAATATGCACGTAGGCCTATCTAAATTTATACGAGGGACTATTTAGAAGTACCGTAGCTTATGGCACCCAGCTATAGTCCGGGCCAGCTTAAGTAAGTTACTAGATCAAGACAGTAGGCAACATTACCAGCCGTCCCCTATGCCTACGTAAATGTTGCTTTATGGTTGCATTTCTTGAAGTTAAGTTGTTTTCAGGTGCCAGCACATTGCCGCCAACCCTGCTTAAAATCTCGCCATCTCCACAGACCGTAATACCAGTAAAATTTTGTACCACACAGTTGCCGACAAGGGTCTGGCGATAACTCCCAGAATGCATTTTTCACAAAGTCAGCCAACATTATAATTACGACTTACACTAATGACTTATTAATTGATTAATTTCACAGTTTTCTTTGGAATTTCAAGTCTAATGAAGTTGTAACAAGTTGTACAAGGTAAGTACTACTAATATACATCGATTAAAATAGTTTTTACAGTTATTATAGATTCTTTATATGTGTGTGTCAAATCCACTAGTCTTGAGATGTTTCGAAGCTTTTATTTAATTAATTTTTGAATAAATTCTTATTTAGATTTCATCATGACGCCTAAAAACACGAGAACAAGATTAGAGATGATTGGAGAAACTCTACGAAGATCACTACGATTTGAGTAAGTAGGCCTAGCCTAGACCTAAACAATTAAAAGTACAAAGTCATTTAATCGTTGTTTTATTTATTTTTATATTCAGTCAGAGCACAAATAACGTAATAAAGAACCTTAATGGTCTTTGGAAATTTTGAAATAGTCTCCTGACTGCATTTTCCATATGGGCCTAATTCAAACATAACCTAAAATATAGCCTATGTAAGTTCTCTCTCGGGAATATATTCTTAGGTTCAATTCGCCTTGTAATATTGTTATGTATCTTATTATCGACTTCCAAATGCCGTCAGCCATAATATTATAATACATTGCACATGTAACTCTTAAACTCGGAAGTAGGCCTAGTCTATGATTCACACTCGGTTAGCGGTAGTGAATGTATTGGTGATTATTTAAGTTATGTAGCTTATAACTATGTACTTGGCAATACTGATCTATAGCCTACTTAGTAGTAGGCAGATAAAATATTTATATTAGGCCTATTTTTATTTGTTTCAGTCATGGTTGCGACAGAGTAGTGTGGTGCCCTTCAACGAACTTCAAGGGTTGTGCAACATGAATCAATCATAATTCTGAAGAGCCATATACTCACATGTGAATGGGATATGCACTGCGCTTGAATCACATGTGCATATTTTCAGAATACCAACAATATCTCATAGCTCTCTTTTAGTTCTAGACATAAATTACTGCACCACTGAATGATGTAATGTTGGGTGAGACAAAGTCACTGTTTGCTACTTGATTACATGACACAGTTCGGACGAAGCCACTGGTTGCAATATGTTATAAATATTGCTCGCATCTATAGCCGACGCTACTTGTATTATTAATTCTGAATGAAAGTAGAATGCGACTTATACATTTGCATCGGACATGAATGTGACTTTTACATACCTTGTGTCCTTGTTTCATCTTCTGGCTGATATTACGTATTGAAATTAGGAACCCTGGTCACTACTGCACTTCATTATATGTGCATAAGTGCATAAATATGAGTTTTTATTCATTGCTCTTTAAAAACGGCTGCCATGTTCCAACAGCGCTTGCATCTCGTTCAACTGTCAACAAGGCGCACTCTAGAGGCACACACCGATGCGCACACATTGTTGCCAACATGTGGGATACAAAATCGGCTTCCTTTGGTCATAAATGAATATTCTTTCTAGAATTACCTCCCTCGAGAACAGTGCAAACCGCATCAAAATCCATCCAGTGGTTCTCGAGATTACCCGCTTCCTTCAGCTCAATGGCTTATCCGCCGAACTGTCAGAACACATCTCTAAAAGTACAACTCTAGAATAGATGACTGACTGGACGAAACCATTGGCCGCTACTAGGCCAGGTGACTGTGGGGATGAAAATTACTGCTTTTAATACAAGCAAGGGGGTCTGGGGTATAAACCCCAGGTTAGGTTTGTATGTGAAGCCTTATTCCGGGTTCACCACGCTCGAACTAAGAGGCAAGACCAGTGCCAAACAATAATGTTGGCACTGCTGAAAAATGTAAATAATACCCTTTAGCGATAAAATGTTCAACTCTTGTATCTTAGCCACATTACATAAGTTACTTCGGAGTAGTGACACTCCGTAGTTGCTTGTTGTGTTTCTCCTACCAGCTGTGAACACTATGATTTGTGTCATGGATTTGTATGTTAATTGCATGAATCTTAATTTCATGGCTCGTTTTCGTTTATCGAAAAGTGCTGTGATGGCTGACCAATAATTGTTAGGTCGTTATGCCATACAAACACCACCCCTGGTTTTTGTCACGCAGAGTTTGGGTAGACACGCATCAATAATTTTCATCCAAACCAATGGAATCCTTGCGATCAGCGTTCATTACAGTGGTAAATACGGTTATACATACAAAACAAACCTAACCTGGGGCTTAAGCCCAGTAGTGCAATCAGTAATTTTCGTCCAGACTGTCTTCTAACCTAGTAGCGACCAATGGTTTCGTCTAACTAAGAAGAGCCCGATTCTTTCTTTTTTTTCACATAATTGCAACATTACATGTGTCGTCTAATTTAGGCCTATTTTGTATCGGATATGTCGGTAACTGATGATGTCAGTGTGATCGCTGCAGCAGTTTCACATACTAAATATGCTGTCGAACATGGCTGCGGTTGTTAAATATACAATAAATAAAAACACATGTTTAAGTGATTTAGCACATATATCCGGTGCAGAAGTGATCAAGGTTAGTAGTTACAATTGATAATGCCCCCCTTCGCCAAAATATGAAATATGGTATGAAAATGATATGTTATCAAAGTGAAAGTGAAAAGGAAAAGAGTGATACGTTACAGAATTAATCTGAAATTTCCCTACAGTATATAAGGGGATAGCGGGTGGGTTAGAGACAGCGAAGCAGAAACATCTATTAGGACATCATTTCTACAATTATTATTCATCATTACACAAGGTATTTAGGCTAATTTAAGTATTCTACTTGGTTCATCACTTCTGAAGTGTTACCTCTATAACGGTACGTATGTCGTTTTGCCTTGAACATTTTTGCTTGAAGACGGGCTATTATTTTATGTAATTTCTTAATTTATTCCACTTATATGTATCAGTTTTCCAATATTTGCATTATTCATGTAAATTTTAGATGGTTGGCTACAGAAAATACTGAAACCTGTTTTACAAAACGCTTTAACTCACAAATTTCGTTACATATTTTTGCAAATCTTACAATTTTCTATTTTTAGTAATGTTCTTTTGGGTTTTTTTTTTTTTTTTTTTTTTTTTTTTTTTTTCAAACAAAACAGTGTTAATGTTTGCACTGCACAACACCACTGGTCACTAAAAACAAGTGTTTCCACCCTTAGAGTCTATGACAGCTTTTAAACGCTCAGGCATACTGTTCACAACTCGTCGAATGACATTTGCCGGGATGCGATCCCATTCCTCCAGCAGCGATGTTCTCAGTTGTGTCAAGGGGGTGGGGTCACACTGTCTGACTTTCTTTCCAAGCATATCTCGTACGTGCTCGATGGGGTTTAAGTCAGGACTACGAGCTAGCCAGTCCAGGGTTTGAATCCCCACTTCCTGCAGATATTATACAACTCAGCGAGCAGTATGAGGGCATTATCCTGCACCAGCATGAAATTCTGACCAATGAAAGGCGCATAGGGCATCACATGGTTCATCAGGATCTCTTCGATGTGCCTTTGGGAATTGAGTGTCCCGTGATCGATGCACACCAACTCAGTGCGGGCCATAATGTTGATGCCACCCCACACCATAACAGAGCCACCTCCAAATGGAGTCCTGGAGGAGAAAGCAACAGGGCTGTACCTCTTCCCGTGCCTTCTCCACACTCTTTCTCTTCCATCAGGAGATCTAAGATTAAAGCGACTCTCGTCAGTGAAGAGAACAGAGGCCCACTGCTCGTGTTCAACAAATGCCAGTTGTAATTCCTAGAACAACAATAAGCGAGCGGCAACACTCATAACCCTTAAATGCTTCCAGTGCACTTCCCGCCATCGAAGATTGGGTAATTGGTGGTAATAAACCACCCTAAGAAATGTCATATTATCAATTACTATTCACGGATGTTTCAGATGTGTGTTCTAATGCGTGAAAAGCTTTTAAAATGTGATTACATCTTTTTCATGGCTAATTTTATACTATTTATATTACATTTTTAACTGTTCCACTTTTTTTTGTCGGTCTGTGTATTACTCCGTCGATAAAGCTTGCCTTTCAACGCGTGTATTTAACTACAGTACAGCCGTCGAGTGTCCGGCTCTGACATTTCTCATGAGGGAGGGAGACAGCGCTGCCGGTTCTGTACCGCGAAATATAAAACAGCGTGGACGCCAAAAAATATTTCACATGTTTTTAAATGAATTCTGACGAACCACTGACCATATTACTAAAGTAATATAATTACACACAGTTAACAGGTAAGTGTGCACACACAAGACAATAAAACAACAAACCTGCACTAACACAAAGAGCAACAGAAGTGAGCCCTTGCAACATCGAGCTAAATATAAAGACCGGCTTACCGGGAAAATCGCTGATTGGTACAGGTGACAACATTCTTCATGGTTTTAAGCGACGTTGCCAACCTAGGCGGAAATCCACTGCGGTCGAAGAATTTAGGTTTTGTAACCGCAAAATGTCGGAATAACACAATGATGCATAAAATTGCAAATAGGGTGTGGGACTTCCACGTTACATAGTGAGGATGCTAGAGAAGAATTATAATGATGGCAAGTTTCCAGGTTCTATTAACAGCTTCTCATTGCCGTAAGTTGGCTATATTGTTCTCTCTACCCCTCTTCTCCCACCATCGCCAAACGTCAGAGCCGGACACTCAGCAGCTGGACTGTAGTCAATTTGTCAGTGAATTTTCTGCAAGTGGCTTTTAATGTGCCAGGTGACGAAAGGTCAGGAGAGTATTCTACCAACCATCTCGCGCTGTGCCGCTAGCAATTTTTTGGCAGTTGGTCCTGGTTCGATTTTTGGCTCTGCCAAGAAATTTTAATTTTGGTCTGAGGGATAGAACAAGGCACACTAAGCCTCGTGAGGCAAAACCGAGAAGAGGAGGGTTCGCTCCCCATCTTAGCCATCTTGGAACTGGTTTCCGCACTTCTACTCCAGGCAAATACCGGGATGGTTCCTAATTTAAGGTCATGGCCGCCTCGTTCCCAATCCTCATCTGAATAATAAATGCACACACTAATACAGCCATCACAATAACACAGGTTATGAGACAAATTCCACATGTCGAAGTACACAGATCTACACGACCATGATGTCGCCAAGTCCCAAACTCAACGAACAACTGCTGCTTTCTACCATTCCAAGAAGAAATCATTACAGTTTTATGCCCCTAAAATGCACGACTAATTCAAATGGATTTAGGCCTAAGCATTGGATCAACCATCTTCTTGCATCCCAATAGGGATTTGCCAATAGGCTATCAATAGCTTGTCTCAATTCTACTTCCATATATGTAGGCCTATACATGCAAGAAATGAGTATGGTACTTATCAAAAATAAAGAAATAATAAGCTAATATGTACCCCACTATTCTATTTTTCTCCTACTCCTAAATCCTTCTCTGAACACTCATCTTAAAACAGAATGGTCTGCATTTTTGGACTAATTATAAAAATGTAGCCGATAAGAAGAAATGAACATGCTCATCTTTAGCTCCCCGGCAAAACTGGAAAAAACCTCCAGTAAGTATTAATGTTTCTGTTCTTAAGCATTTTATATGATGCTTTAAAAATCAAACTAAAAGAGCTAATTTAAGTTAACTTCACTACCATAATACTGCTTAAGAGTTAGACTGTTGAGGACTGATGACCAAGATGTCCCTAACTTGAGCAAGAACTGCTTCACAACTTCATGTAAAATGTAAGGGGCCTTTACGTAGTTTGGATCATTTGCGTACGTGTTGCAAGGATGTGTGTGCTGACTTTTTGGTGTTAAATGATGTAGGTTGGCAACACCAAATGTGGCGGCCATGTTGGTTTTCTAGTAACTTATTTAAGGTGTCCCAGACTATATGTACTTGCAATTATTGTGGTGCATGTTTACTGGCATAGGCTATGGGCTTAATGTGAGTGTGTGTCACATGAATACTAGGCCTATGATAGTTCTTCTACAGGATATCTAATAGGCTACCCTATTAGCTAAGGTAAGATGAAGTACCGGTACCAGTGGCCTACCACTTTCAAAAACAAAAAGTACCGTGGATAAAATAGTAATTTAATACTACTATTACCGTACCGTATGTGTGTGGTACCGGTATTAATACTATATTCACTGGTGGTATGAAGCACCTCTCGCAATGCTTTTAACCTCAAAATTGTGCATCGCATTCGTACGGTATCGGTGCATATGTCAACGATATAAAGAAAGGTTACAAGACCATCACTGATTAAAAACACAGTTTGGAGTGCAAACATACATTTTTATCAAATGTGAACACGTATTACGTCCATATAGCCTTTAGGCCTAGTAGGCTAACCCTCGACTTGTACAGGCAAGAACAACATAGTTTATGGGTGACCTAACACAATAAAATGTTAAAAAACCGGCCGTGTTTTGAAATTTATTTAAAACGGAAGAAATATATCGTTAATCTGCCTCAATAAGACACTATTTTTAGGAGAACGGCATTCTTCCCCCTCAAAATCCAAAATCACTCTGAATAAAATGCATCATCGTTTAGAGCGAGCACGCACAAATTAGGCCTAGTCCAGAAAGAAATAGAACCTTCGTATAACCTGCTAATGTACAAGCTTTCTAACATATTTCTCTTTTAAGTGCAGCCTAGAACTGGAATCTAACCGCTAAAATGTTTCACGGACAACAGCTGTGAACTAAGATCAACATGGCTGAACCGAGAACTGTCGCCGGTTAAATATGAACTCAGATCAAGACGCTGTTTATACAACAGAAATTCTGAGTTCAGCACGCGCTAAGATCAGCTGAAACTGGTGGACTGAGATCAAATGTTTTACACAATCGGCCCTAAAAGATGGGAATCCGCTCATGCAGGCTCAGGAATCCTATGTTAATAGCATGATTGATTACTAAGTGTTTGAGTCAAGCTGACCAACAGTAAAAGTAAGATAAAACTAACACTGCAGGAATGTCAAGCATCCAATACCAATAAAATTAATACTTAAACAACCCCTAAATACTCAAAAAACAATTTTCCCCCTAAAAATCCCTGACACTTGTGTCCTCCCAACTTTCCCTCTGGGACAACTGAATCTCCCTAAATATAGGGGGAAATCCACAAGTTGGCAACACTGTTGCACGAACTTAGGACTCTTGAGAGTCATACATTTTTCCGTATTGACAATATGATTATAAAATGCAAAAGCGGTTGTTTCCGCCCAGGCAATAGTTTATTCAAATTGAGACGTATTGTTAAGAACTGGCTCCTAGTAATCCAATTTGGAAGCGGGATTACTATGAGCCAGTTCTTAACGTTACGTCTCCGCATGAGTCATTAGCCCTTAGAGTGCCAGACAACGGTATATCGTTGTCCGTATTTACGCCTAAAGTGCCAGCAACGATATATCGTCGTTTGAACAGACCTCCGTTTTATACGTATTTAGTGCGATTGGATTTGCCACGAGGCAGCACCATACGCGTTGATTCCACAGAGAGAGGATAGTAGTTTTTAACTACGTCGCTAGATGACGCGCAAGTTTCCCATTTCCGGTTCAGTGAATTTTTGAAATCTGTGTTCATCCGCACCATGCGACATCTATGACACATTGAGTAAAATGGCGTCGAGCAGGAGAAATAAGTTTGTTGACGGCGATGATCTGGCTATGTGCATAAATAATTTGAGTGAAAAAGAGGATGATGATTACTCGGTTGAGGAATTTAATCCTCCAATAAATGAGAAAGTGGAAAGTGAAAGTGATAGCGGCGGGATTGATGTAAACATCTGACCGCGTGTTTTTAGGCCTAAGGTAAACAGTGACAGTGATAATGACCTTCAGAATGACAGTAGTAGCGATGACAACAATATCCAGCAGTATCAAGATTTCCGTGAAGTTCAGGTAGGACAAGATAAAAAATACCAACCCTCGCCTGCTAGGGTAGGGGTAAATCCTGAAGCCTATCTTTTTGTAAATATGTTTTCTGTGTGTTGGGTTTAGCTTTGGTGAAGATAACTCCCAAACTATTGTACACTATAAAGTGGTATTTTAAGTGTTTATTCATTGGGAATGGGAGATTACACAGAAGTGAACATTACTTATCTGCGAGTTGAATTTCTAATCATATTTTGTTCTATTTCAGTTTTTTCTTTTTCTTTTTGTGTTTTGAAAATATTCCAAAAAATGTTTTTATTTTGAATAAACAAGATAATGTTAATGTTAAATTCTAGCCGAGAAGTAGGCGAGTTCTCTAGTTAGCATTTAGGGAAAATTTCAAGCCATTGTGTTCGTTATTGTGAATTATATAGCCCTGAGTGTGTGAACCTGCAAAATCCTCTAAATCAGTCTGGCACTCTTGGCATACTGTGAGCACTCAGGCCTGGCACTAAGAGGGTTAACTACATCGTATGTGTCCATTAGTTCATTCCATGTCAAATATCTTCTCTCAAGCAACAAGTGTAATGTACTACTCCGCAATCAACATTAAGAATTATATTGGACTGATTCAAGAATAGACTGATTAAGCCCGTTTGAGTTTTTTTAAAGTGTTTTATTAACAAAATGTTTTAGGAATATTTTAATGTTTCTTATATGCATGTATACTTTTTCTTTTTTACGTGTGTGCTTTCATATTTATATGCCACAACCATATTTCTTCATGTGTAATGTACTAGAGCAGCCCAATTCATGCCTGATGAAGACACCAATATTTTGATAGGTGTCGAAACATGTACTGTACCTTTCTATCATGAGGAGTGATTAAATTTACATAGTCATAATTAGGGCTCGGATCGATATGCTCGATAAAATCTCCCGATATGCTCGAAAACCATGTGTTTTATGCTCGATAGATATGCTCGAAAACCCCATTATATGCGGTTAAATATACAGAATATGCTCGAAAAACACCGTTAAAAAATATAGAAAGGAAAGTGAAACGAAAAAACCAATAACCTACCCCTATATACTAGCTTTATTTTCTAATTGTATGTATGATACACTGCAATATACTCGCATTCAAGTTTTCTTATAAAAGTTACAGTTTAAAAGTTCATTTACAAAATGTTCAGAATTAGGCAAGTCAATGAAGTAGATGTGCATTGGTCAGTACAACAAGAATTTTTTCTATGTTTTCAGTTTTGAATGATTTCCTTCAATCAGTCAATAAAAGTTTCAATGACGAGAATCACCTCACTAAAGGTTAAAAACCTGCGGTTCTATTATTCGCACCAGATATGCTTTTCAATAATTATTTCCGTTTTCAAACCTCAAAGATGGTCAGGGTCCGAATTCGGAAGGGAATTCGAAGAAAAACAAACTATTTAGACGAAAACCACAAGAATATGCATGTATATGCTTCTATTCTGAAAAATGCGGTTTTATGCATTTATATGCTCGATAAATTTCAATTCAGTTGGTCCCAGAGAGGTGAAAATACCACCGAAAGGCTTCTTTGAATGTGTACTATTCAGGAAAAAAATATGCAAATATGCTCGAATCCGAGCCCTAGTCATAATAGTTACCAGATAGTTGAAAAAACAAGAAAAAAGTAAAAGTCGCGTTTATCGCAATTGCGATTTTCCCGTATCTCTAATAATAGCCCATTTAAATAGCCACTCTCTTGCATCATCACATCTGACTGGTCACAGCGCTGGGCAGGCGCTCAGCAGTACGTGCGCCGAGTTCAAGGTTATGCAGTGTTGCAAAGATACGCGGCATTATTTCATGATTTACAGCGTGGCCATTGTCTCTTGTTTCTCGAATCCACTCCAGAACTTTTATGTCCACATTTTTGTACTTTCCTGTCTTCACACCGCGGAAGGACTTAAGATTTCTTTGTTCCTAATACAGTAGAAACTCGATTAACCGTCATCGTCGGGACCGTGGTCGTGACGGTTGAGCGAATAGACGGATAACGGAAACACTGTATTATTCCTCCAAAACATGACCTCAATCAATTACCATATTTGCTCGCGTATATCTTGCCCCCGCGTATATCTCGCAGCCCATTTTTTTATTTGAAATTTCAGGGGGAAAAAAGTACTCGCATATATCTAGCATCCATTACTGACAACATCATATAAATGACCGTAATAACCTTGAGGTAGAAACACATTCGATTTAGCGCACCACAACAGTCGTCATTGTCCATGTACTTACCCGAAGCGTTACTAACAGGAAGAGCGAGCTACAACGAGTTGATCCGAACTTCGATACAAGCCGATTAGGGATCGAGGCGCCGCGTGCAAGCATACGGCGCAGCGTGAGTGTTAGCACGCTGTACATCGTTAGTCTTCGGCCGCGGTTGGCTAAATTCGCCGCCTTGAGACACGTTCGAATTAGCGATTAGCGCGCCACATAAGTTGCGAAAGTAGGCCTACTGTTACATGGCAGAGAAACGCAGTTCAGTCTCCTCGAATCTCAATGATTTCGTCTTTACGCATTGCGTCGCATCAGAGCTCGGCCGTGTGCAAGCATACGGCGCAGCGCGAGTGATGGCACGCTGTAAATCGTTCGCCGCGCCTTCGGCCGCAGTTGGTTAAATTCACCCCCTTGAGACACGTTCGAATTAGCGATTAGCGCGCCACGTCAGTTGCGGAAGTAAGCCTGCTATTACATCGCAGAGAAACGCAGTTCAGTCTCCTCGAATCTCAATGATTTCGTCTTTGCGCATTGCGTCACATCAGAGCTCGGCCACGTGCAAGCATACGGCGCAGCGTGATTGTTAGCACGCTGTACATCGTTAGCCGAGTCTTCGGCCGCAGTTGGTTAAATTCACCGCCTTGAGACACGTTCGAATTAGCGATTAGCGCGCCACGTCAGTTGCGGAAGTAAGCCTACTGTTACATCGCAGAGAAAAGCAGTTCAGTCTCCACGAATCTCAATGATTTCGTCTTTGCGCATTGCGTCACATCAGAGCTCGGCCACGTGCAAGCATACGGCGCAGCGTGAGTGTTAGCACGCTGTACATCGTTAGCCGAGTCTTCGGCCGCAGTTGGTTAAATTCACCGCCTTGAGACACGTTCGAATTAGCGATTAGCGTGCCACAACAGTTTCGCAAGTAGGCCTACTGTTACATCGCAAATTTTGTGTTTTTTCGGGAATACGGTCATTCCCCGCTTATATCTCGCACCTAAAATTTTCACACATATTTTCGGTCAAAAAAGTGCGAGATATATGTGAGCAAATACGGTATATTATAGACAGTAATGTAATATATATCGGAGCGAAAAGAAATTAAACACGATTGTAATAGCAAATAAAACTATTTATTACATGATAAAAACATCCGTACAGTAGCTACAAATGTGGCAAAATAATGTACAGTACAGTATAAACTTACAGGTGAAATAGTTCATGTAGCTTAAAAATGGCGGGCAGGTACACTCACTTCCCACTAAAATAGAGTAAGTAAACAAAGAGAATGCGTCACTGCATCTTAAATCACTTTGTTATTGCAGTATTATTATGCTATTACAGCAATGCCGGTTAACAGAAACTGACTGTTAAAAGAGTGACGGTTCAACGAATTTTTACTGCAATTTGTTCATCTGGTTATGCCAATAACCAATCGCACAGGCTGCACTACATATTTACGACTCGCCGCTTTCATTCCATTTTCTGCAGCAAATTCTAGGACTACAAACTTTAAGGTTGTCGTAAAACTTGTTCTTTTACTCATTTTCAGTCCTTGTGTACTGCAGCGCTTCTTAATTATACACTACACACAGCCATGCAGGACGCGAAACACGGAACTCGTAAGCTGACGGGTAGGGGAAATGAGTAGCCATTGTCAAGGTCAACAGAGCACAGGTGCTGAAGGCAGAAGCGTGGAGTTTATAGTTTCGCGAGTTGCGTTAATAGCATGCATCAGTAAACTTAAAACAAGTGTTGGAAAAATCTAACATGACATCTCGTCATAGGTCGCACGCTGCAAAAGAAAAACTCAATCAATGTAGGTGCAGAAGAAAATGTCGATGAAAGCTGTATACATGACTGGAAGAAAAATAAAACTCGTCAGGAACAGACTAGCAGCATTCGCGAGTATTAATAGTATACAGTGTACTCCCAATTATTCGCGTGCGGATAATTCGTTTTGCGGTTAATTTGCGGGTCTCCACGAGTATTTTTTAAATGGGAATTCTTACAGCAACTAATCATCACGCTAAGTAAAGCAATCTCTCTGTCGTTTAAAAGAATTTTGATGCGACGCAATGCATAAAGACAAAATCATTGAGATTCGAGAAGACTGAACTGTGTTTCTCTGCGATGTAACAGTAGGTCTACTTGCGCAATCTTCAAAACTTACGAGCATGTTGCCGCGAGTGGTATAGCTCAGATTTCCTTCGTCTTCGAAGCCCAAACAATACAAGAGGAATGCACTTGCACTAGGAACCTACCCTCCCTGTTCCAACAGCCACACTCCAAGGTCGCTGATCTGTGAGTTGTGAAGGGAGGATGCGCAGACAGCGTACTGTAAACAGCGATTATTGCGTAATGGCGCAAACGTGCACGACACCGAGAGCGTGTTTGTTCGATGCTCTTCATGCAGTCAACAAGTCTGGAAAAAAGTACCGCTACTCCGCTCGTACAAAAGCATGCCCTTGCCGACTTGTAACGACGATATTTCGAACGGGCAAGTTAGATGTCGATAAGGATGATTATTATTTACTACAGAAAATCAAAGAAGAAATAGCATGGAATTTGACTGTTGGTGAGGAAAACGGACATCCCGTTGATATAGAGTGCGGGAGTGATGCAACGGAAATCCCGAAAGTTTCCCACAGTCAAGCTAGTGTCTAGTCACACTTATCTCTTATATCGAAAAACGAGATGAATTTTCCTTCTCAGATATTTTCTTTGGAAATGTGCAATCGAAAATCAGAATGAACTATGTAGAAAACAAAAAGTGTTGACTGCTTTATTTTTGTTAAATATTAATGTAGGAATAATCCACATAGGCCTACCAGTAGCCTAGCATGTCTTATAAAACACTACAATCAGGAGTTAAAATTATTATTTCGCATGTTCAAGTCTATTTCAATATTTTAACCAATAGTTTTGTTATTTCTAGGCTTAACAAAAATAACTGCGGATAATTCGCGGAAGTTCGTGCATTAATTACCGCGGATTAACGAGAGTGCACAGTACATTTATTAAAAAGTGACAAAAATAAAATAAAAGTTTTTTAAATTTCCATTCAAAAATGAAGGTGCAGGGATTATTCGGGTATATACGCTAGAGTTAAAAGGGACATCAAACATTTGCCGGTGCTTGAGGGATATTAGCGGATCTCACTTCATTAGTTGTACGATGAAGTGTTTATTTCTCCGTGATACATTGACCTCAATTCCTTGTGGTAAAAAGGTTACAGTCTTATCTCCTACTTCATTCTATTTTACACGTACACTAATATGCCGGTACAGTAAACACTAAATACAAAGGTACATTATGACGCAAACAACGTGTTTGAAAAATCACTGAGTGAACAATCTTTATTGGAGGCTAAGCATTATTTAACAGTCATATCATATCAGAATGACTCAAGTCAATCATCTCTCACTGCAGCTCTTCGGTGACTGAAGCCTATGCATGATGTTCTCTGCCTATGAAGTTATGTCTCACATATAGCATAGGTACTAAAATGCCAGCTTATGATTGGTGGATGATTGAGCTACAGCTGATTCGAACAATCGGAAAGAGATAGCACGCCACTCGCGTGTACAGAGAAACGCAAGGGAGCTGCAGACGTGAATGTTAGAAGAGGATTCTTTCTGTGTTTCGAGATTTATCGCTCAAGGCGTTTCAAAGAAACACACATTTTCACGACTAAAAATATATCAAAAATTTTTGGGACACGTATCCCTTGAAATTTATCAAAGAGCATGAATGTCAAGTGTCACGTTTGAAGCTAAAGAGGTTTAGGATTATTTCTTTTTCAATCCCTATTTCTCTCCCGTTAGAAACTGAATTTCGTGAACGCTTGCCTATAAACTTAAAACAACATGCGTGAAAAAATATTACCGAGATACAGCATAGGATCATAATATTTGCCTTTTATATGTAGAAATGTTTCACTTTGTCTCGATATCAATTCCATGCGAGTAGTTATGACAATGCCTATGTACACTAGTGATTTGAGCAAGTGACACTAGAATAGAGCCTGGCAGTTCCCAGCATGTAAGAGTAACCCGTGCCAAGGACTCAACTCTCCATGGTGACGTTACGATCCGTAACTGCGATATAGGACACAATGCGGCAAAATCCCCAACACTCGTTAAACTTACGAGAAAATATTTATGTTCACAAGCAACGTACGCTACCCCAAGGCTGGAACACTAGTGACTCACAAGCACTTGAGTCAATATATTTCAGCTAGAATAGAAATAATTATCCTGCTCAGGATGTTTGCCATAGAATAGAAGATTTTTAAAATTAATTTTCTTGGTTTTTAGTAAATACTACAGTGAAAGACAAGGTTATGAGAGTGTTCTAGGACCAGAGGGTTGGGGCGGAAGAAATGAGGAAGGAAAGAGACTGTTGGACTTCTGCCAGAGGAACAGCCTGCTAGTTGGGAACTCCTGGTTTAAGAAAAGAGAGAGCCACACAATCACATGGTACAGTGATGACTTGACCAGGAAGTCTGTGGTCGACTATATACTGTATGAGAAAGAACTAAATAAGAACATCACGGACATCAAGGTTATACCATCGGAGAACCTGGATAGCGACCATCGATTGCTGGTAATGAACCTGAGAGGGAGTAAGGAGAAGAAAGGGACTGAGAACCAGGAAAGACGTATAAGGATATGGAAACTGAAAGAAGGGGATAGAAGGGTCAGTACTCAAAATGGTAAAGGAAGGAATTCCAACAGATGAAGAAAGAGGGCTAGATTTAAGAAGACACTAGTAGGTGCAGCTGAAGCAGTATGTGGGAGGACAAGTAGTAAGAAAAGGTGGAAGGAAACACCATGGTGGAATGAGAAGACAAAAGATATAGTAAGGGAAAAGAATAGAGCCTTTAGGAGGTGGTATCAAAATAGGACTGTAGAGACAAGGGAAGAGTACCAGGAAAGAAAGAAGGAGGCGAAGAGAGTAGTGGCTGAGGAGAGAAGAAGTGGATGGAAGAGTTGACAAAGATGATGGAGGATAGTGAAGGTATAAAAAAAGGTCCTGTATGGGATGGTAAATAAAAGAGGGGGAAGGATCCTACGGATTATGTTAGAATGGTGAACAAAAGGGGACTAGAGATAGAAAATAGGGAAGAACTGAAGAAAATGTGGAAAGAATATTTTGAAGAACTTCTGAACCCAAATGGAAAAGATGGTGAGGAGGAAGAAATCGGGGAAGAGGAAGATGAACTGCAAACAGAAAAGGACTTAACATGGAAAGAAGTGGAAGATGCAGTGAGGAAGATTTTTTTTTTCGTGTGACCTCCTGAGAGGCCGAGTGCAGGTCTTTCTAGTCGACGCCCGTGGGCGACCTGCGCGTCGGGATGAGAGATGGAATGGATAAAGGCGAATGAAACTGGGCAAGGATGTGGAAGGAAGCGGCCGTGGCCTGTCAGAAGGTACCGTCATAGCATTTGCCTGGTGTTGAAAATGGGGAAACCACGGAAAACCATTTCAAGGACGGCCGACGGTGGGGCTCGTACCCACGCGTCTACCGAGTCAGCAGAGAGCTTGGCCCCATGACCTAACACTGCGCTTTAGCCAGCGTAGCCACTACTGTCGGTAGTGAAGAAGATGAAAGGAGGGAAGGCACCGGGTGTGGATGAGTTGAGTGTGGACATGGTGAGAGCAGCAGGAGAGGTGGGGATACAGTGGTTGTACCGAGTGATGAGGACAGCTTGGAAGGAAAGGAAGACCCCCGACGACTGGAAAAAAGGAATAATTGTCCCGATCTTCAAGAAAGGTAGTAGAACAGATTGCAGATACTATCGGGGAATAACACTGATGAGTCATTGTGCAAAGATCTTCGAGAAAGTTTTGGAAAAGAGAATTAGGACAAGGATAGAAGGAGGGAAGAAAAAGCTTCAGGGATCCAAGGAGACAAGAAATTATTTACAGTTTTATAGTGGTGTTCAACGAAATGTTAGAGCACAGGCAGGGGTTATGTTTATGGTTCACAAGAGATTACGATCAAATATTGATAGCTATACTTTTTGGAATGAAAGGATCATTCAAGTAAGAATAAAACTATCCAGAGGATAGTTGACAGTTATAGGGGTATATGCACCGGTTGAAGGATACTCGAAAGAAAGTGATATTTTGTATAATGATCTACAGAAGATAACCAATATTACTAATAGACAAGATATGGTACTGTTAATGGGAGACTTTAATGGCAGAGTTGGTAATTAGAAAATTCAGAATAACATTGGTATTCATGGAGAGGTAACCCGCAATAATAATGGAACAAAATTAATAGATTTCACTATCTTCAATCAGTTTCGGATTATGAACACACTATTTCCACACAAGGACAGTCATAAATATACGTGGTCCGCAAGAAATCAGAAATCAATTATTGATTATATAATTTGTAATGGAAAATTGGCAGATTTAGTTTTGGATACAAGAGTTTATCAAGGACCTGAATTGGAAACAGACCACTATTTATTAGTTGCTCCTATTCGTTTAAAACCACGGTGGTTCAAGAAAAAGAAACAAAGAACACAGGAAAACGAAACTTTATATAAGGTTAACCTTTTAAAGGACCCCAGTATAAAATGGCTATACCAAAACAGGCTTGATAATCACATTCAGATGATTCCACTTTCTGACGATGTGGAAGACAAGTGGTCCAATTTGAGTTCAGCTCTAAAACAGTCAGCATTTGAAAGTTTGGGAGAAAAAAGAAGATGGCAAAAGAAAAAGGGCTTAAGAATTTGGGACGAAGAAATTAAAAAAGTTATCTCCGAAAAAACAAATTCATATAAAAAGTTTCTGTCAACTGGTAAATTAGAAGATAAAATTGAATACCATCATAAGAGAGCAATAGCAAAAAGAGAAGTTCGAAAGAAACACAGGGAAAGTTGGGAAAACTTTGTCTCTTACCTGGAGACTGACATAACAAGACCACAACCACAAACCTATAAAATTTTGAAAAAACTAAATAGGGAAGTAAAAGAAGATGAAAAAATTAATGCAATATCTCACAAAGAATGGCTTGAGTATTTTCAGAGCCTTTGGTCGAGTCCAAATATTGAACAACTTGTTTTACAAGCATCAAACAACAAGTCATCGGAAAATATTACACTCGAAGAATTAGAACAGGTCTTGAGGAAACTTCGAAATGGGAAAACACCTGGAGAAGATTCGATAAATGCAGAAATGTTGAAATATTCAGGCGATGCCTTCAAGAAAAGATTTCTCAGATTATTGAATTTAATCTGGATGGGTAACAGGCCTCCAGAAGATTGGCAAAAGGCAATAGTAGTTCCTCTTCATAAGAAGGGAAATATGAAAGTTTTGGAAAATTATAGAGGAATAAGTATACTTAACTCTGGATACAAAATTTTTGCAAACATTGTTAAAGAAAAATTACTGAAACATTACTCTGAGTTAATAGGGAATGAACAACATGGGTTTAGAAAAGGTCGCACATGTGCAGATGCCTACTTCACCTTAAAAATTTTGATCGAAAAACGCAGGGAGTTCAATTTGGAAACACACATATCATTTGTTGATTTTAAGAAAGCCTTTGATTTTGTTGACAGAAACAGACTTATTGACATATTGGCCAGAGATGGTGTCCCCCAACAGTTAATTGATAACATTTCCAACATGTATAGTGGTACTCTTATTTCAGTAAGGTTAAGTAATCATAAATCCGAGTGGAAGCCAATCAGCAGAGGGGTAAGACAAGGCTGTGGACTCCCTCCATTGCTATTCATAATCTACATGAATGCTATAATAAAGGAATGGAGGTGTGAAGGACATGGTTCAATACCTATCAGCAGGCATCTAAAAAATTTAGATGCTATACTCTTTGCTGATGATGTTGCATTGGTAGCAGCATCTGAAGATTATCTGCAGTGGTCAGTTTTCAACCTCCAGAAAGTGGCATCAAAATTCAGCATGTGCATTTCTACTGAAAGGACTAAAGTAATGGCCTTTAAGGGTATGGACCCTATCCCCAGTAAAATTTGTCTGGATGGTAAAATTTTAGAAAGAGTTAACGAATTCAAGTATTTAGGATATCATTTATCTTTTCAAGAAGAACGAGACATAACTGCAAAAATAACTAATTATACCAGAACAACAGGAATCATTAATCATGTCATGAAGCCATCTCTTGTCCAAAGGCATACACGCTTGCGTTTGTATAACACATTAGCCAGACCAACCCTATGCTATGGCAACGAGGCATGGACAATAAGATGTCAGGACATCTCCAGACTCACAGCACGCGAAATGACCTTTATGCGCCGAACAGCAGGCTATACTAAATGGGATCATAAGAGAAACTAGGATGTGCTGAAGGAACTAAAAGTGAAACCAATAACTGCATACATTTGTGACTACCAAGAGAACTGGAAGCATCATGTCCAAAGGATGGAACCTGGAAGATTTCCAAAGGAGATCCTTCGCTACCAGCCACGGGGAAATAGATCGATAGGACGTTCGATGAAGAGATGGAGGGAAAGTGCAAGACCGTAACGGGACATTTGGCCCAATAATTGGAAGGAAGATGATGATGATAGAGGGAGGGATGAGGGAAGAACAACATGGCTTCAGAGCAGGAAGGTCCACAGTGAATTTGATTTTTGCTGTAAGGCAGTTACAAGAACAGCACTATGAGTATGGAACAGATCTACTGATGGCCTTCCTGGACATTGAGAAAGCATATGACAGTGTATGCAGAAACAAAGTATGGAAGTCCCTGGAGGATAGAGGAGTAGAGAAATGGACTATAAAGAGGATAAAGGAGTTGTACAAGGGAAGCGTGAGCTGTGTGAAAGTGGGAGGAGAGAGATCAGACTGGTTGGAACAGAGAAACTGCCTGAAACAAGGAAGTGCACTGTCACCGTTACTTTTCATTGCGGTGATAGATGACATAATGACCAGAGTGGCACAAGTAATTGAGGAAGGAAAGATGAAAGCAATGGTGTTTGCAGATGATTTGGGGAAACAAGGCGGAGGTGGTACAGGAACAGTTGGACATGTGGGAAGGAATAATACAAGGATATGGGATGAAATTTAGCATAAATTAGAGTGAGATGGTGATCACAACAAGGAAGAAGGAAAGAACCACAACGGGAATAACAATTGGTGGGGAACAGATGAAGAAGTGGAGAGTTTCAAGTATCTGGGAAGCCTGATACAAGATAATGGAAGAAACGATAGAGAAATAAATGAGCAGGGGAGGCAGGCAGAAGCATTTCGGAGGAGTGTGAGAAGCATGTTATGGAGCAAGGATGTCCCTCAGAACAGCAAAAAGATCATATATCGGACGTACTATGTCCCTATCCTGACGTATGCCTCGGAGATCTGGGTTATGAAAGGAAGGGAGAAGAGCAAAATACGGGCCAGTGAGACGAGGTTCTTGAGAAGCAGTATTGGAGCTACAAAGATGGACAGAATAGGAAATGAGAGGACCAGAGAATTAATGAAGGAGGAACCATTACAGGATGGTATAGAGAAATCTAGACTTAGATGGTATGGACATGTAAAACGAATGGAGAAGAGGATACCCAGGAGAGTCCACGAGACGAAGTGGGAAGGAAAGAGACCGAGAGATAGGTGGCTGAAGGGGGTGGAAGAAAGCGTGAAGAAGAGAGGAGAAGACTGGACAAGGGTGGAGGCTGAGAGATGGTGGGAAGATAGAAGACGTTGGAGAGGCTTGTGTTCCCAACAGACCCGGCCAGTGGCTGGAAACTGTGCAAGATGATGATGATGATGACTACAGTGAAACCTCGTTAGTACGTTTTTCAAGGGACTGAAAAATTTGAACGTCAAAAGCGGGAAAACGTACTAATGGAAAATAAGAATTAAATCTCATTAATTTGTTTCAGTAAGGGAAATGTAAAAAAACAAGTTAATCAGAAGTGCCGCGGAGCGGCGCGTGCTACTGTCTTACTTTTAAGAGTCGCCTATACCTGTTAATTTATACACAAATTGTGCTAAATGTTCCGGCATAACTCAACAAAATGACAGGGTTTCGCCCCGGTGTGCAATTGGGCTCTTCAGTTGGTTAAAGCACACCTCACCAAGACACTGTCTAGTGCACACTGGGAAGGCCATTGCAAGACGTATTTGATACATGTATATCCACGTCACGAGCAAAGCCAGTGCACTATGGGAGTCGAAACTCCACTCCAAAGCAATTATAACCTTACCTGCTTTGGAGTGGAGTTTCGACTCCCATAGTGCACTGGCTTTGCTCGTGACGTGGATACACATGTATCAAATACGTCTTGCAATGGCCTTCTCAGTGTGCACTAGACTGTGTCTTGGTGAGGTGTGCTTTAACCAACTGAAGAGCCCAATTGCACACCGGGGCGAAACCCTGTCATTTTGTTGAGTTATGCCGGAACATTTAGCACAATTTGTGTATAAATATACAATGGCTCAACGGACAATACATATTTTTCTTTTGAAAATTATATATACCTGTTAAGTCGCAACCCTCGCCCGCTTGTTGGCAAGGAATGTTATCTCAGAGCGGTCGGTCTCACATTCCACTAAGGGGTGGACATAGATTGCTTTCAGGGCTGACGAAAATGCGATCGTACTAAGCGATGCGCACGCGGCGGGGCGCGTGCTGCTGTCTTACTTTTAAGAGTCGCCTATATCTGTTAAGTCGCAACCATTGCCCGCTTGTTGGCAAGGAATGTTATCTCAGAGCGGTCGGTCTCACATTCCACTAGGGGTGGACAAAGAATGCTTTCAGGGCTGACGAAAATGCAATCGTAACAAGCCATGCGCACGCGGCGGGGCGCGTGCTACCGTCTTACTTTTAAGAGTCGCCTACACCTGTTAAGTCGCAACCCACGCCCGCTTTTTGGCAAGGAATGTTATATCAGAGCGGTCGGTCTCACATTCCACTAGGGGTGGACAAAGAATGCTTTCAGGGCTGACGAAAATGCGATCGTACTAAGTGATGCACGGCAAAATGTGTGACGTGATAAATTAGGTAATTTTACATTATTGTCATCAGATAAGAATCGGGACTGGAAAATTACGACGTGATATGCGATAAAACTTACTAATGAGGAACGTGTTAACGAGGTTCTACTGTATTATGAAATTATTGAATTTTATTCTAATTTACTAACTTTTAACATTCCAAAATCACTTATATTTTTTTGTGCAGTTTTCGGCAAAGATGATATAGGTCACTGACCTTGTTTTGCGTGGGAGTTACATTATTTTAAAATTATAGAGCGTGATGGGTGTTTTTATATATTATATCCTGTTAAATAAACCTCATTATTGAGTGATGGTGGGAAGACAGAAGACGTTGGAGAGGCTTGTGTTCCAAACAGACCCGGCCAGTGGCTGGAAACTGTACAAGATGATGATGATTGAGTGATAAACACAGTATCATAATAATTTGGAGGTAGGTGATTATTAGTCTACCCCATTGCTCATTTAAGAAAACATACTGTCGGGTGTGGGCAGTGGGATAATAATTTCCCTCCATATATTTTTTAAAATAGAATCCACACCCATAAAATTCTTGCATATTCCTACTCATCTATCACCCCCAATTACAAATGTGGGGGGAAAAAAAACATTTTATACCCCCAGGCTTTTGCCCTATAAAGCGTTAATTTTATTTAGTGTCGTGCACACCTGCCTACTAAATACATTGTTAATTTAACGCACCTTTTACGGCTATTCAAGGATTTGAATTTTGGTGCAGTGCTATAATTTGTGTTGTCATTATTGACAGCCTTCTTGTGAAAATCAAGATGAGGACAAGCTTCCGAAGCAACAAGTTGTGCTATTGTGTCACTCCCAGAGTGCAATAATTTCCACGAGGGGGGGGGGCTAGGATTTGAAAGACCATGTTATCTACGGACCATAAAGTAGCTTGAAACAGCTTTTAACTTTGGAAGAAAGGATTTCGCTATTCTAGCAGGATCGGAAGGGTTTACGACGAGAAAATGGACCAGACTACCGTATTTCCTCGCATAATCGTCGCCACCGCGTAATCGTCGCACCCCACTTTTCAAACACTAAAATAGATTTATAAAATTTCATCGCATAATCGTCGCATAGCATGTTCGTATTTGTGCGCCAGTCAGTTGCACACGCTGCCGCGACTTTATAACCTGACGCAACTTTGTCAGACGAAAAATATCTCGTCTTTATGCTTGCGGGCAATGAACTGTGACGCGAGCGGCAAGCTTCGTCACTTAGCACATTCCGCGAGCGTATAATCTGGCGTGATCTTGTCAGGAGAAAGTAATCTTGTCTTTATGCCTGCCGGCTATGAACCGCGACGCTAACAGCCAGCGCACATTCCGCGAGCGTATAGGCCTAATCTGGCGTGGTCTTGTCAGTAGAAAGTAACCTTATCTTTAAGCCTGCCGGCTATGAACCGCGACGCGAACAGCCAGCGCACATTCCGCGAGCGTATAGGCCTAATCTGGCGTGGTCTTGTCAGGAGAAAGTAACCTTATCTTTAAGCCTGCCGGCTATGAACCGCGACGCGAACGGCCAACGCACATTCCGCGAGCGTATAGGCCTAATCTGGCGTGATCATGTCAGCAAAAAGTAATCTCATCTTTAGACCTGCGGCCTATGAACTGTGACGCGAGCGGCCAGCGCACATTCCGCGAGCGTATAGGCCTAATCTGGCGTGGTCTTGTCAGGAGAAAGTAACCTTATCTTTAAGCCTGCCGGCTATGAACCGCGACGCCAACGCACATTCCGCGAGCGTATAGGCCTAATCTGGCATGATCTTGTCAGGAGAAAGTAATATCGTATTTATGCCTGCGGGCTATGAACCGCGACGCGAATGGTCAGCGCACATTCCGCGAGCTTATAGGCCTAATCTGGCATGATCTTATCAGAAAGTACTCTCGTTTATGCCTGCGGGCTATGAACTGTGACGCGAACGACCAGCGCACTTTCCGCGAGTTTATAGGCCTAATCTGGCGTGCTCTTGTCAGGAGAAAGTAATATCGTATTTATTCCTGTGGGCTATGAACCACGACGCGAATGGCCAGCTTCGTCAGCACATTCCGCGAGCGTTAACCAGTCGTGACCTTGTTAAAAGAAAGAACCCCGTCTCTGACTGCGGGCTATGACTCAAGCCAGACTCACGCTACGCGAATGACTGGCCCGTGCAGCAAATAATGATACAGTATATTCTTTGAAATTAAATATTCTTCGCATAATCGTCGCACCCTGCTTTTTTCCGCGAAATTTTGGCAAAAAAAGTGCGACGATTATGCGAGGAAATACGGTACCTTTGTAATGGGTAGCCATTAACATTATGTGCAAGTTTGCATTACTTATACATTTTTTTTTTAATTGTTATGTTTAATAGTCGAGAAAATTCTGGATGTGGAATAATTATATATCTAAGGTACATTGTTCAAAATTTTAATTACTTGTTTGTCATTATGGTATAACCTAACTGTTTATGTTTGATTGTATCTCTATTCAATTTTTGAAGCTCCATTTCTTATCCTCTGTATTCTACCAGTAACTATTGTAGGTTAGGCGACTCCATTTTATGACCCAAAGGTAACTAATTATTTTCTTGATTGTTTATTCCACGCGTTAGGTAGACCTCGATTTAGTTTATTCTGTGTTTCATAGATCCGAGTTTTAAGAAACAAATTCATGTAACATTTCTCAAATATTGTTAGTTTACAATTTATTAGATCTTGACATGTGCTTCCTTCATCTCATGTGGGCGTTTATATTATGTAATTACGTTAGGTTAGGTAAAGTTGGAAGCAAAATATAACGTGATTGGGCACTTGAGGACTATTTCCTTTTAGAACCTTTGTTTTTTTTTGTTTTTGTTTGCTGCATGCCGGTAATTGGCATTGTATTCGTGATGGCATTGTGAAGGGATATGGACGTGTGAAGATTGTCAAGGCCAAAACTAGTAATATGGAGAGGATTTATGAAGGATATCACTATTTTTATCTAATATGTGCTATGTAAACATGAAGAGATTACCTTTTAGTGTAATTATAAATACCTTGGAAGTCATTTTGGTCAACTAGGTGGCCTAGAGTTATAGGTTCCTGATTACTAGGGATAGGAAAAATTCGAGATTGCAAATTTCACAAATTACTAAATGAAGTAATACACAGGTGGTAATGTGTTTTAATAACCCTAAAATGGCAAAAAATATGGTTTTTGAAGTCACAAATTTTCGCATGAAAACTCAAATTTTAGCCTTTTCTTTTTTGTTTTTTTTACAATGGACTTCCGATAATTCGCAGCTATTAATGCTCGAATTTCCGCGAATTATCCGCAATAATGTTTTTAAGCCTGGCAAAAAGAAAACTATTGGTTAAAATATTCAAATGTTTTTTATGAACACACAAAAAATATCTTTATAACATAGTATTGTAAAACACTATGTGAATTATACCAATAATAAAAACTAAGAAAAATGACTCATCACTTTTTGTTTCTTAGATGGTTTATTTTTTCTAATTTTAGATTCTACAATTCGGAAGAAAACAATATAAAAGACGGAAATTCATCTCGGTTTTCTGTATAAGAGACAAGTGTGACTATAGACACACTAGCTTGACTGTGGGAACTTCGGGATGTCCGTTGAATCACTCCTTCACTCTATGTACTGGACCTTAGTTTACCTCACCGACAGTCAAATTCCGTGCAATATCCTCATCGCTTTCATGCTGAAACCAGGATTGTCTTTATCGAAGTCTCTATCACTTGACTGCATGGAGAGCATCCAATCAACACGGATAGATCGGAAAGTTAACGGTAGATAGTGGGCTTCACTTTCTGCATACAGCGATCTTATCAATCTGGGCGGTCGTCCTAGTAAGTTACTTAGTTATTGAGGTTTAAAGGGCCAGAACAGTGAGGTCATCTGCCCCTTCATCCTCGTAACTACTCAACGCATGGCGTCATATAGTGCGCCTTTAGACCTGTATATCTAGATGGCAAGTATCCAGATCAAAATGTGCTACTGTTTCCTAAACCAGTCTTAACCAGGTGGTCTTGGTTTCATTCTGTAGTGTACCTGTCCAGAGTACTTGAAAGATATTGTGCAATTTATGAATGAAGTAGTAGGGACTGATAACTCTGGTGTGGAGTTCCTCAACAATGTTTCACATGACGAAATACTTGAGATTTAAAGAATTTGGCACAGACATCACTGAACTCATGCCTTTATTAGAAGGCCAGAATTCAGCAAGCCCTTAATCTTGCTGTTTCTAGAAATTACGGTACCAACATTAAGGAGGGTTGTGGAAATGTGTCAAAAAGAGGGAAAGTACATTCAGTTTTAGTAAACGCTGGGTCCCATGCTCTTAGAAAATTAATCAGTTTGAGATCCGTTGACACTGGGAACAAGATTTACAAACGTGTGCGTTTGATCCAGCGGAAACGGTGCCAATGAACATCAATGAGGACCTTGCAAAGAAAATTAAGAAGTTGCCATTGTGTGGAACACTGGAAGAAAGGGAGGTGATAAGAGGATACAACGAACTGCAAACTTTAATCAAGAAGCAGATGCATGACAGGACCAAGACTGACATTGTTGGAGTTTTGCAAGGAATGACATTCGTATTTCCAAAGTTCTCAGAATACCATTTGGATACCTTCTTCAAACGCTAACTGTGAACTTTTGTTTTTCAGCTTACACTAGCACGTTAAGTGATATGCGTCACTGTTTGTCACAAGAGAATTTGGATCTCTTCACTGAAGTATACTTTGAAAGATGACTGAAATGTCCTATGTTATGCATGTTATCCATAATATTAAAAGAATCCCGCCTAAAATCTATCATTTTGAGGTACCGAAAAGTGCACTTGAAATCACCGAATTTGACGCTTTAAAATACTGCCTTCTTCACTCTGATATCACCGAAAAATTCCTATCCCTACTGATTACACGTCTTAATTTTTGTGTGTTAGTGTCAAACCGTAAGTGAAAGTTTGTTATTCTGACTTTGCAAGTCTTATTAATTTGCCTTGAATGTCATTATACCCATGAAGGTGGATCGTTACAAATTTTTCTTGGCATTACTTGGCCTCCTTGTAAATTTTAATGTTTTTATTTAGCCTTCAGGTATTGTATACCCCGTGAGACTAGGTAGAGTAAGTCAGGTTTAGTCCGAGTATTATTTATTTTGCCTTGAAGTAGAAGCACTCTTATCATTTTATTTTTATCACCTGTATGATAATTAGGATGTACTTTGATAATTAAAATTTTCATCTCTTGACTTACCCCGCTCTGGTGATATTGGTTAGGTCTTATGTTAAGACATGGGGAATATTAACTACAGAACCTTTTGTCCTAATTCCAACTTATAGGGCCTAACAACATTCTTCGAGGGAGCACCCTGACACCACGCAGAGGACCTCTGAAAACCCAGTAACAGGGCCCAATGCACATCTCCACCTAGAAGTAAGATGCCTGAGGAGATGGATGGAGTGTAATGGTTTGTTTCAGGTAGTTCCTGGTCGGCTGTTGCATCTCCAGGTGTGTGATTGGCTCCTGAAGTCACACTGTTTTCTCCGACCTTTAACAATCTTTTCAAGCTATTTCCACCCCCTACCTTTCCTCCCCTGTATTCCCCGGTGGCCACACTAATAATAAGGAAAAATATTTCGCACGAAACAAAACTCTTCTTGATCCCGAAAATACAGTATAACCCCGATTTTGCGTGACCTCGATTTAGCGCAAACCCACATTTAACAGAAGAAATTTCAAGTTCCGAAAATTATCCCATAAGTGCAATGCAGGACCTCTGAAAACACAATAACAGGGCCCAATGCACATCTCCACCTAGAAGTAAGATGCCTGAGGAGATCGATGGAGTGTAATGGTTTAACGTAATTCACATTATGGCAAAACCCGCATTTAGCGTCAGGAAATTTTCAAATTCTCAAGTATTTATTTCTATTCGTTACTAGCTGACCCGGCAGACTTCGTACTGACTCAATCGAGAAATAAAAGACCTAAACTTTTGTATAAAATAAACTTAAAAACAAACAAAAGTAATCCATAATTTTTTTTTTTTAATGCTCGGTATGAATGAAGTTTTATTATTATTTTCGATTAATTACCGTATTTCCTCCCATAAACGTCGCCACCGCGTAATCGTCACACCCCACTTTTCAAACACTGAAATAGGTTTATAAAAATTCATAGCATAATCGTCGCATAGCATATTAGTATTTGTGCGCCAGTCAGTTGCACATGCTGCCGCGACTATATAACCTGGCGCGACATTGTCAGAAGAAAAATATCTCGTCTTTATGCTTGCCGGCTATGAACTGTGACTCGAGCGGCAAGCTTCGTCACTTAGCACAATCCTCGAGCGTATAATCTGGCATGATCTTGTCAGGAAAAAGTAATCTCGTCTTTATGCCTGCGAGCTATGAATAGTGACGCGAGCGGCCAGCGCACATTCCGCGAGCTTATAGGCTTAATCTGGCGTGATCCTGTCAGCAGAAAGAAATCTCGTCTTTATGCCTGTGGGCTATGAACTGTGACGCGAGCGGCCAGTTTCGTCACTTAGCACATTCCGCAAGATTTTAGGCCTAATCTGGCGTGATCTTGTCAGCAGAAAATAATCTCTTCTTTATGCCTGTGGGCTATGAACTGTGACACTAGCGGCCAGCGCACATTCCGCGAGCTTATAGGCCTAATCTGGCATGATCTTGTTAGGATAAAGTAATCTAGTCTTTATGCCTGTGGGCTATGAACTGTGACGCGAGCAGTTTCGTCACTTAGCACACTCCGCGAGATTTTAGGCCTAATCTGGCGTGATCTTGTCACGAGAAAGTAGTCTCGTCTTTATGCCTGCGGGCTATGAACCGCGACGCGAACGGCCAGCTTCGTCAGCACATTCCGCGACCTTTAACCTGTCGTGACCTTGTTAGAAGAAAGAAGCCTGTTTCTGACTGCACGCTATGATTCACGCCACTCACGCTACGCGAATGACTGGCCCGTGCAGCAAATAATGATACAGTATATTCTTTGAACTTAAATATTCTTCGCACCCTGCTTTTTCCCACGAATTTTAGGCTAACAAAGTGCGACGATTATGCGAGGAAATACGGTACACATGATGTTGCTTCGACGCTTAGCGATCGATCATCTTCCGTAACGATTCGTCGCTACATGCAAGAGCGAGCTCGAACTTAGCCGACCGCGGGAAGACTAACGACGTACAGCGTGCCAACACTCACGCCGCTTTGCATGCTTGCACGCGGTCGAGCTCTGATGTGACGCAATGAGTAGAGAGGAAATCGAGATTCGAAAAGACAACTGCATTTCTCTGTGATGTAACAGTAGGCCTACTTGCGCAATCTTCGAAACATACGAGCATGATTGCGCGAGTGGTATAGCACAGATTTCCTTTATCTTCGAAGCCCAAACAATACAAGAGGAATACATGTTCACTCGGGAGAAAAATACAGCTATACTAAGCTCGTACAAAGCAAACGCTTGCCTACTTCTGCAACGACGATATTTCGAACGGGCAAGTTAGACGTCGATAAAGACGAAATAATAATGTTATTGGTTTTACGTCCCTTTTAACTACTCTGGCTTTTAGAGACGCCGGAATTTTGCCCCGAAGGGGATCTTTAACGTGCCAGTGCGATAAAGACGATTATGATTTAAGACATGAAAGCAAAGAAGAAATAGCACGGAATTTGACTGTTGGTTAGGAAAACAGAGATCCAGTTGATATCGAGTGCGGGAGTGATGCAATGGAAATCCCGAAAGTTTCCCACAGTCAAGCAAGTGTCACTAGTCGCACTTATCTCATATAGGAAAACCGAGATGAATTTTCGTTCTCCTATAATGGTTTCTTCTGAAATGTGCAATCGAAAATTAGAATAAACAAACTAAGAAACAAAACGTGATTGCTTTTTTGTTGTTAAATATTAATGTAGGCATAATCCACATAGGCCTACCTCTAGCCTAGCATGTCTTATAGGACACTACAATCCAGTGTTATAATTATTTTATGTGTTCAAGCCTATTTCAATATTTTAACCAATAGTTTTGTTTTTACTAGGCTTAACAAAAATAACTGCGGATAATTTGCGGAAGTTCGTGGATTAATTACCGCGAATTAACGAGAGTGCAGCAGTTAGTGATGAATCCTATCAAAACCTCGATTTAAGGTAAACCGCCATTTAAGGTTAAAAAATAACGGTCCCTAGAAAAATGTTAAATAGAGGTTCTACTGTATACAGTTTGGCACAGGAATATATAGCTTTATTATGCAATCTGCGCTGCTTGCGTGACACTCGCACCATCGCAATCTGTGAGCCTAGCGGCGCAAGTTTAAATGCCTCGGCGAATTTTCTTTACCTCAACTATACAAACTTAAAAAATTAGCAACTTTGTTACCTGGTTGTAAAATTAGCTATTTTTTCGTTACTTTCATTACCGGTCGACACCCTGTGATAAGACCTCTTAAATTTTTGTTTCAACTCTATCATTTTGTAGCTCCATTAGTTCTTCCACCAAAACCCCACTTTTCCAATATCTGAATATGGATTTATCACCCATTTTGGAATTTCCATCAAAAGCAGATCCTTAAATCGTTCTGTCATATCTTCACGCAACACACGCAAATAATCACAGTAAACTTGCAGATTATCCATATGAATTCTACCCTCTTCATCTAACCCAAAGAGGCTTAGGAATCGGTATAACTCGCTGGCCTAGGTTTCTCCTGAATAAAACCAACTTCGAAACAAATGTTGAGATCACAGATTTGACTTTGATAAGATTGATTTCCTTACCTTATAATTGGACATTAATTTCATTCAATTTAGCAAACAGATTTTACAGTTATGCAAAGAATTCTTTCTTTCAAAACACTCCACAACGGTATCCAGAGATCATAAAACTTCGTAACACAGTTACCTTCAAAACGTTCATCATTCTCATCACAGAGCATCGGAATAAGTCTGATCATTCTCATTAAAGAGCATCGGAATAAGTCTATCACTGAAAGCTTGGGATTTAATAATATTTGGATTTGCTCCATAGGACTTGGTCAGATACACCCCAATCGCCCCTCAGCAGCCCAAAATACTTCGACTGCCCACTGGATTCCTTTCATCGTTCCCAAGGGGGCGGTACCGACCATTTTGAGAACCACTGCTTAAAGGTATCGTTACAGCTTGACACCTTGAAAAATTCAGTTCTTCAATTTATATTTTTAAATATAACCCGACTCTTCTGGTTAATTTCGGTGAAAGAATTTTATTAACTCTTAAGAGTGCCGAGAAGCGCGATAGCGCTCTTCTATATGCTAGCTAAAAGTGCCAGGAGCGCGATCGCTCCAATAAGTTGTAATAGTTAGCAAATAATATGACAGATGGCAGCTCCAGTCGGCACCGCACTGTGGAAGAAACTACGTAGTTTCTAAATCTACCACTAGAATCTCTCTGTGGCGTGTTGTGTTTAAGTTACGAATTTTTCAATTTCAGTTGTTTGGCGCCGAACTGCAGTCCATGAGTTTGTAATAATGGCGACTAGTTCTCATGTTGTGTTTGAAAATGATGATTTGGTAGAGTATGTTAATTCACTGAGTGATGATTCTGATTATGTCGAATCAAGCGATGATTCAGATTATGCTGAGTGATAATGATGCCGGTAATAATTCAAATAATGACGACAGTGATGATGTAAACAAACCTACTCGTGCGACAGTGGTTCATGAAATTTCTGATTCAGACAGTAATGATAGTGACGAGAATAATGCCAGAGTCGACGGAGATAATAACGATGTTGACCAGGTCCCCGATTTCCATGAAATTAATCTGATCTCGACGTCCAATTTCAACCCTCTCTTGTATTTCTCCAGACGCCTGCACCTAAACGTACATATAACAGCTGTGAGTGGTGATCAGGAAAAGTTGTTTTTTGTAAGAACTATCTATCTCAAGATAGTGATATTTTGTAAAGTGGTAAACAATAAGTCAATGTGCACAGAAATATAAAAATTTAGGTGAGTACAATCAAAATACTAGGTAGTATAGAGATCCAAATTTGATTTTTTATTTTTTTCAAAATTGCATGAGAAAATTTATTTTTTTACTTGGCACTGAATTATTTTTATGATATTATTACAATGAGTAAAGAAAGGGATTACTTAGCTACACGGAGGTGTAAACTACAGTGAAATATCTTGAAAATTGAGGGTAGTACATGTTATTTTCTTCAGTGCTGCATAATATGCATTTTCTCTCTGGCAATCTTAGCACACATGAATATAAGGAGGCCGGCACTAAGAGGGTTAATATCCGCATTAGTCAAGGAGCCAGGGACAGGTGACCTCGTTGCTCCGCCGCTTAAAACAACAATATTAAACTAGTTTAGGAATTTTGACTTTTAAAGCTAGGCATTGCACAGACTATTTAAGGAGTCAGATAACTGCTCTTAATTTTTTCAAATCAGTATCCCTAGAAACTCTGCAAATCAGTATCCCTACAAACTCTAAGTATAAGGTGTATTACAATGACTTCTTTCTCGTGTGTTCTTAGAGATAGGGTCTACAAAACTGACCAAAATTGTGAGCCTTGGTTGGTTGGAAAAAAAAATATTTCCATGCAAAAAGTATTTCAGTTGTCACATCATCAAAAATACTAAATTTAATAACAGAGTTCTGAAAGAGGTCAGTTAGTTACATTACAAAGCAGCCTCCAACAAATAGAACAAAAATAGGTTAATAAATGTTTCACTTATCAGGATAACTGTGAACCGCCATTTTGATACTCTCTCGTATGCTTAACTGTGCCAATGACAAGTTTTAAAAAATGCACATGTACTCAACAAATGAGGTAGTTTTCGTGTAAAACACTTTGTTGCTTTACATATGGTAGAAATGGAGATAAAAATTGTTAACTTTTGAATGTGTTATGCTGTACCGAGCAACCCCAATCTAATGGAACACCTCTATTCCTGTTATGTGCGAGGCCCATCTAAAAATTAAGTTTCCCAATTTTTTTATAAGAAAACAGTTACAGTACATGAAAAACTTTATTGGCATCAGATACGCAATGTTTGAGCTCCCCCTCCCCCAGACATAACCACAAGAATTGAGACCAGTCATATTGTGGGATCAACTTTCCTATTGTGTTGTAGAAGTGTGCAGCCTGGGAATGGAACCAATGTGTGACAGTCATTAGTGTGAAAATGCAGACCAAAGGACAGGAATGTCTTGAGATGCAAGAAAGGATGGAAATCGCAGGGAGCAAGATCAGGAGTGTTGTATGGTGTATGATCAAACAACTCCCAGCCGAACTCCAACTCCTGTGCACCTAGCCGAATGCCATCGAGCATCGTCAAGGATCAGAACCTGCACTGAGCCTTTCATACCTCTCATTTTGGATGGCCCCTTGGAATTTCCTTAGTGTTCTCAGTAACTGTCAAGTGTTCACTGGTTCACCCCAAGGCAGGCAGTCCATGAGCTGAGTGCCCTTCCTGTACCAGAACACCATCCTTATTACACTTTCCACACAGTCTGAGTTTTGTTATGACAAGATATCCACTATGATGCCAATGCATTGACTGCTACTTGGTTTCCGGCGTGAAGTGAGCAACCCATGTCTCTTTGCCAGTAATCCTGTTGAGGAAATCCTTTCCGTTAAAATGGCACCGCTACAGAAACGGCGGAGCTACATAAATTCTTAAGCACCCACCCAGCAAACACTTTCTTGAACAAGAGGTGCTTAAGTGACAATTTATTGCACCAAGGATCACAATATCTGCAGAAAATGGTTGCAGAGTTTCATAATCGTGAAGCGACTGTTCTCCATAATGCACTCACACCAGCTCCACGAGGTAGTCATTGATGAGGAACGGTCGCCCATCATCCTCTTTATCATGGACATTTTGATGACCTTCAGCAAATTGCCTACACCAGCGACGCACAGTCTGTTTGTTCATGACCTTCGGCCATAAACCTGACAAATTTCAATCGGCATTATGTTTTGTGCATTAAACTTTCACACACCAAACCTCACAGGCGGCAGGAGACAAAGAGCCACCATTTTGAACCACTGCTGCTTAGGTCCCACTTTCCTTTCGACCCTTCAGAAAGTCTTCATGCGCTGTCAAAGGGTATTGTAGCAGACAGGAAAATTTTTTGTGATCGTGCACTGAAAATAAGGTTGGTGGTTCCTCAGTTTAGGAGCTGCGACAACAAGGTCATGTAGCCCCGTGTACTTTGGGAATGTGTAGAATCTGTCTGATAACCGGTGTTAATTGTGATGGATGTATTAGTGTGTGCTATCGGTTTTTAATTCAACTAAGGACTGCTGACATTCAATTTTCAAGTAGTTCCTACTTTTGCTACTAAATGCCACCATCGATGAAAACTAGTTGTCAACTTGGTTACTAGATGCCACCAGTCTGCTCCAGGTGACAGACAAACGTTGGAACCTAAGAGCGTTAGTCAAATTTAACCTATAATTTAGTTTCACACAAGTGTAATTATTTGAAAGTTCTTTTACATGCCATAAACCTATGACGTGGGACCGCCGGCTTTACTTCCCCTCCAAAGGAAGGTATACTGAGGGACTGCAAATAAGGAAGAAAGGGATCGGAAGCATGCTGGGAAAGACATTTCCAGATGACACGGTCTCTATGAAACGACTAAGCTCCTCTCCTTCATGCAGGGTACAGCAAGAATACGGGATGAAGTTGTTGCTGTGTTAACCTACGAAGGTTATACCGAACGTTTTTAGCAGAATTAGTGGAAACATTTTTCTTTGCAAAACAACAATAACTTTTCAAAATTCTCTCCATTAGCACGTCTACATATGCTCATCCTCTGAAACCCCTTAGAAAATGTCTCAGTCCAAGCTTCCTTTGGGACGACACTTAGGGCACTATTGTATGCTGCAATGGGCTCTTCATCTGATGAAATCAGCTGCCTACGAATTTAGTCCTTAGTCTTTGGGACCAACAAGAAGTCGCATGGGGCCAGGTCAGGTGAATGGGGGGCCTGAGGTAATACTTGCACTTTTTCCTTCTCCAAAAAGGACATTGTTCTGGCAGCTTAGATTAAGGGTGCTGCGACCTCCATGTGGCAATGACTTTGGACAGACAATCACCCACATACCATTCAGCATTAACTGTATGACTTGCGTCCAAGGTCACAGACATGAGATGCCCAATCTTAGTGATAAAGGTTGCCACCATCTTCTTACCAGGCTTCTTGAAACTTTTGAGAGTGGTTCCTCACCTGGAAAACACCTCGCAGAAGGCTGTCTCTTCATTTCAGGGTCATAGACCCAAGTTTCACCACCAGTGGATATTGTAAGCATCCCTTCTTCAAATTTTCTAGCATGAAACGACACCAGTCCACTCTTGCGTCCCTTTGGCTTTCTGTCAGGGAATGTGGCACTCAACTAGCACATCTCTTGGTAAGGGCTAAATGATGGTGAATGATGGTCTGCACTGCTGTAGACCCAATATTTAGGGTCCCCTTAATGTCGCAAAATGTAAGGTGCGGATCTTCTTTGATCATTTTCTTCACAGCATCAAAGTTCTCGTGTGAATGATGTTCCTGGGCGACCAGGACAAGGTTAATCTTCAAGCGACTGCCAGCCTCGTGATATCTCTCAAAACCAATTTCCAACAGTGACTCGCCAAAAACCACGCCAAAGAAGAATGGGCTTCTTCAGCACTTAAATGCTTTTTATAATCATAATAAGTCATTACACAAAAGTCTCACCATGGCAGGTCCATCGTGCCCTATGCATGACTGCTTTGCCTGTGCTTTCATGAACCGATGTAGGAGAGTAGGCGATGGGAGGAGTGGCACGTGCAAGCTCCAAGGTCATGAAACCTCCCTCTTTCAAGTGATAGGAATCACATTGTCCTCAGAATAACATTTTTGGCACTGTTAAAAGAAAAACCAATTAGCATAGTCCTCATATCAGCTCTTCCTGTGCCTATATTATGTGCTGAAAGGACACACAAAATTGGAATGCTTCAGATATGAGTTAGCACCATGGCCACCGGCGCTTTTCAATGGCGATCCTATGCGGAAGAACAAGATGTCCGCCCTTGCCACTGTTCTACCACACAGCACCGTCAGGTACAGATATGCGACAGTCCACGGAGGGCATCTCTTGCATTTAGCAGCATGGCCAAGGCTGTCAACTCACGGGGTTGTATGCCAACTGTACGTCAAGCATATGACTACAGCTGGGATCTAAGCTCCGCGAATCAGAGGAATGTGGATCGTGGACGTTGACGATTTATGATCGACGTACTGGTTCCCGGTCGATGCGTAGCAACAGACTCACTCATTCACAACGGCCCTATGTTAGCAGTATTGGAATAGACAGGAATACCAGATAAGGTGGGCTATTGACAGGCCCTTCTCTTCTCGCCTGCCCCTTCCCCTCACCCTGCAAGTTCATAGAGCTTGGACCCGAGCAGTACACAGTACAGCCCTTCAGTCATCATGTTTGATGGTTACACGCAGGAGTCAAGCCCCTAAGGAGAAGAGCAGAGACAGCATACTGCAAGCAAGGTGTGAGCTGACAGTTCAATAAGAGAGACCAGACAAAGGAGATCATTTGTGCTGGAGAAGAGTTCCTGAGAGCACCATATCCATGTGGGCAAGAGTTACCACGACAATCTGAGGCACTACCTTTACAAGCGCACCATGGCCAGGCAGCCTGCAACCACCCCTGTGGACATAACTACCCTAGCACCCACGAGAGCAGCCGCAGAGCAGTGCTCGCTCAGTATGCCTGAGGGTTCTGAGCCACACACGTGACAATTTACCTTGGCATAAAAACCTGATCTTCCTTATTCTAGATTCATGAATAGATGAGCTCTGAATATCCGGCAATCAAATGGGGATGGAAAATGTTCCAGGGTCATCTCTTGCCTGTCCCAACCACCTTGCCCCCTACTCCAGAATCTGTCCCGACTCTCACATTATGACAATACAAAGGAGACTGCACGACGGGCCGATGCTCTTGTAGGTCCTTAGGGCAGAAGTGCATTGATTTGTGTGGTGTTGCAAGAGGCACAAATTGCTTGAACACTGGTGTAGCTTAGAATTACTAGATTCCAAATGACAACTTTTAAGGTACAAAAAAAATCTTACATAAGGCCTCTACATATTATTGAATTATTATTGAATTATTATTCAATAATATTCATCATCACTGTAGACCAACTCCAGTTTCCCGGGTGTGGTACACGAGCCCCCTCCATCTCTGTCGATCTGTGAGCCATTCTTCGTTCAAAATCCTCACCCAATCCTGGCCTCTCTCCTGATCTGTCCATTGTTTTCTAACTGGTCTCCTCCCTCCTAGGTCTCTTTCATACTCCCTTTTTGCAGTTTTATTGGCACTCGTTCTCTTCACATGGCCGAACCACTTCCGTCTAGCCTTCTGGATCTTTCGTAGGATAGAGTCTTCTATTCTCACCTCTGATTTTTTCATTCCTTTTTTTCCTGGTCTTCTGGATCATAGTACGCAGGAACTTCATTTCCGCTCCTAGGAGTTTTGAGTTGTCCTTCCTGGTTACTGTGGTGGTTTCTAGGCTATGTGAGAATTGGTTCTGTAGTATGATTTATTCAATGTCCTCTTGGTTTTGAGTGGCAATTGTTTATCCCAGAGTAGTTGTCTTACTTGGTGGTAAAAGTGCATTACTTTGCTAAATTGATTGTTCACTTCACATGTGGCTAGGTTATCTTTGGATACTATTCTACCCAAGTATTGAAATTCTGAGACCCTGTCCAGCATTGTGACCTTCACAGTCTTTCCTCTACATCCCTTTCAAAGTCACCCCAGATCACAACATCAACTGCAAAAGCAAATGCACGTTACTATTCTTGTCCCTTCCCTTTTGGCGTCTTTATTATGGGAACCATCACAATGATAAATAAAAGAGGCGACGGCGCACTACCTTACTGTACTCCTTTTCTTGTCTCAACCTAGTCTTGACATCCCACACCAAACTTGTACACAATAATGTTATCAACTAAAATTATAATGAATTTTTGAACTTCCCGGGAACCCAAGGAAGCCGGCACAAGATCATCTGTGACTTATGATATTTTGTTCTTTGTGTGTAACTTTTGAAAATAGAATACGACGCATTTTCGGACCGATAATAGAAAATGGCCAGTGGAAAATTAGAACAAATACGGAATTGAGGGATCTTTACAAAGAACCGGATATTGTGGCCCGTGCCAAAAGCCAAAGACTGCGCTGGGCCTGTCATGTACGTAGAAGAAGTAGAGAATTTAACTTGATAGCAGTTTTGGAAGGTGCACCCCGAGGCAGGCGACCATTGGGACGACAGACTTCGCTGGTGGGACCAAGTCCAAAAAAGATATGAGAAAAATCGAAGTCACAGAGGACATGATGGATGATCGAGAAAGATGGCGCCGTGCTGTTGCAGCCTGTTGGCGAGGCCAAAAACCTGCTTAGGTTTGAGTGGCCATCTAGGTAAGGTAAGGTTCTTTGTATGTTAAAGATACGCTGTGTAATTTTGGAGCTTTATTTGTTATTTTTCTGACTAGAAAACCAATATCCTGGGCTACCTGTTCAAAACACAATTCCCCTACATTATACAATGGCTTACAGTCTGTTCTACTGACTACCTGGAAAACAGATAGTGTAGTCTGGGCTAGGTTATATTTCAGTTCGCTTCGCAGTGGACTGATTAAACATAACTGACATCAAATAATTGAAATTATTCATTAGAAAAAGAAGATTGTAGTTTTACATGACCGTAAGTCTTGTGATTATGAGCCACGGGACCTCCTTTTTACGTGTAATCCGAACCTCAGGACATGGCATTTACTTTGAAAATCTCACATGCATTGGGAATCGAAACCAGTCTACCTTGGCGAGAGGCCAATAGCTTGACCGCTGCGCCACCACGCCCTGATTAGAAAAAGATAATGCTACATTTTTAACTTCATAAGGTCATCTTACCAAAAGCTCTTTTCCAGCATCATAATCAGCCCTCAGCTGTGTGCCCAATTCACCTTCTGGAATTTTCAGATCTTCACGGAGGTCACCATTGTCAGCCATGAGGCACAAATATCCATCATCGGAAATATCGGTCAACTGTAACAGAAAGTTGAAACTTCTAGACCAAGGAACTGAGAAACATTCTTGATTCAAGTAACATACTATAACACAAGACTCTCACTAAAACTGTTCTCTATCCATAATTTGAATGTTATTCAAGATCTATTAGGAAAATACATTAACCAGTATCTGGGTGCTCTCAGAAGTCAAAGATTGGTTGAATAGTAATTTTGCAAGCGAGCTTTCACTGCTCAGGGCTTGAGAAGACTGAATAACACGAAGACCACACTTTTGATAGCTAGAGCTATATCATGGTGAATATTAATAGTGCATTCAGATATAAAATACAGTATATAAATTATTTTAATGCAAAAACCTAGATTTGAGAATGACATGGCAGAAAATAATCCATTGTATTTTTCTTTTCTAAAAAGGGAATTTGATCTATGTATTTTGAAGACTATCTCATACATCTTTAGAATATGCTCTTGCATAAACAATTCATTTAACTGAAATATTCTGCATATGGTGATCATTGAAATTTGGTTTGATGACAAATGTGCTGCTCAATCGAAGTAATAAATTTCCCTTTTCCTTACGGGAAACATGATATAAGTGATTAACGAACAGATGGTCTACTCGCAGGATATTACAAGTTCGAAGGTAATGTGGTAAGACCATCCATTAACTGCGCAATTTGTCGCTTAGTAGTTAACTTATCAGAGGTTATCATTTAAAATTACAACTAGACTAAATTACTGAATAAAATGGCAACTTATCCAACATATCTTCAATACATTAAAAATAATTATACCAATGAGACAAATCATCCAGTAAATTAACTAAAATACATCTAAAACACAGATACAGCCATACAAAATTTTGTCATTCTTAAGGAATTTCTAATTTAGTGTTAAATTTACCATTTGAATAAACACACTGGAGTACATTGGGATCAATTTGTAAATTACTGCATGGGGATTTCACTGTTGCACGTTTACTCAAAGTTTTAGGGCAGTTCCAATATACATACTGTATTTGGAAATATAAGTGAGAGCGATGTATGAAATAGTCACAGGTCAAACACCATCTATTGGCGGCCTGCAGAAGCTTTAACTGGCGCGAATTGGGAAGAGAAGATCTCTGTATATCATCATCGGTCATCCACTCCAGCTGCCCGGGTGTGGTATACGAGCGCTCTCCATTTCTTCTCAGTACGTAATACCATAAAATAATGTGGTTCATCCATTAAACCATAACACAACGCTATTCCGTAAATTTTACCGAGAAAAAAACCTGAAATGTTGGTAGGTATGCACAGTAGCATTATCTGAATTAGAGGTCTTCTTTTTCATTAATTATAAAATATTACAGATGTTACAGTTTTTCATGAATACCTAAAAATCACATTTCTAGTGCTTAGTTCCTTCCGGTTTTCCACTCTTCAATTGTATACTGGAATTAAACACTTAATCAGACCTTTTACAATATAATACTTATTTTTACATCCTCAAATAGGCTATTTCAATACCAGATTAAGAAAGATGAAACACAGGTATTATACCAACCTGGTAATCTTCACGCTTGACGAAAGGCACATCCATATTATGAGTCGATGGACATATATCTTCATACTTCTTAGCATTGAATATGTCAATACCCACAAGGTGGACCTTGGCATGACCATGTTTTCCAGTCTTCGATGTAGACATTTCAACAATTTTACAGGGACGTGACTGAAATGAAAGAAAGTCCATGATAAAAATAATACCTCCGAACACACAACAATCTTGTTCTAGTCCTACTGGAAACATTTTCAGCACACTAACAATCTACAGTTGCTTAGGAATGTGTGTGCAACCCCTGATTCTCCATTGATCGAAACAACTATATTTCTATTTTCTTTTGGCACATAGGACCCAATCATGAAACTCTCTCCAAAACTGAACATACCCGAGTTGAGAGGCTGTTTCTCCACATTCAGTACACCCAGAAGGAGCTTATTACATTTCATTATGGATTCCATGAATGAAAGTCTATTATTCTTTAACCCAGAAACTAGTTTCACATCCAAGAACCAATCAGCAGTTATATTTCATGCAGTACCATAAATGCAGCCTCCATGGCTGAGGCAAAAGCACGCCGGCCTCTCACCACTGGGTCCGTGGTTCAAATCCTGGTCACTCCATGTGAGATTTGTGCTGGACAAAGCGGCGGCAGACAGGTTTATCTCCGGGTACTCCGGTTTTCCCTGTCACAATTTCATTCCAGCAATGCTCACTACTATCATTTCCTTTCATCTGTCATTCATTTAATCATTGCCCCAAGGGAGTGTGACAGGCTTCGGCAGCCGGCACAGTTCATATCCTAGCCGCTAGATGGGGGATTCATTCATTCCTTCCATTCCCTGACCCGGTCAGTCGACTGGATGCAGGCTGTGGATTCTCATTTTCAATAGCATAAATAGTCTGCGCCAACGTCTGCGTGGCTTAGCGATAACATTTTAGCCTGCTAGGGCCAAGGTTGTAGGATCGAATCCTGGCCCAGTACGGTAAGTCAGCATTTGAGGGTGCGGAAATTCAACAGAGCCGTGCCAGGAGATTTACTGGCATGTTAAAGATCTCCTTGAGGGGTTAAGTTCTCACACCCCAGCTTCTAAAAGCCACAGTAGTCAAAAGGGACAAAACTAATAACGTTAACAACCTCTTAACTACTTGCTACTGGTTGTGTGTTGTTCACCGGGTTCCTCTGGTAGTTCTCCAGCATAATGCTCAATGTATTGCATCAAACATAGGGTATATTATAACGCCATACTTCAAAGGAATATATTGCATGGTGTCCACAGAATTTTCAATGTCAATTTTCCTGACTATACCTGACTTTTCCTGACCAATTTTCAACAAAATTCCTGACTCGTGAAGTCATCGTAACATCGGAAAAACGGTATATCAAAATTGTGATTATGGAAATAAGATATATCAAATGATTGTCATTGCTTGCCACGGTGGGTGAGTGGTTATAGTGTCGGACTACCAACCCCAAGATTGCAGGTTCGCCCCTGGCCATGGTAAGTGATTTTTGAAGGCGACAAAAATCACGATACTCATGTCATACGTTGTTGGCATGTTAAAGAACCCATTTGAATTCAGTAGGCCGTGTTCAATGGCAAAATTAATCTCGGGATTTTCCGCCAACACAAAGTTCCTCCATTCTCTACTTGAAAGCGCTGTAGTGTCAAGGAGTTTAGATATCTAACCTCCTTGACTTTCATAGCGATCCAAGGAACGACGAAATTCGACATGCAAGCTACCCTCTGGGTGTCAATTAACAAAGCTTGCACCAGGCACCCGAGGCAATACGATATTATTATTATTATCATTCAAATTTTCTTGTTTATGAATGACAAATCACAATATTTTAGAGGCTGATTGCAGACACGTAGTGCAATGTGCTGGGGTCACCACATCCCTACACCAACGCCAAAAAAGCAACAACAAAAAATAGGTAAAAGAGGTTTTTACTATGATTTACTGTCAAAATGGAAACTTATCATTAGAGCTCGGATTTTTAGGTGCTAAAAATGGGGGAAATATTTTTTTTACTTCTTCAGGTTGTCCATCACAAATGACCGACAAGTATCGCGAAACACTTCTGAAGGCGCGAAACTGCGGCAATATGTTTCTTGCCCTTGAGGGGTTGTGTAATTTGAGGTCGCTCTTCAGCCACGATTGCTATACCACATGGTTGGCAGAAAAGAACGCCCCCATCAGAAGTAAAATTATCCTTAAATTCTGCAACATACTGCTGGAGATGATAACTTGCAGTTGCTTTTACTTTAGGCATCGTAGAACTGCCTTACACTTCACAGTGCCACAAATTAACTGCTTGTTAGTGACACTGGTTCCAGGTAGCTGAGGGAGAGAGGTCGAGCACGTGGTGCAATATGGCTATGGACAATGAAATCCCCGTCTCGCACAGCGAGTGGCATGGGGCGACAAGTTAAGAAATTCACAGCTGCAAGCTGACATATGCTCTGCATGAAGATTAGGTAGCTCACAGGTTCTTCCCCATTGAAGTAACACAGAATACAAAAATTCCTCTCGGCACGCCGGAAGGCGGAGGTAGATTTCACCGGGCAAACTAGGGGATAGACTATAATAGGCAAAGTATGCAGGGTTTCGTAGAAGGATCAGTCCTCATTTACTGCCAGAAAGTATTTTACAATTGGAGCTTAATTAACTTTGTTTTCGTCTTTCTATGCATATTTTCAACATTTTATCGCCTTATGGGGACGGTAACTTTCTTGTCATTTGGGATCCATTTTTATACTTGTGGTCACACTGTCCTTATGCAAGGTTAGGACACTGATGTGTAACGTTCTAACAGTCCAAATTATTCACGCAAAATTTTATCTCCCGCAGAGATGTTGGTTCCTCAGTTTAGGGGCTGCAACAACGCGGTCATTTAACCCCGTGTACATTGGGTGTGTGTAGAATCTGTCTGATAAACTGTGTTAATTGTGATGGCTGTATTAGTCTGTAATTCAGGTAAGGACTGCCGACGGTCAATTTCAAGTAGTAGTTGCCAATTTTGGTACCAAATACTACAGTCAATGACACCTAGCTGTGAACTTGGCAACTAGATGCCACCACAACCATCAACTCGCAACGAACGTTGGAACTTCCCCTCCTAAGGAAAACATACCGAGGAATTCTTAGCGATCTTAGAAAATCCAACGACTTCGGCTGGCTTTGAACCCGCGAACATGGGCATAGAAGTTCAATATGCTACCAGTTACGTCACCGAAGCCGCTTCCCACACAGTCAGATAGAAAACTGAATGTGATCTCGTGCAGTGGCGTTGTCATGCCAACCTATGATAGCTCATCCCTCATCAATTTAGAAGCATTGCCATGGTAACCTCTGATGGCTCTTGGCATTTTCTTCTAATTCCAAAATCATTTTTCTCATCCCTTGGCGTAATGGTGGGTCATATCAAAAATTCTTTCACACAAAAGTTTTAGGTAATTATTAAGGGAATATTGTCCATTTTGTAAGTTTTTGATATTGTGCCTATTAAGAGAGATATGATTAATGTGTCCCGAAAAACCCACTTTTTCCCATCCCTTTGGTCAATGGTTGGTGCTATCAAAAAACTTTTCAAACATAAATTTTTGGTCCTTATCCGACACATAGTATGAACTTTGAATGGATTCGATATTTCAAATATTAAGAGAGTTATAGCGATATTTCACTTTTTCGAAAAAAGCCCTCCATTTAACCCCCTTCGACCGATTGTGCCCATTAACAAACTCGACCGAGATTTTATAGGGATACATATTATGTAAAAAATTCAAAGTGATTGTTGCAAAATTGCGGTAGTTATCGTGTCCACAAGAAAGTGATACATGTACATACATATATACATACATAAATTATATATAAACTTTTGAACTGAGGGTGGTTTTGGGGTCTAGGGAATGTGAAACGCGAAGATGTGTCGAAATTTTCCGGAAGTCAAAACATGGTACCCATTGCAATAATTAGCTTTCTAATGAAATCTACCTAAATGCAATAAACTGAAATGTCTAACAATGATTTTTAAAAATGTAAATATGTCTTTTTATGAGCTAATAAGTGAAAAGCAGGAATATATGTAATTATAGGAAAAATGTTTCAAATATGTATACATAAAAAATATCGATTTACCTGAAAATCCGAGCCCTACTTATCATAATGTCCAGCGAGTTATTGCTTTTTTTCTTCAGAGATTAGTTGAACTAGTAACATCAAAATATGGCTATAAAACAAAATACTGTATGGTTAATAAAAAATTCACGACTTTCTAATACTTTTTGCCATTTTTCCCAGACTCATGCCATTTTTTCCCCCTTTTTCTGACTTTTCCTGACCAAAAACAAAATTCCTGACTTTCCCTGACCATTCCTGCCTGTGGACACCATGTAACTGCTTGAAACAGCAACGCGCACACTTTTCATCTACGGTTACACACAGTCCTGAGGAATCCTTTTGAAGTTGTCAACAAAGGCATCAAAAAGGGCATGAATGTGTACTATGTTATCAACTGCATCGATCATCTAAACAGACGCTTCTGAAGAAACTTGAATATCGTAAGATTCATGACCAGCCGAAATAATTCCACCCCATGCCCATCTGGACCTCAAATATCTTCACCCTATTTACATGCAGCAAAATACTTAAGTCTTTTAAATGGTTGAATTTCAATCAAACCTATGAAATTTGTGCCAAGTTGTAGATCAATGTGGTCCTTTACTTCTACATGAATGTACTGGTTTGTGTATGTAACAATGCTGTATAGCATTTCATCACAGAACATATTACTCCAGGTAATTTAGATAGTCATTAATAGCAAACACCACCACCTCAACATGTTACAATGTTTTGTGGTTGTGTGCAACGTTGCTGCTAAAGAGGTAATAACATCTACTTGAGGGTTTATCCTCCTCAACATAAAACAAATTACAGTTTGGAGCATCAGGCCCTCTCTTTTAAGAATTAGAATCAAGTATTCCATTTTCTGCTAGGCTATCCTCCCCATCCGTGTCCACCTCAAAATTTTCAGCAGCTTCATTATCTAATATTAACTTTTCCAACAGTTTCTATATCTCAAGAACCTTTCAAGTTAAAGGCCCGCTTCTGCACCAGCGCATTGGGTATAGACTAAGACGGAAATAACCTCCAAAACAATATGTGTGTGTGTAGGGTGGTGGTTTTTTTGTTTTGGTATGGCTTTTAGTGGCGGGAGTGTCCGAGGACATGTTCGGCTCGCCAGTTTTGTAGCTGCTTCAAGATGGACACCCAATGGGTGAGCTACAAGTACCGTTGGGAAGGAAAGTTGGAATGTAAGGACGAGTAGTTGGGAGGTAGCGGCTGTGGCCTATAGTTAGGGACCAACCCCGGCATTTGCCTGGAAGGAAGATGGGAAACCACAGAAGACCATCTTCAAGGTTGCCGGCAGGGAGATTCGAACCTCCTCGCCTCCCGGATGTGAGCGGCTGCCATCAGTCAAGCCGTAACAACCACGGCTAACTCGCCCGGTAACAATATGTTAATGATCTCGCCCGGTATGTTAATGATTGCACATTATGTTGCAATGTATCAAGCATGATACAAAAACACCCAGAAACACACACCCTCACTGCATGAAGGCATGCAAGCCACTGGCGGAAAGAAGGGGGAACCAGGTAGGTACAGATAAGGCGGGAGCTGCCAAATCTCTCGCTGAACAATGACGCTGAAAAAAAACTTGCTTGTATTATCTGATACACATGCAACCAACAGAAGGTTAAGCAGAAGTTTATGATAAACATTCTAAATTTCAAATAAAATATCAGTATATTTATACACAATTGTAATCCCAGCATACTAGAAGACAAATACAAAAAAAAATCATACGAATTGAGTGCCACAAAATTTCACACAGAATGAATGACCCATCGATCTAATGAACAAAATATAATACGTACCTTAAGCATAACAAATCCATTCTTACGAAGTGCAGAACATTGCATAGGGTAAGTTACAGAAGCTCCAGAGTCTCCAGTCTCGAAATGAGTATCTTCAATGTCAGCCATGATGAAAGATTTCTATGCTCTATAAGAAAATTTAATAATAATTCTTTGAAACAAACAATGGACTGTATAAAAAAGCAATTTCAATTATAACAGGAATAGTATTTGTGATAACCAATGAAAGCAATATACTCTTAGGAGTTTTAAATACATCATACAGTATATATCTTTAGTCAAGAAATAATTCCTTGATTAAATGATCCATGTCTGTCATGTGCAAAACCCTTATAATCATAGCAGTGATTGTTGGTTTAAGGCAGGCCATGCCTTAATGCTTGCGCGCCCCGGTGCTTCTTCCCTCCGGTCCCGTGTAGTGGTGGTAGCACAGTTGGATGATGAGCAATGGATCGTTGACCTCGCTTTCATGAAAAACATCACGGAGTACTTAAATGATTTAAATATCTCGTAGCAAGGCAAAAATAAATTAATCATTACTATGTGTGACCATACTGAAAGTTTCAAATTGCAGCTTGTGCTTCTTAAAAGTCAGCTTCAAGAATGAAATTGGGACAATTTTCCTCTCTCTAAAATCCTTGAATTTAAGTACTTATGAACACATCATTGAGTGCACAAAAGTGTTCCAGTCATTGCATAAAGAATTTTAAGATAGGTTTGAAGAAATTAAAAAGTAAAACCGGCACTCAACGTTCTTATGACGCCTTTTTCGGTGCGCCAAGAGGATGCCCCATCAAGTCTCCAAGTTGAGCTGATAAAACTCTAGTGCGATTGAATTTTGACAGACCGCTGTTACCATTACAATGGTGATTCGATTCCATTTTATGAAGGCATTGACGAACAAGAATTCCCGAGGATTCATGCCCTTCGCTTGCCCCGAAATTTTTTGCTATGTTCGGAACAACGTTCGTTTGTGAACAAATGTTTTCAATTATGAATATTAACAAAACAAATAACAAGGTCAAGTTTGTCTGATGCTTCCTTGGAAAATATACTTCAGATTGCAACTGCCAAAACGATTCTTACAAATATCGGAAAATTAGGGGCTTCAAAGCCTTGCCAAAGGTAATCAAATCATGTTAAAAATTAGCGCAATAAAACTATCATTTCTGTCTGTACGCAGAATTGGCATTATTATTAGTTTTCATACCGGTACGCCGCCTGACACGCGCTGATTTGCCCAGCAACAACACGACTCTCGCCTCGCTAAGCGCTGCCACTACACGTTCCTCTCCTACAGCAGAACACCGGTGCCGGTGATCGCGAAGCACCTCAGTTGGCATGGCCTGGTTTAAGGGGTCAACAATTGACATGTGTGGCAGCCCCGAGAAATCTGTGTTTTTCAAGACATCATTTTCAGTAATCCTGCAGCATCTCTCGACTATATTTTTAACTATTTCGGAGTAATACATCGACATAGTGGCGACAGACTTTCCCCAACATTGCCACAAAATTCCTCGTTAATTTAGTGGATAATGTATTTATTAGTATAATCTTGCTTATATGGTACCTCCCCTCTTGCCTAACAATTCATTTAGAGATGATTTAGTCAGCGAGGGGAATCGCACTACGTGTTTCGCCGAGCCAGGTTACGGCTGCAAAATAATTATCACTCGCTTGACGCAAAATTTGTTGTATTTTAGATTTTATTTTTTCCAACTTTCTTCCAATTTCCCTGATTTTTTTTACACCTTTGCGAAATTCCCTGACATTTCCCCGATATTTCAAGAGTCAAATTTCCCCGATATTTTCCTGATTTCCAGGTTCTGTCACAACCGAGTAGAACATTTGTAGATTTACATCTGCCACGTTCCATTTATTCACGGCCTTTTATTCTTTGATATCGTTTTGAAACATCGACATTCTTTCTGCTGGCTCAGTTAATGACAAGATGGCATGCTTGCATTATAAGATAGATTTTAGAAGAATTATCGTTATCGTTCAAATGAACCAAGTTATAATTAATTAGTGGAAACAATATGAGAGCAATATTTAAACTCCTGGGCATCATGAAGTGCCCAACGTAGATGCCGTGCTTTGTTGGTTGACCAATCTAACCTCTAACAGGCTCCATCTGATCTTTCTGTACTGCACCCCTGCACCAAGGGACATGCTTCAAAATATATCACTCTAGCACTGCTAAGTTAAAATCTGGGCTATTTCAACATTTATCTATGTTTTTATAATCTTGTGCACTCTAGTATTTTCATCAGAAAAATGTCCGGTCCACAGGGGATTTAACATGTCCAGGCATCCAGTGTTAACATAATCAATGAAATTGAGATTGAGATTTTCCACCTAGTCAATACTTGTAGTGTTTATATTTAGCCAATCAGGATAAGGTACATGTTTCAAGGCACTAAATCTTGGCCACTTCATCATACATGTGCACCTTAGGTTTTTGTCACGCACAGTGGAAATAGTCACATATATGACAAACCTTATGTGGTGGTGTATTTTATATCCGAGATGTTGGCAACACTAATTTGACATCGATGTGCGCGCCTAGGTAACAGTTGAAGAGACCTCTTACGCTTGACAAACATGACTGCCGTCATTGAATGAGCAAGAAACAAAAACGCATATTTCTAGTGCACTAGTGATAATGGACAGTGTATTGGTATTGTCCCCCAGGTTATGAAAATCATTTATTATCCATATTAACAAAATTGCGAGTGTCCAAGGTTCTCGTATTTTACTCATATTGAATAATTAAAAAATCCACAACCCAGCTCACCAGTTCCAAGCTCCCACCATATCCTTCCCATTCTTTCTTTCAAAATATAGATCATAAGCAAGACCATCATGATAAATGATAAATAATGATCTTTTATCCGACCCTTTGTATTTACTGGAAGAATTCCTTGAATAAGGTCAAATTCGAATTGAATTACAGTACATATAATATGGTAATATTGTTCAAGATTTAAAACTTGCTTTTACAGTAGTAATTTTGTGAATCAAGCAATCAACCACCAGCCGCATTATTATTAAATCTACAACTCCAAAATTATTAAAAAGAGTAGAAGTCTAAAATATGCTTGGACAGATCGCGAGCCAAGTTCATGTGGCATTGAACAAGTAGAGACAACATGGTGAATATGTTAACAAGTGGTCCAGTGTCTTTATGTGTATCATGTATTTTCATATCTCTCTGGAATGAAATTTGGCATTTTAAAAATCAGGTCATATGGTTAGGTCCGTTGATACTAAAACTATAAGCATAAGGGGTTACTACCGAGTAGGGCGCGGCAGCTATGCTTGCTATTGTGTCAATACGTTTGTAATTCATAAGACTGTTAGTGACAGGTTAAGTTAGAAGCTATCTAACAATGTTTAAGTGACTCATTTGTTCCCTCCTATACATTATCATAACAATGCCGGTGTGTTTTTTAAAAAGCATAGGAATAGTAAACAAACGTTTGAAAAAGCTGGGCCATAAAAAAATCAAGGTAGGAAACATTTTAATGCATTTGAGGTATGGTATTCGAGAAACATTTCACATATATAACTTGGACATCCAAGAAGACTATCAAGTGGGTAATTTAGAAAATGAATCCAGATCTGTCTCTGGAGGCAGTCATTACAAGATTGCTGTAGTCATACTTGTGGCATATTATCAGAATCTGATTCCTTGGAAAAAATTATCCTTGGAGACTCGAAGATGCAGGCGGCCAGCACCAAGGTGGCTTGGCTCCATCAAGATAGTGAATACATTACAGTATGATCTGAGAAGCTTCACATAGGCACTCCATCCATGCAGTTGCGCAGGAGTCTAGGCTTGATAACACCTGATTATTATAAAGGGGTATGTTGCAAGAAAAACAAAGCAGGTTCGAGGGCCAAGGTACATCATGAAGACTAGACATGTGCTATACAACATGTGATAATGAAATACCTAAGACAATTGAACATGCCTGCTCACTCATCACATGGGTAGTGTTGAAATACTTATAGACTTGCTGTGTGGTGCAGCAGTAACATTCTCGTCTGTAGATCCCAAGGTTGCATGATAAAATCCTGGAGCAGTCAGTTGGCATTTTTGAGGTTGTACGAATGTAAGGAAGCCATGTCAGTAAATTTCCTGGCTTAAATACACCTTGGGGGAAAATTCCAGCACACCAGTGACTAAAAGTCAAAGGGACGTTAAACCAAAAGCATTACAATAAGATACAGTGAGGATCCCTACAGAACGGGGCTTTCTAATAAGAGTGACGCGGACGCGTCGTAATGACTAACAGTCACATTTATAGCATGTGCCAATTACAACAGCCCGCGGAGAAGACCTGGATGCTGTCATAGCATTTATTATATATGCAGCTGGCAAGATACCTTAGTTGAGATAATAAAAACCTGTAGTGAAGTACTGTAGCCTATATCGTAACCCATGAAACTGACTAGGTGTTGAACAAAACATCGACCCTAATGGAAACTTATCTTCTCCAGAAGAAGTCTAACTGTAAATGTGTTCGAACGTTTGAGAGAAGTAAGATTTATTCTTGTGGGGGAACCTTAAACAAAAGGTATAAAGAAACTATCAGCATACTCTGGAGGCTCTCAAGAATGAAATAACTGCACCAATGTGAAATATCAGCGAGGATGAATTACAGCAAGTCTAACAAAAGTTCCTACGTTGGTGCAATGTGTTTTGAAAATGAAGACAGCATTTCGAGCAACTACTCTGAAATTCATGTTAGTAAATATGATTATTAAATACATTAAAACAAGAAAATGTGTTAAACAAGTTGGGAGCCACCCAGTTGCTAGCACCAGTGCCTTGCTCTACACGCTGTTACACACAGTGAACCGTCCATCACGCGGACCCATTCCATAGCGACGGCCCTCTGTATATTTATAAATACAGTGAAACCTCTCTTAACGGACGATTTTCTAGATCCGTGACCAATCCCCTATTAAATATATTAGTAATCAATCTCTCTTATGCGGACACTCGCTATTACGGACACCCCAGCCGCATTTATAAGAAACAGCCAACCGTTCATAGCGGACACTTGTTTTGAAAAGAAATCTCATCTCTGTAGGTCTATTAATCTTGTATGAACACACTGTTGTGTTAATGTACTTTCGACACATCCTGTGCTTCCTGGAAGGTAGTTAGCGCTGATCTTCTCATCCCCTATCTTCTGCACAGCTCCAAAAATAAACCTAGGCCCAACGGTATAGCTTTCATTGTTCTCTTGAACTTGAAATGGTGAGGATAAGGGAATTCATACTTTCACTATCTGGTCAGTTTTACTGTGAAACGTCTTAAATCTATTTTAGGACCCGTGCGTTACAGTAACAAGTGTGTGCATTTGAAATGGCTCCTGGTGAAAGTTTAATTTTAAAAGAGAAAGTAAACATCGTAGATGTAAGAAATGTGGTGTACGGAAACCATATGAAGTGTTTAAGATTGGAAGGCCACAGGCAGCAGAAATTGTGAAAAAAACAAGAGGAAATACGGTATGAGCTGCCCGTGTTAGTAGATTCACTGGCACGTTAAAGATCCCCTTCGGGGCAAAATTCCGGCACCCCGGCGTCCCTAAAAGCCCGAGTAGTTAAAAGGGACGTAAAACCAATACATTATTATTATTATTTATTATGGTATGAGCTGCAAATTAGACAGTTTCAAAGTGGTAATGATGCTGTTATTGATAAGGCAGTAATAGGGTGGTTGACCAAAATAAGAAGTCTGGACCAATGGTACAAGCCAAAGCAGAATTAGGTATCGGAGATTTCGAAGCCTCGAACGGCTGACTGAGAATTTCAGAAAGGGCCACGATATAAAATTTAGAGCAATTTGCGGAGAATCCTCCACTGTTGATATGGATAATGTTTTAAGCTCGAAGAAAAATTGCCTTCCATCACTGACTGCTAATCGCCGGAAAACATTTTAAATGGGCATGACACTGGACTGATTTACCGCGCGTAACCGTACGCTTTCATGCAAGTACACATACTCTACAAGTACATGTGCCAAATTGCAATCATTTACGTTAACCATCTCTATAGTTAGGCTTGCCAGATATCTAAAATGTTCAACCGAGACCCCCCCCCCCGCTTCTAGGTTATTTAAGGGTACACACCCTTGACTGGTTTTTAGAGTTTTAGAGGGTAGTATATTCCTAATGCTATAGATAATAAATGACAATTATAAATTGAAACATGTTAATATTTATTAGTTACAAGTAAGAAAAACACTTTGAATAATGAATAAAACTAGGACAATATTTATATGTACTTTTCATTGGCTAGTACATTTTTGGTTTTAATTTTGTTGTAAAAATCTTCACAATCTAATCCAATGTTAATTTTACAAATCATCAAGCCTTTAACTATAGATTCCTTCATCAAACCTCTATCATCAGTCCATGCGTTGTTCATCAAAGAAAATACTCTCTCAACTGGTGCTGATGCCCCAGGTAAGCAGAAGGCATACTCAACAATCTTGATCAGATTGGGGGCCGCTATGCGATTCTCGTTTAAGTGACCAAACAGCCTTAGTCATTTTGCTTTGCTTGAAATAGTCTCTGGTAGTCTCTTCTTGCTTCCACTGTTCCCAATTTGACTGCAAATACTCCTTAGCAAGCACAACTTCGTCAAACCGCTGATCATTGTTTATTTTCATATTTTCATCAAGAAGACTGCTATTGATGATTTCAGCAGAAGTTTCGGCTTTTTCCCAATCAACAGCATCTGTTTTCGTCCGATTGACCCATGAAAACTGTTCAGCGTTTCCAAAGCTGTTCTCCCAGGGTTCTAAGTATGCAATGCATCTGTCATAAAAGCCATCAAATTCTTCTTTCACACTGTTACGTACTTTCTCATCTAGACTCCTGTAGATGTTCTTTGCACCCGTAGGGATCAAGTTTGAGGCCTTTCTTTCTGTCAGGTTTCTTTTGAGAGCTTTGTGAGCTTCAGCAACCTCAAAAGCTGTCGTGTTATTTTTTTCCATTACCAGGATGGCCTTGTTAAATAGTGCAAGCTGTCCGTGGACAAACCACAAGTAGAGCTCGCCCTTTGAATCAGTAAATAAGTTTTTTATAATTGATGGGCATATTTCTTGGTCTAAAAAAAACGCTTTCAGACCTTCAAACATCTGTAGAATTTTTTCCAGTGCCGGCATCATTGATAGAAACCGAGTGTTTCCGTGTTGAATTAGTTTACGGTAATCTATCTCTGCATATTCACAAAATGATTTTAGTTTAGTTACACGAACTGTGTACACGTGGAAGTATTTATAAATCTTCACCACTAAGGCCTCAATATCGATTGGGAGACTATCTACTGCAGTTTGCACACAGTTGTGCACAATGTGTGCTCCACATCCGATTCCATTGATTTCCCGTCCTAGGCTATTCTTGAGTCAATGGAAAACATTGTTTTTCCCTGCTCTTTTCATACCACCGAAGTTAGTGTTGCAGTTATCGCCACAAAAGCCAACCACTTTGTTGTTCAAATCGTTTTCCAACAGGACAGAGCATAGGTGATTTCTAAGAATTTCAGATGTTTCACCCTCCACAGATTTGAAATCTAACAGCATTACTTGCACACCTGAATTACAGCATTACTTGCACACCTGAATTAGGATTAAAGTAGCACACAACAATTTGCACAAGTATCATATATTTTCTGTTTGATGCATCCATACTTACAGATACATAGTTTGACTTGGTCAAGTCTACTTTAAGCTCTACCTGAGCTAATGGAGCTATGACATTTCAAACTATTGCTTCACACTTAGTTTTTCCAAGTAAGAATTTAGGTTCAAAAAACTTAGAAATTAGTTTTGATGAACAAGAATTGGAATTGAAACTTAAGCTATGGTTTGCTGTGTGGTAAGCAAAGGTCGCCTCTTTTGATGCTAAATCTAAGTTTTTGTCATTAGAACTCGCAGTCTTAAAATAACTTGTCAGTTTTGATGAGCTAGCAGCACATGCTAAACTCTTTTTGTGTTTACTCGATTGCAAATGATCTTTCAAATCAGATCGACCACCATGAGCAACCGAAAACTCAATTACAATGTGAACATTTAACTCTATCGTCTTGATCTTGATTACCAGTACATACCTTCTTCAAAAAAGGGAATTCATTCGGTAAATCGGTAAATTTACACGACCGTTTTGTCATTTTAACAGAGAAAGAATAAACTTTTAACTTAAAACATAAATAAAACAGCGCTAGCTCGCTAACACAACACGCACCGCTGACAAGGACTGACAACTGACCGAGTTTCATCATCATCATCTCTATCGCAAGCCTAGTGTCGACGTGGGCGAGTCCAATGTTATTGCACGAGGGGGTGTACTGTGCAGCGAGTACCCAGTACTACACTCGCCCGGAGAGACTATCCCATCGCATAGTCATGGTTGGCTAAACAAGACGATACGATGACAATATTATTTACTAGAAAACCATCACTCTTCTATAGTTTTACTTTTCATACAGTGCAGAATTAAATGACAATATGATTATCCTTAATAATCCTACTCAATTACTTTAGACTGTTTTGGTCATCTAAAAAATTGAATTGAATTTTTTCCAGGACGTGAAGGAAACCGGCCGGGACACTGGGACGTTGTCTGAAAACCGGGACTGTCCCGGTTACCGGGTCGTCTGGCAAGCCTATCTATAGTGGACACCCCTCCTTAGCGGACTGTATTTACGGTCCCACGGGTGTCCGTTACAGAGAGGTTTCACTGGAACACCAAACCAGGTGGCTTCGGTGGCATAGTTGGTAGCATGCTGAGCTTCTATGTCCAAGATCACGGGTCAAACCCGGCCAAAGTCAGATTTTTGAGAGCGTTAAAAATCCCTCAGTATGCCTTCTTTCGGAGGGGAACTAAAGCCGGCGGGCCCATGTCACAGATATATGGCATGTAAAAGAACCTCCCACTAACTACACTTGTGTGAAGCTAAAATTTGTAGGTTAGATACGATTAACGCTCTATTAGTATCAACGTTTGCCACCAGGTGTTTGTTGTGATGGCATCTAGTATCCAAGTCCACAGCTAGGTGTCTTGAATGGTAGCATTTGATAGCAAAAGTAGGAACTACTTTAAAATTGATCGTCTGCAGTCCTTACCCAAATCACAGATAACACACACTAATACAGCCATCACAATTAACACCGGTTATCAGACAAATACAATACACACCCAAAGTTCATGGGGCTACATGACCGCGTTGTAGCAGCTCTAAACTAAGGAACCAACCAACACCAAACCAGTGCAGAAATGTGTATGAAGTTTTACAGTATTCCAGCAGCGTTTTTGTTCTTTGCGTGCATTTACCGTAGTGAAAACTTTTCACATGGCCCCTTACATAACACACACATTGCTCAAACGAGTCGTGATAACCTGGCTGCCTACACAGTCCATGGTGAAAGCCATGAATTGCCAACCTATTTTAGGAAAGTAGTCGTTTGGTCCAGTCCAGCCGTGATCTATCATAGCATCAGTCTCAAGTCCTAAGTAGATTTCTGCTCTTTTCCTTTTTCTGTCGCACTTGTAGGACTTCCATTTCCTGTCGAGTAGATGGAAGTTGCATTGTAGTTTTCAGTTCTTTCAATAAGAATGTATTCTTAGCTCGTTCATATGACAGTCTTGAGAGTGGAACCTTCCGATATCTATACATGTACATGAAAGGAAACTGGCCTTAAGGCATAATACATATGTAAAGAAAATTTATAAAATTGTAAAACATACTCCTTAAAATTTGTTGGTTAACTGGATAGTAAATTGAGTCATTTATGCCATCAGATTGCTCAATTTACAATTTTGTCCAAAAATCTTGAACCTAAAAAAATTGTGCTTATTTGTGCCCTGGCAACTACAAAATTGCATTTATTTTAATTCTTCTTTCACAGAACTACACTGACCGGCCAAAAAAAAAAAGGTCACTCGAAAAATTCAACATTACTTTCATTCAAATCATAAATATGAACGTATAGGCCTAGTACAGTACATACTGTTTATAGCATGAAAGTAAGGTTAATTGGTTTCCTGGATGCATTACCATTATTCATGTCATTGTTTCATTTAACAATAGCGATTCTTGGACATGATGGTCCCGCGGAAAGGAATGCGCCATCGCTATCGTCAACAATGCAATGATTTATTCTTTCTTTTTTGTCACTTGTTGGCATAGGAAAAGATCAATACAGCCATATCCCCAGTTCTTGTGCGATTCAGAAAAGAATATGCTCTCGAGGCCTGAAGATGTTGCCTAAGCAGTGGCTCTGATCGAAAATGGTGGTGTGCACATCTTTCCGCGGAAACAGCATCATGCCAATGAATCTCAATTGTTAAGTGAAATAGTTATTGTGTTTTAAGGGGCAGAACTACGAAGTCATCTGCCCCTCTTGACAGAGATTAAAGTATACAAATTTGGAATGGAATTTAAAATTTAGAGGTGTACGCCTAAATTGGAAAAGACTGAAATATAATAAAACAAAATAACAACAAAAAATTATAATATAAACAAAAATTACGGAAAAACAACATTTCAGCATTCAAAAACGGAACAAGTCGTTGGTTGAGTCAATGTGCACTGGAAAATTTAGTTTGCTGGCCCTAACCCACTCTCACTTATAAAGTGGATAACGTGATCAGCAGCCACCACATTATCGGCTAATATAAATTTGAGTGTCATCTGCAAACCAAGGTTTCTTCGTAAGTCAGCAAGATCCACACACTCTGTTAAAATGTGGGCCACGGTGAAAATGGCTCAACAGGTATCCCTTCTCATTAGATACGAGTGGGTGGATCTTGTATGACATATCCTTAGCCTACACAAAATGACGGACTCCCTCCGTGACCGGAAAGAGCTCCACCACACGCGCATAGTTCCCTTGATCGCTCTCAGTTTACTGGGCACTGGGTCAGCTAGCCACCGACTCGCCCAAAATGCCAGTACTGGTCGGCGTAACCGAGAGCGAATATCTACAGCGGGTACCTCCATTGGTCGAGGTAGTGATACCGCCTCTTTTGCAGATTGATCCGCAACTCAATTTCTGCAATCCGAAAGGTGATTCGAGTGTCAGCACGGCTAGTAGGTCGTAGATTCGCTGCACTAGGGTATGTTGCGGGAAACATGTAGCAATCGACTGCAACGAACTCAAAGAGTCGGTACACACGAGAATATGGATTCGCGCATCCTGTAGTGCAAACTGTAGAGCTTCATAGATGGCAAAGATCTCCACAGTAAACACACTACAGGCTTCAGGAAAAGAGATTTTGGTATTTGTACCATCAATAATGTAAGCACAACCCACTTTCTCGTCCACCTTCGAACCATCCGTGTAGAGAATGCCAGCGTCCGGAAATTGGTGAAATATACTGTGGAACTGCTTCCGATAAACTGAGGCATCCGTGTTCACCTTAGGACCTCAGTGTGGATCTAACCGAATTCCGGACGCGTGACTTTCCACGGAGGCACCTTTGCTAGGGTAGATAGGCGAATTAGAACTTCACTTATTGATGTTTGAACCTGTAAATAAAACTACAGTAATTCTTAAATTGAGTAAATTAAGCATTGAAAGTTCCTAATGGTGATGGATGACGATCATGAAGGCAGCAATGAAAGAATATAGTAGGGCAAAGATGAAGGTAATGTTGCTTGCAGACGACGTTGTGATCTGGGGCGAGGATGAGATGCGGAGGTACAATAACAGTTAGACGTAATAAATGAAAAGATTGAGCAATGGGGATTGAAGATAAATGTGGAGAAGAGTAAAACAATGGTGATGAGTAGAGATAAGAAAGAAGGAAAAGAGTAATCAAAGTAGGAGATAAGGAATTGAAGTAGTGAAACACTTCAAACACTTGGGAAGTGAACTGACTGAAGATGGAAGACTAGATTTGGAAATTAGCAGAATAATACAACTCGGGAGTGCTTTCTACCATCAGGTACGGGGACTAGTATGGAACAAGGATATACCAATTAAGGCTAAAGAAGTTATATACAAAGCATATTATGTTCCTATAATGACATGCAGCAGAAACTTGGACAATGACTAAGAGGGATGAGAGCAGAGTACAAGCAGCTGAGATGAGATTTCTGAGAAGTATGGTCCAGAAAACGAGGAGGGACAGAGTGAGAAATGAAGATATACGGAGAGAACTGGGAGTACAGAAACTAAACTGGAGCAAAACAGATCGAGATGGTTTGGACATGTCAAACGGATGAATGAAGTAAGGCTACCAAGACGTGCACTGGAACATGGATGACAAGGAAGAGAGGACGAGGAAGACCAAGAATGCGTTGGATGGACTCGGTGGAGAATAGTATTAGAAGACGGAACCTGGATTGGAATACTGTGTCGGAGGAGGAATGGTGGAACGACAGAGCAAAGTGGAGAGGAACCATATTTGCCCCCACCCAGTGTCAACTGGAAAAGGGGAAATGAAGATGATAAACAATGAGCACTTCGAGCCATCAGTGAAGAGTTACTCTGCAACATCGAGCACCAAAATTGGATTAAATAAATTGAAAGGAGCATATTTAAGCACAGAACATGAAAAACCCATACATTTTCTTAATGTGGAAGAGTTAACCTTTTATCAGGAAACAAACAATAAAGTGAAAAAATTGTGATCAATAGCATTTCAAATAGCCGGCCCCGTGGTGTTGGGGTAGTGTGCCTGCCTCTCGCCCGGAGGCCCCGGGTTCGATCCCCGGCTCCGTCAGGGATTTTAAAACTGACGTGAGGGTTGGAACGGGGTGCACTCAGCCTCGTGAGGACAATTGAGTAGCTGTCTGACAGTGAGACAGCGCCCCGATCACGAATACCAAGATTAACGGCCGAGGGGACCCGACGCGCTGATCACGCGTCACCCCAATATCTGCAGGCCAAATGGCTGGGCAGCGGTCGCTTGGTCGGCCTTAGCCCGTCATGGGCTGGATAGTGCCAGGGGTTGTTTTTTTTTGAGCATTTCAAATATACCATGAATACCTTAACATTCTCCATAGTCTGTGTGAGTTGGATACTGTTAGGTGATCCCAAATAAGTACCAGCCCATTAAGTTACATTATTTTATTTGATGTAGTGCTTTCAATTGCCACCATGTAACTCTGCTATATGAGGTTTCAGAGTCCTCAAAAGCGGACGTTGTTACATGTATTCAAGAGTTACATAGCAACAATTCAGGGCAATACATGAAACATCAATGTCCATACATCATCTGTGAGCCAACAAGATATAATTATCTGATTATGTTTTATTATCAGTAGTACAAATCGTGATTCCCGACATTAAGAAGTTCCCCTACACACAAAATGGCAGCATCCGTGATGGCATGAACGACACTAAAGGTTTAAACAATACATGTTTAAATTATGTGTTGATATTGCTTCCATGAATAATCACAAGTGATTAGAAATTTTCCACCCTGTCAATATGTATTTTAGGAACATTCTAGTACATGTTTCCAGACATCTTCTTTCCTTCCTCAGCTAGTCCACAAACAAGCGTATGGACATTAAAATGGTACAACTTCACACTACAAACTATACAAAATGCCATGGCCTTCTCTAATGAGTATAGTCATTCTACTTGAATATACATCACATTTGATATTAAAATAATTTATACCTATAAAAATTGGTAAACCTGTATGAGACTCTTGTAATAGTCCTATGAATTCTGAAACAGACCACTTGCATCAGACCATCGTGGCTTTTACATACCTTGTTTCATCTTCTGGAGGACATTACCTATTCAAATTAGTAACCCTGGTCCCTACTGCACCCGAAATGTGTGCCAAATTACGTAAATAATGTTTTTATTTATTGCTCTTTCAACAATGGCAACCATGTTCCGCCAGAGCTTGAATCTCGTTCAACTGTCAGCAAGGCACACTGAACGACACACACCGAGGCGCACAGATTGTTGCCAACATGTGGGATACAAAATACACCACACTAATTAAAGATCATTGATGCATGACAAATGGGCAAGGCAAAAACCAATGGTAGGGATGAAAATTATTGATGTGTTACGATATTCTTGATTGAAATTGGAGATTGTTACCTCACAACTTGCACAATCCATGTCTAACTTGAGACAAACTTGGCGCACTTTCACATTTATGAGACAACACTTTTGTTTTACCATAACGGATATAAAATAGTACCGAATGCACGAGTTGCCAATACTGTCTTTGACGACAATTCACGCGCATAATGGCAGACACAGCTGGACTTTAACCTATATAAGTCGTGAACTCAGGGGGGTGGTGGCGCAGCGGTCAAGCTGTTGGCCCTCACCACGGCGGACTGGATTAGATTCCCGGTCAATGTACGTGAGATTTCCAAAGTGAAATGGCATGTCCTGTGGTTCGGATTCCACGTAGAAAGGAGGTCCTGTGACTTATGATCTTGAGATTAACAGTCACGTAAAACTACCAACTTCCTTCCTTTGTGTGACTGCTGGTATGGCTTCCTTATATTAGCTGATACTGCGGCAATTACCTAAAACTATTGTCAAGTGAGGATCCAGTTCCAACCCCAATCCCACTTCCCCCTTCGATTCCAAAATTTGCCCCATCTCTTTTCCCTTAACCCGCCTTCCTACCAAAGCTGACCCGATCGCTTTACGATCCCATCAGTCCAGACAAAGGGCAATGTCAACACATGCTGTTTGAGAAAAGTGGTTGGTTCCTCAGTTTACGGGCTGCGACTACGCGGTTATGTAGCCCCGGGTACTTTGGGTGTGCGTAGAATCTGTCTGATAACCGTGTTAATTGTGATGGCAGTATGAGTGTGTGATATCTGTAATTAAGGTGAGGACTGCAGACTATCAATTTCCAGTAGTTCCTAAGTTTGCTACCAAATGCTACCATCAATGACACATAGCTGTGAACTTGGCCACTAGATGCCACCACAACCAACACCTGGCGGTGAACGTTGGAACTTAATAGAGCGCTAATCAAATCTAACCTACAAATTTAACATCATACAATTGTATAGTCTGTATAATGAAAGAAGAACTCTGACAGCTGTCAGCCAGCACATGGGTGAATGCCACGTTGCCACTACAGTATAACAGGTTAACTCAGCATCGGTGTTGTATTTACGTGAAACGAGACATTCACCGCACTGATATTATGCAGTTTACGTTGTTACCTGTAGGATCTTTCATCATTTGAGAAAATAAGCAAATACACCTCATAAGGTACACGGGATAATACTGACAGTGAGTGATGAGGCAAGGCCGGCCCCGTGGTGTTGGGGTAGCGCGCCTGCCTCTCACCCGGAGGCCCCGGGTTCGATCCCCGGCTCCGTCAGGGATTTTAAAACTGACGTGAGGGTTGGAACGGGGTGCACTCAGCCTCGTGAGGACAATTGAGTAGCTGTCTGACAGTGAAACAGCGCCCCGATCACGAATACCAAGATTAACGGCCAAGGGGACCCGACGCGCTGATCACGCGTCACCCCAATATCTGCAGGCCAAATGGCTGGGCAGCGGTCGCTTGGTCGGCTTTAGACCGTCATGGGCTGGATAGTGCCAGGGGTTTTTGAGTGATGAGGCAAAGACACTGCGTAAGGCCACGAGTACATTGCAACACTGTCCAGTTACCATGGAGACCATCACCTCACTCGCCACCTTTACACACCTCATCTTATGAGTTGACAGCTGTCAGTTCTTCTTTCGTAATACAGACTATAGTTAGTGGAAGGTTCTTTTACATGCCATAAATCTATGACATGGACTTTACTTCCCCTTTAAAGTAGTCTTGTGTAGTTCGCGAACGAACTAGTTCGGAAGAGCGGGTCCCACAGACGAACTACCGAACTAGTTCCCAGATCCCACGCTTGTTAGTTCGTTCGATCTTTTTCCGCTGACCGACTTGTAACAGCGCGAGAGCGCGGGTCCACCGTAGCTCGTCACATCATCACTCATTGCACAATCACATGCGCTTCGTTCAGTCAGTTCAGTTGATCGAGTGTATCTATTGTTAGTGGCAAGATTGTCAAGTTTCGGCGCGGCAATTGTCAATGTTGGTTTATAATAATAACAGTATAACACACTACTTATGCTAACACGCTAATAGGTAATAACTACCTTATATTTGTAATGTAAGACAGTGGCATTTCATAAATTGAAGTTACTGATAGTTAACTGATTTAGATGTGGGGATAATTCCACAGTTTTATTCAACTTGGTCATTTTGGATTATTTGAAAATATGGCCAATTATTTACAATCGGCGAACTGGATTAACATTACCATTTTAATGAACTGGTTGATAAAAGTTTGGTGCTTTTCAGTCGGTCAACACAAATATTTTTCTTTCTGATTCATCCCTGAAGTTTCGAAATTTGTCTCTAAATAAATCCCTATTATGTGCTTCCTTAATATCAATGTTGGCTTGCTTTAGGTCATTCAATATCCACATGAACCATACTGGTTGTAAAGCTTTAAAATTTTATTAAAGATTTGTTTTATCAGCCTGTCTCATTTAAATGCAAAAAAAAAAGGAATTTTATTTTGAGCATCATGTGTATTATTTTTGTTGTACCATAGAAAAGACTTGGAAATGACCTTCATTGACTTAGAAAAGGCATATGATACATGTCAGTACAGATGGAGTTTGAGAAAGCCAAAAACAGAAAGGTATTGGAGAAGAAGTAATACAAATGATAAAAGCAATGTACAGTAACATACCTGCCAACCTTCGGAAGTCAAAAATAGGAAGATTTTTTAAATATAGATTTCATCATGAGCAGTATACCGTGGCATGGGCGAAAGAGGATACACAAAAGATCTGCGTGTCTTTATTAGCAAAGTACGAATTCAGCATAAAACACAAAAATTTAAACAATCATCAAGTAGTGTGTATGGCCAATATTTAAACATAAAAGAACATAATTGTGTGTTAAGAAAACGGAACATTTTTCTAAACAATTGTCCCACGTGATCGGGACATGATAACGAGAGTTTATGTTCTACGATGAATGCCGTGAACAAACATTCTGCTCGAACGGCAGTATTGTCTTCATTCCCGTGAACAAAAAACGCACCTAATTTTTTGTTCTTCTGTCAACAACTAGCACTATCCTTGTGTTTTTGAGTGTTGCTGTGAGTTACAATGTCAGTTTTTCCACCATGAGAATTATTTATATCGCAACGACACACGGAACAAAGATCAAAATGGTTTCCTCTACTAGATTGTAAAATGAATGGAAATACAGTTTTATAGCTTCCTTTGAACACTTGGAGATAACGTTTCTGAGGTTTTGTCGCCATAACGTGACGAGAGAAACTTTAAAACACACGACGCAAAACATACATCGACACAACTCGTTAAAATAATTAGCTACCGACGCACACATTAATACCTCAAATAAATGCACTAAACGTGACGCTAGCAGAGTATAAATACGTGACGTCAAATGGAGCAAGTCACAAACGCCGCGCGTAGCATACAGGGGGACTCCTAAAGAGATATACAAGATGCCAGGTAAGAATACAAGGTGACTCTTAAAGAGGTGTACAAAATGGCAGAGAAGAATACAGGGTGACTCCTAAAGAGGTGCACAAGATGTCAGACAAGAATACAGGGTGACTCCTAAAGAGGTGTACAAGACGTCACACAAGAATACAGGGTGACTTCTAAAGAGATTGCCTATACAAGACGCCAGATAAGAATACAGGGTGCCTCCTAAAGAGGTGTGCAGGATGTCAGAGCAAATTACAGGGTGACACTTAACGAGGTATACAGTATGTTAGATTCAATTCAAAAACAGGGTGACCCTTAAAGAGGTTTGCGATATATCAGATTCAAATAATGGGCGACTCTTAAAAAGTTGTAAAAGATGTCAGACTCAAATACATTGTGACCCTTACAGAGGTGCCCGCGCGGGAAGCCTAAGTTTATGGGTAATGGAGTCTGTTGACAGAGTCCTGGGGCTTCGAGCGAAGCGAGAAGCCCTCCTAAGCCTTTCTAACATGTGTAGCATTTGTAGCTTGCGTCATTTGAAATGATATAACGTCTAGTCTTTCAAACTGACAGTAATTTTTTTGTTTAAGCAGGGTTCGGAAGAAGAAATTCAGAATCTTGATACCTCATAAAAGAAGGAAAGGAAAGGAAGCTTGTAGTTTAACGTGACCGTTAATCTTGAGATCATGAGCCACGGGTCTCATAAAAGAAAAAGGACCAAGAATTTTATCAGCTCTCAGATATTTGTGATGTTCATTCTTATCTAATCCCATGGCTGTAGAAAATGAGCCATCCCATACTATTCAGAACAGTAGCCATTGTATTCAACTTGACAACATTTATAATCGGATAAATGTCAAAAGAGAAATATTAAGAAAAATGTTCATTTAACTGACATAGCTAGCAGAATGGATGACTGTTGTCCATGTGATCGAATACATGCAGTCCATAATGGCTACCGTGTGGCTCGTAGCTCATTAGCAGCTATACACATGGTAGCGGTGGATGGATATGTTGAATGGGACTACTTCCCCAAGAGAAATGTCAAAAAAAAGTGCAAACTTACAGTAAACGAACTCTAGCCTAGGGTCGCATCAGCAAATATATACACCCCTGATTTTTCTCATACACAGTGGACTCCTCGCACATCAATAATCTTTAACCAGACCAATCATTTTGCCAATTACCATATTTGCTAGGTGTATTTTGTATCCCACATGTTGGTAATAATGTGACGTCTATATGTGCGCATCAGTTACAGTTGAAGGTACCTCATGCACCTGACAAACATGGCAATTGTCTTTGAATGGGTAAGGAACAAAAAAAAAAACATTTCCAGTGCAATAGTGATAATGGACAGCAATTTCAATTGGTAATGACTCCCCAGGTTATTAATAACGGAATATCGCACAATGTGCATATATAAAAACTTTTAGTGTTGAGCACACAGATCCAAATGAGTCATTGTTCCCCAGATTATGAAATAAGGTATAAAAATCATAATATATTATCCAAGTGCAAGTGTAGAATCCAGGATCAGAACTCCTATACAATTATCAGTATGGTGTATTTCATAATTCCACTTCCACTGCACTCTGCAATCACTGCCCAGAACGCTTGTTTGCAGGCCAATAGTTTTCCTAGGGCTAGGTTAGGGTGGGGTTTGTGATGTTCTTTTTCTCAATGAATCACTTAAATAATTAACGTTTTGTATTAAATGTATGTCCATCTCATTATCATGTTGCAGCTACCGAGACACCCGTACCAAATTGATAAGGAAGGAAGGAAGCTTGTAGGTTAACGTGACCGTTAATCTTGAGATCATGAGCCACGGGACCTCCTTTTTACGTGGAATCCGAACCACAGGACATGGCATTTCACTTCGAAAATCTCACATGCATTGACCGGGAATCGAACCCGGACCGCCTTGGTGAGAGGCATTCAGCTAGACCGCTGAGCCACCACGCCCCACCAAATTGATAGGAGTGGAAGCTGGTATAGGGTGCAACTATTTCACTAATTTTGCAACATAACTTCAGACATCATTGTTGAATCATCCACAATAAGCAGAATTTTCCTTTGGATGCTAAATAAGTGCCTCAACCCTTAAATCATATTTGGTAAGAGTAGGCTACCCAATGAAGTTTGCCCTAGATATTCTGCATGAATCAGCTATCACACTTGATCCTGTAACAGGCCAGACCTCTCTGCCACATCACCAAGTGAAGGCGATAGGCCTAAACTTAAGATACCAAATCTACAGTCTAGTCAAATTCAGTGGCCTCATTTTACCATTCTTACGGCCACTAGATTCGTCTCAAAATTATCTCCATGACCTACTCCACCCTATGTTGTGACAATAATATGTCTACAATTAATGGGGGATCTAATGGTGATTATAACAAAAACTTTATTGAGTGCCTGAAATGCAGGAAGGCAAGACTCATTGTAGCCTAGCATGAAATTCCAGTTTAAGATTTTAAAAAAAAACCACTTTCATTCTGATGTACTGATGCCCTACAAAATTAACCTGGTCACATTACAATGCCATGCTTTAAAAATAGTTAAGCCTAAATTCGCATCAGTTTGTTGATTACACAGACACCAAACAATTATAATAATGTATCGTTCTCCCAAGCCCTACAATAACAATTGTATTTCATAAATATGTGCAATAAACACTTGACAAATGTAGCAATACTGCAGTAAACCCATATGGCATACAATTCGTGTAATGCTTCAGCCGCTTTATTAATATAATTGCAGATAATATGAGTTGAGAAAATGAGGCGGCAATTAAACAATGAAAAATACGCAGGGAGCAAAACACCAATTATTTGACAATCGTAACAAATGAACATGAATGAACAGACCATGTGGGAGCAACTATCCTGTTCAACACAGGAGTAATATGTGAAACACATATAAATCTGAGAATATTTTGACAGGCAGCCTATAGGAGGTGAGAAATACAACAAGAATATAAAACTAACAATACCATGACGAAAAAAATACCAAAATTTGCACTGCAAAGCAAATATGGATACCTGTCCCAGGGAGGCTACGACACAACCAAACCAGAAACTAAGCAAGCTGAACTTTCGTCAAACACAACACTCCTCACCAGTCGTTAATTTTCAACAAAATATCAAAATGTAGGGGAGAAATTAGGCAGGAAAATCATAATAGACGATGAAATAAATCCCAACATGGCGGGAAACAACGTTTCATCTAACATGCAATGACAACCAAACCTGCCGGTCATTAGCTTCCATAGTACATGAAATTAGTAATTATGTTTAGCAGAATAATTTCTCGAAAACTTCAACGTACACTCGAAACGGCAGACGGTCCACAACACACACAGAAAACTCAACAAGTAAAATAATTCGGGAAAATGCAACGCTTTGCCGCAATACTCACATGTGACCAAAATGGGTACTCCGTCCAGAAGATCTTCGACGCATGCGCTCCACGTTACTAGGTCCAGTTCCTTAGAGGGGTTCTACCAATCAAACGAACGGACTTCCACATGGTGCAAAATAATGGACAAGAGACTAACTACAACCGCAGCTCGTAAATTTTTATTCTCTTTCTAAAATATTGATCGCAGGAATATTTATATAAAATTGTTTGTTACTTAGCCCTGCTGCCCCTGTCATTCATAAGTTGGAGAAAATATACCAGATGGGAACATTATGTTCATGACCATCGAATGACAGTACTGTTATTCGTGGGCCTGCAGGATTGTTTTCGAAAAATGAAAAATATATGTAGTAAAATATAAAAAAATGTATTCTTGCATGTTCGCCTGAAAGTCACTCACGAATATGTTCACGAAAGGTACCTGTGAACTGTCATGATATGCTTTCATTTCACTTTATTTCTAACCTATAAACCTGGTAGCATGCCCTCCTTGGTAGGGGTACCACCATTTAATTTCCAAATCCCCGAACAAATACCGTACCAAATGTTCGCCGATTAAGCGTGTTGTTTCATTTAGGAACTTGGACATCGTGATCATCATCCCCATGCACTAGGGTCTATATATAATTACCGTATCTGATAACATGTGTGACTGTATTGTCATTATTCGTAATTTAAGCTGTGATTAGGAAGGAGGCGGTCGGGTTCCTAAGTTGGGAACCATCCCTTTATTCGGACGGAGTAGAGGTGGGGAAACCACGGAAAGCCACTTCCAGGTTGGCCGAAGTCAGAATTGAACCCACGCTCTACTCTGTAATTCCAACAAGCCGGAGTGGACCCCGTTCCAGCCCTCAAACCAGAATTCAAATTTCTTGCAGAGCTGTGACCACCAAGTTTCTTTTAATTTTGCTTCAGATAGTAGTGGAAATTTCTCACATGTACTTGAAATATTCCCCTTCTTTCAAGTCTTTATTTTTCATTATTCCAAGCTTAATGTGGGGACGTGGAAACGCAACTTTATAAGGACTCTCAAGACTTTGGCGCACAACATTCTTAGAACCGACTTCATAATTTTCTTAGTCCGGTGATTAACTCGTGCCAGCTATCCCACTGACAAAGAAAGCATGTGGATTTGGTTAACCAATTTGTTGATCCAGCAGTAAAGTAAGAACTTTGAAATCACCAAAAATTTCCCTGTTGTGCACACTGTAGTTCAGTCGCAATAAGACGAGTTGCAAATTTGCGTGTGATATTTTGAGGACCACTGAATAGGCAACGGGCACAGAACCTAAAACGTTCCTGGTATGGATGAGGACACCCTTTAAACTTCGCTTGGAAGCATTAATAAACCGTCTCCATTCACTTGGGCCATAGTTTGGAGTTCCAAGCTTTAGTATAAGTTATTTCACATTACAACAATATACAAGAAAAAAGGATTGAAAACGTCTTCTCGTTGTGGGTACCAGTAGAATGATGTCCTGGCCACAGCCTTTTTGTTCTGGGAGTCTAAACATAACACAGTTAACTCTTTAGGGTTGGCAAGATCCATTACTAAACTCATTTAATTCATTCTAGTTAAAACACTCACATTTTGCAGCACCCGATTCGGGTAGATCACTCGACACGATTTCCCTCACTTCTACATCAAAGTCGGGTAGAAACAGTGAAGATAATCTGGTCAAATTGGGAATGGTACTTCAGGCCAAGACCAACTACAATCCTCAGACCTTAATGTAGAAAAAACATGGCGGCGATGGTTGCCCTACCAATAGCTAAGATCATGTCATCGGGGCTGTCACAGTTCGTGTAAATTATTAGTTTTACTCACCTAAGAGCATAAAAGATATTACAAGACGCGACTAGGTTCCGAAGAAATATGCATCAATAATTCAGTCTTACCTGAATTAATTTATCAATATAGTGCTGGTCTCGAATTATAGGTTTCTTCGTCTTCACCCAAGGGCCAGCTACAATAGGCGCACTGTTTCTGTGGTCGAATAAGAAGCTTCTTGGCGAGTTATCACGATTTGCATTTAAGTTTAGTAATTATAGATTAATATTATTAGCATAAAATCAAACAGATTCTGAAGTAGGAGAGAACAAAGTACCCGGTTACTGAAGTGCTGTCCCAGCACATGCAGAGTATTTGTGTACACAATCGGAATGAGAATAGTTGCCTGAAATAATCGAACCAACGCTATAGAGATACAATTCAATTAAGACATCTCGTAGAATTGCCTAAAATCTCGGCTAAAATATCACACCGAATTAGTTGATTGAAATATGCAAATAAGTCGTCGTGTGGATATCTGAACATAATCATGGAGATTACCACACACAAAGGACACGATAATATGTTACCATCTAACCTATTAAAAAATCGCTGTTACCGTTTGGAATAGTTGTACGCTGGAAATAGTAGATTTAGTTAAGTAATGTAGGTAGGAAAGCACCATATCCCTCTTACGGAATTATCGCGGCACACCATCTCGCAATATAAGTACATAATTGGCAAGTTACTCACAACACTTTATTACACACATCATAATAAAAAATAACTTGCAAGCTGTAAGAATCACAAAAGTATGAATAATGACGGAACACAATGAGTTCACTGTTTGGCACAGGGGAAACAACTTCCTTAACCAATAAAACAGAAGTTCACTGTAATATTTGGCGTGTATACAAGGCAGTGTAGAACATCTGCTAGACTGGTAAGGATTTACGGAGGCACATGAAGCTGAACGTTCAATATAACGTCAACGGTTTGATCTTGCCGTAGATGCTCATTGCGTTTTCCCTTTACGTACTTAAGTTCGACATTACCGGTACTGAAATGTACTAAGTTATTATTATATTGTCACGAACTAGCAAATCATTGCGGTGTATATTCTTGAGACACTTCAATTAATGCTTTAGTCTTAGGTACTTCAACGTCTGCAGTAAATGACACAATGCCATCGGTCGACTGAACAATCATCACACAATCGAACCAGTCCATAATAAGCGTATTATCACATATTTACACACGATTGCAGTACATTAACGCGAACTGGATTTAACAGACATACTGAAGACACTAAAAATTACAGATGAGCAATAGTTTATCCCAACTTTCATCAAACGAAGCTAATCAAAGATAATATTGTATCCCAGCAACGAATGTAAACAAATAATATCTCGGACTTCCGCATACGCCATTTTCACACTTTCGATACCTGCATTAAGGTCTGAGTATTGTAGTTGGTCTTGTTCAGGCCCTTGAATGACTGATCGAAAAACCGAATACACAATTTGCTTTTTAATTTTAAAATTGTATCTCTTCACACCACATGCACAGATGTAGCAGTCTTTACTATTGTGATTAGATTTGATTTGTATTTATCCATTTGATCTATTACATACGGTAGGCCTACTATACATTTTTGATTTAAGACACGTCACGAATTACATCTATAAAATAAAAGAACTTACAGGTATATTTTACAAATACAATAACTATTTATACCGGTAACATATTATAATAATATATCTTAAGAGATGCAATCGTATTGGACAACTGTTTACACCTTACTATGACAATATGAAAACTTAATTCTATAAATACAACAACTTACGGCTAGGTATTAAAATTAAAATAGAAAAGTAAAATATAATTCTAGATTTCATCGATCCTATTCTCTAAGATATTCAACTACAGCAATGGCACTGCAGCTAAGCTTTCAACATTCTTTCAAAGGTTTTTATTTTTGGGGCCAATTTTATATACTGAGGTAGTTTATTGTATAATTTAACTCCTGTGTGAAAAGTTCCTTTTTGATATAAGACATCTCGTAGAATTGCCTTGATTTTGTCTTGTGTTATGCCTATGAACATCATTGTTTGTTTTAAGAAAACGTCTTTATTCATTAAATTCTAAAAAAAAACATAATACCGTACTTTCAAAGATATGAATGCAGGACAGTGGGAGGATGTTTAAAACATTAAACAGGGGTCTACAAGATTCTCTAGTGTTTACACTTGCCATAATTCTAATCACCCAATTTTGTATCATAAACGTGCTTAGCACTTCTGGTGACATACCCCAAAATGCATGTATGATCCCATATCTTAAGTATGAATGGAAATAAGTAAAATATGCATTTCTTAATATGTGCATGCTTGTGCAAGTTTTCTAAATACGTATCTCAAAGCACATCGAGTTCAGTTTAGTATTTAGATATTGTATATGCTTATTCCCTTTCAAGTCATGTTGTATCCATATTCCTAAAACTTTGTTTCTGATTTATTTTCTATTTGATGACCATTTAATGTTATATTGGGCGTCGCAGGATTCCTATTCTGTATAGTGTGAAAAATTAGAGATACTGTTGTTTTTTTATTTTATTTTTTTTATTATTATGAAGCGATTATCTTGTGACCATTTGGTTAATTCTTCTGTACAGAGTCAGCAGACTGCTGTGAGATCTTTTTAGTTTCACATTTTATTATGAGTGTTGTATCGTCTGCAAACAACATTTTTCTATGAGATTCAACGTTCTGTGTTATATCATTGATATGTAGAAGAAAGAGTAGTGGTCCCACAACCGATCGCTGGGTACTCCAAAATTAATAATACACTCATTGGACAATGTTTCATTAAGGAGTAATCTGGTGCCATCATCCTTGTGTCTCAAGCTTACTATTTGTTTACGCCAAATTAAGCAAGACTCTGTCCATATATTAGCTAGACCTCTAACACCATATTGATTTTGTTTTGTAAGGAGGATTTTATGGTCAACAACATCAAACGCTTTCGATAAATCCAAGAATAGGCCAGTTACATGTTCCTTATTGTCAATTAATTTCAGTATACTATTACTACATTCATAAATTGCTGGCTGAGTAGAATTTTCCGTTCTGAATCCATGTTGTGAGTTTGATAGTATTTTATTTTTTACTATAAAACTTATCACTCTCTTATACATGATTTTTTCCACATTTTTTTTCAATACCAGTTGGTAAGGTATTAGGACGATAGTTATCTAATTCATCTTTTGAACCTTTTTTTGTGCACTGAAATTACTTTTGATAGCTTCAAAATATCCGGGTAAGATCCGGAGAGAACTGTTTATTAAGTGCGTAAGTGGATTTATTATATTTTCTGCACATTTCTTTAAAATTGCATCAGGCATGCCATCAATGCCAGAACAGATCTTTTATTTTATAGATGTAATTTCTGACGTGTCCTATATCAAGAATGTATTGTATACATGTAATTGATCAAATGGATAAATAAAAATCTAATCTAATCTAATCTAATCAAAGAATTTATTTTTTACCTCTTTTATAACTCTTCTTACCTCATCACTTGTCACATGATTAATAAATAAAGAATCACTGCATGTATTTATTTTATTATTAGTATTTAGTGTATTTACCTGTGATTTATTTAATAAATTTTGTTGAATTTCCAGAAAATAGTCATTAAAAGTGTTTGCTATTTCCTATGGATTATTAACCACTTTATTTTTGCAGGTCAGTGTGATGTTCCTTTTTATTTTAGCAGATTTTCCAGTTTCTTTCTTCATCACGGTCCACATAGCTATGTGTTATTAGATGATTGGGAAACAAAATTATCATTATGCATTTTCTTTGCTAGTCTTATTACCATACTTAATATGCTAGTGTATTTTTGTAGTATAAATTGAATTCAGGTGTTGTGTGGTATTGTATAGATATTTTGTGCAGAATTTTCTTTCTTTGATATGAATTTATAATCCCTGTGGTTATCCAATTGCTAGTTTGGTATTTTAATAGCTCCTTGTTTAAAGGGGAATGCTGTTTCAAAATAGTGTTTTAGGGTACTGTTAAATGCATTAAATTTATCATTTTCATTTTCTAGTGTGTACACTTCTGACCATGTTTCCTTATTTAATAAGTCATTATAAATATGTAACATTTGTTTCAGTGAATGACCTGCAGTTTGATTTTATTCCATTTTCATTATTATTGATTTTTCGGGTACTTCAAAGCTCAGTATTTGTCCATGGTGGTCACTAAAACCCGGGCAATAGACTTCTATTGAATGGTGATATTTATCTTTATTTATAAAAATTTGATCAGGAGTGGTTTTACTATATTGTATTATTCTTGTTGGGGCATTTATTGTAGGTTTCAGTCCACAGGAAATTAGTAACTGTGTTAATAATTCACAATTTCTATCACATTTTAAGAAATCCACATTTACATCCCCACAAATTATTATATTGAAATTTACTTTGCTCATGTTATTGAGCAACAATTCTAATTCATCTATAAATTAACGAAAATTTCCTGACGGAGAACGGTATACCCATACAATTATTAACTTAAACTGCTGTATTTTTACGGCGGAGAATTCAAAATCCTTTTCCATAATTAGATAATCATAAGCTGTTAACTGTTCATGATCTACATTATTTCTTAAGAAGATACAAGTACCACCATGGCTAATATTAGATCTAGAGTATTTACTAGCTAGTATAAACCCTGGGAATTGAATTAATTCATGTTATTCCTCTTTCACCCAATGTTCTGAAATGTGTCGTCACGTGCCGGATGAGCAGCTCTCGAGAGGGAGCATGCGGCAGATCCACCCACTGGCAAGACAGTTTAGTGGCCCGCACCCCTCTTGCTCGCCACTGGGTGCAAGACAAGCCTCCAGGACTCATGTAATCACATTATAGCTCTGGATTGAGCGAGAATGGGCTGGAGAAGCCACCAACAGGTATAAAAAAAAGCAGCGAACCCCTTCCTCCACACCCTACTCTACGGGTGAAATATTCGAACTTTTCGAACTATTTTTCGGCCTCAACCTTCGAGACATCATCAAAACTCTAGACTGGCAACATAAATTCTTTAATGACATCTTGCGGAATGGTCGGTTTCCATCCCTGCTCAAGAGAACTAAAATAGTTGCCATTTTAAAGCCTGTGGTGTATTCTTGGAATACACGGTATGAGAGAATATAATTTTAATGCTCTTTGCATGTTTATTTCTTACTTTTTATCAAACACCAACAGTGATCTTCTAGTTTCTCTTTGGTGGTCATGTCTCTTATGTTCTTTGTGAGTCTGTTCTAGATATATATCTTCCATGACCCACCTAGCGTCATCTAGCAGCGAATCTCAGAAGTTCCTCAATTCTTCCCTGTACAAGAGGACTTACTTTTCAATTTGGCCACCAGATCTCGTCGCCATCGCCAGCTATCATCTCCGTGATCAAGAGAACTTCGTCTACCTTTTCACCCACAATGCTGTGCTAGTATCGCCTGCTATCAACTCTTTGAAGACCATTCATCAAGAAGAATTTTTTAGTTTTATAAAGTTGTCTATTCTGTTATGTTCTCCTTTTGTCTCTTACCCCCACTCTTTTTCCTTCCTTGGTCCCTCCGCGCTTCGCTGAGCATATCTCACTTGCACGTCGGCAGTTGACCCAGTCAGTCAAGGCTCAACTAGAGCCAGTCTCCTCAAACCAAGAGACACTCTCTACATTCTACGCCATGTTGGCACATTAAGTTCATACGTCAAAGGGAACTTCACCTTCGCCATGCAACAAAGATAAGTACATACTTCAGGTTCTAACCTCATCTTCATCGGTTTTACTATCTTCATGCTTTTAACGATTATTTTATAGGCAGTGTGAGAAATTTATTTGTGGCAATAATCATCCTTCGTGGGATTTTCCATGTTGGGCTTCTGTCCAATTAAGCCAATCTTTGTGAAAAGCAGCATTTCTTATGCTTATTAAATGAGAGATCTTCTCACAACGGGGGATTTTATAGAATACCCACTGTCTATAAATATTAAGCTTGTTCCACCGCTGGAGTATCTTTGGTCCTATTCTTCCATTAGGATCGTTCTGGAACCTTCCAGAGTCTGCACTTTATCTACAAGTCACGCCGTCATGTATCTTTCACTCACTTGTGGGAATGCCATTTCAAACTAAGGAATCTTCCTTATAAATTACTGCTCAATAGCTAAATTTTCTTCCACCGTTGGGATTTTTTCTGGCGCATTTAATGATAATCTACAACCTTCTTAAGCAATAGACTTTCGCCTATCTAGTGCAACCAGTCATTTTCCACGATTGCAATAACTTTCTTTGCCATAAACTTTTGCGCTACTACAGTGAACTTCTCATCCATTTCAACGAATTATAGTGATAAACAGTGTTCTTTCAGTATTTCTTCCGCGTCGCGCTCGTCCGATTATTATAAACACGGCCATGAACATTTACCTTTCATCCCAATTGCTCTTTCCTAAACCTTTTACTAACAAGCCATAATAAAATTGTTACTGTAGGTCTTTTTCAATAAGGTGTCAATCTAAAGATGTGCCCTCCCATTTTTTCTTATGTGTAATTAATTAACTTCTGCATAACTACGTGTCTTGTACACGGTTCAAATTATCTTGTTTCTCCCTTCTAATTTAGGGGATACAATTCTTTCAACTTATAAGTGAGTTATTTCTAGGTTTCCCAAAAGGGAAACTTGCCCCATTTGTCTCGTGATTCCTATTTAAACATAGGAGGTCTAGAACCTTCTTTTTGACTTTCTCTTCAGGTTTCACAGTAAGTGACCTGCCCTATTTGTGTAACTACTAAAAGTAATGCTGCTTCAATACAAGAAGTTATAGAAACTTCTATCTTATTCTTCCTGTTTTTGTTATTGTTATTTTCGAAGTTGTTACTCTCTCTAGAATATTCTCTCAGGAATTTCTGAAAGTACACACCTTGTACTCGATTTAATGTCTAAACTTTAATCACTTCATTTGTCTTTTTTAAATCTTACAAGGATTTCAGTACATATAAAGGTTTGTAACCTAAAGAATTGTTAATTGCCTGGAGCAAACGTCAAATGTTTTCTGAGGTCTGTGACCCCAAAATTGTTAACCAAATTGAAAATATATATTTGTTAAAGTTATCAACTTCTTTTGAATTGTTAAATAAATTAAGCGTTTCTTTTCGCTTTTTAGTTTTTCTAGTACAATAGTAAGGCAAGATCCTGTCTTCCTTGACTCTTCCTACTCAATGCCATTAAATCTATTGATAGGGCTTCCACCACTCGTTGCATTTGAGCAAGAAATCTTAGCTGTCATCTCGTTAAAGTTTCTCTTAGCTTTAATAGCTAATTCTAACTGGCCAGTAAGGCAAGCACAGCTCGCTACGCCAGCTACCTGCTTGTGGAGATCCTCTCCGAAAACTTATGGTTGGTTTTCCAAAAGATAAGTGTTTCTCTTTGCCTAAATTTTTAGTCGGCTCCTTGCTGGGTAAAAGCTTAGCCATTTCCAAATGCAACTATTGGTGCACTCACCAAAATTATTCCCAAACGTATAATTCTTTTATCACTATCCTTCTTAGAAGCACTTGGTCGCTTTTTCAAGAACTCTACAACCTCGAAAACTGGAAATTCCAAACCTGATTCAAATTATTGGCATTCTCCGAATTACTTTTGCAAAAACGAATTTCTTTGAACAGACATACAATAAATGTGTTACTCTCTGTCTTGCCAGACCATCACCCTTCCCCATAGTAGGCATATGCATGCTTGAGAGGGAATACACTAACGCCACTCTCCTGCAAACCGCCCAAGTCCTAGCTGCGTTTCCCGTCAGCTTCGACCAGGTCCTTACCCACTTTAGATATCAGAGAACGGATTTGCAGTGGCAACCGCCTCTGAGTGCATTTAAAGTTAAATTTATAACTTTTGTGGGACTCTCCTCCTATTTCTCTCTCCTTTTTCTCCAGTCCGAAACCTACCTCCTTTTCTTTATCATCTTCCCTTGGTGGTTAGGTTATTCCTCAGCCAATAATCTACCCAGCCTGGAAAAAACTTAAATTACTCTCTTAACTATATGTTACAAACTACTCGTAAGAATGGTTTACAACATATCATCACAGGGGTGTATATAAGGGGGTGCCCGGGGGCTATACGTCGCTTAGTAACAACAGTACTTGATAAGTACCGGTATATTAGTTTTTAATGCTTCTTTCCATGTGAATACTATCAAGTGAGCAAGATGATTGTATTAATAAATAGATTTAATTGCAGCCAATGGCCATTCGTTTAAAAAAAAAGTAGGCCTGCATCATTCACTACAAAATTCTGTTAGACACTTAAGCCACTGTTTGCAATGTAGCACGGCATAACGTTTACAGATATCACCACACAATTCACATACACACACACGCCCCACTTGGGGCATGGAAGACTTTTACCACACACACTCGGAACTGAAAACAGTGAACAGCAAAACGAGTCACTGAGTGGAGCAGGTCGTATCCTGCCCTCATCCATTCTTGGTTGTGCATTGCTTCCGTTCCATAAAAATCTTCCCATATTTTTCTCTTCTTGGATTGTAACTCCAACGACAAGGCCTGGTAGGATCCAGTCAATGGGAGCAGCATCCCCATCTTAAATTGATCTATAAAGAAAGATTCTCTAGCCAATTCGTACGTGAGCCTGGACGGAGTGTATTTAGAAACACACAACAGCTTCTTTATGAAGGTGGATTTAACCTGCTCGATCACTTTGAGGTCACTTTTTGTCAGATAAAACCATATGTTTTCCAGTCCGTAAGAAATCATTGGTACAACTTTCGCATTAAACAGCTTCATTGCAGTCTGCACGGATAGTCTGCGCAGGAACTGTATTTCATTCATGGCTATGACTGCACAACTCGCTCTTCTCTTCACATGAAGGGTGAACGATGTACCAGATGTCTGAAAAGTCACTCCGAGGTAGTTGAAGGCAAAATAGGCACGTATCTCTCCTTGTAGAATAGTCGATACCCGATTCTTAAAAACCATGTGAACTGTTTTATCCTCGTTCAGCTGGAGTTCATTGTCAGCCACCCATAGCATTAGACGGTCCATACACAGCTGAAGGTCAACAAGGTTTGCAGATGTCATACCATCTGCATATAAATACAGGGAGATATGACTACTTAGGCAACCAAAGATCTCGGCAACGTCCGCTGTAGCAAGATTGAAAAGTAGTGGGCTTGATGGGTCTCTCTGAAGAACACCGTACGTTTGGCTGATGGGTCGAGATGATTGTAAATTGCCTTATATGATTACCTCATTGTGATGAAGTATGCTAGTTAGTACTCTTGTCAGGTAGTGGTCTCTTCCGAGCATAAACTGCAATTTCACCAGTATTCCTCGGTTGAGGAAGTCGAACGCCTTTTTGAAGTCGATGAAAATAACGTGAAGCTTTCCTCCGCGCTGATTAAGGGCCTCCTGAATGTTTCCTATAAGGTTTGACACATCGTGTAAAGTAGACCGACCTTTCCTGAAACCGAATTGCTGGTCCGGAATCCAATCTAAAGTCACTTCAGTCAGACAATCACATATAATCTTACTGAAGGCCTTGAATGCCGTATTTTCGATGGCAATTCCTCTGTAAGAGTCTAGTGACTCGGGACTTCCTTTTCCTTTACAAATAACCTTCAGGAGAGCCATTCTCCAGGTGTGTGGGATCGTATTCGTCTCTATGCATTTATTAAATAATGCAGTCCATAAAGTGGCCATGTACGGTAAAGCTTCCTTTAGATGTTCATTAAAAATCTGATCTGGACCTGCAGCATTATGGTTCTTCAGACCTAGCACTGTGTTCCTAACCTCTTCTTCCGCAATCTTCAGGAAGTAGATATATGCTGAGGGATCAGTGGTGGTAATTTGCGAATGGAACCCCGGTCAGCATCTGAAGGAAATGATGTTCCCACAACTGCACTGGAATTAAATGGTCTTAGTTGTGTTTGACATTAACCAAACAAAAATCACAAGAAATTGGTTGAAAAAGTGATGTCAGATAGCCTTGAAACTCATCATTTTGCACCAAATTATACAAGTTTCCCTGGGAGAGCCGCAGACACCCTATTCTTTTGGGACTATATCATCCCCCCTAACCCCCGGTTGGGCATCCCCCAAAATAAAACTCTATATACGCCCCTGTAATATCAGCCCAATCCTTCCTTCCAATACATACAAGTCGAACAAGCCGGATTCAGACCCATTAGAAGCTGCTGAGATCAGGTTTTGGCACTTACAAGTCACATTGAGAATGGATTTCAAGACAATAAGAAGACCATTGCAGTTTTTGTGGACTTGACCTCAACGTATGACATAATATGGTGACAAGGAATGATTCTGAAATTCTTGAATATTAATCCTTGTAAGACCCTCACCACTCTACTCGATAACATGCTATGCAGTAGAGTATTTAAAGTACATTTAAACGGCCCCGTGAGCAAGCCTTACAGCCTAAGTAATGGTTTACTACAAGGGCCAGTTCTTGCGCCACTACAATTCATCATCTGCACCACAGACCTTCCGCCAACTACTTCCAGGAAATTCATGTATGTAGATGACTTCGCTCCGACCGCCCAGGCCAATGATTTCAAGGCAGATGAAACGATACTTACATGTCCCGGTGCTTAGCTCTGCACTTCCCCATCCCACTCCCCCGGTGTACTAATGCAGCGTAAAACATTTGCCACGCTGACCATGTCTGTGTCTGATAGAAAGAACCTACTGTCACGGGCGTCAATGTTCTCAGTAGGGAAGCATTCGACTCGTTCCCCGCACCGCCCTACACCCCGCTCTCATCGCTGAGCTTTAAACGTCAAGTGCACAGCTGCGCGCCGGTATCTATACAAAGGACCTCCAAAAATAAACCAAATATTTCAATACATGACCACTTAACTTAAACATAACTTCAACAAGACCGACGTTAGCTGCTTCCATGTAAATCATCAAAGAGCCAGTCATATACCTCAACTAGAATTCAGAGGCTAACGATAACAATATGACGCTCACCCAAAATATCTGGGAGTTACATTGAACCGGACTCTGACGTATAAAAACCATCTTGGTAACACCGTAGCAAATATCAAACCTAGGAGTAACATCTTGCACGAGCTCAGTGGAACGGGTTGGGGCGCAACTGCAACGGTTCTGCGAACGTCAGCTCTTGCCTTAGTCTACCCAGTTTCTGTTGTCCTGAGTGACTTAATAGTGCACACACTGCAATAGTTGATACGCAAATGAATAATACGATGTGGAGAATATCAGGCACCATCAAATCCACACCTTTTAAGTGGTTGCCAGTGGTGTCCAACATCCATCCATTTAATGTACGAAGAAAAACAGCTCTGCAAAATGTATGGCTGAAAAGTCGCAGTAATTCCAACTGCCCATACTGTGATGTTTATTATTCTCCTAATGGGAGTGAATCAGCACCACAACAAGTTCCACAGTTGGACAACTAGAAGTAATGGTCATTCACCTGACGTACGGTGGTGAAACCACTATAGACCTTTATACCGGATGGGCGCCATCGTGTCCAATTACCATTAGGACATCGAAATATACATATAATCAGACTTACCATTATATACCTCAGCTGTATAGACTCTTATCACTCAGCCCGTGGGGAAACATCCAGCTTCCAACCAAAATGATATGTACTAAGAGAGGACAGGTTCGGTATTATAGCTAACTAGTGGAGCCGTGCGAGAACTCTCGCATAATGGGTTGTGCACGCCCCATGAGTACAGACTACCCACGCGGCGCTTGTGCTATGCGGGCTGTAGGCGACAGAGTTCTCGCAGGGGCTATCGTCTTGTTTAATTGTTTAAAAGCACTTTATAAACAAATACATGTATTTCCGTTGACTTTTCAAGAAATGCAAGATTTTTCCTGTACTATTGAGACGATTTGGAAGAATTTGGTACAAACCACACCTTCTAACTCCTTCTGGTTTAGGAGCTTGAGTTTTGTGATACATACATCTTAGGCTTAGCGTATTATAAAATAAGATTCTATCAACCAGAATTAAACACGGAAACTGAAATTGAATTTAATTATAATAAAAAGATCACTTATAAAACACATGCTAATGGAAGACGTAGAATTTACTATTAACGTGGCGTCTAAATAAAGACGAAGCGGAGACATATTACTTTAACTTATTGCAGAATTAAAATGAATTTACAGTTAATTTGCCCAACGAAAGAGTGATTAATTTGAAAAGAAAAAAACAGAGAGATATGTCATTCATAATGTCATTTACGCTCACCAGTGCTGACTTCATGGTAGGTTATGCTTAACTTCGAGCAAATCTGTTGTCTTCTGTACGAGATCGCCGTCATCTTCTTGAAAATTCTTGATATGTAGAATTATAGCGTTGCGTGAGATGGAGATCTAGCTTCAAGAATCCCATTGATGACAACAGCCTAAGACACACCTGTTATCATCAATATGCGTGAACGAGATATGTCCCCAGCATACTGCAATCGTAATAGTTTATGAGCTTAGAGATGCTCAAAAGTAGACTAGACTGACCATCAACATGATTTATTTATCGTATGGCTTTTAGTGCCGGGAGTGTCCGAGGACATGTTCGGCTCGCCTGAGTCTGTAGCTGCTTCCAGCGGACACCCTAAAGGGTGAGCTATTTCAAGTAGTTCCAACTTTCACCACCAGATATCAATGATACCTAGTGGTGAACGTAGGAACTTTGATAGAGCGTGATAAACGAATCTGACTAAAGAAAAAGGATTAAATGGAGTGACTCTCCGTCCCCGGGTTGAGTCTTTTAAAACTTCTTGACATCCCTTTCTCCAGCACCCCTCACATGTGGTCGTAGGCCAATCTCTTCTTGCTATGCCGACCCCAAGTCTCCCACTCCATCAAATTGGGTTGTCGTCAACGTCCTGATTTGCTCAGGAGTAGCGTGGATCTGATTCTGGGAATTTCAGGTCTTATAGCCAAATAAGGATATGCTGTACGTCAAAAGCCTTGCTTCCCTTGTCCTCAGTAAGCTTGACCTCACATGAACCAAGTTCGTGGAAAAGCGCCTCAGAGAAGCGTCAGTTCTTTTCTGCTCCAATTCTGGGAAATCGTCCAGAATAACTTGAGTTGCAACATCTACTCTGCCTCGCTAAATGACTTAAAATATCTGTTTCTTCTCGATTTTGCCCTAGCTCTAAATTTATAGTATTCATCTATCGAAAATCTTCCATTAGCTCCAATTGAATATAAACCTATTAAAATACCCTCTCCTTCCATATAAATTGATATCAAAAATAATTACAATAAAAGATAAAATTAAAATTGCGTGGGTGGTTATTATATATCCCAACGTTCATGTAGGTTGATTAAAATATCATATTACAGCACCAACTATGGAAATATCTCATTCGCCCCAGTTTATCGTGCGAATTTACTAGGCAAAATCGATACGATAAACTAAAGACACATCATCAAAAAAAAGTAATACATATATATATATATATATATATATATATATACTGTACCCATTTCACATGGAGAATGCTTGATCATCACCTGGCTTGCTACTGCGGCTTCGAGGCGTGTACCGTTCAGCCCACAACACGATCTCACATTCAGATATGAAAGCACTTCAGGATCTACAAGACTACATTGACAACTAAACATGTTACAATTAATATGAGTTTATTTACTAAAAATTCCCAGGAAAAATACAAATTCACATAAAACATCAATATTTTGGAATAAATCCAAAATAACAAAAATCAAAATCCATAAATTCTCAAAAATCATTTAAATCTACACCCTAGCTTTATCTTGCTTAGCTCAACTGAGCTGATATCTATCCATAAACGTCAATACAAATTTTCTTTCTTACAACATTTCATTTCTATTCATTAAAGCAAAGAGCGTGCCTATCATTTATGAAAAGTACACTAAGGCTTTACGGACATTGACCGTATCATTACAGTCCCTTCAGGGCTTTATTTTATCTTTATTTTCATTGTTTACTTATATTTTCAGTTACTTTCAAACTGTATTATTTCTTCCAGTTAAGCCTTAGATTTAAACATTTACACAACAAATCAACAATTTTAACATGCCATGACTCTTACCCACATCCTTCCAACTTGTTTCTCATTCTCAAGGGGCATCCATTAATGATGTATCATGTGCTATCACTTCCTTTCATTACTTAGTTTACTTACAAACTCAATTTTTGGTTTACAGGTATTTCTTAGTACATTTCTGAGGCAGAAATCGATTACTTTCTTTACAAACTTATTCCTTGACTACTATGGTCAAATATTATGGAATACTTCAATCTTAGTGTGGGGACCATCAATCACTTCAATCATTTACATTATATTCTTGTAACACCATTATTTATAAAAATTGCATAACCTTCCGTTTTATTGCCAATACCTATTCAGATCATAACACTCCTGTACACAGAATATCCATTGTATTAGCTCCCCTACGGTCGGTGAAGGCCGGTCGGGTCACCAGACTCTCCCTCAAACTACTTAGCTTGTGTTTTATTACCTGGTCTCGCTTCTCATTCATTCACCCCTCGCGACTTTCCTGTTTACCTCTTCCCTAAAAAATGCATATGATAATCCAAGCTCACTCTTTAATTCAACCTCATTTTATTATAACATTTATTTAATTTCTTCATAATCAGTGCAATATCCCGAGATCACGACGATTTATAACTTGGAAGGTTGATACCCGGAGATCGTTATCATGCCCTGACTTCGTCCTTCACATTCATTTCTCATACTTTTATTTGGTCGGATACACAACAATACTGGCCAATAGGATGGGTTATATAACACTAGGCTCGGAAACTCTACACGCCTCCCCAGTTATATCATATCTCGTAGAAACCTCTTACTCCTTCCAGACTTACTTATACTTGGCAGATGCCTGAACAGGACTTACGCTGCCAATTACCATACACTTGAAAAGTGGACAATTCAGAGATCTCGATCATACCTGAACTCTGGCTTACTTATATTGGCCTGGGCAGGACTTACTGCCTCCCAGCGGGTCAAACCCTCGTACAACAATAATATTCCGACGATTTTCCGATAATTAGCATACACACAGCTATTCCAGTGGGAACCATTTCATCCACTTTGGGTGCAACCCATAATATACCTTTTTATTGATCACTCGAATATGCCTGTTATGGAATACACACTAGCTAGCCTGATGCTGCTTAATATTTATTATTTATTGGCCCTTTCTGGCAACAAAACTTTTAATAACTTGGATTTTCATTGCGTACTACAAATTCTCAATAACTCAACTTCACTTATGTCACGGTATTACTTTACTGGTCTTTACTTAAGCATTTTTCCCTTTTAATTTGGCCTATAGCCTACAACTTCATAATATATTTCCAAGGTGTTCGTTTATCACCATTTACTTTGATTCGTTAAATTGATGATCCGAAAATCATTATTACTACATTACTTTAAGGTATCCCAAAGATCCTTTAATATTCAATTACTTTCAACTAGAGCTCATTATCATATTAATTCATTATTACTTCATCATTACCTACGGAACGCAATTACTCAATGTATTAACTCATTATTATCGGAGTATAGAAATTCAATACTAATTATTATTAGTATATTGGTGCTCATTGTATTATCTTTATAATCGATTTCTCCTCTCATATATCAATTTTTGATTATTATTAATTATACATTTTACGGGTTTCAATTTACTATGCACTTTAATTATTTCATTCTCGTATTTGGCAAACTTCTCTTTGTGGTTTTTCCAACACATTTTGATACTAGTAATTTATTTACAAGTGCATTTACTTATTTATTTCATACATTTCAAAATTATTGATCAGCACATGACACAACATTTTAGGATAATGAAAGATTTCTTACTCACCCCATGTGACGTTCGGTTCATGACCAAATCTTTGGATGTCTTCACCCATCTAACTGCTTCAACAATGCATTTTTACACAAAAATGGACCATCTTCATTCTCTGGACTTCAATATTACACTTTTTCACTTTTTGATACATTATTTTTACACAAAAACCCTTATTACACTTAAAAGCACTTATTTAATTTTTACATGACACACGAACCATAATTCAGCGTTTTGCGGTGCAACATCACGGAGTTGATGATCTTGAGGCGCCCCGTAATCCGCATTGAACGTGTGACTTCGCCTTCTCTGAATCTCCTACTTCTGTTCAACCTTTCTTCGGTATAGTCTTTCTAATATCTCTGCTACTCGTGGCTTTACTGATTTGACCTATTAGTTCTTAGGCGAAAATGTTCGTAATATTTGCCGCCACTCTTTCTCTTAAGGGGGCGTGGTGGCTCAGCGGTCTAGCTGTATGCCTCTCACCAAGGCGGTCCGGGTTCGATTCCCGGTCAATGCATGTGAGATTTTCGAAGTGAAATGCCATGTCCTGTGGTTCGGATTCCACGTAAAAAGGAGGTCCCGTGGCTCATAATCACAAGATTCACGGTCACGTAAAACTACAATCTTCCTTTTTTTTCTTTCTCTTAACTCTATATATCGCAACTTTCGTGATTCTATAGCTTGGCTTCCAATTCGAAGTCCATACTCTCCTATTTCTGTTTCTAGCTGCTATATTTCTCGAATTATTATTCTTTTCTTTGACTTCGCACTTTCGCAATATTTCTGCACTATGAAGTTTCAAATTAGTGTTCTTTAAATATCCCCTTTGGGATTTTAATGTTCTTTGAAACACCCTGACTTTCGTGTAACGCACTCGTTTTGCTATATGAATTCCTAATTGTTCTGACCTCTACGGTTCTTTCCTTTGCAGTTTTTCAATGTCAATGTTTATAGACTTCCCTGATCGCACAGAGTTTCTAACTCTGGATGGTTATATGGTGTAACTTCTTCTAGTTATTAGCGTGATGTGTCTCAACTGAAGTTTAAATTACTGCTTATTCAAGCTTCGCTGAATTATAAGACCTACACTGGGTTCTAACTTGAACTGTGTTCTCTGTGAACTATTTGTACTTTGATAGTGTCGCTCCTAACTGACTTAATAACGCGTAGCGTAACTTGTAGCTCTGACGTTATTGACGTGCTAACGTGCCTTGTATTCTGACGTGTAGCGTAACTGGTGTTCTGACGTGCCACCACCGAGGTTTCTCGAAGACTGGTGCAACTTGTACTCTGGCTTGAGCTTAAAGCCTTATTTATTCGATTTGACGCAGAAATTAGTTCCTGACAATTTCGGGAGTCCAACTTTTTACTCCTAGCTCCAATCTGGTCTATATTTTATTCCCAGATGTAATCTGTAATAACTTTACGATTGCCTGTTGGCGGAAAGGATTCGTTCATAGGTTAATTTTTAATTAATCAAAATAGTTGTTTTTCACTCGGCGGGGCCGACCTGATTACCTCTGTATCCCTTCGTAGCACTCTCCTGTATTTTTAAATGACGTAGTCTGAGCTAAGCATTCTCAAGTGCCCATTTTACAGGTCTACCAACTTTCCGATTTATGCTGTTACTACTTCTGTCTTAACTTCAAATCTTGTTAACATGGGGAATTTATTTTATCAAGTTTTATGATGGAGAGTTCCTCATTTATATGTTCGACTTCTTGCTGGCTAAACGCTTTTTGGGGCCTCTTCTCAAGTACGTCCTTAGAAAAGTAGATCCCTCATTAATGTCACACTTGACTTGTAATAACTCCTTGCTGAATCGCTGTCTCATGGAATGTTGAGTGTTAATTACGACCCTTCAGCTGTGCATTTCTTTGCTTCTTTAATGACCTTTCTAACGACATTTTTCACTTAAACTGTCAAAATAATGGGAATTTATGTGTTCGACAGTATTCAATAAGCCACCTGCGTGTCTTGTTGCGTTTCTGAAGCTTATTTCACAATGAATTCTCCCTCTTGGTTTCTTATTGTTTCTATTAAACTCTAACATATTTTTATATAAATGGCCAAGGGTTCACTTGTGTCAATATCCAAATGGGCACAATTCCTAACCCTTCACAAAAAATAACAACAATATATAAATCACCCTTAAATACAAATTCTCCTCTCCTTGATCCTTCATATCAGTGTTTGTTCATTGATCTGGCACATCACGCCTATACGAGTTTTTTTTAACAGTTTGCGGTATATGCCGCTAGTTATAAAAATTATGTTGATAGACCCTAAAAACACACACATATATATAACCCTTCATTTACACTGCACACGAGATACTTCTTGTGTTGCCTTCATACTATCGCATGATACGTTTATTCTCCGTTTTCTGCGGTTTCCTTCACTCCCTACATAACAAATTGATTGATGAGACTTCTTGGAGATTCACTCAATACAAGTGTTATAAATCTCACTTCTCCAGAATTGAAATCATTATGCGTTATACCTCCAATGTAACTTTACGTTACGACACTTTCACACGTCCGGTGAAACGTTACTGACCTCATGCCATACTCTCTGTAAAGAATTTACATAAAAGGTACTACTGAAAGAAAATACAAAATATAGAAGTATCTATAATCCGATTAATATATCTGTGCATGTTATATCAACAAAGTATCCCTTTAAATATATCTCGTGTCACGTTACCTGTACACTTCAGAAAAACCCGTATCTCAGTGCTGGACTCCCAATTAGTCCATCTCTTTAAATGTATACTTCACCCTAAATTCAGGTCAACAGCCGTACGCTAAATTAGACCTATATTCTGTACTCCGTTACCTCTGCTGCTGCTTCTTATCTGATTGAGACAGACCCCCTCGACCTGTCTCGACTCACTAGGGCTAATTATGTGTTCACCAACACACTCTTCCATACACAGCTCTGACGTCACCTTGCCTGACTCGGAATGTCTGTCACGCGTAAACTGTTAATTATTATCATTTCATTAAAAAAAACTTACCAAATTTTATACTTCTGAACATAGTACACCATCTCTCATATCCTTATGATATATACCTCCTCAGACTATTGATATTGTACGTTCCGTACAGTTGTTTACCTTCTTCATTTTTAAGATAATATGCTGTATTGCCAATCCTCTTAGACACTATAAATGGGCCCGAAAATAAAAGAAAGAACTTAGACATGACTTTTTCTAATGAGTTCGATTGTTACATACTGAACCCTTATTCTTTTTTTATCATAGAATAATTGTTCATATTTTATTTTATGTACTGCATTGTATCCGCAGTCAGTTGGAGCAACTTGGGAGCTGTGTGTCGCAAGAGGTAGGGCAGTTGAGCACGCCTGATAAATTTAAATATTTTCCTGGAAGCGGGATCGACGAACGCTGACCTAGCGTCCCCAGTCTTTGTTCACCAGGCCAAGCAGTGAGGAAAGTAAGAGACAGAGATACTTTTAATGCTCACAGGTGGGGGAAACGACCTACTTTATTCAACAATTTTGTGTACGAATTGACGAATCACGAAGACCCAAGCCAAGTTCGGTGCCAAAATAGCGTGCCCTGAAAAAGCCCACGAAAGCTGTACCTAATTAATCATCGATGCGATTTGATTCCGCGAGGCATCGTTTTGACGTTCAGAAGAAATGATGAAGTTTGACACCACCCGCAAGCTTCTACGACGACTCCTTCCACTTATAGAAAAATAATGTCCCCACTGCCGTTCATTTGACCGCATCAGTATAAAGTAGATATCTGTGTTAACGAACACGTTCTATATTTTGGTGTAGCCGAGAGCTACTGTTGTTCTTATTTTGGTGTAGCAGAGAGCTACTGTTCAGTTCTATATTCGATGTAGCTGAGGGCTACTACACGTTGCTGTATTTTCAGACTTGGCGTAGCCGAGAGCTACTGTACGTTTTTGTAAAGTATTTGTCTTCGATCTCAAGTGAGATGATTAATAGTTTGAGGACTCTGTTGAAAGCCGAGTGTAATGTAACAGTGAAATTACAGTATGTTTAGCGTGTGAATTTAGCCAAGTGCTAAATGTAGGGAAAGTGTCGACGTTTTATTAATTGCCTAGGACTAAGAGTGATTGTGTAGCTCTGTTGCAATTATAGCAGGAATATAAAGGAATATTAATTTTGAACAGTATTTTTCATTTCGTCGAAGAAGGCATCAAGATGACGAACATTGGGTTGACTACTGGGACGATGTACATGCGACCTACACAGATGTTTTTCATGGCTTAGTAGATCCATAGTGGGCCATGGGGATTGATGTCTGCTGACGTGACGAGTGATATGGATGAGTACTAATATTGATTTATTCATATTATAGATATTTTGGCATGGGAAAATTTTGTAATTAATTTTTATTGTGATTTTATCCTTGTTTCATTTTTAATTAGTTTAACGTAGTGTCCCGACACTTAATTATGTAAATGCGTAAGGACGCGTGTCCATAGTGATTTCTCTCACCAAGGCGGTCCGGGTTCGATTCCCGGTCAATGCATGTGTGATTTTCGAAGTGAAATGCCATGTCCTGTGGTTCGGATTCCACGTAAAAAGGAGGTCCCGTGGCTCATGATCTCAAGATTAACGGTCACGTTAAACTACAAGCTTCCTTCCTTCCTTCCATAGTGATTTATTTGTATTTTGTGTAATTTTAATTGTGTACTCGTGTACGCATATATTTGATTTGGCGTAGACATGGATGCGGCCCCGGTGATAAGTGGCGCTGCAGTAAATAACAGTAAAAATAGCAGGGAGGGGGAACTTGTGTTGTGTTAGGACTTTGGAATGAACAAGTATTTTTATGAGTTGCCTTGTTGCGACTATGATTTTGTGAAGAACCGTTCGTTCTTTTATGTCATTTAATATTTTGCTTCTTTTTGATTAAATAATTCGTCGGTCAGAATACTAGATCAGGCGCGCCCTGTTGGTGAAAAATATTTGTGTACTTTTATTTCAGGTGTTTGTCAGAACCCTAGCGTGTGATATTGTGTGTGTCTATGTGTGTCTACGTGTGTCTATTGTGTGAATTATCTGCGCGGGAGGATAGCTTTGGGCTAGTCCTCTGTCTGCTGCAATGTTTTAAGGATGGAGAGTGTTGCCCGCTGGGACCTCTACCAGTCCAGTGCTGATCTTGTAATTCCAGGTGGAATTGATGAGATATTTATTTTGATCACACACACATAGAGCTGCGGTGACAAATATTTTCTTCGTTGGCCTTGGGGACCAAGCAATTAGTGCTGCCCTGAGACATGATTCACGCAGGGGTGATTTTGACATTTGATAACGAGTTCCACATTGTGCGCTGATCTGAGGTATTTTCTGGACACCTGTGTGTTAGGGAGAAACGGCCTCGCCGTGACCTACTTATTAAAAAGATAGCTGCTTGATCATTTAAAGAGTGATATGATATTCAGGGCAAAGATCGCCACGCCTGAGCGGCATTACCATGCTACGTTCAAATGAAATGTTTTCTTGTATATTTCATTGTCTTACTTTTGAGCATGTGTTTTATTAATTTTATGGATATGTAATTTCTTGTTGACACCTTGTTGTGTACTTCAGTGTAAGATGACAGGCGGTCATTTGTTGTTGTTTTTGTTGTTTCGTGGTCATGCTACTCATTTCTGTGTGTATTTTGATCAAGTCCTGTGATGAGGCATTCTATTGTGCTGTAGCGCGTTGGTCCAGATTCCAACGGAAATCTTTGTTTGTTGTTAATAATAAAGTTAGCTAGTGTCGGCATTGTATTGATAGATTTAGTTGTATTTAGTTCCCATCACTAGGATATCACAGATTCGGTTTTGGAGCCTGGCGGCATTCGCAGGATGGCAAGAAATCACGCATCAAGTACTCTTCCATATCGCATGCTTTAGTCACATCACATACGCACATATTTGTAGATGAACAGGCCATATTTCGGGACCTGTCTCTTTTGTTGACATCTCTGGCGAGATAAGTATTTTGCATTCACACTGTAAATATGGGTGTGAAGTTAAGAGGGTGTTCCCTCGTGTTGTTTGTTGTGTTACGTTTATATTCTTTTATTCTGATATTAAATTTGTTTTTATTTAGTTTGGCTTCACTTTTGTTCTTTCTCTCATACATTTGGACTATGTTACCTTGCACCTTGTAGAAGCATAATTTAGCAACGGCGTTATGGACCGTACACTACCCGAAGAAAGAGCCTCATAAAACGCTTCTCGCAAGGGTTCAATACATATATTTATTTGCAGATGTGGACGCTGTCCATGGTGGCAAATTACAACATCAACAACAACAAAAACAACACAAAAACACTGAGCAAATAATTCATACAACTAAAAAATACATTTTAGATACAAGGATTAATTGGTATAAGAAAGAAAATAATAATAATAGAGACAATTATAAAATAAGAATAAGGATTATTTACACTATTCTTCATCCATGTCATGTCACTGGCTCCTGATCTGGTGCTTTCTCACCAACTCTTTAAATTTTCCAACATTATAAGGCAAAGGGCTGAAATTGTCCCCTGGCAAACTGTTCCATTCTACTTCCCCCCTCCCAATGAAAGAATATTTTCCCCAGTTACTATTCCACTGACTTAATTTTAATTTACACGAATGACTGTATCTGCCCATATAAGTACCTCCCTTTCCCAATCCCTCATGAATGTCTTCCCAAGCAATTTCCCCCTTGTAAGCTAAGAAAATACCCCCTAGTCTTGCTCTTGAACGTCTACCAGCCAGACTTTCCCATCCCAAATCCTGAATCATCCTACTTACACTACTCGTCGATCTGTGGTCCTCCATTACATACCTGAAGGCCTTCCGTTGTACTCCTTCCAATTCCTTTATTAAATACGTTTGGTATTGATCCCACACTCCCCCAGCATATTCCAGCAGAGGACAAACTAGGGACATGTATGCCCTTTCCGTAATCTCTCTGCCAGCCCCTTTAAACACTCGCATAACCATATGTAGTGACTTGTATGCTTTCTTCACTATTTCCCCTATGTGCTTACCCCAGTGAAAATTCCCACCCCCCAGAGTTACACCTAAATACCTACATTCATACCCAAATACAACTTTATTTTCCCCTACTGAATATTCAAAAACAATGTGATTCCTTTTGTTAACAAATCTCACTGCCTGACATTTCTTTGAATTTATCATCATATCACTTTCTTCTGCCCAGCTTTGTATGGCAGTCAGGTCCCTCTGTGAAATGCCGCAGTCGTCCTGATGATGTATCCTCCTGTATACTACTATATCATCAGCAAATAATCTTATCTGGGATGATATTTCAACTCCTATGTCATTTACATACATGAGAAATAGCAAGGGTCCCAATTTACTTCCCTGAGGTACCCCCTTTTCCACCCTCAACTGTTCTGACACTGACCCTCCAACCCTTACCCTTTGACTTCTCCCCTCCAAAAAAGATCTCACCCATTGTACTACTCTCCTGTTCAAACCCACAGCCTCCATTTTCCTTAATAGGATATCATGATTGACCCTATTGAAAGCCTTTGAAAGATCAATTGCAATACAGTCAACTTGACCTCTATTATCCATGGCCTCACTGATATCTTGCTGAAGCCTGATAGTTGTGATTCACAAGACAATCCCTCTCTGAAGCCATGCTCTTCATTTGCCAACCACTTACTATTCCCTAAGCATTCCCTTATGTAAACATTCATAATTCCTTCAAAAATTTTGCATATAATACATGTTAGGCTGATAGGTCTGTAGCTATCACTATCCCCCTTTTCCCCTCTCCCTTTATATATCGGAACTACCAAAGCCTGTTTCCAGTCATCAGGCACTACCCCATTATTTATACAAAAATCAAACTGAAACCTTAAATAAGGTACAATGTTCCATCCCATAATCTTTAACAATTCCCCATTTATCCCATCTACCCCAGCTGCTTTTCTTGACCACAATCACCGTATTGCATTATAGATATCCTTAATTACATATCTAAATTTCTTCCCGAACTCAATACCCTGCTCTTCTTTCTGATCTACATTTCCCTCCCCAACAATCCCCACCACCTTACCATACACCTTATTAAATGCTTCAGCCTTCTCCCCATCTTCCACCAGCAACGTTCCATCTTCTCCCTCGATATCAGGTATTCGGCCTTAAACTCCTCTCACTCCCCTTAAATATTTCTCCACCGTTCCTTGAAAGGCATTCCCCCGCCAACCAGCCTACCCATAAAATGTTTCTTAGCTACATTCTTAGCCCTGTCCAGTTCCCTCTTTAACTTATTTAATTCTATTCGGTGGCCTATACCCTTCCTGAGCCTATTGCTTACTAACCTACATTTCTTATTTAATCTTCTTACCTTCTTATTGTAATAAAGTGGATCAGTAGTCGCCCTTACATTTTTAAATGGCACATGTAATTTTTCACATTCTAGAATTATGGTTTTCAAACCAGCCCACAGATTATCTACATTTTGTCCCCCCTCTATCCACTTATTGAAATTTTCAGCTAGGTAACTCCCAATCTTTTCTTTATTAGTTTTGTAATACTGCTTTACCAATCTTGTCTCCTTCTAAACCTGCCCCTCTCAATACCCAACTTAACCTCTACTACAACAGCCTAGTGGTCATATATCCCTTCAATGATCTCTGATTTGAAACAAATATCCTCAGGCTTTATCAAAAACACGTCCAATAAGCTGTTCCCCCTAGTGCTTCCCTCGATAACTTGAACAAAGCCCCCCTCCCATATTATTGTGTTAGCCAGCAATTGATAATGTTCTTGAGAATCTGTCCTACCTTCCCAGTCCACTCTTGGCATATTAAAATCACCCCCTACAATTAAATTTCTTCCTGCCCGGTCATCCTCCATAGCATAACTTATTAACATTGTTCCTAGATTTACATACCGTTCACCCTCCCTGTTCTATATTCACCCAAAATGTCTACCATATATTTAGAACCAACCCTAACCCCCAGAATCTCATTTACTTCATCTGTAAACGCTAGATGACTCCTAAATATATCCTTAACTAGTATAAATACCCCCAATGCCCGAGATTCCCCTGCCCCTCCTGTATACCCTATAACCCGTAGGAAATACCTCCCCTTCCACAACATTTTCAACTAGCTATGACTCAGACCCGATGTCCCTAGTAAGACACGGTCTCCAGGGTTGAAAAGATCGAATTTGGTTTGCTTTTGTTGGCGAATTCATTTAGCTGCTGACTTTTTCAAATTCCTTTTCGCCAACTGGACATAAAAATCCACCCCCGGTTGATTTCCCACAGTTAAACCCAAACTTCTCGCTAATTCATTTTGGGGCTTCCTACCATAATGAATTTCAAACGGAGTAATACGAGTACTTTCATGCTGAACGGATTTCAAACAGGACTCAACCTTTGACAGTTGTGAGACCCAGGAAGTGTGCCTATCGTGCACCAAAGACCTCATAAGACGCGAAATCTCCTTCATCGGACGTTCTGATAAATTCCCTTGGAGATATCGAACAGATGAATTAACATGTGTGATACCGACTTTCCCCATGCTGGTTTTCCAGTATTTTGAAGTGAACTGCGGCCCGCTATCAGAGAAAACTTTGAGTGGAACACCAAACTCAGGTATATATTTATCAATGATCAGTCGACTACATGCTTTTCCCGTGGCCTTCCTTAATGCATAAAGTTTGACGAATTTACTGAATGCGTCAATCAGTACAAAAATGTACTCGTAGCCAAACTGACCTTTCACTACAGGACCAAATAAATCAACACACACTAGTTCGCCGGAACTATTTGTGATGACTGCCTGCATTTGCCCGCGCAAATATCTAACTGGAAATTTACTTCTCTGACAGAGGTCACACTTAGCGAGTATCTTCCTAATTTCCCTTCCCATTTTTCCCAAACAAAGTCATGGCTAATTTCATAATATATCTTGTTAGCGCCAAAGTGGCCTAACTCCTTGCGAATGAACCACACCAGTTCTTCCCTTAATGAGGTAGGTACACATATCGTCCAGCGATCTTCCTTACACTTGCGTTCAAGAAAGCCGTCCTGCATTCTATATGTGAACCTGCCCACTTTCACAGTAGCTGAATCACCTACCTCTAACCTGGCCAAAGGTTCCCTCAACACTACGTCTTCTCTCTGCTATACTAACATATTCTTAAGTGCTTCAAGTGGCTGCTTGTTACTGGGATCAATACAAGCACAAACTAGTTGGACAAGCCTTGGACGTAAATGTGACTGATGAAATGGTGGACGCTTGCCATCGTCTACCAAAACAACCAAGCCAACAATGCAGTGGCATTGTCGTTAAATTTGTGAGGCGGTTCGACAAAGAAATCTTCATGGAACGGCGCCGTGTAAAGAGGAATTTATCTACTAGACATATGGGACTCCCTGGGACAGCATGGTGTATGTGAACGAGAGTCTCGCCCCGGAAAAGAGGAGACTACTGGCAGCGGCTCGACAGAAGCGGAGAGAAAAGGAGTTTGCGTATCTATGGGTAAGAAACGGAGTCATAAAAATGAAGAAAAATGAGGGTTCCCGTATCATAGTAGTTAATAGTATGGACGATCTGAACGGAATTTAAAATAGATAAATTGTCAATTTACTATCAAAATGTACGTGGTATGAAATCTAAATTGTATGTGTTTTACGAGAACCTATTGTGTAATGATATAGATATATGTATTTTAACAGAAACTTGGTTAGACTCCAGCGTTTACGACACTGAGGTCATTAACACTGGATACAGAGTATACAGGCAAGAGAGAGGTTCAAGCAGGACTGGTGGTGGGGTGCTAATAGCGGTAAAAGAGGGGATTAACGTTCTCAAGGCTGAGGGAAGGTCTCAGAACTCAAAAGTCTTGCTGTTAAAGTTGGAAACAAAAGGAAGAGTCTGGTATGTCTGTTCCCTGTACATTCCTCCTAGCTCGGAACTTGAGTCTTACCGTGAAATGCTAGGGTGGGTAGAGAGGCATTATGAAATGTACAATAATAACATCATTATAGCGGGAGATTTTAACATTCCTACAATAACGTGTACAGAAATTAATGATGCAGATAAAAATAGCCATTCACAGTTACTGTATAACTTTATGAACCTACTTCAACTTAAGACTCACACCAACATTCAGAATTCGAATGGAAGAACTCTTGACCTAATACTCACTAACTACACAAACCTAAATCTTGTAAGACATAATACTCCTCTTTTACCCGAAGATGCCCATCATCCCGCACTGGATTTAACTGTACCTCTCAATGGAGCCAAAAACACCTTCAGAATTAAAGAGCAAACTAAATTTAATTTTAAAAAAGTCCTCTCGGCACGCCGGAAGGCGGAGGTAGATTTCACCGGACAAACTTGGGGATAGGCGAAAATAGGCAGAATATGCAGATTTTCGTAGAAGGATCAGACCTCATTTATTGCGAGAAGGTATTTTATAATTGGAGCTTAATTAACTTTGTTTTTCGTCATTTTATGCTTATTTTAAACATTTTATTGTCTTATGGGAACGGTAACCGTCTTGTCATTTGGGGTCCATTTTTATACTTGTGGTCACACTATCCTTATGCAAGGTTTCGACACTGATGTGTAACTATGTAACGGTCTGTTACTTCTTCACGCAAAATTATATCTCCCGCAGAGATTTTGGTTGGTTCCTCAGTTTAGGGGCTGCGACTACGCGGTCATGTAACCCCGTGTACTTTGGGATGGCTGTATTAGTCTGTAATTCAGTTAAGGACTGCAGACGGTCAATTTCAAGCAGTAGTTCCTAATGTTGCTACCAGGTACTACCGTCAACGACACCTAGCTGTGAACTTGGCTACTAGATGCCACCCCAACCAGCAACGAACGTTGGAACTTCCCCTCCAAAGGAAAGCATACTGAGGGTTTTTTAGCGCTCTTAGAAAATCCGACGACTTCGGCCGGCATTGAACTCGCGACCTAGGGCATAGACATTCAGCATGCTACCAGTTACGTCACCGAAGCCGCTTCACACTTAGATGGAAATCTGAATCTGATCTCGTGCAAGTGCGTTATCTTGGCAACGTCTGATGGCTCATCCCTCATCAATTTAGTAGTGTTGCCATGGCAACGACTGATAGGTCTTGGCATTTTCTTATAATTCCGAAATTATTTTTCTCATCCCTTGGCATAATGGTGGGTTATATCAAAAATTCTTGCAGACAAAAGTTTTAGGTAATTATTAGGGGAATATTATCCATTTTGCACGGCTTTGATATTGTGCCTATTAAGAGAGCTATGATTAATGTTTCCCGAAAAACCCACTTTTTCCCACCCATTTGGTCAATGGTTGGTGCTATAAAAAAACTCATCAAACATAAATTTTTGGGCTTTATCCGACACATAGTATGAACGTTGAACGGATTCGATATTTCACATATTAAGAGAGTTATAGCAATATTTCACTTTTTCGAAAAAAAAAAGGCCCCCCATTTTCACCCCCTTCGACCGATTTAGCCCAGTAACGAACTCGACCGAGATTTTATAGGTATACATATTCGGTAAAAAATTCAAAGTGATTGGTGCAAAATTACGGCAGTTATCGTGTCCACAATAAACTGATATACATATATATATATACATAAATTATATATAACTTTTGAACTGACGGTGGTTTTGGGGTCTGGGGGATGTGAAACGCGAAGATATGTCGAAATTTTCCGGAATTCGAAACATGGTACCCATTGCAATAGTTAGCTTTCTAATGAAATCTACCTCTGGTTGGTTCCTCAGTTTAGGGGCTGCGACAACGCGGTCATCTAACCCCGTGTACTTTGTGTGAGTGTAGAATCTGTCTGATACACGGTGTGAATTGTAATGGCTGTATTAGTCTTAATTCAGGTAAGGACTGCAGACGGTCAATTTCAAGCAGTAGTTCCTAATGTTGCTACCAGGTAACTACCGTCAACGACACCTAGCTGTGAACTTGGCTACTAGATGCCACCCCAACCAGCAACTCGCAACGAACGTTGGAACTTCCCCTCCAAAGGAAAGCATACTGAGGGATTCTAGCGCTCTTAGAAAATCCGACGACTTCGGCCGGCTTTGAAACCGCGACATTAGGCATAGAAGTTCAGCATGCTACGAGTTACGTCACCGAAGCCGCTTCCCACTTTGTCAGGCGGCTTCGGTGGCGTAGTCGGTAGCATGCTGAGCTTCTATGCCCAAGATAACGGGTTCAAACCCGGCCGAAGCCGTCGGATTTTTTAAGAGCGTTAAAATCCCTCAGTATGCCTTCCTTCGGTGGGGAAGTAAAGCCGGCGGTCCCATGTCATAGATTTATGGCATGTTAAAGATCCTTCCACTAATTGCACCTGTGTGAAGCTAAATTGGATAGGTTAAGAATGTATACAACGCTCTTAGGTTTCTATGTTCGTTGCCAAGAGCCGACTGCGGTGGCGTCTAGTAGCTCAGTTCTGAACTTGGCCTCGTATTCGTTGACAGTGGCGCTTGGCGGCAAAAGTAGGAACTATCTGAAAAATTGTTAGTTGCAGTACTTAAATTAACAAACAGATAACACACACTAATACAGTCATCACAATTAACACCGGTCATCAGACAGATTCTACACACACCCAAAGTACACGGGGCTACATGACCGCGTGGTCGCAGCCCCTAAACTTAAAAACCAACCAACCAACCACTTAGTCAGATTGAAATACTGAATCTGATCTCGTGCAAGTGCGTTGTCATGGCAACGTCTGATGGCTCATGCCTCATCAATTTAGTAGTGTTGTCATGGTAACTACTGATAGCTCTTGGCATTTTCTTATAATTCCGAAATCATTTTTCTCGTCCCTTGGCGTAATGGTGGGTCATATCAAAAATTCTTTCAGGCAAAAGTTTTAGGTAATTATTAGGGGAATATTGTCCATTTTGTACGGATTTGATATTGTGCCTATTAAGAGAGATATGATTAATGTTTCCCGAAAAACCCACTTTTCCCACCCCTTTGGTCAATGGTTGGTGCTATAAAAAACTCTTCAAACATAAATGTTTGGGCTTTATCCGACACGTAGAATGAACGTTAAACGGATTCGATATTTCACATATTAAGAGAGCTATAGCAATATTTCACTTTTTCAAAAAAAGCCCCCCATTTTCACCCCCTTCGAACGATTTAGCCCAGTAACGAACTCGACCGAGATTTTATAGGTATACATATTCGGTAAAAAAATTCAAAGTGATTGGTGCAAAATTACGGCAGTTATCGTGTAACCGTTCGTCCTGGGGATGCGATGACCCATCTGCTATTACATCGCATTCCTGGAGTTCCAGGACAGAGCGGAGTTATATGAACCTCTAGTCAAATAAGGAATGTGTCGGAAATTCAGCTGAGTTATCGAAAAAGCAGTTGGGTAACACGAGACAAAGTATCTCTAGGGTCGTTACGGGCTTAAGTTTAATAAAAATAATGCAAATATAAATGGGCGCCATCAACTGAATTCCTAGCAAACCACCTCCTTTCCTGGTTAAGCCTTACTCAATACAAGGAAAGAAAAAGGAAAATCACATCATCATCAGATCACAACTAAGATAAAAACAAATTTATTTCACTTTGATAGTCAGACAGACATTTTAAATACACACATCAAAAAAAGTTTTGCATCAACTCGGTTCCAAGAGTTCCGGAACCTTTAAATACAAAGGGAATAGAGATCAACACAAACAACATTTCAGCTCGTTTTATTGATCATGAGACCCACACATTGCATGTTGTACCATCATACAGCTAGACTTTCACATTTGTGGTCCAGATTGCAGTACACACCACTACCTCTAATACCCAGTAGCACGTCCTCTTGCATTGATGCATGTCTGTATTCGTCGTGGCATACTATCCACAAGTTCATCAAGACACTGTTGTTCCAAATTGTCCCACTCCTCAACGACAATTCGGCGTAAATCTCTCAGAGTGGTTGGTGGGTCAAGACGTCCATAAACAGCCCTTTTCAACATATCCCAGGCATGTTCGATAGGGTTCATGTCTGGCGAACATGCTGGCCACTGTAGTCGAGCGATGTCGTTATCTTGAAGGAACGCATTCACAAGATGTGCACGATGAGGTCGAGAATTGTCGTCCATGAAGACAAATGCCTCTCCAATATTCTGCCGATATGGTTGCACTATGGGTCGGAGGATGTCATTCAGGTATCGTAAAGCCGTTTCGGAGCCTTCCATGACCACCAGTGGCGTACGTCGGCCCCACATAATGCCACCCCAAAACATCAGGGAACCACCACCTTGCTGCACTCGCTGGACAGTGTGTCTAAGACGTTCAGCCTGACCAGGGTGCCTCCAAACACGTCTCCGACGATTGTCTGGTTGAAGGCATATGCGACACTCATCGGTGAAGAGAACGTGATGCCAATTCCGTGGGGTCCATTCAGCATGTTGTTGGGCCCATCTGTACCGCGCTGCATGGTGTCGGGGTTGCAAAGCTGGACCTCGCCATGGACGTCGGGTGCGAAGTTGCGCATCATGCAGCCTATTGCGCACAGTTTGAGTTGAAACACGACGTCCTGTGCCTGAACGAAACGCATTATTCAACATGGTGGCATTGCTGTCAGGGTTCCTCCGAGCGGCAATCCGTAAGTAGCGGTCATCCACTACAGTAGTAGCCCTTGGGCGGCCTGAGCGAGGCCTGTCATCGACAGTTCCTGTATCTCTGTACCTCCTCCATGTCCGAACAACATCGCTTTGGTTCACTCTGAGACGCCTGGAAACTTCCCTTGTTGAGAGCCCTTCTTGACACAAAGTAACAATGCAGACGCGATCGAACTGCGGTATTGACCTTCTAGGCATGGTAGAACTACAGACAACATGAGCAGCGTACCTTCGTCCTGGTGGAATGACTGGAACTGATCGGCTGTCGTACCCCCCCCCCCCCCCGTCTAATAGGCCCTGCTCATGCATGGTTGTTTACATCTTTGAGCAGTTTTAGTGACATCTATGAACAGTCAAAGGGACTGTATCTTGGATACAATATACACAGTCAACGTCTATATGCCGGAGATCTGGGAACCGAGGTGATGCAAAACTTTTTTTGATGTGTGTATTACTCCTACCTGAGAGTATGGTCGAATGCCAACGTTAAATTGTCATTGTCCAAAAATCGAACCATCTCTTTTCTAACCAAAAATATTTCGTCCACATACAACAGAAAAATCTCTTAAGTTCTCTTGGGTTCTCAGGATCACTGTAGCACTATGTCTTTCGTCACTGACATTTGTGAAACCTGAGACCTAATTTCTCTTTAATTTTAACATCATGAATGTGGATTTGAAAAAGTTATTAATCTGTCTAAACATACACATATTATAATCACATACTTTAAACATCACGTAATTTATGGCTTGCATGGCATAATTTAAATGTTGAACATGTTAGTCAAATGCTCCTAAACATCGAATAATTAATTTACACTATTTACATTGTCATTACAAATTACTTGTTCGTGAATTACAGAAAATTCACTTCTCATTGGTCATCATTATCATCATCATCAAAATTAAATATTTCTCACATTAATTCTCATTTCCAAATTCAACATATTCCTGTTAGAATCATTAAATCATTTAATGAAAATTATTATCATTACTTCATTATGCTTTCTAATTATTCACACACTCTTATCTTATTATCTCTTTCAGACTAAATCGTCTTAATTCATCAATACAAATTGTTTAATTCCTCAACTCAAGTTGCAATTCCTCAAATTATATCTCAATTAAATTTATTTTAATTCCATATAAATTCATTAATCATCAGCGTCTTTACTTAATTATCACCTTCTAATTCGGTTATTCATCATCTATCCAATCATCTATTAATTTATTTAAATCAGTTTATTCATCCAATCTTTAATTCATCCATTTATTTAATTCATTGATTTATTCCAAAATTTAATTTATCAATTTATTTAAATTATACTCTTCTGGTTATTTAGATTTTTATTATTTCATCTAGTCATTTTGATTTTTATTTCATTAGGTCAGATCATTAATATGCTTAAATTTCAGATTGTTATTTCATTAATTATTATTCTCAGAAAATCTTGTATTATCAACTTTATTTATTTGTTTAATTTCCTAACAAATTGTTTAATATGGGTTATAGAACGTTGTCTTACAGTTTTTATTACTTCCAAGTTATATCTCGTATTTAATTTTCATGCCAAAAAATATTATTGCCTCCACGACATCACGTTGGATCTGACTATCCACAACTACATTAAATATCTTCACATCTTCAAATATCACATTTGAATACCACAATTATTCCACAAAAACTCCATAAATATTCAGCACATACAGCATGAATCTCAACAATTACGCTAGACTGGGTTCGACAACCTCATGTCTGCTTCAAAATGCATTAGCAACATTGCAACTATCACTTGGCAACTTCCACAAAATGCCTATCACAAACTTCACTTAACCATGTTGCATGATCTACAAAAAATATATAACTGGCTTCAAATTATCAACGCACACAATCTCCAATAACTGTAATTAATCTGATCACATCTAGACAACTTCTTAAACAATTGGAAAAATATTACCTTATTAATTCAAGATTTGCTTTCAAATAGCATAAATTCTCTTACAATTCTCATAATTCACATCACAGAAAAACACCAATGTGCTATAATCTCTCATATCAAAATCTGCAATACTGATCTGCCTTAAAATAAATCTGACCATTAATGATTCATCTTACAAGATTCAATTACTTTAAATCCTTCTCAAAGGTATCAAACACAATTATAAAAATCATCAAAAGCATCAGCTGTACCAGCTGTTAAACTGAAATTACTCTCAAAAGAGTATAGCAACAAAATATTGGATTGGCAAACAAGAATTACAAATGTAATCCTGCTGACATTTATCTCTACTTTATTTAACAAAAGTTCGACTGATATGTGACTAGTAGTTCCTTGTTTGATTCACTTACAATCTCATGTACACTCGGATGATAAAAATGAGTCCCTCAATGGCGAGTAAGATGTGTAACCACCGTACAATCGTATAAATACGTAAGACCTCGCCCCGTCGACTACCATGATAGTGCCCTAAGCGATGGGTAAGATGAGTAGCCACCATACAATCGTATAAATACGAAAGACCCCATCTCGACGACTAAAATGAGTGAATGTACCAGATAGGAATCAACAAGTCTCTAGTTGTCATATAAAAGCGATATTCATTCACTAAAGTGAATAACATCTTAATATCTCCAAACAATCCAATGGAAAAAATCCCTACTGATGAATAATACACACTCGCTAGTATGCAATGAACTGACGAAGTAATATAGATAATCAATTGCAGATCACGAGTTCGAAATACTCGTTACACACAAAAAAACTATTCATGAAAAATATCCTTGCTGAAAAAATGTCTAAAAGACCAAACATCTGCTTAATAAAGCCAACCAATGGTGAGAATTTCGTATAATGATGCCTGCCATATCATATGGTCACTCCATATTCTAGCAAAAATTTCGAAGCATATAAAGTCAAAACCATGTCTTAAACAATCGTATCACTCCTATTAGAAAAATATACATGTGTGCCCAGTATTCATGAAATAATCATATCAGGTAGTTATAACTCTTACAGTACCTTCTCATAATCAGCTGTTATTAAATTTCAAAGATCGTCGATTTTCCCTATGTAATGAACTTCTCGAAAGATCGGCGTGAATATCATTCCATCCATGCAATGACGATTGCCTTCGAATTCCAAGTGAATCAGCTGGTGGACCTCCTTCTCGTCAGGAATCGAATCCATCGCTCCGTGGTGCCATCTCGGCTCTATCTGCGTTTACTCCGACATGATAAACTTCTGGTTAACCATAGCGGATATTGTCAAAATCCTCACGAAAAAGTTCATAGAAACAGCGGACCCCCTATTCCTCTTCTACATTACGCCACTGTTCTATACAATGTTCAGTTTAAGTGTTGAAAGTTCAATTTCCACAGCGGTTAAGTTTTACTTGTAGAAAATAAAATTGTTTTATCAGAGTGTCTGAGTTTATGACACACCCTGTATCTGTGTTCATACTCGGTAATTCATAACACTTCTTAAGACTGACTTGCATTAATGCACGAGCTAATGTTCCTAAGTGCATATGCTTACAACATTCCGTTTGCTTAGAAATTGTCAAAGTTACTTGGACTGCGTTATGAAATGCATAGTCGTAATGTCACTAAGAAAAACTATGTCCATTCGAAGTTCTAAGTTGCAGTATCTCGTAACTATCTTGTATAATCCAAATGCTGAATAAACGTTCTAACTCAACGTAGTAATGAAGTTCAGCTTCGGTTATAATGTTTGCGTATATTAATGGGAATTAACCCGCATGGTTCTACTGCAATGCTGTAATAATCATGCCGCATAAAGCTAGCCTCGCTATGTCGTTTTACTATGCCGTTCTGCGTTGAAAAGCAGCTTGGAATAAAATTCCCCAACTACTCGCAATGCCGTTTTAAGGAACCCCGGCCTCCTATGCTTGCCTGCTGCGGGTCTCCGCCCGGCTCAACGACCTACTTGTCGCTCGGCGCTCGGAGAAGCAGATACTGTCCCCTGCACTTTCCGTGACAGTTTCTGTTCGCTGCGCGATGAAGCTGAAACTGTCGCTACCACTTTCCGTGACAGTTTCTGTTCGCGACGCGATCTATACCATGCGCTCGGCGTTGCTGCTCAGCTCGACTTTCTTGCTTGGCTCACAGAGCTGCACTGACTGTTTCTGCACTGGCTTGAACCTTACCTGCTTGGTGCGGTTACGTGACTTCTCCCCACCACCGTGCTCTTGCGTCACAACTACAATCTCGAACCCCGATCATCTCGGCTATTAAGTTATAAAATAACTTAAGGGTTATCTGACTTCCTTCAAATTATTACCACATATTATGCATGTTATATCTCCTCTTCTAAGATGTTTAAATACCATGTTCCATATAGACCTTAATAAAGCTTCATAATTCCATCCATAATTCCATCTGCTTACAGATGTCAGTGCCTTCTAAATCCTAGACCTTCTACGTCATCCTGACATTCCTCTTGACTCGATCTGAGCGCTATCTCTTCGCAACTCTTCTCAAAACCTCAACTACGGCTTAATGTCTGCTGGCGTAGCCGATAGCCTCAACTAGGTATCGGGTACATCTCTCCCGTACATCTCCTTTTTATCAGGATTGAGAAAAAAATACACTCTCAGGCATTCTATATGTAACACATGTACACGATAGCTCTACAATTCTCTTAATCAGCATGATGGTACTTTCTGACTCTCAATAATGATGATTGACTTCCAATGATTAGCATCTTGATTCTGTATTACTTTGATGTCTGTTTCTTCCTTCGTTACTCGTGCTTGCTCGATTGACATCTCTGACTGTCTCCTCGAGTGGTGTACTAGGCTGTCTATTTTCTTGCCTCGATCTCTCGTATTAACGATTATCTCGTCCTTCATTAATATCGTTTCTTCGGCCATCCTGCCTGTCGTTCCTATTATACTATTGACCTTGGCTCCAGTTATTCCTTCCACGATATCTATTGTTGTATCGATTCCGATCCTGATATCTGGAATTCTGGTTATAATTTCTATATCGGCTATCCCTTGCTTCCTGATCGTATGGCCTCTCATATGGTCCTCTATACCGATCAGTTCCACGAACGTTACGGATGTTTCCTCGATTTCCTTCGTTCCTTCTGTTTTCTCAGGAATCTCTTCTGTCCGTTTGAGCTGCGTTATCAACGACTACCGCATTCACCTCTTGCGTGTTCCTATTGTCGTTTCTTGTATTTCTAGGCGTAACTTGAGCGCTTGTATAGTCCAATCGCCGTAAAATGTCGTCATAGTGCTCAAGTGTGTTTGCTCCCGACGCTATGAGTGATCGCTGTACCTCAATCGGTAACTGTCTCGCTATAGCTTGCAAAAGCTCTTCTTCAGGCAATGGAGGAATCAGAAATTGCAATTTAGCCAGCTGTGACGTAAAATAATTGGCATAATGCGTCGGATGTGACGTGGAATAACGCTTCGAGTTCATTTCTGCTCTCACGTTCAGTTGATCCTCTGCACTCCAAAATCTCCTCAAGAATGCTATGGCAAATTGCTCCATATTCGCAAAATTGCTTCTGAATGCTCTAAACCAAGTAAGCGCAGACCCATCTAAGGCGCGTTCGACTATCCTTAGCTCTCTTTCTTTGGCTACTCTATGCTCCGCCATGTAGTCTCGAATATCTCGCAGAAATTCGACTGGTGTGACCCCTGTATTTCCAGAAAACTTCCTCGGCTTGTCATCCAGATTTCGTATAATGGTAACTGGACCTGAGTATCGTTCGCTTGTACCCAACTTACTCCTATTCGAACTTGGATTATCCTGAGGGGTTGAACTTGCCCTTTCGAATGTCACATTCGGTTGCGTTTGACGGTCTTCTCCCATGCTAACTTCTTGATTACCCATACTGCGGTCTATCGCTGTCTGATTCATCGATATTTCCCCTGATGTAGTATTCTGACCTGCGATACTGTTAATCATAGATTCTAGTTTAGTCATCCTATCTTCTGCCAGTTTCTCTACGGTCTTGACCTGAGTCTTCAACTCATCTAACGACGTAACATTCTGCGTTTTGTTACTCTCGTCTAAATCGTTTTTAACTTGTCAATCTTGTCTTCGCATGTATTCTTTACTGACGCGACTTGTTCCTTTAACAGATCAACATCTGTCCTAAATAGAGTTGAATCTATCTTCATCCCTTCCTTGTTCTCCGTAAACCTCGCTTCTAAGTTCGCCATACCTGCGATTAATTTCTCATCTAATCCTGCACGTTGTTCTTTTGCTTCGGCATCGACCTCACTATACCGTTCTTCCACGATTGCACCGACTCTATTTTTGAATAAAGCTAAGTTTTCATTAACCTTTTGCTCTATATCATCGTCCATCTTCCTAATATCTTTCTGCAATTGATTCTCTAATGATTTTAAATTAGAATTAACCTCTCCTAAGACATCCTCTTTAATGGTCCCAATTACTGATTTTAAATCCTTAATCTCATTACCTAGATTCATTTCTTGACCTTTGATTTTAGTCTCGAAAGATACTTCGGTAGACCACTCTTGAATTTTGCCTACCTCTGCCACTAAACCATCGATGTCGAATCTCAACTTCGATACATCCGATTTAATGTCTTTCTGTATAGACATAACGTCTGTTCTTAAAGTAAGAATATTTTCTTCTCCTCTACTTTCTAATTCAATAATATTCTTTCTTAATATTTGAACATTTTCCTCTCCTTTCATGTTTACTGCAATTATATCTAATTGTAAAGTCTTAAGCATCTCATTATTCTTTAAAGGTAATCTATTCTCTAATCTAGTTAACTTGTTTTCTAACTCTGTGTTAGTTTCTTCACTACGAGCTTGTAATTTCTCTTCCAATGTTTTAAAATTGTCTTTCAAGTTAGCTTCAGTACTAGTCTGTAATCTAGTTTCCAATGACATCAACTCATCTTTGCTATTTGACTGTAATCTGGTCTCTAATGACTTTAAATTATCTTCACTAGTTGACTGTAATAATTTTAAATTTTCTTCATTACTAGTCGGTAATAATTTTAAATTTTCTTCAGTACTAGTCTGTAATCTAGTCTCTAATGACTTTAAATTATCTTCACTAGTTGACTGTAATCTGGTCTCTAATGACTTTAAATTATCTTCATTACTAGTCTGTAATGCTTGCACATTTTCTTTACATCTAGCTTCTAATCTAGCTTCTGAACTATTTATCTGTTCTTTAACTTCCGTTTCCATTTTAGAAATAGTTTCTGCAATACCAGACATACCACTCTGCAACTCTCCTAACACCTTAGCTAAATCTTCCGGCAACATAATTATATTTTCAATAGACGTTTAATTCAGAGACGTTAGACAACAACACATCACAATGTCTCAATTCCTGCATTCACTTGGGTATAGGAAAAAATGACTTATAACTAACATGATATAATACTAATACGATTAACATGAACACTGGAATGGGCACACAAGTATATTGTCTGACTAAGTTTAATAAATTTTATAACACAATTAAATGAACTTGAGATCAATCTCTCAGTAATCTAAATCTGATGTGATTCCATAGAATAAACAAAATCGAAGCCCCACAGGTGGGTAAAGCCAATTCTCTCTCTCTCTCTCTGTACCCGTTCGTCCTGGGGATGCGATGACCCATCTGCTATTACATCGCATTCCTGGAGTTCCAGGACAGAGCGGAGTTAAATGAACCTCTAGTCAAATAAGGAATGTGTCGGAAATTCAGCTGAGTTATCGAAAAAGCAGTTGGGTAACACGAGACAAAGTATCTCTAGGGTCGTTACGGGCTTAAGTTTAATAAAAATAATGCAAATATAAATGGGCGCCATCAACTGAATTCCTAGCAAACCACCTCCTTTCCTGGTTAAGCCTTACTCAATACAAGGAAAGAAAAAGGAAAATCACATCATCATCAGATCACAACTAAGATAAAAACAAATTTATTTCACTTTGATAGTCAGACAGACATTTTAAATATAACTCCTACCTGAGAGTATGGTCGAATGCCAACGTTAAATTGTCATTGTCCAAAAATCGAACCATCTCTTTTCTAACCAAAAATATTTCGTCCACATACAACAGAAAAATCTCTTAAGTTCTCTTGGGTTCTCAGGATCACTGTAGCACTATGTCTTTCGTCACTGACATTTGTGAAACCTGAGACCTAATTTCTCTTTAATTTTAACATCATGAATGTGGATTTGAAAAAGTTATTAATCTGTCTAAACATACACATATTATAATCACATACTTTAAACATCACGTAATTTATGGCTTGCATGGCATAATTTAAATGTTGAACATGTTAGTCAAATGCTCCTAAACATCGAATAATTAATTTACACTATTTACATTGTCATTACAAATTACTTGTTCGTGAATTACAGAAAATTCACTTCTCATTGGTCATCATTATCATCATCATCATCAAAATTAAATATTTCTCACATTAATTCTCATTTCCAAATTCAACATATTCCTGTTAGAATCATTAAATCATTTAATGAAAATTATTATCATTACTTCATTATGCTTTCTAATTATTCACACACTCTTATCTTATTATCTCTTTCAGACTAAATCGTCTTAAATCATCAATACAAATTGTTTAATTCCTCAACTCAAGTTGCAATTCCTCAAATTATATCTCAATTAAATTTATTTTAATTCCATACAAATTCATTAATCATCAGCTTCTTTACTTAATTATCACCTTCTAATTCGGTTATTCATCATCTATCCAATCATCTATTAATTTATTTAAATCAGTTTATTCATCCAATCTTTAATTCATCCATTTATTTAATTCATTGATTTATTCCAAAATTTAATTTATCAATTTATTTAAATTATACTCTTCTGGTTATTTAGATTTTTATTATTTCATCTAGTCATTTTGATTTTTATTTCATTAGGTCAGATCATTAATATGCTTAAATTTCAGATTATTATTTCATTAATTATTATTCTCAGAAAATCTTGTATTATCAACTTTATTTATTTGTTTAATTTCCTAACAAATTGTTTAATATGGGTTATAGAACGTTGTCTTACAGTTTTTATTACTTCCAAGTTATATCTCGTATTTAATTTTCATGCCAAAAAATATTATTGCCTCCACGACATCACGTTGGATCTGACTATCCACAACTACATTAAATATCTTCACATCTTCAAATATCACATTTGAATACCACAATTATTCCACAAAAACTCCATAAATATTCAGCACATACAGCATGAATCTCAACAATTACGCTAGACTGGGTTCGACAACCTCATGTCTGCTTCAAAATGCATTAGCAACATTGCAACTATCACTTGGCAACTTCCACAAAATGCCTATCACAAACTTCACTTAACCATGTTGCATGATCTACAAAAAATATATAACTGGCTTCAAATTATCAACGCACACAATCTCCAATAACTGTAATTAATCTGATCACATCTAGACAACTTCTTAAACAATTGGAAAAATATTACCTTATTAATTCAAGATTTGCTTTCAAATAGCATAAATTCTCTTACAATTCTCATAATTCACATCACAGAAAAACACCAATGTGCTATAATCTCTCATATCAAAATCTGCAATACTGATCTGCCTTAAAATAAATCTGACCATTAATGATTCATCTTACAAGATTCAATTACTTTAAATCCTTCTCAAAGGTATCAAACACAATTATAAAAATCATCAAAAGCATCAGCTGTACCAGCTGTTAAACTGAAATTACTCTCAAAAGAGTATAGCAACAAAATATTGGATTGGCAAACAAGAATTACAAATGTAATCCTGCTGACATTTATCTCTACTTCATTTAACAAAAGTTCGACTGATATGTGACTAGTAGTTCCTTGTTTGATTCACTTACAATCTCATGTACACTCGGATGATAAAAATGAGTCCCTCAATGGCGAGTAAGATGTGTAACCACCGTACAATCGTATAAATACGTAAGACCTCGCCCCGTCGACTACCATGATAGTGCCCTAAGCGATGGGTAAGATGAGTAGCCACCATACAATCGTATAAATACGAAAGACCCCATCTCGACGACTAAAATGAGTGAATGTACCAGATAGGAATCAACAAGTCTCTAGTTGTCATATAAAAGCGATATTCATTCACTAAAGTGAATAACATCTTAATATCTCCAAACAATCCAATGGAAAAAATCCCTACTGATGAATAATACACACTCGCTAGTATGCAATGAACTGACGAAGTAATATAGATAATCAATTGCAGATCACGAGTTCGAAATACTCGTTACACACAAAAAAACTATTCATGAAAAATATCCTTGCTGAAAAAATGTCTAAAAGACCAAACATCTGCTTAATAAAGCCAACCAATGGTGAGAATTTCGTATAATGATGCCTGCCATATCATATGGTCACTCCATATTCTAGCAAAAATTTCGAAGCATATAAAGTCAAAACCATGTCTTAAACAATCGTATCACTCCTATTAGAAAAATATACATGTGTGCCCAGTATTCATGAAATAATCATATCAGGTAGTTATAACTCTTACAGTACCTTCTCATAATCAGCTGTTATTAAATTTCAAAGATCGTCGATTTTCCCTATGTAATGAACTTCTCGAAAGATCGGCGTGAATATCATTCCATCCATGCAATGACGATTGCCTTCGAATTCCAAGTGAATCAGCTGGTGGACCTCCTTCTCGTCAGGAATCGAATCCATCGCTCCGTGGTGCCATCTCGTCTCTATCTGCGTTTACTCCGACATGATAAACTTCTGGTTAGCCATAGCGGATATTGTCCAAATCCTCACGAAAAAGTTCATAGAAACAGCGGACCCCCTATTCCTCTTCTACATTACGCCACTGTTCTATACAATGTTCAGTTTAAGTGTTGAAAGTTCAATTTCCACAGCGGTTAAGTTTTACTTGTAGAAAATAAAATTGTTTTATCAGAGTGTCTGAGTTTATGACACACCCTGTATCTGTGTTCATACACGGTAATTCATAACACTTCTTAAGACTGACTTGCATTAATGCACGAGCTAATGTTCCTAAGTGCATATGCTTACAACATTCCGTTTGCTTAGAAATTGTCAAAGTTACTTGGACTGCGTTATGAAATGCATAGTCGTAATGTCACTAAGAAAAACTATGTCCATTCGAAGTTCTAAGTTGCAGTATCTCGTAACTATCTTGTATAATCCAAATGCTGAATAAACGTTCTAACTCAACGTAGTAATGAAGTTCAGCTTCGGTTATAATGTTTGCGTATATTAATGGGAATTAACCCGCATGGTTCTACTGCAATGCTGTAATAATCATGCCGCATAAAGCTAGCCTCGCTATGTCGTTTTACTATGCCGTTCTGCGTTGAAAAGCAGCTTGGAATAAAATTCTCCAACTACTCGCAATGCCGTTTTAAGGAACCCCGGCCTCCTATGCTTACCTGCTGCGGGTCTCCGCCCGGCTCAACGACCTACTTGTCGCTCGGCGCTCGGAGAAGCAGAAACTGTCCCCTGCACTTTCCGTGACAGTTTCTGTTCGCTGCGCGATGAAGCTGAAACTGTCGCCACCACTTTCCGTGACAGTTTCTGTTCGCGACGCGATCTATACCATGCGCTCGGCGTTGCTGCTCAGCTCGACTTTCTTGCTTGGCTCACAGAGCTGCACTGACTGTTTCTGCACTGGCTTGAACCTTACCTGCTTGGTGCGGTCACGTGACTTCTCCCCACCACCGTGCTCTTGCGTCACAACTACAATCTCGAACCCCGATCATCTCGGCTATTAAGTTATAAAATAACTTAAGGGTTATCTGACTTCCTTCAAATTATTACCACATATAATGCATGTTATATCTCCTCTTCTAAGATGTTTAAATACCATGTTCCATATAGACCTTAATAAAGCTTCATAATTCCATCCATAATTCTATCTGCTTACAGATGTCAGTGCCTTCTAAATCCTAGACCTTCTACGTCATCCTGACATTCCTCTTGACTCGATCTGAGCGCTATCTCTTCCCAACTCTTCTCAAAACCTCAACTACGGCTTAATGTCTGCTGGCGTAGCCGATAGCCTCAACTAGGTATCGGGTACAATATACATACATAAATTATATATAACTTTTGAACTGACGGTGGTTTTGGGGTCTGGGGGATGTGAAACGCGAAGATATGTCGAAATTTTCCGGAAGTCGAAACATGCTACCCATTGCAATAGTTAGCTTTCTAATGAAATCTACCTCTGGTTGGTTCCTCAGTTTAGGGGCTGCGACAACGTGGTCATCTAACCCCGTGTACTTTGGGTGAGTGTAGAATCTGTCTGATACACGGTGTGAATTGTAATGGCTGTATTAGTCTTAATTCAGGTAAGGACTGCAGACGGTCAATTTCAAGCAGTAGTTCCTAATGTTGCTACCAGGTACTACCGTCAACGACACCTAGCTGTGAACTTGGCTACTAGATGCCACCCCAACCAGCAACTCGCAACGAACGTTGGAACTTCCCCTCCAAAGGAAAGCATACTGAGGGATTCTAGCGCTTTTAGAAAATCCGACGACTTCGGCCGGTTTTGAAACCGCGACATTGGGCATAGAAGTTCAGCATGCTACCAGTTACGTCACCGAAGCCGCTTCGCACTTTGTCAGGCGGCTTCGGTGGCGTAGTCGGTAGCATGCGGAGCTCCTATGCCCAAGATAACGGGTTCAAACCCGGCAGAAGCCGTCGGATTTTTTAAGAGCGTTAAAAATCCCTCAGTATGCCTTCCTTCAGTGGGGAAGTAAAGCTGGTCCCATGTCATAGATTTATGGCATGTTAAAGATCCTTCCACTAATTGCACCTGTGTGAAGCTAAATTGGATAGGTTAAGAATGTATACAACGCTCTTAGGTTTCTATGTTCGTTGCCAAGAGCCGACTGCGGCGGCGTCTAGTAGCTCAGTTCTGAACTTAGCCTCGTAGTCGTTGACAGTGGCGCTTGGTGGCAAAAGTAGGAACTATCTGAAAAATTTCTAGTTGCAGTACTTAAATTAACAAACAGATAACACACACTAATACAGTCATCACAATTAACACCGGTTATCAGACAGATTCTACACACACCCAAAGTACACGGGGCTACATGACCGCGTTGTCGCAGCCCCTAAACTTAAGAACCAACCAACCAACCAACCACTTAGTCAGATGGAAATACTGAATCTGATCTCGTGCAAGTGCGTTATCATGGCAACGTCTGATGGCTCATGCCTCATCAATTTAGTAGTGTTGCCATGGCAACCACTGATAGCTCTTGGCATTTTCTTATAATTCCGAATTCATTTTTCTCGTCCCTTGGCGTAATGGTGGGTCATATCAAAAATTCTTTCAGGCAAAAGTTTTAGGTAATTATTAGGGGAATATTGTCCATTTTGTACGGTTTTGATATTGTGCCTATTAAGAGAGATATGATTAATGTTTCCCGAAAAACCCACTTTTTCCCACCCCTTTGGTCAATGGTTGGTGCTATAAAAAAACTCTTCAAACATAAATGTTTGGGCTTTATCCGACACATAGTATGAACGTTAAACGGATTCGATATTTCACATATTAAGAGAGTTATAGCAATATTTCACTTTTTCGAAAAAAAGCCCCCCATTTTCACCCCTTCGACCGATTTAGCCCAGTAACGAACTCGACCGAAATTTTATAGGTATACATATTCGGTAAAAAATTCAAAGTGATTGGTGCAAAATTACGGCAGTTATCGTGTCCACAAGAAACTGATATACATATACATATATATATATATATATATATACACATATATATACATACATATATAAATTATATATAAACATTTGAACTGACGGTAGTTTTGGGGTCTGGGGGATGTGAAACGCGAAGATATGTCGAAATTTTCCGGAAGTCGAAACATGGGACCCATTGCAACAGTTAGCTTTCTAATGAAATCTACCTAAAAGCTAAATTTGATGAACTGTACCTCGGTTTAAGAGACACAAATTGGGACGATCTCTACAAAATTAACGAAATTAATTCAGCAGTTAATTTTTTTATGATAAAGTTTACGAAGTTTTCCAAAATACCGTCCCGGTATTAATGCCTTTTAAAACCAGTAAATACCCTGTTTGGTTTACAAAACAAATAATAAATGATTTGAAAGATAAAGACTTCCACAGGAAAAGAAAAGACTATTCTGAATACAGTAAATTGAGATACAAACAATTAAGAAACAAGACCAAAACAGACATCAGACTAGCTCATAAAAGATATATAACAACAGTTGAAAATAACATTAATAGTGATTGTAAAAATTTTTGGACGTATGTGAAAAGCTGGAGAAGGGCCAATGGTACATGTACTATAATGCAATACAATGAGGAAGAGCTGAGAAGCGGGGAAGCGGTTGTCCAGGGTTTTGCAAAATACTTCCAGTCGGTGTATTCACAACACCCTTCTTCCTACAGAATATCGCAAGATGAGGCAAATACGCCAGTAACCCTGCACATAAGCGAAGTAACAATGGCGGAAATTGATAGAGCGTTAAAAAAACTGAGACCAAAAACATCAGTGGGCCCGGACCAAATATCCCCTTACGTAATTAAGGGTTGCTCACAGATTTTAAAAGATCCCCTTCATTTTCTTTATAACCTAGCAATTAGTACAAATACATTCCTAGGTATTTGGAAAAAACTCGCGACTGTCCTATTTTAAAATCAGGTAACTAAACATTAATAAAGAACTATCAACCCGTGAGTATAGTATCAGCTGTTGCAAAGATATTTGAATTTATCTTACATGACAGAATTGTTACTCATGTAGCGCCAGCCATATCAGAACAACAACATGGATTCATGCAACTGAGATCTACAGTCACAAATCTGATGAATTTCTCCCACGATGTTTCATCCGAGTTGGATATCGGAGGACAGATGGATGCTATTTTCACGGATTTTGAAAAGGCATTCGATAGTATAGATCATGATATTCTTTTGACAAAATTAAACAATTTCGGGTTTTCACAAGCAAACTTGCGATTTTTTAGCTCGTATCTGTCTGGTAGACAGAAATATGTATACTTTCTCGGAAATTCATCAATGGAATATACCGTAAATTCCGGAATTCCCCAGGGATCGAACCTTGGAGCAATTATGCTTCTGACAGCAATCAATGACATTTCTGAATGTTTTAAGCACTCTAAATGTCTTCTATACGCTGATGATTTTAAGATATTCCGTCCTATATCCTCTGCTCATGACTGCTATCTTCTACAAAATGACTTGGACAACATCTTTGAATGGAGTAGGAAAAATAAACTTAATTTTAATCTAACGAAATGGGTCACAATCGTGATACTTTATGACCCAGAAAAGTGATCTGCTTCAAAATTCTGACTTGAACAGCTTCAGGGTGAAACCTGCCTTGTCCAGCTTCTTAAAAACATAATCTAAATGACCCAAGTGTTCCTCATAAGTTCTGGAACTGATAACCATATCATCAATATAAATCGTAACGAACTCACCTGTGTCCCTGCCTAGTGCAATGTTAAGTGCCCTTATAAGAGCTGCAGAACTACTCTTTAAACCATAGGGTACCCTTTGAAATTGAACAAGATTATACTGGTGACTAAATGCCGTGAAGGGCCTATCTTCCTTCCTCAGCGGAATCTGCAAAAAACTACAGCTGAGATCCACACACGTGAACCACTGTTTACCTTCAAAACTCTGCATTAATTCCTCAATAGATAAAGATCTCAACTGGTCAAAACTGATATGTGAGTTGAGGGTGTGTGCATCAAGAAAAATCCTGACTTTCCCGTCAGCCTTGGGAACTGTGATAAGTGAATTTAAGTACTGGCTATTAGAGTATTCAATTATGCCACCTAGCATCTGATCTATTTGCTGTTGAACTGCCTCTTGATACCGAAAAGGAACGGGATATCTATGTCCAACGAACACAGAATAATTATGCACGTTTGTGTGTAACAATTGGCCTTGCCAATTCTCTCCTCAAAAATCATCTTGTTGTTTAGCAACACATTATAAAGTTGAACACTACGTTGCTCTCCTTAACTCAACACTAAATGCTGCAACCCACAAGGAATCTTCTAAAGACCTGTACGTTTGCACATTACCCACAAAAAATAATGGTACAGGTTCTATACCCATAGACACCTGACCGACCCCCGCGACACTACTGGCCGACACCACCGTACTCAAAGTACACTCCTCTTGGGTAGATTATTGGCTGAGGAATAACCTAACCACCAAGGGAAGATGATAAAGAAAAGGAGGTGGGTTTCGGACTGGAGAAAAAGAATGGAGAAATAGGAGGAGAGCCCCACAAAGTTATAAATTTAACTTTAAATGCACTCAAAGGCGGTTGCCACTGCAGATCCGCTCCCTGATATCTAAAGTGGGTAAGGACCTGGGCAAAGCTGACGGGAAACGCAGCTAGGACTTGGGCGGTTTGCAAGAGAATGGCTTTAGCGTATTCCCTCTCAAGCATGCATATGCCTACTATGGGGAAGGGTGATGGTCTGGCAAGACAAAGAGTAACAGACTTATTGTATGTCTGTTCAAAGGAATTAGTTTTTGAACAAGTGATTCGAAGAATGCCAATAATGTGAATCGGTTTTGATATTTCCAGTTTTCGAAGTTGTAGAGTTCCTGAAAAGCGACCAAGTGCTTCCAAGAAGGATAGTGATAAAAGAATTATACCTTTGGGAATAATTTTGGTAACTGCACCAATAGTTGCATTTGGAAATGGCTAAGCTTTTACCCAGCAAGGAGCCGACTAAAAGTTTAGGCAAAGAGAAACACTTATCTTTTGGAAAACCAACCATAAGTTTTTGGAGAGGATCTCCACAAGCAGGAAGCTGGCTTAGCGAGCTGTACTTGCCTTACTGGCCAGTTAGAATTAGCTATTAAAGCTAAGAGAGACTTTACCGAGTTGGCAACTAAGAGTTCTTGCTCAAATGCAACAAGTGGTGAAAACCCTATCACAAGATTTATTTGCATTAACGAGGGCATGAACCTAGGAAGAGTCAGGAACGACAGGATCTTGCCTAACTGTAGTATTAGAGAAATGATGAGTCAAAAAAGGAACTTGAATTTATTTTAACAATGCAAAAGAGCGTAATGAATTTAACAAATAAGTAGTAGTTTTTTGCCAAATATATAATTTAGACTTCATAACAAATGGGGTCACAGACCTCCGAAAAAACATCTAAAGTTTGCGCTGGCAATTAACAATTCTATTGGTTTCAAACCTTTATATGTTTTAAAATCCTCGCAAAATTTTAAAATAGAGAGGATAAAGTACAAAGTTAAGAACAATTAAAGTGATTAAAGTTAGACAGTAAATAGAGTACAAGGTGTGTACTTCTAGAAATTTCTGAGAAAATATTCTAGAAAGAGTAACAACTTTGAAAATAACAATAACAAAAACAGGAAGAATAAAATAGAAGTTCCTAACTTCTTATATTTAAGCGGAATTACCCATTGTTTGTGTTTATAAAAATAGGACAGGTCACTTAATGTGAAACCTGAAGAGAAAGTCGACAGGAAGGTTCTAGACCTCCTATGTTTAAGTAGGGATAACGAGCCAAATAAGGCAAGATTCCCTTTCGTGAAACCTAGAAATGACTCACTTATGAGTTAAAAGAATAGTATTCCCTAATTAGAAGGGAGAAACAAGATAATTTTAAACATGCAGAAGTTAATTAATTACATGTAATCAAAAGTAGGAGGGCACGCCTTTAGAGTGACACCTCATTGGAAAAGACCTAAAGTAACAATTTTATTTTTGGGTTGTTAGTAAGGGGTTTAGGAAAGATCAACTGGGATGGAAGGTAAATGTTCATGGCCGTATTTATAATAATCCGACGATCGCGACGCGGTAGAAATGTTGAACAAGCACTGATTTTCACTATAGTCTGTTGAAATGGATGAAAAGTTCACTGTAGTAGCGCAAAAGTTTATGGCAAAGGAAGTTATTGCAATTATGGAAAATAAGTAGTTGCACTAGGTAGGCGAAAGTCTATTGCTTGAGAAAGTTGTGGATTACAATTAAATGCGCCATAGAAAATCCCAACGGTAAAAGAAAATTTAGCTATTGCAGTAATTTATAAGGAAGATTCCTTAATTTAAAATAGTATCCCCACATGTGAGTGGAAAATACATGACGGCGAGACTGGTAGATAGAGTGCAGATTCTGGAAGGTTCCAGAACGATCCTAATAGAAGAATAGGGCAAAGTTATTCCAGCGGTGGAACGAGCTTAATATTTTATAGACAGTGGGTATTCAATAATATCCCACGTTGTGAGAAGTTCTCTTATTTAACAAGCATAAGAAGTGTTGCTTTTTACGAAGATTGGCTTAGACAGACAAAGCTCAATATGGAAAATCCCGCGAAGGATGATTATTGCCACAAATAAGTAATCTCACACTGCCTATAAATGATTATTAAAAGCATGTAGATATTAAAACAGATGAAGATGAGGTTAAAACTTAAAGTCTGTACTTATCTTTGCTGCATGGCGATGGTGAAGTTCCCTTTGACGGATAAACTTAAAGTTCCAACATGGCGTGGAATGAAGAGAATGCCTCTTTGTTTGAGGAGACTAGCTCTAGTTGAGCCTTGACTGACTAAGTCAACTGCCGACGTACAAGTGAGACCCACTCAGCGAAGCGCAGAGGGACCAGGAAAGGGAAAAGAGTGGGGGTAGGAGACAAAAGGAATACATATCAGAATAGACAACCTTGCAAAAATAAATGTTTTTCTTGATGAATGGTCTTAAAAGAGTTGATTGTAGGCGACGCTATCGCAGCCTGGTGGGTGAAAAAGTAGACGAAGTTCTCTTGATCACGGAGATGATAGCTGGCGATGGCGACGAGATCTGGTGGCCAGATTGATAAGGAAGTCCTCTTGCACCGGGAAGAATTGAGGAACTTCAGAGAATCGCTGCTAGATGACGCTAGGTGAGTCATGGAAGATATATATCTAGAACAGACTCACGAATAACATGAGAACCCTAAACAGCAAAGAGAACATAGGAGATCACTGTTGGTGTTTGAGAAAAAGGAAGGAATGAACAAGCAAAGAGCATTAAAAAATACTCCATCTTACCGTGTATTCCAAGAATACACCAAGCTGGGAGGGTTAACACCAACAGAGAGCAGGATAAACAATTAAACATTTAAAGGTAATGGAGCAATTAAAGACAGTGGTCTTGTGATCTGACCGTTAGTGGTCAAGATTCTGGCCACCCTGACTCTCCCATCCCTTCCAGGATAACACTCGGTCACTCTACCAGAAATCCAGACTAGGGGAGGAGAAACATCCCTAACCAGGACCAAGTCCCCCACTTTAATGTCGGGACTGGAAAGAAACCACTTCTGTCTCCGTTGCAAGGAAGTTAAATATTCCATGTTCCACCTCTTCCAGGAAGAATTGCGGAGGGCTTCAAGTTTACGCCAAACAATAGGTAGATTAGAATCCCTATAAGAGCTGGAAAGGGGAGGAGGAGCGGAAAGAGAAATGCCTATAAGGAAGTGACCAGGTGTGAGTGGAAGCAGGTCATCAGGGTCATTGGAAAGTGGAGTTAAAGGGCGAGATTTAACAACACCTTCAATCAGAACGGACAGTGAATTAAATTCTTCATAAGTCAGAATGCGATTACCTAAAACCTTTCTTAAATGACGTTTAGTGAGCTTTACGCAGGATTCCCACCTACCACCGTGATGAGGAGCGTAAGGAGGTATAAAACGCCATTTGAAACCCTTTGAGTAGGAAAAATTAGAAATCTGTTTAATGGCAGGAGAAGATGTGAGAGCTTTCTTCCACAAGGACGCTGCGCCCTGAAAGGTGGAAGCGTTATCAGAGAACATCTCTGAAGGAACACCACGCCTAGCAGCGAAGCGAGAGACAGCTGATAAAAAGTAGGAAGTAGAAGCATTCGTTACTAGTTCCAAATGGATTGCGCCAGTAACCATGCAAACAAAGAGAGAAACATAGAGCTTACCAAACAATTTACGTTTAGCTTCAGGGGAATTTCGTTGATAATGGAACGGACCCATATAGTCCACACCAGTTAGAGCAAATGGGCGTATAGGAGAAGAGCGAAAAGAAGGCAGATCGCTCATTAATTGAGTATTGATTTTAGGTTTCGCTTTGAAGCGAGGAATGCACTTGTGAATTACAGAGGAAACTTCGTGAATTCCATTTATAATCCAGTACTTTTCCCTTAAGAGGCAAAGCAGAGTGCGTGTACCAAATGCAGATTGCGATAATGAAAGTCACGTATAATTAAGGAAGTTACGTGATGTTTAGAAGGCAAAATAACGGGATGCTTTTTGTCTTCAGAGAGCAAAGATTGAGAGAGCCTACCACCTACCCTAAGTAACCCATTGTCATCAAGGAACGGGGCCAAAGCACGAAGAAGACTGGATTTGGGAAGATCCCTTTTAGAAGAAAGTAAAGACAATTCAGAAGAAAGGGCTTCTTGCTGTGTCAGTTGTAAAACCTTAATGGTAGCGAGATTCAATTCATGATTGGTAAGGTGTGGTTTGGGGAGAAGAGGTTGGTCAACCACAAGATATTTCCATCTGAGGAGATAGGCGACAATTCGAATTAATTTGTGAAAGGAAGAATAGCGGGACAACAAGGGATGAGAAACGTTGGAAACGAGACACGAAGCAGTAGATAGAGATACTTTTGCTTCAGGCAAGTTGGAGTTTGTAGCTGGATGTTTAGAAGGCCAACAAGAAGAGTCTTCGATTAACCACGAGGGCCCATGCCAGTACGACTGGGAAGCTGCCAATTGAGAGGGTGAACATCCACGAGAGATAATGTCGGCTGGGTTATCAGCACTGGGCACATGCCTCCATTGACATCCCGAAGAAAGAGTTTGAATTTTGGAAACCCTATTTGCAACAAAAGTTTGCCAGTGAGCGGGGTTCTTGGCGATCCAAGAAAGTGGGATCATGGAATCGCTCCAGAGATAGATTTGCGAGAATTCGACTTTTAATACTTCCCGCAATTTCTTAACAAGTTCTGAGCCATGAGTGCAGCACACAATTCAAGCCTAGGCAAAGTGATAGTTTTAAGAGGAGCCACCTTCGATTTGGCACAAACAAGGTTGGAAACTGAAGATCCATTTAATGAACGGCGATAAACTAAATATGCGCAGCAACCGTAAGCTTTTTCGGAACTGTCCGCGAACACATGAAGGAAAAAAGATGCATTAGAATGAGTGTTAATTAAATTCCTGGGAATTTCAATAAGGGAAAGGTCCAGCAAATTGCTGCGAAAAGAGAGCCATCGGTTTAGAAAAGAAAGGGGAACAGTGTCATCCCATTCACATTTGAGCGACCACAGCTCTTGCATGAAGAGTTTGGCTATAACGATAACTGGGGCAAGGAATTGAAGCGGATCAAAAATTTTTGCAATTTCAGAGAGAATTTGTCGTTTCGTGTTAGGGAGCTCTTCAGCGAGCGAAACTTTGTAGATGAGAGTGTCAGTGCTGGTGCACCAATGAACTCCAAGTGTTTTTATGGATTCGGAGTTTCCACAAATTTCGACAGAGGAGGGATCTACGTCTTCAATAGGAAACTGGGCGAGAAACTCAGGGGAGTTGGAATTCCACTTATGAAGTGGGAAACCTCCATTCCTTAGCAATGCTTGAAGTTCTAAGGACACGAAAGAAGCTTCCTTCAGAGTGGGGAAGGACTGCAAATAATCGTCAACATGGAATGACGTGGTTAGTGCTTCAGAAGCTTTGGAATCAAATAAATGACCATCTTGAGAGGCTAGCAAGTGTAGGGAACGGATAGAAAGGAAAGCGGAAGGTTTTAAGCCATAAGTAACCGTTTTTAAACGAAATACCTTAATGGGCTTACTGATTTCATCGCGCCACAAGATTCTTTGGAGATCTCGTTGTTCAGGCTGAATTAAAACTTACGGTACATCTGTTTTATATCCGCTATAACAGCTATGGGAAATAATCGAAAGTTTAAGAGTATAGCAGATAGATCTGACTGAATAGCAGGACCAGAGTATAGAGTATCGTTAAGGCTCTTGCCATTAACGTCAGGTGATGAACCATTGAAAACAACTCGGATTTTATCTTTTACAAGAGGGTTTTTCCACACGGGATGATGATTTAAAAAAAACGTTTCAATTGGGGGGGGGGGGTGCAAATCATCATCAGATTTGTTGACAACTTCCATATGATCTAAGCTTTCATACTCATCCATGAAATCAGTGTACTGCTGTTTAACGAGAGGTTCTTTCTTGAATTTGCTCTCGATAGCAAAGAGAGCTTTTCGAGCTTTGGGTTGAGAGTTAATAAGTTTAGGAGGATTATGTAATCTTGGCATTTGAACAATGAACCGGCCATCAGAAGAACGAGGGGTGGTGTTCAAAAAAAGTTGCTCACAGGATTCGTTTTCTGAAGGGGTCACGTTAGGAGGATCAACGCTTTCGAGTCTCCAAAACTGTTCCAGATCAGTATTGGCGAAGTAACATTGCGATGCGGGTTGGGGAGAATAATGGGGATGAAGCTGATTCCTGCAAGTGGTGTCCCTGCATAGGTACTGGAATAGAATTTCTAGTACTGAACTGAACGTCAGCATTCCAAAAGCATTTCAATTCATTTGTGTTACGATGGTAAATGATATAATGAATAGGTCCTTTTCAGGACCAAAGCTAACTATTGTCTCGATTAATATCGAAGGAATCTCCTACAGCAAGGCAGATCTCTTATCTGCTCTCTGTCACGAACATCAGTGTGATGTACTCTGTATCCAGGAAACCCACATAAGTAACCAGCAGAGACTACCAGCAATTCCAGGAATGATACTAGTCGCTGAAAGATCTCACGAGCAGTATGGGAGTGCCATCTTTATTAGATCAGGTATCACAGTATTGTCCACTGACTGTTCTGATGAAGATAATATAGAGATACTAACAGTGGAGCTATCAAGTTGCACAATATCTTCAATATATAAACCACCCAATTCTCCGTTCTCCTTTAAGAAGACTAAAAATATGGACAACAAAGACACTCACTTTGTAATTGGAGATTTTAATAGTCATAGTAATTTATGGGGTTACCTTCACGATGACGAAAATGGTGAAGCTGTAATAAATTGGGCTGAATCAAATGAGCTGTGCCTTGTACACGACCCGAAGTTGCCTCCGTCATTCAACAGTGGAAGATGGAAACGTGGCTACACCCCCGATTTAATTTTTTCAAGCGAAACCATTGCTGGGCAGTGCGTAAAGACCGTAGCAAACCCAATCCCAAATACACAACATAGACCTATTGTGTGCCAAGTTTTCGCTGCAGTTCGCCCTCAGTGCTTGCCATTTCGAAGAAGATATAACTTTCAGAAAGCTAAGTGGAACAAATTTACGGCATTACTTGATGAATCTGTTCTTGAGATGGATGCATCTCCAGAGAATTATGAACAGTTTGTGGCTACTGTCCAGAAATGCTCCCGTCAGTGCATTCCACGGGGTTGCAGAACAGTATACATTGCAGGTCTTACCCCAGAGATAAAAGACTTATACTCAGAGTACATTTGTTCCTTCAATATGAATCCATTTGGAAACGAAACAATTCACCTAGGTCGTCAACTCAATACTGCTCTGGCAGAAAGAAAACGGAACAAATGGGCTCAAACAGTATCTAACATCAACATGTCACAAAACAGTCAAAAAGCTTGGAGCCTAATGAAGAGATTAAACAATGAACCATCCAATAGAAAATTGCATTCTAACATATCTCCCAACCAAATAGCCCATCAGCTAGTGTTGAACGGCAAAGTCGAGGAGCACATGAAGAAAACCAAAATCAAAAGAGACTACGACAATGAAACAAGTGACTTTTCGTGTGTCTTCAGCTTAAAAGAACTGGAGATGGCCATACAAATGTGCAAGAATGGTAAAGCTGCTGGTCTTGATGACATCCGCATAGAGCAAATAAAACATTTTGGTAAAAACACAAAGGAGTGGCTTCTACAACTTTTCAACAACATCATTTTCCGCAAACAAATTCCAAAAATATGGCGGAAGGCAAAAATCATAGCCATCCTGAAGCCTGGCAAAGATCCATCTGATCCTAAGAACTACAGACCAGTCTCGCTGTTATGCCATTTATACAAAGTGTTTGAGAGAATGCTCCTTAACAGACTATCTCCAAAACTTGATCCACTTCTGATCCCAGAACAAGCAGGCTTCAGACCAGGAAAGAGCTGTACTTCACAGATATTGTGCCTAACACAGCACATCGAAGATGGTTTGGAGAACAGGAAGATAACTGGTGCAGTTTTGGTGGATCTAACGGCTGCCTACGATACTATTCAACATCAAATCCTGCTTGGTAAACTGTACCAGATTACCAAAGATTTTGGACTCACAGAAATTGTTGCTTGTCTTCTACAAAACAGAAGGTTTTTTGTCGAGTTCCAAGGAACCCGCAGTCGCTGGAAAACCCAACGAAATGGTCTACCACAGGGCAGTGTTCTATCACCTTTTCTGTTTAATGTGTACACTAATGATCAGCCTACATCTCTACATACCAAGAGATTTATCTATGCAGATGACCTCTGTCTGACAGCACAAAGTGAAAAGTTTGAAGAAGTGGAGCAGATTCTCTCTGATGCACTGGAGGACCTTTCACTTTACTACAAGAGAAATCAACTCAAACCTAATCCATCCAAGACACAGGTTTGTGCTTTCCACCTCAGAAACAGGGAAGCAGCAAGGAAACTCAATATTAGCTAGGGAGTAGCTCACCTGGAACATTGTTTTACCCCAAAATACCTAGGGGTAACTTTAGATCGCACCCTATCTTACAAGAAACATTGTATGAATGTTAAACAAAAAGTATCTACATGAAATAACATACTTCGTAAGTTGATAGGGGCCGACTGGGGCGCCCATGCTGAAACACTACGTATGTCTGCATTAGCTCTGTGTTATTCAGCTGCTGAGTATGCTAGCCCTGTATGGTATCACTCAGCTCATGTAAAACAGGTTGATGTTGCCCTCAACGAGTCCTGCAGAATAATTACTGGTTGCCTGAAACCTACACCTGTCCACAAACTACATTCCTTGGCAGGAATAGCCCCACCTGAGGTACGCCGTGAGGTGATAGCACAAACGGAACGAAAAAAGTCCGCAGAGGACCATGCTCACCCTCTTTTTGGTCACCAGCCTCCAAGAAGGCGGCTAAAATCAAGGAAAAGCTTCCTGCAAACTACATCGATGCCTACTACAAAACCCGAAGTAGCCAGGATACAGCTATGGCAATCCACCATACCACCAGATTGGATGAAGGCCATGGAAAGGCTTCCAGCAGGCCACAACAACAACTGGGAAACTTGGCGGTCACTCAACAGACTTCGGACTGGTGTTGGGAGATGCAAAGTTAATCTCCACAAATGGGGATACCTACAGGAATCAGAACTCTGTGAGTGTGGAGAGAGACAGACCATGATACACCTGTGTTCCTGTGAACTGGGCCCGTGCTCTTGCACAATGCAGGAGTTAATGGAAGGTCATGAAAAGGGTGTGACAGTGGCCCGTTTCTGGGCAAAGACAATCTAATTCGAGACATTGTTGTATGTATTATTTCTTTTTAATATTGTGTATCATCCCTCTGTGTATGTTGTAATGCTTTTGACTCGAATAAAAAAAACCGGTGACGATCCATCCAAAGTTAGTGTCTCTGGCGACCACGTTTGAGGATAACTTGCGAACCTGTTTACGAAGGCAATTCCAGAAAACCTTGGCGCTAAAGAGTATGTCAATGGGGTTTTGTATGTTGAACAAAGGATCGGCTAGCCTTAAATGCGAGGGAATATTTAACCCTGAAATATCCACAGAGTGACTTGGAGTGTCTTCTCCAATGCTATTGAGAATTAGACAATTCAGTTTGAGAAAGTTGTTTCTGTGACAAATATCTCTTATGGTTAGCTTTGAGAATTGTAAAGCTTGCGATTTTGAGCTGTTAATGCCCGATACGTTAATAGAAGTGGGGTTTACAGGTAGGCCTAGTTTTCTAATCGAAGAATTTGACACAAAATCATGAGTTGCCGCTGAATCGAGAAGACCGCATGCACGGACCCAGTTGCCAAAGTTATCCTGAACTTCGATTTGGACAGTAGACAATAGTACTTGAGCACTGCGAATGGACTTGGCATTTTGAATGTACGACGAAGCATTGGAATTGTTAGCATTATCACTTTTCTGAGAAGTAGATGCTGTCGATGACCTTGCCTGATCATGACGATGTAGCAAAGTATGATGAGCCTTTTCACAATGGAAGCAAAGTCTTGTGGACTTGCAATTTGAAGCAGAATGCGTGGGCGCTAGGCAGTTGAATCAATGTTTGTTTTGGGAAACTAATTTTCTTCTGTCGTCGACTGACAGTTCATTAAAGGATTTACAGAGATATAAGGCATGGGAATCTTTACAAAGTATGCACTTTAAAGGTTCATTTAAACTCTTTCGGGGTTCACTTTGAGTGTTTAAAACAAGAGAACTAGCAATACGGCGTTCACTAGACCTAGTTGGGTAACCAGTAGTGTTTGATTTAAATTTAGATGAGCTGGACCCAGGTTTTTGGGTACTAGACGCTAAGCGTTCGCTTTTAGGTTTGATAGACATTAATTCAAATTTAGAACTCGGGGAAGAGGGTTCACTTTGATTTGCTAGAGCAGTTAACAACTGGCATCTGGCATTTATGAAAGTGACTAAATGCTCGTAAGAGTAATCGTCTTCTCTAGAAAGTTCAATTTCCCAAGCTTTGAGGGTAGCAACATCAACTTTAGAAACCACTAAATGTATTAGGAAAGTGTCCCAATGTTCAGTGGGTTGATCTAATTGGGACAGAGCTTTAACATGAAGCTGAGTAGTATCAAAGAGAGTACGCAAACTAGTGACGTCATTGTGCTGTGATGCAGGTAGGTTAAATAGAGCCTTCATATGGCGTTGAATACGTAACCGTAAATTTCCGTATCTTTATTTCAATAAGTTAAAGGCAAAGGGGTAATTTTCGGCACTTAAAGGGAGTGCTTCAACTAACTGCAGAGCTTGACCTCGGAGGATAGATCTCAAGTAATGAAACTTGTATATGACTTGAATATCTTCATTGTCATGAACAAGAGAGCAAAATAATTCATAGAAAGAATCCCAAGTAGAATCGTCTCCAGAGAAGTGGGGTAAATTAATCTTAGGTAGAATTGGTTTGGGCTTATGAGTACCATCGCGAAAAGAAGTTTGTTGTTCGTGAAGGGATCCAAGAACAGAAGCGTCCTTTTTCTGCTCCTCTTCGAGTTGGCGTATTATTTTGAAGGCAGAACCTATACCTTCGTAATATTGGTTTTCTACTTCGACTCGATCTTCGGTTTGATTGAGCATACAAGTTTCTATTTCAGTTTGGATGTTGCAATAATTTTCATATGAGCGTTCAAAATCCCTTACACGATGCTTTAACAAGTCTAATTGAGCTTCTGAGGGATCTAACTCTTTGATGTATTTTCTGAATCGGGTAATTTGTCCTTTATAGGATGCTAGTTTAGAAGTAAGTTTTTCATCTTTATCCTTTTCAGTAGGAGCCATGTCAAGGTAAGTAGATTAAAATATAACTCACGAAACTGTGGAACCTTGGAAATGCTGTCAGGCTGGCAGCAGCAAATAAGTTGAAAGAAAGGGACACACCAAAGGAGACAGGAGCGGCCTCTTTCCCCTTCACAGGCTTTGCACGATGTATTTATAGCTGAAAGATTCAAAGCAGGTATTAATAATTTGCAAGGTATTGTCAAATAACTTTTGAAAAAGAATAACATATGACAAATGGACTCTCCCGGGTTTCGGCACCAAATTTGGGGTAGATTATTGGCTGAGGAATAACCTAACCACCAAGGGAAGATGATAAAGAAAAGGAGGTGGGTTTCGGACTGGAGAAAAAGAATGGAGAAATTGGAGGAGAGTCCCACAAAGTTATAAATTTAACTTTAAATGCACTCAAAGGCGGTTGCCACTGCAAATCCGCTCCCTGATACCTAAAGTGGGTAAGGACCTGGGCAAAACTGACGGGAAACGCAGCTAGGACTTGGGCGGTTTGCAAGAGAATGGCTTTAGCGTATTCCCTCTCAAGCATGCATATGCCTACTATGGGGAAGGGTGATGGTCTGGCAAGACAAAGAGTAACAGACTTATTGTATGTCTGTTCAAAGGAATTAGTTTTTGAACAAGTGATTCGAAGAATGCCAATAATGTGAATCGGTTTTGATATTTCCAGTTTTCGAAGTTGTAGAGTTCCTGAAAAGCGAAAAGCTTTCACCCAGCAAGGAATCGACTAAAAGTTTAGGCAAAGAGAAACACTTATCTTTTGAAAAACCAACCATACGTTTTTGGAGAGGATCTCCACAAGCAGGAAGCTGGCTTAGCGAGCTGTACTTGCCTTACTGGCCAGTTAGAATTAGCTATTAAAGCTAAGAGAGACTTTACCGAGTTGGTAACTAAGAGTTCTTGCTCAAATGCAACAAGTGGTGAAAACCCTATCACAAGATTTATTTGCATTAACGAGGGCATGAACCTAGGAAGAGTCAGGAAAGACAGGATCTTGCCTAACTGTAGTATTAGAGAAATGATGAGTCAAAAAAGGAACTTGAATTTATTTTAACAATGCAAAAGAGCGTAATGAATTTAACAAATAAGTAGTTTTTTTTGCCAAATATATACTATAGACTTTATAACAAATGGGGTCACAGACCTCCGAAAAAACATCTCAAGTTTGCGCAAGCAATTCACAATTCTATTGGTTTCAAACCTTTATATGTTTTAAAATCCTCGCAAAATTTTAAAATAGAGAGGATAAAGTACAAAGTTAAGAACAATTAAAGTGATTAAAGTTAGACAGTAAATAGAGTACAAGGTGTGTACTTCTAGAAATTTCTGAGAAAATATTCTAGAAAGAGTAACAACTTTGAAAATAACAACAACAAAAACAGGAAGAATAAAATAGAAGTTCCTAACTTCTTATATTTAAGCGGAATTACCTATTTTTTATGTTTATAAAAATAGGACAGGTCACTTAATGTGAAACCTGAAGAGAAAGTCGACAGGAAGGTTCTAGACCTCCTATGTTTAAGTAGGGATCACGAGCCAAATAGGGCAAGATTCCCTTTCGTGAAACCTAGAAATAACTCACTTATGAGTTAAAAGAATAGTATTCCCTAATTAGAAGGGAGAAACAAGATAATTTTAAACATGCAGAAGTTAATTAATTACATGTAAGCAAAAGTGGGAGGGCACGCCTTTAGAGTGACACCTCATTGGAAAAGACCTAAAGTAACAATTTTATTTTTGGGTTGTTAGTAAGGGGTTTAGGAAAGATCAACTGGGATGGAAGGTAAATGTTCATGGCCGTATTTATAATAATCGGACGATCGCGACGCGGTAGAAATGTTGAACAAGTACTGGTTTTCACTATAGTCTGTTGAAATGGATGAAAAGTTCACTGTAGTAGCGCAAAAGTTTATGGCAAAGAAAGTTATTGCAATTATGGAAAATAAGTAGTTGCACTAGGTAGGCGAAAGTCTATTGCTTGAGAAAGTTGTGGATTACAATTAAATGCGCCATAGAAAATCCCAACGGTGGAAGAAAATTTAGCTATTGCAGTAATTTATAAGGAAGATTCCTTAATTTAAAATAGTATCCCCACATGTGAGTGGAAAATACATGACGGCGAGACTGGTAGATAGAGTGCAGATTCTGGAGGGTTCTAGAACGATCCTAATAGAAGAATAGGGCAAAGTTATTCCAGCGGTGGAACGAGCTTAATATTTTATAGACAGTGGGTATTCAATAATACCCCACGTTGTGAGAAGATCTCTCATTTAACAAGCATAAGAAGTGTTGCTTTTTACGAAGATTGGCTTAGACAGACAAAGCTCAATATGGAAAATCCCGCGAAGGATGATTATTGCCACAAATTAGTAATCTCACACTGCCTATAAATGATTATTAAAAGCATGTAGATATTAAAACAGATGAAGATGAGGTTAAAACTTAAAGTCTGTACTTATCTTTGCTGCATGGCGATGGTGAAGTTCCCTTTGACGGATAAACTTAAAGTTCCAACATGGCGTGGAATGAAGAGAATGCCTCTTTGTTTGAGGAGACTAGCTCTAGTTGAGCCTTGACTGACTAAGTCAACTGCCGACGTACAAGTGAGACCCACTCAGCGAAGCTCAGAGGGACCAGGAAAGGGAAAAGAGTGGGGGTAGGAGACAAAAGGAATACATATCAGAATAGACAACCTTGCAAAAATAAATGTTTTTCTTGATGAATGGTCTTAAAAGAGTTGATAGTAGGCGACGCTATCGCAGCCTGGTGGGTGAAAAAGTAGACGAAGTTCTCTTGATCACGGAGATGATAGCTGGCGATGGCGACGAGATCTGGTGGCCAGATTGATCAGGAAGTCCTCTTGCACCGGGAAGAATTGAGGAACTTCAGAGAATCGCTGCTAGATGACGCTAGGTGAGTCCTGGAAGATATATATCTAGAACAGACTCACGTATAACATGAGAACCCTAAACAGCAAAGAGAACATAGGAGATCACTGTTGGTGTTTGAGAAAAAGGAAGGAATGAACAAGCAAAGAACATTAAAAAAAATACTCCATCTTACCGTGTATTCCAAGAATACACCACCTCTGACGTCATACCACACTGCTTACCTGGGTCGTTAAACGGTATAATTATTTCCTTTTCATTCCAATTCACCTTTACACACTCTTCTTTATAGCATAACTGAGCTGAATATCTACTTAGCCCGTCTGAACCATCGATCAATTCATATACGAGGTTCGGTATTTTTAAACAGGCCAGCCTCTCAACGTGCCCGTCAATCGTTAGTTCTACCAGTACTTGTTTAGAAATTCAATGGGACCTCTTCCCATCAGCAGTTATAACATACGTAGATTTAATAGGCATTTCCTCAACAATGGTAGAGGAAAGTGACCAAAGTCGGACCCCCATTTTTTTACCTGTATTGTTATTAATTTATTTTTTACATATTTGAATTTTAGCTAGATGAGTTCTTTGGTTGGTTGGTTCCTCAGTTTAGGGGCTGCGACAACGCGGTCATGTAGCCCCGTGTACTTTGGGTGTGTGTAGAATCTGTCTGATAACCAGTGTAAATTGTGATGGCTGTATTAGTGTGTGTATCTGTTTTTTAATTCAAGTAAGGACTGCAACTTTGAATTTTTCGAATAGTTCCTACTTTTGCCGCCAAACGCCACCGTCAACGACTACTAGGCCTAGTATAGAACTTAGCTACTAGACGCCACCACAGTCGGCTCTTGGCAACGAACGTAGAAACCTAAGAGCGTTGTTTACATTCTTAACCTATACAATTTAGCTTCACACAGGCGTAATTAGTGGGAGGTTCCTTAACATGCCATAAATCTATGACATGGGACCAACGGCTTTTATGTTTTCTAACATTGTATCTGGTTCATATTAACTTATAACAGCCCAGATTTTCCTATGAAATGTTTTCATTAAAAGTAGCATAAATGACGTCTGGGAAAAAGGATGCCAATGTCGGACCCTTCTTAAGAATGAACGTGAAATCACATGAAACCACCAGTAAAGTAATGAAGAACGTGAAAATACTTTATTTTTACATTATATAATGTCTTATTAGGAACATAGCTTATTGTAAGACCACAAAATCCAGAAACCGACCACTTTGAGAATTAATATACTAGTCATTTGTCCCCTAACGACAGAAGTCACAAACATAGATCTCCCGGTCATTTCCTGTAAACTCTTCGTGTGCCCACAACTCACGCACTGCACATCGGTTCCACAATTTGTTTCCACGGTCCATTGAAATTTTTTCTCCACAAAACAAGCACTCTGCATCATCCTGAGTTGTAGCGCTTTCTTTTGGAATGTCTAGATTGGAGTCTCCGCTGTCAATTTAAGATATGTCTTCATTGTCTGAACTTTCTTCTTATTGTGCTTCTCTGTTGAACTTAAGGTTCCTCCTTCCCCTACTGCGTCCTCTTCCTCGTCCTCCACTTCTCTCGGCAACTCCACCTTCTCTGCTTCCATGTCCACGTTCCTGTCCTTTTACTGGCTGAATTTTCTTTCCCTTCGATCTCTCCAAAGACTGCATTAGATCGTCCTTGTACGGTGAAGAAGTTATCAAATCAGATGAAGTCGCCTTCCGGCCTCTTGCGGAAGTTTTCTTCTGAACGATGGGTACTGGACTGATGTCCATAGGGCCCACTTCAGACCCCAAGACTGTCGAACAACGAGCTTAAACATTACTATAGAGAGGCAGGAGCGCCGCAAGACTGAAGCTACTTGAAACTGTGTCCGCCATTTTCTCTGGAGTCAAGGGAAAGGGGGAGTAGCTATGTCATGTGTTGAAGTATCAGAGCAGGACCTGTTGGAACATTAATAAGAAACATATTTACGACAAATTATGAAGTCTAATCACTTCTTAAACATTCAGAATAGTTTCAAGTTACAACAATAGAGCTGTAGGCTATTTACACTGCACAATTGTAATTACTGTCTCTTAAATAGAATCGGCTTTGTTAAAACTTGTCTCACTTGCCGTCCTCTCAATCGAGAGGACTTTTCTCTGAGTGCATGATATACTCTGCAAGTGAAGTAATACTTCAGTATATGCCTTATCGGATTCACATAATGCGATTCTTCACATGGTTCTACTGCAGTGACGAGGTGTTCAAAGGAAGAGAACAAACAACAGTTTAACCTTGTTAATACCTTGGTCTCTAGTTTGAGCGAGACATATTTGCAGTTTTTTTCCCAAGATATGAGCATTACTCCTGAAAACACATTCTGCTATCTTACACAAATATTTCAAGTCATCGGATGGATTATACAATGAGTTGCCCACATCTTTGCATTTTATGAGACCACACTTTGCGTCATTATTCATTGTCAGTAGAACACCTAAGAATTCCACACATTTGATTTTCTTCGACACATTTCGTACAACACTACCTGCAACATATTCTACCACTTGATCACTGAAAATCGAAAGGGTTTCAAAACACTCTACATAGTCAAGTTCACTTAGACCTTCATCAACATTAATTACAATAGGCTGCATAATGGGAGGACTTGGGATTAGACTATCGTCTGTCTTCACATTAGCTTTAGGGGAAGGATCAATTTGAGCAATTAAGCATTTCCTAAATGCAGCTTTAAATTCTAAGGCATTGGGATGTTTTTGTATTTTTCAACGGGAATCTGGAACAGAAACAATTCCTTCTGTTACGGTACCAGTACGAATATATATCGTATACCGTATAGGCCTGTATCAGACATTACTAGAAAGCAATGGAGACCAGATGTTCTGGAAAACTGATAGTAACATGCTTAATGTATCCGTGCAGTGAAGTACATTAGTAGCACATTTAGGCTATACTTCCGTAAAATAGGATATATCCGTTGTTTTATTACTTCGATTAGTACAGCCGTACGATGAACATACAGCAGGCATCGCTGCGGAAATTAATATGCAGTAGATTTCAACCTAGTAACACAAACGACAATAGAAATCACAATTCACTGAACTCTTCCCTCGCAATCAGCTGACTGAATGTTTTGACTCGATGACTCCGGAAAACATGGTGGACGTTCTTACCAATATCTTCCGCTAAGAGCGCTGTGGACGGTCCCTTAGCCTCTCGATAGTATCTTTAAAGCTTGTTGCTGTCGAAGGACTAGGCTGTTCCAGCACTGGGATCGAGGCAGAAGTGCAGGGAACGACGTCTTGAAACTGTGGAGTAACCAAGGCCACTTCACGAGCCTCTCCCTCAACAGGATCGTCGTAAGGTTCTTCCCTGTACTGGACTTCTCGCGAGGCAGCAATGAAATCTGAATCCTGGAAAAATGTTCCTGTTGATGGGATACAAGCCAGAGCAGCGAAACCCATTCATTCCAATTTCTGCCGTCTAGCACTTCACATAAGTAAAAATTCAGACTTTCACGACCGGCGTTGAAATAGGAATCTCTGTTTCGCGGGCTTATAGGCCGTGTTCTAAGGACAAGGACAAAATGTCCTTAGAATACGGCCTATAATCCCACGAAACAGAGATTCCTACTTCACATAAGTTTTAGCCAAACTCGAACCTCTTCACTGTAGTAAGCTTTAAGGGGTGACATGAAGGAACGGTCCAAGGGCTGCATTTTGTGGGACGAGTGAGGTGGCAGAGAAATTATTGTGACATGGTTTTCTCTCGCCAAGTCAATTACTTCCATATTCCGAGTGTGGCTGTAATGCCCATCTAGTATGAGCATCCAAGGACGAACGTCCTTGGATGGTTTTGTCCGATGGATGATACTCTCGAACCATCTGGTGAATATGTGGGACTGACCCCAACCAGAGAGATGAACAGTGAAATCGTTCCAGGAGGCTTTCCTCTTTCCAGAGCTGTGATCATATTAGTGCGAGGAAATATCACCAGTGGTGAGATGAAGTTTCCTGATGCACTCATGGAAACTATTACAGTGATCAAGGAACCTCTATCGGCTGAGGTGATGGCACCAATCAGCCGTTTTCCTCGCAGTCCGATCACTGGGGAACTTTGCTCTGGACGATTGAGAGGCCTGTTTCATCGACGTTCCAAATTCTATCGCGAGTGTATTTCTTATTTTCTAATTCTCGTGCGTAGTTGTCATGGAACATAGACACGTTCTCTTTGGTGAAACCAACGGCCCTATCATATGAAGTGCCAGTTGGCTTTTGTACCGATAACTGTGCTCTGTGTCGCCTGAGAAACAACTTCAACCATTTTTGCCCAGCATCCTGATCTCCAAAAGGATGTTTGAGGTTGTTTTTAACTGCTAAACTTAGTGCCATCCTTTTTAGATCACCCCTTGTTAACACAAAGAAAGTGGCCTCCATCATGAGACAATATTCAACTAGCTTCCTTTCAAGTTTGCATCCAAGAACTGTAGGCCTCTCCATTTTTGTGCGAGCTGCTTCCTTTGGATCACCATACTTGTCTTTCGCGTGTCTCATCAGTGTTGTTTTAGGTACCCCGAACTCCTTAGATGCCTTTTTCCACCCCATCGTCTTATTTTTTATTGCTTCAATCGCTCCTTCCATTTTTTCCGTTTCCCATTTTCTCTCGCGGGGACTGATATTTATTTGGGTCATCTGAAACAATATTTTGAATGGCTTAAATAAAAACCAAGAATTTTTAATTTGAATTTTAGGAGTCCAACTCAGGGTTATTAGAGGTCCGACTTAGAATTTTTAGGGGTCCGACATAGGAAAGGCTCGGGGGTCCTGCTTAGGCCCATCTTGTACTTGAAATTTTCGAGGCTATGAAAAAAAACTTGAATAGGTATTTCGACATGCAAATACCACATTTATCAAGCGTATCGCTTACTAAAGACAGTACTGTAAACACAATGTGACTTACCCTCTTTGAAATATAAAACTATCAATATTCCATGAGCACGTGTAAGAACATCCCCTCACATGAAAAACAGTAATGGCGGAACTGACGAGATACTCCCCACGGTCCAGTGCTGCCACTTCCACAACACAACATTTCATTTCATACCTTCACATTCAATCTTGTGCCACCATGTGGCAGCACCTTCCAAGCAAAATAATGCAGGGGCCCGACTTTGGTCACTTTCCTCTACCTCTCTCCTTCATTTTTGAATAAAACATGGCACTCAAACTGCTCCGTGCGCATTCTGAATCAAATAATGCAAAAACAGGCGCCCCAGACACTGAGATTTTAGCTACACTATATAAAATTTTACACTCACTTACTTCCTGAACATCTGTTAACTCCCTAAGTAAATCACTTTTCACATCTAGGTCATAAGTATCAGCAATTAAAGTACTAATTGGAGTAACCACCTACTGTAATGTAGACCCGTCATAACAGCCCGGCTCTAGTTTAAAGAACTTGTACTGGTACTTGCTCCATTGTTTAACGCGCTGTTGACCTGAATTTCGCTAGCATTAGTGCTACTACCATTGTTACCACTATTGCTGTTGTTCTGGTCATTTCTGTGAAAAAATCTATTACCTTGGTTATGGTTGGAATTATTGTAGTTTCCATACCTTTGGCTACCATTCTGACAATTGTTGTTACCTGATCCATTAACCCTGTTTTGGTAATTATTACTATTATTATTACCTCTGTTCTGGTAACCCTGAGTGTTAGCATTATTATTTCTGTTCTGGTAACTCTGGTTGTTATCGTTATGACTTCTATTCCGGTAACCCTGATTGTGACTATTATTACCCCTGTTCTGGTAATTATGAGTGTTGCTATTATTACCCCTGTCTTGGTAATTATTATTGCCGCCACTCTTCCTGATCTGAACCTCCTGATTCCTAATATTTTGTCCCTGATTACTATTTAATCTCTGGTAATTAGCAACCATGTTTTCCTCATCGCTAATCCTGCCTAGAGCCTCAAACGTGCCTAACAGTTTCTCCATCTCTGGGATCGTGTTCACTCTTTGAATGCAAGCCGCTTCCTTTATTCTGTATTGGAAGTGTCTCAAAAGCATCCTAACTACATCTTTTTCTTGGGTAAGGCCATCCAAATATTTGCAGATAAGTACCTGCCCTAGGAAATACTCCGTCATACTACTGTTTCCTTTGGGATTGTATTTTCCACACACTACCGCTTCCCGATGCCTCGATTAAATCTCTTCACTCCAATACTTATTACAAAACCTTTCCCTGAATTCACTTAAATTCTCTAACGTATCTTTGTATACGGCGAAACAACTTTTTGTCTCACCGACAAATGCCTCATCCAGTATCTCCACTACGTAGCCCCATTCAATTAATCCTTCCTCCAACCTCTCTTTAAATGTATTTTCGATCTCCCCAAAAAATTTCATCGGACAGCCTTGCCTATTACTAAACTTTCCCAGTTCAGCTTCCTTGTAAGTGAAACCACTCACGCTTCCTCCCCTATTCTGGCCTGCCTCATACCTTATCTTGTTCTTTAATCTCGTTTCCATCTCAACTAATCTTTTCTCTGCCTGCCTTCCTACATTCTCAATTTTTTTCTTTCAGATCAACCTCCCTTAGTTTTAATTTATCTCTCAGGACTCCTTGCTTCTCCTGTAATTCCTGAATGTTTTCTAAATTCTGAGCGCTACTTTTTTCTACTTTTTTATTCAGTTCTTCACTTAATTTGTCCATCTCACCACTTAATTGTCCCTTCGCCTGTCTCGTTTCTACTTGCACTAATTCTTTAAAATTATCAGCCTGGCTACTCATTCTCTCTTCTAAGCCACTTTGTACTTTTCAATCTGGAATCTACCTCTATCCTTATTTCCGTAGACTTCTCCTCTAATTGACTCCTGATGTCTTCCTTCACCCTTTCAATACTATTCTTAACTTTAGCGCATTCCTCACTCAGCTGTTCATTAGTTTTAATTACAGAATCCAATTTTATATTTATCTCAGCAATTTTTCCGCTAGTCTCTGCATTAATCCTATCCAATTTACAGTTAATCTCTCTATTATTATTCTCCAATTGAACATTAGTAGCATCCAACTTACTGTTGATTTCTATATTATTAACCTTCATATTCTCTTTAATTTCTTGCTAAGTAGCATCCAATTACTGTTGATTTCTTGATTATTAGTTTTTATTGTATTATTAATTTGTATGAGCAATGCCATAATCCCCTCATTAGAACTCTGAACACTTTCCTTATCAGTTCCACTCTTTGGAAATACCTCCGTTATTTCCATTGAGCTCGTCCCCTCCGGACTGCCCTCATAAGTAGCTTCCACATTCCTCTCTATCGCCTCACCACTCGTAACCTGACCGCTTCTAAGTTTCATATTTTCCTCTTCACTCGACATGTTGACACAGCACACAATATATATATCCCCCAAAAAAACACACACTGCACAGAAATATAAAAAATCCTCTCTCTATAAATACCACTGGTTTTCGGCTATACGTTGGGCGCACAAATGTGATGTTTATTATTCTCCTGATGGGAGAGAATCAGCACCACAACAAGTTCCACAGTTGGACAACTAGCAGTAATGGTCATTCACCTGACGTACGGTGGTGAAACCACTAATAGACCTTTATACCGGATGGGCGCCATCATGTCCAATTACCATTAGGACATCGAAATATACATATAATCAGACTTACCATTATATACCTCAGCTATATAGACTCTTATCACTCAGCCCGTGGGGAAACATCCAGCTTCCAAGCAAAATGATTATGTACTAAGAGAGGACAGGTTCAGTATTATAGCTAATTCTATCTACCAGCATTAAACACGGAAACTGAATTTAATGAAATTGAATTTAATTATAATAAAAATATCACTTATAAAACACATGCTAATGGAAGACGTAGAATTTACTATTAACGTGGCGGCTAAATAAAGACGAAGCGGAGACATATTACTTTAACTTATTGCAGAATTAAAATGAATTTACAGTTACTTTGCCCAACGAATGATTGATTAATTTGAAAAGAAAAAACAGATATGTCATAATGTCATTTACGCTCAACAGTGCTGACTTCATGGTAGGTTATGCTTAACCTCGAGTAAATATGTTGTCTTCTGTACGAGATCGCCGTCATCTTCTTGAAAATTCTGGATATGTAAAATTATAGCGTTGCGTGAGATGAAGATCTAGCTTCAAGAATTCCATTTAAGACAACAGCCGAAGACACAACTGTTATCATCAATATGCGTGAACGAGATATGTCCCCAGCATACTGCAACTGTAATAATTTATGAACTTAGAGATGTTCAAAAATAGTCTAGACTGACCATCAACATGATAATCGAATCTGACTAAATAAAAAGGACCAAATGGAGTGAATCTCCGTCCACGGGTTGAGTCTTTTAAAACTTTAGTTTGGTATGAATTTTAAATTTTGAGATAAATAGGCTCTTTAGTTCGTTACGGAACTATTTGTTCGTTACAAGATTGCTCATTTAGGGTATCCCCTTAAAGTCAGACAGATGGTTTTTTTTTTGGATAAATAATGCATTTTATTAATCCTTTAACGATGTTAAATACATTTTCAGAAGATGGTTTGGGTAAAGAATGCAAGATATTTATGGGCAATGTATTTTGTTTCTATGAAACCTGCACTTAGTACTTGGATAATTGGATGCATCATATGGAGAAATTCAAGTGTTCCAAATGGTTGAAACTTCAAAACATTAAGGACCTCAGTTTTGAGGATATTGTACCATGTATTCAATATTTACATCTAAGGGTGTAGAAATGGATGATTCAAAATTATTCGACCAGTTCTGCAACGTAAGAGCTTATTCTAAAAGTTCAACTTTGGATAAAGACACAACACTAAACCAACAATGGTCTCTTTTCTTTAATACGAGCCAGAACATTGAATTTTTTCTGAACTTTTGAACATTTGCCAGTTTGCCATACCAGGCAGCAATACCTCCACTGAACGTGTGTTTTCATTCATATAGGCTATGCTCAATGGACAAAGAAAGGAATTGTTTGTTGGTAAAATCAGTGAAAGGAATGTTACTTGTGAAGTTCAATTTCAACGATATGTCGTGTGAAGAATTTATAAATACCGGTATGTGCTTCAAGAAAATAATTGGCGTCTTCTTTCAAAAGTAGGTTCTGTTGAAAAATACAGCTTCAAGGAAAAGAACTGCAGAAAGGACTGATCATTACGGTATTTCGTTTTGTAAACATTATGTGTAATATAGGCCTGCATATTATGTACGCTATAATTTTGTTCTCGATTGAACTTGTCAGGCATTTCTCTTAATTGTCCTGCTTTTTGATGAGCAATGTCCTTCATTTGGAAATTTTCAGTTTGTAAACCTACCCTGACATCAGCAGCTATTAAAGAGATTATTAACAGGCCTACTTTAATATTGATTTAAATTGAGTATTTTGAGAAATCTGATTTTTGTATATGCTTCTGTACACCTGCATTAACAACAATGATGCTCATTTGCGAATTTTAGACCTTTTAAATTGTCGAATTAATTATCGCTTTCTTTCTTTCTTTCTTTCTTTCTTTCTTTCTTTCTTGCCAATGATTCATGTCCCAAATGGCCCGTAGGGAGAATGGAATTCGTTTAACTATTCAGTAACTACATAAATACTTGTTGTATAAATTAAAATAGTCTACGCAAAATGTGGAAGTTATGCCATGGGCAGTGTCTACAGCTTCTTTAAACCACATAGGAACGCTTAACACATCTGTTGTCCAGAAAAACAAAGCCGGCACCGAACCTTCTTAACTAGAGTAGTTGGGAGGGTCTTGGCGGCTAGAATTTGGAGATGAAAGGCTCTCAAGTGGTTATCGGATGGGTGACTAAACTATACATTAAGGGTGCTTCGGAGGTTGGATTCAATTATAGCCTATGTCTTCTCCAGGAAATGGTGGAGATGGCGGTGTCGTCCGCATATAGGTGGAGATTTGTGTTATCTGATCTGGGAATGTCAGAGACATAGTAATTAAAGAGAGATGGAGATAACACTGTCCTGGGATATACTGGCTTTAATTTTTCCTTAGTGTGGATTGGGTATCTGTCACTTGGACATAAAATTAACGGCAAGAATTAATGATTCTAATTAAGTATTCTGGGATACCTTTGTGCTTAAGCTTGTATAGCAAGCCACTGTCATACTTTATCGAAAGCACGACTAATGTCAAGGAAACAAATTCCAGTCATACGGTTTTCGTTAAAGGCGCGCGTGATGATTTCAGAGAGTCTGAGAAGTTGGTGGACTGTGGAATGGCCTTTCCGAAACCCGAATTGCTCGTCATTAAGTAGGTAGATCTTCTAAAAAGGCTTTTAGCCTGGAACGGAGAGTCATCTCGAATAGCTTCGAGAGAGTGGAGAGAAGGTTAATGGGCCTATAATTTTGAGGAAAAGTGCCGGTGGTGTAAATTTTTATTATAATTTTTGCCTTGGCAGTTTTCCAGGCTGTGGCGAAGTAGCCAAATCTGAATATTGTGTTGAAAATTTTGGTGATACTAGTGAGGAGTTTTGTTAGGATATTCTTATGAAAACTGGCTGAAATATCGTCAGGACCAGGCGCTTTACGAATTTTCAGCTTTCTTTTATATAAGAGAGCAATTCCCGTGGGGTGGTGAATCAGAAATCAGGCGGGGAATCTCCCAGGAAGCCATTGTGAAGGTCACAATAGACTTCTCCAATGAAGTCATCATCACAAGGTTCGCGATTTGGCTCGCAGGCTTTTCCAAACGTATCCGCTAAGGCTTCAGCTTTATCTTGATTGGTGTGAGCTATACCACGAAGATCGTCCAATGGTGGAATGCCAGACCGTTTCTTGAGTAATTTTCGTCCCATCGTAACGGGGTTGGTGTTGTCATTCATATTGTTTATCTTATAAGTCCATGCTTGGTTTCGAATTCCTTGCATGGCGCTTTTTATTACGCGCTGGCCATACCACTCGTGCTTTTGCCTAAGATTTCGAGTTACTTGACAGTGCCACCTGAATATGCTTTTGCTTTTAATGAGCGACTGAAGTGTGATTGGTATTGGGTGTAGGTTACGTTTTTGTGTGTTGGATCAGTAGCGGCTGTATTGGCTGCGTGTATGAGAGATTCGATTCACTTTTCTACAAGGGAGTCAATGTCTCCCTTCCAGCGAATGCTGTAATTTCCACAACGGTTTTAGCGTGTATCTGTAGAGGTCCCAGTCGATTTTGCGGTAATGAAGAGGATTTGTGAGGTGGGTGAGGGTGTAGTTTGATTTAAGTGTTATAACTATGAGATCGTAGTCTGAGTTCAGTGCAGCTAAGTTGTCTACCTCAATTGGGATATTCAGGTTCTTGCTAGTATCATTATCCAAGATATCCGGTAGGAACTTGTATCCAAGTGGCCAGTCGACAAGACAGTCGTGATTCTAGCAATTGTTTTCTAGTTACCTGCCTCTAGCCCTGGTAAGCCGGCTGCCCCATAGGCGATATTTGGCATTGAAGTCGCCAGCTAGTATTACGGGGGGGGGGGGGGTGTTGTCACTGGATAACAACAGTGCCAGATCTTCCGGAGAAAATGAAATACCAGGAGGCCTGTTGCAGGAATCAAGACTGTAAGAACCGTTGTTGAGGTCTACCTGTACGACAGTGGCTTCAAGAAACCACAGGTTGTCAGGGGATGGTAATATGGGAGTGACTCAGTCCGTTCCTCACAAGTATGGCCGTGCCTCCACCGGGGTTGTCATCCTTAGAGCAGGTGAATCCCTCGATGAAAACCGTCGTAACGGGCTTCAGTTTGGTTTCTCCTAGTAGAGCAATGCCGATGTTCTGCTCTCTGAAGTTGGTGCCGAATTCTCCCTCTTCAGGTTTGGCCCGGCACGTGTTCCAGACCATAATTTTAAGTGCACCAGTTGAAGTACATTGGCACAGTCGCAGAATGGGCTTTGAATTTTCCCCCTCTTGTGCAGCCAGAAATTGCATCGTCTATGATTTGTGCGGATCCTGTTCAATGATGTCTCTTATATCGTGGGAGATACAAGATAAATAACATATACTTGTTAATATAAAACAACGGTTTATTTAACACTAGTTGATACCCAACGATACACAAGGTGGACTGGACTAACTTGAGCGGTCCAGACGGAACTGGCGCGGCACTAAAGAACATGCGCAGAACTGTCGCCTACAGTCTGCGGGTGTATATATACATAGTATATGGAAGGTTCCAGATTCGAATGTTCTGGGCATAGTGACTAGAATGTTCGTGTTATCTCAAATAAATATGCTACACAACATTTTCTAGAATGTTCATGTTAACTCGAGTAAATACACAACATTTCCTCCCTCTTTTAAATGGATGATTTTGGAAACTTAATCAGGAGCGAATCTTAATGGTGGTGTTCGCCGGTGAGTACTCCTGCGTGGAATAAAAGTGGTCTGTGGTGCCCTGTTTACAGGTGTAACTGGTGTGGCTGGTGGTGTTTGGACTGTTGCTGGTGTCTCGGTGAAGCGAACTCGTCTCAGGCTTGGTTGCTCGGTGGCTTGGTCGGTTGTGCGGTGGCTTGGTTGGTTGCGCGGTGACTTCGTCGGTTGTGCGGTGGTTTGGTCGGTTGCACGATGACTTGGTCGGTTGTGCGGTGACCTCGTCGGTTGCGCGGTGACATGTTTGGTTGCGTGGTGGCTAGGTCGGTTGCACGGTGACTTGGTCGGTTGCGCGGTGACCTGGTCGGTTGCGCGGTGACCTCGACGTGGCCTGGTCAAGTTGAGTCTCGTGCGGAGATGAGGGTACCTTTGCTCCGTTGCTATCATCGTTCGACTGGCGTCAGCGATTGGACATTCTTGCCCGTTGCTGAGCCAGTGTGACATTACTGCGCCCAGGCCGGTCTTGCTGGCGTCCGTGGTCAACAGAAGTGGTAACGTTGGGTCATACTGCATGAGTACCTGGGGCCAGGTTAGGGCGTTCTTAATGTCTTTGTATGCGCTGTCGCCTTCTGGTGTCCAGATGAGACGATCCTTGAGCAGCATGTCCCTGAGTGGTCGGTCCCTGGTGGACAAATCGGGGATGAACGAGCTGTATTTTTATTTTATTTATCGTATGGCTTTTAGTGCCGGGAGTGTCCGAGGACATGTTCGGCTCGCCTGAGCCTGTAGCTGCTTCCAGCGGACACCCTAAAGGGTGAGCTACAAGTTCCGTTCAATTTCAAGTAGTTCCAACTTTCGCCACCAGATATCAATGATACCTAGTGGTGAACGTTGGAACTTTGATAGAGCGTTCTGACGAAATCTAACCTAACAATTTTTGCTTTACACAAGTTTAGTCTGTGAAAGGATCTTTTACATGCCATAAATCTATGACATGGGACCGCCGGCTTCACGTCCCCTCTGAAGGAAGGCATACTGAAGGATTTTTAACGCTCTTAAAAAATCCGACGACTTCGGCCGGGTTTGAACCCGCTATCTTGGGCATAGCAGTTCAGCATGCTACCGACTACGCCACTGAAGCTGTAGTAGGTTGCTTTACCAAGAAACAGTTGGAGTTCTTCTGGTGTAGTCGGTTTCGGTGCATCACGTAGAGCACGGATATGTGCATCAGACTTGTAGATGCCTGACGCATCGATTTTGTGGCCATGGACTTCCAAGGATGTTTGAGTGAAAACGCATTTGGCTCGGTTGAGTTTGAGGTTGTGTTGCCGAAACCGTTCCAGAGTGCTGCTGAGGGCCTGCATCAGAATTTCAAAGCTATCAGCAAAACCTATACTGTCATCGAAGAAACTTACGACGTTAGGGACACCTTGCAGGACTGTGTCCATTCGCCGCTGCCAGATAGCGGTTATGTTAGCTGCTCCATATACTGCTCGCGTTGGGCGGATCAGACCGTGAGTTGGCGTGTTAAGCGTGAGAGCATGGCTGAAGTCATCGTCGACCTCGAGATGAGTGTACCCATCGGTGATATCCAGGTGGCAGAGGAGAGTGGCGCCGCGCATTCGGATGAACAGATGTTCCACCTTGGGAATCGGATGTTCATCGATGATGATCCGCGGGTTGAGAGTAGGCTTGTAGTTGCCTGTGATCTTCAGTTTACCTTCTTCTTGGCGACGACGTGCGTTGTCGATGCCCACTCAGAGTAGTCCACTCTTTTGTAGAAGCCAGATGCAATTTTCTTGTCGATTTCCTTGGCGTAGGCATCGCGGAGGACAACTGGTACGTCTCGAGCTCGGGCGAAGACAGGTGTAGCTCCAGCCTTCAGGTGCATCCTTGCTTGGAGACCTGAAACCTTCCCGGGGGTGTCGCTGAACACATCCTGGTAGCGAGATAGAATGTTGTCGAGCTGCTTCTGTTGTTCCAAGGTCAGAGCCTGCTTGTCTGAGAGCTTGTGGATTGGGTCGGATTTTCTGAAGAGGTGACCAAAGCCGATCTCCCGTACAAACTCCGAAATCCACTCTCGGCCAAAGAGCGATTCGACTTCATCGTCAACCACGTAGAGATTCAGGTTCATGGTTGAGCGGATGGCCAGTGTAATTGACAAAGTTACGAATTTTTCTGCAACAAAATACCTGGTTTATTCATACTTAGCTTTGATTTGCTCATGGTTGAGCAGGGGGCACCGGTGTCGAGATAAATTTTGACGGTGGTTCTCTCTATGCTGACATAAACCAGTGGCTTAGGTGCTGCGTTGACCGATCCGATGACCTCGATATTGCTGAGGTACTCCACGTCATCGAGGTTCTCTGCTGGAAACTCTTCTTTGGTCACTTGATTTGTTGTTCGATGTTTCCTCGATTTCGATCGGCAAAATTTCTTGATGTGACCTTTCTTGCCACACTTCAGGCACTCGGCGTTGAGGAACCTGCACTGACTGCGAGGGTGAGCTTCACCGCACCGCACCCTGCACATGTTGATTGGTTGTCCTGGGATGCACTTCGGTTTGCCTGATGTGGCCCTCGGTGCTGTCTGGTTAGGTTGTAAGACCCTTGACCTCGATGAGCTGACTTACTGCGTGGCGACTGCTGGTTGCTGTTCTTCCTGGACAGAGGCTTCTCGTATCCAATCCGATTGGTCGATTCGGACTTAGCGGAAGCTGTTTTGACCTCGTCGGCGGTAGTACGAGAAGCTTCGAGTGCGTGCGCGATTTCATATGCCGTGGTGAAGTTCTCTGGTTATTTTGCAATAATCTCGTCGCACATTTCTCGTGATTCCAACATTGCGAGCATTTGTTCAATTAACATGCGATCAAAGAATGTGGCATACTCACAAAACGTTGCAGCCTGCCGTAGTCTTAAGGTGAAGCTAGCGATGGTTTCTCCTTGCTTCTGCATTACACTCCGAAATTTGATGCTCTCAGCAAACTTGTTACGTGTGACGTCGAAGTGGCCTTTCAGCTTAGATTGAATCTCATTGTATGACAGAGTTTCCGGATCATTAGGACTCACCAGAATCTTCAGGGCGTCATTGAGTTCAGAACTGGCGTATTCTTGGAATACACGGTAAGATAGAGTATTTTTTAATGCTCTTTGCTTGTTCATTCCTTCCTTTTTCTCAAACACCAACAGTGATCTCCTATGTTCTCTTTGCTGTTTAGGGTTCTCATGTTATTCGTGAGTCTGTTCTAGATATATATCTTCCATGACTCACCTAGCGTCATCTAGCAGCGAATCTCTGAAGTTCCTCAATTCTTCCCGGTGCAAGAGGACTTCCTTATCAATCTGGCCACCAGATCTCGTCGCCATCGCCAGCTATCATCTCCGTGATCAAGAGAACTTCGTCTACTTTTTCACCCACCAGGCTGCGATAGTGTCGCCTACTATCAACTCATTGAAGACCATCTCATCAAGAAAATTAACTTTTCAATGTTGGTGATGCTTATATGTTTTCCTTTTGTCTCCTACCCTCTCTCTTTTCCCTTTCCTGGTCCCTCTGCGCTTCGCTGAGTGGGCCTCACTTGTACGTCGGCAGTCGACTTAGTCAGTCAAGGCTCAACTTGAGCCAGCCTCCTCAATTAAAGAGGCATCCACTTCATTCCGCGCCATGTTGGAACTTTAAGTTTATCCGTCAAAGGGAACTTCACCATCGCCATGCAGCAAAGATAAGTACAGACTTCAGGTTTTAACCTCATCTTCATCGGTTTTATTATCTACATGCTTTTAACGATCATTTTATAGGCAATGTGAGATTACTATATTTGAGGCAATAATCAACCTTCGCGGGATTTTCCATGTTAAGCTTTTGTCTGTCCAAGCAAATCTTAACAGAAAGCAACACTTCTTATGCTTGTTAAATGAGAGATCTTCTCACAACGTGGGATATTATTGAATACCCACTGTCTATAAAATATTAAGCTCGTTCCACCGCTGGAATAACTTTGGCCCTATTCTTCTATTAGGATCGTTCTGGAACCTTCCAGAATCTGCAATCTATCTACAAGTCGTGCCGTCATGTATTTTCCACTCACTTGTGTGAATACTATTCAAAAATGAGGAATCTTCCTTATAAATTACTGCTCAATAGCTAATGTTCCTTCCTCCGTTGGAATTTTCTCAGGCGTATATATTGATAATCTACAATCTTCTCGAGCAATAGACTTTCGCCTATCTAGTGTAACTAGTCATTTTCCATAATTGCAATAACTTTCTTTGCCATAAACTTTTGCGCTACTACAGTGAACCTTTCATCCATTTCAACAGACTATAGTGAAAATCAGTGCTTGTTCAACATTTCTACCGCGTCGCGATCGTCGGATTATTATAAATACGGCCATGAACATTTACCTTCCATCCCAGTTGATCTTTCCTAAACCCCTTACTAACAACCCAAAAATAAAATTGTTACTTTAGGTCTTTTTCAATTAGGTGTCACGCTAAAGACACTTTTGCTTACATGTAATTAATTAATTTCTGTATAACTACGTGTCTGGTACACGTTTCAAACTTACATGGTTTCTCCCTTCTAATTAGGGAATACAATTCTTTCAACTCATAAGTGAGTTATTTCTAAGTTTCACGAAAGGGAATCTTGCCCCATTTGGCTCGTGATCCCTACTTAAACATAGGAGGTCTAGAACCTTCCTGTCGACTTTCTCTTCAGGTTTCACATTAAGTGACCTGTCCTATTTTTATAACCACAAAAAATAGGTAATTCCGCTTAAATATAAGAAGTTAGGAACTTCTATTTTATTCTTCCTGTTTTTGTTATTGTTATTTTCAAAGTTGTTACTCTTTCTAGAATATTTTCTCAGAAATTTCTAGAAGTACACACCTTGTACTCTATTTACTGTCTAACTTTAATCACTTTAATTGTTCTTAACTTTTGTACTTTATCCTCTCTATTTTAAAATCTTGCGAGGATTTTAAAACATATAAAGGTTTGAAACCAATAGAATTGTTAATTGCCTAGCGCAAACTTTAGATGTTTTTTCGGAGGTCTGTGACCCCATTTGTTATAAAGTCTAAATTATATATTTGGCAAAAAACTACTACTTATTTGTTAAATTCATTACGCTCTTTTGCATTGTTAAAATACATTCAAGTTCCTTTTTTGACTCATCATTTCTCTAATACTACAGTTAGGCAAGATCCTGCCTTCCTGACTCTACCTAGGTTCATGCCCTCGTTAATGCAAATAAATCTTGTGATAGGGTTTTCACCACTTGTTGCATTTGAGCAAGAACTCTTAGTTGCCAACTAGGTAAAGTCTCTCTTAGCTTTAATAGCTAATTCTAACTGGCCAGTAAGGCAAGCATAGCTCGCTACGCCAGCTTCCTGCTTGTGGAGATCCTCTCCAAAATACTTATGGTTGGTTTTCCAGAAGATAAGTGTTTCTCTTTGCCTAAACTTTTAGTCGGCTCCTTGCTGGGTAAAAGCTTAGCCATTTCCAAATGCAACTATTGGTTCACTTTCCAAAATTATTCCCAAAGGTATAATTATTTTATCACTATCCTTCTTGGAAGCACTTGGTCGCTTTTCAGGAACTCTACAACTTCGAAAACTGGAAATATCAAAACTGATTCAAATTATTGGCATTCTTCGAATCACTTGTTCAAAAACTAATTCCTTTGCTCAGACATACAATAAGTCTGTTACTCTTTGTCTTGCCAGACCATCACCCTTCCCCATAGTAGGCATATGCATGCTTGAGAGGGAATACGATAAAGCCATTCTCTTGCAAACCGCCCAAGTCCTAGCTGCGTTTCCCGTCAGCTTTGCCCAGGTCCTAACCCACTTTAGGTATCAGGGAGCGGATTTGCAGTGGCAACCGCCTTTGAGTGCAATTAAAGTTAAATTTATAACTTTGTGGGACTCTCCTCCTATTTCTCCATCCTTTTTCTCCAGTACGAAACCCACCTCCTTTTCTTTATCATCTTCCCTTGGTGGTTAGGTTATTCCTCAGCCAATAATCTACCCAAGAACCCATATAAACACGTGCAAAGTGTGCATGCTGATCCACGGGTACCTTGCTCAGGTTGAGCGCCCAGGTAAAGCGAGTGAAATAGTCGGCTACAGTCGTTCCGTCGGTATCGCGATACGGTTGCATTGTGAACTTTAGCGGTCGAGGCTCTGATGACGTTGTTGACCCTATTGTCTGTAGGATAGCGTCGGCGATCATTGCCGAGAATTGCAGGAGTTGCTCAGAGGTTAAGTCCGGCATGGTGAAGATCAGTGGAGAACAGTACATGCAACACGCACTTGCGATGAACTTAGTTAGGTGCACACACTTGCGTTGAGGTTAGAAAGTTCACTCAGTTTAGTATTTCCAACATGCAATGCGATGAACGTCGTTCGGTGCAACATTTGCGTTGTGGTTAGAAAGTCACTCGGTTTCACAACGTTACTTATCTTATCTCACTTCTGACACCACTGTTATATCGTGGGAGATACAAGATAAATAACATGCACTTGTTAATATAAAACAACGGTTTATTTAACACTAGTTGATACACAACGATACACAAGGTGGACTAACTTGAGCGGTCCAGAGCGGAACTGGCGCGGCACTAAAGAACATGCGCGGAACTGTCGTCTACAGTCTGCGGGTGCATATATACGTAGTATATGGAAGGTTCCGGATTCAAATGTTCTGGGCATAGTGACTAGAATGTTCGTGTTATCTCAAGTAAATAGGCTACACAACATTTTCTAGAATGTTCATGTTAACTCGAGTAAATACACAACAATGTCCATACCTTTCTCGCTAAATTGAAACCAAGCGGTTCTCTGCAGGGATCAGTTATTAAACCCAGATGGCCTGGTTTTGATGCAGCCCATTTTTCATGCTAGGTCTTTCAGCAGCGAAATGCGTCATGCGATGAAATGATCTTCTTCCCTAGCTTCCATGGAGGATTTCTGGATTTCAATCTCAACTTCTGAGAATAACAGTCCTGTTGTATTGAGATATTTCCATAGTTGGTGCTGTAATATGATATTTTAATCAACCTACAGGAAGGTTGGGATACATAATAACCACCCACGTAATTTTAATTTTAACTTTTATTGTAATTATTTTTGATATCAATTTATATGGAAGGTGAGGGTATTTTATTATGTTTATATTCAATTGGAGATAACAGAAGAATTTCGATAAACGAATAATAAGTTTAGCGCGAGGGCAAAATCGAGCAGGAAACAGAGATTTTAGCGAGGCAGAGTAGATGTTGCAACTCAAGTTATTCTCGACGATACGCACAGCGGGGCGCTTTCCCAGAATTGGAGCAGACTAGAACTAACGCTTCTCTGAGGCGCTTTTCCACTAACTTGGTTCATGTGAGTTCAAGCTTACTGAGGACAAGGGAAGCAAGGGTTTTGACGTACAGCATATCCTTATTTGGCTATAAGACCTGCAATTCCCAGAATCGGATCCACGCTACTCCTGAGCAAATGAGAATGTTGACGACAGCCCAATTTGATGGAGTGGGAGACTTGGGGTCGGCATCGCAAGAAGAGATTGGCCTACCACCATGTGTGAGGGGTGCTGGTGTTTTAAAAGAAGTTCCGCGCATGTTCTTTAGTGCCGCGCCAGTTCCGCTCTGGACCGCTCAAGTTAGTCCAGTCCACCTTGTGTATCGTTGTGTATCAACTAGTGTTAAATAAACCATTGTTTTATATTAACAAGTGTATGTTATTTCTCTTGTATCTCCCACGATATAAGAGACATCATTGAACAGGATCCACACAAATCACAGACGATGCAATTTCTGGCTGCACAAGAGGGGGAAAATTCAAAGCCCATTCTGCGACTGTGCCAATGTACTTCAGACCATTCAGTATGTTGCCCTCGATTGTCCAAAGAGGAGATTTGAAGGAACCATCCAAGACCTACACAGTGCCACCGATGATACTGTCAACTGGCTGAATACCCTGGACATTGTGCTACAAATGCCTAAACTGTTACGGTACCTACAATCTACTCTCTAAATATTGCATTATATTAACCTTTTTGTTGTCTGTTTGATTTAAATTATTTGTCGCAATGTATCCTCATTTTGTCATACGAAATAAATAAATAAATAAAAATCATGAAAGATGTCTTTCTCCAAATCAGGACCGCTCCATCCACCTCCACTAAGATGTAAATCCTTTTCAAAACCCTTGCTGAATTAATCGACAATGGGTTGCCTTAATCCTACTGGTGCACTTAAAATTATGGTCTGGAACACGTGCCGGGCCAAACCTGAAGAGGGAGAACTCGGCACCAACTTCAGAGAGCAGAACATCGACATTGCTCTATTAGGAGAAACCAAACTGAAGCCCGTTACGAGGGTTTTCATCGAGGGATTCACCTGCTCTAAGGATGACAACCCCGGTGGAGGCACGGCCATACTTGTGAGGAACGGACTGAGTCACTCCCATATTACCATCCCCTGACAACCTGTGGTTTCTTGAAGCCACTGTCGTACAGGTAGACCTCAACAACGGTTCTTACAGTCTTGATTCCTGCAACAGGCCTCCTGGTATTCCATTTTCTCCGGAAGATCTGGCACTGTTGTTATCCAGTGACAACACCCCCCCCCCCCCCCCGTAATACTAGCTGGCGACTTCAATGCCAAATATCGCCTATGGGGCAGCCGGCTTACCAGGGATAGAGGCAGGTAACTAGAAAACAATTGTGCTAGAATCACCACTGTCTTGTCGACAGGCCACTTGGATACAACTTCCTACCGGATATCTTGGATAATGATATTAGCAAGAACCTGAATATCCCAATTGAGGTAGACAATTTAGCTGCACTGAAATCAGACTACGATCTCATAGTTATAACACTTAAATCAAACTACACCCTCGCCCACCTCACAAATCCTCTTCATTACCGCAAAATCTACTGGGACCTCTACAGATACACGCTAAAACTCTTGTGGAAATTACAGCGTTCGCTGGAAGGGAGACATTGACTCCCTTGTAGAAAAGTGAATCGAATCTCTCATACACGCAGCCAATACAGCCGCTACTGATCCAACACACAAAAACGTAACCTACACCCAATACCAATCACACTTCAGTCGCTCATTAAAAGCAAAAGCATATTCAGGTGGCACTGTCAAGTAACTCGAAATCTTAGGCAAAAGCACGAGTGGTATGGCCAGCGCGTAATAAACAGCGCCATGCAAGGAATTCGAAACCAAGCATGGACTTATAAGATAAACAATATGAATGACAACACCAACCCCGTTACGATGGGACGAAAATTACTCAAGAAACGGTCTGGCATTCCACCATTGGACGATCTTCGTGGTATAGCTCACACCAATCAAGATAAAGCTGAAGCCTTAGCGGATACGTTTGGAAAAGCCTGCGAGCCAAATCGCGAACCTTGTGATGATGACTTCATTGGAGAAGTCTATTGTGACCTTCACAATGGCTTCCTGGGAGATTCCCCGCCTGATTTCTCATTCACCACCCCACGGGAATTGCTCTCTTATATAAAAGAAAGCTGAAAAATCGTAAAGCGCCTGGTCCTGACGATATTTCAGCCAGTTTTCATAAGAATATCCAAACAAAACTCCTCACTAGTATCACCAAAATTTTCAACACAATATTTAGATTTGGCTACTTCGCCACAGCCTGGAAAACTGCCAAGGCAAAAATTATAATAAAAATTTACACCACCGGCACTTTTCCTCAAAATTATAGGCCCATTAGCCTTCTCTCCACTCTCTCGAAGCTATTCGAGATGACTCTCCGTTCCAGGCTAAAAGCCTTTTTAGAAGATCTACCTACTTAATGACGAGCAATTCGGGTTTCGGAAAGGCCATTCCACAGTTCACCAACTTCTCAGACTCTCTGAAATCATCACGCGCGCCTTTAACGAAAACCGTATGACTGGAATTTGTTTCCTTGACATTAGTCGTGCTTTCGATAAAGTATGACAGTGGCTTGCTATACAAGCTTAAGCACAAAGGTATCCCAGAATATTTAATTAGAATCATTAATTCTTGCCGTTAATTTTATGTCCAAGTGACAGATGCCCAATCCACACTAAGGAAAAATTAAAGCCAGTATATCCCAGGACAGTGTTATCTCCATCTCTCTTTAATTACTATGTCTCTGACATTCCCAAATCAGATAACACAAATCTCCACTTATATGCGGACGACACCGCCATCTCCACCATTTCCTGGAGAAGACATAGGCTATAATTGAATCCAACCTCCAAAGCGCCCTTAATGTATAGTTTAGTCACCCATCCGATAACCACTTGAGAGCCTTTCATCTCTAAATTCTAGCCGCCAAGACCCTTCCAACTACTCTAGTTGAGAGTGTTCGGTGCCGGCTTTCTTTTTCTGGACAACAGATGTGTTAAGCCAAGACCGACTACAATATGCTGATCTGCTCCCTGATATTCACACCCACTTACGTCAAGAATGGCAACAATGGTGGCATTCCTATTCCCGCTCCAAAGCAACCTTTTATCATCGATTGCAGCCCATACCTCCTTTCAAGCCTTGGTTCTCTACCGGACAATATACTCGTCGTCATATCACAACCATTCTTCGCATCCGTTTTAATCATGCTTTATCCCCTGTTCATTTAGCCCGCCTCCGTTTCCGACCTTCACCAATGTGCGATTATGGGAAGTTTTTAGGTACCGTCAATCACATAGTATTTCAATGTTCCCTTTATGATTCTCACCGACCTTCATTTGTTCACACCTTATTTACTTATGGCTTTCAACTTCCCTTAACCATTGAAACGCTTCTTACAGACCACACCGCCCCAGTCATTACCTCTCTCCTAACATTTAATGATGCGTGTAACCTTACTTTTTAAATTTCGTACCTTTATGTGTGACCGGGTTGTGTTTACGTTTTAGGAAGTCGTCATTGTGGGTCATTTGACGTGAAGAATAGTTCCTCCGTCTCCTTGGTTTCATTTTCCTTTTTTTCGTTTTTTGTTAATCCCATTTCTTTAATTTGTCGATGGTCCATCAAACCTTAATTACGCTCCAAACCTAGTTATTGGGTAAAAAGCTATTCGCTCTGCCCACAAAAACCCCTTACAAGAAGAAGAAGAAGACTACAATATCTCAGACCGCAATGCCACTATCGATAGTGTAGAAAATGGCGGGAATCGTAGGGGAATAGGAGAGGGGAATATGGTTTGTTTACAAATGGTGATCTAACGTTTTAAGTGTGTCTACTGCCAAGATATCGCATATCTCAAGTGATTTCGTGCTGTTATTAATTGTAATAGTGTACCTTACTTAGTGTAGTGCAGTGTGAATAATTATAAATTACGGTAATACGTAATGACTGTTCATTGTGTTATTTCAAATCATGGATCGCTCCTGCTGTGTACCGGGCTGTAAATCTAATTATACTTCTGCGGATACTTCAACTTTTAAATTTCCTAAGACAAATCTTTGAAAGATAAGTGGATTAGAAATATTCACCGAGATAATTTCGAAGTTAAGGCGCAAACAGTTGTATGTGTTAAACATTTTGAAACTAAATTTGTGGTTAGGGAAGATATATTCCCAGTTGAAAATGGTGAAACCATTCGTGTCCCCAGGAAAATTCCCAAACTAACCCCTGATGTCATTCTGACAATTTTTCCCCAATCAACCGTCTTACCACACAACTGCACTTCCCAAAGAGAGGAAAAATCCGGAAGAGCGTTTGCAAAATGTATTACGAAGAGATGAGGAACATTTCGCTGAGTGGTGTGAACAGGATATAATTTCTAGTTTCGATATCTATCGAAGTAAGGTTAATGAGAGGCAGGTGTCTCCTTTCACAGTGTTAATGAAAGATGATTGTGTCCTGTTTGTTAAAGTATATGATGGTAGCTTTAATGACATCCCATCAGTGTCAGTGTGTTTTAAAGTATCAAATTCTTTGAGTGTAAATGTTTTCTATAAGAATCTGTGTGTGGCTGTGGAGAAATTTAAATGGATACTGCAGTCTGAAGGAAGCAGTGATTTGAAAGGCGACAGGTGGTCGAAACTGGACAATTTGGTGAGTCATCTTTCCAATTATAATGATGAACATGTTTCTACTTCTGACAGAATTCATATGCTGGTGGATTTTTTAAGGGAAGCCATGTCTCTTGATTCCGACATTGATATAATAAGAGCTAGGAAAATTAAATTTGCTTTAGAGCAATTGGAATTGTCCATTGCAACTCAGATTCAGTATTCGCCAGAGCTAATAATATGGGCTGCCACAATTTCCTATTCGTATCCAGGGGCCTATCAGTCAATGAGAAAAACCAACATGATCACACTACCTCACCATGTATATCTTCGACAGTTTCTTTGTAGAATAGGTCCAAAAGGATGTGGTATAGGGCCATCTCAAAAATCATTCTTGTTGGAAAAACCTAAACTCCTCAATGATGATGATAAGGTTGTATCAGTAATGTTGGATGAAATACATGTTAATGCCAAGCTATCGTACAAAGCGGGAAAAATCATAGGAATGGCTGAAAATGGATCAGAATCAGATGCGGCAACCACTATGCAGATGTTTATGTCTTCATCTTTACACTCACAACATAAGGATGTTATAGGCCTCTTTCCAGTGAAAAATATGAATGCTGAAACACTGCTGAAGTTAACTGTAAACATCCTGAAACTCGTAAATGAACTCCACTATGACGTAGTTTGTTTGGTGTCAGATAACTACCGAACAAACAGGAAAATGTTTGAGAGTTTGAGTGATGGTGTCTTAAAAACTGCTGTCCCTAACCCAGCTGATCCTTCAAAGCCACTCTTTCTTCTCTTCGATAATGTGCATTTATTGAAGTGCATTCGAAACAACTGGTTAAACCAACCTGGTGAAATGCTCGTCATACCACATACTATACAAACATTTACACTTATTGAAAAAATGCTTAACATTTCTGAGGGACAAATAACATGCCAGTACACTACCGTTGAGGCTAAATTTTCAGACTTGCGAGATTTATTTCATTCTGAAAAGAGAATGTTATTAAAACTAGCTCCAAATCTGTCTAGGAAATCCATGTATCCTTCAAACATTGAAAGACAGAATGTTGCTCTAGCTATGAGTGTTTTTGATGATAAGAACATAGTGGCATTAGAGATGTTGTCGAAAGAGGGTGTGGTTATATCTGAGGGTACCATCCAATTTCTGAAATTAATTTCCAAATGGTGGACCATTGTGAATGTCCAGCATCCCATGAAGGGAACATACATTCGAAATGAGGATGCCAATCCAATCTATGGCCCAAATGACACCAAACTTATTTTTCTTGAGACCATGAAGAGTTATATCGATATCTGGCACACATCACTGGCTGAAGGAAAGCTAACAAATGATACCTACACGGCCTTGACCCACACACTTCTTGCAATTGTAGGGCTATGCAAATTTATTTTCAGTAAATATACTAACAAGTAAGTTGCAAACTGATAGCTTAGAGGGAACATTTGCAGCATATAGAAGACTTAGTGGATGCACCTACAATGTTTCTGTGGAGCAAATTCTTGAATCGGACCGAAGGCTCAAAGTTCTTGATTTGTTGAAATTGAAGTCTGCCAAGGTAGGAGAATTTGCATTGAGGGACCTGGCAGTAACATTCAGCCACGAAGAAAGCGAGGAAAATTTAGATATATTGGAGTCCGCTGTAGATGAGTCTCGCTGTGTAGCCGTTCCAATCGAGACGCAAAGGGTCCTGGCATGTATTGCTAGTTATACCAGCAAGACCGTCCTGGAAAGGTTAGGGTAGAAAGTGAAGTGTACCGAGTGTAAATATATGTTACAGTGTGATGAAGAGCTCCTCCTCGATTGTGACACACAGGAACTTTATTCTTATTTCAACCAGCTGAACAGAGGTGGATTGAAGCGTCCGTCAGCTTTCATATTATCTCTGAGTTGTAGTGTGTTTTGCCTCTTCCAAACATTGATCAGTGAGTTTTATGAAATTGAATTCTTGAAACTAGATAACCAGAGGGATGCTGTTGTCAAACTAGGTATGCAGATGACTGAAAACACTGTCAGTAACATTGAATACATTTGCAGATGTGGTGTCCCTTTAGTAAAAGTTTTAAAGAAGTGCATGAAAGTGTTCGCCAATATTTTTGTCAATAACTATACCAAGGTTCTACATGACAAAAATGTATCTAAAGGAATTGCTAAAAAGCTCGAGAGCAGACACTTGAAGAGGAGCAACATGGATCAGCTGGGAATGAAACAGAAGATCCACAAGGAGTCAAAACTCAGTAGCAAGTAAATCGAGTCAAGTGATATGTTTATTAACTTTGCAGTGTAGTAATTCTATCATTAATTCTGAATGAAAGTAGAACACGGCTTATACAGTTGCATCAGACATGAACGTGACGTTTACATACCTTGTATCCTTGTTTCATCTTCTGGGCGATATTACATATTGACATTAGGAACCCTGGTCACTACTGCACCTCATATATGTGCTAAAGAACGTAAATATGTGTTTTTATTTATTGCTCTTTTAAGAACGGCTGCCATGATCTGACAGCGCTTGCATCTCGTTCAACTGTCAACAAGGCACACTCTAGCGGCATACCCAGAGGCGCACACATTGTTGCCAACATGTGGGATACAAAATCACTGTTGATAAGAAAAAAGTGGGATACAAAATCACTGTTGTTAAAAAATGACAGTCATCGGGACGCGTTAGGCTGTAACCATTGTCAAAAACCATTGTTCTGGACGCGTTAGGCTGCAACCATTGTCAAAAACCATTGGATTGGACAAATTGAAGGTTAGAATGGTCGGGTGTAGTTGCGGCCTTGGCGCGCGCAGCCAGTGGGGCACGGTTGACACAAAATCATTGATCTGGACACGTTAGGCTGTAACCATTGGATTGAACGAAACTAAGGTTAGAATGGTCGGGTGTTGGTGCGTCATAGTACCGTAATGGTGAGTTTGGCAGTACTGGTTTGATGATGGTTGATGTGAATAATGGTGTGCTGGCGATTTTAACTGTCGTACGGACAAAGAAGACATGAAAAGCAGAACAGTTTTAGTATTTATAGAATCGGAGGGTGTCATTCTTGTGAACAATCCTCACACACCAACCTACCGGTACGTCTGTCATAAAGGTATGAGTGCAATAGACCTGATATTTGTCAACACCTACGTTAGAGCCATTGATTTCAAGGCTCTCATAAACTCCGGTGTGGCCCCACTAAGGAAACACTCACCCGTGTACGTACAACTCGCGATAGATGGGTCACTATACAGCAGGAAAGAGTAATGACAAAATGTACTTTAAATACCAGCATCCTATCAGAAATAACCTCGCCGACAGAACACATACTAGATGAGATAAATCAGGGAGAGGTAAATTCCATGGCATCGAAGTTGGCTAACTACTTAAAAGAAGCTCAAACAAGGCAAACAAGGACAAGCGCAAGTCGCAGCCATGGTTCGACGCAACATGTTATGACAAAAGAAGAAAGGTGTTAGATCCCCTTCACACAGCTAGAACAACGAAGACCGATAATGATTTACTGGCGTACAGCACTCAAAGGCACAACTACAAAAACCTACTGAAGGAGAAGCGAGCAAAATGGGTAGAAGAAGAAGGAAAGCAATTAATAGAGAAGGCCACAGTTAACCACTTTGCAGCCCTAAAACCCAGGACAGCAAAGTTCTCCCAAATAATCACAATGGAAACTTGGAAATCGCACTTTCAAAAGTTATTTAACTTAACAGGAGAGCAACACAAAGGACAACTCATGTATCTTACCCAATCGACTCTCCGCGTATTGCAGAAGAGGAGGTTTCAACCACGGTCATGGAACTGAAACGCCACAAAGCTGCCGGGCCAGATGAAATCTTTAATGCGTACCTGAAGGAGGCCTTGCCGTATTTTAAGACATTATGGACAGCACTATTTAACAAGTGCCTGGAAATACACAACGTTCCTAGCACCTGGAGGACCGCGATGCTCAAAATCCTGTATAAAGGCAAAGGTAGCCCTGACAATCCGGACTCGTACCGAGGAATCGAGTTGGAGAATGCTTTGTTCAAAGTATTCTCCAAAATTCTTTCTACAAGATTGGAAAAGGAAGCTATCGGACACATACCGGAACAACAGTATGGTTTCAGGAGAGGCAGATCGACACTGCATGCTATAAGTAATCTGATGGAGGATATCACAGAAGCCCTTAGGCATCACCGAGGAAAATTCCACGTCATATTCATTGACTATAGGAAGGCTTTCGACCTTTTACACCGCCAGATAATCATCGACAAAATGAAACATATGATCGGAGAAGACAACTATCTGACAATCATTATAGACAACATATTACAGTTAAATGAGCTCACCATTAAAGGAGACCAAAATACAAAAGTCGACTTGTCTCAAAATCAAAGTATGTATCAGGCAGTGTTCAACTATATATTTGCTTTTGCTCTATGCCGCTCCGCAGGCTGGTAAACGAAGGAAACACGAGTAGCTGTGACGTCACTGCGCTATAAGCGGGGCTTGAGCTATCCGCTCCATTCAGTTGATTGTTGCAATATGCGCGCTACCCCTCTTCCGTTTATAAGTGTTGTTTATTATAATCGAGTGTGATAGCTAGTTGTCAAAATGCCTTTGTGTAGTGTATACGGTTGTAACAACACAACGAGTAAAAACCGAAACTGTAGATAAAAAGAAGTACATTTCCATAGATTTTCAAATCGAAGTAAGTCGCCACGTAGATTTAGCAGTTGGGTACAATTTTGCAAGAGGAAGCACTTTTCTCCTGGTAATGGGGCTACTATGTGTTCATTGCATTTTAAAAAGACAGAATATGATGAAACGCAACTTTTGAAAATGAAGTTGATGCCTACGGAAAAGCTACAAGGTCCAAAATTGAAGCCAGGAGCTGTTCCTTCAATAAGGTGTCCGGCGCAGGAATGCTAATTCATACGCAAGCCACTTCACAAACTACACTATGGGGTTACTCGTCATGAACTGAGCAGAGCAGGACGGAAAGGCATGAGACTAAAAGACGAAGGGAGTTTCTTGACACAGTATTAAGCAAAAGTGATTTAACTATAAAGATGTAGGCTACAAGATGTACAGAATGATGTGATTGAAAATATGTTGTCAGATGGTCACGTATGTAGTTAAGAAATACAGTGCGAGTTAGGAAGTGAAGTAGCTAGAAAATACTTAGACATTTCAACTCCCGGCCCTGCCCTGAACAGTAACATAATGGAAGAACAACTGAACAACAGTTTCTATGAGCCAGATGAAAATGAAAGTGACAGTGAAAGTGATATTAGTGATACTGATTACAAACACACACAGGACGTTGCACATATTAAGTTAAGTTACAGATTCATATTTCTGTGTTGTGTGGACAAGTTTATTCACACTCTTGAAATTTGCTACAGTTGTAAAAGTTAAAGTGAAAAACATTTCACATTACATTAAGGGGACTAACTTATGTTGTGCATAAAAACACTTTGCATTTGTGGTAATGAATTGGGTTGGTATTCTCAACCGATGGAAGGAAAGAAACCGGAAGGAAATGTCCTAATAGTATCAGCATTATTGTTGTCAGGCATAATTTACTGTTTGAACCCTTTCGGTCATTCTGCAAGTTCTTTAATTTACATAATTATGATGTCACGGACTGTATATGATAGAATTATTCATAGAGTAACTGGTCCTATATTGGAGGATACTTGGAATCAAGGAAGAACTAAGGTTTTTGATTGTTTGAAAAGCAGTGCCAAACCCATTTGGTTAGCCGGAGATGACCAGTAGGATTCTCCCGGCTTTTCAGCCAAATATTTAGTGTATTCGCTCATGGATATAAATACAGGTCGTATAGCTCATTGGAACTTGTTCGGAAAGTGATGGTGAAAGATGATCTTGAAAGGACTGCGTGTGAAACCACGTTAACAAAGATTGTACAGGAAGAAAATTGTAATATAGAACTCTTTCTTTTCGATAGACACAAAGGAGTAAGGTATCTACTGAGAACGCAGTATGCCGATATCAAAGATAAATTTGACGTTTGGCACATATCAAAAAGTTAAATGAAAAAGAAGAGAGCACTCCATAAAAAGCATACAGAAGTTCAGGCGTGGAAGGCCAGTATAAATAATCATTTATGGTGGGCAGCACAGAGATCTATCTGTCACTGCCTAAGAACATCGCTCCAATACCTCGACTTTCCAAGGACGACCTGATGAAGAAGTACTTCTCACGATGTCAAATGCAACAATAAATGATGTACCGTACCGCATATCAAAATAATATGTCTATATTTATAGTAAATTAAACAATCTCAGAACACTCCTTCATTTATTCTACTGTTCTAATTTACCAGGGCCGCGGTGGCGCAGCGGTCAAGTTGTTGGCCTCTCACCAAGGTGGACTGGGTTTCATATCCGGTCAATGCATGTGAGATTTTCGAAGTGAAATGTCATGTCCTGTGGTTCGGAATCCACGTAAAAGGGAAGTCCCGTGGCTCGTAATCACACGATTCACGGTCACGTAAAACTACAATCTACCTGCCTTTGTTTGAATTTACAGCTTGAAGCCCACATAGGTGCCACTGGGTTCCGGAAATGTGTTTCTTATGATGTTGACAGCACATGATGGTACGACAATTCTGTTATTTTAACCAATCGCAGTCCATGAATTTACCCAGGAAGTGGACTGCTTGTAACAAATAAATTGCCAAATTCTATTTGTTGGATTTAAAGCTGTCAGTAAACGCTTCTTTGCCCTGTTCATTGTTTTTAAGCTCATGTTATGCCTTGCTATTACCAACACTTCGCGGTCTAAAATAACTTAAGCCTTGTAAAAAGAGATATTTCTTGTTATACACATAAATTCTTCCGATTTCACTGCTTTTACATTGTCTAATTCACAACAGCTTACACTTTCTTCATTCGTTTTCATGATGGTACACTCATTACACTTACACCAATTTCGCATGCCGGCTCGGCCTGTAGTGTTTACTATATCCATGTTATGATCGCTATCTGAATGGACATCAGCAAATGTCGTTCTTTCTGGCTCAAACTGATCTGGACGAATGTTATTTACATCCATTATAAGTCTTTTGACTAACACTAACAATGGCAACAGAAGAACACGGCAGCAGCAGATGGAGTGCGGGAAAAGACTTACCGAGCTTATGCACAGCAACAAGGCTGCTATGTAGACTCGATAGCGCAGTGACGTCATGAGCAGTTACTACTTTCGCACATAACTTGAGAATGGTGGGACGTAGAGGCAACGGATCAACAGGATTGTTATTAAATTCCCATGTTACATATTTAGCAATAAATAACGAAATATGTGTTTTTGTGTTGTGATCTCCTTTAAGGACAACATCCAATCCTCGGCCCCTTAATCACAGACAAATGGAATTTTGCCGGGTGACCCAGCGAGCCCTCTGCTGTTTAATCTTGCAACAGCAGACGTTACAGAGTGTTTTGGCAATCTCAAAGAGAAGGTCACATTTTTACGTGTATTCAGACGACATGGCACAATGCTCAACAAACCTAGAAGTCCTATAGGAATGCATGTTTCGCCTAGCATTATAGGGAGAGAAGAATAAGCTGGACATAAATGAACAAAAGACAGTCCATATGGTATTTCGGAAGGGAGGGAGAATAATAGGAACAGAACATCTGTACATCACACCTACCCAGGAACAGATTTAAAACGGCTAAAGGAATTTACATATCTTGGAATTACTCTACAGACAACTGGAACGACATTCACTAAACACGTCAGAAATAGAACAGCAGCAGCTATATTGGCTATCAATGATATTCAGCACTTACGCAGACTTTCTGTAGACACTGCCATGAAGATTTTCATTACTAAGATAATGCCCATAGCGACATATGGGATTGAACTAATATGGACATACCCGACCAAAACAAATTTCAAGGAGATGGAACACATAAAATCAACTTATCTTAAGAGACTTCTGTGTGTTTCGACATTCACCCCATCTAGACTAACATATGAGCTTGTCGGTGAGCCTTTCTTCATAGAAAATTAGAAAAATGCTCCTTCCATTTAACTTACAAGGGCATATCAGAAAATGACTGCAGCACAAAAGAAATGATATATGGCTGGAGTTTTACTCTACTGAAGCAATGACTTCAACAGAATGGAAAGGAGCGGACTACGATTTGCGCCATACGTTAACACGTTTTGCAGTTCACAGATTCCACCACCGCGTCTGCAGAAAGAAGACTTGTCACATACCGGACGAAGACACCTGCGAATGTGAACTGTGCGGAAAGCAGTGCACCCGTTACCATGCCCTTTGGTGTAATCAGAGACTGATAACCCTGACACAATATTCTGTAGCGAATAGAGTGATATATAGGCAGATTCTATATGCGATTTCATTATTAATGTATTTATGTAAATTTATGTATTTATGTTCTATGGCCATTGGCTGCAATAAATGTGTGTTATAAGTCGTGATGCTATTTGGGTTGGCTGGATGGGTCACAGACAGCGGAGGACGAAGCATCTATTAAAACATCATTCCCTGATTTATTTCTCGTCGTTTGATAAGGCATTTTGGCTAATTCATGTACTATAGAGACTACTCCCGTAGTGCTTTCATTTGAGAACCTTCGACTCGATCCTATATCGATGCCAAGGTTAGGTTTTATTGTTTTGAAAGAGAGCTTGGCTTCCGTAGTGCACTGGCATTACTCATGACATAGATACATAAGTATTGAGCGTCTTGCAATGGCACACTAGCTACGCGTCTTGGTGATGTGTACCGTACCAACTGAAGAGCCCAATGGTACACTGGGGCGAAACGCTAGCAACTTGTTCGAGTTAACCAGACCCTTTTATCATAATTTGTGTTGAAATATTTAGCTCAAACGGACAAACAACATGTTTTCATTTGAGAACATTCAACTCGATTCTATATCGATGCCAAGGTTAGGTTTTATTGTTTTGAAAGAGAGCTTGCTTCCGTAGTGCACTGGCATTGCTCGTGACATAGATACATAAGTATTGAGCGTCTTGCAATGGCCTTCTTAGTGTACACTAGCTACGCGTCTTGGTGATGTGTACCGTACCAACTGAAGAGCCCCATGGTACACTGGGGCGAAACGCTAGCAACTTGTTCGAGTTAACCAGACCCTTTTATCATAATTTGAGTTGAAATATTGAGCTCAAACGGAAAAACAACATGTTTTCATTTGAGAACATTAAACTCGATTCTATATCGATGCCAAGGTTAGGTTTTATTGTTTTGAAAGAGAGCTTGGCTTCCGTAGTGCACTGGCATTGCTCGTGACATAGATACATATGTATTGAGTGTCTTGCAATGGCCTTCTCAGTGAGCACTAGTTATGCGTTTTGGTGAGCTGTACCGTACCAACTGAAGAGCCCAATGGTACACTGGGTCGTAATGCTAGCAACTTATTTGAGTTAATTTGTGTTAAAATAGAGAATGTTATCGCTCTTTCTACTTTCATTCAGTGCTACCATTCTATTTGAGACCACCTCGTTGTGTAGTGGCTAGCATTCTAGGCTGTCGTCCTGGAGGTCCGGGTTTGATTCCCGGCTCTGCCAAGAAATTTAATTCTCGTGTGAGGACTGGAACAGGGTGCACTCAGCCTCATGAGTAGAGGAGGGTTCGATCCCCACCTCAGCTATTCTGGAAGTGGTTTCCCCACTTCTACTCCAGGCAAATGCCAGGATGGTTCCTAACTTAAGGCCATGGCCGCCTCCTTCCATCTACAATCCCCAATCCCTAATTTGCAAACACACTAGTTCAGCCATAGCAATAACACAGGTTATCACTCAAATTCCGCACACAAATATATGGGGCTACAAGACCACGATGTCGTATAAGCAACAACAATTTCTATTTGCATTCTTGTAGCTACATTCAGAAGTACTGTATTTGCATTTTTCAAATATTTTGTTTTATCACTGCTCTATTTATGTCTGTATTTTAGTTACTGTCTGTTCGCGTTGCTTGTAGCGAATTACGTCAGGGTTTCATATTGAATTTGTGTCTTATTACAAAAAATCCTGTCATTTCTGGTGGAATTTAATCAATTTGCCGAAAGTTTATCTTCGAATTTGCCGCTATTTCGATGGTGCCATGCCCGCCAGTGTCAACAGCTGTTCCCCTACGATTGCCGCCATCTTTGTTATGATGTTACGGTCTGAGATATTGTAGTCGGTCTTGGTTAAGCGTTCCTATGTCGTTTAAAGAAACTGTAGACACTGCCCATGGCATAACTTCCACATTTTGCGTAGACTATTTTAATTTATACAACAAGTATTTATGTAGTTACTGCATAGTTAAACGAATTCCATTCTCCCTACGGGCCATTTGGGACATGAATCATTGGCAAGAAAGAAAGAAAGAAAGAAAGAAAGAAAGAAAGAAAGAGAGAAAGCGACAATTAATTCGACAATTTAAAAGGTCTAAAATTCACAAATGAGCATCATTGTTGTTAATGCATGAGTACAGAAGCATATACAAAAATCAGATTTCTCAAAATACTCAATTTAAATCAATATTAAAGTAGGCCTGTTAATAATCTCTTTAATAGCTGCTGATGTCAGGGTAGGGTTACAAACTGAAAATTTCCAAATGAAGGACATTGCTCATCAAAAAGCAAGACAATTAAGAGAAATGCCTGACAAGTTCAATCGAGAACAAAATTATAGCGTACATAATATGCAGGCCTATATTACACATAATGTTTACAAAACGAAATACCGTAATGATTAGTCCTTTCTGCAGTTCTTTTCCTTGAAGCTGTATTTTTCAACAGAACCTACTTTTGAAAGAAGACGCCAATTATTTTCTTGAAGCACATACCGGTATTTATTAATTCTTCGCACGACATATCGTTGAAATTGAACTTCACAAGTAACATTCCTTTCACTGATTTTACCAACAAACAATTCCTTTCTTTGTCCATTGATCATAGCCTATATGAATGAAAACACACGTTCAGTGGAGGTATTGCTGCCTGGTATGGCAAACTGGCAAATGTTCAAAAGTTCAGAAAAAATTCAATGTTCTGGCTCGTATTAAAGAAAAGAGACCATTGTTGGTTTAGTGTTGTGTCTTTATCCAAAGTTGAACTTTTAGAATAAGCTCTTACGTTGCAGAACTGGTCGAATAATTTTGAATCTTCCATTTCTACACCCTTTGATGTAAATATTGAATACATGGTACAATATCCTCAAAACTGAGGTCCTTAATGTTTTGAAGTTCAACCATTTGGAACACTTGAATTTCTCCATATGATGCATCCAATTATCCAAGTACTAAGTGCAGGTTTCATAGAAACAAAATACATTGCGCATAAATATCTTGCATTCTTTACCCAAACCATCTTCTGAAAATGTATTTAACATCGTTAAGGGATTAATAAAATGCATTATTTATCCAAAAAAAAATCTGTCTGACTTTAAGGGGATACCCTAAATGAGCAATCTTGTAACGAACAAATAGTTCCGTAACGAACTAAAGAGCCTATTTATCTCAAAATTTAATATTCATACCAAACTATATAGACCTATCTAGAATAATGATTAAATCAAGTTGGTAATACTAACATTTCTAAGTACTGCAGTTTGAAATACACCTGAAATATTGTAGCCTAATAGAGTAACATACTACAGTTGGCAGCCCTGGTGACTATGCATATATTCTTAGTTCCCTCTCTTAAGGCATAGATTGCACATACAAAATGTGGTTGAAGTCTAATGGATAGTATGGACGTTACATGCTGTTTTATATTGGATTTATCACTGCGCGTGATTTCATGTTGGGTACAATGTCTTGCATTTGAAACTCAGAATTAATCTGAATTTTACGATCTATTATAGTGCCAAATCCGGATAAAATCCATTTGTTAGTATAGAAGTTACTTGTATTTAAAAATGAAACTACCAGAAAGCTTAAAATCATGTTGGTAGCACTGCGGTATATTAGTTACTCCGACTTAATCTAGAATGTCAGGTTCTATACGTGTGCAAAGTTTAGAGCTGATGGCCTGCATACTTCCTGATATATCGATATTAGGATTAAACAAATAGAGAGAGCATTTATTAACAGTTGGCAGCCCTGCTGGTTGTTACGCATACGCATAGTCATAACTATTCAATAGGTTAGGAAAAGAGTATCTTAGTGATGAAATCTGCAAAATTGTGAATTCAAATGGTAAGAATAGTTCAACAGTAATATCTTTAGAGTGGAAGCAGGGAAAATGGTAAAAGAAGCCAAACGTGAGGTTTGGCATTCAGATCTTTTGATGTCAAATTTAACTGAGTCCAAAAATGGTATTTCGGATATGTCTAGCAACAATAATAATAATAACAATTATGATAGTAATAATGTAAATGAATCACCAACACATGCTTGCAAAAGTAACAAATTTAAAATTTACCACCAGAATGTTCAGTCTCTCTATAATAAAATTGATTACATAAATCTAATGCTTAAAAATGAACTTAAAGACATCTCAGCACTATGTATTTCAGAACATTGGCTGAAAGAGGAACAACTCAAATTAATTCAATTCCCAGGGTTTATACAAGCTAGTAAATACTCTAGATCAAATATTAGCCATGGTGGTACTTGCATCTTCTTAAAAAATAATTTAGATCATGAACAGTTAACAGCTTATGATTATCTAATTATGGAACAGGATTTTGAATTCTCTGCCGTAAAAATACAGCAGTATAAGTTAATAATTGTATGCGTATACCATTCTCCGTCAGGAAAGTTTCGTTTATTTATAGATAAATTAGAATTGTTACTCAATAATATGAGCAAAGTAAATTTCGATATAATAATTTGTGGGGTTGTAAATGTGGATTTCTTAAAATTTGATTGAAATTGTGAATTATTAACACAGTAACTAATTTCTTATGGACTGAAACCTACAATAAATACCCCAACAAGAATAACAAAATTTAGTAAAACCACTCCTGATCATCATCATCATCATCTTGTACAGTACTCCTGATCAATTTTTTTTAAATACAGATAAATATCACCATTCAATAGAAGTCTATTGTCCGGGTTTTGGTGATCACCATGGACGAATACTGAGTTTTGAAGTACCCGAAACAATCAATAATAATGATACTGGAGTAAAATCAAAGTGCAGATAATTCACTGAAACAAATGCTACATATTTCAATGACTTATTAAATAAGGAAACATGGTCAGAAATGTATAAACTAGGAAATGTAAATGATAAATTTAATGCATTTAACAGTACCCTAAAACACTATTTTGAAACAGCATTCTCCTTTAGACAAAGAACTATTCAAAATAACAAAACTAGCAATTGGATACCAACAGGGATTATAAATCAATGTCAAAGAAAGAAATGTCGACACAAATTACATAAACAATACCACACAACACCTGAATTCAATTTATACTACAAAAAATACACTAGCATATTAAATAAGTTAATTAGACTAGCAACGAAAATTCATAATGATAATTTTATTTCCCAATCATCTAATAAAAACAGGGCTATGTGGTCTGTGATAAAGAAAGAAACTGGAAAATCTGCTAAAATACAAAGGAACATTACACTGACCAGAAATAATAAAGTGATTAATAATCCAGATAAATAGCAAACACTTTTAATGACTATTTTCTGGAAATTCCGCAAAAATTATTAAATAAATCACAGGTAAATACACTAAATTCTAATAATAAATTAAATATATGTAAAGATTCTTTATTTATAAATCATGTCACAAGTGAAGAGGTAAGAATAGACTTTATAAAAGAGCTAAAAATAAATTCTGTGCTGGCATTGATGGCATCCCTGACGCAATTTTAAAAGAAATGTGCAGAAAATATAATAAATCCACTTACACACTTAATAAACAGTTCAATTATCTCAGGAACTTACCCGGATATTTTGAAGTTATCAAAAGTAATTCCAGTGCACAAAAACGGTTCAAAAGATGAATTAGATAACTATCGTCCTATTACCTTACCAACTGGTGTTGCAAAAATTGTGAAAAAAATCATGTATAAGAGACTGATAAGTTTTATAGAAACAAATAAAATATTATCAAACTCACAACATGGATTCAGAACGGAAAAATCTACACAGACAGCAATTTATGAATGTATTAATAGTATACTGAAATTAATTGACAATAAGGAACATGTAACTGGCCTATTCTTGGATTTATTGAAAGCATTTGATGTTGTTGACCATAAAATCCTCCTTAAAAAACTAAATCAATATGGTATTAGAGGTCTAGCTAATAAATGGATAGAGTCTTACTTAACAAGGCGTAAACAAATAGTAAGCTTGAGACACAAGGATGATGGAACCAAATTACTTAATGAAACATTGTCCAATGAGGGAATTATTGAATTTGGAGTACCCCAGGGATCGGTTTTGGGCCCACTACTCTTCCTTCTATATATCAATGATATAACACAGAACGTTCATTCACATAAGGAAATTTTGTTTGCGGACGATACAACACTCGTAATAAAAAGGTGAAACTAAACAGGTCATACAGCAGTCTGCTGACTCCGTTACAGGAAAGTTAACCAAATGGTCACAAGATAATCGCCTCATAATAAACTATAAAAAACAGTATGTCTAAATTTCCACACTATACAGAATAGGAATCCTGCGAAGCCCAATATAACATTAAATGGTCATCAAATAGAAAATAAATCAGAAACAAAGTTTTTAGGACTATGGATACAACATGACTTGAAATGAAATAAACATATACAATATCTGAAAACTAAACTGAACTAGATGTGCTTTGCGTTACGTATTTTGAAAACCTGCACTAGCATGCACACATTAAGAAATACTTATTTTGCTTATTTCCATTTATACTTAAGATATGGGGTCATATTTTGGGGTATGTCGCCAGATGTACTAAGCACGTTTAGGATCCAAAAGAGGGCGATTAGAATTACGGCAAATGTAAACACTAGAGAATCATGTAGATCTCTGTTTAAGGATTTGAACATTCTCCCACCGCCCTACATATATATCTTTGAAAGTATTATGTTTTTTTAAGAATTTAATGAATAAGGATGTTTTTCTTAAAACAAACAATGATGTTCATAGGCATAACACAAGACAAAATCAAAACATTCATATTTCACACACACACACAAGCATATATCAAAAGGGAACTTTTCACACAGGAGTTAAATTATACAATAAACTACCCCAGTATATAAAATTTGCCCCAAAAATAAAAACCTTTGATAGAATGTTGAAAGCTTATCTGCTGTGCCATTGTTTTTACTCTGTAGTTGAATATCCTAGTGTATAGGAGCGATGAAATCTATAATTATATTTTACTTTTCTATTTTAATTGTAATACCTAGCTGTAAGTTGTTGTATTAATAGAATTAAGTTTTCATATTATGATAATTGAGTAAGGTGTAAATAGTTGTCCAATAAGATTGTATCTCTTAAGATCTGTTATTATAATAAGTTATAAATAGTTATAGTATTAGTATTATATACCTATTAGTACTTTTATTTTATAGATGTAAATTCTGACGTGTCCTATATCAAAAATGTATTGTATACATGTATTTGATCAAATGGAATTAATAAAATCTATCTATAATGTAACGGGTTCCGCATTTGCAAGGATAAAAATCACGCACGCCGCGCGCATTACATATGACTCAAGGAAAAACAAATATCTAACAAACACTTTGGCCACGCGCCAACGGACATTTAAAACATTGAGCGTCGGTGCAAGGAAAAACTCAAAACAACAAGAAAAGAAACATGACTATTTACAAAGTTCCCCGGCCAAATCTAACTACATAATTGAAAAAATCCAATTTTAGTACATCACCGTTCTGCTTGTAGAACTAAGGACATCCTCCTCAACCCATTGCCCCTATGGACAAATTAGCACTCCATAGTAGTCGTCTGCGTTGATCTGTTGAAGTTCATCCCAACTCCAAACCACGTGCTGATCATCTTGGTATCGACTCCTTGGCAGAAAAGTTCAATGTTAATTATTTTACCTATCTATAATCGCTTGCAGGTTACTCAGTTCACCCACAATTGTCCTAATGCGATTAATAGCGAAGACTGGCCCTAAATATCTCGCACACACGCACAATAAAACACATATAAAATACACTGCAATATGTACATAAATATACACCTCGAGACCACGTCACTGGCTCGTTAACAAGTTTAAGATCTTGGTTACACTAGCAGTCGCTATCTTGCTCGGTATTTCCGTCCTGTACTGTGGACCTTTGCTCCGGTGAGCGCTAATTAGGGTGTTACAATACTTCCCCCTTAGAACTGAAATCGTCGTCTTTAAGTAACTGTTACAAGTTATCACGCACTGGCGTGAAATATTTAGCTCACAACATAAAGTTGATTCCAGAATTTTAAAAAAATGTATTCGAGCTTTAAAATTCCATAATGCAATCGCTGTGACTTTAGCTCCTCGGAGCTCCCAAATAAAATGACTTACCAAATTCAGAGCGTAAAAATCACGATACAAACTGGCGTGAAGTAAGCCTCTCAAGGCTCCACAATGAATGACTTCTAATAATTTCGAGCGTCAAAAATCACAATACAAACTGGCGTGAAGTAAGCCTCTCACGGCTCCAAAACGATTGACTTAGAGTGGCGTTATGCCAAACTATTTATTAGAAAACTGACAAGGCGGAGGAGTGGGGTGGAGTCGGATAAAAACTTCCAGAGTTTTTGTCTCACAAAGATGGGACTAGTGTCATTCTTCTTCAAATAAATCAAACGTCTCAAATTACTCGTGCGGAAATTAATCCGTTCGGCGGTTCTCTAGATATCCATTTCCGCGGGCTTTTTACGACTGACGCTGTCCACCGCGTGGTCATGGCTTGGTCTCTTGTGATTGGCTGGTTCAATCGTATGTTCGTTGCAAGTGCCTCGTGCTCCTTCCTTTATGCTTCCAATTTTGTTACAGTAGTTGCTCAATTTGGCCTTGAACCCGACTAATTCTAGCCGTCCCCCAAGAATAGCTACCAGCTCGGCTCCTGTTGCAATCATTACGAAATGCTAGCCTCCTTTATATCCATGTCGACTTCCTCAAGTACTGCCTGGGCCGTAGTAATAATAATAATAAATATGAATACTTATTTATCGAAGATCAATAAGGGTTCACTATCTATCTATGTTATGGTACTCAAAGCACATACGAAATTTGGTTGAAATCCATTTGTTAGTATAGATTTATTTATTTATTTATAGAGTACAGAAAGTCCCAGTGAGCTGGTAGCTCAAGGGGAGACTGCCCTTTACAAATATGGCTTAGCAACTAATACTAGAATATATTAAGGCGGTAGGATCATTTATTCAGTCTTTATGGGATCATCTATATTCTTCAACATATAGTTTCAGGAAGTACCTGCGTGCTTCCTTTTTGAATTTGTTTAAGTTTACAATTTGTCTCAGTTTAGGAGGTAAGTTGTTATAAGATGTGCTGGCTGAATAGGAAATACTTTTAATACCATATCTACTTGTGTTTGTTGACTCCATGTATAACTGGTTTGCTGATCTTGTGTTATGGTTATGAATGTCTTTCCTGCATCGAAGTTCAGTATTAAGATTAATAAGACCTTGTTTATATTTGAACATAAATAAAGCTTCAGAGTATTTGAGCTGGCTTCGTAATGGCAATATGTTTGTCTCCTGAAATACTTGTACAGTTGGTTTCCTAAAATCGTAACCATACATGATTTTAATTGCTCTTTTTTGGAGAACTTCGAGCTCATTTATTGATTCCTGTGCACATTTACCCCATATTATGTTCATGTACATAAGGTGAGAATTAATAAGAGAGGCATATATGCTCCTTAAATGCTGATTGCTTTTTCCATACTCCCTTAATCTTTTTAGAACACCAATTACACTAACAATTTTCTTTTTCACATTTGTGACATGTTCATTCCAACTTATGTTATTGTCCAAAGTTAGGCCTAAATATGTGTATTGTTTCAACCGATCGATGGCTACATTACCAATTTTAACTATGTTGCAAGTGCTTGGACTGTAAGCTGGTTTGTGAAATAGCATGTATTATGTTTTTGAGCTACTAATGATTAATTTACTTTTTGAAAGCCATGTTGTTAGTATATTAGGTCCTTTTGCATATTCTGCATAATCGTTTGTTCACAGGCGCTCTCGTAAAGTAGAAATATATCATCTGCAAATAGAAATATTTTACCAGTAAACTCTAAATAACCTATATCATTAATAAAAATCAGGAACAGCAATGGTCCGAGCACTGTCCCTTGTGGGACTCCGCATTTAACATCAGAAATGGACCCTTTAGTTTTATTAATATTAACATACTGCTTCCTGTTAGACAGGTAGTTTTTAAACCACTCAAAGGCTATTCCTCTAATTCCTGCATTTGATAGTTTACTTAGCAACAAGGTATGGTTAACAGTGTCAAACGCCTTAGCAAGATCTATAAATAGTCCTGCTGCTATTTTATTTTTATCTAATGCTTTATGTATAAGTGACACTACGTCAAATGCTACCGAATCAGTGCTATGTTTGGGAAGGAAGCCGTACTGATATTTGAAGAAAAAATTGTTTTTTGTTAGGAAATTCAGGACTTGTTTTTTGATTACTATTTCCAGTACTTTTACAAGTGAGGATAATATACACAACGGTCTGTAATTACTGGGGTTAGATACATCACCTTTTTTAAATATTGGTACCACTCTTGCTAGTTTACATTTATCTGGTATTACTCCTGTTTGCAGTGACAAGTTAATTATATCAGCAAGCAATGGAGCCAGATGATTGGCACATCTCTTAAGGAGTATGTTATTTATTCCATTATCTGTGTAATTCTTTTTATTCGCAAGGTTTTGAATGATTTGTTTAACTTCCGTCACATTTGTTGGTTTTATGAATAGTGAGTTACAGATCGTCTGGTTCGATTGCAAATTTGGGATCATTGGAATATCTTTAACCAAGTTTTCTACAACATTTATGAAATACATGTTAAATGCTTTACATATATATTGGCTAGAGGTGCATTATATGTTTTCATATTCAATTTCAACAATGTTTCGTGTATTATGAGGTTTGCCAAGTATTTGATTTACTGCCTTCCACATTCCTTTTATCGTATTCCCTTCTCTAATTACATTATTGTAGTATAACTTTTTCAGCTCTCTTTTCATTCTAGTCACATCCCTACTGCATCTTGTGTACTCTTTAATGGTTTCAGTTGAAGGGTTTTTAGTTTTAGTTTTTGCATACAAATTATTTTTTCTTTTTACCGCTTCCAGAAACTCCTGTGTTACCCATGGTTTGTGTGTACCTTTTACCTGTGGGTTTTGCTTAATATTTATACTAGCTGTCCTAAGTCCATCACTAATGAAATCGCAAAGCTGATTATATGCTTCGTTGACGTCAGTAGTTAGATTTGGACATTTATTTTTTGAAAAGAATTTGTTCAGTTTGGCATAACTTATTTTCGTAAATGTTTCTATATTGGAACGATTATTGGATTGCGTACTCACTTCTGGTTGTGATGAAATGTCTAGAATTAAAATATTATGATCATTAAGGTCACACATAACATTATACAAATAGAAATTATCATTATTGGCAAAGTTAGAATGTATATGGTCAATTAAAGTTGAAGAAGTAGGTGTTATTCTTGTTGGCAGTTTTGTATTGCATGGATAAAAACTAAAGCAATTCAGTAAAGACGAATAGGTCCTGTAAATAATGCTGTCTTTTAGAAAATCTACATTATCGTCTCCGATAAGTAGTGTGTTTGATTTGTTAGTATTGCAAAGTATGTGTTCAAGGTCAAGCATAAATTCGTTTGCATTACTCTCCCTTGGATTATAGTAAGCAATAACATTATATCTTCTGTGTTTCTGAAATATTTCGATTTGTAGTATACTGTGATAACTGTTAATGGTGTTAATAACTTTGGTCGCCCATTTTCTAGATATATAAATTGACAGACCTCCTCCAGTACCGATTCGTGTTACATAGTGTGAGTCAAAGCTGGGAATGTTATAATAGTGTGTTTCTTGGTCTGACAACCAATTTTCTGTTATGACTATTAAATCTATTTCTAAAATCTCGTCAATAAGGAGCATAATATCCTCGAACTTATTCCGAATTCTTCGTGCATTGATGTAGATACATTTAAATTTTGAATTCAAGATCTGATTTTTAGTCTGTAAATTATAGTTTTCTATAGAATCACAATGAATGTCGACAGAGCTTAATGTTTCGTTGTGTTTATAGTCGTCTCCGTCCATTTAATATATATGCAACTTTTGGTGTGTGATACCTGCAGCACCTATTATCCGTATTTTTTCTCGAGGTGGGCGATCTTCGCTTCACCGCCGATGAGTGTGCTTGGACCATCTCGAGCTTCCCGAACATAAATCTTGCAGTCTCTTGTCCAGGTTCCAAATATCTTCCCATTCTGCTTCAGGATCCGGCATCTTCTTGCAATATAGTCGTTCCTGGGTGATAGGTGGTAATTTATAAAAATATTGCGTGATGGGCAATTCAGTCCAATGTCCTGGGTTGTTAGAACTCTCTTCTGAATTCTCGCATTCACTATTTCATCCTTCTTCCACCTGTTGGTGAATTTCACCACGATTCGCCCCACGTCTCCGCCTCTCGCCTGTAAACGATGGGCGACATCGATGTCACGGAGTCCCAACTCAACCCCCAATGCCCTGGAAGCTTGGATCACTAGGTCGTACACATTTTCCCTCGGCATTTCTGGAATTCCACTAAATAGCAAATTATTCCTACGTGTGTACTGTTTAAGGTCTTCTGACCCATCTAACGCTTGCTTTGTATCACTGCTGATACTCGCCACCGACTTTTCCAATTCTAGTGTTATTTTTTGTACCGGTATCTCATTTGTGAGGTTTTTGAAATCTTCAAATTGTTCGTTAATGAATTCCGTGGCTTGCTTAATTATTTTCAAATCCTTCATGAAAGTGTTCCTTAGTTCATTTACTGACAACTGAATCTTTTCTGTCACCTCCTTCACCAAGTCACATTCACTGAACTTGAGTGGAGGGTGACAATCCTCGCGATTGCATTTCCACACCTTTTGCGGATCACTTTTTACAGATTCGTAGGCTTTCTTCGAAAGTCTTGTGCATTCCTTGTGGAAATTACGCCCACAATCCCCTTCACAACTAACGAATTCTTCGCAATTTTTCACTTTTTTCCCGCACGGAGAACAAACATTACTAGCCATAGCCGCCATCTAGATGTTATATGCATTTAAAATGAACCTATCAGCAGGCTTATTATCGTGTTGGCAGCACTGATGTATATTAGTTACACCAAACTAAGGTAGAATGTCAGGTACTCTGCGTGTGTAATGTTTAGAGCTATTGGCTTGCATACTTTCTGATATATTGATATTAGGTTTAAAACATAGAGAGAGCATTTATTAACTGTTGGCATCCCTGGTGGCTCTTCAGAATAGGCATAGTCATATCTGTTGTAGTACACATAGTACATACGAAATTTGGTTGAAATCCAATCGATAGCATAGAAGTTACATGCATATAGAAATTGGACCTATCGGCAGACTTAAAATCATGTTGGCAACATTGGCATGTATGGACTTCTGAAAATTAATCTGGAATGTTTTATCTATATATGCGCCACTTTTGGAATTGTTCGCATGCATAACTTCTGAGATTTCCAACTTAGAGCTCAAATTTCAATTGCGATTTTCTACTAGTTGGTAGCACTGACGTCAACTTCAAATATGGCAGTGAGATATTCATGTATAGATATTTACTCTTAACAAGTTTGGTTTTGATAGCTACAGCTGTTTAGGAGTTGATAGGAGGGGGGACACAGACAGACACACACTTTCCCGGATCGATCTCATGAGTCTACTTTTTCCTCATTTTTGCAAAATGAGAAAAGTAACATTAGAAATGCCGGCCGGACATAACCAAAATTAATTAAAAGCAGAACATGTCCGGCAAAAGCCGGACGGTTGGTAAACCTATATCAGGGTCACATTATACAGAGGTTTTGCGCGCACTGTGGACGGAAGGTCGCATTTTTGTTCTCTCTCTAACCCTAGTTTGTTTGGTTCCTCAGTTTAGGGGCTGCGACAACGCGGTAGCCTCGTAACCCTATTTTGCTAATAAGTTTTATTACTTAACGTTTCAAGTAAACTTGGGACTAAATGGGTCTGCAAAAATTCATGGCATAATCGTTCTATTTATACTAAAATGTCACTACTGTAACAAAAATAATAGTTAAAATAACAATATTACTACTACTACTACTACTACTACTACTACTACTACTAATAATAATAATAATAATAATAATAATAATAAAGTCTGAATTTGTAGTTGGAACCAAAACTAGTCAACAAACTTGGCTATTAAATAAAATTAAATGCAGGATTCTTTATCCTTTACCTTTGTCTGCTAGATGGATCACAAATCTATCTTGGTTGATACCCGTGTCACGTTTCATGTACCCTACTTATCTTCTATATTAATGGTGTGTAGTACACAGTTCACGGGACCGATTGCTCCTTCGCACAGAAGTTGACACACATTAGCGCACAAAGTTGGGGTAACATAAGATTTCCTAACATGACTTCAGCTGAGCCCAGATCATTTCTATGGGGTTTAAGATGCAACGATAAGGAGGGAGTTATAATATATCGTGACCATATGAGGCCGCGATCTCCTCCACAGCGTACCTTTTACAAATATTGCCTAATTTGATTTCCTGCAACAGAACTGACTTGATGGGCACGGGAATGTTATTGTACTCCATAAACTCAGTAATTTCATTGTTGTTCGTGGAAGGAAACCGAATCAGCTGCTGCGAATGATAACTTACGTTATCCAACACGACCACGCATTTTCGGTCACGTGGTAGGTTCTCTAGAAGATAGGACTTAAATTATTTTTCAAAAAAATTCAGCTGCCATTTCGTCATGGCTGTCATCTATGCAGTCCTCGATGCTCTTAACCAACAAATAGAGACAGTTTTCCACCCTGTCTTCACTAGCTCCAGCATGCAACGCCATAATACGCTTACCTCGCGATGTTGGTGCCTTTAATATACAATCATAACGAATAGAATATAAAGTGTGATCTCTTCTCCCTCAATAGCATGTAATGAATACGGATCGGGTTGGCACTCGCCGCTACGCAGCGCTACAGTCGATTTGAGATTGTTGATTTCCACATATGTTTATGTGTTTATGTGCGATATATTAAGTATTTAATCGGTCGGAGTGTTTTGGTGGTGTTCTGTGCAAACGTTTATTGATATACAAGTGCTTACACTATTACTTCATAGTATTAATACCTGAAATCCTATTGCAGGAAGCATTAACTGAAATGGAATTTAATTTCTTGTCGTGTGTAGACGTTATCTTCGTACCGGTATGTTAATTTTATTGTTATTTAATGTAGGTAAACAGCAGTTTAGCCCTTACATTTTCATGAGTGCTTAATGTGAGTAGTGACATCTGGCTATGGGGACTGTAAAGAGCTCAGACGGTTTTTCAAACCTCCTAAGATAAGGAACGTTTTATCAAGTGCAAAGGGGCCATACCAGGGAAGGATAGGGAACTTACCGAAAAGTCCTACATCTGTGATGCTCACTTTTCAGAAGATTTAATTGTTAAATTTGACAAATTTGTGATAGGAAGTAGTACTGTACTTCTCCCAAGAACCAACTGGCGATTGAAAGACTATTCTGTTCCACATATATTTCCTAATTTGCCCAACTATTTGTCCAATATGGTGTAAATAAAAATGCTCTCGATGCCATTAAAGACTACCTTTGTGAAGAAAGGGATGAGAATAAAACAACAATGAGTTTAAAAACATACCGTAATGCTGAAGGAGGCGTGATCAGTTTTAGGCAATAGCCTACTCTAAGAAGGGTTCATGACTGTGCCTTCTATGTCTGTTAAATGTTAAGTGCTACTGAAATTATGGTAGATTATTGAGTTTGGTGTTTGTGGAGTGAAATGTATGGGTATAATCGATTTCTGTAATATTCTAAGGTAAAGTTGAAGGAGCCGTGATTGGGTTTAGGCAATAGCCTAATCTATGAAGGGATCAAGACCATGTCTTCTATGCCTGTTTAATGTTAAGTTCTTCTGAAATGATGGTAGTTTACTGATTTTGGTGTTTGTGGAGTGAAATTTATGGTTATTATCCAATTTTATAATAATCTACGGTAAAGTTGAAAGTTGCGTTCGAACGGTTTATTTTTGCTGTGTTGCAAGACTGTTAAGGGAATGTAAAATGTGTAACAATGTGAAGAAATCCTTTCTGATAGCGAGGTTAATTTTTCCGTTCTTTTTTATTATTATTTAGCGATAGCTGGCAAAACTAATTGCATTTTGAACTTGCTCTCTGTCTTCGCTTATTGTCGAAACTGGACTATTGGCAACTCCAGCTATCTGATATGACATCTAGCGGTAAAAATGAGAAACTTACCAAGTAGGGTACATTTGTCACGTGGTGACTGTTGGTATATGGTTTCTTGTATTCGTAAGCAGATCGAGGTAAATTCTTCGTGTCTTTATACATAAGTAATAAGTTTTACTCGTTGATGGAGTGTAAAATTAGTAAAAGCAAAGTATATTGCTCAGTTTACGGCTGTAAGTCGATGCATAAGAGGGCTGCGGATATAAGTTTTCATCACTTTCCAAAAGATGTAAATAGCAATAGCCGAAAGGTGACGATACCAAATAAATACGGGCAACAGGAGCGGGTAGGACCGCTCACCACTACACTCACTGACGACAGGACGGGTTGTTCACTGTTACGCCGAGGCAAGCCGCACCAAGACAGCCAAGCTTCATCAGTCAGGTATCCTTCCCCCTCCCTATTTCATTTCAAATTACCCTACCAACCGCCATCACCTCGCTCTTCGATATCCGAGCCATTGCACTACGAGTCATATAGGCCTAATTTGACTTCGCAGGGTAAATATCAACTCTGCGAGACACTGCTACCAGTCCGATATTCAACAACAAACCCACCAGCTAACCATCCAAATCAAGCAATTCCTGTGTCCTCCGAGCTTAATACAAGTTAAACTCATCCCTTCGCCCTACCAAGCAGCAAATAATTTCTACAGTCTATGGTACAGTGAGCAAACTGAAATAGCGCGATGACTCGAACTGCTCAAAAACAAATACCGGCAGACAACCGATGCTTGATAATATGCAATTGACACATAAAATCCATTGGAACACTCAAATTAGATCACGTGTATCGCACAGTTATACATATATACAATCAAAAATAACACTGTCATTATTTTAGGGACCACATTTACTGATTATAACCGAAAAATATTAAAGTGTTCCATATCAAACGCGTGTTATTGAGTATTTTTGCCCTACTTATCCAGACCGACCGCAGCGCCCCAAGTGTTAGTTTGAGTTGCCAATTACAGTAGACGACTTATTAAATTATAATTGGGCACAGTAAAGTAAGTTGAGATGTCGAACTTATTAGCACCTATAAGGATATCTTGTGGTGTTTTAACATGTAAAACAGGTCGCAAGGTTTTAAAAGTCTCGTAAGCGCCAATGCTAACTTACATCACAGATCGGAGCCAGCGCTGCGCTGTGGCGGACCAGGCGTACTAGGCCAGTGATATCACTTCTTATTCTATTCGTTATGATACAATTACAAGTTCCATCATCCCACCCTTTCTTCACAATTTCATGGGTGTCGTACCAAGTTTCATCTAGTTAGACAACTCTGCACCCCTCGGAATGAAACTTACGGAGACAGTCTATGTAGCCTATCTATATTGCCAAGCTACTATTCTGGCAGATTCCATTACAGTTTGACAAGGCTGTCAGGATCAGCTCACCAGAAGACATTGAAACGCTAGCAAAAGACTCTTCCATCCCATTCACAGAAATAATAATTAATCAAGACATAGACTTACTAGTTGATGTTGACTTACACACATCAATTGATGAGCGTAAATATGACTGTATCCACGATTACATGGCAGACACTAAAATGAGGTTAGCCAAATCAAATGTCTTTACCTAAATAGCAGAAGCATAAAAAATAAACTAGAATGAATATATTGTGGAAAATCTAGATGTCATAGTGGTAACCGAGACTTGGGTGAAAAGTAATGAAGCTAAATACTTCAACATAAACAACTATTCTGTTGTATTTGTACACAGAGACAATCAGGATGGTGAAGTGTGGGAGTTTATGTCCACAGAAGATGGAATATAAAAGTTCTTAACCTAGTTGAGAGTTACCATAGCATGAACCTGTTAGAGCTTAAAAGAAGTGATACTTTTCGTTTCAATAACATGCATACTCTTAATATAATTGCAGTATATAATCCTAGCATAAATAACGCAACAAATTGCATGCAATCTCTAGAGTACATTCTCTCGAAAACAATGTCAATCTTTGCTTATGCATTGGTGATACAAATATTAACTTAGCCTACTAAACAAAAATTAATTAACCAAATCATACCTCAATATACTATCAAGCTATGGTTTCACACAAGGCAATACTCGCTATCCAACAAGAATAAGTGAATCAACAAGTACACTCCTTGATCAGGTAGCCACTAATAACTGTAAATATGCCTATAGAATAAGCAATATAAATAGGTAGTGATCATAATATTCTTGTAACTATAATTACTATAACGGCAAAAGACCAATCTCGAACATGACATTTAAATACCCCCCCATCAAGCAAAGGTCCAGTACAAAAATCGTAAATAAAAATTACCGGTACGTGAACAAAAACAAAATCTGTAATAATCTCAATCAAATAGACTGCTTAAATGATGTAAACGAAACTTACACCGCCATGAAACACAGAATCTTCATACAGACACCCAACAAAGAAAACACTGACACACCTTTGCAGGAAATACATCAGAACCACAAAACCCATGGATAACAACATAATTAATTCAGCTAATAAAACAAAGGGACATGCTAAACTTAAAACTAGCATTCACAGAAACAACAAACTCTTAAAGGAAGAGCACATAATATGTAGGAACAAGATGACAGCTTTAGAATGGAAACTGAAATCCACATACTATGAACATAAATTAACATTGAACGCCAATAGCTCAAAAGATACTTGGAAAGTAATCAATGAAATGATATACTACTGCACAACTGGAAACAAAGATGGTTCCAGTGAGATAATAATTGACGGTAAATCTTTCACAGAAAAAGAAAATATTTGCAATGCTCTAAACACTCACTTTATAAACATAGCACACAAGTTAGCCAAAAACTTTCTCCCAGGGAAGAAAGTTAATGAAATTAATGTCAACACAGATTCCATATTTATGATCCCGACTAATGAGATGAAAATTCGCAATATTATATTAAGCCTTAAAATGAAGAGTAGCCAAGACAAAGATGGGATGCCAGTAAAATTGTTTAAACAAACTCCATTGACATGCTAAGTAGCCCACTAACTACTTTAATAAATTTGTCGTTAGAGATTGGCCTGGTACCTGATGATCTAAATATAGCACGAGCAATACCAGTCTATAAAGGAGGTGAAAAAAGCAATCCAGACAATTACAGACCCATTTCCATCCTCCCACCCATATCCAAGGTACTCGAAAAAGTAGTAAAAACGGAATTGTTAATTTCTTAAATAAAAATGATTACTTCTACAAAGGGTAGTATGGATTCCGAGAAAACTCAAGCACAGAAATAGTCACAATTGATATTATCTCTAACTTGCAGAATGTCATAGACAATAAGATGACAGCGAGTGCCCTTTTCATAGACCTGAGGAAGGCATTTGATACTGTTGACCATGAAATTATTTTAGAGAAACTTGATAAAGCAGGTATCCGAGGAATAGTATGGGCATGGTTTAAAAATTACCTATCCAATCGTAAGCAGTATATTGAAATAAATGGCTACAGAAGTGAGGAAGTAAATATTACCCACGGTGTGCCCTAAGGATCAATATTGGGTCCCTCTTCTTAGTATATTATATTAATGACATAGCAACACTCCGTTTTCATGGTAAACATAACGTTGTTTGCAGATGACTTACGCATCTTTTACAATGCGTACACCACCAACACGCTGATTACACACATGCAGGAGGACATGAATACAATATGTGGCTGGACCCAGTCAAATAAATTAACAATAAATGAATATAAAACAAATTATTTAATAATATCTAAGCGTAGAACAAATACATCACTCGGAATATAATGCTGAATGGAAACCTAATAATAGATGAAAATCTCTCCTGGCAAAAGCACATTGATGCATTAGTAAAAAAAATATCACCTGCCGCTGGAATGATAAAAAAATTGAGCTACTATATCCCAAAATATCTACTCAGGAATGTGTATTTTTTCCTTAATCCATAGCCACTTACAATATTTGAATACAATTTGGATAAAATGCTCAAATTACCTGAAAAAAGGAAATTGAGGTAATTGAGAATAGAGCCCTAAAAATATTTATAACTACCCTTTTTTAACACCATATTACGAGTAAAATTCAACCTGTAGCCCTAAATGCAGAAATCAAATTAAATGTCCTGATGTACCAAATCCTACACAAAAGTATCCACACAAATTTAAACTTCACTAAACATTCTGATTTACACGCTTACAAAACTAGACATGCAGATGTCACTTTTCCATATCAATTCCAAACAATATGGCAGTAATAGCATTAAGTATAGTGCCTTTGTAAAGTTCAATAGACTACCAGAAAATATAAAACTTGCACCTAGCCTACCAATCTTTAAAAGGAGGCTAAAACAGTTTATGTGGAATGATTATAAAATGTCAGTTTGAAGAAATTCCAATATCTGAGAAGACAAAAGAAGACCACTTTGTGTACAAAAACTTATGAAAGCTACAAAATGGTGTACATATTTTCATACTGAAAACTTTGTAAACGAAGCATTGAATTGTAATCTGTCGTCAACAAGATAAAACTGTACAATTCCTTTGTATATGAGTCCTTGACTCACTCGTTAAGGGATTAATAAAAAGCATTTTTTAAATCGTTTCGGTCGTCTGTGGACCACGTTATTTCAACTGCCTTTGCCCTCGTTCTTTCACATTGGCCCAGTATTCGCGCATTCTACTTCGGTGAGCTTCCCTTCGTTCTTCGGTCCACTTCTTGCCGGTTTTCAATATAGGTTTTGGCTGAAAACTCTGTATCTCTCCAAGTTTCTTCTTCAAAGAGTCACGTTCCAAGATGTCCTCATGTGATATCCCCAGTTCTTGTAGGTCTTTTTCCTCCTCTGTAAACCAGATCCCTTTGGTTTTCTTTCCCACAAAGTAGGCACAGATTCGATTGGACAATCTTCCGGAGTTCATTCGTGTTAAATGGCCATAAAAGGAGAGTCTTCTTTTGCGAATGGTGTCCGTTATTTTCTCCACATGTAGATAGAGTTCATCGTTGTGTCGTCTTCTATAGTCTCCTCGTTCCTTGACCGGGCCCAAGATCTTTCTCAGAATCTTCCTCTCTTTGGCTTCGAGTTGTTCTGCCAGGCCTTTCTTATTCATCGCCAGGCATTGTGATGCATATAACGCCTCCGGGCGAATAACGGTAACGAAGTGCCTCAGTTTGCCTCAGTTTGGCCTTGAAGGACATTGATCGTGATTTGTAAATGTCTTTGGTTAAATGGTAAGCCATTTCCATTTTGTTAATCCGTGCCACGAAGGCTTCCTTTTCACGAATGTTGGGCTCAATCCATTCACCCAGGTATTTGAATTTCTCTACCTGTGTTATTTGTCCTCCATTCACCGTAAGTTCTCTGGGTTCCGACTTGATGTTCGTTATAAACTGCGTTTTCTCAAACGAAATCTGAAGACCTGCCTTTGCTGCTTGCACCTGTAATTGATTGATTGGTTGTGTGGCTGTGTCAAGAGAATTAGAGAAAATTGCAACATCATCTGCGAAAGCTAAACAGTCGATTGTCAGGTTTTTGTTCTTACAACCTAGTCTGACCCCATTCTCTATACCATCCTTACACAATTCTTTACGCCATTCTCGAATAACTTTCTCAAGAACACAGTTGAATAAAAGAGGCGAGAGCCCATCTCCCTGTCTCACCCCTGTCCGTATTGCGAAGGATTCAGAAATCTCTCCCCTGAATTTCACTTTGGAAGCCGTATCCAATAGGGATTGGTGAATGATTGCTCTTGTCTTATTATCTAAACCAAATTCTCTTAAAACCTGGATCAGGGTACTTCGATCCAGCGAGTCGTAAGCCTTCTTGAAATCAACAAAAGTCACAACAAATTTCTTACTTCTCAGATTCATGTACTATAGAATTGATTTTAGATTCATGATTTGCTCAACACAAGAGCGCCCCTTTCGAAATCTACCTTGGTATTCGCCCAGGTGTTGATCGAGCTGTGCTTCCGCTCTCGTTTGAAGCGCTTTCGCGAGAATCTTGTATGTTATCGAGAGGAGTGTTATGCCACGATAGTTGTTTACGTCCGCTTTATCACCTTTCTTGTGCAGGGGATGAATTAGGGCCGATGTCCAATCACTGGGCAGTTTCTCTGTTTCCCAAATCTCCCGGATTATATCCGTTAGCTTGTCGACTGATTTTTCACCTGCGTATTTCCAGAGTTCGGCAACTATTGAATCCTCACCTGGTGCTTTATTGTTCTTAAGTGAGTGAATGATCTGCTTGATTTGTTCCCTAGTTGGTGGACTTGAGTCTGGATTGACGAGCACATTACTGTGAAAGGAAAATTTCGATGTTGGAGCCTCACAATTGAGAAGGGACTCAAAGTATTTCGCCAGGATCTGGCAGTTGTCTTTGTCATTGTAAGCAACTTTCCCATCGGGATTCCTAAAGTAAAGACTGGGTGGTGTGTATTTACTGAGATTTTGCTTGAAGGTTTTATAGAAATCACGGGTGTTGTTCTTTTTGAAATCTTGGTCTATCTGTGCCAACTGATTTTTTGGAATGCTCGTTTTATCCCGCATATGGTTTTATCAGCCTGCTTTCTCACGACCAGGAATCTCTCTCTGTTTTCTTCATTCTTCTGTTTGTTCCATCGCAACCAGGCAAGCCGCCTTTGGTGAATGGCATCGTCACATTCATTAGTCCACCAAGGATGCCACCTCAACTTTGTCAGTGGGATGGTTTCCTGTGCCGTTTCAAGAATTGCTTCTTTGAGTTGTTCCCAATTCTGTGGCTCAAGTGTTTCAAGTTTCTGACTGAATTCGCTTTGTGTTTTCAGTTTTTCCACATCAAACCTGTTGATCTTTCTTCCCTGAAATCTCTTGGTGGATCTTGGAAGAAGTTTTAATTTTATCTTTGAAAGATAGTGATCAGAGTCAAGATTCGCGCTTCTTAAGACTTTTACATTCTGGATTTCTCTACGAGATTTACGAGAAATAGCAACGTGGTCAATTTGGAATTCGCCGAGATGGGGATTTGGGGATGTCCATGTTTTCTGTTTTGCAGGAAGTAGTTTGAAAGCGGTTGACTTCATCACTAGGTTGAACGCCTTGCACAACTCCACTAACCATTCTCCATTGCGGTTTGTTCTTCTATGGGGCGGGTATTCTACGATAATATTCTTGAATTTCTTTTCCTTACCGAGCTGAGCATTGAAGTCCCCAAGAAGGACGATGATGTGTTCCTTGAGAATCTTGGATTGAATATCTTCAAGCTCTTCCCAGAATATTTCGTTCCCTTGTGGATCGATTCTGTTAGCTTGATTAATTGGGGCATGGACGTTCACCATGGTGTAGATTTTATTTGTGCTTCGAAACGAAAGGATCGAGACTCGACTGTTGGGGGACGTGAAGTTGGTGATGGACTCTAAAATCTTTTTACTGACCACAAATCCTGTGCCAAGGTGGGGGATGGATTTTACTACACGTTTTCCGAATTTACCTTTGAAGATTCTATACCCCTGGGAGTCAAAAGCTTCTGCATCAACAAACCTTGTTTCCTGAATTGCTACGATCAGGAATTAATGATGTTGTAGGGTGTCAATCAGTTGTTTCAATTTACCGACCTTCATAAGGGAGTTCACGTTGAATGTTGCGAAGAAGTTGCGTCGTTTGTGTCTGATTTTCTTTGTAGGAGTCTCCGATACCTCCAAGCATGTCGTTGCAGGCTCCCCAGAGTCCGAAGGCCTGCATGCGTCGTGCAAGACGACGGTGGATTGGTTACCACCTGGGGTAGTTGCTTCAGCAGACGTTTCCTCCATGCTTTTCACAGTTGAAAAAACTGTAGATAGGGGGCCAGTGATATTGCACACTGACCAATGTACTGCCAAGGTTGTGAGCCTTGGAGTCCCCAGCACTGATCGGCTCGCCGACCCAGCTTCCCGCTGGGATTGGTTACCCAACCTTCCACTGGGTTGCTCGGCTTAACAGGGGGCACCTCTTGTAGGTTACATGCTGGAGTTGGAGTGAAAGAGGCTAAGTTGGATTCTCTTGCTGAATCCAATATGTTTAAGTCGCAGCTGACATGTAACAACGCATTTCACTCCCATTAGCCCAGAGCCGTGAGGACTCCTCCCAGGTTGATTCCTGGGACCCAAAAAGCATTATTATTATTATTATTGCGGAAACAAAATCCAAGTTTTATTAACAGCTGTCATAGACTTGTTCTTTTCATAAGGAAAATCACTCGCACTTTTCAAATGTTTCAAGAGTTCCTCTACGATTGGTGACTTACGGTACAATTAGTAAAGAATTAACATATCGCGTCTCACCAAGTCACAGCAAAGATCATCACTTTTGTGAGAAGTACCGGTAACCTATTGTTACAATTTTCCTTTTCAGTTTTAGGACCTCTTTGAACGATTTTCCGAATTGTTTTCCTGTCCAGTTTCAAAATTGTTGTTTACTCTCCCTTGCCTAAGCTGTTATTCGTAACGTACTCGAATGCGTTACATCCCAGCCATTGACTTTACTTAGGTACATAAAGTTTCAGTCGGCTTTCTTTTCTTCGCAGAAACACTGCTACCATCGCCGTCTATATTTCTCAGGTAGAATTGGCAACTTTGTGGGTAAGCCGTAAGCTGTGTAAACACGCTAAGCTCACGTGCTAACTTTTGTTGATAAATCAGTTTATTTTAATAAGACATCATTTAAAATAAGTTGTTATTTACTCTTTCAACACCCGTGAAATTCTTCGTGGTAAATCTTACTCGCTGAAATTTCTAGAAGTGAGTATTTCCCGTATTAAGTAGTACCTATAACCAATGTCTGGCAATTAATTGAACAAATTCTTTACTAATATTTCATTAAAAATATTTCAAGATTCCTAGGAAGTGTTGTGTACCTTGATGTGCGGCAAATTATGCCAGCACTTTGAAACTAAATGGTTATGTTACCGTACTACCGTACGTTTTCCTTCCCTAAATACAAAGTTAGGAACATGTTTGGATTCATGCATTCTCCGAAAAGACAGGCATACAACACCAAGTGTTTGTGTACACCACTTTGATAAAAGGACGTACGGTACCGGTACCGTAATAGCTTTTGAAGATTGGATACATCCAGACGCACTGTTTCAAAACTGGCTCTGAGATCTCCCAAATGCAGTGACCTCGAAGTTTCCGAATATTCCTTCCTACCTATTAGTGCACCAATTGCACTGGGAAGTACTGTATGTGTGTGGTTATGTTTCACACAGTGTAGGTAAGGTTTTAAATCCTGAACATTGCATTGGTTAGTTGGAAAACGGAATGGAAGTTCGTGATGTAGACTATATATATTGATCATTTACAGCGTGGAGTACTTCAGTGCCTAGTAATTTAGTTTTGGGTATATATCTTAATGTGACCTCTATATTCAAGTATACTATGAACTCTACTCAGTTGGCAAGTGCATTTTCCAAATTAAGTGACCAGAGGATACCAATTATGCCTATTGTGACTATGACGAGTGAATCTGTGGACAAAAAGTGAAGGATTTAATATCAAAGGCAGTCTCTAAATCCGTTTAGTATTAATACATTTTTCTGAGCGCGTCGATGACGGCAGCGAGCATAACAGCAAGGGAAGGAAACGTCAGACATTGGGACATAGAGGTACAGTACCAATGCGTCTTATTACCTTAAATAGATTACAGTACATAGCATGGTAATATTGTCTTTTATTTGTGATATTCACGTGTGGATTAGCGGATGTTATGTTCTGTTGTATTTTCGGAAATACAGGGTGTCTATAAAAGAACTCCGGGGTTTTGAGGCAAAATATTGTAATGAAGTAAAAAAGTTATATTAATGTTTAATACATGATCGGAAAGGTTGCATTTTCAAGTTTTTTTTTACAATTTAATAAAGTTCAATATGAGCCCCGTTAGTGGCATGGCACACATCGTAACGGTATTCCACCTCTTCCCATGTCCTGGCCAGCATGTCTGGGGGGGGGGGGGGGGGGGGACGGATGCCACACAATTGATTATTCGTTCCCTGAGATGGCCAACATCATGAATTTTCTCCGCATACACAAGATTCTTGATATGCCCCCAGAAGAAAAAGTCCAACAGAGTCATATCAGGGCTCCTTGGAGGCCATAGCATAGGTCCTTCCTCTCCAATCCATCTGTTGCAGAGTCGAGCGTCAAGTGCCTCACGCACCCAACTCCAGACAGCTCATGTCACTGATTTCTTAGGGCTTCGAAGGCATGAAGCTCGGATTCTGTCCACATTCTCTTGTGACACACGCGGCCTACCCGGCGACTTTTGTTTTAAAACACTTTCTGTTTGTTTGAAAGCACTTAACCATTGGCGAATGGTTTTATCCGTAGGCGGGTCAACACCATAATTACGTCGAAAATTTCTTTGTACCGTAACAACATAATTCGTTTCCATTAGCCAAATATCGCATTGATCCTTTTGTTGCGGCGTCGCCATATCGCGGCAATCCAGACAGCGCTGACTGCCGCTACGTTGTTTCAAGGTCAACGCTCCGCAGCCCTGCTATCTTTTGATGAAAACATTCCCAATTCGTATGAGTAAAACTTGATGAGCTACTCTTTCCAGAGAAATTAACTACATTTTGCTATCTTCTACAGTTGTTAAGATATGAATTGTTAAAACCCCGGAGTTCTTTTATAGAAACCCTGTATTTCGTGTCAAAATCTATGTGTTGACTCAGTGTTAGAAATTACTTTGTGCTTGCTCTAGGCCTACCAGATGACAGATGGGTGGCGTTGCCAAGCGTAACGACACGGCTTGTAAGTGGAGAAGGCGTTGCTGCTACTCGATCGGATATCGCTTGGTCGAGTATCACGCGTGGGCAATGAACTACTGGTGCTCGGTCGAGAATAGCTTATCGCATCCCAAACCATAAGGCCTGGGGTGGGGCCGGTGGGTCTTGGACGAATGCACTCTACGAGACAGCGCTCACCAGGTCTACTACTGGTTCTCGGTCGAGTGTTATGCGTAGGCACTGAACTACTGGTAATCGGCTGAGAAACGATTGCGTGCACTGGTTGAGATTCAATTTAGGATTTTCAGGTGCGTTAATTGCGGAAACATTGTTACAGGAAGCCAACTGAAAAACAATAGACTACACTTCACAAATACACTGCCGGAAAAAGAAAATAGGTCACTCTTTTAGAGGTTACCAATTCACTGAATATTTATTGTGGCAACAGTGCATACGGAGTACATGAACTGATTAAATACACAGATCAAGCGGTTCAGACATACCAGGTATCGACCCATGCTGAAACACCCATATTAGTACGAGGTGTAGCCTCCTCGGGCGGTAATGCAGGCACTGACTGTTGCATCCAGTCGATCATACAGATGGCGAATACTGTCTTGGGATACGTTATTCCACGCCTGCTCGACCTGTTCACACAGTTCTGTAAGAGTTGTTGGAGGACGAGTCGCACGAGTCACTTGTCGGCCCATCATGTCCCACACGTGGTCGATTGGCGACAAGTCCAGTGATCGTGCTGGCCAGGGAAGTTGCTGCACGTCTTGAAGTGCACGTTGAGTTGCACGAGCAGTGTGTGGGCGAGCATTATCCTGTTGGAACAACACATCCCCTTCCTGTTGCAAGAACGGCAAACGATCGGGTCTAACAACATCTTGCACGTACCGAGCGCTGTTTAGAGTTCCCCCCACAAACACCAAAGGTGAACGAAAGTTGTAGCTTAACGCACCCCAGACCATAAAGCCTGGGGTGGGGGCGGTGTGTCTTGGACGAATGCACTCTACGAGAAAGCGCTCACCAGGTCTACGTCAAACGCGCCAACAACCATCACTTGCGTGCAGGCAGAATCTGCTTTCATCGCTGAAGACCACGGTGCGCTATTCCATCTTCCAAGTGATACTCTGACGGCACCAGTCGAGCCGTGCACGTCGATGCTGTGGCGTGAGTGGAAGACGGGCTAGAGGTGTGAGTGCCCGTAATCCCACTGCTAGTAACCGGTTCACAACAGTTCGTGTTGACACTTCTGGGCTCCAGTGGCGACTGGTGGTCACCGTTCTTGGTATACTGCACCATTTACCCCCTTACATCCCCCCCCCCACCCCTCCTTTTTCTCCATGCCACAACCTCTTGTCAAAGTTGAATTATTATTTTTTTATTTTGTATTGGAGAACATTTACATAACTTCTGAGAAACACACTTTATAGCTATAATTTTGGATAGGTTATCCCAATAAATTGAGGTCACTAGCCAATTGTTTTGGCCGGGGATATAAGGCCAGATTCCCACCCTAACGCCACGTGTTCTTCCATGTGAAATATTTAGCGTGCTGTCACCGGAATTCGAACCTCGACCGTCCGAGTAAAGCCAGTGCGTCATCCTCCCTCTGCAAGGACTATGTCCTTATACATTAAAAAAATCTTCGTTTAACGCCTGAACACGGCCTACATTAAACTGCTTCTAGGTAAATGGCCTTCAAATCCCCTCGCCCTCCTAGTTCATTTTGACAACGTACAGAGTACATTTCATCTTTACGCTGCCTTCTCTCTCTCCCCGTTCTTGACCAGGTCTTAAATTTTACGAAAACAAATAAACATTGATCCATTTCCGAAGGATCTCAATTATACATTGTCTCATCATTAGACATGTCTAAACATGAGAAGCGCATTCATTCATAACCAATGTAATAATGCAATTAAAGAAGAGCCAGTATCTCAAAGTGAAAATATCTTCTGGAAAGCGAACATTCAGCCTCAATCAATAAAATAATACCGGGTGAGTTAGCCGTGGTCGTTACGGCATGACTGCTGGCAGTCGCTCACATCCGGGAGGCGAGGAGGTTCGAATCCCCCCGCCGGCAACCTTGAAGATGGTCTTCTGTGGTTTCCCATCTTCCTTCCAGGCAAATGCCGGGGTTGGTCCCTAACTATAGGCCACAGCCGCTACTTTCCAACTTCTCGTCCTTACATTCCAACTTTCCTCCCCAACGGTACATGTAGCTCACCCATTGGGTGTCCGTCTCGAAGAAGCTACAAAACTGGCGAGCCGAACATGTCCTCGGACACTCCCGGCACTAAAAGCCATACGCTAAAAAAAATATATATATATAGTGTAAACTACCTTGACATATTGTTTCCCAACCTTGGTCTGCCAGGAAGAATTTTACTTGAAAGTAAGTTCCATTCACTTAGATTTCTAAAGGTCCACCTCGTGGCGTAGTGGCTAGAATTCTGGGGCTGTTACTGCGGAGGTCCGTGTTCGATTCTCTGCTCTACCAAGAAATGTAATTCTAGTCTGAGGGTTGGGATTCACTCAACCCCCAAGAGGCAGAAATGAGAACAGGTGGTTCGATTCCAACCCCCAAACATCCTAGAAATGGTCTTTCGTGGTTTCCCACTTTCACTCGTACATATCTTAAGGCCACAGCCGCCTCCTACCAAACTCCTGGCAACGGTACAGCCATCATAACGACATATCTCATCAGTTTCCACACGCACCAAGCCAGGGGTGGATTTAAGGAGTGAACGATTTATCTTGCTGTTATACATTAAAAACATGACGAAAACAGTGGCTTTAGGCAAATTCTTTCACACTTAAATACTCTGTATCAAAATGCACATTTTACGATAACCTACTATTTTGAGTGTTCGGCTGTAGAGGATAACAGAAGCAGAGGTAGAGCTATGAGGCGATGGTTAGTTTCAGTGTTGAACGATTTCGAAGTCAGAGATGTAGAAGCAGAGGGAGCCGGATTGCTAACTGCTAATAGGGGATCATAGAGGCGACTTGTTCGCAAACAGAGGCTTGCAGACTGGACTGGACGCTGAAAGGTAAAACCGTCTCAAATGAAAATGTATGTTTATTTGGAAGAATACTACACATTTTTGACAGTTCTCTAAAAAATGGCTTTAAACCACGCGTTGGCTATGACAGTAAATAGTAGAACTACCAAAACTAAAATAATTTGGAATACAATAAATATTTGACTTAAAATGGCTAATATCACGCAAATTTTTCCCAACTCACAAAACGGACTCTGCGAGGGATCATTACTCTACTGTCACAAGGATGGTGTCTCGGAGCTGGATACACTTCGTCAGCAGATACAACTGGGGATGATGACAGGTGACCGCTAACTTGGGTCAAATTAAGGAAGGACCAGGGAAGGGATTTTGGAGGGCAGTCGGTCGGTCGTGGACCTGTTGAAAGGAACCGTCACGGCACTTGCCTGGTGGTGAAAATAGGAAACCAAGACAACCATTTTCCGGACGGCTGAAGTGGGATTCAAACCCACACTCTCCCGATGCCAGCGAGATACGAGCTAGCGCGTTACTGCTCTTGGCCACCGTGATCGGTAACATATATTTTTACTCCAAAATATCAAAAATAAATAAAAAATGTATTACTCACTAATTTGGGCCTAGTTTTAGCAAAATTATCCTATCCCGGACCTCCCCTACCCCTCTCCAAGCTAAGGGTATTCCATACTCTCTAGACTCCCTGGTGTGTGTTCGCCTACCCCCATGATCTTGCCTTAAATCCGCCCCTGAACCAATTACACGGGGCTACATGACCACGATGCTTCAAATCCCCTAATTGAATCAACAACTGCAAAGCAACAAATATTCAAAGTGTAAAATTCTACCTGATTTCGGCAGAAACCAATGCCTTCATTTCCTTGCACAAAGAAATAGATCGCTTTAATTTCAACTTACTGTCCTATGGAATAAAATCCTTTCAACAACGCTACTATCCACTTCCAGTGTTTCACTTAATCTAAACATGTTAATATTTCAGTGGGAAGTAATTCACGCCAAGACGAACTCACAACATAACTGAAGTGTATGAGGCGTTGCGCTGGTGTGCCTTCCCTTGTGAGCAGGGTGAAAGTACTGTTTGAAATCAGCCAATCAGCAATACACTCACCGCTAGTCTTAAGCGCGATACCCCATACGGAACGTGGCTGGGCTACTCTTTCCCTCCCCTGCCCCGCGGGCCAGTGTCGAGCCCTTTCAACGACCGGGCTAGACTTGCGGTATACCAAAGTACAGTCACTCACAGCTAAAAGTGTGTACCCCAGAAGAAAATTAGCGAGTTAAGCGGGATTCGAGCGCCAGTTTCCTTGACAACAATCGGCGGAACATGAATGATGACAAGCTCGATTTTCCTGACTGCACTGCTACATACAAGTCGAGAAAATGTCGGGATAAACATTTTATATTTTTATCACTGGTGGTATACCGCCGGTATATGCGATGCATGGGAGAATTCGCCACTGATGGGCTCACAAACCCTCGTATCTGTGCTGTGGTAGCTGTACGATCTGCCACTGCTGCCCTTACAATACGACGATCCTGGCGGACGTCTGTGCTGCGTGGACGTCCAGAACCTCGTCTACGGGTGTGAGAATGTTCACGTGACCACTGATATCAGTATCGTTGCACAACGGACACAGCACGTCCAACTTGTGTGGTATTTCTCCGAAACGACCAGCCCGCCACTCGGAAGGCCACAATTTGGCCCCTTTCAAACTCGCTCAGTTGGCTGTATGAAACACGAGTGTGTCTTCGTGGCATTGTACCTGCTTGCTTCACACGTTTTCACCACAATGAGCCGCATGGCTTTTTTTTTTTTTTTTTTCGGGGGGGCCCCGAAAAGAGTACCCGCACCCCCCGCGTGGCACCCGACCTTACTACTGGTGCCTCCGACATGCAGTTAATCTACGATAGTAGAAGAGAAAGCATAGGGGATTGGATAGAAAGGAGTCTTTTAGGACTTAGTGCCTGTCCCATCGCGGTCGCGATCTACCAGGCATAATTAATAGATATTAACATAGGTATATATTATATATGAGCACATATAAATATGTACTCATATATAAGGGTAAGATTGTAGGGCCAGGGAAAACCGCATAGGCAGAAAGGAAAGATTGCCTACACGTAAAACCTGGCGGCTTGGTTATTGCCACATGCAAGGATAATGTGGGTATGGAAATGAGTAGGTATGTTAGTTGGGAGAAGGTATCATGCACCAGATCCATGTCCGTCTTCTCGCCAGTTTGTCTCCGGGGAATCCGATAGAACTCGGCACTGCTGGGATCAGCGCGGGCCTTGCCGGCTACCGAGCAATGGTACAAGGATCCGGAGAACCTGCGCCACTACCCGGTCTCCATGGGGTCCCTGGTACCGAGCCTCCGTCACCGGAGAGTGGAGGGGGGGCCTCGCCTGCCGAAACAGGGGCCTAGTGGTCGGTCCATGGGAACGAGCCACCTTCCTCTCTGCTCTTGCCATGGACCTGTAGACGGGGCAACTGCGATGGGATGACGGATGGTCGCCCATGCAGTTGGCGCACACCGGCGCGTCCCGCGGCACCGTGCAGCCGGTGTGGTGGTGGCCACCTGAGCACCGGTTACAGCGGACTGGAGAGCCGCAGGATCCCTGGGAGTGCCCCCATCTCAGACAGCGAAAACACTGTAAAAGCTGGCCTGAGCGGGGCTTCATACTACCTGGCTGTAGCGGCTGTCCCTGGCTGCGGCTGGTGGCCTCGCGGCGTCCTGGTTCCCCCTCCTGGGGGCGCTGCGGGCGACGGTCCTCTGGGCTGCTGCGGTTGACCTTCCGCTGCTTTGGGGCCGTCCTGGTGGCCCCGGCCGTCTCTGATGTCCCCTTCCTGGCGGTGGTGGCGGGCGCGAGTTGCCCCGCTAAAGGCCCCTCCTGGGGCTCTGGTAGTCGCTGCTTTGAGGCCGTCCTGGTGGCCCCGGCCGTCCCCTTCCTGGCGGTGGTGGCGGGCGCGAGTTGCCCCGCTAAAGGCCCCACCTGGGGCTCTGGTAGTCGCTCCTCCTGGATGGCGGGCGCGAGTTGCCCCGCTAATGGCACCGCCTGAGGTGCTGGTGGTGGCGCCTGCGTCGTCTCGGAGAGGGCCGGGGGGCCCACCTGGGTCCCGACGTCTGCATGCGGCGTGGTGGCCCTTCTCTCTCCAAAGTCTGGGCGAGTCTCCCCCGCATGACGGAGGAGGTGCGGAAGGGCACTTGGCTTACAGCCTGGTACCGCCGCGACCTGCCAGATCTTGGAGATTGCTGCCATGTAGATGATAACCACGTCCGGGTGTGGCCTGATCAGCACTCCAGTGGGGAGGAAGGCTTCAATGTCCGGGCGGACAAGTTCAGCTCCTCCCATCGTGACTTCATGGGCCTGGTCCATGTAGGCCCTGATGACGTCCTTTTCTTCTTCCTGGTTGACGCCGGGCCTGTAATAAACAAACAGCGCCAGCAGGCTGGGGTCGTAGCCACATGTTTGCTCGGAGCCTGGGGAAGTGGCCCCAGGGTGCCCATGCACGGTGTCCGAGCTCACATCGCTCGCCCAGTTGAAACTGGCATCGCTCGCCCAGCTGAAACTGGCGTCCGGGCTGCTGCTGCTCTCCTGTCGCGGGGAGCTAGCCGGTCCTGGCGTCCGACTCTTCTCGGACTCGGCTAGCTCTATCTCAGAGGGCCCTGGGGAGGCGTCGGTTGACTCGGACCGCAGGGACACCTGCGTTATGACCGGGCTACCTGTGCTCCCCGGGCTGGGAGCTACTCCAGGGCTGCTTGCGCCAGCCGGGCTGTGAGGGACACCATCCTCTTCGCCGGCTGGCGGCTTCTGCGCCGCTGTGGCGGCCGCATGGCTGTGAGCGTTCCCTATTAAATGGTAGACACAGATGGCGCTCTGGTAGCTATGCCACTACTCGATCTATTGGCGGACGACGTTGAAACCCTTATCAGTACATCTACTATCACCCAGGTGGCATCTGCCGTAATCGGATCAAAATCGACGTCGTCTTTTCAGGTGACCTTTTTTTTTTTTTTTTTTTTTTTTTCAATGAATTAAGTAAATATTGTAATACTTTCAACAGCGATTAGAATACGTGTGAACTGTGTACACTGGAAAAAAAAAGACTTATGTCTATTCTAAAATAAGAGGTATATTGGGAACATTGCGGCAAGGGTTTGTCTTGAAGGCTGGAAATTTTAACCCAAATTCCGCTTAATGGCCTCAATCCTCATAAAATAGCCATCCTGTCGGGCGAGAGGCACTTGTAAGGGGTGGCAAAACAAACACTAGCCACTTCCTTTCGTCGCCGGTGGGGATCGGTTGGGCGATGGAACTATATTGGAACCTTGGCTGGAAAAATGGCGCATTAAAATTAACGTAGATAGCTGCCGCCCCGGAGGTCCTGGGTTCGATTCCCGGCTCTGCCACGAAATTTGAAAAGTGGTATGAGGACTGGAACGGGGTCTACTCAGCCTCGGGTGGTCCAAATGAGTAGAGGGGGTTCGATTCCCACCGCAGGCATCCTCGAAGTGGTTTTCCGTGGTTTCCCACTTCGTCTTCGGGCAAATGCCGGGATGGTACCTACTGTAAGGCCACGGCTGCCTCCTTCCCTCTTCCTCGCCTAACCGTCCCACTCTTCCATCCCTTCCCATCCCTCATGAGGCCCCTGTTCGCTTTGCAGGTGAGGCCGCCTGGGCGAAGTGCTGATCACTCCTCCCCAGTTGTATCCATCCTGACCAGATGTTCCAGGCTCCAGGACACTGCCCATAGAGGCGGTAGTGGTGAGTTCCCTCGCTGAGTCCGTCGGAACCACCAACCTAGAGGGTAAATTGACTTAAAAAAAAATTAACGTATATAAATGCTCTGACACACTGTTCACCGAGAAAGTGAAACATACAGCCGTTAACGATCTCATTTTCTTTGACAAGATGATCAGATAGCAGCCGGGGTGCATAACGTTTTTTCAGCCCAAGCCTAGCCACAGTATGTATTTCCGAGCCTCATATTGGCTGTTATGTCAAGCCATTCTCCTGGTTCCGAATAGAGACGGTAGATAGTAGCAGGGGTCATATCCGATCAAACATGGAGGAAGGTTATCGAGTGAGATGTGGATAATATTCCATGTTGAATTGCATTATTAGCGTGAAACAGGCATGAAACTTGCTTTAGATCAAGTTTAAAACAATCCACGCAGCAAATGAATGCGTTCCAATCAACATTTTTAAGTCTAAGAGAAATCATTCGACATTTAACCACATGTATTAAGACCTATATTAATTTACTGAAAATGAAAATCCATTGCCTGCTTCCAGTCTCCGACCGGGTCAGGAATGGAATGAATGAAGCACTCATCTAGCGGCGAGGATATGAAGTGTGCCGGCTGCCGAAGCCTGTCGCACTCCTCTGGGTCAATGATTAAATGAATGACAGATGAAATGAAATGAGAGTGGAGAGTGTTGCTGGAATGAAATTGTGACAGGGAAAACCGGAGTACCCGGAGAAAAACCTGTCTGCCTCCGTTTTGTCCAGCACAGATCTCACATGGAGTGACCGGGATATGAACCACGGACCCAGCGGTGAGAGGCCGGCGTGCTTCCGCCTAAGCCACGGAGGCGCTACCTATATTAATTTACTAATTATGCGAATACAGATGTGCACAAGTGGTACCGTGCGAGCTTCATAACATTGTGTCCCGGGTTCGAGACTGCCCTAGGGCAAAAATTTTTACTTCTTTTGAATTGTTTTATAATATCCTCCCTACCTTTTACAGCATGTTTTATGCCATGTTTTATTGAAATTATCTGTATGGGTGATTAAAATAATAAACATTGTTAGGCGGAATTCTTCCCTATTCTCACTTGAATTTATATTCCTCTGCTTACTGTTCAACGAGGCTAGCGTTCTTGGCTGTCTCCCCAGAGGTCCGGATTCGATTCCCAGCTCTTCCGAGAAATTTCAATTCTGATGTGAGGGCTGCAACGGGGTACACTCGGACTCATGAGCCAACACTGAGTAGAGGCGGGTTCGATTCCCACCTCGGCCATCTTGGAAGTGATTTCCATAGTTTTCCACTTCTACTCCAGACAAATGCCGAAATTGTTCATAACAAAGGCACGACCGCCTCCTTGCGAATCCTCACCTGAATATCAAATACCATACTACAGACACCACAATAACACAGGTTATCAGAGAAATGTATTTATTTATTTATATATTTATTTATTTATTTATTTATTTACAAGTAGGTGGGCTCAATGACCACCATGTCCAATTTGCTCAAATGAACAAGAGCAACATCAGCGTCAACTTCTGCTTGCCTCTCCCCAAGGTGGACAGGGTTCGATTCCCGGTCAATTCACGTGAGATTTACGAAGGGAATTATCACGTTCTGCGTTTTGGTTTCTAACTAAATTGGAGGTACCGTGTCTAATGAACGCGAGATTGTGTGTTTGAGTCTTCAGTCTTTTGACAGGTTTGATGCAGCACTCCATGACTCCCTGTCCTGAATTAATCTTTTCATCTCTACATAGCTACCACACCCTACATCCAAGGCAATCTGTTTCATATTCTAAACTTGGTCTACCCGTACAGTTCTCGGCCCTTCCTTCCATAACTAAGCTTGCTATTCCTTGGTGTCTTAGTATGTGTCCTACCAACCTATCTCTTCTCTTCATTAGCAGTCGCCAGAAACATCTCTCCTTCCACTCGTCTTAATACCTCTTTGTTTGTAACCCTATACACCCATCTGATAATCATTCTCCTGTAACACCACATTTCAAACGCTTCAATTCTCCTCTTTTCTGCTGCACCAATAGTCCAAGTTTCACTTCCATAGAGCGCCACGCTCCAGACAAAGGCTTTCAAAAATGACTCCATAATACCTAAATCTATATTCCATGTCAAGAGATTCCTTTATTTGTAGAAATGCTTTCCTTGCCTGAGCCAACGTACTATTTATGTCCTCTTTGCTTCGTCCATCACTGGTTATTTTGCTTCCTAAGTAACAGAAGTCTGCTACTTCCTTTAGCTTTTCACCTGCCAATTTGATGTCCATAGAGGTTTCTGATTTATTTCGGCTGCGTTCCAATATTTTTTGTATTATATTTTATTAATTTTCATCATGAACTCTTTCCTCAATACGGAGTCCATACCATTCAAAAACTTATACAAATCCTCAGACGTGTCGGCCAAGATGACGATGTTATCAGCAAATCTCAGAGTTGAAATTATGTCTCCATGGATCTTCCCTCCCACTTTAAATGTTTCACCAATTTCCTTCATTGTTTTTTTTTTTTTCAATGTAAAGATCGAAAAGTATGGGTGATAAGTAAAGCCCTGCGCGGATGCGGATATACTTTGCATGTCTTGGCGGATAGCGGATAAGCTGCGGATAATGTTTGGAGTAAATTTGCGGATAGTTTTTAGAATACAATCCGAACTTGTTGAATATCATGGAGAAAGTTGGGCAATAGTGCGCAGCGAGTAATTGTGCGCACCGATGTTTTTGAGTTGGTAGTACAAGTAGCAACTCAGTTCACTGCTACCCTAAAGCTGTCATCGTACCTATCACCCTATCAGATACGGATAGTCAGCATGATGCCAGTCGCTATGTGATAACCGGAGGCTTGGATGAAGGAACTTAACACGTTGCATGTTATTTTCTGTAGCCAGCAAATAAGAAGGTAAGCCTACAGTTGTGATTCAATTATTTAAAATTAAATATAGTTTTAAATGCCAGTGTGTACAGTGGTTTTGCATGTATTTATTTTTCGATATAATAGATTAGTTTACTGGGATTCAGTGAGTTACGTTTTAAAAGCAGAGTGGGGTATGGTGCGCCGATCATATTATGATACAAGTACTACAAATACAAATGCAACGTGACATTAATGGCAAAATATTTCGTGTTTGTTCTCCAGATGCCAAGAAATTATACGCCGAAAACTGAGAAAAACTCCTACCCAGCAATAAATGTGCAAAAATCTCGACGTGCAATTAGGGATGATGGGAGGAAAATAAGGGAAGTGGGGAGAAGTTTTCAACATTACCCAGTCAATCCTACCAAAGCAGTTGCTGCAAATTTGTCTTGCTCCACCTCGTCTAGTCCGTAAAGCTGTTTTACCAACGAAAACTAGTCATAATTATCCGAATACCTTTTGACATTGACAAAATTATTTTATGGCTTAACGCCCACCAAGCTTGTCAGACGGTTCGAGTTGAAGTTTGCAGAGGAGAATAAGATTCCCCATAATTTCCATGAAGTTACAAGTCTAGCAGGCAAATATTGGCTGTATGAGTTCTTGAAGCGATATCCTGCATTAACGTTGAGACAGCCTGAATGAACAAGCCTAAATTGGATTGCCTCCATTAATACCGACGAAACGAAGATATTTTATTCTAATATCCAAAAATGCAGAATTTCAGTTCATTGCATTGTTATGCTTTTGTAAAAAGCATTGGAATATTCTAATGTTAATGCACAGTGCAAGTGCAAGTTTCTGCCAATTATATTATTATGGCTTTCCAACATTCATCCCATGCGCACAATTCCACAACCCTTGCGCATGATTACCCTGCAGGGTGAGTAATCGTGCGCAAATGCATATTTGCAAGATTTCGAATTATAGTCCACCAAATCTATTTATTTCTGCACATCGAATATAGAGTTACTAAGGCTCCCTTATTCATAACTGCAGTTGTGTTATCTATTATTTCATCATCACAAGACCGATTCTTGATTACGAGCGCACAATTCCCCCACTCTCCCTTATTAGGGCTCGGATGTTTATGACATATCACATTTTTCCGTTATGGTTTTTCATGACAAATGTAAGATGATTTACGCTAATCCCATTCCATTTCTGCCATTAAGCATAATCAACACTCCGAACTGAAAAGGGTTGCAATTCTGGTTGTGTAACATTCATTTTAGACATAGCACATGACATACTGTACAGTACATAGCCTAAGGTTCGACTTGCTGCTCAAATGTCTAAAAGATTCAGTATAAAGCAACACATTGAAAATATTTTTGAAATGCCGTAGATTCGGATAACAAACGTGTGGATAAAAGTCACTTGGATGCGGGGCGGATGCGGATAACAGCCGTGCGGATGCGGGGCGGATGTGGATAACGTTTTGTCTATCCGCGCAGGGCTCTAGTGATAAGTTGCAGCCTTGCCCTGCCCTAGGGCAGTCTTGAACCCGGGACACAAAGTTACCAAGCTCGCACGATGCCACTTGTGCACATCTGCGCTCGCAAATGAAGTATATTATCATAGGTGATTAAATGTCGAATGATTTCACTTAGACCTTAAATGTTGAATGGAACGCATTCATTTGCTGCGTGGGTTGTTTTAAACTTGATCTAAAGCAAGTTTCATGCCTGTTTCACGCTAATAATGCAATTCAACATCGAATATTATCCACATCTCACTCGATAACCTTCCTCCATGTTTGATCAGATGTGACCCCTGCTACTATCTACCGTCTCGATTCGGAACCAGGAGAATGGCATGATATAACAGCCAATAAGAGGCTCGGAAATACATACCGTGGCTAGGCTCGGGCTGAAAAAAAAATGCAGCCGGGGTATCTCACCAGTTCGCAGATTAACGTTCGCTCAATGCGCGCAAACCAAGCGAAAGCGACTCTAGCGCAACTCCGGCCTTTATTAAAGGCCGCGAGTAAACTAAGAGACAAGAACTAACCCCTGGCATACCGTACCATTGCATGTCCAGTAATGGAATATGCCATTCCAGTATGGGAATATGCAGCTCCCTCAACCACCGAGAAACTAGCCTACAGGTTGTACAGAATAAAGCAATGCGTGTGCTCAACGACTCTGAATGGTACGTAAGCAATGTTCAAATCCATAATGACACTAATAAGGACTATGTTTATGCCCACACAAAAAATCAGACTGTTAAATTCCGTGCCACACAAAGTACCAATCCACCTATTAACACGCTGGGTGAATAGCTAGCAAGGGGAGCTCGGCACAAACGACCCCGTATTTTAATCGAATAACACCATCGTCCTATTTCTTTTCACGCTACAAAACTAGTCACTATGGGCTCTTACGAGTCTCTGTCTCTTACTCTGTACACATTCTGAATATATACCAGTTCCTAGAGCACTGGAACACACCCTGGTCAATTAAGAATCAGGTAATAACCCACCCCTAAAACAAATGATATCAGGACTCAAACCGTGAAAGATAAAGCTCTTTAGGCCATAGGGTCTTCGCTGAACGGGTCATGTCATGTCAGGAGCGAGGCATTTCACCTGAGAGTTACGTTAAGACAGCCGAGTGCAGGATTTCACTTCAGAGTCGGCTGCTGAGTAGTGCAGTCAAGTTCTGTTGGGAGTTCAGTGCAGCTGAGTCATTAGAGGCTGACATCTGTAAGTAACGGTGACAGTGTGTACAGCGGAGAAGAGAAGGGAGTGTGCGTTTGTGTACGGAGTGCTGTTCCACGGAGCATACTGTATTTGGTGGGTGCGAGCAGACAGTGCTGAAGTCTTGGGTTCACAACGTGTGGGCAGATACGGAGACAGTAAGCAGGACTCGGCGGGGGCTGCACGACGAGACATCACTGAATGGAGACTGCAAACTGCTTAAGGACTGGGTAACTACTGTATTGTACAGTAGGCTTAATGAAAGTGATTAGTAACGCACGCTACCATTAGTTTTTTTATTTAGTGACTGAAACCTAGCTACCGTCACATTATGGTTTAACTGTTCTCTCCAAACCATAGGGACTCCGAACGATAGCGACGGTCCTCTGCTGTTGGTCCAATGACGAAATTCTTCAATGCAAGCCCAAGCTTTATTTTGGTCTCCAAATTTGATTCCAAAATAGGTATGATATGACTCTTTCACAATATCTGTAATATTATGGCTCTGCTTAGGCAATGCGTAGACTACTTTCCGCATTTTTTTACATGTCCTATATGCGACATGGTAAATACGGTACTTTCTAACTGAACGAAAAACTCTCAACATTCTACTCCACAATAAAGCTTCAAACTGATTTCGTTTAGTTTCCAAATGTTAAATAGTTATTGTTGTTTTAAGGGACAGAACGTCGAGGTCATCTGCTCCTAAAGTTTCCAGATGAAACACAGATTAATGACATGTGGGAGGAACTGGAGGGGAAGACTATAGTGAAGCTACACTACACTGTACCATACAATTTGTTATCCATTAAATGGAACAAACTAGGACTAGCTGAGTCAGCAAATAGGATGAGATTAGATATTGAAGGGATTAGTTCTTAGGAAATTAAGATAAGAAACAAAGTAAGATGACATAACATAAGATATGATATGTCTCTCACCAATGACATTTCCATCTCCCATAAATAAAGATAATGACAAGGCTGCATGTATGGGCCTGCACCCCCTATCTGCTAGGAAACATCTGGTGACCTCGGTCTTTACTATACACACCTAAAAATATTTTCAACAAAGTTGGTTTTCATATTCTAATATACTAAAACTACATAATTATGCTAAAGTATTACAGTTAAAATAATTACGATCGTAATATGTTATATGAAGATATATTTAAAAAGAACATATTACGTGATAAGAACTTTCTGGCTTAGAATTTGATTTTAGCATTCTAAAAATACACCAAAACATCCAAACATTGGTGGAAGTAATTTAATTGCAGACTAATATACAGTACTTGTAAATAATGTTGTACATAAGTGTTATATCATCACCGTCTATAATTCTCAAGCCGTGATGTTGGTAGAATTGGAAACGTTTAGTGGAGTCCGTAAGTTCTATAAACACGTAAGACCACATGCTAAGTTTTATTCATAAATATAGTTTATTTTGATATGACAGCATCTAAAAGCAGTTCGTACTAACTATTTCAACACCCGTTAAATTCCTCGTGGTAAATCAGACCTGCTGAAAGTTATATAAGTGAGTATTTCCCTTATTAAGTTGCATGTGTCACCAATACCTACTAATGAATTTAACCTACAAATTCTTCACTAATATTTCATTCAACTATTTCAGATGCCTAGGAAGTGTTGTGTGCCTGACTGTAAGTCAAATTATGGCAGCACTATTAAATTAACTGGTTATATCATTACGGTTTGATCACTACAGCGAGTGGACTTTGAGTCACCCGCTGTAGTCCTAGTAATTTAGTTTTGGTATATATCTTCATGTGGCCTCTATATTCCAGTACATTATAGACTGTACTCAGTTGGCAAGTGCCTTTAGGTAGATTTCATTAGTAAGCTACCTATTTTTCTTTTAAATTAAGTGACCAGTGGAGCAGTATTGCTAGACTGTCACCAATAAGCTTGGAGGCCTATTGTGACTATGATAAGTGCATGTGTGGACAAAAAGTGAAGAATTTATTGTCAAAGGCAGTCTCTAAGTTCGTAATATATATATAACGTATTCTTCCCTTAGGCAGGGCTTCACACAGCAGCTCTCCGTGCAGTCCTGTCTTCAGCCGTTCTCTTTGTTTGGTGGTAATTTCCTGCTATCTTCGTAGGTTCGTAAGAATACCGGTAGTCTTAAATATTTTTTCTGAGCGCGTCAATGACAGCAGTGGGCATAGCAGCAATAAAAGGAAACTTCAGACATTGGGACATTGAGGTACAGTACAACCTTTTAGTATCACCATATCGGGGAATCGACAGTATATAGCATGATAGTATGTATCCTTTATTTGTGATATGTGTGTGTAGATTGGGCGGGCGTTATGTTCTGTTGTATTTTCAGAAACATTTGGCGTCAAAATCGATGTGTTTGCGCAGTGTTAGCAATTACCATGTGCTTGCGCTAGGCCTCCCAGACGACAGATGGGTGGTGTTGCCGAACCTTATGACACGACTTGAGAAATGTAGACAGCGATGGTTATATACGTATACACGTAATAGTTTGTTGATCCACCTATCAACACAATTTATTATCTTGCGTAATAACTTAAGTACATGTTTCGACATAGGCTATTTGTTAGGTCATCATCATCATCATCTTTCATGTGAAAATCCTTTTTAATATCGTAATTGAGACAGAAATTAAGAAGGCAATGCAAGCATACTGTGAAAATGGTCAGATAGGACCGACGGTTCTTCGAACTAGGAATGAGAACAAGAGGACAACTCCACCAACTCCATTACCATTTGAAGAAGAAACAACTAGTGTACACCAACTAGCACACACGGATGAAACAACGAATGAGACGACTAATTCAGTGGTAAACATTCCTGAAGAGGAGAGAGAGGTCATCAAACAAATTGAAACGCATGAGAATGAAAGAGATGAAGGTTAGAAGACGAAAATCAGCCGTCGGAAAAACCCACGAACCTCGCAAATCATCCAAAGTACAGACAACCAGTACATTAAGACAGCGGAGAAGAGGGTCATAATAAAAGGGGATAGGACAGGAGGCTATAGGATTAAAGCAGCTGAAAGAATAGGATGGATTTATGTAGGGAAACTTCATCTCAACACAACAAAAGATGATTTCGAAGTCTTTCTAAGAGAAAATGGTATAGAAGATGTTGTTGAAGTAATCTAGTTCTTTTATATTTTGAGATAACTTCTATTAGATATTTGCTTGTATTTGTTTGATAAATAAATAAAATAAACACAGCATTTTAGCTTTAACTCTTCACTTTTTTTTACGAAACGACTTCGCCGCAGTATATGTTTTATTTTATAAAACAAAAGAGCAGAGGATGCCAACTTCCATAGATAACAAAATTACTTTTTAGCTAACATCAACATACCCCCTGTAAAAAGGAGATTTTGATAAACATACATATTAAGAACAAAATAATGGCAAATAAAGTCAATAACGTAATATACGAAGTAGCAGTCTTGATATTTCTTGCTTTTCATGACAAGCTGATCTCGGAATTGTTGATATTTCACCCTGTTGAGGGCCTTGGTAAAGATATCTGATTGTTGATTTTCTGTGTAGACATGCTTTATCTTGAACCATCCTTTGCTCAACTCATCACTGACAAAATAATATATTATGCCAATGTGATTGCTGTTTAGAGTGAGCTGCCCAGGCTTGACCATATTAAAGGCACTCATATTGTCCATGATCAGAGTCACAGTGGGCTTTCTGCAGTTCATGAACAAATGTGGTGATGTGCTTCAGCTGTGCTACACATTTTGCTGCAGCCACATACTCAGCTTCAGCCGATGATAGTGCAACTGTAGTCTGTTTCGTGGAGCACCAGGCGATAGGACCATGTGCATATTTTATTACAAATCCTGTTGTGCTCATTCTATCTTGATTTCCTCCTAGGTCAGATTCGGAGAATGCTTCAATTTTCAGTAGATCTGCTTCTTTTGCAACATACTTAATCCCTTTTGTGGCAGTGTCATTTATGTATCTTATTGTTCTTTTTACACTTATGACACCTTCTTGAGAAGGATCAGTGGTACGCCTACTGTACCCATGTGAATAATTTCCATGGAAAACATGCTTCTGCCTCCAGCTAGCATCAGTCCTCAGGCGTGTACCGTTCACCCACTGAGCAGTTGCATATTTTTGATCTAAGACTAAAAGGTATCAACTCTACAATGATAAGGCACAACTCTATTCTAAAGACTTTAATTGAGCTCTAAATCATGGCTTCACACAGACAAAAACACAATCCCAACAATAAAACACAAAACAGTGCAAAACTTATTCCTTCAATCCACTATTATTCGCATTTTATCCTCGCAAATCCTAATGATTATTGATTCATTTACCTTCAGATTAATATGAAATTCATTCTCAAGTGCGCTGATGCACTGGTAAAATACACATCCAACTGTACTTACAATCTTACGCCCCCTATTGAGACCACTTTAATTTCACAATCTAGTTGTTTATTCTCAAAACATTTTACTTTACATTATGCGTACAATTGTGTTCTACATTTCTCTTCCCACGAAAATGCTCTACCATGCATTAACCAATTTATGGGTAGCACATCATATTTACTTGCAACTCCACTGTTACTTGTAATTCTACCCCTTTCTGCAGTTCCACTGTATGCCGTAATGAGTTTAATTTCATAATGATTCCGTTACCGCTGTGTCGGGTGGGATTTTATGCTACCCTTGTGTGGACGTAGCGTGTGACATCTGGTATCCACCTTCGGAAATAGGTGACAATGTCAGTATAAAATGCAACTTTTAACATCTCATAAGTTTGCCAAGTATTAAATTATCAGAATGATCCTTAATTATCAATGTGTTTCAAACCACACAAATTCATTATACAATACTACAATGATTCTTTTATCACAAACAGGGTTTCAAAGTCTTTCCACTCTAAACGTCAACTTCCAAGCCTGGGTAGTTTAAAGCCTCTTCCCCCTGGCCCTTCCTGTATACAATGGGTGCGCAGCGGGCTGTAACACAACACTTGTTACCCCCCTCTTGACCTTTTTTCCTTTTCTTTCCAAGCAGTAGCACGTGGCTTCAAATAAAATAGTGCCGTCTCAATGACCTGCACAACACATATGATTTAACTCAACTGTATGCAAGACGGAGTATGGAATTGTTTAAGCATTTATTCCTATCCTTAGGATATTAATAGCTGGCCTCAACAGGTCCATTTACATTTATAAGAAGGAACGAGATTCATCAAACACATGTCGAATTGGGATAACCGGCATCTTTTTGTTAAAGAACACGGTCAGGTGCCACTTCCTGCAGTCCATATTCACTCACAGGAGCTGAATTTATTGATACAATAGCTAGTTCTCGGTCGATATCAGGTGTCATGCTGAGGTGTCCATTGTTATCCTCCCATGCACCTCTGGATTCGAACCCGGAACATTTCATAGCAATACTCAGAGCTAGGGTTTCCTTCACTAAATACGCTCTGGCAAATAATAATATCTCTGTATGCCCTTGGCTATACGAGAATTCACACGTCGATTAGACTACCTGGCTCCCATGACCATTGTGATATGATCCCGTCCTTTAATTAGTAAGATAATCTCTATCAATTACTCTTATAAGCTTATTCATCAAGCTGCGATTCAATTCACTATTAAACCCTTCCAGTTCCTATTCTTGCATATTTATTTATCCATTATAATAATATACTCTGATATTAAATTCCTTTGCTTAGCCCATCACGTAATACTACTGCTTGGATACATAAGTATTCCTAATTAGCACATATATTTTGCTTACAAACATTCTCCCTGATGTGTATTCATTTATTCTCATTATTATTATTATTAATATTACTGACATGAATTTCCCCTATACCGACACAACGCAACCGTATTTATATAAACAATATCCGAACATCCGTGTTCGTTACGTTAACTTTCTATTTAACTCAATTGCCATTTTACATTAGTGGTAACGATTTATCCACTCAAAGATGTACAAAGACATCTCAACTTGACTAAAATCAACACAACATTACTATCTGAAGGTTCAACCTCCCAAAATTGACTCTTATTGGCATATTCTACAATTTTGACGTCACTCAACATACAGTGGACTACATTCACTACAAAATCATGGTTTTGGGTACTTACATTGGCTAATCTGGTGGCTCCGACCATACAATTTCTCCCTTAATGCCTGCCATCATTTGCAAATTAGCAAGACATCATTTCACTTTTCACACACATTTCACATAATTTTTGCATTACAAAACACACTGCACTTTGCTTCTCCATGTCGAAGCTGTCGCTTCCTTTTCACAAAACACGTTATATCAATTATTACACTGGTAATTTTACATATATTTAATTGACCATCACTAAAATCACCCGATCACTATGTACATTTCTTAATGGTTGACCCTTCCTTGCAGAATTTCAGAAATGCAGGCGTTGAAGATCTGTCCTTCACGAATATCCCGCAACTCGTTCGAAAGTCTCGATACTCTGCCTGATGATTCCTAACGGTCCCCAATCTGTCTATAAATTTCTATCCTTAGATAATTTCCCGATATAGCAGAGATATGCTTCCACATCGTCCTGAGCATTAATTACAGTGGTATTCCTGCGAAATTTCATCACTCGTATAACAAAGTTTATACCTGCGCCGTTCGACATCCTATTATTATGTCTAACCAATAGCTTATATATTGCGCTCGTCCATTGTACATTGTACTTGTACAATTACCACTTTCAATTGTCCTTCGGCCGAACTTACAGTCCCCCTGAATGATCAGCTTATAACAAAACATTGGACAGTTCCACGTACATTATTATGATACCACATAATATCTCCTCGTCCTGAGGTACGATTTCCTAGTATGACATTGTCTTAACTTGTATCCCACACGGTACATTTACTGCGTACTCAATAGTAGTCACTTGTACTGCCGACTATAAAAGTATGGCACGACTATCCTTATTAATCGTTCTTAATTAGTGCCTTACTGCATGGTTAATATGTTGATGCACTTAAACTGTTAAAGTACGCGCGCCCCTCTCTGGACTCAGGCGGCGTGCGCTCTGCACTAGAGTCTGGTTCAACTGACCTCGACTCCTCGCTCCACTGACCTTATATCTGTTTGGATGCAAGAAGTAGGTCTAAAATTTCCTTGGAGCTTCATTTCCTCTCTCCGTGCTTCTCTAGTCTTGAAATAACGTTTTCCTGGTCTATTTTGCCTGGCTGATCACATATCCGCCTGTGTGTCCGAGGATCGATCGGCCAATTAATTAATATTAATTGCCTTTGCCAGCGCGTACCCAAGCCGCGTCATTGGTTTTTCCCCGAAGACATGGCCAGATTATGGCGCTGGCCTCATTTCTACAACGTCCTTGCGCGTTACATTAAATCTGCCTCGATTTCAATGTTTAACGGCTTGATAATTAGCCTCATGGCAATACATTCACATAGGTGCAATCCTCATGTCTCTGAGTTACTCCATTCACGAGTAATCATTAAATTATTCTGGCATCTTCTCACCCCACTGGACATCTCCTTATGTGTCGGGGATTCACTTGCCCATATATTACTGTCCTGCCTTGTCTCTGACTGCGTAAATAGGTCATAGTGACTAACATGGCTCCACGAAACCACGCTTCTATTCCAGGCTCATTTGCAATCTGTCAAGAGTTCTAACTCCCTGCACTAAGTCCAGAATTGTATGCCTCATACAGCCCAATACTGCCGTATTCTGCTAATATTTTCTACAATATATTAACAAATAATGTCAGAATTTGTTCATATCACAACAGTGATTTAATGTATACTTTCTCTAGGGGTTTTTATGGCTTAAACTCCCCCAAAAGATGTTGTGTTCGTTTCTTGCTGGTATCTCTAGTCTGTTCTCATTTATCCCAGAGATCCAGGTTCGACACCAGTCAGCCTAATACTGTTGGGTTTATATTCCCCTTGCAAAACTTATAGAAGTCATTAGCAAGTGACCTTCTGTAAGTCACTGGCTGACTGTGTCCCGACCGCCGCCGTGTTTACAATAAGCGGTCGTTCAACTCGTCTGCCTGCGAGTGGGACTATCTACCTCCCCCTTCTACTCTTAGCTTGGCTCTCAGACGTGCATTGTCCTCACGGAGGGCTTCATTCAAGGCTTCAACCTCCCCTGCAATGCCGACCATTTTTTTGTATAGCAGTAGTAGACACTTGCACTCCGTCTGTCTTCTTCCTTCCCTGGGTGAGCTGCTTGGGTTTCTTTCCGTCTCGCTGCGTGAGCCTCCAAACTCGTCTGCTTGGCAGACTTTGCTGTCCACATACACTTGGGTGTGCGCTGCTACGGCTTCCTCTTGTTCGTCGAATTCTTCTGGTGAATGATAAATTTTGAGGTTGGCAGCATTCATAACGACCTCGTTTACCGTTTCTAAATGCCTTATTCTATATGCGTTATTCTGTAGGTCTCTTATAATTTCGAACGGGCCGTGATATCCAAAATTGAATTTCTTGTATTTACGTGCTTCTGGATCTGAACTGGCTGGTCTCCTAACTACAACTTTCTCCCCAATGAGAAGCGGTCTATGATATCGCTTCGCACGGTTTCTTCTCTGGCGTCTTTCAGCCTGTGCTTGGAGATATTCGAAGGTTCGCTGGATCCTCAATTCTCGTCCTGGCTGCGCGTCTACAGGTAGTGGAATAACACCAGTCCATGGCCTCTCCGGTCTCTGATCCAAATGTAGAGTCGCGGGCATTTGACCTGTCGCTTCGTGCACAGTATTATTGATGCAGTACTCTATTATATCCAAGACGTCGGTCCATCTCCAATTCTCTTCTGAACAGTAGATTTTCATGTATTTTTGGATCTCTCTCACAACGCGTTCAACGGGGCTAGCCTCAGGATGGCGAATGGTAGATAGAATCTGCCTAATTCCTAAATTTGCCAATTCCCGACGAAATTCTGCGCTAGTAAAGCAGCTCCCGTGATCTGAGAGTAGGTTATCCGGTTTCCCAAGTATCGGAATAACTCTCTCTTTCAATCTCTTTAACACCTGCTTCGAGCAGGTCTTCTGTATGGGGCATAATACCACCATTTTTGAAAATACATCCATGGCTACAAAAATATGTCTATTGCCTCTACGTGCCCTAGGCAGTGGTCCAAAGTTGTCTACACTCATTAGTTGCCTTGGCTTCTCTGGTAACAACGGAATGGGTCGTTGTCTCATTAAAAAGGGATTTGGCTTTACCCTTTGGCACAAATCGCATGTCCTAAGAGCATTTCTTACAGTTTCTCATAACTTCGGCCAAATGAATGCTTCTTTCAGTAGAGCAGTTACCTTATCTATACCAGGGTGTCCAAACGCTCTGTGTGCCAGCCACACCAATCTCCTCTGCAGAGATGCAGGAATAACAATTCTTTGGCGGGTATGCTCTACATCACCCCACTTGTGTAGCATCTGATTGTACCACAAGTAGTCTGTTGATAACGCCTCTTTCTCTCTGTATATTGCAGTTCCCCTTGCTAAGCGTCCCTCGAAGTAATCAATCATCATTTTCAACCACGGATCTTCGCGTTGTAGGGTGGTAAGATTCTTCAAGTCATCTAAGGTCTTCTGATCTCGATTTTCTATCTCGACAGCTAGTTTCCTCTTCTCTCGGATATCGGCTTAGCATGTCCGGTATTACGTTCTCTTTCCCTGGACAGTATTCTATTTCCACATTGAACTGTTGAATATACAGGGACCATCTTGTCAACCTCTGGCTGGACAAATCCGTCTTTAACAAAAATGTTAGAGCTTTATGGTCTGTTCTAAGGACAATTTGAAAGCCATTGCGAGCAACTCTATTTCTGTAATCGTGTAATTTTTCTCGTGGGCCTTCAATCTCCTATTTATAAAGGCAATAAAAACTTTCTCCTCAGGCTTATCAACATTTTCTTGGAATAGCATCGCCCCTATTCCAACAAGTGATGCATCCGTCTGTATTATGAACTTCTGGGTATAATCAGGATATCCCAGCTTCACGTATTCCAAAAGCATTTGTTTCGACCTCACGAATGCTTCTTGACACTGCTCCGTCCAATTCCACCTGCCGCCTTTCTTCAATAGATCTTGCAGGGGTGCCACAGTTGTAGTATAGTTTGGGCAGTGGTTAGCAAAGAATCCAATAACTCCCAAATACTGTCGGACGTGCTTAACTTTCGTGGGCCGAGGAAAATTTCGAATTACTTCTAATTTCTCTGGGTTTGGCCTTACTCCATTTTCATCGATAACGTGCCCTTGGAATTTAACTTCCCTCTGACAGAAGTGCGATTTCTTGATGTTAACCTTAAAATTAGCTTCTCTAAGGTTATCCAGCAACTTCTTCAGGTCTCTCATGTGCTCCTCCAGAGATTCCGATGTGAGTAGAATGTCATCTACGTACCTGATGGTACTCTCTTTATCTTCTTCCGATAGATTGCGGTCTAACGCTCTTATCAAAGCTGAACCAGCTGTTTTCAAACCGAAGGGTAGTCTTAAAAATGAGTATTTATGTTGATCAAACATAAATCCTGTCAATAGACTAGTTTTCTTTTCCAATTTAATATGGTGAAAGCTCGACGTGTTATCTAAATTAGTAAATATGGTCTTCCCTTTAAACTTTCTGAGGATTTCCTTAATAGGTGGCACTTTGTCAAACTCTGGCATCAACCTCATATTTAAATGTCTCAAGTCCAGGCACACTCTGACTGTCCCGTCTGTCTTGGGTACAATCACCAATGGGCTTACGTAAGGCGTAGGTGTGTTCTCAATAAAACCGGCCTCCAACATCTCCTGAATTGCTTCTTTGACCTTAGCATAGTGCTTTTCGGCTATTGGGTAGGGTTTCTGCCTAAATGGTGTCCAGTCGTTAACTTGGAATGCATAAGTAAAGTTCTTTATAATTCCAGGTCTCGAGTCAAAGACTTCCTTCTGTTCCAATAACAATTTCTTTAAATTTTCTTTATCTCTTGGACCAATTTTCGCTTCTTCTAGTTTTTCCAAAATACATTCTTCCAGTTCGGGTTCCAGATCGTTCTCCATGTCTGCGGCTAGTGTTTGGTGTTAGTCATCTAAATGCTCGATAGCTAACACTTCCTCCTCAGTCATGTCTCTGTATGTATGCCATACTTGTTCATCTGTCCCTGGTTCATTCTGTTTGAGTGAGACCTCTAAGCCTTCGGCTTCCTCGTTCACACGGAACATAACTCTGTCCTGCCACTCTTACTATAATAATGGGCAATTCTCTTTTGACCATGACCTGTGATCCTCCTGTATCCTCGATTAATTCTTCCGGTTTAGCTATCCAATTAATGATGTTGACTGCATTCCATCCACCATTCTCAAAATCTTCTAATATTTTTTTTTCTCTACAGCGCCAGTCCCGTTAGAGTATCTTCTCTCCTGTTCACTGCGCTGTAACTCCAAACTTTTGGCCCCGTCTCCATATCTGTCTGGTGACGTCCTATTTTGAATAGCTTCTTGCCAGCGGACTTGCTGTTTCTTGGGTTATTCTCCCCTTTCATCGAGGTATTGCAATGAAGCCTGATAACGTTCCTCTACCTCGTCATCGAAGTTACGCCTTATTTCCTGGGGTCTCCAATTTCGATTGTTGCCTTCTTGGTCATTGTTACCTCCATTATTTTGGTATGGTCTACCCCTTGTATTCTGTTGATTCCAAGAATTTCGGCCTCCTCTTCCTCTACCGGCGTTTCCTTTATATTTCTGTTGCCATCTTCTGGGTTCATGTTCCCATTGACGTCCGTTGGATTCTAACGTTTCGGTGCTAGTAGCTTTGTTATTTTTCGGAGCTTTGTACTGGTCAGTCTGCGTGTTGGTCACGTGTACCTGTTCCACGGTTCGATTCTGACGCATAGTATTGGATGTTGTGAGGTCCAGTTGCCTAAGAACTGCCTCCATTTCCATTGCTGTTTTGCATTTGCCAAAATCAGCAGCCTTTGGATTTCATAAGGAAGTTGTTTGGCAATAGCAATGCATAGCTCTAGCTCGCTAGGTGCTTGGTCTAGTTCTTTAAATGTACACACCTGAGATACGAAAAATTCAGCGTATTTCGTTGGATTGTTGGTGCTGTATCTTTTCGAGTAAAAATCCAGTCGTAAATTCTGCTGGGTACTCGGATCCCAGTATCGCTTCAGAAAAGCTTCCCGGAACTCCTCGACAGTATCGAAGGTATAACGGAAACTGCGAAACCATAACGCACATTCTCCCTCCGTTAGTTTCTCTATGGCTCGTAGCCTGCGCTCTTGTGGTATCCGCGCATCATTCAGATATTCGAACACCTCTTTCAACCAATACTTCGGTGTCATATTACAATGGCTACCAGAAAACTTTCTTGGTTTCTCCTCGCTTGCTCTAATTACAGTTATAACTTGGTTGTGAATAGCATTTTCATGCGGCGTAGAAGCTGCAATCCGTGCACCTGGCGTCATATATGCACTTTCGCCTGGCCCTGTAGCATTCCTTATTATAGGTTGGGTTTCTAATTCTGCCCACTTGGTTTTCCTCATATCCTCCACGCTGCCTTCACTTGACTTAGGATCTTTCATTAGGGTTTCCTCCTGTGCTATTATCCTAGTCTCCATTTGGTTGTGGCGCATCTCTGCTCTTACCAATCGAGCGAGTTCTTCTTTTTCTATTCTGGTTAGCCTATCCCTGTTATCTTCTGCCACTTGAAATATTTTCTTCTTATCTTCCTTCAGGCTTTGCTTGATATGGGAGATTTCATCTTCTACGTCTTCCTTTATTTGAGGAAGGGTCTTGCCGCTTGCCTCTGTCTTTTGGCCTTCTCTCACTTCGAGCTCTTCTCTAAGCCCTTTAATTTCCTCTTGGATATGTCCATTGACCTTTGATATTTCACTTCTGACCTTGGCGATTTCCCCTCTGTTTTCCTCTTGTCTTTTGTTAACTATAACAATGTCGCTTTGAATTTGGTCCAGTTCTTGATGAACTTTGCTCACCTGACCCTTTATGTTGCCTACCAGCTCTTTACTTTCGTTAGCGATAGCCTTAATTTCTCCTATTTCCTGACATTGGTCTAATATGTTCTGATCCTGCTTCTTTAAATCAGCGTTAATCGCTCTAGCATAACTTTTCAACTTTTCATCCCATTTACTGTCATTCTCTTCTAATCTCTGATCTACCGTTCTAGTAAATTCGGAAAACTGTTTCGCTTGGCGTTCGAGATTCGCCTCATTTTGGATTTGAATATCCTTAATGTCATTGGACAGAGCATCTAACCTGCTGTTCGTTTCATCCTGCACGTGCTTACATGCCTGCAAATTACTTTCGAGTTTAGCTTCTATCGACTCAAAACGCTCTTCGGTCTTAACCTGCATTTCTGATATAATGCTTACAACGGTTTCAGTTACCTCGGTCTTAATTGTTTCTTGCATTTGACATAACTTAGCATTTATTTCAGCTTGATTGTTGTTAATTTCCATCTGTTTGGCATCTAAACGATTACTCAATTCAACCTGATTATTGTTCATTGCAACCTGATTTGCATTAATTGCCACCTGATTGGCATCTAAACGGTTATTTATTTCATCCTGGAAAGCCTTGGCTTCCAGCTTATTCTGTTCATTGACAGCGTCAAAATGCTGTCGTAGCTCTGCAATACCTTGCAATATTCCCTCCGTGCCAGACATTCGTACTACAATTCACTTTGAGATATAGGCAGGCTTCACGGATACATGTGTGGATTCGTTTTGAAGAGAAATTCAAGACACTGTACACATATTGTAAGATTGTACTTAAAATTTGGATTTTGGATAAATTGTGAATTGGGTGTGTAGCGCCCGTACCCTTGGGCACTTCTCTTCTCAACAGAGAGATTCTGCGTTACTTCAAAAGCCTACTGAACTAAAAAATCACTTAAACACAGTTTGAGGCAAAAAAAATATTATGGTTTTCCCCATGAAATACCATATAAAGTCTATGGGGTTTCCCTAAATCCCATAAGCTCCACAAACTTGGGCGCCATGATAAATAAGATAGAGATAGTTCTTACCATATTTTGCCCCACTCACGGGCGACATGATAAATATAAGAGATCCCTATCGTAGGTCAGGCTGTGCAATGCCAAGATATACATATTGCACTAATCAGGCGATTCCACGTTAGAATAATACCGCCCCATGTTACCTGGACCATGATAAGTATGTGGTGTTTATCACCATTTATGTTTGTTTGTATCGGAGCTTAGCTAAGGTTAGGTGCGGTCGTTCCCCTAATTCGTTTTATTCTTTACGTTAATAGAGTTGTTTACATCAGATCTTGACCGACTTAAGTTGTACCTTTAGCTCAAATCACTGTACAGGGCACCAAATCCCATGTACCCATGTGAATAATTTCCATGGAAAACATGCTTCTGCCTCCAGCTAGCATCAGTCCTCAGGCGTGTACCGTTCACCCACTGAGCAGTTGCATATTTTTGATCTAAGACTAAAAGGTATCAACTCTACAATGATAAGGCACAACTCTATTCTAAAGACTTTAATTGAGCTCTAAATCATGGCTTCACACAGACAAAAACACAATCCCAACAATAAAACATAAAACAATGCAAAACTTATTCCTTCAATCCACTATTATTCGCATTTTTCCCTCGCAAAACCAAAAGATTATTGATTCATTTACCATGAGGTTAACATGAAATTCATTCTCAAGTGCGCTGATGCACTGGTAAAATACACATCCAACTGTACTTACAATCTTACGTCACCTATTTTGACCACTTTAATTTCACAATCTAGTTGTTTATTCTCAACACATTTTACTTTACATTATGCGTACAATTGTGTTCTACATTTCTCTTCCCACGAAAATGCTCTACCATGCATTAACCAATTTATGGGTTGCACATCATATTTACTTGCAACTCCACTGTTACTTGTAATTCTACCCCTTTCTGCAGTTCCACTGTATGCCGTAATGAGTTCAATTTCATAGTGATTCCGTTACCGCTGTGTCGGGTGGGATTTTATGCTACCCTTGTGTGGACGTAGCGTGTGACATCTGGTATCCACCTTCGGAAATAGGTGACAATGTCAGTATAAAAATGCAACTTTTAACATCTCATAAGTTTGCCAAGTATTAAGTTATCAGAATGATCCTTAATTATCAATGTGTTTCAAACCACACAAATTCATTATACAATACTAGCATGATTCCTTTATCACAAACAGGGTTTCAAAGTCTTTCCACTCTAAACGTCAACTTCCAAGCCTGGGTAGTTTAAAGCCTCTTCCCCCTGGCCCTTCCTGTATACAATGGGTGCACAGCGGGCTGTAACACAACACTTGTTACCCCCCTCTTGACCTTTTTTTTCCTTTTCTTTCCAAGCAGTAGCACGTGGCTTCAAATACAATAGTGCCGTCTCAATGACCTGCACAACACATATGATTTAACTCAACTGTATGCAAGACGGAGTATGGAATTGTTTAAGCATTTATTCCTATCCTTAGGATATTAATAGCTGGCCTCAACAGGTCCATTTACATTTATAAGAAGGAACGAGATTCATCAAACACATGTCGAATTGGGATAACCGGCATCTTTTTGTTAAAGAACACGGTCAGGTACCACTTCCTGCCGTCCAAATTCACTCCCAGGAGCTGAATTTATTGATACAATAGCTAGTTCTCGGTCGATATCAGGTGTCATGCTGAGGTGTCCATTGTTATCCTCCCATGCACCTCTGGATTCGAACCCGGAACATTTCATAGCAATACTCAGAGCTAGGGTTTCCTTCACTAAATACTATCTGGCAAATAATAATATCTCTGTATGCCCTTGGCTATACGAGATTTCACACGTCGATTAGACTACCTGGCTCCCATGACCATTGTGATATGATCCCGTCCTTTAATAAGTAAGATAATCTCTATCAATTACTCTTATAAGCTTATTCATCAAGCTGCGATTCAATTCACTATTAAACCATTCCAGTTCCTATTCTTACATACTTATTTATCCATTATAATAATATACTCTGATATTAAATTCCTTTGCTTAGCCCATCACGTAATACTACTGCTTGGATACATAAGTATTCCAACTTAGCACATATATTTTGCTTACAAACATTCTCCCTGATGTGTATTCATTTATTCTCGTTATTATTATTACTGACATAAATTTCCCCTATACCGACACAACGCAACCGTATTTATATAAACAATATCCGAACATCCGTGTTCGTTACGTTAACTTTCTATTTAACTCAATTGCCATTTTACATTAGTGGTAACGATTTATCCACTCAATGATGTACAAAGACATCTCAACTTGACTAAAATCAACACAACATTACTATCTGAAGGTTCTACCTCTCAAAAATTGACTCTTATTGGCATATTCTACAATTTTGACGTCACTCAACATACAGTGGACTACATTCACTACAAAATCATGGTTTTGGGTACTTACATTGGCTAATCTGGTGGCTCCGACCATACAATTTCTCCCTTAATGCCTGCCATCATTTGAAAATTAGCAAGGCATTATTTCACTTTTCACACACATTTCACATAATTTTTGCATTACAAAACACACTGCACTTTGCTTCTCCATGTCGAAGCTGTCGCTTCCTTTTTCACAAAACACGTTATATCAATTATTACACTGGTAATTTTACATATATTTAAATGACCATCACTAAAACCACACGATCACTATGTACATTTCATAATGGTTGACCCTTCCTTGCAGAATTTCAGAAATGCAGGTGTTGAAGATCTGTCCTTCACGAATATCCCGCATCTCGTTCGAAAGTCTCGATACTCTGCCTGATGATTCCTAACGGTCCCCAATCTGTTCATCAATTTCTATCCTTAGATAATTTCCCGATATAGCGGAGATATGCTTCCACATCGTCCTGAGCAGTAATTACAGTGGTATCCCTGCGAAATTTCATCACTCGTATAACAAAGTTTATACCTGCGCCGTTCGACATCCTATTATTATGTATAACCAATAGCTTATATATTGCGCTCGTCCATTGTACATTGTACTTGTACAATTACCACTTTCAATTGTCCTTCGGCCGAACTTACAGTTCCCCTGAATAATCTGCTTATAACAAAACATTGGACAGTTCCACGTACATTATTATGATACCACATAATATTTCCTCGTCCTGAGGTACGATTTCCTAATATGACATTGTCTTAACTTGTATCCCACACGGTACATTTACTGCGTACTCAATAGTAGTCACTTGTACTGCCGACTATAAAAGTATGGCACGACTATCCTTATTAATCGTTCTTAATTAGTGCCTTACTGCATGGTTAATATGTTGATGCACTTAAACTGTTAAAGTACGCGCGCCCCTCTCTGGACTCAGGCGGCGTGCGCTCTGCACTAGAGTATGGTTCAACTGACTATATGAATCGTTCTTAATTAGTGCCTTACTGCATGGTTAATATGTTGATGCACTTAAACTGTCAAAGTACGCGCGCCCCTCTCTGGACTCAGGCGGCGTGTGCTCTGCACTAGAGTCTGGTTCAACTGACCTCGACTACTCGTTCCACTGACCTTATATCTGTTTGGATGCAAAAAGTAGGTCTAAAATTTCCTTGGAGCTTCATCTCCTCTCTCCGTGCTTCTCTAGTCTTGAAATAACGTTTTCCTGGTCTATTTTGCCTCGCTGATCACATATCCGCCTGTGTGTCCGAGGATCGATCGGCCAATTAATTAATATTAATTGCCAGCGCGTCCCCAAGCCGCGTCATTGGTTTTTCCCCGAAGACATGGTCAGATTATGGCGCTGGCCTCATTTCTACAATGTCCTTGCGCGTTACATTAAATCTGCCTCGATTTCAATGTTTAACGGCTTGATAATTAGCCTCATGGCAATACATTCACATAGGTGCAATCCTCATGTCTCTGAGTTACTCCATTCACGAGTAATCATTAAATTATTCTGACATCTTCTCACCCCACTGGACATCTCCTTATGTGTCGGGGATTCACTTGCCCATATATTACTGTCCTGCCTTGTCTCAGACGGCATAAGTAGGTCATTGTGACTGGCATGGCTCCACGAAACCACGCCTCTATTCCAGGCTCATTTGCAATCTGTCAAGAGTTCTAACTCTCTGCACTAAGTCCAGAATTGTATGCCTCCTACAGCCCAATACTGCCGTATTCTGCTAATATTTTCTACATTATATTAACAAATAATGTCAGAATTTGTTCATATCACAACAGTGATTTAATGTATACTTTCTCTAGGGTTTTTTATGGCTTAAACTCCCCCAAAAGATGTTGTGTTCGTTTCTTGCTGGTATCTCTAGTCTGTTCTCATTTATCCCAGAGATCCAGGTTCGACACCAGTCAGCCTAATACCTTTGGGTTCACTACTTGCATGATTGACAGCAAAACTGATGTCAGGTCTAGTCTTGGTAGACAGATACAGTAAGCTGCCAACGGCCTCCCTATAAGCAAACTCTCTTTTTAAAGCAGATGTTGTCTTTTTCTTCTCTATTGGTAATGACTTGAGTTTGGATTTTCCTTTCTCGAAGCGTTCACTTAACTGTTCAGAGTAGTTCTTCTGAGACAGTGAGATTCAATTTTGCCTAAATATTGTTTTGGACTGTCACACACAACAGTTTCAAAAGTTTCCTTCAGTATTTTCAGCAGTTTTTCCACATGAAGGGCAATGCATAGGGTCTTCTTCTTGTTGGTAAAGTCATATCTGTCAGATTTTGTTTGTTCCAGATGTTCAGTCTTAAGGAAATCACTTAGTTTTCTGTACCACTGACGGGGCGCTTGTCTCAGTCCATAAAGTGATTTGTTGAGTGCACACAACATACCTGGATGATTAAATCCCTGTGGTGGTCTCATGAATGTTTCTCCATACAGGAAAGCTGACTTTATGTCAAATGACTTGATCACATATTTTCTTATATTTGCTATGCCGAGTAGAACTCTGAGGGACTGAATTGTCACAACTGATGAATACGTGTCACTTAAGTCTAAAGAATTCTTTTTTTGCTGACATCCCTTAGCTACAACTCTAGCACGATATCTTCCATCTTCTTTTAGTTTAAATACCCATCGGCTAGTTATTATTTTGTTGCCTTTGGCATATATTTCTGTAACCAGTGTCCATGTATTATTCTTTTTAAGACATTCTTTCTCTTCTTGGATGGCTTTTTCTCACTGTTTCTTTTCAACGCTTTCCATGCAGTCTTCATACGTTAGTAGTGCTTCATTTTCTTCATCTTCAGAGTTCATATAAAAATCTTTGTGCCAGGCAGGCTTTTTCTCTCTCTTCTTGGTCTTCCTTGTTCTTCTTCCACTCTCTGGTTTTCTTGACGTACATTTTCTCTTTGGTTTTGTTCATTTTCTTGGTGTGGTTGTTGATCCTCTTGTTCTTCTTCCTCATCATCTCCTTCTTTTCACTACTAGAATCTTCACTTTCTTCTGATTCGTTGTCTTCTTGTTCTTGATTATTTCTTTCATCTTCTTTTTCATCCTTATCAAAATCTTCCACAGTGACAACTGATGCTGGGGCTATTCTGTTCTCAGGCTCATTGACTGGTATTATGTCATGGGAAGTGTAGATTTTCTTGGTTGTTTTGTTGAATATCTTGTAACCATTTGTTGTGTATCCCACTTCTACTGTTGAGTTTCTTGTTCTTTCGTACTACTTTTGAGTACGGTACCGATACTCTTCTTTCCCGAAGATGAACATTCTTGACAGGACTGGTTTCTTGCCATACCATAGTTCGGTTGATGTCTTCTGACAGGTTAAGGATGGACTCCTGTTGAGGAGATATGTTACTGATTGGACGGCATACCCCATATGCCATTTTCTAGTCGGGCATCAAGTAGCATAGCTCTGATTTGATTAAGCAGGGTCGAGGGTCCAATTCATGCGCTCCGCTTGCCCGTTCAGTTCTGGAGTATGAGGAACTGTATTATCCAAGATTGAATTCCAGGTAAAGTTTCATGAGGACAACAGTTAACATTGGCCAACGGATAAATTCCCGGTTATCTGTGTGGAAGATGAGATCTGAACACCATTGGATGACACCATCGGAACATCTAGCTGCTGGTTTCACTGAAGAATGGCCAGTGTGGAAAACTCTGAACAGGCTCAGAGCAGGGGTTGCAAGGTCAAAAGACAACTTGAGGAAATAGGGTTATGCCACATCATCAATTCTCTGTGAATGCGGGGCTCAACAAACTACGGACCACCTATACCAGTGCAGATTATGTCCTGCAAGATGCACCATCGGTGATCTGATGTCCGCAAGATCTGAAGCCATAGAAATTGCCAAATACTGTGCTAAAGTCGCTTAGACTGTCATCTTTGTTTTGTTTTCCTACTTCATTTAACATTTCTTAACGTATTGTTACTTTCAATTTCAAATGGTTTGTGTTATTCTTATTATGTATATGTACATATCTATGTCCCCGTGGTGTTGGGGTAGCGCGCCTGCCTCTCAACCGGAGGCCCCGGGTTTGATACCTGGCTCCGTCAGGGATTTTAAAACTGACGTGAGGGTTGGAAAGGGGTGCACTCAGCCTCGTGAGGACAATTGAGTAGCTGTCTGACAGTGAGACAGCGCCCCGATCACGAATACCAAGATTAACGGCCGAGGGGACCCGACGCGCTGATCACGCGTCACCCCACTATCTGCAGGCCAAATGGCTGGGCAGCGGTCGCTTGGTCGGCCTTAGTCCGTCATGGGCTGTATAGTGCCAGGGGTTGCCTTTGCCATATCTATGTATTTTTTGTATGTTAAACAGTCTGATGCTTTTGACTCGAGTAAATAAATAGCACTGTTCCATTTTTCTTGCACCATTGTTTGAAGAAATCACTGTTGTACTCGCCACCATTGTCAATCCTCAGTTTGTGCACTTTCATGTTGAATTTAGCTTGAGCTGTAGTGATGTATTCCTGCAGATATTCTTCAGATTCATCCTTTGTCTCTAGAAGATACACTTCCAGAAAATGAGTGTAGTCATTTACCACTGTCATAAAATAATTTTTGCCAATGTATGTTGGTGGATCAAGCTTTCCACATACATCACTATGTATTATCTCTAATGGGCGTATAGCTCTAGCTCTCACAGTATTGAAAGGAACTCTTACTTGTTTAGCTTCTGTGCACACATCACACTTGATTTCTTCCAGTGGCGGTTTATGGGTATTCGCCCTGGAGCCAGTGCACACCCATTCTTGAAAAATTGCCGTTCACATTTCAATTTTACGAATATAAAAATTAATATAAGATTTTATGGTAGTATAAAGCGTCAACAAATGTCCAGGATACCGCTTTCTTACATTTAAATGTACCGCGTTCGTTGCGCCTCACTGTACGTTGCTTGTGTACTGGCTCGGGTATCATCAAATATCGCCGTTCGCCACATGCAGCTTTGTAGCCAGCGTTAAGCTTGACGGCAGAAGAGGGGTGGCAAGAGGGGAGAGGGGATGTGTGTTTACTATAACAGAATCGGAGACAAATCCTTGCCTAGCGAATTATACTGCGCATGCTCCGTTTTATTTTCCATCTCCCGTCGCATCTGATTGACAGACGAAGAAGCGATGACCGCTAGCGTGCAGGAGCTACCGCACTATCTGTTGGTGAATTGTTCTACCAAGATGCGCTGTGTATTTAAAAACCACAATCATACAGCCAATTGTATGATATTATATAATCTATAGTTGTAACAGTGAATTCCGTTTCATAACATTTCTTTATAATTTACAGATTTTTAAGGTCCAGTAATTTGGAGGATTAACGCAGCCTATTATCTTGTTGATCTTGGCCGTGGCAAGTATTTGTCACAAGTGTGTTTCTAAAGTGTGGAATATTTGAGTGCATGTGCATTATTAAGTATTTGATAGCTTATACTCCCAGCTTGGCTTCACCCACTGACATAGCTAGGATCATTCCTCTACCGTCGGAAGGATGGTGTCTGGGAGGCAAACACACTTTGTCAGCAAATGCAACTGGAGATGGTGACAGGTGACCGCAAACTTGGGTCTAATTCAGGGTCAAAGAAGAGATTTTGACCGTTGGCCGGAAAGAAACCGTCCCGGTATTTGCCTAGTGATAAAAATGGAAAACCACGAAAATCATTTTCAGGACGGCCGAGGTGGGATTCGGGATTATTATGGCTACTGTTCAGGATTTAAAAACTATTACATCGTCCCAACTTACTTACTCTGCAAGAAAAGGTGGCCATATAATAAGAGATGGGAAGACTTATTCCAAACCTGAATTTAATTCAAACATCCCTGTGCAAAGCGAAGGTTAGGAATCGCTTATTCCATGATGAAGTTATAGCAAGTTAGTATGAGTGGGCTTGTGGCTGTGAACTAACCAACAGGATGTATTGTTTTCCGTGCTTAAAGTCGTGCTACGTGCACAAAAAAAAATCCCTCTCTGCACGCCGGAAGCGGAGGTAGATTTCACCGGGCAAAGAAAAATGCTTCGAATTCACTAAATTTGCAAATTGTTGTACAGTATACCTACGAAAGTTCCACGTGTTTAGCATACAGCATCTTCTTATAATACCTGAAACATTTTGCTCATCCCTTGGTGCAAGGGTGGGTCATATCAAATATTCTTTCAGACAAAAAATGTTGTTACATTTTAGAGGGTTATTGGCCATTTTAAACTGTTGTGATATTGTGCCTATTAAGGGAGGTATGATTTCTTTTCTCTAAAAACTCCATTTTCCCCACCCCTTTGGCCAAACTTACGAAGATAAGCACTTGACCCTTATTCGAAAAATAGTACGAACTTTGAATGGATTCAATTTTTAACATACTATGAAAGTTATAGCAATATTTCACTTTCCCCCATTTCCAACCCCTTGGTCCCATTTTTCCCGTTAGCGAACTCGACCGAGATTTTGAATGGTTATATTTTATGTAGGCCTATACATGTACATTATATATTAACTTTTGAACTGACGGTGGTTTTGGGATCTGTGGGATGTGAAACCCGAAGATATGGCAATTTTTTTTCCGGATGTCGCAATGGTACCCTTTGCAATAGGTAGCTTTCTAATGAAATCTAACTAAAATCGACAAATGTGAACAATCAAAAGCCTACATGAATGCAGAATTGGAATTACAAGTACTAGGAAAGTAACAAATCAGACAACAGCTTCATTGTGCACACAGGAGGGAACATAGAACAGCAAAATATCGAGGTGTCGAAAAACCAACTCCAAGTGCCACTAGATGCATATATAAGCATACAAAATAGAGTAAAATTGTGATGAGACAGTTATTTTGTATGCTTAGATATGCATCAAAATTAGTTTTTTTTTAAGAGTGCAAACCCACAATTTTTCTTCAACAGCCGCTACTGATTTCTTCACATTTTGACAGGCTGCTTGGTAGTCCTTGGCTGAGTTCTGGCAGTTTCTTCAGATACGGTATCTTGTACAGATAATATGACCCACCTTCCGATGCCACATCATGGTGGTATTTGTTTCTTCTTTCTTTGTCACGTGAGCTTCCAAGTTTTTTTTTTATCTATCACGAACAGACCTATTTCATTTTTACTGCCTGTCATTAAGACATTTTCATTCTTGTCAAATATTTTAACTTGGTTGCCTTTAAACAGAACTGTTCCACCTCCATTTGTGACACAGTTCACTGACAGTAGATTTCTACTCAGCTCAGGCACATATGAGACATTCTGAAATATGATATCATTGGTTTCAATGTCTCCTTCAAGTTCAGTGACCATAGTCCCACCTTTCTTTGCAACTTTTATATTTTGAGGCTCAGTTGTTCTCCTGTTGGTGAGCAGCGCACCTTGTTTGCTACGGCAAGATGGTGTCACAGTGAAAGTGTAGTGTAAATATTTGATAAAAGTGGTAAAATATTATAACAGAGGTTTAAAAACTATAAAGTCACTTTCCTTAGGCCAAGTGAAATACGGAAATTCGTATCGATAATTTAATAAACACTAAGTTGTGAGAACGTGTATACAAAGATTCGGTGACTTCTTCAATCACTGTTTGAACCAAGTAGAGCAGTGGTGCTTTTACGAGATTTCACCCGATTGGAAGATATACGTATTTCACATTCTTCTTTATCAGAAGGTAATTAGATTAATTCATTTAGGTACCGGTAGTAATAAATAAAATAAATTTAGTGTAATTTGGTGCAAACGTCTAGGCTAACTTAGATCTCTAGTATGGCGTCAGTAAACAGTGTTAGTGTCTCGTCAGGTAGTGTAACCGTTACGGATTTATGCTCGTCGTGCAAATTAAAGTTAAAAATGCAAATAAAATCATCACAAGATCTCAGGTAAAATTGAATGAGGAGAAAAGTGAAACCGATTGTCGTAATGTACCGGTACCGTTATGCGAATGTCATAACCTGAGAAACGAACTGTCCTCAAAAGATTGTAATGTTGACTACTAAGTTGTTTTCTCTGTAACCTACCCTGAAGAGTACCCCCAGCAAGCAGAATATAAAACAGAGAAATCCCGTTAGGCGCCAACTCAAATACAAATATATAAGAGTAATAAACTAAAGTTCAAAACAAGATTAACACGAGTTCTCAATAAAATCAGGGTGTAGGGTAAAATATATACCAACCCGGATACAATCAGTTTGGGATGTAGTTTTGATATTCACTGCAATAAACAAGCATTTACCGAGAATATTACTTACGGTTCAGTTGTCATATTATGATACATAATATATCTATAGTACTGCAGTGTGATATGATTTTTTTAAGTTTTCTTTATTATAAGAACTCTTCTATGTGAGAAGATTGATGGGATTATCATCAAGAAGCAGTCTAGACACCTTTATATAATATACAGTGTGGTCCACCAGCCCCTTATTTTTTTGCAGGAAGGCAACCCAACTAACGCGTATATCACAGTCATCCTAAAAACATTAGCACCTGCTCCTTTACGTCCATTGTACAACTTGACCTTTGAGTACATCCTCACGAATATAGTAGAAATCAATAGTGGCAGTGTTCTTTCAATGACCTTAAATATAATGCAAGATTGAAACGATCAGAGCTCCGAATAACACCTTCTTACGTTTGGACAGGAAGTGTCTACGAATAGATTCAATAAGTGCCAGCAATACACCATGGTTCTCGGTAGCTATGGTGGCTAAATCAAGAATTGCTTGAATAGCGTCAACGAAGTCGCATTGTAGTAGGTTCGAACCTTGAACTAGTGCATTCTTTTTTTGGTTAATGTCGTTTATTGTGGATGTATTATGGACTCATATCTATCTGTTCCAACGAGTGATTTTTTATTTGGTCCTCAAAAGCACCGTACTTATCCGATGGTACGCAGCCAGATTGGACGACGACATAATGATCTGTAGAACGAAAGCAATGTAGCCTGTATATTCAACGTAGCAAGTGTTCAAAATTTTGACCGCCTTTGTTTAAAGGAAAACTCGGCTCACTCAGACGACCCACATAACAAATAGATTTGTTATGTGGGTAGGCTCACGAATAAATATATTAGACCGAAACTATTAAATCTTTCAACGGCGTCTGTGCGAAAAGCGCTTGCTATACACTTACAATAATAGTTAGTGAGGTTTTAAGGGGCGGAACTACGAGGACATCTGCCCCAAACATACAGTAAATACAGATAATTATAACATTATTGGTTTTACGTCCCTTTTAACTGCTGTGGCTTTAGATATGCCGGGGTGCCAGAATTTTGCTCCGAAGGGGATCTTCAACGTGCCAGTAAATCTACTGACACGGCTCCCTCGCATTTGCGCACCCTCAAATGCCAGCTGACTGCGCCAGGATAAGAACCTGCAACCTTGGGCACAGCAAGCGAGAACGTTACCGCTGAGCCTCGCAGCAAGGCAGTAATTACAGAACGTGTCATATTATTATAAATATTGAACTATTAAAATTCTAATGATCACGAATAGAGTCGCCTCCGTTACGTAGTGGTCAGCGTGATTAGCTGCCACCCCGGACGTCCTGGGTTCGATTCCCGTCTCTGCCACGAAATTTGAAAAGTGGTAGAGGACTGGTACGGAGTCTACTCAGCCTCGGGTGGTCCAAATGAATATAGGGAGTTCGATTCCCACCACAGCCATCCTCTAAAGTGGTTTTCCGTGGTTTCCCAATTCGCCTTCGGGCAAATGCCGGGATGTTACCTACCGTACGGCCACGGCCGCATCCTTCCCTCTTCCTTGCCTATCCCTCCCGATCTTCCCCTCCCTTTCCATCCCTCAAGAGGACCCTGTTCCATTTGCAGGTGAGGCCGCCTGGGCGAGGTGCTGATCACATCTCCCCAGTTGTATCCCCCAGACGAGATGTTTCAAGCTCCAGCACACTGCCCGTAGAGGCGGTAATGAAATGATCCCTCGCTGAGTCCGTGGGAAAACCTAACCTGGAGGATAAAATCGACTAAAAAATAATAATTATAACGAATAATATCCATCCATGGTTTTGAACAGTATTTAGGGAAAATAGCCATTTAAATGAGACAAGAAAATACATTTCCCTATCGTCTTCGTAGATAATGTTAACAAAAACAAGTTGAAATCTTGCTGTAAGAGGTAGGGAGGGTATAATAAAATAGTTAAAAAGAATTTTAAAAATCTGCCGTTGGATAGTCTTGAACCCGGGATCTTCGAAAGAGCGAGCGGACGCAATAACACTTGCACACATTTCCAACACACTCTGGAGGTTTTTATTGCGCTTCTTTTTAACGCGTATGGTAAAATAATCAATTATTACAGTTAGATCTTAAATATTGATTGGAATGCATTCATTCAGTACCTGGCATGTTTTCTAATTTACTTAAAGCAAGTTTCGCGACCGCTTTACGTTAATAAGGTGGCAGAACTGCAAATAATGCCCTCAAACGACAGCCCTTCGGTTTTATTTCATACAACTTAGCGTACAAAATGCTAGCGTGTTATACACTTCGGTCATACAAGCAGGTGTACTGACGAAGAGAACAGAATCATACAGGATTTTGTACCAGCGATCACAGCAGCTTCCCTGCCAGCGAGTGTCGTGTGATACGGGCTAAAGATATGCTATGACTTTTTGTTAAAATTTAATAACAAAACAAGATGTTCGGTAAAGAACGTATTGCCTACTTTCTCCTAAATGCATGGGTATTATTATAACTCTTTGTCCTTTTCAAGGAGTATAATTGAATGTTGGTTGTAGTAGCTTCTTGAAATACAACGTGCTTTACGGATATTATACATGAATATGATGTGGCTTTTGCTAGTGATACCTCTGCAAAAACTTTCATTCAATTCGGTTTCTCCGTGTTTGAATTGATGTGGGGAATCGATTTGCACACATACATGGCCGCTATCAGCAAACTATGGGGCTGATGACCTTGTAATTCAGTCAAAAGATGCTTCCCACAAAAAGGTATGTCGTTTAAAAGTTTGGTAGAGATCAAATGATTAGGTTGGTTGTGGCCGCCATTCCGTTTCCATCAAGATGGCGGCGATATAAAAACGTGACACTGAGGTGGCCTTTCCTAGTGCTACCTCTGTACCAAACTTCGTTCCATTCGGTTTCAACGTGTTTGAAAAGATAGGGGGAATCGATTTGCACACATACATGGCCGCTATTCGCACATTATTGGCCTGATGACCTTGTAGTGTGGTCAAAATATTCTCTATACATAAAGGTATGTTGTTGCAAAATTTGGTATAGATAAGATTATTAGGTTGGTCGTAATTTGATTCAAGCTTTCAATATTTGGATGGCCGCCATTACGTTTTCGTCAAGATGGCGGTGATATGAAACAAGACACTGGAGTGCCCTTTGCTAGTGCTACCTCTGTACCAAATTTCGTTCAATTCAGTTTCATCGTGTTTGAATTGATAGGGGGAATCGATTTGCACACATAGCCTACATGGCCGTCATCTGCAAATTAATGGGCTGATCACATTGTAGTTCAGTAAAACGTCGCTCGCCATACATGTATATGTTGTTGCAAAATTTGGTAGAGATCGGATGATTAAGTTAGTCGTAATTTGATTTAAGCTTTGAACATTTGGATGGCCACCATTACGTTTCCGTCAAGATCGTGGCGATATAAAACATGACACCGAGGTGTTCTACGCTAGTGCTACCTCTGTACCAAATTTCGTTCAATTCGGTTTCACCGTGTTCGAATTGATACAGTGGGCAAACATTCAGAGTACACACACTCACACACACACAGACACACAGCGACACACACACAGACACACAATTTTTGGCCCTATGTAGATCTCATAAGTCTACTTTCATTTTTTGCAAAAATCAAAAGTATGCTAATAATGCTATGGGAATTTCTAAGGAATACGTATACTTCGATGCAAGCACTGGCGATCAGAATATCCTTCTATATGTTGTTGTTTTGTTTCATTTGAGTGGTTAGAACATCGCGGTCATTTAGCCCCGTTTACTTGGGTGTGTGTGTAAAATTTGTCTGATAACCTGAATTATTGCGGGCTTGTAATGATGTGTGTATTTGCAATTAAGTATTGGGAAGGAGGCGGCCGTGGCCTTAAGATAGAATCCGTCCCGGAATTTGGCCGGAATAGAGGTGGGAATCGAACCCACTTCTTCTCATATTTGCTTCACGTGGCTACGTGTACCCAATTTCAGCCCTCAGACAAGTATTACATTTCTTGGCAGAGCTGGGAATCGAACCCGGACCTCCGGAGCAACACTTCGATATATTATGTTAATAGTTATGCCAGTTTTTTAATTTTCTGCCATTAGAGGTCACGTGGCATATCGTACCAATTCGATCGTATTTTCTTTATAAATCATCAAAATTCATCGTACTCTTCACAAAAATACGTCGTAAGGCAATAAATGTGGCAATGTAGTTACATTCCGACTAAAATGGAATGTGGGCTTTCGTTCAAAAAGTATGCGTACTACTGGATTCGAAGCAGCATTCTACCCTCTCGCGCCCACCACGAACGGTCAGGCTTTAAACCTCTTTTTTTTTATTAGCTCTTTACAGAATTACAGAATTTTTAGATATGATAAATACCATACTATTACATCACAAGAAAATCCAGATAGTGTCCATATTTATCGTACAATTGTTCACATTCACTAAGCTTCCAACGCTCTTTCTGCAGGTGATACCTGAGATCCAGGAACGAGAAATGTTGATCATTGTCCATCACGAAGTGTACATATTGGCCCATTATCCACACAATGGCAGTCTGTTTAATTTGGGGGAAGGCGGTCACCGACAAACGAATCAACTTCCTGTCATCAAGGTCATCCGTGGGCACATTTAATAGTTGACATACTTTTCCCTTACACCACAGCCACGAGGAGGCAACTCGCGTGCATGATGTGAAGCGGTGTATCGCCGTATCAGTTTGACCACATATAGTACACCATGGGTAAGCTTCAAGACGGATGGTATATCGCCGTAGAGCGGTTGGTATGAGATCGTTGAGGAAGATAAATACCTGGGAGTGTACAGCAGAAGAAATGGTCACAGCCCCAAATTTTTTCCAAACAGTGGGCCAATGGACGTAGAGGGTGGTGGCCTCGATTCGCGGTTTGGAGTGTACCACTTGCCGCAACATGTTATAAATACTTTTCGTCGTTGGAACAGTCCCTGAAGGCATTTGGCGAACAGTTTCCAGAAGGTGCTGTTGATGGTCCCTAAATATCTTCGGCAAAGCTCTATCACAACCACGGGCTGTGTTTCGAATATCTTTGTATAGCGCTTTCGTAAAAGTGTCATGTTGGGAAAGGATGGTGATATCGTTCTTGCAGAGGAGTGCACGGCATTTCATGTCATGAGCTGTTAGCCCTAGCCCGCATTGCCGGGATGGGAGATACAACTGTTCCCGTTGTACTCGGAACAAAAATCCTTGCCATATAAACCAACCTGTATATTTTGCCAATTGGCTCTCAAACATTTTGGGAAGTGGGAAAAGTTGTGCGACATACCATATTTTAGAGAGCGCAAACACGTTGAGGACCATGACCCGTTGCACTATATTGAGGTTTCTTTGACCAAATTGGATCAGCACTCCCCTAACTTTGGCAATGACCTTAGTCCAGTTTGCTTGCACTGTGTCCAGAAGCGATTGCTTCCAGGTAATGCCAAGAATTTTCACCTCATTTACTATCCGGAACCAGGGCTGTTGGGTAATCACTGAGTTAGTATTGAGCGGAAGCAAAGCAGTTTTCTGGGGGTTCGATTGTGCTCCAGAGGCGATATGGTAGAGCTGAAGGACGCTATCGATGTGGGAGATGGCTTCATTATTGCGGATCAATATTGATACGTCATCAGCATAGGCGCACATGCCAAAAACATGTGTGGACAGTTTGTAACCCTGTAGCTTCACCTGGGTAGTCCGAATGAACGGTTCAAGGCCAATGACAAAAAGTAGCATGGAAAGGGGACATCCTTGCCTAACTGATCGTTGTATTGGAATCAGAGGGGAAAGAAAACCGTTGACGAGCACTCGAGACGTAGCATTACAATTTATCATACGAATGTAGTCAATAAGGATTGCAGGAAATTCAAAGTGTTGCAAGACCATGTACAAGTATTCATGACTGATGCGGTCGAAAGCTTTATCAAGATCTAAGGTGAGAAAACTCATTGGCTCAGTGGGGAGCATTTCGGCCTTTAGGTGTAGGTACCGTAGTATCGCTAAGTTTGTTAACAGAGTTCTTCCAGGAATACTGCAACATTGTTCATCACCAATGATATCATGTAGAACAGTCTTCAATCGGCATGCAAGTACTTTGGTAAGGACTTTATAATCACTGCAGAGCAGAGTAACTGGTCGGAAGTCACCAACTGCCATGGGAGAGGATGTTTTTGGTATGAGGACTATGGTACCCTCGTGATGTGATTGACAAAGAGCACGACGTTGGAGAATGGTACGCAAGACGTGACAAAATTCTTTGCCAATGAGAGGCCAGAAGTGTTTATACAGTTCATATGGCAGTCCATCAATGCCAGGTGAGCGGTTATTTGGGAGGTGCTTAACCACAGAGTGAATCTCTTCATCCGTAATATCCGCGCTGAGCAGAGTTTTGTTGTCCGGAGATAGTTGGGTACTGCAAGATGAAAGCAATAGGGTCACCTGGTGTGGATCAATTGGAGCCTTAGCGTAGAACCGTTGATAAAATAATGATATTTCACTACGTATAGCATCAGGGGAGGTGACGACACTTCCAGTACTGGTGCGGAGGCGGTGGATATATTTACGTTGCCGCTCACGTTGTCCTTTGGCGATATGGTATACACTTGCACTTTCGTCCGGGAGCACTGTACGATCTTTTAAAGCCACGTTTATATGAGCGAGCGTTCGTTGCTGTAGAGACAGGAGCTTGGTTTTAACTTCCCGAATCTGGTCATACATACGCTCCCCAGCATCAGATCTTTGCTGGAGCTGGCGAAGAACTCGATAGTAAAATTCAACTGTATCCCGTCTTTCCCGGCCTCGTTGGTAGGATATGTTCTTAAAGACGCGGCGGATCCCTGGTTTAACTAAAATATCCCACCAGTCTGCACAGTCGCGAAAGTTGCATTTTTGTTGGACCCATCAAGTCCAGTGTTGTCTGAAAATATCTTGGCATTCCTCCTCCAGTAACAGCGAGCAATTCAGTTTCCAATAACCTCTTCCTATGTGAAATATGGGATGGGGGTAAGAGATTGTACATACGACTGCATGATGGTTAGTGAAACTGGCAGGTATCACTTCATATCGTCTTGGCTGGATAAGTTCCTGGGAAAAGTAGATGCGGTCAATTCGTGATGAGGAGTTGTGACTTATACAGGTGTAATGGGGCAGGGGCACCCTTAAACTATCCACAGCATCAATGAGGTGTAGGGAGCCGGGTTGACACCTTGGTATGGACTAGTGGAATCCTCTGGGCGTTGAATACAATTGAAATCCCCTGCAAGAATAAGTTTTTCCTTAACGTCGTGCAGATGAGGCAGTATACTCTGTTGAAAGAACATTTTCCGTTCCACACGTTTATTGGACCCGGATGGGGCATATACATTTATCAGGGTGGTATTGTTTATGTGCCCAGATATTATGCGTCCTGATGGATGACATAGCACACCTTCGAGTGGGATATCATGTCTTATGAGGAATCCGGTCCCTCTATTCGTAGTACCGGTATTGCTGTATTGTTTGTAGAAGGCAGATATGGGCAAACAGGGTATAGCAACTTCTTGAATGAAGGCAGTGTCAATGTCTGCATCTCGAAGGAATCTCTCCAACAGTTGAAATTTCAGAGGGCATTCTATTACATTGATATTCACAGTGGCCACAGTGAGAAATTGCGCCATTAAGAGAAGTATAAAAGCTGTGCTAAACATACTGGAAGGTGGACTCGAGAAAAACAAGTAGTTCCGTGAAGAACTATACAGCCTATTTTCATATATCCTACTTATGTTTATTGCCACTATCAACATACACAATTTCAGTTTGAATGCTGTAATAGATTCGTAGATATTGAGAACCGACTAAATATTTCGGATGGTCGCCATGTTGGATTTTATATATGTAGGTCCTAGAGTTATGTACTGTTACATGCAGATTATTGTGAACGTGTAGTATTCAAACTTCAATCGCATAATTAGGACACAAGAAAAAAAGGAGCTTTAAAAAATTTTCACAGCTGCCCTCTTGAGGTTATGGAAACAATTGAAATAAATTAGATGCCAGTGGATTAACATTCGGATAAAGATTTACTGTACCAAGTTTCACTGCACGCGGATGGTTAAATTGCGAGAAACATCCATGTGAATATTTATAATTCGCGTCACCGCCATGTTGGATTTGTGATCACCAGGTTATTTAAAGTCCTATAGGTGAACTTATATGCATAGCCCCTATGAACATTAAAAAATGCAGTTTGATTGCTAAAATAGATTCGTAGATATTCAGTATCGTCTAAATATTTCGGATGGTCGTTATGTTGGATTGTACCATTAAAGGAAAATTATTGCGTAGGTTCATTATTCAAACTTTCACTTCGATCGCATGATTACATCACAAGAAATAAAAAACTTAATTTTAAAATTCGCACTGCCGCCATCTTGAGGTTATGTAAACAATTGAACTAAATTAGATACCAGTGGATTACAATGTGTATAAATATTTCCTGTACCAGGTTTCAGTGCGCTTGGAACATTAAATCGCGAGAAAGGTCTATTTAAAATTTTCAAATTCGCTTGGCCGCCATGTTCGTTTTGTAGTTAATCGGTGTTTGAAAATCTTATAGATGGACTTCCAGTAGTGCCCCTTATCTCCGTACAAACTTTTAGGGAGATGCCGCTAATAGTTTCAGAGATATAGAATGCCGGTGAAATATTTCGCACATCCGCCATCTTGTGATTATGTAACCAATTGAACGAAGTTAGATGTCGGTGCATTACAATGTATATAAACATATACTGTACCAAGTTTCATTGCGTTTGGTTGGTCAAATCGCGAGAAACGTCTATTTAAAAGTCGCAAATTCGCTTGGCCGCCATGTTGGTTTTGTAGGTTTTCAAAAGTCACATCAGTGAACTTATAGTAGTTCCCTCTATCACCATAGAAAATGTCAGGGTAATATCGGTAATAGTTTCGGAGATATTGAATGCTGGTGAAATATTTCGCACAGCCGCCATGTTGGATTGGTGAGTCGTAACAAAATTTGAAGGGCACGGTCGAGGTCACCGGGAATAGTGCTATGAACTTTCCGAGTTTCATTGAAATCGTTCCTGCCGTTTAGATTTTATTAGGGGGGGGGGGACACACACACGAATCACACACACACACACACGCACACACACACACACGCACGCACACACACACGGACAAAAGGTGATCTCATAAGCCTATTTTTTCAAAATTGAAAATAGGCTAAAAAAGACACAGGTGAGAAATATACTGGTGCACTATGTCAAATTAGGTTGAGATAGTTCCTTCTGACTGCCATTCATAGGCCGGCTGTCAGCGTTTGAGAGCGTTCGTGGGTCCCTAGATGCCGTAGAATGAAGATTTTGTTTCTTTTTCACAGCTGCGGGAACGTTTGTAGAACCAGTTTGATTCTTCGGGGCTGGTACGGCAATCGAGGCATTTGTTTTAATCTTCTTAGATACGTTCTCAGATCCCCGATCAACCTGCTTAAGTGAGTCGGTAGGTACCAGAGAAGGTGGGGGCAGTGAAGGCAAAATTTCTGTGGCTGCCTGTAGTGACGGCAGAGTTGGTTCTAAGGCTGCTATACAGGTTGCCGATAGCACAGGGGCACTCTGTGGCTCGCTGATCTGGTCAGTGCAAGGTACCAGTTCTGCGCCATGTGTGTTCGAGGCCACTTCTGCTGTTGTCCCAGCTGACTGATCAATAAGCATGTTTTCATGTGACGTTTGCTGTGTCACAACTTCCGAGTATTGGACACGTCGTTGTTGTGTAGGAGTTATACCGAGGGGAATCATTTTCTTTGGGCAGTTGATACGTAGATGTGTGTTAGCATTGCAAATTAAACAGGTCTGTTTCTGTCCATTATACGATATATAGCCAGAATGGCCACCAAAAGTCTCAGTGGAGGGATATCTTGTTTGATTTCCATAGTGACTGCACGTATTCCATTATACACCGGGAACTGATAAGCAGAAGACCATTGTTCTTTCCTGACGTCACTCACAGTGCCATAATTCGACAGGACGGATTTGAAAATTTCAGGGGGAACTTCGAGTGGGACATTAAATATACGCACTGTGGTAAAATTTGAATCCGCTGTGGAGAGCTTAACATTAGTCATTTCGCCTGAGTCATACTGAAATTTAATAGGAGCTGCAAAAATATTTAGCAATTTCTGATAAGTAGATATGCTGATTACCTTGATGTACATGGTTCTTTCTTGCGCATTTAACTGGATGGCTTCTACTTGGTCGACAGTCAACCGGAGGGTATCGCTAATCCAGCGGTGAATTTCTCCTGGTGTGGGGCGAGAACTCTGCCTGTCCCATTGACAGCGTACGGTGTTTTTCCTCTGGTATCCGGACATGATTTTCAGCGGGGTTTTCTGGGTTTCTGGTTTTGTTGTCCTATCTGGAACACTACTTGAAAAAGTATTGTCCGAATGACACACGGAATGTCAGTACACCCGTGGAACTATCGGAAGCACCGGTATTAGGAAACGTACACTCTTCCAATACGGTCACACAGCGCGCACACACGCACCTCACTCGGCCACGACTAGTGACCAACTACCTCTCAGCCACAAACACACGGTAGGTACCGCACGCTAAACGTGCTGTAGTTACTGTAGCCCTCCCACCTCAAACGTTTAAGTCCATCTCCAAGTCTTCAATCACGATTTATGGTGTTGATTTAACTTTCTACTATTACAGATCACGTGGCGTAAGCTATTAATTCGATCGTATTACGTGTATGTGTGTTATTTCAAGGAGCAGTAAGTCATATGTTAGTAGAATGGGCCATAGTATTTGGCGGGGAAAAGTTTAAGGTCGGTATTTCTTTGCTAGACCCATGACCCAATTACATTCGCACACACAGTCAGAGCGCAGAGCAATATCGACCATCGGGAGAATTGAGATGTTAGTTGGGTTTCATAAAACTAAATGATAAGGGGCGGGCGGACCACACTGTATATTCACTTTCAGTATTTTTATAAGACCACATTACTTCGTATATTATCCAATCCGGCTTTTTTATTTCTTTGTTACCTCCTATCAACAACAATCTCTTGCTTACTCCTTTTCATATCTTCCTCTCTGCCTTCTAAAGATATGACACCACCCTAGTGTTGGATCCTCTTCTCCTTGACTCCACAGATATGCACTCACAAACACCTAGTTCAATATCTCAACACCTGAGCGCTCTTATCATAAAAATGTCACATTCGCCCCCAGAAATCTATACAACAATGTTATTTTGGAGGGATTTCTAACACACATTTTACCCAAATATCCATCAGTACATAAGATACTAAATCGAAGACCATATACATCTTCATACAATGTTTCACCAAACACTCCACTGTAAAATAATTGGCAGCATTCAATCTCCAGGAAGAAATAGCAGTTACTTTGCAAACCAAATGATATACAAGGTTAGTTCGTGCAAAGCCAGAACATTGTCAGAACCACAATCGTAATCTCCGTCACAAAAGAACATAATTATTTTCCATGGCAAGCAGCAACTCCACAAGGCCTGCTCTTCCAGATCCCTCCACATCTTCTTTGTTAGACCAAAATGTTCGATGTCCCAACCAACTTCCTTGAGGGCAGGCTACACATCCAGATTACCATAAACATGAACAATCTCTTCTTCTTTTGATCCTTACTAAGAACTCCAAGTAATTCAAGTGGATGACCAAGTACCTCACCATAATATAGGGTCTAAAGGTCCTTTTCTTGATAAGCTACACTTCTGTAGATGCCAACCTATATAGTACATTCCACAAAACTGGTGTATATAATTTCCATCATGTATTTTGTAATTGAACTACAGATGCCACAGATTCTCGAATCCAAAAACTTAGAAATCATATCTCGATTAAACAAATTTACAGTACAAAATCGAACGATTAGATGCAAAAACAAAGTTCAAATTACAGTTAAGAGATGAATCAAAATCAATGTATTGACACAAAATAAGAAAGAAAATTAAATAACATTCTCACTGAAAGATATGTATATTACAGCAAACCAAAAAATGTACCTTGTGCAAATATATCCTAAGATAGATCACAACATAGACATAATATGCCTCAAAAACATGAATCATAATAACAACGAAGTCGCGTAACACGCCCCCTATACATTTAATTCCAAATATACATCCATCACATACACTCTTCTTACACACATAAGAATATACATGAATATAATTAACTAAATCATAAACTCTGCATTCATAATACCTATCTCAAAATGCCAGGCATAGATGTACATATTCTTCCTGTCTACTTTTCTCGTGCTTCCTTTTCTTCTGTTTTTTCTCCGTCTCCGTTCTTCTTTTTTTGCTTTCCATCTCGTCTTTCTCTTCATCCGCCATGTCATTCCGTACTTTGTACTCCTCATCTTCCATCTCCACCGTTCCTGACTCCTTCCCTTCTTCCTTTTCTTCTGTTTCTCCTTCGTCTCCATTCTTCTTTCCTTCTCTGCCTTCCATCTCGTCTTTCTCTTCATCCGCCATGTCATTCCATACCTTGTACTCCTTATCTTCCATCTCTACCGTTCCAGTCTCCTTCCCTTCTTCCTTTTCTTCTGTTTCTCCTTCGTCTCCATTCTTCTTTCTTTCTCTGCCTTCCATCTCGTCTTTCTCTTCATCCACCATGTCATTCCATACCTTGTACTCCTCATCTTCCTTCTCCACCGTACCTCTCTTCTTCCCTTCCTCATATTCTTCTTATTATTCTTCTGATCCTTCACCTCATTTGTTTCCATTTTGTTGTCACCATGATTCACTCCTGCACTTTCATCCTCATCTTTAACCTCTTTTGCTTCTCCTTTCTCTTCTTCAGTCTCTTCCATCTCACCTACTTTCTTACTTTCTTCCATTTCACCTTCTCTGTTATACGTTTCTCCTTTCTCTTCTACCTTGCCCTCTATCTCATCTTCTTCCCTGTCCTCAGTTTCGTTCTCTTCCTCCATTTGACGTCCTCCTTCACCTTCTTCCCTCTCTTGTCCATTTTCATGTTTTATTTGAGACCTTAATCTCTCTTCCGTAACTAATATCCTCTCACCAGTCGCCCCTTCAACCCTCTCAATTTTCTCTAGAATATGTTCCTGTACCCTTTCCAATTTATTATCTGCTTCTCTAGTCCTCTGGTATCTTCGTTTCAATTTTCATAATTTTCTGATCTACTTCTTTTAAAATTGCTTCCGCCTTTTCCTCCACCATACTCCTTACCTCACCTCTAATTTCCTGTCTCACCCCCTCAATACTATGCTGTAACAATCCATACTTCCTATCCAACTCCTCATTAACATGCATTATTTTATCCAATTTCTTACTTAACCCCCGATTATTCTTATCAAATTTTTTGTTCATTTCCCTTAACATATTTAGGATATCCTGCACCGGCATTAACACATCCTGTACTGGCCTTACAACATCCAGTACTAGAACATCAGTCATCTCTCCTTCCAACACACTACTGCTAGTCTCATTCCAATCACTCTCCAACATGCACACCACCACATTTTCTCCATTCATCTCCATCCTGCTACAACTCACTCCATTCCCATTCATCATTCTCATTCGTTCATCATCCATGTAAATATGTACACCATAACCTATCCCTCAGATAACACTTGCACAAGTCACACTCTCCTACTCCCACACTGATGTATCCTGGTTCTCGAGACCCGCGTTAAGGTGCCAATTGTAATATTTACTACTAAGTTGTTTTCTCTGTAACCTACCCTGAAGAGTCCCCCCCCCCCAGCAAGCAGAATAAAAAACAGAGAAATCCCGTTGGGCGCCAACTCAAATACAAATGTATAAGAGTAATAAACTAAAGTTCAAAACAAGATTAACACGAGTTCTCAATAAAATCAGGGTGTAGGGTAAAATATATACCAACCCGGATACAATCAGTTTGGGATGTAGTTTTGATATTCACTGCAATAAACAAGCATTTACCGGGAATATTACTTACGGTTCAGTTATTATGATACATAATATATCTATAGTACTGCAGTGTGATATGATTTTTTAAGTTTTCTTTATTATAAGAACTCTTCTTTGTGAGAAGATTGATGGGATTATCATCAAGAAGCAGTCTAGACACCTTTATATAATATATATTCATTTCCAGTATTTTATAAGACCACATTACTTCGTATATTATCCAATCCGGCTTTTTTTATTTCTTTGTTACCTCCTATCAACAACAATCTCTTGCTTACTCCTTTTCATATCTTCCTCTCTGCCTTCTAAAGATATGACACCACCCTAGTGTTGGATCCTCTTCTCCTTGACTCCACAGATATGCACTCACAAACACCTAGTTCAATATCTCAACACCTGAGCGCTCTTATCATAACAATGTCACAAGATTAAATTATAAAGCTGCTAGAGGAAGATATTGCTAAGTTAATGGAAGAGTTGAATAAATTAAAAGGAACAGAGAAGAAAGCAAGGAAACTTGGTCGACAGTGGTTGATGGTACCGGTAGTGTGAGATCGAATAAGGCCAAAAAAACGAAGTAACTGAAATTCCCGTCTCAAATTCATTTGGAGTGCTCGTCGAAGAAAATGATGACTTTCTTCAAGAATAAGAGAAGAATGTGATAAAGAGAAAATCCAGGAAGATGCGGATATTTGCGGATAGTCACGGGCGAGATATAGCAGCAAACGTTCTGGAGAGAAGAGTAGAAATGGAGGTCACTTCGACAGTAAAACCAGGAGCTCCCATTGCAGCGGTCACGGACGGGAAGGTAGGAGATTGTGCGGCCCTACAAAGGATTATGCCGTTATCATCGCTGGAGCAAACGACGTATACAGGAACGAGAGTAAAAAGTTAATCAAAGATTTAAAGGATACATTGCCATCCATGCATAACACTAATGTAATTGTTGTAAACATTCCGCAGAGATACGATTTAATTCCCAAATCATGTGTAAATGTAGAAATAGAGGCTACAAATGGAAAATTTTTAAAAAATTGCAAGAGTTTTCCAAATGTCCAAATTATAGATGTAAGTAAATTAGACAGGAAATTTCACACTCGGCATGGCCTACACATAAATAGGTTAGGAAAAGAGTATCTTAGAGATGAAATCTGCAAAATTGTAAATCCAAATGGTAAGAATAGTTCAACAGTAATATATTTAGGGCGGAAGCAGGGAAACTGGTAAAAGAAGCCAAACGCGAGGTTTGGCATTCAGATATTTTCATGTCAAATTTAACTGAGTGCAACAATGGTATTTTGGATTTGTCTAGCAACAATAATAATAACAATAATGTTAATAATAATTTAAATAAATCACCAACACAAGCTTGCAAAAGTAGCGAATTTGAAATTTACCACCAGAATGTTCAGTCTCTCTATAATAAAATTGATTACTTATCTAATGCTTAAAAATGAACTTAAAGACATCTCAGCACTATGTATTTCAGAACATTGGCTGGAAGATGAACAACTCGAAGTAATTCAATTCTAAACAGAATTTTGAATTCTCTGCCGTAAAAATACAGCAGTTTAAGTTAATAATTGTATGCGTATACCGTTCACCGTCAGGAAATTTTCGTTTATTTATAGATAAATTAGAATTGTTTCTCAATAACATGAGCAAAGTAAATTTCGATATAATAATTTGTGGGGATGTAAATGTGGATTTCTTAAAATGTGATAGAAATTGTGAATTATTAACACAGTTACTAATTTCATATGGACTGAAACCTACAATAAACATCCCAACAAGGATAACAAAATTTAGTAAACCCACTCCTGATGAAATATTTATAAATACAGATAAATATCACAATTCAATAGGAGTCTATTTCCCGGGTTTTAGTGATCACCATGGACAATCAAATAATAATGAAAATGGAATAAAATCAAAGTGCAGGTCATTCACTGAAACAAATGTTACATATTACAATGACTTATTAAATAAGGAAACATGGTCAGAAATTTATAAACTAGGAAATGTAAATGATAAATTTAATGCATCTAACAGTACCCTAAAACACTATTTTGAAACGGCATTCCCCTTTAAACAAAGAACTATTCAAAATAACAAAGCTAGCAATTGCATAACAATAGGGATTATAAATTCATGGCAAAGAAATAAATTTCTACACAAATTATATAAACAATACTACACAAAGCCTGAATTCAATTTATACTACAAAAAATACACTAGCATATTAAGTAAGGTAATAAGACTAGCAAGGAAAATGCATAATGATAATCTTATATCCCGTTCATCTAATAAAAAAAAAAGGGCTATGTGGTCCGTGATAAAGAAAAAAATGGAAAATCTGCTAAAATAAAAAGGAACATTACACTGACCTGCAATAATAAAGTGATTAATAATCCAGAGGAAATAGCAAACACTTTTAATGACTATTTTCTGGAAATTCCACAAAAATTATTAAATAAATCACAGGTAAATACACTAAATTCTAATAATAAAATAAATATATGCAGTGATTCTTTATTTATAAATCATGTCACAAATGAAGAGGTAAGAATAGTTATACAAGAGCTAAAAAAATAAATTATGTGCTGGTATTGATGGCATCCCTGATGCAATTTTAAAGAAACGTGCAGAAAATATAATAAATCCACTTACACACTTAATAAACAGTTCAATTCTCTCAGGAACTTGCCCGGATATTTTAAAGTTATCAAAAGTAATTCCTGTGCACAAAAGCGGTTCTAAAGATGTATTAGATAACTATCGTCCTATTACCTTACCAACTGGTATTGCAAAAATTGTGGAAAAAAATCATGTATAAGAGACTCATAAGTTTTATAGTAAAAAAAAAATACCATCAAACTCACCACATGGATTCAGAACGGAAAAATCTACACATACAGCAATTTATGAATGCATTAATAGTATACTGAAATTAATTGACAATAAGGAACATGTAACTGGCCTATTCTTGGATTTATCGAAAGCATTTGTTGTTGTTGACCATAAAATCTTCCTTACAAAACTAAATCAATATGGCATTAGAGGTTTAGCTAATAAATGGATAGAGTCTTACTTAACAAGGCGTAAACAAATAGTACGCTTGAGATACCAGGATGATGGAACCAGATTACTTAATGAAACATTGTCCAATGAGGGTAATATTAAATTTGGAATACCCCAGGGATCGGTTTTGGGCCCACTACTCTTTCTTCTATATATCAATGATATAACACAGAACGTTGATTCTCATAAGGAAATTTTGTTTGCAGACGATACAACTCTCGTAATAAAAGGCGAAACTAAACAGGTTTTACGGCAGTCTGCTGACTCTGTTACAGAAGAGTTGACCAAATGGTCACAAGATAATCGCCTCATAATCAACTATAAAAAACAGTATATCTAAATTTCCACACTATACAGAATAGGAATCATGCGATGCCCAATGTAACATTAAATGGTCATCAAATAGAAAATAAATCAGAAACAAAGTTTTTAGGACTATGGTTACAACATGACTTGAAATGGAATAAACATATCATCATCATCATCATTTCCCCTTATCCAGCTCCAGCCGGGTCGGGGTATTTATGGCATTTCTCCACTTTCCTCTTTCCTTCCACAATTCTTCTTCCACGATCTTGTCCCAGTCCAGATTTCTCTTTCTCACGCTGTTCTTTTCTGAATCGATCCACCTTGTTCTAGGTCTTCCCTTTGCTCTCTTACCCTTGCACTTGGCCTCCGGCATCTGTCTTGGTATTATATTTTCCTCCATCCTCTTTACATGTCCAAACCACCTTAGTTTATTCTACTCAATTCTCTCATTTAGTTTTTCCATCCCAACTTCCTTCCTAACATCTTCATTCCTCACTCTGTCTTTCCTTGTCTTTCATATCATACTTCTTAGGAATTTCATTTCAATGGCTTGGATTCTACTCTCTTGCCTGCTTGTCAGGGTCCAAGTCTCAGCTGCATAAGTTAATATGGGTACATAGTACACTTTATACATTACCTCCTTGCTTTTCCTTGGTACTTCTTTATCCCAAACAAGTTGTCTTGCACTTTGATAGAATGCATTGCTCTGCTGTACCCTCCTGCCAATCTCCGTGTCCAACCTACCAGTTTGCATCAATTCACTTCCTAGGTATTTGAACGTGTCCACAATTTCCAATCTCTGATTTCCTATTTTCACAGTGCCTTTTCCTTGTCTTTCCCCTCTTGTCATCACCATGGACTTGCTTTTCTCTATACTGATTTTCAGGCCGTACTTCTGAATATTTTCGTTCAGTGCATCTAGTTGCTTTTGCACTTCTTCGGTGTTCCTTTCCCCAGACCACAATATCGTCTGCAAATAATGGTAACTTCATTTCTTTATGTCCATATTCTTCCTTTGTTTCCTCTACAATTTCATCCATTACCATTATGAACAAAAGAGGTGACAGCACACTCCCCTGTCTTAGTTCAACCTTGTTCCTAAACCAATCTGTCTTTCCAACTGGGGTCAGTACCCTGCTAAGACAGTTGTTGTACATTGCTTGCACCATTTCCAACATTTCTTTTCCCAGTCCCTTCTTAACCATGGTTTCCATTACCTTCTCTCTGGGGACACTATCATATGCCTTTTCTAGATCTATGAAAGTCATGACCAAATCCTCTCCATATACAATATCTAGATACTAAACTGAACTTGACGTGCTTTGCGGTACGTATTTTGAAAACTTGCACTAGCATGCACACATTGAGAAATACTTATTTTGCTTATTTCCATTCATACTTAAGATATGGGGTAATATTTTGGGGTATGTCACCAGATGTACTGAGCACATTTAGGATACAAAAGAGGGCGATTCGAATTATGGCAAATGTAAACACTAGAGAATCATGTAGACCTCTGTTTAAAAATTTAAACATTCTCCCACTGCCCTGCATTCATATCTTTGAAAGTATTATGTTTTTTTAAGAATTTAATGAATAAGGACGTTTTTCTTAGAACAAACAATGATGTTCATAGACATAACACAAGACAAACTCAAAACGTTCACTTTTCACACACACACACACACACACACACACACACACACACAAGCATATATCAAAAAGGAACTTTTCACACAGGAGTTAAATTATACAATAAACTACCCCAGTATATAAAATTTGCCCAAAAAATAAAAACCTTTGAAAGACTGTTGAAAGCTTATCTGCAGTGTCATTGTTTTTACTCTGTAGTTGAATACCTTAGCTACAGGGTGGTCCAACCTTTAGTTACCCGAGGGCCAATCGAACTTTAGTATAGGAATGTGGGGGCCAGAGACATTCCAGAAAGAAAACGTATTGCATATTTTACTCAAAACATTTATTAAAATTTATATTAAAAGAAGTTTAATATTACTGGTTTAATATACTACTTCATTTTACAATCGAGAAATTAATGTGATGATTGGCACTGCTTTCTGATACAAGTGTGTCAATGTCCACTGTAAGTTCAGTAAGGCAAAGTCTCAGGCTAGATTCCAGTGAAGCACTTTCAATTCGATTTCTCGTTTATGATTTAATTTGTTTGAGAGCAGTAAAAGCACTTTCTCACACATACGTACTGCCAAACAGCGATAACACTTGCAGGGAGAATTTAAGCAGTTTAGGAAAACGTTCTTTAGAAATCAGTTTCCAGAATATTTCAGGGAAATCACACTTTTTTATTCTGGTAGAATGGGTCTGCCTGAAGATCACAAATTTCCATTTGAAGGTCGCAGGGCACCCGACTCACTTCAATATCCATGGGGTTGTTGAACAGTGCAAGTTTTGCTTTTTTGGGAGTAAAAATCCTGGAATCTGTTCTGGAACTCTTTCTTGATATCTATTATTATTTCTAGGGGCCGATAACCTAGATGTTAGGCCCCATAAAACAACAATTATCATCATCATCATGTATTATTATTTCACGAAACATACTAAAATTGATGTCCCTTTTTTTCTTTCGACTGCTGACGAGATGGGAAGTGTGCCATATTATTTGCCTCCAATGCAATTTGCATTACATTAAGTTTTTTGCGGAAGCCCTCAATATGTCCATAAAGCTGGGAGATATTTTGTTTTCTGCCTCGTAGTTTCAGGTTTAATACATTTAGATGGGATGTTAAGTCTGTCAGAGAAGCAAGATTATTTAAAAACTGGATTTCTTCCAGTTTTTCTTGATACTCATGCCCAATGTTTTCATTTTTGAGAAAAGTAAGAATTTCATTCCTCAACCCAAAAAAAATGTTGCAAACAATTTCCAGCACATAGCCAACACACTTCACAGTACAATGAAATGTCACCATACTCAGCTTCCAAATTGTCCAGGAATGCAATAAATGCTCTGTGTCTACAGGCTTTATTGCCTCCCCTTATTAAATTTACAGTATTTACAACAGTTTTCATTGTCTCACTGAGCCATATAATTTTTCCAGAGAAAATCCTGGTAGATAATGCAGTGGAAAAACAAAAGATTCAATCCTTTTTCTTTCACACACTCCTACTAAACCAATGTTAGGACCAACCATTGCTTTAGCTCCATCTGTTGCAATGCCAGAGAACTTCACAAAACCTCCATATTTAGAAACGATATCATCCAGTGCGTTGAATATGTCAATACCTTTTTTGCTGGTTTCTAATGAACTTTAATTCCAACAGTTCTTCATGAATTTCAAATTCTTCGTTTATTGTTCTGACAAAGATAAGAAGCTGCCGATGTCAGCTATATCTGTGCTCTCATCTAGAGCTAGAGAGTAAAATTCTCTTGAGAGAACCTGAAACTTCACCAGCCATATCATTAATTCTTCCACTAACTGTCTGATGAGACAAGGAAATTGTTTCAAAAATTTTAGCCATCCCATTATCTCCAAATGAAGATGCCATTTTTACAGCACATCTCTTAATGAGCTCACCATCCCTAAAAGACGTTTTACTTTTAGCTAGCTCTAAACCAGCAGTGCTTGATGGTTGCTGAAATATATTCTTCTGTCTTGTTAGTTTCAGCTTCAAATCATTAAACACACAACTTCTGGCACTTCCCTGGTATTGATCGTATTTTGATTTATGAAAGCTGGTATAGTGTCTATTCACGTTATACTCCTTCGAAACAACTAGGACTTGTGGTTCTACATTATGTTCAACAAAATAGTAACTTTCCTGCCACTTTGACTGAAATTGTCGTTTCTCATCTTCAACACGCCGTTTATTAAGTCCCGCCATGATCAGGTACCACTCTCGCAACAACGACAACGAACTCTCGTCGTACTATATCTCTCGAACAACCTCTCTCGTCAAAAATAACCTCTTCGAACAGCCCTGCGCTCCCTCTTATAGAGAAATCCGCCACAGCACACGAACAATCGTGAACTTATCGGCAGCCAATCACTGGCAGCCAACCAGTTGTCGCCTGGAGACGGGGGCCCCTTGCCGTGCCTTACGTATTAGTGGAAAGACAATTCTGATTACTGGCGTATTTTTCGGGATCTTTCCTTTCCCCCCTGGCTCCTTCATAACATTACTGAATGAAAGTGAAAATTTAAGTAGGCACGCCACGGATTATAACTGTCGAAGAGTGAAGGGCAGTAAGAAGGGCAAGGGCCAACAAAAATGTACAGGTGGGCCGCATGCGGCCCGCGGGCCGCGGGTTGGACCACACTGCAGCATATAGGAGCGATAATTATAATTATATTTTACTTTTCTATTTTAATTGTAATACCTAGCTGTAAGTTGTTGTATGTATAAAATTAAGTTTTCATATTGTGTTAATAGAGTAAGATATAAATAGTTGTCCAATAAGATTGTATATCTTAAGATCTGTTATTATAATAAGTTATAAATAGTTATAGTATTAGTAATACCTGTAAGTTCTTTTATTTTCTACATAATTTCTGACGTGTCCTATATCAAAAATGTATTGTATACATGTAATTGATCAAATGGACAAATCAAAATCTAATCTTATCTAATCTAATTTGGTCATATGGCTCGTGCATCCACTATCCACAACAAACTCTTGAAGGAACTCTTCTCCAGATTTTTCTTCTTTTGTATGGCATTGTTTTCAACCACGTATAGCTCCTTTCCTCTATTTTGAACCCTTTTTCTACGCATCTTCTCTCTGTGGCAATTCCAATGTCGATGGTTGTCTAACCCACAATATTTGCATGGTACAAAAGTTTTATCTGCATAACAGCCAGAGGTTTCATGTCTACCTTTATTACAATTTTTATACTGCAGATCACTTTTTCCTGAAGCTTGCTGCTGTTGCTTCTGTTTTGGCCTTCCCTGGTCTTGCCTGTTAGGAGGGCAGTTGTTAGCTTTATGTCCAATCTTGTTGCACTTGCAGAATTCACTTGACTTGGATTGTTGGATTTCTTTTCAGTCTTGAAAGCTACTTTGAGTTCTTTAGTTGCATTTGATTCTTCTTGTATAATAAGTCTTGAAATGAGATTTTCCAGGGTTCTCTCAGCAGCGGGTATGGCCTCGCATACTGTGTTAAAATATCTGTATTGGCCTGGCAGAGTGGTAATTATTTTGGTGATTGCCATCTGGACACTAATGTCTTATTTTAGACTCCTGAGTCTTGCCACTAGATTTCTTACATCAGATATATTTTTCATGAGGGTTTTGTTGTTATCATACTTGTATCCGCAGAAAGATGACAATAGCTGATACTTCTGTTTTTCGGTGTCTCTCTTGCGTATTTTTGTTAGAAGTTCGAACATCGATTTTGATGTTTCACAAGTTAGCACTAGAGGTTTCAAAGAGTAATCTATTGTCTTGAGAATGTAGTACCTAACTTTGGCATCCATAGCCTCCCATTGTTCCAACTCCTTTGCCTTATCCGTATCTGGTTTTGTAGCAGTTCCATTCAGGAAAGGTAGGATATATTTGGATTGGAGCAGCGTTGTTAAATCCAGCTCCCATAAAATATAGTTGTCTGCATTTTTTAGTATGGTGAAACCTTTAAGCTCACCCACGCTATCTTCTTCGGGCATCGTTTGATGGGACGCTGGTCTTGCTAATTCTTATTTCTTGATTTTCACGATCCTCTTAGCTCAATGAGCGTGTCTGAAGCCCATGACCTGTTGAAGTAATTTTGTTCTTTTATATTTTGAGATAACTTCTATTAGATATTAGCTTGTATTTGTTTGATAAATAAATAAAATAAACACAACCTATTAGTTTTAACTCTTCACTTTTTTACGTAACGACTTCGCCGCATTGTAGGTTTTATTTTCTAAAACAAAAGATCAGAGGGTTGCCAACTTCCATAGATAACAAAATGACTTTTTAGCTAACCTCAACAGATGTTAACTGTCAGATAGTAAGCAGCTCCGAGTCCAGTCAAGCCTACAAAATAGGGGTTCCACTAGATGCTCTCCAATATGTATACAATAGTAACTTCTGGCCGAAGGATGTAATTTGTCGTCCTTTTGAGCTCCATGGAGATTCAGAGGACTCAGGTAATAACATTTTTAAATTCTCAGTATTGGTATGGAACATAGAGGGACTATTAAGTGTCATAAAAACGATTCCAAGAGACATCATACGAAATTATTCAGTAGCAACTGTAACAGAAACATTTTAAACACGGGAATGGTGCGGACATAATAGGTATACCATGCACACGTTTGCTTCGCAAGGTGAGAGAGGTAGACCCAGTGGTGGACTAACATGTATAGTAAACCCAGAACTTGCACCAACGAGAACGTTATATAGCAGCTCAAATGTTATAATGACTGTGATACCTCACAATGCATAAGACCAGATAATTTGAATAATTGATAAAAAATTCAATCTTTCACTCCAAGTATCTCATCTCATGCGTGAGAAAATAGAAGGGATGCGAGCTGGACGTCTGCCATCCAAATTCACAGAGGAAATTATTAAGAGAGATTCCAAACTAAATCTATGATTGAACAAAACAGCAAGATCATTTCTAAAAATACAATATAATCTTAACATGATATCTTTTACATAAGTTAATGACATAAACCAAATAAATTAAAGATATTTTAAATAACATGTTTAAATAAAACGAGGAATCAATAACATAAGAAGCGAAAGATGAGTAATGATCACTTTAGATCAATACGTTAATTAATAAAGTTATTAAATGTCATCTGACATCACAGTCAGGAATGAGAAAATAAGTCAAATAACTTGAGACGCAGAAAATAAAACTTTGAAGGAAGAACTAAATAAAATAATAAAAGTGAAAACCAAATAATCAAATAAAAGAGGATTACCTTATATCAGGAATATCAAACAGTCCCCTGAAGATATAAAGAACAAATATGAACCGAAGTCCAAACACGAAAGGTTAAATGAACCAAGTATTCACGAGCGTAACCTGAAGAATGTCTGCCCTTCACCAAATCCCAACATGTCTATCATGAATACACAAAAGAAAATCGACATACAATGTTAAACAATAACATTTAGTAAACAATATAGTCAGGTTATCAAGACAACGAGACTATGACAAAATAAAATAGGTATCTCACAACGACACGAAAAACAGAATCTTTAAGGGATTATACTACGTACCAAAGGTGGGGGAAATAAGAAATAAAACTAAAGGTTAAGTAATTTAGAAAAACACCTTTGGTATATTTTACGAGTTGAAGGTCGAATCACAAGAACAGTTTGTCTAGGACCGACAACATAAAAAATAAAATCCATTTGTTAACTCTAACCTCGTTCTAAATATAAACACCGTGCAGTCATATACAGGTTCCATACTTTATTTATCCACCGTAACCAAGACAACATAAAACAACATAAAACAATACCCTGTACATGATACCAATACCAAGAAATTAATTACTTTACCCTGACATTCTCCCACCTTGCAATTTTCAGCCCTCAATAAAATTGCAACATTCAAAGTACGGCATTTATCTCATTGCACGAATCGCATCGGAAACCTCCCATTCCGAGTATGATATCTCTGCAACATCATGTTCTCATGTTCCATTATCACTATAAATCGTCGTAGACCTTCCTCTGCACGATATAAATCTTCGTAGACCTTGAAGAAGCGAGTCCGTAGATAACGAGACAAGCAGTTCGAAATGCACTACTCGGTAGACAGCACATGTGAACAAGCCAACCCACATCTTCTGGTTGCCTTTCACCTTCAGCGGACCAGCTATGTCAATGCCAATAACTTCGAAAACCTTGGCCTCTCTCACAAGATCATTAGGCAGAGGTGGGGTAGAAACTTTGAGTCGCTCTTTCTTGTGTCTTCTGCAAACAACACATTTTTGTACAGACGATCTCACGACTCGTCTTCCATTCAAGATCCAGTACTTATCTCTAATAATACCCAACAGAGTCTGTGGGCCTACATGACACTGCCGAATGTGCGTGTCATGAATAAGTCGCTGCACAACAGGGTGATCTCCCGGCAATATAGCAGGCGAAACTCATTGTTGTCCTCCCTCTCTGTTATTCTGGTGTTTACTCGCAAAATGCCATGATTGTCTAGAAAGGCACTATTGAAGCCAGTTTCTGATCCTCGGGCCCTTGAAAACTTCCATTCTGGACAAGTTTAATTACTATTCTTTCACTGTCTTCTAATTCTGACCAAGTCAGTTCTCCATTCTGCCTGTTATTATATTTACAATTGAACATAACCCGTCTTATCCACCCGATCAGCCTCACTATTTTGTCAGATCGAGAGAAATACTTGTAATACCATTTGCAACTTGAAGGCTTTTCTGCGACCAATAGAGTCGTAGCAGTCTTTCTTCTTTCAAGCTTCTCGCTGAATCCATGTCAACACTGTCGTCGAATCAGTCCACAAATAAACGGTTTCAGTGTCAAACTCTTTTCTTTTAGATGTCAGCAATCGGGCACTAATTGCAGCTCCCATAAGTTCGAGTCGAGGAATGATCTGTCGAGGTGATGGAGCCACTTTGATTTGGACCCTTTTCCAAACAATCGTTGAGTGATGGGTTGTTACCTCTTCTAGCGGAAGCATCGAACACTGGTCGAACAGGTGTTGTTCCATAATCCATTTTCATTTATGCTGCTATTATCTGAAGGCCATTCTTCTATGGGAAGATACATCCATGACAGTCCCTCCCACCATCTCGATGACATAAGATCTCATGTACAGCCTCGGGTAGGCAGATCAGCAGGATTGAGTGTCCCAGGTACATGCCTCCACAATTCCTTTGAAGCCAGTTGCCTGATTTCTCTAACCCTGTTCTCAACGAAAACAGACCAGAGGACTTCTCGCTGAATCCATGTCAACACTGTCGTCGAATTAGTCCACAAATAAACTGTTTCAGTGTCAAACTCTTTTCTTATAGATGTCAGCAATCGGGCACTAATTGGAGTTCTCATAAGTTCGAGTCGAGGAATGATCGGTCGAGGTGATGGAGCCACTCTTGATTTTGCTTGGAGAAGCTCAACATGAACTCCTGTCACTGTCTGCATGCGTAAAAATACCATTGAAGCATAGGCATCTTGACTCGCATCGCAAAAGGCTACGTTCCTCATATACCTCAGTGAGTCTTCTTGGGATCCTCAGCTGGCCTGATTCTTCTATTTCACGAAGCCATTTTACAAACTTGATTTGGATTTCCTGCGGTACCTCCATGTCCCAAGAAACCTTGTTTATTTTCTGCAGTAACAGCTTCGGTGATAACATAACCGGTGCTGAAAATCCAATTGGGTCATAAATCCTATGGACAGCAGATAATATCGACCTCTTGGTTGCTTGTATAGGTGATAGCTTCTTCAGGGGTTCACAGTTCAAGCTAAGCGTGTCTTCCTTGCGATTCCACATTATTCCTAGGACGGGTGACATTTTTCATCATCTTGAAGCACTGGGTCACTACGTACTCTCCCAACCTCTAAGCTCAATCTTGTGTTGGGCAAAAACATCTTGAGCAGTTTTAATAAACAATTCCAGCTCCTGTTTATTTGAGACACTTGTCACACAAATATCAACATAAAAACTGTCTTTCAGTTGCTTAATAATATTGACAGTCATACTGTTCCATCTTTCCTGATCATTTTGCAATGCTTGATCTAAAAGGTGTTCAATTACAGCTGTAGCTTGCCACGGTGGGTGAGTGGTTATGGTGTCGGACTACCAACCCCAAGATTGCAGGTTCTCTCCTGGCCATGGTAAGTGATTTTTGAAATGCGACAAAAATCACAACACTCATGTCATACGTTGTTGGCATGTTAAAGAACCCATTTGAATTCAGTAGGCCGTGTTCAATGGCAAAATTAATCTCGGGAATTTCCGCCAACACAAAGTTCCTCCATTCTCTACTTGGAAGCGCTGTAGTGTCAAGGAGTTTTGATATCTAATCTCCTTGACTTTCATAGCGTTCAAAGGAACGACGACATTCGGCATGCAAGCTACCCTCTGGGTGTCAATTAACAAAGTTTGCACAAGGCACCCGAGGCCATACGATATTATTATTACAGCTGTAATGTTTTTTACTAATGGTTCCCCTAAATTGTTGTTATTAAAAGGAATGTTAAAATTATTACTGAAAGGGTAAATATAAGAACCAACAACCAATCCCACCATTAAAGTAACACCTGAAAAAGTTTTATGGATAAGAAGAAAAATCCGGGTGGGCGCCAACTCATATACAAATAAAATCTATGAGCAATCAATCTCTTGTTAAATGAAATAGAAACACAAGTCCTCTACAATCTCAAGGGGTAGGGTATTTCTGAATACCAACCAAGATGCCATCAGTGAGGAAAGCAAGTTTAGATATCTACTTGCAATATACAATCAATTACACGGAATGTTACTTACGGTTGGAGGAGAAATATGCATATCATATATAATATATTTTTTTGCTCCAGTAAAAGTATATGATTTCCTAGATATTTCTTTATTAAAAACAATCTTCTCTACTAAAAGCATTACGGGACCAGCAATGATAAACAATCCAGACACGTTCATTCAGAGTAACAAAATCTTCCAGTTCACATACAAGCACATACCCATATCATCTCCAAAACTACCATAATGATTTTTAAAAATCCTTCTACATCCAGTGTTCATAGTAGTGGAGTAGTGCCGATTCTAACTCACAAGGTGCTCAAAAAGTTAGTACACACTATTTGCTTATTCATATCTGGCGAACCCAGGGTCGGATTTTGACAAATGAGGTGTCGTTGGACTCGAGCTGACGCCCTCTTTCCAATGGACCACTCATTTCAACCCCTAAATAAAACCTACCCCTACTAGGGGGTGAAATTGTAATTTTTTAGTGAAAGTCTCTTTTCAAATGCGACATGTATAAGGTGCGCTGCTAAAATGAACTTAAACGTGGTTGCTCATATCGCGCATGCGTTTTTCTGGCTGCCGTTATGGATGAACATTTTTGTTTTTGTTTTTTACGCATGCGCACTTGGGATTTTTGTAAGAGGGCGAGCTCTTTGAAAAAAAAATGATTGATAAGAAGAGGTTTTGGTGGTGAGGAGAGAGCCAGATAGTCGCCTACTTTCCTACGAAGTTTGTCGATATATCTCAAACGCAAGGTCGGATTTGGACGTGTGACGTGTCAAATCGATTGTCTCGAAGCCCTATACATGTTATTAATAGGTTAAAGTTTTGAGAATGAGGGAAACAGGCTTTTTGGGGGTAAAACCGTGATTTTAGACTTTTTCCGATATCTCACGAATGCATGGTCGGATTTGGTCCTATGACGTGTCAAATGGCTTGTCTCGAAACCCTGTGTATTTTGGTAATAGGTTAAAGTTTTTGAGAATGATGGAAACAGAATATTTTGGGGTAAAAACGTGATTTTAGACTTTTTGCTATATCTCACGAACCAATAACGCTAGAGGCGTGTTCGACAGGTCCAAGGACTCGGGGTGACGTCCTCTCTCCTATGGACCACTCGTTATAATTTTTAATAAAATTGGAAACTCGGTTTTGGGGTAAACACGTGTTTTTTGTGATTTTGTTGATATCTCACGAAGCAATAACGCTAGAGGCATGTACGATGGGTCCAAGGACTCGGAGTGACGTCCTCTTTGCTATGAACTACTCGTTGTAATTTTAAAAAATTTTGGAAACGCGATTTTGGGGTAAACACGTGTTTTTTGTGATTTTTGCCGATATCTCACGAACCAATAACGCTAGAGACGTGTACGAGGTGTCCTAGGACTCGGGCTAACGCCCCCTTTCAAATGTGGTAGATATTTTTTTCCAAAAAGATAATTCACAAAGGGCCTAACGCCATACATGTTGAAAAAACGTTTTCTTTTTCTTTACTTGTTTATAATTTTCATGGAGCGTGGTGGTTGAGAGAGACGATACTGCTGGATGTGTGTGTTTCAACAAACCTATCGCTGACCAAGGTGGCTGTGTTCAATAGATCAATTGATATTTCGACGAGTCGGTGTATGACAGAGCGAGGGTGCGTTTTCTGATATTTTACCTTTAACGTGTAAACGGTGATGAGAACTGGGTTCTATGTTGGTCGAAGCGAGTACAGAAAAATAAACTTGCCGACGAGCAGGAGGTGAAGGTCATTTGAGATTATTGGAAGGCGTTGATCTGATTTGACAACAGGTGCAATGGAAAAATGATCATCGTGGTGGCAGGGAAGTGCGAAAGGCGTGCACACATGTGTGAAACCACATGTAGGCTAAACCAGTGACATCCTGTTTTGCTTCGTACGTGACAAAATGCAAGTTGACGTGAAATTTGATCTACCGCAGGTGTTCGCTTGGGACGTTATCTATCTACATGCGCGATAACTGTTAACAAGTCACATCCTGTTTTGCTTCGTACGTGACAAAATGCAAGTTGACGTGAAATTTGATCCGGCACAGGTGTTCGCCTGGGACGTTAGCTGTCCACGTGACCGATAACAGAATGTTCAAAGCATGGGAAAAAAAGATTATACATGCAACGTAGCATATATAAAGACATGTCGTTATCATTTCCACGCTCACTTAAGTGACTACCTTTGAACACACTGCGTTGCATGAAACCCTTGGTCTTGTTTATCAGTTTTGGTGTTGGTGGAAAATACTTGACCTTGTTGTGGGGTAGGTATATATTTATTCATTTATATATTTATTGATTTTATATAAATACATGCAATTATTTATTGATTAGATAATTAATGATTTTATTTATATATTTGTTTGCAGATAACGTGTATAGCCTACCTGTCGTGTGTCTGTGGGAAATATATTAAAGAAAGAGAAAGACAGACAGATAGAAAAGGAAACCATTCCCACACTAGCCCACGAGACGAGAATATAGCAAAGCATTACACGTCAAGGTGAGATTTGTTTTTTTTAATATATAACCTGCTTGATTTTGTTTTGTTTATGAAAAGCATAAACTATATGGAATGGTTATACTTATGGTGGTTTATTTTTATTTCTTTTTAGATATTTGGAAAAAAAAAGGGTTCACTGCTACAGCAAATACAGTTGAAAACCAAGTGGCTTTAGAGTGGAACCATTGTCAAGCAGTCTACAGCTGAAAACTCAGGTGAGAGTGTTCTTTCAAAATAATGTCTTTTGCCACTGCTACCGATACGTTAATTTGGGAACCCCTAAATAGTTGTTTTAAATCGCGTGTGTGCTCTGGCCGCGTGGTCAATGTTAGAAAAAGTTTGATTCCCAAAGAATTTTTAGAATCTTGTTTTGAAATTTTTAAAATTGAAATTTGTACAGCGCAAAGGTTGCATACGGCTTTAAAGGTGAATACAGAACTGGTGTGCGATTTCATATATAAAAAGAAGAACGTAGAGCATAAAGTGACATTTTATATTTGCAGTAAAATGCAAGAGTTATTCATAGCCCATAATTTGGAACAGTGGTATGAAACCCACGTGGTGAATGTCTTGCTATCAAAATTTGATAAACTGCAACAAGGACCGAGTGGTCTAGCCTTAGACAAAATTCATCATCTACAAATCAACATTTGCCAATTCAACCCGTTGAATGCTGGGTCTAGCTATATTAAAACACTACCAGCAATAGCTTCGAAAAAGGCTGTGGTGAATATTGAAAATTTTGATGATGAATGTTTTCTGTGGGCTGTGGCTGCGTATTTGCAGCCAGCACAACATAATGGTTGTCGACCAGGAATGTACAAGACCAAGTTTGATGAATTGAAACAAACGTTAAATTTAACTCGAGTATCGTTCCCTATGGACTTAACCGAGATCCATAGGTTTGAACAAGACAACCAGGACTTTTCGTTCATGGTGTATGGTCTTGACGGTGATGAGATTGTGGGTCCTCTTTATGCCACAAAAGAACCGAAACGACACCACATTCATCTTTTATATTTATCTGTAGGAGAGGTGAATCACTATTGCCTCATTAAAAGCCTGAGTAGATTGCTAAGCAGTCAAACGTCTAAGCATGGACATAAAACACATATTTGCGACCGTTGCTTGCAATATTTTACAACCCCCATGCTCTTAGAACGTCATAGGGTAGATTGTGTTTCTCAGGAAGCGGTGAGATTGATATTGCCACAAGGGGACAAGGCTGTGTTAAAGTATAAGGACATTCATAAGCGTGACACTGTTCCCTATGTGGTATATGCAGATTTTGAAGCTCTCACTACACCCATGGCGGGATGTGAACCAGATCCCTCCATGAGCTCAACCACACCCATTCAAAAACATGAACCCTTTGCCATAGGATTTAATGTGGTGTGTGCCTATGACCCCACACAATCCGTATACAAATACCGTGAGGGGCCAGATTGTGCCAAATGGTTCTTGGATGAACTTGTCAAGTTGGCCGACCATGTACAGGAATTACTGGACCACCCAGTACCCATGAGCCTATCTCCAGAACAGCAGCAGCAGTATGAGCATGCCATGACATGCCATATTTGTGAAAGGCCTATTTTAAGTGGAGAGGAAAAAGTCAGAGACCACTCGCATTTTACAGGGGAGTTTCGTGGAGCTGCGCATAGTAAATGTAACTTGAACTTTCCGGCTCCTCGTTTCATCAGTGTCTTTTTCCACAATCTGGCAAATTATGACATTCAGTTTTTGATTCGTGAATTGGGTCATGTCAACAAGGGCTCGTTTACCATTATCCCCCAAAACCATGAGCGTTTTACTGCCCTGACATGGTGGTTGGGCGACTTTAGCATTCGATTTTTGGATTCCTTTAAGTTTATGGCATCCTCGCTAGACAGCCTTGTGAATGGCTTGAATGAGGAGGAATTAAAAAATACTAGAATGCATTTTAATGATCCTGAGCAATTTCAATTGTGCATTCGGAAAGGTATATTCCCGTATGATTTCTGCAATAGCTGGGACGTGTTAAAGCAAAGAAAACTCCCACCACAAGAGAACTTTTACTCGAAACTAACACGCAGTACCGTTTCCGATGAAGACTATGCACATGCATGTCAAGTTTGGCGAGTGTTTGGCATGAACACGCTAAGTGAATATGCTTTGCATTACCTAAAACTGGAAGTATTGCTGCTCACTGATGTGTTTGAAAAATTCCGTAACTTGTGTCAACACATTTACGGTCTTGACCCGGCTCACTATTACACGAGTCCTGGACTCTCGTTTGATGCCGCTTTGAAATACACTCAAGTGGAATTGGATTTACTCACTGACGTAGACATGGTTCTATTTTTTGAAAAGGGCATTCGTGGCGGATTTGTGTCACTTAACCAACGCCATGCCGAAGCGAACAATGTCTACATGCCTGATTATTCACCAGACAAACCAGAATCGTACTTAATGTACTATGACGTGAATAATTTGTACGGTTACGCCATGAGTCAGCCTTTGCCCTATGGAAAGTTTGCTTGGCTGACAGACAAACAAGTGTCAGAATTTGATGTGAACATGGCTAGCCAAGAAACAGGCCGTGGATATGTGCTAGAAGTGGATATTGAATATCCCTCATCCTTGTATGATGAACATGCCGATTTCCCATTCTGCCTTGAGCAAATGGTTCCCCCTGACAGTAAAGTGAAAATTGAAAAACTCATGGGCACACTTTACAACAAAAATCGGTATGTGGTACATATCCAAATGTTGGTGCAATGCCTCGCCCAAGGCTTGGTGTTGAAGAAAATCCACAGGGGTATTTCTTTTGCTCAAAAATCATGGCTTGAGCCGTACATGCGACTCAACACAGAGCACCGACAAATGGCAACACAGCAGTTTGAAATTAATTTTTTTAAATTAATGAACAACTGCATCTATGGCAAGTCCATGGAGAATGTCCGCAAATACCGTGACATTAAATTGGTGAATGTCTGGGAGGGGCGGTGGGGTGCCCGGCGGTACATTGCCAAGCCAAATTTCAAATCGATCAAAATTATCGATGAGGATTTGGCTACTATTGAAATGAGTAAAACCAGCGTGACCATGGATAAGCCCATTTACTTGGGTCAAGTCATTTTAGACTTTTCTAAATCGGTCATGTATCGATTCCACTATGAGTTTGCCAAACGCCATTTTGAGGACGTTTCTCTTTTGTATATGGACACGGACTCATTCATTTACCACATTCGCCACTGCAACCCCTATAACGTCATGAGGCAACATAGTGACTGGTTCGACACCTCTTGCTATAGCGCTGACAACGTGTTTCAGCTGCCCATAAAAACAAAAAGGAAATGGGCGTTTTAAAAGATGAATGTGGTGATTCCATTATGACGGAATTCGTAGGTTTGGCTTCGAAAATGTATGCTTATCGCACACTCGACTGTAAGGAAGCCAAAAGAGCAAAAGGTGTAGGTAGGGCAGTGGTAAAATCGCTACGTGTTGATGACTATCTAGCGGTTTTACGCACGGGCAAAGCTATGTCTCATACACAGTGCAGGATACAATCCAGCAACCATCATTTGTATCTTGTGGAACAGAGAAAACGCACCCTCGCCTCCATGGATAACAAGCGTGTGTGGGCTGATGACCTGCTCACCAGCCTGCCCTGGGGTTATGATCGCAAGGAAGAGGAGGTGTGATTTCACTGTTTAATCGTTTATGGGACATGGCTTTTTGTAACTTGTAGATTTAGAATTTTGTAAATATTGGTTTCTGTCATTGTAAATAGTAGATTTTGTAAATAGTGACAATTCACTTGGACCTTTTGCTCTTTAAAAAGTTCTATGCAACCTTATTTTTTTTTAATTTTTTGATTGGTAAATAGTCTGATTCTTTTAACGCTGTACAAAGTTGAGTTTCTTTGTAAATATGAAATAAGTAAGATTTTTAGTAACTTTAATAACTAGTATTTAATTATTTTTCATAATGTAAATGATAAACTAAAAAGTTCTTTTGGGATGAGTGAGCATGTCGAGAATGTGCTTTTGGGAATAAATAAAGTGGTTGTGTTTGTTCCCAAAGACAGGTGTGAATGTATGAGTGGAGAGAGAGAAAGCTGATGTATATGGTTGACCAGAGCAAACACGGTGAGGTAGGGTGGGTGGGTGGGGAGGGGGTAAATGGTCACTTATATATTCATTTTGTTTTAAATAGTTTCGTTTTTTCATTGAAATGTGGCAGTCAAAAGACATTATTTTTGTAAAAACAGTCTTACCTGCAGTAGTCGTAGACCTCGACGTTTCTCCAAACACACATCAACACATTGCAGTATTATCAAGGTCAAGCACTCGCATCAACATCATTGTCAAATCTCAACTTTCGACATACATCAAATGGAAAAAATATGAAAACAGCAAAATGGAAATTCCATGTTTCCATATCACCAAAACAGCAAAACTTAAAACGGACATTTTTAAAAACTGGAAATGGCCATGTGTGAAATTTGAAAATTCAAAAACTTCAAACGGACATTGTTTAAAATGTGTCATCAGCAAAATGGAAAAATCCATATCATCAAAAACGTTAAACTTGAAACGAACGTTTTCAAAAACTGTAAATTGCAAAATGATAAATGACAGTGTGTGGAATTCATCATGTGTGAAATGTGTAAAATGAAAAAATCAGCCATCAACATCACGATTTCTTAAAATTAAAAATAACAAAACATCGTGCTCTGGAAAACTTTTGTTTTTATTTCATAGTCATAGTGAATTGACAAAAGAAAAATAGAATACAAACAAATCCCAATTCCTCACTCCTCAATGTTTATGTCCATGCATCATCAACTTTCCTTTCATAGCACTCATGACAATCAGGGCTGCCATTCTTTCACCCACTGAGGCATCATTGGATGTGAAACGTTGTTTAGCTTTCTTCAATAACAATTTATCTGCCACATGTCTTAAACCAGGATGACTATGGCGATAAGAAAGGTCATGTTCCTTGCATGCTTGATCCAAAAGATTAATGGGTACATCACCACGTTGTAAACGTTTTTCGAGACGAGTTCCAGGGCCACAAAAACGATAACCTGGAAGATGGATTTCGAAAGGTAAGTATTGAATCACTTTGTCAATGACGCCATTGCCAGTACAGGTCTGGCATATCCTTTTCCATCGATGGTAAAAAGGTTTGGTCTTCCTCCTCCTCTGTGGACGATGTTTGTGTTTGTTGTTGTTGTTGTTGTTGCTTTTTCTCGCCATGACACCCGTGGAATGATTCAACAAAGTCTTTACATGGACTTTTATGACCGTGATACAGTTTCACTAGCTGGCAAGTCGCACACTGACGCATAGACGGTATTTTTGCCATGGCCACTTGCTTATGGTGATCGTAATCCGTACAGGGTTGCAATTCACTCAACACAGGGTCTTGAGTCCATGATTTTGGTACATGTTGCCAGATTTCTTTGACAGCGTTGGCGGCCACATAATAAATGAACGACTTGGGCAGCGCCAAGAGTTCCTCTTTGGTAAAACTGTCTAGTTTCTTTTTGCACACAAAGAACTTGCCGATGGCTTTGTCCGTAGCATTGCCTTTCTCCATGGTATCACGTGCTGTAGATGTTTACACGTCGCTTGTAGAAATCTCACTGGCGTCATTCACAGGTAAATCTTGAGTTATAATTTTGTTCAACAACTCCCAGCAGGCATGGGTGGTTAACCAATGAAAGAGATGCCACGCATGCGATAGGGCTGTATGGGTAATGTTGCCACAGGAACAAGTATCCATGAGCGTTTGCAGGGAGGGGCAGCCCAACTCCATGAGGTCGATACATTGACAGTAAGACGCCAAAAATGGTTGCAACCATTGACGTTTTTCATTACCTTTCACAAATACCACATTGGCCGAGGACAAGTGTGCTTTCATAACCACATCCAAATATTTATAGGAAATGGTTCCCTGATTCCAGTCTAGTTGCCTATGATTTTCAATCCACTGGGTTTGTTTACGGTCTTTTTCACACAACAAATCAAAAGCATGGGGTGGTTTAAATAGCAAATGCGTAGCTTGCGATATCCAAAACGTGGTACAATCGATCATGGCCACTTGTTTAAATATAAATTTGTTGTCACCAATTTTAAACCCTTGGCAATCCACAATGAGTGTGCGCAACATGTTGACGCTTGCCTGGACCAAGTTCAACTGACGACTGACGGACGATCAGGTGTGATCATGACATAGACTTACCTGCCATGCTAGTTTCAAAATTGAGGTTAGGGTAGGACAGGGGGACATGCAAAAATAAGAATTTAAGAATTATATCATCATTTTATTATCATAACACGTCTTACAGGCTTTTCTCATTTTAGGATAAGGACGATAGCAACTGATACAACAATATAGTCTCTTGTGTTTGTAACGTCCATAACACCGATGATGTCCCAACGTCTCTAAACTAGGCGTTTTTGATGGTGATCTGCTCACCGAAGCACCATGGATACCATACGGCCCACATGTATCGTAACTTGTTTTTTTTTCATCACCCAGAGACACAAGCGAGGGATAGCTTGAATGACAGGGTATATTTCCCACTTTCATTCTGCACAGGTAGGGGCAGGTGGGTGACCAGCGCTGATGTTCCTGCATGGGTTCATCGCCCTCCTGCCATTGGTCTATGATGATGGGACAAAAGGCACATTTCACTTCATCTCTCGTTTTTAAATAGTAGAATCCAGCAGCCGCCAAGGCTTGAGGGTTTATGAAAGGCACTGGCCACGTGGCAAAAGTCTTGAAACGTTGTTCCTCAGAGTTTACATTCATGGATGTGACGTCTCTTGAGGCTTTAAAGCAAGACATGACTGAGTGGCTTGACGTGGGATGACCTGTTATTTATACACTCGTCACTTGGTTGGACAGTGGATAATAGTTGACTTGTTTGTGATGAATAATCAGACAGTAGGCCGTCGTATTGGCTGGTACATTGTCATGCGTTTCAAAATCTAGTCGAATGTCGATATTGGATGGCTTGACAGACTCTTCCAGGTAAGAACAGTCAAAAACAATCAGTGGTGCTCTTGCCTTAAACGCTTGGGGTAGTAGCATGGGGCCGTTCTCTTTTTGATAATACGACCATCGAAATTTAGAAAACAAGTCGTACAGGGGGCCAAACTTATTTTTTGAAAAATCCAAATCCAGTCCTTCATAGGGAAACACAGCTCCGTTGAGGAAAAGACGTGCATTTCTCAATTGCAGGTGATCAAATTGCGTGGCATCTTTGGTTTGTTGATACTTGCGATTCGTTTGAAAACCTACAATCAGGTAGAGAGGTCTCTCTGTATAGCGAGCTGTTTTTACAGACCAACTGTGTGTGTTGGTGGTGGGCAATAGCGGATACTCATGGAGTGCCCGGCTTCTAAATTCCATGGGTAGAGGCATATCTCTCTTTACCATTTTGAGTATGTCCAGTTTTTTGCTATCGTTAAGGGTCACATGAGGCACTTTCCATAGCAAGCGTTGTAGTTGAACTTTTGAATCGATGGGGGCATTGTCGGCTCCCTTGAGTGCATTATTATCACTCCTGTCTCTCACCAGATAAAGCACTTGCCTTGCGTTGACCACAATGCGTTGGTGATCTTCAGCAAAGCCTAGAATCAGTTTAAGAGGTAAATATCCAATAAAGGTTCCATCGGTGTGTACCATCCAGTCATTGGTCGAGTCAGGACACCAACCTGCCATGCAAAGTGTTTTACCTTCTTCCTCACTATAAGAGGGGTATAGTTTCATGACACTGGAAATGCCCACATTTCGAGTGCTATCCACCACGATATCGTTAATGACATAACGTACTTCAGAAAACAGAAAGGCTAAACCATGGTTGGCCAACTTGGATGTGGTAGGTGTAGAGCCATCGGCTTTGGTGAGCCGACCTTCAATCTGAATGACACTTTCATGCGGTAGGGTGTAAATATCTTGGTTGTTGATAACAAATTGAATTTCATCATTGTTATTGAGTCCAGGTGTTTGAGCTTGATAGGAATGGAGATCAATTCTTACCACTCCTGGTTGCTCCTCGATGCGGTTCGCTATCTCTAGGATAGAATTCATCATGAGGGTTGACGTGGTAACCCAAATGCTGTAAAATCTGCTTGTTCTGAGATGTTAACGTGTATTCACGTGGCAAACAACTAACACCATTCCTAGACGGTGTTGTTGCTTTATACACAAACTTCATAGTGGCTTTAGCACCAACTTGTAAGTCACTGGTGTGGTAGAATCTAGATCAATGAGTTGTTGATCTCTATTGATCAGTCTTAATGTTATATTACTAATACTATCAACAGCCACAGAATGAAAAAGCACCACTGGAGGGTTTTCACGAATAATATAGCCATTGGGCGATGTCACAATAAAGTCATAAAGTGAATGCGATGGTTCTTGATTGGTGTACACTTGGCTAATAATATTACACGTCACCGACACATGATGGTCCTCAATGAATTTCACTTTATGGTCTGATTCATGTTTTTTGTTGGGCTCCAACACACGTGGTTTAAATCCTAGTAATGGACCAATGGAATCGGGGTGTGTTTTAAAGTCAATGTTGAATGAAGAGAAAATACTGCAGCGATGAGTGTTGGTATTGCCTACAAGTTCAAACTTGTGCGTTCCGTCGATAAATGACTTTAAACCATATTGATTGATCAACACCACATAAATGTGTTCATAAATATCATCGATCGTGTATCCACCAGAGTTCAAGGTGAGCACAGAATCATCATAGTAAAACTTGTTGTTCACATTTTCACGTATGTTGTATATTCGATTGTACGTTTCAAGAGAAACAAGTCCTAAACCATAGGGTTTTTCACTCAATTCGATAGGCGGGTAAAAGTCTAGGCTGACTTCAGGTCCACGTCCATGCACTGTAAACGTTTTACTTTCTGCCGACATACTGGTGGCGTTTTTGCTTATGCTGCGTCTTATATAAAAAAATTAAACACAAACGTCCACACTGTTGGCTGTTAAACGTTTGCTCTCGTTTCACATTATAATATATCTTGATCCTGTTTCCAAAATAGGTCACTAGTTCCATGGGCGGGGGCAAATTCCCAAAACTGTCAAAGTACCATACCGTGGATCCCTCTTTGACATAAGCTACATAATGCGTTCCTGGTCCTCGGTGATCATCCAAATTGACAACAGCACATTCCTGTTTCCAAGGTCGTGGGGGTAATTGGTTTCGCATAAACACACCTCGAAAATGAGAAAGCTTTAGTTGTTTAGCATAGCTTTCCACTTGTTGATGCGTCAGGGCATGTCTCGCTATGGCAGAGGTTTTTTTTTTTTAATATTTCGAAATGGTGAAATCCCAAATCCTTGTTGATAAAAGGCTGGCTTTAAATTGGCATTTCTAGCCCCCATGGCAATCGCTTCCATCGTTTCATTGTGTCGCTGACTTTCTTTGAGTTGTTGCTTGCCCTGCTGCGCGGCTTTAATGGTTTTCGCCACTGCACTGGCACCGCCCAAAAGTGAACCCAGAGCAGCCAACCCGGCAAATAATGCAGGTAAAAATCCAGCTCGTTTGGGGACTGGAATCACTCGCCCTTGGTTTGAAACCTGTCGCCGACGTTTTGGAATAACCTGTCTCTGTGCTGCTCGAAGGGCTTTCCTTATGGTCAATACATTATTTTTTCTTTTTTTCTTTCGCAAGGGCTTGTCCATGAATGTTGAAAACCCAGGCTTTGCCAAGGACAAAGTCCTTTTTTTAGTCTTTCTCACTGCATACCTTTGTTTCACCATGATGATAATGACCAACAACCTTTCACACGAAAGTTTAAATCACAACTAACGTCAGATGGTTATTTCATGGCTGTATATTCCAATTCCACATAAAGTGGGAAATCGTTTATGGTTTTTCCCGCTTGCTTTTCATCCCATGTCAACATGAGGTGAAAGGATAATTCGTCACCAGCATTGACCATTTCATGGTTATGGACCAACATCCTATGACTATTTATCTTTATTTGTAAATGGTTCTCATCAGGTATGGCATATTTGATGTGAATGGTTCCATCATAGTGTAATCGATAGTGGCTTAAACCCGAAGCAAGCACATAGGTCAAGTGCTGATCATGGACTAGCGGTAAATGGTTTCTGTCATTCACAGGTTTTTCATTTGTCAGATACACTAAAAACACAGATGGGATAAATTTATAAAGCCTTTTCATTTCATGGGTCACGTAACGCTTGGTACAAACATCGTCTTCGTCTTGTGGGTCTTCCACGTGAATAATCCGATGGTGATTAGCGCTATAGCCATTCACCATAAGCTGGGGCACTTTGTCATAAAACTCATACACTTTGTTATCCACATACTTTTTCGTAGTAACGTCTGTAGACACTTGAGGATGTTTTACATGGGTTAACCGCTTTCCCTTAAAGTCATAATCTCCCTGTTTTGTGCGTGGCACTACTGACCAATCCACATAGTGTTTATTAGCAGGATCTGTTTCTTGTTTAGGATCATGTATGGGGACAGGCCTAGCTTTGGCCATCAACGCACGTCCAAAGACATCCATCGTCAACCTGTAGTACCAGTCTACTGTTTCTATGACAAGGCTCGGTGTCCTGTATATAGACAGCCTGCTAGCCTGTCTAAGCCTTAGTTGAAATGAAGATTATTAAGCAGCAAGAGTCATTCCCCGTGGGGGACATGGTTTCCCATCTCTGTCCCACATCACGTGAACAACGCCATGGTTCACTGTTTCCATCTTCCATTCGCTGCATCATTGTGGGGCCTTCCGGCTGTGGAAAGACTAATCTTTTGCTAACGCTCATCACAGCGCCCAATGGTCTGCGTTTTCAAAATATTTATATTTTTGCAAAATCTCTCTACCAACCCCTCTACGTGTTTCTGGATCAAGTCATGTCTGGATTACAAAAAGAGAATATGGGTTATTTTACATTTTCCATGCAAGAAAATGTGATTTCACCGGATGAGGTAAAGCCTGATTCACTCATGATTTTCGATGATGTATCCACTGAACGTCAAGGCATCATTCAAAGCTATTTCAGCATGGGTCGACACAAACATATCGATTGATTCTATCTTGGGCAAACGTATTCAAAAATGTCCAAACAGTTGATTCGTGACAATGCCAATGTCATTGTTTTATTTCGTCAGGACGAGAGGAACAGTCGTCACATTTATAATGAACATGTGACTCCGGATATGACCTTTCAAATGTTTACAGAATTGTGTGCCAAGTGCTGGAACACTCAACGTCATGCCTGTTTAGTGATTGATAAACAACGTGAACTCAACCAAGGACGGTATCGCTTAGGGTTTGATCATTTTATTGCTATTTAAGGCCCTGTCTCATTCCCCATCAAGTCATTTGTCAAGACACCATGGCGTTAGCAGAGAGTCAATTGAAAAAGCATATTATTAGAGCAAAAAATACTATTCGCCAAAAGTTTCGTCAATTGAAACAATCACGTGCCAATCATGCTTTGTTTATTCAACAACATTTAGCACCTCCGCTAAAAGCCATGTTGAAACCCTCTTTCAAGCCATCTGAAACGCTACCCACCGTTTCACAAGCCACGCAGACGCTGCACGAGGACCCTGAGGAAGAGGAAGAGGAACAGGAAGATTTGACTAGTGTTAGTGAAGTTGAGGATGAGGAGGAACAAGTGTTTACGCCTCAAAAAAAGGCCGCGCCCCTTGCAGAGTTTTTGAGAAAAAAGAAATCCTTGGCCATGGTCGAAACACCTTGCCCTTCCAGATCGTCTCCGTTTTCACAACTCTTGGCCACCCCTCAACATAAAGCTCAACTGAAAACCATTTTAATAAAATATTATGGATCAACATTGGAACCCTATTTCACCGATCTATTTATTGGAAACACAGATACCACGTATGGTGTTCGCTATGAGGATGATAGTTTTAAAATTGGCGATTCATCCATTAAATTTGCTCGTACTAAAGCTGTCATTAAAAACATCAACTATAAATTAACGCCAGGACTGTTAAAGCTGCTCTTTTCTCGGACCCCCTCTTCCCATGATTATACGTCAGAGGATCTTGACAAATATAAATCCATTTTATTGGATACCCATGCCCACAAAAGACAGTATGATCCCACGCAACAAGTGAATGCCAATATATCTCAAAAATATAAAACCATCATTGCAAAAATGTTTCCCACCAGTCAAAGTACTCGTCGTAAAGCATCCGCTTCGGGAGTGACATTTAAACCATTAAAACCCCTTGTGGATGTTACCTACTGGCACAATCCCAATAAGCTCGTCCAGCGGCTACAGTTGTTGCATGCCTCACGTCAAGCTGGCCATACCGGTCACGATTGGGAAATTCAAGAAATTGAACAAGAACTTCGAAATGCCAAAATTATTGTTTAAGCCCTCACCCATTAAAATGGGTATTGCTCACGAGTTGCATCGCCCAGCTAGGCGTCACTATCCGCGACTCAAGGTGATTTCACGAGGTGTGGATGAACTTTGGCAGGCTGACTTGGTTGAAATGATACCCTATGCTGGCGTTAACGACGGTGTACGCTATATGTTGACCGTCATTGATGTCTATTCCAAAATGGCCTTTGTTGAACCTGTGCGTCGCAAGTCTGGCCCACTAGTTACCAAGGCCTTTCAACATATTATTCAACACTCCAAACGTCAACCTCAGCTGCTACAAACCGACCAGGGGAAAGAATTTTTCAACAAGGATTTCTCCAGTTTTCTCAAATCTAAGGATATTCACCATTACACCACGTACAGCAATCTGAAAGCCAGTGTGGTCGAGCGGTTCAACCGAACATTGAAAACCCATATGTGGAAAGCGTTTACCGCTCAGGGCACGTATCGCTGGTTTGACATGTTACCTGAGCTAGTATCACGTTACAATGACACCAAACATAGAACGATTGGGACCAAGCCACGTCTCGTAACTAAAAATATTCAGCGATTGGATAAACTGTTTAACCCCATAAAAACAGCTGATCCTAAACGTCACCGACTGAACATTGGGGATTTTGTTCGTGTGAGCAAATTTAAGTCTGCCTTCAATAAGGGCTACACGCCTCAGTGGGGGACTGAACTATTTCGAATTCGTCGAGTCTACTTGGACACTCCAGTCACCTATTTACTCGAGGACATCAACCATCAACCCATAAAAGGTAGATTTTATCTACATGAACTTCAGAAAACAGCATTTCCTCAGCACTATCTTGTGGAAAAAGTGTTGAAACAAAAAGGAAATAAACTCTACGTCAAATGGTTAGGGTTTAACTCTACGTTTAATTCCTGGATAAATAAATTACATGTTGTGTGAACCTGTGTACTTTTTATTTATTCACCCATGTTGTACACCACCTATAGCTCTATGTATACAGCGCTCCGCGCTTCATGCATGTTCATACATGTTTGTCTTTCCCTTTCCTCCTGTGTTCTCTCATACATCACCCCCTCCCCTCTCCCTCCCTTCACCTCCCACCACTGCTGTTTGCAGCTCTTGCCTATCTATTGGTTGTGACATCATTCCGACAAGCTGCATCATACTTTTTACTGATTCAGCGATTCCCACGCTTTGAACATTCTCTTATCGTGCACGTGGACAGATAACACCCAAGCGAACACCTGTGCCGGATCAAATTTCACGTCAACTTGCATTTTGTCACGTACGAAGCAAGACAGGATGTAACTTGTTAACAGTTATCGCGCATGTAGATAGATAACGTCCCAAGCGAACACCTGCGGTAGATCAAATTTCACGTCAACTTGCATTTTGTCACGTACGAAGCAAAACAGGATGTCACTGGTTTAGCCTACATGTGGTTTCACACATGTGTGCACGCCTTTCGCACTTCCCTGCCACCACGATGATCATTTTTCCATTGCACCTGTTGTCAAATCAGATCAACGCCTTCCAATAATCTCAAATGACCTTCACCTCCTGCTCGTCGGCAAGTTTATTTTTCTGTACTCGCTTCGACCAACATAGAACCCAGTTCTCATCACCGTTTACACGTTAAAGGTAAAATATCAGAAAACGCACCCTCGCTCTGTCATACACCGACTCGTCGAAATATCAATTGATCTATTGAACACAGCCACCTTGGTCAGCGATAGGTTTGTTGAAACACACACATCCAGCAGTATCGTCTCTCTCAACCACCACGCTCCATGAAAATTATAAACAAGTAAAGAAAAAGAAAACGTTTTTTCAACATGTATGGCGTTAGGCCCTTTGTGAATTATCTTTTTGGAAAAAAAATATCTACCACATTTGAAAGGGGGCGTTAGCCCGAGTCCTAGGACACCTCGTACACGTCTCTAGCGTTATTGGTTCGTGAGATATCGGCAAAAATCACAAAAAACACGTGTTTACCCCAAAATCGCGTTTCCAAAATTTTTTAAAATTACAACGAGTAGTTCATAGCAAAGAGGACGTCACTCCGAGTCCTTGGACCCATCGTACATGCCTCTAGCGTTATTGCTTCGTGAGATATCAACAAAATCACAAAAAACACGTGTTTACCCCAAAACCGAGTTTCCAATTTTATTAAAAATTATAACGAGTGGTCCATAGGAGAGAGGACGTCACCCCGAGTCCTTGGACCTGTCGAACACGCCTCTAGCGTTATTGGTTCGTGAGATATAGCAAAAAGTCTAAAATCACGTTTTTACCCCAAAATATTCTGTTTCCATCATTCTCAAAAACTTTAACCTATTACCAAAATACACAGGGTTTCGAGACAAGCCATTTGACACGTCATAGGACCAAATCCGACCATGCATTCGTGAGATATCGGAAAAAGTCTAAAATCACGGTTTTACCCCCAAAAAGCCTGTTTCCCTCATTCTCAAAACTTTAACCTATTAATAACATGTATAGGGCTTCGAGACAATCGATTTGACACGTCACACGTCCAAATCCGACCTTGCGTTTGAGATATATCGACAAACTTCGTAGGAAAGTAGGCGACTATCTGGCTCTCTCCTCACCACCAAAACCTCTTCTTATCAATCATTTTTTTTCAAAGAGCTCGCCCTCTTACAAAAATCCCAAGTGCGCATGCGTAAAAAACAAAAACAAAAATGTTCATCCATAACGGCAGCCAGAAAAACGCATGAGCGATATGAGCAACCACGTTTAAGTTCATTTTAGCAGCGCACCTTATACATGTCGCATTTGAAAAGAGACTTTCACTAAAAAATTACAATTTCACCCCCTAGTAGGGGTAGGTTTTATTTAGGGGTTGAAATGAGTGGTCCATTGGAAAGAGGGCGTCAGCTCGAGTCCAACGACACCTCATTTGTCAAAATCCGACCCTGGGTTCGCCAGATATGAATAAGCAAATAGTGTGTACTAACTTTTTGAGCACCTTGTGAGTTAGAATCGGCACTACTCCACTACTGTTCATATATCACATCTTCTTGCCTTTTCTAAGATAAGCCACTTCCTCTACCGCTAGATCCTCCTCCATGGATTCCACAGATTAGTACTCAAATATGCATAGTTCATGATCTCACCACCTAAGCGCTACTATGATAAAAATGTCACATTCGCCCCCAGAAATCTTGACAACAAAGTCATTTGGAGGGATTTCTGATACACATTTAACCCAAATATCCATAAGTACGTTAGATACCAAGTCCAAGACCATATACGTCTTCAGTAATTGGAGCAACATCTTCATGAAGACCCTTCACAGGATTTTTCCATTTTTGTCGACAAGGGTGCTGAGATGTTATATCCAGTCAGGCATTCTTTCATACATAGTTCCACCAAACCCTCCACTGTGAAGACCCTTGGCAGCATATTCATCTTTTGCAAATCTTCATTCATGTGAAATGTCTGTTCTATCTTGAACTTGGGAAGAGTCACATCAACTTTTGTTCGCCTCAGTCCATTTTGAATGCAGTGAGGTTCACAGTCCGAGAGAGTTCATCCAGTTCTCTGCTATCTCCACAACCTCGTGGCAAGAGAATCAACATGAGGAATTTATCTCCCTGGTAGTCCAGCTGAATTGCTTGGTAGTCAAGGAAGTTACCATACATATAGCTTAATAGCTATCTGTTGTATGCACCATATCCATATTTGTCCCATCATTGCATGACATATGAAACTGCTCAGATCTTGTATCTCTCGAGTTGATTTACTTTGTCCAGTTGCCATTGAAGTACATTTCATTAACTAAAACTGCACGAGTTACTGTGGTTACTGCATCATTATGTAGGGTCTATCATAACCAGTCTTCATATCTCCATATAATTACCATATTTAGACTTCTTGAATACTAAAACTTAGACATCATATTTCAATTATACAAAATTACTGTACCAAATCAAATTAACAGATGCAAAAACCAAGGTAAATTATGGTCAACAGATATTTAAAAAAACAGAATTAATGGATTGACTAAAAATAAGAGAAGAAAATTAAATAACATTCTCACTAAAAGATATGTACATTACAGCAAACCAACAAATGTACCCTGTGAAAATATATCCTAAGATAGATCACAAGATAGACATAATATGCCTCAAAACATGAATCATAATAATAATGAAGTCGCGTAACACGCCCCCTACACATTTAATTCCAAATATACATCCATCACATACACACTTCTTACACACATAAGAATATACATGAATATAATTAACTAAATCATAAACTCTGCATTCATAATACCTATCTCTAAATGCCAGGCGTAGATGTACATATACTTCCGTAATAACTGTACATTATATGTACCATACAGAATTCTCCCTTCATCTTCTAGAACATTATGCACAAGGACCTATCCTTTTTTTCTACTCTTATAATTCCTTACTTCCACATCCTGTGTTCCCAGTCTACTGGGATCTCCCTGCAGATTTCCACCCCTGATCATCTGGTTACACACATCAAATCTACTATTTCCTACTTCCAGCCTTTCCTCATCCTCTACTCTACATTCACGTAACATCTCCTTTAACTGCTGGTCATTCTCATCTAAGCTACTATCACCTACCAATTCCCTTAATTGCTGCACATCTATTCTACCATCATCTATTTCCAGCCTTTCCTCAACTTCTATTCTAATTTCACCTACAATTTCCTCTACCTGCCGTTCATCAACTCCAATTTCACCTAACATCACCTCTAACTGTGGTTTCTTCTCCTCTTCTACTGCTTTATCAATAACCTCTACCTGCTGCTCCTTCTCATCTAATTTCTGGCAAACATTCCTACTTATCTCCTGATTATCGTTCTTTATTCCTCTACCCCTAATCTAATCTTCTCCTTATGAATCTCTCCTCATCTCCTCCCTAAATTGAAAACGTCAACTTAGAACACCTTCCAGACTATCCTTCTCCTTAATACTTGTACCAGGGTTTACCACAGCCACCCTTGTACACTTTACCCTACCACTCTCACCATCACTATCTAACAAAGTATCAACCTGCGCCCCCAACACATTCAATTCCACAATAGAAATCCCATTAACCTTTGCGGATTGTACCTTTTCCTCTACTAAATCTTCTAAGAGATCACTCTTTATATCTAGGTCATAAGTTCCGGACAATATAGTATTAGCGGATATAATATCAGACTGATAATCTGACCTGTCATTACCATCTTATTCTAGTTTAAATTTCCCCTAGACTCATCCACTGTTTCCACATTTCGACTCCTATCATTGTTACTCTATTGTCTCCTCTCCTCTCTTCTATCCTCTACATTTTCTTGTCTATTACGGGGATTATTCCTTTGATAATTATTATCATTCCGCCATCTATTATTTCTATTATTATGATTTTGATAAGGATTACCTTGTCTATGATTCGCTTGATTATTAGAGGAATTTAGTTGTTGATTATTATCCCTATAGTTATAATTAATTATCTCGACCTCTCTGGTCCTGATTTATGCGGCTCCCATAACCACTTGCTTGATTCTCACTTCTTCCCCCCAATGCATCGAAGCTCCCCAATAAGTTCTCTAATTCCGATATATTAGTAACTTTTTGCATACATGACGCCTCCTTTACTCTATAAGGAAAATGCCTAAGCAACAGCCTTACTACATCATCATCCTTAGCCATCCCATCTAAATATTTACATATTAACACTTGGCTCAGAAAATATTCAGTCATACTCATACCATCTCTACTATCGTATTGTCCAAATATCACTCTTTCTCTTAATTGTGCTTGTATTGTTTCGTTTCAATATTTATCACAAAATTTCTTCCTAAAACTACTATAACTATCCAATGAATTCCTATATATTAGGAACCAGTTCCGAGTTTCACCTACAAAAGCTTGATCTAATAGTTCTAAAACTTGACTCCACTCTATACTCCCTTCATTAAGTTTATCTTTAAATCTATTCTCTACAATTTCCATAAATTCCATAGGGCAACCCTGTTTATTGTTAAATTTCGGTAACTCTAGTTCTTTCAGATTATTCACTCCTAATAAACCCACTCTAACTTGACCATTCTCATGTTTTATTTGAGACTTTAATCTCACTTCCATATCTAATATCCTCTCACCAGTCACCTTTTCAACCTTCTCAATTTTCTCTAGAATAAGTTCCTGTACCCTTTCCAATTTATTATCTGCTTCTCTAGTCATATCATTTAATTTCTCTGGTATTTTCGTTTCAATTTTCATCATTTTCTGATCTACTTCTTTTATAATTGCTTCCGCCTTTTCCTCCACCATACTCCTTACCTCACCTCTAATTTCCTGTTTTACCCCCTCAATACTATGCTGTAACAATCCATACTTCCTATCTAACTCCTCATTAACATGCATTACTTTATACAATTTCTTACTCAACTCCTGATTATTCTTATCAAATTTTTCATTCATTTGTTTTATCATCTCCTGATTATTATCAAATGTTTTATTCATTTGCCTTAACATCTCCTGATTATTCTTATCATTTTTTTTATCCATTTGCCTTAACATCTCCTGATTATTCTTATCCAATTTTTCATTCATTCCCCTTAACATATTTAGGATATCCTGCACCGGCATTAACACATCCTGTACTGGCCTTACAACATCCTGTACTAGTACATCAGTCATCTCTCCTTCCATCACACTACTGCCAGTCTCATTCCCATCACTCTCCAACATGCACACCACCACATTTTCTCCATTCATCTCCATCCTGCTACAACTCACTCCATTCCCATTCATTATTCTCATTCGTTCATCCTCCATGTAAATACGTACACAATAACCTATCCCTCAGATAACACTTGGACAAGTCACACTCTCCTACTCCCACACTGATGTATCCTGATTCTCGAGTCCCACGTTAAGGTGCCAACTGTAATGTTTTTTACTAATGGTTCCCCTAAGTTGTTGTTATTAAAAGGAATGTTAAAATTATTACGGAAAGGGTAAATATAAGAACCAACAACCAATCCCACCATTAAAGTAACACCTGAACAAGTTTTATGGATAAGAAGAAAAATCCGGGTGGGCGCCAACTCATATACAAATAAAATCTATGAGTAATCAATCTCTTGTTAAATGAAATAGAAACACAAGTCCTCTACAATCTCAAGGGGTAGGGTATTTCTGAATACCAACCAAGATACCATCAGTGAGGAAAGCAAGTTTAGATATCTACTGCAATATACAATCCATTACAGGGAATGTTACTTACGGTTGGAGGAGAAATATGCATATCATATATAATATATTTGTTTTGCTCCAGTAAAAGTATATGATTTCCTAGATCTTTCTTTATTAAAAACAATCTTCTCTACTAGAAGCATTACGGGACCAGCAATGATAAACAATCCAGACACGTTCATTCAGTGTAACAAAATCTTCCAGTTCACACATACAAGCACATACCCATATCATCATCTCCAAAACTACCATAATGATTTTTAAAAATCCTCCTACATCCAGTGTTCATATATCACATCTTCTTGCCTTTTCTAAGATAAGCCACTTCCTCTACCGCTAGATCCTCCTCCATGGATTCCACAGATTAGCACTCAAATATACATAGTTCATGATCTCACCACCTAAGCGCTACTATGATAAAAATGTCACACAGCTGCCAGCAGGAAGGGGCTTGATGTCACTCCAAAAACAACTCGTTTGTGTCTATATGTTTTATTTTCTCTTTTCCCAACATTAATCTCAAAAAATCTCGATCTTCTGGTGCAACCGAAACTTGCAGGAAAGCCTTGCGAATATCAGCAATAACTCCAATTGACTTCTTTCGAAACTTGTGTAGGAGAGATGGAAGAAGTTGGATCAGATTTGGACCCTTTTCCAAACAATCGTTGAGTGATGGGTTGTTACCTCTTCTAGCGGAAGCATCGAACACTGGTCGAACAGGTGTTGTTCCATAATCCTTGATTACAGGTCGATGAGACAAATAATGGCCACATATTTCAGTCTTATCACCATTAATCTCTTCTATTATCCCTTCAGCTAGCCAGTCTTGAAAGACTTTATCATATTCTTCCAAGTATCCGTTACTATCTAGCCTTCTCCTCGTTATATAAAGGCGCTTCACTGCCATCTCGTACGAAGGATCCAAGGGAAGATGATCCTTCAACCATGGCAGTCGAACTTCGTATCTACCATCTTCTTTTATTTCTACGGTTTCAATGAAATTTAATCTAGCTTCCTCTTCAAGTTCGCATCTCTTCTTTTCAGTGATAGGATCTTCTATTCCCAATACGTCAAGTTCCCAGAGGTTGCTAACCTTATCTATATTCAGCATAATAGGTGTAGCCTTACTCATGCCACACCCCGAGCGTTGGTCTCTACCAAATACTGTCCACCCCAATGTAGTGCGCAACGCTGTCAACTCTCCCACCGTTTTAGGATCATTGGAGAAAATTGATCCTAGAAAATCAGCACCAATAAGGATCTCAATATCCCTATCCTTTCCTACATCTAGATGGGACAGTCCAAGTTTCACGACTTGCTCTGTTGTAAGGCGAGGAACCTGACTGCAAATAACAGGCTGACTAAGAGCAGTCAGTCTCAGTTGACAGGAGTAATCGATATTACGAAGAACAAGTTCAAATACCGGTACCCCATGTTCCACCGAACATCCAGTTCTGCCACCAAACACAGCATGGCTTAAAGTAACCTTCCTGACTTCCTTGAGACCCAATATCTCTGCCAGTTCTTCTTTAATGTAAGAGTGCTGCGAGGCAGAGTCTAGAAGAGAGCGTACAAGCTCTATATTATACCCGTGAACAATCTTAACCAAAACTGTTTGTAGATATACACAGGAGGAATTTATGCAGAAGTTCGTCACTGACCTGGCCTGAGATGAGGCCTGCGTCTCTGTTTCAAGATTCCTTTATGAAAAATCACACTAACTGGATAATGCTGCCGCTTACATAACTTACAGGAGAGGCGAGTATGGCATCTTCTTGCAACATGACCAATCCTGAGACATTTGAAGCATGTGCCATTCCTTGACAACCTGGCCTTCCTTTCTTCGAGAGTCATGTTCTTTGCTTCCGTGCATCCCGATGAAGTATGTTTCTCTTCGTCACAAAAAGCACATGTACCTCCCACTCCCCCAGTTGATACCACTCCCTGAGCAGTAGGAACATCACACCGTTTCAAGGGTTTTGAAATTTGTTTCTTTTCCGCAGTAACGTTACCTAACTTTCTAGTGAGTTGTATGTACTCTTCATTTTCTACTTCAGATTTCAAAAATGTCAAAAGGTTTTTAAGCTTATCTTGTGACCCATTTTCTTGTATACAATCTCCTCTTCTCTGCCACACACGAATTAATTCATCCGTCAAACAAGACTCTACCAGGGGAAATAGTAATGCAGCATAATTATCGGTAGTCAGGCCCATTGACTCTAGGGACCTAACATTAACCTCAATTCGATCATACAATACTGAAAGGGAAGGTTTTTCTGTTACCAGATTTATTATGTCCCTCACGTAAAGATCTATCATTAGATCTTTTCGCTTGCCACGGTGGGTGAGTGGTTATGGTGTCGGACTACCAACCCCAAGATTGCAGGTTCGCCCCTGGCCATGGTAAGTGATTTTTGAAGGCGACAAAAATCACGATACTCATGTCATACGTTGTTGGCATGTTAAAGAACCCATTTGAATTCAGTAAGCCGTGTTCAATGGCAAAATTAATCTCGGGATTTTCCGCCAACACAAAGTTCCTCCATTCTCTACTTGAAAGCGCTGTAGTGTCAAGGAGTTTAGATATCTAACCTCCTTGACTTTCATAGCGTTCAAAGGAATGACGAAATTCGACATGCAAGCTACCCTCTGGGTGTCTATTAACAAAGCTTGCACCAGGCACCCGAGGCCATACGATATTATTATTATTATTAGATCTTTTCGACCATAGCGGGCTTCTAACGACTGTACAGCCTTGCTATAATTCTCGGCAATAGGAGGAAAACCACTCACAAGATCATACGACCTTGTTCCAGGTGTCATAGATTCTCTTAGATATAGAATCTTTTCTGCAGCTTCCAAATCAACACTCTCATGTATTCGCTTGAACTGGGACCAAAATGATAACCAATGTTTAATGTCTCCTGAGAACTTCACAAGGGACAACTTGGGTAATTTACTAATCAACTTACCGGTACCAGTTTGAGAAACACTAGTTCTTATGGAATGAGTGTCACACGGTATTTCATATTCGTCTTTTTCGTACTTACACTTCACTGTTGTCCATTTATCTCGATATGTTTCGACTTCTTCATATTCCTTGTCTTCATCTTCGCTGTTGCATTCAAGTCCATGCCAAGCTTCGCGGATTCTCTCGTCAAGTGGAAACAGTCGATTGGCTTTATCTTCGAGTAGTTTAAAACTAATAAATATATCTTCCTGCTTCACATTTTCCTCCTTAATCTTGTTCTGGAACGTGTCAAAGGCTCTTGTGAACAAACGACGTAACTGTGCTCTTTCACTTTGTAACGCAGTCACTTCAGTCATGTTGATAGATTATGCTAGTCGATATCAAACAGTTATTGTGTTGTGTAACTTATGTTCTTATTTTACCTTCACTGTACGGCAATCAGTCCTCTCACGGTCGCCAAATGTCAACTCTAACCTCGTTCTAAATATAAACACCGTGCAGTCATATACAGGTTCCATACTTTATTTATCCACCGTAACCAAGACAACATAAAACATAAAACAATACCCTGTACATGATACCAATACCAAGAAATTAATTACTTTACCCTGACACTATTACCTCATAATAAATACATGCTCAAGAATGGAATACAATATACTTACGTTTACTGTATATTAAGGACAAATAAACTTCACCTAAATCCATACACACCAGAATGAGATGACACCCATCTCATCAACGTCGCAGTACGCTACTGAAGGCCAACTTTTACAAAATAAGTTTTAAAAGAATTTATAATCTTATGGCGACAAGATATTAAGTGCCTAACATAGGTTAGTTTACAATGTTGGGGAAATGTTTTAGACGAGGCTTAAAGCCACGCCTAATCCCAAAATTCACCGGAGTTCTCTCTTTTCACATCTTCAAGCTATGAAATTCAACTTCCATTGTCCACACTAACAACTGTAGTCATTGGCAACCAAGCGCCAATCGGATACGAGTTGTACGGCGTGCTCTGCCTACATGCGTGAAGAACAACTAATCTCACGTAATACGGAACACAACCGCTAGGCGGCATCACAAGTCAACTTCAGATATTCTTTCAAAGTTACAAGCGTAATCTGTGGTTACAAGTCTAGTACTGCCCCCGTAAAATGAATTATAAGGGATGAAAATGGGAATAATACATTTTTTCGAAGCCCATGATAAAATGTAACCAAGGAATATGATGGCTGGAACTTGGCAGAAACCAGCCGTGAGGCGACGTCGAGCAAGGAAGGAAATTCCGTCACGTGATTGTATTGCGCAATGGAAGTTTCTAGAAGCTTGGAATCGACATAGCAACAGCGAATATTCCCAGGCTTTGTTTAAATATTGTTATAAATTATCCCATTGGATATGAGCTTACAGCCAATAGGAAGAAGTTTTAGAGAAGACGGGAGTTCCAGCAACTAAATTTTTATGGATATTTAATTCATTTAAGCCCTTTGAGAGTGAATTTACATATTGGAAAAGAGAAGAATATGATAATAAAATATTGGAAATATTTTATAAGTCAATAGCAGGTCGCTATTGGAAGGAATAAGCGATTTGCTAGAGCCCGCGCGAATTCGAGAGGGAACTCGAAAAGGCGGCTAAAATCGGTAGACTTGGAGGGGAGACGCCAAGCACCGGGGCTCTTGTGTATCTGAACGTCGAAGAGGTCAGACGTGTGCGATTGGAAGAGAAAGGAGTTCCGAGTGGTTCACCGGTCTTGTAGAAGGTGACTCGTGGAGACAAGGCAATGGCGGAATCAGGAGACGACCGCGCCTTGAATCTAGGTGAAGTTGCGAGGATCACATATACCGCATTCACTTCGGTCTGATCGGCTTCAGAGATTTTATTTCAACTACATATTGTAGCTGACTAGCGGATATTGTATATTACGAACTTTCAGAAGTTTGAGAGAAGTATTTCAGCAATTATAAGCAGTTTTGTGAAGCGCGAGAAAAGTGTTTCTTTCCAGCACGATACGACACTTTGTCCGAGCGACTGCAGCTCAGGCAACAGCCACAAGTGAGTACGAGTGCATATTAATATTGCTTGTGTGGAACTGTATTACAACACTTAGGATGGAGATGTATTCCATAGTGAAGAACAATATTCAGTCTAGTATTATGAAGATTATTATGAACTAAATTATTATGTGCGCCAGGAGTATAAGCAGATAGAAGCAATATAGTCAACGATGGAGCTTCGTTAGAGGAGACTGTTCGTGAATGTCTACTTAGTGAGCGATCATGAGACCTGATGCACAACTCTATTCTAGTGCATTCTTGTCAATCATGAGCTCAACATTAACATCAGCGACTACAGAACGATGTTCAGATTCCATCTACATGAATGTTCGTTATACGAGTGAGGTCCAAGACTTTCTCTTCAAATGCCTTTTGAAGTGGAAAGCAGAACTTTCGACGCTACTCACTGTTATGATGAGACTGTGCTGTGACGGAGATAGAAGAAACATCAAGATTATCAAGAGGACCAGGGTTATCCCGGTCACAAGGAAGATGATGATTGGAGGCCCGCAGTTCGATTCCGGTCGGAGCTTGCTGTTTCCAGTGGGGGAATTCGTTCCTTTCCTGAGGTCACGAGTTCGTGGAGACGAGCTAGGATCCAGCCCAGATCTTTGGGAGATGTAACATCCGAGTATTTTGTTATACTCTATCTTGATCTTTTAGACTTCGAGACCAGGTAGCAGTGTTCACTAACCTTGTAGTTAGAGCTTGTAGTGACATTTTCTGAGCAAATCCTTTATCCATATTTCGATGCAGTATTTATGTACTCCATGTATAGCATTTTTATTCTTCGAAATTTATTATAGTGATCGTCTTGCGACGCTATTAACTTAGTTTGTTAGGAATCCAGTTTCGGAACTGAGATTTATTGACTTGTTCGAGGAACAAGCTTTTGTTATTTCCTTTAAGGAACAGTAATTTATTTTCGACGTTTTTGTATTCATTCTGAATGCAGGTGATAGACATGTTCGTCTATGTTACCCATGAAATTATTTTTTATTAGTTTAATTTGGGCATTTTATCCGTCGAGAAGAATCGTCAAGAAAGAAGATCTTGGTAGTGATATATTGTGAAATATCATGTCACATTGTGGAAAAGAAACATTTATCGTGGACACGATTATTATCGTCAGAACTCATAGACATTCGTTCTGAATGAAGAGAATACGATTATGACTAACTGTAAGTTTTTATTGAAGAAAGCTTTGAACTTTCAGTCATTTAATTTATTGGAAGCTAGAATCTTTTTGGAAGATTAATTATCATCCGACGTTAGGGTAGTTATCGTTCGATATCCTCGTCGTGATAGATTCTTGTTGGACACAAACACATAGATATGATGTTGTGATTAAATATTTACGAGGAGTAATATCATGTCACGTTATAGACATAATATTCCTTCTTCGATTAAAGTCGAACCCAGATGTGTGAAGATGAGATGTAGTTTTTTTAATTAAATGTATGCACGACAGTTTATACTTATCAGAGTATCAATTCGAGAGTATTAAGTGAGGAGGTCAGTATCGTAAATTCCAGAGGTCGTTAAGATGTATAAATTAATGATTTAACAATTGTTGTTATTGTTCATGAGACCAGCGATTGTGGTAACAACGCTGAGAAATTATGCCTTTTGTGAGGAATGCCAGGTTAAAAGAAGTTGAGTTGATAACCCTTTGATAGTGTTTTTTTATGTATTTCCGTATGTAGTTGGCATACGAGGTTATTGCGAAGGTGTGTTCCGCATTTTAAGCTACAGTCATTGCGTGGGCATGACTTGGATTGGCAAGGCATTAAAGTGTGAGTAGAGAGTATTCCTTATTTTGTTATACACGACCTGGGATTTAGAGAGGACAGGAAGGGTCACGGTTGAAATTGGAACGGGAAATTGATGATGACAGCTGTTATGCTATACTTTTATCGAGATTATTAAACCTAAATATGTAACGGCATATGTTTCACCTTAAGTGGTCGAATGTATTTAAACTATTTTGACACCAGATCAGATAGGAGAGACTGGTGGTGGTTATTTCTGGTGATGTAGAAGATTTTACGGATCACAGTTCACTGTATTTGACATAACTGCTAGATCAGAGCGCAGGCTCGAGTGTATTGAGACGCTATTACTTTGAAAGGACTATAGCTGGTGCTATAAGCGTCATTATAAATTCTTTTAGTGTTAACCTTTATTATTTGCCAATTGAGTGTATAACATGTTAGGCCTAGGAAGTTTATAGTTTGTTTGACGTAGAGGTTAGAGTATGAATGAGTATGTGACAGTATGTGGTTTGTTTCTTGTTCAGTGCGAATGAAATGAACTCCATTGGGACGTCACAATGCGAGAGTATGAATGTTAGTGTGTATAGAGGTTTTATGCCAGTAGCATGTTGGATTTGAGTACAGTTCACGTATTTGTCTGACGTGAATATACTTCATTGTAACACAGCTTTTATTGTTATGGAGAGCACATTTGTGGACCAGGCGGGAATAGCGAGGACTTCTTTAAAACTCGTTTCTAGCCAAGGCCATAGCTCGGCCATGCCGCACAAATGGGGAGAGTTGTTGCGACCGCACGGCTCGCGCTCTTTCTTTTTTAAACCAGCCAGACTGGGAATGCAACGGTGAATGTTATGTCATCGGACACGTGGCGAGGGTCGCGTGCGCCGAGCGCCCATATGTGCTTGGGAGCGTGCCAGAAGAATGTAAATACAAGAGGTGTTTAACCATTGTACAGCTTGATGTATGGACACTAGCTACACCAAATTTTGTCATAATGTTGATAGAACGCAGTTTTACCAGTGGCGTGAGTATACAGATGAGCGAATGGGAGTGTGAATTTTATTTTGTTGTGTGAATGTTTAGCCCTAGTTTACATTTTGTTATTAAATCGTTTAGTTTTATGAGAAGCCGTGTCGTCATGATTCATTTTAGATATAAGGAGATGCAACTGTGAAACCCATTATAGGTCCAGAGAGGCTGACCACGAGATCCCCGAGAATAAGGTAGGTGTTTTACCGCGAGCTAAGTGTATTTTTCATGTAATTCACAGTTATATTGTAATTTCCGCCACGTATATTCGCGAGGGTCTAGTTGGAGGTAGATCCTTGACTAGTATTTTGCGCCGGAGCAGTCAGGGTCTACGAATCCAGCTGGCGCTTCGGATATCCAACAGACCGCCTCTAGAATAAACGGGGACAGTTGGTTTACAGTCACATACGCTAGATAGCGTGCGAGTACAGAAACACAGTTTTTGATGGACAATGCGGATAGTAACGTAGCAATTGAAACAAATTTTTTGGAAGTGATGGGTGCTTATTCTTAACCAGACTATAAACAAGAAGATATCATAGAAGAACTTCACTTTGTGCTACGGAAAGCAAAGAGGAGCGGAATGATCATTTTAGCGGAATACTTCAATTGTCGGATAGACCAGGTTACTAACAAATCAAAAGCTGTCTTGAATTTTCTACAGGGTGAAGGCCTATCACTTGTCAATGACCCACACATGAAAACATACATAATTATGCAGCAATGGTAGTAGCAACAGCGATCTCATCTTTTCAAACATGAAACGCACCAAGTTCATTAATGCAAAAGTGAGAGATGACGTTATAAGGTAGCACATACCAGTGGAAGCGGACTTTGAAATAGAAGTTTGTGGGGGGGGATCGCCAAACATCAAGAAGCATAATCATCTGATCAGGAAGATAAACAAAGAAAGACTTCACAATGCTGTAGTGGAAACATTATGAGTACCCTATTGTCAGGAAGATGATGACTTAAAAATGTCTTTAGAGCGTATAGAGCATATAATCAAAACAGCAGCATACTACCCATTCAAGAGACGCGCAAAACCTTGGTTTAATGTGGAATGTTACAAAGCACGGAAAGACGCACTGAGAGCGTTGCATAAAGTAATGCACAACCAGTCAAAAGAGGCTTTACAAAAATATGGAGACGAAAGGAGAGTATATAAAGTCATACTGACGGGTGCACGAATATCATTCCATCAGAAGGAAGAAGCAAAAATGTTGGAAGAAGCAAAACGACACCCCTACAAGGCTCTGAGTGAACGGCAACCACGATTTCCCAGATACCTTTCAATGGAGGATTGGGAAATGCATTTTACGAGAGTGTTGCAAGCAAATGACACAAGACCAGTTTACAATGGCGAGTACCAGAGTAGTAGTGTAATTGTCCCCTTTACAAGTGATGAGGTTGAATTATCTGTGCAACATTTGAAGAACCAAAAAGCATGTGGTCCTGATAGGACATTTAATGAACACATCACAGATAGTTTTGAAGAAATGAAAGAAGACTGGTTGGCCCTTCTCAATCAGTGCTTAATACAAGCGAATATACCGTACAAGTGGAGGCACTCCACAATTAAAGTTTTGTATAAGGAAAAGGGAGATTCAGGTAGTCCAGATGCATACAGAGGCATAGCTCTGGAATGCTCAGGATTTAAATGGTTAACGAAACTACTAACATTGAGACTGACAGATCTAACGGAACACCAAATTCCAGATGGACAATTCGGATTTAGGAGAAGCAGGTCAACTATACATGCAATTAAATGTCTACAAGATGACATTGAGGAAGTCTTACGACACGGAAGAGGCAAGTTGAATGTGGTATTTATCGACTATTCGAAAGCGTTTGATTCATTTAACAGGAAGAAGATGCTGGAGAAGCTAGATTCACTGATAGGACACCAGCACTATATAACGAGACATAAGAAATATCTTAACGAATAACAAAATACGAATTGATGACGACAGAATAGTATCGTATTGCATCGAGCAGACAATCGGTGTGCTACAGGGGGACCCTTAAGTCCTCTCCTGTTCAATATTGCAACCATTGATGTGACCTAGATTATAGAGGATCAAGATGTCTCCATCTACATGTATGCGGATGACATTGTGCAACATCCACATCACTTGATAGGTTATAGGAGACTTCAACAGAATAGTAAATTGGGTGGACAAAATTAATTTAAACTGAACGCAAACAGGAGGTAGAATGTCAGTTAATCATCATTTGGAATAGGCTATAGAGGCAAAATATTACAATTAGTGAACAATTTTTAGTACTTAGGAGTAATATTCCAAACACAGGGAGTTGTATTTACGAAGCACATACAAGACAAAGTTGACACAGCAATGGTAGCAATGAATGACATAAGACAACTTGGAAAATTGTCCCTTGACGCAGACATGGCGTTATTTAAGCTCAAAATTACTCCCATAGTTGCATATGCATTGGAAAATTTATGGGAACACCTGACAAAGAATGACCTGATGAAAATGGAAAGAGTGAAGGCAATATAGGCCTACTTAAAAAAGTTACTCAATCTTTCGAAATACACATTCTGTCGCCTTGTATATGTATTGGCCAAAGAACAATTTTATATCGAAGATTGAAGAAATCAATGGATGCAGCCCGCCACTGGAGCATATGATGCATTACTGAGTGAACTTCGTGACAAGAGGAAATATATTTGGAGTGACTTCTACGGTACAGATGCCATGATGACTTGTGAGTGGATGAACTCCGTCATGTGATCACACGAATGGCAGTGCACAGTTTTCACTATAAAGTTTGCACAGGAAAGAAGTATCACCAGCCAAACTAGGTATTCATATACGTTTATTGAAAAAATCCATAATTCTAAACCAATCACCTTATATTCTTTCTGGTTGTTCACTGCTAAGTAAATTAAGACGATTATACCTTCAGAATGCTTAACTTACACTTCCAGGGGTGTCCAAAATAAAATTAATAAAGAAATTGGTACTTTTTTTTCAAATCCCCTAGCAACTACAAAAGTGCAGCTATTTTAATTATTCTTTCACATACGTATAGCTACTAGTGTCCTTCATGTCCCCTACCAGAATTGTTAATTTATCGGCATTGTGTCTAGAATTATGATTTTTTTCAAAACAGATGCAAAATTTCAATAACATTTTTCCTTTCTTCACATCCAGTTTTTGAATGGAGCCATATATCTTCACGGTTTTGGTATAGATCATGCCCTATTTCATTGTCTTTAATTTGAAACCTTGTTGAGATAGATAGCTGAATTAGAACTTGACTTTTCATGTTTGAACCTGTAAGAGAAGCATGATTTTTAGTTTTTGAGTAAATTAGCTTGGAAGTTTCACATTATGATTGAACCTCTTTGTTCTTACATGACAACATTAGAATTCTCCTGCTGCATAAGTGGGACCTTCCTTGTCAAGTTTCTTGTCTTCTTTCAGTTTTCTTCTTCCCCTGAGGTACCTTCTTTACCTTTCTTTTCCTGAATTTCTAGGGCAGCAGTCTTCATGCATTCATCTGCATAGGTAAATACAACAGAAGATAAAACTTTCACATGTCCACTATAAGCCATTGGCAAGGGTGGTGGTGGGAGGTTCATAATGCAAGCAAACCTTTTGGCATCACTGTAACCATAAACAAGGCATCTGTTTACATCAGAAATGCGTTACTGCCTTTTTGAAGAGCAAAATTTGTTGCTTTCATAACCACATAAATCACACAACAAACCAAGAACTACAGCCCATCCAAAACTCTGATTTTCAAAGTTCTGAACTTTTATTGAAGAGCTTTTAAAGCAACTGGGACATGCTACCACATTTATTGAATTCTGAAGGCAATCTGTGTCAAATATAATGTTCAAATTACCACCAGATAAATCACAATCATCTGAAACACTACGGTAGGCCTACTATCAGCTGTAGGCCTAATCTCGGAATGTGATGCGCCACACGGTTTAGTATTTACATTTTCATTGATTTTGCTTTCACTGGGTTTTATATGCTGGTTACCACGAAAACTACGTTTTTTCTCCCTTACTCGCCGATGTTTAGAGCCCATGATCAAGAATTTACACGGAAAGGCACACAAGTAATGACGGGACGATAAAATATTTTCACTGCAAATACGTAACCATGGAAACGTACTGGCTTGTAAACAATGTGCATGTAGAGCCATCTGTGGAAGGCAGGGTGCACTAAGAGCTATTCAAACCCTGCAACATCGAGCGCCAAAATTGAGTAATAATTTCGAAAAGAATAATGAAAATAATACAGTATGCAGCGCGGTGCCCCGCCCATCCCAGACTAAGATGGCGTGCACTGGTCCCTTTAAATCAATTTTATAAGCACATTTATGCATGAAACATATAAAAAAAACATATATTTTCTGAAAGTAGAAGGATTCGGCTTTCATATGAAATCAAAAACACAAAAACAAAAATTTCGTCCAAATGCGTCATTTTAAACGTATATGAATACCTTTTTGCGTGTGTATATTATGTAAGAAATCATGTGAGAGATATCATGTACTAACATGCAGCGAACGTCAGATGTCTCTTACAAAATTTTGTACCGTATGAGCTTGTATGGTATTCCTGTTATTATGGCCATTGGCTTAAATAACATTTATTACTGTAACAAGTAATTGTTACGTGACGAACTAAAGAGCCTATTTTTCATAAATTTACGATTCATAACAATGATTGATATATACAGTATATATTGACCTATCTATAATAATAAATTTAACCACGATATTAAGTTAGTTATAAATTATAACTTACTGGCAATTATGATTTGTTTGAAATATTGTAGTCTAATAGAGCACTACAAATTCTTGGAAATAGTTTACTTTCGTGGATTCTGAGATACTGCTAGTCTACGACTCAAATGCTCAGAGAGAGTTATTAGGCAGTAGGTAGATCTGCTGCCTCTGACAATGCACAATTATATCCCTTACGGCATTCACTGTATATTGTAACATGTGGTTACAATGTTATTTGAATCACTATTGTTTGGTGAGGAAGGAGGCCATGGGATATAGTTGCACATCTGTGTACATAATATCTTTTTAATGATGTGGTATTGTTTTTCTTTATTCTTTGATGTTCTTTTTGATGAATGAGTATCTGTTGATAATATCTATGGAGATTATTGGTGCTTGTGCAGTTAGGTTTGGATTATAAAAGTGGACTGCTGATAGATACAGGAAAAGATGTATAGTGATGATTATTAATGAATTAAATGAATACATGTGTTCCTATGGTGAGGTGCAGGTTCCTTTATGTTTTAATTGATGGTGATTTGAGCTAATTTACAAAGTGTCACCCAACAGTAGGGCTCGAAAACCGATATCATATTTCATGGTGCAAGCAGGAATATGCACACAATATACAGTACAGTTAGGGCTTATTATTATAAGAGTGTATATCTGAAACTAAGCCCAATTCAGAAGCATGTGATTCGTATCGTGGTCCAGAGAAGAGATATTGTGTCAGGTACTTAAACAGGCTTAGAGGAAACAGTGACATTTCATCTCTGCAATGTTAATGTGTGATATGTTCAGTAATTTATTCTTAGTGGTTTTTTAAAATATATATGTGATTCTAGCGTGCTTCTCATGCGAGAATAACATATATATAGGGGGCGTATTGTAACATGTGGTTACAATGTTATTTGAATCACTATTCTTTGGTGAGGAAGGAGGCCATGGGATATAGTTGCACATCTGTGTACATAATATCTTTTTAATGATGTGGTATTGTTTTTCTTTGATGTTCTTTTTGATGAATGAGTATCTGTTGATAATATTTATGGAGATTATTGGTGCTTGTGCAGTTAGGTTTGGATTATAAAAGTGGATTGCTTATAGATACAGGAAAAGATGTATAGTGATGATTATTAATGAATTAAATGAATACCTGTGTTCCCATGGTGAGGTGCAGGTTCCTTTATGTTTTAATTGATGGTGATTTGAGCTAATTTACAATATATAAATCTGTTAGTTAGCCATTAAATGAAAGAAAGTAGAGCTAGCTGAGTCAGCAAATAGGATGAGATTGGATATTCTAAGGGTTTCGTGAAGTTCAGATAAAGGGAGATAGAGAGAAGGAAGTAGGAGATTACAAGGTATATCTGTCAGTAGTAAAACGAGGCTGGGCAAAGTGGGAAGAGAACCTTAGAGCGTAGTATATTTTCTGTGAGTAGCCCAGTGCAATTAAAGTTTAACCCGGAAATTTAGAATATCAAGTCCGGCTATGAAGAAATAGCTGTAAGTACCTTTAAATAAGATGATCCTAAGAGTCCCACGGCCTCCTTGATGGGATACCTGAAATATCCTGGAAAAAAATTGGAGAACCCCGAAATTTTCCTGGAACGCTTGTAAGTCGTGAACGAGTGGTCAGGATCTGGTTGTTTTTGGCTTATTAACATTTATTTGTATGGAGAATAATATTTTAGGTAACCAGGAAAAAAATTGGTTTACTGTTAAAAAATCCTAAAATTTTGATTTTTTGGCGCTTTCTTAGGTAAAAAATCCGAATTTTGACAAAATATGACCAGCTTCCATGCTAAAATGCAGTCACATACACGCAACTAATTATCAGCAATGTTAAAATTAATTATTCACCGTAAAAAAGCTTAAAAAGTCCGAAAACACGGTGTTCGTTACCTGGACTATGGCTAAAATGGGCATAAATCGCGAACCCCGGAGTTACCGAATTTATCTTTTTTTTCCTTTCCTAGAGATGCTTAGCCTTGTGTTAGACCTATGCTTTTTTCTGTTTTCTTCACAAATAAGTACGGCACTCTCTCCCCACTCATCCATCCTCCGTCCTACCCCTCAACCCTGCCACCTTTGTTCCCAACACTCAAGTCCAATCAATGTATGCTTCTTACGACAATTTTATGTCGAATTTAAGAAAAATGTGTTTTGATTTTTTGTAGGATTCATGAAGCAAAAAATACACTGAGTTGTTTTAAATAGATAGCTAATATCGTTGCCTACGCTATAAACAAGGACGGGAAATGCAAGCTATTTTGCGCTAAAAATGAATCACCATTAAGTTCCGCCAGTGACCGCTTTGTAACACCTTAGTTCCAGTATTCGCGACAGTTTAATTCAATAGTGACATTGAAAATGGTGGTTGTTTACATGAGTATTTTTTAAATGGTTTACTGCAGTGTTCCGTTTTGTACGTCCCGGCAGGGAATGTGTAAAACAGTTTCATTTCACTCGTTTCCTATCAATCAGGAATTAAGAAATAAGTGGATTATAGCTGTTTCTCGACGAGGTGATAAGCCAGGTAGTGTGCGGACTCCTTCTAAAAGGTCGACAGTTTGTAGTAGGCATTTCAGAGAAGACAATGACAGCGTGAGCACAAATAAAAGATTTATTCTGCCTAAATCCGTACCTTCAGTATTACTTACTTCCCTCAGCACAAACAAGTGTCAACTACAGCTAGGAAACCACCAAAATTACGACAGTGTCAAACTGACGACACTCTTTAATTCAAAAGAAAATGTGACTCTCCAGAAACTGTGAGTGATTTTATCCCTATCTGTGAAGACGAGATAAATTGTAGAAGTATAGGGACACAGTTTTCACCCATTTCAAGGCCTGTGGTTAGGAAGTCTCTTCGAAAGAAACTGCGGAGTGCTACGAAAAAATTTGCTAAGCGAGACGCTGTAATTCACAAGCTACGAAAAATCTTCATAATCTTCAGGCTGAATTGAAGAAATATAAAACTGAGAAATATGACATGAACAAGCAGCTGTCTGCAATTCAAAATGAAGCCCACAAGGTAGCCTCAAAGTCACTTTTTTTTGTTCGAACAGCTGCAAGCATTTGGAAAGAAAAAATATAAGTACCAAGAAACTGCAATTAAAATTTGTGTTCATGTACTAAGTCACCGACAGGCTATCGATTGTTACGTGAATTAATTATCTTGCACCTACCTCATCCCCAAACTTTGAAGATATACGTAGGGTACTCGAAAGGAGAGACTGGCATCACCTCATTGATCAGAGCAAGATTGATGGCAGAGGCAAAGTCACTGGAACACGAGAATGCAAAAGTGGACTATCTTATCATTGACGAAATGGTTATAAAGCCTAGGCTTGTGTACGATAGGAACTTAGACAGGTTTCTCGGCATGAGTGACGCAGACTTTGACGCTCTTGGTATTGAAGACAAACTAGCCAACAAGTTACTTTGCATTCTTTTCAAAGGACTATCTTCTTCTTACAGAATTCCTGTGTCATTTTATTTTACATGTTCTATTTCTGGAGTGCACTTGGCAAAATTGGTATTAGATGCTATGAAGGTAGTCGAAGAAAGTGGTTTCAGAGTGTTAAGAATTGTAACTGACAACTGTCAGGCGAATGTTTCGATGTTTGAAACACTATGCGGGGGTCGTACTACGCATGAAATTAAACATCGTCTTCATATGTTTTGATCCCAGTCAAATTATCAAGAATGTACGATCGCAGTACTTGTCTAGGGAGTGCTTCGTAAATGGCAACAATGTGACAAGCAGTAGCGGCTGGCCCATAAGGACTCCAGGACGGTGTCCTTCCTAGAGAACGAAAAGGGATTTTCATTTTCTCTTGATATTTTAAGTCAAAAATTTAACTCTAATAATGCTAAGAAAATTACATGTCAATGTAAAACTGTAGCTCTATACATCAGGAAGACTGTGTTTGGTGGTATCACGCTCAGCGCGCAGCTCACTGGTCAGTATGGTGTTACGGACTCCAGGCTTTCCGCCCTAAGATTGTATCCGGGCGAGGGAATTGAGACGTAAGGGGAATACGGAGCCTGGCTCGCTTGTCGGCTGCCAGAGGGGTAATCTTTGGACGCGGTGTGCGGGCAGTTGTCTTTAAGCCGGACGGAGTCCGTACAGCTCTGTAGCACCGGTAAATATCTCATCTCCCCTCGCTACTCTACGAGCATGCGCCCAGCCGGGGAATAAAGTAAATGAATGAATAAATCAAATCTCCATGGTTGCATATAATAAAAAATAAATTAAAATAACAATAATCCATGAGCCGCATGCCCTTTGTTTATCTTTGAAGATAAAAAATATATAATTATATTTAAGTGTAGCATCTTGCGAGCCTCCGTGGCTTAGGCGGCAGCACGCCGGCCTCTCACCGCTGGGTCCGTGGCTCAAATCCCGGTCACGCCATGTGAAATCTGTGCTGGACAAAACTGAGGCAGACAGGTTTTTCTCCGGGTACTCCGGTTTTCCCTGTCAAAATTTCATTCCAGCAACACTCTCCGCTATCATTTCATTTCATCTGAAATAGTTTTAATCATTGCCCCAGAGGAGTGCGATAGGCGTCGGCAGCCGGCACAGTTTCTATCCTCGCCGCTAGATGGGCGCTTCATTCATTCCATTCCTGACCCGGTCAGAGACTGGAAGCAGGCTGTGAATTTTCATTTAAGTGTAGCATCTGAGAATAGGAATCTCGATTCATATTGCAATGGTGAAGTATAACAACGTACCTCTGCCTAGCCTCCTGTGGTTAGTGAAGAGGTTGGCACCAGTGAGCTATTTCGCTTTCGTGCTGAAGAGTCTTGAGCGCGGTGGTAATATTCAGCAGTTGTAATCTCTGTGTTGGTGATAATTAATCTGTAAATCATTAAGTAGTGTTTTTTTTTTAAATTTACCGGTGCGACTGTGGTTTGGAAGTGCTTGTGCCATAAGTGATATTCTCGTGATGTCTCTATAATAGTAATAATAATAATTCTTGTTATGGCTTTGCTCTAGAGATGAAACTCCTTAAGGTTTGACTGTCTTTTTTATGCTTACGTCTCAGTGTGATTAAGTATTTCTGCGCTTCAAAATGAATTCTGTGGACGCTATTTAAAAACGGTAGCGGAAAACTTTCACTTGAGAGTAATTTTCACATCAGGTTCTCAGTGTTGTTACCCTATGAAATGATTGTTGTAATACCGGTACCAAATGATAAAAACAAGTGTTGAGGCAGCTTTGGGATCTGACATCAAGAATATCGAGTAGCGACATTTTCATTGCATATAAAAGTAACTTGATTCTAGGCCTACCGGTACTCATTTTTTTCCTCTGTCAACTTATAAAAAGGTGCGCGAAAAATTCTGTGATCGCCCTCCCAGCCTAACAGTATGTCGGCCGCCACTGGCGACAAGTGATAATTTGAAGATCCTTAATAATCTTCAGAAAACTCTGGTGATAAAACCTGTCAAGAAAGTCTTCAGGAAGGTGGTTTATCCTAATAATTTGGAAAAGATTAATGTTTCCAGGGCCAAAGTTGTGTATTCATCTGAAGTTGTCGCAGGCTAAAAATGTATGGAAGTCGTATGCTCTGAGGAAATTAATGACAAAGGCAGTTTACTTGAGACTATTAACTTTATGCAACATTTTCAGAAATAGTTTGACATCCATGATGTCTGTAACACATCCCATGGCATACACTCCAGAAATGACAATAAGATGTTTGTTTCTTTTCGTGAGATGGACGATGAAAGACTGCACTGGTCAACAGGCGTATTTCTGCCGTACATTGAGGACATTCAGTAACATCCCGAAAAGTTCAGTGGCATGCATACGATATTTAATAAGCACCAATTTCAACTATGTCCTAACGAAGAATTTATCGAGTGACGATGTCGAGCTCTTTCTCAGTCATCTCAGACGAAAGGGGGGGGGGGGGGGGGGAGTGTTGTTTGCAACCAATTTCTCTTCCTGCGAGTGAAAGCCTGGTCCTCAGCATCATACGATTTCAAGATCGCGGAGGACTGAGGTACCCTAAAACATCATTTGTGGTGTTACTAGAGCAAATTATGCAATGCGTATCACGTGCTGTCCAGTATCTGCCACGGAAGAACTTACTGACAAACTGCACACTTTTATTAAAAGACAAGTACTGTCAAACAATTAAGTGTGACCAATGCAACGATTCTGAACTTCCGATTTTCCTTTTGAAAAAGTTCACGAAGCCGCTCCTGGACAACCTAGCCCTCAATCGCATGAGCAGGAATGAAAGATTTTTACAGCTTCACAATAAGCCTCTGAACAGGAAAGTACTGACTGAAGCTCTAAGAAAAGACTGCTTGTTTATGATATTCCGGTGAGTTATAGATATGCATGATAAACCACACTTTTGTAAATGTGTATGAAAATAGCCCGGGTATTCTCTCCTCAATACTAAATTCACATAGTGCGCTCATATTGAGGGTGTTACAATGCGATCCTAGCGGCAGAATGCTGAACTCAGTTTCCCCCCAGTCGCGGTGCGGCATCTCCCGGCCTTGTTTTATAACGTAGGCAACGGCTTATATAATCAAGTTAACGTTATTTAGAAATGCAAGGCTTTGGTTAATATTCATTGGCACAAAGGTGTACTACCGTAATGAGGTAGACGCTTAAAGAATTATGAAATGTGAAAAGAATAACTTATATGTATATACGTAGAATACATACTGAAGAAAAGTCAAAAGCCAAAAAGGTGGGCAATAGACAGACTGAAAGTAAAGGATGTAAACGAAAGATTCAAGAAGAGTATAACGGAAGGACTAATGAAAAATCCTAAACCGACTTCAATTGCAGACGAATGGGCACTTTTGAAGAATGAAATAACAAAATCCGCAGAAGAAAACATTCGTAGGAAAGAAAGAATAGGTAGAAAACCGTGGATCACTCAGGATATACTAGAATTGATGGATGAAAGGCGGAAACACAAGAATCTAAGAGATGAAAAGGGGAAAGCAGAATACAGACGTCTGAGAAATGAGGTTAACAAGAAGTGCAAGGAAGCGAAAGAAGAATGGTTGAAAGAGAAATGTGCAGGTATAGAAAATTGTCTGAAATTAGGAAAAGTAGACACAGCTTATCGAAGGATTAAGAATACCTTGGGGGAAAATAAGACTAAGTGCTGTAATATTAAGGACACAAATGGAAAGCCTCTAACAGATAGGGAAGAAAAGGTTGAGAGATGGAATGCTTACATAGAGTGCTTGTATAAGGGAAAGGAGATTGAGAATCATGTAATGGAAAGGGAGGAGGAAATTGATGAGGATGCAAAAGGAGATTTAATATTGAGATCAGAATTTGACAGAGCATTAGAGGACTTAGGCAGGAACAAAGCACCAGGCATAGATGATATACCGATTGAGTTGCTACGCTGCATAGGAGATGAAGGTCTGATCAGGTTATTTCACTTGGTGTGTAGGATTTATGAGACAGGTGAGGTACGCCCTGATTTCAAGAAGAATGTTATCATCCCTATACCAAAGAAAGTGGGAGCTGACAGATGTGAAGATTACCGTACAATCAGCTTGATTACTCATGCTTCAAAGATCCTGTCTAGAATAATTTACAAGAGGATTGAAAGCCAGATAGAAACGGAGTTGGGTGAAGACCAGTTTGGTTTCAGGAGAAATGTAGGAACAAGGGAAGCTGTACTAAGTCTTAGGCTGATTTTGGAAGGTAGAATTAAGAAAGATAAGAGAACGTTCATGGCATTTGTAGACTTAGAAAAGGCTTTTGATAACGTTGATTGGACTAAATTGTTTGACATTTTGAAATCTATTGGAATAAAGTACAGGGATAGGAGGGTGATATACAATCTATACAGAAACCAGACAGCAGTCATTCGAGCTGAAGGACATGAGAGAGAAGCTGGTATTCAGAAAGGTGTAAGGCAAGGCTGCAACTTATCACCCATACTTTTCAATCTTTACATTGAACAAGCAATGAAGGAAATTAGAGAAAAATTTAAAGTGGGAGTGAAGATTCAAGGAGAAATAATTTCAACTCTGAGATTTGCTGATGACATCGTCATCTTGGCCGACAAGCCTGAGGATTTGAATGAGTTTTTGAATGGTATGGATTCCGTCTTACGGAAGGAATTCATGATGAAAATTAATAAATGTAAAACAAAGATACTGGAATGCAGCCGAAATAAATCAGAAACTTCTATGGAGATCAAATTGGCAGGTGAAAAGCTGAAGGAAGTAGGAGACTTCTGTTACTTAGGAAGCAGAATAACCAGTGATGGACGAAGCAAAGAAGATATAAAAAGTAGGTTGGCTCAGGCAAGGAAAGCCTTTCTACAAAAAAGGAATCTGTTGACATCGAATATAGATTTAGGTATTAGGAAGTCATTTTTGAAAGCCTTTGTCTGGAGCGTGGCGCTCTATGGAAGTGAAACTTGGACTATTGGTGCAGCAGAAAAGAGGAGAATTGAAGCATTTGAAATGTGGTGTTACAGGAGAATGATGAAGATCAGATGGGTAGATAGGGTTACCAACGAAGAGGTATTAAGGCGAGTGGGAGAGGAGAGATGTTTCTGGCGACTGCTAATGAAGAGAAGAGATAGGTTGGTTGGACACATACTAAGACACCCAGGAATAGCAAGCTTAGTTATGGAAGGAAGGGTCGAGGACAAGAACTGTAGGGGTAGACCAAGGTTAGAATATGTTAAACAGATTGCCTCGGATGTAGGGTGTGGTAGCTATGTAGAGATGAAACGATTAGCTCAGGACAGGGAGGTATGGAGAGCTGCATCAAACCAGTCAAAAGACTGAAGACTCAAACAACAACATATTGTACGTCTTATAAAAAATTGATGAACGAACAAAACATATCTGTACTGGTAAGACTAGGAACGAACAAGTACAAGGAATACATAATTATCAGAGACGTCGACGCGTCTGTGGCGAGGCCTCTTCAGGTTCGTCGATGAGCTCTGCAATTCAAAACCAGAGGTCTGAGCATTTCTTAAAACTAAAATCTACAATAAACCTATTGAAGTTGCAAATGTTTACCTTCTGGAAAGACACGATTGAGTGGCCGATCGACTTAACTATCCGCGTACGAGCCGGATCAGATTTTTTCTTGTCAGTGTCACAAATAAGATCTTCAATGAATGCTTGAAGGCGTGCTGGAATTAAATCCTGGCCTCCAGTAGCCATTTCTTCGACTGAGGAGTAGACGGTGTCATCATACCCGTGAGATTTAATGTCTTTTCGAATCAGCTTTGCAGCAAGCGATATAATCCAAAGTTTCTCTTTTTCCGGGTCACCACTTCTTGCAGTGTACCAACAGTCATTCAGAATTCTATGAGCAAAGCCCGTAAAACACAAGATACAGGGTTATTCAAAATGATTGTCGGGGTTTCGTGAATTTTTTTGTAGAAACAGTGGACAACATACCATTGTTATTTTTGCAGTAACGGTTACACTAACTCTCAAAGTTTTGTACTACATCGATTTAGTACCATTTATAACCAGCAAATGGCAGTAACAGCAGTATTTGACAAAATGGCGGTCAGCGGTAAGGAGAAGGCATTTTGTACTCGAATTTCATCAACACCGGTCCGTTACCGTAGTCCAGCGCCATTTTCGTACGAGGTAGGCTACGGGAAAGACCGTCCCTCCGACAACTGTATTCGCAGATGGTATGCGCAATTCGTGAATACCGGTTGCTTGTGTAAACGGAAAAGCTTTGGCCGTCCCCGCTTGTCAGAAGCAGACGTGAATCGGATCAGGGACGTTTATCTCCGTAGTCCTAAGAAATGGACTACAAGAGGCAGCAGGGAACTGCATGTTCCTCAAACCACCGTATGGCGTGTGTTACGAAAGCGTCTGCATGTAAAGCCATATCGCCTACAACTGTGTCAAGCTTTAAATTGGCGCGGTGCACACTGGAGAAACCTGTTGCATTGGAACAGAAGCAACGGTTTTCCATCAGTTAGGATGGTGGGGCCATGATTTTTTTCTTGTTGGATTTCATGGCCCCGCCTTCCTAACGAGGACCATGCCTCCAAAGAATAATGAACCCGAACGGTAACTAAATACAGTACAATTAAAATTCGGTAACCATGCCTGCAGCCTTCAGGGGCAGATAACCTCGTTGTTCCGCCCTTTAAAACAACAACCACCAGTAGCCTTGGTGTTATGTTCACGTGATCGCAATATAAACAACTATCGCATCCTAGCAGCATCCCCTACTTGCCAGCCCAAAGAAAGACCGCCCGGTTCAGCTGACGAAAGTCAATAGAAAGGACAAGGACACCCACATAATAAATATATGTGATAATACTAACTTAAATAACTGGCCTTGCTGATCACGTGAGCAAAGAGGTTGCCCAACTCCCCTGTTATTCACGGGCGTATATACGGAGGGGGTGCCTGGGAAACCCCCGAAATTTTTGTCACATATAATATTTGTTTATGAATTAAAACATTAAAAACTAATATAGTCTACTTTACTACTTATCATGTACTATTGTTACTACGCGACGTATGGCAACGTTGCAAAGCAAGGCGACGGTAGAGCGATGTAAACAGTGTGACAATAATTTTGCTCTGATCTTATGTGTAACAACATAACCTCTTATTACTCTCTAGTGCCTTCGCTCTTATGAACCTACCAAGAACAGCAACAAGTGCCCTTGAAGCGTGTGACAAAAGTTTTCTCCCTAACATTTATACTCTTATCAAACTTTTGTCAAATTTGCCTCTCTCTGCAGCTACCGGTACTGCCAAACGGAGTTTGAGTTGGTTGATAACATACTTTAGAAATTCTACTTCTGAAAACAGACTCAACGGTCTAGTATTGTTACAGAGACATACATCACTGACGATGAAGTTATAAACCCATTTGGTAATGCTTCAAGAAACGTTATATTATAGTGTAAGTTGAACATCAAACAGTAATGATAATTCTTTCCATGTAAACACTATCAAGTAAGCAAGATGATTGTATTAATAAAACGTAACATCAAATGGTCTTAGTTGTGTTTGCCATTAACCAAACATAAAACATCACAACCAACTGGTTGAAAAAGTGATACAAGATAGCCTTAAAACTCATCATTTTGCACCAAATTATATAAAAGTTTCCCGGGAAGAACTCCGGATCCCCTATTCTTAGGGGCCTATACCATGCCACGTTTTTGATTCCAAAGTTCGCACTTCATCCTTCAATAGCAAGTTCATATCTTTACGTAAAAGACAGGAGGCATTGGCCAAAGAATAATATTAAAATACATAGGGCTGTGCACACTGCGTTTCATGAAACTGCTTTTCCGAGTTTCACGAAACCAATGCAACTACAGTTTCATGAAACGCAGTGTGCACAGCCCTATCATAACGAATAGAATAAAAAGTGTGATCTCTTCTCTCTCAATAGCATGTAATGAATACGGATCGGGTTGGCACTCGCCGCTACGCAGCGCTATAGTCGATTTGAGATTGTTGATTTCCACATATGTTTATGGGCGATATTACAAGTATTTAATAGGTCGGAGTGTTTTGGTGGTGTTCTGTGCAAACGTTTATTGATATACAAGTGCTTACACTATTACTTCATAGTATTAATACCTGAAATGCTATTGTAGGAAGCATTAACTGAAATGGAATTTAATTTCCTGTCGTGTGTTGACATTATCTTCGTGTGTTAATTTTATTGTTATTTAATGTAAGTAAACAGCAGTTTAGCCCTTACATTTTCATGAGTGCTTAATGTGAGTAGTGAAGATGCCTTGCTGTTTTGTACCAGGATGCAGAACTAGCTATGGGGACTGTAAAGAGGTCAGACGGTTTTTCAAACCTCCTAAGATAAGGAACGTTTTATCAAGTGCAAAGGGGCCATACCAGGGAAGGATAGGGAACTTACGAAAAGTCCTACATCTGTGATGCTCACTTTTCAGAAGATTTAATTGTTAAATTTGACAAATTTGTGATAGAAGGGAAGGAAGTAGTACTTCTCCCAAGAACCAACTGGCGATTGAAAGACTATTCCGTTCCACATATATTTCCTAATTTGCCTAAGTATTTGTCCAGTATGGTGTATATAAAAATGCTCTTGATGCCATTAAAGACTACTTCTGTGAAGAAAGGGATGAGAATAAAAAGGCAATGAGTTTAAAACATATATCTACCGTAATGCTGAAGGAGGCGTGATCAGTTTTAGGCAATAGCCTACTCCATGAAGGGGTCATAACTCTGCCTTCTATGTCTGTTAAATGTTAAGTGCTTCTGAAATGATGGTAGTTTATTGAGTTTGGTGTTTGTGGAGTTAAATTTATGTGTATAATTGATTTTTGTAATATTCTAAGGTAAAGTTGAAGGAGCCGTGATCGGGTTTAGGCAATAGCCTACTCTATGAAGGGGTCATGACTATGCTTTCTATGTCTGTTTAATGTTAAGTTCTTCTGAAATGATGGTAGTTTACTGGTTTTGGTGTTTGTGGAGTGAAATTTATGGTTATTATTGAATTTTATAGTAATCTACGGTAAAGTTGAAAGTTGCGTTCGAATGGCTTTTTTTTGTGGCTGTGTTGGAGCCAGCGCTGAGCTACGGCGTACTAGGCCAGTGATATCACTTCTTATTCTATTCGTTATGGCCCTATGATAATCTTATCTATCCGGTTGCAAGCAACTTTAGTTTCACGTTTCACGAAACGGGTTTCTCCAGTGTGCACCGCGCCTAACAGGCAATGACAAAGTCCTACGCTGGAATTTTTGCATGGAATTGCAACAACGTTTTGAAGAAGAAGAAGAAGAAGAAGAAGAGGAGGAAGAAGAAGACAGTCATTTTTGTGACAGACTAGTTTTCAGTGACGAAGCCACTTTCCATCTGAGTGGTAAGTTGAATAAACAAAACGTTCGAATTTGGGGGTAACTAACCCCCATTGTTATGTGGAATGTGGAACACGTGCGTGACTCACCAAAAGTGAATGTGTTCTGTGCCGTTTCAAAGACGAAGGTCTACGGCCCCTTCTTCTTCCGTGAAAAGACAGTGACAGGGCTGATTTACCTGGACATGCTCACTGAATGGCTGTTACCCCAGTTGAGTGACGACAAGAACGATTAAGTGCTGCAACAGGATGGTGCACCGCCTCATTTCCATTTTTAAATCAAGAACTTCCAAGACGATGGATCGGACGTGGAACGGAACAGGATCAGATACTCTTACCCTGGCCACCAAGGTCACCAGACTTGACACCGTTTGACTTCTTCCTGTGGGGGTGTGTCAAAGATCAGGTATTTGTTCCTCCTCTACCGGCGAATATTCTGCAACTGAAGCAGCGTATCCGAGCCGCCTTCGACACCATCACCACTGACATGTTGAGGCGTGTGTGGGAAGAGATGCACTTTCGAGTTGATTTGTGTTGAGTGACCAGAGGCATAAATATCGAGCATTTGTAATGCATGTAAAAACTTATTGAGTTACAGACACAATAAAACACGATTCATCTTCCTACGTCAATTGCACTGTGTGTTATGAACTTTTGTAACCCCGACAATCATTTTGAATCACCCTGTACAGCGTTCACCGGGTAGCTCCGTAAATGTTATGGCGTCACCATACTTTTCTTTTAATTTAGATTTTAAATATTTTACCGTGTACATATCTCCGGATTCATGTTTTTCCATTACTTACATGAGTGATGCTAGTGTAACCTGGCAATCAGCAGATTCTTTATCTAGCTCTTGGCACAAAAAATCAAATGCTGATTTTTTGTGAGCGTCTTCTTTTCTGTCTTTGTTGTGCGTGTTGCCTGGGACAGAAGAGCCAGACCGTTTGAAATACGCGTAGCACTTCCGGTGATATCTTGCTTCAGCGGCTACCAAATCCGTCAAGGCACTCAAATTTAATTCAACTTTTCGTCATTACTCTTCTTAGCTTCTCCACGGAGGGCGTCAATAAACTCAATGTACTCTACTTTGCTGAACGGATTGCGATCAGGATGAGCGTAGTCTATTTTTTCTTCACAAAAAAGACACTGAGTTTTAAAATCGAACACAAAGTATCCTGATTGTCTTTTCGGTCGAAAAACGTCTTCTTCTTCTTCTGTCAGGGCTTCGGGAGGTTTTGGTCGTTTTGTGTAGATCTTCCTACATTCACTGTGCATCACTACCGAAGTTTTCTCGCCGAACCGTAAATGGACGCAGTCCTTTCTAATAACACTGGAATTCATAATTGTAACGTATACCGCTAACACCACATGTCTCCAAAGCACCACCGCCTTTGTCACCCGCGAAATCGCACAAATAACACTTATCTGTTGCGAAATAACCACTTTAAACGAATAAAAACGACGCGAACTATGTATATTTCTGTGTGTGAAGTAAAAGAAGGGGGGAGGGTAAACGTGAGGAAGGGAGGGGGGCAATTGTAAAAGGATGTAAAGAAAATGCAATATAACACAAAAATAGTACTTTTCAGCATATAAGACGACAATAAAAATAACACGAGAAAAAGCGATAGCCTAAATTGAGCATTTTTAGGACTTCGATTTACGCCCATTGTAGCCTTATTCCAGGCAACGAACTCCGTGTGTTCGGACTTTTTAGTATTTTTTTCAGTGAATAATTAATTTTATCATCGCTGACAATTTTTTGCGTGTATGTGACTGCATTTTAGCATGGAAGCATGTCATAATTTTTTTATCAAAATCGATTTTTTACCTAAAAAAGTGCAAAAGAATTCAACATTTTTGGATTTTTTTTACAGTGTACCAAATGTTTTATTTTTCCTGGGTACCTAAAATATGATTATGCATACAAATAAATATTAATAAGCCAAACACAACCTGATTCTGACCACTCGTTCGCGATTTACAAGCGTTCTAGGAAAATTCCAGGTTTCTCCAGGATATTTCAGGTATCCCATCAAGGGGGTCGTGCGACTTTTAGAATTATCGAAAGGTACTTACACATATTTTTTCATATCCGGACTTGATATTCTAAATTTCCGGGTTTGGCCTTTTATTCGTCTAATTGCACCGGACTAGAGGTGCGTAAATGAACGGTTAATGCGGAAAGATTTGGAAATGTCAGGAAATCGGGTCAGTATTGTTTCAGTGTACACTCCATGTTAAGGGATGGGTCATGATGAGATAGACAGATTTTATGAGGCACTGAGTGATGTGGTGTACTGATGGGGGATTTCAATGCTAGGATAGGAAATAGAACATAGGGGTACGAGAGGGTAATTGGTAAGTGGGATGAGGATAGGGAAGCGAACACCAACGGGAAATGTGTATTTGGCTTTTGTGCTAGCATGGGGTTATCTGAGCAAACTCACTCTCGAAGCATAAGGGGATTCACAGATACATATGGGAGGGTAATCAACAGGTCAATAATACACTACATTATTACTGACTTTGAATTTAGTAAATTGAATTGATAAGGAATTGTAGGGTATTCAGGGGCTTCTTTGATGAAACAGACCACAAACTAATCTGCTCCGAATAGGGCATAGTTAGATCTAAAGTGCATACATACCGGTAGTTAGTAATTGGAGTTTTAAGGGGTAGAATACGGATTAAATTAAAGAAATTTAGAATAAATTAAAATTTAGATAGCTGCAATTGCTGTTCCACGAATGCTGTACCATACTTCCAGAGCTGTAATGTAGAGCCAAATCGTCTACATACAGCGATGGAACTACCGTGGGCCCGGCGGCGGCAACAATACCGTTTATGGCAATCGCGAACAAGGTGACACTCAGAACAGAACCCTGAGGAACTCCACTTTCTTGTGTGTAAAATTGCGATAATATACTACCGACTCTTACTCGGAAGAGTCGGACGGTCATAAAATTCGCAATGAACGTCGGTAGATTATCACGGAGTCCCCACTCGTGAAAGGTGGAAAGGATCCCGTAGTGCCATGTGGTGTCCAAGAAAACCTCCTATACGGAGGACTCAAGTAGCACCAGATGGTCGATGCTGGACCAATGACAGCGGAAAGCACACTGGTACCGTACTCAGACCAGAGGCCTCTCTCCTCCAAGAACCATACCAGCCGACGGTTAACTATCTTATTCAGCTGCTTACAAAGGCCATTTGTAAGACAAATGGGCCTGAAGCTGCTAACAAGCTTGGGATCCTTTCCAGCCTTGGGAATAGGTATCACGATCCCTCTCGCTATTGAGATGGAAACTCCCCTTCAATCCACATACGATTGAAGAGGAACAGCAGTACGGTAGTTTTATACAAGCATCGCACAGATGTTTCAACATTTCATTATTGATATTATCCGGTCCAGGAGATGTATCCCTGCACAGTGAAAGCGCACTTCGCCGTTCTCATTCAGAGAATGGTACATTGTAGAACTCCGAAGCAGCAGTGGCAAAGGAAAAGGAGCGAGCCTCTATCGCCCACTTCAAAGTCACAAATATAGGATCATAACTCCCAGAGCAGGATACATCATAAAAGTGAGATCCAATATTTTTGGCAGTGATAAGATGGTCCGTGATGATGACTCCGTTGATGGAGACTCAAGGTATTGTCAATGATGTCAGGACTTTTCTCATGTTGGTTTCTTACTCTCCCGAATCAGATATCGGGCTTTAGCACGCACCCTTTTGAAGATGATAAGGTTGGCCATGGTGTTTTACCTCCGATAGCATTTGTAAGCACGTCGACGATCTTTAATGGCTGCTACAATCTTGGCAGTCCACCAAGGGACACGCTTCAGGCGGGTGTTGCCGGATGAGGAAGGTATTGTTTCCTATGCCGCAACCAAAATACCATTCGTAGTATGATCATCCGACATTCTCAAAGGTATATTCGGCAAAAATCACACGTGCTTTAAATTCTGGTTAATTAGCCCGGCGGAGTAGCCATCGACTTGGTAACTCGATGGCTCTCTGGTTCGGAAGAATAAGGATAATTGGGAAATGGTCACTATTACAAAGGTCGTCGTGCGCACCTCACTGTAGCAGGGGAACCAGAGCACGACTGCACAAGATGATGTCGACACTCGAAAAAGTGCCGTGTGCAACAGAGAAGTGCGTAGGCTCCCCTGTGTTCAACAAACACAGGTCCAGCCACCTAATCAGTCTCTCAAAATCTCTCCCTCCACCGCTAGAGGTAGCGGGGCCCTAGATGGTGTTGTGTAGCTTAGAATCTCTCAGAAGGAGAAAAGGAGGGGGAAGCTGAGACACTAGATCCACCAGCTGGTTGAAATCGAGTTGAGAATCAGGTGGGATGTACACGTTACATACTGTCGCCATTACTGGCAACGAAGTACGAACTGGAAATGCTTCTACTGTATCTGAGTACGCAGTGGCACCCCTTCACCAAAGAGGCTAGCGTGAACAAGAGTGCAGACGCCACCGGTGGCACAGCTCCATCCACCGGATCTTTAGAGAAGAGTTTGAAGTGACGCATGGTTGTATCATGTCCAGAATGAAACCTGGATTCCTGAGGACAGACAATGGTTTCCAAAAACGAAGATATTACTTGACGTAACTCTGCGAAATGTCGAAAATAGATATTACAGTTCCATTGTAATAGTGCCATAGGACTTAAGTAGAATTGACCGTTTACCATCCCCATCGCTAGGTGGAGATGATGGTGGAGGAGAGTACACTTCGATTTCTACATCTCCATCCGAAGACGAAGATGAAGAAGGGAGCGCTTTCTTATGTGGCGCGCGGTCCTCGTCTGACTTAACCCGTCTCGTTCTTGGAGAAGAACGAGAGTGGTGCCGAGGGACCTACTTCCTGTCCGAAGACTGGGTGTCCGACCCCGACCATTTTTCTTTTGTAACCGGCGCTGACGTCTATTCGAGGAAGTAGGTGGTCCCTTCCCCACAGACGCCAGTTCCTTGTTAAAAATGGCCGCTCCTTCTGGCACCGCTCCACTGATGGTAGTGGGAGCAGGATTCCCATCGGATGGCTGAGCAGCCTTGTCCGCAGGAGAGGTCGATATACGGCGATGAACCACTTTGTCTCTTCTCCCTCGGTGAATTTTTCTTCCTATTGGGGTGTTCCTCCACACTAACGGGCTTGACTTCTACCGACTTCTCTCCCTTGATGGGCGTGGGAGCGGAAGGTCCAGCAGATACAGATGACATCCCATCAGCTGGAGGGCGAGAGAGACGATTGCGCACCGTCTCCCTCTTCTCCACTATCTTTATCTTATCAGGTGGGCAGGATGAAGGTCCAGCCCCGGTCGGCGAAGTTTTCTTTAACTCTTTAGCTGGGGAAGACTTATTTGCCGACCATTTAGACCTCTCCGATGGCGCCGGTTTAGTTTGTATAACCGGAGCCTTCTTTTCCGTGGTCGAAGAAGGTTGTGGGACCTTCTTCGGACTGACAATTTTCACTGGTACAGCGAGGGGTGATATTAAAACTGTTGAATATGCGGACGTCGAAGGTACTATGCTCGGAACTGAAACGGCAGGGGTGAAAGGGGACGTCGCTACAAACGATACCCGAAATTCGGGGGAATTCATATCGCGATGCCCCCTTCGAGCGTCGTGATATGAAAGCATATCAAGAGTCGTTATTTCTTGAATCTTTGGTTCTTTAGTGAACTCACGTTACTGCTTCGATCGTGATGAGGGGCTTCCTTGGCAGTTAGTACAATCCGGGGAGGCGTACACCTCTCACCGTGATGTGTCCCTTTGCCACACTCTCTACACACGGCCTTGGCATTGCACCTGGCAAAATCATGCCCGAATTTCTGGCATTGATAGCAGCGCATAGGCGGAGGGATGTACGGTCGAACATAGCAGTGGTGCGATGTGACCTTCAACTGCTTAGGCACACCACCCTCTAAATGGAGAATAAAAGTGCCGGTGTCGATGCTGTCCTCTCCAATCTTTCGGGTAATTCGCCTAATCCTGTTGACGCCTCTCTTCCCCAGATCCCGCATCGCTATTGAGTACGAGGTCGCGATGGAAAATAACTCCACGGACTTCATTCAGCGTTTGGTGTTTTGAGACCTTAACGATAATTTCTCAGAATTGCGTGCATTCCAACAACGCTTCGGTTTACCTCCAGTCAACGGTGTGCAACAAGTGCTACCCGTTCCAGGGCTTGGAAATCCCGTTAACGTCTCCAAATTTCTCCTCGATTTCCTCGGAAAACAATAATTGATTTCACCAGTTTAAATCACTCCCGTCTGTCCTGGTAGCTACCAGGCAGCGAGGTGACTGTCAACGAGGAAACGTGCATACACCTTGGGATTGATCCGACACTCAAGAGACGGCTTTTTAAGGGGGCCACCCTCTGATGATTTTAGACCACTTATAGATCATCCCGTAATCATCCTCCCCGAATACTACCTACTCCGAACAAAGGCCATCACTGTGGGCGCCACCCAGCCAAGGCAATACCTACCTGACGATAGTAAGTATTTCCTGGGGTACTAGTGTCTTGAACAGCCACATACCCCTTGGCATGCACAGTGATCTATTCGGTGCAAGTATTCGGCTATGCAGGCACATCCGTTGTGAGGCGGATACTACCGCGAAGGTACATGACGCACCCATCTGACGGGATGGGGAATACCGTCTAGGATTTCTGGCCAGAAGTCCAGCTTGATGGCCCTCCCCCTAACGGTATGCATGTATTATTCTAAGGATCAAACTATAATTGGGAATGGAAAATCAAAAATGACCTTTAAAAAGGCCCCTCCTATTAGTCGCCTTTTACGACAGGCAGGGGATACTGTAGTTGAATTCTGCCCTCCCCATCCACATGGGGTCTTCCAAATCAAAGTATGTCGGGTCCGTCAGTCATGTCGGCTCTATTAGTCACTTCCTACGACAGGCAGGACATCCCGTGAGTGTATTCTGCCCCGCACCCACACGGGGGTTTCTCATAAATCCTGCATACCTAGTGAAATAACTTGATCAGACCTTCATCACCTATGCAATGTGTCAACTCAGTCGCTATATCATCTATGCTTGGTGCTCTGTTGCTGCTCAAGTCTTCCAGTGATCTATCAAATTCTGATCTCAATATCAAATCTCCTTTTTCATCATCATCAATTTCCTCTTTCCGTTCCATTACATGATTCTCATTCTCCTTACCCCTATACAAATGCTCTATGTAGGTTTTCCATCTCACAAAATGTGCATCTCTTTCTGTTAAGAGGTTTTCCATCCGAGCAATTTAAGTCTTCCTTTCCCCAAAAGTACTCCTAAACCTTCGTTAAGCTGTACCTACTTTTCTTACTTTCAGACAACTTTCTATACTGGCACATTCTTCTTTCAAACCATTCTTATTTTGCTTCCTTGCACTTCTTGTTTACCTCATTTTTCAGACGTCTGCATTCTGCTTTTCGCCTTTCATCTCTTGCATTCTTGCGCTTCTGCTTTTCGTCCATTAATTCTAGTATATCCTGAGTAATCCCACGGTTTTCCACCTATTCTTTACTTTCTACCAAGGTTTTCTTCTGCAAATTTTGTTATTTCATTCTTCAAAAGTTCCCCTTTCCTTTGCATTTGAAGTTTATTTAGGATTCTTCATTAGTCCTTCCCTTATACGCTTCTTGAATCTTTCGTTAACGTCCTTCTTTTTCAGTTTGTCTATTGCCCCCCTTTTCGGCACTTCTTCAGTTTTAATCTGCATTTCATAACCACCAGATGGTGGTCAGAGTTTATTCGCTCCAGGCTATGTTTTGGAATCCAAAATCTGGTTTAATAATCTCTGCTTGATTATAATGAAGTCGATTTGGAAAAATCCTGTATATCCTGGACTCATCCATGGGTGTATTCTATTGTGGTACCGGTACCGTAATTGAATAAGTTGTTAGCTATGACCAACTCGTGATCGGTGTAGAATTCCATCAGCCTACTTCCACGACCATTCCTTTCACCTAATCCGAATTCTCCTATTATCGTCCCTTCTCTTCCTTCTCCTACCAGCATTCCAATCTCCCATTACTGTAACATTTTCGTCACCTTTGACATACCGCAGAATTTCATCTATTACCGTACTTCATCGACTTTTTCAACTTCTTCACCATCGGCTAGACTGGTAGGCACATAGACTAGTACTACTGTGGAGCACATAGGTTTTGTATTGATTATAGCTACAATAATCCGTTCACAATATTGCTCTTAATATTCCACCTGCTGTCCAAGTTTCCTAGTCAATATGAGACCTACCCCTATGTAGCCTTGGGTTGATTTAGTACTAATGGTCCTATAGTCTCCTGACCAAAAGCCCCGATCTTGCTGCCAGCGTACTTCACTAATCCCAATCGAATCGAACCTTAACTTATCTATTTCCCATTCCTAACTTTTCTAACCTTCCACTGCCATTCAGACTTCTAACATTCCACGCTTCGATCCATAGAATGTCAGATTTTCTCGTTGTCCCTTCTGTGTTGACAGGCCCCCTCCTCGAGAAGTCCCCCACCCGGAGATCCAAACAGGGGGCTATTTTACCTCCGAATTGGAATATTACAAGGGAGGAGGCCATTATCACATGTAATTATGCAGAGGCGCATATCCTCAGGAAGAACATTATGGCTGAAGTTTCCCATTCCTTTCAGCTGTGTATACTTTTAAATTGTCAATATGGATGAAAAAGAAACATGAGTAATGTCATAGCAATGTATATGTTATACACGTGTCCACCAAACCTAAATTAAGCCTAAGTGAGCAGGATCTGATGATGATTGCTTCATGTAGAAAACAAATCATGCAATTTAACACCCCATTCGTATGAGCAGTGTTTTATTAGGTGTATAAATAACTCATGTATTTATTCCAGGTACTAGGAAATTAATTGTTAATCCCCGCCCAATCTAATGGGGTTCATTAGTGTTAACAGATGAAAAACAAATCTACTACCGTAATGGGGTTTTTGAATGTGTATCACTCTCTCTCAAATCTGCAAAATAATTTACTCAGGATTTATAGGCCTCTGCTGTTATTTTATCAGTGACGCTCTCATTCTTCAAGAGGGACTGCTCTTCCTCTTCTTGTGGATTAGAATATAGGCTACAGCTAAACATTATGCTTGTAGATGGTTAATTCCACTTGACGCTCGTGATGGGAATACGAAGACTCTTCATCTTGAGGTCCTACTCAACAGTTCTATTTAAATTTGCCAAATATATATCACATGCAAATTTATGAATTGGTAACACCATTATTATTATTATAATTAAGATAGCAAAATAGACTAGTTGACAAACACTACGGCATAAAAAGATCGCGAGTTAAACATTCTAAATCATACTGTATACAGTCATATTCTTTGGGATTTGTGTTTACAAAAGTTCACTAGAGTAAGTTAAAGCAGGGGTTCTCAAACTTTTTCTGTCATGCCCCGCTTCTGAAACATGAAAAATCTAGCGACCCCCTCCCCCAATCCTATTGTTCGTTCCTTTCTTAGCACATCTCATAGGCTACTTCGCACAGCAACAACAAAAAACGATCGCAAGATCTTAAGTATTTGCCTCTGACTAATTACTGCAACTACCAGTTACAATAATAATTATACTAATAACACACAATATACTATTCTTAGAGCACATCAAAGTTTAGTACCACTGCTAATAAGTCACCTATCCATGGGCAATGACGTTACTTGTATCAGTTTATTGTAAATCGGGCTAACCACTTGCAATGAATACGCACTAGAATTCACCTGTTCACTCACAGTATTTGAACTGAGTGCAAAGACCTGACTGGATTCGAGTCGGCAATGGCAGAAATGGAGGAATCTATTCTTGTAATGAAGTGGCTGTCACACTATCATGCGGCTTATTGTCATTAGTGGTTTTTAAGTGTTTGGGAAGGAGATATCACTGTGGGTGGCGAGTGAAAGAGAGCTATGTGGGAAATGTCACTCTACACCTTTTCTCAGAATTCCTGCCGGCAGGATCTACTGGTCAGTTCTTGTGAAATAAGACAGCAAAAGTACTAGTTTATTAGTCTTAAGTGGTCGTGGGAGCTTCCTGTCTATGATAGGTTTATGGATGAGGATAGCAATATATGTTACATAATGTGAAATATCTAAATCAGAGCCGGTGCCCCCCTTTATTACCCGTCCACACTGATCACGTGCTCACTTTTATGTACCACCAACAGTAGGATCGGGCTGATGCATACGGATCCATTCGATTCGTCCTGTTCACATCTGAGCAAAACAGGGCAAACGCATGCTCATTCGGGGCAAATGCTCAAGTCTCTCTCCGATCTGTGCAACTTTTCGTTTCTTCGACCAAATAAAAATTGGTACAAAATCCTAGCATCAATATACACTTAAGGCAGATGTTGGTTATAAGAACAGAAATTACGACGTTTAAAACGATGCTACGTTCGATTTTGTCCGACTTTCCAGTACCGAGAAAAAGTTTCTTAATTAAATTGATCATTTCTTTTATGACAAAGATAGTAACTTGTAATTCTGTAACCGTGCTACAGACACTTTGGACTACGACTTGTTAAAATATGAGCATAATATAGTGGCATGTTTTCATTTTACAGCCTCTTATCTGAATTGTCAAAAAAGTGTACTTTCTTTCATCCTGTCTAAAATACCTTAAGCATTACATGGTCAAAAAGTAATGTGTAATACTACTGAACACAGAAATAATGTAGCTACCAGCTAATGTGATTAAATTTGAGATCGACCACTTAGCTCATTTCCTACTAAGGCCTAAACTGGGGTATCCACAGTTCTAAATCCGATAGTAAACCCCAGTACCATCCCTTACGTGTTCATATTACATTCCTTACTATTTATTATACTATTCTTAAGAGCAATCTATGATAAATATTTTTCTACACAACCATTGTCTTTTGCTCTATAGAAGTACAAGAAAGGCATTATAAGAAGAAAAACAAACGTGGAAACAAAACGTTAGCACTAGAAACTGGATAAGAAAAGAAGGTGTCACTTCATTTGTTAGAGGTTTTAAGGTGGCAATGAAACGCAACGGTCGATTAAATGTTATTCAACTGTTTATTTATCGCAAAATACCAGAACTGATTGAAAGTGTCGTTACCGTGAACAGATCAAAAACGAACTGTAAGAAGAAAAGGTAGTTGAGCGCGCTGGTGCACCTCGCGAGCAGGGTCGTGGTCGTTAACCGACGAATGTTGATTTCACCAACACTTCCCCTCGACCAACAGCCGGATTCATCCTGGTGCATGTGATCTAAAGCCAAGGCTTTGAGCACATTTCTCGTGCTTGGGCCTTGACAATCCTTTTGTCAATATGTCGGCAGGCATCTTGTCCGTTGGAGTGTACTCCACCGAACCCACCTTTTTGGCCATGGCATCTCAGACAAAACGGTGCATGAAGTCGATGTGCTTCGTCCGTGATGAAACATAGGATTCGACGTCAGCTTCTGCGCACCTATATTGTCGTTCTTCACTGGGACAACATCTATTGGTTTTCCGAAGTCCTTCAGGAGTTTCCTCATGTGTAGAGCTTCCTAGGTTGCTTGTAACAAGGCCATGTATTCGGCCTCCGTCGATGACAGGGACACAGTAGGCTGCTTACTGGACTCCCAACTCACTGCAGTGCCAACCAGGGTGAACGCGTATCCGGTGTACGATTTTCGATCCAACAGGCAGTTTCCCCAGTCAGCGTCCACGCACATCACCGCCGGATTGCTGGATTTGGAGTACAGGAGACCGAGATCACGTGTTAGCGAGGTATCACAAAACACGTTTTGCAGCCTTCCATTGTCGCTTTCCGTGACAGTCGTTGAACTGAGAGAGAGAGAACTGACTGCGTAGGATATGTCCGGCCTCGTTTCCACTGACAGGTACATTAGAGCTCCTATAAACTGTCAATAGGGGACGCTCTCCGCTTGTTCGCCAGTGTTCACGTCTTCCTTCTTCGGCTTCGTACCTGGATCAATGGGAGTGCTGACAGGCCAATCCGAATCTCTCGAGGACCTCGTCTATGTATCCTTTCTGGCTCAGTTTCATCTGGTTGGCGTTCCTCTTGAACTCCATCCCCAGACAATATCGCACGTCCCCCAAGTCCTTGATCTCGAACTTGGTATTCAGGAAGTCTCTCACCTCATTGATCTTCTTGTCGTCTCGAGCTATGATCATCATGTCATCGACGTAGATATATAAATCTTATCTTCGACCGGTCCGATGTGGTACATTCATGGATCTGCATCCGAGCGAGCTGCCTTGAGATTTTTCATCTCTTCCTCGAGACGGTGATACCAAGCACATCCTGCTTGTCGCAGTCCGTACAACGCTTTGTTTAGTGAGCACACCACGTCACGATTCGTCAACTCCTCCAGCATCTCATCTGCAGTCTTTCGCACAGTCTCGTCAACCGACTCGTCTTGAACGGTGTGGGCTAGAGCGTCCCCGAAGTGGTCTGGGACCTCCTTGAAGATTTGCTCCTCGACTTATTCGTTCTAGTACGCCGTCTTGACGTTTACCTGTCGGATCTTCAGATTATCCTGTACAGCTAACGCCACCACAGTCCTTATCGTACTCAGACTTTCGACTGAAGCGAACGTGTCGTGAAACTCGATTCCCGGTCTCTGCGTGAAACCCCTCACTACCACGCGCGCCTTCCGCTTGCTGATAGTGCCGTCAGGGTTAAACTTATTCTGGAGAACGAATCTGCTGCCTATCACACGTTTCCCCTTGGGACGCTCGACCAGCTTCCACGTGTTGCGAAACCGCCTCTTCTGACATCGCTTCGATCCACGCAGGTGAGTCATCTCCGGAGATAGCCTAGGTAACTGGAATTTCAGCGACGTTAGCCGCTTTCCCTCGTCGATCACCGCAGTCCTTGCGGGGTCGCCCAGGTTTCCCAGTTCTAATCAAACGAGGCCATCCGCCTCTTCTCCTAGGTGGCACTGCTTGTTGCTCATCGGGTTGGACCTCTGGATCAGGATCGCCGTCTTGGTCGGGAACAAATTAATCGTCCTCAGGAAAATCTCTGAAGCTTTCGGGGAATTCCCATACCGTACACCAATATCCGGTAGGTTTTCTGCCCGCACTTCATCTCTCGACATCACCTCGAACTCCAGTTCTTGGATCGGATCCTCTGGTTCAACGCGATCTTTGTCCGGAGATTCACGCGGAAACAGATGATCGACTGATTTCTCAGGCACGGTCATCTCCTCAAGAAAAACAACGTCTCTCGTGATCTCGATCATTTTCGTTTCAGGAATCCAGATCCGGTAAGCCTTCGACTGCTCTGAATATCCAACAAAAAATCCCTCTTTTGAGCGAGGGCGTAACTTCCCCTTGTTTGAGGTTTTGCCCAGGCAGAACACCTTGCTCCCAAAGTCCTTGAGATAGTACGCAGTCGGAGTTCTGTCGAACTAGCACTCAAATGGAGTCTTCCCGTTTGAACTTTTGGTTGGCCATCGGTTCCTCAGGTAATTTGCAGTGTTGATCGCCTCCGCCCAGATTGCAGGAGTAAGCATCGTGCTGCCTCTTCAAGGGTCCAATTTTTCCTCTCGGCCACACCATTTTGTTCAGGCGGACACGGTGTTGTGAGTCGGCGCTCGATCCTCTCAGATTTTAAGAACTCGTCAAATTCCCTGTTGGCATATTCACGTCCATTGTCGGACTGTACGCTCTTTATTCTCAGACCGTGTTGCTTCTCGGCGAAGCCTTGTACTCTCGGAACGTCGGCAACGCCTCCTCGCACTTCGTCTTCATAACCCGTACCTCTGTCCATCTCGAGTAGTTCGTAAACGTGATCATGTACTTGAATCCACCGTTCGACGCGACACGCACGGGGCCGCAAACGTCCGTGTGAATAACATCGAGTTTACCAGTTACACGATTTGACTCTTTAGGGAAAGGTATTCGAGTGATTTTGCATTTCGTGCAAATGTCACAGGTTAGATCTCCCTTTCAGTTGCACACCTCGAATGGATCTGCTCTTCACTGCCGCATCGAGATCTCAAAAGTTGACGTGACTCATCTTTCGAAACCAGAGCTGCACCGCATTCTCGTCGCGCTTGTCTCCTGACACTGCGTTTTGACATTTTTTTTCCAGTGGGGTGCCCTGTACGTAGTACAGATTGTCCTTGCTCTTCGCAACTAACCTCGTCAGTCCATTCTGGCCGAAAACTTCAGCCTATTCTTCGCCGAAAATGACCGAGAAACCACGGTCCATCATCTTCGAGACTGGTCCGGATCTCAGGAACGTGCAAAATCTCGTTGAGAGTAACGTTGCGAGTTTTACCGTCTACACTTGTTGCAATTTTTGCGGTTCCTCGGGCCTTCATATCAGCGGCTGCGCTGCTCACTAACTTCAGTTGGCCAGTCTCGCCCTTGTCCATCTTTGTAAATACAGTCGCATCACCACACAGATGAGACGTGCACCCGCTGTGGAGACACCACAGGTTATCGACACTGCTCGTCGCGATCTGACACGTATCATGTTCCTCGACTGATAAGAGTGATGCGTCCGACAGCTGGCTTTTGTTGACCTTGACATTGCAGTCCGCTGCCTTATGTCCTTTGATTCCGCACTTCGAGCATTTCAACGGAAACGATTTCTCCTTGTCACTCTCACTCTTACCACCTGAATTGCCGTTGTTTTTGTTCGACTGTGGTTTCCTTGCGGGAGGTAAGTTATTGTTGTTTTAAGGGGCAAAATACGAGGTCATATTCCCCTCTTAACACAGATTAAAATACACAAATTTGGCATGGAATGCATAATTTAGAGGTGGATACCTAAATTTGAAAAGACCGAAACTTGAAACAAAAAATTAAATAAAACGAATAATTATAAAAAATAAACAAAAATTACGGGAAAACAAAAATCATCATTCCAAAACGAACAAGTAGTTGAGTCAATGTTCACTGGAAAATTTAGATTGCTGGCCCTAACCCACTCTCACTTATAAAGCGTATGACGAGATCTGCAGCCACCGCGTCATCGGCTAATATAAGTGCGAGTGTCATCTGCAAACCAAGGTTTCTTCGTAAGTCAGCAAGATCTACATACTCGGTTAAAATGTGGGCCACGGTGAAAACGGCTCCACAGGTACAAAGTGGGGGTCTTCCCTTCTCATTAGGTACGAATGGGTGGATGTTGTATGACCTATCCTTAGCCTACACAAAATGATGGGACTCCCTCCGTGACCGAAAAGAGCTCCGCCACACGCGATTAGTTCCCTTGATCGCTCTAAGTTTACTGGGCATTGGGTTAGCTAGCCACTGCCACTCCCAAAATGCAAGTACTTGTCAGCGTAACTGAGATCGAATGTCTCTCGCGGGCACCTTCATTGCTCGAGGTGGTAGTGATACTGCCTCTTTTGCAGCTTGATCCGCTAACTCGTTTCCCTTAACTCCCATGTGGCTTGAAAGCCACAGAAAGTTGATTCGAGTGTCAGCGTGGCACAACCCGGCTAGTAGGTCGTAGATTCGCTGCACTTGGGGGTGTTGCGATAAACATGTAGCAATTGACTGCAACGAACTCAAATAGTCGGTACACACGAGAAAGTGGATTCGTGCATCCTGTAGTGCGAACTGCAGAGCTTCATAGATGGTAACGAGCTCCGCAGTAAACACACTACAGGCTTCAGGCAAAGAGAATTTGGTATTCGCACCATCAATAACGTAAGCACAACCCACTTTCTCGTCCACCTTCGAACCATCCGTGTGGAGAATGCCAGCGTCCGGAAATTGGTGAACTAAGCTGTGGAACTACCTCCAATAAACGGAGGCATCCGTGTTCACCTTAGGACCTCGGTGTAGATCTAACCGAATTTCTGGACGCGAGACTTGCCACAGAGGCACCTCGCTAGGTGTCCGGATCATAAAGCGATCTACAGACACTCCTATTTCAGTACACGAGCTATCGAGTCTAATACCAACCGGCCGAGTGGCACCTCTGGTGGTATTGGGCACTGAAGAGAGCTCGATAGCTCGGATGTTGCGGCATTTGACGCACATTGGCGTCTATAATTTAGAGGTGGAACACCCGATTCGGCGAGTAGGCTGGGTATCGGCCTGGTCCGGAAGGCACCGGTAGCCAGCCTATCGCCACTATGGTGGATACTGTCCAGCATTTTCAAGGTTGCTGGCCTTGCTGAACCGTATGCCGCAGAACCATAGCCTAGCCGGGACAGGACGAGGGTTTGGTAGAACCGTAGCAGCCCCCCACGTCGTGCCACTAAGAAACTTGAGCATGTTCAGTTTCCTGAGACACGTCGTTTTTAGTTGCCGTGTATGTTGTTGCCACGTTAACTTGTTGTCAAAATGGAGCCCCAGGAAGCACTAAGTGTCAACCAACGGCAAAGCAGCATCACTGAGATGTAGTTCAGGGTGTAAATGTAGCCTCCGGAGCCGACAAAAATGGACGACGGAGGTTTTCGCTGCTGAAAAACAAAAACCCCGGTCGTGTGCCCACCTGTCGATGCGGTTATTAGCTAGCTGAAATTGCCGCTCCACGATTGCTATACTTCCAGAGCTGTAATGCAGAGCTAAATCGTCTACATACAGCAATAGAACTACCGTGGGCCAGGCGGCGGCAACAATGCCGTTTATGGCAAGAGCGAACCCTGTGGAACTCCATTCTCTTGAATGTAATATTGCAATAATGGCCTACCGACCCTTACACGGAAGAGTCGGACGGACATGAAATTCGCAATGAAAGCGGTAGATTACCACGGAGGCCCCACTCATGAAGGGTGGAAAAGATCCCGTAGCGCTATGTGGTGTCGTAGGCTTTCTCGAGGTCAAAGTAAACCGTGACTAGGTGCTGCTTTCGGGGAAATGCATCCTGCAAGGCGCTCTCAAATCGCACCAGATGGTCGGTGGTGGACCTATGAGAGCGAAATCCACACTGGTACTCAGGCAGGAGACCTCTCTCTTCCAAGAACCGCACCAGTCGACGGTTCACCATCTTCTCCAGCAGCTTGCATAGGCTATTTGTCAGACAAATGGGCCTATAGCAGCTGACAAATTTGAAATCCTTTCCAGCCTTGGGAATCGGAAACACGATCCCCTTCGCCATTGAGAAGGAAACTGCCCTTCAATCCACATACGATTGAAGAGGATCAACAGTTGTTTTATACTGGACAAGCAGGTACCCAAGGCTTCGCTCTCGTCATAGTCGTGTCATATTGTTATTCAATGAAATGCAGGTTTAACCCGTTAACACCTCTTTAGAACCTGAATATCCAAAATCTTTCCTTAGTGGACGTTTTCGACATACAACGAACATATCCCCAACATTTCATGTTTCTAACTTCAATAATTTTGGCTGGGCGATGATGAGTGAGTGAGTGAGTCAGGACATTTTCTTTCATTTATTTTTGAGAATTTCACCCGTCCCCATGAACCCCTTAAATGGGATTTATGAAAAAAAACCGTTCGAACACCTATTTACTTATTTTTTAAGCTGATTTTCTTCCGCTGAATTTCAAACTTCTCGCTAATGTCGTTTAAGAGATACATGCTCCGTTAAGAAACCTTCAACCGCCAATTTTCACCCCTTTCACCTCATAATATACACCATATCGATAAACCCTTAGAAATATGTCTACTTATTTTTACTGATTAATTTATATGCAGAACTAGCTGAAGTACCCGTGCTTCGCTACGCGTCATAAATAAATTAAAATGTGAAGGTGACAATTAAAACAGGGGATAGGCGAGGTGCTGCGCAGAGGGAGATTAAGGATGGAACATTTTGTCCAACTACACCGCTCGGCGTTGACCGTGTTTTATAGCACAATTTTAGGTTTTGCTCGCTAACCGTTGGAGATACCTTTCGGATAGAAAATGTAATTTTAAACCTCGTATATGCCATCAAAAGTTTGCTATTTCTTAGCGTCCGCTTTTTATTTGAAATGGAAATATGAAAGTTTGAAACCAAGGGGTGTAGTGACGTCACTAAAATGGTCGCCATCTTTAAATAGTGCAAAGTATTCAAATCAAAAGTAACCTATATGTTAACCAGGTAAATCAGCTACTTCCATGTAAAATTCATGTAAATCGGACCAGTGGAACTTGCGTGATTGAGTAATACACAGACACACACCATCTCATGTTTAGCCTCGCTTCGCTCGCGTCATAGTCGTGTCGTATTGTTATTCAATGAAATGCAGGTTTAACCCCGTTAACACCCCTTTAGAACCTGAATATCCAAAAATCCCTCCTTAGTAGACGTTTTCGACACCCAACAAACATATCCCCAAAATATAATTCTTCTAACTTTAATAGTTTTGGTTGGTCGATGAGAGTGAACATCCAAAAATCCTTCCTTAGTGGACGTTTTTCTTCCATAATTTCACCCCTCCCCATAGGCCCCTTAAATTGCATTTATGAAAAAACGATCGAACATCTATTTTTTATTTATTTATTTATTTATTTATTTTTAAGCTGATTGATTTCCCCAGAGTTTCAAACTCCTCGCCTGTGTCGTTTAAGAGATAAACGCTCCGTTTGGAATCTTTCAACCCCCACTTTGCATCCCTTTCACCTCATATATACACTACATCGAAAAACCATTAGACATGTGTCAGCTTATTTTTAATGATTAGTGTATATGCCAAGTATCACATCCCCAAATGAAACCACTCGTGAGATTCAATGAAATGTACGTTTACACCCTTAACACCACTTTAGAACCTGAATATCCAAAACTCTTTCCTTAGTGGACGTTTTCGACATACAACGAACATATCCCCAAAATGTCATGTTTATAAATTCAATAATTTTGGCTGGGCGATGATGAGTGAGTGAGTCAGTCAGGACATTTTCTTTCATTTATTTTTGATAATTTTACCCCTCTTCATGAACCCCTTAAATTGGATTTATGAAACAAAAGGTCGAACACCTATTTACTTATTTAAAGCTGTTTTCCCCCTGAGTTTGATGAGTGAGTAAGTGAGTCAATCAGTTAGGACACTTTCTTTCCTGTTTTTTCCCCCCTCTCCAAGGGCCCCTTAAATTTGATTTATGAAAAAACGGTCGAACACCCATTTACTTGTATTTTAAGCTGTTTTTCCCCGCCGAATTTCAATCTTCTCGCCTGTGTCGTTTCAGAGATACACGCTCCGTTATGAATCCCTCAACCCCCAATTTTCATCCTTTTCACCTCATAATACACCATATCGATAAACCCTTAGATATATGTCTGATTATTTTTAATGATTAGTTTATATACCGAATATCACATCCCCAAAGAAACAACTCATGAGATATCGTTATTCAATGAAATGCACGCTTACCCCCTTAACATCTCTTTAAAACCCGAATAAACAAAAAACATTCCTTAGTTGACGTTTTCGACATACAGCGCACATATTCCCAAAATTTCATTTTTCCAACTTTTATAGTTTTCGCTGGGCGTGAAGAGTGAGTGAGTCAGACAGGACATTTTCTTTCAATTATTTTTTACCAGAATTTCACCCCTCCCCATGGGCCCCTTAAATTAATTTATGAAAAAACGGTCGAACACCAATTTACTTATTTATTTAGCTGATTTTTTCGCTGAGTTTCAAATTTCTCGCCTATGTCGTTTAAGAGATAGGCCTACACGCTCCGTTAGGAATCCTTCAACCCCCACTATTCACCCCTTTCACCTCATAATAATACACCACATCGAAAAACCCTTAGACACATGTCTGCTTATTTTTAATGATAAGTTTATATGCCGAGTATCACATCCACAAATGAAACCACTCGTGAGATATTGTTATTCAATGAAATGCAGGTTTAACCCCCTTAAGACCCCTTTAGAGCCTGAATATCCAAAAATCCTCCCTTAGTGTACGGTTTTGACATACAACGAACATATCCCCAAAATGCCATGTTTCCAACTTCAATATTTTTGGCTGGGCGATGATGAGTGAGTGAATGAGTCAGGACATTTTCTTTCATTTGTTTTTCTTCAGAATTTCACCCCTCCCGATGAACCCCTTCAATTTGATTGATAAAAAAACTGTCGAATAGCTATTTACTTACTTACTTTAAAGCAGTTTTCCCCCCTGAGTTTGATGAGTGAGCCAGTCAGTCAAACAGTTAGGACACTTTCTTTCCTGTTTCCCCCTCTCCCCCAGAATTTCACCCCTCCCCATGGGCCCCTTAAATTGGATTTATGAAAAAACGGTCAAACATATATTTACTTATTTTTATGCTGATTTTTTTCCGCTGAGTTTCAAACTCCTCGCCTATGTCGTTCAAGAGGTACACGCTCCGTTAGGAATCTTTCAATCCCCACTTTTCACCCCCTTCACCTCATAATATACGCCTCATCGAAAAACCCTCAGACTCGTGTCTTCTTATTTTTAATGGTGAGTTTATGTGCCGAGTATCACATCCCCCAATGAAACCAATCCGGAGATATTGCTATTCAATGAAATGCAGGTCTACCCCCTTAACACCCCTTTAGAACCTGAATATACAAAAATCCTCTCTTAGTGGGCATCTGCGGCCCTTGAGGAAGCAGCATACCAAATGTCATTTCAATCCGTTCGGTGGTTTCTGAGATTTCGTGATGAATGAATGAGTGAGTGAGTGGTATTTGACAAATATATAGTAGAAGATAGTGTCAAGTCTTTGTTATGCTAAACTCGGTTGACAGTGCTGTGTGAGTAGGTGAGTAACTAACGGGATTTCAAGTAAAGATCCTAATTTTCTATACCGATAGTGCAGAGCGCTACTGGCATCCAGACGGCCGTGTCTCGACTTGAGCTATGTTGCCATGGATACTATCTGCCTTGCCATTCCTTCACGAGTATATTTTATGATTTGATTAGCCTGTGCTTGAGTGAAAAAGGGCCGAAATCAGAAGAATGAGAAAGACTATCGAAAATTCATGTAGCCAGCGGTTCCTTCGGGGTCCTAAACTATGTGTATGCAAAATTTGGTTGAGATTGGTGGAACGGTGTAGATTTGTATACGGAACAGATCCACATACATACCCACATACATACAGACTTTCACTTTTATATATAAGATACCACATCCCCAAATGAAACAACTCGTGAGATATTATTGATTAATGAAATGCAAGATTAACCCCCTTAACACCCCTTCAGAACATGAATATACAAAAATCCATCCTTAGTGGACGTTTTCGACATACAACGAACTTATCCCCAAATTTTCAAGTTTCAAACTGCAATAGGTTTGGCTGGGGGATGATGAGTGAATATATATATCTACTATATAAAGCTCAAATACCACTCATTGACTGACTCACTCATTCATTCATCACGAAATCTCAGAAACCACCGAACGGATTGGAATGAAATTTGGTATCCAGCTTCCTCAAGGGCCGAAAACGCCCACTAAGAAAGGATTTTTGGATATTCAGGTTCTAAAGGGGTGTAAAGGGGGTAGACCTGCATTTCATTGAATAGCAATATCTCCCGATTGGTTTCATTGGGGGATGTGATACTCGGCATATAAACTCATCGTTAAAAATAAGAAGACACGTGTCTGAGGGTTTTTCGATGTGGTGTATGTTATGAGGTGAAAGGGGTGAAAAGTGGGGGTTGAAGGATTCCTAACAGAGCGTGTATCTCTTAAACGACATAGGCGAGGAGTTAGGAACTCAGCCGAAATAAATCAGCATAAAAATAACTAAACAGGCGTTTGACCGTTTTTTCATAAATCCAACTTAAGGGGCCCATGGGGAGGGGTGAAATTATGTGGGAGGGGGGGGGGGGGAAACGTAATATGTCTGAGTGTAAAAATATACATGGCCTATGTTGTAGACAATAACACATTACATCTTTCTTGTCTCTTTCTATTTCAACATACGACGAATACTTAGGGAGTTATTAATGATTTTGTACTTTTTGGCCGGAATTTTCTAAGTCCCAGGAATGACATAAAAATTGATTCGAATGAAATTTCAAAAAATAGTTTTTTTTAATACTTTTATTATATTTTTCACGTCTTTTAGGGTCCGAAACCAACATATTTTTTTTCGTCCCATGCATTTTTGGTTTCAGGTGATAGAATTTTTTTCCACTAGGACCGATGCTTATCTATCTATATAACTAATGTTATAACGGATTCCAAATGTTATTGCGGGCGAAGCCACGGGTAACAGCTAGTATATATATAAAAAACCTTGCTTAGTGGACTTCTTTCCCTAGAATTTCACCCCTTCCCATGGGCCCCTTAAATTGGATTCATGAAAAAACGGTCGACCACCTATTTACTTATTTATTAAAGCTGATTTTTCCCCCTGAGTTTCATACTTTATGTCTCTGTTTTTTAAGAGATACTTGCTCCGTTAGGAATCTTTCAACCCCCACTTTTCACAAATACACCTCATAATATACTACATCGAAAAATCCTCAGAAGTGTGTCTTCTTATTCTTAATGATGAGTTTATATGCCGAGTATCGCATGCCCCAAGGAAACCAATCGGGAGATATTGTTATTCAATGAAATGCAGGCGTACCCCCCTTAACACCTCTTTAGAACCTGAATATCCAAAAATCCTTCCTTAGTGGACGTTTTCGACATACAACGAACATAACCCCACAATTTCATGTTTCTAACTTCAATAATTTTGGATGGGTGATGATGAGTGAGTAAGTCAGGACATTTTCTTTCATTATTTTTCAGAATTTCACCCCTCTCATGGACCCCTTAAATTGAATTATTAAAAAAACGGTCGAACACCTATTTACTTATTTTTAAGCTGTTCTTCCCCCCTGAGTATGATGAGTGAGTGAGTTAATCAGTTAGAACACTTTCTTTCCTGTTTTTCTTCCCAGAATTTCAACCCTCTCGAAGGGCCCCTTAAATTGGATTTATGAAAGAACACCTATTTACTTATATTTTAAGCTGTTTTTTTCCGCTGAATTTGAAACTTCTCGCCTATGTCGTTTAAGATATACACGCTCCGTTAAGAATCCTTCAACCCCCAATTTTCACCCACCTCATAATATACTTCACATCGATAAACCCTTAGACACGTCTGTTTATTTGTAATGATTAGTTTATATGCCGAATATCACATCCCCAAAGAAACAACTCATGAGATATCGTTATTCAATGAAATTCACGTTTACCCTCTTAACACATCTTCAGAACCCGAATAAACAAAAATCCTTCCTTAGCTGACGTTTTCAACATACAGCGAACATATTCCCAAAATTTAATGTTTCCAACTTCAATAGTTTTCGCTGGGCGATGATGAGTGAGTGAGAGAGTCAGTCAGTCAGGTCATTTTCTTTCAATTATTTTTACCAGAATTTTACCACTCCCTATGGGCCTCTTAAACTGGATTTATGAAGAAACGCTCGAACACCTTTTACTTATTTTTAAGCTGTCTTTTACCCCTGAGTTTGATGAGTGAGTGAGTGAGTTAGTCAGTTAGGACCTTTCTCTCCTTTTTTCTCCAGAATTTCACCCCACCCCATTGGCCCCTTAAATTGAATTTATAAAAAAAAACGGTTGAACACCGATTGACTTATTTTTTAAGCTGATTATTTTCCCACTGAGTTTCAAACTTCTCGCCTATGTCGTTTAGAGATACACGATCCGTTAGGAATCCTTCAACCCCCACTTTTCACCCCTTTCCCCTTATAATGTACACCACATCGAAAAACCCTTAGACACATGTCTGCTTATTTTTAATGATTAGTTTATATGCCGAGTATCACATCCACAAATGAAACCACTCGTGAGATATTGTTATTCAATAAAATGCAGGTTTAACCCCCTTAAGACCCCTTTAGAACCTGAATATCCAAAAATCCTCCCTTAATGTATGGTTTTGACATACAACGAATATATCCCAAAAATGTCATGTTTCTAACTTCAATAATTTTGGTTGGGTGATGATGAGCGAGCGAGTCAGGACATTTTCTTTAATTTTTTTTTCTTTCAGAATTTCACCCCTCCCGATGAATCCCTTAAATATGACTTTTGAAAAAAAAACTGTCGAACACATATTTACTTATTTTTAAGCAGTTTTTCCCCCGAGTTTGATGAGTGAATCTGTCAGTCAATCAGTTAGGACACTTTCTTTCCTGCCCCCCCCCCCCGAATTTCACCCCTCCCCATGGGCCCCTTAAATTGGATTTATGAAAATAAGGTCAAACACCTATGTACTTATTTTTTAAGCTGATTTTTCCCGCTGAGTTTCAAACTCCTCGCCTATGTCGTTTAAGAGACACACGCACCGTTAGGAATCCTTCAACCCCCAATTTTCACCCCTTTCACCTCATAATATACACCTCATCGACAAACCCTCAGACACATGTCTTCTTACTTTTAATGATGAGTTTATATGCCGAGTATCACATCCCCCAATGAAACCAATCGGGAGTTATTGTTATTCAATGAAATGCAGGTTAAACCCCCTTAAGACCCCTTTAGAACCTGAATATTCGAAAATCCTCCCTTAGTGGACGGTTTTGGCATACAATGATCATATCCCCAATATGTCATGTTTCTAATTTCAATAATTTTGACTGGGCGATGTTGAGTGAGTCAGGACTTTTTCTTTCATTTTTTTGTCAGAATTTCACCCCTCTTCATGAACCCCTTAGATTGGGTTTATGAAAAAAAAAACCTGTCGAACACCTATTTACTTATTTTTAAGCAGGTTTTCCCCCCTGAGTTTGATGAGTGAGTCTGTCAGTCAATCAGTTAGGACACTCTCTTTCCTGTTTATTCCCCCCCCCCCCCCCCAGAATTTCACCCCTCCCCATGGGCCCCTTAAATTGGATTTATGAAAAAACGGTCAGACAACTATTCACTTATTTTTAAGCTGATTTTTTCCCGCTGAGTTTCAAACTCCTCGCCCATGTCGTTTAAGAGATACACGCTCCGTTAGGAATCCTCCAACCCCCACTTTCACCTCATAATATACACCACATCGAAAAACCCTCAGACACGTGTCTTCTTATCTTTAATGGTGAGTTTATATGCCGAGTATCACATCCCCCAATGAAACCAATCGGGAGTTATTGTTATTCAATGAAATGCAGGTGTACCCCCTAACACCGCTTTAGAACCTGAATATCCCAAAATCCTTCCTTAGTGGGCGTTTTCGACTTACAAAGAACATATCCCCAAAATTTCATGTTTCTAACTTTAATAGTTTGGGCTGGGCGATGATGAGTCAGTCAGGACACTTTGTTTTATATACCGGTAATAGATTCGCACAGATGTTTTAACATTTGATTATGTATGTTTTCCGGTCCAGGAGCCGTATCCCTGCACAGTGCAAGCGCACTTCCCAGTTCCCATTCAAAGCAGCAGTGGCAAAGGACAAGGGGTGAGCCTCTGCCTCCCGCTTCAGAGTCAGAAATGTAGGATCGTAACTCCCAGAGCAGGATACATCGGAGAAGTGCGATCCAATCCTGTTGGTAATGGCGAGATGGTCCGTGATGATGTCTCCGTTGATGGAGACTCCGGGTATCGTCAATGATGTCGGGAGTCCAGAGATCCAACGAAGCTTAGACCACACTTGAGATGAAGGAGTATGCGCCGTCATAGACGACCACTGATCTCTATACATGGATGGCTGGTAGCTAAGGCAGCAGTAAGCCGAATAGACGATGACAGGTGTAGCAAGATGGCAGCGAGCGCATGGTGCAATATTGCGAATCCGGCTCTGTGATTGGTTACTGGTAGTTTGATGTTATCCATGTATTTATACTGGCAGTAAATATTTTGTGTTTCTTGTAGTTGTAAAATGGGCTGAATTTGGTTATTTAAAGCGTAAAATCTTAGTTTTAAGTACCGGTTTGGTGACCCATCATCCCAGGCAAGCCGGTAATACCTTTACTTCTCAGGCAGATAGGTCGCTTAGCCGTAATTTTGAAGTTATTGTATAGTTAAGTATACATATGCGGTGGTGCTGAAGCAGACGTGATCGGGCTAGGCTATTGCGTGTTTAAATTTGATCCCATTTCAGGGTTCTTCGGCTCTGGGTGCGAATAGTTCGCTTAATAGTTGTAAAACGGTGGGGAGAGTATATTTTGAGTAGGTTTTTAGTTGTGTTAAGTTTTATGTGGAGCTGAGGAGTGAAATTGGTTTGGCTTCAAGTGCATTTTTGGCTTTGATCTACTTCCCGTTATTATTAAGTTTATTGTGCTGCTCGCGTGATTAAAAGCTGTAGTATTTGATGTAGAGTGCTGGGATTACTTGGAGGAAGTGTTGGTTATTTCATGGAAACAGGAATTCATTACGGTACCAATTACCGATTACGATATGTCGAATCTAGGCCTGTATAGTGAGCTACGTTTAGGCCTATAGGTACATCAATTGAAGAATGCATAATTTTGTGGCATATATACATGTGTACCGTTGCCTATATACAATTTACAAGAATGTTTCCAGAAATTGTTTTTCACTCGTTACTCTGTTACTGATCGCTAATTGCGTGTACTCAGCACCTAAGTTGATATTTGTCAGCCGTTATTATACACTCATTTTTATTGATATTCCGGAGATTTACTGACCTCGGAATGACGTGTCAGTGATCCCAATGCTCTTATGCTATGAGTGAACATATCTCTATATTTTTATGTGCGCCAAAGCACCATTAATTACGATTTAAAATTGACTAGATTATCATTGCTTGCCCATAAGGAGGACTCGAGAATGGGTAGACCAACATGGCGGACCGCGCGCTCAACCTGGCGTACTTTCTCGTGCAGCGGAGCGCTGCCATCGGCGATCCATGTATAGAGATCAGTGTAGACGACACATACAGGGTCTTTCATATAAAGTAAGAACGCCAAGCGGCGGGTTTGTTATCCGCTAGTGTGGTGGCCTTGACCGAGCTTGTGGCGAGCCGTGGCCCCCTGCTCTAAGCGTGTGTACAATCCCCAATGAAATATTACCTTATAAAAGTTGCTGGAAGTGTCGTCCTTCCTGGGTTATACAGGCATTGTATCTGGTAACCACATTTTGGCTGACGCGAGTGAGTCATGCCACTGTATTTTTTTCTGATTTTTTATTTTGTGTTTTTTATTGAGCACTGAACCAGTAGTGTCAAAGTTATTTACAATTACGTGAATCTGTGCTAGTCAAGGTGGCACTTAATCAGAAAATTGCTGAACAAATGCATCACGTACCCGCCGAGCCGATTCGTAATTAAAATAAATTTTACATACAAAAATACGATGTTGCAATGATAACTGTCTCAACATGTTAGCAGCTGTGGTTCAGACTGGCGACTGACAACACCTGCACGCTTATTGCAAGGTCTAGTTTGTACTATGCGCGCACTTTCAATACTACAGCAGGTGGCCGAGGCGCGTCACAAGCTCGGCCATGCCGGCTTCAGCAGCGTATGACGAAATCGCCGCTCGCCGTTCTTACTTTATATGAAAGACCCTGTACTTTTCCCACGTCGTTTTCTTACTCTCCCGAATCAGATATCGGCTCTAGCACGCATCATTTTGAAGGTCATAAGGTTGGCCACGGTGTTTTGCCTCCGATAGCATTTGAAAGCACGTCGACGATCTTTAGTGGCTGCTGCAATCTCGGCTGTCCACCAAGGGACAAGCTTCCGGCGGGAGTTGCCGGATGAGGAAGGAATTGTTTCCTCTGCAGCCAAAACACCATTCGTTATGTGAATGGCATGATCATCGACACTCTCAAAGGTATATTCGGCAAACACCGCACGTGATGGTAACGTTGGCCAATCAGCCCGACGAAGAAGCCATCGACTTGGTAACTCGATGGCTCTCTGGTTCGGAAGAGTAGCGATAATCGGGAAATGGTCACTATTGCAAAGGTCGTCGTGTACACCCCACTGTAGCCGAGGAACCAGCGCACGGCTGCACAAGGTGATATCGACACTTGAATAAGTGTCGTGTGCAATAGAGAAGGGCGTAGGCTCCAAACATAGGTCCAGTCACTTGATCAGTCTCTCAAAATCTCTCTCTCTATGGCTAGTGGTAGCGGAGCCCCAGAGGGTTTTGTGGGCATTAACATCTCTCGCAAGGAGAAAAGGAGGGGGAAGCTGATAGGCTAGAACCACCAGCTGGTTGTAATCCAGTTGAGAATCAGGCGGAATGTACACGTTACATACTGTTGCCAATATTGGCAACGAAGTACGAACTGCAACGGCTACTAGCTGAGTACGCAACGGCACTTCTTCACTAAGGAGTCTAGAGTGGACGAGAGTGCAGACGCCACCGGCGGCCACAGCTCCATCCACCCGGTCTTTAGAGAAGATTTTGAGGTGACACATTGTTGTCTCATGTCCAGGACGAAACCTGGATTCCTGAAGACAGACAATGGTTGCCGAAAACGAAGATATTAATTGACGTAACTCAGCGAGATGACCAGAATAGCTATTACAGTTCCATTGTAATAGTGCCATAATGTGGACTTTAGTAGAAGTGGGTCTTCTACTTACGCTTGACCGTTTGCCACCCTTCCCCATCTCCACTTGGAGATGATGGGGCAAGAGAGCACACCTCCATCTCCGTCCGATGACGAAGAAAATGGAGAGGGCGCTCTCCAGGATGGCGCGCGTTCCTCGTCGGACTTCGCAAGTCTCGCTCTTGGAGAAGAGCGAGTGCGGTTTCGAGGGACTCTTTCCCGGTACGAAAACTGGGTGTCTGTCCCCGACACGTCCCGAGCAAGTTTTTTTCTTGATGGGCGCTGACGTCTATTTGGGGAAGTAGGTGGTCCCTTCCCCACAGATGCCAGTTCCTTGGAAAACATGGCCGCTCCTACTTGCACCGCTCCACTGGTGGTGGTGGGAGCGGGATGGCCAACAGATACCTGAGCAGCCCTGTCTTTAGGAGAGGAAGATAAACGTCGCTTAACCGTTCCTCTATCCTCCGCCGATGTTTTTTCCTTTTTGTAGGGGAGTTCCTCCATACGGACGGGTTTGACTTTAGGCGGCTTCACTCCCTAGATGGTCGTGGGAGCGGAAAGGCCAGCAGATACAGTAGCCACCCCGTCAGCAAGGGGGCGAGAGAGACGGCGGCGCACTGTGGAGGGATGTAAGCTCTAACGTCACAATGGTATGACGTTACGTTCACCTGCTTAGGTACGATATCACCCTGAAAAGAATGAAAGCTCCGGTATCGACACTATCTTCTCCAATTTTTCGGGTGATGCGCCTAATCTTGGTGACACCCCTCCTCCCCAGATCCCGCATAAGTTCGGCGTCGCTATTGAGAATGAGGTCGGGGTGGAAAATAACTCCACGTACCTCATTCAGAGTTTCGTGCTTTGTGATCTTAACGGGAATTTCGCCGAATTGCGTGCATTCCAGCAACGCTTCAGTTTGCTTCCGGTTGACGGTGTGCAGCAAGAGCTGCCCGTTCCGGAGCTTGGAAATCTCGTTCAGATGAACAAATTTCCCCTCGATTTCCTCGCTGAAAATGATAGATTTTTCTTGTTTAAAATCAATCCCGTCTGTCCTGGTAGCTACGAGGTGGCGAGGTGACCTATCAACAGCGAATCTTTGATTAAATGCCTCATCCCAAAGCGTTTACACCTTGGGATTAGGTCGACACTCCAGAGACGGCTTTTGAAGGGGGCCACCCTCTGATGAAGTTTTGGGCCGCTTACGCGTCATCCCAGAATCATCCTCCCCGAATACTACCTACTCCGAACGAGGGCCATCACTTTGGGCGCCACCCAGCCAAGGCAATACCTACCTGGCTTAGCAGATATTGCCCGGGGTCCCAGTGCCTTGAACAGGCACATACCCCTCGGCATGCACAGTGATATGTTCGGCGTAAGTATTCGGCCGTGCAGGGACCTCCGTTGTGAAGCGGATACTACTGAAAGGGTACATGGCGCACCCACATGACGGGATGGGGAATACCGTCTAGGCTTTCTGGCCAGATGGCCAAGTTGGTGGCCCTTCCCCAGGCAGCATGCACGTTTATTTCTACGGGTCACACAAAAAATGGTACCGGAAGTCGAAAAAAAAAAAGATCTTAATAAGGCGCCCCTATTAGTCGCCTTTTACGACAGGCAGGGGATACCGTGGATGAAATCTGCCCTCCCCATCCACAGGGGGCCTACCAAATCAAAGTCAGTCGGTCTTGTCGGCCCTATTAGTCGCCTCCTACTTCCTTGCGGAACCTTTCTTCTTCACATCGCCTTGATCTACCATCGGAGTTGACGAGGCGATTCGGGCACCGTGTTCTTCGATTATCTTTGTATAAGGTGCGTTCAAAAAGTAACGAGCCGGAGGCATTATTAAAGAAACCAGTACCAGTATGTTAGAAGTATTGGCCCTGGCTGTTGAGGCACTTATCCCACTGTGACACGAGGCGGTGAATGGCTATCTCATAAAATTCCCTGGGCTGCGATGTGAAGCAGTTCCGCACTTACAGCTGGACGTCGGCGTCCGAGGTGAATCGTTGGCCCCGCAGAGCCCTTTTCAGGGGACCAAACATGGCGTAATCACAGGGAGAGAGGTCTGGACTGTATGGAGGATGGCCGAGAACCTCCCATTTGAATTTCTGCAGGAGTGCCGCGCCTGTGATGGCCGTATGAGGTCGTTCATTGTCGTGGAGCGACCACGGCGGCTAAGGCGTTCACTGTCACTCGGCGGTCCTGGGTAAATGAGTGCACCAACCAGCTGGACGTTGTCATCGGTAATGCAGGGGGGTGCCCCAGACCGAGCATCATCGGCTAACGACACCCGTCCTTCCCTGAAGCGCTTGTGCCACGCCTTGACCCTTGCAAGGGACATGCAGTGTTCGCCGTACACTTGTGACATTCGGCGATGAATGTCCGTTCCCTCTACTCCTTCCGCTGTCAGAAACCGAACAACACCTCTTTGCTCTTCGGTTGACGCCTCTATGTCACTGATTGCAATGCGACTGGCAGCGTTGAACGATTGATGCATGCTGCTGCTTGCTTCGTATCGTCACGTGACGTGCACGCGTGCCCTCCAGCTACGGGCTGTGACCTCCCACACTCTGGTCGGAACCACACCTCGTTACATACACAACGATTAGCCGATGCCACCGGTTTGCGCAGTCCAGCCTCTGGCTCGTTACTTTTTGAATGCACCTTATATGTAGATTCTCAGGCTTCGGTAGATCTTCGTGGCTCTCGATGGCAATTCTGACGTTTTCAAAACTTGCCGGCAAACTGTACAGTATCATGATGGTAAGTTCGGTTTGATAACTACTTCCATATCAGCTAACTTATCGACACAGTCGAAGTAGATGTTGAGGTGCTCACGGATGTCGCCACCTTCAGTCATCTTTTGCAAGGTTAGACTCTTCAACAACGTGGCCTTGCGAGCCGGCCCCTTCGACTGAAACGTGTCCTCATGTTTTTGCCATATCTCGTTTGATGACCTGCTGCTCTTCAACAACTTCAGCTGGCTTGGCCTGACATGGCCTTTTCATCCTAAGTCGTCCATTCGGTCACTTGGGATGCATTTTCCTCACCCGGCTCTGGTTTGATGATCTGGCAGCTGACATAACCCCATGCGTCATTCATTATCAGCAGGGTTAGGATTTTTAGGTGCGTTCTTTCTTAGGGTAAATTAAAGCTGTTCGGAATATCACAGTGTGAAATTTTGTTTCTAGTTGCAAAAAGAGGCATTTTTCATGCACCTTTATCCCCCCTTTTCTTTAAAGTCTACCTCCAATTTACTCTATGAGATTTCTAATCAATATAAAGTATTTAACTTTCAATTAACGTCTCCTCAGCTTGCTATGTACGTGCGAATAGTAAACCTACCTCTTTCAGTAACCACCAAGCAGGAGTAGAAAGCACACCTCTAACAAAGGAAAGTAATTGTATGTTCGACAAAACCTCTTTTTCTCGCTTTACAGCTATAATGTTGCCCGCAATAATGAAATTGACAATGAGTCATTCTATCCCACCAGAATCAGTAGCCTGTTGTGCGTGAATGTGAGTTTGTTACTGTGAGAGACGTCATCTGTTTGCATGGAGGCGGATGCTGGTGACGCAGAGATGTCAGCAACCGCACCCGCGAAGTTTCCAGCATTGAGACTGGGTTCTTCTCGAAGCTACTAGAAATCGCTGAGACTGCAGTTTCAGCATGAATGAGAACATTCTGGTAATTGTCGCAGTGTTATAAGAGTGTGAACAGCAAGTGAGTGAGTGAGTTGTGTGACGGTCACATAGAGTTAGCACTTTGTTACTACTAAATGAGTGTACTACTAGATTTTACCATGCAACATTGATTTGTGTGCAGCTCTTACTCAAGCAGGAATTCCACTCAATAAGGTGTGAATTGAGGCCTCGGAAAGTGCTAGGGCGTCCCCTGCAGGCGACGCGCAGTTCCCAGGGGTCTGGGGGAACTGTGAGAAGTAGGCTACCAGACACCACAAACATCGCCTTCATAAACGTGATGAGCCTAAATGGCAAGACAGAAGAATTGGTGGACTATATGGAAAAGAAGGAAATAGCAATGATGGGAGTCAGTGAAGCGAAATGGAAGGGAAAAGGTGAGAAAGAAGTCAAGAAAGGGAAGGGATATAGAATATATTGGAGTGGAGGAAATAAGGCAATGAATGGTGTTGCAATAATATTGAGAGAAGACTTAGTGCAGTATGTTGAGAAAGTAGACCAAATTAATGACAGAATGATGAAAATTAGACTAGGACTTGAGAGTGGAACAAAGGATTTTATACAGATTTACGCACCCCAGACAGGGAAGGTCGATGAATGTTTAGAGGATTTCTTAGAAGAACTGGAAAAGTGTATAGAAGACAAAGAGGTTATAATAATGGGTGATATGAATGCACATGTGGGAACAGATAGGCAGGGAAAAGAAGAGATCATTGGCCCATTTAGCTATGGAAATCAGGATGAAGAAGGAGAAATGTTAATAGATTTCTGTAGAAGGAATGGATTAATTGTTGGAAATACATGGTTTAGGAAAAAGAACTCCCAAAAAATAACTAGGTATGGATGGGGAGACAGAAAGACAAAAACAATGATCGATCTTATCCTAGTGGAAAAGGATAAACGTAGACAACTGGTAGATGTGACAGCTATGCCAAGAGGAGATTTTGAAGGAGACCATAAAGTGGTGATAGCCAAATTAAGGCTTGGGAAAATCACAAAGCTTGTGGAGAAAAGGGAAAGAAAAATAAAGGTGTGGAAGCTAAAAGAGAGAGAGGCAATGGAAAAGTTCCGAGAAGACTTGAAAAAGGAAATTCCCAAAGACGAAGCAAAAAGTGTCGAACAGGAATGGACATGTTTTAGAAATTGTTTTGCGAAGTGTGCAGTAAACACTTGTGGAAGACTATCAGGGAAGAAAAAGGAAAGGGAGACTCCTTGGTGGAACAACAGGGTAAAGGAAGCTGTTAAAGAAAAACAAATGGCATGGAGGAAGTGGATAGGCAGTAAGAATGCAGAAAAATGGCAAAAATATAGGGAAGTAAAGAAGGCATGCCAAAAAATTGTACAAGAAGAAAAAAGGAAAAGTTGGGAAGGTTTCACGGAAACTTTGAAGGAGGATATCCAAGGAAGTAAAAAGGTTCTATATGGATTGGTGAAAAACAGTGTAAAAGGTAGGGAAAACACAAAATTTGTAAAAACTGAAGCAGGACAGATATTGTATCAAAGAGATGATATATTAAAAAGATGGGAAGAATACTTTTCAAAGCTACTAAATGTTAAATACATTGAACTGGAAGATGAAAAAGAACAAGAAGAAACAATGGAAGAAGAACAAGAAAAGGAGATCACTATGCTAGAAATAGAGGAAGCCATACAGAAGATGAAGAGCGGTAAAGCAGCAGGAGAGGATGAGGTGTCCGCGGAAATGATAAAAGCAGCGGGACCAATAGGTGTACAGTGGTTGTATAGATTATTTAGAATAATTTGGAAGAAGAAAGAGATTCCAGAAGAATGGGGAAAGGGATTAATTATCCCGATTTTTAAGAAAGGTGACAAAAAGGAATGCAATAACTACAGAGGGATCACTCTTATCGCTCATGTAGCTAAGATCTTTGAGAGAGTTCTGGAAGGCAGACTGAGGAGGAAGATAGAAGGAGAGATGGAAGAAGAACAGTATGGTTTTAGGAAAGACAGATCAACATTTGACCTAATCTTTGCATTAAGGCAAATGATGGAGAAAAGATGGGAATTTGGAAAAGACATGGTGATGACATTTATTGATATTGAGAAAGCGTACGACAGTGTGCCTCGACAGGTGGTTTGGAATGTATTAAGGAAAAGGAGAGTTAACGGAGCTGATGTCCAAATGTTAAAAGCTATGTACAAATATTGTGTGAGTAGCGTGAAGACCAGTATAGGAGAAACAGAATGGTTTAAAGTGGAAACAGGTCTCCGACAGGGAAGTGTATTGTCCCCCTTACTATTCATCATAGTCATGGATGAAATTCACAAGAATGTTAAACAGAGATTGGGACAAGAGGCAACAAAGGCCATGCTGTTTGCAGATGATATAGTGATATGGGGCGAGGATGAAAAGGAAGTACAAAAACAACTAGATGTATGGAATCAAGAAATAGAGAAATATGGGATGAAAGTAAGCACAGAGAAGAGCAAGACAATGGTAATGTCAAGAGGAAGGAAGGAAGGAAGAGGAAAGATAGAATTGAATGGGAAAATTCTAGAAGTGGTTAAAAGTTTCAAGTACTTGGGAAGTGTGATCACAGAAGATGGAAGGATAACTGAGGAAATTGGAAAGAGAATACAACAAGCGAACAGTTTTTACCAGAGCATAAGGGGTATTCTGTGGAACAGAGATGTCCCAAAGAAATGTAAAAATGTATTATATTCAACCTACTACAGACCCATACTAACATATGCAGCTGGAGCGTGGACTACTACAAAAAGAGAGGAGAGTAGAATACAAGCCGCGGAGATGAAATTCCTAAGAGGTATAGAGGGCAAGACCAGAAGAGATAGAGTTAGAAACGAAGAGATTAGAAAAAGGACAGGAATCTTGAAGCTGCAGGACAGGATAGAAACAACAAAGTTAAAGTGGTATGGACATATGATGAGAATGGGAGAGGAGAGAGTACCAAAGAAAACTTGCTGTGAAAAGATGACAGGGAAGAGACCACGAGGAAGGCCCCGAAAGAGATGGGCAGATACAGTGTGGGAGTGTGTAGAGAAGAGAGGAGGAAAACCTGAAGAAGTACTAAAAACAGGAGAGGAGTGGTGGAGAGACAGGAAACGTTGGAGGTCCTTAATTCACAACCCGACCCAGGAAGCTGGAAACGGGAAATGAAGATGATGAAGGTGAACCATCCAGAATTCAAGGGATTTCTTTAAAAGTACCCCAAGATGTCAATGCCCGATGAGAGTACTTTAAGAAAAAACTATATGGAGCCTGTTTACCCGAGAAACCATACAAAGAATCAAGGATAAAGTGTCTGATTGTGATGTGGGAATCATAGCGGATGAAACCATAGACTCAATGGAACAATATGTTTTGAACATTTTAGTTTTTCCCTTAGCAGGGGAGAACGTTAAGCCCATGTTGTTAAAAAGGTATGAGCAGAAAGCCAATGTCAGTACAGTAATGTAATCAATTATGGACTTCTTCCAAAAACTCTGGCCTACTGGTATCGAGTTTGAAAAACTTCTTCTTGTGGTTCAGCTGTTAACCAATTGAAACCTTTATTTCCTAAGTTGAAGCATGTGACATGCTTGGTTCATGCCCTTCACAGGGTTTGTGAATCCTTAAGGAACGAATACGACATCGCAAATCAATTCATCTCTGCCCAGAAGAAGATTCAACTGAAGCTCCGAATCGTGTTGTTGCCTACAGGGAAACCACCGGCCTGCCCCTTCCAAATTTCCTGGTCATTACTCGCTGGGAATCATGGGTTGAGTGTGCTGCTATGTTGTGAGACATTTGACAAAATTAGAGAGTTTGTGCTTTCTTTGGATCCAGCCGACGCAGGTGCAATTTCCAAGGCCACCGGACAAAATACAGAATTTGCAGACAGAACTATATTGTGTCCATAGTTACAAGTGCCTGACTGCAGTTATTAAACGATTAGAAGAACAAGGTCTGGAAAAGGAAAACAATGGGATAATTTTACTTCCGTGAGAGAGCAGTTAGAAGGCTTTGCCAAAGACAAACTTGTTCATGTCTTCAGAAAAATTCAGATATTGTGGAATTCGCCACATCTGTAGAGTTGACATTCCGAGTGAATACAAGGTTTGCCCCACTGGTCTCTGTGGATGTCGAAAGAAGCTTTAGCATCTACAAAGTCATTCTATCTCCTAATATAAACAGACTTACTTTTAACAATGTAGAGATGCTTAATGTCTTGAAGTACAACAGCTTCATGTTTTTTCCTTCTTTTGATGAGTGATTTGATGTACTTGTTTGTCATTCAATATACTAGAATAGAAGAAAGAGAAAATTAGTTGAATAAACTAGCACCTTTTTGCCCCTTCTTTAAACCTTATTCGACCTTGACCTTTTCCCTTCCTTTTTTCTTCTGTAATTTGCACCTAAAAATCCTAACCCTGATTATCAGTATGGCGCGCATTTGCACCTTCTAGGTGTCGTATTTATCGCACACTAGGGCCTCCATACGCACACCACCGTTCAAATTCATTGTCTCACCTCAATCGTGCCATTCGCAAAAAGGCCTAAGAAATATCGTGTCGTGTCCTTTTGTACACAACTCTCACGATAAGCACATTTTCTCACGTCGCGTGTTATAGTTCAAAACACTCGCGATTGTTTTTTTTTACTGCTCACTTACGATCAAGCACAATATTCGAGAAAACTGTGTTTGTTCATTCCCGCTTCGTCGCTTTCTAGAAACATCTCGAGAGAGCAATTTGGCTGCCGCCCCGACGCGCCCTTCTATGGGTCGGTTTGATCCCACTGAATTACCTGTTTCCAGTTTATTTAAATCCCCCCAATTGGCTGGGCCCATAACCTGTTACAGGTTTTAAGGTGGCAATGAAACATAAAGCTGAATTAAATGTTATTCAACTGTTTATTTACCGCAAAATACAAGAACTGATTAAAAGTGTTGTTGCCGTGAATAGATAAAAAAAAGAACTGAAAAAGAAAAGTTAGTTGAGGGCGCTAGTGCACCTCGCGTGCACGGTGGTGGTTGGTACCGACAGATGTCGATTTCACCAATTCTAATGGTTTGCTCTCATTATCAGTTTTTTCTCTTCTTTAGATTTGTGCTGTAAAAGGACAGTATGTATTAGCCCTTCAAGACAAGAGTGCCACTTAACTTGGCAGCACCAGTGTTTGTTGATCATAGCAGTTGGAGCCTTGCAGAGCGAGGAGAGGGACACAGTGATGATCAAGTGAAGTCTAATAGCTTTGCGAGAGCTACTTGTGAGACGTTATAACATGAATTGTGAACAGAAAATTTGATAATAAGGAGCGAATTATGAATGGTGCGTTTTTATTTGTTCCGCAACAGCACAGCTAAGCGTAACAGGAAAGGACAATGATGACCGAGGCTACTGGTGCCGAGTCATATCCTACTTTGTAACTGAACCTGTCAACCAAAAAGGCTGCCAGCGTGACACAAGTAAGCAAAGAATAGTTCCCTCCTTGGCCATCGGCACTCATATCCTGAAAGGCTAATATAAAATAAATTTTCTAAAATATAAATACACTGATCTTAATAAAAAAAAAGTTTATTTAATAAATAAATACATTTTAACTACGAGAAAAGAAACCACAGGACAACAGTCCATCTTTCACTTGACCTGTATTATAGGAAATACATATAATGCAAATTGAGAAGTTAACTTCTACAAAGACAACATAATATGAAAAGGTAGTTTAATAATCAAGCACATGTAGTACATCTTGAGAGGATAAAGAATTCCATCATATGACATCATTAGTTCGTTCACTCTGTACATAATGTTATTCATATTATATGCCCTGGCGGAATATTAAATTACTTATTGTTGTTTTAAGAGAGCGCTCTTAAACCACACCCCGTAAACTGGAGTAGAAACTTGATGATGAACAGCAAGGTCATCTGCCCCAAAATATTAAGGAAAAAAGTGACAGTAAGGTAAGTGGCAAACAGAGGAATACTGATATCTTACCACAATGGCAGTTAAGCATAGATCGACCGATTAGGTGGCAGTTGAGGAATACGATGGTAGGTCAGGGAACAGTTAGGAGGCAGCAAGGTGACATTTAGGTGGTAGAAAAGAGGTAAGGGAACTGGTCCTCTTAGCAAAGTGGCACTTAAGTTATAACCAAATTGTTGGTTTAAAGGGCAGAACAGCAAGGTCATCTACCCCTGAGGTGGCACTTTGTTGGTAGCAAAATATAATTAGGCACCACATCATAATGAAGTTACATTACCCTTAGAACTAAATTTTTTTTACCCGTTCTGGAAGTACCGTGTAAGTTTAGTAATATTAAAAAATTAATAAGTGCTACTTGAATTATGGCATCAAAAATAATTATTGGCGGCTTCTGTGGCGTAGTTGGTAGCATGCTGAGCTTCTATGCCCAAGATTGCAGGTTCAAACCCAGCCGAAATCGTCAGATTTTTTAAGAGCATTAAAAATCCCTCCCTTCGGAGGGGAAGTAAAGTCAGCGGGCCCATGCCATAGATTTATGGCAAGTAAAAGAACCTTTCACAAACTACAATTGTGTGCAGCTAAATCTGTAGGTTAGATTTGATTAACGCTCTATTAAGTTCCAATGGTCACAGCCAGGTACCAATTGCCGGCATCTAGTAGCCAAGTTCATAGCTAGGTGTAGTTGACGGTAGCAATTGGTAGCAAAAATAGGAACTACATGAAATTGATCGTCTGCAGTTCTTACCTGAATTACAAATAACACACACTTATGCAGCCGTCACAATTAACAACGGTTATCAGACAGATTCTACACACACCCAAAGTACACAGAGCTGCATAACCGCATTGTCACAGCCCCTAAACTGAGGAACCAACCAACCAAAAAATAAATAACAGAAATAAGAATGTAAATCCTTTGTTCGCCATCTCTTGATGAATACAGTACATTTGCATTTGTCAGTTGGCACAGGCTAGAGTAAGAGGTGGCTTTTCACCGATGTCTCAGTCTCACTCATGGCTGTGATTATATGGAAGCTACTGAGGTATGGGTGGTGCTTAGTAATGGCATTCGGGGCACAGTCAGTGCCTGTGAATGCTGTGAAAGGTTCTACTCATAGGGTTAGGACTACTGTTCTGACTCAGTGAGGAAAGCAATGGCAAACTACCTCACTCCTCTTCTTGCCTAGAACGCCTCAAAATAGCGCTGCCTTGGGTTTTTGTGGGTATCTACTCACATAACGTAACGGCGGTACTTTTTGAGGATCCAACCAGCCTTCGGGCTGACTACCTAACAGACAGACAGTATTATAGCAGAATCTCGGAGAAATATTGTATGGAAAGCTTCGATACTTCACAGCAGATGAAGGAATTATATGCACCTAAGGACAAGGATGTGTTTGAACTTTTCTGCTAAAGATGTAAAAGGATGCCGAATATCCTCGCGAACTAATGGCATGGGAGTGATGCTGAGTTAGGGGCTGTGATATTACTGCAATTGAATATAACAAATATATTCATATATTCAATTTTAAACGTCAACACGGAATCTGCAATGGATTCTTCTTCGAATATTACTGCAAAACGATGTAAGAATGGTTTCTAACATCCTAGCAACAGTAATATTCCCAAGAAATGGCTGTTCCACAGGCCATATTTCAGCAGGACAATGCCCGCCGGTATGTGCACCTAAACCCTTATGTGCCTATTTACGGACCCCTTGTCCATAACTGCCCCGATAATTTTGCCACTTGATATCTCCTTATTACTACTAATTTGCTAAATTGTACTAGGTCAAAATTGGAGGAATGGAGGAAAGTGTTGTAGGACAGAGGTATGAGAATCAGTCGGTCAAAGACGGAATATATGGGAGTTAATGGCCTAGGAAAGGATAACTTTATACAACTGGAAGACGTGACAATGCCAGCAGTCCACAGATTCCATGGTGGCCACTCAAATTGGTCAACGATTTTCCAAGAGTTTTCCTGGAATTTTCTAGGAGTAATTCTAATTTTTCCCGACTTAAAAATAAGCGCGAGTTCCGGGGGTGCTTTATCGGTTGCCTACTTCAAGACCAAAATAAATCAGTTGTGTTTGGTTTACTTACAGATGTTGACAAAAATTAGTTGTGATTGCGTTATTGATACGCAAGCCTACGCACAAATGATTTAATTCATCATCATCTTGCACAGTTTCCAGCCACTGGCCGGGTCTGTTTGGAACACAAGCCTCTCCAACGTCTTCCGTCTTCCCACCTTCTCTCAGCCTCCACCCTTGTCCAGTCTTCTCCTCTCTTCTTCACGCTCGGGGCCGATAACCTCCATGTTAGGCCCCTTAAAACAACAATTATCATCATCATCATCTTCTTCACGCTTTCTTCCACCCCCTTCAGCCACCTGTCTCTCGGTCTTCCTCTCGGTCTCTTTCCTTCCCACTTCGTCTCGTGTACTCTCCTGGGTATCCTCTTCTCCTCCATTCGTTTTACATGTCCATACCACCTAAGTCTAGATTTCTCTATACCATCCTGTAATGGTTCCTCCTTCATTAATTCTCTGGTCCTCTCATTTCTTATTCTGTCCATCTTTGTAGCTCCAATACTCCTTCTCAAGAACCTCATCTCACTGGCCTGTATTTTGCTCTTCTCCCTTCCTTTCATAACCCAGGTCTCCGAGGCATACGTCAGGATAGGGACATAGTACGTCCGATATATGATCTTTTTGCTGTTCTGAGGGACATCCTTGCTCCATAACATGCTTCTCACACTCCTCCGAAATGCTTCTGCCTGCCTCCCCCGCTCATTTATTTCTCTATCGTTTCTTCCATTATCTTGCATCAGGCTTCCCAGATACTTGAAACTCTCCACTTTCTTCAGCTGTTCCCCACCAATTGTTATTCCCATTGTGGTTCTTTCCTTCTTCCTTGTTGTGATCACCATCTCACTCTTATTTATGCTAAATTTCATCCCATATCCTTGTATTTTCCTTCCCACACGTCCAACTGTTCCTGTACCTCCTCCTCCTTGTTTCCCCGAATCATCAAATCATCTGCAAACACCATTGCTTTCATCTTTCCTTCCCCAATTACTTGTGCCACTCGGGTCATTATGTCATCCATCACCACAATGAAAAGTAACGGTGACAGTGTGCATTTCCTTGTTTCAGGCCGTTTCTCTGTTCCAACCAGTCTGATCTCTCTCCTCCCACTTTCACACAGCTCACGCTTCCTTTGTACATCTCCTTTATCCTCTTTATAGTCCATTTCTCTACTCTATCCTCGAGGGACTTCCATACTTTGTTTCTGCATACACTGTCATATGCTTTCTCAATGTCCAGGAAGGCCATCAGTAGATCTGTTCTATACTCATAGTGCTGTTCTTGTAACTGCCTTACAGCAAAAATCAAATCCACTGTGGACCTTCCTGCTCTGAAGCCATGTTGTTCTTCCCTCATCCCTCCTTCTATCCTTGTCCTAATTGAAATGAAAATCCACAGCCTGCTTCCAGTCTCCGACCGGGTCAGGAATGGAATGAATGAAGCCCCCATCTAGCGGCGAGGACATGAACTGTGCCGGCTGCCGAGGCCTGACGCACACCTCTGGGGCAATGATTAAATGAATGACAGATGAAATGATAGTGGAGAGTGTTGCTGGAATGAAATTTTGACAGGGAAAACCGGAGTACCCGGAGAAAAACCTGTCTGCCTCCGTTTTGTCCAGCACAGATCTCACATGGAGTGACCGGGATTTGAACCACGGACCCAGTGGTGAGAGGCCAGCGTGCTGCCGCCTAAGCCACGGAGGCTTTACAATCCTTGTCCTAATTCTCTTTTCCAAAACTTTCTCGAAGATCTTTGCACAATGACTCATCAGTGTTATTCCCCGATAGTTTCTGCAATCTGTTCTACTACCTTTCTTGAAGATCGGGACAATTATTCCTTTTTTCCAGTCCTCTGGGGTCTTCCTTTCCTTCCATGCTGTCCTCATCACTCGGTACAACCACTGTATCCCCACCTCTCCTGCTGCTCTCACCATCTCCACACTCAACTCATCCACACCCGGTGCCTTCCCTCCTTTCATCTAGTTCACTGCATCTTCCACTTCTTTCCATGTTAAGTCCCTTTCTGTTTGCAGTTCATCTTCCTCTTCCCCGATTTCTTCCTCCTCACCATCTTTTCCATTTGGGTTCAGAAGTTCTTCAAAATATTCTTTCCACATTTTCTTCAGTTCTTCCCTATTTTCTATCTCTTGTCCCCTTTTGTTCACCATTCTAACATAATCCGTAGGATCCTTCTGCCTCTTATTTTTTACCATCCCATACAGGACCTTTTTTATACCTTCACTATCCTCCATCTCTTCCATCCACTTTCTTCTCTCCTCAGCCACTACTCTCTTCGCCTCCTTCTTTCTTTCCTGGTACTCTTCCCTTGTCTCTACCATCCTATTTTGATACCACCTCCTAAAGGCTCTATTCTTTTCCCTTACTATATCTTTTGTCTTCTCATTCCACCATGGTGTTTCCTTCCACCTCTTCTTACTACTTGTCCTCCCACATACTGCTTCTGCTGCACCTACTAGTGTCTTCTTAAATCTAGCCCATTCCTCTTCCAACCCTCTTTCTTCATCTGTTGGAATTCCTTCCTTTACCATTTTGAGGTACTCGACCCTTCTATCCCCTTCTTTCAGTTTCCATATCCTTATACATCTTTCCTGGTTCTCAGTCCCTTTCTTCTCCTTACTCCCTCTCAGGATCATTACCAGCAATCGATGGTCGCTATCCAGGTTCTCCGATGGTATAACCTTGATGTCCGTGATGTTCTTATTTAGTTCTTTCTCATACAGTATATAGTCGACCACCGACTTCCTGGTCAAGTCATCACTGTACCATGTGATTGTGTGGCTCTCTCTTTTCTTAAACCAGGAGTTCCCAACTAGCAGGCTGTTCCTCTGGCAGAAGTCCAACAGTCTCTTTCCTTCCTCATTTCTTCCGCCCCAACCCTCTGGTCCTAGAACACACTCATAACCTTGTCTTTCTCTTCCTACATGGGCATTGAGATCCCCCCATAACAATCATATTTCTTCCTACCAGCTGCTTCTGCAATTCCTCTTCAAACTCCTCCTTCTCTTCAGAGGCGCAGCCTACTTGTGGAGCATACACTTGCACTATTTCTACGGTCTCTCCCCGCAGTGCTACTTTCACTTTCATCATCCTATCACTTATTCTCCTCACTTCTTCTTTTAAACCATCTTGTTCAAAAAAAAGCCTTTGTGACTGAAATATCCGATTTAAAAAAAAAGAAAAGAATGCCGCCTGCTATTTTATTGCGGTGAAGTTTTAAATGCTCAATATGTTATACAAAAATACAATCGCGTGTTCTCCCACACAGAAACAGGTAGCCTGAGGAAATTTCTTTCGTTAACGATAGAGTGCTCACCCAAAACCACAGCGGGAGTATGATTTAAGATGGAAAGATTTTTATAATTAATGAACAGTGGCTATTTTCCAGGAGTTTTCAATTTTTTTGTCATTTTCCAGGAGTTTTCCAGGATTTCCAGGAGTAGTGGCCACCATGAGATTCAAGTATCTAGGATCAACCTCACAGAAGGATCGAGGATTGGAATCTGAGTTTTTCCATAGAATCCAATCTGGATGGATGAATTGGAGGACAATGAGTGGAGTGCTATGTGACAGGAAAGTGCCTTGCGCAATGAAAGGAAAGTTGCATAAGACAGTGCCGAGGCCTGCTATAATGTAGGGTGCAGAGACAGGGGCGATCACCCAGGCACAGGAAAGAAAATTGGAGGTGGCCGAGATGAGGATGTTACGGTGGACGACACAAGATCTGCAGTACTGTTTGTAGAAATTGAAACACCCAGAAGAAATGGTCGGAGACACTCCCAGAATAGGGGTCGTGTAGGCCTACGGTACCATACTAAGTAATTGGAATCGCAGAGAGATGGCATGCACATTGGCCCACCAGTGCCCTGACAGGTCAGTGTACCGCACAGCTTTGTCGGTGTGGGGCCGTCATACCAAGTGGAAACGTGTAAGCAAGTGCAGCGATGCCTCGCCGACATCACAGGGTGGACTATCATCATGCGAGTGCGGTTGAACGGGGCAGAATGCTTAGGCTCCCGGAGGCGGGTCTGTCGTTCCGGGACATTGAGGATCGTACAGGGAACGCTGCATCAACAGTAAGGTGTATGTGGATCCAGAGGAGAGAGGTGGGCCGTACACAGCGACGACAGAGTACAGGACGATGCAATGTGACCACAGTGCGAGACGACCGCCATCTTCTCCGCATGGCCGTATCGGACAGAACAGCGTCATTCTCAGTGTTGGCTCGACGTTGGAGCACTGCAACGGGGGTGGACATGTCTGCGTCGACGGTGCGGCGCCGTCTTGTGAGGGCTGGACTGGTAACACGCATGCCGCTGCCATTGGCCGAGAACCACCAACGCCTCCGACTACAATGGGCACGTGCTCGCCGACACTGGCAGGCTGATTGGCGAAATGTAGTGTTTTCGGATGAGTCCCGCTTCAACCTGTCCTACAGTGATGGCTACATACGCGTTTGCCGCCGCCGTGGAGAACGCAATCAGGCAGACTGTATTGTTGAGCGGCATAGCGGACAAACACCAGGTGTAAAGGTTTGGGGCGCAATTGCCTATACCAGCGGTCGAGCCTAGTACTTCTTGGGGGCAATCTGAACAATGACCGCTACATCAGGGAAGTGTTACAGCCCGCGGCACTGCCCCTCTTGCAGGCCGTTCCACAGGCCATATTTCAGCAGGACAATGCCCGCCCGCATGTGGCGAGGAATGTGCAAGCCTTCTTCGCAGAACGACGGATACCTCTGCTTCCCTGGCATATCACCCATCGAACATGTCTGGGATAGTCGGTCGGCAACTTGTTCGTTCAGGTCCACCTGCCGCCACTGTTGATGGTTTGTGGAAACGCCTACAAACCGTGTGGGATGGTATTCCCTAGCAGCGTATTCAAGCGCTGTATGTTTCCATGCCACGACGTCTAGTGCAGCACGTGGTGGCGCGACGCCGTTCTGAAGATCGACTGTCAACGTGCATGTACCGAACTGTCCTTCTAATCAGTAATGTATTGTCATGTCCCTAATCTGTGGTATAAAGTGCAATGTGGTCACATCTCTTGTTCTTGGTGTTTCACTTTCTACAGAGTAGTGTAGAATGAACGTATCAGAGGGACAGTTAAAGTGGGACCATTGAGCAGGGAGATACAGGAAAGCATGAAGGATGAAAATGCCAACCCCATTTAAGTCGGAAAAGGTAGATGAGGAAGAAGATTACTACTTAAATTCATTATATATGAATTGCAGCCAATGGCCATACCAGGGTATTTTAATTGAACGACCGTAGGAACCCACCAAGTTCAATTTCAAGTAGTTCCAACTTGGCTACAAGACGCCACTGCCACCTAGCAGCAAACATTGGAACTTGATAGAGCATTTCTAAACAATATAACTTACAAATTTTGATACTCACTACCAATTGTAATGGTAGATTAATATATGACATGGGCCCACTGGCTTTACTTCCCCTCTGCGAGGTTCTCTTGCACGCAGTCAATCCAGCTTCTTCTAGGTCTGTCTCTCTCCCTCCCGCCTTCCACCTCCAGCACAAGCACTCTTCTTCCTACATGGTTCTCATCCCTGCGCATAATATGACCATACCAGAGCAATCGTCTTTCTTGGACCTTTTTGGATATTTGAGTCACCTTAACGCTGTCCCGTATAAAGGTGTTCTTTCCTCATAACACCACACATCCATCACAGCATTTTCATTTTGGCTACATCCAGTCGCTTATTTTGTGACTGTACCGTTGGCCAAGTTTCTGTTCCATATAGAATAGTAGGTCTCACCGCTCATTTATAGGCTTTCCCCTTTACTTGGACATTTAGTCTCCTGTCACAGAGAACACTAGACCACCTACTCCAATTTAACCAGGCAGCCTGAATTCGGCGGGTAATGAATGGATGGACTGCGTGTAAGAGGTTGGTTCCTTAGTTTAGGGGGTGTGACAACGCGGTCATGTAGCCCCGTGTACTTTGGGTGTGTATAGAAATTGTCTAATAACCGGAGTTGATTGTGATGGCTGTATAAGTGTGTATTATCTGTTATTCAGGTAGGACTGAAGACGATCAATTTTTCAGGTAGATCCTACTTTTGCTACCAAATGCTACCATACACGACACCTAGCTGTGGACTTCACTACTAGATGCCATCACAGCCAGCACCTGGCGGCAGATGTTGGAACCAATACAGTGTTATCAAACTAACCTACGAATTTTAGCTTCCACAAGTGTAGTTAGTGAAAGGTTCTTTTTCATGCCATAAACCTATGACATGGGACCGCCGGCTTTACTTCCCCTTAGAAAAAAAGGCATACAGAGGGATTTTTAACGCTCTTAAAAAATCCGACGATTTCAGCCAGGTTTGAACCCGCGATCTTCGACATAGAAGCTCAGCATGCTACCAACTATGCCACCGAAGCCGCCTGTGTGCAAGAGGACCTCACACAGAAGCAGTTAACGGAAAACAACATAGTGTGTCAGCTTCCAAGATTTTTAACGTACATATACACTATATTTGATATTCTAAATTTCCTGTTTTTCCACTGACGATTCTTGAGGGTTTTACTGTGAAACACAATATTATAATTGTATATAAATAAAAATATTTCTGTAAGGATATACATTTTGATTGATTCTTTATTTCAATTCAAAATTTATTATATACGGTAGTTTTTCTTACCCAACATTCATATTAGAATATAGTTTTCAAACAATCTTCTATATTTATTAGTGTCTGAAGAAGACATCAACGTACGTTGAAACATGTACCATTAATAATTAAAATAGATATGTTTTAATAAGTATTGATTGGCCTACTCTTTAACATCTTACTCTTCTATCAATATGGATCTATTACTTTGCTATCATGGCAAATGTATTTGCATTCTAAATATGTTGATTATAAATCAAGTTCAGTTTTATTTTAATTGTGTTACAATATTTATTGACTTTTTCTCAGACAAGAGGAGGAGGGGGTAATTTAATTTGGACGTTCATTATCGTGTTGGAAGCCATTTTTCAGTGTTGCCTTATTAATCAACATTGAAATGCTTTTCAGTTGGCCAACACGATTGTCCCTAATTGTAATGGGTATTTCCCTAATCCTGAAAATAAATTACAGGAGATTAATTCATACACTTGGATGACCAGTTTTGATAGTCAAGTGATCATCATCAGATGATTTCAGGATTAGGGAATCACCCATTACAATTGAGTAAAATAGTGTTGATCTACTGAAAAGCATTAAATTTTTATTTGGATGTTCACTTAGAGGGGGATATTAACCCTCTCAGTGCCACGCGCCGATCAGATCAGCTCTCGCTGCTCGCGCCAAAAGTGCCCAAGCCGATTGAATCGGCGCGCTGTTTAGCTTAGATTTTTAGATTTCTGTAGGCATATGTCCGTGATTATTTCATACCGTTGGAAAGGTGAGGTTTCAAGCTTGCCTGTGCGGTGTTTACTTTTTTCCTTCGAAGTCCGTTACGCGATAGGTTCGAGTTTGTATTCACGCCCTCCGTATGCGCTCCCGCCAAAATTGCGCTGCAGTTGTTTTCTTCTAGTTGACGTTTTCTGCCTACAGATGAATCGAAGAACTTTCTACAGCTGGAAACTTAGTTTTTTTTTTCGAATATGACTCTTAGGTGTCCTTAATTTAAGCTCAAAACAGATTTTTTTTTTTCAAAAAATTGAATAATTATGAGAATAACCTCAATTAAAAAGGGTTAAATGCCGTATTTACTTTTATGAACATAATGTATGAAAGACTGAGGTATTGGTTATAATGCAAAGCAAAAATAATGATTCTATCATTGGAAATGTGGTATTTATGATTTTTTTTCGAATAGTCTGCATGACCATTGAAAATGGCTTGGCATTCTTGGCAAGTATTTCAGGAAATGGCTTGGCACTAAGAGGGTTAAGAATTGTTACATGTTACAATGTGGGGAGGGGGTTACATATTATGGATTTTTTTGCTAACATATTTTATGGATGACCCTATATTAAGCTTCTGAAGTGGTGGTGGTGGTGGTGGCGGCAATCGTGGAATATTTTACATCTCAGAACAATGAAGTTTATTATAAAGACTTGCTGATTGACCGCACCTTTATATAGAGATATACACTATTCAGGATGAATGGGGTATTTAGGCAGCTAAGATCACACGATCCCCCAGGTCAGCAAGAGCTGAAAGATATGAAAAATGTATAGTAAAAGGTGCATGGTTTGGGAGAAAACAGGAGGAAAGGGAAGTCCCTTTAGGGCTACTACTGTAAGTAAACCCAAAAGACAAGCTGTGACGAACTGATTTTGTATATAAATACCAACAAATCTGAGAAACCTGTAATACCATATAACAGGCTTGTAGCCTGAAGAAGGAATTCCATATTGTCTTTATAGACCTAGAAAAGGCTTATGACAGAGCGCCGCGGCTAAATATCAGGAGGTGTATGAGAGAGAGGGAAGTGCCAGAGAAATATGTACGGCTTATTCAGGACATGTATAATGGTGCTAGAATGCGGGTGAGAAGCAGTGTAGGACTCAGCCTGGATACCAGCACAAGTTGGATTGCATTAGAGGTCTGTGCTGAGCCCTTATATCTTCAATCTGGTCCTTGGTGTCTGATGTTCGCAGACAATATAGTGTTTTGTAGCACCAAAAAGGATGAGCTGGAAATGAGACTGGAGATTTGGAGAAAAGCTTTGGAAGACAGAGGGATGAAAATCAATAGGAAGAAAACGGGAGTACATGTGCCTAGGAGGACAAGGAGAAGAAACAATCCAATTGGTTGGGAAAGACTTGAAGATAGTAGATAGTTACCGTATAACTACTTAGGTTCAACAGTGTCCAGTGATGGCAATTCAGACATGGCAATAGCCCACAGAGTGTAGGTAGGATGGATGAACTGGAAACGGACGTTATGTGTATTGTGTGATAGAAGGATAAACCTGAGGACTAAAGGAATGGTGTATAAGTCAGTCGTGAGATCTGCAATGATTTATGGAGCAGAGACATGGGCACCAACTAAGGCACATTGTTAAGGCAATGGATGTGGCTGAAATGAAAATGTTAAAAAGAATTTGTGGCATCACCAGAGCCGATAGGATTAGAAATGAGAGACTAAGAGGCAGCGTTAAAGTAACGGAGATATCAAAGAAGGTTCTAGTGAGAAGACTACAGTGGTATGAACATGTTATGAGAAGGGACGACACTTATGTTGGCAAGAGAATGACAGTAATGGTAGTGGAAGGTGACAGAGGAAGGGGAAGACTAAGAAGATGGAGGTACGAGATGACTTGAGGCAGAAACTTGAGGCAGAAACATCAAAGGGAAGAGGACGTATCGGACCCAGGGAAATGGAGAAGACTTGCCAGGAACGTCGACCCCACTCGAGTGGGAAAAGACGAAGAAAAGAAGAAGTATTTGTTGTACATAACTGTGTAAACGAACCACTCACTGCAAACCAAGTGGCTTGCTTAAGAATCTGTAGACAGTATCACCAGTATCTAGTCACATGCAATTCCTCACATGACTCTTGTGGGCAGAACAAGAATTAGAGAGGCAAACTTCTATAGCACCCTTCAAGTCTGTTACCATTTCTTTGATAAATACTGATGAAGTTAATTCATAATTCACACATCAGTAAAAACACCAAATGCTAAGAAACAGAACATATTTTCAATCAAAATTTGATTTAGAAATGTGTCATATTCAACATATTTAGCAACCCCATAAATTCTTTCAGTAGGCCTAGTCATATTAATAAATAAAGTTTACATCTATCTCACATTAGTTCTTAGAAATTTATTCTATGTCCTATAAATGTTCTGAATTATTATCATAGCAGAACTGTAAGACCATTACTACACTGTTACTTAGCAAAAATTACAGTACAAAAATGTCATGCACAACAGATAAAAGTAACTTATCACAGATATTAGAAATATGGAGAAAGTAAAAAAATACATGGCCTATTTAATATCAGAGTTAAAAGTTTTCTTGATAATTATTTTTATTAGCTACAGGACATGTAAGGATCTAAACCCCACATCTAACTCGCTCTTCATATAGGCTACACATGTCATGAAAAAGTCAAACACAAATGATGACACCTCACATTAGCTTTTCACTCTTCCAGCAGGTCTCACATTCTCTTTCTCCGATGAAGTAACACTGCTTTTCTTCATATTTGGCACAGCCTGAAATATCAAAAGAAAAACAATCAAGTAAGACAAGGAAATTAACCAAAATTATGTCCTTGGCGCTATAAATTTTAAAGGAAAAATATTAAAAGATTGTACTGAGACTGTAATATCACGGCATGACAATATTAATACACCAGCTAACTACGATTGGGATATCATTCCTCAAACAAGCACCTCCCAAAAGCATGGTTATCATCTTCAAGATCCTTGTGCCAAGTAAAGTATTTCTACTACAGCTAGAAGCAAACCCAATTGTTGAGGTTTCATTCAGGAAATTGTAATTAGATGTGTGTAGAATCTGTCAGCTGTTTTGTCTGTACCAGTGTGTGTATGGAGCTAGGACTGGGAAGGAGTCTGTGGTTTTCAGTTATATATCATCCTGGTATTTGCCAAGAGTTGAAGCATATTGATTTGGTGTGACTAGGGTTCAGCATTTGCTTGGCTGGTTGGTTGTACTAATTAGGTTTTCCTTCGCAAGTTCTTGGAGTATGCATTGGACACACACCTCTGCCGCCTTTCCCTTTGGCTTTGCGGTGGGTTGGTACTGACACCCAGGGAGGCAAGCTTGGCTGGATGCCAGTGAGTATGGAATTCTTTATATTTAGAGTAAATATTTGTATTGTAACCAGTTAAAATTTTATAGCTGATTGAACAAAGAAAGTGCCGTTTGTTTTAGCAAGTCGAACGGAGCGCTCAAAAAGATTATTACATTAAAGTATTAATCAGATCGTAATGATACTTTAATATGCCTTGAAGGAACTTATTGTAACGTGCATATGGAGTGATAATCTTATCTGACGGTTAGTAGTTGTTAATTTTCTAAAACCAACTTTTTGTCGAACCTGGGTGGTCGTAGCAGCATGAAATATGGCTTACGAAATGACCACCTTATCTTTAAGTTGAGGTGCTCATTGAGCAGCAAATTCTTCTTATTTTGGAAGACTTTCTTCGCCAACACTATTCTTTTCTTAATTTCTGAGATGCATCTGTAGTCATAATTAATCACACATAAAAAAAAAAACAAAAAAAAAAACCAACCAAACTTAACTTGTTCAATGGCATTATGGTTGTTTCTTTTATATCAACCACCATTAATTTTGTCTTCCGAGAATTTACTTTTAGCCCGAATTTTCCTGAGGATTTCTGAAAAACATTTAACATTCTATTCATTTCACATGCAGAGTTTGCTAAAAGTGCAATATCATCTGCAAAAGCAAATGCTATGAACCTGTACTCCATTGAATTTTAGTCCTTTTGTTTTCTCTTATTGCATTTACTGCTGCTTCTATATAGAGATTAAAAATGTATGGTGATAAAGGACAACCCTGTCTTACACCTCTTCTTATTTTTGCTTCTCTTTTATTGCCATTAACTGTTATTTCAGTAGTTTGATTTTTATATAAGTTCAGAATAAGATGCCTGTCTTTCCCGACTTTGGCCATTGTAAGAAATAAAGTTTTCCAATTGACATCATCAAATGCTTTTTCTATATCAATGAATACTATATAGGTTTTTCGATTAACTTCCCGTCTTCTTTCTAAAATCTGACGTAATGCTCGGAGAGCCTCCCTTCCTTGTTCTGAATTCGATTTTCTTGCTTAGTCTATCTTTGATGATGATCAATAAAATCCTTGATGCATGTGAAAGAATGTCTAAAGTTCTATAATTAGAACATTCTTTAATGCTTACATCACAACATTTTAAGAGCTCTGCAGGTATCTGGGTGTCACAATGGACCGGACACTTGCTTACAAGCAACATCTCTCTAACACTGCAGCCAAGATAAAAACAAGGAACAACATATTGCACAAGCTCAGTGGAACAGGCTGGGGAGCAAACGCGGCAGTACTACGGCCATCAGCTCTTGCCTTGGTCTACCCAGTTGCAGAATACTGCTGCCCTGTGTGGCTTAACAGTGCACACACTTCAAAAGTTGATACCCAACTGAATGATACCAAGAGGACAATATCAGGCACCATCAAATCGACACCTCTAAAATGGTTACCCATCTTATCCAACATCCATCCCCTCACATACGAAGAGAACTAGCTCTTGTAAGAGAATGGCAGAAATGCCGCAGTAATCCTCAACTGCCCTTACATCAAGACTGCAACCCTCAGAAACCGAGAGATTAAAGTCCAGAAACCCATCATGGAAGCTAGGTGAGAAGCTCCTGGAAATAAATTTTGATGCTGATGAGATCTGGCATGAAGAATGGTCCTCTTCAAATCCCGACCACCTGGGTTAAATCCATGATCCTTGTAGAGCTCCGCCTGGTTTCAACTTACCGAGAAGGGAATGGACATCTCTAAACAGAATCAGGACAATTCATGGAAGGTGTAAATTCTGGCTTCATAAGTGGGGAAAATCTGAAGACCCATTCTGCGACTGTGGTAATGTGCCTCAGACCATCCAGCACATTGTTATGGACTGCCCAAAGAGAAAATTCAATGGATCTGCCCAAGAATTACATAGTGCCTCTACGGAAACAGTGGACTGGCTGAAAAGTCTGGACATTAAGTTTTGAATGTGTATCATTGATCTGTAAATAATGTATATAAAATTGGAAGATATATGTATTTATAATGTATCCTTGTTTTGCCATACGAAATAAATAAATAAATAAATAAGTAATTAATAAAGATTTCACTTTAAAATAGGCTTTGTCAGGTTTCCCATTCTTCAGGTCATCCTCAATCTCCACACATACCTACTACATCCAATTTTCTTACTCCTTGTGACATTTCATTGTTATTTGATTCTCGAGAGACTTATACGCTCGAGTGTCTATATTTCTAAATTTGTTCCTTTCTTCAATACGCTCTAGGATTTCCTGGGTCATCCATTGCTTTTCCGGTTCAATTTTTCTTTTACCTAGTGCTTCCGTTGCAGCTGTTTCTAAGCCATTTCTTATATCACCCCATCCTCAACCAATTTGCTAACATCTTTAAATTTTTGTACTATATTAGGATCCTGGAGTTTATTTAAACACCATCTCTTTTGTCTCAATGTTTTATTCCTCTTGAACCTTATATCACATTTAGCTGCAACTAGGATGTAATCACTATCAATTTCCGCCCCCAGGGTAACTTTGGCTGGCTTTCACTTGGTTTCTAAATCTTTGTTTAACTATGATGTAGTCAATTTGAAACCTTCTATCTCCAGGTGCTATCCAGGTGAAACGTCTTCTCTTGGGAACTTTGAAACAGGTAATAGATATTACTAGGGCCCGGCTTGCCACGGTGGGTGTGTGGTTATAGTGTCGGACTACCAACCCCAAGCTTGCAGGTTCGCTCCTGGCCATGGTAAGTGATTTTTTTGAAAGGCGACAAAAATCACGATACTCATGTCATACGTTGTTGGCATGTTAAAGAACCCATTTGAATTCAGTAGGCCGTGTTCATAATGGCAAAATTAATCTCGGGATTTTCCGCCAATACAAAGTTCCTCATTTCTCTACTAGAAAAGCATTATAGCGTTAATGAGCTTAGATATCTAACCTCCTTGACATTCATAGCGCTCCAAGGAGCATTAAATTTGACACGCAAGCTGCCCTCTGGGTGTAAATTAACAAAGCTTGCACCTGGCCCCCGAGGCCTTACGATATTATTATATTACTAGGGCCCGGATGTTGATGACATGTCATCTTTTTACTGAGCTGTCTAAAACAATGCTGAAGTACATAGAAACTCCGGACGGGCCACCCGGTCTTCAAATATGTGATTTTTATTTTGCATCTTTTTCCTTTTTTTTGTCCTATATTTCCAATTTAACTCTTTGAGCGCCAAGGGATGATTTTTCATTCCTCTGAGAACTCGCCTAAAGTGCCAGGAATGATATTTCATCCCTCGTGCAGACGTGTTTAGAAACTGTCGTAGTTCTTCCTTTTACGATAGATGGCAGCACAAATCAGTATATTCTTATCAAGGAAGGTACATAGTCTCCACATTTACCACTAGGAGCCGCATAAAATTATTTGTTTTCGTGTGACGAATTTAAAAAAAATGTGAAGGTCGTATCCGCATATCTCGCCATATGTCAACAAGTAATGGCGAGCTTACGCGACGACTTGTTTACAAATGATTATTTAGTGGATTATATCAATAGTTTAGGGAATGATGATGACTATGTGGAGTCAGAATGTGAACTGGAACTTCATAATAGTGTTGAAGACTCTTGTTGTGAGGTCGTAGTCAGTGAGAGCGATTCTGAAAGTGATTTTATAAGTGGAACTCCGCCAATTGCCGTGATTAGTAAATTTTATATTTTGAACATTTATGACATATTATTATTATTATTATTAATCTTGATTGGTCACATTGGACCACTTGAGTCGTTCCACAATCACTTCTTCTTTGAAGGTAGTACTGCTTGGTTCTTGCGCTCTTTCCAGTACTTTTTCATTCTTTCAGATCGGGATTTTCTCAACTCATCTGAAATCTCCATAGGCTTTCTGTGTGTCATTTCTGCAGAAAATTTGTGAGTTTTAAGAATGGTGTTAATTTTATTTTTCTCCTCGGCATCTGTTATCTTGAGTCCAACTGCTTTGAGATCTTGTTGGATTTCTTGGATCCATTTTCCTCCAGTTTTCTTTCCTAGATTTCTCATCACCAGTTGGCGTACAATTCTGTTTTCTGGAAGCCGTAAGATGTGAAAAAAATATGAAATTCTTTTCTTCTTCATTGTGCTGGTGATTGGATCAATCTCACGATAGACAGTTTCATTTGGGAGAATCCTCCAGACTCCCTCAACCTGATACTTTTTATTTATGCACGTTCTAATGATTCTTCTTTCCGTTTTGAGGAGCTGATCAGTTCTTTGTTCATTTTTAATTTGGAACAGTGTTTCACAAGCATAAGTGGCTTCAGGGAGAGTTACAGTTTTATAATGTTGGATCTTAGTAGCTATTGATAGGCATTTTTTATTATATGTTGACCAGGTTAGAGATTGTGCCTTTTTCATTTTATTTGTTCTATTTATCCAAGTTACTTTTTCGTTTAAGTTATGTGTTATAATTTCTCCAAGATACTTAAATTGAGGAACTAGGTTAATTTTATGATCATTTATATAGACTTCATTTATATCTAAGGGTTTCATAGGCATGATCTCAGTTTTTTCAAAGGATATCTGTAATCCTATCCCTTGAGCAATTTCTTGGAGACTAGTGATCTGAGTACAAACCTCTTCCTTGTCTAGTGCTAAAAGAGCCAAGTCATCTGCAAATCCTAAGCAGTTTATTTTTATTGATGGTTTTGTTCCAATTTTGATCTTAGGAGGGTTTTCCTTTTGCCAAACCTTCATGATATAATCAAGAGCCACATTGAAAAGCAGAGGGGATAATCCATATTATCATTCCAAATAACAATTTTTTCCAAAACAACACACAAGAGGGTGTACTACAATAAATATCAACAGTTGGTGAGTTACAATGATTTTTAGAACTACATATTTGGTTTAAAATGTGGATTTTCATTAATTGAATTTTAAAATTTTAAATTCATGATTTATTCCGAATTTAACTATACATATTGTTTGATATAAAGAGACATTAATTCAAGGAGCTGTTCCTTTTATATAACAGAAAAAAAATTCACTAAAAACGGATATACTGTAACTTGAGAGAGTAATTAATTTTTTTCTACAGAGCATCATCATCATCATCATCATTTCCCCTTATCCAGCTCCTGCCGGGTCGGGGTATTTATGGCACTTCTCCACTTTCCTCTTTCCTTCCACCATTCTTCTTCCACGATCTTGTCCCAGTCCAGATTTCTTTTTCTCACGCTGTTCTTCACTGAATCAATCCACCTTGTTCTAGGTCTTCCTCTTGCTCTCTTACCCTTGCACTTCGCCTCCAGCATCTGTCTTGGTATTATATTTTCCTCCATCCTCTTTACATGTCCAAACCACCTTAGTTTATTCTTCTCAATTCTCTCATTTAGTTTTCCCATCCCAACTTCCTTCCTAACATCTTCATTCCTCACTCTGTCTTTCCTTGTCTTTCCTATCATACTTCTTAGGAATTTCATTTCAATGGCTTGGATTCTACTCTCTTGCCTGCTTGTCAGGGTCCAAGTCTCAGCTGCATAAGTTAATATGGGAACATAGTACACTTTATACATTACCTCCTTGCTTTTCCATGGTACTTCCTTATCCCAAACAAGTTTTCTTACACTTTGTTAGAATGCATTGCTCTGCTGTACCCTCCTGCCAATCTCCATGTCCAACCTACCAGTTTGCATCAATTCACTTCCTAGGTATTTGAACGTGTCCACAATTTCCAAACTCTGACTTCCAATTATCACAGTGCCCTTTCCTTGTCTTTCCCCTCTTGTCATCACCATGGTCTTGCTTTTCTCTATACTGATTTTCAGGCCGTACTTTGAATACTTTCGTTCAGAGCATCTAGTTGTTTTTGCACTTCTTCGGTGTTCCTTCCCCAGACCACAATATCATCTGCAAATAACAGTAACAGAGCAGCATATCGGACAAAAAGTGGGTGGCACTCTTGGCTAGTACCTTAGAAATACGTGCAGCACTGAGAGGGTTAAGAGAATTTTTTTAATGTTGGTAAATTTTTGTGGTCTTATTTTAGAGAAATCGGCCTTTTAAACTCATTTTTTTTCCAATTTAGTCATGTCACAGCTTTATATGAGGGAGTTACATCTCTCAGAGTTAAGAAGAAGCTAGTAGCTGATACAAGATCATTTAAAATGTTGATTCCATTTCCTTAATCAACCGGGTGGAAACCAGTCTTGGCAAAAATCGTGGCGAAATTGCTACAGGTATTGCATCAAAACTGAAACAAGTGCTGGACAAAAACACCGGGTATAAAACAGTCTGCAAAATTTCAGACATTTTTTCTCGTGAAAACTACCGCATGGATGGGATTGATGAGGATTTAGCAGCAAACGACCTTCCTCACTTCAAGTACGCTCCGATCACATCAGTTGATGTTGAACGCAGCTTTTCGAGATATAATAACTTGTTGGCTGATAACCGCAGATCACTTACATTTGACATTCAGAATGACATTCGTAGGGCAGTGCAACTCAGACTAAAGTGGACATAAATCTTTTGTTAAGTGCTAGAAATCTATTTTGATTGACTTTTCAGTTTGAGCTTAAGATGTCATTTTTGAAATATTGGTGAGTTTATTATTATAAGATCATTTTCTCCATTTCATGGTGCATTTTTCAAATTTTTGAAATAATTGTGAGTTTATTATAAGATCACTTTCTCCATTCTATAATGCATATTTCATTTTTTTTGGTCGTTTATTAGTCATTTTTGAAAAATTTAAGTTCATTTTTTAAACATTTTTATGGCATCAACATCCGGGCCCTAGTTATTACCATCTCATGTTGCTCACAGAATTCCAGTAATCTTTCTCCTCTCACATTGACATCACCCATACCCAACTTACCAGCATATTTAACACCATTATGAGAGCCAACAGAAGCATTAAAATCACCCATTAAAATAATGTTTGAATTCTCCTTTACTATGTCAAACAATTCTTCTATTTGATCATACATTTTTTTAAATTTCTTCATCATCATCATTTGAAGTGGGGAAGTATGTTTGTATTATCACCACAACTGGAATTGCTTTTACTTGTATCATTAGAATTCTGTCACTTATGTGATAAGTGTATACTACGTTGTGAGCCCATTTTCCTCTTAATACAATTGCTACACCACTATTTCCGGCTTTGGCATTGCCTGCGTGTATTACCCTGAAATCATCAGACAAGAAGTCTCCATTGCCTGCCCATCTAGTTTCACACATCCCTAGGACATCTAAATTCTTCATAATCATAGAGTTCTTTACCTCCTCAAGTCTTCCAGGTTGTAGAAAGAGTTCTTACATTCCACGTACCAATAGTGAATTTGTAGTTTTCATTGCGAGGGTTTCGTTGAATGACGACCGAAGAGGCCTTGCTACTGTTACCTCTCTTGCCGGATCTTGGTTTCAGATTCCCATGATCAGTAGAATCACAATCAATAGAGAAACTGATCATGGCTGCTATCCTAGGATCTTTAATGGAGTGGTTTCCCGTTGCCTTCTTCATTCTATGTCATTGGCAACCTGGTAGCTCTTCTGCCTTTAGGAGCAGCTTCCCCTTCCAAGGGCAAGAGACTTCTTCTACCTGCTCATCCGCCCTCCAAAGAGACCGTTGGCACTTGATAAAAAAAAGGAAGGAAGCTTGTAGTTTAACGTGACCGTTAATCTTGAGATCATGAGCCACGGGACCTCCTTTTAACGTGGAATCCGAACCACAGGACATGGCATTTCACATCAAAAATCTCACATGCATTGACCGGGAATCGAACCCGGTCCACCTTGGTGAGAGGCCTACAGCTTGACCGCTGCGCCACCACGCCCCTGGCACTTGATAAAAGTGGTTGCCTTATCCCGGGCAATATTTGGTGCCTGGTATATGCTCTACCAGCCCGAGCACTGGGTTGCCTCCTCCACCATCTGCACAGTACCTAAGGACTCCTCCTCCACCACAGGTGCTGTTGAGGACTTCACATATATCCCAGAGCTGGACCCTCCATTTTACAACCCCTGGAGAGAGGGTGTCTCGGTATTCTCAAGGCCCCCGGCTAACTGTTGGTCCGAGGGGTTCTATTGAAGGGTATTAGAATCAACCCTACCGTTACTGTAGGGGCCCCCTATCAGCATCTAGGGACAGGAGTTACAGGTACAGTATAATGTTTGAATAAAACTGTGTTCATGTGGGACCATTGTTTCAGGGTGCTCATTTATCATTTTCCACTAGTGTATGTATGAGGAACTTCTATGCCGTACTCAAGGAAATATATGGACCATCTCGCTCATCATCAGGTACACTGAAAAGCGCTGATAATTCTACTACCTTTACTGATAGTCAAGAAATCTTGGAACGCTGGAAGGAGCACTTCTCCAATCTCCTAAATCGTCCATCAGAAGCTGCTGAAGACTTCCTCTGTGATGTGCCGCAACAACCTGAACAACTGTGGTTGGCAGTACCTCCTACTTATCATGAATTCAGTGCAGCTCTCACCCAATTGAAACCCAGAAAAGCACCTGGCCCAGATAACATCCCTCTGGAACTAATTCAAGCCGGAGGTCATTCCCTCAAAACAAGAATTTTCATCCTTATCCTCAGAATATGGGAATCAAGAAAGGTACCTGGAGACCTAAAGAATGCCACTATCGTCACTATCTTTAAAAAGGGTGATCGCAGTGTTTGTGGCAACTACCGTGGTATTTCACTGCTATCAATTGTGGGGAAGATTCTTGCAAGAATTCTACTTAACCGCCTCAAGGTTATCTCTGAGAGGATCCTCCCAGAGTCACAATGCGGATTTAGAACTTCCAGAAGCACAATTGACTTGATTTTCTGTGTGAGACAGCTACAAGAAAAATGTAGAGAACAACAGAATCCACTCTTCTTAGTCTTTTATGACTTGGAAAAGGCATTTGATTCGGTTCCAAGACCAGCCATGTGGGCAGTGCTGAAGCGGTTTGGTTGCCCTCAGCGTTTTGTAGATCTAATCAAGGCTCTCCATGATGGCATGACAGGTCAGGTTTGCCATCAGAATAAGATGTCCGATGAATTTCCCATTACCCATGGACTGAAACAAGGATGTGTACTGGCTCCAACGCTTTTTGCGCTGTACTTGGCTGCAATGCTTTATGATTCACCCACAAACATCCCAGGTGTGGAGGTCAAGTATCGTTTTGATGGAGGACTTTTCAACCTAACTCGTCTCCGCTCCTTGAGGAAAACTCAGGTTACTAAGGTTACTAACATGTTGTATGCAGATGATGCTGCGTCACCAACTCTCACACCAGAAGAGCTGCAAGAGTCAGTTAATTGTTACAAAAGTGCATGTGATCGCTTTGGTCTTACCATAAATGTCAATAAGACTAAAGTCTTGGCACAACCTTCACCAGGCACACCTCTTCCTCAGTTCAATATCTCCATCTCAAATTTGCCATTAGAACAGGTAGACCACTTCTCGTACCTGGGCAGTACCATTTCTGTGAGCTGTACCTGTGAGCAGGATGTGGATAAGAATTGGCGCAGCCCATGCAGCATATGGACGATTAGCGCACCGGGTCTTCATGAATAAAGATCTGTCCATGAGTACAAAGCTTATGGTGTACAAAGCAGTAGTCATTTCTACATTGTTGTATGGCTGTGAAACGTGGACCCTTTACAGACGTGATCTTAGGAAGCTTGAGCGTTTCCACCTACAAAAACTTCGATCAATCCTGAGAATTAAATGGGAAGACCGCATTACCAATATTGCTGTTCTGGAAAAGGCTCAAATCAACAGCATAGAATCATCCATAATAGGTCACCAATTTAGAAGGATTGGTCATGTCCATCGGCTGGATGATGTGAGATTACCTCGTCAAATGCTATATGGTGAGTTATGCTATGGCACCAGACCTCATGGTGGTCCTAAGAGGCGCTACAAGGACCAATTTAAGCAGACCCTGAAATTGACAGGTCTTGATTCACAAACCTGGGACATGCTGGCTGAAGACCGCTCAACTTGGCGCCATACCATCTCGGATACTGTAAAGACGTTTGAAAGGGATCGACGCGCACATGAAGAGGCCAAGCGTCAAGCTAGGAAACTTCGAGCAGCCCAACCACGTCCTCCTCCAGCAATACTATGTGACTTGTGTGGACGCTTGTTCCATGCCAGGATTGGACTCTTTAGTCACCGTAAACACATCCACAAACTGGACTGAAGGAAGAAGATTTATACTCTGATTCGAGTTAAAGCCGATGATGATGTATCCATTCACATTGTATGGATGGTAGATCATTCAATATTTGAAACACTACAAAACTTTTATACAATTTACACATATGGAAGAAGGAAAACAACAACTTTAATAAATGAAAGTATAAAAACTATCAATATGTCTTATTTTCTCTCTAATCAAAGATTTTCTCTTCATCCTTCATGTTAGAAGAGAATAATTACTGTACGTATGTTTCCTGGCTTCTTTCCAGTTTCAGTGAATTTTGTATGAGTAGAAGGGTAATGGGCAGGGGTGGTAGATTAAGGAAGTCCCATAGTCATAATCAAGGCAATTTCATGTTTTTATATAAAAATTACAGCACTCCTATGCACAAATAAATTATACTGGAACTGTGGAAGAATTTTTAGTAACAAATCTAATGCCAACATTGCCATTGAAAGTAGCAATAACAGCCGATGAGGAGGCCAGGTCTTCTTTGTTCGACTTGATGCTTGTGTTATGTATCTGTTATACCCTGTACATACCGTACATGTATATATCCCCTGAAAGGAGGCAACAACTACAACAATACCTGAAGAAGGAAGAATAAGCACCAAGTCGAGGCAAGGGAGGCCTGGCCTCCTCTCATCAGCCGACACTGGAGAGTAGGTGTCACTAGAGGAACCAATACAGCGAAACCTCTATCTTCATTTTCGGCAGAACCCAAGAGAAAAACAGGATGAGCAAAAATTACGGTATAAACGAGAGATTGTATCAAAAAGTTACCCAATCCAGTTTTCTAATAAATTCTCACTTAATAGGGGAAAATGTATTTGGTTCCAGTCACAAAATGATAGTTTTAAGAGTTCTATGCCACTCACTACATTCAGGTTTTAAGAAATAGTTATTAACCCTCTCAGTGCCACACGCCGATCAGATCGGCACTCGCTGCTTGCGCCAAAAGTGCCAAAGCCGATTCAATCGGCGTGCTGTTTATCTTATATTTGCAGATTTCTGAAGGCATATGTCCGTGATTATTTCATACTGTTGGAACGGTGAGGTTTCAAGTTTGCCTGTGCGGTGTTTACTTTTTTCCTTCGAAGTCCGTTACGCGATAGGTTTGAGTTTGTATTCACGCCCTCCTTTTGCGCTCCCCCAATTACGCCCGTTCCCGCCAAAATTGAGGTGCAGTTGTTTTCTTCTTGTTGAAGTTTTCTGCCTACAGATGTATCTAAGAACTTTCTACAACTGGAAACGTAGTGTTTCTTCGAATATGACTCTTAGGTGTCCTTAATTTAGGCTCAAAACTGTTTTTTTACAACACCAAAAAAGAAAAATTGTACAATTATCAGAATAACCTCAATTAAAAAGGTTTAGATGCCGTATTTACTTTTATGAACATAATGTATGAAAGAATGAAGTATTGGTTATAATGCAAAGCAAAAATAATGATTCTATTGTTGGAAATGTGGTATTTATGATTTCTTTTCGAATAGTCTGCATGACCATTGAAAATGGCTTGGCATTCTTGGCAAGTATTTCAGGAAATGGCTTGGCACTAAGAGGGTTAAATAAATTTTGGCTATTTTCAACAGGGTAAAGAGTAACTCCAAAACGGCATCTACAGTGGAGAAGATATCCTTCGGTACAGTGCAGATGGGAAGGGGCAGCCCAGTACTCGGAACTAGAGTACGTGCTAGGCCCAACGGCGAAGCGGGCGGAGGGGACCTGTTCCCACTGAGGTTCCCAACGATCGTGGAGGCGGAAGAGGTCATGCCAGACTGTGAAGGCGCTGTTCAACCGTTCTTGAGCTCGTTGCAGTTCTGGTGTCTGAAATAACATGTCTCATGCTTCATGTGTCAAGGATAATGTCTTCAGAATCATAGTATGTGGGCCACTTCCTCGCAAGAAGTGTTCCACCTTAAACAAAATCACGCTAATGGCAATTTCTCCTGCCATTATCTTCAGCAGTCCAACGGCTATGGAATAAGGATGGTAATAGCGGGTTTTGGGTGAAACTGGGAGCTACTAATCTGGACTTACACGGGGTCGTGACACGCAGTGGCTAAAGTGTGCTGTTCCGCCTGGCATGGTTGACGTAGAGAACTCAACTGTATGCCACTTGATCCCACGGGGCACTTGCACTGATGGGCATGGGTTCATGAATAGCATGAATATCCCAATAACTATCCCCTCTCAGATGGGGTTCTGAATTTTTAAACAGTCATATAATGCTGTATATCACTATAGGTGGCAAGAATTTGGGGAATTACAGGCCTTTTTGTTTAGTTGTATTAAAGCTCTAAGTTTACCCGCTTTCATCTCAATGGCGGCAGCTGCGTGATGGTCGCCTTCCTGAGAGCCGTGACTACTGAGGAATCCGGTCCTGCATCTGTGACTAGGCAAGCCTATTTAGGATAGCCACTGCCCACCCTGAATTGGGAAGGCCTTAGAAAATGTGGGCTAAACCACTAGTCGCACTTGAACCAGGATGAGAATCAGCACCCAGAATGTCACTCCAATTTTGCGGACAAAAACTAAGAAAGTCAGATATGACCATGACTATTGGAACATGGAACGTGAGGACCCTTCTGGACTTAAAGGATTGCAACAACAGACCAGAGAGAAGAACAGCTCTCGTTGCCCATGTAGGCTGGATGTAGACATTGCTGCTCTGAGGCTATCGGGTGAAGGGCAAATCAGTGAGGCCAGCTCAAGTTACACTATCTTTTGGAAAGGAAAAGAAGGAGGAGAACCACGCATCCACGGTGTTGGATGTGCAGTAAAAACAAAAAGTGAGAAACATCAACTCACGCCTATTTCAGTCAATGAAAGACTTATGTTCCTACCTACCTTTTGTAATTGGACAATCAAAACAATTGTTTTCTATTAAAATGGAGAACAAGGATTGCAATCTGCTCTCTGACAATGATTTGGAAGAGAGAACTCAGGATCAAAGCAGGAGGCAGCTTTTGTAAATTTATACGAAAGAGGCAAGCAAGTCATCAGTACAATCTCATCATATCCAATATCTCCAGATTCTTTACTTTCTTCAGTTCTGCCATAGTGGCATATCCCACTTACAGGTTATTTATTTATTTATTTATTTATCGTATGGCTTTTAGTGCCGGGAGTGTCCGAGGACATGTCCGGCTCGCCTGAGTCTGTAGCTGCTTCCAGCGGACACCCTTATTAGGGTGAGCTACAAGTTCCGTTCAATTTCAAGTACTGTAGTTCCAACTTTCGCTACCAGATATCAATGATACTTAGTGGTGAAAGTTGGAACTTTGATAGAGCGTTCCGAAGAAATCTAACCTAACAATTTAGCTTTACACAAGTTTAGTCTGTGAAAGGATCTTTTACATGCCATAAATCTATGACATGGGACCGCGAGCTTTCCTCCCCGTCCGAAGGAAGGCATACTGGAAGATTTTTAACGCTCTTAAAAATCCGACGACTTCGGCCGAGTTTGAACCCGCTATCTCGGGCACAGCAGTTCAGCATGCTACCAACTATGCCACCGAACCACTTTCAGGTGTTTCACAAGCAACAGATTTTCATTTTGTTTTATATCGATGTAAGAAGGATTGCTGACTTCCTCCAAAACTTCCTTCGTAACAAATCTGAGAATTCTTAGGGCTTCACACTGTGCAGAATAGAGAAATGGTATCATAGGGTGATTAAATTGGAATTCTGTCATGGACAGTTCTAGATCTTAGGCCATTGTTCTGAAGAATGCAAATTTTGGTGCAAGCTTCACTAAAGCTCGTACAAGAGGGTACAGAATTATCTTGCTCTGTTCCTCTCACATTTTATACCTTCCAATTCGGGAGAATTTAATTTGCTCATTGGGCTACATCCGCACACTCTAGCCACTGAACTACAGAAAACTTCAATGGAAAGATATTTCCATTGATGAAGTGTCTGTAGACTACAGGTCTAGCTGGAGAAGAATTGAACAAAGCCCACGAAAATTTCACAAACAGTCATCCTGTTTCTTGAAATCTTCCTGGTCAATGCATGTGAGATTTTCGAAGTGAAATGCCTTGTCCTGTGGTTCGGATTCCATGTAAAAAGGGAGGTCCGTGGCTCATGATCAATGGTCACAAAACTACAAGCTTCCTTTTGTTTCTTGAAATCGAGCCTTGTATGCACAATGCATTGTGTGCAGCCACAACTCCCTGCTCAAGTAAAACAGGTCTTCAATTTACTTGATGGAAGTCTTGAAATCTCTTAAAAACTTAAAATTTACATTATGACCATCCATTGATAAACTGTTTATCTTCTTCATAATAACAGGTGGAATCTCCATATTGAATGCTGTAACCAAGGAAAGCGGAGAACCAGTAGTGTACTACTACTACTACTGCTTCATTCCTGAAGTTGTCCCGATAGCAGGTATGTCTGTCCACCTGTTGTTTCTGAGAAACTTTATTCAGTGATTTGTCAAAACCAACTGTTATTGCATTCACTAGCTCAACCTCATTAAGCTATTTGTTTTTGAAAGATCAGCGAGACTAAGACTGTCATAATGACAGTGAACAGAAATGCCCGTCCAACAAGCATCAAACTGGGTGACTACCAGCTGAAGAGTATGGACAATTTCACATACCTGGGTAGTATAGTTTCCAAGGACAATATAGCCACGAAAGAAATCACCAACAGGGTGCAGAAGAGTTCCATCGTTTACCAACAAGTGCGGCCCCTCCTCTGGGATGACAAGATCCCAAAAAAAAGCAAAATTAACTATGTTCAACAGTTACTTTGTACCAATATTGACTTACAGTATCGAAACATGCAACCTCACAAAGCGAGACTCATCAAGACTTCAAACATCCAGAGAACCAAGATGGATAAGGTAAGGAATGAAGTGGTAAGGAGGGAAGCTGGGATCCAGACATGTCTACTTGCCAGAGTGAGTTCATCGCGACTTCAGTGGTTTGGACATATGATGAGAATGGAACCTACGAGGTCAGCCAGAATACAGCTAGAAAGAAAGGTGGAAGGTAAACGAAGGGTGAGAAGACCGAGAATTCATTGGATGGACATGGTCAAGTCAGACATTGCAACCAAGGGAAGGAAACTAGATGATGTCATGACGAACAAGACATACATGGACAGAGGAGAGAGGGAGAGGCTTGTCAACAGTACAGGGGAAACTGGAACTGTAAATGAATGATGATCTTATTTGAAATTTCACTATCAGGAACCAACTGTTTTAAAACAGCAATATCCCTGGCAGCAGACATGTCACCTCGCAATATTCTCAGATTAGAAAGTTTGTATGCTTGGTTTGCGATGTCGAGAAGGATACATATTGTACAATTGGGCTACTGCGGGATTTAAAGCCTCCTGTTAACTCTTTTGTGTTACATAAATCATTTGTAGCCTACTTTTAGTTTAGGGGTGCCTTCTATTTACATACAAAATATCATGTCAATTGCCCAGTAGTTTTGATACTAACCCCATAACAAATAGACAAACACACAAAAATTAAACTAAGGGTTTATTTGGTTACTATACACCCCATCTAGGATAAATACAAAGTTTTAGCTTACTTTATAAATAGAGATTTTCTTACCGGGATTGCTGATTTAAACACAGGCACTGATCTTCCCATACGACAATTCTTGGTTAAAGATTTGAGAGGAGTTGACACCTGCTGTGAATTGCTGTTCAGAGAAGGATGAGTCTGTTTAGCAGTAGCAGTTTTTTTTACTTGTAGCAAGTTACTAGTTGATCTAAATTGCCTTTGATTCTTGTACATCTGCAGTATGTCTCCCACAACTGGCAAGGTGGCTTTCTCACCATGATCAACAGATTTGGATCTTTCTTGAGTGCTGCCAAGTAATGATTTATGTGGCCTTAAGGTTACTGGAGGAGATGCTAAAGACGGTAATTCATTACTGCCTTGCAATGATTTAGACCGTTTTAAAGCTGATTTTGGTACATCTGAGCTGAAAAGGTACATACAAAACATGTTTAAAATACATGCAGAGATATAGTAAGATTATGTTATTTATTATACTAAACTGATTCCACTGAGAAATCACTATGACATTGGTTATACAAAAATATACTTGCTGCACATGGGGCACACCCACAGATAAATAGTGGCAGTGAATTGTTGTTTTATGGGGTGTAACATTTAGGTTATGTGCCCCTACAGACAAATAAGATGTGAGATTATGATACACTTGCTCTGCATTTTGTACAGTGCTCATAAAAAGTTTTGCATATTGTGATTTCATAGTGTCGAGTGGTGACCCGTTTTTAAATTGCCGTATATTTCCCGTATTTCCCCGAATGAAAATAGACCAAATTCCCGTATATTTTAGATCTCTCTGAGACTAGAGTTTGTATACCGAATGGGTGAAAAATGAACCTTAAAGCGCAAATCAAAACTTTTCTAACATAAGTGTAACTACATAGCGACAGTAAGTCGTTTCATGGCGAAACGTCTAAACACGTACCGTATTTCCTCGCATAATCGACGCACTTTTTTTGCCGAAAATTCGTGGAAAAAAGCAGGGTGCGACGATTATGTGAAGAATATTTAAGTTCAAAGAATATACTGTATCATTATTTGCTGCACGGGCCAGTCATTCACGTAGCGTCAGTCATAGCCCTACCAGTCAGAGACAGGCTTCTTTCTTCTAACAAGGCCACGACAGGTTAAAGCTCGCGGAATGTGCTTACGAAGCTGGCCACTCGCGTCGTGGTTCATAGCCCGCAGGCATAAAGACGAGATTACTTTCTCCTGACAAGATCACGCCAGATTAGGCCTATAAACTCGCGGAATGTGCGCTGGCCGTTCAAGTCGCGGTTCATAGCCGGCAGGCATAAAGACGATATTATTTTCTCCTGACGGGATCATGCCTAATTAGACCTATAAGCTCGCGAAATGTGCGCTGGTCGTTCGCGTCACAGTTCATAGCCCGCAGGCATAAAGACGAGAGTACTTTCTGCTGACAAGATCATGCCAAATTAGGCCTATAAGCTCGCGGAATGTGTGCTGACCATTCGCGTCGCAGTTCATAGCCCGCAGGCATAAATACGATATTACTTTCTCCTGACAAGATCACGCCAGATTAGGCCTATACGCTCGCGGAATGTGCGCTGGCCACTAGCGTCACAGTTCATAGGCCGCAGGCCTAAAGATGAGATTACTTTTTGCTGACACGAACACGCCAGATTAGACCTATATGCTCGCGGAATGTGCGTTGGCCGTTCGCTTCGCGGTTCATAGCCAGCAGGCATAAAGATTAGGTTACTTTCTGCCGACAAGATCACGCCAGATTATACGCTCGCGGAATGTGCTAAGTGAAGAAGCTTGCCGCTCGCGTCACTGTTCATTGCCCGCAAGCATAAAGACGAGATATTTTTTCGTCTGACAAAGTCGCGCCATGTTATAAAGTCGCGGCAGCGTGTGCAACTGACTGGCGCACAAACACGAACATGCTATGCGACGATTATGCGATGAAATTTTATAAACCTATTTTAGTGTTTGAAAAGTGGGGTGCGACGATTACGCGGTGGCGACGATTATGCGAGGAAATATTAGATACAGATGAAATCCATCTGGATTGGTCATTATCCAGATTACGACTAAGTATAACTTGTGATTATGTGGAAAGTCACGGGAATCTTGTCATACATGAACAGTGCCGATCACATCCATTTCGTACCGAGGATAACGGGAATCTCATCAAACTAGTGCACCCGTACGAGAACTCTGGCATAATGGGTTGTGTGTGCCCCATGTGTACAGACTACCCACCCAGCTCTAGTGCTATGCGGGCTGTACACGACACAGTTCTGCCAGGGGCTATCGTCTTGTTTATTTGTTTAAAAGCACTTTATAAACAAATAAATATATTTCCATTGACTTTTCAAGAAATGAAAGATTTTTCCTGTACTATTGAGACGATTCGGAAGATTTTGGTACAAACCACACCTTCGAACTCCCTCTGGTTTATGAGCTTGAGTTTTGTGAAACATACAGCTTAGCGTATTATATACTGTAATAAGATGGCAGAAAGCGGCGTTGTAACATGTGGTTACAGTGGTTATAGGTTAGGAGCATTTTATTTTCTTTGGTTAGTTTATAGATAAGGAGCATTTCATTTTCTTTGGTTATTTAAGTTTCGAGGCATGGCTACCTGTTACTGGTGGGCCATTGCATTGCAGGCCTAAGCGACTGAGCTATAGGGATTCCTTGCAATGGTTCAGCAGTAAGGTAGGAGGGGGCCATGTTCATTAGAGTTCTATATCTGGATGAATATTTCTTTTATGATGGTGTGTTGTTTTTTTCTTTTTAATTTTCTATGACTTAGTATGATAGTGTTATGTCTGATTATTGGTTTTAGTTGGGTGATGGAAAAAGGAAATGAGGGAGGATTTTTTTGTTAGGTCTGAGAGTGTGGAACTTGATTTATGATAAAAAATGAGAAAGGATATGATATGTGGAGTCTTATGTCTTATTGTGAGTAAATATGAAAATATATGATTATTTCAATTATGACTCCTTTGTGTGCTAACACGCACGGCCCCCATAACCACAACCCTGTATGTACAGTTACAATTTGGTAACCCAACGTGGCGCAAGAACAAGGGATTGAAGAAAAATTAGTAACAACATGAGTACAGTGCAGGTAGAGAAAGCAATGGAGAGGGTATCGAACCGTTGGTTGGTTGGTTGGTTCCTTAGTTTAGGGGCTGCGACAACGCGGTCATGTAGCCCCGTGTACTTTGGGTGAGTGTAGAATCTGTCTGATAACCGGTGTTAATTGTGATGACTGTATTAGTGTGTGTATCTGTTTTTTTTATTCTAGTAGGGACTGCAACTTTGAATTTTCAAATAGTTCCTACTTTTGCCGCCAAACGCCACCGTCAACGACTACTAGGCCTAGTTCAGAACTAGCTACTAGACGCCACCGCAGTCGGCTCTTGGCAACGAACGTAGCAACCAAAGAGCGTTGTTTACATTCTTAACCTATCCAATTTAGTTTCACACAGGTGTAATTAGTGGAAAGATCTTTAACATGCCATAAATCTATGACATGGGACCGCCGGCTTTACTTCCCCTCCGAAGGAAGGCATACTGAGGGATTTTAACGCTCTTAAAAAATCCGACGGCTTCGGCCGGGTTTGAACCCGCTATCTTGGGCATAGAAGCTCAGCATGCTACCGACTACGCAACCGAAGCCGCTTATCGAACCGTAACTTGCTCCAAATGATTACGAGCGAAATTAAGGAGCTGAAGGGATTGACTAGTGAATTTGAGTTGGTTAGTTCAGTAGATGTTGAGTTGGCAGCAAGCACAAGAGTTGGTAGTGCAGTATCTTTCACGTATTCTTTGATCAGTGAAGTTCAGTGTCAAAAACAATATGGTGTGTATCGTGTGAATTGTGAACCTTTCCACAACAAATAGTAAAATATGCATTCTAGAGGAGTCTATGTGATTTATTGAGAAGTGAAACTAACATTATATGGCGACAGAGACAGGACTCATTCATAGTAAAAGGCTCCCATGAAGAAAGAAAATGGAAAGACTCGCTAAAGAAAGAACCGTAAAGTGGCGGTTATTTACGTGCTCACACAATCAACTAATGGCATCGTTAGAAGATGATCAAACTGAAACGGAAAAAGTGCAAGTGCAACTTGAAATCCTTCAAGAAAAGTATGATATCTCTAATTTAGATGGATTAATATTTCAACAGATGATAGATGACGTGTGAGGATGACGAAATAGAAACGGAATGTGAATCAGCTGATGATTACAAACACAAATTCCTTAGCTGTAGAACAAAAGCAACACGTTTATGAATCCCCCGTTGTTTCCATTACACCTCCACAAAGTGTAGTGAATGACAATGTTTGTGATAAAAAGAAATATAGACTTCCAAGAATAGAATTTAAGAAATTTTCTGGTGAAATAATTGATTGGTTATATTTTTGGAGCCAGTTCCGCAAAATTCACGAGGATGAGGACATTGGGAAGGAAGATAAATTCCAATATTTAATTCAGGCTATGACAGAAGGTTCCAGAGCATATGAATTAGTTACTAGTTTTCCACCCACTGCCGAGAATTATGACAAAGCTATAGAGAGTCTTCAAGCTCGATTTGGTAGAGAGGACTTGCAGGTGGAAGTTTATGTTCGTGAATTGCTCAAACTAGTATTGACGAATGCAGTCAATTCCAAAGAAAGGCCAACACTGAGTAGCTTGTATGATAAATTAGAGTCACATCTCAGATCGCTGGAAAGTTTAGGCGTTACTACAGAAAAGTGTACTGCAATGCTGTATCCCCTAATTGAATCGTCTTTGCCAGAAGACCTATTAAGGGCATGGCAGAGGGATACTTCCTTCAGGTGTGATTCCGTATCCAAAGATCGTTTGCAGCAGCTCATGGCTTTTCTTCAAAATGAAGTAGTAAGTGAAGAAAGAATTTCATTGGCTATGAAAGGGTTTAGTATTAGCCCATCCCAAGGATCTCAGATCAAGGGAGACAAGAAACCAAGGAATATCATTGAACCAAATATACCTACTGCTTCTGCTTTGTTTGCTGATGTTTCTAAGAGACAGGAGTGTGTTTTTTGTCTTAAACCTCATTCGAGCCCAGAGTGCATTAAAGCTCAAAAAATGACTGTAGGGGAAAAAAGGAAAATCTTAACTGATAAACACTGTTGCTTCAATTGTTTAAAGAAGGGCCATGCAAGTAGAGCTTGTAAATCGATTGTCAGATGCATTGTTTGTGGTGGAAAACATGTGGTATTAATGTGTTATAAGCTCCGTGACAAAGAAAATGAAAGTGTGTCCAAACAGAATTACAAGGGAGACAGGAATTTGGTTCACCAGGATGGCAATAATGTGGATAAGGCTTTAGCTAATGTGTCTTGTTCTCCTGAGGTGTACTTGCAAACCCTGGCAGTTGTCGTTAAAGGAAAGGGTAAACAAAAAACTGTACGAGCTGTCATTGATACTGGGTCTACTAAATCCTACATTGCACGTGACCTAGCCGAAGACATGGGGTATCAGTCAATCAGGAAGGAAACTTTAATACATTCCTAGTTTGGTGGAGTACGTTCTCGAGAAGCAAAACACGACTGTTACAGAATAAGTTTAAAGCGATTGGAGGGAAACTATTCCAAGGAGCTGGAAGTTTTAAGCCAAGAGATTATTTGTGAAGATGTCCCATATATTAACCCTTAGAGTGTCAGACAACGATATATCGTTGTTCCGTATTTACGCCTAAAGTGCCAACAACGATATATCGTCGTTTGAACAGACTGCTCTTTTATACGTATTTAGTACTGTTGGATTTGCCAGGAGGCAGCACCATATGCGTTGATTCCACAGAGAAAGGATAGTAGTTTTTAACTACGTCGCTAGATGACACGTAAGTTTCCTATTTCCGGTTCAGTGAATTTTAGAAATCTGTGTTCATCCGCGCCGCGTAACATCTATGACACATTGAGTAAAATGGCGTCAAGCGGGAGAAATAAGTTTGTTTGTTGACGGCGATGATCTGGCTATGTACGTGAATAATTTGAGTGAAGAGGAGGATGATGATTACTCGGATGAGGAATTTAATCCTCCAATAGATGAGAAACTGGAAAGTGAAAGTGATAGCGGCGGGATTGATGTAAACATCCGACCGTGTGATTTTAGGCCTAAGGTAAACAGCGATAGTTACAGTGATAATGACATTCAGAATGACAGTAGCAGCGATGACGACAGCAATATCCAGCAGTTTCACGATTTCCGTGAAGTTCAGGTAGGACAAGATGCAAAATACCAACCCTCACCTGGGAGGTTAGGGGTAAATCCTGAAGCCTATATTTTTGTAAATATGTTTTCTGTGTGTTGTGTTTATCTTTAGTGAAGATAACTCCCAAACTATTGTACATACTAAAGTGATATTTTACGTGTTTATTCATCGGAAATGGGAGATCACAGAGAAGTAAACATTACTTATCTGTGAGTTGAATTTCTAATTATATTTTGTTTTATTTCGTTTTTTTATATTTTTCATGTTTTGAAAATGTTCCAAAAATATTTTTATTTTGAATAAACATGAGCATGATAATGTTAAAGTGTAGTTCAGAAGTAAGAGAGTTCTCTAGTTAGCATTTAGGGAAAATTTCAAGCCATTGTGTTGGTTATTGTGAATTATATAGCACAGAGTGTGAACCTGCAAAATCCTCTAAATCAGTCTGGCACTCTTGGCATACTGTGAGCACTCAGGCCTGGCACTAAGGGGGTTAAGAATGGTTCTTGGAGTGAGGAGATAAGGGATCTGAAAATATGTTTAACTGATGTAAGAGAGCGAGGGCCTGTGCAGATTCTGATTGGGGCCGATAAGGCGGGTGAACTGCTCACTGGGAGGAAACATCAACTAAGATATGGCCTAGTTTTGATGGAGACTTCCCTAGGGTGGACACTAATAGGAAAAGTCATCACAAACCCTGCGTAGGTGAAGTAGTACTGGTAGCCAGTGACAACACGAAGAGACTAGACTGGCCGCTGGCAAGAGTGACAGAGGTCATCCCTGGCAAAGGTGGTGTCGTGAGAGTTGTTCGCTTGGCGACTACAAAAGGAGAGCTACTGAGGCCAGTACAGAGGGTGTATCCACTTGAAGTGACATCTGGAGAAGATCATGCTTTAAGACTGCAAATTCAGCGGAATGAAAATGAGAAGAAGGACAAAAATCCAAAGACAGTTAAACCATCTACTAATACTTCTGATCTCATCAGAACCAGTAGTGGGAGAGTGGTGGTTAAACCAAAGAGATATTTTGAGTGACTTATTTATTTCTTTGTTCATTTATTTTGAGAAAAAATATACGTATTATGTTATTTTATTGTTTTGTTTGAGTTGTTTCCACAACTCAAGGTGGGAGAATATTGAGTTGCCAGCAAGCACAAGAGCTGGTAGTGCAGTATCTTTCAGGTATTCTTTGATCAGTGAAGCTCAGTGTCAAAAACAATATGGTGTGTATCGTGTGAATTGTGAACCTTTCCACAACAAATAATATAATATGCATTCTAGAGGAGTCTATGTGATTTATTGAGAAGTGAACCTAACAGGAGAGGTGTCTGTGGAATCCATGAATGAGAAGGCTGAATCTATGAAAATACATATAGAGGAGAAGTTTGACTTAATCAGTGAAGTACTTACAGGAAAGCAGGAAAATTATCAGAGGGGTGGGGGGACATAAGAAAGCAGCTGATATGGAAGAAACTGAAGGAGAGGAAGGAGGTGAAAGAAAGGAAAAGGTAGAAGAGAAAGGAGAAACGGATAAGGGAGAAGGTGAAATGGAAGAATGTAACAAAGCAAGTGATATGGGAGAAACTGAAGAAGAGAAAGGAAAAGCAGATGAGGTTGGTCATGAGGTCAGTAGCAGTCAAGAAAAAGAGGCTAAAGATGTGAGTGAGAGTGAATCATGAAGAGTGAGAGTGCAGGAGTGAATCATGAAGAAGACAACATACAAGAAGAAGATAAGGTGAAGAAGAAACGGTGGAGAAGAAGGTGGAAGAAGAGAAAAGAACTGTTGAGCAAGTCAAGACAGACGAGGAAGAGGAGGAAAATGCGGAAAGGAAGAAGATGATAATAATGTTGTTTTAAGGGGCCTAACATCTAGGTTAGCGGCCAGGAAAGGAAGAAGAGAGAACTGGTTGAGAATGAAGACAAGGATGAAATGGAAGGCAGAAGAAGGAGGAGGAAGACTAAGCGAAGAACAGAAAAGAACAAAGAAGCTGATAAAGAAAAAAAAAGATAAAGGATAAAGGGAAAGAGGAAAAGAAAGAACAGAAGAAAAGAACTGATGAGTAAGATAAGGCAAGTGAAGAAAATAAGGAAGAGAAGGAAAGAGAAGCAGAAAGGAAAGGTGAAGAAGAAAAAGAAGGGAATGGGGAAGAAGGAGAAACAGAAGAAAAGGAAGAGGAAGGAGGAAGGAGAAGGAAGACTAAGAGAAGAACAGAAGAAAAGGAAGAACGAAAGGTTGAGGAATGAGGAGGAAGGTAGTGATGCAGAAGATGAAGATAAAAGTTCTCAATCTCGATAACTTCATGATTTTAGATCTTGTTAGAGATGGAGAACTAGTTTGCAACCAGTTTCGTAATACATGTGATAATAATGTAGTTAACAATTAAGGACATTCTGTTTTGAATGATATAGTTGAAGTGTCACGAGAACCTACACATGTTCCAAATATAGGTTCTGCAGAAAGTGCAGATTTGACAGACGATGATGACAATGATGGGTGGAAAGTGTTTAATCTGGATATTGATAGAGATGATTATTATGCGAGATAATAACATTGACAAAAGCAGTTCAGATGATGAAAAGTGTGGAGATGGTATGTCTTTATCAAATGAACTCATTTTTCCAGTGCTTCGAGACTTAATATTGGAAAGTGGATTTCAGCTTGGTGATGGTTTGGATTCAGAATATTTAGTTACTGCCTCAGGGATGCTCACACTAGATAGTCAAGGGAAGATGTCGGTGGAATAAATACAGAAAGAGCCAGCAGTTGTTAAAGATGATGTTTCCACTATTGGAGAAGAAAATAATGCAACGACAAGTGATGAAAATGATTTATAATTTGTTTTACTGTGTGTGTGATATTTTTTAGTGTATGTTTGTGTATTACTTTTCATTTATGTATTTATGTTTTTTTTATGTATATGATTCTCATGTGCTTCTTACGTGAGAATCACATGGGGGGTGAATTGCAACATGTGGTTACAGTGTTTATAGGTTAGGAGCATTTTATTTTCTTTGGTTAGTTTATAGGTTAGGAGCATTTCATTTTCTTTGGTTATTTAAGGTTCGAGGCATGGCTACCTGTTACTGGTGGGCCATTGCATTGCAGGCCTAAGCGACTGAGCTATAGGGATTCCTTGCAATGGTTCAGCAGTAAGGTAGGAGGGGGGCCATGTTCATTAGAGTTCTATATCTGTATGGATATTTCTTTTCATGATGGTGTGGTTTTTTTTAAATTCTATGTCTTAGTATGATTGATAGTGTTATGTCTGATTATTGATTTTAGTTGGGTGATGGAAAAAGGAAATGAGAGAGGATTTCTTTTGTTAGGTCTGAGAGTGTGGAACTTGATTTATGATAAAGAATGAGAAAGGATATGATATGTGGAGTCTTATGTCTTATTGTGAGTAAATATGAAAATATATGATTATTTCAATTACGACACCTTTGTGTGCTAACACGCACGGCCCCCATAACCAAAACACCGTATGTACAGTTACAGCGTCGATTGCGTAACATCGTGATATTTATCCGTGATCGACTGCGAGAACAACGGGAGTAATTTCAAACGGACCGCAAACGGCACTGATGCATAACATCGCAATATTACTCCGTGTCTGACCGGGAGAACTACGGGAATCTTATGAAAGAAGTATTACTTTCATATATACAGTCAATACGGAACCTGAAATGAGTGCTATTCCTAATACGAGAATCTTGTCAACCGGACCGAGGACGGTGCCCATTGAGTAACATCGCAATATTTCTCCGTGTCTGACCGAGATAACAGGAATCTAGTTAAATGGACCATGAATGGTGCCGATTGCGTAACATTGCAATATTTATCAATATTCGACCGCGAGAATAAAGTGAAATCTGTTCAACGGCTGGGAGCTGTGTTAATTGTGTAACATCTCAATACAGTACCTTCGCGCATTGTTCCCCAGTACACAGCCTTGACCTCGAAGCCGCGGGAACAGCAGAAATCTTGTTAAAGTAACGGACGGCGACATAGGCGAAAGGTGAAGTAGCATAATGGTTCCTACTTCCGCTGAATATCCTTCCCCATCATATTGAGCTTTGCAAACGTACCCATTGACATAAAACTATCAGCTCTGTATAAAAATAACTGGTCTCCTCGGTGAATAACAATGCAGGCTGAGTCCTGTCCATCATTGTTGATCATCGAGCGCGGCGCAAGTAGCTCCGCTCAGATGGGATATGGCCGGCGCGGCATTCGGTCAGGCAAAGCAGTTGGATTCGACACTACTGCTTCGTGACGTTGGCTGGGCTCTCACCCTACTTAGCGCTCTAAGCGGGGGTGGCGCAAAATGCGAATGGCGGCTTGGTCAACAGGCGAATTAGCAGGCCGAGCGGCAGGACTTTACCGAGCGTTCGGAGGCTAAAAAGTCGGGCATTAAGAGACTTTTCAAGATTTCCTGGATCAAATGCGAAATTCCCGTGTATTTCCCACATATCCTGTATCGCTCGACACCCGGTGATTCAGTGACGTTTATTTTTCTATGTGCATGTAATCACATTATACACAATACAGACTACATGCGAAGAAAAACAACATACAATTTGATCTGCAAAAGAGACAGAAACATACAATGAATAACAAAAGTGATCATGTGGGACTGAGCACACAAACATCCTTTACATGTATGGCCACCATGAGCCTTAAGGCTTGCTTGCAGACAACGAGGCATACTGAGAACCAACAGATGCAACCTGGTTTGAGCAGATTATTCCACTGATAGCAGCTTATATTAGTTGCCGAATGTTTGTTGGGAGACTGGATCGGTGCGATATTGTCCTCTCAAGATCTTTCCATGCATGTGCAATACAGTTCATGTCCACAGAATATGCAGGCCACTCCATTCTTTGTATGCCATGCATCTAAAGGAACTGATCGACCACTCTAGCTTGATGGGGCGAGCATTATCGTCCACTAGTGTAATACTCACTCACTATGGCAGTGAAACCTGTAAGAACAGGTTTGAGGATGTTGTCTCTGTACACCAGACCAGTCATGTTACCATGGATAGGAATTAGAGGCATACGTCGACTAAACATGATCCCATCCTAAAACAAGACTGAACCTTCTTGCTGTTGGTGACGTTCCAGGATGAAGGGCTCATAAAATCTCTCAGCCACTTGTCACCACACTCGAATGCTCCTACTGTATGGGTGCAAACCTATGGAGATCTCATCCGTAAAGAGAGTATGCTTCCAATCCTTTTGCTGCCATGTCCGATGAGTTGTTGCCCACCATATACGAACTGCCTTATGCTGTGGTTTCAGAGAAGTTACAGCGTAGGCACCCTTGGCATCAGTCCTGCTTTATGGAGCCAATTGAGCACTGACCGGACACATTCCCTCCAGCGGTCCTTCGAAGAACCTGGCGAAAGGACATGTCAGTACCAATGGGCCAACGATGTGCTGAAAGCAACAGATACCGATCCTCCCTGTGAATGGTTTTGCGGGGGCGTCCAGTTCTTTGTCAATCAGAAACTGTTTAGTTCTCCCTGTTGCTCCACACCCTCGAGACATTAGTTTGACTCACTCCAACACGAGCAGCAACATTCACTTCTCAGAATCCCTCCTGAAGCAATGTTCGTAATCCAATACGGTCTGTTGTACGAATGGCATGTTTACAGTAGGCTACAGTAAAAATTGTAAGATTAATTCTTATATAGTACTGTCAATACGGAACCTGAAAAATGAACGTTATTTCTAATAGAGGGCTACAGTACCTTTGTCTTCCCCGTGTTCTTGAAACCAACTGTACAAATGATGTTGTTAAACGGACGGACACGAAACATGCTTCCTAGCAGACAAATGTTCAATGATTCGTACGTACAGCCATTATGTGACTCTAAACATGACGTACAGTGCGTATTGTAAAGGTGTTTGCAGTATCGTCCCATCACCCATTTGTAATCGTCATGTTTTTTGAGAACTGTATAACTTTTTTATTTTTATTGTTGTTTATGGGGCGGAACTATGAGGTCATCTGCCCCTTGTATAACTTTCTGTATAATTTTGTTCTCATATTTTATGGTGGCTAGTTCTCAGCCATCTCATATTGTACGGTATACAAGATTCTGTCGCCATAGAATAGTAGTCATTCTACTACTACCACCACTCGATTTTCAAAAGTGGTGATTACCAGGGGCAGTGCCACCGTGCCATGGCAGTATCCTCCAAGGAAATTATTGATAATCCCTAAGAAATAATTGCAGAACGCCAACAGTTTCATATCCAAGCAATTTCAAATTACTTAGAAATTTGTACAATTCATCCCTCCTTCACAGTGATATCCTGCACCAAGTTGCATTCCTGCTTGTCTGCACGTGCACAGAATTTACCTGGAGTAGAAGAGGGAAACCATGGAAAACCACTTCTAGGAAGACCAAGGTGGGAACCGAATCCACCACTTCTAAGTTATTCATCATGAGACAGAGTGTACCCCATTCCACCCCTTAGACCAGAAGTAAATTTCTTGGCAGAACTGGGAATTGAACCCAGACCTCCATGGTGACAGCTAAGAATGCTAGCCACAATGCCAGATGGACTGTTACAGGCAGATCAGGGGAAGTTTCCTATTCCCATTATAACCAGGTTTTCGAGTAAAAATTTTAACACGATTAAAAAGTTTTTACTATTCTTATAATGAAGATGAAGCTGAAACTTTAGCATAATGAGAAGTTTTGAAGCCATTTTTTCAGGGTTGCCTATACAAACTGTCAATAGCGCAAGCTAAGGCTTAACTGTGGAATCCAAATCTGCAAACTAAGCTGTATGCAGTGCACTGGTTCAAAGAATCCATGAATATACTGATGTACGAGGCATGTTATTTAAGTTAGTACGGTTGTGAAATTACGCCATTTCAGTGCTGCGGTCGGCATTCCGTGCAGGTGCGCCGAGTACCTGCATCTATTAGCAAGGCTGAGATGCCATTATGGCAATAGTCGCTCATGTGTACGTTTGTTGACAAGCTTTTGAAATGGCATCGCCAATCGAGAGTCCCGCCGACTGTGAAGTTCGGTCTGTAATTCGTTTTCTGAGTGCAAAAGGTTTGAAAGCTAGCGATAATCATTGTGAGATCATCGCAGTGTATGGACCAAACACTATGAGCGATGGAATGGTTAGGAAGTGGGATTGAGCATTTAAAGGTGGCCGCAAAGATGTGCATGATGAAGAACGGTCTAGGCGACCTTCAGTCATGAGTGAAGATTTGGTGCAGCAAGTTGACCGAACAGTGAGAGAAAACAGACGCTTTACGATTAGGTCGTTATGTGATGCGTTTCATCATTTTTCTCAAAGTGTTCTTTATGAAATAGTGAGTGAATGATTAAATTACCGAAAGGTGTGCTCACGCTGGATACCGAATATGTTGACGGAGGAGCACAAAGGCAAACGTTTCGGCAGTGCTTCATGACAATGCCCGCCCACATGCGGCTCATCAAACCCGAGGCTTCATCACATAATTTCGCTGCGAACAACTCCATGCAGTTCCGATCTACGGCGAAGTGATTACCACTTGTTCCTGCATTTGAAGAAACATCTGGTTGGCGAGCGCCACGGCGACGACGATGGTGTCAAAATGACCGTGTTGCAGTGGCTGACACATCAGGCGGCCTACTTCTATAAGGAGCGCATGCAAAAGCTCGTTGTACGCTATGATAAGTGCCTAAATAATGGTGAGAATGTTGAGAAGTAGATTAATGTACAGCCTTCCATATAAAAATAAAATTGTTAAAAAATCTCTGTTCGGCTTTTTATTTATTTCAAAACGGTACTTACTTAAAAAACACGCCTCGTATGTTCTTTTTGACTAAAATTTATTTTTTCTTCTTTAAATACAGAAGACTCTAGATATTTTGAGTCTCAGAATGACGAGTTTCCCATAAATCCGAGCCTTGTAGAACAAATTTGTTCCTTGTTGTCTAAAACCCAAAACACGAGTGGAAATAGCAACAACAACAACAAAAATTACAGTCAGTCTGAAAGACTAGACATTATATCATTTCAAATGACGCATGCTACAAATGCTACACATGTTAGAAAGGCTCAGGAGGGCTCTATCAACAGACTCCATTACCCATTAACTTAGGCTCCCCGTGCGGGCACCTCTTTAAGGGTCACAATGTATTTGAGTCTGGCATCTTTTACAACTCTTTAAGAGTCACCCATTATTTGAATCTGATATCTAGCAAACCTCTTTAAGGGTCACCCTGTATTTGAATTGAATCTAACATACTGTACACCTCGTTAAGTGTCACCCTGTAATTTGCTCTGACATCCTGCACCTCTTTAGGAGGCACCCTGTATTCTTATCTGGCATCTTGTATATCTCTTTAGAAGTCACTCTGTATTCTTGTGTGACATCTTGTACACCTCTTTAGGAGTCACCCTGTATTTTTGTCTGACATCTTGTGCACCTCTTTAGGAGTCACCCTGTATTCTTCTCTGCCATATTGTATACCTCTTTAAGAGTCACCTTGTATTCTTATCTGGCATCTTGTATATCTCTTTAGGAGTCACCCTGTATTCTTATCTGGCATCTTGTACTGTATTTTGCTCTGACATCCTGCACACCCTGTATTCTTATGTGACATCTTGTACACCTCTTTAGGAGTCACCCTGTATTCTTCTCTGCCATATTGTATACCTCTTTAAGAGTCACCTTGTATTCTTATCTGGCATCTTGTATATCTCTTTAGGAGTCACCCTGTATTCTTATCTGGCATCTTGTACTGTATTTTGCTCTGACATCCTGCACACCCTGTATTCTTGTGTGACATCTTGTACACCTCTTTAGGAGTCACCCTGTAATCTTGTCTGACATCTTGTGCACCTCTTTAGGGGTCACCCTGTATTCTTCTCTGCCATCTTGTACACCTCTTTAAGAGTCACCTTGTATTGTTATCTGGCATCTTGTATATCTCTTTAGGAGTCACCCTGTATTGTTATCTGGCATCTTGTACTGTATTTTGCTCTGATATCCTGCACACCTCTTTAGGAGGCACCCTGTATTCTTATATGGCATATTGTATATCTCTTTAGAAGTCATCCTGTATTCTTGTGTGACATCATGTATACCTCTTTAGGAGTCACCCTGCATTCTTGTGTGACATCTTGTACACCTCTTTAGGAGTCACCCTGTATTCTTGTCTGACATCTTGTGCACCTCTTTAGGAGTCACCCTGTATTCTTCTCTGCCATCTTATACACCTCTTTAGGAGTCACCTTGTATTCTTATCTGGCGTCTTGTACATCTCTTTAGGAGTCACCCTGTATTCTTATCTGGCATCTTGTACACCTCTTTAGGAGTCACCCTGTATTCTTTTCGCTTCACTCAAAGCCCCAGGGGCCTGTTCCACGAATGAACTTCGCAACTTTTCACTTTTCACTTTTCAGTTCAGATTTTGTTCCACCATCACTTGTCAGATTTGTCTTGCAAAGTGAAAAGTGAGAGTTGAAAAGTTAGGAATCTTTTCACTTTTGAAGCCTGTTATCTTCCTCCATTGGTGCAGAAATGCAAAGTGCAAAGGAATGAAGTGAAAAGTTTTCAGAGATCTTGCAAAGAGACGATTCCCTTTTCAGCTCTTAATGAACAAGTTTCTACACTAGTTTCTTAGCGCAGAATTTGGTTTAGTGTTATAAATATGTTACGACGAGAGCTTTTGTTATCATCAAGTGAGGATAGTGATGAAGAATCCAACAAGATGACATACAAAGACTGGATGAATTTCCATAACCTCACTTCGACGGAATTTCATGAGTGTTTTCATAATTATTACCCCAATACAAGCTGACTATATTCTTGAAATAATTGACCATTTATTGAAACCTGCAACAAAAAGAAGTCGATCTCTTTCCGAAAAAGAACAAATTCTTACATGCTTACATTGGTTAGGAAATGGTGCCCAGCACGATATAGCAGCAATGCATGGGATATCAAAATCAACTATTTGCACAACTGTTACTAAATTCCTCAAGTTCGCCACGAAATATAAAGCTTTAAATCATGGAGTATTATGCAGTTTGTTCATGGAATAAACAAGATCCATTCCTACGCAAAGACTTTTCACTTTGCAAAGAAATTGAAAAGTAATACATAGATCATGGTGGAACAGAAAGACTTTGCACTTTGCAAGAATTGAAAAGGGCAAAGTGAAAAGTGAAAAGTAGCAAAGTTGATTCGTGGAACAGGCCCCAGGTCACTCGACGCCCCAGGACTCTTTCAACAGACTCCATTAACCATTAGCTTCTGCTTCCCGCGTAGCTGCATGACGTCACGCACTCGCTTCCCGCGCGGCTGCATGACGTCACTTCCGTCTCCGTAACGCATAACTTATGACTCAAGCATAACGACGAAGTCGACAAGATCATTTGAAATGATAAAAATCAACAGTCTGAATATCTTCACTGTGATGATCCGTTTTCCTCACCTGCTCACAGCACAACATGCTACCTAGAAGTTATAGACTCTTCTATATTCGACATGATCAACACCCCAACGCAGTGAGAGAGTGATGACTGTACCGCTTATGATTCACACAGATGGCTACGCTGCACTTGAGGCCGTCATGCGCTACGCGGAACACATTAAGCAGACACCAACTGTCATCCTGTTCTTCAGTCAGTGGCGTAAAATCACTGTGCGGAAACGTTGCAGCTTCATCAAACAAAAAGACAATCCACCATATTTTTTAAGTGTAACTTGTTACCAGACTTAAGTTATAACTTTTATTTTGCCAATGTAAATACCTACTGTTTTAATAAAGTTCTTTTGATGCCCATATTCCTTACAACATCGTTTTACAATACAGTATATCTTTTTCCCACGTAAATTTCAATAATCCGAGTTTTCAATAGTTCGAGGTGGTCGCGGTCCCGTTTAAATAAGATTGAAGCGCTACAAAAGTTTTGACGAACTTTTATAAAAACTGTCAAATATACAATTGTGACAGACACATAAATACATTATCTCATATAGCAGGAAAAGAAACTGAAATACTGTCCAGATAGTGTAGACAACATCATTCCTGAATTTCGTCACAATAAAATTGTAATTGACTTTTCCTTCAAAATCCAGTTAACACATGCACACGAACATCACACAGGATCATAAATCTCTGTTGATGGATCGTGTGGGTATGGTGATGCCCCAGTGTCTGGTTCAATAATTTTAGCAGAGGTTTTATTAAAATTGGGAAGGAGTGGAAACCATGCAACATCAGTATTCTAATTTAACAGACCACTGCGTGTTCTTGTGGGAATGAATGAATATCTTTTGGCAGGGACATACATATTAGTATCAACAGAATGCTCAGTTATGGTAGCATAACAATGCAGACAATGTTGATTTGTAATTTATTTATCAGAGCAGCAAGCCCCAATAATAAAGCCAAAATATACTGCATACCTTACACACTCCATGCTTGGAGATTCCTCTCTCCTTTCATGGGGGATAGGCGAACACGACTTTAAACCTTGGAGTATGGACGTACCTTTCCTGTGGGGTCAAGAAAAAAATAGAATCAAATATACTGTACAATTGTGACAGACATAAAAATACATTATCTCATATAGCAGGAAAAGAAACTAAAATACTGTCCAGAAACATCATTCCTGAATTTGGTCACAATAACATTCAACAGAACACAGGTTAACATACTTCAAATACATTAATAACAGCACAACAACTATAGAAGTGAACAATAACATTTGTAAATAAGATTGACATGTTGTATATATATTTGTGCACAAGTGTAATTCATAAACATTGTACATTAATTAAGCCTAAGTGAGCAGGATCTGAAGATGATCACTTGACGATCGAAACATGTCAGCCAATTAAGTAGCCACATTTTTGTAGATAAAAGCGAGTTATTTTGTGATAAATATCTTCTGCAATATTTCTCATGCCAGCCCCATGGTGTTGGAATAGCGCGCCTGCCTCGCTTCCGGAGTGGTCAAGTTGGGAATAAATCCCTGATGGTATTCTAGCATACACACTGTTTAAACAAAATGGTTCAGGTAGTTTTATTGTTAGGAGCATTGTTCCATTCTCTGTCCTTTCAAGCTCGCGCAGGGAAATGCACAGTCGCTCAAGAACTGGTTGCATGCACAATATATTTTACGCCACTCTCAGGTACATCTACTCTTGCGCGGTAAACTTGTTCATGAGAAACAAGACATTTTAAATAAACCGAGCGAGATGGTACAACCCAAGCGCAGATGTGCTGAAAGTGGTAAAATACTATCCATCCTTTATGAGGGTGTAACCTAACATTCGTAGGTTACAGGGACTCCTTCTAGATTCTTTCTGTTTGTAATTATTTTTATTTTTATCTGGTTGCCGGCCATGGCCACTTATTGGTAGGCCACCACAGGGTGTCTTATGTGTCCAGTGCGTTGAGATTCTTTGGTGGTGGGCAGCCAGTGGGTGGACCAGGTGGCTGTGACTAATTGGCATAGGTTCCTTGACATGGCTAGGTTTCCATGGAGATTTATTGAGAATTGCCATGCGGAATGGGAGCTAGTTGGTTTTAGAAAAATGGGAATGAATTATGGAGTGTTGATTTGATATGGTATGGAGGATGGCTTTTGAAGAGATAATGTTGCATGTTGACAATCTGGAGAAGTGGAACTGATGCCTGGCAAGAAAGACAGAAAGAGACTTTTAAGAAAACGCAAGAAGAAAGGAAGGGAGTAGAGAAAAATTATTGATAGTTGATGATGCCATGAAGAATGGAAGCTGGCTTATATGTTGACGAACAAGGTATTGCTAATTAATGATTGCTAGAGATCAACCCCTTGGAGAAGGATTATTATTAATAAATAGTGTGTGAATTGTGAAGTTGGTGTACTGTCTTTGTGGATTCATTTAAGCTAGTATTATAGTATTATAGGCTGAGAGATGGTGGGAAGACAGAAGACGTTGGAGAGGCTTGTGTTCCAAACAGACCCGGCCAGTGGCTGGAAACTGTGCAAGATGATGATGATGATTATTATAGCCCCACTATCCTGAGGTGGCTAGCTCGCAGTATCATATATATTACTCGGGACTGTACAAATTCCTTCTGGTGAGGGTGCTTGCGGTTGTTAATTTACAGGCAGAAACACTAAAAAACGTGGAAGGATGCAGAATTAAGACCCTTGAAAAATAAAGATCTGCAAATCAGGGAAACTGAGGAAATTCTAGGCCTCCCACACTGTACAATTTGTGAGTTGTGAGTCCTGCCCTAGTAAGGAATACAGCTGTTTCACTGAAAGGATTTATTGTAAATGCTGCCTTTCGATGCCTTTGACGTCGTTGTGGTGTCGCCTTATGTGAAAGGCTTGGTTATCGCGGTCATTTAACCCTATGTCCTTGGGTGTGTGTGTGTGTAGAATTTGTCTGATACCCTGTGTTATTGTGATGTCTGTAGTAGTGAGTTGTTTGTACCTCTGCTGAGGATTGGGAAGGAGGCAGCAGTGACTTTCAGGAAAGAATCATCCCAGTATTTTTGATGTTTTTATTTACTACCAGTATGTTATATTGGTATGATATACCAACCTAGATCGACCACTATTTACAGCTGACGTTTGAACATGTTCTGTGAACCACGTATTTTCAATGGTAATCATAATAAATAAGAATGGTTCCAGATATGTGTACACATAGTGCCGTTGCTCCTGGAAGTGATATAGCAATGCTTGTTTTGCACGTACTTGTTCACTTACTGGCGATTCGAATTGTGGTCACTATTGTAGCATGTGCATGGAGAGCGACCATGTCGAGACCTGCCTTAAGGAAGAACACTAATGATGATCAACCACGATGCAAATCTGCAATCTTCTGGCGAGAGATACGTGCACGAACTCAAGTACGGTATTTCCCTTGATATCATACGACATGCTGCAACGATGTGGTGCTTTAAGTAATTTGGTATCGTCGGAAGTTGTTGGTAGACTTCATCCTTCACTGTACCCCAGAGAAAATAATCTAAAGGCATCAGATCGGGCGAACGTGCTCGCCATGCAATTGAAGCTTCATGCCCTATCCACCTGTTGGGGAAAGACCTGTTGGCTTCCCTAGCAAAAAGCGTGTACTGAGCAGGTCACCAGTCATGCTGCAACCACATACACGTACGTATGTCGATTGGAATATCTTCACGGAGAACAGGTAGTACTGCCTCCGATTAATAGGGGCATCTGTGTTCACCTTAGGACCTTGGTGCAGATCTAACCGAATATACAGATGCAGGACTTGACATGGAGGCACCTTGATAGGTATCCGGATCATACAGGGACCTACAGCTACTCCTAGCTATCAAGTCCAATACCAACCGGCTGGGGGGCGTGAGGTGGTTTGGTGGTATTGGGGAGCTTGAGAGCTCGGATGATGTGACATTTAACGCACATTGGCAGCATATACTAAGAGCGTAAATTTGGCGGGTAGGCTGGAAATCGGGCTGGTCCCGAAAGCCCATTGCTACTATGGTTGATACTGTCCAGCATAGTCTAGCCAGGACAGAACATGGGCTTAATTAAACCATAGCAGCACTCCACAATCAGATGATGCCAAGGATATCCTTACTTTTTCACAATAATACAGAAACACAATGCTCAAATAGACATTTCAATTTAGAGTTGTTCTCTTACGAAGCTCTAATGCTGACCAAACCATTATAATCTATATTCTGTTACATATGTCTTTCTTACCTATTAATATCAGGAGTTGATTGTGCCATAGGCAAGAGCTTCACACCAGATGTATTGATTTTGGATTTGACCTAGGGAAAGAAAGAAACACATTCATCACTGGTATAACTAATCTCCATAGTAGACCAGTTTAAAACAATATAAGTATTTAAAAACATATTTCTGATACTTTCGTATCTTGTATAGGATATACTTTTCAGAATATGTATTTTGTATCTGGATCGAAAATACAATTCATGAGTATTTTGTATTTTCATAACACAGAAAAATAACTCACAAAGAAAAAGGAAGCCCACTGTAATTTTTACATAATACCATACCTGCCAACCTTCGGAGGTCAAAAATAGGAAGATTTTTTTAAATTATAGATTTCATCATGCGCAGTATACCGTGGCGTGGGCGAAATAGGGTACAGAAAAGACCTGCATGTCTTTATTGGCAAAGTATGAATTCAGCATAAAATTCACAAAAATGTAAACAATCATCAATCATCGAGTAGTATGTATGGCCAATATTTAAACGTAAGAGAACATAATTGTGTGTTTCAAGAAAATGCATACAATCATTCTGATGGATTACACTTCGCATTCACTACCACATATTCACTTTTTGTCCGACTAAAGTTAATTACCATGGACAACTTACCTAATTATGATTAGGTGACGTGGTAATCTTGAGACTGCTAACTGATTTAATACAGACCTTGTAGCAGACTTTGCTCTCTTCAAAAATTCCCTGTCTTACTGCTGCTCGTAGCAATTTCCACTTAGGCCTGATTTAACCACTAACAGTTTGTTGAGGTTTTAGTCATTCAGAGATGATCGGAATTGTGTCCTTGTCTTCTTCACCTGGCTAAACTATCTCTCACATTCAACATTGTTGTGTAGGATTGTTAATATTGACAGCATTACTCCAGCTAGTCTGTCATATTTCAGACACCCATCTCCACCTCGTATATCCCCTATTGCAGACCAAGAACAATCTGCTCTTTTTCCTTCCACAATGGAAGATGGCAAATCCTCCATTTGGAAACAATAAAACTGGCATTGTAATGCATCCATTGCTTGGAGCTCATCTTCACCATCTTTTTATGGCAACATAATTGGAAACTTAAGAGATATAATACTTCAGGGAACTAAAGGAAGCAGTAGACAAAGACCTTATCTGTGCCATTGAGCATTAACAGAAAACTCTCGAGGCTACAAGACCGCGTTGTCGCAGCCCCCTAAACTGAGGAACCAACCAACAGAAAACTCACTGTCCAAATTAAATTTATGAATAATATAATCAGAGGCTGCAGTGAAGTAGTTCCTGACATGCAAATAAAAGACCTTCTTCTCCTCAGGAGCCAGATTTTCTACACAACTAGATGTGTTGAACCAATTGCCAAATCATCATCAACTTTCTGATTCTCTCTTGTGGAATAGACCACTTCTAAAATTGTGCAATATTTCTTTATGGCCACTGGCTTAACAAACCTACAGAGAATTTCCGTCAGCAAATCAATCAGTATGGATCTTAGGACATGGATGTGAGGTGCTTGCGATTGAAGAACTTTGTTATATTTTTCAAATGTAGGGATGGTAAATGCCAGAAACAAGCAAAATGCCTCTTTTAACTTAGATGACAGAAAAAGAAATAGTCTCTCCTGTCTTGAAATACCAACAGTCTGACTTGGTTCCCTCACTTTTTTACTTTCAGACGGAGAAGAACTGCTCTCCAACTTCCTTTTGCCAATGATAACACGTGCTTGATCTTGTACTCTGTTGTTCACACCAACACCAAATTCCACTTCTGCAGGCTTATCTTCATGTGCATGTAATTTGGGAATTTGGAAATACTCTAGAGATGTGTTTGTGCCAGTGGACCGATTCATCTCATCCTTAAGAAATACTCAGCAGTGGCTTCCACTGTGAAATCAGTCTTTCTAAGAATTTATCCAAGGACAACCAACGCGTGCAAACATGCTTCAGTATTTTCCTAACATCCGTTTGGTAAAGAGCTTGATATAACTTCAGATGATCTTTCCTCTTGCAGCTGTTCTTTAAATAATAATAAATATCAATCATTATCTCATCAATTTTCACAGGAAGGGAATCAGCACCTTTCTCAGCAGACACATGGATTAAATGGCATGGGCATCCTACAACAATGATGTTTTTACACTGTTCTTTTAATTTCGCAGCAACACCATTTTTCCTCCCTATCATAACAGGAGCATTGTCTGCACTAAAAGCTATACAGTTTGCCATTGGAATGGCATGTCTTTCCAGAAGACGCAGAAGCAAATTGCCAATGTTAGCACCAGTCGAGTCACCTTCCAAATTTTCAATGGATAGCAAACGATTTTCAATCATCTTCGATTCTTTGTTGAAAAATGACACGACGACAGGATACAGCTTACTATCTATCATTGCTACCATCAGTGGAGATCGCGAAAGGCCCATATTTTAAAATAAGTTATTAGTAATTTTTGAATCGGAGTCACGTGCCATTTCATGAACAATGGCGGATGTTTTTGTCCTGCCATAGGCATATTCCTTCGCAATTTCCGAAATCGGGAACATTTTTCTAAACAATTGTCCCATGTGATCGGAACATGATAACGAGAGGTTATGTTCAACAATGAACTCCGTGAACAAACATTCTGCTCGAATGGCAGCAATGTCTTCATTCCCGTGAATAAAAAACGTACCTAATTTTTGTTCTTCTGTAAACAACTAGCACTGTCCTTGTGTTTTAGATTGTTGCTGTGAGTTACAATGTCAGTTTTTCCACCATGAGAAATATTTATATCGCAACGACACACGGAACAAAGAGCAAAATGGTTTCCTCTACTAGATTGTAAAGTGAAAGGAAATTCAGTTTTATAGCTTTCTTTGAACACTTGGAGATAACGTTTCTGAGGTTTTGTCGCCATAACGTGACGAGAAAAACTTAAAACACACGACACGAAACAATCATCGACACAACTTGTTGAAATAATTATCTACCGATGCACACATTAATACCTCAATTAAATGCACTAAACGTGACGCTAGCAGAGTATAAACACGCATCAAACGGAGCAAGTCACAATCGCCGCACGAAGCATACAAGGTTTCAATCCCATTCTGCACAGTCACGTGGCCAGCCTCGACTAATCAGCATAGGCTTGACACCTGTTTGTCCGTAAAATACCACCAATCAGCTGACTCACCATTCCGAGATCGCAGCTATGGAGCTCACTGCCAAGCGATGAAGTTACACAAACTTACCCCCCCCCCCCCAAAAAAACAAGGTTACGCAAATCACAAAAGCAATTACGACTTACGAGAGAATCTCCTTGAGAATGGAAATTATTTGCAGTTGCTTTTTCTTTTACATTAGATCACTGGGGTCCGAAATTCGGTAGAAATAATAGTAATTAAGAAAATCGGACGAGGTGAAAATTCGGAAAGTTTCCGAATAAATCGGAAGGGTTGGCAGGTATCTAATACCAAGCCTGCAATTTGCACTATGCTTAATTCTTACGAAATTCTACTTTTACACTTTTGGGTTCTTGTGAAATATAGAGTAGCATGTTTAAATCTTATGTCTGGTACAGTATTGATATAACACTCATCGGGGGCAGATGCCTCGTTGTTCCGCCCCTTAAAACAACAATAACTAACACTCATCATCATCTACAGTTTCCAGCCCCTGGCTGGGACTGCTTGGAACTTAAGCCTCTCCATAGTTTTCTATCCTCCCACCACCTTTCACTCTTCACTCTGTCCCACTGCTCTCCTCTTTTCTGCACTTCTTCCTTCATACCCACAAACCACCTATCCCTTGGCCTTCCTCTTGGTCTTTCGCCTTCCATTTCCATCTCATGCATACTCCTTGGTATCCTGCATTCTCCTAACATGTCCGTACCAACTCATTCTTGACTTCCTTATGATCTCATGTAAGGGATTCTTCCACAAACTCTCTCTCATTTCTTGTCTCTTCTTCATAACCCACGTTTCTGATGAGTAGGTGAGTATTGGGACAATAATATGTTAGATACAATACCCATTTGCTCTTCTGGGGTACATCCCTGCTCCACACCAGACCTCTCACACACAGCAGGAATCCATGGGCTTGCCTTCCTCTCTCACTGATCTCCTTGTCATTTCTACCTAGATACTACCCACCTTCTTTAGTACTTTTCCTCCCATCATTATATCTGTTGTTACTCTTCCCCTATTTCTCGTTGTCACCATCGTTTCACACATCTTTGCATTAAATTTTAAACTAATATAACACTAATATATAAAAATTAACACCCAAGTCAATTTGCAACATTTAACTTCTAACGGATTATTTTTTCATAAAAAGTGACGGTGACCATAAAACCAAAAAACTAACATCAATCTAACACCAAACAACACTCTAGTATCAGGTGAAACCACCTCTGGCCCTGATTACTGCTACCATTTTGTTTCATTTGGTATTGTTTGGATAACGTCCCTGATTATCCCATTCCTCCTCGAGTGCCTGCCATGGATCACATTAAGTCTCCACAACAAGATTGTATTATCAAACCAGTCTGTCCAATGCATCCCAGATGTATTCTATTGGGGTCAGATCAGGGCTATGTGCTAGCCAGTTGAACCTAATCCCCCAAATGTGTAGATGTACAATAGGTGAACAAGTATTGTCGTGCATTAGGACAAATTGGTCTCCTATGATGGAGCAAAGGGCATAACACAATCAGTTATGATCTCTTCAAAGTAGCGATGAGAGGTGAGGTTACCAGTCTACACCAACTCCCCTCGAGCCTCCATGGAGACACCGTCCCTGACCATTATCGAGCTTACCTTGAGCTGTGTCCTTTCAGAGAATGTGCACTTCCGAAATTGCTCCCCACAACGTATCCAGAACCTTTTCCTAACATCTGGAGAACTCAAGACTGAACCTGGTTCTGGACACTGAGCCCCTGGTGCTATTGTTGCTAGCTCCATGTGAGGGATGAAGAGCATGTGCAGGGTGAGGAGAGCACATGGCGCTGATCTGACCCCCATAGAACACATCTGGGATACGTTGGACAGACTGGTTTCATAATACGCTGCCGAAGTGACGCGCCTAGCAACCACATGGGCGCAGGCACAATGGACCCAAACAACTGGTTGCTAGGTTTTTTATACATAGGAAGCTGCATTAACGCTGTGCAGCGTCTTGAATTTTGTGGATAAAAATGTGTAATACGCGTGAAATTAGGCAAACGCCTCCCGTGAAGATCATCTACAGTGTTGGAGCTACAAAATAGAAGTGAAATTTTATGGATAAAGTACGAGAATTTTGCGAGATAGTATGAATACAGTTGACCTCACTCCTGAGGCAAGAATTGCCCAAATTATAGTTATCATTTAGTGTATAGAGTATATCTAATGTAGAGAGATATTTAGGACATATATGTCACTTAAAGGGGTTTTTGGTTCATGTGGGGAGTGTAGTTGTAATTAAATATGGTTTGTACAATAAGTATCATAAACGACACCCTACATAACCTTACAGCTGATTCACTAACACCAATAAATGTTATCCTACAACTTTTCTGAGTGGTGATTTTTCGCTTAATTTATTTAAGCAGTGAATTGTGTTTCCAAATAACAATTAGGCCTATCCCAGAATGAAAATTTCTGCCTCAATATTTTATTTTTTGCACTTCCAGAAAACAATTATTATGTAGGCCTACACCCTGTAACAAAGTTACAGTACCGTATAGTGACATTATTCAAGCCAATGAATACTGCTTATTTCTGAAGTGATGGAGTGGCAAGTCTTGTTGTGATTGTCAGGGACGTTTCGGTGAAAATCATCGATATGATACCTGGACTAGCATTTCCCTGCAGCAACACTTTGGCCCACTTCATACCAAGTAGGCTACTTGTACCACGTTGACTATTCATGACATATTGTGTGAATGTTTGCTAGGATTGCTCGAGAAGATGCAGGGTAGCAATTTTTTTTGTTCTAAATCTCTATATAGGCCTACCAGCTAATTCTATTTAGCCCTTTTGTGGCACACCAGCTAATGTGTAACAATATTCAGTGTGATAATGTGGTCATCAGCTTGGTGTACTTATTGGGTGAGAGCCTCGGATATTTTCATGTCAGTTTTAGTGGCCTTAGGCCCTTTATTTAGAGCTAGGATAGGAAAAGTGCCCCATTATTTAGAATGAGGTAGGACGATAGGGCTTAATTGCAGACTTCTCTAACCTGTTAGTGAGCACACAGGTTAGGCTTTGTTAATTTGATTCGTTGGGGTAAACACACAAATTGTATTGAAATGCAGTATTTGTTTCTTCTATAGCTGTTGATGAGATTTGGCCTAAACTCTGATCCAAATATTTTAAACTGTTCCCTTATGATAGATAGATAGTTTTATTAATTCCATTTGATCAAATACATGTATACAATACATTTTTGATATAGGACACGTCAGAATTTACATCTATAAAATAAAAGTACTAATAGGTATATACAGTAATACTAATACTATAACTATTTATAACTTATTATAATAGCAGATCTTAAAAGATACAATCTTATTGGACAACTATTTACACCTTATTCTATTATCATAATATGAAAACTTAATTCTATAAATACAACAACTTACAGCTAGGCATTACAATTAAAATAGAAAAGTAAAATATAATTATAGATTTCATCGTTTCTATACACTAAGATATTCAACTACAGAGTAGACCTTAAGTTCATATTATTCGTCACTTGCTGGTAGGGCCTTCGGTACTTTATTTTCTGTAGTATTGGTCATTCATACGGGACGTTATTCACAATATCCAGAAATGTTATATTTTCATGTTTTCAGTTAATTTAAGGTAAATATCGTAGGCCACATCTCTACGACTCATGTTCTAAGACTTAATGTGCATCTCGTACGCAATATTTTACAACTTTACAGGACAACTAAGTTAAATTACTATGGAAAATATATTTTTCTATCCTTTCTTGCCTCTGGACATCCATGCATGTACAGTTTTATACGATACAAATAGGAAATAATGATGGCTCAAAGACTGAAGCTAGCTACAAGGGAGCCATGTTGTATTGCTCCAGTTGCTTAGCAACGGAGCGGAAGTGACGTTGACTTCAGCAGCGTATACAGTGGAACGTGGGTAATTCGAACTTCTATAATTCGAAATCTTCTTTAATTCGAATTTTTCTCATGGTCCCTAGCATTTTATATAGAATCAATGCCAAAAAAGCGTGGTTAATTCGAATTATATTCTGGATAATTCGAAATTTTTACGCGTAAAAACTCCGAAAAACAAGATTGTTCCCGAAAAAACTGTACCGAATGCAGCCCAAGCAACAAACCACATCACAGAACTTACGAGTTTTTTTAAAGTAGAAATGACATAAGTGATTCTGTTTTCCGTTCCTTAAATTTGTTAGATTTTTTGTGATGGCCGAGAGACTTAATTGTATGAAACAGGTAAAAATCTCAAACTTTTTTGAAAAACAGTACATTCCTCTAAGACTTAACTAGATTGCTGGATTACTACTGTTGTTTAATAGGTGTAGTACATTTTGGTTTTATTTTATAATTTGAAACTTTTGAGGTTATTCACGATACAGTCATTGTACAGTGCCGTTGTCTGTTAATCTGCTTTGTTGAACGTAAATCATTATGCAAACGTATTGCAGTACAATATCTTTTCTCAACCCTTTTCAAAGAACTTTCTTAATTCGAATTTTTGGATAATTCGAATTTTCTTACTGGTCCCTTAAGGTTCGAATTATCCAAGTTCCACTGTATAATCTTGTAGTTCATTGTTGTCGAACGGGCCCTATAATTCGTGATTCTCTGTCTGTCTCTCTTGACCGTACTTCTTCCAAGTCACAGAAACCTTATCCTTCGAGAGTTTATGCTATTGTATAGTTCACGGGATTCAAAGTAATAAGGGGATAATCAATGTTTACACTCTACTTTATTTGTTCAGTCAAGAAAATCATCACAAGTCAGCTTCTTTATCATCCATGTATTTCCCATTCACTTCCCTCATCTCCTTTCTGCTCCTGAGTGTCCATCTTTATTGAGCCTGTCAAAGCCCAGTCGGAACTGTTCTTTCAATAAGGCTATGAGCCAAAGAGAGCTAGAAATGGTTCCTAGCATGGGAGTGGTTTGAGAGTTCCTGGCCAGGCACCGACAGATTTCATCAGTAGAAATCTTGTATACATCTAGCAAGTATTTATTTTAAGGCAATGTGATGGTTCGGTAAAAATGAGTCATTTGCTGCAGTTCTTAGTATTTCAACTTTCTTAGTGGTATGGCTTGGCCTGTTCGCCATCTCTTGATGAATACAGTACTTTTGCATTTGTCAGTTGGCACAGGCTAGAGTAAAAGGTGGCTTTTCACCGATGTCTCAGTCTCACTCATGGCTGTGATTATATGGAAGCTACTGAGGTATGGGTGGTGCTTAGTAATGGCATTCGGGGCACAGTCAGTGCCTGTGAATGCTGTGAAAGGTTCAACTCATAGGGTTAGGACTACTGTTCTGACTCAGTGAGGAAAGCAATGGCAAACTACCTCACTCCTCTTCTTGCCTAGAACACCTCAAAATAGTGCTGCCTTGGGTTTTTGTGGGTATCTACTCACATAACGTAACGGCGGTACTTTTTGAGGATCCAACCAGCCTTTGGGCTGACTACCTAACAGACAGTGGTATGGCTACAATAGTTAATTTTAATTCAATGAATGGGACAGTTTCTTCAAAAAGAACGACTTCATTTAACATCGATGTTGAAAAGTTCCCAATTGCAAACTAAGACAATTCAAAACAAGAGGTTAGAAAAATGAAGAAAAAAAATGGACCTGCTCAACAAAAATATGGAATGCCAGTTAAACTAAAAATAGCACTTATTTTGGAGCCCTACCCTCCGCGACCTTAAGTATATGAGGCTCATGAAGGAAAATAAGCCTGCAATCGTATAATATAATATCCATTTCTAACAAATTGTGCAATTAGTAATTGATAGCAATATTTCCTTGAATAACAAAAATTAATTTAAATCATTCAATGAAATAACATTAAAGAAATCAAAAATGTAAATCAGAAAATTAAATGCAATTACTTCTCTGGAGGAAACAGAAGAGAGTGGACATGGTGGATAACTGGCAACAGTATTTACTTGAGTGAATTGTTCTGACAGTGAAATTCGGCTGAAGTGGTGTGATGGCCTGGGCCTGTTCTTCCTGATGTGGGCTTGGATCATTGGTCGATGGCAAAATGAATGTACACGTTTATGAAAACCTTTTCAACAATTGCATGCTTCCCTTACTGTGGCAGTAGTTTGGAATCTGACCATTTCATTATAGTTCGAAGAACATCAAATGTATTTGATGGACTGGCCTACTCAAAGCCAAATCAATCGCCCAAAAACCTGGCAACAACATGCTTCAGGAAGAATGGAAATAAATTCCACCTTTGGTGTATCACAACATGTGGAAAACTATCAGTGAAGATAAAATGCTGCAGTAGTAGCACCAGCATAAGTTACTAGGCCGAGTCTTTGGAACGAACAGCAATGGGTGTCTGGAGATTTTTGGCCACATAATGTACCTCAGTACATGCCATTTTACTGAAAAACCAAATGGAATGAACACAATTCGAAATAATGTCAACAAAGGTATTCTGGATCAATCTATGGGGTCCTGAGCTCCTCCTGCTCCTCCCCCCATCCTTGGTGTAGGGGTCATGAGGGTGGCAGCAATATCACTGGCTGTAGTAAGCTCAACACGATTAAACAAAATTGAAGGGAAATTCCACAAGGTGCAGTTGGTATATGTTTTTATTACTATTTAGATATACAGGTACTTGAAGTTAGTGCTTTCTCATAAAATGTCCCTAGTATATGAGGCTGCTGACCAAGGTGTCCAAAACCAATAAAAATAATTAATAACAACTGAAAGATATGTTGAGTAAGACCTGAAAGTGTCACCACAGTTGAGATCTCCTGTAATCCGCACAGGTATGTTGAGCCACATACAGCAATGTAGCCATGCTCTAACCAAATCCCAACTATGGTCACATTTCCAATTCTTACTTAACAGATGTGATCACTCCTAAGAGAACTATGCTCTACAGACATTTCTAGGTAACAATTAAAATGTTTGTTCGCCATACCATATTCATAGACATTTCGGCGTAGACATCAAAACTAGGTTGATTCCGATTACTGTATTTGAAATTTAGGGTAACAGCTACAAAACTCATTTCAAATGTAGCAGTCCTGCACTGAGAAATAAATGGCACTGCTCGCTAGCTGGAGATGGGAAATATAATTCCAAGAACCAGCCAGGAAGTGAGGTAAAACATCCACTGCACCATCATGCATCAAGGACAACCAAGGGTGGGGTTTGAACACACTTTTTTCCAAGTTCGAAGATCATATGGTGTTGCATGTATCTACAGCATTCAATACCGGTAATAACAATAATATTTATAACAACATATTATTGTTATTTTGAAAAAATTGTAGAGAAGGATATTTTATTGAATGAACTTTGTATTTTGAACTATATTTTAAAATACCACTTTGCATTTTCAGAAATTTCGTAAGTCATACAGAATTTTTCACTGCCAATATTTTTTTGTAAGTACTCGGTCTGGAAAATATATTTTGGTAGTATTTTGCCCAACTCTGCTACTCTCATAACAATAACTAACTTACTTCACATTAGAAAAATTCTTACCAAATGGGATATCCCTGACTGCTTTCTATCTCCGGGAGGACTTGCTGTAAAAAAGAAAACAATATATTATAGCAAGCTGTATGTCTGTAATGTCAATAATTATACTGATATTATAAAGTATGATCTGCAGGCAACTTAATTCTTATTGCTCAGCTATCCAACTGGTCCTCCATGTGAAATGTGTTTTTTGTTATTCGGTGAGGTTTTCGATGTAGTATGGTCATGGAACAAGAAGCTTCGACCTTTTTGCGTTCCTCTATAGACGGCAGCACATATGTCCGACTAGGGCGATGTCTATTGCGTGTAGTGGGCACTTGTGTTTTGAAAGGAGTTGATCACACCAATGCTGCCAACAGATGTAGATTGACACTAATGGTTCAATGTTGTAAAAACAGCAAACATATGGTGATGATGGGTTTATATAACAATGAGAATGTACCGTATGTATTAGTACATGTATGCTCATAAATTAAAAATGAAATGTTGTTGAACTTGTATAGCTCTGTCTAGTGAATCTTGCCTAATTGCCAGTTATGTACTATCGCGTGACAGAGTTGGCTATCATTTATGAATTGATGATGCTTTTATGTCAAGCCGTTGGTTTATTATTATTTATCCATTTTGCTTTCTAAATGCCATAATTCTTCTTGTGATATTATGTTACTTTTTAGTTTTCGCTGAGAAATGGCAGAAAAACAATATAAGATGCGAAGTAGTTTTTATTGCGCTGCTCTTTGGTGCAGTAAGACGTGTACTTCGATGCAGAGTTTCCTGCCGATCCAATCCTGGTAGGTAAGTAAGTCATGAACAACTATTTTCGCTGATAAATTCTTTCATTTCGCTATACGGGAGATAAAAAATACTCTTATTAGCTAATGAATTATACTACCCATATGGTTGTATCTACCATTATAATAATATAATAAACAGAAGGATGTTGGTTCAGGGTGTCCTACACCTCTGTAGCGAATTTGCCCAATGAATGGGTGGGGTACTATGTATATAATATAAATATACTAGATAAGATATTTAGTATATTAATATTATATACATTGTACCCCACCCATTCATTGGGTACATGTCTTTATTTGAGCAATTTTTCTTTGCAGATGCAGGGAATAAGCCTAGTTGTTCTGTGGAAGGGATGATGTGTGTGCCATGATTACGCTTCAAATATGCAGTGTTAATTTTGCCAAGTGCATCAGAAGGCACTTAAATAGAAATTCCCTGACTTCTGATGCAGTTCCTACTATTGTGGCTCGAGGTAAGTTAAAATGTGTCCTGTCAATAATGTGCTATGTATTGAAATTTAACATTGCAACATGCAGCTAAAAAAAAAAAAAAAAAAAAAAAAACACACTTTTGTTTCAGGGACTCTGATGTTACAGGCATGAAAAAGAAAGTCACCCAAGGTGATGGAAGCTTCATACCGTTGTGGTCAGCAGAGAACAAAAGTTGACCAAAGGAGAATTGCATTCTCTACTGTGAACATTGTCCAATATAAAATACTTAATTTTGACCAATTGAAAATGAGTTGCACTTTCTCGGTCCGTGAGTGTATTCAGATGTGGGGTGTGAGTGATTATGGTGATTGTTGCTTTAAGGGGCATAACATCTAGGTTATCTGTTCCGTTGAGGAGACGAGAACCTATGAAAAAAAATCTCACTGAAATTAGCCATTAATAGCTTTTACAGTATAATGATACAAAATTGATCTGGAAATGATGTAGTTCACTACTCCACTGTCTATAACCCACCTGCCTCCCAAAATTATATCACAACTTATAGTAAAATGTCAGCTGTGTCTGCTATTATCCACATGAATTACGCACAAGTATAGCATTGCTAACCTCACGCATACGCTACTAATTGTATAGGCTTATTAGCTTTTTCTTTTGTGTGCTATCAAATTTGTTTTTGTAAAAGTCACATTTGCCTAGACCAATAATTATGACAATGGTTACAGCCTAGCACGTCCAATCCAATGGTTACAGCCTAACGTGTTGTCAGCAGTGCCCCGCTGGCTTCCCACGGCAAATGCTTCACCTCAACCCGATTATTCTAACCTACGGTTTGTCCAGACCAATAATTTTGACAATGGTTACAGCCTAACACGTCCAATCTAATGGTCCAGATCAATGGTTTTCGACAATGACAACAGCCTAATGTGTCCTTTATACTAATTTTCTGTATTGGTATGTGTCGTCAACAGTGCCCCGTCTCATGGGACGATAATATAGCATTAAATTGTGTTGATAAGGCTGAAACTTTGTATTTTTTGTTATTGTGAGTGACATGGTATGCTATGCCGAGGAGCATGGCTACTCTCCCCTCCCTCGGCCGCTCCTCCCGGCTGAGTACAATCCATTTTAAAAACGTCCCGTGTTCGGCAGAGTTATGAATGCTTTCTCGTGACGACTTGAAACCTATATTCGAAACGCTGGCCGCCACCAGAGTGACATTATCTTTCACACCTAACAATGGTGGATAGTAAATGAAATGGTAGAACGTATTCTTAAATGTGGTAACAACAAAATAAGTTTTCCTCGCAAATCAACCGAGTACTGTTCATTTAAAAAACATACGGTTCCTATGTGTCACCCTGTACTACAAGCAAGTGGGTCTAGGGTTTTAGCCCCAGGTTAGGTTTGATTTTGTATGTGAAACCTTAATAAGGTCAAATTTATGTGCACTACTAGTTTAAGCACAGTCTGGCCGAAAATTACTGCATGTACATGTACTACAAGCAAGGGGGTCTGGGCCATTAGCCCCAGGTTAGGTTTGTTTTTGTATGTTTAGCCTTAACATGAGACACAACGAAGCGAGCGCAGCATAAAACAATCACCACATGCCTGCGCTTGCCGTATGTATTGGATTGTCAATATTTGTTTTGTCCCATAAATTACGTCTACAATGGTCGGCACATCTGACATCTGTAAGTTATGTTATAAAAAGGGGACGGCGGGGTGGGTTATAGACAGCGTAGGAGAAAAAATGTATTCTGACATCATTTCCACAATTATTATTCATCAAAGTATTTCAGCTAATTTCCCGAAGAGTTGCCAAATATACTGGGTTCTAAAGATATTTACCATCGATAAATTTGTAACGGAAGTTTGAAACATCATCAAGTCGCTTGTCTTGACCTGCCGCATGCCATTTCAGAAACACAAGGAGGAATAGTAAGATGAGATGTGCGGAGGGATATCTCCAATCTGATGATTGGTATAGTATGCACTTGCATAAAAGACTACAATTAAACCCTTTTCTGTGCACTGCATCTCACTGACTGTTTTGACGAACAACCTACAAGTGAGACAACCACTATATTCATGTTGAATTGTTTTATAAAATTTGTAAATTGTATATATTCATATATCTTGTTTTACATGTACAATTGGACGGCGTTATGCATTAAGCGGCTAAGCGCCAATTTTTGGAAATTGAGTTATTTGGACCATCTAGTGTGTATGGTCTGGAACTACATTCTTTTTACATAAGTATGCCATTTTTCTTAATATTAACCGTTAATTTTATAGAAAAGTCTAAGCGCCATTCCCTTTATCTTAGGTTAAGAGTTTTGCATTAATCGGCTATGAGGCGAAACTATGAAGCTATCCTTCGAAACGCTATATTGAGTTCTGCAAGAAACGGCCAAGCGACATTTCATTGTCTCTCACACATTGTCTGGGTTGTCTGTTAGAAGAGCTTTGACTAGAAGTTACACTCTGGCAGGAGTATCAGTCTGTAAAATGTGCTTTATCAAGACCCTAAGAATATCAGGGGATCGCATTAACAACTATCTTAAGAATGCCAACGAACAACAAGGAATTATTAAGGATAACACAGTTAAATCAGGAGGTTATAACAGAATAATTGATAGTAAGATGGCTGAAATTATCGAGCACATTAATAAATTTCCTTAGTACAAGTCACATTATTGCAGATCAGAAACAAGCACTCTCTTTCTTCCGTCACATGTCACACTTCCAGTTATGTATGAATTATACATAAAGGAATATTCTCAGCCAGTTTCCCTCTCACGCTATAAGAAAGTATTTTACTCCAGATTCAACCTACGAAGAAAACCGCTTAACAAATACACATACAACTTTTGTAACTCTACAAATGCTCAAATAAACAATAAAAATGGTGACACTGATGTGCTAAAGATAAAGTTGCTTGCTCATCAGGAGGATGTAGAAAATGCTCGAAGTACAATGAAGAGTGAATTTCAAAAAGCAACCGAAATTAATGGACTGTCGGTGCTTAGCTTTGATATGCAGAGGACACTGCCCCTGCCGAGAATTCCAACAAACATAATATTCTACAAACGTCAGTTATGGCTGTATAACTGTGGAATTCATGACGCTTCATTGAACAAAGGCTTCTGCTACCTGTGGCTCGAGGGCCAAGCTGGGCGTGGAGCCCAAGAAGTGGGCTCTTTTCTAAGAAATTACATCACTGCACATTTAGAAATAGGCACGGAACAACTTGTGCTTTGGTTCGATTCCTGCGGAGGGAAGAATCGGAACATAAAAATAGTCCTAATGATGAAGTCTGTCATGGAGTCACATCCAACTCTAAAGACCAAAAAAATGTGATTTCTGGTTTCCGGGCACAGTTATTTGCCCAATGATGATGATTTCGGAGATATTGAAAGTGCCTTGAAGTTTCATCAAAGACTATATACACCAGAAGATTACAAGGAAGTAATGGGAATTTGCCGAAAGAAGAACAAGCTGGTCGTGAAAGAAATGAAAAGAGAAGATTTTGTGGGCACAGCATCCGTTGAGAAACAAATAATAAATAGGAAGAAAGATACCAATGGCAATGGAGTAAGCTGGCTAACAACATGGGAAATTGAAATAAGTAAGGAAAGCCCATGGCTGTTGACTTTAAAACGTACTTTCGATGACAAAGACGGCCAAGTAATCAATTTGAAGAGAAGAAATAGCGCATGCCAATGTGACCAGAATAACCTCAGTTTATGCCTTAAGGGGAGGTGGACGACATGTGGCTTCAAAATTTTGAATTTTCTTTTTTTATGTTATTTAATACCTTAAGGTTTTCTGAACATATAATGGTAACTCTTATCATGATGTGACAACAGTCAGCCCTTTAAATCAGTAGATTTAAAAATGGCACTCATGTGCCACGCCTACTCTCAGTTGCTTATAGATGCTACCAGTTCATTTGAATTGATACCACTTTGAATATCTTTCCTTTTTACCTCTCTGGTTGTGAAGGATAGTGTGAACACTCTACTGGTCTGTTCTCTTCACTGCTGGATTTCTTTGGACTGTCATGGCGTATCCTTATTGCTTGTTTACATTTTGTCACGTGTCAGTTTCTAATAGTCTGTTTGAAGGTTTTTATTTGTTTTGCGCTATTTTTATAAGGGAATATGGGCAGGATAAGGCAATTTGGGGCTAAGAGGAAGTTATTTGGCAATAAGTATGCCAATGTAGAGAGTAAATCCTCGCCTACTTCTCTAAACGAGGTTAGGCCTAATTCTAACCAAGACAATAACACAAGAAGTAGTGCATCAAAGTCCAGGGTGCTGTTTCAATTTTCAAGCGATCTGAAGCAAAGCGTGGTTTGAGATACATTAATTACCTGGGGGATGGGGACTCTAGAGGATTCACTGCTGTACAAGAAGCTAAAGTGTATGGAGATAATGTACTTGTTAAAAAATTAGAATGTGTGGGCCATGTGCAAAAGAGGATGGGTTGTAGGCTAAGAAAATTGAAAAAGGATAAAAAAAATACAAAACTGTCAGATGGCATGACACTATCTGGAAAGGGGCGTCTAATGGATCCCAATATTGATCTTCTACAGTGGTATTATGGCCAGGCTATTAGAACAGCTGGACTTAATGCTGTAACAAAGATGAAGGCAGATATATGGGCAACATACTATCATAAACTTAGCATTGATGAACATCCCCAGCATTACTTATGTCCCAAGGGTGCGGACTGCTGGTGCAAATTCAACAAGGACAAAGAAACAGGACAACAGTACAGCCATAAGATCTCATTGCCAGAACCTGTCTTACTGGCAATTAAAAAAGTATATCGGGACCTGGCTGACAAAAGGCTGCTTGAAAAGTGTTTACATGGGAACACTCAAAATCCAAATGAGAGTTTCAACAATTGCATTTGGACTAGACTGCCAAAAACAACATTTGTAGGTATGAGAACAATGCAGATAGGTGTTATGGATGCAATTATTTGCCTTAATGAAGGGGTCATAAGCAGAGTGCAAGTATTGAAAAATCTAGGCATACTGGTAGGGACCAACATGCTGTCAGATCTGAAAATTATTAACAAACGCATTGAGGCTACAGAAAAGGACATTTTACAGCCAACCAAACAGGTTAGGGTGAACAAAAGGGTTCAGAAGAAGGAGATGGAGAAAGAAAAAATAAGAGAGGATGAATATGGCCCAGGAATGTTCTGAGAACAAGTAAAGTTCATGATAAACTTTAAACAGATTTTCTAAAAATGCCATTTTTTTTAGATTAAGGTACACTTTTCTCAGAAACTATTGAAGATATACAGCTGTTATTTTCCATGTTATTTGTGTGAATGTTTATCTGTAAAATAGACCAAGAATAATCATATACTTGTTATTTTGTGACACATAGGAGCAAAAAAATTAATAAAATTTATTCAATTTTCGGAGACCAAAATTTAAAATGGCTGTAAAAAAACATAAACGGAATTCAATTTCAAGTAATAAGTCTATTACATCAAACCAAGCATTTTAAACACAGATCTGAAATTTTATTTCCTCAACCGCAGTTGTTAGTGAGAAAAGTGTACCTGAAACTCAGCATGTATACTGAAAAAAAAATACCACATATTATTTTCAAAATACAATAATATCACTCTCCAGATATATATAGGACTTTAAATAAGCTTACAAATAAGGGGAATTGCTAGTTGACAGAATCTGGGAATTTAGAAGTTGTATTGTAAAAACTGAGCGAGATATAAAGTGTTTAATACCTATAATATTTAACGAGATTTTCCCTGTGATGACGTCCACCTCCCCTTAATGCTCTATGGCCAAACGGAAAAACTATATCAGAGACAAAATTACAGGATCTCAAAAGTGTCATGCATCTGGTACCATCCGATGCCAAGGAGTTCTACGAAGGCCTTCATTCAGATGGAAACAGTTTTGACGACATCGACGGTTTTGGTAGTGAACTCGATTTCTCGATACAAGATGAAACCTAAGACTGTGTCAATTTCCTATTGTGTGAAAAATATTTACATCATAAAGTAGAATGTAACACCAATGTTTATAGCATTAGTTCATTTAGTATAATTATTGCTTTAAGTTTGATTCTGGTATTCAAATGTATCTGTGTTTCTATTAGACTATTGAGAATAAAATTGCAATTAAGGACACACGAGTACTCATTGTACAATAGGCCAATCCAGTGTCTTGCATATGCGGATGATGTTGCTTTGCTGGGAAGGACATCAGGAGATGTGAAGAGGGCATTCGTAGAATTAGACCAGATGGCTTCAGGAACTGGACTGAGGGTGAATAGCACGAAGATAAATTATATGACCACCGTGAGGCAGGGTGAGGTACCCCAGGAGCTTGTTATTGATAATAATAAGACTTTCGCTAAGACCAGCACTTTCAAATACCTTGGATCGACTATCACCGAGGGATCTGACTGTGTCGAGGAAATCAATGAGAGACTGCGCTCCGGGAACCGAAGCTACTTCGTCTCTCCCATCTGCTGCGATCAAGAATGTTATCACGCAGTTGTAAGAAAACTATCTATAAGACAGTCATCCTACCTTTTGTCACCTATGGGTGTGAGCCATGGGTGTTGACTAGGAGGAATGAGGATTTGTTGAACAGGTGGGAGAGGAAGGTACTCCGTAAGATCTATTGGCCTGTGTGTGATCGAGGAGTGTAGCGCCTCCGCACCAACAAGGAGATCTATGATCTGTATGGGGACCCTACTATCGTCGCAGAGGTCAAGAGTTCCCGGATTCGGTGGCTTGGACATGTCGAGCGAATGCCGGAGTCAAGGATGGTGTATCAGGTCTTCCATGGGCGGCCCACTGGAAAGCGAGGACGGGGGCGACTTGAAAAGCGCTGGCTGGACGATGTCGAGGAGGATCTCAGGATGCTACGTGTCAGAGTTTGGAGGAGGCGTGCACAGGATAGGAAAAGCTGGAAGACTGTGGTGGAGCAGGCCAAGGTCCTTCATGGACTGTAGTGCCACGGGGTAAGGTAAGGAGTACTCATTGTACGCGTCAAAGTCTCTAGAAACTAGCATTAAAATAAAAATGTATAGAGGGCTAAAAGACTAAAAAAAAGGTGCTTAGACGGTTAACGCATAACTATCGTGTTCGATAGAATAACGTAACAAAAAGCTATTCACCAAAAATGGCACTTAGCAGTTTTATGCGTAACTAAACTCACACATAACATAAATCAATTGTTTGCTGTATTTTTGTAATTTAAACGCAATAACTATCAACAATGCATATAGGTAAGGGTTTGTTTGCTTTTAAAATTCAAACTTGGCTAACAGGAGAGAATTTGTGATAGTTTAAATGTCAAAACTTTCAGTCACGTTTTTCTCAATATCAGCTTTTGGTGGATAGCTGTTTAATGCATAACGCCGTCCAATTAATTGCCATATACTGTACTGTATAATTTGTAAATTATATGTAATTGCCTAAAAGAATTTATGTATTCATAAATCTTCATTTTATTTGTTTATTTCCTTCAAAACTTCCTCATTCATCCTATTTTATAAAGTAAGTTGACCTATTGAAACTTTGTATATTGGAACTTTGATTTACATTTCCACGTGACGTAGGCAATTCTAAAACTAAAACAGCGGAAAATGTTATCTCAAATACTTGCAGAATTAACTACCTAACCTCAAAATTTAGCATACATTAGTTATTTTAAATGCCGCGTCATATCGCGGTGTCTCCCACTACACTCACCAGAGCGCAGTAATGTATAACAGCTGAAGATCGAAATTAGAAAGTGATAACCATTGGCCTTATGGAAGCTTCGCTTCCTAGTATTATTCTTCCATGGTATGATGTTCTACACCAAAAAGTGGGCTGAGGAAGGAAACATTTAGTTTTCCGAAACATGTACCTGTAGTATTTTTAATAAGTAAAGTATTGATTTGGCGAGAAATTTATGTTAAACTTCATGTAAACATGGTCAATACGGAACCTGGAATGAGTGCTGTTCCTGTTAATTACAAACTGATGTAAGCAAACCAGTGAATCAGCAATTGTAGTAAAACATATGTGTTGCTATTTGACTTGAAGTATTCTGTCTGTGAAGCAAATGGGTGTATGTTGTGATAAAAACGGAGTGAATATTTTACCAGTTACAGGTGGGCTTAGTGACGATATCCTGGAGATAGTATGATGAGGTGAATGTTGCAAAGTTAACGTTAAACACAACCAAGCCTAATCAAACGTCTACCGTGTACCCGTTTCATCTCAGGCAGTGTATCAATTCTTTCAAGCTGCCACGTCTGGCCACATGCGACGACTAATGCAACACACAGAATTGTACTTACTGCCTGTTTGTCTTCTATTCCTTAAGAGATGTCCATCATTATATTCCCTATTTCAGATACACCATCATCATCATTTATTGCATTTATGGGCCTTTAAGGCCTACAGGAGAAGAACAAAAGAAACAAAAAGAAGAGAAAAAGTGGCAACAAAGGAATCAATAACGAAGGAGGAGGTATCTACTGCAGATAACATTCCAACTCTGCCGGTCTCTAGCTTCATCTTCCACTGCATTCGGCTCCACTTGCTGAAATATTGCCAATACTCGATCCTTCCATCGCGTCCTGGGACATCCCCTTGGGCGTCCTCCAGCAGGCTGTGAATGAAGGACTCGGTTTTGGATGGATTCATCAGCTCGAAACATGTGGCCAAACCACTGAAACCTCTTCTGTCCTAGTACTCGGCCAATTTGTGGTTTTCCAAACCGCTGATAAAGATCATCCTTCGTTCTTCGTTCCCATTTACCTTCCATGGCATTGAAAATGGGTCCATAAATCTGTCGAAGTACCTTCCTCTCGGTTGTTGCTGATGTCGCCCAGGTTTCACAACCATACAAAAGTACCGGCTGTACTTGTGCCATGTATAGCTGAATCTTATACACCGTATATATTAATTTCAAAAATAATAATAAATTTATATAGGAAAATATTACGTAGTCATATAAACAATCATTGCGTTCGTCAGGGGCAGATGACTTTGCTGTTCCGCCCCATAGACAACAATAACTAACGTGTTCGTCTTTTTTAAACTTCTGCCAGGTGTGCAGATTTGCCGAATGCCACTAGTCATGCTGAATCTGGTGGCTCCATGTTGTTGCTTCTTAAATAATGGTTCATTATTTTAATGTTGGTGGAATTTATTTTAATTTAAATTTACACCTTGTACTTATCATTGAAATATTAGAATCCATTTTCAGTTTTTCCTAAATAATCTATTATTAGAAGCTTTTCAGTCTGTCAACACAAGTATGCCCAAATTTGACTGGGCAAGGAACTACAAATAATTTCCTAGTGCCTGAAATAATTACATGAATTATTTATACCCATAAATGGGGGGCTAAAATGAAGGACCAGTTTTGTTCGTCAAACGAACATCAGATCCTGCCCACTTAAGCTTAATTTAGGTGCAGTGGATATGAATATAACACTTATGTACAACAATATTTACAATTATAAAGCTACAGAAGTATTTAAACATTGTAACAAGTCAGATTTGTTAGCCAATTATATTTTTTATTCTGTTAGTCTATTACACCTCTAAAGTGTTGCATATTTATGTTAGTACTTTTTATGTGTATAAGTATGAAATATTTTTGAATCATTAACTTCTATCATTGTGAGCTATTGAAGGGAAGGCATTCTACACCAGGGCTAATAATACCAGTGTTTAAGAAAGGGGACAAGAAAGTGTGTGATACTATAGAGGGATCACCCTCATATTACAGGTAGTAAAAATACTGGAAAGGATATTAGAAAGAAGAATGAGAAGAAAGGTGAAGGAGAGTTGCAGGAGGAACAGTATGGCTTCAGGAGTGGAAGATCCACGGTGGACCCAATCTTTAGCTTGAGGCAGGTGATGGAAAAGAACTGGGAATATGGAGAGGATTTGGTCATGACTTTCATAGATCTAGAAAAGGCATATGATAGTGTCCCCAGAGAGAAGGTATGGGAAACTATGGTTGAAGGGACTGGGAAAAGAAATGTTGGAAATGGTGCAAGCAATGTACAACAACTGTGTTAGCAGGGTACTGACCCCAGTTGGAAAGACAGATTGGTTTAGGAACAAGACTGGACTAAGACAGGGGAGTGTGCTGTCACCTCTTTTGTTCATAATGGTAATGGATGAAATTGTAAAGGAAACAAAGGAAGCATATGGACATAAAGAAATGAAGTTACTATTATTTGCAGACGATATTGTGGTCTGGGGAAGGAACACCGAATAAGTGCAAAAACAACTTTGGAACTAGATGAAATGAAATGAAAATCCACAGCCTGCTTCCAGTCTCCGACCGGGTCAGGAATGGAATGAATGAAGCCCCCATCTAGCGGCGAGGATATGAAGAGTGCCGGCTGTCGAAGCCTGTCGCACTCCTCTGGGGCAATGATTAAATGAATGACAGATGAAATGAAATTATAGTGGAGAGTGTTGCTGGAATGAAATCGTGACAGGGAAAACCGGACGGAGTACCCGGAGAAAAACCTGTCTGCCTCCGTTTTGTCCAGCACAGATCTCACATGGAGTGACCGGGATTTGAACCACGGACCCAGCGGTGAGAGGCCGGCGTGCTGCCGCCTAAGCCACGGAGGCTCTGCAAAAACAACAAGATGCACTGAACGAAAATATTCAGAAGTACGGCCTGAAAATCAGTATAGAGAAAAGCAAGACCATGGTGATGACAAGAGGGGAAAGACAAGGAAAGGGCACTGTGAAAATTGGAAGTCAGAGTTTGGAAATTGTGGACACGTTCAAATACCTAGGAAGTGAATTGATGCAAACTGGTAGGTTGGACATGGAGATTGGCAGGAGGGTACAGCAGAGCAATGCATCCTATCAAAGTGTAAGAAAACTTGTTTGGGATAAGTACCAAGGAAATGCAAGGAGGTAATGTATAAAGTGTACTATGTACCCATATTAACTTATGCAGCTGAGACTTAAACCTTGACAAGCAGGCAAGAGAGTAGAATCCAAGCCAGTGAAATGAAATTCCTAAGAAGTATGATAGGAAAGACAGAGTGAGGAATGAAGATGTTAGGAAGGAAGTTGGGATGGGAAAACTAAATGAGAGAATTGAGAAGAATAAACTAAGGTGGTTTGGACATGTAAAGAGGATGGAAGAAAATAGAATACCAAGACAGATGCTGGAGGCCAAGTGCAAGGGTAAGAGAGCAAGGGGAAGACCTAGAACAAGGTGGATCGATTCAGTGAAGAAGAGCGTGAGAAGAGAAATCTGGACTGGGATAAGATCGTGGAAGAAGAATTGTGGAAGGAAAGAGGAAAGTGGAGAAGCGCCATAAATATCCCGACCCGGCAGGAGCTGGATAAGGGGAAATGATGATGATGATGATGATGTCATTAATTGTTATTTTTCAAATTTCTAATTTATTTGGTGAGCTTTTGCAGTTGGTTAGTTAGGTTAAACACTTAAATTTAACCAAGTGCCCACTTGTTGGTTGGTTGGTTGGTTGGTAGCACTATCCAACGCTGTACGTTGAACTATATTGGGTGATACTAACGCTATCTGCTGTTACATCATGCAACTTACTTTCTTATGTGTGTGTCAAGCAAAGAGTCCTAACTTATAATGATGTATGGCAATAGTTCTGAACCTTCTCAACTACTATTTTTTTTTTTTTTTTAGCGTACGGCTTTTAGTGCCGGGAGTGTCCGAGGACATGTTCGGCTCGCCAGTTTTGTAGCTGCTTCGAGACGGACACCCAATGGGTGAGCTACAAGTACCGTTGGGGAGGGAAGGAAGGAAGTTGGAATGTAAGGACGAGGAGTTGGAAGGTAGCGGCTGTGGCCTATAGTTAGGGACCAACCCCGGCATTTGCCTGGAAGGAAGATGGGAAACCACAGAAGACCATCTTCAAGGTTGCCGGCGGGGGGATTCGAACCTCCTCGCCTCCCGGATGTGAGCGACTGCCATCAGTCATGCCGTAACCACCACGGCTAACTCACCCGGTCTCAACTACTATAGAACAATCTCTATGGTTTGCAACTTGCAAAACAGATTGTCCATATATCAAGCTGCTGACCTATGAACATGATTTGCACTCTGCCTAAATTAGGCCTTCGTTTATTGAGATTATGGTACTATGTACATCTTTCCACCTGACATTTTCCCCTTTATTTCTCTTAGCCGCCCTCAATCGTTATGTTGCTGTTTTTTTTCTTTTTGGTGTTGGGATAACTGCCTAACCATGTGAATATAGTTGTGTTCTATATAACATGAGTCCATTCTGCTACCTATCTGTCCTACGTAGTTACCTTGACATCCTGGCTCGTTAATAAAAAGGAAGCTTTTAGTTTTACGTGACCGTTAATCATGCGATCATGAGCCACAGGCCCTCCTTTATACGTGGAATCCGAACTAAAGGACATGGCATTTCACTTCGAAAATCTCACATGCATTGACTGGGAATCGAACCCGGTCCACCTTGGTGAGAGCCCAACAGCTTGACCGCTGCACCCCCCTTGGCACGTTAATAAATATACCCCTGATTTTAGGTATGGGTCCTGCTTATTTAAATTACTGTTATGCAAGTGTTTTCAATTGTTTTGGGATGTTCAGAATGCTATTTGATTCTTTGTTTTTCTAAAAGGTTAGTAATTTTGTATGTGTTTTTTCCAAGTGCCTATGTACAATTTAGTCTATCTTATAGGGATTCTTTAGCTACTTGATTTATTGTTTATATTTCTTTGCAGTAGTTATACATGTAGGTATTGTAACCATTTCCTGGATGAGATTAGCCATGACCCAGCTATAACACCACAAAAACCATCCTTAAATGATCTTCTTCCTCTTCTGAAGATGAAAATTCTCTCCCACTTTCATAGTCTTCGTGAAAAAGTCTCTTCCTGGCATTGTATGTATTTGATAAGTGGGTAATATTTGTTTATGTCTTAATGTATATCTGGGCTGAGGAAGCACTAACGTTTGTGCGAAACATGTACCCAATTGTATAAATAGACTATTAATATTGTATTGAAAAGACGGAGAATATTGATAGTTTTATTAGTAAACATATTCAATACGGACCTGAAATGGACAATATTATTCTGATCAACACAGAAATATCTCGCAAGACTAGAAGACACACTAAATGAATGTGAGGTCAGCAGCTGGATGAGAAAGAACTCCACATCACCTAAATAAACAGCCAAGTGCTTTGAACCTACATCTAAGTCAGTACACCAACCCGACAATTTACCAACCACTACAGTTTATCACACTAAACAAGTAAACTTGAAGATCAATAGCCACTAATATAGCACAACAAAAAATCATATACTAACAAACCTGACAAGTTATGCAAGTTAACAATAAACTTATATAACTAAAATAGTGTATATCTCTTAACCCACATATTCATAGACATACAGTAAACAGTAAACCCCTGATTAACCGGACTAATTCGGGTGGTGGTTCGTCAAAACTGAAGTCTGTTAAATCGCGAATTTAGAACTTTTAATTCAAAATATTAAAAGAAAATCTTTAAAAACAACGTGATGCTTCTTACAAAATTTGCCGGCCCGCACTTTGAGACGCGCGTCCTCAAATCCGCAGCTCTCGAGTGATAAAAATATCGACATTGTACTAATGAATAACTGATATTTGTGAATTATCGAACGATTGTATTGTCAGCAGAATGATCGATTAGATGCGTTCTATTTCAAAAGGGTGGTACGTTGTCCTTACAACCACGATTATGGCCGACAAAACAGTGTTTTTGGGATAATTATTTTGTTGTTTTATGTGGTTGCACTATTAAACAGGAATGTTATGTTTATATTGGTTTATATCGTGTCGGTCACTAATTTCTTATCACACTTGACCATGATGATTACACGTACGTTTTGAAAAGTATTTTTCATTATATGAATAATACAAAATGTATTTTGCGTTCTCCTTGTTTAGTAATATTTTTCAATACGATATCCTGTATGTTATTTCAACGATATGAGTGTTATAGGTCATGTTTCAAGTCGTCAAATGGTTTCTCCTTGTATACCACTGCATTTGAATATGATTCGGATGCTATTGGATTAATCAACAGTTGCTAAAAGACGTATCAGTAATTTAATTTTTTCATTGGTCGCAAGGTTTGGGTTTTTCAGTGACTTTTTTGGTTAGAGTTGGTTGGTTCGGTTAATTCAAAGGTCTCACTATCTGTCCCGATCACTTCGAATTAACGAGGTATTACTGCAATTAGTATTTACTGTACTTTCTAAATAATGGTTTGGAACGCACATGCAGTAGAAAACACTTCCATTTCGTTGTGAACATGCATACATGGGCATGCAAAAAGTTTCAAAAAATCTTGGTTCGTCTGAATCAGTCTGTTAAAACCAGAGTCCGTTGAATCGAGGTCTGTTAAATCGAGGGTTTACTGTAGATTAATAGCCCGAGTGTAAAGGAACTAACTGATGACCGTTTGACGATCGAAACTGATCAACCAAGTGTAATAATTTTCTTAAATAATTTCTTACAATTTGGGTACAATCATGTTGACCAACTGAAAATCATATTAACTTCATTCTTTCACTAGTCTAAAGAAGTATTTTTTGAAATAGCCAATAATACATATCAATTAAATATTTGAAAATTAGGGGGATCAGAAATCAACAGTACCTTTTTGACAGATACAGATAACTCGTTTTAGGAAGACTCATTTCTTTGTTTGATGGCATAATTTCAATATAATTGTGCTTTATGCTTCTTTTCTACTGTACTCCATCTCAATCATTTGTTGTCATGGTACAGATCACCTTTGATGTAGCACATTTAAGATCTATCACAGGGTGAAGTACGTCCCCTGACAAATGTGTTTATACCCAGCTACAACTGTATTATGAAAGTGCCTTGCTTACCTGAGACAGAACGTGCACATGAATCCCTATGGCCATTTAGAACGGAAGTTTTAAAGATGGATGAAACAATAGCTTTAATATAACCTGGAGAAGGGCAGAGAAGAGATGAAGTGAACAGGTTAGGATGTGATGGAAAATAAAGTACACAGGTAAAGTAACAACAGTTTCTTAAAAAAAAAAAAAACACCTTAATTTATTTAAGTGATAGATGATGCGTTTTTCTTTCCCTGATGAGAACTTTATCCTTTCTAATATGTAACTTAGTTGGACTAGCCCGCCGTCCACGTGATTGAGATAAACAGACCTGCCACGCTACCTGTTGAGCACGAGTAGAACCTCATTTGTCGCCGTGCGATGCTCCCCTCTGACGGAGAATATTAGTACTACTCCTACTGGATTTGCCGCTTGGAGCGCTTAACTCTCTAATCTAAGATTCCCTCCGATGGCTACCGAAGTCAACAGAGACTGTTTCCTTGGAGATGGCGGTAATAATGTAGAAATAATTGATTCCTTTTGAGAATCCTTTACAAGATGCAAAATTTATAACTCCGATATTAAACCGGGCTGGTTAGCCCTGAAGGCTAACATAGCCTCTATTCTGGAATATGTTCATATCCAACTTGATTCTGAAGTACTTCCGACATCTCGCAGAAGATATTTTGACTTACTTGGTATAATTATATTTTCTGGCATCTCAACCAACATGGTTTAGAAAAGGTTTGTAAATATTGTGAGATATTTTGGAAACTGTTTTATTTCTGTCGTTTATGTTTTATTATCTTGGACGTATTGTAATTTCTTAACCTTGTGTTATATTATGTTGGCGGTCTGTTGTTCAAACTCGTGTTTTGGCCTAGCCTTGTGGTCGGAGTAACGGTAAGGTATTTGTCTATATATTTAAAATAGTTTCCAATTATCTAATATATTCTATGTATCTTTTGGGGGAATGTGGTTATTTCATTTCTTATCTGAGCTACAATCCACGTAGAATTCAGTCTTCATCTTGATCTAGAGCAAGGACTTTCTTAACCTAAATACCTTTTATGTAATTATTCTTATCTCCTTGCATCAACGTAGTATGCCTCATATAGGCACTGTAACTTGTGTCGAGGATTATGGCACTTATTTTATTCTCAGTAAATGTGTTGCATGGTGACAAGCTAGCGATTGTTATCGTTTTCTGCTTTTTCTGTTAAAACAATAGGTTTTGTTTTTTCGTGTCGATAAAAAAGGACATGTTTAGGATTTGATTGCGAACACACGTACCTTGAATTTGCTCCTGTTTTAAAGACAAACTTAATTGATTGCATTGAGTTTGAGACCGGATTTGAACTTAAACTAGTTTCGGTTCATACCTTGTGTATGGTTTAAAGGTAATTGATCTGTTTTATTTAGCGTGGGATATTTTTCGTTGGTCTTTGACTTTCATTTGCCAATTTAATATGATTAATTCAACACTTTTTCTCCTCAATCGATGGGATTCCTTGCTTATATTTCCTTAACTGTTTATACTAGGAATTAATTTCTTTTTAAATATTATTCCCTTCTTGTAATGCATGTAATATTCTTAATTGTCAATTATATATATATATATATCAATGGCGTCTATTACCAAATGAAGTGGTTTATAAAGAAACAGAGTCTATAGTCGATACTATGCGAAAAAGGCGAATTGCTTTTTTAGTCATATCTCACGCCTGCCGGATACCAGACAATTAAAAGTATTATTTAATTATTTTTTCAAAAGTAAAACAAAGAACTCTTGGTTTATGGAAATTCAAAATGATCTGGATGAACTCGGCTTGACAATGTCCCAAATTGCTAACAAAGATGAGAAGAATATCTTGAAAAACAAGAACATCCGACTTCCCTTAAAAACCTTTACCCGCAAAACTTACACTATAAGCGATGCAGAGAGAGCGGCAAGGTCAACTAGAATGAAAATGTTTTGGGAAAAATAAGAAGCTGAATCTTTAATATTGTTTTTGAGATATGTATATACTTGTTTTGGTTAAGTGCTCCAATGCGGGCGTAACATATGTAAATAAATAAATAAATAAATAAATAAATAAATATATATATATATATATATATATATATACAACTGTGGTGGAGAAGGTAGCCTTTGGTACAGCATAGATGACGGAAGAGGCATCCCAGTGCTCGGGATAAATAGAGCAAAAGGTATCTGTTTTAACTAAACAGATATCAGCATTCACCCGATAACGTCTGTTCCCCATGTTAGGGGCGGTTATCAAAGGCGTCTGTTCCCATATTGGGCGGCCTATTATGATCCATCTGGCGATTCGATCACAGATGTAACATCGAAGGGGAGTAAACCTCCTTCCAAAATAATCTCAACTTAAGACATGATAGTAAACCACAACGGAAAATATACTCCAGGAGGTAAACAATCCTCCATCACAAGAAACTGTGATGCAACTGGGCCTGCGGAGTCTGGAGAGCCCAAAACATCATGTGAGGAAGATAATAATAATAATAATGTTATTGGTTTTACGTCCCTTTTAACTACATGTGAGGAAGAGTCGGAGCTTCCTGGAACTTCACGCATAAGACCTAAGCAAAAACATCTGCTAGGCACACTGAACATCAATACGCTCATGAAAACTGGTAAACTGAAACAACTGACAGATGTGCTGAATAGACGTAATATCCTCATTCTTGCTTTACAAGAAACTCGATACACCGACGAAGATGCTTTTGAGTCTGAGGGATATAGAATTTACAAAGGGAAAGCTGGCATCAAAACCAAACAAAACAGTACTATACTTGGAACAGCTTTTATGATTAAACAAAACTTAACAGAATCAATAACAAATTTTACATCTTCATCAGAACGAATTTCACTTCTCTCATTTCGATCAGGAAACAAAGGCTATACTATAATCAATGCTCATGCTCCCACCAATGAGGACAATAAGAAAAATCCAGAAAATGTTGACGAGTTTTGGGAAATGTTGGAACATGAATCATCAAAGATACCTTATCATCACGTTAAAATCTTAGTGGGTGACTTTAATGCACAGATTGGAAGAGAGAGAAAATTTAGAAACATAGTGGGTGACTTCCCAGCTCACAACCGCACTAACAGAAATGGAGAGAGACTCATAAGTTTCTGCAGACTATTTGATCTTAAATTGATGTCAACCTTTTTTAGGAAATTACCGAGGAGAAAGAAAACATGGTGCTCTCCAAATCCACATTTAGGTTCATATCAATTGGATCATGTAGCAATTACAAAACAGAACTTTAGAGAAATCATGAATGTTAGAGTAAGGAGAGGATTAAATATTGATTCTGACCATTTTTTGTCTGAGATCAAAACTAAATTCCAACCAAATAAATCCAAGCCAAAAATTCCAAAAATTCCTAAAATAGACACAAAAGTTTTATCAGAAAATAAGACTGAATTTATCAATAAACTGCATACTAAAGATAAGAGTAACTGGGAAGAGATCAGAGATGTAATGATAGAATCAGCCAAAGAATTGGGACAGCCTCCAAGGAAAAGGAAACACCGATGGTGGAATACAACATGTGATGCAGCGATCGAACGTAGATTAGCGGCTTGGCAGTTATGGAATTCCAGGAAACGAGAAGATGACTGGATTAATTTTGTAGAGATCAGAAAGCTAACATCCAAAATCATCAGGATAGAGAAACGTAATTATGATAAGAAGCGATTGGAAGAGATAGATATAGATTTTAAAAAGAACACCACCAGACAATTCTACAAAGTATTTCGAGAGGAGATCCAAGGATACAAACCAATGAACCTCCATTTCAAGGATTCAACTGGTAGACTGGTCACTAATAATAAAGACAACTGCGAGTTACTAGCTAAATACTTTGAGGAACTTATTAATTGCGAAGAACCTTTAGAAAGACTACAGTTTACATCACCACAAAAAGAGAACCCTCCGTCAGAACCACCAACTGTCCAACAAATAGAACAATATATTGACAATCTTAAAAATAATAAGGCACCTGGTGAGGATGGGATACTAACTGAAATGTTGAAACTCGGTGGTAAATTTGTAGCTGAAGCTTTACACAAAGTTATCAAGGAATGTTGGGAAAAAGGAACAATTCCAAATGATTGGAAACAGGCAATAATCCATCCCTTGCACAAGAAAGGAGATAAGACAAACCCCAACAATTATAGAGGTATTTCCTTACAGCCAATCGCATACAAAGTTCTTTCTAAAGCACTGCTACACAATCTGGAAGAACAAGCAGAACATACTATCGGCGAATACCAAGCCGGATTTAGAAAAGGGAGATCTTGTCCAGAGCAAATTTTCAATCTCAAAACAATCCTTAGAATCAGAACAATACGTAACCTCAACACAGTTGTATCTTTCATTGATTTCAGAAAGGCTTATGATTCAATAGACAGACAGTCTGTATTCCTAACGCTAGCAGAATTAGGGATAGATAAAAATACCAGACAACTGGTTGAACAAACACTAACAAATACAACCTCAAGAGTTAAATTTCTAAACGACATTTCAGAACCCTTCCAAATCAAAACCGGAGTTAGACAAGGTGATGGGCTTTCACCACTTCTATTTAATTTGATATTAAACAAAATCATGAAGGAATGGAAACTTAAATTATGCGAAAGAAACATTGAAGGGGTCCATTTGGGGCAAGGAAAAGGAAGATTTGAGGTGAAATGTCTTGCCTTTGCTGATGACATAGCAATCATTTCAGAAAACAGATTTCAAGCACAAATAATGGTTGAAACCCTACATGAAATAGCAATAAAAACTGGTCTTCAGATTTCGTATGAAAAAACCAAATATATTGAACACAGACACAATGGAGAAAAATATCTAACAACTCAACATGGACAGATTCAAAGAGTTGATAAATTTAAATATTTGGGAGAATGGATCCAGTCAAATGGACTTGATAACACATCCTGCAAGGAGAGATTCAGAAAGATGGAAAATGCCTATAAACTCACCCAACATAGATACAACAAACGATCAATTTCATTCCAGGCAAAAATCAGGCACTACACAACTGTAATTAAACCAGAGGTATTATACGGATCAGAATGTTTAACGTTGAACAAAAGAGGTGAACAAGAGGAACTGGAAAAGAAAGAAAGGAAAATACTTAGGAAAATTTTGGGTCCCCAAAAGAATAAAGATATTTGGATGAAGAGAAAAAATGAAGACCTTTACCGAAATGTGGAAAAAATTACAGACTCAATTAAAAGACGGAGACTACAATTTTATGGTCACCTTCATAGAATGGATAGCAGCAGGCTAACTAAGAAAATTTTTGACTACATCTCCAAATTAAAAAACACCACTAGATGGCTGGAAGAGATAAGGTGTGATCTGCAAAAACTGAAGATCACAAATAACATCATTTCTAATAGGGTGGAATTCCGGCGACTGATCACTACTGCAGATTTTTCGATTCTGCAAGTTCCACATCAACCACGGAGAGTGTTATCAACGGAACAGAGGCAGGCCATCAGCCAACGTATGAAGAAGTTTTGGGAAGAAAAGAAAAAACGAAACAATGTACCGTAGTCTTAGGTTCAAAGCGGTCTATAATTGGCCAAATTCTAAATATATATATATATATATATATCTATCAAAGGTGACCTGTGTGTTCTTGTATCATAGGCTTAGTTATTCTCTTATATTCATGCTAATTAACTGCCTGGGTAAATGGTTTTGTTCAACACCTTCTACTTTCGTAACTGGTATATTGGGGGTCTTTCTCATTTTATTCGTAAATTAGTTAGCTCTCAGTTCAACCAGTGTGTCAATTGGTATCAGATCGTATGTTATTTGTTTTCACGGGCATTATGATAAGTTTAAAAAATATATACTCAAATAGATTCTTGAACACAAAGGTCGCTTAAAGCTTGGGTATTATTAATCTAATCCTTGTGGAAATTTCTTATATAGTTAGTTATTGTTGTTTTAAGGGGAAGAACTACGAGGTCATCTGCCCCTCTTAACACAGATTAAAGAATACAAATTTTGAATTGAATTTAAAATTTTGAGGTGGACATCTAAGTTTAAAAAGACCAAAAATTAATAAAAGAAAAACAAACAATTAAATAAAAATAAAAATTATAAAAATAAACAAAAATTTCGGAAAAAACAAAACATTATCATTCAAAAACGAACAATCGTTGAGTCAATGTTCACTGGAAAATTTAGATTGCTGGCCCTAACCCACTCTCACTTATAAAGCGGATAACGCAATCAGCAGCCACCGCGTCATCGGCTAATATAAGTTTGAGTGTCATCTGCAAACCAAGGTTTCTTCGTAAGTCAGCAAGATCCACACACTCGGTGAAAATGTGGGCCACGGTGAAAACGGCTCCACAGGTACAAAGTGGGGGGGTCTTCCCTTCTCATCAGGTACGAATGGGTGGATCTTGTATGACCTATCCTTAGCCTACACAATATGACGGACTCTCTCCGGGCCCGGAAGGAGCTCCGCCACACGCGAGTAGTTCCCTTGATTGCTCGCAGTTTACTGGGCAGTGGATCAGCTAGCCACTGACTCTCCCAAAAAGCCAGAACTTGTAGGCGTAACTGAGAGCGAATATCTCTAGCGGGTACCTCCATTGGTCGAGGTGGTAGTGATACCGCCTCTTTTGCAGCTTGATCAGCTAACTCATTTCCCGCAATTCCCATGTGGCTTGGAAGCCACAGAAAGGTGATTCGAGTGTCAGCGTGGCACAGCCCGGCTAGTAGGTCGTGGATTCGCTGCACTAGGGGGTGCTGCGGGAAACATGTAGCAATTGACTGCAACGAACTCAAAGAGTCGGTACACACGAGGAAGTGGATTCGTGCATCCTATAGTGCAAACTGCAGAGCTTCATAGATGGCAACGAGCTCCGCAGTAAACACACTACAGGCCTCAGGCAAAGAGATCTTGGTATTTGCACCATCAATAACATAAGCACAACCCACCTTCTCGTCCACCTTCGAACCATCCGTGTAGAGAATGCCAGCGTCCGGAAATTGGTAAACTATGCTGTGGAACTGCCTCCGGTAAACGGAGGCATCCTTGTTCACCTTAGGACCTCGGTGCAGATCTAACCGAATTTCCGGACGCGGGACTTGCCACGGAGGCACCTCGCTAGGTGTCCGGATCCTACAGGGACCTACAGCCACTCCTATTTCAGTACACGAGCTATCAAGTCTAATACCAACCGGCCGAGTGGCACTCGGCCGGTTGGCGTACCCCTGGTGGTTTTGGGTACCGAAGAGAGCTTGATAGGTCGGGTGTTGCGGCATTTGACGCACATTGGCAGCATACGTTAAAAGCATATGTTGGCGCCTATAATTTAAAGGTGGAAAACCCGATTCGGCGAGTAGGCTGGGTATCGGGCTGGTCCGGAAGGCACCGGTAGCCAGCCTAACGCCACTATGGTGGATACTGTCCAGCATCTTCAAGGTTGCCGGCTTTGCTGACCCGTATGCCGCAGAACCATAGTCTAGCCGGGACAGGATGAGGGCTCGGTAGAAGCGTAGCAGTCCCGCACGGTCAGCCCCCCACGTAGTGCCACTAAGAAACTTGAGCATGTTCAGTTTCCTGAGACACGTCATTCTCAATTGCCGTATATGGTGCTGCCACGTTAATTTGCTATCAAAATGGAGCCCCAGGAAGCGGTAAGTGTCAACCTACGACAACACAGCATCCCTGAGACGTAGTTCAGGGTGTAAATGTAGCCTCCGGAGCCGACAAAAGTGAACGACGGAGGTTTTCGCTGCTGAAAAACGAAAACCTCGGTCGTGAGCCCACTTGTCGACCCGGTTGATAGCTACCTGCAATTGCCGTTCCACGACTGCCATACCTCCAGAGCTGTAATGCAGAGCTAAATCGTCTACATACAGCGATGGAACTACCGCGGACCAGGCGGCGGCAACAATTCCATTTATGGCAATCGCGAACAAGGTGACACTCAGCACTGAACCCTGAGGACCTCCATTTTCTTGAATATAGTATTCCGATAATGTCCTACCGACCCTTACACGGAAGAGTCGGACGGACATGAAATTCGCAATGAAAGTCGGTAGATTACCACGGAGTCCCCACTTGTGAAGGGTGGAAACGATCCCGTAGCGCCATGTGGTGTCGTAGGCTTTCGAGGTCAAAGAAAACGTGACTAGGTGCTGCTTTCGGAAAAATGCCCCCTGTATGGCGCTCTCAAGTCGCACCAGATGGTCAGTGGTGGACCTATGAGAGCGAAATCCACACTGGTACTCAGACAGGAGACCTTTCTCCCCAAGAACCACACCAGTTAACGGTTCACCATCTTTTCGAGCAGCTTACATAGGCCATTGGTCAGACAAATGGACCTATAGCTGCTTACAAACTTGGGATCCTTTCCAGCCTTGGGAATCGGTATCACGCTCCCCTCTCGCCATTGAGATGGATACTCCCCTTCAATCCATATACGATTGAAGAGGATCAACAGTTGTTTTATACTGGCTTCGCACAGATGTTTTAACATTTGATTATGTATGTTATCCGGTCCAGGAGCCGTATCCCTGCACAGTGCAAGCGCACTGCGCAGTTCCCATTCAGAGAATGGTACATTATAGGACTCCGAAGCAGCAGTGGCAAAGGACAAGGGGTGAGTCTCTGCCTCCTGCTTCAGAGTCAGAAATGTAGGATCGTAACTCCCGAAGCAGGATACATCAGAGAAGTGCGAGCCAATACTGTTGGCAATGGCGAGATGGTCCGTGATGATGTCTCCATTGATGGACACTCCGGGTATCGACAGTGATGTCGGGAGTCCGGAGATCCGACGAAGCTTAGTCCACACTTGAGATGAAGGAGTATGCGCCGTCATAGACGACACATACTTTTCCCACGTCGTTTTCTTACTCTCCCGAATCAGATATCGGGCTCTAGCACGCATCCTTCTGAAGGTGATAAGGTTGGCCATAGTGTTTTGCCTCCGATAGCATTTGAAAGCACGTCGACGATCTTTAATGGCTGCTGCAATCTCCGCTGTCCACCAAGGGACAAGCTTCCGGCGTGAGTTGCCGGATGAGGAAGGTATTGTTTCCTCAGCAGCAGCCAAAATACCATTCGTTATATGAATGGTATGATCGTCGACACTCTCAAAGGTATCTTCGACAAACACTGCACGTGCCGTGAAAGTTGGCCAATCAGCCCGACGGAGAAGCCATCGACTTTGTAACTCGATGGCTCTCTGGTTCGGAGGAGTAACGATAATTGGAAAATGGTCACTATTACAAAGGTCATCGTGTACACCCCACTGTAGCAGCGGAACCATCACACGACTGCACAAGGTAATATCGATACTTGAATAAGTACCGTGTGCAATAGAGAAGTGCGTAGGTTCCCCTGTGTTCAACAAACACAGGTCCAGCTGCCTGATCAGCCTCTCAAAATCTCTCCCTTTACCGCTAGAGGTAGGGGAGCCCCAGATGGTGTTGTGGGCATTAACATCTTCTAGAAGGAGAAAAGGAGGGGGGAGCTGAGAGACTAGATCCACCAGCTGGTTGTAATCCGGTTGAGAATCAGGTGGGATGTACACGTTACATACTGTTGCCATTACTGGCAACGAAGTACGAACTGCAACTGCCTCTAGCTGAGTACGCAACGGCACCTCTTCACTAAAGAGGCTAGAGTGGACGACAGTGCAGACGCCACCAGCGGCCACAGCTCCGTCTACCCGGTCTTTAGAGAAGAGTTTGAAGTGACGCATTGTTGTCTCATGTCCAGGACGAAACCTGGATTCCTGAAGACAGACAATGATTGCCGAAAAAGAAGATATTAATTGTCGTAACTCAGCGAGATGAACAGAATAGCTATTACAGTTCCATTGTAATAGTGCCATGGTGTGGACTTAAGTAGAAGTGGGTCTTCTACTTATGCTTGACTGTTTGCCACCCTTCCCCATCTCTAGCTGGAGATGATGGGGCAGGAGAGCACACCTCAATCTCCTTCCGAAGACGAAGAAAATGGAGCGGGCGCTCTCTTGGGTTGCGCGCGGTCGTCATTGGACCTCACGAGTCTCGCTCTTGGGGAAGAGCGAGAGCGGTGTCGAGGGACTTTCTCCTGGTCCGAAGACTGGGTGTCTGTCCCCGACACGCCCCGAAGAGATTTCTTTCTGGATCGGCGCCGACGTGTGTTTGGGGAAGTAGATGGTCCCTTCCCCACACGCGCCGGGTCCTAATAAAACAAAGTCGCTCCTGCTGGCACCGCTCCACTGGTAGTGGTGGGAGCGGGATGGCCAGCAGATACGTGAGCAGCCCTGCCTTTAGGAGAGGAAGAGAAACAGCGCCGAACCGTTCCCTTCTCCTCCGCCGATCTATTTTCTTTTCTATAGGGGAGTTCCTCCATACGGACGGGCTTGGCTTCAGCAGACTTCGCTCCCTGGGTGGTCGTGGGAGCGGAAAGGCCAGCAGAGACAGTAGCCACCCCGTTAGCAGGAGGGCGAGAGAGACGACGACGAACCGTCTCCCTCTTCTCCCCTATATTTTTCGTAATAGGTGGGCTGGAAGAAGGACCAGCCCTGGTCGGCAAAGTCTTCTTTCCCTCTTTAGCTGGGGAAGACTTGTTCGCCGACCGTTTCGGAGAAGAAGAGGACTTCTTCTCCGAATTCGCCGGTTTAGGTGTTAAAACCGGCGCCTTCTTAACCGTGGCCGAAGAAGGTTTTGGGACGTCCTTCGGGCTGACAGTGCTCGCTGGTACAGCGAGGGGAGATTTCAAACTCGTACTAAAAGAGGACATCGAGGGTACTGCACTGCAAACTTTAACGGCAGGGGTGATTGAGGGCGTCGCTGCAGCTGCAAACGATACCCGAAATTCGGGGGCATTCATATCACGGTACCTCTTGCGAGCGTCGTGATATGAAAGCCTGTCAAGAGTCCTGATTTCCTGGATCTTGGCTTCCATAATGAATTCAGGGCACTGTTTTGACCGTGGAGAGTGACTTCCTTGGCAGTTGGGACATATCGGGGGAGGCGTACACCTCTCGTCACCCTCATGTGTCCCCTTGCCACACTCTCTGCATACGGCCTTCGCAGTACACCTAGCGGAAACATGCCCGAATCTCTGGCACTGGTAGCAGCGCATAGGTGGAGGGATGTACGGTCGCACATCGCAGTGAAACGATGTGACCTTCACCTGCTTAGGTACAACATCACCCTCAAAATGGAGAATAAAAGCGCCGGTATCGACGCTCCTTTCCCCAATCTTTCGGGTGATGCGCCTAATCTTTGTGACGCCTCTCTTCCCCAAATCCCACAACAGTTCAGCATCGCTATTCAAAATGAGTTCACGATGGAAAATAACTCCACGGACCTCATTCAGCGTTTCGTGCTTTGTGATCTTCATGGGGATTTCGCCGAATTGCGTGCATTCCAACAACGCTTCGGTTTGCTGCCAGCTAACGGTATTGTAACGGAATTTATTCAGTTACAGTAGCTCACCCTCGGGTTTTGTGCTTCGCGCAGTTAGTTTTGGGGTATTTTTTCGTATCTTATTATATTGGGTTAACGTGGGGTTGCAGAGGTGATTTTTATTGTGCCTGTGTGTCTTTTTGTGGACGGATTCATCTTTGGATGGTCCGCACCAACTAGGATCACTGTTTATTAATTATCGGTTTTTGGATATTTGATATTATAAAATACGGGGTTTTGCGATTTATTACGTTTTGGGAATAAGGATATAAGACTGGATTAATTAGAAGCATTATTTCATTTTGGTTTGGGGTTAATGGCTTTATTTTGACCTAGTAATGTTAAATGTTAGATTCGTGGCTGTACTATAAAGGTACAATGAATTGGTATTTTCGAGTGCTGGATTTGTTACATACCCAGAAAAGACAGGCAGTAATTCGGCTTGTGTGGGAATACGTAGGCTATTAATAGCATGAACTGAGATGAACTGGCGCGTGAAAAACTACTGTGTGTCGTCAGTGTGGATTTCGACTGTCTGATGTTCATGTGTTGACACGGATGTTCCGCTAGGAGCGGGCCACGCACAAATTAGTTCCGGCAGAAACTTTGGGGTTATGTAGCCTTACGCCAGCGCATATAATGGCGTGTCTGGTGTTCCAAGATCGTCTTATTGCTTTATCGGCAGAACACTGATCTACTAACGCCCAGGGTTGTTTTACGTGACATGGTTTCCGTAACGAACAGTTAGGGATCGTCTTCTTGCTTTTACAGCGAAAGTCCGTTGTCTACTTGCATTTAGTGTCGTTATTACTTGATCATGGTATCGTAATACGAACGAGCAGTGACCAATGTTTAGCTATCCACTGAGCTCTTACGGGCTATTGGAGGCTACGTGCATTTCATGGGTCCATCCATACCATGGGCTGTCGGTAATAACTTACCACGCCTAAAAGGATGATCAGTCGTAAACATTTCATCGAAAAGTCATGCAAGAATGGAGACGTGAACGAGCAGTTCGAGAAGAGAGAAAGTGGAGTGAACCAGTCTAACGTGTGTAGATATTTTGTGTACGGACAGTACAGTGTGTATATACGTAGGTGGCTGTTATGCCTGGGTCTGATATAGCCGTAAGTGTTTGTTGCTCTCAGAGCCTAAATTCAGTGGCAAGGTACTGTATTAATCACGAGTGTATGAAGGGTATTTTGTGTTGTATATTATGTATATATGTGTATAGTACAGCCAATAGATTATCTCTTTAAAATTCATGTGTTTTTATATTCCTGTCTTGTATGAACTTGGTAGCATCAGCAAACGCATGCCAAATGCCCTACGCCTGGGAAAAGGAGTTTCATAGTCGGGGCAACAGTTATGTACCGTATTTTATTCTATTTTATTCAGGAAGACCCATATGGTCGACCTTGGCCCCCATTCAAAGTCGGGAAGTTATGTTAAAATCACTCGTGGCCTGTATTTATAGGCAGTAAATTCTGTAGGTTTGTGGTAATGAGGGTAGTTAAAGTTAAATCAACTCCTGCGAGGAGGTGAGTGTTTCAGTAGCAGCCCAACGTGAGGCCTTAGACATGCTGATGTGTACCAGGACACAGGAATTAAACTGTAGGCATATTTTCACAAATTCACATATTTCAATTAGGGATGGCTACGTTAGAGCCAGGATGCAATTCTGCTTTGTTCGGGGACAGTGCTGGTGAGCGGCAGAATCAGACAGGGTCTGATAGGCAATTTGCTATAGGGATGGGGGAAAACAGTAGAGTCAGGGGAGATTTGCCAGGGCAGGGGGGAAATGAATTAAGTATGATGGACATGTTGAGGAGGCTCGTGTATCTTAGCGACAAGTCAGTAGGGATGGAGGAGAGGATAATCAGTCGGATGGATGGTATGGAGGAGAGGATGAATAGGATGGGGGGGGGGGGGGGGAAATAACTAGTCAGCTGAATAGTGTGGAGGAGCATTTGTCAGAGAAGCTTGATGAGATCACGGAGCATTTGTCGGAGAAGCTTGATGTGATTAGCCTAGACAGCCATGTTACTAGCCAAGTTAGTGAAGTCGGTGTAGAAGCCACTAATCTGGAAACTAAGCTAGGTAATTATATTGCTGTTCAGGAAGAAAGGGTAGATTCTGAAGTAGATAAGTTGGATGCTCAACAAGTGATGTTGGCAGGGGAGATTTCTAGCCAGGCACTTTTGACTAGCCAGAAATTTCCCACGGTAGATAGGTTGGGAGAGCAGAAAGAGGAAATTGTAGGCATCGTGGAAGAGAACGTTGTGGTTAGAGATGCGAGTGCTGGGAGAGTGGAGAAGGATGAGAGTGCTGAAGTTAGTGGGGAGAGTGCTGGTAGAGTGGAGATGCTTGAGAGTGCTGAAGTTAGTGAGGAGAGTGGTGAGGTAGTGGAGATGGATGAGCGAGTCGAGATTAGTTTGCTAGGGAATGGTATGAAGAAGGTAGATGAGAATATTAGCCAGGTTAGCGAGAAGGTGACTAGTATGGAGAAAGATACTGTAAGTAGAATTCTACGTGGTCAAAATCTGGAACTAGGAGGGAGTGATGATTTTGTTAGAAAGTTAGTATGTAATTTCTCTGATGACATTAGGACTGCAGTGTGCGTGCAGGAGATAGTCGCTATTACAGGCATAGAGAGGTCACTTGGAAGGTTAGGTACCTTGAGAAAGACAGGTAGGCAACGTCAGAGAAATGGGGATAATCAAAGGGAAGGAAATTATAAACAGGGGAGAGAGAAGAACTGGAATCCAGGTAGAGGAGATAGGTACATGTGGTATGAAGATCATGGGAGAGGAAGAAATAACAATGAGTGTCAGGGGTACGGGAAAAACAATCAACCGGGGAACAGACCACGTGAGGTAGAGCAGGCAAATAGGGGGCGTGGCATGGAAAGGCAGGTTGAGAGAAGCAATAGGCCAGGAAGTTTAAACTTAGTCAGGACTCACTATATGGAGCAGGGGGAGAGTCCTTGCATAGTATTCCTGCTCATGCTCTGGAAGAAAAACATAATGTAGAGTATAATGTCAATGTAGGATCTGATAGGTTAGGAGACCAGAGCTGTAGATTAGATTACAGTAAGGCGCAAGTGAAGTTTGGGTGGAGTGAGCAACAGGATTGGGTTAGGTTAGACTATCAGGTTGATGGTAGAGATTTTGTTAGTGTCGTTGGATGCATTCAGGTTACTAAAGAGGTTTCTATGGAGAAAGAATTAGGTGTCAGCATGGTATCAAGTTGTATTTTGGTCATGAGAGATGATCATGTGATGAGTGATGTTGATCACTGTTGTTTCTGGATCATGGGAGATGATCGTGTGTTGAGTGATGTGGATCACTGTTGTTTCTGGGTCATGGGAGATGATCGTAAGTTGAGTCATGATGATCACTGTGTGGAGGCAGTTGTTAATGATACCATGTTGGACGAGGGTCAGAAGTCAGAGGTGTTTGACGTTCTGAGGGAACACAGAGAGGTGTTCTCGGAGAAACCTGGATGTACTCACGGCTACGGGCAGAGTTTTGACATCGCAAATAGGTCTAGCTTGAGCGGTCCTAGGTACCATATAGCTCATTCTTACATGGAAGGTGTTGTTGAGGTGATTTGTCAGCTGCTGTATGAGGTTGTATTTGAGATTAGTAACAGTCAGTCTGTTAGTCTTCTGGTGGTGGTGACCATGTGGGATGGTACCAGTAGGTTATGTTTGGAGGTCGTGGCAGTTAGTAGTTTGCAGGAAGGATTTCTTTTTGTGTGTCTCGCAGGATTTTGGGATTTTCAACAGGGGAAGCTGTACCCTAAGAGATTAAATAAATTGAGGAGTATTGTAGTTGTAGGTAAGATGGTTTTGAAACAGCAGGGAAGGGAGGGGATAAAAATTAAGATAGGTGATCTGGTGTTGTTGCGAGCTGAGCATCTGCTGTCGATAGAGCAGAGTTGCATTCATGAGGTTTTTCATTCCGGTCCATTTGCTATAAACCGCAGGGTAGGTGCATGTGCCTACAGCTTGATTACCAACGATGACAAGGTCCTAGGTACATATAACGTTGCTTACCTCAAGCTATATGTCACCTAGAGAGCTTGCTCACGATGACAAGACAGGAGTACTAGTGTATTTGTGTTAGGGACAAGGATTAATCTATAGCCTTGTAGTTTAGAGATTGATCCTTGTGGGGGAGTCTGTAACGGAATTTATTCAGTTACAGTAGCTCACCCTCGGGTTTTGTGCTTCGCGCAGTTAGTTTGGGGTATTTTATTCGTATCTTATTATATTGGGTTAACGTGGGGTTGCAGAGGTGATTTTTATTGTGCCTGTGTGTGTTTTTGTGGACGGATTCATCTTTGGATGGTCCGCACCAACTAGGATCACTGTTTATTAATTATCGGTTTTTGGATATTTGATATTATAAAATACGGGGTTTTGCGATTTATTACGTTTTGGGAATAAGGATATAAGACTGGATTAAGTAGAAGCATTATTTCATTTTGGTTTGGGGTTAATGGCTTTATTTTGACCTAATAATGTTAAATGTTAGATTCGTGGCTGTACTATAAAGGTACAATGAATTGGTATTTTCGAGTGCTGGATTTGTTACACACCCGGAAAAGACAGGCAGTAATTCGGCTTGTGTGGGAATACCTAGGCTATTAATAGCATGAACTGAGATGAACTGGCGCGTGAAAAACTACTGTGTGACGTCAGTGTGGATTTCGACTGTCTGGTGTTCATGTGTTGACACGGATGTTCCGCTAGGAGCGGGCCACGCACAAATTAGTTCCGGCAGAAACTTTAGGGTTATGTAGCCTTACGCCAGTGCATATAATGGCGTGTCTGGTGTTCCGAGATCGCCTTATTGCTTTATCGGCAGAACACTGATCTACTAACGCCCAGGGTCGTTTTACGTGACATGGTTTCCGTATCGAACAGTTAGAGATCGTCTTCTTGCTTTTACAGCGAAAGTCCGTTGTCTACTTGCATTTAGTGTCATTATTACTTGATCATGGTATCGTAATACGAACAGTGACTAATGTTTAGCTATCCACTGAGCTCTTACGGGCTATTGGAGGCTACGTGCATTTCATGGGTCCATCCATACCATGGGCTGTCGGTAATAACTTACCACGCCTAAAAGGATGATCAGTCGTAAACATTTCATCGAAAAGTCATGAGAGAAAGTGGAGTGAACCAGTCTAACGTGTGTAGATATTTTGTGTACGGACAGTACAGTGTGTATATACGTAGGTGGCTGTTATGCCTGGGTCTGATATAGCCGTAAGTGTTTGTTGCTCTCACAGCCTAAATTCAGTGGCAAGGAACTGTATTAATCACGAGTGAATGAGGGTATTTTGTGTTGTATATTATGTATATATGTGTATAGTACAGCCAATAGATTATCTCTTTAAAATTCATGTGTGTTTATATTCCTGTCTTGTATGAACCTGGTAGCATCAGCAAACGCATGCCAAATGCCCTACGCCTGGGAAAAGGAGTTTCATAGTCGGGGCAACAGTTATGTACCGTATTTTATTCTATTTTATTCAGGAAGACCCATATGGTCGACCTTGGCGCCCATTCAAAGTCGTGTTAAAATCACTCGTGGCCTGTATTTAAAGGCAGTAAATTCTGTAGGTTTGTGGTAATGAGGGTAGTTAAAGTTAAATCAACTCCAGCGAGGAGGTGAGAGTGTTTCAGTATGCAGCAAGAGCTGCCCGTTCCGGAGCTTGGAAATTCCGCTCAGGACACCAAATTTCCCCTCAATTTGTTCGGGAAAGATAATAGATTTAAAGAGTTTAAAATCTTCACTGTCTGTCCTGGTAGCTACCAGGTAGCGAGGAGACTTGTCAACGGGGAATCTTTGATTAAAGGCTTCATCCCAAGGCGTATACACCTTGGGATTAGCTCGACACTCTAGAGACGGCTTTTTGAGGGTGCCACCCTGTACAGGTGTCCGTGAGGGCTTAGAAGGCATCCCGGACGAAATCCTCCCCGAATACTGCCCACTCCGAACGGGGTCCATCACTGTGGGCGCCACCCAGCCAAGGCAATACCTACCTGGCATAGCAGATATTGCCCGGGGTCCCAGTGCCTCGAACAGGCACTTCCCCCTCGGCATACACAGGATTTATACAGCTCCAGTATTCGGCCATGCAGGGACCTTCGTTGTAAGGCGGATACTACAGTAGGGTACATGGCGCACCCACCTGACGGGATGGGGCATAACGTCTAGGCTTTCTGGCCAGATGGGCAAGCTGGTGGCCCTTCCCCTAACAGCATGCATGTTTATTTCTATTGGTCAAACCAGAGCTGGGACCAGAAAACCAAAATCGACCTTTATAAGGCCCCCTCTAAGTCGCCTTTTACGAAAGGCAGGGGATACCGTGGATGAATTCTGCCCTCCCCATCCACAGGGGGTCTGAACAAATCAAAAACTGGCAAGTTATTCGGCCATGTCGGCCCTGTTAGTCGCCTCCTACGACAGGCAGGGCATACCGTGGGTGTATTCTAACCCGCACCCACACGGGGGTGGAAATTTCTGTTTCATGTCCGATTGTATACACAAAATGGAACCGAGGAACACATTATCAGCCTTCTACAACCTAAGGAAAGAGGAAATTGAATATGAATTGTTCATTAGAAAAATACCTTCTAACAACAATCGTGAAAAGGATTTGTTACTTCTGAAGGATGAGAAAGATGTTCCTATTATAATTCCTGACTTGGAAAGTTAACATCAAACGTTTGGTGAGTCTAATAACATTGTACCTGCTGTAACGAATTTAATTAATTTATCGATTTATTTGATAGGTGCTAGTAACCCTTCTACATCTCAATTAGGGAGATTTAAAACGCAACAGGGTGTCTACTGTAAGGATGAAGTAAAAATTAGTTACTTTTTAGGTACCTTTTAGTTACCTTTTAGTTAATTTTAGTTACCTTTGAATTCAAGTTACGTCTGCGGTCTACAAGCATAGGCGCTCATCACGCGGTGAAGAAAAACAACAATGAACTGTTTTTAAAGAAGTTTTTCATTTATCGTATGGCTTTTGGTGCCGGGAGTGTTCGAGGACATGTTCAGCTCGTCTGAGTCTGTAGCTGCTTCCAACGGACACCCTTAGGGTGAGCTACAAGTTCCGTTCAATTTCAAGTTGCTACCAGATATCAATGACACCTAGTGGTGAACGTTGGAACCTTGATAGAGCGTTCCGACGAAATATAACCAAACAATTTAGCTTCACACAAGTTTTGTCTGTGGATGAATCCTTTACATGCCATAAATCCATGACATGGGACCGCCGGCTTTACTTCCCCTCCGAAGGAAGGCATACTGAAGGATTTTTAACGCTTTAAAAATCCGACGACTTCGGCCGGGTTTTAACCCGCTATATTGGGCACACCAGTTCAGCATGCTACCAACTACACCACCGAAGCCGCTTTAAATGAAATTCACATGATGTTATAAAAATTTAAAAAATAATAAATATATACTAGATATTTAATATCCAATGAGTTGTTTCAGCTAATATGTCGTCTTGTCCACAATATGTTGTTATTATTACGGTACCAAGAGGTTGCTCAGCTCTTGACCATTTGGCGAGATTTCCTTCGTCCCCGCGGTAGGTCGCGAAGAAATGTATGCGATGTTACGCGATCGTCACCGAATTCTGTCTTCGCAGTCAAATGCGGAGAAATATCGAGATGTTACACGATCGGCGCTGGTCTCAGTTGTTTGGTGAGCTTCCCGTAGTTTTCACGATAGAACACGGAGAAAACGATTTAGATCATCAGCGTCACTTTTAGTCATTCGACGAGATTTCCATTGTCTTTGAGTTCGGGCACAAGAAAATATAGCATTATTACGCAATCGGCACCACTTGCTGTCCGTTTGACAAGAATACAGTTGTCCTCGTCATTGAATGCGGAGAAATATCGCGATGTATCGCAATCGCTGCCGCTCTCGGCCGTTTTACGTTGTCCTCGAGATATTATGCAATCGTCGCCGCACGCAGCGGTTCAACGATTGTCTGCCTGTCTATCTGTCCTGATAGAATGGCGGAGGCAAGCTCAAGGTTGGGCATGGTTAAAATTCACGCGTAGTTATGAACATGTTGTTCGGTCGGCGCCGTGATTCCTTTTGTCCCTATTCTGTAGTTGGGAGTTCATGAGTTCAGGGTGGATCACGAGGAGGATTTAGTATTTCGATGCTACGTAGGCTGCCATTTTTAAGTGGGTTGATGCACTTCTCGCTCCCCGCACGCTTTTAAGTATACGGTCACGGGAAAAGTGGCAAGTAGGTTTCGTGATGGGTGCCCCGTGATGGGTGCCCAATCACCTTTGACAGGATTCCCGCAGTCCTCGTGGTCACAAATTCACGATAGGGGACGGGTTTTATGATTTTACGCAACTGACGTCGATCTCGGTTCGTTTGACGAGATTCCAGCAGGCAAGTCGTGCGGTCAGCCGGCCGTCTTGAGGATGCGATTTTGGAGGATGAACGTTCGAAATAGGTACGGTATCGAATATTACGAATTGTTCTGAGAGGATTGTACGAATAATACGACAAGAGGGCAAGTTTTATTTCGATTGAGAACCACGAATTATCAACAAATTATCGAAATAATCGGTTAGATTATATATCCGATGGAACGAAAGTTCGAAGGAAAAATCGACTTATAACGGAATTTCGAATTAACCGTACTGAATGTCTCAAATTTACTTGACATATTTTTTAAATAAGTTATATGTATCTCGACGATTTTTCGCATTTTTTTCGAAACGGTAACATTTCGCAAGATTGCGACATTAAATTGTTTCGCGTTTTTTTTCTGAACTTCAATTTGACATAGTTTCCAAATAACAGAAATGAGAGATTTCTTTTTAGTTTCGGAAGTATTCGCGAATAAACGTCTCGCGAAAAGTCACGTTTCCTAATACAGTAACACAGAATAATATTTCACACGAAACTTAAGACTTCTTGATGCCTAAAGTATACGTTGAACCGATGTATACCGCTCAAGGTATCCTCGGTATGTATTTCCTTGAGGTCGGGCACGGAGACATATAGCTTAGTACTATGCAATAGGCACGGCGCCGCTTGCGTGAAATTCGCAATCTCTGAGCCTAGCGGCGCGAGTTTAAATGATTCAACCCGTCTTCAGAAAATTTTCGTTACCCGTTTGTAAAATTCGTTACTTTTTCGTTACTCATTTGTAAAATTCGTTACTTTTTCGTTACTTTCGTTACCGGTAGACACCCTGCGCAAGCATGCCATTGGTTTTATAGACTTGGGGATCTCATTTATATTTGGGAACTCGAGGATACTAATTTCGGTTCGGAATTAATGTCATTTCAAAGTGAACTTCTTGATGCTTTTTTAAAATTATTTCCTTCTGAGTGTGGTGATATTCAGGGTTGTGTCAATGGTGTTAGTGATAGTCCGTGTGAAATTATTGTACCAAATGCGAGTAACTCACGTGTGATTATAGAATCTGAAGGTGTCGCTGAAAATTTACCTAATAATCTTGAAAGTTTATCCTTAACTGATCATAATGCAAGCATGGAGAGCAGAATTACTTTGAATAAGAGCTTACAAGGGAGGTCATCAAGGATTCCTCAACCGACTTTATTAAACTCTAATGATGTAAGTGTTAATGAGCTTGGGGAAATTGATAATAATATACCTTATCCCTTGCCAAATATTTCTTCGTCTGGGGCTTCAAATGATTTTCCTAATGATAACTCTGCAAATTCTAGGTTATTACCTAGAAATGAAAGCCAATTTGGGTTACCATGTACTAATGTTGTCACCGATTTTCCATCACGTTTGTTGAATAACTAATATTGGGGGAAATATGCTATCGATGCCTAACTGTGAAAACAGTTTAAGATTTAACGGTATTCCTCATCCAGTAACCTCTTGTGTTCAGAATTTACAGATGTGTTTGGGTAATGAGACTATGGAGTTGATAACATTTTTGAAACAACTAGTTGAATTAATGGACAATTCCATTGTTTTTGGTTTATCAGATACTATGATTTTCCAATTAATTTTTCCTTTCACCTGTGGCCTGTTGCGTGATAAGTTGATCAGCGCTATGTCATCTCACTCTTCGTTATCTGAGTTTCATGTCGAAGTAATTGATTATTTAATTCCTGAACGTGCAATGAGTCTACTGAAACATAATTGTTACTATCGTGGTCAGAGGGTAGATGAATCTTTGAATGATTATATTAAAGAAATTAGGTGCTACGCTAGGGTTTTGAATTTAAATTTGAGTGAATCGGCAATTGTTACTACAATAGTAGAAGGTATTAATCCAGAATATAGGTTATGTATGGCTATGGAAGGTAAACCTAAGAGTTTTCTTGAACTATATGATATAATTAAATCTGCAGAAAATGTCAAAAGCATTAACGCTGTAAGAGTGATTAACTCTCCGCCTCCCTTGGTTAATATCCCTGTTAATCCTAATAATCATTTACAACAAACTTCTTTCCAAAGAAGGAGATTCAATTACACTGAAAATACTCGAACTGGTAAACGTTGTGATAGGTGCGGGTCTTATGATCACATAGCCAAGTGGTTTGATAGAAGATTTAATCGTAGGCAATGACTAGATGATAGAAAGATCTTGTCGGATTATCAAAAATCTGATGGTATTGCAGGTAACCGTAAAACAGATTTTGATAAGGATCTTAAGACAAATCGTAAGGTATATGACAATTTTTCTCGAATTGGTAAAGCTAATTATGAAACGTGTAACCGTATCACTAATGCGACAAAAAATAATTGCCCATGCATAGATGTTTGTATAAATAATGAACCTGTCTCCGCTCTTATTGATTCGGGCAGTGTTAATTCATTTCTTGATAGTAAATGGTTCAGGACTATGTCTTCTGTTTGTAAATTTGGCAAAGGAACCACATAACTTTATAGCAGCCAATTCTTCTTCACTCAGTATTTTAGGATACGTAAGGGTAAAGGTCAGCATATTTAACTTTTCTTGGATGTTTAGATTCTGGGTGGTTGACAATTTGTCGTATCAAGTGATTATCGGGTCGGATTTCATAACTCATGTTGGGTTATTGTTCGATTTAAATTCTAAATCCTTTTGGTTTCATTTCAAACCCAATCTCAGATGGAAATTCAATCATTCGGAGTGTATTAGTGGAGTCCACTCAACTCAGGAAGAAAAAAAGATTATAACCATTGAAGATTTAGAGTTCGATAACTTAAGCGAAGATCAAGCTAAACAGATTAAAGACCTGTGTTACGAAATTCCTGAGGTTCTAACTGACAAATTAGGTGTTACTAATTTAATAGAATATGAAATTGAGCTTTCCGACGACATTCCTGTTCGTGCGTCGCCTTATAGATTAGCTCCTCCTAAGATGAAAATTTTAAAAGGTATTGTGGACGAGATGCTTGAGGAGGGGATTATTCGTAAATCTACTTCAGCATATTCTTATCCCATCTTTCTAGTTCCTAAACCTAATGGTCAATTCCGACCCGTGATCGATTACAGAGCATTAAATAAGAAAGTCATCTTATAATCGATTCCTCTTCCTGACCTTCAGTCCTGCTTTTCGTGGTTCAAAGGAGCGTCCTATTTTACGATATTAGATTTAAATTCGACCTATTTCCAGGTTCCCCTGGCAGAGAAGTCCAAGAGTGTGACGGCTTTAGCCACGGATTGGAATTTATTTGAATTTGAACGTTTACCTTTTGGGTTGTCGACCGGTGCTGCTGTCTTGAGAAGATTGCTAGACAACGTATTTGACGGAATGAAGTTTAAATTCGTTTACCATTATTTAGATGACGTAGTCATCTTCAGTAAAAACTTTGAGGATCATACCCAACATGTTCGTGAAGTGTTGTCTCGATTAAAGAATAGTGGTCTTACGGTCAAGTTATCCAAAGTCTCTTTCGCTAAACACCAAATATCATTCTTGGGACTTGTAATATCGTCATCTGGTGTCTCGGTAGACCAAAGCAGAACCCAATCTATTAGGGAATTCAAACAACCTAAAACGCCTAAAGAAATAGCACGTTTTATTGGGATGATTAACTACTTTCGTAGATTTATTCCTAATTTTGCTCACCGTGCAGCTCCCCTTAACATGCTTCGAAAGAAAGGTACTGTATTTTCGTGGGATCCGTCGCAAGAATCAGCTTTTCTTGATCTTAAGTTGGCGTTAACCAATCCACCAATTTTGGCTATTCTGATTTTAGCAAAAGGTTTATCATCTAAACCGATGCATCTGTTGGTGCGGTATTGTTACAAGAGTACGATGAAGGGAGGTTACCTGTGGCTTATGCTTCGAGGACATTAAACGATGCAGAGATAAAGTATTCTGTGTATGAATTACAAGCGCTAGCGGTAATGTTTGTTCTCGAAAAATTTAAAATATATATCGAGCACGTTTCCTTTGATCTCGAAACCGATAACCAGGCATTGAGTTGGGTATTGGGAAAACCCAGGAAGACTGGAAGGATAGCTCGTTGGGCCACCCGTATTTTAGCCTTTCAATTCAACGTTCGTCATATTAAGGGCACGGTTAACGGCATTGCTGATTGCCTTAGTAGAATGTACGGTGATGAGAAAATCGAGGATAAGGCTGAAGATAAGTTTAATGAGAGTAACAAGGTGAACACTATCCTGTCTAATTATCCTAAATTGTTTAGGGAGGTATCCGAATATCAAAGAGAGGACCCTGGCTTGAATGAAATCACTGAGAAATTAGAAAAGGGAGAAAATTTGAAGCCGTATTCGATGAAGAACAGCACATTATGTTGTTCCACTAGGTGCGATAGGTTGCCTAAAATTGTACTACCTTCTCTTCTTATACCGGAGATTTTTAAGTATTTCCATGAGTCACCAATTGGTGGACATCTTGGGGTATTTAAGACAAGGCAGAAAATTAGACAGAATTTCATCTGGAAAAACATGGATAAAGACATCAGGAAATTGGTGAACGGTTGTAACGCTTGCAATGTAGCTAAACCTACTAACAATTCTAAAACTGGGCTGTTATCCTCGGAAATCGCTACTAAACCTATGGAGAGATTGTTCGTCGATTTCGTAGGCCCTCTGCCCTTGTCAAAGCATGGAAATCGGTTTGTATTTGTTTGCACGGACGGTTTTTCTCGTTTTAGTTGGATCATTCCTACTCGTTCGTATGGCAAACACTCAAACCGTTATTAAATGTTTAAATCAAATATTTGCTTCTTTTGGCCCGTGTCAGTTTCTGGTGTCAGATAATGCCAAATGCTTTTCATCTAATGTATTTCGAAATTATTTATTCGAATTTTCTATCTCTCATGTCACTAGTACCCCATACTACCCTAAAGGATCATATGCCGAAAGGGTGAATAGGAATTTACGAGCAGCACTTATTGCGTATCACCACAATGATCACAAGGCTTGGGACAGTTGCATACATTTGATTACATATGCTTTCAACACTGCTATACATGAATCTCACCGAAACACTCCATTTAATCTGATATTTTCATATTCGCCTAATTCTCCTATATCAAAATTATGGTCTCTCAACGATCTATTGCCTGAGAACATTTCAAACTTGGATGTTCCGGCGGTTTGGAAGAAAGCTAGGGAAAACATGAAGATAGCTCATGAAAAGTTGCAGAGAAGGTATAATGTGGGTCGTAAACAGTGTTCATTAAAGGTTGGTGATGAGGTATATGTTCGAAACTTCTCGTTAAAAGAAGCTGGTCCTAAAGAATCCGGGAAATTACTTGTTAGATTTAAAGGCCCTTGCAAAATTCTTAGTTTCATCACTCCAGTGACAATGCTAGTGAGTGATCCTCAGAAAAAACGAATCTTCAGAGTTCATTTATCACAAGTGAAGAAAAATTGTGATATGTCTGAGTAATCCGGTAAAGCCTTCCTTTTGTTGTTGTTGCAATCTCTTCCTTAAATTTTACTGTTGTTTATTAGTAAATGTTTTGGGAATTCTCCTTCCTGTTGTGGTCCATGCACTGTAAGTATTATTCTTAGCTTGTAATTCTTCTAAATTGTGTTTGAAAAACTGTGTGTATCTAGAATGGTTGTATTTAGTGTGATTGCGGTAATTTAGATTTGTATTAAGGGGTGGGAAATTGTGGTTTTGTTTGTTCAAAATAAGGTTAGGTTTGCGTTAGTTAAAATGTTCATTGTTGATTGTATAATACCGAGTATGTAAATAAATATTTCGTTAAAATATATTGCTACTTAAGTGCACTAGGTAGTGATTTGAATGATTGCGTTGTTGAATGAGGATAGTTTCTTATTTCGATTCTTGTTATGTCTGGTATGGAACTGGTATAATTAAGATGAAGGAAAAGAGTCTTTGGTATGAAAGGTAAGCATTCCTTACAAAAGATCCCAAGTTGATCCAAGTTGGTGTACATTATGTAGCCTTATTTGCTTGTTTGGTCAGGGATGTAAAAGGGTATTGAATGTTATGTTTTGAAAGATTATTGTTGAAAAGGTAAGTAAGTAATGCTATGAGGAAAATACCCGTATTGTTCTTTCTGGATGGGTTCCTTGGGTTCGTTAACTTTATGTCTGAGCAGGGTAAGCATTGAGTGAAGTATGATATTGAATAATTGTAATTATAAAAGGGATACGCTAAATAGGCTCAATAGGTTCATGTCACGGGCGTTCTGTGTACGTTTCTTTCATTGATGTATGTTCCGAACCTGCATACATGTGAGTGAGTGTGTGTTATGGTTGGTAAGTATGTTGTATGATCGTGTTTTCACGAACATTTATTTATATACTGGTAGATATTTTTGGGGTATTCACCTTGCGGGTAGTAAATAGTAATCTGTGATGATGGGAATTTCGCGGTTATATATGAGTGTGTGAAAGATTTTGTATATTTGTGTTTTTCTGCACGTGTGGTCTGATACTAAATATTTTCTGGCTCCCCTTTGTTATTTTTTTTGGTATTTGCTTTGCCACTCCCCTTTTGAACTTTGTCGGTACTTCTCTTTATCTATTTATTTTTCTCTCGTTTCTGATGTTCTGATAGCATGAGACTCATGATTTTTCCTTCCTTGTTTTCGTATTTCGAGTTGCTTCATCGGGTATTTGTAAGGGATTCTTGTGTGATGTTAGCGTCAGGTTTCCTCTTAGATTTTTCTCGTTTTGCTCGCTTGTAACTTTCCTTGGACCCCCTTTTATTTGAGAAGTCTATAAAGCTTAATGGTAATCTTCATTTATTTACGATGGTACAATGTTAGACTTAACCTACGTCATTTTCGTTTTTGTGATCTTCGGTTGGCTGATAATTGTTTCAAAGTCCGTTTGTTCTGATTTTATCTTCTTCTTTAGAAATATCTGTGGAATTTCGTCCCACCAAGTTATGATTTAATTAATAATACTCACATAAAATATAATTCTGTAAAAGACGTAAACCATATGGTTATTAGATGTAATAACTTATAATCCTATTTTGTAAAAGCAAGGAATCTTTGAGATGGGAGGAAATTTTTTGGGTCATTTGGAAAATGATACTCGGTTGATCATTTATTACTTATTTGGATGATTGTGAACTGGTTGTAAGGATGCATTACCTTAATATGTCATGAAGAAAGAACATGGACCTTTGCAGTCGGAGTACAATTTGGTTTCAGATCAAGAGCTGATATTGTCATCCTGGTTGGCGAGTTGGTGACTGTTGCAAATGTCCTGGGCCCGGACTTCATCGAGTAAAGCCGTGACCTCTACGTTGAGATTGAGTGTGTCTACATCAGCCAAGAAAAGTTCTGATTTGTATTTTATGTTGTAAAAAAAAAAAAAAAACTGTTATATTGTTGCCAAGTAAGAAATTGAAACTCTAAGCATGTTGGTAATGGTTAGATACATGAACACTTTGGTGTGTGCCTATTTTGAAGATGGTAAGTTTGGTGTACCTTGGGCTATTATGAAAGAACGAACTGATATTCATATGCAGCTCTATTTACTCTCTCTCTCTCTCAACACACAAACTTGGTGTACAATTGTGTCCTATCGTCCTGTATAGTGGGGAGGAGAGATGACGCGTTTTTATTTCCCTGATGAGAACTTTATCCTTTCTAATATGTAACTAAGTTGGACTAGCCCGCCGCCCACGTGATTGAGATAAACAGACCTGCCACGCTACCTGTTGAGCACGAGTAGAACCTCGTTTGTCGCCGTGCGATGCTCCCTTCGGACGGAGAATATTAGCACTACTCCTACTGGATTTGCCGCTTGGAGTGCTTAACTCTCTAATCTACGATTCCCTCCGATGGCTACCGAAGTCAACAGAGACTGTTTCCTTGGAGATGGCGGTAATAATGTAGAAATAATTGATTCCTTTTGAGAATCCTTTACAAGATGCAAAATTTATATCTCCGATATTAAACCGGGCTGAAGGCTAACATAGCCTCTATTCTGGAATATGTTCATATCCAACTTGATTCTGAAGTACTTCCGACATCTCTCAGAAGATATTTTGATTTACTTGGTATAATTATATTTTCTGGCATCTCAACCAACATGGTTTAGAAAAGGTTTGTAAATATTGTGAGATATTTTGGAAACTGTTTTATTTCTGTCGTTTATGTTTTATTATCTTGGACGTATTGTAATTTCTTAACCTCGTGTTATATTATGTTGGCGGTCTGTTGTTCAAACTCGTGTTTTGGCCTAGCCTTGTGGTCGGAGTAACGGTAAGGTATTTGTCGATATATTTAAAATAGTTTCCAATTATCTAATATATTCTATGTATCTTTTGGGGGAATGTGGTTATTTCATTTCTTATCTGAGCTACAATCCATGTAGAATTCAGTCTTCATCTTGATCTAGAGCAAGGACTTTCTTAACCTAAATACCTTTTATGTAATTATTCTTATCTCCTTGCATCTACGTAGTATGCCTCATATAGGCACTGCAACTTGTGTCGAGGATTATGGCACTTATTTTATTCTCAGTAAATGTGTTGCTTGGTGACAAGCTAGCAATTGTTATCGTTTTCTGCTTTTTCTGTTAAAACAATAGATTTTGTTTTTTCGTGTCGATAAAAAAGGACATGTTTAGGATTTGATTGCGAACACACGTACCTTGAATTTGCTCCTGTTTTAAAGACAAACTTAATTGATTGCATTGAGTTTGAGACCGGATTTGAACTTAAACTAGTTTCGGTTCATACCTTGTATATGGTTAAAAGGTAATTGATCTGTTTTATTTAACGTGGGATATTTTTCGTTGGTCTTTGACTTTCATTTGCCAATTTAATATGATCAATTCAACCCTTTTCCTCCTCAATCGATGGGATTCCTTGCTTATATTTCCTTAACTGTTTATACTAGGAATTAATTTCTTTTTAAATATTATTCCCTACTTGTAATGCATGTAATATTCTTGATTGTCAATTATATATATCAAAGGTGACCTCTGTGTTCTTGTATCATAGGCTTAGTTATTCTCTTATGTTCATGCTAATTAACTGCCTGGGTAAATGGTTTTGTTCGACACCTTCTACTTTCGTAACTGGTATTTTGGGGGTCTTTCTTATTTTATTTGTAAATTAGTTAGCTCTCAGTTCTACCAGTGTGTCAATTTCAACAAATCACACCCATCTACAATCACAGTTTTTTGTTTTATAACTTGAGTTTTATCATGCCTATGTGCATTTTATTTTTATGTAAATTCATCAGCACTGCACACTGAAGTACAGAGTCCTTGGTCTAGTTGTAGGCTACTGAGCTTCAGTCGATCTACATAATCATCATCTGTGTCCATCTCCAGTTACCCAGGTGTTGTAAACTAGCCTCTTCCACTGCTGTCTATCCTTCCACTTCTCCTGCTCCATTACTTCTGCCACATCCAGTTCAATGTTACATATGTCTTGTCGGATTTGGTCCATCCATCTCTTTTTCGACCTTCCAACCAATCTAATACCGTCAAGGTTCCTCACCATCTCCCTCTGTCCACTTCCATCCTTTGATCTACACTGTGTGTTCAAAAGTATCCGGACACCTATCTGAAATTCAACGACCGAAACCAGAGAAGGTAGCGATGTTGGATGCTGGGGTCTGGAGCAAAGTTGACGTTCTAACTCATCACAAAGGTGCTCAATTGGGTTCAGGTTGGGACTCTGGGCACGTCAGTACACTTCAAGAAATGTTATTGTCCACAAATCATTGCCTCATAGATGCAGCTTTATCACAAGCTGCATTGTCATGCTGATACAAACAATCATGGTCTTCAAACTGATTCTCTACCGTACACAGTAAACAATGGTTTGGAAGCTTGTAGTTTAACGTGACCGTTAATCTCGAGATCATGAGCCACGGGACCTCCTTTTTACGAGGAATCCGAACCACAGGACATGGCATTTCACTTCGAAAATCTCACATGCATTGACCGGGAATCGAACCCGGACCGCCTTGGTGAGAGGCATACAGCTAGACCGTTAAGCCACCATGCCACAATGGTTTAAAATGTGTTCCGCATTGAGAGTTATCTTAAGCACAATAACAGGACCACACCTGAACCACCTCCTCCATACTTCACTGATGGCACTACACATGATGACTTGTGACATCTCCAGGCATTCACCAAATCCAAACCCTTCCATCAGATTGCAACAGGATATACCTAGTCTTACCATAAATACAGTCACAATGTTTCCAATAAATTTACACTAAATGGTTTGAGATATTTTAATATCCTAATGATATTAGTTAAATGAATGTGTGACAAGGTCACATATGTCCGAATATTTGGAACTATTCAGCTTTCCATGACGAATAAGACGAGGTGTCACTTGATAATGTTCCTCGGCCAAAACAATAGTAATGAAAATTTGTAATCGATGCCGCCGACTGTCAACTACCATCATCTAAGAAGTCCTGAATTGACCGTCCTCAATTCTATACTAGCCATCTAATTGGACTGTTATTCATAAACAACAGTCGATTCACCACGGCATGTTGTTAAGTATTATAGAGAGGGAACACCATAATATTTGATGCTCTACCTCAAATAATAAGTGTCCTTCGGCAATAGGCAAATTCTAGATGCTTTCAACTTAACATAGCCCTACGTACGCAAGAATCTCCATATTATATTTATTTTAGAGATTGAAGACACTGTGAACAAAATAAATGGTTGTGCATTAACAGTATTTTAACATGTCAAAAGACATACACTTAACAAGAATTGAGTGACTGAAAATGCGAGGAGCATTATATGCTGTATTCATGGTTGATGTTGAATTTTAATTAATGTGTTTTAAGCTAGTAGTTTTTAATATGTTGTGGCTTTGTAATTTGTGATGTGTATTTTATGTTGTTTTATTAGGGGATTTCGAATGTGTCATACGATGTTTGTAGTACCAAAAGAGGGCTGAGGAAGGAGACAGTAGGGTCTCCGAAACATGTACCCATAGAGTTATCTATAAGTAAAGTATTGATTCGGCGGAAAATTCAGGTTTTACTTACTGTCTTGATAGGCTGTCGGTTTGACCCCTTTCTCACAGAAATGGAGGTCTGTGGTACCTTCGTAGCTCACACATCACCACACCATAACAGATGAAGGATAATGGCCCCTCGGGATCCTTGGAGCCTTTTCAGCAGCTTGTGTAGAGGATGTGGCATACTCTGTCATTTTGGGCATTAAAAGTCTCCTCAACACTGAAATTTTTTTCATCAGTAAAAAGAATTTTTGGTAACCATTTGCTGCATAACGCAACAGAAAGTGTTATGATTTTAAGAGACTCTGTTCCTTCAGCACATTTGTGAGAAGGTGTCCTTTCCGTCGTTTGTAAGCACGAAGTCCCAGGTCACTGCTCAATGCGCGAGCCAGACATTTTGGAAATTTTCAGCTCATAAGCCATCACAGACTGTCTCCGCACCAGATTTCTTTGCACACGAGCCGGCACTGCTTTGACCAATTCTGGAGTCCACACAATGCTTGGTCTTCCTACTCTGTCTCTGTCTTTCATAGTTCCAGTCTCGAGGAAGCGATGGATAGTGTGGTACACGAACCTTTTGCTTATTTTGAGTTTCTGGAGAATTTTGAAAATCCCACCTGGGGATTTGCCTACCTTGTGCAACGCGATCACAGTTGCACGATTTTCGTGATCGCCCCATGTAAAGTAAACGGGTAAGGAATTTTCGCTCAATCAATCACTCTATCTAGTCTTACCATAAATACTGTCACAACTTTTGAGTGTGGCTGTACTTCCCCCCTTATTCCTGTGTTGTAGCACCAGCTGTGAGTCATCCCGAGTGCAGCTGCAGTAGTGGAAAGATCTGTGTGTTCGTTTTTAAGGTATTGATTGGGCAGAAATTCCTTACCCATTAGCTTTACATTGTAAGTGTCAATACGGACCTTAAAAATGGAAATTACTCCAAATATTCTTATTGATCGCCCCATTCCGTCTTAAAAACTAACACACAGTTCTTTCCACTACTGCAGCTGCACTCGGAATGACTCACAGCTGGTGCTACAACACAGGAATAAGGGGGGAAGTACAGCCACCCTCAAAAGTTGTGACAGAGTTTATGGTAAGACTAGATCGAGTGATTTATCACTCCAAATCACTTGTTTGCAGTCATCACTCTTTACAGCACCTCAAACAGCACTTACCACTGACTACAGAAATGTTTGGCTTATGAGCAGCCGCTCGACCATTGCACCCCTTCATTTGAACTCCTGAGGCACGGTCCCTGGCGATCATTAAATGAGGTCTACCTGGTCTTGGTTTAGCTGTGGTTGTTCTTTCGCATTTCCACTTCACAATCACATCTTCGACAGTCGACTTGGGCAACTTTAGAAGGTTGCAATGTCCAATGGACTTGTTGCTCAGGTGACATCCAATGATTTGTCCACATTCGAAGGCACTGAGCTCGCTGGATCGACCCATTCTGCTGTTACTACTTCTCCACTGACAACAAAATACTCCCCACCTCCTTATATACTGGTAGGTCCACCTCTCGTGACATCTAATGTTTAATCACACATTGCATAGGGGGGCGTCTGGATACTTTTGATCAGGAAGTGTATGTATATAACAATCTTAGAATGGAGAAAGAAAATAAAAGCATACTTTTGTATTGAAAGATTTCCACCATCAATGAAGCTTTTAGGTCAGGCATTCTCAACGTTTTTGAGACTGTGAGCACCATCCTCATATGATACCAAGTACCTGTGCACCATTAAATAGACTATAATAATAATAACTCTAACAGAGTTGAAATTAGACCCAGGCCTTCTTAAGATTATGCAGAACAGTTATACTTTCGACATGTAGCATAGTAAGGCTGTTCTTGGCTAATCAAGCCTGAAGGAGTGAGGGAAAAGTATAAATCTATTACAGAATGCAGTCACCGAGAATTTGCTCCTTATGATGTATATGCTGAGAATATGTAAGCGCATGTGCAAAATAAATAAATAATAATAATAATAATAATAATGCAACAAGCACGCGTCTCTTTTTCTTTTTTCTAACTCTCTCTCCCACCAACAGAAGTGCTGAAATAGCTAGAGATTTACCGCTCACTAGGCGTGACTCATGCAGGTATGATACATTTACGTGTGGACAGTCTAGTCAAATCAGCACCTTTCGTGTCACTCATAAAATAGGGATGACAAATTTATATTATATTATTTATATCTCACAAAATTACAAAATTTCTGACTGTCAAAACTTGTAATGAAAACACTATTATTCCAGTTCATGCAACAGAATTTGATTTGAAGAATGGTCTCGAGGGAGATTGTGCTCGTGAGCACATTTTGGTTCGTATGACGAGAGCACCAAATTTCATTTAAAGAGCACTGTGGTGGTCGCAACGCCTGCTTTAGGCATTTGATTTGTTTTATATTTATTCATTTGTTTTTATCATTGCTTGTTTAGTTTAATTTTGTAGATAATTATTCATTGGAATATCATTGGTTAAGGCGACACTCCGGAGATAAAAGGCGATATTTTGTTCATTTAGGTGAAAAATTTTTTTATGACTGAAATTGGAAGGATTGGGTTTCTTCTTTCTTGTCACAAAGTTATTCCGTTGAATTCAAACAATTTATCACCTTAATAATGCTTTGTTTGTCAGTCTGCACACAGCAGAAATGGGCGTGGCATCTGCTGAACTGCTTGTTAGATTATTTATGATGTCATTGTCATGTTTTCATTCAATCAAATCAATAAAATATCCCTGTTCTTTGCAATTACGCATCCCGGGAATGGGCCAACTGCCAATCCCCCTCCCCCTCCCGCATATATTTCTACAGAATCAAGCTGTAAGGTCTACCATGTTTCTGAATGAAGCCTGCAAAGGACTAATATTTCAGTACTTGACTCTATTGTCATTGAGCAACATTGTATTGGTATTCCTGATGTCACTACAATAATGCCGACAACTATAAGTTTTGTTATTCGTGTATGTTTCTTCTTTCTTGCGAGTTCTGTGGCGGTAGCCTGTCTGTTTACTTTTGTGAAGTTCGTGCGCAAGTAACCTCTTGTAGTTGTGCATCAAGATACTAGACAAGCTTCCAGAATTACCAATATTCGTACAGAAGCTGCTAAGAAACAAAAGGAAGGAAAAACATATGATTCTGGTGACTTATAGGTAATGGATCAGGAAGATAACGTCACTTGAACATTGCTTTAATTTTCCCGCCAATTGAAATTTTACATTTAAATCCCATTTTTCTCCCATAATATTCTGCCAAATGTAACAAAATTTGTATGATATATGTATCACAGCTATATTAGGAAACCTGCGTATGGAATTCTTGATTGCAGAATTCTTCCCAGTAGTAGGGATTTAAAAGTCCAAAATTTTGGAACGAAAAATTACACAAATTTAGTACTATAATATCTCATTATATAAATTATTTACAGAAAAATCGATACGTAGTGTTTTTAAAGAAGTATTGTCTACCTAATTCCAAATTTCCATTAACATGTCATTTAAAATCTATGAAAAAAATGGAATAAAAAATAAAAAAATAAAAAAGTTATTTTGGAAAAACTATTAATTGTATATGAAACAAATGTTTGTGATATCTCTACTTTTGTTTGGGTGACATTCCCACAGAGTTTCATGAAAATCCATGCATTAGGTAGGAAGATAACGTCACTTGAACTTTGCTTTAATTTTCCCGCCAATTGAAATTTTACATTTAAATCCCATTTTTCTCCTATAATATTCTGCCAAATGTAACAAAATTTGTATGGTATATGTATCACAGCTATATTAGGAAACCTGCGTATGGAGTTCTTGATTGCATAATTCTTCCCAGTAGTAGGGATTTAAAAGTTCAAAATTTTGGAACGAAAAATTACACAAATTTAGTACTATAATATCTCATTATATAAATTATTTACAGAAAAATCGATATGTAGTGTTTTTTAAAGAAGTATTGTCTACCAAATTCAAATTTCCATTAACATGTCATTTGAAATCTATGAAAAAAAAAAAAGGAATTAACTTAAAAATTTTAAAAAAATATCTTTTTTAAATATTTTGGAAAAACGATTAATTGTATATGAAACAAATGTTTGTGATATCTCTACTTTTGTTTGGGTGACATTCCCACAAAGTTTCATGGAAGTCCATGCATTAGGTAGGAAGATAACGTCACTTGAACTTTGCTTTAATTTTCCCGTCAATTGAAATTTTACATTTAAATCCCGTTTTTCTCCCTTAATATTCTGCCAAATGTAACAAAATTTGTATGGTATATGTATCACAGCTATATTAGGAAACCTGCGTATGGAGTTCTTAATTGCATAATTCTTCCCAGTAGTAGGGATTTAAAAGTCCAAAATTTTGGAGCGAAAAATTACACAAATTTAGTACTATAATATCTCATTATATAAATTATTTACAGAAAAATCGATATGTAGTGTTTTTTAAAGAAGTATTGTCTACCTAATTCCAAATTTCCATTAACATGTCATTTGAAATCTATGAAAAAAATGGAATTAAAAATTATTTTTTTTTTTTTTTTATATTTTGGAAAAACTATTAATTGTATATGAAACAAATGTTTGTGATATCTCTACTTTTGTTTGGGTGACATTCCCACAAAGTTTCATGAAAATCCATGCATTAGGTAGGAAGATAACGTCACTTGAACATTGCTTTAATATCCCCGCCAATTGAAATTTTACATTTAAATCCCATTTTTCTCCCATAATATTCTGCCAAATGTAACAAAATTTGTATGGTATATGTATCACAGCTATATTAGGAAACCTGCGTATGGAATTCTTGATTGCATAATTCTTCCCAGTAGTAGGGATTTAAAAGTCCAAAATTTTGGAACAAAAAAATTACACAAATTTAGTACTATAATATCTCATTATATAAATTATTTACAGAAAAATCGATACGTAGTGTTTTTTAAAGAAGTATTATCTACCTAATTCCAAATTTCCATTAACATGTCATTTGAAATCTATGAAAAAAATGGAATTAAAAATTCAAAATAAAAAAAATTCAAAAAAATATTTTGGATAAACTATTAATTGTATATGAAACAAATGTTTGTGATATCTCTGCTTTCGTTTGGGAGACATTCCCACAAAGTTTCGTGAAAATCCATGCATTAGGTAAAAAGATGTGTTTATCTCAGGAGTGTCGCCTTAATGTTGTCTACAAAATCCTTGCTAAGATATTGAACAAGAGATTACGACTACTGTATTTGCTGAAGACACTATTGGGGAATACCAGTGTGGGTTCGGAGAAGATCGAGCAACTACGGACCAGATGTTCACTCTTAGAGTAATCATGGAAAAGTGCTACGAGTACAATGTAACGGCACATCAGCTGTATGTGGACTTCAAAGCAGCTTATGACAAGTGTGCATAGAAATTGTCTCTTCAAGGTGTTACAGGAGCTGGGGGTACCTTTAAAGCTTACAAGACTTAAGATAATGACTTTAAGCAAGTGCAAAATAAAAGCTAATGGTAAATATTCCAATGTTTTTCAGATCCATCAAGTAAGCAAGGAGATTCTTTTCACACCTACATTATTCAATTTGGCTCTGGAGGATGTCATGAGAAAGTTGCCAAGCAAAGCAGAGGGTACTATTTTCAACAGAACGACCCAAAATATGTAATTTGCGGATGATATAGCTCTGCTTTGGAGGAATAGAGGATATCTGCTAGAGAACTATGCAGTTCAGGAAAGATAAGCGGCCACGTTTGGCTTGGTCACATATAAGGACAAAACTAAATACATGATCAACACGAGAAACAAAACTAGGTGGAGAGGTACCGAGCAGTTTGAAGAATAAAGAGTAAACCAGTTTAAGTATTTAGGAGGAATGATCACTGAAGATAATATAGTGCCAACAGAGATAAAGGCAAGAATAGCTGCAGGCAACAGATATTATTACGGCTTTATTAACATGCTGCGATCCTCAAACGTCTCAAGGCAGCTGAAGTTAACAGTGTATAAAACTGTTATAAAACCTGACGTAATGTATGAGTCTGAAAGTGGGCGATAACACAACAAGTCAGAAATATCTTGCGTACATGGGAATGCAAAGTGCTGAATATAGTGTACATGGTGAAATATGTTAAAATGGCATGTGGAGAATCTGGACAAATGCAGAACTGAATGGACTCTAGAAGAACCCATCAATCCCATCAATCACTAAGGATATTAAGGCAAGGAGGTTGCGGTAGTTGGGACATGTACAGAGAATGGATGACCAGAGAGTACCAAAGCAAGTTCTAGGTACAAATCCAGAGAGCAGTCGGTCAGTGGGACGACCAAGATTAAGGTGGCAGAATGATGTAGAGAAGATTGAGAAGATTAGGATTGCGGAATTGGAGAAGACTGGCGAAATCAAGAGACGACTGAAGGAGACAGGTGGTCGGTCGATACGGCCCGGGTCCTACATGCGCTGTAGCGCCGGATAAGTAAGTAATTATTTACTAAACAGTAATCACCAGGTTTATCTCAACTTACAACTTCGTTGCTTCATAATTTAGCTATAAAATCTGGAGTTCTCTTCACATTACTACAGATAAATACAGGAAATTTTATTTATCATCCTTCATCATATACATAATCCCCTGCAATTAATAATAATGGATATATGAACAACTTATATTTTAGTTTCAATATCCTCAAAAGTATTTTTCTAAGAAAACTACAGTGATTTCCAGTTAACATTAGAAACATCTGTCTTGTCAGGTATTCAGCCGAGAGGTTGCTGGGATCCTCAAAATGTACCACTGTAGTACATATGACTAGAAAACCATAAAAACCCCCAGGCAACACTATAATAAGACTTACTCTAGCAAGTATGTGCTGACGGTAATCATTTTTCTGCCTTATCAAGTTCTGTTGTACTGCTTATGGGGAAATATTAATTACGGCTCCAATACAAATTTGCTTGTATAGTGTGATAATCTGTGATGGTTAATAAATGGTCAGATTGGTGTTTGGTATCTTGGAATAGATTAAAGAACTATGGACAGTGATAGCAGCTGCACAAGAACGGATACAAGATCACTCCAACAACCAGCTAAGTTCTTTTATCCATTCCAAATTACAAATACCAATGCAGGTCAAACGCTACCAACAACATAACAAAAATCACACAAAACAAACAATCTCGACTTGTTGTGCAAGTTACAATAAACTTCTGTAACTAAATGTGTACATATCATAAATACCTTAACCCACATATGTAAACATAGATTTAACAGAGTCCGAGGGATCTGATTATGGTTGCTTTTTGATGCAAGTGAATTTATTAATCTTGTGTAATTTTTTTCAGGGTTATGGCATAACACCCAATACAATTGGGTACAATCGTGTTGACCGAGGTTGGTTGGTTCCTCAGTTTAGGGGCTGCGACATCGCGGTCATGTAGCCCCGTGTTCTTTGGGTGTGTGTGAATCTGTCTGATAACCGGTGTAAATTGTGATGACTGTATTAGTGTGTGTTTCTGTTTCTTAATTCAAGTAAGGACTGCATACTTTGAATTATTCAAGTAGTTCCTACTTTTGCCGACAAACACCACCGTCAACAACTAGTTCAGAACTTGGCTACTAGACACCACCGCAGTCGGCTCCTGGCGACGAACGTAGGAACCTGAGCGTTGTTTACATTTTTAACCTAATTTAGCTTCACACAGGTGTAATTAGTAGAAGATTCTTTAACATGCCATAAATCTATGACATGGGACCGCCAGCTTTACTTCCCACCCGATGGAAGGCATACTGAGGGATTTTTAATGCTCTTAAAAAATCCGACGACTTCGGCCGGGTTTGAACCCTTGATCTTGGGCCTAGAAGCTCAGCATGCTACGAACTACGCCACCGAAGCCACCCGTGTTGACCGACTAAAAAGCATAAAATTTAGTTTACTAAGGCAACACTGAAAAGGGTTTCCAACACGATAATGACTGAGTGATAGTAAGCCTATGTTGTTTTGTTTTCCACATATAAGGAGTGAGTTAGTTTGTCATGACTTTTCTCAATGACCCAGTGCAGTAGCACTGACACCATGATATCCATATGTTCTGGCTGTAACTTACTCCAAATGCCATTACTCAGTACCACTCAAACCTCAGTAGATTTCATATAATCACAGCTATAAATGAGAGTGAGACATCAGCGAAAAGTCACATTTTACTCTAGCTTATGCCAACAAAAAAAAATAAAAATGCTAACAAATATTTATGGCATGACTAGATATAAAGGGCATAGCCTAAGTAGGTGTTTTGGGAAGGCCACGAACTAGAAAAATAAAGCACCTCGTGTAAAATATGCCTGATGAGGTTATATCAGTTCTTTGTTTCTGGTTAACTGTTACTGAAATACAGTGTGGGCAGAACGGGGCTATCCAATAGTCATGCCGCGGACACATCACAAAGGCTCACCGCCACATTTATAGCATGTGCCGATTACAACAGCGTAAAGTGAAGCCCTGGATGCTGACACAGCTGGCAAGATACCTTAGTTGTGATAATTAAGACTTGCTGTGAAGTACTGTAGCCTACCTTGTAGAGTTTCATCTGAACATCGTTAGGTATAGAACAACGAATTTTCCTAGTGGAGACTTGAACAATCCAACTATTCTCAAGAAGAAGTTTGCAGTAAATTTGTTTGCAAGTATCAGCGCCATGCAATTTATACTTGTGGGGGAACCTCAAACAAAAGGTATACAGAAAAAGTCTGCTTACTCTGGAAGCTCACGAGAACAAAATAACAGCTCTGATTTGAAATACAGTGCACTCCCGATAATTCGCGTGCGGATAATTCGCTTTGCGGTTAATTCGCGGGTCTCCAAATATATTTTAAATAGAAATTCTCACGGCAACTAATCATCATGCTAAGTAAAGCAATCTCTCAGTCATTTAAAAGAATTTTCGTGCGACGTAATGCGTAAAGACGAAATCATTGACATTCGAGAAGACTGAACTGCGTTTCTCTGTGATGGAACAGTAGGCCTACTTCCGCAATGTTCGAAACATACGAGCAGGTTGCCGCGAGTGGTATAGCATAGATTTCCTTTATCTTCAAAGCCCAAACAATACAAGAGGAATACGCTTTCACTGGGAACCTACCCTCCCTTTCCCAACAGCCACACTCAAAGGTCGCTGACCTGTGAGTTGTGAAGGGTGGATGCGCGGACAGCGTATTGTAATCAGCAATTATTGCGTAATGACGTAAACAGTCGCGAGACCGAGAGTGTGTTTGTTGGATGCTCTTCATGCAGTCAACCAGTCACGAGAGAAAAATACCGCTACAAAAGCAAGCTCTTGCCGACATCTGTAACGACGATATTTCGAACGGGCAAGTTAGGCGCCGATGAAGACGCTTATGATTTAAGACATGAAAGCAAAGATGAAATAGCACGGAATTTGACTGCTGGTGAGGAAAACTGAGATCCAGTTGATATCGAGTGCGGGAGTGATGCAACGGAAATCCCGAAATTTTCCCAGAGAATCTAGTCACACTTATCTCTTATATAGAAAAACGAAATGAATTTTCGTTCTCTATAACGTTTTCTTCGGAAATGTGCACTCGAAAATTAGAATAAACGATCTAAGAAACAAAACGGGATGACTTAATATATATATATATTGTAGGCATAATCCACATACTGTAGGCCTGCCTCTAGCCTAGCATTTATTATAAAACACTACAAAGTGTTATAATTATTATTTTGCGTTTCAAGCATACTTCAATATTTTAATCAATAGTTTTGTTTTTACTAGGCTTAACAAAAATAACTGCGGATAATTCGCGGTTTTCAATAATTCGCGGAATTTCGTGCATTAATTACCGCGAATTACCGAGAGTGCACTGTATAAGTAAAGATGAATTACAGAGAATGTACCAGAACTTCCTACGTCGGAGCAACATGTGTTTAAAAAATGAAGGACAGCATTTCCAGCAACTACTCTGAAAATGATGTAAGTAATTATGATTATTAAATACGTTAAAAACTGTAAATGTTTTAAACTAGTTGGGCGCTACACAGCTTCTACCATCAATGCCTTGCTCACACACAGCTAGCCACAGCGCCCAGGCCACCAGGTGGCATCTGCGAGTTTCGGTTCTATAAGGGGGGGCCTCAACTGTACAATGTGGGTCTACCCTGGAAGACCAAGGGATAAAATAACCACAAAACGTTACAACAAATGGATGGGGTACAATAGAAACTCAAAAGATTGTTGCATGCATATAATCACAAGCCACAATACATCTACCTTACCTTTTTTCACAGGGTTGCGCATCATATTTCCAACTGGAATCACAGCTCTCATAGGTCCTCTTTTCTGAGCCAGCAGGTTTGTTTGGTTTTTTAAAGGCTTCAACCTTTTATCAGATTCACTCTTGGACACCATTATTGGAACAGGTGGTGGTGGTACAAGAACAGGTAACTGGATTTTCTTAGAGCCAAATGATGGCTGTGTTTTCAATTGCAATCTCTGAATCTTTTCTTGAGAGAGTTCAAGCTCAGAATTCATAGATAAAACAGCAATGGAGGAGCTATCAGATACGGTTCTCCTTATGACGTTCTGGTGATCACTATCCTGCATCTAGAAATAGAAACACAGAAAAAAGAACACACATAAAGCAAATACCATAATAAGTACATGACAATATTATTAAAACCATAGGCTCAAAGTCAGAGTATGTAGTTTATTACATGAGCAATAGGAGTGAATTTGTCCAAAAGTCATGAGTCAATGTATCTTCATGGTTCATGACCTCTACATGTTGATTTCAGGAAATATGAAGAAGTGATTAAATAGGTTCAAAATTCAAAATCATTAGCATACCTGCCAACTTTTGAAAAGGGCTATCAGTAAAACTCACGCGCGACAAAAAATTTAACGATTTTCGACATACCCCGGCTTGACGAAAATAATAATACTTCTGGGCTACAAAATACAATAATTCATGCTTTAAACAGGATATTTCAATGAAATCATATCTACTTACATGATTTGTAGATGAACATAACAATCAAGAAGAAATCCATGTTAATCAGCAGCAGGCGTGGTGAATATTGGTTTGGAGCATACATAACAGGACTTCCTTGATAAATTAAGCCGATATACGATAATTGAAAAAGGTTTTACACAATAAAACTTGTTTAACGTAACACAGGCAAGAAATAATATAATACACACTGCAAATCACATGCTAGTTCGACTTTAAAGTCATGGTTGTGGCCTTTTTAGCTTCCAGCAAAAAGTCTTGAGAAAATGCTTTGTCATAACAGGGACCAGAACTCCTGGTCTTCAAAATAGAAATAGACTCCAGAGATTCATTGGACATGGATGACCTGAACTGTGTTCTATTTTTCTTCACAAGGCTGAAAACACGTTCACATTCTGCATTGCTATGGGGTATGGTGAGAATAGAGAGCATTACTCTAGAAATTCGGTTATACTTAAGAAGTCCATCGGCTCCACGAATTCTTGATATTTGTGCCCAACTGGAATCACTTGCAGCATCTTGATGTGCAGCCAAAGTGTCATCTACCTGAAGAGCTGTAAACTGCCTCTGAAGCTCATTCACCACCTCATCGGTAGTTTCATTCTCTTCCTTGCATAACATGATAGGAAACTTTTCCAAGAAAAAACGAACGGAAGAAAACTGTGCATCTTCAATTTTGTCTAACCTAGCAACTTGAGCATTCTTTAGCACGTCATCCTTGAGTGGAAACTTGTTGATGATGTAGTCACAGGCAGTACAAAAGTAGTTTCTCACTGATGAAAAGAAAAGGGATTTATCTGTATCCTGGAGATCATTCACTATGTTCGAAGTTTGAATGCCAATAACTAACTCATCATCACTTCTTTGATTTTGAATCAAATTGTACTCAACTTCAAGCAATGAGGAGCTTTTGACAATTTTGGGCTTAACAAACTTGGTGAACAGCTGCTTTAGCAAATCCATTAGAAGTTCTAATAACAAGTGAACTTGTGGGGAAGAAGTCTGAAGGGCAACATTCAATTTGTCAAATACAGGAATAGTCACATGAAGAAAAGTGCAAAAGGCCTTGTTCAAGTTTGAGGACAGGAACATAAACAATTTTTCCTCACGAGTTGTAGCAGAAGTCTTATTTTTTAGGATGGGTTTGTCACATTTGGAAGAATATGCTATTCTTTTAGGGGCATGTGTAGTAGCAGAATCAAGAATTCTCTTCTTCTGATACTCTTTGGATCCACTTTGTTCAACTTTAGGTATTCTGAAAGATGTCAAGCTTGTGGAAATGTTTTGGGTACATAATATTACTTCCTCCTTGAAGAAAGAAAGAAGAGGATCCCACTGGTCCAGTAGTCTATCCAAACATCTGCCTAAAGATAACCACCTAGTACATACATGCTTCAGAATTTTCTTTGCTTCCTTATTGTGCAAGTTCTGAAATTTCTGAAGGCGTTCTTTTCTCTTTACACTCTTCTCTAAGAAATAAAATATATCTACAAGGATCTCATCCACTTTAACTGGTAATCTTCCAGCACCTTTTTCAGCTGCTAGATTAATCAGGTGGCAAATGCACCCTATGATGGCAATACCTGGTTGAACTTCCTTCAGAACTGCTGAAACCCCATTTTTGTATCCTATCATAACAGGAGCATTGTCGGAGCAGAAAGCCACACAGTTTTCAATTGGTATATTATGAGAACTCAGCTGTGATAACATCAGGTTACCTATGTTTCGCCCTGTTGAGTCCCCGTCCAACGCTGGTATGGATAGCACAGTGCTCACTACTTTTTCCTGCCGAACATCATAGAATGTAACAACAATAGGATACAACTTGGCATTCGTATCATTGCTTCCATCCGTTGCCAAAGAAAATGGTCCGTTCTGAAGGCACTTAACAACTTCAGATGATGCATTTTTTGCCATTTTATTTACAATGCACGTCGTTTTCGTGCGACCACAACTATATTTCTTTGCAACTTCTGATGTGGGAAACATCTTCTTAAATAAAGCGCCAGCATGATCAGCCGCACTTAAGGGCACATTGTGTTCCACCAAAAAGGAAGTAAACAGACACTCGGCCCTAATTACGTCACTGTCAACGTTACCAGCCTTGGCAAAAAAGGTGTTGATTTTCTTGCTATCTTCCTTCGATTTAACATAACTTATGTGTTTACCGCACTTCACACGATTACTTAAATCGTTTTTTCCACCATGAGCAATATTAATATCACACGCACATACCGTGCAAAAGGCAAATTTTTCTCCCTTTCTTGATTTTAGTATGCACGGAAAATCAACCGAGTATGATTCTTTAAATGTCTGGAAGTACTGTTTCTTGTTGTATTTGTTCATTCTCGATATCTACTAAAACATCGAAAGGAACCTGGATCACTAAACGTCACATAAAATTATAACATAAATCGCATAAAACACAGCCAACACTTCATTAAAACAAGTCAAAGCACACAAGTCAAATGAACACGACGCCAACCTCGTAAAGAAAGAATATGCACATGGTAGAGAGAAAAAAACACACACGTGGAACGAATGTAATTAGTCCAAGGAATACAGGAAACTGCGAAGCACGAAGATATAGCACAAAAACTCGAACACTTCATTAAAATATGCCATAACCTTAAAATACGAAAACATTCAAAGAACGCCAACTTCGCGAACAATAAACAACTCACGTGGTCAAAGAATATCGTTTAAATCGCAACGAGCGAACGTAGGGGAACAAAGAATTTGCGAAGCAGAGCGTGTCGACACCTAAGATTCACATGGAAGAACGGTTATCCCGGCTTCAAATTCAATTACAATGACGACACAAACATGACTCGGTTAAAAGTACGAATCAACTCAAAGAACGAGTTATCGACTATCGTGGACTTGCCTTCGACCCACGCAAACAATCGATTGTACGGAAGTGGGAGGGATTATCGAATGTTAATTATCGTTTCAAATTTTTGTCCGCGAAATCGTAAAATGACACCGTTCATCCGTAAAACCGTAAAATGCTGCAATTTCCGTAAATTTTACGGATAAACCGTAAAAGTTGGCAGGTATGCATTAGTCTTCTACCAAAAGTCTGTTTTTTAAACTGCAGTACTATTGTTTAGTCTTCTTAAAAATTACAGTTTTCCTTTAAAAGCATAAATATGTATTTATATATTTGGTTAACAGATTTACACTGTATATGGATTTTGTCAACAGGAAATATCTTAAACCACTTTGGTCGAGTGGTTAAGGCTACAGACACTAACATGTCCAGCCAGGGTTCAATACTAAGAAAGGTTGTGTCTGTGTAATGCAGAGTTTATTTAACCCTTTCCTTCTCAAAGCGCCCGAATACGCCCAGATATGAAAGTCACAGCTCCCTGCTAAAGCGCCCCTGTATGTTCTGGCATTCTCCTGCCACCTCTTGTATTGGTGTGGAATTTAGACTAATTGTGAACTATAGGTAATGTGTCAGGCAGGAATAGGACAGCATTTAGAAGGCATAGTGTTGCTATTAGCGGTAACAATTAATGTTTGTTTCTTGACCTTTCTCCCAGCTGTTGCTAGGAAATATGACTGGTCTCTCAGATGTCGATGTCCTAACAGAATTGAACAGAAGCGTTGCTAGTGATTCGGAAAGCTCGTGTAGAAGTCATTTTCTGTGTGATTTAGATGTAAATGATCAGTTAAATGATAGTGACAGTGTTATTGATGAGTAAGACAGCATACTGTAAATGCCGGTGGTGACAGTGGCCTGCAATCAAGCATTCAACCTTCCCTGCCTTTTACTCTGCCAGATGATTTTACTGGCGATGGGAGTAGACATTGGGAATTAAGGACTCCATGGAGCAGGCTACCGAGATGTATTTATTAGTATATTTAAATTAGGATTTGGCAATTTTTGTAGTATGGGTCAATGTGACTAATTCAGGGAAAAATAAAAAGATGCTGAAGTGGTTCTGAACCAGGGACCTCAGGAAATAAAACGGTAAACAATGTGCATACGGTATGTGTACAGTTTGTGAAAACTGTGCAAATTCCATTACCGACACATTTTTGCAAAACTTAGTTTCATAATTGTTTTAAAATTGTGACCAGATTATATGAGGGCAGACTTCAAACCAAAGACCCCAGGTGACTTGATTTACTGTGGGTCATTGCAAGACTGTTGGTAATTCACATGTAAAATTTTATTTTATTTAAATGTAGTGTATTACAGAATATAGTTCCAATGTTATGTGTAAGAGTTTATACCCATGCACAGAGTACTTCATATTCTAAAATAATGGGTGATTTCAGGGGATATCATGCCTGGAAATGCAACAAGGAAAGGGTTAATCTATTTTATTTCCTTTAATTTCTAGCTTTATAAGGGAATCTACTGAGTAAATCAAAATGAACCGTTCTGTTAACCTCAAGGGATGATTTTAATCATTTGAGGGAGTTTCTGATTTTTTCATCCTTCTAGTTATTGTGGTTCATGGTGTACTCACGTCCTAGTTCGTGAACTATGGGCAGAACTGAGTGACCTAGTAAGTGGTCCGGACAGACGGGACAGCAGTTACTATGGAATAGGAGTGGGCATATTGAAAATATTCTGAGTCGTGACCCTCCAAGTGAGGAACTACAGAAAACCACTTTTGAATGGCTGTGGAAGGATTCAAACAAATTTGTCAGTCATCCTCAGGAGGTTGAGTGTGCTTGTTTCCAGCCATCAGATCAGAATCTTTGACAGAGATGGGAAATTGAACCTAGAACCATTGGCACAGGGTCATGACAGATAGACTAGCTCAGGTCCACTTCAACAACATGGTCGTAAAGTTAGCATTAAAAATCCACAAATTCACTCATGAGAGTAGTATTTAAGTAACTTACAACAGAGTAGGGCACATAATAGAACAATGCAAAAAAAGTCTAGCTTACCACAGAATTTTCTATGAAAACAAGCATAGGAAAAAAATTGTGATTGCGAATTATTAAATGAAGTAATACACAGGTGGTAATGTGTTTAATAACCGTAAAAATGGCAAAAAAATGGTTTTTGAACTTGTGAAATTTCGCTAATTTTGCATAAAACGCAAATTTCACATAAAAACGAGAATTTTAGCTTTTTTCCCCGTTTTTTTTCTTTCTTTACAGTGCACTTCCGATAATTCGCAGCAATTAATGCACGAATTTCGGCGAATTATCAGCAATCATGTTTTTAAGCCTAGCAAAAAGAAAACTATTGATTAAAATATTGAAATGTTTTTTTGAACATGCAAAAAAATATATAATACTTTATAACATAGTATTGTAAGACACACTATGTGGATTATACCTATATTAAAAACTAAGAAAAATTACTGTCATCTTTTTTTGTTTCTTAGATGGTTTACTTTTTCTAATTTAAGATTGTACAATTCTGAAGAAAACAATATGAGAACGAAAATTCATCTCGATTTTCTATATAAGAGATAAGTGTGACTATAGGCACACTAGCTTGACTGTGGGAACTTTCTGGATTTCAGTTGCATCACTCCTTCACTCGATATATACTGGATCTTAGTTTACCTCACCAACAGTCAAATTCCGTGCAATATCCTCATCACTTTCATGTCTGAAACCATGATTGTCTTTATCGAAGTCTACTACTGAATGTCACTTTCTTCTGCGTCTTGATATTCATCCGGGTTTTGCCCTAATGTCATCGTAGTGAGACCACCTTGCCCGTTTGAAATATCGTCACAGAAGCCGACAAACGCTTGTTTCTGTGCGAGTGTAGTAACGGTAATCTTCTCCCATGACTTGACTGCATGGAGAGCATCCAACAAACATGGAAAGTTCGGAAACTTAACAGTAGATAGCGGGCCTCGCTCTCTGCATACAGCGATCTTTATCAATCTGAGCGGTCATCCTGGTAAGTTACTTAGTTACTGAGGTTTTAAGGGCCAGAACAGCGATGTCATCTGCCCCTTTATCCTATTAATAGACGCGTGGCATCATATAATGAGCCTTTTAGACATGAATATCCAGATGGCAAGTATCCAGATCAAAATGTGCCACTGTTTCCTGAACCAGTCTTAACCAGGTGGTCTTCTTGGTTTCGTTCTGTAGTGTACATGTTGAGTACTTGAAAAATATTGTGCAATTTATGAATGAAGTAGTAGGGACCGATAACTTTGGTGTTGATTTTCTCAACATTGTTTCAGATGGTGAAATACTTGGGATTCAAAGAATTTGGCACAGACATCACTGAACTCATCCCTTGATTAGAAGGCCAGTCTTATACAACTGTTCACCTTCTAGATGGACATCTACGGAGGATTCATCAAGCCCTTAAACTTGCTGTTTCTGGAAATTATGTTACCAACAATACGGAGCTGTTGGAGGGTTGTGGAAATGTGTTAAAAAAAGGGAAAATAAATTCAGTTTTAGTAAACGCTGGGTCCCATGCTCTTAGAAAATTAATCGGCTTGAGATCGGTTGACCCTGGGAACAAGATTTACTAATGTGTGCGTTTGATCCAGCAGAAATACTACTCTCTAGTCTCTAATGAAAGATGTATAGCCTCCTGGTTAATGTACCTTTTCCGAAATGCAACTCAAACTTTCATATAAACCCACTTTATAAATACGAGTATCTGCATTCATCAATGTGAGCTATCACACAAAGGATAAAACAAGTAGTTCCGTGAAGAACTATACAGCCTAAGTTCATGTATCCTACGTATGTTAATTGCCTCTATCAACATACTAAACTTCAGTTTGATTGCTGTAATAGATTCATAGATATTGAGAACAGTCTAAATATTTTGGATGGTCTCCATGTTGGATTTTTATGTAGGTCTTAAGAGTTATGTACTATTGCATGAAGATTATTATGTAGGTATAGTATTCAAACTTCAATCGCATGATGACACAAGAAATGAAAATCAGATTTCAAAATTTCGCACAGCTGCCATCTTGCGGTTATGAAAGCAATTGAAATAAATTATATGCCAGTGGATTAAAATTTATATAAGCATTTACTGTACCAAGTTTTACTGCGCTCGGATGGTTAAATCGAGAGAAACGTCCATTTAAATATTTATACTTCGTGCTGCCGCCATGTTGGATTTGTACTCGCCAGGTTATTGGGCTGTATACTTCGAGCATGTCCTGAACGAACTCAGTGAGAGTGAGGGTGGGCAGGATGAGGACATCTATCAAGGGGGGGCCCGACCCATTAGTCGAGGCGCCTTCCAGGGCTGAAGTAAGCGAAGCCATCAAGCGTTTAAAGAACAACAAGGCGCCGGGCGAAGACTTGATCACGGCAGAGATGTTGAAGAAAGGTGGCAGCTATCTTCATGGACAGCTCTATACTGTGATCAAGAAAATTTGGGAAGAAGAAAAGATGCCTGATGAGTGGGCGATAGCCATCGTATTTCCTGTGCACAAGAAGGGCTCGAAGCTGAGATGTGACAACTACCGAGGTATCTCACTCCTCAACATGGGTTACAAGGTGCTAACGAGTATCATCGCAGCGAGGCTACAAGAGTTTGCGGAGCAATGTCTTGGGGACTACCAATGTGGTTTCAGAAGGAATCGCTCAACCACGGACCACATATTTACCATCCGATGCATGCTGGAGAAATGCTATGAATTCAACATACCGGTCCATCAGTTGTATATCGACTTTCAAAAAGCATACGATAGCATTAAGGGGAGTTTTCTGTATGAAACATTGGACCATCTTGGAGTGCCTAAGAAGATCATCAGGCTAGTACGGATGACACTTACGAACACTAAGTGTAAAGTAAAAGTTCAGCAAGAATATTCTCGTGAGTTCAGAGTCAACCAAGGCTTGAGGCAAGGTGACCCACTCTCCTGTGTTTTGTTTAACCTAGTATTGGAAAGGCTTATTCGAAATATCACTATAAGTGATAAGGGTACAATGCGCAGTTTTGTTGGATATCAGAGTGAAGCGGCAGGAACACTGTTTAATAGGTCAATCCAGTGTCTTGCATATGCGGATGATGTTGCGTTGCTGGGAAGGACATCAGAAGATGTGAAGAGGGCATTTGTTGAATTAGACCAGATGGCTTCAGGAGCTGGGCTGAGGGTGAATAGCACGAAGACAAAGTATATGACCACCGTGAGGCAGGGTGAGGTACCTCAGGAGCTTGTTATTGATAGTAATAAGACTTTCGCTAAGACCAGCACTTTCAAGTACCTTGGATCGACTATCACCGAGGGATCTGACTGTCTCGAGGAAATCAATGAGAGACTGCGCGAGGAAATCAATGAGAGACTGCGTGAGGAAATCAATGAGAGACTGCGCTCCGGGAACCGAAGCTACTTCAATCTCTCCCATCTGCTGCGATCAAGAACGCTATCACGCAGTTGTAAGAAAACTATCTATAAGACAATCATCCGACCTGTTGTCACCTATGGGTGTGAGACATGGGTGTTGACTAGGAGGAATGAGGATTTGTTGAACAGGTGGGAGAGGAAGGTACTCCGTAAGATCTATGGACCTGTGTGTGATCGTGGAGTGTGGCGCCTCCGCACCAACAAGGAGATCTATGATCTGTATGGGGACCCTACTATCGTCGCAGAGGTCAAGAGTTCCCGGATTCGGTGGCTTGGACATGTCGAGCGAATGCCTGAGTCAAGGATGGTGTATCAGGTCTTCCATGGGCGGCCCACTGGAAAGCGAGGACGGGGGCGACCGAAAAAGCGCTGGCTGGACGATGTCGAGGAGGATCTCAGGATGCTACGTGTCAGAGCTTGGAGGAGGCGTGCACGGGATAGGAAAAGCTGGAAGACTGTGGTGGAGCAGGCCAAGGTCCTTCATGGACTGTAGTGCCACGGGGTAAGGTAAGGTAAGGTAAGGTTATTGGAAGTCCCATTGGTGAACTTATGTTCATAGCCTCTATCAACATACAAAATTTCAGTTGGATTGCTATCATAGATTAATAGATATTGAGAACCATCTAAATATTTCGGTTGGTCGCCATGTTGGGTTTATATATATGCAGGCCATAGAGTTATGCACTATTAGATGAAGATTTTTGCGAAGGTTCATTATTCAAACGTTCACTTCAATCGCATAAAGAAATAAAAACTTAATTTTAAAATTTCGGACAGCCGCCATCTAGAGGTTATGTGAACAATTTAACTAAATTAGATGCCAGTGCATTACAATGTGTATAAACATTTACTGTACCATATTTCACTGCACTCAGATGGCTAAATCGCGAGATACGTCTATTGAAATGTTTCACCTTCGCTTGGCCGCCATGCTCATTTTGTATTTTACAGGTTTTTGGAAGTCTCATAGGTGAACGTCTAATAGTACCCTTTATCACCATACACAATTTCAGGGTGATATCAGTAATAGTTTCGGATATATAAAATGCCGGTGAAATATTTTGCACAGCCACCATCTTGAGGCTATGTAGACAATTGAACTAAATTAGATGCCAGTGCATTACAATTTTTGAAACATTTGCTGTACCAAGTTTCATTGCGTTTGGATGGTTAAATCACACGAAAAGTCTATTTAAAAGTTTCAACTGCCCTTGGCCGCCATATTCATTTTGTATTTAACAGGGTTTTGAATGTCTCATAAGTGAACTTTTAGTAGTGTCCTTTATTTCCGTACAAAATTTCAGGTTGATATCAGTAATAGTTTCGGAGAAATATTTTGCACAGCTGCCATCTTGAGGTTATGTAAACAATTGAACTAAATTAGATGCCAGTGCATTACAATGTGCATAAAAATTTGCTGTACCAAGTTTCATCACATTTGGATGGTTATATCGTGAGAAAAGTCTATTTTGCTACGTTTCAACTTTGCTTGGCCACTATGTTCGTTTTGTAGTTAACAGGTTTTCATAAGTGACATAGGTGAACTTGCCTTTGGTTGTGGCATCATACGCAACCATTAACCCGGCTCAAGGGAGATAGGGTCACCTTCCCTATCCTCCACTTGAGTAATTCGTGTCTGGCGCATCCACGTTGCGGGGGTGGGTATCCTCCACATCAGTAGGCCGGTGTGAAAGGAGAGCTAAGTTCAGGTAAGGACCCAGTCCCACGGGGTATAACGTGGAACCCATGCCCAGGGTTACGGGTGAAGACCTTAACAGCATCTTCGGCAGAGAAGGAGACCTTTGGAAAGGCGGAGATGGTGGACGAGGCAACCAATCCTCTCTGGGGAAAATTAGAAGAGGAAACCACTGCCTTGTGGTGAAGAAGGATCTTCAAAGGCTAAGGGAGTAAACCCCGAAAGAAAATCCTCAGATGCGTTAGGCTTAGCAGGCCAGCAGATGAGTAAAGATGTTAATTGCTTTCAACAATAAAACGAGCCTCGGAACACAAAAACACCGAACTGACAAATCTTCTCAAACATGTACAACGTATGATGACCGTAAGGCTGATGTTCATGTACGATGTTCTAAGAAGAAGAAACCCAACGTAAAAAACCCTAAACACCGAATTGGAACATTAAATATCCTGACTCTGAATGGTAGAACCGAAGAACTAATAGATATGATGGAAAGGAGAAACCTCTGTATTCTTGGTCTGAGTGAGACGAAGTGGAAAGGCAAAGGAATAAGGAAATTAAGGAAAGGATATAAACTGCATTGGAATGGTCATAGAACGGAAGCCAAAAATGGTGTAGGTTTTATACTAAGAGAAGACATAGATGTTATTAGTGAGGTAATATACTTGAATGAAAGAATTATTAAACTGGATATATCACTAAACAAGAAAGTGCTGACAGTAGTTCAGGTATATGCCCCACAGACAGGCTGCAGTGAGGAAGAAAAAGAAAAATTCCTAACTGATCTAGAAGAAACTATAGAAAGAGAAGAAAATGTAATTATAGTACGAGATCTGAATGCCCAAGCTGGATCAGATAGACTAGGATATGAAAGCGTACTGGGTCCACATGGTTATGGCAATAGGAACCAAGAAGGTGAAAATCTCCTAGATCTGTGTCTAAGGAGTAGATTGAGAATAAACAATAGTTGGTTTCAGAAACAGCTAAGTCACAAACTAACAAGATATAGCTGGAACGGAGAATCTAAGACTGTGATTGATTATATCATATCAGACTATGAAGCAGGGAAGATCATCTGTGATGTTCGAGTTATACCAAGTGAAAGTCTAGACAGTGACCACAGATTGCTCCTTGCAACAATTAAAAACATTGTAGTTCATAAACCTCAGTTCATAGAAATAGCAGGAAACCAAAAATTAGGACATGGGAATTAAAGAAGACAGAGAAACAAATAAGAGTACATGAAGAATGTGGGCAATAAGTTACCATCAGACTCGTTACAGGAAGGAAATGTTGAATGGATTAGATTTTTAGAAAGTATTGTCGCAGCTGCTGTAGAAGTATGTGGCAAGACTAGCAACAAAATAAAGGCAAAAGAAACCCCTTGGTGGAACGATAGGGTGAAGAAAGCCGTAAAAGAGAAGAATGAAACCAGGAAAGCCAGAGATAAAGAAATGCAAAAAGGAAGTGGAAGAAATGAATCCAGTGTGAATGAATTACAGCAGAAATACAGAGATCTGAAGCTACAAGTTAAAAGAATTGTGGCCGAAGAAAAACATAAAACTTGGACTGATTTTACAGATAAACTGGAACAGGACAGCAAAGCCAACTCTAAACTACTGTACCGAACAATAAGAAATATAAGAAGAGACTTTGAATACATAACAGCAATAGAGAAACCAGATGGCAACATAGTCAGGGAAGAGACAGAAATAAGGAAGGTCATGAAATCTTATTTCGAAAAATTATACAGCAGTACAGGAGTAGACCCCAACGATGGAACCACAAAGGTCAGTTTATGCTGTAATGAAGAACTAGATCAAGAGAATCCACCAACACGGAAGGAAGTAGAAATAGCCCTTAATAGTATGCCCAAAGAAAAATCGACAGGATTTGATGAAATCAGTGCGGACATGATCAAAGCAGCTGGTCCACTAGGAATACAGTGGCTTCATAGAGTAATCGGTGCAATATGGAAGGATGGAAAAGTTCCAGATGATTGGAAAAAAGGAATAATAGTACCTCTCTTCAAAAAAGGAAGCCGAAAGAAATGTGGCAATTATAGAGGGATCACTTTATTGTCTCATAGCCTGAAAATATTTGAAAAAATACTTGAGAAAAGGCTAAGGAAAATAATAGAACCTCAACTGCAGGAAGAGCAGTATGGATTCAGAGAACACCGTGCAACTATAGATCTCATATTTTCCCTCAGAATGCTGCTAGAAAAGCACTGGGAGAAAGGTAGACCCCTAACACTTGTATTTTTAGATCTTGAAAAAGCATTTGATAATGTCCCAAGAAAGACTATATGGGAATGCCTAAGAAAGAAAAACGTACCCGCGGGGCTAATCCAGAAAGTTAAAATGCTTTACGAGGGTTGCCACAGTTGTGTTCAGATAGGAAATGGCAATTCTGACTGGTTCCAAACAACTAAAGGAGTTCAACAGGGCAGTGCCCTCTCGGCATTACTTTTTATCACTGTAATGGATGCAGTTATGAAAGGAATAAAGCATAACAACAATACAGAAATCAGCGCATTTGAATTTGCAGATGACGTAGTAATTTGGGGTAATACAGATAAAGAAGTACAGGAGAGGTTGGCCACCTGGAATAACTGTCTAAAAGCACACGGATTAACAATAAACAAATCAAAAACGGTAGCAATGTCAGTCAACAGACAGAACAAGAAAGGAGAAATAAGGCTTGAAGGTACACAGCTTGAAACAGTAGACCAGTTTAACTATCTTGGGAGAATTATTTCAAGCAATAACAGGATACAGCACGAGATCAATAGCCGAACCCAAAAAGCAACCCAGTTCTACCATCAAGTTCGGAACCTACTCTGGAACGAACAAGTCACCTTGAGATAAAAACAGACGCTCTATCAATCCTGCACAACAACCAGACAGATAGACAGCAAACTACAAGCTGTAGAAATGAAGTTTCTACGTACAATGGTCCAAAAAACTAGGAGGGATAGGGTAAGAAATGAAAAAATTAGGGAAGAAGCTGGAGTGTACCCAACTTTGAAAGAAAAAGTGACAAGGGCCCGTTTGAGATGGTTTGGCCATGTCAAGCGAATGGATGAGGGAAGGATAGCAAAACAAAGACTACACACAGATGTGGTTGGTAGAAGGCCGGTAGGAAGACCAAGGAAGAGATGGCTAGACCAGGTGAAGGAGGACATAGGAACAAGGGGAGTTAGCTGGGATAGAATCCTGAATGAAGAATGGTACATGGACAGAAGCAAGTGGAGGGCGCTCGTAAACTACACCCGGGCAACTGGAGTAGAAGACAGATGATGATGATGACATAGGTGAACTTCTAGTAGTGCCCTTTATCACCGTACAAAATTTCAGGGTGATATCAGTTATAGTTTCGGAGATATAGAATGCCGGTGAAATATTTCACACAGCCGCCATGTTGGATTGGTGAGACATAATAAAATTTGAAGCCACGGTCCGGGTCGGCTGAAATAGTACTATGACCTTACTGAGTATCATTGAAATTGCTCCAGCCGTTTAGAATTTATTAGGGGGGCACACACATACACACACACACACACACGGACAAAGGTGATCTAATAAGCCTATTTTTTCGTAAATGAAAATAGGCTAAAAATACACACACACAGATCTTACCTCAGGAAGTGCTCCATCAAATGACTTGCAGGCCAAGCTCTTGACTGAAGGATGATTTGCAAGAATGTCTGCCAAATTGTTCTGTCCTTGGAGATTCCTGTTGTACTTTTTTGGTTCATCAACCTCACAAGAATCAGAAGTTGCAGGTTGAAATGTCGGAACATCTAATCTACCACTTAGGAAGTTCTCCTCATCACTTGCTGAAAATGCAATTTAAATTCTTAAAACACACGTGTTCATTATCTTGTTTCATAAAATAACTTTACACATAACCCACCAAAAATTGCAAAAATATTCCAGTCAGAGAGCCTTGAGAGCTATATCAAATATTAAGGACCTGCTGCAATTGGTTGAGGGGTGTTGGGACCTTGAATCTATTAGGTCAGTCTATTTGACCTGATCCATTTAAGCATTGGAAATACAGAATGTAGAAGAGGATAGTTGAAGATTGTAATTCATTTTGAAAATTAAAGTAACAGTATAGTAGCATGTTGTTTGGAAGTGTTACTCTATAATGATGCAGGGGTGTTTATGGCGGCTCCCCCAGCTTGGTAATCGCCCAATCTGCCTGCTTGTGTATCCTCTGACTGATGGTCGACTGATTATAATTTTTGCAATTTAACACTGCGGACATACCAGGGTGCACCTAATATCATGTGCAATGCTCGGTTCTGAACAACCTGCAGCTTATTGATTTTTGAGGGAACTACGTACCCCCAAGCTGGGTAGGAATCAGACCCGAGTTTCCGCGGTGACAGTCAAGAATAGTTATTGTTGTTTTAAGAGGCGGAACTACGAGGTCATCTGCCCCTCTTAACACAGATTAAAGAATACAAATTTTGAATTGAATTAAAAATTTTGAGGTGGACACCTAAATTTAAAAAGACCAAAAATTAATAAAACAAAAACAAAAAATTAAATAAAAATAAAAATTATAAAAATAAACAAAAATTACGGAAAAACAAAACATCATCATTCAAAAACGAACAAGTCGTTGAGTCAATGATCACCGGAGAATTTAGATTGCTGGCCCTAACCCACTCTCACTTATAAAGCAGATAACACGATCAGCAGCCACCGCGTCATCGGCTAATATAAGTTTGAGTGTCATCTGCAAACCAAGGTTTCTTCGTAAGTCAGTAAGATCCACACACTCGGTGAAATTGTGGGCCACGGTGAAAACGGCTCCACAGGTACAAAATGGGGGGTCTTCCCTTCTCATCAGATACGAGTGGGTGGATCTTGTATGACCTATCCTTAGCCTACACAAAAAGACGGACTCTCTCCGTGACCGGAAAGAGCTCCGTCACACGGTGTAGTTCCCTTGATCGCTCCCAGTTTACTGGTCAGTGGGTCAGCTAGCCACTGACTCTCCCAAAAAGCCAGAACTTGTATGCGTAACTGAGAGCGAATATCTCTAGCGGGTACCTTCATTGGTCGAGGTGATAGTGATCACGCCTCTTTTGCAGCTTGATCAGCTAACTCGTTTCCCGCAATTCCCATGAGGCTTGGAAGCCACAGAAAGGTGATTTGAGTGTCAGCATGACACAGCCCGGCTAGTAGGTCGTGGATTCACTGCACTAGGGGGTGTTGCGGGAAACATGTAGCAATTGACTACAACGAACTCAAAGAGTCGGTACACACGAGAAAGTGGATTCGTGCATCCTGTAGTGCAAACTGCAGAGCTTCATAGATGGCAACGAGCTCTGCAGAAAACACACTACAGGCCTCAGGCAAAGAGATCTTGTTATTTGCACCATCAATAACGTAAGCACAACCCACTTTCTCGTCCACCTTCGAACCATCCGTGTAGAGAATGCCAGCGTCCGAAAATTGGTGAACTAGGCTGTGGAACTGCCTCCGGTAAACGGAGGCATCCGTGCTCACCTTAGGACTTCGGTGCAGATCTAACCGAATTTCCGGATGCGGGATTTGCCACGGAGGCACCTCGCTATGTGTCCAGATCATACAGGGACCTACAGCCACTTCTATTTCAGTACACGAGCTATCAAGTCTAATACCAACCGGCCGAGTGGCACGAGGCCGGTTGGCGTACCCCTGGTGGTTTTGGGTACCGAAGAGAGCTTGATAGGTCGGGTGTTGCGGCATTTGACGCACATTGGCAGCATATGCTAAAAGCATATGTTGGCGTCTATAATTTAAAGGTGGAACACCCGATTCGGCGAGTAGGCTGGGTATCGGGCTCGTCCGGAAGGCACCGGTAGCCAGCCTAACGCCACTATGGTGCATACTGTCCAGCATTTTCAAGGTTGCCGGCCTTGCTGAACCATATGCTGCAGAACCATAGTCTAGCCGGGACAGGACGAGGGCTTGGTAGAACAGTAGCAACCCCCCACGTAGTGCCACTAAGAAACTTGAGCATGTTCAGTTTCCTGAGACACGCCGTTTTTAGTTGCCGTATATGGTGCTGCCACGTTAATTTGCTCTCAAAATGGAGCCCCAGGAAGCGTTAAGTGTCAACCAACGGCAATGCAGCATCCCTGAGATGTAGTTAAGGGTGTAAATGTAGCCTCTGGAGCCGACAAGAATGTCAATTAATATGATAAAATTGGTCCGGCTAGATCAAACATAAAATGCCAGCGTTTCGCCCCGGTGTGCCGTTGGGCTCGTCAGTTGGTACAGACACACCTCACCAATACGCATGGCTAGCACATACTGAGAAGGCCATCACAAGACACAAAATACAAGTACAGGGTGTCTACTGTAAGGATGAAGTAAAAATTAGTTACTTTTAGGTACCTTTTAGTTACCTTTTAGTTAATTTTAGTTACCTTTGAATTCAAGTTACGTCTGCGGTCTACAAGCATAGGCGCTCATCACGCGGTGAAGAAAAACAACAATGAACTGTTTTTAAAGAAGTTTTTTATTTATCGTATGGCTTTTAGTGCCGGGAGTGTTCGAGGACATGTTCAGTTCGTCTGAGTCTGTAGCTGCTTCCAACGGACACCCTTAGGGTGAGCTACAAGTTCCGTTCAATTTCAAGTTGCTACCAGATATCAATGATACCTAGTGGTGAACGTTGGAACTTTGACAGAGCGTTCCGACGAAATATAACCTAACAATTTAGCTTCACACAAGTTTTGTCTGTGGCAGAATCCTTTACATGCCATAAATCCATGACATGGGACCGCCGGCTTTACTTCCCCTACGAAGGAAGGCATACTGAAGGATTTTTAACGCTTTTAAAAAATCCGACGACTTCGGCCGGGTTTGAACCCGCTATATTGGGCACAGCAGTTCAGCATGCTACCAACTACACCACCGAAGCCGCTTTAAATGAAATTCACATGATGTTATAAAAATTTTTAAAATAATAAATATATACTAGATATTTAATATCCAATGAGTTGTTTCAGCTAATATGTCGTCTTGTCCACAATATGTTGTTATTATTACGGTACCGAGAGGTTGCTCAGCTCTTGACCATTTGGCGAGATTTCCTTCGTCCCCGCGGTAGATCGCGAAGAAATGTATGCGATGTTACACGATCGTCACCGTATTCTGTCTTCGCAGTCAAATGCGGAGAAATATCGAGATGTTACACGATCGGCGCTGGTCTCAGTTGTTTGGTGAGCTTCCCGTAGTTTTCACGATAGAACACGGAGAAAAATCGCGATTTAGATCATCGGCGTCACTTTTAGTCATTCGACGAGATTTCCATTGTCCTTGAGTTCGGACACAAGAAAATATAGCATTATTACGCAATCGGCGCCACTTGCTGTCCGTTTGACAAGAATACAGTTGTCCTCGTCATTGAATGCGGAGAAATATCGCGATGTATCGCAATCGCTGCCGCTCTCGGCCGATTTACGTTGTCCTCGAGACATTATGCAATCGTCGCCGCACCCGGCCGTTCAACGATTGTCTGCCTGTCTGTCTGTCCTGATAGAATGGCGAAGGCAAGCTCAAGGTTGGGCATGGTTAAAATTCACGCGTAGTTATGAACATGTTGTTCGGTCGGCGCCGTGATTTCCTTTGTCCCTATGCTGTAGTTGGGAGTTCATGAGTTCAGGGTGGATCACGAGGAGGATTTAGTATTTCGATGCTACGTAGGCTGCCATTTTTAAGTGGATTGATGTACTTCTCGCTCCCCGCACGCTTTTAAGTATACGGTCATGGGAAAAGTGACAAGTAGGTTTCGTGATGGGTGCCCAATCACCTTCGACAGGATTCCCGCAGTCCTCGTGGTCACAAGTTCACGATAGGGGACGGGTTTTATGATTTTACGCAACTGACGTCGATATCGGTCCGTTTGACGAGATTCCCGCAGGCAAGTCGTGTGCTCAGCCGGCCGTCTTGAGAATGCGATTTTGGAGGATGAATGTTCGAAGTAGGTACGGTATCCAATATTACGAATTGTTCTGAGAGGATTGCACGAATAATACGACAAGAGGGCAAGTTTTATTTCGATTGAGAACCACGAATTATCAACAAGTTATCGAAATAATCGGATAGATTATATATCCGATGGAACGAAAGTTCGAAGGAAAAATCGACTTATAACGGAATTTCGAATTATCCATACTGAATGTCGCAAATTTACTTGACATATTTTTTAAATAAGTTATATGTATTTCGACGATTTTTCGTAGTTTTTTCGAAACGGTAACATTTCGCAAGATTGCGACATTAAATTGTTTCGCGTTATTCCTGGACTTCAATTTGACAGTTTCCAAATCCAGAAATGAGAGATTTCTTTTTAGTTTCGGAAGTATTCGCGAATAAACGTCTCGCGAAAAGTCAGGTTTCCTAATACAGTAACACAGAAAAATATTTCACACGAAACTTAAGACTAATTCTTGATGCCGAAAATATACGTTGAACCGATGTATACCGCTCAAGGTATCCTCGGTATGTATTTCCTTGAGGTCGGGCACGGAGTACTATGCAATAGGCACGGCGCCGCTTGCGTGAAACTCGCAATCTCTGAGCCTAGCGGCGCGAGTTTAAATGATTCAACCCGCCTTCAGAAAATTTTCGTTACCCGTTTGTAAAATTCGTTACTTTTTCGTTACTTTCGTTACCCATTTGTAAAATTCGTTACTTTTTCGTTACTTTCGTTACCGGTAGACACCCTGAAGTAGTATTGACATCACGAGTGATGCCAATGTGCTACGGAAGTCAAGCTCCCTTTCATAAAACAAAAGCCTTACCTTGGCAATCCAAATAGGTTATGAACATTCCCGAATGGGAATATGATGTTATTTCCGTTTGATCAGATAAATTATCAATTAATATGATAAAATTGGTCCGGCTAGATCAAACATAAAATGCCAGCGTTTCGCCCCGGTGTGCCGTTGAGCTCGTCAGTTGGTACAGACACACCTCACCAATACGCATGGCTAGCACATACTGAGAAGGCCATCACAAGACACAAAATACAAGTAGTATTGACGTCACGAGTGATGCCAATGTGCTATGGAAGTCAATCTCCCTTTCATAAAACAAAAACCTTACCTTGGCAATCCAAATAGGTTATGAACATTCCCGAATGGGAATATGATGTTATTTCCGTTTGATCAGATAAATTATCAATTAATATGATAAAATTGGTCCGGCTAGATCAAACATAAAATGCCAGTGTTTCGCCCCGGTGTGCCGTTGGGCTCGTCAGTTGGTGCAGACACACCTCACCAATACGCATGGCATCAATTAATATGATAAAATTGGTCCGGGAATGTTCATAACCTATTTGGATTGCCAAGGTAAGGTTTTTGTTTTATGAAAGGGAGCTTGACTTCCGTAGCACATTGGCATCACTCGTGACGTCAATACTACTTGTATTTTGTGTCTTGTGATGGCCTTCTCAGTATGTGCTAGCCATGCGTATTGGTGAGGTGTGTCTGTACCAACTGACGAGCCCAACGGCACACCGTGGCAAAACGCTGGCATTTTATGTTTGATCTAGCCGGACCAATTTTATCGTATTAATTGATAATTTATCTGATCAAACGGAAATAACATCATATTCCCATTCGGGAATGTTCATAACCTATTTGGATTGCCAAGGTAAGGTTTTTGTTTTATGAAAGGGAGCTTGACTTCCGTAGCACATTGGCATCACTCGTGACGTCAATACTACTTGTATTTTGTGTCTTGTGATGGCCTTCTCAGTATGTGCCAGCCATGCGTATTGGTGAGGTGTGTCTGTACCAACTGACGAGCCCAACGGCACACCGGGGCGAAACGCTGGCATTTTATGTTTGATCTAGCCAGACCAATTTTATCATATTAATTGATAATTTATCTGATCAAACGGAAATAACATCATATTCCCATTCGGGAATGTTCATAAACTATTTGGATTGCCAAGGTAAGGCTTTTGTTTTATGAAAGGGAGCTTGACTTCCGTAGCACATTGGCATCACTCGTGATGTCAATACTACTTGTATTTTGTGTCTTGTGATGGCCTTCTCAGTATGTGCTAGCCATGCGTATTGGTGAGGTGTGTCTGTACCAACTGACGAGCCCAACGGCACACCGGGGCGAAACGCTGGCATTTTATGTTTGATCTAGCCGGACCAATTTAACATATTAATTGATAATTTATCTGATCAAACGGAAATAACACCATATTCCCATTCGGGAATGTTCATAACCGACAAGAATGGACGACGGAGGTTTTCGCTGCTGAAAAACGAAAACCCCGGTCGTGAGCCCACCCGTCGACCCGGTTGATAGCTAGCTACAATTGCCGCTCACTGCGTATCGTGCATTCCAAAAACATTCAGTTGGTCACTACTTGCTTCACTCACTCAGCACATTCCTTCTTTCACTGACTGAGTGTCGCCTGCTGCAATGACAACCATTGGCTGCGGGAAGCTGATATATTTAAGTTAGGAATAGGCGGACCCCACATGCGTACTGCAAGACCCCTCGCACCCCGTCGCAGCGTGCTCAACTGCCATCTCCTGCAGCGATGACAGTAAATCGTCTACATACAGCGATGGAACTACCGCGGACCAGGAGGCGGCAACAATGCCGATTATAGCAATCGCGAACAAGGAGACACTCAGCACAGAACTCTGAGGAACTCCATTTTCTTGCGTATAGTATTGGGATAATGTCCTACCGACCCTTACACGGAAGAGTGGGACGGACATGAAATTCGCAATGAAAGTCGGTAGATTACCACGGAGTCCCCACTTGTGAAGGGTGGAAAGGATCCCGTAGTGCCATGTGGTGTCGTAGGCTATCTCGAGGTCAAAGAAAACCGTGACTAGGTGCTGCTTTCGGAAAAATGCCTCCTGTATGGCGCTCAAGTCGCACCAGATGGTCAGTGGTGGACCTATGAGAGCGAAATCCACACTGGTACTCAGACAGGAGACCTTTCTCCTCCAAGAACCACACCAGTCGACGGTTCACCACCTTCTCCAGCAGCTTACATAGGGCATTTGTCAGACAAATGGGCCTATAGTTGCTTACAAACTTGGGATCCTTTCCAGCCTTGGGAATCGGTATCACGCTCCCCTCTCGCCATTGAGATGGATACTCCCCTTCAATCCATATACGATTGAAGAGGATCAACAGTTGCTTTATACTGGATTCGCACAGATGTTTTAACATTTAATTATGTATATTATCCGGTCCAGGAGCAGTATCCCTGCACAGTGCAAGCGCACTTCACAGTGCCCATTCAGAGAATGGTACATTGTAGTACTCCGAAGCAGCAGTGGCAAAGGACAAGGGGTGAGTCTCTGTCTCCCGCTTCAGAGTCAGAAATGTAGGATCGTAACTCCCAGAGCAGGATACATTGGAGAAGTGCGAGCCTATACTGTTGGCAATGGCGAGATGGTCCGTGATGATGTCTCCATTGATGGATACTCCGGGTATCGACAATGATGTCGGGAGTCCGGAGATCCGACGAAGCTTTGTCCATACTTGAGAAGAAGGAGTATGCGCCGTCATAGACGACACATACTTTTCCCACGTCGTTTTCTTACTCTCCCGAATCAGATAACGGGCTCTAGCACGCATCCTATGGAAGGTGTTCACTTTTCAGTGAAATTTACAAAGTTCACTTATTTTTATTATAACATAACCTCTCACCTGTCATGTCATTCCATTTTTCTTCAATCTGTTCTTGCTAGCACGTGTTCCATGGCACTGTAATGATTTCCGGAACTAATGTTGGTCACGAGGTTCATTTTCAGTTGGCCCCTTGCTCTGATTGGCCTCAGCAGTTTTCGAGAATCTTCCATGCTCTCGGATTGGCCGACGCCACCTGTCCGCGTCACGCATTCCGCGTGATCTCCGGTATATAGCCTGCCCTGGCCTACATCAACTGTCTGTCTCGTCTGTCTCCAGCAAGTCACAAGGCCAATCACTCGTCGTCAGCTGTCTTCACGCTTTTTGCACAACGCTTGAATGTGCCTCAACGCTGTGTGCTAATACATCGCAAAATGCTTCTAGTCAAACCAGCAGTGCATTCTAAAATCTACGAAATCTATTTAAGTTAACATCGATACTTGGCCTACGTCAGTTTGTCGTGAGCAAGAAAACGATAAACAAATTTTCTTCTGTGCTGGGCACGAAGTCTTCAACATTTCCAAGACGGAAAAAAGTGATCAAAACCTAGTTCTACAAAGTCTATATAAGTTTACATCAATGATTGGCCTACGTCAGTTTTGTGCTGGGCACGAAGTCTTCAACATTTCCAAGACGGAAAAAAGTGATCTACACGCTCTTCCTCTATTTATATTATGTGGAAATTCCTCTACACCAACGCCAAAAAGCTAAGTGTTTATTATAACCTCAAAAATTTCTAAATCTTAAAAATGTATCTTTCTTTTTAGGGTTATGTTACCCGACTTAAACAACTTGTCAAACTATGCCAAACTCAACTTATTTCTTTCTATTAAGTGGTTTAAGCATGTATTATGCCTTTAAATTGTAGGCTATGAGAAAACGGCTGTTCTCTCTCTTTCGCATGTTAACTTTCCTTCAAACCAAATCATTCTTTTCTCTATTTTTGTACAAACTATTGGGCTTAACACCAGTTCACCTATCTGACGTAGTGAATGGCTTGTTCTTCATTTAATCTATCAAAGTGTTCTTGGGAATGCTCCCATTTCAATTGTAAACAACCTCGCCTTGTAACTATCAGGCAACTAGTGGGATGCTATCCCTACTGGCATGTAAATATTGATTTTTCTGTAAATAAACTAGCATACTCTCTGTGTGCAGTCCTAGGCTAAATTTTAAGTCTTCATTTGAGCACTATAGTTACTCACTATTTTACCCTGCATAGTTCTACTTCAGACTAACTGGCCACAAAGTGGTTACTTATTCTCAGGGTTCTTGGCATTTCAAACTCATGAAATCTTGTTCGCCTGTTGTTGGCCTGTCAAAGGTCACATTTCCCTTACATATTTATATATTTCTTGTTAATCTTTTTCAAGCTTATGAAATCTTGTTCGCTTGTTGTTGGCCTGTCAAAGGTCACATTTCCCTTACATATTTATATATTTATTGTTAATCCTTTTCAAACTTATGAAATCTTGTTCGCTTGTTGTTGGCCTGTCAAAGGTCACCTTTCCATTACATGTTTATATATTTATTTATTGTTAATCTTTTTAAAGTTGGTTTTTGAATAAAATACCACTGTTATTGGCAAACTGTTTCCATTCCTATTTACTCATCAATGTTCAATCTGTTCCTATTTAGTAAAGTTCATTTTCTTATTAGACTAGAAGCTTCACTTCTAGTCCTTCCCGAAAAAGGAGGTCTCGCATTGACAGATCCTATCCAAATTGGTGCCGAAACCCGGGACCTTTAAATAACCTTCATAATTGTTTATTGTATGAAACAGGTTGCCAAGCCATTCGATAAGCTATTGCAGCTTTTCACTTCTGTCACTAATGCTAATTGTGTTTTTCAGCTATCGCTATGAAAGCTGTGTTGGGGTGAACGGAGATGTCCCTTGTTACCACCTCTACCAGTACCACTACTACTACTACTACTACTACAGACGCTCGGCAGTCTAGCAGATCGGTGAGTGAAAGTACTCAAAGTTCCGCCATGTCTCTTCCTAAAGAGCTTGTAGCCAAAAGAACCGCCTGTAAAAACAAACTTACTCGTTTTCAGCAGTTTTTAGGTTCCAAATCTTTTGATGATCACAATTATGACGTTCTAGTTCAACGTTTTAATGTTTATCAGCAACATTTTCAAGAGTATGATGTGTTGCAAACCGAAATTGAAACAATCGAGCCTGATCAAGAACAGGATCGTAGTTCTGTTGAAGAACTGTATTACAATATGTATGGCGAAGCTAAGGATTTAATTAAGCAATTAGCAACCCATCAAAACACCGAAGTTAGCAAACCGTTTCTTCCTAAAATCCAACTTCCTACCTTTTCCGGGGAGGAAAAACAGTGGGATTCCTTTTTTGAACTTTTTTCTTCTCTAATACATGATAATAGATCATTCCCTGAGATTCAAAAATTTTATTATTTAAAGTCTGTTCTTCAGGGTCCTCCTTTAAAGTTAATTGAAGCTTTACCTCTCACAACCGAAAATTACTCGGTAGCTATTGACCTCATCCAACAGCGATATGGCAATGCCAAACTTAGAATTCAACGCCATATGAACGCCTTGTTTAATTTACCAGCCTCACGCCCTGATAATTTATCATCCCTTAGAAGTCTGGGAGACACCGTTGAACTTCATGTAAGAGCCCTAGAACATCTTAAACAACCTGTTGAACATTGGGATCTTTTTCTTATACATCTCACTACCTCCAAATTTGACCTTAATACGCGTAAAGCATGGGAATCCGATTTAGTGGACAAACCTGAACCCACATTTAAAGTGTTGATCTCTTTCATAAAGAAACGTTGTCAATTTCTTTCTGCTTTAATCAATAAAGCTGAAGGTTCCACTGATGTCAGTAAAAGTAAACCCACCAAGCATTTCTCGGAAAAGTCTTCACATTCTCATGTTTTCTCTATACAAGGTAATAAAACCTCATGCATTCTTTGCAATAATTTGCACCCTTTATATTTCTGCAATACCTTCAAAGGCCTTTCAGTTGACGATCGTAGAAAAGCTGTGTCGCAAACCAAATCTTGTTTCAACTGCCTCTCTTCAAAGCATATCTTAGCGGACTGCCCTTCAAAAGGAGTTTGCATGCATTGCAAGCTAAGACATCATTCTACCTTGCGCCGCTTCGAAAAGCCACGGTCTATTCCTGGAACAGTTTCAAATCCTAATGCCCAACCTGCGCTGAGCCTCACTAGTGATGCTTCTCCACCAAGCTCTTCTGTTTCTACTGTAAATACCGTTGCCCAATCCTACAATCAAACAACCCCCTCATGGCGTAGTGCTCAAGTTTTGTTATCTACGATCCAGGTCCAAGTTAAAGATTCTTCCGGCAATTGGCACTTAGCACGAGCCTTGCTCGACAATGCGGCAACTCATGACTTCATAACCTCATCATTAGTTGAAAGGTTAGGTCTCAAACCACTCTCCACCAATATTGAAATATCTGGTATCAACAACAGCAAGTCTACTTCCTTAAATTATGTCAAGCTGCAGGTGAAAGATTCAGTCCAATATGGCACTAACTTTCATCTAAACTGTCTGTCCATTCCGAGTATTGGCAGTCCTACTCCCAGTCGCTCTTTTTCCATTGACGAATGGAAATTTCCCTCTGATCTAAAACTGGCTGACCCTCAATTCTATAAAAGCTCTCACGTTGACATTCTTTTTGGCGCTAACACATTTTGGCAAAATCTTCTTCCGTCAAGGGTTAATATTTCATCTGGTATCTACGCCCACCATACTAAATTTGGCTGGCTTATCACAGGTTATATTCCTCTTCAAACTGTTCAAGGTTCCTCTCAATGCCATTTCACTAATGCAGATCTTCATCAGCGTCTGGAAAAATTTTGGCAAATCGAGTCCATTGAATCTGCTCCTTCTCTTTCATCAGAAGATGAATTTTGTGAACAACATTTTTTAGAAACCACTGTTCGTAACCCAGATGGCAGATTTATTGTCACAATGCCACGCATTTCTTCCCCTCCTCCTTTATGTGATTCCTATCCGAAAGCTCTTAAAGCTTTATTTGCAGTTGAGAATCAACTCAAGCAAGATCCTTCCACTCGCAGACAATACCTTGAATTCATGGAGGATAATGAAGCTTCTAACCATATGGAGACTGTTCAAGATTTCAACCCTTCTTTAGATTCAGTGTATTTAAATCACCATCCCGTTTGGAAGAATCCCTCCACCAAAGAAAAGATAAGAGTTGTTTTTAATGGTTCTGCCCCTGATGCCAATGGCATTTCCTTAAATGACACTCTCCTATCTGGACCTGCCATTCAGTCTGATCTCCCGTCTATTCTTTTAAATTTCCGTCTATTTCCAATTGGAATCGTAGCTGACATACAACAAATGTATAGACAAATTCTGATTAATTCCGAACAACAAAATCTTCAACGAATTCTCTGGCGTGATGCTCCTACCAAAACCATAAAGATCTTTAAATTAAAAACCGTAACGTATGGGCTTAAACCATCGGCTTTTCTTGCCATTCGTACTTTGAAACATCTTGCAGACCAAGATGGTCATCTGTTTCCTTCTGAAACTCCTATTTTGTTAAAAAATTCCTTCTACGTTGATGACTTTCTTTTTTCTTTCAAGAATGTATCTGAGGCTATCGAGCTCTCTCAAAGTTTAAAAACTTTACTTAGCAGAGGAGGATTCTTACTTCATCGTTGGAACTCAAATTCTGAGGAACTTCTATCAAATCTCTTGCCACATTGTCCTGTTGATACTCCAGTAGAGCTTTGTAAATTGGAGGATGCTACTAAAGTTTTGGGAATACACTGGTATCCTAAAGCTGACTCATTCTTCTACGAAGTAAATTTGTCTTCCTCACCTCCACAAACCAAAAGACAAGTGCTATCAGAAATAGCTAAGATATATGACCCGCTTCAGTTCATTGCACCCGTAATTGTTCTAGCTAAAATCTTTATGCAAGAGCTATGGTCATTGAACTCGGATTGGGATGATCCCATTCCTCCTTCGCTTTTACAAAAGTGGCTTACCTTTCGGCACAGTCTTTCTGATCTCTCATTAATAGACATTCCTAGAGTGCTAGTTCCGTTCTCTTGCTCTCTTGTCTTGGATTTGCACCTTTTCGCTGACAGTTCGACCAAAGCATACGGATGTTGTGCTTACATTGTAAGCCGCTCCCCCTTTTTCTCCAATTTGATATGTGCTAAATCTAAGGTTGCGCCTTTGAAACCAGTTTCATTACCTCGTCTTGAACTCTGTGCCGCACTACTTGCTGCCGAATTAGCTAACAAACTCAAACAAACACTCAACTGTAAGTTCTCGCACACATATTTTTGGACAGATTCCTCTATTGCTTTGGCATGGATTTCTAAACCTTCTTCTAATTGGCAAACTTTTGTAGCTAACAGAGTTGAGAAAATTCAAACTGTTTCTAAACCAGAACAATGGAACCATGTTTCTAGCAAAGACAACCCCGCCGACCTCATTTCTCGTGGTTGTTCACCTAAGTCACTATCTCAATCCTGTTTGTACTGGCACGGCCCTTCATGGCTTTCTGAAAGAATTCAAAACCGACCTTCCAACTCTAATTTCCCGTTAGAGGATATTCCTGAAATCAGCAAAAAAGCTTCTGCCTTTGTAACTGCCAACACTCCTTCCTTGTTGGAACGTTACTCTTCTTTTCAAAAACTAGTGCGCGTCACTGCTTATGTGCTCAGATGGAAATTTTTAGTACTAGATCAACCTCTATTCCCTCAGCCTTTTCTTTCGGCTGTTGAACTGCAAATTGCCACCATCAAAGTTCTTTGGCTCACCCAGAGAGAGGCATTCTCAGTCGAAATAAACATATTGGCTAAAGGTAAAACTCTCAAGAAACACAGCAGGCTTTTTGCCTTATGCCCTTTTCTTGATGACGATGGTTTGTTAAGAGTGGGCGGCAGACTTTCTCTTTCTGACTTCTCCGATGAAAAAAAGCACCCTATTATCCTTCCGTCTAAACATCATGTTACTCGGATAATCATTCGTCAGTTTCATTATCAAAACTTGCATGTTGGTTCTAGAACCCTTCTATGCTTGATACGGGAAAAATACTGGCCTATTAATGGTTTACACGAAGTCACTTCTGTTATACATAAATGTATTACTTGTTTCAAAGCTAAGCCTAAACCTAATCAGCAACTCATGGCTGACCTTCCCCCATTTCGTTCAGCTCCCTGCAGGCCTTTTTCCTTCACCGGCATTGATTACGCCGGTCCGTTTGTGTATCAACAAAATCACCCCAGTGCTAAAAGGAAAATCCTTGGAAAACTATACGTTTCTCTATTTGTCTGTATGGTCACCGGCTCTATTCATCTTGAGCTCGTAACTAGTGCCTCCACCTCATACTTTCTTTCCGCTTTCTCTAGATTCATTTCACGAAGAGGCATTCCTTCCGAAGTCTTCTCTGATAATGCCAAAACCTTTGTTGGAGCTTCGCAGCAATGGTATAAGGCCCTTTGTTCCCCTCGTGCGAAAGAACAAATCTCCAATTACTCGCACTTAAACCAATTCAAATGGCATTTCATCCCTCCTTATGCTCCCCATCATGGCGGACGATGGGAATCTTGTGTGAAACTCACAAAAAATCATTTAAAGAAAACTCTAGGCTCTAGTATTGTAACTTACGAAGAATTCAATTCTTTAATTATACTCATTGAGGGAATTGTCAACTCACGACCTCTTTCTCCTCTTTCCAACGATCCTTGCGATTTCCTTCCTTTAACTCCAGGTCATTTTCTGGTGGGCAGTTCCTTAGCTGCGTCTCCTCCGTTGCTTGATCGTAAACTTGATCTGTCTTTGCCTATCTTGTGGAGAAAGATAGAATCCCTTAAAGCTCAATTTTGGAAGAGGTGGAGACTTGAGTATTTTCACTCGCTCCAAAGGAGGAACAAGTGGCAGCTCTCTCAGCCTAACCTTCAGGAGGGTGATTTGGTTCTTCTCAAAGACCCAAGTCCTCCTCTTGTATGGAAAACTGGTCGTGTTATAAAATGCTATCATGGCAGAGATGCTAGAGTTCGAGTGGTCAAACTTAAAACTTCATCAGGACACTGTGTTCGTCCTATTTCAGTCATTTGCCCTCTGCCACTCTAGCTCTTCTCTCTCATGTTATTTTTGTTTAGTTTTTTTTCTCTGTTGCCCCTCTGGCAGTATGTTCACTTTTCAGTGAAATTTACAAAGTTCACTTATTTTTATTATAACATAACCTCTCACCTGTCATGTCATTCCATTTTTCTTCAATCTGTTCTTGCTAGCACGTGTTCCATGGCACTGTAATGATTTCCGGAACTAATGTTGGTCACGAGGTTCATTTTCAGTTGGCCCCTTGCTCTGATTGGCCTCAGCAGTTTTCGAGAATCTTCCATGCTCTCGGATTGGCCGACGCCACCTGTCCGCGTCACGCATTCCGCGTGATCTCCGGTATATAGCCTGCCCTGGCCTACATCAACTGTCTGTCTCGTCTGTCTCCAGCAAGTCACAAGGCCAATCACTCGTCGTCAGCTGTCTTCACGCTTTTTGCACAACGCTTGAATGTGCCTCAACGCTGTGTGCTAATACATCGCAAAATGCTTCTAGTCAAACCAGCAGTGCATTCTAAAATCTACGAAATCTATTTAAGTTAACATCGATACTTGGCCTACGTCAGTTTGTCGTGAGCAAGAAAACGATAAACAAATTTTCTTCTGTGCTGGGCACGAAGTCTTCAACATTTCCAAGACGGAAAAAAGTGATCAAAACCTAGTTCTACAAAGTCTATATAAGTTTACATCAATGATTGGCCTACGTCAGTTTTGTGCTGGGCACGAAGTCTTCAACATTTCCAAGACGGAAAAAAGTGATCTACACGCTCTTCCTCTATTTATATTATGTGGAAATTCCTCTACACCAACGCCAAAAAGCTAAGTGTTTATTATAACCTCAAAAATTTCTAAATCTTAAAAATGTATCTTTCTTTTTAGGGTTATGTTACCCGACTTAAACAACTTGTCAAACTATGCCAAACTCAACTTATTTCTTTCTATTAAGTGGTTTAAGCATGTATTATGCCTTTAAATTGTAGGCTATGAGAAAACGGCTGTTCTCTCTCTTTCGCATGTTAACTTTCCTTCAAACCAAATCATTCTTTTCTCTATTTTTGTACAAACTATTGGGCTTAACACCAGTTCACCTATCTGACGTAGTGAATGGCTTGTTCTTCATTTAATCTATCAAAGTGTTCTTGGGAATGCTCCCATTTCAATTGTAAACAACCTCGCCTTGTAACTATCAGGCAACTAGTGGGATGCTATCCCTACTGGCATGTAAATATTGATTTTTCTGTAAATAAACTAGCATACTCTCTGTGTGCAGTCCTAGGCTAAATTTTAAGTCTTCATTTGAGCACTATAGTTACTCACTATTTTACCCTGCATAGTTCTACTTCAGACTAACTGGCCACAAAGTGGTTACTTATTCTCAGGGTTCTTGGCATTTCAAACTCATGAAATCTTGTTCGCCTGTTGTTGGCCTGTCAAAGGTCACATTTCCCTTACATATTTATATATTTCTTGTTAATCTTTTTCAAGCTTATGAAATCTTGTTCTCTTGTTGTTGGCCTGTCAAAGGTCACATTTCCCTTACATATTTATATATTTATTGTTAATCCTTTTCAAACTTATGAAATCTTGTTCGCTTGTTGTTGGCCTGTCAAAGGTCACCTTTCCATTACATGTTTATATATTTATTTATTGTTAATCTTTTTAAAGTTGGTTTTTGAATAAAATACCACTGTTATTGGCAAACTGTTTCCATTCCTATTTACTCATCAATGTTCAATCTGTTCCTATTTAGTAAAGTTCATTTTCTTATTAGACTAGAAGCTTCACTTCTAGTCCTTCCCGAAAAAGGAGGTCTCGCATTGACAGATCCTATCCAGAAGGTGATAAGGTTGGCCATAGTGTTTTGCCTCCGGTAGCATTTGAAAGCACGTCGACGATCTTTAATGGCTGCTGCAATCTCGGCTGTCCACCAAAGGACAAGCTTCCAGCGTGAGTTGCCGGATGAGGAAGGTATTGTTTCCTCAGCAGCAGCCAAAATACCATTCGTTATGTGAATGGTATGATCGTCGACACTCTCAAAGGTATCTTCGGCCGATCAGCCCGACGGAGAAGTCATCGACTCGGTATCTCGATGGCTCCCTGGTTCAGAAGAGTAACGATAATTGGAAAATGGTCACTATTACAAAGGTCGTTGTGTACACCCCACTGTAGCAGGGGAACCAGCGCACGACTGCACAAGGTAATATCGACACTTGAATAAGTGCTGTGCGCAATAGAGAAGTGCGTAGGTTCCCCTGTGTTCAACAAACACAGGTCGGGCCGCCTGATCAGCCTCTCAAAATCTCTCCCTTTACCGCTAGCGGTAGCGAAGCCCCAGATGGTGTTGTGGGCATTAACATCTCCCAGAAAGAGAAAAGGATGGGGGAGCTGAGAGACTAGATCCACCTGCTGGTTGTAATCCGGTTGAGAATCCGGCGGGATGTACACGTTACATACTGTTGCCATTACTGGCAACGAAGTACGTACTGCAACTGCCTCTAGCTGAGTACGCAACGGCACCTCTTCACTAAGGAGGCTAGAGTGAACGAGAGTGCAGACGCCACCATGGGCCACAGCTCCGTCCACCCGGTCTTTAGAGAAGAGTTTGAAGTGACGCATTGTTGTCTCATGTCCAGGACGAAACCTGGATTCCTGAAGACAGACAATGGTTGCCGTAAACTGAGATATTAATTGGCGTTTGCCTTGGAGGCTGGATTTAGACAGCTCCTTAACCCGGTCCATGAGTCAATCCTAATTGACTACATGGATAATTCTTGCCAGGCGCGTCCACGTCGCGGGGGTGGGCAACGGTACTGTAATATACCATGGAACTACAGTACCGGCTAAGTTCTGGTGAGGACCCAGTCCTATGGGGTATAACATAGGCCCCGTGCACAGGGTTACGTGCGAAGACCTCAACGGAATCTACAGCGGAGAAGATGGACTTCAGAACGGTGGAGATTGCGGAAGAGGCAACCCAGTACTCAGGGAATAGTATGAGTACAGCATCAATCGGCAGCGTCTGTTTCCCATGTTAGGGGCGGCTGCAAGGGCGTCTGTTCTCCATGTTAGGGGCGGCCTGAATAATAGCTGGCAGTAGCTTCATAAAATGCCTTTGGGAGTGGCGACCCCATCGTAATAATAGCCTAAAATGGATATGGCACTTCCAATGATTCGGAAAAGGTTAGGGCGTACCCTGCTGGCGACGCGCAGTTCCTTTGGTACTGGGGGAACTGTGAGAAATGGGCGACCAGTAACCAAAATGAAAGTGGGAATCATGAATGTCATGACCCTGACAGGCAAGGTGGAGGAGGTGGTAGACTTCATGGAGAGGGAGAAGGTTGGAATGATGGGGCTGAGTGAAGTGAAATGGATAGGTAAAGGAAGGAAGAAATTGAGGAAAGGATATACATTATACTGGAGTGGTGGCCAAGAGGCAAAAAATGGCGTGGGACTGATAACCTCGAAACAACTGGAGGAGTATGTTGAAGTGGTAGAGTGTTGAGTGACAGAATAATGAAAATTAGAATGAAGATGAAGAATGACGTGATGGACTTCATACAAGTGTATGCACCACAGACTGGAAACAGAGAAGAAGATATTGAAGTATTCCTGGAGGATGTAGAAAGAGTAATCTCAGATGTAGAAGTAGTGATCATGGGAGATATGAATGCACAAGTCGGAATTGAGATACAAGGAAAGGAAGAAGTCGTTGGACCATATGGATATGGGAAAAAGAACCGGGAAGGAGAGGAACTTGTAAACTTTTGTGAAAGGAATGGACTGATAGTGGGTAATTCATGGTTTCGGAAGAAAAACAGCAGGAAAATTACGAGATATGGGTGGGGTGATAGAAGAACAAAATCAGTAATTGACTACTTCCTGGTGGAAAGGACAAATCGCAGAAAGCTGATGGATGTGACAGCTTTACCAGGTGAAGCATTTGATGGGGACCATAGAGCTGTGGTGGCAAAATTTAGATGGGGAAAATTGGAAAACCTAAAGGAGATCAGAGAAAGTAAAATAAAAGTATGGAAATTGAAAGACAAAGCTGTACAGGAAGATTTTCAGGAGAGATTGAAGCAACAAATCCCAGTTACTGAAGTGGAAAATATAGAAGAGGAATGGTCCCACTTTAAAAAGGCATTTGCTGGTGCAGCAGAGAGTGCTTGTGGTAGGACGTCAACAAGAGTGAAAGAGAAGGAGACACCGTGGTGGAATGAGGAAGTGAGGAAAGCAGTGAAAGAAAAGAAGTCTGCATGGAAAGAATGGAACCGAGATCAAACAGAAGAAAGCAAAAGGAAGTACCACGACAGCAAACGGAGGTGTAAGAAAGTGGTAGGAGAAGAAAAGAAGAAAAGTTGGGAAGAATTTACACGAAGAATGGAAACAGATGTAAGTGGCAGTAAAAGGATGCTGTATGGGCTTCTAAGAAGTAAGAGGAAAGAAAGAGTTACTACAAAGCTGGTGAAAAAGGAAGATGGAGAGTTGTTAACACACCCAGAAGAGATAAAGGGACGATGGAAGGAGTATTTCGATAAGCTATTGAATGTGAGCAATTGTACTGGTGAGATCGAAGTGACACAGCCTGACGACTCTATAACAGAAGATGATATAACAATGCTGGAGGTGGAATTAGCAGTTCAGAAAATGGAAGATGGGAAAAGCAACAGGGGTGGATGAAATCAGTGTAGAGATGATAAAGGCTGCTGGACCTGTTGGTATGCAATGGCTGTATCGACTGCTAAAGTGTGTGTGGAAACGGAAATGTGTACCAGAAGACTGGGAGAAAGGGCTAATAATACCAGTGTTTAAGAAAGGGGACAAGAAAGTGTGTGATAACTATAGAGGGATCACCCTCATATCACAGATAGTAAAAATACTGGAAAGGATATTAGAAAGAAGAATGAGAAGAAAGGTGGAAGGAGAGTTGCAAGAGGAACAGTATGGCTTCAGGAGTGGAAGATCCACAGTGGACCCAATCTTTAGCTTGAGGCAGGTGATGGAAAAGAACTGGGAATATGGAGAGGATTTGATCATGACTTTCATAGATCTAGAAAAGGCATATGATAGTGTCCCCAGAGAGAAGGTATGGGAAACCATGGTTAAGAAGAGACTGGGAAGAGAAATGTTGGAAATGGTGCAAGCAATGTACAACAACTGTGTTAGCAGGGTACTGACCCCAGTTGGAAAGACAGATTGGTTTAGGAACAAGACTGGACTAAGACAGGGGAGTGTGCTGTCACCTCTTTTATTCATAATGGTAATGGATGAAATTGTAAAGGAAACAAAGGAAGCATATGGACATAAAGAAATGAAGTTACTATTATTTGCAGACGATATTGTGGTTTGGGGAAAGAACACTGAAGAAGTGCAAAAACAACTAGATGCACTGAACGAAAATATTCAGAAGTATGGCCTGAAAATCAGTATAGAGAAAAGCAAGACCATGGTGATGACAAGAGGGGAAAGACAAGGAAAGGGCACTGTGAAAATTGGAAGTCAGAGTTTGGAAATTGTGGACACGTTCAAATACCTAGGAAGTGAATTGATGCAAACTGGTAGGTTGGACATGGAGATTGACAGGAGGGTACAGCAGAGCAATGCATTCTATCAAAGTGTAAGAAAACTTGTTTGGGATAAGGAAGTACCAAGGAAAAGCAAGGAGGTAATGTATAAAATGTACTATGTACCCATATTAACTTATGCAGCTGAGACTTGGACCCTGACGAGCAGGCAAGAGAGTAGAATCCAAGCCAGTGAAATGAAATTCCTAAGAAGTATGATAGGTAAGACAAGGAAAGACAGAGTGAGGAATGAAGATGTTAGGAAGGAAGTTGGGATGGCAAAACTAAATGAGAGAATTGAGAAGAATAAACTAAGGTGGTTTGGACATGTAAAGAGGATGGAGGAAAATAGAATACCAAGACAGGTGCTGGAGGCCAAGTGCAAGGGTAAGAGAGCAAGGGGAAGACCTAGAACAAGGTGGATCGATTCAGTGAAGAACAGCGTGAGAAAAAGGAATCTGGACTGGGACAAGATCGTGGAAGAAGAATTGTGGAAGGAAAGAGGAAAGTGGAGAAGTGCCATAAATACCCCGACCCGGCAGGAGCTGGATAAGGGGAAATGATGATGATGATGATGATGACTTCAGCTAGATGTCGAAAATAGCTATTACAGTTCCATTGTAATAGTGCCATGGTGTGGACTTAAGTAGAAGTGGGTCTTCTACTTATGCTTGACCGTTTGCCACCCTTCCCCATCTCTAGCTGGAGATGATGGGGCAGGAGAGCACACCTTAATCTCCACATCTCTGTCCAAAGACGAAGAGACTGGATCGGGCAGTCCCCTGGATGGTGCGCGGTCCTCGTCGGACCTCACGAGTCTCGCTCTTGGGGAAGAGCGAGAGCGGTGTCGAGGGACTTTCTCCCGGTCCGAAGACTGGGTGCCTGTCCCCGACACTTCCCAAAGAGATTTCTTCTTTAATCGGCGCTGACGTCTATTTGGGGAAGTAGGTGGTCCCTTCCCCACAGACGCCAGTACCTTAGAAAACAAGGCAGCTCCTGCTGGCACCGTTCCACTGGTGGTGGTGGGAGTGGGATGGCCAGCAGATACCTGAGCAGCCCTGTTTTTAGGAGAGGAAGAGAAACGGCGCTGAACCGTTCCTGTCTCCTCCGGCGATCTCTTTTCCTTTCTATAAGGGAGTTCCTTCATTGGCTTCAGCCAGCTTCGCTCCCTTGATGGTCGTGGGAGCGGAAAGGCTAGCAGAGACAGCAGCCACTCCGTCAGCAGGAGGGCGAGAGAGACGGTGACGCACCGTCTCCCTCTTCTCCCCTATCTCTTTCGTATTAGGTGGGCTGGAAGAAGGACCAGCCCTGGTCGGCAAAGTCTTCTTTCCCCCTTTAGCTGGGGAGACTTGTTCGCCGACTGTTTCGGAGAAGAAGAGGACTTCTTCTCAGAAATCGCCGGTTTAGGTGAGGCCGAAGAAGGTTATGGGACTTTCTTCGGGCTGACAGTGCTCGAAGGTACAGCGAGGGGAGATTTTAAAATACTCGTATAGGTAGAACTTGAGGGTACTGCACTCGAAGAAGCGGCAGGGGTGATAAGGGGCGTCGCGGTAGGGGTGATAAGGGGCGTCGCTGCAGCTGCGAACGATACCCGAAATTTGGGGGCATTCATATCACGATACCTCTTGCGATCGTCGTGATATGAAAGCTTCGTCATTTCGCTGTCAAGCTTGTCAAGAGTCCTGATCTCCTGGATCTTGGCTTCCTTAGTGAATTCAGGGCACTGTTTTGACCATGGAGAGTGACTTCCTTGGCAGTTGGGACATATCGGGGGAGGTGTACACCTCTTATCACCCATCACCCTCATGTGTCCCCTTGCCACACTCTCTACATATGGCCTTCGCAGTACTCCTGGCAGAAACATGCCCGAATCTCTGGCACTGGTAGCAGAGCATAGGTGGAGGGATGTACGGTTGAACGTCACAATGATAGGACGTGACCGTCACCTGCTTAGGAACCACATCACCCTCAAAATGGAGAATGAAAGCGCCAGTAACTACGCTTTTCTCTCCAATCTTTCGGGTGATGCGCCTAATTTTATTGACGCCTCTCTTCCCCAGATCCCACATTAGTTCAACGTCGCTATTAAGAATGAGGTCGCGGTGAAATATAACTCTGCAGACCTTATTCAGCGTTCGGTTTGCTGCCGGCTAACAGTATGCAGCAAGAGCTGCCCGTTCCGGAGCTTGGAAATTCCGCTCAGGACACCAAATTTCCCCTCGATTTGTTCGGGAAAGATAATAGATTTAAAGAGTTTAAAATCTTCCCTGTCTGTCCTGGTAGCTACCAGGTAGCGAGGAGACTTGTCAACGGGGAATCTTTGATTAAAGGCTTCATCCCAAGGCGTATACACCTTGGGATTAGCTCGACACTCTAGAGACGGCTTTTTGAGGGTGCCACCCTGTACAGGTGTCCGTGAGGGCTTAGAAGGCATCCCGGACGAAATCCTCCCCGAATACTGCCCACTCCGAACGGGGTCCATCACTGTGGGCGCCACCCAGCCAAGGCAATACCTACCTGGCATAGCAGATATTGCCCGGGGTCCCAGTGCCTCGAACAGGCACTTCCCCCTCGGCATGCACAGTGATTTATGCAGCTCCAGTATTCGGCCATGCAGGGACCTTCGCTGTAAGGCGGATACTAATGAAAGGGTACATGGCGCACCAACCTGACGGGATGGGACATACCGTCTAGGCTTTCTGGCCAGATGGCCAAGTTGGTGGCCCTTCTCCTAACAGCATGCATGTTTATTTCTGTAGGACAAACCAGAACTGGAACCAGAAATACAAAATCGACCTTTATAAGGCCCCCTCTAAGTCGCCTTTTACAACAGGCAGGGAATACCGTGGATGAATTCTGCCTTCCCCATCCACAGGGCGTCTGAACAAATCAAAAACTGGCAAGTTATTCGGCCATGTCAGCCTTATTAGTCGCCTCCTACGACAGGCAGGGCATACCGTGGGTGTATTCTATCCCACACCCACACGATGGACAGTCAAGAATGCTAGCCATTACACAATGCGGCAGACTACTGTAATTATTACTTGTAACTCGGTCAAGAGCAAAAATATTTTTAACTGCCAGAAATATTACCAATCTGACTTCCAGAGTCTTGAGTCTTCACAAGACGTGCACATAGCGACGAACTGTTTCGTCAATAGCACTCTGAAGGTTAATATAGTCAAAAGTCATTAATTTCCTATGTTATCAATAGAGAATACTTTTTGTCACTTAGGGAATTAGAATGATCAGTCAATCATGTCCACGAGACTGTTTGCCTTGAAGTGTCTAGTCTATTCTGTGAGCAACCAAGGCACTTCTACGATCCACTATGAGCAGTTAACACTGCAGCCTCCTTAGCTTCCACACCTCCCACCTTAAAATCGTTATGTGACGCTTTGAAGCCATCTTTCAGTGTTACCTGTACAAACCATCAATTTATACTTTTCAGTTGGTCAACATGCTATTTGCCCAATATTGGGCCAATTTAAGGATAAGTGAGCAGGATCTGATAATATTTGCTTGATGAACAAAACTACTCATCCAATTAAGTGTTTTATTAACCTGGGTTATGAAAGGAAGGGAGAAGAGCAAAATACATGCCAGTGAGATGAGGTTCTTGAGAAGCAGTATTGGAGCTACAAAGATGGACAGAACAAGAAATGAGAGACCAGAGAATTAATGAAGGAGGAACCATTACAGGATGGTATAGAGAAATCTATACTTAGATGGTATGGACATGTGAAACAAATGGAGGAGAAGAGGATGCCGAGGAGGATACACGAGACAAAGTGGGAAGGAAAGAGACCGAGAGACAGGTGGCTGAAGGGGGTGGAAGAAAGCGTGAAGAAGAGAGGAGAAGACTGGACAAGGGTGGAGGCTGAGAGATGGTGGGAAGACAGAAGATGTTGGCGAGGCTTGTGTTCCAAACAGACCCGACCAGTGGCTGGAAACTGTGCAAGATGATGATGATGAATAACAATAGATTCATGTACAAGTATTTACTTCAGAATCTAGGAAATTAATCGTTACTTCTTGGTCAATCTAATTGGGTACAACCCTATTGATCAACCGAAAAGCGACTATTAATAGACTACTTCGGAAACACTACAAAATAACTTCTAATAATTCAATTATATATACAGCCTTATCTAACAGGCTCATCTCTTCCCTACGAGTACCCTTTTGCCACTGCTTCTTCAATTTCCCTCAGCAATCAGTTCTGCTACCTACGTATTTGTTACCTCTAAATTGCGTGTGAGATATCCTCAACCCACCGAAATCTTACTCTCTGACAGAGTTTTGTTGCAGCACTAACTTCTTTCGAGTAGAATACAGTAAACCACAACTGCCAATTCATTGCAGTGACCTTTCTACACCTTGGCTTGAAAAGCTTCTACAGTAAATCCCTATTTATTAACAATTTCGTATAGAATACAGTAAACCACAACTGTCAATTCACTGCAGTGACCTCTCTACACCTTGGCTTGAAAAGCTTCTACAGTAAATCCTTATTTATTAACAAACTCGCAATAAAAAAAGGCCAGATCTAGTAACATGTTATTAAAGTTGGCAATACTGCCCCAGGTTGATTCTCAACTTTGAAAGCATGCTGCAGGAGAATCAGCTCCATGAAGTGTTAAGAAACTCAAAGTGTACTCATTCTAATAGAAATTATAATGAATGAACACAGAAAAAGAATTATACTAGAGCCATCCTTACTTCTGACTTGAAGTTTCAGTGCTATGTCACAACTACACTCTAACCAACCAATCACAGGCAGTCATTCAAATTGATATATCGAGATAAATCGAGTTTCGCTGACGATGTTGCCAGCTAACATCTTACGTTCACATGTTGTTGTCAGCTGTTTGCATTGTGCTTGGTTAGTTTCATTGGCGGTCTTTGTGTATTCTCGTATATTTTTCTTTTTGATATTAATCTAGTCTGTTGTTATTTAATAGCTTAGTATTTGTTTGTCGTTTGACATAGTGTAGTATAATAACGAGTAGTTGTATGTTAGCTTTAGGTGAGTGTTTGTGTTATTTCTGCCATGCGTGTGTGTAGGCCTAATAGTGTCATGCCGGGGTCTAGCACGAGGAAGCCACGCGCCAAGAGAGGAAAGGCCTTGGGACAAGGGACTCCACTAAGGAGTCAAACCCGGAAAATGATTAGTAATGTGCGAGCACATTTGTTATGGACAATGCCCCGTATCAGTGTCATTCACGACAAAGCTCCAACAATGGCATCAATAAAGAATGTGCTCATTGAGTGGGGTCAGACAGCAATAGCGACTCCGAAATGAATGGTGTGTTCCCTTTATAGGTTTTATAATACATTTTCTCAAACTCTGAACATTTTTGACTCCGGACGCGAGACGGTAATGGTGAGTAATTTATTTGTTACAATTTTTTTCTGCTTCATTATCAGAAATATTCTGTTAACCGCAGTATACTTGTATTTCTGCTACTATGTACTTATTCACGAGTATGATGTGTGTAAACATGTCTGTTCACATTACGAGTGTTTTGTTAACTTGACAGCTATATTCATGTACATCAGTTGATTCGCGTTAATGGACTGGCAACACTGTATCGCCAGCCGGTGAACTGTCGAGTCGGAAGTAACGATGGCGGCACTATATGTACCAGTACTGAAAGACTGGATACTCACAATTTCCTTGGTCACCACCTTGAAAGGTGTCAGCCTTGTGCTTGAAAAGGCAGGATAATGACTTTGCTTCCAAGAACAAAGAGTCATTCAGTTCATCCTTTAAAAAGAAACATACTATCAGTGTTGCAATACATAGAATCCTAATACTTGTACAATAAAACTCAAATTCTTGTATATCTTGCATAGGCTTAATGGTTTCATTGTTCATTGTAGGTAGGGGTAATAAGTTTCCTATTACTGTTGCCTACTCAGAAGTGTCCTTTAAACTTTTATAATTGAACAATCCTTCCCTCACTTTGCTGTGCCTTGACCTTCAGACTTTCAAATGAAATCATTGCTTCTGAACTACACTAGTGAAAACTTACAAGCTGAATTCAAGTCATTTTTATATTTAGTATGATACTCGGAATTACAGTATAAAGAAAGGTAACACTAATATGCCTAGGATCAACAACATAGAAAATCTCAGCCATTAACATATTTTACATTATATATTATTAAACAGAATATGATAATAGCCTGTAAACTTACTCACACCCGTTACAACAAAAGGTCGAAATCATTCCAAGTAAAAATCAAACACTATGCCATTGTCATTAGACCAGAGGTATTATATGGTTCAGAATGCTTAACATTGAACAAAACGGGAGTGCAAGTTAAACTGGAGAAGAAAGAAAGAAAGAAAGAAAGAAAGAAAGAAAGGAAGAAAAAAAAACTCAGAAAAATTTTAGGCCCCCAAAAGAATAAACATAATAGCCTATTTGGATGAAGAAGAAAAATGAAGACCTGTACCGAAATATAGAGGGAATTACAGTCACAATTAAAAGGAGAACACTACAATTTTATGGACACTTTTACACAATGAACAATAACAGGCTCACTAACCCAGGAGAACTTGCACTGATATTTTTTCGCCAGAACTCGCGCACGGTCTTAACGACTGCACAGAATATATGGGCCATTATTTAATGCACAAATTGTTTTTTCGAACACAATACACCAAAAGGTCATATCATAGCTTTATTACACAAATATATGTTTAGTCAGTTGAGAAAATATTTTACAAGACACAAAATAAAGAAATATTCAGTTCACTTTGCTGCTTTGAACGTCTGTCCATCCGAACTTCTTGTTACCGATGTTTAAAAATTGAACTCCAGAAATGTAAAATGTAAACAATAATAAACATTAAAGAATGAAAACCCACTCAAGTCCCAATGCACCAGTCATTAGTAATTTTCATCACCTACGGCTGCTTCAAAACAACGCTCGGTAAAAGTGTGTTCCGGGAACTTAACACTGAGTGCAATACAGGAAACCTGTTCAGAACTTGCCAGATCTCACCAATGCTGAAGAATTTAGTCATCATCCCCCTCCTCCACGATTTCAACACTTTTCTCTGCGCACTGGAAACATGATGGCGATGTGTGCTCTTTACATATGAAACGTGAACACAACGCATTTAGTTTTGGTTTTCCGGTTCTTCTTTCTACCACAATAAGCACAGCGACCATTGTGTCTGATTTACAGTTTGGTGACGTTGGTCCTCTTTTGCAATACCCAAAATGCTGCGTAAACGCATCTTTACATCAGGAGCCAAGAGGTCAATCGATGAACGATGAATCATGTAACGATTTCGTAGCATCATTGAGAGCTCCTTCATATATTTCCGGCGATTTATGCCACTTCCATTAGGCTTGTCTCTAAAAATAACGAAACTGTTGATTGCTGCAATGTTCAAAAGCATGTAGAACAATGTCAGGGGCCTGCGATTGCTGATTCTAGAGACAGAGTATTCAGACTTCATCCTGTCAACGACATCAACGCCCCGTTTCGTGAGGTTATAAAAAGTAAGCATCTCGCCTATGTTCGCTTCTCCTGACTCTGGGTCGATGATATCTCCTTCATGCATTGTAGAAAGGACAAGTACATTTTTGTTTTTTTCAGGGAACATATGAAAGAAGTGTTTGCTGTCCTCTATACGCAAACAGGCTAGTATTCGCTTTACGAGGCTTGGTTTGAACAAATATTGGAGGAATTTGTGGTTTATTTTCCTTCATTGTTCCCACGATTTTAAGATTGTGATCGTTGAGCAATGATTCGGCTAATGGTACTGAGGTGTACCAATTGTCCATGGTAATATTGCGTCCAGACCAGGAAATTGGTTGAACTAGCCGTTCAACTACACTCTTGCCACTGTTGTCAACTTTATAAGGCCCTTCCGTTTGTTTTCCTACATAAACTTCCATGTTATAGGTGTAAAATGTTCTGGCGTCTACCATGGAAAATACTTTGATGCCGTATTTATCCGGCTTATTGGGCAAAGACCATGAAACCCCTGTAACATCTCATCAATAGTGAGATATTCACTAAGTGAATAATATTTCATACATCTGGACACAAAGTCCTCAAAGATCTTCCTGATGTGAGTTAATTTATCAACTATCACTCTATTTCCTCGATCATTTATATCATCAAACCGAGTACACGTAAGATAAACTGGAATCGTGTTCTGGATATTGTTAGGAGAAAAGCTTCAACACCGGTCCCATCTGTAGTCCATAAGTCCTTCAAGTTCAAATGTCTTGATTTGACTACACCTGCCAAATAAAGAAGGCCAATTACAGCCTTTATTTATTTCTACAATATTTGTATTGGCAGCATCACATGGCCGGCTATAGTAAGGACGACTTTTTCAATCCATATATTAATATATGCTACAATTTCCTCTAGTACATTGTCAGGGAAATACAACTGCCAGGCTTCTAATGAAGATTGGACATGTCTTGCCTCCCTAATTGCACCTGGTAAATGAGAAGGTTTCACTATATTCAGTTTTCTTTTACGGCCTGTTTTACACATTACATGAGCATCCCACTTTGTATGCCTGTTCCTCTATCGGGCGCATCCCAGGTGGCGGATAGGGGGGCTCGCCGGACTTGTCCGGAGGGTTTGAGGGAAATAAAATACCTCTCGCGGACCAAAAACAGGCCCCTTGCCAGGGTTATGGTGAAGCTACGTTAGGCCTAGCAAGCCAGTAGTGGATATGGAACTACTTTTAAAACGGGAACAGGCCTCGGAAAGGACAGATCTAAAGGAAACAGACCTGTCTATGGAAATGGACTACGAATTGGAACTCTGAATATAACTACATTGACGGGAAGAGTGGAGGAGATTGTAGATATGATGGAGAGGAGAAAACTGGATGTACTCGGACTAGCAGAGACCAGATGGAGTGGGGAAGGAAGAAAAGAACTAAGAAATGGCTTGCAGCTATACTGGATGGGAAATGAGGAGGGGAAGAGAAATGGAGTGGGAATGGTGGTGAGAGAAGGGCTGAGGGAGGAAGTAAAGAGGGTAACTGATAGAATAATTAGAGCCAGAATCACTGTGAAATAGAAACCTGGACATTCTGCAAGTCTATGCACCACAGGTGGGATGCACAGAAGGCGAGAAGGACGAGTTTGAAGACGAGTTACAGAAGCAGTTAGTAGGGAGAAACCTAATAGTCATGGGGGACCTAAATGCCCATGTCGGAACTGATAGAAGAGGTTTTGAGGAAGTGATTGGTGGTGAAGGATGAGGGAACAGGAATAAGGAAGGAGAGAGATTGTTGGAACTGTGCAAGATAAATGGGCTAATGGTTGGAAACACATGGTACAAGAAGAGAGAGAGCCATAAAATTACTTGGTACAGCAGGGATTTGACTAGGAAATCAGTGGTGGACTATATTCTATGCGGGAAGGAGACAAAGAAGAGTATCACGGATATAAGGGTAATACCTTCAGAAGCCCTGGACAGTGACCACCGTCTGCTGGTCGCCAAGGTGAGAGGACTGAAGGAAAAGAGGAGAACTGAGAACCAAGAAAGAAGAATAAGGACAAGGAAGCTGAAGGAGGATGGAAATAAGGAGAATTTCCAGATATTAGTGAGGAACAAATTACCGAAGGATGATCCGAGAACAGGTGAAGAAGAATGGAATAGGTTCAAGGACGTGTTGGTAGAAGCAGCAGAAGTCGTGTGTGGCAGAACTAGTGGAAAGAAAAGGTGGAAGGAAACACCATGGTGGAACCCCAGAACTAAGGAACAGGGTGTCTACTGTAAGGATGAAGTAAAAATTAGTTACTTTTTAGGTACCTTTTAGTTACCTTTAAATTAATTTTAGTTACCTTTGAATTCAAGTTACGTCTGCGGTCTACAAGCACAGGCGCTCATCACGCGGTGAAGAAAAACAACAATGAACTGTTTTTAAAGAAGTTTTTTATTTATCGTATGGCTTTTAGTGCCGGGAGTGTCCGAGGACATGTTCAGCTCGTCTGAGTCTGTAGCTGCTTCCAACGGACACCCTTAGGTTGAGCTACAAGTTCCGTTCAATTTCAAGTTGCTACCAGATATCAATGATACCTAGTGGTGAACGTTGGAACTTTAATAGAGCGTTCCGACGAAATATAACCTAACAATTTAGCTTCACACAAGTTTTGTCTGTGGAAGAATCATTTACATGCCATAAATCCATGACATGGGACCGCCGGCTTTACTTCCCCTACGAAGGAAGGCATACTGAAAGATTTTTAACGCTTTTAAAAAATCCGACGACTTCGGCCGGGTTTGGACCCGCTATATTGGGCACAGCAGTTCAGCATGCTACCAACTACACCACCGAAGCCGCTTTAAATGAAATTCACATGATGTTATAAAAATTTTAAAAATAATAAATATATACTAGATATTTAATATCCAATGAGTTGTTTCAGCTAATATGTCGTCTTGTCCACAATATGTTGTTATTATTACGGTACCAAGAGGTTGCTCAGCTCTTGACCATTTGGCGAGATTTCCTTCGTCCCCGCGATAGGTCGCGAAGAAAAGTATGCGATGTTACGCGATCGTCACCGAATTCTGTCTTCGCATTCAAATGCGGAGAAATATCGAGATGTTACACGATCGGCGCTGGTCTCTGTTGTTTGGTGAGCTTCCCGTAGTTTTCACGATAGAACACGGAGAAAAATCGCGATTTAGATCATCAGCGTCACTTTTAGTCATTCGACGAGATTTCCATTGTCCTTGAGTTCGGGCACAAAAAAATGTAGCATTATTACACAATCTGCGCCACTTGCTGTCCGTTTGACAAGAATACAGTTGTCCTCGTCATTGAACGCGGAGAAATATCGCGATGTATCGCAATCGCTGCCGCTCTCGGCCGTTTTACGTTGTCCTCTAGATATAATGCAATCGTCGCCGCACCCGGCCGTTCAACGATTGTCTGCCTGTCTATCTGTCCTGATAGAATGGTGGAGGCAAGCTCAAGGTTGGACATGGTTAAAATTCACGCGTAGTTATGAACATGTTCGGTCGGCGCCGTGATTCCCTTTGTCCCTATGCTGTAGGGAGTTCATGAGTTCAAGGTGGATCACGAGGAGGATTTAGTATTTCGATGCTACGTAGGCTGTCATTTTTAAGTGGGTTGATGCACTTCTCGCTCCCCGCACGCTTTTAAGTATACGGTCATGGGAAAAGTGGCAAGTAGGTTTCGTGATGGGTGCCCTGTGATGGGTGCCCAATCACCTTTGACAGGATTCCCGCAGTCCTCGTGGTCACAAGTTCACGATAGGGGACGGGTTTTATGATTTTACGAAACTGACGTCGATCTCGGTCCGTTTGACGAGATTCCCGCAGGCAAGTCGTGCGGTCAGCCGGCCGTCTTGAGGATGCGATTTTGGAGGATGAACGTTCGAAGTAGGTACGATATCGAATATTACGAATTGTTCTGAGAGGATTGCACGAATAATACAAGAGGGCAAGTTTTATTTCGATTGAGAACCACGAATTATCAACAAGAATTTCGATTTAATACTGAATGTCGCAAATTTACTTGACATATTTTTTAAATAAGTTATATGTATTTCGAAGATTTTTCGCATTTTTTTCGAAACAGTAACATTTCGCAAGATTGCGACATTAAATTGTTTCGCGTTATTTCTGGACTTCAATTTGACATAGTTTCCAAATAACAGAAATGAGAGATTTCTTTTTAGTTTCGGAAGTATTCGCGAATAAACGTCTCGCGAAAAGTCAGGTTTCCTAATACAGTAACACAGAAAAATATTTCACACGAAACTTAAGACTTCTTGATGCCGAAAATATACGTTAAACCGATGTATACCTCTCACGGTATTCTCGGTATGTATTTCCTTGAGGTCGGGCACGGAGACATAGCTTAGTACTATGCAATAGGCACGGCGCCGCTTGCGTGAAACTCGCAATCTCTGAGCCTAGCGGCGCGAGTTTAAATGATTCAACCCGCCTTCAGAAAATTTTCGTTACCAGTTTGTAAAATTCGTTACTTTTTCGTTACTTTCGTTACCCATTTGTAAAATTCGTTACTTTTTCGTTACTTTCGTTACTTTCGTTACCGGTAGACACCCTGAGGAAGCAGTGAAAAAGAAAAATGAAGCATTCAGGAAATGGTTCCAACAGAGGACAGACAGAGCAAGAGAAGACTACCAAGAGCGGAAGAAAGAAGCAGGAGAAGTAGTGAAGGAAGAGAAAAAGAAATGGCTGGAGAAATGGACAGAAATGATGGAGGAGGACTGTGATGGCAGTAAGAAAGTGTTGTATGGAATGATAAAGGCGAAGAGAAGAGATACAGGGGAAAATGTCAGAATGGTGGACAGGAATGGAAAGGAGGTTGAAAATATGGAAGTAAAGGTTATCTGGAGAGAATACTTCAAGGAACTCCTAAATCCAACTAAAACCAGCATAGTGGACATTGTGGAGGAAGAAACATACAGTGACCAAGACATTTCAGAGAAGGAATTGACATGGAAAGAAGTGGAGGAAGCATTAAAGAAGATGAAAGGGGGAAAGGCACCAGGAATAGACGAAGTGAGTGTGGAGATGGTGAGAGCAGCAGGGGTGATAGGAACACAGTGGCTATTTCGAGTAATGAAAGTGATATGGAGGGAGAAGAAAATACCTGAGGACTGGAAAAGAGGGATAATAATACCCATATTTAAAAAGGAAAGTAGGAAGGAATGAAAGAACTACAGAGGAATTACACTCATGTGCCACTGCGCCAAAATATTTGAGAAGGTACTGGAGAGAAGAATTCGGACAGAAGTTGAAGATGGGCTGAGGGAAGAACAGTATGGATTCAGGCCAGGAAGGTCAACAGTTGACCTCATCTTTTCTGTAAGACAGCTACAAGAACACCATTATGAATATGGGAAAGATCTGGTGATGACCTTCTTGGATATTGAGAAAGCATATGATAGTATTAATAGAAACAAGGTATGGGAAGCAATGAGAGCAAAGGCAGTGAACAAGGAGACAGTGGCAAGAGTGAAAGCAATGTACGAGGGAAGCAAAAGATGTGTAAAGGTGAGAAGAGAGAGAACAGAATGGTTTCAACTGGAGAGTGGTCTGAAACAGGGAAGTGCCCTCTTACCCCTGTTATTTATAGTGGTGATGGATGAAATCATACGAAAAGTGGTAAATAGCATTGGGGAAAGGAAAATGAAGGCAATGTTGTTTGCTGATGACCTTCTGGTATGGGGAGAGGATGAGGAAGAAGTACAAGAGCAATTAGATGAGTGGGAGAAGGTAGTGTTATCATATGGGATGAAGTTCTCAGCACAAAAGAGTGAAGTGGTCATCACAACTAGGAGGAAGAACAGACTGGATATGGGCATAACACTTGTAGGACAGCAGTTGCAGAAAGTAGAATGCTTCAAGTACTTGGGAAGCATAATTGAAGAAAAGGGAGGCAATAGGATGGAAATAAATGAAAGGGGAAGGTGCGCAGATGGATTTTTCAAGAGTGTTAGGGGGATGATATGGAATAAAGATGTACCACAAAAATGTAAAGGAATCATCTACAAGACCTACTTTGTGCCAATTTTGACATATGGTTCAGAAACATGGGTGATGAAGGAAAGGGAAAAGAATAAAATACGAGCAGTGGAGATGAAGTTCCAGAGGAGCAGGGTAGGAGTGACAAGAATGGACAGAGTAAGGAATGAGAGAGTCAGAGAGATGGTAAGAGAGGAACCATTGCAAAATAGAATAGAGCGATCTAGGCTACAATGGTATGGACATGTGAGGAGGATGCAAGAGGAGAGGATACCAAAGAAGATGTTTGGAATGGAAATGAAGGGGAGGAGGCCAAAAGGAAGACCAAGGGACAGATGGACAAAAGGAGTTAAGAAGAGTGTGGAGGAAAGAGGAGTGTGCTGGGACACAGTGAATGACGAGAGATGGTGGATGGACAGGAAACGATGGAGAGGCTTATGTTCCAAGCAGACCCGACCAGCGGTCGGAAACTGCTCAAGATGATGATGACCAAGCAGGTATGGTACTTGATCAGGCTCCACGAAAGGACTGTCTGTTTCATCTTCAGATTCACCAGACTCCCCACTTTCCGTATCATGTTCTCTTTCATTCACTGAATCATTCTGGTCATCAGATGTTCTAGTATCATAAAACAGTTCACAATCACTATCATCAAACAAATAGCGCCTTTCAGTACGCTATTGTTGTTGAAGAGCTCGGTTCACTGATTCTTCTTTATCTACACTTCACAGAAGTTGATCAATCCTCTCTATTTCCTTCGGATCCATGTTTTCTAATACGAAACATAACACTGCACACAGAAAGAACATTACGACTCGCAGTCCGGAACACAGACAAAAGAACAACAGAAAACGCAAGGCCTCGCGTGCGGTGGAAAAGACTGCAACTTATGTCGTCAGAGTTTTCTTCCTCCAGGTAACAATGGACAACAAATTTAGATTAACTGTTACTGCACTAGCGTTGTCAACTCTGCAACGGAAGATAAGAGAAGCAAGAGCAAGACGAGATGTAAGATCATTGCAAATTACAAATGAATAAATGAATGTGCGGTCGAAAAGACCGCGCGTGAGTTCTCCTGGGCTAAGAGCATATTTGATTACATCTCTAAATTAAATAAAAATACCACAGGGTGGCTTGAAAAGATAAGCTGGGAACTACAAACACTACAAACAGATGACATCATACTTAACAGGGAGGAATTCAGGCGACTCATCAATTCTACGGATGTTTCAGGTTTACAAGTACAACGTAGACCTAAAAGGGTGATGTCTGATGTCAGAGGAACAAAGACAATCAGCCAACATATGAAGTAGTTCTGGGAAGAAAAGAAAAAGAAACCTATTGTACCTTAGTCTTAGATTCTAAGCGGGCTATAATTGGCCTAATTCTTTAATAAAAAATATGAATCAGAGTTTTTAATTCCTATAAAAGAAGAGTGAGTGTTAAGCCCTGTCAATACTTTAAAACCACATTCTAATACAATATGGAATCATTCACAGCAAAACATAATAATTATTTCATGTCAATTATGATAGATGATTACAATTATGATGATTCTTGCATATTTGCATGCTTTATTTCCTTGAAAAACATACGCATGGAAGAGATGTGTTCCATGATACGAGGAATAAACTGGAGAAGTTTTATAGTGCATCATCATATTCTACAGTTTCCAGCCCCTGGCTGGGTCTGCTTGGAACATAAGCCTCTTCATCGTTTCCTATCCTCCCACCCCACCACCTTTACTCCTCACTCTGTCCCACTCTTTGCCTCTTTTCTGCACTCCTTCCTTCACACCCACAATCTACCAATCTCTTGGCCTTCCTCTCGGTATCTCGCCCTCCATTTCCATCTCATGCATCCTCCTTGGTATCCTGCCCTCCTGCATTCTCCTAACATGTCCGTACCAACTCATTCTTGACTTCTCTATGATCTCTTGTAAGGAATTTTCTTCCACAATCTCTCTCTCATTTCTTGTTATTCCTAATCTGCTTCTCTGAAATTTCATTTCGCAAGCCTGGATCCTGCTTACCTGTCCTTTCTTCATAACCCACGTTTCTGATGCATAGGTAAGTACTGGGACATAATACGTTTGATGTAATACCCGTTTGCTCTTCAGGCGCGGATCTAGAGTTTGGTTTGGGGGGGGGGTCAGAGAATCGATCTAGAGTTTGGCTTTGCGGGGGGGGGGGGGGGGTGTCAGAGAATCGAAATTGTTAAGAAAAATGGTATCACTAAAAACGCAATCACAAAATAACCAAAGGTACAAAACCAGACCAATTTTTTTGCAAGCTACATGGATAGAAATTTGATGCGTTTAGCGCACCAAAAATATTCGTACAAATTGCAACGGCGTGTTTTGCGACTTTTACATCGAGCTTCGAGAAAAGGATCAAGGTAAGTTACAGTTTCGGCAAGTCGAGTTGGTACCGACAAAGGGAGAAAGTCACAGCTTAAATTGCCAACAAAGCTTGCGGTTTGGACGTCGGCAAAAAATTTTGGTGCGAAAAAAGCCCGTTTCCTATCCGTGCATTGCTGCACATTCATCGTGACATCACTGTAAACATCGATTCAGTGATCACAAGGTTTGCTAAACAAAATAGACGAGTTGATTTTGTTGTATAACTAATAGTTTTTATACAAGAGGTTTGAAGTTGTAAATATGTACAGTTGTAACAGAACATAATCATTCCAATAAAGATAATTCAGTATTGAATAAAATGAAAAAAACCTGTTTTTCAGTTAAAATTCGTTAAGTTTTATTTGTCTGGTAATTGTGTTTTCGTTTTTTGAGTTTGCAAAAAAATTTGGTCTCCGTTTGGGGGGGGGTCATGACCCCCCCCCCCCCCCTCCTTGAATCCGCGCCTGTTGCTCTTCTGGGGTACGTCCCTGCTCCATACCAGACCTCTCACGCTCTCCTGGAATCCATGGGCTTGCCTTCCTCTCTCACTGATCTCCTTGTAATTTTTACTACTTACTTCTATTACACTCCCTAAATACTGGAAACTATCCACCTTCTTTAGTACTTCTCCTCTCATTATATCTGTTCTCACTCTTCCCATATATCTTGTTGTAACCATCGTTTCACACTTTTTTGCATTAAATTTCAATTAATTTTACTGTCTCAACCCATACATTCAACCTTTCTTGTACTTCTGCCTCTCCTTTGCCCCATATCATTAGATTGTCTGCAAACATCATTGCTCTCATATGTTCTTCTATTTGTTCTGCCACTTCTACCATTACCTCATCCATCACAGAGATGCAAAAACAGTGGAGATAGTGCACTCCCTTGCTTCAACACACTCTTCTGCTTAAACCAGTCGGACTTCCCTCCCCCAACTTTTACACAGCTCACACTTCCTTGGTACATCTCCTTTATTTTAGCCACAGTTTGATTTTTAACTCCCTTTTTCTATAGGGTTTCCCACACCTTTCCTCTATCCAAGCTATCGTATGACTTCTCTATGTCCAGAAACACCATTACCAAATCCTTCCCATATTCATAGTGTTTTTCTTGGAGCTGTCTTATGCTGAAAATCAGCCTAAATCCATACTGTTCCTCCCCCAACCCTTCTTCTACTACTTTCCGCACTCTCCCTTCCAGGATCTTCTCAAATATCTTCGCAGCATGGCACATCAACGTAATTCCCCTATAGTTCTGGATTATTTTCCTGTTGCCTGGTTCTTAAAAATTGGCACAATTATCCCTTTCTTCCAGTCTTCAGGTGTTTTCCTTTCCTTCCATATAACTCTCATGACCCGCTAAAACCACTGCACTCCTATGGGCCAATACGGTACTCTAACGTTTAAACATAGCAATTTCCTGACCATTCTAGTTTTGTAAGGATGGTGACAGGTGTATTTCAATGCTAAAGGAAACAAGTACCGTATTGGCCCGAAAATAAGCCACACCCTTAATATTCGAAGAGGAAAAAGGAAAAAAGTTTATGTCCGAAAATAAGCCTAATCCGGATTAAGGGCAGACACATACCTTTTTTTGTAATTACCAACATATAAACACTTTTTTGCTACATGTGATACACAACACTGGCACCTAACACATAGCCATTATTGTCTTATTCATTGTCATCAGTCACTGTCAGTATTCACTTCATCACTCTCGCTCTTTTTTTTATTCTCCTCCCTTTCTTCAACCTTGTCCCACAAAACATCATCCTCACTGCCATCCCACACATTTGATATGCAGCATTTCTTGAACCATTTAACCCTTAGCAGACAATTTTTTTCTTGTGTATTCCTGCCCTAGTCGTATGTTTTTTTCTTTTCCTACCACCACCCCTTCGTCATATAATAATAATAAAAAAATGACATACCACAGTAATAAATACGCCTCACTTTTTGACAACTGATATTATAACTTTCAGTCGGTCAACAGAAAATAATTCCAACTACTGGAATATAATAATAATAATGAAATTAAGACATTATACCACAGTAATCAAACCTGAAGCACTATACGCCTCGGAAACCTTGATAAGTGCTTTCAATTTCAACTAAAAATCGAGCTGTATCAGACGAAGTAGCACTACCGTCTGCATGCCCGCCATTTTCACTGTTGACTAACATAATCTTTATTTTCTTGTAAAACTCGTCAAACAAAGTTTTAACGCATCTAGAAGGCTGTGACATTGCTAATAGTTGTATACAATAACTACAGACAGCAGCACGCGTAATTTCTTCACACGCGTATAATCGTATTTACCGTGGAAACAGCCGGCAGGTATATCCCGACATATGTCGAGAACAGGAAACTAGGAGGTTGGGAAATGCCTGACAGTCGTCCGCAAAGGGTTAATGATGGGGACTGATGATGTGGTGGACCATGAAGAAAGAATGGTCTAAACCCCTGATGTGTATGCAACTTCACTGCTTTATATGTGCAACGGAACGATCGAATAAAAGGCGAAAATTACAAATTTAACCACTCTAAACTTTCTTACAGTTCTTACTGAAACTGACCTACCGTAGATAATAATATCGTATGGCCTCGGGTGCCGGGTGCAAGCTTTGTTATTTGACACCCAAAGGGTAGCTTGTATGTCGAATTTCGTTGTTCCGTGAAGCACTATGAAATTCAAGGAGATTAGATATCTAAGCTCCTTGAACACTATAGCGCTTTCTAGTAGAGAAATGAGGAACTTTGTGTTGACGGAAACTCCGGAGATTAATTTTGCTATTATGAACACGGCCTACTGAATTTAAATGGGTTCTTTGACATGCCATCATCGTATGACATGGTGTCGTAATTTTTGCCGCCTTTCAAAAATTACGTACCACGGCCAGGAGCGAACCTGCAAGCTTGGGGTTCGTAGACCGACACGTTGACCATTCACCCACCGTAGCAAGCACCTATTGTAGATTATTCAAGCTTACAAAACAATACAGTGTTACCGAATAACAATTTCAACGCCAAAACAAAAGTTGGCATTGTTGTCATTAAATGCCGCCAGTTTATCTTACAGACAGTATTATTGCTTTGTTGCTATGTTCTTGCTAATGAGGATTCCTTTTTAAACAGTGCATGACATAAAAGTGAATTTAAGCCACACCCAGATATTTTACCCAAATAATTTTAATAGAGAGTGCAGCTTATTTTCGGGCCAATGCGGTAGTTCCATGAAGAACTAAATAGCCTATTTTCATATTCCCACTGATCTTTTGCATTAAAACTCTCCTGCCTATTAAAAGCATTTTCCATGTGATGTACTAAATAGCTTTCGGCCCACGACCTTACATTGAGAAATTATAACTTTCAGTATTGATATTAAGACGCCTCCCGCGAGATGGTGTCTTTCTGTAACGAGTCACGGGAGTTAATTTTAAGAAACATCAAATGAACAACTGCTATGATTTACGAAAAGCTACAGAATTTAGTACAATTATATAATGATTATTATAATCAGTCCCGGATCCAGCAACGGCTAAAGGGGGGGGGGGGGGGGCGGCACTGTGCATAGAAAGGTCGTGCGGGTTGCCTACATTTTAAAAGTAAACTATTAAAAGGAAGCTTGTAGTTTAACGTGACCGTTAATCTTGCGATCATAAGCCACGGGACCTCCATTTTACGTGGAATCCGAACCACAGGACATGGCATTTCACATCGAAAATCTCACATGCATTGACCGGGAATCGAAATCGGTCCGCCTTGGTGAGAGGCATAAGTAAACTATACTTTTGATATAAGAAGATAAGAGAATTTATTTGGCATTAACTGCGCATGCTAACTACTCATAATTACTCTCACAAACAGTTTTGTACAATGTTAATTTGAAATTTTAAAAAATAATTATATCAAAAACATCGAACACAAACCAGTTCCTAGATAATAAACTCCACCCTCCGCTTTTTAGACTTCCCATACCTGTCAATTACTTTAGCCACACAATGGTCAATATCTTTATGAATGTTTAGCAAGGCTAAACCAACCAGAGGAGATTCTCCCATCGAAGACCAAAGCCACGTTTTTATTCTGCGCAAGGTAGAAAAACTCCTTTCTATGGTGGCGTTGCTTACAGGCAAAGTGGCTAGGAGTTTGAGCAGGGTTGATACAAGGGGGTATACTTCCCGTAAGCAGGCATCCAGAGCGGCCTTGACTCCCGTTGGCAGATCCTTTTTCTTGTTGTTTTTGGACTTAATCAGGCAAGTTGCTTTCCAGACCGTGATTTCACTTTTGAGGACACGTTGCCCGATGGAAGATCCAATTGGCAGAATTCGGTGGAAACTCTCCCATAAGGCTTCTGACAGCTCAGCCATGTCTTAGTCTTCAGTAGTACCTTTGACAATCTTTTCAGGCAACAGAAGAGGAAGCGAGAAAACTGCCAAACTTTCAGGAGGAAAGCGACTCTGCAGATCCGAAATAACATTATCCAAGATCGTAATGTAAATAGACTGCCGGTAGAAGTCTTTTGGCATACTGGTTGGATGGTTTGAGTGGTATAGCTGCTGCTTTCTACATTGTCGAGGAATGGTAAGTTCACGTGGAGGATCCATATCGATTTTCTTGGCGAGGTCTGAAGTTCTTGTCTGCTTCTTCTCTTTGTTTTGTCAATATGCTGATAGCGCTAAGGACCTCGACTTGGAGCTAAATCTTCGCCCTGTAACGCATGGCTCAGCTGCTTCGTATAAGATAAAACGCTACTAAGGAACCGGGTCGCAATGAGAAACTGTCTCTCACACAAGGCTAAAATGAGTCAGCAAGGTTTTTCTGCCGTCTGGGCATCTTTCCATGAGGCTATCTCAGAGAGAGCTTGTGTGATACCAGGCAAGTCTGCTTCAAACTGGAGGACACCGTCGTGCCGTTCCACCCATCTGATTTCGTAAATGGTTTTCAGTGTGCATTCTAGAATATTCATCAACACATGCCTTCTTTTTCGATGTGGAAAAAAGGACGTCACTTGATTCATTGTTGACATGGCCTTTTTCACTTCAAGCACATTATTTGATTTGGACAGGGCGTTATTAAGTTTGTGGTTGTAGCATGAGGTCTTAAAGGCGTTTTCAGCCTCCTTTTGTATTTCTGCAACTGCCCCGTGAACTTCCGACACCATGACCATGCAACTGTCACTGCCTATACCTACGCACTATTTGATATCGAGGTAGTAATGATTTTTAAGTCGATTCAGTACTATTTGTCCAACTGCTTCACCAGTTAGGGATAGCTCATGAGGAATTTCTTCTGCTGTCTCCTTCTCCTCCTAGTCAGTTTCTGAAAGTTCTGCGTCGTCACTAGGTGCTGCTGACAAATTCAACGAAGTCTTCTCGGAAGGACTTATCATAAACGTAGCGTAACGCCAGGCTTAACTGAGACAAGCCTGCTATATCTGTAGTTTAGTCAAATAGAATCGCGTAAAACCCAGCCGTCCGCACTCGTTTCAGAATTTCTTCAGAGATCTCTAAGATGCAGCAGTTAATAAGCTCGTTTTGTGTGGTCTTGCTTACGTAGGTTGCTCTCGCACTGGAGTTCTTCAGATGTCCAGCTAAAACGGTGTCTCCGCTGTCCATGCGAAACCTGAGAACTTGTCTAAATGTGCCTTCAAATTGAGATTTTGATGTACTACCTTTAGTCTTACCATTGAGTTCAGAGTCACCTTCGTTTGACAACTCAACGCATCCATCGTCCTGACTGCCTCGAAGAGGAATGTTATTTCTTCCACAGAAAATTATGGATTTGATGATTGGCTTCAGTCTTTCACGATTTTCTTGAACCATTCTTGATCGTTGGGTGCAAACTTGGTTGGCTACTTTGAGTCGAAATGAAATCCTTCCCGGCTTGAACAGCACGTAGGTGGTACAGGTGAAGAGAATGGGTCACCAAATCACCTTTTTGGCCACCTAGGTCTTTGAAATTTTTAAAAGGGGTCTCGACAAGATTACCTGAAAGAGTTGCCATCTGGTAGCCATCTCGTCCATCATGGCTAAACAGAGCACAGGGTACACAAAAAAGACCTTTGCACGATGGGGAGTATACCAACCAGTCATGTGCCACAGATATTTTATGTTCATGTAGCTCATTTTGTTCCCTTGGTTAGAGAAGGGGAATTGAAAATTGGAGGCGGAAGTCCAATGATTAGTAAGTAATTCGTACTAGGTGATGTCAAGAATTTCCTTTACCCCGGTGTACCGGCCGACGTCATTTTGTACGTAAAGATTATCTTCTGGGGGCTATACTTCAGAAGGTTGTTCTAAATTCTCACTCATAATCCTATCCTGGACAGAAACTGAAGAAGATCCTTCACCAGAACATCGACCAGAAGGCCCAGCACCAACATCGACACCTGCACTGCCATCTTTACCACCGTGAAAATCACCGTCACCACCGTGAGGATCATTCCCTCCCTTTACTTCCTCTTTACGGATCTTTACATGGGGGGATGCAAGGAAAAATCTATTTTGGATTGATGAGCAGGGGTGCGACTGCAACCACCCTGGCAATGTGAAAAGAAAAAAATGACGACCCTGGTATTTTTATCTTTTTTTAATTTTTTTGGCTATTTCTTTTGTATTTCTCTGGTATTTAATTCAGATTTCTAAATAATCCATTAAACTCTAAAATTGTAAGATTAGAATTGGTGCTACGTGAACATAAACTTAAAACTTATGCAAGTTTATTCTAGCGATTTGCTTTGCTTTAAAAGCAGTTAATTTACTTTCGCTGAAACAGTAAAAAAGAAAGAGAAAGACTTAAGAAACTGATTTTTTATTTTAATTCTTGTTATAAATTTGCAATTCTATTATGTTAGCTTTCTGACTTATATAGAACTTTGTCCAGTTTATAGGGCTCTACTTAGTTAAAATAAGTAATATCCACGGCTATGCAATATATTGAGAACTTCACATTTTTCATAACTTCATTTAACAAAACAATCTAACCTAACCAAATCTGAAACATAGAAGGAAAAAAAAGCTATGACACAGGAGAGAATTGAACCTGAGATGCCCACGTGAAAGCCAAGCACGCTAGCTACCGAGTCATGGAGACGCTTGATAAATGCTCTGCTCAGTGGGCATACGGCCTTCGTTCACCGTGACGCACGATGCCTTATGCACTGTGCGCGCAATCTGTACAAAAACGCTGCGCAAGTGCCATGGATATAATCACTTCAATAATAATACCTGTGACATGATGCTTTAGGCCAATTTATTCAACGTCCATCACATAATAATGTAGTAATCGTACTGTTACTGTAGGGACACACCGCCTACTACCACGGTCATGCACAAGAAGAATATTTAAAATTTGAGAGCCACTAGCCACTTACACGTACACATACACTTACCATGGTTTAGAGTTCATTCCTTCCGAAATTCCAAGAAATTTCTCAGTATCATGAACGCATTACTAACACTAACACACCACATTCAAAACACTAAAAACAAACACAGAGCAGGACAGAACAATGCTTTCACTCACGACTGATGCAACCGCAACGATCGACAAGTTCGCACAGGCTTGGCTACGTAGTACCAGCAACAGCCGCAGTGACACAATGGCGCGGTGCGCAGAGGGAAGGAAGAAGGCGCGGAGGTTGAGGGATACGCTTGCACGGAACGCTGAGAAGCAATGAGGCGACAATGCGTCCGCGGCAGGGAAATGGAACTGCAGCAGGCGGGTGGCAAGTGGCAGGACTGCTCGCTTAGATTGTCTTACATACGCGGTTTTTACAATAAACTTCAAATTTTTAAAACATAGGTCCGGGCCAAAGGTGCCCCCTGGATCCGGGCCTGATTATAATAGCCCATCATACGAATCTTCTCTTCAACAGCATGAATAGGATACGAGAAATAAAAATTATAAGGTTTCAAAATCTTTAATTTTTGAAAATAATTGAACATGAGACATCACTATAGTAAACTCAGAATAAAGATTTACTAAGTTACTAAGTTTCATTGCTCTCGAGTGATTAAATCGCCAGAAAAGTCATTTTAAATATTTGAAGATCACTTTACCCCCATGTTGTATGAGTGTTCTTTAGGATTTTGAAAGTCATCTTGCACCATACAAAATTTTAGATTGATTGCTTAAATAGTTTCGGGGATATTGTGAACCAACGAAATGTATCACATGGATGCCATGTTGGATTATTTTATATACAAGCTATAGATTTGTATGCCAGCAAATGAATAATATAATGGTGGTTCATATAATAATAATAATAATAATATATCGTATGGCCTCGGGTGCCGGGTGCAAGCTTTGTAATTTGACACCCAGAGGGTAGCTTGCATGTCGAATTTCCTTGAATCACTATGAAAGTCAAGGAGGTTAGATATCAAAGCTCCTTGAACACTACAGCGCTTTCTAGTAGAGGAACTTTGTGTTGGCAGAAACTCCCGAGATTAATTTTGCCATTATGAACACGGCCTACTAAATTCAAATGGGTTCTTTGACATGCGTCATGGCGCGCCTCGCTTGGAAGTGATGGGCTCCATCTCAGCAACGCTGTACAGCTTTCCCGGAACGGTTAGCTGGTGAACCATGTCTTATTTCCCCGTACAAATACAAACCGATCATCATCATCATCGGCTTTAACTCGAATCCGAGTATAAATCTTCTTCCTTCAGTCCAGTTTGTGGATGTGTTTACGGTGACTAAAGAGTCCAATCCTGGCATGGAACAAGCGACCACACAAGTCACATAGTATTGCTGGAGGAGGACGTGGTTGGGCTGCTCGAAGTTTCCTAGCTTGACGCTTGGCCTCTTCATGTGTGTGTCGATCCCTTTCAAACGTCTTTACAGTATCCGAGATGGTACGGCGCCAAGTTGAGCGGTCTTCAGCCAGCATGTCCCAGGTTTGTGAATCAAGACCTGTCAATTTCAGGGTCTGCTTAAATTGGTCCTTGTAGCGCCTCTTAGGACCACCATGAGGTCTGGTGCCATAGCATAACTCACCATATAGCATTTGACGAGGTAATCTCACATCATCCATCCGATGGACATGACCAATCCATCTTAATTGGTGACGTATTATGGATGATTCTATGCTGCTGATTTGAGCCTTTTCCAGAACAGCAATATTGGTAATGCGGTCTTCCCATTTAATCCTCAGGATTGATCGAAGTTTTTGTAGGTGGAAACGCTCAAGCTTCCTAAGATCACGTCGGTAAAAGGTCCACGTTTCACAACCATACAACAATGTAGAAATGACTACTGCTTTGTACACCATAAGCTTTGTACTCATGGACAGATCTTTATTCATGAAGACCCGGCGCGCTAATCGTCCATAAGCTGCGTGGGCTGCGCCAATTCTCTTATCCACATCCTGCTCACAGGTACAGCTCACAGAAATGGTACTGCCCAGGTACGAGAAGTGGTCAACCTGTTCTAATGGCAAATTTGAGACGGAGATATTGAACTGAGGAAGAGGTGTGCCTGGTGAAGGTTGTGCCAAGACTTTAGTCTTATTGATATTTATGGTAAGACCAAAGCGATCACATGCACTTTTGTAACAATTAACTGACTCTTGCAGCTCTTCTGGTGTGAGAGTTGGTGACGCAGCATCATCTGCATACAACATGTTAGTAACCTTAGTAACCTGAGTTTCCCTCAAGGAGCGGAGACGAGTTAGGTTGAAAAGCCCTCCATCAAAACGATACTTGACCTCCACACCTGGGATGTATGTGGGTGAATCATAAAGCATTGCAGCCAAGTACAGCGCAAAAAGTGTTGGAGCCAGTACACATCCTTGTTTCAGTCCATGGGTAATGGGAAATTCATCGGACATCTTATTCTGATGGCAAACCTGACCTGTCATGCCATCATGGAGAGCCTTGATTAGATCTACAAAACGCTGAGGGCAACCAAACCGCTTCAGCACTGCCCACATGGCTGGTCTTGGAACCGAATCAAATGCCTTTTCCAAGTCATAAAAGACTAAGAAGAGTGGATTCTATTGTTCTCTACATTTTTCTTGTAGCTGTCTCACACAGAAAATCAAGTCAATTGTGCTTCTGGAAGTTCTAAATCCGCATTGTGACTCTGGGAGGATCTTCTCAGAGATAACCTTGAGGCGGTTAAGTAGAATTCTTGCAAGAATCTTCCCCACAATTGATAGCAGTGATATACCACGGTAGTTGCCACAAGCACTGCGATCACCCTTTTTAAAGATAGTGACGATAGTGGCATTCTTTAGGTCTCCAGGTACCTTTCTTGATTCCCATATTCTGAGGATAAGGATGAAAATTCTTGTTTTGAGGGAATGACCTCCGGCTTGAATTAGTTCCAGAGGGATGTTATCTGGGCCAGGTGCTTTTCTGGGTTTCAATTGGGTGAGAGCTGCACTGAATTCATGATAAGTAGGAGGTACTGCCAACCACAGTTGTTCAGGTTGTTGCGGCGCATCACAGAGGAAGTCTTCAGCAGCTTCTGATGGACGATTTAGGATATTGGAGAAGTGTTCCTTCCAGCGTTCCAAGATTTCTTGACTATCAGTAAAGGTAGTAGAATTATCAGCGCTTTTCAGTGTACCTGATGATGAGCGAGATGGTCCATATATTTCCTTCAGTACGGCATAGAAGTTCCTCAAGTCTCGAGCATCCGATAGTCTCTGCAGTTCCTGAGCCTTCTGTTGCCACCAAGTATTTTTAATCTGCCTTATCTGCGTCCGGCATTTACCCTTGAGTTCCAGTAGTTTATCTCTCTTTGAGTTGGAAGTTGGGTCTTGAAGATGGGCAAGATGGGCATTCCTTTTGGCATTGATGAGAGACAGAATTTCCTCATTGTTGTCATCAAACCAGTCTTGTCTTTTCCGCACTATAAAACCAATGGTTTCCTCAGCTGACTGTGTGATAATCTTTTGTAATGTGGCCCATTCTTGCTGAATATCATTGGTTACTGGGTTTTCTGAAAACTGGGTGACGATACTGTTTCCAAAATGTTTGTACATGGATTCATCCTGAAGTTTGGATGTATTAAACTTCTTTCTTGACAAATTTTTGATGTTCCTAGGTGGTTTAGGTCTGATGGATATCCTGAGCTTACATATAAGAAGTTTATGATCTGTCCAACAATCGTCTATATTCCTTGCTGTCCTGGTAATTCCTGGTAATAAGAGTGTCCTTCTTATCAGATTGCCGGGTAATGATATAATCAAGAATGTGCCAATGTTTGAAACAAGGATGCATCCACGTGGTTTTGAAGCGGTCAGGTAGCCGGAACTGCGTGTTGGTAATGAAAAGTTTGTGTTCTGCACAAAGACCAAGAAGCAACAGTCCATTGGGTTTACATTTTCCAAGTCCCTGTTTGCCCATCACATTATTCCATAGCCTGTGATCTTTCCCAACTCTGGCATTGAAGTCACCGAGGAGCAAGAGTTTATCTGCAGATGGTACCTTGAAGATGATTTCACTTAGCTGAATATAGAACTGAGCCTTTACTTCATCATCAGAATCTAAGGTAGGAGCATAGGCAGAGATGAGTGTCATAAAGGAACCTCCTGAGAGTGGTATGCGGAGAGTCATGAGCCTTTCGCTGATTGCAATGGGCGTAAGTTGGTGATAATTTACCAGTTTGGTCTTCACAGCGAAGCCCACACCATGAATACGACATTCACCCTCCTCCTTTCCTTTCCAGAAGATGGTATATCCTGTTCCAGATTCAGTAATCTTGCCTTCAGAAGACAGCCTAGTTTCACTGAGAGCAGCAATGTCAACGTTGAGTCTTGATAACTCATGGGTTACGAGAGCTGACCTTCTCTCAGGTCTAATGTTATTGTCCAAATCAAGCAAGGTTCTGATGTTCCATGATCCAATAATCAATTTGTGATTCTTTACTGTTTTTGAGTTTCGACCGCATGAGGGGTGACCTGCTGAGTGCGGTTGCCCAGCCGGACCATTATTGTGACTTCCGATGTTTAGCCCACCTTTTCTAGGGCCTTCCCCATGTGGGGTGGGCAGCGGTGATCCTAAATAGGCCTGCCCAAACACAGATGCAGGACCGAATTCCTGAGTAGTCACAGAGTCTCCGGAAGACGACCATCACACATCTGCTGCCAACGTGCAGGTCCGAACTAGGGGCTTCCAGTTACACCCATAACCTGCCCCCACCGTCCATATCCCATTGCCGTTGGACTTTGAAAAGTGACGTTCGGAAGAAGTGCCACTGGCGTGAATTTGTTTAGGGTGGATCTCAGCTTGCCAGGACGAGACCCACACACGATGATCTCTGAGCCTTATCCTGCGGCTCACAAAGAATGAGACATGCAGGACCGAATACAGAGACTGCAACGAACTGCCGCATACTCAAGTACTACTGAGGTGCACCTTTACAGCCAGTCCGTCTGGCGTGGCCTCTTCCGCCTCTATGACCGTTGGGAGCCATGAGAGTGATTGGCTCCTCCTCCGCTCATTTTGCCGTTGGGCCAAAACCTGCCCATCATAACTATGGACAATAGTTTGCCCTATTAAACCTGAGCAATAGGCTGCCCCTTCCGCCAACCACACTGTGCCAGAGTTCACCTCTTTCACTGCAGGTACCGTTGAAGACTTCACCGTAACCCTGGCAAGGGACCCTAACAAGGTACTACCAGCCGGGCCAGCTGGACCAGGGTTTTTTAAAGAGGTGTTACTCCTCTATCACTCCCTACTTGATCATACTATCTATATATATATAAATTTTAACACTGTATAACACTACACTAGGTGCTATTGCACCACACTGCCCCACTCCACTAGTAGCAACACCAACACTGTATAACATTACACTATGTGCTACTGCACCACACTGTGTCACTCCACTAGTAGTAATACCTACACTGTATAACACTACACTAGGTGCTATTGCACCACACTGTGTCACTCCACTAGTAGTAATACCAACACTGTATAACACTACACTAGGTGCTATTGCACCACACTGTGTCACTCCACTAGTAGTAATACATACACTGTATAACATTACACTAGGTGCTACTGCACCACACTGTGTCACTCCACTGGTAGTAATACCAACACTGTATAACACTACACTAGGTGCTATTGCACCACACTGTGTCACTCCACTAGTAGTAATACCTACACTCTGTAACATTACACTAGGTGCTATTGCACCACACTGTGTCACTCCACTAGTAGTAATACCTACACTGTATAACATTACACTAGGTGCTACTGCACCACACTGTGTCACTCCACTGGTAGTAATACCAACACTGTATAACACTACAACTAATTTACGTATTTCACAGTCATACAGCATAACTTTTTGATGTATAAGGATTACAACGCGACCAAGAACTACATTTTACAACCACTCCGGGCCGAGATAAAGTTACCTTACAAAAATTATAACAACTTTGTTTCTTGGACACACAAAGTTTTGAAATTAATAAACCAGTTCACTTATACAACATTCCAATGTATATTTTGTTAAAATTTGGATTTGATCTGATGACGGGTTTTTGAGTCTCCCACAAGTCCAACCCCTCCTCCACGTGGTGGGAGAAGGGGCAACGGCATGAAGTAGGGGATTGCCTGTAGGGGTGAAGTACAGTGGGGACTTTGTGTGCCCCGGGACCGCTACGGTAACTGTGAAGGCTCTATGGGAACCCTGAAAAGTGATGGCTGACGGGGCTCTGGTGAAGCTACGATAGGCCTAGCAAGCCAGTAGTGGAAATCATATTTGCTTTCAAACCAGGAACAGGCCTCGGAAAGGACGGATGCAAACGACGACGACCCGGATATGCTAATGGACTACGAGTTGGGACATTAAACATACAGACACTGACAGGAAAAGTGGAGGAGATTGTAGATGTGATGGAGAGAAGAAAACTGGATGTACCGGGCTTGGCAGAAACAAGATGGAAAGGAGAAGGTCGCAGAGAACTGAGGAAAGGGTACCGGTTGTACTGGAGTGGGAACAGTGAAGGAAGGAACAGCGGAGTAGGAGTAGTTGTGAGAGATGGAATGAAGGAAGAGGTAAAGGGAATAAGTGACAGGATCATGAAGATCAGAGTAACTGTAAAGGGAAGAAGCCTGGAGATAGCCCAGGTATATGCCCCTCAAGTTGGATGTACAGCTCAAGAGAAGGAAGACTTTTGAGGAGGAGCTACAACAGCAGTTGAATGGTCAGAGCATCATTGTCATGGGAGATTTGAATGCACATGTAGGAAGTGAAAGGCAAGGATATGAAAATGTATTGGGAGCAGAAGGATGGGGTAGCAGGAATGAAGAAGGGAGAAAGTTGCTGGATTTATGCAAGAGAAACGGTTTAGTGGTAGGCAACTCCTGGTTCCGGAAAAAAGAAAGCCACAAGGTAACGTGGTACAGCAGTGATTTAACAAAGAAATCTTTGGTAGATTACATGCTGTACGACTGGGAAATGAAGAGAAGTGTCAGAGATATAAAGGTAATACCATCAGAGGCCTTAGATAGCGACCACAGAATACTTGTAATGAACCTGGGAGTTGTTAAGGATAGCAAGAGGACAGAGTACCAGGAAAGGAGAATCAAAGTATGGAAACTCAAGGAAAAGGAAGTCAAGGAAGAATTCCAGAAGATAATAAGGGAAAGGATGCCAACAGACAATCCTAAAACAGGGGAAGAGGAATGGAAGCAATTCAACACAATGGTGGAAGCTGCAGTGGCAGTATATGGAAGAACTAGCAACAGAAAGCGGTGTAAAGAGACACCATGGTGGAATGAGAGAGTAAAAGAAGCTGTGGGAAGGAAGAACAAGGCTTTCAGAGTGTGGTTCCAGGAAAGAACTGATCTGGCAAGGGAAGCTTATAAGATAAAGAAGAAAGAAGCAAACAAGATTGTCGCAGAGGAGAGGAAGAAGTGGATGGTAAAGTGGACAGAGATGATGGAGGAAGACAGCAGAGGAAATAAGAAAGTACTTTATGGGATGGTCAAAAGTAAGAGAAGAGGTCTGCGAGAGGATGTGGTAATGATGGACAAAAACGGAAATGAGGTACACAACAAAGAGACACTCAAGACAGTGTGGAAAGAGTACTTTGAGGATTTGCTGAATCCAAATGGTCATAGGGAGGAAGACAATGTATTGGAAGATGGAGAAGACAACACAGGAATGGAAAAGGACCTGACTTGGAGAGAACTGGAAATGGCTATAGACAAGATGAAAGGAGGAAGGGCACCAGGTGTGGATGAAATGAGTGTTGAAATGGTGAAGGCAGCAGGGGAGGTTGGGAAACAGTGGCTGTACCGTGTGATGAGGGTGATATGGAAGGAGAAAAAGACCCCAGAAGATTGGAAGAAACGATTAATTGTCCCACTATTTAAGAAAGGAAGCAGAAAGGAGTGCAGAAATTACAGGGGAATCACACTCATACCTCACTGTGCCAAGATATATGAAAAGATATTAGAAAGTAGAATACGAGCCAAAGTGGAGAGAAAATTGAGAGAGGAGCAGTATGGATTCAGACCTGGGAGATCAACAGTGGATCTCATATTTTCAGTGAGACAGCTCCAGGAACACCACTACGAATTTGGAGAGGAACTGGTGATGGCCTTCCTGGACATCGAAAAGGCCTATGATAGTGTGTGTAGGGAGAAGGTTTGGAAAGCAATGGAAAACATGGGAGTGGAAAAAGAGACTGTAGGCAGAGTGAAGGAGATGTATTGTGGAAGTGTGAGTTGTGTGAAAGAACAGACTGGTTCAGGCAAATGAGTGGCCTGAAACGGGGTAGTGCGCTGTCACCCCTTCTCTTTATTGTGGTTATGGATGAGGTAATGACACGGATAGCAGGAAAAATAGGAGAAGATAAGATGAAAGCAATGGTGTTTGCAGATGATCTCATGGTCTGGGGAAACAAGGAGGAGGAAATTCAGGAGCAACTGAAGGCTTGGGAAGAAACAGTGGGAGAGTACGGATGGAAGTTCAACATCAGTAAATGTGAGATCCTGTTAACGACCAGGAAAAAGGACAGACCAATGAGTGGGATAACACTTGGAGGTGGACAGCTGAAGAAGGTGGAAAGTCTCAAGTACTTGGGAAGTATAGTGGAGGAAAATGGGAGAAATGACAAAGAGATTACGGAACGTGGCAGACAGGCAGAAGCATTTCTGAGAAGCATTAGGAGCTTAGTGTGGAATAAAGATGTCCCACAAAAAAGCAAGGAAGTGTTATACAGAAGCTACTATATCCCGATACTGACCTATGCTTCAGAAACCTGGACATTGAAGAAAAGAGACATAAGCAGAATACAGGCAGGTGAAATGAAGTTCCTGCGAAGTAGGATCGGAGTAACAAGAAGAGACAGGGTGAGGAATGAAATGGTCAGGGAAATGGTGAAAGAGGAGCCCTTGCAAGGTAGGATTGAGACATCAAGACTGAGGTGGTATGGACACTTAAAGAGAATGGATGAGAAGAAGATTCCCAAGAGGATACATGAGATGCAGATGCAGAAGAAACGACCAAGGGGAAGACCAAGAGATAGATGGCTGAAAGGAGTGGAGGAATGTGTCGAGAAGAGAAGCGAGGACTGGACCAGAGTGACAGCGGAGAGGTGGTGGGAAGAAAGAACTAAGTGGCGAGGCTTATGTTCCAAACAGACCCAGCCTGGGGCTGGAAACTGTACAAGATGATGATGATGACGGGTTTTTGAAATAATAATTCTTAAATGTGACACATGGTTGAAACACGCTTTGTGTTCCAACTGTGATAAAAAATATTAAAATATAAATTAAAAATTCCAAACCTACACGAACTAACGTAAAATATAACGACAAAAAGGATGATGTTATTGGATTTTATGTAGGTCTACTGGCTACTTCACAAACAACCTTCAAACTAGAGTGCACATAATACTTTGGTCGACAGTAGTCACCAACCATATTACAAGTGAAGGAAAATATTGGTTTAAAATATGACTTGAAGTTTTGAGTACCTATCCCTAGAGTCTCGGAATTTTGGTTTTAATGATATCTGCGAATTATTTGAGTAAACATCTGTGTTATCACATCGATATATTTACCCCAAATAAGCCATTTATTTCGATATCGAAGTCGCAAAACGTTGAGATATTTTTTTTTTTGCGAAATGTTACTTTCACCCTAAAATGCAAAATACCAACAAAATGATGGTAATGAGATTTTGTTTTAAATATTAACTTTAAAATTAATTGAAATAGTTGAACTATGTGTAGTTTGATAGAAAATAAGAAATCTTAAATATGAACGGTTTATAAGAGGTTTTTTTGTCTACTCAGGCGTACAATTCTGTGTCCTGAAATTATGGAAACAATGCTTTGCTTATACAGTACTTTAGGGACAGCATAAGTTTTACGATTTAGTGAGAAAAGGACTATGGTAGTTGTGGAGAATATTTGTTAAGAAAATGTTATTCCTCCAAATGTTTGCATATTGTTCATAATATAACCAAATCCATGCACGGTACAAACTTAACCCTCACTTTTTTCCGATTTCACCACAAAATATCGTGAAATATTTCATTTCACAGCTTTCAACATTTTATTTCACCTCTTTGGAGCCTTTTATGTTACCACAAACCAGGGTCCCTACCTATCCCAATCTGAACAATGTTTACATTCATTCATCGAAGACCCAACACTGTACGGAATAATACTGTATTAGGAATTGTTTCTGAAATGGTTGATTTATTGGATTCAAAAAGTAGCTTCGTCTTTTCTCCGGGTTTTCATGTTTTTGCATCTATTTGTAGTTTCTATATGACTGGTCAATGTTCTATTTCGTCATATGGGTTTGTTTATATCTAGTAGCATTCCTCGCCAAATTAACGTTTTATTCGATAACGCTATAGTGTCCTGAATCAACAGAGTCACTAAATATTAAATGGCAAATAATACTTACATTGCCATAATCAGCAGCGTGGTTCGACTAATTGTATGAAGTTCAACATGACAAAAAGATGGAATAAAACTGGAAATTATGTAGCAATAGAACCTGATTTCTTCTTTTTTTAAATTCCTTAGCTGTCTATAACCCACCCTCTTTCCCCTTTTTAGATCACAACTTATAAAATTCCAATCTGAGTTGGCCATTAGTCGCTTGAATTATGTAAAAATACAGCCTTGCCAACCCCACACATGCGGCACTATTCTAGAGCCAGTATTGTCCAGACAAATGGATTATGCCTATAGTGCATCTCTACCTTAAAAGACAGTACGCATTAAATGGAGCGTGCTGATGCCAGATCTACTGCATATACAGTACAAATTTCTGCAAGGGCAGGCACATGATGTAACATAACTCGTATGCAGGCTTGCTTTTACGCAAATCTAGGGAAATTTCCAAAATATTTGTTTCTTGTAAATTATAACTGTACCTCATGCCTTGCAGCGAGCGACGGTACAATATTTAGATATGATGACACCGAAGCTAGTGGTGGGGCGATGGCCAGCACATAACTTGACAAACAGGAATGGTGAACGGTTAATTGAATTTTGAATTAACCATGGTCTAATTATGGAGACAACAAGGTTCAAGAGGAGACCACATAAATTAATGACTTGGAAATGTCCTAATATTAAGTTAGGAGAGTTTCAGATAGAACATGTGGCCATGGATCGGAAAATTCGCAAAGAAATTTTTAATATAAAAGTCCTTCGTGGTGTTGATGTTGATTCGGATCATTACATTTCCAAGATTAAAATCAAATTGACTCCTAAAAGGAAAAATAAACCACAAAATTCAATAGCAAAAGATTGTATGATCCTAGTTCAGTTATCAATAATCCAGTATATTTTGAGCAATCCATCAAGCTCTTAAGTGACAACTTGGGGACCACTATTAACAAATTATAAGCCGTAGAAGATGACGTTGCTCCCATTAAAAAACGAAAGGAACATGCATGGGGGAATGAGGATTGTGATATAGCAATTCTACGCCGGCATACAGCTTGGTTGAAGGACCAACAACAACAAAAATGGAAGTTCTAGGAAAGAATTAATCAATGATAGACGGTTAACGGCCAAAGAAATCAGGAGGGTTAAAAGAGAATATCAGAAGGAAACATTGAAATCTATTGATGAAGCTTTCAATCGCCATAAAACAAGAGACTATTATAGAACATTTAAACAATACCAATCAAAATTTACTCCCCCTACTCTTTTGATGAAGGATACGAACGGGCAGGTGGCCCATAATGATTATGACAATGCAATAATTTTGGCTGATTACTTCATACTGAGGGGAGAGACCATAGAAATAGTGCAAGTGTATGCTCCACAAGTAGGCTGCACCTCTGAAGAGAAGGAGGAGTTTGAAGAGGAATTGCAGAAGCAGTTGGTAGGAAGAAATATGATTGTTATGGGGGATCTGAATGCCCATGTAGGAAGAGAAAGACAAGGATATGAGAGTGTCCTTGGACCAGAGGGTTGGGGCGGAAGAAATGAGGAAGGAAAGAGACTGTTGGACTTCTGCCAAAGGAACAGCCTGCTAGTTGGGAACTCCTGGTTCAAGAAAAGAGAGAGCCACACAATCACATGGTACAGTGATGACTTGACCAGGAAGTTGGTGGTCGACTATATACTGTATGAGAAAGAATTAAATAAGAACATCATGGACATCAAGGTTATACCATCGGAGAACCTGGATAGCGACCATCGATTGCTGGTAATGAACCTGAGAGGGACTAAGGAGAAGAAAGGGACTGAGAACCAGGAAAGACGTATAAGGATATGGAAACTGAAAGGAGATAGAAGGGTAGAGTACCTCAAAATGGTAAAGGAATTCCAACAGATGAAGAAAGAGGGGTGGAAGAGGAATGGGCTAGATTTAAGAAGACACTAGTAGGTGCAGCAGAAGCAGTATGTGGGAGGACAAGTAGAAAGAAGAGGTGGAATGAAACACCATGTTGGAATGAGAAGACAAAAGAAATAGTAAGGGAAAAGAATAGAACCTTTAGGAGGTGGTATCAAAATAGGACGGTAGAGACAAGGGAAGAGTACCAGGAAAGAAAGAAGGAGGCAAAGAGAGTAGTGGCTGAGGAGAGAAGAAAGTGGATGGAAGAGTGGACAAAGATGATGGAGGATAGTGAAGGTACAAAAAAGGTCCTGTATGGGATGGTAAAGAATAAGAGGCGGAAGGATCCTACGGATTATGTTAGAATGGTGAACAAAAGGGGACAAGAGATAGAAAATAGGGAAGAACTGAAGAAAATGTGGAAAGAATATTTTGAAGAACTCCTGAACCCAAATGGAAACCATGGCGAGGAGGAAGAAATCGGGGAAGAGGAAGATAAGCTGCAAAGAGAAAAGGACTTAACATGGAAAGAAGTGGAAGATGCAGTGAGGAAGATGAAAGGAGGGAAGGCACCGGGTGTGGATGAGTTGAGTGTGGAGATGGTGAGAGCAGCAGGAGAGGTGGGGATACAATGGTTGTACCGAGTGATGAAGACAGCATGGAAGGAAAGGAAGACCCCAGAGGACTGGAAAAAGGGAATAATTGTCCCGATCTTCAAGAAAGGTAGTAGAACAGAATGCAGAAACTATCGGGGAATAACACTGATGAGTCATTGTGCAAAGATGTTTGAGAAAGTTTTGGAAAGGAGAATTAGGACAAGGATAGAAGGAGGGATGAGGGAAGAACATGGCTTCAGAGCAGGAAGGTCCACAGTGGATTTGATTTTTGCTGTAAGGCAGTTACAAGAACAGCACTATGAGTAAGGAACAGATCTACTGATGGCCTTCCTGGACATTGAGAAAGCATATGACAGTGTATGCAGAAACAAAGTACGGTATGGAAGTCCCTGGAGGATAGAGGAGTAGAAAAATGGACTATAAGGAGGTGGTTGGTTCTTAAGTTTAGGGGCTGCGACAATGCGGTCATGTAGCCCCGTGTACTTTGGGTGTGTGTAGAATCTGTCTGATAACCGGTGTTAATTATGATGACTGTATTAGTGTGTGTTATCTGTTTTTTTAATTTAAGTACTGCAACTTAGAATTTTTCAAATAGTTCCTACTTTTGCCGCCAAGCGCCATTGTCAACGATTACTAGGCCAAGTTCAGAACTTAGCTACTGGACACCACCGCAGTCGGCTCTTGGCAACGAACATAGAAACCTAAGAGCGTTGTTTACATTCTTAACCTATCCAATTTAGCTTCACACAGGTGCAATTAGTGGAAGGTTCTTTAACATGCCATAAATCTATGACATGGGACCGCCGGCTTTACTTCCCCTCCGAAGGAAGGCATACTGAGGGATTTTAACGCTCTTAAAAAAAATCCGACGGCTTCGGCCGGGTTTGCTATAAGGAGGATAAAGGAGATGTACAAGGGAAGTGTGAGCTGTGTGAAAGTGGGAGGAGAGAGATCGGACTGGTTGGAACAGAGAAAAAAATGAAAATCCACAGCCTGCTTCCAGTCTCCGACCGGGTCAGGAATGGAATGAATGAAGCCCCCCATCTAGCGGCGAGGATATGAACTGTGCCGACTGCCGAGGCCTGACGCACTCCTCTGGGGCAATGATTAAATGAATGACAGATGAAATGAAATGATAGTGGAGAGTGTTGCTGGAATGAAATTTGACAGGGAAAACCGGAGTACCCGGAGAAAAACCTGTCTGCCTCCGTTTTGTCCAGCACAAATCTCACATGGAGTGACCGGGATTTGAACCACGGGCCCAGCGGTGAGAGGCTGGCGTGCTGCCGCCTGAGCCACGGAGGCTTGGTTGGAACAGAGAAACGGCCTGAAACAAGGAAGTGCACTGTCACCGTTACTTTTCATTGTGGTGATGGATGACATAATGACCCGAGTGGCACAAGTAATTGGGGAAGGAAAGATAAAAGCAATGGTGTTTGCAGATGATTTGGGGAAACAAGGAGGAGGTGGTACAGGAACAGTTGGGACGTGTGGGAAGGAATAATACAAGGGTATGGGATGAAATTTAGCATAAATAAGAGTGAGATGGTGATCACAACAAGGAAGAAGGAAAGAACCACAACAGGAATAACAATTGGTGGGGAACAGCTGAAGAAAGTAGAGAGTTTCAAGTATCTGGGAAGCCTGATACAAGATAATGGAAGAAACGATAGAGAAATAAATGAGTGGGGGAGGCAGGCATAAGCATTTCGGAGGAGTGTGAGAAGCATGTTATGGAGCAAGGATGTCCCTCAGAACAGCAAAAAGATCATATATCGGACGTACTATGTCCCTATCCTGACGTATGCCTCGGAGACCTGGGTTATGAAAGGAAGGGAGAAGAGCAAAATACAGGCCAGTAAGATGAGGTTCTTGAGAAGCAGTATTGGAGCTACAAGGAGGGACAATAAGAAATGAGAGGACCAGAGAATTAATGAAGGAGGAACCATTACAGGATGGTATAGAGAAATCTAGACTTACCGTATATACCCGAATGTAAGACGACCCTGAATATAAGACGAGGCCTAGTTATCAGCTGCCTCTTACAGATTTTTTCAAAAAAATACTCGCTAACTCATAACTTGCACAATATATGCCCTTAAGGTCGTGGTTTCATTTTTATAACGTCTCATGTTATCGGAAATCCCTCTGCCCGCTTTTCAAGACATACTCTATAATTTCTTTGTTCAAGAATGGGAGACGTTATTAAAAAATTAAGATACGTTGATCACTCAATTGCTGCTCGTAAAACTGACTGGTTGTTCTTGTAAAGATTGTTTTAAAACATATTTCCGTATGCTTTCGAACATATAATTTATCCGCTTAAAATGACGTGTGTGCGTAAATCCTATGGTAATTAAACATAACAAATCATATTTTAATCTTCATTAATGCATTGATTTGTTGTGAATTACAAGATGCCAACACCACATACTACTTTGCAAATAATAATAACAATTTAAAAAAAAAACTTTTTTTCTTTTTAATACCCTGAATATAAGACGACCCCAAATTTTTATAACACAAAAAGTGGGGAAAAACCTCGTCTTACATTCGGGTATATACGGTAGATGGTATGGACATGTAAAACGAATGGAGGAGAAGAGGATACCCAGGAGGATACACGAGACAAAGTGGGAAGGAAAGAGTCCTAGAGGGAGACCGAGAGACAGGTGGCTGAAGGGGGTGGAAGAAAGCGTGAAGAAGAGAGGAGAAGACTGGACAAGGGTGGAGGCTGAGAGATGGTGGAAAGACAGAAGACGTTGGAGAGGCTTGTGTTCCAAACAGACCCGGCCAGTGGCTGGAAACTGTGCAAGATGATGATGACTTCATAAAATTACTTAATAGTGATGAACCTGAAGATTCTTCTGAATTTTATCCCTATCCTAGAAATAAAACACCTCTGGAAAAGATCATACTTCCGGTTTACGATGAAGAGCGTACAGCGATTGATTCACTTAAGAATTTCAAAGCGGCAGGAGAGAATAAATTAGTAGCAGAACTTTGGAAGAATGCTAATGTAGAGACTATTCATAACCTACATAAACATCTTATTGACATTTGGAATACAGAAAAGGTGCCTGAAGAGTGGAATATTGCAATTATACACCCCATACACAAAAAGGGCGATAGATCAGATCCTAGCAATTATCGAGGAATATCGTTGCTGGATGTCACGTATAAGATTTTTCAAAGATTTTATATTCCAGAATTCACGAACAACTTAATAATGAACTTGGCGAATATCAGGGTGGTTTCCGTCCAGGACGAAGCTGTCCAGATCAAATTATCAGTCTCAAATGGATTATAAAACATCACAGGATTAGGAGCAAAGATTTAGTGATCACATTCGTTGATTTTCAAAAAGCTTATGATAGTATCCATCGCGAATCTCTATTAAATGTCCTTACTGAATTTGGTTTACATCGAAAACTTGTTAACCTTATTGCGGTCACTCTTAAGAATATTCGAAGAAGAGTCCATTGCAGGTTCCGTGTTGACGTTTTATAATTCAGTATAACAAATTTCAAAGTTTCCGCCTAATCAACACGGAAACTTTGAAATTTGTTATACTGAATCACTCTTAAGAATACTAAATCTAGAGTTAGGTTTAGAAGTGAAACCTCCGAGTCATTTGAAATCCATACCGAAGGAAGCAGACGCGACCAGCGGTCGGGAACTGCTCAAGATGATGATGATGACTGGTCTTCGGCAGGGAGATGGATTATCTCCATTGATGTTTAATTGTGTGCTGGAAAAAGTTATGCGTCAATGGAATAAGGTTTGTCCACCAAATGTTAAGATTGGAAAAAATATTCTACTAAATTGTCTCGCCTTTGCAGATGATCTAGCATTATTAGCAACTAGTATCGAAGAAGCTACATTTCAGGTAGAGGAATTGGAACGATTAGAAGTAAAGGTTGGGTTGAAAATTTCTTTTGAGAAAATAGAAATGATGCCATCTTTTCAAGTTGACACATCACATATTGTACCGCATAATGCCCAGACTGGTGTATGAGCTGGCAAAGGAAACTTTCCTAATGCAAGATCTGAGAACTAAGCTCCAACTTCCATCCACGGAGAGCTGGGAAAAATGCCTACAAGAAAGGGAAAATAAGCGAGGAGAGATCCCGATGGATTTCTACGCTACCGAGGCTATGACAAATAGATCCTGGACTGAAACAAATCAAGACCTCCGGCACTTTGTCAACTCATTGGCAGTGCATGGATATCATCATAAAGAGTACAAAACAAAACACTACCATGAACCCAACGACAACTGCGTGTGCGACAGATGTGACCAAGACTGTAGCCGATACCATGTCCTTTATTGTGAAAGACGTGGAAAGCCAATCATAGAGTTCTGTACAAAGTGAACCACAAACAAACACTATAATTCTGCACAACTGTATTATTTGTAATTTTACACAATTTGTGCGCAATAAAACTTTAATAATGCCCAGAAAATAAAGATTGTGAAAAAATGTAAATATCTTGGTGGGATCATCACTTGGAATGCCAATGAAAGAGCATCAATAGATAGTAGAACACTAAAATTGCGACGAGCACAACAGATTACCTGGCCAACATATAAGAAACAGTCTCTTTCGATTAATGCTAAACTTCGACATTATTTCTCCGTCGTTAAGCCAGAAGCAACATATGCAAGTGAAACTTTAATTAAACTAAACACCTGATCAACAACTTACAAACTACAGAAGATTGATAAGACGGATTCTTCGGACAATAATCAATAAAAAACACCAGGTTGAGGGCCAGTGGAGACTTTTGTTCAATTCAATACTTTACAAGGAAAATGAATCTATCATTGACACGATGCGAAAACGAAGGATCGCGTTTTTTGGACACTTATCCCGCTTGCCAAATACTAGACTCCTGAAACAACTTTTTGACTTATTTTGGAACAGTAAAACAAAAATCACATGGTGTAAAGAAATACAAGTGGATTTAGACGAATTGAAAATAACTCAACATCAAATTGAACATAGAGAGGAGAAACGGCTTCTGAATAACAAATATACTCGACTAACATTCAAAATTTCACCGAGTAAGAAATATGTTATATCAGCAGAAGAACGAGCTGCAAGATCTTCCAGAATGAAGAAGTATTGGGAAAGGAAAAAATTATCAAGAATTAAAAACTGAACTTATTATTTGAAATATTGGAAGACTTTGTATATAAGGTTTGATTTTGGTGCTCCAATGTGGGCGTAAACAGTGTAAATAAATAAATAATAATAATTTTCAATTATTATGAATATGTTAATATTATAATATGTTATAGTATTACATTTTCTCGAATATCATAGGTTATAATAAATTATAAGTATGACATTTTTCACGAATATATACATGATTTGGGGTCCACCCAATGTACCCAATTTTATGTGGTCAAATGGTATTATGCAGCCGAAATTAAATTCTTCATTTCTTGTTACTTGAATGAGACGTTGTTCATTTCTATATATTGTAGTTCTTCACTTGTTCCCATACCATTTCGATGGGATCAAGTTCACTGTGGTATGGTGGCAAACGAAGAACATATTTTCCTGCTGATTTAGCCATCTCGGCAATGATGTATTTTTCATATCTGTCTCTGTTTTGAGTCACAATAAAAAGAAGATACCGTTTTAACATATCATTTCGAAATGGGACCCCTTTTGAGTGAGCCAATCTATAATCCGGTCTTTTCTCCACGAAATTGTAAGTAAAGTTCGCTTTTCCGACTGTGATAGCCTACATTATCTATTACTAGGATAGATCCATCGGGAACATTGGGCAACAATTGCTCGGCGAACTACTTTTCATACACTTCACCTGTCATTTCGTCGTGGGTGTCTGCCATGTTCTTTTGGCACAGAAACGTTAACTCTGCACCATTAATGAACCCTTGTTAGCAATGGCTACGCTCGCTAAAGCGCAACGTTAGTTCATGTGGCCAAACTCACTGCTGACTCGGTAGACACGTGGGTTCGAGCCCCACCGTCGGCCGTCCTTCAAATGGTTTTCCGTGGTTTCCCATTTTCAACACGAGGCAAATGTTGGGACAGTGCCTTCTGACAGGCCACGGCCGATCCCTTCCACATCCTTGCCCAATTTCATTGATCTTCATACATTCCATCTCTAATCCCGACGCGCAGGTCGCCCATGGGCGTCGACAAGAAAGACCTGCACACGGCCTCTCAGGAGGCCACACGACAAAAGAAATAAAAATTACCAGGACGAACAAAGGCAAACCACGGAAACCATTTCGAGAATGGCTGAGGGAAGAATCAAACCCTCCTCTTCTCAGTTTTGTCTCATGAAGGTGAGTACACCCCATTCCAGCCTTCAGACCAGAATTAATTTTCTTGGCAGAGCCGGGATTCAAACCCGGGCCTCCGCGGTGACAATCAAGAATGCTGTCCACTACGCAACGAGACGGACAATTTATAAAGAACATGAGGACCACTTCATTTCACAGTTTAACTTCACACCATAAATTACCCTCCATCAAACGCAGTCGGGGAGATAGCCCATGGGCCATTGAGTAAACAAACTTTCGGTGCGTCAGCGCTGGCGGGAGGAGTCTTGACCAATGCAAGTGCGATAAATTATGAATGCTATCTGGTATCGAGCTCTGGTTTGTTTTAAAAACCATTTCAGACATTAATGAACATTTCTTCTCGCTTAGTCCCCAACGTAAAGTCAACAGCAAAAAAAGTTTCTCGCTACGTAACTTTAGTGTGATACCATCGTATATTTTTCAAGTAACATTTAAGAAAGAAAAAAAAAACATAACTTTCTTATAATGAAAATAATTACACCCCTGAGAAATAGGGTGTCTTCTACCAACATCAGGCAATCTAAAAATAAATTCTTGATCTGTTGCGATCATTAGTTCATTATCTATGGCGTGATAAGTTTTATATCTGCAAAAATATAGATTTGCGCTAAAATATCTTAACTGTGAAAATTGGGCCATGTATTTATTATTTAAGGTAAATGCACCAATGGTCGTCATGTTAAGGGAGATTTAGACAAGAAATCATATACACCGTACACATTTTGGTAAATTTAATCAACAAAAGCACTGTACCTAACCTCAGACTCTACTCAAACACCAGGAAAGACCAAATATCAAAGATATTCGTTTTAGGAAAAATGACTTATTTTTAAAAAAAAGTGTGTTTTTGCGCCAGTGTTCGGCACGATGTATTTGGATTTTTTCTATATTCGTCACCCGTTTGCACCAATTGCCGTCACATTGTTAATTTTCCTTGTCTGCTGTTTATAATGCATTTTTGTCAATTGATGCTTAATACACCGATTTACCGACATGGAGGCTAACATTTACGAATAAAACAGTACCAGTAATTATGTTTTTTAATAAAAATGGAATATTAAAAATAAAAAAAACGGCAACGGGAAGCGGGATTGGTGGGTAGAAAACATATGAGCAGGAAAATATCGTAATTCTGCTCTAAACAAGTGAGACCACGGCATAACAGCCCGGAAAATGACCATTCGTTGAGGCCTAACACCGATTGTTGCCATAGAAACCCTCTGAATTCGCCACTCATGTACATTTTTCTTCCAGGCAGTCTTTAGTAGCTTAAAAAACCCTACATCCGTGGGTTGAAGTACGTGTGTGACATTAGGTAGTAAAGCGACCAAACAATTCCATGATCCTCACAAAATTTACTAGTATGTATGGTCAAGTGTGAGAAGTGCCCGTCTATGAATAATGTCAGGGAGAGGAATCTCTTTCTCAACCAACCCAGGATGAAATATGTTACTGAGAAATTCGTAAAACACTTCCCCCCGTCATTCACCCGTTTGGCGATTTGCCAATGCCCCAGTGTGCTGGCATTGAGGCAACGATGATGTCTTGTGGCAGACGTTCATTCTTGAACACTACAAGGGAAGGAGAAATATCCCCGTGGGCATTGCCTGTTAGAAGTACTATCAAGCATTCTTTCTCATCCGAATTCACTTGCTGATATATTGTCTTGTAACCCCTGTTCGCCAGCACTTTGTTACCTTTCGGATTGAGAAAGAAAACCGTCTCGTCAGCGTTGAACAGTTGCCGAGGGTCTGACAAAATAGACTGGAAGTTGTTTTCCACTGAATAGCTGTAGACTTCTGAAATCAAGGTTTTATTTTGATGTTCTGTAATTGCAGCACGGCTTACTGTCAAATTTTGAGGGGTTCGTAAAAGATAGACCTGGATTTCTTTTTATGAAAGATTCATGCCTGGCGGCCATCTTTGAAAGGAAAGTCCCTCTTCAATTCTTGTGTAAGGCACTGGACGCTTTTGCAAATCGTCCTTTGTTACAGGGACCCCGCTTTTCGTAGTGAGATTGCCCATTGAACTAGCATAGCCTCAGCTTCCTTTGTTAAAATGGAACTTAGCCCCATTTTCCTCTCTCTAGTAGATTTTCCTTTAATTTTGTCCGAGAGGGTGTTTCTCGGAACACCATTCCTCTCCGCGGCCTTTTTAATACTCATGCCGTCCTCCACAATGGCCTTAATAGCAGCTTCCATTTGCTCAATATCATAATTCAGAACTGTGCGTTTCGACATATTGCCTGGGGCAGATGACCTCGTAGTTCCGCCCCTTAAAACAACAATAACTATCTAACATATTGCCTGAAAGCAAAGATTTAGTCTTAGAATAATATATTATTTATCATCTCAATAAAAATAAATCCTCTGTAGCACGCCTAGCCAAAAAAAACTAGGCCTACTGAGGTGCGGCCGTCAAGAAGAGAGACCTACGTAATAATAACAATACCCTGTAAATGTTTATTAGTTGCGAAACGTTAACACAAACATTAACATTATCGTGCACTAGTGTTCGTCACGAATGTGCTCTAAAGTTCGTCAGCTATGACGACTACTGGACACGATGATCAAATGATAAATTAATTAATACAGGGTACTTTAGAGCTACATTGTAAGTATATTGCCGCTGTTAGTTAGGTCTTGCAAGGAGAAATGACATTGTGCCAGTTTTCGTCACAAATGACGAGCATTGGTAAAGTGCATTTTTTAAATCCAGTGTTCGTCACCGGCATTTCTAACAAAACTAGGCACGTGAGCACGAAATAACAAATCACATATGTTACAGAAACAATTACCAACTATCACGCACTTGTAACATTTTAAAATGTCGGAACATAACACGCATGCACATAATTAACTCGCGCGCGTGCTTAGCACAAGCGAGAAGCAAATGGCGCATCAAGACAGCTCAGCTCACAGGAGATGTTTGAAGCAGGGAATCACCTATTACATAGCACGCATGATTTCGCAAAGTTGCTCCTTATCGGCAAGGAAGGTATGATGCATCTCGTAAGACTTCGTACGTTGAGAAAGACCCGTTGACATGCTTATTTTTTGTACTTATATACGAGAGTGACGAAGACTGGATCAGTGACGAAAACAGGTACAGTTACCTTAGGGCTTTTATTTTTACATCATCATAAAGAGCGGAAAATTCTCTATAAGACTACGAAAACATTTTCTTAGATTTGTCACTTTCAATTATTGGGAAATGGCAACATCGCTGGGGTAGAAAAGGACGGAGATAATTGCAGGACATAGGAGTGCGAGTGAGAGGCATATACTACATTTAATTCCATATTGTCTTTTAAGGTAGATGCACTATAGACCAATAATTGCTAGGTAGTGCAACCCTTTGGGCCGTGTTAGCTAACATGTTATGCACAGTGGAGGTACTTGTGCATCAATAATCTTTATCAAAGTCCATGGTATTACCAATTAATGCTATTTCACATAATTACAGTACATTAATACATGTGCTGTGTGGTGTATTTTGTATCCCACATGTTGGCAACAGTAATGTGAATGTGTGCACCTGTGACATCTATGTGTGCACCCGAGTAACAGTTGAAGAGACCTCATGCGCCTGAGAAACATGGCTGCCATCGTTGAATGATGAAGGAATGAAAACATATATTATATTTACATAATTTAGCACATATTTTCGGTGGAGTAGGGACAATTCACAGTACATTCAATTGCTAATGACTCGCATAAAGGTATGAAAATGATGTACAAGAGTAATTTATTTTTCAAGGTCCGATCAGTCGCGAAATGGAAACCATAGTGAAAATCAGAAATGTTTTATCTGCAACATTTAGCTACATCTCAATATAGCCACCACTCAGACTTAGGGATTTGTCGTAGCGTGGTACCAACTTTTCAATATCTGTCACAGAAGGCCTGCTCTTACAGCCACTTCTCTTCGCTGGTCTACAGCTCGTTGCCTGTGTCAAAATACAGTCCTCCTAGCCAGCGTTTCATGTGAGCAGAGATGGAAATCAAATGGAGCCAAATCTAGACTGTATGGTGGAAAATCAAACACGTCCCATCGAAAATGTTGCAGCTGCAGTGTGCAGGCGAGCATTGTCATGAAGAAGAACAGTGCCTGATGACAACAATCCTCTTCGCTCGTTCTGAATTGCCCTGTAGATGTTGCAGGGTCATGATGTATGAGGCTGCAGTGATGGTCGTGCCACATTCCATGAATTCCACCAACTAAACTCCCTTTTGGTCTCAAAACACAGTAGCCATACACATTTTGATGGAGAATGTTTGCTTGCACTTCTTTGATTTACTTGGGGGAAAGAGAATGCATTCACTGTTTGGATTGCTCTTTTGTTTCTTCATTTTCGTAATGGATCCATGCTTTGTCCCCTGCGACACATTTGTACAAAAAATCATCTCCATTATGGTGCCACTGGAGAAACATTCGCTGTGTTTTGTGATGGTCAGACAGCATCTTGTGAACCCATCTCAAGCGGAGTTTGCGGTACTGTAGTCTCTCACTCACGATGATATATAAAGAGCTCACCTTAAAAATTCTGGAAACGAATCACTCAACACAGACATTATGAACCAACGATTTTCTTGAATCACCTGATCCACTCGCTGAACGTAAGATCATTGGTTGACACTCGCTTCCTTCCCTGACCGCTAGCATCATGAACGTCTGTACATCCTGCTTCAAAGTTCCTGCACCATTGCCGCACTTTGCCGTCACTCATGATAGTTTCACCATACACATTACTCATTCATCGATGAATGTTGTCTGCATTGCGTCCCTCAACATGAAGAAATCGAATGACAGCACACACTTTGCGGGAGAGACTACATATTGCCCTAGGCATGTTTACGTGCTCACTGCACGCTCAGAACTGATACATGTGACATGCATACTAGAGGCACTGCGCAACATAGCCTATTAGTATGTATCATCGGATTATCACTGTGGTTTAAATTTCATGACCGATCGCACCATTTAAAAGAAACTTCTCTCGTATTATCAATAGGCTAATTATCCAAGTAGAACTGTAGAATGTCAGGATTTGGTCTCCTCTAGAATTAATAATATCATTACCGTACTCGTAATTATTAACCACTCGTCTCTCAATATCACTTGTTAATTATGCCACAATGTGGTTGAAACTAGTACATTAAACAACTTCTAGTACCTAATTTATTGACTTTGGTGAATCACTCTTAATACCAATGTGTTTTGGTTAGGGTGACTGCACCTATGGTTGAACGGTTACCAGTGGATGAACAGTATCAAATTAGGTAAAGTTCATAAGGTTCACTAGGAAGGCAAATCTGAACATGAAACAGGCCTTGTGCCAAGATGCCGTTAAGACTCTTCAACTACGTAGTTCCGCCCCTTCAAACAACAATAACTAACTAACTAACTAACTCGCTCTTCAACTGCAGGAGATGTGTTACGGCATCTTCGCACAAGGCCCGTTTCATGTTCCGGTTTGCCTTCCTACTGAACCTTATGAACTTTACCTAAATGGATACTGTTCATCCATTGGTAACCGTTCAACCATAGGTGCAGTCACCCTATATCAACAGACACTAAGGTTCAGCAAATAAAATCATAAATTGAACAAAGCAAGCAAATGATTGTAGACACAGAAAATGAATCTGTAGAAAACCAAGAAAATATAGTTGAAGAAGATGAGGTCATAACTATATCAGAAGACACAGCAGCAACAACACCAAGAAATACCTGATCAACAGCCAGAAACAGAAGAAAATGAAGAATAAGAAGCAGATGAAGAATTAAAAGAGAATGAAGCAGTTGATTAAAGAAATGAAGAAACAGTAAGATCAAGAAAAGAGAAGAAGCTACTAAATAGATGCAAGGATTATGTAATGAGCAGTTTCGAAGCAGACGAATTGGAAGCAATGCTAACTTATGAAGAGACAAAGAGAAGCCAAAAAAAATAAAGCAAAAAGCAATTGGAGAAGAGAAGGCATCCCTTAAAAAAGAACAAAACATTGGAGTTGGTAAACAGAAAACGAACAGCTGGTCAGCAGATTCTGACAAGTAGATGGGTCTTTAGGATAAAAGATGATGGAAGATTTAAAGCTCGTATTGTTTTGAGGGGCTGCCAGCAGAGGATCCGTAAAGAAACTTTCAGTACAGTGGTCGACGGCAGTTCCTTCAGAGTACTCCTGGCAATGGTTGCACAAGAAAATTTCCTAAAGATGACTTTAGATGACAGCATTTCTACAAGGGGAGTTACAATATCTAGTTTAAATGACACTCCAAGAAGGATATGATGAAAAAGATAGAAGATGTTTATCGAAGAAGTCCCTCCACGGATTAAGACAAGCCCCATATGATGGAACAGAAATTTACAAATTTGCTTAAAAAATATGAACTCACTCAAGTAAAAACCAACAAATGTACATTTATGAATCAATCCAAGAAAATATTACATCAGAAATCACTTTGGTGATGCACCAATGGCGGGGGTGGAAATGCAGGAAATCCATCTGAGATGGTTTGGACATGTACTGCGTGCAGAGGGCGACACAATGGCAAAATCACTACACTAGATGTGGCTGGAAAGAGGCCCAGTGGGCGACTAAGGCCACTGCATAACGACCCAAAGGCTGTCTATCTTCATCCAGACACGGCCCAAGACCGAAGAAAAAGGAGAGTACGATACCACATAGCGGACCCTGCCACTAGGCGGGACAAACTCTAAAGAAAAACAAGAAGAAGAATCCAAGAAAATATTTCTGGTCATCCAAGTTGATGACGGAAAGTTGCTGGGACAAGATGTTAAAGAAATGAACCAAGAGTTTGAAGGCTAAGTCTATCTGTATTAAAAAAAGAAAAAGAATATTTAAAAAACAAAAACTCTGTTTCCTGTGCCTTGAGTGGAAGCCAAGTGGTTCTGTTTTTTTTTTAGACTTCAAACCAGAATTATGAACAGTAAAATATCAATCAATATCCATATTAACTAACAGGCTTATCCTTGGAAAAGCAACAATTTTAAACTTTCAGTCTAATATTAATTCATAGCTAACCTCTCTAATCTCTCCAATTGAAGCAACACAGACAAGGATTTAAACCTGCCGCTAACAAAGTCTAAATTTTGAGCCTTAATTCAAGCCACAGTCATTTTGATGGAAAACCATGTTTTAGGGCCGGTTTCAATACGAGGCCGCTTAACCCCTCCTTTGCTAAGGGTGGTTTACGGTTAAGCGATCTTAAATATGACAGCTTAAGGCTGGGTGTTGCACCAGCCCATCTCGTACTTCGCTTAGCTAAGCCTTGGCTGAGCAAACATGGCAGCGAGAGTCAAAGATCTTCTCTAAGGTGAGTAATGCTCCCTTTAGCAAAGAACACGTACTCTTACCGTTATGCCAACATAATCCCAGCCGTGCAGAATTACTTGAATAACGATCATATGCAATATAAGGAAAGAATTACAACTTAAGTATCTAGGGAGCAATTTGAACGGTATTATTGTATTCGCATCATACATATAATATGAAATCATTTCGACAGTATTGATCCTCCGAGATTGATTTTTTTTTGTCATGTTGGTCACGGTTATCATTCGTTTCTAGCCGTTGCAATAATTTTCCACGACTACAGCTGTTCTACTTTTGGATTGGCGACCATAAAATACATTACTAGTTGTAGAAAGAATTGCCTACCGTGTTTGCGAGACGTGAGCAACAGCTGTAGTAGCCGCTGGGAAAACCGTTGTTGAAATATAATGCAGTGTATTTTTCCTTATCATTACGGTACTTCCTGAACATGTTATTGACTACACCCCACATTGAGATGGTCGCATCTTGCGAAGGTTATGTTTTCTTACTTGGTTTTCATTCTATCTCTTGTTTTACAAATACGCATACATTATAGCACTAATCACATATAGTGCGTATTTTCTAATGATATATATATACAGTATGTATACGAATGACACAGCATGTTGTATTGCAAGCATCCACAATAGGCTAGTTCGTCATTGGCTAAGGATTTCTACATCCGTCCCTGGGCTAATATTTAGTTTAACAACCAAAATGTATATTGCTGTACTGACAATATAAAGAATGAGTATTTCATTTTACGCTGTCAAAAGCTATGATGTCTGTAGTACAAGCTACTGCGATTTTAGGAACGCGAAGGAAATCCCTGTGGCAGCGCGTTGAAAGAATGTTATATGTATATATTTAATTTCATTGCAAAATGCACACTATGTATGCTTTATATTATAACGACTGAGTAATTATAAAACAATAAAAGTCAAACAAAAATATTCCTCCCCGCTGGTAATCGAACCCCGGCACTCCGGGCAGGAGTCAGTAACGTCAGTAACGTTATCCACTCAACCAAAGATGACGATATACATTACGGCATTATCAACAGGTATAGATACTACTGCTTAACAAATGATCACATGGAAGAAAATACCTCTTCAGTGTATTGTGCCGTCATTATAAACCGTTTAATAATATATTTTTATTATTTCGTTCACTACATTATATAACAAAATCCCCAACCTACTGAGATATGGATCAGACACAATGGGGCCGGCCGCCATTTTGGCGTATGAGTAAACGGCTTAAACCATCCTTAAGTCTTAAGCCACCGAGCACGGCTGCTCAATCTAAGCCTACTTTAAGCCATTGTTTATGGTCACGTTGCACCAGACCACAACAATGGCTTGAACTAGGCTTAGATTGAGCGGCCGTGCTCGGTGGTTTAAGACTTAAGGATGGTTTAAGCCGTTTACTCATACGCCAAAATGGCGGCCGGCCCCATTGTGTCTGATCCATATCTCAGTAGGTTGGAGGTGGTGTTTTATAATGTAGTGAACGAAATAATAAAAAACATATTATTAAATGGTTTATAATGACGGCACAATACACTGAAGAGATATTTTCTTCCGTGTGCTCATTTGCTAAGCATTAGTACCTATACCTGTTGATAAAGGCGTAACGTATATCGTCATCTGTGGTTGAGTGGATAACATTAAAGACTCCCGCCCGGAGTGCCGGGGTTCGATTACCAGCGGGGAGGAATATTTTTGCTGGACTTTTATTGTTTTATAATTACTCAGTCGTTATAATATAAAGCATACATAGTGTGGATTTTGCGATGCAAATTAAATATATACGTATAACATTCTTTCAACGCATTGCCACAGGGATTTCCTTCACGTTCCTAATAAAATCGCGGTAGCTTGTACTACAGATATCATAGCTTTTGACAACGTAAAATGAAATACTCTTCTTTATATTGGCAGTAACGCAATGCACATTTTTGGTTGTTAAGCTAAATATTAGCCCAGGGACGGATGTAGAGATCCTTAGCCAATGACGAACTAGCCTATTGTGGATGCTTGCAATACAACATGCTGTGTCATTCGTATACATACTGTATATATATCATTAGAAAATACGCACTATATGTGCTTAATGCTATAATATATGCGTATTTATAACAAGCGATATAATGAAAACCAAGTAAGAAATTATAACCTTCGCAAGATGCGACCACCTCAATGTGGGGTGCAGTCAATAACATGTTCAGGAAGTAGGCTACCGTAATAAGGAAAATACACTGCATTATATTTGAACAAGGGTTTTCCCAGCGTCTCCTACAGCTGATCTCACGTCTCGCAAACACAGTAGGCAATTCTTTCTACAAGTAGTAATGTATTTTTGGTCGCCAACCCCAAAAGTAGAACAGCTGTAGTCGTGGAAAATTATTGCGACGGCTAGAAACAAATGATAACCATAACCAACATAACAAACAAAATCAATCTCGGAGGATCACTACTGCCGAAATTATTTCATATTATATGTATGATGCGAACACAATAATAGCGTTCAAATAGCTCCCTAGATACTTTCCTTATATTGCATATGATCGTTACGCAAGTAATTCAGCACGGCTGGGATTATGTTGGCATAACGGTAAGACTACGTATTCTTTGCTGCAGGGAGCATTACTCACGCAACGAAGATCTTTGACTCCCACCGTAAACTCAGTTCATCTAAGCGAAGTACGAGTCGAGTTGTTGCAACACCCAGCCCTAAGCCGTCGTATTTAAGATCGCTTAACCGTAAACCACCCTTAGCAAAGCAGGGTTTAAGCGGCCTCGTGGTGCAACCGACCCTAAGCAATCCAATCGAAAGCTTAAAACCGTGACTCCAAAAAGCCACACTGAGACTTTGTTTCTGCAATCTACCTCGTGATGCAAAGTTGACACATTTAAACACACTTAAATGCAATCAGGCAAAGCCAGGATAGTACTGTTATGTTTGACCAATCGGCCATCTCCCTCTATTCTTTACTCATACCATACCTCAGCGATAACAGTTGCAAAATCACTTTCTGAATGTTGTGATTCCATCACATTCTTGGATGTAGTAGTAATTTCACCATACAAACCTAAAACAAGAATTCCCATTCTAGTTAGCTAATTGAGCCATAATCCAATACATAAAATCAAAAATCCATGTCACACTAAATTTACAGCAGTCTTACCATTGAAGAGTTTGACAGGATTGGATGCCGGGCATGAATTGGAACGGACATTTTTAATATATCCACTATTTGCCCTCAGAACTTCTGAGAAGCTCTTGTTTTCCAAGCGTTGTAAATCTGAAAATTTACTCGTTTCCAAAACCAAACTGTTATGTCGCTTATGTGTCCGAGCAACTTGAAACATTTCTGTCTCGACTGAATTTAACCCATCTTTCAACATAACTTCATTATTATGAACATTTACTTCCAGGGGAACTTCAGAAAAAGATCTGTGAAGTTTGGAACCTATACTACCCTCACAACTCTTCCATAGGCCTAAAGTATTTTTCAATGCATTGAATTTCTCAAGTAATTTATTATGAGCCAAAGAGCTAGAGTACTTTGTACTATCTGGTTGTAGAGCAAAGCTTTTGGAGTCTTTATCCATCAATAAAGGCACTCCTCTTACAGGAGATTCAAATAATTCAAATGAAGAAACTGTACCATCTTTAAAATTTAAGCCTGTAGCACAAGAGACAGCTGCAAGAATTGAGACATTTTTGTCATACTCCACCAGAGGGGAAGAAAATGACCGATGATGTTTTGTATCGAGTAAATTACTTCGAGAATTATTTAATCCTCTCTGAATACATTTATTTATTCTATCAGCTATAACAGCTTTCACATTTCCTTTTATTGGAGTTCGTAGTTGTTCAGCTGCATTCATGATTTCCGTTGTAGGATTTGTATATACGTTATGATTAACTGGCTTTTCAAAATTAGCTGAAGCATCTTCTATAAACTTAAAGCTCCTGTCCAGTTCCTGTTCAATCTGCTCCCCAATCCTTCTTCGTTCATCTATCACACTGCACTCACCATATTTCTCCTCTACCTGTCCAGAAGACAAAATGCTCACATTCAAAACTGAATCTGATATGTTATCAAGGCAAGGTGTACTTTCATCAAGAATTGATACTCCCGTTCCTGTTAAGAATGGTGCTGGTTCTTTTAATGGTTCCATGCCACATTCAGACCTGCAGTCATCAGCAGTGTCTGTAACTTTATCTACATATGTACTTCTCACTGAAGAATAGTTTAAATTCAATTTTGGTTTTACATTAGTTGAGCATGAGCTGCCAGGAAGAACTTTTCTATCACGCAACGGCTCAGATGAAGCACAAGCTCCATATTTCACCTCAGTGCAGTCACTCTTTACATTTCTAGCAAATGGATCCTTTGAACGAAGCACATTATTTGGAGTCTCATCGCATGACTGACGAGATTCTTCGAACACGAAATCAAAGGGATCATTTTCATTACCATTATGTATTTGGTCTATGACGAAATCAAATGGATTTTCCCCAACAACTGGAGCCAGCAGATTATTTCCTAGCACAGATTGAGGAACGGGAACCAAAGGAGTATGATATGCTGCACTCCTCCGGTCAGGACTACTGAAATCGATAAGTGCCTCCTCTCCAGAATCTGTAAACGCAATTACGAATACATTAAACTCAAAAGAAGCATATTTCATTCATATTATAGAAAATATTCAGTAACAAATCGTAACTCAATCATCGTAAGTGGGGAAAGTTATGTAAACAACGAATAGGGTGTATGACTATTATCTTGTTACTTACAAGCCATAATTTCATAGATCAATGACGTAAGGTGCTATTCCATATCCACAACAAAAATTAAATACACTACTGGTCATCAGTCGCATTTCCTTTCCTCGATCTACCAAATTAAACGTATCTCTGCAAACCTTTCAATACTTCTAAAACCGACATTTCAAAAACTCAAAACACTTCAAAACAAACATCATTAACAAACCAAAATTCAGTGTCGCCAACATATTGTGATATTTCACATTCCAGGACTGGTCAGATCCAAAGAATAATATACCTGGCTATGAAAATCAGGAATTACTCGCGAGGCCTCTATCGGTAGAAATCCGTGTGGTAACCAAGGACTGCTGATAACTCCTGCTTTTAGGTACCATGTAGCGACTACCGGGATATTTTGACATATCTTTGAGTTTCACATTACCCAGACTACAAAACCACCGACAGTTCAAGTTTATATATAACTAGCCGACCCGTGCGAGAAATCTCGCATGTTCATAAACCACATTTTCCCCAATAGGTTTTGCAAATCGAACACTTCTTACAAAAATTGGGCATTTAAGAAATTAGAATGCAATTTGTCACTGATAATGTCATTTGTGTGTTGAGTGTGCTGTAACACTCGCCGGTTATTCGATATTTATGAAATTATACGATTTGAGCCTACTCATTCCTTTGATTTACTATTTCAGAAATCCATGGAAAATGATCAAGGAAAAACCTCATAATGTTAAAATGATATGAAACGGGCGTCACAGCGACCAAAATGTGAAGTGGATGGAAATTATGGAGCATATTTTCATACATCAACAGTATCTGCAAATCGCACACTTCGTACATTTTTTTAAAGTCATTTTTTAAAGAAATTATAGATATTTATGAAATTAGAGAGCAATTCGTCACTGCTAATGTCTATTCTCTTTCATTTGAATGCTCATTATGACAATCGGTCGCAAGTGAGTGCCGCAGGGGGGATCTATACTACTGAAATAATATATGATGATGATGATGATGATGATGATGATGATGATGATGATGATGATGATGTATATACAATATATAGGCCGATATCACTTTCTTGTGGACACGATATCTACCACCATTTTTCACCAATCACATTCACACTCGGGCTATACATAAATATATATAAACAATCGAAATCTTCTTTGTTACCAAATACCGTAAACGAAAGTATCAAGGACGAAAGCGCCTTATGACTCGTCAGTAGAAAGGGGAATACCTAAGTCGGATGTGCTCGCGTGGTAATTACACATAAATCAATCTGATTGTACTGCGAGGGCGAACCCCGAGCTGTGTACAATCAGAGCTAAAATCCTCAAGATGGTGTAACGTAAAAGAAGAACTAAATATAACACACGGCAGCCACCAGCCTCACTTAAGCGTTGTTAACAATTAAAATTTGGAAGTAATAACAAATAAAAAATCTAAAGCTTCTGATAAACAAGCCAAGGATCAGGAAAACTGCGCCTAGTATTTATATATATACATATTTAAGACGCAGGAATTTAATCTCGAACTATACATTGTATTCGTAGACTATAACAAAGCCTTCGATTCTGTGGAGCATAGTTGCGTGCTAGAGGCATTGAGAAGCCAAGGCATACAAAAGAGATATGTCAGACTACTGGAAAAGCTCTATGAAGGCTGCCAAGGGAGGGTAAGAACGGAGTGGGTTGTGCGAACATCAACTTAGAAAGAGGCGTGAAACAAGGTGACCCCCTCTCACCAAAGCTGTTCACATGCCTACTGGAGAACCAATTTAGGAAGTTGGAATGGGATAACAAATACGGCATCGACATAAACGGGAAAGGCTGACACACTTACGGTTCGCAGACGATATTGCACTGCCAGCAAAATTGGCAACAGACTTGGAACAAATGCTAGCGGACCTGGACACGGTCAGTAAAGAAGTAGGTCTATCTATGAACCCCCTAAATCCCAGAAGATAAGACTAAAGTCAGAAGTGCTAGAAAAGTGTGTAATGCCGGCTGTCAAACCTGGGCATTAACAGAGAAGCAAAGGCAAACAACCAGGGTATGTCAACGCAAAAAGGAACGGAAGATCCTTCAAGTTTCCTTGAGGGACATATTTCGAAACAAGGAGATAAGTAGAAAAACTGACATGAAAGATGCCGTGACAACAGCTGACAGCCTAAAATGGAAGTGGTGAGGCCACGTGGCCATAATGAAAGACGATCGATGGACGCACAAGCTAACGGTATGGGACTACAGGACAGGAAGAAGGAACGTGGGTAGACAGAGGACCCGCTGGAAAGACTCAATCGTAAGGAAGACGTGCAAACACTGGACGAGGATAGCAAGGGAGAGACAAGCATGGAGACGTATGGAACTATAAGAAGGGAAGAGAAGCGAGCTTCAACAACGAAAATACTAGTAGACAGCACTCCTATGACATGAAAGATACACTTCTGCATCCTATAAAAAGCCAAACATCGCACAAGGTAAACGACAACAAATAGGCACGTACAAAGACACGACAACTGCCCCCCGCCACCTTTCTAGAGAAGAAGATATAAAGAGAAGTGACATGTAGTGTAGTGAAGTGAACTACAGTGAAGTGTAGCAAGTGGTGAAAAACTTGTTCACAACCCTCCTTAGGACTTGCTCACCTAATGAGATTAAACAAGAGCACGTCCCTGCTCGCAGGAGACCTTTGCCCTATGGAATTATCTAGGCTATATTAATTATTATTTATTTATTTATTATGTTTGATGCAGCCAACAAATAGGCACGTACAAAGACACGACAACTGCCCCCCGCCACCTTTCTAGAGAAGAAGATATAAAGAGAAGTGACATGTAGTGTAGTGAAGTGAACTACAGTGAAGTGTAGCAAGTGGTGAAAAACTTGTTCACAACTCCTTAGGACTTGCTCACCTAATGAGATTAAACAAGAGCACGTCCCTGCTCGCAGGAGACCTTTGCCCTATGGAATTATCTAGGCTATATTAATTATTATTTATTTATTTATTATGTTTGATGCAGCCAATGGCCAAATCAATTGCAAGTATATTGGCAACTCAAACTAACACTTGGGGCGCTGCGGTCGTCTGGATAAGTAGGGTAAAAATACTCAATAACACGCGTTTGATATGGAACACTTTTATATTTTTCGGTTATAATCAGTAAATGTGGTCCCTAAAATAATGACAGTGTTATTTTTGATTGTATATATGTATAACTGTGCGATACACGTGATCTAATTTGTGTGTTCCACGGGATTTTATGTGTCAATTGCATATTATCAAGCATCGGTTGTCTGCTGGTATTTGTTTTTGAGCAGTTCGAGTCAAGGCGCTGTTACGTTTTTTATTTATTTATTTATTTATTTATTTATTTATTTATTTATTTATTTATTTATTTATTTATAGGGTACAGAAAGTCCCAGTGAGCTGATAGCTCAAGGGGGGACCGCCCTTTACAAATATGGCTTAGTAACTAACTTAATACTAGAATATACTAAGGTGGTAGGAACATTTATTCAGTGCTTATGAGTTCATCTATATTCTTCAACATATTGTTTCAGGAAGTACCTGCGTGCTTCCTTTTTGAATTTGTTTAAGTTTACAATTTGTCTCAGTTTAGGAGGTAAGTTATTATAAGTTGTGCTGGCGGAATAGGAAATACTTTTAATACCATATCTAGTTGTGTTTGTTGACTCCATGTATAACTGGTTTGCTGATCTTGTGTTATGGGTATGAATGTCTTTCCTGCATTGAAGTTCAGTATTAAGACTAATAAGACCATGTTTATATCTGAACATAAATAAAGCTTCAGAGTAGTTGAGCTGGCTTCGTAATGGCAATATGTTTGTCTCCTGAAATACTTGTACAGTTGGTTTCCTAAAATCGTAACCATACATGATTTTAATTGCTCTTTTTTGGAGTACTTCGAGCTCATTTATTGATTCCTGTGTGCATTTACTCCATATTATGTTCATGTACATAAGGTGAGAATGAATAAGAGAGGCATATATGCTCCTTAAATGTTGATTGCTTATTCCATAATCCCTTAACCTTTTTAGAACACCAATTACATTCGTAATTTTCTTTTTCACATTTGTGACATGATCATTCCAACTTAGGTTATTGTCCAAAGTTAGGCCTAAATATGTGTATTGTTTAACCCGTTCGATGGGCGCATTGCCAATTTTAACTATGTTGGAAGTGTTTGAACTGTAAGCTGGTTTATGAAATAGCATGTATTTTGTTTTTGAGGTGCTTATGATTAAATTATTTTTTGAAAGCCATGTTGTTAGTATATTTAGATCCTTTTGCATATTCTCCATAATCCTTTGTTCACATGCGCTCTCGTAAAGTAGAAATATATCATCTGCAAATAGAAATATTTTACCAGTAAACTCTAAATAACCTATATCATTAATAAATATCAGGAACAGCAATGGTCCAAGCACTGACCCTTGTGGGACACCGCATTTAACATCAGAGATGGACCCTTTAGTTTTATTAATATTAACATACTGCTTCCTGTTAGACAGGTAGTTTTTAAACCACTCAAAGGCTATTCCTCTTATTCCTGCATTTGATAATTTACTTAGCAACAAGATATGGTTAACTGTGTCAAATGCCTTAGCAAGATCTATAAATAGTCCTGCTGCTATTTTATTATTATCTAATGCTTTATGTATAAGTGACACTACGTCAAATGCTACTGAATCAGTGCTATGTTTGGGAAGGAAGCCATACTGATATTTGAAGAAGAAATTGTTTTTTTGTTAGGAAATTCAGGACTTGTTTCTTGATTACTATTTCCAGTACTTTTACAAGTGAGGATAATATACACAACGGTCTGTAATTACTGGGATTATATACATCACCTTTTTTAAATACTGGCACCACTCTTGCTAATTTACATTTATATGGTATTACTCCTGTTTGCAGTGACAAGTTAATTATATCAGCAAGCAATGGAGCCAGATGATTGGCACATCTCTTAAGGAGTATGTTATTTATTCCATCGTCTGTGTAATTATTTTTGTTCGCAAGGTTTTGAATGATTTGTTTAACCTCCGTCACATTTGTTGGTTTTATGTATAGTGAGTTACAGATCGTCTGGTTCGAAGGCAAAATTGGGTTCTTTGGAGTAAGATCTTTAACCAAGTTTTCTACAACATTTATGAAATACATGTTAAATGCTCTACATATATCTTGGCCAGAGGTGTATCGTACGTTTTCATATTCAATTTCTACAATGTTTCGTGTATTATGAGGTTTGCCAAGTATTTGATTTACTGCCTTCCACATTCCTTTTATCGTATTCCCTTCCCTAATTACATTGTTGTAGTATAACTTTTTCAGTGCTCTTTTCATTCTAGTCACATCCCTACTACATTGTGTGTACTCTTGAATGGTTTCAGTTGAAGGGTTTTTAGTTTTAGTTTTTGCATACAAATTATTTTTTCTTTTTACCACTTCCAGAAACTCATGTGTTACCCATGGATTATGTGTGCCTTTTACCTGTGGTTTTTGCTTAATATTTATACTAGCTGTCCTAAGTCCATTACTAATGAAATCACAAAGCTGATTATATGCTTCGTTGACGTCAGTAGATAGATTTGGCAATTTATTTTTTGAAAATAAATTGTTCAGTTTGGCATAACTTATTTTCGTAAATGTTTGTATATTTGAACGATTATTGAATTGCGTACTCACTTCTGGTTGTGATGTAATTTCTAGAATTAAAATATTATGATCACTAAGGTCACTCATAACATTATACAAATAGAAGTTATCATTGGCAAAGTTAGAATGTATATGGTCAATTAAAGTTGAAGAAGTAGGCGTTATTCTTGTTGGCAGTCTTGTATTGCATGGATAAAAACTAAAGCAATTCAGTAAAGACGAATAGGCCCTGTGAATAATGCTGTCTTTTAGAAAATCTATATTATCGTCTCCGATGAGTAGTGTGTTTGGGTTAGTATTGCAAAGTATGCGTTCAAGGTCAAGCATAAATTCGTTTGCATTACTCTCCCTTGGGTTATAGTAAGAAATTACACTGTATCTTCTGTGTTTCTGAAATATTTCAATTTGAAGTATACTGTGATAACTATTAATGGTGTTAATAACCTTGGTTGCCCATTTTCTAGATACATATATTGACAGACCTCCTCCTGTCCCGTCTCGCGTTACATGGTGTGATTCAAAGCTTGGAATGTTATAATAGTGTGTTTCTTTGTCTGACAACCAATTTTCTGTTATGACTATTAAATCTATTTCTAAAATCTCGTCAATAAGGAGCATAATATCCTCGAACTTATTCCGAACACTTCGTGCATTGATGTAGATACATTTAAATTTTGAATTCAAAATCTCATTTTTAGTATGTAAATTATAGTTTTCAATAGAATCACAATGAATTTCAACAGAGCTTAATGTTTCGTTGTGTTTATAATCGTCTACGTCCATTAAATCTATAAAATGCAACTTTGGATGTGTGATACCTGCAGTACTTATTGTCCGTATTTTTTCTCGAGGTGGGCGATCTTCGCTTCACTGCAGATGAGTGTGCTTGGGCCATCTCGAGCTTCCCGGACATAAATCTTGCAGTCTCTTGTCCAGGTTCCGAATATCTTCCCATTCTGCTTCAGGATCCGGCATCTTCTTGCAATGTAGTCGTTCCTGGGTGATAGGTGGTCATTTATAAAAATATTGCGTATAGGGCAATTCAGTCCAATGTCCTGGGTTGTTATAACTCTCTTCTGAATTCTCGCATTCACTATTTCGTCCTTCTTCCACCTGTTGGTGAATTTCACTACGATTCGCCCCACGTCCCCGCCCCTCGCCGGCAAACGATGAGCGACATCGATGTCGCGGAGTCCCAACTCAACACCCAATGCCCTGGAAGCTTGGATCACTAGGTCGTAAACATTTTCCCTCGGCATTTCTGGCATTCCACTTAATATCAAATTGTTCCTACGCGTGTACTGCTTAAGGTCTTCTGACCCATCTAACGCTTGCTTCGTGTCATTGTTTATAATCGCCAACGATTTTTCCATTTCCAGTGTTCTTTTCTTTATCTCATTTGTGAGGTTTTTGAAATCTTCAAACTGCTCGTTTATGAATTCCGTGGCTTGCTTAATTATTTTTAAGTCCTGCATGAAAGTGTTCCTTAGTTCATTTACAGACAACTGTATCTTTTCTGTAACCTCCTTCACCAAGTCACAATCACTGAAATTGAGTGGTGGGTGACAATCGTCGCGATTGCATTTCCACACCTTTTGCGGATCACATTTTATAGACTCGTAAGCCTTCTTGGAAAGTCTTGTGCATTCCTTGTGGAAATTACGCCCACAATCCCCTTCACAACTAACGTATTCCTCGCTATTTTTCACTTTTTTTCCCGCACGGAGAACAAACATTACTAGCCATAGCCGCCATCTTGTCGCACACTATATTTCAGTTTGCTCACTGTACCATAGACTGTAGAAATTATTTGCTGCTTGGTAGGGCGAGGGATGAGTTTAACTTGTATTAAAACTCGAGGGACACAGGAATTGCTTGATTTGGATGGTTAGCTGGTGGGTTTGGTGTTGAATATCGGACTGGTAGCAGGGTCTCGCAGAGTAGATATTTACCCTGCGAAGTCAAATTAGGCCTATATGACTCGTAGTGCAATGGCTCGGATATCGCAGAGCGAAGTGATGGCGGTTGGTAGGATAATTGGAAATGAACTAGGGAGGGGGAAGGATACCTGACTGATGAAGCTTGGCTGTCTTGGAGCGGCTTGGCTCGGCGTAACAGTGAACAACCCGTCCTGTCGTCAGTGACTGTAGTGGTGAGTGGTCCAACCCGCTCCTGTTGCCCGTATTTATTTGGTATCGTCACCTTTCGGCTATTGCTATTTACATCTTTTGGAAAGTGATGAAAACGTATATCCGCAGCCCTCTTATGCATCGACTTACAGCCGTAAACTGAGCAATATACTTTGCTTTTACTAATTTTACACTCCATCAACGAGTAAAACTTATTACTTATGTATAAAGACACGAAGAATTTACCTCGATCTGCTTACGAATACAAGAAACCATATACAAACAGTCACCACGTGACAAATGTACCCTACTTGGTAAGTTTCTCATTTTTACCGCTAGATGTCATATCAGATAGCTGGAGTTGCCAATACCGGTATATATAACAATGAAGTAAATACTATTGTACATTTCTAACACTAATTTAGTCGCTAAAGAGTGGTGTTAGGGATATACGTCTCTGGTGACACAAAAGTGCATGATATCGATCACACTGTTTATCGCACTCTCCACATATACACGACACTTTATCCAGAGTGTGGAACGCCAATTTCTTGCAAAAGCGATTGTGGGACCCTTGCACTGCAAATCGCGTCAGCATGTGGCGCCGATCGTAGTCGGCAGCTTTCCAGTCTGTAGACGACATTGCTTCGGTCGAGTAGAAATCCGGCCATATCTCTTTTTTCTTGTTCTGTAGTTCTATTAATAGTTCCTGATATGGTAGAGGCATTTTCTGTCTTAATTGCTCTACGAAGAAAGGTTCTCTGACGAGCTCGTATGTTAGTCTGGAGGGGGTGAATTTCGATTCACATAATAGTCTCTTAAGATATGTCGCTTTGATCTGCTCGATAGCTTGCCACGGTGGGTGAGTGGATAGCGTATCGGTCTACTAACTCCAAGATTGCAGGTTCGCTCCTGGCCACGATAAGTGATTTTTTTTTTAGGCGAAAAAAATACGACACGCATGTCATACACGATGTTGGCATGTCAAAGAATCCATTTGAATTCAGTAGGCCGTGTACATAATGGCAAAATTAATCTCGGGAGTTTCCGCCAACACAAAGTTCCTCATTTCTCTACTAGAAGGCGCTGTAGTGTCTGGATATCTAACCTCCTTGATTTTCATAGTGATTCAAGGAACAACGAAATTTGACATGCAAGCTACCCTCTGGATGTCAAATTACAAAGCTTGCACCCGGCACCCGAGGCCATACGATATTATTATTATTATTATTACTATTATTATTATTATTATTATCTGCTCGATGTTTTTAAGATTGATTTGGTGAGATATGTCATTATTAATCTTAGTCCGTAAGTCACTATGGGCATTATTTTGGTATTGAAGATTTTCATGCCAGTGGATACAGAAAGTCTGCGCAGTAGCTGGATGTCGTTGATGGCCGGTATGGCTGCCGTTGCTCTATTTCTGATGTGCTTAGTAAAGGTCGTTCCGGTAGTCTGTAGTGTCATTCCGAGATAGTTAAACTCCTTAGCTATTTTGGTTGGTTCCTTGGTTGGCGTGAAAAACAGTTGCTCTCTGACAGTCACTTTCCCTCCCTTCCTAAATATCATTTGAACTGTATTTTGTTCATTAATCTCTAGCTTATTCTTCTCTGCCCGTAACGTAATCGGTCTTTCAGTTCCATAACCGTATTTGTTACCTCCTCTGTTGTGATGCGAGGGAAGTCTGTAGACCAAGTTGCGCAGATTGTCCTTGTAGTTGATTGCCTGTTATAGATCTGTTGAAAGTGTGAGTGCCATGTTTCCATTGTGATAGTGTACCGTCATTTTCACGTTAAAATGCCTGGAGTTTCAACAACATGTCCCAGTTCATGACCTTAACCTATAAATCCAACCGGCATAAATAAAGATTCATCTCTCGACGTATTTGGCAAACGTTTCTAAATACCCTCAGCTGTGGCCAATGGAATCGCGGTCCTGTCGAAGGTGCTTGGCTATTACCATCAAACCAATCACTGGCCATTGGCAAGTGTCGACAACTGTAAAGTAATAAAATTTGAGACCTTAAGATAATAGATAGATAGATTTTTATTAATTCCATTTGATCAAATACATGTATACAATACATGTTTGATATAGGACACGTCAGAATTTACATCTATAAAATAAAAGAACTTACAGAAGAACTAAAGAACTAATGCTATAACTATTTGCAACTTATTATAATAACATATCTTAAGAGATACAATCTTATTGGACAACTATTTACACCTTACTCTATTATCATAATATGAAAACTTAATTCTATAAATACAACAACTTACAGCTAGGTATTACAATTAAAATAGAAAAGTAAAATATAATTATAGATTTCATCGCTCCTATACGCTAAGATATTCAACTACAGAGTAAAAACAATGGCACTGCAGATAAGCATTCAACATTCTATCAAAGGTTTTTATTTTTGGGGCTAGTTTTATATACTGGGGTAGTTTATTGTATAATTTAACTCCTGTGGGAAAAGTTCCTTTTTGATATAATATGCTTGTGTGTGTGTGTGTGTGTGTGTGTGTGTGTGTGTGTGTGTGTGTGTGTGTGTGTGTGTGAAATATGAATGTTTTTATTTTGTCTTCTGTTATGCCTATGAACATCAGTGTTTGTTTTAAGAAAAACATCTTTATTCTTTAAATTCTATTTAAAAAACATAATACTTTCAATGATATATATGCAGGACAGTGGGAGAATGTTTAAATCTTTAAACAGAGGTCTACATGATTCTCTAGTGTTTACATTTGCCATAATTCTAATCGCCCTCTTTTGTATCCTAAAAGTGCTTAGTACATCTGGCGACATACCCCAAAATATGACCCCATATCTTAAGTATGAATGGAAATAAGCAAAATAAGTATTTCTTAATGTGTGCATGCTAGTGCAGGTTTTCAAAATACGTAACGCAAAGCACATAGAGTTCAGTTTAGTATTCAGATATTGTATATGTTTATTCCATTTCAAGTCATGTTGTTTGTATCCATAGTCCTAAAAACTTTGTTTCGGATTTATTTTCTATCTGATGACCATTTAATGTTATATTGGGCTTCGCAGGATTCCTATTCTGTATAGTGTGGAAATTTAGAAATACTGTTTTTTATAGTTTATTATGAGGCGATTAACTTGTGACCAATTGGTTAACTCTCCAGTAACGGAGTCAGCAGACTGCTATATGACCTGTTTAGTTTCACCTTTTATTACGAGTGTTGTATCGTCCGCAAACAAAATTTCCTTATGTGAATGAACGTTCTGTGTTATATCATCGATATATAGAAGAAAGAGTAGTGGGCCCAAAACCGATCCCTGGGGTAGTCCAAATTTAATAATTCCCTCATTGGACAATGTTTCATTAAGTAATTTGGTTCCATCATCCTTGAGTCTCAAGCTTACTATTTGTTCACGCCTTGTTAAGTAAGTCTCTATCCATTTATTAGCTAGACCTCTAATACCACATTGATTTAGTTTTGTAAGGAGGATTTTATGGTCAACAACATCAAATGCTTTCGATAAATCCAAGAATAGGCCAGTTCCTTATTGTAAATTAATTTCAGTATACTATTAATACATTCATAAATTGCTGTCGGTGTAGATTTTCCGTTCAGAATCCATGTTGTGAGTTTGATAGTATTTTATGTTTTCCTATAAAACTTATCAGTCTCTTATACATGATTTTTCCCCACAATTTTTGCAATACCAGTGGGTAAGGTAATAGGACGATAGTTATCTAATTCATCTTTTGAACCGTTTTTGTGCACTGGAATTACTTTTGATGACTTCAAAATATCCGGGTAAGTTCCTGAGAGAATTGAACTGTTTTTTAAGTGTGTAAGTGGATTTATTATATTTTCTGCACAATTCTTTAAAATTGCATCAGTGATGCCATCAATGCCAACACAGAATTTATGTTTTAGCTCTTTAATAACTATTCTTACCTCTTCACTTGTGACATGATTTATAAATAAAGAATCACTACATATATCTATTTTATTATTAGAATTTAGTGTATTTACCTGTGATTTATTTAATAATATTTGTGGAATTTCCTGAAAATAGTCATTAAAAGTGTTTGCTATTTCCTCTGGATTATTAATCACTTTATTATTTCTGGTCAGTGTAATGTTCCTTTGTATTTTAGCAGATTTTCCAGTATCTTTCTTTATCACGGACCACATAGTCCTGTTTATATTAGATGATTGGGAAATAAAATTAGCACTAAGCATTTTCTTTGGTAGTCTTATTATCTTATTTAATATTGTTACGTGCTCTTCAAGTGCCACTAGGGGGGTGGCACGTAATAACTGGTGTCAGAAGCCAGATTACGAACACAAGCACAAGCACAACACCTGACGGTCCTGGTTTCAAAACCCGAGCAGGTCATTTTCTCTAATTTTCCTGTGAGTGCATGCCCTTTACAAGACAAACAACTAAAATGGAGGCGCAATTGGCAGCATTGCTAGAAAAGTTAAATGGCATGGAAACCAACATGGAAGACGGCCAGAAGAATTTAGCTGAGGACCTAACTTCTAAATTAGAAGACGGTCAGAATAAGTTAGCAGAGGACCTAACCGCCAAATTTCTGGATGGCCAAAAAAATCTGGAAGAGTGTCTGCTGACGAAATTAGAGGAAAGCCAAAGGAAATTAGAACAGGGTCTGCGTGAGAAAGTCACGGCAGTGGAAAAGAAGTTCGACGCCTTACAAGTGGAAGTTGCCGAACTGCGCCAACGCCCGCTGATGGGGGTGGAGGAGAAATTCAACGCCTTACAAAAGGAAGTTGCCGAGCTGCGCCAACGCCCACTGACGGGGGTGGAAGAGAAATGCAACGCTTTACAAAAGGAAATTGCTGAGCTGAGCCAACGCCCGCCGACGATGATGGAAGCGAGATTCAACGCTCTACAAGAGGAAGTTGCCGAGCTGCGCCAACGCCCGCCCACCGTTACACCGGGAATATCAGGAACGGGACATAGCAGAGTGACGCCCCCAACCTTCGACGGAAAGGTCCCGTGGAGCACCTACTTACGTCAGTTCGAGGCAGCCTGTTCCATAAATAACTGGAACAACACAGAAAAGGCTACAGCTCTTATTGTAGCGCTGAGAGGTGACGCCCTTAACGTCCTTCAGGCCATCCCGACTGGATCCCAGGACTACGCTTCACTGATCGCCCATATGGAGTCCCGATATGGAGATGGCCATCTTCAGCAGGCCTACCAGATGCAGCTCCGGACCCGGGTACAGAAGAACGCGGAAACCCTGCAGGAGTTCGAGATGGACATCGCATGTCTCGTAAGGCTCGCCTACCCAACAGCGCCGGCCGACTTTCTTAGCAGATAGCGACGCAGACTTTCACCGACAGGCTGCGGGACTCGGACACTCAACAGGCGCTGCGACTCGCGAGCAATAAGACCCTGACAGATGCGCTGAGCCACGCACTTGAGTTCGAGACGGCAAAACAGGCATCCAGAATGCACGCGCGGGTGCGTCAAGTGGACGTCGACGAACCAGTAAAAACCAATGAGACCAAGCCCCTGGCCGACGAATTAATGGAGGCGATAAGCTGCTTCTTCGATAGTCGTGGCACCACCAGCAACGACACAGCCGGAAGGCAACCGGAGAGACGGCCCGGAAGAGGACTACCGACCTGCTGGACCTGCGGTAAGAAAGGCCATCTGAGCAAGGACTGCGGTGATCGCCGCCGCCGAGGGTATCCGAAGGGAAATCAGTCGTCTGAAAACCGCGCGACCCAGGGAAACGAGTATTAGCCAGCCTTGGGGGGCAAAGGTTGGCTTGTGACAGTCGTCAAGCCCCGGCAGTCCAGGTTCGTGTGACGAAGTTACGGAGGGACAATAGCAGCCTGATGGTCGACGGAGTCGTCAACGGAGAGAGCTGGCCCATGCTAATCGACACGGGAGCATCGAGGACCATCGTCAGTCCCACCGTGATCCCGAAGTGGAGAGTGCAACCCACACAAAGGAACCTCCAGCTAATAACCGCGACCGGAGAGACCGCACCGGTACATGGCGAAGCATCACTGGAGTTCGTCATTGGCCGACGGGCGATAAAGCATCCAGTGCTTGTGGCTGACGTATCAAATGAAGTGATCATCGGACTGGACTTCCTGGACCAGAACAACATCATCTTGGACCTGAGTACCAACACTCTGCACTTCGGAGGTGAGGAACTTGCTTTGCAACCAGCACACGAGGCCGTCACCGCACGACGAGTAAGGCTGAGAGAAGACGTCATCGTTCCCGCCAGGACGGAGGTCAGCGCTGCCGTAATTGTCGACGGAACTGCTGAGGGAGTGGCGGCTGTCATCGAGCCACAATATGAGGACATCCAGACAAAAGGATTGCTAGTTGCCAAGACTCTCATTAACACGACGTCTCGGCCGTACGTCCGCCTGTCCAACCTGAACGACTACGATGTTACGGTTCGCCGGGACACCAACCTAGGAATCTGCGAGCCCGTTACCTGGATTGTCCGCATCACAGACACGACGGACGGTCACCTGCAGACGGACAACCGAAGAAGACGCGCCCTGCCAGAAGAACTACAGAAGCTGTACCAAGGATCCCAGGACCATTTAGATGAGGAACAATCACGCCAACTTCGGGACCTGCTACAGGAATTCCAGGATGTCTTCTCCGTGGGGAGCAAAGACTTCGGCAGGACAAGCTTGGTCCAGCACAGAATCGACGTTGGGGACAGCGCACCGATTAGGGCCCCATTCCGACGTGTCCCGCTCGCCAAGCAGGCCGAAGTCGACCGGATGGTAGAAAAGATGAAGGATCAAGGGGTGATCGAGCCATCACATAGTCCTTGGAGTTCTCCGGTCGTGCTTGTGAAGAAGAAGGATGGTTCCACCAGGTTCTGCGTGGACTACAGGCGGGTGAACGACGTCACGAAGAAGGACAGCTACCCTCTACCCCGGATCGACGACACGCTGGACACCATATCAGGATCAAGATGGTTCTCCACCTTGGATTTGAAGAGTGGCTACTGGCAGGTGGAGATCCACCCTAAGGACCGCGAGAAAACGGCGTTCTCTGTGGGCAGCGGGCTCTGGCAGTTCACCGTCATGCCATTCGGTCTGTGCAACGCCCCTGTGACCTTCGAAAGGCTAATGGAGTCCATTCTGAGGGGACTACACTGGAAGACCGCCCTGGTCTACCTAGACGACGTCATCGTTCTAGGGAGAAGCTTCGAGGAGCACTACAGCAACCTGAAGGAGATCTTGTTGAAGCTACGGGCTGCCCAGCTGAAGTTGAGCCCCAAGAAGTGTCAGCTCTTCCAGAAGTGGGTCCAGTACCTCGGGCATATCGTCTCCGAGGAAGGGGTGCGCACCGACCCAGAGAAGACCGCAGCTGTGAGGGAGTGGCCAGTTCCAAAGGACAAGTCCCAACTACGAAGCTTCCTGGGACTCTGCACTTATTACCGTCGCTTCGTGAAAGGATTCGCTGACATCGCCAAACCTTTACATCGACTGACTGAGAGGGACCAACTCTTCACGTGGACAGCAGAATGCCACAGTGCCTTCGAACAACTCAAGCAGGCTCTGTGCACCGCGCCTATTCTGGCCTACCCCAGACCTGGAACAAGGTTCATCGTCGATACCGATGCCAGCGACTTTGGCATAGGGGGAATCCTGTCGCAAGTAGTGGACGGCGAGGAGAGAGTAGTGGCCTACTTCAGCAAGGCCTTGTCAAAGCCAGAAAGGAACTACTGCGTCACCAGGAAGGAGCTGCTCGACATCGTGAAGACCATTGAACACTTCCACAAGTACCTGTACGGGCAAGAATTTCTCATCAGGACCGACCATGCTTCCCTGCGGTGGCTCCTGAACTTCAAGCAGCCCGAGGGTCAACTCGCGCGGTGGTTAGAGAGGCTTCAACAGTACAACTTTGAGATTCAGCACAGGAAAGGCCAACAGCATTCTAACGCCGACGCCCTGTCACGAAGACCGTGCCCCGAAGACTGCACCTTCTGTGCCCGAAGGGAGGAGAACACCAGGATACAATGCCGAAGGACTACCGTGGAACTTCAAGGGAGTTGGAGCCGCGAATCTTTCACGCGGGCGCAAGCGGAAGATGATGACCTGGGACTGATAGCCGAATGGAAGAGGGCCTGTGTCCCCAGACCCGGGTGGAACATTGTGAGTGACTGCAGCCCAAAGTTTAAGTCCTACTGGGCGCAGTGGGCCTCGCTGATTGTAAGGGATGGCCTCATCTGCCGTACCTGGGAGAGCACCGACGGGAAGACATCTCGGGAACAAGTCGTCGTTCCAAAGGCTATGACGTAGGAAGTCCTGAAGGAAGTTCATGGAGGACCATCTGGTGGACACCTAGTGATAAAGAAGACCCTGGAGAAGCTGAGAGAGCGGTTCTACTGGATCGGATGCCGAACAGACGTGGAGAACCACTGCGCGAGGTGCCACGATTGCGCAGCCAGCAAGGGCCCAGGACGAAGACGACGGGGTCCACTGTAGACCTACAACGTGGACGGCCCCATGGAGAGAGTGGCCATCGATGTTGCTGGGCCATTCCCGTTAAGCGAGGCAGGGAACCGCTTCATATTAGTCGTCAGCGACTACTTTACCAAATGGCCGGAGGCGTATGCGCTCCCAAACCAAGAAGCCGCGACGATTGCAGAGACCCTGGTGAAGGAATTCGTCAGCTGGTACGGAGTACCCCAGGAGCTGCACTCCGACCAAGGGAGGAACTTCGAGTCGCAGGTGTTCCAGAACCTATGCCAGCTGCTGGGAATCCGGAATACAAGGACAACGCCGCTACACCCTCAGTCCGACGGGATGGTAGAGCGATTCAATCGCACCATTGAGAACCATCTCCGAATAGTCGTCAGCGAGCACCAGAGGGATTGGTACAAACATCTTCCACTATTTCTCCTGGCCTACCGCGCCGCCGTGCATGAAGCCACCGGGTGCACACCAGCCCGGGCCATGTTTGGGAGGGAGCTCCGTCTACCTGTCGATCTTGCCTTCGGCCGACCTGGGAATGATCCGATCCCGGTAAGCCAGTATTGTCAGGAACTGGTCGACCAACTGGAGGACGTGCACGCGTTCGCGAGGAGGAAACTGCGGATCGAGACCGACCGAATGAAGACCCGATACGACCAGCAGACGGATGCCGGCGGATTCCACGAGGACGACCTGGTCTGGCTCTTCAACCCATTACGGAAGAAAGGCCTGTCACCCAAACTTCTGAAGTCCTGGGAGGGCCCGTACCGAGTCGTGAAACGGATCAACGATGTCGTCTACAGGATCCAGCGGAGCCCGAGGGCGAAGATGAAGATCGTGCATCGAGATCGCCTGGCAGCCTACGGAGGGACACAGACGGACCAATGATTGATCGGGACGATCAGCCTTTTTAGGAAGGGGGTGGTGTTACGGCTGTGAGTTTGTGTCATCGCTCGCCGCATGAGTCACCACTGCCCCAGGGCTGGGCTGTGCCTTGCCTCGTGTATTGCGTGTGCCTTATGCAACAGGGCTACTAGGACAAAGGGATGGTCCTGAATGTTCGTGACCCTGCCAGCGAAGGAAATGTCGAGAGGCCGTGTGTCCTGGACGATTCTAGAATTCATTGAGTCACCAGCCTGCTATATAAGCGGCTTCAACAGTGAGGGGCCGAGTTTTCTGTGGGTGGGTGTTTGTGAGCGAGTTCGACAGAAGTGTGGTGACGAAGTGCCGTGAGAGTTACGAAGTCCAGTGACATTGTTTCCCCAGCTTGTGGACAGCGAAACAGCGGGTAGCGGATTATCGTAAGTAACTGTGGTTGGTGTACATGAGGAAGAGGAGCAGGTAGTTTCTGTCAAGGCCACCCTACTCATTAAGACGGTTTAACTTCTGTGGTTTGTTGACAAGTGAAAGGGCCAATAGCGCTCAAGGAAGAGACTTGAAGAAACTGGAGTAAGGTTCTAATTGTTTGCATTTGCTGATGAGTGGCTGTATCTTTCTGGCCGCAATAAAGTTAATTATTTAAAGGAACAACCTGTGTTTGTGCTCTTCAAGTGCCACTAGGGGGGTGGCACGTAACAATATGCTAGTGTCTTTTCTGTAGTATAAATTGAATTAGATTAGATCAGATTTTTATTAAATCCATTTGATCAATTACATGTATACAAGACATTTTTGGTATAGGACACGTCAGAATTTACATCTATAAAACAAAAGAACTAACAGGTATATATTACTAATACTATAACTATTTATAACTCATTATAATAACAGATCTTAAGAGATACAATCTTATTGGACAACTATTATACCTTACTCTATTATCATAATATGAAAACTTAATTCTATAAATACAACAACTTACAGCTGGGTATTACAATTAAAATAGAAAAGTAAAATATAATTATTGATTTCATCGCTCCTATACGCTAAGATATTCATCTACAAAGTAAAAACAATGGCACTGCAGATAAGCATTCAACATTCTATCAAAGGTTTTTATTTTTGGGGCTAGTCGTATATACTGGAGTAGTTTATTGTATAATTTAACTCCTGTGTGAAAAGTTCCTTTCTGATATATGCTTGTGTGTGTGTGTGTGTGTGTGTGTGTGTGTGTGTGTGTGTGTGTGTGTGTGTGTGTGAAATATGAATGTTTTTATTTTGTCTTCTGTTATGCCTATGAACATCATTGTTTGTTTTAAGAAAAACATCTTTATTCTTTAAATTCTATATAAAAACATAATACTTTCAAAGATATATATGCAGGGCAGTGGGAGAATGTTTAAATCTTTAAACAGAGGTCTACATGATTCTATAGTGATTACATTTGCCATAATTCTAATCGCCCTCTTTTGTATCCTAAACGTGCTTAGTACATCTGGCGACATACCCCAAAATATGACCCCATATCTTAAGTATGAATGGAAATAAGCAAAATAAGTATTTCTTAATGTGTGCATGCTAGTGCAGGTTTTCAAAATACGTAACGCAAAGCACATCGAGTTCAGTTTAGTATTAAGATATTGTATATGTTTATTCCATTTCAAGTCATGTTGTGTCCATAGTCCTAAAATCTTTGTTCCTCATTTATTTTCTATTTGATGACCATTTAATGTTACATTGGGTTTCGCAGGATTCCTATTCTGTATAGTGTGGAAATTTAGAAATACTGTTTTTTATAGTTTATTATGAGGTGATTATCTGGTGACCATTTGCGTAACTCTTCTGTAACGGAGTCAGCAGACTGCTGTAAGACCTGTTTAGTTTCACCTTTCATTACGAGTCTTGTATCGTCCGCAAATAAAATTTCCTTATATGAATTAACGTTCTGTGTTATATCATTGATATATAGAAGCAAGAGTAGTGGGCCCAACACCGATCCCTGGGGTAGTCCAAATTTAATAATTCCCTCATAGGACAATGTTCCATTAAGTAATTTGGTTCCATCATCCTTGTGTCTCAAGCTTACTATTTGTTTACGCCTTGTTAAGTAAGACTCTATCCATTTATTAGCTAGACCTCTAATACCACATTGATTTAGTTTTGTAAGGAGGATTTTATGGTCAACAACATCAAATGCTTTCGATAAATCCAAGAATAGGCCAGTTCCGTATTTTAAATTAATTTCAGTATACTATTACTACATTCATAAATTGTTGTCTGTGTAGATTTTTCCGTTCTGAATCCATGTTGTGAGTTTGATAGTATTTTATGTCTTTCTATAAAACTTATCAGTCTCTTATACATGATTTTTTCCACAATTTTTGCAATACCAGTTGATAAGGTAATAGGACGATAGTTATCTAATTCGTATTTTGAACCGTTTTTGTGCACTGGAAATTCTTTTATAGCTTCAAAATGTCCAGGTAAGTTCCTGAGAGAATTGAACTGTTTATTAAGTGCGTAAGTGGATTTATTATATTTTGTGCACATTTCCTTAAAATTGCATCAAGGATGCCATCAATACCAGCACAGAATTTATTTTTAGCTCTTTTATAACTATTCTTACCTCTTCACTTGTGACATGATTTATAAATAAAGAATCACTGCATTTATTTATTTATTTTATTATTAGAATTTATTATATTTACCTGTGATTTCTTTAATAGTTTTTGCGGAAATTTCAGAAAATAGTCATTATAAGTGTTTTCTATTTCCTCTGGATTATTAATCACTTTATTATTTCTGGTCAGAGTAATGTTCCTTTGTATGTTAGCTGATTTTCCAGTTTCTTTGTTTATCACGGACCACATAGCCCTGTTTTATTAGATGATTGGGAAATAAAATTATCATTATGCATTTTCTTTGCTGTCTTAGTAACTTATTTAATATGCTAGAATATTTTTAGCCTACTTTCGATTTTTGCAAAAAATGAAAGTAGACGTATGAGATCAACACAGGGCGAAAAATTGTGTGTCTGTCTGTGTGTGTATGTGTGTGTGTGAGTCTGTGTGTGTGTGTGTGAGTGTGTGTACTCTGAATGTCTGTCCCCCCTATCAATTCGAACACGGTGAAACCGAATTGAACGAAATTTGGTACAGAGGTAGCATTAGCAAAGGGCACCTCAGTGTCATACTTTATATCGTCGCCATCTTTACCAAAACAGAATGGCGGCCACTCAAACGTTCAAAACGTAAAATCAAATTACGGCTTAACTAATCATCCGATCTCTACCAAATTTGGTGACAACATACCTTTATATAGGACGCGTCTTTCATCCAACATTCAAGGTAATCGGCCGTACCATTTCAGGATGGCGGCCGTGTGAATTATTCAACCATTTTAATCAATGGCTTAAGACCCACCAATTCCGATTATCGAGCCTAGGGGGGTTTAAGCTATCCTGAAGGTCGTGATCCGTTATTTGTTATAATTTAATATTATAATATTATACTGTATGAGTGGCTTAAAAGAGTTGAGCTGTCTGTGTCACACGACAAGATGGCAGCTGTCCTCATGTGCCTGTCTTATATTTCAATACGGTAGTTTTAGTATGTTGTATGTGATATACCCTACTGATACATTAATATAAACTTTGTATGAAATTATCTTTAATGAAGATGTACTGCTGTGAAGAAATCGTTTATTTAAAGTCATTATTTGCCAACAGGTTGTATCTAATGTCATTTAAGAACACCATGATGTTAAGGATAGGATTAGCTCTGGGCTAGCGTGTTAGTCTGTCACGCAGTTGACTGGGGATCGAGTACTGCTGCAGATAAAAAAAATCTTGAATTCTTTTACAAATGATGTGCACGAGCTCTTTCCACAGATACTGAATAAGATGTCATTTAGCTCAAAGGAGAGGCTAATGTATACTCTCGTTTATTAATAAAATCACAGCCCCAGCATCGCACATAAACAGAAGACATTAGGAAAAGGAGTATAGAAGAACTAGATACACGTTACCATTAACCACAGCCTTCTTAATGCCTCTGTACGGTGCTGTCCTCTTGTGGGTTATGTGGGTAATATTGTTCCAAACTTACCGCTGTGTAAATACCTGGCCTCCTGAAGTATGGCAATTTTGTAATACTGGTAGTTCAACTATTAGCCACGATCGCGCTCCGATTAACTTTAAACACTGCCAGCTGGATCGCCTCCCTCTTGGCTACTTTAAACTATCTACTCATTCAACACCCTTAGGCCACTGCCATCGTAGTACATTACGATGGCAGTGCATAGGCGTACAACATAAAGATTAATTCACTGATAGGTCGCAGCACCAACCTACTGTGATCGGCGTGGATTTTTAAAGGGGAAGATATAATAATAATAATAATAATAATAATAATAATAATAATAATAATAATAATGCATTTTATTAATCCCTTAACGAGTCAAGGACTCATATACAAAGGAATCGTACAGTTTTATCTTGTTGGCGACAAATTACAATTCAGTGTTTAGTTTACAAGTTTTCAGTATGAAAATATATACAACATTTTGTAGCTTTCATAAGTTTTTGTACACAATGTAGTCTTCTTTTGTCTTCTCAGATTTTGGAATTTCTTAAACTGACATTTTATAATCATTCCACATAAACTGTTTTAGCCTCCTTTTAAAGACTGGTAGGCTAGGTGCAATTTTTATATTTTCTGGTAGTCTATTGAACTTTACAAAGGCACTATATTTAATGCTATTACTGCCATATTGTTTGGAATTGATATGGAAAAGTGATATGTCATCTGCATGTCTAGTTTTGTAAGCGTGTAAATCAGATTGTTTAGTGAAGTTTAAATTTGTGTGGATACCTTTGTGTAGGATTTGGTACATCAGGACATTTGATTTGATTTCTGCATTTAGGGCTACTGGTTGAATTTTACTCGTAATATAAAGGTGTTTGGTAGGTGTTAAAAAAGGGTAGTTATACATATTTCTTATGGCTCTATTCTGAATTACCTCAATTTCCTTTTTTAGGTAATTTGAGCATTTTATCCAAATTGTATTCAAATATTGTAAGTGGCTATGGATTAAGGAAAAATACACTTTCCTGAGTAGATATTTTGGGATATAGTAGCTCAATTTTTTTATCATCCCAGCAGCAGGTGATATTTTTTTAACTAATGCATCAATGTGCTTTTGCCAGGAGAGATTTTCATCTATTATCAGGCCTAGGTATTTGACAGATGAGACCCTTTTAACTGCCTTTCCATTCAGCATTATATTCTGAGTGATGTCTAACTTTGTTCTACGCTTAGATATTATTAAATAATTTGTTTTATCTTCATTTATTGTTAATTTATTTGACTGGGTCCAGCCAAGTATTGTATTCATGTCCTCCTGCATGTGTGTAATCAGCGTGTTGGTGGTGTACGCATTGTAAAAGATGCTTAAGTCATCTGCAAACAACGTTATATTACCATGAAAACTGAGTGTTGCTATGTCATTAATATATACTAAGAAGAGGGAAGGACCCAGTATTGATCCTTGGGGCACACCATGGGTAATATTTACCTCCTCACTTCTGTAGCCATTTATTTCAACATACTGCTTACGATTAGACAGGTAATTTTTAAACCATGTCCAAGCTACTCCTCGGATACCTGCTTTATCAAGTTTCCCTAAAAGAATTTCATGGCCAACAGTATCAAACGCCTTTTTCAGGTCTATGAAAAGGCCACTCGCTGTCATCTTATTGTCTATGACATCCTGCAAGTTAGAGATTATATCAATTGTGGCTATTTCTGTGCTTGAGTTTTCCCGGAATCCATACTGCCCTTTGTAGAAGTAATCATTTTTATTTAAAGAATTAACAATTCTGTTTTTTACTACTGTTTCGAGTACCTTGGATATGGGTGGGAGGATGGAAATGGGTCTGTAATTGTCTGGATTGCTTTTGTCACCTCCTTTATAGACTGGTATGACTCGTGCTATTTTTAGATCATCAGGTACCAGGCCAGTCTCTAACGATAAATTAATTAAAGTAGTTAGTGGACTACTTAGCATGTCAATGGAGTTTTTTAACAATTTTACTGACATACCATCTTTGTCTTGGCTACTTTTCATTTTAAGGCTTAATAAAATATTGCGAATTTCCATCTCATTAGTCGGGGTCATATATATGGAATCTGTGTTGACATTAATTTCATTAACTTTCTTCCCTGGGAGGATGTTTTTGGCTAACTTGTGTGCTATGTTTATAAAGTGAGTGTTTAGAGCATTGCAAATATTTTCTTTTCCTGTGAAAGATTTACCGTCAATTATTATCTCACTGGGACCATATTTGTTTTCAGTTGTGCAGTTGTAGATCATTTCATTGATTACTTTCCAAGTATCTTTTATGCTATTGGCGTTCAATGTTAATTTATGTTCATAGTATGAGGATTTCAGTTTCCGTTTTAAAGCTGTCACTTTGTTCCTACATATTACGTGCTCTTCCTTTAAGAGGTTGTTGTTTCTGTGAATGTTAGTTTTAAGTTTAGCATGTAGTAGGTCCCTTCGTTTAATTAGCTGAATTAATTCTGTTGTTATCCATGGGTTATTGTGGTTCTGGTGTATTTCCTTCAAAGGTGTGTCAATGTTCTCTTTGTTGGGTGTCTGTGTCAAGATTTTGTGATTCATGGCGATGTAAGTTTCATTTACATCATCTAAACAGTCTATTTGATTGAGATCATTGGAGAATATGTTTTTGTTCACGTACCAGTAATTTTTATTTACGTTTTTTGAGCTAGACCTTTGCTTGTTGTGGGGGTATTTAAATGTCATGTTCGAGATTGGGCTTTTGCCTGGATAGTAATTTGACCAGAAAATATCAGTTACAAGAATATTATGATCACTAATATCACTATTTATATTGCTTATCCTATAGGTATATTTACAGTTATTAGTGGCTACCTGATCAAGGAGTGTACTTGTTGATTCACATATTCTTGTTGGATACCGAGTATTGCATTGTGTGAAACCATAGCTTGATAGTAGATTGAGGTATGATTTGGCTACATTATTTTTGTTTAGTAAGTTAATATTTGTATCACCAATGCATAAGCAAAGATTGGCATTATTTTTTGAAAGAATGTGCTCTAGAGATTGCATGAAATTTGTTGCGTTATTTATGTTAGGATTATATACTGCAATTATATTAATAGTATGCAGGTTGTTGAAACGAACAGTATCACTTCTTATAAGCTCTAACTGGATCAAGCTATGGTTACTCTCAACTAGGTTAAGAACTTTTATATTCCATTTTTTTGTGGACATAAACTCCCACACCTCCACCGTCCTGATTGTCTCTGTGTACAAAAGCAACAGAATAGTTGTTTAGGTTGAAGTATTTAGCTTCATTACTTTTTACCCAAGTCTCGGTTACCACTATGACATCTAGATTTTCAACAATATGAATTAGTATCTCGATATCTTCTAGTTTATTTTTGATGCTTCTGCTATTTAGGTAAAGACACTTGATTTGGCTAACCTCATTTTTAGTGTCTGCTACGTAGTCGTGGATACAGTCATATTTACGCTCATCAATTGATGAGTGTAAGTCAACATCAACTAGTAGGTCCATGTCTTGATTCATTATTATTTATGTGAATGGGATGGCTGAGCCTTGTTGATGGAAGAGCCTCTTACTAGCCTTTCAATGTCTTCCGGTGAGCTGATCCTGCCAGCCTTGTCACTATCTGATTTACGGACGAATATTTTGCAGTCCCGGGTCCAGACGTATTTAAAACCTAATTTACGGAGGTCTCTTGCCTGTTTGTGGAGTACTTTATTAGCTGGCGTCAAATGCTCGTTTATGTAGATAGGCCTAGCCCTTGCTTTGATTCCAGCATCACTTGAGTTCAGGTTGGGTTTGGACCTTTTGCCTTTTAAAATTGCCTCTTTTTTATCCGGCTGCAGAATTTGACTAGTAAAGGAGGTGGAAGACCTTCTCTGCTTTGTGGTAGCCGATGGCAGGCGTCAATTTCAGACTCAACAACTGTGACACCCAGTTGGTCAGCGATAGTCTGGACAATCTGAACGGTGTTTTCGTTTGAAGTGTGCGGCACGCCATGAAGCTCTAGGTTGTTTCGCCGAACGTACTGTTGAAGCTCGAGATTCTCTTGCTTTAACATTTTAACCTCACTGCAAGCGATATCCTTTTCTTTCTCTAACTCACAAACTCTTTGGCTGAGCTTTGTAATTTCTGACAAGGCTTGCTTCAGAGTTTGTGTGGCAGTTGAAATGTCACTTTTCATACTATCGAAACAATCAGAAAAGTATGTCACGGACTTGAGCATGTCATTCTGAGTCTTTTCAATGTTTTCGAGTTTTATCAGTCGCAGGTTGATTTTACAAACAAAGGGGCGTGGTGGCTCAGCGGTCTAGCTGTATGCCTCTCACCAAGGCGGTCCGGGTTCGATTCCCGGTCAATGCATGTGAGATTTTCGAAGTGAAATGCCATGTCCTGTGGTTCGGATTCCACGTAAAAAGGAGGTCCCGTGACTCATAATCACAAGATTCACGGTCACGTAAAACTACAATCTTCCTTCCTTCCTTCTTTGATTTCACAAACAAGATCTTCTAAATCAGGTTTACTTACATTCTCGTCTGGCGAAACCTTTTCCGTAGTTGACCTACTTACTGCACTGCACTCGACACAATGCCACTGCTTGGCTTTGTCGGACAAAAGCCGGTTAAAAACTTTCTTTTTTATGTTAACACAGGTTCTGTGGTATGATATACCACATTCCCCATCACAAATTATGTAGTCTTCATTATCAGTTACAAATTTTTCACACTGACCGCACTTGGTTGATTTGTCACTTGTCGCCATCTGATTCTTAACTTAGCAGGCTGGCTTAATATAGAGATTAACGGACGTGAATGCATTACAATAAGTTAGTAGTTTTGTTATTCAATCATCATAAACTATACAATATTGATTGTGACACTTACTGGCTAATTATCAATATAAAAGAAAACAAACAATACATTGTGGTAGAGGTGATTGTGTTAGGGATGAGGACAAAGAGTCATAAATATACCCATACATTTAAGAGAAAGTAGGCTATATGTTCTTTGCTGAACATCTTGTTTGTAGTATGAATTGAATTCAGGTGTTGTGTGGTATTGTTTATGTAATTTGTGTAGAAATTTCTTTCTTTGACATGAATCTATAATCCCTGTTGTTATCCAATTGCTAGTTTTGTTATTTTGAATAGTTCTTTGTTTAAAGTGAAATGCTGTTTCAAAATAGTATTTTAGGGCACTGTTAAATGCATTAAATTTATCATTTACATTTTCTAGTATATACATTTCTGACCATGTTTCCTTATTTAATAAGGCGTTGAAATATGTAACATTTGTTTTAGTGAATAACCAGCACTTTGATTGTATTCCATTATCATTATTATAGAATGTTTCGGGTACTTCAAAACTCAGTATTTGTCCATGATGGTCACTAAAACCCGGACAATCGACTTCTATTGAATGGTGATATTTATCTTTATTTATAAAAATTTGTTCAGGAGTGGTTTTACTAAATTTTGTTACTCTTGTTGGGGTATTTACTGTAGGTTTCAGTCCATAGGAAATTAGTAACTGTGTTAATAATTCACAATTCCTATCACATTTTAAGAAATATACATGTACATCCCCACAAATTATTATATCGAAATTTACTTTGCTCATGTTATTGAGTAACAATTCTAATTTATCTATAAATAAACGAAACTTTCCTGCGGAGAACGGTATACGCATATAATTATTAACTTAAACTGCTGTATTTTTACGACAGAGAATTCAAAATCCTGTTCCATAATTAGATAATCATAAGCTGTTAACTGTTCATGATCTAAATTATTTCTTAAGAAGATGCAAGTACCACCTTGGCTAATATTAGATCTAGAGTATTTAATATCTAGTATTAACCCTGGGAATTGAATTAATTCGAGTTGTTCCTCTTTCAGCCAATGTTCTGAAATACATAGTGCTGAGATGTCGTTAAGTTCATTTTTAAGCATTAGATTTATGTAATCAATTTTATTATAGAGAGACTGAATATTCTGGTGGTAAATTTTAAATTTGTTACTTTTGCAAGCTTGTGTCGGTGATTTATTTACATTATTATTATCATAATTGTTATTATTATTGTTGCTAGACAAATCCGAAATACCATTGTTGCACTCAGTTAAATTTGACATCGATAGATCTGAATGCCAAACCTCACGCTTGGCTTCTTTTACAAGTTTCCCTGCTTCCACTCTAAAGATATTACTGTTGAACTCTTCTTACCATTTGAATTTACAATTTTAATTGAATTGATCTAAATTATTTCTTAAGAAGATACAAGTACCATCATGGCTAATATTAGATCTAGAGTATTTACTAGCTTGTATAAACCCTGGGAATTTAATTAATTCAAGTTGTTCCTCTTGTCTGAGGATGTGTTGGTAGTTCTGAATCAACACAGAATTGAGTTTAGCAATTTAAACAATGAAACACCGACAGTCCATCTTGGATTATCTTATTGAAAACATGTAAAAATTTTAAAGGATCTATCGGGGCGAGTTTTACTCGTTTCGGATCCCCGAAGATTTTGTATTTAATTCGATAACGCTAAAATACAATTTATTAGTTAAAATGAATTATAATCTCAGCAGAAAAAGGTAATAACTGATAAGTTTAAATGTGTACGGTGAGCTGAACCTGGCTTGGCAGATTTGTCCGAGTACCGATACCTACTTCTTTGTTTCATGATCAGCACTAAGATTTTCTTGGATACTCTACTTATTTTATTGTAAAGGATACTGTACCTTTATTCACACATTCAAATGACAAGTATTCCAACGCGAAGTTTATTTTGAAGTTCTGTACAACTCGCGACCGCTAGGCGAGATGAGCGCAGCGCACGAGTGGAGATTACGGTTTTTTCCGATCCACAGAGGGGAGACCCGAGACTGGGATTCGGATGTGACGCGATAAGCACATGGCGAGTATTGCCCAACCGCCAGGACACCATTTTAAGATGTATAAGAAGAAATGAGAATAATATACATGCTTTGTAGCATTGTGGATGATGAATTAACTTAGCATGATATATATTTCGATATATTTTCATGTTAGAATACCTTTTTGATTTATATAAATGATGAACTACATTCACCAATGAAATGATCGCTTGATCCAGACTAGCAAGTATGGTGGGGGTATGGAAGTCGTGAAACCCTACGCGCACAGCAGAAGACAGGTTTTTCCAGTCTCTGAGGAAGACACATCTCCTCAAGAGATATTATAACGCGTTTAGAAAAGTGTAAGTTCGGCGCGACAGTGCACGTTACTCGATAAATCTAGCAGAGTTAAGTAGCGAAAAACTCTGACTTTTTCGAGAAATATGTGGGCTTGTGAAGCCACTCATACTAGAAGGGAACTTGTATGCACTTTTATAGGCAAGTCATACGCTTATTCTACGTATGAACTTGAGCTATGCAGCATTTACTAAGAACACTTTGAGGAACTCTAGCACATTATATCAAGCTGCAATTAACGGCAGTGAACTATTATTTGAAAGAACGCTATGCATATTGACCTTTACAACTTATTCAATGCAGTATTGATTACTGAACTTTGAACAATATTCCTCGTTTGTATTCGACAAGTTTTCTAACATGATGTCGAGAGGAACAGTTCTTATGCCCTTTATTGTGATCGCTTTGGCGGATTAAACACGTTAACATGAGTACTGCAATGCCTGCAGAGTATCGAACGTTTCAGTGAAAGCCGATAATGCTACACGCTTACTATCGGGCCAAATGTGCACAACTGTTTAGTGCCGAGAATGATAATTCTTAGTGGCGGTAATGCGTGGGTGTTAAATAACATTTCGGTTCGATATGAATATCGCGATGCTACAGTGGAACAGACATTGGCCTGGATGGAGTTGGAATTCTGATGGAAGGGTAGCTGACCGTTCGTCCACGATGGATGATATCCTGTTAACAAGTGGGAACCAGTGGATTGGAGACTGGAGTTCTGAGGTTCGATTCCCATTGACCTGGGGAGTCCAGACTATCGCTACGTTTGATGGAAGCCATGATATGAAAGGCATATCAATGATTTATTTTGATCTTCAGAATTCAACAAGGTACAGACAAACCAGTCCAGTCTATCGTAGTAGAGTGTAGACATTCCAATGTTAGTTTTGCTGTCATTTTTTAATTTCTTGTTCCTTTTAGTAGTATGTCGAAGTATAATTTCTAGGCATGACGTTCTAATCATGGATGGTCTTATGCTAGACAAGGTTTTTGATTCCGATAAGGAATGCAACCATATACACTTTGTATTTGTAGTTTGATTCAGTAATATTAAAACTTAATTCTAATTAAATTTAAATGAAGCTTCTTTAGTGTAGTGAAGAGGAATTCGTAGGCAACGACAGTTATAATTCGTGTTTAGTAGTGTGGTGAACACTTACATATGTCTATTTTGACATTTTCTCGCTAATGTATACTCAGGGGTGAGCTAAATGTATGCGGCAAGATGGCGTAACAGTGAAAGTGTAGTGAAATAGCAGCTAGTATAAATATTTGATAAATGTGGTAAAATATAATAACAGAGGTTTAAAATCTATAAAGTTACTTTCCTTAGGTCAAGTGAAATATGGAATATTGATAGTATTTAGAAATTCTTATTGATAATTTAATAAACTTAAACTAAGTTGTGGGAGCGTGTATCCAAAGATTCGGTGACTTCTTCAATCATTGTTTGAACCAAGTAGAGCAGTGGTGCTTTTACGAGTTTTCACCCGATAGGAAGATATACGTATTTCACATTCTTCTTTATTGGTGGGTAACTAGATTAATTCATTTAGGTAGTAATAATTAAAACAAATTTAGTGTAATTTCGTGTAAACATCAAGGCTAACTTAGATCTCTAGTATGTCGACAGTAAACGGTGTTCGTGTCTCGTCAGGTAGTGTAACCGTCACGGATTTATGCTCGTCGTGCTAAATTAAAGTAAAAACTGCAAATAAAATCATCACAAGATCTCAGGTATAATTGAGTGAGGAGAAAAGTGAAACCGATTGTCGTAATGTGGGCCTACCGGTACCGTCATGCGAATGTCTTAACCTGAGAAACAAACTGTCCTCAAAATATGAAATTATAAAGCTGCTAAAAGAAGATATTACTAAGTTAATGGAAGAGTTGAATAAATTACAGTAAAAGGAAACAGAGAGGAAAGCAAGGAAACTTGGTCGACAGTGGTTGCTGGTAAGGTAAGATTGAATATGCCTAGGCCTATAAATGGAGTACTGGTACATGTAACTGAAATTCCAGTCTGAAATTCATTTGGAGCGCTCGTCGAAGTAAATGATGACTTTCTTCAAGAAGAAAAGAGGAAAGTGATAAAGAGGAAATCCAGGAAGATGCGGATATTTGCGGATAGTCTCGGGCGAGATGTAGCAGCAAGCGTATAGGAGAGAAGCGGAGAAATAGATGTCACTTCGACAGTAAAGCCAGGAGCACCAAAGGCAGCGGTCACGAACGGGATGGTAGGAGAGTGTGCGTCCCTTACTTCAAAGGACTATGCAGTAATCATCGTTGGAGCAAACGACGTCTATAGAAACGAGAGTAAAAAGGTAATCAAAGATTTAAAGGGTACATTGCCATCCATTCATAACAAAAATGTCTTCATTGTAAACATTTCGCAGAGATTCGATTTAATTCCCAAATCATGTGTAAATGAACAAAAAGAGGCTACAAATGGTAAAATTCGTAAAATTTTTAAGAGTTTTCCAAATGTCCAAATTATAGATGTAAGTAAATTAGACAGGAAGTCCCACACTCGGCATGGCCTACACATAAATAGGTTAGGAAAAGAGTATCTTAGTGATGAAATCTGCAAAATTGTAAATTCAAATGGTAAGAATAGTTCAACAGTAATATATTTAGAGTGGAAGCAGGGAAGCTGATAAAAGAAGCCAAACGTGAGGTTTGGCATTCAGATCTTTCGATGTCGAATTTAACTGAGTGCAACAATGGTATTTCGGATTTGTCTAGCAGCAATAATAATAACAACGATGATGATGATAATAATAATAATAATGTAAATAAATCACCAACACAAGCTTGCAGAAGTAACAAATTTAAAATTTACCACCAGAATGTTCAGTCTCTCTATAATAAAATTGACTACATAAATCTAATGCTTAAAAATGAACTTAAAGACATCTCAGCACTATGTATTTCAGAACATTGGCTGAAAGAGGAACAACTCGAATTAATTCAATTCCCAGAGTTTATACAAGCTAGTAAATACTCTAGATCTAATATTAGCCATGGTAGTACTTGTACCTTCTTAAGAAATAATTTAGATCATGAACAGTTAACAGCTTATGATTATCTAATTATGGAACAAGTTTTTGAATTCTCTGCCGTAAAAATACAGCAGTTTAAGTTCATAATTGTATGCGTATACCGTTCCCCGTCAGGAAAGTTTCCTTCATTCATAGATAAATTAGAATTGTTACTCAATAACATGAGCAAAGTAAATTTCGATATAATAATTTGTGGGGATGTAAATGTGGATTTCTTACAATTTGATAGAAATTGTGAATTATTAACACAGTTACTAATTTCCTATGGACTGAAACCTACAGTAAATACCCCAACAGGAATAACAAAATTTAGTAAAACCACTCCATATCAATTTTATTTAAATACAGATAAACATCACCATTCAATAGAAGTCTATTGTCCGGGGTTTAGTGACCACCATCGAAAAATACTGAGTTTTGAAATACCCGAAACGATGAATGATAACGATAATGGAGTAAAATCAAAGTGCAGGTCATTCACTGAAACAAATGCTACATATTTCAAAGACTTATTAAATAAGGAAACATGGTCAGAAATTTATAAACTAGAAACTGTAAATGATAAATTTAATGCATTTAACAGTACCTTAAAACACTATTTTGAAATAGCATTCCCCTTTAAACAAAGAACTATTCAAAATAACAAAGCTAGCAATTGGATAACAACAGGGATTATAAATTCATGTCAAAGAAAGAAATTTCTACACGAATTGTATAAACAATACTACACAACACCTGAATTTAATTTATACTACAAAAATACACTAGCATATTAAATAAGGTAATAAGACTAGCTAAGAAAATGCATAATGATAATTTTATTTCCCAATCATCTAATAAAACAGGGCTATGTGGTCCGTGATAAAGAAAGAAACTGGAAAATCTGCTAAAATACAAAGGAACATTACACTGACCAGAAATAATAAAGAGATTAATAATCCAGAGGAAATAGCAAACACATTTAATGACTCTTTTCTTGAAATTCCAAAAAATTATTAAATAAATCACAGGTAAATACACTAAATTCTAACAATAAAATAAATATATGTAGTGATTCTTTTCTTATAAATCATATCACAAGTGAAGAAGTAAGAATAGTTATAAAAGAGCTAAAATAAATTCTGTGCAGGCATTGATGTCATCCCTGATGCAATTTTAAAGAAATCTGCAGAAAATATAATAAATCCACTTACACACTTAATAAACAGTTCAATTCTCTCAGGTACTTACCCGGATATTTTGAAGTTATCATTATTAATTCCAGTGCACAAATACGGTTCAAAAGATGAATTAGATAACTATCGTCCTATTAACTTACCAACTGGTATTGCAAACATTGAGGGGAAAATTATGTATAAGAGACTGATAAGTTTTATAGAAAAACATAAAATACTATAAAACTCACAACATGGATCCAGAACGGACAAATCTACACAGACAGCAATTTATGAATGTATTAATAGTATACTGAAATTAATTTACAATAAGGAACTGGCCTATTCTTGGATTTATCGAAAGTATTTGATGTTGTTGACCAGAAAATCCTCCTTAAAAAACTAAATCAATGTGATATTAGAGGTCTAGCTAATAAATGGATAGAGTCTTACTTAACAAGGCGTAAACAAATAGTAAGCTTGAGACACAAGGATGATGGAAACAAATTACTTAATGAAACATTGTCCAATGAGGGAATTATTAAATTTGGACCACCGCATGGATCGGTTTTGGGCCCACTACTCTTTCTTCTATATATCAATGATATAACACAGAACGTCCATTCACAAAAGGAAATTTTGTTTGTGAACGATACAACACTCGTAATAAAAGGTGAAACTAAACAGGTCATACAGCAGTCTGCTGACTCCATTACAGGAGAGTTAACCAAATGGTCACAAGATAATCGCCTCATAATAAACTATAAAAGACAGTATTTCTAAATTTCCACTCTATACAGAATAGGAATCCTGCGAAGCCCAATATAACATTAAATGGTCATCAAATTGAAAATAAATCAGAAACAAAGTTTTTAGGACTATGGATACGACATGATTTGTAACGTAATAAACATATACAATATCTGAATACTAAACTGAACTCGATGTGCTTTGCGTTACGTATTTTGAAAACTTGCACTAGCATGCACACATTAAGAAATACTTATTTTGCTTCTTTCCATTCATACTTAAGATATGGGGTTATATTTTAGGGCATGTCACCAGATGTACTGCGCCAGAATTTATTGAAGGTCATTACTCAAGAACTGATCTGGAGATGAACCAAGACCCCAGAAAATAAATGAGTGGATAATTTTTTTTATTTATTATAAATTTGAGAAATATGGAAAAAAACTGTATGGAAATGAGTGAAATACTATAGATCTTATGCATTTATAAAAGGCAAGAAAGTAGGAATGATTTCAAGAAGGACATGTATTCCATTATATGAATGTGGGAGGTCCATATTACGAGAAATATCACGCCACTTGAAGCGAGAGTTACGTCATGAGAGAGGGGAAGAGACGAAGGTCGAACTGCGGACTGAAGTGAGGAGAGGTGGTAGGAGTTACGTCACCACGAGAGGATAGGGAGAGAGACTGGAACTTGAGGACTGCGGAGCACAGGACGAGAGAGTTTTTTCCAATTTGAGATTTGAACGAGACAAGACCTCGAGCAGAAACGAGTATTCTTTATAATAGTGCTACAGTTCATAAAAGTTGGAAGCAAGGAAGAGTGTAATTCCAGAACTTACAGTAACTTAGGAGCAAGCTACAATATATATAAAGCAGAACGGAACAGTACAACCATATACTGCAGTGCTTATGCAAAGTTGTTCCACATATCTTGAAATATTTCTACGTGAAAAAGCATATTCGAACATTACATTGAAAATGCTAGTTGAAAGTCAGCAACGGGGAGGTCTTAATTATATTGTCAGAAATATGAATATTAACATGTGCTAAGCAAAAAGCATAGGGAAGTAAAGACTACAAGGATGTCAGTTGAATTCCAGATTCACTAACATGAAAGGCGCTACAAATATCTACGCAAAGCGCAACATCACCGAGCAAAATTCATACTTTTCTACGAGAGTTTTAACACATCTTGAGATACGAAAAACGCTTGCATAAACGACAATATTCCACCGTGATATCTATTCTGAAGAAAACCGATGTCTATTCTGAAGAAACCCAGATGTCTATTCTGAAGAGATGGAGAATCGAAGCCGGCCTACTTGCAGTGTACGAGAGACGGGGAGCTGGCGGAGGTGTTCACGGCGAGGTCATTCACCACGAGTCCAGCTGGCTCTGTCACAAACCGGTCTTCATAGCTGTGGGCGATGCTATGGAACACGACAAGTTTGGTTTGGGAGAAGAGATGCAGGTATTTTCAACAGTCCAGAAGCCAGCACAAGGTAGTGAAGAAATTGTCTTTTATCATGTAGAATTGTAGTTATGTTCTGTGATTATCCAACTGACCAACCGCATATTTTTCAACCGCAATTTTTAACAGTATTTTTCAACAGCATTTTTTAAATTGCATTATTTAAAACGTATAATTTTGTCAAAGTAATTAAATTTGTGTAGATCTTGTTATAGTGATTTTCTGTATTTTTCTACGGAGTTATTTTGTCTTGTTCTTGAAAATTTCAGTCACTTGGACGAAATTTCGGCATGATGATGCTATATTAACAGTAAAGTTATATTAAAATAAAATCGTGTAATATTTTTCATATTTGCGTTAGATTTAATTTAATTAAATCTGTTTTATCGCAGCGATGGAATATAAATGAATTGTATTAAAGGAACTTAGAACGAATTATTGAAAGGAATATAAATGAATTGTTCAGAGGAACATAGAACCAATTGTTTAAAAGGATATAAACAAATTGTTTAGAGGAATATGAAGCAAATTATTTAAAAGAATGTAGAGTAAACTATTTAAAAGGAATAGAACGTTGTACGAAGTAAAGAAGGAGTAAGATTGTAATTGAAGTAATAAAAGGAAGTTTATTGGAGCAAATTTAAGTACAGCATATTTAAGAAGTAACGTCACGAAGTGTAAAAGAATATTTCGACAACTCATGATGTTGATTCGAGTGTCAGAAATTTATTATGAACGAAAGTATTACGAAAAGCTTATACACATATGTCTAATGATATTTAGAGCGTTAAAAAGCATAAATGAATTTGTTAAACAAATATATTAATGGAAAGAAGTCAAACTTATATCTTTTGTTAAGAATATGAATATTTACTGATATTTCTTGAAAAGTTGTAATAAAATTTAAAGCTGAATTTAAACACGTGAAAAAGGAAAGTTAACAAAGTTAAATCACAGGGTGATCAGAAAGTGAAAGTACAACGATTTATTGCAGAAATGGAATTATGAGCACGAGGCGAAGTTATATCAGTATAGAGGAGAAATGTTAAAGTAAAGGAAGTATATGTATTGAAGTGGAAGTTTATAGTTGAATTACCGTGCAAGATTAAGGAGATATGAACGTAAAGGAGTTACGTAATTTTACGAAGAGAGGCTGAGGAGTCTCTAAGTTTTTCTAGTATTGATTGCAATAATTGTGAAGTTATGTGAGTGTATTGAAGGAAGATTCTGTACAGGGTGTTTAAGAGAGAAAGTAATTGTTGTATAATTATGAAAGAGGAGTGTGGAAACGAAGGTTAATGCCGTGCATGTCCAGTATTCACGTTTATCAGAAGATTGTTAACTCAGTAAAGAATATCAGAACTTATTTCAGTATTTCATGATTAATGGATAAAAGTAAAAAGGAACAGTGCTTTGCTTAAATGTTTGTCACTTATGTTCAATTGATTATGACGAGTATTTAATACTTTCAACACGATAGTTGCGGTGTATGTTTGGATTTGATGTTTAAGAAAATTGAGTAGATGAAAGACTTATTGGAGGAAGAAAATTTAATCTTCGACATTATGAAGTGTAAAATTTGAGCGATTCTTAAAGAATGTATATATGCACATAGTTCATGAATAATTTTTGATTAGATATGGAACTACGGTTCATAGTTGAAGCGGACCTGTATAAAATAGGGCAATACTTAGTAACACGCCGTTTCACATTTTCTAACTATATATAAATGCCACGTGCAAATTTATTTTTGCAGTTATTTTTGTTGAAGTGTCAGGAAGACACAATATTAAGGAAGGAAGCCAGTTTTTATACTTGTTTTTTTTTAGCTTAATAAACGGCTGGCGCTTTTTAGCGACTTAGTCAATTTTTATCTAAACTGATACCGTTTTCATTGTCGTCATCGTCGAAAATAGTACTACGAGGTATAGATACAGGCGCTCACTATAGATTGAACCTTATCACCCCTCGAGATTGGAGTTTCTCGATTTGCTCTAAATGTAAATGATAGTAGAAATTTGTACCTTGTCAAGTAGTACTATTTTCTTTACGAATAATATTTATCCTGTATGTTCTTGAAATTCCCAATTTTACTTAGTAGGCATGGTAAGTTTGTGAGCTGGGTAACTTACATGTTTGCAATCCTTTTTCGAGCTGTGGATATAAGTACTGATGGGTTTCTTCGGGCGCATATAGATAGATATTATTTAAATGGCGTGCCCATCCTTGGGGCGTTCGAAAGGCACTCGAAAAGTATTCGAAGAGCATTCAAAAGAGCACTCGAGAGAAGAAGTTTGGAAGTACTCGAGAGTGAGGCCATATTAAGGTCTGCGCACACCGGCGCGGGATGCGGGAACGGGAGCGGGAGCGGGAATGTCGCGAACATTTGCGCACTTGGCGGGATATGCATGCACTCAGACAGCTGCGTCACAATCCCGCACAAATGGCGGGATTGCTGCGTTACTGCAGGAGTACGCATCTTGCTGCGTTTTCCCGCGTCCCGCATCCATTTAGCAATGGTGACGGAACTGTTATTAGAGTGTGTCAGGAAATATCCTGCCTTATATCAATGACATGAGTAATGAAGATTAAGAAATATGAGGAATAAAGATAAGCTCAGGGACGAAATAGGAAATGAACTGCAAGTACCTGGTTAGCATCAATTTAAATAATATCACTTTTGTTTCTGTGTTCATTTGTCACGTGGTGATTAACCTAAAGAAAACCGAACTGAACTACCCTAAAACTAAATATAAACTGCACTATCGTATCGCAGATAGCTTGGCAAACCTCTCTCACGATAGCTCCAATAGTTGTGAATCCAACACGAAAACTGTGGCCAATTGTCGAGAAAGAATCCCCAGTAGTCAAAAATCTAATAGCAATAGCAAGACTTTCTTCTGTTGAGATAGCTTCCCGATAATTGGTACATATTTTCCTTATGATGCACTTCATCAAACGAATTCATTTCGGAACTGTTTCCCGCGCTGGTCAGAATACAAAGACGATTTCGCAGCGACTGCGGGTATCGTGCCAATCCCGCTCCCGTTCCCGTTCCCGCATCCCGCGCCGGTGTGCGTAGACCTTTAGTTTTGAAAAGAAAAATGCCGATCCCAAATTTAATGATTGTTGAGGTGAACACAACATCAGCAGATTAGTGGAGTACACTATAGTTGTGAGGCATAATTTTAAACCAGCTAACGACATTTGTCATGTAACAGTAAATTTAAAAGTAAATTCATGTTGTTAAACATAGGTTAAGTGAGATGATAGAATGAAGCGATGTCAGTTCGGTAAAATGGGACAATGAGATATACGAGATAACTCGCGATTAAAATAGATGTAGGTAGGATTAAGATGTTCTATATATTCCATCACTGGTATAAAATGCATGCGTTGGTCAATCTGGATATTCACTGGTAATTTTTGTAGTTAACACTTCCCTAATTCTCAAGAAAAGAAGAATTATGTCAACGAATGATATGACGTTCATTCGAACGATGCTTGAAACCATGAAGGAAGGTCAAAGTACGTTGACCAAAGACCTTGAAGCCCTCCACCAATTGACACACAACAACATTAAACAGTTGAAAACCGAGATACAGAAATCAGCAGCTACTGTAAAATCAGAAGTCAAGGCAGAGCTATCAGTTGCTCAAACACTTACTACGGCTAGTATAGCATTAGCACAGGAAGAAGCTAAGTTAGCTTTATAGAAGGCCAGAAAGGAAGATAGACTAGCTAGAGAGAAGGAAAGAGAAGAAGCCAAGTTAGCTTTGGAAGAGGCAAATAGGATAAGAGCAGTGATAAGATTAGCTCAGGTAAAAGCTCGCGAGGAGGACAGGTTAAGTCAGGAGCAGGCTAGATTAGAGGATAGGAAAAATCAGGAAAAAGCTCAGGGAATTTTAGAAAGGGCAGGTAAAGCACAGGAAGAATTAAAAGCCTCATTTGATCAAGTCAAACAGGACATAAATTTTACGAAGGAAGAAGTAGGAAATTTAAGATCCGACATGGCAGGAAAAGTGATAGAAGTCCAATTAGCTAATAGTAATCACATGATAGAACTAGAACAGAAACTACAGGCTAGTATTAGCTCAATTAAGGAAGAAAATAACACTCATCATGTACACATTTCAGGGGCCCAGAACAAACTCAAGGAGCATCTTGACAATCTAAATGGCACTGTTGGTGAATTACAGGTCAAGTTGGAAGGTCAAAGTAAACTGATTGAAGAGGGTATAAATGTAGATATAAATGCTTCCATTGTAAAGGCAGTTACGGACATGAAGGAGGAGGAGGTCGTAACAGTCACAACTCAAATCATATCAGAGATACACCATAAATTAGCAAATGACATTAAAGCTATAGAGTTATGTTCCAATATTAATGTTAGCAAGGTACGGGAAGATCTATCCAAGCGGATAGACACATTACAAGTTAATAACGTAGCCACGCTGACAGAGATTGTTAATAAAACAGATTTAACTAACTCGAATGAATTTGACAAAATTAAATGTACGGTCGATGAGATAAACATAGAACTAGCGAAAATTCGATCAAAGAAGGATAAGGATACCAGCGAGATAGAACAGCAATTAAGGTCACTTACGATAGGAGATGCTACATTTTCATCTACGTTGAGAACTGAAGTCAGGGAGGACATCAGAAAGGACTTGACGAGATTTTTTCAAGCAAGAGAGGAAAAATTGAAAGAAGAAATAAGGAGATTAGAGGCCAGGACAGACAGAATAGAAGAGGATAAGGAAAGCGAGATTAGTCAACAGCAAATTCCGAAATCCAATTTTAACTTCAGTCGAGAGCCATTTCAAACTGAAATAGGGGAATTTGGAGGAGATTTTGAACCTTACCAGAGTAGGTCAAATGCCAATGTCATCATAATCAAGAATAATGATGAGAAACCGAACAAATTCAGCGGAGTAGGAAACATTACTGCAGTAGAATTTCTGAGAGACATGAGGTCGTATTTAGAAGACAATAGGATACCTCGTGAAAGACATATGAGGGTCGTAGAAAAATACTTGGATTCAGAAGCGTTAGTATGGCACAGGGCTTTCAGATACACGTATCAAACATTTGAAGAATTCGCTGTAGCTCTGCAGAAACGATTTTGGAGCAAGGAACTTCAACAAGATATACGAGCAGAAATTTATTCCAAGAAGTACGCATATTCCAGTCCAACGAAATACGCAAGTTTCTTCACGAAACAATTAGCACGTTTGCAGTATTTGCAACCCCCTTTGGCGGAAGAAGACTTGGTTCACGCTATTTCATGCCAGTTACCAACGGAAGTTAGGAGGCACCTCATTTCGGCAAACGTGAAAACTCTAGAAGCAATGGCAGAAATATTGAGAAGACTGGATCACACGTCTAATGTGTCCACCAACTCAACTGGAAATCAAAACCAGAGAGGTAGAAACCCGGAACCGAGAGAAATTCACACCTTACACATCGATCAAATGCAGCAAACAGAGGAGAACAAAAATGGAGTAGGTCCAACGAGATCCAGGATGTATGGACAGAATCGATTTTGACCAGATTATCAAAGACCTAGAGAAGGAAGGCCATATGAAAATCAAAGATGGAGGAATAACTATTACACCAGGAACAATGATTATCGTAGAGAGGGATATTATAGTCGAAATAACCCTACGAATAATTATGGATATCGGAGATATCAGAACTGGAGAAACACGAATAATTATTCAAGACAGCAACAACAGCCAAGTCAACAAAATCAAGGTTGGAGGAATAATAACAATGTAAGAAGGTATTATGATGACAGGGAAAGAGAAAGTCAGGAATACCTATGGAATCTCAGAGAAAGGAACGCGAGAGACCAAAATCAGGGACAACATAACCTGAATCAAGAACCTCAACCTGGAACAAGCAGAGATAGAAGGAATGAAGACCCAGGAGGGGCACAAAAAAACGTCAAATTCCAAAAAGTGAAGGAGGAAGAAAACAGCACCGAAACCAGACATGAAATCCAGATTAATGAGTTGTATGAAGCCACGAATGAAGATCTCCTGTATGAGAGAGACGAGACAAAAACAGAGTAGCAAGGTTACCGATTATAGAAATCATATCAGAAGGAGAATGCCTGAGAACACTACTAGATACGGGAGCAACAGCATCAATTTTATCAGAGAACTGTTTTCACAGATTGAAGGATGGAAATTCACTTATAGCAATGCCAGTTTCAACCATTAAAGTCAGGGGCGTATTTAACGACAAGACCATGAAATGTAAAGTCCAAGCACTAATGGAATTCTCTATAAATGAATACAGATATGAGCAGGTATTCATAGTCTTGAGCCAGATAAATTTTGATGCTATTCTAGGCATTGATTTTATAACTAAGACTGGAGCTGTGATCGATTTACGAAATGGAGTCATAAGATATAATGAAGGCCTACATCAATCAGAGGATACGACGAAGGATGAGAATGAGTGTAGTCTGATTGACGAAACTACAGAAGAAAATCTTGTGAAGATTGTAATGGAAGTTGAAGCAGAAGGAATACCTCACTATGGCAGGAAGATTGAGAATTTTGAAGATCAGAGGGAGAAATTGGAAAAATTGGTCACGACTTATGCAGACATTTTTGATAACAAGCCAGGCATTATAAGAGGATATAAATATCAGATTAAGCTCGCTGATGACACACCTTTTCAGAAGAAATTGTATCCAATTCCGGAGAAGTATCAAGCTGAAGTATCAGAGCTCATAAAAGGCATGGAAAAAGAAGGGATTATAAGAAAGGCACTCCTTATTTAAATCCACTCACTGTTGTGAAGAAAGCAGATGGTAGTCTTAGAATATGTTTAGATGCCAGGGGCATAAATACTCTTCTGCTGAAAGAATTCGACAGGCCACCGAAAATTAGAGAACTACTGAGGAGATTCAAGAATAAAACCTGTTTCTCAGTGATTGATTTAACGGCAGCATTTCATCAAATAGAGCTTACAGAATACAGCAAATGTTATACAGGGTTCATGTTCAATCAAACCTGTTATGTATACCAAAGAGTACCATATGGATTGGTAAATTCAAGTCCAGCACTTATCAGAGCCTTGGATGACAAGTTGAGTGAAGAAGTGAAACAATTTGCTATTTGCTACGTGGATGATATCATCATATCTTCAGAGACACCAGAGCAACATTTCATGCATTTGACGAAGCTATTTGATAACCTCAGAAGTGCAAACATCAAGGTGAAATTGGATAAATGTCATTTCTTTCAAGAAAAGATCAACTTTCTTGGGCATACTATAGACAGATTTGGTTACCATCCGAACGAAGACAAGATTGAAGCGATTTTGAAATTTCCAACACCCAAGAAAATCAAAGACATCAGAGCTTTTGCGGGTCTTTGTCAGTTTTTCAGTAGTCATTGTCCACGTTATTCAGAAATCATGGCACCTCTACATGAGCATCTAAAGAAGAACAATAGATGGAAATGGGATGCAGCTGCTGGGAATGCCTTTATTCAATCAAAGGAAATGCTCAGAGATAACATCAAGTTGGAGTACCCAGATTTTGAAAGAACATTCATCATAGAAACGGACGCTTCACGAGTTGGTATTAGTGCAGTCTTATATCAGAAGGATCAAGATGGAAATCCTCACTATATTTCATTCAGCAGTAGGAAGTTACGCACGCACGAGCTGAATTACTTCACGACGGAGCTTGAAGTTTTAGCCGTCATAAATGCTCTACAAAATTGGAAGAAATTATTGCTGGGACACAAGATCATAATCAGAACGGATCATAAAGCACTAGAATTCATGTTGAAGTCAGACTTGTCAAGCGATAGGATGACCAGATGGACCATGTTTTTGCAACAATTTGATGCCACGATAGTTCATGTACCTGGAAAAGACAACCTTCTAGCAGATATTCTTTCCAGATATCCGTTTCCTGAGAATGATGTGAGAGTTAATGTTATCCAGACAGATGCAGAAGATCAAGAAACGCTAGATAAGTTGAGAAGAATTCCTCTTTTTCAAAAGAAGCATGCACCATTCAGGAACATTTATCTATTTTTGTCAGGGAGAATGACAAGGAGGCACGCCTCATACTTCGAGACGAGAAGGAAAGCTAGACACTATATTCTCGTGGGAGAAACTGTATGTAAATACATTGATGCCAGACATACGAGAGTACGAGTTGCTATTCCACCAGAACTTTTTGTGCCACTAATTTGGTTAGTACACAAAAGTATAGGCCATGGAGGAGTTGACAAAACATACTATACCATGTTAGAAAAATTCTACTGGATAAATATGAGAGAATCCATAACCATAGTGATCAGATCTTGTGAACTGTGTCAGAAGAATAAATATAATTCTGAACTATTGAAGGAGAGACCTAAAGCGATTATTCCGACGAAACCATTGGAATTGTTTAGTCAGGATATTTTTGGACCTGCACCTAAAGGAGACAGAGGAAACCAGTATGTGTTAGTTACAATGGATGTATTCTCCAAAATTGTAATGCTCAATCCCATGCAGAAAGCAACAACGAGGAATGTTTTATATCACCTGGAGAGGAACATTATTCCAAAGTTAGGAAAACCAGAGAGACTATTAACAGGCCATGGAACGCAATTCACTTCTGCAGAATTTCAGGGAGCGTTGGATAGGTTGGATATTGTTCACCTATTTTCATCAGTTCGAAGCCCAGAGACGAATCCTATTGAAAGAACAATGCTGGAATTTTCAAAGTACATTCGCTTGTATAGTGCAGATAATCATGCGAATTGGGTAAAGATTGTACCACTAGTGGAATTTTGCATCAATAATACGAGACATGAGAGCACCAATGATATTCCAGTCATGTTGCATTTTGAAGAGAAACCCGTACGACCATGGAACGGAATCTTCAATATTCCGGAAGATAACGAACCACCGATGGACCAGAGAATCGAAGAAGCGAGGATCCAGTTGAACAAAGCGGCTGAGAAGAGATTAAAACGTTTAGAAGGGAAGAGATTCAGTGGACCGCTACGAGAAGGTGACCTTGTATTAGTCAGGATTCCTGTGAAAGCTGACGTACTGAAGAAAGTGTATATCAAATTCAGTAACCTGTTCAGAGGACCGTTCAAAGTAGATACAGTCTACGGTAATAATTGCTATAAAATTGTAAGAGAGGAAGATAATAGATCCATTGGAAAATTCAACCATTCCGAATTGAAAAGATTTTACCCAAAGATACAGTAAAATAAATAAATTCAGTTTCAAGAACAGAGAAATTACTGGTATTAAAGAAAGTACAGGCTATACTTTACTTTAAATTAGCAACGGGGAAATGCGCCAGAATTTATTGAAGGTCATTACTCAAGAACTGATCTGGAGATGAACCAAGACCCCAGAAAATAAATGAGTGGATAATTTTTTTTATTTATTATAAATTTGAGAAATATGGAAAAAAACTGTATGGAAATGAGTGAAATACTATAGATCTTATGCATTTATAAAAGGCAAGAAAGTAGGAATGATTTCAAGAAGGACATGTATTCCATTATATGAATGTGGGAGGTCCATATTACGAGAAATATCACGCCACTTGAAGCGAGAGTTACGTCATGAGAGAGGGGAAGAGACGAAGGTCGAACTGAGGACTGAAGTGAGGAGAGGTGGTAGGAGTTACGTCACCACGAGAGGAGAGGGAGAGAGACTGGAACTTGAGGACTGCGGAGTGCAGGACGAGAGAGTTTTTTCCAATTTGAGATTTGAACGAGACAAGACCTTGAGCAGAAACGAGTATTCTTTATAATAGTGCTACAGTTCATAAAAGTTGGAAGCAAGGAAGAGTGTAATTCCAGAACTTACAGTAACTTAGGAGCAAGCTACAATATATATAAAGCAGAACGGAACAGTACAACCATATACTGCAGTGCTTATGCAAAGTTGTTCCACATAGCTTGAAATATTTCCACGTGAAAAAGCATATTCGAACATTACATTGAAAATGCTAGTTGAAAGTCAGCAACGGGGAGGTCTTAATTATATTGTCAGAAATATGAATATTAACATGTGCTAAGCAAAAAGCATAGGGAAGTAAAGACTACAAGGATGTCAGTTGAATTCCAGATTCACTAACATGAAAGGCGCTACAAATATCTACGCAAAGCGCAACATCACCGAGCAAAATTCATACTTTTCTACGAGAGTTTTAACACAACTTGAGATACGAAAAACGCTTGCATAAACGACAATATTCCACCGTGATGTCTATTCTGAAGAAAACCGATGTCTATTCTGAAGAAAACCGATGTCTATTCTGAAGAAACCCAGATGTCTATTCTGAAGAGATGGAGAATCGAAGCCGGCCTACTTGCAGTGTACGAGAGACGGGGAGCTGGCGGAGGTGTTCACGGCGAGGTCATTCACCACGAGTCCAGCTGGCTCTGTCACAAACCGGTCTTCATAGCTGTGGGCGATGCTATGGAACACGACAAGTTTGGTTCGGGAGAAGAGATGCAGGTATTTTCAACAGTCCAGAAGCCAGCACAAGGTAGTGAAGGAATTGTCTTTTATCATGTAGAATTGTAGTTATGTTCTGTGATTATCCAATTGACCAACCGCATATTTTTCAACCGCAATTTTTAACAGTATTTTTCAACAGCATTTTTTTAATTGCATTATTTAAAACGTATAATTTTGTCAAAGTAATTAAATTTGTGTAGATCTTGTTATAGTGATTTTCCGTATTTTTCTACGGAGTTATTTTGTCTTGTTCTTGAAAATTTCAGTCACTTGGACGAAATTTCGGCATGATGATGCTATATTAACAGTAAAGTTATATTAAAATAAAATCGTGTAATATTTTTCATATTTGCGTTAGATTTAATTTAATTAAATCTGTTTTATCGCAGCGATGGAATATAAATGAATTGTATTAAAGGAACTTAGAACGAATTATTGAAAGGAATATAAATGAATTGTTCAGAGGAACTTAGAACCAATTGTTTAAAAGAATATAAACAAATTGTTTAGAGGAATATGAAGCAAATTATTTAAAAGAATGTAGAGTAAACTATTTAAAAGGAATAGAACGTTGAACGAAGTAAAGAAGGAGTAAGATTGTAATTGAAGTAATAAAAGGAAGTTTATTGGAGCAAATTTAAGTACAGCATATTTAAGAAGTAACGTCACGAAGTGTAAAAGAATATTTCGACAACTCATGATGTTGATTCGAGTGTCAGAAATTTATTATGAACGAAAGTATTACGAAAAGCTTATACACATATGTCTAATGAGATTTAGAGCGTTAAAAAGCATAAATGAATTTGTTAAACAAATATATTAATGGGAAGAAGTCAAACTTATATCTTTTGTTAAGAATATGAATATTTACTGATATTTCTTGAAAGGTTGTAATAAAATTTAAAGCTGAATTTAAACACGTGAAAAAGGAAAGTTAACAAAGTTAAATCACAGGGTGATCAGAAAGTGAAAGTACAACGATTTATTGCAGAAATGGAATTATGAGCACGAGGCGAAGTTATATCAGTATAGAGGAGAAATGTTAAAGTAAAGGAAGTATATGTATTGAAGTGGAAGTTTATAGTTGAAATACCGTGCAAGATTAAGGAGATATGAACGTAAAGGAGTTACGTAATTTTACGAAGAGAGGCTGAGGAGTCTCTAAGTTTTTCTAGTATTGATTGCAATAATTGTGAAGTTATGTGAGTGTATTGAAGGAAGATTCTGTACAGGGTGTTTAAGAGAGAAAGTAATTGTTGTATAATTATGAAAGAGGAGTGTGGAAACGAAGGTTAATGCCGTGCACGTCCAGTATTCACGTTTATCAGAAGATTGTTAACTCAGTAAAGAATATCAGAACTTATTTCAGTATTTCATGATTAATGGATAAAAGTAAAAAGGAACAGTGCTTAGCTTAAATGTTTGTCACTTATGTTCAATTGATTATGACGAGTATTTAATACTTTCAACACGATAGTTGCGGTGTATGTTTGGATTTGATGTTTAAGAAAATTGAGTAGATGAAAGACTTATCGGAGGAAGAAAATTTAATCTTCGACATTATGAAGTGTAAAATTTGAGAGATTCTTAAAGAATGTATATATGCACATAGTTCATGAATAATTTTTGATTAGATATGGAACTACGGTTCATAGTTGAAGCGGACCTGTATAAAATAGGGCAATACTTAGTAACACGCCGTTTCACATTTTCTAACTATATATAAATGCCACGTGCAAATTTATTTTTGCAGTTATTTTTGTTGAAGTGTCAGGAAGACACAATATTAAGGAAGGAAGCCAGTTTTTATACTTTTTTTTAGCTTAATAAACGGCTGGCGCTTTTTAGCGACTTAGTCAATTTTTATCTAAACTGATACCGTTTTCATTGTCGTCATCGTCGAAAATAGTACTACGAGGTATAGATACAGGCGCTCACTATAGATTAAACCTTATCACCCCTCGAGATTGGAGTTTCTCGATTTGCTCTAAATGTAAATGATAGTAGAAATTTGTACCTTGTCTAGTAGTACTATTTTCTTTACGAATAATATTTATCCTGTATATTCCTGAAATTCCCAATTTTACTTAGTAGGCATGGTAAGTTTGTGAGCTGGGTAACTTACATGTTTGCAATCCTTTTTCGAGCTGTGGATATAAGTACTGATGGGTTTCTTCGGGCGCAGTACTAAGCACGTTTAGGATAAAAAAGAGGGCGAGTAGAATTATGGCAAATGTAAACACTAGAGAATCATGTAGACCTCTGTTTAAATATTTAAAAATTCTCCCACTGCCCTGCATATATATATTTGAAAGTATTAAGTTTTTTAAAAAGAATTTAATGAATAAGGATGTTTTTCTTAAAACAAACAATGATGTTCCTAGGCATAACGCAAGACAAAATCAAAACATTCATATTTCACACACACACACACACACACACACACACACACACGCGCGCATATATCAAAAAGGAACTTTTCCCACAGGAGTTAAATTATACAATAAACTGCCCCAGTATATTAAACTTGCCCCAAAAATAAAAACCTTTGATAGAATGTTGAAAGCTTATCTGCAGTGCCATTGTTTTTACTCTGTAGAGGAATATCTTAGTGTATAGGAGCGATGAAATCTATAATTATATTTTACTTTTCTATTTTAGTTGTAATACCTAGCTGTAAGTTGTTGTATTTATAGAATTAAGTTTTCATATTATGATAATAGAGTAAGGTGTAAATAGTTGTCCAATAAGATTGTATCTCTTAAGATCTGTTATTATAATAAGTTATAAATCGTTATAGTATTAGTATTATACACCTATTAGTACTTTTATTTTATAGATGTAAATTCTGACGTGTCCTATATCAAAAATATATTGTATGCATGTGTATTTGATCAAATGGAATTAATAAAATCTATCTATCTATCTATCTATCTATCACTGAACTTTAGATAAGTTTGACATTTGAGTGATTTTCTTCGCAGGTTAATGCTGATATTTATAGCAAGTTATAGGCTTTTTGAAGCATTGCTAATAGAGAAGCTTGATCCTCCGCTTCTGCTAGAGACCATTCTCAGTGCTTTTGATGGATAGGGACTTGTATAGTTTTCTAACCAGTCAATTGCGCTAATTGCTATGATTCCCTTGATCGGTGGTGTAGAGGCTTTACTCGTTTTGTGGAATTCATATGAGCAGGGGTGTACCGAACTTTGGTTGGATAATTGTTTTCTTCGTTGATGGAAGTATAGATTTTGATTCATGATAGCCATGATAGTGAAGGCTTATTTGAGATCCATGTTAGATGAAATTGATAATCATTATTAATAATAGTCAGTTGACTTATAATGATTCTGAAACAACATCCACTTATTTAATCAGCATATATCCCAGTTTTGATAAACGTGAAAGCACGTTTGATAATGACATTATTTCTGTAATTATATTTTTGAAAGCATAGATGTTTAAATTCAGTGGAATTATTGAATTTTTGAAAGTTACCAATCTATATAATTGGAAATAAATGTAATTACGTTGTATAAATTCTAACAACGATAGCCAAATGTAATGATATAATAATACGCCGAAAATGAAAAATAGTCATGAAATTCATCGTTCACCAGTGAAGGTGTCGAGTAGATATAATTGTCTATTCTAAAGACATTGTTGAAATTAGTACTCAGGATAGTAAATGTGTATAATGATACAGCCGTATTGGTAATGAAATTTATATTCAAGCGAATATTAAGTGGTTTTCCATGGAATGTAGTACATGATGACTGACACTTTGAAGTCAGGTGCAAATTGACTGGCTTTCAGATTACATTCAGCGGAATTTAAAGGCTTATTTCCGTTGTGTAGAATCATGCACTTCATGACATGGTAGATCAAACATTTTGTTGAAGGATATTCATAATCCTTATCCTGAATTTAAATGCATTGCTGACAGAGGATTTTTACAGTTATCCTAAGTCAGTCCATTCTGGAATTTACTGCTGATTTGAGGTTATGTTCTTCTCCACTTAGCTTCATAGATATCCAGTGGGATATTCATCATATTAGGATCATGGATAATAATGAATTTAACATATTTGTTAAATATTTTGGAATGCAAATTTAACCCTTTATATGGCAAAAGACTGGGGGTATAAAATATTTGCTTTTTTTGCACATTTGTATTTGGGGGTGATAGATGAGTAGGAATATGCTACTATTTTATGGGTGTGGATTCTATTTTATGAAATATGCGGTGGGAAATTATTATCCCACTGCCCACACTCGACAGTATGTTTTCTTAAATGAGCAATGGGGTAATAATCTCCCACCTCCAAATTATGATGATACTCTGTTTATCACTCAATAATGAGGTTTATTTAACAGGATATAATGCATAAAAACACCCATCACGCTCTATAATTTAAGAAAAACCCGTAACTCCCACGCAAAACAAGGTCAGTGACCTACATCATCTTTGCCGAAAACTGCACAAAAAAATAAAAGTGACTTTGGAACGTTAAAAGTTAGTATATTCGAATATAATGCAATAATTTCAAAATAGTATTTATTAAAAACTCAGAAAATTAATTTTAAAAATCTTCTATTCTATAATAATTCTATAATAATTTTCATTTTAGCTGAAATATATTTACTCAAGTGACCAAACCAATTATTAACATAGTATATCAACTATATACCAGCGTTTACAAATCTCTTATCTTCAATAAAAACACCTTCTTATGTAAATCAATGCATTTCTTTCACTCAACACAACCGAGCTGGCGAGCACGTGCACTGTGGAGAACACTGGGATATATGCTTCCCACCTTTGGTTTTTGATGACAGTATACATCAAATTGATGGGTTTTCAATATTTCTATGCATCTAGCTTGTGGATGCATGTGGAACTGCTTGAAATGAAATGGGTGGGAAGATTCTCTCCCTAACACCGTTCTATAAATACATGGTGGGAAGATAGTATCCCAAGGACCTATAAAGGGTTAACAGTGAAGACTGTGATTTGCATTCATACATCGTGGATGTCAACTTCCTCTTGAAGTTGAATTGTTTTTGTTGTTATTTGATATAGCATCTTTCTGCTATATTCTATCTTTTGTATAAATGTTGGGTAGTTTCCTTTTAATTCTACACGTGTGATGTTTTATAGACGTGATAAGAGGCCACGTTAAGGAAAGCATTGCGGGCATTTTGGAGTTTTCCTCGCTCCAGGATTACGTTTTACGTAGTTTTCGTGTTCTCATGAGCTATTTTTTTCTTGTTGCCATGGTTTTTCTTAACGCCTCCTCAGTTAGGTAATCCTGTGCCCCATTATACTTGTCACTTGTTGGTAGAATCTGGGGGTTTTCTAGCCGGGGTTTTCAGGTTCTACGATCCAGTTACCATCAAGGGATGCCAACAAGATTACGGTAGGTATTTCGGGTACAGTACGGAACCTTGTGTTTTATTTTATTGTACCATATTTTGCCTATTTCTTATTTGTGTTTTAATTGCTTTAGTATTGGTGACTGATCATTAATATCTTGGTTTATGTGTTGGTTTTCCATTAATTGATTTGTTATTTGATTACCTTCTGCTGCGATCCTTGTGCCGTTTGATGTTATTTGGTTGTGCTCGGACGGATTCTGCCAAGCTCTTGGGAACCTTACTACGTACGAACCCTAATGCCAAATAATCTAACCTAAAAATTGTTCGATCCACAGCTCTCATAACAATTTTCTTAAATTTACTTGATTTTATTTTTTGACCTTCTGATGGTCATAACTCTCGTTTAAGAAGGTTTTGTTTCCCTTTTATTGTTCATTTCAAGGCGACGGTCGCCATTACTGATTTTTCAATACCGTAATAATTTGAGTGTGATGAAAGTTGTTAGACGAGCAGGAACTTGATCCGTGTCATTGCGTATATGATTTCATATGTTGAGCGGATAAATCTTAATTCATTTTTCGTTTTCTTCGTTGTGTAACGCCGTTTCCTTACCGGGTTTAATTTAGTTTGTTTTCTGTATTATCTAATACTTATTCATTTACGTCTTTTCATTTTCGTGATTTGAGTTCGACCTCTTATGCGAGGTGTCCTATTTGGTAACTTATCATCTGTCCTTTCTGCTTAAACTTTTACCGTTTGGTGTTTGAAACTTAATTAATTGAACCGTGAGATCATATTCGACCTCTTAAACGAGGTTTTTGTTTTGCGTATTCTTCCCCTGACATTTCTGCGTTTAAGTTGGTTATTGGATTGATTTTTGGGTCTTGAAAAGGCCCTACCTATCTTTAATTTGTTTGATTCCATTGTTCTTTCTCATTTTATGTATTTGGTGTTGTCTCCATGTAATAACTAACTAACTAAATACTTGATCTGTCCTTTATTATGTAAATTTATTTTGTTCTTGTATAATATATTGTTTGAAAGACGTTGTTTTATTTCTTAGAAAAGGGAAAGGTAACAATAGTTTCTAACACGGTTCTGGGATTAGGGCCGCCTTCTCACAACGGTCAACCTATAGTACGGTACCGGTACAGATAGTTTGGGAGAACCTCGGTGTCCTAGGTTTGAGTGGCGCGAAGTGGTTTTCTGAAGCCTTCTCTAATAATATCTTCCCTTCTTTGTCTACCCAGGTTGCACTCTTCTACTTAAGTATGTTTTTAGGTGCGTCTATGATTGCTGTAGGTCTGTAAATCCCTTTCAGTTTTGGTGGTTCTTGCAGTGTGTAGGAGGTCCAAAACCTGTTTTCTTTTGTCATAATAGGTAGCATCGAACCAAGGTTGCGATTTCCGTTTGTTCCATGAACACCTCGTTTGAGCGTCCTTTATAGTTGTCCAGTCTCAAGGATGCGGAATCTATCTCTCCCTGTTTTATTTCGTTTAGGATGAGATGAGATCTGTCACTGATGATGATGATGAAATTCCAGGTAGGATCCTGGTATTCAGGGATCTCTTTATTGTTACTCTCTCCTGGTCTCCGAAGTTTTGTTGAGGTTCATCTATTTCAACCAGGGCGTATACTGGTAAATGTATCCTTATGGGGACCACGTCCGAGTTTGCGAGGGTTTTGAAGACGGTGCTTCTGATGTAGGTGTTAACAAGTGTATTGTACTAGTGCCAATGTGGCATATGTAGGTCGGTATGTGTGGTTTGTTCACTAGGATAATACTCTCCGCTTCTAGGAATTCTAGGACTGTTTTGCTTTTGATGTCTAGTTTGTCCATGCGGCAGTTGAAATCGCCCGCTAGTATGGTGGCATCTTTGTGACCGATGAGCGTTAATGTGTCTGCAAGGCTCTCAATGATATCCTGTTCTGTATTGTGAGGTTGAAAGTAGGCAGCAATAATGTTCAATCCTCAGGCCTTCGTTGCGAGGAGGTTCGGCGTTCTTTGGATAACATGGTGAGATGATAGCCACGGTTTGATTAAACAAGAGATGCCTCCACTTGGACGTCCGCGTTCTCCCTGGCTTGCGAGGTTATGGCTGTTGTAGTAATCTTCTATATTGATGTGATTTGTCAGGAAAGTCTCGATCAGAATCACAATATCCGTCTTAAAAAGAAAAAGGAAGATTGTAGTTTTACGTGACCGTTAATCGTGAGATCATAAGCCACGGGCGTCTTAAAAAGATCTGGAGTGCCTAAGTTCAGGATGGATTTCAGGCCCTCTATGTTCCAAATCAGTGTGTCGATTCTGTAAGTTTCCTTATCCTTCGAGCTCTGCTCCTCGATAGAATATGTTCGTTCTTGCGTGAGAGAAACGAAAAGGCCTGACGAGGACGCCTTTAGGCCAGAATTCTGGGTCCTCGGCACATTCTCGCATTTGTATTGGAATGCCTAGTTTATATGCCTTATTGGTCCCCATGGTTCTCAGCTCTTCACACGATATACTTTCCGACGTAATGCCTTTCTTAATCAAGAATTTCTTTAGTTTTCCTTCTATTCGTGTTTTAGACGCCCAATGTACAGCTAGGCCTTCCTCTCGCCTGCCTGAATTAAATCATCTTCAGCGGTTCCCGCTCCTATTATAGTGCGGGAACTGTTGCGCCTTTGCCTTTGCCTTTTTAGGTCAAAACTCTAAAACCATCATTCGTTTCCTCCTCCCGCATGGTTTCATCATTTCCTACGAGTTTTTCTTTGTCAGTTTCGTGTGATTCCTCATCTCGTCTGCCACCTGTCATGGATTCTGTTGTAGATTTCAGTTTCCTCTTCCGGGTGTTGGTCCTTTCTTATGGCGGTGGGTCTTTCCATAGCTGATTTCTGTGTTCTCTCTCGTTTCTCCCATCCGCGTTTGGATTCGTAGTGTTGCTGGGTGTCTTGGATGGCTGACCCTCTAGCATTTTGTGCTGTATGGCCTTCCTTCATCTTATTTAAAGTCTCAGCCATCAGGTCTACCTTCTTGTTCAGATCCGCCTTTGGCATTGATTTTCCTGTCTTGTATAGTAGGAAGTCCTACAGCCGCTGCACATTAGCTTTGATTTATTTTTCCTGGTTGCTTTTAGGGCATTGAATTGACCCTGTTGCAATTCTGCGCAAGCTAGGTGGTGCCATCTCTGGCACGATCCGTCGGACTCCACCGATGTCTCATCTTCTACTCTCTTCTAGTAATTGGCTCATTAATATTATTAGCCTTGTAGATACTATGAAGGCCTTTAGCACCAGATTGGATATTCTGGTATATTCTTCGTTTGACCGACTTGCAGATCCTTCTTATCTGCTCATCAATGAGAGGAATATTAAGGTCACGTCTAATTTCCGTTTTTCTTTTGACGGACATTTTGACCTGAAGGAACCGCTGGAGGGTTTTATTTTGGAATGTTTGCATCTTGTCAATATGAGTTTTAGATATGTGGCCCCAGGCCTCACAGCCATACAGCAGGATAGGACGGACTAGGGCAAGATATAATTGCTTCTTAATAAACGAGCTCAAATATGTATTATTAGTGAGAGCAAAATTACATGTTTCCTAGCCGCTGCAAGCTGTAAGACTCGGGCCATATGCAAACGAAATGTGAGGGATTTGCTTAGCAGTATGCCAAGATTCTTGCCACTGCTAGACCAAGGAGGGAGGGTGTGATGCAAACTGATTGGCCAAACTGGGGGCGACGGCGAGTTAAGAGAATGGATTGAATTTTTTTGCCATTCACTTTAATTTTATTAAGAACACCCCAACGCATGAACACAGAAATCCAGCCTTGCAGAGCATTGATGGCATCGCATTTCTTATGCTTGGAGGTATAAATTGCAATGTCATCAGCAAACATCTGCAGTTCTACTTCCTTCGCAGTGGGGAGATCATTCACATAGAGGCTAAAAACAGCGTTGGCGAGAGGACTCCACTTTGAGGTACACCAGCGCGCAAAGTACGAACCGTGGACCTCTCGCCGACGCAGGAAGCTTAAAAAGACCTGTTCCTTAAGTATGAATAGATAATCTCAATGAGGTAGTTTGGCAGGGATGAAGTATGTGTGAGCTTGATAAGATTATCTATCCACACAGTGTTAAAAGCTTTCTCTATATCAAAGAAAACTCCAGGAACAGTTCTTTTAAGATTGAATGATCTCGTGGCGTACGTGACCAATCGCAGTACGGCTAGCGGTGCTCTGCGCTTGCCTCTAAAGCCGAACTGCTCAGTCCGCAGTATGTCATTTACCTTGAGGCGAGCATTAATTTGCCGGAGAATAAGTCTCTGGAATAGTTTCGAAATATGGGATAGTCGAAATCTCAATCAAGTTCGTTAATTGCCAAATTGGACCAATAGAATTAAATAGGGGGGGGGGGTGGATTTTCTAAAAAAAAGGAATTATCGCTATAACTTTCTTAATAGCTATGTGAAATATCAAATCCATTCCATGTTCATACAACGGCCATTCGAATTGAAACGAGCCGGTGGCTATAAAATGAAAACCTGTACCATTATTTCAAAAGTATTGCCCAGCACTGTTTAGGCACTTGTCCCACTGAGATACAAGGTGGTGAATGCCCGTCCTGTAAAATTTCTGGGGCAGCGTTATAAACCAGTTCCGAACGTACTGTTTGACGTCGTTGTCCGTGTTAGTTCAGAACACTTGGTGGTTAATTATATATTGAGTTCATAAACGGAGCTCATACATGCACGTCTTACACGCGGTCAAACTTCGAGAGATAGTCACATGGAACACACAAAGTAAGTTTCCGCTACCTAGCGGTGGATTTGAGCACTCGCTGAACTACTAGCATGCTTGCCAATAATGGACGCAATTGTTCTTAGCACTAACACCTCCCAGACAATAAGCCCCACTTTCACTTTGGTTTAGATAAACCTTGTCGTTCTCGGTGACGAGCTGTCTACTTCCCCGTCAATGTCTTTGTCAAGATGTCGGCCAAGTTGTCGGTGGATGGAACATAATTCAGGGATAGCAGTCCTCCTGCAATCTTCGCCCTGATGAAGAAATGTCGAAGTTCTATATGCTTCCTCCTCTGCGATGTCACATGGTTGTTCGCTAGTGCGATTGCCCGTTGGTTCTCGGTCAGCGATGTCCTTGCCGCAAGTTCACCCACTTCGATTTCCGTCAGGAACTGTTGCAACCCCAAGATCTCTTTGGTTGCCTCACACATTGCCATGTATTCGGCTTCCACTGTGGAGAGGGCGGTTGTTCTCTGCTTTCATGCACACCATGAGACTGCACCTCCAGCAAGCATCATGACGAACTGAACCCGTATGAGCTCATCCCCGGTGATATTTTCCTTGAAGGAATGTGTGAGTGCTTTGCCACAGCGCAGAACGCACCCAGAATCCATCGCAAGTTTCGTCATGATATTGGATGTTCATTTGACTTTGGAGATACACTACTATTTTTCCTGAGCATATTCTATTACATATCATTTTGTAATTATGTATGAATTTACCACATTGATGTGTATTTAAATGGTTACGGTAAAAGTATTTACATCGCGGATATGCGAACTGGACATAATTAGTCGCTCAACGACTAGAGTAGAAGCTGATCCGGCGTTAACACACCACGTTTCGAGTCTGTCGAAGACAGACGTATTCACGTTTGGGTCAGTTAGAGCCCACGTTATCACAAGTCCACTCTTTGAGTGAAGTCAAACTATATCTGGGTGTATCGAATATTTAAAGCACTTCAGTGAGTGCATATTACATGTGAAACGCCTAGTTGTGCGTAATTTATTATAAAAGTTATAAACTGTGAAATTACTATTTTTTCCACATATTTTTCGCATTCAGCACGTGGAACATATTATATCTTCGACCACGCTGTTGGAATTGTTATGTCTATGAGGTGAAAGAAATATTATTTTAAAAAAACTGTAAGTACAGAAATGTATGAGTGGAAAATACACTACTGTTTTCATCGAATCACCACGAGTTGTGCGCGAAATATACCTTTTTCGGTTACAGTGATATTGAGTGATTTGCACAAGTAATAGCTTCAGTGTGCTGATACCACACGAGTATCATTAAAGCCTGTGAGCAGACCTGTGAGAGATTTTTTTGTAATATTGTATGCAACAGTGAGTAAAGCCAGTGAGCAATTTGATCATACAGTTATAATTCTGCATAAATTCTGTGAAACACGTGTGACGATTCTACCAGACATGTGTCAATTCAACGACTACGTGTACGACATCCTGCTATCTTCATCTATAATATGTAACATGGCTTAAGCTACCCATGTGAGAGAGATGTCCTGAGATAAAGCTACATTATGGATTGGAACCTACGAACCACGAGGGACGTGCAAACCATGAGGGGCCCATAAGGAGAACCACCACTATGAAGAGGAAACCGCTTGGGAGGAGACCACGAGGACGCAGGAAATTGTCAGAAGGAGGAAAAGGCCGAGGATGGATGGCGTAGGATGCATTTATTCCCTTCTACTACTAGAAGTTATATACCCATCAATTCCGAGCTAGGAGTGAGGTGAATTACCAATGGTCCCGTGAGTTTTATAATCCTTCGTTGTGAGGTTTTATCATGGTATACTTTGTGTAGAAATCTTTGACAACAAATTAGGTAGGGTTAGTAGTTTCTTTCATCATGTGTCTTGATTTTCAGAATGTTTCCATTTTGGTGAGACACCGTGTATTTGGATCTATTCCATTGGTGAATTTCTTTTGGGGCGTATTAAAACGTCAAATCTTGAAGCTCATTAATCGAGTCATAGCTGCTGAGCTTTTTTTTATCAGCCTAGACTAATCATAACTGGATGAACTGCCATCCGTGTATATAATTTAGGGGACACCCTGTTCTGTTATTTTTGTTAATTTACGCCACCATCTTAACAACGTATCATTTAGTGTTATTGAGGATTAATCACCACATTTATAAATAGATTATTTTAACCATTGTGGATCTCTGAAGCCACAAAGTTCTCGGTGAGAACTAATTTAAGGTATTATTCATGTTGCCAGACTAGAATCGAACCCTGTAATACAAAGACGTATCAGTTTAATCAACCCAGGAGAGGAAAGTGTTGTATGTTTCATTAAACTCGTAATTTGTGTCCAGGAGTTGACACGCAAACATTATTGAAGAAAACTTGTAAATAGATGGAGTGGAACATCTGTCTAGAAACCAAAGCAGTTGGGAGATGGTGCCATATCTTTCATACCAGTTTGTTTGCTATTTCAAACATGTTTTTTCGCCGTACTGCGTAAATTCAGGCAGTATCTAATCTAGGAATCATTGTATGATAATGTAAATACGTGTACGATTCACATATTAGGACTGAATCATGTGAATCCTTGTTTAAATGAGTGTTATATTTCTCTGCCAGTCGTAGAACCTTTGAGTGCAGTTACATACACGTGAGAAACCAGTTTATTGTACCCATAAACCACCACGCCGCTACACGTGAGACCTAGACTATTGATTATTTCAAAACGTATTCTGACGTCACATAACTGTGTGGAATGTGTTTTTGACTAGGTCAAGGTACGCATCTCAACTATAGGCTAATCAGCTGCTTGTTATTTCATAATATGAATGACCATCGCGTCATATTGAGATCGCTATTTGAGGCGACAGTTCTGATAGGTGTAATCTCATGAATGTTAGGAAATGATGAAAGGTTTACCCAATATTTTAATGACCATGATGACACTGTGTATAAGGCTGATGTTATTATAGTGCCCGCAGAGTGCACTGTCGGTAGATGGATTAATATTTACGACCAGTATTGTTGTTACCGGAAAGTACTGAGCGTTTCTGCCAGGCTTGTTCCGAGGCTTATTATGTGAGCTGTGTGTGAGCCACCAATAGCAACTGTTATTGTATTACCGAGACGGTGTTAGCTCGTGTTATTCCTGTGACTGGAAGTCACTGATTTTGTGTTTATCTCAGAGGAGACTCACTAATCTTGTGTATTCAGCATGTTTCATGGATTATCATCATTATTCGACATAAACCAATCAGGGAATCTAAATCTACGATTATAAATCATGAAGCCTAATTTCTCTTAATTGTTTAAACTAATTAATTATTGATTGATTGATTGATTGATATAAGATTGGACCTACATTTTGCTTGCCTACTGATGCCATGTGCTGAAGCATTTCCCAGAGGAAGGTGGCGTTAAACTAGCTGACATTGCTATTCGGACCAACGGAGCTCCGGCCGGACCAAAAGTTCGTAACTGGTGGGGCGCATACTCATATAGCATAAGACGTAGTTTTTACTACGCAGCTGTCAACACAATTAACACACAGATAAAAATTGAGGGCAAGGAGCATCTCAATTTGTGTAGGCAAGATTTACAATCAGAAAGTATACGTGTTTAGTGGTTTATGTGTTGACTCCCTTTGTACTCGTATTGTTGTTGTGTATTTGTTGTTACCAAATATTGTTTTTTATTGTTAGACATAGGTTGTCGTATTAGCTTTTGTAGTAATTATTTGTTTACGGACGCCTAGCGCCGTAATTTTTCGTCATATTAGGACTTAGCTAAATTAATGCAAATTAAATGTAAATACGTAAGTGCTACTGTACCTGTATATTCGAGAAGTTACCTGACGGAAATCCATAGCTCGGCTCGATTGCAAAATTCTGAAGGCGCCCGGCTAAAAATACCATCAAAATCCGCTCCAACAAGGTCTTCGGGAATATACGCAGAAGACTACAATGATATTAACGATAGACAATAAATACACTGGGACTCAATTGAACACTTACCTTATATCTCTCGGGGTTTATTAAGGGTAACCAGCTCCATAACTGAAATGGGGCTCCACAATATCATTTCCTTAATATCTAAAATAAGTCACTCGAAACACGACGTAGAAAAAATTATTAACAAATGTAAACCATAATCTAAGACAATTAAAAATTCCCTATATAAAAATAATATAATAATTTACATGCTCTCACTCCTCTCAACATATACGCCACTGAAGTTATTATGTCTCCAGTAATACAGAAATTACATTTCGAAAGGCCTCCGCCAATTACAAGTAATAAAATATTTAACGAAAAATTCCTGCGTGTCTAGCATACTTCTACAAGCTATTGACATTCCAGCACGCGCCTTAAGCGTGCATCTGGACTGTCGAAACGTTTATATATTGACATAGTTTCCTATCAGCCGTCAACCTGTTTTCATTCATAAGGATTGTGGCCGTGGCAACTCTTCTCATTTATATAATACATTGACCTTGATTTTATAACGGGGCTGTCTCCACTCCTTGCCACCGTACAGTTTACACTGCTTGTCTGCCTAGCGAATGTGAACCATCGCATCAAAGTTACACGTCTCAAATTGTATCATTCACTCTTATCAAAACCTTATATAAAGCAGTCATTCCTTTCTCAAATGCATTCAAACTTTCACATACCAATCCAAGCATTCTCTTACATCATTCATGATTGATGAAGTTGTCTCATTCATACTTAACAACGTGAAACATGCGTTCCAAAAATATTTACCCTTCAATATAGTACAAATTAAAAACATACGATCAAATTATTATGAACACCTTATACCGTTAATTAAATAATTATGACAACTATTTACAGTATGTACTCTCGTTATTGTTAACGTTTACTCTTATAACGGTAAAAACTCGTTATATATCTGAACCCTAGCTCTGGTTCAAAGTTTATCTTTCTGCACATTATAAATATCAGAATCATTTAGAGACCTCCTTCTCTTTTATAAAATACTACACCACCAAGTCATATTTATCCCTGAAGACAACTACTGCAAAGGCATTATTAAATTTTTGACAAAACTAGGAAGCTATTAAATGCCATATGAACATTTGGTTTAGTTATATAACGCCATATTGTAAATGTAAGTATTCAAAGTATTTATTGTATTTCCCATTATTCTGTACATCATGATATGACTCGCTGAGTTAAAGTGACAATTAACAAGCAGATTTGGTTTAAATAAACAATTTGGACCTTTGTCCAAACTCTCTAAATGTAATATTTAGGTTTGTAGTCGTTATCAGCCTAATGTATTTAATCAACAAAGATCAAACACACGTATTTACTCAAATCCGTGTTTAATACAAATGTTAATATTAGTTAATATTAGTAAACAGTATTTAACAACACTTTTCCAACTCTATTTCCGCACATTACACCCTTGTGTCCACCTTTATGTAGTAAATTCAAACATCGGAGTTCTTAACAACTCGATTCCATTGTTATAATGTAATATTCTTACAAAAAGTATTGCACTGCTATAACTTCTCTAAATGCGAAAACTGTCTCGCTTTACACCAACATTTCTCTACGTAGCCTCGTATACCTCTGTATACGGAAATACACTCTCCTTTACTGCTTGTTGAACAATTCTATTACACAAAATAATTGTTACCAACATCTCTTCTATAAATCTTGCATTTACATTATTGGCATTTACCTCAGCGTTGTAAAAATCAACCGCTGGCATCCTGAACAGCTACATCTGTTCTTTAAACGTTACCTTCATTCATAAAGGCGACCTAAGACGTATTGTGAATGACCTCCATGAGTTTAATCTAAAATGTTACTTGGATATCGACTAAACTGTTACATATAGATTTATTGGAAATACAATTATGTGCCACCGTACTCATATGGCTTCAATGTTACACGTCTTGCAATGTTACGTCCACAATATGACGTGACTTTACATATTGTGTATAAATAACCACATATGTTATTTAAATGTCCTATAAAAATCAATCGCGACTGGGATAGACTAGCTTTGACTACCCTAACGTCGGATGAAAGCATCTTCCATGAAGATATATCTCTAATAAACTTTAATTGACGAAAATCTTAGCTTTCTCTAGTAAAGTAAGGATTGTCAATTTCGGAATGTGTCTCCATTCTATACAAAGAATGTCTATGAGTATATGACTTCCTATCATAATCATGACGAATATTTCTTGTCAGATCGGCGTTAAGTTCATAATGATAATTGTGGTATTATAACAATATATCACTCGTGGTTTCTTCTGTTCTTGAAGTTTCTTCGTTACAAATAAGATGCCCAAATTAAATTACTAAAAAGAATTTAATTGGCATCCGAGACAAACTGTCTGAATCCTCTATTCAAAATGAATAGAAAAACGTCGAAAGTTAAAGTTACTGATCTTAAATAATGGAATACTGGAATACTAATTCCTTAAACAAATTAACATCTCAGTTTAGAAACTGAGTCGTAGAATATCAATGTGAAAATGACGAAAGACGATCACCTCACATGCTCTTGTGGAATAAAATGTTGTCACATACATAAAGTACAAATATATATATCCAAATATGTAGAAAAGGTTTGCTCTGAATGTCACTATAATGCTCTAACTACATAATAATGTACACTACTACCTTGGCAGAAGACTTCTCGATGATCTGGTTAAGTATTTGGAAAATACTTAGATGTTTCCTCTTCCGAAGAAACTAAGTTGGACCCCAGTCCGCTTCCTCGAACCAACGACCTCGGAGAAGGAAGGATTTCCTTTCCGGCACACATAAATCTCCGTCTGGGATCGAACTGAAACCTCTCGTTCATAAATCTTCATTGTTGCCGGGTCCGCCCTGGCATCTTGACTTTTCTTCATTTTCAGCCTTCTAGAATATTCTATTGCGCAACATATCACGTGATGGGATCTCCCTCCCTGATAAACACTCTAACACGACTCGTTTGTGTCAAGTTCCAGGATTCATATTGTCATGTTAAATTATATCAAGAGCTACAAAAATAATCTCATTTTAGTCCCAAATAATTCATTTTTCGGGGGCAGTACCATCATAAACTAGGCCTTGCTTTCCTGTTCTGTTAAATGTAAATTCCGATCTTAGTCACTTGTTTACAATTGCGTAGGGATTACCTTCGTTGCTACATTCCAAGCTTTGTTGTTGTTGTTGTTTACTCTCTTTTATATTGAAGGACTTTCGTGAGGGTTTAACCTAGATTCAGTTAGGGCCCTGATCTTCTTATTTATTTGATTTATTAGCTTTGTGGATTATCCCTCCGAAATAGGATAGGGGTTTGTTTACTTGAATAAAAATGTTCACGAGATTTTACGTAATACTGTTCTTCTTATTTCTTAGCTTTGTGTTTGAGGGTGTACTTTTCGGCTGCCTATGGCATTTCTTACATGGATGGACCTGATACCCAGGGACCGTAGTACTCGTGCTACGCTAGTCTTAAAGAAGTGCATCCGATCCTCGCAGGTTGTGTGTTTGACAGATGGGACTGTCTGGACTACCATTTCGGTTGATGGTACCCCGGCAATCTCCTCTGACGGGCACAGTACCCTCTGAATGACCATCTGTCTGTCCTGTCACTTGCCCAGTCAGCATCACAGAAGGCTGTCACTCGTTCTCCCGTTTTCATAAATGTCAGCCCAATGTATTTTGTGTGCTTAACATAACACAAGAGGTGATGAACTCCTGTCCAGTGTTCAGCTGTTGTCCGCTCGTTGAACTGACTAAGGTATGTCGCCGCAAATGCTAAGTTCGGTCTGGTGGCTCCAGCGAGATATATCAAACCCCCGACTGCTTGTCGATGTTTGGTGCCCTGACTTTGGTCTGCCTCCCCAGTCGCCTTATAAAACTGCATCCCACGATCAAGAGGCGTTGATGCTCCCATAGCATCTTTTATGCCAAAAGTTGCCAAGAGCTCATCGGCATAAGCTGCTTGGCTTAGGGTGAGCGATCCATCATTGGTCTGATCTACATTCATCGATAAGATGTGGTTCACCGATCCCGAGTCCTTCACTTCAAACACTCCAGAGATTTTCTCCTTGAACTTCATGATACGTTCTTCGTCCTTTCCCAGCATTAGCAGGTCATCTACATACACTCCATCAATGAAGTCCCCATTCTTCTCATAGTAGACGCACGGATCAGTCCTCGATCTTTGCAGTCCGGATGTCTTCAGGAATTCGTCAAGTCGCAGATTCCACTCTCGGTCAGATTGTTTGAGTCCATACAAACTTTTCTTTAAGAGACAAACAACATTTCGTCCTCTTTCGTGGAATCCCACTGGCTTCTCCATGTAGATGGTCTCCTTCAAAGTTCCATTTAGGTATACTGCAGTGATATCCAGCTGATGAATCGTTCATTCCTTCTCAGCTGCAACTGCCAACAGAGTTCGGATGGATTTTATTTTCACCACAGGCGAGAATGTTTCTTTGAAGTCGATACCTTCAACTTGTGAATACCCACAAGCCATCAGTCTTGCCTTGTAGCGTGCGAATGTGCCATCCTTGTCAAACTTCTTCCGGAACACCCAATTGCACTTCACAACTCTTCTGTCAGTTGGTCTCGAAACCACCGTCCATGCCTGATTTCTCTCCATGTTGTCCAGTTCATCAAGCATGGTGGCCCTCCACATGTCCACGTCAGGTGAGTTTAGAGCTTCTTCCACTGTGATTGGGTCATCTGATGCATCATGCCTCTTGGCTAGGTTACAAGTGAGGCACTTGATCTGTTGTTGGCCACCTTGCTTTACTGCCAGTCGTTCTGATCTCCTTAGCACTTGTCTGCTTTCAGAACATCCACGTACGCAAGCAATGTCTTCTCTGGCCGGTCTTGGCACTTCTCTCTCGGAAGGTTGAGCATTTTCATCATTGTTTCTCCTGTCGTCATTCGCTTGTATCCCTTCTTCGTGCATCTCAGCAAGTTCATTATCGCGTTCAAGTTCAATGGTGAGGTTATAATTAAACGGCTTTGCCACAAAGTTGTCACCGAGTTCACTTGCCGTAGTTTTGCAAGGGGAAACAGTTTTAATCAAATGTGACATTGGGGCTTGTAATGATGCGGTCTGTCTTCGTGTCCCACAGTTTGTATCCTTCAACACCATCGGGGTATCCTATCAAGATGCACTCAATCGCCTTTGGGTCCAGCTTGCTTCTTCGTCGTTGTTCGGGTTCTACGCTCCAAGTCTTACAACCATACACCGGAAGGTGATCCAGCTTGATCTTCCTTCCATTGCAGAGTTCCTCAGGTATTTGGCTATCTATTGCGCTGAATGAGAACTTGTTCCTGATGTGACAAGCAGTATGTAGCACATCAGCCCATAGAGACTTCGTGATCCCTGACTCAATCAACAGGCATCTTGTCATGTCAAGCAGCGTCTGGTTCATTCTTTCAGCAACACCATTTTGCTGAGACGTGTCTGGGACAGTCAGCTGTCAGTAGGGGGATGATGGTGCTTCTAACGCACTCTAGAACCCTCCTTGCCCCACTCTAAGCCTCAGACATGTTAAGTAGTTAATATATCTTGAACGCATGGTCGGATGTTGACAAATGAGGTGTCATTGGACTCGAGCTGACGTCCTCTTTCCTATGGACCACTCGTTATATATTTTTTTGAAAATTTTTGTTTTTGAAAGTAGGTGATGGATTGAAAACCAAACATGATAGAACGTTGTGCGATGGCTCAAACGAATGGTATTTATGACCTTTATTTTTTGTAATAAAACTTTATTATTTTTTATGTTTTTTGAAAACCCTCGAATTTTGAAAATCCTATAATTTGGAAACTAGGAACTTTACAAACAAAATTGTTTGGCATAAATGGAAGGTCCCTACGCCCTCTACCATGAAAATAAATTTCAAGTCTCTAGGATAAAAACTTGACAGTAGTGCGGTAAGGGGGGAGCTGGGCCACTTAGGAAGTTGTGAGCCCCTGCGACCTTGGAATGGAAGGAGTCATGCTAGGAGGGCGTGCTTGGATTCGTATTTTCGTCTCGTTGTGCTCTTTACGGGAATGTAGGTGTCGAAAAGGTGAAATGCCGGGAACACGGTTTTTTTTTTGGGGGGGGGGGTAAAAACGTGATTTTAAACTTTTTGTTATATCTCGCGAACCAATGATGCCCGAGGCGTGTACGAGGGGTACAAGGTCTCGGGGTGACGTCCTCTTTGCTATGGGCCACTCGTTATATTTTTAAAACAATTTGGAAACTCGTTTTTGGGGTAAACACATATTTTTTGTGATTTTTGCTGATGTCTCACGAACCAATATGCCTAGAGACTTGTACGAGGTGTCATTTTTTCGTCGCGTTGTCCTCTTGCCGAAAATGTTCGTGTTGAGCAGGAATGAAAAACCATGTTGAGGTAAAACCGTGATCTTAGACTTTTTGCTCTATCTCGCAAACCCATAACGCTAGTGACGTGAACGAGGTGTCCTAGGACTCGGACTAACGCCCGCCCCCTTTTTGAAACTATGTTTGACATTTTGACAAAGGGCCTAACGCCATACATGATGAAAAAAAATATTTACCTGTTTAAAATATTCATGATGCGTGGTGGTTGAGAGAGACGATACGGCTGGGTGTGTGTGTTTCAACGAACCTGTCGCTGACCACAATGACCATGCTTAACAGAACAATCGATATTTCGGCGGGTCGGCTTATGACAAAGCGAGGGTGCGTTTTTTTCTGACATTTTATCCCCGAAGGGGATCTTTAACGTGTAAACGATGATGAGAACTTGGTTCTATGTTGGTCGAAGCGAGTACTGAAAACAAACTTGCAGAAGAGCAGTCGAGCAGGAGGTGAATGTCATTTGAGCTTATTGGAATGCGCTGATCTGACTTGAAAACAGGTGCAATGGAAAAATGACAAAGACGCAGAGGACACTTGAAGGTTAAATAATTCGACAACCGTGGTGGCGGGGAAGAGCGAAATGCATGTGAACACGTGTGAGATGACATGTACGCTAAACCAGTTACATCCTGTCTTGCTTCGTACGTGACAAAATGCAAGTTCATGTGATATTTGATCTGGCACAGGTGTTCACCTTGGACGTTAGCTGTCCACGTGCACGATAACTGTTAACAAGTTACATACTGTTTTGATTCGTACATGACAAAATGCAAGTTCATGAGAAATTTGACCTGGCACAGGTGTTCACCTTGGGCGTTAGCTGTACATGTGCCTGATAACAGAATGTTCAAAGCGTGGGAATCACTGAATCAGTAAAAAGTATGATGCAACATGTGGGAATGATGTCACAACCAATAGATAGGCAAGAGCTGCGAGCAGCAGTGGTGTGAGGTGAAGGGGGGAGAGGGGGAGGGGTAATATATGAGAGAACACAGGTGGAAAGAGAAAGAAATATGTGGAGCTGATGACTGTACACACAGAGCTATAAGTGGTGTACAGCATGTGTGAATAAAAAGTACACAGGTTTACACAACATGTAATTTATTGATCCAAGAATTAAACGTAGAGTTAAATCCTAACCATTTGACATATAGTTTATTTCCTTTTTGTTTCAACACTTTTTCCACAAGATAATGCTTAGGAAATGCTGTTTTCTGAAGTTCATGGAGATAAAATCTACCTTTTATGGGTTGATGGTTGAGGTCCTCGAGTAAATAAGTGACTGGACTGTCCAAGTTGACTTGACGAATTCGAAATAGTTCAGTCCCCCATTGAGGCGTGTAGCCCTTAGTGAAAGCAGACTTAAATTTGCTCACACGAACAAAATCCCCAATTTTCAGTCGGTGACGTTTAGGATCGGCTGTTTTTATGGGGTTAAACAGTTTATCCAATCGCTGAATATTTTTGGTCACGAGGCGTGGCTTGGTCCCAATCGTTCTATGTTTGGTGTCATTGTAACATGACACTAGCTCTGGTGACATGTCCAACCAGCGATACGTGCCCTGAGCGGTAAACGCTTTCCACATATGGGTTTTCAATGTTCGGTTAAACCGCTCGACCACGCTGGCTTTGAGATTGCTGTACGTTGTGTAATGGAGAATATCCTTAGATTTGAGAAAACTGGAGAAATCCTTGTTGAAAAATTCTTTCCCCTGGTCGGTTTGTAGCACCTGAGATTGACGTTTGGAGTGTTGAATAATATGTTGAAAGGCCTTGGTAACTAGTGGACCAGACTTGCGACGCACAGGTTCAACAAAGGCCATTTTGGAATAGACATCAATGACGGTCAACATATAGCGTACACCGTCGTTAACGCTAGCATAGGGTATCATTTCAACCAAGTCAGCCTGCCAAAGTCCATCCAGATCTCGTGAAAAAACTTTGAGTCGCGGATAGTGACGCCTAGCTGGGCGATGCAACTCGTGAGCAATACCCATTTTAATGGGTGAGGGCTTAAACAATAATTTTGGCATTTCGAAGTTCTTGTTCAATTTCTTGAATTTCCCAATCGTGACCAGTATGGCCGGCTTGACGTGAGGCATGCAACAACTGTAGCCGCTGGACGAGCTTATTGGGATTGTGCCAGTAGGTAACATCCACAAGGGGTTTTAATGGTTTAAATGTCACTCCCGAAGCGGATGCTTTACGACGAGTACTTTGACTGGTGGGAAACATATTTGCAATGATGGTTTTATATTTTTGAGATATATTGGCATTCACTTGTTGAGCTGGATCATACTGTCTTTTGTGGGCATGGATTTCCAATAAAATTGATTTATATTTGCCAAGGTCCTCTGACGTATAATCATGGAATGAGAGTGTTCGAGAAAAGAGCAGCTTTAACCGTCCTGGCGTCAATTTATAGTTGATGTTTTTAATGACAGCTTTAGTACGAGCAAATTTAATGGATGAATCCCCAATTTTAAAACTATCATCCTCATAGCGAACACCATACGTGGTATCTGTGTTTCCAATAAAAAGATCAGTGAGATAGGGTTCTAGTGTTGATCCATAATATTTTATTAAAATGTTTTTCAGTTGAGCTTTATATTGAGGAGTGGCCAAGACTTGTGAAAACGGAGACGATCTGGAAGGGCAAGGTGTTTCGACCATGGCCAAGGATTTCTTTTTTCTCAAAAACTCTGCAAGGGATGCGGCTTTTTTGAGGCGTAAACACTTGTTCCTCGTCATCCTCAACTTCGCTAACACTAGTCAAATCTTCCTGTTCATGTTCCTCTTCCTCTTCTTCAGGGTCCTCGTGCAGCGTCTGCGTGGATTGTGAAACGGTGGGTAGCGTTTCAGATGGCTTGAAAGAGGGTTTCAACATGGCTTTTAGCGGAGGTGCTAAATGATGTTGAATAAACAAAGCATGATCTGCACGTGATCGTTTCAATTTACGAAACTTTTGGCGAATAGTATTTTTTGCTCTAATAATATGCGTTTTCAATTGACTCTCTGCTAACGCCATGGTGTCTTACCAAATGACTTGACAGGGAATGAGTCAGTGCCTTAAATAGAAATAAAATGATCAAACCCTAAGCGATATCGTCCTTGGTTGAGTTCACTTTGTTTGTCAATCACTAAACAGGCATGACGTTGAGTGTTCCAGCATTTGCCACACAATTCAGTAAACATTTGAAAGGTCATATCCGGATTCACATGTTCATTATAAATGTGACGACTGTTCCTCTCGTCCTGGCGAAATAAAACAATGACATTGGCATTGTCACGAATCAACTGTTTGGACATTATAGAATACGGTTGTCCAAGATAAAAGCAATCGATATGTTTGTGTCGTCCCAGGCTGAAATAGCTTTGAATAATGCCTTGACGTTCAGTGGATACATCATCGAAAATCATGAGTGAATCGGGCTTTACCTCATCCAGTGAAATAACATTTTCTTGCATGGAAATTGTAAAATAACTCATATTCTCTTTTTGAAATCCAGACATGACTTGATCCAGAAACACGTAGAGGGGTTGGTAGAGAGATTTTGCAAAAATATAAATATTTTGAAAACGCAGACCATTGGGCGCTGTGATGAGCGTTAGCAAAAGATTGGTCTTTCCACAGCCGGAAGGTCCCACAATGATGCAGCGAATGGTAGATGGAAACAGTGAACCATGGCGTTGTTCACGTGATGTGGGACGGAGATGGGAAACCATGTCCCCCACGGGGAATGACTCTTGCTGCTTAATAATCTTTATATCAACATAAGGCTTAGACAGGCTAGCAGGCTGTCTATATACAGGACACCGAGCCTTGTCATAGAAACAGTAGACTCATACTACAGTTTGGCGATGGATGTCTTTGGACGTGCGTTGATGGCCAAAGCTAGGTCTGTCCCCATACACGAAACTAAACAAGAAACAGATCCTGCTAATAAAAACTATGTGGATAGGTCAGTAGTGCCACGCACTAAACAGGGAGAATATGACTTTAAGGGAAAGCGGTTAAGCCATGTAAAACATCCTCAAGTGTCTACAGACGTTACTACAAAAAGTATGTGGATAACAAAGTGTATGAGTTTTATGACAAAGTGCCTCAGCTTACGGTGAATGGCTATAGCGCAAATCACCATCGGATTATTCACGTGGAAGACCCCCAAGACGAAGACGATATTTGTACCAAGCGTTACATGACCAATGAAATGAAAAGGCTTTACAAATTTATCCCATCTGTATTTTTAGTGCATCAGACAAATGAAAAACCTGTGAATGACAGAAACCATTTACCGCTAGTCCATGATCAGCACTTGACCTATGTGCTTGCTTCGGGTTTAAGCCACTATCGATTACACTATGATGGAACCATTCACATCAAATACGCCATACCTGATGAGAACCATTTTCAAATACAGATAAACGATCATAGGATGTTGGTCCATAAACATGAAATGGTCAATGCAGGTGACGAATTATCCTTTCATCTCATGTTGACATGGGATGAAAAGCAAGCGGGAAAAACCATAAACGATTTCCCACTATATGTGGAATTGGAATATACAGCCATGAAATAACAATCTGACGTTAGTTGTGATTTAAACTTTCTTATCATCATGGCGAAACAAAGGTATGTGGTGAGAAAGACTAAAAAAAGGACTTTGTCCTTGGCAAAGCCTGGGCTTACGACATTCGTGGACAAGCCGTTGCGAAAGAAAAAAAAGAAAAAATAATGTATTGAACATAAGAAAAGCCCTTCGAGCAGCACAGAGACATGTTCTTCCAAAACCGTCGGCGACAGGTTTCAAACCAAGGGCGAGTGATTCCCGTCCCCAAACGAGCGGGATTTTTACCTGCTTTATTTGCCGGTCTGACTGCTCTGCGTTCACTTTTGGGCGGTGCCAGTGCAGTGGCGAAAACCATTAAAGCCGCGCAGCAGGGCAAGCAACAACAAAAGAAAGTCAGCGACATAGTGAAACGATGGAAGCGATTGCTATGGGGGCTAGAAATGCCAATTTAAAGCCAGCCTTTTATCAACAAGGATTTGGGATTTCACCATTTCGAAATATAAAAAAGAAAAATTAACCTCAGCCATAGCAAGACATGCCCTGACGCATCAACAAGTGGAAAGCTATGCTAAACAACTAAAGCTTTCTCATTTTCGAGGTGTGTTTATGCGAAACCAATTACCCCCTACGACCCTGGAAACAGGAATGCCCTGTTGTCAATTTGGATGCTCACCGAGGACCAGGAACGCATTATGTAGCTTATGTCAAAGAGGGATCCACCGTATGGTACGTTGACAGTTTTGGGAATTAGCCTCCGCCAATGGAACTAGTGACCTATTTTGGAAACAGGATCAAGATATATTATAATGTGAAACGTGTGCAAACGTTTAACAGTCAACAGTGTGGACGTTTGTGTTTATTTTTTTATATAAGACGCAGCATAGGCAAAAACGTCAACAGTATGTCGGCAGAAAGTAAAACGTTTACACTGCATGGACGTGGACCGAAGTCAGCCTAGACTTTTACCCGCCTATCGAGTTGAGTGAAAAACCCTATGGTTTGGGACTTGTTTCTCTTGAAACGTACAATCGAATATACAACATACGTGAAAATGTGAACAACAAGTTTTGCTATGATGATTCTGTGCTCACCCTGAACTCTGGTGGATACACGATCGATGACATTTATGAACACATTTATGTGGTGTTGATCAATGAATATGGTTTAAAGTCATTTATCGATGGAACGCGCAAGTTTGAATTTGTAGGAAATACCAACACTCATCGCTGCAGTATTTTCTCCACATTCAAAATTGACTTTAAAACGCCCGGTTCCATTGGTCCATTACTAGGATTTAAACCACGCGTGTTGGAGCCCAACAAGAAACATGAATCGGATCATGAAGTGAAATTCATTGAGGACCATCATGTGTCGGTAACGTGTAATATTATTAGCCAAGTGTACACCAATCAAGAACCATCGCATTCGCTTTATGACTTTATTGTGACATCGCCCAATGGCTATATTATTCGTGAAAACCCTCCAGTGGTGCTTTTTCATTCTGTGGCTGTCGATAGTATTAGTAATATAACATTAAGGCTGATCAATAGAGAGCAACAACTTATTGATCTAGATTCTACCACACCAGTGACTTACAAGTTGGTGCTAAAGCCACTATGAAGTTTGTGTATAAAGCAACAACACCGTCTAGGAATGGTGTTAGTTGTTTGCCACGTGAATACACGTTAACATCTAAGAACAGGCAGATTTTACAGCATTTGGGTTACCACGTCAACCCCCATAATGAATTCTATCCTAGAGATAGCGAACCACATCGAAGACTAACCAGGGGTGGTAAGAATTGATCTCCATTCCTATCAAGCTCAAACACCTGGACTCAATAACATTGATGAAATTCAATTTGTTATCAACAACCAAGATATTTACACCCTACCGCATGAAAGTCTCATTCAGATCGAAGGTCGGCTCACCAAAACCGATGGCTCTACACCCACCACATCCAAGTTGGCCAACCATGGTTTGGCCTTTCTGTTTTCTGAAGTACGTTATGTCATTAACGATATCGTGGTGGATAGCACTCGAAATGTGGGTATTTCCAGTGTCATGAAACTATATCCCTCTTACAGTGAGGAAGAAGGTAAAACACTTTGCATGGCAGGTTGGTGCCCTGACTCGACCAATGACTGGATGGTACACACCGATGGGACCTTAACTGGATATTTACCTCTTAAACTGATTTTTGGCTTTGCCGAAGACCACCAGCGCATTGTGGTCAACGCAAGACAAGTGCTTCATCTGGTGAGAGACAGGAGTGATAATAATGCACTCAAGGGAGCTGACAATGCCCGCATTGAATCAAAAATTCAACTACAACGCTTGCTATGGAAAGTGCCCCATGTGACCCTTGACGATAGCAAAAAACTGGACATACTCAAGATGGTAAAGAGAGATATGCCTCTACCCATGGAATTTAGAAGCTGGGCACTCCATGAGTACCCGCTATTGCCCACCACCAACACACACAGTTGGTCTGTAAAAACAGATCGCTATACAGAGAGATCTCTCTACATGATCGTGGGTTTTCAAACGAATCGCAAGTACCAACAAACCAAAGATGCCACGCAATTTGATAACCTGCAATTGAGAAATGCACGTCTTTTCCTCAACGGAGCTGTGTTTCCCTATGAAGGACTGGATTTGGATTTTTCAAAAAATAAGTTTGGCCCCCTGTACGACTTGTTTTCTAAATTTCGATGGTCGTATTATCAAAAGGAGAACGGCCCCATGCTGCTACCCCAAGCGTTTAAGGCAAGGGCGCCAGTAATTGTCTTTGACTGTTCTTACCTGGAAGAGTCTGTCAAGCCATCCAATATTGACATTCGACTAGATTTTGAAACGCATGACAATGTACCAGCGAATACGACAGCCTACTGTTTGATTATTCATCACAAACAAGTCAACTATTATCCACTGTCCAACCGAGTGACGAGTGTATAAATAACAGGTCAACCCTCGTCAAGCCGCTCAGTCATGTCTTGCTTTAAAGCATCAAGAGAAGTCACATCCATGAATTTAAACTCTGAGGAACAACGTTTCAAGACTTTTTCAACATGGCCAGTGCCTTTCATAAACCCACGAGCATGGCGGCCGCTGGATTCTACTATTTAAAAACAAGAGATGAAGTGAAATGTGCCTTTTGTCCCATCATCATAGACCAATGGCAAGAGGGCGATGAACCCATGCAGGAACATCAGCGCTGGTCACCTGCCTGCCCCTACCTATGCAGAATGGAGGTGGGAAATATACCCTGTCATTCAAGCTATCCCTCACTCGTGTCCCTGAGTGATGAAAAATCAAGTTACGATACGTGTGGACGCTATGGTGTCTATGGTGCTTCAGTAAGCAGCTCACCATCGAAAATACCTGGTTTAGAGACATTGGGACATCATCGGTGTTATGGACGTTACAATCACAAGAGACTATATTGTTGTATCAGTTGGTATCGTCCTTATCCCAAAATGACAAAAGCCTGTAAGACGTGTTATGATAATAAAATGATGTAATTCTAAAATTCTTATTTTTTCATGTCCTCCTGTCCTACCCTAACCTTTTTTTTTTCAAACTAGCATGGCTGGTAAGTCCATGTCATGACCACACCTTAGTCATTGATTGTCAGACAGTCGTCAGTTGAACTTGGTCCAGGCAAGCGGCAACATGATGCGCACACTCATTGTGGATTGCCAAGGGTTTAAAATTGGTGACAACAAATTTATATTTAAACAAGTGGCCATGATCGATTGTACCACGTTTTGGATATCGCAAGCTACGCATTTGCTATTTAAACCGCCTCATGCTTTTGCACTTGTCCTCGGCCAATGTAGTATTTGTGAAAGGTAATGAAAAACGTGAATGGTTGCAACCATTTTTGGCGTCTTACTGTGAATGTATCGACCTCATGGAGTTGGGCTGCCCCTCCCTGCAAACGCTGATGGATACTTGTTCCTGTGGCAACATCACCCGTACAGCCCTAGTGAATGCGTGGCATCTCCTTCATTGGTTAACCAACCATGCCTGCTGGGAGTTGTTGAACAAAATTATAACTCAAGATTTACCTGTGAATGACGCCAGTGAGATTTCTACAAGCGACGTGCAAACATCTACAACACATGATACCATGGAGGAAGGCAATGCTACGGACAAAGCCATCGGAAAGTTCTTTGTGTGCAAAAAGAAACTAGACAGTTTTACCAAAGAGGAACTCTTAGCGCTGCCCAAGTCGTTAATCTATTATGTGGCCGCCAACGCGGTGAAAGAAATCTGGCAACATGTACCAAAATCATGGACTCAAGATCCTGTGTTGACTGAATTGCAACCCTGTACGGATTACGATCACCATAAGCAAGTGGTCATGGCAAAAATACCCTCTATGCGTCAGTGCGCGACTTGTCAGCTAGTGAAACTGTATCACGGTCATAAAAGTCCGTGTAAAGGCTTTGTTGAATCATTCCACGGGTGTCATGGCGAGAAAAAGCAACAACAACAAACACAAACATCGTCCAAAGAGGAAGAGGAAGACCAAACCTTTTCACCATCAATGGAAAAGGATATGCCAGACCTGTACTGGCAGTGGCGTCATTGACAAAGTGATTCAATACTTAACTTTCGAAATCCATCTTCCAGGTTATCGTTTTTGTGGCCCTGGAACTCATCTTGAAAAACGTTTGCAGCGTGGTGATGTACCCATTAATCTTTTGGATCAAGCATGCAAAGAACATGACCTATCTTATCGCCATAGTCATCCTGGTTTACGACATGTGGCAGATAAATTGTTATTGAAAAAAGCTAAATAACGTTTCACATCCTGTGATGCCTCAGTGGGTGAAAGAATGGCAGTCCTGATTGTGATGAATGCTATGAAAGGAAAGTTGATGATGCATGGACATGAACATTAAGGAATTGAGGAGTGAGGAATTGGGATGTGTTTGTATTCTATTTTTTCTTTTGTCAATCCCTATGGTTATGAAATAAAAAACAAAGATTTACCAGAACACAATGTTTCGTTTTAATTTAAAAAAAAATCATGATGTTGATGGGCTGATTTTTACATATTCACATTTTCACACATTGCCATTTGCCAATTTGCAATTTACAGTTTTTAAATAAAAATGTTTGTTTCAAGTTTTGCGTTTTTGATGATATGGATTTTCCATTTTGTTGATGACACTTTTAAAAAAAGTCCGTTTTATGTTTTTGAATTTTTATATTTCACACATGGCCATTTCCAGTTTTTAAAATGACTGTTTTTCGTTTTTTTAAATTTTGGTGTTATTGAAACATGGATTTCTCATTTTGCTGTTTTCACATTTTTCCATTTGGTGTATGTTGAAAGTTGAGATTTGTCAATGATGTTGATGCGAGTGCTTGACCATGATAATGCTGCAATGTGTTTATGTATGTTTTGAGAAACAATGAGATCTACGACCACTGCAGGTAAGATTGTTTTTACAAAACTGTCTATTCACCGCTACATTTCAAAGAAAAAAAAACTATCGACAAAACAAAACGAGTATATAAGTGAAAATGTCGCCCTCCCCACCCACCCTACCTCACCGTGTTTGCTCTGGTCATACACACACACCAGCTTTCTGTCTAATCACACAACCCTACCTGTCTTTGGGAACAAACACAACCACTTTATTTATCCCCAAAAGCACATTCTCCACATGCACACTCATCCCAAAATAACTTTTTTTAGTTTTCTATTTACGATTTACATTACAAAAAACAATATAAATACTAGTTAATAAAGTCACTAAAAATACTATTAATCATTTCATATTTACAAACACTACAACTTTGTACAGCTTTAAAAGAATCACACTATATACTAGTTTCCAATTCCCAACTCGGTTAAATTTAAAATAAAAATAAAAATAAGGTTGCATAGAACTTTTTTTAAAGAGCAAAAGGTTGAAGTGGGTTGCCACTATTTACAAAATCTACTATTTACAATGGCAAAAACCAATATTTACAAAATACAAAATACTAAATCAACGAGTTACAAAAAGCCATGTCCCTAAACGAACAAACAGAAAAATCACACCTCCTCCTCCTTGCGGTCATAACCCCAGGGCAGGCTCGTCAGCAAGTTATTAGCCCACAAACGTTTGTTATCCATGGAGGCGAGGGTGCGTTTTCTCTGTTTTACAAGATACAAATTATGGTTGCTGGATTGTATCCTGCACTGTGTAAGGGACATAGCTTTGCCAGTGCGTAAAACCGCTAAGTAATCGTCTACACGTAGCGATTTTACCACTGCCCTACCTACACCTTTTGCTCTTTTGGCTTCCTTACAGTCTAGTGTGCGATAAGCATACATTTTCGAAGCCAAACCTACGAATTCCGTCATAATGGAATCACCGCATTCATCTTTTAAAACACCCATATCCTTCTTGTTTTATGGGCAGCTGAAACATGTTGTCAGCACTAAACGAAGAGGTGTCGAACCAGTCACTATGCTGCCTCATGACGTCATAGGTGTTGCAGTGGCGAATGTGGCAAATGAATGAGTCCGTATCCATATACAAAAGAGAGACGTCCTCAAAATGGTGTTTGGCAAACTCATAGTGGAATCGATACATGACCGATTTAGAAAAGTCTAAAATGACTTGGCCCAAGTAAATGGGCTTATCCATGGTCACACTTGTCCTACTCAATTCAATAGTGGCCAAATCCTCATCGATAATGTTGATCGATTTGAAATTTGGCTTGGCAATGTACCGCCGGGCACCCCACTGCCCCTCCCAGACATTCACCAATTTAATGTCACGGTATTTGCGGACATTCTCCATGGACTTCCCATAGATGCAGTTGTTCATTAATTTGAAAAAATTAATTTCAAACTGCTGTGTTGGCATTTGTCGGTGCTCTGTGTTGAGTCGCATGTATGGCTTGAGCCATGGTTTTTGAGCAAAAGAAATCCCTCCTTGGATTTTCTTCAACAATAAGCCTTGGGCGAGGCATTGCACCAACATTTGGATATGTAGCACATACCGATTTTTGTTGTAAAGTGTGCCCATAAGTTTTTCAATTTTCACTTTACTGTCGGGGGGACCATTTGCTCAAGGCAGAATGGGAAATCGGCATGTTGATCATACAAGGATGAGGGATATTCAATATCCACTTCTAAGACATATCTTCGGCCTGTTTCTTGGCTAGCCATGTTTACATGAAATTCGGACACTTGTTTGTCTGTCAGCGAGGCAAACTTGCCATAGGGCAAAGGCTGACTCATGGCGTAACCATACAAGTTATTCACGTCATAGTACATTAAGTATGATTCCGGTTTGTCTGGTGAATAATCAGGCATGTAGATATTGTTCGCTTCGGCATGGCGTTGGTTAAGCGACACAAAGCCGCCACGAATGCCCTTTTCAAAAAATAGAACCATGTCTACTTCAGTGAGTAAATCCAATTCCACTTGAGTGTATTTCAAAGCGGCATCGAACGAGAGCCCAGGACTCGTATAATAGTGAGCCGGGTCAAGACCATAAATGTGCTGACATAACTCCCGAAATTTTTCAAACACATCGGTGAGCAGCAATACATCCCGTTTTAGGTAATGCATAGCATATTCACTTAGCGTCTTCATGTCAAACACTCGCCAAACTTGACATGCATGTGCATATTCTTCATCGGAAACGGTACTACGTGTTAGTTTCGAGTAAAATTTCTCTTATGGTGGGAGTTTTGTTTGCTTTAACACGTCCCAGCTGTTGCAGAAATCATACGGGAATATACCTTTCCGAATGCACAATTGAAATTGCTTAGGATCATTAAAATGCATTCTAGTATTTTTTAATTCCTCCTCGTTCAAGCCATTCACAAGACTGTCTAGCGAGGATGCCATAAACTTAAAGGAATCCAAAAATCGAATGCTAAAGTTGCTCAACCGCCATGTCAGGGCTGTAAAACGCTCATGGTTTTGGGGGATAATGGTAAACGAGCCCTTGTTGACATGACCCAATTCACGAATCAAGACTGAATGTCATAATTTGCCAGATTGTGGAAAAAGACACTGATGAAACGAGGAACTGGAAAGTTCAAGTTGCATTACTATGCGCAGCTCCACGAAACTCCCCCGTAAAGTGCGAGTGATCACGAACGGTGTCTTCAGCACTGATCAGTGGCTTTTCGCAAATATGGCATGTCGTGGCATGCTCCTACTGCTGCTGCTGTTGTGGCGTTAGGCTCATGGGTACTGGGTGGGCTAGTAATCCCTGTACATGGTCGGCCTACTTTACAAGTTCATCCAAAAACCATCTGGCACAATCTGGCCCCTCACGGTACTTGTAAACGGATTGTGTGGGGTCATAGGCACACACCACATTAAATCCTATGGCAAAAGGTTCATGTTTTTGAATGGGTGTGGTTGAGCTCATGATGGGATCTGGTTCACATCCCGTCATGGGTGTGGTGAGAGCTTCGAAATCTGCGTACACCACATAGGGAACAGTGTCACGCTTATGAATGACCTTAAACTTTAACACAGCCTTGTCCCCTTGTGGCAATATCAGTCTCACCGCTTCCTGAGAAACACAATCTACCCTATGACGTTCCAAAGAGGTAGGCGTCCAAAAGTATTGCAGACAACGATCACAAATATGTTTTGCACACTTTCTCTTAGACATTTGACTGCTTAGCAATCTACTCAGGCTTTTAATGAGGCAATAGTGATTCACTTCTCCGTAAGACAGATATAAAGGATGAATGTGGTGTCGTTTCGGTTCTTTTGTGGCATAAAGGGGACCCACAATCTCATTACCATCAAGACCATACACCATGAACGAAAAGTCCTGGTTGTCTTGTTCAAACCTATGGATTTCCGTTAAGTCCATAGGGAACGATACTCTAGTTAAATATAATGTTTGTTTTAATTCATCAAACTTGGCCTTGTACATTCCTGGTCGACAACTGTCACGTAGTGCTGGCTGCAAATATCCAGCCACACACCAGAAGAAATATTTATCATCTTTATTTTCAATATTTACCACCGCTCTCCGACAGGCAATCGCTGATGATAAAGAAATGTGTCCAGACCCAGCATTCAACGGGTTGAAGTTACAAATGTTGATTTGCGGGTAATGGATTTTGTCTAACGCTAAACCACTTGGTCCTTGTAGTTTATCAAATTTTGATAGCAAGGCATTGACCACATGGGATTTATACCAATCGTTCAGATTATTGGCTATCAAAAGCTCTAGCATTTTACTGCCAATATAAAATGGTTCTTTATGCTCACCGTCCTTGTTTTTATATATGAAATCGCACACGAGTTGTGTATTGATCTTTAAAGCCGTATGCAACCTTTGCGCTGTACAAATTTGTTCTTTAAAAATGTCAAAACATGATTCGATAAAGTCTTTAGGAATTAAATTCTCTCTAACTTTCACTACGCGGCCAGAGCAAACACGCTTTTTAAAACAAGATTCAAGGGGTTCCCAAGTTAAGCTATCGATAGCAGTGGCAAAAGACATGATTTTTATAAAAGAAACAATCTCTCCACAGTTTTCAGCCGTAGACTTTTCAGCAATGGCCCCAAACACACAGGTTCTCAACAGCAATTGTCAGGCTCAGACTCTATAAAATAAATAAAATTAACCACCATGAGTATATCCAATCGCAATAGCATCTTTCATAAACAAAAATTAAATAAAATAAAATATAAAAAAAGGTTTTATATATTTCTTTTTCAAAAATCTTACCTTGCTTTGTAAAAAGTCCTGCTTTTCCCTTCTCCTAGGCTTCAGTGGAATGGGGTTTCTCTCTCCCAACACCAGGTATGCCAATTATCTAAAACAAAACAAAATAACAATACATCAATCAAATGGTAATCATTGATTAGCATAAAATAAAATAAACAGTGTTATTCCAACACTTACCTCAAATATATAATGTATCCAATATAGTAACCAACTGGGGTTGAGCACACGAATGCAATTAATTTTATACACATAAGACACAGCCTATGTTAACACAGTAACGTTTACCATAGGAATGACGCGCAATGTGCAGTGATATGCTCAATACTCCCTTACCCAACCCCTCACCTCCCCGCGGTCCTCTAGCCTCGTCCCTCACTGCTCTTGGCAGGCTCTGCAGTGGTCACGTGATTTCCTGTTTTCTCTCTTTGTGTTCCCCCTTTCCCCCCTCTCTCCCCCTTTCCTCTCTGCGAGGCCCCTGCCTGCTGCTACTGCTGCTGCTGCTCGCCTGGCTAGCCGTTATCACCTTTTTACAGAGTTGTCAAATGGTTGCAACCTGTTATCATTTTACACCAATGTTGTCAGCTCTCACCCACATTCCATTCTCTTAGCCAACTAGCCAGGCTCCAAGCTGGCCTCTCGAGCAGATATTCTGTTTTCCCATTCTGGCTGCCAGTCAGACATAGAAAAAAACAAGTTCTGTTGTTAACAACTTCCTCTCATACCATTATGAATTTTATCTGGTTACTGGTCAGTGTTTACCAACCTATTTTAACGATCGTCATGAGGGATTTCCGAAAATATTCGCCTTCATTCGTTCGTCATAGGAAAAAAATAAAAAATATCGAAAAGCGACCCCTCGTTTTGCCATACATCGCCCCCGTCGAAATAGTCATTTCCCATATCCACCATGGCCAATCATAGCCTCGTTGTAACATACGTCAAGCGCTACCGGCTCTCTGTCTACAAACACGCTTTTATTTAAAAATAAAGAAATAATAAAAAAAACTAGTTTTTTGTCCTAGAGACTTGACATTTATTTTCATGGTAGAGGGGGTCAGGGCCATTCATTTATGTCAAACTTTTTTTTGTTAAGTTCCTAGTTTCCAAAATAGTAAAAATTCAAAATTTAAGGTTTTTCAAAAAATCTCAAAATATAAAAAAGTTTTATTATAAAAAAATTAAGGTCATAGAGACCATTGGTTTGAACTATGGCACAACATTCTATCATGTTTGGTTTTCAAACTATCACCTACTTTCGAAAATAAAATTTTTCATTTTTTTTTTCTTAAATAACGAGTGGTCTATAGGAAAGAGGACGTCAGCTCGAGTCCAACGACACCTCATTTGTTAAAATCAGACCATCCGTTCACCAATGATCACCAATGTTCGCGAGAAAGTAGGCTATCATTTTGTTTTTTCTCCTACACCCTTAAAACTTGCTGCCCGCCTAGAGGGAATACCCACCTTTAATTAACGTCAAACAAACTTTTTTCCAATTCACAGTTTCCAAAATAGCGCCAATCCAAGAAACAAACATTTTCTATTTCTTTTTAAATACCAACACATATGCTTAGCCAAGAGAACGTCCTCCCAACGCCAACAATACCTCGTTCGGTAAAATCCGACCACGCGTTCGGGAGATATCGGGCAAAGTTTATATGAAAGTAGGGGGTGAGGCAGAACCCCAATTCTAGCACTACTGCACAGTTTTAGTCCTAGAGACTTGAAATTTATTTTGGGGGTAGAGGGGGTCAGGGCCATTCATTTACGTCAAACATTTTTTTGTAAACTCTTTAGTTTCCAAAATATAAAAATTTAAAAATTTAAGTGCTTTCAAAAAATCTCAAAAAATAAAAAAGTTTTATTATAAAAAGTAAAGGTCATAGAGACCATTCGTTTCAACTATGGCACAACGTTCTATCATGTTTGGTTTTCAAACTATCGCCTACTTTCAAAAACAAAAATTTTCAAAACATTTTTCAAAAATGTTCGAGTTCAACGACACCTCATTTGTAAAAATCCCACCAGGCGTTCGAGAGATATCGGCAATGTTCCCAGGAAAGTAGGCTGTGCGTTTAAACCCCTCGCTCCCCCCTACTGGCGCTCTCTTATTTCATAAACTAATAAATAGATGATGAGTACAGAAGAAGACCAAATCAGGAGCAATATAGATATACTGAGAAAATCACAGATGTGTCCAGGAAGAGACGTCTGGCTTTCTATGGACAAGTCTCATGGATGAACCCAACAAGATTAACCAACCAGCTTCTCAACTATTGGGGGAAGAGAAAAAGCGTGACAGCGTCGCTAACAGTAGTTAACAAGGATATCCAAGAACTGAAGATAATGAAAAGTGTTATTAGAAGCCGGTCACATCTCAGAAAGATACTTAAACAGAAGAGTTTTCAGGACAGACCCCCCTGTAAGAAAACCGCCATCATCTCGACAAAAGAGAGAAAGCAGAAACATAGCCAGAAAATGCGCGAATATTGGGCAAACATCAAGTCCCTCGCCAAGCTGAAAAGTTGAACGTCGTGGTCCTTAACTGGCCCATCCGAAAGGAGAAGAACAAGAAGAAACTAATGAAGTAATGCAAGCCGGTAACCTTGACAACAGTGTCACAAGAGGTGACATCCAACTTTCCATCTATTTCTGTAAGAAGCAATGCCACTCAATTTATTAAATTTCTGTTAAAGTTTGCAAATGGTTATAAGGTTATCGTGGAATCAAACATAGACTGTAAAATTCAACAATGCGATTAAGGGGGTCAAGGGGTACCCTAGAATTTTTACACATGACTTACACGTGCGATATACGATATGTTGTACAGAAGGTCTATTATATCTCCAAACAGCAACATTATTTTCAAAAAATTCCTGAATTGGAATAGTGTTTTTGCATTTTTTTTGGGAATTTGGGCCATTGGGGACTAGAAATCCCGAATTTTCATGCACCACAAGCCTTTATAATTTATTAAAGGGGTCTTCCTGGGGTTGAGGACTTTCCACAACGGTGAGGATCAGTTTTAATTTGACATATATTGCGTTTCGTCTACGAGGTTTTCAATATTATTTTCACGTCAGGAAGTACACGTTAGGTGAATTTAGTTTGAAAGCACATTTTAAGTAATCATATTTTTGTCGACAAACGGGTTCATCGCAAAGATGATTTTGTTTGATAATGTGTGGTTGATACATCTTTATGTTTATGTACGCCTATAATTCATGTTCGGGTGCTTGGAGCATCGTAAAATTAGGTATTGTAACCATGAGTCAATACACCAATCATTTATAAATCTCTTCAACGTACTTCTCATAGAAGGGTGGGTATAAGGAACAACTTTTCGAAATACATGCTAAAATAGGCGAAAAATAAAAATTATCCTAGAAGAACGACCAAAGCATATCGAAAACCACATTTTATGGCTCTTAAATTAACAGTGTCTGCGATATGCCTACAAAACTAACGTCGTTCTGATAAACTTATGAAGGAATGGCAAGCCCCTAACCATTGCAACAGTAGCTCAATTGATAACGTCTGATTATTAATACCGAAGACCGTTCGAAGAGCGGGTACTTCTGCTAGTCCATTTATAAGAAACCATAGCAAATGCCCTCAAGTTCATTAATACTTTTAACATAAAAACTGAGCAAAAAGAATTGGGATTGGGGTGCATTATGTTGATCTGTCGCACCTGGAATGATGAAGAGCCCTTGCCACTGGAGCTACCCACAGAATCCCTTACGCCCGTCAATTTATAACTGTAGAACTGCTGCGTACGATAGGCCTACATGTTAAGTTACAAGTTTGCAAATTAGAAGAAAGAAAGTATCAGTAAGCCAGTGATCTGCTTCTAACTCCTTATCCTACAACAAAACTACATTCTACATTTTAGCAATATTTACCATTTGATGGAATTTATTCCAGTTTTCTTCAGACGAAGTTATTTATTAGCCTTCTTTTATATTCAATATAATCTACCTAGCCTATTATCTTCTCCATTCGTCTCTATATGGCCCTAGGGCATAGCAATCACAATAACTCAATGCTCCCCCGAGATTCTACAGAGGAGGGAGGAGGCACACAACTATGAGTATGATCTTTGATAGAAGGGATATCCCATCCTCACACTCAATGTATTATTACAAGAAGGAAGGGGAAGAGAGAAACCAGAGGTTTGTATCAGCACCAGTCAGATTAAAAAATCTCTCTGGGGAGTACGGGGCAGGGGTTGATCCATCCCTAGCATGTCCCCACAGGCAACACCTTATCTCTAAATACTACTACTGGTAATGATATAAGACTAACTACATTGAAATATTATGTGGATAATATTACTCTCACCTGAATTCTTGATATTCTTATCACATACATTAGTATGAAAGAGTCTATTTTCTAATTGCACAACCTTCATAAGGACATAAAGGAGGAAAACACAAACCTCGTGAATTAGGAGGAATGCCTACTGGTTCTGGTGGGAAAAGTTGGTGTTAGGACTAGCAGCAGTTCATACACAATGTTTCCTTTAACAAATTATTATTCAAATAGAACACTTAATTTACAACATAAAATTAAACATTTGAAAATACAGCAGTTTGCAGAGCATTGGTAACATTTCACGAGGCGATATTTTGAAATATTGAAGTGAACAACTGTATCACAGCTACCGGTATTTGAGCAGATAACCTACATGTTGGGCTCTCTTAAATTTGCTCTTAGTAGAAATTAAGTGTTTTATCGTTGGACATTAATATTTTGTTGTTAGAAAAAATTTAGAATTTTATTGTTATTAGAATTGGAGGATTTTTGTTAGTAGAGTGTTAGTATTTTTTGTAAGTAGAATTGCTGTACTACTTTATTCTGAAGGGGAGTACCATGCCTTCAGCATAAATCAATTCTTTACTTGCATAATTATAGACAGTAAATATATTGATAATATTAGCCAACTAATGGCTACACTGTGTTCTTCTGCACGGCTGAAAGCAATGGGAAACTAAACCCGTAGTGCTATTCTCGAGGATATCCGCCTCTCTATGCATTATTACATGTGATGATGGCTTCCTCTCTGGTAAAATTTCAATCCGAAGATAAACTAGTCTCCTCATCGGATCTCCGGGTGGGGATTACTCAGGAGGGGGGTTCACATCACAGAAGTGACGAAGAGGAAATCTGATAATCTACGGATCGGAGCGTGGAATGTTAGAAGTCTGATAGGCAGTGGAAGGTTAGAAGACTTAGAAAGGGAAATGGATAGGTTGAGTTTGGATTTGGTTGGAATTAGTGTAATGGGCTGGCAGGAGGAACAGGCCTTTTGGTCAGGAAACTATAGGAGCATTAACACTAAATCAAACAATGGCCAAGGAGGGGTAGGTCTCATATTGACTAGAAAACTTGGACAGGGGTAGAATATAATGAGCAATACAGTATACTGATTATTGCAGCTAAAATCAATACAAAACCTAAGTGCACCACAGTGGCACAAGTCTATACGCCCACCAGTCAAGCAGATGATGAGGATGTTGAAAAGGTCTACGAATACATAGATTAAATTCTGAGGTATGTCAAGGGTGATGAAAATATTATAGTAATGGGAGATTGGAATGCAGTGGTAGGAGAAGAAAGAGAAGGGAAGATAGTAGGAGAATTCGGATTAGGTGAAAGGAATGATCGAGGAAGCAGGCTGATGGAATTCTGCACCAAGCATGTGTTGGGTCATGGCTAACTCCTTATTCAGTAACCACAATAGAAGAATATACACATGGATGAGACCAGGAGATACAGGGCGTCACCAAATCGATTTCATTATGGTCAAGCGGAGGTTTCGAAACCAGATTTTTTATTGCAAAACATATCACGGTGCTGACATAAACTCTGACCACAATCTGGATGTTATGAAATGCAGACTTAGGTTGAAGAAATTGAAGGAAAGTCAAGAGGCAAAAAGGTGAGCAATAGACAGACTGAAAGAGAAGGTCGTGAACAAAAGATTCAAGACTAGTATTTAGCCCGTTATAGGAGGATATCCGGGTACCATCCGCCGAAAGAAATGGTACTTCAAAAGACCCCATCCTTCAAACCCAACACCTGAGAGGATCGGGTGCATTTCTTTGTGGGATTGCTCAGCACGAGGGCTTGATCCAGGGGATCTGGGTCATTTAGCACGGAAGCAGGTCATAGACGCCCAAAGAAATACATCCGAAAACTACAAAGCTATCAATAAAGAGATCCAGTCTTAAATAAGAATTCGTGCATTATTTATTCAAGTAAGACCCCTAAACTATATCCGAGGGTCGAAATCGGCGAATCCGCTACTTTAATTACAATAGTGAGTCGTTCCCTAGTTTGACATTAAGTACCCTCGCGAAGTCCTAGTTACATGAAACAAGAGCGACACTAAGTAGGCGCGTAGTACAAGAAGAATTAACAGGTAGCAAATTTACAAACAAATGACTCGGTATAATTTACATTTTACGGCTAGCAAACCAATCCCTAGGTTAGGATGGTAGGTACCACGTCCACATTTAATATTACATTTAAATTCTGTCTAATGCATATGTGAACAAATGTATTACGACGAGACGCGCCGTAAACAAATGCGTATTACCAAATCTAATGATAGTTTGACCACTGACTACCAAAAAAAAGCAATTAAATAACACTCTTATGTCTAACAGGAACAATAGGGTAAATACACTCGGGAATGAATAAATGAACACTCTAATACTAGCCTGCCTTCGCGAACTGAGATACTGTTTGTACCCAGTCGTAATCTCATGCATGTGAATTAGGTTGGCAATGCGCAATCATCACTGCGACTTACAAGCTTTGAATCGCGCGGGCCATGACTTACTGACTTCTGGTCCCGAAGATTCATGTCTTCGAAAAAAAAAGGTGTCAGCTCATTTAAAAGTCATCTCCCACATGGAAATGAATTGAAGTCACGGCGTCAATCAATCAACAAGCAAATGGTTGTAAAGTTATGGCTGTAATTATTTATAAACAATTAATCCATTGGTTTAGGATAATTATGCTTTTGATTTATCGGAGGGTTTAAATACTGTTTAGTTAGTTCAGTTTATGACACCAATCGTAGGCAGCAGTATGTGATCTCACTTGGGATTCACTCGAAGAATATGACTTCTACAAGTCAACAACAACACAGGTTAGCGCGTCTTACCCCCATTGCACGCAAGTAACATCGGTCGTCTTGGCCATAGCTCAAGGAACGCCGGAATTAACTAACAATACGCGAACATTCATCAGTCCTGCCTAAATACCAATAATGTGTTCACGGACACAACTATTACACTTGCTAGCATTACTTTCTACAGAAACTGGGTCAATTAACATTTTTGTTTAAACCATTCTATAGCACGCTAGATCAATCGATGTCATCAGCTCAAAACATCAAAGGAATTCGCGTTAGCGAGCATCCCCTCACTCTTTAAATTGGAAAAGGAAATAACAGGTGTTAGCAGCTCACATAGCTGTCCCCCAAAGCAAGGTTATATTAATAACAGTGACCTTCAAAATTCCTAGGACTTGTGACGTAAATTAGCACTCATAAAATGTCAATATGTAGTCTCGCGTTGCATCTCGGGTAGCAACTGGTTATCAGCTGGCGCGCTCAAACAATTTTCACACTTCATTGCGCACGGCTTTGGCATAGTACAGATTGTATTTCAAAACATATCATTTTAATCTTACAGTAGCACGAAATAAAGTCCTCAGGTGATGTGCAGAATGCATTAAAATGTATAATCACTGCCCTAATAGTGTTTCTTAGGATATTTTACCCTTCAATAATATGTAACGTAGTAATAATCTCAAAGAATACTAAAGTAAAGACTGCACACTTGTGCAACAAATGCACTGGCATTCCAAAGATATGTCACTCATCCTATTCTTTGTACACATGGGTTTGATGTGCGTGGCTTGGCACATTCTTCAACAAAATAACAACATCTAACTTCTGCTGCGATGTTTGAAATGATACGATGTAGATTTACCCACCAATCTTACTGTGTATGGGTTCGTTCCTCTGGAACTTCACGTAGTAAATCGTACTCACGAAAAAATATCAAATAAAGAGTACAAAAATGTTTCAGCTACTTTCGGCTGATAAATGATACGGAAATAACATTCTTTCAACTCAAAATTAGGGACCTAACTATAGTGTGTTCCCTATACTACTAAAATTTTGCACCTTCTCTTCTTATGATGCATTTTACATGACATAAAATTCACATCTTCCTTGCTGGCTTATAAATACACTGAAAACTACACGGAAATGCGCACCAGCCGTGTAGAACACGGACTGTGGTGACTAACTGAAAGATTGTCCCAGTGCTAAGAAGAAAAATATATGCATTCCTACTGTGCCCGCTGGCCGAAGGTTTCGGGGAGCCTCCATTTTCAAATGACCCTTCCGAGACCCTCTTCCAGTTAACACACAAGTATAGGTGACGTCACATTCATAGGCTGGTGTTGCACAAAGGTCTGCACTCGGGGGTATCGGGAATTGGTGAGGTTCGATCTTAACCAGCTCAGAGGAATGCATCGATAACAAAACTAAACAAGAAAAGAGAGGTCAGTCTTATGTTAAAATCACGAATACATTTTATTCAGAATAGATCCCTAGCCTAGCATGAGAGTTGCAAACGGCTAGTCCGATACTATTCTGCCCTGAAAGAAAATATAAAAAAGTCCTAATCAAGATCAAAATTACTCTCATGGTCCTTATACAAAATTTAATAAGAACGAACAAGCTTAGAGTATGTTACGTAAGATCAGCCATAAGCAATTACATCGAAAATCACTACGGGAGGATCAAACATCCAAGAATCTACTTCAAAGCAAGACATTTACTTGTTTAGAAATGCTAGAAACATTTGCATTAAATAGCAAGGGAAAAATTTGTCCTATGCTATGATGGTGCCATCTCAAACATTTATCTTTAGATTTAAGTGTTAGGTCGTCCTAAATATCATTAATTAATAAACGAGACGCGTTTATTACTAAGAAAATCAAGCTATGTGCACAACGTTGCTGAATTAAAAAATCTATGCTAATACAACACAATTGCATACAATAATGCAGCACTCCTATGGCTGCACAATTGGCACTGCCTTCGTACTCGGTTTGTTACTGTTTGTAACAAATGGTCATAGTTTCAAAGTGTTAAGAAAGTAGAAAAAATATGAAAGCCTGCAAATGCGATGGTAATTAAACAATTACATCGACTCATATTGCTACCAATCTGATGTGTGTGCTACAGTTATCACATCACCAATTGGTTGTCGACTATTCATGTAAAAATGTATCAAAATGTATATAAAATAACTTAACAATAACTAAGTGTCAAACATTTGGTCGAGAAAATATCTTATTTTTAGTATTTACTATCTTTATTTAGGCTCAGGGGGAATTTTGAGATTTGTTTATTTTCACAAAATCCTATCTTTAATTACTTAAGCTCCTCACAGTATAGGTGTTCAGTTTATGGACCTTTAAATAGCGTTCAGTGTACTCAGGTAACTTGTGTATCCAACTAATGCATAATAAATTAATAGTTTAATAGACACCCTGTGTCTCCACCAATACTTCATTGTTGTTATTAGACACCCTGTGTCTCACTCTTACAATTACGGATTCATCAATCCTGGCGCCATCGGTTAGGTACGACTGCAGTAGCTCGTTACCACCTGCAATAACCACAATAACATGTCGGAAGTATTAATCCACCATCACGACCTACTTCACTAATACCATGACGAATAGAAGGACCTAGTGTGAGGACTCTGCCATTATAGAATGGTAGTTCGTGGTCCCGCCGCTACAAGCACTGCAAGCGATTATGTCCAACACGTGTCCTGTTGTTCCGTCGAACCGGGTCATAGAAAAGTGCGGGGGAAACTACTGTGTGAGATATTTGTGTGAATTAAATTGAATTGTCTTTGCTTTCAGTTCTTAAATTCTGTTCATTGTGTCTTGTGTACATCAGCGTTCTATGTTTTGTGTAGGCCTACTTCAAACATAGGCTATTTCTTTGTTAATATTACTGTTTTGTGCTTGTCCCTCAGCGAACGGAGGTCTACCTTGACTCATATGTCCAGGAACTGAGGGGCAAAGCCTTGGCGAATTACTGCTGAGAGATAATCTTATTCATATATATATATAATTAATTAAATTATATATATCATTTCAAACAAATATATCCAATCAATCATTGCACCCACTGCCGACCTATCAAATCGGTACGGTGTAAAATCATTTAAAACAACAAATTTCACCTAAAACAATTCATTAAAATCAAAAATTTCACTATATAAAGGGGCGTAAGTAGCTCATTGAGAGCACCAGGTTCCCATTCTATCAGGCAATGCACTCATGCCTACAAGCTTGATTATCTCATTCAGAGTCCAGCATCCAAGCAACTGCACGCCACTACTCCAAGCTCCGTCTTCTAACGCCAATTGATGAAATCGATGATTTGCCAGTCTTTCTACCAAGCCTAGGCCTCGCTATCGCCTCGACTTCGATATTTCAAGCCATTCCACTAAGTTCCTATAGGCTTAATTTGCATCATCCATAGTAACAGTGCAGATTAAGTCACTCCTCTACCATTCAAATATCCAACACCATACCCACCATGTAACCATCCTAGTCAAGCAACTCCTGTCTCCCTCGAGTTATAATACAAGTTTAGCTCATCCCCTCTTCCTACCAAGCAGCCAATAATTAATTATTTAATTAATTATTTCAAGTAACTTCAAATTTCATCAGCGCACTCAACGTCATAGCTCCAACTGTATTTAAACTGGATAACTTTGAGTGACTGGTAAATTTGTTTTTCTCTTTCCTTATTCTCTGGTCGACCAAGGTATTTGACCACTATCTCTCATCACCTCTTACTCATTACACGCACATATAGTCTACACTCACGAACACAAACATGTCGCGCACTGACACTAAACCTCACACATTAACGTAACAGGGCATAACATTCCTGATAACTCAGGACCCTCATGACCCTAAAAGCCCAAATTATACCCCTGTTAATCCAAAACCACTAATTCCGAGTGGGCCTACCCACAAAGGAGATGGTACATTCGTTCCACTTAAACCAGCTTCACCAAACTCAGATTCCTCACTATCTAGCTCACCTCCTCCCTCACCGGGTCGCGAGATTGCAATTTCTAGTTCACTTTTAGCATTGGAGAAAGATACAGCTTCCTAATTGGCTATTCTGACGAAACCTGATTGCACCAAGGGCTATGATTAGTCAGCGAAGTTATAGGGTGGAGCCTATCAGCGATGTCGTTCCAGGTTTGAAACAAAATAAGTAGAACTCCCACTGTTTTAACTTCCTATTTCCTAGGTACCCATATAAGTTGTAATGCGCCAAGCAATAGTTGCATGATTATTGATCCTAGGCCATAAGTGTTTCCGAATCTTCTTAAGTCAAGAAGAATCATTACCAGAATGTTTTTCATCGATTAGCTCATTTACTCTTTACGAATGCGGAAGTAGCTATCATCCACTCCCGATCAAGAATTGTATGCACATGGGAGGTGGCTCAAAATATTTTATTTCCGATCGGCCTGAAAGGCATAAATGGCAACCACGGAGCCGAAAAATGAGCTTGCCATTCACCGCAGTTCTTGAATTAAGATACGGAAACACTTATGGCCTAGGAGCAATGATCATGCAACTATTGCTAGGCGCATTACAATAGAAGGTACCAAGACAATAGGAAGTTAAAACAGTGGGAGTTCTACATATTTTGTTCAAACCTGGAACGACATCGCTGATAGGTTCCACTCTATAACTACGCTGACTAATCACAGCCCTTGGTGCAGTCGTGTTTCGTCGAAACAGCAAATCAAGAAGCCGTATCGCTCTCTAATGCTAAAAGTGAACTAGAAAATGCAATCTCGCCACCGGGTCACGTCTCATTCCCGACATTTGATTTCGAGAAAGAGCTGTGGTACGCTTCACCCAATGGCAGTAACCTTCAGACCACGATGGTCCTTATCCACCCACCTATTGGTATTAGCCTTTGTAAATCAGTCAGGCAAACAGTAATTAACGCGCTCAATCCCATAGCCCAATATATTTCCCTCATTGAGGAATTAGGTAATCACCACATAGGCATCACTCCCTCTGAGAATAGCCATCTCAACTCTGTCACTAGTGTTCTCAAGAGCCGCTCTGCCATTCCCCCATTTTCATTAATTAAATTCAGACCACAAATTCACCTTCTTTAGTCTCTCAATCTGAGGAAACTAAATTGCCACAACAAGAAACAACAAAAGTAACAGTCTGTATAGCCTACCGGTACTTCAGGAATCTGTGCTTTCCGTAACATGTAATGGAGACCGTAATACTTATTTCCGTGAATTATATTTTCCATTGTGCCCTGCCGTGTTATTTTAATTGTGATCGCTAATTACGTTTTAAAAGAGTATCAGTCACAAAGTACGGTAATTCGTTTCCCTTGGCATTATCCCTAAGACCAGCTGACCGGCAGCGTGGAACTTGCCCACACTAGCGCTGCCGGTCGGGGCGCGCTTGAACTTGAGGAGTCATCTCACTTTCTCTTTCATTCGTCATGCTAATACCATAATAATGTTAATTACAATAAGTGTGGATCCCTGAATTATGCACGTTTTAAATACTGGTCATAAAGGTTATGTGTGTAGAAAACACATTCTAACAACGCTACGAATTAACATGAAGGCTTCCGATACAAGCTAGAGTGAGAGATTTTGCATTCAATTAATTGCCTCTTCCCTGAATGAGGTCGAACCTATGTTCTCTGGTTACAAAATACTGTTGCATTCATTGCCTGTCTGGCTTCTCGTAAAGAAATAAACCTGTTTTCCAGTATTGATCTGTCAAACAAATGTGAATAACGGAACTCTGCATTCCGCTTATAATACTACTAGGAATTTCACAGCCTTCTAAATAAATAATGCACTGCCTAAGATCTAGTGTGCTGTGTAGTTGTTTGGCTTGTACATGTAAGCTTGGCCTTGTTTTAACATCTGCCAAAACTAGTTTCTTTGTCATCAGCTTGACAAAATAAAAGTTAATAATAACTGTTTTGAAATGATACGAAATGAACATTGAGAAATACTGCCTTCCTGGCGTTTATAATTTTTTAACAAAACTGTAACTTTGCACACGTTTTCTTATAATAGCTACCTGCGTTGTGCACTGTAAAATAAAACCATTCTAAAATTAAATCTACTGTTTCCAACTCATTACAATTACGCTACTGATACATGATCTGACTTACAGATGCAGCGACCGTCGGTTCGAGACCCGCCATGAGATGTTGTAAGCGGTCTCCTCTATGGTCTTAAATCATTTCCTCATTGTTTCAGGTCACCTTCCGCTGTCAATTCCCCACGCATGGTTTAGTTATCCATTTTCATTCCGTGGTAGGGGTTATATTCCAAGATTTGATGTTTCAGTAGGATCATAATATTGCCGTTGGTGATAATATTACACATGTTTAAAGAAAACTTGCACTCACTGATGCTAAGGTGCGGTAATAAATTGCCAATTTTTTCACTCCGCCACTGGCGTTAAATTATCGCTTGTGCGATGATCACTCGCAACTTTCACTAATATTTACACAAAAATATAAATCAAAATCACTGCCCATCCAGCAAAACATAAAAAAATATTCTTCTGGATTTTCACAGTTTATCAATTCACAGTTTTATAATGCACTTGGATGCGACCATATGGTCTTAAAGTTTGCGTAGCACGCTTCCATAATTTTCACTTCGTGAATAAAAATATTTCACTGATCAAATGTTACTAATTGTCTGCAAATACTAGATTATTAGATAATGCCCTGATGGCTGTCCATTCGATAAATACACTCGGATTTTCCATAGCACATGGGTTCCGTTCTCGGAACGTGTCCTTACTCGTGCTTCACACGCACATAGGTGTTGCTTCAACAAACAACAAGTAGGTACTGGCTTCACAAAATATGGCTTTCACTCAAGACATGCGTTAGCCGCGTAAATTGACGATTTCGCTCATCAGCGTCGTATACCGCATTTTAAATAAGCAGAATTACGATGAATAAATTATTGTTGATTTATGGAATGTCTAAAGTGCATAACGCTACAATAGAAGTGGTGCAGCGCCACCTAACCAATCTTCATGTGACAAATATAATCGAGTGTGAAGAACTTCCTACCAGCGACACGGTTAAAGCTCTAAGAGTAGTTATACATCTACATGAACTTCCAAAGGTCTACATTCCAGGAGCGTGGCCGAGTGGTGTCATCGTGAGACGATACCGGCTTTTTCGCTCCCGCAAAAGAGGAATTTCACTTCCAGCCTAACCGGCTTCACGTATTACTCTGGAATGTTGAGGGTCTTAAGAGCGCCACAACATTCACTAACAATAACCTACTGCATTCTCATGATATACTTATATTACTAGAGACTTTGTCGACCAAACCCATAGACATTAATGGATTCTACGCACAGCATATACCTGCAACACAAGGGCCAGGAGGTAGACCAATGCGTGGCACCTCCTGCTACTACAACTCCAGCCTAGGTAAAATTCAGAGTACGCACCAAGACCATGACACATTGCTAATAAACTTCGAATGGATATCAGTGATTGCCATATATGCACCGCCACTAACACCTATTGAAGAGCTGATAGCAACCATCATGTTCTCCTTGGGACACGTAGCTCCAGACAGAGACATAATACTGGCTGGTGACCTAAACTGCAGACTAGACATCGATAATCAAAGAGCGAAAGAACTAATTGAGCTAATGACAGAGGAAGGTTTCATTCTTGTTAACAAGGTAGAAGACAGAACTTATTTTGCACATTCAGGGTGTAGCACTATAGATTTAGTTTTTTATAAAGGCTGCAACATAAAGCTTCTGAACTACACTGTATGTCTCATTTCAGAGGAGGCGCTGATAAAGAAACATTGTCCAGTCTCGACCCACTTTAACATCTCAAGATTGGACAAGATAGAGAAACCTGATGATACTAATCCTTCTCGACAGATCGATAAAGATGTTCTTAAACAGAACTTTGAGGAATGGAAAGAACCTGATAATCGCATGGAGAAAAACAATATTGATGCAGCCGCCTTATCCCTGGAAAAGACAATTAAATCTGCATTTGTGTATCAGCGGAAAAGAAGATCGCGAATATGGTTTGATGTTGAATGCTATTTGTTGAGAAGAAGTGTCCGTGAGGCCGTGCATGCAGCAAAATTCAATCAGAACCAGGAGGAAATAAAACATTACAGCATCATTAAGAAGGAATACAAAATGCTGTTATCGGTAAAACGAAGTGAACATCTGGAAAAAGAGGCGAGAATGATAATAGAAGAAGCTGTCAACGATCCATTTCTAGCATTGAACCCTAGGAAAACACAATGAAGTGGAAAAATAGAAATAATTGAATGGAAAGAACACTTCAGGAACATACTAAACGTTGAAGAAGATCTCTGCAATCCCGTGGTAGCTTTGTCAGGAACATACCAAAAAGAAACTCACCCGTTCACAATGGAGGAAGTGCACGAAGCCATTATGTCACTAAAAACAGTAAGGCCTTTGGACCCGACGGTATATGCAATGAACATGTGAAAGACTCATCTTCAAATGGGTAACATCCCCTCAGCATGGAGAATTTCGACTATCAAAGTGATGATTAAGGGGAAAGGTGACCAGTCAGATCCGAACTCCTACAGAGTGATTGCTATAGAAAAGACCATGATGAAATATTGACAAAGCTCCTTACGAAGAGGATCGTGGAAGAAGTAGACCATAAACTCCCAGTTCAGCAATTTGGATTTCGTAAAGGACGGAGTGCCTTTCATGCCATTACCAACTTACTCAATGATATTGAAGAAACACTACGACACCCAGGTGGAAAATTTAACGTTGTTTTTGTCGATTATGCAAAAGCTTTTGACATGTTAAGCAGGCCTTTAATACTCGCAAAACTGGAATCCATAGTGGGTGAGGGTAATAAACTAACGAACCTGATAAGTAACATTCTGATGACAAACTTCATACAAATAGATGGCCGTGTCTCAACCTCGAATTTGATAATGCAAACCAATTGAGTACTTCAAGGAGACCCACTCAGCCCCCTCCTGTTCAACATTGCGACATATGATGTGGTGATGCAACTAGGCAAGGAACAGCCAATCTTACAATATTATTATACGCAGATCATATGGTCATTGGCTCGAGATCCATTACTGAAGTTCAAAAAGCCTTAGACAATCTAGATAGATGGGCAAAGTACAACAAGATGAAAATAAGCACAGAGAAAACAGGAAAGGAGGCAGAGAGGCTTCAGGAGACAGGATATACCTAGGAACGACTCCCCTTAAGTCAGTCAATACATTTAAATATCTAGGATTGACAATGCAATCAACAGCAAGAGCCTACAGAATTCACATAAGGTCTCGAGCAATAGCCGCTACCAAAGCCATATATGATATCAAAACATTCACGAAGCTCTCTTTGGGAACTGCTATGACATTATTCGACGCGAAAATAACGCCCATCGCCACATACGGAATTGAAATCATATGGGAGAAATTATCCCTGGTAGACTTCATACACCCAGGTGTACTTGGTCTGCTTGAAGCAGTCAAATCGCGCTTCCTGAAGGCTACCCTGGGGATATCGAAGTATACAAAATCAAGATTAGCATATGAACTCGCCAGGGAGACCTTCTTCATTGAGGAACTTCGGATGAAGAGAGGGCTACCATCCACAGACGCCTGAAAAAAAAACTAATGCAGGAATGAATACAGAAAAGGGACGAAATCTGGTTCGAGTTTTACACCACGGAGGTGTTAGCTGACTAGGACATGGATGAACACAAATCAAGACTTGCGACACTTTGTCAATTCGATGGCGGTACATGGGTATCACCATAAACTGTGTAATACCGAATACTTTCATGAGCCTGATGAATCCTGCGTATGTAAATTATGCGGGGTGCAATGTAGTAGATACCATGGAATTTCTTGTGCAAATCGTGGATCGTCCATTGTGAAGTTTTGTGAATGATATTTTGTTTCCATCAATATGCACAATTTGTGCCATTTATCTTTAATAATAAAGTGCATAAAAATGTTATTATAAGCGATATTGCTTCGGCTTCTTCCCGCCGCTCGCAGGGTATGTTCAGTTACTTTTCAGCATGGATCTTGGTCTTTGTTAGCTGTGCAAACATGCGTCAACGGACGCACTACCTAAGTGGTCCAATTATCGGTTCGTTTCGGCTAAAAATACTTTCAAGTTCTACATCCACCTATACAAACCTTGTACAGAGAAAATACAGGACTCACGATTACTTCAAAGGGTAGTTCCCCTTCCACAATTCCCATTGGAAGGGGTAATATGCTTTCAGGGCTCCTAGCATATTCCTGGCTAAGGCTATGGGCTTCGGCCTTCCCTCTCGGTCCGTGGTCCCCATCTCGTACATGGCTTGTACCTCGTGGTGCTGGTTGGACAATTCCATGGTGGCGGTTTATTTAATCGGTGTTCCCTCACATCAGGAATTACTCCATCACGACGCTCTCAAGATGATTTCGAAAAATCACCATCACGTGGTGCATTAGCGTAGGCATCGTGGTAATTAAATTCACAGATTCTATGTGGAAATATCTTATACAAGGACTCACTGGCTCTAATAATTGCAGGTGATCAAATGCTCTGCTTTTTCCTGCCACTGGCTCTAATAATACCGTACACGTGATATCGCTCACAGATTTTATGTTTTCGAATCACTAAAAAAATATCTTATTAATCACAATGACACACGTGTGTTGTGTAGCTTGGCCATGATTAGATTTTAATGTGGCACACGTTGGGCAATTAATTGTAGTTGTAGATTTGATATGAAGCCTGTCTGCAGACGTGACCTCGTGGTCAGTGAAAAAATGTCGATTTCACCAAAATCACAAATTACCTTTCACGATATCATAGCACTGGCCTTGCTTGGCCTAAATAATACCTTTTGCAGACTATATTCACTATGATCAGCACGATGGCTGTCGATTCGTAGTCCTCCCAAATTATGGGGGTTCACTTGCCTAATGCGGCCTTCGTCTAAATTGACGGGCTGATGATACAACACGTCCTACCTCAGCGGACTTTCAAAACGGTGTGGTTGTGCCTAGCACGGCTTCCTGGTTTGAAGGAAGTGGTTGGGTCGTTTAGCGACTATTTACATTGTCCTCCGCGTGTCTGCGGTGAAAATATCTTTACTATAAAAGTGATTTACCATTTCCAAAAGGCATAGAGGATGGTAAATTATACAGAATTAATTATTATATGATCCTGAGATATGTGGCATTAAAATAGTGAATAATATATATCTAGGAAGAAGATAAGCTGTCATCTTCGAAGTCAAAATAGCGGATTGTTCACGAAGAAGCGTCAAGGTGCGATCTGTCGAACTGAGCATGTGGAGTGAGTATGCTTTCAAAGAAATATTTGACACATGAGCCTAGGAGGGCTCAGTATAAAGGAAGGACTAATGAAAAACCGCGGGGAAAAATCGATTACACAGGAATAGGCACTTTTGAAGAATGAAATAACAAAATCAGCATAAGAAAACATTGGTAGGAAAGAAAGGATAGGTAGAAAACCGCAGATCACGCAGTATATACTAGAATTAAATGACGAAAGGCGGAAGCACAAGAATGTATGAGATGAAAGGGGAAAGGCAGAATACAGATATTTGAGAAATGAGGTTACCAAGAAGTGCAAGGTAGCAAAAGACGAATGGTTGAATGAGAAACGTGCAGGTATAGAAAATTGTCTGAAAGTAGGAAAAGTAGATACGGCTTATCGAAGGATTAAGAGTACTTATGGGGAAAGGAAAACTAAGTGCTGTAATATTAAGAACTAAGGTGAAAATACTTTAAGACCATTGGGAGAGCAAAGATGTTTCTGACGACTGCTACTGAAGAGAAGAGATAGATTGGTAGGACACATACTAAGATACCCAGGAACAGCAAAGTTTGTTATGGAAGGGAGGGTCGAGGATAAGAACTGTAGGGGTAGACCAAGGTTAGAATATGGTAGATTGCCTCGGATGCAGGGTGTGGTAGCTATGCAGATATGAAACGATTAGCTCGGGACAGGGAATCATGGAGGGCTGCATCAAACCTGTCAAAAGACTGAAGACTCAAACAACAATAACAACAACGAAGTGATAGAAGCCATTTTTCAGTGTTGCCGAATTCTATTAAAGAAATCTTTGCAGTCGGTCAACACGAGTTGTGCCCAATTACAATAGATGATATACGAGTATTTCACATGCCCTAGCCAGAAGGAAATGAGACATCATTATAAAAAACACGCTTTTATGTTTCGAACGACTAGCATTCATCCTCAGGCTTAAGTAGTATAAAAAAAAGTGTCACCACAGCCCATGAAGGGCCCAGGCATTTGGCCTGCATTTATTTGGGTGACGCGTGGTCAGCTCATCGGGTCCCCTCGGAAGTTAATAGTGGTTTTCGTGGCCGGGGCTCACTGACAGACATCTAATCAATTTGTTAGTTTTAATGTAAATCTTTATTTATCAAGTGAGAAATAAAATACAAAATACAAATCATCTTTTGAGACGCTTGTCACATGTCACGGGAACAGGCACAAACTTTGCACTGACTCGTCTTTTGTTATCCTCTTAATTGAACATGTCTATTTCGCCAGGTGGCGCTACTGTGCTATTTTTCTTTCAAATATTAACACTTCAGTAGGATAAATATAGCGGTTCTGGCGCAGGGGCTAATGCGCAAGATGGCCGCCGCGCGCAACCAGCCCTATGTTATTCTTATGGAGGGGTCTTTAGGAGCTGGCGCAGTGGCTAATGGGCAAAATGGCCGCCACGCCCTGAGACCGTGAATGACGTCACAGGGAGAGGTCGGCTGCAAAGTTGCTAAATGGAATATTAATTATTATTATTATTATTAGGTAATTATTGATTGATCATGTACAATCAAGAGCAGCCTATATTGTCCACTTCTTGGTGTAGTGGCTAGCATTCTTGAATGATACTGCAAAGGCCTGGGTTCGATTCCTGGCTCGGCCAAGAAATTTAATTTCTGGTCTCGAGAGTGGAATGGGGTACACTCAGCCTTGTGAGGCAAAACTGACATGAGCTGGAGTTTCGTTTCATACCTCAGCCATTCTGCCTAACCGTTCTTCACCAAACCTAACCAAACCTAACCTAACATAACCTAACCAAACCTAACCTAACTTAACCAAACCTAACCAAACCTAACCTAACCTAACCTAAACTAACTTAACCTAACCTAACTTAACCTAACCTAACTTCAAAGTCAGAGAAAAAAAGTAATAGCAAATGGCAGAGCTCATAATAAACTTAGTTATAACCTAACCTTACCTAACCTAACTTCAAAGTCAGAGCAAAAAAAGTAATAGCAAATGAGAGAGCACAAATAATAAACTTAGTTATAACCTAACCTAACCTAACTTCAAAGTCAGAGCAAAAAAAAGTAAGAGCAAATTAGAGAGCACAAATAATAAACTTAGTTATAACCTAACCTAACCTAACCTAACTTCAAAGTCAGAGCAAAAAAAGTAAGAGCAAATGAGAGAGCACAAATAATAAACTTAGTTATAACCTAACCTAACCTAACTTCAAAGTCAGAGCAAAAAAAAGTAAGAGCAAATAAGAGAACGCAAATAATTAACTTAGTCATTACCTAACCTAACCTAACCCACAGAAACCTCATTTAAAGATTTTAGATTTCACATTTTAACATTTTACATTTTAACATTTCAGATTTTTGATTTTTCATTTTACATTTTTGAAATTTATATTTTTGAATTTTTTGAATTTAAATTTTTGTTTTTTAGATTTTAAATTTTAAATTTAAGAATTTTTGATTTTAGATTTTAGATTTTACATTTTCCGAAAGGAGTAAACTACAAGGTCACATACCTAACCTCACCAACCCTAACTTAAGCTAATCCAGAGGCTAATGCACATACACAAAGTATATAAGGGCACATGCAACTATCCTTATGCTAGTCTTATAGGCTACTGTACAACATGATCACTACCACCAACCGGTTTTTTTTTCATTTTGTTGTTTACATATTTGTCAATTTTCCAATTTCCCATTTTCAGTTTTTTTAATGTCAGTTTTAAGTTTTTCAATTTCATAATATGGAAACATGGAATTTGCATTTTGTTGTTTACACATTTGTCAATTTTCCAATTTCCCATTTTCAGTATTTTAAAAGTGTCAGTGTTTAGTTTTTCAATTTCATAATATGGAAACATGGATTTTTGCATTTTGTTGTTTACACATTTATCAATTTCACAATTTACCATTTACGGTTTTTAAAATGTCAGTTTAAAGTTTTTCAATTTCATGATATAGAAACATGGATTTTCCAATTTGTTGTTTACACATTTATCAATTTATCAAATTCCCATTTACAGTTTTTTAAATTTCAGTTTAATGTTTTTCTATTTTATCAATATGGAAACATGGATTTTCCAATTTGTGTTTTATATATTCATTTTGCATTAGGAGTGGGGAGGGGGGGGGGGTAGTAATTAGAAATGTACAAGCAGTGTCCATACAATATTTTTATTTTAAATACATGTACACTATTTACACATAATACATTTTATATATTTTATTTTTTATTTTGTTTTCTATTTTATTTATTTCTGATTATGAATACCATTTTTATTTTTGTTTTTTATTTATGTAGTGCTATTGTTTTATTTCCTAAATTGTTTTGTTTTATGTATTTGCTAGTTGCAGGCAGAATATTTTGATATTCATTCATTCATTCATTCATTCGTTTATTTGCAATTGGGGGTGTGTCCCCCGGTGGCAAATTAGATATACATAACAAATAAATAATTGTACATAACAATTCACCAGCAATTAAACTGGAGTATTTTCACAAATAGTCAGTCTCTTCTTAAACACACCTATATGTTTAGAAAAAGGCTCTAAGACTGAGGCAGGTAGAGAGTTCCAATTATCAATGGCAAGGTTTACGAAATAATATTTACCATAATTTGTTCGCTGTGGTCGGCCCTTAACTTTGAAAGGGTGATCGCTCCTACCCATGTAAGTAGGCTTTTCCATACGTTTGCTAAGCTCACCCCATGCTGGTTGATTTGTATACGCGTTTTACATAGCGCAGAGTCTAGATTTTATCCTCCTAGCCTCAAGTGATTCCCACCCAAGTTTCTTTAACATACGGCTCACATTGCTCCTGGGATAAAAGTCACTGGGCACAAATCTAGCGACCTTTCTTTGTACCATTTCCAACTCATTTATGAGCCCTACTTGATATGGATCCCAAACCGCCGAGGCGTATTCCAGAATAGGTCTTACAAGTGACAAATATCCTAATTCTTTAGCAGAGGCACCACTTCCTTTTAATACCCTCATTACAAAGTGCAGGGATTTGTAAGCTTTAGAAACTGCACATCCTATATGACTACTCCATTTCATATCATTTCTTACGTGAACGCCCAAATATTTGCAAGAATCTTCTTCTACAAGTATTTCCGTCCCAATGTTATATTGAAAATCTTGCCTTCGCACTTTCCCTATTTTTATTAGACTACATTTTCTTGTGTTTATTTTCATTTTATTTTCAATCGCCCACTTATTGACCAGGTTCAGGTCATCTTGAAGTACTGCATTGTCTTGTGAGTCATGTATCTTTCGATATATTACACAATCATCCGCAAACAATCGACAGTCACTGCGTATCCCATTTGGTAAGTCATTTATAAACGCCAAGAATAACAAAGTTCCGATTACGCTGCCCTGAGGGATACCCGACGTTACGGTAATTTCATCCGAGAATCGGCCTTCAACTTTCACTTTCTGGGAACGACCCGTCAAAAATTCTTGGATCCATAAAATTACTCTTCTATCAATCTTCGTTAAAGCTAATTTATGGAGTAGCATGTCATGCGGCACGACATCAAATGCCTTCGCAACATCTATAACTACGTCGTCAACTGAAACTCCATCGTCTAATGATTCGCTAATATCTTGAAAAAGTGATAGCATCTGACTTTCGCATGAGTAACCTTTCCGAAATCCATGTTGCCTATCATTAAACCATGATAATGCTTCCCACTGTTCCCTCAAGTAGTCGCAAATGAGATGCTCCATCTGTTTACAAACGATGGACGTAAGACTAACCGGCCTGTAGTTGCCCAATTCAAGTCTGCTCCCTCCTTTAAATATTGGGACTACCGTAGCTCTTTTCCAGTCATCCGGAATTTGCGCATTGTTTATGGACACATTAAACATCACCTCTAAGTATCGTGCCACGGCCCTACCTCCAAGTTTAAGTACTTCACTAACAATATTATCAGGACCCTTCGATATATTGTAACGTAATTTTTGTACTAGCTTTACAATTGCTGACTGGTTTATTTGGAGAAGCGGAGCCCCTGATTCACCGTTAAGGTCCAACACACAGCTATTGGATGTATTGAACACACTACCATAAAAGACATTTAATTCATTAGCAATGGCTTGCTTCTCAGTAATTAATTTACCGTCACCGGACATTATCGTCGACAAATTATTTGAATTTCCCTTTCTTCTCCTAACATAACTGTAAAAAGTTTTCCACCCATCGCCTCCCGAACCAAGTAAACCTTGCATATAATTGTCATGAACAGCCCTCTTTTTTAAGACGAGCTCTCTTGATAAGGACTTAAATTTCAACATATACTTGTCGCTATCATGTCTTTTATTGTGTAATTTCCTAATTTTCCGTTTAAGACTCCTGATTTCCCGTGTGTAATACTCAGGATCAGGGTTTTGTTTCAGTAATTTTTAATGGAACAAATTTATCAATAGCGCTATTTAAAATTTTCAAAAAGTTAGTCCACAGGATATTAATGTGATTTCCTTCCGATGCCCATCCTACAAATAGCTCATTCAAATACCCCTGAAATTTGGCCTGATCCGCCCTGCGATACTGGAATATGATCTTATTTGCTACATCAGAGTCTAATTATGTAATGTCACCGTATCTAATATTTAATTCAACCCCAGAATGGTCACTAATTCCTGGTACTTTCAGACAGTTAATATACAGCTCTACAGGCCTTACGAGATAAACATCTAAGGTATTATTGCCCCTAGTTGGGAAGTCAACTACTTGGGAAAATCCCCCCCCCCCCTCCCTTAAGAATTTGTTTGCAGCGCTCTGAGCTTGACCACAGCTAGTTGACTCACCAGACCAGTCTACTTTGGGGTGGTTTAAATCTCCGGCAATAATTATGCTCTTTTTCATAGCATTACCCGTACAAGTTTTATCATACAGTGTGTCGAGAAGCGAAAAGTTCTCTTTCGGTGCTCTATACGCCCCTATCACCTGAAGAGTGAATTTATTCCCTTTATCCGAAATTTGTACACATAACATTTCATGATCCGTGTCAGCCCACTTTAAGAAACTAGCTATATTTTTGCGCACACAAATAAATAGCCTACCACCTCGCTTCCCCCGATCCCTTCTGTACATTTCGTAGGTCCCTTGAATTATTTCATTACTATTTATATCCTCATATAACCAAGATTCAGTAGCAATGACAATGTCCAGAGAATGTCTCTACAAGATTCCAAAATTCAATTAATTTATTTCCTAAACTCTGACAATTAACCTGCAGTAGTCTTAGAGTCTTACCTCCGCAGCAAATATCCCGAAGTAGCTCCTTCTGTTCCCGTCGGCTGGCAACCTCTGGACCTGCTCCTCCTCACAATGGCCGGCACGAACCGATGACCCTGTCATGTAGGCTCCCTAGGTTAAAAGCGCCCCGTCGATTTTGATGCAGCCCGTCTCGGGCGAAGTCACGGCCACCAATCCAGCAGTCAGCATCTACGTACACTAATCCCAGTTGTGCACAAACCCAGTCCATGCGGTCATTTACAGTCTTAACTCGCCCTGACGGAACATCTCCCCGCCGAACAATGCCACTCATTATAATTTTTGCATTTCCAAACTTGCTTTTAGCTTTTCTGCCTAGTTCGTAGAGCTCCCCTATGATGTAATCAGCTGTAGCCCTCTTCTTCAAATCGTTCGTCCCAACATGGAGCAACAACACTTTAACTTTGTCACAGTCCTCTACATTTGCTTCTTCCACTTGTTGGGCAAGCTGATCAATTTTAATCCCCGGATAACACCGCACTTTCGCACCTGATTTCCTCGAGATATTCGCACTCCATCGTATCATAGAATCACCCATTATGATGACGTCATCCTCAGTTAGCTCCTGCACGCCCTCTTCCACACTGATCCCAGTAGAAAGCCGTTCAGTCACATCCTTCACCGTTTCCTCTGATTTACGAAGCTTTGTTCTAAGTTCCTGTATTATTTGATCCCTTGCTTTGATTTGCACCCTCAAACAGTCCGGCGTATCACATACATTACAAAACCAATTCCCGACATCACAATCCTCCTTCTTGACCTTAATACAGCCGAAGTGAAACCATTTCTCACATAGTCTACACTGAAAACCGTTCATCAATGTCTTACTGCACGTCGAACACTTTAAAGCTGCCACTGGATCATTTGCCTGATTCATATTTGGAGTAACAGGGCCTGGATTCACTTTCACTCCACCAATAACTAGCAATGCAGCTATCACTAGGGCTATGAACCACAAGTTACTAGGGCCCGTACGCACACACAAACACCGGAAATCCCGACTACCCTTCACATACCACAGTCCGATCCTCGCGCGATAACACTCCAGAGAACAATCCATTTCGGCACACCTGAGAGCTCGGGAAAAACACAACCTTTTACTCTTTAAGCATGGTCAATGATTGAGTAATGACCATAGGCATGTGTACCTATACCATCAGCATCAATCACTCTTTTATCATCACCATCACCAGGACACAAAGCAATTTTGTTTAGTCTTATAAATGACAACATATCGCCTTCGATTTTCATGATGAGGAAATAGTTTTTTCAGAGACGAACCCTTAAGTTGTGTACACTCTGGTAGGAAAGGTAAATCGTTGTGTAGATCATGAAAGTCAGATGGGTAATCAACATCAACGTCTAGAATGTATCCCACAGGATCATCTTTCTTTAGTTTTACTAGATCAACAGTATTTGGAGAAACCCACTGAAATCCACCATAAGGAAGAGAGTGACACATAGCCCACCCGTATTGGTTGTTGTGTTTACATTGTGAAATACCGTTGATACAACCAGTCTTTAGTCTTGTCATAAGCAGTGAGCAGCTGTTACCCTTAACTAGGGGTATATTAGAGGACCCTTAGCAAGAATATCATTAGTTGACTACCACCACTCACAGTGACCGCATCGTGAAAGACTGTCAAAACAACTATTGCACAGCCTTGTACTACACAGTAAGTAGCTGTTGGTCTTGACTATTGTATATTAGAGAACCCTTAGCAAGTATATAATCAGTTGACTACTACTTGTTACAGTGTTCACATCGTGAAAGACCGTCTCACTGTCCAGTCTACAGCCTTGTCATACGCTGTAAAGAGCTGTTGGTCTAGACTTTGGATATATTAGAGGACCCTTAACAAGAACAAGAATATCACCAGTTGACTACTACCTCTCACGGTGTTCACATCGTGAAAGACCGTCTCACCGACCAACCTCTAGCCCTGTGATACGCAGTAAGCAGCTGTTTGCAGAAATCAACATTCATGATGGAAGAACCCATGTGTAAACAGTGTGGAAAAACTTTTCTTCGGGACTATGTTAGAAAGCGTCATGAAGTTTCGTGTGGGGAATTTCATGAGTGTAAAACGTGTGGCAGTAAATTCAACAATGCCTACAATGGACGTCAGCATGAAGAATAGTGTAATGTTTTGTCGACAGCTAAAAGACAAAAAGCAGTGCCTACAAAACATTACCTACTGTCATTGGTCCCTGACAAAAACGGACTTATTGAATATGAGAAATCTTTTGAAGGTCGACTTAAATCCTATATCATTCGTTGCGATACGTGTAAGGATTTAAATTCATACCTTAAAGAGTCCAAACGGCAAATAATACAAGCTATGCAGAAAGAACTAGCAATGCACAAGTCGATCAAAGTTAATCTAGTGGCTGAATGTAGATTCATTCATACGTCCACCAACGAAATTACAGATCGGGCTTTTAAAACACGAAATCAGGCCCTATTTTTGGAAACAGACTTAAGTAGTTTCTTGTAAACACAATTTACTAAGTTAACTACTGAAATGGAAGAATCAGAGCTAAAAGGCAGTAATTGGGCTTTGTTAGCAGTGGAAGGAGTACGATTGAAAATAAGTACAATCCCTTGCGTGGAAGCACATATATTCCATTACCAGCAGCTATACAAGCTATACAAGCAAGAAAAGCCTGCATTAATCCTGAAAATTTGAAAGATGAAAAGTGTTTTATGTATGCCATTTGAGCAAAACTGGTTAAAAAGGATGCTCAACGCATTAGTAAATACAAGGACCTGGAAAACAAGTATGATTTTTCAGTAATATCGTTTCCTACATCGCTAGCTGACATTCCCAAATTTGAGAAAGCCAACGACATATCCATAAATGTATTTGGACTGGAGCAAGACAATAAATTGTTTCCTCTAAAGGTTGTGGATCATGAGCTGCAAGACCATCGCAACCTTCTTCTGCTAAGTTCTTCATCTGGCCAGAACCAATACGTCTTTATCAAAGATTGTGATAAACTAGTAAGTCATCAGATTACGGGCTAAGAACATAAGATATATACGTGTAAACGGTGTTTTATTCACTTTGATAATCACTATGGGCAACAAGGAATGGAAAAATTGAAAGAACATAGAGCTTTGTGTCCAGCATGACATTGCTAGGGTTGAAATGCCTATTAAAAACCCCATTGTCAAATTCTTAAATGTTGAAAAAATGCTGAGAATACCTTACGTTATCTATGCTGATTTTGAAAGTATACTGTTACCCTATCAAACATGTCTACCCAATCCTGAAGCTAGTTATACAGTGCCATACCAGAGTCATGTTCCTATGAGCTTTGGTATATACGTTATACCCTCACCTGCTGCGGAACACATAAAGACAAACCTTCCTAGCCAACCTGGTATTTATCGTGGACCTGACGCTGCAGAAAAGTTTATGGACTGTTTGAACTCAATAGCTAAAGAAATTGTTCGCCTTTACAGCTTAAATGTTCCAAAGGCCTTAACTCAGGATCAAGAAGCAGAGTTCCAATGTTCTGAAACCTGTTATTTGTGTGAAAAACCATTTAACAAAGAGGAATGGAAAGTTAGAGAACATTGCCATATTACGGGGGAATACCGTGGAAGTATCCCAATAACAGCATTTGAGGTGCAAAACACGTAACCCCTTTCCTGTATTTCTACATAATATGAGTGGCTACGACGCAAATTTCATTGTAAAGCAATTGGGATGTACTAATGAGAGAGTGGATGTTATCGCTAACTCCAAAGAAAAGTACATTTCCTTCACCAAATATGTGGGAAATGTTAAGCTTCGATTTGTGGACACGTTTCGATTAATGCCAAGTAATTTGGAATACTTAGTTTCCAACTTAACATTATACCCTGAAACAGACAAGTACTTTGGAAAAGAAAATGCAATGCTCATGACACGTAAAGGGGTATTTTGTTATGACTACATTGATTCATGGGAAAAGTTAAGTGAAACGTGTTTACCTCCAAAAGAGGTATTCTTTAACAAATTAAGTCAAGAAGATGTTAGTCGAGAAGACTATGAACATGCCAAAAATGTGTGGAATCAGTTCAATATTAAAACTCTAGGGGAATATAGTGACCTCTACCTAACTTCAGATGTACTTCTCCTTGCAGACAGCTTTGAAACGATTAGAAACAAAACACTAGAAACGCACCGAGTGGACGCTGCACACTTTTTTACTTCGCCTGGTTTAAGTTTCGAGTTAATGCTCCTTTACACAGGCATTGAACTGGAATTGCTACAGGATTACGATCAGATTCTTCTAATCGAGTCTGGAATACGTGAAGGCATATGCCAGGTGTCTCATCGGTATGCTGAAGCTAACAATAAATACATGGAAACCTATGATTCTGAGAAACCATCGCAGTTTATTACCTATGATGATGCCAACAACCAATACGGGTGGGCTATGTGTCACTCTTTTCCTTATGGTGGATTACAGTGGGTTTCTCCAAATACTGTTGATCTAGAAAAACTAAAGAAAGACGATTCTGTGGGATACATTCTAGACGTTGATGTTGATTACCGATCTGACCTTCATGATCTACACAACGATTTACCTTTCCTACCAGAGTGTACACAAACTAAGGATTCGTTTCTGAAAAAACTAATTCCTCATCTTCGAAATCGAAGGCGATATGTTGTTCACAACATGGCATTAAAACAGGCTTTAGATCATGGAATAAAATTGATAAAAATTCATCGTGTGTTAAAGTCTAAGCAAAGACCTTGGTTAAAGGCATACGTTGATTTAATAACAACCTTTGAAAACAAGCCAAAATGATTTTGAGAAAAATCTGTACAAATTATTCAACAATGCCATTTTTGAAAAACAATGGAAAATATCCGTAAAAGAATAGACATACGTCTTGTGACTGACAGCAAAAAGGCAGAAAAGCTAATAGCAAAGCCGACATTTATTGACAGAACAAATTATGGTCCTAACCTAGCTGCTTTCCACATGGCTGAACGTAACATTGTATTCAATAAGCATATATATATTGGAATGTGTATACTGGATATTTCAAAAACTCTCATGTATTCCCACCACTATGATGTCCTGCTACCCTATTATGGAATGAACAATCTTAAACTCATGTATATGGATACCGACTCGTTCATTTATTTGGTTAACACCCAAGATGTATATCAAGACAATTTGGATTTCCTAGAACACCTGGACACATCAGATTATCCTACTAATCACATATGTTACTCTACATCAAACAAGAAAACGTTGAGGAAATTTAAAGACGAGGCTTGTGGACAAATTATAAAAGCATTTGTTGGACTTAGAGCTAAAATGTACGCTTTAGACATAAATGGTAAAGAAATCAAAAACATTAAAGGTATTAACAGAGGTGTTGTCAAAAATTGTATAAGCTTTCAAGATTATAAGGATTGTGCCATGAAAAACAATGTAAAAAGAATACCCATGAACATTACGCTTCTAAACAACATGACATATCATCTATAAGACTAAACAAAATTGCTTTGTGTCCTGGTGATGATAAAAGAGTGATTGATGCTGATGGTATAGGTACACATGCCTATGGCCAATACTCAATCATTGACCATGCTTAAAGAGTTAAGTTATGAATATCAAAATCTCCTGCTGCAACTAGCAAATACATAAAACAAAACAATTTAGGAAATTAAACAATAGCACTACAAAAATAAAAAAATAAAAATAAAAATGGTATTCATAATCAGAAATAAATAAAATAGAAAACAAAATAAAAAAGAATATATATAAAAATGTATTATGTGTAAATCGTGTACATGTATTTAAAATAAAAATATTGTATGGACACTGCTTGTACATTTCTAATTACTACCCACCTCTCCCCACTCCTAATGCAAAATGAACGTGTAAAACACAAATTGGTAAATCCATGTTTCCACGTTGATAAAATAGAAAAAACATTAAAATGAAATTTTAAAAACTGTAAATGGGAATTTGGTAAATTGACAAATATGTAAACAACAAATTGGAAAATCCATGCTTCTATATCATGAAATTGAAAAACTTTGAACTGACATTTTAAAAACTGTAAATGGGAAATTCTGAAATTGATAAATGTGTAAACAACAAAATGCAAAATCCATTTTTCCATATTATGAAATTAAAAAAACTAAAAACTGACATTTTTAAAATACTGAAAATGGGAAATTGGAACATTGACAAATGTGTAAACAACAAAATGCAAATTCCATGTTACCATATTATGAAATTGAAAAACTTAAAACTGACATTTTAAAAAAACTGAAAATTGGAAATTGAAAATTGACAAATGTGTAAACAACAAAATGAGAAAAAATACCCGGTTGGGGTAGTGATCATGTTGTACAGTACCCTATAAGACTAGCATAAGGATAGTTGCATGTGCCCTTATATACTTTGTGTATGTGCATTAGCCTTTGGATTAGCTTAAGTTAGGGTTGGTGAGGTTAGGTATGTGACCTTGTAGTTTACTCTTTTCGGAAAATGTAAAATGTAAAATGTAAAATCAAAAAATCTTAAATTTAAAATGTAAAATCTAAAAAAACTAAAATTTAAAATACAAAATATTCAAAAATATAAATTTAAAAAATGTTAAATGAAAAATCAAAAATCTAAAATGTTAAAATGTAAAATGTTAAAATGTAAAAACTAAAATCTTTAAACGAGGTTTCTGTGGGTTAGGTTAGGTTAGGTTTGGTAATAACTAAGTTTATTATTTGTGCTCTCTCATTTGCTCTTACTTTTTTTTGCTCTGACTTTGAAGTTAGGTTAGGTTAGGTTATAACTAAGTTTATTATTTGTGCTCTCTCATTTGCTCTTACTTTTTTGCTCTGAATTTGAAGTTAGGTTATGTTATAACTAAGTTTATTATTTGTGCTCTGCCATTTGCTCTTACTTTTTTTGCTCTGACTTTGAAGTTAGGTTAGGTTAAGTTAGGTTAGGTTAAGTTAGTTTAGGATAGGTTAGGTTAGGTTTGGTTAGGTTTGGTTAAGTTAGGTTAGGTTTGGTTAGGTTAGGTTAGGTTTGGTTAGGTTTGGTGAAGTTTGGTTAGGCAGTGGCTGAGGTATGAAACGAAACTCCAGCTCATGTCAGTTTTGCCTCACAAGGCTGAGTGTACCCCGTTCCACTCTCGAGACCAGAAACTAAATTCCTGGCAGAGCCAGGAATCGAACCCAGGCCTTTGCAGTAACATTCAAGAATGCTAGCCACTACACCAAGAAGTGGACAATATAGGCAGCTCTTGATTGTACATGATCAATCAATAATTACCTAATAATAATAATAATAATAAATATTCCATTTAGCGACTTTACGGCCGACCTCTCTCTGTCACGTCATTCACGGTCTCAGGGCGTGGCGGCCATTTTACCCATTAGCCACTGCGCCAGGTCTGAATGACCCCTCCATAAGAATAACATAGGGCTGGTTGCGCACGGCGGCCATCTTGCGCATTAGCCCCTGCGCCAGAACCGCTATATTTATCCTACTCACTTCCTCCAAAGAAAAGTCAAATACAAACGAAAAAAAATAAACAAGATGAACTATTGAACACTTTTCAGCCTCTAGATGTCATCTTCTGCACGCCAATCCTCTCACGGAGCGTCTCGAATCTGACACTCTCCAGATGTTTAGTTAGAAGATCAGCTAATTGATTGGTCCCGTCGATGTGCGCCAGCTCAAGGTCTCCGTCCAAAAATCTTTCCCTCACATAGAAATGACGTATCTCAATATGCTTGGATTTTCGATGGTACTCCGGATTTTTAGCCAATTTAACTGCACCAGCATTGTCGATGTAAAGCGTAGGAGGTTTGTCAGCAGTTCCCAGTAATTCAGAAAACAGTCTTTTCAGCCAAATCAACTCCTTTGCTCCTTCACTTGCAAACACAATTTCAGATTCAGTTGTCGATGTTGACACAGACTTCTGTAACTGACTTCTCCACGATACAGCTCAATGATTGTAGGTCGAAATGACACCCGTCGTTGAACGTCTCGTCCTCTTGTCACCGGCGGAGTCAGCATCACTGTAGACCTTCAAAACGTCCTCTTTCCTATAGACGATTCCATGGTTCACTCTGTTCTTGAAATATCGAAATATCCGTTTCACTTGATTCCAGCCTTGAACTGTAGGATTCTCCATGGCTCGAGCAGCTTTGTTGACCGCGAATGCGATATCTGGACGTGTAGCTGTAGTCAGGTACATCAAGGATCCCACCGCCTCACGATAAGGAACCCTGGTCGAAACCTTTTCTCCATCTTCACTTTCTTTGCGTTCAACTGGGGTAGACACTCCATTTGACTCGGCCATCCCAAATTTTTCTAGGATTTTCCTCGTATAATCCTCTTGACTGATTGCAATTGATCCATCATGGTTTTGTTGTATCTTCATGCCCTGGGAATTGTTGAGATATCCTCTGGTCGTGTGAAATTCCTGCTGATGTTTTTCCATGAACTGCTCGATGTCTTCTTCGTTGCCAATTACCAGACCATCGTCCACAAAGATTACAACAGCCAACCACTTTCCACCTTTTTGCTGTAAAAGAGGCAAGGATCAGCTTTGCTGTTTTTGAATCCAGCTTTCTCCATGAATTTCTTGAAATGCTTTTTCCAGCAGCGTGAAGCCTGTTTTAAACCATATAAGCTTCTTTTTAGATGACACACTCAGCCAGTACCGTCCTGATGACCTTCTGGCTGTTCCATGAACACATCTTCTTCAAGCTCGCCGTTCAAGAAGGCCGTCTTGACATCAAATTGACCAAGTTTCATCTCCTTTTCAACAGCTACTGCCAACAGAGCTTGAATGGTATCATACCGTGCAACAGGGCTGAATGTTTCTTCATAATCGATTCCTTACTGGTGCACATAGCCTTTGGCTACCAATCGTGCCTTGAAGCGAACTTCTCCACTGTCCGTTGTCTTCTGTCGTAGAACCCACCGATTTTTCAGGACCCGTGCACCATTTGGACGCTCAACCAATTTCCAGTTATCATTTTCCTTTAAGGACTCCAATTCTTCATTAATTGCTTTCAGCCACTGATTTTTATCACTAGACTGCAGCGCTTCCGAGTAGGAGTCAGGATTCTTTTCAACGATAGATGGTCCAGCCATGTACATGTAATTTCCACTGATCATCCACGATGGCTTCTTACATTAACGTTTGCTTTTCCTTCTTTCTTCAGTCACTCCTTCTTCCTTATCTTCGCTTCCTCCGGAACTGGACGACGAAGCAAAATCTTCAATTTCGCTTAAGTTCTCATCTGGCTCTGACCTCCTCTGTAGGCCTACATCAGACGATGAATTAGACTGATTCCTCTCCAATCGTTCTTCAAGCGTGACTTCAACCTTTCCGGCGTTGGCGCGCAGATTGCAGACAACTTCAGGTTTGAATTTCACATCATGGCTTAGAACAACCTTTCCCTGAGTTGGAATCCAGACTCTAAATCCATCCCTGTTGTTCACGTACCCAACCAGATGCCCAAAAACAGCTTTGTCGTCAAACTTTGAGCGAAAATTCTTGTCGATATGCACGTAGCATTCTGTTCCGAAGATCTTCAGATGACTGAGACTTCCCACTGGTCGTCCATACCACAATTCATAGGGAGATTTGTTTGCAATGGATGACTTCCCAGTGCGATTCAGGAGGTACACCGCAGTGTTGCAGGCTTCAGCCCAAAGTTGTTTCGTTAACCTCCTGGGATTCAGCATAGATTTTGCGCAGTCCACAATCGTCCGATTTTCACGTTCCGCAACTCCGTTTTGCTGTGGTGTGTACGGCGTAGTAATGCTGTGTTCTATGCCTCTGCTTGCGAGTAGTTCAGAAACCTTCTTGTTATCAAATGCTTTTCCTCCATCACACCTGAACAGCTTCACGACGTGTCCATTTGATTTGGCTTCATTCAAGAACTGTTCCAGAACGGTGTACACTTCACTTTTGTGCTTTAAAAAGAATACTCTTCGAAACTTGCTGAAATCATCCTTGAAACATATGTAGTAGCGTGCCTTTCCAAGAGATTCAGTAGACATTGGTCTATTCAACCGGCCTGGATTTGTTCACCGGTGGCTGTTGGTCGATTCATTCGTGTCTTGAATGACAGTCGATGCATTTTTCCCAGTGCACATCCATCGCAGAAATCCTCTTTACACATGTCTACATTGATGTTCATCTGCTTCAGTACATTCTTGGCACGCGCTTTGTGTTGATGACCAAATCGTTCATGGTAGATCTGCAGTTTGTCCGACGATGTAGCTAAATTCAATTGAATGGGTTGCGCCGGTTTCACGACGCGCATGTCAAGTACATACAGACCATGACTCACACGTCCAGCCATCATCGCCTTTCCAGTTAACTTGTCTTCAATTCTAACAGTTTGGCCGTCAAGTCTTGCACAGAAACCTTTCCTTGCAGCAGCTTTCACAGAAAACAGATGAGCCATTGCATCGGGAACATACAAAACTTCAGTCATCTCAGCACTCAACTAAGCGTTGTTCAGCCGCACTTGCATGTTTACAGTTCCTTTGCCGTGAGCTAGCATGCTCACGCCTCGTTTTCCTAGCAAAATCTTCTCTGGAGCAGCAAACTTGACGTATGTTGTAAAATACTGTTTGATGGCGGTGATGTGATTTGTGGCGCCACTGTCGCAGTACCACTCGTCGGCTTGAACAAAGTCGCCGTCTAACGCACTCATAGCATGTGTCAGAAACGAAGCATTGTTCTCCTTATTTTTGTTTCTAGTGTCACCTTCTTTCTTCTTCACTGGACATTCACTTACCCAATGGCCCAATTCCTTACATTTGAAACATGGAAACTTCTGTTTACTCGTTGAACATTTTCCTTCGACTTGTCATCAGCGCTGCCTTTGCCACTGCAGTACTGGGAATGCTTCTTGGGAGCACTACGTACCACAAACGCAGTCGAATCCACGTTTCCTTGGTCACGCAGTTCAATCGTGCACAACTTTTCAATCAACAAGTTCACAGTTTGATTTTCCGTCGGAATCGTGTCCCACACATCCTTGAAATTATCATATTCCTTTCCCAGCGTGGATAAAATTAGACCGTTAAAAATCCTTTCAGATAACGTGTTTTCGTTGTGCTTTTGGAGTTCGTCGTTCAGATCCTGATAAAACTTCCGTAACTTCGCGACATGGGTGCTGATGTCCTCCTTGTCGTGACGTGTCACTCGGAAGAATGACTCGATCAACATGTTCAGTCGCTGCGTACTGCTTCGTTCGAACCGTGCGCTCAATTTTGTCCAAATTTCACTGGCATTGGTGCACGTCAACACGAGCTCGGCAACAGATTTTCCTTGCGCACCTGCTAGCAAACTGGCCGCTTTCGCGTCTTCTTTCAACCACTGCTTATATGCCGCTTTTTGTTGCGCAGTTGCATCTGCCGGCAACACAGGACACTTTTTCGAACCATCAACAATATTTTCCAGTTCATACGACCGCAAAACCATCAACACATGCCATTTCCACTTTGCCCAGTCTTCAGCTCCTTCAAGTTTATCCACTTGAACTTTGTAGTCACTGCAGGTTGCCATTTTGAGGTTATCATTAACTCACAAAAAATACAGCATGTGTTCCACAGGCACCCAGCTTCGGATCCACTCACGAGATAATACCATTTACACGTGGCCTGGGTCCATAACCTGTTAATTTTAATGTAAATCTTTATTTATCAAGTGAGAAATAAAATACAAAATACAAATCATATTTTGAGACCCTTGTCACATGTGACGGGAACACGCACAGACTTTGCATTGACTCGTCTTTTGTTTTCTTCTTTATTGTACATGTCTATTTTGCCAGGTGGCGCTACTGCACTATTTTTCTTTCAAATATTAACACAATTATCAAATGCCCTCACGAGAGAGAGTGCGCCCCGTTCCAGCCCTCACGTCATTTTCTAAAATCGCTGATGGAGCCGGGAATCGAACCCGGGGCCTCCGGGTGAGAGGCAGGAATGCTACCCCAATATCAAGTAACTTTCTGTCAGGCGCAATATCAAATATAGTGGCAGTGGGCGCATTAAGCCTGTCTGGCATACCTCAGATATCAGATTTTTTTAAAATTCCTATATTTGCCGAAGAACAGTTTTGCTACAAAAGTGAATACACTCATTCATTCATTCTCTGCATATTTCGTAATGGTGCACGATCAGGCGCAATGTGACTGGCAGATCACTTCCGCAACAACAGCAAATGTGTAGGAGGGTCGTTGACAAACTGGCCGATATGGACTTGAATGTCATGCTGAAAGGTGCAAGTAGCTTTGCCCCCAAGAATTATGAATACGAGATAAGAATTAACTCGTGTGCCTGCCAAATCAGTTGCGCCCACCGGAATGTTGAATATCATCCTGCATATCTCAGTTATGCTGGGGCGCTTTCAAATTATTAATAAAGATTTGAGTAATGTTACAAAGATATATTGTAATTAATATGCACATACGGTCTGCGGCAAAATGGCGTCACAGTGAAAGTGTAGTGAAATAGCAGCTAGTGTAAATATTTGATAAAGGTGGTAAAATATTATAAGAGAAGTTTAAGATCTATAAAGTTACTTCCCTTAAGTCGAGTGAAATACGGAATATTGATAGTATTTAGAGATTCTTATTGATAATTTAATAAACTTAAACTAAGTTGTGGGAGCGTGTATACAAAGATTCGGTGACTTCTTCAATCACTGTGTGAACCAAGTAGAGCAGTGGTGCTTTTACGAGTTTTCACCCGATTGGAAGATATACGTATTTCACATTTTTCTTCATTGGTAGGTAATTAAATTAATTCATTTAGGTAGTAATAATTAAAATAAATAAAATAAATTTAGTGTAACTTGGTGTAAACATCAAGGGTAACTTAGATCTCTAGTATGTCGATAGTAAACAGTGTTAGTGTCTCGTCAGGTAGTGTAACCGTTATGGATTTATGCTCGTCGTGCAAAATAAAAGTAAAAAATGCAAATGAAATCATCACAAGATCTCAGGTAAAATTGAGGAGAAAAGTGAAATCGATTGTCGTAATGTAGGCCTACCGGTACCGTTATGCGAATGTTACGAACTGTCCTCAAAAGATGAAATTATAAATCTGCTAAAGGAAGATATTACTAAGTTAATGGAAGAGCTGAATAAATTAAAAGGAAACAGAGAGGAAAGCAAGGAAACTTGGTCGACAGTGGTTGCTGGTAAGGTAAGATTGAATATGCCCAGACCTTTAAATGGAGTACCGGTATATGTAACTGAAATTCCCGTCTCAAATTCATTTGGAGCGCTCGTCAAAGAAAATGATAACTTTCTTCAAAACGAAAAGAAGAAAGTGATAAAGAGAAAATCCAGAAAGAAGCAGATATTTGCGGATAGTCACGGTCGAGATGTAGCAGCAAGCGTATTGGAGAGAAGCGGAGAAATTGAGGTCACTTCGACAGTAAATCCAGGAGCTTCAATTGCAGCGGTCACGAACGGGATGGTAGGAGAATGTGCGTCCCTTACTTCAAAGGACTGTGCAGTAATCATCGCTGGAGCAAACGACGTCTATAGAAACGAGAGTAAAAAGGTAATCAAAGAGTTAAAGGGTACATTGCCATCCATGCATAACACAAAAGTCATTATTGTACACATTCCGCAGAGAAACGACTTAATTCCCAAATCATGTGTAAATGTAGAAATAGAGGCTTCAAATGAAAAAATCATAAAATTTGTAAGAGTTTTCCAAATGTCCAAATTATAGATGTAAGTAAATTAGACAGGAAGTTCCACACTCGGCATGGCCTACACATAAATAGGTTAGGAAAAGAGTATCTTAGTGATGAAATCTGCAAAATTGTAAATTCAAATGGTAAGAATAGTTCAACAGTAATATCATTAGAGTGGAAGCAGGAAACTGGTAAAAGAAGCCAAAGGTGAGGTTTGGCATTCAGATCTTTTCATATCAAACTTAACTGAGTCCAACAATGGTATTTCGGATTTGTCTAGCAACAATAATAGTAATAAAACTTATGATAATAATAATAATGTAAATAAATCACCAACACAAGCTTGCAAAAGTAACAAATTTAAAATTTACCACAATAATGTTCAGTCTCTCTATAATAAAATTGATTACATAAATCTAATGCTTAAAAATGAACTTAAAGACATCTCAGCACGATGTATTTCAGATCATTTGCTGAAAGAGGAACAACTCCAATTAATTCAATTCCCTGGTTTTATACTAGCTAGTAAATACTCTAGATCTAATATTATCCATGGTGGTACTTGTATCTTCTTAAGAAATAATTTGGATCATGAACAGTTAACAGCTTATGATTATCTAATTATGGATCAGATTTTTGAATTCTCTGTCGTAAAAATACAGCAGTTTAAGATAATAATTGTATGCGTATACCATTCTCCGTCAGGAAAGTTTCCTTGATTTACAGATAAATTAGAATTGTTACTCAATAACATGAGCAAAGTAAATTTCGATATAATAATTTGTGGGGATGTAAATGTGGATTTCTTAAAATGTGATAGAAATAGTGAATTATTACCACAGTTACTTATTTCCTATGGACTGAAACCTACAATAAATACCCCAACAAGAATAACATAATTTAGTAAAACCAATTTTTTTTAAAAACAGATCAATATAACCATTCAATAGAAGTCTATTGTCCGGGTTTTAATGACCACCACGGACAAATACTGAGTTTTGAAGTACCCGAAACAATCAATAATAATGATAATTGAGTAAAATCAAAGTGCAGGTCATTCACTGAAACAAATGTTACATATTTCAATGACTTATTAAATAAGGAAACACGGTCAGAAATTTTTAAACTAGAAAATGTAAATGAAAAATTTAATGCATTTAACAGTACCCTAAAACACTATTTTGAAACAGCATTCCCCTTTAGACAAAGAACTGTTCAAAATAACAAAACTAGCAATTGGATAACAACAGGGATTATAAATTCATGTCAAAGGAAGACATTTCTACACAAACTATAAAAACAATACCACACAACACCTGAATTCAATTTATACTACAAAAAATACACTAGCATATTACATAAGGTAATAAGACTAGCAAGAAAATGCATAATGATAATTTTATTTCCCAACCATCTAATAAAAACAGGGCTATGTGGTCCGTGATAAAGAAAGAAACTGGATAATCAGCTAAAATACAAAGGGACACTACACTGACCAGAAATAATAAAGTGATTAATAATCCAGAGGAAATAGCAAACCCTTTTAATGACTATTTTCTGGAAATTCCACAAAAATTATCAAATAAATAACAGGTAAATACATTAACATCTAATAATAAAATAAATATATGTAGTGATTCTTTATTTATAAATCATATCACACATGAAGAGGTAAGAATAGTTATAAAAGAGCTAAAAAATAAATTCTGTGCTGGCATTGATGGCATCCCTGATGCAATTTTAAAGAAATGTGCAGAAAATATAATGAATCCACTTACACACTTGATAAACAGTTCAATTCTCTCAGAAACTTACCCGGATATTTTGAAGTTATCAACAGTAATTCCAGTGCACAAAAACGGTTCAAAAGATGAATTAGATAACTATCGTCCTATTACCTTACCAACTGGTATTGCAAAAATTGTGGGGAAAATCATGTATACGAGACTGATAAGCTTTATAGAAAAAAATATTATCAAACTCACAACATGGATGCAGAACGGAAAAATCTACACAGACAGCAATTTATGAATGTATTAATAGTATACTGAAATTAATTGACAATAAGGAACATGTAACTGGTATATTCTTGGATTTATCGAAAGCGTTTGATGTTGTTGACCATAAAATCCTCCTTACAAAACTAAATCAATGTGGTTTTATTTATCGCATGGCTCTTAGTGGCGGGTGGGTAGATTATTAGCTTGGGAATAACCTAACCCCCAAGGGAAGATGATGAAGAAAAAGGAAGTGGGTTTCGGACCGGAAAAAAAGGATGGAGAAATAGGAAGAGAATTTGACATAAGTTATGACTAAGAGTTCTTGCTCAAATGCAACAAGTGGTGAACACCCTATCAATGGATTTATTTTTATTAAATAGGAAGGGTCAAGGAAGACAGGATCTTACCTAACCGTTATGTTCGAGAAATGATAAAGCGAAAAACAAATCTTTAATTTATTTAACAATATAAAAGGAAATAGTTTTTGTAACAATTGGGGTCGCAGACCTCCGAAAACATTTAAGGCTTGCGCCAGCCAATTGACAATTCCTTTGGTTTTAAACCTTTTATATGCTTTAAAATCTTCGAAGGAATTTGAAATGGCTAAGATGAATTAATGAAAATTTTAAAGATAACTGACGTAATTAAAGTTAAACAATAAATCAAGTACAAGGTGTGTACTTTAAGGATTTCTAGATAAGTATCTTAGAAATAATAACAACTTCGAAAGCAACAACAAAAAAACAGGAAGAAGTGAAATAGAAGTTTCTATAACTTCTTGTATTGATACAGAGATACGCTTAATGATTATACATAGGAGATTATACAAATAGGGCAGGCTACTTATTGTGAAACCTGAAGAGAACAATCGAAAGGAAGTTTCTAGAACTCCTATGTTTAAGTAGGGATCACAAGAAAAATGGGGCAAGTTTCCCTTTCGCGAAACCTAGAAATAACTCTTTTTGGAGTAGAAAGAATTGGATTCCCTCATTAGAAGGGAGAAACAATATAATTCGAGGCGTGTACTAGACACGAAGTGTTACAGACATTGATTCGTTGTACGTGGAACAAGTAAGGGAGGGCACTTATTGAGAGTGACACCTCATTGAAAAAAGACCTAAAGCAACAATTTTAATATTTTGGTTTGTTAGTAAAGGGTTTGGGAAAGATCAAATGGGATTGGGGAAAAGTGTTCATGGCCGTATTTATTGTACTTGGACGAGCGCGGCGCGGATGAAAAGTTGAACAGGCACTGTTTTAACTATAGTCTGTTGATATAGTTGAAGAGTTCACTGTAGTAGCGCAAAACGTTGATAGCAAGGAAAGTTATTGCAATGGTGGAAAACAACTAGTTACACTAGATTAGCGAGAGTCTATTGCTTGAGAAACTTGTAGGTTATAGCTGAATGCACCAGAAAAATCCCAACGGAGGAAGAAAAATTAGATATTGATTAGCAGTTCATAAGGAAGATTCCTTAGTTTGAAAAAGTATTCCCATATGTGAGTGGAAAGTACATGACAGTATAACTGGTAGATATAGTGCAGGTTCTGGAAGGTTCCAGAGCAATGATGACTTGTTTAAATTGGGTAGAGAATCCCTCGGCGGAAAGCTACATTATATAGACAGTGGGTATTTTGGAAATATCCCTCGATGTGAGATAGCATATCAGAAAATCTTTCATATTGAAAGTTAGACTTGAGAGTTTAAGTTGGATCAAGAAGATCTCTTGAAAGCAGTTATTTTCACATAGCAACTTTCACTGTCTATACAATCCAAATAAAAGCATTGAGCCTTTTAAAAGCGATGAGAATGAGGTTAAAACATGAAGTCGGTACTTATCTTTGCTTCATGAAGAAGGCGATGTTCCTGTTGACGGTTGATACTAAAATTCTAACATGGCGTAGAATTTTAAAAGTTTGCCTCTAGAGTTGAGGAGGCGAGCTTTAGTTAAGCTCTAACTGACTGGGTCGACTTTCGACGTACAAGTGAAGGCTGCTAGACGCAGAGAAAGTACACTGGCCTAGACGGCATGTCCAACAAGAAGTTGAGTGCACTGAGAGGGTGAGTGGTTGCTCACGACGCGGAGACAAGTAAAGACGAAGTGTAGAAGTGAAGTGAACGAGCGGGCTGGCTGCGCGCGCGAAGAAGCGACGAGTAAGAGGAGGGAAGAAGCGGGGGGAAGCGGGCGAGTAAGGGGAGGAACAAAGAGGTTATACATAAACATGAAAAAACTTTACAAAAACAAATTTTTTCCTGGAACGGTGTCTTCACGGAGTAGTGGGTTGGTGAAGAACACGACACCCTGCGAATTAATATAGAAGTCTTCATGGTTTGCAGCAGTGGAAGGTCGGAAGGCAGCGATGGGACGCTGTCAGGCATGTTCAGCGGAATATGCGTTTCTGTAAAAAAAAACTAACAGAAAAAATGAACAAATGCACGGGGCAAACGGTAGGTAACAGTCCGATGTTGGTGCGTGCGGGAAAGAAATTTAAATAAATGGACTGATATAAAGTGATGAAGAACAGCAAAAGCTAATTCTTTCCGTGTATTTGCAAAAATACACCATGTTGGGGGACAACAGCAAACACCAACAAAGAACAAGAACACAATATGAAAGAAGTCTTATAATAAACACATTGGTAGTAGAGATCATTCTTTCTCTGACTCTTCCCTTCCCTCCTGGGTAACAATCGGTCATTTCGCCCAAGATATATGCTAGAAGGAGAAAGGGAAATCGGGGAAGCACCTATGAGGAACTGACCAGGTGTAAGTGGAAGCAAGTTATCAGGATTATTAGAATGCGGGGGTGACGGGCGCGAATTAACAACGCTGTCAATTACAAATTTGCTAGAAGCCGCGAGAAATAATGCTCTAGTAAAGATCGCGACAAGATGCGAAAGGAGAGTTTACAAATTTAAACAAAGCGTATAGAAACAAGTACATCGATTAAGGATAAGAATATACCAAATTAACAAAGGAACTATGCGAGTAGAAGGCAAGAACGCCATAGGTAACAACAATCTAGTAGCCATAAACAATGACCTTAAGTTATAATAAGAATCAAATGGGTTAATCAGAAAAATACTTAAGTCAACAAGAAACGTGACGTAACAAGCATAGATGCAAAAACACATCGAGTGTAACGACGAGAGAAAACAAGTTTGTTTAACAATGAACAATAAAAGTGCAAAATATGTAAGCAGGGTGCAATACATGCGCACATAAAAATATGCAACGAAGTTATGAAACAAGGATCGAAACAGCTATAGGATACGAGTCTGAGCAAGTGGGAGAGATAGGTTAACACGACCTTGACCCACATAGTACAGCGAGATAACGAATATAAATATCTGAAAGAGTCCTTGACCAGAACAAGTTTACTTTGGTAAGGAGGTGAGCAGCTTCTGAAATTATGGGAGCAACTCGCAAGACAATGGTTGGCAGTCAGCCAAACTTGAGATAAGGAAAACTTGGTCTGACCTTTGTTAAGCATAGAGGAGGTAAACGGCAGCTTGGCCTTACCCGGGCTTGTAAACAAACGAGATTGACAAACAAGCAGTTCAAAATAAACAAACAAAGCGAGTGCAATCAGCCGAGACTTAAAGCGGAACTTCAAGTAACACGTCATGCAGTCATCCGTAGCTTGGGCGTGAAAAACCAATTTAAAGACATATGAAATAAAGCAAGTAATCAATTTCGCATAATTTTGAGGATCACGGAATCCGACTATTTTCAAAAGAAAAAGCTTAATTCTTCTGAACAAAGAAGAGAAGCTGGGACATTGAGAAGGTGTTTATGCGTAAGAATAGATATTCTAGATGCTAGAGAACTCAGATTTTCAAGCGGTTTCAAAAGCGGCTTCCGAGTGTGTGGAAGAGGGATGGAGACGGCCATGGCCTTCCTACTAAATAGCGAGAGAAGTGAAACATAGCTTACAGCGAAATGATGGTGACTGATAGCCATGGTTTTACACAAGGGAAGATAGTTTTCGACAGAAAGTTTAAATAATTACGTGCTAAAAAGAATGACAAGAGAAGGTAAACCAAGTGACCCAAGGCGAGGAGAAATTGAATTACCATTTTGTACGGAAATAAGGCAAAACCATTTAAACAACTTACAATGGTGACGTAGTTGTTTACAATGAGACATCGTTTCGGCAAGTGTTTTTCAAATGTATTGAGATCGGAAACATACGTGTTCTCTTTTTCAGAAAAGGGATTTGAATCGGCAGTAACAAAATGACATTGCGATTTGGTTTGAAGACTGGGATGTTGGATTTGACCAGTAATGACCCAACCAAAATCGGTGTCTCTGGCGACCACGTTTGAAGATAGCCTACGGGTTTGTATACGAAGGCAACTCCAGAAAATATTGGCACTAAAGAGTATGTCAATGGGGTTTTGTACATTGAACAGAGGATCGGCTAGCCTTAAATGCGAGGGAATGTTTAAACCTGAAATGTCCACAGAGTGACTTGGAGTATCTTCTCCTATGCTATTGAGAATGAGACAATTCAGTTTGAGAAAGTTGTTTCTATGACAAATGTCTCTTATGGTTAGCTTTGAAAACTGTAAAGCTTGCGATTTTGAGCTGTTAATGCCCGATACATTAATAGAAGTGGGGTTTACAGGTAGGCCTAGTTTTATAATAAAAGAATTAGACACAAAATCATGAGTTGCCGCTGAATCAAGAAGACAGCGTGCACGGACCCAGTTGCCAAAGTTATCCTGAACTTCGATTTGGACAATGGACAATAGTACTTGAGCACTACATATAGACTTGGCATTTTGAATGTAAGATGAAGCGTTGGAACTGTTAACTTTGTCACTTTTCTGAGAAGTAGATGCGGTCGATGACCTTGCTTGATCATGACGATGTAGTAAAGTGTGATGAGCTTTTTCACAATGGAAGCAAAGTCTGGTGGACTTGCAATTTGAAGCAGAATGCGTGGGTGCTAGGCAGTTGAAGCAATGTTTATTCTGGGAAACTAATTTTCTTCTGTCGTCGACAGACAGTTCTTTAAAGGATTTACATAGATATAAGGCTTGGGAATCTTTACAAAGTATTCAGTTTAATGGTTCATTTAAACTCTTGCGGAGTTCGCTTTGAGTGTTTAAAACGAGAGAACTAGCAATACGGCGTTCACTAGACCTAGTTGGGTAACCAGTGGCGTTTGACTTGAGTTTAAATGAGCTGGACCCAGGTTTTTGGGTACTAGGCGCTAAGCGTTCGCTTTCAGGTTTAAGAGACATTGATCCGAATTTAGAACTAGGGGATGAGGATTCACTTTGATTTGCTAAAGCAGTTAAGAGTTGGCATCTAGCATTTATGAAAGTGACTAAATGCTCGTAAGAGTAATCGTCTTCTCTGGAAAGTTCAATCTCCCAAGTTTTGAGGGTAGCAATATCGACTTTAGAAACCACTAAATGCATAGGAAAGAGTCCCAGTGATCAGTGGGTTGATCTAATTGGGATAGAGCTTTAACGTGAAGTTGTGTCGTATCAATGAGAGTACACAAACTAGGGACGTCATTGTGCTGTGACGCAGGTAAGTTAAATAGAGCCTTCATATGGCGTTGAATACGTAACCGTGAATTACCGTATCTTTCTTTCAACAAGTTAAAGGCAATGTGGTAGTTTTCGGCACTTAATGGGAGTGTTTCAACTAACTGCAGAGCTTGACCTCGTAGGATAGATCTCAAGTAATGAAACTTGTAGATGACTTGAAAGTCTTCATTGTCATGAACAAAATAGTTCATAGAAAGAATCCCAAGTAGATTCGACTCCAGAGAAGTGGGGTAAATCAATCTCAGTTAGAATTGGTTTGGGCTTGTGAGTGCCATCGCGAGAGGAGGTTTGTTGTTCGTGAAGGGAACCAAGAACAGAACCATTTTTTTTCTGTTCTTCTACGAGTTGGCGTATTATTTTAAAAGCAGAACCTATACCTTCGTAATATTGTTTTTCTACTTTGACTCGATCTTCTGTTTGATTGAGCATACAAGTTTCAATTTCAGTTTGGATGTTACAATAATTTTCATATGAACGTTCAAAATCCTTTACACGATGTTTTAACAAATCTAATTGAGTTTCTGAGGGATCTAGCTCTTTGATGTATTTTCTAAATCGGGAAATTTGCCCCTCATAGGATGCTCGTTTAGAAGTAAGTTTTTCATCCTTATCCTTTTCTGTAGGAGCCATGACAAAATAGGTAAATTAAAGTATAACTTACGAAACTGTGGAACCTTGGAAATGCTGTCAGGCTGGCAGCAGCAAATAAGTTGAAAGAAAGGGACACACCAAAAGAGACAGGATCGGCCTCTTTCCACTTCACAGGCTTTGCACGGTGTAGTTATAGCAGAAAAATTCAAAGAAGATATTAATGATTTGCAAAATATTGTCAAATAACCCTTGACAAATAAAAATATCATAGATGGACTCTCCCGGGTTTCTGGGACCAAATTTTGGGTAGATTATTAGCTTGGGAATAACCTAACCCCCAAGGGAAGATGATGATGAAAAAGGAAGTGGGATTCGGACCGGGGGAAAAAGGATGGAGAAATGGGAAGAGAGTTTGACATAAGTTATGACTAAGAGTTCTTGCTCAAATGCAACAAGTGGTGAACACCCTATCAATGGATTTATTTTTATTAAATAGGAAGAGTCAAGGAAGACAGGATCTTGCCTAACTGTTATGTTCGAGAAATGATAATGCGAGAAACAAATCTTTAATTTATTTAGCAATGTAAAAGGAAGTAGTTTTTGTAACAAATATATAATTTTGATTTTGTAACAATTGGGGTCGCAGACCTCCGAAAACCTTTAAAGCTTGCGCCAGGCAATTGATAATTCTTTTGTTTTTAAACCATTTATATGCTTTGAAATCTTCGTAAGATTTTGGAATGGCTAAGCTGAATAAATGAAAAATTTAAAGATAACTGACGTAATTAAAGTTAACCAATAAATCAAGTACAAGGTGTGTACTTTAAGGATTTCTAGATAAGTATCTTAGAAATAATAACAACTTTGAAAGCAACAACAACAAAAACAGGAAGAAGTGAAATAGAAGTTTCTATAACTTCTTGTATTGATACAGAGATACGCTTAATGATTATACATAGGAGATTATACAAATAGGGCAGGTCACTTATTGTGAAACCTGAAGAGAACAATCGAAAGGAAGTTTCTAGAACTCCTATATTTAAAGTAGGGATCACAAGAAAAATGGGGCATGTTTCCCTTTCGTGAAACCTAGAAATAACTCACTTTGGAGTAGAAAGAAATGGATTCTCTCATTAGAAGGGAGAAACAATATAATTTGAGGCGTGTACTAGACACGAAGTTTTACAGACATTGATTCGTTGTACGTGGAACGAGTAAGGGAGGGCACTTAGTGAGAGTGACACCTCATTGAAAGAAGACTTAAAGCAACAATTTTAATATTTTGGTTTGTTAGTAAAGGGTTTGGGAAAGATCAAATGGGATTGGGGAAAAGTGTTCATGGCCGTATTTATTGTACTCGGACGAGCGCGACGCGGATGAAAAGATGAACAGGCACTGTTTTCACTATAGTCTGTTGATATAGTTGAAGAGTTCACTGTATTAGCGCAAAACGTTGATAGCAAGGAAAGTTATTGCAATGGTGGAAAATAACTAGTTACACTAGATTAGCGAGAGTCTATTGCTTGAGAAACTTGTAGGTTATAGTTGAATGCACCAGAAAATCCCAACGGAGGAAGAAAAATTAGATATTGATTAGCAGTTCATAAGGAAGATTCCTTAGTTTGAAAAAGTATTCCCATATGTGAGTGGAAAGTACATGACAGTATAACTGGTAGATATAGTGCAGGTTCTGGAAGGTTCCAGAGCAATGATGACTTGTTTAAATTGGGTAGAGAATCCCTCGGCGGAAAGCTAGATTATATAGACTGGGTATTTTGGAAATATCCCTCGACGTGAGATAGCATCTCAGAAAATCTTTCATATTGAAAGTTAGACTTGAGAGTTTAAGTTGGATCAAGAAGATCTCTTGAAAGCAGTTATTTTCACATAGCAACTTTCACTGTCTATAAAATCCAAATAAAAGTATTGAGCCTTTTAAAAGCGATGAGAATGAGGTTAAAACACGAAGTCGGTACTTATCTTTGCTTCATGAAGAAGGTGATGTTGCTGTTGACGGTTGATACTAAAATTCTAACATGGCGTAGAATTTTAAAAGTTGCCTCTAGAGTTGAGGAGGCGAGCTTTAGTTAAGCTCTAACTGACTGGGTCGACTTCCGACGTACAAGTGAAGGCTGCTAGACGCAGAGAAAGTACACTGGCCTAGACGGCATGTCCAACAAGAAGTTGAGTGCACTGAGAGGGTGAGCGGAGACAAGTCGAGACCAAGTGTAGAAGTGAAGTGAACGAGCGGGCTGGCTGCGCGCGCGAAGAAGCGACCAGTAGCAGGAGGGAAGAAGCGGGGGAAGCGGGCGAGTAAGGGGAGGAACAAAGAGGTTATACATAAACATGAAAAAACTTTACAAAAACAATTTTTTTCTTGGAACGGTGTCTTCACGGAGTAGTGGGTTGGTGAAGAACACGACACCCTGCGAATTAATATAGAAGTCTTCATGGCTTGAAGCAGTGGAAGTTCGGAAGGCAGCGATGGGACGCTGTCAGGCATGTTCAGCGGAATATGCGTTTCTGTAAAATACTGACAGAAAAAATGAACAAATGCACGGGGCAAATGGTAGGTAACAGTCCGATGTTGGTGTGTGCGGGAAAGAAATTTAAATAAATGGACTCATATAAAGTGATGAAGAACAGCACAAGCTAATTCTTTCTTTCCGTGTATTTGCAAAAATACACCATGTTGGGGGACAACAGCAAACACCATAAAGAACAAGAACACAATATGAAAGAAGTCTTATAATAAACACATTGGTAGTAGAGATCATTCTTTCTCTGACACTTCCCTTCCCTCCTGGGTAACAATCGGTCATTTCGCCCAAGATATATGCTGGAGGGAGAAAGGGAAATCGGGGAAGCACCTATGAGGAACTGACCAGGTGTAAGTGGAAGCAAGTTATCAGAGTTATTAGAATGCGGGGACGATGGGCGCGAATTAACAACGCTGTCAATTACAAAGTTGCTAGAAGCTGTGAGAAATAAAGCTCTAGTAAAGATCACGACAAGATGCGAAAGGAGAGTTTACAAATTTAAACAAAGCGTATAGAAACAAGTACATCAATTAAGGATAAGAATATACCAAATTAACAAAGGAACTATGCGAGTAGAAGGCAAGAACGCCATAGGTAACAACAATCTAGTAGCCATAAACAATGACCTTAAGTTATAATAAGAATCAAAAGGGTTAATCAGAAAAATACATAAGTCAGCAAGAAACGTGACGTAACAAGCATAGATGCAAAAACACATCGAGTGTAACGACGAGAGAAAACAAATTTGTTTAACAAAGAACAATAAAAGTGCAAAATATGTAAGCAGGGTGCAATACATGCGCACATAAAAATATGCAACGAAGTTATGAAACAAGGATCGAAACAGCTATAGGATACGAGTCTGAGCAAGTGGGAGAGATAGGTTAACACGACCTTGACCCACATAGTACAGCGAGATAACGAATATAAATATCTGAAACAGTCCTTGACCAGAAGAAGTTTACTTTGGTAAGGAGGTGAGCAGCTTCTGAAATTACGGGAGCAACTCGCAAGACAATGGTTGGCAGTCAGCCAAACTTGAGATAAGGAAAACTTGGTCTGACCTTTGTCAAGCATAGAGGAGGTAAACGGCAGCTTGGCCTTACCCGGGCTTGTAAACAAACGAGATTGACAAACAAGCAGTTCAAAATAAACAAACAAAGCGAGTGCAATCAGCCGAGACTTAAAGCGGAACTTCAAGTAACACGTCATGCATTCATCCGTAGCTTGGGCGTGAAAAACCAATTTAAAGACATATGAAATAAAGCAAGTAATCAATTTCGCATAATTTTGAGGATCACGGAATCCGACTATTTTCTAAAGAAAAAGCTTAATTCTTCTGAACAAAGAAGAGAAGCTGGGACATTGAGAAGGAGTTTATGCGTAAGAATAGATATTCTAGATGCTAGAGAACTCAGATTTTCAAGCGGTTTCAAAAGCGGCTTCCGAGTGTGAGGAAGAGGGAAGGAGGCGGCCATGGCCTTCCTACTAAATAGCGAGAGAAGTGAAACATAGCTTACAGCGAAATGATGGTGACTGATAGACATGGTTTTACACAAGGGGAAGATAGTTTTCGACAGAAATTTTAAACAATTACGTGCTAAAAAGAATGACATGAGAAGGTAAACCAAGTGACCCAAGGCGAGGAGAAATTGAATTGCCATTTTGTACGGAAATAAGGCAAAACCATTTAAACAACTTACAATGGTGACGTAGTTGTTTACAATGAGACATCGTTTCGGCAAGTGTTTTTCAAATGTATTGAGATCGGAAACATACGTGTTCTCTTTTTCAGAAAAGGGATTTGAATCGGCAGTAGCAAAATGACATTTCGATTTGGTTTGAAGACTGGGATGTTGGATTTGACCAGTAGTGACCCAACCAAAATCGGTGTCTCAGGCGACCACGTTTGAAGATAACCTACGGGTTTGTATACGAAGGCAACTCCAGAAAATATTGGCACTAAAGTGTATGTCAATGGGGTTTTGTACATTGAACAGAGGATCGGCTAGCCTTAAATGCGAGGGAATGTTTAAACCTGAAATGACCACAGAGTGACTTGGAGTATCTTCTCCTATGCTATTGAGAATGAGACAATTCAGTTTGAGAAAGTTGTTTCTATGACAAATGTCTCTTATGGTTAGCTTTCAAAACTGTAGAGCTTGCGATTTTGAGCTGTTAATGCCCGATACATTAATAGAAGTGGGGTTTACAGGTAGGCCTAGTTTTTTAATAAAAGAATTAGACACAAAATCATGAGTTGCCGCTGAATCAAGAAGACCGCGTGCACGGACCCAGTTGCCAAAGTTATCCTGAACTTCGATTTGGACAGTGGACAATAGTACTTGAGCACTACATATAGACTTGGCATTTTGAATGTAAGATGAAGCGTTGGAACTGTTAACTTTGTCACTTTTCTGAGAAGTAGATGCGGTCGATGACCTTGCTTGATCATGACGATGTAGTAAAGTGTGATGAGCTTTTTCACAATGGAAGCAAAGTCTGGTGGACTTGCAATTTGAAGCAGAATGCGTGGGTGCTAGGCAGTTGAAGCAATGTTTATTCTGGGAAACTAATTTTCTTCTGTCGTCGACAGACAGTTCTTTAAAGGATTTACATAGATATAAGGCTTGGGAATCTTTACAAAGTATACAGTTTAATGGTTCATTTAAACTCTTGCGGGGTTCGCTTTGAGTGTTTAAAACGAGAGAACTAGCAATACGGCGTTCACTAGACCTAGTTGGGTAACCAGTGGCGTTTGACTTGAGTTTAAATGAGCTGGACCCAGGTTTTTGGGTACTAGACGCTAAGCGTTCGCTTTTAGGTTTAAGAGACATTGATTCGAATTTAGAACTAGGGGATGAGGATTCACTTTGATTTGCTAAAGCAGTTAAGAGTTGGCATCTAGCATTTATGAAAGTGACTAAATGCTCGTAAGAGTAATCGTCTTCTCTGGAAAGTTCAATCTCCCAAGCTTTGAGGGTAGCAATATCGACTTTAGAAAAGACTAAATGCATAGGAAAGTGTCCCAGTGATCAGTGGGTTGATCTAATTGGGATAGAGCTTTAACGTGAAGTTGTGTCGTATCAATGAGAGTACGCAAACTAGTGACGTCATTGTGCTGTGACGCAGGTAAGTTAAATAGAGCCTTCATATGGCGTTGAATACGTAACCGTGAATTACCGTATCTTTCTTTCAACAAGTTAAAGATAATGTGGTAATTTTCGGCACTTTATGGGAGTGTTTCAACTAACTGCAGAGCTTGACCTCGGAGGATAGATCTCAAGTAATGAAACTTGTAGATGACTTGAAAGTCTTCATTGTCATGAACAAGAGAACAAAATAGTTCATAGAAAGAATCCCAAGTAGATTCGTCTCCAGAGAAGTGGGGTAAATCAATCTCAGTTAGAATTGGTTTGGGCTTGTGAGTGCCATCGCGAGAGGAGGTTTGTTGTTCGTGAAGGGAACCAAGAACAGAACCACCTTTTTTCTGTTCTTTTTCGAGTTGGCGTATTATTTTAAAAGCAGAACCTATACCTTCGTAATATTGTTTTTCTACTTTTACTCGATCTTCTGTTTGATTGAGCATACAAGTTTCAATTTCAGTTTGGATGTTACAATAATTTTCATATGAACGTTCAAAATCCTTTACACGATGTTTTAACAAATCTAATTGAGTTTCTGAGGGATCTAGCTCTTTGATGTATTTTCTAAATCGGGAAATTTGCCCCTCATAGGATGCTCGTTTAGAAGTAAGTTTTTCATCCTTATCCCTTTCTGTAGGAGCCATGACAAAATAGGTAAATTAAAGTATAACTTACGAAACTGTGGAACCTTGGAAATGCTGTCAGGCTGGCAGCAGCAAATAAGTTGAAAGAAAGGGACACACCAAAAGAGACAGGATCGGCCTCTTTCCACTTCACAGGCTTTGCACGGTGTAGTTATAGCAGAAAAATTCAAAGAAGATATTAATGATTTGCAAAATATTGTCAAATAACCCTTGACAAATAAAATATCATAAATGGACTCTCCCGGGTTTCTGGGACCAAATTGTGGGTAGATTATTAGCTTGGGAATAACCTAACCCCCAAGGGAAGATGATGATGAAAAAGGAAGTGTGATTCGGTCCGGAGAAAAAGGATGGAGAAATGGGAAGAGAGTTTGACATAAGTTATGACTAAGAGTTCTTGCTCAAATGCAACAAGTGGTGAACACCCTATCAATGGATTTATTTTTAATAAATAGGAAGAGTCAAGGAAGACAGGATCTTGCCTAACTGTTATGTTCGAGAAATGATAAAAAATACTAACCCCGTGGCACTGCAGCCCTTGAAGGGCCTAGGCCTACCAAGCGACCGCTGCCCAGCCAATTGGCCTGCAGATTTTGGGGTGACGCGTGGTCAGCGCGTCGGGTCCCCTCGGCCGTTAATCTTGGTTTTCGTGACCGGGGCACTGTCTCACTGTCAGACAGCTACTCAATTGTCCTCACGAGGCAGAGTGCACCCCGTTCCAACCCTCACGTCAGTTTTAAAATCCCTGACGGAGCCGGGGATCGTACCCGGGGCCTCCGGGTGAGAGGCAGGTGCTCTACCCCAACACCACGGGGCCGGCGAGAAATGATAAAGCGAGAAACAAATCTTTAATTTAGTTAACAATGTAAAAGGAAGTAGTTTTTGTAACAAATATATAATTTTGATTTTGTAACAATTGGGGTCGAAGACCTCCGAAAACCTTTAAAGCTTGCGCCAGGCAATTGATAATTCTTTTGGTTTTAAACCATTTATATGCTTTAAAATCTTCGTAAGATTTTGAAATGGCTAAGATGAATAAATGAAAAATTTAAAGATAACTGACGTAATTAAAGTTAAACAATAAATCAAGTACAAGGTGTGTACTTTAAGGATTTCGAGATAAGTATCTTAGAAATAATAACAACTTCGAAAGCAACAACAACAAAAAAGGAAGAAGTGAAATAGACGTTTCTATAACTTCTTGTATTGATACAGAGATACGCTTAATGATTATACATAGGAGATTATACAAATAGGGCAGGTCACTTATTGTGAAACCTGAAGAGAACAATCGAAAGGAAGTTTCTAGAACTCCTATGTTTAAGTAGGGATCACAAGTAAAATGGGGCAAGTTTCCTTTTCGTGAAACCTAGAAATAACTCACTTTGGAGTAGAAAGAATTGGATTCCCTCATTAGAAGGGAGAAACAATATAATTTGAGGCGTGTACTAGACACGAAGTTTTACAGACATTGATTCGTTGTACGTGGAACAAGTAAGGGAGGGCACTTTTGAGAGTGACACCTCATTGAAAAAAGACCTAAAGCAACAATTTTAATATTTTGGTTTGTTAGTAAAGGGTTTGGGAAAGATCAAATGGGATTGGGGAAAAGTGTTCATGGCCGTATTTATTGTACTCGGACGAGCGCGACGCGGATGAAAAGTTGAACAGGCACTGTTTTCACTATAGTATGTTGATATAGTTGAAGAGTTCACTGTAGTAGCGCAAAACGTTGATAGCAAGGAAAGTTATTGCAATGGTGGAAAATAACTAGTTACACTAGATTAGCGAGAGTCTATTGCTTGAGAAACTTGTAGGTTATAGTTGAATGCACCAGAAAAATCCCAACGGAGGAAGAAAAATTAGATATTGATTAGCAGTTCATAAGGAAGATTCCTTAGTTTGAAAAAGTATTCCCATATGTGAGTGGAAAGTACATGACAGTATAACTGGTAGATATAGTGGAGGTTCTGGAAGGTTCCAGAGCTATGATGACTTGTTTAAATTGGGTAGAGAATCCCTCGGCGGAAAGCTAGATTATATAGACAGTGGGTATTTTGGAAATATCCCTCGATGTGAGATAGCATATCAGGAAATCTTTCATATTGAAAGTTAGACTTGAGAGTTTAAGTTGGATCAAGAAGATCTCTTGAAAGCAGTTATTTTCACATAGCAACTTTCACTGTCTATACAATCCAAATAAAAGCATTGAGCCTTTTAAAAGCGATGAGAATGAGGTTAAAACATGAAGTCGGTACTTATCTTTGCTTCATGAAGAAGGTGATGTTGCTGTTGACGGTTGATACTAAAATTCTAACATGGCGTAGAATTTTAAAAGTTTGCCTCTAGAGTTGAGGAGGCGAGCTTTAGTTAAGCTCTAACTGACTGGGTCGACTTTCGACGTACAAGTGAAGGCTGCTAGACGCAGAGAAAGTACACTGGCCTAGACGGCATGTCCAACAAGAAGTTGAGTGCTGGCTGCGCGCGCGAAGAAGCGACCAGTAGGAGGAGGGAAGAAGCGGGGGAAGCGGGCGAGTAAGGGGAGGAACAAAGAGGTTATACATAAACATGAAAAAACTTTACAAAAACAATTTTTTTCCTGGAACGGTGTCTTCACGGAGTAGTGGGTTGGTGAAGAACACGACACACTGCGATTTAATATAGAAGTCTTCATGGTTTGAAGCAGTGGAAGTTCGGACGGCAGCGATGGGACGCTGTCAGGCATGTTCAGCGAAATATGCGTTTCTGTAAAAAAACTGACAGAAAAAATGAACAAATGCACGGGGTAAACGGTAGGTAACAGTCCGATGTTGGTGCGTGCGGGAAAGAAATTTAAATAAATGGACTGATATAAAGTGATGAAGAACAGCAAAGCTAATTCTTTCTTTCCGTGTATTTGCAAAAATACACCATGTTGGGGGACAACAGCAAACACCAACAAAGAACAAGAACACAATATGAAAGAAGTCTTATAATAAACACATTGGTAGTAGAGATCATTCTTTCTCTGACTCTTCCCTTCCCTCCTGGTTAACAATCGGTCATTTCGCCCAAGATCTATGCTAGAGGGAAAAAGGGAAATCGGGGAAGCACCTATGAGGAACTGACCAGGTGTAAGTGGAAGCAAGTTACCAGGGTTATTAGAATGCGGGGGCGACGGGCGCGAATTAACAACGCTGTCAATTACAAAGTTGCTAGAAGCCGCGAGAAATAAAGCTCTAGTAAAGATCGCGACAAGATGCGAAAGGAGAGTTTACAAATTTAAACAAAGCGTATAGAAACAAGTACATCGATTAAGGATAAGAATATACCAAATTAACAAAGGAACTATGCGAGTAGAAGGCAAGAACGCCATAGGTAACAACAATCTAGTAGCCATAAACAATGACCTTAAGTTATAATAAGAATCAAAAGGGTTAATCAGAAAAATACTTAAGTCAACAAGAAACGTGACGTAACAAGCATAGATGCAAAAACACATCGAGTGTAACGACGAGAGAAAACAAGTTTGTTTAACAATGAACAATAAAAGTGCAAAATATGTAAGCAGGGTGCAATACATGCGCACATAAAAATATGCAACGAAGTTATGAAACAAGGATCGAAACAGCTATAGGATACGAGTCTGAGCAAGTGGGAGAGATAGGTTAACACGACCTTGACCCACATAGTACAGTGAGATAACGAATAAAAATATCTGAAAGAGTCCTTGACCAGAACAAGTTTACTTTGGTAAGGAGGTGAGCATCTTCTGAAATTACAGGAGCAACTCGCAAGACAATGGTTGGCAGTCAGCCAAACTTGAGATAAGGAAAACTTGGTCTGACCTTTGTTAAGCATAGAGGAGGTAAACGGCAACTTGGCCTTACCCGGGCTTGTAAACAAACGAGATTGACAAACAAGCAGTTCAAAATAAACAAACAAAGCGAGTGCAATCAGCCGAGACTTAAAGCGGAACTTCAAGTAACACGTCATGCAGTCATCCGTAGCTTGGGCGTGAAAAACCAATTTAAAGACATATGAAATAAAGCAAGTAATCAATTTCGCATAATTTTGAGGATCACGGAATCCGACTATTTTCAAAAGAAAAAGCTTAATTCTTCTGAACAAAGAAGAGAAGCTGGGACATTGAGAAGGAGTTTATGCGTAAGAAAAGATATTCTAGATGCTAGAGAACTCAGATTTTCAAGCGGTTTCAAAAGCGGCATCCGAGTGTGAGGAAGAGGGAAGGAGGCGGCCATGGCCTTCCTACTAAATAGCGAGAGAAGTGAAACATAGCTTACAGCGAAATGATGGTGACTGATAGCCATGGTTTTACACAAGGGGAATATAGTTTTCGACAGAAAGTTTAAACAATTACGTGCTAAAAAGAATGACATGAGAAGGTAAACCAAGTGACCCAAGGCGAGGAGAAATTGAATTGCCATTTTGTACGGAAATAAGGCAAAACCATTTAAACAACTTACAATGGTGACGTAGTTATTTACAATGAGACATCGTTTCGGCAAGTGTTTTTCAAATGTATTGAGATCGGAAACATACGTGTTCTCTTTTTCAGAAAAGGGATTTGAATCGGCAGTAACAAAATGACATTGCGATTTGGTTTTGAAGACTGGGATGTTGGATTTGACCAGTAATGACCCAACCAAAATCGGTGTCTCTGGCGACCACGTTTGAAGATAACCTACGGGTTTGTATACGAAGGCAACTCCAGAAAATATTGTCACTAAAGAGTATGTCAATGGGGTTTTGTACATTGAACAGAGGATCGGCTAGCCTTAAATGCGAGGGAATGTTTCAACCTGAAATGTCCACAGAGTGACTTGGAGTATCTTCTCTTATGCTATTGAGAATGAGACAATTCAGTTTGAGAAAGTTGTTTCTATGACAAATGTCTCTTATGGTTAGATTTGAAAACTGTAAAGCTTGAGATTTTGAGCTGTTAATGCCCGATACATTAATAGAAGTGGGGTTTACAGGTAGGCCTAGTTTTTTAATAAAAGAATTAGACACAAAATCATGAGTTGCCGCTGAATCAAGAAGACCGCGTGCACGGACCCAGTTGCCAAAGTTATCCTGAACTTCGATTTGGACAGTGGACAATAGTACTTGGGCACTACGTATAGCCTTGGCATTTTGAATGTAAGATGAAGCGTTGGAACTGTTAACTTTGTCACTTTTCTGAGAAGTAGATGCGGTCGATGACCTTGCTTGATCATGACGATGTAGTAAAGTGTGATGAGCTTTTTCACAATGGAAGCAAAGTCTGGTGGGCTTGCAATTTGGAGCAGAATGCGTGGGTGCTAGGCAGTTGAAGCAATGTTTATTCTGGGAAACTAATTTTCTTCTGTCGTCGACTGACAGTTCTTTAAAGGATTTACATAGAAATAAGGCTTGGGAATCTTTACAAAGTATACAGTTTAATGGTTCATTTAAACTCTTGCGGGGTTCGCTTTGAGTGCTTAAAACGAGAGAACTAGCAATACGGCGTTCACTAGACCTAGTTGGGCAACCAGTGGCGTTTGACTTGAGTTTAAATGAGCTGGACCCAGGTTTTTGGGTACTAGACGCTAAGCGTTCGCTTTTAGGTTTAAGAGACATTGATTCGAATTTTGAACTAGGGGATGAGGATTCACTTTGATTTGCTAAAGCAGTTAAGAGTTGGCATCTAGCATTTATGAAAGTGACTAAATGCTCGTAAGAGTAATCGTCTTCTCTGGAAAGTTCAATCTCCCAAGCTTTGAGGGTAGCAATATCGACTTTATAAACCACTAAATGCATTAGGATTGTGTCCCAGTGATCAGTGGGATGATCTAATTGGGATAGAGCTTTAACGTGAAGTTGTGTCGTATCAATGAGAGTACGCAAACTAGTGACGTTATTGTGCTGTGACGCAGGTAAGTTAAATAGATCCTTCATATGGCGTTGAATACGTAACCGTGAATTACCGTATCTTTCTTTCAACAAGTTAAAGGCAATGTGGTAGTTTTCGGCACTTAATGGGAGTGTTTCAACTAACTGCAGAGCTTGACCTCGGAGGATAGATCTCAAGTAATGAAACTTGTAGATGACTTGAATGTCTTCATTGTCATGAACAAGAGAACAAAATAGTTCATAGAAAGAATCCCAAGTAGATTCGTCTCCAGAGAAGTGGGGTGAATCAATCTTAGTTAGAATTGGTTTGGGCTTGTGAGTGCCATCGCGAGAGGAGGTTTGTTGTTCGTGAAGGGAACCAAGAACAGAACCATACTTTTCTGTTCTTCTTCGAGTTGGCGTATTTTTTTAAAGCAGAACCTATACCTTCGTAATATTGGTTTTCTACTTTGACTCGATCTTCTTTTTGATTGAGCATACAAGTTTCAATTTCAGTTTGGATGTTACAATAATTTTCATATGAACGTTCAAAATCCTTTACACGATGTTTTAACAAATCTAATTGAGTTTCTGAGGGATCTAGCTCTTTGATGTATTTTCTAAATCGGGAAATTTGCCCCTCATAGGATGCTCGTTTAGAAGTAAGTTTTTCATCCTTATCCTTTTCTGTAGGAGCCATGACAAAATAGGTAAATTAAAGTATAACTTACGAAACTGTGGAACCTTGGAAATGCTGTCAGGCTGGCAGCAGCAAATAAGTTGAAAGAAAGGGACACACCAAAAGAGACAGGATCGGCCTCTTTCCACTTCACAGGCTTTGCACGGTGTAGTTATAGCAGAAAAATTCACAGAAGATATTAATGATTTGCAAAATATTGTCAAATAACCCTTGACAAATAAAAAATATCACAAATGGACTCTCCCGGGTTTCTGGGACCAATGTTTGGGTAGATTATTAGCTTGGGAATAGCCTAACCCCCAAGGGAAGATGATGATGAAAAAGGAAGTGGGATTCGGACCGGAGAAAAAGGATGGAGAAATGGGAAGAGAGTTTGACATAAGTTATGACTAAGAGTTCTTGCTCAAATGCAACAAGTGGTGAACACCCTATCAATGGATTTATTTTTATTAAATAGGAAGAGTCAAGGAAGACAGGATCTTGCCTAACTGTTATGTTCGAGAAATAATAAAGCGAGAGACAAATCTTTAATTTATTTAACAATGTAAAAGGAAGTAGTTTTTGTAACAAATATATAATTTTGGTTTTGTAACAATTGGGGTCGCAGACCTCCGAAAACCTTTAAAGCTTGCGCCAGGCAATTGATAATTCTTTTGTTTTTAAACCATTTATATGCTTTAAAATCTTCGTAAGATTTTGAAATGGCTAAGATGAATAAATGAAAAATTTAAAGATAACTGACGAAATTAAAGTTAAACAATAAATCAAGTACAACGTGTGTACTTTAAGGATTTCTAGATAAGTATCTTAGAAATAATAACAACTTCGAAACCAACAACAACAAAAACAGGAAGAAGTGAAATAGAAGTTTCTATAACTTCTTGTATTGATACAGAGATACGCTTAATGATTATACATAGGAGATTATACAAATAGGGTAGGTCACTTATTGTGAAACCTGAAGAGAACAATCGAAAGGAAGTTTCTAGAACTCCTATGTTTAAGTAGGGATCACAAGAAAAATGGGGCAAGTTTCCCTTTCGTGAAACCTAGAAATAACTCACTTTGGAGTAGAAAGAATTGGATTCCCTCATTAGAAGGGAGAAACAATATAATTTGAGGCGTGTACTAGACACGAAGTTTTACAGACATTGATTCGTTGTACGTGGAACAAGTAAGGGAGGGCACTTATTGAGAGTGACACCTCATTGAAAAAAGACCTAAAGCAACAATTTTAATATTTTGGTTTGTTAGTAAAGGGTTTGGGAAAAATCAAATGGGATTGGGGAAAAGTGTTCATGGCCGTATTTATTGTACTCGGACGAGCGCGACGCAGATGAAAAGTTGAACAGGCACTGTTTTCACTATAGTCTGTTGATATAGTTGAAGAGTTCACTGTAGTAGCGCAAAACGTTGATAGCAAGGAAGGTTATTGCAATGGTGGAAAATAACTAGTTACACTAGATTAGCGAGAGTCTATTGCTTGAGAAACTTGTAGGTTATAGTTGAATGCACCAGAAAATCCCAACGGAGGAAGAAAAATTAGATATTGATTAGCAGTTCATAAGGAAGATTCCTTAGTTTGAAAAAGTATTCCCATATGTGAGTGGAAAGTACATGACAGTATAACTGGTAGATATAGTGCAGGTTCTGGAAGGTTCCAGAGCAATGATGACTTGTTTAAATTGGGTAGAGAATCCCTCGGCGGAAAGCTAGATTATATAGACAGTGGGTATTTTGGAAATATCCCTCGACGTGAGATAGCATCTCAGAAAATGTTTCATATTGAAAGTTAGACTTGAGAGTTTAAGTTGGATCAAGATGATCTCTTGAAAGCAGTTATTTTCATATAGCAACTTTCACTGTCTATAAAATCCAAATAAAAGGATTGAGTTTTTTGGAAGCGATGAGAATGAGGTTAGAACACGAAGTCGGTACTTATCTTTGCTTCATGAAGAAGGCGATGTTCCTGTTGACGGTTGATACTAAAATTCTAACATGGCGTAGAATTTTAAGAGTTTGCCTCTAGAGTTGAGGAGGCGAGCTTTAGTTAAGCTCTAACTGACTGGGTCGACTTCCGACGTACAAGTGAAGGCTGCTAGACGCAGAGAAAGTACACTGGCCTAGACGGCATGTCCAACAAGAAGTTGAGTGCACTGAGAGGGTGAGCGGTTGCTCACGACACGGAGACAAGTCGAGACGAAGTGTAGAAGTGAAGTGAACGAGAGGGCTGGCTGCACGCGCGAAGAAGCGACCAGTAGGAGGAGGGAAGAAGAGGGGGAAGCGGGCGAGTAAGGGGAGGAACAAAGAGGTTACACAAAAACATGAAAAAACTTTACAAAAACAAATTTTTCTTGGAGCGGTGTCTTCACGGAGTAGTGGTTCGGTGAAGAACACGACGCCCTGCGGATTAATATAGAAGTCTTCATGGTTTGAAGCAGTGGAAGTTCGGAAGGCGCGATGGGACGCTGTCAGGCTGGTTCGGCGGAATATGCGTTTCTGTAAAAACTGACAGAAAAAATGAACAAATGCACGGGGCAAACGGGAGGTAACAGTTCGATGTTGGTGCGTGCGGGAAAGAAATTTAAATAAATGGACTGATATAAACTGATGAATAACAGCAAAAGCTAATTCTTTCTTTCCATGTATTTGCAAAAATACACCAGCGGGAGTGTCCGACGACATGTTCGGCTCGCCTAAGTCTGTAGCTGCTTCCAGCGGACACCCCAAAGGGTGAGCTACAAGTTCAATTCAATTTCAAGTAGTTCCAACGTTCGCCACTAGGTATCATTGATATATGGTGGCGAAAGTTGGAACTTTGAGAGAGCGTTCTGACGAAATCTAACCTAACAATTCTGCTTTACACAAGTTTAGTCTGTGAAAGGATCTTTTACTTGCCATAAATCTATGACATGCGACCGCCGGCTTTACTTCCCCTCCGAAGGTAAGCATACTGAAGGATTTTTAACGCTCTTAAAAAATCTGACGACTTCGGCCGGGTTTGAAACCGCTATCTTGGTCATGGCAGTTCAGCGTGCTACCGACTACGCCAGCGAAGAAGCTATCAATATGGTATTAGAGGTCTAGCTAATAAATGGATAGAGTTTTACTTAACAAGGCGTAAACAAATAGTAAGCTTGAGACACAAGGATGATGGAACCAAATTACTTAATGAAACATAGTCCAATGAGGGAATTATTAAATTTGGAGTACCCCAGGGATCGGTTTTGGGCCCGCTACTCTTTCTTCTATATATCAATGATAAGGGGTTATATTTTGGAGCATGTCACCAGATGTACTAAGCACGTTTAGAATACAAAAGAGGGTGATTAGAATTATGGCAAATGTAAACACTAGAGAATCATGTGGACCTCTGTGTAAGGATTTAAACATTCTCCCACTGCCCTGCATATATATCTTTGAAAGTATTATGTTTTTAAAAAGAATTTAATGAATAAGGATGTTTTTCTTAAAACAAACAATGATGTTCATAGGCATAGCACAAGACAAAATCAAAACATTCATATTTCACACACACACACACAAGCATATATCGAAAAGGAACTTTTCACACAGGAGTTAAATTATACAATAAACTACCCCAGTATATAAAACTTGCCCCAAAAATAAAAATCGTTGATAGAATGTTGGAAGCTTATCTGCAGTGCCATTGTTTTTACTCTGTAGTTGAATATCTTAGCATATAGGAGCGATGAAATCTATAATTATATTTTACTTTTCTATTTAAATTGTAATACCTAGCTGTAAGTTGTTGTATTTATAGAATTAAGTTTTCATATTATGATAATAGATTAGGGTGTAAATAATTGTCCAATAAATTGTATATCATAAGATCTGTTTTTATAATAAGTTATAAATAGTTATAGTATTAGTAATATATACCTACTAGTACTTTTATTTTATAGATGCAAATTCTGACGTGTCCTATATCAAAAATGTATTGTAAACATGTATTTGATCAAATGGAATTAATAAAACCTATCTATATTTTCATTCGTGTGAATTGTGTTTTACCATGAACGGATACTGTGTCTGCGTGGTTGTAACATTATTCATTTCGTGTGCATGGTATACGAATGGAATTATATTTCATTTAAGAGTAAGTAATGTAAATTGATCTTATTAATATATGATCCAAAAACGACATGGGCGCCCGCACGGCGGGGGAGAGTTTCCCCTCCCCTGGATTTCTGAGAATGTTGATATTCGATTGTTCATTGTCATACCAGTTTATTTCATAAATGGAAGTTACTGATACTCAACTGACAACAGTTACAACAGAAAATGTCTGTGATGTTGCTGACGTAGTATGTATTTAGATTAAGAAAATGGTTCTAATGCTGCCATACAGTAGACCACCAATGGAAACAAAGCTCCAATTTTCAATATGGTTTTGCCGAGTGTTAAATACCGATACCGTATGTTTCCCCAACACTGTCACGAGTGGCGGCCACCACACTTTGGCAGTGGCGATATGAAACCACGTTCTGGATATTTTTAGACATTTCCAACACCGCTAGCAGATATTAAGCCCTAAAGCATGGTTTCCCTTGCTGACTAAAAAAAAATCACTGGTCTCGTAAAGTCATTCTTAAAATATTGGATTATGTACTGTATATAGGCCCGTATTTATGGTGGGGGCAAATTTGGCAACTGCCCAGGGCGGCATGATTTAGGGACGGTGAAATTTCTGGGTAACTGTACAAACCCGCTTGGGCATTACACGTCAAGTTATTAAAGATTAAACTCCCCTCAAGAGAATATACTTTGGCAATGTTGATTATTTAAGGAGATATACGAAAGATCGTCTCAGTCACCTTGGTGTTCTCGCTGTTGATCTGATTTGAATGTGAAATTGCACTAATGAGGAAATACTAAATTGTTATTTAAATAATTGGTGTTTTAGCCATTGGTTGTGTATGATATCTGCTAAAATTTAATGTAAATTCCTTGTAATAAGTTATTTTTCTGTTTGTTGTTGTTGTGTTCGAATCTTCAGTCTTTTGACTGGTTTGATGCAACCTTCGATGCTTTCTTGCCCTGACCTAATCGTTTCGCCTCTACCACACCTTACATCCGATGCAATCTGTGTAACATATTCTAACCTTGGTCTACCCCTACAGTTATTATCATCGACGTTTCTTTCCATAACTAACTTTGCTATTCCTGGGTGTCTTAGTATGTGTCCTACCAACCTATTTCTACTCTTCATTAGCAGTCGTCAGAAACATCCCTTCTCTCCCACTCGTCTTATACCTTCTCATTTGTAACCCTATCTACCATATGATTTTCGTCATTCTCCTGTAACACCACATTTCAAACTCTTCAATTATCCTCTTTTCCGCTGATCCAACAATCCAAGTTTTACTTCCATAGAGTGCCACGCATAGCTGAATACACACAGACATGAAGAAACAGTCCCATATATTAAGGAAACTTTAATATAAATCTGTAATTTCCAAGTCGGGGGCATCAGTTTTTATTTCTTTTTGCCCAGAGGTGTCAGGAGCCCTAATTATGGGCCTGACTGTATTATTCTCTCCCCATTTTTATGCTGGTTTTCCCTCCCGCGATTGTTACCGTGCCGTGAAATGCTGTATATTTTTGTTTTTAATAAGGTGTGCAATAGTACTGCACCCGAAATTTGAATGTTTTAGGACAAAAATGATGATATTTTTCGAGCCCCATGACAAAATTTAATGTGTAAAGATTGACGCTAGATTGAGACGCAAACCAGTTTTTTTAATAAGCTTAGAAAAGGGGGGAAACGAGATTACGTAATTTGTGACGCTCGAGATAGCCTAGCAAGGTGAAACCTCAAGTAGCAACAAGGATTTTACCACGGATTAATGATATATTATTGTTATAAAATATGTCATTGGAGCAGTGGGGGGGTGCCAGGGTGCGGCCGCCCCCTCAATATTTATTTTGGGGGTGCGGCGCACCCCCAATAACTTTTGAAAATGCAAAACTTTGATGTTGAAAATTGAGAAAGAATTACCTTTTTGTGGTACATGGCGCGAATTTGAAATGCGAACTCGCGAGCAGCTAAGTGTGAATGCCGATTGTGAATGCATGCCAATCGTCTCTGCTGAGGTTGGCAACATTGGTTTAAAGTTAGTTTGGTAACGCTGTCGGTGAGTGCAAAGAGCAGGTTCAAGCCGATTTATTCTTGTTTATTATACTTTCACGACATTACACTTTAATTGAAAAATAGAACGTTTCATGAATGTACCTCCTTAAAAACACGATATACTGACACACGCGTTGAAGGGGAATCCCCGTAACGAAAGAAGGGTGTGGATTGGGGCAGGCAGCCTGGAAATGGCAGGGCTGGGGGGCACTCCGGGCTCCGCGTATCGGCTTGCCATTCCGTAGTCTGCTCCGTGACGTCACCGGGTGTTCACTATCGCGGCCGACCCTGTATAACATACAGCTCACAGCTGTCGATGGCAACAAAAAGGGAGGCAACAGCTGCCGATACATCACGGCCGGGAGGGCAGGTGGTGTGCGGTAGTCGAGTAAACAAGACGTAAATTGCTAGCTGCTAATAACACCATTATATAACGGTCAATTAAAAATAACTTGAACTAACCTAACATTTATAAATTTTAAAAATCACAAATTCAAACAGTACGCAAGCTTAAAGCTTATCAACTTGATAGCACGTCAGGGCTCTACGGGGAGGCTCTGCGACCGACAGCTCCCTCGGCAGGCACCTCTATTTTCACCTAAAATCTATAACACGTAAATTAAATAAACTCATTTTTCAACCCCCTTTCCACGTTATACACCAGGCTAAGGAGCGCGTAGACGCACCGCGTACCTGGTCCACACGCCGTTGGCTCGCTCGCTTCGCTCGCGCAGCCAGCGGCTAATTTAAATGGTTAGACGGCAACAAAAAGGGACGTTTTAAAAGAGAAATACGAATGTGCTGGTCCTCGCATGTCCTGCTGTCAAATAATACCCTATAAATGGTACATCACTACAGTACCATTACACTTGACTGTGTTTTTGAGGCTTCTTTTTAGCTCAGCCGATACTAAGGTGCGGTAGCGTAGTTAGGCTAATCTAAAATATTTCTGTGTGTGTATATGAAGTATATTTCGCATTACAAACCACTGCAATATATTGTTTATACCTTCCTCTTTATAACGTGCATATTGCCATTATTGTGATTGTATACTACGAGCGGAAAAGAGTAGCGAAATATGACTGTGTTTCCCGTAAGAATGTATTGTAAATATCAGCTGGCATGCGCCTGGCTTAGCCCGGCTGCGTCACAGCGTAGCAACTAATGGGAGCGAGAGGCACCGGAGTGTCCTACCTTATAGCAGGGGTTCTCAAAGTGGGGGGCGCAGAGAGTGATAAAGGGGGGGGGGGGGGAGGCACCGGCTTTGATTGAAATATTTATATTTCATATTCTGTAACAAATATTACTATCCTTATATTCATGAACCTATCATAGGCCGGTAGCTACCAAGTCCATCCAAGAATAATAAACTCGTATCTTTGCTGACTTATTTCACAAGAACTGACCAGTAGAACCTGCCAGCAGGAATTCTGAGAAAAGGTGGCGAGTAACATTTCCCACACATCTCCCTTTCACTCGCCACCCGCAGTGACATCTCCTTACCAAACACTTAATGACAATAAGCCGCTTGACAATGTGACCGCCACTTCCTTTCAAGAATGGATTCTTCTATTTCTGCCGTTGCCGATTCGAATTCAGCTAGGCCTTTCCAGTCAGTTCAAAGACAGTGAGTGAACAGTTAAATTCTAGTACGTGGTTAGTCAACTTTACAATAAACTGATACGAGTGACGCCATTACCCATGGATAAGTGGCTTATTAGAAGTGGTAAAAAGAGACCCCATGAAAGTGATAGTGCTTGCCCTCCTTCGGAAAAAGAACAAGGTTCGAATTTAAACAAAGTCCATTGTTCTTCCGCGTCTACTTCTGCTCCCATCAGGATTATTAATTCCACACACAAAGTGAAAGTGCGTAAATATCAAGACGATTATCTGACATTAGGCTTTACCAGCATTCTTTCGAATAATAATCAGGAACAACCTCAATGCGTTCTTTGTGTGGAGATTTTAGCAAACGACAGTTTGAAGCCTGTGAAACTTAAGAGACACTTGCAGACTAATCATCCAGACTTTGTAAGTAGACCTTTAGCATTTTTAAGCGCCACGAGCAACAACTAAAAGGAAATGTTAGATTCCTAGAAAAGCACGCAACAGTTCCTAAGAAAGCGCTAAGAGCATCCTTGGAGGTTTCCTATTTAATTGCAAAATCCAAATCACCACATATTATTGGTGAGAAATTATTTCTTCCTGCAGCCGTGAAAATGTGCGCGATCATGCATGGAGAAAAGTTCGGCGAGTGTTTGAGGTCGATACCGCTCTCAAATGATACAGTAACTCGTCGTACTGATGTAATAGCCTCTGACATAAAAAAAATCAATTGCTACCTCTCTTCATGATAGCCCAAAATTTGTCCTGCAACTTGATGACAGTACTGATATCCTAAACAGCGCCCAGCTTCGTGTTTCTGTACGCTACTGCCATGAAAATGAAATGCACGAGGATTTTTTATTTTGTAAAGCTCTGGAAGGGCGGACTACAAGCGTCGATATGTTTTCTCTTGTGAATTCCTTTTTTATTGACAACAATCTCTCATGGACAAATTGTGTTGGTATATGCACCGATGGGGCGTCGACATTTACTGAAACTAAAAAGGGTTTCAGAGCAAGAGTGAGTGATGTTACTAATTCTGTAAAATTCACACATTGCACGATGCACAGGGAGGCACTGGCTTCAAAAGTACTACAACCGGAAGTCAATAAAGTGCTGAACGATGTAAATAGTGTTGTAAATTTTGTGAAAGCAAAGCTTTTAACATTCGGCTATTTTCCATTCTTTGCGAGGATATGGGATCTACACATGATTCGCTTCTATTGCACACGGAGGTACGTTGGTTGTCTCGTGGTCGAGTCCTTCGTCGCGTTGTGGAGTTGAAGAATGAACTTCGTATTTTCCTATTGGACAGCAGTCCTACACTCGCAACCCTGTTTCGGGATGAGAAATGGCTTCTGATACCGTGCTACTTGGCAGACGTGTTTGAAAAACTGAGTGAACTTAACGTGTCACTTCAAGGACGGAATAGTAATATTTTCATTCTAAGCGACAAAGTGCTTGCTTTTAAGAGAAAACTTGAACTTTGGAAAGCCCAGATGGACAAAGTTAACTGTGAGATGTTTCGTTGTCTGAATGAATTCCTGGAAGAAAATTAGTTAGATATTTGTCAAATTAGTGGAATTGTTGTAGAACACCTCCAAAAACTTCGTGAAAAATTCTAGGGTAGATCCGCAGTCCGTTTGAAACGAACGTAACAGCCCACCTGTCCACGGCAGAACAGGAGGAACTAATAGAACTCTCAAGTGACAAAATACTTCGAAATGAATTTAAGTCGAAGTCTCTTGAAAATTTTTGGGTGAAGATTCGGAATGAATATCCATTTTATCAAGAAAAGCAGTGGACCTGTTATTACCCTTCGCTTCAACTTACTTGTGTGAGTCAACATTTTCCGCATTGGCAGCCGTCAAGACGAATCATCGGGATCTGCGGGTTGCTGTTTCCAACAGCCAACCAAGACAGGATTTACTTCCATCTCAAATTCAAGCTCACACATCACACTAACTCCGTAAGGGTCTGAGAATTACCGAATTCTGATCCATGTACACATTTATTCTCCTGTTTTACTTTTTCATAGGTGAAGATTTTTAACATAACATTTTTCAAATACACAGTGAAATGTAGAAAATTGTATGTATTATTTTTATTGTCATTTATAAGTCACGAGCTTTCAAATATGAAAAACATTACTCAACACAGGTGTCACAGCTAAAGAGCTAATTAGTGAAACAAACAAAATTTGCTCAATTCCAAAAACTGCACGTGCAGCAGTTGTTTTTATTTTTATAAGCAAAAGTAATACATATGCATGACATTTTTTTAAACAAAACGTAACTGGTAACTGGTGTAGTTGAAATCTTAATTAAGTAGTTGCATACACAGTAGATCTCGTGTGATCTTATCTTGTGTGGTAAGTAGCCTATGAGAAGTGCTAAGAAAGGAAATGTGAATAGGGAGTGTCGAAATTTTTGGTCCATGCGAAGAACTTGCAAAGGCCCTTCAGGGCCCATGTTATACTGCCACAGGAGCAAAGCAAGTTGCTCTGATTTTAATGTCGGCAATGAAGGCTCTTCGAACGACAGAGGAGTTTGATCGGATCTACAAGGAAAGCTACGTTTTAGCTACGGAGATAGTGGAACGTGACTGCTCTTCTTTACCAAACCCTAACCAACAAGTTTCCGACAACCACGCCACATCCAAACCCGACGATGAGGAGGAATAAGCCGAGGAAAAGCAAAAAAAAAAAAAGAAGCAGAAGCAGAGCAAGAAGCCCAAACCTGAACAAAAACTTCCCAAAAAACGGCAGAGGAAAATTCCGAAACCTTTAGAACAAACGAGCAATCCAGCTCCTCCAGCAAAGCTCACAGATCAAGAAGAGCTTAGAAAAGATTACTTCTCTATTCTGGACCTCCTTTTGAATGAAGTAGAAGAAAGATTTAACCAGAAAGGTTTTGACACTTTGGCGAGTATTGAAAATAATCTGATTTAGGCATACCAGGGCATCGTTCCATATGAGCAGGTTCTGAAGGAAACGCTGGGTCCACATCAGGACGATTTTGATCTCGATCAGCTAAAATTGTTGAAAAGTTGCCAGGGAAGCCACCGAAGTGCATTGCAGATGTAGTTAAGCAGATGAATGAGTTGGCTACATCCACTAAAGATCTTTTCAACGAAGTAGTTTTGCTTGTACTGGTTCTCATGACCGTTCCAGCATCTGCTGCTTCTTCAGAAAGATCTTTCAGTGCACTTCGGAGGTCAAAAAATTATTTGCGCAGTACCATGACCCAACAGCGCCTGACTCACGCTTTGCTTCTTCATGTGCATAAGGACTACCCTATACAAGAGCCATAGATCTGCAGGGTATCTTGCGCGAGTTTATTTCGCGTAAGATTGAACGAGGGCTAGTGTTTGGGAAGGTTTAGCGTTAGCTAGCCATAAATCAAACGTATGTACATATTATCGTTTTTTTGTGCCATGTGTTTTAAGTTTAATTTTTATGACGTTCTTGTTGCTGGTCGATACGTTACAAAGTCGCTTGTTCAGGCCACAGTTCATTTTTGTTTTTATTCGAGGGAGGTCAATTAGTCTTGAGTCAACCGGACTGAGTTGTAGGCTATAATGTGTGGTGTAAAAGTGTTTGTAATATTTTTACTATTGGCCGAATAGCCAATACGTCATACGTTTTGAGTTCTATTTAACAAATAAACAGAATTTTTCTTTTTTCATTGCATCTTTTAGTGAATTAGTTCATACCCAAAATATTTACGAAATCAAAATAGTTCTTTCGTAGTAATTTTTCAAACCATTCGTCGTTACAGACTTCGCTAAAAAAAACAACAAACAAACAAAAACAGGCTGGGCCGAGTAAATCTTGCACCCCCAATAAAAAAATCTGCTCCGACGCCACTGCATTGGAGATTATCTGACAACCAATGAGAAGAGGCTTTATGGAAGAGAATATCACCATGGCCAAGTTAATGTTATTAGCTATTGCATTTAAGCCCCATGAAGGACTTTTTAACAATTGGAATACTGAAGAAAATTAAGAGAGGATATTAGCAGTACTTTGAAAGTCGATTGAAGGGAGAAGTACACTGTAATAAGCTATATTCAGGTACGCGCTTGTATTTTTGCGGGAGATAAAATGGCGCCGGAATTAATACGTGTTGGAGAAGGGGAGCTCAGAGAGAGCGTTCTTACGCCTAGAGAAGTCGTCGAAGGCAGACGTATTACCAGGAGTGTTCATCCTGAGGAAGTAAAGCCGAGTGCGGTGATTAGACCACTTGAGGACACAGTGCTGATCCCGGCATAGTTAACGGACGACCTCGCTTACTGCAAATCTAGTGCAAGTTAAAGTTGAGTTATAAATGCATATTTCTGAACTATAATACAGTAGAATTAATACTGAAATGAATTCTAGTGATACTTTTGAGTATAGACAAGCAGTTTATGAACTTTGAACGTCGCAGCTTTGAGAATTAAGGCAATTAAAAGCAGTATAACTTTTCTGTTAGAATAGTAACGCATTTCAACACGAGAAGCATTTTTGTTCGACACGTTAGCAACGAACGAACTTTCATGCTACAAGACAGCGTGAGTAACAGTGTGTTGTATTAACATTGAAGCCTTTGATTATATGACCATTATGATGACTGCAGACATGAATACACAAATATCATTCAATATTATGAAGATGTTAGTGATTATGGAATAGAAAATCTATGCGACTGGGATATGTTAATGCAGAGTTGTGATTAGACAACATGGAGCAATGTTAGTTAACTAGAGAACAATGTACAACATATAGAATGTCTACAAAGTCAAGTATACATGAAACATTATGTACATTACCATCCAGTTCAATTCATGTATTATCATGAACTTGTACTTCTGACTACGAGCAATTATTATAATTCATTGACCATCTACATGAACATTAATGACCACGATTTGATTCTATCTACAACTTACAGATTTTATTTGTAACTATAAAACTATATCGTCAATATTGCTCGAAAATAATGTGGGAAATTCGAATGGAGTGCGCGAATGAAGATTCATCAGGAAGAAAGAATATGCCAGGGACTAGGCCGGGAAATTGGTTGAAACTTGGAATCCATGTACGAGAGGACGCAGTTCAATGTCCGGCGGAGATGGGTGTTTTCCGGAGAGGAAATCCTTCTTTATCCGAGGCCGCAGTTCTTTCGCTGGTGTGGACGGATTTGGTTTCAACATTGCATTCTTGGAAGATGAAACATCTAGGCATTTTCCAATACCTGATATGAGCTTCAGAAGTCTTCATACAAGGTAGAAGTGTCCAGCATTATTATGTAGTTAGAGTATTGTGATGTCATTTTGAGCAACATTTCTCCATATTTCATTTTTGTATTTTCAATCTGATGTGTGCGTTGGGTCCAACTCCTCTACAATAATACAACTAGCTCTGTACGCAGTGCTGCTGGCCTCACCAAACAGTTCGATATTCGAGTTGGGGTTCACCAGGGATCTGCACTTTCTCCACTCTTATTTATCTTATACATGGATACAGTGACTGCCGATTTGCAGAGGCAACCACCATGGACATTACTGTACACCGATGATGTCATGCTTGCAAGCGAGACCCGTAATGATCTAGAGCAATTGGTCAACCTCTGGAATGCGAGGCTCTGTGAATTTGGACTACGGCTCCACCTCACTAAGACTGAGTACCTTGAATGTGGTTCCCGGACAGATGGGACCATCATAGTAGATGGCACCCCACTACCAAAGGCTTCACATCTTCGATACCTTGTCTCCGTTGTGAGACCTGATAGTGACACAGTCTCGGATGCCCGTGCAAGAGTGAATGCTGCATGGATGAAGTGGTGCCAGGTCACAGGCGTTCTCTGTGACCGCAAGATCCCTTTGCGCCTCAAAACTAAGATCTATGAAACAGTCGTCCGCCCTGTTGCTTTGTATGGAGCTGAATGCTGGCCTAATACAAAGAAACATTAACAAGCTTTGCACTCAATGGAGATGCGGATGCTAAGATGGTCCTTGGGAATTACACGGCTGGATCATATTAAGAACTAAGACGTCCGCAATACTCTTGGAATTGCCCCTATTCCAGCCAAAATGAGGGAGACTCGGTTGCGTTGGTACGGGCATGTAGCCCGAGCAAATACAGAGTCCATTGTAAGCAAGTCACTTGCTCTCGAGCCTGATGGACAAAGACCTCCAGGACGACCAAAAAGGCGTTGGATGGATAACCTACACGACGATATGCGCATCGTAGGTCTTCGTCCTACAGATGCAGCAAACCGCAACAAATGGAGAGCGAGGTGCAGAGTGGCGGACCCCAAAAAATAATTGGGAACAACGCCAGGAAGAAGAAGAAGAAGAAGAATCTGATGTGTGATAAGATTTATTCTACAAGATCATGTAGGATGATTATCTCTAGTCATCCATACATGAAAGTTCAAAGATTCAGTTTTGGAACTGAAGTTTATTTGTTTGGGAATTTATATTCCACCTTTGAAATTTAAGAAGTTAATATTCGACGATTTTCGATTTTTGAGTTAGGATTTCGGACAGTTTGTCTTAGATGTCTAGTAAATTCATTTTTAGTAAAATGAATTGGGCATCTTATTGTGAGAAGAATATTAGTACAGGGGAAGAAATCTACGTGTGATATATTGTGAAATATCACTCATTACTATGAACATTTCGTCGATCTGGCAAGTAATATTCGTCACGATTATGATATAAAGTCTTGTACTCATGGACATTCTTTGTATAGCATGGAGATACATTCAGGAGTATATATACCCATTTATTTGAAGGAAAGCTTTGCACTTCCATTAAATGTAACATTATTTGAGTCATATCTTCTTACAAGATAATTTATCCGACAGCAGGGAATTTATATAGAGTCTATTCCAGTCGTGTTTGATTTCTATGAGACACTTAAATAACACCAGTCGTTATTTATACACAAATGTAATGCTACGTTCTTTTTTGAACGTAACATTGGAACCGTGTAACTTTGAAGTTAAGATCAGTATGGTGAGACACATTTATATATTTTTATTACATGTATAGAAACAAGGAATTGATAACAAAGTAACAACGTTTATATAAACAATTCATCCTTAATATGCAAATTAACAACGTTTAGTAAACCTACGGAGATTTTTCATAAGCAACTTCTATGATCGTTTTGAGAGCAAATATGAAGTCATCAGAACAGATATTGCTGTTGACAGTATAAGCGGTTGTATGGATAACGCTAAGATGAATGCTAGTTGGAATTAATGCAAGTACTACAGAAGAATTGTAGGAAAGAACTGTGTTGAGGTTTGAGAATTGTTCATTGAATATACGAGCAGGGTTCATGCCGTACATAGAAGTATAAAAGTCAGCGAGGAAATATTTGTTGTAATGCGAAGGTGTTTGCCGTATTTGTTCATTATAGTACTGTTGTGTGGAGATAAAAGCTTTGTTGTATTTAGTAGAGTTAGAGAACTCCTATGTGTGTATAGATTCACTATTTAGAAGGAAAGATGGGAGTGGAGTAGGCGGAACGATTTTTGGGAAACGTTATTAATCTTTGTTCACTAAACTTTTATTTAAACTTTATTAAACCTGGAACTATCTAATAATAATATGAACTTATCTTAGATGATTGGTCATATCAGACCGGAGATGACAATAAACCTAATACAGACTTAAATGGTCAAGCATTTTAACAATGAGAAAGAAACTAGAGAATGAAACTATAAACAATAGCTAGTGATAATAATGGCTAGTCTAATACTACACAAGTAACTTGATGTGATAGACGAAGATAAACACTGTATATAATAATGTATACTTATTTAATTAAGGGTTTTATTATTTCTAACAATAATGATATATCTTGCGTGTTTAATATTTTTAGAACAGTTAGGAGTAGATTTTTTTAGAATGAGAGTGTTTAATGAAAGCCATGAGTAATTGAAACTAAGTCAGTTGCAAATGGCGATAGTACTGTAGATAATTAGTATGGTATTGTAAGAAAGAGATTGATCGAAAAAGTAGAGATTTATAAAGGATTTTGTCATGTATAAATGAAAGCGAATGGGATCTGTGAGTAAACCGGCAATGTTACAGTCTCGTCGTGTTATTTTAAAAATGAAAAGGGAACTTGAAGAACAGGTGTTAAACGCGTAACCAGTTTGTTGAATCCAAGACTGGATTATATAAGCGGAGTGCAGGAGTGACTTCTAGTGAAGGGAGTTCCAACTGTGTCAATGAAACGGGGACGGTAGTCAGGTGTCGTTCTCGACACGCGCAAATATGTGAGATATTTAACAGGAATGTCAGGCTCTCCATGAGCTCGTCAATAAGTATTTTAACGATCTGAAAATGGCAGAAACCACCCAAAATATTACCAGCATATGTGTGTAGTCGAGTGAATACAGTGTTATGAATGGATGGACGTAATTGTGTGTTAATTAATTTATTTAATGATTATTAATATTATAGGGAATTGATATTTATTTTTATTTTAGGGAATTTTTGTTAATAAATGCATTTCGTTTTATAAGTTCTGTGTTGAGTGACATATTTTCAACTATAAGCAGAGATGGTGTTATGGAACAGCCTACAGCTGGTAAGGATCCCTTTTATCCTACATATCCCTGATATGTAAGGTAAGTTTTTCACTCTACCACAAGTGTATATTTTTGTTTTACCCTTAACAAGATCGTAGCCTACTGTGTATAATCCCGAAGATCTTGTTGGTGGGCTATTGACGGTTCATCTAACCGGAAACCTTCATAATTCTACGATCCAGCTGTGCTTTGGATTCCAAGCAAGTAACTTCTCGATATTTACGGGTACAGTACTGTCCCCGAATTCGTATAAAGAATTTTCGACCTCTTGGGTTTTCGCAATTATTATTCTTGGATTTAAGAGTGTTTCGAGATGAACAGTTTCTTGCGTAATTTTCTTCTTTGCATTTTTTTTCTTATTTCGCGCTGTTGCCACTTCGCAGCCTCAGAGGAGTTAGTTTAGAAAATTTGCTTTCGCAAATCAGATTTTCTTAGATTTTGGATTTTGAAATTTTGGATTTAGCTATTTTTGATCTTCGATGATTCTTTTCATATTGTGATTTCGCACAAATATCCGACTTTACCATTTGAATCGTTTTCTGAATTTTGAATCATTTTCTGAATTTCGTTTTTTTTTTTGGATTTAGAAATTTTCACTTTGAAATTTTATTCCATTTTGATATTGGAATTTGAATTAAATCTTTCCTCGGATTCTCAGAAAATCCTGATTAATTTTTAATTTTGAGAAATTTGGGGCTTCAATCCTGACTTGAGATTTTCCAAAAAAAATATTTTCTTCCTTTGGAAGCATAATTAATTTACAGTTTTGACTTTTAAAAAATTTCTCGTTGATTTAAAGATAGTTGCTACTGTGATCGTTCAGACGAAGAGTTCTTTCGAAAACAATTGTGAATTATAAAATGTAATGATGATTCGAGCGATGTTCTCGACAGTTGTTATAGAGTGACACAGTGTATATATAGAATTATTTATTTAAATGTTTAATGAATATAGTGCACACATAAGTGGCAAATGTTTTTGAGTTGACACTCACAATCAATGTAAATTGAATCGGATTATAGTTAGAAATATTTCATGCTTGGTTAACACGCACTAGGAAATTGTCAGTCGATTTGTAACTGATATCGCTTGTACAGCGTATTTAAAATTAGTATCAACGTCATTGAATTACTTATAACTTGAAGGAGAGATGGTCATTTTTGATAGTGATGGATGGTGGTGTTTACATTGAAGAGGTGTGCGATAATACCATTTTTTTTTGGTATTTCGAAGGTCGACCCCTGTAAGAGATGTTATGTCCTGGGAACCTTTACTCTGTCAATAGTTTTTTTTTTTTGGGGGGGGGCTGCATTTAGTGTGTGTTTAGGATTGCAGTCTTGTTAGTCAGCTTTGAGCTGGGGTTGCCGTTCGTTGGAACGTTGAGGTATTAGGGTTTGTGGAGTTTATATTCGACTGCTGTTAGATTATTCTACTGTGTTGGATGACAATATTTCTTTCTATTCTGGTAGGCTGTCGCGTTCTATGCAGATCAGCAGGGTTGTCGATACCGGGTGCTCCAAAAGTTTAGTATTCAGGACGTTGATATTAATTCAGTTTATGATGATTGTTATTGTTTTTGAAGATTGGATAAAAACAGGGGTTCAGTGGATAGCACTCTTATCTTCATTGGTCGGAATGCTAAACCATATTTTGCGCGATAACCTCGATGTTGATCCCTGTCAGTGAGTGTTGATGAATCAAAGGTCTATATAGATTAGTGGAGGAACATTGGTGTAGATAGTGTTCTAGAATGACACGTATATGATAATATTAGGAATTTCTTAAATTTTGTATTTTGAATTAAAAGGTATTTCGATACTCCAATAAAGAATAAAACTCAGGATCTATGTATAGAGTAAAAATATTGATACTGAGAAGCCGTCACTATTTAATTCTATTAAGGGGGTTGTTGTTTTTTTATTTTTATTTATACATTTATTTTTATTTATCCTGATAGAAAAGGCATAGCGATATGATGCCATTTTATTTATTGTTGATCTTTAAGTCGTTATTTATGTAATTTAACTGACGTTATGTTAGAGTTTGTGCCATAAGACATCAATTGTAATGACATTTGGTTATGGATCTTCGATTTGCTTATATCCATCTTTGCGGTGTCTACCTTTTTAAATAATATTTGGTCACGCATTTGCGTATGCTTATACCATTTTCAATATACTCTTGCGTTATGATTTTTAGATAGTGGGAGGGTAGGATCATGCAATGGTTATTGTAGCGGCTTGAACCATTTTTATCCATTCCTTTGTCCCTGTTACGCCCGTGTGAAAGAGAGTCTTGCGCTCAGGTGTGTGTTGTCGCTGATCCTGTGGAGGATTAACCATTGCGTGTTGATAATATCGCCTAATATGTGTCCACGATTTGCAGAGTGTGTGATGCCGGATATTACGGTAAGTATTATTAGCCGGGGTACAGCCGTTGGTATTTGATCCGCTGTTATCTTGGAATGTGGCATTCACGACACTGCTGAAATTGGGTACAATACGGTAGCTCATTTCTTGAGAACAAATCGAGTATGCCACGAATTAGCGTCAATCTCTATTTGTTGTTGTAGATTCGTACCCTGTAGTGTTATATCTACCACAATCGAAGCAATTTATAATAGTTAAATGGTCCTGCGATATTTGTGCCGTTTTCAAAGCTACTATGTTTCGCACTCTCAATCGAATGTAGACGGCAGGTCAGACGAGACAAAATGGTGAACTCAATGGTGATACACGTCGTAATGTTGTATATGATTCCAATGGAACCCACTTGCAAGGCAGGCAATTTTGGATGCATATCATAAACCGGTACTCATGAGCGGAGTAGCTTCACAGAATAAAGATTAAGCTCGACTTAATGCTTAATCGTAACAACCAGCAATTTGAAACAAATTCAAAATATATCCGATCATCAGTAACTATAAAAATCATAATTTGCATATTTAGGCCCAGTTTGGGCCATAGTCGGACAATTCTGGGAAATAGTATTAAAAAGAAACTTATAAATGAAGGGTATAAAAAGCTCAGTAGGTGCTGTTGCCGGTCCCAAGCCTGGAGAAAGGAGGATTGGCTTAGAGCCGTAAAATTAGAGCCAGAAAACATCTTGAGTCAATAAAGGGCACGACGGTTCCACACGTCAGTGGCGGTATCCCGACAGCGTCTGTTCCACATGTTAGAGGCGGCTTAGAAGTGGAACTCGTGAGCTCAATCAGACTGAGATCTCAGCTCAGTCAAAAATCCAATCCGAGTATATCAACATGGATATTGTTCAGACAGGGAAAAAGGGTTGGTCGAACAAGGGGTGTTAGTCTCAAATTTGGAAGGTGTGATCTAATTGGGAGAGTTTTGGTGAATGTGCGGGGACTTGGAATTGGGCGTGTGAATGTGAGCTCTGGTCGGGGGAAAGGCTCTAATTTACGGGGGTGGTGAATCGGGGAGATGCCCTAACTAAATAAGCTATTAGTGCTCGGAACGAGTATTGCAGAAGAGCGTTTAACTAACAGCTGACCGCGCACTGGGCTGCTTGGCAGCCGCGTGACTCACACTCAAGCCAGTGATAAAGAAACAGGCTGCTGCTTATACAGCAGTTCTATAAAGCAGGCAACGAGAGGTCGGTGCAAAGGGAATTGGGAAGTAAAGCAAAGTATGAAATGAAGGTGTACAAGAGATTGTGTGTGTAAGTGGTCACTGGTTTATTGGACCGTAATTGTTTAGTGTAGGCCCCTCTATTCAGGGAAGTGTAGCACAAATTTAGTACAAGTTTTTACAGTAACGGTGTGGGTGTCAAATGGGTAGGAATGCACTTGTAAAATTTGGTGTTAGGAACTGAGACGCACACTTACCTCCAGGTGATAAATCAGGAACCCAACCGGCACGGCCTCGGGCGGCGACAGACCCTGAGCCCAAATTGGACCTCCTTCTTATTCGTTTCGACGTTGCTTGTTCAGCATTCCCCAGTGTTTGGTGTGCTAGATTCTTCCAAGTGTGCTTGTATGTAAGTGGGTCAAGGTGTTGGCTAACCACTTATGTTAGGTGACCACCTCTTGCAGTGTTTTTAGAAGATGTATGGATTTTGCTGTATTTCCAGCTTGGGGTGTTTTCTGGGGGTAGAAGGGGGTGTGGGATGTCATGACAGGAGCGTGGTACTTGTAGACTAGTAGATTAGTTTTACATGTATTTGTGGATGTCCCACTTGTGGGTGTATGTGGGTTCAGTGGCGTAAGCCACCTCTCCCTTGGGGGGCGCATGTCCTGAGGGTGTAAACCCTTTGGGGCATAACAACACCTTGTCGGTGTTTAGTTTCTGTCCCCAGAAACTGGTATTAGTGTAAGGGTGGATGTGTTGTTGTCTTCCTTCTTCTTCTTCTTCTCGTACGGTGTAGATGTTGCGAAGTTGTGGGTCTATCAGTTCCTTGGTGGTGTGTAGGTAGAGTGTGCTCTCAGAGGGGTGGGTGTTAGGGTTGGAACATTGTTTACATTTACATATATATCATTCATCCTAAAAATCACATTGGAATGAAAATACCTAATTGAAATACATGTTATGGTTTGGAGCGTTTCTTGTTCACATATATATGTAATAATTTATCATAAAAATCACACTGGAATAAAAATACATAATTGAAATACATGCTGTGGAAAATCATTATTCATTTGTGTTTCTGCAGAAGGGGAAAAACATCGAATTAGCTGCTTTGGTGCTGCTTTGCAGCTAGATGAAAAAAGTGCCTTCTGCTAGTATATATTATGGATAGATGTGTAAGTTGTATGAGAGAGTAAAGAGAGAAAGTGAAAAAGGCTGCCCTGGGTGGTAAGTTTTAAGGGTTTATATTTAAATGTATTTATTGTTTGTGGGAAAATAGGGCACCTGTACAAATTTGCGTTAATAGATTGAAAGGAGGTGAAAACGTGTGATTAGATGAGTGTACATTCATGTGCATGTAATTCATTTGGATATACCGTACCCATGGCTAGTCTGGTGTGTACAATAATCATACTAGTAAATTTGCATATCGGTAACAATGATAACCGTGAAACTCATCATGGTGTGACCTGTAGTATTAACAACTTACTCCTGCTCTTAATAGTAATCATAAAAATTCTTTGTAACAGTGGTACTGATAATCATCAGTGGCAATTATTATATTAATAATTGTAATTATAATAAGAATAAGAATAATAATAGTGATATGAATACAATACTATTAATCCTGGTACCTGGTACCTTTCGTGTATAAGTATATAAAATGGAATCCCTCTCCGTAGCTCTTAACTGGCCATTCATCTGATACCTTGTGCTAACGCTATTATCTATGCTTATGTACTATCTTCTATGGCTATGTCCTACATGGCCGTCCCTAGTACGGTTTAGTGGCTATGCCGCTAGTCCATCTATAATCTAACGGTTTTCCTGCCGTGGGTAGGAATTCCGTTCTGATAACCAAGGGTCGGCGCTTACAAATTTGAGCCGCCCTTAACTATCGCATGGCGTGCTTACGCTATTATCTATGCTTATATACTATCTTCTATGGCTATGTCCTACACGGCCGTCCCTAGTACGGTTTAGTGGCTATGCCGCTAGTCCCTATAATCTAACGGTTTTCCTGCCGTGGGTAGGAATTCCGTTCAGATAACCAAGAGTCGGCGCTTACAAATTTGAGCCGCCCGTAGCTATCGCATGGCGTGCTTTATTTGCACGTTGCTGTGTTTGCATCGACGATGTTCAATTCCCCACGGTCGGTGCTCATCGTCGAAGCTGGCATCGTCACCTTAGTGGTGCGATTAAAACCGATGAAGAGTGTATGTGTTTATGCTTGAGAAAGTGTAATTCATTTGTGTGTATGGAAGATATATTTTACAAAAGATATGTGTACATTCCTTTTTTATCTGTAAAAAATACAGGTTAGTACATGTTGAGTTGGAGATGCGTGCATGATGTCGCTGCTCATGTGGCCTGAAAAAGAGCATAACATATTATGACATTCATATATCCCATCAGTCAGTAGTTATTGGCGTGTACCGATATCGATTCCCTTTGGCGCCTTATGCTATATTATTCTAGCCTATGCCGGCTAGAGTCTTAACTTAGCCTACTTACTCTAATCTTTGTGTATATGTGTAATTGTTTGTCTCCTCAGTGTGTACAAATTATTTGAAGTGTGTGTGTTTGTGACGTCACTTTACCTTTTTCCATGATCATGTTCGTCGCTGCAATGTTGGAGCTCTTTTTACTGAAAACAAGAAGTTATGTGACGAACTAAAGAGCCTACTTTTCTTAAAATTTAAGATCTATGCCAATGATTAATCTATATGGATCTATCTAGAATAATGCCGAAATTAAGTTGGTAATATCGAAATTTCTAATTAGTTCGAAATACTGTATACCTGGCATAATGTAGCCTAATAGAGAACTACAGTTGGCAGCCCTGATGACTGAATATATTCTTAGTTCAATCTCTTAAGGTACAGAATACAAAATTTGGTTGAAGTCCAATGGATAGCATGGACGTTACATGCAGTTAAACATTGGATCTAACAGCGCGCGTAAAATCATGTTGGCAACAATGAGATACATGTATTGGTCAGAAATAATCTGAAATAATATGATCTATTGCTGTGTCAATTTTGAATGAAATCCATTAGTTAGTATAGAAGTTAAATGCATTTTAAAATTGGACTTATCAGCAGGCTTAGAATCATGTTGGCAGCACTGACGTATATTAGTTACTCCAAATTAATCTAGAATGCCAGGTACTATACGTGTGCAAAGTTTAGAGCTATTGGCTTGCATACTTTCTGATATATTGATATTAGGGTAACAAAAATAGAGACAGTATTAATTAACAGTTGGCAGCCCTGGTTGCTCTTAAGAATACGCATAGTCATATCTGTTATGGTACACATAGCACACACGAAATTTGGTTGAAATCCAAATGATAGTATAGAAGTTACATGTATTTAAAGTTCGACCTCTCAGCAGGCTTAGAATCATGTTGGTAGCACTGACGTATATAAGTTACTCCAATTTAATATGGAATATCAGGTACTATACGTGTGCATAGTTTAAAGCTGACGGCTTGCATACTTTCTGATATATGGGTATTTGGATTTTAAAAATTGAGAGCATTTATTAACAGTTGGCAGCCCTGGTGACTCTTAAGAATATTCCCAGTCATATCTGTTTATATACACATAGCACATACGAAATTTGGTTGAAATCCAATTGATAGCGTAGAAGTTATATGCATTTAAAATTTGGACCTATCAGCAGGCTTAGAATCAGTTTGGCAACACTGCCATGTATAGTCTCCTGGAAGTTAAACTGCAATATTATTATCTATACGTGTGCCAATTTTGAAATAGCTCCCATGTATACCTTCCAAGATATCGAACATAGCGCTCAAATTTCAATTGCGATTTTTCAGCAGTTGGTAGCACTGACATCATTTTCAAATATGGGCGTGAGATATTCAGGTATAGATCTTTACTCCTACCAAATTTTGTTTCGATTGCTGCAGCCATTTAGGAGTTGATAGGGGGGGGGGACACACACACAGACAGACAGAAGGACAGACAGACAGACAGACACACACACATTTGCCCGATCTCATAAGTCTACTTTTTCCTCATTTTTGCAAAATGTGAAAAGTAGGCTAAAAATACACAATGATCAAATACCCTTGGCCAAGTGTATTATTTTGCGCGCAGCGCTGTTTTAAAAGTCGGCTTAGGTGCTGCCGTCCTTGAGACCTCTTCGGACGTCTCGTGTATGATGCATTGTTGAGCCTGTTTCTCGACGGTCGATTACCGAACATTTAAATTCTCTAGGGTTCGCTAACCAATATTTAAATTAGGCTATAATATTACTAGACATCTGGTCTTAGTGTCAGGCAATTTATTTATTCTGTAACGTAACGTCGCGGAATAATCCCTCGCGAATAATTAAATCAATGCCCTGTCGGCGGTTTGTCGACGCCATCTTGTCGACGCTAGTCGCCGCTTTGTCGATACGCTGTCGACGCTTTCTCTCCTCTTTTATCGGTCTTATACGCCACCTAGTGGGTTTTTCCGATGCCGAACTCGCTGTGTATTTGTGTAACTTAATTTAATTAATACTAATCTATGTCTATATAAAAAGTTTCGCAGGGATTCCTTATCCTAATGCCAAAATAACCCCTGTGATCTACCGTTTTGCGCAGTAGCTCACTAAATTTGCTTATATCAAAGTTGCTCTCGAAATAATACAACTATGTCCCTCCGCGTTAAAATTTCCAACGAGGAATATCTCCCGTTTCCGGGGAACCGTGCGTGCAAATTCTGCCGGCACCGGCTCCTGCCAGAACAGCCAGACCGAAGTCCTTTTGCACTTTCCTCTAATGCCGCCCCCAACCCCCTCCGCTTCTTAATTCTAATGTGTTTGTGTATGTAGTGTATAGGCCATTTACGCATGTGTGTCTGTGCTGCTAAAATAGCAAGTGCTTCGCTGGGGATCCCTGGCTTCATAGCCGCTTTATGGTCAATTATTGGACCTTTAATGGGTGGCCCAAACCCCTGTGGGGGTCGTACCCTCCATTTACAACTCTGGGGGTCGCTAGAGTCGCTACTCAACATTTGCGGGCGCGGAACAAAATCATTATATATTATTCATAGTAAAATTCATTCATTATATTTATTATTCATTATTATTCTTCATTTCTTCACCTCATACCCGCATAAGGACTTTTCGTTGACCTGAGGTCCCGCTGAGCCCAGGTGCACATCTTCAATTCCATTCGATCGGAAGACTCATCCCCACGCCTCAGGAACGTTACTTAACCTTAGGAACTAACTCGAGGACTAGTCAGATTTGTCGTCTCTAGGTGAGAGTTTTCTAAGTTCGATACTGAGTCGGCTACTTCTCCTATCAGACAGTCAAAAGTCTCCCCTGCAGGTCTGGCTTCGCTGACAGTAGTGCATAGTGGGTTTAACCTTCTCCGACACGGTAGAAAGCTAGGCGTACCGAGATCTCGATGTTTGCCCGCACTACGTCATCGTCGCTGCGACCTTCCGTCTTTGTGTCACGATCTGCCACTGCCTTCTCTGGCTTTGCCTTCCTGTGGCCCTTCTTATCGTCAATCTATATATATGTATTGCGCCCATTGACGCATGTTTGCTCAGATAACAGAGTCTAAAACTTATGCTGGAATGTAACTGAACATACCCTGCGAGTGGCGAGAAGAAGCTCAAGCAATATCGCTTATGATCATATTTTTATATATTTTGGACATTCCAAAAATTAATTATAATTATAACCAAGTAATTCTGCATATTTGAAGTACAGCATACTTCGTAAATCAATGAAATTATCAAATATTTTCATTCCACGAGTTGAAATGATGGACTTGTGTAAAGCAAACTTTATGACCGCATGGTCACACACACACACTTCAGTGTTACATAAACTGTGTAATTAATTAACTGTACTAAATCTACGAGTACAATCTTTATTTGCCGGATGGGCAGTATTTTTGGTTTAATATTTTATGTTAATATTTTCTGTAAATATCAGTGCAAAAGTCACGAGTGAGTGTCGCACAAGCGACAAGACTAGAGCCAGTGGCGGATTGAAAATGGGCATTTTTTTACCGCATATTAGCTTCAGTGCGCGCAAGTTTTCGTTAATTATGTGCTACGTTATTACCAACGCTAACATTACAATTATGCCAAACCATCAGATCTTCAAATACAACCCCAACCACGCGATGGCATGTGATTTTTTAAATAATGCGTGGGGAATTGGCAGCGGAAGATGTCCAAATACAATGAGAAGATAAACTAAAGCCATACACGAGACCGCATATAACATCTCATGGCGGGTCTCGAACCAAGACGTGTCGCTGCAACTGTAAGTCAGATCAAGTATTTGTAGCGTATTGTAATGAGTTGGAAACAGTGGATTAGTTTAATTTGGTTTCATTTATTTAAGTGCACAATGCAGTTAGTTAATTATAAGACGCGTGTGGAAAGTAATAGTTTTATTAAACATTTATAGACGCCAGGAAGGCTGGATTTTCAATGCTCATTTCGTATCATTTCAAAACAGTTATTATCAACTTTTATTTTGTCAAGCTGATGACAAATAAACTAGTTTGGCAGATGTTAAATCGAGGCCAAGGTTACGAGCCAAACCCACTACACAGCACACTCGATTCTAGGCAATGCATCAGTATTTTGTTTAGAAGGCTGTGAGATTCTTAACATTACTACAAGTGGAATGCAGAGTTCTGTTATTCACATTTGTTGGCCAGATCAATACTTGAAAACAGGTTTATTTCTTTAAGAGAAGCCACGCAGGCAATGAATGCAACTGTATTTCGTAACCAAATGAACGACGGTTCGACCTTATTCAGGGAAGAGATAATGTTATAAATGCTCACACACACTTTTAGCTTATATCAGAAGCCTTCATGTTTATTTAAAGCGTTGTCAGGATGTGTTTTCTGTACACATAATCTTTATTACCAGCACTTCAAACGTGTATCAATTAGGAATCCACACTTTTGTAAATTAACGTTATGAGAGTATCATACGAGTCGTGACGGTGGATTAATACCTCCGACATTGTTATTGTGGTTATACCGGTGGTAATGTACTATTTGAAGTCGTACCAAACAGAGGGCGCCTGGATCGATGAATCCGAAATAAGAGTGAAGTAATTGGTGAAGACACAGGATGTCTAATAATTATGAAGTAATTGGTGGAGACACAGGATGTCTAAAAATGATGAAATATTGGTGAAGACACAGGGTGTCTAGTAAACTATTAAACTATTGAGTTATTTTGCTTAAGTTGGATACACACGTTACCTAAATACACTGAACGCTTTTAAAGATCCATAAACTGAACAACAATACTGTCAGGGATAAATAACTGTGTGAAGCTTTAATAATCAAAAATAGGGTTTTGGAAACTAACGAATCTCATAATTCCCCCTGAGTCTAAATAAAGTTTATAAGCATTAAAAAATAAACTATTTTCTGTACCAAATGTTAACACTTAGATATTGTTAAGCTGTTTTAGATACATTTTGATACATTCTCACATGAATAGTCGACAACTGGTGATGTGATAACAGAAGCACTCACATCAGATTAGTAGCAATATGAGTCGATGTAATTGTTTAATTACTATCGCATTTGCAGGCTTTCCTATATTTTTCAACTTTTTTAACACTTTGACACTATGACCGTTTATTAAAAACAGTAACAAATCGAGTACGCAGGCAGTGGCAATTGCACAATCATAGGAGTGCTGAATTATTGCATGCATTTGTGTTGTATTAGCATAGCTTTTTTATTTATTCAGCAACATTGTGCACATAGCTTGATTTTCTTAGTAATAAACGCATCTCGTTTATTAATTAATGATATTTAGGACTAGCTAAACACTTAACTCTAAAGATAAATGTTAGAGATGGCACCGTCATAGCATACGACAAATTTTCCCCTTGCTACTAAATGTAAATGTTCTAGTATTTGTAAACAAGTAAATGTCTTGCTTTGCTATAGTTTCTTTTGATGTTTGATCCTCCCGTAGTCATTTCGATGTAATTGCTTAGGGCCGATCTTATGTGCCATTCTCTTAGCTTGTTCATTTTAGTCGAATTTTGTATTAGGACCATGAGAGTAATTTAGATCTTGTTTAGGACTTTTTTATATTTTCTTTCAGGGCAGAATAGTATCGGACTAGCCGTTTTGCAACTCTCATGCTAGGCTAGGGATCTATTCTGAATAAAATTTATTTGTGATTTTAACATAAGGCTGACCTCTCTTTTCTTGTTTAGTTTTGTTATCGATGCATTCCTCTGAGATGGTTAAAGATCGAACCTCACTAATTCCCGACACCCCCGAGTGAAGATTTTGTGCTACACCCGCCTATGAATGTATCGTCCCCTATACTTGTGTGTTAACTGGAAGAGGGTCTCGGAAGGGTCATTTGAAACCGGTGGCTCCCCGAAACCTTCGGCCAGCGGGCACAGTATATATATATAATCACCTGGTGTGCACACAGATCCTTGATTATCTGTGTATAGATAATTCTCTGGGGTTGTAATTTAGTGTACAATGTATAGTGTAAGAATTTAGTGTAATGTAATATTTTAGTGTATAATGTCTAATGTAATATTGTGTGTACAATGTATGGGGTTGTAGGTCATTCGAAACGCATTGGCTGCTTTCGTCCTTTATGGTTCAGTTGGATCTCTCGTGCTGATATTTCTGTATATCTGTGGATATGTTAGTAGGGTCTCTGCGGAATTTCAAGGTATTGTTAGCAAGGCCCGGTAGGGTATTATTTGCTGAAGTGGTATGATACGTTGGGGTGGAAAGGTTTAGCATCGTTGGACTCTTGTAATTCGTTGGCCCGGAGTCGGTAATGCTGTAAGGATAAGCTTAATTTTACTGGATGGGGTTGGTTCGTTCCCAGGGTGCTTAAGTTTCAAACATGCTGGTGTAATATAAATACAACCCTGGCTGAATGGATAGGATTTCCATGCATATATCTGGATTTGAGTGGATGTATATTTGCTGCTCAAGTGAGAAAAAGGGGTTTGTGTGGGTTTAATAAGTTTATACTTGTATCATGTAGGAGTATCAAGTAAAATGTATGTTAGTACATTTTCTTCATGGCCTTCCATCTATATAAATAAATAGATGTATATCTAGCATCTGTATTGCGTCAAACCACCTCTAGCATTCAGGTGGGAACCGTATGGCACGGGGTGCAGAGGGCCCTTACGTTAAAAGCAGGAATTTCTGCTACCCCTGTGCGTGAAGTGGTGTGTATGTATGTATGTAAATTTACCTGTATGTTTTCTTTATGGGAACTGTGGGTATTTTGTCACTCTGTACCCTTTTACTTGGTCATATCGTGTTTTCTTCCGCTCTTCGTCGGTATTTAATTACGCGCTCACTGGGCGTTTATGTGTCGTGTAGATGCGTCATGCACCTAATGTCTATTGTAATGCCTTTCTCACTGTCACTGTGGGATTGCCATCCCTTATTTCCCTTAAAATATGTGTATACCCCTGGGTAACGACCTTGGGCTGTCCCAATTTATGCTATATACCGTGTGGGTTTTACCGTTCACGGCTTTCCACTATTTAATTAATAATACCATTGGGGTGCATTTAGTGCCTTTTAAAAACATATCTACCATTACAACTGTGTAAAATGTGCGCGCTGAGCGCCCTGTGGCTTGCCTACGTGCTTTGCGTGAAGCCTTGAGCTTTATTTATGTATTCTCTATAACCTTTATTTATAGGTGTAATTTTATGAGTCCGCCCTATTGTGGGGGTCAATTTACTATTTTGCCCGTGTATTAGGGTCTTTATCAGTGTCTCTAACGGCTGTGAACCTCTCTGTTTCATATATTGTTACCTCCTTTAAAAATGGGGTCTATATTATGTACTCTACGGCGTTATGTCTATCCGCCCTTGTGTTTAATTGTCTGCAGTGTCTATCTGCCAGTATAAAGATCGTTATGTGCTGGGGTAAATCTTCCTGAATTCTAAAATTCCATTATTGTATGCATCCCTATGCTAGGGGATGTTTTGTTTACTGAGGCTTCTACAGAAATCTGCCCTTGCAGGTAAGTATCTGTGAGCGTATTTATGTCGGCCTACTACGCGTGCTATGTATTAAGTGTAATTGGGCAGGAGACGGATGTGGCTTGCAGCGTGCAGAGCGGTCTCGCCTGCCGCATCGTAGTGCCTCGTCATGTAAATACTCTGTAAGCCTAAGTGCGCTTGCGCTAACGATAGGATAACTCTGCCTACACATGTAATTCCCGTATCCCGTAATACAAATATATATATATATATATATGTTAGTAGCACCACGCCTTTTCCCTCTTGTCGCTTTTTGTTATATTATTCTTGGCCGTCTAAGGGTGAGTCCTGTAATCTGAGTTACCTGTCTCGAGCCGAGCCTTACCTGTGCGTCCGTGGGTGTGTTACATGAGCGTGTAGCCTTATCGGCCAATCCTGAGGTCGGTTTTTTAAAGGCCGCTTGGAGCGAATATTAAAGTCGGCTTTCGCGATGGCGGACTAGTGTATTGCGTACTGCGTCGGCTTTTCCATGGCCGCTGGGCATGAATACTAAAGTCGCCATTCGCGATGGCGACCCGTTATGTTGCGTATCTGTATGTTTTGATGTTTTGTCACTACTCCACTATCCTATTGGGGATATTGTCTTAGGTAGCCGGAGCTCCATGATGATGTAATCATGCGCCGTTGCCACTGCGTGCCCCCGTTTTTATGTTTGTTTATTAGCTGTCAGCAGTTTTGACTTACAGTGTTGTGATACGTGCCTAGGGTCAGTTGCGCTATGTCTATGTTTTGAAGCGAAGAATTCCTCCCATGTTATGTATGCAGAGTTGGAATGTTTAGTGTCGCATCCTTGTGCTGGCTCATGCGTAAGGAGTGTTTATGTTATGAAGTAACTGCGCTGATCATCGGTTTATGAAGCCTTTTGGGGCCCTAATCATATCGGCTTTAAACTATCCCAATGTCAAAAAAAAACACATTCGCTGTCCCCATGTTTTTCTTCTGTGCGCTATGCTGTGTCATTTTATGTTTTTCTATTCTCTGGACCTGTTTGCCTATGTAATTAGACTGCCTGAGATTTGGTGATTTCATGGCATCCGTACTTTTTGCCGTCTGTGCACGTTAACTGCTGTTTTTTTATTTTTGCCCTGTAGTTTTTGGTATCTGCCCTGTTTGTTGTGTGTTTCTGCGCCTGTGGGAGTTTTTGGAAATATCTCGGGTCTAGTGAATTTTGTGGATAGTTCTAATTGGTTTTCAGTTGGTCGACAATTTCGTCTACCAGCCCTGGTGGCCCTCTGTGTGCCTATTTTCCTTGCGCACTTGTGTACCGTGTCAGAACCTTTCCTGGTGCATCTTGTCTGTTTCCGAGAGGAGTCACTACCGTTTGTGTTCCAATCGGTCGACAATTTCTCTCTCGCACATGTCTAATTCCATTTTAAGTCGTTCTCTCGACTCCGTGTATCCTTGTTTTTAATGTTTCGAGCGTGTTATCAGTGTTATTGTGTATGTCGTCATGTGGCCTCTAGTAGTGTTTTTCATAACTAGGTGTCGTTGCCTAACTTTGTCCCAGTTACGCCCTGTTTTCCCTGTTGAATGTGATCGCGCGCAATTTGCATTTCCTGTCCGTAATACTGGGTTTCTCTACACTGTGGGCTGTATGTAACCCAAAAAGTTATTTTGTATGCTCCGTGGAGCCTGATATGCTCTGTACCGGTAATTCGGGATCGCTAATTCCCTACTTCTGGTTGCGTAGCGCGTATTGTGGTACTGGCATGCATGTGTGAGAATATAGAATGTTTGCAACGATTTCCAACTTGCTGATTGCTCCTTGTACCCCAATTTCGTGAGTTGTCGGGTTTTGAAAGTGGCATGAATGATTGTTTTTCCCTGCAGTGTTATTGAAATCGCTGTTAAGTGTGCTCGCGCCTCCTTATTCTACCGTGTCCCTGCGTTGTGCTATCGCTGTGTCAGGAGTAGTTTCCCCTTACAGTGTAACTGTCAGCAGTCTTGTCATTGTGGCTGTCTGCTCTTCGTATGTAGGCCTATACATTTTTACTGCACAAAGCACATGTCTGTAATCTTGCCTGAGTAACGGCGACAACTTGTTTACTAGTTCTTGTAATAAAAGAACCTATTGCTCCGTATATTTGTGTGTCCAATCCTTTGTCGTGGATACACAATGACGCTACGTATTGTTAGAGTTATGTATTGTTTGTGAACCTTTGTGCCCCATGTCTGCCGTCTTGGCCTCTAGTGTTGTGTTCCGCGCTATGTGTCGGTGTCGATTTTCTCCCTACCGATCCCCTGTGATTGGCTTAGGCACCCGTGGTTCGTGTCCTATACTTTGATTTTCTTGCCCTTTCTATGAGTGGGGCTGTTTCCCTTCCTCTTTGTGGCTTTTCCCCCTTTATTCGCTGGTGTCCCTGTCCGTGTGTGATATGCCTTCATCCGCCGAACGTGAATAGTGTCATTTATAAGCTTGTGCCCATGTCGTATCCTAACTACATAGTCCAGGTCGGATATCTTTCTACAAACTTTGAAGGGACCTGTCCAGTGCGGTATAAAGAATTCGGACATGTTCTTTTTGCGGGCTGGACTCCAAATCATGACCTGTTGACCTGGTGTATACTCCTCGTGTTTGTGCTTTTTGTCATATCGCTCTTTTTTGTTTTTGCTGTGCCTTGACTATATTTTGCCTCGCGTTCATGCGCGCTACTTGCAAGTGTTCTAGGCGGGCCGCATTATTTGTGAGGGTGTCTTGGGGAGTGTATACATTACCTATGGGGCTTCTGGGTGTATAACCATGTAGCAAATAGTATGGAGTGTAGTTTGTGGCCGTGGACACCGATGTATTGTAACTGAATGTTATGGGCTGTAGGTAATTATCCCAATCTGTTCCTGTGTCCTCTGTGAATTTCGCTAGGGCCGTCCCTATTATTTTGTTCATGGCTTCAGTTAACCCATTCGTTTGGGTTGAGAAGCTCGTTGTCGTGTACGCCCTTATCCTTAGTATCTTCAGAAACTGTTGGAGTACCCTCGAGGTGAAAATAGTCCCTCTATCGGACAATAGCGTTTGGAATAGACCATAGCGTGAACGATTTCAAATAGGAACTTTGCTATGCTATTCGTATCTGCTTTGGGTATTGCCTTTGTGATCATATATCGGGTAAGATACTCCGTGGCGACGAGTATTATTTATTACCCTTTTCGGATGTGGTGATGGGGCCTTTGACATCCATCCCTACCCTGTGGAATAGTTCTCCTACTGGAATAGGGTTTAGTAGCCCATGCGGCTTGCTAGCCTTGTCTTAAATCGTTGGCAGGTGTGACATGTTTTTACAAAGTTTTCTATGTCTGCCTTCATGTTTACCCAGTAATATTTGGTTCGTATCCTGTGGTAAGTCTCATGCGCGCCTAGATGGGCTCCCGCAAGGGGTGAATTGTGGTTCCCGGTCATGATGTTTTCTTTCAATGCTTCCGGTACCGCTATGGGCGCAGTGTCGTGCAGGGCAGTGGGCTTAACATTCAGGACCCCGTCTTTGTCTAGGAAAAATCGTGTAGACAGCCGTGCCGTCTTGGAATCCACCTTGTCCAAGTTTTCTAGCGCCGTGAGTATCTGTTTCAAGTGTGGATCGTGTTTTTGTTCCTGTTTTATGTCTACGAGTGTTATAGTGAAAGTCGGCATTGTATCCCATTCGTGGTCCTTACCCTCGTCTGGGGGGTCTGCTACTGGCAATCTGGATAGCCCATCTGCATCCAGGTGTGTAGCACCCTTTTTGTGTTTGACCACGAAATTGTAGTCGTATAGGCGAAATATGAACCTATTGAGGCGCGAATGTGGGTTTTTGAACTTCTCCCAAAAATGCAGACTGGCGTGTTCAGTTACCACAGTGGAATGGATACCATACAGGTATACTCTGAAATAACTTACTCCCCATGAGAATGCCAACATTTCGCGTTCTGTGGTGGAGTACCTAGCTTCGACATCTGTGAGTTTTCTACTCGCAAATGACACCGGCCGTTTACGCTCTTCAGCGTCTTCTTGTAGGAGCGCCACCCCTACTCCGTACTGGCTTGCGTCCACGTGTAAATATGTTGCCATATCGTCCTTGAAGTGTTGTAATAATGGGGGGGGGGGGAGTGAGCAATTGTTTCAGTGTATTACAAGAATCTATGTGTTATTGTTCCACGACGAAAGGCGTGTTTTCGCGGGTGAGTTGTGTGAGTGGGTGAGCGATGTGGGCAAATGTACAGATAAATTTGCGATAATACGAGGCCAACCGCATAAAACTTTGCAATTGCTTTAAATTTGCCGGCATTTGAATGCCTGTTATCGCGCTAGTCATGGCTGGGTCAGGGACAATTCCCTATCTACTGACAATATGTCCCAGAATGCTAATCTGGCGCTGAGCGAATTGACATTTTGCCGGTTCGAGCTTTAGTTTGGCCTCCCTAATGCGTGTAAATGCCTCCTCCATGTGGGCAATATGTTCATCGAAGGTCTGAGAGAAGACTGTTACATCATCGATGTATACTAAGATGCTATTCCACTTCAGGCCCACAAACGTTTTATCTACCAATTTCTGAAACGTTTGGCTCGCATTTTTCATCCCCATCGGAAGAACACGGTAGGTGAATAGGCCGTTCTCGGTGACGAATGCCAACTTGTGTTTATCCGGCTCATATATGGGAATTGAATAAAATCCTGAAAAGCAATCCATGGACGTGAACCATCTGGCTCGGCTGAGAGCTTCTAAGTGGCAGTTGGTAATTGTCGCTCTCAATTATCCTATTTAACCTCCGATAGTCTGTACAAAACTGATAGGATCCATCCTTGTTTTTTGTAAGGATTACCGGTGCACTGTATCCCGAAACGGTAGGTTCGATGATGTTCGCGGCCAGCATCTCTTGAATTTGGCTGTCAATAGTTTGCCTCTCCTTTTTACTGACTCTGAAAGGAGGCTGATGCACTGGGTTATCGCTTGTGAGGTTTACGTGATGCTCGATCAATTCCGTTACTTCTAAGTCGGCCATCGAGTGTGCGAATAGGTCTTTATACCTATCTAACAGGTCTGTGAGCCTTTTGTTCTGTTTGGGTGTCAGCTCTTGCATCGGAGTGTCATAAGGGGCGTTTTGTGTGTTTGCGACCGTGTGCGTGTTAATTGTGTTCAATGTAGAGGCCTGGTGCTCGCGGGTTTCTCGCTCCGCTCGAGTACCATCTGTGTTTCTGGCATATACAATGGAGTGTGTGGTGACCCTTTGATTGCTCATTAGGTGAATCTTACCGCTAGCGAAACTTATGTTCGCATCGTACTTTGCGAGGAAGTCGGTCCCAATTATCGCTGACGCAGAAAGGTGTTCTATTACGAACATGGGGTATTTTGCTGTGAAGCTGCCCATCTTAATGTGTGTGTGTGCTACCCCTGAGTTTTCAAGCGTCTGCGAGTTGGCCGCTACAAGCCGAATGTCATCAGGCACCCTGTGTATCTGCCCTTCCGCGGTGTATTTGCTATTGATGCAACTGACTGCCGCGCACGTATCGATAAGCACCTGTACTCTGTGCCCATTTATGTTAGAGTGCATCGTTAATACCGCTATATCGTTTCCTTTCCATAGTACAGATGTGTTGTTGTGTGTGTAGGTGGTAAGTGTTCTTGTTGCTTCAGTGTCCTCAAATTTGTGTACGCCCTTGTCTACTCCCGGTTTTGTGACCCGGTATCTTCTCTGTCCAGCATTTCTGCTGACGAGCCGTGGCTCTTGTCGCACATCGCGCCTGATCCGCTTGGCCGTGTGACTCATTTCCTGGCTCAGCCTTTCTGCTTCGCCTAGCGAAATATGCTCACGACCTGCATTGTATGTTCTTTTCATTGGATTTCCTAGTGTAATATCTGCTTCCTTCCTTTGCCCTAGCGTGGGTTTGAAGCTTATGCGTTGTTTAGGTGCAGAGATTTTTTTCTGTCTTGTGAGGGTGTGTCTTCGAATCTTACTCTTCGTCTGCCTGTTTCGACCCGTTTCATACTCCCAGAGGGTGTGGGTTCGGTTTTCTTTTCTTGTTTCTATGAAGGGGTCGTGTTCATGTCCGGAGATGATGTGGGCCCCTCAATGTATTTGTGTTCTAGTGTAGAGAGGACCTTGGTACCTGCCGGTGGTACGGGTTCGCTCCCCGTGCTGTTTTTCTGTGTAGGGGTTGCGTTCTCATCTCGCTCGGTGTGGGTTTGTCACCCGTGTCCTGTTTCCCCGCGACTGTGAGAGGAGTGTAATGTCCAGCTCTAGGGTTCCCTGTGAACAGAATATGTAGCACCCTACTGAACACCGAGGTGGTGAATAATGGTGGTGCATGCAAGTCAGTATGGACATATATATCGTGTTCGGTTACCTTACCGAGAGCGGTTACTTCGACTGCTGCGGCGTAGGTCCCGTCCCTATTCATGTAACGCCGGTATTCCTCCCTGCTTCTGAATACATTGTCCCCCGCGTCTGCTAGGAAATCCCGGTACTCGCTCCAATTGTGTAGAATATGGCTCACTGTTTTCAGCCTGTACCCCCTATGTTTGCTTTCATCGCTGTGAAGCAGAAAGCTGATGGCTCTAAACAGGCAGTTGCCATCCCCTCTTACGGGATGTGTCTGGAAATGGGTCGGGGGAGTACCCTCAGCCGTTTTGCCATTTGGCTGCTCTTTCTCCTTATCTTCGCATGTCAGTGTATGGGAAGGGCCTCTCTGGGGTGGCTTTCTGTGTTCGTGTGTCTATGGGAAAGGGCCCTCATCCAGTTTTACTTCCGGGTGTCCCCTTCTCTTGTGTGTTGTGTTTCTATCTCCTCAGGGTAACCCGTTTCGATCCTTGTGCACCCTGTTCTCCTGGGGTTGTGTCAGGGGAGGTACCTGCTGGCTGAACCCCCCCCCCCCCGTTCAGAAGATTTTTGAGTGTGCCAGATTGTGTCTTCCCGTGTTACGTGTTTGTCCCCCCTCAGGGTAATTCCGCCAATTCCCTGTTTGTGGTGGGCAGTTCGGCGTAGGAAGCAGTACCCTCATGGCTGGTTGCTGGGGTGCATCCTGTCTGAACTCTCGCAGATATTCATCGGGTAGTGGATCCTGTTCCGGCCCCTTTGTGTATCGGGTAGGCATATCCCTTTTGCGCTGTGTGGCTGTTTTGTTGTATGGAGGGTTGTCCTGTCTATGCTTTGGCGCGTTGCCCTGTCTCCGATGGGGAGGGGTGTACGCTTGTCTCTGTAGGGGTGTTTTCCCCGGTAATTCCCGTTTCTCCTGTACTGGGGGGAAACATAGGCCTGTCTGCCTTGGGGTGGGCTGCCTTGTCGGGGAATGTTGTGTTCGTACTCTGGAGGGTAGTACTCTTGCGTGTATGAGGATGGTGATCGTCGTGCAGGGTAGGTTTGCCTATCCTGTGCGTATGAGGATGGTTAGTGTCGTGTAGGGTAATCTGGCCTTTCCTGCGGGTAATTGTGATCCCCTATGTGTCTAGCGTTCCTATTATTGTGTTGTGGCCACCCCGTGTTATCCCTGTTCCTATAGTGTGGGGGCATCATGTCTCCCCTATTATCATAATATGACCTCCTCATATCATCCCTGTCCTCCCTTGGTGTTCCCCTTTGTGCTTGGATTGCAGTAATTTTCAGCTGTTCCATTTGGTGTATTACGTCCTCCATCCTTTGGTTTTCATCCCCCTTGGCTGGATTGATATGCTGATCAATGGCCTTCTCTGTCCCCTTTTCTGTGATTTTTTTCCTGCTTCAATTGTTTTTATGTTGTCTAGCATGTGTTGTACCGTTTGGTTGTTCATTAAGCAGAGCTTATCTTCTAACGATGGCCTAAGCCCCTGCATTAATAGTTTGATTTTTTGTTTGTTGGGCATCGCGAGGTTGTATTTGTCACACATCAGCAGTTTCGAGTTGATGTACACTACGCCTGTGCACTCTCTATGGGCCCCTGAGATCTTTCTTGGATTCGGTCGTACAAATCGTCCTCGTCCGGTATAAGCCTGAACTCGTGGATTAGTAGTTGGGCTAACTCGTCCCATGCTATGTTCTCCAAATTGTCCGCATAAAGTATGTACCAGGTTACCGCCGGTCCTATGAGGTATGCGGGTAAGAGGCGACTCTTAGTCTCGTTCCCCCAGCCGTTTATTCTAGCTGTTCGGCTGAATGCTTTTAGGTATTCTTCGGGGTCCTGTCCGTCCCTTGAATACATCGCAGGCTGTATCATGGGATACTTCATTGGTAAAGCCATTCAGTGCTCGTCTATGTCCCCTTGGCTAGCTAAAGACCTTATCTCGTCTGTATTATCTGGCTCACTATAGTGTGATGCTGTGTCGGAGCTTGTGTTGTTTCGGAGGCAATTGTCCTCTCTTGCGGTGTATGAAATGTGTGTTATGTTGGCAGGGTGTTCGTCCCCTGATATGTCTTCGCTGATTGGGGGTGTGTTATCTTATTGTGTGGCTTTGACAACCGATACTGCCCTATTAATATCCTGTTTGATTGTCTCCGCTATCGTGTGTGTATCTAGAACCGTTTCTGATATGTTAGTGTTTTCTTTGATAGTGTTTAAGTCTAGTATCTGTGTAATGAGGGTGAGCAGGCTATCGGTTTTCTTTTGAGTGAGGTCGAGTTGCTGTAACAATAAGGGGGGGGGGGGGAGTTCTAGTGCAGGGTCTCTTGAACTCTCACTGGATACTGGTGATTGCTGTTCTGTCGCACAGGTAGGGCCTGGGGTCGTGTGAAATGTGTAGTTTGTGCTGCTGCTGCAGGGTACTTAGCACGGATTTCTAATGCCTGTGCTTCAAGCTCCTGGAGCAGGCGTGGCGCAGTATGCACGTCTATTAAATCGCTGTTTCTGATTTTCAGCTTTGGCAAGAGTGGTGTTGTGCTGGCCGATAAATGATGCGCAAAGTCCCTCAATGTGATTTTAAATGTGGACATATGTCATCTATTGACCCGTCCTTGTAAATGCGTTTATCCGCTCCTAGAAATAAATCCTTATTCCCTGCTTTATTCTACTGACAAATTTGTCGCTACACTGGCCTATAGTGTAAGTGGTTTATCTCCTAAATTATTCTTAGGGAGGGTGGGCGGGTTAAAAATAATGTAATCCCCCGTAAAACAAAGATAAAATGTATGGCGTACTTTGAAAAAAGATCTATATTTACGCTTGGCTGCTCTACTTGGTACCAGGGTCGTAGTTCCAGATCCTCTTTGTCTGAGAACCCTTACTAAACGGGAACTACCCTGTGCCTCCACGAATTTTGTTCAGACCGGGAGTAAGGTTTGGTCGAACAAGGGGTGTTAGTGTCAAATTTGGAAGGTGTGATCTAATTGGGAGAGTTTTGATGAATATGCGGGAACTTGGAATAGGGCGTGTGAATGGTAGCTCTGGTCGGGGGAAAGGCTCTAATTTACGGGGATTGTGAATCTGGGAGATGCCCTAATTAAGCTATTAGTGCTCGGAATGAGTATTGCAGAAGAGCGTTTAACTAACAGCTGACCGCGCACTGGGCTGCTTGGCAGCCGCGTGACTCACACTCAAGGCAGTGATAATGAACCTGGCTGCTGCTTATACAGCAGTTCTATAAAGCAGGCAACGAGAGGTCGGGGTAAAGGGAATTGGGAAGTAAAGCAAAGTATGAAATGAAGGTGTACAAGAGATTGTGTGTGTAAGTGGTCACTGGTTTATTGGACCGTAATTGTTTAGTGTAGGCCCCTCTATTCAGGGAAGTGTAGCACACATTTAGTACAAGTTTCTACAGTAACGGTGTGGGTGTCAAATGGGTAGGAATGCACTTGTAAAATTTGGTGTTAGGAACTGAGACGCTCACTTACCACCAGGTGATAAATCAGGAACCCAATCGGCATGGCCTCGGGCGGCGACAGACCCTGAGCCCAAATTGGACCTCCTTCTTATTCGTTTCGACGTTGCTTGTTCAGCATTCCCCAGTGTTTGGTGTGCTAGATTCTTCCAAGTGTGCTTGCATGTAAGTGGGGCTAGGTGTTGGCTAACCACTTATGTAAGGTGGCCGCCTCTTAAAGTGTTTTAGAAGATGTATGGATTTTGCTGTATTTCCAGCTTGGGGTGGTTTTTGGGGGGGGTAGAAGGGGGTGTGGGGTGTTATGACAGAAGCGTGGTACTTGTAGAGTAGTAGATTAGTTTTAGATGTATTGGTGGATGTCCCACTTGTGGGTGTATGTGGGTTCAGTGGCGTAAGCCAACTCTCCCTTGGGGGTGCATGTCCTGAGGGTGTAAATCCTCTCGGGCATAACAATATTACACCTTCAAATCCCATGGTAGAAAACCCGCAAGTGGTCTATTCGGATTCTGGGTAGACCACAGAAGTGTGTATGGAGGAACAGAGTCGGAGTGCCTCGAAATCCCGTAAGTGCAAAATAAAATGGAAATAAAGAATTTGGCTTATGACATTCAACACAAGTTCCCTTTTGAAAATTGCTAAACTCAAAAACATCCTAGACAAATCTAGAGAACGCAAAATTAAAATTTATTTCGATTCAGAAGGATACAGAATATACAAAGGAAACCCAGTAGAACGGATTATGACAAACTGTCCACAATTTGGGACTGGATTTATAGTAGATAAGTCAATACTCGATTCAGTTGCATCTTTCAAGTCCTACTCAGGTCACCTTTCCACATTGACAATAAAATCAGCAAACAAGATCTACACGATAATCAATGGGCAAGCGCCAATTAATGTCGCCAACAAATACAACCCGGAAAAAGTGGAAGAATTCTGGAATCAATTAGATAATATTCTCCAAAGTGTCCCAAAAAATCATGTCAATATCCTCGTTGGTGACTTCAATACGCAAATCGGCAAAGAAAGGAAATATAGGTACTGGGTCGGTAAATGATTAGCAGACTAACAAAAATGGTATGCAACTCATTGAGATCTGCAAAAACAATGATCTGTTTTTCAAATCCACATTTTTTAAGAAAAAATCTTCTAAAACCAAAACGTGGATCTCGCCTAATCCACTATTAGGTGAATACCAACTGGACCATGTAATGATCTCCCGCCAAAACACAGTAGAAATAATGAACCTTAAAGTTCTTAAAGGACTAGATCTAGATTCAGACCATTACCCCACAAAATTCTCCTTGGACATCATTCCTGAAAGGAGGAAGTTCATTCAGAAAGCCCCACACCGTAAATACGAAGTACAAAAGGTAAAAGGCAATGCCCAGTTTAGAAAAGAAACACAAAATTTAAATCCACAAAACTGGCAACAACTTCAAGCAGGACTTGAAGAAATAGCAGAAAACATAGCGCCACAATACAAGATATGGAAACACGCATGGTGGACAGATCAACTCATGAAACCCAGACAAAAGGCATGGCTAAATTGGTCATGCAACAATAATCTAAAAAATAGGCAGGACCTCAAGGACGTCAGAAAAACGGTCACTAAATCTATAAGAACGATTCGTAAACAAGGCAAGGACACAAAATTACAAGAAATAGAATCTGACTTCAGGAAACACAATTCACGAACATACTACAGAACATTCAAACAAAAATTAACCAAGTATTCTCCCCCATTACTCCTATTCAAAAATGAGCTCGGGGAAATTGTTCACAGCAACGCCAAAAACTGTGAAATCCTGGGGAAATAGTTTTACAAATTATTAAATTGTGAAAAATCACAAGAAATTTTCAAATTTTACCATGCACAACGAAACCCTGACTCAGAACCACCGAGTATACAGGAAATTAAAGAGATAATTCACTCTTTGAAAAATGAAAAAGCATCAGGAGACGATCAAATCACTGCAGAACTATGGGAAAAAGCAGGGGGAAATCTCATCACAAAACTGAAAGAAATTATGGATGAAATCTGGCGAACAGAAAAAAATCCCTGCAGAATGGAAAATGGCGATCATACATCCACTGCATAAAAAAGGGAGCAAGACAGAACCCAACAATTTTCATGGAATTTCTCTACTTTCAATAGCTTATAAAATTATGTCCAAAGCTCTTTTGAACCGTGCAGAATCTCAACTGGATCCAGAAATCAGGGAATACCAAGGAGGATTCAGAAAAGGACGGTCATGCGTAGAGCAAATTATACATCTAAAGAACTGTATGAAATATTTCCACAGCTCATCAAACAAGAATTATGTCATCCCATTCGTCGACTTCAAGAAAACATACGATAATATAGACAGAGGATCACTTTTTAAAGTATTAGCAATTTGGACTTGATCAGAAGACGACAGACATTATCAAATTGGCAAAAACAAAATCTTTCGAGTAAAGGAATTTAAATATTTAGGTGAATGGATTACGGCAAACTGTAACGAAAGGAAATCAATTGAATCGAGGCTTCAGAAAATGAAAACTGCTTTTCAATCAACAAAAAATATTTATAATGAAAAGAGTCTCTCCTGGAACTGAAAAATTCGCCACTATACTACTTAATCAAACCTGAAGCTCTTAATGCTTCAGAGACACTCAATCTCCAACACAAAACTCTAAAACACCAAATAGAAGTGAATGAACGTAAAATAATGAGAAAAATCCTTGGACCAAGAACAAAAGATGGTGTACATTATCCAAAGCCTAATACAGAAATATACCAAAGAAAATCCAAAATCACAGACACGATCCGAATGCGAAGAATCCAATTTATGGGACACATAGAAAGAATGGACCCGAACAGACTGACGCACAAAATACATACTTTCTTAAAGAACAAGGCTACTCGACCGAATTGGTATAAATTTACGGTGAAGGTTGCCCTCTACGCGATGAAAACCACCAAAGGAACTCTGCAGACCAACCTAAACGAGTTCCTTTGCCAATTTAGAAGAGCACCGCACTCTACCACCGGACAATCTCCATCTCAACTATTTCTGGGAAGAGAACTTCGGACACTTCTCAACCTGGCGAGACCCGAAGACGTTCGCACTAGAGACTGCGAGAAACAGAAAGCAGAAATGGACTCTACATTCCGCACCTTCGAAGCGGGCCAGTCAGTCTACTTCCTCTCTGGCAACCAAAATCTGGACAAGTGGCTCCCCGATACCATCGCAGCCCTCATCGGAGATCTTCACTATGATATCAACTACCGGGAGAAACGAATAAAGCGCCACATCGACCAAATTAGGCCATTTCCAGGAATACGGCCAAACACAGAGAACCAGGAACGGACCAGCGATGAACCTACCGAAATTCCACCTAGGCCACGACGTGTACGGTTCTTCGCAGCACCAGCTCCCGCCGAGAGGATGCCACAAGTGATCCGTGGAAACCGAACACCAACACCAGCTACTCCAGTTATACCGCGCATGTCTACACGCAAACGCCATCCACCATCAATATTTTCACCATAGACATAACTAGTTCAATTTAAAAGAGGGAGGGAATGTTGTGTATTCGAACTCACAGAAATGAGTGTTTCAAGGAAATTTCACCCTCAACAGTTGGTAACACTTACACACCACCAGAGACATCGATTGCTCGATCTCATCAGAGTCGTTAATGTGGTGCACTGATCTGTATTGTTCTGTATACATTGTTTGGCTTCATCATAATAAATTGTCAATCTTAGAAAATATGAAGCTTTGAAAACACAAAACTGTTGATCTGACTTAAATGTGAAATTGTAATACTGTAATAAGGAAATACTAAACTTGTTATTTAAATAATTGGTTGTGTACGATATCTGTTAAAATTTAATGTAAATTCTTTGTATTTTTTCTATTTGTTGTTGTTGTTGTTCGAGTCTTCAGTCATTTAATGGTTTGATTCAGCCCTCCATGCTTTCCTGTCCTGAGTTAATCGTTTCATCTCTACATAGCTAACACACCCTACATCGGACGCAATCTGTTTAACATATTCTAACATTGGTCTACCCTTACAGTTCTTATCCTCGACCCTTCCTTTCACACCTAAGTTTGCTATTCCTGGGTGTCTTAGTATGTGCCCTACCAACTTATATCTTCTCTTCATTAGCAGTCGCCAGACACATCTCGTCTTAATACCTCTGTAATTGCTGCTCTATCTACCCATCTGATCTTCATCATTCTCCCATAACACCACATTTCAAACGCTTCAATTCTCCTCTTTTCTGCTGCATCGTTTCGTGGTGTCTAATAACTTAAGTAATTGCCGGTTCAATTGTCCTCAATTGGCGCTAATTGCCCAGTCCCAATATTTACATTGGCTGCTAGTCATGCGTTCTTCAATAAGTGACGGCTCCTGCAGGTGTATCGATGACAGGCCTTGGGCCTGACTTGCGGTTTACTCGTTTTTTTTTTAAATTATCGGCAATCTTTTTGACTCGAGGTTCGCGGTGAATAGTTCTCTTCTTTTTTTTTATTGCTGTCGCTGGCTAGAGGCGGTGTGTAGGTTACAAAACAAATACGAGTCACGATGGGCGCCCGCAAGGAGGGCATGAGAGGGGGCATAGCCCCCGGCCTGGAAATATAAAAAGTAAAACGATACGAAAATCAGACTGAGATCAAACGTTGTATGCTAACGTGCTTATTCTAACTAATTTTGTGCTAAATATAAATAGTTAAGATATTTAACTTTTTGTCAGTCGCAATATTAAATATAGTGGCAGTGGGCGCATTAAGCCTGTCTTGCACACCTCAGAAATCAGAATTTAAAAATTACGATATTTGCTGGAGGACAGTTTTGGTACAATAGTGAAAACACTCAGTCATTCTCGGCATATTACGTAATAGTGCACAATCAGGCGCAGATCACTTCTGCAACAACAGCAAATGTGTAGGAGGGTCATTGACAAACTGGCCGATATGGAATTGGATGTCATGCAGATAGAGGCAGCTACTGAAAGCTGGAAGTAGCTTCGCCCCAACGAATGACGAATACAAGACAAGAATTAAGTTGTGTGCCTGTCAAAACATTTGCACCCACCGGAAGGTTAAATATCATCCTACATATTGAGCCCGCCTGAGATCATTGTTCGGTGATATTTCTACGAATGTTTATGCACGTGCCATGCTTCATCATTGAACACGCCCTTGAAGCAGCGCGGCATGTCACGAGAAAGGGATGGTGTCTTGACTCTGGACATTTCCCCTAAATATTTTTCTGAGCACCCATTATTCTACTTCTTGCTTGTAAAAGTCTCAAAACTTTCCACATTGTCATTAAACATAAGATAATCATTATAAAGTTTCTAAATTAATTTTTGGTAAAGGTAATTTACGTCGCAGAAAGGCGGAAGGAAGTCAATAGACTGTCGACTCAAGCATCCGCTTGGTCACAGCAGGGCGAGCCTATGCTCGAGGACAACCAATTTTGAAGCCGTCCGAGTGAGACGTGCTGTTTTAGTCCGTCTGTACGACGAGGAATCTAAGTCCACACGCAGGGTGAAGGAAAGTATAATTTCATTCGACAAGTTTATTGTGCAGTATTCTTTCGCACTATATTGTGCAGTGCTACGAGAATAACGTTTTAGTCGTCCAAGTTGGACGCACTTACATGTCCGTCTCTAAGACGTTGAAAATACAAGTCACCCATGTGATAATGGAAAATCTGCGATCATCAAGTATTATCAAGGGAGTAGCAGCCTTTCAGAATAAATCAATTCTTTACTAGTCTTATAGACGGTTAAGATATTGATCATATAAGCCAATAATGGCTACACTGCGTCCTGCTGCACGGCTGAAAGCAACGGGAAACTACAGCCGTATGCTATTCCCGAGGATATGCACCTCTCTATGCATAATTACATGTGATGATGGCCTCCTCCCTTGTAAAATTTCAATCCGGAGGTAAACTAGTCCCCCGTTCGGATCTCCGGGTGGGGACTACTCGAGAGGGGGTTAACATCACAGAAGTGACAAAGAGGAAATCTGACATTCTACGGATCGGAGCGTGGAATGTTAGAAGTCTGCTAGGAAGTGGAAGGTTAGAAAACTTAGAAAGGGAAATGGATAGGTTGAGGTTGGATTTGGTTGGGATTAGTGAAATGCGCTGGCAGGAAGAACAGGACTTTTGGTCAGGAGACTATAGGGTCATTAGCACTAAATCAAACAATGGCCAAGCAGGGGTTGGCCTCATATTGAGTAGGAAACTTGGACAGCGGGTGGAATATTATGAGCAATATAGTGAACGGATTATTGTAGCAAAAATCAATACAAAACCTACCTGCACTACAGTGGTACAAGTCTATATGCCTACCAGTCAAGCTGATGATGAGGATGTTGAAAAGGTCTACGAAGAAATAGACGAAATTCTGAGGTATATCAAGGGTGATGAAAATGTTATAGTAATGGGAGATTGGAATGCTGTGGTAGGAAAAGGGAGAGAAGGGAAGATAGTAGGAGATTTCGGATTAGGTGAAAGGAATGATCGAGGAAGTAGGCTGGTAGAATTCTGCACCGAGCATGAATTGGTCATAGCTAACACCTTATTCAATAACCACAATAGAAGAATATACACATGGATGAGACCAGGAGATACAGGGCGATACCAAATCGACTTCATTATGGTCAAGCAGAGGTTTCGAAACCAGATTTTGGATTGTAAAACATATCCTGGTGCTGACATAAACTCTGATCACAATCTGGTTGTAATGAAATGCAGATTAAAGTTGAAGAAACTGAAGAAAAGTCAAAAGCCAAAAAGGTGGGCAATAGACAGACTGAAAGAGAAGGATGTAAACGAAAGATTCAAGAAGAGTATAAAGGAAGGACTAATGAAAAACCCTAAACAAACTTCAATTGCAGACGAATGGGCACTTTTGAAGAATGAAATAACAAAATCCGCAGAAGAAAACATTGGTAGGAAAGAAAGAATAGGTAGAAAACCGTGGATCACTCAGGATATACTAGAATTGATGGATGAAAGACGGAAACACAAGAATCTAAGAGATGAAAAGGGGAAAGCAGAATACAGACGTCTGAGAAATGAGGTTAACAAGAAGTGCAAGGAAGCGAAAGAAGAATGGTTGAAAGAGAAATGTGCAGGTATAGAAAATTGTCTGAAATTAGGAAAAGTAGACACAGCTTATCGAAGGATTAAGGATACTTTTGGGGAAAAGAAGACTAAGTGCTGTAATATTAAGGACACAAATGGAAAGCCTCTAACAGATAGGGAAGAAAAGGTTGACAGATGGAAAGCTTACATAGAGAGTTTGTATAAGGGAAAGGAGATTGAGAATCATGTAATGGAAAGGGAGGAGGAAATTGATGAGGATGCGAAAGGAGATTTAATATTGAGATCAGAATTTGATAGAGCTTTGGAAGACTTAAGCAGGAACAAAGCACCAGGCATAGATGATATACCGATTGAGTTGCTACGCTGCATAGGAGATGAAGGTCTGATCAGGTTATTTCACTTGGTGTGTAGGATTTATGAGACAGGTGAGGTACGCCCTGATTTCAAGAAGAATGTAATCATCCCTATACCAAAGAAAGTGGGAGCTGACAGATGTGAAGATTACCGTACAATCAGCTTGATTACTCATGCTTCAAAGATCCTGTCTAGAATAATTTACAAGAGGATTGAAAGCCAGATAGAAACGGAGTTGGGTGAAGACCAGTTTGGTTTCAGGAGAAATGTAGGAACAAGGGAAGCTGTACTAAGTCTTAGGCTGATTTTAGAAGGTAGAATAAGGAAAGATAAGAGAACGTTCATGGCTTTTGTAGACTTAGAAAAGGCTTTTGATAACGTTGATTGGACTAAATTGTTTGACATTTTGAAATCAATTGGAATAAAGTACAGGGATAGGAGGGTGATATACAATCTGTACAGAAACCAGACAGCAGTCATTCGAGTTGAAGGACATGAGAGAGAAGCTGGTATTCAGAAAGGTGTAAGGCAAGGCTGCAACTTATCATCCATACTTTTCAATCTTTACATTGAACAAGCAATGAAGGAAATTAGAGAAAAATTTAAAGTGGGAGTGAAGATTCAAGGAGAAATAATTTCAACTCTGAGATTTTCTGATGACATCGTCATCTTGGCCGACAAGCCTGAGGATTTGAATGAGTTTTTGAATGGTATGGACTCCGTCTTACGGAAAGAATTCATGATGAAAATAAATAAATGTAAAACAAAAATACTGGAATGCAGCCGAAATAAATCAGAAACCTCTATGGACATCAAATTGGCAGGTGAAAAGCTGAAGGAAGTAGGAGACTTCTGTTACTTAGGAAGCAGAATAACCAGTGATGGACGAAGCAAAGAGGATATTAAAAGTAGGTTGGCTCAGGCAAAGAAAGCATTTCTACAAAAAAGGAATCTGCTGACATCGAATATAGATTTAGGTATTAGGAAGTCATTTTTGAAAGCCTTTGTCTGGAGCGTGGCGCTCTATGGAAGTGAAACTTGGACTATTGGTGCAGCAGAAAAGAGAAGAATTGAAGCATTTGAAATGTGGTGTTACAGGAGAATGATGAAGATCAGGTGGGTAGATAGGGTTACAAACAAAGAGGTATTAAGACGAGTGGGAGAGGAGAGATGTTTCTGGCGACTGCTAATGAAGAGAAGAGATAGGTTGGTAGGACACATACTAAGACACCCAGGAATAGCAAGCTTAGTTATGGAAGGAAGGGTCGAGGACAAAAACTGTAGGGGTAGACCAAGGTTAGAATATGTTAAACAGATTGCCTCCGATGTAGGGTGTTGGAGCTATGTAGAGATGAAACGATTAGCTCAGGACAGGGAGGCTTGGAGAGCTGCATCAAACCAGTCAAAAGACTGAAGACTCAAACAACAAGTATTATTTGGCACGGTAACTTGTGCAGTGTAAATGAAACCAACAGTATTGGCTATTTGTAAGACCATTTGTGAAAATTGTGGAAAATTATGTAATATTTCATTTCATTATTGGTCACGTGAAACACCAATTTCGACACGAGGGCCAGTGTAAAATTGAAGTCCACGGGGGACGTGAAATATTCTGATATAATAATCAGTCAACGATCATCGTGTGTAAAAAGGCACACCACAGTTCTAAATAATATTACCACTCAAAGTGTAATTCATTTCGACGCAGGATTATTACGATCCAGGATATTTGCTATTATAAAATCTGTGAACATGACCCCGAATGTGTTACATAGCATCTGTGATCGCAGACAGTGAGAGCCATTTTGATAATAAAGTCTGCAACATTACTGTGTAGAGTCAGTGAGTATTCTGATAATTGCTACGACTCAATAATTCTAAACCCCTGTGCAATCACGTGTGGAATCTCTACTAAGATGTGTTATCACGATATAAGCAACATGTGTACAATTCTACAAGTACCATCCATATGTGAAATGGAGTAAACTTCTACAATGTGAGGGGAATATCTGAAGGGGAGACTTCGTCATGGCAGGAGGAGGACCTTACAACCACGCGGGACATGGAGCTTAGACGCCCATAAACCCGAAAGCCGACCTCAGGGAGGAGATGTTGTACGTGAATCAGACACGAGGACGCAGTAGGAGAGTGGTACGGAGGAGGCTTGATCCAAGAAGCCTGGTTTGGAAACACCGTTGGGACCGTCCAGGTCTTTGTTACCCCTCAATTGTGATGAGGCGAATAGTACTGTAAGTCTGCATCCTCTCATTTGTGCGTTTTTTTCTATGGTAGATTAATTGTAGTATAGTGAACCGAACTCCTTGATGACCAGCTTAGGTAGGATATTTCTAGTTAGCATTCATTTTGCTATTATCTTTTCAGTGTGAGTTAGACACCGTTTGGTGCATTCTGTTGTATGTCAGTAGGTCGGAATGTCCTAACAACTTGCTAGACACGACCACATATCATTTTGATCTGTTTCGGTCAACCCTTAGTGTGGGTTAGATTTTAGGAAGGATGGGCAGCCAGTCTTTGGTTTATTTTTGCTGTCCAAGTCACTTCCAAGTTACGCCACTGCTTGTTTAAGATGGCCGTATCGTTTGATGACCGACTGACGTCATCACATTTATGTGAATTTATGTTATTTACAGTCAATGCGAAGCTTTGAAGCCACATCAGTTCTAGAAAGAACGTACAGGGATTATATTTAAATATGCCTGAAGAGCATCGAACCCTGATACCCTCCGTATCATTTTGCCCACATTTGTCGTGATGTAAATAATGGTTGATTCTTACGCATTCTTCACGCTCAGCAGATATGAGATGGTCATCATTGTTATATTTCATTTGTGTCAAGTCTAGAACCCATTTATTTAAATATTGTATTATTACATATCATACATAAAGATGAAGTACCACAACAACTGATCGAAACAATATCTAAACTATATTGAAGCAACTTGATAGCAGTCAGAGTTAACAACACAGTTACACCATGGAAACCTATCAATAGAGGAGTACAACAAGGTTGTGGCCTTTCCCCCCTGCTTTTTGTCATATACATGAATGCCCTTATAAACGATTGGAGACGTCTCCCCCACGGCAGTATCACAATCAACAGAAACCTGAAATTAGACACGCTTCTGTACGCTGATGACCAAGTACTATTCGCCAGCACAGGGGACGACTTAAAACGTTCCATACATCATCTCAGCAGAATAGCCACTGAATATGACATGGAAATATCTTCAGAAAAAACAATAGTACTCGCTTTCAAGGGCAAAGAACCAATTCCGAGTAAGATCTGCCTTAACAACAATCTGTTGGAAAGAGTGAACACTTTCAACTACCTAGGCTACTCTTTATCATTCGACAATAATGCAGATATTGAAGGATTACGAGGCACACAGGCAATTGAAATGGAACACACGTTTAATGTACTTGACATCTACTAGAACAGAACTGAACGAACAAGGTGATACAACATTCTTTTATACACACCAAAACAAAAACAGAAGAGAAACATATCTCTATGGACCAGGTTTATAATTAACAGTGTGACCAACACAAACCATGGTCACATATTTCAACACACCTCCTTAAACCTGTGGGAGTAGAGGACATGATTTAAGACCCAAGTCTTTACAAAAATAAATATGCTTAGGCTTAGGAAGAGGCTTTGTTAGGATGTCTGCACACATTTTTGAAGTCTCCTCATATTTGATGCATATGACTTTAGAATCCAAATCATCTCTAACATAGTGATATTTAGTGTCAATATGTTTGGTCCTATTATGGTGGACTGGATTTTTTGCCAGGTTTTGAGCTGATTGACTATCACTCAATAATATGATGGGTGACTAGAGATCTATAAAGTTAGACAAAACACGTTTCAACCAAACAGCTTCTCTTACACCTTCACTCAGTGCAACATATTCTGCTTCAGTAGATGATAAGGAAATGCATCTTTGCTTTTGAGCCCCCCATGATACAGCACCACCTGCCATTTTGAACACAAAACCACTGTATGATTTTCGGTCAGTGCTATCATTAGCCCAGTCAGCATCAACAAATCCCATGAATTGACCTCCATTCCTGACATACTTAAATGACAAGTCTTTTGTGTAATTTAAATAACGCAGCACTCGCTTTGCAGCAGACCAGTGAAATTCATTGTAACAATGATTAAATTGACTGAGATATGATATCTCATAGCTTATATCTGGACGCGTGCAAACACTTAAATACATGAGCGAACCGATGAGTTCTCTATAAGGAAGATCACTAGTTTCTGTATCAGAAACACCAAGATTTGGTTTGGTTTCCAAGGGAGTACCAATGGGACGTGCATCGTGCATACCATATTTCTTTGCAATCTCACTGATATAGCCTACTGCTCTTGGCTAAGATACATTGTACCATTCTTCTTATCTTGCCTTACTTTAATACCTAAAATATAAGAAATTGGTCCAAGATCTCGTACCATAAATTCTTTATCAATACAGGTCTTCAATGACTTGATCTCAGACTCATCATTATAAGCCACATTGAAATCATCCACATATAATGCAATAATTACCATACCTTGGGCTTGTTTCTTAAAGTACACACAGAGATCATCAGCACAATTTTTGTAACCCAATTTGACAAGAACAGAGTGAGCTCGCTCATCCCACAAACGAGAAGATTGTTTTAAGCCATAAATAGATTTTTAACTTGCAAACTTTATGCTCTGAACCTTTCTTGACAAAACTTTCTGGCTGATACATGTAGATCTCTTCATCTAACTTTCCATTGAGGAAAGCAGATTCAGCATCCCTATGTACCACCTTCAGATCTGTTTGAACAGCCAAGGCAAGCAGCATCCTTAACGTGCTGTGTCGAACAACAGGAGAGAAAGTTTCTGTAAAATCTACTCCGTGCCTTTGGGTGAAGCCCTTGGCCACCAGTCTGGCTTTATACCTTTGAATGTTACCATTGGAGTCTCTTTTTACTTTGAAAACCCACTTACTACTGACAACATTCTTGCCCTGTGGTTTATCAACTAGATCCCAGGTGTCATTTAACTGAAGTATCTCCATTTCCCTTTTCATAGCCTGCTCCCACTTAACCCTATCAGGCATGGACAGTGCCTCCTTAACTGTACTAGGTTCAGAGTCATCAGTGAGAGTCAAGTATGTCACATGAAAAACAGTTTTTAAAACCATTATCTGAGAAATTAATTCCATGAGTGAGACTATCTCTTAACAACTTCATGCTGTGGTTGTTAAGATGGCCTAGTCGTTTATGCCATAAATATTCTGAGTACTCTGTGCAAATATTAGCTTGATCACTGAGAGCATTGACTTGGCAAACACCCCCCCCCCCACACACACACATTATTCGCAGTCAGTGTTACATTACCTGTAGCAACAAAGTTTTCACTATCATGAAGGAAGGAAGGAAGCTTGTAGTTTAACGTGACCGTTAATCCCGAGATCATGAGCCACGGGACCTCCATTTTACGTGGAATCCGAACCACAGGACATGGCATTTCACTTCGAAAATCTCACATGCATTGACCGGGAATCGAACCCGGACCGCCTTGGTGAGAGGCATACAGCTAGACCGCTGAGCCACCACGCCCCTTTTCACTATCATAAACTTCACAAGTATTGTCGGTGAATACCACAACATAACCCTTTTGAGTAGCAGCAGACACAGATAAAAGATTAGCAGTGAGACCAGGAACATATTCTACATTGGATAAGGTTTGTGAAATACCATTTTCTAATTGAACAGTTACATTACCAGATCCTTGGCCATACAATTTTTGATTGTTTGCTGTACTGATCTCCAGATTAGGACCAGCAGTGAAGTTCACCATCGCAGTCTTGCTTGAACTCATATGCTTAGTAGCACCAGAGTCAACGAACCAGGCCCCTGTAGAGGCCCTTGCACTTAATGCCTGTCCATCGGTCGCCGGCATCATCTTGTCTTTCTTCGACTTCTGTTGAGTTGAGCTCTGCATCTCCTCTTTCCAGCAATCCCGCTTCCAGTGTCCTGGCTTCTTGCATTTCCAGCAGAAGGGCTTCTTCTTCGTCTTGTCTTCTCGTGAAAACAGAAGAGAATCCTTGGATGGCTTGGGAGTACTTTTCCCACTCCAAGTAGTATCTTGTAGCAACTTGGGTCGGACTGTGACTGCAGTAAGGTCTGTTCTGGAACTTTCCAGAGCCATAATCATAGGCTGAAACTCATCTGGTAGACCTTTCAGCATAAGAGCTGCCACAAACTCGTCGTCATTGTGCCTTATTCATAGACGCAAGTTGCCATAACCTGAAGGATTACGAGGCACACAGGCAATTGAAATGGAACACTAGTTTAACGTACTTGACATTTACTAGAACAGAACTGAACGAACAAGGTGATACAACATTCTATTATACACACCAAAACAAAAACAAAAACAAAAGAGAAACATATCTCTATGGACCAGGTTTATAATTAACAGTGTGACCAACACAAACCATGGTCACATATTTCAACAGATATTTCTAATAAGATCATAAAGTATAATAAAACCATAGGCACAGTGAACTCGGTAATGAAACCATCCTTAGTCCAGAGGAACACAATACTGCGAGTCTACAAAACACTAGCTAGACCTGTCCTCACATATGGAAGTGAAGCATGGACAATCCGAAAAAGAGATGAAACTAGAGTCACTGCTGCTGAGATGAAGTTTATGAGACGCACAGCAGGATACACACGCTGGGACCACAAAAGGAATGAGGACGTGATTAAAGAACTAAAGACAGAACCTGAATTATACTACATAGGAACTTGTTAATATTTGAAAGAAAAATAGCACAGTAGCGCCACCTGGTGAAATAGACATGTACAATTAAAAAGAGAACAAAAGACGAATCAGTGCAAAGTCTGTGCGTGTTCGCGTGACATGTGACAAGCGTCTCAAAAGATGATTTGTATTTTGTATTGTATTTCTCACTTGATAAATCAAGATTTACATTAAAACTAACAGGTTATGGACCCAGGCCACGTATAAATGGTATTATCTCGTGAGTGGATCCTAAGCTGAGCGCTTGTGGAACACGTGCTGTTTTTTTTTTTTGCGAGTAAGGATAACCTCAAAATGGCAACCGGCAGTGACTACAAAGTTCAAGTGGATAAACTTGAAGGACCTGAAGACTGGGCGAAGTGGAAATGGCATGTGTTGATGGTTTTGCGGTCGTATGAACTGGAAAATATTGTTGATGGTTCTAAAAAGTGTCCTGTGTTGCCGGCAGATGCAACTGCGCAACAAAAACCGGCATATAAGCAGTGGTTGAAAGAAGACGTGAAAGCGGCCAGTTTGCTAGCAGGTGCGCTAGGAAAATCTGTTGCCGAGCTCGTGTTGACGTGCACCAATGCCAGTGAAATTTGGAAAAAAAATGAGCGCAAGGTTCGAACGAAGCAGTACGCAGCGACTGAACATGTTGATCGAGTCATTCTTCCGAGTGACACGTGACGACAAGGAGGACATCAGCACCCATGTCGCGAAGTTACAGAAGCTTTATCAGGATCTGAACGACGAACTCCAAAAGCACAACGAAAACACGTTATCTGAAAGGATTTTGAACGGTCGAATTTTATCCACGCTGGGAAAAGAATATGATAATTTCAAGGATGTGTGGGACACGATTCCGACGGAAAATCAAACTGTGAACTTGTTGATTGAAAAATTGTGCACGATTGAACTGCGTGACCAAGGAAACGTGGAATCGACTGCGTTTGTGGTACGTAGTGCTCCCAAGAAGCATTCCCAGTATGGTAGTAGCAAAGGCAGCGCTGATGACAAGTCGAAGAATAATGTTCAACGAGTAAAGCAGAAGTTTCCATGTTTCAAAAGTAAGGAATTGGGCCATTGGGCAAGTGAATGTCCAGTGAAGAAGAAAGAGGGTGACACAAGAAACAAAAATAAGGAGAACAATGCTTCGTTTCTGACACATGCTATGAGTGCGTTAGACGGTGACTTTGTTCAAGCCGACGAGTGGTACTGCGACAGTGGTGCCATAAATCACATCACCGCGAACGAACAGTATTTTACAACATACGTCAAGTTTGCTGCTCCAGAGAAGATTTTGCTAGGAAAACGAGGTGTGAGCATGCTAGCTCACGGCAAAGGAACTGTAAACATTCAAGTGCGGCTGAACAACGCTTGGTTGAGCGCTGAGATGACTGAAGTTTTGTATGTTCCCGATGCAATGGCTCATCTGTTTTCTGTGAAAGCTGCTGCAAGGAAAGGATTTTGTGCAAGACTTGACGACCTAACTGTTAGAATTGAAGACAAGTTAACTGGAAAGGCGATGATGGCTGGACGTGTGAGTCATGGTCTGTATGTACTTGACATGCGCGTCGTGAAACCGGCGCAACCCATTCAAGTGAATTTAGCTACATCGTCGGACAAACTGCAGATCTACCATGAAAGATTTGGTCATCAACACAAAGCGCATGTCAAGAATGTACTGAAGCAGATGAACATCAATGTAGACATGTGTAAAGAGGATTTCTGCGATGGATGTGCACTGGGAAAAATGCATCGACTGTCATTCAAGACACGACTGAATCGACCAACAGCCACCGGAGAACAAATCCACGCCGATGTGAATGGACCAATGTCTACTGAATCTCTTGGAAAGGCACGCTACTACGTATGTTTCAAGGATGATTTCAGCAAGTGTCGACGAGTTTTCTTTTTAAAACACAAAAGTGAAGTGTACACCGTTCTGGAACAGTTCCTGAATGAAGCCAAAACAAATGGACACGTTGTGAAACTGTTCAGGTGTGATGAAGGAAAAGAATTTGATAACAAAAAGGTTTCTGAACTACTCGCAAGCAGAGGCATAGAACACAGCATTACTACGCCGTACACACCACAACCAAACGGAGTTGCGGAACGTAAAAATCGGACGATTGTGGAGTGCGCAAAATCTATGCTGAATTCCAGCAAGTTAACGAAACAACTTTGGGCTGAAGCCTGCAACACTGCGGTGTACCTCCTGAATCGCACTGGGAAGTCATCCATTGAAAACAAATCTCCCTATGAATTGTGGTATGGACGACCAGTGGGAAGTCTCAGTCATCTGAAGATCTTCGGAACAGAATGCTACGTGCATATCGACAAGAATTTTCGATCAAAGTTCGACGACAAAGCTGTTTTTGGACATCTGGTTGGGTACGTGAACGACAGGGATGGATTTAGAGTCTGGATTCCAACTCAGGGAAAGGTTGTTCTAAGCCATGATGTGAAATTCAAACCTGAAGTTGTCTGCAATGTGCGCGCCAACGCCGGAAAGTTGAAGTCACGCTTGAAGAACGTATGGAGAGGAATCAGTCTAATTCATCGTCTGACGTAGGCCTACAGAGGAGGTCAGAGTCAGATGAGAATTTAGCGAAATTGAAGATTTTGTTTCGGCATCCAGTTCCGGAGGAAGCGAAGATGAGGAAGAAGGAGAGACTGAAGAAAGAAGGAAAAGCAAACGTTAAAGTAAGAAGCCATCGTGGATGATCAGTGGAAATTACATGTACATGGCTGGACCATCCATTGTTGAAAAGAATCCTGACTCATACTCTGAAGCGCTGCAGTCTAGTGATAAAAATCAGTGGCTGAAAGCAATTAGTGAAGAATTGGAGTCTTTAAAGGAAAATGATAACTGGAAATTGGTTAAGCGTCCAAATGGTGCACGGGTCCTGAAAAATCGGTGGGTTCTACGACAGAAGACAACTGACAGTGGAGAAGTTCGCTTCAAGGCACGATTGGTAGCCAAAGGCTATGTGCAACAGCAAGGAATCGATTATGAAGAAACATTCAGCCCTGTTGCACGATATGATACCATTCGAGCTCTGTTGGCAGTAGCTGTTGAAAAGGAGATGAAACTTGGTCAATTTGATGTCAAGACGGCCTTCTTGAAAGGCGAGCTTGAAAAGATGTGTTCATGGAACAGCCAGAAGGTCATCAGGACGGTACTGGCCGAGTGTGTCATCTAAAAAGAAGCTTATATGGTTTGAAACAGGCTCCACGCAGCTGGAACAAGCGTTTCAAGAAATTCATGGAGAAAGCTGGATTCAAAAACAGCAAAGCTGATCCTTGTCTCTTTTACAGCAACAAAAATGAAAAGTGGTTGGCTGTTTTAATCTTTGTGGATGATGGTCTGGTAATTGGTAACGAAGGAGACATCGAGCAGTTCATGGAAAAACTTCAGCAGGAATTTCACACGACCAGAGGATATCTCAACAATTTCCTGGGCATGAAGATACACCAAACCATGATGGATCAATTTCAATCAGTCAAGGAGGAATACACGAGGAAAATCCTAGAAAAATTTGGGATGGCCGAGTCAAATGGAGTGTCTACACCAGTTGGACGCGAAGAAAGTGATTTAGGAGAAAAGGTTTCGGCCAGGGTTCCTTATCGTGAGGCGGTGGGATCCTTGATGTACGTGACTACAGGTACACGTCCAGATATCGCATTTGCGGTCAACAAAGCTGCTCGAGCCATGGAGAATCCTACAGTTAAAGACTGGAATCAAGTGAAACGGATATTTCGATATTTATAGAGCACAGTGAACCATGGAATCGTCTATAGGAAAGAGGACGTTTTGAAGGTATACAGTGATGCTGACTACGCCGGTGACAAGAGGACGAGACGTTCAACGACGGGTGTCATTTCGACCTACAATCATGGAGCTGTATCGTGGAGAAGTCAGTTACAGAAGTCTGTGTCAACATCGACAACTGAAGCTGAAATTGTGTCTGCAAGTGGAGGAGAAAAGGAGTTGATTTGGCTGAAAAGACTGTTTTCTGAATTACTGGGAAATGCTGACAAACCTCCAACGCTTTACATCGACAATGCTGGTGCAGTTAAATTGGCTAAAAATCCGGAGTACCATCGAAGATCCAAGCATATTGAGGTACGTCATTTCTATGTGAGGTAAAATTTTTTGGACGGAGACCTTGAGCTGGAGCACATCGACGGGACCAATCAATTAGCTGATCTTCTAACTAAACGTCTGGAGAGGGTCAGATTCGAGATGCTGCGTGAGAGGATTGGCGTGCAGAAGATGACATCTTAGAGGCTGAAAAGTGTTCAATAGTTCATCTTGTTCATTTTTTTATTTGTATTTGATTTTTCTTTGGAGGAAGTGTTAATATTTGAAAGAAAAATAGCACAGTAGCGCCACCTGGTGAAATAGACATGTACAATAAAGAAGAGAACAAAAGACGAATCAGTGCAAAGTCTGTGCATGTTCGCGTGATATGTGACAAGCGTCTCAAAAGATGATTTGTATTTTGTATTGTATTTCTCACTTGATAAATCAAGATTTAGATTAAAACTAACAGAACTTATAGGAAGAACTGGAGAGACCACGTCAACAGAATGCCTAGGGAACGAGTCCCAAAGCAGATTGTACGATACCAACCAAATGGGGTTCGATCTACTGGACGTCCAGCTAAAAGATGGAAGGAGACCGTAACAGGCCACCTGGCCTAATACTTGACTGGCAGATGATGATGATTACAATATGCTATTCATGCAATGTTGACCTAGAAAACTGTCGGAATCATGTACTTACAGCTGCAAATAATTGTGGCAAAAATGGAATAAATTACAGTATTACTTCATTCTATAATCTGTTTTTTGTTCCTCCTGTGAAATTTGATTTTAGTGACTCATGTAGTTCTTGAAATAATCGATTCAATTGAAATTGCTGTCCAATTGAAATTGAAATTGAAATTGTGCTAAATTAAGTAAATATGTGTGTTTGTTTCTTGTTCATTGAAAGACGTTGTGGTAGTGTTCCCAACATGTAATATATAAAATACACCACCACTAGGCAAAACCCATTAGTCGACAGAAAGATTATACACGACTATTTCCTCTGTACGTTACAAAAGCCAGGGTTCATATATTGCTAACGCGGCCCGCAAGCTAAAACCATTGTCAAAATCCAAAGGCTGCCTTGGCAGCGAGATGCTAGCGGGGCACTGTTGACGACATATCAATACAGAAAATTAGTATAAAGGACACCCATTAGGCTGTAGTCATTGTCGAAAACCATTGATCTGGGCCATTAGATTGGACGTTTTAGGCTGTAACCATTGTCAAGATTATTGGTCTGGACAAAACGTAGGTTAGAATAGTCGGGTTGAGGTGAAGCATTTGCCGTGGGAATCCAGCGGGGCACTGCTGACAACACGTTAGGCTGTAACCATTGTCATAATTATTGGTCCAGGCAAATGTGCCTGTTACAAAAACAAATTTGATAGCACACACAAAAAAAGCAAATAAGCCTATACAATTAGTAGCTTGTAAAAGCAAGTTTTTTGAAAAGGACACTTTCTGTTTCAAAATTCACTCCCGCACGATTAGTATATGAACTTACAAAGGAAACCTTCTTCATTGAGGAACTTAAAAATAAAATTGCAACTACCAACAACACCAGCCTCAGAAAAACAACTAATTGATAGGAAGGATAAACGGGAAAATATCTGGAAAGAATTCTACAGCACTGACGCAGTGGTAAATAGGGAATGGACTCAAACCAACTACACTCTCAGGCACACGGTGACTCGTTTCGCTGTACATGGGTTCCATGATTTGCAAAGTTAAGTCTTTTCATTCACCGGGCGAACACCTCTTTTGTGAACTCTGTGATAAGCAACGCGGAAGATATCATCTACGGGACTGTTCGAAAAGATCAAGATCTATCACGAGTTATAGTGAAGGAAATTAAAATGTATTTATATACTGTATATATTGGCCATTGGCTGTAATAAATTAATTAATTAGTAGCGTAGGCATGAGGTTGGCACTCTTGTGCATAATTCATGTGGATAATAGCAGACACAGCTGACATTTTACTATATAAGTTGTGATATAATTTGGGAATGCAGGTGGGTTATAGACAGCGGAGGAGTGAACTACATCATTTCTAGATCAATTTTGTATCATTATACTGTAAAAGCTATTAATGGCTAATTTCAGTGAGATTTTTTTTCATAGGTTCTCGTCCTCAACAGAGCAGATAACCTAGATGTTATGCCCCTTAAAGCAACAATCACCATCATAACTTACACCCCACATCTGAATACACTCATGGACCGAGAAAGGTGCAACTCATTTCCAATTGGTCAAAATTAAGTATTTTATATTGGACAATGTTCACAGAAGTTTAGACTGTGTAGACTTTAGAGAATGCAATTCTCCTTTGGTCAACTTTTGTTCTCTGATGACCCCAACGGTATGAAGCTTCCATCACCTTGGGTGTCTTTCTTTTTCATGCCTGTAACATCAGAGTCCTCGAAACACAAAGTTTTTTTTTTAGCTGCACATTGAAATGTTAAATTTCAATACATAGCACATTATTGACAGGCCACATTTTAACTTACCTAGAGCCACAATTGTAGGAACTGCATCAGAAGTCAGGGAGTTTCTATTTAAGTGCCTTCTGATGCACTTGGCAAAATTAACACTGCATATTCGACGCGTAATCATGCCACACACATCATCCCTTCCACAGAACAACTAGGCCTACTCCCTGCATCTGCGAAGAAAAATTGCTCAAATTGGGATTGGCTGCAATAAATGTTTATTATTATACTAGCAGGTACCCGCGGCTTCGCTCGCGTCATAGTCATGTCATATTGTTATTCAATGAATTGCAGGTTTAACCCCGTTAACACCCCTTGAGAACCTGAATATCCAAAAATTTCTCCTTAGTGGACGTTTTTGACACATAACAAACAAATCCCCAAAATATCATTCTTCTAACTTTAATAGTTTTGGTTGGTCGATGAGAGTGAACAACCAAAAATCCTTCCTTAGTGGACTTTTTTCTTCCAGAATTTCACCCCTCCCCATAGGCCCCTTATATTGGATTTATGAAAAAACTGTCGAACACCTATTTATTTTATTTATTTATTTAATTATTTATTTTTAAGCTGATTGATTTCTCCGAGTTTCAAACTCCTCGCCTATGTCGTTAAAGAGATACACGCTCCGTTAGGAATCCTTCAACCCCCACTTTTCACCCCTTTCACCTCATAATATACACCACATCGAAAATCCCTCAGACACGTGTCACATGCCAAGTATCACATACCCCAATGAAACCAATCGGGAGATTTCGCTATTCAATGAAATACAGGTCCACCCCCTTAACAATCACCTGAAACCAAAAATGCATGGGACGAAAAAAAAACATCAAAATATCATGTTGGTTTCTGACCCTAAAAGACGTGACAAATATAATAAAAGTATTGAAAAGAGCTATTTTTTGAAATTTAATTCGAATCAATTTTTATGTCATTCCTGGGACTTAGAAAATTCCGGCCAAAAAGTACAAAATCATTAATAACTCCCTAAGTATTCGTCGTATGATGAAATAGCAAGAGACAAAAAAGATGTAATGTGTTATTGTCTACAACAGAGGCCATGTATAATTTTACATATTACCAGTTTTTCCCCCCAGAATTTCACCCCTCCACATGGGCCCCTTAAATTGGATTTATGAAAAAACGGTGAAACAGACAATTACAGACCCATTTCCATCCTCCCACCCATATCCAAGGTACTCGAAACAGTAGTAAAAAACAGAATTGTTATTTTTTTAAATAAAAATGATTACTTCTACAAAGGACAGTATGGATTCCGAGAAAAATCAAGCACAGAAATAGCCACAATTGATATAATCTCTAACTTGCAGGATGTCATAGACAATAAGATGACAGCGAGTGGCATTTTCATAGACCTGAGAAAGGCGTTTGATACTGTTGACCATGAAATTCTTTTAGGGAAACTTGATAAAGCAGGTATCCGAGGAGTAGCTTGGACATGGTTTAAAAATTACCTATCTAATCTTAAGCAGTATGTTGAAATAAATGGCTACAGAAGTGAGGAAGTAAATATTACCCATGGTGTGCCCCAAGGATCAATACTGGGTCCTTCCCTCTTCTTAGTATATATTAATGACATAGCAACACTCAGTTTTCATGGTAATATAACGTTGTTTGCAGATGACTTAAGCATCTTTTACAATGCGTACACCACCAACACACCGATTACACACATGCAGGAGGACATGAATACAATACTTGACTGGACCCAGTCAAATAAATTAACAATAAATGAAGATAAAACAAATTATGTAATAATATCTAAGCGTAGAACAAAGTTAGACATCACTCAGAATATAATGCTGAATGGAAAGGCAGTTAAAATGGTCTCACCTGTCAAATACCTAGGCCTGATAATAGATGAAAATCTCTCATGGCAAAAGCACATTGATGCATTAGTTAAAAAAATATCACCTGCTGCTGGGATGATAAAAAAAAGAGCTACTATATCCCAAAATATCTACTCAGGAAAGTGTATTTTTCCTTAATCCATAGCCAGTTACAATTGCTACCCCCTTTAGCATTTTTGGACGACACTGGCCAGCAGCACGTCGGTTTCTCGATAACCAACGCTTTGCTTACCAGAATGAGGCGTGTACGGGAAACGTGGATGGGCCAACTTACCTGTATTCAGGGGTCCGAGTCACCTCCGCAGCAACATCACCTCCAGATGACATGTCCCGACAGAAGAGCTCCAAAGGAGTGGAAGGAAGATGGATAAGGGGACAACACACACAGGCTATCGTACAAACACCCTCCAAAAACCGACAGAACTGCCGTCGGCTAAATAATGCCACAACAGTAGTTAAAAGGAATAAAATAAAGTTTAATAGTTAAAACTTCCACCAGGAAAGAGAACATGCATCAGCCAACACAAATTTCCAAGAAGGCCAGATAGCGCCTAACATGCTTGCTTGCAAAAGCCAAGAAAAGGAAAAAGTTAATTTAAATTAAAAAAAATTAAACAGCCCAAAGGTTAAAATAAATATTACATGCATAACATACTCAGAACGGGCTTGATGAATTGCAAGGTAATGCAATCACGATCCGACATGCAGATGTTGAGGCCACGCCAAAACAAAAGGAATTGAAAATTAATTTACACTTTCAAAAAAAATTAAATGGGATAGAAAATAAAATAAAATGATATGCTCGCCGGCGGAAAACACAAGGACATTACCAAAAATCACGAAATTAACATTAACAAGATTACATTAAAAAAAGATTAAGTTAATTCACAACACATCTGCTTTCGAGACCCGCGCCAAAATGGACTGACAACGAGACCACAATGCATCACGGTAAACAAAATGTATGGCCACACCAAAAACATGCCGGAACGAAATTACGGCAAACAACTAATAAGATTAAATTTAAACATTAGTAGAAGGAAATGAACGGTGGAAAAAAAACAATTACACCAAAAACTATTAATGCAAGTCGTTTTAAAACTGGACGGATCTTACATGGATTTAAAAAAAAGGACAAACCCAAGCTTGCCAAAGGAAAATAAATAATAATTTAAACGTGAAATAAATTGGAAATGTGTCTCCACAAGGTACGAAGAAAAGAGCACAGAATTAAAATAAACCAGGAAACGTAATAAAAACAACAATAAAATTAGACCAATAAAACAAAAGAGAAACAGAAATAAAATATTACTATAAGAAGATATCGGAGCTCCATAACATAAAATAATTAAATAAATTAAATTTTAAAAAAACGTACCTTACATCCTTCTCCGTGGAGACACAAAAATAATAAAATAATTAACACATAATTTTATGTTATTACATGTGCTTCACAAAAAATGGCAAACCCCGGCACATGCGTTGTTTGGGTCACAATCACAGGTCACATTCCACACGTCCACTTCACGGCGAAACGATGAAAATTCATAGCCCGAAGAGAACAGGCAATTCCTTTTTCTAGAATATATATATATATATATATATATATATATATATATATATATATATTGTAGAGAATGAGGGCTTAAAGCCCCCATTAGTGGAGACACCTTTTACGACCAGATAGGTTGATGTTTACTTCACGACCTCTAATGGACTCCACAAAAATGGCGGAGAATCGCTCGTCATTTTTCGAACTGTCTTCATGTAAATAAATATTGTCCAATCAGAGAAAGACACATCAAAACAACAATGTCATTAATAAGTTCATAATTTGGCGGTATCAAGAATACACACCGTTCTTTGTTTTATGACGTAGAATCATAATTGTCTTTCAATTATGTCATGCGTATATAGAGTTTATAAGGCGAAGCCCACACCACCTATTGGGGAGACACAGGAACTACTTGCAATCTCTCCAAGACCGACAGGCGCTACCATCTCGTGTTCAGAATGAGAAGCAAGTCACCAGGCGGTCGTTTCAAACTTCAAGAACAGCGTCCCAGATTACATACATGTTTGAAATGGTAGAGACGTGCCCTTGCACGTATCAGTCTCCCTCCCTTAAGCGTGAACACCGTTCACGAATATGCCTAGGCATAGACAGTACTCCTTAACTTGTCGATTCACCAGAGATGTTTCCCGAAGATAATGTTCACCTGTTAACTCCAATTGATGGATGAAACCGCATCGTTTTGGTTAGGAAGAATGCAGGGTCAGACTATCAGTGATGGGATAATTGATCACCTCGCAAACCACTTAGTCAACAGCATCACTGTGTCCAAAAATCTTCAGAAACGTAGTACACCAGCACCAGCAGTGCTTTCAGAGTCCGAGACACGTTAGATACATTTTCAATAAGTCCAATTTAGTTCGCTTTAAACGAAGTAGGTGGAAGCAATGTGCAATATATTATGTGACGCGTGGGCAGCCATTTACAAAACCTAAGTTAATCTAATTTCAAAAAAGGATTACAGAATTTACAATTTCTTACTACATTTTACAAAGATAAACAAGGTTGAATTTAAATGAAGACAATTTTTGACCATGCCCTAGATCCGTGCTTACAAAATTTCATTAACAAGTTTACCTTTTTACAGATTCGAAGTACATTACAAGATTACATGAGTTAGACGACTATACATTTCGAAGGGACTACGGTAGAGGAATGACCACTACAATTCCCAAAGGGAACAGGAATACAAGGTTACCATGAGTTAGGTCTCCCACCGAGCCCAACTTACATGTTAGCATCTCCTATGAAACATCAAAATTAGGTACACTTTTACAATTTACCATCACAATGGGAACTTCCCAACAATTACATTTTGTATCCCACCAGAGTGTTCAAATCCAATTAAATTCAAAATTCCACAAGGAACAGAGGCTTGAAGGCTTCAATGAAGGTTAGGGATACTCTACATTATACAAATTCAGTTTACAAAATTTGTTTTACAAAATTTACGGTAGCATTTCCTCATTAGAAACGTCTCCACCTCGTTTAATGTGTGATAGATGCACTCTAGAAATTTTGTTGGCCTAAGGGTTTCGAACAAGAAGAGTAACAGGAGTCAAGAATGCCTCTACATAGCATGGGCCTTTAAAACGAGGGGTTAACTTGCTTGAGACAAGATTACTGACGCCCTTGGGCTCGAAATTGCGGACGTACACAACATCACCAATTTCCAAATCAGCTGGCTTGCGACAGGCATTGTGTCGCCTGGCAAGTTGGTCATGGGATACCTTAATATTCTCTCTAGCCTTGTCGAATTTCGCCCTCATATCCTCGGGCGTGAAACTGTCAGGAAGGAGATCGTGCAGGTTCCACAGATTAGACAACGGAGAATTAGCCATAAAGGAAAACATTAGCGAAAAAGGGGTAGCTTGCGTGCTCTCATGCACGGCGGTGTTGAAAGCAAAATTGAGCCAATGCAAATTAGAATCCCACTTGGAATGGTCGTCGTGGTGGAAAGCAATCAGAGCAGAACGGAGATTACGATTGACTCGCTCAGCAAGAGACGGGTTAGAAAAATAGGGAGTGGTGGTTACGTGCGAAATAGCATAATCAAATAAGAATTGACGGAACTGATGAGATACAAAGCACTTGGCATTATCTGACACCAGATACTGACACGGCCCAAAAGACGAGAAGATGGAAATAAGACACTTTATGACGGAACTGGTCGTAGCCTGTCTGGTGGGGAAAATCCAACTAAACCGGGAGAAACCGTCAGTGCAAACAAGCGCAAATTGGTTTCCCCGACCAGAGCGAGGGAACGGTCCAACATGGTCGATAAAAAGCCTCTCCATTGGTCTAGATGCTGGTTCAGATGACAACAGGCCAACCTTAGTAGAAACTGGAGGTTTGCTAATACTGCATGCAGCACAATTCCTAATGAGCCTCCTGATGTCGCCATCCATACCTTGCCAAATGAAAAACTGTCTGATTTTAGCTCGGGTCTTGAATACTCCTAGGTGGCCACCAATCGGAGATTCATGATAGTAACGAAAGATTTCCGGAATGAGGATTGACGGGAGCACAATTTTAGGTAGGCGGTCATGACGAGACGAACAACACAACACACCGTCCTTCAGAGAGTAGGGCTTGATCACTTCACCAGAATTGATTCGGTCAATAAGGCTAGACAAGGAGGGGTCTTCTTTCTGGAATCGTCTTACATCCTCAAACAGCACAGGGGAATTGCTAAGAACGGCATTGACACAATTTACAGCAGATACAAGGTTTACAGGTTCACATTCCTGAACATCTTCTTCAGCTGTTTCCTCGTACATGCGGCTTAAAGAATCAGCTACCGCATTTTCGGACCCACGAATATGTTGGACAGTGAACTGGAACGACAGAATCCTAGTTGCCCACCTAGCAATTCTACCAGTTTTGCGGGGTTTCCCCAAGACCCAGCTCAAGGCTTGGTTATCGGTCTCAAGGAGAAACTTAGTGTGCTCAAGATACATACGGAATTTTTCTAGAGCGAACAACACAGCTAAACCCTCAAGTTCGTAAATCGAATATTTCCTCTCTGCGTCCGTTAAGGTTCGTGAAGCGTATGCAATAGGTTGCCGACCCAGATCAGATTCCTGCAGAAGGACACAACCAACACCACGACCAGACGCATCAGTCTGCACAATGAACTGCTTCCCAAAATCCGGAATGGCTAACACAGGGGCGTTAGAGAGCGCAAGCTTAAGATCTTCGAAGGCTGCTTGCTGAGAGGGACCCCACTCAAACTTCACAGCCTTTTTGCGTAATTGATTTAGAGGAGCAGCCCGGTCGGCAAAGTTACTGATAAACTTGCGAAAGAAGTTGACCATTCCAATGTAGCGAGCAACACCCTTGGCGTTCTTGGGTGGTTTAAAATCTCTGATGGCCTGCGTACGAGATTGGTCCACTGAGATACCAGATTCAGAAACAATATGACCCAAGAAGGAAATTTTGGGCTTGGCAAAGGAAACCTTGGACAATTTGACGGTAAGTCCAGCGTCACGCAACCGATCAAGTACAATTTTCAGATGATCAACGTGTTCCTCGAAGGACTCGGAATAGATCACCACATCGTCAAGGTAGTGGTACACAAACTTGAATTTAATTTCTGAAAATACCTTGTCCAGAAGTCTACTCAACACAGCGGCTCCGGTGGATAGGCCAAACGGGACACGGGCATACTCAAACAGGTTCCAGTCAGTAGAAAAAGCAGTAACATGCCTGGATTCAGGAGAGAGGGGAATTTGGAAGTAGGAAGAATTTAAATCGAGGTTCGAGAACACCTTCGCGTTGCGAAACCAACTAAAACATGTGTGAAGGTCCGGCAAAGGAATGGACTGCAAAACAACTTTTTGATTAAGAGCCCTATAGTCGACCACCGGCCGAAAACCACCGTTAGGTTTTGGCACAAGAAATACAGGGGATGAGTAGGCAGAGATAGAGGGTTGGATTACACCTTCTTCTAACATCTTATCGATAATCTTACGAAGTTCAGCCATCTTGGGCGGGGCAAGGCGGTACGGGCTGGAACGCACCGGCACAGAATCGGTTAGCTCAATCTTGTACTCCATCAAATGGGTTACACCCAGCTTGTCAGTAAACACATCGCCATATTCCTGACATAACCTCTTAATGGCCTCCCTTTGAAGACTCGTTAAATTTTCCAGATCGAGATCCTCAATAGTCATAGGTTCAGTAACAGAATTGACAGCAGGAGAAGATAAAAGTGGGTTAAACGATAATTTACTCTGTGGATTAAACTTAAACCATAAGTTGCGAGCACCAAAATCAAGAAGCATACCAACGTGTGACATGAAATTAGCTCCAATGACCACAGCACAAGAAAGTTTTCTGGCAACCAAAAATTTAAATTTCCAAGAAAAATTTAGAATATGAATTTTGACTGTCATACTACCCAAAATATTTAAGTTTGAACAATTTGCCGAAATAAAGGATTCATTGTTAGGCTCTAACTCAGGAAATTTGCAAACACTTTTCATAGATAGAAACCAGTCCTCGCTTATAAAGGATGCGACACTACCAGAATCAAGCAATGCGGAAACGGGCTCGTCATTAACACAAATTTCAATAAACGGGGATATTCCTTTAGCCACAGGAGAAATTCCAAAATCATTACTCACTCTAACACGATTACAAGCAGGTGACGAGGACACCCGCACCACAGGTTTCACACAACGTTTAGAAATAGGCTGACTTGCCACGACATTGCTCACCGACAGGTTAGGTAGGCCAGCGACATAAGCAGAATTAGCACATGATGAATTAGCTTTCATAGGGTTATCAAGACTATCATTGGTAGGGCGACCAGAAACTTCACAGGGTTTTCCCAAATTCTTACACACAGAAATATCCTTGGAAGTAACACCCGAATTGGTCTCCTCAACGTTCCGTCATTGGCGATACACAGCCTGGTTACTCGGACACACCTTCTTGACATGTCCCACTCCACCGCACGAGTGGCACTTAATATTAGGTCGAGGATGAAACATAACCTTAGGTGGGGGACGAGACATCAAGGAAGGAGGGGGACAAGCCATCAAGGAAGGAGGAGGAACATTAGCTACACGAAGGGAATCTGCATGCTTCACAGCCATAGCCTCTATAACGACCTGTTTCAGCTCGACGAATGACGAAGGCCTGGTACACATAGTCATGTATGACCTATATTGAGGCGAAAACCCATTCACAATTGATGACACCAACTGTCGCTCGGTTAAAGGGGATGCAAAAACCTGGGCATACACCTTAATGTCACTGACATAGTCGCTAAGGGACTCGTCCAGCCTTTGGACACGATAAAGGAACCTTTGCTCGAGAGCACTTAGGGCGCTCGCAGGGACAAAAAACCACAACACTTCCCTAATAAACATGGCTAAGGACATGCGGAGGTGGATAGCTTCAACAAGCTTATCGCGCAGCATACCGGATGCAACTGGATACAAAAGTTGGAAAATCTGAACTTCCGACATCCCAAAAATCGAGGCATGGTTACCCAACTCGACCACTTGCTTTAAAAATTGAACCACTTGGGTAACGTCATCAAGGTTGAAATGCTTTAATTTAGTTAAGAAACCAGAAATAGGATGAGGAATCGACCCATAATTAACGGTAGGTGAGAACGTAGCATTAGGAATAGAGACCTTGTTACCAGGGTAGCCCGCTCGCACACCCTCTACAGGCGACAAAACATTAATATTACTAGTGAAAGAACTGGGATGCAATGGTTCGGCAGGACCCAGGAAATCACTACGTGACCTAACATGAGAAGAATGACCGTATGCAGGATTAAGTGGAATGGACGAGCCAGCGACAGGCAACAGAGGGGCAGGCAAACTACTACTGGTAATCGATCCCAAAACCTCAGACCTAGTAAACAGAGGTGATTCACGATCAACCCCAGAAGAACTCTCTAAATTCACAAGGTTATCGCTTAAGTCGATTAAATTGAAAACACTATTGTTGTCGGCCATTTTGGAAAACACAGAATGCAGACAACCAATATAGAAGGAAACAAATTTCAGGAATTACAAGGACAGTTTACACTTTCACAACAGTACCACAACCAGCAATTACCATCACCAAAGATTAGGCTGACACTCAAACACAGCCACCCTACTACACCAAATCATGCACCATGCTGTCCAGAACTGCACACGTCACCACCTGCTTGGCTCGAGAACAGGGAGCTAAATCATAAAAATAGGCACAAACAATCAGGCTACCAGCTTCCGACGGGGCTCCAGGATTCCTTCATACGCAGCATATAGGCTATTAGAACATTAAGAAATCCCATTTCCCATGCCAAGAACACATGTCAGACACTCACCGAGCTGCATCTTCATTGGGGATGTTGCATACAAACAGGGTAAAATACAGGGGTAAACGCCTCGTTTAAAAACAGGACACCTTACATCCAGCATACCACATGGATATCCAGAGGCAACATGAAACACAATAACGACAAGGATTAGCAAAACATAACATTAAGTACATTTTCCTGACAAAATCCCACCAACAACTGACCCATCAGCATTAGAGGGGTCCATAAAACAGCCTGTGGGTACTGGGGAGGGGATAGTTACGGAAGTGAACATGAGCGGGATCTGCTACCAAAATGCTACCCCCTTTAGCATTTTTGGACGACACTGGCCAGCAGCACGTCGGTTTCTCGATAACCAACGCTTTGCTTACCAGAATGAGGCGTGTACGGGAAACGTGGATGGGCCAACTTACCTGTATTCAGGGGTCCGAGTCACCTCCGCAGCAACATCACCTCCAGATGACATGTCCCGACAGAAGAGCTCCAAAGGAGTGGAAGGAAGATGGATAAGGGGACAACACACACAGGCTATCGTACAAACACCCTCCAAAAACCGACAGAACTGCCGTCGGCTAAATAATGCCACAACAGTAGTTAAAAGGAATAAAATAAAGTTTAATAGTTAAAACTTCCACCAGGAAAGAGAACATGCATCAGCCAACACAAATTTCCAAGAAGGCCAGATAGCGCCTAACATGCTTGCTTGCAAAAGCCAAGAAAAGGAAAAAGTTAATTTAAATTTAAAAAAATTAAACAGCCCAAAGGTTAAAATAAATATTACATGCATAACATACTCAGAACGGGCTTGATGAATTGCAAGGTAATGCAATCACGATCCGACATGCAGATGTTGAGGCCACGCCAAAACAAAAGGAATTGAAAATTAATTTACACTTTCAAAAAAAAATTAAATGGGATAGAAAATAAAAATAAAAATGATATGCTCGCCGGCGGAAAACACAAGGACATTACCAAAAATCACGAAATTAACATTAACAAGATTACATTAAAAAAAATTAAGTTAATTCACAACACATCTGCTTTCGAGACCCGCGCCAAAATGGACTGACAACGAGACCACAATGCATCACGGTAAACAAAATGTATGGCCACACCAAAAACATGCCGGAACGAAATTACGGCAAACAACTAATAAGATTAAATTTAAACATTAGTAGAAGGAAATGAACGGTGGAAAAAAAACAATTACATCAAAAACTATTAATGCAAGTCGTTTTAAAACTGGACGGATCTTACATGGATTAAAAAAAAGGACAAACCCAAGCTTGCCAAAGGAAAATAAATAATAATTTAAACGTGAAATAAATTGGAAATGTGTCTCCACAAGGTACTGCCCCCGTAATTGAATTATATAGAGACCACGGTGGCTATATTTGAAATTATAAGGAAAGTTATGGTTGTCATAGTTATGACGTGGGTAGTCATGACGTAAGCACGGATGGCGTATATGTTATGCCAGCAGGCTACTTGAGCTGAGATTCTCAGTGACGTCAGCATTTAGTCGAGAATGTTCCAAGATTTACGACGCAGTCGCAGGAAACGAGGAATTCTGCTGAGGAAGAAACTATGCTATTGGAGGAGAGGTTTGAACCAATGAACGATAGTTTAAAGGAAGACGGAGATTGCTGAAACTATGGTATTTTTATTACTTTTGGAATGCAGAATTGTGGAAATCCATTTGCAGTAGAAGCATTGATTTGGAATTTTGGTGAAATTTATTTTCAGTTTTTGAATTTTGAAAATCCGTCATGTATTAACGAAGTTGGAACTTTTAGCGATGACGTAGTATCACGCTTTGGAAGGGATGGAAACGCCCCTCGAGAAGTTAATAAAAGGGCTTGCGGAGAAGAGAGGAGTCTTCTTTCGTTCTCTGATCATTCTGAGATCTCATTCTCAGATCATCGAAGTCTATTGTGAAAGTTCTTTTCTTTTACATTCATTATAGTGAGACGTCGAAGTGAACAGCAGTGAAAAGAATCGTCTTTATAACGCGTGGCGAGGCCACTATATTAACGAGATCCAAGTCAAACTAGGTGAAGTTGAAACGGACCTTAGAAAGCTTCTACAAGTTTAGCTTCGAACAGTTAGCGGTCACCGATAAGCTAATTGTATTGTGCAGTGCTACATGCAGTTATAGAGAAAAGCTGAACAATTTCGACCGATTAGTTTAAAAGATATTAGCAGTTTTATAGGACATACAAAAGTGATTATCTCGCCACAGGAGAAGCACTTTTGTATAGCCAGAATCAACGCAACGGCTGACGCTGCGAGTGGAATAGAAAGACTTCAGATTGCTTGGTTACACAACGATACAGTATAATAGAGCAATTGAATACGGCAGTTTGTTCTTCTGACACTACAACCGAAGAGCAGATGGAAGGCTAAAAGGGCTTATTGCAATTGGGACATACTTCAACGGAGTAAGATAGCGACATGGAACTTCGCTAATTGCTATTCCACAAGCGAACATGCGGTGAATACCATCTACACCCATGTTTCGTAATTAAAGGCTGAATACCATCGAACAGCCTTAGAAACAATTTCATACTCTGAATATGAATAATTTCTTCGGAAATTTCTACAAAACTTCATGATGATTGTCTACTGGAACTTCAGGGAATTTTTCAAGAGAGGTCAGGGATATCCCGACTCACAAAGAAGATTATTGCCGGAAGGATGTCTATTCGTCTTCAAGGAGCAGAGCGATTCACGGAGAAGGAAGCAGTTCGATTCTCCGAGGGTGCTATTTCCTATTTCGAGGATGGAGCTCAGCTGTTACGTGGTGAAATGGATCCATCAGCAGTCTTCTTTGGGGAATTTTCCTCTGGAACGTCAATCGGCAGATAAGGTAGTCGTGAACGTTTATTGTATTTGAGTTTACTAATAATGTTTGAGCAACCATTTTTCCCATATTTTTATCCTCATGTTTTTTGCCCTATTTTCTTGTTGAGATTCTTATTCTCAGTACACCTTGATGAGTTTTGCATTTTTCGACGATTTATTAAGACATTGTTATGTCATGGGCATAGTTAACGATTTTGAATCAGTTGAGACTGATATTTAGATTTTTCAGTAATTAATATTTTTGTAGTCACGATTTGACTGTAAGTTAATGATTTTTATGGCAGATTTAAATTCAGACAGCGTGTCATTTTATTAAAGTAATTCTACCCCAGTTTAATTACTTTGACCAATTTTCTGTCATCATCAAGAAGGAAGAACATTTAAATGATTTTAGAGCGTTAAAATCTCTTACGTTGTCGACGATCTTGGAAATACTAGTCGTTATTTGTATTGATTGCAACACAGACATTTATCGTCAGTTATGAATGCACATTGCATTATAGACACTTTTGTGAAAGAGTAACTTTAATAAGGAATTATTGAATGCATTAAAGTCAAGTACTTTTGTTAGGAGTTTTTCTCAATTAGAGATTTATATAACGATGTTTGCATTCCCCAGTCTAATTGGATTCTATTCGACTACTTTGCATTTTAGTCGCACTTTATTTGAAGATAGTATTTTCATACTACAATTTTCTTTTAAGATGTTAATCTTAAATTTTGATAGACCAGACAGGCGTATATAAGCGTATTCACTATTAAATTTGTTTGTGATTGGCAAATTTTGACTTCATTTCGGTTCATGAATGAAATCCACGAAGGTTAAATAGAAAAACAGTTTTGAAACAATTAATGATTATAAAATTTTTAAGTGGAACTATGAATGTATAATCGCTAGTGCAGCGCGTGTTGAAAGACGCTGAGATATAATGCCCTTGAATATGAAGGAGGTTCCCACAGGAATAAATGTTAAAGAATTATTTGTGGAAGTTTTGTAAGTTATGTGGAAGTTTTTAATGCCATATAGATTAATATATGATGAGTTTGGGCATATTTTTAATGCAGATTGTGCATTAACTTGTTAGCGAAGGATTTTCCGCTGGAGTAAGATTGTCATAGTTCGTTGAAAATTAATCAAGTGAGTTACTGTTATAATTAACACGAGTTTTGAAAGAATTTGAGATAAGATTTTGAATGAAGGTTGCCGTCACAAATCATTATTAAAACCTTTATTAAACCAGATTGTGACATTAATATGTATAACTAACCTTCATTGGTCGATTATATTAAACACGATTATAAAAATTACCAACCGAATGAACATGTGGCTAATGTATTTCTTAAATTAATAATTTAAACAATTTAAATGTTAATATTGTAAATAATTGCTGTAAATATTTTTGAAAATAATGTGGAACGAGAGTGATGTTAAAGGCGTGCTTATAATATTTTTATTGTCTTTGACAAATATTATAAACAATTTCTAATTGTTATAAATAATTTGTGTGATTTTGTTATAAACATTTAAGAGCTAATTAAACATTTGGATTGAAGTTAACAAGTTTAAGAAATTAACAAAATGATCCAATAGGATGTGAGCAAAGTACTTGAAAGATTTGCGTAAATATAATGTGAGTTGTCTTATAGACATTTAAAAGCTTGAGAGTGCAGGCTGTATTCTTACGTAACATAGCATGTGAGAAGGGAGTGCATTTGACCAGTATGCAACAGGCTGAGGGTAGCCCGCAGCTGTGCCAACATATGGTTCTCAGAGAGTGAGGTCGTACACACTCTGGCCTTGCGACTATAAATACCATTCTCATGTTTATTAAAAGGAAACCAAATGCTCTATATATGTCACACCCTGACGTCCTTCTCCAATCCAATAGTGTTATGAATATTACGTTATTTGAAGCTCTTGGGAGCTAAAATGTTTAATATCGTGTTGTATGATAAATTTTGCAAGTCCTACTGGAGGACGTAGTCAGATTGACTTGGGCTACTGATAGCCACGTATATTTTGTTGTGTTATCAAAATCATACCCTTTATTAGAAATAAAGCTTTTGTACAGTTCAAAGTTCTCGTCTTCGTTTTGGTTCATTTTTAAATGTCATGGTGGAGGTTATTGTGTGAACAGACTTTAGTGATCCTGTTGTCAACTCAAACCCCGAGATAATTAAGAGGTAAGTAACGGTAAGTATGAACCCCCGTCTATTTTGGTGTGTTCCACAATGATTTCCTGTGAACTTCTGTGCTCTTATCTCGATAGTATCTGTCAGTGCCATTTTCATTGATGTAACTGTGCCGGTGCGATTGATAATTGGCAATCCGATCGAGGGGGCGGATATCTGACAGCCTACTATCCAGGTAAACGGGGACAGAAAGATTGGCGCCCAACGTGGGGCTCGATTCAACAAAACTGGATTACCAGGTTGAACGCCAGTAAGAGTGGCAAACCTAAAACGTAGGGTTCGATTAGACTCAAATAAAGAGGTTGATTCTTTGTTAGATGTCTAGGCCAATTGTAGAATTTAAGAGTGTGATTATATAGGAATTAAATGTTGTATTGTGTTAGGAAAATTACACTCAGAAAAGATCAGATCTTATACAACTTGAGAAAGGTTAAATGGGCAGGAAACTTAGAAAAATCGCCTATGATCTGGAATCTTATTTTATTTGACCGGCTTATGACATTTTAGTCATATTAAAGATAAAATTAAATTATTTGGATTGTAAATGTAAATTATTTGTGTTAGGATATTTTAAAATGAGCCAGAGAAATTTGAACATGTGCTTGAGTTTGTTTCAACATGAAGTATCGTCGAAGGTTAATTATAAAGTAGTTATAAGTTAGATTTAAGACAGAAAATTGATCAAATTTATATATGGTGAAAAGTGTTGCTCAAATGTTGTTATTTTGCTCTTTTGATGTATGTCCCTACAGCAATCCATTTTTGAATAATATTGTAATGGCAGATGAAAGTTTGAAGAAAATGTTAGAGGAGATGTCTGCTAACATGAAGCAGATGATGGAGGAAAATGCTAGTAATATGTCTGCTAATTTGAAAGCTAGCATGACTAGTAGTATGAAGCAGATGCTGAATGAAAGCATGAAGGAGAATGTTAGTAATATGTCTGCTAATTTGAATAGTAGTATGAAGGAGATGGAAGCAAGGAATAATAGTCGAATGGAGGAGAATGCTAGTAATTTGAAAGCTAGCATGGGTGAAAGTTTGAAGGTTCTTCAGACTAGTGCTGCTAATTTGGAGGATAATATGTCGCGTTTACAGATTAATACCCTAGGAATTGAGAATACTGTAACTGACATCCGCACAGATGTATCTAATGTGCATAAAAGTGTTGATGATGTTAAAAATGATGTGTCTAAGGTACAGAAAGACCTTACAATGTTAAATCTAGATGTAGCTAATGTCCGAGGGGATATTTCTTGTGCTAGAGCCGAAGTTGTTGTTGTCAAAAACGATGTAGCGACTGTCCAAGACAAGGTCGAGGAAGTCCAAAAAGAAATTCAAAAAGCTAGAACTGATGTATCCAATGTTCAGGTAGACATTAATAACATTCATGCGGATATAACTGAGGTGCAAAGTGACATAACTAAGATTCAGGTAGAGGTCAACACAGTTTTCGTAGATATCACTAAAGTCCAAACTGATGTAGATAAAGTCAGGGAAGAAATCGAAAACTCAAAAACTCTTTGTACGCGTAATATAACTGCATTAGCGACTAGGTTAGTCGATGAATCAGTTAGAACAACAACGTCTTTAGCAGAGTTGAAGTATGATGTAGAGGTCATGAGAACCCAGGTATTAGACCACAATAGAGTATTAAAAGAGGATATCGAAGTAGACATAGCCGAAATGTTAACAGCAAACGTAGCGGTATGGAAAGACGAGTGGAATAAGTCAAGTGGGGAACATGTAACCCAAATTCAGGAAAGGATTGAAAGAAAACTTGCCAGTACGCAGATAGAAATTAACAATGAAGTAGTACAGATTAGGAAAGATTTAAGCGTCAGGATAAATTCGCTATCCGAAAAACAAGTTGACGATAGAACACAACTAGATCAGGATATGCAAACTTTAAAATCTACATTAGAGGATCAAATTCATAAAGTTGTCTCGGATGTAAATGAAACGACGAGTAAACTGAAAAATTTGAAGTTAGGAGAGGCTAGTTTAATGGAGAACTACAAAGAAGAGATAGTCAAGAAAGTCTTAACAGAAATCACTGACAAGGATACAGAAGGCTTAGCTTGCGAATTGAATAGGAATTATGCTAGAAGACATAACCTAGAGCCAGAAGAAAGAGACGTGACTCCTGAAGAACGTGTATCCAGATTCAGAGAGGAGGATGACGAGAGGAATATGGAACCTGAGTGGAACTATCGAGATAGTGGGAAAAACTATCCGGATTCATATCCGAGGAACGTGACGGTCATTAGGAATTTCGAAGACAAACCACAAAAATTCAGTAACACTGATAGTTTGACACCTATAGAGTATGTAAGGAATCTCAAAGATTATTTCATCGAAGCTCACATTCCCAGAGAGAGAGAGATGAAGATAGTAGAGAGATATCTGATTGGAGGACCCCTTGAATGGTTTAGCGCATTTAGATACACATTCAGTAACTTTGACGAGTTTGCAGAGGCATTAATCAAACGATTTTGGTCCATAGAAGCGCAGAATTCGTTAAGAGCGGAGGTGTATTCAAGAAAATACTCAGGTACTCTTCCAACGAGGTACGCTGATTTCTTTACGAGTCAGTTGTCCCGCTTGAGATTTTTGCAACCCCCATTGTCCACGGAGCAACTAATAGATGCGATTTCTCGTATGCTGCCAGTTGAGGTGAGGAGACTTATAATTTCGTCCAACATCAGGGATTTATCCAGCATGGATGAATTACTGAGAAGATTAGACTACACAAGTCCAATGCCTAACGTAGTCCAGAAAGGTCAAAGGCAGGAGTTTAAAGAAATCAATACGGTATACATAGACCAAGTCCAACAAACTGACAAGCCAGAGCAGGAGAAAACTGACAATGTAGGTCCTCACAGGAATAATCAGTTTAGAAATTACAGATCACAAGGTTACCGACCGTATCAACAGAGAAGAGGTTGGAACTACAACCGAGGAAACTACAATGGAAGAGGCAGATATTACAACAATAATGGGTATAACCGTAACTATAATAGGAATAACCAAAACCAAAATAGAAACCAGAATACTCAAGGTCAGGTTATGACACCTGATCAGTATCAGCAAAGAGAAAAGGAAAGCCAGCAATACTTAAAAGAATTAAGGGATAAAGAAGCTGACAATCAAAAGAAAAGGCAGGATGTTGTAATCGATCCTGGGCCTTCTACGAGCCAACAGAATTTTGAGGTCGGTAACACAAAAAAAAAACGCCGATTTCTCAACGTCAGTGAGAACCTGTAAATACATTAACCACACACAACCCAGAGTAGAAGAAATTTATGATTAAGGAACATAGAGGAAATATCATACTAGAGTAAGCCAGTAATAATTCAATTTCGTGTTCAAGAGAGTTGAGATACTTGTAACATTGGGTTTAAAAACAATTTGCAACTGTTTTTAAAACGTGGTGAGAGGAGAATGCCCCCGTAATTGAATTATATAGAGACCACGGTGGCTATATTTGAAATTATAAGGAAAGTTATGGTTGTCATAGTTATGACGTGGGTAGTCATGACGTAAGCACGGATGGCGTATATGTTATGCCAGCAGGCTACTTGAGCTGAGATTCTCAGTGACGTCAGCATTTAGTCGAGAATGTTCCAAGATTTACGACGCAGTCGCAGGAAACGAGGAATTCTGCTGAGGAAGAAACTATGCTATTGGAGGAGAGGTTTGAACCAATGAACGATAGTTTAAAGGAAGACGGAGATTGCTGAAACTATGGTATTTTTATTACTTTTGGAATGCAGAATTGTGGAAATCCATTTGCAGTAGAAGCATTGATTTGGAATTTTGGTGAAATTTATTTTCAGTTTTTGAATTTTGAAAATCCGTCATGTATTAACGAAGTTGGAACTTTTAGCGATGACGTAGTATCACGCTTTGGAAGGGATGGAAACGCCCCTCGAGAAGTTAATAAAAGGGCTTGCGGAGAAGAGAGGAGTCTTCTTTCGTTCTCTGATCATTCTGAGATCTCATTCTCAGATCATCGAAGTCTATTGTGAAAGTTCTTTTCTTTTACATTCATTATAGTGAGACGTCGAAGTGAACAGCAGTGAAAAGAATCGTCTTTATAACGCGTGGCGAGGCCACTATATTAACGAGATCCAAGTCAAACTAGGTGAAGTTGAAACGGACCTTAGAAAGCTTCTACAAGTTTAGCTTCGAACAGTTAGCGGTCACCGATAAGCTAATTGTATTGTGCAGTGCTACATGCAGTTATAGAGAAAAGCTGAACAATTTCGACCGATTAGTTTAAAAGATATTAGCAGTTTTATAGGACATACAAAAGTGATTATCTCGCCACAGGAGAAGCACTTTTGTATAGCCAGAATCAACGCAACGGCTGACGCTGCGAGTGGAATAGAAAGACTTCAGATTGCTTGGTTACACAACGATACAGTATAATGGAGCAATTGAATACGGCAGTTTGTTCTTCTGACACTACAACCGAAGAGCAGATGGAAGGCTAAAAGGGCTTATTGCAATTGGGACATACTTCAACGGAGTAAGATAGCGACATGGAACTTCGCTAATTGCTATTCCACAAGCGAACATGCGGTGAATACCATCTACACCCATGTTTCGTAATTAAAGGCTGAATACCATCGAACAGCCTTAGAAACAATTTCATACTCTGAATATGAATAATTTCTTCGGAAATTTCTACAAAACTTCATGATGATTGTCTACTGGAACTTCAGGGAATTTTTCAAGAGAGGTCAGGGATATCCCGACTCACAAAGAAGATTATTGCCGGAAGGATGTCTATTCGTCTTCAAGGAGCAGAGCGATTCACGGAGAAGGAAGCAGTTCGATTCTCCGAGGGTGCTATTTCCTATTTCGAGGATGGAGCTCAGCTGTTACGTGGTGAAATGGATCCATCAGCAGTCTTCTTTGGGGAATTTTCCTCTGGAACGTCAATCGGCAGATAAGGTAGTCGTGAACGTTTATTGTATTTGAGTTTACTAATAATGTTTGAGCAACCATTTTTCCCATATTTTTATCCTCATGTTTTTTGCCCTATTTTCTTGTTGAGATTCTTATTCTCAGTACACCTTGATGAGTTTTGCATTTTTCGACGATTTATTAAGACATTGTTATGTCATGGGCATAGTTAACGATTTTGAATCAGTTGAGACTGATATTTAGATTTTTCAGTAATTAATATTTTTGTAGTCACGATTTGACTGTAAGTTAATGATTTTTATGGCAGATTTAAATTCAGACAGCGTGTCATTTTATTAAAGTAATTCTACCCCAGTTTAATTACTTTGACCAATTTTCTGTCATCATCAAGAAGGAAGAACATTTAAATGATTTTAGAGCGTTAAAATCTCTTACGTTGTCGACGATCTTGGAAATACTAGTCGTTATTTGTATTGATTGCAACACAGACATTTATCGTCAGTTATGAATGAACATTGCATTATAGACACTTTTGTGAAAGAGTAACTTTAATAAGGAATTATTGAATGCATTAAAGTCAAGTACTTTTGCTAGGAGTTTTTCTCAATTAGAGATTTATATAACGATGTTTGCATTCCCCAGTCTAATTGGATTCTATTCGACTACTTTGCATTTTAGTCGCACTTTATTTGAAGATAGTATTTTCATACTACAATTTTCTTTTAAGATGTTAATCTTAAATTTTGATAGACCAGACAGGCGTATATAAGCGTATTCACTATTAAATTTGTTTGTGATTGGCAAATTTTGACTTCATTTCGGTTCATGAATGAAATCCACGAAGGTTAAATAGAAAAACAGTTTTGAAACAATTAATGATTATAAATTTTTTAAGTGGAACTATGAATGTATAATCGCTAGTGCAGCGCGTGTTGAAAGACGCTGAGATATAATGCCCTTGAATATGAAGGAGGTTCCCACAGGAATAAATGTTAAAGAATTATTTGTGGAAGTTTTGTAAGTTATGTGGAAGTTTTTAATGCCATATAGATTAATATATGATGAGTTTGGGCATATTTTTAATGCAGATTGTGCATTAACTTGTTAGCGAAGGATTTTCCGCTGGAGTAAGATTGTCATAGTTCGTTGAAAATTAATCAAGTGAGTTACTGTTATAATTAACACGAGTTTTGAAAGAATTTGAGATAAGATTTTGAATGAAGGTTGCCGTCACAAATCATTATTAAAACCTTTATTAAACCAGATTGTGACATTAATATGTATAACTAACCTTCATTGGTCGATTATATTAAACACGATTATAAAAATTACCAACCGAATGAACATGTGGCTAATGTATTTCTTAAATTAATAATTTAATCAATTTAAATGTTAATATTGTAAATAATTGCTGTAAATATTTTTGAAAATAATGTGGAACGAGAGTGATGTTAAAGGCGTGCTTATAATATTTTTATTGTCTTTGACAAATATTATAAACAATTTCTAATTGTTATAAATAATTTGTGTGATTTTGTTATAAACATTTAAGAGCTAATTAAACATTTGGATTGAAGTTAACAAGTTTAAGAAATTAACAAAATGATCCAATAGGATGTGAGCAAAGTACTTGAAAGATTTGCGTAAATATAATGTGAGTTGTCTTATAGACATTTAAAAGCTTGAGAGTGCAGGCTGTATTCTTACGTAACATAGCATGTGAGAAGGGAGTGCATTTGACCAGTATGCAACAGGCTGAGGGTAGCCCGCAGCTGTGCCAACATATGGTTCTCAGAGAGTGAGGTCGTACACACTCTGGCCTTGCGACTATAAATACCATTCTCATGTTTATTAAAAGGAAACCAAATGCTCTATATATGTCACACCCTGACGTCCTTCTCCAATCCAATAGTGTTATGAATATTACGTTATTTGAAGCTCTTGGGAGCTAAAATGTTTAATATCGTGTTGTATGATAAATTTTGCAAGTCCTACTGGAGGACGTAGTCAGATTGACTTGGGCTACTGATAGCCGCGTATATTTTGTTGTGTTATCAAAATCATACCCTTTATTAGAAATAAAGCTTTTGTACAGTTCAAAGTTCTCGTCTTCGTTTTGGTTCATTTTTAAATGTCATGGTGGAGGTTATTGTGTGAACAGACTTTAGTGATCCTGTTGTCAACTCAAACCCCGAGATAATTAAGAGGTAAGTAACGGTAAGTATGAACCCCCGTCTATTTTGGTGTGTTCCACAATGATTTCCTGTGAACTTCTGTGCTCTTATCTCGATAGTATCTGTCAGTGCCATTTTCATTGATGTAACTGTGCCGGTGCGATTGATAATTGGCAATCAGATTGAGGGGGCGGATATCTGACAGCCTACTATCCAGGTAAACGGGGACAGTACGAAGAAAAGAGCACAGAATTAAAATAAACCAGGAAACGTAATAAAAACAACAATAAAATTAGACCAATAAAACAAAAGAGAAACAGAAATAAAATATTACTATAAGAAGATATCGGAGCTCCATAACATAAAATAATTAAATAAATTAAATTTTAAAAAAACGTACCTTACATCCTTCTCCGTGGAGACACAAAAATAATAAAATAATTAACACATAATTTTATGTTATTACATGTGCTTCACAAAAAATGGCAAACCCCGGCACATGCGTTGTTTGGGTCACAATCACAGGTCACATTCCACACGTCCACTTCACGGCGAAACGATGAAAATTCATAGCCCGAAGAGAACAGGCAATTCCTTTTTCTAGAATATATATATATATTTTGTAGAGAATGAGGGCTTAAAGCCCCCATTAGTGGAGACACCTTTTACGACCAGATAGGTTGATGTTTACTTCACGACCTCTAATGGACTCCACAAAAATGGCGGAGAATCGCTCGTCATTTTTCGAACTGTCTTCATGTAAATAAATATTGTCCAATCAGAGAAAGACACATCAAAACAACAATGTCATTAATAAGTTCATAATTTGGCGGTATCAAGAATACACACCGTTCTTTGTTTTATGACGTAGAATCATAATTGTCTTTCAATTATGTCATGCGTATATAGAGTTTATAAGGCGAAGCCCACACCACCTATTGGGGAGACACAGGAACTACTTGCAATCTCTCCAAGACCGACAGGCGCTACCATCTCGTGTTCAGAATGGGAAGCAAGTCACCAGGCGGTCGTTTCAAACTTCAAGAACAGCGTCCCAGATTACATACATGTTTGAAATGGTAGAGACGTGCCCTTGCACGTATCAACAATATTTGAATACAATTTGGATAAAATGCTCAAATTACCTAAAAAAGGAAATTGAGGTAATTCAGAATAGAGCCATAAGAAATATGTATAACTACCCTTTTTTAACACCAACCAATCACCTTTATATTACGAGTAATATTCAACCTGTAGCCCTAAATGCAGAAATCAAATCAAATGTATTGATGTACCAAATCCTTCAGGAAGGTATCCACACAAATTTAAACTTCACTAAACAATCTGATTTGCACGCTTACAAAACTAGACGTGCAGATGACATATCACTTTTCCATATCAATTCCAAACAATATGGCAGTAATAGCATTAAGTATAGTGCCTTTGTCAAGTTCAATAGACTACCAGAAAATATAAAAATTGCACCTAGCCTACCAATCTTTAAAAGGAGGCTAAAACAGTTTATGTGGAATGATTATAAAATGCCAGTTTGTAGAAATTCCAAAATCTGAGAAGACAAAAGAAGACTACATTGTGTGCAAAAACTTATGAAAGCTACAAAATGTTGTACACACATCAAAAAAAGTTTTGCATCACCTCGGTTCCAAGAGTTCCGGAACCGTTAAATACAAAGGGAATAGAGATCAACACAAACAACATTTCAGCTCGTTTTATTGCTCATGAGACCCACACATTGCATGTTGTACCATCATACAGCTAGACTTTCAGCATTTGTGGTCCAGATTGCAGTACACACCACTACCTCTAATACCCAGTAGCACGTCCTCTTGCATTGATGCATGCCTGTATTCGCCGTGGCATACTATCCACAAGTTCATCAAGACACTGTTGGTCCAAATTGTCCCACTCCTCAACGACAATTCGGCGTAAATCTCTCAGAGTGGTTGGTGGGTCAAGACGTCCATAAACAGCCCTTTTCAACATATCCCAGGCATGTTCGATAGGGTTCATGTCTGGCGAACATGCTGGCCACTGTAGTCGAGCGATGTCGTTATCTTGAAGGAACGCATTCACAAGATGTGCACGATGAGGTCGAGAATTGTCGTCCATGAAGACAAATGCCTCTCCAATATTCTGCCGATATGGTTGCACTATGGGTCGGAGGATGTCATTCAGGTATCGTAAAGCCGTTTCGGAGCCTTCCATGACCACCAGTGGCGTACGTCGGCCCCACATAATGCCACCCCAAAACATCAGGGAACCACCACCTTGCTTCACTCGCTGGACAGTGTGTCTAAGACGTTCAGCCTGACCAGGGTGCCTCCAAACACGTCTCCGACGATTGTCTGGTTGAAGGCATATGCGACACTCATCGGTGAAGAGAACGTGATGCCAATTCCGTGGGGTCCATTCAGCATGTTGTTGGGCCCATCTGTACCGCGCTGCATGGTGTCGGGGTTGCAAAGCTGGACCTCGCCATGGACGTCGGGAGTGAAGTTGCGCATCATGCAGCCTATTGCGCACAGTTTGAGTTGAAACACGACGTCCTGTGGCTGAACGAAACGCATTATTCAACATGGTGGCATTGCTGTCAGGGTTCCTCCGAGCGGCAATCCGTAAGTAGCGGTCATCCACTACAGTAGTAGCCCTTGGGCGGCCTGAGCGAGGCCTGTCATCGACAGTTCCTGTATCTCTGTACCTCCTCCATGTCCGAACAACATCGCTTTGGTTCACTCTGAGACGCCTGGAAACTTCCCTTGTTGAGAGCCCTTCTTGACACAAAGTAACAATGCGGACGCGATCGAACTGCGGTATTGACCTTCTAGGCATGGTAGAACTACAGACAACATGAGCAGCGTACCTTCGTCCTGGTGGAATGACTGGAACTGATCAGCTGTCGTACCCCCTCCGTCTAATAGGCCCTGCTCATGCATGGTTGTTTACATCTTTGAGCAGTTTTAGTGACATCTATGAACAGTCAAAGGGACTGTATCTTGGATACAATATACACAGTCAACGTCTATATGCCGGAGATCTGGGAACCGAGGTGATGCAAAACTTTTTTTGATGTGTGTATATATTTTCATACTGAAAACTTTGTAAACTTAACATTGAATTGTAATTTGTCGCCAACAAGATAAAACTGTACTGTCGGAAACAAAACACAATTTAGCGACACAGCCAAGCTAGATAAAAAAGGGGGGAAATTAGGGGGTTATTAATAGGTAAATGTTATCTGGATCAGGTGTACGATGTACTTTTCTTCTGCAATAAACCAAGGCCCATATTCGCGGCAGTATTAAAGGTGCCGGGACGTCCTCATAAGACCGTCAACGCTTAGTTCGAATGGGTTATGCTCCACGCGTGGCGAGGGCTAATCCACGGTCTTTAATAGTTGTAGACCCACCTCATTCAATAACATACATCTTATCTAGGTTGGCAACACCTCACATAAACACATCGCTATCACTCCCCACAGCACGTAGGAGCAGGGGGGAGAAAGGAGGGAAAAACCAGTCGTTAAGATAACCACCGCAGTCGACCGCACAGTGAGTTCCAGTGAGCACGAAAACTGCGAGTAGCTGTTGTACGGAAGACAATCAGATAAGTTGTTAGCCTAAAATTTTATAGTTTAACCATAGTTTACAACCATATAATCTCTCTAAAGTACAATCTACGGATAGCTATCACCATTTAGCATTTCACCTAACATATATACTGCATTTAGCATACACTGACAGTTGCAGTACCAATACTGCAACTAAATAATTGTACATATTGTAAATATTTTCACCTGTATTTCAAACATAGATTTTGTAGCCTAAGTGTAATGGATCTGATGATGATCGCTTGACGATCGAAACTGGTCATCCTAGTGTTTTATTAATCTCATGTAATTTATTTCAGGATTAGGGCATAACCCATCTCTTTTGGGTACATTCATGTTGACCGACTGAAAAGCACTAAACTCTTGTTTACTAAGGCAACACTGAAAATATGGCTTCAAACACCACAATGTAATTTTATGTAGACGCAACGGGAAAGAATATGTATTTACATTTCGGGTACGTTATTATTGCCCCGCTGCGCTGGTCTGTCTCAACGAGGAACAGCTGACTGCCCCGCTGGTCTGTTTCGATGGGGATGGATGATCGGTTGCGGTCGTGAGTACTCGGGTCGCTTCGTTAGCCCCGCTGGGCTGTCTCTAAGCGCTAGTGGTAGGGGCCAGGGGGATGACAGTTCATAGGGAGCGCGTGGGTCGGGGTAAGGCCCTGTACTGGTTGTTCTGCCAACCAATGAAGCATTAATTTTAGCACTAAGGTTCCGTAGTTGGCACTCATGAACGTTCACATCAAACCGACTGGCGGAAGCGGGAATAATCTGTTTTGATTGATTTTCCTCGTGGTGTTGTTGGTTGTTTTGATTTGTTCAGTATTTTGATTGTTTATTTGAATTGAATTGAGAGTCAATCATGCCATTGCAAGGGAGGAAAAATTGCCAAGTACCGGGATGTAAGAATTATAATGATAGTAAGAACAATACGGCAATTTTCATCTTCCTGGTGTTGACCATGTGTAAAACTAGTGGGCAATATGGACTATTCTCGAGTAAAAATATATAGAGAATAAATGTGTGCATTTCATCTCTTGTTTGTTTTCTTACCCAGTCTCCTTTGCATTGCAATAAAATTTGTAGTTTAGGGCTACGGGGAGGGGTGGGTGGCAGCGGGCATGCTAGGCAAAAAGTGAGGTTATGGCAATGTAGTGTGTGCATTTGGACAGTTTTCTTTATATTCATCGAATATCCCAACAATTCTGTAGAGTATGAGAGCATTTTTAATTAGCCTAGAGGTGAATTAAGCTCTAGAAAGGCATAACTGTGTCCTTCGTGACAAATCTATTGCCAACATTGATATATATCAAAATGTATTATTTTCCTATCTGGACGTATATTTCAGCGCCTAGCGAAAGGCGCAGTTATGTTTGTGTTATTTTCATCAATAATCAATAACTCATCGCAGAACATACTGTTCATTTACGTGTAATAAAGGCTACATTCATATGGCTTTTTACTTTTTATGTTGCCGGACTTGCCAGTACAATCCATAGCCTCAGGCGGTGTTCTCTCTCGGAAATTCTATAACCAAAAGTGACGAATCTCTTATACTTACATAATCCTTGGTAGAGGCCATGTGTACAGCCCGCATTGCTTCATATAATCGCGGTTTTCGCGGTTTGACCATGATCCCGAGTGAATTTTTTGAAAACCTTTATTAGCGAGCACCTATGGCCCCAGAGGAAGCTCCATACCAAATTTAATTCCAATCCATTCGGTGGTTTCTGAGATTTCGTGATGAATGAATGAGTGAGTGAGTGGTATTTGACAAATATATAGTACTAGCTGTTACACGCGGCTTCGCCCGCAATAACATTTGGAATCCCGTTATAACATTAGTTATATAGATAGATAAGCATGGGTCCTAGTGGAAAATAATACTATCACCTGAAACCAAAAATGCATGGGACGAAAAAAAAACATGAAAATGTCATGTTAGTTTCGGACCCTAAAAGATGTGAAAAATATAGTAAAAGTATTAAAATAAACTATTTTTTGAAATTTCATTCGAATCAATTTTCATGTAATTCCTGGGACTTAGAAACTCCGACCAAAAAGTACAAAATCATTAATAACTCCCTAAGTATTCGTCGTGTGATGAAATAGCAAGAGACAAAAAAGATGCAATGTGTTATTGTCTACAACATAGGCCATGTATAATTTTACATATTACCTGTTTTTCCCCCAGAAATTTTCCCCTCCCCATGGGCCCCTTAAATTGGATTTATGAAACAACGGTGAAACACCTATTTACTTATTTTTATGCTGATTTTTTCCGCTGCGTTTCAAACTCCTCGCTTATGTCATTTAAGAGATACACGCTCCGTTAGGAATCCTTCAACCCCCACGTTTCACCCCTTTCACCTCATAATATACACCACATCGAAAAACCCTCGGACACATGTCTTCTTATATCTAATGATGAGTTTATATGCCGAGTATCACATCCCCCAATGAAACCAATCGGGGGATATTGCTATTCAATGAAATGCAGGTCTACCCCCTTAACACCCCTTTAGAACCTGAATATCCAAAAATCCTTTCTTAGTGCGCGTTTGCGGCCCTTGAGGAAGATGCATACCAAATTTCATTCCAATCCGTTCGGTGGTTTCTGAGATTTCGTGATGAATGCATGAGTCAGTCAGTCAGTGAGCGAGTAGTATTTGAGCTTTATATAGTAGATAGATATAAGCATCTTTCCTAGTGGAAAATAATTCTATCACCTGAAACCAAAAATGCATGGGACGAAAAAAACATCAAAATATCATGTTGGTTTCGGACCCTAAAAGACGTGAAAAATATAATAAAGGTATTAAAAAGGCTATTTTTTGAATTTCATTAGAATCAATTTTTATGCCATTCCCGGCCAAAAAGTACAAAATCATTAATAACTCCCTAAGTATTCGTCGTATGATGAAATAGCAAGAGACAAAAAAGATGTAATGTGTTATTGTCTACTACATAGGCCATGTATAATTTTACATATTACCTGTTCCCCCCCCCCCGCCCCAGAATTTCACCCCTCCCCATGGGCTCCTGAAATTGGATTTATGAAAAAAAGGTAAAACACTTATTTACTTATTTTTATGCTGATTTTTTCCGCTGAGTTACAAACTCCTCGCTTATGTCGTTTAAGAGATACACGCCGCGTTAGGAATCCTTCAATCCCCACTTTTCACCCCTTTCACCTCATAATATACACCACATCGAAAAACCCTCGGACACATTGTGCCCGTTTAGACCGGAGTCCGCACGACCACATATGCATTTTACCAATAATCAGTCAGCACGAGAGTCAAAATATCCCGGAGCGCCAGATGGGTTAAAGCAAATCGCAAAAACGACATCAAATTTATAAAAAATGCTTTACTGATTTTTGGCTCAATGCAACAATAAGGATAGAAGGAGATTTAATTGGGTGAAACACATCTGGTAAAATTATCTCAGTTTATTTTAAAGTTAAAATCTGACTGCAAGAATGCTCAAAGCAGCATCATCCACGTGTGGCGATCCACACTCTTATTTACACACAATATACAGAAATCTTCCAAACACATTTGACAATCTTTTTGGAAACACAAGTCCGATTAATAGTCCTGTGGACTGTGTTCCAAAGTTATTAATATTTAATTCCAGTTCAAAATTAATTGTCCATACTGGAAATAACGTTGATCACTGTTTGACTATTTACATGATATTAACACTCGTAGAATAAATGTTTATAGAATTTCTTAGACTTTCATTTGTTTTCCAGTTTTCAAAAATATATCGTTGAAAATATTATCATCATCGAAGCAACACAAATTATTAACACATATTAATAACATCTGAAAAGTATTTGACCATTGAGCATAGCATCGAAGAACTGTGCGAAGCACAACAACAATTAATTGTTCTTCTGACATTAAACATTCGAGAAGTGACTCGATTATGAACTTTAAGTTCCAAACAAAATATATGATTTCTGAATCATCAACTAGATCAATAAATGGTTGAACCATTCAACTATTAGATTTTCCACTTGGCATCATTATGAAAATATTTATATTCATGGCCATTCTTAGCAATTTTTACAACTTGCAATTCTTCGACAGAATGCGGAAATTAGAATTGTAGTTTTATAATGAATTCATTTAGTTCATGGCACTAGGATTGAAAATATCCTTCAAATTATTCGTGGTTAAAGAATTATTTTTAATTGGCAGTGGCCCATTCTATTATTTGTGTAAGAACACAATATTACAACAACAACGGCAAAGGTCTTCCTCTGAAGAAGAATAAACTACTATCATGACAAATCCGGGTTCTAGCAAAATCAAAGTCTAAATGGAATTCGTAAACAAGGTTGAAATAAGAACTGATGGCTTTAAAGAAATAACCTTCGGGTTATTCATACGACGAAATGTGTGGCTCCAATACTCCTACTATAAACCTGAGCCATCGAACCTGCTATTTGATTGATGCTCGAAAAAACCTTCATTCCTGCGACTTAACATGCGCACCTGGGAATGGCATTCAACTACTCCACACACATAAATTATCTTCCCAAAATTTATACAATAAATCAAGCCTCTGCTTGTTATCAACACTGGAAGATTAATAAACTGACAAGTTTATTTTATTTTACCATTCAGTTTAACCCGTGAATTTACCATACATATGAAAAGCTTCATTTCACTTTCGAGTGTATTTACGTCATGATTTTATATAAATACAACAATATCCTATTTGATACAAATATCATTTGCTTCCCGTTTCATGCCTCTCCGTGTTATCTGAAACATATACTTTGCTCATTGCAAATATCAACTGTTCAACCAGAACTGAAATGTTGGTTGAATGCGGGCTTGCGCTAACCACTCTCCTTCGGAAAATCTCCTGTTCCAAACTAGAAATGTTTAAACTACTTCATAGGCTCTTTCTCAATACATATGATTATTAGAAAATATAATATCCAAGAATTATTTAGAAAAATTATAATAATTATTATTATTAGTGGATTATTATTATTAATATTATTATTTCAAATATGTTTGATTATCATCTCATTATGTGAGAATCCACATGTTCGAACCTTCGAATATGGAAAAAATATCCATTCCTCAACAAAAATAAATTTAACTTTTACAGTTACATCGGCTGATTACCGTGATTTCCCAAAAATATGAAAAATTCAAATAAATGCTCGAAATGCTCGGTCATCGATCCTAAACTGTTCTGAGTGCTGAAAATACTCAGAATAACTCGAATAAGTCTTGCGTAAATCATTACAAGCTTTAAATACGACGAAAAAAATGTGTTGGTCATCTGCAGAAAAATAGTTTGTTCCAATTAGCTAGGCATAATATAATTCAAATGTGGCTTACATTTCTTGATGGTCTTGAAGTGTAGTAAACCTGGTCTGTACCAGATTTATCCATAGACATGCCCTATCGGACAAGCACGTATAATCCTTGTATCGGCCGCCATTGTAGACCCACAATTCGTCTAGTCAGACATAGTGGTAGTATCTTTCGACGTTTGAATAAACTGTGGTTCCATTTTAATATGAGCTTCTATCAAGCCATAACAGTTTGTTGAAATAGGGTCAGATCTAAGTGATCTCTTCTTAAATATGTCAGTTGTAACATAACTCACTGTAATCTCATCAGTACAAGAAAAACGTTGACAGTCTAAGCAGTTAACGGCTGTTCTGAAGATCGTTCCCTGGGCATGGTTTATATATCACCATCTGCCATGCGCTAGACAACTTGCAGTTTCCCTTGCGTAGACTAATGAACGCTACCGTTATAGACTAGTCTTCAATGTACTGACAGATCGAAGTGGTTAACTAGTTACAAAAATGAAAACTGACTTGAAATGGATTTAAACATCCAAGTATTAAGTTACTATTGGACTGTGACAAAATACTATTTGCTAGACAAAGTCTAGCATATGTCCTTTTGGAAATATAAATATTTCCACCAATGTCTGTAGAAATCAATCACCTCAGTGATTCTCCTCACCAGAAACTTGCTAAGTTCCAACTCGTTTGCGCAGCACTTCTCGTGACTATCACGATTTGAAAAGAACTTCTGCGTAGATACGGCAACCATGTGCCTTGGCTCAGCGTAGACGCAACTTGCTTGCCAAGTGCTTGTGTTAGAATGAACTGACCATGCCTGCTCCAGCTGGCTTTTATTCAAAACGCTCAGGGTCACGCGTCATCGCCTGATATCTGGAAATCCTCATATCTCTTGAATCCCTGGTCCGATTTACTTGATACTAATTGCATTCTCTTTCATTTGGCCGTGCCAGTAATCTGATCCCAGTCTCAAGTCTCTACTCCATAGTTAACTATTTAATCAATAAATAGCCTCCACCTCTGCTGTTACTCGCTACGTCACTTGACATCCAACTATCGGTAAAATCCTTCGAAATGCTTCTCGAAGCAATGTAGCGCGATATTCAAATATCTGAACTTTCAAAAGCGGCTACAGCCTTTCCCTTGATATCTAGGTGTCTGAAACTTGGAATACCCATTCCTAGAGTTGGGCACAACATGTCTTCAAATTTCTAATGATGAGTTTATATGCCGAGTATCACATCCCCAATGAAACCGCAGGTCTACCCCCTTAACACCCCTTTAGAACCTGAATATCCAAAAATCCTTTCTTAGTGGTCATTTACGGCCCTTGCGGAAACTGCATACCAAATTTCATTCCAATCCGTTCGGTGGTTTCTGAGATTTCGTGATGAATGAATGAGTCAGTCAGTGAGTGAGTGGTATTTGAGCTTTATATCTTCTTATATATAAAAGTGAAAGTCTGTATGTATGTATGTGGGTATGTGGGTGGGTCTGTTCCGGATACAAATCTACACCGTTCCACCAATCTCAACCAAATTTTGCATACACATAGTTTAGGACCCAGAACGAACCGCTGGCTACATGAATTTTCGATAGTCTTTCTCATTCTTCTGATTTCGGCCCTTTTGCACTCAAGCACAGGCAAATCAAATCATAAAATATACTCATGAAGGAATGGCAAGGCAGATAGTTTCCATGGCAACATAGCTCAAGTCGAGACAAGGCCGACTGGTTGCCATTCGCGCTCTGCACTACCGGTATAGAAAATGAGGATCTTTACTTGAAATCCCGTTAGTTACTCAACTACTCACACAGCACTGTCAACCGAGTTTAGCATAACAAAGACTTGACACCATCTTCTACTATATATTTGTCAAATACCACTCACTCACTCATTCATTCATCACGAAATCTCAGAAACCACCGAACGGATTGGAATGAAATTTGGTATGCAGCTTCCTCAAGGGACGCAAATGCTCCCTAAGAGAGGATTTTTGCATATTCAGGTTCTAAAGGGGTGTTAAGGGGTAGACCTGCATTTCATTGAATAGCAATATCTCCCGATTGGTTTCATTGGGGGATGTGATACTCGGCATATAAACTAATCATTAAAAATAAGAATACATGTGTCTGAGGGTTTTTCGATGTGGTGTATATTATGAGGTGAAAGGGGGTGAAAAGTGGGGATTAAAAGATTCCTAACGGAGCGTGCATCTCTTAAACGACATAGACGAGGAGTTTGAAACTCAGCGAAAAAAATCAACATAAAAAGAAGTAAATATGTGTTTGACCGGTTTTTCATAAATCCAATTTATGGGGCCCACGGGGAGGGGTGAAATTCTGGGGGGGGGAACAGGAAAGAAAGTGACCTAACTGATTGACTGGCTGACTCACTCATCAAACTCAGGGGAAAATTAAGTAAGTAAGTAAGTAAATAGCTGTTTGACAGTTTTTTTCTTAAATCAAATTTAAGGGGTTCATGGGGAGGGGTGAATTTCTGAAAAAAGAAAATTGAAAGAAAATGTCCTGACCCACTCACTCACTCATCATCGCCCAGCCAAAATTATTGAAGTTAGAAACATGACAGTTTGGGGATATATTCATTGTTTGTCAAAACCGTCTACCAAGGGAGGGATTTTCGGATAATCAGGTTCTAAAGGGGGTCTTAAGGAGGTTAAACCTGCATTTCATTGAATAACAATATCTCCCGATTGGTTTCATTGGGGGATGTGATACACGGCATATAAACTCATCATTAAAAAGTAAGAAGACACCTGTCTGAGGGTTTTTCGATGTGGTGTATATTATGAGGTGAAAGGGGGTGAAAAGTGGGGATTGAAAGGTTCCTAACGGAGCGTGTATCTCTTAAACGACATAGGTGAGGAGTTTGAAACTCAGCGAAAAAAAATCGGGATAAAAATAAGTAAATATGTGTTTGACAGTTTTTTCATAAATCCAATTTAAGGGTCCCATGGGGAGGGGTGAAATTCTGGGAGGGGGGGGGGCAGAAAAGAAAGTGTCCTAACTGATTGACTGACTGACTCACTCATCAAACTTAGGGGGGAAAAACTGCTTTAAAGTAAGTAAATAGCTTTTCGATAGTTTTTTGAACAATCAAATATAAGAGGTTCATCGGGAGGGGTGAAATTCTGAAGAAAAAAAAATTAAAGAAAATGTCCTGACTCATTCTCTCACTCATCATCGCCCAGCCAAAAATATTGAAGTTGGAAACAAGGCAGTTTGGGGATATGTTCGTTGTATGTCAAAACCGTACACTAAGGGAGGATTTTTGGATATTCAGGTTCTAAAGGGGTCTTAAGGGGGTTAAGCCTGCATTTCATTGAATAACAATATCTCACGAGTGGTTTCATTTGTGGATGTGATACTCGGCATATAAACTAATCATTAAAAATAAGCAGACATGTGTCTAAGGGTTTTTCGATGTGGTGTATTATTATGAGGTGAAAGGGGTGAAAAGTGGGGGTTGAAGGATTCCTAACGGAGAGTGTAGGCCTATCACTTAAACGGCATAGGCGAGAAATTTGAAACTCAGCGAAAAAATCAGCTTAAAAAGTAAGTAAATCGGTGTTCGACCGTTTTTTTTTCATAAATTAATTTAAGGGGCCAATGGGGTGGTGTGAAATTCTGGGGGGAAAAGGAGAGAAAGTGTCCTAACTGACTGACTAACTCACTCACTCATCAAACTCAGGAAAAAAAGACGGCTTAAAAAACAAGTTAATAGGTGTTCAAGCGTTTTTTCATCAATCCAATTTAAGAGGCCCGTGGGGAGGGGTGAAATTCTGGTAAAAATAATTGAAAGAAAATGTCCTGTCTGACTCACTCACTCATCACGCCCAATGTAAACTATTCAAGTTGGATACATGAAATTTTGGGAATATGTTCGCTGTATGTCGAAAACGTCAACTAAGGAATGATTTTTGTTTATTCGGGTTTTAAAGAGGTGTTAAGGGGGTAAACGTGCATTCCATTGAATAACGATATCTCATGAGTTGTTTCTTTGGGGATGTCTTATTCGGTATATAAACTAATCATTAAAAATAATCAGACATATGTCTAAGGGTTTATCGATGTGGTGTATATTAAGAGGTGAAAGGGGTGAAAATTGGGTGTTGAAGGATTCTTAACGGAGCGTGTATTTCTGAAACGACATAGGCGAGAAGTTTGTAATTCGACGGGAAAAACAGCTTTAAATACGAGTAAAGAGGTGTTCGACCGTTTTTCCATAAATCCAATTTAAGGGGCCCTTGGAGAGGGGTGAAATTCTGGGGAAAATAAAAACAGGAAAGAAAGTGTCCTAACTGATTGACTCACTTACTCGCTCATCAAACTCAGGGGGAAAACAGCTTTAAATAAGTAAATAGGTGTTCGACCCTTTGTTTCATAAATCCAATTTAAGGGGTTCATGGGGAGGGGTGAAATTATCAAAAATAATTGAAAGAAAATGTCCTGACTGACTCACTCACTCATCATCGCCCAGCCAAAATTATTGATGTTAGAAACATAAAATGTTGGGGATATGTTCGTTGTATGTCGAAAACGTCCACTAAGGAAAGCGTTTTGGATATTCAGGTTCTAAAGAGGTGTTAAGGGGTAAATGTGCATTTCATTGAATAACAATATCTCACGAGTGGTTTCATTTGGGGATGTGATACTTGGCATATATTCTAATCATTAAAATAAGCTGACACATATCTAATGGCTTTTCGATGTAGTGTATATTATCAGGTGAAAGGGATGAAAAGTGGGGTTTGAAAGATTCCTAACGGAGCGTGTATCTCTTAAACGACATAAGCGAGGTGTTTGAAACTCGGAGGAAATCAATCAGCTTAAAAATAAATAAATAAATAAATAAATAAATATATATATATATATATATACCGTATATATATATATAAAGATAAATAGGTGTTCGACCGTTTTTTCATAAATACAATTTAAGGGGCCTATGGGAAGGGGTGAAATTCTGGAAGAAAAACGTCCACTAAGGAAGGATTTTTGGATGTTCACTCTCATCGACCAACCAAAACTATTAAAGTTAGAAGAATGATATTTTGGGGATATGTTTGTTGTGTGTCGAAAATGTCTACTAAGGAGGGATTTTTGGATATTCAGGTTCTAAAGGGGTGTTAACGGGGTTAAACCTGCATTTCATTCAATAACAATATGACACGACTATGACGCGAGCGAAGCGAGGCTAAAAATGAGATGGTGTGTGTGTATTACTCAATCACGCAAGTACCACTGGTCCGATTTACATGAATTTTACATGGAAGTAGCTGATTTACCTGGTTAACATATAGGTTACTTTTGATTTCAATAATTTGCACTATTTAAAGATGGCGACCATTTTAGTGACGTCACTACACCCTTTGGTTTCAAACTTTCATATTTCCATTTCAAATAAAAAGAGAACGCTAAGAAATAGCAAACTTTTGATGGCATATACGAGGTTTAAAATTACATTTTCTATCCGAAAGGTATCTCCAACGGTTAGCGAGAAAACCTAAATTTGTGCTATAAAACACGGTCAACGCCGAGCGGTGTAGTTGGACAAAATGTTCCATCCTTAATATCCCTCTGCGCAGCATCTCGCCTATCCCCTGTTTGAACTGTCACCTTCACATTTTAATTTATTTATGACGCGTAGCGAAGCACGGGTACTTCAGCTAGTAATAGATAAGGATGGGTCCTAGTGGAAAATAATTCTATCACCTGAAACCAAAAATGCATGGGACGAGAAAAAAAAACATCAAAATATCATGTTGGTTTCGGACCCTAAAAGACATGAAAAATATAATAAAAGTATTAAAAAAAACTATTTTTTGAATTTCATTCAAATCAATTTTTATGTCATTCCTGGGACTTAGAAAATTCCGGCCAAAAAGTACAAAATCATTAATAACTCCCTAAGTATCCGTCGTATGATGAAATAGCAAGAGACAAAAACGATGAATTGTGTTATTGTCTACAACATAGGCCATGCATAATTTTACACTCAGATATATTACGTTCGCCCCCCCCCCCCCATAATTTCACCCCTCCCCATGGACCCCTTAAATTGGGTTTATGATAAAACGGTCAAACATCTATTTACTTATTTTTTATGCTGATTTTTTCCGCTGAGTTCCAAACTCCTCGCCAATGTCGTTTAAGAGATACACTCTCCGTTAGGAATCCTTCACCCCCCACTTTTCACCCCTTTCACCTCATAATATACAGAGTGGCGTACCGACGGGGGGGGGTTAGGGTTAACCCCCCCCCCCCCCCCCGAGACATTAGTTAACATGACTCCTTATATTGTCCCATCAATCACCTGGAAAATGTTTTGAATTGCTGCCTGTGAGGCTTCTTTAGGCTACTCCTTTGTAATATATTTTTAATGTGAACACGTTCTTTACGTGGTAAATGACCTCCACTCAACTCGCAACGAGACTTCTCCACCTTTGGCGCTAGCTACTGGTAATGGCCTGGGGTAAACACCCTTGAACTACATGTTAAATGCCTCGCTGTTCTTCCATTTAAAGCAATAATAACTAACTACACTAGGTGAAATATCAAAATTGTCGTTTTACTGTTAAAGTGTGCGATATGTAACTATCGTAACGCAGCTTCGTGCTGCTTTAAACGTGCATATCTGTGACCAGCCAGATCGTGAGTCGCACTTTTTTATCGAGTTTATTTGTAATGCGTAATGGATCGATTTATTATTAAAAAACAAGAGTAGATGTTACATGCAACACTGCCATTGCAAGTAGCTCATCTTTAAGACTGAAAATGTACTTGAAGAATTATCGGCTACTACCAAGCCGGCTACCGACCAAATACATCGAACAGACTTAGGAGGTTATGCTGGCCAACAGGTGTGTTTACAACATGATTCATGATAATCGCTATTTCTGTAACTGATTTGCATTTCTATGCTTTACCTATTATGTTATACCGGTATTTGTATGGCCTTGGCCTGTGTCAGTACATGTTAATTATTTCAATGTTGTGATTTACTTTTTTCTTTAGATTGATGATTATCTGAAAAATGAACTGTTGGAAAATGCCTGGACACCTGGAAGCAATTTTAATTTCCCTTTATCGGGTCCAAGGAATCTGAAATTTCAGTTGAACTGGTTATCAGAATGGAAATGGCTAGTTTATTCTCCTTCAAAGAACGGAGCCTTTTGTAAATATTGTTCGTTGTTTTGCACCGTTGTTGGGAAACAATCTTCATCGCCAGGTAAACTAGTAAAATTTTTACATGAACTGGAAAAATGCGAAGGAGGATTTCAGAAAACACCAAGAAACCAAGTATCATATGGCATGTACGGAAAAGGCTGCGAACTTTCTCGCCATATACAAAGGTACAAAACCTGCTGTTGACGTAAGCTTGGATAGGGTTGTTCAATCCAACATATTATGCAACAGGGAGAAACTCATACCAATAATTAAATCTGTGATTTTCCTTGCTCGAATGGGCATTACTTTCCGTGGTCACAGGGATTCGGGACCTGTAAATTTAGATGAGCCTCTCAAGAAAGGGGAGGGGAATTTCAGGCCTCTTCTCAAGTTTCAAGCAGAAGCTGGTGATACAATACTAAAGGAACATTTGATGACAGCATCCTTAAATGCAACATACGTAAGCCCACGGATTCAGAATGAAATTATTTCATCTTTGAATGACATTGTATTGAAAATGTTAGTCGATCAGGTGAAAAAAGCTAAATACTTTTCTGTTCTTGCTGACGAGACCACAGACATCAGCGGTGTGCAGCAAATATCTCTATGTGTCCGTTTCGTTCAAGATAATTCCGTACATGAGGAGTTTCTGCAAATTATTGCTATCAATGATGCTTCTGGGTTAGGCCTTGCGAATAGCATATTGTCTGGTTTGAAAAGTGTGGGACTGGATGCAGAATATCTCGTAGGCCAAGGTTATGATGGAGCTAGTGCCATGAGTGGATCCTACAGAGGTGCCCAGTCCATTGTACGAAAACAGTTTCCCAAAGCCCAGTATGTTCACTGTAGTGCTAACTGTTTAAACCTGGCCATATCTGAAGGGTATAATGTTGCAGAGATTAGGAACTGTATGGGTACAATTGAAAGAGCTTATGCCTTTTTTAGTACTTCACCAAAGAGGCAGGCTGTGTTGACAAATGAAGTTGAAAGTATGGAAGAGAAACCCCGAGTGAGTAAACTCAAGAAGTTATGTGCAACGAGATGGATTGAAAAGCACGAGTCTGTTCGTTCATTCATTGAACTTCTGAAACCGTTATTGTTGGCATTAGAAAAAATAGCAGCATGGGTTGATAAGAAGGCAGCTACAGATGCGCAACTTCTTCTGTGCGCTATCAGCAAATTTGAGTTCTTGTTTGTCATTCATGAAGCATTTCAAATCACACTTCCTCTCAGCAAATACCTTCAAACTGAAAATGTGGATCTCAGTCAAGCAATCAACGCCTCCATGAATGTCAAGAGGTCTCTTGAAGAAATGAGGGCAGATGCAGACGCAAGGTTTTTGTGTGCATATAATTCGGTTTTAGAGTTCTGCAAAGAATTTGGAGTGCCTGTAGTTCAGCCTCGAACTGTTGTTCGACAATCGATGAGGAACAACGTTTCATCTAACGATCCGGAAGAATATTATAGGCGGGTTATTTTCATCCCATTTCTTGAAGAAACTATTTCATCACTTGATGATAAATTTGTCTCCCATAAAGAAACTCTTCAGCCATTGCAAACGCTAGTTACCACAACTGAAGACGAACTATCCAACCAAAGCATAGCTGAAGTAGAAAATGTAGCTGAATTTTATGGATTTTCCCTTAAAATTAGAGGCGAGCTACTTCTCTGGAAACAAACTCTGAAATCTATTGAAAAGAAGCCCAAAAGTGCTATAGATGCTTTGTCAATATGCAATAAGAACATGTTTCCAGTTGTGTATAACCTGCTTGTCATCATGGCTACCTTACCTGTCACAACCTGCTCGTGTGAAAGATCGTTTTCGTCCTTAAAATTCTTGAAGAACTATTAAAGGAATTCAACTAGTGAAGAACGCCTTAATGGATTAGCTTTGATGTTCATTCATGATACTGTTGATGTTTCAATTGAGGAAGTGCTGAATGACTTGTCTGTCAAACTTAGAAGGCTTGATATACGATTGAAGTAGACTTGTCTAAGTCCTTCAACAAATTCCAGGGCAAATATCTACTTAATCAGATTCTTTGGTTTAGCCCGATTGACAATTTAGACATTTCTTTTTGTCCGTTTGTATCTAGTGCAATATCTATATTGGGCTAAACTCATTTCCGTATTTTTATTAATCTTTTATGTTTTCAATATTGTTTAAAGTAATATTGTTTAAAGTGCTGAAAAATATTGTTAAAATAGTTTTCATGCAAAGAGAATCATCATATATATATATATATATATATATTCTTTCATTAGTATAGATCCCTCCTGTGGCGCTCACAGGCGACCAATCGTGCCAAATGAGCTTTCAAATGAAAGAGAATTGACATTAGCAGTGACGAATTGCACTTTAATTTCATAAATATCAAGAATTTCTTAAAAAAGACTTTCAAAAAAATGTACGAAGTGTGAGTTTTGTCGATACTGTTGCTGTAGGAAAATATGCTCCGTAATTGCTGTCCACTTCACATTTTGGACGCTGTGACGCCTGTTTCGTGTCATTTTAACATTATGAGGTCTTTCCTTTTCATTTTGCATGGATTTCAGAAACAGTAAGTCAAAGGAATGAGTACTTAAATCGTATAATTTCAAAAATATCGAATACCTGGTGAGTGTTACAGCTAAGATAAATCAATGGACTCAGCACACAAATGACATTAGCAGTGACGAATTCCATTCTAATTTCATAAATATAAATTTTTGTTAGAAGTGTGCGATTTGCAAATACTGGAGCTCTAACATGCTGCAATTAATTCTCTCGTTATAAACCTATCGGGGAAGGGTGGTTTATGAACATGCGAGATTTCTCGCTTGGGTCCGGTAGTGTTTATTTAACTGAGTTGTTGCTTTTTATGAATTATATTCGAATTATCATTTTTATTATAGGACATTACTATGAATGAAACCCCCCCAGAAGAAAATCCTGCGTACGCCACTGAATATACACCACATCGAAAAACCCTCAGACACGTGTCTTCTTATTTATAATGATGAGTTTATATGCCGAGTATCACATCCCCCAATGAAACCAATCGGGAGATATTGCTATTCAATGAAATGCAGGTCTACCCTCTTAACACACCTTTAGAACCTGAATATCCAAAAATCCTTTCTTAGTGGGCGTTTGCGGCCCTTGAGGAAGCTGCATACCAAATTTCATTCCAATCCGTTCCGTGGTTTCTGAGATCTCGTGATGAATGCATGAGTCAGTCAGTCAGTGAGTGGTATTTGAGCTTTATATAGTAGATAAGGATGAGTCCTAGTGGTAAATAATTCTATCACCTGAAACCAAAATGCATGGGACGAAAAAAAAACCATCAAAATATCATGTTGGTTTCGGACCCTAAAAGAAGTGAAAAATATAACAAAAGTATTAAAAGAGCTATTTTTTGAAATTTCATTCGAATCAATTTTTATGTCATTCCTGGGACTTAGAAAATTTCCGGCCAAAAAGTACAAAATCATTAATAACTCCCTAAGTATTCGTCGTATGATAAAATAGCAAGAGACAAAAAAGATGTATTGTGTTATTGTCTACAACATAAGCCATGTATTATTTTACATATTACCTGTTTTTTTTCCCAGAATTTCACCCCTCCCCATGGGCCCCTGAAATTGGATTTATGAAAAAACGGTGAAACACCTATTTACTTATTTTTATGCTGATTTTTTCCGCTGAGTTTCAAACTCCTCGCTTATGTCGTTTAAGAGATACACGCTCCGTTAGGAATCCTTCAACCCCCACTTTTCACCCCTTTCACCTCATAATATACACCACATCGAAAAACCCTCGGACACATGTCTACTTATTTTTAATGATGAGTTTATACGCCGAGTATCACATCCCCCAATGAAACCAATCGGGGGATATTGCTATTCAATGAAATGCATGTCTACCCCCTTAAAACCCCTTTAGAACCTGAATATCCAAAAATCCTTTCTTAGTGCGCGTTTGCGGCCCTTGAGGAAGCGGCATACCAAATTTTATTCCAATCCGTTCGGTGGTTTCTGAGATTTCGTGATGAATGAGTCAGTGAGTAAGTGAGTGAGTGAGTGGTATTTGAGCATTATATAGTAGATTATATACATTGTACCCCACCCATTCATTGGGCAAATTCGCTACAGAGGTGTAGGACACTCTGAACCAACATCCCTCTGTTTATTATATTATTATAATGGTAGATACAACCACATGGCTAGTATAATTCATTAGCTAATAAGAGTATTTTTTTTTATCTCCCGTATGCCGAAATGAAAGAATTTATCAGCGAAAATAGTTGTTCAAGACTTTCTTACCTACCAGGATTGGAACGGCAGGAAACTCTGCATTGATGTACACTTCTTACTGCACCAAAGAGCAGCGCAATAAAAACCACTTCGCATCTTTTGTTGTTTTTCTGACATTTCTCAGCGAAAACGAAAAAGTAACATAATAGCACAAGAAGAATTATAGCACTTAGAAAGCAAAAGAGTCCTCTCGGCACGCCGGAAGGCGGAGGTAGATTTCACCGGACAAACTTGGGGATAGGCGAAAATAGGAAGAATATGCAGGTTTTCGTAGAAGGATCAGACTTCATTTATTGCGAGAAGGTATTTTATAATTGGAGCTTAATTAACTTTGTTTTTCGTCATTTTATGCTTATTTTAAACATTTTATTGTCTTATGGGAACGGTAACCTTCTTGTCATTTGGGGTCCATTTTTATACTTGTGGTCACACTGTCCTTATGCAAGGTTTCGACACTGATGTGTAACTATGTAACGGTCTGTTACTTGTTCACGCAAAATTATATCTCCCGCAGAGATTTTGGTTGGTTCCTCAGTTTAGGGGCTGCGACAACGCGGTCATGTAACCCCGTGTACTTAGGGATGGCTGTATTAGTCTGTAATTCAGGTAAGGACTGCAGACGGTCAATTTCAAGCAGTAGTTCCTAATGTTGCTACAAGGTACTACCGTCAACGACACCTACCTGTGAACTTGGCTACTAGATGACACCGCAGCCAGCAACTCGCAACGAACGTTGGAACTTCCCCTCCAAAGGAAAGCATACTGAGGGATTTTTAGCGCTCTTAGAAAATCCGACGACTTCGGCCGGCTTTGAACTCGCGACCTTGGGCATAGACATTCAGCATGCTTGCTACCAGTTACGTCGCCGAAGCCGCTTCACACTTAGTCAGATGGAATTCTGAATATGATCTCGTGCAAGTGCGTTATCTTGGCAACGTCTGATGGCTCATCCCTCATCAATTTAGTAGTGTTGCCATGGCAACCACTGATAGCTCTTGGCATTTTCTTATAATTCCGAAATCATTTTTCTCATCCCTTGGCATAATGGTGGGTCATATCAAAAATTCTTTCAGACAAAATTTTAGGTAATTATTAGGGGAATATTGTCCATTTTGTACGGTTCTGATATTGTGCCTATTAAGAGAGATGTGATTAATGTTTCCCGAAAAACCCACTTTTTCCCACCCCTTTGGTCAATGGTTGGTGCTATAAAAAAAACTCTTCAAACATAAATTTTGGGCTTTATCCGACACATAGTTGAACGGATTCGATATTTCACATATTAAGAGAGTTATAGCAATATTTCACTTTTTCGAAAAAAAGCCCCCCATTTTCACCCCCTTCGGCCGATTTAGCCCAGTAACGAACTCGACCGAGATTTTATAGGTATACATATTCGGTAAAATATTCAAAATGATTGGTGCAAAATTACTGCAGTTATCGTGTCCACAAGGAACTGATATGCATATATATATATATATATATATATATATATATATATATATATATATATATAAATACATAAATTATATATAAACTTTTGAACTGACGGTGGTTTTGGGGTCTGGGGGACGTGAAACGCGAAGATATGTCGAAATTTTCCGGAAGTCAAAACATGGTAGCCTACCCATTGCAATAGTTAGCTTTCTAATGAAATCTACCTCTGGTTGGTTCCTCAGTTTAGGGGCTGCGACAACGCGGTCATCTAACCCCGTGGTTAGATTATTGGCTGAGGAATAACCTAACCACCAAGGGAAGATGATAAAGAAAAGAAGGTGGGTTTCGGACTGGAGAAAAAGGATGGAGAAATAGGAGGAGAGTCCCACAAAAGTTATGAATTTAACTTTAAATGCACTCAGAGGCGGTTGCCACCGCAAATCCGCTCTCTGATACCTAAAGTGGGTAAGGACCTGGTCGAAGCTGACGGGAACCGCAGCTAGGACTAGGGCGGTTTGCCAGAGAAAGGCTTTAGCGTATTCCCTCTCAAGCATGCATATGCCTACTATGGGGAAGGGTGATGGTCTGACAAGACAAACAGTAACAGATTTATTCTGTATTAACGATGGCATGAACCTAGGAAGAGTTAGGAAAGCCAGGATCTTGCCTAACTGTAGTATTAGAGAAATGATAAATCCAAAAACAAATATTTAATTTATTTAACAAGGCAAAAGAGCGTTATGAATTTAACAAGTATATAGTTTCAATTTTTAGTAACAATTTGGGGTCGCAGACCTCCTAACATTTAAAGTTTGCTCCAGGCAATTAACAATTCTTTAGGTTTCAAACCTTATATATGTACTAAAATCTTTGTAAGATTAAAAAAAAAAAGACAAATGAAGTGATTAAGGTTTAAACATTAAATTGAGTACAAGGAGTGTACTTTAAGAAATTTCCACGTAACTATTTTAGAAAAAGTTACAACTTCGAAAATAACAAAAAAGAAAGCGGGTAGAATGAAGGAGAAGTTCCTATAACTTCTTATATTTAAGCTGAATTACTGTTGGTTATTATACAAATAAAGGCAGGTCACTTACTGTGAAACCTGAAGAGAAAATCAAAAGGAAGTTTCTCGACCTCCTATGTTTAAGTAGGAATCACGAGCCAAATGGGGCAGTTTCCCTTTCGTGAGACCTAGAAATAACTCACTCAAGAGTTGAAAGAATTGTTTTCCCTGATTATAAGGTAGAAACAAAGTAAGCTTGAACCGTGTATAAAACACGTAGTTATGCAGAAATTAATTAATGATAAACAAGCAAGATGGAAGGGCACTTCGTTAGAGTGACACCTCATACAATTTTATTAATATGGTTTGTTAGTGGAAGGTTTAGGAAAGATCAATTGGGATTGAGGATAAATGTTCATGGCCTTATTTAATGTAAACGAACGATCGCGACGCGGTAGAAAAGTTGAACAAGCACTAGTTTTCACTATAGTCTGTTAAATAGATGAAAAGTTCACTGTAGAAACACGAAAGTTTATGGGAAAGAAAGTTATTGCAATGATGAAAATAACTGGTTGCACTAGGTAGGCGAGAGTCTATTTCTTGAGAAAGTTGTGAATAACAATTAAATGCGCCATAGAACATTCCAACGGTGGAAGAAAATTCGCTATTGCAGTAATTTATAAGGAAGATTCATCATTTTAAATAGTATTCCCACAAGTGAGTGAAAAATACATGACGGCAAGACTTGTAGATAGAGTACAGAATCTGGAAGGTTCCAGAACAGTCCTAATAAAAGAATGGGGCCAAAGATAATCCAACGGTGGAACGAGCTTAATATTTTATGGACAGCGGGTATTAGATAATATCCCACGTTGTGAGAAGATCTCTCATTTAAATAGCTTAAGAAAAGCTACTTTCTAGTAAGGTTGGCTTAGACAGACAAAAGCCCAACATAGCAAATCCCGCGGAGAATGATTACCGCCCCAAATAAGTAATCTCACGCTGTCTATAAAATAATCAATAAAAGCATATGGATAATAAAATTGATGAAGATGAGGTTAAAACCTTAAGTCTGTACTTATCTTGGTTGCATGTCGAAGGTGAAGTTCCCTTAGACGGGTACCTAATGTGCCAACATGGCGTAGAAAGTAGAGAGTGCCTCTTGGTTTGAGGAGACTGGCTCTAGTTGAGCCTTGACTGACCGAGTCAACTGCCGACTTACAAGTGAGACCCACTCAGCGAAGCGCGGAGGGTCCAAGGAAGGGAAAAGAGTGGGGGTAGGAGACAAAAGGAGAACATATAAGCATGACCAATATTGTAAACTTAAATTCTCTTGAGGAAATGGTCTTCAAAGAGTTGATAGCAGGCGATACTAGCACAGCCTGGTGGGTGAAAAAGTAGACAAAGTTCTCTTGATCATGGAGATAATAGCTGGCGATGGCAACGAGATCTGGTGGCCAGATGGAAAAGGAAGTCCTCTTGCACCAGGAAGAATTGAGGAGCTTCAGAGATTCGCTGCTAGATGACGCTAGGTGGGTCATAGAAGATATATATCTAGAACAGACTCACAATGACATAAGAGACATGACCACCAAAGAGAAAATAGAAGATCACTGTTGGTGTTTGATAAAGAGGAAGGAATGAACAAGCAAAGAGCATTAAACTTTATATTCTCTCGTACCGTGTATTCCAAGAATACACCATACTGGGAGGGGTAACACCAACAGAGAACAAATAAGCATTTAAACACTTAAAGGTAATGGAGCGATCAAAGACAGTGGTCTTGTGATCGGACCATTAGTGGTCAAGACTCTGACCACCCTGACTCTCCCATCTCTTCCAGGATAACACTCGGTCACTCTACCAGAAGTCCAGACTAGGGGGGGGGGGGAGAAACATCCCTAACCAAGACCAAGTCCCCCACTTTAATGTCGGGACTGGAAAGAAACCACTTCTGTCTCCGTTGCAAGGAAGTTAAATATTCCAAGTTCCACCTCTTCCAAAAAGAATTCCGGAGGGCTTCAAGTTTACGCCAAACGATAGGTAGATTAGAATCCCTGTAAGAATTGGGAATAGGAGGAGGGGCAGAAAGAGAAATGCCGATAAGGAAGTGACCAGGTGTAAGTGGAAGCAGGTCATCAGGGTCATTGGAAAGCGGAGTTAAAGGGCGAGAATTAACAACACCTTCAATCAGAACAGACAGTGAATTGAATTCTTCTTAAGTCAAAATTCGATTACCTAAGACTTTTCTTAAATGACGTTTAGTGAGCTTTACGCAAGATTCCCACCTACCACCGTGATGAGGAGCGTAGGGAGGTATAAAGCGCCATTTGAAACTCTTTGAGTAGGAAAAATTAGAAATTTGTTCCATGGCAGGAGAGGAAGTGAGAGCTTTCTTCCACAGGGAAGCTGCGCCCTGAAAAGTGGAAGCGTTATCAGAGAACATCTCTGAAGGAACACCACGCCTAGCAGTGAAGCGAGAGACAGCTGATAAAAAGTAAGAAGTAGAAGCATTCGTTACTAGTTCCAAGTGGATTGCGCCAGTAACCATGCAAACAAAGAGAGAAACATAAAGCTTACCAAACAATTTGCGTTTAGCTTCAGGAGAATTTCGTTGATATTGGAACGGACCCATATAGTCCACACCAGTTAGAGCAAATGGGCGTATAGGAGAGGAGCGAAAAGAGGGCAGATCGCTCATTAATTGAGTATTGATTTTAGGTTTCGCTTTGAAGCAAGGAATGCACTTGTGAATTACAGAAGAAACTTCATGAATTCCATTTATAATCCAGTACTTTTCCCTTAAGAGGCAAAGCAGAGTGCGTGTGCCAACACGCAGATTACGATAATGAAAGTCACGTATAATTAAAGAAGGTACGTGATGTTTAGAAGGCAAAATAACGGGATGCTTTTTGTCCTCAGAGAGCAAAGATTGCGAGAGCCTTCCACCTACCCTGAGTAACCCATGGTCATCAAGGAACGGGGCTAAAGCACGAAGACGACTGGATTTGGGAAGATCCCTTTTAGAAGAAAGCAAAGACAATTCAGAAGAAAAGGCTTCTTGCTGTGTCAGTTGTAAAACCTTAATGGTAGCGAGATTCAATTCATGATTGGTAAGGTGTGGTTTGGGGAGAAGAGGTTGGTCAACCACAAAATATTTCCATCTAAGGAGATAGGCGACGATTCGAAGTAATTTATGAAAGGAAGAATAGCGGGACAGCAAGGGATGAGAAGCGTTGGAAACAAGACACGAAGCAATAGATAGAGGTACTTAAGCGTCAGGCAAGTTGGAGTTTGTAGCTGGAGGTTTAGAAGGCCATGAAGAAGAGTCTTCGATTAACCACGAGGGCCCATGCCAGTACAACTGGGAAGCTGCCAATTGAGAGGATAAACAACCACGAGAGGTAATATCCGCTGGATTATCAGCACTGGGCACATGCCTCCATTGACATCCAGAAGAAAGAATTTGAATTTTGGAAACTCTGTTTGCAACAAAAGTTTGCCAGTAAGAGAGGTTCTTGGCGATCCAAGAAAGGGTGATCATGGAATCGCCCCAGATATAGATTTGCGAGAATTCGACTTTTAATACTTCCCGTAATTTCTTAACAAGTTCTGCAGCCATGAGTGCAGCACACAATTCAAGCCTAGGCAAAGTAATAGTATTAAGAGGAGCGACCTTCGATTTGGCACAAACAAGGTTGGAAACTGAAGATCCATAGAATGAACCGTGATAAACTAAATATGCGCAGCAACCGTAAGCTTTTTCGGAACTGTCCGCGATCACATGAAGGAAAAAAGATGCATTAGAATGAGAGCTAATTAAATTCCTGGGAATTTCAATAAGGGAAAGATCCAGCAAATTGCTGAGAAACGAGAGCCAACGATTAAGAAAAGAAAGAGGGACAGTGTCATCCCATTCACATTTGAGCGACCACAGCTCTTGCATGAAGCGTTTGGCTATAACGATAAAATGGGGCAAGGAATTGAAGCGGATCAAACATTTTTGCAATTTCAGAGAGAATTTGTCTTTTTGTGTTAGGAAGCTCTTCTGCGAGCGAAACTTTATAGATGAGAGTGTCAGTGCTAGTGCACCAATGAACTCCTAGAGTTTTTATGGATTCGGAGTTTACACAAATTTCGACAGAAGAAGGATCTACGTCTTCGATGGGAAACTGGGCGAGAAACTCAGGGGAGTTGGAATTCCACTTATGAAGTGGGAAACCTCCATTCCTTAGCAATGCCTGAAGTTCTAAAGACACAAAAGAAGCTTCCTCCAAAGTGGGGAAGGACTGCAAATAATCGTCAACATAGAATGACGTAGTTAGTGCTTCAGAGGCTTTGGAATTAAATAAATGACCATCTTGTGAGGCTAGCAAGTGTAGGGATCGGATAGCAAGGAAAGCAGAGGGTTTTAAGCCATAAGTAACCGTTTTTAAGCGAAATACCTTAATGGGCTTACTGATTTCATCACGCCACAAGATTCTTTGGAGATCTCGTTGTTCCGGGTGAATTAAAACTTGACGGTACATCTGTTTTATATCAGCTATGACAGCTATGGGAAATAATCGAAAGTTTAAGAGTATAGCAGATAGATCTGATTGAATAGCAGGACCAGAGTAAAGAGTGTCGTTAAGGCTGTTGCCATTCACGTCGGGTGATGAACCATTGAAAACAACTCGGATTTTATCTTTTACAAGAGGGTTTTTCCACACGGGATGATGATTTAAATAAACCGTTTCAATTGGGGGGTGCAATTCATCATCAGATTTGTTAACAACTTCCATATGATCTAAGCTTTCATACTCATCCATGAAATCAGTGTACTGCTGTTTAACAAGGGGTTCTTTCTTGAATTTGCTCTCGATAGCAAAGAGAGCTTTTCGAGCTTTGGGCTGAGAGTTAATAAGTTTGGGAGGATTATGTAATCTTGGCATTTGAACAACGAACCGGCCATCAGAAGAACGAGTGGTGGTGTTCAAAAAAAGTTGCTCACAGAATTCATTTTCTGAAGAGGTTACATTAGGAGGATCAACGCTTTCAAGCCTCCAAAACTGTTCCAGGTCAGTATTGGAGAAGTAACATTGCGATGCGGGTTGGGGAGAATAATGGGGAAGTTGACCTGTGACGATCCATCCAAAATTAGTGTCTCTGGCGACCACGTTTGAGGATAACTTGCGAACCTGTTTACGAAGGCAATTCCAGAAAACTTTGGCACTAAAGAGTATGTCAATAGGGTTTTGCATGTTGAACAAAGGATCGGCTAGCCTTAAATGCGAGGGAATGTTTAACCCTGAAATATCCACAGAGTGACTTGGAGTGTCTTCTCCAATGCTATTGAGAATTAGACAATTAAATTTAAGAAAGTTGTTTCTATGACAAATATCTCTTATGGTTAGCTTCGAGAATTGTAAAGCTTGCGATTTTGAGCTGTTGATGCCCGTCACGTTAATAGAAGTGGGGTTTACAGGTAGGCCTAGTTTTCTAATCAAGGAATTAGACACAAAATCATGAGTTGCCGCTGAATCAAGAAGACCGCGTGCACGGACCCAGTTGCCAAAGTTATCCTGAACTTCGATTTGGACAGTAGACAACAATACTTGAGCACTGCGAATGGACTTGGCATTTTGGATATACGATGAAGCATTAGAACTGTTAGCACTATCATTTTTCGGAGAAGTAGATGCTGTCGATGACCTTGCCTGATCATGACGATGTAGCAAAGTGTGATGAGCCTTTTCACAATGGTAGCAAAGTCTTGTGGACTTGCAATTAGAAGCAGAATGCGTGGGCGCTAGGCAGTTGAAGCAATGTTTGTTTTGAGCAACTAATTTTCTTCTGTCGTCGACTGACATTTCTTTAAAGGATTTACAGAGGTATAGGGCATGGGGATCTTTACAAAGTATGCACTTTAAAGGTTCGTTTAAACTGTTACGGGGTTCGCTTTGAGTGTTTAAAACCATAGAGCTAGCAACACGACGTTCACTAGACCTAGTTGGGTAACCAGTAGTGTTTGATTTAAATTTAGATGAGCTGGACCCGGGTTTTTGGGTATTAGACGCTAAGCGTTCGCTTTTAGGTTTGATAGACATTAATTCAAATTTGGAACTCGGGGAAGAGGGTTCACTTTGATTAGCTATAGCGGTTAAGAGTTGGCATCTAGCGTTTATGAAAGTAACTAAATGCTCGTAAGAGTAGTCGTCTTCTTTAGAAAGTTCAATTTCCCAAGCTTTGAGGGTAGCAGCATCAACTTTAGAAACCACTAAATGTATTAGGAAAGTATCCCAATGTTCAGTAGGTTGATCTAATTGGGACAGAGCCTTAACGTGAAGTTGTGTAGTATCAACTAGAGTACGCAAACTAGTGACGTCATTGTGCTGTGACGCAGGCAGGTTGAATAGAGCCTTCATATGGCGTTGAATACGTAACCGTAAATTTCCATATCTTTCTTTTAATAAGTTAAAGGCAATGGGGTAATTTTCGGCACGTAGAGGAAGTGCTTCGACTAACTGCAAAGCTTGACCTCGGAGGATAGATCTCAAGTAATGAAACTTGTAAATGACTTGAATGTCTTCATTGTCATGAACAAGGGAGCAAAATAAATCATAGAAAGAATCCCAAGTAGATTCATCTCCAGAGAAATGGGGTAAATCAATTTTAGGTAAAATTGGTTTGGGCTTGTGAGTACCATCACGGAAAGAAGTTTGTGGTTCGTGAAGGGAACCAAGAACAGAAGCGTCCTTTTTCTGCTCCTCTTCGAGTTGGCGTATTATTTTGAAAGCAGAACCTATGCCTTCGTAATATTGGTTTTCTACTTCGACTCGATCATCGGTTTGATTGAGCATACAAGTTTCTATTTCAGCTTGGATGTTGCAATAATTTTCATAAGAACGTTCAAAATCCCTTACATGATGTTTCAACAAGTCTAATTGAGCTTCTGAGGGATCTAACTCTTTTATGTACTTTCTGAATCGGGTAATTTGCCCTTTATAGGATGCTCGTTTAGAAGTAAGTTTTTCATCCTTATCCTTTTCAGTAGGAGCCATGTTAAAGAAAATAGATTGAAATGTAACTCACGAAACTGTGGAATCTTGGAAATGCTGTCAAGCTGGCAGCAGCGAATAAGTAGAAAGAACGGGACACACCAAAGGAGACAGGAGCGGCCTCTTTCCCCTTCACAGGCTTTGCACGATGTAGTTATAGCTGAAAGATTCAAAGCAGATATTAATAATTTGTAAGGTATTGTCAAATGATCTTTTAAATAGAAAAAATGACAAATGGACTCTCCCGGGTTTCGGCACCAAATTTTGGGTAGAATATTGGCTGAGGAATAACCTAACCACCAAGGGAAGATGATAAAGAAAAGGAGGTGGGTTTCGGACTGGAGAAAAAGGATGGAGAAATAGGAGGAGAGTCCCACAAAAGTTATGAATTTAACTTTAAATGCACTCAGAGGCGGTTGCCACCGCAAATCCGCTCTCTGATACCTAAAGTGGGTAAGGACCTGGTCGAAGCTGACGGGAACCGCAGCTAGGACTTGGGCGGTTTGCCAGAGAAAGGCTTTAGCGTATTCCCTCTCAAGCATGCATATGCCTACTATGCGGAAGGGTGATGGTCTGACAAGACAAACAGTAACAGATTTATTCTGTATTAACGATGGCATGAACCTAGGAAGAGTTAGGAAAGCCAGGATCTTGCCTAACTGTAGTATTAGAGAAATGATAAATCCAAAAACAAATATTTAATTTATTTAACAAGGCAAAAGAGCGTTATGAATTTAACAAGTATATAGTTTCAATTTTTAGTAACAATTTGGGGTCGCAGACCTCCTAACATTTAAAGTTTGCTCCAGGCAATTAACAATTCTTTAGGTTTCAAACCTTATATATGTACTAAAATCTTTGTAAGATTAAAAAAAAGACAAATGAAGTGATTAAGGTTTAAACATTAAATTGAGTACAAGGAGTGTACTTTAAGAAATTTCCACGTAACTATTTTAGAAAAAGTTACAACTTCGAAAATAACAAAAAAGAAAGCGGGTAGAATGAAGGAGAAGTTCCTATAACTTCTTATATTTAAGCTGAATTACTGTTGGTTATTATACAAATAAAGGCAGGCCACTTACTGTGAAACCTGAAGAGAAAATCAAAAGGAAGGTTCTCGACCTCCTATGTTTAAGTAGGAATCACGAGCCAAATGGGGCAGTTTCCCTTTCGTGAGACCTAGAAATAACTCACTCAAGAGTTGAAAGAATTGTTTTCCCTGATTATAAGGTAGAAACAATGTAAGCTTGAACCGTGTATAAAACACGTAGTTATGCAGAAATTAATTAATGATAAACAAGCAAGATGGAAGGGCACTTCGTTAGAGTGACACCTCATACAATTTTATTAATATGGTTTGTTAGTAGAAGGTTTAGGAAAGATCAATTGGGATTGAGGATAAATGTTCATGGCCTTATTTAATGTAAACGAACGATCGAGACGCGGTAGAAAAGTTGAACAAGCACTAGTTTTCACTATAGTCTGTTAAATAGAAGAAAAGTTCACTGTAGAAACACGAAAGTTTATGGGAAAGAAAGTTATTGCAATGATGAAAATAACTGGTTGCACTAGGTAGGCGAGAGTCTATTTCTTGAGAAAGTTGTGAATAACAATTAAATGCGCCATAGAACATTCCAACGGTGGAAGAAAAATTCGCTATTGCAGTAATTTATAAGGAAGATTCATCATTTTAAATAGTATTCCCACAAGTGAGTGAAAAATACATGACGGCAAGACTTGTAGACAGAGTACAGAATCTGGAAGGTTCCAGAACAGTCCTAATAAAAGAATGGGGCCAAAGATAATCCAACGGTGGAACGAGCTTAATATTTTATGGACAGCGGGTATTAGATAATATCCCACGTTGTGAGAAGATCTCTCATTTAAATAGCTTAAGAAAAGCTACTTTCTAGTAAGGTTGGCTTAGACAGACAAAAGCCCAACATAGCAAATCCCGCGGAGAATGATTTCCGCCCCAAATAAGTAATCTAACGCTGTCTATAAAATAATCAATAAAAACATATGGATAATAAAATTGATGAAGATGAGGTTAAAACCTTAAGTCTGTACTTATCTTGGTTGCATGTCGAAGGTGAAGTTCCCTTAGACGGATACCTAATGTGCCAACATGGCGTAGAAAGTAGAGAGTGCCTCTTGGTTTGAGGAGACTGGCTCTAGTTGAGCCTTGACTGACCGAGTCAACTGCCGACTTACAAGTGAGACCCACTCAGCGAAGCGCGGAGGGTCCAAGGAAGGGAAAAGAGTGGGGGTAGGAGACAAAAGGAGAACATATAAGCATGACCAATATTGTAAACTTAAATTCTCTTGAGGAAATGGTCTTCAAAGAGTTGATAGCAGGCGATACTATCACAGCCTGGTGGGTGAAAAAGTAGACGAAGTTCTCTTGGTCACGGAGATAATAGCTGGCGATGGCAACGAGATCTGGTGGCCAGATGGAAAAGGAAGTCCTCTTGCACCAGGAAGAATTGAGGAGCTTCAGAGATTCGCTGCTAGATGACGCTAGGTGGGTCATAGAAGATATATATCTAGAACAGACTCACAATGACATAAGAGACATGACCACCAAAGAGAAAATAGAAGATCACTGTTGGTGTTTGATAAAGAGGAAGGAATGAACAAGCAAAGAGCATTAAACTTTATATTCTCTCGTACCGTGTATTCCAAGAATACACCACCCCGTGTACTTTGGGTGAGTGTAGAATCTGTCTGATAAACGGTGTGTATTGTAATGGCTGTAGTAGTCTTAATTCAGGTAAGGACTGCAGACGGTCAATTTCAAGCAGTAGTTCCTAATGCTGCTACCAGGTACTACCGTCAACGACACCTAGCTGTGAACTTGGCTACTAGATGCCAACCCAACCAGCAACTCGCAACGAACGTTGGAACTTCCCCTCCAAAGGAAAGCATACTGAGGGATTTTAGCTCTCTTAGAAAATCCGACGACTGCGGCCGGCTTTGAAACCGCGATCTTGGGCATAGACATTCTGCATGCTACCAGTTACGTCACCGAAGCCGCTTCCCACTTAGATGAAAATACTGAATCTGATCTCGTGCAAGTGCGTTGTCATGGCAACGTCTGATGGCTCATCCCTCAACAATTTAGTAGTGTTGCCATGGCAACCTCTGATAGCTCTTGGCATTTTCTTATAATTCCGAAATCATTTTTCTCATCTCTTGGCATAATGGTGAGTCATATCAAAAATTCTTTCATACAAAAGTTTTAGGTAATTATTAGGGGAATATTGTCCATTTCTTACGGTTTTGATATTGTGCATATTAAGAGAGATATGATTAATGTTTCCCGAAAAACCCTCTTTTTCCCACCCCTTTGGTCAATGGTTGGTGATATAAAAAAACTCTTCAAACATAAATTTTTGGGCTTTATCCGACACATAGTATGAACGTTGAACGGATTCGATATTTCACATATTAAGAGAGTTATAGCAATATTTCACTTTTTCGAAAAAAGCCCCCCATTTTCACCCCCTTCTACCGATTTAGCCCAGTGACGAACTCGACCGAGATTTTATAGGTATACATATTCGGTAAAAGTGATTGGTGCAAAATTAGGGCAGTTATCGTGTCCACAAGAAACTGATATATATATATATATATATATATATATTCTTTTGAACTGACGGTGGTTTTGGGGTCTGGGGGATGTGAAACGCGAAGATATGTCGAAATTTTCCGGAAGTCGAAACATGGTAGCCTACCCATTGCAATAGTTAGCTTTCTAATGAAATCTACCTCTGGTTGGTTCCTCAGTTTAGGGGCTGCGACAACGCGGTCATCTAACCCCGTGTACTTTGGGTGAGTGTAGAATCTGTCTGATAAACGGTGTGAATTGTAATGGATGTATTAGTGTGTAATTCAGGTAAGGACTGCAGACGGTCAATTTCAAGCAGTAGTTCCTAATGTTGCTACCAGGTACTACCGTCAATGACACCTAGCTTTGAACTTGGCTACGAGATGCCACCCCAACCAGCAACTCGTAACGAACGTTGGAACTTCCCCTCCAAAGGAAAGCATACTGAGGGATTTTAGCGCTCTTAGAAAATCCGACGACTTCGGCCGGCTTTGAAACCGCGACCTTGGGCATAGACATTCTGCATGCTACCAGTTACGTTACCGAAGCCGCTTCCCACTTAGTCAGATGTTAAAGTCAACCCCTGGCACCATCCACCCCATGACGGGCTAAGGCCGACCAAGCGACCGCTGCCCAGCCATTTGGCCTGCAGATATTGGGGTGACGCGTGATCAGCGCGTCGGGTCTCCTCGGCCGTTAATATTGGTATTCGTGATCGGGGTGCTGTCTCACTGTCAGACAGCTACTCAATTGTCCTCACGAGGCTGAGTGCACCCCGTTCCAACCCTCACGTCAGTTTTAAAATCCCTGACGGAGCCGGGGATCGAATCCGGTTTTGATATTGTGCCTATTAAGAGAGATATGATTAATGTTTCCCGAAAAACCCACTTTTTTCCACCCCTTTGGTCAATGGTTGGTACTATCAAAAAACTTATTTGACATAAATTGTTGGCACTTATCCGACACATATTATGAACTTTAAATGGATTCGATATTTCACGTATTAAGAGAGTTATAGCAAAATTTCAATTTTTCGAAAAAAAAAAGCCCCCCATTTTCACCCCTTTTGACCGATTTTGCCCACTAACGAACTCGACCGAGATTTTATAAGGATACATATTATGTAAAAAATTCAAAGTGATTGGTGCAAAATTACGGCAGTTATCGTGTCCACAAGAAACTGATATATATATATGAAATGAAAATCCACAGCCTGCTTCCAGTCTTCGACCGGGTCAGGAATGGAATGAATGAAGCCCCTATCTAGCGGCGAGGATATGAACTGTGCCGGCTGCCGAGGCCTGACGCACTCCTCTGGGGCAATGATTAAATGAATGACAGATGAAATGAAATGATAGTGGAGAGTGTTGCTGGAATGAAATTTTGACAGGAAACCGGAGTACCCGGAGAAAAACCTGTCTGCCTCCGTTCTGTCCAGCACAGATCTCACATGGAGTGACCGGGATTTGAACCACGGACTCAGCGGTGAGAGGCCGGCGTGCTGCCGCCTAAGCCACGGAGGCTTATATATATATATATATATATATATATATATAAATTATATGTAAACTTTTGAACTGACGGTGGTTTTGGGGCCTGGGGGATGTGAAACGCGAAGATATGTCGAAATTTTCCGGAAGTCGAAACATGGGACCCATTGCAATAGTTAGCTTTCTAATGAAATCTACCGATAAATGGATAAGTAATAATAAACCAACGGCTTGACAAAGAAGAATCATCAATTCATAAATGATAGCCAACTCTGTCACGCGATAGTACGTAACTGGCAATTAGGCAAGATTCAATAGACTGAGCTATACAAGTTCAACAACATTTCATTTTTAATTTATGAGCATACATGTACTAATACATATATTCTCATAGTTATATAAATCCATCATCACTATATGTTTGCTGTGTTTACAACATTGAATCATTAGTGTCAATCTACATCTGTTGGCAGCCTTTGTGTGATCAACTCCTTTCAAAATACAAGTGCCTACTACACGCAATAGACATCGCCCTAGTCGAACATATGTGCTGCTGTCTAAAGAGGAACGCAGAAAGGTCGAAGCTTCATTTCGTATTCTTGTTCCATGGTCACTTGTTGATAGGGTTGGCAATAATGTGTATTCCACTTTGCTTTCTGGGCGGTTTTCTATTGTTTCCCTGATGCACATTGGCTGTCTCGTTGTATCCAAACACAAATAACGGCCTGGACAGGGATGTTAAAAAAATATTCTTTGGTTAAAAAGCGGCTAGCCGGGATGTGATCTAGCTGACAATGATTTTGACCAACAATCATACACTTTAGAAGTTATATTTCTTTTAATTGTTATTGCTAAATATTACAATGAATACTGCTGTGTTTTCTAATGAAGTATGCAGATTGTGTTTGTGGAAGGCGAATTCACTGACGTGTATATTCGGTCCCACGGGAAATAGACAAGATATTGCTAGGAAAATACGCATGCTGATGCGTTTGAAAGTAAGTATTTTTTGTCATTTGACAGCACCAGTAAAGGTAAGCGGCTTCGGTGGCGTAGTTGGTAGCATGCTGAACTGCCGTGCCCGAGATAGCGGGTACAAACCCGGCCGAAGTCTTCGGATTTTTTTTAAGGACGTTTAAAAATCCTTCAGTGTGCCTTCCTTCGGAGGGGAACAAAGCGGGCGGTGCCATGTCTTAGATTTATGGCATGTAAAAGAGATCCTTTCACAGACTAAACTTGTGTAAAGCTAAATTGTTAGGTTAGATTTCGTCGGAACTCTCTATCAAAGTTCCAATGTTTACCACTAGGTATCATTGATATATGGTGGCGAAAGTTGGAACTACTTGAAATTGAACGGAACTTGTAGCTCACCCTGATAAGGGTGTTCGCTGGAAGCAGCTACAGAGCCGAACATGTCCTCGGACACTCCCGGTACTAAAAGCCATACAATAAATAAATAAACCAGGAAGGGTCATGTTGGTATTGGATTTTTTAAGTTTTTGTGCGTTTAATTCACAACTTACATTCTGGTTTTACAGGCCGGACGTTTGTTTTAGATGAGTGAAAAATCTTAATGGAAGCCTGGAGGCGAGTTACTACAGTACCTGTGTTGTTATAGCTGCCCCAAGTAGTCCGATGATTGACAAAGCTGTTTCACACTACTGCTGAAGTACAGTCATTGGCAAATATAATGACGTTCTGTTCGTAACTACGTAACTTGTACTTCCGGGTTATACAATACTTCGACGTGGACTGTACTGTCTGCTCAAGTGTGGAATTCCATTACATCAGATCAGTGGTGACAAGTGTGAAGCGATAGGGTGAGAGAGTGAGTGTGTGTAGGCTCACCTGCAGGCTTCAAGGTCAAGGGCAATCTTCTAAAACAAACGTCCGGCCTGTAACCAAGTCGTCGAAATTCATCAAAGTTGTTTATAATAAGAGATATTAAACACACTGTATACTTATTACCAGAACACACATTTTTATCCTCAGCATTGACTTAGTTTGTCCTTGCTGTACGACTGGCTGCGCGGCGTTGCGGTCAAGTTCTCCCTTGCTGTGCCCAAGGTTGCAGGATCAAATCCTGGCGCAGTCAGTTAGCATTTTAGGGTGCGCAAAAGATTAGGATCCTTATCGTGGCAAAACAATGGCACCACGTGGTCTTCATAGACTATCGTAAAGCTCTTGACTTAATAGACAGGAATATCCTCATAATTAAACTTTAAAGGGATGCTGGGTTTAAAGACGCAGTGTAGTGCAATGTCCCTTTTCATAACTTTTGACAAGGTAAATTATTGAAAATATATCATTTATGATTTAGCCTACATACCTTTCTGGGGGTCCTTACGAGTTCATTTGAATTCCCACTGCATGCACCGGAAATAATTGCTTTTTACGTAAATAAAGCATTTTTGGTCGTGTTCATTTCACGAGGTCGGCCTTTTTACATTGACGTCGTAAACCACGTCATACCCCATGTGACATATTGCCAACATGCTGATACAAAATAACCAGACGACACGTGAATAATGAAATAAAAGGCAAAACCATTGGCCTGGATAAAGATTATTGATGCGTGACTACCCGCACTGTGCGTGACAAAAACCAGGGGTGGTCTGGACGAAAATATTGGTCTAGGCAAAATCATTGGTCAGCCGGATGCGATATAGTACCAAATACGTGAGGTTGGCATTATTGACTCCTTCACAAAGATGGATGTCAGAGCTGCAATTTCAACTATATAAGTCGTGCTCCTATTTGGGTTGGTTCGCTGGTCTTTGGCAGCGGAGTAGTGAACATCTAATACTAAATCTTCTCCAGGTATTCTCTTGACTATTAATTCAGGTAATTTCAGTACTTAAAATTTTTTATAGGCTCTCCCTATTCACAATGTCATCCAGCAGTAGCTACACCCAGACTTAGGTCTCGTCAACCTACATGGAGAACCGCTCTAAACCTGGCATCCAGTGTACTCGATCCTATGGTTACGTGGAAAGCAGAATGTACATGTTCACCCCAATGAAGCTTCCTACGAATTGACAACTCAACTCTAAAACCGGCGGGTTTCAACCTACCTCGCGCCACAGGGTGCAAACGTAATCGTATACGATGTGGGACAGGAAGAGAATGAAGCCAGCCCCAAAGCAGTTGTGTGGTTGGAAAATTTGATATTGAAATTTAGTATCATATGTACTGCATATTATTTGATACTCATTTGATTGTCTGTATAGCATCATACACTAAGGCTGTGTTTCTATCTCCCAAAATTTTAATAATGGCACCCCGTCGTGTTCGTTAAGCCGCCATTTTGGACACGATGACGGCCTAGGGTGGGGGCTTAACAAAGCCCTGAGAATCAAAACGATCTAAAATTTTTCCGAGCATGGTCTCCAATCAAAACGTTCCTGATTGGCTGAGCACTTATTGGGTCCTTCCCGCCACACAGCCGCAATCAAATCCGCCATTAACCTCAATTTAACATAACCTAAGTTACTTAAATTACAAATATTAATAATGTTGGTGAAGGGTGGGTGACTTGTGGATTAGATAAGCCATTTTTAGTGTTGCCTTCTATAGATTTGTGGTTTTTTGGCAATCTCGTTATCTTGTAGACATTAAGATAAATAGTTATATTTCGCGGGCCTATCACTCAGTAGCGGTTCATCACAACAGTAGCAACCAGGGCCGGCGAAAGCTAGAAGGGCTCAGCCACTCGTTTGAAGTTAGGCTGAAGCCGCTGCTGCCGGTGAGGGGAGGGGGACGTTGGCCGTGTGACGTCATAGGGTTGTAAGCCGAGCTTGCCAACTTGGCGTTTCCCATAGAATCACCTGCTGTTTGTTTGATTCAGTGTCACAGAAAAGTTCATTGTGTGTGTTGTGCATGAGAGTTGTCCATCGTCAGTGTTTAAGCAGGTTATTGTCTAATAATTCGTTACAGTTTTCGAGCTTTAATTATATATGTAAACGATTTAATATTTTAGAATCGCAATAAAACATGAGCTGTGCTATTTTTAATTGTGGAAATACCTACCGCAACACCAAGGACTCTGAGGTAGGCGTCATTTACCACCGATTCCCAAATGATAGTGATATTTCAAAGCAATGGGTTACCAAGTGCCACAGGAAAGACAGTATTAACGTAAAAAATGCAAGTATTTGTAGTAAGCATTTCTTGCCTACTGATTATCAAGATGATATGAAAAACCGCCTTTTAGGACTTCCATTGAAAAGAGTACTAAATAAATCTGCAGTCCCTTCTCAAAATCTGCCCAATGATAGTACACTAAGCCAAACCTCTGTACTTAGGGCACACAGGAGCAGAAACAGAGCCGTTAGAGCTTCAGCTATAGTAAGGTTGGCACAGTTAGTTAAGTTCTTAAAAAAACAGACTATTTGTACAGAGGATATTGACAATTCCAGAGAATGTGAAACTGAGAAAAATGAACAACCACCGAGCTTAATCCGTTGTACAGACTGTGAACGTAAATCCGGTGTTATTGAATCATTACAAAATGAAATAGTGGGCTTGAAATCGCAGCTAAAATGTCTAAAACGGAAAAATAAAATTTTAGTTGACAGTAAGTTAAGAAAGTCTAATTGCTACAAACGGTTTAACAAAACGATCAAACGTCTACGAAGTGAAATATGCGATGTAAAGGAGCATAAAAACAAAGCAGTTCTAACCAAATGGGCCAAGCAAACTATGACTCCCACGCAGATAAAGGCTATAGAAACTAACAAGCAAGTACGGTGGACAAGTGACGACATATCTCGTTGTGTGATGATAAGGGCTCTGTCTCCAAAATCTTATGATTTCTGGAGGGAAAAATTGAAATTTCCTCTCCCATCAGCCACAACCTTGAGAAGATGGTGCGCAAAGTTCACATGCTTTCCAGGTATTCTAAGGAATGTACTATGCCTAATTAAAAAAAGGTTTGATGAACTATCCGATTTTGACAAGCTGTGTGTAATTAATTTTGATGAAATGCATATTGATAGTAGTGTTGTATATGACTCAGCCATGGACAAAATACTTGGTCCCTCATCTAAAGTGCAAGTAGTAATAGTAAGAGGTCTACTATCGAGCTGGAAACAACCTATTTACTTTGAGTTTGACACTTCTATCGATAAACCATTACTCATGACAATAATACAAGCCGTAGAGACGTCTGGATTGTTAGTTACCTCCATAGTGTCAGATATGGGAGGGAGCAATTATCTATCTTTGTGGTCATCTTTGCAGATTTCTGAGAATAAAACATCTTTTGCCCACCCAAATGATTCAGAGAGACAAGTTTTTGTTTTTGCCGATATGCCTCATTATTTTAAACTGCTTCGCAACCACTTTCTTGACAGTGGTCTTATCTTGGGAAACGGCACTGAATTGGATTCATCCATTTTAAGAGATGTTTTGGAGAAGGACTGTGGTGAAATAAAGTTGTGCCATAAGTTGAATCCAGCTTATCTGACTGTGAAAGGTAATGACAGACAAAAAGTTGGACCTGCAAAAGCAGTTTTTTCAAGAACAACAGCGAAAGCAATCGCATCACTGATTGGAAACTTCCAAGCTGCAAACTTTTTTGAACTTATGGATAATTTTTAAGACATTATGAATTCAAGAAGTCAACATGCTGATCCAGCGCATCCTCTTAAAGTTGCCTTCGGTGTAGCTGAACATGCAGAAGAACAACATCTTATACTAAACCAAGTTGAATATGTAGTATCGCGAATGAGAGTGAAAGGGAAAACTAAAATGCTTCCATTCCAGAAAGGCATATTAGTATCAATAAAATCTTTAAGAGACATGTTTGAACGGCTTCAGGCGGACTATGGCATTAAATATATAATTACTACTCGTCTTACTCAAGATGCTCTCGAAAGTTTGTTTAGCCAGCTTCGTGGGCTAGGACGATTTCATGACCACCCTTGTCCTTCTGATGTTATATCACGTCTCAGAACACTTATGATATCAAACAAAATGCCTATGCCTTCAAGGAAGACGAACATCACGCCAACTGAGGAGATATGTAAAGAAATTCCAGCATATTTGACCTCGGACTTACTCCAAATGGCTTTTACACCCAAGGAAATAGGATCCATGCAATCAAGTAATATAGGGAGCAATGCAGACGTCAACTTCTTGGAGGAGGATATAACAGTGCCAGGTAATTATTAATCATACTCTTCCATATTACGCGAATTTATTGTAATATATTTCAAACGTCACAAAACAGTTTTTAAAACATTTTACATAATTTGTACATTCATAGTTTCATCAAAAATATATTGAATTGGTTTTTAATATTTTAAATTGTGGTATTAAAGTATTTATAAAGCAATGTAATTATTTATGATATATTTTTATGTATAAAACATATTTGTGGATTGGTATGGTTTTATTACAGAAGATCACGATGTCGAGAGCGAAATGACATGGGCTGAGGACGAAGGAGTTAAGTACATCGCTGGCTAAGTTGCTTTCCGTGTTCGGGATATTGACCCTAGCCTAGGAAGAATTACAAAATTCGCTCCAAATCCGGAAGGGGGGCAGCCATTGTGGATACGAACTCTATCATACGGCTGCCTTACTGAACCAAGAGACCAGTGGTTTAGTTTAGTGAAAGAATTTGAAAAGGTGTTTTTAGAAATACATGGTCCTCTATTCGGGTTTAATCGGCAACCGGGAATAGTGAAAGTGTAAAAAAATAGACTGCATTCGTTATTCCCGAGTGTATGTAAAGAAGCCATTAACGTGTATGCAAGACTCAGAACATTTATTAGAATTAGAGAAGTTAATAGAAACAAATTTAGTGAGAGAAAACAGATGAAAAAAGCTATTAAATGGGTAAGATCCAAGAAGTAAGCATGTCTGTAACTGATTTGTTGTGATTTCGCTCATTTTACCTTGTTTATGTGCATTAGCCTTTAATTAAAGCATTATTTATTGACTGTTGAAAGTGTAAAATATCAAAGAGGGTGCCACTAGGGGTAGAATGGTATCATGGGGGTCATTAAGTACTGAATACCTGCTGCCGGCTAATGCAAAACAGTGGTGGTTGTATGCAGTGTTGGCGCGAGTTACAACCCAGTGACGTCACAGTGTTGAACCGGCTGGCAGCACGTATCGAGGCGAAGTGGCTGAGCCCTTACTAGCTCATTCTCGCCGGCCCTGGTAGCAACTATTACGAATAGCTGTACTTTAGTAAGATTTTTCTGCACCTTCGCGAAATAGTGGCGGTGGTTTGAGATTATTTTTGACTACCATTATGGAGTTTTAATAGTTTTTCATAGAGCATTTTTGTTGTCTTGTAGGCATGATTGATTTGACATGTTAGGTCTGCATGTAGCCTACAGTTTTTTTTTTCTGGTTTTTGGAATAATGCTCATTCTCATTACCATTATGTGCAACCGTGTTGACCGACTGAAAGACATTGAATATTTCGTTTACTAAGGCAGCACTGAAATATGGGTTCCAACACGATATGGACTTGGAACTTATGTTCGCTTAATACATCAACAAGTCATCCTTGTAATCTCTGCAAATAATAAAAATATTTCCCATCCAATATAGGCCTATTCATGTTGAACGGTAGAAAGTTATCAACCTTTATTAAGGCAACACTGAAAAATGTTCATTTTGATCTAGCCTACTTACTTGGAGTCATCTGCATCAATGTCCCTAGAGGTTCAGTTTTTTAAATTCAAATAACACATGGATGTTCCCTATTTTTCTTAAGGGGATTCAATGATCTTATGCTGAACTAATTAAGAATAGGGCATGTACCCCAACCCCTTAAAATATGAAGTTATCAGGATAAAAATAATGTCCATAACCATCAGAAACTTGAGAACACAGATCAGGAGAATGTTGATCGACCATGGATGCAAGACCAGAAAGTCTTAAAGAGGAGTGTTTCATTTAGAGGCTTGGAACATCATGGTCAAGACCCCTGTACTTGGGTGTGTGCTCAATTTGTTTGAAAACCCATTGACAGATCATAAGTTAATCTGTGGCTGGAATCCACTCCGTCCTATGCTAAGCTGCAAGTACTGGGCACCATTAGTGTTCTGTGACTACTGTATCAATTTCTGAAAATTGTGTCATAGGCCTATGCATAGACAAGTCGCTGAGAATGTTCCCTGAATGGTGAATACCAGTAGGCTAGCCTACTTAGCTGCCTCCTTCACTAGCATTTCCAGGCACCTGGTTAGTTGGTAAAATGAAATAGAAAAATCACTTCAATGATTCAAGTTGTCCTTGATTGCCCTCGAGGGACAGTGTACCCCATTCCAGATCTTAGTTCAGAATTAGTTTCCTTGACGGAGTTGGAGAAACAGTCACAATACCTATGGTACTACTAGACCTAGTACGGTACATGTAGATGGAAGCATTGTGAGACCAACCACTAGGTAGCTTATGTCCCATTAGTTGGGAGTGTTAGGGAATGGGAGATTGGTTCAACATTTCAGCCTATGTTGTTGTATATTTCATTAATATATGAGATCTAAAAGTGTATCATAGGAATATTAAAGCAAACCATAATATATTACCAGTTGGTCAATTGGATACAACAATTCAATGAAACATTCTGTTAATAATTAGGAAGTGTCTTAGGCAACCAGAGAAGCGACACAAGAAAAAAAACCTGAGTCTTCCAGGCAGTTGTCATCAACTGTATTTCACATAGAGAAGAATGACTAAAATGGTTCCTCATGAAAAAAAAAAACTGGTCAATGGCTTGAAAGACAGTAGTAAGGACTTACATGCTGTCAGTAAAAGTGGAGTTAAGAAAGATGTCTGGAATATTTAAATCAGTAGTTGATAGCCATGATTTTTAAAATTACCCTAGTTAATTGCACCTTAATATGATTAGTAGCCTACCGGTATGTGCAAGATTTTAAATGGTAGGTTTTCCTGTGAACCAAAAAACAGCTCTTAACATGGATTATGTTCAGGTTAGGCCTACAAGTTATTGGGAGGGAGGTTTATTTTACATACCTGTTGCACATAAAATGAGCTTCTGATTAGAGCTCTGTGGGAATGTTTAAATGGTTTGATGATACAGGATTTATCAAGCCTCTTTCTATGCATCTTTTAAAACCATTTTAACAATTCATAAATTACTGTCATCATTGCTAATGCTGTAATCTGTCATGTTTATTTATGCAGCATGAGGAATTAGGAAACATTGGTAGGATTGGTATATTGAGTGGAGATATCTATCTATCTTCTATATATATAAAGCACAATGTTTGTCTGTCTGTCTGTTATGTATACAAATCTACACCGTTTCACCGATCTGAACCAAAATTTGTATACATACCCTTTGGAACCCTGCGGGTAACCCTGTCAACTTTAAATTTCGGACAGACCACCCCATTCCCTGCATTTAGGCCCTTTTGCACAAATCTACACCGTTTCACCGATCTGCACCAAAATTTGTATACCTACCCTTTGGAACACTGCGAGTAACACTGTCTACTTAAAATTTCGGACAGACCACCCCATTCCCTGCATTTAGGCCCTTTGGTCCAAATCTACACCGTTTCACTGATTTGAACCAAAATTTGTATACTTACCCTTTGGAACCCTGCGAGTAACACTGTCTGCTTGAAATTGCGGACAGACCATTCCATTCCCTGCATTTAGGCCCTTTGTCCCAAATCTAAACCGTTTCACTGATCTCAACAAAAAATTGTATATTTACCCTTTGGAACACTGCGACTAACACTGTCTGCTTTAAATTGCGGAGAGGCTACTCCATCCCCTGCATTTAGGCCCTTTAGCACAAATCTACACCGTTTCATCGATCTGAACCAAAATTTGTATACTTACCCTTTGGAACCCTGCGAGTAACACTGTCCACTTAAAATTTCAGACAGACCACCCCATTTCCTGCATTCAGGCCCTTTGGTCCAAATCTACACCGTTTCACCGATCAGAACCAAAATTCGTATTCTTACCCTTTGGTACCCTGCGAGAAACACTGTCTGCTTGAAATTGCGGACAGACCACTCCATTCCCTGCATTTAGGTCCTTTGGAACAAATCTACACCGTTTCACCGATCAGAACCAAAATGTGTATACTTCCCCTTTGGAACCCTGCGAGTAACACTGTCTGCTTGAAATTGCGGACAGACTACTCCATTCCCTGCATTCTAACACTGTCTGCTTTAAATTTCGGAGAGGCTACTCCATCCCCTGCATTTAGGCCCTTTGGCACAAATCTACACCGTTTCATCGATCTGAACCAAAATTTGTATACTTACCCTTTGGAACCGTGCGAGTAACACTGTCCACTTAAAATTTCGGACAGACCACCCCATTTCCTGCATTCAGGCCCTTTGTTCCAAAACTACACCGTTTCACCGATCAGAACCAAAATTCGTATTCTTACCCTTTGGTACCCTGCGAGAAACACTGTCTGCTTGAAATTGCGGACAGACCACTCCATTCCCTGCATATAGGCCCTTTGGCACAAATCTACATCGTTTCATCGATCTGAACCAAAATTTGCATACTTACCCTTTGGAACCCTGCGAGTAACACTGTCCACTTAAAATTCGGACAGACCACCCCATTTCCTGCATTCAGGCCCTTTGGTCCAAATCTACACCGTTTCACCGATCAGAACCAAAATTCGTATTCTTACCCTTTGGTACCCTGCGAGAAACACTGTCTGCTTGAAATTGCGGAAAGACCACTCCATTCCCTGCATTTAGGCCCTTTGGAACAAATCTACTCCGTTTCACCGATCTGAACCAAAATTTGTATACTTACCCTTTGGAGCCCTGCGAGTAACACAGTCCACTTAAAATTTCGGACAGACCACCCCATTCCCTGCATTTAGGTCCTTTGGCACAAATCTACACCGTTTCACCGATCAGAACCAACATTCGGATTCTTATCCTTTGGTACCCTGCGAGTAATACTGTCTGCTTGAAATTGCGGACAAACCACTCCATTCCCTGCATTTAGGCCCTTTGGCACAAATCTACACCGTTTCACCGATCAGAACAAAAATCTGTATACTTACCCTTTGGAACCCTGCGTGTAACACTGTCTGCTTGAAATTGCGGGCAGAACACTCCATTCCCTGCATTTAGGCCCTTTGGCCCAAATCTACACCGTTTCACCGATCTCAACCACAATTTGTATATTTACCTTTTGGAACACTGCGACGAACACAGTCTGCTTGGAATTGCGGAGAGGTCACTCCAACCCCTGCATTTAGGCCGTTTGGCACAAATCCACACCGTTTCACCAATCTGACCCAAATTTTACATACTTTGGAACCCAACAAGTAACACTGTTCACTTTAAATTTCGGACAGACCACACTATTCCCTGCTTTTTGGCCCTTTGGTACAAAACTACACCATTTCACCGATCTCAAATAATTACCCTTTGCAACTCGACGAGTAACACTGTCCACTCGAAATTTTGGACAGACCACTCCATTCCCCGCATTTAGGCCCTTAGGCACAAATCTACATCGTTCACCGATCGAAAACAAAACGTGTATACTCACCCTTTGGAACCCGATGAGTAACACTGTCCACTTGGAATTTCAGACAGACCACTCCATTCCCTGTTAGGCCCTTTTGCACATATCTACATCGTTTCACCGATCTGAACCTAAATTTGTATACTTACCCTTTGGAACCCGACGAGTAACACTGTCCACTTAAAACTTTGGACATACAACTCAATTTCCTGCATTTAGGCCCTTTGGCAAAATCTACCCTGTTTCACCGAGCTGAGCCAAATTTTACATACTCACCCTTTGGAACCCGACGTGTAAAACTTTCTACATGAAATTTCAGATAGACCATTCCATTTACCGCATTTAGGCTCTTTGGCAAAAATCTACATAGTTTCACCCATCTCAACCAATCTTTATGTAAGTTACTTACCCTTTGGAACCCGACGAGTAACACTGTCTGCTTGAATTTTCGGACAGAGCCCTCCATTCCCTGTATTTAGACCCTTTGTCACAAATCTACATCGTTTCACCAATCTGGATCAAAATTTGTATACGTACTCTTTGGAACCCAACGAGTATCACTGTCCACTTTAAATTTCTGACATACCTCTCCATTCCCTGCATTTAGCTCAGGAATTCCTCGGGGTTGCCAGCTTCCTAACTCACCCGCCATGAGCCCTTGAGGGTGTACCAGAAATGGTGGGGCTACACACAACCTGCCTCTTTGAGGGCCTTGAGCAGAAGACAGGAGATATAATGAAACGGAATAGAAAGCAAACCCCTCGAAGAATGAGGGCATCAGGAAAGATGAGACAACGGCTAATTAAGCGGGAAATTGAAAGACTCCCTAGCCCATTGGATGCCCTAATACAGTCGGGGTCGGAAGAGAACAAGAGTTGACCAAGGGAGGCCGACAGGAAAGAGAACTGAAAGGAGCCTGGCACCAGGAAGTAGAAGCGATGCTAGACTCAGCTGGGGTCCGGTGGTCGCCAACCCACGTCCCACAAGTTGTGAGACTCTGGGGGGGGGGGGGGGGGTGGCGTTGTGAGAATAGCTTGCTGATTCATCGCGAGGTGACATGAGAGGACTTTCCAGAGCTGTCTTTACTGATGCCAGCACAGGGCCGTTGCTCAAGCCACTGTGGTGTTGCGAAAGAGTGAGTGATTCCCCGGCCAATCTAAATACGACGGGGAACCCCGAACGTGTGTCATCGTATTTCGTCATCATCTACGATCATCTCAGGTTCGTGCAGCTTGGACCCATTTTCTTTGCCGAGCAGTACGCCATAAGCTCTTTCACTAGACGCATCGAGTACAGGCCTAAGCCAGAAAATAAGGTTGACACTTTGGAAGACATCGAAGCTAGACATCTGAATTACCTATATCAGTTGTAAATTACACCATGTTCGTTTAGTAGTCATTTTTTCATTACCTTATTATTATCATCATCAAAAGTGCAAATGACCTAGATGTTACGCGCATCATACCACTAATCACCGCCACATAAAGTCTTTCTCGACTGTGATTTTTAAGATATTTATTTTTATTACAGTACATTGTGTACATTATAAGTTGAAGTGTCAATTCAATACAGGTAGTAGTTCCCCTCATCATCCTCATCATAAGGGCAAATGACCTAGATGTTATGCCCATTACACCATTAATCACCACACACAATAAGTCTTCCTCGCCTGTGAATTTTGAAAAATGTATTTCTATTCCGGTAGTTTGTAAGTTTGACGTGTCAATTCAACAGTAGTTTTCATTATCATCCTTATCAAAAGGACATATGACCTAGATATTACGCCCTCATTGTCTTTGGGGGGGGGGGGGGGAAATGATCTAGATTTTATGTCCATTATATTTCTAAGTAGACTTTGATACATTATCATCATTCCACCGGGCGAAGCCGGGTACTACTGCCAGTAGTAGGATAAAATGCAACTGTGTCATGGAAACCTAAGATGTATTTTTATTTCTCAACTTTATTTTCTGTAGACTCCAATACAGCCCACCACCAGGGGAAAAAAAAAAAAAGTGTTGGTGATGTTTAATGAGAGCAAATCTTGAAATACTGTGATTTAAGTGGTTGGTATCAAAAGCTGTATAGGAAAAATGAAAATGTGAAGTCACGCCCAAGTTTATGAAGCCTTGTCAGACTCGACTGAAATTATCTTCGATGCAAATCAAGTCTCAATAGTTAAAACTTTAGGACGACCTTTGACATGAGCACTATAATAGGCCTACATTTAGGATCGACATAGCCTGCAGTAGGTCTTGTGCTACTGTATGCACCTGGGCATGTTTTAAAAAAACTCAGCCTGCAGGTTAATAAGGTAGTATATTACTATAAATCTATCTCAAGCAAATCCAAGAAGTTACCAGACTGAGAAACTACATATCAATATTTAAACAAAAAAAGGGTGGCAGTGCAAACTGCACTTTTAATCCTTGCTTCATTAGTTAAACCATAATATTTGTACATAAATACAGTAAGGACTTCACATTACAAACCGCCACTTAAATTATATGCCTTATTATGCATAACCTACAAATTACATGTCATGAAATTGGTAAATATAAGCAGACAGCAACATCAATATACAATGGTCTATAATGTAGTTTTATAGTGCACAAAAGGTTATTGTACTGAATGTATTTCGAACTGATGAATAAAACTGGTGGAAACAACAGCCAATTGATTTACATCCATTACATCCAAAGTAGTAGAAACTTTCAGTTGATTGGCAAGAGTGTTGATTTGTACTTTTATTTTCACAAATTTTGATGAACAGTGTCACTCTTCAATTTAAATATAAACGCACATACAATTCCTCATCAATAAGTGATTTGCACTTCATACTGTCATGAACTGGAATAGATTTCTAGCAATTTAATTGATGTAGAAATCTATTCCTCTCGCCACCATGTTGGTGATAATTGTAAACAAACCCGCGGGCAGCCAATGGCTGGTAATAATTGCCAGCCAATAACAAGCCAGGATGATGCGGATCATAATTCGCGTTTCACTCTCATTGCGTTTTAACTTGAGGTGAGGAATCAGCTGTTCGTTAACGCCACGGGGTGCCATTATTAAAATTTTGGGAGATAGAAACACACCCTAAATAAAAATAATAACTAATTAGCAAATGATACAAATACTCTGGGTGATTTCAGGGGTAGTCTGGCAATAAAATATTGAATTTTTGTGTTTTTTTCTTTTTTTGCCTAAATATGTTCATTCATATAAGTGCTTTCATAGTACAAAAGGATTTTGTGAAATTCCAAAGAGAAATGTAGAAAAAATATAATTAAATACTAGCAATGTCCCTTTTCATTTTTCAGTTTTACCCCTGAACGCTACTAATCATGTTCATTACTCTGACCGTACGAGTCATACCTTAATTGATCTTCTTGTGACAAATCAACCTCAGAAAGTAATTAAACACGGACAGATCCCTGCTCCTGGCATCTCTTCACATGATCTATTGTACGTATGTTATTTTATACGAATACCTAAGTATAAACCACGCCACATTACAATACGAGACTTACGACATATTGAACAGAATAAACCACGCTATGATGCATATAACTTGCCTTGGGATAATATACGTAATTCTCAGAACATAAACTCTGAAGTAAATACATTCAATTTAATGGTACTAGAAATATTTGACAAACATGCACCAAAGAAACGGGTAAGAATTACCCGCTCTTCATCTGCGTGGCTAACGACTGAGGTAAGATCTGCTATGGCCAGTCGTGACAAACTATACAGACAATACAGACTGACACATGATGCAGTTGGATTTGAGAGATATAGAATTCTGAGAAACAGAACCAAGCAGCTAATTAGAAATTCTAAATATAAATACTTTCAGGAACTGATGAAAACCAACAGCCCTAGACAAAAATGGAGTAAATTACTTGCGTTAGGGATAGGTAAGACAGTTGAACAACATGTACCAAGCATATCGCTAGAGGCTCTAAATGATCACTTCGCACGGCCAAAATTAGCCTCTACCTCCTTCCCTAAAAGTTCACTTCCGGTACCCTTGTTACAACAGCAGTCAGTTTTTGAGCAATTCTCTTTTAGAAATGTCAGCTCGAATGAAGTTAAAGGTGTGATATACTCTATTTCATCCAATGCCACAGGTAATGATGACATTCCTATATCACTGATTAAGGATGTCTTGGGAGCTGTTCTGCCAATACTAACTCATATATTTAACTACTGCCTGACAAACGGTGTGTTCCCAGATGTTTGGAAAAATGCACTAATTAGACCTATCCCGAAGAACTCCAAGTTTGATTCTCCTTCAGATTATCGTCCAGTATCCATCCTACCACCATTATCCAAGGTACTTGAACGTCTAGTTCATACACTAGTTACTGAATACCTTACAAAGCATTCCCTACTCAACCCCTTCCAATTCGGCTTCAGAAAGGGGCATAGCACTGCGACAGCTTTACTACGAGTGACAGATGATATTAGATGTGCAATGGACCAAAGGGACGTGACTACTGACATTATTAGATCTCAGTAGTGCCTTTGACACTGTCAACCCTCAGTTGCTACTGCAGAAACTTCGAGAACTAAATTTTAATATTGTGTCACTCTGGTTCTTTTCCTCTTACCTCGAAAATCGCCGGCAACGTGTGATAGTGGAAATGCGAGTTCGGGATGGCAAAGTAAGACCCTCGGTGTCCCTCAGGGTTCGGTTCTTGGGCCACTGTTATTTATCATCCAAATAAATGACATATCAAAAGCCCTTAATTTCTGCAAATTGCAAGTGTATGCAGATGATGTACAGATCTACTATCACTCAAAACCGAGTGATATCAATAATGCAATTATTAAAATAAATTCTGACCTACAACAGCTTAGTGACTATGCTTATAAAAACAGTTTATTAATAAACCCAAATAAAACTCAAGTGATTATTATCGGTACCAGTAAAAACTTATATTCCCTCAAGCAACGTGACATCTCGCCAATAATTTTAAACAATAAAATCATACCGTACTCTACTTCAGTGACAAACTTAGGAATTATTATGACTTAAGACCTTAAATTGGACTAAACAGGTGATAAGCACATGCAATAAAGTACAATGCTTATATCCTCTGAAACGGTTCGGTAATTTATTCTCTGTTCGACTTAAAGTACAACTAATTTGCTCTCTGATACTACCTATATTTGACTACTGTGACACTGTGTTGACTGAAATAACCTGCGACAGTAACATGAAACTGGACCGGTGCCTCAACAACTGTGTAAGATATATCTTTGGCCTGCGATATGATGATCATATGTCACCCTATTATAAGGAGCTGTCGTGGCTTCGAGTGCACCAGCGTCGTGAACTCCACATGTTATCACTACTGCACAAAATACTTTCCACTAATACCCCTAACTATCTTGTTTCACCGTTTTCTTACCTCTCGTCCTATCATTTTATTTTCTAGGGACGTTGGGCCCTAAGGATTTTTAATGTGGATGAGGTTAGTGACATTTAGTTGATTAAATTGAAGCTCTTGTAAGATATCAGTGCCAGAGTAGCTAGTGTCCACTCCGTAGATGACTACAGAGAGGAGGGGAGGGCATCGGATGGGGGGGGGGGGGGAAGACTTTGGTGGGAGGAGTTGAGGGTTACATAGTCACCCCAGGCTCATTTTATTAATTAGGGTGTCTTTGGCATCACCTTGAGTCTTGAGGATGAAGCCATGGGGGTTGAGGAATTAGTTGAAGGATGGCTGTAGCTGGGAGGAAAGATAGCAGAATATTGGTTACCCGACAAATGTCAGGTCGGGGTTCGGTGAAGTTTTGAATGCTAATATGTAAGGGAAGAGTCTTGGGGGGGGAATGGTGTTGGCGGTTGGTTGGAAAGTGGGTTGGTTAGTTAGGTGTGTATTGGCATGAATGGTAGTTGGTGGGAAGGGCTGGTTAAATAGGGGTATAGAAGGATAGGTGGTAGTAGGAGGAGTTAGGTGGCTCATTAGGGGTGGAGGAGATGAGATTGGATATATTTAATAAGGGTGTAGGTTGGAAGTAGTTAGGGATGTGTGAGGGGAGATTGAATTGAAAGGGGGGGGCGTGGTGGCTCAGCGGTCTAGCTGTATGCCTCTCACCAAGGCGGTCCGGGTTCGATTCCCGGTCAATGCATGTGAGATTTTCGAAGTGAAATGCCACGTCCTGTGGTTCGGATTCCACGTAAAAAGGAGGTCCCGTGGCTCATGATCTCGAGATTAACGGTCACGTTAAACTACAAGCTTGCTTGCTTGAATTGAAAGGGGACAAAAGAAGAGGGAGCAGATTGGGAATTTGGGAAGCTGGGATTAGACATAGTTGGTGTTGGGTAGGAAGTGTGGGTTGTATTAGGGTTAGGTAGAGAAGGGACAGCAATGGTGGCATTGGTGGTTTTAGGGTGAGAATAAAGAGTGACTGTGCATGAGGTGAGTGGAGGGTATGTTATGGAGTCAGTGGAAGGTGGGGTTGGGGATAACTGTAGAATATTTATCGCACACAATATCAAAGTTGGTGGTATTAATCGGTGTGGTGGTCTTCTTCCGGAAGTGACTGTGGCGGAACGAGTTAGTGCTGGGGACAGAGTCATTTTCCGAATCGGACTCTCCGGCTGGGCGGAAGTCCTAGCGTTCCGTTGGCTCGGCTGGTGTAGTCTCCAAGTCTTCTCCTTGTCTTTGCCTATCCTGGTGCTTCCAGCTAGGAGAGGTAGTAACGCTCCCTCTCGAGCTGGTGGGTCCCGGCATCAGTATGGTCGTTCGTGTAGTCCAAGTTGTATTTGTAGGACTTTCGTTCGATAAGTAGTAATATATATACAGTACAGTCTCGATTATCCGACCTAAACTGGACCTGGAGTACGTCGGATCACCGAAAATGTTGGATAATACAGAGTTACTTGGAAAATTAACCTAAACAAATAGGTAGGCTATACTGAATTATTGAAACAATGACATGTTTTACGGTACTCTATTTATTGAATTATCAATTCAGTTGTATTGAACAAAAACGTTCCAAATGCTACGGCATTGTCAATAATGTCTGCTTGCCTGCTGATTAACTTTTTCTTGCTGCGAGATCTCGTCATTGACGAAAAATCAACACCTTTGTTGCGCTTGCCTCTGGCTGTTGCTCTACGTAAGTTAATGCAATATTCAGTGCGCCTAATCCTCCACTGTGAGACATCGTTTTATCCTTTTGTTCTGCAGTACCTCATTCTTCTTCTTCTCCTTCTTCTTCAACATCCTCATTTTCATTAGTATTCACGAAATCAATAATATCAGGGTCAGTTAGTTGAAACAGCTGATCTTGTGCACACCACTTACATCTTGAGTCGTATCATCCTCGCAGCCAGGAATGCAATTCAGTAAGGGAACAATTTCGGATAACACAGAGTGTCAGATAAGCGAAGGTCGGTTGAGCGGGACTCTACTGTATATAGATATTGAAGTCGAAGATTTTTAGTGACTTTTATGCCACAAAAGTGAAGTTGGTCGTCTGGAAGTGGTCTTGAGAAGATGAAGTTGTTCGTTAAATGCTTATTTGATGTGTCAAGTCGTATGAAAATATTTTAGTGATTTTTATATTAACACTAAGGTAAATGCACCAATAGTCGTCATGTTAAGACTAATTTCGTCAAGAAAATATATCGTCCCCCCTCTGGCAAACTAGTGAAGGTGAAAATTCTTCATTTTACAGGAGAGCTAAAACAAGTTTCATCTACTTGTATAAAATCCAGTTATTTTCTTTTTCGGTCACTTTTAATACTCAGTAGACTGGTTGACCAACATGTTTATAGGGTGCATTGATGTTAGCTCTTGTCTTCATTTTAAGGGCCTAAATGGCAGTTTCGTTACTTTGCCAGAGTGATTTTATCTTATTAGCTCTAGTATTAGTGTTCCTAAGTATCGAATCTGCAATACAATTACAAAAGAAACAATTATTTGAATTAATTTTTAGACCATTAGGCTTCCATTTAAAGGGAAAAAAAGTCTAAATTCCAATAATTTTCTTCAAAAATTGAACACAATAAAAAACAAGAAGTTCCGTGACGAACTAAAGAGCTTACTTTTCTTAAAATTTAAGATTCATGCCAATGATTAATCTATATGGACCTATCTAGAATAATGTCGAAATTAAGTTGGTAATATCGACATTTCTATTTAGTTCGAAATATACGTGGTATAATGTAGCCTAATAGAGCAATACAGTTGGCAGCCCTGGTGACTGAATATATTCTTAGGTCCATCTATTAAGGTAGAGAATACAAAATTTGGTTGAAGTCCAATGGATAGCATGGACGTTACATGCAGTTAGACATTGGATCTATCAACGCGCGTAAAATCATGTTGGCAACAATGTCATGCATGTGTTGGTCAGAAATAATCTGAAATATTATGATCTCTTGTTGTGCCAATTTTGGATGAAATCCATTTGTTAGTACAGAAGTTACATGTAATTTTAAATTGGACCTATCATGTTGGCAGCATTGACGTATATTAGTTGCTCCAAATTAATCTAGAATGGCAGGTACTATACGTGCGCAAAGTTTAGAGCTGTTGGATTACATGCTTTCTGATATATTGATAATAGGGTAAGAAAATAGACAGCTTTTATTAACAGTTGGCAGCCCTGGTGGCTCTTAAGAATACGCTCAGTCATATCTGTTTATATACGAAATTTGGTTGAAATCCAATTGATAGTGTAGAAGTTAGATGCATTTAAAAATTGGACCTATCAGCAGGCTTAGAAATATTTTGGCAACACTGCCATGTGTGGCCTCCTGGAAATTAAACTGAAATATTATCTATATGTGTGCCAATTTTGGAATAGCTCCCATGCATACCTTCCAAGATATCCAACATGGAGCTCAAATTTCAATTGCGGTTTTTCAGCAGTTGGTAGCACTGACATAATTTTCACATATGGGCTGGAGATATTCAGGTATATATATTTACTCATACGAAATTTGGTTTCGATTTCTGCAGCCGTTGAGGCACACAGACAGAAGGACAGACACACATTTGTCCGGATCGATCTCATAAGCCTACTTTTTCCTCATTTTTGCAAAATGTGAAAAGTAGGCTAATTACAATAAATTAATACATAAATTAGCATACCACAATCTACTCAAAATCTGATTCTTCTGAAACATCAGGTTCGGGGAGTGTATCTCTCACTGTTTCTGATGACTGAAAGGTTTCATAAAATGCATGATAAGCCTTTGGAATTTGCAGGTTATAGCAATTTTTTTTCCGATACTTTAATTTTGCACCGGAGATGCAGAATCTTGCAGGGTAAGGTTTCACTACTTGAGAGTCTGATGGGTGGCCTTTTCGGTTCCTGAGAACGAACCTACTAAACATAGCATCTTCATAAGCAGTCTTTATCTGAACTGTACCTGGTTCGTCCTTTGTATAACGAAACCAAACAGCTTATCGGAAAGGCAAAGGATTCTTACCTTCAACCGATATAAATCTGTTCTTTTTCGGGCTGAAATCCATAAAGTCAGTGTGCACCAATGAAGAAACATTGTAGGGTGCTGGATTCTTGCATGCATTTCGTATCTGTTGAACCCATCCTTCAGGAGTGCACACTGGGAGGTTCTTTGCAGACATGTATATTTTTTAATGAATAGAATCACATTCCATTAAAATGTGCCCTGGCTCAAAATAAATGTGATCAATCTGCTGGAGCTTTTGGTGTTTCTTGATTGTTTCTAGACACACACAAACAAAGTTGGCATATTTTTGTTGTCATTACATTCTCAATATCAGGCGAATCTGACACATTCGTTACTTTGCTGTAGTAAACATTGTTGTATGCTATTGTGCTACGGCAAACTAACCAAAGTGTAGATTCGCTACTTTACCATTGTCAAAATTCCATTGTATGCAGTTTCGTAAATAAAGAAGAGCTAATTGTTACCAAACGGAACAAGCTACAGATACAATACTTTGCCAGACTGTAGATCTTATATTAATAGTAATTCTATGATATAGATTGCAGATTCGCTATTTTTGCACTTTCGCTAGTTTGCCAGAGGTGGGACGATATATACCTTATACCTTTTGGTAATTTAAATCAACAAGACCACTGTACCTAACCTCAAACTTGACTCAAACACCAGGAAACTCTCAATGTCGAAAGTATTCGTTTTAGGAAAAATTATGTATTTTTTTAAAATATGTGTTTTTGTGGTAATCGTCACAATCTATTTCGATTTTTCCAATATTCGTCACCCGTTTGCACCAATTGTCGTCACATTGTTCGTTGTCCTTATCTGCTGTTTATAATGCATTTCTGTCAATATTGTTGCGTAAGGCACCGATTTATTGACACGGAGGCTAACATTTACGAATAATGCAGTACCAGTAGTTATTTAAAAAAAATGGAAAAAATATAAATCTGGAATGGCGGGTAGATATACGGGCTTGAAAAAATCATAATTCTGCTCTAAAACACATTTATTATAAGTTATTTTTGTATTTCTTAAAGTGCAACAATAAAAATAATTGAAATTCGAACAATATAACCACAAGAAAGTGTTGATGTAGGCTTCGCCGACAGGTGTTCAAGAGCGAATGGACATTTTCCGGGCTGTTAAGCCGTGATCTTTTTTGACGGGGGATGGGAGGCGTAGTCACATAAAAAGTGAGACCAGACCATGGTATAACATAACGTCTCCGTTGAACAATCGCCGAGGGTCTGAGAAGATAAACTGTAAGTCGTTTTCCACCAAATAACTGGAGGTTTTAATTTGATGTTCTGTAATTGCAGCACAGTTTACTGTCAAATTTTGAGGGGTTCGTAAAGATAGGCTTGGATTTCTTTTTAGGAAAGATTTACACCATTTCCTCCCTGGCCGCCCATCTTTGAAAGGAGTCCCTCTTCGATTCTTTTGTGAGGCACTGGACGCTATTTTGCAAATCGTCCTTTGTTACTGGGAACCCTGCTTTTTCTAGTAAGATTACCCATTGAACTAACACCCTTTGTTAAAAAGGAACTTGGCCCCATTTTCCTCTCTCTAGTTTCTCCTTTAATTTTGTCCGAGAGGGAGTTTCTCGGAACACGATTCCTCTCCGCGGCCGTTGTAATACTCATGCCGTCCTCCTCAACGACCTTAATAGCAGCTTCCATTTGCTGAATATCGTAGGGTAATTGAGAAATGTGCGTTTCGACATATTGCTTGAAAGCAAAGATTTAGTCTTAGAATATATTTTTCATCTGAATTTAAAACTAATCCCCTAAAAACCCTAGGCATAGACCTACTGATACCGTAATAATAATAATAATGGTATTTGTTTTACCTCCCTTTTAACTACTGCGGCTTTTAGAGACGCCGGGGTGCCAGAATTTTGCCCCAAAGGGGATCTTTAACGTGCCAGTAAATCTACTGATACGGCTCTCTCGCATTTGCACACCCTCAAATTCCAGATGACTGCGCCAGGATTCGATACTGCAACAGCAAGCGAGAACGTTACCGCTGAGCCACGCAGCCAGCCTAGACCTACGGCCATCAAAAAGATAGATCTACATGATAACGCACACTGTAAATTTTTATTTGTTCTGAAACTTTAACACAAACTTTAACATTATCGTGCACTAGTGTTCGTCACGCATGTAGGCTACTCTAAAGATCGTCAGCTATGATGACTATTGGACACTATGATCAGACAATTTAATTATGCAGGGTGCTTCAGAACTACATTATAATTATATTGCCGATGTTAGTTAGGTCTTAACAAGGAGAAATGGCAATGTGCCAGTTTTCATCCCAAATGACGAGCATTGGTAAAGTGCGTTGTTTTTAATCCAGTGTTCATCACCAGCATTTCTAACCAAACTAGGAACGTGAGCACGAAATAGAAAATCGCATATGTTACAGAAACAATTACCAACTATATCACACACTTGTAACATTTTAAATACGTCGGAACATAGCAAGTATGCACATAATTAACTCGCGTGCCCGCTTAGCACATGCGAGAAGCAATATGCCGCGTCAAGACAGTTCAACTCACAGGAGATGTTTGACACTGGGAATCAGCTATTGCATCGCACGCATGATATCGCAAAGTTACTCCTTTTCAGCATCAAAGGTATGACAAATCTCGTAAGACTTTGTGCTTTGAGAAAGACCCATTGACAGGCTTATTATTTGTACTTATATACACAAGTGACGACTATTGGCTCAGTGACGAAAACCGGTAGTTACCTTAAATATTATTTTGTATTGTTGGTAACAATAAAATATTCCTTATTAATTATTATACAGGGTGCCAGGAAATGTTCTCCGCAGTAACTACGAGCTGCTGCCAGAGGTAGCATCAGCAGTTTAGTTGGCAGCACTGTGTCCTTGACAGGGTGATCCCAAACGTGTGGGCTGTAGGCTGTCGAAATCGTCAGTGTGTATTGCAATAAGCGAGTGTGTGTGTCATCAGTATGTATTGCAGTAAGCGAGCGCTCCTAATTAGGTTATTGGAAGAGTGCAACAGTATACAGGTGGTAATGCTTACTACTGAAGAGAGAGGTGTTTTTTTTTGGTGGAATAAGTTTTTAGCGAAGGCGATCGGTTTACAGAATATGTAAAATTAAAATTTCAGGCGTGGTTTCCTAATTCAAAGTGTCCATACCGTGATACCGTTCTGGATTTGATAAGTAAATTTTGTGTGACTGGCTCAGTTCACGAAGTACCAGGAACAGGCTGGCCTACGCTTTTAACAGACGAAAAACTTCATGAAATCTCTGATATAATGCTGCGTAGTCCATGTAAATCAACACGCAAATTAGCTCAACAATCAGGAATCTCTAAGTAGACAGCACATAAAGCTGTAAGAGACAAGCTTCAAGGACAACACTTCCAGCATCTGTTATGAATGGCTGTGGCGAGTACAAAGTGTACTGTTTGTTTTGATAAAAGCGGCAGCGTGCTGCCAACGTAACTACTGATGTTAGCTCTCGCAGCAGCTTGTAGGCACTGTGGAGATCATTGCCTGGCGCCCTGTAGTACCGGCAATCGTAAGTACAGACAAATATTTTTTAATATTTCCGAAAATCTGCAATGTGTATGTGTATGGGAAGGTAACCAACCAACCAAAGTAGGTTATTTCATTCCCATTGCCGCTCTAAACAAGTAGCCCTTAGGCCGTAGTATAGTTATATTTTAATTGAGTATTTTATTTACTGAAACGTATGTTATAAACATACGTGGATATAAATAAATTTTTGGATGTTGTCGCAGAGGTCACCTCGACCCCCCTACGGCGAGGCCCCCTGTGCATCGCACCCCACCCAGGCCAAAATCCCCACTAGCACCCCGTTTATTTATAAGATACAGTATATATATTTAAAATATCATACATTAACATGTGGGCAAAGGAACATTTTCATACATTTTTTATATTGCAGTTACTGCGAGAGATTTCTCTTGTTGTTGTGTTGTTATTATTGTTCATGATTTTGAGTCTTAATTTTGTTTTTGCGGTATCATTATTTTATTTTTATTATTATTCACTAGAGTCTCCCACAAATCCAACCCCTCCTCCACGTGGTGGGAGACGGGCAGCGGCATGAAGTAGGGGATTGCCTGTAGGGGTGAAGTACAGTGGGGACTTTGTGTGCCCCGGGACCGCTGCGGTAGCTGTGAAGGCTCTATGGGAACCCTGAAAAGTGACGGCTGACGGGGCTCTGGTGAAGCTACGATAGGCCTAGCAAGCCAGTAGTGGATATCATATCTGCTTTCAAAACAGGAACAGGCCTCGGAAAGGACGGATGCAAACGACGACGACCCGGATATGCTAATGGACTACGAGTTGGGACATTAAACATACAGACACTGACAGGAAAGGTGGAGGAGATTGTCGATGTGATGGAGAGAAGAAAACTGGATATACTGAGCTTGGCAGAAACAAGATGGAAAGGAGAAGGTCGCAGAGAACTGAGGAAAGGGTACCGGTTGTACTGGAGTGGGAACAGTGAAGGAAGGAGCAGCAGAGTAGGAGTAGTTGTGAGAGATGGCATGAAGGAAGAGGTAAAGGGAATAAGTGACAGGATCATGAAGATCAGAGTAACTGTAAAGGGAAGAAGCCTGGAGATAGCCCAGGTATATGCCCCTCAAGTTGGATGTACAGCTCAAGAGAAGGAAGACTTTGAGGAGGAGCTACAACAGCAGTTGAATGGGCAGAGCATCATTGTCATGGGAGATTTGAATGCACATGTAGGAAGTGAAAGGCAAGGATATGAAAATGTATTGGGAGCAGAAGGATGGGGTAGCAGGAATGAAGAAGGGAGAAAGTTGCTGGATTTTTGCAAGAGAAACGGTTTAGTGGTAGGCAACTCCTGGTTCCGGAAGAAAGAAAGCCGCAAGGTAACGTGGTACAGCAGTGATTTAACAAAGAAATCTTTGGTAGATTACATGCTGTACGACTGGGAAATGAAGAGAAGTGTCAGAGATATGAAGGTAATACCATCAGAGGCCTTAGATAGCGACCACAGAATACTTGTGATGAACCTGGGAGTTGTTAAGGATAGCAAGAGGACCGAGTACCAGGAAAGGAGAATCAAAGTATGGAAAGTCAAGGAAAAGGAAGTCAAGGAAGAATTCCAGAAGATAATAAGGGAAAGGATGCCAACAGACAATTCTAAAACAGGGGAAGAGGAATGGAAGCAATTCAAGAACACAATGGTGGAAGCTGCAGTGGCAGTATATGGAAGAACTAGCAACAGAAAGCGGTGTAAAGAGACACCATGGTGGAATGAGAGAGTAAAAGAAGCTGTGGGAAGGAAGAACAAGGCTTTCAGAGTGTGGTTCCAGGAAAGAACTGATCTGGCAAGGGAAGCTTATAAGTTAAAGAAGAAAGAAGCAAACAAGATTGTGGCAGAGGAGAGGAAGAAGTGGATGGTAAAGTGGACAGAGATGATGGAGGAAGACAGCAGAGGAAATAAGAAAGTACTTTATGGGATGGTCAAAAGTAAGAGAAGAGGTCTGCGAGAGGATGTGGTAATGATGGACAAAAACGGAAATGAGGTACACAACAAAGAAACACTCAAGACAGTGTGGGAAGAGTACTTTGAGGATTTGCTGATTCCAAATGGTCATAGGGAGGAAGACAATGTATTGGAAGATGGAGAAGACAACACAGGAATGGAAAAGGACCTGAATTGGAGAGAACTGGAGATGGCTATAGACAAGATGAAAGGAAGAAGGGCACCGGGTGTGGATGAAGTGAGTGTTGAAATGGTGAAAGCAGCAGGGGAGGTTGGGAAACAGTGGCTGTACCGTGTGATGAGGTTGATATGGAAGGAGAAAAAGACCCCAGAAGATTGGAAGAAAGGATTAATTGTCCCAATATTTAAGAAAGGAAGCAGAAAGGAGTGCAGAAATTACAGGGGAGTCACACTCATACCTCACTGTGCCAAGATATATGAAAAGATATTAGAAAGTAGAATACGAGCCAAAGTGGAGAGAAAATTGAGAGAGGAGCAGTATGGTTTCAGACCTGGGAGATCAACAGTGGATCTCATATTTTCAGTGAGACAGCTCCAGGAACTCCACTACGAATTTGGAGAGGATCTGTTGATGGCCTTCCTGGACATCGAAAAGGCCTATGATAGTGTGTGTAGGGAGAAGGTTTGGAAAGCAATGGAAAACATGGGAATGGAAAAAGGGACTGTAGGCAGAGTGAAGGAGATGTATTGTGGAAGTGTGAGTTGTGTGAAAGTTGGAGGGGAAAGAACAGACTGGTTCAGACAAATGAGTGGCCTGAAACAGGGTAGTGCGCTGTCACCCCTTCTCTTTATTGTGGTTATGGACGAGGTAATGACATGGATAGCAGGAAAGATAGGAGAAGATAAGATGAAAGCAATGGTGTTTGCAGATGATCTCATGGTCTGGGGAAACAGGGAGGAGGAAATTCAGGAGCAACTGAAGGCTTGGGAAGAAACAGTGGGAGAGTACGGATGGAAGTTCAACATCAGTAAATGTGAGATCCTGTTAACGACCAGGAAAAAGGACAGACCAATGAGTGGGATAACACTTGGAGGTGGACAGCTGAAGAAGGTGGAAAGTCTCAAGTACTTGTGAAGTATAGTGGAGGAAAATGGGAGAAATGACAAAGAGATTACGGAACGTGGCAGACAGGCAGAAGCATTTCTGAGAAGCATTAGGAGCTTAGTGTGGAATAAAGATGTCCCACAAAAAAGCAAGGAAGTGTTATACAGAAGCTACTATATCCCGATACTGACCTATGCTTCAGAAACGTGGACAATGAAGAAAAGACACATAAGCAGAATACAGGCAGGTGAAATGAAGTTCCTGCGAAGTAGGATCGGAGTAACAAGAAGAGACAGGGTGAGGAATGAAAAGGTCAGGGAAATGGTGAAAGAGGAGCCCTTGCAAGGTAGGATTGAGACATCAAGACTGAGGTGGTATGGACACTTAAGGAGAATGGATGAGAAGAAGATTCCCAAGAGGATACCAAGGGGAAGACCAAGAGATAGATGGCTGAAAGGAGTGGAGGAATGTGTCAAGAAGAGAGGCGAGGACTGGACCAGAGTGACAGCGGAGAGGTGGTGGGAAGAAAGGACTAAGTGGCGAGGCTTATGTTCCAAACAGACCCAGCCTGGGGCTGGAAACTGTACAAGATGATGATGATTATTCACTAGAGCCTCCGTGGCTTAGGCGGCAGCACGCCGGCCTCTCACTGCTGGGTCCGTGGTTCAAATCCCGGTCACTCCATGTGAGATCTGTGCTGGACAAAACGGAGGCGGGCAGTATTTTCTCCGGGTACTCTGGTTTTCCCTGTCAAAATTTCATGCCAGCAACACTCTCCACTATCATTTCATTTCATCTGTCATTCATTTAATCATTGCCCCAGAGGAGTGCGTCAGGCCTCGGCAGCCGGCACAGTTCATATCCTCGCCGCTAGATGGGGGCTTCATTCATTCCATTCCTGACCCGATCGGAGACTGGAAGCAGGCTGTGGATTTTCATTTCATTATTATTCACTGATTTATTTTTACACTATACTGCACTGTTAGTCTTTGCTATGCACTACACTGTGTGGGCACTGGGATGGTGAAAAGATTTCACTGGGGGGGGGGGGGTTGTTGACACTATAGCATTGTTGTGAGAGATGCCACCAATTTATACTTTATGCTATCTGAATACTTTGTCACTGCATGTGGCGAGTCAGAACAATACCACCTTGCATCCTATGTGCACTGAATTGGGACTATTTTAATTTCTTTTTGATCTCTCTGATGGTGGGGTATTTTTATGAGGAAGGAGGCTATGGGTATCTAAGGCACTAGGTAATTGGTGGAGGAAAGAGATGGGCTTTGTTGGGTGTGCGATTTTCATTGAGGAGATCTTGAGCCAGTGGAGAGGCGTATAGAGCTTCCAAAAAGAAAGGGTGATTTATTTGTTGTGCCTTTTTTAGATATTGCAGGCGTTGGTTGGATATAGTGGTTAATATTGAAGGAAATGTGGAATATTGGGCTAGGTCAGCTGAGGGAGTGTCGTATGGGAGGTGGTATGCGATTCTAATTACATGGCGATCCAGCTTCAGAAGGTTGAGGTATAAGAGGGTTTTGGCAGCGAGCCATGCTAGGGTAGCGTATAGGATTACTGGGCGGATGAATACTTTGTAAATATTGATGACATGGGGGGTTTAAGTCCCCTGGTATGGCCTGTGAGGGAGCGGATTGCTGCAAGACGGTGATAGGCTCGGCGATATTGAGTTGTGATGTGATGATTCCATTGAGTATTATTCTGAAATTTTATGCCGAGGTATGTCAGGGTAGTAGTTTCTGGTATAGTGACTTGGTGAAGGGTTAAGTGTACTTTGTTTTGTCGTCGACAGATTGTGGATTTTTGGCGGAAAATTATGAGTTGCGTTTTTTGTGGATTTACTGTTATGTGTGATGTGTTAAGCCATGTTTCCAGAGAGTTAATATAATGTTGCATTAGGCGAGTAAGTGTAGTGGTCGTTGGAGCTAATGCTAGAATGGCTAGGTCGTCAGCAAATTGGCATAGTCTTAAGGGCGGTTCTGGATGGGGGATATCAGCTGTGAATAAGATATAGAGTAGTGGAGAAAGCGGTGATCCCTGAGGCACGCCTGCTCTGAGGGAAAAAGAATGACAAGTAGCGGTACGAATTTTGACGGAAGCTGTAAGTCTGTGTAGAAAAGCAAGTAAAAGACGGATGATAGAGAGTGGTAAAGGAAAGTGCCGGAGTTTGTACATTAAAATGGGCCAGTATACTTTCATAATGTCAGTAATTGAGGTCCGTATTGACTAACTATATATTAGAAAGAAAGAAATGGATTCTGCCTTTTCAATACATATATTAAACCTACTCACAGGTACATGTTTCGAAGGTTGTTAACTCCCTCTTCCTCAGCCTGTACAATAAATATCAAAGATTAATTACCTATATAAGTACATAAGTGACATAATACAGTTTATGAAATAAATAATGCGAAGTTCATCAATCCATTGTTTCCGACTCTCCATAGAAGATCTTCTAATTGGATTTCCAGGCCTGGGTGCACTAAAAAGCCGCTGAATCAGGTCGGTGTTGTGAGCCACTATTTGGTTGCATCATCGTAGATTCGAACTAGTCTCCATGCTGCCCTTGGAGAACATCATGGCAAAGAAACCAAAGAATTCCTGCAGCCGTGCCATGCCCCGCCGTTTGTAGTGCGTTTGGGCGCGAACAACAGCAGATCAAAAAGTTGTATCGCAAATATCACTCCTGCGATTGTCCGAAGACATGCTAGGGGAGAAGGGGACGGGAAATAGAGGACGGGAATAAAAACTAAGGAAAAATAAATGTGGATGTTTATGATGTGCCGTTGGCTGTTGTTTTGGGGTAGATGAATGCGAAAGATGAGAGGTATAATCATTATTGAATTTGGAAAATAAATGGTATGAATGGTGGAATACAACTGATCAATTTATCTGTTACTATATAATGTGTTCTGTATAAAATACTGGTTTCAAAAATTATTTCATTGAGATTGTGGGAAGGGTTAAATCTCTGTGCTTTGTCAATCTCTATTTGTTCCAGAATATTCATGAGGGTGCCTTTGCTTTCTTGATGTAAAATAACTAGATCGTTCTCTATGGTTGTGAATTTGTGCCCAGTTTCTACCCTATGGTTGCCTATCGCCGAAAATTTATTATGTTTAGTGGCATTAACATGTTCCAAAAATCTGGTGTTGAACCCTCTTCCCGTTTGTCCCACGTAATCAGCATAACAATCATTACATTTGATTCTGTAGATACCAGAATTGTTATATTTGTTAGTTTTATTGAGAATATGCGAGTTGAAAAATTTATTGTGATTAGTGTTGTTGGTTCTGAATTACCTAGATTTGCTAGTCAAACGTGAAAACAATCTCCTGTGCTATCAAATATTCAGAAAACCAACTCAAACCAGCACTGTCATTAGACAAGATTCTAACCACCCCGCATCCCACTAAAGAGCAGCCTTCACATGTTTTATTAACAGAGCTTCGAACATCCCACTCTCTGACGTAGAATATCATAAAGAAGTTTCAGTAATTCACCAAATTGCCGAAGCTAATGGTTTCAATAGAAAACTAGCGGACCCGTGCGAGAAATCTCGCATGTTCATAAGTCATACTTTCCCCAATAGGTTTATAATGAGTGACTTAAGGAGAAAGGTTGTTATGTTATTATTTTAACCAAATGATTATAGAACACCATTTGCATTTCAGTTAGAATTCCAAGCTGTACGTTCTCTAACTTAAGAAGGCAATTACTGAAAATTCTATCATCATAACACTCACCAGTTATTCGATATTTATGAAAGCATCTTGGTCAAGATTTCCTGCTTTATCTTATTGGCTGGGAAGCCTCCTTCTCCCTTATGAGGACAGCCCTCGTTGGAATACTTCTTCTCGCCCCGCTTACACTGAGGCTTCCTTGTTCCTAAGTGCAGCGAACAGCGTTAAACTCCTTTGCACGTTACCTACAGAGGTGCTTTCCTTGTCCTGTGTGTAGCGCTCAATGCTAAAATCCTTTGCACGTTACCTACAGGGGTGCTTTCGCTTTCCCGAGTGGAGCGTCAGCATGAGAGCGTGCTGTAGCTGGTTTCTTTCCTTGATATTTATGAAATTAAAATGCAATTCGTCACTGTTAATTCCATTTCTGTGCTGAGTCCATTAATTGAGAGCTTAGCCGTAACACTCACCGGTTATTCGATATATTTCAGTCAGAATTGCAATTGAAATTATACGATTTGAGTACCCAATCCATTGATTTAGTAATTCTGAAAAACATGGGAATTGATAGAAGAAAAACCTGTAAAAGAATGAATGTTTAATAGTTCTAAGGTTTTAGACGCCGTATCATACGCCGGTTATACGATTTAGAGTATTCAATCCATTGATTTACTGTTTTTGAAAACCATGCGAAATGATCGATATTTATGAAATTAGAATGCAGAAGAAAAACCTGTAAAATAATTAACGTTTAATAGTTTTAAGGATTTAGACAACAACTCATGATTGCAGCATGTTAGAGCATCAGTATTTGCAAATCGCACACTACTTACAAAAATTTATATTTATGAAATTAGAATGCAATTCTTCACAGCTAATTTATGAGGCCTATATGATGATGATGATGATGATAACAGTTTCATGGCTGTAGACGACAACTCTAGCATGATACAGCAACAGTATTTGCAAAAAGCACACTTCTTACAAAAATCGATATTTATAGAATTAGAATGCAGAAGAAAAACCTGTACCCAATCCATTGATTTGCTGATTCTGAAAATCAGATAGAAGAAAAACTGTTAGAGAATTAACGTTCAATGTTTTAAGGTTTTAGACGACAACTCAGAATTGCAGCATGTTGGAGCAACAGTATTTGCAAAAAGCACAATTCTTACAAAAATCTATATTTATGGAATTAGAATGCAGAAGAAAATCCTGTATCGCGGCATATTTTAACAAACCTGGAATATAATAAATCCATTCTTTAGATGGATGAGCTTAAATCATGTTTGTGCTGAGTCCATTGATTGAAAGTTTAGCAGTAACTCTCGCCGGTTATACGATTTGAGTACCCAATCCAATGATTTAGCCTACTGATTCTGAAAACGAACACATTCCTTTCATTTACTGTTTCTGAAATCTATGCAAAATGATAAAGGAAAGACCTCAGAATGTTAATATGACATAAAAAAAGGTGACACAGCGACCAAAATGTGAAGTGGACACCAATTATGGAGCGTATCTTCCTGCAGCAAGAGAAACTGCAAATCGCACACTTCGTACAAATTTTTAAAAGTCATTTTTTAAAGAAATTATAGATATTTATGAAATTAGAGTGCAATGAATCAATGGTAATGTATATTTTCTTTCATTTGAATGCTCATTTTTCACGATCGGTCTCTTGTGAGCGCCGCAGGAGGGATTCATACTACTGAAGTAATATATATGATGATATGTTAACAGTATTATTAACAAAATTAAGAACAAACCCACTTCCAGATTAGCAAAAAGGAAAACGAACCTTCCACTTATGCAATGTTCACTTTTGTGAATCAATACACCTACAATGTTACTAGTGTACTCAAAAAATATAAAATAAAAGTAGCGTTCAGAACCAATAACACTAATCACAATAAATTTTTCAACTCGCATATTCTCAATAAAACAAACAAATATAACAATTCTGGTATTTACAGAATCAAATGTAATTATTGTGATGCTGATTACGTCGGACAAACGGGAAGAGGGTTCAACACCAGATTTTTGGAACATGTTAATGCCACTAAACATAATAAATTTTCGGTGATAGGCAACCATATGGTAGAAACTGGGCACAAAATCACAACCATAGAGAACGATCTAGTTATTTTACATCAAGAAAGCAAAGGCACCCTCATGAATATTCTGGAACAAATAGAGATTGACAAAGCACAGAGATTTAACCCTTCCCACAATCTCATTGAAATAATTTTTGAAACCAGTATTTTATACAGAACACATTATATAGTAATAGATAAATTGATCAGTTGTATTCCACCATTCATACCATTTATTTTCCAAATTCAATAATGATTATACCTCTCATCTTTCGTATTCATCTACCCCAAAACAACAGCCAACGGCACATCATAATCATCCTCATTGATTTTTCCTTAGTTTTTATTCCCGTCCTCTATTTCCCTTCCCCTTCTCCCCTAGCATGTCTTTGGACAATCAAAGGAGTGATATTTGCGAGACGCGTTTTTGATCTGCTGTTGTTCGTGCCCAAACGCACTACATACGGCGGGGCATGGCACGACTGCAGGGATTCTTTGGTATCTTTGCCATGATGTTCTCCAAGGGCAGCATGAAGACTAGTTCGAACCTACGATGACGCAACCAAATAGCGGCTCACAACACCGGCCTGATTCAGCGGCTTTCTAGTGCACCCAGGCCTGGAAATCCAATTAGAAGATCTTCTATGGAGAGTCGGAAACAATGTTTTGATGAACTTCACATTATTTATTTCATAAACTGTATTTATGTCACTTATGTACTTATAAAGGTAATTAATCTTTGATATTTATTGTACAGGCTGAGGAAGAGGGAGTTAACAACCTTTGAAACATGTACCTGTGAGTAGGTTTAATATATTCATTGAAATGCTTTCAAAAATGGAACGAGCCTCGGACATGATGGATTTAATAGACGACGACACGGCTGTACACACGGACTAAGATTTGGAACTTTTAACCTAAGAACGCTGACGGGGAAGCTGGAGGAGGTAGTGGATATGATGGAAAGAAGGGACTTGGATTTATTGGGATTGGCAGAAACAAAGTGGAAAGGGGAAGGAAGGAGAACACTGAGAAAAGGCTATAGACTGTACTGGAGTGGGAACGAAGAGGGAAAGAGGAATGGAGAGTGGAAGTAGTAGTACGAGATGGGTTAAAAGAAGAAGTGAGGAGAATAAGTGATAGGATGATGAAAGTGAAAGTAGCACTGAGGGGAGAGACCGTAGGAATAGTGCAAGTGTATGCTCCATAAGTAGGCTGTGCCTCTGTCGAGAAGGAGGAGTTTGAAGAGGAATTGCAGAAGCAGCTGGTAGGTAGAAATATGATTGTTATGGGGGACCTGAATGCCCATGTAGGAAGAGAAAGACAAGGTTATGAGTGTGTTCTAGGACCAGAGGGTTGGGGCGGACGAAATGAGGAAGGAAAGAGACTGTTGGACTTCTGCCAGAGGAACAGCCTGCTAGTTGGGAACTCCTGGTTTAAGAAAAGAGAGAGCCACACAATCACATGGTACAGTGATGACTTGACCAGGAAGTCGGTGGTCGACTATATACTGTATGAGAAAGAACTAAATAAGAACATCACAGACATCAAGGTTATACCATCGGAGAACCTGGATAGCGACCATCGATTGCTGGTAATGAACCTGAGAGGGAGTAAGGAGAAGAAAGGGACTGAGAACCAGGAAAGACGTATAAGGATATGGAAACTGAAAGAAGGGGATAGAAGGGTCGAGTACCTCAAAATGGTAAAGGAAGGAATTCCAACAGATGAAGAAAGAGGGGTGGAAGAGGAATGGGCTAGATTTAAGAAGACACTAGTAGGTGCAGCAGAAGCAGTATGTGGGAGGACAAGTAGTAAGAAGAGGTGGAAGGAAACACCATGGTGGAATGAGAAGACAAAAGATATAGTAAGGGAAAAGAATAGAGCCTTTAGGAGGTGGTATCAAAATAGGACGGTAGAGACAAGGGAAGAGTACCAGGAAAGAAAGAAGGAGGCGAAGAGAGTAGTGGCTGAGGAGAGAAGAAAGTGGATGGAAGAGTGGACAAAGATGATGGAGGATAGTGAAGGTACAAAAAAGGTCCTGTATGGGATGGTAAAAAATAAGAGGCGGGAGGATCCTACGGATTATGTTAGAATGGTGAACAAAAGGGGACAAGAGGTAGAAAATAGGGAAGAACTGAAGAAAATGTGGAAAGAATATTTTGAAGAACTGGAAAAGATGGTGAGGAGGAAGAAATCGGGGAAGCGGAAGATGAACTGCAAACAGAAAAGGAGTTAACATGGAAAGAAGTGGAAGATGCAGTGAACAAGATGAAAGGAGGGAAGGCACCGGGTGTGGATGAGTTGATTGTGGTGATGGTGAGAGCAGCAGGAGAGGTGAGGATTCAGTGGTTGTACCGAGTGATGAGGACAGCATGGAAGGAAAGAAAGACCCCAGAGGACTGGAAAAAAGGAATAATTGTCCCGATCTTCATGAAAGGTAGTAGAACAGATTGCAGAAACTATCGGGGAATAACACTGATGAGTCATTGTGCAAAGATCTTCGAGAAAGTTTTGGTAAAGAGAATTAGGACAAGGATAGAAAGAGGGATGAGGGAAGAACAACATGGCTTCAGAGCAGGAAGGTCCACAGTGGATTTGATTTTTGCTGTAAGGCAGTTACAAGAACAGCACTATGAGTATGGAACAGATCTACTGATGGCCTTCCTGGACATCGTGAAAGCATATGACAGTGTATTCAGAAACAAAGTATGGAAGTCCCTGGAGGATAGAGGAGTAGAGAAATGGACTATAAAGAGGATAAAGGAGATGTACAAGGGAAGCGTGAGCTGTGTGAAAGTGGGAGGAGAGAGATCAGACTGGTTGGAACAGAGAAACGGCCTGAAACAAGGAAGTGGACTGTCACCGTTACTTTTCATTGTGGTGATGGATGACATAATGACCCGAGTGGCACAAGTAATTGGGGAAGGAAAGATGAAAGCAATGGTGTTTGCAGATGATTTGGGGAAACAAGGAGGAGGAGGTACAGGAACAGTTGCACATGTGGGAAGGAATAATTCAAGGATATGGGATGAAATTTAGCATAAATAAGAGTGAGATGGTGATCACAACAAGGAAGAAGGAAAGAACCACAACGGGAATAACAATTGGTGGGGAACAGCTGAAGAAAGTGGAGAGTTTCAAGTATCTGGGAAGCCTGATACAAGATAATGGAAGAAACGATAGAGAAATAAATGAGCGTGGGAGGCAGGCATAAGCATTTCGGAGGAGTGTGAGAAGCATGTTATGGAGCAAGGATGTCCCTCAGAACAGCAAAAAGATCATATATCGGACGTACTATGTCCCTATCCTGACGTATGCCTCGGAGACCTGGGTTATGATAGGAAGGGAGAAGAGCAAAATACAGGCCACTGAGATGAGGTTCTTGAGAAGCAGTATTTGAGCCACAAAGATGGACAGAATAAGAAATGAGAGGACCAGAGAATTAATGAAGGAGGAACCATTACAGGATGGTATAGAGAAATCTAGACTTAGATGGTATGGACATGTAAAACGAATGGAGGAGAAGAGGATACCCAGGAGAGCACACGAGACGAAGTGGGAAGGAAAGAGGCCGAGAGACAGGTGGCTGAAGAGGGTGGAAGAAAGCGTGAAGAAGAGAGGAGAAGACTGGACAAGGGTGGAGGCTGAGAGATGGTGGGAAGACAGAAGACATTGGAGAGGCTTGTGTTCCAAACAGACAGGGCCAGTGGCTGGAAACTGTGCAAGATGATGATGATGAGAAACTACACATCCTATATGACTACTCCATTTCATATCATTTCTTACATTAACGCCCAAATATTTGCAAGAATTTTCTTCTACAAGTATTTCTGAGCCAATGTTATATTGAAAATCTTGCCTTTGCACTTTCCCTATTTTTATTAGACTACATTTTCTTGTGTTTATTTTCATTTTATTTTCAATCGCCCACTTATAGACCAGATTCAGGTCATCTTGAAGTACTGCATTGTCTTGTGAGTCATGTATCTTTCGATATATTACACAATCGTCCACAAACAATCGACAGTCACTGCGAGTCCCATTTGGTAAGTCATTTATAAACGCCCAAAAATAACAACGTTCCGATTACGCTGCCCTGAGGGATACCCGACGTTACAGTAATTTCATCCGAGAATCGGCCTTCAACTTTCACTTTCTGGGAACGACCCGTCAAAAATTCTTGGATCCTTAAAATTACTCTTCTATCAATCTTCGTCGAAGCTAATTTATAGAGTAGCATGTCATGCGGCATGACATCAAATGCCTTCGCAAAATCTATAACTACGGCGTCGACTGAAACTCCATCGTCTAACGATTCGCTAATATCTTGAAAAAGTGATAGCATCTGACTTTCGCATGAGTAACCTTTCCGAAATCCATGTTGCCTATCATTAAACCATGATAATGTTTCCCACTGTTCCCTCAAGTAGTCACAAATAAGATGTTCCATCTGTTTACAAATGATGGACGTAAGACTAACCGGCCTGTAGTTGCCCAATTAAAGTCTGCTCCCTCCCTTAAATATTGGGACTACCGTAGCTCTTTTCCAGTCATCTGGGATTTGCACATTGTTTATGGACACATTAAACATCACCTCTAAGTATTGTGCCACGGCCCTACCTCCTAGTTTAAGTACTTCACTAACAATGTTATCAGGACCCTTCGATATATTGTGACGTAATTTTTGTATTAGCTTTACAATTACTGACTGGTTTATTTGGAAAAGGGGAGCCCCTGATTCACCGTTAAGGTCCAACACACAGCTATTGGATTTATTGAACACACACTTCCGTAAAATACATTTAGTTCATTAGCAATGGCCTGCTTCTCAGTAATTAATTTACTGTCACCGGACATTATCATCGACAAACTATTTGAATTTCCCTTTCTTCTCCTAACATAACTAAAAAAATTTCCACCCATCGCCTCCCGAACCAAGTAAACCTTGCATATAATTGTCATGAGCAGCCCTCTTTTTTTTTAAGATGAGCTCTCTTGATAAGGACTTAAATTTCAACATATACTTGTCACTATCTTGTCTTTAATTGTATAATTTCCTAATTTTCCGTTTAAGACTCCTGATTTCCTGTGTGTAACACTCAGGATCTGGGTTTTGTTTCAGTAATTTAAATGGAACAAATTTATCAATAGTGCTATTTAAAATTTTCAAAATGTTAGTCCACAGGATATTTATGTGATTTCCTTCCGATGCCCATCCTACAAATAGCTCATTCAAATACCCCTGAAATTTGCCCTGATCCGCCCTGCGATACTGGAATATGATCTTATTTGCTACATCAGAGTCTAATTTTGTAATGTCACCGTATCTAATATTTAATTCAACCCCAGAATGATCACTAATTTCTGGTACTTTCAGACAGTTAATATACTGCTCTACAGGCCTTACGAGATAAACATCTAAGGTATTATTGCCTCTAGTTGGGAAGTCAACTACTTGGGAAAATCCCCCCTCCCTTAAGAATTTGTTTGCAGCGCTCTGAGCTTGACCACAGCTAGTTGACTCACCAGACCAGTCTACTTTGGGGAGGTTTAAATCCCCGGCAATTATTATGCTCTTTTTCATAGCATTACCCGTACAAGTTTTATCATACAGTGTGTCGAGAAGCGAAAAGTTATCTTTCGGTGCTCTATATGCCCCTATCACCTGAAGAGGGAATTTATTCCCTTTATCCGAAATTTGTACACATAACATTTCATGATCCGTATCAGCCCACTTTAAGAAACTAGCTATATTTTTGCACACACAAATAAATAGCCCACCACCTCGCTTCCCCCGATCCCTTCTGTACATTTCGTAGGTCCCTTGAATTATTTCATTACTATTTATATCCTCATATAACCAAGATTCAGTAGCAATGACAATGTCCGGAGAATACGTCTCTACAAGATTCCAAAATTCAATTAATTTATTTCCTAAACTCTGACAATTAACCTGCAGTAATCTTAGAGTCTTACCTCCGCAGCAAATATCCCGAAGTAGCTCCTTCTGTTCCCGTCGGCTGGCAACCTCTGGACCTGCTCCTCCTCACAATGGCCGGCACGAACCGATGACCCTGTCATGTAGGCTCCCTAAGTTGAAAGCGCCCCGTCGATTTAAATGCAGCCCGTCTCGGGCGAAGTCACGGCCACCAATCCAGCAGTCAGCATCTACGTACACTAATCCCAGTTGTGCACAAATGACAAGCGGTCATTTACAGTCTTAACTCGCCTTAACGGAACATCTCCTCGCCGAACAATGCACTCATTATAATTTTTGCATTTCTAAACTTGCTTTTAGCTTTTCTGCCTAGTTCGTAGAGCTCCCCCATGATGTAATCAGCTGTAGCCCTCTTCTTCAAATCGTTCGTCCCAACATGGAGCAACAACACTTTAACTTTGTCACAGTCCTCTACATTTGCTTCTTCCACTTGTTGGGCAAGCTGGTCAATTTTAATCCCCGGACAACACCGCACTTTCGCACCTGATTTCCTCGAGGTATTCGCACTCCATCGTATCATAGAATCACCCATTATGATAACGTCATCCTCAGTTTGCTCCTGCACGCCCTCTTCCACACTGATCCCAGTAGAAAGCCGTTCAGTCACATCCTTCACCGTTTCCTCTGATTCACGAAGCTTTGTTCTAAGTTCCTGTATTATTTGATCCCTTGCTTTGATTTGCACCCTCAAACAGTCCGGCGTATCACATACTTTACAAAACCAATTCCCGACATCACAATCCTCCTTCTTGACCTTAATACAGCCGAAGTGAAACCATTTCTCACATAGTCCACACTGAACACCATTCTTCAATGTTTTACTGCACGTCGAACACTTTAATGCTGCCACTGGATCATTTGCCTGATTCACAATTGGAGTAACAGGGCCTGGATTCACTTCCTCTCCACCAATAACTAACAACGCAGCTATCACTTGGGCTATAAACCACAAGTTACTAGGGCCCGTACGCACACACAAACACCGGAAATCCCAACACTCCAGAGAACAACCCATTTCAGCACACCTGAGAGCTTGGGAAAAAAAGCATAAAGCATTGTGTTGTATACTAAGCAAAGGAGCTGAAGTAGAATGGGTGGTGCTTCTTTGATATGCCGATATGTGATAGTATCTGCTCCTGGTGCTGTAATTTTCCTTTTATGGAGGATGTTGGAGATATCTCTGGGAGTTATGGGTTGGTTTAAAGGGTGATTTGTGTCAATTTTAGGTAGATGGGTAAAGGAGGGTTGTAGGTCAGGGGTGGCTTTAGGATCGTTGAGTCGATGAACAAAGCGGGTCTCCAGGTGTATAAATTTAGAGTTGGGAGCGGGGGAGAAAACCGAGTAAAGATGAGAGGCAAAAAGATTTGCTTTGTCTAGGTCATTGGTAGGTACTGTTTGGAAAGTTCGTATTGGGTAAGTGGGGGAAGGGGGTTTTGTTTCAGTGAGGCTTCGAAATGTTTTCCAGAATTTGGATGGTTCTGGGGTTTGGGAGAGTTGGTTGCAAGCTTGGTTCCAGTATTGTTTCTTGATTGCTTTTATGTATGATTTTGCATGTCTGAGATGTAGGCGATGTTGGTGGAGTAGGGCGGGTTCTGCAATAAGCTTTGTAAAAATCATGAGCTAGTTTTAATAATAGGAGAGCTTTCGGGGGTATTGGAGGTTTGGTGGGATGGAAGGAGTGGCGGGGTATATGTTTACGATCAGCGTTTATAATAGCTTGTTCAATTTCCGATATTAGTGTAAGAGATTTGGGATGGAGGTAGGAGGTGTTGGGTTTTTGAGTTGTGATTTAATTGTTGTTTGATATCGGGTCCAGTTAGCTTGGGTATAGCGTCTTGTGGGAGGAGGGCATGGCGGGGCTGTATTTCGATGAAATATGTTTGGGATTGTGATAAGAGCTGGGAGATGATCGCTGCCGATGGAAGGATGAAGTTGGACTTGTAAGTTTGGACTAGGTGTTGGGGATATCAATATTACATCGGGTGTAGAGTTGGAATTGGCCGGGTATGAGCGGGGAAAGGGATTTGCACTCCTCGGATGGTTTGGGTGAGATTTTTGAATTCTGGATTTTCTACTACCGTGTATGAGTTTATGTTTATATCAGCTATGAATAAATAGTTGTTAAATGTGCAATCCAGAAATCTTAAGAAGTCTATTGGAGGGTGGGAACGGGGTGGTAGATACATCGTAGCCACCGTCAGAATCTTGGAGGGAGCAAAGATTTCAACTATTAGATATTCTGTGAAATGATTTGGGAAGTTATAGTAATGTCTTTTGGTGGTAAGGCCACGGTGGACCCCGATTGCTACCCCTCCATGGCCTGCCTCATGAGGCCGGTCGGCCCTATGTAGGGTATACGGGGGTATACTTAGATGGTGTGTTGATTGCAAGGTCTCATTTAGTAGAATGACATCAGGGGAGTGCGTTTGGAGGGAGAGATCCAGTGGTGTCCGATTGGAGTTAACCGATCTGATATTAGAGAAGTATACTTTTAGCGCCATTTTACTACATTTGGAGAGGCAGTCCCGATAGTGGGAAGAAAGTGAAATGCATACGGTTTCCCGCATATGCAATGTCTAAATGGGTATTGAACACCAATCGGGCAGCCATCTGAACCTATTGGGTAATCAGGGGTCGTTGGAAGGGCATACAGTTCTGGATAACCATTGTGATGAATCTGATAATGTTTTCTGTACTGGGTGAGGGTAGGGCAGATGATGGGGCCGGGGTAGGGAGATATTGAGATATTACTGGAATAACCATTTCCGGTTCTGTAGGATTAGGTGCAGGGCGGTTCTTGCATTTATAACTAAAAGCCGGGTGTGGTAAGGAGCAATTTATACACTTGGGGGCTGAACGATTTGTGCACATGATGGTGGGATGGTCCTGGCTACAAATGCCACATACCTTTTCCTGAACACAAGGCGCTCCTGGGGCATGATCGTATTGATTGCATTTCTCACAACAGATCCTCTGTGGAGCTGTTGCTCTCGATGGCTCCACTCGGTGTCGGCGGGCGTAGATGGTCGCGCCGTCCCTCAGGAGCAGGTCCAGTGTTCTTGTGTCCCGGCTGAGTATTCGAACCAGTGATGTTGGGCCTGCTGCGTTCCGGATGCGGGTTGTTCGGAAGATCGTGTGTTCTTGGAGCTGGAGTTGTTGTGTGATCTCTTAATCACTGTTTTCCCTGTCGACTCCATATGCCACTACCGAAAGGATCGGTGTCGGGCGGGAAAGGGGTGTGTATTGGCGGGAGGGCTGAATATTTGTCAGGTTTGTTGCCCGTGTTCGGGAACCAAACTGTTGTAGTCCTATTGCATTGACTAGGTGATGGTAAAATGGTTGCGATGTTTTTAAGTTGATGCCATCTCTGGTGGGTTGGATTTCCAGTTGGTATTTGTTGAGGTCCGGGGTGAAAGAGGATATGATTCTGTATAGAGCTCTAGGATTTGCTTTGTCCAGATCTATGTTGGTCATCTTGATTTCATAAAAAGGTGGAGGGGGAATGGTGCTGGGAGCGACCAGGCTCCTCTGTCGTACCTGTGGATGAAGTGCTGGATTTCTGGCTGCTTCTGCGAAACTGACTATAGAGCGTCTCAATCTTAAAAGATAGTATGGAATTAAATGTAGTATTTGCCTCTCACTCGCACTCCTATGTCCTGCAATTAGCTTCGTCCTCTTCCACCCTGGCGATGCTGCCATTTCCCAATAATTGAAAGTGACAAATCTAAGAAACTGTTTGCGTGGTCTTTATTTGCCGCTCTTTATGATGATGTAAAAATAAAAGCCATAAATATTTAACACATGGCCCAATTTTTGCAATTACGATATTTTAGTGTGAATCTATATTTTTGCAGATATAAAACTTATCACGCCATAGATAATGAACTAATGATCGCAACAGATCAAGAATTTATTTTTAGTTTGCCTGATGTTAGAAGATACTCTATTTCTCAGGGCAGTAATTATTTTCTTAGTAAGAAAGTTATGATTTTTTTTTCTTAAATGTTACTTGAAAAATCTGAGATGGTATCACAGGAAAGTTACGTAGCGACAAACTTTTTTGTTATTGACTTTACGTTGGTGACTAAGCGAGAATAAATGTTCATTAATATGTGAAAAAGTTTTTTAAACAAACCAGAGCTCGATATCAGATAGCATCCTTAAGTTATCGCACTTATTCCTCCCGCCCAGCGCTGACGCTGCGTAAGTTTGTTTACTCAGGCGCCAGTATCTCCCAGACTGATGGTGTGAAGTTAAACTGTGAAATGAAGTGGTTCTTGTGTTCTTTATAAATTGTCCGCCTCGTTGCGTACTGTAGTGACTATCATTCCTGGCTGTCACCGTGGAGGTCCAGGTTTGAATCCCGGCTCCGCCAAGGAATTTAATTCTGGTCTGAGGGCTGGAATGGGGTGTACTCAACTTCATGAGACAAAACTGAGAAGAGGTGGGTTCGATTCCTACGTCAGCCATCCTCTTAAGTGGTTTCCGTGGTTTGCCTCTGTTCATCCCGGGAATGAACAAGGGTTCGTTAGTGGTGCAGAGTTAACGTTTCTGTGCCAAAAGAACATGGCAGACACCCACGACAAAATGACAGGTGAAGTGTAAGAAAAGTGGTTCGCCGAGCAATTGTTGCCCTATGTTCCCGAAGGATCTATCCTAGTCATAGAAAATGTAGGCGATCACAGTCGGAAAATTGAACTTTTACCAATAACGGAGAAAACACCGGATTATAGATTGGCTCACTCAAAAGGGGTCCCTTTTCGAAATATGTTAAAACGGAAGCTTCGTTTTATTGAGACTCAAAACAGAGTCAGATATGATAAATACATCATTGACGAGATGGCTAAATCAGCAGAAAAAGTATGTTCTTCGCTTGCCACCTTACCACAGTGAACTTAATCCCATCGAAATGGTATGGACGCAAGTGAAGAACTATATAAAATTGAACGTCTCATTCAAGAAACAAGAAATTAAGAATTTAAATTCGGCTGCATACCACCACTTGACCACACAACATTGGGTAAATTACGTGGACCACAATATATATACCATAGGTATATATAATATTCATGAAAAATGTCTTATTATAATTTATTTTAACCTATGATATTCGAGAAATGTAATATTAATGTAATGTAATATTATAAATTATAACATATTATAATATTATCATATTCATGAATATTTGAAAAATATAAATTGTTATAATGTGTGCTTTGAACTCACGCTCTGAGGTTCCGTGTATCATATCTAAATATTGTAGCGTTGTTCGCTGCAAGGTATGAGCTACAGTTATATACAACAAACAAAAATTTTGGAAATTTCCCGAGTTTTGCGTAAAAGCACGAGTTATATTACATCATGTGCCCGCCCTTGCAGAACTTTGTATATGCAGTAGATCTGGCATCAGCGCGCCCCATTTAATGCGTACTGTCTTTTAAGGTAGAGACGCACTATAGATTTGCTGGCCTATAAGCTGGTGTTTGAAACATTGGTGGTGATGATGAGCACGATGGTTGATTGAATTGGGCCAGACTTGCAATGCCGCTTACCGAGTCTCCTCTGTCCCTAGCTGAGCTTGGTGATGTTGTGTATGTTGATCCTGATTATTCCGTTCCACATACTCTCTTTCATACGTTTTCCTGGATCGGTGAAATTTCCTCTGCTCTCCGGGTGCATCTGATTTGTTCAGTTTCCATTTGTGCTTTCGGTGAATCAAATATGCTGGGCGCTGCCGTTTTTGGAGGTGTTCTGTACCTCAGATTTTATTAGTTGCCAGTATATTTTCAGTTGAAGTTGGTGGCTATAGTTGATACTGTTGTCGTTGCTGCCACAGGCAGATGACGTTGTATACAGTAGAATTTTCTCGTAGCACTTTTGACTCAGGCAGCGTGACGACGTATGATTTCAGATTTTTCTCGAAGCACTTATGTTTACACAATTCACAGATCACAGTCAAGACTCGTAGCACTTTTGATGACACAATTCACAGATCCACAGTATAGTCACGTTGTTTACTATGAGAGACGAGCTTTCTTTTCCAAAAATTATCCTTACCTAGGCTGTGTAATAATGGATTACTGTTTCCAGAAGGATAGAGAAAATTTATTTCACCGAATGGGCGTGATAACACATTGTTGAATTTCTTTGAAGTTCTTGATAGCAAAATTGGCTTTAATGGCAGTTATGCATCTTTCTTGTGTTTGCTTCGTGAAAGGTTTCTCTGTGGCTTGGAGTGTTAATCCTAGGTAATTAGAAGAGCTCACGTACTCTAGATGGCCATTTCCACAATGAAAGCTGTCTCTTCTTGGGACGTTTCCACCACTCCTGAATTTCATGACTTTTGATTTGCTGGTATTTATGTTTAGTTCATTACTTTTTGACTATGTATAAAGCTTGTGACCAATGGCTTTTGCCTAGACCAATAATTATTAGGTAGCCATATTTCTGATGCAGCAGTTACATCATGGGCCAGTATATTGAAAAGAATCAGACTGAGGGGGTCACCTTGGAGGACTCCGTTAGTTTGTACTATATAGGCTTCCTCTGTCAGAGACTGATAGCAGTCCAATATGCTTTTGATTAGTAGCTGATCATTTCATCCGCCTACAATAGCCAATAGTTTTCTTATCAGCGCCTTCAAGTGCAATCCGTGATGGGCATCAGGGGTCCTTTTCCCTTGTATAAAATTTGGATTAAGCTTATAGATTCTCTCCTCTTTCCAGGAATATGGCATTATTTGATACTTTAATTGAAAAAAGCTATCCTGATCTCGATGGTTGATGGCAATGATTCATTTAGTATTTCATTAGTCAGGTTATCAGGTTCTGCTGCTTTTCTCGGTTTGCCTCGCTGGAAAGCCAACCCGATTTCCTCTGCAGTGACCGTTAATATGGTGTCAACTGTACTGACGTTATTTCTCACTTTGTGCAGTTGTGACTTATTGAATACCTTGAAGGTGTTATCAGCAATTCTTCTAGGTTTGTGCCGTGTCTTGTGTGGAGTTTTGCTTAGGACACCAAGCTGGCTCATCAGCGGGCTCTTGATGTCCCCGCCCGGACCCCGACAGTAGTGAATTGCGCGCTACCTTCCTTTTTATGAAGCGCACCTGAGCCTCTTCACTGCGAGAACTAAAAGCTCAGGCAGCCATAACCTCCCTATGAAAGCCTCCAAAAAGATGGTATATTAGCTTTCACGACCAGTGAATTAAACTCAGCAATTCTTCTATGTTTGTGCCGTGTCTTGTGTGGGGTTTCGACGGCTCTTGGTGTCCCCGCCCGGACCCCCACAGGAGTAGAGAACTGAGCTATTGACAAGGTGGACAGTTCAATGTATTTTTAAATAATATTTGTATGTCAATATGGTTAACTTAAAATGACTATTTTATGTTACTGACACGGGGATGTAAAGGGATTGGACACAGTCAAATTTTGATTTATGACATGTTTTTTTACCAGATTTGCTTGTAATGGCTTTCATTATGTAATCTGATCCGACAAGAAATATCATGAGCACTGTTAGTCATGTGTGAATTCTGTAACTAAGGATGTGACAGGTATCACATGCAGTATTGCAAAAGAAGATCTAAGACCTTGTGTGACTACAATGCACATTGTACATTCTTTCTTGCATGGCCATTAGCCAATGAGTCAAAATGGCAAGTCTTAAGAGGCAGCATTTTTTAAAGAGCAATATTTTGTGTCACACTCAATCTGTGGATATTATGCATTAATGTGATGCAAACTTTCAGATGTAGCCTAATAACAGATAATGATTTAATAGCTGACTTAGAGAATTTATTGTCTGCTTGTGGTACTCAATATTTTTGTGTTATAAAAATAATAATTTTGTAAATTTGTAACCATGGTTAGAATTGTATTGAAAAGAATTTCTGAAAGACAATGAGTTAGTTCCATGCCCGGTGAGTAGCTCAAATATTCCCTGTGATTTGTTTGTCAGTGGAGCAACACAAATAGGTTGCACTTTTTTAAGGAATGATTTCAAGCTCGAGATGGAAAAGGATTCTACAAAGAGTGGAACAAAGTATTCTCTCCTCTTCCTCTTTGTGTTGAATGAGTTGCTAATTCTTTATACTCATGTTTTACCATTTTGTATTCTGCCATCTTTCCTTTCCTATCAAATGATTGATTGTACTTGTATGTGTACCTTGAGGATTTATTTCGAAATCTATACTTAACAAAGAAATCTTTTCCAGATATCGAGTGATGATCCTCTCCCTAAAGGAATCTGTCCTCAGTGTTTGTACAAACTAGAAATGTTTTATGATTATTACAATTCCTGCATCACATCGGATGAAAAACTCAGGAAGTATATGCTTGGTCATAGGCATCCTCCTATTGTTTATCTCTGTGATGAGGTTAGTGAGAATGCCATAATTTAATGTTGATACTAAGTATCAAGACATCTTGAAGTCTTCATAGTTTTGTCATTTTTATGTATTTGTAGTATTACAGTATTGTCTGTTTTATGTTGCAGGGGGATGAAGATACAACAAAACTGGAGGTACTTGAAGATCCTATTGCTATCACATATGAGGATTTTCAGCAAAGTAATTTCTGTGATCCTGGAAATGTTCATTATATGCATCCTGCTCCAGTTAGTTACTTTGATAACAATGAAAATGTCTCTCAAGATGAACAAACTGCTCATGATGATTCAGTGGAAGAGGACAGTGTAGGCTGTCAAGATGAGCAGGCTTTACCCAGTGTTGTTTTAGATGACAATACAGATAATATCACTCCCTTTCAAGATGGGCAGTCTTTACAAGAAACTAACACCACTGTAATTCAGCATCAGCAGTATGGGAAGAATTTATGCAATGTTCCAGTGCAAGAAGCTAACACGACTGCAAGAAAAAACACCAGAGTTGGCCAGTGCGTACAGTTTTCTGTTGGCCAAGTGAAAGGAAACTTTATCAGAATTCCCCAAGATGGACAGGCTTCACATAGTATCTCGGTGAAAGGAAATTATACCCAAATTGCTCAGAAAGAACAGGCTACACGCAGTGTCCAAGTGAAGGGGAATGACAGGAGATCTGTTGAAGATAGGCAGGCTTCACATACTATTTCAGTGAAAAGAAATAATACACAAATTGTTCAGGGGAAACTGCCTACATCTAGTGTCCTAGGGAAAGGGAACAGCAGTAGAAATGCTCAAGATAAGCAGGTTTCACAAAGTATGTCAGTGAAAGGAAATAATACTCAAATTGCTCAGAAGGAACAGGCTGCATACAATGTCCAAGTGAAAGGGAACAAAAGTAGAACTCCTCAGGCATCATGCTCTATTCCAGAGGATAGGAATAATACACAAATTACTAAGGAAGTATGGGCTCCACATAATATCCCAGTGAAAGAGAATAACCCAAGAGACTTGCAAGAGGGACAGATTTCTCACAGTGTTTATGAGACAGGAGATAATACCCGGATCACACAAAATGTGCTGGCATCGTCCAGTTCTTCAGTGAAAGAGAATGAAACTTCTCTAGCGGAAAATGAGAATCATCTGCATGAGCCAAGGTATGGATATTCTCGGTTGATACTCAATTTAGTCATACAGTGCTAATGATTTCAGGTGATTCCATAACCAATCCTTGTAATATTACGAAACTTTATTTGTTTTACTCCTCCTATAACGAATTACAAATAGAGTCTTTACCAATTGTCAACCATTATGAACACTTTTGTCACAATTTAAAAACAGTCTAATATACACAGTAGTGAATCTTGCCTCATTTTTCTTTCTACCACGCGACAGCAGTGCTCTCACTCTGCCGGCAAACAGCTACAGCACTGGGAGGCATGGTCGACAGTGTTGTAATGGTGTATTGTACTGGAATTTTTGTGGTATAAAAGTGATATCTTTAATTGGACATGGGTTTTACAAGAGGAGATGTGTGCTGTACAATAAACTGTTCAAATAAGAAGCAGCCTGACCTATCATTCCTTAGGTTTCAATAAGACCCTGAAAGCTAAGACTTGGGTTATGGATTTTTGGCTAATATTATACAGCTTTTCAAACTAAGAGGAGTCTGCGTAGCCCAGGCGGTAGAGGCGTCAAGCTTCTATCTGAAAGGGACTGGGTTCAATTTCCACCCAGGTAGTGGATTTTAGAAACAAAACTACCACTTTCAGAAATGCAAATCGTCTTTGAGTTCACTCGGGTACCAGGGTAATTTGGAGCAAAGTTGGCCGGGCATGGAACCAACAACTCCATCCTATCTCGGACCGATGTCACATAGGGCGGAAGACTTTATCTTCCACTGCTCCAAGGGCCTCCATCACCTGTATGAAATTGGCTTGGCTTGGCTATCCAAAGACACAATATGGAACTAGGTATTCAATTGGTTATCAATCCAGAAGCATATCAATGCATTTTGATAATTAAGAGTAGCTGTTTCATTCGAGGGGCTTAGACCTCGAAGTCATTTAGTCCCATGTAGAATTTGTCTAATAACCTGTGTTGTTGTAGTGTCTGTAGTAGTGTGTATTTGTAATTCAGGTGGGGGATTGGACAGGAGACGGCTGTGGCCTTGAAGTTACAAACCATCGTGGCATTTGCGTGGAGTAGATGTGGGAAATCACTTCCAGGAGGGCTGAGGTCGAACCCACCTCTTCTCAGATTTGCTTCACGAGGCTGAGTGTTTCCCGTTCCAACCCTCAGGCCAGAAATACTGTTCTTCGCAGGTCCGGGGTTCGAACCCGGACCTCCAGAGCGACAGCCAAGAATGCTAGCCAATACACCAGGTCGTGGTCTTGCAAATTAATAGCCCTTATAAGCAAGCCTAAATTATGTTGTCATTTCAAACACCCGCCGATATTTCAATTTTCAGGTGTATAAAATGGCTTGTAAGTCGTAGGAGAGATGATTTAATGAATAAAAGTGTTGTCTATTTGTGCATAACATAAAATTATGCTCGAATCAATTCGAAGCAAGCCAATTATGTCGGCAGGGGACTGCTCACAAACATAGATGGATACACTTAACAGTATTTGTCAATTCTCGTGAAAATACCTGGTTTCACACGTAACTGCTGCAAAGGTACATAATTATTATAGCTAAAATTATTTATAAAATTGAGATCATATTATATTGTCATATTCAACAATGGAAGGTTTCAGTTCCATAGAAAGCATACGAACTACTTACAATTCAGCTATTTAAGTTCCTAAGATCTTTTTGTATTGTTCGCTTCACAAATTACACAGGTAATTTTACTTATTAATTATGATGTTACTCAATTTTTCTGGAATAACTAGTTTTTAAAGTAGCTAAGACTTTAGTATACCAGTAACTATTTGTAATTACACACATATGACCGCGACTATCATTGAAACAAATACATGAATTAATAACTAATTAATATCGTTTATTAATAATGCTATGCGAGACTCATTAAATACGTCGTATGACTGTTCTTGGGTATACTTCCGGGGGACTGGACTAATAAAAACAATGCAAATATTTTTATGAGCCTGAAATGTAGTAAAATGTGTTGAATGGCATGTGACCTTTCTATTATTAGTTAATATTCTATTTAAAGCCCCTGCAGAAGTGGAATCAGCTGTTCTGTGAGTAAGATGTTCAAGGCAGATGCCAGCTTGCTATTGTTGCTCCACCTGTCAAGAGGATTTAATTTCGTCACTCCCCCAGAGGCTCACGACTAGTGGGACGTGTGTCGGCGACCACGGGGCCCCAGCTGAGTTTGGCATTACTTCCACTTACTTGTGCCAGGCTCCTTTCTGTCATTTTTCCTATCGACCTCACTTGGTCAACTTTTGTTCTTTTCCAACCCGACGGTATTGGGGTATCCGAGGCCTAGGGAGTCTTTCACTTTCCCGCCTTAATTGGCCCTTGTCTGATCTTTCCTGATACCCTCATTCTTCAAGGGGTCAGCCTTCTTTTTCTTTTCATGATATCTCCTGTCTTCTGCTCAAGGCCCTTAAGGAGGCAGGGTGTGTGTAGCCCCACCACTTCTGGTGCACCCTCGATAGTGCTACACCCTCAAGGGCTCACGGCTGGTGTGTTTGGGAGTTGGCGACCCCGAGGGATTCCTGAGCTGGGCCCATTTTGTCCCCCTTTTGTCCCCTTTATCCTCTGATCTTGGGCTGGGCCCTCTCCTCTTTCACTTTCCTATATGCCTTTCATGGCTCTCCTTCTTTCCAAGTCCCTCAATCCTCATTCTTCGATGGTTGAGGGCGTTTCTTTTCCTCCTGTCCTTTATTTGCCTTATTCCCCTATTGTTTTCCACTTCCTCTTCTAGTATATAAGTTAGTTTTAGTTATAGTTTACCTTTCATTGTCATCTTTACAATCACCCAAACCATTAGGGGCCGATAACCTAGATGTTAAGCCCCTTAAAACAACAATTATCATCATCATCATAATTTCGTCACATTCTGAGCGTTACGCCTGTGTATGTTGGACTTTGGTCGTAAGTGATTTTTGAAAGGCGGCAAAAATACGACACGCATGTCAGACGATGTTGGCATGTCCAAGAACCCATTTGAATTCAGTAGGCCGTGTTCATAATGGCAAAATTAATCTCGGGAATTTCCGCCAACACAAAGTTCCTCATTTCTCTACTAGAAAACGCTATAGTGTTCAAGGAGCTTAGATATCTAACCTCCTTGACTTTCACGGTGATTCAAGGAACGACGAAATTCGACATGCTAGCTACCCTCTGGGTGTCAAATTACAAAGCTTGCACCCGGCACCCGAGGCCATACAATATTATTATTATAATACAAACTTAAAACATTTGGAATTTTTTTTAAAGATAATATTTTAAGTTTTAATGCAGGGGCAGATGACCTCGTAGTTCCGCCCCTTAAAACAACAATAACTAAATTTTAATGCCAATAGCATATGAGACAAAAACATTAACCATATTGGATAATGCATTAATTCTACATATTAACTTCGTTAACTAATTAAATTGTTTTGACACCTGTTAATACTTTAAATTTTAAATAGTAGGCTAACAGTTGTCAAAGCAATTTAATTAGTTGCCAATAGCATCCTACAAAGGGGTGTTGCATAGCTCATCCGATAGAGGTGCTGAGCTTCTAACTGAAAGGGAGTGGGTTTGCTTCCCACCCAGGTAGTTGATTTTAGACTCAAAACTCCTACTACGTTTAGAAACACAGATGGCCCTGGGGTGGACTTGGCCTACGGTAAGCCTTCCATTACTCTAGGGGCCTCCATGGTCTGTATGGAGTTAGATTTGCTTTTGCTAGCGTCCTAGAAAATCACAATAGTATAAAAGTGTTAATAAAAGTTGTAGCCGATCTCATAGGTTTTAAAATTATATATTATACTATATATCAGCATTTTTGGAATGTTTTGTTTCTCACAATCAGGGTAATTGAATACGTCTACACTACTTGGGTGTGTGCAGTGCTTGATTTGTAAAAGAAAAGGTTCTGGTACTGTGAGGTGCCGGTGGGATGGTGAGGGGGGGGCTTTATGGAATATTGAAATATAGAGTTCTAAAACTGATATTTTTACACCTTTCTGAACACCTTTAAAAATTAATCAGTGGACAAAATAGCAATCTAATTTTGATTGCAATTTTAAATTGAGACTGCTGTAGTAACATTTTTCTTAAATAGCCTTTAATTTTTTTACGTAATTTAAAAATTAAATACATTCGTTTTGAAAATACACACATGTTCACCAACAATCATTTATTTCTTGTTTTTTAATTTTGCCTTTACAGTTTTCTGAAATAATTATCCAGTCAAAGACCAAGTTGACCTTGACTTACAACTAACGTTCCACAGTTCTAAAAATTATGTTATATATTTGACATTCCCCCCGATCAGAGGTTTCGGTACGGCGTTCCGGTGCATACCATCACAAATCTACCCCTGGGTGTATGTAATCTGTCTGTTAACCCATGTCATTGTGATGGCTGTATTTATAACCGGGGTTAGGATTTGGGTAGGAGGTTGTTGTGGCCTTAATACAGGTGCCATTCTGGCATTTGCGTGGAGTAGATAAGGAATGCTGCCATGGCTAAGTATACTGTATCAATGGCGAAATATCGGCAAAACAATCAGGCACTACAGCTAACTGCTTTAGCTCTGGCTGTAAAGGTTTACAAAACAAAATTAGAAGTGGGAAATCACTTTTATGAAGCTGCAAATGGAATTGAACCCATCTCTTATCAGTACTGCCTTACAAGGCTAAGTGAGCCCCACTCTAGCCCTCAGACCAGAAATCAATTCTTGACAGCTGGGAATCAAACCGAACCTCCAAGTTGACAGCCAAGAATGCGAGTCACTATGCCACAAAGGTGGGCAGTCACTGAAGTAAAACACATACAAGGACTGTTCCATAAATGTAATGCAACCAAATTCTTAAAAAGTAATTTATAGAACATATTCATACAAAGAGAAAGCCTCCGTGGCTTAGGCGGAGGCACGCCGGCCTCTCACCGCTGGGTCCGTGGTTCAAATCCCGGTCACTCCATGTGAGATCTGTGCTGGACAAAACGGAGGCAGACAGGTTTTTCTCCGGGTACTCCGATTTTCCCTGTCAAAATTTCATTCCAACAACACTCTCCACTTCATTTCATCTGTCATTCATTAAATCATTGCCCCAGAGGAGTGCGTCAGGCCTCGGCAGCCGGCACAGCTCATATCCTCGCCGCTTGATGGGGGCTTCATTCATTCCATTCCTGACCCGGTCGGAGACTGGAAGCAGGCTGTGGATTTTCATTTTTTCATTCATACAAAGAGTAAAAACGTTTTGAAATAGTACCGTCCTGCATCTATACACTTCTGGAGTGGATGTTTTCAGGCCTGGAAGGCATTATCCAGGATACTCTTTATTGCCAATGTAACATGAGCCTTGATGTTTTCAATTGTGTCCTAATATTTTCCTTTCATCTCTCTTTTTAAGTGAGGAAACAAACAAAAAAGTCTGTGCCAGGTCGGGACTGTATGGAAGCTGAGGAAGTAACGCGGTGTGGGTCCTGGCCAGGAAATCATTGACTAGGCTTGGTGCGTTGTAGTCATGAAGTTTCCACGAGTCCTTGATGTTGCTTCGGTAGCGCATGACCCTCCTTTTCAGTCCTCTGAGCTATTCCAAATGGAAAGCTGTGTTCACAGTGGTCCCCATAGGTACATGTTTGTGGAGACTCAGAGAAGACATGAGCATGGTTTTGATCCTGGACAGGATCATGAGTGCCTTCTTGAGGTGAGCCAATCCTGGGGTGTGCCACTCTGAACGCTGCCGTTTTGTCTCTGGGTCGTACTCAAAACATCCATGACTTCATCACCGGTGATAACGTTTTTAAGAATTTGGATCATTTTCACATATTTCCAAGAGTTCTTGGCACTGAAACACTTGCATGTCCTTTTGTTCGTCTATCAACACTTTTGAGACCTGTTTGGCGCACACACCTTTTTTTCATGTTCAAATCATTAATTATAATGTGATAAATGGTTGTTTGCGGCATGTTTAGAGTGTGTGCTATCAACTGTCTGTCAGAATTCAAACAATCGCACACACACGTCACTTTTCCGTTGATTTGGGTGTATGATGGACGTCCACTGTGGGGTTCGTCGTCGACCACCTCTTGGTCTTGAACAACTTGTGCCAACAGAGAATATGTGATTTGGACAAGCAATCGTGCCCAAAGGCCTGCTGAATTATTGAAAACGTTTCGGTGGCATACTTCCAAAGTTTAGTGCAAAATTTGATAGCGTAACGTTCCATCGCGCTGTGTTACGTAACATCAAAACAAGGTTTGTGGAAACGCACACCTACTGTATATTGAATAATTATTCAGGTATTACTAACTTCACGATAGTATTGATTCTGATGCTGAGGTCGACAGATGAGAAGCGACTGCTTTGTGATCCAAGGCTAGAAATTGACTCTCAAGACCAGGTTTCAATTCACAGTTCCACCAAGATCTAAATTCTGGTCCGAGAGCTGGATAGAGATACTCAGTCTCTTTAAGACAACTGACAATACTGCTATTAATCATATGGCCTAAGTTACCAGGTATACAGTATTCATTTATATTGTGAGATGGTGCCATCTAGGCTATCTAATCATCAATTTATAATTTATGTTTCTCACTATCATCTAGCAGAGATTCCTCATTGAATTGACCTTGCTACAACTTATCTGTCGAGGGAGCAACAGGGATGAGGTGTGTTAGAATCCATCCCAGAAGTGGTTTTCCATGGTATTAGCCTGTTTCTGCTCCAGGCGAATGCCAAAATGGTACCTACCTTAGGCCACTGTCACCTATTACCCAATTCTACCTCCAATTGCAAGTATGTAGAGAAGCACAGAACCAAAGTAATTCAAATGATCACACAGATTCCCCACACTTCCAAGTTCATGTGGCTGTGTGCTTCAGTCGGAAGGACTCGATCCTCTTTTGACCAAGGTTATGGGATTAAATCCTGGCATAAGAGTGAGAGATGCTCTTATAAGTACACATTAATGGTCCTCTTCAGAACAAAATCATGGCATCTCAGTGTCTCTAAAACCAAAGTAGTGAAGGGAGGCATTAAACTCGTAACACTATTTATTGTTCATCATTGACAACCATCCGGTCACGGAAACTTACATTAATGGCTATGGGGACCCGGCGCGCTGACCATGCGTCATCCCGCAACCTGTACACCAAATGGCTGGGCAGCGGTCCTATGATAGGCCAGGGCCCTTCATGGTCTGTGGTGCCACGGAGGGGGGATTGACGACCATTTAGTTCAAAGCTTCAAAATGAAAATACAAAAAGATCATCCGGGTATTATGTGTGATGATCGGGGAGAAGTAATTAAATCACTGGTCATTTAAATAAAGAAGGGTTATTGCAATCCTACTATTTTATCTCCAAAATTCAACCTTTCGTGATCTTGTGGAGGATACTGAACTGCCTATAATAATGATTTATAACTTTCATTACTGTTGTTTGAGTCTTCAGTCTTTTGACTGGTTTGATGCAGTTCTCCATGACTCCCTGTCCTGAGCTAATCGTTTCATCTCTACATAGCTACCACACCCTACATCCGAGGCAATCTGTTTAACATATTCTAACATTGGTCTACCCCTACAGTTCTTGTCCTCGACCCTTCCTTCCATTACTAAGCATGCTATTCCTGGGTGTCTTAGTATGTGTCCTACCAACCTATCTCTTCTCTTCATTAGCAGTCGCCAGAAACATCTCTCCTCTCCCACTCGTCTCAATACCTCTTCGTTTGTAACCCTACCTACCCTTCTAATCTTCATCAGTCTCCTGTAACACCACATTTCAAACGCTTCAATTCTCCTCTTTTCTGCTGCACCAATAGTCCAAGATTCACTTCCATAGAGTGCCACGCTCCAGACAAAGGCTTTAAAAAGTGACTTCCTAATACCTAAATCTATATTCGAAGTCAACAGATTCCTTTAATGTAGAAATGCTTTCCTTGCCTGAGCCAACCTTCATTTTATGTCCTCTTTGCTTCGTCCATCACTGGTTATTTTGCTTCCTAAGTAACAGAAGTCTCCTCCTTCCTTCAGCTTTTCACCTGCCAATTTGATGTCCATAGAGGTTTCTGACTTATTTCGGCTGCATTCAAATATTTTTGTTTTACATTTATTAATCTTCATCATGAATTTTTTCCTCAAGACAAAGTTCATACCACTCAAAAACTCATTCAAATCCTCATGTGTGTCGGCCAAGATGACGAAGTGATCAGCAAATCTCAGAGTTGAAACTATTTCTCCTTGAATCTTCACTCCCACCTTAATTTTTTCTTGAATTTCTTTCATTGCTTGTTCAATGTAAAGATTGAAAAGTATGGGTGATAAGTTGCAGCCTTGCCTTACACCTTTCTGAATACCAGCTTCTTTCTCATGTCCTTCAGCTCGAATGACTGCTGTCTGGTTTCTGTATGGATTGCAGATCACCCTCCTATCCCTGTACTTTATTCCAATTGTTTTCAAAATGTCAAACAATTTATTCCAATCAACGCTATCAAAAGCCTTTTCTAAGTCTACAAATGCCATGAACGTTCTCTTATCTCTCCTTATTCTACCTTCCAAAATCAGCCTAAGACTTAGTACAGCTTCCCTTGTTCCTACATTTCTCCTGAAACCAAACTGGTGTTCACCCAACTCCGTTTCTATCTGGCTTTCCATCCTCTTGTAAATTATTCTAGACAGGATCTTTGAAGTGTGAGTAACCAAGCTGATTGTACGGTAATCTTCACATCTGTCAGCTCCCACTTTCTTCGGTATAGGGATGATAACAGTCTTCTTGAAATCAGAGGGTACCTCACCTGTCTCATAAATCCTACACTCCAAGTGAAATAACGTGATCAGACCTTCATCTGCTATGCAGCGTAGCAACTCAATCGGTATATCATCTATGCCTGGTAGTTTGTTCCTGCTTAAGTCTTCCAATGCTCTGTCAAATTCTGATCTCAATATTAAATCCCCTTTTGCTTCCTCATCAATTTCCTCTTCCCTTTCCATTACTTGATTCTCAAACTCCTTTCCCTTATACAAACACTCTATGTAAGCTTTCCATCTCTTAACCTTTTCTTCCCTATCTGTTACAGGTTTTCCATCTGTGTCCTTGATATTACAGCACTTAGTCTTCTTTTCCCCCAAAAGTATTCTTAATCTTTCGATGTCCTAAATTCAGACAATTTTCTATACCTGCACATTTCTCTTTCAATCATTCTTCTTTTGCTTCCTTGCATTTCTTGTATTCTTCATTTCTCAGACGTCTGTATTCTGCTTTCCCCTTTTCATCTCTTACATTCTTGTATTTCCGCCTTTCATCCATCAATTCTAGTATATCCTGAGTGATCCATGGTTTTCTACCTATTCCCTCTTTCCTACCAATGTTTTCCTCGGCGGATTTTTTTATTTCATTCTTCAAAAGTGCCCATTCGTCTGCAATTGAAGTTTGTTTACGGTTTTTCATTAGTCCTTCCTTTATACTCTTCTTGAATCTTTCGTTTTGGCTTTTGACTTTTCTTCAGTTTCTTCAACTTTAATCAGCATTTCTTAACAACCAGAATGTGGTCAGAGTTTATGTCAGCACCGGGATATGTTTTACAATCCAAAGTCTGGTTTCGAAACCTCTGCTTGACCATAATGAAGTCGATTTGGTAACGCCCTGTATCTCCTGGTCTCATCCATGTGTATATTATTCGATTGTGGTTATTGAATAAGGTGTTAGCTATGACTAACTCATGGACGGTGCAGAATTCCATCAGCCTGCTTCCTCGATCATTCCTTTCAACTAATCCGAAATCTCCTACTATCTTCCCTTCTCTTTCTTTTCCTACCACAGCATTCCAATCTCCCATCACTATAACATTTTCATCACCGTTGACATACCTCGGAATTTTATCTATTTCTTCGTAGACCTTTTCAACATCTTCATCATCAGCTTGACTGGTAGGCATATAGACTTGTACCACTGTGGTGCATGTAAGTTTTGTATTGATTTTTGCTACAATAATCCGTTTACTATATTGCTCATAATATTCCACCCGCTGTCCAAGTTTCCTACTCAATATGAGACCAACCCCTGCTAATGACCCTATAGTCTACTGACCAAAAATCCTGTTCTTCCTGCCAGCGCATTTCACTAATCCCAACCAAATCCAACCTCAACCTATCCATTTCCCTTTCTAAGTTTTCTAACCTTCCACTTCCTAGCAGACTTTTAACAATCCACGCTCCGATCCGTAGAGTGTCAGGTTTCCTCTTTGTCACTTCTGTGATGTTAACCCCCTCTCGAGTAGTCCCCACCCGGAGATCCGAACGGGGGACTAGTTTACCTCCGGATTGGAATTTTATAAGGAGGAGGCCATCATCACATCATTGTTTAAACTAGCAACTAATATCCATTCACATCCACAATCTTTGGATATACAAGCCATTCAGATTATTAAATTTCCTTTCACAATGTGGTAAGCTTCTTTTTTTTTTTTTTTAAGTGCTATGTAAATTTTAGGATTGCCTGCTCAGTGGATGCTATGCCTAATGTGGCCCACAATTAGCTGGAATAGCTGTTATGCACTTTTGAACTAACAATTCAAACACTCTCTCTCGAGCCCTCACATTTCACATGCCTCCAAGACAGGTTGGCTGGCAGATGGTATGCGTTGCAGCAGATTGGCTTGTAGGTTGAGCGGGCATCTTGCTACATGACACTAGAAAGGAGCATGGTAACGACTAGGGACATAGAGGAACTGAAATTTTCCATGTTTCTCAATCTATTTTGTCAGGAAAATTAGTTAGTATGGTACACCTCGCAAAGACTCGGGCTAGTACACACTGGTAAACCACTGCTAGGACCCTCTGATGCCATTGTACTATGAGAGACATGGCTCCCTTTTTCAATCCTTGGTGGATCAAATTGAATGGTCTGTGTTTCTGAATAAACTCCAATTGAGCTGATCCATGTCAATTCAATTTTCAAAGAAATCAAAATTATCCAAGTTTCTCTAAAATTTTGCCAGTGTTTTGCAGCATTTCATCCAGTGCTTACCAACAGTTGCACGTTGCCATTGGTCAGGCAGGCGACACATGGCCCAGCCATCCATTTTGGCGCTGAGGCAAGGCAGACATTCATAATGAAAATGTAAAATTTTGAGTATAGTAAAAATTTTATTTGATCGACGTGATGTATTTTATTAATTGATACTTAAAAGTACTTAGTCGAGTGTTGGTATTTCTGTGTGAAACTGAGTTTATTGTTGTACTGTTATATTAAGCCAGATCATGGTACTAAACCATTTAGAATTCCACAAGGTGACAGAAATGCTATATGATGTAACACCAACTACAGTATGGTAACCCATTAGATAAAATTGAAACTGCAATGTAAAGAAGACAACTAAAATATCTCATCACTATTTGAACTTGAGAATAAAAACTGAGACTTTTCACATTTTTATAATATCTTAGAATTAAATATGTAAAATAAAAATATATGTATTAGATTCACATACAATATTTTCTTTTCAAGGGCCCTTGTGTAACACTGCCAGTAGCTCCTGCTTCACTTGTAATTTCTTGAAAGCTGATAGCAACATACTGAGCGATCATCTGACCTATGAGAGTAACAGAGTCCCACTCCCATTTGATAGATTAGGGACTCCTTGAAAACAAACAGGCAATCGAAGTGGTATTCTATGGGATGCTATTGGTATTGAAGGGGATTATGGAAGCAGAACTAGCTGAATTATGAAGTAGGATGAGATAAGAATTTTTAGGGATCGGTGAAGTTTAGATGAGGGTAGATATTCAGAAGTAAGAGATTATGAGGTGTACTAATCTATAAGCCATAAAACATAACGTGCCCTAGTTGCTGTAAGGTACGTAAATGAACGATTAAGGTCTCGCCAGCCAGAACGCGGCCTGACTTTGCAACTGTGTTGAACAGTATTGCATCATCCATGGCAAACAAAGAGCGGCCTGACACGTCGGCCTGAGTCACGCCGCTTCAGTTTGTGTTGGAACACAGTTTGAACCTGACTGCCAGCGATATTCACACCAAAATGGATACCGAGAAACTTATAGAAGTAGTTAAGAACTATGTTTTTCTCTTTGATATGGGTCATCCAGACTATATAAAAATGTGGAATGTGGTGAAGAAGATGGAGGCATGGAGAGATATTGGTGTTGAATTAAAACAAGACCGTAAGTAACTCACATATTTGTATATATTAGCATAGTCTATTACAATGTACACACAAAGTGGATATCTTGGTACACATTACCATCGTCTATTACAATGTACACACAAAGTAAATTTCTTACTACACATTAGTGATTGGAAAGTATTATTTATAGATATACAGGATGGCGCACGAAATGTCATACACTGGAAATTGTTTATAGAATATTTAATATACAACATATTTAATAAAAATTGGCATTACAACATTCACTAAAATGTGCATGATTAATCAGTATGCAGGACATGTTCAATATGCCCACCTTCTCGGCGTATAACAGCTTCGAGACAAACCTGCATGTCTGTGACCACTCTACGACACATATCCTCACTCAACCCTCGGAAGAAAATCATTTTCTGGTTTCTGGCGGTAGTTGGTCTCCTTCAAATATCCCCTCAGGAAGAAGTCGCAGGGATTCATATCGGGGCTATGTGGTGGCCAGATTGAGCAGCTCTGAAAACGTTCGGGATATCGATGGGACATCACACGGGGCCCGAAATGTTCATGCTGGAAGTCCAGAACAACATTTCCTGTGTGCGGACGAGTTCTATCTTGCATGAACCGTTGTGTCTCTATTGGAAGTCTTGATGCAAAGAGTTGTGGAACATTCCCATGTAGCGCACACTGTTGACTATATCTTTGAAAAAGATAGGCCCAATAATTCGATGACTGGAAATTGTAGCCCACACACACACAATTTCACACCATGACTTTCAACCTTGTGCAAAATTGCAGGCCGTTCTTTCGCCCAAAACCGGACATTCTGTTTGTTCACAGCACCGTTGAGATAATCGTATGCCTCATCACTGAACCGTGTGTTGTGCAGTGCAGGATCACCTTCTGCAATAGCCTACGCAGCAAACTGTACTCGCCGTTGCTTGTCAAGCGCCCTTAGTTTATGACCTGTTGTCATTTTGTATAGAAATAGGTCAAGCTCAGACTGTAGTATTCTCTGAATTGACCGTCGAGAGTTGCCCTGCTGAACACCGGCAGTTCTGGCGGATTTTGAGGGGCTCCGAGCCACAGCCGTTCTCACAGCAGCAATATTCTCCGGTCATCCGACTGGCTTGAGACGGGTCCATTCTCTCTCCAGTATATTGCCTTCTGTTTCAAATTTGCTGGCCAGTCTGCCAACAGGGAGCCCACTGGGTACGGAAATGAACACGAAACCTTTCCTGAGTCCGAGTTACGGTCTTTGTTTCCGCATGAAACATCACTCTTTTCACCTTCTGTTCACACGGCAACTTCCCTTTGTCCGGCATGCTGTATAACTGGAAGCCAGTACGCATGCGCGACATGTGCTGCTGTCTGTCGAATGACTCAGGAAATAAGGTTTCTGTTCACAAGAGAATATGGTTGTGAGCCCAGATTTACACATTTTATAAACTATTTTCGATGTATGACATTTCATGCGCCACCATGTATATGAGTTATATTTTGTTAAAGTAATTAACAAACTGATCTCGGACGTCAAACGCAGCATTAGATCCTCTACAATTTGTAGGTCTAGTAGACACTAATGTGCGGGTTGGTTCGTCGACCAAACGCTCAAGTGGTTCAGTGCTGAAATCTGATTGATGGTGCAAAACATAATTATGTAAACAACAAGCTGCTTTTACAATGTGTACAGCAGTATCCACCTTAGCTTCTATAGGCCTAAAAAAGATTCGTCATTTCTGCGTTAATATTCCAACGCGTTTTCGACGACACGTCTAGCTCTGCAAAGACGTATATTAAATACTTTCTTCCTAACATCTTCCAAGATGGCATTTTTTGAGAAGGGTCGCATTAAATATGTGTGCAAACCGAAACCTTCATCACCAATTAGTACATGAGGAACAGGAATGTTCCCGCCAAATAATGGTTTTGAAGGTAGAATTGTTTTTCCATCAATAAACGCAGAGTAACACAAGAATGCTCAAAAATATCACCATCACTTTGTCGCCCGTAACTACCTATATCAACTACAAGAAATTTATAAAAGGGATCGATGGCTGCAAGGAAAACCATGGAATATATATGTTTGTAACAGAAATAGTTCGAGCCACTATTAGGAGGGCACCTAATTTGTATATGTTTTCCGTCAATACTACCTACACAGTTGGGAAAATTCCGCGTTTCCCTGTATCCAATCTCAGCTCGTTTCCACAATTCTTCTGTTGGCGTAGGCATGTACAAGGGCTGCAAAACATTCCAAATTTCTGTGCATACCTCCTTTACAATTCCGGAGACTGTTGAACGGCCGACTGGAAATGAAAATGATATAGTCTGGAATGCGTCACCTGTAGCTAAGTATCTGAAAAAAAATCAAAGTAATATCTTCATAATGCAGTACAGATAAAACAACAGAAAAAACGAAATACATAACATCAAAATACAATACACACACACAAAACAAGGTAGGCCTACTTCCAACTACTGTCCTACAACTATGTTTTATTTGTTTCAGCTGCAACTGTGAAAACCAAATGGAAGAGCTTGACAGATGCGTATGTTAAATACAAAAAGTTAACTAAGGCACTACCGGTCAAGGAGCAACGAGAGATAAAGTGGCCATGGGCCTACCTTATGAAATTCTTGCACCATACTCTGGAAGAACATCCGAGAACGCTGAATGTTGACAAACCTACCTCCACTGAACTTTCAGTTGACTGCATCGACCAAAGGCCCGTTGAAACAACAGATGGCATCGCAATTCCGTCCATGTCTGCAGAAGTGTTGTCGCCACAACCAAAAAGGCATAAGAAAAAAACTAATGAACCGACTAATGATGTGACAAAAGTAATCAACTATTTGCGAAATAAGAATGAAAACCAACACAAATACGACGCCGATGAACACCTTTTTTTAAGTTATGCAGAAACATTTAAAAGTCTTTCACCAAGGAATAAGGCGACACTCAAAGTGAAACTGGCACAATTATTTGCAGATGCTGAATTTGCAGAAATCGCTGAAAAATCTATGTCCCCTACTAATGCAATATCAACATACACTCAACACAGTGACATGTCCAGAAACAGTTCAGTAGCATCCGAGCATTTCACTCCATACAGATCTCAAGGAGGTTTTGCACCTAACGAAGTCGTCTCCTCTGTGCAACCCAATGACATTACTCTCAATTCGACAAATTTCGAAACTTTGAGATCAGTTTACCAAAATGTGAACAATACATTAAATGATATCTGAGATTTCGATTTGTAGTAATGCATAACTGTGTTCTTTTTAATGTGGTCAGTTTTAATATTATTTTTCATTGTAAAGACTCATTTAATTTTAATATTATTATATTATGTAATTTACATTGCAAAGTTGACTCCAATAAATCTAAATGTTTTTCACTAAAACAAATACTACATTATTGACTTACCTTAGACAAATTGCCAGCCTTTCTCTTGCAGATATAGGTCTCCTCCAGTTAGTCGTAAATTTCATAATTCTTTCTTCAAGTAAATGAACCAGGTCTTCGAAGCACTGTCTCGACATGCGAAAATAAATGAAAAATCTATCTTCATGGGACTGAAGTTCACGGCATAGTCTGTGGTATTCCCTCAATGTTTACTGTTAATTTCGTGAACCCATTTCCTCCTTCGAGATTTTTTAATAATTGCAAATAACAGCAGCAGCTCTTCTTCATCAGAATCAGACATCATAAATTTACAGCACTGACATGAAACCGCGAACAATTCAGAATAACTATAATGACTATAAGGCATCCAACGTTTAGAATGAAGCATTGGTCTTATGGCGGTGTTATGACAAGGTTGCCACTCCATGAGAGGAGGCAGTACAAAGCGCTTCGCGTACACTTTCCGCACATTCAGCGATTGTGCAGTGACGAAGACTTGAATTAAGTACTGTATAATAATACTAATAGTAGGCTAACATACCACATACAACAAAATTAAATTAACTATAATGTGTGCTGAATGTAACATAAAGAAAACAATCAAAAGAAAATGAATGAAGTTTCGACTGCAGTTAAAGTTGAAGTACGTCGTTAAAGAAAATACTCCTCATTGGCTTACCTTTCATGATTTATACTTTCGTTAGGTTTAAGATTCTTAAAATAACTGAACACATTAATTACAACCTATTTTTCCCTTCTTCCGAGCACTTGACCACGTTTTCTTTTCACAAAATTATCCATTGTTGTACGTGAAATACGTAAAATGCAACACGTTAAATCTAACAGAACTTCTGCACACACACTCAAGATAGAGACAGCTGAACTACTGAAATACAAGCTCGAAGGGCACAGTAATAAAGCTGTGAGTAGCAAGCTGCACCCTGCTGTCCTTCGAAACTTCATTCTTATAATCTGCTGTCAATGTACAGCCCGGCCTGTGTAAACAATTAAACCTACACTCTGGGTAAGCAGGTAGAAAACTTCTTCCAACATTCCTCTACAACTCTCAAACTGACATGACATGGTTATCTTTAAAAATAGAAAAGTTGGCAGCATACGAACTTTTTCAATCCTGCTATGCGGTTATAAGAGAATATTCAGAAGTTTTACCTACATGAAAATTGTAATATTGCCAGTATATAATATTTCAATAATCCATCATCAAGACGGCACATTTAGCTACACGTGTGTGAACAATAGGCATCACAAAGTCAATGCAAAATGATATAAGATCGATTTTACTAAATAGGGGACACAGTTTACCGTTTTAAAAATAAATTTGGATATCGAATTTTTCTAGCATTTCTATTAAGTTTACGTAGTTCTAATATAGGACAAAAAAGATCGACAAAACATAGCTCTACCCGAATATGCTGTTTTTTTCGACAAAGAAAAATTTTCGGCTGATATGGCAACAGTGGATTGCTAGAGAATGACAGCGTCATACATGTCTCACGTGCAACAGAGAGAAGAATATCCCTATCTAACCAGTGCTTCATTCTAAACGTTGGATGCCTTATAGCCATTGTTAGGCCGCCCTCTGTCTGACTTCTCCAGGCCGTTGTGAAGAGCGGCTGTACGCGACGGCCTGTCCGCGGCGCTAGGCCGCGTTCTGTCTGGCGAGACCTTTAATGTGGATATATTTGGAAATCTCAGGAATTCAAAGTGAGAATTGTTTCAGTGTATGTTCCAAGTGAAGGGTCAAAGCAGGATGGACTGGTTTCATAAGGCATTGAGTGATATAGTTTTGACGGTGAAAAGATGTATAGTTATGATGGGGATTTCATTACGAGGATAGGAAACAGAACTTAGGGGTATGAGAAGGTTATGGAAAAGTGGGGCGAGGATAGGGTTGTGAACACTATTGGACAATGTTGACTGGATTCCTGTTCTACCATGCGTTTAACTATGACAAATTCTCAAAGCGTAAGGAAATTCACCATTATATATAATAGAATCAGGTTGATGAGTGATGTTTTGATGAAACAGATCCCAAACTGATCTGCTGTTAATTGAGCTTAGTGAGACCTAAACTGAAGAAAGTGGGGCCTATTTGCAAGAGTTAGGGTTGAAAATCTCCAGGATAAGGAACTAGTACAAAAATGCATGGAAATGATGGTGTTTAATCCCAAAGAGTGCATGGTAAGAATTGCAAGTCATTGATGGAGTGGTCAGGATACAATGGTCAGTAATAGAAGGTGCAAAGGTATGACTTGGGGCAACTGTGTGAAGAAAGGAAAAGGAGCACATCTTGGTGAAGTCAGCTTCTAAAAGTAAAACGAAGGCCTATCACAGAATGGCTCCAGATATAGAGTCCAGCAGATAGAGAACCTTATGTGCTGGAAACGTACAGAACACGTAATAGAAAAGTCCAAAAGGAAAATCCTGGGAGGAATTTGGAGATAAATTGGAATTATTACATCAGGTGGCAGGAATACCTTTTCGGATTGTTATAAAGAATGTTAGAAATTGAGGGAAAAGAGAAATGATGCGTGTTTTGGATGATTCTAGGAACCTCATTGTAGATGCCAAGGAAACAATGGGGAGATGGCAAGAATACTTCGAGACCTTGCTGAACGAAAATTGAAACTTTTCTGGCAATGTGGCAGAATTTGAGATTATGCAGGCGGAGAATGGGAATAGAATCACAATGGTTGTGAAAGTAGAGAGGACTGGAACCATACTACAATGTTGGAAAGCACCAGATGTACAGGGTTATTCAAAATAATTGTTGGGGTTTCGTTAATTTTTTGTAGAAACAGTGGACAACATACCATTGTTATTGTTGCAGTAACGGTTACACTAACTCTCAAAGTTTTGTTCTACGTCGATTTAGTACCATGTATAACCACTAGATGGCAGTAACAGCAGTATTTGACAAAATGGCAGTAAGGAGAAGGCGTTTTGTACTCTACAATTTCATCAACACCGGTCCGTTACCATAGTCCAGCGACGTACGGGAAAGACCCTCCCTCCGACAACTATTCGCAGATGGTATGCGCAATTCGTGAATATTGGTTGCTTGTGTAAAGGGAAAAGCCTTGGCCATCCCCACGTGTTAGAAGCAGACGTGAATCGGATCAGGGACGTTAAGAGGCTGCAGGGAATTGCATGTTCCTCAAACCACCATTTGGCGTGTGTTACGAAAGTGTGTGCATGTAAAGCCATATCGCCTACAACTGTGTCAAGCTTTAACAGGCAATGACATAGTCCTACGCTAGAATTTTTGAATGGAAACGACAACCTTTTGAAGAATACAACAGTCATTTTCGTGACAGGCTAGTTTTCAGTGACGAAGCCACTTTCCATATGAGTGGTAAGGTGAATAAACAAAACTTTCGAATTTGGGGGACAACTAACCCCCATTGTTATGTGGAACACGTGCGTGACTCCCCAAAAGTGAATGTGTTCTGTGCCGATTCAAAGACAAAAGGTCTACGGCCCCTTCTTCCGTGAAAAGACAGTGACAAGGCTGATTTACCTGGACATGCTCACTGAATGGCTGTTACCCCAGTTGAGTGACGGCAAGGACGATTATGTGCTGCAACAGAATGGTGCACCGCCTCATGTCCACGGGGAAGTTAGAGCATTTTTAAATCAAGAACTTCCAAGGGGATGGATCGGACGTGGAATGGAATATCATCAGATACTCTTACCCTGACCACCAAGGTCACCAGACTTAACACCGTTTGACTTCTTCCTGTGGGGGTATGTCAAAGATCAGGTATTAGTTCCTCCTCTACCGGCGAATATTCTGCAACTGAAGCAGCGTATCCGAGCCGCCTTCGACACCATCACCACTGACATGTTGGGGCATGTGTGGGAAGAGATGGACTTTCGAGTTGATGTGTGTAGACTGACCAGAGGCAACATGTAATGCATGTAAAAAAAACTTTTTGAGTTAGTGCATAATAAACACGATACGTCAATTGCACTGTGTGTTATGAATTTTTGTAACCCCGACAATCATTTTTAATAACCCTGTACATACAAATCGACCAGAAACGGATAGGTTGGTGGGAAGCCAGTGATGAAATGGGTGCATAGGAAAATTGAATTGGCATGGAATTTTGGAAAGGGACGCTCTGACTGGACAAGTTTTCCTAATTTATAAGCTAGGCAACAAGAAAGATCGTAACAACTATAGAGGTATTTCTTCAAGGTATCTCAGGCATTGAAGAAGGGAGATTCCAAACATTGGTCAAAAATAAGATGGATGGAAAATATTATGGCTTTAGACCACAAAGGGGATGTTGGGATCACGTTTTCAGTATGCACCAAGTTATTGAATATTGCTACAAGAGGACGAGCCAGCTCTGTTTGTTTTGTAGATCAGGGGTGTAAAACACGTGGAGGGCATAGAACCCCCCCTCCCAAGTTTATGGTGCAAGGCAAAAATTTTAAGTAGCCTACCCTTAAAAAATAAAATAACAAGAAAGCATTCTATAAACGATTTAATACTACGTTAGGCATAACATGGTAAAAGCCATCTTAGTCGTAATTTCTTTATTCTACCGAACAAACGGTCTGATTTTGCCCCCTCGGCCGTTTCCAGCCGAGGCTCTTTGAGCTTTGTCCACTTCCCACTACGATCCGAAAAGGTACATTTTCGAACTATTATTTATGAGCCCTGGTTTAAAAGTGAGGTAAGGTACTGGGACACACATCATCATTACTCCTGCCCGGAAACAAAAGCGTGCGCGTCGTTTTTTTTTTTTTTAATATATATAAACAAAGTAAAAATAACACTACTCTTCCCTTTTTAAGCACACCCTACGCATGTGCCCTGTGTTGCACCGACAAGGTTTGAAAAGCAATGATGCACGTGACGTTAGAAGTTCGACATTATGGTGCTATGCTTGTACTGTATTTATCTAACTCAGTGGAGCTCCAGCATTTCATCAGTTTCTGTCTATACTTTGTATGAATTCGTGAAGTTTGTACTTAGTCACTGTGATGACCGTGAATCTGCTTGGAGCTGCTGCAGAGAGAAGTTTTTCGGTGATGAGACCACCTCCGATCTACGATGGGACAAATTAGACGGAACACGGAATCATTGCTATCTGCTAGCCACCTACTCGTAAATGGTTGACAAGCTCAATGACATGCGTCTTGCACAAGAGTTTGTAAACAAAGATCAATGGCAGTCCCCGAAATTTTGTCACACATAATATTTGTTTCTGAATTAAAACATTAAAAATTAATATACAGGGTCTTTATTCATGGTGTCCACAGGCAGGAAAAGTCAGGAATTTTGTTTTTGGTCAGGAAAAGTCAGGAAAAAGTGTGGAAAAATGGCGTGAGTCAGGAAAAAATGGAGAAAAGTATTAGAAAGTCAGGAATTTTATATTAACCACACAGTATTTTGTGTTTTACAACCATATTTAATGTTACTAGTTCAACTAATCTCTGAAGATAAAAAGCAATAACTCACTGGATATTATGGTAAGTTTCCATCTTTACAGTACATCATAGTAAAAACCTCTATTACCTATTTTTTGTACGCTTTTTTAGCGTTGGCTTAGGGATGTGGCGACCCCATCGCTATAGTTTAGGTTATTAAGTACTTTTATTTTTGTATTATTGCATTATAATTTACTTTTTGTATTTTGAATTATTAAAGAGGCGAGCATTGGACAGCTATGGAGATGGTGGAGGCTGCAAATAAGAGATATATATATTTGCTCAATAGACCATTTTTCCGATGTTATGATGACTTCGCGAGTCAGGAATTTTGTTGAAAAATGGTCAGGAAAAGTCAGGAAAATTGACATTGAAAATTCTGTGGACACCATGTTATTTTTGCTTGGCAAAGACATTCTCGCTCACGCGCTCTGCCAGTGACAGCTCAGTTCCCGGTGACCGCTCACACGTATGTACGACGGGATTCGGAGCTTAAAATCAGTATCATACATTTTTACTCACCATGCTTACAGTAGATGCTGAAAATGTTCCCCACTGCCTAGTAAGCTGAGAGCGATCAAGGGAACTATTCGTGTGTGGCGGAGCTCTTTTCGGTCACAGAGGGAGTCCATCATTTTGTGTAGACTAAGGATAGATCATGCAAGATCCATCTACTCATACGTAATAATAATATCGTATGGCCTCGGGTGCCTGGTGCAAGCTTTGTTAATTGACACCCAGAGGGTAGCTTGCATGTCGAATTTCGTCGTTCCTTTGAACGCTATGAAAGTCAAGGAGGTTAGATATCTAAACTTCTTGATACTACAGCGCTTTCAAGTAGAGAATGGAGGAACTTTGTGTTGGCGGAAAATCCCGAGATTAATTTTGCCATTGAACACGGCCTACTGAATTCCAATGGGTTCTTTAACATGCCAACAACGTATGACATGAGTATCGTGATTTTTGTCTCCTTCAAAAGTCACTTACCATGGCCAGGGGCGAACCTGCAATCTTGGGGTTGGTAGTGATAAGGGAAGACTCCCCACGTTGAACCTGTCGAGCCGTATTCACCATGGCCCACATTTTAACCGAGTGTTAGGATCTTACTGATCTACGAGGAACCTCAGTTTGCAGAATACACTCGATCTTGTATTAGCTGATGACTTAGTGGCTGCTGATCGCTTCATCCGCTTTATAAGTGAGAGTGTGTTAGGGCCAGCAATCTTATTTGAAGTGAAAAATTATTCGGAGAATATATATATATATATTTTTAATTCTGATTTTCGTATATTCCCCCCTCATATTTAGGCGTCCACCTTTAATTTCAATTTTATCAACATTTATATTATTTAATTTGTTAATAGGGGCAGATGACCTTGCTGTTCCTCCCCTTAAAACAATGAACTTTCAATTATGAAATACAAGATCTTGAGTTATTTTGCAATTTATACTTGTTGCATTTAGAGATAGCTTAGGTTATACTGTACCTGCTTTGTAAAATCCCATCTTCAATGGTTAATTTTCCTGCCTAGTAAAAATTATTAACTTAGCATCCATGCAGTCCTATGAAAATTAGCTTTTCTGCTTTAGTTATTTTCATACCACTAGATAGAACTTGGTGAGTTCACAGATTTTCAGTGCAGGTGGTCAGTAATGTTGTTATAGGGTATTTGGTGAGATTTATGGTAGGTTGAGTTCTTGGTTTTGATGCAAGGCTATAATCTCTCATCGTTACTGTTAATAGTAATATTCTATGACCTCGATGCTGGGTGCAAGCTTTGTTGGTTGATGCCCAGATGACAGCTAGCATGTCGAATTTTGTTGTTCCTTGGAGTGTTATGAAAGTCAAGGAGGTTAGATATCTACGCTCCTTATCATTATAACGCTCTCTAGTAGAGAAAGGAGACTCTTTGTGTTGGTGGAAAATTCCGAGATTAATTTTGCCATTATGAACACTGCCTACTGATTTCAAATGGGTTCTTTAACATGCCAACAGCGTATGACATGTGTGCCGTGATTTTTGTCGTCTTTCAAAAGTCACTAACCATGGCCAGGAGCGAACCTGCAAGCTTGGGGTTGGTAGTCCGACACGATAACCACTCACCCACCGTGGCTTGTTTATTTTATATAAGGGCCATTTCCAGACAAGCTTAAACTGGCTGAAGCAAATTTAGGTTGGTGGAAACCAGGTAAAGAGTTTGACTTACGATCACCTGGATATTATGACAAACTCTGTCAAAAGCTTACAGGCTAACATGTTATAACTAACAGAAATATGGGGAATATGGTAAAAAAATCAGTCAGAAATAAAGATAATGTTGGTGGGGAAGGAACACAAGAAAATAGAATGTCTGGTTGGAGGAACTAAATTGGGGCAGGTGGACTATTTCAAGTATTCTCTCAGGATGGCAGTGCAGTGCAAGAGATAGTCAAGGTGTAGGGAAAAAAATGCAGTCAGTCCGGAGGTGCGATGTACTTGATTCTGCAAGAAGTCAGTGTAGTGACAAAACTATCCCTACGTCGCTCAGTATTCAGACCAACCCTGCTGTATGGGATTGAGAGCCAGGTAAATTCAGGATATCTCAAACATAAGCTGGGGGTGACTGATATGAGGGTAGCATGAATGTTTGCTGGGAGCCATGGCAGGAGGGTACTCGTAATGTAGAAATAATGGGAAAATTAGAAATGAACATTTTTCACGAGGCTGTTCGTGTGATCTGACTCAGCTGGTGGGGTTGTGCGTTCAGAATGTAGAACACATTACCAAGGAGATAAATAAACATGGCTACAGAGGGTAAGAGAAACAGAGGTCGGCATAAGAACGATGGTTAGATTCTGTGCTTTAACTATTTCAAGGTGAGAAATGTAGAAAAATAGTAGGCTGTAGTCTAATGCTAAATTCTAATAGGGCCAAGGGCCTGCAACACGTCATTCGCAATCTACCGGTACATCACCAGCATAAAAGCTGGGGGTGACTGATATGAGGGTAGCATGAATGATTGCTGGGAGCCATGGCAGGAGGGTACTCGTAATGTAGAAATGTGGATCACGAAAGTTGTTTACTGAAACGGTAATAATGAGCATTATTTATGAATTGTATTTCGATCGACTGCCCCAAATTCCAACAATTAGAAATAATGCCTTACATTTCGACCTTCTATCACGGAATATCAAAGAAATTATTCCTGCCAATTTTCATACTGTGTAGGTGAAAAAGTGATTGTATTTGAATTATTCATTAATAGCCATCGGGTTAATTTGTAATATCTCTATAAATAATCTATTTCTGGTATCTTAAATGTTTCTTAATGACATGTTAAATTATCTTAAAAAAAATAGCTTGGCAATAATTATTATAAAAATGAAGATAGCTTTGACGCCATTTTTCAGTGTTGTATTATTAACAATTAATATTGTAGCTTTCAGTCGGTCAACACACAAATCATTCCAAATACGGGATTATGTGAAAAAATAACCTGAAATAGATTACATTTGATTAAGATTTATATATTTTGTTGGTTCTTACGTTTAGGGGCTGCGACAATGCGGTCATGTAGCCCCGTGTACTTTGGATGTGTGTAGAATCGGTCTGATGACAGGTGTTAATTGTGATGACTGTATTAGTGTGTGTTATCTGTTTTTTTTTTTAAATTTAAGTACTGCAACTTTGAATTTTTCAAATAGTTCCTACTTTTGCCGCCAAGCGACACCGTCAACGACTTCTGGGCCAAGTTCAGAACTTAGCTACTAGACGCCACCACAGTCGGCTCTTGGCAACGAACATAGAAACCTAAGAGCGTTGTTTATATTCTTAACCTATACAATTTAAAACTTGAATTTTCCGCCAAATCAATACTTTTACTTATGTAAAAACCTATACAATTTAGCTTCACACAGGTGCAATTAGTGGAAGGTTCTTTAACATGCCATAAATCTATGACATGGGACCGCCGGCTTTACTTCCCCTCCGAGGACGGCATACTGAGGGATTTTTAACGCTCTTAAAAAATCCGACGGCTTCGGCCGGGTTTGAACCCGCTATCTTGGGCATAGAAGCTCAGCATGCTACTGACTACGCCACCGAAGCCGCTATATATTTTGTTACAGACTATTGAATAAGAAGAAAACTATGTTTCGCTCATCAAGCGAGCTTCATCAGACGAATAGCTCTACATGTTTTCTTATATTTTGTTTTTGGAAGGCAGAGACTATCTGTGGGTGTCACTGTAGGTTTTGTAGAGCTATTTGTCTTGCATATTAGATCTGATGACGTTCACTTGATGGGCGAAATGTGTCATCCCTTTGTTTTCTTCTTCTTCAATAGTCTGTAACAATATATATAAATCTTAATCAAATGTAATCTATTTCAAGTTATTTTTTACATATTCCAGTAATTGCAATGATTTTTGTGTTGACTGACTAAAAGCTACAAAATTAATTATTCATTATTATTGTAAAGATAGAACAGTGGATCGTTTCAAAATGTGAAACCTTTCGGGAAATCTCCTAAGCATTCATGTTGCCTGTCCCTGTAACAGGGGATCATGGAGGTAGAGGCTTGCAGACTAGACTGGATGTTGAAAGGCAAAACGGTGTCAAATGAATTATTGAAGGATCAATGTTATTTAAATATCACATTTTAATTTGATTGTGTTTTGGTTTCTAGTGTGCAAGTCTTTGTTTACGCCTCCATGATCCCCCATTAGCAGTTAGAAATGCGCCCTCTTCTGCTTCTACACCTCCTGCCTCCCAGGAATGCCTCTGCTTCTCTTAACCCTTTGGCTTTCAAGGTAACGATCTATGGGTACCCACGGGTCCTGCGAAAACTGACAGGGTAACGACCGTCGTCACCCGTCTTTTTTATTATTAGTTCATTATTTACGCGCCAGATAGCAGCATTTTTGCACGGAATAAGAAGAGTATGGTTGTATCTCACGTTATACTCCACAGGGACTTCCGGCTATCCGTATTTATCGATAATCTTCTGAAACATGTGCTCACTGGAGTTCCGAATCTTGTTTACATCATGGTCGCCGGCAAACTTCCGTTCATTTCTCTTGTGTTTTCGTACGTGATTATATAGTAAAATTAAGTTATATCGTAGGCAATATATTTATTTAACGTGTTAGTTCATTATTTAAATAGTTTTCTTAGGTAATTAGGTGCATAGTGATAGTGAAGTGTTAGATATAGTTCAGTTAGATTAGGCTTAGTTATTTGCCGTGTGTGACATTGCGGAAAGACTTCATTTAGCTGAAGATAATATCACTGAATATCTTGATAATTATTCAAGTGATGATGATGTTACTCTGTCTGAATCGGAAAGTGTAGAGGATAATGATGATCTAGTAATATCTTCATAGGTGAGTGCTACATATTATTTGTAAGAAATCTGTGTTTTATGCAAAAATGGCTGACACTTTTCAGTGTTACATCATTTTAACATTTTAATTTATCCTTGGATCTAATGCACATAGAATCTTGATATTTACTATGCTAGTAAACAATATTATAGCCTTCCTACTGACATGAATAACAAACTTGGGCTGTAAATACTATTTTCTAGAATTACTTCCAAACTTTCAAAATCTGAAACTTGTAATTTTGATTTCACATTTCTTTTTTTTTTTTTAACATTAAACCCTTTTGGTTTAGAGACATGACTTACTTACAGTAATAATAAGTAATATATACTCTATACGTTTACCATCTTTCATGTTGATATCTTCATTGGTGTGCCTTCCATGTAATTTTAAAAGAAGTGTGTGCATAGTGTGGTAAATATGGCTGTCAGTTTTGACACATCCATCAGCTGAGAGCTTGAAAGCAAAAGGGTTAACTTCTACAGCTAAACACATTAACCGGTAATTTCTACCCATTCACTTGACATGACCCCACCATCTGAGGTAGCCCATATGAACAGCTTCATCTCGTGTGTTCATTTCTAACTTAGTCGTTATCTTTTCATTATGAGTGCCTTCCTGCTATTGCTCCCACCAATCATTCGGGCTACCCTCATATCAGTTACCTCTTGCTTATGGATCTGATGTCCTGAATCTACCCAGCTCTCACTTCCATACAGCAAGGTTGGTCTAAATGCTGATTGATGTTGGGAGAGTTTTGTCGCTACACTAACTTCTTTATTGCAGAATACTGTTGATCACAACTGAGAGCTCACTGCATTTCTTTCCCCATATTACCATATATACTAGAATATACAGCCCAACTACTTAAAATGGTCCACCTGCCTAATGTAGTTCCTCCTACCTAGCATTCTATTTTCTTGTATTTCTTCCTTACAGACATAAACTTCTTTTCTGAAATGCTAATTTTCATACCATATTCACTACATTTCTGATCAAGTTCTAACATGTTTGCTTGTAAGCTTTCAACCGAGTCTATCATTACAAGCAGGTCTTCAGCATAGGTCATGTAATTGAATCCCATCCTGCTAGTTTATGCCCTTCAGCAAATGGTCTGTATATAAAACAAACAGTAGTGGTGAGAGGTTACGGGCTTACAGCCTCGCCTCACTCACCTTAAACCAAGAACACATCATACCATCAACTCTCACTGCAGCCTGCTCATCAACATAAATACTTTTTGCCTGTAGCAGCCTTCCCTTGATACCTTAATCCCTCGGGATGGTCAGCATCTTCTCCCTGGGAACTCCTATTGTATACCTTATCTAGATCTACAAAAAACTAATGTCTATTTCTCTCATAGCATTTCTCAATAACTTGGCACATTTGATCCTCACAATTTCGTTGTGCTCTAAAACCACACTGGTTTTTGTCCAACTTTCACTCGGCCAATGATGGAACTCTCCTTTCTTCAATGCCAGAGTGCACTTTGCCCAGGACTTATTAAGAAATTGCAATATTTCCCGTTACCGTGCTTATAAATTGAGGAGATTACTGCTTTTCTCTAGTCAGAGGGTACCTTTCCTGAATCCCATGCCAATTCGATTATCCTATGCAGTCATTTCATCCCTGCTTTCTCACTATACTTTACAATTTCTGGTCGAATTTCCTCTACCCCTGATGCTTTGGAGCATTGTAGTTTATTTACCAGCCTCTCTACTTCGTCAACCATGATCCTGTTCTTCTTATGCTTCAAGAATGAGTTTGCAACAGATAACCCCATGCTAGCACAGGAATTCCTATCGATGTTTGCTTCCCTATCCTTACCCCACTTTCACCATCTTTATTGTTAACTCTCACCACATTGTTCAGTGCCTCATAAAATCTGTCTACTTCGTCTTGGTCTGCCCTTTCATTTAGAGCAGGGGTCTCCAAACTACGGCCCGGGGGCCACATCCGGCCCGCGGACAGATTTTGTCCGGCCCGCGGAGAGCTAGCATACTTGAAAACTCCTTTTAGAGAACATATTTTTTTTATAGCAAATTAAATTTAGTTTACTGAAGTATTCTAATTTTATGTTGAATAATTATTAATATGACATCTACATTGATATGGTCATGGGCTAACTACTCATAACATTGTTGTAGGCTTATTGTTATTGTTTTTGTGATAAGTTGGATAAAGAAACACAGAATTGTAATGAGTAAAGACATGTATAACATGCAGACATATGAAATACTAATGAGATTTATGTAATTGAGATTTTCCACTGACAATAGTTTGTAGTTGTGGACTAATTTTACTTGTACCAATTATTAAAAGAGATTTAAGATGCTCATCAGTTAATTTAGATCTGTAAACATTTTTTGTGTACTTCATTTTGGAGAAGGTCTTCTCACACAAATAAGTAGTACCAAAAACAGAAAACAGCCCACGAGCAAATTTATGCAAATTATCAAATTGTGTCAGTGGAAGACTCTTATAAAATTCCAACAAAGATGAGTTTTGATATTTGTTCTTAATTATATCACTGCACTGTAGTTCAATCATTTCCATTTGAAGTTCCGGGGCTAGGGTTTCAATGTCAGTATCAAAAGGATCCTGAAAAATCTTAATTTGATTCGCAAAGGCATCGAAGTCCGAGAAACGAGTATCAAAATTTATTTTCAAAGCACTCAAAGTTTCGATTGCAAAATCGATAGGAAACTCAGTCTCAGTGGTGTGGCTGAATATTTCACATGTTTAAAAATGTGAAAAACATTTACTTCGTAGTTGTGATTGAAACAGTATCAATTTCTTCCGGAATGATTTGATATTAGTGTATAAATCAGGAAGATGCTGGTTTTCTCCTTGCAATCTCAAATTCAGTTCGTTCACATGTTTTGTCAAATCAACATAGAATGCTAACTTCCACAGCCATGCGTTGTTTTGTAATTCAGTAAGAGGGCGATGCTTTTCATTCAAAAAAATTTCGATCACTGCTCGAAGTTCAAAAAAGCGCTGAAGGACTTTCCCACAACTAAGCCAACGTACGGCAGTATGATAAGGTAAGTCATTTTCTCCAATCTCTTCAATAAATTGTCGGAATTGTCGGTGATTCAGCCCAAAAGATCTCATAAAATTAACAGTTGATATGACTGGTTTCAGAACTTCAGACATATCCAAACATTTTCCGCACAAAGACTGTTGATGAATGATACAATGTAAGACTAATGGTTTTGAACCACCGTCATTTTCTACAGCCTTTGACACAAGAGCGACCACTCCTTTATCTTTCCCACTCATGTTTTTGCCTCCATCAGTTGTAATACATTTCAAGTTTTTCCATCGAAGGTTCTTTTGATTAATGGCCATTTCAACTCCTTTAAAAATATCTGTACCAGTAGTTGTGCCATGAATACTATACATATCAAGAAGTTCTTCATGCACTTCATAGCTTTTATCTACTCCTCGAATATAAATCAACACCTGAGCAGTATCTGACACATCCGTTGACTCATCCAAGGCCAAAGAAAACCACTCAACATCTCCATTTTTGTCGAACAGTTGAGAGGATATATTTTCAGCGATGTTTTCTACCCTTCGAGCCACAGTGTTTGCTGACATACTGACAGTTTTTAATAAATTTACCTTTTCAGGGCACATTTCTTCGGCTGCTGCAATTATGTATTCTTTGATCATTTCTCCATCGGTGAATGGTTTTCCACGTTTTGCAATTTCAAGAGCCACACGAATGCTGGCACGAGTTGCAGCCTCTTGTTCGGTTTTGAGTTTTGTAAATGAAGATTGCTGCGATTTCAATCCGCGCTTCATAGCTTCGAATTTTTCTGTCCGCAAACTTCCTGTATATTTTGAGTAATTTTGAAAATGTTTTGTTTCATAATGACGTTTAATGTTATATTCCTTGAGAACGGCTATGCTTTCATTGCAAATCAAACATAGCGCCTTGTTACTGGACTCAATTACGAAATACTGAATGTTCCACTCATCTTTGAATTTTCTGCATTCACTATCAATTTTTCGCTTCTTTTCCATACTACTAAATCACACACAAAAGCAACAATTCAAATCAAAATACTGTTACAAAGATGTCTTAAACTTAAACACGCACAAACACGTTTTAAGGAGGTACGCACTATTTTATTTCACAACAGTGTCATAGGAACTGACTTGTGGTTGCGCAACTAGCCTTCTTATATATTCCAATTACTGCCATCTAGAAGTGAGTGGAAGACACCAGAACTCTCTCGAACCAACGAGATTACTCTGTACGTGCTATTAGCGCCATCTGTTAGCGATAGAAGGTACTACCTATTTCCGCTTGTGTCCACCAGATGTCGTGTCACGTTACTCCTCATGGCTCGTACTCTACGACTAATCTAGAAATTACAGATAATGACAGGAAAATTAATAATATGCAGTGTTGCCGTTTTTCGGACTTTAGTCCGATTTGCAGCCTTTTTTCAACGTTGCGTACTTTTTCGGACTTTTTTTTCATCAGTGGACTATTTCACTTTTTACCACCGGCAACAATGATAATATGGTTTTGGCCCTCGGAACTTACTGGAGTAATCAGTATGGCCCTAAGGCTGGAAAGTTTGGAGACCCCTGATTTAGAGCATACACTGAAACAATCCTGACCCAATTTCTTAACACTTCCAAATCTGTCCACACTAATCATTCATTTACATACCTCACAGAAACTATGTTATGTTCTAAGTTTGTCTTGGCATTCAGCCCTACTTCCCAATTTTCACTGCATTGTCTTATAACTGGCAGGTACAATTTTTTATCTGCTTCCTCCTCTCTTATCTCCCTTTATCTGAACTTCACTAATCCAAAGAATATCCAATCCCATCCTATTTGGTGACTCTGTTAGAGCTATTTTTGTCCTTCTATAACCGCCCTCTATATTGATAGGAGCCCATCGATACCAGTTCGATTGCCTGTTCATTTCCAAGCAGTCCCTGATCTGTCAGATGAGAATGTGACTATCACTGCCATAGGTCTGAGGATTGCTAAAGTCATTTTTAGCATGTTTAGAAACTAGAGATGTAGCCAAATATCTCAGAAATAAAAATATTACAAGTGTGGATTTTATTTTTATGCCCGATAAAAAAAAATGTTATAGAATGCTCTCCCACCAATGCATATTTTGCTGTAGCTTAGGACCCAAGAGTAATTTTTCTTAACTCTATAAAAATACAGAGAAATACCTTCATTTTATTTATATAAGAATGTTTTTTGTATAGGAAAGCTTGCTTGTGTTTGACTTGCTCATTAAATCTTATGTGCTTTACCCAGCACTGTTATTTTGCTTCCCACATATCAGAATTCTCCAGCTCAATTAGCTTTTCATACTGTACATTGATGTTAATTGGCCTGCCTAATTTATTCCCACTGAATTCTTGTTTCATTGATTTTCATAGTGTACCTTTTCTTTGTGACTGTGTGCATACAATTTTCAAATAATCTGCTGATTCTGCTAAAATGGTTATCAACAGCAAATTATTACATTATTTCATTTGTTTCAGTTTTTCTGATGGTGCCACTGTTACATCAACTTCTGCCAAAGTTAAGTGTGGTACTGCCAGTAGCCAGCCTAAAGCAAGATCAAAAGGATTATTTTCTTGCAACCATTGTTCTCAGAAGTTCATCACCAAAACACTTTTACACTTACATTTCTGTAATACTCCTCATGAATTCTTTGTGCGCTGTCGTCATTGTAACAAGTCATTTAAAGACAAGGGCCGTCTTGCAATGCATGAAAAGATACATTTTGTTCGGCCTTCATTTTCATGTAAAGAATGTGGCAAAAAATTTAAACTCTTGAAATCGATGAAGCTTCATAGACTTGCAGATTGTCCTGCGGTGAAAGCCATCACTCTCGACCATATGTATAGTATAAAGAATGGGTCATATACATTACCTGCTTATCATTGTAATCTTTGTGATAAGACATGTGCTACTGAAGGTATGTATAGCAGGCATGTTAAATCCAAGAGGCATAGACATAATGCACGAAAGAAAGTGCCACCAATATAAGAACACTAAGAAAGAATTCTGAATATTTTGCACTTAAGGATAAAAACATATCATGATCATCACTTGTATATCCCTAAAAAGCCAGAGTGTCTTAAGAACCAAAAATAAAATGCTTTATTTAAAAAAGAATCTTTTGTTAATTATGCTCTGAAAATTTAAAAATGGTCCTATGAAACAAATTGTGATAAAAGGGTTAAATTGTTTCACATATTATACTTTTGAAGAGCATTTCATTGCATAAAATTGCACTTACGATAATTTGTTGGGCTGTGAATTGTAACATAATGTTATTTAGAAGTCGGTTATGATGTGACTGTTCCAGTACTTTACACCTTAGAAGTATTATTTATGCTTAAAACTTTACCTTTGTAGTATTACCAAGCACTTTTAGGCTACTTCACATCGGTGTCTATGCACTGTAGTACAACTTTTGTCTTGATCGAAGTAGGAGAATAGAAAATGCAGATACAAAATAATGTAATATGTGATCAAAAGATAATACAAAGTGCCTTCAAAAAGGGACATGACCGATTATTACAGAGAAATTATCAGCACGTCTTTCAAGTTATTACAATGAATGGAAATTTATATTGATCGACAACACTGAACAGTGAATCTTGCCTTTAAGTCACTTTCTTGATCAACTTAATCTTCATCTGTGTCTGGTAGAGCTTCTTTAACATTGGATTCTCTGGGAATTGCCATGAATTCACACTGGTACACTTCAGGAGCACAATCTTACCAAATCTGGGAACTTCTCGTCAACATGTTCAGATATTGCAGATCTGTAGTTTATCTGCTTTGTGTCTCAGTGTGCTCTGATATCCTAGATGTCACGAGACATGCCATAGAATTTGATAAGGCTGAAACTGTTGCTTAAGTTCCTAGATATCAAAACAGAATAAATAGAGAGGCAATAGTGATCGTGAAGCATTCCAATAATTTCAATCGTGAAGACTGATTCAGTCTTAGCAAAACATGGAAAGTTCTCTTAGAGCATTACTGGTTGGGGCTTGGAACAATCAGGGAGTAGAGTGACGAAAATGCAAATAAAGCAGGCACCTCCGACTGCCAACCAACTGTCAATTTGAGTACAGACACAAACTCCTACCCATGATTGAGGCTGCTGTAATGACAGCCAAAACGTTGGGTAAACAATCACCTATACACGACGCGGCTCCATCCTGTAAGCCAGGGCCATCCAGCCACTGCGCTCGGGGAGCACTGGGCAGTCAGACTAGCGCTCCTTCCCCTACCACCACTACACTGTGGCAGCTAGGAGACCTGAGACAGACTGACGATGCTCGGACCGCACCAACTAGATACATACGGTACGTACAGTCGTACGTCTTTTGTGGGTTTGTTGACGTATCGATAGGGGCTGTTTTGCCATAAAAAATATACCGCATATACAAATCGAATGACACTCCAATGTATGGAATGTGCAGGAAACGAACACAAGTATTAAGTAAAGAATATTGTGATTTATTCCAAACTGAAATGTTAACATATTAGACAGGAACATTCAACAACATTTTACCAATATGAACAGTTATTTTAGACCTTGAGTGACTTTTGCTCCGTCGTTTTTTCGAATTTTAGTTTTGGAGGAAAGTATCTTCTCCAAATTGGGTACAATATTTCTGGACACAGCTATTCGTAAACAAATGCGCAAGTTTCTATTGCTCATCGTTGCACGATGTTTACTTTTGGTAAGCTTAAGAACCGAAAAGAGACGCTCACAAATGCACGTTGAGTCACACATTGCTCTCTTTGGCGCGGCGGACAGACCACGCGCTCAACCAACCAAGCTCCTTCCACCAAAGCGCTCAGAGCACCGACTTTGAGTGCGGCCAGAGCGCTGTGTGGATAGCCCTGCTGTAAGCCTAGAGGATAAACTAAACACCGGCAACGAGAGCCTATGATCTAAATATTCACCTAAATGCTTCACTTTCTCACATTTGTCGCACCAGTCCTTCTTGGGAACATGAAAACCATGATTAAATTCCTTGAAAATACGGCGAAATACTCGAACGAAACTGGTTTTACATTATTTACATAACAATCCCTTTTTATGGAGTTCATACAAGTTTGTGCGATTTCTTATCTCAGCTGGAAGGTACAATTTACTAGTTTTGGTGGCAGTAATGGGAAGGCACTGAGGGCACTACTTTTATTGTGGAGAGTGGCTTCCTTGGCAGTTGGGACATATCGGGGGAGGCGTACACCTTTCACCCTCGTTTGCCACACTCTCTACACACAGTCTTGGCAGTGTACCTGGCAGAAACATGCCCAAATTTCTGGCAGCACATAGGTGGAGGGATTTTCTTTCTGTTGAGTGTGAAGTGGAGGTTGATATTCCTAATTTTGTTTTTTCATTCTACGGTGTTTTATGGTGTAAGGCCAATTAGTACTTTCAATTAAATTTGCTAGTGGGTTAAGAGAGTGTGTTTACGATAGCATGCTTACGATACTTAGCAAGTATGTGCCAACCGCATCAAGTACATCTGTGTATACCTCATTTTGCAACAAAGTAGCGCTTACGACACCCGGGCTTTCTAGGGATGATATAATGATAATTATGAGGTTGATCGATTCAATTGGAAGGTACACCAAGATCAAAGGAAAGACCTTGATAAAGTACATTCACATAGAAATACTTTACTTAAGAGAATTAAAGTGCTTATCCTGAATTTGTTGTTTGAGTCTTTTGAATGGTTTGATGCAGCTCTCCATCCCTCCCTGTCCTGAGCTAATCGTTTCATCTCTACATAGCTACCACACCCTACAGCTCTCCATCCCTCCCTGTCCTGAGCTAATCGTTTCATCTCTACATAGCTTCCACACCCTATATCCGAGGCAATCTGTTTAACACATTCTAGCCTTGGTCTACCCCTACAGTTCTTGTCCTCGACTCTTCCTTCCATAACGAAGCTTGCTATTCCTGGGTGTCTTAGTGTGTGTCTTACCAACCTATCTCTTCTCTTCATTAGCAGTCGCCAGAAACATCTCTCCTCTCCCACTAGTCTTAATACCTCTTTGTTTGTAACCCTATCTACCCATCTGATCTTCATCATTCTCCCGTAACACCACATTTCAAACGCTTCAATTCTCTTATTTTCTACTGCACCAATAGTCCAATTTTCACTTCCATAGAGTGCCATGCTCCAGACAAAGGCTTTCAAAAATGACTTCCTAATACCTAAATCTATATTCAATGTCAACAGATTCCTTTTTTGTAGAAATGCTTTCCTTGCCTGATCCAACCTACTTTTTATATCGTCTTTGCTTTGTCCATCACTGGTTATTTTGCTTCCTAAGTAACAGAAGTCTCCTACTTCCTTCAGCTTTTCACCTGCCAATTTGATGTCCATAAAGGTTTCTTATTTTTTTCGGCTGCATTCCAATATTTTTGTTTTACATTTATTAATTTTCATCATAAATTCTTTCCTCAAGACAGAAACTCATTCAAATCCTCAGGTGTGTCTGCCAGGATGTCATCGGCAAATCTCAGAGTAGAAATTATTTCTCCTTGAATCTTCACTCACACTTTAAATTTTTCTCCAATTTCCTTCATGGCTTGTTCAATGTAAAGATTGAACAGATGGGTGATAAGTTGCAGCCTTGCCTTACACCTTTCTGATTATCAGCTTCTCTCTCATGTCCATCAGCTCGAATGACTGCTGTCTGGTTTCTGTATAGATTGTAGATCACCCTTCTATCCCTGTACTTTATTCCAATCATTTTCAAAATGTCAAACAATTTATTCCAATCGACGTTATCAAAAGCCTTTTCTAAGTCTACAAATGCCATGAACGTTCTCTCATCTTTCCTTATTCTACCTTCCAAATTCAGCCTAAGACTTAGTACAGCTTCCCAAGTTCCTACATCTCTCCTGAAACCAAACTGGTCTTCACCCAACTCTGTTTCTAACTGGCTTTCCATCCGCTTGTAAATTATTCTAGATAGTATCTTTGAAGCATGAGTAATCAAGCTGATTGTACGATAAACTTCACATCTGTCAGCTCCCACTTTTTTCAGTATAGGGATGATAACATTCTTCTTGAAATGAGAGGGTACCTCACCAGTCTCATAAATCCTACACACCAAGTGAAATAACCTGATCAGACCTTCATCTCCTATGCAGCGTAGCAACTCAATCGGTATATCATCTATGCCTGGTGCTTTGTTCCTGCTTAAGTCTTCCAATGCTCTGTCAAATTCTGATCTCAGTATTAAATCTCCTTTTTCACCCTCATCAATTTCCTCCTCCCTTTCCATTACATGATTCTCAATCTCCTTTCCCTTATACAAACACTCTATGTAAGCTTTCCATCTCTCAACCTTTTCTTCCCTTTACATTTGTGCCTTAATATTACAGCACTTGGTTTTCTTTTCCCCAAAAGTATTCTTAATCCTTCGATAAGTTGTGTCTACTTTCCCTAATTTCAGACAATTTTCTATACTTGCACATTTCTCTTTCAACCATTCGTCTTTCGCTTCCTTGCACTTCTTGTTAACCTTATTTCTCAGACGTCTGTATTCTGCTTTCCCCTTTTTATCTCTTACATTCTTGTGTTTCTGCCTTTCATCCATCAATTCTAGTATATCCCCTCTCGAGTAGTCTCCCTCCCCCGAGATCCGAACGGGGGACTAGTTTACCTCCGGTCGGTCTAGCTGTATGCCTCTCACCAAGGCGGTCCGGGTTCGATTCCCGGTCAATGCATGTGAGATTTTCGAAGTGAAATGCCATGTCCTGTGGTTCGGATTCCACGTAAAAAGGAGGTCCCGTGGCTCATGATCTCAAGATTAACGGTCACGTTAAACTACAAGCTTCCTTTCCTTCCTGCTTGCTTAGTTTACCTCCGGATTGGAATTTTACAAGGGAGGCGGCGATCATGACATGCAACTATGCATAGAGAGGTGCATATCCTCTGGAATAGCATTACGGCTGTAGTTTCCTGTTGCTTTCAGCTGCAGCAGAATGCAGTGTAGCCATCAGTTGGCTTATATTAGCAATCCTGAATGAACTTATTTATAAAGAAGAAATTTGCTTAAGAGCAAATTCATGAACTCCTGTAATCAAGTTGTTACTAGTACTGTACAGTATATCTCCAAACACTGATCAATAGACTTGAGAAGTCTGTGCACTTCAAATAGCAGAAGTTGCATTCTCCTTTTATGACCGTATAGGATCACTAGTCAGGCTCTTCGAAGAAACTGTTTGAGCCTTGTGGTCTTCCCAGTACTTTTTCATATGTTCGGATCTTTATGTTCTTTCTCGTCTTGAAAATTTGTGTGTTGTGATTTCCTTTCTGTTGATAGTGAAGCGGAGGGTGATATTCTATATTTGCTGTTTCATTCTATGGTGTTTTCTGGTGTAAGGCCAATTTCCTGCATATTCTCTCTTCATTTCTCTGATCCATTTGCATCCTGTCGTGGTATTTTTGAGACGAGATTGTACAGTACCAGTTTTAGAAGTCTCAAATCCTACATTCTCATAAGAACACCATAAAGAAAGAAATTATATACTGTCCACTCGGTGAGCCGAATATTTTACTGCACCATTTCCAATCCAATTCATAGCTTCTATACAGTACTGTAGATTTGTACTCTAGGCATCAAGTTTCCAAAAAATAAAGTAGTGAGTTGAAAGGAAAATTTATTTTCCAAGGGTAAAACAAGAACTATTTGTTGACACAGGATAGAATCAGCTGTTGGCATTGAAAGAATCTCCCAATAGGTCTGCTATTTACATTTACTTAAACAAAATTTTAAATGTTTTCATGTCAGTCAACATGATTGCACCCAATTGTAATGGGTGTTATTCCTAAACCTGAAAAAAATTACGTGAGATAATTCACTTAGATTACTAGTTTCGATCATCATCGGACTTCGTACATTCGGGCTTTAAATCTATGTCTACGATTATGTGGGTGAAGATTACTGTACTTGACAGAATAAAAAAGAACTGCCAATACAGCTGTTAAAAAATCGAAACGATTAACCAAAATTATAATTCTTCTGATTCTTACTTATGTAGACCACATCGGAGCGTCTGAAAACTCATCAAGTAGCAAACAAACAAATACTACGGAAAATCAAACCTAAACAAGTCTCATTCTTTTCTACACATAATGTTAACTCTCTGGTTCAAACTGGAAAATTGAAGATCATCACGGATATCATGAGAAGTCATAAAATTCTAATTATGGCCCTTCAGGAAATTAGAAATAGTGATCAAGGCCATCTGGAATCACAAGGATATAGACTATATAAAGGAATTCCAGGAAAACGAGTTATGAAAAATTGTCCACAATTTGGTAACGGATTCTTAATAGATCTCAGAATCATTGACTCGATAACAGAATTTAAATCTCAATCCTCCAGACTTACGACCCTAACTTTGAAATCGGCAAATAAAACATATACAATTATTAATGCACATGCTCCTACTAATCAAAAAAACACCACCATTAAGGACAGAGAAGAAGTACAAAAATTCTGGGATCTTTTGGATCAAACTTTAATAAACATCCCTTCATCAAACATCAAAATTCTCCTTGGTGATTTCAATGCGCAACTTGGACAAGAAAGAAGATATAGAGATATAATTGGAAAATGGACAGCACATAAACGAACCAATAAAAATGGTCAAAGATTAGTCGAAATTTGTAGAAACCACAAATTAATCTCTAAATCAACATGTTTTAAAAGACAGCCCCATAAATTGAAAACTTGGAAACATCCTGACTTCAGAAGGGGTGAATGGCAGTTGGATCATGTCTGCATGGATAAATTTCACCATCGCGAAATTCACAATGTCAAGGTTCTAAGGGGAGTTGACTCAGGATCAGACCACTATGTGGTAAAGATAAAAATAAAATTAACTCCAATGGCCAAGAAAAAACCTAATAATAACAATAGGAGGAAATTTGATCCATCTACCTTAATAAAAAATATAGAGTACTGTGAAAGAACAGGAGAAGAATCTCTCAACACTAAAACATTGGACGAATTAATCACTAAATTAAAATCAATAGCAGAGGAGTTAGCACCAATAAATCCAAGGAAAAAACATGAATGGTGGAATGTAGATTGTGATCAAGCAATAGAGAAAAGACACCAAGCATGGATAAAACATCAAGCTCTAAAGTCAGACGAATCAAATTTAGAACTAACTATACAAAGAAAATTAACCCATAAAATCATCAGACAAACGAAACGTAATCATCTTAAAAATACACTGGAAAAGATAGAAGACGATTTCAAGAAAAAGCAATCTCGAGATTATTACAAAACATTTGGTAAATATCTAAAAAAATTTGAAGCTCCAACATTAATGTTGAAAAATCAAACAGGAAAGTTAGCACATTCTAACCAAGAAAATACAGAGATCCTTGCAGAAGCATTCGAGAAACTGTTAAATTGTGATGATCCACTGGAAACCCTGCAAGTAAACACTGATACACCTATTTTAACTTCACCTGATTTAATAAATCCTCCAAACATTAATGAAATAGAACTCGCAATTAAAGAACAAAAAAATTACAAAACTTGTGGCGAAGACTTAGTCTTTGCTGAAATCTGGAAAAATGCTGGTAAACCTGCGATTATAAATCTTCATCAACATCTAGTTAAAATGTGGATTACTGAAGAAATTCCTGCACACTGGACCACAGGAATAATCCATCCATTATTTAAGAAAGGAGACAAAACGAACCCAGATAACTACAGAGGAATTACCCTTCTGGACTGCACATATAAAATTTTCTCTCGTATAATTTACAACAGGATCAAAAACATTCTGGAACCACAACTTGGAGAATATCAAGGAGGATTTCGCCCTTACAGAAGTTGTCCAGACCAAATCCTTAGCCTGAAATTAATAATGGAGTATTACAAAAACAGAAATAAGCAACTCTTTATCTCTTTTATAGATTTCAAGAAAGCCTATGATAGTATTCATAGACTGACACTGCTAAAAATCCTCAGATCATACGGTCTCCATCCTAAATTGATAAAAATCATTCAATTACCATTAACAAACACAAATTCGAAAGTTAAATTTAGGGGAGAAATATCATCAGCTTTCACAGTAAAAACTGGTCTCAGACAAGGTGATGGATTATCCCCTCTGCTTTTCAATGTGGCTCTTGATTATATCATGAAGGTTTGGCAAAAGGAAAACCCTCCTAAGATCAAAATTGGAACAAAACCATCAATAAAAATAAACTGCTTAGGATTTGCAGATGACTTGGCTCTTTTAGCACTAGACAAGGAAGAGGTTTGTACTCAGATCACTAGTCTCCAAGAAATTGCTCAAGGGATAGGATTACAGATATCCTTTGAAAAAACTGAGATCATGCCTATGAAACCCTTAGATATAAATGAAATCTATATAAATGATCATAAAATTAACCTAGTTCCTCAATTTAAGTATCTTGGAGAAATTATAACACATAACTTAAACGAAAAAGTAACTTGGATAAATAGAACAAATAAAATGAAAAAGGCACAATCTCTAACCTGGTCAACATATAATAAAAAATGCCTATCAATAGCTACTAAGATCCAACATTATAAAACTGTAACTCTCCCTGAAGCCACTTATGCTTGTGAAACACTGTTCCAAATTAAAAATGAACAAAGAACTGATCAGCTCCTCAAAACGGAAAGAAGAATCATTAGAAGGTGCATAAATAAAAAGTATCAGGTTGAGGGAGTCTGGAGGATTCTCCCAAATGAAACTGTCTATCGTGAGATTGATCCAATCACCAGCACAATGAAGAAGAAAAGAATTTCATATTTTTTTCACATCTTACGGCTTCCAGAAAACAGAATTGTACGCCAACTGGTGATGAGAAATCTAGGAAAGAAAACTGGAGGAAAATGGATCCAAGAAATCCAACAAGATCTCAAAGCAGTTGGACTCAAGATAACAGATGCCGAGGAGAAAAATAAAATTAACACCATTCTTAAAACTCACAAATTTTCTGCAGAAATGACACACAGAAAGCCTATGGAGATTTCAGATGAGTTGAGAAAATCCCGATCTGAAAGAATGAAAAAGTACTGGAAAGAGCGCAAGAACCAAGCAGTACTACCTTCAAAGAAGAAGTGAATGTGGAACGACTCAAGTGGTCCAATGTGACCAATCAAGATTAATAATAATAATAGACCACATCATCATTTTTTTAGTATACAGTATTTTTAAAGATTTGTGTAAGGATATCCATTTAATTAAATCTAACTTAAATATAACTTTTTAGAACATTCCTTATATCAAGGTAGGGTATTACCGATTTTATATTGTCTCTCTAAAAGCCAGAGTGTCGGTAGTTATAAGGGACGTAAAACCAATAACATTATTATTATATAATTAATTTATAAGTTTCATTTGGCACCAATGTGTGTTGAAACATGGAACACAACTTATTTTTCATTAATAAACCGGTTTAGATTCACGAGTATTAACAGGCACTTGCATATGTCATTCAAAATAAGTTGATGTTAATTTTATCTGAATGTGTTTTGGTATTTAAGGCCCGGAAGTTTATGCACTAATTGGTCAAATATGCATCACGTTTCAAAATATGCACTAGGAAATAACTATGGCGATTACGATCACTCCGTATTCTTTAGCGTTTCTATTATGAATATAAAGAAAATATGAACAGATGGACATATAACTACGCCTTCTTTTAATATCTCAACTAACAACTAACATACTGTAGTAGGAAATGTTATTTTGTGTGTTTTTTTTTTTTTTTTTATGACATTTCACTTAAGTTTGAGAAAGTTTTCAGTGACTCAACGTTTGGAAATGCCAAACTCCCTACATTTCTTTCACAAATTTTAGAATAAAGCACACTCGTCGGTCGAAAAAATTTCACTTCTAAATTATTTCACAAAATATTGCAACGTAACATCGTTTGCTTTTATTGTAGCCATAACTCTGTGCTTGCTATGGCTGATGGTAAGCAGCTTGGCAGTTCTCAGGGCCGGTTTTACAATGTCCAGATAATGTGGCACTTAGATTACTAGTTTCGATCATCATCGGACTCCGTACACTCGGGCTTTAAATCTATGTCTGACAGATATTTTATTCCCTCAGTCAACTGATAAGTTGCTGCTGTGTTCTACAAACCTTTTTTTTCTTCTCACATATCTAACTGAAACTAATCTGACACATTTAAGTGTCGCAGCAGAGGTTGGCAATGAAAAAGTTGAAGACGATGAGGCATACTTGACAATTTGTATGTAAACAAAAGCACGTTTTTGTATTTACGAATATGGTACGATAGTTGTAATGACCAAGATACCTTAATTGGAATTCAAACATTTTGTTTGAAATAACTGTACATTCATTGCTGTAAATATGTATAGGTTACCAAAATTTTAGGTGCGGTCTATAGACTTGTGATAACAAAATATCAGTTGAATGTTGGTAAAACTTCAGTAGTTCTGTGCAGTAATAAAATTTCGAGCTGTTGGTTCGTGAAAATGAAAATATTTCATAACAGTATTGATTCTTGAAGAATGAAATAAAATAAACGGAATATTTAAGACCTTAATTATGGTCTATAATAGCGAAGTTTTAAAGTGAACACAAAATGCCGATTCATGGAAGGAATCCAGATGCACCTAACTATTCCAATAGTCCCTTGTGATATGATTGAAATAAATAAACCATTTATTTAAGAAGGATTTGTCAGTTGTGATTTAGTTCAAGATTTCAGATGATGATAATTGTGGTTTTGGTGGTTGGAACTTCCGAGGTTATCTACCCTGTTTAGGGGAAAATTAGTTGTCCTGTACCATTGGTGTCTTAAGAATCCTTGTAGTGTCCTTCATTGGTATGCTTGACTATACCCTACCGGTACCGTACCACAAATTATTCTTGAATTGCCGCTAGAAGCTCAAGTAGTAGACCTATAGAGAGAAAAAAACTCATACTTGCACCAACAGTGTAGACCTAGGCTTGGTACCTTGAGTCTTAAACAACCCTAAGTGCTTTAAAATATTGTATTTTTAGTCCACACAGCTCTTTCTGACTATCTTAGGCAGAGTAAGCATTAATTCCATCTTCCTCTGGCTTTTGGACTGAATTAATTTGGCCTTACACATGAATGTACTTCTATGTTTGAAAGAAACCAACTTTCTTTGGTGAGCATTCCAAATATCTAATCTACATTCGATTCTGTAAAAACTACTGTTTGCATGTCTTTTGTACGTTCTTCAATTAATCCAGCACCATAATTTCCACCCATTACTTCCTGTTATCAAACGAGTGATGAATTTCTCTCGGAGGACAGGTTAGGTCAGATATGGCTGGGTGTACATACTCAAACAAGAGCAGACTAATGTCTTGATATGTTGTTCCTATTAAAATGAAATGCATTTGGAATTATGGACATAAGGCTTATTTTATTTTAAAGCCACATTCATGTGTTTGCTACATATTCATGACTATTTTAACAGTACCCTATTTTAATACTGGGGTGTCTGCAGTAGCCTAGTGCATATTTTTTTTAAACTGTGGCTAGGATTGGGAAGGAGTCATTAAGATAGGTACCATGCCAACGTTACAACCTCACAAGCTTAGTAGCCTATAAAGGGCTTTGTTAGTAAGCATCGATAACTTTAAGGAAGTACCTGCAGTGAGTCAAGAATGTTACCTACAGTATGTATTGGCCGAGCCCACTAACCAAGCTTCACTGCAGTAGGATAGGCTAGGATTGGGAAGGAACAACCCCACAAGCTTAGTAGCCTATAAAGGGCTTTGTTAGTAATCATCGATAACTTTAAGGAAGTACATGCAGTGAGTCATGAATGTTACCTACAGTATGTATTGGCCGAGCCCACTAACCAAGCTTCACTGCAGTAGGATAGGCTAGGATTGGGAAGAAGTCATTAAGATAGGTACCATGCCAACGTTACAACCCCACAAGCTTAGTAGCCCATAAAGGGCTTTGTTAGTAAGCATCAATAACTTTAAGGAAGTACCTGCAGTGAGTCATGAATGTTAGCTACAGTATGTAATGGGCGAGCCCACTAACCAATTTACGGTACTTCAGTACCAGTACATTAAGCAGCTGGTATTTTTTTATAATGATTATGTACTGGAATTCAAGACGCATACATTTCTCGTCTTGCACCACCAGAGAAAAGGAACTGTACTGTTTAACACAGCACATTACCGTATATCCTTCCCTTATCTCAAGACTGACTATTAACACTTCACTACAGTCCAGTGATGTAGCATAGGCCTACTTTACTTTAAAATCTGTGCATTCTAACACACATACAGTAATATTTGCTGCTGACCACATAAGACCTGTTATTTTTGCACACCATTTTTGTTCAAAATACAATATATAAAACTAAATCTATTGCAATTCGGCCTGCTCTATTTTAATTTCATTTGTTTTCAGTCTGGAAACTGGCCTACAGGGCAGATATTACATCTCTTAACATTATTTTGATTTGGCAATTCATACACCAACCATCACTCGACCAGGTATATGTTGAGAAATGAAGGATTTATGTCCACAAAGGTATGTCTCTTCCTGCACTTGTGCAGTAATAATTTAAAAAAAAAAGCCATTCTCCTTATTTTTCCAGTGGAACTGGACCAATTTTCAGACAACTATTTTCACCCAAAAACCTGTGGCCTTACATTTTGCAGCTCTGTTAGATGAGCTGTATAAGGGATGGGCCTATGGTGAGACCAGTTGCCTATGGGTAAGATGAAGACAATATACTGCCAAGTAACGAAAATCAATTAGTTCATAAACAGTTTATGTTGTCCCTTGTCATTAGTACCGTACTTATATTGAGAGGGATAAATGAGCGAGGTAGGCCTACAACAAGGATAATACAATCTCATATCAGGATTTCCTTCACATTAGATGAGTGTTCCAGAAATATTTTTTCTAGATGCTGGTGATAGTTTTAAAGGGTGGAACCTTGAGGTTATCAGCCCCTATTAGAGGGGAGAGAGGTAATGACTCAGAAAAATACCTCTAGTTGAGAGGTAGGGACAATCTGATTTATATTCTTGCAGTATTTCAAAATAATTTTCGCATCTAAATTGATTGAAAAAGAAAATTATATTAACTAAAACCTGTAGCCTATAGCACAGCTAGGTTGCGGTAATGAATAAATACCAAGAAAGCTCAAAATCGTGATACAGGAAACTACAGTAAAAGATGAGATACCAGTAAATATAGTACCAGCAAGATGAGTTCCTAGGAACAAATGAGATAGATTATGAAACGATGCTAACAAATTATGTGGTCATGTGTGGATGACTTGAAAGAGGTTTACTGCAAGGCTAATAGTTAAAAGAGGTTCAGGGAATTCTGTTAGACTTGATAGATAATGGTTGCATATGGTAGCCTACCGGACTTATTTTAATGCTCTGGAGCTTGTCAGTCCACATGATTGATTACGGTACTGTAACTGACCAGAAAGTTTAAAAGCATGGTTATTTATATAATGGAATGAGGACAAGAGTAGTATTAATACTCAATTTGAAGAAATTTATTAATTATCTGGTGGTGGTGATTGTTCTCAACATCGGAGTCATTCCCCCTTCGATAACTCTGGTGGTGGTGATTGTTCTCAACATCGGAGTCATTCCCCCTTCGATAACTCTGGTGGTGGTGATTGTTCTCAACATCAGAGCCATCCCCCCTTGAATAACTTGCCACCTAACGGTGGTCATTGTCTCAACACCACAGCCATCCCCCCTTTAATAACTTCGTCTCATCTTCAGAGACATCCGCCCTTCAGTAACATGCCACCTGGTAGCGCTGATTGTTCTCAACATCAGAGTCATTCACCCTTCAGTACCTTGCCACCTGATGGTGGTGATTGTTCTCAACATCAGAGTCATCCCCTCTTAAGTATCTTGCCACCGGGTGGTGGTGATTATCGACATCAGAGTCATCCCCCCCCTCCTCAATTTGTTGCCACCTTGGCACCCTGTTTTCCCATTTCTTCAGGGTCGGGGATGGAATTCAATGTGACAATACCGTAGTTATTACTGCTGGATGCCCTTCCTGACGCCATCCTCATGAGAGGAGTTAATGAGATATTACATGAATGACACTGGGTAAGGATTTGGAAGGAAACGGCCGTGGCCTATCCCGGCGTTTTCCTGAAAATGAAAATGGGAAACTGCGGATGGAGATATATATTCTTACTAACACGAAATATTTAAGCCATCATGATTTTTCGAATGAAACATTTGGCATACCGTACTCAGACTTAGGCATAAGCTAGCTTCTTAAATTTGAATGACCGAAATAAAATGCGTTCGCTAGTCCGAATCTCTGGAATACGGTAGGCCTATAACAGCTTGATATATGCCGTATATTAAAATGTAACGAATAACCTAGCTTGTATTCTCTACCATATCTTACTAGCCTACCACTTAACACAATACATGCCATGTCAGAAATACAAGAAACATAACCTACGTATCGTAATATTTTCGAGAGCAAGGTCTGGATTGATACGGTACATATTCGCAGCCTTCGGTACCGGTAGATGGTTTCAGAGGAATATCGATGTAAGATATCAAAAATACTATAGACTTTACTTCGTTCTCGTTGTTTATATGCAGTGGTTATGTCGGTAGCGATGGAATTAATCTTATCCAAGCACAAAATGGCACTTTCAGACTAGCACAAATAAGATAAAACTGAAGTCCTGTGTTGAACGGGCATGAAAATACTTTCCAAAAACGTGATATAACGTATTTACCGATATAGGTGTTTTCATCATTGAATGATTCGCCATTTTAATCTATCAGACACAGACTTATCAGCCTCTCATGGAGCGGGTTAGTTTATCTGGGATGTATCTCTAGGATACCTATATCAGTAACATATCTGAATATTGTAGAACGCAGCGTGATTTATCTGAAACTGAGGGATATCTGGACATTGTAAAACCGGCCCTCAGAAGGTCAGAATTGAGGAATTTGAGATAATAGGTCCAGGTAATATTTCTGGAAATTCCCGGTCATTCATAAGCTGAACCCCTATTGTGAACTGGTAGTAAAGTGAAAGGAAGGAGGGTATTTCAGTAGTTCGGGAATCCGGTTCTTCCTCACAGACGGTGCAAACTACTAATTAGCATACGCACAATAGGACCTCAATTAACTATCTGCCAACTTAACATCGAAGGTATAAGCAGAGCAAAGAGCGATTATCTAACAAGTATGTTATGAGATTACTCTGTCAATGTTCTGGTTCTACAAGAAACACACAAAGATGATGACAAACAACGGGCAGATGACCTCCTAGTTCTGCCCCTTAAAACAACAATAACTAACTAATGATGACAAACAGCTTTTGGCTACAGGAAAATTACCAGGATATAAATTTACGGTGGCACATCTCCATCCAAAATATGGGATAGCCACGTATGTCAAGAATGATGTGGATTACAATGACTCATTTCAACAAACAAATTCGCCAGATTTCTTTTCTACCTCCATAAAAGTTCAGAACATTGTGATAACAAACGTTTACAAACTACCTGCTAACAATTGGTCACTGCCCATGGTGCCAGTCCAAGATCGCTTAATCCTTGGTGACTTCACCATACATTATGGGGTTATGTTAAGACTGATGAGAATGGGCATAAGCTGTCTGAATGGATGGACATAAATAACTTAAGTCTTGTGTATGACGCCAAGGACAAGGGACATTTCACTCGGGTCGATGGAGGCAGGATTATTCACCGGATCTTTGTTTCGCCTCTCTCAGTTTGATGTCACCTTCACAAATTCAGAGACAAGTGCTAAATGATTTTCCTTGCAGCCAACATAGACCTATTATCTATAAAATGGAGATCCTTTTCCCTGTTGTACAGTCCATTCCTAAACCTTGTTAGACTTTCCAGAAAGCTGATTGGAAGACCTATGGCAAATACTCTGATGCTAACATCAGATGGATGAATGCAGCCCCAGAGAACTATGAAAGGTTTTGTGACCTACTTAAATCAGCAGCCAAAAGAAGTATTCTTAGAGGATTCCGGGAAGTATGCATACCATGATGGAATGAGACAAGCAGGCTTGCTGATGAATTTGAGGAAAACAGTTCCCAGAAGACAGCCAAGGAACTTTTGAAATATCTTCATCATGCTAGGAAAGAAAAGTGGATGAAAATTGTCGTGAGTATGAATTTCAGTCATTCCAGTAGGAAAGCCTGGTCTCTCATTCGTAAACTGAACTCTTCATCCATACCACAGAGACATCTCGCATCAATCAATCACCTTGTCTCAACTTCTAGAACAACAGTTGACAAGAAGTTCAGCAAACAGATTAAGACCAAACTACACCAGGCAACACTCAACGACATGCTTTATATTCACAACCATTCACAATTTCAGAGGTGGAAGTAGGCTTGAACAATGTCCGATGTGGAAAAGCTGCAGGTCTCGATGGGATATATCCAGAAGTTCTAAATTATTGTGGACCTGCCACCAAACTTTGGATTGGTTCTTTCTTCAGTTGCATATTGGGATCAAACTTTAAGAAGACCAAAATTATTGCACTGCTGAAACCTGGAAAAGATCCAAATCTCCCACAAAGCTATAGACCGATAGCACTGCCTTCTGTTACATCCAGATTGCTTGAACGTTTAATTCTGAACAATAGCACCAGCAATTAAAGTGTTAATTCCTACTGAGCAAACTGGCTTTCGACCTAGACGTGACTGTAGTGACCAGGTCCTCTCCCTTGCCACATACGTGGAAATTGGTTTTGAGGGGAAAGAAAAAAGTGTCTCTGTCTTTCTGGATCTTTCAGCAGCATACGACACTGTATAGAGGGAGGGAATGTTAGTAAAACTGATCAAGACAGTCCCTTGTATAAAAATTATCTCTCTAATAGATAAGATGCTCAAAAATTGCTCGTTTCCAGTTTACTCCAATCAAACGAAGAGTAAGTTCCACAATCTGAACAATGGATTACCACAAGGCTCAGTTCTAGCTCCCATGTTGTTTAATCTTTACACTAGAGATGGGACTATCGACTACTTTTAACCATCGACTGACTAGTCATTCATTGGTAGAAACTATCGACTACTTTCAGTCGAAAGGTTACCTGAATTCGCATAGCTCCTAAGCATATTGTTTCATGTATTCGACTGAAAGTAGTCGTTTCTAGGCCGCGTACAAAGCACTGTAAGCCGTTACCCTCGGAGTTGAGTCATACCAACAGTTTAAAAACAAACTTCTCCTTAAGGCTGTGCGGTCAAAACTTAAAATTTTATTTTTATTCTTAATCTCTAATGGAGCAGTAGTGGTACCTTATAAAGTATAGGCACTAGCAAGTGTGCCTGTATAACCTACAGTGTTACAGTACTACAGTACATGGAGCAGTAGTGGTACCTTATATAGTATAGGCACTAGCAAGTGTGCCTGTATAACCTACAGTGTGTATAATACAGTGTTACAGTATGGAGCAGCAGCTATAGTAGTATGATATTATGAGCAAGTAGGGAGTGATAGAGGAGTAACACCTCTTTTAAAAACCCTGGTCCAGCTGGCCCGGCTGGTAGTACCTTGTTAGGGTCCCTTGCCAGGGTTACGGTGAAGTCCTCAACGGTACCTGCAGTGAAAGAGGTGAACTCTGGCACAGTGTGGTTGGCGGAAGGGGCGCCAATTGCTCAGGTTTAATAGGGCAAACTATTGTCCATAGTTATGATGGGCAGATTTTGGCCCAACGGCAAAATGAGCGGAGGAGGAGCCAATGGCTCCCAACGGTCATGGAGGCGGAAGAGGTCATGCCAGACGGACTGGCTGTAAAGGCACACCTCAGTAGTACTTGAGTATGCGGCAGTTAGTTGCAGTCTCTGTGTTCGGTCCTGCATGTCTCATTCTTTGTGAGCCGCAGGATAAGGCTCAGAGATCATAGTGTGTGGGTCTTGTCCTGGCAAGCTGAGATCCACCCTAAACAAATTCACGCCAGTGGCAATTCTTACGAACGTCACTTACTTTCAAAGTCCAACGGCAATGGGATATGGACGGTGGGGGCAGGTTATGGGTGTAACTGGAAGCCCCTAGTTCGGACCTGCACGTTGGCAGCAGATGTGTGATGGTAGTCTTCCGGAGACTCTGTGACTACTCAGGAATTTGGTCCTGCATCTGTGTTTGGGCAGGCCTATTTAGGATCACTGCTGCCCACCCCATATGGGGAAGGCCCTAGAAAAGGTGGGCTAAACATCAGAAGTCACAATCTTGGTCCGGCTGGGCAACCTCACTCAGCAGGTCACCCCTCATGTGGTTGGAACTCAAAAACAGTAAAGAATCACAAATTGATTATTGGATCATGGAACATCAGAACTTTGCTTGATTTGGACAATAACGTTAGACCTGAGAGAAGGTCAGCTCTCGTAACCCATAAGTTATCAAGACTCAACGTTGACATTGCTGCTCTCAGTGAAACTAGGCTGTCTTCTGAAGGCAAGATTACTGAATCAGGAACAGGATATTCCATCTTCTGGAAAGAAAAGGAGGAGGGTGAATGTCGTATTCATGGTGTGGGCTTCGCTGTGAAGACCAAACTGGTAAATTATCACAAACTTACGCCCATTGCAATCAGCGAAAGGCTCATGACTCTCCGTATACCCCTCTCAGGAGGTTCCTTTATGACACTCATCTCTGCCTATGCTCCTACCTTAGATTCTGATGATGAAGTAAAGGCTCATTTCTATAATCAGCTAAGTGAAATCATCTCCAAGGTACCATCTGCAGATAAACTCTTGCTCCTCGGTGACTTCAATGCCAGAGTTGGGAAAGATCACAGGCTATGGAATAATGTGATGGGTAAACAGGGACTTGGAAAATGTAATCCCAATGGACTGTTGCTTCTTGGTCTTTGTGCAGAACACTGACTTTTCATTACCAACACGCAGTTCCGGCTACCTAACCGCTTCAAAACCACGTGGATGCATCCTCGGTCCAAACATTGGCACATTCTTGATTATATAATTACCCGGCAATGTGATAAGGACACTCTTATTACCAGAACAGAATATAGACGATTGTTGGACAGATCATAAACCACCTAGGAACATCAAAAATTTGCCAAGAAAGAAGTTTAATACATCCAAACTTCAGGATGAATCCATGTATAAACATTTTGGAAACAGGATCGTTACCCAGTTATCAGAAAACCCAGTAACAAATGACATTCAGCAAGAATGGGCCACACTACAGAAGATTATCACACAGTCAGCTGAGGAAACCATTGGTTTTATAGTGCGGAAAAGACAAGACTGGTTTGATGACAACAATGAAGAAATTCTGTCTCTCATCAATGCCAAAAGGAATGCCTATCTTGCCCATCTTCAAGACCCAACTTCCAACACAAAGAGAGATAAACTACTGGAACTCAAGGGTAAATGCCAGACGCAGATAAGGCAGATTAAAAATACTTGGTGGCAACAGAAGGCTCAGGAACTGCAGAGGCTATCGGATGCTCGAGACTTGAGGAACTTCTATGCAGTACTCCAGGAAATATATGGACCATCTCGTTCATCATCAGGTACACTGAAAAGCGCTGATAATTCTACTACCTTGACTGATAGTCAAGAAATCTTGGAACGCAGCTGCTGAAGACTTCCTTTGTGATGTGCCGCAACAACTGTGGTTGGCAGTACCGCCTACTTATCATGAATTCAGTGCAGCTTTCACCCAATTGAAACCCAGAAAAGCTCCTGGCCCAGATAACATCCCTCTGGAACTAATTCAAGCCGGAGGTCTTTCCCTCAAAACAAGGATTTTCACCCTTATCCTCAGAATATGGGAATCAAGAAAGGTACCTGGAGACCTAAAGAATGCCACTATCGTCATTATCTTTAAAAAGGGTGATCGCAGTGTTTGTGGCAACTACCGTAGTATATCACTGCTATCAATTGTGGGGAAGATTCTTGCAAGAATTCTACTTAACCGCCTCAAGGTTATCTCTGAGAAGATCCTCCCAGAGTCACAATGTGGATTTAGAGCTTCCAGAAGCACAATTGACTTGATTTTCTGCGTGAGACAGCTACAAGGAAAATGTACAGAACAACAGAATCCACTCTTCTTAGTCTTTTATGACTTGGAAAAGGCATTTGATTGGGTTCCAAGACCAGCCATGTGGGCGGTGCTTAAGCGGTTTGGTTGCCCTCAGCGTTTTGTAGATCTAATCAAGGCTCTCCATGATGGCATGACAGGTCAGGTTTGCCATCAGAATAAGATGTCCGATGAATTTCCTATTACCCATGGACTGAAACAAGGATGTGTACTGGCTCCAACGCTTTTTGCGCTGTACTTGGCTGCAATGCTTTATGATTCACCCACAAACATCCCAGGTGTGGAGGTCAAGTATCGTTTTGATGGAGGGCTTTTCAACCTAACTCGTCTCCGCTCCTTGAGGAAAACTCAGGTTACTAAGGTTACTAACATGTTGTATGCAGATGATGCCGCGTCACCAACTCTCACATCAGAAGAGCTGCAAGAGTCAGTTAATTGTTACAAAAGTGCATGTGATCGCTTTGGTCTTACCATAAATGTCAATAAGTCTTGGCACAACCTTCACCAGGCACACCTCTTCCTCAGTTCAATATCTCCATCTCAAATTTGCCATTAGAACAGGTAGACCACTTCTCGTACCTGGGCAGTACCATTTCTGTGAGCTGTACCTGTGAGCAGAATGTGGATAAGAGAATTGGCACAGCCCATGCAGCATATGGACGATTATCGCACCGGGTCTTCATGAATAAAGATCTGTCCATGAGTACAAAGCAGTAGTCATTTCTACATTGTTGTATGGCTGTGAAACGTGGACCCTTTACCGACGTGATCTTAGGAAGTTTGAGCGTTTCCACCTACAAAAACTTCGATCAATCCTGAGGATTAAAAGGGAAGACCGCATTACCAATATTGCTGTTCTGGAAAAGGCTCAAATCAACAGCATAGAATCATCCATAATAGGTCACCAATTTAGATGGATTGGTCATGTCCATCGGATGGATGATGTGAGATTACCTCGTCGAATGCTATATGGTGAGATATGCTATGGCACCAGACCTCATGGTGGTCCTAAGAGGCGCTACAAGGACCAATTTAAGCAGACCCTGAAATTGACAGGTCTTGATTCACAAACCTGGGACACGCTGGCTGAAGACCGCTCAACTTGGCGCCCTCCCATCTCGGAGACTGTAAAGACGTTTGAAAGGGATCGACGCACACATGAAGAGGCCAAGCATCAAGCTAGGAAACTTCGAGCAGCCCAACCACGTCCTCCTCCAGCAATACTATGTGACTTGTGTGGACGCTTGTTCCATGCCAGGATTGTACTCTTTAGTCACCGTAAACACATCCACAAACTGGACTGAAGGAAGAAGATTTATACTCGGATTCGAGTTAAAGCCGATGATGATGATGATGATGACTTTGTGAGACATTATATGCGTTTTGCAGAAAATAACGACTGCTCGTTTGCTGAGGACATGGCTTCAGAGTGGCTATTTTGAGCGTTAAAGGTACGATCACCACAACGAAACTAATAATCGGAAGACACCGAAATTTCTCTACAACAACCCCTGTAGTAGTACCTGCAATAGGAACAATTCTTATTTCGAAATTCAAATTTTGTATTAACCTCTTCAGATTTGAGTACCATTTTTAGCGAGAAAAAATTGTTATCAATTAATATGATAAAATTGGTCCGGCTAGATCAAACATAAAATGCCAGCGTTTCGCCCCGGTGTGCCGTTGGGCTCGTCAGTCGGTACAGACACACCTCACCAATACGCATGGCTAGCACATACTGTGAAGGCCATCACAAGACACAAAATACAAGTAGTATTGACGTCACGAGTGATGCCAATGTGCTACGGAAGTCAAGCTCCCTTTCATAAGGGCACATTGGCATCACTCGTGACGTCAATACTACTTGTATTTTGTGTCTTGTGATGGCCTTCTCAGTATGTGCTAGCCATGCGTATTGGTGAGGTGTGTCTGTACCAACTGACGAGCCCAACGGCACACCGGGGCGAAACGCTGGCATTTTATGTTTGATCTAGCCGGACCAATTTTATCATATTAATTGATAATTTATCTGATCAAACGGAAATAACATCATATTCCCATTCGGGAATGTTCATAACCTAAAAAATTGTTATATTAACTTCAAAGTTATATTAATTTGAAGTGGATCTTATTCCGAGCAGTAGAAAAGTTTCATAAAGAAAATTGGTTCAGCGATATACCCGTGGTGCATGTACTTTTCAGACTCTAAAAATCGCTGGCTGAATCAGTCACACACACATACACACGCGCGCACACACACAGCGACAAGACAAGGTCTGGGGCTCGGGCACCTACCTTCCCCTCTCCTTCAACACCTTTGCATCGCAGCTTCCGCCGCCCCCCTCCCTCCCTGACTCATCCTGCCAGGCTACACGACCACAGTCTAGAGGAAATCGTAGAAGTGTTATTATCTCACCCATTACTCCTTACAGAATGTTAAAAATTATTTATAAGTTTCTTTATAAAATTCTGTAAGTTATATTAGCAGAATAAAACATGTTTATGATTAATAGAACTTTAAGTGAGTTGTAATCTTCAAAATATATCAAAATAATATATACATACTATATAATAAAGCTGAAGAGTTTGTGTGTTTAAACGTGCTACTCTCTGGAACTACCAGTCGAATTCGAAAAATTCTTTTTTTATATGATAGCCAGGGATTCAAGAGGAATAGTTTAGGCTATGTTGGATTGCGGACAGACCACTCCGTTCCCTGCATTTAGGCCCTTTGGCACAAATCTACACCTTTTCACCGATCTGAACCAAATTGTGTGTACATAGCCTTTGGAACCCTACGAGTAACACTGTTTACATGACATTTCGGACAGACCACTCCATTCCCTGCATTTATGCCCTTTGGCACAAATCTACACCGTTTCACCCATCTGAACCAAAATTTGAATACTTACCCTTTCAAACCCTGCGAGTAACATAGTCTACATGAAATTTTGGACAGACCATCCATTCCCTGCATTAAGGCCCTTTGGCACAAATCTACACCGTTTCACCGATCAGATCCAAAATGTGTATACTTACACTTTGGAACCCTGCGAGTAACACTGTTTACATGAAATTCCGGACAGACCACTCCATTCCCTGCATTTATGCCCTTCGGCACAAATCTACACAGTTTCACCAAGCTGAACCAAAATTTGTATACTTACCCTTTGGAAGCCTACGAGGAACACTGCATGAAATTTCGGACAGACCACTCCATTCCCTGCATTTAGGCCCTTTGGCACAAATCTACTCCGTTTCACCGATCTGGACCAAAACTTGTATACTTACCCTTTGGAACCAGACGAGTAACACCGTCTGCTTGAAATTTCGGACAGACCACTCCATTCCCTGCATTAGGTCCATTGGCATAAATCTACATCGTTTCACCGATCTGATTCACATTTTGTACACTTATCCTTTGGAACCCTGCGGGTGACACTGTCCACTTTAAATTTCAGACAGACCACTCCATTTCCTGCATTTAGGCCCTTTATCACAAATCTACACCGTTCCTCCTAATTGCACCAAATTATACATACACTTTGAAACCCTGCTGGTAACACTGTCCACTTGATATTTTGGACAACGCTCTCCATTCCCTACATTTAGAATAACAAACAAACTAAACTTGAAAATCATGTATTAAGGCCCTAGAATCATTTATGTCCGTAGTAGTGTAAATGTAAGAGTATTTTAATAAGTCTATTGTTCACTGGCAATTCGGGCTGCATCACGTCGCGCCTACCAGTGTTCTGGTGCAGAATTGCGAAAATAGTTGAATCTTGCGCAGCTTATAAATTGCAGTCACGGGGAGTAATTAGTGCAAAAAGACTTCTTTTGCCCCTTAAAACAGTTATCATCATGAACATATTATGCATCTGTATAAGTGCAATGGTGTTGGTGCAATACATTGAGGTTATCAGCTGCAATAAGCGTTGGTGCTTTCAAATTTACTGTAATTTATTCCGAAACTTATCGTTGAGCGCTATGTGGCCATAAATTATACTATTGCTACCTCAGGAGCTCGAGACAGCCGAAGTTTTCCAAAGTGTTCTGATTCTTTTTCTACGGCGCTATGCGACAAAAGACGACAATTGGTCTCTACATTTCTAACAGACAATGAGATATAGGCCCTCAGTGTCTTTTATTTCGCTTATTCCTCTTTCTAATCATTTTTAGAAATTTGTTTGTAAATTACATGTGTCAGTGTTGTAGTTAGTAAATAGCCGTTTCCCTATTCATTATTATAATTATTATCATTAGGGGACGAGCCTCCGTGGCTTAGGCGGCAGCACGCCGGCCTCTCACCGCTGGGTCCGTGGTTCAAATCCCGGTCACTCCATGTGAGATCTGTGCTGGACAAAACGGAGGCAGACAGGTTTTTCTCCGGGTACTCCGGTTTTCCCTGTCAACATTTCATTCCAGCAACACTCTCCACTATCATTTCATTTCATCTGTCATTCATTTAATCATTGCCCCAGAGGAGTGCGTCAGGCCTCGGCAGCCGGCACAGTTCATATCCTCGCCGCTAGATGGGGGCTTCATTCATTCCATTCCTGACCCGGTCGGAGACTGGAAGCAGGCTGTGGATTTTCATTTTCATCATTAGGGGAAAATGATCTAAATGTTACGTCCATTATACTGTACTGCTTATCACCCTCACTACATCCACCACCACCTCCACCACAAAAAGTTGTATTTTTTTTCTTTCGGGTAGTTTAAGTATCATATGCCAGTTCTGTAGTAGTATTCATTATCATCCATAAAACAAATAAATCCACCGGGCGAAGCCGGGCACTACTACTAGTTTATATATATTACAATTTGCCTCACGTCCCACCGACACAGATACTGTAGGTCTTATGGCGACGATGGGATAGGAAATACTAGGAGTGGGAAGGAAGCAGCTGTGGCCTTAATTAAGGTACAGCGCCCATTTGCCTGGTGTGAAAATGAGAAACCAGGGAAAACCATCTCCAGGGCTACCGACAGTGGGGTTCGGACCCACTATTTCCGGAATGAAAGCTCACAGCTGCACAACCCTAACCGCACGGCCAGCTCTCTCCGTCAATCATATCATACTATATCATAATATAATCTTTTTTATTGGGCTGGACGGAGGGAGAGTGCCTAGTCCACAAATTGGTAATACGCAGGGCCGTCGCAAGAGGTGCGGTCACGCCAGGCCCCGCGCTTCAAGCCATTTTTTTTTTTCATAAATGAAAATAAATAAATAAATATAGTGTGTTTGATTCAGTCCAGCCCAAATTAAAATTTGTCCTCCGCTATGTTGATATGATAGCAGAAACTCCAAGGATCGTCGAATCGTTTGAGTTTTTGGAGGTACACGACACTACGGGAAAGGGGTTAGCTGAGGTTTTAGAAGGAGTATTGGAGGATAATGATCTTGATATCATTGACTGTTGGGGACAAGGATATGACAAGGGTGCTAATATGAAGGCCAAGTATAAGGGTGTGCAGATGCGAGTAAAAAATACTAATAAACGAGCAATGTTCATGGCATGTGTTGCACATAATCCTAACTTACTTTTGGGTGACATGGTTAATGCAATAAGAACGCTATGGCATTTTTTGGTATAGTTCAGCGCCTGTACACTTTGATTGTAGCTTCCAAGGAAAGGTGGGATATTTTGTGCGAACTATGTCCTGGCCTCCTCACACTAAAATCTTTAGCTAGCACGAGATGGGAATGTTGAATTGGCAGTGCCAAGCCCATCAGGTACCAGTTAGGCAAAGTAAACGAAGCTCTAGAAAAATTGGCAGAAACTACCAAAGATCCTGTTACCCGGTCAGAGGCCCAATCTTTGTTGCTTCATACAAGTTCATATGAATTTGTTTTAAGCCTCGTTATCAGGTACGATATTTAATTTTCTGTGAACTCAACAAGTAAAACTCTCCAATCTGAGAAGACTTCGTTAGATACGGCTTTAACCGAACTTCAGGGCCTAAAGTCATTTTTTCAAAATTATCGCAACACTGGCTTTGACAGTGCAATGTCCACCGCTAGAGAAATAATTAAAAATTTGGGCTATGCAAATAAATTTTCTATTCGCCGTCAAGGCAATCGCAAAAAGTTCCTTGATGAAATAAAACAGCAAAATGATCAACAGGTGGAAAAACTGAAGAGGAACTTTAAAAAGAAGCTGAAAATAAATTTCGGGTAAATTACATTTTGTCTGTCGTAGATACTGCACTGAGCTGCGTAGAAAATAGATTTAACGAAGTTAATTTTTTTTCGGAATACTTTGTATTTCTGTTCGATCCTTCCAAGCTTTCCAATTTGGAGGAAAGGCAATTGAAAGACCATTGTCAAACACTCTCTAATTTCCTAAAAGACTGGGAGCTTGAAGATTTGGATGCAGAGGATCTTTTTCTGGAGCAACAATTATTTAGGTACGCTGTTCCGTAATCTGTAAAAAGTGCTTGCGGTGCACTAGAGTACTTAACCCCGATAAAGGAGTCCTATCCTAATTTAACGACGGCATATCGAATTATGCTTACAATTCCTATAACAGTTGCGTCTGGGGAAAGGAGTTTTTCCATTTTGAAAGTAATCAAAACAAGTACCGTAGTTCCCTGAAGAACTAAAGCCTATTTACACATATCCTTCTTATGCTAACTGCCACTATCAACATACAAAATTTTGGATGATCGCCATGTTGGATTTTTATATATGTAGGTCATAGAGTTATGTACTGTTACATGAAGATTATTGTGTACGTGTAGCATTGCATGATTAGGACACAAGAAGTAAAAACGAGGTTTTAAACTTTCACCCAGCTGCCATCTTGTGGTTATGGAAACATTTGTATAAGGATTTACTGTACCAAGTACACTGCACTCGGATGGTTATATTGTGAGAAATGTCCATGTGAATATTTTTACTTCGCGTCACCGCCATGTTGGATTTGTGATCGCCAGGTTATTGAAAGTCCTATAGGTGAAATTATCTTCATAGTTCCTATGAACATTAAAAAATCAGTTTGATTGCTGTAATAGATTCGTAGATATTGAGAACCGTCTAAATATTTCGGATGGTCGCCATGTTCGATTGTTATGTATAGGCCATAGAGTCAGGTACCATTAAAGGAAAATTATTGCGTAGGTTCATTATTCAAACTTTCACTTCGATCGCATGATTACGACACAAGGAATAAAAACTTAATTTTAAAATTAGCACAGCCGCCATCTTGAGGTTATGTAAACAATTGAACTGAATTAAATACCAGTACATTACAATGTGAATAAACATTTGCTGTGCCAAGTTTCATTGCGTTTAGATCATTAAATCGCGAGAAAAGTCTATTTAAAACGTTCAACTTCGCCATGTTCGTTTTGTAGTTAACCGATTTTTTAAAGTCTCATAAATGAACTTCCAGTAGTGCTCTTTATCTCCGTACAAAATTTCAGGGTGATAGCGGTAATAGTTTCAGAGATAGAGAATGCCGGTGAAATACTTCGCACAGCCGCCATCTTGAGATTATGTAAACAATTGAACGAAGTTAGATGTCAGTGCATTACAATGTGTATAAACATATACTGTACCAAGTTTCATTGCGTTTGGTTGGTTAAATCGCAAGAAACGTCTATTTAAATTGAAACGTTTTGCTAGCCCCTAACTGTTGGGTGATAAATGTAACTGTTTACCTTTGCCTAAGCTATGTTGTTTTAATGGGCGCCAAGACCTCAATGCAATGTTGAAATCTAAATTTGTATTTAACAACGTCTAGCTCTGGCAGAACACCTTCAAGACACTATTCACTCAGATCGTGGTATGATTTGATCATTAACCCAACAAACAATTGTATCAGGAGAAGGAATTGGTCTATATCTAATGCTACCTACTGAAAGCAAAGATTGCATTGTAAAAGAAATGAATTTATTATATAAAACAAGTATAGCAAAATTAATAATAATAATAAGTACAAAATTTAAATTGGAGCGTTGCGATTTGAATATTACCGATAGAAAATTACGTGAAAACGGAGTCTGATAAATTGATTTTACTCTTATTTCCAAGCTATGAAGTTACTGAAATATGAAATGTAAAACAAAGAAAAATGAGAGATTGCGTATTTCTGCGTCATTTGCGCTTACCATTGGAAATTGCCAAGGCATTTCCCTCGTACTTGCTGATGCTGTGAGCTTCCCACAGTCTCCTGGACGTCGTCATCTCCGTCGGAATTTGATGATATTCTGGTAGATTAGATAATTCTATGGTCCGTACCTCGGACCTAAACACTCGTACAACCGCACTGGTTAAGTTTTGCAAAAGTTAGTCTTCAACTCCACTGAACATCGGAGCGACACGCACTTCCAACCTTACTCCGCAAGTTCTACACAGATAGTCCTTAACTCCCCCGAACATCGGAGCCACTCGCACGCGCATCCATACTCGTCAAGTATTTCACTGATAGTCCTCGTTTCACGGCGCGTCGAACGATATATGCACACGCCGGCTCCCCACTCTTCAGCCGACTCCTAGCTTACGTTGTCTCCGCTGATTGGCTGTACCCCACTCGCTATACTCCCCTTCTCTGGGTCATTACACTCGGCGGGAGGGTTCCGTTCCAACAATTCGCCTTTCCTGGACGATGCGACCCAAGATGGCGTCATGCTTCTCGACAGGAATCAGCTTGTATTCGAATTCCCAGTGAGTCATGTCTCTCAAATACCCTAACTGACAAAACTCCGTAAAATTCCGTAATCACATAATTTTCTATAATATTGTCGTTCGTAATAATTTGCTTGATAGCGTTTTCTAAGACATAGAAAACCTTTCTGAATGCTAATAATTTTTATAAAATGCTCCGAAAATACCTTAATAATAATTATAATAAATTACCATGAAAAATTCTCTTGGCTGAACAATTTGCCGCGTAAATAAATATAGAATGGCTTCCTACTGACTTATGCCAGTTGCATAAAACCCCTCGAAAAACACGTTACATATTCGCCTCCGATCATCGGATGATTTACCGTGACGACGGTCCATTATCCGATTATCCCAGACACGTTAATAAACCCCATCCAAAATACATACTACATAAATGAAATCACCCTAAATTACAGATATATACACTCATATTTTTTCTTCACGCACTTTGCGTCAAAGTTTGTTGTCACTATGGATTGCACTTTGCAACCAGTCCAATGTTTTACATATGGAATAGTGTTCCACGGATATTTCCGCCTCTCAAATTTCTCTATGTTGGAGAAATAGACATAATTAATGTGTGAGCACTATGTATTTATGAGGTCATATCACACGCATTGAAGGTGTTCTGATATATTTATATCACCATAGAACTTCCTAATTTCACTGGAGGTTCCTTCCTTATGGTGAAATTTAATCTCGCTTATCACTGAGCACACGATCACACTATTGTGGCAGCGCCTCGTGACCATAATACTTAATCTCTCTTTAAAGTAGATTAAATTAAGATTGACTTCTGAAAAAAAAAACAGTAAATGTGCATTACATATAACACCAAATATTTCTGTGCCATAATCGCCCTGTCTTGTTAAGTTCCCGTTAACCATATTCTACTTAATACTAGTTCTCAACACAGACCATTTCTCCTCACACAAATAGTACCATTGTACAAATTATCTTAAATTACACACTTACAAATCTTACATGGCGAGGCCGTAAACAAAAATCACGTGTGCTGATATGTATGAGTTTCATGAAGGACTGTCTAGCATTCTGATGGCCCATCTTTTATCTCGTGGACGCCTTAAGCTAACAAGCCCTATTCAAGCGCTCCCCCATCTCTTGGAGATAAATGGGAACCCATCAGCGCTGCCAAAATGGCCTTGGTGCATCGAGACAATTTAGTGCTCAACAGCATCCGACAATCCCGTCATATTTCCCTGTACCTTAAAAACTCTCATTTACTTACATACTACCCCCCTGTGTGACTTCTGATACGCCTGCCTTAAGACCAGATCTTCCACGCACCAGACACCACACTTACTCATTTGATAGGCTGGCTCGCCAGCTAAACACACTCACTTTATGACACATATTTTCGTAGACTATGTATATTATACGTTCCGTATAATCTGTTTCCCTCACTATTCTCCAGCACATATGCTGTTTTCCCAATACGTTTGGAAACTCTAAATGGGCCCTCGTAGAGATGAAAGAACTTGGACATGACTTTCTCTAGCTTATTTGACTGTTTCGGCACTCTAAGTAAGACTCTGTCTCCCGGCTCGAATAGGTCAAATTTAGTTTCTTTTTGTTGGCGAATTCTCTTTTGTGCTGACTTAGATAAATTCTGTTTCGCCAACTGGACAGTGTAATCCATCCCCGGTTGCTTACCCTCATTTAATCCCAACACCCTCGCTAGTTCATTTTGTGGTCTTTTTCCGAAGTGAACTTCGTATGGCGTCAATTTCGTGCTCTCATGCTGGACAGAATTCAGCCAAGTCTCGACCTTGGGAAGATGTCCAACCCAGGCCGCATGCTTGTCATGCACTAGAGTCCGAAAAAGACGAGCCACTTCCCTTAATGGACGCTCTGCAGAATTACCCTGAGGGTACCTTACAGAGGAATGAACGTGTGTTATACCAGCTTCCTGCATACTGGTTCTCCATTTCTTTGCAGTAAACTGTGGTCCACTGTCAGATAGTATCCTGAGAGGAATGCCAAACTCAGGTACATACTTATTAATGATCAGACGGCTACACGCTAGTCCCGTGGCTTTCCTTAGCGGATATAGCTTGACATACTTACTAAAAGCGTCAATAACTATAAAAATGTACTCGTAGCCGTACTGTCCTTTAACGATCGGGCCAAATAAATCCACACACAGTAGTTCGCCGGGACTACTGGTGAGAACTGCAGATCTCTCCCCCACTAAATATTTAACTGGATATTTACTCCTTTGACAGGTGTCACACTTAGCTAAAATCCTCCTAACGTCCCTTCCCATTTTACTCCAAATGAAGTCACGACCAATTTCATAGAAGACCTTGGCAGCACCAAAGTGTCCTAATTCCCTATGAATGAACCAAATTAGCTCCTCCCGCAAAGTGGCAGGAACACATATTGCCCACCGATTATTCCTACATTTCCTTGCAAGAAGCCCATCCTGCATCTTGTACGTGAACCGTCCTACTTTCACATACTCTTCTTCACCTATTTCCAACCTAGCCAGTGGCTCCTTTAACTTAACGTCATCACGTTGCTCCACTAGCATATTTCTCAGTGTCTGTAACGATGCCCTGTTGCTACTGTCCACACATGCACATATTAAAATACCGTCCTCTGCTTTAACCACAGGATAATCCCTACATAAATTAGTGTCCCTCGATAGCATGTCTGCAAGAATGTTATCTTTACCTTTAATATATTTTACTGTGAATTCGTATTCCTGCAGAGCAAGAATCCACCTACTAACTCTGTTAGAACTGAGTTTACAAGTCCTCATATACAGTAATGCATGGTGATCTGTGTGGATCTCAAATTTCCCCCCTACTAAATACATTCTAAATTTCCCTAAACTGAAAACAATACCTAAAAGCTCTAACTCAGTAATCGTGTATCTTTTCTCAGCTGCTGTCAGTCCTCGCGAGGCTAAAGATACAATGCACAGATTACCCTCATCATCTTTCTGACATAATACTCCAGCAATGCCTATATGTGAAGCATCTGTCATAACCACATATTCCTTATCTTTTAACGGATATTTCAGCACTACAGCTTTCTCAAAACCTTCCTTCAGCGCTCTAAAAGCCTGTTCATGCTTGGACTCCCATCTCCACCGAGTCCCACTTTTAAGCAATTCCCTGAATGGTTCTACCAACCCTGAGTATTTAAGAACGAACCTCCTGAAAAAGTTGCAAATTCCCAGGTAAGTTTTTAACTGTTTAACATTCTGTGGCACCTCTGCGTTAAGTATCTTATTAACCCTACTTTCTTCTGGTGTTACACCTCTACTCGACACTCTATGACCTAAAAATGTCACTTCTGACTGACAGAATGACGACTTAGACAGCTTCAAAGTGAACCCTGCCTGATCTAACTTCTGAAAAACTATATTTAAATGACATAGATGCTCCTCAAAACTGCGTGAACTAATTACCATATCATCAATGTAAATGGTTACAAACTCTCCTGTGTTATCCCCTAATGCGATGTTTAAAGCCCTAATTAAAGCTGCTGAACTACTCTTTAACCCATAAGGTGTTCTACAAAATTGATAAAGGTTATATTTATGACTAAAAGCTGTAAATGGTCTATCTTCGTACATAAGTGGCACTTGCCAAAAACTGGAACTCAAATCTACACAAGTGAAATACTTCTTCCCCTCAAATGTTTGCATTAATTCTTCTATTGACATAGATTTCAGCTGATCTGAACTAATTCTACTGTTAACCAAACGAGCGTCTAAACAAATACGAACAGTGCCGTCGGTCTTGGGTACCGTTATCAAAGAATTAACATACGGACTGTTAGAGTGCTCAATAATCCCATCTTCAAGCATCTGATTAATTTGTGCCTCAACTGCACTCTGATAAGCGAAAGGTACAGGATATCTATGTCCTGTGAATACTGACCTATCAATAACGTTCAATGAATGGGTATAGCAATTGGCCATACCAATGCGATCCTCAAACACTCTCCTATTACACCATAACACATCATAGAGCCGAACACATTGTTCCACCTCTATATCTCCCTGAAATGCAGCATCACGTAACGAGTCCTTTAGACTACCGTTCGTAATCACACTGCCCACAAAACATGGAGAACCCCGCTCTACGGCTGGCGATATCTCATTTAAAGTACAAATCACACCTACAACACTACTTCTCTGAATTTGGTCATTGAACGCTACTTCTACTTCAGAATCTCCCCATTTAAATTTCAAACTCCCTACATCATAACATAAGTTACCAGACACTCTACTTAGCCACTCTGAACCCAAGATAACACTGAATACTAAATTTGGAATTACAAGGCAAATCTGCTTCTCTACATGATTATTAATTTTAATGTCTACTAAAACTTGCTTAGAAATTACTTTAGACCTCTTCCCAACAGCTGTGATAACAAAAGTGCTTTTAATTGGCATCTCCTCAAAATTTACTCCAGTTCCTTTCATTTTATCATAAAATGCACTACTTATGCAACTCTTCATACAACCACTATCAATTAAAACATCTGTGTACGCCTCGGACACGTTAAATTTAACTATGGGGCTCTTACTAACCCCTTCCTGAATAATACCTTCATCATTTAGTTCATGTAATAATTCATTTCTTACATTTAGGTCATAGGGTTCCTGTATAATTGTATGGACAGGGCATGCTACAGACTGAGATTCTGACCTTACCTCGCAGCCTGGTTCGCGTTTAAAGAACCGCTACAGCTGGCCGTAGTACTACTAACTACTAAACTGGTCTGGTTGTTCTGGGCTGTGTTGTCATTGTTTGGCTGTATATTACTACCACTAGGCTGTCCTCTTCCTTGACCCCTATTCTGGTTGTAATTATTGTCATTATAATTTCTCCCTTGATTTCCCCTGTAATCATTGTTCCTCCCTTGATACTGATTACCATAGCCATTTCCTCTGTTCTGATATAGCTGATTATTATTATTTCTATTTTGAGCGTTGGCCCCTTCGCCACCGTTCCCTTGAACTTCTTGATGCCTGGCTTCATTAGGTCTATTATTATTATTACCCTGGTTCCGATTGAAATTGTCCTCATAACCCCCTCTCCCTAGTGCATCAAATGTGCTTAACAAATTTTCTACTTGTGATATTGTCTTTACATTCTGGATACAAGCAGCCTCCTTGATCCTATAGGGAAAGTGCCTAAGTAGCAACCTTACCACATCACTTTCCTCCTTCAAGCCATCCAGATATTTACACACTAATACCTGCCCTAAAAAGTATTCGGTCATGGTGGAGCTTCCTTTAGGGTTATATTTACCACACACTACTCCCTCACGATGCTGCGACTGAATAACCTCATTCCAGAACTTTTCACAGAATTTCATTTTAAAATCATTAATATCAGTAAACTTGTCTCTGTAGACAGCAAACCAATTCCTCGTTTCCCCCACAAATACTTGTTCTAAAATTTCAACTACCTGGCACCACTCAATACTACCATTTTCCAACCTCTCCCCGAATTTATTTTCTATAGTGTTCATGAACTCCATTGGGCACCCCTGTCGATTGCTGAACTTACCCAGTTCTACCTCCCTGTGTGTGCTATTCACAAAAACTGGCCTATTCTGACTATTTTCTTGCCTGATCCGAGCTTTTAATTTTAATTCTAATTCTGCGATTTTCTCCTCAGCCTTCCTCTCAATACTGTTTACTGTTAATTTAATGTTTCCTTCTGATTCTTCTACTTTATCATATAGCTTTGCTTGTTTCTCCTCAATCTTGCTAATGCTCTCTCTATTACTCTCTCTTAAATCATTTACTTCTGCAAATATTTGCGAGTGGACTTTCTCAATTCTACCCCCCAGCTGTTCCTTAACCTCTTTAGTTGCTACCTGAATTTTGTCAATTTCTCCCCCCAATTGCTTTTTGACCTGCTGTGTTTCCAGTTGCACTAGTTCTTTTAAATTTTCAGCCTGTGTACTGATTCTAATTTCTAACTCCTCCTCTACTTTTCCTAATTTCTTGTCTACATCTGCAATGATCTCTTTAACCTTCTCTTCCATTACTCCTCTGATTTCTCCTCTAATCTGCTCCATTTTCACACTAATTTCCTTGTTGTTCTTATCTAATTTTGCATTATTCTGTTCTAATTTTGCATTTAAAGCTTCTGTACTTTCTTTATTTTCCCTACTGTTTTGTTCTAATTTTGCATTTAAGGCATCTGTACTTTCTTTATTTTCCCTACTGTTTTGTTCTAATTTAGCGTTGTTTTGTTCCAGTTTAGCATTTAAAGCATCTGTACTTTCTTTATTTTCCCTACTGTTTTGTTCTAATTTGGCGTTTAAGGCATCTGTACTTTCTTTATTTTCCCTACTGTTTTGTTCTAATTTTGCATTTAAGGCATCACTACTAACTTTGTTCTGATACATGAACTCGAGAAGTAAAGTTTTTAATTCTGGTTGGCCGCCTACACTCCCTGTTTCAGTATCGGGATTTACATCCGCTACCCCGGTACTACCATCACTCGACATACTGCTCGTATCATCACCCTCCCGTTGATGACCACTACGTAACCTCATCTGTCTTTCTTTCTCATCCCCCATAATGATATACACTGATACCGACAAATAACCCCTAAAATACAGGCACAGAAATATATACCCTTCTCCTTCCACAAATGTTATTAGGTTTTCAGCCCCAAGTTGTCGGCGACAAATGAAACGTTTTGCTAGCCCCTAACTGTTGGGTGATAAATGTAACTGTTTACCTTTGCCTAAGCTATGTTGTTTTAATGGGCACCAAGACCTCAATGCAATGTTGAAATCTAAATTTGTATTTAACAACGTCTAGCTCTGGCAGAACACCTTCAAGACACTATTCACTCAGATCGTGGTATGATTTGATCATTAACCCAACAAACAATTGTATCAGGAGAAGGAATTGGTCTATATCTAATGCTACCTACTGAAAGCAAAGATTGCATTGTAAAAGAAATGAATTTATTATATAAAACAAGTATAGCAAAATTATTAATAATAATAATAAGTACAAAATTTAAATTGGAGCGTTGCGATTTGAATATTACCGATAGAAAATTACGTGAAAACGGAGTCTGATAAATTGATTTTACTCTTATTTCCAAGCTATGAAGTTACTGAAATATGAAATGTAAAACAAAGAAAAATGAGAGATTGCGTATTTCTGCGTCATTTGCGCTTACCATTGGAAATTGCCAAGGCATTTCCCTCGTACTTGCTGATGCTGTGAGCTTCCCACAGTCTCCTGGACGTCGTCATCTCCGTCGGAATTTGATGATATTCTGGTAAATTAGATAATTCTATGGTCCGTACCTCGGACCCAAACACTCGTACAACCGCACTGGTTAAGTTTTGCAAAAGTTAGTCTTCAACTCCACTGAACATCGGAGCGACACGCACTTCCAACCTTACTCCGCAAGTTCTACACAGATAGTCCTTAACTCCCCCGAACATCGGAGCCACTCGCACGCGCATCCATACTCGTCAAGTATTTCACTGATAGTCCTCGTTTCACGGCGCGTCGAACGATATATGCACACGCCGGCTCCCCACTCTTCAGCCGACTCCTAGCTTACGTTGTCTCCGCTGATTGGCTGTACCCCACTCGCTATACTCCCCTTCTCTGGGTCATTACACTCGGCGGGAGGGTTCCGTTCCAACAATTCGCCTTTCCTGGACGATGCGACCCAAGATGGCGTCATGCTTCTCGACAGGAATCAGCTTGTATTCGAATTCCCAGTGAGTCATGTCTCTCAAATACCCTAACTGACAAAACTCCGTAAAATTCCGTAATCACATAATTTTCTATAATATTGTCGTTCGTAATAATTTGCTTGATAGCGTTTTCTAAGACATAGAAAACATTTCTGAATGCTAATAATTTTTATAAAATGCTCCGAAAATACCTTAATAATAATTATAATAAATTAATAATAATAATAAATTACCATGAAAAATTCTCTTGGCTGAACAATTTGCCGCGTAAATAAATATAGAATGGCTTCCTACTGACTTATGCCAGTTGCATAAAACCCCTCGAAAAACACGTTACAAAATGTCGCAATTTCGCTTGGCCGCCATGTTGGTTTTGTAGTTACCAGGTTTACAAAAGTCATATAGGTGAACTTCTAGTAGTTCCCTTTATCACCGTACAAAATTCCCGGGTATTCTCGGTAATAGTTTCGGAGATATTGAATGCTGATGAAATATTTCGCACAGCCGCCATTTTGGATTGGTGTGACGTAACAAAATTTGAAGGGCACGGTAGGGGTCGTCCGGAATAGTGCTATGAACTTACCGAGTTTCATTGAAATCGCTCCAGCCGTTAAGATTATATTAGGGACACACACACACACACGAATCACTCACAGACAGACACACGGACAAAAGGTGATCTCATAAGCCTATTTTTCCATAAATGAAAATAGGCTAAAAAACTATTTGCGATCAACGATGGCGCAGGAGCGTCTGAACGGTTTGGCTACCCTGTCCATACCTGCCAACTTTTACGGTTTGTCCGTAAAATTTACGGAAAGGCAGTGTGTTTTACGGTTTTACGGATAAACTATTAAATTTTACGGATTTACGTGCTGTACCAATTTTTTTTTAAATTCGCGCCAGAACAAGCTTCCGCATGCCGCCGATACATTCCTGAGTGACCAGCGCACATTCAATACATCGCTCTGAACATTCATCCGATCGTTATCAGGGCGTCTACCGGTAACGGAAAGTAGCGAAAAGTAGTTACTTTTTGTCTGGCTATTTGGAGGTAACAACAATTCGCTGAGGTCAGTTTAAATCATTTAAAATCGCGCCGGTAGGCTTACAGATTGCGATGGAGCAAATTTCACGCAAGCGGCGCCGATTGCGTAAGCTATATTTCCTCGTGCCCGCCTTTAAGAAAATGCATACTGACTACAGAGGATACCTTCAATGGTATCCTACCGTATACATCGGTTTAACGTATATTTTCGGCATCAAGAAAAGTTTTTAGTTTTGTGTGAAGTATTTTTCTTTGTTATTAGAAAACCTGACTTTTCGCGGCACGTTTATTCGCGAAAGCTTTCGAAACAATACAGAAACCTCTCATTTCTGTTAGTGGCCTCTAAATTTGGAGACTATGTCAAATATAAATCCAGAAATGACGCGAAATAAGTTAATGTCGCAATCTTGCGAAATGATACCGTTTCAAAAATAAATATCACAAAGGATTCAAAATATATTTATTTTAAAAATCTAACCGTCTCGTAAATTCGACATCCAGTAACTTATGGTTAATTCGAAATTCCGTTAAATGTCGCTGTTTTCTTCGAATTCGAAAGAAAATGTGCCCTCTTGTATTATTCGTGCAATCCTCTCGCAGATTAATTCGTAAAATTAGATACCTACTTCGAACGTTCATTCTCCAAAATCACATTTTCAAGATGGCCGCCTGACCACACGACTTGCTTGCGGGAATCTCTTCAAACGGACCGAGATCGAAACAAGTTGCGTAAAATCATAAAACCCGTGCCCGATCGCGAACTTGTGATCACGAGGACGGCTGGGTGAGGCGACGATTGCATATTAACCATATTAACGCGTTCTCGGTGGCCAGCCGCGAGGACACGTGAATCTCGTAAAACGGTCGAGAGCGGCAGCGATTGCGATACATCGCGATATTTCGCCGGATTCGATGACGAGGTCAACTGGATTCTTGTCAAACGGACAGCAAGCGGCGCCGATTGCGCAATAATGCAATATTTTCCCTTGCCCGCTCTCAAGGACAATGGAAATCTCGTCGTACGACTAAAAGTGACACCGATTATATAAATCACGGTTTGCGATTTTTCTCAGTGTTCTATCGTGAAAACTACGGGAATCTCGTCCAACGGGTGAGACCAGCGCCGATCGTGTAACATCTCGATATTTCTCCGTACTTGACTGCGAAGACAGAATGTGAACGAATTTTTAGCCTGATAAAGATGAACAGGATACTGTTAAAGTTATTGATCTCCAATGGAACTCTGGAAGCCATTTCCATTTTGAAGACCAGTAGTTCAGAAGCAATACAAACACATATAATATTGACTTTCTGAAGAGAGCAAAGCAACACACACCTTTAACTATTAAATCAGACCCTTATAATGTCATCGGTTACTGTAGTGTTTTATATAAATTCTGTTGAACTCGTAATTTTTTGAAGTGAAGAAAATACATGAATTTTGTCCTGAATGAATCTCTGAAGGCTATTTCTAGTTAGAAGACCAGGGAGTTCTGGTCCCTGTTATGCCAACACTTATTTCTCCAGACGTTTTGCAGGAAGCTAAAAAAAAGCCACGGCTATGCATTTAAAAGTGCAAGTAATTTCCAGTGAGTGATAAGTGTATTACCTAGGTATATTATTTCAAGGAAGTCCTCTTATATCTATGCTCCAAACAAAAATTCACCACACCTGCTTCTTGAGAGTCTACAAATAATGGGCGTATGATGTAAGTAGATAAGGTTTCATTGAAATATCCTGTTCAAAGCATGAATTACTCTATTTTGTTGCCCAGGAGGATTATTGTTTCAAACCGGGGTATGTAGAAATTCGTTAGATTTTTTTGGCAAAAGCGAGTTTTACTGAAAGTCCTTTTTGAAAGTTGGCAGGTATGCCTGTCAATTGAATGTGAAACGGCCAAAAAATTAGAAATGAACGATTTAATGAGCACTTTTGCCTTAGCAAAGGCCCGGAAAGCGCCTTTTACATAAATAAAAAGATTTAAATGCTAAACATAAAACATATTTTTTTAAATAAAAAATAAAAGCCTGCCTTGTAAACCATGTTATTTCTCGAACAAAGGGGCCGTTCAGCTGATATTTATCGGTGGAAGTAGACTTATAGCACTTTTAGTAGTTTAGTTTATGAAAAACTGTATAGCCGAAGAAATGTTGAAATATGTAAACGTGATTGCGTATTATTAGTAATTATGTGCGTTTGGGTAAGAAATTACATCAAGTACATGCTTCGTTTTCCATAATATATTATTTATGCCAAAAAAATCACCTGTGTTAGCTCATTATATCAGGTTTCCATTGATATAGCTTGTTGCTTTTATCTGATCAGGTGCTTCCTGTATCCAATTTTATGCTTAGGCCTATCCTATTATTTTGTTGAGGTTTGTTTAGAAACTAGAAATGTAATAAAATAAGTTTTAGCTAGTCTAAAATTGTAATTTCTTTTAAAACATCACTCTCCGTACAACACATCCACTTACAGTCTAACGCTATCAGTGAGAGAGAGAAGACATTGAGTGACGAGGTGAGGTAGGGGCGGAAGTATGTGGTAAGTAAAGGGTAGACAGATCACTAACACAAATGCAGCGGCTGTCAAACGGTGATAGTGCTGCCATCTCTTGCCTTGCGATTGACGGCGGTGGTGATCGCACAGCCTTAACAGACCTATTTTTGCAGACGTTAGTTTGTACAACGCGACACTCGGCAACATGCAATTGGTGAAAGTTATTTATTTATTTTTACTATACTTCAAAATGGTGGTTTATGTCCTGTAGAGTGCAGCCATTATTTGCAATGTTGCACCTTTCATTTAATGCAAAATGTGTCTGAGTAAATGTTCCCCGATATTGGTACAGGGCACATTACCTGTATGTACTGTGGATGAAAATCCACAGCCTGCTTCCAGTCTCCGACCGGGTCAGGAATGGAATGAATGAAGCCCTCATCTAGCGGCGAGGATATGAACTGTGCCGGCTGCCGAGGCCTGACGCACTCCTCTGGGGCAATGATTAAATGAATGACAGATGAAATGAAATGATAGTGGAGAGTGTTGCTGGAATGAAATTTTGACAGGGAAAACCGGAGTATCCGGAGAAAAACCTGTCTGCCTTCGTTTTGTCCAGCACAGATCTCACATGGAGTGACCGGGATTTGAACCACGGACCCAGCAGCGGCGTGCTGCCGCCTAAGCCACGGAGGCTTCTGTATGTACTGTGGATAAGTGAAGTAATAGAGCAATACTTAATTAGCCTAAGAGTACATTACTGAAAGGGAGTTCGTACCGGTAACAATTCCATAGCCAACATTGAAATAATCACACTTCATATTTTTAATACACAAAATAAATGCAAAGTATTTCCATACAGTCACAAACGAGTTATGCGTTCATTAATTTAATCCTTTTTTGAAGTACTAAGAACGTAGAGTTGAAATACGACTGGAACAAGAAAACGACGGCCTACAGTAACTACACACGAAAATAGAGCACTTTAGAACAGCAACGAGAGCGAACTTTCAGTGGAGATGTTGGCAACCATGTAAATACAAAGTTAATTTAATGCTATCCACATGATGAAACAATTGACGACCAGAACGTAAAACTATCCGAGCGCTTTCTACATGTTAATACAATTAGGATCAGTCGTTTGCAAACGACTTGTTTATGTTACGGTGCAGATATGGTGAGTAGTCGTTGAATTCATTCGACTGTTTTTTAAAAGCAGTCAAATAAGTCGATGGTTTTAACTTTCAGTCGACTGCTACCCATCTCTAGTTGAAACAATTGACGACCAGAATCAATTTGAGCGTACACGCCCTCCGACTTGCTACCATGCTATTTATTTGGGATCCCAATATAAAATATTTTCTGATAGAAAATCTACTTTATTCTATGTTTGCATCGATCATTACCATTACGCTTTGGGGAGAACTTCATAATAGTTTTCTTGTAATTCATATATCTCGTGGCAGAATAAATGAATATATATATATATCGTATGGTTGTACAAGTACACAAAAGTTTACAATTATTTAAATTGAAATGTCCAAATTTGACAACCATTCCAGAGCACTTGGTGTCACTTGGTGTAGAGTCTTCAGACCACCATCAAATGCACGGAGTGGGCACTCCTGAACAATGTGTTTTATAGTTTGGTCCTCCACTCCACAGTCACAGGCAGCAGATATACGGAAACCCCATTTCTTCAAAGTGTGACCACACCTTCCTTGACCTGTTCTAATGCGGTTCAGCTTCGACCAGGTTTGGCGTGGAAGTTGGAATCCCTCAACCTTCTTTGTAGGATCTTTAACCAGGTGAGCATTGTTGGGTGGATGCTCGTTCCAACGTTGTTGCCACTTGGAGGTCATGTTGAAAGAATTGATACCTTCTAAATCGACCCAGGGTGGCTTGCGTGATTTCAGACGTGTTGTTGGTGGATCTTGCAGGGCAACACACAACAGAGAGTTCTTATCAGAAGTGGTCTTCTTGAGCAAGCTTACCTTAGCTGCTGTCCTCCTTAGATCTTGCGGAGCGATATTAGCTAGGATTGGTAACCATTGTGTGGGAGTAGATCTAGCAGTACCAGTGATGACTCTCATGGCCTCATTGAGTTGCACATCAATCTTGGTGGTATGAGCACTGTTTTCCCATACAGGGGCACAGTATTCACCAGCAGAATACACGAGAGCGAGTGCAGCAGAACGTAGAGTATTAGCGTCTGCACCCCAGGTGCTTCGGCAATCTTGCGAAGTAGATTCACTCTCGAGCCAAGTTTCTTCGATAACTTGATGCACTGTTGTTTGAATGCCAAGGACCGATCCAGAGTGATTCCAAGATATATTGGATTGTAGTTATGGGGTACTTTGATTCCGTCAAAAGTAACATGCAGCTTCCTTTGGGCTTCTTTATTATTTAGATGGAATGCAGTAACCTCAGTCTTGTTTGGGTTGGGCTGAAGTCTCCATTTATGGAAGTAATCACTCATAAGAAGACTAGAACTTAAGCCATATTTGGTAAGCCCATGTTCAAGCCATGTAATAATTCATGAAAGCATCCAGTTCTCATTAAAAGTTGATATACTGTGTTAAGGACTTCAAACATAACCTAAATATTGAATGCCTAACATTTCCAATAACAATCATATATATTTGGACAAATGGATGTAGGCTATTTCATTGAAAGAATTTACAGATATAATTAGCTTATTAATTAAAGCTCTACAATAAATATACAAAACAATTGTAGCATGAAGTTAGCCTGAAGAAGTCGTTTGATTGGAACCACTACCTGAATTTGAATGATTCCATTTGCTTGGAATTAGTCGTTTGCAAACGACTTGTTTAATTCGAATGATTCTAACAATTGCTGTGGGATAAGTTGTTTGCAAACGACTTGTTTATGATACGGTGAATAGTCGTTGAATTCATTCGACTGCTTTTTACAAACAGTCGAATAAGTCGATGGTTTTAACTGCCGACTAATTCGACTGTTTTCAGTCGACTGCTGCCCATCTCTACTTTACACCCACGATCTACCACGGACTGTCTCAAATTTATATATGCAGATGACATTTGTCTAGTTGCCCAACTTCACAGAAGCTGAAGAAATTCTGAATAAGGACTTATGAGTATTTCAGGATGTGGAGGCTTAAACCAAAACTACTGAAGACAGAAGTTGCAACGTTCCCTCTGAGCAACAACACAAACTACTGTCCAAGAATAACATTTAGAGGTCATATACCGCAGTACAACAGCACACCAAAGTACCTGGGTGTTACACTAGATAGGTCACACCTACGAACACAATCTTACGATAAAAGCTGCTAAATTGAAATCCCATAATAACCTCCTACAACGGTTAACAAGAACTTCATGGCGAGCTGACGCAAATACGTTAAGAACGTCAGCATTGGCCTTGGTATACTCACCAGCTGAGTAATGTTCTGTCATATGGCTAAACAGTTACCATACTTGATGGACATTCAACTTCGACAAACCATCAGAGTAGTATCCTGCACGCTTCTACCTACCCCTATCCAATGGCTCCCGGTATTAAGCAACATCACACCACCTCATCTAAGGAGACAGAAAGCTCTTGCGCAATTATGGTCTATAGAGCATCCAGCGTTGAGAAAAGACTGTGGAGCCTTATGGTGACAGTGTTGCTAATTCTAGGCAGAGGTAGCGCTGACGTCATACGTTATCTTCACCCTCTTAGAGTACTGCCCTTTCATAAGTTAGCGACACAACACAACCCCAGCAGCTACCTGAAATAGAACACGCCCAGGAAGGAGCAGTTTTGCAGTATTAACAGGTTGGACCCGTATGAAGGATACGCGAAGAGAACCAATAACAGCATTCCTTTCGTTATGAAATGACGCATTACTGATTGACAGATGTCGAGAGCTCAACCCTTCCTTCCTTCTCGGATGTATGCTGACAATTTTTTGTCAGCAATAGTCTACTGTTGATCATCACCTTTTTTGTTATTAGTTAGGCTATAATTTAGTTTCTTTCAATTTTATTCTAGTTGTTTTGTTTAGATTAATATTTGTAATATTGTAGCGAGTTAGCCGTGCGGTTAGAGGCGTGAAGATGTGAGTTTGCATTCGGGAGATAGTGGGTTTGAAACCCACTGTCAGCAGCCCTGATTCGATCGAACAGAAAATAAAACTGCCACGCAACAGTAACACCAATGACATATAGTGCTTCAGAACTTATGTTGCCGGGGGAACTGAGCACGTGCTCCACTCCGGGCGAGCATGCAGCACAGGACGAGGATCTCTTTTCCAGCGTGCTAAACTCGAAAAATTTTAAATTACTAAGACATAATATAAACGGTACTTGTATACAATAACAAAGGTAATCAATTGCCAGATAATTGTAGGAACCTTCTTCAGAGTTCCTTCATGACAAAAGGTGAGGTAACATAACCAGCATAAAGGGGGGTGGGGTTCTGGTAAAAGTAAAAGCCCGCAAGACCCATAGTCTTTTCTCAATGCTGGATGCTCTATAGAATGCGGAATAATGAAGCTCTCCCTATTCACAATGTCATCCAGCAGTAGCTACACCCAGACTTAAGTCTCGTCAACCTGCATGGAGAACCGCTCTAAACCTGGCATCCAGTCAGTGTATTCGATCCTATGGCTACGTGGAAAGCAGAATGGACATCTTCACCCCAATGAAGCTTCCTACGAATTGACAACCCAACTCTAATACCGGTGGGTTTCAATCTACCTCGCGCCACAGGGTGCAAACATAATCGTATACGATGTGGGACAGAAAGAGAATGAAGCCAGCCCCGAAGCAGTTGTGTGGTTGGAAAATTTGATATTGAAATTTAGTATCATATGTACTGCATATCATTTTATACTCATTTGATTGTCTATATAGCATCATACACTAAATAAAAATAACTAATTAGCAAATGATACAAATACTCTGGGTGATTTAAGGGAGGTAAAAGCAACTTACTCAGTAACAAGGAAATATTCAGGTTTTGACTAACTGACGACGAGACTCTTAAGAGTCCGAATCTAAATATACAACTCTTGTTTTTGATGTAGATAATAATAATGTAATTGGTTTTACGTCCCTTTTAACTACTCTGGCTTTTAGAGATGCCGGAGTACAGAAATTTTGCCCCGAATGGGATCTTGAACGTATATTTGCCGACACCGCTCCCTCTCATTTGCGCATCCTCAGATGCCAACTGACTGCCAGGATTTGATCCAGCAGCCTTGGTCACAGCAAGCGAGAACATTACCGCTGAGCCACGTAGCCAGTCTTTGTGATGTAGAAAGTCTGTAACGATTGAAGGTGCATATTTAGGCAGAAGCCTTTCTAGTTCTCACACTAAAGTTGCCTACTATAAAATGCCTATTACAAAACAATCAACCCTTCCAAAGTAGTCCACATAGTATCTGATGTGTCAAGTGTTGAGCAAAAGCCAAAATACACATATTTCTTAACACAACGTTAACAAGAAATCCAGGGGGAACTGACGCAAATACATTAAGAACGTCAGCATTGTCAAAGCTACGGACTTATCTAAATCCTGCCGCCCCTTAAGAGAAACTTTTTGTCCCACATATTGGAAACGGTAATGTGATGTCAATGTGACACTTTGGCAACAGTTGACAAAACATCATGCGCAATTGCAATTATTGCAGTCATTCAGCACATATTTCCAGTGCAGTAGTGATAATAGACAGTAATTTCAATTGATATACTCCCAGAACATGAAAAGGTATGAAAATCGTGAAAATAATAAAAATCATAATATATCACCCAAGTGGGAAGTATTCCCTGACCTTTTAGATAGTGTAGGCCAGTGATCTTCAACCTGCGACTCACCGCGTATTTTTCAGCGGCCCACAAAACGATTTAGTTTCAATAATTTATATTTGATGGTATTTCGATAGCCACAACAGTGTTATGTTGATGTACCGTTGATAAAGAACAAAGAGTTCATAAGATTGCATCATTTTGTTGATTTTTAAATGTTGTCATACTTCGTAGGCCATAGCAAGTGTGGCAACCCTGTGACTCCAGGACAGTCAACTGAGACTGGTTTTCCACGGTGCACTAATCAGTATCACCTGATCTTTCCTTGCGAGTGAACGCTTGCTTATGTTTTGTGAATTATGGCAATGAGTCGTAAACAAACGGAAAATTGCCGATGAGTAGCGAGTGTTCCAAGAAAAGTGGACTGACCTGTACTGTTTCATAAATAGAAAAAATAAACCAGTTTGTTTAATTTGTAATGGATCTGTCTCCGTTATGAAATAGTACAATTTAAAGCGGCATTATGACGCCAAGCACACCTCCAAGATGGACTCAATCCAAGGACAATTTCCAATAGAAAGATAAGAGATTTAAAGAAAAAATTAGAAAGTCAACAATCCTCGTTTACTTGGCAAAACGCTGAAAGTGAATTAAGTGTTAAAGTTAGCTACATAATTTTTGAACAAATTGCTAAGAAATCAAAACCATTTACGGATGGTGAGTTTGTAAAGCAGTGCATGGAATTGGCAGCTGAAATTCTATGCCCCAAACAAGAAAAGCATTTGTTTTCAAAGGTTAGCTTATCTGGAGTTACTGGGATCAGAAGAATTAGCTCAGGAAATTGAAAACACACTAAAAGACCGTCCTTCAAAGTTTGCTTTTTATTCAGTGGCGCTTGATGAGAGCACTGATATTATAGACACGGCTCAGTTAGCTATTTTTATCCCAGGAATCGACCAATACTTCTCCATTAATGCGGCCCTCAGGCCCCTCTATAACAAAAATTTGGCCCTTCATTAAAATAAGGTTGAAGACCACTGGTATAGGCAATGGTATTATAACAGTCTCGCAGAGAAAGTTGCTCGCTTGAGTTTGAAACCATGCTTAGGCCGGTATTACACTATCAAAGAAGTTTGTCAAAGAAATGTTATAAAATATTTTATAACACTGCGCTTTTATAAAAGTTATACAAAGCAATCATCACACCATTACACTACATCATCAGTTTCACGACAGCTGTGCTCACAGCAACACCTCAAAAGCTTGCGTGTGTGTGTGTGATCCGTTGGAGTGTACTTTTAGTTTTGTGTTTCGTTAGTGCTTGGTTTTGGTGTCTCGTGCCATTGTATTATAGGGCCGTTAACAAGTTTTATATACTAGTCGTGTACGGTCGAGATGGTGGCTCAGAGTGATGGGACGATAATGGGCCAACCCCCAGACAATATATAGGGCATGTTATCGTGGATGGTATTATCCCTATGGAGGGTATGTCAATCGTTCATGAGCAACCGAGTATTTCAACCCAGGAGACAACGAAACCGATGATGGGATCCTCAACTGACCTAGTACGAACCCCGGCCACGGACTATCGTTATCCCAGCCATCATACTGGACCATATATAATTTTTGTTCAGGGGAAGGGGCTCAGGCGGTTGGAAATTTACATCCGATGGCCTTGGGTCGACTTTTCTATGAAAGAAAAATACCGGGCATACGTGAAATTCAGAAGAAGGGACGAAATAGAGTACAAATACAATTCGCAAATTATCGTGATGCTAATGCTTTTTTGGAAAATACGATCCTACGGGAGAGGAATTTGACAGCTTTTATCCCCTCCTCTAATGTCCAACGGGTTGGACTTGTGCGAGGGGTTGACACGTCACTTACTAATGAGGAACTAATCAAGTATATAGAGGCTCCCGTCCCCATTTTACGGGTACAGCGCTTCTTTTGAAACAGAACTGTAGATGGCAAAACGGAACGCATAGCTACGGGGACTGTGAAAATTTTTTTTGAGACTCGGAACCTACCGCCCTATATCAGCATTTTTAATGTTATGCTAGAAGTTAATTTGTATATTTTCTCGCCTCTACGATGCACCAAGTGTCAACGTTACGGGCATGTACAGTTACATTGCCGGGCTCGAGCCCCACATTGTGGCAATTGTGCCACTGAACACCTCACCTCGGGATGTAAGGAAGTATTATCTAAATGTGCCAATTGTGCAGAGAATCACCCGGCAGGTGCCATTCGTTGCGAAATACATCAACAGCAAGTTGAGATAAAAAGACGGATGTGTGTGGAAAATAAATCGTATAATGAGATAATGAAAGGTCAAATGGGACCCATATTTAATCCCTTAACTTTACCTCAACAATTTCCGCCCTTAAGTTCAGCTCCAGGTGTCAGGCAGAATGAGCCGGCCCGAAAGCGCAGGTTTACGGAAATTGTTCACGCGGCCCCTAAAGTGGTACAACCTCTGGGATATGATAGGAGTGCTTATTGCCAGATTTTTCACCAACCGAGATTGGAAAAGCCCCCACCGGTCTTCTCAGCCAAGACGTCGGAGACAAGTACTCTACACAGTCCCGGGCCTGGTTCAGGGTCGCCTGAATCGGAGCCAACAAAAACTATTTTGGCAGAATTTACTAAACTTATGGAGTTGTTAGGGCATAATGCGCAATGGGCGCATTGTGTTAAAAATTTGTTAGATAGGGTATTACCTTTGTTACCCCCGTTGGAAAAATCAATACAGCATGACAACCAGACCCTGGGTCACTAATTTCACTGCTTTTCTCTTCTTGTTTTTTGAAGAGAAGTGTGGCTCCTCCAATGGAATTGCAGGAGTATAGTTAACAAGAGGCATGAATTACTAAAATTAATTGTTGACTTCCACCCGGATGTTATTTTTTTTTACAAGAAACTTGGTTATCACCCCAATATCGTTTTACGATCCCACTATATAATATTGTTCGAGAAGATGGTCCTGGTTATGGCGGTATAAGTACACTTATTCGAAATAATATCCCCTTTTCAGTTATCCCAATTTCTTATCTTCTACCACGGAGTTTTCAAATTGGCAATACTATTTTAAGTAATTTATATTGCCCTCCCCAAGTGCAGGGATCGCAACGTCAATGGTCGATGTATTTCAACTATATTGCACAATGTCCTAAACATATCGTTCTCGGGGATTTTAATGCCCATCATGGACTCTGGGGCAGTGAGCGTGTCAATCCTAAAGGTCGCCATATTGTGCATGCACTTCAAACTTATGCTTTGAATATTCTTAATGATGGGTCGCCTACGCGCATAACACCACCGGGACGTCCAAAGAGTGCGGTAGATTTGACTATTACCACAGCGGATATTGCACATCAATTGGAATGGAGAACAATGGGGGACACACATCAGAGCGATCATTTACCAATTCTTATATATTATGCGAAACCGGGTGAGAATCTTGAGCGTCCATGTCTTTTTACCATAAAAAGGAATTTACGACATTTCGACTATGAAATTTTTCAACATTTTATAAATGATGGATTGGGGACTTCTCGAACATCGACGTATCAACGGTATTATTCTTTATTACAGCTGATAGAACGATTTCTTGATTGTTATCACCCACAGCGCATGATAACATCGTATTCGTCACAGCATCCGGGTACGGTCCATTGGTGGGACGCAGAGTGTGCTTTGCTTGTTCGTCGGAGGAAGGCATGTTTAAAACGATATCGAGTACATGGGACGGTTGATAATTATCTACGTTACAAAAGTCTCACTGCTCAGCTTCAGAAGACATTTAATGATAAACGACGTTTGGCGTGGCAAAATCATATTAGTACATTCAATTCCCATACTTCTTTGAGCACCTTATGGTCTTTGATAAAACATTTATCGAATACTCGTCGTACGCGTCCTAGTACAGGTCTCACGCAAACAGGTTTTCAAATGTTTTATCATTCTCTAACGCCAGATTCAGTTTCCGGACACGCATCTGTACCATCTTATTTGACTTCGGATAAGTTTCAGGTTTTACTACAACCAATCACGCGCCATGATATCTCGACTGCGTTGCGTCACACTAAATCCACGAGTCCGGGTATGGATTACATTACTTATGGGATGATTGCACATCTCCCGGACCCAGCACTGACGGTCTTGATTGCGCTATACAATACGGTACTGACAAATGGTACGTATCCTGCGGAATGGAATAATTTTGAAATTCTGCCGATATTAAAACCCTTGAAGGATGCCAGAGATCCCCTAAGCTATCGCGGCATTAATCTTGGTTCGTGTCTAAGAAAATTGTTTCAAAAGATTTTATTACGTAGATTGGAGTACTATAATTTCTTTTCGAGGTCACAAGTTGCATTCCGTAAGCGGTTAGGCACAATCGAAGCTCTTACGATTTTTTTGACGGATATCTTATTAGCGAAGGCTCGCAAACAACACACGGTTGCCGTATGTGTGGATATTCAGGGGGCCTATGATGCGGTTGATCCAGTCATATTACAACATCGTCTAGGGGAGCTGCTTTTCCCATTACCTTTCATATGTTTAATACGGAATTTTTTACATCATCGTCGACTATTTTTACACACCCGCACTGGTGTACTTGATAACCGTCAGACTTCTCGTGGATTGCCTCAAGGTGATATTTTAAGCGGTATTCTTTTTTCAATTTATACTCATACATTGGAATCGGTTATTCTTCCTTATGCACGAATCATTCAATACGCAGATGATTTTCTTATTTATTGTTCGCGTGATACTATTCAGCTCTGTCGTCAGGATATATATGATGCATTAACTGCTGCTCATACATGGTTCCATAATCACGGATTTGACACGTCGGCGAGAAAAAATTCTGCCATAATTATTACTCATCAAAGGCAAGTTGATCGCTCTCCACTTTTATTTAGACAAGGAGCCATAGAGGTAGTTCGTAGCATCAAATATTTGGGATTACATATTGATGACCAATTGTTGTGGTCGCGCCAGGTGCAAATACTCGCTATTCGAATTGAAAAAAGACTACATGTTCTCCGAGCGCTAGCACGCTGGAGGTGGGGGGCGGATCCTCATTTATTACTTACGGTATATAAGAATATTATTCGTTCCCAGATGGAGTATGGTTGTTTTTTCTACAACATGATGGCGAGTAGTCGGTTGGTCACTTTTGACAGGTTGCAGTACCGGGCTTTACGTATTATTTTGGGGGCGCTTTCGTCCAGTCCCAACTGTGCATTACTAGTTGAATCTGGGGAATTACCTTTACACTTACGACAGAGATTTTTAGCCAGTAAGTACCTGGCTGCTTAAATGTCATTGTCGGCGTCACCGATTCTCAATAAAGTACAGTTGCTTGTGGAGTATTATTCGAGAAATCGATTTACGCGTCCGAATAAGCCGGCTTTGGTATTGGCATATGAAATCCTGCAAGATTTTCGGTCAGATATACTACAGATGCTCAAACCCTTACCATACACGGTTTCCTATAGGGTCTTACAATATCAGCCAAATATATTGCACACTTCCTTACCGGCGCTATTCCGCATGTATCAGCGTTTTCCGCACGTAATTTTACGAAGCTTTCGGGATATTGTCAATGACTATTCCCATTATACTTTTTTTTATACAGATGGCTCAAGAATGTTGTCACCAGATGGAGTGGGGGCGGCTTTTTATGCTCCGGATCGACAGATTATACGAACGTATAGTTTGCCAAAATATCTAACGATTTTTACAGCTGAAGTATTTGCCATTCGCCAAACTTGTCAGTATATACGTACACACAGAATTTCCCCAGCAATGATTTGCACGGATTCAATGAGTGTCATTCAGGCTTTATCGAATCCGAGTAGCTCTTGCAATTGGTATGTGTATCAAGTTGCGCAAATGTTGTATGAGTTTCAGACTATGGCTCAGGAGGTTATGCTCACTTGGATCCCGGGGCATGCGGGTATCCAAGGAAACGAGGATGTTGTCCGCATGGCAAAGTGGGCAGCACTGGGATTTGGAGTAGTTTATAATATCGCTGTACCTTTTACGGACTTCCTGCCTGCTATCTATTCCCAGCTTCTCAATGAATGGCAAATTGAATGGTCTAATATCGCGCCCTTTAAGGCTCGTAATTATTTTCTGGTACAACCCACTATTAGAACAACACCATGGTTTCGGGTAGGCAAATATACGAGACGCCACATTATTACTATAATACGTTTACGTTTTCAGCACGCTCTGACACCGGTGCATATGGCACGCATGAACCTTCTCGAGAATGCTAGGTGTGTGTGTGGTAGAATGAGGGGTACACTTAGTCATCTGATGTGTCAGTGTGACGTTTTCAATGAACCGAGGAGAGTGATGCTCAGAAAGTTAAGATCTTTAGGTTATACATTGCCCTTAAATATGTCCACTATGTTGCATAATCCTGTAATTCCATTGGTCGAGGCCATAATGGAGTATTTGGACCATCTCCCTTTTACGTTATAATTTATGGTCCCCTCTATTGTTTGCTGTTTTTTGCTACGTTGGACGATTTGACAAGAAGTATGTGTGTGTTGCTTTTTCTCTAACCCTTCCTAGAGTATCGTGCATACCAGTGTGCTGCGGACCATATGGATAGCTTTTATAGGCGAATGGTTGGGTTAGTTAATTTCTGTATGTGTTTTACAAACATGACGTGTGATGGATAAATGCTACTGCGGTGAATCTGTACAGAAGCTATTGGGCGAAGAGGAAACTGTGTCCATCAATCTTACCACAACAACAACACTACATCAAATATTTTATCACAGTTCAGCAAAATGGATGAAGGACAGTTCCTTGTTCACTTGACTGCTTTACGGTAGTTTAAATTCTGTAGTGGCAATACCGGTATGTAAAAGAAACGGGAAGATAAACTGAACGTCTATGGGTCGCCGTGTGACAGGAAAGATACGAGTAAAATCTTGGTGAACGAGCTGCAGTACGAAGACTTGAAAAATTACGTTATTATTTAATTGTTAATAATTATGATGAAATTAATGATGCTGACGTTCGAAACAACCACTGCCCGAGCAAATAAAATTGAAACATACGAAGTAAAAAACTATGCATTAGGTGAGATCCGATCCCTGGTCCTTTCGGGCCAGAGTCGAGCGCTCTACTCATTCGGCCAAATAGGCACATGATCACGGAGGTTGGTTACATGTATTACGTACCATACTGGTAAAGATAAAGTGCTTATTTACATTCGCTTGTAATACCATAAGTGAAATTAACGAATTATATTATAACAAAACACACTACTATTCATGGCTTATTTCAACCTATTTAACTATTTAATTCCTCTTTATGCCTGAAATGTGTGCCCATGTAACATATTACGTAACATTTAATTCATTTCACACTCTGTTATGAACATATTTGTTGTGATAATATTCCAGCTGTTATGATCCACCATTTTGGCTTGAATCTTTTATCAAAGATAGCATGATGCTCATACATTTTATAAAACCACCTTTTATAAAAGATTTCCCCTGTCATATCTTTTATAAAAGATATTTTATCAAAGTTCTTTGGCAAATTTCTTTGATAATGTAATACCGGCCTTAATGAGAGCTACACAACATAGCCAAACAGACGGGTAGGGGGTACACAATCGTGATACAGGATCGCCTTTCAATAATTAATCATTCTTTATGTACCAACCTCGCAAGGCTGACAGATTTCTACATGAAATCCGAACCACAGGCCCTGGCATTTCACCTCGAAAACATATTCACATACCTTTCTGGGAGTCATTAGGAATTGAAAATACTGTCAAATATCACTAATATTGCTTAATTGAAGGTTTTTAGGTAAGACTTCAGAAGAGGTGCTTCTTGCTCCAAAATTCTTAAAGTACGGTACTGAAATTAACCAAATTACCTGAATTAATAGTCGGGAAAATATCTGGAGATGATTTACTAATAGATGTTTACACCCAGCCATCCCAAATATGAACATGACTTAAATAGGCAAAATTCCAGCTGATTTGGCAATTTCAAGCATCATTTACTGTATTGCCAACCCATCGCATCCGGCAGACCAATGGTTTTCGCCCACACCCCTGTTTTTTGTCAAGCACAGTGGGGGTAGTCACGCATCAATAATTTTTATCCAGACCAATGGTTTTACCTTTTACTTAATTATTCACGTGTCGTTTGGTGAATTTTGTACCGCACATGTTGGCAACAGGATGACGTAGTGTACGAAGTCAAAGTGTCATGGCTGCGTTCGTGAAATGAAGGAAAATGATTTATTTACGTAATAAAATTAATATTTCCAGTGCAGCAGTGACAATTCAAATTGAAATGAACTTCTAGTGACTTCCAGAAAGATATGTGGATCATAAATAATACATTTCCAATAATCTGCCTTGTAAAAGTTGTGAAAACGGAAAAGTAGGCTATCTCTCCTGAAGGATTAATGGTTTTATTTGTAGTTTGTTCAACGACTGCTGATGTTTGTGGCCGACAAATTGTCGTCATATTGCGTTCCCAACATGTCCGATACAAAATACAGCACACGGCAGACGTAACTTTGTAATTATGTGAAAAAAGAAATAATTGGCAAAACCATTGGCCTGGATAAAGATTATTGATGCGTGACAAAAACCAGGGGTGTTTGTATTAGCTAACTACGACTGCGCTACTTAACAAAACCATTTGTCTGCCAAATGCGTGCGGTTTGCAATCCTTTACATGATGCTAAAATGGCGGAGTCAGCTGGCATTTCATCTATAAAAGTCGTGATCCTATTTGGGATTGCTGGGTAGGTTACAGACAGCGGAGGAGTAAACATATATTACTATATCATCTCCAGATACCATTTCTACAGGTATTTTGGCTAATTTCAGTAGTTTAAGAATTGTTTTTACTTCGGTTCAGATAAACTCCACTCTTACCAGCTGACAGTATGGTACCTTGCTCCAACCCAGACCAGAATTAAGTTTCTCGGCAGAGCTGGTAATCATTGTTTACAATAGCTCTGCCAGGTTATGGAGGCTAACTACTTTCAGATAATTTCCTGATAATTCCTCAAGTTTTCCAGAATTTAAATTCTGTATAGTTACTGATTTTTCATAGCAGTTCATCAAACAATACACACAGAACCACACTGAGAATAGTGGGCATTTATTGTAGTTTAACCAGGGTTAAAAAATCCTGAGGGGGAAGTTTCCACAAAAACATGTGTGTCATACACCACCACTTAACAAATACATTACCGCATTTTTACTTCTTTTTATTACGAGACACTTTGCTGTACAAAGCATTGAACATAAACAAAAATCAATTATCAATAAACTACGGTAGCTGGAAAATTATTTCATAACTCTAGAGGTATAAGAACCTGTTGTGCTTAAGTCCAGTTTTGCTTCAAAGGATCCTTATAAGGTACCATTATCCCAACTTACTAAAATCACTTATTGTCTGTAGGTAGGATATTATTTGTCAGAAACAATTTCGCTAATCCAGTTCAAATACTGGAGATTTCCGCCTTCAATAGGTAACGATATAACCTCACAAACTTCGTATGGGTGGTTCTCCTTCACAAATTTAGTGATGTCCTTCACTCGAGTTGTTCTACTTTTGATCATCATTAGTACTTCAGAATCCTCATTAACGTCCCCTTTCCACTCATAAATAGAGGTTACTTTGGGTACAATGTTTACACACGCCACCATCCGTTCTTTCACTAACCCATGGGCTATTTTCTTAGCCACATCTTCACTGGGAGCCGTAACATATAAAACAGAGTGCGTGCCAGCTGAATATTCACCAGCCATAGTTTTCGTTGAGATAACAGCAACCAGTGACGCACACAAAACGAAGACAACTAAAACTACAACTTCGCTTATTAATGACAAACGATATGTCAAAAGCCAATTGCGAAATAACATTACCAGCATTACAGTACAGTTCATAGGGAGCGCGTGGGTCGGGGCACAGATTTCGGGGTAAGGTCCTGTACTGGTTGTTCTGCCAACCAATGAAGAATTAATAAATTTATTAAAGCACAAAAGTAGCCTCCGTGGCTTAGGCGGCAGCACGCCGGCCTCTCACCGCTGGGTCCGTGGTTCAAATCCCGGTCACTCCATGTGAGATCTGTGCTGGACAAAACGGAGGCAGACAGGTTTTTCTCCGGGTACTCCGGTTTTCCCTGTCACAATATCATTCCAGCAACACAGCAACACTCTCCACTATCATTTCATCTGTCATTCATTTAATCATTGCCCCAGAGGAGTGCGACAGGCTTCGGCAGCCGGCACATTTCATATCCTCGCCGCTAGATGGGGGCTTCATTCATTCCATTCCTGACCCGGTCGGAGACTGGAAGCAGGCTGTGGATTTTCATTAAAGCACAAAACATGCAGTATGAAATTACAACTAGTTTGAACAGAACTGAGACAGAGATAACCTCCTCTGCCCACACCACATCACGTGGTATCGATCACATCTTCTACCACATAGGGCACATACACAATTTAAGTCTGGCTGATGAAATCTTCTGTTATTACACACTTTGAAGTGGAAACCATGTACCGAGAATCTCGTTACCAGGTGCCTCAGCTCGTAGGAGCTCTCTGTCCAGTCCCGTGATGTCATCGCATCAGTCGCGTAAAATTCTTACCAGATGCTATCTTTCTTAGACTTCATTTCCTGAACTAGTGTCTCAAAACCATGTGTTGTTGGCAAAAGCATCTGCAGTCTCAGTTCTTCAACAAAGAGAAGCTCACTTGAGAGTTCATAAACCAAACGAGAAAGAGTAAATCGGGAGAGACATAAGACTTTCTTTAGGTAGACAGCCTTGACCTTCTCTATCTCCACTAGGTGCTTGTATTTTAGGTGGGACCAAATGTTTTCCAGACCATATGTAATTATCGGGGCGATTTTCAGCCAGAAGAGTTTCATTGCAGTCTTTAAGGAGAGTGTTCTGAGATGCCGTATGTCACTCATGGCCTTTATAGCCGCGTTTGATCTGTCCTTGATGTGGATTGAGAAAACGTTGCCATGCATCTGAAAAGTCACCCCAAGATAGTTGAAGTGTGTCACACACGCCAGTGGTTTATCTCCGTAAAGAATTGTTGCTCCTCTTCCTCCTTTTCGAAAAGACATGGAAACTGTCTTCTTCTCATTCAACTGAAGTTCATTTGATTTCGCCCCCTCCGTCACTTTATGGCTGTGTTTCTATCTCCCAAAATTTTAATAATGGCACCCCGTCGTGTTCGTTAAGCCGCCATTTTGGACACGATGACGGCCTAGGGTGGGGGCTTAACGAAGCCCTGAGAATCAAAACGATCTAAAATTTTTCCGAGCATGGTCTCCAATCAAAACGTCCCTGATTGGCTGAGCACTTATTGGGTCCTTCCCGCCACACAGCCGCAATCAAAGCCGCCATTAGCCTCAATTTAACATAACCTAAGTTACTTAAATTACAAATATTGATAATGTTGGTGAAGGGTGGGTGACTTGTGGGTTAGATAAGCCATTTTTAGTGTTGCCTTCTATAGATTTGTGGTTTTTTGGCAATCTCGTTATCTTGTAGACATTAAGATAAATAGTTATATTTCGGGGGCCTATCACTCAGTAGCGGTTTATCACAACAGTAGCAACTATTACGAATAGCTGTACTATAGTAAGATTTTTCTGCACCTTCGCGAAATAGTGGCGGTGGTTTGAGATTATTTTTGACTACCAATATGGGGTTTTAATAGTTTTTCATAGAGCATTTTTCTTGTCTTGTAGGCATGATTGATTTGACATGTTAGGTCTGCATGTAGCCTCCAGTTTTTTTTTCTTCTTCTGGTTTTTGGAATAATGCTCATTCTCATTAAGTGCAACCGTGTTGACCGACTGAAAGACATTGAATATTTCGTTTACTATGGCAGCACTGAAATGTGGGTTGCAACACGATATGGACTTGGAACTTATGTTCACTTAACAAAATAACGATACATCAACAAGTCATCCTTGCAATCTCTGCAAATAATAAAAATATTTCCCATCCAATATAGGCCTATTCATGTTGAACGGTAGAAAGTTATCAACCTTTATTAAGGCAACACTGAAAAATGTTCATTTTGATCTAGCCTACTTACTCGGAGTCATCTGCATCAATGTCCCTAGAGGTTCAGTTTTTTAAATTCTCCCTTTCCTATGGTCAAATAACACATGGATGTTCCCTATTTTTCTTAAGGGGATTCAATGATCTTATGCTGAACTAATTAAGAATAGGGCATGTACCCCAACCCCTTAAAATATGAAGTTATCAGGATAAAAATAATGTCCATAACCATTAGAAACTTGAGAACACAGATCAAGAGAATGTTGATCGACCATGGATGCAAGACCAGAAAGTCTTAAAGAGGAGTGTTTCATTTAGAGGCTTGGAACATCATGGTCAAGACCCCTGTACTTGGGTGTGTGCTCAATTTGTTTGAAAACCCGTTGACAGATCATAAGTTAATCTGTGGCTGGAATCCACTCCGTCCTATGCTAAGCTGCGAGTACTGGGCACCATTAGTGTTCTGTGACTACTGTATCAATTTCTGAAAATTGTGTCATAGGCCTATGCATAGACAAGTCGCTGAGAATGTTCTCTGAATGGTGAATACCAGTAGGCTAGCCTACTTAGCTGCCTCCTTCACTAGCATTTCCAGGCACCTGGTTAGTTGGTAAAATGAAATAGAAAAATCACTTGAATGATTCAAGTTGTCCTTGATTGCCCTCGACGGACAGTGTACCCCATTCCAGATCTTAGTTCAGAATTAGTTTCCTTGACGGAGTTGGAGAAACAGTCACAATACCTATGGTACTACTAGACCTAGTACGGTACATGTAGATGGAAGCAACCACTATGTAGCTTATGTCCCATTAGTTGGGAGTGTTAGGGAATGGGAGATTGGTTCAACATTTCAGCCTATGTTGTTGTATATTTCATTAATATATGAGATCTAAAAGTGTATCATAGGAATATTAAAGCAAACCATAATATATTACCAGCTGGTCAATTGGATACAACAATTCAATGAAACATTCTGTTAATAATTAGGAAGTGTCGTAGGCAACCAGAGAAGCGACACAAGAAAAAACACCTGAGTCTTCCAGGCAGTTGTCATCAACTGTATTTCACATAGAGAAGAATGACTAAAATGGTTCATCATGAAAAAAACAACTGGTCAATGGCTTGAAAGACAGTAGTAAGGACTTACATGCTGTCAGTAAAAGTGGAGTTAAGAAAGATGTCTGGAATATTTAAATAAGTAGTTGATAGTCATGATTTTTAAAATTACCCTAGTTAATTGCACCTTAATATGATTAGTAGCCTACCGGTATGTGCAAGATTTTAAATGGTAGGTTTTCCTGTGAACCAAAAAACAGCTCTTAACATGGATTATGTTCAGGTTAGGCCTACAAATTATTGGGAGGGAGGTTTATTTTACATACCTGTTGAACATAAAATGAGCTTCTGATTAGAGCTCTGTGGGAATGTTTAAATGGTTTGATGATACAGGATTTATCAATCCTCTTTCTATGCATCTTTTAAAAACATTTTAACAATTCATAAATTACTGTCATCATTGCTAATGCTGTAATCTGTCATGTTTATTTATGCAGCATGAGGAATTAGGAAACATTGGTAGGATTGGTATATTGAGTGGAGATATAGTAGGATAAAATGCAACTGTGTCATGGAAACCTAAGATGTATTTTTATTTCTCAACTTTATTTTCTGTAGACTCCAATACAGCCCACCACCAGGGGGAAAAAAAAAGTGTTGGTGATGTTTAATGAGAGCAAATCTTGAAATACTGTGATTTAAGTGGTTGGTATCAAAAGCTGTATAGGAAAAATGAAAATGTGAAGTCACGCCCAAGTTTATGAAGCCTTCCCAGACTCGGCTGAAATTATCTTCGATGCAAATCAAGTCTCAATAGTTAAAACTTTAGGACGACCTTTGACACGAGCACTATAATAGGCCAACATAGCCTGCAGTAGGTCTTGTGCTACTCTATGCACCTGGGCATGTTTAAAAAAAACTCAGCCTGCAGGTTAATAAGGTATTATATTACTATAAATCTATCTCAAGCAAATCCAAGAAGTTACCAGACTGAGAAACTACATATCAATATTTAAACAAAAAAAGGGTGGCAGTGCAAACTGCACTTTTAATCCTTGCTTCATTAGTTAAACCATAATATTTGTACATAAATACAGTAAGGACTTCACATTACAAACGGCCACTTAAATTATATGCCTTATTAGGCATAACCTACAAATTACATGTCATGAAATTGGTAAATATAAGCAGACAGCAACATCAATATGCAATGGTCTATAATGTAGTTTTATAGTGCACAAAAGGTTATTGTACTGAATGTATTTCGAACTGATGAATAAAACTGGTGGAAACGACAGCCAATTGATTTACATCCATTACATCCAAAGTAGTAGAAACTTTCAGTTGATTGGCAAGAGTGTTGATTTGTAGTACTTTTATTTTCACAAATTTTGATGAACAGTGTCACGCTTCAATTTAAATATAAACGTACATACAATTCCTCATCAATAAGTGATTTGCACTTCATACTGTCATGAACTGGAATAGATTTCTAGCAATTTAATTGATGTAGAAATCTATTCCTCTCGCCACCATATTGGTGATAATTGTAAACAAACCCGCGGGCAGCCAATGGCTGGTAATAATTGCCAGCCAATAACAAGCCAGTATGATGCGGATCATAATTCGCGTTTCACTCTCATTGCGTTTTAACTTGAGGTGAGGAATCAGCTGTTCGTTAACGCCACGGGGTGCCATTATTAAAATTTTGGGAGATAGAAACACACTCTATTAAAAGCCTGTTGCAGCGCCACTTCACTGGTTGCCGCTAGAACCATGTCATCTGCGTAAATATATAACTTTACGTTTGAGGGTAATACTTGTACAACATCTGCCGTAGCAATAATAAAAAGAATAGGGCTGAGGGGATCCCCTTGCACAACTCCTATTGTCTGTCGTATTTCCTTCGATTTCGCGATTACATCCGAAATGACAATGAAATTTTCACTCAGTAACGACCGAACAAACCTCACCAAATAGTTTTCTGTACCTATTAAGTTTTCTAACTTCCTCACTAGTAATTGTCTATTGATTGTAACGAAGGCCTTGGCATAATCCAGGAATACTGCATGTAGTTTACCCCTTTTCCGTGACAAGGCTTCCTCTATGTTAGTTTGTTAACAGGCTGAATTAATTTTAGCACTAAGGTTCCGTAGTTGGCACTCATGAACGTTCACATCAAACCGACTGGCGGAAGCGGGAATAGTCTGTTTTGATTGATTTTCCTCGTGGTGTTGTTGGTTGTTTTGATTTTTTCAGTATTTTGATTGTTTATTTGAATTGAATTGAGAGTCAATCATGCCACTGCAAGGGAGGAAAAATTGCCAAGCACCGGGATGTAAGAATTATAATGATAGTAAGAACAATACGGCAATTTTCATCTTCCTGGTGTTGACCATGTGAAAAACTAGTGGGCAATATGGACTACTCTCGAATAAAAATATATAGAGAATAAATGTGTGCATTTCATCTCTTGTTTGTTTTCTTACCCATTCTCCTTTGCATTGCAATAAAATTTGTTGTTTAGGGCTACGGGGAGGGGTGGTGGCAGCGGGCATGCTAGGCAAAAAGTGAGGTTATGACAATGTAGTGTGTGCATTTGGACAGTTTTCTTTATATTCATCGAATATCCCAACAATTCTGTCGAGTATGAGAGCATTTTTAATTAGCCTAGAGGTGAATTAAGATCTAGAACGGCATAACTGTCTTTCGTGACAAATCTATTGCCAACATTGATATATATCAAAATTTATTATTTTCCTATCTGGACGTATATTTCAGCGACTAGCGAAAGGCGCAGTTATGTTTGTGTTATTTTCATCAATAATCAATAACTCATCGCAGAACATACTGTTCATTTACGCGTAATAAAGGCTACATTCATATGGCTTTTTACTTTTTATGTTGCCAGACTTGCCAGTACAATCCATAGCCTCAGGCGGTGTTCTCTCTCGGAAATTCTATAACCAAAAGTGACAAATCTCTTATACTTACATAATCCTTGGGATAACGGTTGATGCCTTAAATCAAGGATCATATAATAAGAGAGACGACACTCAATGCTAATTTTCTGGACGCTTATATTGGCTAGAATTTCGTAGAATTTCAGGTCCACGTGGCAATGTTTGGGCTACAATGGCTACCAATATCGCATATAAAGTAACTACGATTGACTGTGATCATTACGAACGCACATTACTACGTTCGGAGCCGATTTTTAGTGTCTGACATTGAATCAAAAGCATTCGTTATTGCACCTCAGGAGGCGATATCGTTCCAAAAATGAAATACAAATGATGAGTTTTGGTGTGACATGTTGGTATGATTTCCAAATCCACGAGAACTATTTTTCCATTTATTTGCCTATTTGAAAGCCCACCGGTGCTTATAATACAATATAAATGTTCTTAATAATGACTAAAAGCTGTTAAAAATGATATAATCGAGAGTAATTAGAGTTAGCTTCATTATTCCATCATAACCTCAAAACATTCACTAGTAATGTAGATGAAATGAAATGCTATGTTCATATATTTCATTCTCCCATAAATTCTACCCCCACCCTCCTCTACCGCACGAGATCAATATAACCTCAATATTCTATAGAGTAATGTGGATTCAGGATGAGGAGTAGGTTTCGAGAAATGATAATTACTTTGTGAAAGACAGATTTCATTTATTTGAATACCGCTTTCTGCATGTTTACATTTTGTCTTTTACATTTGATTGTGCAGCTGAAAACAACCTTCAGAGATGTGAATACCAATGGTTAAGCTCGTTGAGAACACAGAAACATATGAGATCTTGAACGTGGTCAGTAGGCTACTTGGATGGTTGATGGCACACTGTTTATCCCTCAACCTTTTCCAAGTCTTCTTGGCTTTCTCAATGGCGGATTCTCCTGCCATCTCATTATCTGAAACACAATGTATTTGCAATGTTCACAAGGGTGCCATACTGAAACACAACCCTTCATAAAAAAAAAGTTGATAAATCAGGGAAATAGTTTTAAAACAAGTCAACCCCTCAGTTACCGACATAAAATATGCAGAATTTTATATAGAAGATACAAGAAGTCAATGGATGCTGCCCTGCACTGAAGCACTGCTGATCGAACTATGCAAGAGGAAGGATATATGGAGTGATTTTTACTGCTCAGATGCCATGATGACCTGCGAGTGGATGAACGCAAACTAGGTACTCCGCCATATGATTACGGGAATGGTAGTGCACGGCTTTCTCCATAATGCTTATCATCGTTGCTAAGAATTTCAAGAAAATGTAGGAACCTTGAAAAGGCTTTATCGTCTGTAGACGAGAATAATAATTTCAGGTGGATCCTAACCTAACACTAATTGTAAGTTTCGGAGCTTGCTAGGATTGCTTACACAATGTGTGAAATCAAATGACAATCACAGTCCGTAATGCGAGTCATCGTATTATTGAACATGTAAGGTGCTAACTTCAAGATTTAGTAAGTAATGACAAGATTTAAGCATTCCAATATAGGTTTATTAAAAAAAAGTTTCAGCAAATGTCTATTACAACACGAGCCCCTTAATTTTATGTGGGTATGTCATTGCATATTATGCTATGTATTTTTTTAAATAAGGCAACAAAGTACTTGAAGCCAAATGAAGTAAAATTTTTGCAGGATTGCACTAGCCGATAGAGGTGAACATAGCAAAATTGTTTCGCACATCACTGGGCGAACAGTTGTTTCACTTATAGGGGTTTGGACATTGTGGTCATCCCAACCCCACATACTTGGTTGTGTGTAAAATTTGCCTGCTAATCTGTTGCAGTGTGTGTATTTGTAATTGGGAAGGAGGCAGCCGAGGAACCACCTTGGAGTTCTAGGATGGGCTAGGTGGGAATTGAATCCGCCCTTTTCAGATTTGCCGCATGAGTCAATGCGTCCTCCATTCCAGTCCTTATTACACTAATATTAAATTTCTTGGCAGAGCAGGGGATTGAACCTTTGGGGGGTCATTCTACGTATCCTAAAACCACTGAAGGCGGTACACTAGACGGACACTTCCACAAGACTAAAAATACATGATATATCATTGCATTCGTCCACTGCAAATCATGCTTATTAAACCATTGGCCTTATGAGGTTTATAATACTGAAAGCTTGATTCCCCTTTGATGTGTGTGTGTTTTAATTTAATTACCGTAGGTGTAACAAGGTTTTAGGATACTGACAAAACCATTGATTCGTCACAGATTATATTCGGCACCATTTGGTGTGTGTGTATTACTTATTATAATTAATTACCACAACTCCTGATTCATTTCAATTAAATTGATTTAATAACAAATAACTATAGTACAGTACTTTTATTAGTTTGTTTTTCACTGTTCCATGGTCAATGTCGATGGTGCAAGTGCTATATTTATTTTTAAACGATAAAATTGTATCTTTTTTTTTTAGAAATATTACATTTTTTTGGTCTAATAACGATTTGCCCTAAAACATTCCCATTTTCGGAATAAAATACGATACATGTTGACATGCATGAAATAACTTTATAATGTTATACATAGCTCCGTCTAAGACATTAATTTATTAAATTCAATGTTTATTAAATAAAGTATGCATGTTCAAACCTACCTTTCCAGCCCATAGCATCCGCAATCAATTTCCACGTCTGGTCCTTGAACAAGTGATTTTTATATTTTGGATCTCCTAAATCATACAGCCATTTCCGCTGCCTCACCAGGTCGATAAAAATGTCATCTTCGACCTGGTAATCACGCGAATAATCAGACATAATAATAGGCTTATTAATTAGTCGAATAATAATCGGAAAAAAGCAAAGGGACGATGAACACACACTAGCAACCAACAGCTGACTTTAGAAGAATGGCGGGTTTTCGACACAACAGCGTGACGTCAATTACTGGCCTGCTCTGATTGGCTATTACTTTCCTGCAGTCGGGTAGTAGGTAGTCGAGGATAAAATTCTCGACTGCCGACTACTGGCTACCGACTGCTGACTGCCAGCTATCGACTGGAACTGCATGTTGTGTATGGTGCCTATAGTACACACGGGGACAACCGCTACTACCGACTGCCAACTACCGACTGCTGACTGCGCATTGTGAATGATAGATAGATAGATAGATTTTTATTAATTCCATTTGATCAAATACATGCATTCAATACATTTTTGATATAGGACACGTCAGAATTTACATGCATAAAATAAAAGAACTAACAGGTATATATTACTAAGATTATAACTATTTATAACTTATTATAATAGCAAATCTTAATAGATACAATCTTATTGCACAACTATTTACACCTCACTCTATTATCATAATATGAAAACTAAATTCTATAAATACAACAACATACAGCTAGGTATTAAAATTAAATTAAAAAAGTAAAATATAGTTATAGATTCCATCACTCCTATACGCTAAAATATTCAACTACTGAGTAAAAACAATGGCACTGCAGATAAGCTTTCAACATTCTATCAAAGATTTTTATTTTTGGGGCCAGTTTTATATACTGGGGTAGTTTATTGTATAATTTAACTCCAGTGTGAAAAGTTCCTTTTTGATATATGCTTGTGTGTGTGTGTGAAATATGAATGTTTTGATTTTGTCTTGTGTTATGCCTATGAACAGCATTGTTTGTTTTAAGAAAAACATCTTTATTCATTAAATTATTTTTAAAAAACATAATACTTTCAAAGATATATATGCAGGGCAGTGGGAGAATGTTTAAATCTTTAAACAGAGGTCTACATGATTCTCTAGAGTTTACATTTGCCATAATTCTAATCGCCCTCTTTTGTATCCTAAACGTGCTTAGTACATCTGGCGACATACCCCAAAATATGATCCCATATCGTAAGTATGAATGGAAATAAGCAAAATAAGTTCAGTTTAGTATTCAGATATTGTATATGTTTATTCCATTTCAAGTCTTGTTGTATCCATAGTCCTAAAAACTTTGTTTCTGATTTATTTTCTATTTGATGACCATTTAATGTTATATTGGGCATCGCAGGATTCCTATTCTGTATAGTGTGGAAATTTAGACATACTGTCTTTTTATAGTTTATTATGAGGCGATTATCTTGTGACCATTTGGTTAACTCTCCTGTAACGGAGTCAGCAGACTGCTGTATGACCTGTTTAGTTTCACCTTTTATTACGAGTGTTGTATCGTCCGCAAACAAAATTTCCTTATGTGAATGAACGTTCTGTGTTATATCATTGATATATAGAAGAAAGAGTAGTGGGCCCAAAACCGATCCCTGGGGTACTCCAAATTCAATAATTCCCTCATTGGACAATGTTTCATTAAGTAATTTGGTTCCATCATCCTTGTGTATCAAGCTTACTATTTGTTTACGCCTTGTTAAGTAAGACTCTATCCATTTATTAGCTAGACCTCTAATACCATATTGATTTAGTTTGGTAAGGAGGATTTTATGGTCAACAACATCAAATGCTTTCGATAAATCCAAGAATAGGCCAGTTACATGTTCCTTATTGTCAATTAATTTCAGTATACTATTACTACATTCGTAAATTGCTGTCTGTGTAGATTTTTCCGTTCTAAATCCATGTTGTGAGTTTGATAATATTTTATTTTTTTCTATGAAACTTATCAGTCTCTTATACATAATTTTTTCCACAATTTTTGCAATACCAGTTGGCAAGGTAATAGGACGATAGTTATCTAATTCATCTTTTGAACCGTTTTTGTGCACTGGAATTACTTTTGATAACTTCAAAATATCCGGGTAAGTTCCTGAGAGAATTGAACTGTTTATTAAGTGCGTAAGTGGATTTATTATATTTTCTGCACATTTCTTTAAAATTGCATCAGGGATGCCATCAATGCCAGCACAGAATTTATTTTTTAGCTCTTTTATAACTATTCTTACCTCTTCACTTGTGACATGATTTATAAATAAAGAATCACTGCATATATTTATTTTATTATTAGAATTTAGTGTATTTACCTGTGATTTATTTATTAATTTTTGTGGAATTTCCAGAAAATAGTCATTAAAAGTGTTTGCTATGTCCTCTGGATTATTAATCACTTTATTATTTGTGGTCAGTGTAATGTTCCTTTGTATTTTAGCAGATTTTCCAGTTTCTTTCTTTATCACGGACCACATAGCCCTGTTTTTAGCCTACTTTCGATTTTTGCAAAAAATGAAAGTAGACTTATGAGATCAACACAGGGCGAAGAAAGTGTGTCTGTCTGTGTGTGTGTATGTGTGTGTGTGAGTCTGTGTGTGTGTGTGTCTGTGTGTCTGTGTGTGTGTGAGTGTGTGTACTCTGAATGTCTGTCCCCCCCTATCAATTCGAACACGGTGAATGCGAATTGAACGAAATTTGGTACAAAGGTAGCACTAGCAAAGGACACCTCAGTGTCATGTTTTATATCGCCGCCATCTTGACGGAAACGTAATGGCGGCCACACAAATGTTCAAAGCTTAAATCAAATTACGACTAACCTAATCATCCGACCTCTACCAAATTTTGCAACAACATACCTTTATGGGGGGAGCATCCTTTGACCACACTAATAAGTCATCAGCGTAATAGTTTGCGGATGGCGGCCATCTTTGTGTGAAAATCGATTCCCCCTATTAATTCGAACACGGTGCAACCGAATGGAACGAAATTTGGTACAGAGGTAGTACTAACAAAAGGCACCTCAGTGTCATGTTTTATATCGCCGCCATCTTGACGGAAACGTAATGGCGGCCACACAAATGTTCAAAGCTTAAATCTAATTACGATTAACCTAATCATCCGATCTCTACCAAATTTTGCAACAACATACCTTTATAGAGGAAGCATCCTTTGACCTAATAACTAGGTCATTAGCCTAATAGTTTGCGGATGTCGGCCATCTTTGTGTGAAAATCAATTCCCCCTATTAATTCAAACACGCTGAAACCAAATGGAACGAAATTTGGTACAGAGGTAGCACTAGCAAAGGGCACCTCAGTGTCATGTTTTATATCGCCGCCATCTTGACAGAAACGTAATGGCGGCCACACGAATGTTCAAAGCTTAAATCAAATTACGATTAACCTAATCATCCGATCTCTACCAAATTTTGCAACTACATACCTTTATGGAGGGAGCATCCTTTGACCAATCTAATAGGTTATTAGCCTAATAGTTTGCGGGTGGCGGCCATCTTTATGTCAACATTGATTCCCCCTATTAATTCGAACACGGTGGAACCGAATGGAACGAAATTTGGTACAGAGGTAGCACTAGCAAAGGGCACCTCAGTGTCATGATTTATATCGCCACCATCTTGACTGAAACGTAATGGCGGCTACACGAATGTTCAAAGCTTAAATCAAATTACGATTAACCTAATCATCCGATCTCTAGCAAATTTAGCAACAACATACCTTTATGGAGGGAGCATCCTTTGACCGAACTAATAGGTCATCAGCCTAATATTTTGCGGATGGCGGCCATCTTTGTGTGAAAATCGATTCCCCTTATCAATTCGAACACGGTGAAACCGAATGGAACGAAATTTGGTACAGAGGTAGCACTAGCAAAGGGCACCTCATATTCATGTTTAATATCCCTATAGCACGTTGTATTTCAACAAGCTACTACAACCAACATTCAATCATACTCCTTGAAAAGGACAAAGAGTTATAACAATACCCATGCATTTAGGAGAAAGTAGGCTATATGTTCTTTACTGAACATCTTGTTTATTAGATGATTGGGAAATAAAATTATCATTATGCATTTTCTTTGCTATTCTTATTACCTTATTTAATATGCTAGTGTATTTTTTGTAGTATAAATTGAATTCAGGTGTTGTGTGGTATTGTTTATATAATTTGTGTAGAAATTTCTTTCTTTGACATGAATTTATAATCCCTGTTGTTATCCAATTGCTAGTTTTGTTATTTTGAACAGTTCTTCGTTTAAAGGGGAATGCTATTTCAAAATAGTGTTTTAGGGTACTGTTAAATGCATTAAATTTATCATTTACATTTTCTAGTTCATAAATTTCTGACCATGTTTCCTTATTTAATAAGTCATTGAAATATGTAACATTTGATTCAGTGAATGACCTGCACTTTGATTTTACTCCATTATCATTATTATTGATTACTTCGGATACTTCAAAACTCATTATTTGTCCATGGTGGTCACTAAAACCCGGACAATAGACTTCTATTGAATGGTGATATTTATCTGTATTTATAAAAATTTGATCAGGAGTGGTTTTACTAAATTTTGTTATTCTTGTTGGTGTATTTACTGTAGGTTCCAGTCTATAGGAAATTAGTAACTGTGTTAATAATTCACAATTTCTATCAAGTTTTAAGAAATCCACATTTACATCCCCACAAATTAGTATATCGAAATTTACTTTGCTCATGTTATTGAGTAACAATTCTAATTTATCTATAAATAAAGGAAACTTTCCTGACGGAGAACGGTATACGCATACAATTATTAACTTAAACTGCTGAATTTTTACGGCAGAGAATTCAAAATCCTGTTCCATAATTAGATAATCATAAGCTGTTATCTGTTCATGATCTAAATTATTTCTTAAGAAGATGCAAGTACCACCATGGCTAATATTAGATCTAGAGTATTTACTAGCTTGTATAAACCCTGGGAATTGAATTAATTCAAGTTGTTCCTCTTTCAGCCAATGTTCTGAAATACATAGTGCTGAGATGTCTTTAAGTTCATTTTTAAGCATTAGATTTATGTAATCAATTTTATTATAAAGAGACTGGACATTCTGGTGGTAAATTTTAAATTTGTTACTTTTGCAAGCTTGTGTTGGTGATTTATTTACATTATTATTATCATAATTGTTATTATTATTGTTGCTAGACAAATCCGAAATACCATTGTTGCACTCCGTTAAATTTGACTTCAAAAGATGTGAATGCCAAACCTCACGTTTGGCTTCTTCTACCAGTTTCCCTGCTTCCACTCTAATGATATTACTGTTGAATTATTCTTACCATTTGAATTTACAATTTTGCAGATTTCATCACTAAGATACTCTTTTCCTAATCTATTTAAGTGTAGGCCATGCCGAGTGTGGAACTTCCTGTCTAATTTACTTACATCTACAATTTGGACATTTGGAAAACTCTTACAAATTTTATGAATTTTTCCATTTGTAGCCTCTATTTCTACATTTACACATGATTTGAGAATTAAATCGTATCTCTGCGGAATGTTTACAATAATGACATTTGTTTTTTGCATGGATGGCAATGTACCCTTTAAAACTTTGATTACCTTTTTACTCTCATTTCTATAGACGTCGTTTGCTCCAGCGATGATCACTGCGTAGTCCTTTGCAGTAAGGGACGCACACTCTCCTATCATCCCGTTCGTGACTTCTGCAATTTGAGCTCCTGGCTTCACTGTCGAAGTGACCTCCATTTCTCGGCTTTTCTCCAATACGCTTGCTGCTACATCTCGCCCGTGGCTATCCGCAAATATCCGCATCTTCCTGGATTTTCTCTTTATCACTTTCTTCTTTTCTTCTTGAGGAAAGTCATCATTTTCTTCGACAAGCACTCCAAATGAATTTCAGACGGGAATTTCAGTTACATGTACTCTATTTATAGGCCTAGGCTTATTCAATCTTACCTTACCAGCAATCACTGTCGACCAAGTTTCCTTGCTTTCCTCTCTGTTTCCTTTTAATTTATTCAACTCTTCCATTAACTTAGCAATATCTTCCTTTAGCAGCTTTATAATTTCGTCTTTTGAGGACAGTTCGTTTCTCAGGTTATGACATTCGCATGACGGTAGCGGTAGGCCTACATTACGACAATCGGTTTCACTTTTCTCCTCATTCAATTTTACCTGAGATCTTGTGATGATTTTATTTGCATTTTTTACTTTTATTTTGCACGACGAGCATAAATCCGTTACGGTTACACAACCTGACGAGACACTAACACTGTTTACTGTCGTCATACTAGAGATCTAAGTTAGCCTAGATGTTTACACCAAATTACACTAAATTTAATTTAATTATTACTACCTAATAGAATTAATCTAATTACCTACCAATAAAGAAGAATGTGAAATACGTGTATCTTCCAATCGGGTGAAGTCTCGTAAAAGCACCACTGCTCTACTTGGTTCAAACAGTGATTGAAGAAGTCACCGAATCTTTGGATACACGTTCCCACAACTTAGTTTATTAAATTATCAACAAGAATTTCTAAATACTATCAATATTCCGTATTACACTTGATCTAAGGAAAGTAACTTTATAGATTTTAAGCCTCTGTTATAATATTTTACCACTTTTATCAAATATTTACACTAGCTGCTATTTCACTACACTTTCACTGTGACGCCATCTTGGAGCTTTAAGCCACCCGACCGCCAACTCCAGCCTCGGAAACCCTCTTTGGAAAACTGGACCAGCCCCGGTTGGAAGATAAACTGCAAATGTCGCAAAGCACAAGTCGAAGCATAAATTAAATTCCAATGTAGGCCTACACAGATAAATGCAATGCATGTATTAGTATTATTACAAATCAACACCACATATATGCAAATGGTCGGTAGTCAGCAACTTGAAGTGTGACCCTGCGTGAGCGCTAGCTCCGTCAGCCAGAGGGACAGAGAGTACAGCGGGCTTGTAGTTCGCATTTTTTTTCCGGGGTTTCAGTTGGAGTTGCTGCGCTCTAATCCGCCTTTCAATATAGCAGAAGCAGAGTGGGGGAATGTTTGTTTGCAGTAGGACTGTGAAGAGGAGCAGCACACGTGAGTTGCTCTTCTGTCCAGTCCTATACCAGACCCAAAACAACTGTGAACATGAGGGAGGAGCCAGATTCAGTCACTCACTCGCGCCAGCCAATAACATAGCGCGGCGTTGCCTAGTTAACTCAACTACCTGGGCTCGCTGTGCCGTACGGAATCGTTATTTCTCTCCGCGCACGAAAATAATTAATTATTCAATTATTTTGATGACCCTAAGTTACAGAGCTAAAAATTTTGAAACTGACTGTCCAAACCGCGTGACGATACGACCAGCCATTCGGGAGATAACATCTGCCCTTGAACTGAAGGCATAATTAGAGAAGGAATGATTTAGGTGTTGAAATATTTAGGTTCACTAGGGTAGATAACGAAGAGTGACGGTATAGCTGTATCAATTCAGTAGTGGAGCTTTAACGAGTGCTGTGAGCTGAAGTTTTGAACTCATAACAATGTCCCTTAGCAAGCCCAGTGGCAGCCGAACAGATTTACACAGCCAGGCAAGAAATATAATTTTCAGGGTATATGGCCTTTAAAAGAAGCTTTCGAGTACAGAAGTACGTGAAAACAAAATCTGATAACCTGTGTTATTGTGGTATCAGCAATTATGTTTTTATTTGTAATTGAGTCGAATAAAACTCACCTCTTCACAGTTTTACCTCACGAGGCACAGTGTAGCTAGTTCTAACCCTGAGACCAGAATTAAATGTCATGATTGAGCCGTGAATCGAATCCGGACCTCACGGGTTGTTGTTGATGGGGCTTTGCGACATCGTGGTCAAGTAGCCCCATGTATTTGGGTGTGTGTGGAATTTGTCTGATAACCTGTGTCACTGTGATGTCTGTACTAGTGTGTGTATTTGTAAGTTAGGTAGGATTTGGGTAGGAAGCGGCCATGGCACGTTAGGTACCATCCCGGCATTTGCCTGGATTAGAAGTGCGAATCCATAGAAAAACCACGTCAAGGATGGTTTAGGTAGGAATCCAACTCACATCTTCCCAGTGTTGCGCTCACGAAGCTGAGTGTACCCCGTTCCAGCCCTCCGACTAGAATTTAATTGCTTGGCAGAGCTGGGAATCGAACCTGGACCTCCTGGGCCACAGCCAAGAATGCTGGTTGCTACACCAGGAGGTGGACACGTGCACAAATAACGTTGGTGTGATATCTTATATCTGCCTCATATCACACTGTACGCACTCCGTTGTGAGCATAGATATTCGTAGGATTAGGCCCCCAGCTCGTACATGTTCTTACATTCGGAGCGCCTTGTGTTCACGGCAGGGGGACGACAGTTAATAGGGTCTGCGTGGGTCGGAGTAAGGCCCTGTACTGGATGTTCTGCCAACCAATGAAGAATTAATTTTAGCACTAAGGTTCCGTAGTTGGCACTCATGAACGTTCACATCAAATCGACTGGTGGAAGGGGGAATTGGCAACTCAAACTAACACTTGGGGCGCTGCGGTCGGTCTGGATAAGTAGGGTAAAAATACTCATTAACACGCGTTTGATATGGAACACATTTTATTTTTCGGTTATAATCAGTAAATGTGGTCCCTAAAATAATGACAGTGTTATTTTTAATTGTATATATGTATAACTGTGCGATAAACGTGATCTAATTTGTGTGTTCCACTGGATTTTATGTGTCAATTGCATATTATCAAGCATCGGTTGTCTGCTGGTATTTGTTTTTGAGCAGTTCGAGTCATGGCGCTGTTACGTTTAAAAGCTATATTTGAGTTTGCTCACTGTACCATAGACTCTAGAAATTATTTGCTGCTTGGTAAGGCGAAGGGATGAGTTTAACTTGTATTAAAGCTCGGGGACCAGCCCCGTGGTGTTGGGGTAGCGCGCCTGCCTCTCACACGGAGGCCCCGGGTTTGATTCCCGGCTCCGTCACGGATTTTAAAACTGACGTTAGGGTTGGAACGGGGTGCACTCAGCCTCGTGAGGACAATTGAGTGAGGCAGCGCCCCGATCACGAAAACCAAGATTAATGGCCGATGGGACCCGATGCACTGATCACGCGTCACCCCAATATCTGCAGGCCAAATGGCTGGGCAGCGGTCGCTTGGTCGGCCTTAGACCCTCATGGGTTGTATAGTGCCAGGGGTTGACTATTAAAGCTCGGGGGACACAAGAATTGCTTGATTTGGATGGTTAGCAGGTGGGTTTGGTGTTGAATATCGGAATGGTAGCAGGTTCTCGCAGAGTAGATATTTATCCTGCGAAGTCAAATTAGGCCTATATGACTCGTGGAATGGCTCGGATATCGCAGAGCGAGGTGATGGCGGTTGGTAGGGTTATTGGAAATGAACTAGGGATCGGGGAAGGATACCTGACTGATGAAGCTTGGCTGGCTAGGTGCGGCTTGGCTCGGTGTAACAATGAACAAGCCATCCTGTGTTGCCCGTATTTATTTGGTATCGTCACCTCTCGGCTAATGCTATCTTTTGGAAAGTGATGAAAACTTATATCCGCAGCCCTCTTATACATCGACTTGCAGCCGTAAACTGAGCAATATACTTTGCTTTTACTCATTTTACACTCTATCAACGAGTACTTAAGTTATTACTTATGTATAAAGACACGAAGAATTTACCACGATCTGCTTACGAATACAAGAAACCATATACAAACAGTCACCACGTGACAAATGTACCCTACTTGGTAAGTTTCTCATTTTTACCGCTAGATGTCATATCAGATAGCTGGAGTTGCCAATAGTCTGTTTTGATTGATTTTCCTCGTGGTGTTGTTGGTTGTTTTGATTTGTTCAGTATTTTGATTATTTATTTGAATTTAATTGAGAGTCAATCATGCCACTGCAAGGGAGGAAAAATTGCCAAGCACCGGGATGTAAGAATCATAATGATAGTAAGAACAATACGGCAATTTTCATCTGTCTGGTGTTGACCATGCGTAAAGCTAGTGGGCAATATGGACTAGGCCTACTCGCGAATAAAAATATATACAGAATAAATGTGTGCATTTCGTCTCTTGTTTGTTTTCTTACCCATTCTCCTTTGCATTGCAATAAAATTTGTGGTTTATGGCTACTGGGAGGGGTGGGTGGCAGCCGGCATGCTAGGCAAAAAGTGAGGTTATGGCAATATAGTGTGTGCATTTGGACAGTTTTCTTTATATTCATCGAATATCCCAACAATTCTGTAGAGTACGAGAGCATTTTTAATTAGCCTAAAGGCGAATTAAGCTCTAGAACGGCATAACTGTGTCGTTCGTGACAAATCTATTGCCAACATTGATATTTATCAAAATGTATTATTTTCCCATATGGATGTATATTTCAGCGCCTAGCGAAAGGCGCAGTTATGTTTGGGTTATTTTTTATCAATAATCAATAACTCATCGCAGAACATACTGTTCAATTACGCGTAATAAAGGCTACATTCATATGGCGTTTTACTTTTTATGTTGCCAGACTTGCCAGTACAATCCATAGCCTCAGGCGGTGTTCTCTCTCGGAAATTCTATAATCAAAAGTGACAAATCTCTTATACTTACATGATCCTTGGTTCACGGAACAGGTCGGGCGTATACTGCGAGCGTAGAGCTGTGTCATCTCCGCTTTGGCAACAGTGCTCAGCTGGACGCACGCTACTGGGCTAGCCCATGTTCACAGTTGTTTTGGGTCTGGTTTCGTGTTGGCTGGGCGCCAGATACTTGTTTCATTTATTACCCCTTATCTTCATGAAGCTAGAGAAGGTCTCAAATGACGAATGTGATAAAGCTGAAACAGATTTGTGAACAGAAAAGTTTGGCCAGGGGTCTCTTATAGTTCAGAAGTTTTCAACATTGTAGCACGACCACTTTTAACACAAGTTGTTTTGTTGTTGCTTTTATCATTCGAGGGGCTTGGACATGGTAGTCACTGAGACCCGTGTACTTAGGTGTGTGTATTTTCTTACGATAACATGTTGTAATATGGTGACTGTATTAATAATATATGTATTACAGCTAATGGTCAAAGCAAACAAAATAAGAAATATAACTACATAACTAGTCACAACAAATTTCCTTCAAGGACTTATTCCTCTTCATGCAAGTAGCAAGGTGATAACGCTCACATGTTTTCTCGCAGAGAGAACAAACACAGTTTATATCAGGTGTGTGAAACTGTAATGTGCGGCAAACTCTGTGGTGAAAACCATGTACCACATATCGGGTAACAAGAAGACGCAATTCGTAATTGGCAACTGACCACTCTCTGTTCATCATAGAGTCAGTAGAGTAAAAATCGCTCCAAATCTCTGCTTTCTTCTGATGATGCTCTCGCAATAGTTCTTGATATGGTGACTGTATTAGTGTGTCTTTGTACTTGAGGTGAGGATTGGGAGGGAGGCAGCCGTGGCCATAAATAAGGAACCATCTTGGCATTTGCCTGCAGTAGACGTGGTAAACCACTTCCAAGATGGCCTAGTTGGGAATCGAATCCACCTCGCCTCAGGATTGCCACATGAGGCTTACCATACTCCGTTTCAGACCTCAGATCAGAATTACTTTTATGGGCAGGGCCAGGAAACGAACCCAGACCTCTGGGGAAAGAACCGAGAATGCTAGCCACTACACGAGGTGGTCAAACAAGAATTGTGTCCAGGCATGTATCTAGGCCTAATGGGTAAGACTAGGGAGTTGTGTGTCTACAAGGTATAGGGGAACTGAAAACATGGTAGCCTTTCTTCCTGGAACTACAAACTGTCATTCACTCATTGAGAACAGTTTCCAGCTAGACTGTAAAGAACCCATTACAGATTTGGGTGCTATTCAGCACTTAGAACAAATACTAGGTACTGAACTCCATTGTCATGCACAGGAATACAATGCTAACTTTCTTACATATTTCGAGTGATCAAGCTAAGGGAACTTTAACCCTCAGTGTAAGAAAAATGTCCCTACGATGCCAGAACAACCCTTGTTCTCTCAGCTATAAAATGCATGTTAGCAGGCTCCACCATCAAATAGGGAGGTACAATTAGACATGCTGCATACATAAAATGATGATTACTAACACAGAAAGACTGAAACCTACAATGAAGCAGCACTCAAAAGGAGCTACGGGCTAACGTACACTACTGAATGAAGCCCTACTGTACTCCTAGGCTTTTACATCCAACAATGTAGTAGGCCTACACCTTGCAGGCTCTTGGCTAAGCATAATAGAGGACCAAAGGGAAGATAACAAAGTAGCCAATAAAGCCTACTATTATTTTGCTGGAGGGTATCTGTATTAATATCTTCTAGCAAGTACACAAACAATATTATCATATATTTCTAGAGCCAACAAACATTCTTTGTCGACTTCTTCGCCCATGCCTAGGATTGTATCAATCCTTGCCTTATTCCCTGGTGCATAGGACACCAGAAGTCACAGCCATGCAGAGTGTATGTCAAAATAGGACCAGGGTCCAAACCTGGGTGCTTCCATCACAAGTCGCTTTGTATCTTTAACACTGTACTTGTAGTATTTGATTGATACAGCTGCATGCATGCAAGTATTAGCATAGATAGGAAAATTATGGACATGGATAGGCCCTACCGCATATCAAACTACTTAAGTAGCCTACCGTTAACTAAACTAAAGCTGATCCTGCATAAAGACTTGACAGAAGTCTTCAGCAAGATGAAAACAATTGTTTGGTACATTTGGCAGGAATAAATTACATATTGTCCAATATGTACAAGACTATCGTACCTATATTCGGATTTTTACGGTACGCGAAAAACAAACAAATAAAAGTAAATCCATAAATTCTGATTAGTCAGTATAATTATACTGACAGAAACTATCACAAAGGTATACATCGTTGTTGTTGTTGTTGTTGTTGTTTGAGTCTTCAGTCTTTTGACTGGTTTGATGCAGCCCTCCATGCTTCCCTGTCCTGAGCTAATCGATTCATCTCTACATAGCTACCACACCCTACATCCGAGGCAATCTGTTTAACATATTCTAATCTCGGTCTACCCCTACAGTTCTTGTCCTCGACCCTTCCTTCCATAACTAAACTTGCTATTCCTGGGTGTCTTAGTATGTGTCCTACTAACCTATCTCTTCTCTTCATTAGCAGTCGCCAGAAACATCTCTCCTCTCCCACTCGTCTTAATACCTCTTTGTTTGTAACCCTATCTACCCATCTGATCTTCATCATTCTCCTGTAACACCACATTTCAAATGCTTCAATTATCCTCTTTTCTGCTGCACCAATAGTCCAAGTTTCACTTCCATAGAGCGCCACGCTCCAGACAAAGGCTTTCAAAAATGACTTCCTAATACCTAAATCTATATTCGATGTCAACAGATTCCTTTTTTGTAGAAATGCTTTCCTTGCCTGAGCCAACCTACTTTTTATATCCTCTTTGCTTCGTCCATCAATGGTTATTTTGCTTCCTAAGTAACAGAAGTCTCCTACTTCCTTCAGCTTTTCACCTGCCAATTTGATGTCCATAGAGGTTTCTGATTTATTTCGGCTGCATTCTAGTATTTTTGTTTTACAATTATTAATTTTCATCATGTATTCTTTCCGTAAGACGGAGTCCATACCATTCAAAAACTCATTCAAATCCTCAGGCTTGTCGGCCAAGATGACGATGTCATCAGCAAATCTCAGAGTTGAAATTATTTCTCTTTGAATCTTCACTCCCACTTTAAATTTTTCTCTAATTTCCTTCATTGCTTGTTCAATGTAAAGATTGAAAAGTATGGGTGATAAGTTGCAGCCTTGCCTAACACCTTTCTGAATATCAGCTTCTCTCTCATGTCCTTCAGCTCGAATGACTACTGTTTGGTTTCTGTATAGATTGTAGATCACCCTCCTATCCCTGTACTTTATTCCAATAGATTTCAAAATGTCAAACAATTTAGTCCAATCAACGTTATCAAAAGCCTTTTCTAAGTCTACAAATGCCATGAACGTTCTCTTATCTTTCCTTATTCTACCTTCCAAAATCAGCCTAAGACTTAGTACAGCTTCCCTTGTTCCTATATTTCTCCTGAAACCAAACTGGTCTTCACCCAACTCCCTTTCTATCTGGCTTTCTATCCTCTTTTAAATTATTCTAGACAGGATCTTTGAAGCGTGAGTAATCAAACTGATTGTACGGTAATCTTCACATCTGTCAGCTCCCACTTTCTTTGGTATAGGGATGATTACATTCTTCTTGAAATCAGGGGGTACCTCACCTGTCTCATAAATCCTACACACCAAGTGAAATAACCTGATCAGACCTTCATCTCCTGTGCAGCGTAGCAACTCAATTGGTATATCATCTATGCCTGGTGCTTTGTTCCTGCTTAAGTCTTCCAAAGCTCTATCAAATTCTGATCTCAATATTAAATCTCCTTTCGCATCCTCATCAATTTCCTCCTCCCTTTCCATTACATGATTCTCAATCTCCTTTCCCTTATACAAACTCTCTATGTAAGCTTTCTATCTCTCAACCTTTTCTTCCCTATCTGTTAGAGGCTTTCCATTTGTGTCCTTAATATTACAGCACTTAGTCTTCTTTTCCCCAAAAGTATTCTTAATCCTTCGATAAGCTGTGTCTACTTTTCCTAATTTCAGACAATTTTCTATACCTGCACATTTCTCTTTCAACCATTCTTCTTTTGCTTCCTTGCACATCTTAGCAATTAAAACCTACCCTACATATCAATTATGTTGTCCCACGTTTAGAGCGAACGTAGCTGTCGCTATTTCTAATAACACCGCTAGTCACTTGTTATTCAATTTAGTATTGGATCCAACATAATACAGATTAAGTCACTAAAAATGGCGTATACTGCAACAGTTGTCGGCATGCGGGCCCAAACAGTAAACAAAACGCACATGGCTGTCTTTGTTTTGATTCGAATCGCCCATAACTGTGTCCCGCGCCTGCCTTAAGCGGCCTACACACATGGGAACCTGGTTCGCCGAACTTGGTTCGGCAAACCAAGTTCTTGGTTCGTCACTCGCTACACACAGCGGAGGGGAATGTGAACAACGGTTCACCATTTCACCAGTTTCATTCCAGCAGTTGGGATGAGTTCTTCGAAGATTGCAGCTGCTATTGTTGTATTAGATGAGTTTGGGGTTTTTACAAGAACTAAGAAGAAAAGATCACAATGGACCAAGCAGTGGCTTCGTGAGAGAGAGAAGTGGTCTCACCTCAATCTCTTATATCACCTTAGGGAGAACAGTGCGAAAGATTACACCAATTATTTAAGAATGACCGAAACAGAATTCAATTATTTATTGGAACTTGTGACACCCTACATATCAAAGCGGGATACTCACATGAGAAAGTCTATATCGGCCGAACATCGCCTCGTTGCTACACTTCGCTACCTAGCTACTGGAAGAAACTCGGAGGACTTAAAGTTTTCGTGCGCCATATCACCACAAACACTGGGGAAAATAATTCCCGAAACATGCATAGCAATTTACAAGACCCGACATAAAGATATGATGATGATGATAATTGTTGTTTTAAGGGGCCTAACATCTAGGTTATCGGCCCCTACCGACATAAAGACTTCATTAAAGTAAGTTTATTACGTTACTTCATTTCTATATTTTATTAACAAAGTTGTTTTCATAATTCATACTCTTTATAACTCCAAAGGAAATTGTTGTTGGCCTGCCAGGGCACACTTTTGATTAAACTAATCATGAATCCTAGCATAACATTTATTGGATATAAATTAATTGGTTGATAAATTACATGAAACGTGTTTTCAAATATATTTATTGGAAACAATCAATACTAATCACACACCCAAGTGTTTTAGAGCGCCGTAAATCGGCTGCAGTTGCCTCCGTAATTCACGAGAAAGTCTGTAGTGGAATCAGTAGTGGCACTTTTCAAAATACCCTACGGAAACTCTGCTTTACTGACTCGATTCTACTTTTGACGAAACTTAGGTCTGCAGTGGGAATCGTGTCGCGAGTCAACAGTAAGAGATTGTTCGACGCTTCGTCTCGCTTATTCCTGTCCCTGTTCTTGTCGCTTTTCACTTTCCATAAACATGGAAACTCTCTATATGCTTCTATGAAGTCCATCAAAAATGAAGGATTCATAAATTGTGCACTATCACCTCAATCCGCCATCGTGTAGCCACGGAAACAACAACGAGGCTCTCCTACTGCAAGCGCCCATGCGTCTGCACTGAGTACTGACAAAAATCGAAATGGCGAACAACGGTTCCCCTCCTCCACACACAGACGAACTTGGTGCGCCCTGCCGGCGAACCGAACAAATGTTTTCCAACCCGATGGAAGACCAAGTTCGTGAGAAATTGTGGCGATCTTGGTTCGTTAAACACCACACACAGGGGAACAAATGACGAACATGGTTCGTGCGAACCAAGTTCGGCGAACCAAGTTCTTGGTTCGTCACTCCCTACACACAGCGGAGGGGAATGTGAACAACGGTTCGCCATTTCACCAGTTTCATTCCAGCAGTTGGGATGAGTTCTTCGAAGATTGCAGCTGCTATTGTTGTATTAGATGAGTTTTTTTTTACAAGAACGAAGAAGAAAAGATCGCAATGGACCAAGCAGTGGCTTCGTGAGAGAGAGAAGTGGTCTCACCTCAATCTCTTATATCACCTTAGGGAAAACAGTGCGAAAGATTACACCAATTATTTAAGAATGACCGAAACAGAATTCAATTATTTATTGGAACTTGTGACACCCTACATATCAAAGCGGGATACTCACATGAGAAAGTCTATATCGGCCGAACATCGCCTCGTTGCTACACTTCGCTACCTAGCTACTGGAAGAAACTCGGAGGACTTAAAGTTTTCGTGCGCCATATCACCACAAACACTGGGGAAAATAATTCCCGAAACATGCATAGCAATTTACAAGACCCTGCATAAAGACTTCATTAAAGTAAGTTTATTACGTTACTTCGTTTCTATATTTTATTAACAAAGTTGTTTTCATAATTCATAATCTTTATAACTCCAAAGGAAATTGTTGTTGGCCTGCCAGGGCACACTTTTGATTAAACTAATCATGAAACCTAGCATAACATTTATTGGATATAAATTAATTGGTTGATAAATTACATGAAACGTGTTTTCAAATATATTTATTGGAAAAAATCAATACTAATCACACACCCAAGTGTTTTAGAGCGCCGTAAATCGGCTGCAGTTGCCTCCGTAATTCACGAGAAAGTCTGTAGTGGAATCAGTAGTGGCACTTTTCAAAATACCCTACGGAAACTCTGCTTTACTGACTCGATTCTACTTTTGACGAAACTTAGGTCTGCAGTGGGAATCGTGTCGCGAGTCAACAGTAAGAGATTGTTCGACGCTTCGTCTCGCTTATTCCTGTCCCTGTTCTTGTCGCTTTTCACTTTCCATAAACATGGAAACTCTCTATATGCTTCTATGAAGTCCATCAAAAATGAAGGATTCATAAATTGTGCACTATCACCTCAATCCGCCATCGTGTAGCAACGGAAACAACAACAAGGCTCTCCTACTGCAAGCGCCCATGCGTCTGCACTGAGTACTGACAAAAATCGAAATGGCGAACAACGGTTCCCCTCCTCCACACACAGACGAACTTGGTGCGCCCTGCCGGCGAACCGAACAAATGTTTTCCAACCCGATGGAAGACCAAGTTCGTGAGAAATTGTGGCGATCTTGGTTCGTTAAACACCACACACAGGGGAACAAATGACGAACATGGTTCGTGCGAACCAAGTTCGGCGAACCAGGTTCCCATGTGTGTAGGCCGCATAAAGGTTGATGCAAAGCATGGCATGTTGGTTGGGTCAAGACCCACTCCCTTCGAGCATACATTTATGGATTGGGCTTCGATCATGAATGTATTTATGCTCGAAGCCCACTCCAATTGGCAACTCCAGCTATCTGATGTGACATCTAGCGGTAAAAATGAGAAACTTACCAAGTAGGGTACATTTGTCACATGGTGACTGTTTGTATATGGTTTCTTGTATTGGTAAGCAGATCGTGGTAAATTCTTCGTGTTTATACATAAGTTATAAGTTTTACTCGTTGATATGAGTGCAAAATGAGTAAAAGCAAAGTATATTGCTCAGTTTACGGCTGTAAGTCGATGTATAAGAGGGCTGCGGATATACGTTTTCATCACTTTCTAAAAGATGCAAATAGCAATAGCCGAAAGGTGACGATACCAAATAAATACGGGCAACAAGAGCGGGTTGGACCACTCACCACTACACTAACTGACAACAGGACGGGTTGTTCACTTACGCCGAGCCAAGCCGCACCTAGACAGCCAAGCACAGTCTCGCCGAGCCAAGCCGTACCAAGACAGCCAAGCCTACACCAGCCGGGGACAGCCAAGCTTCATCAGTCAGGTATCCTTTCCCCGCTCCTAGTTCATTTCCAATAACCCTACCAATCGGCATCACCTCGCTCTGCGATATCCGAGCCATTCCAATACGAGTCATATAGGCAGGGTTACTACCTACCATCCAAATCAAGCAATAGGCTACCTGTCTACGCCGAGTTTTAATACAAGTTAAACTCATCTCTTCGCCCTACCAAGTAGCAAATAACTTCTAGAGTCTATGGTACAGTGATCAAACTCAAATATAGCTTTTAAACGTAACAGCGCCATGACTCGAACTGCACAAAAACAAATACCAGCAGACAACCGATGCTTGATAATATGCAATTGACACATAAAATCCAGTGGAACACACAATTTAGATCAAGTGTATCGCACATGTATACATATATACAATTGAAAATAACACTGTCATTATTTTAGGGACCACATTTACTGATTATAACCGAAAAATAAAAAGTATTCCATATCAAACGCGTGTTATTGAGTAATTTTACCCTACTTATCCAGACCTACCGCAGCGCCCCAAGTGTTAGTTTGAGTCGCCAATACTCAGACCGTAACATAGAAAAAACATGGCGGCCGCAGAAGCCCCACTGCTCCTATTGGGTAACACGAAATCATGACGTACACGGCGGTAATTTGACGTAGGGAAAATGACACAATTGGGAAAATCACTGTTCCATGCATGAAAAAGCTTCGCGAACAACTAACTTACATATCACATAATATTACTAGAAGAAATAGCTGTCCCACAGTAAAAGAAAACAAGTTGTTTTATTAGAAATTTCACGTAACTATATAATAACATTCTCTCTTCGATTTTACTTCACTGCATAGATGAAAATAATGTTATATTTTTAAAAATGGTTTAAAAATAAATTTATGTGAAAGAATTCTCAATTTATTCACTCTTGCGAAAACTATGACAGCATTACTTGAGTTCTTTTACCCTGAGACTGTCAAATATTATAACACAGTAAAGATCAGAGTCAATTGGTAAGGAGGTGGGAGCTCCAATATTCCAGGAATAAGTCAGGTTAAGGTTTGAAGGTGGATGGAGATCATCAAGCTGGACCTAGCTGCAGCCAATGGAAATTGGAGCAAATCAGAACAATAAATAAATGTAAAATATTATTCACCTTACTTGCTGCCGAGTTTCAGTTCGTTGCGCTTGTTTACTTTAACTCCAAGCTCCTCAGTGAGTCTTCATTTTTGTGCCTGGTTCGCAAAATTCTTGCACAATTCCCTGGACACATTTTTATCGTGCAACACTTTGGATTAGTTGTTAACAAATATGTTCGCAAACACTTTAACACATTTTTTAACAATCTTGATCAATGGCACACCACAACTACATTCATCATTTATATTGCTTATAGAGCTCTCTATAAGTTGAGTCCCTAATGCAATAACAGCGTCCCTCTTGTTTTTCGGTTTCAAACATTCAGATTCAAAGGTGCTGCTTATGAGTACCTGAACAAGTCTATATATATCACAAGATGGCAAGATGGCATCACAGTGAAAGTGTAGTGAAATAGCAGCTAGTGTAAATATTTGATAAAAGTGATAAAATATTATAGCAGAGGTTTAAAATCTATAAAGTTACTTTCCTTAGATCAAGTGTAATACGGAATATTGATAGTATTTAGAAATTCTTATTGATAATTTAATAAACTTAAACTAAGTTGTGGGAACGTGTATCCAAAGATTCGGTGACTTCTTCAATCACTGTTTGAACCAAGTAGAGCAGTGGTGCTTTTACGAGACTTCCCCGATTGGAAGATACACGTATTTCACATTCTTCTTTATTGGTAGGTAATTAGATTAATTCCATTAGGTAGTAATAATTAAAATAAATTTAGTGTAATTTGGTGTGTAAACATCTAGGCTAACTTAGATCTCTAGTATGACGACAGTAAACAGTGTTAGTGTCTCGTCAGGTAGTGTAACCGTAACGGATTTATGCTCGTCGTGCAAAATAAAAGTGAAAAATGCAAATAAAATCATCACAAGATCTCAGGTAAAATTGAATGAGGAGAAAAGTGAAACCGATTGTCGTAATGTAGGCCTACCGCTACCGTCATGCGAATGTCATAACCTGAGAAACGAACTGTCCTCAAAAGACGAAATTATAAAGCTGCTAAAGGAAGATATTGCTAAGTTAATGGAAGAGTTGAATAAATTAAAAGGAAACAGAGAGGAAAGCAAGGAAACTTGGTCGACAGTGATTGCTGGTAAGGTAAGATTGAATAAGCCTAGGCCTATAAATGGAGTGCATGTAACTGAAATTCCCGTCTGAAATTCATTTGGAGTGCTTGTCGAAGAAAATGATGACTTTCCTCAAGAAGAAAGTGATAAAGAGAAAATCCAGGAAGATGCGGATATTTGCGGATAGCCACGGGTGAGATGTAGCAACAAGTGTATTGGAGAGAAGCAGAGAAATGGAGGTCACTTCGACAGTAAAGCCAGGAGCTCAAATTGCAGAGGTCACGAACGGGATGATAGGAGAGTGTGCGTCCCTTACTGCAAAGGACTACGCAGTGATCATCGCTGGAGCAAACGACGTCTATAGAAATTAGAGTATAAAGGTAATCAAAGATATAAAGGGTACATTGCCATCCATGCAAAACACAAATGTCATTATTGTAAACATTCCGCAGAGATACGATTTAATTCCCAAATCATGTGTAAATGTAGAAATAGAGGCTACAAATGGAAAAATTCATAAAATGTGTAAGAGTTTTCCAAATGTCCAAATTGTAGATGTAAGTAAATTAGACAGGAAGTTCCACACTCGGCATGGCCTACACTTAAATAGATCAGGAAAAGAGTATCTTAGTGATGAAATCTGCAAAATTGTAAATTCAAATGGTAAGAATAATTCAACAGTAATATCATTAGAGTGGAAGCAGGGAAACTGGTAGAAGAAGCCAAACGTGAGGTTTGGCATTCACATCTTTTGAAGTCAAATTTAACGGAGTGCAACAATGGTATTTCGGATTTGTCTAGCAACAATAATAATAACAATTATGATAATAATAATGTAAATAAATCACCAACACAAGCTTGCAAAAGTAACAAATTTAAAATTTACCACCTGAATGTCCAGTCTCTTTATAATAAAATTTATTACATAAATCTAATGCTTAAAAATGAACTCAAAGACATCTCAGCACTATGTATTTCAGAATATTGGCTGAAAGAGCAACAACTCGAATTAATTCAATTCCCAGGGTTTATACAAGTTAGTAAATACTCTAGATCTAATATTAGCCATGGTGGTACTTGCATCTTCTTAAGAAATAATTTAGATCATGAACAGATAACAGCTTATGATTATCTAATTATGGAACAGGATTTTGAATTCTCTGCCGTAAAAATACAGCAGTTTAAGTTAATAATTGTATGCGTATACCGTTCTCCGTCAGGAAAGTTTCCTCTATTTATAGATAAATTAGAATTGTTACTCAATAACATGAGCAAAGTAAATTTCGATATAATAATTTGTGGGGATGTAAATGTGGATTTCTTAAAATTTGATAGAAATTGTGAATTATTAACACAGTTACTAATTTCCTATAGACTGGAACCTACAGTAAATACACCAACAAGAATAACAAAATTTAGTAAAACCACTCCTGATCAAATTTTTATAAATACAGATAAATATCACCATTCAATAGAAGTCTATTGTCCGGGTTTTAGTGACCACCATGGACAAATACTGAGTTTTGAAGTACCCGAAACAATCAATAATAATGATAATGGAGTAATATGAAAGTGCAGGTCATTCACTGAAACAAATGATACATATTTCAATGACTTATTAAATAAGGAAACATGCTCAGAAATTTATGAACTAGAAAATGTAAATGATAAATTTAATGCATTTAACAGTACCCTAAAACACTATTTTGAAATAGCATTCCCCTTTAAACGAAGAACTGTTCAAAATAACAAAACTAGCATTTTGATAACAACAGGGATTATAAATTCATGTCAAAGAAAGAAATTTCTACACAAATTATATAAACAATACCACACAACACCTGAATTCAATTTATACTACAAAAAATACACTAGCATATTAAATAAGGTAATAAGACTAGCAAAGAAAATGCATAATGATAATTTTATTTCCCAATCATCTAATAAAAACAGGGCTATGTGGTCCGTGATAAAGAAAGAAACTGGAAAATCTGCTAAAATACAAAGGAACATTACACTGACCAGAAATAATAAAGTGATTAATAATCCAGAAGAAATAGCAAACACTTTTAATGACTATTTTTTGGAAATTCCACAAAAATTATTAAATAAATCACAGGTAAATACACTAAATTCTAATAATAAAATAAATGTATGCAGTGATTCTTTATTTATAAATCATGTCACAAGTGAAGAGGTAAGAATAGTTATAAAAGAGCTAAAAAATAAATTCTGTGCTGGCATTGATGGCATCCCTGATGCAATTTTAAAGAAATGTGCAGAAAATATAATAAATCCACTTACGCATTTAATAAACAGTTCAATTCTCTCAGGAACTTACCCGGATATTTTGAAGTTATCAAAAGTAATTCCAGTGCACAAAAACGGTTCAAAAGATGAATTAGATAACTATCGTCCTATTACCTTACCAACTGGTATTGCAAAAATTGTGGAAAAAATATGTATAAGAGACTGATAAGTTTCATAGAAAAAAATAAAATATTATCAAACTCACAACATGGATTCAGAACGGAAAAATCTACACAGACAGCAATTTACGATTGTAGTAATTGTATACTGAAATTAATTGACAATAAGGAACATGTAACTGGCCTATTCTTGGATTTATCGAAAGCTTTTGATGTTGTTGACCATAAAATCCTCCTTACCAAACTAAATCAATATGGTATTAGAGGTCTAGCTAATAAATGGATAGAGTCTTACTTAACAAGTCGTAAACAAATAGTAAGCTTGAGACACAAGGATGATGGAACCAAATTACTTAATGAAACATTGTCCAATGAGGGAATTATTGAATTTGGAGTACCCCAGGGATCGGTTTTGGGCCCCCTACCCTTTCTTCTATATATCAATGATATAACACAGAACGTTCATTCACATAAGGAAATTTTGTTTGCGGACGATACAACACTCGTAATAAAAGGTGAAACTAAACAGGTCATACAGCAGTCTGCTGACTCCGTTACAGGAGAGTTAACCAAATGGTCACAAGATAATCGCCTCATAATAAACTATAAAAAACAGTATGTCTAAATTTCCACACTATACAGAATAAGAATCCTGCGAAACCCAATATAACATTAAATGGTCATCAAATAGAAAATAAATCAGAAACAATGTTTTTAGGACTATGGATACAACAAGACTTGAAATGGAATAAACATATACAATATCTGAATATTAAACTGAACTCGATGTGCTTTGCGTTACGTATTTTGAAAACCTGCACTAGCATGCACACATTGAAAAATACTTATTTTGCGTATTTCCATTCATACTTAAGATATGGGATCATATTTTGGGGTATGTCGCCAGATGTACTAAGCACGTTTAGGATACAAAAGAGGGCGATTAGAATTATGGCAAATGTAAACTCTAGAGAATCATGTAGACCTCTGTTTAAAGATTTAAACATTCTCCCACTGCCCTGCATATATATCTTTGAAAGTATTATGTTTTTTAAAAATAATTTAATGAATAAAGATGTTTTTCTTAAAACAAACAATGATGCTCATAGGCATAACACAAGACAAAATCAAAACATTCATATTATCACACACACACACACACACACACACAAGCATATATCAAAAAGGAACTTTTCACACTGGAGTTAAATTATACAATAAACTACCCCAGTATATAAAACTGGCCCCAAAAATAAAAACCTTCGATAGAATGTTGAAAGCTTATCTGCAGTGCCATTGTTTTTACTCAGTAGTTGAATATCTTAGCGTATAGGAGCGATGAAATCTATAATTATATTTTACTTTTTTAATTTAATTTTAATACCTAGCTGTATGTTGTTGTATTTATAGAATTAAGTTTTCATATTATGATAATAGAGTGAGGTGTAAATAGTTGTGCAATAAGATTGTATCTATTAAGATTTTCTATTATAATAAGTTAAATAGTTATAATATTAGTAATATATACCTGTTAGTTCTTTTATTACCGACAGTAGTGGCTACGCTGGCTAAAGCGCTGCGTTAGGCCATGGGGCCAAGCTCTCTGCTGACTCGGTAGTCGCGTGGGTTCGAGCCCCACCGTCGGCCGTCCTTGAAATGGTTTTCCGTGGTTTCCCATTTTCAACACCAGGCAAATGCTGGGACGGTACCTTCTGACAGGCCACGGGCGCTTCCCTCCACATCCTTGCCCAGTTTCATTCATCTTCATCCATTCCATCTCTCATCCCGACACGCAGGTCGCCCACGGGCGTCAATTAGGAAGACCTGCACTCGGCCTCTCAGGAGGCCACACGAAATAAAGTTATTTTATTTTATAGATGTAAATTCTGACGGGTCCTATATCAAAAACTTATAGAATGCATGTATTTGATCAAATGGAATTAATAAAAATCAATCTATCTATCAATATAAACCCATCAAAAACGAGGAAGGACTCTTCAGCCCACCCCTGTTAAGTTCACTGAAGTAAGACAGAAGCTTCTTGTCACAATCAAGGATTAAATCTTCTTCGGATTGTAGCACTTCTTTACACCGAGTGCACTTTCCACTCTTTACCGACTTGGCTAACACTGTCATGCTCGTGTAACTAGCAATGCATACAATTATCTTCTTTGCTTCAAGCGGAATCGAAACTAATGGTTTTTCATCCAGGGCAGACTGAAATTTATCAAGGTTCTCGACTACTTTTTCTTGGTTGAAAGTAACTGTCAGGTCCTTGAGAGTAAATTCCCCTAACGTTGCCGACTGAAGTTTTAGTTAACTTAATACCATGAGTCTCCGTTCAGATTGTAGCACTTGTTCTACTGAGACATTATATGTGCATCCACTTAATCTTCTGTATGCTCCGAACCTGCTTTCTAAGCCATCTGTCTGTAGCTTAGCTGTCAGGATGTAGGACCACTTATATGTATTAACAAGTAGTTCCGTGAAGAACTATACAGCCTATTTTCATATATCCTGATAATGTTAATTGCCTCTATCAACATACAAAATTTCAGTTTAATTTCTGTAACGGATTCGTAGATATTGAGAACTGTCTAAATATTTCAGATGGTCGCCAGGTTGGATTTTTATTTTTGTACTATTACATTAAGATTATTGTGTACGTGTGGTATTCAAACTTCAATCGCATGATTAGAACACAAGAAGTAAACACGAGATTTTAAAATTACGCACAGCAGCCATCTTGTGATTATGCAAACAATTGAAATAAATTAGATGCCAGTGGATCCACATTTGTATAAGCATTTAACGTGCAACGTTTCACGGCACTCGGATAGTTAATTCGCGAGAAACGTCCATTTAAATATTTATACTTCGCGTCGCCGCATGTTGGATTTGTGCTCACCAGGTTACTGAAAGTCCTATAGGCGAACATATGTTCATAGTCTCTATTGTACCCGATTGTCACCATGTGGACCATGTGTTCGTATCCCAACTAGCTCACGGTCTTTCGAGGTATGGGACGTTCATGCCCACAATACGACCACATGTTCAGGATTTGAGTCTACCAGGTAACTACTCTACAGGAAATACACAACATTCCTATGAATAAAACATTTACTGGTCTAAAATCATGGCTGTACAACAAATACAAAACAAAGGACAAATTACAATTAATTCCCACAAATAAATAGGGTTATTCTGTGAGCTTTCTCCTTAAAAATAGCGCTACAATGCACTCAAACCTACTTCTAATATCCTGTCAATAATAGTTCAGATTACAAGGTTTTTATAGTGTTCGTCATGTGACACAATTTTATTTAATGGAAGTATCTTAACACAAAAACCACATGTCACAAACATGAATTTCTAAGACATTATTCCGTCTTCTACGACATTTACTTTAATTATCATTACTTCAATGTTTCCTACATTTATTAGCAAATATTTTTGTTGTGTCGTGCGAATCATCTTCCTTCTTTCCATCCCTATGAACGCTCTAGAAAAATGAGTCATGCTTCTTAATCATAAAATAAACATAAACATGGATAGAATATTTATAGTTTCACCATATAACGATTATCTGGGTCTTGTCGGACTTATTATAGATACAACTGTGTCATGTTCTGGGAAAAACACATACCCGTTTTTCCTAAATTAGCATAAACTGGCAAAATGCACTTTAAAGAAGATGCCTACATTACTTTGGTTCAGCCTTCCCCCTCAGAGGATAACTTCGCCAAATATCATCAGATTTCTATGGTTCAACCACGTATGTGAGTTGCCATACACCAATTAATTCCATTTGCATCACTAAAATACTCATATTTTAATTGCATTATTGAATACCGAGACCTCTCAGTGTCCTATTGTGACCGTAATTGACAAGGGATCGGTCGAGCGACCTCTCTCCCCTCAGCAGGTCATAAAATTAGTTCCAGACAGCTCTCCAAGATGGCTGCCACGGAAATGGTCTATATTTCCTGTCTCTCTCTACCTTCAAGGCCATCCTTGTTTACAATTTTATAACAATAAAGATCCGCTAGGCATGGTCCTAAGTAATTGAGTCATTTAATTAATTAGCACCTAACTTTACAGTGTATTTGGGCTCAAATGGCTCCTATTAAACATTCATGGCAGGGGTGGAATTCTAATGATAGCATTGCCGTTCTAAGGTGATTACTGTGGCTTATAAAGACGCGCATCATAATGAAACCCCATGGTTATCATCAGCAGCTGTCATTACATATATATATATTTTGGAACCACGTTCCTCGTCGACGAATATGATTCTACCTCTCGGGCAGACCATAAGTAAAAATGCTCACCGCGCCTCGCTGGGCGTCCATAGTGGCTATAATTCAATGCAAGCGTTGGCAATAGACAGACTCTATCCAAATCGCTGCGTAATACATACAGTATGCACAAAGGCGATACTTCTCGAAGATTAAGCCCATTTTCACCTCACGCGCAAGCTATACTAGTCTTTCCCGTGCTTATCTTACGTAAATCACTGGATTCTACGTTAATCTGCACGCTATATGCGGCTAAACAATATTTCACATATATGACTCCATTATCAAGGTACCTGCGTTCTTCATGTTATATTATTTAAGCCAAAGCTTTACATAGCTCCTAACACAAATGTATAAATATACTGGCTTACTTTAATTTCACATATTCATTCAAAATTTTCACTGACACTGAGAAAAGCTCTCGTATTCGCGATATTCCACACTACATTCTTTACTGTTTACCAAATGACAGTATCTTAAATTAGACATGACACTATTTGAACATTACTTAGGCTAATTTTGCCCTTACTTTATGGTTGCCGACCCCAGTTATTATTATTATTATTATTTTAACGTTTAGATCCATCACTATTTTTGACCTACATGGTCCTAAGCAAATCACCTTCAAAGTCATACTTTATTCAAGACGAGTGGTGAAAACTCGTTCAGTAAGTGACTATTACTTCTTTAATTTCAAAGTGATTAATCGTTACATGGTGAACTATGCCATTATAATGTTATTATTTGCATGTTTACTCACGTTTCCTTCTGGCTGGAAAGTACCAGTATCTCCGCCTGAGCTCTACCATGACGATTGACTTAATCCATCATGATATCCAATACACAACACTGAGATTCACACTTTTTACACATGATGCACATATTACCACAAGTGGCCTTTACCACTGATAAACACTGAATATTAAACATTAAACACATTAACACTTTAAATTATTATTTCACAATTTATACACTTCATCTATCATTTCACATGTTGATCCTTAATCTGGATTTCACCTACGCTTGACCTCAGAGATGCGATGACTTACGATAACCGCTGGTCTCCGTGAAATCTAGTAGCGTTTTTATAGATGTTCGATCCTAGTTCCCTGCACTCCCGTTTACCTCACTGTCCTGGATAGGTGGCAATAACTTCCACTCTCCCATCACTGGAGTGTTCCTAATGCTGATGTCATATAATTGACAATACCTTCCGGTATACGAACTGTTCCAAACATTATCAGTTCCTATTCGCTGTAGCGAATTTATATCTGTGTCAGATAATAAAGCAGTATCTGCACTTTGTTACCTTATGCACTTCATTATCACTGATGAAGCTTACAATTTGCCTCCATTGTCTTCAACGGCGGTACGCTGATATCTTAATAATTGGCGTGCTTACTGCAGAGCGCTTGTAGACAAAGAACTAACTTCCAACTCGAGCGACCGTCTGACGTCTTCAACTGCTTTCCACTGAACCATCACAGACGTGTAACTGACTTCGACTGACCATAACTGACCCTTGGCGTAGGGTGCTCTCCCCTTATATTGGTTTCTTGCGCAAAATAGTTCACGGGACACGTGAGAGCGACTCCCTTCTTGAAATACTCCGTCTTCAGCCGAAATAACAACTGCATCTTGTTTATCTAGGCGTGGAGGTTTTAAAAACACTCGCGTGCCGGCGATCGCTTCGGCCAATTAATTACAATTAATTGCCTTAGTTCAGCGCGTGGGACGCTACGGTGGGGATTTCCCGCTGGTTGGTTAAAGTATTCATGCTCTCGAGCGTGAGTTAGGTTGTAATGCGGTCATTTTGAGAAATAAGCGTAATTTTAGGTGAAAAACCACTTCTAAATTACTCCTCCGTGAATACATTCATCTATGTGTATGTTCCATTGCATTACAATGCTCCATTTATCTGTAATTAATTAATTTCTTGTGGGCTTGGTCCCGCCAAAGCTTCGCCCGTTGTCGACCGGTGAACTCCCGGGTCATTAATTTTGAGCTGTCTGACCGCCCTAGACAGAAATAGTTCCGTAGGCGCCAAGGCTACTCCGCCTACTTTTAAAAGTCATTTGTCAGACTTCAATACTAGCCTCTTTCGACTTCGTATGCACTGAAAACGTACATTTCCTTGCATTTTGCTTACAATTTCTCCTTTCAATTGCTATGATTTGCACCTAAATAATCGTGAAATCACGCTAGACTATTATGTGTCAGTAGACCTCTCATTGCTCTGTGGGTTCCATATAATGGCTCCCCCTTAGAGACCACTGGTTCGACCTTAGGCATAACCATTTGCCTGGTCTTCTCTGATAAGGCCCTGAGTTCGATACCAGACTGCCGTGACCAGTTGGGCACATCTTTCTCCTGCTAAGTTCGAAAAATTCATTTCATAAGTGAATTTTTCGGGCCTATCAGCTGGTATCAACTCCTTGCAGTGTTTGCTTTAAGCGGTCATTGCTCTTGGCAATGGGCTTTCACGTTTTCCCACTCCACTCTTGTCTGCTGTCTCGTAGACTTTCGTTTTCCTGTCTCAATTGTTCATTCATCTCCTCTAACTCTACAGCGGCTCCCTTTAACTGGTCGTAAAACTCCTGCAGTCGACAGCTGCATTCTCCCCTCGTGTCCGCTGGGCTGGCGAGCTGTTTCCTTTTCTTCGACCCTTCTCGAGTCTGCAAGCTTTTCTCCGGAACCTTTCCGTGCATACGTAATGATTCCTCGTTCACTTGGGTGTGTGTAGCTTGCTCTTCTCTCGCTTCATAGTCTTCTGGTGGACTATATAACTTCAGATTTGCGGCATTTACCACAACTTCTCTACCTGTTGCCTCATCTTTAATCCGATAAGCGTTATTCTGCAGATCCCTTATAATCAGGTAGGGTCCGAGATAAGCGTGCTGAAATTTCTTATATTTCCTGCTCTCTGGATCTGAACTGGCGGGTTTTTTCAATAAGACGTATTCTCCCACAAGTAGCGGTCTATGATAACGTTTTCTCCTGTTTCTCCGCTGTCGTTTATCTGCTTGTTTCTTGAGATACTCGAACGTCCTCTGGATTCTCAACTCACGTCCAAGTTGTGCATCGACGGGTGTCTGGATGACATTATTCCATGGCCTCTCGGGTCTTCTGTCGAGATGTAGACTCACTGGCACCTCTCCTGTAGCTTCGTGCACAGTATTGTTGATACAATATTCAATAATCTCAAGCACGTCAATCCATTTCCAATTCTCAGTAGAGCAGTATATCTTCATGTATTTTTGCACCTCCCTCATAACTCTCTCAGCTGAGTTCGACTCCGGGTGCCTAACCGTGGACAAAATCTGTCTTATGCCCAGATTTTCCAACTCCCTGCGAAATTCTACGCTGGTAAAACAGCTTCCGTGATCCGATAAGATGTTTTCTGGCTGTCCTAATATAGGAATGATTCTTTCCTTCAGCCTCTTAAGTACTTGTTTTGTACTGGTTTTCTGAATTGGACACAGGACTACCATTTTGGAAAACACGTCTAGTGCAACTAGGATGTGTTTATTTCCTCTTCTAGCTCTAGGCAGGGGCCCAAAGTTGTCCAGCGCCAGAAGCTGACATGGCTTCTCTGGTAAGAGTGGTATAGGTTTCTGCCTCATTAAGTACGAGTTAGGCTTTACTCGTTGGCACATATCACATGTCCTGATAGTATTTCTGACTGTTTCTCTAAGTTTAGGCCAAATAAACGCCTCTTTAAGCAGGGCAACAGTCTTATCTACACCTGAATGTCCAAAAGCTCGGTGTGCTAGCCAAACTAGCCTTCTCTGCAATGCTGGTGGTACAACAATCCTAGGTTTTGTGTGGTTAGAGTCGCTCCATTTATGTAGCATCTGGTTAAACCATAGATATTCCGTTGAAAGTGCTTCAGCTTCCACATACATCGGGGTTCCTCTATTCAGCTTTCCCTCGAAGTAATTTATCATCAACCGTATCCAGGGATCTTCACGTTGAAAAACGGTGATGTTCCTCAGATCATCTAAGGTCTTCTGATCTCTGTCTTCTATTTCAATAGCTAGAGTTTCTTCTTCCTCTGCTGTAGGGTATCTGCTTAGCAAATCAGGTATGATATTGTCCTTCCCCGGGCAATATTCTATTTCCACTTGAAATTGTTGTATGTATAGGGACCACCTTGTCAGTCTTTGACTCGACAAGTCAGTTTTCAGCAGGAACGTTAGGGCTTTATGGTCTGTTCTCAAAATAATTCTAAAACCATAAATCAGCTTGTGCCAATACTGTAATGCATACAGTATCGCAAGTAATTCGATCTCCGTGACCGTATAATTCTTTTCATTAGGCCTCAACCTTCTACTGATGAATGCGATATAAGTTCTCTCCTCTGGCCTGTCCTTATTTTCCTGATACAACATAGCTCCAATGCCTACGAAGGATGCGTCAGTCTGGATGATAAATTTCTGAGTGTAGTCAGGATATCCCAATTTCACATAATCTAACAGCATCTGTTTAGATTTCACGAAGGCTTCCTCGCATTGCTCCGTCCATCGCCATCTTCCTCCCTTTTTAAGTAAGTCTTGGAGTGGTGCTACAGTCTCGGTGTACTTCGGACAATGGTTCGAAAAGAATCCAATAACGCCTAGATATTGCCTGACGTTCTTCACCTTCGTTGGTCTCGGGAAACGTTTTATAACTTCCAGTTTTCCCGGATTAGGCCTAACTCCTTGTGCATCGATTACATGACCTAGAAATTTAACTTCTCTCTGAGCAAAGTTAGACTTCTTTATATTGACCTTGAAGTTAGCCTGACTTAGGTCATGTAACAACTTGCGTAGATCTCTGACATGTTCTTCAACTGTTTCAGAGGTCAGTAGTATATCATCTACGTAGCATATGGTTGTAGCTTTTACTTCTTCGGATAGGTTCCTATCTAGCGCTCGTATCAACGCTGAACCTGCTGTTTTTAATCCAAATGGAAGACGGACGTAGGAGTACGTGTGCTGGTCAAATAAAAATCCGGTTAACAGACTTGTTTTCTCTTCCAGAGCAAGATGGTGAAAACTTGCCGTTAGATCAAGATTTGAGAATACAGTCTTTCCTTTGAACCTTCTGAGTACCTCCTTAATGGGTGGAACTGTATCAAATTCCGGTATAACCTTGGAATTCAAATTTCGTAGGTCCAGGCATATCCTCACACTTCCATCCTGTTTCGGTACAACTACCAGTGGGCTGACATAAGGTGTGGCTGTCTTTACAATGACGCCTGCTTCTAGCATTTCTTGTATCGCTTCTTTGACCTTTAAATAATGTTTCTCAGCTACAGGATACGGCTTCTGTTTGAATGGCGTCCAATCGCTGACTTGAAACGCATACTGGAAATTCTTGATCCGGCCAGGTCTCGAATCGAAGACTCCTTTATACTCGAATAGCAGTTCCCTTAGCATTTTCTTATATTCTGGACCAAATTTAGCTTCCTCAATCTTCTCTTCCAGGCATTCTTCAAATTTTGGTTCGAGATCTTTTTCAATGTCTGCGGCCAGTGTTGCCAACTCTTCCTCAATATCTTCTATTGTCGACACTGCCTCCCCAGTCATATCTCCGTATGTATGCCATACGTATTCTTCTTGTCTCGCTTCATTATGCCTTAATGAGAGTTCTAAGTCTTCCTTTCCCTCACTTGCGCGAAACATTACAATGTCTTGCGAGAGATCTATAATAACTTTATACTCTCTTATGAAATCCATCCCAACAATAAGGTTATATGGCAGCTTATTTACAAGTAGGAAGCTCTGTGAGAATGTAGAGTTCCCTATCTGCAGATCTAAAAATACTTGGTATCTGCATATCATAACTTTGTCTGGTATGACACCTTTTATTTTCACGCTTGAAATGGGTATTTTCAATACGTGGATTTTACTTTGGATTTCATTGTATAATGCCTGGGTTATCAAACTCACTGTTGATCCAGTATCGATGAGACTTCTTACTTTCGTTCCCGCAATGTTTACAATAATAATAGGTAGTTCCCTTCTTACATTGACCGTTCTTTCATCGAGGTCTTCGATAAGCTCCTCAGGTTTGGCAATCCAGTTAATAACATTTACTGTACTCCAGCCTGAACCTATCTCTCTCTGGTCATTTAAAATTGGTGTTTTTTTTTTTCAATTGCTCCATTCTTTGTGGAGTTCTTCTGCCTGTCTTCATGCTGTTGAAGTTCCAGACTTTTGGCACCATCATCATTTTGATATATGTCGGGTGACCTTCTATTTCGAATCGCTTCATCCCAGTGAACTCGCGATTGTCTTGGATCATCTCCGCGCTCTTCCATGTATCTTAAAGATGCATGATAGCGTTCTTCCGCCTCTTCATCGAACCCACGACTCTGCTCTTGGGATCTCCATCCTTGGTTATTCCCATTTCGGCCGTAATTTCTTCTGTTGTCCAGCTGCTGGTCTCTGGTACCACGCTGATTCCAGTTTTTCCTTCCTCGGTTACCACGGTTCGAACCTCCTCGATACGCTGGCCTCCAATTCTGGTTTTCGCGTCCTTCGCGCTGCCAGTCAGATTTTTCTGTTTCGGTGCTTGTAGACTTGGATTTCGTCTGCACCTTCGTTGGCTCGATCGGCGTATTCGTCATATTAACCTGTTCCACATGTCGGCGTTGTCTTGCGTGCTGCACTGTGGTTAAATCAAGTTGTCTCAGCACCTCCTCCATATCGATTGCAGTTTTGGCGTTTGCTGAGATTAGCAGGCGCTGCACTTCATACGGCAGCTGCTTAGCTATTGCTATGCATAAGTCTGACTCTCTGAGTCCTTCGTCGAGCTCGCGAAAACGGCATAATTGGTTCACAAAAAACTCTCCGTACTTGGTCGGGTTACTAGTACTGTAACGCCTGGAATACAAGTCCAGTCTGAGATTTTGTTGTACGCTCGCGTTCCAATACCTGCTTAAAAATGCTTGGCGAAATTCCTCAACGGTGTCGAACGTGTACCTAAAACTTCTAAACCATAGAGCACACTCTCCTTCGGTGAGTTTTTCAATCGCTCTCAACCTGCGCTCTGGCGGTACTTTCGCATCATTCAAGTACTCGGAAACTTCTTTAAGCCAGTACTTGGGTGTCATATTAGAATTACTCCCAGAGTATTTCTTTGGTTTTTCATCACTAGCCCTTATAACTGTGACTATTTGGTTCTGTACAGCATTTTCATGCGGTGTTGACATAGCCATTGGCATACCAGGTGTGGCATACGGGCTGTCACTTGGCATTGCTGCATTCTTTGGAGTGGGCTGTATTTCTATCTCTGCCCATTTATTCCTCCTATTCTCGTCTATACTTCCTTCGCTAGACCTAGGATTCCGCAACATGGATTCTTCCTGCGCTATCATTCTCGTTTCTAACTGGCTGTGCCTGTTTTCAGTCCTTTCCAAACGAGCTAATACCTCTCGTTCTATTTTCTCGAGGCGATCTCGGTTTCTTTCTGCCATAGAAAATACCTTTTCTTTATTATCCTTAAGGTTTTCCTTCAGGTGGATAATTTCCCCTGCTAGACTTTCTCTTACTTCGGCAAGAGTCTTATCACTGGCTTCAGTCTTTAAGCCTTCTCGAAGCTCTAACTCTTCGCGTAAGCCTGTAACTTCCCGTTGAATGTGACCTTGTATATGAGAGATTTCAGTCCTTATTTTTGTGATTTCTCCTTGGTCTCCGTCCTGTCTTTTATGGAGAACTGCTAAGTCATTCTGAGTGTTTTCCAACTCTTTCTGCACTTTTCCAACTTGTATCTTCATATTAGACATTATTTCCTTATTATCTCGATCAGACGTCTTTATTTCCTGCATTTCCTTGCATTGGTCAAGGATATTCTGGTCCTGCTTTTTTAAAGCTTCGTCCACAGCCTTGGCATAACCTGCCATTCGCGTATTCCATTTTAGTTCATTATCCTCGAACCTATGATCCACGGTCTGAGTAAACGTGTTAAATTGCTCTAACTGACGTTTCATGTTTGCTTCATTCTGACTTTGAATGTCTTTAAGCTCCCGGGACATACTGTTTAGATTATCGTTAATTTCACGCTGTGACTCTCTGCACATTTGCAAATTGCTTTCTAATTTTAATTCAATAGACTCAAAGCGTTTTTCGTTATCATTTTGCATTTCTGAGATCACGCTAACAATATTCTTAGTTACCTGTCTCTGGACAGACTCTTTAACGTCGTCCATTTTCTTATTAACCTCTACTAGGTTTAATTCTAACTGCGTGTTTACATTAGTTTGACTAGCCTCTAGTCTAGTATTTATTTCGGCTTGATTAGCCTCTAGTCTAGTATTTATTTCGGCTTGATTAGCCTCTAGCCTATCCGCTATTTCATCTTTAAATGCTTTGGATTCTTCCTTACTTTTAGCATTTATAACATCGAAATGTTCCCTTAACTCGGCGATACACCTGAGTACCTCTTCCGTTCCGGCCATCCTGTACTACTTAATTTGAGATTCAGGTAGGCCCTAGCTGAAGACACTGGCGCGTTCTATTGGAAAGAAAGGATTCCGATCCCGCGACAACAACAACAACATATTATAAAATGTCAAAACTAACTATGGAATGGGTATAGACCCTCGTACCCGTCTGACAACATTTGTCTGACGTCTGAACATCATCTAGAAAGACTCACAATCGCTCAAACCAAGTTTGAGGAAAAAAAATATTTCTATGGTTTTCCCCATGAAAACCATGCTATTATTATGGGGTTTTTCTGAATCCCATAAGCCAACCACGTACGGGCGCCATGTTAAATAAGAGATGCATGGATGGTGGCCATCGTAGAGACATCGGCTATATTCTAATTTACTATTAAAACTGTCCAAGGAGTGGTTTTTACTGCCGAATGCCCCACGTTGGGCGCCATGTTAAATAAGGAGACAATGCATACATGCCCCACAGGTGGGCGACATGTTAAATAAGGGTAGTAACATGCTTATTTATGCCATGCTCATGATGCTTAAGTGGAGGTTACCTGTATTTTAAACTGGCCCCACATATCAGCGTCATGTTATTTTATATGTGTTATCTATGGCTATGGTTTATGAAAGTCACAATTATATAAGCATGTCTTATGGAGGATTAACAATTATTTTTAATGTGGTGGCTTATTAACAAATGGGATGCGGTCTTCCTATTCTGTCCTAATTTCTATGTTATTATTTGCTTCTACCATTAATACCTTGACCGACTTAAGTAATTACCTGTGACTCAACCCAAGTACAGAGACAACACCCCCATGTACCCGATTGTCACCATGTGGACCATGTGTTCGTATCCCAACTAGCTCACGGTCTTTCGAGGTATGGGACGTTCATGCCCACAATACGACCACATGTTCAGGATTTGAGTCTACCAGGTAACTACTCTACAGGAAATACACAACATTCCTATGAATAAAACATTTACTGGTCTAAAATCATGGCTGTACAACAAATACAAAACAAAGGACAAATTACAATTAATTCCCACAAATAAATAGGGTTATTCTGTGAGCTTTCTCCTTAAAAATAGCGCTACAATGCACTCAAACCTACTTCTAATATCCTGTCAATAATAGTTCAGATTACAAGGTTTTTATAGTGTTCGTCATGTGACACAATTTTATTTAATGGAAGTATCTTAACACAAAAACCACATGTCACAAACATGAATTTCTAAGACATTATTCCGTCTTCTACGACATTTACTTTAATTATCATTACTTCAATGTTTCCTACATTTATTAGCAAATATTTTTGTTGTGTCGTGCGAATCATCTTCCTTCTTTCCATCCCTATGAACGCTCTAGGAAAATGAGTCATGCTTCTTAATCATAAAATAAACATAAACATGGATAGAATATTTATAGTTTCACCATATAACGATTATCTGGGTCTTGTCGGACTTATTATAGATACAACTGTGTCATGTTCTGGGAAAAACACATACCCGTTTTTCCTAAATTAGCATAAACTGGCAAAATGCACTTTAAAGAAGATGCCTACATTACTTTGGTTCAGCCTTCCCCCTCAGAGGATAACTTCGCCAAATATCATCAGATTTCTATGGTTCAACCACGTATGTGAGTTGCCATACACCAATTAATTCCATTTGCATCACTAAAATACTCATATTTTAATTGCATTATTGAATACCGAGACCTCTCAGTGTCCTATTGTGACCGTAATTGACAAGGGATCGGTCGAGCGACCTCTCTCCCCTCAGCAGGTCATAAAATTAGTTCCAGACAGCTCTCCAAGATGGCTGCCACGGAAATGGTCTATATTTCCTGTCTCTCTCTACCTTCAAGGCCATCCTTGTTTACAATTTTATAACAATAAAGATCCGCTAGGCATGGTCCTAAGTAATTGAGTCATTTAATTAATTAGCACCTAACTTTACAGTGTATTTGGGCTCAAATGGCTCCTATTAAACATTCATGGCAGGGGTGGAATTCTAATGATAGCATTGCCGTTCTAAGGTGATTACTGTGGCTTATAAAGACGCGCATCATAATGAAACCCCATGGTTATCATCAGCAGCTGTCATTACATATATATATATTTTGGAACCACGTTCCTCGTCGACGAATATGATTCTACCTCTCGGGCAGACCATAAGTAAAAATGCTCACCGCGCCTCGCTGGGCGTCCATAGTGGCTATAATTCAATGCAAGCGTTGGCAATAGACAGACTCTATCCAAATCGCTGCGTAATACATACAGTATGCACAAAGGCGATACTTCTCGAAGATTAAGCCCATTTTCACCTCACGCGCAAGCTATACTAGTCTTTCCCGTGCTTATCTTACGTAAATCACTGGATTCTACGTTAATCTGCACGCTATATGCGGCTAAACAATATTTCACATATATGACTCCATTATCAAGGTACCTGCGTTCTTCATGTTATATTATTTAAGCCAAAGCTTTACATAGCTCCTAACACAAATGTATAAATATACTGGCTTACTTTAATTTCACATATTCATTCAAAATTTTCACTGACACTGAGAAAAGCTCTCGTATTCGCGATATTCCACACTACATTCTTTACTGTTTACCAAATGACAGTATCTTAAATTAGACATGACACTATTTGAACATTACTTAGGCTAATTTTGCCCTTACTTTATGGTTGCCGACCCCAGTTATTATTATTATTATTATTTTAACGTTTAGATCCATCACTATTTTTGACCTACATGGTCCTAAGCAAATCACCTTCAAAGTCATACTTTATTCAAGACGAGTGGTGAAAACTCGTTCAGTAAGTGACTATTACTTCTTTAATTTCAAAGTGATTAATCGTTACATGGTGAACTATGCCATTATAATGTTATTATTTGCATGTTTACTCACGTTTCCTTCTGGCTGGAAAGTACCAGTATCTCCGCCTGAGCTCTACCATGACGATTGACTTAATCCATCATGATATCCAATACACAACACTGAGATTCACACTTTTTACACATGATGCACATATTACCACAAGTGGCCTTTACCACTGATAAACACTGAATATTAAACATTAAACACATTAACACTTTAAATTATTATTTCACAATTTATACACTTCATCTATCATTTCACATGTTGATCCTTAATCTGGATTTCACCTACGCTTGACCTCAGAGATGCGATGACTTACGATAACCGCTGGTCTCCGTGAAATCTAGTAGCGTTTTTATAGATGTTCGATCCTAGTTCCCTGCACTCCCGTTTACCTCACTGTCCTGGATAGGTGGCAATAACTTCCACTCTCCCATCACTGGAGTGTTCCTAATGCTGATGTCATATAATTGACAATACCTTCCGGTATACGAACTGTTCCAAACATTATCAGTTCCTATTCGCTGTAGCGAATTTATATCTGTGTCAGATAATAAAGCAGTATCTGCACTTTGTTACCTTATGCACTTCATTATCACTGATGAAGCTTACAATTTGCCTCCATTGTCTTCAACGGCGGTACGCTGATATCTTAATAATTGGCGTGCTTACTGCAGAGCGCTTGTAGACAAAGAACTAACTTCCAACTCGAGCGACCGTCTGACGTCTTCAACTGCTTTCCACTGAACCATCACAGACGTGTAACTGACTTCGACTGACCATAACTGACCCTTGGCGTAGGGTGCTCTCCCCTTATATTGGTTTCTTGCGCAAAATAGTTCACGGGACACGTGAGAGCGACTCCCTTCTTGAAATACTCCGTCTTCAGCCGAAATAACAACTGCATCTTGTTTATCTAGGCGTGGAGGTTTTAAAAACACTCGCGTGCCGGCGATCGCTTCGGCCAATTAATTACAATTAATTGCCTTAGTTCAGCGCGTGGGACGCTACGGTGGGGATTTCCCGCTGGTTGGTTAAAGTATTCATGCTCTCGAGCGTGAGTTAGGTTGTAATGCGGTCATTTTGAGAAATAAGCGTAATTTTAGGTGAAAAACCACTTCTAAATTACTCCTCCGTGAATACATTCATCTATGTGTATGTTCCATTGCATTACAATGCTCCATTTATCTGTAATTAATTAATTTCTTGTGGGCTTGGTCCCGCCAAAGCTTCGCCCGTTGTCGACCGGTGAACTCCCGGGTCATTAATTTTGAGCTGTCTGACCGCCCTAGACAGAAATAGTTCCGTAGGCGCCAAGGCTACTCCGCCTACTTTTAAAAGTCATTTGTCAGACTTCAATACTAGCCTCTTTCGACTTCGTATGCACTGAAAACGTACATTTCCTTGCATTTTGCTTACAATTTCTCCTTTCAATTGCTATGATTTGCACCTAAATAATCGTGAAATCACGCTAGACTATTATGTGTCAGTAGACCTCTCATTGCTCTGTGGGTTCCATATAATGGCTCCCCCTTAGAGACCACTGGTTCGACCTTAGGCATAACCATTTGCCTGGTCTTCTCTGATAAGGCCCTGAGTTCGATACCAGACTGCCGTGACCAGTTGGGCACACTATGAACATTGAAAATTTCAGTTTGGTTGCTGTAAAAGATTCATAGATATTGAGAACCGTCTAAATATTTCGGAAGCTCGCCATTTAGGTTTGTTATATGTATACGCCATAGAGTTATGTACCATTCAAGGACAATTATTGCCTAGCTTCATTATTCAAACTTTCACTTCGATCGCATGATTACGACACAAGAAATAAAAACTTAATTTTAAAATTTCGCACAGCCGCCATCTTGAGGTTATGTAAACAATTGAATTAAATTAGATGGCAGTGCATTACAATCTGCAAAATCATTTACTGTACCACATTTCACTGCGCTCAGAGAGTTAAATCACGAGAAAAGTCTATTAAAATATTTCAAATTCGCTTGGTCGCCATGTTCGTTTTGTACTTCACAGGTTTATGAAATATATATAGGTAAACTTGTATTAGTACCCTTTATCACCGTACAAATTGCAGGCTGATATCTGTAATAGTTTCGGAGATAGGGAATGTCAGTGAAATATTTCGCACATCCGCCATTTTGAGTTTATGTAAACAATTGAACTAAATTAGACTCCAGTGCATTGCAATGTGTATAAACAATTGCTGTACCAAGTTTCATTACGTTTGGATAGTTAAATCGCGAGAAAAATCTATTTAAATGTCTCAACTTCTCTTGGCCGTCATGTTGGTTTTGTAGTCACCAGGTTTTTGAAAGTCTCATAGGCGAGCTTCTAGTAGTGCCCTTTATCACCGTACACAATTTCTGGGCGATATCGGTAATAGTTTCGGAGATATTGAATGCTAGTGAAATATTTCGCACAGCCGCCATGTTGGATTGGTGAGACGTAACAAAATTTGAAGGGCACGGTCGAGGTCGCCGGGAATAGCGCTATGAACTTACCGAGTTTCATTGAAATCGCTCTAGCCCTTTAGATTTTATTAGGGGACACACACACACACACACACACACCTCACACACACACGCACACACACACGGACAAAAGGTGATCTCATAAGCCTATTTTTTCAGAATTGAAAATAGGCTAAAAATATATTTACATAGCTGGACAACTGCAGTCAGTGTGTGAGTGAATGCTAAGAACGTTTCATTACTCAATTTCCCATCATTGTGTGAGGTGTTGCTATGCCATATGTCAACATATGTTTTCAAAGTTTCCAAAAAGACAAGCTTGGTATCATCAGGGCCACTAATTGGGTTTGCATCATCATTTTGGGTGTACTTTCCTTTCATTGGTGCTGAACGTTTGAAATTGTCCACCACTTTGAAATTAATTTCAAAAACTGGACAGTCCCATCAGAAAGAGCAACATCCTCACTTTTAAGCACATCCAATGCCACTATATTTTTGGCATCAAATATGCTCATAGCTAGAGCAACATTCTGTCTCTCTATAGCAGTGGGATGCAAAGCCTTTCTTGACAAATTTGGAGCCAGTTTTAGAATCATACTCATTTCAGAATGGAATAGATCCCTAATATCTGATAACTTAGCCACGACATTTGTGTACTGAAATGTTGATTCATTTTCAGTAACATGTAGCATGCTTTCTATTTTGGGAATTGTCTGCTCGTGTTGGGAATGACAAACGTTTGACTGGGTCGATTTAACCAATTGTTCCTTACACATTTCAGCAAATGTGCACTGTCGAACAGAAGAAATAGTGACTTGGAGGTATTGGCTGGATTTGTAATGCAGGGTTTTAGAGTACCACCACCCAAGAGCTCAAACATCTTCCTATTCATGCTGTGGTTATCTGATACCAAACAGACTACATGAAATTGAAGCTCGTCCATCAAGGTTAGGACGTCAATGGTTAGAGTCAGTAGAGATTTTGCATTTAGGTTTCTCACTGGGAAAAGACCTATTATATCTTTACTGTCTGAACGTAAAGAGGAAAACATGAAAGCTTGTATGGTGGTGGCCGAGTCGGCTCCTGAGGTATTTTCAGCCATCCCTATTATTTTTCCCTCCTTTATACTTGAGTTTGGAATTAACATATATGTTGTTGTTTGAGTCTTCAGTCTTTTGACTGGTTTGATGCAGCCCTCCATGCCTCCCTGTCCTGAGCTAATCGTTTCATCTCTACATAGCTACCACACCCTACATCCGAGGCAATCTGTTTAACATATTCTAACCTTGGTCTACCCCTACAGTTCTTGTCCTCGACCCTTCCTTCCATAACTAAGCTTGCTATTCCTGGGTGTCTTAGTATGTGTCCTTCCAACCTATCTCTTCTCTTCATTAGCAGTCGCCAGAAACATCTCTCCTCTCCCACTCGCCTTAATACCTCTTCGTTTGTAATCCTATCTACCCATCTGATCTTCATCATTCTCCTGTAACACCACATTTCAAATGCTTCAATTCTCCTCTTTTCTGCTGCACCAATAGTCCAAGTTTCACTTCCATAGAGCGCCACGCTCCAGACAAAGGCTTTCAAAAATGACTTCCTAATATCTAAATCTATATTCGATGTCAACAGATTCCTTTTTTGTGGGAAGGCTTTCCTTGCCTGAGCCAACCTACTTTTTATATCCTCTTTGCTTCGTCCATCACTGGTTATTCTGCTTCCTAAGTAACAGAAGTCTCCAACTTCCTTCAGCTTTTCACCTGCCAATTTGATCTCCATAGAAGTTTCTGATTTATTTCGGCTGCATTCCAGTATTTTTGTTTTACATTTATTAATTTTCATCATGTATTCATTCTGTAAGACGGAGTCCATACCATTCAAAAACTGATTCAAATCCTCAGGCGTGTCGGCCAAGATGACGATGTCATCAGCAAATCTCAGAGTTGAAATTATTTCTCCTTGAATCTTCACTCCCACTTTAAATTTTTCTCTAATTTCCTTCATTGCTTGTTCAATGTAAAGATTGAAAAGTATGGGTGATAAGTTGCAGCCTTGCCTTACACCTTTCTGAATATCAGATTCTCTCTCATTTCCTTCAGCTCGAATGACTGCTGTCTGGTTTCTGTATAGATTTTATATCACCCTCCTATCCCTGTACTTTATTCCAATAGATTTCAAAATGTCAAACAATTTAGTCCAATCAACGTTATCAAAAGCCTTTTCTAAGTCTACAAATGCCATGAACGTTCTCTTACCTTTCCTTATTCTACCTTCCAAAATCAGCCTAAGACTTAGTACAGCTTCCCTTGTTCCTACATTTCTCCTGAAACCAAACTGGTCTTCACCCAACTCCGTTTCTATCTGGCTTTCAATCCTCTTGTAAATTATTCTAGACAGGATCTTTGAAGCATGAGTAATCAAGCTGATTGTACGGTAATCTTCACATCAACTCAGTAGTTGAATATTTTAGCGTATAGGAGTGATGGAATCTATAACTATATTTTACTTTTTTAATTTAATTTTAATACCTAGCTGTATGTTGTTGTATTTATAGAATTAAGTTTTCATATTATGATAATAGAGTGAGGTGTAAATAGTTGTGCAATAAGATTGTATCTATTAAGATTTGCTATTATAATAAGTTATAAATAGTTATAATCTTAGTAATATATACCTGTTAGTTCTTTTATTTTATGCATGTAAATTCTGACGTGTCCTATATCAAAAATGTATTGAATGCATGTATTTGATCAAATGGAATTAATAAAAATCTATCTATCTAAAATCTATCTATCTATGTCAGCTCCCACTTTCTTTGGTATAGGGATGATAACATTCTTCTTGAAATCAGGGGGTACCTCACCTGTCTCATAAATCCTACACACCAAGTGAAATAACCTGATCAGACCTTCATCTCCTATGCAGCGTAGCAACTCAATCGGTATATCATCTATTCCTGGTGCTTTGTTCCTGCCTAAGTCCTCTAATGCTCTGTCAAATTCTGATCTCAATATTAAATCTCCAACCAGCAAAACAGTAACAACCTTCTCTTCATCATTCAGGAGCTTGCTTTTTTCTTTCAAAAAGGATTTTTGCAAAGGCCCAACACCTGAGCTGTTTGGACCTATTTTGGACAAGAATTGCCTGAGATAAACATGGTGAGGTAGTGTCATTATGTTTGTCCTTCTTAAAGATTGGTAAGCTCCAGGGTGTGAGTAAGAGAGACTTGCGGCCCATGCTTTAATCTGACAAGCAAAAGCAAGCTGCAACTGTTCTAATGCAAATTTTACCTTGCCAGCCCTCTCTACATTCACATCAGCATCAAGTTGCAGGCCCTCCTTTGTAACATTTATCAATGAAGTTACCCTTTCAGAGAGAGATACAGATTCATCATTATAGTTTGCAAGAGAACTCACCAAATTATCCAACTTGCTCCATCTATCACATTTATATGCCTTGCTTCCGTTGCACTCCAAGATCCAGTTAAACCTCTCCGCAGGTAAGCACAGATTCTTGTAAAACACATTGGGTGATTACAATGTTATCGTAGTTGGCCAGAATGTGACCTGATTCCGGAAATACAGAAAATAGAGAAGGAGTAAAGATAGATAGTTCTGAGAGAGTCAGAAGTTAAGTGTGAAATTGAAAGTAGATAGTTCTTAAAAGAAGAAAAGGAGTGCTATAGTAGCAGATTTGTTTTGAAGAGGAAAGTCATTCTATAAGAATGCGGGGGCGCTTGTGACGGCCACCCCTCGCTTGGTAATCACCCAATCTGTTTATGAGTGGGTTTGTACTAAGTGTAGCTGTTCTGTAGAGTCTAACTGCCTGTCCGTGAATTCTTTCACTGATGGTCGGTAGACCGTACTCAATATGTAGTTTAACGTTGCGCACGTACCAAGGGGCGCCCGATATCGTGCGCAACGCTTTGTTCTGGACGACCTGAAGTTTGTTGATAGTAGAGGGGGCAGCAAAGCCCCATGCGGGACTGGCATATTTATGACAGGACGCACAATGGTGCTATATGTGTGAAGAGTCTGCTCCTACCATCTAGTGCACTCTGAGACTACATAAGAGGCCAGAGTTGCGCTTGGATCGCTTTCGCTAGGTTCGCGCGCTCCAAAGCATAGGAATGACTGCTAGCGCTTTTAACGCAGTCGGTTTGTTCCAGGTTTGGGAAGTTGTTTGTTGTTGTTGTTGTTGTTTGGGTTGCGTTGCTGGACACAGAAGCCTCTTCGCCCAATAACATCCGGCTGGGAATAGACTACAGTAGCCATCGCAGTAAAATGCCGCAGAAAATGGGTCCGTATATTCAAAAACCACAAATCTCTTGGACTTCGTTTGTCACATTGAAACTGATGTTCACATTATCCTCTTCACTATCGGAGCTGATCTTTAGTACTGATGTCGAAATTTATATAGTTATCGCACACGCCAAATATGAGGAATAAAGGAAACAAGAGCAATACATACATATATATATATATATATATGGGTGACCAAAAGCCTAAAAACCACACCCAGGAGCACCAGAACAATAACTGGAAGGACCCCCCAGGAGCCCACCTATGATTTTACAATTGAAATGGAAGGTGATCCAAATATGACATAATGGCATCCACCAATGGAACTGTAGGACTATGTACAAGTGAAGCGATATTGTAGGGTACCTGAGAGGGTAGCCTCTACAATGTGTGTTAAAAGGGGGATGAAATGAGAGTAGCTGAAGGCTACTCGGGGCTCTAGTGTAAAATGTGTAGGTTTGAGCGGTTCGGGCGTGAACGCAGCTCGACGGGAGAACACCCAATTGTACAGTCTGCTTGGGATGTTCTAAGGGATGATGGCAAGGGGTGGTTTGGTAATTGAGTGTCGGAGCAGCTATGCTGCCGCTCGGGTTCCTGCGGATGTGGATTGACTGGCCGCGCTACTAATGAATAGCGCGCACGCAAGCAATGTAACGTGACGCAAGTGGCTGACCACGGTAACCAATAAGCAATTAATTAAGTGCTATTAGGATCCTACCGGGAATAGGTTTAAGGGGTAGGATCTTATTAACTAGTTAAATAAAATAAACCAAATGACCAGTTAGCTTTTAGATTCTAAGGTTTAATGTGTACTCCCATTTGTGGAGTACTATAGACTTTGCAGAGCAGCTACTACTAACTCAGATGCTTTACAATAATTTAGGGGATGATGGTGTAAGTGTTGGTGTGTTAGCTCGCTGGACACTCACCAATTTGGACGTGACGACTTTGGACAGCGTCCCGGCACCTGGTTACACTGTGGAAGACTGATTGTTCTGGTTACCTCACTCTGCCGTTTTATAGAGGCCGCCTGTTGAGTCTGCAGCCATGGTGGTACTTGCATCTTCTTAAGAAATAATTTAGATCATGAACAGATAACAGCTTATGATTATCTAATTATGGAACAGGATTTTGAATTCTCTGCCGTAAAAATTCAGAAGTTTAAGTTAATAATTGTATGCGTATACCGTTCTCCGTCAGGAAAGTTTCCTCTATTTATAGATAAATTAGAATTGTTACTCAATAACATGAGCAAAGTAAATTTCGATATAATAATTTGTGGGGATGTAAATATGGATTTCTTAAAACTTGATAGAAATTGTGAATTATTAACACAGTTACTAATTTCCTATGGACTGAAACCTACAGTAAATACACCAACAAGAATAACAAAATTTAGTAAAACCACTCATGATCAAATTTTTATAAATACAGATAAATATCACCATTCAATAGAAGTTTATTGTCCGGGTTTTAGTGACCACCATGGACAAATACTGAGTTTTGAAGTATCCGAAGTAATCAATAATAATGATAATGGAGTAAAATCAAAGTGCAGGTCATTCACTGAATCAAATGTTACATATTTCAATGACTTATTAAATAAGGAAACATGGTCAGAAATTTATGAACTAGAAAATGTAAATGATAAATTTAATGCATTTAACAGTACCCTAAAACACTATTTTGAAATAGCATTCCCCTTTAAACGAAGAACTGTTCAAAATAACAAAACTAGCAATTGGATAACAACAGGAATTATAAATTCATGTCAAAGAAAGAAATTTCTACACAAATTATATAAACAATACCACACAACACCTGAATTCAATTTATACTACAAAAAATACACTAGCATATTAAATAAGGTAATAAGACTAGCAAAGAAAATGCATAATGATAATTTTATTTCCCAATCATCTAATAAAAACAGGGCTATGTGGTCCGTGATAAAGAAAGAAACTGGAAAATCTGCTAAAATACAAAGGAACATTACACTGACCGGAAATAATAAAGTGATTAATAATACAGAGGACATAGCAAACACTTTTGAAGACTATTTTCTGGTAATTCCACAAAAATTAATAAATAAATCACAGGTAAATACACTAAATTCTAATAATAAAATAAATGTATGCAGTGATTCTTTATTCATAAATCATGTCACAAGTGAAGAGGTAAGAATAGTTATAAAAGAGCTGAAAAATAAATTCTGTGCTGGCATTGATGGCATCCCTGATGCAATTTTAAAGAAATGTGCAGAAAATATAATAAATCCACTTACGCACTTAATAAACAGTTCAATTCTCTCAGGAACTTACCCGGATATTTTGAAGTTATCAAAAGTAATTCCAGTGCACAAAAACGGTTCAAAAGATGAATTAGATAACTATCGTCCTATTACCTTACCAACTGGTATTGCAAAAATTGTGGAAAAATTATGTATAAGAGACTGATAAGTTTCATAGAAAAAAATAAAATATTATCAAACTCACAACATGGATTTAGAACGGAAAAATCTACACAGACAGCAATTTACGAATGTAGTAATAGTATACTGAAATTAATTGACAATAAGGAACATGTAACTGGCCTATTCTTGGATTTATCGATAGCATTTGATGTTGTTGACCATAAAATCCTCCTTACCAAACTAAATCAATATGATGTTAGAGGTCTAGCTAATAAATGGATAGAGTCTTACTTAACAAGGCGTAAACAAATAGTAAGCTTGAGACACAAGGATGATGGAACCAAATTACTTAATGAAACATTGTCCAATGAGGGAATTATTGAATTTGGAGTACCCCAGGGATCGGTTTTGGGCCCACTACTCTTTCTTCTATATATCAATGATATAACACAGAACGTTCATTCACATAAGGAAATTTTGTTTGCGGACGATACAACACTCGTAATAAAAGGTGAAACTAAACAGGTCATACAGCAGTCTGCTGACTCCGTTACAGGAGAGTTAACCAAATGGTCACAAGATAATCGCCTCATAATAAACTATAAAAAACAGTATGTCTAAATTTCCACACTATACAGAATAGGAATCCTGCGATGCCCAATATAACATTAAATGGTCATCAAATAGAAAATAAATCAGAAACAAAGTTTTTAGGACTATGGATACAACAAGACTTGAAATGGAATAAACATATACAATATCTGAATACTAAACTGAACTCGATGTGCTTTGCGTTACGTATTTTGAAAACCTGCACTAGCATGCACACATTAAGAAATACTTATTTTGCTTATTTCCATTCATACTTAAGATATGGGATCATATTTTGGGGTATGTCGCCAGATGTACTAAGCACGTTTAGGATACAAAAGAGGGCGATTAGAATTATGGCAAATGTAAACTCTAGAGAATCATGTAGACCTCTGTTTAAAGATTTAAACATTCTCCCACTGCCCTGCATATATATCTTTGAAAGTATTATGTTTTTTAAAAATAATTTAATGAATAAAGATGTTTTTCTTAAAACAAACAGTGATGTTCATAGGCATAACACAAGACAAAATCAAAACATTCATATTTCACACACACACACAAGCATATATCAAAAAGGAACTTTTCACACTGGAGTTAAATTATACAATAAACTACCCCAGTATATAAAACTGGCCCCAAAAATAAAAACCTTTGATAGAATGTTGAAAGCTTATCTGCAGTGCCATTGGTTTTACTCAGTAGTTGAATATTTTAGCGTATAGGAGTGATGGAATCTATAACTATATTTTACTTTTTTAATTTAATTTAATAACTAGCTGTATGTTGTTGTATTTATAGAATTAAGTTTTCATATTATGATAATAGAGTGAGGTGTAAATAGTTGTGCAATAAGATTGTATCTATTAAGATTTGCTATTATAATAAGTTATAAATAGTTATAATCTTAGTAATATATACCTGTTAGTTCTTTTATTTTATGCATGTAAATTCTGACGTGTCCTATATCAAAATGTATTGAATGCATGTATTTGATCAAATGGAATTAATAAAAATCTATCTATCTATCTATCTATCAGAGTTGCGGATTCCTTAGGAAGTGAGTTGCTGGCCGGGGTCGCCAGAGGACAAGTATGGGGTTATTGAAGGTTATTTGCAGTGCTAGGCCTTTGGATTTGCAGTGAATTTGTAGAAGTCGTTTGGGAGTTTTATCTGTATGGCTATAATTTATGAAATATAAGGGATGTAGGGGGGTGGCCTACCCCAGGTATGCATCAATATTTAAAGGCATGGGATAATCAAGTCGCCTCAATTTCTCCAACATAATTTCCCGCTGCGGATTGAAGGTTTCACACGGAAACAATATGTGATGCAATGTACCTCGTGCCCTACCACATACACACCTATCATTGTCCCTGAGATGCATGCGCTCCAAAGCTACTGGTGTAAGAGCGTGCTGGAAACGCATTCGAATGATGGTAATAATATGACGCCGCGAATATTTTCCGACCCGGAACCAAGGCGCTGTTGTTACGGATGGTTTTATTAAGAAAAAAAAAAGCTTTACATTTTGCTATCTCGGTCCATTCATTTTTCCAAGCACTGACGACTTGCTGATGAATTATCGGTACTATATCCGGATACGGTATCCCGATATTATAAACAATTCCCTGACCGCATGCCGCATTCTTTGCCCAGAGATCTACTGTTTCGTTTCCCGCTATATGAGAATGCCCAGGAATCCACATGATGACCATATCTTGTCCTGTGAGTGTGAATGTATGGAAATACTGCACTATTTGGTAAAGATACCAATTATTTGAGTGCAGAAAATGAGGTAAGGCATTAATAACACTCAAAGAATCCGTGCATATTAGCACGTGATGTAAACGTTGGGCATGAATATAGTGACAAGTCTGGCGTATAGCAAAGAGTTCAGCTGTAAAGATTGTAAGATGAGGGGGAGGCAATAAGTGCGACTAACCTGTAAGTCAGGAGAGTAAAAAGCCGACCCCGAATATTTTCCAACCCGGAATCAAGGCGCTGTTGTTACGGATGGTTTTATTAAGAAAAAAAATGCTTTACATTTTGCTATCTCGGTCCATTCATTTTGCCAAGCACTGACGACTCGCTGATGAATTATCGGTACTATATCCGGATACGGTATCCCGATATTATAAACAATTCCCTGACCGCATGCCGCATTCTTTGCCCAGAGATCTACTGTTTCATTTCCCGCTATATGAGAATGCCCAGGAATCCACATGATGACCACATCTTGTCCTGTGAGTGTGAATGTATGGAAATACTGCACTATTTGGTAAAGATACCAATTATTTGAGTGCAGAAAATGAGGTAAGGCATTAATAACACTCAAAGAATCCGTGCATATTAGCACGTGATGTAAACGTTGGGCATGAATATAGTGACAAGTCTGGCGTATAGCAAAGAGTTCAGCTGTAAAGATTGTAAGATGAGGGGGAGGCAATAAGTGCGACTAACCTGTAAGTCAGGAGAGTAAAAAGCCGACCCCACGCGATCCGGTCGAACCATCTTTGAACCATCCGTATAAAAAATCGTATAATTGGAATACAAATCCTGAAAATCTCGAAATGCACGAGAAATGATATTCGGATGATGCTTGAACATTTGAAATAGCAATGGAAAGGAATTATGCAGAATCTTAGGTTGGGTATGCAAAACCTTGCATGGGATTGTATATGGAAGTGCTAAACGGGTTTGTAACACATCCTTCCTGAAGGGTTGTAAAATCTCATAAGCCATGACAAGTGCAGGTTTATGTGAGCGATCTAAACGATTTTGTGCGTAATATTCCGTCAGAAGTTGTAATTTAGAGATAATCGGAAACGCCACTAACGACAATTTGTAGACTAAATATTTGCCCGCTATAAATGTGCGTCGATGTGATAAAGGTAACTCACCGGCTTCCACCAACAATGCACTCGTGGGGGTGGAGGCCAAAGCCCCTAGAATTATGCGGATGGCTTTATATTGTAGTCTATCTAACATTAACAAGCGACTGTTCGCCATTACATCGTAAAAAAACGGCCGTAATCTAATTGTGAACGAATAATGTTCTTTTACACTGCCAATAATAATGCGGGGTCCGCTCCCCAACGACGCCGTGTCCAAGTTCGAAGGACCTGGAACCGTTTTTCGATTTTAACTTCAAGATATTGTACCTGCCGTGTCCACCGGAGTTTATCGTCAATATAAATGCTTAAATATTTGAGGTTTGGGAAGGTTTGCCGGCCTAGACAATAATGAGGCTTCCTTTTTTTTGTCATAAAAACCCGTTAATTACTCAACTGCTCACACAGCGATGTCTACCCAAAATAGCATGACACTATTTGTCATTATAATTTCCGCAATATCAAAACGCAAATTATATCACAAAATAAAATAGCGTGATATTAAACCTGAGAGAACTAGACATATCTTGCACCTTATTAAAATAGAATTCCATTAGGTTCACTCGGTTTTTATAAAACTTCATGAACATTCCTGCTGAGTGGTTAGTACAGATGCATCGCCGTCTATAATTCTCAAGCCGTGCTGTTGGTAGAATTGGCAACGTTTAGCCGAGTCCGTAAGTTCTATAAACACGTAAGACTACATGCTAAGTTTTATTCGTAAATATCGTCTATTTTCATATGACAGCATCTGAAAGAAGTTCGTACAAATTATTTCAATACCCGTGACATTCCTCGTGGTAAATCAGACCTGCTGAAAGTTGTAGAAGTGAGAATTTCCCGTATTAAGTTGCATGTGTAACTAATACCTACTAATGAATTTAAGTAACAAATTCTTCACTAATATTTCATTAAACTATTTCAGATGCCTAGGAAGTGTTGTGTGCCTGACTGTAAGTCAAATTATGGCAGCACTATTAAAATAAGTGGTTATATCACTACAGCGAGGTGGACTTTCAGTGCCTAGTAATTTAGTTTTGGTATATATCTTCATGTAGCCTCTATATTCCAGTACATTATGAACTGTACTCAGTTGGCAAGTACCTCTAGGTAGATTTCATTAGTAAGCTACCTATTTTTAAATGAAGTGACCAGTGGAGCAGTATTGCTAGACTGTCAGCATTAAGCTTGGAGGCCTACTGTGACTATGATGAGTGCATGTGGACAAAAAGTGAAGTTTTTTTAATCAAAAGCAGTCTCTAAGTTCGTAAGAATAGTCTTAAATATTTTTTCAGAGCGCGTCAATGACGCCAATGAGCTTAGTAGCAATAAAATGAAAATTCAGACATTGGGACATTGAGATACAGTACAGCCTTTTATTATTACCTTATCGGGAATCGATACATGATAATATGGCTATCCTTTATTTGTGATATGTGTGTGTAGATTTAGCGGACGTTATGTTCTGTTGTATTTTCGGAGCGTCAAAACCTGTGTGTTTACGCAGTGTTAGCAATTACCGTGTGCTTGCGCTAGGCCTCCCAGATGACAGATGGTTGGTTGGTTGGCTGGTTCCTCAGTTTAGGGGCTGCGACAACGTGGTCTTGTAGCCACGTGTACTTTGGGTGTGTGTAGAATCTGTCTGATAACCGGTATTAATTGTAATGACTGTATTAGTATGTGTATCTGTTTTAATTCAAGTAAGGACTGCAGACTATCAATTTTCAAGTAGTTCCTACTTTTGCCGCCACCGTCAACGACCAACTAGTTCAGAAATTAGTTACCAGATGCCACCGAAGTCGGCTCTTGACTAACGTAGGAACCTAAGAACGTTAGTGCACAGTATCGTGTGACCTTCCGAGTGTGACGGTTGACGTATACCTGCTCCATAGAAATACTTGTTGGTGAGAGTATCCAATAGTTTCTGTGTGTTTTACCTTTTTGATTCTCTAGTGTGTGTGTTTCCTTCCTGTGTGGGTAAGTACCCTACCAGTCTTCTGCCGACAACATGGGCGATATTAGTGGAGGGGGCGAGGATACACGTCCTCCGGAGGAAGGAATGGAATATTTTAGTACTGAAGTAATTCATCTCACGGCACCTGTCCTTAATGCATCTCCTACGATTCCCTCGCCTGATACACGACCTACACAACCAGTCTCTATTGACGTCAGAAAAGTTGGATGGCGCAGCCACGCGGCAGAATGTTGAAGCTGTAACATTGTGACTGGTGAGATTTATTTAGATGGTGAAGCATTGACGTCGTGATGGAAACAGAAAGAAATTTGTCAAATTCTAGGAGGTACTGCTCTGTATACGGTTGCAAATCATATAAAACGGCTACGAAATATCTTCACTACTTTCCTGTACAAAAAGTTCAGACAGAAAGATGGGCTTCGGCGCTGTCAATTGGAAAACGTGTTACATGTTACATGACAGTGTGCAGTCTGCATTTTTGTGAAGACGACTTCTTTCCACCGGTACTGTTGATTATTGATAGTTATTGTCTCTAATTTGTATTCACATGGATTTACCTACATCAAAAATACTGATAAACTTATAGCCTATTACTTCTGTGCCGTACAATGAATGTAATCCGCTCTTCGTAAACTTATTTTAGGGGTTCTTCCGATTGACAATAGCCGAATGGTTAGAAAACTTAAGAAAAATGCTATTCCTAGCCTTAATTTGCCAGAGAATTTATATTCTTGCCTTTGAACACCAAGTATGAAGGTCATTGAAGTATGATTTGGCTTAAATTGTGTTTTTGGCTATTATCTCCCTACTGTTGAATTTAGTTAATTAAAATGTAAAATCTTAGTTATAAGTACCGGTTTGGTGACCCATCATCCCAGGCAGGCCGGTAACACCTATACTACTCAGGCAGATAGGTCACTTAGCCGTAATTTTGAAGTTATAGTAATGTTAAGTATACATATGCGGTAATGTAGCAGGAGACCGGATCGGCCTAGGCTATTCTAACTTTAATTAGTTCCCATTTCAAGGTTTTACAGTTTTGAGTGCGAATAGTTGGTTTGAAAGTTGTACAACAGTAAGGAGAGTATGTTTTGTATAGGTTTTAATTGGTATTATGGTTTATGTCGAGCTGAGGAGTGAATTTGTTTTGGCTTAAATTGTAGTTTTTGATCTGTTCCGTTTGCTTATGACAAGTTCAAATGGAGACTCCAGCTATGTTAAATGTCTGTATTTTAAATATTTAATTAAATATATTGATAAAGAGGATGTCTCCATTGCCTGTGGCAAGAGATTAATAAATTAACATTCTTGTCTTTGAACAGCAAGTATGTAGGTCAATATTTGCAATATTGAAGTATGATTTGAGCATCCCAAGAAACGCTTCTTTGGACCCAAAACATTCATGCAAATTCAGGGTTGCTTGATTCAATTTATTATCAGGGAGTCGTCCTTTGTGTTATGTGAGATATATATATATATATATTGTGAAATTAATAAAAACATCGATACCGCTAGGCTCCCAAGTACAGGCTTCATATAGGCCTATGTAACAGCAGACAGTAAATTAACTATCTACAGGTGGGTAATATTTTTAACTGGTAGTCTAGTAATTAAGCACTGCATTTAAATTTATTATAAAAATATTTCTATCAATGAAAGGAAATATGTAGTATTTTGCCATCATAAATTTGAAGCCATAACAAACGCACACCCAATTACTTCACGTCACTATATCGCCGCCATATTGCAAACAGCTGACCGTAAGCTCCTCCCCCGTTTCGAACGTCAATAGCTCCCATCATGGCACCTACTGTGAATGAGTCACCCAGAATGTATTATGAGAACCATACTGGGCCATATTATGTCATGGTGGAATCCTCTGATCCCACCAACCGGATCGGTAATTTGCATCCGATGGGCCTCGGTAAACATTTCTGTGAACGTAAGATTGTTGGAAAACAAGAGATACACCGCAAAGGTAGGAATAGCTTTCAGGTCACCTTTAGAACCTCCCGGGATGCAAATAATTTTCTTCAGAACCCTCTCCTCACGGAAAAAACTTAAAGGCGTTTATTCCCTCAGTTAATATACATAGAGTGGGTCTGATCCGCGGGGTTGATACTTCTCTCTCGTCTGATGAAATATTACAATATTTGGAGTCTCCTTGCCCCATTGTAAAAATTCAACGCATGAACAGAAGAAAAGTCACGAACGGGGAGGTCGACTTATTACCAACTGGTACGGTGAAGATCGTCTTTGAAACTAAAACTTTGCCAGCATATGTTTCTATATTCCATGTTATGCTAGAGGTTCAGGTTTTCATATTTCGCCCTATTATTTGCAATCGATGCCAAAGATATGGGCACACTGGACAGAATTGTAGGGCGCGAGCACCGAGGTGTGGGCGCTGCGCACAGGGACATGAAACAACACAATGTAGCCTACTCAGGCTTTGGTGTGCTGTGCACATTACGATGAAAATCATATGAGTGGCTCACCGAGGTGTGAGTACCACGTAAAACAAATTGAAATTAAAACTAGGATGTGCACTGAAAACAAAACGTATCAAGAAATTCTCAATTCCATGTCAGGACATCCGTTTCAACCCCTTTCAGTCCCACAGCAATTTCCTCCCCTTACACAACTAGCCTCTTCTACACCGAATTCTGTACCAAAGAAACGTAACTTTACAACGATAGTCACGAGTACTCCCAAGGTCATTTCACCGTTGGGGTATGACCGAAATGCATATTTGTCTATTATCCGTGGGGACAAAGCCTCAAGCTCTGTGCCCCCTCCTTCTTCCTTGACACCGTCCCAGGTGGGGCCAACCCCCACTTCCAGTGCCTCCCGCCAAGGGTGTGCCTCAAGATATCACAGAGGATGTTATGCATTTGATGGAACTATTGGGTACCAATGTACAATGGGCCCATTTACTCAAAAATATTTATGATAAGATTTCTCTCTTATCCTTTCCTGCTGAACCCCGACCGTCTCCTCGTATAGAGACTCCGTCTGTTAGTAATTCTGTTGCCTCAACATGAAAATTCTGCAATGGAATGCTCGTAGCATTCATAACAAGAGGCATGAATTACTACTTCTAATCCAAGAGTACACCCCTGATATCATTCTCATTCAAGAAACATGGCTATCCCCAAATTTATATTTTCATGTTCCACGATATAACATTGAACGCCAAGATGGACCGCAATGTGGTGGTGTCCTAACATTAATCCATGAACGGCTTTCATACGAGGTTACCCCGTTTCTTTTTCCTCTCCCTAGCACATATGAGCTAACCATAACTGTTGCCTCCCTACATATCACTAATTTGTGTTTTCCTCCGGCTATCAAAGGTAATTTCCGACAATGGCATTCCTTTTTTTTCCTACTGTAATTCCTTTACCTCCCACGTTATTGGTGGGGATTTCAATGGTCATCATACAGACTGGGGTTGCGTCCGCACGACACCCAAGGGTAGGAATATCATGACAACAGCTCAGCAGTTCCATCTCCAGATTCTAAATGATGGTTCACCTACTCGTATTTCTCCTCCTTCTCAGGCCCCTAGTGCGTTTGACCTAACGTTTGTTTCCCTTTCTCTGGCCTACAGAATTATATGGCACACGACCCCTGATTTACACCAAAGTGACCACTATCCGATCTTGATGACCTTTGATTCTGTCCCTCGTCCTAGTAATACATTGCATACTCCGTTTTTTACTAGGAGTTTCAAACGTTTTGGTTCAGCTCAATTTTTCAACTACATCCAACAGCACTATTGTCATACGGCACCCCCGATTCGTGCCTCTTATAATTTGCTCATTACCTCCATTGTTCAATATTTTGACACCTATCATCCGCTAATTCCCAGTGCACGCACCAATGGTAAGAGAAGGTCCTTGCTACCTTGGTGGGACGAGGAATGTACGCGAATGGTGAAGAGACGAAAACATTTATTACGACTTTTTCGAACGTACAATACCCCGTATACTTATCAACATTATAAAAAGTTTGTTGCAAAGTGCCAACAGTCCTTTAATGATAAACGAGGATCAGCTTGGCGAGAATACGTCTCTCATATACACCATCAGACGCCCATTACTCAAATATGGACTGTGTTAAAAACCTTATCGCGACGCCACTTAAGTCCAAGTCTACATCGTTTGAATTATGATCAGTCAGTATATTTTTATCGCACTATGACTCCTGCATTTGTGGAACAGGAAATTATCTTTTCATCCCAGGAACACAACCCTAGGTTTTCTTGTCTTTTGCATCCGGTAACTGTTTCCGAATTTCAATTAGCCTTAGCACACAAAAAATCTACTACACCGGGACCAGACTATATCTCATACCACGTCGTTAATAGTCTCCCCAATAATGCACAACAGGTTCTATTAGATGTTTTTAATTCCGTCTTAGGCTTTGGCAATGTCCCAGAGGATTGGAATGAGTTTTTATTAGTTCCTATTTTAAAACCAGGAAAAAATGCAGATTTAGCAGGAAGCTATCGTGGTATACATCTTGGGTCCTGTATTAGGAAGACTTGCCAACGTATTTTGCTGACACGATTGGTATGGACTTTAGAATATTATGATATGTTTCCAAAAACTCAATACGCCTTTGCTAAGCGGAAATCTACTACGGACGCTTTGAATAGTTTTCTTCTTGATGTAATTTTGTCATTATGCCGTAAACACTCAACCTTAGCAGTCTTTTTACATATTAAAGGTGCTTATGATGATGTGAATACCGACCTTTTACTGCAAAAACTTCAACAACAACAATTTCCGAGCAACTTTATTAAACTCATCTCGGCATTTCTCCGGCGAAGGCATATCACACTTTCCAACTTTCCTACTGTGTTAAATTACAGGTATTCGTCTTCTGGTCTGCCGCAGGGTGATATTTTGAGTGGAATATTATACCTCATTTATACAAGTGAGATCGAACGGCTTTTACTTCCTCATGTCCGCCTAATCAGGCGCGGATCTAGAGTTTGGTTTTGGGGGGGGGGGTCAGAGAATCGATCTAGAGTTTGGCCTTGGGGGGGGGGGTTGGGGGGGGTCAGAGAATCGAAATTGTTAAGAAAAATGGTATCACTAAAAACGCAATCACAAAATAACCAAACGTTCAAAACCAGACCAATTTTTTTGCAAGCTACATGGATAGAAATTTGAAGCGTTTAGCGCACCAAAAATATTCGTACAAATTGCAACGGCGTGTTTTGCGACTTTTACATCGAGCTTCGAGAAAAGGATCAAGGTACGTTACAGTTTCGGCAAGTCGAGTTGGTACCGACAAAGGGAGAAAGTCACAGCTTATATTCCCAACCAAGCTTGCGGTTTGGAAGTCGGCAAAAATTTTTGGTGCGAAAAAAGCCCCAGTTTCCTATCCGTGCATTGCTGCACATTCATCGTAACATCACTATAAACATCGATTCGGTAATCACAAGGTTTGCTAAACAAAGTAGACGAGTTGATTTTGTTGTATAACTAATAGTTTTTATACAAGAGGTTTGAAGTTGTAAATATGTACAGTTGTAACAGAACATAATAATTCCAATAAAGATAATTCAGTATTGAATAAAATGAAAAAAAACTGTTTTTCAGTTAAAATTCGTTAAGTTTTATTTGTCTGGTAATTGTGTTTTCGTTTTTTGAGTTTGCAAAAAAATTTGGTCACCGTTTGGGGGGGGGGTCATGACCCCCGTGACCCCCCCCCCTTGAATCCGCGCCTGCGCCTAATACAATATGCTGATGTTATACTCCTATATTGTTCCCATTCTGATATAAATACGTGTCGGCAAATCATGTCACGTGCTCTCACGATATTACATTAATGGCTGTTCTCACATGGTATTGATACTGTTCCTCTCAAAAATACGGCTCTCCTCTTCACTCATAAACGGGTGTGTGACCGGTCGCCGATCCGCTATAATCAGGGTACCATTCCTATTGTACACCATAGAAAATATTTAGGACTCATCATAGACGATAAGTTGACCTGGACGCCTCAAATTACTCACTTAAAAGCTCATATGTCCCAGAAATTAAATATATTATGGTCATTAACTTGTCGTACATAAGGAGCTGATCCTCAGATATTATTGTTATTTTACAGAAATCTCATTAGATCTGTACTCGATTACAGTAGTCACTATTATGATGTCATGCCAAAAACACGCCTCAATGAATTGGATAAGCTACAATACTCCGCCATCAGAATTGTGCTCGGGGCCCTTTCTTCCACCCCCACACAAGCTCTTCTCGTCGAGGTGGCAGAGCAACCTCTTCACCTTAGGAGGCGTTATCTTTCTTCACGATATCTCCTCAGACAAATGGCAATATTAACAGCACCCATTCTTCCCAAACTACAACTTCTCTCCGAATATTATCAAAAAAGGTTATTCAAACGCTATTCACCTCCCTCTATTCTCCTGTCTTATATGGAGCTTTCGGGTTTTCACCCTCAAATTCTTCAAAACGAAAACCCATTTGTTATAATGCACCGCTCTCGGTATTAATGTTTCAACCTGATGTTGTGCAACATTCCTCACATGTATCTCGTATGTCTTCTGTACTTACGCCTTCCATTGCCCGCAAATATGTCTATAATCTCACAGTGAATCATCAACAATATACAACAATTTATACAGATGGATCAAAATTTCCCCCTCCTTCGAGTACGGGTGCTGCCTTTTATATCCCCTCTATATCATATCTCACCTCCTTTAAATTACCGCATACTCTCTCTATTTTTTTCGGCAGAAGCATTTGCTATTCGACAAGCACTTCTGTATATTAAAAGGAATAACATCACTAAGACCTGATTCTCCAAGTGTACTACAGGCTTTACATCATGTCTATACTTCGAATAATTGGTTTGTTCTTAATATTGTAAATTTAACGTATGAATTATCTCATTTGGGCTACCGGATAATTTTTTCATGGATACCGGGACATTCCAACCTATCTGGGAATGAATTTGTTGATAAAGCAGCAAAGGAGGCCATGGGTCATGATGTCTTGACGAATGTGGCTACTACCGCCTCTGATTATTTCCCCATTCTCAAGTCTCAATTACTTAATGTTTGGTTACAACAATGGCAGGATTATACACGCACGAAAGCCAGGTTATATTATAGAATTCAACCCACCATACCCAGACACCCTTGGTTTTATAATGGATCCTACACTCGACGTCATATTATTACGATTATTCGTTTACGTTTTCATCATGCATTGACTCCGGTATATATGGCCTGCTGTAAGCTTCGTCCTTCGGATCTCTGCGACTGTTCTAAGGCAATCGGTACGATTAATCATTTAATTTTTCAATGCCCTCTTTATGACACTCAACGAGCCCCCTTTCTACACACTTTACGTTCGTTAGGTTTCCCCCTCCCTCTCAACATTTCTGTGCTCCTCCATTCTCCCATTCCTTCTGTTATTCATGCCTTCCTTAGATTTCTGCAAGAATGCTCCCTTAAGTTTTAATTTCCATACCCTTAAGTGTGACGATGTTATGTTTGTGTTAAAGTAGTAAGCCACTAAGGTACGTCGCTTGGTGTGAAGATTAGAACCTTTCTGTGTCCTTGTATGTATGTGTTACACTTTTCCAGTAGTTTCTAGTTCAAATATTGGATACTCTTCACGTGTAATGGTATTTTTAGGGCTGTGACTGGGTTCAGAGCATGAGTGCAATGTCCATTACCTAACCTAAAAAATAAAAATAAAAGAACGTTAGTAAAATGTTTAACAGATGGGCGGTGTTGCCAAACCTAATGACACGGCTTGAGAATTGTAGACGGAGATGACAGAAGTCATTTGGAGGCAACCGGTATTTCGGCTTTTGCAATAATATCCGTAATCAGGCCCGACGAGAGGGAGGGGCAAACGGGGCTGTAGCCCTGGGGCCCGGTCTTGCTGAGGGGCCCGAGAAATTAGAAAACACCAGGGTAGACAAATTTACGTATTAACCAACAAATTTGACATTTTATGATTTTCCGTGTATCTGAATCAATTGAATATGCTACAAAATACTATTAAGATAGCGTGTAAATAACCATTATCGTCATATTTACGCGGCCAGAGAAATAGTCAAGTTTCCACTGTTTATAGGGAGGAAAATTTCTTAACATTTCAACTCGACCTAATTTCCGCTATGATACATTAATGTACCTTCGCAAAGTTCGAATTATAGTGCATAAAATTGTGAAATGCGTTGAACTAGTTCTTGTGATGAGAGAGAGTAAAATTTTCGGTCAGATGCAACAGAAACGACATTGCAAATTTACAATCAACAAAATTAGTACGTTCCAAAAAAAAGTAAATTAAAGAAATTCACAAAGTTATGTAGGGGGCTTTAAAAATAAAAAAGCAAATTTGATATTTACACGATGTCATGAGTCGAAAATTTGAAGGGGGCCCCTAAGTGATAGCCCTAGGGCCCGTACTCGCTCTCCACGGCACTGTCCGTAATCGGTGATACAATGACGCTGGCAAGTCCGTTGCTGCGGTTAGGTTAATGAGTGGAGAGGATTAGAGTTCTGAGAAATGCAATCCAAACATTTCATACAAGAAATTCTTTACACTGTGCATACAACGTAATCCGGACTTGCAGTTTTCATTGTTAGCAAAGGTATTGCTGAAATTGTAATTTGATGATAGTTGGTGTTAAAGGGCCTAGAGTCGAGGTTATCGGCCTCTAACATTTTGGGAATGAAAATGAAATATGATGATGAAATGAACACTAGAACTAAAACTAACTACAACTAACTTACGGATTAGGAGAAGAAAAGGACAAAAAGAAAGTAATAAGGGGAATCAAATATAGGTAAAAGAAATGCCCTCAACTCTCGAAAAATTGACGGATTTGGAAGGATGTAGAGCCATGAAAGGCAGATAGGAAGGGGAATAGGAGAGAGTCCACCCCAGATTCGCTGGAAAAGGGAAGAAACATATCGAGCTCAGGTGTCCTCCTGAACCCAACAGCCGTGTGCCCTTGATGGTGTAGCACTATCCAGGGCGCACCTTCAGTGGTGGAGCTACACACACCCTGCCTCTTTATGACCTTGTGCAGAAGGCAGGAGATATGATGAAAAGAAATTGAAGAATGAGGGTATCAGGAAAGATGAGACAGTCCAATTAAGGCTAGACCTCAGATATCCTAATACCGTCTGGAAAGGAAGAGAACAAGAGTTAATCAAGGGAGGCCGACAGGAAATATGCCAGAGAGGACCATTAAGTGGAAGCAATCGCGAACTCAGCTGGGGCCCCATGGTCACCAACCAATGTCCACAAGTTGTAAGCCTCTGAGGGAGGGGGAGTGTCGTAAGTGAACGAGAGGTGACCAAGGGTGGTTGACATGAAAGATGACAGAAAGGAGCCTGGCACAACTAAGTGTAAGCAATACCTGACTCAGCTGAGGTCCCGTGGTCACCAAACCCACGACCCAATAGTCGTGAGCCCCTGGGGGTGTACTGATGAATGATTGAACAGAATCGCAAGAAAACATTATGATACCCATTTTCAGAAGATACCTTATGGGTATGCAGCGGACGGTGAATTCCGTAGTTAATTGGATATCTTCGTAGGTCTCAGAGGCCAGGAAGTCCGTAACATGTGCGTTACTAGCAGTGGTAAAGTACTATCCCGATATTTGCCTGGATTGAGTGCAGAAAAAACACACATTATATTTTCTGTCGATTTCTGAACATCCTACAGCTGCCCTCGCAGCCGTGGTGCACGATTAAACGATCACAACTATAGGGGCAAATTACCTCGTAGTTCCGCCCCTTAAAACCTCAATAACTAACTACGGCGCGGGACTCTTAAAATGACGACTACACACAACAGACGAAGGAGAGTTTGTGTCCGGATAAAACTTATCGCCAGGGCGGCTTCGGTGGCGTAGTTGGTAGCATGCTGAGCTTCTATGCCCAAGATAGCGGGTTCAAACCCGGCCGAAGCCGTCGGATTTTTTAAGAGCGTTAAAAATCCCTCAGTATGCCTTCCTTCGGAGGGGAAGTAAAGCCGGCGGTCCCATGTCATAGATTTATGGCATGTTAAAGATCTTTCCACTAATTACACCTGTGTGAAACTAAATTGGATAGGTTAAGAATATAAACAACGCTCTTAGGTTGCTACGTTCGTTGCCAAGAGCCGACTGCGGTGGTGTCTAGTAGCTAGTTCTGAACTAGGCCTAGTAGTCGTTGACGGTGGCGTTTGGCGGCAAAAGTAGGAACTATTTGAAAATTCAAAGTTGCAGTCCCTACTTGAATTAAAAAACAGATACACACACTAATACAGTCATCACAATTAACACCGGTTATCAGACAGATTCTACACACACCCAAAGTACACGGGGCTACATGACCGCGTTGTCGCAGCCCCTAAACTAAGGAACCAACCAACCAACCAAAACTTATCGCCGGAAATCACTCCAAGCCATTCATCACACCTATCTCTGTCACACGGGAACTCGTGAAATGAATGCACACCTCCGCTTTTCTTCCTATTAGAAGTGCAAAATGGCACACAGTATGACATGCTGCATTTGAGCAGCGGCGTTCAAACCGTAGTTTATAATTTACCCCAGCATTTTACAATATCATCAGCAAACTCTCCAAATAAAGTAGGAATTCAGTATATTAATACCGACTATTTACAATAATTGAATCTGAAACAAAACTTCGTTGTTCTACACGTGTCACTGTGAGAAACACATTAATAAACCTACTGCACAGCTGTTTACTAATCGCGCCTATAGTGGGATGGGAGTGCGCTCTGTCGGCAACAGGAGGAAATTTTTCAATTACACCTTATGCATGGGTTGTAACTGAGAATATCAAGGCCGTACTACTTCCATAAGAGCACGGCCGATTGATAAGAGTTTCACCCACCTCACCTGAATTAAAAATACATGCACTAATATAGCCATTACTATATAACACAAATTAACATGCATGCAAATGCGGTGAAGAGCAGACCATGGACCATCTGCAAGCTGTGCCCAAAACCTGGTCACATTGCATCAGTGGCGGTTCCTGCTATCGCGTAATGGCGCATTGAACCCCCACTAAATTTAACAATATATTTAGCATTTTGTCCCTCTTCGTAACAGAGATATTTGTCAGCAAACAGCGTGGAGTTCAAATGCATTTAACGAGCGCGAGGATGTCGAGCCGTCACAAGATCTGGTTTGAAGCCCCAGTCTTGGCCAATCCTTCCTGCAGAGAATAGGCGAGTAACGTAGAGTGCCGGCATGGGACAAGAAGCGGGGGTTAGAAGGGAAAGGGAACAGTGGATACAAACCAAACGTGTATCTATCCTACACGCATGCGCAATAAGATTGCTGAATTCTTTCACTAGTCCATCACAAGACCTTCAAGTTTTAGGAACAGGTTTACACTCCGCCATCTCTTGACGTGTTTGTAAAATAATGCGGCCAATCTGAACATACAGCGAAAGTCGCCTCTAGGGGCGCTTTTGAAGCGGCGCTTCATGGCTGCCACATTAGACAGTTAATATGCGCCCTAAATTTACCAGTGAATTTATCTATATAAAGTAAACTACCAAGCTATTTGTTGTATTTGAAGGCTAATTAAATAAACGATTCAGTTAGGTTGAAATAATACCAATACAATAGCAGAGAAAGGTGTCTTGTTACGCTCCGCAGAAACCCAACTCGGTACTGTAGTTACACTATTTTGTCAGGTTTAAGTTAGTCACTCGGTCAAGAGCGAGAACGCAAATTACTTTCAGTATTTCCTTGTGCTTATTAACTGCGTGAAATTAGTGACTGTGTAATTCGAATATTTTTCTGTGTGTGCGTATGTGACAGCCCGACAGGTAGGAAGAAACAATATGGCTTTAAATAGTGGCCAAAGACTTATGAGAACTAACTTTTCGTCTCTTACGTTAGAACAATAAAAATAGAGATAAAAGCAGTATGCAGTATGATTTAACAAACCAGACCAAAAATAAAGATAAGAGGATTGTTCGGAAATTTAAACGGGACATATACAAGAGAGCATAATGGATTTGTGAGTGTAATATTGTTAATAGATTTTTCTATTTCCCGTGTTTGTGTTTCTCAAATAGGGATGGAGAAGGAAACTGGACAAATGTAGGCGTCGCAGACCTTGGCCATTTGTCTCTGAAAATAAAGAAACATGAAAGTTCAAAATCACACATGATTGCTCAGCTTGAATTTGATCTCCTGGCAAAGCATGATATTCGACAGCAGCTTGACAGTGCCTACAGGCAATCTGTGGAAAGACATAATGATCAAGTGCGGAAGAATCTTTATGTACTATCAAAAATCATTGACTGTGTAAATTCCTCTTGTGCCTTCGAGTTAGCACTTCGTGGACCTGATGAGAGAAATAGATCTTCAAATCCTGGCATATTAAGAGGCCTCGTCAATTTTAGTTCAGAGCTTGGTGTTGCGCTTAGAGATCACATGTCTAAAGCAACAGTTTTTAAGGGCACCTCGAAAGAAATTCAGAATTAATTATTCTCTTGTATGCTTGAAATCTGTCTAGAGAAAATAAAGAAAGAAATATTTACAGCGGACTTTATCTCGATAATAGCAGACGAGATCTCCGATGTATCAACTGCTGCGCAGGTGGTCATCGTGTTACGTTATGTTCTTCCAAATGGCAGACCAGTTGAACGATTCTGGAGTTTCCTCTCACCCGATGATCATAGTGCTAAAACATTAGCAGAATGCCTGAAATATACTTTAAACAACGTAGCACTAGACGATCCGGTTAAATTAATTGCACAGAGTTATGACGTAACAAACGTAATGATTAGCCGCCATTCAGGAGTATAAGCTCTAATTCGGAAATATTTTAAGTATGCACCCTATGTTCACTGTTACGCTCATATGTTGAACTTGGTTATGGCACAAGCTACGAGTCAGAATACCGAATTACGCATAGTCTTCGCAGATCTGAATGAAATACCCAGCTTCTTTCATAACTCCACACAACGATTTCTGGTGCTGAATGACGTTGTCGGCAGGAGGGTTCCTCATGCTTCCAGTACAAGGTAGAATTTTAAATCTAGGACCGTTGAAGTGGTGTACGAGAATAGAAGCGCCCTTATTGAATGCCTGGAACAACTCGAAAGTACTTCTCGACAGCCATCTACAATTACGCAACCAATCTTACAGCAATCGAAGGTGCAAGCACAGCATATAATGAGAGTATTAGAAGTGTTGCATGCTATTACCAAAGCTCATTACCAGATGGAGCCTCTCATGCAGGTGCGTGTTTGTGCGTGTGTTAAAGAGAGAGATCGATGGAGAGAACTTTGATCTTCACTAATAATGCTGATCCAGCGTTGAAGTTCTGGTTGAGGCGAATGATTTGAACTCACTGTGTTTGAAATCGCTCATTGTAATGTTCATAACTATCTGTACGAAATTTGAGGTACCACATGTATACTGTTTACCTTTGTAGAAGATTAAGGGTCCACCATTTAAAGTGAGTGCTCTTTTCTATTGAACCCCCAGTCCAAAATCACGAGCCACCACTGCATTGCATTTAATTTTGTATACATTTGTAGAACCTACGAAAGTAGCCACCGTACGAAGAAATGTATGTATGCGTTTAAGTTAGTACCAATTTATGTGTACATATTATATGTTATCTGACACGATTCAATAAATAAACTCACACCCAAGTACATGGGGCTTTATTACCACGATGTCAAAGCCCCTCAAATGAATCAATGTACCGTGATCCTTGGCATCTTCCATGAGACTTGATCTTAGCCACATATTACCCTGCTCTACTCGAATCAGCTGCAACCGTTGTTGAATGTAGGCACTGATTTATAGCACTACTAGCAGAAGTACCCATTCTTCGAACGGTCTTTGGTATTAATAGCCAGACGTAATCAATTGACCTACTGTTGCAATGGTTAGAGGCTTCGAACCTGTTTGTCGACAGAGATAAATGATTAGTTAAAATACGCTCAGAAAATAAATTTAGCCTACCTAACCTGTACTTCCTGCGTGAAAATAAAATTGAAAACCTCGTAGACGAAACGCAATACACGTCATGTTGCTGTTTGGAGATATAATAGACCTTCTGTACGACATATCGCACGTTTAAGGTAACCCCTGACCCCGTTAAGCGCATTGATGAAGTTTACAGTTTTAATTGGTTCCGTGATAAACTTATTGCCATTTGCAAACGTTCACAGAAATTTAATAAACGGAGTGGCATTACTTTTTGCAGAAATAGATGGAAAGTTGGATGTCACCTTTTGAGATGCTTTTCTCATGGCTATTGGCGTGCATTCCTTCAATAGTTTATTAAATGACATTATTTTTCTTGGAATATCAGAAACTGTTGGTATTAGAGGCTTAAAATGTAGTTTTCGGGGACCCTTTACGGCTATTTAGGGTCCCCGAGTTTTGTTTCTGACACCAAGGGGGAAGAAAATAAGCTTTATCTCGTCGTTGTAGGCCGTAGTATAATAATAATAATAATAATAATAATAATAATAATAATAATAATAATAATAAATATAATACTTACTTACTTTCCGTGTCCGGGAGACACACTAAATTCTTCCTTTCCAGAACTCTGCAGCTCCTATCCCTCTGTCCGTGGCCAACATAAGGTCTTCCTGGCTGCAGGTTTCATTAAGATCTTTGCACGTGAGCAGGTGTTGTGGAGTCTGGATTTCTCCACAGGCACATCGTGGATCTTCTGCATAACCCCACTTCACAAGGTTGCTACGACACTTAGGCACTCCTGTTCTCATCCGGTTTAAGGACCTCCAGGTGGTATATGGCAAATGACTACCTCTGCTCAGTTCTTCTTTAGGGGTAAACCCCTCTGGTACGATTTGTTTCCAGAGTGACACACGCCGGACGTCTGGTTTGGTATGGAGGGGTACTGTTCTCTTAATAAAACTCTTCCTGGATCTTAGGCGAGGAGTGGTCACCTTGTGGTTGAACATAGAATATCTGGGATCTGTTTCAAACTTTTGTCTCTCTTTCTCTGCTGCCACCCTGCGTCGAATAACTGGAGGTGCAATGCCAGCGAGAGGGTAGATCTTCTGCACTGGAGTAGGTCTCAGATATCCAGTGACAATACGTGTGGACTCGTTAAGAGCTATGTCCACTTCCTTGGTATGGGTAGATGCTCCCCACACTGATGATCCGTACTCTCCTGCAGCGAATCAAAGTCCCAATGCTGTTGAACGTAGAACCTGAGGGTTCGCTCCCCGTGTTGAACCTATCAACTTCCACATTACGCTATTTCTTGAGCTGATCTTGCACTTCAATTCTCTACAATGTTTCCTGAAGCTCAGGGTACGATCAAGCTTGATTCCCAAATATCGAGGCGTTTCACAGCTTTCGAGTGTCACTCCTTTCCAGACAAAATTCAACTTTCTCCGGGCCTCTTTGTTGCGAAGATGGTTAGGTTTCAGGTGATTCTGGGTGTAATAATTGTCTAATCTCTCAAGAGCATTGGACAGTTTTCCCTCCACCGCCTCAAAGCTCCTACCCTGTACAGCAATAGCGGTGTCATCCGCATAAATAAATCGCCTGGCCTCTAAATATTCTGACTGGTCAGTTGTAAGCATGTTGAATAGTAATGGGGATAAAACACTTAATTATAATAATAATATAACAATATAGAGATAGGGACGTAATAGACATTCCGTACCACACCCGCACGTGTAAATCGCGTGAAAAAATTCTAGAATACCCCGTGACCCCCTTAAGCGCATTATATGTATTGATGAATTTTACAGCTTGATTTTGTTCCGTTATAACCTTATAACCGTTTGCAAACTATCTCAGTAATGTAATAAATGGAATTGTATTGCGTCTTACAACAATAGATGGACCTGTGAGTTTCTGTTGCCATGGTTACCGGATTGCATTCTTTCATTATTGTATAAAATGAAATTAGTTTTCTGGGAATATCTCAAAAACGGTTGGTTTTAGGGCCTAAAAAGGTGGTCCCGAGTTTCGTTTCTCACACTGAGGGGCTGAAAATGAGCTTTGTCTCGCCCTTCTACGCCTATTTCAGCAAGTGTTTTAAGGGGGTAGGCCCCCTTTTATTGGAACTACAGAGAAGAGTTACATCAATGATTAGTGTCGTGCCTCTGAAGGATATCTGTACCAAATTTTACGATGATCCACCCAGCCGTTCTCGAGTTATAAGGGAACATACTTGTCCACAGACAGACAGACAGACAGACAGACAAAAATTTTATTTTCGCGCGCATCCATCATAAAACAGTCTGAAACGCGTAAATAACGCAAATTTCCGTAGAAATTCAGAAAAAACAGACAAACTTTCATTTTTATACATATAGAGATATACTGAGCCCGAAGAGCTCATCTTAGATGATATTATTTTTTGATCATAAATAAAGATTTTGACTTGTATAGTGGAGATGTTTTACTCTTTGGACTCTCACACATGGCCTGAAATTAATTTTCACGATCTGCAATAGAAATGTAAAAGCCTGGAATTCCTAAATGTATAGGCCGATTTGTTTCAAGAATTTTCTTCATGTCGTCGTCGGCTGTAACTCGATTCCGAGTAAACATACTTCTTCCTGCATAGAGCTTTTCAGACCAGATTGTGGATGTGTTTCTGATGACTAAACAGGCCAATCCTGGCATGAAACATGCGCCCACATAAATTGCACTCAATAGTCGGGAGAGGGCGGGGTTGCAATTGTCGAAGCTTTCTTGCTTGTTGCTTAGCCTCTTCATGTCTGCGACGTTCTTCCTCAAAGAAGTTGACAGCCGTCGATGTAGTGTTCCGCCACAGCAGATTTTCCCCATGAGTGGATATGTATACCAGTCGTCGTCATGATGTGTTTTAGCTGGTCTTTAAAAGGCTTCAGAGGGGCCCCAAGATGTCTAGTGCCGGAATTGACGTGGAAGCCTGGTATCACTCATACGGTGAACATGGTCTACCCATCTCAGTTGATGAGCGATGATAGTAGTCTCAATGCTATTGAGATGCGCTCTCTCGAGAACTGCAGTGTTGGTCACGTAGTCCTCCCATTTGATATTCAAGATGTATCTCATCTTTTGTAGGTGGTAGCGCCCATGTTTCTTGATATCACGGCGATAGAGTGTCCAAGTTTCACAGCCATACAGTAGCGTTGAGATGATGACAGCTTTGTACACAATGAGTTTGGTATGCATCTTTAGGTCTTGATTCATGAAGACTCTGTGCATCAAACGGCCAATGCTGCTTGGGCAGCCCCAATTCTATTGTCAACATCCTGTTCACAAGTGCGCCGTTTAGACAAGATGCTACCAAGATATGAAAAATGATCAACCTGCTCCAGTGTTGAGTCTAAGATGGAGATATTGAACTCAGGAAGAGATAATCCTGGGTCAGGTTGTGAACTACCTTTGTTTTCTTTGCATAGATGGTGAGACCAAAGAGATCACACGCAGTGCTAAAGCGATTGACCGATTGTTGAAGCTCTGCAGGTGTCGGAGCAGGAGATGCGGTGTCATCGGCTACTGCAGTTCTGTCACCCGGGTAACTTGGGTATGTCTCTGTGAACGAAGTCTTGCCATATTGAAAATACCTACATCGAAGCGAAACTTAATCTCTATGCCTGGGTTGTTGGAAGATGATTTATACATCATGGTAACCATGTACAATGCAAAGAGTGTTGTAGCAAGCACACAGCCTTGTTTCAAACCGTGAGTGATTGGAAATGGATCGGATACAGAGTTACCGTGAAGAATCTTCCCAGACATTCCATCATGAAGAGCTTTAACCAATTCCACATAGCGATCTGGACATCCAAAGTGCGCTAATACTTTCCACATAGCAAATCTCGGTACTGAATCAAAGGCTTTTTCCAGGTCATAGAAAACTAAATACAGAGGCTCCTGCTGCTATCTGCACTTTTCCGGGAGTGGTCTGGCACAGAATATCATGTCTGTTGTGCCTCTGGAGGTTCGGAAAACACATTGAGACTTGGGCAAAATTCTCTCCGAGATACTTTGGAGCCGGCTTAGTAGAATTCTTGCCAGAACTTTACCTGCAATGGATAATAGCGATATACCACGATAGTTCCCACACACACTCTACGATCGCCTTTCTTGAAGATAGTGATGATGGTAGCATTCTTCAAGTCGTCAGGTACTTCTCGAGTTTCCCAAAGTAAGAGGACAAGTGTATAAAGTCGAGTCTTCAAAGCCATACCTCCACTTTGTAACAACTCCAGAGGAATGTTATCAGGACCAGGAGCCTTTCTCGGCTTTAGTTGATTGAGCGCTTTGGTGAAATCTCGGAATGTCGGCGGAACCGCCATCCATGGTTGTTGGGGCTGCTGAGGGACGTTGCGAAGAAAGTCCTCGGCAATATTGGAGGCACGATTTAGAAGTGCAGAGAAATGTTCCTTCCAACGCTCCAACATTTGTCCTTGATCAGTTAAAATGGCGGAATTGTCAGCAGTTTTTAATGTACCTGATGAAGATCGGATTGGACCGTATACCTCCTTTATGCCTGCATAGAAGTTTTGCAGGTCACGGGCATCAGATAGTCTTTGCAGTTCTTCAGCTTTTCGCTGCCACCAGTTGTTCTTTATTTCCCTGATTTGTGTCTGACATTTCCCCTTAAGTTGCACGAATTATGATTTTTTCACACTGGAAGACGGATCTCGAAGAAAGGATAGATGGGCTTCCCGTTTGGCATTGATGAGACACATAATTTTATCATTATTTTCATCAAACCAGTCTTGTCTTTTGTTCTTCACAAAACCAATTGTTTCCTCAGCTGACTCAGTAATGACCTTCTGAAGCGTTGCCCATTCCTGTACCACACCATTTGTGCTAACTGGGTGACTAGCCAGCTTATTTGAGATTTCATTTCTGTAATCTGTAGCAATTGATTTTACTTCGAGTTTAGATGTGTCAAATTTCCGTCTGGACAGGTTGTGGATGGATCGTTTCGGTTTCCGGCAGATTGAGATCCTCAAGCGGCAAAAGAGGAGCTTATGATCTGTCCAACAGTTATCGACACTTCTTGTGGTCCTGGTGACAAGGATGTCCTTTTTATCACATTGCCTGGTGATGATATAGTCAAGGATGTGCCATTGCTTCGAGCGAGGATGCATCCAAGTGGTTTTGTAGCGATTCAGCAGGCGGAACTGAGTGTTGGTAATAAAGAGTTCATGTTCAGCACATAGACCAATGAGTAATGGACCATTGGTATTGCAGTTGCCAAGTCCTTGTTTTCCCATCACATTGTTCCATAATTGATGATCTTTACCAACTCTGGCGTTGAAATCGTCAAGCATTAAGAGTTTGTCTCTAGGTGGTACTTTGGTGATTATTATGCTCAGCAGGTTGTAGAATTGGTCTTTAACTTTTATATCAGCATCCAAGGTGGGAGCATATGCAGAGATAAGAGTCATAAAGTGACCCCCGGAGAGTGGGATTCGGAGAGTCATAATTCTTTCGCTGACAGCAGTTGGAGTTAGCTGGTGATCATTCACCAGTGTGGTCTTTATAGCGAAACCAACACCATGAATACCGCGCTCTCCCTCATCTTTTCCCTTCCAGAATATGGTGTAACCTGAACTGAACTCTGTAATTTTACCTTCGCTGGACAATCTGGTTTCAATTAAGGCAGCAATATCTATGTTCATTCGACCAAGCTCATGGGTAACGAGCGCTGTTCTTCTCTCAGGCATGTTATTGTCCTCCAAATCGAGTAACGTTCGAACATTCCAGGATCATATAATTAATGTTTGGTTATTCTTTGTTTTTCGTTTTTCGACCGCAAAAGGGGTGACCCGCTGGGTGCGGCCTCCCAGCCGGCTGAAGGTGTAACTACCGATGTTTAGCCCATATTTTCTAGGGTCTTCCCCATTCGGGGAGGGCAGCGGTGATCCTAAATAGGCCTGCCCAAACACAGATGCAGGACCGAACTCCTGAGTAGTCACAAGGCTCAGAAGACGACCATCACACATCTGCTGCCAACGTGCAGGTCCGAACTAGAGGCTTCCAGTTTCAACCCGAAAACCTGCCTCTACCATCCTTATCCCATCGCCGCTGGACTTGTGTTGAAAGATGTGACAGCAGGAAAAAGGTGCCACAAGCGAGATTTTGTTTAAGGTGGATCACAGGTTGCAAGGAAGTGACCCACACACTATGATCTCGGAACTATACCCTGCGGCACAAATGAAATGAGACGTGCAGGTACTAGAACCGTGACTGAAATGGACTGCCGCAGACTCTAAATACCATTGAGTTGCGCCTTCACAGCCAGTCCATCTGGCATGACCTCATCCGCCTCCACGACCGTTGAACACCTCAAGGGAAGTTCCTCCTCCGTTTTGCCGTTGGGCGAAAATATACGTAATGGGTTTCAGTGTCATTTCCTACACTTAGGGGACCATCACCCCACCTAAAGGGGCTCATCCTCCAGAGGCCATTTGCCCCTTCAGGGGGTCGTGTTATTTACCGCCGCCCAACATTCGGCGTTAGCTGTTTTTACAGCTGGTTGCCAAACCAGCTAACCCGCCTCCTTTCGCATTCCGGACTTGGGACCGGACAAGGGCGGAGTTTTTCTTCATGTGAAGAGTGTTATTCTCATGCCACAAATGAGATTAAGGAAAATTCAGTTGCTCAACGTGGGAGAGTTACTTCTTGACTCAAGCAGTCAGATCCGGAAGGGACAGCTCTAATCGTGTTCCCGTATGGCGCGGATGTAATCTTCTGTGAGTGGAAAAATGTGACTTTATAATCGAAGTGTATCATGTTATAATATTGAATTTATTGCGTGCTGTGTGCACAAGGAAAAGTAGGAAACGTTGTTTGATTGAACAAGAACAGTATTCGTGACAAATACCATATTTTTCTGAATTTTTGTGCAAAATTGAATTGTGAACTACCCCTTAGCGGTACCGTGTTCATTAGACGAACTTACAGTGTCTGGGAAAAGTAATAGAATCAGTGAGATAACGCTGAACAACCAGTGTTTAAATTCTGAGGCAGACCATGGGCAATTTTTAATTTGAATGCAAACAAAAGTGTAGAGCCAGTGTAATTTATAAAGTATGAACTGTCATTAAATTCAGTGTCGCCACGATGGTGGAATGGTTAATTACTCACATGTGGAATAATCCCCAATTGGAAACCATGATTATGATGGAATAGAAGAAATGTGCCTTGGGGAGACACCAAGATTGGATAAATCATGAGACTCTGAAAGAAGAAATGGTTAAGCTCAGGCGAGTGGAGCATGTGGTCGCCTAAACCAATGGCCACAGCTATAATAAAATGCTCAGATCAATCTAGCGCGTCCGTGAGTTGTAAATCCAATTTCTGTAGAGGAGTAGATGCTCGTCGATTAGTCTTAGAAGGCCACATTTACGCACGACTTTATAGGTAGGCAGTTTGTAATTTAGTTAAATCTCATTCTTATCCAACAGCTTTGACAACTGCACAGGTCATGCATTATAATTCACCGATAACCCTTGTATATTATTAGCCATGAAACAATCCTGGAGGGGTCTAAGAGAGGTGACACATATATTATTTCATGAATTATGAGCGGCATATCTTTAATTTCCGACTATTTGCAGTTCTAATGTTTTATTTTCCTGCAAGCTTATGCAGCGAGTTCCACATTTTTAGTTTAAGGAAACATTTTATTATTTAATTCCATAATGTGTGGCTGGAATATCTTTAGTCCTTATCTTTGGACGCTTATTATGTTTGTAAGGCTGTAGCTAAGCCGTGTATGCAATACAAGACAGATTTTACGTATCATTTTAAAGTGTTGTGGAGTTAGTCCAGTCAAATTAGACATAAATAGGGGCCCGACCTTGCAAAAGGTCATTTTGTTCTAATTTTTTTAATGTTGTTTGGACCTCTACCAACAGTAAAAAAAAAACAAATTTGCAACTTCGAAAGACCTGTGCTAGTTGTGTAATACCCAAAAAAAAACCAGCTAACGTTTTGCACATTTTTCGGTTTTTGCTCAATGTCATCTAAAATACGGTATGCATCTGCCAGAAAATACCTTACTACAATTTGAGTCCTAAGGGAATAATGTATGTTAAATAGAACCCGAGATACAGTTCTTCAAAGATTGAATATTTTTTCATAAAAGTAAAAATTGTTGCTTTTAGTCTCCTAATTTGACAACTATGATCAAAAATACTCATTCCATGAAAAACGGCATAGGCAATTAACTTTAAGTTTATTTGTTTAGCTTTAATTTGTGCTCTGATTGGTACCTGTAGGCCAGGTTCTTCTCTCAAATGTGGCATGTAACTGAAAACCTTGAAAAAATAGAAGTCGGGAAAAATGAATTTAAACAAGTTTTTAGCACATCAAATATAGGGCCGTTACTGATGATGTATAATTTACTTATAATATTTTTCTCGTCCGAATGGCTTGTAGAGGAGTGAGGCTCATTGTGTGTGTGACAGCAGGCGTCGGGACTTCAACAATGAATGCGAGGCCCCTGAACAAAGATTCGACCATTCCCTCCTCCCTCCTACACATTCCTTTGTCAGTTTTCCTGCGTAAATCGAAGAGTGCGGAACTACGAGGTCATCTTCCTGTAAATCGAAGAGTGCGGACAGTGAAGTGTAAGTTTACTCGAAAGCCTTCTGCAATTCGTTTGTTTTAAATGTCGTAAGCCCCTGAGTGAAGGCATGTCGTAACACAAGTAGGTATTTGCTCACATTAACGCGAGTGTGAAACTGGATCTTAAAGAAAAGAAAATTTTCCCTCAAAACTTCAAGAGGTCACCATTAATGATGCGTGTAGGAAGAGTTACACTGCTGCAAGCAATGTTAAAGCATCTGTTCGACGTAAATGACAATCTGAAGTTCCAACCAGACCCTCAACATCGTCAAGAGAACTCGACAGGAAATAACTGAAGAATTCATCAGGCTACAAGAAAAAACTGTCAAAATCACGAAGAAATTATGTTCACAAAGTTGATAAGTTGGGTTTCAGGATAACAGTCCTAGATGCAGCTGAACGCCGAGGTGGCCAATGGGGAAAGAAATTTTTGCAACGTTATTCACTAAGCCATTAACAACCGGATAGAAGAGAGGACATCGACCACCAAATGATGTAGATGAGGCATTGGAAGATATAGACTATACACTTACCTCTTGAAGAAATCTGAGGAACATCAGTTCTCAATAGATTATATATTGAAACAGATCAAAGGAGATTTTATTCCAGATATAACAACTGTGAAATCTCATAAGTGTATGAAACCAATGAATATCCTACATCCGGGGATTTCTTAAGCAATGTTAATTCAGTCATCCCTGAATCCGTAGGCGTACTACAGTTTCATCCCTGAATCCGTACTACTGGTTTATGAAACCGTTGTTCCGAAACACAAGCGTGCTGTACTTGACACGGAGAACTGATGTGTAGCTTTTTCACATATCGTACTCTGAAATGTGCAGTACGACCATGATCTTTCATCTCCTCACTCATATTAGGCCTTTGGACCTACTTATACAGAAAACTTGGTTCCAAGCATTTAGTTAATATATCCTCAGCTCTAGGATTTTCATGCACTTTAGCGATGCTATCAGGAGATCAGAATCCTCACCACCTATTGATAAAGGAGCTCTCATCCAGTTTGTCTTTGACAAAGAAAAAAAAACCAACTTCTTATTAATCTCATGTATTTTTTTTTTTCAGGATTAGGGAATAACCCATCTCATTTGGGTACAATTGTGCTTACTGACTGAGAAGCATCAAACTTTTATTCTAGATCTGGCAGAACTTTTTCTGCTGCTAGACTCCAGTAACGAAACCATAGCAAAAGTTGGGGAGAAGTATTTTGTGGCTTTGTACGGGGTTATTTCTGTTGAATCTGTACAGTTTATAGAAGTTAAGTTGGTAGTTACCTTTTAGTTTAGGTTCACTTGTTTTCATGTTGCTTCTTCTTTGTGTTGAAACCGTTGTATTGAGCCAATGCTGGTAATGAATAAAAGTGGTGTGTTCCAGAAAAATTTATTCTTTGTATTATTGGTTAATACATGCGAGATGCATATATAACTGTGGCGACGAGGATAAACTCGTAGTGTGTGTTAATATTATTACCAGCCCGTGTGCGTGCGTTGAGCATTTTTCAATTGTGTGTGAGATCGGCGTCAAAAGTTCCACATGGCGTCCGTCCAAAATACTCTCGCTTGTGGTGAAAGTGATGGAGAAGAAGAAAGGACAACTTGAATAAAACCATTCGAGTGTCGGTAAATAACCCAGGAGCAATTTCAATGCCAGAATTCACCCAACAAGTAAAATTGGATGTATATATATCCATCATGAAAAATAAGTTTGTAGTACACAACATTCCCGAGTCACTTCACACAAACCACCTGATGAGTCTCGTTGGATTTGAGTATACTGCTCTCATTACGGACTTAGCGTATCCCTTAAGACCTGAAAGTCATAATTTTGATTTCCTAGTGCAATTAGTAAAAACAATAATTTAGAGCCAACGCCATCTGTGATCCAAGAGCGGTACAAGTTTTATACCAAAAACCAGTCACCTGATGAGACAATTCCTCAATATATTGAACCCTTGCAAAAGAAGCGTAACAAGACTCAATTTCGGGGAAGTGTTTCGGTTCATGTTAGCCTTGCAGTTAAATTTGCTACATATAATTTACAAGGAAACAGGGCAAATCAAAAACTAAAGAAAGGAGATAAACCAGTATACTAAATAAAGCAAGTTTAATAACAACAACAAAAACAAAAAAATTAATAAACAACAACAACTCGAATTTCCTCCCACAACTCTACTCAGATCACAACTGCAAACCCTAAGCTGTGTCTACTTCAAAAAATATCAAGTGGTATCCAAACATCGACAAATTTACCATTTAATTTAATCAAATATCTCACGAGAGATTGTCAAAATAAAAGACGTTCAAACAATACGTCTCTTCTGAAACTATACACTTGTGCGAGTGACGATCTTTGACTAAAATGAAGGAAATAAGTACTGATTACGTGATCCGTGACCATGTGGTTTTACCCGTCAGGCAACGAATCCGCAATTCTGCGTAAATTGGATTAGCTCAGGGAACACACTACAAAAGCACATTAAGAATATCCGACACCCGCTACCCTTTATAATACACAAATATATCGCCGAACGAAATCTTGACAACGTGCCAGAACAAGCGTACGTGACTACACCAAAACAAAAGTGGAAATGACCGTCCGTCATTCTAACTATACAACAACAATCCAAAAGGAATCAAATTAATATACACATGAATCAGCACTGTGCCCAGTGGCACATATTAACAACACAAATATTTCATTTCAACTGAACGCAGGAATTTATAGTTTGAGTATGGCGAACACCCCTTTAAAATCACAAGTTATAACTTACAGGCCTATCTCACTTTAAGAACCGAGCACCGGCCTCATACGTAACTAGTGTGTTATCTTAAATCTGTTCGTCTCGCCGCAGTCACATGTCATTAACCCAGGGCGTTCAACAACAATCGAGAGCTCGCCCACAGCGGCTCGCGATCACGGAAATACCTTTGTAATCCTGAAAAACATGTGTGTGTAAAATACGATTTTGTCCCGGAAATTCTCTCAAGAATTATAAGACACGTCGGACCAGCCAGTAGCCTCCTTGGAGTTCCTTACAGCCGTCAAATATATACTGCTGCAGACAGGAATCATGGTCAGAATACCACGATGTTCCCCGCGCAAGTAGATACACATAAACACACATAACGCACAGCTAGGTGATGACTTCATCTCACAACTCTCCACCTGAAATACGATACAGACTTAAGACGCCACGGAAAGACTTCAAATGCTTTCCCAAAGTTCACTAAAAGTCATTAACTTCATTAATTTTACATCTTACTCAGAGAACTATGGTTCCCCGCAAATAAAATTGCACTAGGCAAATCACAAATAAAAGCCTGTTTATGTCAAAGCACACAAGGTCAAATTTTACCCCAAACTTCTAGTTCTATCGTTACTATACTTTACAAAAGCACCATTTATCGCTCAAACCATAAGTCCTCCTCAAGCGATTTGAAAACATATCAGCATGTACACGCATTGTACAATTACAAATTACATTACAATAATATTAACCAGATAAAATAGTAGTCACGCACGACATTACATTCGAGTGTCGGTACACGAATAAATATCAAACTACATTAAAATACGGTACACAAGAAAAATATTTACAGTTCCCAAACCAATCTAACTACGACTAAAATTGAATAATCAATATGTTGTACTTATTCCTTCGCCAAACACCTTCAGCTCACATCACCGCTCACCACCCGGCAGTTATTTTAGCCGAAGTTCGACATCATCGCTGTAGAGTCCATGGTCATCCTTCCGAACACCATCCTGGTTCCAGACATCTTGATGATTTCTTTGAAGTGGAAAATGTTCAATTTAAATACACTGTTCTCTAATTTAACTACTAAAATTGCTAATATGAGTTGCTAAATTAACTCAAAGTCCTAAGCAATTTATGCGATGAATACCTTCCCTAAATATTTTTAAGCTACTAAAGTTCACACGTAAAATACACATGGCAGAATAACGAAAGTTAGAATGACTTTCTGCCGAATACTTATTCATTTGAAAACTCTTCAAAGTTTCGAAGTTATACAGCCTCACACCCGTCTCCACAGAGACCTCGAATAATGATAAGTGTCACCCACGACACCTCCAAATAGAATTGACGAGTGTCACCCACGACACATCGAAATAGAATAATTTCTTCCGTCAACTCAGCGACATTTATACAGAACATGGCAAATCTCTGGTGGAGGGGACAACAAATGAAAATAATTCGAAGTAATTGAGCTACAGACTTGCGACTAATTTCATTGAACTTCTCTAATTGCACAGGTTAAGAATTTGATCGGCGGAATCACAATCGATCATGGGTTTCATACAAATCCATTTCCCTCCAAATCAAAAGCGCGCTAACTTTCGCGGGTCCAGACGGCGTCCCCCGCCTCATTCGTAGATTCAAATTCATCTCTTTGAGCGTAACCTAGAAGCTCATCCTCTATTATGACGTACATGTATCTTCTTCCTTGTCACTCTTCGTCTTCGATATCTGTCGTTGTCTCAAGACCGGTTGCAACAGTCCCATGACTCACCAACTGAAGCCAAGCTATTGGAACATTGATTTTCTCAGTTCCATGAATTCTGTAAATGCATGTTAATGAGGAGTTAGATAGGAAGTATGGATTGTTACAGCATAGTATTGAGGGGGTGAGACAGGAAATTAGAGGTGAGGTAAGGAGTATGGTGGAGGAAAAGGCGGAAGCAATTATAAAAGAAGTAGATCAGAAAATGATGAAAATGAAATCGAAAATACCAGAGAAATTAAATGATATGACTAGAGAAGCAGATAATAAATTGGAAAGGGTACAGGAACATATCCTAGAGAAAATTGAGAAGGTTGAAAAGGTGACTGGTGAGAGGATATTAGATATGGAAGTGAGATTAAAGTCTCAAATAAAACATGATAATGGTCAAGTTAGAGTGGGTTTATTAGGAGTGAATAATCTGAAAGAACTAGAGTTACCGAAATTTAACAATAAACAGGGTTGTCCTATGGAATTATGGAAATTATAGAGATTAGATTTAAAGATAAACTTAATGAAGGAAGTATAGAGTGGAGTCAAGTTTTAGAACTATTAGATCAAGCTTTTGTAGGTGAAACTCGGAACTGGTTCCTAGTATATAGGAATTCATTGGATAGTTATAGTAGTTTTAGGAAGAAATTTTGTGATAAATATTGGAACGAATCAATACAAGCACAATTAAGAGAAAGAGTGATATTTGGACAATACGATAGTAGAGATGGTATGAGTATGACTGAATATTTTCTGAGCCAAGTGTTAATATGTAAATATTTAGATGGGATGGCTAAGGATGATGATGTAGTAAGGCTGTTGCTTAGGCATTTTCCTTATAGAGTAAAGGAGGCGTCATGTATGCAAAAAGTTACTAATATATCGGAATTAGAGAACTTATTGGGGAGCTTCGATGCATTGGGGGGCAGAAGTGAGAATCAAGCAAGTGGTTATGGGAGCCGCATAAATCAGGGCCAGAGAGGTCGAGATAATTATAATTATAGGGATAATAATCAACAACTAAATTCCTCTAATAATCAAGCGAATCATAGACAAGGTAATCCTTATCAAAATCATAATAATAGAAATAATAGATGGCGGAATGATGATAATAATTATCAAAGGAATAATCCCCGTAATAGACAAGAAAATGTAGAGGATAGAAGAGAGGAGAGGAGACAAGAGAGTAACAATGATAGGAGTCGAAATGTGGAAACAGTGGATGAGTCTAGGGGAAATTTAAACTAGAATCAGACGGCAATGACAGGTCAGATTATCAGTCTGATATTATATCCGCTAATACTATATTGTCCGGAACTTATGACCTAGATATAAAGAGTGATCTCTTAGAAGATTTAGTAGAGGAAAAGGTACAATCCGCAAAGGTTAATAGAGGTAACAAACAAATAACAAGCAGGATTGGATTATATACGAAGAAATGTGGTCTTATAAAAAATACTGGAAGTGAATATATATTATATAAAGGTGTCTAGACTGCTTCTTGATGATAATCCCATCAATCTTCTCACAAAGAAGAGTTCATATAGTAAAGAAAACTTAAAAAAAATCATATCACACTGCAGTACTATAGATATGTGTATCATAATATGACAACAGAGCCGTAAGTAATATTCTCGGTATATGCTTGTTTATTGCAGTGAATATCAAAACTACATCCCAAACTGATTGTATCCGGGTTGGTATATATTTTACCCTACACCCTGATTTTATTGAGAACTCGTGTTAATCTTGTTTTGAACTTTAGTTTATTACTCTTATACATTTGTATTTGAGTTGGCGCCCAACGGGATTTCTCTATTTTATATTCTGCTTGCTGGGAGGACTCTTCAGGGTAGGATACAGAGAAATCTAATTAGAAAAACATTACAGTACATGTATCTTCTTCCTTGTCACTCTTCGTCTTCGCTATCTGTCGTTGTCTCAAGACCGGTTACAACAGTCCCATGACTCACCAACTGAAGCCAAGCTATTGGAACATTGATTTTCTCAGTTCCATGAATTCTGTCACACTTTTCCTCGTGTCGCCATCTCGGGCTAAATATATACCCCTCGTCTGTTACTTACAATAGTTGCAACATTTTCCTCAACTTACAGCCACTGCTGCTAGTGTGTGGAATTTCTCTCAAATATAAGAATTAAAAATATGGATCATTATTATATCAGATGATATCATAAGGGTTCAATATTTCTAAGCTGAAATCCTTAGCTCATCATTGCGAGTTTAAAGACAACCTCGATGAAGCTTTAAGAGACAGTTTAGTATGTGGTTTAAAGAATGAAGCTATACGGAAGAAGTTGATTGGTGAGAAGAAGTTGCCTTTCACAAAATGGCAGGATATAGCACTGACTATGGAGACTGCTGCTGCTGATGCAGCTCTGATGGGAAGTGACCGAAGTGTTGCCTCAACAAATCGAGTGCATCAAGTAAATCTCCAACTGGTGACAGGCGTTGCTATTGCTGTGGGAAGTCAGGACACTCAAAACCACAGTGCCACCTGTGTGACAACATCTGTAGAACATGTGGAGTCCAAGGTCATGTTCCCATTTGTGCCATCGAGGAGGTAGCTCTTCAAAAGACCCATATTCGAGTAAGGGCCGGTTTTACAATGTCTAGATATCTCTTAGATAACTCTCAGTTACGGATAAATCAGGCTATCTGCCACTTCGTGCGTTCTACAATGTTGCTGATACGCCATTCCTATGGATATGTCTAGGGATAAACTATCCCGTGCTGTTAGGTGGGTATAACTCTATATCTAGCAGATAAATATGGCATATGGTGAAACCCTGGCAGTGGGTGAAACGCATTTAATGACGCGAACACTGGTGTCCATATCTAATTAATTTCTTTCTTTATTATAAGTAATTGCGGACCATTTCAGAATATTTTTTCGTTAGTACTGGTTCAATTCATTGCATTCTGCTTTTTAGGTAGTTTATCGCTCTACTTCAGACGAGGTGTGTATTACGTGGTCATCAACCCATAACCTATAGGCCTACTTGATCTGTGATACTGCAAGGTAATACATGTTTACTGCTGGATCTCTTAAGTTAATGTTTGTAAATATTTACGTGATTTGAAACTAATCGATCAATGGATTTATTTTGTCGCAGTATACGTCGTCTTTAGTGTTTTACAACATGTATGAAGTGAATATTTTCGAGTCGGCGTATGATGATTTGCCAATAGTTAGACGGAGGAGAAATATTAAAGAACGTCCGGATCATGGGCGCCCGCAGGATTTTTCTAGAGGGGGGGCCAAATTATAATTTTCATTTCAAAACCGCCCCCCCCCCCCCATTTTTTACTTCCTTTGTGAAGCTCATTATTTGACTGCTCTCAATCCGTTGGCTACTTTATGGCAAGATTGGGAGGAATGTTTTGTTTTTAGTTCACAGTTTTTGTCCATGAAAGTCCACGTTTCGTCTTTTGTGATTCATTGTCATAATGTTGAGGTCTTAAAAACAGGTAAAAAACAAGATGTTCAATAAAGAACATATAGCCTACTTTCTCCTAAATGCATGGGTATTGTTATAACTCATTTTGTGTGTCCTTAAATAATCAACATTGCAAATGTGCGGCAATGAATAATTCTCTTGTATGTGTGTATGTGTGTGTGTGTGTGTGTGGAGGGGGGGATTAAACTTTAATAACTTGGCGGTTTTGCACAGTTTTCCAGAATCTTTCCCACCCCTAAAACCTGCCACTCTGGACAGCTGCCCTGTTTGTTCCCCCGTAATTACGGGCCTGAATACAGTAAAATGACCCAATATTGTAAGCACGATCTTAAGCAGTGTTTTACTAGTCAGCAAAGAAAACCTCGCTTTAGGGGCTGAAATCCGCTATCGGTGTTGCAATGTATAAAAATATCTCCAGAACGTGCTTTTATATCGTCACTGCCAAAGTGAGGAAGCGAAAGTAGTAGCCAGCCTAATTACTTTAGATAGCGTTGGATAAACATACACTAGGCATAACCATATTGAAAAAGGGAGGAATATTTTCATTGTTGGTCTACTGCATGACATAATTAGAACTAGGCTATATATTTTTGAATATACATATTACGTCAGCAATATTATTAAAGAAGTTTTCTATTGTAACATTTGTCAGTTGATTATCAGAAACTTCAATTTATGAACCCTCCGACACTCGCGCTAGTAATACATATGTACATATGTAGCCCAAACAATTAATCGATCTGATGGACTCGCACACGTTATTTTTGGTGTTCAGTTTTAATAATATGTTAAATAGTAGTATATAGAAGTATTCTAAGCTATATCTGAGGATTTTATGTAGGTCTTTATTTCCATATGGAGAGAAAATTCAATTTATCGTACATCTTCGGTAAAACTGCAACATAAATAAAACCAATGAAACTAGAACTGTTAAATTATTTTTTATGTAAACCTAAATACTTACATTAGTGTATATTTGAATTGCAATTAACAAAAATAGGGTACTAGGTTAGATAATCAGCACTTATTATGAACCATTAAGTATTTTCATTTATTTTTATTTTTTCTCTAAATCTTGAATTTTATTTTTGCCCTTTTGGCTGCAATATATAGCCCAGGAAATACATAAGCATGCTCACACAAATTTGTCACGCAAGCATTCAATGCAAATGGACACAATGATCCGAGAAGATTTTTATTGCACTTTGCGCATCTGGGCCTATTTCTTGTTGATTTAAGGTCGATTCACACTATACATTACCAAGCTTTCCGTTTCCTTTCCATTCTCGTTGCGTTAAATGTTGTTGTATTCACACAATACAGTACCGTTCCTTGTCAAGACGATATGTTTACGGAAATTATGCGAAACAATCCTGTCGGGAAACTGAAGGCTCACGGAAGGTGTATGTAATGTGCAGTGTGCATGTACTCATTTAAAATACAGTAAACTTTCGTGTACGTTTTTTTTTTGTCGTGTAGCCTCCTGAGAGGCCCGTGGGCGACCTGCGCGTCGGGATGAGAGATGGAATGGATGAAGATGAATGGAACAGGGCAAGGATGTGGAAGGAAGGGGCCGTGGCCTGTCAGAAGGTACTGTCCCAGCATTTGCCTGGTGTTGAAAATGGGAAACCACGGAAAACCATTTCAAGGACAGCCGACGGTGGGGCTCGAACCCACGCGTCTACCGGGTCAGCAGAGAGCTTGGCCCCTTGACCTAACGCAGCGCTTAAGCCCGCGTAGCCACTACTGTCGGTCCTCATGTACGGTGATGTGATGGAAAGGAAACGGAAAGGTTACGTAATGTATAGTGTGAATCGACCTTTATCCCTCCCTCGTCCACACAAAAAGCAACAGCCTTCTTTATTTCCACTACGGTACACTACGGTATGACTACTTTCATCTAAACACTTACTGATTTGCAAGTCATCTCCATGGCCACCTCCTGTGAGACAACGTTTCCTATGCATGCTCGCGCGGGCTACTATTGTAGCCCAGACGACTTCTAATGCATCCGGTATCAGTATGGTGCAAATAGTTTAGTCGGAAACACACCCGTCTGTTAAATACAGCGTCAACAGGCAGCTACAGAGATTCTCAATATTCCTGGCAAAGAATATACTCTGCGCTACACCAAAATAAATCGCGCGAGTGTCCGAGGGTGAAATAAACGGGTGATAATGACCAATCGAATATCAAATTTCTCAGAATTCCAGGGGGGGAATCCCCAACAAGGAGGTATGTGGTGAATATAAGATTAGATTGATACCTGTATCCTCTTATCGTTAGGTATGTTCATCAAAATTTAATAGACCTAGGCCTATACAGCACATGCCGATCAGTCAGCCAGATTTTAAGATTAAAGCCTTAAATCTATGCTATACGAAGTGTGTTTAAAAAAAAACAATTGCGTTCATGTAGCCTACAAGTGGAGGAGTTGAGTTTTGCATAACCTAATCCGAGGAGGCATGAATGCACCCTTTACTGTCTGATGGCCAATGCTTTCTTTAATTTTGACTAAACAATGATTATGCACTTTAATAGAAAACTTCATTTTCTTTTGTGTACCCATGTTAGATTCTATGTAAAAGTGTTCTTCAGTCGGTCAACATGTAAAAGGAAGCCTCATTGTCTTGGGCGGTTATACTTAATATTAATATGATCTACACAAATAGGCCTACCTGAACTAAAATACACACTTCCAAAGTAACTTATACAGTTATTAAAGTTGTAAAGTGTATATTTTGGATGTAGGCCTACAGTAGGCCTATTTATTTCAGGTATTTGTGTAGAATATATTAACATTAACCGACCCCAGATAATCACGCTTCTGTATGCCATAGCCTGCATGTTGATCGACTGGAGAACATCTTTACATGGTACGATATGTAGGATAGTTACTTAGTTATTGTTGTTATAAGGGGCGGAACTACGAGGTCATCTGCCCCTAAATAAAGGTTAGGTTATAAAGAATTCCATAGTTCTAAGTCTTATTGGTAACAATGAAGGAGACGAGAACCTATGAAGAAAAAAATCCAAACTACTGAAATTAGCCATAAATACCTTCTGTAATGATTCAAAAATGGATAACAGTGAAGGAGACAAGAACCCACGATAAAATTTTCTATACTGAAATTAGCCATAAACCTTCTGTACTAAATCAAAATAGATCTGTAAATGATGTAGTTTAATCATCCGCTGTCGAAAACACACCCGCCTCTCCTTTTTAGATCACAACTTGTATAGTAAAATTCCAGCCGTGTGAACCATTATCTGCGCGAATTATGCACAAGTACAGTATTGCCAATTGTGTTGTTTTGGTGGTTTCTTATTATGCAGCATGGCCTACGTCATATACGCACCCCTGTTTTTTGTCACACAATATTTCTCTAGAGCATTGGATTTTACCTAGATCACAGAGCCGCATTAACCATATATGCACCCCTAGTTTTTGTCACGCATATGATCGACCTCATGTGGTTGTGTATTTTTGTCTTACATGTTGGCAGCAACACTAACGTGTCATCAATGTGTTCTCCTACGTAACGGTTGAAGAGACCTCAAGTGCTTGAGGAACACTTCCAACTACTGGCGGCTGAGTGAACGACACAGCAGTGAGTAGCTCCGAAAACATTGTGTATTTAAGAGTGTATTCGAGGAAGAAACTAAACCATATTTGTCACCCAACAATATAAGTGTATACGTTGGCCAGTTATTAATAACATCATCAATTACAATTACTAACTTCCTCGTAAATTGGTTAAATAGGAGGTTTCACTTGCATCGGCAACATGGGCGACTGTGGAAAGTGTGGTGGTAGCTTGGGGAAGGCTGGAAAGGTACAGTGTGGTTCATGTAAAAAGTGGTTCCACAAGAAATGTGTGAATACATTGAACAGATTCGCCGACTGGCTGTGTGTGCAATGTGTGGACTATAGTGCAACAATAAGTGATAGTGTAAGTAACGAAGGCACTCCTTCAATGGAGAATATTTATGGAATGCTGAAAGATTTAAAAGAACAACTTAAAATCATAAAAGACGAACAAAGAGCGAGAGAGACTGATCTAGGTAATTCAATGGAATTGTGCCATAAAAAATTAGATGATTGTGTAACTTTAATTTCAAACCAGCAGATAGAAATTGAGGATTGTAAAGGACACATTGAGTCATTAACTCAGCAGAATGTCAATCTTAAGGCAAAGCTAAAATCCCTTGAAAACCGCCTAGGAGAATCTGAGCAGTACACACGTAGGAATACGGTGGAAATACACGGTGTCCCGGAGGTTCCTAACGAAAACATTATTGAAACAGTGAAGAAAGTAGGTCAAGCTCTGGATGTGGTCATCACTGAAACAATGGTGGATGCCTGTCATCGACTGCCTAAGTCACCTAATCATCAACACAGTGGCATCATCTTAAAATTCGTTCGGCGGGACGACAAGGAGCATCTTTTGGGGCGACGCCGGGTGAAACGGAATCTCTCCACTCGTCACGTGGGTCTTCCTGGCGATAATGTAATTTATGTGAACGAGAGTTTATCCCCGGAAAAGAGGAAGTTGCTGGCACAAGCTAGGAGCATCAGAAGAGAGAAGGAGTATGCTTTCTTGTGGGTAAGAAATGGACATATTAAAATACGCAAATCTGAAGGTTCTCGGGTCATCGTAATTCGAAATGAGGATGACCTGAACATTCTCTACTGGTATCAAAACCTAGATTATCCATTTATTATCAAAATGTAGGAGGAATGAATACAAAATTTGATTTATTCAATGAAAACCTGATCACCAAACAGTATGACTTAATTCTAATTACAGAAACTTGGTTATCTATACCGAACGTCAGGTCAAGACCTAAGCGGTCCCTTTGATGTTCTGGTCTGTGAAAAGGCTAATGCGCAAGGAAATAGTTCCCAATTTTTCTGCTTGTTTTTGCAGTACAAGATGTTTCAGCGCATGTTGCTATGTTTCGATAAACTGGCTAGATTACTTTTAAGAAATTCCTTGGTATAAATCTATGAATAAATTAATCATTTTCTCGTTAACTGGGTGCTGCACCAACCTTGCTTTTCATGTGATTAACTGTGTGCGCGAATATTGCTGTAGTGGTATTTTATACGATAGGCAGAGTAATTCAGTACGAATTTGATATTATATTATATTTCGTTCTGTATAAACCAACGAGCTAGAGAAAGGTATATAGAGTGGAAATGGCGCCGCCATTTTGGAAGCAGGTTGAACTGGCAGCCGCCATGATATACACTGTCAAGAGGGTGGGAGTCAGGTAGGGAGAGGCGTGTCTAACGAGGCGTAATATAAGATTAGGCCTACGCAAGACCTGACAATTTAATTTGTACATTGAACGATAACTAACACAATCATCTTACAAGACAATATGCTACGTTGCTTATGCACAGTACATTGTATGATTTCATTGTCCTTTAAAAAGAATTATTTTTGTGTACAACTGACGCACCTGTTGACCTCTCTCTCGTTGAGCTGTATTTCTGCAGAAGTGGTGAAGCCTGCATTTATAATACTGTTTCACAATTCGCTCGATGAGTGAAGCATAGTGAGACTTTCCCCAGGTTCAGTAGCTGTAAATAGATGGTCAGATTTCTGAAACAGATAACCCGGCAGCATAGCATAGACATCTGTCTGCAACTTCAGTATGAAATTCTTCGTGTTCTTTCGCAACATACTGTCATTATTCCTGATGACAATCCCAGCTGTTTTACATAATTTCACTACATCATTTGATGGATTCAAAAGGCCATCTTTCACGTCTTTCTCTTTAATCAGTCCTTCTTTCTGAACATCTTGACCCGATAAAAGCACTTCTAGGCATTCAATACAAGTTAATTTTTTAGACACTTGGCGAACGACACTTCCTGCTATGTACTGAACAAAATTGTCTACATACATATCGTTCATATGCATACCCCACCCAGGGGGCTCACAACTTGTGGGACGTGGATTGGCGACCACGGGACCTCAGCTGAGACTGGCATTGCTTGCAAATCCACCCGTCAACCTTCCTCAGTCACCCCTTGTTCTCTTCAGGCACTAACGGTATCCGAGACCTGGAGAGTCTTTCAAATTCATGTCTTATTTGGCCCTTGTCTCATCTTTCCTGATACCCTCATTTTTCGAGGGATCAGACCTGATCTTTTCATTGTATCTATCTCCTGCCTTGTGCACAAGACCCTAATGGAGGCACGTCCGGCGTGAGCAGCCTCTTGAGAATTAGGCATAGTTACTAACGAGCTACCCCCCCCCAGGGGTTCACAACTAGTGGGACGTGGGTTGGCGACCACGGGGCCCCAGCTGAGTCCAGCATTGCTTCCACTTACTTGTGCCGGGATCCTCTTTCCTGTCGACCTCACTTGGTCAACTCTTGTTCTCTTCCGACCCCGACGGTATTATGGTATCCGAGGCCTAGGGAGTCTCTTCCTTTCCCGCCTTAATTGGCCCTTGTCTCATTTTTTCTGATACCCTCCTTCTGCGAGGGGTCAGCCTTCTTTTTCTTTTCCTGTTATCTCCTGCCTTCTACTCAAGGCCCTCAAGGAGGCAGGGTGTATGTAGCCCCATCACTTCTGGTGCACCCTGGATATTGCTACACCCACAGGGGCTCACGGCTGGTGAGTTCGGGAGTTGGCGACTCCGAGGGATTCCTGAGCTGGGTCCGGTTTTCCCCTTTTTATCCAATACCTCTGGGGTGGACCCTCTCCTCTTTCACTTTCCTATCTGCCTTTCATGGCTCTCCTTCCTTCCAAGTCCCTCAATCCTTATTCTTCGAGGGTTGAGGGCATTTCTTTTCCTCCTGTCCTTTATTTGTCTTATTATCCTTTTATTTTCCGTTTCTTCTTCTAGTATATGCAGTAAGTTAGTAGTTAGTTTTAGTTTACATTTTATTTTCATCTTCACGATCGCCCAAACCATTAGGGGCCGATAACCTAGGTTTAGGCCCCTTAAAACAATTATCATCAACATCACCAACGAGCTAGAGAAAGGTATGAAAATGAAAATCCACAGCCTGCTTCCAGTCTCCGACCGGGTCAGGAATGGAATGAATGAAGCCCCCATCTAGCGGCGAGGATATGAACTGTGCCGGCTGCCGAGGCCTGACGCACTCCTCTGGGGCAATGATTAAATGAATGACAGATGAAATGAAATGATAGTGGAGAGTGTAGCTGGAATGAAATTTTGACAGGGAAAACCGGAGTACCCGGAGAAAAACCTGTCTGCCTCCGTTTTGTCCAGCACAGATCTCACATGGAGTGACCGGGATTTGAACCACGGACCCAGCGGTGAGCGGCCGGCGTGCTGCCGCCTAAGCCACGGAGGCTCACAACTAGAGAATGGTATATAGAGTAATGTTAGTTCCTGCTTCTGCAAAGGAAATCTGAAATATAAATATCACACAAACTTAAACTGCTGCATCACGCTTTCGTCAAGAGTCTACCTCATTAATTTATGAATTTGGATGGAATTTCTTATCTGAAATACGACACTCCTGTTGTCTTATTACTTCTATTCGTACAATTGAATGACGAACACACTGACGGCATGGTCTATGTATTATTAAATAAATTTCATTCAACGCATGTTCCTGTACAGCCCGAATAATCGCAACAAGCTCTTGTCAGATGACGTTCTGAATCATGGCCGCCTTAACTCTGGTTGCCTCCGCCCAGAGCGCTGCTACGCGGCTCGTTGCCTCTCTATATGCCTTTCTCTAGCTCGTTGGTATAAACCTTGTTTGAGCTGCAAAAGAGTAACCGACTCATTCAATGTTGTGGCAAATCAGGTTCAAACGTTGGCAATACTGTTATGATTGCACGGATTTCAAGATGGCTCCTTCAAGTAGACAACGTGTTCAAACTGCAGCTGTAAAGCTTGAATCGCCAACAAAATACTTCAAAAATAATAAAAGTGTGGAGAAGTTCAGTAAAAGGTGCAAACAAATGATTTTAAATGTATATACTGTAGTAGGTTGAGGGATGACAATCCAGAGTGGACAGTAGAAGAGTTGGTAAAGAAGACTGCGTACTTGACTGGCGTTTCTACATACAGTGTTGACTCGGTGCGCGCTGAATTCAAAGCTCATGGTGAGTCTCCGGCGAGAAGTCGGCCGGCGTCACAAGAGACGCGTCTAGCGAGCGGAAAGTCTTGCTCCAGTGCGCATGCGTCAATGTTGAACAACCAATGCTTTTTTCTCCGTGGCCAAAGTAACCGGAAACTGCTTTATCAAATCAAAAATGGCGCAGTAAATAATGTTTGGCGATATGAAGCAATAATAAAGCATTCGCAAATTTTTCCAGGATGGAAACTGTGATAGCGACTGGCATTTACAGCAATCCATAAACTGCATTAAGTCTCGGAATAAAACTTCTTTAATGTGACGGTTCATTGTTTTCCACAATGATGAAGGCTACTGTGTACCGTAATGAAATTGTGGCGAGGAAGCCTTCTGTGATATTTTACTACCGTAAAATAATTATACTTACGATGGAAATGCAATTTTGGTCAGACAATTTATTATTAGACTGCACTTGTACATACTGTATCGAATGAATCGGTAGCGATATTTTTTCTGATAAAGATATTCTATCATGGAGGTTATGTATGATATTGTTTCAATAAAACTCTCCACTTTAAAGTATTTGCTGCTACATATACTGTAGATATTATGTATGACACTTATTTAGTGGTTTAGTTTTGTAATCTTCGACACCACTGTTTAGAACCATTTTATACTCTGATACCATATCTGATAGAGAAGGTTAGGTTTTGTTGAAGATGTGGTTTTAAGGAACGTAACAAGTATCTGTCCTTAAATGTCGGAGATGACTGAAATGCTAGATACACGTGTAACCGGTACTTAAAACTTTTGATATAGGCCTACAAAATGGTCGGTGATTATTATATGACCTATCTTTCTTGATATTTTATTTGAATAAAATAATGTTATTGGTTTTACGTCCCTTTTAACTACCCTGGCTTTTAGAGACGCCGGGGTGCCGAAATTTTGCCCTGAAGGGGATCTTGAACGTGCCAGTAAATCTACTGACACGGCTCCCTCGCATTTGCGCACCCTCAAATGCCAGCTGACTGCGCCAGGTTTCGAACCTGCAACCTTGGGCTCAGCAAGCGAGGATATTTTATTTGAAGAAACTCACTGGCATCCGAGAGCAAATCCTAGATTTTGGGCTGGAGCAGGCCCAGTCGAGTACGGTAGTTCCTGTAATTTATAAGAAAGTTATGAAAAGAGTGATATGTTGTATAGGCGTACAATGTAGTTGCAAGTGGAGTCAAGTTGTAAATTCTGACCAGTTTTGCTCATGCATTGAAAGTATTAAAAAAAGGTATCTCAAGGTTACTCTCGAGCCATTAATTTCATCAGTACAGTGTAGCGTTGTGTGTGGAAATTGACAAATATGCAAGAACGAATATAATGCCCCAATAAAGAAACCCTTATTCCCTTCTTCATTTCACACCATGTCCCCTACTGTACCGTTCCAATATTACAGAAAGTCACCAAATACCAGGTTTATTAAAAAAATGCTGCATTTGTATATTTTGCAAAAGTTAAAATGGTAATTGTGTACACCATGACATTCTTTATCTGAAGAATTATGGTAATTAACATAGGCTTATCGGAATCAGTGAAGTACAGCTAAGTTATTTCATTTTGTTGAAGTGCAATCCACCTTGTTGCATAGTGACTAGAATTTGTGGCTGTCACCTTGAAGGTCTAGGTTTGATTCTTGGCTCTGGCAAGGAATTTAATTCTGCCTTGCATGGCAGAACTGAGCCAACACCACACGTACCACAGATTACCTACTGCCACGTACACAAGGTCACATGACCACAAAGTCAAAAACCTCTAAATGAATCAACAACACCAGGCTGAAGTACACAAAATGATGGTAGATAGCTCTCGAGATTGTGGTTAATGAATTTGATGCTTGGAAGTGTATGGAAGACTGCGATTATTACTTCATTGTGTAAACCTAACAGCTTTGATGTTAAAGGAGGAGAAAAAGGTACTGCTGTACTCCTGGAAGAGAGATTAACGTGGAGTACAGTTAGAGTAGGGACTGGTGTGAACATTTCTGTAACAAGCAAAGTGAATGTTCCTCCACCTCACAATTGTGCTGCATCGTATGGACTCTCCTACATACGAAGCTCATTGTGTGCCAATGTGCCATCAAGTAATAATTGCAGGGTTCGTTCCTTCCCATATACCTCTATGTTGTCAAGTCGAAATAACTTACTCTTAAATGGTGGTCAATTAAGTAAATGGTCATATGCTTGTCATGTTCAGTTACACTGTACGGATTCATCAGCAAGTAATTGAAGAGATGAAATCTACTTTAAATAATGTGTTTCAATTGGCCATGGTCTTTCCTTTATTGGCAATTACGACATAAAACTCGAGTGGCATGAACTACAATTTATGTTAACTGTAATTCAGGTAAGGACTGCAGACATTCAATTTTAAAGTAGTTCCTACTTTTGCTACCGTCAATGGCAACTAGTTGTGAACTTGGTTACTAGATGCCACTGCAGTTGGCTCCTGGTGACGAACGTTGGAACTTAAGAGCGTAAAACAAATCTAACCTATAATTTAGCTTCACACAAGTGTAATTAGTGGAAGGTTCCTTTACATGCCATAAATCTATGACATGGGACCGCCAGCTTTACTTCCCCTTCAAAGGAAGGCATACTGAGGGATTTTTAACGCTCTTAAAAAATCCGACGACTTTGGCCGGGTTTGAACCCGCAACCTTGGGCTTAGAAGCTCAGCATGCTACCAACTACGCCACCGAAGCCTCCAGCCACCATTCTCTGGGCCATCATTTCAGTTAGGGCTTTGATATTTCTCTGCTCAAGTTAGTCCCAATCCTCTTGAAATGTTGCCTGCAGATCACATAATGCCTCTGGAGCACATTTTGAACTCTGTTCCATATTCCCAAACTTATCCCAAAGATCCTCTACGAGGGTTTTAGTTGGAACTGTGAGCTGGCTATGCACTGTAATACATATTGTGCTGCAGTGGACAAGTATCGTCATGCATGGACATGATTCCATCTCCAAAAAATAGTGTTATCGATGAGAATCTCACTGAGCCTGCCACTTTCAATGAAAACCAGTCTATCCGAGCCTACATGGCAATGCCGCCCCACAAAATCATGGAGTCTTTATGGATACTGTGCACTCTGTATATCACTCTCCAAACTCTCTCCCTATCATCTGGAGATTTCAGGAAGAACCTGAGCTCTTCAAAAAACAGTACACGGTTCCATTGGGTGTGCTGACAAGCAAACTGAAGATGGGTGACTGTATTCTCCGTCAGATCAGGTCCCATACCAGTTCACCTTGATCGAATACTTTGTTCTCTGAGGTGTTGTTGAACTGTCCTCTTATTTACATTTACATCCCAAACCTGCTGCATTCGACTCCAAGCCTCATCCGCGGTAGTAATGATCTCTGATGGCTCTGGCAATGCCTGCAGAGCTCGGAGGCATTGTTTCAACTGAACTTTACTACTGAAATGAAGGGTGTCAGCTATTCATTTCCAAAAGGTTGCTATTGTTCTCTTAACCCGGGAGAGGTCGCGTTGACTCGTCGGAAATGAGAGGTCGCGCTGAGTCATTTAGATCAGGCTGTTTCAAATGACACATTACTTTACTGTGATTATTATTTCCTAGTTTTGTATTTATTTTTTATGGTTTTTGTTTGTTAGATTCATTTTATTGTTTTAAATTTATTTTACAGGGAATCTTCTGGATTTTTGATAATTAAAAAACACGCAACAAAATTTGCTGAAAATCATAATACAGTCATATTCATTAAAACTGTAAACTAAACAACTATTTCTAATAATAATGAAAAAGCAATATCTGCAATAACAATACAACAACAACAAAATTTGTAATAGGCTACAGTACACTTCAGTTCCTCATTCGTCGTCACCGCCTTCTGTTGTGCATGCGACACATGTTGAAACTGTGTGCTGCACTGGGTTTGCGCCAATCACAGTAGGCACAACGACCAGGTCCGGTTTCCCGCCTTGATACTGCAGACTGTTCACATTGCACTTCAGTTGTTCACTAAGCTCTTTTAGAATGCTGCCTATTCTCATCTTCATCTCCCCGGATAGGCAATAAATTGTTTCTCGATATTGTAAATATTCTAGACACAGTTCCCAGGAGAATTAAGGTTTACTGTGTATTTTCCCTTAGGACAATGAATGCGTTGCTCCCAGCAACATTCAATAACCCATAGAACACAGTGAGTGGCCATCGACAGCCAGCCCTTGAAACTGAATAGGTCCCTTTCAGTTCATCGACGGTATCCCGCCTCCCTTTGTCATGTTGTAGATGGTAGAACTCTCATCGATTGTGTCAGGATCATGGAAAGTGGAAATCAATAGGATGGCGTTATTTTTCTTGGAAGCATAAGAGAGCAGCCCTAAATCCAAAACTACTGCTGTTGACTGGCATTTTTGGTGCAATAATATTGGAGGAATCTCTTTCTTACTTTTCCGGAGTCTCCCTTTGTCATGTTGTAGATGGTAGAACTCTCATCGATTGTGTCAGGATCATGGAAAGTGGAAATCAATAGGATGGCGTTATTTTTCTTGGAAGCATACGAGAGCAGCCCTAAATCCAAAACCACTGCTGTTGACTGGCATTTTTGGTGCAATAATATTGGAGGAATCTCTTTCTTACTTTTCCGGAGTGTTCCGACAATATTTTTAGATGGTGGTTTTCAAGAAGAGAGATGGCCAGGGGGAAGGACATATCAATTGTCACATTCCTCCCACTGCCTAACATTGGCTGTACTATTCTCTCAACAATGGCTCGTAATGAATTTTCACTTCTAAAGGGTCCTTCTGGTTGTTGACCAGGATACATTTCCATATGAACTGTGTAATATGTTCTGGCACAAACTAAGGCAAAACTTGTTTATGCCATACTTGGCCGTTTTTTGCTTGGTATAAAAAAAAATCGAATTTCCCTTGAAACGACTCGACCATTTCGTCCACTGTACAATATTCACCCGGTGAATATGCCTGTGAGCATCGATCATCAAAAGCCTGAAATATCTCACGGATTTTAGAAAGAGGATCTGATTGAGTTCTCTTATCTCTGTCATGAACGTTATCGAATATCATAGCTCTAGGCAAAAATTTGAAGTGACACAGGTTAATTGTCGTTCCGAATATTTCTACACATGTCCCATCTGTTCACGACATGTCTTCAAGATTTTGATGCAATGAACGAAACGCCAACAAGGTAAAGCAGCCCAAACACAGCTTTCAATTTTCGAACATCTGTAGAAAGAACATCACATTCTCATGTGAAGTTCGCTAGTCTTTGTTCAATCCACATATTTGTAAATCCCACAATCTTTTCGATTTCGGAGTCTGGAAAATAAATACTCCAAACTTCTATCGGAGAGCGAGTATTGCGAGCATCACCCTTGGGTCCAGGTAGGTGAGAAATTAGATTGTGTCTGCATGTCCTTCCCCTTTGTTAAGAGGAATGTACTTGCTATGTTGTGACACCTTCATTAGCCATGTACGCTGGTCCAGCATTACTAGTACTTCTTCCGGTAGAGGCAAAAAATGGTGCGTTTTCTGTGTGTTGTATCGTATTTGAATTATGCGACAGGTTACCACAATATTGTTCATCCATAGATTCCTCTGAGTCGGTGTTGTGTTCACTACAAGCCAAGTTGTCCTCTGCACTTCCTTCATCATCTTCTTCAAACTTCCCTGCTCTCTGTTGTTCTACGCCAAACAGTTCCCTTCGTACTCTGTCTTATTGCACTCTGAGTACTTTGTTTCTGTTCCGTTATTCTTTCTCCACACTCTCTAAGAGCGTCCTAATTCCATCTTAATCTTCGGAGTCCATCATAAAATGCAAAACTCAACAGGTCGCGTGTGGTGGACAAGACCAGGTCTGGTATAATTGGTGAATAGTTCAACTTACCACGCAAAATTGGATTAGCGGACAGCAGGAAACTGTTGCTCTCCGTGACAATTACATGAAGTATCCTGGTAGGGGCGTGCAGCAAACAACAATGGTGACGTGAACAATACGAACCTGGTCTAAAAGACCGCAATGCAACCTCTTCCGGGTTAATGGAAAGGAGGCTATGTTTGTTGGGGTTGGCGAGTATGTAACCATCATTATATGCAGAAACGACGTAATTAACTAACTGTAAAACCACTGCTTTTAACAGTAATGCAAATGCTCTTTAGTTTTTCATGATGGAACAATTTGGGAATTATCCTAGATGCATGAAACAGGCATAGAGTGAACATATACTGTATTTCTTTTAGAACAGTAATGAGTAACCTTTAAACAAAGCCAGCCCAAGTGATTTTTCTTTGCTTCATTTAGAAACCCCTGGATTCTTGAATGTGTGTGGAATCTATCTGGTAACCTGGGTTATTGAACTGATGATACTAGAGCTCAGAAGAATGCTAGGCAAGGGAATGTAGCCAGCGATAACATTGTGATACGTCTTCCCAAAAACATTGTGCCATAACTTCCGAACAGTGTCCACTTGTCCTTCTGAGTGCACACCGGACCAATATACATTCTGCTGAGAAGGAAGCAGATCGCCATAGCAACGAATGATTGTAGGCTATGTAGGGAACGCCCCTCCCCTTTTCCTCCACCTCCTCCCACGCTCGCATTCTTCTGAGCTCCGTACAGTATTTGTAACTAGGAGCGAAGTTGGGAAGGAATCTGCTGGGATTTGAATTTACTTTGGGAATCAGCGGAAAACCACTTCTACAATGGCCGAGAGTAGGATATGAATCCACTACTCTCCTCTCAACTGTCCTCTGGATGTTTGCAAACCTCATACTAGATTTAAAATTCATGACAGAGCTTGGAATTAAGCCTAGGCCACCATCGTAGAAATCTATTAGTCATTGCCAATTCATTCTGTTTTGCCAGATTACTGGAATTCACTGTTCCATTCAAATCAAGCAAGCAATAGTCACAATCCCTAATTGATATTTTACATTATAGCCGATAGCTCCCCAGACCATAATGCCCAGAGTTGGTCCTGTGCCTCTCGACAATAATGTCTAAGCACTTCTCTCTTCGTATGTTGTCGCACACGATATGGCAATCAGTGCGAGAAAGACAGAGGAACAATTCATCACTAATGATGACACTATGCCATTTGTCAACCCACACTGATTTTCTCAACAGCACATGAGTCTTCCACGTTGATTTTGTGGAGTCAATGGAACACCTGCAGGAACACTGGCCTGTAAGCCAACAGCGCGTAGACGATTCTCCACTGTTTGTTATGTAATGTAGGGTGCTATTATTCCTCAAATTTGCGCTGCTGTTGTACGGGAGTCGATCCGGACCATCCTAATGATGCACCGAACCTCCCCCACAGTTGTCTGTCAAGTTGAGTCTGTGCCAGGTCTATAAGTGTGTGTACCTTCACTTGTCTCCGGGAATTTTGAAATCGTCTTTTTGGGTCCGTTTTGACAAGTTACAAAATATGGCAAAGATTTTGAGTATCCGCCTATTCAATACCTTAGTATTCCAAGATCAATTATAATACATTTCGGTACATGTTTTGAGGGCTATAAATGCTCCCTTCCTCAGCCATAGTGTTAAAATTGTTAGTACATTACATTAATAGAAACATTGATTAAAACAGTACAACACCACTAAAAAGGACATGCAATAACATAATAACAAACTTATAGATGTTTCTACAGTCTACTTCTAGCATCAAGGTATTTTCAAATTTCCACAACGGTGTGGAAAAATGTGTCCAAAAGAATGAAGACTATGTTGAAAAATAAACAAAAGTTTATAGTTTGAAATGCTGTATTCAGTGTATGGCAATGTTAGTAAACATATTTCTCCAAAAAATGTTCATGACTTGCAGTATGCCCCTTGTATAATTTTAATCCAACCCTTGTGATGAGGATATGATGATGACCGTGTGACGGTCGAAAAATGTTATCATAAAATCCCCCTTTATCAGTGAATAATATTAAGGTACATGCAATATTTTTTTCAGATAGGAAGTATATTGATGCTTTTGAGCTCTGTTGGAGCTGAGGTGGTGAAGGATACTGCATATTCCTTGGACAGCCAAGAAGACAAATATATGGGTAATTATAAAAATCAAATCAGATCTGTCTCTTGAAGCTTGATAACAAGATTACAGCTGTCATATTTTGGACACATTATGAGACGTCCTGATTTGTTGGAAAAGACAATTATGCTTGGAAAGAAAGGATGGAAGTTTGTAGTTTTACGTGACCGTTAATCTCGTGATCATAAGCCACGGGACCTCCGTTTTACGTGGAATCCGAACCACAGGACATGGCATTTCACTTAGAAAATCTCACATGCATTGACCGGGAATCGAACAGGGTGAGAGGCATACAGCTTGACCGCTATGCTTGGAAAGGTGGAAGGGTCTTGGAGATGAGGGCGGCCAACATTGAAATGGATCGACTCCATCAAATCCAACATGAATATGTCAGTGAAGGATCTGAAGTATATGGCTGAAGACCCAATCATATGGAGACAGTCCATCTATGCAGTCGTGACTTGACGGCACCTGATCGTCATCTTTTTTTTCAGAAAAGTGTGATATATTTAAATTTACCCTGCCTAATCTAATAGGGTGAAAGCATTTTGACTGACTGAAAAGTATTAATTGATTATACAGGCAACACTGAGAAATGGCTTCGAAACCTCACACAGTTTCCCCATTTTCGACTCCATGCAAAAGTTGCCTTCAAGTAGACAACTGCCTCTACCTTCCAACTCTTTGCCCAGTTTCATTTACTTCCTCTCTTGAGGTTGGTGTCGAGAAGGGGATCCCCTTCACATTACATCTCCAACCCAGTTGATATGGGAATAACACTGGGTAGACATACACGAAGGAGTATTTTAATTAAAAAGTAGATACTGATTTATAAAAGATCATCACACAGTACAGAATTCAGTTGTTTCTGGAATAGACTAAATGAAATGATGAGTTAGTGTACCTTTTTTACTAGTAGAACTTTCGATTTCTTTTGCTCGCCCCCTTTTTATTATCTGTTGGAGACACGATTGCCAATAGTCAAGTTAGGAACCAAGCAAGTGCTGACCTAGTGTTGGCGCAGCAGTCTCCCCCTGTCCCCCCTAAGCTGTATCATAAATGTAATTGTCCACTTTTCAATACAATTTTCAGTTTGTCTCTATTGGTACATGTTTTGGCATATCTTCAATATTCAATATCTTAAATGGTTGACAAAGGAAGGATTTCTGGAATAAATTTTATTTCAAGCGACATTTTAAGAATTTTAAAATCTATGTAGATGTCATATGAATCAAAATTAGCTTTTATTTTTTTTTTATTTTTTTAAGGAATGTGTGATGAAAAATTGATGCTAATGCTGTAGTACTGTAGTTGTATGATAATATTGTAATAGGCTGAAGAAGGCACAGCACGTGTGCTGAAACATGTACCGATAGGGACAAACTGAAAATTGTATTGAAAAGTGGACAACTAAAAAATAATATTGATATCAATACAAAAAAAACTGAAACCCAAATGATGAATGTCAAGGACAAGCCCCCTAAACTGAACAAACCGTGCACAGCCTTGCACTGTGGCAATTCTATCTCCATGATGAGGGTTGTTGAGGCAGGACAGCAAGGTCATATGCCCCTCGTAACAGTTTTAAAATATAAATTTTGTTCAGTTAACATTTAGAGATGGATTCCTAAAAATAAAAACAGTCCATTATTAATAAAACAAACACAAAAATTATAATATCAAACAAAAATATAGTTTAACAAAAAGATAATAGGGCCTGAGAAACGAAACAATGGTACGTGCAGAAATGAGGATCTATATAGACAGGCAGAGAAGATCACGGACACCATGCGTAAGAGGAGACTGAAGTTTTATGGGCACCTCATGAGAATGGATGAGAATTGAATAACGAAAAGAATATTTAATTACATCAGCAAGCAAAAGGTGACTACAATGTGGGTAGAAGAAACGAGAAAAGACATGGAGTAAGTTGGCGTACATACTAAAGACAGTGGAATAGGGCTGTGTTTCGAGCAAAAATTGATAACTTCAAGGGGTTCAAGGAAAGACCCAGTAGAACAACCAAGAACACCTGGTCAGAGGAAAGGAGGAGGAACCACAGCGAAAGGATGAAGAAATTCTGGGTGAAGGAAAAGCACATCAATTGTTTCCCGTGACCCACAGTAGGCCAAATTCAAAGAAAGAAGAAGAAACAAAAATATAGGGAATACCAAACAGCAGTGTCAAGGTCATGGGTTCGTTGCACTAATGGGTGTTGTGAGAAACATGAATCAGTTGACTGCAACAAATTCAAAGAGTCGGTACACACAAGAAAGTGGAATCATACATTCTGTAGGGCAAACTGCAGAGCTTCATAGATAGCAATCAGCTCCGCAGTAAAGAGGATATAAGTTTGTCCCAAAGAGATCTTCATATTTGCACCATCAATGATTTAAGCTCAACCCACTTTCTCGTCCACCTTCGAATCATCTGCAAAAACATCCAGAAATTGGTGAACTGTGCTGTTCACCTTATGATCTCGATGTAGATCTAACCAAACTTCCGGACATACAATACCTCGTTAGGTGTCTGGATCATAAAGGGACCTGCAGCCACTCCTATTTCATTTCACGAGCTATCAAGCCTAATACCCACCGCCTGGTTGGTGTACTTCTGGTGGGATCAGGTATTGAATAGAGATTGATAGCTAGGATAATGCATCATTTGATGCAGATTGGCAGCATATGATGAAAGCATATCTTGGAGTCTGACACAAAGAGGTGGAACACCTGATTTGGTGTGTAGGCTGGAAATCGGGCTGGTCCAGAAAGCATTGGCTGTCAGCCTAATTCTGCTATACTGTCCAGCATTTTCAAAGTTAATGACTTTGCTGAACTGTACACTGCAAAATCATAATCTAGTCGGGACAGGCTGAGGGCTTGGTAAAATAGTAACAGGACCAAAGCTATCTCAAATTCAGTAATTTGCTGCCTTCGGTTGATTTCAGGGTCTTTTTTTGTTGTTGTGTGGCCTCCTGAGAGGCAAAGTGCAGGTCTTTCTAGTCGACCCCTGTGGGCGACCTGCGCAACGGGATGAGAGATGGAATGATGAAGATAATGAAACTGGTCAAGGATGTGGAGGGAAGCAGCCGTGGTCTGTCAGAAGGTACCGTCCCAGCATTTGCCTGGTATTGAAATTGGGAAACCACGGAAAACCATTTCAAGGACGGTCGACAGTGGGGCTCGAACCCACGCATCTACCGAGTCAGCAGAGAGCTTGGCCACATGGCCTAACGCTGCGCTTTAGCGAGCGTAGCCACTGCAGTCGGCATGTTTTAGGAGCTAGAATATTGTTATTGTGTACTTTTGTATGATACCAGAATAAAAACATATTATTGTGATGTCTGTATTAAGGTAAGATTCAGATGAAATGAGAAAATTGTGATTGGGCCGAATGAAGAATTGCTGGGTGCATCGCAAGAAGCAAACAGTACAACCTTCTAAGAAAAGTGCGTAGAACAGTTCAAGTGGTCCAATGTGATCAATAAAGTTAAAAAAATAAAAGTACATACTATACATTCATTTTCATTTGAGACTGTTTTGTCCATCAGTATCCAGTCTAGTCTGCAAGCCTCTGTTTGCGAACAAGTTAGATCCATGATCCCGTATTAGCAGTCAGCACTGCGGCTTTCTCTTCTTCTACACCTCTCACTTTGAAATTGCCTCCTAGGTCTACCTGTGCTTCTCTTTCTCTCTACAGCTGAAATTATTAACTTCTTTGGTAATATCTCTTCCTGCATTCTTTTCACATGACCCCACCATCTGAGTTGGCTCATACAAACAGCTTCATCTAGCGTGCTAATTTTTAACGAAGCCCTTATCTCTTAATTATGAGTACCTTCCTGCCAATGCTCCAACCTGTTTGTCCCAACAATCATTCAAGCTACCCTCATGTCAGTTACCTCTAGCTTATGTAACAGATATCCTGAATATACCCAGCTCTCGCTTCCATACAGCAAGGTCGAACTAAATACTGAGTGATATAGGGAGCGTTTCATTGCTACACTAACTTCCTTCTTGCAGAATACTGTAGATCACAACTAAGTACTCACTGCATTGGCTTTTCTGCACCTTGACTCTATTTCCTTCCCCATATCCACCATCCTGAGAGAATACACAGACTAAGTACCGGCACTTAATATGTTCCACCTGCTCCAATTTAGTTCCACCTATTTGACATGCTATTTTCTTGTGCTTCTTCCTTGCCGGCATAACCATCATTTTTGAAATGCTGATTTTCATACCTACTTTATTTCCTACATTTATGTTCAAGTTCTAACATTTTGACTTGTAAGCCTTTGACGGAGTCTGTCATCACAACCAAGTCATTGGCATAGGCCAGAATGCTGGTTTCCATCTAATTGAATCCCAACCAATCAGTTTATGCCCTTCAGCAAATAGTCCATGTAAAAATAATCAGTAGTAGTAGTAGTGGTGAGAGATTACAGCCTTGCCTCACTCCTGAAACAACCTTGAACCAAGAACTAATCCTACCATCAACTCTCACTGCAGCCTGATTATCAACATAAATTATGTTGATTGTCTGTAGCAGCCTTCCCTCGATACCATATTCCCTCTGGATGCTCAGCATCTTCACCCTGGGTACTCTATCATATGCCTTCTCTTACTAGATCTACAAAACACAAATGTCTATTCCTCTTGTAACATTCCTCTATAACTTGGCGCATACTAAATATTTGATCTTGACATCCTTGTTGCGATCTAAGTAATAATAATTTTATTATTGCAGCCAACGGCCATGTATTTTTCTTTTCAGGACGGATCAGGGAAGGGATTATGAAAGGAAATCGGCCGTGGACCTAGTGAAAGGAACCGTCCCGGCATTTGCCTGGTAGTGAAAATGGGAAACCACGAAAACCATTTTCAAGACGGCCGAGGTGGGATTCGAATCCATGCTCTCCCAATGCCAGCGAGACACGAGGTTGCGGCTGGTTTTCATCCATCTTACTCTCGGCCCTCCTTTCTACAATGCCCGGGACACTTATCAAAGAAATGCCACAATAATTATTGCAATCTTTTCTGTTACCTTGTTTATAAGTTGGGGCGATTACTGCTTTTGTCCAGTCAGGGGGCACATTTCCTAAAACCCATGCCAATTCGATTATCCAATGCAATCATTTCAGCCGTGCTTTCCTACTATACCTCACCGTTTCTGACCGAATTGCATCTACCCCTGCCACTTTGTCACATTGTAGTTTATTTACCACCCTCTCTACTTCTCAATGGTAACTGTTATTATTTGGGTAACTGTCCGGGATTGTGAATATCTATACTAATATAATAAAGCTGAAGAGTTTGTGCGTTTGTTTGTGTGTTTAAACGCGCTAATCTCTGGAACTACCAATCGGATTCGAAAAATTCTTTTTTTATATGATAGCCAGATTCAAGAGGAATAGTTTAGGCTATGTTAAATTTCGGACAGATCACTCCATTCCCTGCAGTTAGGCCCTTTGGCACAAATCTACACCGTTTCACCGATCTGAACCAAATTTCACATAGTTAGGCCTACACTTTGGAACCCGACGAGTAACACTGTCTGCTTGAAATTTCGGACACACCACTCCATTCCCTGCATTTAGGTCCATTGGCACAAATCTACACCGTTTCACCGATCAGAATCACATTTTGTACACGTACCCTTTGGAACCCTGCGGGTGACACTGTCCACTTTAAATTTCGGACAGACCACTCCATTTCCTGCATTTAGGCCCTTTATCACAAATCTACACCGTTCCTCCTAATTGCACCAAATTTTACATACACATTGAAACCCTGCTGGTAACACTGTCCACTTGATATTTTGGACAACACTCCCCATTCCCTACATTTAGAATAACAAACAAACTGAACTTGAAAACCATGTATTAAGGCCCTAGAATCATTCATGTCCGTAGTAGTGTAACTGTAAGAGTATTTTAATAAGTCTATTGTTGACTGACAATTCGGGCTGTATCACGTCGCCCCTACCAGTGTTCTGGTGCAGAATGGCGAAAATAGTTAAATCTTGTGCTGCTTATAAATTGCAGTCACGGGGAGTAATTAGTGCAAAAAGATTTCTTTTGTCCCTTAAAACAGTTATCATCATGAAAGTATTATACCTCTGTATAAGTGCAATGGTGTTGGTGCAATACATTGAGGTTATCAGCTGCAATAAGCGTTGGTGCTTTCAAATTTACCGTAATTTATTCCGAAACTTATCGTTGAGCGCTATGTGGCCATAAATGATACTATAATTACTATTGCTTCCAAAGTGTTCTGATTATTTTCCTATGGCGCTCTGCGTCAAAAGACGACACTATTGGTCTCTACATTTCTAACAGACAATGAGATATAGGCCCTAGGCAGTGACTTTTATTTCACTTACTCCTCTTTCTAATCATTTTTAGAAATTTGTTTGTAAATTACATGTGTCAGTGCTGTAGTTAGTAAATAGCCGTTTCCCTGTTCATTATTATCATTAGGGGAAAATGATCTAAATGTTACGTCCATTATACTGTACTGCATATTACCCTCACTACAACCACCACCACAAAATGTTTAGTTTAAGTATCATGTGCCAGTTCTGTAGTAGTATTCATTGTCATCCATAAAGCAAATAAATCCTCCGGGTGAAGCCGGGCACTACTGCTAGTATTACATAATTATGTATATTGATACAATTTACAAAGAAACTATAATCCAAGTTTCTCAATCTATTTTACCAGTGTTTCACTCCAGTGCACCATTGGGTTTATTAGTTGGTACAGTACACTTCTTCTTCTTGTGCCATACCCTCATTGGATGTTAGTTATTGATGTTTTAAGGGGTGAAACTACGAGGTCATCTGCCAATCTCATTGGATGTTGGTTATCATCAGGGCGATTTCTTTTACCAGCTTGGAATAGTGCAGGAGTGTTGATTCCATACCATTCGCGTAGGTTCTTCAGCCAAAATATTCTCCTCCTTCCTCGACCTCTCCTACCTTCAATTATGATATGTAGGAGTTAATATTTATCATTGCAAATGATATGGTCAAAGTATTCAAGTTTTTTCTGTTTGGTGTTATGCAAATCCTTCTGTTCTTTATGCAGGCGTTCCAGTACTTCCATGTTACATCTCTATCGATCCATGACATTCTGAATAGGCGCCAATAGCGCCACATCTCGAAGGCTTGAAGTTTTTTACTGGTGTTCTCCGTGGGGAGGGTCCAGGCTTCACTGCCATACAGCAGGATAGAGAAAATGTAACACCATAGTAAATGGAGACGAAGAGCAATTTTAATGTCTCTGTTGCACAGTAATTCTTTCATTTTCATGAATGCAGCTCTAGCCAATTCAATGCGGGATAGCACTATTCCAATAATGATCAAGTATGCATCCAAGGTATTTCACGTGTTGAGCTTGTTCCAGTGTTGTCCCAGCTACAGTAAGATTAACAGGTGGAATTACATGTTTCTTCAAAACCATTACCTTTGTCCTTTTTGTATTCAAATTTAGACCTGCTCTTGCACTGTGTTGTACTACAGAGTTTAGTAAGGTTTGTAGATCTTCAGCACTTGTTGCAAGCAGAGCTGTATCGTCTGCATACTGCAAATCATTTATGGTTCATCCATTAACAATACCTTCCTGTTTTCCTTCCAATGCTTCAGAAAATATTTCCTCAGAGTAGATATAGAAAAGATGTGGAGATCGAGCATAAGACTTGTCTCACTCCTTGTTTTACTGTATATTTTCTACACTACCGGTGTTGGTGCAATCTACTTTTACTGAAGCCGTCTGATTCCAATACTTACTTAGACTTAGTTCCTCCAATACTAGATAGCATATCAGGCAACAAGTTTCCTCCAGCGAACTCTATCAGCTGCCAGGTTTTCAGCTTCCTCCCAGTTCATATCCATGCATTCTAGATCCTTTGCAAAAGTTTGTTTCCAGGTGTTACGAGGTCTTCCTCTACTTTGGTATCCTTCCGTTGGTTTCCACAACAGTGTTGATTTGGGTATCCTTCTATCATTCATACGTAGAACATATCCCGCGAACTTCAGTCTCCTTTGAGCAACGATTTTGTGCTAGCTGCGTAGACCACTTCTTCTCAGTACTTCATTATTTGTTATGTGGCCACAATAACTGATCTTCAAAATTCGCCTCAAGCATCGTTGGTGAAAAACGTTGAGCTTGTGTGCTGATTTTACTGATATTTTCCAGGTCTCACATGCATATATGGCGATCGGTAAGATGATAGAGGAATATAGCCAAATCTTTGTGGACATACTTATAGAGTCTAATTGCCATATGGACCGCATTCGTTGAAAGATTGCCGAAGCTTTCCCAATTCTGCTGATGTCTGCATCTACGTCCCTATTACTACAGATAAGGCTGCCAAGATATGAAAATCGATCAACATCTTGTAGAATCTTCTGTTGCACTATAATTTGTGTAGATACATTCCCATTTTTTATGCACATTATATTTGTCTTGTCACCATTTATCTATAGTCCAGCAGAACTGGCCAATCCATCCAGCTTGGTTGTCATTAATTGTAAACTTTGTGGTGTTTCTGCCAGAAGAACCATGTCATCAGCAAAATCCCGATCCGTTAGCCTAGATTGCTCATTCCAACGTATCCCCATATTGGGATTGTCCATAGCTTTTCTCATTACAAAATCTATGACCAATATGAATAGGAATAGTGACAAAATGCATCCTTGTCTGACGCCTGTGAGAATGCTAAAGAAAGGGGTGTTCCTATCTTCTGTTCTTATACAACAACTCGAGTGTAGATAGATAAGATAAGCCTGTAGATCCCTGATGGGCAAGGGCCTCCTACCGGAGTGGTAGGGGGTGGATCATATAGTCTCCCAAGAGGAGCCAGTTCTTGAGAGATGTCTTTCCTAATACATATTGACACACATAAATAAAAAATAAATTAACACACACCCTTACTATGGTATTTACATTGTTACACTATTACACTGATCTGAATTTCCTTCCATAGCTTCCTATCCCTGGCATTTCTGGTCCACGTAACACCTGCCTCGAACCTAAATTCGTCCGACCATCTGCGACGGGGGCGTCCTCTGCTTCCCTTGCCAGCTCTTGGATCCCACATAGTCGTGGAGTAGGCTCATCTATCCTGGTTCATTCTGGATATGTGTCCACCCCAGCGCCATTTCAGTTGCCAAGCTCTTGTTGTTGTGTCCTCCAATCACTTCTTTTTCTCAGATCCGTGTTACTGATTCTGTCACTTAGCTTAACGCCTAGGATTCTCCTTTCCATTTTCCGTTGACAGATTCCATATTGGCTCACAATATTCCATAATGATTCTCGGTGTAGACTGCGAGAAGAACAGGCTGGCTTTCGAACAAATATTTATTCTACAAAATGTAATAGAACAATGCATAGAATTTAACTGTCCGTTGCCCCTAAACTTCATTGATTTAATATTGAGATCAGAGATTTGACAGAGCTTTGGAAGACTAAAGCAGGTACAAAGCACCGGGCATAGATGATACAATACCCATTGAGTTGCTACGCTGCATAAGTGATGATGGTCTGGTCAGGTTATTTCACTTGGTGTGTAGGATTTATGAGACAGGTGAGGTACCCTCTGATTTAAAGAAAAATGTTATCATCCCTAAACCGAAGAAAGTAGGAGCTGACAGATGTGAAGATTACCGTACAATCTGCTTGATTACTCATGCTTCAAAGATCCTGTCTAGTATAATTTACAAGAGGATGGAAAGCCAGATAGAAATGGAGTTGGGTGAAGACCAGTTTGGTTTCAGGAGAAATGTAGGAACAAGGGAAGCTATACTGAGTTTTAGGCTGATTTTTGAAGATAGAATAAGGAAAGATAAGAGAACGTTCATGGCATTTGTAGACTTAGAAAAGGCTTTTGATAACGTTGATTGGTGTAAGTTGTTTGAAATATTAAAAACGATTGGAATAATGTACAGGGAAAGGAGGGTGCTCTACAATCTATACAGAAACCAGACAGCAGTCATTAGAGCTGAAGGACATGAGAGAGAAGCTGGTATTCAGAAAGGTGTAAGGCAAGGCTGCAACTTATCACCCATACTTTTCAATCTATATATTGAACAAGCAATGAAGGAAATTGGAGAAAAATTTAAAGTGGGAGTGAAGATTCTAGGAGAAATATTTTCAACTCAGAGATTTGCTGATGATATCATTATTTTGGCCGACATGCCAGAGGATTCGAACGAATTTTTGAATGGTATGGAATCCGTCTTGAGGAAATAATTTATGATGAAAATCAATAAATGTAAAACAAAAATATTGGAATGCAGCCGAAATAAATCAGAAACCTCTATGTACATCAAATTGGCAGGTAAAACGCTAAAGGAAGTAGGAGACTTCTGTTACTTAGGAAGCAAAATAACCAGTGATGGGCGAAGCAAAGAGGATATAAAAAGTAGGTTGGCTCAGGCAAGGAATCTGTTGAAATCGAATATAGATTTAGGTATAAGGAAGTCATTTTTGAAAGCCTTTGTCTGGAGCGTGGCACTATATGGATGTGAAACTTGGACTATTGATGCAGCAAAGAAAAGGAGAATTGAAGCATTTGAAATGTGCTGTTACAGGAGAATGATGAAGATCAGATGGGTAGATAGGGAAACAAATGAAGAGGTATTAAGACGAGTGGGGGAGGAGAGATGTTTCTGGCGACTGCTAATGAAGAGAAGGGATAGGTTGGTAGGACACACACTAAGACACCCAAGAATAGCAAGCTTAGTTATAAAAGGAAGGGTCGAGGACAAGAACTGTAGGGGTAGACCAAGGTTGGAATATGTTAAACAGATTGCTTCGGATGAAGGGTATGGTAGCTATGTAGAGCTGAAATGATTAGCTCAGGACAGGGAGCCATGGCGCGCTGCATCAAACCAGTCAAAAGAATGAAGACTCAAACAACATTAACTAGAAAAGCTATACTAAGTATGACAAAACATATTTCTAAATATTTGTATAGGCTAATCTTAAACTTCAACCCTAGGCTAGTGATCAGATGACCACGTGACGGTCGAAACGGGTAATCATAAAATTACATTTTATCAGTGATTAATTTTAATACGGTATAAGTAACTTTTTCATGAAAGTGTGTTTTATATAACGTATGTAGTTACCCCGCCTAATCTAATTGGGAAAACCCATATTGGCCGACTGAAAAGCATAAATTGATAATGGGAGAGGGAGACTATGAAAGACCATTTCAAGGACGGTCAACAATGAACTTCAGGCTCGCTCATCTACTGAGTCTGGAGGTTGCCTTACACTGCATAGCTATTACATTTGGTAAACTACTCCTTTGTATAATATATAAATTCAAATAAAAATAAATTCATGGTTGATGAAACCTACACACGATTACAGGCCAGTGTTCCTGCAGGTGTTCCATTCACTCCACAAAATCGACGTGAAAGACTCGTGTGCCGTTGAGAAAACCAGTGTGGGTTGACAAAAGGCATAGTGTCATCATTAGTGATGAATTGTTCCTCTGTCTTTCTCGCACTGATTGCCATATCGTGTGCGACAACATACGAAGAGAGAAGTGCTTAGACATTATTGTTGAGAGGCACAGGACCAACTCTGGGCATTATGGTCTGGGGAGCTATCGGCTATAATGTAAAATATCAATTAGGGATTGTGACTATTGCTTGCTTGATTTGAATGGAATAGTGAATTCCAGTAATCTAGCAAAACAGAATGAATTGGCAATGACTAATAGATTTCTACGATGGTGGCCTAGGCTTAATTCCAAGCTCTGTCATGAATTTTAAATCTAGTATGAGGTTTGCAAACATCCAGAGGACAGTTGAGAGGAGAGTAGTGGATTCATATCCTACTCTCGGCCATTGTAGAAGTGGTTTTCCGCTGATTCCCAAAGTAAATTCAAATCCCAGCTGATTCCTTCCCAACTTAGCTCTTAGTTACAAGTACTGTACGGAGCTCAGAAGAATGCAAGCGTGGGGTGAGGTGGAGGAAAAGGGGAGGGGCATTCCCTACATAGTCTACAGTAATTAGTTGCTATTTTTTTTTTTTCGTGTAGCCTCCTCAGAGGCCGAGAGCAGGTCTTTCTATTCGACGCCCGTGGGCGACCTGCACGTCGGGATGAGAGATGGAATGGATGAAGATGAATGAAACTGGGCAAGGATGTGGAAGGAAGCAGCCGTGGCCTGTCAGAAGGTACTGTCCCAGCATTTGCCTGGCGTTGAAAATGGGAAACTACGGAAAACCAGTTCATGCACAGCCGACGGTGGGGCTCGAACCCACGCGTCTACCGAGTCAGCAGAGAGCTTGGCCCCATGACCTAACGCCGCGCTTTAGCCAGCGTAGCCACTACTGTCGGTATTCGTTGCTTTGGCAACCTGCTTCCTTCTCAGCAGAATATACAGGGTCTTTATTTTTGCTTCGCAAGGCGACCTTCGCTGGCTGTTACAGGTTGGCGCGCGCGGTGCCCGGCCATATTCCCACGCTCTTGCTGCGGTATATGTGTGAACTCCAAGCTAATTGGGTGTTTTATAAAGCTACTGTGTACTGTATATCGCATTGTATAGTGTCTTATTGTGATTGTGTATAGTGCTGTAATGCCCTATGTGAAATATTCGTTACGTGAACATGTATATCTGCACAATACGTACACAAAGTGCAGGAAATCGTGCACTAGAACAAGGCAAAAGTTTCATGTGAAATTTCCAGGGAGACCCATTCCTATAAATCGGACAATAAAACAACTGGCTAAGAGATGCAAACGTACAGGTTCAGTAATCAATGAAAATAGACTTTGTTATTTCCTTACTGAAGCTACTGTAAATTAACCGGAGTAACCGGGACATGGGCGCCCGCAGGGAGGGGCAAGGTGGGGCTGTGGCCCCCCTCTGGAATTCCGAGAATGTTGATATTCGATTGGTCAATGTCACCAGTTATTTCATAAATTGAAGTTTCTGATAATCAACTGACAAATGTCACAATAGAAAACTTCATTAATGTTGCTGACATATGTATTTATATTCAAAAATATATGGTTCTAATGATGTCATGCACTAGACCACCAACGGAAACAGCTCCATTTTTCAATATGGTTATGCCTAGTGTGAATACCTTATGTTTACCCAACACTAGGGCCAGATGGCCTCGTAGTTCCGCCCCTTAAAACAACAATAACAAACTAACCCAACACTATCAAACGTGGTTAGGCCGGCTACTACTTTCGCCACCTCACTTTGGCAGTGACGATATGAGAGCACGTTCTGGAGATATTTTTATACATTGCAACACCGATAGCAGATTTCAGCCCTTAAAGCGAGGTTTTCTTTGCTGACTAGTAAATTATTGGTCCCTTAAGGTCGCGCTTACAATATAGGGACATTTACTGTTTTGAGGCCCGTAATTACGGGGGAACAAACAGGGCAGCTGCCCAGGGCGGCAGGATTTAGGGGTGGAAGAAAATTTGGAAAACTGTACAAAACCGCTTGGGCATTAAACGCCAAGTTATTAATGTTTAATCCCCCTACACACATACACACACACAAGAGAATTATTCATTGTCACACATTTGCAATGTTCATTATTTAAGGACACACAAAACGGGATTGTGTTAGTCATCGTGGTGTTCTTGCTTTTGAATCGGACTTGAAAGTGAAATTGGACTAATGAAATCCTAATCTTGTTTGCAAATGACAAGGCAGGAAGGAATCCCCTTGTTATTTAAATAATTGGTGTTTTTCTTTATACGTATGGCTTTTAGTGCTGGGAATGTCCGAGGACATGTTCGCCCGAGTTTGTAGCTGCTTGTATGCGGACCCCCTTGGGGTGAGCTACAAATACCGTCGCGTGTGGAATATTGTCTGGGAAGGAAAGTGTGAATGTAAGGACGAGGAATTGGAAGGTAGTGGCTGTGGCCTATAGTTAGGGACCAACCACGGCATTTGTCTGGAAGGAAGATGGGAAACCACAGAAGACCATCTTAAAAGTCGCCGGCGGGGGGATTCGAACCTCCTCGCCTCCCGGATGTGAGCGACTGCCTGCAGCCACACCGTAACGACCACGGGTAACTCACCCGTTTTTGCCATTGGTTGTGTATATCTTTTGAAATTTAAATGTAAATTCTTTGTATTAAGTTCTTTTTTTTTCAATTTATAAGTTTAGTCAACACATAGTTAAATACACTCTCATTGAAGAAACAGCCCCATAGGTAAAGGACACTTTAATAAATCGACATATATTAAATCGGGGGTAGCAAAGATTTTTTATTTTTCCTCAGGGGCTTCAGGAGCCCTAAATGCGGGCCAGACTGTGTTGTACACCCGTCTAAATTTGCGTCGTTCTGCCTTACTGCGATCGTTATTCATGCTGCAAAATGCCATACCGGTAAATTTTTATTCAAGGTGTGCCATACTACAACTGTGGTCCATTTCTTGAGGACAGAGCAATTATTGCTTCAAATGAACAGCAATCTACCATTATTGTAGATTCTTAGCCTGTAGTGTTAAATCTTCTACGATCGAAGCAATTTACACGCTAATAGTTAAATAGTTCTGCGGTGTTTTTGTGCCGTTATCAAAGCGAGATCAGTTGAGACAAAATGGTGAATTCAGTGATAGACTTCGTTATGTTGTAGTCTATATGATTCCAATGGAATCTACTTGCAAGGCAATTTCCGATGCGCCAAAATGTAGACTTATATGAGTGGAGAAGCTAATTTAATCCTAATTTAATTGGGCTCGTAGTCGTATTGACCGACCGAAAGTTACAATTCAATATAGATCAATAGGTGACAATGCCAAAGTTGAAGGGGGGATTGATAATGATGTGCTTCTGAAAGAAGAAAATTACAGAATAGACATTAGCAGGCGCTTAACTCAAGGAACATTCATGTGACATTCTTAAGTGCAAATGTATAATAGGCCTAGTTAAATGATCCTGCGATGTTTGTCGTTATCAAAGCGACTAAGAAGTACATGATTTAGTGAGTTTTATATATTTTACTTTACGGTCAGCCATAATCAAATGAAATATTTTCTAACAGGAAAATTTGCTAAAACCAAGGGCGTCACAAGTACGAGTAACGTACAATACGAATTTATCATTTCGTACTAAATTCATTATGTTAAGAAGAGCAATGCGAAGTATTCCCCGTAACTTGTTAAAAAGAGGAAAAACGTGATGGACCCGCTGTAACGGCCAGTACAAACTAGATATTTGGAAACTGTGCTATTTGAATTATTAGGCAGATTCATATGTAGAGATATCTCCACAGTTCAATTTAACTCAGTAATTTGAAAATATTTGAAAATATGTCCTCCAGTTACCATATTTAGAAAATAGGCGAACTGGATTTACATTAGCATTTTAATAAACTGCTTGATTTTTATATTATTGTCGATACATGGTGCAGAAAAGAGGCATTTGAAATGTGGTGTTACAGGAGAATGATGAAGATCAGATGGGTAGATAGGGTTACAAACGAAGAGGTATTAAGGCGAGTGGGAGAGGAGAGATGTTTCTGGCGACTGCTAATGAAGAGAAGAGATAGGTTGGTAGGACACATACTAAGACACCCAGGAATAGCAAGCTTAGTTATGGAAGGAAGGGTCGAGGACAAGAACTGTAGGGGTAGGCCAAGGTTAGAATATGTTAAACAGATTGCCTCGGATGTAGGGTGTGGTAGCTATGTAGAGATGAAACGATTAGCTCAGGACAGGGAGGCATGGAGAGCTGCATCAAACCAGTCAAAAGACTGAAGACTCAAACAACAACATGGTGATACCACTAATTTTTACCTGTTTTTAAGAACTGTACATTATGACAATGAATGACAAAAGAAGAAACGCGAACTTCCATAGACAAAAACTGTGAACTTAAAACAAAACATTCCTCCCAATCTAGCCATAAAGCAGCCAACGGTTTCAGTCCCGTCAAATAATGATGATTATGATAATTCTTGTTTCAAGGGGCCTAACATCTAGGTTATCGGCCCCAGTAAAATAATGAATTTCACAAAGCAAGTATGAAATGAAACAAGAATAGGGGGGGGGGGGGGCTGGTGGCAATGAAATGAAAATTATAACTTGGCCCCCCTCAGGAAAAATCCTGCGGGCGCCCATGAACCGGGAACTTCGTAAGGAGATGCCAATTGTTTGGCAGCGGGTGGGAAACATTTTCTGCGTCTACTGTAAACATGTGAGTAAAAATGCATGATACTGATTTTTAGCAACGTATTCTGCCGTACATATGCGCATGCGGTTGCTGGCAACTGAGCCGTCACTGGCGGAGCGAGAATGTCCTTGCCAAGCAAATATAAAGACCGTGTATATCTGTCCGTTGTGCACTCAGGACGAGTGGACACTGTTCGGAAATTATGGCACAATGTTTTTGAGAAGACATATCACAATGTTATCTCTGGCTACATTTCCCTGCCTAGCATTCTTCTGAGCTCTAGTATCGTCAGTACAATAACCCAGGTTATCAAATAGATTCCACACATATTCAAGAATCCAGGGGTTTCTAAATGAAGCAAAGAAAAATCACTTGGGCTAACTTTGCTTAAGGGTTACGCATTACAATTCTGTCAAGGAAATACAGTTTATGTTCACTCTCTGCCTGTTTCATGCTTCTGGGATAATTCCCAAATTGTTCCATCATGAAGAATTAACAAGCATTTGCATTGCTGATAATAATAATAGCCTTTATTGTAGCCAGTTGGCCATTGCTGTTAAAAACAGTGGTTTTACAGTTAATTAATTAATGTTGTTTCATTTACAGGTTTTTGACTTTGTGGTCATGTGTACGTGTGGTGTTGGCTCAGTTCTGCCGCACAAGGCAGAATTAAATTCCTTGTCAGAGCCAGGAATCAAACCTAGACCTTTAAGGTGACAGCCAAAAACTCTAGTTACTATGCCACAAGGTGGATTGCACCAACAAAATGAAATAGCTGTACATCACTCATTCCGATAAGCCAATGTTAATTACCATAATTCTTCAGATAAAGTAAGTCATGGTGTACACAATTACCATTTTAACTTTTGCAAAATATACAAATGCAGCATTTTTTTAATAAACCTGGTATTTGGTGACTTTCTGTAATATTGGAATGGTACAGTAGGGGACATGGTGTGAAATGAAGAAGGGAATAAGGGTTTCTTTATTGGGGCATTATATTCTTTCATGCATGTTTGACAATTTCCACACACAATGCTGCACCGTACTGATGAAATTAATGGCTCGAGAGTAACCTTGAGATACCTTTTTTTAATACTTTCAATGCACAAGCAAAACTGGTCAGAATTTACAACAGGATTCCACTTGCAACTACATTGTAGGCCTATACAACATATCACTCTTTTCATAACTTTCTTATTACAGGAACTACTGGCCAGGCTCCTTTGCAAATGCCGCCATAGCAAACCATTTTCCAGCCCAAAATCTAGGATTTGCTCTCTGATGCCAGTGAGTTTCTTCAAATAAAATATCAAGAAAGATAGGTCATATAATAATCACCGACCATTTTGTAGGCCTATCTCAAAAGTTTTAAGTACCGGTTACACGTGTATCTAGCATTTCAGTCATCTCCGACATTTAAGGACAGATGAGCTACTTGTTACGTTCCTTAAAACCACATCTTAAACAAAACCTAACGCATCTCAATCAGGTACGGTATCACAATATAAAATGGTTCTAAACAGTGGCATCGAAGCTTACTAAACTAAATCAAACACCACTAAAAAAGTGTCATACATAATATCTATAGTATATATAGCAGCAAATACTTTAAAGTGATCAGTTTTATTGAAACCGTAACTGAACAATACCATACATAACCTCCATGATCGAATTTCTTTGTCAGAAAAAATATCGCTACTGATTCATTAGATACAGTATGCTCAAGTGCAGTCTAATCATAAATTGTCTGACCAAAATTGCATTTCCATCGAAAGTATAATTAATTTACACGGTAAAATATCACAGAAGGCTTCCTCGCTACAGTTTTATTCCACAGTAGCCTACATAATTGTGGAAAACAATGAACCGTCACAAGTTTAATTCCGTGACTTAATGCAGTTTATAGATTGCTATAAATGCCAGTCTCTATCACCGTTTCCATCCTGGAAAATTGCACCTGTGTGAAGCTAAATTGGATAGGTTAATGTAAACAACGCTCTTAGGTTTCTATGTTCGTTGCCAAGAGCCGACTGCGGTGGCGTCTAGTAGCTGAGTTTCGAACTTGGCCTAGTAGTCGTTGACGGTGGCGCTTGGCGGCAAAAGTAGGAACTATTTGAAAAATTCTAAGTTGCAGTACTTAAATTAAAAAAGACAGATAACACACACTATTACAGTCATCACAATTAACACCGGTTATCAGACAGAATCTACACACACCCAAAGTACACGGGGCTACATGACCGCGTTGTCGCAGCCCCTAAACTTAAGAACCATCCTGGAAAAATTTGCGAATGGTTTATTGCTTCCAGATTGCATCACATCGTCAAACATTATTTACCGCGCCATATTTGATTTTATAAAGCAGCTTCCGGTTACATTACTGACCACGGAGAAAAAAGCTTTGGTTGTTCACCACTGACGCATGCGCACTGGAGCAAGACCTTCCGCTCGCTAGACGCGTCTCGTCACAAGGTGTCACAGTATTTAGAATTTTGTTCTGTGTGGATTTCGTAGGAAAGTGCTTTCTTCTTTTTCTCAAGAATGAAATTCCAACTGTGACGAAAGTGACAGTGAAAGTTAATGGTGATAGTAATAGTAGTGAATCATCTGACGGCGGTCTCAGTGGAATAGAAGCAATGGAGGAAGATTAGCAACAACATCTGTAAGTTATATACACATGTTGTATTCTAATTAATCTTATTTATAGGAGATTGTTTACTTCTTAGTAGCCTATGTCAGCTCAACCGAAAATATATAGCCTACTCGCCATGTTTTGTAATGACATTTTGATGATTGCTAATACGCATATAGGCCTACACCTGACAGTATTATTTTCCTATGCGCGGTATAATTATTTTGTTTTATAATTACCCTCCACTTCACGTTACAGTTAAGTCTTTGTACTAAGAGTAGATCATTCTGCCTTCTGATTCTCAAGAGTACGTGTCGTAACCCTTCAAGGAAGCAGCTGTTTCTCCCCGTCAACTTTCGATCTTTTGCAAGATAAGATGGTGACGGATGACAAATAAGCAATTAGTTGGTTCATGGGGTTCAAGGATACACGTCATTTCGTCTCCTTATATCACTCATCGTTCATGTGTCATTCCTCGCCTAACACAATGTTATAATGTTTTAAATAATCGCACGATAACATAAAACTACAAGCATCCTTTTTTTAAATTAACACAGAGCCTCGGGTTTCGACACGATAGGAAAACATATTTGGTTCAGTGAATATGCCGTAGATAAATTCGTAATTGAAGTGAATCGAAGGTCCGAACGCAATAAAGTCTTTGTGGTTAAGGTAGATTCAAACACTCGATCAGATGCGCGCCATGTTGGAAACACAAGACGGGACAGAGAGAGAAGATGCGCGGAGGGACAGAGAGAGAAGATGCGCGGAAGGACAGAGAGAGAAGGTGCGCGGAGGGATATTTTCCTCAGGTCTTGACCTGACGTGGGGTATAGTAAAATCGCTGACAGTGAGGTCTGTTCTGATATATACAGAGTGTACAGGGCTGAGAGACTTGCCAGAGCAGGGGGTGGGGTGGCTGTCTTGGTCAGGAGCGGATTAACGGTACTCAAGGTCGACAGAATGACTGGCTCATTGGAATGTCTATTAGTGAAACTGGTCATTAGGGGAAATATTTGGTACGTCTGTAATATGTACATTCCACCAGCTTCAAAAGTAGAAACATACAGGGAAGTATACCGGTGGTTGGAATCCAGAACAGAAATATATGATCAAAATTTAATAATCTTCGGCGATTTCAACATACCAACAATACAAAGTACACTAATTAAAGACAACAACATTCAAACAAGAGAACTCGTAAATTTTATTAATTATCTTCAGCTAAAGTCTTATAATTCAGTACTAAACCGTAACGGGAGGACACTGGACTCAGTTTTATCCAACAAAACCAACATAAATGTAACTGAAAACACTGATCCACTCTTACCGCTGGATCGCCACCACCCTGCCCTGGATGTGGAAATATCTCTAATAATATGTCGACACCAAGTACATATCCAGCCTAATGATACCTTTAACTTCCGGGAAGCCAATTTTGAGCAGCTGTACACTCGGTTGAGGAATGGCCCTTGGGGTCAAATATACGAGTGCACTGATGTAAATACTGCAGTAGACCTGTTTTATCAAATTTTTAACGCAGTACTTGTCGAAACCGTTCCTATACGTAAACGACAAATGGGCAGAAAATATCCTGTCTGGTTTTCTAAGGAAACAAAAAGTAAATTGAAGGAGAAGGAATACCATAGGAAGAGAAAAAATACTCAGATCATCATAGACTACGTTTTGAGGAATTAAGATCAGAAATTAAAAAGGACATTCAATTATCTTATAAGAAATATATCCGTAATATTGAACAAAACATTAGCCGGGACTCAAAGAAATTTTGGACGTTTATTAAAAACAAGAAAAAAATAGGAACACATGCGACACCTTTAAATATAATAATGAAGAATTGGACAGGGGTGATTCCATTGTTGAAGGTTTTGCGACATATTTCAAATCAGTTTATGACTCTTAGTCAGCCCAATACAAAGTCCCAGCCTGCAATTCGAATACTCCCAACACCCTTCACATAAAACTTGTCTCAAAGGAAGAGGTTGGAAATGCATTAAAAAAATTAAAACCTAAGTCGTCGGCTGGTCCTGATAATATTCCACCGTATGTAGTGAAAGGATGTGCTGAAAGTCTCAGGGACCCGTTGCACTTTATATTTAACTTAACCATACAAACTTCTACGTTCCCTGACGCCTGGAAAATCACTCGCGTCTGCCCTATACTAAAATCGGGAGATCCATCACTAATTAATAACTACCGTCCTATATCTATTTTATCTGCAGTAGCCAAGGTATTTGAATTCATATTGCACGGAAGAATATCAGTATTTCTCTGACCGCTCGTAACAGATAACCAACATGGTTTCCTATCCAGGAAATCTACGGTGACGAATGCAATTAATTTTACTCAAATTATATCTAAAGAGTTAGATAAAGGAGGACATATAGATGTCATATTTACAGATTTTGAGAAAGCGTTCGACACAATAAATCATGATATCCTTCTTAACAAATTGTGTATTTTTGGATTCTCCCACCCATTACTCAAATTATTCAGCTCCTACCTCAGAGACAGGAAACAATTTGTTTTGTTCCAGAAAATTGTCTCAAAGGAATACATTGTTCATTCCGGAATACCCCAAATCTCGAACCTTGGACCTCTGATTTTTCTAGCAGTGATAAACGATTTGCCACGTTGTATAGTACACTCAAATAGTCTTTTATATGCAGATGACTTCAAAATTTGTAAATCAATTTCTTCCGCTAATGACTGCACTCTACTCCAAAATGACCTAAATAATATACACAAATGGAGTATAGAAAACAAATTATACTTAAATGTACCGAAGTGTGTTGTTATGACCTTTACACGTAAGAAGAACCCAATCACATTTGTTTATGGAATTGGACCTCAGTCATTGCAAACAGTAAGCGAGAAGAAAGATCTAGGAATCTTGTTTGACCGAGAGCTTGCTTTCACTTGTCATGTGCAAAAGACAGTCGGGGATGCTTACCGCATGTTAGGGTTTATAATGAGAAACACTAAGCCATTCATTAGGACCAGTACCTGCATAAACCTTTATATTGCCATGGTGAGATCCAAGCTCGAGTACGCCAGCCAAGTATGGAGTCCCTGGCAGAAAACATGCATTAAATCCATTGAGCAAGTTCAAAAGAAATTCCTCAGATATTTACACCTCAAAATAACGGGCAATTACCCAAACATGGTACCCTACGGTGAACTTTTGTTGAATTTCGGCATGACTAGTTTGGAGTCTCGAAGGCAAGTGAATGATATGAAATTCCTTTATAAAGTTATTAACGGTCGAATTGATAACTCATTTTTCCTATCGCTCCTAAATTTCAACATCCCTCGCTTTACTACAAGATCAACTATAACATTCAAAAATGATATAACCAATACTACTTCCTTCACATAACAATTCACCTGTATGGTGCTTGCCACGGTGGGTGAGTGGATAGCGTATCGGTCTACTAACCCCAAGATTGCAGGTTCGCCCCTGACCGTGGTAAGTGATTTTTGAAAGGCGGCAAAAATACGATACGCATGTCATACGATGTTGGCATGTCAAAGAACCCATTTGAATTCAGTAGGCCGAGTTCATAATGGCAAAATTAATCTCGGGAGTTTCCGCCAGCACAAAGTTCCTCATTTCTCTACTAGAAAGCGCTATTGTGTTCAAGGAGATTAGATATCTTACATCTAACCTCCTTGACTTTCATAGTCAAGGAACTACGAAATTCGACATGCAAGCTACCCTCTGGGTGTCAAATAGCAAAGCTTGCACCAGGCACCCGAGGCCATACGATATTATTATTATTATTACCTGTATGGAGGCTTTGCAGTATTTACAACGATGCGGTTCGTGTAAACTGGAAACTAGATTTCTGTCTCTCAATTAGACCGTTCTTGGAAATTATAGCCCAGTCACTCTAATTCATACTTGAAATAAAATTATCACACAAAACAGAATCAAAAATGTATATATGTGGATAGGCCTGTACCCTAGTTATCAATGTTACCTTTTAGTTTACGATGTAATAATTTCAAAACCTGCTTTTTATATATTTGACATTAGGTAAAATTTAGATTTAGTTTTTATATTACCTTCAGATTAAGCTTTTTACTACTATGCATTTCAATCTGTGTTAACTTCCTAGATTTATACATTTAGATATTAATACTTAATGTAGAAATATCAGAAAGTGTATTTTACTGTGTAGGTGCACTGTTATTGGGGCGCACACTGAGCTCTGTTGTGTACCGTCAAGAAATAAATAAATAAATAAATAAACATGGCTGCCATCGTTCATTTAGCAGGAAACAAAATCACATATTTAGGCTATGTAATTTAGCCCATATTTCCAGTGTACTAGTGATAATGGGTGGCAATCTCAATTGGTATTGTCCCCTACATTATGAAAAAAAGGTATGAAAATCATGCATTATCCTTATTAGCAAAATTGTGAGTGTCAAAGGCAAGTTTTACGTCTCCTTCACTACTAATGATTTATTCCCGTCATACCGTGCACCACTCTGCTTTGTTGTATTTATATATATATTTACATTTATCAGTGGCGGCCGGTGGTATATAAAGCTGGGTGTTGCACCAAAATTTCTGATGTCGCAATTTTATATGGGAAGTTTAAACATGTAACAAAAATGAATTAACCTTAGATAAACTACAGTTATATAAAAACTGAAATACATGGGGTTTCCAAAATAACTGTACGTTCGACAATTAGACAAATCTGCCCTTTTGGGCTTCTTCCCATAGGAATTCATTTAAAAAATCAGATGTATGTATTTAAGCCCTATGGCTGAGTTAATGGGAAGAATTTTAAACACAGCAGGTTGTCTAAGGTTGGGTCTCAATCTCCGGGATAATAAACATTCTCAACATAAAAACATGGCAACCGAAAAGTTTGTACGTTAACGAAAAATGTTATAACTAACAAAGACGGGCACATATTCTGCATAAGGATAGGATTTTTATCATTTTAAATGATCTTGTCGACTTCGTAATTACGCTGGGGCCTGGCGTTACGTTACGGTGACGGGACGAAATGTACCGAGAATGCACTGAGGTATGTGACGTCACAGTACAGCTTGAGCTTCTTCCTTTCCCGCGCGCTCCGGTGAGCGTGACGTCATCTAGCCAGCTACCTCCTTAGACCTTGATTTGCACTTGTTAACGGAATTTGAGTTCACGCAGCATTTGTAGCATTTAAAATGATATAAAGTCTAGTCTTTCAGACTGACTATCAGTCTTTTTTTTTTACTATAGCTTGAACCCCATCAGAGGAACCAGCCATGAAGAGCGCTCTGTCATACGTCTGCGCAATTCATTTTTGCGGAGTTGTATTCAATTTCTGCTTCTTTAATTCATCCAGTAAACACGCTGTTACGTGCCACCCCCTAGTGGCACCTTTGTTAACTGGATTACGGTGGGTAGGAAGCACAATACCAATTACTGCTTAAAGAAATAATTAACTTTATTGCGGCCCGAAGGATACAGCACTCTTCAGTAAATACAAGCAATTATTACCTTACTCCAGTTTCCTTACGGCGAGAACACTTCCCCTTTCACTTGTCAACAGACCACAGTTAATCCTCTTCGCTAATGAGTCCGGTCCCGTACGCTAGCTGGAAATAGCTGCACCCAACCTGTCACCGTACTACACACTGTTTCGCAATGTAGCACAATCACTTCTGTCGCACTGGAAATAAACACACTCGCTCAAGACACAGTTCCTCTGTAGGAGTCTCACTTCCCCGCTCCACTAGGGGTTTCGCAAGTCACCACACATCTGTCACTCAGGATAATCGCTCGCACTAGCTCGTAAAACACAACAACAACCACTGCTTGACAGGTCGCACTTATATAGCAGGCCGGTGACTCAATAAATGCTTCTAGATCCATCCAGGGTTCACGGCTTCTCGAGTTTCCCATCGCTGGTCCAGTCACGAATATTCTGGACTATCCCTTTGTCCTAGTAGCCCTGTTGCATAAGGCGCACGCAATACAGGAGGCAGGCCACAGCCCAGCCCTGGGGCAGTTGTGACTCATGCGGCGAGCGATGACACAAACTCACAGCCGTAACACCACCCCCTTCCTAAAAAGGCTGATCGTCCCGATCAATCATTGGTCCGTCTGTGTCCCTCCGTAGGCTGCCAGGCGATCTCGGTGCACGATCTTCATCTTCGCCCTCGGGCTCCGCTGGATCCTGTAGACGACATCGTTGATCCGTTTCACGACTCAGTACGGACCCTCCCAGGACTTCTGCAGTTTGGGTGACAGGCCTTTCTTCCGTAATGGGTTGAAGAGCCAGACCGGGTCGTCCTCGTGGAATCCGCCGGCATCCGTCTGCTGGTCGTATCGGGTCTTCATTCGGTCGGTCTCGATCCGCAGTTTCCTCCTCGCGAACGCGTGTACGTCCTCCAGTTGGTCGACCAGTTCTTGACAATACTGGCTTACCGGGATCGGATCATTCCCAGGTCGGCCGAAGGCAAGATCGACAGGTAGACGGAGCTCCCTCCCAAACATGGCCCGGGCTGGTGTGCACCCGGTGGCTTCATGCACGGTGGCGCGGTAGGCCAGGAGAAATAGTGGAAGATGCTTGTCCCAATCCCTCTGGTGCTCGCTGACGACTATTCGGAGATGGTTCTCGATGGTGCGATTGAATCGCTCTACCATCCCGTCGGACTGAGGGTGTAGCGGCGTTGTCCTTGTCTTCCGGATTCCCAGCAGCTGGCATAGGTTCTGGAACAACTGCGACTCGAAGTTCCTCCCTTGGTCGGAGTGCAGCTCCAGGGGTACTCCGTACCGGCTGACGAATTCCTTCACCAGGGTCTCTGCAATCGTCGCGGCTTCTTGGTTAGGGAGCGCATACGCCTCCGGCCATTTGGTAAAGTAGTCGCTGACGACTAATATGTAGCGGTTCCCTGCCTCGCTTAACGGGAATGGCCCAGCAACATCGATGGCCACTCTCTCCATGGGGCCGCCCACGTTGTAGGTCTTCAGTGGACCCCGTAGCGGCTTCGGTGGCGTAGTCGGTAGCATGCTGAACTGCTATGCCCAAGATAGCGGGTTCAAACCCGGCCGAAGTCGTCGGATTTTTTAAGAGCGTTAAAAATCCTTCAGTATGCCGTCCTTCGGAGGGGAAGTAAAGCCGGCGGTCCCATGTCATAGATTTATGGCATGTTAAAGATCCTTTCACAGACTAAACTTGTGTAAAGCAAAATTTGTTATGTTAGATTTCGTCAGAACGCTCTATCAAAGTTCCAACGTTCACCACTAGGTATCATTGATATCTGGTGGCGAAAGTTGGAACTACTTGAAATTGAACGGAACTTGTAGCTCGCCCTTTAGGGTGTCCGCTGGAAGCAGCTACAGACTCAGGCGAGCCGAACATGTCCTCGGACACTCCCGGCACTAAAAGCCATACGATAAATAAATAAATAAATAATAGTGGACCCCGTCGTCTTCGTCCTGGGCCCTTGCTGGCTGCGCAATCGTGGCACCTCGCGCAGTAGTTCTCCACGTCTGTTCGGCATCCGATCCAGTAGAACCGCTCTCTCAGCTTCTCCAGGGTCTTCTTTATCCCTAGGTGTCCACCAGATGATCCTCCATGAACTTCCTTCAGGACTTCCTCCGTCATAGCCTTTGGAACGACGACTTGTTCCCGAGATGTCTTCCCGTCGGTGCTCTCCCAGGTACGGCAGATGAGGCCATCCCTTACAATCAGCGAGTGCCACTGTGCCCAGTAGGACTTAAACTTCGGGCTGCAGTCACTCACAATGTTCCACCCGGGTCTGGGGACACAGGCCCTCTTCCATTCGGCTATCAGTCCCAGGTCATCATCTTCTGCTTGTGCCCGCGTGAAAGATTCGCGGTTCCAGTTCCCTTGAAGTTCCACAGTAGTCCGTCGGCACAGTATCCCGGTGTTCTCCTCCCTTCGGGCACAGAAGGTGCAGTCTTCGGGGCACGGTCTTCGTGACAGGGCGTCGGCGTTAGAATGCAGTTGGCCTTGCCTGTGCTGAATCTCAAAGTTGTACTGTTGAAGCCTCTCTAGCCACCGCGCGAGTTGACCCTCGGGCTGCTTGAAGTTTAGGAGCCACCGCAGGGATGCATGGTCGGTCCTGATGAGAAATTCTTGCCCGTACAGGTACTTGTGGAAGTGTTCAATGGTCTTCACGATGGCGAGCAGCTCCTTCCTGGTGACGCAGTAGTTCCTTTCTGGCTTTGACAAGGCCTTGCTGAAGTAGGCCACTACTCTCTCCTCGCCGTCCACTACTTGTGACAGGATTCCCCCTATGCCAAAGTCGCTGGCATCGGTATCGACGATGAACCTGGTTTCAGGTCTGGGGTAGGCCAGAATAGGCGCGGTGCACAGAGCCTGCTTGAGTTGTTCGAAGGCACTGTGGCATTCTGCTGTCCACGTGAAGAGTTGGTCCTTCTCAGTCAGTCGATGTAAAGGTTTGGCGATGTCGGCGAATCCTCTCACGAAGCGACGGTAATAAGTGCAGAGTCCCAGGAAGCTTCGTAGTTGGGACTTGTCCTTCGGAACTGGCCACTCCCTCACAGCTGCGGTCTTCTCTGGGTCGGTGCGCACCCCTTCCTCGGAGACGATATGCCCAAGGTACTGGACCCGCTTCTGGAAGAGCTGACACTTCTTGGGGCTCAACTTCAGCTGGGCAGCCCGTAGATTCAACAAGATCTCCTTCAGGTTGCTGTAGTGCTCCTCGAAGCTCCTCCCCAGAACGATGACGTCGTCTAGGTAGACCAGGCAGGTCTTCCAGTGTAGTCCCCTCAGAATGGACTCCATTAACCTTTCGATGGTCGCAGGGGCGTTGCACAGACCGAATGGCATGACGGTGAACTGCCAGAGCCCGCTGCCCACAGAGAACGCCGTTTTCTCGCGGTCCTTAGGGTGGACTTCCACTTGCCAGTAGCCACTCTTCAAATCCAAGGTGGAGAACCACCTTGACCCTGATATAGTATCCAGCGTGTCGTCGATCCGGGGTAGAGGGTAGCTGTCCTTCTTCGTGGCGTCGTTCACCCGCCTGTAGTCCACGCAGAACCTGGTGGAACCGTCCTTCTTCTTCACAAGCACGACCGGAGAACTCCAAGGACTATGTGATGGCTCGATCACCCCTTGCTCCTTCATCTCTTCTACCATCCGGTCGACTTCGGCTTGCTTGGCGAGCGGGACACGTCGGAATGGGGCCCTAATCGGTGCGCTGTCCCCAACGTCGATTCTGTGCTGGACCAAGCTTGTCCTGCCGAAGTCTCTGCTCCCCACGGAGAAGACATCCTGGAATTCGCGTAGCAGGTCCTGAAGTTGGCGTGATTGTTCCTCGTCTAAATGGTCCTGGGATCCTTGGTACAGCTTCTGTAGTTCTTCTGGCAGTGTGCGTCTTCTTCGGTTGTCCGTCTGCAGGTGTCCGTCTGTCGTATCTGTGATGCGGGCAATCCAGGTAACGGGCTCGCAGACTCCTAGGTTGGTGTCCCGGTGAACCGTAATGTCGTAGTCGTTCGGGTTGGACAGGCGGACGTACGGCCGAGGCGTCGTGTTGATGAGTGTCTTGGCAACTAGCAATCCTTTTGTAAGACGTTGAATTTCTCCTCCAACCCCATCAGCGGGCGTTGGCGCAGCTCGGCAACTTCCACTTGTAAGGCGTCGAACTTCTTTTCCACTGCCGTGACTTCCTCACGCAGACCCAGTTCTAATTTCTTCAGGTCCTGTGTCAACTTATTCTGACCGTCTTCCATCTTCTTCCGGCCGTCCTCTATCCTCTTCAGGTCCTCCGCTAGCTTATTTTGACCGTCTTCCATCTTCTTCTGACCGTCTTCTAGTTTGGCAGTTAGGTCCTCGGCTTACTTCTTCTGGCCGTCTTCTAGTTTGGCAGTTAGGTCCTCGGTTAACTTCTTCTGGCCGTCCTCCATCTTCTTCTTGCCGTCCTCCATCTTCTTCAGGTCCTCCGCTAACTTATTTTGACCGTCTTCCATCTTCTTCTGGCCGTCTTCTAATTTGGCAGTTAGGTCCTTGGTTAAATTCTTCTGGCCGTCCTCCATCTTGTTTTCCATGCCATTTAACTTTTCTAGCAATGCTGCCAATTTCTCCTCCATTTTAGTTGTTTGTCTTGTAAAGGGCTTGCACTCATAGGAAAATTAGAGAAAATGACCTGCTCGGGTTTTGAAACCAGGACCGTCAGGTGTTGTGCTTGAGTTCGTAATCCCGCTTCTGACACCAGTTGTTACGTGCCACCCCCTAGTGGCACCTTTGTTAACTGGATTACGGTGGGTAGGAAGCACAACACCAATTACTGCTTAAAGAAATAATTAACTTTATTGCGGCCAGAAGGATACAGCACTCTTCAGTAAATACAAGCAATGATTACCTTATAATCCAGTTTCCTTACGGCGAGAACACTTCCCCTTTCACTTGTCAACAGACCACTCTTCGCTAATGAGTCCGGTCCCGTACGCTAGCTGGAAATAGCTGGACCCAGCCTGTCACCGTACCACACACTGTTTCGCAATGTAGCACAATCACTTCTGTCGCACTGGAAATAAGCACACTCGCTCAAGACACAGTTCCTCTGTAGGAGTCTCACTTCCCCGCTCCACTAGGGGTTTCGCAAGTCACCACACATCTGTCGCTCAGGATAATCGCTCACACTAGCTCGTAAAACACAACAACAACCACTGCTTGACAGGTCGCACTTATATAGCAGGCCGGTGACTCAATAAATGCTTATAGATCCATCCAGGGTTCACGGCTTCTCGAGGTTTCCATCGCTGGTCCAGTCACGAATATTCTGGACTATCCCTTTGTCCTAGTAGCCCTGTTGCATAAGGCGCACGCAATACAGGAGGCAGGCCACAGCCCAGCCCTGGGGCAGTTGTGACTCATGCGGCGAGCGATGACACAAACTCACAGCCGTAACAACGCTGCTAATGTGTGTGCATCATGTTTTGTTTGCCTCTTACTACGTATCGGTACACAACAGCCATCTGAAATACGTTAAAAATCCCTCAGTATGCCTTCCTTCGGAGGGGAAGTAAAGCCGGCGGTCCCATGTCATAGATTTATGGCATGTTAAAGATCCTTCCACTAATTGCACCTGTGTGAAGCTAAATTGGATAGGTTAAGAACGTAAACAACGCTCTTAGGTTTCTATGTTCGTTGCCAAGAGCCGACTGCGGCGGCGTCTAGTAGCTCAGTTCTGAACTTGGCCTAGTAGTCGTTAACGGTGGCGCTTGGCGGCAAAAGTAGGAACTATTTGAAAAATTCTTAGTTGCAGTACTTAAATTAACAAACAGATAACACACACTAATACAGTCATCACAATTAACACCGGTTATCAGACAGATTCTACACACACCCAAAGTACACGGGGCTACATGACCGCGTTGTCGCAGCCCCTAAACTTAAGAACCAAACAACCAACCATCTGAAATATGTTTGAAATATCACAAGTTTCATCTGCTCTAATGGCTAAAATTTCCGATTCCTTTATTTGCTTTGATACTTCTTCTTGGCAAACCTCCAACATAATCTGTAAAAGTTAATTTTGAATTGTTTTGGACGTTCCTTTGAAAACAGTTGCCCTTACCAAATGACCTTTAACACAGCATCCAACTCAGCGCTAAAATTAATTAGTTCTCTCAAAACACCTGGATTTGTTGATGTTACACTTTCATCATGATCACGCAAGGTCAGTTCGAAAGAACCACAGGAACGAATACAGTTTATTACAATATTTAACACATACCTATTGTGCCTAACTTCTTCGTTATATTCCGCAATTTACCTTCTATAGGCACTCTCCAATTGTGCAGCTTCGTTAACAGTTCCAAAAAGTGTCAATTTCAAACAGCAGAAGATTGGTTGGTTCCTCAGTTTAGGAGCTGCGACAACGCAGTCATGTAGTCCCCTGTACTTTGGGTGTGTGTAGAAACTATCTGATAACCGGTGTTAATTGTGATGGCTGTATTAGTGAGTATTATCTGTTTTTAATTCAAGTGAGGACTGCCGACATTGAATTTCAAGCAGTTCCTACTTTTGCCGCCAAAGGCTATCGTAAACGACTACCAGTTTAGAACTTGGTTACTAGACGCCACCGCAGTAGGCTCCTGGCGATGAACGTTGGAAACTAAGAGCGTTGTTCAAATTTTAACCTATAATTTAATTTCACATAGGTGTAATAAGTGGAAGGTTCTTTAACATGCCATAAATATATGACATGGGACCGCCGGCTTTACTTCCCCTCCGAAATAATGCGTACTGAGGGATTTTTAACGCTCTTAAAAAATCCGATGACTTCGGCCGGGTTTGAACCCGCGATCTTGGGAATAGAGGCTCAGCATGCTACCAACTACGCCACCGAAGCCGCTCAGCTGAAGATTCATGTTTCTTTATTGTAGGGATTAGTTTCCGTAACTCCTATTTTGGTCCACGCGGATTCTCCACCAACAAACATGGAAAACAGAATAAAACGTTTTTAAATATCGCATTCACATAACCAATTCCTATTGCCTTAAATATCTCCTTTAAACGCCCTCGTATACTTATATTTTGGACAATACTTATCCGGTAATGGTATACCGAGTGTTTTTAGTGTAAGTTTATCGTCATCAGGGAGCTGGGAAAACTGCTTAACTAGTAAATTACTTACGCTATTCATTTTCACTCACACTCCACGATACAAATAATGTTTCAAACTAAACATTCCGTTAAAATAAAATACTAATTTACAAGATGCACAGATTATAAATCTGGGTGCTATATCGAAAAGTGGCGCGAAACGCAAACTAACAAAACACTGAATTTGGTAGCCTAGAAATTTCGTAGTGAATGCATAGGTCTACTCACAATCAACCAAACAATTAAGTTTATAATAATAATAATAATAATAATAATAATAATAATAATAATAATAATGCAGTTAAGTAGGGTATCTGCCTGGAACCAAAATACTCAAATCAACTAAATACAGAACTAATCGCAACCCAAATCCCGCAAGAACAAGAGTGGTAAAAGCAAACATAAACCGCTACAGTAACACCAACAATACGTCGTAAAATAGTTCAGCCAATTATCTACTGTACTTATAGCAATGGTGGCGTTCTTAGGCTCGCTTCACAGAACAATTGACAAAAATATTAAATGAAGTTATGATGAGAAAACATCTAAAAATAATTGGGTGTGAACCAACTAATGTCTTCCTATGAAATTCCGATATTTGTACTGTTGTGGGTGGTGTAGCATTCCCTAGTAGTGTGGGAAAGAAACTACCCTTCAGGGGCAGATGACCTCGTAGTTCCTCCCCTTAAAACAACAATAACTAACTAACTACCCTTCGCGGGGTAAGAGAAATCGAGGGTGTTGTCATTTTCAAAGAGTGGTGTAGTCTAACGGTGCCATTTGGAACTGAGTATTGCCAGGGGGCTGGCAGCTCGTCTGCAACTCCCTACAACCCATGCTGGCCAGCAAGCTCTGTACAAGCTTGGCCTCGTCCCTGCTGGCCGCGCTGTCTACTTGGGAGTCGCAACAAGAGAGCTAACCCCCTGGAGTTTGATTTGAAGGCGGCAGCTTTTATAGGTACAGTGTGAAGCATTAGAATAAATAATATCAGAATATCGATGATTTTAACACATTTTTGAGTGCATTAGATCTATAAAACTAAAACATTAAAGGAAAAGAAACGACGAATTAGGTGTAAAATTATTGGGAGTTGTGCAACGCTGCAACAATATCACCAGCCGCCACTGACATTTATATACATCATGGGACCTCGAAAAATTGCCCCCACAGTACTGTTCCATGCAGGATAAGAATAGTTGGGCAGATATCAGTTGGCTATTACTCACAAATTTCATTAATTTTAGATAGTAAGAATACCACTTGGTACAATCTCTAGCACAGATGTCCAGTGTGAGCATTCCAGTTCATTGAAATTCCAACAGGTTACTGAAGTGTTGTCATTGACATGCAAAGTTGAATTTAGTACGTAAAGAGTTAACGGCAAAGATTAATTTCAATAAATTCCTTCATGCTTTAGATTATAGGCCTAGAAATGGGCAAATTCTATGTTTAAACTGTCAGTTCAATCTTTCCTGCTTAATAAAAAGGTGAAATGTATACGGTATGTTCGAAACCTTTTTAATATTTTACATCGACATAGCATTTTTGGGCTTGGGGCATCACGGTCTTGAGCCCTGTGTACCCAAGTATGTATGTTATTTGCAGAATAACCAGGAGTGTATGGGAAACCAGGAACTATCTCACTCACCTCAGGCTGGCTGTTGTCAGTGGCAGGATCAAATGCCGTTTGTACAGCATGTCTTGGACCACACTGGCTAGTGCCTCCCAAGATATTTTATTGAATACAAGCTGTACCCGGCATGCGTTGCAATGCCAAAGAAAGTGTTGGCATTGTAATTTGGTTTCTTGAAGTGCTTTTGGATACACAATTTTTTCTTCAATTTCCGTTAACTGCCTCTAAGCTATCGTAAAATGGATTTACTAATTTTGAAACATTTGTGGGAGAGTGCGCAACAACTCACTAAAGTTTCATCGCAATCGGATGAATGGTATATGAACGCAGATGGAACTTTGCTGTAACACTTCACGCGTCGTCACTCATTTGTTGCATCTACTCGTGCGCTACCTATTGTAAAATGGATTTACTAAGTCGAAAACCTTCCCTGGCGTATACACAACAAATCATCAAAGTTTCATCGCAATCGGATGAATGGCATATGCACGCTTACGGGATTTTGTTTAAACGATTCGCGCGCCATCACTCATTTGTTGAATCAACTCGCGCGCTACCAATTCTACAATGGATTTACTAAGTCAGAAACCTTCCCTGCAGAGTGCACAACAACTCACCCTAGATTCATCAGAATCGGATGAATGGTATATGAACGCAGATGGAACTTTGTTGAAACGGTTTGTGCGCCGTCACTCATTTGTTGAAACTACTCGTGCGCAACCCATTATACAATGGACTTACTAAATTAGAAACGTTCCCTGCGGTGTGCACAACAACTCACCCAAGTTTCATCGCAATTGGATGAATAGTAGGCCTATATGAACGCATACGGGACTTTGTTGAAGCGATTCGCGTGCCTTCGCTCATTAGTTGAATCTACTCGTGCGCTACCTATTGTGCAATGGATTTTCTAAGTCAAAAACCTTCCCTGGACTGTGCACCACATCTCAGCCAAGTTTCATCGCTATCGGACGAATGATAGGCCTATATGAACGCGTACGATACTTTGTTGAAACGCTTCGCGCGTCGTCGCTCATTTGTTGAATCTACTCGTGCGCTACCTATGTAAAGTATATTTGCTAAGCCAGAATCCTTCCTTAGAGTGTACTCAATATCTCACCCAAGCTTCATCGCTATCGGACGAATGGTATATGAACGAATACGTGACTTGGTTGAAACGCTTCGCGCGTCGTAGCACATTTGTTGAATCTACACGTGCGCTGCCTATTGTAAGTGGATTTACTCAGCCAGAAACCTTCCCAAAAGTGTACACAATATCTAACCCAAGTTTCATAGCTATCGGAAGAATGGTATATGAATGCATACGGGACTTTGTTGAAACGCTTTTCGTGTCGTCACTCATTTGTTGAATCTACTCGTGCGCTATCTACTGTGAAATGTATTTACTAAGTTAGAAACCTTCCCTGGAGTGGAAACAACTTCTCACCCAAGTTTCATCGCAATCGGATGAAAGGTTTACGAACAAATACGGGACTGTGTCGAAATGCTTCGCGCGTCGTCGCTCATTTGTTGAATCTACTCGTGCGCTGCCTATTGTAAAATGGATTTACTAAGCCAGAAACATTCCTTGGAGAGTAATCAATATCTCACCCAAGTTTGAGCGCAATCGGATGGGTGGTGTATGAACGCATAGGAGACATACACACCCACATATATACTATCAAGTAACATTGATTTATATATATACAAGCTGTACCCGGCATGCGTTGCAATGCCAATCAAAGAAAGTGTTGGCGTTGAAATTCTGTTTCTTGAAGTGCTTTTGGATACACAACATGTTAACTGCCTCTATGCTATCGTAAAATGGATTTTCTAATGTATAACCATTCGTGGAAGCGTGCACAACAACTTTCAAAAGTTTCATCGCTGTCACTCATTTGTTGAATCTACTCGTACGCTACCTGTTGTGAAATGGATTTATTAAGTCGAAACCCTTCCCTGGCGTGTACACCATAACTCATCAATGATTCATCGCAATCGGATGAATTGTATATGCACGTATACGGGGTTTTGTTTAAACGATTCGTGCGCTGTCACTCATTTGTTGAATCTACTCGTGCGCTACCTATTGAGAAATGTATTACTAAGTCGAAGCCCTTCCCTGGCATGTACACAATAACTCATCAAGGTTTCATCGCAATCGAAGAATGTTATATGAACGCAATAGGGGATTTTGTTGAAACGCTTCGCGCGTCGTCCCCCATTTGTTGCATCTACTCTTGTGCTACTTATTGTGAAATGGATTTACTAAGTCCCCTTCCCTGGCGGGTACACAATAACTGATCAATGTTTCATCGCAATCGGATGAATAGTATATGAACGCATACCTGATTTTGTTTAAACGATTCGCGCTCCGTCACTCATTTGTTGAATCTACTCGTGCGCTACCTACTGTAAAATGTATTTACTAAGTTAGAAACCGTCACGTATGTGTCCACAACATCTCACCCAAGTTTCATCGCTATCGGACTAATGGGATATGAAGACATAGGGGACTGTATTGAAACGCTCCGCATGTCGTCGTTCATTTGTCGAATCTACTCGTGTGCTACCTACTGTGAAATGTATTTACTAAGCCAGAAACCTTCCTTGGAGTGTCTACCATATTTCACCCAAGTTTCACCGCTAACGGCAGAATGGTATATGACCTTATACGGGACTTTGTTGAAACGCTTCGCGCGTCGTCCCTCATTTGTTGAATCAACTTGTGCGCAGCATATTGTATAGTGGATTTACTAAGCCAGAAATTTTCCATGACGTGTACACAACATCTCACCCAAATTTCATAGCTACGGACGAATGGTACATGAATGCATACGGGACTTGGTTGAAACGCTTCGCGTGTCGTCGCTCATTTGTTGATTCTACTCTTGCGCTACATATTGTAATATGGATGTACTCAGCCAGAAACCTTCCCTGGAGTGTACACAACATCTCACCCAAGTTTCATCGCAATCGGATGAATGGTATGTGAACGTATACGGGACGTTGTCGAAACGCTTCGCGCGTAGTCACTCATTTGTTGAATATAAACGTGTGCTTCGTATTGTAAAATGGATTTACTTAGCCAGAAACCTTTTCTGGAGTGTACACAACAATTCACCAAACATTTATCACTATCAGATGACTGGTATATGACTTTATACGGGACTTTGTTGAAACGCTTCGCGTGTCATCGCTCATTTGTTGAATCTACTGGTGCGATACCTATTGTAAAATGTATGTACTAAGCCAGAAACCTTCCCTGGAGTGTACACAACATCTCACCCAAGTTTCATCGCTATCGGATGAATGGTATATGAAATTATATGGGACTTTGTTGAAACGCTTCGCGCGCCATTGCTCATTTGTTGATTATACTCGTGCTCTACCTATTTTTAAAGGGATTTACTAAGCTAGAAACCTTCCCTGGAGTGCACACAAAATCTCAGCCTAGTTTCATCGCTATCGGACGAATGGTATATGAACGCAAACGTGACTTTGTTGAAATGCTTCGCGCGTCGTAGCTCATTTGTTGAATCTACTCGTGCGCTGCCTATTGTAAAGTGGATGTACTAAGCCAGAAAATTTCCCTGCAGTGTACACAACATTTTACGCAAGTTTCATAGCTATCGGGCGAATGGTATATGAATGCATACGGGACTTTGTTGAAACGCATTGCGTGTCGTCGCTCATTTGTTGAATCTACTTGTGCGCTATCTACTGTGAAATGTATTCACTGATTTTGAAACCTTCACGTAAGTGTACACAACATCTCACCCAAGTTTCATCGCTATCGGACGAATGGTATATCAACACATACGGGACTTTGTTGAAATGCTTCGCGCATCGTCGCTCATTTGTTGAATCTACTCGTGCGCTGCCTATTGTAAAATGGATTTACTAAGCCAGAAACATTCCTTGGAGAGTAATCAACATCTCACCCAAGTTTCAGCGCAATCGGATGGGTGGTGTATGAACGCATAGGAGACATACACACCCACATACATACTATCAAGTAACATTGATTTATATATATACAAGCTGTACCCGGCATGCGTTGCAATGCCAATCAAAGAAAGTGTTGGCGTTGAAATTCTGTTTCTTGAAGTGCTTTGGATACACAACATGTTAACTGCCTCTATGCTATCGTAAAATGGATTTTCTAATTTAGAACCATTCGTGGAAGCGTGCACAACAACTTTCAAAAGTTTCATCGCTGTCACTCATTTGTTGAATCTACTCGTACGCTACCTGTTGTGAAATGGATTTATTAAGTCGAAACCCTTCCCTGGCGTGTACACCATAACTCATCAATGATTCATCGCAATCGGATGAATTGTATATGCACGTATACGGGGTTTTGTTTAAACGATTCGTGCGCTGTCACTCATTTGTTGAATCTACTCGTGCGCTACCTATTGAGAAATGTATTACTAAGTCGAAGCCCTTCCCTGGCATGTACACAATAACTCATCAAGGTTTCATCGCAATCGAAGAATGTTATATGAACGCAATAGGGGATTTTGTTGAAACGCTTCGCGCGTCGTCCCCCATTTGTTGCATCTACTCTTGCGCTACTTATTGTGAAATGGATTTACTAAGTCCCCTTCCCTGGCGGGTACAAAATAACTGATCAATGTTTCATCGCAATCGGATGAATAGTATATGAACGCATACCTGATTTTGTTTAAACGATTCGCGCTCCGTCACTCATTTGTTGAATCTACTCGTGCGCTACCTACTGTAAAATGTATTTACTAAGTTAGAAACCGTCACGTATGTGTCCACAACATCTCACCCAAGTTTCATCGCTATCGGACTAATGGGATATGAAGACATAGGGGACTGTATTGAAACGCTCCGCATGTCGTCGTTCATTTGTCGAATCTACTCGTGTGCTACCTACTGTGAAATGTATTTACTAAGCCAGAAACCTTCCTTGGAGTGTCTACCATATTTCACCCAAGTTTCACCGCTAACGGCAGAATGGTATATGACCTTATACGGGACTTTGTTGAAACGCTTCGCGCGTCGTCCCTCATTTGTTGAATCAACTTGTGCGCAGCATATTGTATAGTGGATTTACTAAGCCAGAAATTTTCCATGACGTGTACACAACATCTCACCCAAATTTCATAGCTACGGACGAATGGTACATGAATGCATACGGGACTTGGTTGAAACGCTTCGCGTGTCGTCGCTCATTTGTTGATTCTACTCTTGCGCTACATATTGTAATATGGATGTACTCAGCCAGAAACCTTCCCTGGAGTGTACACAACATCTCACCCAAGTTTCATCGCAATCGGATGAATGGTATGTGAACGTATACGGGACGTTGTCGAAACGCTTCGCGCGTAGTCACTCATTTGTTGAATATAAACGTGTGCTTCGTATTGTAAAATGGATTTACTTAGCCAGAAACCTTTTCTGGAGTGTACACAACAATTCACCAAGCATTTATCACTATCAGATGACTGGTATATGACTTTATACGGGACTTTGTTGAAACGCTTCGCGTGTCATCGCTCATTTGTTGAATCTACTGGTGCGATACCTATTGTAAAATGTATGTACTAAGCCAGAAACCTTCCCTGGAGTGTACACAACATCTCACCCAAGTTTCATCGCTATCGGATGAATGGTATATGAAATTATATGGGACTTTGTTGAAACGCTTCGCGCGCCATTGCTCATTTGTTGATTATACTCGTGCTCTACCTATTTTTAAAGGGATTTACTAAGCTAGAAACCTTCCCTGGAGTGCACACAAAATCTCAGCCTAGTTTCATCGCTATCGGACGAATGGTATATGAACGCAAACGTGACTTTGTTGAAATGCTTCGCGCGTCGTAGCTCATTTGTTGAATCTACTCGTGCGCTGCCTATTGTAAAGTGGATGTACTAAGCCAGAAAATTTCCCTGCAGTGTACACAACATTTTACGCAAGTTTCATAGCTATCGGGCGAATGGTATATGAATGCATACGGGACTTTGTTGAAACGCATTGCGTGTCGTCGCTCATTTGTTGAATCTACTTGTGCGCTATCTACTGTGAAATGTATTCACTGATTTTGAAACCTTCACGTAAGTGTACACAACATCTCACCCAAGTTTCATCGCTATCGGACGAATGGTATATCAACACATACGGGACTTTGTTGAAATGCTTCGCGCATCGTCGCTCATTTGTTGAATCTACTCGTGCGCTGCCTATTGTAAAATGGATTTACTAAGCCAGAAACATTCCTTGGAGAGTAATCAACATCTCACCCAAGTTTCAGCGCAATCGGATGGGTGGTGTATGAACGCATAGGAGACATACACACCCACATACATACTATCAAGTAACATTGATTTATATATATACAAGCTGTACCCGGCATGCGTTGCAATGCCAATCAAAGAAAGTGTTGGCGTTGAAATTCTGTTTCTTGAAGTGCTTTGGATACACAACATGTTAACTGCCTCTATGCTATCGTAAAATGGATTTTCTAATTTAGAACCATTCGTGGAAGCGTGCACAACAACTTTCAAAAGTTTCATCGCTGTCACTCATTTGTTGAATCTACTCGTACGCTACCTGTTGTGAAATGGATTTATTAAGTCGAAACCCTTCCCTGGCGTGTACACCATAACTCATCAATGATTCATCGCAATCGGATGAATTGTATATGCACGTATACGGGGTTTTGTTTAAACGATTCGTGCGCTGTCACTCATTTGTTGAATCTACTCGTGCGCTACCTATTGAGAAATGTATTACTAAGTCGAAGCCCTTCCCTGGCATGTACACAATAACTCATCAAGGTTTAATTGCAATCGAAGAATGTTATATGAACGCAATAGGGGATTTTGTTGAAACGCTTCGCGCGTCGTCCCCCATTTGTTGCATCTACTCTTGCGCTACTTATTGTGAAATGGATTTACTAAGTCCCCTTCCCTGGCGGGTACACAATAACTGATCAATGTTTCATCGCAATCGGATGAATAGAATATGGACGCATACCTGATTTTGTTTAAACGATTCGCGCTCCGTCACTCATTTGTTGAATCTACTCGTGCGCTACCTACTGTAAAATGTATTTACTAAGTTAGAAACCGTCACGTAAGTGTCCACAACGTCTCACCCAAGTTTCATCGCTATCGGACTAATGGGATATGAAGACATAGGGGACTGTATTGAAACGCTCCGCATGTCGTCGTTCATTTGTCGAATCTACTCGTGTGCTACCTACTGTGAAATGTATTTACTAAGCCAGAAACCTTCCTTGGAGTGTCTACCATATTGCACCCAAGTTTCACCGCTAACGGCAGAATGGTATATGACCTCATACGGGACTTTGTTGAAACGCTTCGCGCGTCGTCCCTCATTTGTTGAATCAACTTGTGCGCAGCATATTGTATAGTGGATTTACTAAGCCAGAAATTTTCCATGACCTGTACACAACATCTCACCCAAGTTTCATAGCTACGGACGAATGGTACATGAATGCATACGGGACTTGGTTGAAACGCTTCGCGTGTCGTAGCTCATTTGTTGATTCTACTCTTGCGCTACATATTGTAATATGGATGTACTCAGCCAGAAACCTTCCCTGGAGTGTACACAACATCTCACCCAAGTTTCATCGCAATCGGATGAATGGTATGTGAACGTATACGGGACGTTGTCGAAACGCTTCGCGCGTAGTCACTCATTTGTTGAATATAAACGTGTGCTTCGTATTGTAAAATGGATTTACTTAGCCAGAAACCTTTCCTGGAGTGTACACAACAATTCACCAAACATTTATCACTATCAGACGACTGGTATATGACTTTATACGGGACTTTGTTGAAACGCTTCGCGTGTCATCGCTCATTTGTTGAATCTACTGGTGCGATACCTATTGTAAAATGTATGCACTAAGCCAGAAACCTTCCCTGGAGTGTACACAACATCTCACCCAAGTTTCATCGCTATCGGATGAATGGTATATGAAATTATATGGGACTTTGTTGAAACGCTTCGCGCGCCATTGCTCATTTGTTGATTATACTCGTGCTCTACCTATTTTTAAAGGGATTTACTAAGCTAGAAACCTTCCCTGGAGTGCACACAAAATCTCAGCCTAGTTTCATCGCTATCGGACGAATGGTATATGAACGCAAACGTGACTTTGTTGAAATGCTTCGCGCGTCGTAGCTCATTTGTTGAATCTACTCGTGCGCTGCCTATTGTAAAGTGGATGTACTAAGCCAGAAAATTTCCCTGCAGTGTACACAACATTTTACGCAAATTTCATAGCTATCGGGCGAATGGTATATGAATGCATACGAGACTTTGTTGAAACGCATTGCGTGTCGTCGCTCATTTGTTGAATCTACTTGTGCGCTATCTACTGTGAAATGTATTCACTGATTTTGAAACCTTCACGTAAGTGTACACAACATCTCACCCAAGTTTCATCGCTATCGGACGAATGGTATATGAACACATACGGGACTTTGTTGAAATGCTTTGTGCATCGTCGCTCATTTGTTGAATCTACGCGTGCGCTACCTATTGTAAAATGGATTTACTAAGTCAGAAACCTTCCTTGGAGTGTACTCAACATCTCACCCAAGTTTCATCGCATTCGGACGAATGGTGTATGAACGCATAGGAGACATACATACCCACAGACAAACTATCACGTTACATTGATTTTTATATATATAGATAGATATCAAGTGCTATTGTAGCTTTGTTGTACTCTATGGCATTAATTTATGTTACGAGGAGGATGATCACTGGTGTTTGAACAGTCCCATTCGTCTAATATTTTTCATTTCTCTCCAAAACTAGCGTAATGTCTCCATTTATGAGCCACAAAAAGATTAAATAGTGATTGATACCAGTAGGCCTAATCATTTTTATTTTTAAATCATTGCTCAACTTGATCTCTTGCTTAAATAATTCCTTTTCGACTTTTTACATGGGGAGGTTTTTACAATGATTATATAACATGTCCCTCTCCCATAGATTTAATTTACTTTTCTTTTACGTTATTTCAGGAATCATGCAGTACAAGGGATGACAAAATTGCTGTTGACTCTTCGTTATCTCGCTCTAGGCACCATGTTTACGGCAATTGGAGACTGCTGGAATTAGCAAAACTGCAGCTTGGGCTGCAGTTCATGAAACCTGCAATGCCATCGCAAATTTAAGAGCCACTTACATAAAATTTCCGGACACCCAAGCAGGGCAAAATGAGGCTCAGTTACAGTCTTATAATATAGCTAGATTCCCTAGGGTAGTTGGAGCTTTAGATTGCACACATGTTCGGATTCAATCACCAGATAATTGTGTCTACATTGACCTATATTGAAATTAAAATACCATGAGATGAGGTTACTTTGCTCCTATCGAAACTTTCATATTTATCAAGATTTTTTTTCCTTGCAAGGTAACACACTAGGGTTAGCAACCTTGCCTGTTCGTATCACTTCGTTTATCAAGTGGAGCAAAGTTTGACTCTATGGAGTTAAATAATCTCATGTTAAGGTGGCTTACGTTGTAATGGTATATTGTGTACAAATCAAATTCAAGTGAATCTGAATGGAATTTATTTTTCATCCATAGGTGGACGAAACGCAGAATATTTCCGGAACAGGAAGGGATATTTCTCACTGAATGTTCAGGCGATATGCGATGCCCAGCTTTGCATACTTGACGTTGTATGTAGATGGCCTGGGTCTTCACATGACCAGACAATATTTAACAATTCGTCCATTAGGAGGCGATTTGAAAGAGGAGATTTTGGGCAAGGTCTGCTTCTTGGTGATAGTGGGTACCAAGTTCCAAACCATGTAATACCTCCCATATTGCAGCCAGAATATTAAGTGGAAGAATTGTTCTACGAATCGCAGATTCGAACGAGGAATGTTGTGAAAAGAATGTTTGGTGTATGGAAGAGGAGATTTCCCATCTTGAGTGGAGGATTGAAAGTTCATGTAGAACGGGTGGAAGCAGTTGTAGTTGCAACTGCAGTTCTGCATAACATTGCATGTATGGAGAATGAGGAAATTCCACCTGAAGAAATGGTTGTGCAGGACATAAATGGGCATATTCCGGATGAGCCTGTAAATGCACTAGGCCTACCAGGAAGAAATGATCATGTGCGTCGTGCACTGATCCGTGATCATTTTGCGAACTTGTTGAACCACTAGGTGTGTGTATGATGATGATGATGATAATTGTTGTTTTAAGGGGCCTAACATCTAGGTTATCGGCCCCTAATGTGTGTGTGTGTGAGTCTTCAGTCTTTTGATTGGTTAGATGCAGCGGTCCGTGCTTCCCTGTCCTGAGCTAATCGTTTCATCTCTATATAGATACCACACCCTACATCTGAGGCAATCTATTTAACATATTCTAACCTTGGTCTACCCCTACAGTTCTTATCCTCGACCCTTCCTGCTATAACTAAGTTAGCTATTCCTGGATGTCTTAGTTTGTGTGCTGCGCTGTTGGCCAGCAGCACCTTCAGAGGGCTATTACAAGACTACTAGATTCACTTACACGAACTCTCGAGGACACCAGCAGAAATTGGTGGAGTGAACTGTGGATCAGTTGGTGTCACCTTGTTTTAAGGAAGGAAGCTTGTAGTTTTACGTGACTGTAAATCTTGTGATCATGAGGCACGGGATCTCCGAACCACGGGACATGTCATTTCACTTAGAAAATCATACGTGCATTGAACCTGGCCCGCCTTGGTAAGAGAAAAACAGCCTCAATTCAAGCACAATATTAGCATCTGGGAATATGATGAATTTTTGTTGGAGCAATAAAAAATAACAACCAAATTGAACCTTGGCTTTCACAGCCAGTGTATTAAAACTCAACAATTTTTCTCAGTTTATGCCGTGTCTTGTGTGGGGTTTCGCCTAGGAACACCAGGCCGGTTCATCAGCAGGCTCTTGGTGTCCGCACCCGGACCCCCCTCCCACGGCACAAACCTAGAAAAATTGCTGAGTTTTACATTGAACGTTATTTGCAGATCCACCAAAATGGTTTTATTCATTACTCTTTATTGATAACCTTCTGCCACACTGTGCTGGCCCTGTGGTGCTGCCTCTCACCCGGAAGGTCCGGGTTCGATTCCCAGCTCCGTCAGGGATTTTAAAAACTTGTGTGATGGCTGGAACGGGGTGCACTTAGCCTCGTGAGGACATTGAGTAGCTGTCTGGCAGTGAGGCAGAGCCCTGGTCACGAAAACCAAGATTAATGGCCAAGGGGACCCGATGCGTTGACCATGCGTCACCCCAATATCTGCAGGCCAAATGGCTGGACAGCGGTCGCTTGGTAGGCCTAGGCCCTTCATGGGCTGTAGTGCAAGGAGTTATTATTGTTATTACAGTATTTAGCCACACTCTTGATGTAGAAATATAGTGTTGATTTTTACCCATTTCATACCTGTTGGCTTTAACCAGTTACCTGAACAAAAATTCAAGTATTGAATGTACACCCAGAGATAGTTTTCTCTATCAGAACTTGACAGACAGGCATGTCCATGTCAAAGTAAATGTATTGTATAGCCTTAGTTCAGGTTCAATGATATTATGTAACTGGACAGGATATTGTTTCATTTTAGGAGGGGGCCGATAACCTAAATGTTAGGCCCCTTAAAACAACAATTATCATCATCATTTTAGGAGGTTACACGTGGTCATTTAACCCTGTATATTGTCTGTTAACCTGTGTTACGGTGTCTGTAGTAGTGCATGTATTTCACTCAAATATAATGTCATATCTCAGAAGTTGCCATGTCGCAAAAATGAAATGAAACATTTGATATCCGACTCATTCTGACAAATTATTTTTGAAAATGCTGTTTATTTAGGAAAAACACCAAATAGATTCTAAAAACAAATTTTAAAATTTACTTGCTTAAAACATATTTAATGAGAGTTGTGTAACTAGGATTTTGAAGGAGGCCGCCATGGCTGTAAGTTTGGAATCATCCTGGCGTAGAAGTGGGAAGCTGCAGAATACCACTTCTATCAGCTCAGCAACCATATTGTGGTGTAGTGGTCAGCATTCTTAGCAGTTTGATTCCTGACTTTCATATATTTAATTTAATTGTCCAATGAGGGTATTATTAAATTTGGAGTACCCCAGGGATCGGTTTTGGGCCCACTACTCGAAAATTCCGGCCAAAAAGTACAAAATCATTAATAACTCCCTAAGTATTCGTCGTATGCTGAAATATCAAGAGACAAAAAAGATGTAATGTGTTACTGTCTACAACATAGGCCATGTATAATTTTACACTCAGACATATTACGTTTTCCCCCTCCCCCCCCCCATAATTTCACCCCTCCCCATGGGCCCCTTAAATTGGATTTATGAAAAAACGGTCAAAAATCTGTTAAGTTATTTTTCATGCTGATTTTTTTCGGCTGAGTTCCAAACTCCTCGCCTATGTCGTTTAAGAGATACACGCTCCGTTAGGAATCCTTCAACCCCCACTTTTCACCCCTTTCACCTCATAATATACACCACATCGAAAAACCCTCCGACACGTGTCTTCTTATTTTTAATGAGTTTATTTGCCGAGTATCACATCCCCCAATGAAACCAATCGGGAGATATTGCTATTCAATGAAATGCAGGTCTACCACCTTAACACCCCTTTAGAACCTTAATATCCAAAAATCCTTTCTTAGTGGGCGTTTGCAGCCCTTGAGGAAGCTGCATACCAAATTTCATTCCAATCCGTTAGGTGGTTTCTGAGATTTTGTGATGAATGAATGAGTCAATCAGTCAGTGGTATTTGAGCTTTATATAGTAGATCTTCTTCTTCTCCTTCTACTTCTTAGCGTCATCCCGTAGGAACGGGATCCGCTTTTTGGATCAATGCACGCCATTTCTTGCGATCTAATGCTTCGCGTGATTTCAAGTTTCTTGATCGTAAATCGGCGTTAATGGTGTCGAGCCACCGCAATTTTGGTCTCCCACGCTGTCTCTGGCCGTCGACCGTTAGATGGTAGGCCGAGCCGATGACTGAACTTTGTGGTGCACGGACAACGTGCGCTTACCAACGGAGTCTCCATTCCTGCATTTTCTCATTGATTGGAGCCACGCCAGCTGTATGTCGAATCGTTGTGTTGGGGATATGGTCGAGCAGAGAAATGACTAATGATCTTCGCAGCATCCGCATTTCCATGACATGAAGTGAGTGCTTAGCACTTCTAGGTGCTGGCCAACACTCGGTACCATATAATGCAACTGGTCTCACCATTGTGCGGTATATTTTTGATTTTAAGCGGATAGGCATCTTCTTATCACAAAGAACACCGGTGACATGTCTGAATCGCATCCAAGTCGCATTGATTCGTGCTCGCACATCTTCATTCACAGAGCTGTCGCCATTCAATCGTGAGCCTAGGTATCGGAATGTATTTACCTTGGTAAGAGGAGCTCCATTAATACCTATAGTTCCAGGGGATGGAATCGTTTCCAGGTATTCAGTCTTGTGGATGTTCAAACGAAGACCAAATCCTTGCAGACGATCATGCCACGTCTGCACTTGGGTTTCAAGATCCTTCCTGGAGTCTGCCGCAAGCATCACATCATCAGCGTGTAGTAATGTCAATGGGACACACTTCTGCAGGTCTCGCGTTATGGAATTCATGACGATAAAAAGAGCAGGGGAGACAGAGCTGAGCCTTGATGAACCCCAACTGTCACAGGGAAGCTGTCAGTCAGTCCTGCAGGGCATCGCACGTGGTTTTTGGTGTTGTTGTACAGCATTTTTATCCAGTTTATATACATTTCCTGAACTTGATGATCTCGGAGAGCGTACCAAATCATCTGGGTACTCGATCAAATGCCTTCTCGAGGTCAAGGAAAGCAAGATGTAGTGGCCTCCTCTTCTCTCGGAATTTCTCCATCAGCTGGCGCACAGCAAAGATTACGTCTATCGTGCCACATCTCTGGACAAACCCACATTGATTTGCTGAGAGCTGTACGATGTTCCTCAGCCTATTATCTAGGATACGTTCGAATATTTTCATAGTGTGGGAGAGAAGTCTAATTGGACGGTAATTGGTACATGCAGCTGGGTCACCCTTACCCTTAAAGATAGGTACTGTGATACTAGTTGACCAATCTGTAGGTATTTGACCACAGAGAATAATTGAATTGAAGAACTCTGTCAGCCAGGTGGTCGCGTTGTCAGTAAGTTCCTCAACTTTCCAGATGTCTGCAGGAAGGTCATCTAGCCCTGGGGCCTTTCCATTTTTCATGCTACGAATGGCAACTTTGACTTCATCTTCAGTGATACAAGGTACTGGTCCAGCTGTAACATTGTTGTCTGGTATTTGTGGGTGAGGGAATTCAGTGTTGAATACTTCACTAAGATACTCTCTCCAACGGTGCAGAATCATCTTGCTATCGTGAAGTCGTCGACCATTCTTATCCTTCACACACATATAGTGTTCTATATCCTGACCTGCTCTACACCGTGCTCGAGCTAGTCGGTAGATAATTTTGTCTCCGACTTTAGTTGTCAGTTGATCATATAAATGTTTGTAGTGATCTACTTTAGCCTCAGCAACTGCTCTTTTTGCCTCTTTCTTGGTGGCTTTGTATTTCAGAAGATTCTCCTCAGTCGGTGATGTACGCAACTGTTTAAAAGCTGCTTTTTTTCATGCACCATTTCCTATACCTTGTCTGTCCACAACCACGTCTGTTTATCAATTCTACGTGTGCCGGGCTGTGTTACACCAAGCTCAGATTGAGCTATACTAGTTACGCAGTTGTTGAATGATGCCCAAGTATAATCCGTATTTACAGAATCAACTGGAGGGAACACAATCTTCTCACTGAATGCCACTTTATGGTCTTGTAGCTTCCACCATTTGATTTTGGCATGACCTTTCACATAGGGTTTTCTTATGTAACCTTTCATTCTAAGATCGTTAACTAGCAGTTTATGTTGAGGGGCTAAACATTCAGATGGTATGACCTTAGTGTCTATGACAATTGGGAAATCTCTCCTACGAAGTAGTACATAGTCAATCTGAGTATTGTGCCCTCCGCTAGTGTAGGTGATCAAGTGTGATTTGCGTTTCTTAAAGAAGGTGTTAGTGATAATTAGATCATTTGCTTCAGCAAATTCAAGGATCCTGTTCCCGTCTTCATTTCTGAGATCATTGCCAAAATTTCCATGGCATTCATACCCCTCGCTGGTACTGCCAACATGTCCATTAAGATCTCCACAAAGTAGAAATAGGTCTTTTTCATTGCACGTTGTAACGGCATCTTGAAGTTCGTTCCAGAATGTGTCTTTAGCTGTCTCATCACAGCCTGTCTGTGGGGCATACGCTGAAAATATATGTATACGGCGAGTTGGGGTGTCGATAACTGCTGACATGAGACGATCGGAGTAGCGATGTACAGCTGATACTTGGTTGCGAAGTTTTTCATTCACTACAATAGCGACTCCCTGGCTATTAGTCGTACCATGATAGATCAACTTATACCCTTCTCCAATATCTCTAGATTTCTGCCCTTTCCACCGTGTCTCTTGTAGACAAGCCAGATCTACACAACGAGATTTTAGGATTGCTGCCAATTCGCGACTGCGACCTGTCAATGTCCCAATGTTCCAGGAAGCAATACGCAATGGTTTATTTTGGACTCGCTTCTTTAACCAATTTCGTCCTTGAATTGGTAGCCCTTGCTCTCTTCTCACGTTGGCCGGGCGAGACCATTGCGCGTCGCTTGCGGGGGACGCCCTAGCATTTTCCGATAATTCAACTTGTGCCATTGATCCATGAGTTGCGACGGTGATAAACCGACCGGCCTATCGCTCGGGCCTGTCATCGGGCATTTTAACGCTACTGCCAGCATATAATTCGGCCGCCCCTAACATGGGGTACAGGCGCCGTTTGTAGCCGCCCGCTCCGGATCAGACGCTACAGCTGATATCTGCCCTCAAGTGAGGACGATACCTTGTACTCAATTAATCCCGAGCACTGGGCTGCCCCTTCCGCCATCTACACTGTACCAGAGAATATCCCCTCCACTGTAGCTGCCGTTGAGGTCTTCACCGTAACCCTGGCAAGGGACCCTTACATGGTACTACCAGCCGGGTCAGCTGGCCCAAGGTTTTTTCTAAGAGGTGTTACTCCTCTATCACTCCCCCTTTGTCCTGACTTGTGACAGGCAGAGCCTGGCTGCCCAAAATAATGGGTCCAGGTTGGTGAGGTTTATATAGTAGATAAAAAAAAAAAAAGTCAACCCCTGGCACTATCCAGCCCATGACGGGCTAAGGCCGACCAAGCGACCGCTGCCCAGCCATTTGGCCTGCAGATATTGGGGTGACGCGTGATCAGCGCGTCGGGTCCCCTCGGCCGTTAATCTTGGTATTCGTGATCGGGGCGCTGTCTCACTGTCAGACAGCTACTCAATTGTCCTCACGAGGCTGAGTGCACCCCGTTCCAACCCTCACGTCAGTTTTAAAATCCCTGACGGAGCCGGGGATCGAACCCGGGGCCTCCGAGTGAGAGGCAGGCACGCTACCCCAACACCACGGGGCCGGCATTTATATAGTAGATATATATATAAAAAGGAATGTCTGTGTGTTCGTCTTTTATGCGTTCATAAACCATTCATCCGATTGCGATCAAATTTTGGTGAGTTGTTGTAAACACTTCCGGGAGGTTTATAGGCATAGTTAATCCATTTCAAAATAGATAGCGCGCGAGTAGAAGTCCCACATGCGTTCATATGCCATTCATCGCATTGCAATGAAACTTGGGTGAGATGTTCTGTACACTTCAGGTCTAGGTTTCTGGCTTAGTAAATCTACTTAACAATAGGTAGCGCACGACTAGATTCAACAAATGAGCGACGACGGGCGAAGCGTTTCAACAAAGTCCTGTATGCGTTCACATACCATTCGTCCGATATCGACGAAACTTGGGAGAGAGGTTGTGTACACTACAGGCAAGGTTTCTGGCTTAGTAAATCCATGTTATAATAGGTAGCGCACGAGTAGATTCAACAAATGAGCGTCGACTCGCGAAGCGTTTCAACGAAGTTCCGTATGCGTTCATATACTATTCGTCTGATAGCAATGAAACTTGGGTGAAATGTTGTGTACACTTCAGGGAAGGTTTCTGGCTTAGTAAACCCACTTAACAATAGGTAGCGCACGAGTAGATTCAACAAATGAGCGACGACGGGCGAAGCGTTTCAACAAAGTCCTGTATGCGTTCACATACCATTCGTCCGATAGCGATGAAACTTCGGTGAGTGGTTGTGTACACTTCAGGCAAGGATTCTGGCTTAGTAAATCCACTTTACGATAGGTAGGGCACGAATAGATTCAACAAATGAGCGACGACGCGCGAAGCGTTTCAACAAAGTCACGTATGCGTTCATATACTATTCGTCTGATAGCGATGAAATTTGGGTGAGATGCAGTGGCGTAGTGGCAAAATTTTTAGTGTGGGAACGCTAAATACTGACTTACCAATGGGAGGAAGTGGTCTGAGGGGTACCCCCTCCCCCCCACCCAGAGAGCGGGGGTTCGGTTCGGGGGCCCTGTAGCCTATGGAATGGATACAATTATCACAGGGAAAAAGAAAAAAATAGAAGATGTAACATATTTTTATGTATACGTTTACTAACAAATTCAAACACAAAGATTAAAAACTGAACATATTCAATAAAATTTTATAATGTATTTTCAAATAAATGGCAAATGCATATTCTTCCTCTTTGTCATCAGGTTGGAGGTTGGCTCGTCGAGTTCTAGTGTCATCAGCTGTGCGGTGTCGTCTTAACCATGTCAAGCCTGGATACTTGGTCCATTCAACTTGATAAACATTAATGCTGATACGTGCTCGATGGTCAGTTTTGACCGTGTTGGCGATATAATAATATTCATGTGACTGAAGCCACGTTCACACTCTGCTGAACTGCAAGGAATAAGCTTTGTGCAGTTTATCAGAGGGTTTAAGTCCTTCGGAATCGTAGTGCTGTTTTCCAGGTAATCTCTGAAGCTGTTCTTAATTTTGTTGGCATTCAACCTAAATCTTGCACAGAGATGTTCGATTTCTTGTTCACCGCATACAGCATATTTTTCTGGAGGCCAGTTGTTACTTTCAAGTACATTCAGTTCTGAAAGGAGAGATTCATATTCTTTTTCATAATCATAATTGTTGGTCCCTGTGGCTGTAGATGGTTCGTTACTGCTTCTTGTTGTGAAAAGTCTCCGTTTAAGGTTGTTGATAACACTTGATAGCAACTGCTGGTCATTAATAGCAGTTATTTTGTTTCTACTTGTTAAGGGAACATCACAAAAATTACCAGTGATTGCAGCTCTCTTGGCCTCAAGGGTCTTAGTTCCAGGTTTCTCTTTAAGGCACTCCAAAAAAAGCAATTGACCTTCTTATGAGTTTGTCTGCATAAACAACAGTTGCCTCCCTATTTTGAAGACAGTCTAAAACCATTGTTAATTCAGCTAATATGTCATACATTATCGCCAAATCTGACAGAAACTGAGTTGATGTCAAGCGCTTAATCAACCCACCGTACATTGCTTGTTCGGTTGTTGTTCTGTTCTTGTCTTCTTGGGCCTTCTTAAAATGATAGTACAATGCTTGATATCCATACCAAACGGCCATAACAGTTTTAAATGAACTGTAAACCCATCTCGTACCCAAAATGCGACCATGCAAATCAAGCTCACTAGCACACTCGGCTAGTTCTCTTTGGCATTTAGGCGATTTACTATACAGAGTGTACAGCTTGTCCATAAACATTTGAAAATGGTTAATAGCCCCAACGTCATTGATAGAATCACTTACAGCTATTACTCTATCCTATGGTTCATGCAATGCCAAGGAACAATGTTCGGAAACTGTTGTAGTAGCTTTTCTACGACGCCAGATTTTTTCCTAACATGACACTAGCGCCATCACAGGCAAATGCAACTAAGTTCTCTTTTAGGTACTCAAGGTCAAACCCATATTTTTTAAACAACCTAAGAGTGCCTAAAAAATAGAATCAGCAGTTTGGTTAGGCAATTCAATTAGGTCTAAGAATAAGACATTTGGTGGCAAATATTTGCTGGTTTCACATTTTAAATAAACAATCCAAGTAGATTTATCACTTAAGCTTGTAGATTCATCGATCAAAATCGAAATTTTACCTGAAATGATTTTAACCTGTTGAGTAATTCGCTTTTTCATTTCATCAGAAATGTGGTCAATGATTTCAGTTGCACTAAATCTAGAGTGTAATCCTACACCAATGTCTACACCATTCATTTTCTGAGGTTGCAAAAGTTTAGAATATTCAGAAAAGGGCCTATCATTTTTTGCCAAATAGTAAGCTGATCGAAATACTTTAATTGTAGATTCTAGATTGGAAAGGTTCATTTTATCACAAACGTTTTCAATAGTTTCCTCGTTCGCCTTAGCGGTTATGCTCTCAGCAGTCAAGTGGGCTGATGATTGCTCGTGAAGATTTTTTTTCTTATGGAAGTAAGTTGGGCAGACTTACTAGGCCCATTGAATGTTATTGCAAATGTGCACCATTCTTTAGAAATTGATGTACGTTCCTTTTTAAAAGCACCATGATGAGAAACGTTGCTACATAATGTACAGCCTAATGAACCGTTTTTGCAACCCAGCCATGGGAAGGCTTCTTTTTGCGTTCCCACATATCAATAGTCCATATAGAAGGCCATTCAGATTTATTTTGTACATTATGCTCATGCATATTCGAAGTCGAACTTACAGAAGAATTACTTTCAGTTCCTGCCTGTAAACCACTTTTTTCGTCTGAAGACACACGAAGAGAAGTAGAATTTTTCCCTGAGTGAGATACATCTAAATCGTCATTTACTTCTTCACCTTTATCTTCATTTGGTTGCTTCGAAAAGAACGAAAACAGTGTTTTTTGATTTTCTTTGACGGCTCCATGTTCGATTGGGATAATTGAGTAATCGCCCTTCCATTCAAGTTCGTCTGAATGTCTGAATACTATTAAAATAACACAACTAATTATTAAAGTAATACAGCGCACGATAACCTCACTAACAAACAAAATAAAGAGAACAGTCAAATCAGCGCGTCACCACTTGCCACACGAACGCCAGTAACGCGACTGCCGAGTTTTTTTTTCGGGGGGGCCGAAAAGAGTACCCGCACCCCCCTCGTGACACCCGACCTTACTACTGGTGCCTCCGACATGCAGTTAATCTACGATATTAGAAGAGAAAGCATAGGGGATTGGATAAAAGGAATGTCTTTTAGGACTTAGTGCCTGTCCCATCGCGGTCGCGATCTACCAGGCATACGAGTGCCGACTGCAGAGGTCAATTACAATGACTTCCCTCCTTCTCTCTCACCTCTTTCTCTGTCGCACTTGAAAGAGGGAGGGGGCTGAACTTGAGCGCCCCGGATACCGGCTAGCACCGCACCGACGACGCGACGGCAAGGTTGCGACAACGAACTACCGAATCTTAATCTAAGTAAACAATTAGAATATTGAAATTCGGGTAGGTACGGTGCATGGTTGCTGATGCCTCAAATCAATATATGAGGCACTCACACATTTTTTAAGATATTATTTTATTTACTTGCATAAGTGGTTTTTTTTTTCCTGAATGAAACCAGTGTGGGAACGCCGTTCCCACGCGTTCCCGCTCCACTACACCCCTGGTGAGATGTTGTGTACACTTCAGGGAAGCTTTCTGGGTTAGTAAATCCACTTAACAATAGGTATCGCACAAGTGGATTAAACAAATGAGCGACGACGCGCGAAGTGTTTCAATATAGTCCCGTATGCGTTCATATACCATTCGTACGATAGCGACTAAACTTAGGTGAGTTGTTGTGTACACTCCAGGGAAAGTTTCAGGCTTAGTAAGTCCATGTTACAATAGGTAGCGCACAAGTAGATTCAACAAATGAGCGAAGACGCGCGAAGCGTTTCAACAAAGTCCCGTATGCGTTCATATACCATTCGTCCGATTGCGATAAAACTTGGGTGAGATGTTGTGTACACTTCAGGGAAGGTTTCTGGCTTAGTACATCCACTTTACAATAGGTATCGCACAAGTAGATTCAACAAGTGATCGACGGCACGCGAATCGCTTAAACAAAGCCACGTAGCGTTCAAATATCATTCATCCGATTGCTAAGAATCTTTGGTTGGATTGTTGTGCACACTCCAGGAAAGGTTTCCGACTTAGTAAATCCATTTTACAATAGGTTGCATGAGTAGATTCAACAAATGAGTAATGGCGCGCGTATCGTTTAAAAAAATCGTATGTGTTCATATACCATTCATGCGATTGCAATGAAATTTAGAGAAATGTTGTTTCCACTCCCGCAAAGATTTCTGATTTAGTAAATTCATTTTACAATTGGTAGCGCACGAGTACATTCAACTAATGAGCGACAGCGCGTGAATCGTTTCAACCAAGTCCCGTATGCGTTCATATACCATTCATCCGATTGAAATAAAACGTTGGTGAGTTGAGTACAGTCCTGCGAAGGTGTATGAATTAGTAAATCCGTTTTTCAATGGGTGGCGCACAAAAGATTCAACAAATGAGTGAAGGCGCGTGAATCATTTAAACAAAATCCCGTATGCGTTCATATGCCATTCATCCGATTGCGATGAAACGTTCATGGGTTGTTGTGTACACGCCAGGGAAGGTTTTCGACTTAGTAAATCCATTTTACAATAGGTAGCGTACGAGTATATTCAACAAATGGGTGACGGCGCTCGAATCTTTTCAACAAAGTCCCGTATGAGTAGTGGTTTTGTGGGGGTTCTAGCGCCACCTCCACCTCCCCACCTCACAAGATAGCGGCAGCCCGATATCTCTCGAACGCATGGTCGGATTTTGACAAATGAGGTGTCATTGAACTCGGGCTAACACCCCCTTTCCAATGGACAACATATTTACACTCTAAAATAAAACCTACCCCTACTAGGGGGTGAAATTGAATTTTTTAGAGAATCTCTCTTTCCAATTGCAACATGTGAGAGTTTGAATGCCGATATGGAATGTAACGTTGTTCTGCAAACCAATAATCAAAGAGGGGCATGTTAGGCCTTGAGGTGAGAGCCCCTGTTATTGTTGACGAGCCCCCTGCTGTCGGGCCCCTGTTGATGGGTTATTGTTGACAGGTCCTTGTGGACAAGTCCTTGTGGACAGGTCATTGTTGACGAGTCCTTGTGGACGAGTCCTTGTGGACAAGTCCTTGTGGACGAGTCCTTGTCCCTTTGGACTGATCCCTTTGGACGGGTCCCTTTGGCCTGGTTCCTACGGACTAGCCCAGGAATTTATTTAAATTATGTCAAAGGGCCAAACTACATTTGTGTGTGTTGAACTGACGTTGTTCACTAGTCCCCCACTACTATAATGGGATAACGATATGAAAGGAAAGTGACGAAATACATGTGAACATACAAGGGATCTAACTTGGTGGATCGATGTGTTCTAACGAGTCATTTGTAGTTGAAAGAGAATAATACATGTTCTTAAGATGTTAAAACTGAGGAGATGGCACGTGCAGTATGACGTCTTGTTACTTCCTGTGTGTCATATTACAGACATGGCAGAGAGCGCGCAGATCTGTTGCTATGACTAACGCTGCAGTAATTTGAAACCGCAAGTGTTCATTAAGACAATGGATGATGATCATGCAAAGTTAGCAGTTATTGGATATTACACAGGTGTTCCTTCCGGTGTCATGTTGCTGACATACCAGAGAGCGCACACTGCTGTTGCTATGACTGACGCTGCAGTAATTTGAAACCTCAGGTGTTGATCGAGACAATGGGTGATGATCATGCAAAGTCAGCAGTCATTGGATACCACACAGGTGTTCCTAGTGTACTTTGGACTCTCAACTGTATTGGGAAAGGAATTGCAATGATCTGCAAAAAACTGCTGACACGAGCGATGAGAGTTTATATAAGAGGGGTGTCATATATCTCCCTACTGTCAGTCTTTATTACTCGCTTTGAGTGAACAGTGCTCAATTACTGCTCAAGAGTTGTAAAAAAAAAGCCTTTTTGGTAGAAAATCATTACATTATTTTGCAAGGTAAGTACTTATTATTAATGGATTGTAGTCTTTTATTACTAATTGATGTTGAAGTTATTGATTGGAATGTATTTATTGATTGATTGATTGATTGATTGATTTGTTTACAGATAATTGGGTACCTGTAGGTTACCAGATTCCTACAATGTGTTCATTCAGTGGCAGCAGTTGATAAATTATAAAAAGGTAAGTGCCCCACTAATAACTTTTAAACAGTGGTTAGATTTCGATTACCACTGTATTAAGTCTGAATGTTCATTGCTAGGTGTCAGTGACATAGGGAATATTTAAAGACTTAACCTCAGTTCACCTAACATAACCTAACTTAACCTTGTCACGTGACATGTTTTACAAGTTTAGACTTGCTTTATGACTGACTATGACGTCACACTTAGCTCACTTAACTGGTGGCTGCTGGTTTCTATCACGTGACATGTTCTACAAGTTTAGACTTGTTTTAAGACTGGCTATGACGTCACACTTAGCTTACTTAACTGACGATCGCTGGTTTCTATCACGTGACATATTCTACAAGTTTAGACTTGTTTTTAAGACTGGCTATGACGTCACACTTAGCTCACTTAACTGGCGATCGCTGGTTTCTATCACGTGACATGTTCTACAAGTTTAGACTTGCTTTAAGACTGGTTATGACGTCACACCTAGCTCACTTAACTGGCAACCACTGGTTTCTACCACTCTATTAAGTTCCAATGTTCACCGCTAGGTGTCCGTGACAGTGGCATATAGTAACCCCCAGTTAGAACTGCATGAAGTTAGACTTGCTAGGAGTTCACAGATGATCGATTTAAATACCCTGCTATAACCATTGACTTGAATGTAATTAAACTATTTATATAGTACTTTTGTTTTATCATTTATTAACATTTATGATTTCTTTCTTTTATAGGTAATTTCGAAAGGGATCATCATGTTCAAGTGTGGTGACTGTAAGAAACAGTTCTCAAGACCTGACAGCCTTCAACGACACGCAAATGTTAAACATGACATTAAAATGTTTGTGTGCAGTCATTGTGCTACCACATTTAACAGACAAGATAATCTTGCACGTCATGTAAATTTAATGCATGTTAGTTCAGCACCATTTTCATGTTCAGTTTGTGATCTTGGTTTTTCTGCTGTAAAGCGATATCAATCCCACATGGTTAAAGTGCATGGTGAACAACAAGAATTGAAATCTGTAAAGCCAACAACTAGCACGGAACCTTTAAACAAATGTGATGCTCAAAAGCGTAAACGTTCTCAAGATTGTGAAAATAGTTGTGCAACAAAAAGAAAGAAGAATGGTGAACCTTCGATAACACATTGTGATGTTTGTAATATTGATATACCTTCTTCAATCATTCATGGACATTTACGCAGTATTCATCATAAAAATAACGCTTGCCATGAAAGAAATTCTGGAAATGTTCAACAAATTGGTAGTGCATTTAAAAGTCGAATTGCTAGTTATAGACTTTATAGTAAAGAAAAACTCAAAGTATTGAATCATTTTTAAAAAATGTTCAACCTACTGTGTTTGGCTTGGTAGGTAATGTTTTATTAGAGCATAAAACAATTAAAATGAATTTTGAACTTTTTGGACTCTATGTAAAAACTGGGAGCGAAGGTGAAATTACGGATATCAAATCTTTTAATACAAAAAACATAATTGTTAGCGAATCAACTAATATTAGTGATATATACCAAAATATTTCAAGTGCTATCATTGTGAAGAGTGAAGAGTTCCAGGAAAGGGAGTCCGGCTGGGCGTTGGTTGAAGTACTTTATTTGGAAACCAACCTGAATAAATATAATCCCCTTAGAGCATCATCATACATTGATTTACCAGTTTGGATCAAACGAAAGAAAGCTTGTGTAAATGTTATGAATAGTGACCATGCATGTTTTGCGTGGGCTGTAACCTCAGCTCTCCATCCAGCAGTAAGGGATGTGGAGAGAACATCATCCTATCCACACTATTCTTCAGTGTTAGATTTAAAAGAAATAGAATTTCCTTTGGCGATAAAAAACATTCAACGTTTTGAAGAGCTGAACAATGTAAGTATTAATGTTTATGGAATTGAAAATAAGAGTATAGTTGGTCCTCTATATTATACTCAGGAAAAAAAGGATGCTCATGTAAATTTACTATACATAACCGAAGGTGAAAATGCTCACTATTGTTGGATAAAACATTTAAGTAGACTTGTTGGTAGTCAAGCATCAAAACATAAATCTAAAAAGTGGTTGTGTGATGGTTGTTTGCTACATTTCCAGAAAGAGGATCAACTAACTCAACATCAAAAATGGGGGTGTAATCATGTTTGTACGGTATTACCTACTCCTAAAAATAACACTCTAAATTTTAAGGATTATGAGAAACAGCTTCGAGTACCATTTGTTATATATGCTGACTTCGAGGCTTTGCTAAAACCATTTAATACATGTTCATCAAATCCAGCCCAACCTTTCACCAACACAACTCACATTCATGAACCTTTTAGCTTTGCATATTATATTAAATGTAGTTACGATGACTCTTTAAATAAGTTTGAGCTCTATAGAAGACCTGATGCACCTAAAGTTTTTATGGAAAGGCTTGAGAAAGATGCCATTCGTATATCCTCTATTTTAAATACGATCATTCCAATGGGGCCACTAACTTCTTCAGAGCAAATGAATTTTGAAACTGAAACTAATTGTTTTATATGTGGTGAATGTTTATATACAGACAGGGTTCGCGATCATGACCATTTAACAGGAAAATATCGTGGTGCTGCTCACCAAGAATGTAATTTAAATTATAGAGTAAGTAAATTAATTCCGGTCATTCTACATAACGGTAGCAAATACGATAACCACTTTATCGTTAAAGAATTTGGAGCTTCAGATGTGAAAATTGATGTGATTGCAAATAATAAGGAACAATACATATCGTTCACAAAATACATCAAAACTAGCAATAAAAAAAACATTAAACTGCGATTTTTAGATTAATTCCGCTTTATGCCGAGTAGTCTTGATAAGCTGGCTAGTAATTTAAAATCAGATCAGTTTCATGAAATTCATCGTGTCTTTCCTAAAGAAGATGATTTTAATTTGATTCGTCAAAAGGGTATATTCCCTTATGAATATATTAACTGTGTGGAACGTCTTGAGGAGTGTTGTTTACCACCGAAAAATGCATTTTACAGTTCCTTAAACACAAGTCATATCAGTGATCAGGAATATTTACATGCACAACGTGTATGGACACAGTTCCACATTCAAACTTTAGGAGAATTTTCAGACATATATTTGAAGACAGATGTGTTATTATTAGCAGATGTTTTTGAAAATTTTCGAAATGTTTGTATGAAAACTTATGACCTTGATCCTTGTCAGTATTTCACTGCTCCTGGGTTAAGTTTCAGTTCAATGTTGAAAAAAACGAAAGTAAATTTAGAATTAATGACTGATATAGACATGATCAATTTTATAAAATCATCAATTCGAGGTGGATTAAGCCAATGTAGTGGACGGTACTCTAAAGCGAATAATACATACATGCCTAGCTACAACCCTTGCGAAGAGTCAAAGTATATTGTCTACCTCGATGCAAATAACCAATATGGTTGGGCTATGAGTCAATATCTACCACTGAAAGATTTTCGCTGGCTGACACAACCTGAAATTGATGTCTTACATGTTGACACTCTTAATGATAACGATGATAAAGGATATATTTTAGAGGTAAATCTTGAGTACCCTAAAGAGTTACATGATGATCATAATGATTTACCATTTTGTCCTGAGAATATGAAATCTCCATACATCACATCACGAACAAAAATGTTAATTGCTAATGTAAATGTTAAATGTAAATATGTAATACATTATCAAAACTTGAAACAGTGTCTACAGCATGGATTGAAATTAACTAAAATTCATCGCGTATTGCAATTTCATCAGTCAGCATGGCTCAAACCGTATATTGATCTAAACAATACTTTAAGAACGCAGTCAACAAACGCGTTTGAAAAAGATTTTTATAAACTCATGAATAATAGTGTTTTTGGAAAGACTATGGAGAATGTTGATAAACGAGTTGATGTAAAGCTGATAACAAAGTGGTAGAATGATGGTAAAAGGTATGGTGCGAGCAACTTAATAAGCAAGCCTAACTTTCATAGCTGTTCAATTATTCATGAGGATTTAGTTGTAATACAAATGAATCGTCTTAAAGTAACTTACAACAAACCCATATATGTGGGTTACACCATTCTGGAATTATCAAAAACACTTATGTATGAATTTCACTATGATTATGTAAAGAAAAACTATCTTGATAATGCTAAATTACTCTACACAGACACAGATTCTTTTATTTATGAGTTTAAAACTGATGATTTTTACGAGGATATCAAAACTGAGCTAAATAGGTTTGATACAAGTGACTACCCCAAGGATAATATTTACCATTTACCTCTAGTAAACAAAAAGGTTCTTGGGAAATTTAAGGATGAATGTGCTGGTGTTATTATAGACACCTTTGTAGGCACAAAATCTAAATCATACAGCTATATGACAATTGATGATGTAGTAGTAAAAAAATTAAAAGGAGTGAAAAAGAATGTTGTTAGTAAAGAGTTAGATATAAGTGATTATAAAAACTGTATAGTTAGTAACCCACCTGTATTATATAAGAAAATGTGTGTATTTAGAAGTAAAAATCATCAGCTACATACCAATTTGTTGAACAAAGTTGCTTTAAGTAATGAAGACAACAAACGATTCATTATACCCAACACATTTAATACTCTTGCTTGGGGAAACAGTCGTATTGACGACTATTACTTTACTTAAGTCTAATGATCACTATATTGTAATATTTGTAGTGTGTTTTATATTGTAATATTTTTTGTAAAAACTGTAAGTAGAATGTATAATGTTAGGCTACAGTAGTTTAGTAAAATAAGATAAGTAATACATTTTAGTGTAAAATGTTTGCTTTTGTATATTACGAAAAAGATTTTAAAAAATTTACTGAATGTGTGAACTAAACAAGGGGAATGTAAAAAATGTAAAGTGGAAATTGTAAATATCCATGTGTGAAAAAGTGAAATGGCTATCACCATTTTAAAATTAAAAAGACATTGTAATCTGGTAAACCTTGTTTTTTTATTTCACAACAACAAAAATGTACAGAATGTGTAAACTAAACAAGGGAATGTAAAAATGAAAAGTGGAAATTGTAAATATTCATATGTGAAAAAATGAAATGGCTATCACCATTTTTAAAATTAAAAGATATAGTGATTTAGTGAACCTTATTTATATTTTCACAAAAAAATGTACAGAATGTGTGAACTAAACAAGGGGAATGTAAAAAATGTAAAGTGGAAATTGTAAATATTCATGTGTGAAAAAATGAAAATGAAGAAATGACTATCACCATTTTTAGAATTAAAAGACATTGTGATCTGGTAAACCTTGTTTTTATTTCACAACAACAAAAATGTACAGAATGTTTAAACTAAACAAGGCGAATGTAAAAAATGTAAAGTGGAAATTGTAAATATTCATGTGTGAAAAAAATGAAATGGCTATCACCATTTTTTTAAATAAAAGACATTGTGATCTTGTAAACCTTGTTTTTATTTCACAACAAATAGAGCTTTACAAAAAAATTGATTACAAAGAAATACCAATTCCTCAATCCTTTTCAACGTCCATGTCCACTCATTATTAACTTTCCTTTTATAACACTAATCACAATGACGACTGCCAACCTCTCTCCCACTGAGACATCACAGGATGTCAAAAGTTGTTTAGCTTTTCAACGATACTTTATCCGCTACACGTCTTAATGCAGAATGACTGTGGTGATAAGAAAGGTGCATGCTTGATCCAAAGGATTAATAGGTATATCACTATGCTGCCAAGGTTCTTCAAGACAAGTTCCAGGACTACACAAATAATAACCAGTTAGGTAGATTTCGAAAGTCAAGTATTTGTTAATGACGCCATTGCCAGTACAGGTCTGGCATATCCTTTTCCATCGATGGTAAAAAGGTTTGATCTTCCTCCTCCTCCTCCTCTGTGGATGATGTTTGTTGTTGTTGCTTTTTTTCTTCATTACTCCCGTGGTATGAGGAAACAAAGTCTTTACACGGACTTTTATGACCATGATACAGTTTGACTAGCTGACAAGTAGCACACTGTCGCATAGAGGGTATTTTTGCCATAGCCACTTGCTTATGGTGATCATAATCCGTACATGGTTGCAATTCACTTAACACAGGGTCTTGAGTCCATGATTTTGGTACATGTTGCCAGATTTCTTTCACTGCATTTGCTGCGACATAATAAATGAATGATTTTGGAAGAGCCAATAATTCTTCTTTGGTAAAACTGTCTAGTTTCTTTTTACACACAAAGAACTTTCCAATCGCTTTATCGGTAGCACCCCCTTTCTCCATGGTATCACGTTGGTGTTTACACGTCGCTTGTAGAAATCTCACTGGTGTCATCCACAGGTAAACCTTTAGTTTTAATTTTATTTAACAATTCCCAGCAGGCATTGGTGGATAGCCAATGAAACAATTGCCACACCTGTGCCAAGGCTTTATGGGTAATATTGTCACAGGGGCAGCGATCCATGAGTGTTTGCAGCGATGGACAGCCCATGTCCATTAAATCGATACATTGACAGTAAGACGCTAAAAATGGTTGTAGCCATTGACGTTTTTCACTACCTTTCACAAATATTACATGGACAGAAGACAAGTGGGCTTTCATGACCATGTCCAGGTGCTTATATGAAATGGTTCCTTGCTTCCAGTCTAGTTGCATATGAGTTTCAATCCACTGGGTTTGTTTACGGTCTTTATCACACAACAAATCAAACGCATAAGGTGGTTTAAACACCAAATGAGTAGCTTGTGATATCCAAAAATTGGAACAATCGATGATGGCCACTTCTTTAAATATAAATTTGTTATCTCCAATTTTAAACCCTTGACAGTCGACAATCAGTGTACGCAGCATGTTCACTATTGTCTGGATCAAGTCCAACTGACCACAGACTGACAATTGTTCAGTAAGGTGTACCCATGTCATTTACTTACATTCCATTCTAGTAAAAGAAAAGAAAAAATCGAGTAGTCACTATAGAGGTTAGGATATGACAGGGGGGAGGGCATAAGAAATAATAATATAACAACAACAACCAATTTTTTTTATTTCATTATTTTATTAGCATAACAAATTTTACATTCTTTTTTCATTCTAGGATAGAGGCGGTACCATTTCATACAACAAAAAAGTCTTTTGTGTTTATAGTGTCCATAACACCGATGATATCCCAATGTCTCTAAACTGGATGTTTTTAACTGTGAGCTGCTCACTGAAGCACTGCCGGCACCATAAAGTCCACACGTATCATAACGTTTTTCAACACTCAGAGGCATGAGTGAGGTGTAACTTGAATGACAGGGTATATTACCTACCTCCATTCTGCACAGGTAGGGGCATGCAGGTGACCAGCGCTGATGTTCCTGCATGGGTTCATCGCTCTCTTGCCATTGGTCTAAGATGATGGGGCAAAACACACATTTCACTTCATCTCTTCTTTTTAAATAGTAGAATCCAGCGGCCGCTAAGGCTTGAGGGTTTATAAAAGGCACCGGCCATGTGGCAAATGTCTTGAAACGTTGTTCCTCAGATTTTAAATTCATGGATGTAACTTCTCTCGAGGCTTGAAAGCAAGACATGACTGAGCGGTTTGATGTGTGTTGACCTGCTATTTATACACTTGTCACTTGGTTGGACAGTGGATAATAGTTGACTTGTTTGTGATGAATAATCAAACAGTAGGCCGTGGTATTGGCTGGAACATTGTCATGCGTTTCAAAATCTAGTCGAATGTCAATATTGGATGGTTTGACAGACTCTTCCAAGTAGGAACAGTCAAAGACAATCAGTGGTGCCCTTGTCTTAAAAGCTTTTAATGCACTTCGCATTAGACTGCGATTTAACTGACTACATTAAACGTTATTAATTCATGGCTTACTACATGATTATATGTTGCTGCACTTAGAATGTTAAAGTCTGCGCCTTTCTTCTCTGAGCTAGGGTGACGTGCTCCCTGCGCTCAAGTATGGTTCAACTGACCCCCTCTGTCCTGGGTCCACCCCTTATATTCGTTTGGAGAGAAAAAGTAGACCGAGAATTTCCCTGCAGTGTCATCTTCTCCCACAGTATGATTCTGGTCTTGGATTAACGTTTATATGGTTCCTTTTTCCTCGCTGGTCACAGATCTGTATGCGTGCTCGAGGATCGATCGGCCAATTAATTAATATTAATTGCCTTTGCCATGGCGTGCCCACGCGGCGTCACCTAAAAATCCCCGGCGACCTGGTTAGATCTCGCCGCTGACACCGAGACTACTGTGTCCCTGCGCGTTCCATTAAATCTGCCTCGATTTCAATGTTTAATGGCTTGATAATTAGCCTCTCGGCTATACATTCACATAGGTGCAAACCTCATGTCTCTGAGTTGTCCCAATCACGAGTAATCATTAAATTACGCTGGTATCTTCTCACTCCACTGGCCTCTCTATTCTCAAGCGGGGAATAACTTGACAATATTTTAGCCTCCTGACCTGCTCCAGATGACTTAAGTAGGTCACATAGAGTGACACGGCTCCAAGAAACTACGCCCCTTTTCCAGAGTCATTAGACAAATGTCAAGCGCTCCAACTTCTGTGCTCAAGTCCAGAATTGTATGCCTCATACAGCCCAATAAAGCCGTATTCTACTAATATTCCCTGCATTATATTAATAAATAATGTCAGCATTAGTTCATATCACAACAGTGATTTAATATGTATTTTCTCTAGGGGTTTTTATAACTTAAACTCCCTCAAAAGATCTTGTGTTCGTTCCTAGCTGGAACCTCTATTCTGAGCTCAACTATCTCTGAGATCCACGTTCGACACCAGTCAGCCTAACCCCATTGGGTTCAGTAGAGAGTTACATTTATCATGTAAGGGGTTTTTCAAGAACTATGTCTGGCTTCTGGGCACTGTAGTAACGGTAATTTTGTGAAGTAACATGGCCATGTAAATAAAACCACGCTTCATCACTAAAAAATCGCAACCTCTTATTGTGATCTGGTTCATATAGGGAGTGCACAATTATCAATGGCACGGTTTACGAAACAATATTTACCATAATTTGTTCGCTGTGGTCGGCCCTTAACAATGATGAGAAGATTGGGGTGTGGTGTGCGATTAATGGACACCGCATTATTGGGCCATTTTCCCACTTGGGTACGATAAACAGTGAGCGGTATGCCAGTGACATCCTTAACCCCTTCTGCGACGAACTTACTTATGCTGAACGTCTGACCAATTATTTTCAGCAGGATTTCGCCACTTCTCATACAGCCGAAATGTCAATGACGGAATTGCGGCGTATTTTTGGTGGTCCTGAACGTATCATAAGTAAGAATTTGTGGCCTCCTCGAAGACCGGATTTGATCATCTGTGTCTTTTATTTGTGGGGAACACTAAAAGGTAGGGTGTATAGAAAAAATCTACATTCGATTGATGAACTTAAACAGTACATAAGAGATGAAATCGAAGCCATCACTGCTGTGGAACTTCAGAATGTTGTCCATTCTTTCATCAAAAGATGTCAGGTGTGTGTTACAAGAGAGGGAGGACATTTTCAGCATCAACCACACAGTATCAAACAAAATCATCTTTACGATGAACCTGTTTGTCGACAATAATATGATTACTTAAAATGTGCACTCAAACTAAATTCACCTAACGTGTACTTCCTGACGTGAAAATAATATTGAAAACCTCGCAGACGAAACGCAATATATGTCAAATTAAAACTGACCCTCACCGTTATGGAAAGTCCCCATCCCCAGGAAGACCCCCTTAATAAATTATAAAGGCTTGTGGTGCATGAAAATTCGGGATTTTTAGCCTCCAATGGCCCAAATTCCCAAAAGCTGCATATTACACTATTCCAATTCAGGATTTTTTTGAAAATAATGTTGCTGTTTGGAGATATAATAGACCTTCTGTACAACATATCGTATATCGCACGTGTAAGTCACGTGTAAAAAATCTAGGGTACCCCTTGACCCCCTTAATAGCATTGTTGAATTTTACTGTCCTTGTTTTATTCCACGAGAACCTTATAACCATTTGCAAACTTTAACAGAAATTTAATAAATTGAGTGGCATTGCTTCTTACAGAAATAGATGGAAAGTTGGATGTCACCTCTTGTGATACTGTTGTCATGGTTACCGGCTTGCATTACTTCATTAGTTTCTTCTAGTTCTTCTTCTTTCGGATGAGCCAGCTAAGGACCACGACGTTCAACTTTTCAGCTTGGCGAGGGACTTGATGTTTGCCCAATATTCGCGCATTCTCTGGCTATGTTTCTCTTTTCTCTCTTTTGTCCAGATGATGCTGGTTTTCTTACAGGGTGGTCTGTCCTGAAAACTCTTCTGTTTATTATCTTTCTGAGATGTGATCGGCTTCTAATATCACTTTTCATTATCTTCAGTTCTTGGATATCCTTGTTAACTACTGTTAGCGACGGTGTCAAGCTCTTTCTATTCCCCCAGTAGTTGAGAAGCCGGTTTGTTAGTCTTGTTGGGTTGGAAATTCAGAAAAAAAAAAAGAGAAACTTCATATTTATATATATAGATCATCCGCAAACAATCGACAGTCACTACGAATCCAATTTGGCAAGTCATTTATAAACGCCAAAAATAACAAAGTTCCGATTACGCTCCCCTGAGGGATACCCGACGTTACGGTAATTTCATCCGAGAATCTGCCTTCGACTTTCACTTTCTGGGAACGACGCGTCAAAAATTCTTGGATCCATAAAATTACTCTTCTATCAATCTTCGTCGAAGCTAATTTATGGAGTAGCATGCCATGCGGCACGACATTAAATGCTTTCGCAAAATCTCTAACTACGGCGTCGACTGAAACTCCATGGTCTAACGATTCGCTAATATCTTGAAAAAGTGATAACATCTGACTCTCGCATGAGTAACCTTTCCGAAATCCATGTTGCCTATCATTAAACCATGATAATGTTTCCCAATGTTCCCTCAAGTAGTCGCAAATGAGATGCTCCATCTGTTTGCAAACGATGGACGTAAGGCTAACCGGCCTGTAGTTGCCCAATTCGAGTCTGCTCCCTCCCTTAAATATTGGGACTACCGTAGCTCTTTTCCTGTCATCTGGGATTTGCGCATTGTTTATGAACACATTAAACATCACCTCCAAGTATCGTGCTACGGCCCTACCTCCTAGTTTAAGTACTTCACTAACAATATTATCAGGACCCTTCGATATATTGTAACGTAATTTCTTTATTAGCTTTACAATTGCTGACTGGTTTATTTGGAAAAGGTGAGCCCCTGATTCACCGTTAAGGTCCAACACACAGCTATTGGATTTATTGAACACACCACAGTAAAAGACATTTAATTCATTAATAATGGCCTGTTTCTCAGTAATTAATTTACCGTCACCGGACATTATCATCGACAAATTATTTGAATTTCCCTCCGAAGTAGGTTAGGGATTTGTTATTGATGAATACATTTTATGATCTTTTACTTCAGACTGGATTGCTCATTGTTTAAACTTAAAACGTTTGGTGGTATGTTCTCTTTGGGCTGTTTTTTTATAACCACTTCACCTTTCACCCAACCTGACACTACCCGTGTGTAGCAGTATCGTGCGGTCTAGTCTGAGAACATATTCCATCCTCTGAGTGTGTGGGTTTGACGGATGGGGACGTCGAGAAGGTGGTCTGCGGTCCCCCGACATTCCTGCCCGATCGGGCACGATATAGTTCAAAAATGGGAATGTTGCCGGTCCAGATGGCATCTTAAATGTTCACATGAAGGTCTCGGCTAGTTTATTACTTCCGGCTTTCACAGATTTGATGAACCTGTGTTTGAGATTGAGGGACACAGGCTACCAGCTACATGGAAATCTTCCAAGAGATGCCTTACAAAGGGAAAGGAGATCCGCTCGACCCTAACTCCTATCGAGGGATTACATTAGATAATAACCTCATGAAAGTTCTTACAAAGCGCGTGGCGAATCGTCTAACCGAAGAAATTGACTACAAACTTCCAGAATAACAATACGGTTTCAGAAGAGAAAGGAGTACAATCCATGCAATCAGTACCGTAACCTAAAGGATGACATAGAACATGCCCTTAGAACTCCCCGAAGTAAATTCCATTCAATTTTCGTGGTCTTCGCAAATACAATTTAAATAGGGTCATCATCATTACAAAACTTTATATGCTTATAAAAGAAAATAAAGCTCTTTCACTCTTAATTCACAACATACTGAATAATAGGCTAATGAAGTTCAAATATCAGACAACGTAACATTTTCCAGGGAAATCATGCAGACAAATGGCGTACACATGTGATAACATCTGACTCTCGCATGAGTAACCTTTCCGAAATCCATGTTGCCTATCATTAAACCATGATAATGTTTCCCAATGTTAGACCTTTGCAATTCAATGTAGCCAATTGGCAACTCAAACTAACACTTGGGGCGCTGCGGTAGGTCTGGATAAGTAGGGTAAAAATACTCAATAACACGCGTTTGATATGGAACACTTTTTATTTTTCGGTTATAATCAGTAAATGAGGTCCCTAAAATAATGACAGTGTTATTTTTAATTGTATATATGTATAATTGTGCGATACACGTGATCTAATTTGTGTGTTCCGCTGGATTTTATGTGTCAATTGCATATTATCAAGCATCGGCTGTCTGCTGGTATTTGTTTTTGAACAGTTTGAGTCATGGCGCTGTTACGCTTAAAAGCTATATTTGAGTTTGCTCACTGTACCATAGACTCTAGAAAATATTTGCTGCTTGGTAGGGCGAAGGGATGAGTTTAACTTGTTTTAAAGCTCGGGAGACACAGGAATTGCTTGATTTCGATGGTTAGCAGGTGGGTTTGGTGTTGAATATCGGTCTGGTAGCAGGTTCTTGTAGAGTAGATATTTGCCCTGCGAAGTCAAATTAGGCCTATATGACTCGTAGTGGAATGGCTCGGATATCGCAGAGCGAGGTGATGGCGGTTGGTTGGGTAATTGGAAATGAACTAGGGAGGGGGAAGGATACCTGACTGATAAAGCTTGGCTGTCGTCGGCTGGTGTAGGCTTGGCTGTCTTGGTACGGCTTGGCTCGGCCTAACAGTGAGCAACCGACGGAACAACCCGTCCTGTCGTCAGTGAGTGTAGTGGTGAGTGGTCCAACCCGTTCCTGTTGCCCGTATTTATTTGGTATCGTCACCTTTCGGCTATTGCTATTTACATCTTTTGGAAAGGGATGAAAACTTATATCCCCAGCCCTCTTATACATCGACTTACAGCCGTAAAGTGAGCAATATACTTTGCTTTTACTCATTTTACACTCTATGAACGAGTAAAACTTATTACTTATGTATAAAGACACGATGAATTTACCACGATCTGCTTACGAATACAAGAAACCATATACAAACAGTCACCACGTGACAAATGTACCCTACTTGGTAAGTTTCTCATTTTTACCGCTAGATGTCATACCAGATAGCTGGAGTTGCCAATTGTTCGAGCAATAAAAAAGAGAAATGCCTCAGGAAACAAAGATTTACGTATATCCAGTTCGATCAGCCAAGACCGCCTACAATCTCAGACCATAACATCAAAACAAAGATGGCGATAATCGTAGGGGAGTAGTTCTTGACGCCGGCAGACATAGCACGATCGTGATAGTGGTAAATCCAAAGCCAGACTTTCGAATAATTGATTAAAATTCCGCCGTAATGGATAGGTTTCACGTAATAATGCACAACTTTCGTACGTAATACCAACGACTTCCGTAACGAACAACTCTAATAGAGTATTTAAATGTATTACATGCAAATGGATTCATTTCGTACATAAACTCACCAACAAGAATAACCCCAAAATCCAGAACATGTATCGATCACATACATGTTAAGTCCCACAGAAACAGCAACTTTGACCCTTTTGTTCTGCATACCAGTATCACAGATCACAGTCCTACATTTCTCATACAAATAAATCTCAAGAATACACTCCACAAACAGGAGAAAATACTTTGAACAATAGAAGAATAAATTATGAAACTCTAAAAAAAAATCCTTAACTAAGGAAACTTGGGAATCTATCATAACTGAACATGATGCTAACAAAGCAGCTGATAGTTTCATTAAGTTACTGACTCAATACATCTCTGAACACTCTACTACCGTAAATAACGTAAGATCAAAATTTTAAAAAAATATCCATGGATCACAACTAGAATTTTAACTTATAAGAGATAAATTACATCAGAAAATTGTTAAACAAAGGGAGAGGTCTTCAAACAGTGATGAGGTCCCATAAACTGTTAATAAACATAAATTGTACAGAAACTGGATAAACAGGCTTGTTAAAATAGCAAAAGAAAGGTACTATTCCAAACAAATTATGTCAAACTCCAATAATTCTAAAGTCCTTTGGAAAAATATTAATGATTTAACATGTAGGAAGGGAAATAAATCTTCAGCTGTTGACAGCATGTTTATCAGAGACTCACAAGAAACATCCCAACCAGCTGCCATTGCAAACAAATTTGTCGACTATTTTAGTGAAAAAAAAAAAAGTAATACAAGAAAGGAACCTGACAACACAAATGCACGTGATAGCACTGCAAAATCTCAACCTCAGTCTATCTTTTTTATACCCATAACAAAATCAGAAATAACAAACCACATAGCTGCTCTAGAAGATAACTCAGCAAATGGCAATGATAATATCTCTAGTAAAACAATTAAGATAATTAGTTCAGAAATTCTACAAACACTGCACCATATTTTTAATTTATCACTAACGAAAGGACAATTTCCAGACTCATTCAAAATTGCCATCATAATCCCAGTCCATAAATCAGATGATAAAAGAGAGTTCAATAACTATAGACCAATTTCCCTCACAACCTACCTCTCTAAGCTACTAGAGAAATGCATCAGAACCAGATTACTTAACTATCTGAATAAGTTCAACATATTGTCACCAAATCAGTTTGGTTTTAGACCAAACACTAGTACTCAAGATGCAATATTCTCCCTTACTGATTATTTGTATAAAGCCATTGATAGTTCTAAAAGAACAATTTCTGTGTTCCTGGATTTAAGAAAGGCTTTTGACACCGTAGACCACAATATACTCATTAGAAAACTTGAAAAGGAAGGTATTCGTGGTACTCCTCAAGAACTAATAAAAAGCTTTCTTTTTAACAGAATACAAAAGGTACGAATCAAAGATACTCTAAGTAGAAGTGCTGAAGTAAAAATTGGAATTCCTCAAGGAACAGTTTTAGGTCCTATTCTTTTTCTGTTATATATTAACGATTTGTGCGAGCAGAACTGTAATGCGATGATTACCTCATATGCTGATGACACTGTCGTCACCGTCACAGGAACAATTTGGGAGAACACTTTTAATAGAACTCAAGAAACCCTTGCTACAGTCCAAAAATGGCTAAGAAACCACCTCCTTATCTTAAATGAAACCAAAACACAATACCTATGCTTCTCACACAACAAAACATTACAACCCAAAGACAATTTAACACTAAAGATCCACACACCAATTTGTAACAATGGAGAAAGATGCAACTGCTATACCCTACAAAAGTCAATGAATGCTACATATTTAGGGATTATTATAGATAGTCATTTAAAATGGAATAGCCTATACATGCATCAAAGTTGGCCAATAAACTCCAAAAGTTAATTTATATATTTTACAGAATCAGAAATTTCTTTTCAGCAAAAGTCTTGAGAACTGTATATTTTGCCTAGTCCAGTCACAACTACAATATGGAATAAATGGTTGGGGTGGAATACTTGATTCACATTTGGCTCAGGTAAATACCTGCCAGAATTTCATTCTAAAAGTTATGTACAAAAGGCCACCAACTTTTCCAACATGTAAACTGTATCAACAAAGCATGTTGCTTATCATACGACTGTTATTTGTTCAGTCATCAATCATATTTATACATAAACATATGAAGCTCTTCTCTAATGGACAAAAACTTGAAATGTGCACTAGGCTTCAAGACAGAACTGGAATAAATATCCCTCGTCGAAACACACTACTTGGCCAAAGGAATTTAGGTTGTCTTAGCACTAGGATATACAATATATTGCCAGTAAATGTGACAAATAACACCCTGAATATATTGAAGAAAAGGCTTTTTATATGGCTCTTTAATAACTTTGATAGAGTAAATGAACTTACAAATTTTCACCAACATATTTAACCAACTCAGTCACAAATAAGTAATGTATCATCTTCTTTTATTTTTAGTATCCTTATAATTAATGTTTTACTATAAACTTTTCTTATTATTATCAGTCAAATACCGTGTTGCAAATAAATTAAGAAATTGTGTCCATGAAGCCCACGCACAAGTTTATCTTATGTGGGATTCACCCTGTATTTTGATACAACATCTGTATATGTACATGTTTTCTGTCAGTGAATAAAAATGTGTGCTCGTAAAAAAAAAGTTACTTCGTTTGAGAGGATGGACATGGTGGTCATTTGGCCCCATGTACTTGGGTAAGAGTGAATTTTTGTATGATAACCTGTGTTAGTGAGTGTATTTGTAATTCGGGCGAGGATTGAGAAGAAGGTGGCCGTGGCCTTCAGTTAGGAACCATCCCAACATTCGCCTGCAGTAGATGTGGCGGAAACTGGAAGCCATTTCCAAGATGGCTGAAGTGGGAAACGATCCGCCTCGTCTCATTTTTGCCTCACGAGGCTGGGTGTACCCTGTTCCAGCCCCCAGACCAGAATTAAATATCTTGGCAGAGCCGGGACTGAAACTCGGACCTCCGGGGCAACTGCCAAGAATGCTAGCCGTTACATCACGAGGTAGACAACGCGAATAGATAAGTAGCTAAAAATACAGACATAACATAAGGATAGGGCAATTAGGTCTAGCTTATTTAAAAGATAGAATACTGTTAAACGGAGTTACAAGAATGCAAAATAGGATTACCGAAGTATAAATAAACCTTAATTTACCTGATTCACTTGCTGCTGAGTAATGGCTGAGAATATATACATGCCAAACAGTGGCGTACGCAGGATTTCCTTCTGGGGGGGGGGGGGGTCATTAATATAATAGGGTAATTGTGTACATTGCCGGTATTTAAGGTACAGATGACCTTGCTGTTCCGCCCCTTAAAACGACAGTCATCATCATAATTAAAATTATATTTCGAATAATATTCATAACAAGAAGTTCCGTGACGAACTAAAGAGCCTACATTTCTTAAAAATTAAGATTCATGCCAATGATTAATCTATATGGATCTATCTAGAATAATTACGAAATTAAGTTGGTAATATCGAAATTTCTAATTGGTTCGAAATACTGTATACATGGCATAATGTAGCCTAATATAGAACTACAGTTGGCAGCCCTGTTGACTGAATATATTCTTAGTTCCATCTCTTAAGGTACAGAACACAAAATTTGGTTGAAGTCCAATGGATAGCATGGACGTTACATGCAGTTAAACATTGGATCTGACAGCGCGCGTAAAATCATGTTGGCAACAATGACATACATGTATTGATCAGAAATAATCTGATCTATTGTTGTGTCAATTTTGAATGAAATCCATTAATTAGTATAGAAGTTACATGCATTTTAAAATTGGACCTATCAGCAGGCTTAGAATCATGTTGGCAGCACTGGCGTAGGCCTATATTAGTTATTCCAGATTAATCTAGAATGCCAGGTACTATACGTGTGCAAAGTTTAGAGCTATTGGCTTGTATACTTTCTGATATATTGATATTAAGGTATCAAAAATAGAGACAGTATTAATTAACAGTTGGCAGCCCTGGTTGCTCTTAAGAATACGCATAGTCATATCTGTTATGGTACACATAGCACACACGAAATTTGGTTGAAATCCAAATGATAGTATAGAAGTTACATGTATTAAAGTTTGGACCTCTCAGCAGGCTTAGAATCATGTTGGTAGCACTGACGTATATAAGTTACTCCAAATTAATATGGAATATCAGGTACTATACGTGTGCATAGTTTAAAGCTGACGGCTTGCATACTTTCCGATATATGGGTATTTGGATTTAAAAATTGAGAGCATTTATTAACAGTTGGCAGCCCTGGTGACTCTTAAGAATATGATCAGTCATATCTGTTTATATACACATAGCACATACGAAATTTGGTTGAAATCCAATTGATAGCGTAGAAGTTATATGCATTTAAAATTTGGACCTATCAGCAGGCTTAGAATCAGTTTGGCAACACTGCCATATATAGTCTCCTGGAAATTAAACTGCAATATTATTATCTATACGTGTGCCAATTTTGAAATAGCTCCCATGTATTCCTTCCAAGATATCGAACATAGAGCTCAAATTTCAATTGCGATTTTTCAGCAGTTGGTAGCACTGACATCATTTTCAAATATGGCCGTGAGATACTCAGGTATAGATCTTTACTCCCACCAAATTTTGTTTCGATTGCTGCAGCCGTTTAGGAGTTGATAGGGGACACACACACACACAGCCAGCCAGCCAGACAGACAGACAGACAGAAGGACAGACAGACAGACAGACAGACAGACACACATTTGCCCGATCTTATAAGTCTACTTTTTCCTCATTTTTGCAAAATGTGAAAAGTAGGCTAAAAACAACAATTAAATAACCGTTCTCTTTGCATGAAAAATATTTTAGGTCTCACTTTTTCGACACAATAAAAAATGAAAAGAAATTCTAAAAAATATGGAAAATAGTAACTAAATATTGAGACTGAAACGAGGCAATGGGATCATCATGTCAATAGTTACGTGTTTGCTTAAAATATTGATATTATGTGAGGGGAAAATGATGTTTTGCACTTCGTGTTCCTAGTGCAATTGCTATTGACCCTCAAGATCTGCCTATCTTGATTATTTTATCTGTATCATTAATTGGAATAAATTGCAGAAACTCCTCTTTTACTGAATTATCTTTAAGGAAACGGGCACACACAATTAAAGCAACTCGAAGCGACGTGGAAAAATTACGGATCGCACACTGAACAGCAAAACTGATCCACGGGTAGCTCCAACACTGCGAGTAGAGTGCAGGACATTTACTAAGTGCGGAACGTGACCACACCTAAAGTATATACGGGAGTTAAGACGCCTAACGAGCGATACCGTAAAACAGGTGATAGATGGGACAATATATAGATTCAAGTAAAGGAATATCTCGGGGGGGTTCAACCCTGACCACCCCCCCCCCCCACCCCCCTTCGTCGGTACGCCATTGATGCCAAACTATCGTACACAGGGGGGGATAAAAGATTTGGGTGAAAAAGAATCAGAGTTGACGGCAACTTGTATGTAGGCTTTTACCCGTTCATCTTTAATACTCAAAACATAAGGTTATAGGGCTCTCTCCAAGTCTCCAGTGAAAAATATAAATGCTGAAACACTGCAGAACCAAATGTCCTAAGAATAAGTGGACACCACTTTGACGTAGTCTGTTTGCCGTCAGATACCTACCGAACGAATAGAAAAAATGTTTGAGCTGTTAAGTGTTCATCATCATCATCATCATCATCATCATCGTTGACCTACTCCAGTTTCCTGGGTGTGGTATACGAGCCCCTCCATCTCCGTCGATCCATAAACAATCCTTCATTCACAATCCTCTCCCAATCTTGGCCTCTCTCCTGTACATCCTTCTTCACCAGATCTGCATATTGTTTTCTAGGTCTGCCAACTGGTCTCCTCCCTCTAGGTCTCTTTCATACTCCCTTAATGCAGTTTTATTGGCACTCATTTTATGTTAAGTGTTATGTCCTTAAATCTTCAGTCCCTAACCCAGCTGATCATACCCCTCTAATGAGTATTTAAGTGTACCGGTAGTAGAAATACTCGTAATTGATTAAGCACTTCTGATGAAGTGCTTGTCATACCTGATACTAAACAGACATTCACTGGCATGGAGAACATGTTAAATATTTTCGAAGTTCAAATGACATGCTAATACACTATATTTTGGGTTAAATTATGAGACGCGAGAGTTATTTAATTCTGAAAGTATGTTAAAACCAGCTCCAACTCTGTCCGGTAAAGACATGTATCCCACAAACATTGAAAAACAAGATTTTGGTCTTCCATATACGTATTTTTGATTATAAGAATACAGTGGCTTTAAATACATTATTTAAAAGGGAATGGCTCTGTCTGAGTATTGAAAATAAGTTCCAAATTGTGGACAATTGTCAAATTTCAGCATCCTGTGAAGGTAATATACATTCGCAATGTGTATGTCAGTCCAACATATGGCCCAAATAACACCAATCTTCCATTTCTGGAGATCGGTTGGTTGGTTGGTTGGTTGGTTCTTAAGTTTAGGGGCTGCGACAACGCGGTCATGTAGCCCCGTGTACTTTGGGTGTGTGTAGAATCTGTCTGATAACCGGTGTTAATTGTGATGACTGTATTAGTGTGTGTTATCTGTTTTTTAATTTTAGTACTGCAACTTAGAATTGTTCAGATAGTTCCTACTTTTGCCGCCAAGCGCCACCGTCAACGACTACTAGGCCAAATTCAGAACTTAGCTACTAGACGCCACCGCAGTCGGCTCTTGGCAACGAACGTAGAAACCTAAGAGCGTTGTTTACATTAACCTATCCAATTTAGCTTCACACAGGTGCAATTAGTGGAAGGTTCTTTAACATGCCATAAATCTATGACATGGGACCGCCGGCTTTACTTCCCCTCCGAAGGAAGGCATACTGAGGGATTTTTAACGCTCTTAAAAAATCCGACGGCTTCGGCCGGGTTTGAACCCGCTATCTTGGGTATAGAAGCTCAGCATGCTACCGACTATGCCACCGATCATAAGGAGTTTTTGTCATACGTCATAGACTCTTGCATGGATGTTGATTCATTTACGGGCATTGCGACATCGTGGTCATGCTGTCCCTTGTAGTTAGGTGTTAGGGACCTACGCCTACCCGGTGTAGGTATAACCAATAAAACAAATTGAATGAAACGTTCAAGACTTCTCATAAGAAAACTTTATATTCTAGTAACCGTCATTACAACATTTTCACTGCCTTGTGTATCAAAGCTCTTAACAACAAGAAACACAAAAGTCATGGAGTAAAGAGTAATCGTCCGTGACATCCTCCCACCTTTGATACAAATCAAACACAATGTTCATAAACAGAGACGGGAAGGCGTTTTTACTCTTCTTCCACTCCTGGTGAAGTTGCGACTTCTGAGACTTACTGCCTCCGGAACTGCACCACTAAGTAAGGGCACCTCCTCACTCCCACCTCCAGCCTCCAAAGGATATAGGTGTCTCGTAGGTCGGAGGAGTTCTCCTGAGGATGTCTTTACCCTAACTACTCGGGTCACTTTGTCTTTACCTGGAAGTGTAGCTGTCACTCTTCCTAGGGGCCAGTCTATCCTTCTCTTGTCATCACTACCAATGATGACTACATCTCCTACCTTCCACTGATGGTCAGACTCCTTGCCCGATGAACTGCATAGAAGGCTACCCAGATACTCCAGTCGGAATCTCCTCCTCAGCTCACCCTTAGCTGACTAATTCAAAATGGACCGCTCTCACTACGGCACATGTAAAAATCACAATCCAAGCCTTGTTCTTGCATTTTAAGTATAGCGGTCCAGCAAGGTCCACTCCCACTACCTCAAATACACCTGCATCTCTCACACGATCTTCTGGAAGGGCTGGCGTTTCCGGAATTGTCTTTTCCATTTCGAATCTTCTGCACTGGGTACACTTCCTGATGACTTTGCGAATGGTTCTTCTTCCCTTTGGTATCCAGTAGTGCTCCCTGAGTATAGCAAGTAAAATCTGAACACCAGCATGAGAGGCTTTCAAATGATGATCTCTGATTATCATCTCAGTCAAAGGGTGCTTTGATGGCAATAACACTGGCGCACGGAAATCATATTCATCCTTCCTGTTGGTAATTTTTGTCTTAATCCTGAAGAGACCCATCTGGTCTTTAAAAAAACAGAATGTTTTCTGGTTGTCCCTTTCGGTAAACTTCTCTTCCTGAACTAATTTCAGCAGTCGTTTCTCTGCCATTGAAATTTCGAGACAATCTAATTCTGAAGCAACATTTTTCACTACGTCCTTCCTGGCATTGTTGACGAACCGTAACATCCAGGCCACCATTCTAACGATTCGTGAGTACTTGGAAAAATACCTCAAATACCAGTGTTTTTCCTGGGAGACAAGCATAGTATTGGTAACATGGCCTTTTCTTCTTTCTTCATCGACCTCCTCTTCATTAACTTTTACAATGCGCGTTGGCCAGCTGTTTTCTTCCAACTTTAACCAAGTGGGTCCCTCCGACCAACGAGAAGAAATCAGCTGCAACGTAGAGCAACCTCTCGAAGGTAGATCGGCTGGGTTGTCCGTCCCTGGTAGATGAAACCAACGCTTTGGGTTAGTTAATGTTCTAATTTCTTTCACACGGTTAGTGACGAACACTCCCCAAGCTTCCTCGCTTCGTATCCAACATAAAACAGAAGACGAGTCACTCCAGTAGTACTCCGGGACGTCCGTTAGATTCAAGCTTTCCTTCACTGTAAAGGCAAGACGTGAGCCTATAGTGCAAGCTAATAGCTCCAGTCTCTGTATCGTCACCTTCTTGAGTGGTGCTACCCTGGATTTTGCTGCGACCAGTTGCACTTCAAATTCTTTCCCATTGAATGATCTCAAGAAAATAACAACCGCATAAGCCACTTGACTAGCATCACAAAATACATGCAAACTCCAAGAGGATCTGTCCTCACAATTAGAAAATCTTCTAGGCACCTTAATTTCAGCAATTGAGGGCAGTTCATGTAACCATTTATTGAATTTGCTTTGGGCGTCTTCACTCAGTGGACTATCCCAACTTATTTTCTCTCTCCAACTTTCCTGAAGCAAAACCTTTGGCACAATGGAAACCGGACAAGTAAATCCAATTGGATCAAAGATACTTTGAGCTACCGACAAAACTGTCCTCCGTGTGAGAACATCAGATTCATTTAATTTTGCTACTTTACAAGCCAAAGTATCAGCCACTGGATCCCACCACAAACCCAAAACGGGTGTCACTTCGGGAACCTCATCCTCTAGACTCAATCTGGTGTGCTCCCACCCTCGGAGGTCAAATTTTCCTTGCGACAGTAACTCCCTAGCCTCATCCACAAATTGTTTGAGTTCTTCCTCTGTGTTCAAGGAAGTGACGCAATTGTCTACATATAGTGAGGTTCTTAGTTTATCTGCTGTCTCAGTGAAGCATGTACTGTTTTTCAGATGACTGTCCAATACGGCTTCAAGTAGAAATGGACTACAGTTCACTCCGAAAACGACCCGTTTGTGGCGGTATATTTTAAGAGTCCCCTCAGTGAAGTCCTCCCACCATAGGAATTTCAGAAAGTTTCGATCATTCTCAGAGACTGAAATTTGAAGAAACGCCTTCTTAATGTCTGCGATCACACCTATCCTGTTTAAACGGAACCGGTTCAAAATAGAAGGAATTACTTCCAACAAATTAGGACCCTTTTCCAGACAGTCATTGAGTGAAAGTCCTCCTTTCGATTTACATGAAGCATCAAACACCGGCCTCACCGCTGTACTCGATCCTTCCTTGAAAACTCCTCGGTGTGGTAAATAATACCCAACATCCTGAGAGTCCTCCTGACCAACTTCTTCGATTATCCCTTCCTGTTCCCAGTCCTGAAGCACCTGCTGGTACTTCTCAAATTTGTCTTCCTTGATCAAACGGTGTGTTACAGAAACCAGTCTTTTTAACGCAACTTTCTTGTTGCCTGACAATAACTGCTGATCTTCTTTCCACGGAAGTGCGACTTCATACCTTCCTTCCTCATTGATCTTAACATTTTCTTGGAAATGTTTCAATGTTGCAATTTCAATTTCCTTCTTCGATAGTGTTTCAGCAGGATCACCAATTCCAATGGTTTCCAGGTTCCACAGTTCACCCAAAGAAGCAGTTCTCACAAACAGAGAGTTCACCATTGACACTGTGCTATCGTTTTCAGTTGTCTTCCAAAGCTGACCCATCACTGTCCAACCAAATGTAGTCCTAACAGCAACCAATCCAGACTTCAACTTGATTGTGTCCCCAGTCAATAAACTACCCACAGTGTCTGCGCCGATTAGTAGTCCAATCTCCGATGGCACTGGGCCAAAATCAGAGAGCCAGATTTTCTTTTCTCTGATCTCATCCATCCAAGGGCCCCGGTTTAACCGAGGGATTACACCACAAATTTCCTTTTGTCCCAACACCTTTAATTTTCGAGAAATTGAATGATGTAGGTCGTCTATATCTATCTCATATAGGTTATGATCATTGGCACTGATTGAAGCACCCCCAAAAAGCCTGTGTTCAATTTTTTCAGTCTTTGATGGAATATACCCCATTTCCACAGCAATCTTCTCTAACAGATAGGATCTCTGCGAGCCTGTATCTAACAACGCCCGTACAGTTTTTTCTCTCCCTTGATGAACCAACCTAACTACAAGAGTTTGCAGCAGTACTTCCGAAACATCACTAGTTTGTGTATTAAGGGTTGTAGTTGGGACACCAGGCAATTTTGAGCCCCTTTCCTGGTGCTTCTCCTCACCTTTACAATCCCCCCTATTTACATCTAATTTTGGGCACATAATAGCTTCATGTTTACTGCTGCACACAAGACACTTCAGTTTCGTAATACAATTTGCAGCCCTATGTCCAACCTTCAGACACAAAAAACAAGCCTTGTTTTCAGACAGTCTTTTACGTTTGTCCCCTAAGTTCATTTCTTGAGCAAGATAACACCCCTTACTGTTATGTGTTTTTTTTACAGAAGACACACGTTAAATTGTTTCCTTCGCCTTTACCAGCAAAGAGAACACTAGCAGTTGCTAAACTACTCTCCTTCCATTCTTTAACTTTAGCACTCCTTGATTCACTAGAAACTCCAAAACCAGCTTGAGCAAATGTAATCCTCTCTTCACTTTCTACTTCACCCTTCAGAAAACCAAGTAATGCAGTCAGTTTGTCGGCATGTCCATTGTCTTGATCCCTCATAGCCGTTGACGAACTCCTCATCCAGACACGTAACACTTCCTCAGGCAAGCAGGATTCTACTAGAGGGAAAAGCATTGACCCGTACTTATCTCGGGTAACACCTATAGACTCCAAAGCTCTCAGTTGTGCTTCCAACTTGTCATATAGACTAGCAAGTTGAGTCTTCTTCCTTGTTTGAGAAACATTTTTCACTACAAGACTTATGAGTTCCCTTACATAGAACTCAGTCAATAAATCCTCCCTTCCAAATCTACCCTGAAGAGATTCCACTGCTTTAGGATAATTTTCAGCAGTAGGGGGGAAACTGGCAACTAATTCTCTAGCGCGACTATCAACTTTCGTGGATTGGATCAAGTATTGGAATTTGTCTTCGTCCTCAATTTCCGAGTCCTCGTGAATGCGCCGAAATTGTCCCCAAAATTCCAACCAATTTTTAATCTCCCCATCGAATTTTATGAGTTCTATTTTGGGTAGTTTCAACTGCCTTTTGGTTTTATTCCCATCTGATAGGACCGATCTTGCTGACACCACTGCCAATACATTGGAATTAGCCTGCAACCGTAGAGCATACTTCTGTCTTGCATCATCCAATCTGTCTCGAAAACTGTCTACATATTCGTATTCACGGTCATACTCGTCCCCTTCCTTTTCCAGCAACATACTTAAAACTTTCTCGTCCAACGGCGCCAGCTCCGTTCCTAACCTCTCCAATTTGGTTAGCAAGGACTGTAAGGTGTCGTCGTCCACGCCGTCTTGAATTTCTTGATTTAAGTTTTGCAAAAGTGCATTGTACGTCTTCGTAAAAGTCGCTCTTACCGGCTTCCGCGCTTTCATTAACTTCTCCATTTCCAATACGAACACAGAACAGGAACACGAACGAACAGGAACACGCGGTCTTTAAATCAACACAATCTTCAAGTTGTTTGAATTAATACGCCATCCTGGCAGGGTCGCCAATATTTTGTTAGGGACCTACGCCTACCCGGTGTAGGTATAACCAATAAAACAAATTGAATGAAACGTTCAAGACTTCTCATAAGAAAACTTTATATTCTAGTAACCGCCATTACAACATTTTCACTGCCTTGTGTATCAAAGCTCTTAACAACAAGAAACACAAAAGTCATGGAGTAAAGAGTAATCGTCCGTGACATTAGGTGTGTGTGGACTCTGTCTGATAAATTGTATCAGTGTAATGGCTGTAGTAGTGTGTATATTTCTAATGAAGCTAGGATTTCGAAGAAGGTGGCAGTATATTGAAGCTAGGAACCATCTCGGCATTTGTTAGTTATTATTTTAAGGGGCGGAACAGCGAGGTAATTTGCCCTTCTCGGCATTTGCCTGCAGTAGAAGTTAGAAAACACGGAAACCCACTTAAAGGACGGCTGAGGTTGGATTCGAAGCGTCTCTTCTCAGTTTTGCCTCACGAGGTTGGACGTGCCCCGTTCCAACCCTCAGACCAGAATTAAATTTATTGGCAGAGCCAGGAATCGAACCTAGGACCTTTGGATCCACAGTCTCAATGCGATCTCCGAGGCCACATAATGCGGAACATACTGTTACAAACTTATCATAATGGTAGAGTTTACATTTTGCCATTAAGAATGATATTTGAGAAAACCCTATACCACATCCTCTTAGAAACAGATGGGTAATCTGTTTATCGTATTTCTTTGCTTTGACTGATAGGCCTCTTGAGAATAGCCCATATTAGACGCTCTTACGAATACTGGATTTGAGTTGCAAGGAAACTTAATTTCCACTATGTCACAATCAAAACACAAGGCTTCCCTTACTAACATTTGCATCATATTGCAGCCGTTCATCCGGGGTATGGGGGTATGCGATGACCCATCTGCTATAACATCGCATACCTGGCATCCCAGGCAAGAGTGGAGTGAAATAAACATAAAATAAAATAAGGAGTGAGTCGGAGATTCAGTTGAAATATAAAGACAAAAGCAGATTGGGTGACACGAGACAAAGTATCTCTGGGTCGTTACGGGCTTAAATTTAATCGAATAGCAAATAAAAGGGCGCCATCAAATGAATTCCTAGCAAACCACATCCTTCCTGGAGAAGCCTTACTTATGACACAGGAAAGGATTGGGAAAATACATCATCATTAGATCACACAACTTAAAATCAAATAAGGTTTATTTAAACTTGTATGGCAAGACAACTAAAATGAAATTCCTGCCTAGGAGTATGGTAGAGTATAACTGTTAGGATGTCAATGTTCTTTCAAGTCATACCAAATCCGCACTACATCAAAGAAAATTCTATTCACGTGCAAAAAGAAAATAATTAAAGTTCTCTTGTGCTCTCAGGGTCACCGTAGCACTATGTCATACGTCACTGACTTCTTTGTGAGCCCTGAGACCTATCTTTGTTTAAGATAACAGGCACGTGAATGCAGTTACGTTTTAAACTGTTCTATCACACAACGACGATTATATTCACTTTTAACACATATTTAAACATTCATAATTTACCTGAATGTCATTATTCCAAATATTGGATTCATAATTATCACTTCTTAAACTAACAATAAATTTGTACAAGCTATTTACATCATCCTGTCGAATTCTCATTTATAAATCAAGAATTGGTTATAATTATCTGTCATCATCATCATCCATAGAAAAATCATTAACTATTCATCACATCATCTATAATTCAGTTATCTGTCTATCCAAATTATTATTATTAATTTATTATCATCAGCTCATTTAATTAATAATTATATTCATCATCTCTTTAAATTATCAGCATATCATCATCTCATATTATTTAATTTAATTTATCAGCTCATTTAAATTATTATTATTATAGTTATCAGCTCATCTAATTACTTATTATTATCAACTCATTTAATTTATTATTATTATTGCTATCAGCTCATTTAATTAATTATTATAGTTATCAGCTCATTTAATTAATTATTCATATCAACTCATTAATTTATTATTATTGCTATCAGCTCATTTAATTTATAATGGTTATCATCAGGTCAGAGCATCAGTATATTTAAATTTCAGATTATAATTCCATGAATTATTATTATTATTATTATTATTATTATTAGAGAAACTTGGATCATAAAACTTCCAGAAAAATGTTTAAGATTGGTTAACGAAAGTTGCCATAAAAATCTATCACTTCAGTGAAATAATATTGCCAGATGTAATCACACATGTTACATGTCATACTCTTAAAACACTCGATTGCCATGCCAAAAATACGTTGCCTCAACTATATCACATTGGACCTCATCATCCATAAATTTACCACTTGCATTTATTTCACATACATTATTTAATAAAATCTCACATTTGACCACTACTATTTTTCCATCATATTACATCACAATTATTCAGCGCACAGCATGAATCTTCAAAATATACAAGACTGGGTTCGACGACCTCTAGTCTGCCTCATTAATCTCACAGTTTCACTATCACAAACTTGGCAAATAACACAAACGTTTTGGCAAAAAAAAAACTCATCTTAACATATTTCGTAATCCACAAATAATTGTAGAGCTGGCTTTAGATACTCAATAATTAGACCTACATGAACTGTAGTCATTATTGTCATGTTTAGACAACTTCTAAAACAACAAGAAAAATTACTAAAGTAATTGTAATTTAATCAAAGTTTTAATTTAATCCAGAGTATAAAATCTCTGTAAAGATTATTGAAATTCATCTCAAAAGAACACCAACTGTGTTATTTTTAACAATATTCATTATATCTGTTCATCGTCTGCCTGTGATATATTCCTAGTAAGAAAGAACTCGTCTTAAAAGACTCAATTACTTAAAATCCATAACAATGGTTCAAATCCATTCACAAAAATATATTAATAAACATTAAATGACTGTACTCTCAAAAGAGTAATGCAACAAAACTATTGGATTTGCAATACAAGAATTACGAAATGTAACCCTGCTGACATTTATTTTTAAATTATTTAATAAAGATCAACTAATAACTGACAGGTAAATTATTGTTTGATTCTCTTACAATCACATTTGCACTCGGATGAAAATATGGTATTACCTAGGCGACAGGTTAGGCGTTTAACACCACACAGTTACGTAAAGTAACAGGCCCCATCTTCGTAGATTCAGATGATTAATTCCTATTCGACAGGTTAGGCGTTTAACACCACACAGTTACGTAAAGTAACAGGCCCCATCTTCATAGACTAATGAGTGAGTGCACATGACTGGAATCAACAATTATTCTACTGTCAGATAAAAGTGATACTGATTCACTGGAGCGAATTAAATTCCATAGCTCAAAAACAATCCAATAAGAAAAAACCCTGATGATAAATCTTACGCACTCGCTAGTATGCGATAAGCTGTCAAAATATAAACTACCCGACTGCAGGCCTCGAGTTTCGAAGTGCTCAATAAAAACTACCATGATCAAAATATACTATCTAAAGAAAAGAAGATCTAAATCCTGCCTAATAAAGTCAGTAAAGTATTAAAAATCGGACAAAATATGTCTGCCCTCTCATATGTTAACACCATATTTTAGCAAATTCCTCAGGATGAAGTATGAAAATAATCAAGCAATGTCATACATAACACTCCTAATGATATACAAGTGTGCCCAGTGTCATACAAAAATCATATCAGAGAAGACATAATCGCTCACATAACGTTTAAATATTCCAGATGTTTAATATAAATTTATTCCAAGATCGGCGATAATCCAATTGTACGCAATAGATTTCTCGAAAGTTCGGCGAATTCCTGGTCTTCTGCCGTTGGAAATGCATTTCCCCCCATCCTAATGCATATCGTAGTGTAGTCATTTGCCTCGGTGGGAATCGAATCCGTCACTCTGCTCCGCCATCACGTCTCTTGATACGCCTAGCCGCACACTGTAGAGTGAAATAATATATTATATCCATCACGGATATTGTCCAATAATTCACAAAAAGTTCTCCTCAAATACCCCATTCTGTCATCGGCTGCACTATGCCTCTGTCCGATGTGAAAATGTCGATTGACACTCACTGATAATGTTCTTGTCCACTTCGTTTGAATTGCGTTGATTGATAAAATATTTCAAATTGTAGACAGGTATCTGTACGCGACGTGGTAATAATATCCATAATTATTCATGAACCTAAGTCATTTAGTGAACACCTCACTGTTATATAAAGTACGTGAAGTTCATAGTTCCTTTCGCCTAATGCAGTAATGAATAAGCCGCCCCGTGGTCGCTTTAAATGCAATGATGAAACATATCATCTTCATCTGCCATTATACTGGTAAAATAATTTACTGTCCATCGGGTTACACGTAGAAAATGCACGAACTATGAATTGTGACAAGTATCTGGACCGTTGAAAGTCTATGTCCAATCATTACTAATGTGAAAATGTCGAATGCAATGTTCCGTTGTACGACAGCTTAACCTTCACAAAATGTCTCCCACTGCATGCCTGTATCGGCTTCACCATAAGTGTATAACACGGAGTTAGTTACTAGCCTCATTATACCAATGTTGTAAACGACTATTCATTGTGAAGCCTGATATAATAACGTTCGTTCCACCAAGTGAAATCTTGCTTGTTTCTGTTTATGAGGCTGTTAAATGCGTTGCTATATGAAATGTAATGAAGCAACTTCACCTTCGAAACTAAACTGTTTCCTTTCACCGGCTTTGTTCGTCTTACTCACTGCCATCGCGATACCATCTCCCGTTAGCTTGCTCGACTTTGCCGTGCTCTCAACTTCACTAAGTTACCCTGCTAAACAGGTGATGATTACTGCACTGCAGTGTATACTGTAACCAAGTCAATTATAGAATGCTTCTCTTATAGCTCCGTGCTGCGGCAACTGACCTCGCTAAACACGTGGCTTCCCTCCCCTTGACTGGCGTGAGGGTAGACCTCCTACCACTATTCTCTGACGTCAGATATTTGACCTCGGCCAATATCTGTTGTTATAAAACTATTATTCACAATTAAGGAGTTATCCACCTTCTCAAATGTTATTTCTTCTTCTTCTTCTTCTTCTTCTGCTTTTACGGCCTCATTGGACCACTTCAGTCAATCATTTCTTGGTCCTCTTCTTCAGTAAGTTTCCTTTCCGAGCTGCCCAGTAGCTCTTAATTCGCTCTGATCTTCTCAGGCGTTCCTCATCTGTAAATACCCTTTTTACTGTATTACGTTTGTCTAATTTAGCCTGAAATCTTATTTTTATATCTCTCAGTTTTTTTTAATTTTGTTGTTTTGTTTTGCAAGTCATCCAAGGTTATTTCCAATTCTTTCATATCTTCTCTAATTTCCTTAATCCATCCTACTTGTTGATTCATATTCCAAAGTTTCACTACAATTTTTCTAGATAACCTGGTTTCTGGTGTCCTCATGATGTGACCAAAGAAAGAAAGAAAGAAAGAAAGAAAGAAAGAAAGAAAGAAACCCGTTTCTTCCGAATAGTATCAGTGATGGGCTCCAGTTCTCTGTATACCACTTCATTTGGTACTATCCGCCACTGTCCATCTTTCTGATATTTTTTATTTCTGCATGTTCTAGCTATTCTTCTTTCTACTTTTAAAATTTTGTAGATTCTGTTTTTCTGAGTAACTTTAAAAAGAGTTTCACTTCCATAGGTCACCTCTGGTTGAACCACCGTCTTGTAATGTTTTAATTTTGTTGCGATTGATAGACATTTTCTTTTATATGTAGACCATGTTAATTTTTGGGCTTTTATCATTTTATTAGTTCTTACTTGCCATGCAGGTTTCTCATCCAAGTTGTAAGTTATAATTTCTCCTAAGTATTTAAATTGCTTCACTATTTTAACTTTCTTGTTATTTACTGTTATGTGATTGATTACAAGTGGATTTGCTACCATTATCTCTGTCTTTTCAAATGATATCTGAAGTCCAATTTTTTGTGCTATATTTTGTAGGCTTATTATTTGATTTCTGGCTTCTTGAATATTATTAGCCAGTAACGCTAAGTCATCTGCGAATCCCAAGCAATTTAAGTCTATTTGATCTTTCTTGGTTCCAATTCTTATGCTCCTAGCATTTTCCCTGTACCATTCCCTCATTACATATTCCAAAGCACAATTGAAAAGTAGAGGTGATAAACCATTTCCTTGTCTTAATCCTGTTTTAATCATAAACGGTTCAGATATTTCTCCTCTGAATTTTACTTTAGATTTGGTGTTTGTTAGAGTTAGTTTTATAATTTTTATTAATTTGGGATGAAGTCCTAAATTCCTTAGTATTTTCAGCAATGAAGATCTATGTATACAATCATAAGCTTTTTTGAAGTCTACGAAGGTTATGACTTGCTGTTTTTGTCTACGTTTGTAGTAGTCCATTACTAATTTTAAGGTGATTATCTGTTCAGGGCAGCTTCGCCATGGCCGAAATCCACCTTGATATTCTCCTATTTCCTCTCAAATGTTATTATAATAAATATTTAACATTATTCCACTCCTTTCTGAGGTTAAATAAAACTTCATTTCTCAGTTATTTCCATAAATATCTTGCCTCCTTCCCGTGATTCCGTGCGTTGGAGGGGCAGTGATTTATTTTCCTTAACCCACTACGTCATTTCCCTTGTCGTCACTGGCTCGATCTCAGCGCAATCTTTTCTTCTAAGCAATAAGTTGCAACTACAGCTGGCGTAGCCGATAGCCTCGATTAAATATTGGGTACAATATGAAATGTAGATATAGGTTATTGTAATTTGAATGATGACTCACCAAATTGTCCTGCTTGGTCCATCTGACACTTCAGTATCCATTTACACTTCTCCACGTGCACATAGATATTCTTATAGAATGCATTTACGTCCAAAGAATTAGACACTTTAAAAATCGCACTGACGGTAGGTCATTATGCCTACCATCATCATCTATCAATATAACTGCGAAAAGAACCACCTACCTATTATCAAGCTTACTTACAAAGATATCGAAAGTAGAAACTCCATCCTGTCCAAACTACACTGCGAAAGTTTCCTCATAATCTAATAACACATGTTGTAAACGTACTCCTGGATCTTCTCTGTCTTAAGGAAGGTAAGACGGTTGATAAGGGAAAATAGTGGGAATGGCACCAGATGTCAATTTGAGAATTCTGCTGCGAATGCGAATGGGTTTACCATTTTCAGTTAGGGAAAGACCTTGCCTAACCATAAATGTACCGTATGTTCAAAGTGTCAAAAACACATGACTATTGGCGTTTAAACTTAGAAATTATCCCTGTGTATACTTGTAATCCACTTCTTCTTTACTGTTTGATCTTTATGAAATTTGAATGTTGAAATAACCTGCAACAGTTTAATTCAAACTACAGCTCGTCACACAGCATGTGCGACCGGTTTCATGACACATCACAATACTTCTCACATTATATGGTACCAGTACTGAACCCGTATTTATAAGACTCAGGATATGTCACAAGTCAGGCATAGAACTGTCCGCACGTAATGATATTTAGGTTCTGAAATAAAGGGGTTATATAGGCCGTCCGCATCATTTACAGGAATCTCTGAGCACAAGCAAGCCCGCTAGCAGAGTTGAATGTTTTATCTGCCCATCCTATAAGCAGTGAAGAGGAGAGTTTTGTAGTGTGAAATATTTAACATGGCATAAATGAGATTTAGCTTGATAAGGAATATGACAAGTTAGCAAGTCGTCAGTGATACTTTAGAGCAGAAAACCAGTTCTGTAGATCACGTGGAAGAAGGGAGAAAGAGGTACCTTGGCACGCGCGGATTTTCTCCGGCACGCTTAGCACACGAGACCAACGCGAATAAATTTAAACAATAGAGATCACATGACTGAATATAACCAATCAGAATATTATATTTGGCGGAGAACAACATTTTAATAATTACTTGGAAATATTTTTAGAAGAAATTAAATGTCAAAAATCTGTTCGAAATTAAGAATAAATCACATCGATATGAATAAAATTTTACTACGAATGCTAATTAAGGAGATATTAAGTTATAACATTCAGTACACCTTCATTGTCTGACGCTATCGACGCCATTTTATATTGATAGGAAGAGAAAGGGCAGAGCGTCAGTGAGGTCACTCCATTTCTAGCATCGATTGAGTATGATCGTGATTATTGAGTTCGGAAATTATAACGCGAGGAAAGTACAGGAGTGCTGACGGACGAGTCGTCGTCACCTTCGGTCAAGCTTCATCGAAGCTCCGATGAAATACATATTCGACAGAAAGGACTTAGTAATATTTGAAGCAGCGCACAATTGATTGAATATTCTACGAAGTGAATTCGACATATAATTGATATAAGAATAAGACTACGCACATAGTTCAACATCTACAAGGAAGATCAATATACATTTCAAAGCTACGAGAGTTGATAGAAAAATAAGCAGATTCTACATTCTACAAAATTATTGAAGTATTTCGAGCATTAACGAACTATTTTCAAATTATAAAGAATCTGGAGTCAAGAGGAAGTTTACTCGACAGAAGCTATGATGACATATTAAACCATTAAGGGGTACTAGCCGACTTCAATATGTGGGTTCCAGGAGCGACATAGCTACACGCCGAAGCACATGCAAGAAGAGTGAAAACATAACATCCTTAATCCACTAACGTCACTACAACAAATAACCTTTAAATGAGTTTCCTTTACTATCTCAGAAACGTTATTGACTACAAGCAATTATCTACATTCACCGAAGACCTTCGAGATTGGAGCCGATTGAAGATGATCATTAGAAGCCACCTCGGCTCTGAAGTGTACGAGAGTGAAGCGGTTCGAATCCCAGGAGAAGGCAGGGGACGAGATTGGACCGTCTTCACGCAAGCGGGGACAGGAGCAGCACGGAGGAACGAGAACGCTTGGCTGGCACGCGCCATAACTCGAGCCGACCAAACAGCTGTTCACCAGTTGCACGCGCTGTACTGCGGTACGCAATACTTCAAAGGATCCGGTAAACAGAAGAGATATTTTGGGCAGATGGTATTTGAGTGCTTCGACTTTATTTAGTAGTTATTTTGCAATGTTATAGATCTCTTGACATCACCGAATTTTGTATGGCTAATTGACATTTTTCTTGTTTGATTGTTTAATAGTTTGGTTTAGTATTTTCATTGTTTAAGTTTTCTCGTAAATATTCTAAAACTCCAACGTTTACGATTTTGACGTGTAGTAAATTTTATTCGTCATCGTTATTTGATATTGTTAAGTTATTCGAATCTCTATGGGTATCGATGTTTGATAAGTAGTGCAATATTTTAAAATACATTTTATATAATACTTTGTTGAAAGTATATTTTCATATACGTCAATTTTGACTGGGATTATTGATTTAGTTCTGTTGAGATCATCAATAAGTTTATTTGAATTGAAACAGCGCATTGTTGAGCTTAATGCTTTATTGAAAGGAATATATAGTTAATCGAAGAGCGCAGCTCGTGACAACGCTAATTTGCGTCATAACTGAATGGAATGTAGGAATTTATGATGAAATGCTTTGACAAATATTGTAACAAATGTAAGCAACGGATGAAATGAATTTATATTCATAGAATTAGAACGGTGTGGAGAGGATATGTAAGGTATTTTTATTATTGAGATAATTATATACAGACGAATATCTTTAAAATGTAAAGTTCAAGGAACTGTGGTTTTATAAAATTATGGTAATGGTTAATATCGCAATGAATCGCTAAGAAATGTATAATAGATGAAATATTTGACAAATATAAGAGTGGAATATTGAAATAAGTCATAATTAATGCGAATACGAGAGAGAATACGAGGAGTTGTAATTTGAAGTTTATATCATGCATTCATGTATGATGAGTAGGATTGCTGAATTTCATGCACTTAAGGTGTAGAGAAATGGGAAAAGGAGTATTTAAGCGTATAATGTAACGCAGACTTGTATATAGGATGATGTAAATGTTTCAATGGATTATGATGAGTTATAGCGATCTGAATAATGTAATTACGACAGTGTAGTCGAACAACGTGTGATGTAAATATGCGATAAAGATGTTTGTAAAGTTGAGTATGTAAACCACTATATAGGCTATCTCATGCACGTAAAAACCATGAAAGATAGTCTGTTATATTTTATCTATATTATCGTTTTTTAATTGCTTGTCACATATGTTCAATTGGAAATGACAAATATAAACGACGGTGTTGAAAGAATTTGTGATCTATAATGATCATATAACGAAATAGAGAAAGAATAGAAGTATGATCTAGGAAAGAGTATTTAATAATAAAATATCGTGCAGATAACGATAATAGTGTAAATAATGTAAATATTTTATTAACAATTATAATTTAAGGATTTTTAATAATAATTTAGGATTGTTAGAGCGTTAATTTAAGGAGGGGTGGAAATGTATATAGTAACGTCGTTTCATAGTTTATTAATACTTTGTAGTGCAGGTTGATCAACAAGTTGGTTGCTTATTTTAAGAATTTGGATAGACAAGAGGTCTATGATATTACAGTTGGATTTACTCCTTAAATGAGGACACAGTGATGTCATGATGCCGAAATTCACGGTAAAGCTTGTTTCTAATCGAAGCAACGATTTGATTTTAAAGTTTTAAGTTTTAATTTACATAACGTGTGAAGGGTTAATTAATGTTTGTTGGACATTTGTTTGTTATGTTGTCCTATTTTATGAATAAACATTAGCAGGCACTGCTTAGTTTGCCTGTTCCTTTTTATAGAACTTAACGATCTCCTTGTTTAATAATCAAATTCAGTGGTACTACTGTAGGGGTACTACGTAGAAATGAATGTTGGAGGCGGGACTCACCGCATGTTGCTGCTGAAGATCTTCCCCCTCCATACACAACTTCGCAAGGTCCAACGACAACGACAAGGAAACCAGTAGTAGCGAGAAAGAGAGAGAGAGAGAGACACTTCTCCTACCTGACGCACATGCGCAGAAGAAAGACTATCAGTGGACAGAGAAGAGAGCTGGAAACACTCTCCCCTACTTTGATGCGCATGCGCATTGAAACATTCTTATCTATGTGGTAATCCTATAGTTAGGTACTGGCGTCCGTTTTTTAAACCGTTCACCTCTGAGATTCCGAGAATCTCGTCCTCCAATACATTATTGTAAGAATTTTGTACGTAACTACGTTGTAGTACTGTCGTGCTTTTAATAAATATCGGTGTACCGAGAGATTCCTAGATATCAACCTAGCAGGGAATTGTTGGTTTATCTAGCTGGGTATCAACGCCACTAGCGATCCCTTTCATCCTTAGGATAATAGGTGGTGGTTATGTGAATTTCGGGTACATGTGAGTATATTTAATTGGCGTATCCCAACTAGTGGGGCTATGAAATGCGATGTAAGGCCATGTTAGGCGACCAATTATTTAATTTTCTATTTCCCAACTTGAGTATCCATCGAAGTCATTTGTAGGGCTTGATTTGATGTCATATATGAGACACGATAGACGATATATTTTGTGTTTGAAGTGTATTATTTGCCAATCTCAATTATGGAACATTCGAAGTGAATTGACATAACCATTTTGATGAGTACTATAAAGTTGTGAGGCAAATTTTGTAATACCAGCTGATGACATTTTTTGTTCATATTAATGTTAAATGTAAAGCCATTGTTAACTTTGTTGTGTTTTTAAGTAATGAATTATTGTTAAAGGAGGATATTCGAATTGTAGACAGGATTAGTGACTTAATCACGAGGTAGGAACGAAACTTTTTAAGAATAGCGTAGTTATAAGTTAAAGTAGTATTTTAAAGTATTCCACGAAATTATGGTCAATCAAGGTACCCACGATGTTGAAGTTCGTGATGTTCCCCTAGCTCTCCAAGAAAGAAGAATGTCGTCGACCGACATGAATGCCATAAAAGGCATGTTCGAGAAACTGCAATAGGCGCAGACTCAAATAACTTATTTGGGCATATTGCATAAATATAATCATGTTAACACAAAAAAGTTAGAGCAGGAAATAAAGCAGTCTGCTGAAACTGTTAAATCTAATTTAAAGACAAAGTTGTGGTAGGTTAAGCCTTAGCTCAGACACTACTTGAGGGAAGATGATTATAAAGAGAAGGGAAAAGGGTTTAGGAGTGGAAACGATCTTAGGCAGAGAGGAAGAGAATCCAAGCCAAAATAATTAATAAATAGTGAGAAAAAATAGTTATATTGCGCGAAGCTTGTGGAAGCAACTTACATAACCGGTAGCCTAAGCATGAATAACGGAGAGAGCAGTGTGAGCTGAGGTTACCGGCAGGCAGTCGCTAAGTGCTCTTTCCCTCCCGAGCGTGAATTTGGGTATATTGTAGGAGCGTAGTGCACTGGCGAACAAAGGTATGCCAGATGAAAATGACTTATGTACTTTCCCTTCAAAGGGGATGAGATTTTAGAAAGCATTCTGAAATGCTAGAAAGATTTAAATTAGCCGGAATATTTTTATTACCCAACACTGTCGGATCCCTGACATAAAGACCGAATGCCCCCAATGTGGGCAGAGATAAAGCACCTTTAGAGCTTTTAGCGATATTTTTATTGTTAGTAGTAGAAATCGTTAGAGAGAACCAATTGTTGCGTTTAAAGAAAGCTAAACTCTTACCCAGCAGGGTGCCGACTAAAAGTTTAGAAAGGTTGAAAAGCTCAAACCTAACTTGAACAAAACCGAAATTCTAAACAACAAATCATTAGTCAGAGCGGAAATCTCTTCAAGTACAGGGTGGCGCACGAAATGTCATACACTGGAAATTGTTTGTAGAATATTTAACATACAACATATGTAATAAAATATGGTATTAAAACATTCACTGAAATGTGCATGATTAGTCAGTATGCAGGACATGTTCAATATGTCCACCTTCTCGGCGTACAACAGCTTCAAGACGAACCTGCATGTTTGTGAACAATCTGCGACACATGTCCTCACTCAATCCTCGGAAGAAAGTCACAATGGCCGCTTGCAATTGCAATACATTTCCTGGTTTCTGGCGGTAGATTGTCTCCTTCAAATACCCCAAAGAAAGAAGTCACAGGGATTAAGATCGGGGCTATGAGGTGGCCAGATTGAACCACTCTGAAAACGTTCGGGATATCGATGGGACATCACACGGGGCCCGAAATGTCCATGCAGGAAGTCCAGAACAACATTTGCTGTGTGCGGACGAGCTCCATCTTGCATGAAACATTGAGTCTCTATTTGTAGTCATGATGCAAAGAGTTGTGGAAGGAAACTGTTTTGCAACATGTCCATGTAACGCGCACTGTTAACTGTGTCATTGAAAAAGATTGGCCCAATAATTCCATGACTGGAAATTGCAGCCCACACACACACACTTTTACACCATGACATTCAACCTCGTGCACAATAGCAGGCCGCTATTCTGTTTGTCACAGCACCATTGAGATAAACGTATGCCTCAACACTGAACCATGTGTTGTGCAGAACGGGATCACCTTATGCAATAGCCCACGCAGCAAGCTGTACTCGGCGTTGTCATTTTGTAAGGGAATAGGTCAAGCTCAGACTGCAGTATTCTCTGAATTGACCGACGAGAGATGTCCAGATGAACACAGGCAGTTCTGGTGGATTTTGGAGGGGCTCCGAGCCACAGCCGCTCTCACAGCAGCAATATTCACCGGTGAGCGGACTGGCTTGAGACGGGTCCGTTTTCTCTCCAGTATATTGCCTTCTGTTTCAAATTGGCTGGTCAGTCTATACACAGTCTGTCGGCAGGGAGCCCACCGGGTACGGAAATGAACACGAAACCTTTGTTGAGTCCGAGATACACTCTTGGTTTCCGCATAAAACAACACTGTTTTCACCTTCTGTTCATGCGTCAACCTCCCTTTGTCCGCCATGTTGTATAACTGGAAGCCGGTGCACATGCGCGACATGTGCTGTTGTCTGTCGAATCACACATGAAATAAGGTTTCTGTTCACGAAAGGACATGGTTGTGATCCTAGATTTACACATTTTATAAATCATTTTTGATATGACATTTCGTGCGCCACCCTGTAGGAAACTGGCTGAGCGAGCTATATTTGCCTTAATAATTTACTAGAATTAGCTATGATAGCTAAAAGAAAATTTTTAAGTGATGTTAGCAGAAGTTTTGCTCCAAACGCAACAAGTGATTGATTTTGTAGTAAACTTAACATTCGGTGATTTTCTTTATTTTGTTGAATATAGAATCAATTCAGGAGAAAAATTAGAGGGAAAGGTCCTGTCTAACAGTTCTTCTAGCAATAGAAGTAGAAAAAACAAATAATAGAGATTTTATTTAAGAAATAATTTAGATCTCAGATCTATTTTCGGCTAAAGAAAGAAGGTTTTAAACAATTTAAAGGTCTCAGACCTATAATAATAATAATAATAAGTTTTTACAAATGGTTTAAATACTTATTTTGGAGATACATAAACATTTTGTTTTAGATTGGCAAGGCAAAATACCAATGCTTTGAGAATGCCTTTGTAGTAGGCAGAAGGCTATAAACAATTAATTGTAAATTCCTGGACAATGCAGAAGAAGAAAAATAAAAGTGGATTTATAACCACTAAGATATTGAAACAGACTTTAAGAAATGTTAAGTTCAAATGGGGCAGGTCGCAGTAACGAAGACTGGATTAAACCAAACCAGATATAAACATTTAACATTTGGAAAAGTAGAACTTCCTGGACGCAGCAGGAAAAAAATGCGCATTAAAATGTGGGTTTATAACCACATGGATATTTAAACAGAATGAATAAGTTGTATACCTAACAAAAGTGGGAGGGAGCCTAATTTTAGACCAAGCCTCGTTGTAATATAAGAAAATACCCTAAATTGCTAGTAAAGGAAAGTAGGAGTGTAGGAAATGTGGGATTAGAGTCCTGGCCAAATTTATTGCACTCATCGATTCGCGGCGCGGAATTTGTTAACCAGGCACTGTTTTGCAGCACTAAAGTTTGTTGAATGATTATAAATTGTCACTATTGCAGTATGTATAGGTGCACTTAGTTACACTTTGACGGGTTTTTGGCGTTATGGAGTCTTGATGTTGCAGTTTACTTTGAATTGGAGTTTAGAAATAATTTGAAGTTATTGAGTACAGTTTTTCACAGTTTAGAGTCTATTGCGGATGGAAATTTCCAGAGATGTAATGACAGTTGAATAGGGCAGTAGAAATATCACGGAGGAAAAACGTTATGTTTTAGACAGCTATAAGTTTTAGCAGAATTCCACGTTGCAGGGAAGGTATTACCTTATTTAGTACAAGAAATGCTAGATTTCATGACTTTAGTAGCGAGCCTAGTTGTCTAAGCATGACAATTCCCGCGTGGGGAATATTTCAAAAATCAAAATACTGCCCATAAAATCCATTTAAGCTTTTCTGTTTAGATTAAAACCCTTTTAAAACATGGATAAAATCACTTGAAGGTAGGTACTTAGCTTTCCATGATGTTTCCTGCAGCCGTTAGATCCAACTTTAGAACATGGCGTCGATTTGAAATTACCTCATGTGAAGAGGAGTCAAGCCTCTGAGAGAGGGCTGAACTTTTCACGTAACCGACTAGGCGAGAAGTGAGCGAGAAATTTGAACACACAGAGAGCAAGAGCAAGCGGAGAGGGAGGGGGAAACAAAAGAGGCTGAGCACTGTAGGAAACATTATAAAATAAAAACACTCTACATAATACAATTTGATTCATAGAATGGAGTCTTCAAGGAGATTGCAGATGACGACAACGACGACAGCTGCTTGAGTGGGTTGAAACCATTCTTGAAATTGCTGAATTTAAAACATCGACAGGTTGGCCGCGTGGAGAGCCGTTGTAATTAGCAGAGAATACACAACTGAAACAAACTCACAGACAAAATAAATACATGTTCAAAGAAAAGGGAATACATAAAGGGTCACTATTGGTGTCTGCGAGAAGGGAAAGAAAAGAATGAAAAGAGGAAAGCAAAGAGCAGCGACTGCTAACTCTAACTAAAGGTGTATTCCAAAGAATACACCAAGTTGACACTATCCCAAACCCTTACTAAAGCTAACATTACCATAATACAGGAGGAATGTAGGAAAGCCCAAGAGAAAGCAGAAAAGGCACACGAAGAGAGTAGGAAAGCACAAGAAGAGAGTAGGAAAGCACAAGAAGAGAGTAAGAAAGCGCAGGTAGAGATAAGGTTAGCATTAGAGAAGGCTCAGAACGAAGGTAGAGTAGCTCAATATCAGAGTAAGTTGGCCCAAGAAGAGAGTAGGCGAGAGAGCTTTTAGCGATATTTTTATTATTAGTAGTAGAAATCGTTAGAGAGAACCAATTGTTGCGTTTAAAGAAAGCTAAACTCTAACCCAGCAGGGTGCCGACTAAAAGTTTAGAAAGGATGAAAAACTCAAACCTAACTTGAAGAAAACCAAAATTCTAAACAACAAATCATAAGACAGAGCGGAAATCTCTTCAAGTAGGAAGCTGTCTGAGTCCAGGAAGAGAGTAGAAAGGCCCTAGAGGAAACTAGAATAGCTTTAGAGAAGGCTCAGGAGGAAAATGAGAAAATGTACGAGATAGAGAGACAAGAAATACCCCCAATCAAGCGAGTAACAACCCTGAATCGCAACCTTCGACGAGTTGGCAAAATCAAAGCCAAGACTCTAACAAGGGGGTATAAAAACTAACTTCAATTTCCAAAGGAACCTAGGAAGGGGTGAGATCACAATTCTAAAACATGATGTTGCCATAAACGAACTGTATCAAACCACAGACGAACTTATTGTATAAAAGAGAGGAGCCGGAAATAGGTAAAATAGCAAGGTTACCTATTATACAAATTGAAATTGAAGGAGAAAGCCTTAAAACATTAATTGACACGGGGGCAACTGCCTCTATCTTGTCTGAGGATTGTTATAATCGTCTTAAGGATGGAAAGTCGGTTATAGCAATTCCTGTATCAACTATTAAAGTCAGAGGTGTTTTAACGACAAATCAATGAAATGTTAAGTCCAAGTATTGATGCAATTAACGATTAACGAATAAAAGTGTGAACAAATCGTTATCGTCCTATGAAAAATAACGTTCGATGCTATACTGGGTATAGACTTCATAACTAAGACAGGAGCAATAATAGACCTTAGAAAGGGGTAAATCTGAGACTTGTCTCATACAAAAATGTCGCTTACAGTGACATCCGAAAAGAGTGTGAACTCTCAAAGATTGATCGCCACTTGAGTGGACAATGCAGTTCTCATCAGGAGGAAAAATCCAACGAAAAATATATAGAGACAGAAGACTCAGATTAAAGGATTTTGAATACCTCATAGAATTGGAAAAAGCTTTGGAAAACATGGGACTGGAAATCGAAACAAAAAGCAAGCTCAGTATGGTTTGAAAATTGAAGGTTATGAAGATTACCAGGGTAAGATGGAAAAATTGATCCAGGAATATGCCGATGTTTTCGATGAGAAACCAGGATTAATTAAGGGCTATAAATATCAAATAAGACTAATGGATAGCTCTCCATTTCAAAAGAAACTATACCCTATCCCGTAGAAGTATCAGGCAGAGGTAGCCGAACTTATTAAAGGTATGGAACGGGATGGTATTATAAGAAAACAAGCAACGTCGTATTTGAATCCTATTACTGCAATGAAGAAAGTTGATGGTAGTCTAAGGGTATGTCTCGATGCCAGAGAAATTAATACTTGCCTGTTTGACAGAATTTGACAGACCGTCAAAGATAAGAGAACTACTACGAAAGTTCAAAGGAAAGACTTGTTTCTCTGTAATTGACTTGACAGCGTCTTTTTTTAAATCAAATTGAACTGACAGAAGACAGCAAATGCTACACAGGATTTCTGTTTAACCAGACCTGTTATGTATATCAACGAGTACCTTTTGGGATCTTTAATTCAGGACCAGCATTGATAAGAGCGTTAGACAGTAATCTAACAGAAAAGGTAAAAGCCAATGTCATATGCTATGTTGATGATTTGATATTATCTTCGGAAACGCCGGAAGAACACTTGCTCCATTTGAGGATGTTGTTAGAAAACTTGAGGGAGGCCAACATTAAGGTGAACTATAGAAAATGTCTCTTTTTCCAAGAGAAAATCAACTTCTTAGGACATACGATAGACCAGTATGGATACCACCCCAACGAGGACAAAATTGAGGCTATTTTGAAGTTCCGTAGAAAAACTAAAATGTTGCAGTTTATGTCAGTTTTTTAGCTCACACTGCCCTAGATATTCAGAGATTATGGCACCACTCAACGAACTGTTAAAGAAAAACAACAGATGGAAGTGGGATGAGGCTACAGAAAAAGCCTTTGTTCAGGCGAAAGAAACGCTGAACAATATAAAGCTTGAGTATCCGGATTTTGAAAGTTCGTTCTTTATTGAGACCGACGCATCAAGAGTAGGAATCAGCCGAGTCTTGTATCAAACGGATCAAGAAGGGAACAACCACAAAAATCTTTAAATAGTAGAAAGTTGCCCTCCAGCCGGTACCGTCACCTTGCAGAAGGCAATCAAGTATTGCCGGGTGTTTGGAGGCTTGCGAGCTCAAATGATCCTTGGGGCTATGCCAGCGGGAGCTTCGGCTCCTGGTAGGGCCACCCAAGCTGGACAGGCCTAAGGTGATGAGCCAGACTAAGAGCGGTACCCTGGTCCTCCAGGTTGGGGGTTGGGCGTGGGGCTGACAACCCTACCCCGAAAAAAAAAACACTTGTTACGGAACCAAAGGACAAAGGAAACCGGACGAATGAAATGGATAAACGACCTTGGCAACGGAAACGGTACATGAATTGGTATTTTGGGACATGGAATGTAAGAACACTGAGTAAACCTGGAGGATTACGGAACTTGAAGAAGGAAATGAAGAAATATAATGTAAAGCTGGCAGCAATACAAGAGGTAAAATGGAATGAAAGTGGAATACTTGCCACGGGGACACACACCCTGTTCTATAGTTGTGGGAACAGAGGATATGGAGGGACAGGTTTTCTTGTTGATAATGAGTATAAAAAGGTTATACTAACTTTTAAGCCTGTTAACGAAAGGATGTGTGTATTAAGATAGGTTGTTATGGGGGACTTTAATGCACAAGTGGGAAGAGAAATTGCCTACAGGAGTACAGCGGGAAAGGAGAGTTTACATGAGGTGGCCAATGATAATGGTATTAGACTGATTGATTTTGCTATAGGCAGTAACATGCTTATCACAAGCACATGGATGCAAAGGAAGGATATAAGGAAAGTGACATGGTGCTCCCCTGATGGGATCACAGAAAACCAAATTGATCATATGCTTATAGATAGACGACATGCCTCAGATGTGTTAGAAGTGGATAGCTGTCGAGGGGCAGACGGAGATAGTGAACATTTTCTGGTAAGAGTTAAATATAGACAAAGGATAGCCAAGTACAGAGAGATTAAGAGAGCTGTTATACATAGGTTTGATGATGCTAAATTAAGAAAGAATGAAAGCATAGCTCAGCAATACACAATGGTATTGACAAATAAGCTTAATGAAGTGGAAGGGAAACAAGGAGAAAGTATAGAAGAACAGTGGCAGACGGTCAAAGATATAATACAAAACACGGCGGAAACTGTACTGGGCAGAAAGAAGAAATTGAGGATGCAGGATTGGTTTGATGAAGAGTGTAGAAAGAAGATTGAAGAAAGGAATGAGGCAAGAAGAAGAATGTTACAAAGAAGAACAAGAACTACTGTAGAGGAATATAGGGAGAAGAGAAAAGAAGCAGACAAGGAATGTAGAAAGAAGAAGAGAGATTTTGAGAAGCAGTGGGTTGAGGAGTTAGAAGAGAGAAAGACGGCTCAGGAAACCAGAGAGTTCTATTCAAGGGTTAGAGATATAAAGAAAGGATTTCAACCCAGAGCAGCTTTCTGTAAAGATAAGAAGGGCAACTTGATTGGAGGTAAAGATGATGTGTTAAATAGATGGGTGGTGTATTTTAGTGAATTGCTGAATGCGGAAATTGGATAAGAAGGTGAGGTAGAAGTTGGACAGAGGGAGGAGATGGGACAGGAACAAAATGAAGTAGAGACGGACATGGAATCAGTCAAGGAACCCACATTGGAAGAAGTTGAAAATGGTATTAAGGCCCTAAAAATAATAAGGCACCGGGAAAAGATAACATCACAGCAGACATGATTAAAATATGGAGGGGAAGAACTAACAAGACGGTTGCATAAGATCATGGTAGAGATATGGCAAAAGGAGCAAATGCCAGAGCAATGGAACTTAGCAATACTCTGCCCTATACATAAGAAACATGACAAAGCAGACTGTGGTAATTATAGAGGGATAGCATTGCCGTGTATTGTGTATAATTTTTGCAAAAATTATAGCTGGATGGTTGAGAATATATGTAGAGGCATATCTAGGAGATTACCAGTGTGGCTTCAGAGTTAATAGATCTACTACGGACCAGATTTTTACCATCAGACAGATCCTTGAAAAATGTTACGAGTTCAACATTGATGTACACCAGCTGTTTATAGATTTTAAACAAGCATATGATAGCATTAAAATGAATCAACTATGGAAGGCAATGGAAGAGGCAGGAATACCTAATAAATTAACAAGAATGGTACAAATGACTTTGGAAAGAACAATATGTAAAGTAAAGGTTGAAGGTATTCTTTCAAATACCTTTGAAGTTAACCAAGGATTACGACAGGGTGAGGTTCTCTCCACCTTACTGTTTAACATTGCCTTGGAGAATGTAATGCGAAGGATGCAAGAGGGCAACGCAGGAGGAACATTGCTTAACCGAGTGACACAAGACCTTGCTTATGCAGATGATATTGATTTATTATCTAGGAGGAAACAGGATTTGGAAGAGAAGCTAAGGAAATTAGAGGAATACGGGGCAGAGATTGGATTGACGATTAATTAGTCAAAAACGAAGTATATGCTAACATCTAGGAGAAAATATAACGAATTAGAGAAAAATGTGAAACTGAATGAGAAAGAATATGAACGCTGTAAAAATTTTAAATATTTAGGGTCAATGATAGCTGAAAACAATGACATGAGAGAAGAAATACAAGCAAGGATAGCAGCTGGAAATAGGAGTTACTATGCTTTAAGCAAAGTTTCTTTAAATCAAGAAGTTTTAGTAGAAATCTGAAGCTGACTGTATACCGTACGGTAGTGAGACCTGTGGTTATGTATGGTTCGGAGACTTGGACCATGACACAAGGTGATGCGGAATTGTTTAGGAGATGGCAAAGGAAAATACTTAGGAAAGTATATGGACCAGTAAAAGACGGTGAATTCTGGCGAATCAGAAATAATATGGAGATAAGAGAGTTGTATGGTAAGCCAGATATAGTAGTGGAAATAAAGAGTAGTAGACTGCGTTGGTTAGGGCATGTGGAAAGAATGACAGAGAACAGGGTAGTAAGGAAGGTCTTCAATGGGAAGCCAGGAGGACGGCGTGTGAAGGGAAGACCTAGGACCACATGGCTGGACAACGTGGAGGAGGATCTGAGAAGGATGGGAGTCAGAAGATGGAGAACCAAAGCAGTCAACAGGGAAGAATGGGTGGAGTTTGTCCGGGAGGCCAAGACCCTACAAGGGCTGTAGCGCCAAGGAGTAAGTTAGTAGGTAAGTAGAAAGTTGCGACCTCATGAGCTAAATTATTTTACAACCGAATTGGAAGCGCTGGCTGTCATTAACGCGTTGCATCAGTGGAAAAAAATCCTCGTGGCACACCAAATCATAATTAAGGCGGATCATAAAGCCCTAGAGTTTATGCTGAAGGCCGATCTCTCTAGCAATAGAATGACTAGGTGGACAATGTTTCTGCAACAGTTCAATGCAACGATAATGCATTTACCAGGAAAGGATAACTTACTTGCAGATATCCTATCAAGAAATCCAACAGTTGAGGGCAATGTTGAGATAAATGTCGTCCAGATGGATAACGAGGACCAGGAAACTTTGAGAAAACTGGAAAGGATAGTTTAGTTTTAATGTAAATCTTTATTTATCAAGTGAGAAATACAATACAAAATACAAATCATCTTTTGAGATGCTTGTCACATGTCACGCGAACACGCACAGACTTTGCACAGACTCGTCTTTTGTTCTCTTCTTCATTGCACATGTCTATTTCACCAGTTGGTGCTACTGTGCTATTTTTCTTTCAAATATTAACCCTTCCTCCAAAGAAAAATCAAATACAAATAAAAAATAAACAAGATGAACTATTGAACACATTTCAGCCTCTAAGATGTCATCTTCTGCACGCCAATAGTCTCACGCAGCATCTCGAATCTGACCCTCTCCAGAGGTTTAGTTAGAAGATCAGCTAATTGATTGGTCCCGTCGATGTGCTCCAGCTCAAGGTCTCCGTCCAAAAATCTTTCCCTCACAAAGAAATGACGTACCTCAATATGCTTGGATTTTCGATGGTACTCCGGATTTTTAGCCAATTTAACCGCACCAGCATTGTCGATGTAAAGCGTAGGAGGTTTGTCAGCAGTTCCCAGTAATTCAGAAAACAGTCTTTTCAGCCAAATCAACTCCTTTGCTCCTTCACTTGCAGACACAATTTCAGCTTCAGTTGTCGATGTTGACACAGACTTCTGTAACTGACTTCTCCACGATACAGCTCCATGATTGTAGGTCGAAATGACACCCGTCGTTGAACGTCTCGTCCTCTTGTCACCGGCGTAGTCAGCATCACTGTAGACCTTCAAAACGTCCTCTTTCCTATAGACGATTCCATGGTTCACTGTGCTCTTTAAATATCGAAATATCCGTTTCACTTGACTCCAGTCTTGAACTGTAGGATTCTCCATGGCTCGAGCAGCTTTGTTGACCGCGATTGCGATATCTGGACGCGTAGCGGTAGTCAGGTACATCAAGGATCCCACCGCCTCACGATAAGGAACCCTGGCGGAAACCTTTTCTCCGTCTTCACTTTCTTCGCGTCCAACTGGGGTAGACACTCCATTTGACTCAGCCATCCCAAATTTTTCTAGGATTTTCCTCGTGTAATCCTCTTGACTGATTGCAATTGATCCATCGTGGTTTTCTTGTATCTTCATGCCCAGGAAATTGTTGAGAGATCCTCTGATCGTGTGAAATTCCTGCTGAAGTTTTTCCATGAACTGCTCGATGTCTTCTTCGTTGCCAATTACCAGACCATCATCCACAAAGATTACAACGGCCAACCAGTTTCCATTTTTGTTGCTGTAAAAGAGACAAGGTTCAGCTTTGCTGTTTTTTGAATCCAGCTTTCTCCATGAATTTCTTGAAACGCTTGTTCCAGCAGCGTGGAGCCTGTTTTAAACCATATAAGCTTCTTTTTAGATGACACACTCGGCCAGTACCGTCCTGATGACCTTCTGGTTGTTCCATGAACACATCTTCTTCAAGCTCGCCGTTCAAGAACGCCGTCTTGACATCAAATTGACCAAGTTTCATCTCCTTTTCAACAGCTACTGCCAACACAGCTCGAATGGTATCATACCGTGCAACAGGGCTGAATGTTTCTTCATAATCGATTCCTTGCTGTTGCACATAGCCTTTGGCTACCAATCGTGCCTTGAAGCGAACTTCTCCACTGTCCGTTGTCTTCTGTCGAAGAACCCACCGATTTTTCAGGACCCGTGCACCATTTGGACGCTCAACCAATTTCCAGGTATCATTTTCCTTTAAGGACTCCAATTCTTCATTAATTGCTTTCAGCCACTGATTTTTATCACTAGACTGCAGCGCTTCAGAGTATGAGTCAGGATTATTTTCAACGATAGATGGTCCAGCCATGTACATGTAATTTCCACTGATCATCCTCGATGGCTTCTTACTTTAACGTTTGCTATTCCTTCTTTCTTCAGTCTCTCCTTCTTCCTCATCTTCGCTTCCTCCGGAACTGGATGCCGAAGCAAAATCTTCAATTTCGCTTAAGTTCTCATCTGACTGACCTCCTCTGTAGGCCTACATCAGACGATGAATTAGACTGATTCCTCTCCACACGTTCTTCAAGCGTGACTTCAACCTTTCCGGCGTTGGCGCGCAGATTGCAGACAACTTCAGGTTTGAATTTCACATCATGGCTTAGAACAACCTTTCCCTGAGTTAGAATCCAGACTCTACATCCATCCCTGTCGTTCACGTACCCAACCAGATGTCCAAAAACAGCTTTGTCGTCGAACTTTGATCGAAAATTCTTGTCGATATGCACGTAGCATTCTGTTCCGAAGATCTTCAGATGACTGAGACTTCCCACTGGTCGTCCATACCACAATTCATAGGGAGATTTGTTTTCAATGGATGACTTCCCAGTGCGATTAAGGAGGTACACCGCAGTGTTGCAGGCTTCAGCCCAAAGTTGTTTCGTTAACTTGCTGGGATTCAGCATAGATTTTGCGCAGTCCACAACCGTCCGATTTTCACGTTCCGCAACTCCGTTTTGTTGTGGTGTGTACGGCGTAGTAATGCTGTGTTCTATGCCTCTGATTGCGAGTAGTTCAGAAACCTTCTTGTTATCAAATTCTTTTCCTCCATCACACCTGAACAGCTTCACGACGTGTCCATTTGTTTTGGCTTCATTCAGGAACTGTTCCAGAACGGTGTACACTTCACTTCTGTGCTTTAAAAAGAAAACTCGTCGAAACTTGCTGAAATCATCCTTGAAACATACGTAGTAGCGTGCCTTTCCAAGAGATTCAGTAGACATTGGTCCATTCACATCGGCGTAGATTTGTTCACCGGTGGCTGTTGGTCGATTCATTCGTGTCTTGAATGACAGTCGATGAATTTTTCCCAGTGCACATCCATCGCAGAAATCCTCTTTACACATGTCTACATTGATGTTCATCTGCTTCAGTACATTCTTGACATGCGCTTTGTGTTGATGACCAAATCGTTCATGGTAGATCTGCAGTTTGTCCGACGATGTAGCTAAATTCACTTGAATGGGTTGTGCCGGTTTCACGACGCGCATGTCAAGTACATACAGACCATGACTCACACGTCCAGCCATCATCGCCTTTCCAGTAACCTTGTCTTAAATTCTAACAGTTAGGTCGTCAAGTCTTGCACAAAAACCTTTCCTTGCAGCAGCCTTCACAGAAAACAGATGAGCCATTGCATCGGGAACATACAAAACTTCAGTCATCTCAGCACTCAGCCAAGCGTTGTTCAGCCGCACTTGAATGTTTACAGTTCCTTTGCCGTGAGCTAGCATGCTCACACCTCGTTTTCCTAGCAAAATCTTCTCTGGAGCAGCAAACTTGACGTATGTTGTAAAATACTGTTTGTTCGCGGTGATGTGATTTGTGGCGCCACTGTCGCAGTACCACTCGTCGGCTTGAACAAAGTCGCCGTCTAACGCACTCATAGCATGTGTCAGAAACGAAGCATTGTTCTCCTTATTTTTGTCTCTAGTGTCACCCTCTTTCTTCTTCACTGGACATTCACTTGCCCAATGGCCCAATTCCTTACATTTGAAACATGGAAACTTCTGCTTTACTCGTTGAACATTTTCCTTCGACTTGTCATCAGCGCTGCCTTTGCCACTGCCATACAGGGAATGCTTCTTGGGAGCACTACGTACCACAAACGCAGTCGATTCCACGTTTCCTTGGTCACGCAGTTCAATCGTGCACAATTTTTCAATCAACAAGTTCACAGTTTGATTTTCCGTCGGAATCGTATCCCACACATCCTTGAAATTATCATATTCTTTTCCCAGCGTGGATAAAATTCGACCGTTCAAAATCCTTTCAGATAACGTGTTTTCGTTGTGCTTTTGTAGTTCGTCGTTCAGATCCTGATAAAGCTTCTGTAACTTCGCGACATGGGTGCTGATGTCCTCCTTGTCGTCACGTGTCACTCGGAAGAATGACTCGATCAACATGTTCAGTCGTTGCGTACTGCTTCGTTCGAACCGTGCGCTCAATTTTGTCCAAATTTCACTGGCATTGGTGCACGTCAACACGAGCTCGGCAACAGATTTTCCTAGCGCACCTGCTAGCAAACTGGCCACTTTCGCGTCTTCTTTCAACCACTGCTTATATGCCGGTTTTTGTTGCGCAGTTGCATCTGCCGGCAACACAGGACACTTTTTCGAACCATCAACAATATTTTCCAATTCATATGACCGCAAAACCATCAACACATTCCATTTCCACTTAGCCCAGTCTTCAGGTCCTTCAAGTTTATCCACTTGAACTTTGTAGTCACTGCCGGCTGCCATTTTGAGGTTATCCTTACTCACAAAAAAAAAAAATACAGCACGTGTTCCACAAGCGCTCAGCTTCGGATCCACTCACGAGATAATACCACTTACACGTGGCCTGGGCCCATAACCTGTTAGTTTTAATGTAAATCTTTATTTATCAAGTGAGAAATACAATACAAAATACAAATCATCTTTTGAGATGCTTGTCACATGTCACGCGAACACGCACAGACTTTGCACAGACTCGTATTTTGTTCTCTTCTTCATTGTACATGTATATTTCACCAGGTGGCGCTACTGTGCTATTTTTCTTTCAAATATTAACAGATAGCGTTAACCCAAAGAAGACACGCACCCTTAAGATATATCTACAGACTAGTTACTGATAGTATGACCATTGAAGATGAGAATTATTTGGAGACCAAGAGGCAATCCAAATATTATGTTATCGAGGGAGACATAGTTAGCAAGTATGTTGATGCCAAACACTCTAAAGTCAGAGTAGTGATCCAACAAAATTGATTATACTAGTTATTCGGCTTGTACATAAATGTATTGGACACGGAGGTGTCGATAAGACGTATAACACCGCCCAAGAAAAGTTCTATTGGACGAACATGAGAGAGGTGATCGCTAATGTCATTAAATCATGCGAACTATGCCAGAAAAACAAGTACGCGTCAGGATTGTTAAAAGAGAAGCCGAAAGCAATTATCCCCACAAAACCACTGGAATTATTCAGTCAGGATATATTTGGACCTGCACCGAAGAGCATAAGAGGAAATCAGTACATATTAGTAACCATGGACGGGTTTTCTAAGATTGTCATGCTAAATCGTATGCAAAAAGCTACTTCAAAGTCTGTTATATACCATCTAGAGAAGAACATAACTCCGAAGCTTGGAAAACCGGAGATATTATTGACAGATCATGCAACGCAATATACCTCTGTAAAATTTTATTATGCTATGGCAAGATAAGGGATTAATCTCATATTTAGTTCTATCATAAATCCCGAATCTAATCATACAGAACGCTTGATAGAGATGGCGAAGTATGAAAGACTGTATAGTTCCGATAACCACCAGAACTGGGTGAAGATTGTACCTCTAATTGAGTTATGAATGAACAACACTCGCCATGAAAGCTCCAACGAAATTCCCGTTACGCTTCATTTCGGAGAGAAACCAATTCGACCTTGGAACGGAATTTTTAACATTCAGGAAGATACCGATCCTCCGATGAAAATAAGAATAGAGTCAGCAAGAGACCATCTCAATAAGCAAGCAGAGAAAAGGTTGAAAAGAGGACAAGGAAAACGGTGTAGTCTACCATTGAAAGTAGGAGAACTTGTGTTGATTCGTTCTAATGTAAAGGCTGATATTTCCAGGAAGATCTTTACCAAGTTCTCGAGTCTCTATAAAGGCCCGTTTAAAGTAGACAGAGTGTTTGGAAACAACTGCTACAGGATTGTAAGGATTGACGCTAATCGCCTCTTAGGAAATTTCAACCACTCAAAACTGAAGAGATATTACCCAAATGTTCAATGATGGATGAAATACGGCTCAAATGCATTAAATGTATGTATTAATAAAGAAAGTATATGCTACACTTTATTTATGGAGTCAACGAGAAATTGAACCCGTATTTATAAGGCTCAGGATATGTCACAAGTCAGGCATCGAACTGTAAGAATATATGTTCTGAAATAAGGGACTGTATAGGCCGCCCGCATTATTTACTGGAATCTCCGACCGCAAGCGAGCCCGCTAGCAGAGTTGAATGTTTTATCTGTCTATCCTATAAGTAAAGCCTTGCGCTGATGCGGATATCCGCGGATAAACCCGCGGATATCCGCAAATATTTTCGCCACGCGGATATAGTTTGTATCGCTGTGCGGATAGCGGATACGCTGCGGATAATGTTTCGAGTAAATTTGCGGATAGTCTTTAGAATGCAAACTTACGTTAATATTACATATTTGATAAGCCAATCTATTGCACTTAGGCCTATAGACGAGAAAATCATTTTACTCATATGCTTTCAACTACATTTTATTAAGTACCGAAGCCTATGTTTGTAGTAGATGGTCTTGACATCTCATCATCATCATCATCATCATCAATTCTCACTGCCATTATTACTATACGCACGAGACATAATGCTGTCAATAAGCTTGTTAGTTCATCGTGGTGACAACATTAACATTCCTCATGTCAGCTACTTCGCCATCTAAGTATCCTGGAAGATCGGGATCCAAGTTTATCTGTAGATTTATTTCCAACTTGTCACTGAAGCACGTTGGCTGTGATATTGCAACATCAACTATGCGAACATGGATGGGTCAAGAAGCAGAAGGATGATGACTGACTTGGAATTTCCGGCCAAATATCAATCACTTTCTCCAAGTGTAAAGATATGTTCACGTAGTGAATGTTACCGCGACCGTGAGTATGAACATAATTTCACCAACATGGATAAACTATCTATTAAAATAAAACAAGGTGAATATTCAATAGCGCGTGAAACAAAGCTCAAGTCAACGATATGGCAGACATTTGGTTACGTTTTCAATGGAAACGATTTTCAATGGAAACGAAAAGGTGAACGATATAGAGATGTTTTACCAGTAAAAAAAAGTGTATTCATACTCAGGACACAAATCGGGCAATCAAACTTACTGAGGCACAAGTGCGAAAGTAGCCAAAAAAGTATAGCCAATTTTTTGTCTAAAGCGGAGGTCAGGGAACCAGAAGTCCCTTGGAAGTTCCTTGCAATGAAGCAAATTGTGAGGAACGACTTTCTCCTCAAATGTCTAAATGTGTTGGTTTAACACGTTATACTTGATCTAATAAATTAAACATAATATTGAAATATCAGCGGATGGGAATAAAAGTCATGCGGGTGCGGGGCGGATGCGGATAACAGGCGTGCGGTTGCGGGGCGGATGCGGATAACAGTCGTGCGGATGAGAGGCGGATGCGGATAACAGTCGTGCGGATGTGGGGCGGATGGCGGATAACATTTTGTTCATCCGCGCAGTGAAGAGGAGAGTTTTGTAGTGTGAAATATTTAACATGGCATAAATGGGATTTAGCTTGATCAGGAATATGACAAGTTAGCAAGTCGTCAGTGATACTTTCGAGCAGAAAACCAGTTCTGTAGATCACGTGGAAGACGGAGGAAAGAGGTCACCTTGGCACGCGCGGATTTTCTCCGGCACGCTTTGCACACGAGACCAACGCGAGGAAATTAAAACAATAGAGATCACATGACTGAATATAACCAATCAGAATATTATATTTGGCGGAGAACAACATATTAATAATTACTTGGAAATATTTTTAGAAGAAATTTAATGTCAGAAATCTGTTCGAAATTAAAAATAAATCACATCGATATGAATAAAAAATTTTACGATGAATGCTAATTATGGAGATATTAAGCTATGAAGTACACCTTCATTGTCTGACGCTATCGATGCCATTTTTATATTGACAGGAGGAGAAAGGGCAGAGCGTCAGTGGGGTCACTCCATTTCTAGCATCGATTGAGTTTTGATGTGATTCTTGAGTTCAGAAATTATAACGCGTGGAAAGTACAGGAGAGTTGACGGACGAGTCGTCATCACCTTCGGTCAAGCTACATCGAAGCTCCGATGAAATACATATTCGACAGAAAGGACTTAGTAATATTTGAAGCAGCGCACAATTGATTGAAAATTCTACCAAGTGAATTCGACATATAATTGATATAACAATAAGTCTACGCACATAGTTCAACATCTACAAGGAAGAACAATATATATTTCAAAGCTACGAGAGTTGATAGAAAAATAAGCAGATTCTACATTCTACAATATTGAAGTATTTCGAGCATTTACGAAATATTTTCAAATTATAAAGAATCTGGAGTCAAGAGGAAGTTGAACATGGTTTACTCGACAGAAGCTATGATGACATATTAAACCATTAAGGGGTACTAGCCTACTTCAATATGTGGGTTCCATGAGTAACATAGCTATACGCCGACGCACATGCAAGAAGAGTGAAAACTTAACATCCCTAATCCACTAACGTCACTACAGCAAATAACCTTAAAATGAGTTTCCTTTATTATCTCGGAAATGTCATTGATTACAAGCAATTATCTACATTCACCGAAGACCTTCGAGATTGGTGCCGATTGAAGATGATCATTAGAAGCCACCTCGGCTCTGAAGCGTACGAGAGTGAAGAGTTCGAATCCCAGGAGAAGGCAGGGGACGAGATTGGACCGTCTTCACGCAAGCGGGGACAGGAGCAGCACGGAGGAACGAGAACGCTTGGCTGGCACGTGCCCTAGCTCGAGCCGACCAAACAGCTGTTCGCAAGTCGCACGCGCTGTACTACGGTACGCAATGCTTCAAAGGATCCGGTAAACAGAAGAGATATTTCGGGCAGAAGGTATTTGAGTGCTTCGACTGTATTTAGTAGTTATTTTGCTATGTTGTAGATACTCTTGACATGACCGTATTTTGTATGGCTAATTGACATTTTTCTTGTTTGATTGTTTAATAGTTTGGTTTAGTATTTTTATTGATTAAATTTTCACGTAGATATTCTAAAACGTCTCGTTTACGATTTTGACGTGTAGTAAATTTTAGTCGTCGTCGTTATTTGATTATTATTATTATTTCGCATGGCATAAAGGATACATTTGTTACAAATAAGGTGAAAAACTTAATTGCTAGTATAAACAGTTGAGAGATGCAGTTAATTGTGGATTTTAAGAATAAGGATTGAAGGTACGTTTACCGTGTGTTGTGCTACACTTCACGTGGTGAGTGCTTTGTTTCTAAGATTGTAAATGCTTTTATTTGATTGAAAGATGAAGTTATGCTATTCTCGTGCATATGAAACACTATGCAGTTTGATATCTGTTCTTGTTATTAAATGGTCGGAGTGAATTGTGAACTCGCAAGGGAGGAGTTGGGTAGGGCAGGCCGAAGCTTGTCATGAAGCTTTGTGGACGTAATCGTCGCACTGTGGGAGGACGGCGTGCGGAGTGTCAGACGCCGGATTGAACTGCAAAGCTCCGAAATCATGTGGCGAATCTCTCATATAAAGCAATGGGAAGTAGCGAGTACCGTAAATGTTGGAATGGACAGCCCTGATGGCCCAAGCACTCAAGGCCGGTGGGAAGCATCCGCTTGCTCCAGTTAGCATAAACGCCCCACCTCGCTACTACTTCGAGTGCCACAGGGATGCCCAGCTCCTCCAATCGTCATGCCTGCGTACCAGGATGTCAGGTACGATTTCAGAGCCTTGCAGTTCAATGTGGCGGCTGATTTTCCGCACGTTGTCCTCTTATAGTGCGGCGATTGCGTCCGCAGGGTTTTGGGATAGGGTTTGACCTCTCTTACCTGATGCTTCCCTTGTAAGCTGACTCCCGCGCAGTTGCCAACTCCACTGTTCGCACTGAACAATTAAATGACAGTCACTGAACTTTCGAACTACGCAAGCAAACTTGAAGGTCTATCACCACTTACAATATCTTAACAAGAAAAAATCATATTTATCTAACAAATCTTGACAAAACTCAGCAATCTTTCTGGGTTTGTGCCGTGATGTGTGTGGGGTTTCACCTAGGAACACAAAGTGGCCAACTGTGCACTACCTCCCATCTTCTGAAGCGCACAAAGAGCCCGCTGATGAGCCAGCTTGGTGTCCTAGGTCCCCACACGGGACACGGCACAGACCTGGAAGAATTGCTGAGTTTTAATTCACTGGCCGTGAAAGCCAATGTACCATATTTTTTGGAAGCCTTCATAGGGAGGTGAAAGCCTACTTGAGCTCTTAGCTCTCGCAGTAAAGAAACGCTAGTGCGCTTCATAAGAAGAGAGATAGTGCAAAGTTCGCTATTCCTGTGAGGGTCTGGACACGGACACCATGAGCCCGCTGAAGAGCCAGCCTGGTGTTCCTAGGTGAAACCCCACACAGGACACGGCATAAACCAAAATAAATTGCTCAGTTTTAATTCACTGGCCGTGAAAGTCAATATACCATCTTTTTTGGAAATCTTGACTAGTGTAATTACTGCTGCAACTAAATAAGTGTATATATTGTAAATACCATCATCACCCATGCTTGTAGACAGAGATCAACAGCCTGACTGTAAAGGATCTGATGATGCTCATTTGACAAGTGAAACATGTCATCCTAGAGTTTCTCCTGCTTCTGCAATCCGTAACAAATATATTTAATTCACATGTAATTTGTAATGTTGAAGACATTTCTTAGCCAAGTAGCGGTCCCCATCTTAGCAAAATCGTAAACTTAAGCAATTTTCTCAATTGTGGCAAAACGTGAAGGACTAAAAGGCTCGGAAATGTTTCAAATTGTCAGTCTTAGAGAGCTCTATCAAATAAAAAAAAAAAAAAATTCAAAAATCTCATTCTGACCTAAATGCAGTTCAGGAAAAAGACCCTAAAATTGCTTGTTTCTTTACTCGTTTTATTTTAAATTCAAATGCTAGCCCAAATAACTTATTCACATAATTCTTTCTTTAATGTGTTCCTTGGTTCAGACCCTCTGGTGATTGATGATTTTTTGAAAAAAATTCATACCGGAAGTAGTTATAAGGGCTTACGTGAAACTTCATTGGCTCGCACTAGCTCTCGTAGAGGTAGAAAAGGCAAACTGCTAATCCAAACGTCCGGATAGGGTTGAGTTTCATTGACTCACACTAGCACACGTAGTGCTAGAAAAGGCAAAATGCTAATCTAATCGACCGGACATGGTTGAGTTTCCGGTAAACAATCATCAGTCTACCGCATGTCATCATGCTTGCACCTTGTAAGAAACGTTTAGTGTGTCCTTTACGTTTGGAAAAGTGGAGAAATCAACGAAAATTAATTACAAATGTACCAACAATAAGATTCAGTGATGAACCGGGTACGGGTCTATGACATTAAAAGATGTTTTCAACATTGAGTTGCTTGCCTGAAAGATTTTTTTTTCTTACAGGATTAGGGAACACTCCTTATAGGCTAATTGGCTACTATCGCGTTGACCGACTGAAAAGCATTACATTTCAATTCCCAAGGCAACACTGAAAAATGCCTTCCAACACTACTAGCCTTTTTATTATTGTTGTTATCATTATTATTTTTCATTTTCACACTCATTATACTTAATTATATATATATTAATTCATTTTCAATGACCAATCTAAATTGTTGTTTTATTTGATTGACGTTCTATTGTAATAACCTTTCGTCATATATTCATACTTGTGGGAAAGTGGCCAGTGGATTTGGATACAAAAACATACCTAACTAATTACAAATGGGTTAACAGTGTGCCATCCATTACAATCCTTGGCGTTATCATATAAGACTGTGTGGCTGCCGCTATGGATCCAAATACGCCGTAGACATGCTTGTGCCCTTTTTATGTGTTTCTATCCTTTTCATGTATAGATTTATATAACCTTTTGTTTTCCATTTCCTATTCTAGAATGTGCAGTAAGTATGTAGTTAGTTTTAGTTGTAAGTATGTAGTTAGTTTGTTTATTAGATATATGTCATTTTTCTATTCGACTGTGGTGTGTGAGTGTGTCTGGTGGCAGTTGCATTGTTTATTAGATATAGTTCTTTGTTTCATTAGACTGTGATGTGTGAGGGTGCATGTGAGTATGCCTGGTGACAGACTGTTTTAGTGGTAGTATTTGTTGTTGGTGGAACTTAAGTATTTTTTTCGATAGTAGAATTTTGTTATTTATTTGTTAGTAGAAGGTTAGTATTTTTGTTAGAAGAATTGCTCTTTACTTATTCTGAAAGGGAGTAGCAGCCTTTCAGAATAAATCAATTCTTTACTTGTCTTATAGACGGTTAAGATATTGATAATACAAGCCAACTAATGCCTACACTCCGTTCTGCTGCACGGCTGAAAGCAAAGGGAAACTACAGCCGTAATGCTATTCCCGAGGATATGCACCCCTCTATGCGTAATTACATGAGATGATAGCCTCCTCCCTAGTAAAATTTCAATCCGGAGGTAAACTATTCCCCCGTTCGGATCTCCGGGTGGGGACTACTCGAGAGGGGGTTAACATCACAGAAGTAACAAAGAGGAAATCTGACATTCTACGGATCGGAGCGTGGAATATTAGAAGTCTGCTAGGAAGTGGAAGGTTAGAAAACGTAGAAAGGGAAATGGATATGTTGAGGTTGAATTTGGTTGGGATTAGTGAAATGCGCTGGCAGGAAGAACAGGACTTTTGGTCAGGTGACTATAGGGTCATTAGCACTAAATCAAACAATGGCCAAGCAGGGGTTTGTCTCATATTGAGTAGGAAACTTGGAGAGCGGGTGGAATATTATGAGCAATATAGTGAACGGATTATTGTAGCAAAAATCAATACTAAACCTACGTGCACCACAGTGATACAAGTCTATATGCCTACCATTCAAACTGATGATGAAGATGTTGAAAAGGTCTACGAAGAAATAGATGAAATTATGAGGTATATCAAGGGTGATGAAAATGTTATAGTAATGGGAGATTGGAATGCTGTGGTTGGAAAAGGGAGACAAGGGAAGATAGTAGGAGATTTCGGATTAGGTGAAAGGAATGATCGAGGAAGCAGGCTGATAGAATTCTGCACCGAGCATGAGTTGGTCATAGCTAACACCTTATTCAATAACCACAATAGAAGAATATACACATGGATGAGACCAGGAGATACAGGGCGTTACCAAATCGACTTCATTATGGCCAAGCAGAGGTTTCGAAACCAGATTTTGGATTGTAAAACATATCCTGGTGCTGACATAAACTCTGACCACAATCTGGTTGTTATGAAATGCAGATTAAAGTTGAAGAAACTGAAGAAAAGTCAAAAGCCAAAAAGGTGGGCAATAGACAGACTGAAAGTGACGGATGTAAACGAACGATTCAAGAAGAGCATAAAGGAAGGACTATTGAAAAGCCCTAAACAATCTTCAATTGCAGACGAATGGGCACTTTTGAAGAAAGAAATAACAACATCCGCAGAAGAAAATATTGGTAGGAAAGAAAGAATAGGTAAAACACCGTGGATTACTCAGGATATTCTAGAATTTATGGATGAAAGGCGGAAACACAAGAATGTAAGAGATTAAAAGGGGAAAGCAGAATACAAACGTCTGAGAAATGAGGTTAACAAGAAGTGCAAGAAAACGAAAGAAGAATGGTTCAAAGAGAAATGTGCAGGTATAGAAAATTGTCTGAAATTAGGAAAAGTAGACACAGCTTATCGAAGGATTATGAATACTTTTGGGGAAAAGAAAACTAAGTGCTGTAATATTAAGGACTCAAATGAAAAGCCTCTAACAGATAGGGAAGAAAAGGTTGAGAGATGGAAAGCTTACATAGAGTGTTTCTATAAGGAAAAGGAGATTGAGAATCATGTAATGGAAAGGGAGGAGGAAATTGATGAGGATGCAAAAGGAGATTTAATATTCAGATCAGAATTTGACAGAGCATTGGAGGACTTAAGCAGGAACAAAGCACCAGGCATAGATGATATACCGATTGAGTTGCTACGCTGCATAGGATATGAAGGTCTGATCAGGTGTGTAGGATTTATGAGACAGGTGAGGTACCCCCTAATTTCAATAAGAATGTTATTATCCCTATACCAAAGAAAGTGGGAGCTGACAGATGTGAAGATTACCGTACAATCAGCTTGATTACTCATGCTTCAAAGATCCTGTCTGGAATAATTTACAAGTCAGATAGAAACGGAGTTGGGTGAAGACCAGTTTGGTTTCAGGAGAAATGTAGGAACTCGGGAAGCTATACTAAGTCTTAGGCTGATTTTGGAAGGTAGAATAAGCAAAGATAAGAGAACGTTCATGGCATTTGTAGACTTAGAAAAGGCTTTTGATAACGTTGATTGGACTAAATTGTTTGGCAGTTTGAAAATGATTGGAATAAAGTACAGGGATAGGAGGGTGATATACAATCTATACAGAAACCAGACAGCAGTCATTCGAGCTGAAGTACATGAGAGAGAGAAGCTGGTATTCAGAAAGGTGTAAGGCAAGGCTGCAACTTATAACCCATACTTTTCAATCTTTACATTGAACAAGCAATGAAGGAAATTGGAGAAAAATTTCAAGTGGGAGTGAAGATTCAAGGAGAAATAATTTCAACTCTGAGATTTGCTAATGACATCGTCATCTTGGCCAACACTTCTGAGGATTTGAATGAGTTTTTGAATGGTATAGACTCCGTCTTACGGAAAGAATACATGATGAAAATTTATCATTGTAAATCAAAAATACTGGAATGCAGCCGAAATAAATCAGAAACCTCTATGGACATCAAATTGGCAGGTGAAAAGCTGAAGGAAGTAGGAGACTTCTGTTACTTAGGAAGCAAAATAACCAGTATTGGACGAAGCAAAGAGGATATAAAAAGTAGGTTGACTCAGGCAAGGAAAGCATTTCTAAGAAAAAGGAATCTGTTGACATCGAATATAGATTTAGGTATTAGGAAGTCATTTTTGTAAGCCTTTGTCTGGAGCGTGGCACTCTATGGAAGTGTAACTTGGAATATTGGTGCATCAGAAAAGAGGAGAATTGAAGTATTTGAAATGTGCTGTTACAGGAGAATGATGAAGATCAGATGGGTAGATAGGGTTACAAACGAAGAGGTATTAAGACGAGTGGGAGAGGAGAGTTGTTTCAGGCGACTGCTAATGAAGAGAAGAGATAGTTTAGTAGGACACATAATAAGACACCCAGGAATAGCAAGCTTAGTTATGGAAGGAAGGGTTGAGGGCAACAACTGTAGGGGTAGACCAAGGTTAGAATATGTTAAACAGATTCCCTCCGATGTAGGGTGTGGTAGCTATGTATAGGACAGGGAGGCATAGAGCGCTGCATCAAACCAGTCAAAAGACTGAAGACTCAAACAACAACAACAAACAAAATGAATAGAATTTCTGACGGGGAAGAAGTTACAAGCATTACAAATGGATGTCCAACGAGTTTAACCAATTCACTGCCTCATCTGTAGCCTCCCACTGAACCTCCTTATCGGGCATGTGATAAACCGTATGTGGCACTTCACTGCAATCGCAGGCTGGACTGTCGATCATCTTCCACTTATGCCTCCAATACTGTCATCTAGCATGTCGGGTTCTTAGTCGATTTAGTGACGTCCAAGTTTTTCGGGATAATTTGAAACCAGGTGGGCGTTGACTTAGATCCAGAATTAGATGGTATTTGTCTGGATTCGAGGAAACCCTATTGTTGCGCCATGCTTGACAGACATTAAATTGCTGTTGAACCAATTCCTCACCTAGTAACCAGGGAGGTTTCCTAGATGTCCATCTGAGATGTGGTTGAAAAATGTCCTGATGAATTGGTAATCTTTACAGTATTTTTCCCATTCTTTCGTCAGTGCCAATTGTTTACGGAGGCGAGGAGGCGGAATGTTTGAGAAGACCGGTAACCAATCCAGAGGTGTAGATCGGATGGTACCTGATCTAGTCCTCATAGTATCATTCAGCTAAGTATCAATTTTCTGTATATGAGCGCTATTTAACCACACAGGACAGCAATATTCGGCCACTGGGTATACTAGGGCAAGAGCTGTTCTTCTAATAAGAGTTGATGCAGTTACACCCCATCCTGACCCAGACAATTTGTGAAGAATATTGTTTCGGGCTTTGACTTTAGCAGATATTCTGCTTAAATGTTCTTTGTAAGTTAGAGTTCGATCAAGGACAACACCAAGGTATTTTGCGTGAGGATTGCACTTCAATAGTTGACCATTAAAGTGAACTTGGGGAGAATAACTTGCTATCTTGTGACGCAGGTGGAAACAGCTAACTTCAGTTTTGGAGATGTTTGACTTTAGATGATTAGTGTTGAAGAACTTGCTCACTTCCAGGAGATCTTCCGAGAGGATAGCTCCCGCTGTTTAAAATCATGGGATTGAGCAGCAATGGCTAAATCATCGGAATAAATGAACTTTCGAGAAGTGGTAGATGGTAAATCAGCTGTGTATGTATTAAACTTTAGGGGTGCAAGCACTGAACCCTGTGGTAGTCCATCATTAAGTCTAAAGGATCGGCTTATATTACCGTTTAAATGCACTTCAAACATTCTGTTACACAGCATATTATTCAAGAGGATTGCAAGGGACTTACTTGGGTCTATCTTCAAAAATTTAAGAATCATACCTTTGCGCCAGACAGTATCATCCGCTGATGTCAAGTCTACAGACACAACGATTGTCTTCTTCCGGTCTTGGAAGCCTTTCTCAATGTGGGTAGTTAGAGCCAACACCTGATCAGGACAGCTTAGATTGTTATTTGATATTGTTAAGTTATTCGAATCTCTATGGGTATCCATGTTTGATAAGTAGTGTAATATTTTAAAATACTTTTTATATAATACTTTGTTGAAAGTATATTTTCATATACGTCAATTTTGATTGGAAGAAATATTTTTAATAATTATTTTAATAACTATTTGCAGTCAATAAATTATTGATTTAGCTCTGTTGAGAACATCAATATGTTTAAGGGGAGTACGTATGGCGAAATTGGTCAAAAAGTTACATTTTCCGATTATTATCCCTTTTAAAAGTACTTGATCTCTCCTGAATAATTTGATGCATCATTTGTCGAAAAATTCCAATTGGAAGTGTGTTTTTTATTATTTCAAAGTTATTAGAGCAAACGTAAATATAAGTAGCCTACATTCAGTCGTTATGCAGACACTTCCTTAAATATCTGTATCTCTGGAATGTTCAATCTAGAAGACGTTTCCATGGAAATGATCATGTGACTGGATCTGAATCCAATGCTAATCCCTAAACTAACGTAAAAAGTACGTTTTTTAGCCTACTTTCGATTTTTGCAAAAAATGAAAGTAGACTTATGAGATCAACACAGGGCGGAAAAAGTGTGTCTGTCTGTGTGTGTGTGTGTATGTGTGTGTGTGAGTCTGTGTGTGTGTCTGTGTGTGTGTCTGTGTGTGTGTGAGTGTGTGTACTCTGAATGTCTGTCCCCCCTATCAATTCGAACACGGTGAATGCGAATTGAACGAAATTTGGTACAAGGGTAGCACTAGCAAAGGACACCTCAGTGTCATGTTTTATATCGCCGCCATCTTGACGGAAACGTAATGGCGGCCACACAAATGTTCAAAGCTTAAATCAAATTACGACTAACCTAATCATCCGATCTCTACCAAATTTTGCAACAACATACCTTTATGGGGGAAGCATCCTTTGACCAAACTAATAAGTCATCAGCGTAATAGTTTGCAGATGGCGGCCATCTTTGTGTGAAAATCGATTCCCCCTATTAATTCGAACACGGTGCAAACGAATGGAACGAAATTTGGTACAGAGGTAGTACTAACAAAAGGCACCTCAGTGTCATGTTTTATATCGCCGCCATCTTGACGGAAACGTAATGGCGGCCACACAAATGTTCAAAGCTTAAATCAAATTACGATTAACCTAATCATCCGATCTCTACCAAATTTTGCAACAACATACCTTTATAAAGGAAGCATCCTTTGGCCAAATAACTAGGTCATTAGCCTAATGGTTTGCGGATGGCGGCCATCCTTGTGTGAAAATCAATTCCCCCTACTAATTCAAACACGGTGAAACCAAATGGAACGAAATTTGGTACAGAGGTAGCACTAGCAAAGGGCACCTCAGTGTCATGTTTTATATCGCCGCCATCTTGACAGAAACGTAATGGCGGCCACACGAATGTTCAAAGCTTAAATCAAATTACGATTAACCTAATCATCCGATCTCTACCAAATTTTGCAACTACATACCTTTATGGAGGGAGCATCCTTTGACCAATCTAATAGGTTATTAGCCTAATAGTTTGCGGGTGGCGGCCATCTTTATGTCAAAATTGATTCCCCCTATTAATTCGAACACGGTGGAACCGAATGGAACGAAATTTGGTACAGAGGTAGCACTAGCAAAGGGCACCTCAGTGTCATGTTTTATATCGCCACCATCTTGACTGAAACGTAATGGCGGCCACACGAATGTTCAAAGCTTAAATCAAATTACGATTAACCTAATCATCCGATCTCTACCAAATTTTGCAACAACATACCTTTATAGAGGAAGCATCCTTTGGCCAAATAACTAGGTCATTAGCCTAATAGTTTGCGGATGGCGGCCATCTTTGTGTGAAAATCAATTCCCCCTATTAATTCAAACACGGTGAAACCAAATGGAACGAAATTTGGTACAGAGGTAGCACTAGCAAAGGGCACCTCAGTGTCATGTTTTATATCGCCGCCATCTTGACAGAAACGTAATGGCGGCCACACGAATGTTCAAAGCTTAAATCAAATTACGATTAACCTAATCATCCGATCTCTACCAAATTTTGCAACTACATACCTTTATGGAGGGAGCATCCTTTGACCAATCTAATAGGTTATTAGCCTAATAGTTTGCGGGTGGCGGCCATCTTTATGTCAAAATTGATTCCCCCTATTAATTCGAACACGGTGGAACCGAATGGAACGAAATTTCATACAGAGGTAGCACTAGCAATGGGCACCTCAGTGTCATGTTTTATATCGCCACCATCTTGACTGAAACGTAATGGCGGCCACACGAATGTTCAAAGCTTAAATCAAATTACGATTAACCTAATCATCCGATCTCTACCAAATTTTGCAACTACATACCTTTATGGAGGGAGCATCCTTTGACCAATCTAATAGGTCATTCGCCTAATAGTTTGCGGATGGCGGCCATCTTTGTGTCAAAATCGATTCTCCCTATTAATTCAAACACGGTAAAACCGAATGGAACGAAATTTGGTACAGAGATAGCACTAGCAAAGGTCATCTCAGTGTCATGATTTATATCGCCGCCATATTGACGGAAACGTAATGGCGGCCACACAAATGTTCAAAGCTTAAATCAAATTACGATTAGCCTAATCATCCGATCTCTAGCAAATTTAGCAAAAATATACCTTTATGGAGGGAGCATCCTTTGACCAAACTAATAGGTCATCAGCCTTATATTCTGCGGATGGCGGCCATCTTTGTGTGAAAATCGATTCCCCTTATCAATTCGAACACGGTGAAACCGAATGGAACGAAATTTGGTACAGAGGTAGCAATAGCAAAGGGCACCTCAGTGTCATGTTTTATATCACCGCTATCTTGACGGAAACGTAATCGCGGCCACCCAAATGTTAAAAGCTAAAATGTAATTACGACCAACCTAATAATCTAGTCTCTACCAAATTTTGCAACACCATATCTTTATGTGGGAAACATATTCAGACCAAACTGCAAGAACATCAGCCCAATAGTTTGCAGATGGTGGCCAAGTATGTGTGCAAATCGATTCCCCCTATCAATTCAAACACGGTGAAACCGAATTGAACGAAATTTGGTACAGAGGTAGCACTAGCAAAGGGCACCTCATATTCATGTTTAATATCCCTATAGCACGTTGTATTTCAACAAGCTACTACAACCAACATTCAATCATACTCCTTGAAAAGAACAAAGAGTTATAACAATACCCATGCATTTAGGAGAAAGTAGGCTATATGTTCTTTACTGAACATCTTGTTTTATTATAGGTAGTCTATACGGACACGCCCACTAGTGCTTTGAAGAGTAAACAAGGAGACTTATTTATTCATAAAGAACAACATGTAAATTGTTTAGGTTATGTTTAATTGTATTAGAGTCCCATGGCATAGTGATACTCGTTAAATCATGCACCACGACCGCGTGAGCACCTGCAGCACATCCGAAGATCGTAGGTTCGAATCCCGGTGCTGACAATAGTTATCTTGAGTGAGGCATTTCCCCGGGGTTTTCCACACTCCTTCCAGGCAAATGCAAATGCAAATGCCGAGATACCTTATTTGAAGTCCCGGGGCACCCTGTCCCTAATTCAGCTACACACGTAACTACAGTAATCCCATAAATACAGGTCATCAGACAAATTCAACACACACCCAACTACATGGGGCTGATGAACAAGATGTCCCAAGCCCCTTAATTAAATTAACAACAATCATATTTGAGTGTCTTAGGACGAGATTCACAAGTTGTTGTGTCAAGTAATGTTTGTGGTGGGCAAATTAGCATCTCTGAAGACATTTATCTGCAAGGACTGCAGTTGCTAACAATGGGTAATACAGTGGAGATTGCAACTTTGCAAGTCATTTTGGACTTTTCGAAAATGCAAGAATTATTTATTTGATAGTAATATTAGATTATTTTATGGAATGAGGTGCATAAAGAAAGGATTGACTGTTCCTGGAAGCTGGCATGCCTCCATATGTGAATTGACTCCAAGTCAAACTTTGAACTTGATTTCCCAAAAATAACTTCTGTAAATAAAAAGTGTGAAGGGTTAATTAATGTTTGTTGGACATTTGCTTGTTATGTTGCACTTTTTTTTGAATAAACATTAGCAGGCACTGCTTAGTTTGCCTGTTCCTTTTTATAGAACTTTACGATCTCCTTATTTAAAGGAGATCACAACACAAAAACACACATTTCGGTATTTATTGCTAAATATGCAACATGGAAATTTAATAATAATGCCGTTAATCCGGTGCCTCTACGTCCAACCGTTCTCAAGTTATGTGCGAAACTAGTGACTGCTCTTGACGTCACTGCTCTCTCGAGTCTACATAGCAGCCTTATTGCTGTCCTTTAGCTCGGGCAGTCTTTTTCCCGCACTACATCTGCTGCTGCCGTGTTCTTCTGTTGCCATTGTTAGTATTAGTCAAAAGACTTATAATGGATGTAAATAACATTCGTCCGTACCAGTTTGAGCCAGAACGAACGACATTTGCTGATGTCCATTCAGATAGCGATCATGAAATGGATGTAGTAAACACACAGGCCGAGCCGACATGCGAAATTGGTGTAAGTGTAATGAATGTACCATCATGGATACGAATGAAGAAAGTGTATGCTGTTGTGAATTAGACAATGTAAAAGCGGTGAAATCGGAAGAATTTATGTGTATAACAAGAAATCCCTCATTTTCAAGGCTTATTTTAGACCGCGAATTGTTGACAATGGCAAGGCATAACATGAGCTTAAAAACAATGAACAGGGCAAAGAAACGTTAACTGACAGCTTTAAATCCAACAAATAGAACTTGACGATTTATTTGTTACAGGCAGTTCACTTCCTGGGTAAATTCATGGACTGCGATTGGTAAAAATAACAGAATTGTCGTGCCATCATGTGTTGTCAACATTATAAAAAACACATTTCCGGAACCCAGTGGCACCTATGTGGGCTTCAAGCTGTAAATTCAAACAAAGGAAGGTAGATTGTAGTTCTACGTGACCGTGAATCGTGTGATTATGAGCCACGGGACCTCCTTTTTTTTGGTGGATTCCGAACCACAGGACATGGCATTTCACTTCGAAAATCTCACATGCATTGACCGGGGATGAAACCCAGACCACCTTGGTGAGAGGTCAACACCTTGACCGCTGCACCACCACGGCCACCGTAAATTAGAACAGTAGAATTATGTAAGAGTGTTCTAAGATTGTTTAATTTACGATAAATATACAGTAGATATATTATTTTGATATGCAGTAGGGTACATTATTTATTGTTACCGTACATGTGTAATCGTGAGAAGCACTTCTTCATCAGGTCGTCCTTGGAAGGTCGAGGTATTGGAGCGATGTTCTTAGGCAGTGACAGATCCATTGCTTCAGTTTCAGGTGAAGCTCTACTATAGTCAGTTTGTGAGAGGTTAATTTTGTTCATTATTGCCTTCTTCCATCCATCTTTTGACGCTTCGTATTTCTGTTTTATCACCCAGGCTCCTGTTGATTTTGAGCACTGAGTTTTGGTACCGACTTTCAATTTATTGATGTTCCAATTATAGACCAGTGCAGCAATCATTGACCTGAGCTTTAAGCCGCTGTACGAGAAATGAACTCTTTTAGGAGTGTATTTCAAACGAAGATTGTGATAAACTTTCTAGGTTTCCGGTGTGAACGTAGTGTTTTATATGTTCCACATCTTTTAAGAAAGATTTATCTGTAATTATTTTCTTCAAGGCTTCATATGCACTTCAATTTCCATTAATCCACATTTTCTTTCTCTCTTCTTCCTCTGTTAATGTATCGTGCTCACAGGATTTCCATTCACCGTTTTCTAACCACTTATGCTCATTTTTTACGTGGTGCAAAATTGACGTAAATTTAGCAATTAACACAGATCTGTTTCCATTACATGTTTGTGCTGCCCACCATAAATGATTATTTATACCGGCCTTCCACGCCTGATCTTCTGTATGCTTTTTATCGAGAGCTTTCATCTTATTCATTAAACTTTTTGATATGTGCCAAACGTCAAATTCATGTTCGATATCGGGATACTGCGTTCTCAGTAAATACCTTACTCCTTTGTGTCTATCGGAAAGAAAGAGTTCTATATTACAATTTTCTTCCTGTACAATCTTTGTTAACGCGGTTTCCAGCACTTTCAAGATCACCTTTCACCATTACTTTCTGAACAAGTTCGAAATGAGATATACAGCCTGTATTTATATCCATGAGCGAATACACTAAATATTTGGCTGAAAAGCCGGGAGAATCGTACTGGCCATCTCCGGCTAACCAAATGGGTTTGGCACTGCTTTTAAAACAATCAATAACCTTACTTCTTTCTTGATTCCAAGTGTCCTCCAACATAGGACCAGTTACTCTATGAATAATTCTATCATATACAGTTCGTGACATTATATGTACATTAATGGACTTGCAGAATGACCGAAAGGGTTCAAACAGTATGCCTGACAACAATAATGCTGATGCTATTAGGACATTTCCTTCCGGTTTCTTTCCTTCCATCGTGTGGCGGCCTTTACCAAAAATATCGGCGCGCGCCAGGCAAGTGAATAGGCTACTTGTGGAGTGGAAGTGAGCCTCGTGTTACAGAGGCGGGAGACGGACAACATGTTCAAATAAATACCATGGGTTAAAAACACAATAAAATAAGGAATGTATTGAAATAAAAATATGTACAAAACCGTGGAAAGCAAACATAAGACGAAAACACAAGAGAATGAACCCTCCTAACCTAACGATTCCCCACATGGCCAGTTTGGATACCAACGATTATGCATGGTAGTGTTCTGTCCCTGCGTTGGGGGATGGGATGAACAGGGGTGTGTGAATGTATAATTTTGGGGGTGGTTTCCGAAAAGGTGTAGTTTCCCGTAATTGGGGAGACTACTAGTGTAAGTGTTGGTGAGAGGATGTAATCTTATGGGGTACGATCCTATGGGGTGCGTCTACTCGTTAAGGGATGTATAATTATGGAAGGAGCTATTAACTTAGACTAGCAGTTAATTGTGAGCGAGTGCAAAGTCGGCATTTGGCCGCTAGCTGGCTGGCTGCTACGCGAATACAATGGAGTTCCTGACGGTGCAATTCCTGGCGTTCACGGTCAGGGGCAATTAGAAGTAAGAGCAGGTTGGGCGTAAGGATGTAAAGACAAGTGAAATGAGTACAAATGTGTGTGTTTGCTGACCAAGTATTTATTTGGTCAGTTATGGTGATCTGATGTCCCTTTTGCTAGTGGACAGGTGTAAAACAATGTGTTACAAATACAAGTGTGGGTTTGGGTGATGTAGTACAAAGTTACAAGGAGATCTGAGCACACTCTATTCTCACCTGGTAGTGACGTGCTGGCGTTGGAGCTGGAACTCGTGATGCAGAGCCGCCGGCCGCGATTAGATATTGGGCTTTCCTGGGGCCTACCTTTTAATGTCTCCCGAGCTGCTGACTTGGCGTTTCGTCACTGTTGGTGTTCCAGATTCCGGCGATAGTGTGTTTGTTTATGAGTGATGTAAGCTTGGCTACAGCTAGACTACTGCGCCTGCCTGTGTTAAGGAAGTGTATGAGGCTTACAGCCTGTAAGGGGTAGTTTATAGGTGAAAGATGAAGGGGTGTGTTGGCGTTTCAGGTCCTAGGGTCGTACCGACCCTTGGGCTGAACAAGACCTTCTCGGCCTTTGTTCGTAGCCTCACGAACGGGAAATAGTATAGATGTTTCGGTGTAGTGGTTCTTCTTCTTCTTCTCCCTATTCTTCTTTGATGCTGTGTAGATGTGGGTGTTGTGTCGTCGTGTCGTCCTGTCTGGCTGGCGATGTGAGGTTAGAGTGTGCTCAGGGGGTTGGGTATTGGGTATATACATATCTTATTGTTACATTTCTCATGTTACTGTTGCTGAAAAAAGTATATACATATATATATATGGTGTTCCATACAGGGAGGAAAAAACCATGGCTGGACGGGTGGTTGTGCCGTCCGTTTGCTGTGTGGAAAAAATTGCTCCCTGCATGTAAAAAGTATTGACAAAGTATTAGTGTATAAATGATGGAAGAGAATAGAAAAACAGGTGCCCCAGGTGTAAATTTAAGGGATTATATCGTAAATGGTTTATTTTTGGGGTAAATGAGAGACCTTTAAAAACTTTAAGTTAGAAGGGTATAAAGGAAAACCAAAGTGTACATAAGAATATGTGTGATTAAAATGTGTGGCATCATTGGTGACGAATTTTTGTATAGGGTTACTCTTATCAGTATTACAGTTTCTTTTACATTGTTCCTTATGAAAATGAAAATCCACAGCCTGCTTCCAGTACATTGTTCCTTATATTTATCTTAATTATTATATACCTAGACGGCCGTATCTATTGTACCTTCGTGCACGCTACCCATTGTGTTTATGTGCCCTCTCATGGCTATACTCTGTCCGGTTGTTTCCGGTGCAGTTTAGTGGTCGTGCTGCTGATATACCCCTATCCTGTTGATCATTCTCTGTGGGCGAATGCCTCCACACTTGACAGTGAGAGTCGCTGCCACAAATCGGTTGCGCCCTCATTGTCGTATGTTGCATCACATCTTTGACGCTATTACCCCACAGGTATCAACCCTGCTGTGCAGATTTCCGTGTTCTGGAGAGATGCTGTAAAAGAAGGTGGTGTGTGTGTGTTGCATTCTGTTGGAGTGTGTACAAGTTAGTGAGTGAAGTTGGTGCATAATAATAGTATGGCAGAAAAACATGTCGCTGGTGTATGGCAGTGAAATCATTGTCACCAGTGTCATGTATCTGGTGCCACCATCTATAAAATGGAGAAGTAAAAAAATAGGAACATGTGATCATTAGCATACTCTCTATATCGCCTCTTGTGTCGGCGTGTCCACTTTCTGAAATCAGAATTACATGTATCATTGTCTGTCAATACCCTCGTGTCGTCTGTCCTGTTCTATGTCTGGCACCTTCTTATATTATCTTACTCTATACCTTCTTATGCCTTATGTCTATGCTTATGTATATACTCCTGTTTTCTTGTGTATTTGACATGTCTCCTCCGTGTATGCAAGTGTGTAAGTGTGTTTATGTGTCGTGACGTCACCTTTACCTTATAATTACCATGCTTGTCTGCGCTCCCACGATGCTGCAGTGGTGGAGATCTGTGCTGGAATATAGAGACATGTGATAAATATGCCCTTGGCCAAATATTATTCTGCGCATATGTCGCGCAGCGCTGTTTAAGGGTCGGCTTGGATGGTGCCACCGCCCTTGGGTCCTCTTCGGACGTCTCGTGTACTGCTGAGGTTGGTCAGCCTCGGTTGCTGTACCGTTTATGTTACTGTGTTTATCGCTTTGTCCGTTTTCCTTGACGTGTTATCGGTCTTACCCTGGTAACGCTTAGTTGCCAGGTGCCGAACGCCCTATGTCGCGTTCGCATATCATATGGCTATTTTTCTTAACGTGTTATCGGTATTACCCTGGTAACGCTTTAGTTGGCAGGTGCCGAACGCTATTGTAGCGTTCGCATAGCATATGGCTATTTCTCTTAACGTGTTGTCGGTCTTACCCTGGTAACGCTTTAGTTGCCAGGTGCCGAACGCTATTGTCGCGTTCGCATAGCATATGGCTATTTTTCTTAACGTGTTGTCGGTCTTACCCTGGTAACGATTTAGTTGCCAGGTGCCGAATTATCATTATATGTGTACAGTGTACTTAGCCTAGGTTACTATTACTGTAATTAATGCTAGGAAAAAAATATTTTTATTTACATGCTAAAATGATCCTTAATCTAGTGCCGAAATGGGTTGTAGCTACTGTTTTTCAACAGTGCTTGTTAAATTTGCTTAATCTAAGTTGTTTTCCAAATGCAACTGCCTTACATACTAGAATTTTGATCGGGACGATCGCCTGAGGCAGGTTTCCCTCCTCAGGGCACCACCCATGTGTATTTTGGAAACACCGGTTGCTTCCAAAACCACCAGGCCGAAAGGCCCTTTTGCATTCCGTCCCCTTAAGTCTAACTGTCGACTTCCCCCCTTTATAACTAATGTGTGGCGTGTAGAGGCCTGTGTGATTGTGTTGCTAAGTGGCAAACACTGCGCGCGGATATCCGTTTCGTTTACGTTTATATAATGCTTATAATCGCTTTATTCACAATTTATATTTATTAGTGGGTTGCCCAGACCCCTCTGGGAGCCCGCCGCATATCCCACGTACATCTCTGGGTGCTCGCTGCGTTTCCCATTTAAGCTCCGGGGACCCGCTGTCCTCCATTTACGTGGGCTGGGACATCGTCCATTATTTAGTGTGTGTGTACTCTTCACCCCATTTTCCGGATGAGGACTGTGTTGCTTCACTTCCTGCGAACGGAAGACTTGTTCCCCGCGATAGGAACTCTACTTAGGTTACAGACTATCTAAAAGTCTAGTCTAAAGTGGTCGTCAGGGTCTGTTCCACGTCCCTGACTCTGCCCTCGTGTGGCGTTCCTGCTCCCATCGGCGTGCATACTTGTCACCACCTAGTGTGCCCTAAAATTCCTTTTAAGATATTATGATAAGTGTAATTTTGTATACTGTATTGTTTTGGGTGTAATATTTTGGTATAATTTTGTGTACTGGTGTAATTTGGTATAATTCTTAGTGTTCTGGTGTTGTAGAGCATTCTAAACGCAGTGCCTGGTTTAGGCCTTTCATTGCCTTGTCGGATCTTCAGCGCTGATGCTTTGTTATGTTTCTGGAGGTATTAGTGGGTTTATGGGATATCTGGTCCCTTGTTATTATGATCCAAAAGGGTGTTATATACTGAATAGGGTTAAAGCGTGGTGGGAAAGGGTTATGCATCGTTGGATTCTATGTTTATGGTGGCCAAGAGTCGGTGATGCTGTTAGGATGTTATTACTGTGAGTGGATGGAGTGGGTTTTCCCCAGGTGTCCAAACTTGAAATGGGTCATGCAGGTATGATAACAATACAACCCTTGGTGTGTGGGTGGGATATATCATGCCTCGAGATGGATATGAGCGCATGTCTGCTCTCATTTGAGGAGAAGGGTGCAATAAGTCTATGTCTTCTTCATGCGGGATTATTTACTGAAATATTGGTTAGTATATAAGTATGGCCTTATCTCTCTATATGGAGATGTCCATCAGCGCTTAACATTGGTGTCCGAATCACCTCTAATATTCAGGTGCCGGCATAATGACGCAAGGTGCAGTGGACCTTTGAGTCGTGAAACACATGAATGTCTAAACCCCTTATGTATTATTTTAATGTAGTGTAATATGTTTTCACGTGTATGTGTGTGTTTGTGCGAGTTTGTATTGGGTATTAGGATAAATGAAAGGAAGGGTGTGAGGATGTTTTGCCCGTAAGCTATACTATGGCCATCCTGATGGCATTATCCACCTTACTCCTTTTACGGTGTGTCAGCCTCTCTTGGCTGTTCTGTGTTCTCTTTCGCTCTCTGGTGGTGTTGGGATTTGCGCTCGCTGAGCGTCTATGTGTTGTTGAGGCCATACAGCATCTAGTGTTTATAAAATATTAACATGTGTAATTGTTGTGGACCTATCATCCCTTACGTCGTGTGAAATATATCTGTTCTCTAAATACCGCCCCTAATTATTATGTGTGTTTGTATGTAATTGCCTTGCTGCCCCTAAGTTCTGGGCACGTGTGGGAGGAAGGCGGCCGTGGCCTCAGTTCGCAGCGCGCTTTATGCCCGCGGCTTCCTGCCAGCTGAGTTTTCGCATGCGCGTGTCCTGTTATCTGAGAGGGTTTATCTGTACCGCGTGGCTACTCGGCACACGCCGTCTAGTGTTGCTTATCACAGCTGTATACATGTTCCAGTTCTATTACTGGTCGGTCTAAAATAGTTTAGTCTCCCAAATCAAATCTGTCTGCAATATATGCGTAATATTTTGGGCAGAACCTAATGTAATACCGTCCTCATTTCCTGTGTAAACATCCGTGTTGTCATTGTATGACTTCCTACTATTGTTAGTGCCAGTGTCATCATGTTTGTGTATTGTTGTGCCGGCTCGCTGTTGCAAAATTTCTTCCGCAAACAGTGAGTGGCTTCACGCTGGAATTCGCTGTGTTCGCCACCCGCTGTTTGCTGTGTTTTGGTTTATCGCCTTTGTGTAACTTAATGTCTTCAGCGACATGCAAGAATAATAAAAAACGTGTTGTTTGCCACTATCCGTGTGTCGATATATGTTTGTGTTAGAAAGAACAATTTGTTAACTTGTAACATTTCCGCTACCAAGATTGTTTGGTAACTTGCTTCCGTGATTCCTCCGTTCTGTGCAATTAACTATTATTTATGTCTAGCAAGTCTATTCGGTCTGTGGCCGGAGTGATCTACCTGCCCCTGTACTGAATATTCATGATTTTCAGCCGTTGAGATGTGGTGTTACCATACTTTGTGTGGGCGTGTGTCTGTGCCCATAGTATTCCCCGTGTTCGTGGAATATGTCTGCCCTGGTGTATTTTTGTGTGATAGAGTGTGTTTTTTTTTGCCCTAGGATGTGTATTTCTGGGCTGTTCTGACTGTCCTTCCTAATTTGTTTGCTCTGTATCATTTTGCCCGTCGTCTCCTCCTCCGGAGCGTATCTTTCCCTATTTCCAGGGCATGTCTAAGTGTCCCGCACTAATTCTTCATGCCGTCCAGTGTTGAGATGTGGTCTTCCCACCTTTGTGTGTTGATGTCTGTTGGGTCCGTTTATAGGGTCCCAGTGTTTGAAAAATGTATTCTGTATATGTCTACCTTTGTGTCATTGTTTGTGTGCGTGTGTGCTATCACTGTCCTGTGACCCGTGCCCCTGAATTAGTTGCTCTTCAGTGGGCTTCTTCCCTTACTATTTGTTGGGCCGCCCGTCCTTATCTAAAATGCGGACCCTAGATTGCGTATCGCTATCGTGTGTCACTGTGTGGCCTCTGGTATCGTAGTCCGCAACTATCTGTCGTTGGCTAACTTGTGGTAGTTACGTTTCCTCTACCGGAGGTTGTAGATTATCTCCTGTGCCTGTGTTGTATGACCGTGTTTTTTCTAGGTTTGTGCCCTTGACGCGCCCCACAATGTATGCCTTGTGCCCCCTTTCGGGACCTTCATTTTGGCAATTTCCGTCCCGTGGCGCACATAGTGTGTGTAAGATGGGCGTGTCGGTGTTCCTTAATGTAAATGTTCTGTATACTCTTGAACGTCCCTCGTATTAGAGTTCGGGCGTTATGGTTTGAAAGAGTATTTTGTGGTCTCGTAGAGGCCTGGTGTTCCTGCCATGTCCCCTATTGGTAGTCCCGGGGTCGCTAATGCCCTTATCTGGTTATTGTAGCGAATACCATGGAACAGGCCTGCGCACGTGTAAGTATGACCTGTGCATATCGTCTGTGCGAATTTTGGTTGCCCCTGGACCTGATTTGTGAGTGTGGTGCGTTCTTGAATCTGTATTAAATGATTATCTGCAGACCGCTGTGTTACCGAGATTGCAGTACGGCTCTGGCCTGTGGCAATCTCATAGTATTGTAACGCGTGTGCATGCTGACTTTGCAGAGTATTGGGTTACCTATGCGGTAATCGCCGGCGAGAAGATTACTTCCTGCCGCTGTTAACATGTCAAGTGTGCAGCACTCATGTTGTAATCCTGCTACAAATGGTGTGAGCTTGTTAGAATATGTTTTCCAAAAGATCCTCCGCTTCTTTACAATTACCGTGTCTTATCTTTTGTCTTTCTTATATGATGACGCTACATGTGTCAGAGTTGTGTAGTGTAGCATTTATGTCATCTGTAACCGATGTCTGCCCGTGTGGCATCTAGTATCATGTGTCGAAGTTAGATATCGGTGTCTCCATCTGTGTAGTTTATGTGTTTGTGTCCTTTTAGTTTTGTGTTTCAGGGCTTGCCTTTCTCTCTCTCTCGGTGTGTTTTTGTGTCAATTTATGTATTCGCTGTATGTAAAAGAACCTCCCCGTGTTTATGTTTGTGTTGTGTATTACATTAGTGTAATTCATGTGTCATCCCTGGTGTCTATTTAAGACATGTACATCATGCTGATATGCGAGTACATATACATACAGTTATAATATAACCCTTTCATGCATGCATTAATTCATAACCATAACCTATGGGCTGACGTGCGTGTAAGGGATTCTATGGTTTTTATGTGATTGTGTCTTTATGTTGTTTGTGAGATGTCGTCCGTGTAATTGTCTGTCCCCGTGTCTATGTCCATGGCTTTAATTTTACTGTGCCCTGTTAGTTGCCTTATTTCTAGCTAGTTTTTTCTCTATCTTGAGAGTGGATTTTGACGGTGAATGTTTTTATCCTCGCCCGAGCGCTGTTGCCCGACGGGGTGACTGTGCTCGTCCTGAAATGACGGCATAGGCCTCCGCCCTCCATTGGGGTGGGTCCCCACTGTCTTTCTGAGGGTTTTTCAGTAGGGTGAGCCTGGGCCTATGTTTACCGTGTTGCCTGTTCAGCGCCCTAGGTGTGCTTGTGCCCGAGGGTCTGCATTGCCCTTGCACTACCCTATCCGTGTCTGTGGGGGTGTATGTCCCCCTGTCTGCTTGGTCTCGTGGGGTGGGCGGTAAAACTTCCCTTATGCCCAGTGTAGACTGTGTTTGAGGCATGATAGAACGTCCAGGCGTGTGTGTTGCACCCTGGGGAATTGGAAGCAACCCCCTCTGTTTCCTTGCACTGGGGGTGCATATGTAATTGTCCGTCTCCATTCTGGCGAAATCGCCGTCTGAACTGGCGGTAGGGGTCGTGTATCTGTGTGTGCATGTCCCTTTAGTGTGCTTGAGCCTAAGATGGCCGTTTTCCGAGATGTGGCCCCGGCAGACTCCTTCCATTGTGTTTTGCTGTGTGTGTCTGTATGGGCGTATATTGCTGTGGCAAGTTCTCTAAGTCATCTGCCCATGATGTGGGTTCCTCTAGGTCCCCCTTTGTGTGAATTTGTGTGTCTGGAAGGACTGGCATAAACTCCCTTTCGTGTATTTGTTCTGAGGGGGTTGGTGTAAGTTTCGTCCCTCGGTCTGGCAAAATTGCCTCTTTAACCGGAGCTGCGGGACGTATATCTGTGTGCGGGTGTTCCTTTAGTGTATTGGAGCCTAGCCTGTCCGTTTTCTGAATTATGGCCACGGCAGACTCCTTCCATTGTGTTTTGCCGTGTGTGTGTGTGTGTAGGTGTTGAGATGGACATCTGTGCAAATTGCTGTGTGAGTGTGTTTATGTCGCTTTCCTCTCTTAGTTGTGCTGGCGGCCCTGCTGCGAACTCGAAGATGGCGTTGTTGGTCTGGAGTTCGCGGTAGTCATCCCAAATTTGGGCATACTCCCTATTAAGGCATATGGCCTGCTCAGCGACTTTTGTTCCGCTAGTCCCTACGTATTTGTGTTGTTTATTGAGTGCCTCATATTGCTGGAACATGACGTCATGTAGACAGTGTAGCCTCCAATGGGAGCGATTCAACTGTCTACGAAGAGTGGGAACTTTGACTCTCATTTTTCTGTTTTGAGCCATTCTCCTCGGCCGCACAAATGCCTTAAGCACGCGCATATATTGTACGTGGAGGAGCTGTTGATATTTTTGCAGGTAATCATGCCTTGTTGCAAAGACCTTATGCCAGGCAATTAAGTCCTGGTACTCCCCAATGTTCCTGAGCATGGCTAAACGGTATAGGGGGGCCATCTTGAACTACGTATGTATTAAAAGTGTGTGTGCCTTTCGGCGTGTTAAGTGTGATGGTTCTTCCTAGGGTGGGTGGGCGGGTGTAATAATACAATCCCCGTATAATAAAGATAAACCGTGGGGTGTACTCTAGAAAAAATCTATTTTTGCTTGGCTGCTTTTAGTACCTTTTTGCCGATCTCCCACGAGGGCTCGTTGTATGAGTCCCTACCCTCAATTTGCGTGGTGCGTCGCCTCCACCAATCTGTTCTGTCCCTGTGTTGGGGGATGGGATGAACAGGGGTGTGTGAATGTATAATTTTGGGGGTAGTTTCCGAAAAGGTGTAGTTTCCCGTAATTGGGGAGATTACTAGTGTAAGTGTTGGTGAGAGGATGTAATCTTATGGGGTACGATCCTATGGGGTGCGTCTACTCGTTAAGGGATGTATAATTATGGAAGGAGCTATTAACTTAGACTAGCAGTTAATTGTGAGCGAGCGAAAGCGGGCTCACTTGCAAAGTCGGCACTTGGCCGCTAGCTGGCTGGCTGCTACGCGAATACAATGGAGTTCCTGACGGTGCAATTCCTGGCGTTCACGGTCAGGGGTAATTAGGAGTAAGAGCAGGTTGGGCGTAAGGATGTAAAGACAAGTGAAATGAGTACAAATGTGTGTGTTTGCTGACCAAGTATTTATTTGGTCAGTTATGGTGATCTGATGTCCCTTTTGCTAGTTGACAGGTGTAAAACAATGTGTTACAAATACAAGTGTGGGTTAGGGTGATGTAGTACAAAGTTACAAGGAGATCTGAGCACACTCTATTCTCACCTGGTAGTGACGTGCTGGCGTTGGAGCTGGAACTCGAGATGCAGAGCCGCCGGCCGCGATTAGATATTGGGCTTTCCTGGGGCCTACCTTTTAAGGTCTCCCGAGCTGCTGACTTGGCGTTTCGTCACTGTTGGTGTTCCAGATTCCGGCGATAGTGTGTTTGTTTATGAGTGATGTAAGCTTGGCTACAGCTAGACTACTGCGCCTGCCTGTGTTAAGGAAGTGTATGAGGCTTACAGCCTGTAAGGGGTAGTTTATAGGTGAAAGATGAAGGGGTGTGTTGGCGTTTCAGGTCCTAGGGTCGTACCGACCCTTGGGCTGAACAGTAGATAGATTGGAATAATAAAATACCAAAAGCATATGTCTCGGAGACGAGAAATATAGTAATCACATGCCCCAGTAACGGGCTGAAGATAGGCAAAAGGCATAGGCCTAAGAGTAATAGGGAAGAAAATCCCTTAAACAGAAACTAAAGCAAGCCATGAGGCTTTACCGAAATCACGAAGTCAAAAACAGTGAAAATCCTCCAAACACGAGGAAATCTTGAAGCAGCAACTCTATCAAATAAGATAATTAACCTTCAAAAGGCGAAAGCCACAACAATTAGTTAAACACAAAATATAATAGAAAACATCAGGCTACACTGAAGCCTCGAGAGCGGCAGTTCTTAACACTCACGACCGCACACAACCGAAGGCGCCAAGGAACTGGTTAACGACTGCCCAACAAAGGACTTGAGCCGTTAGCTATTGTAGGCCACGCTACCAGACAATGAGAGACATTGTCGTCAAACCAAGATACCCTCCAAAAAATACTATGCTAAAAGGATTAACCTAAAATAATATAATCAGAAAATACAACTTAAATGAAATAAGGTTATACACCCAACAAGATGATTTAAGATTGCAGCACGATGCAGTTTCACGAGGGTAGGCTGCCCTGGCCTTTTCCCTCCAGATAAATACAGTTCTAAAAGTCGTGTGCTTGCAAGACTTAAGAATCTAATTAGTCCGGACTTGGAAAATGTCATTCTCACGGCGACACTGTGAGATTTAATAATCACTTAAATATTTCAATATATATATATATATACATATATATATATATCAGTCAGTTTCTCTATGCACCAAATCAGATCGGAAACCATACCTTAGTCCAAGCAGGCAGCATGGCCAAGCTACCGAGAGCCTGGCCGCACGTCAACCAGTCAGTTACATGGTTGTAATTCAAATGGGGAGAGAGCAAGCTTTCTCTTGTACAGTTAGGTGGCCGGCAAGCAGAGCCGAGCACGCCTCGCGGAATTTTCCCGAAGCGAACGTTGCCAACCTTGGCTCGCCCTAGAAGTTCCTTGCTGCCATAAGTAGACCTCGCCAGATCGCGAGTTAGTATGGCAGGCCTGACACAGAGTTTACCCACAATACATACGGGTTGTAGCGAAGCACACAATTGGCTCTTCGCTCGGCGGGAATAATTATTCCAGAATGTTCTGGTCATCAGTTAGCTTCGCCGGGAAGGAGCACTAGCTTTGCCGGGAAGGAGCACTTAGCTTTTCCGGGAAGGAACACGGTGGGAGGCACCAGGCGGGACATTCAAATATGAGCCGGGCAAGCTTTATTAGTATAGTCTTGTAGAAAGGGTTGCCGGGGAGGCAGGCAGGCTGGGGCGAAAACGTGTGCCAGTCTTTAGGGTGGCACACATCGGTTGAGAATACCAACCCAATTCATTACCACAAACGCAAAGTGATTTTACGCACAACATAGTCCTCTTAATGTAATGCGAAATGTTTTTAACTTTACTTTTACAACTGTAGCAAATTTCAAAGAGTGTGAGTAAAATTGTCCACGCAACACAGAAATATGAAGCTGTAATATGTGCATCGTCCTGTGTGTGTTCGTTATCAGTATCACTGATATCACTTTCACTGTCACTTTCATAATTTTCATCTGGTCATAGAAACTGTCGTTTAATTGTTCTTTCATTACGTCACTGTTCAGGGCTGGGCCGGAATTTGCAATTTCTAAGTATTTTCGAGCTACTTTACTTCCTAACTCGCACTGTATTTTTAAACTACATACGTGACCATCTGATAACATATTTTCAAACACATCATTCTGTACATCGTGTACATCTTTATCGTTATCACTTTTGCTTAATACTGTGTAAGGAAACTCCCTTCGTCTTTTAGTCTCATACCGTTCCGTCCTGCTCTGCTCAGTTCTTGACGAGGAAACCCACAGTGCACTTTGCGAAGCGGCTTGCGTATGAATTAGCATTCTTGCATGAGAAGTATATCCATCTGTCGGCGCCGGACACCCTATTGAAGGAACAGCTCATGGCATCAATTTTGGACCTTGTAGCTTTTCCGTAGGCATCAACTTAATTTACAAAAGTTGCGTTCCATCATAGTCTGTCTTTTTAAAATGTATTGAACACACAGTAGCCCCATTACCAGGAGAAAAATGTTTCCTCTTGCAAAATTGTACCCAACTGCTAAATCTACGTGGCGACTTACTTCGATTTGGAAATCTATGGAAATGTACTTCTTTTTCTCTACAGATTCGGTTTTTACTCGTTCTGTTGTTACAACCGTATACACTACACGATGGCATTTCGCCAACTAGCTATCACACTTGATTATAATAAACAACACTAATCAACGGAATAGTGGCAGCGTGCGTATTGCAACAATCAACTGAATGGAGCGGATAGCTCACTCGCAGCTTACGGCGCAGTGACGTCACAGCTACTCGTGTTTCCTTCGTTTACCGGCCTGCGGAGCGGCATAGAGCAGAAGCAAATATATAGTTGAACACTGCCTGATACATACTTTGATGTTGAGGCAAGTTGACTTTTTTGTTTTGGTCTCCTTTAATAATCAGATGCGGTGGTACTACTAGATAGGTACTGGCGCCCGTTTTTTAAACTGTTCGCCCCTGAGATTCCGAGAATCTCGTCCTCCATTACTTTATTGTGGGAATTTTTGTACGTAACTAGGTAGTAGTACTGTCGTGTTTTTAATAAATATCGTTGTACCGCGAGATTCCTGGCTATCCGCCTAGCAGGGAATCGTTGGTTTATCTAGCTGGGTATCAACGTCCCTTGCGATCCTTTCCATCCTTAGGATAATAGGTGGTGGTTATGTAAATTTCGGGTACAGTACCGCTATTTATTATTATCCACAGAGTACTACGCTACCTACGGTACACAATTTACATGATAAACAGTACGAGATCACTCGAGATATTTACTATTCATACTAATTCTTGGCAGTAGAAGCCTCTCTTCTATGTCGGATCAACAAACGTAAACAAACCGCCTTTACTTGAAAGCTTCCCCTATGATTACCACCATTTTTGCTTGATCGATTGTCGTATTACGGTCTGATATATTGTAGTCGGTCTTGGGTCAGCTATATGTAAAGGAAGGAAGACGTTTTACGTGACCGTTAATCGTGTGATCATGAGCCACGGGACCTTCTTTTTAACGTGGAATTCGAACCACAGGACATGATATTTCAATTCGAAAATCTCACATGTAATGACCGGGAATCGAACCCCGTCCACCTTGGTGAGAGGCAAATATCTTGACCGTTGCGCCACCACGGCCCCCAGCAATATGTGGTCAGAGCAAACGATGATAGTATAGGTAGAAAGACGGGCAATCGCACTCAATGAAGTGGGACGAAGACCCCCTGGTCGACCAAGGTAGGGATGGATCGGATGGATGGAGTAGTTAGTTATTGAGGTTTTAAGAGGCGGAACTATGAGGTCATCTGCCCCTGATGGATGAACTGCTTGCTAGAATATAGGTTTTGGCGTCTTCTCCTGCTGCAAATCGGACAAAGTGAAGAAGAAGTTGGTTCCTCAGTTTAGGGACTGCGACAACGCGGTCATGTAGCCCAAAGTGAAGAAGAAGAAGATAATTTACAATATAATTATATCTTTCTTTTTCTAATCGCTTATCCTCCCAGCTCGGCTTAACCTACGGACTCTGCAAGGGATCATTCATCTGCCGTCGCAAGGGGTATTTTGGAAGGTAGTCGGTCATGGACCTGTTGAAAGGAACCGTCTCAGCATTTGCCTGGTGGTGAATATGGGAAATTACGAAAACTATTTTCAGGATGGCCGAGGTTCGATTCGAACCCACGCTATCCCTTTAGCGCTCTCGGCTGCTGTGGCTGGTTATAATTTTCATATTTTAACAAAAATGTAGAAAAAAGTGGCTACGTTTCACATCGATATCACTTTCACTTTCATAATATGAAATGAATTAATAGTTCGTTCAGAAATATCGGCAACGTATTCCTCTATTATTGACCGAGAAAACGTTGTCTATGTTTTCATTGAGACTTGTAAGTATTTTAATTCGCACTTGCACAGTGAAAATAATACAATATATACTTTTACGGAAATATTATTAGAAAGCATTAGCTGTAGCCTATTTAAAAAAAACCAGCTACAATGTTGGCTGCAATGCAGATAAATATCACGTATTGGAATATCATTTACTATCATCTTGTATTTCCAATTCCTTGATTTTTGTTCGTCCCTTGATTGCTGTCGTTTCTGAAGCGTATAAAGCCTTTGGTAAGACTTCTGTATGATAGTATCGTAATTTGGTATTGATGGCAATACTTTCTTTTTATTGTAGTAGTTCCATGAAAGTCGGTATGCTTTCTGCAATTTAGCGATACTGTCTTCATTGACATTGGTTGGCACTATCATTATTATTGTTGTTGTTTTTGTTGTTATTATTATTCCTTCGTTACGGCCAACTAAGGACCACGTCATGTCAACTGTTTTTTTCTGCATTTTAATGTTGGCTCAGTACTCTTTCATTCGCAATGAATGTTGCACCTTTCTCTCCGTCGTCCACGCCTTCCCGGTTTTTAGCTTCGGCTTAAGTTGAAAACTCCGATGTTTCTGAACTTTTTCCCTAAGTGGGCCACGCTCCTGGATATCTTCTCGTGTTATCCCAGTCTCCAACAGATCTTTCTCTACTTCACTGAACCACGCCCCCTTTGTCTTTTTCTCACGGAGAAAAGCAAAAATTCTGTTGGATAGCCGTGTTGATTTCTTTCGGGTTATATGTCCATAAAAAGAAATCCTCCTTTTCCTCATCACGTCAGTTATTTTCTCTACGTGAGTGTACAGCTCGTGGTTGTGGTGCCTTCGGAACTCGCCGTGTTCCTTGACTGGACCCAGGATTTTCCTCAATATATTCCATTCTTTGGTCTCCAGTTTTTCCATTATGCCTTTTCTATTCATGGAGAGACATTCCGCTGCATACTAAGCTTCTGGCCGGATGACAGTGCAGAAGTGCTTCAGTTTTGCATTCAGGGATATAGATCTTTTGTTGTACATATTCTTAGTTGGATGGTAAGCAATTTCAATTTTATTCAAGCGTGACGCAAAAGCCTCGTTTTCGGACATTGTAGGGTATATCCGTTCCGAGAAAGGTTTGTCAATCAGCATTTCATGGCTCTCCTTCCTTCAAAGTCCCTCAATCCTCATTCTTCGAGGGTTGCGGGCATTTCTTTCCCTCCTGTCCTTTATTTGCCTTGTTCTATTGTTTTCCATTTCTTCTTAAAACAACAATTATCATCATCATCATCATCATCATCATCTTGTTTTTGTTTTCCATTTTCCTCTTCTAGAATGTACAGTAAGTATGTAGTTAGTTTTAGTTGTAAGTATGTAGTTAGTTTGTTTATTAGATATATGTCATTGTTCTAGTAGACTGTGGTGTGTGAGTGTGTCTGGTGGCAGTTGCATTGTTTATTAGATATAACTTAGTTCATTGTTTCATTAGACTGTGATTTGTGATGGTGCATGTGAGTGTGCCTGGTGACAGACTGTTTTAGAGGTAGTATTTGTTGTTGGTGGAACTTTAGTATTTTTTCGTTAGTAGCATTTTGGTATTTAATTGTTAGTAAAAGGTTAGAATTTTTGTTAGTAGAATTGTTCTTTACTTATTCTGAAGGGAGCAGCAGCCTTTCAGAATAAATCACTTCTTTACTTGTCTTTTAGACGGTTAAGATATAGATAATATAAGCCAAATAATGGCTACACTGTGTTCTGCTGCACGGCTGAAAGCAACGGGAAACTACAGCCGTAATGCTATTCCCGAGCATATGCACCTCTCTATGCATAATTATATGTGATGATGGCCTCCTCCCTTGTAAAATTTCAATCCGGAGGTAAACTAGTCCCCCGTTCGGATCTCCGGGTGGGGACTACTCGAGAGGGGGTTAACATCACAGAAGTGACAAAGAGGATATCTGATATTCTACGGATCGGAGCGTGGAAGGTTAGAAAACATAGAAAGGGAAATGGATAGGTTGAGGTTGGATTTGGTTGAGATTAGTGAAATGCGCTGGCAGGAAGAACAGGACTTTTGGTCAGCACTAAATCAAACAATGGCCAAGCAGGGGTTGGTCTCATATTGAGTAGGAACCTTGGACAGCGGGTGGAATATTATGAGCAATATAGTGAACGGATTATTGTAGCAAAAATCAATACTAAACCTACGTGCACCACAGTGGTACAAGTCTATATGCCTACCAGTCAAGCTGATGATGAAGATGTTGAAAAGGTCTACGAAGAAATAGATGAAATTCTGAGGTATATCAAGGGTGATGAAAATGATATAGTAATGGGAGATTGGAATGCTGTGGTAGGAAAAGGAAGAGAAGGGAAGATAGTAGGAGATTTCGGATTAGGTGAAAGGAATGATCGAGAAAGTAGGCTAATGGAATTCTGCACCGAGCATGAATTGGTCATATCTAACACCTTATTCAGTAATCACAATAGAAGAATAGACACATGGATGAGACCAGGAGATACAGGGCGTTACCAAATTGACTTCATTATGGTCAAGCAGAGGTTTCGAAACCAGATTTTGGATTGTAAAACATATCCTGGTGCTGACATAAACTCTAACCACAATCTGGTTGTGATGAAATGCAGATTAAAGTTGAAGAAACTGAAGAAAAGTCAAATGCCAAAAAGGTGGACGATAGACAGACTGAAAGTGAAGGATGTAAACGAAAGATTCAAGAAGAGTATAAAGGAAGGACTAATGAAAAACCCTAAACAATCTTCAATTGCAGACGAATGGGCACTTTTGAAAAAGGAAATAGCAAAATCCGCAGAAGAAAACATTGGTAGGAAAGAAAAAAATAGGCAGAAAACCGTGGATCACTCAGGATATACTAGAACTGATGGATGAAAGGCGGAATCACAAGAATGTAAGAGATGAAAAGGGAAAAGCAGAATACAGACGTCTGAGAAATGAGGTTAACAAGAAGTGCAAGGAAGCGAAAGAAGAATGGTTGAAGGAGAAATGTCCAGGTATAGAAAATTGTCTGAAATTAGGAAAAGTAGACACAGCTTATCGAAGGCTTAAGGATACTTTTGGGGACAAGAAGGGTAAATGCTGTAATATTAAGGACACAAATGGAAAGCCCCTGACAGATAGGGAAGAAAAGGTTGAGAGATGGAAAGCTTACATAGAGTGTTTGTATAAGGGAAAGGAGATTGTGAGTCATGTAATGGAAAGGGAGGGGGAAATTGATGAGGATGCAAAAGGAGATTTAATATTGAGATCAGAATTTGACAGAGCATTGGAGGACTTGAGCAGGAACAAAGCACCAGGCATAGATGATATAGGCCTACCGATTGATTTACTACGCTGCATAGGAGATGAAGGTCTGATCAGGTTATTTCACTTGGTGTGTAGGATTTATGAGACAGGTGAGGTACCCCCTGATTTCAAGAAGAATGTTATTATCCCTATACCAAAGAAAGTGGGAGCTGACATATGTGAAGATTACCGTACAATCAGCTTGATTACTCATGCTTCAACGATCCTGTCTAGAATAATTTACAAGAGGATGGAAAGCCAGATAGAAACGGAGTTGGGTGAAGACCAGTTTGGTTTCAGGAGAAATATAGGAACAAGGGAAGCAGTACTAAATCTTAGGCTGATTTTGGAAGGTAGAATAAGGAAAAATAAGAGAACGTTCATGGCATTTGTAGACTTAGAAAAGGCTTTCGATAACGTTGATTGGACTAAATTGTTTGACATTTTGAAATCTATTGGAATAAAATACAGGGATAGGAGGGTGATATACAATCTATACAGAAACCAGACAGCAGTCATTAGAGCTGAAGGACATGAGAGAGAAGCTGGTATTCAGAAAGGTGTAAGGCAAGGCTGCAACTTATCACCCATACTTTTCAATCTTTACATTGAACAAGCAATGAAGGAAATTGTAGAAAATTCTAAAGTTGGAGTGAAGGTTCAAGGAGAAATAATTTCAACTCTGAGATTTGCTGATGACATCGTCATCTTGGCCGACACGCCTGAGGATTTGAATGAGTTTTTTAATGGTATGGACTCCGTCTTACGGAAAGAATACATGATGAAAATTAATAAATGTAAAACAAAAATACTGGAATGCAGCCGAAATAAATCAGAAACCTCGATGGACATCAAATTAGCAGGTGAAAAGCTGAAGGAAGTAGAAGGCTTCTGTTACTTAGGAAGAAAAATAACCAGTGATGGACGAAGCAAAGAGGATATAAAAAGTAGGTTGGCTCAGGCAAGGAAAGCATTTCTACAAAAAAGGAATCTGTTGACATCGAATATAGATTTAAGTATTAGGAAGTCATTTATGAAAGCCTTTGTCTGGAGCGTGGCACTGTATGGAAGTGAAACTTGGACTGTTGGTGCAGCAGAAAAGAGGAGAATTGAAGCATTCGAAATGTGGTGTTACAGGAGAATGTTGAAGATCAGATGGATAGATAGGGTTACGAATGAGGAGGTATTAAGACGAGTGGGAGAGGAGAGATGTTTCTGGCGACTGCTAATGAAGAGAAGATATAGGTTAGTAGGGCATATACTAAGACACCCAGGAATAGCAAGCTTAGTGATGGAAGGAAGGGCTGAGGACAAGAACTGCAGGCGTAGACCTAGGTTAGAATATGTTAAACAGATTGCCTCGGATTTAGGGTGTGGTAGCTATGTAGAGATGAAACGATTAGCGCAGGACAGGGAGACATGGAGAGCTGCATCAAACCAGTCAAAAGACCGAAGACTCAAACAACAACATCATCTTTATAATTTTATATTTGACTTTTTACATTAAATTTAGACGAACCATTATCGGTACCGGTACTCTCAATGTGAATCTTCGAGATTTACTGGAGATTTCTACAGTGATTGCAATCAATTTACTATGTTTTGGCAGTGGTACTTGTGGTAGGCTATTGGTATTTTGAATGTACGGTATATTAATTGTTGTAGATCTTAATATTATCTCCACACTTAAAAGCGTGCTTTATTTTATTGGAAAGATTGGGATTTTCGGAACAGTGAAGTGGACAGAGCATTTATATAGGTTGAGAATATTATTGCGCAACGGCTTGCTTGACCGAGAACCACAGATTACTGAGGTAAGATAATCTGTGTGGTGGAGAAGGGTTTGATAGGCTAGTGTTTACTAGGTCTGCTCATAGATGGCGCTGGTGATCTGCATAGTTTTTTTTTGAATATTAGTATTTGATATCCGACGCCAGATAGCGCTAAAGTTTAAGTTGGCAAGAAATAGCTTGGTTGTCGGCCATCTGTAGTAAGTAATCTGTTCCTGTGGTACTGCAGGAACCTTTGCAAGTACTCTCATAGATGGCGTTAAAATCTAGTGGTAGAAGAAAAAAAAAAAGAAATGACGCAAACCGACTAACGTACTTTCAGACCCAGTTGTGGAAATTGCCTGAGCCGCGATTTGGTGAAAGATATTCTTTGCGGTGAATCTTATGTGTAGTTGGTTAATCTGTGCTGTGGGATAAGTTTATTACTAGTGATTATTGTGTAGCAATGGCAGACGAATCCTTGCAGAATGGTTCAGCTAATGGAGGAGATGTACCAGAAATAGAATTAATTATAAAGGTAGGAAATGTCTTATTTTTTGGTCTTGGCAGCAAATTGATGGGCGTTTCTTGAAGTTGTCTCAACTGTCTTCTCCCAACGGCTGGGCGCGTAAAATGGCTGAAGAACTACGTTGTGATTTCTTTACTAAAAAAAATGGGGAATATTTATATGTTGCCTAAATGTCGTATGTGGAGATCGAAATACTCTTCCAATTTTTTTCCCCTTCACTTCCGTGTTGAAGACTGACAATGTAGCGATAAAATGTTGTCATTTCTTAAAGTTTTTATTTATTTTTATTAGTAAGAGGATGAAGGATATCGTACGGTACTGATTTTCAGTTATTAATTATTGCATTCTAGGTCCAAACATGTGTGGAGGAGCAATAATTTGCACCAATTTATTGCTGCATAGGTAACGTAATCTTTTGCATGTCACTATTAAGTTAACATGTAATTTTGCTTAGAACTGAGTTTTCATCCGTACTTTTTTAAAAATCAAATGGAATCGTTCGTATGGCAGTGTGTGTTCATTTGGGGGTAGCCTGTTAGGCCTTAAAGAATTATGAAGTTCATTGCATTCAGCACGATGGATTTTTCTCAATCGGATTTTCGTATGGCCATTTATTGCTTGAAATAGTTACACATGTAGTAAATAGGCGGCTGTAAGATGAGCGTTAAGTTTTCTCACTTGCTCGATATCATAACGAACCATACCATATGTCGTTTAGTCATGTTGAAGGTTAGAATGTTAAATTTTCCTGCAATGTGTAGGCCTAATGCTAGAATAATGAGGCAGTCTTTAAGACTTGGGTAATTGTAGTGGAATCTTGACTTTTTTTTCTTATCAAACCTGTATGCAAGTTACTATAATGATGGAATAGATTTTGAAGTACTGGACTGGTACTTCAAGAGAGACCCTTGTGCCAGGATAATCCCCTGGAGGGGATCTTCCATGTGCCAGTGAACAACAAAGGTTTACCGGCACTGCATTTAAGTGTCCTTCATTGAACAGTCAGTTAGATCCAATATTTGGTATACATGTGACCAACTGACCCAACTGACCTTCACAGGTGGTGAAATGTTACATTAATTCTTTATGAGAGGGTTTCACGACATGAAATAAAAGGCAAAACTATTGGCCTGGATAAAGATTATTGTTATCTATTAGCCCACAGGGCCGCGCTATCAATCCGCCATTGGTCTGGACGAAAATATTGGTCTAGGCAAAACCATTGTGAAACCCTCTTGTGAAGTTTTACCATGTTACTTTGGTGTACTTTGGGATTTTCAGAATTTGTAATTCCATAAAGATGGTTCTTCTAGGTTTGTGCCGTGACATGTGTGGAGTTTCGCCTAGGACACCAAGCAGGCTCTTGGCGTCCCCACCTAGACCCCCACAGGAGTAGCGAACTGCGTGCTACCTCCCTTTTTAAGAAGTGCACCTGTGCCTCTTTACTGCAAGAACTAAAAGCTCAAGCAGCCATACCTCCCTAAGAAGGCTTCCAAAAAGACTGGCTTTCACGGCCAGTGAATTAAAACTCAAGCAATTTTTCTAGGTTTGTGGCGTGTCTTGTGTGAGGTTTTGCCTAGGACACCAAGCCTTCATAGGGAGGTTATGGCTGCTTGAGCTTTTCGTTCTTACAGTATAGAGGCATAGGTGCGCTTAATAAAAAGGGAGGTAGCTCGCAGTTCACTACTCGTGAGGGGGTCCGGGTGGGTACACCAAGAGCCCGCTGATGAGCCAGCTTGGTGTCGTAGGCGAAACCCCACACAAGACACGGCACAAACCTAGAAAAATTGCTGAGTGTAATTCCATGCTCGAAGTTTGCAGTGTTTGTCACTCGGATAAGTTACTATCCTTGTCCAACTTTTAGAGGTGTGTTATGGTGTAGGCCCAAGCTGGATAGAAGTCAACAATTGCTTTTGATAAACATTTTGGGCCTATTCCAATCTCATCTTGTGGTTCTTGTCGCACTGACACACGAAGTAGTTTTGGAGTGACTATGACCAGTATATCCCAGCTGGTGCTTCAACCCGATACATCATGATGGAGGGGCAAATTATAACATTATCCCAAGGTATCGGAGTGACTCACACTGAAAGCGTTATTGGAGCAGAATGACTAGGCCTATTCCTATTATTTGTCAGATTTACATGGAAATGATTACGGTACTTTATTTTAACCACAGTCATTTGGGGTAACTTAGAACCACATATTTTGAAATTATATTTTCCCCTCTTGTGTTATAATGATATATATATATGGCAAATGTATTAAACTGAAAGAACTATTCCTAGATTATAGTTTATTTTAATTAAAAATACATAAAATAATTAAGTTATATATGGACAATACTATTATTCTACCCTGGTGCAAAATTACACTTAGGCTACATTCGGGGTAAATTTGAACCACTGTACAAAATTCCACATTATTAAATACATTATTTCAATCAAGTTAGCAGTTAGGATAACATTGAATCAGCAAAAACATTAAGTTAAGTTAACTTACATGCAGGATAGTTCAAGTCAATATTTTATAAAGTTGTAGTAGATTTTCAAGAGCGTCAAAATCCTTCAGAGGGATGTAAAGCCGGCTGGCCCATGTCATAGATTTATAGCTTAAGTAAAAGAACCTTCCACTAATAATTAAACTTGTGTGAAGCTAAATTTGCAGGTTAGATTTCGTTGAAACGCTCTATTAAAGTTCCAACGTTCACCACTAGGTACAGGTGACATCTGGTAGCAAAAGCTGGAACTACTTGAAATTGAACGGAACTTGTAGCTCTCCCCATGGGTGTCCGCATTGAATCAGCTACGACCTCTGGCGAGCCGAACATGTCCTCAGACACTCCCGGTACAGTACTAAAAGCCATACGATAGATAAATAGATGTGAATAATATATGAAATCACAATTTGGGCACTAGTTTAATGTGAGTGATCAACTTGAAAACAACTCACAAAATATCGCATCAACACACCAACTTAAAATTTAGTTGATACAACTTCAGTTCTGCCAATTTATCTTCTCAGAAAAGAAAGTAAATAAGTTACCAAGCTTTCAAATTTCACTTCATCCACGTGGTCGCCACAAATGTTCGGGTTAGATTCCAGTGGCTCTGCCAAGAAATTTAATTCTGGTCGGAGGGTTCAAGCAGGGTGTGTTCAGCCTCGTGAGGCTAAACTGACAAGAGATGGGTTTGATTCCCACCTCGGCCACCCTAGTTTTTTTCTGTGGTTTCCCCTATTTCTACTCCAAGCAAATGCTGGGATGGTTCCGAACTTACGGCCACCTCCGTCCCAATCCTCATCCCAATTGCAAACACTCCACAATAACACAGACAAATTCTATGCACACTCAACAACATGAGGCTGAAATGACCCCTAAATGAAACAACATAGGCTATGGATTTAGAATGTAGCCTATTTGTGATATTTTAAGTTGTCTTTGTGGAGTGCATATAATTATGTTATTCCTGTACTGAGTCAGTAGTGGACTGTATGGCACGTTCTGGACCTCGTTATGCATGTGCGGGCAGGTGCGTACCCAGGATTTTTTAAAAATACGTCTGAATTGTTTATGAATTTACAGAATCTTTTACTGGCGTCTAATGATAGGTGCAACACCCGATTCGGCGAGTAGTTCATTATAAAAAGTTTGTAGTTGTTCGCGATCGTCGATCTCACTATCATAAGTCACGGGACCTCCTTTTGTGAAGGATAGGAATGATATGCTAATGGTTTAAGGTTCGAATCCCCTCACTTGTTAAACTAAATTACTGGGCACTGAAAGTCCTCGCTGTAAGTGATCAAAACGTAGTAATATAACCAGTTATTTTAATAGTGCTGCCATAATTTGACACAGCCAGGCACACAACACTTCCTAGGCATCTGAAATACAGTATTAGTGCAGAATTTGTTGGTTAAATTCATTACCAGGCATTGGTTATACATACATCTTAATACGGGAGATACTCACTTCTACAACTTTCAGCAGGTCTGATTTACCACGAGGAATTTCACGGGTGTTGAAATACATAATTCGAACTGCTCTTAGATGCTGTCATATCAAAATAAGCGATATTCATGAACAAAACTTAGCATGTGATCTTGCGTGTTTATACAACTGTGTTGCCAATTCTACCAACTAAATTGTAGATGGCGATGCTTATGTAGATGAAATTCCAATCCCGTACTTACGGTACTACTTTGAATAATTATACGCAGTACCGTGAGACAAAATAGCAGAGAGTTCACTTGACAGTGCGCTGAGTTTGAACCAGTTCGCAGGGATTGTGCAAGCTGTCTAATTACTGAAAGGCAGTGGTGGATCCAGGCCTTGCGGGGCCCTGGGGGATATGATAAGGTGGGGCCCACAACAATATGAAATTTTAAAATATCAAATCAAATGGAAAATAGTTTGGTAATAATAATAAAATAAAGAACATTTACAATATTTTGAATACACTACAGTACATTTTCTTAATATTATGAAAGATACCTTTAAGTCCCCTTGAAGAGGATTATGTATTCTATGAAATATTAAAATATTAGCCTACTTTGCGACTTTTTTCTCGGCTGAAGTCTTCTATTATTTCACTGAAATCTTGGCTGTTTGGTTGGTTCCTCAGTTTAGGGGCTGCGACAACGCGGTCGTGTAGCCCCGTGTACTTTGGGTGTGTGTAGAATCTGTCTGATAACCGGTGTTAATTGTGATGGCTGTATTAGTGTGTAAACACTGAAATCTTAACTTGCTAAACGGTCACGGGAGGTCATAGCTGCACTGAAAAAAGGAATATGAATTATAAATTAGTTTGAAAAGTATAATTAATTACGGTCGCCCTCCCCTGGATCCGCCCCTGCTGAAAGGAGTGTTTCTTGTTTTGTTTTCTCCACATTGAATGTGTTTTTTCACTGTAACTTAATACGTGCTCTTTCAATAATAGTCATCACAACTAATACTGTTCTACATACAAATCAGTAATTTTCGTGTTGGTTGTGTCTTGTTCTTCCTTGTATGTACCCTATAATGTGATTACATACACATAGCAAAATAAGCAAGTCACTAAATTGCAATATGCATAACTTTTCTTTGAACACTGTATTTCACTTACTAGTAATCACGGTAGCCTAGATCTTTTGTGTCATACTGTTTTCCGGCAAAAGTTTTGCGCTTCGGCTCATTCCAACTATTGGGTAACAATTGAAATACTCAGCTTTATTTTTTCACACAAATTGATTGATGAACAGTTTGTCTTGGAATTAATTGGAGAGCCAAGTCCGTCAGGATTATTGCGGGTTGGGAGGTGCAACTTGTTTTGTATGAGGGTGCGGAAAGTGTCTTGTCCTATACCCTCGCCCAAGTCGGCGCCAATGGATTGTGTAGTTCTTTCCAGAACACCTTTTTTAAGGTAATACGGTAAGGGAAAGGGTCACAATTTCTCCTGAACACAGCTTCTCGGTCGACTAGTTTTCAAAACATAATTTCTTGCTGTGTTCCGGAACCGGTTCTGGGTTTGCGCTCAGGCCCGTCCCTCTCTGTCGGAGACTACGCAGCGCAGACACACGCCCTCTGTGGCTGTAACGCGCGCGATTTTGAGAAGCAGAGATTTCATGCTTTGTGGGTGCGGGTACTTGCTATGGAGAGAAATGCACCTTTTCAGTTTGCTATTCATTTAATCCTATGTTGAGTGATTCTGAGTGTATGTGGTAGGCCTATGCTTCGTACAAACTGACATTTGATTGGAAATGAGTAATTCCCTTAACTGATGGTTACGTACAACCCAGTTTTATTTAATTCGTTTCATATTCAGCTTCTAGGGAGAACGGAAGCTTGTAGTTTTACCTGGCCGTTAATTTCGCCATCATAAGTAATGGGGCCTCACTTTTTTAACTTGGAATCGAACCACCGGATGGGACATTCTCCTCGAAAATCGCACGTGCAATAACTGGTTTCGAATCCGGTCCACCTTGGTGACAGACAATCGGCTTTGCCGCTGCGCCATCATGCCCTATCAGCTTTTAGAATTCTTATAGGTGTGCGTAATCCCTATGATTATAATAATGCATCACTGGAAAACAATCACTTAAAACAAGCTTCTATTATTGTATGCCACAGTGAAATTGGTGCACTGCCCATTAAATACTTATCGTTGGATTACCAAGCACGCCATGTCTGGCTCACATTCTCTACCGCGCGTACTGGTGTCTGAAGGGGTGTCTTGCCATTTCGCCCAGGTGCTATTTTGTCCGAATTCCACGAACAGAGGCAGGTGGGTTGACTCTCTGCCGGCCCACTAGTGCTATTTCGTCCAAACACCTATGATTGACAGTTTGACAGGTCTACAATAACTTTCATTTCATTGCGTTTCTTGTTAAAAATAAGTAATTTTTTATGTTTGTAATAATGGACGTAACTCGCTCCGCTCGTTTGCCACCAGTCAACTATAGTTTACAATGAAATCCTTATAATGTAAACAACATAGTGAGAATAGAAAAAATGTGGATTAAAATCGCTCTCTGAGCTTCGGTGTATCTTAATTATCTAAATATTGTGCCGTCGTTCGCTGCAAGGCATGAGGTACAGTTATATACAACAAACAAATATTTTGGAAATTTCCTGAGATTTTCGTAAATGCACGCCTGTATACGAGTTATGTTACAACATGTGTCCGGCCTTGCAGAACTTGATATATGCAGTAGGTCTGGCATCAGCGCGCTCCATTTAATGCGTACTGTCTTTTAAGGTTGAGACGCACTATAGAGTCTGGGGCGTAAATATTGTCACTAATAAAAATATAAACCTACCTGTGAAATGGATTTATCAGCTTCTTCGCGGGCTGTCTTCTTTCCCTCTGCCACAGCCTTATGGACATCTTGTGCAGCCACATCAGGAACACACGTATTATGGATCTCTTCTTTAATAATTTTACGGTTTATAGTAAACACTTTTCCACTACAAGAACGGTTAACACAACGCCACGAAACTTCACCGCACTTCTTCTCATCTTTAACCGTATACCGATACCCGTAAAGCAATAAACTAGGTTGGCCCCTTGTAATGGTTGAAAATTCCATAATTAACAAGGATAGACATCATTGGAACGAATTAAGCCTCTGTTCATAAACAGAGGTGGGGAGGGGAGGAGAGGAATGGAATTCCACAGCAGGGATGGGTGGGAAATCCCACATTGCACTGCCTCTACCCTTGTCAACATTTCGTCTGGACGAGATGGCACTCATTAAATTGTGTAATAATTTGTAAAACCGAGCTGGACGAAATAGCACTGAACCTCTGAAGGCACGGATTGCATTCAATTAAACGTTCGTAGATCAACATGGAACGTCAGAAGAGGTCAGACGTCTATGGCGTATTTGTGATGGATTAATTGGTTGAATTTTTGTTGGAGGTCATGCTATTCCTAAATCAATATTAGGAGAGGAAGCTGAATATCAGAGGAGTAAATATCTGCGTGAGATTCGCAAACTTGTGAATCGCTGTCACTGTATTGTCCAAACATTATTTGGTCTTGGCTGGGTGGGGAACCCTTCAAGCTGCACGTGATAGTCCTACAGTTGCAGCACTGTATTGCACCAAGAACAGCTTCCTCCTAGGTAAAAAATGTCTTGTCTGTTGACTTTTTTTGCGGTTCTATTTTGGGCTATAAAACTGGTGATAATTTTTAATGGAAACACGTTCTTGTGTTATGTTGCAATTATAAATATTCTCCAGGTACCTGTGTTTCTTCATACCAAAGTTGTGGATGTTTTCCTCAGTGTTCTGTCCAGATCGCTTCAAATATGAAAAAATATACAATTTTTTCACTTACGGTATCTTAAATAAAAAAATTCGTAACTTCAAAACTAACAGTGATGTTTTCATAATAAATTCACAAAATGTTCCTCGGAACACGTTCTAGGTCCCTGTAAAAATTCGTATGCCTGAGACCAAAAGTATAGGGACAGGAATAATGATCATGTAGTTGCGGGTGTCCGCAAACTTTTGGCAGGACCCGTTTTACTTCTATGGATAGTACTGTAGATCACTATATGTATTTGGACATATAGAAGGAAGAACTGAGACAGTGCAGAGAAATTAGGACAATGACCTGAAATAACGCAATATAGTGTTAACTGTATTAATTGTCCCCATGTAGTCACCCCCTCTCCCCCCCAGGGGCTCACATCTTGTGGGCGTGGGTTGGCGACCACGGGGCCCCAGCTGAGTCCGGCATTGCTTCCACTTACTTGTGCCGGGCTCCTCTCCGTCTTCTTTCCTGTCGACCTCTCTTGGTCAACTCTTGTTCTCATCTGACCCCGACGGTATTAGGGTATCCGAGGCCTAGGGAGTCTCTTCCTTTCCCGCCTTAATTGGCCCTTGTCTCGTCTTTTCTGATACCCTCCTTCTGCGAGGGGTCAGCCTTCTTTTTCTCTTCCTTTTACCTCCTGCCTTGTGCTCTAGGCCCTTAAGGAGGCAGGGTGTATGTAGCCCCACCACTTCTGGTGCACCCTAGATAATGCTACACCCTCAGGGGCTCACGGCTGGTGAGTTCGGGAGTTGGCGACCCCGAGGGATTCCTGAGCTGGGTCCGTTTTCCCCTTTTGTCCCTTACCTTTGGGGCGGACCCTCTCCTCTTTCACTTTCCTATCTGCCTTTCATGGCTCTCCTTCCTTCCAAGTCCCTCAACCCGCCTTCTCCGAGGGTTGAGGGCATTTCTTTTCCTTCTGTCCTTTTATTTGCCTTATTCTCCTTTAGTTTTCCATTTCTTCTTCTAGTATGTAGCTTATTAGTTAGTTTTAGTTTTAAGTTCGCTTTTCACTTTCATCTTCACGATCACCCAAACCATCAGGGGCCGATAACCTAGATGTTAGGCCCCTTAAAACAACAATTATCATCATCATCATCATCATCACCCCCTCTCCAGTCCCCAGATGACGTTGGGAATTTGAGGTAGTGCGTTAAAAAATCCCACATTTAACCGGAATGGGATAAGATTGAGCCCTTTTATTGTGAAAGTTTGTTTCAATCCACGCCTATTAGGCATTCGGTAGAACTAATGGAACACACATGTCCTTCAATGCCAGGAAATATTCAGAGATCAATTTTCAATGTGGAGTAAAACTTTATCTATGAATGTTTATTTAGTTCTTTAAAATTTACATTTTTTTTTTGGTGAAGATATTTGCATTTGGGCCGATAGCCTAGATGTTAGGCCCCTTAAAACAATTATCATCATCATGTTCTAGCTATAATTTGTAAATACATTTTTCACACATACACTCAATTTTCATTACCAAAAGTTTTTTTTTTACAACAGTGAAATAGGTTGGGTGTGCCACTTTCAATGGGAGTCATAGTAGACGTTTCCAATGACCAAAAATTGTCTTTTCTTATCCTCAGTCGGGACACGCGGTAAAGGTTCGATATTTATTTTTTATCCCCGAATGTGACCTTGTGGCAGACCACAGTGTATGGGGACGAAAGAAAACTAGTCGAGGGGAATTACGTCACTCGAAGGCTGATTTACTGTATGGACCATTTATTACTTGATGGGGGCAAACCTGCGGCAGGCCGAGCACAGGGGAAGGAAGGATAAGAAAGGTACGGGGGGGGGGTCACTGCTACTGTGCTGCTGGAAACTTGCAATAGTCACAAAATGTTACATTACCGTAGCAACTATACCAGACCCAAAACAACTGTGAACATGGGCTAGACCAGTAGCGTGCGTCCAGCTGAGCACTGTTGCCACAGCGGAGATGACAAGGCCCTACACTTACAGTATACGCACGACCTGTCCCGTGAACACAAGGCGCTCCGAATGTAAGAACATGTACCAGCTGGGGGGCCTAATGCTACGAATATCTATGCTCACAACGGAGTGCGCACAATGTGATATGAGGCATATATAAGATATCAAACAAACGTTATTTGTGCACGTGTCCACCTCCTGGTGTAGCAACCAGCATTCTTGTCTGTGGCCCAGGAAGTACAGGTTCGATTCCCAGCTCTGCCAAGCAATTGAATTCTAGTCTGAGGGCTGGAACGGGGTACACTCAGCCTCATGAAGCAAAACTGGGAAGATGTGAGTTGGATTCCTAGCTAAACCATCCTGGAAGTGGTTTTTCTGTGGATTCGCACTTCTAATCCAGGCAAATGCCGGGATGGTACCTAACGTGCCACTGCAGCTTCCTACCCAAATCCTACCTGGCTTACAAATACACCCACTAGTACAGACATCACAGTGACATAGGTTATCAGACAAATTCCACACACCCCCAAATACACGGGGCTACATGACCACGATGTCGCAAAGCCCCTAAAACAATCAACAACAATCCGTGAGGTCCGGATTCGATTCACGGCTCAATCATGACATTTAGTTCTGGACTCAGGGTTAGAACTGGCTACACTGTGCCTCGTGAGGTAAATCTGTGAAGAGGTGAGTTTTATTAGACTCCATTACAAATAAAAACATTATTGCTGATACCACATTAACACAGATTTTGTGTTTTCACGTACTTCTGTATTCGAAAGCTTCTTTTAAAGGCCATATACCCTGAAAATTATATTTCTTGCCTGGCTGTGTAAAACTGTTCGGCTGCCACTGGGCTTGCTAAGGACATTGTTATGAGTTCAAAACTTCAGCTCACAGCACTTGTTAAAGCTCCACTACTGAATTGATACATCAATGCCGTCACTCTTCGTTATCTACCCTACTGAACCTAAATATTTCAACACCTAAATCATTCCTTCTCTAATTAGGGCTACCGGTATGCCTTCAGTTCAAGGGCAGATGTTATCTCCCGAATGGCTGGTCTTAGCGTCACGGGGTTTGGACAGTCAGTTTCAAAATTTTTAGCTCTGTAACATAGGGTCATCAAAATAATTGAATAATTAATTATTTTCGTGCTCGGAGAGAAGTAACTATTTCGTACGGCGCAGCGAGCCCGGCTAGTTGAGTTGACTAGGCAACGCCGCGCTATGCTATTGGCTGGCGCGAGTGAGTGACTGAATCTGGCTCCTCCCTCATGTTCACAGTTGTTTTGGGTCTGGTATAGCGAAGTGGAAGTTTCTCCCCTCTTAAACGCCCTGCAGCACATGGATTTTCCCACGTACACAAGTCATTGTGTCTGGGGTAGATGACCTAGCTGTTCCGCCCATTAAAAGAATAAATAACTATAGTTATTGTGCGCATGTGCTATTAGGTAAAATTCATCTACTGTAAGTTTGCACTTTTTTGACAGTTCTCGCGGGAACGATACTCCTACAGGACATATCAATCCGCCTCTACCACGTGCATTCCAGCCAATGAGCTATCACCCACATGGAAGCCAACAATGGCCGCTGTATTCCGTCAAGGTGTCAATAGCTGTTATGAGTTGCCTAAACCTACATTCATCTCGCAATATCACTTCATTGCCCTTTTTTAAAAGGAAACTTGTATTTCTTTGTGACATTTATCAGATAATCGTTATGACAGAATGTTACATCATTAGACGCGCAATGAGCAAGACCTTGGCTATGACACAGTAGCTGATATCTTAAATGCGACAGTGGAATTATTTTAGGCTCATCATTTCACAGCTCGAGGAAAATGCTTAACTAAGGTATGGTGTATGATGTCCTTAAGACGATACGATCATTACTTGACCTGTTGGATTGATATTAAAATAAAACTTACGAAACATTTCACCATGTAAGTTAACTTCTAGGCCTATACCCTACACAACTCATATTTTAGGCCTACTTTTTTGCACAAATCATGCCATATGAAAATTATTCACCAGGCCAATGTTCTTGGGGAAATCAATAGTTATGATGCCTTTTTTTACCTACAAAAAGAGAGAATTAAAATAAATATCTTGAACAAGAAATTCCGTATCTGCTTCCGACTCGATAATCAAAACAAAGATGTCCGACCTGGAAACATCTCAGGCTACATATTTACTCAACATTTAAGATAACCACTGAGTTATAATGTATATTATCTCAACAGTGAACACGCGTTCAAATGGAAATATGTTCAGACGACTTTGCGCAATATTATCAATTATAATTTAATATAATTAACCCGTTATTTTCTCAGGCGGATGAACACAGTAGAGCGTCCATTACCAACCGCACGCCCATCCCACGAGCACTTGGTAATTCAGTTTGATAATGCAACTTTTCAGTCTGGTCGACAGAATATGTTGCCAATATATTCACAATTACTGGGACAAGCGAAAAAATAACCTGAAAAAACTTACATGTGATTAAAACGTGTATATATTTGTTATGTACTACAGGTTATAAATTGAGTCTTTCCTAATGAAGATTGGCAACCCTAGCTGTCAAAAAAGTGCAAACTTACAGTAGATGGACTATACAGTAGGTAGTGATTGCGTGTATCATTCGATGTTTCATCACAATCCAGAGTGAAGTCATTGAGGGTTGACGTGACTTCCCTCATTTAGTACGCTGGATCAAAACAGAAATTAAACATTTCACCATATTTTGGTATGTTTGCCCTGTACCTGGCAGCTATGCTTTATGAGACATCGCCTGAAAACAACTCAGGTGTGAAAATTAAATATCGATATGATGGGGGGCTCTTCAACCAGGCCAGACTCCGTTCCAAAAGATTAATCTATTCCACTCGGGTCACAGAATTGCAATGTGCAGATGACAATGCTTCTCCAGCCCACACACCAGAAGAGCTTCAGCAGTCTGCCAACTGTTTCAACAGAGCTTATGAACGCTTTGGCCTGATTGTCAACATTCAGAAAACCAAAGTGCTAACTCAGCCTGCTCCTGGAACCATCCCCCCAGATTTTGATATCAACATATCTGGCTCAGCTCTGGAAAAGGTGGAACACTTCTCGTACCTTGGTAGTATTCTATCAGTGAACTGTACCTCTGAGAAGGATGTGGAAAACAGAATTCAGGCTGCCCATGTGGCTTTTGGACGTCTCTCACATCGTGTGTTTCTGAACAAAGATCTAAGTATCTGCACGAAAGTATTGGTGTATCAAGCTGTTGTTATTTCTACGCTACTCTACGGATGTGAAAACTGGACCCTATATCGCCGGGACATCAAGAAACTAGAACGCTTTCATAAAAAAAAAACTTAGATCAATCATGAACATCAAATGGGATGACTATGTAACTAATATAGCAGTCCTTGAGAAAGCAATGATAAACAGTATTGAAGCCTCCATTGTTGGTCATCGGCTTAGATGGGCAGGCCATATCCATCGTATGAGCGACAGCAGACTACCTCGGCAAATCCTGTATAGTGAACTCAACACTGGCAAGAGGCCATGTGGTGCTCCTTTAAAACGATATAAAGACCAACTCGAGCAGACCATGAGGAGAGTAGAGATAAACCCAAATACTTGGCATACTTTTGCACTGGATCGCCCTCTCTGGCGTGCTACCATCTCAGCTGCAGTTGCACAGTTTGAGCAGGAACGTCGTAGACAGGAAGAGGAAATTCGCCAGAGGAAGAAGATACGTCAAATACTACCACGTCCTCCACCCTCCATCGGATGCAACATATGTGGTCGCATGTTCTATGCGAGAATTGGCCTGATAAGCCATCAGCGCCATCTTCATCGTCTGGACTAAAGATAATGGAACTGCAGGCGAGAAGCGTAAACTCGGATACGAGTATCGGCCGACGACGACGACATCCAAGTATTCTATCAAGAGACATACAAGGGTTGGAACTTGGATAATGGCAACGCTACTCTGGTAACGAAACAAAATTATCACGTTTACCACGTGTGTCTCTACAGCTGAGGTCAAGTTGCTTGCCTCTCACCACGGTGGGACCGGGTTCGATTCCCGGTCAATGCATGCGGGATTTTGGAAGTGGAATATCACGTTCTGTGGTTCGGATTTCACATAAAAATGTAGGGCCCGTGGCTCATGATCGCGAGAATAATGGTCACTTAAAACTACAAACTTCCTTCCTTACCTCACAGTAATTGACCTTCCCTTTGTGCCGCACTACTCTTGCGTGGAGACTTCATTCTTGTGTTAGTTGGCTGAAAATTTAATGTGTCCATGGCCCCATAGCAAGACGACGTCTTCGTGAGGTATGTGGGGAAACTGCGTCACAGAACTTATATCAGCCGATGACGCGGTGGCTGCTGATCTCGTCATCCGCTTTATAAGTGAGAGGGTTAGGGCCAGCAATCAAAATTTTCCAGTGGACATCCACTCAACGACTTGTTCGTTTTAGAATGATGATTTTTTTGTTTTTCCGTAATTTCTGTTTATTTTTATAACTAGCAACCCGGCCCGACTTCACCCGGGAAAAGTTGTGAATGCAGTAGGCCTACCTGATAAGCGCTTCTTTACGATGTCAATGAACTACGATCTATATCCGTTTTACGTCTCGGCATGATGGGTTAAATTCACTGACTGGACTATTAACTATATTATCATGCAGATGTATGTGCAACAAATTCTTGTCAGACTTCATTTAAGAATGGCGAGGTGCATGAAACACAAATCCCCTTCCCTCCAATCTAAAAACACTTATAGTGGACGATATATTGAATATAGCGATGTGCTCTCCCGTACGTTTTTGTAGTACTTTTCATGCTGAACAGTCTTACAATCATTGTATATTGATATTTTAACGGTTTGCCCAGCGTAAGCTTAAAAAGCGCACGGACGCCAGGATTTTTTTCGACTTTTTCTCTGAAATCATTACTGCTTGGCTTCCTTTGATCATAAATAAATAATTTTCAGCAGAAACCTTCCTCGAGGTATCCTCTACAGAATGGTGAAAATCGCATCAAAAACCATTCAGTGGTTCTCGAGATTACCCGTGACATCCAAGAATCGGGGACATTGTTTTATACGAAGTAGAGATTATACGCCAATCAGTATAATTTAATATAATATAATCACCCTTCCGTCCAATCTTAAATTGACTGAGTTTTGCGGAACGAAGAGTTTACAGGCGAAATGAGAGTTGCACTTCCAGGGAATGGCGAGGTGAATGAAACTCAAATCCCCCTTCCGTCCAATCTTAACTTGACTGTGTTTCACAGGCGAAATGAAGAAAACCCGAGTTGCCCTTCCAGGGAAACTCCAAACACAACCACCCTTCTCAGAAGTCTTAACTCAACATGACTCGACGGTTTGCTGCTGGCTGTATCTGGGGCAATAGATTCGCCCGATAGCTAGGCTGTAACAGGGATGACAGACTCGCCCTCAGCTAGCTAGTAAACAGTCGCCTCAGTAGTTGAATGGACATGGTTGGAAGAAATTAAAACGTAAAAACACTTATAATGGGCGATGTATTGAAGATAGAGATATGCTCTCGCGGACTTTTTTTGTAAAACTTTTCATGCTGAACAATTCTTACACTCAATAGTATTTAGATATTTTTAACGGCTTGCCCAGCGTAAGCTCACAAAGCGCTCGGACGCCAGTTTTTTTTTCCGGCTTTTCCACTGAAATCGTTACGGTACTGCTCGGCTTCCTTTGATCATAAATATATTATTTTCTAAAGAAATCATCCTCAAGATATCCTTTACAGAATGGTTAAAACCGCATCAAAATCCATCCAGTGGTTCTCGAGTTAACCCGTAACATCCAAGAATCGGGGACTTGGTTTTATACAAATAGAGATTATTAGCTTAGTTTTGTTTAATTTTTTGTATTATTAAATTTCGGTCTTTTCAAATTTAGGTATCCACCTCTAAATTTTAAATTCCATTCCAAATTTGTATAATTTAAGGAGTGTTAATAGGGGCAGTTGACATCGTAGTTCTGCCCCCTTAAAACAACAATAACTAACGCGTCACAGAACAGTGGCGAGGTGGGCTTTCGAGGAGGGACGTGAAAACTTATTAGAATTTTTGGTGTTAGAATTACCCGTCTTGGAACATGTGTGATCGACTTGAAATTATACCTTGATCGACGTGTTGCCCATGCTTATTAAATCAATCCGTGACAGATTTGGTTGCTTCTGTATGAGATGTTGATATAATTTATTTTTGCGTGTGAGAGAAAAGTTTCGATGTCTTACTTTCGTTTCATAAGTTAGTCTTATCATTGGCAGTTTACATTGTGGAATATAAAATTTCGCCTTGTTACTGTTCTTTTACTTTTAACTTGCTTTGGAAACGTGTTGACTATCTTATTCACTTGTCCTTAGCGATAGCAAATGGAGTATTTTAACATTACTGTGTTCGTGACGTGCTGATAACTCTATTGACATGCTTCTTCCTGCACGTTCCTGGCACACGAGGAATTTCAGGACAAAACAGTGCTGATAACGTTCCGATTAGTTAGCGGTTAACCGTTGGGTTGTTCAAGAGTGCATAGCTTCCGTTTTCTTTGTTACTCTCTGCAAACATTAGTCATTAATGGCATATTGGGTTTCAGAACCAAGTAATTAAAAATCAGCAAATCTTCTAGGTTTTTGCCTTGTCTTTTGTGGGGTTTCGCGTAGGTACACGAAGTCGCACCTATCAGCAGGCTCTCGGTACAGCGTGCCCGGACCGCCGCATGGGTTAGTGAACAATGCGTTACGTCCCCTTTTATAAAGCGCCCCGTTGCATAGTGGCTAGCATTCTTGGTCGCCTTCGCGGAGGCCCGGGTTCGATTCTCGGCTCTGCCAAGAAATTTAATTCTGATCTGAAGGCTGCAGTGGAGTACACTCAGCCTCGTGAGAAGAGTCGGGCTCGATTCCTGTCTCAGCTATTCTGGAAGTGTTTTTTCGTGGTTTCCCCACTTCCTCTCCAGGCAAATGCCGGCCACTTAGAGCCACGGCCGCTTCCTACCCAAATCCTTCCTCAATTACAAATACACACTGGTACAGACATCGCAGTGATACAGGTTATCAGAAAAATTCTACACACACCCAAGTTCATGGACTACATGTCCGTGATGTCGCAAATGCCCTGAAAGAAACAACAAGCATTTGCGCTTCTTGACTGCGAGAACTCAGAACTCGTACAGTATTCCTGAGTTTTGAATACTTGGCCGTGATATCCATTATGCCATCTTTTTTGGAAACCTCCGTAGGGACAAGTTTCATATTGTGCAGATAACGCAACCACTGCAGAATGAACTAGCATGTTTCTCAGCCTCTTACTAGCAGTCCACAGAATCTTGTTAGTATATGATGGTCTGAAATAATTCTTCCACTTACAGAGAGCATCACTTCCTGTCCATGAATAGTAAGGATTTTTTTCCAAGATATTTCTGGGGTGTTAGCAGGCTTCCCTGAGAGCAGTGAGGTGTGCATGTGGTTTATCGATGCATTTTTGCATATAGACTTCTGTCCTTGAAGTGGAAAGAAGTGATATTTCTGCTAATGAGGTTTCTCTTCAAGTAGGGCCCATCAGCAGGGCTACCAGCGACTCACTTTTCTCACTATTATTCACTATTTTCGAAGCAGCCTCACTTTTCTCACTATTTGATGAAATTACTCACTATTCTCACTTTTTTAACAAAACTGGTCATATTCTGCGTTAAAAAAGTGACAGTCAGTCTGAAAGACTAGACTTTGTATCATTTTGAATGCTACAAATGCTGAAAAATGCTAGAAAGGCTGGATGGGGGCTTCTCGCTTCGCTCGAAGCCAAAGACTCTTGACATGTTGGAAAATTATCTGCATAATACTTATCTTGCTTATCTTGTTTCAAATTCGCGGGGACTTCCCCCTTCCATCCAGTCTAAAAACACTTATAGTGGGCGATGTATTGAAGATAGGAATATGCTCTCCCGGACGTTTTTGTAGAACTTTTCATGCTGACCAATTCTTACGCTCATAGTATATTGATATTTTTAATGGTTTGCCCAGCGTAAGCTTAAGAAGCGCACGGACGCCAAGTTTGTTTTCGACTTTTCCACTGAAATCCTTACTGCTTGGCTTCCTTTGATCATATATAAATTATTTTCTACAGAATCTTTCCTCGAGATATTCTTTACAAAATGGTGAAAACCGCATCAAAATCCATCCAGTGGTTCTCGAGATTACCCGTGATATCCAAGAATCGGGGATTTTTGTCTTATGCTAACGAAGTAGAGATTGTCGGGGCACACATGCACCAAGCGGTACTATGACGTCACACACCTCAGTGCATCTGGGTACATTTCGTCCGTCACCATAACGTAACGCCAGACCCCAGCGTAACGACGAAGTCGACAAGATCATTTAAAATGATAAAATGGTCTCGTGCACAATCAGATTGCTAGAAATGACACAAAATATACCCATGAATGGGTAGTTCGTTTTTCTGCCACCGGTGCCTGAGTGCGCTGCCGGCAGCGAGCCAGGCGGCCAGAAAGCATAAAAAGCGTCCATGGTGCAATACCACAGCCGGAGCCGTGCAGCGATCGACGGAAATTTTAACAAAAGTGTTGTGATGGCAAGGAGCGTGGCGTCGCCGTATATTCTAGTATTTCACAATTTATCAAAGGTAAGTCAATAGTTGGCCTTACACTGACGAATTTTCCGTCGGTTTTAGAATGACATACCGACCCCGTCTGCCACTTAAAAAGGGAAAGGATGCTGAAAAATTCCTGCAATCAAAATGTTATCAGGCTATTGCTAGTGCTCTAAAAGATGATACTTGCCCCACTCAGATTGCGTTTGTAGTATATGGTGCAAGTCTTTTTGAAAGATTTTCAAAAGTATTTTAATTACAGCAACCTATGATACATGTTCCGTATGAAGAAGTGTCAAATTTGTTCATATTGCTCTTAAGTAGGTTCTGCAAGGCAGAAGCATTGAAGAGTACCATTGAATTTTTGAAAGAATCTTTCATCATGGATGGCAAAAATTTTATGGAATTGAAAAATGTTGACTGGGAAGAGTGCTGAACGTCTCCTGATCGATTGGAGCTGTAGTGAACTGCAAGTATTGAAGTTTCATCAAGAGGTGGCAAAGCACTTGCTTAACAAGTCCATCCTTAATACTGGAAAGGATGTCAAGCACTTGAAATGCTTGCAGCGTCAGGCCATCAAAGAAAGTAAGTGTCTGATGAGCATTCTTTGTTTACAAAATGTTGCAGCTGACTTTCAAAAATGTGTACGAAGAGAAGCTTCGCAGTGAATGGAAGCTGTTGCAGCCAGAAAATCTCCCACGTTTTAAGGAAAGTCCAAGGATTGAGCATTTTTGCCATAACATTTTTGACATTTTCGACTTTACTGGGCAGGCAAAATATACGCTTGTGAGCAAAGTCGTGAAAGCCATCCTACCAGCTGCTCATAGAAGCTCAGATGTGGAACGTGGATTTTCGGAATCAAGAAATCAACTTCCGGCAGATAGAGCCGCAATGGAAGAGCGCACCCTGAATGCTCGATTGATCGTGACGGTATGAAGGAGTTCGGTGGGCGGGCTGAAGCGGTTCCCATCACAAAGGCTCTTCTGAAAGCGGCTGCTGGCGCTCACAGCAAATATGAAAACTATTTAGAGGCTAAGCGCAGAGGAAGAGCAAAGAAGAAAGAAAGAGGCGGAGGATATTCGGTGCAAGCAAGAAGAGCAGGAAAAAACTAAAGTTAAAGAAAGGAGATAGGAAAATTACAGGAAGAGTTCAGGAAGGCAATAGAAGCGGAAGAAGAGGAGAGATAAGCTTCTGATGACCTAATTGATGAGGCCAACCAAAAGCTAAAAGCTGCTTTGGTAAAGGGTGATCTGAAAAAGTGCAAAAATTGCCAAGGTATGCTAGAAGGTGCCCGCAGCATGCGATCCCTGGCCGAAGATCTCCGCAAAAAGCAGTCGGAGCCACTAAGGAAGAAAGTCGGGAAACGACGGCGCGATGAAAACAGCGACTATCCAGATGACCCCGACACTTGAATTTATTTTTAAGACTGATGACAACTTGTGAATTTTATCTTAAGGCTGATTATATCTACTTTTCCTTTTATGCAGCAGTACGACAATATTATTTGTTTTACAGTGGTTTTTTTTTCCTGGGCCGGCCCCGTGGTGTTGGGGTAGCGCGCCTGCCTCTCACCCGGCTCCGTCAGGGATTTTAGAAACTGATGTGAGGGCTGGAACGGGGTGCACTCAGCCTCGTGAGGAAAATTGAGTAGCTGTCTGACAGTGAGACAGCGCCCCAATCACGAAAACTAAGATAAATGGCTGAGCGGATCCGATGCGCTGATCGTGTGTCACCCCAATATCTGTAGGCCAAATGGCTGGGCAGCGGTCGCTTGGTAGGCCTAGGCCCTTCACAGGCTGTAGTGCCAGGGGTTATTATTTATTATATGTTTTTTTTCTAGTAAGGTGTGCATTATGGCATAAACATTGTTTTATCTTAAGACTGATATCTATTTTTATTCTTATGTGCCAGTATGGCAGTATTATTTGTTTAATTTTTTTTTCTAGTAAAGAGTCCATTATAACATACACATTGTTTTGTATTCCAGATTTATATTTTTGTTTTACGATTTAAATTTCTTGAATGTTGCATTGATTTTACAATCCATTATTTCAAAGTGTCCTCTCTAACTACAGTACATGAAAAATCACGAACATTACTCTGAGATATTAACATAGGTACAATTTGGTTGACATTTTTGGGGGGGCTAATTTGTTTTTCAGATACACATTCCTAAAAATTTTGTCTATTTCAAAAGAGTTTTGTCACATTTTTGGGGGGCTATGGTTGATTTTGGGGAGGCTTAGCCACCCAAGCACCCCCTCCCTAATTGCGCCTACAGATATCAACAAAAGATCAAAATGAACCAGATATACGGCCATAAATGCGAATAATGCTATGAATTTACTCACTATTTACTCACTTTTTCATGCATAAACTCACCTTTTTTTCACTTTTTTGAAAGAAAAACACTCACCATTTCACTATTTTTGGACGAGTGAGTGGATGGGAGCCCTGCCCATCAGGAATTAAAAGAAAAGGTCATTTCCAGGAAGGAACAAATTCATCCCTCAGGCCGCTAAACAGAAGTTGGCATCGTGGCCTATGAAGGTGACATGAGACAAAAAGATTTTGAAGAAATCGTTGTGAACTTTTATGATTAGTGCATTTCATATTTGGAAATGTGGGAGGGTAGTTTTTATGGTTCTGAGCAGTTTTCTTTGATCAAAATATGTTCATCATATGAATTAAAATACAGCAATGTTCAGAAATAAGCTGAGTTTTTAAATTCAATTCTTTCCAGTGAAATCCATGCCATAAACATTGACAAACTAATTTGATGAAGTAGTGATTGTGAATCTTGTGCTTAAAATGATAAAAGAAATGAGGACATAAAACTGAAGGGTATACGAGTAAGTCTGTGGGTTGAATTTTCAAAGAAACTGAAGTCTAATGGTTCGAATATAAATAGTTTTAACAGAGGTTTGGAGTTTATTTACTCTCTTCCAGGTACTTCTGCTCCTGTAGTGAGTGTTTTCTTTGATTAAAAGTACTTGGACTCCCAAGAGAAATAGGTTCCGTGTGAATAAGCAAGTAAAAGGGCTTAACTTACTACAAATTAACTTGAATTCAGAATACACATAAGTTAGGTCTATGTAGATTTTTAGCCTACTTGCGATTTTTGCTAAAAATGAAAGTGGACTTTTGAGATCAACACAGGGCCAAAAAAGTGTCTCTGTCTGTGTATGTGCATGTCTGCATGTCTGTCTGTCTGTCCCGTCCCCCCGCCCCCCCCCCCCCCCTATCAATTCAAAAACTGTGAAATCGAATTGAACGAAATTTGGTACAGAGGCAGCACTAGCAAAGGCCACCTCAATGTCATGTTTTATATCGCCGCCATCTTTACCAAAACTGAATGGCGGCCACTCAAACGTTCAAAACGTAAAATCACATAACGACTAACCTAATAATCCGATCTCTACCAAATTTGGTAACGATATACCTTCATATGGGACGTGTCTTGTGCCCAAACTACAAGGTCATCGGCCGAACCATTTCAGGATGGCGGCCGTGTGAATTATACAAACTTTATAATACATAACATGGGACCCACCAGTTCTGATTATCGAACCAAGAATCGTTTAAACTGTTTTGAAGGACGTGGCCCGTTCAAAATTGAGTTTATATCGTAATATTTTAGAGCAGAAATGTCTTTAAAAAGATGAGCTGTGTCAGTTACCAACACAAGATGGCAGCTGATCTCTCGTTCTGACCTATATTTCACTAATTTGAATATGTTGCATGCAATGTAGCCTACAGATAGAAGTAATATAAACTTTGTGTGAATGGATTATGATGAATCTATACTCCAGTGAAGAAATAGTTCAGTCCGTGTCATTATTTGCTAAGACGTTGTATGTAAATAAATAGCTTGATATCCGTGTGGTCATTTGTCTCTGTGCTAGTAACTCTTGCCTTCTAACCCGGCGGTGCGTGGTTCTAATCCTGTCTGGTACCATTTTTATTTCTTTTTTGTTTGTATTTATTGATTTATAACTACTCAGACGTTATTATGTTAAGCATACATAGTGTGTATTTGCGATCGACATTATTATATTTGTACTTAACATCACATATTTCAACACAGGACTACATCGATTACAATTCGTTGTCCTTGATCCGCTGTTGTTGATTTTTAGGGGTATTTCAGCATCATGGTCTTGTAGCCCTGTGTACTTAGGTGTGTGCAGAAGGTATCTGATAACCTGTGTCACTGTGATGACTGTAGGTTTACTAGTGTGTGTACTCTTATACGAGGAAGGATTAGGGTAAGAAGCTGTTGTTGTTGCTGTGTCAGATGAGATGCATGGACATTATGGTTATTTAGCCCCATGTACTTGGGTGAGTTTTATATTTTGTCTGATAACTTGTGTTATTGCGATGGCTTTATTAGTGTGTGTGTATATATAATTCAGGTGAGGATTCAATCAATCAACGTATAATATCCGTTTAGCATGTTGTATTTCAACAAGCTACTACAAAAAAAAACATTCAATTATACTCCTTGAAAAGGACAAAGAGTTAACAAAGAGTTATTACTATACCCATGAATTTAGGAGAAAGTAGGCTATGTGTTCTTTACTGAACATCTTGTTATGATTTCATCAAAGAAAACACTTCTATTTAAAGCTGGTACATTCATCAGAAAAATATGATAGTGTAAAAGTAAAACTTGAATCTTTGTTGATACCATGGGTTTTTAAATAAGTTTTATCAGATTAGCCTCCCAATTGTATATTGTTATATTACTTTTTAAATATGCTGGTTGTCTTTTCATGCATAGTGTTGTTGCAAAGTTAGATAGTACGGTAATAATGCATTTTTATGAGTTTTACCTAGAATAATTTGACTGCATTTGGCGAGGAAAAAATGTCCGTATATTTGGGGTCAGAAGTCTGGCAACCCCACCACTTCCTTTGTGTACTTGTCTTCTGAGATCATCGGTCGGCTCTAGCTGCTAAAAGAAAGTGTGTGCTGACTGGCATCAACCTGCCACGCTTGGCCACCCGCGTCATAGGATTGGTCGTCTACTTCAGTCGTTCAGCTCTGTCTGTTCTGTACAACCTCCATAGGCTCACTAGTAGTCTTTTCGTCATGTTTTACGTGCGGAAGAGTCACTGTGCTGTTGGATGAAATTTAATAATAATAATAATGTTATTGATTTTACGTCCCTTTTTATCTGCTGCGGCTTTTAGGCCCAGTTGTACGAACTCGGGTAATCTATCGGAATAGCTATACCTGGGCTAGCTTCTTCCTTGGTATATCTCCAAGGGTGGGTTGTACGACAAGATTTTATTCCTGGGCTCGTTAGGCCTATTTCATGTTTGAGAGTCTAGCTATGTTGGTAACAAACGGAGCTAACTTTGTGGACATATTGATACCAAAATAATAGGCACTTCTTTGGAAACAGATGAATATCGTATTGACCACTGCGATACTCCATGAATTATGAGGCCGTGAAAATAACAAACATAATAAATACATGCATTGGTTAAACAATAGTATGTCTATACTATTATAATAACGCTGGAGTTTTTTTGTTTGTGTGTTAAAACGCGCTAATCTCTGGAACTACCAGTCGGATTCGAAAAATTCTGTTCGTATATGATAGCCTGATTCAAGAGAAATAGTTTAGGCTCTGTAGCATTAGGCTACACCTCTCAGGTTACCTTAAAGTGATTTTTGTTCAGTAAGTCTGAAGAACAAGCGCTCCCGAACAGCTCCCACGTGCGCTGGCGTTATGGTTAGTGATACGTACACCGTTTCACCGATCTGAACCGAAATTTGCATACAACTTACCCTTTGGAACCCTGCGACTAACACTGTTTACATGAAATTACGGACAGACCACTCCATTCCATGCATTTAGGTCCTTTGGCACAAATCTACACCGTTTCACCGATCTGAACCAAAATTTGTATACTTACCGTTTGGAACCCTGCGAGTAAACCAAATTCTACACACACTTTGAAACCCTGCTGTTAACACTGTCCACTTGATATTTCGGACAACGCTCTCCATTCCCTCCATTTAGAATAACAGACAAAATGAACTTGAAAACCACGTATTAAGGCCCTAGAACCATTCATGTCCGTTAGTGTAACTGTAAGAATATTTTAATAAGTATATTGTTGACTGGTAATTCGGGCTTCATCACGTCACCCCTACCAGTGTTCTGGTGCAGAATTGCGAAAATAGATGCATCTTGCGCTGTTTATATATTGCAGTCACGGGGAGTCATTAGTGCAAAAATATTTCTTAGGCCCCTTAAAACAGTTATCATGAAAATAATATGCCTCTGTATAAGTGCAATGGCGTTAGTGCAATACGCGTTGGTGCTTTCAAATTTACCTTCATTTATTCCGAAAAATGATAAATGATACAGCCAAAGTTTTCCAAAGTGTTTTGATTATTTTCCTACGGCGGTATGCGACAAGACGACACTATTGGTCTTTACATTTCTAACAGGCAATGAGATATAGGCCCTAGGCAGTCTTATTTCACTTACTCTTTCTAATCCTTTTTTAAAAATTCGTTTGTAAATTACATGTGTCAGTCCTGTAGTTAGTAAATAGCAGTTTCCCTATTCATTATTACCATTATTATAATTACGGAAAAATGACCTGAATATTACGTCCATTATACTGTACTACTTAATCACCCCCACTACAGCCACCACCACAAAGAGTTTATTTTTTTCTGTTTAAGTATCATGTGCCAGTTCTGTAGTAGTATTCGTTATCATCCATAAAACAAATAAATCTACCGGGCGAAGCCGGGCACTACTGCTACTATATAAATATTTAAAAAATGCAAAGTAATACAGCCTATCCAAGAAATAAGTACCGATGGGAGCAGGCTAGACTACTGCATGCTTTTATAATACTTTTCTCTTAATAAACTATCATTAGGGACAGGTATGACATTATTCAGAGTAAAACTCAGCCCAATAATAAGCAACGGTCTGAACAGTATATGGGAGATCTCGCGAAAAACAACATGAAGTGCGTCGAAAGATTCAAGGCAACTTTCATGAAGAAAGTCCTGTGTACCGGTATCAACTATTGCTCCCATCTACCGCCCATTTCGAGGACCTTCTAAAAGAGCTCAAAACGAAGAGGATGCAAATGTGGAGTGACTTTTATTTAACAGCCGAAGTGACGTCCGATGAGTGGAAGGGCCCATGTTACGACCTGAGACGTACCATAACTCGTTTCGCAATACATGGATTCCTTTTCAAGCTCTGCAAAATGGAAGGGTATCATGGGCCCAGCATAGAATGCATTTTCAAATTGTGTGGAAGTGCCTATGCAAGGTATCATGGCATGACATGCAGACAAAGACAACTTTTGTTGTCAATGAGAATTGAATGTAATCTTGGATATTTTGGGTTTTCTCCAAATATTTTTATATTGCCTCAATGCAAAAAAAAAAAAAAAAAGAAAGTTGGACCTAGTGAGATTCGATCCGCAAAATATGTAACTTTCCAGTATGAGTCGGGCACGCTAGCCACTGGACCACCGCGACCAAGCGTATTTATGTGAAGACTGCTTATATGGTGCTTATGTACGCAATGTTGGTGACCAGCTTTCGTAATTTTTTGTAAACATGTGGACAGTTTAAGATTATTAATTTTCATGTACATTTATGAATAGTTCACTGGAATTAAGAGTCTGCGATGATTTAACTTCCGATATTATTGCGGTCTCTCCCGTCCGCATAATACTGTACAGTATACACCTGGTATACCAGAGGAGTGCGTCAGGCCTCGGCAGCCGGCATAGTTCATATCCTCGCCGCTAGATGGGGGCTTCATTCATTCCATTCCTGACCCGGTCGGAGACTGGAAGCAGGCTGTCATTTTCATATACCTGGTATAAGAATATAGCCCGCCATTCCATGCCCGGTTAGCTATGTCGTAGTTTATAGGCTACCTGGATTGTAGCTTATACCAATGTCGTACAAACCAATATAGTACAATATATTTCCGTCAATCAATACCAAACAAATTGTGTTTAATTGTATTAACACTCACATTCGTGGGACATGTTTCGGGGCCATGCTGCTCCCTTCTTCAACCACTTCATCTCCTCAATGTCATCGTAGTTCTCAAAGATCTCATTATAAAAGATGCTTACACAAACAAACATTAAAAACAATCTTATAAAAACACTATACTAAAAATACACATACGTATATACTTATACTGCTCGAGTCTAAGCTGCGTGAACCTGAGAGGAATGTACATCGCGGACTATTAGAAGTGATGGTGACGAGTGATGAGGTTTCTCGGTCCTTGCGTAGTAACAGAAGCAAATACACTAGTCGGTGACTCGCTCACTTATTCGTAATGCCACACTGGTTTCAGAAAAAGCCCTATGTTAGCAGTATTGGAATAGACGAGAATGTCAGGTAACACAGGCTTCTCAATTCTCGCGTGCTCCTTCCCTGCCTCGGCCCTTCATCCCGCAAGTTCACAGAGCTTAGAACCGAGCAGTACAACTATATCGAAACTCAGAATATCTGTCACCATGTCCATGTAAAATAATAATTCCTCTTCTACGTTGAAGTTGGTCCAATCGACTGTTTTGGCCTTAGGTATCAATCACTGTACATATTACGGAGTGACCAGTCCTTTAAATTATAGTGCTTGATACGAAAATGGAACATGAACCGGTCCATGCGGTAATTTACGGACCGTGATAGATATCGTAAATTATCTGTTACGTAGATGTCATTGGAAACGACAAATCAAGGTTACTATGTGTACTCATCCAGATCAGCTGTCTCCGTTACCAGAAAGTAAAGGTTGAAAACCCTTGTCCTGTACCGTGGGTCGTAAGCAACCGTTTCGATATAGTTGTATTAGTTTATACGTATGTGTATTTTTAGTATAGTGTTTTTTTAAAGATTGTTTTTATTTTATTGTTTTTAATGTTTGTTTGTGTGAGCATCTTTTAATGAAATGTAAGCAACCGTCATTGGTACATGTTTCGAGGCCTAATTGTTTTGGCCCCTTCATCAGTCGATATCCAACGTGGATACCTTAACACTAATAAACATTCCCTTCAATTCCTGTAATTTGCTTCTCATTTCCTGAATGCACCCTTGTCTTTGTATTGTTAGTATTTCAAGACAGGAATTCCCTGGTCATTGTATAGCAGGGGAACTGGAGTCAACCGTCTCATCCAATAGTCCTTACCTTGACAGGAAATTTTACTTGAAATTACAGTGGTCTGCAAAACTTGGTGATTATTGACAGAGTGCTAAGAAAGTTTTTGAAGTGACCTGTTGTTCTGCTCTTTAGAATAAAATTCGAAAACAGCACATAGGCCTAGATGAATTCGTATCGCGCATCTGCAGTAAATATTGTAGGATCCGGAAACTCGGCAAGCACCGGCCTATTAAGCGGGAACATTACATTTTGTACTGTAGACAGGACTATGGATCAGTCAAGCAGCTGGACGTTTCAACTATATTTTGAGTAGCTGGGGGACATAAATATACCACTTAGAGCTCTGATGGAACAGGAAAATTCAATCAAAAACTGTGCAACTCAAAGTGCCAGGGTGCGATTTTAGTATACGTGTTTATACTTCATTTTCAATGGCTATTTGACTGCAATAAAGGTATTATAAATATGATACAAATTTAAGAACATATTTTGGAAACTTAATCACATATTTTCCACTTTTAAGCACATAAATGAAAACATGTTTCTGTAAAGTTAAGCACACAATTATCCGGGCCCTGCTTTTAACATAACCCTTGAAATCGAAATTTAATGTTTTTCAGTCGGTCAACACGATTGTACGTAATTGTAGTGGGTGGTTCCCTAATCCTGAAAACAATTTACATGAGATTAATAAATATACAGTACTTGGATGACCAGTTTCGAGCGTCAAGCGATCATCAGATTCTTTACACATTGGCTATTAAATCTATGTTTAAAAGTATGGGTTATGATTTACAATATACGCACACTTGTTTAGTTGCAGTAGTGATTAAAGTAGTCACATTTCAGTTGACCATCTTTTCCAATTTAAAAAAAGCTTAGCCTAAGGACAAAATCATTCGACATAGAGAATTTCAGTAAGTAATCACAAGAAATAATTTATAATATTTACAATAAATTAAAATCACTTAACATTCTTACAATAATTATTACTTATCAGAATTTTGGTTTTCACATCTCAATTTTTTTCTTATCCAAGACTATATTTAAACACAAATTGTGCTAAATGTTCCGGCATAACTCAACAAAATGACAGTGTTGCGCCCCGGTGTGCCATTGGGCTCTTCAGTTGGTTAAAGCACAGCTCACCAAGACACTGTCTAGTACACACTGGGAAGGCCATTGCAAGACGTATTTGATACATGTGTGTCCACGTCACGAGCAAAGCCAGTGCACTATGGGAGTTGAAACTCCACTCCAAAGCAATTATAACCTTACCTTGGCATTTAATATATATTTTCAAAAGAAAAATATGTATTGTCCGTTGAGCCATTATATATTTAAACACAAATTGTGCTAAATGTTCCGGCATAACTCAACAAAACACTGTCATTTTGTTGAGTTATGCCGGAACATTTAGCACAATTTGTGTTTAAATATATAATGGCAAAACGGACAATACATATTTTTCTTTTGAAAATATATATTAAATGCCAAGGTAAGGTTATAATTGCTTTGGAGTGGAGTTTCGACTCCCATAGTGCACTGGCTTTGCTCGTAACGTGGATACACATGTATCAATTACGTCCTGAAATGGCCTTCCCAGTGTGTACTAGACAGTGTCTTGGTGAGGTGTGCTTTAACCAACTGAAGAGCCCAATGGCACACCGGGGCGAAACACTGTCATTTTGTTGAGTTATGCCGGAACATTTAGCACAATTTGTGTTTAAATATATAATGGCTCAACGGACAATACATATTTTTCTTTTGAAAATATATCCAAGACTAGTTATTTTAGTCAACGTTCCGCATTTTACAAATTAAAGCCCATGTTGTTACACATGTTTTGTAGATTATATACCAATTCGGTATTTCAATTGTATTTTTAACTTTGAAAAGGTAGATTATTTTCAGGTGCAGTTAATTAATTCTGTTGACTATGTTGTGTAACTGTGCATATTGTCATTTTTGTTTGTTTTTAATGAATGAATGAATGAATGAATAATAATAATAAGAGTCTAATATGTTTACTGTTTTATTTCATAGCTTTTAGGGTCTACGTTAGTTTTTATAATATAGCCTAAATGAGGCACTGAATGGGCTTATTTTATGCACCAAAAATGCACGTTTTACGACCTAAAATTCCACGGTATAGGTATTATACACAGGTTTACTGTTGACATTTAAATTCGATAACCTAGGCCCCTTAAAACAGGATATTAATAACAGGGGAGCCTCGAAGGAAACGTAGTATTACAGTGGGTAGCCGTTACTGGAGTACCAGTTCATTGAACTACGTCCCGCGGCTATTAATAGCTTACACTCTTAAGATGTACGCAGTTTATGGTCAGAATGACGCATACGCCGCGGCGTAGCGCATGGAATCGAACAATTAATTCACCCTTTGATGTGTTGGGTAATCGTCCATTCAATAATAGGTTTACCATGATTCACACCATTGTGTAACGTTACCTTAATGGCTTAATTACATTCTTTTAGAGATCTCTTGAATTTCACCTTCTGTTTGGGGCAGACAAGAATTGTATTCCACCACAAAATATGCAGAATTTCGGTGCTAATGAAGTATCAAACAATTAACTCACTGCATATAGCAAGGTCATGTTTTGACAACCTATTTAGAAGTTTTGAAAATGATGTACAGTATTTATTTACACAATTTTCAGTCTTGAAAAGTAGTTTTTATATATAGGCCTACATTATGAATTCCAAGAATATACCGGTACCTACATTTCATGACCGTTTTGAATAAATGTTGTTCAATCTGTGAAAATCATTTACATTTCATTCACCAAGGCAACACTGGGAAATTACTTCTAATACGATAAATGTAGCTATGCGTATGGAGAATCCCTACATCTAGCAACACAGTTGTCAAACATGTAGATTACGTGTTTTCTTCTATGTGTGTGTCAGCAATGCTTTTTGTGTTTATGTTTTTGCAGTTGTCACGTTTATAATTAGCCTAATACATTACCGTGTTAGCTTGTCGGTTTACTGTTAGTGAATGTCGGCGTTATTATTGCAAGGTATTTAATGGCTGACGGTCCTCCTGATAACTTAATAGCTTAATTGAGTGTGGTATGTGTTAATTTTGTTGCTAATTTGAATGTTCTGGGCGGAATTAGGAAAGGTAATCCTGGTTTGTTTGTTTATTTTACCAAAAGAGTGTAAACAAATGATTGTCGTCCGGCGGTTTTAGTACCAGGGTGCACAACTATACTATGTGAGCTTCCAGAATGGGATTGACATTTGGCCGGTAATTCCACGTCAGTTATCACTCCTCTGCCTCTTGACCAATCTATGTTCGCATAGTTGATGTCATAATACTCTGCGTTTCACTATCACGGCCCACGTGTTTCAGTGTCTAGTCAACTGTAACTTTGGCCTGTACAGTTTGACAACCTCGTTCTCAGACCACATGGCGAGACGAGAACTGTCAATCTCATTCAGGCAGCTCACAGAGTTTTAGGTAGATTTCATTAGAAAGCTAACTATTGCAATGGGTACCATGTTTCGTCTTCCGGAAAATTTCGGCATATCCTCGCGTTTCACATCCCCCAGACCCCAAAACCACCGTCAGTTCAAAAGTTTATATATAATTTATGTATGTAGCCTATATATAGATATGCATATATGTATATCAGTTTCTTGTGGACACGATACCTGCCGTAATTTTGCACCAATCACTTTGAATTTTTTACCGAATATGTATACCTACAAAATCTCGGTCGAGTTCGTTACTGGGCTAAATCGGTCGAAGGGGGTGAAAATGGGGGGGCTTTTTTCGAAAAAGTGAAATATTGCTATAACTCCCTTAATACGTGAAATATCGAATCCGTTCAAAGTTCATATTATGTGTCGGCTAAAGCCCAAAAAGTTATGTTTGAAGAGTTTTTTTTTATAGCACCAACCATTGACCAAAGGGGTGGGAAAAAGTGGGTTTTTCGGGAAACATTAATCATATCTCTCTTAATAGGCACAATTTCAAAACCGTACAACACGGACAATATTCCCATAATAATTACCTAAAACTTTTGTCTGAAAGAATTTTTGATATGACCCACCATTACGCCAAGGGATGAGAAAAATGATTTCGGAATTATAAGAAAATGCCAAGAGCTATCTGAGGTTGCCATGGCAACACTACTAAATTGATGAGAGATGAGCCATCTGACGTTGCCTTGACAACGCACTTGCACGAGATCAGATTCAGATTTCCATCTAAGTGTGAAGTGGCTTCGGTGACGTAACTGGTAGCATTCTGAACTTCTATGCCCAAGGTCGCGGGTTCAAAGCCGGCCGAAGTCGTCGGATTTTCTAAGAGCGCTAAAAATCCCTCAGTATGATTTCCTTTGGAGGGGAAGTTCCAACGTTCGTTGCGAGTTGCTGGTTGCGGTGGCATCCAGTAGCCAAGTTCACAGCTAGGTGTCGTTGAAGGTAGTATCTGGTAGCAACATTAGGAACTACTGCTTGAAATTGACCGTCTGCAGTCCTTACCTGAATTACAGACATACAGCCATGTTGTCGCAGCCCCTAAACTGAGGAACCAACCAAAATCTCTGCGGTAGATAAAATTTTGCGTGAAGACGTAACAGACCGTTAGATAGTTACACATCAGTGTCGAAACCTTGCATAAGGACAGTCGACCATAAGTATAAAAATGGACCCCAAATGACAAGAAGGTTACCGTCCCCATAAGACAATAAAATGTTTAAAATATGCATAAAATGACGAAAAACAAAGTTAATAAAGCTCCAATTATAAAAAAAACTTTCTCGTCATCAATGAAGTCTGATCCTTCTACGAAAACCTGCATATTCTGCCTATTTTCGCCTATCCCCAAGTTTGCCCGGTGAAATATACCTCCGCCTTCCGGCGTGCCGAGAGGATTTTTTTTTATAGTTCTCTGGCCGTCATGAAATTTCAGAATAACATCGACGTCATTTGCTTCTAGTGCGACATTGACAGCTTAGCTTGACAAACCCTTATGGCGAATAGAAAGAGTTAACTTGCGATAGGGTTGCTATATAGTGCCATTCGACTTATGTTCCCCCTTTGAAGTAAATAACATGCAGTCACCCTCCCAACCTCGCCTACTGTTGCTTGAATGCTGTACGTAATGGCCTGCTTTATTCCAAACTTCAAATTTTCACGTTTGTGAAGAATTGCTGTACAGCATGTGCACAATTTTCATTCTTGAATGTTGATATTTTTTTACGTACATTATGAATTCCAAGAATATACCTACAATCGAGGCACACTGATTTGTGGGAAGAGTAAATTTTACACTGACGTTCATGACCCATGGGCGGAGCTAGTGACTTTCATAATCCCATGTTGTTTTTCTTTATTTCCTTCCAATAATGGCTTGGACTATCTGGTTGAAATGCACGTTGAACGCTGTAAACATGGTGGTTATTCAGCATACTTATTCTTTCTAACCTTGAATTCCATGCTACGTTGTAAGCTGTAGTGTGTTTTATGATGGTCTAAAACTACTTTCATGGAAGTGCACTCCAGGCAGGCACTGATCTAGGCTAAGGTGGGACTGCGGAAAACTGGTTGGAAAGGATACTCGTGGTTTCCCCTCGGAGAGGAGGCCTTCTGCAAACCTGCTCCCCGACTTTCTTTTGCATGAACTTTAACTCCCTGAAATACTTTTCTAATTGGACTGCATTAGCTTGGAGAAATAAGCAGTTAACTTGACAGCACCTCGATTTTTCTGCTCATGTACCAGCCACGTTTTAAATAAACTGTTTCCAGGCTTTTAAATTGCATCTCAAATATTCTATTTCGCGAACTTCGTGATGGTCTTCCCGGACTGTTGCTCCATATCACCAAAATGATTGTTTTATCGTATCGAAGTTGTGCGGGTAATAGCTGTAACCTTTACTTTTTATTATTATTATAGGAAATATTTTTTTTTCAGCATTCCATGCATCTCAAGTGCAGTCGATCAAAACAACCAGTAAGCGCACTTTTTAAAAAAACTGTTTTGGCCAAATTCCAACGACGGATTTACACGAAAACCTTTGCAGCCATGGAAGGGGTTGTAAAGGAGGCTATGAGGTTCCTCTTCCCATTCCTCTGTGCTGTGCAGTTGCCAAGACTGCGTTCATTCGTCGTTTCAAGGACTGCATATCCATGATCATATGATAAAATGCTGCAACTTTCAGTTGGATGGCGTAGGTGTGTCAGTCTTTTTAACCTGATATAGTCCACAGTATTAACTTGTCTCCGCACTCTCCTTGAAATAATTCAGTCTGACTGAGTGGCTCCGCCGGTTTAGCTTTAGACTTTAAATCCAAAATCTCCTCCGGAGTCACGTTCCGGCAATTTGGCGTCTCTAATGCCACAGCAGATAGCAGTAACCCAATTGTTAACTTAGGCAAAATATTGCAATGCTCATGTTTCGTTGACATGTAAAGACTAATGAAGCAATTTCCCTTTTTCGCTGTTACAACTGTTAAAGTGTTACAACATTGGGGAATTGATGGCGTTATCGTGCTGGTCTAAACGGTAGATGATATCTTAGCTATAATTTTTTTCTCAGAGGTGTCACTGGAAAGCTCATAAAATGGTCCATCAGCATATTTCTTCCTGTCATCATTTTCAAGTAATCTTAACCTTCTATCTGTTACTGTACTGCCTTTTAATGTTGACAGTTTTGCACTATAATCAGCCCGAGAAAGGAATCTCCTTTACATGAATTTCAGATCACGCAATCGACCCCCCTGTGGGTGGGGTTTAGAATACACCCACGGTATCCCCTGCCTGTCGTACGAGGCGACTAAAAGGGGCGACCTTGGCTATTCTTTTAGGTTTCCGGCTTGTCTTGCGACTTGGACCTCCCGTGGGTGGGAGGGATGGAATACACTCACAGGCATACCCTGCCAGTCGTAGAAGGCGACTAAAAGGCCCAGGTCCCCTTTACGGGTTTGACAGCCAGCTCAAAACGCAACATTTGTGCGGTATAACTCCCATTAGGATATATCGCACGCTTTTCACACATGTTTTTGAGGTCTGGCACTCAAAATTATATGTGCGTGCAGTCAGGGGAAGGGCCTCCTAAGTGTGCGACTACGCTCGAGAGCCTGTCCGGTCTGGCCACACCGACAGGTGGGTGCGCCATGTACCCTGCAGTACTGTGACGTTATCTCCACGTTGGGATGACAATTGTGACGTTTTGCTAGCCCACACGTTGAGCGACAATTGTAACGTTTTCACTTTGCTCCACGTTGAGCGTACAAGTGTAATGTTAATTAATGCCCCATGTTGGTAGCAACAAGTGTAACGGTTTGGCTGCCCCTAACTGTTGGGTGATAAATGTGACTGTTTACCTTTGCCTAAGCTATGTTGTTTTAATGGGCGCCAAGACCTCAATGCAATGCTGAAATCTAAATTTGTATTTAACAACGTCTCGCTCTGGTAGAACACCTTCAAGAATCTATTCACTCAGATCCTGGTATGATTTGATCATTAACCCAACAAACAATTGTATCAGGAGAAGGAATTGGTCTATATCTAATGCTACCTACTGAAAGCAAAGATTGCATTGTAAAAGAAATGAATTTATTATATAAAACAAGTATAGCAAAATTAATAATAATAAGTATAAAATTTAAATTGGAGCGTTGTGATTTGAATATTACCGATAGAAAATTACGTGAAAACGGATTCTGATAAATTATTGATTTTACTCTTATTCCCAAGCTATGAAGTTATTGAAATATGAAATATAAAACAAAGAGAAATGAGAGATGGCGTATTTCTGCGTCATTCGCGCTTACCACTGGAAATGGCCGAAGCCTTTCCCTCGTACTGGATGATGCTGTGAGCTTCCCACAGTCTCCTGGACGTCGTCATCTTTGTCGATATTTGACGATATTCTGGTAGATTAGATAATTCTATCGTCCGTACATCGGAGCCAAACACTCGTACAACCACACTGGTTAGGTTTTACAAAAGTTAGTCCTCCACTCCACGGAACATCGGAGCGACTCCCGCGTGCAACCGTACTCGTTAAGTTCTACACAGATAGTCCCCCACTCCACGGAACATCGGAGCGACTCCTGCGTGCAACCATACTCCGCAAGTTCTACACAGATTGTCCTCGTTCCACGGCGTGTCGAACGATATATCCACACGTCGGCTCCCCACTCCAGTCCCGACTTCTAGCTTACGTGGTCTCCACTGATTGGCTGCACCCCACGCGCTATACTCCCCTCCTCTGGCTCATTACACTCGGCGGGAGGGTTCCGTTCCAACTATCCGCCTTTTCTTGACGCTGCAACCCCGCTTGCGTAATACTTCCCGACAAGATTAAGCGTGTACTTGAATTCCCAGTGAGTGACGTCTCTCGATATACCCTAACTGACGAAACTCCGTTAAATTCCGTAATCACATAACTTTCTATGATATTGTCGTTCGTAATAATTTGCTTGATAGCGTTTTCTAAGACATAGAGAACCTATATGTATGCTTATAATTTTTATAAAATGCTCCGAAAATATCTTAATAATAATTATAATAAATTAATAATAATTATAATAAATTAATAATAATAAATTAACATGAAAAATTCTCTTGGCTGAACAATTTGCCGCGTAAATAAATATAGAATGGCTTCCTACTGACTTATGCCAGTTGCATAAAGACCCTCGACAAACACGTTACATATTCGCCTCGGATCATCGGATGATTTACCGTGACGACGGTCCATTATCCGATTATCCCAGACACGTTAACAAACCCCATCCAAAATACATATTACATAAATGAGATCACCCTAAATTACAGATATATACACTCATAATTTTTCTTCACGCACTTTGCGTCAAAGTTTGTTGTCACTATGGATTGCACTTTGCAACCAGTCCAATGTTTTACATATAGAATAGTGTTCCACGGATATTTCCGCCTCTCAAATTTCTCTATGTTGGAGAAATAGACATAATGTGTGAGCACTATGTATTTATGATGTCATATCACACGCATTGAAGGTGTTCTGATATATTTATATCTCCATAGAACTTCCTAATTTCACTGGAGGTCCCTTCCTTATGGTGACATTTAATCTCACTTATCACTGAGCACACGATCACACTATTGTGGCAGCGCCTCGTGACCATAATACTTAATCTCTCTTTAAAGTAGATTAAATTAATATTGACTTCTGAAAAAAAAAAAACAGTAAATGCGCATTACATATAACACCAAATATTTCTGTGCCGTAATCGCCCTGTCTTGTTAAGTTCCCGTAGACCATATTCTACTTAATACTAGTTCTCAACACAGACCAGTTCTCCTCACACAAATAATACCTTTGTACAAATTACCTTAAATTACACACTTAAAAATCTTACATGGCGAGGCCGTAAACAGAAATCACGTGTGCGGTTATGTATGAGTTTCATGAAGGACTGTCTCGCCTTCTGATGGCCCATCTTTTGCCTCGTGGACGCCTTAAGCAAAAATACCCTGTCCAAGCGCTCACCCATCTCTAGGAGGCAAATGGGAATTCACCAGCGCTACCAAATTCTGGCCTTGGTGTATCGAGACATTTTAGTGCTCAAGAGCATCCGACAATCCCGTCATATTTCCCTGTACCTTAAAAACTCTCATTTACTTACATACTACCCCCCTGCGTGACTTCTGATACGCCTGCCTGGAAGACCATCTCCTCCCACGCACCAAATACCACACTTACTCATTTGATAGGCTGGCTCGCCAGCTAAACACACTCGCTTTATGACACATATTTTCGTAGACTATGTATATTATACGTCCCGTACAATCTGTTTCCCTTACTATCCTCCAGCACATATGCTGTTTTGCCAATACGTTTGGAAACTATAAATGTTTCTGTGTCACCTGCTTCCAACCTTGCAAGTGGCTCCCTTAAATGAACGTCATCACGTTCCTCTACCTACCTATTTCTCAGTATCTGTAACGATGCCCTGTTGCTACTGTCCACACATGCTAACCCTACTTTCCTCTGGTGTAACACCTCTACTTGACACTCTATGACCTAAAAATGTCACTTCTGACTGACAGAATGACGACTTAGACAGCTTCAAAGTGAACCCTGCCTGATCTAACTTCTGAAAAACTATATTTAAATGACGTAGATGCTCCTCAAAACTGCATGAACTAATTACCATATCATCAATGTAAATGGTTACAAACTCTCCTGTGTCATCCCCTAATGCGATGTTTAAAGCCCTAATTAAAGCTGCTGAACTACTCTTTAACCCATAAGGTGTTCTACAAAATTGATAAATGTTATATTTATGACTAAAAGCTGTAAATGGTATATCTTCGTACATAAGTGGCACTTGCCAAAAACTGGAACTCAAATCTACAAAAGTGAAATACTTATTCCCCTCAAATGTTTGCATTAATTCCTCTATTGACATAGATTTCAGCTGATCTGAACTAATTCTACTGTTAACCAAACGAGCGTCTAAACAAATACGAACCGTGCCGTCGGTTTTGGGTACCGTGATCAAAGAATTAACATACGGACTGTTAGAGTGCTCAATAATCCCATCTTCAAGCATCTGGTTAATTTGTGCCTCAACTGCACTCTGATAAGCGAAAGGTACAGGATATCTATGTCCTGTGAATACTGACCTATCAATAACGTTCAATGAATGTGTATAGCAATTGGCCATACCAATGCGATCCTCAAAAACTCTCCTATTACACAATAACACATCATAGAGCCGAACACACTGTTCATCCTCTATATTTCCCTGAAATGCAGCATCACGTAACGAGTCCTTTCGACTACCGTTCGTAATCACACTGCCCACAAAACATGGAGAACCCCGCTCTACGGCTGGCGATATCTCATTTAAAGTACAAATCACACCTACAATACTACTCCTCTGAATATGGTCATTGAACGCTACTTCTACTTCAGAATCTCCCCATTTAAATTTCAAACTCCCTACATCATATCATAAGTTACCAGACACTCTACTTAGCCACTCTGAACCCAAGATAACACTGAATACTAAATTTGGAATTACAAGGCAAATCTGCTTCTCTACATGATTATTAATTTTAATGTCTACTAAAACTTGCTTAGAAATTACTTTAGACCTCTTCCCAACAGCTGTGATAACAAAAGTGCTTTTAATTGGCATCTCCTCAAAATTTACTCCAGTTCCTTTCATTTTATCATAAAATGCACTACTTATGCAACTCTTCATACAACCACTATCAATTAAAACATCTGTGTACGCCTCGGACACGTTAAATTTAACTATGGGGCTCTTACTAACCACTTCCTGAATAATACCTTCATCATTTAGTTCATGTAATAATTCATTTCTTACATTTAGGTCATAGGGTTCCTGTATAATTGTATGGACAGGGCATGCTACAGACTGAGATTCTGACCTTACTTCGCTGCCTGGTTCGCGTTTAAAGAACCGCTACAGCTGGCCGTAGTACTACTAACTACTGAACTGGTCTGGTTGTTCTGGGCTGTGTTGTCATTGTTTGGCTGTATATTACTACCACTAGGCTGTCCTCTTCCTTGACCCCTATTCTGGTTGTAATTATTGTCATTATAATTTCTCCCTTGATTTCCCCTGTAATCATTGTTCCTCCCTTGATTTCCCCTGAAATCATTGTTCCTCCCTTGATACTGATTACCATAGCCATTTCCTCTGTTCTGATTTAGCTGATTATTGTTATTTCTATTTTGAGCGTTGGCCCCTTCGCCACCGTTCCCTTGAACTTCTTGATGCCTGGCTTCATTAGGTCTATTATAATTATTACCCTGGTTCCGATTGAAATTGTCCTCATAACCCCCTCTCCCTAGTGCATCAAATGTGCTTAACAAATTTTCTACTTGTGATATTGTCTTTACATTCTGGATACAAGCAGCCTCCTTGATCCTTTAGGGAAAGTGCCTGATTAGCAACCTCACCACATCGCTTTCCTCCTTCAACCCATCCAGATATTTACACACTAATACCTGCCCTAAAAAGTATTCGGTCATGGTGGAGCTTCCTTTAGGGTTATATTTACCACACACTACTCCCTCACGATGCTGCGACTGAATAACCTCATTCCAGAACTTTTCACAGAATTTCATTTTAAAATCATTGATATCAGTAAACTTGTCTCTGTAGACAGCAAACTAATTCCTCGTTTCCCCCACAAACGCTTGTTCTAAAATTTCAACTACCTGGCACCACTCAATACTACCATTTTCCAACCTCTCCCCGAATTTATTTTCTATAGTGTTCATGAACTCCATTGGGCACCCCCTGTCGATTGCTGAACTTACCCAGTTCTACCTCCCTGTGTGTGCTATTCACAAAAACTGGCCTATTCTGACTATTTTCTTGCCTGATCCTAGCTTTTAATTTTAACTCTAATTCTGCGATTTTCTCCTCAGCCTTCCTCTCAATACTGTTTACTGTTAATTTAATGTTTCCTTCTGATTCTTCTACTTTATCATATAGCTTTGCTTGTTTCTCCCCAATCTTGCTAATGCCCTCTCTATTACTCTCTCTTAAATCATTTACTTCTGCAACTATTTGCGAGTGGACTTTCTCAATTCTACCCCCCAGCTGTTCCTTAACCTCTTTAGTTGATACTTGAATCTTGTCAATTTCTCCCCCCAATTTCTTTTTAACCTGCAGTGTTTCTAATTTAACTAATTCCTTTAAATTTTCAGCCTGTGTGCTGTTCTACTTTCCAACTCCTCCTGTACTTTTCCTAATTTCTTGTCTACATCTGCAATGATCTCTTTAACCTTCTCTTCCATTACTCCTCTGATTTCTCCTCTAATCTGCTCCATTTTCACACTAATTTCCTTACTGTTTTGTTCTAATTTAGCATTTAAAGTTTCAGTACTCTCTCTATTTTCCCTACTGTTTTGTTCTAGTTTAGCGTTGTTTTGTTCTAGTTTTGCATATAAAGCGTCTGTACTTTCTTTATTTTCCCTACTGTTTTGTTCTAATTTGGCGTTTAAGGCATCTGTACTTTCTTTATTTTCCCTACTGTTTTGTTCTAATTTTGCATTTAAGGCATCACTACTAACTTTGTTCTGTTACATGAACTCAAGAAGTAAAGTTTTTAATTCTGGTTGGCCGCCTACACTCCCTGTTTCAGTATCGGGATTTACCTCCGCTACCCCGGTACTACCATCACTCGACATACTGCTCGTATCATCACTCTCCAGTTTATGACCACTACGTAACCTCATCTGTCTTTCTTTCTCATCCCCCATAATGATATACACTGATACAGACAAATAACCCCCAAAATACAGGCAAAGAAATATATACCCTTCTCCTTCCACAAATGTTGTTAGGTTTTCAGCCCCAAGTTGTCGGCGACAATTGTGACGTTTTGCTAGCCCACAAGTTGAGCGACAATTGTAACGTTTTCACTTTGCTCCACGTTGAGCGTACAAGTGTAATGTTAATTAATGCCCCATGTTGGTAGCGACAAATGTAACGGTTTGGCTGCCCCAAACTGTTGGGTGATAAATGTAACTGTTTACCTTTGCCTAAGCTATGTTGTTTTAATGGGCGCCAAGACCTCAATGCAATGCTGAAATCTAAATTTGTATTTAACAACGTCTAGCTCTGGTAGAACACCTTCAAGAATCTATTCACTCTGATCGTGGTATGATTTGATCATTAACCCAACAAACAATTGTATCAGGAGAAGGAATTGGTCTATATCTAATGCTACCTACTGAAAGCAAAGATTGCATTGTAAAAGAAATGAATTTATTATATAAAACAAGTATAGCAAAATTAATAATAATAATAATAAGTATAAAATTTAAATTGGAGCGTTGTGATTTGAATATTACCGATAGAAAATTACGTGAAAACGGATTCTGATAAATTATTGATTTTACTCTTATTCCCAAGCTATGAAGTTATTGAAATATGAAATATAAAACAAAGAGAAATGAGAGATTGCGTATTTCTGCGTCATTCGCGCTTACCACTGGAAATGGCCGAAGCCTTTCCCTCGTACTGGATGATGCTGTGAGCTTCCCACAGTCTCCTGGAAGTCGTCATCTTTGTCGATATTTGACGATATTCTGGCAGATTAGATAATTCTATGGTCCGTACATCGGAGCCAAACACTCGTACAACCACACTGGTTAGGTTTTACAAAAGTTAGTCCTCCACTCCACGGAACATCGGAGCGACTCCCGCGTGCAACCGTACTCGTTAAGTTCTACGCAGATAGTCCCCCACTCCACGGAACATCGGAGCGACTCCTGCGTGCAACCATACTCCGCAAGTTCTACACAGATTGTCCTCGTTCCACGGCGCGTCGAACGATATATCCACACGTCGACTCCCCACTCCAGTCCCGACTTCTAGCTTACGTGGTCTCCACTGATTGGCTGCACCCCACGCGCTATACTCCCCTCCTCTGGCTCATTACACTCGGCGGGAGGGTTCCGTTCCAACTATCCGCCTTTTCTTGACGCTGCAACCCCGCTTGTGTAATACTTCCCGACAAGATTAAGCGTGTACTTGAATTCCCAGTGAGTCACGTCTCTCGATATACCCTAACTGACGAAACTCCGTTAAATTCCGTAATCACATAACTTTCTATGATATTGTCGTTCGTAATAATTTGCTTGATAGCGTTTTCTAAGACATAGACAACCTATATGTATGCTTATAATTTTTATAAAATGCTCCGAAAATATCTTAATAATAATTATAATAAATTATTAATAATAATAAATTAACATGAAAAATTCTCTTGGCTGAACAATTTGCCGCGTAAATAAATATATAATGGCTTCCTACTGACTTATGCCAGTTGCATAAAAACCCCTCGAAAAACACGTTACAGTAGTATCCGCCTGACAGCGCAGGTCCCCGCACAGCTGCATGCCTGTGCTGGAAAACTCTCTAGTATATGCCAAGGGGTACATGCCTATATGGCATGTCAAACATCGGACCCCCGGGCAATGTTTTCCAAGCTAGGCGGGCCGTGCCTTGCCTTGGCTGGGTAGCGCCTACAGAGACAGCCCGTGATTGGAGTCGGTGGCATTCAGGGAGGATGAAGTGGCCATGGGAAAGAAAAGGAACGTCTCCCAACAGGGTGGTCCGCCACCCAAATCTTAAACTTTTACTGCGATCAAGGGTTCAACCCCTTGGGAACAGGCCGTTCGTGACAATCTAGGTGCTAACACCCCCAAGTTTCTGGTAGCGACCAGAACAGATGGGGGGTGATTTCAAGCTAGTAAAGAGTATTTTGTTTTCTCGACACATAGAAGGTGTCTTTGGTGAGCTTGAGAAAGTACAAAAGATGAGAAACGGTAGCTTGTTGCTTAAGACCAGGACTGCTGAGCAAGTCGACCATCTTCTGAAGTGTGACCACTTTGGCGATATCCCCGTCAAAGTGGAAAAACACAGGTCTCTGAATCAGGTCCGGGGAGTTATCTTCCCTCGGGACCTAATTCTGAACACTGATGAGAAGCTTAAGGAAGATATGAAGTACCGTCACGTGAACGATGTCCGGCACATTACGCGCAAGGTCAACGGCCAGACCGTTGATACAGGTGCTTTCATTATTTCCTTTGAGCTCTCAGTACTCCCGGAGAAGGTTAAGGTCACAAGTTGCCGTTGTGATGTCCGACCCTATATTCCACCTCCAATGCGATGTTATAACTGCCAGAAATTCGGGCACATGTTATCTCGGTGTTCGAATCCTGCAATCTGCGCAACATGTGGTAGGGTACCTCATGAAGCGTAGCAGTGCACTAACTGCCCTGGATTTCATTCTCCTCGGGACAGGGACTGCCCTGTCTTCCATAGTGAGAAGAAAATCCAGGAGATCAAAACCCTGTTTGGTCTCACCTACCAGGAAGCCCGCAAGAAGTACCATACCACGATTGCTCCTGTTCCTACGATTAACTATAGCGTTATAATACCAAATTTGGTCCCGGCTACCTCATCTTTTGTACCAGCTGCGAAATCCTCTGTTGGTGCTCCAAAGATCCCAAGTTTAGCACCTAAGATCAAGAACACCAGCCCGAAATGTGCGGGCGACGTTTCGTCTGCCCGCACAGAGGGGAGGAAGTCGCAGACGTCCGCCCCACCCAAACGGTCGGCGAAAGCCGCGCCTAAGCCAGAGTCAGGAGTTCTGCTCCTGGCCCGTCTTAAGACTGTTAAAGAGGCGGGGAAGAAGGGAGGCCGCACCGCGCGATCCCTTACTGCCCCTAAGGGGAAGCCATCCGGCCCACCAGCTGCGGATGCTTTTGCGCCTGGGGACGTTCTGGTCCACAGGTCTTCGCGCTCTCCACGGAGATCCCCCCGCCGCCGAACTGCGTCCCGGAAATCTTCCGCTGAGTCGATCCACTCCACGGCCTCGCCTGAGGACATGGAGATTATAATCGACGTAGTGGGCGATGATCCGCCAGAGGTTAAGTTGTAGCTTCCTGCTCCAACTTATTCCCTAGTTTACAAGTTCACACTACTGTAACAGTTATGACAGGCATTTGACTGAGCTCAGTCAGCTCATTGCACAATACGCAGCGAGTATAGTCTGCCTACAGGAAACGAACCTCCGGCCTGATCACGAGACTGTTCTGAGAGGTTTCAGACTATACTCTAAGGAGCGACAAGATGCCGCCCGGGCTTCTGGGGGCGTTTGCACCTTCGTTCGCGCTGACTGCTATAGTGAAGAGTTTCCACTCACCACTGATCTGTATGCTATTGCAGTTCGCGTGTCATTGCCTGTTATGACAACAATTTGTAACGTGTACCTTCCACCGAACGAGACCCTTGATATTAATGATGCCTTTGATCTTGTCGATCAACTTACAGCCCCTTTCCAACTCGTGGGTGATTTCAACTCCCATCGCCCCCAATGGGGATCGCCATCTTCCTGCCCCTGAGGAAGGGACGTGGAGGGCTTAATTCAAGGGTTGGATTTATCGATATTAAATACAGGGGAAGCCACCCATAGCATAGCGCATGGCACGTACTCGCACATTGACCGCACATAGCCGTGCGATGGTTCCCCTGTTTGGTTGGTATGTACACGATGACCTCTGTGACAGTGACCATTTTCCGATAGTTCTTACTCTTCTTAACCAGAAACCCGTGGAGTTCCCCAGTCGCTGGGTCCTAAAACGGACCAATTGGCCATCGTTTACCGATCGAGCTGTGTTCGTTGATCTTGGTTGCCGGAGCGTCGATGACTAGGTACAGCACATCACCGATGTGCTTCTTGCTGCCGCCGAGGAGTCCATTCCATCTTTTTCTGGAACTCCTCGTCGCAAACTCTTCTCCTGGTGGACTGAGGATATTGCAGCGGCAATAAGAGACCGTCGTCGAGCTCATAAGCACTATCATCGGCGTCCAACCATGGCCAATTTGGTGGCGTTTAAGAAATATCCTGCCAAGGCACGGATTCTTATTCGCCAGAGTAAGGAACAATCCTGGGAACGGTATGTGTCGTCTATTACGGCACATACCCCCTCCTCTCAAGTGTGGACTAAACTACGACCCATTTCGGGAATTCAGACATCTTCTACTGTATCGGGAATTTCCATTGATAATGAATTGGCTACAGATCCTTACCGCGTTGCAAACCATCTCGCATCGTATTTTGCGGATATATCCGGTTCTGATAACTATGCTCCAGATTTCGTGGCTCTGAAGCGCGATGCAGAACGTTCCCACCTCGAGTTTGCTTCCCGCGCTTCGGAGGACTGCAACGTGTCCTTTACGGTGTGGGAACTCCGCGGGGCGCTGGCGCTCTGCAAGGACACGTCTCCTGGGCCGGATAATATTCACAACCAGATGCTTAAACACCTTAACGATGAAGGCATTCGTTATTTGCTCAGGGTATCTGGTTGGAAGGTGTATTTCCAGCGCAATGGCAGGAAGGTATAATTATACCTATCCTGAAGCCCGATAAGGATCCCAATTTTACAGGGAGTTACAGACCTATTTTGTCTCACAAACGGTCTGTGCAAGCTCTTTGAGAGGATGGTCAATCGGCGACTGGTGTGGGTCCTGGAGAAACGAGGACCTCTGTCTGAATACCAGTGTGGTTTCAGGGCGTCTCGGTGTACCAACGACCATCTGGTATGCCTGAAGACCGCCATACAGGACGATTTTCTCCGGAGACAGCACCTTGTCGCTGTCTTCTTTGTCCTCGAGAAGGCCTATGACACCACTTGGCGTTACGGCATCCTCTCTACCCTGCATCAATGGAAATTCCGAAGTAACTTGCCGGTCTTCATTGCGAATTTTCTGTCCCTTCGTCTATTCCGTGTGCGAGTAGGGGGGGGGGGGGGGAAATATTCGCAATATCATGTCACAGGGATCGGTGCTTAGTGTAACATTATTTGCGATTGCCATAAACGGCATAGTCGCTATATGCAGACGACTTCGCTCTACATTATAGTGCGCAAAATATGGCGGTCGCTGAACACAGCTACAACAAGCTATTCGGAGAGTGCAACGCTGGACACTAGAGCATGGCTTTCGGTTCTCAACCGCTAAGACCTCGGTTGTCCATTTCTGCCGAAAGCGCACTCTCCATCCTGATCCTGAGCTTTATCTGGGCCATGTAGCTTTGCCTGTTGTTGCTATGTACCGGTTCCTTGGGCTCCTTTTCGATCAGAAATTAACGTGGGAGCCACACGTGCGGTGTTTAAAAACTGCCTGTGCTAAGAAACTCAACATGTTGCGGTTTCTTAGCGGAACATCGTGGTTGGGGGGACCGCACGGTGCTCCTACGTTTCTGTAAGGCACTTATTTTATCTAGATTAGATTATGGCAGTGTAGCATATGGTTCGGCCCGTAAGTCAGTGCTTGTGAAATTGGACAGCGTCCACCACGGCGGTGTGAGGCTGGCGACGGGAGCCTTTCGGACGAGCCCAGTCGTCAGCTTGCTCGTCGATGCTGGCGTACCTCCTTTACACCTGAGGCGCCAACAAGTACTGCTGACCTATGCTGCAACTATTCGACAGATGCCACTTCATAAGCTATCCATGTTTGTTTACCAATCCGAATCGCCGGTTGTATGATGCGCTCGCCCGAGCCACTCGGCCGGCGAGGATTCGCTTGGATGACTCATACCGGCAGTTCCGATTTCCTTCTGTCTCCTGTATCGTCCGAGTTCCTAGCAAGGCCCCTCCGTGGATGGACTTCGCCCTGATATCATCCTGGATCTGCACACCGGTCCCAAGTCGAACACTGACTCCTCCGTCCATCGGAGGCTGTTCCGGTCCGTGGTGAGCCGGTATCCAGGATCAGGGCTTCTATTCACGGACGGTTCGAGGGTAAACGAGAGAGTAGGCTGTGCATTTGTGGTTGAGGATCGTCTGTTCTCTTTTCACTTCTCCCCCAGGGGCTCACATCTAGTGGGACGTGGGTTGGCGACCATGGGGCCCCAGCTGAGTCCGGCATTGCTTCCACTTACTTGTGCCGGGCTCCTCTCCGTCTTCTTTCATCATGGCGCAGAGTGAGTAACACGACTAAGGATCGGCTCGTGGAAATTGTGTACTTGGCAGGTGTAAACGCAGTGTAGAGAGGAAAAAGAAGTATAGTGTGAATCAATTCAGTATATAAGTTTTAGCTGGTGAGATTATTTCACACTCATCATCCTTTAATTTACATAAATCGTAAAAACTAAAAAGTGAAATGTCTTCTAAGAAGAGCAAGCAGCAGCAACAGCAACAGCAGAAGCATCAGACAGGTAACGACAGTTCCAGTTCTACCAACTCCATAGAGGAAGTAGTACGGCGTGTGATGGAGGATTCCTTGCAGTCAAAATCATTTGTGGACCTAATTGTAAGTACTGTAGTGGATAAGATCACGGAATGTGTATTAAGTAAACTTGAGGAAACGATCCAATTCAACGTGAATCTTTGTGAGGACCTCAAAGTTCAGATAAAGAAACGGGATAAAGAGATCGAAGATCTCAAATCGGAAAGCAACTCCAAACACGATGAACTGGAGCAATACCAAAGGAGGCAAAATCTCCGTATCTTCGGTGTGCCAGAGCATCCTAATGAGGACGCAGATAATTTAGTGCTGAAAGTTGCCGGAGACATTAAGGCAAACGTCGCTCTTGCGGACATAGACAGAAGCCATAGGTTAGGCCCCAAGATTGGGACCAAACCCAGGCCAATCATAGTAAAATTGGCGACGTATCGTGCTAGGCATGAATTGTTTAAAAACAAGAAACAGCTCAAAGGTACCCCGGTGACAATCAGGGAAGATCTCACAGCCACAAGACTAGCCATTTTGAAGGCGGGAATTGCAAGATTTCAGCAATCCAACGTATGGACATACGATGGCGTAATTTACGTGAAGAAAACAGATGGCAGCAAGCACCGTGTTACAAAGATGTGTGAGTTACCCAAAGCTTAAAGTAAGGCCACTTAACATATAGCAATAGATTGTTTTAGTAAGCAAAAGTTGGTACACCCTCTAAGATAACCCACACCACAATCTGTCTGTCTCTCTCCCGCATAACTGTTCATTGCATACCTCCCCTGCCGTGTTGCTGGTGCTATTTCAAACTGACCTTTCACTTTCCTCCCCTCAACAGCTGAATTCCACTCCACCCCTCCCTCCAAGATATCTCACAATAACTTGACCGCTAACACTTAACACTTTTCCTCATTCAATTGTATGAACACTTCTGAGGAAACATCCAATACAGTAATTAGTATACCTTACTAACAGATCTCAACAGCTGACTAATTGTAAATATCCTGTTTCTGTCAAATATTTCTGTGTATGACTTTATTTAATGATGACTTTGTAAGATATCAAATTCATACAGAAGTAGGTAGAGGTATTGATCAATGTGTGTCTCAAATACTTAAATTTAAGAAGGTAAATAACTTAAGCATATTTCACACAAATATTAGAAGTCTATCTAAAAATAAAATAAATTTAGATGCCGAGTTAGAAGCATATAACCATATATTTGATGTCGTTATACTCACAGAAACTTGGAAATTAGGTAACTTTAATATATGCAAGCATTCCAACTATAAAACATACTATAACGAAGGATGCTTTAATAAATGTGATGGAGTTGTTTTTATGGTGAAGAATTCTGACCACGAGGTAGAAACTGTGAATTACAATGATTTCAAATTCCTTAGGCTCAAAATAAATTATGGGAACAATAGGATTGCATTGACAGGCATATACCGTTCGTCAAAATACAATAAACAACTATTTATTAATAATCTCCATGATTATGTCCAGCAAAAATGTACACTAGAAACCGAGGTGATTCTAGGCGACACTAACATAGATCTATTTGATGAGTACGACTCTAATGAATATTTAAACTTACTGCATGAGCATAATTTTAGATCGTTGATATATGGCACCACTAGAGAAACTTCAACGAGCAAAACCTGTATTGATCATGCACTTATTCGTAGCGGTATTTCTAATGATAACATCTTACCCATTATATCACAGAGCAGAATTACAGATCACTATCCTATATTAGTTAGTATAAATCTTGAAAATGGCCGTGACTTAGAAGCAGCTCAGTGTAACATACGTGAACATAGATTTAAGTTAGATAGTGAGATGCTTAAAAATAAATTGAGCAATATTAATTGGGATACAGTATTAGGGAACAACCACTTGGATTCTAAAGTAGATACATTTATACAAACTATCCAAAATTGCATAAAAAATTCTTCAATACAATTAAATTCAAAGCAACGAAAGAGAAAGGAGTGGATCACGCACGCGCTAATTAAGCCCATTCACACCAGAGATAGGTTGTATCAGGAATGTATAGCAAATAAAGAGAACAATGCCATGAAGGAGAAATATAAGCGGTATAGAAATAAATTAAACGAATTGCTTAATAAAGCTAAAACTGACCACTATAAACAATTAATAAATTCCAATTCTAATAATCCAAGAAAAGTATGGGGCATTGTCAATGAAATAACACAAAGAATAAGTCATAAAGAAAAAATAACAAAAATAAGATCTCAAAATCATGTTTACGATGATGATTTCACTATAGCTAATACATTCAACGATTATTTTATTAACAAAACTACTGACATGTCTAAAAATATTAAGAACAATCCAGATTTTTCCTTGAAAATCAACAGAAACACATATTCCCGTTTTTTTTTATTCCGATTACCGAAGCGGATTTACATAAGTACCTACACGAAATAAGCGACACTAAAGCAATGGGAATAGATAACATCTCAGCTCGAATTATTAAGCAGAATTTTAATTCTTTAAAGAATCCTTTACTAACAATAATAAACGAGTCACTTTCAGTTGGATACTTCCCAAAGCAATTAAAAATTACAATTGTAAAACCGCTACATAAAGCAGGCAATCCTTCAGAACTAAAGAACTATCGACCGATATCGTTAACGACAGTCATATAAAAATTATTTGAAAAATGTATAAAAAATCATATTTATCAGTTTTTGAAGAAACACAATCTACTATCAACTAGACAATTTGGCTTTATAAAAAATGTCAGCACCACTGATGCTATTGGGGAATTAACTAGGCGAATTTATGAAAATATGAACAGTATGAAACCGACCTTGGGCATATTTCTCGACTTAGAGAAGGCTTTTGACACCATACCTCACCATATTCTCCTTCAGAAGATGGAAAGATATGGCATCAGAGGCATAGCACTGAAATTGATAGAAAGCTATTTGACTGAAAGGATTCAATACGTTAGAATAAATGGAACTACAAGTCTACCTTTAAGAGTGAAAAGAGGAATACCACAAGGGACAGTGTTGGGTCCATTATTATTTTTGATTTTTATCAACGATATTGAATCATCTATACATGGAATTGAAAATGTTAATGTCATATCATACGCAGATGATACGGTAGTTTGTGTTGAAGGTAGAACATGGGGAAATGTAAAACAAATTGCAACTGCGGCATTGAAAATGTTAAAGGTATGGTTAGATGGTAACGAACTATTTTTAAATGTAAATAAATCAAAGTTCGTAAGATTCAGTTTAAAAGCAGTTGAAGATGATTTTAATGAACTAAAAATACACACTTTGAACTGTAATCAGAACTGCGACTGTCCTAAAATAGCTAAAGTGGATACAGTTAAATATCTGGGATTATTTATAGATAGTGACATGAAATGGAAAAGCCAATGCAAACACCTTACAAGTAAAATAAGAAGAACAATCTATATATTTCACAATTTAAAACATATTGCCAATTACAAATTAATAAGAGACATCTACCATGCTCTAGTCCAGTCAGTTCTTACATATGGTATTCTTGCCTGGGGAGGCGCCTATGAAAATGTACTAAAAAGTGTTCAGATAGTGCAGAATCTCATATTACGAATAATGTTGAAGAAAGATAGATTATATCCGACTATGAGACTGTATGCTGAGACAAGGGTCTTCAACATTAAACAATTGTATGCTTTTGAAATATATAAATACATTTTTAAAGATAGAAATAGAATTCAAGTTGTTAGCCACGAGTATGAAACCAGAAGTATTACAGAGAATCACTGTATTTTATATCAACCTAAGTTAGGTATAGCCAAACGTAACTTTCTGTATTTCTCACCAAAATTATATAACATTCTCCCAATTAAATTAAAAGAATTTAAAGGAAATCATGCAAACCTGAAGATGCAAATAAAACATTTTCTCAGAGAAAACAAAATTAAAATTGAAAATATAATTAGTTGAGCTTACAAGTTTATAAAACACAAATTCAATTTTCCTTCTTATTCTTTTTTTTTTGTGTATACACCATTTACATAGAACGTGTTATTCGGCTAAGCCATTATACAATTTCTAGAAATAGTAATCAATGATAAGCTTGCCACACACAAGGTTGCACCTTTTAGTGGCATATGTGATATCTCTTCCTGCTCTGTGTGAATTTGATATCCTATTTCGACCTGTCTTGATCATATTGTAACAATATAATTTAATAATTGTAAATTTACAGGTTAAATAATGAGTAGGAAGTGCAAGAAAATTCATAAAATGTGTACAGATATTATGAATTTTGTAAAATGTATGTATTTGTAACGATTTAATAATAATAATAATAATAATAATAATAATAATGTCGACCTCACTTGGTCGACTCTTGTTCTCTTCCGACCCCGATAGTTTTAGGGTATCCGAGGCCTAGGGAGTCTCTTCCTTTCCCTCCTTAATTGGCCCTTGTCTCATCTCTTCTGATACCCTCCTTCTGCGAGGGGTCAGCCTTTTTCTTTTCCTTTTGCCTCCTGCCTTGTGCTCAAGGCCCTTAAGGAGGCAGGGTGTATGTAGCCCCACCTCTTCTGGTGCCCCCTAGATAATGCTACACCCTCAGGGGCTCACGGCTGGTGAGTTTGGGAGTTGGCGACCCCGGGGGATTCCTGAGCTGGGTTCGTTTTTCCTTTTTGTCCCTTACCTTTGGGGCGGACCCTCTCCTCTCTCCCCTCTCCTCTTTTCATTATATTTCCTTTTCTCTTTAAGATTCCCGCACTGTTTTTGTTACTTTGTTCCCCGTGTATCTGAATTCCCTTTTAGCGATTTTTTTGTAGGTATTTTTAATCTACGTTGCATTTTGGAAGTTTTTTCGATCTAAATTACATCTCGCGATTGTTTTCAACCTCAATTGCATTTTGTAAAGATTGACAATCTAAATTGCTTTTTAGTAAGTCTTTCAATGTAGGTTTCAGGGCATTTTAGTGAGATTTTTGAATTTCAATTGCATTTTGGAAGTATTTTCAACCAAAACCGCATTTCGCAAGAATTTTAAATCTAAATTTCATTTTGTTTGGTGGACATTTTGCAAATATTTTGATTCTCAATTGCATTTTGTGGGTATTTTGAATCTAAATTACATTTTGTCAAGTATTTTCAATCTAAATTGCATTTTGTAAGTATTGTCAATCCACATGAGTCTTCCGAATCTACCGTACATTATGTACGCATTTTCAATTTCAATTGCATTTTGTAAGTATTTTGAACCTCAATTGCATTTTGTACGTTTTTTTCGATCTCATTTGCATTTTGAAAGTATTTTGAATTTCAGTTGCATTTTGTAAGTATTTCGACGCTACATTGCATTTTGTACGTATTTTGAACCTAGCCTACATTTTGTGGGTGTTTTTCAATCTATTCTTTTTGTGAATCTTTTTGTTCAAAATTCCCTTTTGTAAGAACATTTTGTAAGTTGTTTCAATCTGAGTTCCTTTTTGTAAGTATTTTCCGTCTCACTTAATTTTCGTTCTAGTTTCCATTTCATTATCATTTTCGCTATCACCCAGATCATTAGGGGCCGATAACCTAGATGATAGGCCCCTTAAAACAACAATTATCATCATCATCTTTTCACTTCTCGATGCCTGTAGCGTGTACAGAGCGGAGCTCTATGCCATCTTAGAGGCTCTGCGGTACACGTTATCAGACGATCACCAGCACTTTCTTGTGTGTACTGACTCTCTGAGTACGCTGCAAGCGATCGATGTGTGTTTTCCGAAGCACCCGGTGGTCCAGCGTGTGCACGACCTGCTCGTCAGTGCGTGTAACGCTGGAACCGGGGTGACGTTTGTGTGGCTTCCTAGCCATATGGGTATTGCGGGAAACGAGCTTGCTGATCAGGCGGCGAGAGAGGCAGTCGCACTGCCCTCGCTACCGTATAAGGTGCCTGCTAGTGATGTGGGCTCTCAGTTGCGACATTCGATCCTGTCGCATTGGGAGGAAGCGTGGCATGCCACGCCTCCACCCATCAAACTGAGAGGCATCAAGGAGACAACGAAGGTGTGGAAATCTTCCTTCCGATCTCTCCGGAAGGAAGCTGTGGTACTCTGTCGACTCCGGATCGGCCATGGGATTGCTACGCACTCCCACTTGCTAAAGAGCGAAGCCCCCCCCCCGCCCTGTGTGTACCTGCGGCGCCCACCTAACCGTGGCACACATTCTCTTGCAGTGCGTGGATCTGGCCGATCTGCGAAGGACTCTTAAACTGCCTAATACCCTCCGTGATGACGGGCTGTCAGCAGACCTCGTCATCCGGTTCATGAGGGAGAGTGGTTACTTTTTTAAGTTTTAATGTAAGTTAAGACTTTTTAATTCAGGTTGTCTGTTTTATGTTTTTTATTGCGTTCATCTATTTTATTGTTCACTTTGCCTTTTTTGTTTTATTGTTTTTTACCATCCGCCTTTTATTCAAATAAGGCATAATTGTTTGGGCTCACTGTCTGTTTTATATAAACCATTTTCGTTTCATCCATGGCAGTGAGCTGTTGTTTTAATCTTCATCCTTTCATTTCATATCATTAGGGGCCGATAACCTCGATGTTAGGCCCCTTAAAACAATTATCATCATCACGAAATCGATTGTATAGTTCGATCGGTATGTGTATTTTAGTGTGTGCTTGTACTGTACATACTTGTGACTTATTGCCAAGAACTACTGACGCGGTAAGGAGGGAATAGGCCTTTGTTTTGTGTATCAAGCAGTAGCAGCGTACACAATTCAGCTTTGCGATTGTTTTCTCGTGGTCTAGGCTTATTTATGACTAAAGTACCTGGGCTATTGTGGCCTCATTCAAATGCAATTTACGACTTACACTAATTTTGCTATTATATAGGGTCTGCCATTTTCAAGCAATATTTTTGTCGTTTTCAATCTGTTCAACAATGTAGCTCATATTAAACCACATTTCCATAAACCAATGATTGATAAAGCGAGCGTGCCATCGCGGGAAATTGGTAGTTTGCCGTGACCTAGAAACGGATTTGTTCTCGGAACTCCTTCAACTGTAGTGCAGACCGACGCTGCATTTCAAATGTATGAATGTACAGTACTATAAGGTACCCACGGCTTCGCACGCGATGGAGACAATGGGATGATGCATTACTGCTGATAATTGGTCTATTCTATTACAACAATCTCGGCTGGGTGGGTCTATTTCAATTCGGAGAATTCTGATGCTTACAGTATATTAGTATGAACCGCAAAATGGGAATTCCATAGAGTTGAGAAGGTCTACAGGGTACGATGTTACATTAAGTGAGCACATTTTGAAATTACTTTCTTTGTTTTGGCATGTTTTGCTGAGACAACGATTTTGTTGTCTGGATACTCGTGAGAACGCCACTTAGCCGACAGTTACCCATGGAAAAAATGTTTTTGTCTAAATGTACACCTGCTGCTGTTAAGTGTGTGTCATTGCGCTTTGTTAATAGTAATTGCGAATATTGTTTGAAGAGGGAACTGCACTCTTGCACACTGGAATGCCAAATCTATCGGAATATGGGGAATTAAACGTATTTTTCCTTCAGCTATTCAGGGTGTAATTTTCCCACAATTATTGATGATTTGAACGTCGCTTACTATATGCGATCAGGCCCAGGGGACCGCGCCGCGCGCTGCTACAAGGGTTCTCCTTCACTGGATTCTGTTTGCTGCTCTCTGTTACCAGTCATCCTCTATTCCAATCTGTCGCAGGTTTTTACGGATTCCGTCCTTCCATCTTTTCCTTGGCCTACCCAGTGGTCTTCTTCCATGAGGAACAGAATTGAGCAGTTTCAGAGGCCATCGGCATGTGCCCATCCTAGTGACATGCCATCCAGCTCTCGATTGTACCGTATACGTCATTCACCAGTGTCCTCATCTTGAATGGGACCAAAGATCTTCCTCAAAACTTTCCTCTCAAATACAAGGAGATTATTCAAATCTTTTTTCAGAGTACTCCAGGTCTCTCTTCCATACAGCACTACAGGCTGAATTAGTGTCTTGTATAGTTGAAGTTTGAACTTTCCCGAGAGACTGTGGGACTTAAGAAGATGACTGAGACTGTAGTAGGATCGGTTTCCGGCTGAGATCCTCGCTTTAATCTCTGCCTGATATGATGCATCCTCTACAAAAATAACGTCTAAGTACTTAAAATAATGAACTCTCCGGTAGGATTTTGTTCCAACTATCAGTGGCTCCCACGGTTCCCTTGAATTTCGGCTCATCACCACGTCAACATGACGTTATTAGTAGACCTAGAGTAAAATATATTTCACCTTGGCCGCGGATGTACATTATGTAGCCTCATCCAGTGTTACATCCCAGGGAATGAATTTCTCCAACAACCCTTTTGAATCACATGCCTCTCTAAATATTGAAAATTCCTGATTATTGTGCTTTTAGAGATCTTTGAAAGAGGTTGAACTCGCACATGGTGTAAATACATTTTTTCATAGGAAACCTGAACCGTGTAACCTGTACCGAAAGCTTCTGCAGATTTAGCACCAGGCCAATTCTGAACAACAGTTCCCTGAACTCAAATTTGACAATATTTTATTGTATCGGTCCATGTGTAATATATCTACAGGGTAAGTATGCTACGTAAAATTTGGTTCAGAAACTGTAGATTTGTGCCAAAGAACTTAAATGTAGGGAATGGAGCAGGCTGTCCAAAATGTCAAGTGGTCAGTGTTACTCTTCGGGTTCCAAAGTGTAAGTAGCCTACGTAAATTTTGGTTCAGATCGGTGAAACGGTGTGGATTTGTGCCAAAGGTCCAAAATGTAGGGAATGCTGCGGTCTGTTCGAAATTTCAAGTGCACAGTGTTATTCGTCGGGTTCCAAAATGTAAGTACGTAAATTTTGGTTCAGATCGGTGAAACTGTAGATTTGTGCCAAAGGGCCTAAATCCAGGGAATGGAGAGGGCTGCTTGAAATTTGAAGTGGACAGTGTTACTTGTCGGGTTTCAGATGGTAGGTATGTAAAATTTGGTCCATATCGGTGAAACTGTGTAGATTTGTGCCAAAGAGCCTAACTATGAACATGAGCTTTATATGGATGAAAGGTATACGCTATCAGTGTAATCCGCAGTGTTCCAAAAGATAAGTACGCAAAATTTGGTTCTGTTCGGTTAAACGGTGTAGATTGTGCCAAAGGGTTTAAATGTAGCGAATGGAGAGGGCTGTTCGAAATTTCAAGTGAACAGTGTTCCTCTCAGGAATACACAAGGTAAGTAGGCCTACGTAAAATTTGGTTCAGATCGGTGAAAGGATGTAGATTTGTGCCAAAGAGCCTAAATGTGGGGAATGCTGCGGGCCGTCCGAAATTGCAAGTGCACAGTGTTACTCGTCGGGTTCCAAAGTGTAAGTTCGCAAATTTTGGTTCAGGTCGGTGAAACGGTGTAGATTTGTGCAGAAGGACCTAAATGCAGGGAATGGAGAGGACTGCTCGAATTTTGAAGTGAACTGTGTTACTTGTCGGGTTTCAAAGCATAAATACCGTATGTAAAATTTGGTCCAGATCGGTGAAACTATGTAGGTTTGTGCCAAAGGGCTTAACTATGAGCATGAGCTTTATATATATGGATGAAAGGCAGCCTATTTGTAAATCTAGGGTATAAGCTATCTCCATTTCAAATTTCATCCGTCCAGCCGTTTTAGTGTGAAGAGGTAACACACACTCACAAACTTTCACAATTTATGATATACATAGGGAATATAGGGAGGGATAAGTGTCAAACCTACTTGCTTCCAGAATAACCTGCGTGTTGAGAAAACGAATTCGAGAAAATTCAGAATTTCTGGATGTAATTTGTTCCATCGCAGAAGTAGCCTTGGACCGGATTCGTGGCAAAGCCCATTTTGCTTGTTCAGATGTTAAAGATGTAGCCAAATGCCTGTGCCGCGAGAGAGAGAGAGTATTCACCACAACCTAACAGCTGGTGTATTAATGCCCTTAATATTAAACTTTCAGCTTCCTTGGATGCCCAGCGTCCAGTGAGATGGTGTTGTTTTATTGTACCTTCTATTTTCAACCAGGGTTGCTTTTTAGCACGGAATACATTATTGGACCACATAGTGTACACCAGGCGGTGCTGTAAATTTTCCTTTTTTGGTAGACCACCGTTTGAGTAGCGGCTAACGACGTTCTTGGCTTGGGGGGAGGGGCAGCGTTCAAGTTATTAGCCTATCACCAAGGTGGACCGGATTCGATTCCCATTCAATGCATGTGAGATTTTCGAAGTGAAATCCCATTTCCTGTGGTTCGAATTCCCCGTAAAAAGGAGGTCCAGTCGTTCATGATCACAAGATTAACAGTCACGTATAACTACAAGCTTCCTCCCTTAGCTTCGTTCTTGGCTGTCGCCCCGGAGGTCCGGGTTCGAATTCCGGCTCTGCCAAGAAACTCTGGTGTGAGAGATGGAGTGGGGCACACTCAGCCTTGTGAGGGAAAAAAAACTGAGAAGAGGACGGTTCGAGTCCCACCTCAGCCACCCCATAAGTGTTTTTCGTGGTTTTCCCACTTCTACTCCAGGCAAATGCTGATAAGGGATCATCCATAAAGTACGCTTTCAAAAAATACAAAAACTATTACCCCCCCCCCCTCATCGAAACACGTTGTAACAATTCTTATAGTAACGGTGTATATACTATAGTTTTATTTTGAAACAAATTCCTAGTATTGAAAGTCTTGGCAGGCTACGTGGTGCAGTTGGAGAGGCTCTCGTCAATGTTTCCAAGATTGCGGAATCGATTTCGGTGCAGACTGTTGGCTATTCTAGAGTACATAAATGAAAGGGACTCTGTAGTAGTTTTACGGGCACCCTACGATCCCTTTCTGGGGAAAATTCTGTAACTAGACGTTTCTTAAGTCTCACTATGTTGTTGTCTTAATCAGTTTATTTTTAGAAATGATGTGTTCTGGTGAGTCGTCATTATCTGTTATCATAAATCATGTAATCTTTCTTATCTCCTGCGTGTAGATTAGGATAATTTCTGTTGAAAAATTCTGAGGAGATGAGATGTTTATTATACAAAATGTGTAGGTTAGATTATTTGATAACACTATTAATTCCAACGTTCGTCGCCAGGTGCTGGCTGCGATGGCATCTGGTAGCCAAGTTCGCAGCTAGGTGTCGTGGACGGTAGAATTTGGTAGCAAAAGTAGGAACTACTTGAAAACCTGATCGTCTACAGTTCTTACCAGAATCACAGGTAACACACACTAATACAGCAATCACAATTAACACCGGTTATCCGACAAATTCTACACACACCCAAAGTACACGGGACCGCGTTGTCGCAGCCCCTAAACTAAGGAACCAACCAAACAAGTAAACAAGACGAAAGCCTCTGTCAGAACTGCGTCGTGTCCAGCCCGCATAACTGTTAAGCCCCAGCGGGTGGTATATGTACATGGGGCGCTCACAACTAACCTACAATAATGTTTTTGGTCTTACGTTCCTTTTAACTACTGAGGCTTTTAGAGACGCCGAGGTGCCGGAACTTTGCACCGAGTGGGATCTTCAACGTGCCAGTAAATTTATTGACACGGCTCCCTCGCATTTGCGCACCCTCAGATGCCAACTGACTGCGCCAGGATTCGATCCTGCAACCTTCGGAACAGCAGGAGAGAACGTTACCGCTGCACCTCGCAGCCAGTCTTACAAGTAACCGATTTTAACAAATGAGAATTCAAAAGAATAATTACCCGCAGCAGTGACTAATCGCACACTGATTTCGTCAATATTGACAATTTGTTTTTAAAGTGCGTTTACATACATTAACAAGACGATAGCCTCAGCCATAACTATCGCGTCGAGCTCGCATGCCAATAAAGTATGGTGGGTGGTTTATATTGTTACGTGCCACCCCCTAGTGGCACTTCCGTTAACTGGATTACGGTGGGTAGAAGCACAACAGCAAATTGTTCCTTTAAAGAAACGTATTAGCTTTATTGCGGGCCAGAAAGATACACCACACAAATAGCAAATACAAGCAATTAGTATCTCACTCTAGTTTCCTCTTGTAGGGAACACTTGCCTTTCACTTGTCAATAAGCCACAGAAGTTAATCCCTCCTAATGGGACCGGTGGCCTCTGTAGAACTACCTGCAACACCTCCTTGAATACACAAGCTACAGTTATTTACGATAGCCGGTCACTCACCACTACACTCTGCTTCGCTGTTCGTTGGCTAGGGAAACAGCCCCCGGTGTTTTCGCAATTCACCACACTAACCTCTGTTGCTCTGGAAAACACACTCTCTCAAGACACAGTTCCTCCGCAGGCTTCACACTCCTTCGCTGTCAAGAGAATCAGCTTCACTAGGGTTTCGCAAGTCACGTCACCAACAACTGTCGCTCGGGTAAACCACGCACTGTCCACCTCGCTGGCCAGGTCGCTCTTATATAGCTGGCTGGTGACTCAATGAATGCTTCTAGACCCGTCCAGGATTCACGGCTTCTCGAGATTTCCATCACTGGCTGGGTCACGAATATTCTGGACCATCCCTTTTGTCCTAGTAGCCCTGTTGCGTAAGGCGCAGGTAATACACAGAGGCAGAGCATAGCCCGAGGGCGGCGGTGACTCACGCGGCGAGGCGACGAAACAAACTCACAGCCGTAACAATATACTTGGAGGTTTATCGTGCCATTTCACTATTGCGATTTCGGGAACACTGCGCGGTGTGCCATGGAGGGCTTTATCTACTGACATGGTTTCTGGGGTTTAAACACGCCCTTTTGCCTGACCAGCAGTGAACAGAATTGCTCTTCAGTCGATCAACACAAGAGTGCCCTTATAGATTGGGCAGAAAGTGACGATTATTTAATCACCCTATTATCTGAATGAAATGTTACATGAATTATCTATACATTAACGCACTTATCTAACAAATGGTGGGGGTTTGATTGGATGACAGCCAGTGTTGGATTTCGCATCCTTGACTATTTGACGCGAGGGCCTTACCAACTCCAGTAAACAGAAGGCTATAAAGTTAGAGCAAATTGTTTGTTATTATTATTGATAATTCATTTAAAGGCTTGGGGATCTCGACCATTGTGATAATTGTAGTAGTGTGTAACTGTATCAGGGACAGGAATGGGGTCGGTGCCCCGGGACTTGAAATCATGTACTATCCCGGCATTTGCCTGGAGGAAGCGTGGGCAAAGCCCCTACTCTGAATAGACGCTGTCAGCGCCGAGATTGGAATCTCCGGACTAAGGGTAAATTGTTGGAGCCTAACATTATCTTTCACAGACGAGCAAGAAAGAGGTCCGTGACAGATTTCAATCGTGTTTCCAATTTAGAAATCAAGCTTTAATTCTCTGGGTAGTAAGGATACACGCTACTTTAAGGTTTAGATGTAGGCTACAGTACTTAAATATTTTGATCCAAAATTTTAAATAGGGATGAAGATTGTAACGGAGAGCAGGGCCTGTAGCTGGAACCGCATATGAATTTATAAACGCTGGTGCAAACTGTCTTATCTTTTAAGTGTCACAACGAGGATGCGTACTTGCAAAACAGGAAGAGAATGTGGTTTTGGTTCGCTTTGCAGACTTGCCGATTGGTTTTTTTTTTTTCGCTCCAGTTCCTGTTATGATTCAATTCTCATTAAAATGAAATATTGATTATAGCTTTAAATGCAGACTTGAATTTATTTATTCTTAAACCTCGCATTGCGCAGGAACTGATACCAGTTTTCTGTAGATTACGATTTGCTGAAGCATGAAAGGTACGTTCCTCGCAGCATCATTGAAAATGCCATTCATTTTATGTACTAGCTCAATCATTGTTAATCTGTAGCTCTTCAGTCGGTCAACACGATTGTGCCCAATGGATGGGCGGTGTACAATATATAAATATGTAACGACACTCCTGGAAAAAATACATGTATTAATTAGATCAGGCTGTTCCAAATCTACGAGTTTGAGTATGCGTATACTTGAGTACTCAGCAGTGTGATGCTCGGAGCACGGTTGGAGAGGGACTGGGGGTGATAGCCAAAACACCACTGGGTGAAGGTCATAACACAAGTCCATGCGCTTCCTGCCAGTCTTGATGTATCCACCGCGCAGTGACGGCAGCCCCCACAGCTGAACTGTATACCATGTTGTAGTAATCACGCAAGGCGCCGAGAACTCCACTACTCACTCGTGAGCTGCTCGGCTGGAACAGTCTGAATTAGATTATCAATTATCACAGATAATGGGGCAGTTTAGGATTACGCGTTTTGACCCTCAAGTGGCCATCAGATCCTGATCACTGTGAATCGGTTTAAGTTTACACAAAATAATTAATTAATTCACTTAATTTAAGTTGCTACTAAAGTATTGTAGTAGTTCGTCTTGGTTGTATTATTTCAACGGTGGATCCTGCTTTGCCCTGACGGGTTATTTTATGAATTACGTAATAAAAATGTTGAAAAAATGTATATACACGTGTGTACAAATAAAAACAATATACCGTAGTAGTAAGTCAACAAACAAATCTGAAGCTAGCATAATCAAAATACCATATAAACTGTACTTACTCGACTTGTGAAGTTTCACAGTGTTGACTTGCCACTTGGCCTGTCACTGGCGGGTAGGCTATTGACGTCCGAAACGGGGGAGGAGCTTACGGTCAGCTGTTTGCAATATGGCGGCGAGATAGTGACGAGAAGTAAGCAAGACAGTGATAGGGTGTGCGTTTGTTATGGCTTCTAATTTATGATGACAAAATACTACATATTTTCTTTCATTGATAGAAATATGTTTATAATAAATTTAAATGCAGTGCTTAATTACTAGACTACCAGTTAAAAATATTACCCACCTGTAGATAGTTAATTTACTGTCTGCTGTTACATATATGAAGCCTGTACTTGGGAGCTTAGTGGTATCGATGTTTTTATTAATTTCACAATATATATATATATCTCACATAACACAAAGGACGACTCCCTGATAACAAATTGAATCCAGCAACCCTGAATTTGCATGAATGTTTTGGGTTCAAAGAAGCGTTACTTGGGATGCTCAAATCATACTTCAATATTGCTAATATTGACCTATATACTTGCTGTTCAAAGGCAAGAATATAAATTTATTAATCTCTTGCCACAGGCAAGTTAAAATGGAGGCATTCTCATTATCAATATATTTAATTAAATATTTGAAATACAGATATTTAACAAAGCTGGAGTCTCCATATGAACTTGTCATAAGCAAACGGAACAGATCAAAAACTACACTTTAAGCCAAATCAAATTCACTCCTCAGCTCGACGTAAACCATAATACCAACTAAAACCTATACAAAACATACTCTCCTTACTGTTGTACAACTTTCAAACCAACTATTCGCACTCAAAACTGAAAAACCCTGAAATGGGAACTAATTAAAATTAGAATAGCCTAGGCCGATCAGGTCTCCTGCTACATTACCGCATATGTATACTTAACATCACTATAACTTCTAAATTACGGCTAAGTGACCTATCTGCCTGAGTAGTGTAGGTGTTACCGGCCTGCCTGGGATGATGAGTCACCAAACCGGTACTTAAAACTAAGATTTTACACATTAATTAACTAAATTCAACAGTAAGGAGATCATAGACAAAAACACGATTTAAGCCAAATCATACTTCAATATTACAAGTAGGCCTATTGACCTACATACTTGCTGTTCAAAGGCAAGAATATAAATTCTCTGGCAAATTAAGGCTAGGAACAGCATTTTTCTTAAGTTTTCTAACCATTCGACTATTGTCAATCGGAAGAAACCCTAAAATAAGTTTACGAAGAGCGGATTACATTTGGTTCAATGTACGACACAGAAGTATTAGGCTACAAGTTTATCAGTATTTTTGATGTAGCTAAATCCTTGTGAATACAAATTAGAGACAATAACTATCAATAATCAACAGTACCAGTTCTTACGCTGTGGAAAGAAGTCGTCTTCACAAAAATGCAGACTGCACACTGTCATGTAACGTGTAACAAGTTTTCCAATTGACAGCGCCGAAGCCCATCTTTCTCTCTGAACTTTTTGTACAGGAATGTAGTGAGGAGATTTCGTACCCATTTTATACGATTTGCAACCGTATACAGAGCAGTACCTCCTCGAATTTGACAAATTCCTTTCTGTTTCCATTACGACATCAATGCTTCACCATGAAAATAAACCTCACCAGTCACAATGTTACAGCTTCAACATTCTACCGCGTGGCTGCGCCATCCAACTTTTCTGACGTCTACACGTGTATATACATTTTTTTAAACATTTTTATGACGTAATTCATAAAATAAACCGTCAAGACAAAAACGGGATTCACCATTAAAATAATACAACCAAGACGAACTACTACTATACTGTAGTAGCAAATTAAATTAAATGTATTAATTTAGTGTAAACTGAAACCTCTGCACAGTGATCAGGATCTGATGATGGCAAATTGAGGATCGAAACGCGTAGGCTAATCCTAAACTACCCCATTATCTGTGATCTAATTAACTTGTATTGGCAACATTGAAAAAGTATGGCTTCAAATCTATACGCTAGTTCAATCACATTTCCTGAAACTGGCTCCTGACTCATGAATTGAGAATAAATGTTCAACTACTTAAAAATACTATGCCTATCAATACAAATTATGAAACATCTATTCAATTGCTGTACCGTACATGTTTCGATATTCATTCATGTCTTCTTCTATGCCTAACATTAATATAATAAAATAGAATGGATATCCTTACAATAATGTGATTAAATAAAAGTTCCAAATACTTAAATATAATTTATCAAAAACACCCAGAAGAGGCTGTTTCCACACTGAATCACTGGAACCGCGATGGATGATGGTGAAATTGCGAACACTGACAGAGAGAATAAATTGAGACTTCCACCTTCGACATCGCCGGCCCCGAGGTGTTGGGGAAGCGTGCCTGCCTCTCACCCGGAGCCCCCGGGTTCAATCCCCGGCTCCGTCAGGGATTTTAAAACTGACGTGAGGGTTGGAACGGGGTGCACTCAGCCACGTGAGGACAATTGAGTAGCTGTCTGACAGTGAGACCGCCCCGATCACGAATACCAAGATTAACGGCCGAGAGGACCCGACGCGCTGATCACGCGTCACCCCAATATCTGCAGGTCAAATGGCTGGGCAGCGGTCGCTTGGTCGGCCTTAGCCCGTCATGGGCTGTATTGTGCCAGTTTTTATTTATTTTTACCCTCGACATCTGCCAAATTCGAGGCTCCGTTTGCCGGCCAATCCTCGTTGTATCCGTTCGGACAGTTTCACAAAATATTGATGTACTGTACTTCATAAGCACCTAATCATTCCGTGCTGTTATATGAATGATTCCAGGATCACAGCCAAGAATGCTATCTGTTACACCACGAGGTGGTCTTCGAAAATAATAATACAAACTCTTTCAAACACTCGAAGCTGATGACCACGATGTCCTTAGCCCCTAAATGAACTAACAGAATGTTATCCCAAACAAGCGAGTGATCGCATTTTATTACAGTGACCTCCAACTCAAACTTGCATCACATGCGCCAAGGCTACAGATGGTCTTAAATATTAGCAACAACGTAGAAAGGACGAATGAATTCGATACTCGTTTTCAATTCACTTTCTGATGCTTCTTACTTATAGGTGTTAGACACTATCAGACTAAAGATCAGTGTTGCCAAATTTGCGACAAAACGATAGAGCTAGAAATTGAAATTGTTTTGTTCACAGAATATTATGTATTAGGTATTGTTCAAATAGCGATTTAGACTTTTTGCGACATTTCCTCCCCCCCCCCCCCCCGCTATTGATAACAGGAATCTAATGTCTTCCGACTAATTTATAGCGATTTTCAGGCAATACGTGTTCGCAATATTGCTCAAGGTAACTTAATTGCCGTTTTCCGGTAAAATTCATTTGAAGCATAAAGGGGACGGCACATATTGTTCCATGTCGAGACAAGAAGGAATACAACACTAATTGCCTGCCAAGGTTGGTGTTCATTGCGGCTGATATTCATTACGCTGCATGCAGTACTAGACGCAGTTGACCTTGTACTCAAAACACAAAAACATTTGTCACATTTATTATTTCTGCATTACTGTTAGCCTCCCACATTTCGTAATGCTGTATCGAGTTGCGTTATAAAGTCAGCTGTTGCCAGTGTATGAGAGGTTATTATTTTATTATTTATTTATCGTATGGCTTTTAGTGCCGGGAGTGTCCGAGGACATGTTCGGCTCGCCTGAGTCTGTAGCTGCTTCCAGCGGATACCCTAAAGGGTGAGCTACAAGTTCCGTTCAATTTCAAGTAGTTCCAACTTTCGCCACCAGATATCAATGATACCTAGTGGTGAACGTTGGAACTTTGATAGAGCGTTCTGACGAAATCTAACCTAGCAAATTTTGCTTTACACAAGTTTAGTCTGTGAAAGGATCTTTTACATGCCATAAATCTATGACATGGGACCGCCGGCTTTACTTCCCCTCCGAAGGAAGGCATACTGAAGGATTATTAACGCTCTTAAAAAATCCGACGACTTCGGCCGGGTTTGAACCCGCTATTTTGGGCATAGCAGTTCAGCATGCTACAGACTACGCCACGAGGTTAAACAATCTATAATATGTTAACCCTAAGGCAGTCGTCACCTTACAACGTAGGTAGTCTCGCCCACTGAATGTTCATTATGTGGCATAAAACATGATAATTTTCTTTCAAAATTAATTTTATTAAAACTAGCCCAGCTACATTACTTGCAATATCACATAGGACCTATAATTTCCTTCACTGGAAGGAACGAATAGTTGAAATACCACAAAAATGAAAGAAATACACAAATGTTTCTAACATGGTACAAAACAACACACTATACAGACACAATATTTTTGAATTTCATATCCTTAATGTCTACTCGGCATAAAATAGTGTAAAACTACACTGAATTTCACACAGGGCAGCAACGTAACTCGTGTCACTGTTTACCTCATATACACTCGAAACATTTCCGGCGTACGTTTTTTATATGTTTCAGGAACCCATCACTTGAAAAAATCGGTCACTGTTGGATTTTTTCTTAATACCCTTTTTCCTTGAGCAAGCTACACACCGTATTGGAATCTGTGGTCGTTCCTGGTCGCTTACAGCTGCAATGAGCACATCAATCCTTGCTAGATTTTCAGCCTAAGCTCGAATAGCCATAGGAAAGCAGTGCTTACAAACTCTTTTTTGCACTATCGGATGTACTAATTCTTTCGCGGAAGAAAATTCTGGGCACAAAGTCCTTTTTGGATTGTTGGAAGTGGGGATGGAATCATTATTAATCTTCCTCTCATCTGAGGTTACGGTTATATCATATCACACCCAAATATTTAAAACATACAGATAAATTTCACTTTTAAAATAAGAGTTTAGTGCTTTTCAGTAGGTCAACACGAATGTACCCAAAAGAGATGGGTTATGCCCTAATCCTGAAATAAATTACATGAGATTAATAAAACATAAGCTCTTGTTTACTAAGGCAACACTGAAAATATGGCTTCAAACACCACAATAAAATATATATTAACTCCTAGACATGTTCAATAGTGACGGTGTAGCTGATTCCTCATTATAGCTATTTAAACTTTGTGTCGTCGCAGCTGTATCAGGCAGTAAATTGAGATAGTCTTTATACTAATAAGGTTTGAATGGTACCTCTTTCGCCTATCTGCCTCTACAATTTGGATATTTTCATTTCTTTTTTGAATCAATACTTGGCTGTCCAGCATCAACGTAACAGGCGGATCAAAAAAGACACCAAATCCAATTTTGCTGTTAATTGCAATGATATTCACACAACGCACACCACCTCCTAACTTCATGCACCTTCAAACCCCCGAAAGCCATTTGCTCTCATCTTCTTGAGTGAAGAGTCTGATGACTGATGACGTAACTTACATTTCATAAAAGTTCACTTCAGTGTCATTATCCCATCAGACTCTTTCCAGTATCTGCAACGGGATCAGTCCTGAGATCTGCCCGGAAGAACTCTTTTACAGGTGCTACATTTGCTGTCATCTTGATAGTTTCTCCTCTCTGAAAGTCCCCTCTTGTCAAACAACCACCGATCACCTAGTATAATCGCGATATAACATCACACCTTTTCCTTTTTGGAGAATTCAGACCATTTGGTGTATTCTCTACTACTCAGCTCTTCCGGAGATACGGTACTTTGAGGTTTTTGGGCTCATCTCTGATGCTGTAGTTTTCTTAAAGAATAATCTCATAGTTCAGGAGTTTGTGGCAACAACATGGGATGAATTTCCTGATTTAGTAACGATTTTGCAGTTGTCAAAATGCTGCGATTGGTATACTTCCCTTCTTGATCGAATTGGTCCTACCCTTTTTATTTTCTTGCTGTATAGAGCATGGTATCATGGGTGCATTTTGGAATGGATATAGCCTACCAATATTGGCCAAATATAATTGTCGAGCACTGTCATTTTCTTTTCTGGTTTATTTATTTATTTATCGTATGGCATACATGAAAATTATTTACAATTTGACATCAAGTTTCGAAACGTAATGAAGTGCCTGTGGTGTCCCTAGGAAGAAGTCGCTGAAATTACAACTGTATGATGTTTGTGGGCATTCCTGAACTAGGTGCCGAACAGTCTGTCTTTCAGCACCGCACTCGCAACATGACGAAGATTTTTTCCTCCACTTGTACAGGAGATCGCCGCATACACCGTGATTGGTCCGGATTCTTTTCTGGTTAGAGCAAGTAACTCGATAATACGATTTTATTTCCTAGATTCTGGATAACGAAACTGGTATCAAAATTTTGCCTTTCGGAAAAAATCACCCCGATATATTTTATGGTTTGTTTACTGCCAATGCTTTTAATATCTATTCCATCCAACAAAATGTCACTAAATAATGCATCATTTTTGACTATTAGGCCTAATGCCTGACATTTATCCGGGTTTAACTGCAATCCATTCTCGGAAAAGGATCTAGTTATTTGAGTTAAGTTCACTTGCCACCTGTTCATTCTTGGCTACTATAACAATGTCAACCACAAAAGCCAGTCCAGTTATTTTTAGCAAATTGGTTACTGTTTTAAGCGGCGGAACAGCGAGGTCATCTGCCCCTTTACTGTAGGAAGATCTTCCACTAGCTCAGTCAAACTCCTATTTCGGCTGTTTTGAAAAAGCACAAAGTAAGTTACATGGTCAATTTCCTTGTTGAAAAGTGAATTTGATAGAGGGGCGCCTTGTATTTTTCTTCGTTTGAATTCTTTATATTTGTTTTATTCATATGCACCTCATTTTGTGTAGCATTACCCGTTCAGAGGTTTATGATCAAAACTTTCAAGCTGTGCAGTAATTCCAGAAATGCCTGGAAGTCTGAAGATAATAGTATTTTGGCTTTCACGGCCAGTGAATTAAAACTCAGCAATTCATCTAGGTTTGTGCCGTGTAGCGCGCAGTTCGCTACTCCAGGGGGGGGGGGGGGGGGTCCGGGCGGGTACAGCAAGATCCCGCTGATGAGCCAGCTTGGTGTCCTAGGCGAAACCCCACACAAGACACGGCACAAACCTACAAGAATTGCTGAGGTCTAAAGATAATGTTAGTGACCAACGTCTGCATTTCCGTGAAGTAGAATATGTTGCAAACATTTGATCTGCAGGGTCCACACCTGGTTTCGTCATATTGCACATAATTATCGTGAGTAATTTTTGCCGAGAGTTGATTCATTGAGTGTATCGTCGCACTCGTCAGGTTGAAATACTAGACGTTGTCTTGCCTTGCATGAAGAATAATAAAGCTCGAGGACTAGACGACCTAAGAGTAGAACATATAAAGAGATTCGGACCAGGTACTAAATAGTGGATTTTAAATCTAATTAACAACTGCATCTCCATGTTACAATACCCAAAATCTGGCGTAGAGCTAAAGTGGTAGCCTTATTGAAACCTGGAAAAGATCCGACAGACCCCAAGAATTGTCGACCTGTCTCGCTTCTGTCATCTCTACAAAATGTTGGAAAGAATGATCTTGAACTGCTTATCGGGATATGCAGACCAGAACTTCATTAAACAACAGGCAGGATTTCGCCCGGGAAAATCATGTTGTGGCCAGATCCTCAACCTAACTCAGCATATAGAGAATGGGTACGAGAGAGGGCAGATTACAGGTGTAGCATTCGTGGATCTGCGTATGACACAGTAAATCATAACAAACTCTTATGGAAAATTTAGTCTATCACCATGGACTACCGATTAATGCAGTTCATCCAATGTCTACTACAAAACAAACGGTTTTTTGTCATCTTGAAAAGCAGGAAAAGCCGATTGGGAGTCCAGTAGAACGGCCTTCCTCAAGTCAGTGTGCTGGCACTGTTGCTGTACAATATCTACACCAACGACCAACCTGTCAGAACGAACACACGATATTTCATTTATGCCGACGACACAACAGTTGCAGCCCAAGGAAGTACGTTTGATGAGGTGGAAACGAAGCTGACTGCAGCCCTCGAAGTCCTGGCAGAGTACTATGGCAATAACCACCCAAAACCTAACCCAACCAAAACACAGGTCTGTGCGTTTCACTTGAGAAATAGACAAACTAGGAAAAAAATGGAAGTAACTTGGAGGGGGAAACAACTACAACACTGTGACACTCCTACATACCTCGGAGTAAAGCTCGACCGCTCACTCACGTTGAAAGACCATTGCGAGAATATGAAGCTCCGAGTCTGCAGCTGAAATAATATCATACGCAAACTCAGGTTGGTTGGTTGGTTGGTTCTTAAGTTAAGGGGCTGTGACAATGCGGTAATGTAGCCCCGTGTACTTTGGGTGTGTGTAGAATCTGTCTGATAACTGGTGTTAATTGTGATGACTGTATTAGTGTGCGTTTCCTGTTTTTTTTTAAGTTAAGTACAGACTGGAACTTAGAATTTTCAAATAGTTCCTACTTTTGCCGCCAAGCGCCACCGTCAACGACTACTAGGCCAAGCTAAGAACTTATCTACTAGACGCCACCGCAGTCGGCTCTTGGCAACGAACGTAGAAACCTAAGAGCGTTGTTTACATTCTTAACCTATCCAATTTAGCTTCACACAGGTGCATTTAGTGGAAGGTTCTTTAACATGCCATAAATCTATGACATGGGACCGCCGGCTTTACTTCCCCTCCGAAGGAAGGCATACTGAGGGATTTTTAACGCTCTTAAAAAACCCGACGGCTTCGGCCGGGTTTGAACCCGCTATCTTGGGCATAGAAGCTCGGCATGCTACCGACTACGCCACCGAAGCCGCTTACGCAAACTCACTAACAGCACATGCGGTGGGGGCTCAACCAAGTGTACTACGTACGTCTGCTCTAGCTCTATGTTTCTCCACTGAAGAATATGCAGCACCAGTCTGGCAGAACTCCGCACACGGCAGGAATGTTGACATCGCTCTCAACGAGACAGGCCGCTTTATAACAGGTTGCCTACGACCTACTCCAGTTGACAAAATATACCATCTTGTAGGCATAGCACTTCCGGATATTACACGAAGAACAGCGGCAGAGGTTGAGAAGAAAAATCAGGAAAATGATTCCAGGCATCTCATGTTTGGAAGTAAAGCATCACGTCCCAGGCTGAAGTCGAGAAAGAGCTTTCTTCGAACAACTCGCCGTATAGAACTATGGCGAAACAGGACACCTGGAATTAATGGCCAAAACCGAAAGGAAGAGCCGGCTGCTGATTATCAATTAACTTACCAGACGTGGAAAACTTTGAATAGACTGCGAACTGGAGTGACTGGAGAGCCGGCTGCTGATTATCAACTAACTTACCAGACGTGGAAAACTTTGAATAGACTGCGAACTGGAGTGACGCGGTGCAAACAAAATTTGAAGCGGTGGGGCTACATTACTGAAGATGCAACCTGCGAATGTGGAGAAATTCAAGATGTCGAACACCTCTTGGTCTGCCCGAAATTGCCTGAAGCCTGCACGCTGGATGACCTGGTTTCAGCAAATGCTCCTGCAATCAGACTGCCGAATTCTGGTCCTCAAAATCAATTTGATATGTACACAATCTGTGTGTGGGCTATATTGTAAATATGTTTTTAAATAACTGTATTGTACTGTCCTGGATACGAAAATGTAATATATATATTGAACCCTTGCAAAGAAGCTTATATGAGACTCAGTTTCGGGGGGTGTAACAGTCCATTTCGTAAGTTGTTGTTAAAGCGCTTCATTAACATGCAGGGTAACATATAACAAAATAACATGCAGGAAAAAGTGAAGCCAGGGTTAAAACAAATGAATTTAATGACAGATCAGCTATTTACAAAAGAAAATAAACAAACAAAACTCCCAAAATGACTCCCACTGAATAAAATTAACTTGACAAAAACTAGGCCTAATCTCAGGAGAGATTATTAATCGGACCAAATGTCCCACAAATCTGCAATGACAATATGTGACGTGTGTGCTGTTCTACATGCTTAACGATGAGTACAATTGAATGCATGATTCGTCATCATCCGGATAAACTTTCAGAAGACGAATCCGCATTGCTTAGAGCTTGACAGACGCGGGGAACAACTATACACAACTTAAAACTAAACCGACACTTCCTATACTAAAATAAACAACAAATAATTTCCGCTTGAAATTGGAATCAAGAACTGCCGTAGCAAAACATTACTGCCTAAAATTAGGACTTCTCACAAATCAACACAAGTAAGTTAACACGTGACCAACAAAAGAAATACACATATGACCGCCGTCATTTTTACAAGTAAAATACAACTACACCACACGGGTGTCACACACATAAAAACAAACATGAACTGAGTCATAGACAAATCACTAGGCTCAAGGCCAACATTTAAATCATTAACACAATATTTCATCCATACGACATGGAATAATTCGTAACAGGCGTGGCGAACTCCCCCAATTAATTATGGTCCAAATAACCATCACAAAAGAACAGGTTTGCTAATGATAGCTTAATAGGGGTCAGTCGGACAACAGGACTGCCTAACAAAATAAGTCACCGAGGCTAGACGGGCGCTAAGTGGAAATCTGCACATCTGTCAACCCACGTGTCAATAACCTCGACCTCCCAAGGCACGGGATCGAGTCTCGAAGAAGCGTGCCCCAAAGCACAATATATACGCGTGTGTGTGTCAGAACAAAAATATATCTCAGCATTTCCCCTAGGAAATCCAAGAATCAGCATTGGACAAGGTACAGTAGCCTCCTCGGAGTGCCCTGCCTTTCCATCAAAAATACAACAACAAATATAAGGGCGGTAGCACCATCTACACCTCTTCACGAAGAATCAAAACGCACACCTGACACCAGAACACACACAGAAACACACACATGGGTTTGACAGAAACCTGAAATAAAATGACAAATATTTTTCCACCAGCTCGCGCTTCCGTTCTAGGCTGTGACTAACAAACCTGAAAAGGACTCAAAATATCTAAAAAAATTAGAACTAAGGTGTTCTACAATTACATCTTAATTTGTTGCGCTCGGCAACCCTAATATGATTAATAACCTGTTCATCAAACATCTTACAATAATTACCTCCCTTTCCTATCAAAATATGAACTTTAATAAAGCACCACTTATCGAATGTAACGAGTTCGCATCCGCATGGATAAAAAAATCACGTACACGCGCCGTGTACGTTAAATATGACTCCAAAGAAAATAAACAACAAACAACTTTGGCCAAGCGCCAACGTACATTTAAAACACTAGAGTCGGTGCAAGAAAAAAAATTTAAACAAGCAAAAGGAATAAATGAACTATTTACAAAGTTCCCCCGCCTTATCTAACTACATATTGAGTAAATCAATTTTGTACATCACCGTATCAGCTTGCAGAACATATAACCTCCGCCCCGGCTCATTTCCCTACGGGAAATCAGCCCTCCATCGTAGACGTCGTAGAAGCGATGCTCATCAATCAGTCTCCTGGCCAAACGTCGGACATCTTGGCGTAGTCTCTTGGTCAGAAATGTTCAATGTTAAAATAAATTGCCTGGCTATAATCGCTGTGAGTTACTACTTTCACTCACGATATGTCCTATGCGATTAATGATCGAAGACTTTCCCTAGCTTAGCATTCGCATACACACGCACAATTATCACTTGAAAAGTATACAATACAAAATTTACATAAATTATACACTTTAAACACATCGTCACTGGCTTGAAAAACAAGTTTTAAACCTGACTGTCTCGCAGTCGTTATCTCACTAGATATCTCCACTGCTTCTACGTGAACCTTGCCCGCTATGAGCACTACTGGAATGTTAGTAAAGTCTTGCCCATTAAGAGCTGAAAATCGTGACGCAGACTGGCGTGACCTTAGCTCACCAGAGCTCAAAACCGTTGTCTTCGAAGGAGCTTCTCCCCGATCAATTTATTGGAAACTGACAGACTGAGGTGGAGTGGGGACAATTAATAAAAATATTCTAGAGTTTTCATCTCACACACTTGGGACTAGTATCAATCTTCATCATTTTATTCAAACGTCTCAGCGCACTTATGCGGAATTAATTCGGATCGGCGGTTCTTTAGATAGGCGTTCCCGCGCCTTTTTTTTTAGAGGGTACGCCACCCATCGCGTGTTTTTGGCGTGGTCTCATCTGATTGGTTGATTCAATCCTAGGTCGGTTGAAACTCACTCGTGACCATCCCCTAATGACTCCAATTTTGGTGCGCGTTGTTACTCAATTTGTCCTTGAACTCGGCTTACTCGGTCGTCTTCAAGAATAACTACCAAGCCTGCCTCTGTGGTAATCATTGCAACACTCTAACTTGGCTTCCCCTTTGTCAATTTCCACATGTACTGCCTGGGCCTCAGTAATAATAATAATAAATCATGAATACTTATTCATCGCAGGTTAATAAGGGTTCATTTATCCTCAGCAAGGTTTTGAAATTCGAAGCAAGTGATTGATTTGGATTTTAAAAACAATATCCACAGTAGTAACAATAACATCTCTTAAGTACCTCACTCGACTGCTTGAGTGTACATTCCACTGACCCAATTAGTGTGCGCACTCCATGCCGGAATGTCATTCATACGTCTCGCTAGACCTCACCTCCTTCTCACATGATTACCACTCCTGCCGGATCAGCTGTCTTGTTTACAAACAAAGCACGCTCTCCCCAGGCGCTACACGGCCTCGTACATTTGAGTGTTGGCTCACAAATAAATTCTGCAATAATGATTCTGCACCCATAGTCCTGATTATTCATCAAATGGTTCTCTTCTGTAATACGGCTTAAGATTAGCCCTATTGAAGACAGATTTAGCGCCAGTGCTCAACTCTTCAAGTCTGTAGGCATTGTTACCCAAAATGATGCGGAACGGGCCAATAAATTTAGGACAGAACTTTGCCAATACTTTGTTTTTAGGATCAGATATCGGTGGTCTTCGAACAAGCACTAGTTCCTGTTCCTGTAATTCACGGTGAAATTTCTTTCCTCTGTACCTCCTCAGTCTTCGGGCCGCTTGGTTCCTCATGTGCTCTCTTGTTCGCTGAATTCGCAATTCATGTGCTAATAATGGATCCCTTGGGCATGGAATAATCTTGTCCCAAGATCTCTCAGGCAACCTGTTGTGGTGTAGAACTAGTGGGACTTGACCCGTCGACTCGTGCTTTGTGGTGTTCATGCACATCTCAATATCTCCTACTTTGTCCACCCACTTATTATGATCATTAGGAATCATTACTCGGTAATACTTGGCAACACAGCGAATCGTTCTCTCGCTCGGGTTCCCACAAGGATGGCGAATGCTCGACAAAACATGTTTTATCCCTAGGCTCTTTAGACCTTGCCTAATACATTGCTCGTAAAATAAGTACCATGGTCCGATAAAATGAATTCCGGCTTCCCAAGCATCGGAATGACTTTGTTCTGAATTCTGCTGAGGACTTGCTTTGATGTCGTCTTCTGGATTGGACATAACACTACCATCTTGGAAAACACATCGACACACTCAAGAAGGTGTCGGCATCCTCGTTTTCCCTTAACCAGAGGGCCAAAACAGTCGTTAGCGACCAGCTCGCATGGTTTTTGAGGTAATAATGGTTTTGGAGGTTGTTTCAAAATGAAGTTGTTTGGTTTAGTGCGCTGACACGCGTCACAAGTTCTTATTACTTCCACAATGGTATATCGCATCTTAGGCCAAGTAAAAGTTTCCCCTATCGTCGCTTCTGTTTTGTCCGTGCCGATATGTGCTAGGCTCTCGTGGACATGCCACGTCAATCCTCTCTGTAATGATGCTGGAACTAGAATTCGCAGTTTGGTATGATCCTCATCTACGTACTTATGCAAAAGGTTATTCAAGTAGTGAAATTTCGCTTCCTTGGCACGGGCTTCTCGATATTCAGGTGAATCTGGTTGTAATTCCTTCCTGTAAAACTTGATCATCATCATCCATGGGTCTTCTTCTTGTTCCTTCTGAATTTCCTTTAGTTTGTCCAAAAACTCACGAGCCTTAGGTGTTAGTGCTATATGGTGAACTTCCGCTGTTATCTCGTTCTCGTCTTCAGGATTCCTGCTTAAAGCATCTGGTATGATGTTCATCCTTCCAGGGCAATGCTCTATTGTAATGTCGAACTGCTGTATGTAGATGGACCAACGCGTAACTCTCTCACTTGCCATCGTCGTCTTGAATAGGAATGTCAGTGCATGGTGGTCAGTTCTGACAACAATGGAATAACCGAAAATCATCTTACGCCATTGTTGAAGTGAATACAAAATCGCTAGCAACTCAAGCTCAGTCACAGTGTAGTTCTCTCGTGCTTCCTCAATTTACGACTCGTAAATGCCAAATATGATCTTTTCTTGGGTTCATCAGCGGCCTCTTGGTACAGCATGGCACCGATTCCAATCAATGAAGCGTCTGCTTGATTTATAAATTTCTTCTCGAAGTCTGGATACCCTTGCTTCACACAGTTCTCCTGTAAGTCTTTCGTAGCTCTAAAGGACCTGTCGCACTCCTCATTCCACGACCATCGATTTGACTTCTTTAGCATCTCTTGCATTGGTGCTACTGTTTCCGTGTATCCAGAACAATTCTCCTTGAAGAAACCTGTCACTCCCAAAAACGCTCTTACATGTTTTACTTTAGTTGGTGTAGGGAATTTCTTGATTGCGTCAATTTTCGCCGGATTAGGCCTCACGCCTTCAACATCAGTTATGTGACCCAAATACAGAATCTCGCTCTGGCAAAAGTGCGATTTCTTTAAATTAATTTTGAAATTCATGGTTCTCAAGTTATCCAGAAGTTTGTTTAGGTTTACCAAGTGTTCCTCCATTGTTTCTGATGCAATAAGTATGTCATCAACATATCTCGTAGTGAAGCTCTTGACCTCCTCAGTCAGATTCCTGTCTAGTGCTCTTATCAATGCACATCCAGCTGATTTTACACCAAAGGGCATGCGATACCAGATATAACTTTGGTTATCGAATAAAAACCCCGTCAATAGTTGGGATTTTTCCTCACGTTCAAGATGGTGGAAACTATTTGTTAAGTCGACGTTAGAATAAATCTTCTTCCCACGGAAGCCCTTCAATACATCCTTGATCCTTGGTGCTTGGTCATGCTCAACTAGCAGTTTACTGTTCAAAACTCGTGCGTCTAGGCATAATCTAATTGATCCATTTGGCTTGGCCACAGCCAATATTGCGTTTAAGTACGGGGTTGCTGCTTTTCTTATCATGCCGGAATCTAATAAATTACTAATGATGTCCTTCACCTGAGCAAAATGTTTCTCTGGGATCGGGTACAATTTACTCTTAAATGGGGTCCAGTCGGTAACTTGCATGGCATACTGGAAATTTAAAACTTTTCCAGGGATGGTGTCGAAAGCTCCTTTATGATTTCTTATGATTTCTCAAAATGTCTTCTAATTTTCTTCTATCAGGTTCCCCTACTATTGCCTCCTTAAGCCGCTCTTGAAGTAAAATTTCAAATTTGGATCCGCTAATTTCTTCTTCCGCCAAATGTACCCAAAGTTCCAGCGAAATATCTCGGCTGTCAATTTCAACCACTGCTGTCTGGCTTACTCGTTCCTCCGTCAAGTTCTTATCTCCAATCGCCTCATTAGTGCATTCTTCAATAACCCAAGTGTTCGCCTCTCTCTCTAGTGGACTTTCTTCCATGTTCAAACCCACGTGACTCAACCCCTCAACTTGTTTGAAATTCACAGTATTATTATGTAAGTCAATTACAGCATGAAAATCACAGATATAGTTGGCTCCCAAAATGACGTTATAATTCATCTTCGGTATCACGATGAAAGTTTGCGAAAATGTGTGGTTTAATATCTCCAGGTCTAAATATGCTTGTTGCTTGCAAACTATGGTCTGACTTTCATTAATGGTGCAGGCATAATTGGAACGGTTTGTTTACTTCCGATTTCTTTCAACAATACTTCCGTGACTAAGCTCACCTGGCTACCTGTGTCAATTAAGCACCTTACTCTAATACCTCCAATACGTGCATAAATAATCGGTAATTGTCTGATGACATTTTCTCGGTTCTTCACCACTTCCTCCAGGCAATCGTCCGGGAATGCTACCCACTCTTCTATGTTTGCAACAATCAACTCCTCCCGCTCCCCGGTGTCCTTCGTTTTCAGGTTATCTGGTTTTGGTTCATTCGAGGTTTTTTTTTAATCCTGGGACCCATTCGTTGAGTTCCGCCGGTTGTCATCGTGCCTCTCCTGCTGTCGTAATAAGCTTTCCGCCCCCGCTCCTTGGTGATTATCCGGTCTCTGCCTATTTGCCATCGCAGGCCCCCACTTCTCTTTCTCCATCTCTTCGGCATTTAACTCATCCAAATACTTCTGTGATTCGACGTACCGCTCATTCCAATCATTGCGATAGTCTCCCTGATTATCTTGACGATAGTTCCACCTGCCATCTCCGTTCCTTTGGTAAGGTCTACCCTGCCTTTGGTTTCCCCTCCAGTTGGTATACTCTCGCTGGTATGTCCACTGATTATGCTGGTTCTGATTATTATGATTATAATTATCTGGGCGATTCTGAAAGTTCCTATTATTCTGATTGAATTGGTTTCGGCCATCATACTCTTGCCGTCTTGGTGTAAATTGCGTTCCGGTAGATTGTGTTTTTGTTTGGTTACTCTGGTTGTGATTGGTTTGGTGTCCTTGAACCACTTCAGCTGTGTTTACACATTCCATGTTCCTTCTCTCTGTCTGCGGACTAACCATACTCGTCTCATCTAGATGGCGGAGTAACTCTTCAGCCTGAACTGCGGTCTTGATATTACCGGCCACTAACAACTGCTGAATATTCATTGGAAGCTGCTTACCAATGGTTAAAACCATGTTTTCCTCAGTAGGGGGGTCGTCAAAATCGCGGAATTTAACCAGCTGTTGGCTAAAGAATTAGGAAAATCTGGTAGGATGTGTGTTGTGATATTTCCTAGTGTATAAATCCATTCTCAACCCCTGCTGCAAAGAAGGACTCCAGAACTTTCTCAAGAACGCCTCTCTAAACTGTGCCATGTCGGTAAACGTGTATTTAAAACTCAGCAATCAGACTAAGCTTGGGCCCTCCAAAAACTTCTCCACAAGTCGCAACTGTTTTGCAGGACTGACATGTTGATCGTTAAAGTAGTCATCCAGCTGACGTAAAAATGCTTTGGGAGTGGATCCTGTGTTCTCCCTGAATATATCGGGTTTGAAATCATTCCCCCTAATTACCTGTAATACTTGGGCAGGTGCCAAGCCGGGTTGTGGTGTTGATGTCTCCCCTCTGTAATGTTGGAAAGTGTCGCTCGTTATCTTAGAACTTTGACCTCGGCTCGTACCCTCAGCCAACTTCAAGCCCACTGGACTTCCAATGCTTCCCTGTTTGCCTACTGTGTTTTCTGCCGAGAATAAAGTTGCTTTTTCTAATGACCTTATCTCATTTTTAATTATGAGATCTGTGTGTTCTTGGAGTTTGGACTTCATGTTTTCCTCCAAAGCCTGCATTCTAGAATTGTATTCACCTAGCCGCTTTAAAATTGTCAGCCTGTCTTCTTTAGTTTCGTTTACCTGCTGCTCCCAATCTTTCCGGATCCTGTTCTTCAAACTGCTAATTTTTTCTTCGCCCCTTTCCTGATTCTTCTCTAGTTCCTATCGTATTTCTTCTCGTATTACCTGCTGGGTTTTAATTAATTGGTCTTCAAAGTTTTCCTGATTTTTATTAAGCTGTTCTCCTACCTCTTCCCGAATTACCTGCTGGGTTTTAATTAATTGGTCTTCCAAGTTTTCACGCAAGTGCATACGTTCTGTCTCTGTTTTGATTTCGAGCTTATCGATTTCCTTTATTAATTCGAGTACGTTACTATCGACTGAATTAATCTGTTCCTGTAACTTATCCTGTGTACTTTTTATTCCAGCCGTGTTGTTTACGCATGCTGCCTCGATTTGTTTTAATTTATCGGCTACCATTTCATCGAATTGTATAAGTTTATTGTCGAATTTGGACTCCAACTTCTTAATTTCTCCTAATTGTTTTGCGTTATTTTCCGCTACCTCATCTGCCAGTTTCTCTACTTCCCTAGTACTTTGGTTTATGTCATGGGTGATCTTTTCTAACTGCTCTGTTTGTACTGTTTGTGTTATTGCCTGTTCTGCTAGTTTATGGTTTAATTCGTTTAATTGTTTATCGGTATCCAATTTCTGGACCTGCAATTGGACCGTAATGTCATTTAACTGTTTATCACTATGCTCCCGTAATTCGTATAATTGTTTGTCACTGTGTCCACGCTGAATTTCTAACTGTTCTTCCGTTTTCGCGGACATTTGCATAGACATCTGCTCTAACTGTTCTTCCGTTTTTGCGGACATCTGCATAGACATCTGCTCTAACAATACCTTGATCTCTTCGACACTAGCCATCGCACAACACACAAATATAACCAGAGAAAAACAGGGTCATGCACCAGGGTTTCAGTCATACACACGTATACATGTCATGATATTTAAATACTACTGATTCTAATTTAATAAAATTTTCAGTAATCAAAATTTACTGAATAATGACTCTTATTTCCAAACAACAAAATAACTCCCTTGTGATCTGCTTTTAAATTCCTAACCAACGGAATTTACGAACGACTCCAATTAACCGAAGTTAATTAAATGTAAAATATAAGGCAACACCTTCCTGCTTTGACTGAGTTCAATAATATGCAAATTTTTTAATTTTAATGCCGGGCGCCAGAACAAGTTTATAACAAATACAATATCAACTTCTAACCTTGTTCAATATTTCTAACTTTAAGAGCTCAGTGATTTTACTAATGCACATGGCGGTACAACATCGCCTCAATTTACTGAATTTACTTTTGCCCGCTTGACCTGGCATCATTTCTCAACGAAATAAATATGAGATCAGCAAAGCAACAACAACAACAATCCCCACTTGAGCAGCCATTTTTGTTTTATGAACCCTTGCAAAGAAGCTTATGAGACTCAGTTTCGGGGGGTGTAACAGTCCATTTCGTAAGTTGTTGTTAAAGCGCTTCATTAACATGCAGGGTAACATATAACAAAATAACATGCAGGAAAAAGTGAAGCCAGGGTTAAAACAAATGAATTTAATGACAGATCGGCTATTTACAAAAGAAAATAAACAACAAAACTCCCAAAATGACTCCCACTGAATAAAATTAACTTGACAAAAACTAGGCCTAATCTCAGGAGAGATTATTAATCGGACCAAATGTCCCACAAATCTGCAATGACAATATGTGACGTGTGTGCTGTTCTACATGCTTAACGATGAGTACAATTGAATGCATGATTCGTCATCATCCGGATAAACTTTCAGAAGACGAATCCGCATTGCTTAGAGCTAGACAGACGCGGGGAACAACTATACACAACTTAAAACTAAACCGACACTTCCTATACTAAAATAAACAACAAATAATTTCCGCTTGAAATTGGAATCAAGAACTGCCGTAGCAAAACATTACTGCCTAAAATTAGGACTTCTCACAAATCAACACAAGTAAGTTAACACGTGACCAACAAAAGAAATACACATATGACCGCCGTCATTTTTACAAGTAAAATACGACTACACCACACGGGTGTCACGCACAAAAAAACAAACATGAACTGAGTCATAGACAAATCACTAGGCTCAAGGCCAACATTTACATCATTAACACAATATTTCATCCATACGACATGCAATAATTCGTAACAAGCGTGGCGAACTCCCCAATTAATTATGGTCCAAATAACCATCACAAAAGAACAGGTTTGCTAATGATAGCTTAATAGGGGTCAGTCGGACAACAGGACTGCCTAACAAAATAAGTCACCGAGGCTAGACGGGCGCTAAGTGGAAATCTGCACATATGTCAACCCACGTGTCAATAACCTCGACCTCCCAAGGCACGGGATCGAGTCTCGAAGAAGCGTGCCCCAAAGCACAATATATACGCGTGTGTGTGTCAGAACAAAAATATATCTCAGCATTTCCCCTAGGAAATCCAAGAATCAGCATTGGACAAGGTAGAGTAGCCTTCTCGGAGTGCCCTGCCTTTCCATCAAAAATACAACAACAAATATGAGGGCGGTAGCACCATCTACACCTCTTCACGAAGAATCAAAACACACACCTGACACCAGAACACACACAGAATCACACGCATGGGTTTGACAGAAACCTGAAATAAAATGACATTAATATGTTTCCACCAGCTCGCGCTTCCGTTCTAGGCTGTGACTAACGAACCTGAAAAGGACTCAAAAAAATCTAAAAAATTTAGAACTAAGGTGTTCTACAATTACATCTTAATTTGTTGCGCTCGGCAACCCTAATATGATTAATAACCTGTTCATCAAACATCTTACAATAATTACCTCCCTTTCCTATCAAAATATGAACTTTAATAAAGCACCACTTATCGAATGTAACGAGTTTCGCATCCGCATGGATAAAAAAATCACGTACACGCGCCGTGTACATTAAATATGACTCCAAAGAAAATAAACAACAAACAACTTTGGCCACGCGCCAACGTACATTTAAAACACTAGAGTCGGTGCAAGAAAAAAAATCTAAACAAGCAAAAGGAATAAATGAACTATTTACAAAGTTCCCCCGCCTTATCTAACTACATATTGAGTAAATCAATTTTGTACATCACCGTATCAGCTTGCAGAACATATAACCTCCGCCCCGGCTCATTTCCCTACGGGAAATTAGCCCTCCATCGTAGGCGTCGTAGAAGCGATGTTCATCAATCCGTCTCCTGGCCAAACGTCGGACATCTTGGCGTAGTCTCTTGGATAGAAATGTTCAATGTGAAAATAAATTGCCTGGCTATAATCGCTGTGAGTTACTACTTTCACTCATGATATGTCCTAGGCTATTAATGATCGACGACTTTCCCTAGCTTAGCATTCGCATACACACGCACAATTATCACTTGAAAAGTATACAATACAAAATTTACATAAATTATACACTTTAAACACATCGTCACTGGCTTGAAAAACAAGTCTTAAACCTGACTGTCTCGCAGTCGTTATCTCACTAGATATCTCCACTGCTTCTACGTGAACCTTTGCTAGCTATGAGCACTACTGGAATGTTAGTAACGTCTTGCCCATTAAGAGCTGAAAATCGTGACGCAGACTGGCGTGACCTTAGCTCACCAGAGCTCAAAACCGTTGTCTTCGAAAGAGCTTCTCCCCGATCAATTTATTGGAAACTGACAGACTGAGGTGGAGTGGGGACAATTAATAAAAATATTCTAGAGTTTTCATCTCACACACTTGGGACTAGTATCAATCTTCATCATTTTATTCAAACGCCTCAGCGCACTTATGCGGAATTAATTCGGATCGGCGGTTCTTTAGATAGGCGTTCCCGCGCCTTTTTTTAGAGGGTACGCCACCCATCGCGTGGTTTTGGCGTGGTCTCATCTGATTGGTTGATTCAATCCTAGGTCGGTTGAAACTCACTCGTGACCATCCTCTAATGACTCCAATTTTGGTGCGCGTTGTTACTCAATTTGTCCTTGAACTCTGCTTACTCGGTCGTCTTCAAGAATAACTACCAAGCCTGCCTCAGTGGTAATCATTGCAACACTCTAACTTGGCTTCCCCTTTGTCAATTTCCACATGTACTGCCTGGGCCTCAGTAATAATAATAATAAATCATGAATACTTATTCATCGCAGATTAATAAGGGTCAGACAGATAGTGTGTGGTGTCCACAATGCCAGCGTTGCCGGCGGCAACAAAATAGAAATAACGTAAATTTAATTGTTCGTGGTTAGTTCAGGATTTTAATTAAGCAGTAATTAAGAATCTAAATCTTCGAATTGTCCCTTACAAAGCAGGGGCGTAAAACTCCTCTCAAACGGGATGGGGGCAAATTTATAAACTGCAGTTGCCTACCTTCCAAGGATCTTTTTAACTAAAGACTTTAAGCTTGAAATAACTCGGCAATATAGGCCTAACGCTACATTTTGTTTAAACCAAGATGATTTTATTCATTATTTCTAATAATAATACTATCATATCGTATTGCCTCGGGTACCGGATGCAAGCTTTGTAATTTAACACCCAGAGGGTAGCTTGCATGTCGAATTTCGTTGTTCCTTGAATCACTATGAAAGTCAAGGAGGTTAGATATCTAATCTCCTTGATCACCGCTTTCTAGTAGAGAAATGAGGAACTTTGTGTTGGCGGAAACTCCCGAGATTAATTTTGCCATTATGAACTCGGCCTACTGAATTCAAATGGGTTCTTTGACATGCCAACATCGTATGACATGCGTGTCGTATTTTTGCCGCCTTTCAAAAATCACTTACCACGGCCAGGAGCGAACCTGCAATCTTGGGGTTAGTAGACCAACACTCGATCCACTCACCCACAAGGCGGCAAAAATGACACGCATGTCATACGATGTTGGCATGTCAAAGAACCCATTTGAATTCAGTAGGCCGTGTTCATAATGGCAAAATTAATCTCGGGAGTTTCCGCCGACACAAAGTTCCTCATTTCTCTACTAGAAAGCACTATAGTGTTCAAGCAGCTTAGATATCTAACCTCTTGACTTTCATAGTGATTCAAGGAACAACTAAATTCGACATGCAAGCTACCCTCTGGGTATCAAATTACAAAGCTTGCACCCGGCACCCGAGGCCATACGATATTATTATTATTATACAAAATACAATCAGAATATGAATACAAAACATTTGTCAACGTCTAGCAAAAGACACTAACTGCCGTCGATCTTTGTTTACAAATTATTGAGCAAGACACGGGTCATCTATCTTGTCAACCATTACCGAGTAGGTGGCCAGTCGACAGCAATAATTCTATCTAATTTGTCTCATCATAGATCGGAGGTAGTCTTTAACCCTTCACATTACCGAAAGACTTCTCTCTGCAGAACAGCTTGAAGCAGGTACGACGAGCAGATTCACGGTAATCAGCAAAGTTTAGACAGAAACTGATGAAATGGAGCTTCACCGATTTGGGTAAACACGGCACAAGTATAGCACTTAATGTCAAACTTGTGACGTCATGTGCCCATCACTGCTTTCGAACTTGGTCGGTGCAACGCTGGTCGCAAGCGCAGGGTGTGCTTAAAAGGCGAGATGTGCTAGTTAAAGAGTTGTTATTTTACCTCGTTTGTTTCCAAAAAAAAAAGGTGCGCGCGCTGATGTTTCCCGGCAGGAGTAACTTAGTAATTGTGTGTTGTGTGTCACAGTAACTTACCTCAAGTTTAAACCGTAGCTCACAAATAATACTGAAGTCGAAAATTCATCTTTTGAGATTGTCGTTGGAGGAGGACAAGCTCAAAGCGCCTCGGCTCACAACAGTGGGCGCTTCAGTGGGAAACGGGAGGGAGGGGGAAACGGACGGTGTATTCGCATCCGCCCCGCATCCGCACGACTGTTATCCACATCCGCACGACTTAAATCCGCATTCTTACGTTTGTTATCCGAATCTACTGGCATTACAATAATATTTTCAATTACATAAAATATTAAAGCAACACATTTAGTTTTGAGGAGAAAGTAGTTTTCTTAGGCTATGTATGTCAAGTTCTATGTTTAAATGAATGTCATACAGACTGAATTGCAACCCTTTTCTGTTCGGAGTGTCAATTGTGCTTAATGACATAATTTGAATGAAATAAGCGTAAATCATCTTACATTTGTCATGAAAAAAAAAAACATACTGGAAAAATATGTCATAAACATCCGGGTCTAGTAATGATATTCAACAAGTTCGGATTGTATTCCATAAACTACCGCAAATTTACTCCAAACATTATCCGCAGCCTATCCGCATCTACGCAGGGCTTTAGATAGCCCCCGCCCTCTCCGTGTTTTACGCCCATGCTACACAAAGAACTGAAACAAAATAAACTGCCGCGTCTGGCGCCGAAGAATGTAACTAAATATACTCTGATTCGTTCTGATTATATTATTTTGCTAATTTACATATTTTTGCTTGTGAAACTGACTGGTAACGTAAACCAGACTGGATGCCTGATATCCTTAACGCCCAATGCTTCGCGCAATATAATGTGTGACCACCTCGTGGTGTAGCAGCTAGCGTTCTTGGCTGTAGATTCAGAGGTCCGGATTCGTTTTCCGGTTCTGTCATGAAATTTTAATTCTGATGTAAGGGCTGGAACTCAGCCTCGTGAGGCAACACAGAGAAGAGGAGGGGTTGATTCCCACCTCAATCATCCTGGAAGTGGTTTTCCATAGTTGTCCCACTTCTGCTCCAGGCAAATGCTAGAATGGTTACTAACTTGAGGCCAAGGCCACCTCCTTCCCAATCCTATCCCCAATTTACAAATACACCCACTAGTAAAACCATCCCGATAACACATGTTATAACACACATTCCACTCACACACCTAAAAATACAGGGGGCTATGTGACGCGATGTCGCAGCCTGGGTAGATTATAGGCTAGGGAATAACCCACCCACCAAGGGAAGATGATTAAGAGAAGGAAGTAGATTTGGGATTGGAAAAGAAGGATAGAAAAATAGGAGGAGAGTCCCACAAAAGTTATTGATTTGACTTTTAATCCATTTAGAAGCGGTTGCCACCGCAAATATGTGCTCGGATACCTAAAATGGCTACGAGCTTGGTCGAGGCTAACGGGAGCCGCAGATAAGGCTTGGGCAGTTTGCCAGAGAGAACCTGTAATGTATTTCCTCCCAAGCACGAATGAAAGTACTATAGGGAAGGGGGATGATGTGGCCAGACAAATAGTAAGAGCTTTATTAAGCATTAACGAAGGCATAAACCTAGGAGGAGCTAGGAAAGCCAGGATCCTGCCTAACTGTAGTGTCAGAGAAATGATGAATCCAAAAATAAATATTTAATTTATTTAACAATGCAGGAAGTTTGAGGAAATTAACAATTATGCAATATAAATTTAATAAACATGGTTCATTTGAACCTTTTAACAAATAGGGTCGCAGACCTTTTAACATCAAACAGTTGCTCCAGGCAATTGACAATTTTTAAGGTTTTTTAACCGTGTATTAAAATCTTGGTAAGATTTCATAAATAGGCAAAATGGAATAATTAAAGTTTTAACATTTACAGGAGTACAAGCAGTGTACTATACGAAACCTTAGAAAGAACATTCTAACGAGAATAACAACTTCGAAGATAACAAACTGTAAAACATAAAGAAAAAGGAAGTTCCTACAACTTCTTATATTTATACAGAGTTAATATATGAGAATTATACAAAGAGAGCAGGTCACTTACTGTGAAACCTGGAGAAAGTGAAAAGGAAGTTTCTAGACTCCCTATGTTTAATTGGGAATCACGAGAAAAATGGGACAGTTTCCATTTCGTGAAACCTGAACATGACTCTCTCAAGAGTGTAGAGAATTGTTTTCCCTATGTATAGGAAAGGGACAACGTGATTTAAAACTTGTATCACACAAGCAATTATGCAGAATTTAATTAATGTTAAACTAGCAAAGTTGGAAGGGCACTTCGTAAGTAACACCTTATAGAAAGTTACAATTTCATAAATAATGGTTGTTAGTAGAAGGTTAAGGAAAGATCATTGGGATATAGGAACAATGTTCATGGCCGTATTTAATATAACCGGACGATCGCGACGCGGTAGAAAAGTGGAGCAAGCACTGATTAACACTATAGTCTGTAAAGGTAGATGCAAAGTTCACTATAGAAACACTAAAGTTCATGAAAAAGAAAGTTATTGCAATTATGGAGATAACTGATTGCACTATGTAGGTGAAAGTCTATTTCTTGAAAAAGCTGTAATTTACAATCAAATGCGCCATAGAATTTTCCAGAGGTTCCAGCGGAGGACGAAAATTCACTATTGTAGTAATTTAGTTTTAAACAGAATTCTCCCAAGTACGTGAGAAATACATGATGGCAGGACTCGCAGATAGAGAACAAGTTCTAGAAGGTTCCAGAACGACCTTAGCAGAAAATGGGGTTTGAGAAAATCCAACGGAGGAAATAGTTTTAAAATTATAGGCAGCGGGTATTAGATAATATCCCACGTAGCGAGAGGATTTCTCGTTTGAATCGCTTAAGAAAAGCTCTTTTATAGTAAGGTTGGCTTATGCAAACAAAAGCTCAACATGGCAAAACCCACGAAGAATGATTATTGCCCCAAGTAAATAATTTCACACTGCCTATAATTAAAAGCACTTGAAAGTTAAAACCATGAAGATGAGGTTAAAACTTTTTAAAAATGGTACTTATCTCGATTTCATGTTGAAGTCGGAGTTCCTTATGAAGACTATCTAGCCAACATGGCGTAGAAGAGGGTGTGCCTCTTGGTTTGAGGAGGCTAAGCTCGAGCGGAGCTTTGACTTAACGAGTCAACTGCAGACGTAGAAGAAGTGAGAGCAGCTCAGCGGAGCACGGAGGGTCCAAGAAAAAGGGGGAAAGAGAGGGGGGTGGGAGACAAAAGGAGAACATATAAGCATGGCCAACATTACAACAAAAAATTTATCTTCTCTTGCTGAGCTGGTCTTCAAGGAGTTGATAGGTGATACTAGCGCAGCATGGTGAGTAAAGAAGTAGACATAGTCCTCTTGCTCAAGGAGAAAGTAGCTAACGATGATAACGAGATCTGGTAGCCAAATGGATAAGTAAGTCATCTTGCACGATGAGGAATTGAGTAGCTTCAGAGGTTTGCTACTAGATGACGCTAGGTGGATCACAGAAGTTATATATCTGAAACATACTTATGAAGACATAAGAAACATGCCCAACAAGGAGAAAACAGATGATCACTGTTGGTGTTTGGCAAGGAGGAAGGAAAAAATGAACATGCAAAGAGCAATAGAAATTATAACTCAGGTACCGTGTATTCAAAGAATACACCACAGCCCTTAATATAAGCAGCGACTAGAATAGTGTGTGTTCTACAATTATTTTACCGGTTGATGTAAAAGGGAACCACAAGTATTTGGCAGTGTTTGAATCATGGCTTCAAAATCCGCGTTTAAATTAAAAATGGTGAAACTTTTCAAGTGGCAAGTAATGGTAAGATTTGTTCATTAGTGAGGAAAACTGGATACTCATGAAACATTCTCAATTAAAGTTGATACAGGTTGCTCTTCCCCAGTCACTTCAATACTGTATCTCCTAAATGTACGCGTAGAGGGTTGATTGAGTTTTTGAGAACCGTCTAAAATTTGCTTGTAGGAAACTAAAAACTTTAATGTAAACATAAGGACGTGCATAAAAATGGAAGACTAACTCGTACAACTTGTACCATTGGAGTTCGTTTTTATAGGCTACTAGCTCTTCGTTCCTGTCCTTGACGGGTTTGCGTTATAAAGGTAACAAAAAATAGCGTTCGGGAGACTGATGACAGGGGTTAGCTTAGATATGGTTGTCGGTCCTTGTTTATATAGCCACCCGCTCAATTTCGCAATTGCACCTAGTATGTTATTCTGCTTAGAATTAGGTACCAAAGACAGACTACATGGGGTGACAAAAATAAACATTAAATAGTTGATAGAGAAATAAACTTATCATCCAGCTCGTTGTCTAAAAAATACGTTTATTAGTTGAAAATGTTGACACGATCGGTGTGAAGTGATTGGTTGGTTGGTTCCTTAGTTTTGGGTTTGCGCCAACCCATAACAGACAACCCGACAAACCGTAAACTGAGCGTATATTTGGTCATTATACACAAAGTTTGAGTCGAAAAATGAAAATGGTTTAGATCGAAAGCTTCCTGTATTTGGTTGGTTGGTTCCTTAGTTTAGGGGCTGCGACAACGCGGTCATGTAGCCCCGTGTACTTTGGGTGTGTGTAGAATCTGACTGATAACCGGTGTTAATTGTGATGACTGTATTAGTGTGTGTTATCTGTTTTCAATTCAAGTGAGGACTGCAGACATTTAATTTCAAGTAGTTCCTACTTTTGCCGCCAAACGCCACCGTCAACGACTACTAGGACTAATTCAGAACTTAGCTACCAGACGCCACCGCAGTCGGCTCTTGGCAACGAACGTAGCAACCTAAGAGCGTTGTTTACATTCCTAACCTATACAATTCAGTTTCACACAGGTGTAATTAGTGGAAAGTTCTTTAACATGCCATAAATCTATGACATGGGACCGCCGGCTTTACTTCCCCTCCGAAGGAAGGCATACTGAGGGATTTTTAACGCTCTTAAAAAATCCGACGGCTTCGGCCGGGTTTTAACACGCTATCTTGGGCATAGAAGCTCAGCATGCTACAAACTACGCCACCGAAGCCGCCCTTCCTGTATTTATAGAGACATAAAGCAGAGCTATGTATATAATTTCATGCTGACCACTAGCCTTCGTAATTCACACCACATGGGTGGCATGCATGTCAACTATATTTTCCAATACCTCACACCAGAATCAAGCTTTTACCTGAGATGGGAATTATGCCAATTATGCAAACCGCTACATCACTAGGGGTATGTAATTTGTTCCTTGTACACTGATACAAACTCTGGAGCGGAATATTAGCTGGCGCTAAAATCTCCCATTCATTGAAAATCTTCCTTACAATGTACTTTTAGTTAACAAACATTTGCAGTATGAAGATCCTAAACTGCGTTTTACTCTGCCCATGAGTGAAAGTTCATTCATCTATGCAGCCAGCGTTAAATCATAAGTGTATAACGGTGTCCTTTATTGCGAAAAGGGTCATGTCGAATGAAGGGTCCTAAAATGAGGTTAGCGTGAGAAAGTTGTCTGCCGCTGCCTGGTATTGTCAGCTCTCACTTGGATGGAGCAGGGTTGGCGCGAAGCAACCGGGTCGACCGACTTCTCGCCTGTGTAGGTGAAGTTGTGGGCTATCGAACATCATTTGCAACCGGTTGTTTTAATTTTAATTGAGGGGGAGAGTACTGATTTACTTCCCGTTCTTAGGTACAACTAATCTGTTTCTGGAGCAGTTTTGAATTCGTTCGTGATTTCCTTAGGAATCTATGGAGAAGCTAAAAGTAAATCGTGGGCAAAATAAGATTTTTATTCAGATGTATTAAACCCGAAAGAAAGGAAACATTTTAAGGAAAAAAAGCCAATCATTAAGAGCATGCTGATGGTGTCCCCTCAAGGAGTGTTCAAGAAAAATAAAATCTGAAGTTTGTGTATGTAGTAGGCCTAATGCGGAATAATCGGTATTTTAGCCCACCTCTTTTGACTGTCAAGGCCCTCAAGGAGGTAGAGTGTATGTAGCCCCACCACTTCTGGTGCACCCTAGAAAGTGCTACACCCTCAGGGGCTCACGGCTGGTGAGTTCGGGAGTTGGCGACCCCGAGGGATTCCTGAGCTGGGTCCAGTTTCCCCCGTTTGTCCCTTACTTTCCTGTTTTTCTTTTCATTATATTTCCTTTTCCCTTTAAGATTCCCGCACTTCTATTTTTGCATCTCCGCTCCCTTTTGTGAGTGTTTTCAATCTCCGTTGCATTTTGTAAGTCGTTTCGATCTACGTTGCATTTTGTGAGTGTTTTTCAACCTCGATTGCATTTTGTAAGGATTGACAATCTAAATTTCTTTCTAGTAAGTCTTTCAATATCTTGGGGGTCCTTTTGTGAATATTTTGAATTGCAATTGCATTTTGTGGAGATTTTGAATCTACAATACATTTTGTCCGTATTTTCAATCTCACGTGCATTTTGTAAGTATTTTGATTTCCCTTGCATTTTTTAAGTATTTCGACTGTTGTTGTCTGAGTCTTCAGTCTTTTGACTGGTTTGATGCAGCCCTCCATGCCTCCCTGTCCTGAGCTAATCGTTTCATCTCTACATAGCTACCACACCCTACATCCGATGCAATCTGTTAATATATTCTAACCTTGGTCTACCCCTACAGTTCTTGTCCTCAACCCTTCCTTCCATAACTTAAGCTTGCTATTCCTGGGTGTCTTAGTATGTGTCCTACTAACCTATCTCTTCTCTTCATTAGCAGTCGCTAGAAACATCTCTCCTCTCCCACTCGTCTTAATACCTCTTCGTTTGTAACCCTATCTACCCATCTGATCTTCATCATTCTCCTGTAACACCACATTTCAAATGCTTCAATTCTCCTCTTTTCTTCTGCACCAATAGTCCAAGTTTCACTTCCATAGAGCGCCACGCTCCAGACAAAGGCTTTCAAAAATGACTTCCTAATACCTAAATCTATATTCGATGTCAACAGATTCCTTTTTTTGTAGAAATGCTTTCCTTGTCTGAGCCAACCTACTTTTTATATCCTCTTTGCTTCGTCCATCACTGGCTATTTTCCTTCCTAAGTAACAGAAGTCTCCTACTTCCTTCAGCTTTCCACCTGCCAATTTGATGTCCATAGAGGTTTCTAATTTATTTCGGCTTCATTCCAGTATTTTTGTTTTACAATGATTAATTTTCATCATGTATTCTTTCCGTAAGACGGAGTCCATACCATTCAAAAACTCATTCAAATCCTCAGGCGTGTCGGCCAAGATTACGATGTCATCAGCAAATCTCAGAGTTGAAATTATTTCTCCTTGAATCTTCACTCCCACTTTAAATTTTTCTCCAATTTCCTTCATTGCTTGTTCAATGTAAAGATTGAAAAGTATGGGTGATTAGTTGCAGCCTTGCTTTACACCTTTCTGAATACCAGCTTCTCTCTCATGTCCATCAGCTCGAATGACTGTACGTTGCATATTGTACGTATTTTGAACTTCACCTACATTTTGTGCGTATTTTTCGCTCTATTCCTTTTGTGAGTATTTTCGTTCGAAATTTCCTTATGTACGTATTATCGCTCTCCATTTTGTGAGTAGTTTCAATCTGAGTTCCTTTTTGTAAGTATTTTCCTGCTCACTTACTTTTCGTTCTGGTTTCCACTTCATTGACATTTTCGCTATCACACAGACCATTAGGGGCCGATAACCTGGATGTTAGGCCCCTTAAAACAATTATCATCATCAATTATCATCATCATCATCATCATCTTTTGACTGTACATGGATAACATGTTAGCTGCACTGATTATATCTACGGAAACTCCAGACGGTCCAAGTCCACGCAGCTGTCAGTCAAATCATTTCATGAGAGGTTGCCTACCCCCCACTCTCTTACCAAACCCATTAATGTAAGTTGACTGGACTCCCTGGGCTTAACCTAATTAGCGCAGTTCTACCATCCCGGCGAAGAGAATTGGGGCGAAGGGATTACCTAAGAGGTTAATGAGTTCGCCTGTAGATGGTAAGAGAAGCAGAGGTAGACCTGGGAAGCGATGGTTAGATTCAGTATTGACCGATTTCAAAGAGAGAGGTGTAAAAGCAGAGGAGACCGTAATGCTAACTGCTAATAGGGGATCGTGGAGGCAACTGGTTCGCAAACAGAGGCTTGCAGAAGTATCGCCAAACAACGCCATACTTGGCTTATATTAATCAGTACTAATATATAAAAACATTGTCGTGTTGGAAGCCACATCATTGCTTGTCTTAGTAATCTAAATTAAATGTTTTTCAGTCGGTCAACACGATTGTACCCATTTGTAATGGCGGTTCCCTAATCCCCCCCCCCCTACCTTTTTTTTTATACATGAGATTAATAAATAAGTTACATGCTCAAGGACCTTGATTGCATTCTGTAAGGGCTGCTGGAACAGTATCTATCGTGACCTTTTCTTTGTTCACTTTCTAATACTATGCGCTTTGTTTGATATCTCATACGCTGAATAAATAACTACCGTTGAACATTAAATCCATACATTTTCATTCTTTAATTCTTTTGCCTTTCAGCGTCCTGTCTATTCTGCTTTCAAAGCATGTGGAATATAGCTGGTTTAAGGCTGGCTTTGCAATGAACGACCGTCCAACTTTCCGAACCCTGTTGTTTTTTGTTTTAAAAGTCCTTCCCTGGATATTTGTGGCCAGTGTACACATACTGCCATACTCACGTGTGGCTGGTGTAAAACAAATCTATGTATTGACCACCTTGTTCATGACATTCACCTTTGTGATACTTACATTGATTGAAACAAACAAGACATGATAATCAAGTGATACTCGTTAATATTGTGTAAAGTACTGTACTTATTATTAGGTATCGCTTGCATTTCATTTCTGTAATTGTATATAATAATACCTAGGTAATATGTCTCGGAAAATGAACAAATTACGGCAGCAACCCTGCTACTATGTCATCCATTGTGTTTATCATAGGTAACACTTCCTGCATATTAAAAAAAAAAAAAGTACATCCACATTGACGGCCACGCGCTTGTATCATTCCGTCTCGCCTGGAAACAGCGAGCGTGTGCCAGACCTGTTACAGTCTCACTGGCTTGCTGCTCACCATTCTCGGTTCGCATTGTCATAACTTTAACGTTATAAATATGACATAGCATATTAATTTGAGCCGATGCGGTTTCCTGTCCCGTGTTGTACATTTCCTCAGCTATTTGTCCCCTGAATTTCATCCCGATCGGAGTGTAGTAGCGCGAAGACTTCCCTTGTAAGTGAAAGGGTCAAGAGCGCTCAAGGAAGAGACTTGAGGAAACTGGAGTAAGGTTCTAATTGCTTGTATTTGCTGTTGAGTGGTGTATCTTTCTGGCCGCAATAAAGTTAATTATTTCTTTAAAGGAACAATCTGTGTTGTGCTTCAACCCACCGTAATCCAGTTAACAAAAGTGCCACTAGGGGGGTGGCACGTAACAATAAATAGGTGGTGCGTGAGTCTTTTCAGCTGTGGACTTTGGTCCGCTGTTGTGCAAGCACTTCAATAAACAAAATTACAACTTTCTTGATAATGCAGATCTGCTGAGTTCAAGATGCTGAACGTGCTCAGGACCAAACTGGGTGGGCGAACACTTACTGCAGGAACAAACCAGTCGCAATTCTGAACAACCCATGATGATGTCTCACTGAAAATATTTCATACCTACCTCTTACAATAACACCTCTACTCGTTCAAATTTAAATCACCGACAGTAGTGGCTACGCGGGCTAAAGCGCAGCGTAAGGTCATGGGGCCAAGCTCTCTGCTGACTCGGTAGACGCGTGGGTTCGAGCCCCACCGTCGGCTGTCCTTGAAATGGTTTTTCGTGGTTTCCCATTTTCAACACCAGGCAAATGCTGGGGCAGTACCTTCTGACAGGCCACGGCCGCTTCCTTCCACATCCTTGCCCAGTTTCATTCATCTTCATCCATTCCATCTCTCATCCCGACGCGCAGGTCGCCCACGGGCGTCGACTAGAAAGACCTGCACTCGGCCTCTCAGGAGGCTACACGACAAAAAAAAAATCACCTCTTGGTGCACTGACTAGCATGTTTGGACATCACCTCTTGAGGTTCGGTTTCGATTCCCGGCTCTAAAAATATGAAATCTGGTATGAGGGCTGGAACGGGGTACGCTCAGCCTCGTGAGTCAAATCTGAGATCCGGACTTGATCCCCATCTTAGTCTTCCTACAAGTGGTTAACCGTGGTTTTTCCACTTCTACTCCAGGAAAATGTCTGGCCACGGACAATCATAGTCTTAATTTTATTACAAATACACTATAACTTAGGTTATAATATTAGTTTCCCACAAACACTAAGCCCCTAATGAATCAATAAAAACTCATTCAGCTTGACACAAAATGTGCACTACATATTCCCTCTGTTTACGACATTCTCCGTACAAAATACCTCATACTTGAAAAGGATATTCCTAAAATGAGCGTCTCCATAGAGATTTATCGCTACCGAGTTTCACTTCTGGGTGTTTCACTTTCTACAAAGAGTAGTGTAGCTTACTGAACAGTGTAAATGTATGAACATATTCAACTAATTACATTACTGAACACAGGGTAAGTACAGTATATGAAAATGTACAGAAGTCTCTTTCTTTCTTTCTTTCTTTCTTTCTTTCTTTCTTTCTTTATTCGTGTCAGAAGTATCGACTTTACACATAGATATTTTAAAATACACGATATATACATTGCTACTATACAAATATACAGATATACACATATAAACAATCCTACTGAGCAACAAAATCGGAAGCTAGATAATTCTTGCCCAGTATTGGGCGACGTCAATAGCATTAGAGGAAGCTGCAACCAAGTCTATAATAGTGCACTTTGAGGGACATAAGAAACACAGACATAAATGTTGGATCGTTTGCTGCTTTCCACAATTACAGAGTGATGAGTCGCTTGAGAAACCCCACTTCCGAAGATTTACTTTTGTTCTGCCGACTTCTGTACGGAGTCTGTTAAGGGATTTCCAGGTTGTCCACTTCTCCTGGTGTCCACATGGAAGACTTTCCTTCGGCTCCATCCAGTTGGAGAGATGGCTGGTTCTTTCTTTCCACATCTTGATCCTAGCATTCTCCGCTTTCCCCTCAAGGTTAACTGATGTACGGAGAAAACTTTTTCTGGATTTCAGCCTCCGGATGGCTGGGTGGTATCCATAGAGGGGATGTGCTTCTGAAGTAGATGATTGGAGCCTTTCTTTGTTAGCTGCTACCTCCCTACGAATCTCACCAGGAGCAATACCAGCTAGAAGTTGGATCTTCTCAATGGGTGTAGGTTTCAGGCATCCAGTAATGATCCTGCAACTTTCGTTGAGGGCGATGTCGACTTGCTTCGCATGGGCTGACCTGTACCAAACCGGGGAGGCATATTCACCTGCAGAGTAGCATAAAGCTAGAGCTGATGTTCTGATTGTTTGTGGTTGTGTTCCCCAACTGGTTCCTGACAATTTGCGTAGAATGTTGTTTCTAGCAGCTATCTTTTGTTTTACGTTTTGGCAATGTTTCTTGTGTTAGTGTGCGGTCCAGCATAACTCCCAAATACTTTGGTGTAAAGCAATGTTCCAGTAAGTTCCCTTTCCAGAAAACTTTGAGTTTCTGAGATGCCTGTGCATGCCGCAGATGGAACGCGCAAATTTGGGTCTTAACTGGATTTGGTTTCAGTTGGTTTTTCTCATAATAGGTACCTAGCTCTTCTAATGCAACAGTTAAAGAGGTAAAACAATTGTTGAAGAAGTTCAGAAGCCATCCCTGTGTGGTTGAACTGAAGTGTTTTATTTGCTCTATTGTGATGTCTAATCTTGCCGCTTTTCCATGTTTGGCACATTGAATAGCTTTCTGTAATTCCTTTATTTCAAATGGCCGGGAAAGGTTACTGGACTTCATTTCTCCATTTTCCAGGATATTGTGTTCCATTTTCCTTATTGGGCGATTGGTTTTCCCATTGGTGACGAGCTGATTTGCGATTTGGTTTGCCGTAACATTTGCATGGACTGGTACCTTGGTTGGATCGTTGCTAAGTCGTTTTAGAAGCTTCCAAGCCTTTCTGCTGTCCCTTGACATATCTGTTTCCTCCATGAGTTTGATCCAAGCATCTTTCTTTGCCTCTGCAATTAAGGAAAGCAGTTTCCTTCCAGCTGACACAGTGTCTTCACTTAGTGGATCTTCCTGAAACAGTGAAATATATGTGTTCATTTGAGCAGCCGTGTCTGAAGTTAGGCCTTGTATATAATTAACTCTGCAGCCTCGTGGTATGGAAACGCGGGAAGCTTCCTTCACTGCTTCAACAAACTGATCATACACCTCTGGTGTTGGCTGGATATCTGATATTATTGTATCAAGAGTTGAGCTGAACTTCTGCCAGTCTGCTTTTTTGAAATTATGCCTCCTTCGAAATGGAACCTTTATTGGCCGAATTGCTGAGAAGAGTTGACACATTATGGGTCGGTGTTGGGTATTTGGAATAGGATTACACATTGATTTCACGCATTGTTGTGCCACGTGTTCGCTAGCAAATATCAGGTCTGGGTTGAAGCCTCGTCGCCATCTACTGCTGTTCAAGGATGGAGGTAGTTTGGGGTCATGAACAAGTTGTAATTGGAAATCATCAGCCCATTCTAACACTGCCTCTCCATTATTATCGTCTTCTGTATATCCCCATGCACTGCTATGGCTGTTGAAGTCTCCACCTACAAAGTTTGTCTTTTGATTGTTGTAATTGTTTGGAGTTCGGAAGGAGAAATTCACATTGGGTGGTTTGTAGACACCTGAGATGGTGCAATTGCTGAGTTCCACGGTTATTATCTCGATTTGGTTTTCGGTGGTGACTGCAGCAGACAAAATTTGTAAATCTGGTTTGGCAAAAACAGGACTGCCATACTGTCTATGGGGAATTTCGGCCACGAGTCTCATCCCCGCTATTTTAGGTCGCCGCAGTTGCTCATCTCTGTGGGTTTCTTGAAGGCATAATATATCTAATGCTATTGACGTCGCCCAATACTGGGCAAGAATTATCTAGCTTCCGATTTTGTTGCTCAGTAGGATTGTTTATATGTGTATATCTGTATATTTGTATAGTAGCAATGTATATATCGTGTATTTTAAAATATCTATGTGTAAAGTCGATACTTCTGACACGAATAAAGAATGAAAGAAAGAAAGAAAGAAAGAAAGAGACTTCTGTACATTTTCATATACTGTACTTACCCTGTGTTCAGTAATGTAATTAATTGAATATGTTCATACATTTACACTGTTCAGTAAGCTACACTACTTTTTGTAGAAAGTGAAACACCCAGAAGAAATGGTCGGAGACACTCCCAGAACAGGGGTTGTGTAGTCCTGCGATACCGTCCTAAGTGATTGAAATCGCAGAGAGATGGCGTGCACATTGGTCAACCAGTGCCCTCTGTCGTGGGACCGGACAGGTCAGTGTTCCGCACAGCTCTGTCGGCATGGGGCCGTCATACCAAGAGGAAAAGTGTAAGCAAGTGCAACGATGCCTCGCCGACATCACAGTGTAGACTATCAGCATGTGGGTGTGGTTGAACGGGGCAGAAAGCTTGGGGTCCGGGAGGCGGGTCTTTCGTTCCGGGACATTGCGGCTCGTACAGGGCACGCTGCGTCAACAGTAAGGCGTATGTGGATCCAGTGGAGAGAGGAGGGCCGTACACAGCGACGACAGGGTACAGGACGACGCAATGTGACCACAGCGCGAGACGACCGCCATCTTCTCCGCATGGATGTATCGGACAGAACAGCGTCGTCCTCGACGTTGGAGCACTGCAACGGGGGTGGACATGTCTGCGTCGACGCTGTGGTGCCGTCTTTTGAGGGCTGGACTGGTAGCACACATGCCACTGCGTCGGCTTCCATTGACTGGGAACCACCGACGCATCCGACTACAATTGGCACGTGCACGCCGACACTGGCAGGCTGAGTGGCGAAATGTAGTGTTTTCGGACGAGTCCCGCTTCAACCTGTCCTACAGTGATGGCCGCATACGTGTTCGACGCCGCCGTGGAGAACGCAATCGGGCAGACTGTGTTGTTGAGCGGCATAGCGGACAAACACCAGGTGTAATAGTTTGGGACGCAATTGCCTATAACAGGCGATCGCGCCTCGCACGTCTTGCGGGCAATCTGAACAGTTACCGCTACATCAGGGAAGTTTTACAGCCCGCGGTCCTGCCCCTCATGCAGGCCTTTCCACAGGCCATATTTCAGCAGGACATTGCCCGCCCGCATGTGGCGAGGAATGTACAAGCCTTCTTCGCAGAACGACGGATACCCATGCTTCCCTGGCCTGCCCGTTCGCCTGACATGTCGCCCATCGAACATGTCTGGGAAGTGGTCGGTTGGCAACTTGTTTGTTCAGGTCCACCTGCAGCCACTGTTGATGCTTTGTGGACGCGCCTACAAACCGCGTGGGACGGTATTCCCCAGCAGCGTATTCAAGCGCTGTATGATTCCATGCCACGACGCGTAGCGGCTCTGAGTGCAGCACGTGGTGGGGCGACGTCGGACTGTCCTTCTAATTAGTAATGTATTGGCATGTCCCTAATCTGTGGTATAACGTGAAATGTGGTCACATCTCTTGTCCTTGGTGTTTCACTTTCTACAAACAATACTGTATATAGGGTGTCCCGAAAAAAGGTTCCAATATTTACGGAGTTTGTAGTATGCAACAAGGGAAGAAGAAAGGGTCCTATCAACATTGGCCATACACTTCATATATTTGGAGATACATTCCTCTATGGCTACTGTCAATGATCACAATGTCTCGGATGTACTCTTCACAACATGTGTTCGATGTGCAAGCCATCCATTGCAATGCAGCCTTCCACCCTACGCCGCAGGGAATCACGCGTTCTTTGGAATACCCCTGGCCGTTGCCGGATTGCATCACATGCGTCGAACGCTCGTTGTCGTAGTGTCTGCACATCATTGATGGCGACTGCATATACCAGGGTCTTTACATGTCCCCACAGCCAAAGATCGAGAGGATTTAGGTCAGGAGAACGGGCAGGCCATGGTATTGGCCCTCACCGACCAATCCATCGCCCTGGAAAGACTCGATTTAGGTGTCGCCTAACCCGAAGATGAAAATGAACAGGTGCCCCATCATGCATGTACCACATTTGCATTCGTTCCTGTATTGGCACATTCTCTAGCAACACAGGTAATTGGTTCCGAAGGACGTTGCGGTACATAACACCATCCAATCCGTTGTTTAGCACATAGGGACCTATTAATCTATTCCCGTGAATGCCTGCCCAAACGTTGATACGAAATTTGTGCTGGTGGCTCCTCTCGTCAGGTGCATGCGGGTTGTCATCGGTCCATACGTGCGTATTAAGAAAATTTACGACACTGACCCTTGTGAAACCCGCTTCATCTGTAAACAGAACCTTCGCTGTGAAATTCAGATCCTGAGCACACGTTTGGAGAAACCACTGGCAGAATTGCACTCTGGCGCCCGATCGTGCGGCAGCAGCGCTTGACCTCGCTGCACATGGTAGGGATAGAGCAACTGTTAATGGAGAACTTTCAAACACCAGATTTAGCAACCCCTTCAGCTGCAGCTATTCTTCGGACACTCGTTGTAGGGTTGTCCTCCACCATGTTCTAAAACCCGCTGCTCCACATCAGGTGTGCGCATTGTTCGAGGTCAGCCACGATCCCGTGTTCTTGGTGCAAGGGATCCAGTTTCCGAAAGTCGCTGAAAGTGGGTACTAGACATATTTACAGATGGTGTACGGCGACGTGGATACTTGGCCCTGTGCTCATCCCGTGCCCCTAGGTTGCTTCCATTTGCGTTCCCGTAGCAGAAGATCATATCTGCCATCTCCCGTGTTGACTAGTGGCCTCCATTATGCTGTAAGTCCGACAAGGACAAGAAAACAACGTACAGTGTACATTAGGGTGTGGTAGTACAGTAATGCAGCGTCGCAAATGCCCCAATTGAACACTACGGGTACACCAGATGACAATAACATACCTGACTGCTCGATCAACGTCCGTACAGTGCTGTGGTCTCGTGTCGACTACGATTGATGCAACCACAATGTGCTGCAGAGCATTACGTATTACCAGACGTCTACCATAGCGCCGAAGATATTACGTTTACGACCCATGTGTATTGGAACTTTTTTTCTTCCCTTGTTACATACTACAACCTCCGTAAATATTGGAACCCTTTTTCGGGATACCCTGTATATTTCCGTGTCCGGGAGACACACTGAAATCTTCCTTTCCAGAACTCTGCAGCTTATCCCTCGGTCTGTAGCCAACATACAGTCTTCCTGGCTGCAGGTGTCATTCAGTTCTTGGCACGTGAGCAGGTGCTGTGGAGTCTGGATTTCTCCACAATCACATCTTGGATCTTCTGCATAACCCCATTTCACAAGGTTGCTACGACACTCAGGTACTCCTGTTCTCATCCGGTCTAGGGACCTCCAGGTGACAAATGACTACCCCTACCACTGCTCAATTCTTCTTTGCGGGTAAACCCCTCTTTGTTTCCAGAGTGATACACATTGGACGTCTGGTTTGGTATGGAGGGGAACTGTTCTCTTAATCAAATTTTTCATGGATCTCTGGGTTGTCTCTCTTTCTCTGCTGCCACCTCGCGTCGAATAGCTGGAGGTGCAATACCAGCGCGAGGGTAGGTCTTCTATACTGGAGTAGGTCTCAGACATCCAGTGACAATACGGGTGGACTCGTTAAGAGTGTCCACTTGCTTGGTATGGGCAGATGCTCCTCACACTAATGATCCGTACTCTCCTGCTGCGGGGGCGTGGTGGCTCAGCGGTCTAGCTGTACGCCTCTCACCAAGGCGGTCCGGGTTCGATTCCCGGTCAATGCATGCGAGATTTTCGAAGTGAAATGCCATGTCCTGTGGTTCGGATTCCACGTAAAAAGGAGGTCCCGTGGCTCATGATCTCGCGATTAACGGTCACCTTAAACTACAAGCTTCCTTTTTCTCCTGCTGCGAAGCAAAGTCCCAAAGCTGTTGAACGTAGAACCTGAGGGATCGCTCCCCATGTCGAACAGCCATGCAAACTATACCCGCATGACGAAAGGTTTTGCGGCGGATAACCGCATCCGCGCAGGGCTTTATGCTCTTGAAGTAAATTTGGGAAACAAACGTGCGGATGCGGATAGAAGTCGTGCGGATGCGGGGCGGATGCAGATAACGGTCCTGCGGGGCGGATGCGGATAACGTTTTGTTTATCCGCGTAGGGCTCTTAAAAGCTTCTGCAGTGTCATCCGCATAAATGCTTGCCACGGTGGGTGAGTGGTTATAGTGTCGGACTACCAACCCCAAGATTGCAGGTTCGCCCCTGGCCATGGTAAGTGATTTTTGAAGGCGACAAAAATCACGATACTCATGTCATACGTTGTTGGCATGTTAAAGAACCCATTTGAATTCAGTAGGCCGTGTTCAATGGCAAAATTAATCGCGGGATTTTCCGCCAACACAAAGTTCCTCCATTCTCTACTTGAAAGCGCTGTAGTGTCAAGGAGTTTAGATATCTAACCTCCTTGACTTTCATAGCGTTCAAAGGAACGACGAAATTCGACATGCAAGCTACCCTCTGGGTGTCAATTAACAAAGCTTGCACCAGGCACCCGAGGCCATACGATATTAATATTATTATTATTATCCGCATAAATAAATCGCATGGCTTCTAAGTATTCTGGCTGGTCATTTGTATAAATGTTGAATAGTAATGGGGATAACACACTGCATTGAGGTAATCCGTTTTTCTGGTTCCTCCGTCGACTTTTATTCCCTTCAAGTGTAACAGAACCTTCTGTTTGGAGCGTCCGACGTATGCCATTTGTTAGTTTCATGTCCTTAGTGATGATGTACATCGATGTTGGCTATGAGCTTATGGTTCACTGTATCATATGCAACACTGAGATCTATAAAGGCGACCCAAGTGGTAAGTTTATTCTCATAACCATCCTCGATATGCTGTGTCAGGTTCAGATTTTGGCTGCAACATGATTTCCCCGGTCTAAATCCAGCTTGATCTTGAATTAGCCGGTCATCAATGAAAGTTACAATTCTTTCAAGGATCAACCTTTCAAATGCCATGTATAGGTGGCAAAGGAGAGACAGGACGGAAGTTCTTTGCATCCGTTGATTAGATGGGAGTACCTATTGGCCTTAGTTTTGCCAGACAACATAACTTACTGTAGTATTCTTATGTATCATTTTTTCTTTCAGAATGTAAAATTGTTATGTAATAGTGTAATGCTTTTTAGCTCCACGTTGAGCGCACAAATGTAACGCTTCTACTGGGGTGAGTGTTGCTAAACCACAACAAGTCCCACGTTTTGCGGGCAAGTGTAACTGTTTCACTAGTGTCCCCACTGTTGGGTGACAAATTAACGTTTATTCTGACTAAGATAAGTTGTATTAATGGGCGCCAAGACCTCAACACTACGTTGAAATCTAAATTTTTATGTATAAACACCTAGCTCGGGCAGAACACATTTAAGAATCTTGACACTCAGACCGTGGTATGATTGGATCATTAACCCAACTAACAATTGCAACCGGAGAAGGAATTAGGTCTATATCTAATGCTACCTACTGAAAGCAAAGATTGCATAGTATAAGAAATGAATTTATTATATATTAAAAAAAAAAAACAAGTAGTGGCAAATTTTAATAATGATAATAATAATTTAAAATGGAGCATAACGATTTTAATTTTACCACTGGAAAATTACGTGACGTTGGAGACGATGAATTATTGAATTTACTATTATTTCCAACCTAAGAAGTTACTGAAATTCTGATTCTAAGACCATGAAAAGAGAGAGATTACGTAGTTCTGCGTCAGTCGCGCTTACCATTGGAAATAGCAGTAGCATTTCCCTCGTACGTGATGAATCATGAGAGCTTCCATCAGCCTCTTGGACGTCGCCATCTTCTTCGTTTCTTGCGGAAATCGGTGTTAAAATGATGAAGTTAAATGCTTGATAGTGGTGTATCCAGAATCCGTTAGCCACCTACGCTGACTCCCTGTTCACAAGAGCTCGCGTATTTCGCATGACTAATTTGTCAGTTGAGAGTAGCAGTACTGAAATGTTCGCCATCGAACACGAGTACGAAGTCCGTAGACTATGCAAAAATACAATGTTCAAGTTACGGTCCGAACACAGCGGAGCCTACGAAACGAGCATCCACCTCGGACAAGTTTTACAATATTAATGGTCCCCTCTTCACTGCGCGCGCTCACTATATGCACTCGCCGGCCGTTCCCCTCCAGTGTACCACCTCCCTGTGGTCCGGTCTCCTCTGATTGGCTGTGAACCCACGCGAGACTCCAGTCATTAAGTTCTTTGCACACTGTAAATTTTCCGTTCCACTCCAATTCGCCTTTTCTTTAAACTGCCAGTTGCAAATGTTCCTCGGTTGCATCATCGCTTCACGACAAGATTATTCCTGTAGCCGAATTCCCGATGACTCATCTCTCTCTCCATAAGCCCTTAACTGAATAAAATTCGAAAATCTCCGCGATCAAATAATTTACTGTGATAATGTCGATCGGAATAATCCGCTTGATAGTGTTTTCTATAAAATCGGAAACCTATCTGTATAGTTACAATCTTTAAAGAAAAAGCTCCAAAAAACATTAATAATAATAAGTTAAATGAAAATTATCTTGGCTGAATAAGTTGCCGCGTAAACAAACATTAAATAGCTTTCATCTGGCTTATGTCCGTGGCGTAAATACCCTTCGAAAAACAGGTTACAATAGCTGTCAGTTCAAGTTAAACCATGCTTAATAAGTCATACACTACTAATTCTGATGAGAATGAGCCTTATTTTCGGAATGACTGCCAAAATAATGAGTTACGATATTGCAGTTTGACATTCTGTTGAATCGGAACGACACTTTTCATCCCCCTGTGTGACCAGTGTAATTGTAAAAGTAAGGTGACTTTCAACCGTTTTCTTCTGCTATGAATACTCTCTTAAATGCAGAAACTGCAACTAGAAAACATTTATGTAATTCCGGGGTAGGCCTATACTGAGCTAAACTTCCTACTTTTTTTATTTTATTTTCTTCTCTCCTCACTTATATCTCGTACGTTTTGCCATGTTGTAGACACAAAAGAGTTCCGAAAACTGTTAACCTCCCTTTCCTTGCGAGCAATTTTTAGTTTCCGTGATTTCTTTCCGCTGGCCTCGTGGTGTACGGGTAGGAGATTCCGGGTTCGATTCTCAACTCCGCAACTCCGCCAGTTTTAATATCTGGCGTGCGGACTGTACGAGGTGCATCAGCCTTGTGAGGACAATTTAGTAGCTGTTTGATATGAGAAGTGGTGCACCATGGCCTAAAACCAATGTAATGCGACTGGGGATGCCATCGATTTGGTCATGCGGTCCTCTTGAGACCTAATTGTGGAGTTATACACCGTAGAGTTCAGATTGAAAATCTTTCGAACGTAGACCGTTGTGGTGCCGTTACCTGCCCAGCATGTGGGGAATTCGTATTTTAATCCCGATGACGTCTTATTTTTAATTCTAATGCTTCAAAATATTTCCCTTAACTCTAAATCCTTCAGTGGGGACTGACGCAGATGACCTCGCTGCCCCCCTCCTCCTTAAAACAACTAACTTTAGTGAGGACGTGTGATTTGTTCATTCCTGTTTCCACATTTTTAATTTTGATTTTCTTTTGTTTTAGGTACGTACGCCTTTCACCTTCCTGTTGCGGTCCATAAAGCAAGGGATGGAGAAAGGTTTAAAGCTGACTTCAGTAAAGACAACTGGATTTGTGTGGAAAGGTCTGATATTCGATGTCGTTATGTCGTCCAGAAATTGTAGGCCTAACTGAGAAGAGGTGGGTTCGATTCCCATCTCAGCCATCCTGGAAGTGGTTTTCCATGGTCTCCCACGTCTATTCCAGGCAAATGCCGGGATGGCTCCAAACTTCGGCTCCGGCCGCTTCCTTCCCAATCCTCACCTGTATTACAAATACACACCACAATAGCACAGGTTTTTAGACAAATTAATTCTTTGTTTAAATATATATACTGTACGTACACCCAAATACTCGGGGCTAAATGACCACGATGTCCAAGCCCCTCAAATTAAATAACAAAAAACGCGGATTGTAATTTAAATTACGTAATATATTACTGAACCCTTATATGGGATTTGTTTACTTAACATGGATTCAAATTTCGAGAACAGTATTAGGCATTACTGAAACCCTTATTTAGAAGCTTTTGCTAAACATGGATTCAAGTGTAGGATACATTTGAAATATATTGTGGATAAAGAAAGTTAAAGAATTACCGACAGTAGTGGGTACGCTGTCTAAAGCGCAGCATTAGGTCATGGGGCCAAGCTCTCTACTGACTCGGTAGACGCGTGGGCTCGAGCCCCACCGTCGGCCGTCCTTGAAATGGTTTTCCGTGGTTTCCCCATTTTCAACACCAGGCAAATGCTGGGACGGTACCTTCTGACAGGCCACGGCCGCTTCCTTCCACATCCTTGCCAAGTGTCATTCACCATCATTCATTTCATCTCTCTTTAACTCCCCTCTCATGAGGTTGGCGTCAGGAAGGGCATCCGGCCGTAAAAACTTTCGCCACAAAGACTTCCATCGCATCTCATCCCCGACCCCGTTGCAAAACGGGAATAATAAGGGGTAGACATACATACAAAGAAAGTTCAAGAATTCTGTATTACTCTCACCACGAAGAGTAAAACCAATGAAAGTTTACTGGACGTGAGTTATATCATTCCCGCTCGACTGTACCTGTCAAGCAAGCTGACAGACAATATGACACAAGTAAACCAAGAATAGTTTCTATTTTCTTTATACCTCGGCCACCTGCAATCTTATCTTGAAAGACTAACATAGCATTTCTACATGTCGCCCACAACACTGCGATGCAAATAATATCCCTTGGTTGTGTGACGTTAGAAGGTGAGACAGCTCTAGTCGTCCACTGACGAGTGGTATTTTTTATGGACATACTGTTCGCGCCAGCTTTTTGGGCATGGGGTGTGAGACAAAGGAAGCGAGAATGTTTAATCGGCGAGAGAAGTCCGTGGAGACATAGGCCCTTCAGTGTGCGATTCTTCGAACGTCTTACTTCGAAAGGAAATTCAAGTAGTGCACTCTACGGCCGTAGAATCATTATCATTAGTAACATTGCTAAGTATGATTTCATTAACACCGTTCTTAAAGGTGAGCTTTTTTTTCTTTTCTTCGCAGCATAGTCCAAGCCTATTTTAGCACCGGACCACACATTCCTGCCTAATAATAGTTCTGGTTAAGTCTTTCCACTACGAATTATGTGATAATTCCATATATCTTGTGTCTGTATGTCACACCTTGGGGGTGACTGGTAACCGGCAGACTCCGCCTTTTGACTTTACCGTGACGCAACCTTGGAACCAAAGGTCCTCATCAAGACGGGGTATGGGGATTTCTCGCCGCTCGCTTCCTTAATCAAGCTTTATTGCTTACATTGATGCAGCTATTGATGCGAGCTAAAGAGTTGACTAGCGGGACGGGGAAGCAGCTTCCTCTCACTTTTCAGAAACTCACATAGCCTATAATTATAGAGAAACCTGTTGACGGAAGCGAGGAGTTAGGGGTGAGAGGCGCGTTTTGGCCACATTCCTCGCGTAACTTTTCTCTCTGGCTCCCATCAATATACACACTGGGCGGGTGCATGGATCCTAGTAAGCCACTTACTTGCCTTGGCTTCATTCTGTCATGGCATGGTGTGCTGCTGCTGTATTACCTTGACTGCGTGTGACGTAACCGATGTGTGACGCAAGCAAGAGCCTGGAGTGTCTGTTTTTCTCAGCGTGGGCGACATATGCATGACACATGTGTTGCATGGTTGCTCTCTTCTCTTGTAAGCGGCAAGGTTATTGCGCTCCGCCTGATCTCACAGAGTTAGCTGGAATGCGTTAACTATTCAGGAGACGCCTTGTTGCTAATCTATAATCGATGAGAAATCAATGCACTGGAAACCTTAATGTGTGCGTACAAATTTACTCTTAAAATACTAAAAAAAAATGCACATTTAATCTTCAATATACAGCTGTTTCCAAGGTTGGAGGATTGAATCCTGGCGCAGTCAGCATTAGAAGGTGCGCAATTGCGAAGGAGCCGTGTCAGTAGGTTTACTAGCACGTTAAACTTCCACACGAGGGCAGAATTCAGTGACACCAGCGTCTCTCAAAGCCGCAGTAGTTAAAAGGGACGTCAAACCAATATTATTATTATTATTATTATTATTATTATTATTATTGTTTTAACTTCATCTTACTCTAAAATCGTTGCCGTATATTATTATTAACCATCTCTTGGTGAAGAGACTAGCATTCTTGGCTGTCACCCCGGAGGTTTCGAGTTCAATTCCCGGGGTTGGAACGGGGTACACTCATACTGTTCAGGCAGAACTATGAAGAAGCGGGTTCGATTCCTACCTCAGCCAACCTAGAAGTGGTTTTTCGTGGTTTCCTATTTCTTCTCCAGGTAAATGCCGGGATGGTTCCTAACTTAGTCCACGGGTGCATTCTTTCGAGTCTTCGTCTCAACAACAAATACATTAATACAGACACCACAATTAACATAGGTTATCGGACAATTTTACATTTTCCTATGTTGTATGTATGTATTGTACGCGAGTAAACGGGGCTGAAATTACCATAAAAGTCCCTAATTACCCTTGGGGGGGTGGGGGGTGCGTTAAAAGCTGGAACTTTGTGGTAGTCGATCATACTGTGGCTGCCTGCGTGGCTCAGCGGTAACGTTCTCGCTCGCTGTGTTCAAGGTTACAAGGTCGAATCCTGGCGCTGTCAGCTAGCATTTGAGGGTGCGCAAATACGAGGGAGCCGTGTCAGTAGAGTTACTGGAACGTTAAAGATCCCCTTCGGTGCAAAATTCCGGCTCCCTGGCGTCTCTAAAAACCGTAGACGTTAAAAAGGGATGTAAAACGATTATTATATTACCCATTACTGTACCAACGCAACAAAGCAGTATGGTGGATAGCCGATATTGCAGCAGCCATTAAAGATCGTCGACGTGCTTTCAAATGCTATCGGAGGCAAAACATAATGGCTAACCTTATCACCTTCAGAAGGATGCGTGCTTGAGTCCGATATCTGATTCGGGAGAATAAGAAAACGACGTGGGAAAACTATGTTTCGTCTATGACGGCGCATACTCCTTCATAGGCGGCTTCGGTGGCGTAGTCGGTAGCATGCTGAGCTTCTATGCCCAAGATAGCGGGTTCAAACCCGGCCGATGCCGTCGGATTTTTTAAGAGCGTTAAAAATCCCTCAGTATGCCTTCCTTCGGAGGGGAAGTAAAGCCGGCGGTCCCATGTCATAGATTTATGGCATGTTAAAGATCCTTCCACTAATTGCATCTGTGAGAAGCTAAATTGGATAGGTTAAGAATGTAAACAACGCTCTTAGGTTGCTACGTTCGTTGCTAAGAGCCGACTGCGGTGGCATCTAGTAGCTAGTTATGAACTAGGCCTAGTAGTCGTTGACGGTGGCTCTTGGCGGCAAAAGTAGGAACTATTTGAAAAATTCTAAGTTGCAGTACTTAAATTAAAAAAAAAAAAAACAGATAACACACACTAATACAGTCATCACAATTAACACCGGTTATCTGACAGATTCTACACACACCCAAAGTACACGGGGCTACATGACCGCGTTGTCGCAGCCCCTAAACTTACGAACCAACCAACCAACCTACTCCTTCATCTTAAGTGTGGACTAAGCTTCGTCGGATCTCCGGACTCCCGACATCACTGTCGATACCCGGAGTATCCATCAATGGAGACATCATCACGGACCATCTCGCCATTGCTAACAGTATTGGCTTGCACTTCTCCGATGTATCTTGCTCTCGGAGTTACGATCCTACATTTCTGACTCTGAAGCGGGAGGCAGTGGCTCACCGCTTGTCCTTTGCCACTGCTGCTTTGGAGTCCTACAATGTACCATTCTCTGAATGGGAACTGCGCGGTGCGCTTGCACTGTGCAGGGATACGGCTCCTGGACCGGATAACATACATAATCAAATGTTAAAACATCTGTGCGAAACCAGTATAAAACAACTGTTGATCTTCTTCAATCGTATATGGATTGAAGGGGAGTTTCCATCTCAATGACGAGAGGGGATCGTGATACCGATTCCCAAGGCTGGAAAGGATCCCAAGTTTGTAAGCAGCTATAGGCCCATTTGTCTGACAAATGGCCTATGTAAGCTGCTGGAGAAGATGGTGAACCGTCGACTGGTGTGGTTCTTGGAGGAGAGAGGTTTCCTGTCTGAGTACCAGTGTGGATTTCGCTCTCATAGGTCCACCACCGACCATCTCGTGCGACTGAGAGCGCCATACAGGAGGCATTTCTCCGAAAGCAGCACCTAGTCACGGTTTTTCATTGACCTCGAGGAAGCCTACAACACCACATGGCGCTACGGGATCTTTTCCACCCTTCACAAGTAGGGACTCCGTTGTAATCTACCGACCTTCATTGCGAATTTCATGTCCGTCCGACTCTTCCGTGTAAGGGTCGGTGGGACATTATCGCAATACTATACTCAAGAAAATGAAGTTCCTCAGGGTTCTGTGCTGAGTGTCACCTTGTGTGCGATTGCCTTAAACGGCATTGTTGCCGCCGCCGGGCCCACTGTAGTTCCATCGTTGTATGTAGACGATTTAGCTCTGCATTACAGCTCTGGAAGTATGGCAATCGTAGAATGCCAATTGCTACATCTCAGGGATGCTGCTTTGCCGTTTGTTGACACTTATCGCTTCCTGGGGCTCCATTTTGACAGCAAATTAACGTGGCAGCACCATATACGGCAACTGAAAATGACGTGTCTCAGGAAACTGAACATGCTCTAGTTTCTTAGTGGCACTACGCGGGGGGCTGACCGTGCGGTGCTGCTACGGTTCTACCAAGCCCTCGTCCTGTCCCGGCTAGACTATGGTTCTGCGGCATACGGTTCAGCAAGTCCGGCAACCTTGAAAATGCTGGACAGTATCCACCATAGTGGCGTTAGGCTGGCTACCGGTGCCTTCCGGACCAGCCCGATACCCAGCCTACTCGCCGAATCGGGTGTTCCACCTCTAAATTATAGACGCCAACATATGCTTTCAGCATATGCTGCCAATGTGCGTCAAATGCCGCAACATCCGAGCTATCAAGCTCTCTTCAGTATCCAATACCACCAGAGGTACGCCAACCAGCCTCGGGCCACTCGACCGGTTGGTATTAGACTTGATAGCACGTGTAGGTACTGAAATACAGTAGGAGTGGCTGTAGGTCCCTGTATGATCCGGACACCTAGCGACGTGCCTGCGTGTAAAGTCCCGCGTCCGGATTTTTTTTTAGATCTACACCGAGGACCTAAGGTGAACACGGATGCCTCTGTTTATCGGAGACAGTTCCACAGCATAGTTCACCAATTTCCGGACGCTGGCATTCTCTACACGGATGGTTCGAAGGTGGACGAGAAGGTGGGTTGTGCTTACGTTATTGATGGCGCAAATACCAAAATCTCTTTGCCTGAGGCCTGTAATGTGTTTACTGCGGAGCTCATTGCCATCTATGAAGCTCTGCAGTTTGCACTACAAGATGCACGAATCCACTTTCTCGTGTGTACCGATTCTTTTGAGTTCGTTGCAGTCAATTGCTACATGTTTCCCGCAACACCCCCTAGTGCAGCGAATCCACGACCTACTAGCCGGGTTGTGCCGCGCTGACACTCGAATCACCTTTCTGTGGCTTCCAAGCCACATGGGGTTTTGCGGGAAATGAGTTAGCGGATCAAGCTGCAAAAGTATCACTACCCCCTCGACCAATGGAGGTACCTGCTAGAGATATTCGCTCTCAGTTACGCCTCCAAGTTCTGGCATTTTGGGAGAGTCAGTGGCTAGCTGACCCACTGCCCAGTAAACTGAGAGCGATCAAGGAAACTACTCGCGTGTGGCGGAGCTCTTTCCGGTCACGGAGAGAGTCCGTCATTTTGTGTAGGCTAAGGATAGGTCATACAAGATCCACCCACTCGTACCTAATGAGAAGGGAAGACCCCCCACTTTGTACCTGTGGAGCAGTTTTCACCGTGGCCCACATTTTGACAGAGTGTGTGGATCTTGCTGACTTACGAAGAAACCTTGGTTTGCAGATGACACTCAAACTTATATTAGCCGATGACGCGGTGGCTGCTGATCGCGTTATGCGCTTTATAAGTGAGAGTGGGCTAGGGCCAGCAATCTAAATTTTCCAGTATAAATTGACTCAACGACTTGTTAGTTTTTGAATGATTATGTTTTTTTTTGTTTTTCCGTAATTTTTGTTCATTTTTATAATTTTTATTTTTATTTAATTTTTTGTTTTTAATTTTTAATTTAGGTCTCTTTAAATTTAGGTGTCCACCTCAAAATTTTAATTTCAATTCCAAATTTGTATTCTTTAATCTTTGTTAAGAGGGGCAGATGACCTCGTAGTTTCGCCCCTTAAAACAACAATAACTAACTAAAGCAGTATGGCTTACTGGTGGGCTGTGGGCTGGAATACAGCTCTGGTGATATTAGCCTTTCACGATACGAGTGCCGCTGAACTTGGCAGCGCTGGCGTTTGTTGTCTATAAAGTAGCAGGAGCAGGTGATCAGAGAGAGACAGAGATGACTGAGTGCCGTCTGCACATAAAGTCAAGCTGCATTGCGCGCTACTTGTGGTAGAATGTACGAGAACAGAAAAATGAACAGCCTAATAATGGGCGAATTAAGAATGGTGTGTTTCTATAATTGCTTCGCAACAGCACAGCTACGTGTAACATGTGCTTATGTCACCACGGAGAGGAGAACGATGACTGTGACTAAAGGAGCTGAGTCGTATCCTACCCGCGCGACGAATTGTCAACCAAGCAGGCTGACAGCGTGACACAAGTAAACAAAGAATAGTTCCCCTCTCGACCGCCGGAACTCGTATCTTGAAAGGCTAATACTGCCTCCACTCATAGTGGGGTGAGTCTAGGAGTACAAGTAATTCAACGCAAGAATTTCCTAGTGTTTTTACTCTTGATTAGTTATTGTTGCTTTAAGGGGCGGAACAGTGAGGCCATTTGCCCCCTTTTTTTTAACACTTAACTCTACGGATGTCTGCTGGTGTCCTTGAGAGATCTGCGTGAGTGAGAATTTACGCATTAACGCGAATGCCCTGGAATTCGAAACTCGCAGACTGTAGAATATCTCAACGCGCATCCAGGACTCGCCGACAGAAAACGGTGGAGCGAACTGTATGTCGATGCCGTCCAGATGCCTCTCCATCGCTGGGGCAACCAGCAGGAGGCTTGTAGCAAGGACAATACATCCAGGACAATGCAGCCAAGAAGAGAACACAGATACCTCTGAGATATGCCATGCCGGTCGATCCCTTCCTTTCTCCATAGCTGTGCGTGCTTTAAGTTAAAGTTGCTCTGTGAGATCCTATACGCGTATACGGTGTCTTTTAGCGGTTATCCTTAAAGTTAACCCTAAGATTGTGGGAGGAACTGCCGCATGTTAGGGGATGTGAGGTTAGAATTCTGGCGCTGATTCTGAGTACAGTTTTCCCCCGAGATTTTCCGAACAGCCTCCAGATGAATGTCAGACTGGTCACAAGTTACGGGACACATACCATAATTCCCGACTCAAACATTATGCACTATTGTCACCACATAAATACAGGTTAATAGACAAATTCAATACACTTAAGTACATGAAGCTGATGACCAAAATGTCCCAAAGTCTCTAAAATTAACATAAAAAACCAGCTAGTAGTAGTAGTAGTTCACGGAGTTGTAAGGGGCGGAACAGCGAGGTCATCCTCCCCGGCTAGTAGTGCCAGTCGTGTAATACGTATTAGGTGCAAATCTCTTCTGTCCAAGATTGCTGTATCGATTTCTGGCGCAATCAGTTGGTATTTTAATGTGCTTAAATGCGAAAGACCTAAGCTTGGCATCTCGAGACCTTGGAAAACGCCGATCTACAACTTCCTTTAAGTTTCTGAGGTCGATTTTCACGACCGTATTAATTGCAAAATGAATCTTTCAGCTGTACAGGAAGAGCAAGCTAGCTGAATGGAAGTTAGATAATTAAAATGTCTTATGCACGTAGGACTTGACCCACAGTCGGACTTACTCAAATGCCAAAAGTCATGGGATACCCTTCAAATAATTTTAGGGACAGATGACCTCTGTCCCGCCTCTTAAAACTAACTATACCCCCTGTAATAACGTAGAGCTCCCTCGTGCCCGAAGCAATATCTCGACGTGGAATAGACTCAAGATGACGTAAGACCTGTGGAGATATAAAATTAACCTTCTACTACCGCTGCAAGATTGCACCCAACATCATCAAATGTAACTGAATGCTTCTCTCAAGGCCCAGAACTACAGGAGGATAAGGAGACTTATCAGCCCAGTAGGAAGAGCTTGCTGAGGGACTGAGCAAATAGTATGAGGGTAATGAACTCCGTTATCACGGAATGCCGCCTTCCTATCCTTAGGGAAGGAGCGGGGTATTTAAACTTAAAAACCAGCTAATTCTTTTTGAGTAGAGACATCAATGTGTTAAAGTTGTTTAATGACTACACTACCCTTCACACACTATTGCAACAATTCGTGGCAGACGATAGGTGAGCTTAATTCATGCAACGGGAAAAAATTAATTGAAGTGGGCGAGTAGGCCTACAGAGGGGGCAGTATCTGAGTCTCGAACACGATTTAGTGATTCGTATAGTTTGTATGATACAATGCTCTCTTCTACCTAGCAAAGTTATCATTTTTAAATGTAAGTGAACACAAAATGCTGCACGTTTAAACAAATTTAAAGGCAGATTTGATACAAACCTTTTATTGTGAGTTTCCATTTCAAGTTGTCCACTCCAGCAATCCAAACATTAATGGCGAATATAAGGGTAGTGTAAAATAAGAAAACAATGTCATCGGTACGTAATGCATTGAAATTATTTTGCCATGCGAGTAATAAGTCCTTGTTTGTCTTTTCATTTCAGAACATAGAAATAAATATTTTGATTGCCCTTTTGAAACCAGACGTTTCTTTCCTGCCCAAGGTACGGATGTTGTCACGTACTTCATTGGCAACTGATGAAAATGAAAATCTCAGCCTGCTTCCAGTCTCCGACCGGGTCAGGAATGGAATGAATGAAGCCTCCATCTAGCGGCGAGGATATGAACTGTGCCGGCTGCCGAGGCCTGACGCACTCCTCTGGGGCAATGATTAAATGAATGACAGATGAAATGAAATGATAGTGGAGAGTGTTGCTGGAATGAAATGTTGACAGGGAAAACCGGAGTACCCGGATAAAAACCTGTCTGCCTCCGTTTTGTCCAGCACAGATCTCACATGGAGTGACCGGGATTTGAACCACGGACCCAGCGGTGCGAGACCGGCGTGCTGCCGCCTAAGCCACGGAGGCTGTCATTGGCAACTGATACAAGGCAATCCTTTCTTTCTTCCTTTCTTTCCGATATATGGATACATGGTTCCCACATCTAGTCTCATAACAACTCGCAGTACGTCCCGTTGAGATCCTATAATTGTCTTGCACACTTTGTATTCCCTGTGTTGTGCTATTTTAAGGAGTGAATTGTTTACAAGATGCAGTTCTTCGTTCTATTATGACGAATAGAAATAAAGGACAGCGTACAGCGCCCGTATTAAATAATCTACAAGAATTATCAAATGTTGTTGATTCATTTAGGGGGTTCGCGGCATCGTGGCCATGTAGCCCATTTACTTGAGTGTGAGTGGCATCAGTCTCATGACTGCTTGTAAGCTGCAGATAGTCGCTCTCCTCCTTAGGACTAGGCTATCTCCGGACTCGGAAGAAGAGTGGTTTCGAACTTGGACTGCCCTTGAAATTATTGTCCATGGTTTTCCAGGTCCAACTCCACGAAAATGCCGGGATGGTACCTTCTATTAGGCCAAGATCGCTTCTTTGAAACTCCTTGCTCAGTATCATCTCTTAATTAACTCCTGTCATGGGGTTGGCGTGCAGGACATCCACCGTAAAAACCACCTGCGGCAGAAAACTCATCTCACCTCTTCCCTGATCCCGTAAAAACTGAAATGTTGAAGGGGTAAAATATAACCAGATAGTTTCCTTTCCCGCTGAGTATATTCAAATCGAGAAGGCGTGGACAGCGCTCCCAGAATGAACCTCTTGGTTGGGTTTGCCCTGTTGCCTGCTGGCGTCATGCAAGTGGTGCTGCAGGTATTAAAATAAGTTTTTGACTGCATCTTGAATATTTATGGACGTACAACTACCGTTGCTTTTGCTAGCGCTCTCCATAAGTGAGTAGACTAACATCGGGCTTTTTCATACTGATGTTCGTCTTACGTGGGACAATCGTTGCAGCATGTGTTCTGTCTTTTAATTCTTACAAGGTAAAAGTCAAAGCTACTACACTCAAATTGTGATGAAACTCAAGAGAGGGGTAGTTCAGATAATGTACATTACTGGGTGGAAACCGTATCGGCCCAAATCAATGCTAAAGGCCATTTTATGACATGAATCATGAGAGAATTCAACGCATGCCTGTGAGAGCAGCCAACGAAGAGTAGCAAGAAATGGACACAACCTATCGGCTAGAGTAGGATTTCAGCGGCTTCGGTGGCGTAGTTGGTAGCATGCTGAGCTTCTATGCCCAAGATCGCGGGTTCAAACCTGGCCGAAGTCGTCGGACTTTTTATGAGCGTTAGAAATCCCTCAGTATGTCTTCCTTCGGAGGGGAAGTAAAACCGGTGGTCCCATGTCATAGATTTATGGCATGAAATAGAACCTTCCACTAACTACTCTTGTGGAAGCTAAAATTTGTAGGTTAGTTTCATAATGCTATATTAATCACAAAGTTCCTCGCCAGGTGATGGCTGCGATGGCATCTAGTAGCCAAGTCCGCAGCTAGGTGTCGTGGACGGTAGCATTTGGTAACAAAGGTAGCAACTACTTGAAAAATTGATCGTCTGCAGTTCTTCTGCCTAAATCACAGATAACACACAGTAATACAGCCATCAAAATTAACACCGGTTAACAAATTCTGCACACACCCAAAGTACACGGATCTATATGACGGCGTTGTCGCAGCCCCTAAACTGAGGAACCAACCAGTGGAGGATTTCGAGAACAAGAACGATGTATGTGTTCGTTTGGAGAATAATTCACAGGTTAACCTCTGTGGCTACAACCGTAGTTGCTGTTTTCTCACACTCAGGGAAATAGTTTTGAAAGCGCGTATTAAGCGACTAAAGACCAGTGTATAGCCTACCAGTGATTTAGCTTGACGGCACTGAAAATGTGGTTCAAAACTTGTGCTTGAAATAGGCTAGAGAACTTATGTGATGCAGATCCTTGCTCTTCCATCACGTCACCTTAGAATCGCAACTGCTCCCCACAAACGTCGATCCTAGATCCAGGCCTGAATGGAAGTCTAATCTGTGACTGGAATATATCGCGGCTTAGTGCTCATGCCTTCTAGATGTATTTGCTACAACCGTGGATCACACGTTAAATCACTGCAGTAAGTCCGTAGATCGAAGTTTCCAATCCCTGCGTTGACAGTGGCTATCCTGAGTTACGGTTTTCCCCCGATTATTTGCACACTCCAGCCACGCAAGCACCGGGGCATCTATTCCATCCCTGTCCCTAAGCTACATGCACTATTACAGTACACGAGGCTGATGACCAAGATGTCTCAGTCCCTAAAAATATATTAATGTTCCTGCTGCAGCCGTAATCAGTAGGGCTTTCTGTAGGATTAGGCGGTGAAGGTAGGATAAGCAGCGGACTCACAGCCGTTAAAGGGGAACCGACTAGTTACGCGCTCTGGAACAGCAAGAACGGAGGTACCGTTCGTTCTGAAGGATGAAGATTGTCGCCAGTTTTTGTAAGCGAGGGGAGTGAGGTCGCATTCTTCACGAGTTGCTATCAGTGTTTCAGTTGATACTCATTTGCTAAGATGTTGTAAAATACTCAGTTGACTCAGGTATTAGTTGAATTCAGATTTCATCGTAATTTCAGATAAGCATTATCATAATTTTTCCCACTCAGACTGGTTTATTTGTGTTTATATTTATTTAGCCCCCGTCGCAGATGGTCGGACGAATTTAGGTTCGAACAGGTGTTGTGTAGACCAGAAAAGCCAGGGAAGGAAATCCAGAACAATGTAATAGTGTAACAATGTACCGTATTAAGGATGTTTGTTAATTTCATTTGTATTAATGTGTGTCAATATTTATTTAGGAAAGACGTCTCTCAAGAACTGGCTCCTCTTGGGAGACCACTTGAGCCACCCCTTTCCAACTCTGGTAGGAGGCCCTTGCCCATCAGGGATCTACGGGCTTATCTTATTTAACATATTTAATTTTGTGTAGAAATAATTTGCTCAGCGCCATTCCTTAACACTGATAAAACGTTGATGATTTTTGTCCCATCAAAGCGGTACAATACATAATTATTATTAATAGTATAATAATAAGAATTGAACATCCCAATGGTTGCCGTGGTTCGAGACTAGGTACTTGGAACTTGCCGTTAGATTTATTGTCTCGGTGTGTGATACTGTGTTCTTTTTATTGATGCACAGAGAGGGGAAGTAAATCCATGTGTAAGCCTATCTTTGTATTCAAGTGGTATATGTTAATTATCCAATTGATTTGTTGACTCCTGCTAATACTCAATATGCTCTCTTCTTTATTTGGAAAATGTTTTCAGTCCTTCATTGGGACCTTCTTCAGCCTGTTTTCTTAGTCTAACAACTTCATATGAAATCCCAGCTCTAATTACTGCGGCACACATTCAATACACTCGTACGAATTACTAACTCCGGATTTACTTGCTATTCTACTTACAGGGTGGCGCACGTAATGTCATACATCAAAAATGATTTATAAAATGTGTAAATCTGGGCTCACAACAATGTCCTTTCGTGAACAGAAACCTTATTTCATGCGTGATTAGACAGACGGCAGCACATGTCGCGCATGCGTACCGGCTTCCAGTTATACAACATGGCGGACAAAGGGAGGTTGACGCATGAACAGAAGGTGAAAACAGTGTTGTTTTATGCGGAAACAAAGAGTGCAATTCGGACTCAACAAAAGTTTCGTGTTCATTTCCGTACCCGGTGGGCTCCCTGCCGGCAGACTGTATAGACTGGCCAGCCAATTTGAAACGGCAATATACTGGAGAGAAAACGGACCCGTCTCATGCCTGTCCGCTCCCCGGAGAATATTGCTGCTGTGAGAGTGGCTGTGGCTCGGAGCCGCTCCAAATCCACCAAAACTGCCTGTGTTCAGCTGGGTATCTCTTGTCGGTCAGTTCAGAGAATACTGCAGTCTGAGCTTGATCTATTCCCATACAAAATGACAACGGGTCATAAACTAAAGGCGCTTGACAAGCAACGGCGAGTACAGTTTGCTGCGTGGGCTATTGCAGAAGGTGATCCCGTACTGCACAACACATGGTTCAGCGATGAGGCGTACGTTTATCTCAATGGTGCTGTGAACAAACAGAATGTCCGGTTTTGAGCGAAAGAGCGGCCTGCTATTGTGCACGAGGTTGAAAGTCATGGTGTAAAAGTGTGTGTATGGGCTGTAATTTCCAGTCATGGAATTATTGGGCCAATCTTTTTCAACGACACAGTTAACAGTGTGCGTTACATGGACATGTTGCAAAACAGTTTCCTTCCACAACTCTTTGCATCACGATTATCAATAGACACAATGGTTCATGCAAGATGGAGCTCGTCCGCACACAGCAAATGTTGTTCTGGACCTCCTGCATGGACATTTCGGGCCCCGTGTGATGTCCCATCGATATCCCGAACGATTTCAGAGCGGTTCAATCTGGCCACCACATAGCCCCGATCTTAATCACTGTGACTTCTTTCTTTGGGGACATTTGAAGGAGACAATCGACTGCCAGAAACCAGAAAATGTATTGCAATTGCAAGCGGCCATTGTGACTTTCTTCCGAGGATTGAGTGAGGACAAGTGTCGTAGAGTGGTCACAAACATGCAGGTTCGTCTTGAAGCTGTTGTACGCCGAGAAGGTGGACATATTGAACATGTCCTGCATACTGACTAATCATGCACATTTCAGTGAATGTTTTAATACCATATTTTATTACATATGTTGTATATTAATTATTCTACAAACAATTTCCAGTGTATGACATTTCGTGCGCCACCCTGTACGTAGGAGGTGTGTGGCACCTTATTGTATATTTAAGTTACTTCTTAAGACCTATCGTGTACGGCAGTAGGCAAAGCAAACCAACACTAGCCGACAGTTCCTTTTCAGGTGCTCCTCGGCATGCGCCGTATAGTCTCGTGTTTTATGTTATGAAAATGGTCTTGAATACTGATTTGGGCTGTTATAGTTTGCAGCCCAGTAATTTGCATTGTCTCATCCACCCCTCTGCTGAGTTTTATTGCGATCGGAATGTAGTGCATTGATCACTTTTCTAGTAAATATCCCACAAAACTATTTTTATTATGATAATTTTGTGTGTAAAATTCACATACCCTCCTAAAACGTGTAATGTTTTGTGTTGTATTCTCACCCACATGTAATATTTTGATTTTTGACTGCGTTTATTATGACTGTTCGCACCAATGCATAATGCATATTAGGGTTATTCAGTAGGCGTGCTAAGGCATGTTTTAGTTTATATATATTGGATTGAGTCACTGTGGACTACGAGTTAACAATCAATATTATTTTCAGTGTTTAGCTCTTGTTCGTCTGCCAGCTTTGATGTACTGCCAGTAACTCTTGAGCCCATAAGTTAGTGCCTTCTTCCGACCTCAGTCTTTTGTATTTTGCCCCTACCTTAAAATCCCGGTAGTGTTTTATAATTTGTCTAAATTCCTGTTCATAAATTTGTCCTCCGGAATTCCAATTTCTGTAAGATTACATTGTTGGAACAATTACAGTTTTTTTCTTTGGTTTCACGAAATTCCAAATCTTCTTTCTTAGTCGATCGCCGGACATTCTGAAGACGTGCCCATAGAATTACAGCCTTTTCTTTTACATTGTTGACGTGCCTGGTGCTATCTTTCTGTGCGACTATTCATTTGATTTCAAACGTATGTGTTCAGCTCATCTGTTGCCTACAAATTTTTCCGCAATATCCTGCGTTTTGTTTTGACTAACTGGTTGACTAGTCCTCGTCTATACATAGTCGGTATCCTTCAGGCTTGATAACTGTGCTGTAGTGCCTTAACTTGCTGGAATGCTCAGCGACTTATTATTATTATTATTATTATTATTGTGATTATTTTGTCAGGTGATTATTTTTCAGATCCTAAGATTGCTCCCTTTTCTAGTGATTTTTTTTTAATTTTTAGCGTATGGCTTTTAGTGCCGGGAGTGTCCGAGGACATGTTCGGCTCGCTAGATTTTGTAGCTGCTTCTACGCGGATACCCATGGGGTGAGCTACATGTACCGCCGCGTGTGGAGTGTTGTCTGGGGAGGAATGTTTTGAATGTAAGGACTAGGAATTGAAAAGTAGCGGCTGTGGCCTATAGTTGGGGACCAACCCCGGCATTTGCCTGGAAGGAAGATGGGAAACCACAGAAGACCATCTTCAGGGTTGCCTGCGGGGGGATTCGAACCGGGTGGGTGAAACTTTATAGGGAGTTTTGGTGCCAACGCTAGCTTGCCTTGTAGTAGTACCTGCTGACAACGTTAAAAACGCTAGCAGTCATCGCGTACGACGATGTAGTTGAATTATACTTCTATAGATGGCAGCAAAATCGAAAATTGGTGAGTATTCTTGTTAATGTTGTATATTTAATATTTGAATACATATCAATAGTAAACACATATTGAAGTGCTTAGTAAAGAATACAATCGGTTTCGAACAATATTATACGAAGAAATTGAATTATATTGAATCACACATCGATTTTAGTCGATACACTGCGCTCGAAAACGATATCAGATACTATCGATACAATTCAAAATAAGAGCTGGTTGTTCCAACGCTTCCCGTAATACAAACGTGATATTTCTTTATTCGACTGATAGGAAGTACCGCACTGACAATTAAATAATACTGGTGTGTGATAAGTGCAGCTGTAATTTTGTCTTACTATTCTTTTTTAATATTGTAGTATAGTAGCCTACTCTTTCTTTTTGTACATATCTGTGGGGTAGGCCTATGTCATGCTATGTGCTTTGTGGAAACATGGGCTGATCACCTTGAAACATCCACAACTATTCTGATAGAGCCTATGTTTTCTTCTCTTCCTGATATCACAGGGGGAAGAAATCGCCTATTATTAGACCAATTACTAAAATATGACCATTATAAGGCAGGGGAAAGAAAGAAAGAAAGGAAGGAAGGAATATAAAGTAGTGGTGGGGGGATAGAATAGGGGAAAGGGTCGAGTAGGCACGGGCCGGGAGGGGAGGGGAGAGGAGCCAGTAGGCCAGGTCGGGGACGGATCGCACTCGAAAGTGCATCGTCGCGCCATCTCATATTGTCAGTTGGAACTACTTGCGCCGAGCAATAGGTTGGTATCAAAATTTTGCATTAAGTTGCAGCTCTACCCATATATCCTCCTTGATTCGAACCTCCTCGCCTCCCGGATGTGAGCGACTGCCGCAGCCACGCCGTAACGACCACGGCTAACTCACCCGGTAGTATTATCATTGCTGATAAAAATGTTAATTTAAATCTATGAAAAGTAAATACGATCCAACGTAAATTAGAGTAAAATTATATTTCCCTCGCTGCTGTGGTCGACAGAAGTATGGTTTAATATGCTTGATGGAAGAGCGTTTCGTACAAGTCTTGTTCAAAGCACAGCGGAGATTTTAGTGAGAGCTCAAAACACCAGGAAGTGTATATGGCGGCACTTTCTCCTGTCACGAGATTTTGTTACTTGTACCTGGCAGAGTGTAGCCTTTTTTTAGGTGTGTGGAAAGAGGAAAATGAAACAGGTTTAGCTTGGTGCTGCTGCTTAGGCCTACTTGTATCTTCTAAATAAAATGAAGTAGGAATTTTGACAAGTAAATACTTTTTGTTCTGTTAAGTGTATGCAGTATCAAGGCCTACTGTAAATTATTTTGACAAAGCTTATTGTGCTGTGGTTCGCATATTACTCTGAGAAATAGCTGCCAGGTGTGTATGTTATAACAGGGGCCTCCGCCATTGTCTAAAATCAAAAATCGACTCCTGACCAAAGGGTTTGATTCTCGACTCTGCCAAGGAAGTTAATTCTGTCCTAAATATTCAGCATCGTGAGGACTACAAGAAGAGAGTCTCAGGAGAGCCATTCTAGAGTGGCTTTACCATGAGTTTTAGCTATTCCTGGCAAAATTCAGGATGGTTGCTACTTGTGAGCTACGACCGCTTCCTGCCCAAACTTTGCACCTAGAACTTTCACTTGTAGCCTACATAGAGTACAAGCCTCTAAAAATGACCCACCATCTCCGTCCCAGAATAGATCTGTGTCTTAGACGCCTTTGTATGTTGGCCACTATGCATGGCCTCTGGAAGAAGGTTGATTTAGAGTTCCACCATCGACCGTTCTTGAAATGGGTTTACTTTGGTTTCTCGCAAACACAAGGCAATGTATAGGATTATGCCCTTTTGAAACTATGGCCATTTCGTTCCCAATCCTAGTCCCGTTAAGTATAGGTATATACCACCACAGCTAAACGGGATTTGGCACAAGTATTAATAGCTTGATATTGGTTATAGTGATGTCACAAGCCCTCCACATGAAACAGATCAATAACAATACTTATGGAACCTTGTGTGAAGGCACTGTCAGATGATAATTTTACTCGTTCCCTATGGCTGTAAGGGACATTTGAAACATATCTGCTTCCAGTCCCTGCTAAGTAAGTTCTAAGGCTTTTACATTTCGGTGACTTCGTCCTTCAGGTTGAATCATAATGTTCTCTCTGGGGATATATTTAATCATTGGTTTCTTATAGTTTTTTGATAGTAAGTTATCAGTGATTTTACTTGTTAGTATTGAAATAATGTGTCATAGTAATAATAATAATAATATCGTATGGCCTCGGTGCCGCGTGCAAGCTTTGTTATTCGACACCCAGAGGGTAGCTTGCATGTCGAATTTCGTTGTTCCTTGAAGCACTATGAAAGTCAAGGAGGTTATATATCTAAGCTCCTTGACCATTATAGCGCTTTCTAGTAGAGAAATGAGGAACTTTGTGTTGGCGGAAACTCACGAGATTAATTTTGCCATTATGAACACGGCCTACTGAATTATTTGACATGTCAACGTCGTATGATATGCGTGTCGTAATTTTTGCTGCCTTTCAAAAATCGCTTACCACGGCCAGGAGCGAACCTGCAAGCGTGGGGGGTTAGACTGACACGTTAACCACTCACCCACCGTGGCAAGCGTGTCGAAATAAAACCTGATGTTATGTTTTCACATTGAAGCTAATTTCGTTCTTCCTACATGGCATTTATTATTATTACTGTTATTATGTTATTCTATACGCATTTGCGTGGGGACCACGTCAGAATTGTACAAATGAAGGCTTTTAGGACCGGCGTTCATTAATTGTATTCTACAAATTTTCAAGATAACAAGCCACTTTGTTTGGAACATGAATATTGTTTCATTTAGGGGCTCTGGCAATTTTTCCATCAGTCCCGTGTACTTGTGTGTGTCCTTCTAATCTACCAGTATTAGAACAGGACGTACAGTTATTGAACATGTGTGCCTGAACTGCTGTGCTCCTGTATTCTCGTGAGGCTGTATCCAACTTTTACTTTCAAGGAAGCATACTCCGGAGCATCATTTTAGAAAGCGGATGTTGAAGTACAATCCACGCTGCTGGTATCCCAAACGTTGCTCAGTGACGTAACTTTGTCACTTTAGTGTTCCTGCCGTGGAACGGCAACATCAGGTATGGAAACGATTAAGAATCCAACGCCATGAGCGTTGCGTAGGCCGTACACACGCGAGGCTGCAGATTTGTTAGGAAATACACTAAATTAGGAAGACGAACACCTTCCTTAAATCTCGCGGAGTCTTGAGTCGACGATGGCTAGCGGTTGAACCTTTCACCAAACACCCGCTGCTGTTGAAATGTTTGTACGACGATAATTTTGGTTATAATGATTCAATGGGTCCAGAGATTGCCTGGGAAGGTCTGTGCAGTATAAGTGCATGTGAATCTTTGATCATTTTTCCAATTCTCGAAGAATAACCATAGTAAGCACTTCTTTGTTGTCATAAAGATTTAAAAGCCAAAGGTACCGTGTTTAATAACAATAATTAAAATATTTTTAAAACAAGAAATCATGCGTTGACACTATTATGACCTCGCGGCGTAGCCGTGCTCGTTAAACCCTGCACCACGGCCGCGCGGGCAGCTGCAGCAAGTCGGGATATCGCAGGATCGAATCCCGGCGCTGACAGCGACTATCCTGAGTGTGGTTTTTCTCCAGGTTTTTCCACGCTCCCTCCTGGCGCGGGGATAGTACCTTTAAGTACTACCTCATCCCTTTTCTAAATACAATTGCACATACTACTAGATACTAATGCATACTAATAGATAACAGAGAAGTTCAACACACACCCAACGACACGAGGCTGATGACGAATATGTCCCAAGCCCGGCAAATGAATTAACGACAATATTGTGACAACTTATGTTTGCTGAATATCGCTAGGCAGTAGGCAAAAGTTGCTAAATTCTTACCTTACCTATTGAGAAAAAAATACAAATGTCTGAGTCACTAGGGGACTTTAAATCTAGTCCAGTCCCTATTTAAACAGTTTGGTCAAAATACTGTTTATGTAATTGGATATGGGGTCTGTTTCATGAAATTGAACAGACCAGACAATATTGTGACTATTCTGCAATTGTACAAAATTGTCCATATGTAGCAACATTTCTTATTTTGTATACATGACAGTAGGTAGTCAGGACAGTTAATTGTCATTCCTAGACCCGTAATGGTGGTATTTCATAAACCTGTAAATTTATGCTAATTATTCTGTTATAGTTATTGTTGTTTTAAGGGGCGGAACTACGAGGTAGTCTGCTAATTAGTCTGTTGATGTTACATGATCGATTCATGTATCGGTTATTCATAAATTGTCACTATTGCTCCCAAAACGATGGATCGTGGAGTTATGAAGAATTAAACAAGTAGTTCCGTGAAGAACTATACAGCCTATTTTCATATATCATACTCATGTTAATTGCCTCTATCAACATACAAAATTTCAATTTGACATAATAGATTCGTAGATATTGAGAACCGTCTTGAATATTTCAGATGGTCGTCATGTTGGATTCGTATTTGTGTACTATTAATGAAGATTATTGTGTACGCGTGGTATTCAATCTTCAAACGCATGATTAGGACACAAGAAGTAAAAAACGAGATTTTAAAATTTCACACAACTGCCATCTTGAGGTTATGAAAACAATTGAAATAAATTATATGCCAGTGGATTAACATTCGTATAAGCATTTAACGTACCAAGTTTCACTGCACTCGGATGGTTAAATCGCGAGAAACGTCCGTTTAAATATTTATACTTCGCGTCGCCGCCATGTTAGATTTGTGCTCACCAGGTTACTGAAAGTCCTATAGGTGAACTTATGTTCATAGCCTCTATGAACATAAAACAATTCAGTTTGATTGCTGTAAAAGATTCGTAGATATTGAGGACCGTCTAAATATTTCGGATGGTCGCCATTTTGGATTGCTATATGTATATAGGCCATAGAGTTGTGTTCCATTAAAGGAACATTATTGCGTAGCTTCATTATTCAAACTTTCACTTCGATCGCATGATTACGACACAAGAAATAAAAACTTAATTTTAAAAATTCGCACAGCCGCCATCTTGAGGTTATGTAAAGAATTGAACTAAATTATATGCCAGTGCATTACAATATCTATAATCATTTACTGTACCGCATTTCACTGCGCTCAGATCGTTAAATCGTGAGAAAAGGCTATTAAAATGTTTCAAATTAGCTTGGCCGCCTTGTTCGTTTTGTACTCTAAAGGTTTTTGAAAGTTACACAGATAAATTTGTAGCAGTGCCGTACAAAATTTCAGAGTGATATCAGTAATAGTTCGGAGGTATAGAATGCCAGTGAAATATTTCGCACAGCCGCCATTTTGAGGTTAATTAAAAAATTGAACAAAATTAGACGCCAGTGCATTACAATGTGTATAAACATTTGCTGTACCTAGTTTCATTACGTTTGGATGGTTAAATCGTGAGAAAAGTCTATTTAAAGGTCTCAACTTCGCTTGGCCGTCATGTTGGTTTTGTGGTTACCAGGTTTTTTAAAGTCTCATAGGTGAACTTCTAGTAGTGCCCTTCATCTCCGTACAAAATTGCAGGGTGATATCGGTAATAGTTTCGGAGATATTGAATGGTGGTGAAATATTTCGCACAGCTGCCATGTTGGATTGGTGAGACGTAATTAAATTTGAAGGGCACGGTTGGAGTCGGTCGAAATGTTGCTATGACCTTCTCGAGTTTAATTGAAATCGCTCCGGCCGTTTAGAATTCATTACACACACACGCACACATGGACAAAAGGTCCATAAGGCTTTTTTTTTTTTTTTTTTTTTTTTCATAAAATGAAAATAGGCTAAAAATGGAAGGCGTAATGTACTTCCTCTTGAATTTTGAGAATATTCTCACAAGAAAAGATATATGCCGTATACTCGACAGTAGTACCGTATTTCAGAAATCTTTGTGTCTACATATGCATCTCAACGAATTCGGAGTTTCTGAAATGGTAATAAGCCTAGAACGTAATATTTCTTCTGCTGAATCCTTGTATTCTTGATGCTGTTGGACTGCATCATCGCATCACACTCCCTTATGTCCAGGTCTGAAGGTCTACATAGCTAAACGCAGAATAAAATAAGGAAAAGTTTGGTGTAGCTTGTTCTTATGTAAGACTACGGGTAACGTTTTCTATTGACGTCTAAACTCGAGTATCTATACTTTTTTCCCCGACAGTAATTATTGCAGATGTCTCCCAGAAATGTCCGTCTTTCGAAGGTGTTGTACTATCTTTCATTGACGCAGTTATTGTTGTTTTAATGGGCGGAACAGCGAGGTCATCTGCCTCTTCAGTGACGTGCAGGAGCCTTGGCGTATTTGCGGGTATGGGCAGGTTCATGTTCATCTATCAATATTAAGGAATTTGTGCTTTGGCCTTCATCTAAACTGTTCCCCGTTACACAAACCAAATTATTTATGGCCTAGGTTTCAATACCATTCACTCTCAACTTAAATGCCAGGTTTCTTTTCCAATTGATACGTGACTCAACACCATGGCGTTTACGTTGCTCTGACCACCTCGTGGTGTAGGCGGCTAGCATTCGTGATTCGATTCCCGGCCGGCCCTGTCGAGAAATTTAGTTCTGATCTGAAGGCTGGAACGGGGTACATTCAGCCTTGAGGCAAAACTGAGAAGAGGCGGGCTCGATTCACATCCCAGTCATCCTAGAAGTGGTTTTCCGGGGTTTCCTTTATATACTCGAGGTAAATGCCGGGATGGTTCCTAAGTTAAGGCAACGGTTGTTTCCATCCCTATCCTCACTACAATTAGCCTACAAATACACGCACTAATACAGACACCACAATAACACAAGTTATCAGACACATTCTACACACACTCCAGTACACGGGGCTGAAATTACTAGACTGTGTCGAAGTCCTTTAGGAAAAGTTGCTCAAGTGTACGCATTAAGGCTCCTGCCCGGAATGTCCGCGTCTGGTTCACGGCTATAAATTTGATTCTGGAGGGCTGAAACGGGATTAACTCAGCCTTGTGGGGAAATACTGACGAGAGGTAGGTTCGATACCTATCACAGCCATCCTATAAGTTGTTTTCCGTTGTTCCCACTTCTGCAGTCAAATGCTGTCTACAGAAAAGGAATCTATTCACATCGACATCGAATATAGATTTAGGTACCGTATTAGGAAGTCATTTCTGAAAGACTTCGGAGCGTGGCACTCTGTGGAAGTGAATTTTGGGCTGTTGGCGCGGCAGGAAGAGAAGAGATAGGTTGGTAGGACACATACCAAGACATCTAGGAATAGCAAACTTAGTTATGGAAGGATGGGCCGAGGACAAGAACTGTAGGGGTAGACCAAGATTAGAATACGTAAAACAGATAGTCTTGGATGTAAGGTGTGGTAGTTATGTAGAGATAAATAGTTTAGCTGAGGAGAGGGAGGCGTGGACAGTTGCATCAAACTAGTTAAAAGACTGATGACACACACATAATTGTTCTATCAGCTTTCTACCCCGATCCTTTGTATAAATGAAACAGTCATTTAAGAAACCCCACATCTGCAATTTGCAGATGTCTTGGCAATGCCGTCAGTTCCCCCGTCCGGAGTTATCACCAATATTCTGAACATATGACATAAGAACATAGGCCCTTATAAAATACATTTTTGGGTTTATCCATCCCACTAACAGTCTGAGACAGCCCCCACGAAATGTTGATAGTCATCCCGGAACTACACGTGTGCATGAATTGGAGATGTTTCAAATCGGGTAGAGCCTGAAGAGGCTATTGAAACGCTTTGAATGATCTCAACATCCTATGCAAATTGGGGTGTCAATGTGGGGATTCAAAATACAGTACACAATAGCTTCACCAACATTCAACTATAAGTCAATCCCAGGGGATTCAGTGTATTGAGAAATTTGACGGAGTCTATTTTAAAACTATTCTTTAAATTTCATTTTGTTCTTCCTTTTATTGTAGCTGCTGATGTTTTAATTTATTTAGGCTATATCTACCTTTTTCTCTTCGTTTTTTTTTAATTGCAGTTATTTTCTTAATTTTTGATGTAAAATTGCATTACTCTAAAACTATAGCCATGGACTCCGATAATATAATAATGTACCAGTATATCAATATCAGTGAACCATTTCTATAAATAAAACAGTCGATTAATAGATACTCTAGACTACCGCTTCTTCAAAATAGCACAGATCTAACTAAATTGAATTTTATGACCTCTGATCTTGCTTCATATACAGTACTGTTTGTAGAAAGTGAAACACCCAGAAGAAATGGTTGGAGACACTCTCAGAACAAGCTTGCGGTACCATACTAAGTGATTGAAATCGCAGAGAGATGGCGTGCACATTGGCCCACCAGTGCTTTCTATCGTGGGACCGGACAGGTCAGTGTTCCGCACAGCTCTGTCGGTGTGGGGCCGTCATACCAAGTGGAAACCTGTAAGCAAGTGCAACGATGCCTCGCCGACATCAACATGTGAGTGCGGTTGAGCGGGGCAGAATGCTTGGGTTCCGGGAGGCGGGTCTGTCGTTCCGGGACATTGCGGCTTGTACAGGGCGCGCTGCGTCAACAGTAAGGCGTGTGTGGATCCAGTGGAGAGAGGAGGGCCGTACACAGCGACGACAGGGTACAGGACGACGCAATGTGATCACAGCGCGAGACGACCGCCATCTTCTCCGCATGGCCGTATCGGACAGAACAGCGTCGTCCTCGGTGTTGGCTCGACGTTGGAGCACTGCGACGGGGGTGGACATGTCTGCGTCGACGGTGCGGTGCCGTCTTTTGAGGGCTGGACTGGTAGCACGCATGCCACTGCGTCGGCTTCCATTGACTGGGAACCACCGACGCCTCCGACTACAATGGGCACGTGCACGCCGACACTGGCAGGCTGAGTGGCGAAATGTAGTGTTTTCGGACGAGTCCCACTTCAACCTGTCCTACAGTGATGGCCGCTGTTCGACGCCGCCGTGGAGAACGCAGTCAGGCAGACTGTATTGTTGAGCGGCATAGCGGACAAACACCAGGTGTAATGGTTTGAGGCGCAATTGCCTAACAGGCGATCGCGCCTCGTACGTCTTGCGGGCAATCTGAACAGTGACCGCTACATCAGGGAAGTTTTACAGCCCGCGGCACTGCCCCTCTTGCAGGCCGTTCCACAGGCCATATTTCAGCAGGACAATGCTCGCCCGCATGTGGCGAGGAATGTGCAAGCCTTCTTCGCAGAACGACTGATTCCTCTGCTTCCCTGGCCTGCCCGTTCGCCTGACATGTCGCCCATCGAACATGTCTGGGATATGGTCGGTCGGCAACTTGTTCAGGTCCACCTGGCCTCCACTATTGATGCTTTGTGGACGTGCCTACAAACCGCGTGGGACGGTATTCCCCAGCAGCGTATTCATGCGCTGTATGATTCCATGCCACGACAGCGGCTCTGAGTGCAGCACGTTTTGGCGCGACGCCGTACTGAAGATCGACCGTCAACGTGCATGTACCGGACTGTCATTCTAATCAGTAATGTATTGTCATGTCCCTAATCTGTGGTATAAAGTGCAATGTGGTCACATCTCTTGTTCTTGGAGTTTCACTTTCTACAAACAGTAGTGTAGCTTGGACATTATTCGCTCCTTGCCTTTGTTTTAAACCACCTTGATATTTAACTATACTAAAATATTAGGCTTCTAGGTATTTTCAAATTTGGGCAAGATCGAATGACTGTGCGTCCGAATTTCGTGAGTCGCCCCTCCCCGACTGGTTTCTTCGATTTCGTTCAGAAATATAATTAAAATATTTTGCTATAGATACTTTCGTTGCTTTAAAATGATTTTCACCGTGTTTCCTACGCACGTGTGGGCTAAAACGAGGTTCATTCAGCTTCGTGACAATTGATTAGCTGTCGGATAAGAAAACAAGATTAACGGCCAAGGGGACCTGACGTCCTAACCACGCTTCACCGCACAATCAGTAGGTCAGCCGGGCTAGGCAGCGGCTGCTGGGTAGGCAAAGATCTTTCAGGGGCTAAATGCCATGGTCCCCCCCATAAGCTCCCTTTATTATGATACAAAAATTTAGATTTCTGACAGTTGTAGCAGAGGAGAATTTGTGATGGTGATGGCATTTCCTTTTATATAGAGATATGGAATTGAAATAAAATCTTAGGTGTATTGTGGTTATCGTGGATGCTTGCGACATGGTAGTGTTCACGTGTTGCCAGCCGCCGCGCCGCCAGTGGGTGTGCCGCTGACTGTTTCCTGTCATGTGCTGGGAATACACATTAATGGGTTGGGCAAGTAAAATTAGGGGTGTGGCCGTGAGCCAGTCTTTCAAGGACATGTGCATAGCAGCTCTGCCAGTCGTGCTATATTTTAGAAAAATCTATAAATTGGCCCATTTTTGCTCTCATACTCGGCAGAGCTGACTCGGTGTTTTGGGTTGTGCATTAAGCCTGGCAAGTTGTTTATTGTCTTATGAAATTTGCTGTTCAGGATTGATATTTACTTTCGCAACTGGTACATTAACGTAACAGTGGCTCTGTTGAGTTCAGAAATTGTTGACATAAAAAGTAGGTATTAGAAAGTCATTGTTGAAAGCTAAAAAATGCAGAGATGCATGTTTATATTGTTCTTAGTTTAATGTTTTTCTAATTTGAATTTACCCGACCAGGATTTTAAACAAGCGTACAGGTATTTGAATTTAAAATTAAAACCTACTAGCATCATCAAAGACATTCAATATAAAAAAAAATACAGAGATGCATGTTTGTATTGATGCTCTTAAGTTTAATGTTATTATAATTTGATTTTAGCTGACGATGGTTACAAGGTACTAAATGTGATGCAGTTCCACCATATCAGTAGTATTGCCTTAAGTGGAATATATCTATTCTACCTTTTCATAGGTATTTTAATTTTAATGAGTTCTAATTGTCCACTGCACTACAGATGGCACAACAGTAAGTTAGTCCTGTAATTCATTTCTTCTAGAGATCATTTTAGTTTCGACTTCACTGTAATCCTATGCGAAAACAGTTGGCGGTATATCATTGTTATAACATTACTTTTCAACAATGAGTAATATTCTTTGCGCTATGTTCTTGTTAATACTTATGATTTTTGGGAACTATAAAGTCTTTAATTTTTCATTTAGATTATTAAAATAGAATTGTTTAAAGGTAACGTGTTTCTTTCCATCAATTTAAAAAGTATCTCTGTAACACGAAAATAATGGAATGCAGTCGAAGAAATCAGAAATCCCTATTGATGCCAAATTGGCAGGTGTAAAGCTAAAGGAAGTAGCAGATTACTGCTACTAAGGAAGCAAAATAACCAGTGATGGACGAAGCAAAGCGGATGTAAAAAGTAGATTGGCTCAGGCAAGGAAAGCATATCTGCAGAAGAGAAATGTTGCGTTCGATCAGCTAATATAGTTGTATTTATATATATAGTCACTATAGATTATATTGTGTGTTTATTGGCTAACTATCTCGTGGTGTAGCTGCTAGCGTTCTTGGCTATCGCTTCAGAGGTCGGGGTTCAATTCCTGGATCTGCCAAGAAATTTTAAATCTTTGTGAGGACTGGAAAGGAGTACACTCAGCCGCTTGAGTCAAAATTAAGAAGTGGATGGTTCATTTCCCACCTCTACCATCCTGCAAGTGTTTTTCCATGATTTCCCCACTTCTACTTGAGGTAATGGTTTCTAATTTAAGGCCATGGCCATCTCCTTCCCAATCCTATCCCCCAATTTACAAATAAGGTACACACAATAGGGCAGCCATCACAATAACACAGGTTATCACATAAATTACACACACCCAAATGCATGGGGCTATATGGCTATGATGTCTCAGTCCCAAAAATAAGTTTCAAAAACAAGAACTGGCTAAGCCTGTGAATATTGGCGACCATCGAAGATTTCATAAAAGACAAAATCTTGCCAGCTTTCAAGTTACATTACCTAGTCTTTCCATAAATACTGTCCCAAACGTTTAAGTAAATTGACACAAAATGGTTAGAGATATTTAATATCCTAATAACAAGTGTTACATAGATGCATTATGAACCATAACCACAAATAATTATTCAAAATGGCCACCATTTGCACGCACACAGTCCTTAAGTCTTTGTGGCCACTCATCAATGGAATTACGCAACACATCAACTGGAAAATCTGCAACTGCTTTCCGAAGAGACTGCTTTAAGCTTTCAATATTGGAATGTCTTTTCTTGCAAGTCATTTCCTGAAGCTTGGACCACAATTTGTAGTCCAAAGGGTTTAAATCTGCACTTGCAGACGGCCAATCTGAAGTGGAAATGAAATCAGGAACATTTACCTCCAACCACTGCTGGGTTGTCCGTGCCTTGTGCGGGGCTGAGTCCTGCTGGAAGCTCAAGTTCCGTCCATGGAGGAGGATGCTTTTGAGATCCTTGACCAGTCGCTCAAGCAGTCTCATGGTACACTTTAGCTGAAGTTTTGACTCCCTTTTCACAGAAATGGAGCTCCGTTGTGCCCTCGAAGCTCATACCCCACCACACCATAACTGATCAGGGATGATGACCCCTCTGGATCCTTGGAGCCATTTCACCAGCTTCTCTAGAGGAATGGGCATATACCCTGTCGTTTTGGGCATTGAAAGTCTCCTCAACACTGAAAATCTTTTCATCCGTAAACAGGATTCGACGATGGCCATTAGCTGCTTAACGCTTAAGTAAGCGCTTTGACTTTAGGAGCCTCTGGCGCTTAAGTTCATTTGTCAGGAGATGTCCTTTGCGTCGTTTGTAAGCACTGAGTCCCAGGTCAATGCTTAACGTGCGAGACATAGATATTTTTGATATCTTGAACTCACGAGCCATCACTGTCTTGTTACCGGATTTCGTCGCACACGAGCCGCCACTGCTTTGACAAGTTCTGGCGTTCGTACTGTGCGTGGTCTTCCTTGCCGCGGGCGATCGCTCACAGTTCCAGCCTCAACAAATCGATTTATAGTGCGGTCAACAAATTTCTTACTAATTTTCAGCTTCTGGAGGGTTTTGAAAATCTCCCCTGGCGATTGCCCTACCTTGTGTAACGCTATCACGGCCACACGATTCTCATACTCCCCCCATTCCATCTTGTAACTTCAAACTGACAACTGTACACGTCTGCAGCTCAACGAACAATGACTCACGCCTCACGATACCGGTTTTGTAGCTGCTCCCTCGTTCGGGCGGAAGTACAGCCACCCTCAAAAGTTGGGACAGTATTTATGGTAAGTCTAGGTACATGACAAGTTTAAGTACTGTATGTGTCTGGAAGCACTGTGTCTACAGTGAATCCAGGGTGTTGAGTGATACGGGATATGCGGGAAATATACTGGACTTTAGTGACCCGGGGAAAATGCGGGAAATATACGGGAGTTTAACATTTGATCCGGGAAATCTTGAAGTCTCATAATGCCCGACCTCTTAGCCTCCGAACGCTTGGTAGAATCCTGCCGCTCGGCCTTCTATTTCGTCTGCAGACCGCGCCGCTATCCGCGTTTTGCACCACCGCCGCTTAGAGCGCTAAGCAGGGTTAGAACCCAGCCAACGTCACGACGCAAGGGCGTTGAATGCGACTGCTTTGACTGGCCGACCGCCGGTCGTACCCCATCTGTGCGAAGCTAGTCGCGCCGCGCTCGTTTCTAGACAATGATGGACAGGACTCAGCCTGCATTGTTATTCACCGACTAGACCAGTCTGTTATTTTTATGTCAATGGGTAATTGTGCAAAGCTCAATGTGATGGGGAAGTATATTCAGTGGAAGTAGGAACCATTATGCTACTTCGCCTTTCACCTACGTCGCCGTTCGTCACTTTAACGAGATTTCTGCTGTTCCTACGGCTTCGAGGTCGAGGCTTGGTACTGGGGAACAGTGCTAGAAGGTACTATATTACGCAATCGGTGCCGTTCGTGGTCCGTTTGACAAGATTCCAGTTATCTCGGTCAGACACGGATAAATATTGCGATGTTACACAATCGGCGCCGTCCGTGGTCCGTTTGACGAGATTCCCGTTGTTCTCGCGGTCAGACACTGAGAAGTATTGCGATGTTACGCATCGTCGCAGTTCGCGGTCCGTTTGACAAGACTCCCCTTGTTCTCGCAGTCGGGCATGGATGAATATCACGATGTTATGCAATCGACGCCGCTCTCTGCCATATGATGAGATTCCCGTTATCCCCGTGGCCTTCTCGAGACTGGAATATTAAGATGTTACGCAATCCACACCACTCGCCGTCCGTTTGACGAGATTCCCTTTGTTCTTGCGGTTGGGCATGGAAAAATATCACTTTGTTAAGCAATGGACGCCGCTCGTCATCCGTTTGACGAGATCTTGGTTCTCGCGGACTGACACGGAAAAATGTCGCTATGTACGTTATCGACGCCGCTCTCTGCCGTTTGACGAGATTCCTGTTGACCTAGCAATCTGGAAGGTTCGCAGTCGGGCATGGTCGAATGTGGCGAGTAGGTATCGGCGCCTTTCGCAAGCGGGTTGATATAATTCTCACAGTTTCTACGCTGTGGTCGCGAGTTTACGGTGGAGCGCGGTCTGAATTTGGGGAAGTCGTGAGTACGGTACGCAATAGGGAACATGCACGATCCGGGGTTTTTATTTAAAATGCGCTAATCTGATTCAAATTGTCATGCAGAATTCAAAAATGTGGTCAGAATGTACGAATAATAACTCCAAACACGATAAAAATCCGAAATAAAATACGCAAAATGTCACGTGACGCGAGTACACGATCTTATTGGTCTGACGGCATCGTTTATGTTGGTGGTGTTTGAGGCGGAATAAACAGATGTTGTGCTTTGAGACACAGTACTCGTATTTCTGTTATACACACATCAAAAAAAGTTTTGCATCACCTCGGTTCCCAGATCTCCGGCATATAGACGTTGACTGTGTATATTGTATCCAAGATACAGTCCCTTTGACTGTTCATAGATGTCACTAAAACTGCTCAAAGATGTAAACAACCATGCATGAGCAGGGCCTATTAGACGGAGGGGGTACGACAGCCGATCAGTTCCAGTCATTCCACCAGGACGAAGGTACGCTGCTCATGTTGTCTGTAGTTCTACCATGCCTAGAAGGTCAATACCGCAGTTCGATCGCGTCCGCATTGTTACTTTGTGTCAAGAAGGGCTCTCAACAAGGGAAGTTTCCAGGCGTCTCAGAGTGAACCAAAGCGATGTTGTTCGGACATGGAGGAGGTACAGAGATACAGGAACTGTCGATGACAGGCCTCGCTCAGGCCGCCCAAGGGCTACTACTGTAGTGGATGACCGCTACTTACGGATTGCCGCTCGGAGGAACCCTGACAGCAATGCCACCATGTTGAATAATGCGTTTCGTTCAGCCACAGGACGTCGTGTTTCAACTCAAACTGTGCGCAATAGGCTGCATGATGCGCAACTTCACTCCCGACGTCCATGGCGAGGTCCAGCTTTGCAACCCCGACACCATGCAGCGCGGTACAGATGGGCCCAACAACATGCTGAATGGACCCCACGGAATTGGCATCACGTTCTCTTCACCGATGAGTGTCGCATATGCCTTCAACCAGACAATCGTCGGAGACGTGTTTGGAGGCACCCTGGTCAGGCTGAACGTCTTAGACACACTGTCCAGCGAGTGCAGCAAGGTGGTGGTTCCCTGATGTTTTGGGGTGGCATTATGTGGGACCGACGTACGCCACTGGTGGTCATGGAAGGCTCCGAAACGGCTTTACGATACCTGAATGACATCCTCCGACCCATAGTGCAACCATATCGGCAGAATATTGGAGAGGCATTTGTCTTCATGGACGACAATTCTCGACCTCATCGTGCACATCTTGTGAATGCGTTCCTTCAAGATAACGACATCGCTCGACTACAGTGGCCAGCATGTTCGCCAGACATGAACCCTATCGAACATGCCTGGGATATGTTGAAAAGGGCTGTTTATGGACGTCTTGACCCACCAACCACTCTGAGAGATTTACGCCGAATTGTCGTTGAGGAGTGGGACAATTTGGACCAACAGTGTCTTGATGAACTTGTGGATAGTATGCCACGGCGAATACAGGCATGCATCAATGCAAGAGGACGTGCTACTGGGTATTAGAGGTAGTGGTGTGTACTGCAATCTGGACCACAAATGCTGAAAGTCTAGCTGTATGATGGTACAACATGCAATGTGTGGGTCTCGTGAGCAATAAAACGAGCTGAAATGTTGTTTGTGTTGATCTCTATTCCCTTTGTATTTAACGGTTCCGGAACTCTTGGAACCGAGGTGATGCAAAACTTTTTTTGATGTGTGTATTTTAGTGACCAGTAAACTTCGGTTCAACCTGCATTGCGTTGAGTAATTCTAAGTGTGAAGTTTTGTACTTAACATGAATTCAGCGCAGTTAGTGAGGCAGAAAGGTTATAGATGGTGTATAGTTCCAATGTGCACTAATACATCGCATGCTACTCCAGATAAGTTATTTATCAATGTTCCAAAGGACCCAAAAACTAGGAAGAAATGGATTTTGTCGTGCCGGAGAAATGTCGGTGATATATCGGAGAAGTCTACAGTTTTTTGCTGTGAAGATCATTTTAATGTAAGTTGAATAGGGATGTATAGAACTAGCACCGACAGAGCGCACTGCTGTTGTACTGGGTAAGCGCACGGCGCACTTCATTTGTCTCCTGTGTTCTCATGCCGCTAATATGTACGAATTTAAGTTGTTTAAATTATTATTTCCGTGACTATGCCGAGCTATTGCAGTGTTCCTCTTTGCAAAAATCAGGGAAGCCCGTTTTCGTTTCACCAATTACCACAAAATAAAGAAATGAGGAAGAAATGGTCACATGTTATCAGAAGGAAAAATTTCGGTGAGAAAAATCTGACCGAATATATTAAAGTGCGTTTCCATCATTTACAACCCGATGACATCACGAAAACTGTGTTGGATTAGTGTGACTTACAAAGGGAAATAATTCCCGTTTTGTATCTATAAACTGATTAGACATTTCGATAACAACCACTGAATTTATGCGTTTGTATCTGAAGGTGAGAGAGCAAGATAAAAACCGGGCGCTGTTCCATCGCTTTTTCGGTGGACCACGAACACAACAAAAAGAATTATTTAGGAAGAGGCCATACACAAGAAAATTGCCGGATTATCACTATAAGCCTACAAAATCGGAATCTGCAGAAATCATCCCCATTGAAGTACGGGAAGAAATCGTCAATATACACGAAGAAATGAAAGTAACATTTCTGACTCCCATTTTCAAAGACATCAATAGGCTACTCGGTCAAATACTTCAAGAATAAATGTCGCAACATTAACAGTCACAAACGTATTCTGGTTGGTTTCTTGAAATCAGAATTAATCGTCAACTTCCATCTGCCCGACGGAGAATGTGGTAGCGACTGACTTCTACAGTACATTCTTGAGACATAGTCAAATGAATGGAAACAGTTCGTGGCTCTAAAGCAGGAATTCTCAAACTTTAAAAAAATTGTGCCCCCAAGTCATTTTCCAGGGGTAAGGGAACGATTCTTATTGAGAAATTGACAAAATTACATAAGAACCAAACGTTGCGATGCATTTTCGAGGTACACATTACCGGTATCAACTTTCTTTGATTATGTTTACCTTAAAACACGACAGTTTCAAGTAAGCTATCAACCTAAAAAAAATACAAGAATCGAAGTCTGTAAGCAGGGGGAGCAAGTGAATATTTAAATCTCTGTTTATGATTTAAGTCTTATGGAGATATATTTATCAATATAGGCCTACAATACTCTAGTAATTGTAATCTTTAGGAGAAAGCATGCTGAATCATATTCATTATTTGAATAATAAAGCGTGTTAGAATTTTGTTATTACCGCTGTAGGCCATTAATTCTTCCTTCCTCCCGCTAGTTTTAGTGCCTCTAGTCCGTAGCTCATTTTGCAGCTGTTTAACGCTTAAACGCTGAAAATCGTCCATAATATATTAGGATATATACCTATAGAATTAATTAATATAGTCTTGGAGTAAAATTAAAGAAGATATAATTTACTTTAGCTTAGAAAACTCGGTCACAATTTATACATTCTTCGCAGCGGACTGGGAGAAACATAAGACGATCGCCTTGCGCTTACCCAGTACTACACGAGCGCTATCTGGCGCGAACTTTCTCCCGCTACATCCCTATTAGTTTGAAAGGACTCATGATCATTTAACCACGTCTGCTTTTCTGGTGATTTTGAATTTGAATCTATGATACTTGAATTAAATTTTGAAATATGAAAGTAATGAACAGTCCATAAGTTAATGGAGATTATTAAAATATTCTCCAACCTAACCTAACTTTTAGAGTTTTCCATGTCCCTAATAATAGGCCTAAACCAAGGTTTCACGATCCAAATTGATTTCTCAAGTCATACCAATTTATCTTGGCATGTGACAGGTAAGTAGTTATTGAAAAGCTTACTTTTGTAAACACATTTAGGCTACAACAAAATACCAGTAGCCTACTCTAGGGCCTTTAGGCCTAATGTAACAAAAAACAAAGTAGGCCTATGTACAGCATGAAAAAGAATTTATAAAGAACAAGTGTAGGCAACATCTGTAAAAAAAACAATGCTTGTCAGTTCGGGTGGTCTCAAGTCTTATAAGTGAAATATGCTGATTAATAATAATAACAATAATGAATTACAATGATTTTTATTAATTACACAGTACAGTAATTTTAACAAAATACATATTCCTACATTAGACCTACCATACTACAAATAATGGTGATGAGTTAAAAATATTGTCCTAACTTACTTCAAGTTACAAGAAAAAAAGGGTAAATCAATAAATAAAATCACAGCACCCAAAGGCATTCCTATATTATGTGACTTAATGCCACCAAGACACTGTTCTTGCTTGATATGCTAAAACTGTGTGAAAAGCTAGATGAAGTCAAATTCATCTTCAGAAAAGTAGCACATGGTCAGCAAAGCTTGTATCATTTATGCATGAAAACTTTGTTAGGATTTTTACATTGTGCTAATCCTGTTTTTCCAGCTGGAAAATGATATGGAAAACTGGGTTAAATTCAGAATCATTGGATGTTCAATTAAAATGAAGTCGGGAGTCATCCCCCATATATTTCAATGCCAGTCAGACAGGAGGAGAACAATGATTCATTCACCAAGGCCTGCTGCTGCCAAACGTTTGCGAGCTGAGGAGATTGAAGAAGCACTTAGGTCAAAGGAAACACAAGAAATACCCCTATCACAGAACGTAGCTATGGAAAGTGATTTTGAGGGTGTAGAAGTAGATACTGGAAGTACCTTGTCTTCACAAAACTACGAAAAGTGTACACTAAATACCAGTAGGCCTACTGGTAGTTCAGATGTTGGAATTCAAGTAAACCTAGTTCCTCATTTTAGAAGTAAGGCTATTCAAACTAAATTCCCTGTGACAAGTACTGCCTCATCTCCAATTAAATTTAAGTGTCCAATTCCACCTCCAATTGAAACAGACACTTTCGAGCAAAGCTCTAGTTCTGACTGTGAGAGTAGGGACTCCGATTTTAAAGTCGCAGATGGTGACAGTGACGAAGAACTAGATGAGGAACTTGCACGTGAAATTACGTTATTAAACAAAAATGAAGTAGTCAAGGGTCGACTTGAAGTAATAATTAAACGTAATACTAAATTGTATCTTGGTTTGCCAGAGCAAAGTTTATATGTACTGGATTTACTTGTCAAGCAAATGAACCTTGAAATGAACCACATTTTACTAACACTAAAAAAAAAAATAGGCTAGCTGAACCATTCTCAATTCTCGCAGATGACTTTGGAATTTCAGCCAGTTGTGCTAGTCGCATATTTTGTAAAACTGTCGCATTATTAGCACTGTGTCTTAAGGAGTTAATATTCTGGCATGAAAGAAAGAAAATTGTAGAACTTTTGCCCATGCCTTTCAGAGCAAGATACAGTAATGTCCAGTCTATTATTGACTGTCTAGAAATAGAAATTGAGAAACCATCCAATTCAATGCACCAAGCACTTACTTGGTCAGAATATAAGCACTGCAATACTATTAAGTACCTTATATCTTCCACACCAGATGGTTTCATTAATTTCATTTCTGAAGGGTATAGTGGTCGTATAAGTGATTCCCACTTGTTTGAAAGATGTGACTTTCTCAAAAAGCTACCTTCTGACTGTGCAGTTATGGCTGACAGGGGGTTTAAACATGTGGAACCACTTCTGATACAAAATAGATGCTCGCTGGTTCGACCACCTAGTGTAGGTAATGGAGAAAAAATATCAAAGGAAGATGTAATGCAGACCAAGAGAATAACCAGCTTAAGAATTTATATATAACGTTTAATTAGAAGACTAAGAGAATTCAATATGTTGAAGCCTCATGCATGTGTTGACCATAATTTAATACCAGTGATTGATGAAGTTATTGTAATAGCTAGTGCACTGATTAATTTGCAAGCACCACTGGTAAGGTATTAAGACGAGTAACTTAGACTCATTGAATCAATGAAACCATTCGTATATAGTAAGTCTGTCCATACTGTATATACCTACATGTCGGCTTACATATATATGTGTATGTAATTGTAATTACATTTTGAAGTAAGTTAAGCCTACTTACTTTATTTTACATATTGGTGTTAATGGCACAATCTTATTTAATTTTTCTTAGGAATGTTTTCTGTGGAGCCTTTTAACACACACATGTATTACACGAACAGTTTAGGCCTATTATTCTCATGTTAATCCATTTTAGTATATGGTATAATCTTATAGAGTACATATGGGGAAATATAGTAGGCCTATTTTACTACAAAAGGAACTTCATAATATGAATCAAAATATAAACAATGATCAGCCTACTAACCACTTAGGCTATGGGCTTAACACTCCTCATTAGTACTGGAAATATGCATTCTTTCCAGAACTTTTCAGCTTCATTAATGGCTCTAATAGCCAGTTCCTCATCGTATTCTACCCAAAAAATAGAAATACGCTTTGTTGCTTCAAAACTTGGATCAGCAACACAAAAAACACCCTTTTCCATTTTTGAAAAATGCATCTGCATTTGAATCTGCAGTAGGAACTTGTCACTTATTTTGCCATTGTTGACATAATTTCCTACTGAAGCTTCTCTAGCTGGAGACTTAACTTCCACAACAAAGTCCTTTCCAATGCCATCTGGTGAAGATCCCATTACAGGATGTGATGCAGAAAGCAGGAGACCACTCTCTTTTATTTTGGTGCCAAGTAGGGCTTGTAAAGAGGCTATGACTTCAGTTTCAAGTGTACATCCCCTTTTCATTGCTTTAGTCTGTGTTGTTTTCACAGCACCGATCACTCGTTCCACAAATGTCCCATCAGATGTTCTGCACCTAGTTGCTTCATGGAGCTTGGAGGCTGTGATTCTCATATATCTGAGTTCATGCCAAGCTGGATCATTATGTTGTTTCAAATTTTGCCTTTCTGCCAACTTAATAGACTCGAAGTCAATGTTCTCTTTTGCAAATGTGAGAAAAGAATCACCATCTCCACCTCTTTCTGCAAATTTAATCGCAAGATAGTGCAATGACAGCTTCTTGATGCAGTCACTTTCAGTGAAATACCTGCACAGTTGGTTTTCAATTTTAAGCTCTTTACCTGCAACAACTACAGCATTTAAGAAGCCGCCATTAGAGGAACTACTGTCAGTTGTTACCTCAGTACTTTGCTTCTTTTTACCCAAGTCCTTTGCAGTGATAAATTTCTTCGATGTCCCAACAGCAGATAGCTCTGATTTTTTCCAGTAGCACTTCACAGATGTCGTGGCTTTCTCCTCACTTCGACGATGCACCCACATCAGAAATGCTATTGCATGTTTACAACCACCTGTATGGAAAGAAATCAAAATGACAGCACCTATGGATTTACATATAAATGGGCAAAGGGAGAGAAACCCATAGGCTGTGTTTGTATATTGAAAATAATAACAATAAAAATTATAATGTACGAAATGATGAAATAATAAGATAATAATACAAATAATAGTATAACAGAATTTTATATTTTCCTCTTTGGTGGTTTTATGTAGGCCTACATACTGTAGGCTATCTTCTTTTTTTTTTTTTTTCTGTTTATATTATAAGTTTTCAAACTTAAGATTACCATTACTTGCAATTATTATTGTTATCATTTTATTTTCCTCGAAGGGGTCTACTCCTTAGCATAAGAGTTAAAATTTTTAGGCCTAAATATGCTGTTTACCAAGTTTATATAGGCTACTCACCAGATGATGCAGCACAGTCATGGCATTCTACACTATTTATGCAGTACTGTTCCTCATCTACAATTAGTGTGACTGTATAATTTTTGGATCTGACCTTGTGCTCAGGACATATTTTGCATTTTACTATGCATTTCCCACTTCGTCGCTTCACTTGAACATACCCTATAGCGCTGTCACCATAATTTTCTCTGCCAGCACTGTAACAATATTATATTTTATTGTACAATATAGATGCAAGGAAATTAACTGAAGTTACTTAATGTTTCCTTTTCATTGGCCTTTGGAAGGGGAGGGCAGTTGCCCCAACTAAAAATCTACCTATTTTCAAGATTGATAGATTATAGAAGCATTTATTTTTGAAATTGTACAATAATTGTACTCCTAAGCATAAGAGTTATGTTTAAAAAGTTTTTAGGCCTAAATTTGCGTTTTTTATGTTAGTTTTAGGCCTGTCTTGATCCGTACCATACCTTGGTAATGGTGAAAATTGATTGTATTTTCTAACATGTGAACCAATCTAGAAAGAAATATGGGAAATGGGACTTAAGTGATAAGTTTCTTTTCACGTTCCTTGTTATCCTAACACTAAGAGTTACAGAACTTATATACAAGATCCCACTTACCTATTTGTTTTGATCCGCGAATTTCTGCTGCCACAAAACAGTCATTAGTTTTCAAGAATGATGCTACCATGATGGCATCCACACATGGTAGATTGTCAGACTGTGCTCTTTTAAAGCCTTCTTCTGTCATTTTGAAATCAATTGTGTTTTTTTTCTCGCAATCACGAATAATGATTATTCGGCTTTTGGTAGCAGCAGATGCACTATGGCTGGCGAAGCTTCATGCGGTGCTAAACGGTGACGTCACATCCCGCCGCTAGCTTGCCACGGTAGGTGAGTGGATAGCGTGTCGGTCTACTAACCCCAAGATTGCAGGTTCGCCCCTGACCGTGGTAAGTGATTTTTGAAAGGCGGCAAAAATACGATACGCATGTCATACGATGTTGGCATGTCAAAGAACCCATTTGAATTCAGTAGGCCGAGTTCATAATGGCAAAATTAATCTCGGGAGTTTCCGCCAGCACATAGTTCCTCATTTGTCTACTAGAAAGCGCTATTGTGTTCAAGGAGATTAGATATCTAACATCTAACCTCCTTGACTTTCATAGTCAAGGAACTACGAAATTCGACATGCAAGCTACCCTCTGGGTGTTAAATAGCAAAGCTTGCACCAGGCACCCGAGGCCATACGATATTATTATTATTATTATTATTATTATTATTATTATTATTATCCCGCCGCTTACGTCACAGGACGTTTTACTCGCCTTTCGGAAAGAGACTTTTAAATATTTTTTTAATGACTGAAAACAAAGCAACTTATCACAATGCAATATGTTTCCATACTATTTAATGGGTGTACTTAAAAAAAAAAAAGAAAATTACGCATGTTCCCAATTGGATTGATCGGCACCGTTCGTGTATGACAAGATTCCCGAGACTCACGATCACAAGTTATACTTAGTCGTAATCTGGATAGACTCTGATCTGGATAATGACTAATCCAGATGGAGTTCATTTGACTCTGGTACGTGTTTAGACGTCTCATCATGAAACAACATACCGTACTGTCGCTATGCAGTTACACTTTACGCTATAAAACCTTGATTCGCGCTATAAGATTCACCCATTCTGTATGCGAACTCTAGTCTCAGAAAGATCTGAAATATACGGGAATTTTAAAACTGGTCGCCGCTCGACACTATGGAATCCTATCGTGATTCAACCGAACGCTACATATCACCATGTTTATAGTGGATAATCAAAACGTTATCCGCATCCGCACGACCGTTATTCGCACGGCTGTTATTCGCCCCGCATTCGCACTACTTTCATCCGAATCCGCTGACATTACAATAATATTTTTATTTTATTAGATTACGCATTGAGTATTAAAGAAACACATTTAGGCATTTGAGGGGAAATTCGTTCCCCTAGGCTACGTACGTGTGAATCGCAAGGCAATGTTGACATGTCCCTCTGAGTAACGGCAAGTGAAACAGCGAGTAGTTTATTATAGCACTTATTTAGTTGTCGGGTATACCCACGCAGGCAAGCGCAGGTATAAAGGACTCTTTGGCATAAGTCAACACTAATTGAGGGTATTTCAATGACTGGGTTTTCTCACTTCTCTATTATTCTCATTCAATCCAAGCGAAAGCAAATAGGCAAATAACAAGAAACGTAAAAGACGCAGTTCTTAGCAAAAACTAAAATTATTTTTACAAATTCCAGTTCAACATAGTATTCTAAAACCTATCCGCAAATTTACATTAAGAATTATCCGCAGCTCATCCGCTATCCGCATGGTGAAAAGTTTCGCGGATATCCGAGGGTTCATCCGCGGATATCCGCATCCGCGCAGGACTTGAATGATGGGAACAAGTTTTCATCCTTAATAGCCTAACTTAGGTTATGTGGAATGTACCTATCCGGGGGTGGAAATCTTGAGTAGGGTTAGCCTATTATTCAGTTATATATTCGTTTCAAAATAAAATAAAATAAAATAAAAAAGAACTAGGCTAGGATATTACCCTTTGCAAAATACCGGCTTAAGTACTAGCTCCCCAAGTATGTTAATGCCACAGTACTATACTGCTACAGCCACCACAGAAATAGAGGTTATCATACAAATTGAGCGCACACACCCAAGTACACGGGGCTTATGACCAAGATGCCCCAAATCCCTAAAATGAATTATTAACAACATACATATTAAGACAATGTCGGTCACATCCCAGGCTATCAGACAAATTCTAGGCTACACACAGATGACCACCATAACCCAGGTTTTCAAATTAAACAGCAATCAATATTTTTAATAGACAACGATATGAGTCCAGTCGAAAACTCTTTCAATCCATTTGTGAATAAGTATCACTTGGATTCAGTTTTCTCATAATTAAATACACTTAAGCCATCTGTGTTGATGATTTGCATCAAAAAGTGTTTATTCCATGCTTCGAGTAATAGTTTCATGCGAAAATACACAGTACATGGACTATGTGGCTTTAAATATGAGAAACGTTAATCCAAGTTCAAGGTCGATTCACAATCTCAGGGACGTGACGGCGCTTTCCGTGACGCGACGGCATCTTCTGTGAAAATTAAATATCGTCGCAATGTAAACGAAGGAATGAGTCCCAACACTTCGTTGACGGCATGCGCCGTGACGTCCGTGATCCTTGCCGGCATTACGTATTCGCTCGCCAACGATATTTTCTTGCTTTCTCTCTTCTCGCCTTTCTGCTTCTCTTCTTTCTTCGAGTGCTGAGGTTCGCTTTCTTAGAGTGCTGAGGTTATCTGTGTACGTTTGAACTGTTCCTTAGCTCCCGAAATGAAGGACGAACTGCTCATTCTAAAATATCCCTGAAATTGTAATTCGTCGTTCTCAAGCACTTATATAGGGTAAAAAACTCTTTTTAAACCCCTGCGTTTCCATATAGGATAAATCCACTGTTTATTCCTCTCTTTCTCTTCTTCATCCAAGATAAGTTAACATTAACAGTTCATCACTAAAATTCATGGAACACTTGACTGCCGACTTACCTGCACGGGGCGTGGTGGCGCAGTTAAGCTGTTGGCCCCTCACCAAGGTGGACCGGGTTCGATACCCGGTCAATGCATGTGAGATTTTCGAAGTGAAATGCCCTGTGGTTCCGATTCCACGTAAAAAGGAGGTCCCGTGGCTCATGATCGCATGATTAACGGTCACGTAAAACTAAAAGCTTCCTTCCTTTTACCTGCACCATGACGAATAGTCTCTTTCATTCGTCATGCCTGCGCGGAACTGCGCAGGATTGAAGTGTGAGAACAGACATGAAATATTCATGTCGGAAAGGACGGTTACGGAAACGGAGAGCGCTGTCACGTCCCGAAGATGTGTGAACCAACTTTTATTTACAAGTGGATTAAGAGTTTTGCAAATGGATGCCTCACCAGGGGACTTTGACCTCATAAATGTGACCTAGAAAATAATGTTCACCTTTTTGTTGTTCATTTGCCCTATTCCATATCGCACGTTGTCATCTTCTCATCGAAAATTACGTCATGAAAAACATCGGGTAGGGATGGGGCGCGGGCGCGAACCAAATCCCCCCGAATACTAAACTACATATGGAACCTTTACTTCTTTCCCACCTGTATTTGTAATTACAGACCTTCAAGTGCGATACGGTATGGTGTGTTTTCCATGACTGATGCTGAAATAACTGTCACACCGTTGCCTACGGGATCACGTAGGCAACGATCACGTACTAGCGTGCATCAGTCTTCCGGTCTACAGTGCTTCCTCTTGCCTACCATTGTGACAACATTATTTTCAAGTAGGTTAGTTGCGAGCTACCTAATGTACCCGGTAAAATTTCGCCTTTCTATTTTTTGCACAAGGTCATTGTGTGTGTGCGCGCCAGTAAACACGGCAAGCTAAGCCGGCTGTGACTAGCGCAAATCGCGGTCTCGCGCTCCCGGTCCAGCCGGCGGTCGGCGCCCACTATCACATTTTTAACAAACATGTTCAATAATGTGTACTTACAGAGCTCATAGGCGATGCTGAAAATGTCATCCCTCTCTTGTAACACACACACCTGACATCTTTTGATGAAAGAATGTCTCACTCTTTTATTATTTACGGAGCCTGTTTCCTTGAATCGTTTAGCGAGCCTCCTAATTGTACTGGTATTAGACACAGGTCTTCCTGGAAACTTGATTCAACATTTTCGTCTCGTTTCAGAACAAGATTTTCTGCTTTTCATATACGAATATGGATATACACACGTTCGCGCAATGTGAATGGTGTCCAGGCATGACCAACAATCTCAGTAATCACAATACTCATTAAACGTGCAACACTAACGTCTAAGCTTTGCAAATACACGCCCATATGAATGACAAAACACGTGTGAACTAACGATATGAGTCAGCGGAGCACACCAACCGCAGGCTGGACCGGGTGCGCGCGGCCGCGATCTGCGCTAGTCACAGCCGGCTTAGCTTGCCGTGTTTACTGGCGCGCGCACACACATTGTAGGATACATAGTTAGTGTGTGTGGTGGTCTTTTTTTTTCTTTTTCTTTTTTCGAAATTAGCCTAAAATGGATGTATCTTTATATTAAGTGGCCTCTAGACACAAATTAGCAGTTCTGAATTGACTAGACAATTTATTCAAAATGCGAAATTGTTACTTTTCTACTAAATGTTATATTTGTTTCTTTGCCAGAATTAATGAGTGGTACACCTACCCTTCAATATTTCAGTATTGTATTATAAGTCTTTTAGATAAGAAAAGAGTGTATTTCGGAATAAATTTTATAAATTTATTTATAATCATGCAATAGGCGCGAAAGGAAATAAAGATAGTCATGAAATAATATATCAATTTATAAAAGAAAGAAAACACATCCACAGGTCAAGATTTACACCACAATGAAAATGGAACAGTCGGTAAATTTCCTGTCGTCATTGATGGGCAATTGTGGATAGTTAGTACGTAGTGTGACTGCCACCTTTCTTTTTCAATTCCTTTATGGGCTAAACCCGTAAGGCATATATCGAACCAACTTTTAACAATCTTATTCCATTCCATGTTCCTAGTGACTATTTCTTATAGTATTAAGGAGTTTGAATCCAGAATGCATTTTCCTTATAGGCTACCTACAGTAACTTCTCACAAATTCATTCGGTAGATTGTAATATACACTAGTGTCCAAAATTAAATCAAGGGCAATTTTGAGATAATTCCGGTTGGATATGGGATGTTAGCGTACTTTTCCTTTTAACACAATCCACTAACGTTCAACGACATTGATGTCTGCGAACTGTGGAGGGGTATCAAGTATCATACATGAGGGCATTATAGAGTAACCACATGCGTACCGTATGGACCTTATGTTTCGGGTTGTTGTACTGGTAGAACGTGAAATAATCGCCCAAACCTTATTTATCTTCACTAGGTCTTTCTTCGGTATGTCCAAATATAAATCTTGATCCATAGTATTTTCAATGAAATGGACACGCCTGAAGCCGCCATGCACCCCAATACCAACACGGACCCACCTCAGTGTTTCACATTAGGTCGAAGTTTTCTTTCTGCAAGCTCCGTATTTGGTTTACAGCAGATACTGACTGACCTTCCCATCCGAAGCGAAGATATTGAATTTACTTTAATCGATAAATATTACTGTTTTCCAGTAGTCAAGGGATTTATCAGCGTGATCTGTAGCAAACTGGAACCTCAGACGCTTTTTCTTACTGATGTCTGGTTTATTGCGTGCTACTCGACCATGGGAGACCCTCTATGAAGGACTCTCGTCAGAGTTTCTACGCTGGCTTTTTTTTTTCTTAAAGGCTATTTCTACTTGGTAGGTTTCGGTGCACTTTACGTAGGATTCTTCTTTATTTGACGTCAAATCCATCGCTCGTCTGATGCAGTGCATACTTTTCTTGAACTACACTTTTCATTCTTTTCTACTGTATTGTCCTTACAATACACAATTTCTTAGCAGAATGCCTGTGATTCTCAATTTTGCCGATCGCACGCATAGATTTACCCCAAGGTAATGACAAATTATCAACTGTCTATGTGCCACAAACGTCTGACCCCTTTCACGTACCAAGTTTGTCCACGAATGCTTACTTGGATGTAATGAGTTCTTCCATGAACAGAACGAGGGTATGCGTGGCTTTGATTGTGTGAGCCAGACATACCGCATTTGGTAGTCCAATGGGGCCATCTATCGGGCTTGGCTTGTGAGCTTTCAAAGGAATCTGTCATTACAACCAGGCCATCAGCATGAAGCAGGCTGCTTAGCTGGTTTCCACCTAATTGAATCCAACTCAGTCAGTTTAGTCCTTCAGCAAATTGTCCATATACTGTAATATACTGTATAAGATAACCAATAGTGGTGAGAGGTTACAGCCTTGCCTCACTCTTGTAACAACGTTGAATTCAGAACTCATCTTACCATCAACTCTCAATGCAGCCTGATTATCAACATAATTACTTTTGATTGCCTGTAGCAGCCTTCCCTCGATACCATAATCCCTCAGGATGCTACACTTCTTCTCTCTTACTAGTCTATCGTGCATCTTCTCTCGTTCTACAAAACATAAACCACTGTCAAATCCTCGCGTAGCATTTCTCAATAACTTGGCACTTAGTAAAAATTTGCTCGTGACGTCCTCGTTTTGGTCCAAATCCACAATGGTTTTCATCCATCTTACTCGCGGTCTCGCGGGTTCAAACCCGTCCGAAGTCGTCGGATTTTTTAAGAGCGTTAAAATCCCTCAGTATGCCTCCCTTCGGAGGGGAAGTAAAGCCGGCGGTCTCATGTCATAGATTTATGGCATGATAAAGAACCTTCCACTAATTACACCTATGTGAAGCTAAGTTATAGGTTATATTTGACTAACGCTCCTAGGTTCCAACGTTCGTCGCCAGGAGCCGACTGCGTTGGCATCTAGTAACAAAGTTCAGAACTAGTTGGTCGTTGACGGTGGCGTTTGGTAGCAAAAGTTGGTACCACTTGAAAATCGAATATTTGCAGGCCTTACTTGAATTAAAAACAGATAACACACACGAATACAGCCATAACAATTAACACCGGTTATCATACAGATTCTACACACACCCAAAGTACACGGGGCTACATGACAGCGTTGTCGCAGCCCCTAAACTGAGGAACCAACCAATCACTACTCTCTGTCAACGATCGAACTTTCTCCAATTTTGAGTACACTTTGCTCGGGACACTTATTAAAGAATGCCTCTATAATATTGTTGCAGTAGTTCCTGTTACCTTGCTTATAAACAGGAGCGATTACTGCTTTTGTCCGGTTAGAAGACGCAGCGGTCAAGCTATGTACCTGTAGCCAAGGCGGACCAAGGTTCGATTCCCGGTCAATGCATGTGAGATTCCACGTAAAGACGAGGTTTCGTGGCTCATGATCAACGGTCACGTTAAACTACAAGCTTCCTTCCTCTACACGAGTAGGCATCACATTTTATTTTAGGGTCATGGGACAGCTTGGTCATCAGCCCCATATACATAAGATAGAGTAATGTTTAAGGTTTAGGATTGGGTTAGTGTGACGATAGTTGAAACAAGATATCATCCCGGCATTTGTTTTGAAGTATGCATGGAGACCCCCTGGGGAAAACCACTTCGATGGTGTTTACTATGTGATTCGATTCTCCATGAAATTTTGTCATTCTTTCGGTATAGTATACAATAACAAAAAGAAAACTAATTTCTGTTTCATATTATGACAAATTTTCTTCGAAAGTGATTCCAATATACTTTTCTTCCTGTTGCTACTACAGTCGCCACAGAGGCAGATGTTCTCTATGTTCCACCCCTTACATCAACGGTCCCAACTACTTCCGCACCTCAAGGAACAAGGCACATCTACAGCCACAATGCGTAGTTGTGAACTTCTTTTAATTTAATTTTTTAAACTGAAAACTTCACAGTATTAAGATTGCAATCCCCTACATTTCAAGTCAATGTCTATGACTACTATTTGTCATTTGAAATAGTTTTATTAATGCAGCCAATGGTCATTTATTTTATTTTCAGGACCGGTCAGGGAAGGGATTTTTGAAGGAAATCGGCCGTGTATCTATTGAAATGAACCGTCCCGGCATTTGCCTGGTGGTGAAAATGGGAAAACACGGAAACCATTTTCAAGACGGCCGAGGTGGAATTCAAACCCCATACTCTCCCAATGCCAGTGGGGCACGAGCAAGTACGTTAGTGCTCTCGGCCCTTATCAGTTGAAATAAACTATTGATATCTTTATCTAATGAACATATGAAGAGTAATGGGAACGAGGAGGATAAGTCAGTCTCGTCTATCATAATGCCAAGTTAGCCCGTCTCCAACTTGTGAGCGTGCTTGTGCTCAGGCGTGGCCGTTGGCAGTCTATAGAAGTAGGCCATATCCGTTTACCGTGATCGTCTTGATGTGTCTCAATAGTTTCTTACTGGACGCTGGGCTGATTTTCTGGAGTGTACAACGGCGCCTAGTGCAAGATATTAAACTGATACATGTCACGGAAAAGGACTCGACTCACACCTTTAAAAATATTGTGACTTTCTTTAAAGATAATACAGTATAATGCTAAGAGCCAGGTTACTTGCTTTTATGTACAACGGCTGAGGAGACCTTTAATTAAACAGCAAATGTATCCTGTCTCGCGTTCTCCAACATATTGTTACAGCCCCAAACATCCCTATTCCGCACATCGTACAATTCTTGACATTGTCAAAAGTTCAATTGGTGGTGTAGTGGCTAGCATATGAAGATACACCTCACCAGTTGCGGTACCTTCAAAGAAGAATGGGCCAATCAAACCGCGCGATGACAGATCACACCACACATTGACACCCGGTAGATTAACATGTTTGTCCACGTGAACGTGAGGATTTTCAGGAGCCCAGTACACGCAGTTGTGGCGGTTTACAGTACCGTTCAGTTTGAGCTGAGCCTCGTTAGACCAGGTAACCAACCATTCCTGCAAACTGTTCATCCTCGAGAAGCATGCTTCCAAACCAATCGCAGTACTCAATCCTTCGGTCCGGATCGTCCTCGTCCATAGCGTGCAACGATCTTGAAATGTACTGTACACTTTCTACTTTGCAGCTTTCAGAATTCGACTTACACTTTATCGGCTTACCCCGCTTTCGTGTGCACCCTGATTCACATATTTGTGTGGTGACCTGTATAATGTTGCAACACAGCAGCGCTGGAAGCTGGATTTGTTGATGTTTTTGGTCGGCCAGACCTTTCCTTATGCACATCCTGAACAGTACCGTCGGCTTCAAATTTATCACGGTACGTGTTTGTGGCTGAGTTCTGTACACATTACGCCATTGCCGTTGTACCTCCATCATGTTTTCGTACTTCCAGTACCACTTCAATACGGCCTTGCGTTGCTCAAACGACAGTCTTACATCATTCATTGCTGCACTGTCATCTGCTGGAAAACGCGCTAAGATTGTCGCGCCACTCATGTGACCTTCTTCAACTGTTGAGAAAACAATGGACTACCGCGCAAGAATTGTAACGGTATGTCATTTCGTTCCAAAGATATTAACTATCAAAGAGTGTCTATATTTTTCTGGACCTCTGTATATCGTCGGAATTCCTACATTCCATGTGCAATACCAGGGGAGAAAAAAGGATTGTGCGTTACTTACCGATCTGCCCTCGTATATACAGTACAATGGCCGCATCAACAATATTTTCTGCTTGAGCAGTTGACGAATATCCGAACCATGTTCCAAGTGACTATTTCTTATAGTATTCAGGAGTTTGAATCCAGAATGCATTTTCCTTATAGGTAGGCTTGCCATATTTTTGGTGAGGGAAACCGGGACACATTAATATGGGATGACCTTACCGGGGGGTCTGCAGAATCGTGAGTTTTAAGCCTTTTTTTTAAGCCTCGCAAGTGACGGGAGGGCGGAACTGGCACCCTAAATTGTTAGTTCTACACACCTTTTAAAAATAGAAAAGGAATTTTTCCTACATAAAAATATATAATTTTTCCTTTTTAAAGATTTGTTTTCTGGTCTACCATCTAGAAAGAAGTGTTAATGAGATACAATTTAAAATGCTTCATAAAATTGTTTAATTGAACAATTACTAAGTCTTATTATTTTTTGAAAAACTACAACTTTTTGTCTAACTACAAAAACAAGTTAACAATGTGAATCTTTGCTTTCAAACTCCTCATATTTTTGACTTGAATGTACTTTTTTTTAAATGTCTTTCTTAAGCTTGACCTTTTCATAAAAATCATAGCAAGAAAGGCCACAGTTGAGTTTATATAAAATCAATGCTCTTGCAGTGGACTCTCTCATTAATGCTCTGTCATTCCCCCAGGCATTGTTCATTAGAGAAAAGCCCCTTTCCACTTCTGACCTCTTTGACGCTGTGCGCGATAGTCAACGATGTTGATTGTTGAAAAGTAACCGATTCATAAAAGAATCTTAAACACTTAAATTCATTACTTTTTACATCTTACAGCCGTTTTCCGGGACATTGTTAAAGCCGGGCGGAACACCGGGACAAGAGCAAAATACCGGGACTGTCCCGGTCAAACCGGGACGTATGGCAAGCCTACTTATAGGCTACCTACAGTAACTTCTCACAAATTCATTCGGTAGATTGTGATATACACTGTTGTCCAAAATTAAAGCAACAAACTGAAATGTTGCAAGGTTGCGTTTGTTTTGCAACAAAACTGTAACAGGTGATAGTAAAGTTGCAACAATGTAAAGAATATAGAAAGTAAACCACTGCAGCATAACAGAATACAAAAATGTTCTTAGTGTTTCCCAACTTCATGGATTCCACACACATTCCGACAACTGGTTAATGTGCTCAGTATGGGGTGTGACCACCTCTGGCACCAATACAGACCTGACAACGGCGGGTCATGCTGCAAATGAGGTCATCAATCTTAATCTTGAGACAATAACGCCTATTCTTCCTGCAGAGTAGCTCGCAAGTCTTGGAGAGTGGTTGGTGGATACTGAAGTGATGTAACTCGTCTCCCTAGTGCGTCCCAGACATGCTCTATGGGGTTCAAATAGAGAGAGCGAACTGGCCACACCATGCGTGCAATATCTTCAGTTTCCAAGAAAACGTCAACTACATGTGCTCTACGGCACCTCGCAACAACCGAACATGAGGTCCCAAGATCTCGTCACGATACCTGACAGCGGTTAAACCTTGCCGATTTACCCGTACAATTTCCTGAAGAGGTGTTCGAGCAGTCAACATAATTAATCCCTGCCCACACCATTAGGGATCCTCCTCGATATCGGTCTCTTTCCACTATGTTTGGGTCCAGAAATCGTGTTCCAGGTTTTCTTCAGATACGAATCCGTTGAGAATCACTCTCCAAACCAAATCGGAACTCATCTGCGAAAAGAACATCGGAACATTCGACCAGTTGGCATTTTGACGCCTCCACTGTAGAGGTTCCCTTCTGTGCAGACGCGTCAGAGTTACTCTTACAGCAGGTCTCCGACAAGAAAGGCCTCCCTGCCGAAGCCTTCAGTACATTGTTTGCCTTGATACAACTGTTCCAGTGGATGCTGCGAGGTCAGATGCCAGTTGCTGTGCAGTACTAAGGCGGTACCGTCGTGCTCTTACAGCCATATAACGGTCCTCTCGTTCTGTTTCACACGTGGTTGGCCCTGCCCTGGTCTTCGGGATACATTTTCGGTCTCTACAAACTATCGCCACATCCGGGAAACAACAGAACGATTCACATTAAGCCATCGGGCCACGTCACTTGGCGACTGTGCTGCTTCCATTCTTCCTATGGCCCTCCACCGCAGAGGGTCTTCTCTGTGCCATACTGCACCTTATGTTAATGTGTACACAGCGAGTGTTTATGTGAAACTACCCAGTAAACACCACCCCGTTTGACAGGTGCGCTGACGTCATCTTCGGCATGGTTGTACCAGGGCGAATAAAGTAATAATAAATTACTCTGCTGTACGATGACACGAGTGCCATCTTCTGTGCATAACACGATTGTACGGGCATTTGTTGACTGTTTGATTATATCGTGAATTAGCCACAGGACGGAGAAACAGCAGTTCGTTGCTTTAATTTTGGACACCAATGTAGCTTACGCCGGTTTTCCTATCCATAGTAACAGTTTAATGCCACATACAGCTGTTGTTAAAATAAACTGAAAAAAATCTTCAAGTCCCTCGTCAAATAAGCCCAGTTTTAGAAATAAAATACCAGGCTACCTCGCCTCGCTGGCATCGGGAGAGCGTGGATTCGAATCCTACCTCGACCGTCCTGAAAATGATTTTCGTGGTTTCCCATTTTCACCACCACAAAAATGCCGGCACGGTTCCTTTCAATAGGTCAACGGCCGATTTTCTTCCAAAATCTCTTCCCTGACCCGTCCTGAAAAGAGAAGAAAAGGCCATTGGTGTATTAATAAAATTATCAAAATAAAATATACACTTATTTTGCACCATGTGATCCATATACACATATTAACCAAGCGTATTTTGTGCGATATAAAGCCGAAATTTCCAATAAGATTCTTATTCGCCATAAAATGGCACCCACAAATTTCTATGTTCCGAATTGGCCATGAATGTTTTAGGTCTGTTTCTTGTTACCGGTACTTAAATGATAAATAACGTATTCACTCAACTACGTAAAGCTAGGGGAAAATGACCTCATTGTTCCACCTCTTGAAACATCAATCAATCTTACGTAAAACTACGCTTCTTTTACTTCAGGTAGCAAACCATACATTTTTAAATCGATATTAGTCTTGACTTCAGCGTGGAATGGCCTTCAAGCTATCAACTGATAACTGGTATTGCAGGTGACTACATGAGTTCCAAGCCATCAAAACATGCTCACTATTTCTAATTTTATTGGAGTTACTATGGCAGGTCCTGTCAATGTGTCTTCTTCGCCAGCAGAGTATATAAATACAGTATACTCTGTTTATTGTGGTCCGGAACTTCGTTCTCAAATATTGTGATGCGGCATGCATAAAGCTGTATCAAAGCAGATGGCGTGTCGCATTGCTCTTCTTGAGTTTGTGGGCTGTTCTTGTTTACACTTGTGGTGTACTGTTGAAATGTGTGTTCCAGTGTGATATCATTGCAACATACGGTATACGTCAATTATACTCCAGCAGCTTTGGATTTTTTAGATGTATAGAACTCATTATTCCCCCCCCCCCACGAATGTGTGACATTTTTTAAACACATGTGAGTTCAATTATTTGATTATCACAAGGTCCCTTTTTAAAAAGAACATCTAGCCTAGCACAGCCTTCCATTTACAATTACTCCACTGTATTTCCCAGCAAGAGTAGTTAAAATAATTCTCCAGACACCCTCGTCATATTTTCGGGGCCAAGTTCTGCTCACTGAAAATCTAGGAGGCTCGAAAATATGACGACAGGACTTGGAGATTTTTTTAAACTACTCATACTAGGAAATGCAGGGGAGTAATTGAAGTTCTCTCTCTGTGATTGTCATCTACCTAATTCCTCGGAACAAAAACACTACAGTGCATGTTCCCACGGACGTCCTATGTACAGCTTGTGTACACAGTACAGTAGGCTATATTTACATTTTTCAACTCTTGTATCAGTTGTATCAGGATGCTCGGCTGCAAAGATATTTCATCAGCATTTGCACGAGATTTTTTAAGTAGGCTATGTTGTTGGCACTTAGTAGGCCTAATTACATCTCTAAAGTGACAATCTGTGAACTACTAAAGTAACTTCTCTGCTTATAGTGGAAAATTGCTTCCCCTTCGCCCACATTTCTGGAAGTTATACGGCTTTGTTGATGTTCTTCCTGATTTTTCCTGTCGCAACTGCCAGTGCGGACTGTTCATTATACATACGTACATTTTAAAAACTACAGAGAGGATAGTTTATCTGTCTCGGAGACCCTCGCTAGCCCGCTCGCCCGCGGCGCGAGCCTGTCTTGTACTTACCTAGTTCACAGCTGGTGCTGAAAATGTTCGCCATGCACTGCTACACATCGCTGGCACCTTTTTATGAAACTGGCATTTACTCTCTGAAGTTCCTCAGCACCGATTGACTGTATTTCAGCTGTAATATAGTATTTAAGCTCATTTACAGTGTGAGGGTTTCTCTCTCGCATTCACACTTTTTTTAAGCGTCCCCCACAAATAAGTCACATTGTGATAAGCCTGGGCTTCGCGGGGGCCACACGTTCCGACTTACATCGAAAATGCGACGCAATTGTCATGGATGCTTCGGCAGTGTGAGCAGTGGCAGAATCTTCTTGAAAGTAATTCGACAATCGCTCTCCGCAAGTCAGTTCGTCAAAAAATTGGTCAAGGATCACATTGAAGTACAAATTTAAGTACACATTCCTATACCCAATGACTCAGTGCCGGGCGGGCGCCGCATAACGGCAAAGTGCGTGGCGGGAGACAGGCTCGCGCCGCGGGCGAGCGGGCTAGCGAGGGCCTCCGAGACAGATAAACTATCCTCTCTGTATATGAGGAGCACCATGGGTCAAGAATGTTCGAAACGACTATCTCTTTCGATCGAGCAGTCCTTCGCTAGAAAGCTGGACTTCGGAGAAGCCATAGACAAGCAACATCACCGAAGTCAAAGCAAGGAGGAAGGAATTTTAAGATGAAATGAATACAATTGTTATTGAAAAAGAACTTTGTAAGGGTGTCAATTGTCAGGTAGCTCATTTAGAAGCTAGAGGAGGCGGGTCACCATTAAAGTTCGTCAGGGACCTGCAAGCCTCTAATCACGCAACTGCACAGCTAGTTAAAGCGTGATTTTGATATATAGATTGAAAATCCTTCGAATCAAGGGGCCTATGGCGTATACGTTTGGCATATTAGATAATCCATTTAGGTTAATGGCGTTTCAATTGTCAGAATTTAACGTGGTCCTAATGTGTGGCGTTTATCAGTAAGTTTGCTAGTGACCAGTAATTTGATGTGGCAGACATTTTTCACGAGTTCGTTAGGTAAGTACTTCCTTTCCTCACATACGAAATAGCTCTGATGACACGAACTCGTGACTTACCGTCCGTCAACACGATATACACACATCAAAAAAGTTTTGCATCACCTCGGTTCCCAGATCTCCGGCATATAGACGTTGACTGTGTATATTGTATCCAAGATACAGTCCCTTTGACTGTTCATAGATGTCACTAAAACTGCTCAAAGATGTAAACAACCATGCATGAGCAGGGCCTATTAGACGGAGGGGGTACGACAGCCGATCAGTTCCAGTCATTCCACCAGGACGAAGGTACGCTGCTCATGTTGTCTGTAGTTCTACCATGCCTAGAAGGTCAATACCGCAGTTCGATCGCGTCCGCATTGTTACTTTGTGTCAAGAAGGGCTCTCAACAAGGGAAGTTTCCAGGCGTCTCAGAGTGAACCAAAGCGATGTTGTTCGGACATGGAGGAGGTACAGAGATACAGGAACTGTCGATGACAGGCCTCGCTCAGGCCGCCCAAGGGCTACTACTGTAGTGGATGACCGCTACTTACGGATTGCCGCTCGGAGGAACCCTGACAGCAATGCCACCATGTTGAATAATGCGTTTCGTTCAGCCACAGGACGTCGTGTTTCAACTCAAACTGTGCGCAATAGGCTGCATGATGCGCAACTTCACTCCCGACGTCCATGGCGAGGTCCAGCTTTGCAACCCCGACACCATGCAGCGCGGTACAGATGGGCCCAACAACATGCTGAATGGACCCCACGGAATTGGCATCACGTTCTCTTCACCGATGAGTGTCGCATATGCCTTCAACCAGACAATCGTCGGAGACGTGTTTGGAGGCACCCTGGTCAGGCTGAACGTCTTAGACACACTGTCCAGCGAGTGCAGCAAGGTGGTGGTTCCCTGATGTTTTGGGGTGGCATTATGTGGGGCCGACGTACGCCACTGGTGGTCATGGAAGGCTCCGAAACGGCTTTACGATACCTGAATGACATCCTCCGACCCATAGTGCAACCATATCGGCAGAATATTGGAGAGGCATTTGTCTTCATGGACGACAATTCTCGACCTCATCGTGCACATCTTGTGAATGCGTTCCTTCAAGATAACGACATCGCTCGACTACAGTGGCCAGCATGTTCGCCAGACATGAACCCTATCGAACATGCCTGGGATATGTTGAAAAGGGCTGTTTATGGACGTCTTGACCCACCAACCACTCTGAGAGATTTACGCCGAATTGTCGTTGAGGAGTGGGACAATTTGGACCAACAGTGTCTTGATGAACTTGTGGATGGTATGCCACGGCGAATACAGGCATGCATCAATGCAAGAGGACGTGCTACTGGGTATTAGAGGTAGTGGTGTGTACTGCAATCTGGACCACAAATGCTGAACGTCTAGCTGTATGATGGTACAACATGCAATGTGTGGGTCTCATGAGCAATAAAACGAGCTGAAATGTTGTTTGTGTTGATCTCTATTCCCTTTGTATTTAACGGTTCCGGAACTCTTGGAACCGAGGTGATGCAAAACTTTTTTTGATGTGTGTATAAGGTTACATAGATTTGATTTGAGTTCATGAGTCCCAATCAACCAGATATTTTTCTCTTTTCTTTCTTTCTTTCTTTCTTTCTTTATTTATTTATTTATTTCTTTCTTTCTTTCTTTCTTTCTTTCTTTCTTTCTGTACTACTTTTCGCCACCTGGTCTGGGCAAACAGTATTCGGCCACGGGAATGGTTGTGTGTATTGGTATTGTATTAAAGCAGATGGCATGTCGCATTGCTCTTTTTGAGTTTGTGGGCTGTTCTTGTTCACACTTGTGGTGTACAGTTGAAATTGTGAGTTACAGTGTGATATCATTGCAACATACGGTATACGTCAATTATACTCCAGCAGCTTTGGATTTTTTAGATGTACAGAACTCATTATTCCCCCCACGAATGTGTGACATTTTTTAAACACATGTGAGTTCAATTATTTGATTATCACAAGGTCCCTTTTTAAAAAGAACACGGCCAGTGAATTAAAACTCAAACATTTTTTTTCTAGGCTGGGTCCGGGCGGGGATACTATGAGCCCGCTGATTAACCAGCTTGGTGTCCTAGGCGAAACCCCACACAAGACACGGCACAAACCTAGAAAATTGCTGAGTTATGCGTGTTGTCTTGTACAATCTTTTATCACAACAAGACACATTATGCAAGTACAAATTAGAGCTCGCAGCATGGCTGTGAAAGGTGAAAAGCCGATAAATATCCCTAAAATACTTTCTGGAGTTCTCTTTTTCTCTTAAGAATTGTTTTATGTTGTCACCCCAAGGGTTCTTCCTTTCAGTACCTAATTCAAAGCACAACAATGGACTGGATGCAAATTGTATAATTACTCAGGTACTGGCCAAACAAGAACCCCCACTTCAGCGACAGCTTTTACGTAGATTTCATAAGAAAGCTACCTATTGTAATGGGTACAATGCTTCGACTTCCGGAAAATTTCGACACAATTTCGCGTTTCACATCCCCTAGACCCCCAAACCACCGTCAGTTCAAAAGTTTATATATCTATCACTTTTTTATGGACACGATAACTACTGCCCTTTTCCACCAATCACTTTCAAATTTATACATAAAACTAGCTGAAGTACCCATTCTTCGAACGGTCTTCGGTATTAATAACCAGACGTATTCAACTGAGCTACTGTTGCAATGGTTAGGGGCTTGGAACCTGTTTGTAGACAAAGAAAAATGATTAGTTAAAATGTTCTCTCTAAATTTATCTAACTTGTTCTTCCTGACGTGAAAATAAAATTGAAAACCTCGTCGACGAATCGCAATACAAGTCACGTACAAGCTGACCCTCACCGTTGTGTCAAGTTCCCAACCACAGGAAGACCCCTTTTATAAATTATAAAGGCTTGTGGTGCATGTAAATTAAAGTTCTTTAGCCCCCAATGACCCAAATTCCAAAAAGCAGCAAAAAAATACTATTTCAAATCAGGAGTTTTTGAAAATAATGTTGCTGTTTGGAGATATAATAGACCTTCTGCATGACATATCGCACGTATAAGTTTTGTGAAAAAAATCTCGGGTACTTCTTGAACTCCTTAAGGGCCTTGATGAATTTTACAGTTTTAGTTGGTTCCATGATAACCTTATAGCCATTTGCAAACTTTCACAGAAATTTAATAAATGGAGTGGCATTACTTCTTGCAGAAATAGATGGAAAGTTGGATGTCACCTCTTGAGATACTGTTGACATGGTTACTGGCTTGCATTCCTTCATTAGTTTATTAAATGAAATTAGTTTTCTGGGAATATCTAAGAAACTGTTGGTTTTAGAGCCTTAAAATGTAGTTTTCGAGGACCCTTTACGGCTATTTAGGGGCCCCGAGATTTGTTTCTGACACCAAGGGGTTGAAAATGAACTTTAACTCGTCGTTGTACGCCAAAATATAATAATAATAGTAATATAATAATTATAATAAGTTAATAATATAAACATGTGGGGATATGGATATAATAGACCTTCTGTACCATACCCTCACGTGTATATCACGTGAAAAAATTCTAGAGTACCCCTTGACCCCCTTAATCGCATTATATTTATTGATGAATTTTTCAGCTTAATTTGGATCCGTTATAACCTTATAGCCGTTTGCAAACCTTCAGTGATGTAATAAATGGAATTGCATTGCGTCTTACAGAAAATGTATGGACCTCGGAGATTGTGTTGCCATGGTTACTGGCTCGCATTCTTTCAGTAGGTTAATAAATGAAATTAGTTTTCTGGGAATATCTCAAAAACTGTTCGTTTTAGGGCCTTAAAATGTGGTTTTCGGGGGCCCTCGAGTTTCGTTTCTCACATTGAGGGGCTGAACATGAGCTTTGTCTCGCCCTTCTACGCCTATTTCAGCATGTATTTTAAAGGGGTAGCCCCCCCCCCCCCTTTTAAGAGAGGTATGGAGAAGAGTTACATCAATGATTAGTGTCGTGCCTCTGATGGATATCTGTATCAAACTTTACGTTGATCCACCCAGCCGTTCTCGAGTTATAAGGACACGAAGTTGTCCACAGACAAACATACAAACATTTTATTTTTGCGCACATCCGTCATAAAACAGTCTGAAACGCGCAAATATCGCAAAATTTCCGTAAAAAAATCAGAAAAAACAGACAAACTTTCATTTATATATAGAGAGATAGAGATATTACCTTATAAAATCTCGATCGAGTTCGTTAATGGGCAAAATCGGACCAATGGTGTCGAAATGTGGAGCCTTTTTCGAAAAATTGAAATATCACGATAACTTTTTTAATGTAAAATATCGAATCCATTCAAAGTTCTTCGGATAAGGGCCAAACACGTATCTCAGTAAAGTTTGTTGATAGCACCAACCATTGACCAAAGAGGTAGGAAAAATGGAGTGTTTTGATTTTAAACATCAAACCTCCCGTACTAGGCGCAATATGAACACCGTTTAAAATTGTCAATAGTCCTCTATACGTTACCTAGAACTTTTGTCTGAAAGATTTTTTTGATTTGACTCATCATTACGCCAAGGAATAAGCAAAGTTTTCTCAATGAAGATGCCAAGTTGATGAGGGAAGCTATAAGCCAAAGATAGTTACCGGTATCACCAATTATTATTGCTGACTGTACCACGGATGTCATCAAAGCAATATTGATGTTTTGACAGCCGTGTCGTTCTACAAACGAGACAAAGCTAGCGTTATCTCCAACTCCTGTCCGGCTGGACGGCAGTTGTGCTGGTGCGAGGTAAATAGCAATTGACTGTATTATAATAAGAAGTTGGTTTGTTATTGTTTTAAGGGGCGGAACTACGAGGTCATCTGCCCCTTAATTATAATAAGATGGGGCTTCTCGTATGATACACATGTAGAACGTTTGTAGGTATGCAACAATTGGCAAATTTAGTGAATTCGAAATATTTTTCCTTGCCCGGTGAAATCTACCTCCGCCTTCCGGCGTGCCGAGAGGGATTTTTTGTTGTTTTTGTTACCCTCTCAGTGCAAACACGTTAAAGACGCGTACGAAATGAAAGTTAATGTGTAATACAGAAATACATAGGTTGGTTTTTTAGTTTTGGCACCTTAGTTATAACTGGATTGATAACTCACTTAGATGGTTCCAAGTTTCACAGGCCCTCGATGTAGTCCCCACCGTTGCGTTCAACGTGTTCCCAGCGATCCGGAAGTCGTTGGATCCCGTTGGCACTGCCCAATCTATTGATGGTACGAAGAGAGCGCTCGGCAGCCTGCTCCTCGCATATTGTCTTCATCTTCGGGATGAGATCATAGTCGCAGGGACTGATGTCGGGAGAATATGGGGGTTGATAGAGGACCTCCCAGCCCCAGCGATCTAACAATGCCGACACAACGCCTGCTGTGTGAGCACTAGCATTGTCATGCAGAACGATGGGCGGTGTAACCATGTGGTGGCGCCGTTTCCTTCTCAGAGCTCCTCTGAGATGGTCTTGCAGAAACGAATAATAGTACGCCGCATTAACGGTTTGCCCTCGGGGAACAGTATGACAGTGCTTCCGTACCATTGAAGACGTTAAGCAGGCTGCCGAGCGCTTTCGTACCATCAATAGATTGGGCAGTGCCAACGGGATCCAACGACTTCCGCATCGCTGGGAACAAGTTGTATGCAACGGTGGGGACTACATCGAGGGCCTGTGAAACTTGGAACCATCTAAGTGAGTTATTAATCCAGTTATAACTAAGGTGCCAAAACTTTAAAAAAAAAACATGTATATAACATTTAGTCAAAGCTAAATATCTTCTAAACTGGTGTAGAAGGTAAGGGGATGTGATAAAACATTCAAGGGCTCTCCATGCAATGAAATCGTTCAGAACCACTGCCCTAGACCTAGAGGTAGGCAAGATTGACTCCCTACTGGCCCGTCAGCTGGATCCGCACCTTCAAGAAGAAAGTGCATGTTTTTTCTCATTTGATGTACCTGTCTAAAATTGCGTTTTCTATAATTATCTTTACTTCGTAGGCGAGACACTCGCCGACCATTATTCAGCCTCCCAGAACAAATTAGGTGCGCGTTTTCTCACTTCGTCAGCCGATTCAACGGGAGTATTCAACCCACACATTCGGTTTTTGAGGTACGTTGCGAAATTAGTGTGTGAAGGCGACTGTTTCCCGGAAGATCATTGGAGTCATAGTGAGATCATCCCTGCATCAAACTACTGGCAAGACACACCTCATCGTAAATCCGGTTCGCGCTTACGTCAGTCTACAGCCTTCGAAACTTGAGCTTGTAGCCTATGTTTACTTTCGTGGGTTATACACACGACAGAGTCATACGACGCAATAGAGTTTTATTTACGACTATAGGATGACACAATATCAGAACTTCTGGGCCCAGTTAAATGATGATAATAATGTGCAAATTGAAGAGGGGAAAAAATCAGGATGTCGAATAATAATTATAACGGTCATAAAATATTCGGTAACAATTAACAAACCCATTTAAGTTACTTGGGTATCACATATACATTTTCTATCCAACTTTTATATTTCAGAAATATTGTAATTTTTTTTAAATATTTTATTTAGCCTATATACGAGTATTTTTGCCACTGTGTATTATTGTCTTGTGGCAAATCCTAATAGGTGTCAGAATACATGAAATGGATATCGTGACTGGTCTGAAAATGAAGGAAGGAAGCTTGTAGTTTAACGTGACCGTTAATCTTGAGATCATGAGCCACGGGACCTCCTTTTTACGTGGAATCCGAACCACAGGACATGGCATTTCACTTTGAAAATCTCACATGCATTGACCGGGAATCGAACCCGGACGGTCAGAAAAGAGGTCTAGGCCTAATATAAAAGGCGAACTAATCAGACACTTCACAATTACACTGAAAAATCACAAACGTGGCCGAATAGCGACGCTTAATATTTCATTGACATATCTCAAAATGGATTCAACTAGACTGGCCAACCGGCATCTCACCTACTGGAATAATATGTTATGCAGAAACTGTGGGTACATAAGTGACATCAGAGACGGATCATTTCTTAGAAAAACACTGAGTTGAAAGAGTTTCCACAACTAACTGCCCCGTAGGAAAAAAGGCGCCGTCTGAACGAATGAGAGAATGGAACACATCGACGCACCTATAATAATGTGCTATTACTTTGCAAAAATCTACGCTCACTCCAAGCAAGAAACTAAGTTTAATTTTTTGGGCGTTAGTTGCCTCATTAAGTCATTATTATTTATGAAACCTCTTGAATCTCATTAAGGTAATTGCAGAAGATCAAGTGCTACGGCATTGTCAGAAAGGAGTGCTTAGTTTAAGTGCATAATGTACATTCTTAGAGAGAGACAATGCTATTATAGCAAATTGTGACTTGGCGTTCACGTTTAGTGTCTGTATTTTTATTTCGTTTTACAGAGATGTTCTCGAAGAATCTGTTGTAGTTTTCTGCGTCTTCTTTTGATTTTACGTTTGAATAATTGTTTTTCAGAATGCTTACCCTTTTGTTATTTTGAGTATTGTCGGCGTCATTGTACGAAGAAACTATATTAGCAGTTTTGAAGGAGTTTCCTGGTTAACCCGAAGGCTGTTGGATCTCCTCGAGAAGGATGACATTTCGTAAAGGGGCAAGAAAATGTGCAAGTGTGTACTTTTCTTTGGCTAGGAACGGGTGAAGTGATTCAGGATCTTGTGTAGGTCTACGGTACTAGCTCGATGTTTACGTACAGTACGTTGAAACACCGATAGGTCCTAGGTCTTCAGCACACTCCACGGCTGTGCACGGTGGATTCGATGGTCTCAGTGCCTAATCTCTCTGCTAACAGGCTATCCAGTGTGTGTGCGTGTGTGTTTTTTTTAAGGCACATCCACCTAACTTAGTCTCGGATATAAGCTTGTTGTTCATTTTAGGAGCTTTGGACAGCTTGGTCACATCCACGTGTAGTTGGGTGTGTGTTGAATTTGTCTAATAACCTGTATTTCTGTGATAACTCTAGTAGTGTGTGAAACTGTATTAGGGTTGGGGTTGGTGCCCCGGGACTTGAAGTAAGGTACTATTCCGGCGTTTGCCTGGAGGGAGTGGGGGGAAAATCGGGATAAACCACACTCAGGTTAGCTGCTGTCAGTCTCGGGATTCGAACGTCGGATCTCCGGACTTGTTGAAGTTGCCCTCGTGGCCGTGATACGGCCAAGTCGCGGAACTAATAATAGCTGGTTATCAGACAAATTCAGTATACACCGAAGTACACAGGGCTGATGATCAAGAAGCCCTACGTTCCTAATTGAAATAGCAATAAAACAGCGTATTGTAATCCGTAAAAATTCCTTTGCTGTTTCCCCACGTTTCGTCTGATGAATTCGTAATGTCGGCTATGATGGCTTTAAGAACTAATGTGCGCACTGTTCAGCATATTATACGAGCATTTGGGAACGGTTTACATTAACACTAAAAAGGAAATGTTACTCCATCTGTTATGAGTCATCGTAAAGAATCTCGTTAAAACTGCTGTTTGTGGCTAAGTGATGCATATTCCATACGCATGAGACTTCTTTTGATGGTCTTGGAATTACGTTACTGTGTATAACAGCATGCTTCCTTTGAATGTCATTGTTATGCACGTAAGTTCTGTCCTTGTCGGTTTGTGAGTATAACTCAACTAGAGCATCCAGACTATTTGTGCCGAAGGGCCTAAATGAAGGGAATGGAGAGGTCTGTCCGAAATTGCAAGTAGTGTTACTCGTCTTGTTCCGAATGGTAAGTGCGTATAATTCGGTTCAGATCGGTGAAACTGTAGATTTGTGCTAAAGGGCCTACATGAAGGGAATGGAGAGGGCTATCTAAAATTATTGTTTCCAAAAACCTTCCTTGGGGTGCGCACTACAACCCTACAAAATGTCAATGTAATCGGTTAAACGGTGTCGGAGTCCATCAATCTCGGACAGATATACAGTACATTTCCATTTATAAGATTACCCTAGATATTGTCCCATGGTCCAAGGAATAGTTCTATTGTGATCCTTTATCGGAAATTCGAAATTTTGACCTTAGTGCGACGTTTAAATCCCCCTAGATTCTCCCAAAATTGGCAATACTGTTGAAGAACACGAGCTCGCTTCAGATGATGTTACAGCGTGGTGCGTTACGGTTCTTTCCAGTGTACTTTCCGAAACTTCTAACATTTGAGCCTTTAATGAATTCGATACTTGTATACAAGACCGAAGGCAATCAATCAGCAGGTAATCTAGAGCACTATGTTGACGCGAAAAAGATATGTATTGAGATAACAAAAACTAGTATGGAAGGTTTCCGTAATAGGAAGACCCATAGTGTTTTCTGAACTCGGTATACTACTATAGAGGATCAATCTTCGTGTGGAATCAACTTGCATGACACCCTTTCGTTGGAATGGTCTGTGTGCCGGGATTGGAAGCCGTCTTTTTCCGTTACCATCTTTTCACAAATATTTGGTTTGGTCACTTACTCATAAATCATAACCAACGCCCAATCGACTCTGTTGGTCAATTCACTCTTTTTTTCATACCATATCTCTTAACATTGCAAAATCAAAATATCAAAATTTATTTGCTAAAAAGGAAAGAAGCTTGTGGTTTACTTGGCCGTTAATATCGCGATCATGAGCCACGGCACTTCCATTTTTACGGGGAATCCGAACCATAGTACGTTATATTTCACTTCAAAAATCACGATAAGAGGCAAGCAGCTTGACAAGTGCACCATCACGTCCTCAATTTCTTTGTTAAAACCAAGTTACATGAAATTGGACTGCTGTTATTTTTTAGTTTGGTATCATCCGATAATTATCGTTTCGGGAAGCTTTTGTAACCAGGAGGCTGCATGTCATGCATCAGCTGCTTGGCACGTCAGCAATTGACAGATGTTTGCTGGAGATAGTGCCAGGCCTTACTCATCACGTGGTCGAGCGTGACCTACGGTCCACTTGTTTCGTTGGCATGCTGCTATCCTTCACCTGTTCACCCTAGAGGTGCTGCCTGTGAAGAAATCTCGACGATAATTACTTCATGAAATATGGTTATTCTGTATTTTTTTTAGTTACCTGCAGTTGAATGTTTATAGCTGCTGAGTTGTACTTTTTATCTGTAATTTTCACAACAATTGGAAGTAAATTGTTACTAGCTGCTTATATGCCCTAGTATTATGATTGCTAAAAGCGTTAGTAAATCCCAATTGAAGAGTCCAGGGACAGTACCTGATGAGCCTTTTTTTAATGTAGTTTTCTTTAGAAAGCTACCTATTGCAATGGGTACTAATGTTGCGACTTCCGGGAAATTTCGACATCACATATTATCGCGTTTCACATCCCCACACCTCTAAACCACCGTCAGTTTAAAAGTTTATGGTTGGTTGGTTCCTCAGTTTAGGGGCTGCGACAACGCGGTCATGTAGCCCCTCGTACTTTGGGTGTGTGTAGAATCTGGCTGATAGCCGGTGTTACAGGCCGGACGTTTGTTTTAGACGAGTGAAAAATCTTAATGGAAGCCTGGAGGCGAGTTACTGCAGTACCTGTGTTATCAGCTGCCCCAAGCGGACCGATGATTGCCAAAGCTGTCTCACACTCCTACTGAAGTACAGTCATTGGCAAATATAATGACGTTCTGTTCGTAAATGCGTAACATGTACTTCCGCGTCACACAATACTTCGATGTTGACTGTACTGTCTGCAAGTCGGTGTCGCCACGTGCTCAATTCTGGAATTCCATTACATCAGATCGGTGGTGACAAATGTGAAGCGATAGGGTGAGAGAGTGACTGTGTACAGGCTCACCCGCAGGCTTCAAGGTCAAGGGCAATCGTCTAAAACAAACGTCCGGCGTGTAATTGTGATGGCTGTATTAGTGTGTGTTAACTGTTTTTAATTCGAATAAGGACTGTAGACATTGAATTTTCAAGTAGTTCCTACTTCTGCCGCCAAATGACACCATCAACGACTACCAGTTCAGAACTTGGTTACTAGATGCCACCTCAGTTGGCTCCTGGAGACGAACGTTGGAACCTAGGAAAATGAAAATCCACAGCCTGCTTCCAGTCTCCGACCGGGTCAGGAATGGAATGAATGAAGCCCCTATCTAGCGGCGAGGATATGGACTGTGCCGGCTGCCGAGGCCTGACGCACTCCTCTGGGACAATGATTAAATGAATGACAGATGAAATGAAATGATAGTGGAGAGTGTTGCTGGAATGAAATTTTGACAGGGAAAACCGGAGTACCCGGAGAAAAACCTGTCTGCCTCCGTTTTGTCCAGCACAGATCTCACATGGAGTGACCGGGATTTGAACCACGGAACCAGCGGTGAGAGGCCAGCATGCTGCCGCCTAAGCCACGGAGGCTCACCAACACGTGCAATAATAATAATAATAATAATAATAATAATAATAAAAGAAAAGGCAGCGTTATATTGAGTCGTACTGAACAAGGTGAGCGGTGAGGTAGTTTGTCACTGATTTACTTAGAGCAGCATGAGCAGCACCTTCCACAGAATATACAGTCACCATGTTTGCCCTGAATGCCATTCATTTTTCAGCACCACTCATACCGCACTAACGTCCATGGCAACTGCCATAGTAATAAATAAATGTAGGTTAAACAGATGGACATCACACTGCCATATTGAATTTCATGTGGACAACGTTCTTCCCTGGAGATGAAGTACGCGAAAGAAATGATTATACAAACTCTCAGTCCAGGGGCAGATGACCTCGTAGTTCCCCCCCCCCCCCTAAAACAATAACTAACTAAACTGTCCGCTTATTCTTTCTCGAAAAGCATCTAGCCCTGGATTTGGATTCCGAATATTGTTTTTCTTTTTCCGTTAACCACCTCTTAAACTATTGTAAAATTGATTTACTATCTCAAAAAATATCATGGGAGCGCACTCAACAACTCACTAAAGTTTCATCGCAATGAAATGAATGGTATACGGGACTTTGTTGAAACGATTGGAGTGCCGTCACCTATTTGTTGAATATACTCGTACGCTACCTATTGTAAAATGGATTTACTAACTGAAAACCTTCCCTGGAGTGTACACAACTCATGAAAGTCTCATCGCAGTCGGATGAATGGCATATGAACGCATACGGGATTTTGTTTCGCACGCCGTCACTCATTTGTTGAATCTACTTGTGCGCCACCCATTGAAAAACGGATTTACTAATTCATACACTTTCGCAGGACTGTGCTCAACTCCCCAAAGTTTTATGATAATCGGATGAATGGTATATGAACGCATACGGGACTTTAAGCGATTCGCGTGCCACCGCTCATTTGTTGAATCTACTTGTGCGATACCTATTGTAAAGTGGATGTACTAAGCCGGAAACCTTCCTTGAAGTGTACACAACATCTCACCCAAGTTTCATCGCTATCGGACAAATGGTATATGAAAGCTTACGGGACTTTGTTGACACGCTTCGCGCATTTGTTGAATCTACTTGTGCGCTACCTATTGTAAAATGGATTTATTATGTCTGAAACTTTCCCATGAGTGTACACAACAACTCACCCAAGGTTAGTCGCTATCAGACGAATGGTATATGAACGCATATGGGACTATGTTGAAACACTTCGCGCGTCGTCGCTCGTTTGTTTAATCTACTTGTGCGATACCTATTGTAAAGTGAATTTACTAACCCAGAAACCTTCCCTGAAGTGTACACATCTCACCCAAGTTTCATCGCTATCAGACGAATAGTATATGAACCCATACGGGACTTAGTTGAAACGCTTAGCTCGTCGTCGCTCATTTGTTGAATCTACTCGTGCGCTACCTATTGTTAAGTGGATTTACTATACCAGAAATCTTCCCTGAAGTATACACAACATCTCACCCAAGTTTCATCACTATCAGGCGAATAGTATATGAACTCATACTGGACTTGGTTGAAATGCTTAGCTCGTCGTCGCTCATTTGTCGAATCTACTCGTGCGCTACCTATTGTAACATGGCATTTACTAAGACAGAAACCTTGCCTGTAGTGTACACAACCTCTCACCAAAGTTTCATCGCTATCGGACGAATGGCATGTGAACGCATACAGGACTTTGTTGAAACGCTTCGCCCGTCGTCGCTCATTTGTTGAATCTACTTGTGCGCTACCTATTGTTAAGTGGATTTACTAAGCCAGAAACCTTACCTGAAGCATAACGTATGTATGTCTACCCCTTATTATTCCCGTTTTCCAACGGGGTCGGGGATGAGATGCGATGGAAGACGTTGTGGCGATGGTTTTTACGGCCGGATGCCCTTCCTGACGCCAACCTCATGAGAGGAGTTAATGAGAGATGAAATGAATGATGGTGAATGAAACTAGGCCAGGATGTGGAAGGAAGCGGCCGTGGCCTGTCAGAAGGTACCGTCCCAGCATTTGCCTGGTGTTGAAAATGGGGAAACACGGAAAACCATTTCAAGGACGGCCGACGGTAGGGCTCGAACCCACGCGTCTACAGAGTCCGCAGAGAGCTTGGCCCCATGACCTAATGCTGCGCTTTAGCCAGCGTAGCCACTACTGTCGGTACCTGAAGCATAACGAATAGAATAAAAAGTGTGATCTCTTCTCCCTCAATAGCATGTAATGAATACGGATCGGGTTGGCACTTGCCGCTACGCGGCGCTACAGTCGACTTGAGATTGTTGATTTCCACATATGTCTATGTGTTTATGTGCGATATATTAAGTATTTAATCGGTCGGAGTGTTTTGGTGTTGTTCTGTGCAAACGTTTATTGATATAAAAGTGCTTACACTATTACTTAATAGTATTAATACCTGAAATGCTATTGTAGGAAGCATTAACTGAAATGGAATTTAATTTCTTGTCGTGTGTTAATTTTATTGTTATTTAATGTAAGTATACAGAAGTTTAGCCCTTACATTTTCATGAGTGCTTAATGTGAGTAGTGAAGATGCCTTGCTGTTTTGTACCAGGGTGCAGATCTAGCTATGGGGACTGTAAAGAGGTCAGACTGTTTTTCAAACCTCCTAAAGATAAGGAACGTTTTATCAAGTGCAAAGGGGCCATACCAGGGAAGAATAGGGAACTTACTGAAAAGTCCTACATCTGTGATGCTCACTTTTCAGAAGATTTAATTGTTAAATTTGACAAATTTGTTATAGAAGGGAAGGAAGTAGTACTTCTCCCAAGAACCAACTGGCGATTGAAAGACTATACTGTTTCACATATATTTCCTAATTTGTATTTGTTCAGTATGGTGTAAATAAAATGCTCTTGATGCCATTAAAGACTACTTCTGTGAAGAAAAGGATGAGAATAAAAAGACAATGAGTTTAAAAACATATATGTACCGTAATGCTGAAGGAGGCGTGATCAGTTTTAGGCAATAGCCTACTCTAAGAAGGGGTTGGGTAGATTATTTGCTTGGGAATAACCTAACCCCAAGGGAAGATGATGAAGAAAAAGAAGTGGATTTCGGACTGGAGAAAAAGGATGGAGAAATAGGACGAGAGTCCAACAGAAGTTATAATTTTAACTTGAAGTATACTCAAAGGCAGCTGCCACTGCAAATCCGCTCTCCGATACCTAAAGTGGGTAGGGACCTGGGCGAAGCTAACAGGAAACGCAGCTGGAACTTGGGCTGTTCGCAGGAAAATTGCTGTAGCGTATTCCCTCTCAAGCATAAATATGCCTACTATGGGGAAGGGTGGTGGTCTGGCAAGACGAAGAGTAACAGATTTATTGTGTATCTGTTCAAAGGAGTTTGTTTCTAAACAAGTAATTTGAAGAGTGCAAATAATTTGAATCAGCTTTGATATTTTAGTTTTTGAAATTGTAGAATTTCTAAACAGTGACCAAATGCTTCCAAGAAGGATAGGGATAAAGCAATTATACCCTTGGGAATAATTTTGGTAAGTGTACCAATAGTTGCATTTAGAAATGACTAAGCTTTTACCCGGCAAGGCGCCGACTAAAAGTTTAGGCAATGAGAAACACTTATATATTTTGAAAAAAATTGCTGTAGCGTATTCCCTCTCAAGCATAAATATGCCTACTATGGGGAAGGGTGGTGGTCTGGCAAGACGAAGAGTAACAGATTTATTGTGTATCTGTTCAAAGGAGTTTGTTTCTAAACAAGTAATTTGAAGAGTGCAAATAATTTGAATCAGCTTTGATATTTTAGTTTTTGAAATTGTAGAATTTCTAAACAGTGACCAAATGCTTCCAAGAAGGATAGGGATAAAGCAATTATACCCTTGGGAATAATTTTGGTAAGTGTACCAATAGTTGCATTTAGAAATGACTAAGCTTTTACCCGGCAAGGCGCCGACTAAAAGTTTAGGCAATGAGAAACACTTATATTTTGAAAAAAAAAAACAAAAAAAAAACAACAACGATAAGTGTTAGAGAGAATCTCCACAAGCAGGAAGCTGGCGTAGCGAGCTATGCTTGCCTTACTGGCCAGTTAGAATTAGCTATTAAAGCTAAGAGAGTCTTTACTAAGTTAGTAACTAAGAGTTCGTGCTCAAATGCAACAAGTGGTGAACACCCTATCAATAGATTTATTTTTATTAAATAGGAAGAGTCAAGGAAGACAGGATCTTGCCTAACCGTTATGTTAGAGAAATGATAAAGCAAAGAACAAATCTTTAATTTATTTAACAATGTAAAAGGAAGTAGTTTTTGTAACAAATATATAATTTTGATTTTTAGAAACAATTGGGGTCGCAGACCTCCAAAAACATCTAAAGCTTGCGCCGGGCAATTGATAATTCTTTTGGTTTTAAACCTTTTATATGCTTTAAAATCTTAGTAAGATTTTGAAATGGCTTGGATGAATAAATGAAAAATTTAAAGATAACTGACGTAATTAAAGTTAAACAATAAATCAAGTACAAGATGTGTACTTTAAGGATTTCTAGATAAGTATCTTAGAAATATGAACAACTTCGAAAGTAACAGCAAAAAAACAGGAAGAAATGAAATAGAAGTTTCTATAACTTCTTGTATTAATGCAGAACTACGCTTAATGATTATACATAGGAGATTATACAAATAGGGCAGGTCACTCACTTATTGTGAAACCTGAAGAGAACAATTGGAAGGAAGTTTCTAGAACTCCTATGTTTAAGTAGGGATCACGAGAAAAATGGGGCAAGTTTCACTTTCGTGAAACCTAGAGATAACTCACTTATGAGTTGAAAGAATTTGATTCCCTCATTAGAATGGAGAAACAATATAATTTAAGGCGTGTACTAGACACGAAGTTTTACAGACATTAATTCGTTATACATGGAGCAAATTGGGGAGGGCACTTATGTAGAGTAACACCTCATTGAAAAAAGACCTAAAGTAACAATTTTATTATTTTAGTTTGTTAGTAAAGGGTTCATGGCCGTATTTATTGAACAGGAACTATAGTCCGTTGATATAGTTGAAGAGTTCACTGTAGTAGCACAAAACGTTGATAGCAATGGTGGAAAATAACTAGTTACACTAGATTTGAGAGAGTCTATTGCTTGAGAAACTTGTAGGTTATAGTTGAATGCACCAGAAAAATCCCAACGGAGGAAGAAAAATTAGATATTGATTAGCAGTTCATAAGGAAGATTCCTTAGTTTGAAAAAGTATTCCCATATGTGAGTGGAAAATACATGACAGTATAACTGGTAGATAGAGTGCAGGTTCTGGAAGGTTCCAGAGCAATGATGACTTGTTTAAATTGGGTAGAGAATCCCTCGGCGGAAAACTAGATTATATAGACAGTGGGTATTTGGAAATATCCCTCGATATGAGATAGCATCTCAGAAAATCTTTCATATTTAAAGTTAGACTTGATAGTTTGTTTGATCAAGAAGATCTCTAGAAAGCAGTTATTTTCACATAGCAACTTTCACTGTCTATAAAATCCAAATAAAAGCATTGAGCCTTTTAAAAGCGATGAGAATGAGGTTCAAACATGAAGTCGGTACTTATCTTTGCTTCATGAAGAAGGCGATGTTGCTGTTGACGGTTGGTTTTAAAACTCGAACATGGCGTCGAATTTAAAAGTTTGCCTCTAGAGTTGAGGAGGCGAGCTTTAGTTAAGCTCCAACTGACTGGTTTGACTTCCGACGTACAAGTGAGATCCGCTCAACGGAGCGCGGAGGGACCAGGGAAGGGAAAAAGAGTGGGGGTAGGAGACAAAAAGAATACATATAAGAATAGCCAACTTTACAGTGATAAAAATCTTCTTGATGAAATGGTCTTCAAAGAGTTGATAGTAGGAGTCACTAGCGTAGCCTGGAGGGTGAAAAAATAGACGAAGTTCTCTTGATCACGGAGATGATAGCTGGCGATGGCGACGAGATCTGGTGGCTAGATTGATAAGGAAGTCCTCATGTACAGGGGAGAATTGAGGAACTTCAGAGATTCGCTGCTAGATGACGCTAGGTAGGTCAAAGAAGATATATATCTAGAACAGACTTACAGGTAGTATGAGAGACATATACCAACAAAGAGAAATCAGGAGATCACTGTTAGTGTTTGCGAAAAAAGGAAGGGATAAACTAAAGCAAAGAGAAGCAAAAGCTTACTCTGTCTTACCGTGTATTCCAAAGAATACACCAGGGGTTATGACTGTGCCTTCTATGTCTGTTAAATGTTAAGTGCTTCTGAAATGATGGTAGTTTATTGAGTTTGGTGTTTGTGGAGTGAAATTTATGGGTATAATTGTTTTTTGTAATATTCTACGGTAAAGTTGAAGGAGCCGTGATCGGGTTTAGGCAATAGCCTACTCTATGAAGGGGTCAGGACTATGCCTTCTATGTCTGTTTAATGTAAAGTTCTTCTGAAATGATGGTAGTTTACTGATTTTGGTGTTTGTGGAGTGAAATTTATGGTTATTATTGAATTTTATAGTAATCTACGGTAAAGTTGAAAGTTGCGTTCGTACGGCTTTTTTTCGTTTTTTTTTTTGTGTGTGGGGGGGGGGGGGGCTGTGTTGCAAGTCTGTTAAGGGAATGTAAAATGTGTAACAATGTGAAGAAATACTTTCTGATAGCGAGGTTAATTTTTCCGTTCTTCTTCTTCTTCTTATTATTATTATTATTATTATTATTATTATTTACCGATAGCTGGCAAAACGAATTGCATTTTGAACTTGCTCTCTGTCTTCGCTTATTGTCGAAACTGGACTATTACAGGAGACGACTTATTTTATTATACTTGGGCACAGTAAAGTAAGTGGAGATGTCGAACTTATTAGCGCCTATGAGGATATCTTGCGGCGTTTTAACATGTAAAACAGGTCGCAAGGTTTTAAAAGTCTCGTAAGCGCCAATGCTAACTTTCATCACAGATCGGAGCCAGCGCTGCGCTGCGGCGGACCAGGCGTACTAGGCCAGTGATATCACTTCTTATTCTATTCGTTATGCCTGAAGTGTACAGAATAGCTCAGCCAAGTTTCATCGCAATGGGATGAATGGTATATGAACGCATGTGGGACTTTCTTCAAACAAACGCACGCCATTTTGTTGGAGCTACTCGTGCGCCATCTATTGTAAATTGAATTTACTACGCCTATAACTTTTCCGGGACTGTGCACAACAACTCACCAACATTTGATCGCAATCGGATGAATTGTATATGAACGCATCGTAATTACGCATTTGTTTAAGCTACTCGCGAGCTATCTATTTTGAAGTGGATTAACTATGCCTATAAACTTCCCGGAAGTGTGTACAACAACTCCCCAAAATTTGATCGCAATCGGATGAATGGTTTAAGAACGCATAAAAGACGGTCAGACATTCCTTTATATATATACTAGCTGTTACCCGCGGCTTCCCCCGCAAACACATTTGGAATCCCGTTATAACATTAGTTATATAGATAGATAAGCATGGGTCCTAGTGGAAAATAATTGTATCACCTGAAACCAAAAATGTATGGGACGAAAAAAAAACCATCAACATATCATGTTGGTTTCAGACCCTAAAAGACGTGAAAAATGTAATAAAAGTATAAAAAAGCTATTTTTTGAAATTTCATTCGAATCAATTTTTATGTCATTCCTGGGACTTAGAAAATTCCGTCCAAAAAGTACAAAATAATTAATAACTCCCTAAGTATTCGTCGTATGATGAAATAGCAAGAGACAAAAAAGATCTAATGTGTTATTGTCTACAACGTAGGCCATGTATGATTTTACATATTACCTGTTTTTTTTTTCACCCCTCCCCATGGGCCCTTTAAATTGGATTTATGAAAAAAAAAACTGTGAAACACCTATTTACTTATTTTTATGCTGATTTTTTCCCGCTGAGTTTCAAACTCCTCGCTTATGTCGTTTAAGAGATACACGCTCCGTTAAGAATCCTTCAACCCCCACTTTTCACCCCTTTCACTTCATAATATACACCACGTCGAAAACCCCTCAGACAGGTGTCTTCTTACTTTTAATGATGAGTTTATATGCCGAGTATCACTTCCCCAATCGGGAGATATTGCTATTCAATGAAATGCAGGTCTACCCCCTTAACACCTCATTAGAACCTGAATATCCAAAAATCCTTTCGTAGTGCGCGTCTGCGGCCCTTGAGGAAGCGGCTACCAAATTTCATTCCAATCCGTTCGGTAGTTTCTGAGATTTCGTGATGAATGAATCAGTGAGTGAGTGGTATTTGAGCTTTATATAGTAGATTTAAGTAGGGCTCGGATTGATATGCTCGATAAAATCTCCAGATATGCTCGAAAACCATGTGTTTTATGCTCGATAGATATGCTCGAAAAAGTAATTATATGCGGCTAAATATGCAGAACATGCTCGAAAAACACCGTTAAAAACTATAGAAATGAAAGTGAAACGAAAAAACCAATAACATATCTCTATATAGGAACATTATTTTGTAATTGTATGTATGATACACTGCGATATACTCGCATTCAAGTTTCAAGTACTGTATATATAATGAGAAGTTTTCTAATAAAAGTTACGGTTTAAAAGTTAATTTACGAAATGTTCAGAATTAGGCGAGTCAATGAAGTAGATCTGAACAAGAATTTTTTGTATGTTTTCAGTTTTGAATGATTTTCTTAAATCAGTCAAAAGTTTCAACGACGAGAACGATTTGTCGACGTCAACTGACACGAAAGGTAAATACCTGAATGATGCTGCTTCTTGTGCAGAGTAATTCGGAAAATCCTCGGACGATGCAGACTCGCCACGCAGCATCGTCCAACGCTGAACCGTGATTTCGAGCCAGCACCAACTCCTACTTTTGTTTCACGGTTTTCCCAGCCTCTCCAGGCCACGAGTCGAGTTTTCGGACGACTCCTTGTATTGTAGCGACCACTTCAACCAACTTCATCCCTCGCGATTCCAACTTTACGATGGCCTCAGGAATGGTGCTCCTGTAGGCTCATGTAAGAGATTCCTTAACATTAGGCATCACGTACTTAGAACTCGATAGGTACGTACGGATACGGTTACGAACTGAGAACTGAGAGTAGAATGCAGAAACTTCACTTGACCGGGTCGGATCTTCCACCTCTTCATGGGAAAAGCCACCTAAACAATACTGGTTCCCAAAATAGGCACACCACTATTATCTGAGGAGTCGCACTCTTATCCGGCAGAGGCCAATTATGGTGGGTGAATGACCTCACTAAAGGTTCTATTATTCGCACCAGATAGGCTTTTCATTAATTATTTCTGTTTTCGAACCTTAAGGATGGTCAGGGCCCGAATTCGGGGGGGGGGGGGGGGGGGAATTCGAAGAAAAACTATTTAGACGAAAACCACAAGAATATGCATGCACATGCTTCTATTCTGAAAACCGCGGTTTTATGCATTTATATGCTCCATAAATTTCAATTCTGTTGGTCCCAGATAGGTGAAAATACCACAGAAGGGCTTCTTTCAATGTGTACTATTCAGGAAAATAATATGCAAATATGCTCGAATCCGAGCCCTATATATAAGATATAGTTCGGTCCAATATATCAGTTACTGTCATTAAATATGACTTGTTAAAATATTTTATTTTTTCATCGCTGAAGCTTACTGTAGTTCGGAATGAATAATCCGTTGTTGAGAAAAATGATTTTAGTGACCTTGCTATGCAGTATATACACGCTTTGTCCGGTTCATATCAGGTCCAGCCATTCAAATCAGTACAGCAGTATGGGATGATACACAAGAGAATCTCTAAGCAGGATGTGTCCCCACTCTCGGCCCGTAAGTACCATTGAACAGCTTAAATTAGAACCATATCGAACTTCGTTTCCGTCTTCAAATAATAAAGGAAATTGCCACTATATGGCGTACTAGCATAAATACCCGTTCTTCGAACAGCCTTCGGTATTAATAACCAGACGTTATCAATTGAACTACTGTTGCAATGGTTAGCGGTTTGTGATTCCTGCATAAGTTTATCAGAGCGAAGTTAGTTTTCTGGGAGTATCACTGACACTGTTAATTTAAGGGCCTTAAAATGTAGTTTTCGGAGACCCTTTATAGACTCCCGAATTTTGTGTCTCACATTGAGAAGCGCAACATATGCTTTGGTCGTCCTATGATAATTTTTATATTTCGCCTATTTTAGCATGTAATTTGAAAAGTTTTTCCCTATACCCACCCTTCTATGAGAAGTACGGCGAAGAGTTTTGTAATATTACTAGCTGAAGTACCCGTGCTTCGCTACGGGTCATGAATAAATTAAAATGTGAAGGTAACAGTTAAAACAGGGGATAGGCGAGGTGCTGCACGGAGGGAGAGTAAAGGATGGAACATTTTGTCCAACTACACCGCTCGGCTTTGACCGTGTTTTATAGCACAAATTTAGGTTTTACTCGCTAACCGTTGGAGATACACGAACAGTGATAAGGACCTTTCGGATAGAAAATTACATTTTAAACTTTGTGTATATGCCATCAAAATTTTGCTATTTCTTAGCGTTCTCTTTTTATTTGAAATGGAAATATGAAAGTTTGAAACCAAAAGGTACAGTGACGTCACTAATGGTCGCCACACGGCCAACTAGAAATACTGGCCCTGGTGCGCTTTCATGACGTCAGCAATGTAGTGTTGTTGCACCACTTCCGTTAGGGTTATGTATGACGGAAACATGAACCGTATTATCTACAAGATGCTGAAATCACAGAATACGGTATTTAACCCATATATCAGAAAACACGCTGTAAAAAGCATTGACCCAAAACAACCATGGCTTCTGGCAAAACATACATGGTAATTACAACTCAAGTCTTACACTGATCAATCTTATGAAGTCCAATACTTAGCCACAATTTACTTATTTATTCATTACTCTGAGTAGAACCAGTAGATCACTTATCTTTAATCGTTGTAGTTGATCACAAGGTAATACTTTTCAGGAGTATGTTATCCTTCCCTGGCGGTTGCTTGTTAATTACGTGGAATTACTTGACGGTTACAAAGGTTATGAATAGTGCCGGACAATGTATGCATGTATAACTCTCATAGTTGAACGATTTACATAAATGTATCAAACGTTTATGTAATAGAACGATATTCACGAACACAATATTCTATGGTCTTCGTCTTACTGCCGGTGCGGTAGTCATCTTGTCTTCATCATTGAATCTGTATAAATGCTGGTATTCATTTACCACTTGTCTTCATTGAAGGTATTGATATGAGTCGTTAGTCAGTGGCGAGTTTATTCCGCAGATCTCTTCTATAAACGTATTAATTTCTGTTCCGCCCCTTCAAACAACATTAACTAAGTAATACTTTCACTGCAAGTTTCTTTGATCTAATTATACTCATGTCACTGCTCATGTCCACATAAGTTACTCACAACGAAGGTCACAGGCTCTACAACTCAACTTACTGTACTTGTTGCAGCTATTAAAGACACAACAAACGCTCGAATCCTTTTTCGCGTGGATTTTTGTAACGAGTAACTTCCACAATAAATAGGCTATCTATAGCTAGCGTAGTTTTGTAAACCTATACATAATAATTTATCGTGCTTGAAAACACACGAAACATCTAAACTGGGTCCATTTCAAGAATATTGATATAAAATATCGCATTTCTGCTGCTCATGAATTGCTCTCGACTCAAACGTACAAGCACCATGAAGCACTACATTGCCTACGTCACAAAAGGATTAGGTTTACGCGCCATGGCCTGTCTTTCTCGTTGGCCGTGTGGTCGCCATCTTTAAATAGTGCAAAGTATCGAAATCAAAAGTAGCCTTTATGTTAACCAGGTAAATCAGCTACTTCCATGTAATCTTTCATGTAAATCGGACCAGTGGTTCTTGCGTTATTGAGTAATACACAGACACACATCATCTCATTTATACGAGGGCTATTCCAAAAGTAAGGTCCGATTCGCCGTAAATATTTGAAAGCGGCGCCAAGGACAAAACACGCATGCGCGCCGACTCCTGGCATGCCTTGCGCGGCAAAAGCCGCCAGTAGTGTTGTGACTGTTGCTGTGTGCTGTTGATAGTGTCAGTTCACAATGTTTAAGACAATTCATCAGCCCGCCGATTGTGAAGTAAGGGCAGTGTACAGAATTGTGTCTGAACATTTGCATTTTCGAAAATTTTCGTCTGGAGTGTTGTTGTTGCATGACAATGCCAGACCCCATACTGCGAATGACACGCAAACTCTAATCAAGAAATTTGGATGGGAACAGATGGACCACCCACCAAACAGTCCGGACTTGGCGCCAAGTGATTTCCACCTGTTCCGCTACCTAAAGGAGTTTCTTGGCGGCAAGCGCTTCGACACAGATGATGAAGTGAAAGAAGCTGTTCAAGACTGGTTAACTTCGCAGGCGGCCGAGTTGTACGACTGAGGCATTCAAAAGCCTGTGGAACGATGTGACAAACGTGTAAACAAGTATGGAAATTATGTAGAAAAATAGAGAAAGACGTAAGGAATGTCAATAAAACAATTGTTTTGGAAACAAGTTTTATTTTGGATGTTTTTTTTTTTGACCGGACCTTAGTTTTGGAATAGCCCTCGTATATATTAGTATAGATAGGTGTATTGACACTCATGTTTTTTTTTGTAGTCAGTTTACCCCCTAGGCAAGCTTTTCCCTAGAAATATTGGTAACTGTCACATTTTCATGTGTGAAAATTTCTCTCATTTCTTCATCTTTCATCTGCATAGAAACGATGACAAATTTCTTTGATTCCTGGTTTTCGCCAATAGTATCGTTACATATATCATAGTGTACTGAAGTGAGAGGAGCCTTGGCTATAATAGTATAATTCGTTTATTTTTTATTTTTTTGGAAGCAATGTAAACAAACTACTCTTCTGATTTTGGTCTAGGCCTACACCTTATGCCAGGATGGTCCCTCGACACCTGCCCTAGTTACACACACTGCTGCAATAATCTGAATAACATAGGTTATCAAAGAGAGATCACCCAAGAACACAGGGTTGATTACTACTCCTGTAACCTACATACCAAACCTGTAAATGAATCAACTTGTTCTGAGCATGTGCAAGTAGAATTCCACCTAATTCTTAGTTCCAAGACCTGTTTCCGATATAATTCCATAATTTTTTAATTACTTTTAAATATTTGCTGTAGACCAGCTCATGGTGTAGTGGCTGCCATTCTTGGTTATCACCTGTGAGATCGGAGTTCGAATCCCGGTTCTGTGCATATGTGGAACAACAAATCTGTCAGTGAAAGATCGAGTGAATGAGGAATATCTAATTGCACTTTTGTAAAATGATTTTCCTTTCTTGATTTTATTGAAAATGGTGTGTACAATTTTGTTTTTAATGTTCTCAAGTCGGGGACTTTGTGTATGCCTATGGAACCTGCCGTTTTCCCCTGGCTTCCCATAAATTGTTTTTTTTTAAATAGAAATAAATAAATTTATTTATAATGTACATTGCATGTCGAGAGAGTTAGAACTGGGTATACCCAGCCTCGTGAGGCAAAACTGAAAAGAGGTGGGTTCAATTCTCCCTCAGTCATCGGTCATCCTAGAAGTGTTTTTCTGTGGTTTATCGCTTCTACCAATGCAAACGCCGGGATAGTTCCTAACGTAAGGCCATGGCCGTTTCCTTCCAAATCCTTACCAGTTACAAATACACACACTGCTATAAATGAAAAAATCATGATTCAAATTCTACGTACCTCACCCAAGTATTCGGGGCTAAGGACCACGATGTCCAAGCTCCTAAATGAAGTGAGTAAAACCTAGCTTTGCTGTTAGTATGTCGCTTTGTAGCAGTTCTGGTGTTTCTTCCGTCTCATTTACTGCTGCTTCTTCACAGGTGCAAGCTATCTCGAGTTAGGGCAGGGAGAGGTGGATGCTCCTGATTGCAGTTCTACCAGTTTTGAGCAAGGCGGACTAGTTTCAGAAGCTGCATTGAAGAAAGTAGGAAGGAAGAAAGAAAGAAAGAAAGAAAGAAAGAAAGAAGCAGGTGCATGTGGTAGAAAGAGAAAGGTATGAAGAGAAGGACGAGAGAACTGCCGCAGGCATGGGAAATGAGGACGGAGTAATGGTGGATATCAACAAGAGACAGGGTGTTGCTCTAAGAATAACTACTTCAAAGGTTCTTGGCCCCGATATTCTAATAGTTTATCATCGTGAAATCTTCTTTATGCACATTTTTTATTTATTACTAGATTTTAAACATGTATTCCTATATGTATCCTATATGAATGAGAGTTTTTAGAAATATTGGAAACGCAGTTATCGACAATGCGATTTAGAGATGGATTTGGCGATGGTTCCACTTCTTTGCGTGACATCTCTTTTTCGATCTCCCATGCCTCTCGACCTTCTTCGACACTATTAGTTATGTGAGGGTCATGATGTCCGTTTACCCGCCTTTTATGATCATTCTCTTCCTTTTTCCAATACATTTCTTCTTCGAACACATGACTTTGCTTCTTTAGGAAATATTGTAGATAGATATCTACTCCTTCACAGTCAACGTCAGCGAATTGCGAGTGTAATTCAGTTTAATTCCGCTCGTTGTAGAAGATGATTCGCAACAAAATTGAAGCCAATCTGTAGATCTCCTAATATTATGAACTATTGTACCTTGCAAGTTAGTATTATAGTGTACAGTATTTGCGTTTCATACAGACATGCTAGGCAGCATAAATTGGTTTTAAATTCATGTTACGTGAAATTTTTGTGGAGATTCATAGTTTCCATGTATTATGATCATTTAAAAAGTGCATTGTAGTTTTAATTGCTGGTTGTTCACGGATATCATGGTGTCGTAAATCCATGCTTGATATCATGTCTGCAATATCGTACATGTCCCCCCGGCAGCTCCAGAGTTAGCTGCTCTGTGTAAAATTATGGTGTTTGAAGCAATTTTTCAGTGTTGTCTTACTAATCGAAATTTAATGTATTTCAGTCGGTCAACACGATTGTACCCAATTAATTCACTTTCTAAACTTGCAGGAAAACTCTTCGTGTTGTGCCGATACATCGTGGTGTTAGTACTTGGGGCATAGCGTGTTTATATATTGCCATCTAGTTTCCTTTAAGAAAGTAGTCTATCAGCAGGCAGGGTGGGTTTTAGTTCGGTGGAAATCGTGTGAGCATTTTGGCGTACTATGTCTATATAGAACTTGGAGCAAAAATATAGGAATGGAATAAAAATCAGCATGTCAAGGACGAAAATGAGGTCGGAAACGATAGTTCCCAGACCGAACTACATCCGCATCGGTAAGCATTCAGCCTGTCTTTGCCAGGTAATCGGAAGGCGACTGGATTGTGTGTGTCGATTCGTTATAGATTGGATGGTCAATTATTTTTCCTCTGATTTGTGTACAACACTGGTTAACTACGGACACTGATATCATTATGACAGGCATTCATCCACTGGTTCATAGCGTCAAGTGAGATGCGATCCACCGATAGATGTATCCGATGGGATCTCTATCAGAGGGTAAAATTGGAGATAAGGGGAATGGAAATAACGAGGTGGCTTGCTAGTGCGAATCAGGGGGAGCAATAGCTAGAGTACTAGAAATAAGGTGAGAGCTGTCAGTTTCAAGTAAACACCTTGAATGTAAGATTCATAATGTCACAAGTGCAGAATTGGTTGTTGCTTGAGTCTTCAGTCTTTTGACTGGTTTGCTGCAGCGCTCCATGCCTCCCTGTCCTGAGCTAATCGTTTCATCTATATATAGATACCACACCCTACATGCGAAGCAATCTGTTTAGCATATTCTAACCTTGGTGTACCCCTACAGTTCTTGTCCTCGACCTTTCCTTCCATAACTAAGCTTGCTATTCCTGGGTGTCTTAGTATGTGTCCTACCAACCTATCTCTTCTCTTCATTAGCATTCGCCAGAAACATCTCTCCTCTCCCACTCGTCTTAATACCTCTTCGTTTGTAACCCTATCTACCCATCTGATCTCCACAATTCTCCTGTAACACCACATTTCAAACGCTTAAATTCTCCTCTTTTCCGCTGCACCAATAGTCCAAGTTTCACTTCCCTAGAGTGCTATGCTCGAGACAAGGGTTTTCAAAAATGACTTCCTAATACCTAAATCTATATTCGATGTCAACAGATTCCTTTTCTGTAGAAATGCTTTCCTTGCCTGAGCCAACCTACTTTTTATATCTTCTTTGCTTCGTCCATCACTGGTTATTGTGCTTCCTAAGTAACAGACGTCTCCTACTTCCTTTAGTTTCTCCCCTACCAATTTGATGTCCATAGAGGTTTCTGATTTATTGCGGCTGCATTCCAATATTTTTGTTTTACATTTATTAATTTTCATCATGAATTCTTTCCTCAAGATGGAGTCCATACCATTCAAAAACTCTTTCAAATCCGGAGGCGTGTCGGCCAAGATGACGATGTCATCAGCAAATCTGAGTTGAAATTATTTCTTCTTGAATCTTCACTCCCACTTTAAATTTCTCTCTAATTTCCTTCATTGCTTGTTCAATGTAAAGATTGAAAAGTATGGGTGAATTGGTAAGGAAGTGTTATTCCATGTTTGTGATGAGGTTCCAGGTCTTGACTTCCTCAAAAGAGCGCCCCTTGGTACTGCAAGATTTAAACGTTAAGTCCCTTAATGTGCACCCCTATTTAAGAGAGACAGAGGATTGTTTTCTGTAGGAAGCATGGCTGAAACTAACGAGTTAGGTTCTCCACACAACCACAATCAGGAGATTGGTTATCAGATTATTAGTCTCGGTGCCAGTTAATCGATTTGTAGTTTCGTGACGCAAGTTAACTTTCTAAACTTGCAGTATAACTCATCGTGTTGTGCCGATACTTCGAGGTTTGGTTCTTGGGCATAGCGTGTTTGAATATTGCCATCTATTGTCCTTTTTAGGCACTTCGAAAATCAAAATGGCATGAAATTTAATCATCTGCCACCTGTTGAATGGGAACAAGGTTGTTTTTAACTTCTTCCACTGTTTATGTTGCAATGTCATATCTCTGCTGCACGACGATCCTAGTTTTAAAGTTTGTTGCGCTTTTCTGTTCTAAAATTTTCATGCCGATATTCTCAATATCCGAATTCTTACATTGGCCATAATTTGTTTTGTATTCACGAAAGGTATGTCTAAAATGACACTATTAGTGCCAAATTCAGTGAATAAATCGGTACTTCAACTGAAGTTTCAATGCTCAGAAAATATATTCGTAATTCGGGCTGTAGATCGTCTAACAGGAATTTGCTTTTCATTCCCTTCCTCGCAAGAAGTACCGTACTTAGTTCTAGAAGCTGTAAGGCAGCCACCGAAGAACATGATTTCTATCGAAAACAAACTAAAACTGTGTCCCCCTTAATATGCCCGTCATATAAAGGGCAATATAGGCCTTATGGAAGACCTCTAATAGAAGTATATTTTCGCATCTCCTCGGCCCTCCCCTGTATTATCCTCTCAGATTTCCAAAAAGTCCGCGTTCCCAAAAAGTGCGCGTTCACACACTTACAGAAACATAGTTGTATCTACATAACTAATGATTAGGGCTAGAATTCTGATGATTTTGCATCTTTTTTTTTTTTTTTAAGACTGACACGGTGCTCAAATATATATATATATATATATATACATATGTTTCATGAAAGAATGAGTTCAATGCAGTCTATTTGTTAGGTCTTTTGCATTTTTTGCCATTTTTGAGGGATATGGCATTTTGGGGGAAATTTTTAGGTCATTTTGGTGATTTTTATACTATTTAGCTATTCTAATTCTGTATTTTACTAAATTTCCGTGTTGAATATTTTGTTTGATTTCATACAAGCATAACATATATTTTCCAGGAACCGGTACCCTCTTCCCCTATTCCCAAAAGTATGTGTATAATGGACTCGTCCATACAAGGAAGTACATTTGCCTCTCGCGTAGCGGGTAGAAGGCTACAGCTAGCAATGAGTCATTGAGTTCGTGGTATTTCTTCGAGCCGGAAGTGCTGTTCTATTGGACACGAAGTTACGATATGCCTTAAGTGAAGCAAAGTGTGTGTGTTAAACTAACACAATTTGTTTCGCAGTATGGAGAAAGGGTCTTCAACACTGGCGGGACAATACTTTACTGCAAACTTTGTGACGTGAGAGTGGCCGCTGTAAAAACATGTGTTCTGCAACGACTTCAGGATGAAGGAACATTACTACAACAGAAGCTTCTTGGAGAAACCCATTCATCCTTTTCACCATTCTTTGAAGAACTGTGTAGAGTGTTTCTTTGTGCCGATATCCCATTGAGTAAGTTAAACAACCCTAAATTGAACATTCTTAGAGAAGCACACAGGCAAATCCATACCGGATTCCTCTACGTTAAGGAAAATCTATGTTAGACGACGCTATGAAAAAACTTTGGAAGAAATCAGGAAAAGAGTTGGAATTTAAAAAATCTGGGTATCGGTGGACGGGACTACAGACTCTTCAGGACGATATGTAGCTAACGTGGTGGTAGGAACACTGGACGAGGATGTTCCAGGGGAACACTTTCTACTCTATTGTGAGCATTTATAAAAAGGGAACTTCTCAACAATCAGCAAAGTTCTTGATAAATCGTTGGCATTGTTGTGGTCTGATGACATTCGGCATTACAATGTGTTGCTCTTAGTAACGGATGCAGCCCCCATGGTCAAGGCTACTAATTCGCTTCGTGCTCTCTACTCTAAAATGGTGCATTTAACTTGTTTGGCCCACGCGTTATACCGAGTCGCGAAGGAGGTTCGCGGTCATTTTCCAGAAGTTGACCTATTGATAGGATGTGTGAAAGAGATATTCTTGAAGGCACCCCCTCGAGTTTCAAGTTAGAAGCTCCAAACATTCCACTTCCTCCTCCCGTTTTGACAAGATGCCCAGCCTGGATTGAAGCCTGCACGTATTATAGCGAGAACTCACAAGTGGTGAAACAAATCGTGGATTCATTTAGTAACGTTTCTTACTGGGGTGAGTGACTGATGATAACCACAACAAGTCCCACATTTGAACGGCAAGTGTAACGTTTTCTCTATCCCTTCTACTCTGGCTAAGATATATTAATTGAATGGGCGCCAAGGCCTCAACACAAATTTGAAACCTAAATTTATATTTATCAACACCTAGCTTGGGTAGAACACATTTATAACTCTTCACACTCAGACCGTGGTATGATGGAATCATTAACCCAGATAACATTTGCATTGGGAGAAGGAATTTGGTTTATATCTAATGCTACCTACTGAAATCAAAGATTGCGTTTTATAAAAAGGAATTTAATAGTATAAAACAAGTTAGTGGCAATTTTAATAATAATAATAATAATAATAATAACAAATGGAGCTTCAAGATTTAGTATTACCACCAGAAAATTACGTGAAATTGGAGTCGGATGAATGACTGAATTTAAGATTATTACCAAGCTATGAAGTTATTGAAATTGCGATTATAAAAGAATGAAAAGAGAGAGATTTTGTAGATATGCGTCTTTAGCGCTCACCCTCAGAGATTGTTTCTCCCTCGTACATGTTGTTTCAAGAGAGATTGCTGTAGACTCTCGTGCGGAGTCATCTTCTTCGTTTCTTGTCGTAGTCGAATGAATATTGAAGTTCATTACTGTTAGTGGTGGATCAAAATCCGATCGCCACTTACACGGTCTGCCTTTTCACAACAGCTCGTATAATACCCATGACTAACTGGTCAGTGGAGTATTTCAGTACAATGTAGTTCGCCATTGAACACAAGAACTAAGTCCGTAGACTAATGCGAAGAATATAATGTTCAAAGTAACGGTCCGACCATAACGGAACCAAAGAATTAGTACGTCCTCTTCGGACCAAAGTTACAAAGTAAAAGTTCCCTCTTCACTGCGCGCGCTCACTATGTGCACTCGCCGAATCCCCTCTCCTGTGCCGTCTCCCAGTGGTCCGGTCTCCTCTGATTGGCTGTGACCCCACGCGATACTTACCGCTATAAAGTTCATTGCACTCTGTAAATTTTCCGTTCCAGTCCAATTCGCCTTTTCTTGAAACAGCCAGTTGTAAATGTTCATCGGTTGCATAATCTATTCTCGACAAGATTATTCCTGTAGACGTACCTTCCGATGACTCATCTCTCTCTCTCTCTCTCTCTCTCTATATATATATATATATATAAGCCCTAACTGAATAAAATCCGAAAACTTCGCAATCATATAATTTACTGTGATAATCGCTATCGGAATAATCCGCTTGATAAAACCTATCTGCATGGTTATAAGATTTAAAAGAAAGCTCCAAAAGAAAATATGACATTAATAATAATAATAATGAAAAATGAAAATCCACAGCCTGCTTCCAGTCTCCGACCGGGTCAGGAATGGAATGAATGAAGTCCCCATCTAGCGGCGAGTATATGAATTGTGCCGGCTGCCGAGGCCTGACGCACTCCTCTGGGGCAATGATTAAATGAATGACAGATGAAATGAAATGATAGTGGAGAGTGTTGCTGGAATGAAATTTTGACAGGGAAAACCGGAGTACCCGGAGAAAAACCTGTCTGCCTCCGTTTTGTCCAGCACAGATCTCACATGGAGTGACCGGGATTTGAACCACGGACCCAGCGGTGAGAGGCCGGCGTGCTGCCGCCTAAGCCACGGAGGCTAATAATAATAATAATAAATTAAATTAACTTGGCTGAATAAGTTGCTGCGTTTAAATAATCATTAAATAGCTTCCATCTGACTTATGTCAGTGGCGTAAATACCCTTCGAAAAACGGGTTACAATTTGACAGCACTGATGCCGCATCAAAGCAGCGCAAAATCTTTTGGCAGATAGTGAAATTATAGGGAAACTTGCTTACATAAAAGCAAATTTTGGATTTCTTCCTACTACCATAACCGCTCTGGAAAAGTAGGAAATGCCGCTAGTGCAGCTGTTACTACATGTGCTGAAAGTGGTGAATGATTTGGATCGTGCGTGTGGCAAAGTGGGACAAGCTGTGTCTGAGAAGATGACATCGCGGCGGAGCTATGGTGCTCTCAGAAGTGGGATCCAGCGGATTGGTTGGCAAGACTCTTCAACCAAATAGTCAAAGAAGGACGAACGCCACTTGATTGGCAACATAGCATCACGATACCTATCTTCAAAAAGAAGGGAAGTCCAGCCGAGTGTGCTAATTACAGACCAATTCGACACCTCTGTCACACCATGAAGGTCTTCGAGCGCATTCTTGATAAGAGGATACGTGCAATCACCCAGCTGACCAAAAACGAAGCTGGATTTGTGAAAAATTGCAGCACAACAGATGCAATCCACGCCACACGGCTTTTAGTTGAAAAGCATCGTGAAAAGAATAAGCCGTTGCACCTTGCTTTCTTAGATCTCGAAAAGGCTTTTGATCGTGTACCGCACGACTTGATCTGGTTGACTCTCCGACAACATGGCATCCCAGAATACCTTGTCAACTGGGTACAGTTGCTCTACGCGGAGCCAAGAAGTTACGTCCAAGCCGCCGCAGGAGCGTCGGAAAACTTCCATGTAACAGTTGGTGTTCATCAAGGTTCGGCCCTGTCACCATTGCTGTTCATTATGGTCATGGACACGGTTACTGCAGATCTACAACAACCGTTACCTTGGACCATTCTGTACGCTGATGACGTTATGTTGGCCGCTCAAAACAAGCTGGATCTCCAACATCAAGTCCAGGAATGGAGTGATCGTTTAAGTCAATATGGCCTGCGGCTTAACAAAGCTAAAACAGAATATATGACAACGGATGCTGGAGAAATCGGAACAATCCAAGTCGACGGCGATGATCTGCCTCGAACGACAAAATTTAAGTATCTTGGCTCTACGATAACTGTTGAAGGTCGTCTCACCGAGGAGGTCAACATATGAATTAATGCTGCGTGGATGAAGTGGCGAACAACGACAGGTGTCATGTGCGATCGCCAGATGAAAGACCACCTAAAATCGAAGATTTACCGCACTGTCATTCGTCCCGTAGCGCTTTATAGTACCGAATGTTGGCCGACCACGAAGGAAGCAGAACGTCGGCTAAGTGCCATGGAGACCAAGATGCTTAGATGGACAGCAGGCATTACTAGGTTGGATCACATCCCCAATCAAAGAATAAGGGAACGATTTGGTATCGCAGCAATCAGTAACAAAATGCGTGAGGGTCGTCTGCGATGGTTTGGGCATGTGCTACGGTCAGGAGCGGACACCATTGCAAAACAGGGCTACACACTGGAGGTCGCCGGGAAAAGACCAAAGGGGCGACCGAGACAACGTTGGGCCGAAACACTGCACAGGGATTTGAAAGGCGTCAACCTTCATCCGGACATGGCCCATGACCGAGTAAAGTGGAGTCAGCGGACTCAAATAGCGGACCCTGCCACGAGGTGGGACAAACGCTAAAGCAAAAGAAGAAGAAGAAGAAGAAGAAGGTGCGTTCAAAAAGTAACGAGTCGGAGGCATAATTACAGAAACCAGTATCTGTATGTTAGAAGTAATGGCCCTGGCTGTTGAGGCGGTGAATGGCTGTCTCATAAAATTCCCTGGGCTGCGATGTGAACCTGTTCCGCACGTACAGCTGGACGTCGGCGTCCGAGGTGCATCGTTGGTCCCGCAAATCTCTTTTCAGGGGACCAAACATGGCGTAATCACAGGGAGAGAGGTCTGGACTGTATGGAGGGTGGCCGAGAATCTCCCATTTGAATTTCTGCAGGAGTGCCGCGGCTGTGTTGGCCGTATGAGGTCGTGGAGCGACCATGGCGGCTATGGCGTTCACTGTCACTCGGCGGTCCTGGGTAATGAGTGCATCAACCAGCTGGACGTTGTCATCGGTAATGCAGGGGGGTCATCGGTAATGCAGGGGGGTGCCACAGACCGGGCATCATCGGCTAACGACACTCTTCCTTCACTGAAGCGCTTGTGCCACGCCTTGACCATTGCAAGGGACATGCAGTGTTCGCCGTACACTTGCGACATTCGGCGATGATTGTCAGTTTCCCCTACTCCTTCCGATGTCTGAAACCGAACACCTCTTTGCTCTTCGGTTGACGCCTCCTTGTCTTTGTTTGCAATGCGACTGACAGCGTTGGACGATTGATGCATGCTGCTGCTTGCTTTGTATCGTCACGTGTCGGGCTGTGACCTTCCACGCTCTGGTCGGAACCACACCTCGTTACACACGCCACGATTAGCCGATGTCGTCACCGGTTTGCGCATTCCAGCCTCTGGCTCGTTACTTTTTGAACGCACCTTATATATTACAGTATTTAAAATAGGCGCGGCTGGTGATACAAGGCTCTCAGGCGTAGCCTCTCTTGATAGATTCTATAGAGATATCTCTTTAAGTTAATACGAGTAAAATAATTTATAATTTAATTAATTATAAGCATTTTTAAATTTCATTCAGCCACAACAGTCAATATATTTGAAACTATTAACAAATATGTTCTTCAGATGGGTAGTAGCTACGCGTGCGTATACGTGTCGTATAAGTAGAGTCCCGGATTTTTTGTTTTAACGATAACCGCGAAATATTTCAGCAAACATATGTTAGTTGGTTGGTTCCTCAGTTTAGGGGCTGCGACAACTAGGTCATGTAGCCCCGTGCACTTTGGGCGTGTGTATAATTTGTCTGATAACCGGTGTTAATTGTGATGGCTGTATTAGTGTGTGTTATCTGTGATTCAGGTAAGGACTGCAGACGATCATTTTCACGTAGTTCCTACTTTTGCTACCAAATGCTACCGTCAACGACACATACAGTAGCTGCGAACTTGGTTACTAGATGCAACCGCAACCGGCACCTGGCGGCGAACGTTGAAACTTAATAGAGCGTTATTCAAATTTAACGTAGAAATTTAGCTTCACACTATTGTTTTTAGTGGAAGGTTCTTTTACATGCCATAAATTTATGACATGGGCCCGCCGGCTTTACTTCCCCTCCGAATGAAGGCATACTGAGGGATTTTAACGCTCTTAAAAATCCGACGACTACGGCCGGGTTGAAACCGCGATCTTGGGCATCAATGCTCAACATGCTACCAACTACGCCACTGAAGCCGTCAATATAAAACAATAATATATTTTCCCCAAGTATGCTATTTTTGTCGATATTGAAGTCGCGAAATAAAGTTATTTTGCGAAATGTGTTATTCTCTCCTTAATAACGAAATGCTGGTAATAGGATTTTCGGTCTTAAATACTGTATTAACTTAAAATTAATTGAAATAGTTCCATTATCTGTCGTTTGATAGAAAAAAAAAAGAAAAGCTGCGAAGGAGGCTTTCTGCCTACTTACAAGGGGAGGATACGATGCATGGGTCACCGATTCGAACCATCTTTATTACACTTGTAGGGCATGCCTAGGCGTATACCAGGTGCAAGTAGTAAGGTGCGCTTCTCAGCCGATTCCGAGAAATTAATTATAAATTATTCGTAATTGCTGTATGGCGTTCATCTGCGCTGTACGTAAACATGAAGCCAAGAAGCGCGTGGTGCAGTGGGAAGATGCCTGCTTCGTGAGCGTGGGATCACTGGATCGAATCCCATCGTTGAGCCTTTTTTTTTTTTTTTTTTGTAAACGTAGGCAATTCGTACAACTGTAGGTGTCGTGAATAATGTTCATTTTGCAGTCAATTGTAATAAAGTGTATTGTGAGCAGGAAAAAGGATTCTGAAATCATCGTATGGGGGTCAACGTTTGTGACATTAGATACTGGGCAGTATCGGCATTGCAAATGCATTGGTATTATACATGGTCAGGTGTATTCTGTCATATATATACATTTATACGTTGAAGGCCCAGTCTGTTCCGTTCATTTCACGTCTGTAAACCATCAGACCACCCCGTAAGCAGTGACTCTTGCTATGGGTATTGGTTCCAAAAAAAAAACAAAAAAAAACGACACGGTGGGATTCGAACCAGCGATCCCGTGCTTACGAAACAAGGCTCTTACCACTGCACCACGCGCTCGTTGGATTTTTACTAGCGTACAACGCACATAGAAGCCGCACTGTAATTGCAATTAATTAATTACTCGGAAACAGCTGAGAAGCGCATCTTACTACTTGCACCTGGTATACGCCTGGTCATGCCCTACACGTGTACTAAAGATGGTTCGAATCGGTGACCCATGCATCGTATCTTCCCCTTGTTAGATAGGCATACTAATCTGCGTCCTGAAGTCATAGAAACAATGCTCTGCTTACCTTCGGGGACAACATAAGTTTTACGAGTTAGTGAGAAAAGGACTACGTTATGGTTGTAATGAGTATTTGTTGAAGTAGCCTAAATGTTATGTTAGGTCTCACACACAGAAAATATTTCGTTATTCCCCCAAAATGGTTGTTGTTTAACCAAATCCGTACACCGTACACACAGTTGTCAAGCACACTCAACCCTCACTTGTTTTTACTTCACCGCTATGGATATTTTATTTCACCACTTTGAACATTTCATTTCACCGCTGTGGAGCCTTTTATATTACCATAAATCAGGGTCCCTACGTATAAGAAATGCATTAAACCATCATGTCACTACTCTCTGAGATAAGCTGGTCAGTTTCTACCTAACTATGAATAATAGCACCACACACTGATGCAATTTAATTTAAGATCGTACTACTCGTTCCTTTTTTCTTTACTCTATATTTGAGGCCTAAACTCGGTATTCTCAGTTCAGAATCCGATATTACTGTCGACCAAAATATTATGTGCACTCGAGTTTGAAGGTTGTTTGTGAAGTAACCAATACATCTACATAAAATCCAATAACATCATTTTCGTCGTTCTATTTTACGTTAGTTCATGTAGGTTTTGGAATTTTAAATTTATATTTTAATATTTTTTATCGCAGTTGGAACACACAAAGTGTCCGTTTTTAAGCGTGTTTATACCATGCGTCACATTTAAGAATTATTATCTCACAAACCCGTCATCAGATCGAATCCGAATTTTGAATGTTGTATAACTGGTTTATTAATTTCAAAGTTTTGTGTGTTCAAGAACGAAAGTTATCATTTTTGAAAGGTAACTTTTTCTCGGCTTGGGGTGGTTTGAAAATGTAGTTATTGGTTGCGTTGTAATCCTTATACATCAAAAAGTTATGCTTTATGACTGTGAAATACGTAAATTAATTCTTTTATTTTATATCGGTTTGTATTTGTACGAGAAATTAAGACATGGTTCACCAGCTAGCCGCTCCGGGAAATGCTGTACAGCGTTGCTGATATGGAGCCCATCACTTCGGAGCAAGACGCGCCATAGCGCAGCAAATGCAACGCTGCGTAGTCAAGGCTACTATTGTTACTGTGGAGAGAGCGGTGGGCATAATTTAGACAGGGACCGGTGTCGGACAGCTGCCCAAGGCTCGGTCAAACAGGACGCGAGTTGTGTTTGTTAATTAGCTCAAACAATCATATCTATTTCAATCGCAACGTATCAATCATAACTGTACACATATTAACCTTTGTGCCATCTGAATAGTACAATTTTCACACTTCTGTAGACTATAACTTTGGAACGGTAAGGCGGAGGAAAAAAATGTTTCAATAAATGTTGTGGACAATTTTGAGAGGAACAAATTTCTGATTCGCTCTTTTGTGAACAAAACATTTTTTCTCGGACAAAAAGTAAAAAAAAACCACGCTTTTTTTTGGAAACTTTGGCGCCACCTAGCTTCTGCATTTCAAAACGTATGACATGACCTCAATGAGACGAATATTGTAGGTGACAATGTCCTCTACATTTTTTGTTCAAAAAACTTTTCTTTAAAATACGTCAATTCCTAGAAAAACGCTTTTCAATGTTTTTTTTAGTTTTCCGACAAAATGATCGTGCAAATTATTCTAAAATTCAGAGTTAAGCTTTTTTTGTGCCTTTCTAACGATTTACAAAAAGCCAACCATAAGCACAGTTTTGGGAACAAAATGTTTTTTTCTGTGCAGCTGTCCTGTACTACAGGTACTCTGAGAAGATAGTAGTAACAGATTTTTTGTGAAATAGGCAAACTATGAGAATAAAGCCTGAATGTTTAACGAAAAGGGAAATGGAAGGGGGGGGGGGGATAATTAGGTGTAAAAACAAGGAATTGTAATAATTAGGAAAAGAGGAACATTGCCTCTTTTGTGGGAAAGTTGAGTTCAGGGCATCTGATCAGATAATGCACTGAAATTAAGGTTATAAGAGCAACGTTGGTAGACGAAGAAGATATAGACAAATTAGTGTGTGGAAATGAATATTGCACATTAATGAAATTACTAAGTAGAGAATGGAGGAAGCTAGGTAAATTAGCGAAAGCATTGAAAGTTGTAAGGGGAATAAGAGATTGGAAATTGAAAGAGAAACACAGCGAAGATGCATATAAGATAAATATGAGTGAAGGAGAAGGTATTGCTAAACAATATTTAGTCGAGGATGACCCCTGTCTACCATATGAACAAGATAGAACAGACATAATAGCGGTCATTTATGTTTCCTTTACTATAACATGCTATGCTATACTATGTTACTGTATATCCCAATGTACCAAAAGATTCTTAGTTGCAAAATGTTAAACAAGTTGAGATGGCAGTTAGCTTATTTGAACTTACTGTATTTTTTTTTTCTTTCTCAAATTTCATTGTTGTTCATGTTTTTATGTTTGTGTTTTAATTTCTTAACTTTCTCAGCATGTTATTTGTACTAGGCTATTAAGTAATTAATTTATAGTCGCATGTAGCGAACTGAAAGCCTCCGTGGCTTAGGCGGCAGCACGCCGGCCTCTCACCGCTGGGTCCGTGGTTCAAATCCCGGTCACTCCATGTGAGATCTGTGCTGGACAAAACGGAGGCAGACAGGTTTTTCTCCGGGTACTCCGGTTTTCCCTGTCAAAATTTCATTCCAGCAACACTCTCCACTATCATTTCATTTCATCTGTCATTCATTTAATCATTGCCCCAGAGGAGTGCGTCAGGCCTCGGCAGCCGGCACAGTCTATATCCTCGCCGCTAGATGGGGGCTTCATTCATTCCATTCCTGACCCGGTCGGAGACTGGAAGCAGGCTGTGGATTTTCATTTCATTTTTCATGTAGCGAAGTGTGCTTGCAGTAAATAATACACTGTCAATTGGGCAATCCTAGATTGGAGACGGAGGGAATTCTAATTTTTTCTCTGAGGTATCTACTGTAGTATTCTGAGCCACGAAGATCTCAAACATTTTTTTATTATTATTACATTTTTCTACCAAAATGAACTGACCATCGAACTGAAGAATTGACGTTTGCAACTCATAATCTCAACCCTCCAGTATAAATCAGTGTTATTGTTTAATCAGTTTAATTAATACTAGCGGACCCGTGCGAGAAATCTCGCATGTTCATAAGCCACACTTTCCCCAATAGGTTTATAATAAGAGACTTAAGGAGAAAGGTTGTTATGTTTTTATTTGAACCAAATTATTATAGAACACTATTTACGTTTCAGGCGTCCCTACAGCCAAAATGCGAACTGAACAGCAATGATGTCGCGTATTTTCAGGTAGCAACTGTATTTGCAAATCGCACACTTCTTACAAAAATTTATATTGACAGCTTAGCCGTAACATTCACCGGTTATTCAATATTTTTGAAATTATACGATTTGAGTACTCATTCCTTTAAATTACCGTTTCTGAAATTCATGCAAAATGATAAAGGAAAGACCTCAGAATGTTAAAATGACCTGAAACAGGCGTCACAGCGGCCAAAATGTGAAGTGGACAGCAATTACGGAACATATCTTCCTGCAGCAACAGTATATGCAAATCGCACACTTCGTACAGTTTTTTTAAGTAATTTTTTAAAGAAATTATAGTTATTTATGAGATTAGAGTGCAATGCGTCACTGGTAATGTATATTCTTTCATTTCAATGCTCATTTTCCACGATCGGTCGCTTGTGAGCGCCACAGGAGGAATACATACTACTGAAATAATATATATGATAATTATTGTTATAATAAATACTATTTTTATAGTATTCTCGTGATTTGTCAGCAATAATTACTCCGTAAGTTACTTATCCCTTGCAAACTACTTAATTTTCGGCACTAACTGATTCTTTTTTTAAAAATCTCCCTCTTCCCTCCTGTGCCGTATTCTCCTCAGGTCGCTGTCTATGACACTTGCCTATCCCATGTTTGTCACTTGAGAAACGAGCGCTGATATAATAATATAGTAATGTTATCCCGCTAAATGCAGGTGACCTCTATGTTCTGCCCCTTAATCGATCACAATCATTGCCCTCCAAAACAAGGGATCTGGTTCAACACCATGAACAACGCTTGAGTGAACATTTGGTGCTTAAAAACACATTTTTTAACAATTCTTTTTAAGTGAGTGATCGGTGTCCCCTCTGCTGATACGATTTTTATGTTTGTGGGATGAAATAGGGTCGTGACTGGGCTGCCGGTAGTGCGCGGACGATTGCGTGGCTTGAATGGTAAGTGAATTGTCTTAGTTGCCCGCACACTCCCGATTTCGTGCCAACTAGGGTACTTGACCATTCTGTCTCCTGAATACAAATAGCCGAATATCCTTCTCCGATACTAGAACAATCCAGCTGTAAGATTTAACCTACCTTAACTTGACAATTTTTATCTGTACGTCTTGCCGTTTGGTTTTGCCTGCTTTGGCTTGAAGCTGTGTTGATGGCCCTATTTACAGTGTGTTTCGGTTTCTTAGGCCAGCGATTATAGTTTTTTTTTTTTTTTTCAAAGAATATTGAATCGTGTCCGTGCCAGGCAAAGTGGACAAGTCAAAGCTAAACTAATCCTTATTCTCAGTTCTATGTTGTATGTCTACCCCTTATTATTCCCGTTTCCAACGGAGTCGGGGATGAAATGCGATGAAATTCTAATGTGACGGATGGTTTTTACGGCCGGATGCTCTTCTTGACGCCAACCTTATGAAAGGAGTTGGTGAGATGAAATGAATGAAAATAAATGAAACTGGGCAAGAATGTGGAAGGAAGCGGCCGTGGCCTGTCAGAAGGTACCGTCCCAGCATTTGCCTGGAGTTGAAAATGGTAATAACGATAAATGATGAATCAAATCAAACACGTTTGCATGTAACACGTACCATTTGGGGATTTTGATAATTTCTCTCTTCGTTCTGCTGGTACGTGCTGCAAATGTTACCAACATGGCTACATATTAAGACTTTTATCAGACGGTAAACATGTCAAGTGTTATCTTAATTTACTTGCTTAATTTTGTTTCTTAATTGTGCAAGCACCGCCGTGCCCCCCAAGTCATTCCTCCTTCCTATTCCAAAACTTCTCGGCGTTGTATCATTCTGAAGTTAAACGGCACATTCTTAAATTTAGAAAAGAACGGCCTCACTAGTTGTGTCACGGTAAAGTACATCTACTGGATGTTCCGACTAATAATGAAGTTTCTTTCGCAACTTGCTTTTATTTTTTGAGGCAAGGGGTCTAAAACAATCATCTGTCAAAGATAGCAAGTCAAAATATGTCTGCTCTCGGAACTCTAGTGAGAATCCCGTGTATTCCGGGCTTGTGTGTTTTAGGCCTACCGGTCAATATTTCAGATGCATGTATGTAAACCAACATCAAAATCATTATTCAGTACATTTGTTCGGTAGGAATAAGTGGATTCAGGTTGTATGAAGCAATATCCCATGTGGTTTCTGAAATTGAATAACAATATGTCTTCATACAATGTCATCATCATCAGGTTACAGTTCCAGTTTCCCGGGTACTGTTGATAAGGCTCCTCCATTCCATTCTGTTCATTTACACTTTGCTCTCCATGATACAATGTCATGCCATTACATAATGATACATTCTCGGCCTCCGCCGGTAATGAGGAATGATGCATGTACGAGTACCGGTACCTAATGTTCAAGAAACATATAAGTCCTTGATTTTGTAGGGTATTCCTTAAAAAAAACTGCTGTGAATTCAGCATAGTTAGACCTAAAGTGCAGCAGGGCAGTTTGCAGACGGATTAGGATTAAAATGCCCAATATAAGGAACTTGGGGAGAAATAAAGGGAAATGATTGATGAGAAATTCTCAAGAGTAAATGGTAAAGAATTGTTGGACATAGAAATAGAGTGGTCTGGATACAGGGAGGCAGTACTAGAAGTAGCAAAGGCATGTCTTCGGACAATAGAGTGTAAAGACAGGAAAAAGCGCACATCCTGGTGGAATAACATAATGGAGTTGATTGTTTAAAAAAAAAAAAAGCTTACAAAAATGGCTCCAAACAAGGAATCCGCCGGACAGAGAGCTGTGTGTAGTGGAAAGGAGCAGAACAAATAATAGTAGAGTCCGAAATGAAAGTAGCAGTGTTATAAAGTCTCAGTAATGGAGGAAAACTAGAAATGATCAGTATTCTGGATAATTCAGCGAAACTCATTGTAGATACCTAGGAAACAGAGAAGATGGCAGGAATATGTGCATGCGTGAAGATCGACTATACTATACTACTGTCAAATGCCACCAGATGCTGTTGCTGCTCCTGTGCGCTACCTATGGGAAGCCGTCAGAGGATCACTTGGAAGATGGAATGTGGTCTGCAGCGATGAAAGCAGATGGTCGTTGGCGCGTTCAATGTAGACCTGGTGAGCGCTGTCTCGTAGAGTGCATTCGTCCATGACACACCGGCCCCACCCCAGGCCTTATGGTCTGTGGTGCGATAAGCTAAAACTCGCGTTCACCTTTGGTGTTTGTGGAGGGAACGCTAACCAGCGCTCAGTACGTGCAGGATGTTGTTAGACCCGTTCTTTTGCCGTTCTTGCAACAGGAAGCGGATGTGTTGTTCCAATAGGATAATGCTCGCCCACACACTGCTCGTGCTATTCAACGTGCACTGCAAGCCGTGGAGCAACTTCCCCGGCCAGCACGATCGCCGGACTTGTCACCAATCGAGCCGTGTTGGACATGATGGGCCGATAAGTGATTCGTGTGACTCGTCCACCCATATCTCTTACTGAACTGTGTGAACAGGTCGAGCAGGCGAGGAATAACGTATCCCAAGTCAGTATTAGCCATCTGTATGATCGACTGGATACAAGAGTCAGTGCCTGCATTGTCGCCCGTAGAGGCCACACCTCGTACTAATATGGGTGTTTCAGCATGGGTCGATACCTGGTATCTCTGAACCGCTTGACCTATTGATCTGTAATCCTGTATGTATGTTCGTTTTTTTGCGTATGGCTTTTTTTTAGTGCCGGGAGTGTCAGAGGACACGTTCGGCTCGCCAGTTTTGTACCTGCTTAGAGACGGACACCCAATGGATGAGCTACAAGTACCGTTGGGGAGGAAAGTTGGAATGGAAGGTCGAGGAGTTAGAAGGTAGCGGCTGTGGCCTATAGGTAGGGACCAACCCCGGCATTTGCCTGGAAAGAAGATGGGAAACCACAGATCATCCTCAAGGTTGCCGGCGGGGGGATTCGAACCTCCTCGCCTCCCGGATGTGAGCGACTGCCAGGAGTTATAATCATTTCATGTACTCCGTATGCATAGTTGCCACAATAAATCTTGAGAGAATTGGTAACCTCTTAAAGGGTGGCCCAATTTTTTTCCGGCAGTGTATAATTGTAATTCTCACCTGGCTGTACTTTTATGAATTGTGCTAAATTTAATTGGGAAATCTTTTTCGTATTTTAAAATGCTGAAGTTTTCACTGTTTTAAGTTGACCACTCGGTGGTATAGCGGCTAGAATTCTTGGCTGTCGCTCCGGAGTTCCGGGTTCGATTCCCGACTCTGCCGAGCAATTTAATTATGGTCTAAGGGAAGGAATGGGGTACGCTCGCTTAGCCTCATGAGGCAAAACTGAGGTTCAATACCCACCTCAGCCATCCTGGAAGTGGAAGTGGTTTTCCGTGGTTTCCCCCTTCTACTAACAAGGGCACTCTGGAAACTTCTACCCCCACCGGATTGTAATTGGCAGAGGATACTCTCTGAAGGTCATACTAGGTTAAAAAAAATATCTCAAATTAACATTAAGCCTCAATTTAAAGCGATTGAAAGGTCGCCGAACAGGGAGTCAGCGCGTGGAAATGGAAGGCTGGCGGTTGCCTGGTTGCTTCGACAAGGCAGCATGCGGACAATTGCCTTCCCTGTTTCGCATAGTTCCAATCGCTTTAAATAGAGGTTTCATGTTTGAGCCGATTGTTTTACCTCTATCGTATAGACTGAGTGACCTTCCAAGACTATCCTCTGCCAATTACAATCCGATCGGGGGGAGGGGGAAGCTACCGGATTTCCCTTGCACGTCAGGACCCATGGCTGAGGTGGCAATAGACTCCACACTCGGATCAGTTATCCCCACAAGGCTGAGTGTTCCCCGTTCTTTACACCAGCGTTAAAATGTATTGGCTGAGCCGGGAATCGGACCTCCGGAGCGAAGTGGCCAGCAGTGTCAGGGATTATACGTATATATTAAGAGGATATTCCACTCATTCGAGTTTTGGCTCTTGAGCTCAACTAAACAAGAATATCTGTGCAGTTATCGTACCAAGAGTGCGATCATACTCTGTACAGTCTATTTTGTATTGCGTGTAACATTTTAAAATTACAGAGAAAAGTTGTCTACGGGTTACTAAAATTGTATATACTTCTTCTATTACGACTGCCGTTTGTATGCTGCAAATGCTTCGGGAACTTGATTCAAGTCATACCCTTTACTTGAGTATAATTTCGAATTAAATATTTCATTTGAAGGGAGGGGGGCGCTTGGGCATCGTGGTTATTCAGCCCCGTGTACGTGAATATAATTATGTCTGATAACCTGTTGTAGTGATAGAAGCCGTTTTTCAGTGTTACCTAATTCTAATAAAGCAAGTTTTTCAGTTGGTCAATACGAATTGTGCCCAATTATTTAGGCTGGAAATAAGTATTTACATACCCTACAAACTAACACACTCTTTATGCACAAATAACCGGTGTTATTGTGATCTGTTTATTTGTAATTTAGGTGATAATTGGGAAGGAGGCAGCCCTTGCATTAAGTTAGAACCATCCCGGCATCGTTGGAGTAGAAGTGTGAAACCGCGGAAAACCACTTCCGACCTCTTCTCAGTTTCGCCTCACGAGGCTGAGTGTACCCCGATCCACCCCTCAGACCATAATTAGATTTCTTGGCAGAGCCGGAAATCCGAGGCGACAGCCAAGAATGCTAGCCGCTATACAACCACGAGGTGGTCCTTAAATAATAATAATAATAATAATAATAATAATAATAACAACAACTAGGGAACCTGAGCGAGACATTTTGCACTTCAACATCATTGCCATTGTACATTAGCCTCGCACGACAGTAAGGTTCGACCCGACACAGTTTTGGCAGGGGCTGGCTGTGTGCTTGGTTTTCCTGTAACTGGCTCAACGCGACACAGGGGCTTTGCCTTGTTAGTTTGTTTATAAACAAATTGTCGATATTTATGAAATCAGTGTGCAATTCGTCATTGCACCGGGTAATTATCACTATTTTGAATGTCCATTTATACGATCATCGGTTGCTTGGTCAAAGGGTTCTGTGGTACTGAAATAATATAGCCTACAATGCTAATTATGATAATGTTGGCATTACTCCTTATAACTACTGCGGCTCTAATAATGGCTATCAGCTGTCGCGCCCGTCGTTTGAAATGCAGTATAAGCTTTATTCTGGCTGTTACGAGTGTGTGGTTTACCGCATTAGTGATATATGCTATAGCATAAAAGCTCCAAACTAAAACTTTTTGAATAACTTGCGATTGATAAATCTTCTCTGTTTGTCGGACAAAGGGGCGTAGCAAGTAGACCGGGTTTGGACCGTGGTTAATGCATGCGAGATTTTCGAGGTGAAATGTCACGTCCGGTGATTCGGATCCACGTACATTACACGAAGTCCCATGGCTTACAATCGCAATGTTATTGGTCACGTAAAACTGCAAGCTTCCTTCTTTTAAGACACTTCATTGTTTTGTTTTCATATAAGTACTCGTGTTGACTAGTTCAGTAACTATGAGAAGAGATAGTCTTGACTGTCATCTCTTTGGCGCGGGTTCGGCTCCTGATTATCAAGAAATTTAATTCTAGTTCAAGTGCTGGAGCGGGGTCCACCTAGCCTCGTGGGGATAACTGAGTGGAGTTCGGAATCTACTCCCACCTCAGCCATGGTTCCTTCCGGATCCTAATCTGAATTAAAAGTACACATTGCAATAGACACCTAAATAACACTGGTTATCAGGCAAATTCTACACTTCTGGATTGTTGACTACTGTCCAAATCCCTTGGCTTGAGAATACATCTAAGCGAAGTGACGTTCGAGTAACGCCCGGAAGGGCATTATTGTAAATTCCATGATTTGAATACCGTATATGATGCGCCGAGCTATAAGACAAATTTACAAGCTAAAAAATTGTACAATTAAGAGATTAATATGTTACTTTTGGGTTCTTAAATGTGATAAACTACTTACTACTCGATCTTAATTTGCCGCTAAGTCAGGAATGAAAATCTCGTTCTTCCGCAGTGGGGGCTTGGCCCGTAAGAATTACGTCACGAAGAAGGTGTAGGCGGAAGGTCATTCTCGTGTCAGATGTAGACAAGGTTATCCGAATTAGCCTTGCGCCCTGATCACGAGAGAGAACGTGAGATCTTTGACTCCAAAGTGGAGAAAATTCTCAGCCTCGAGCCCATGACAATAGCAATGAGTGAGACGGGAAGTAGCCTACTTCTCTTCTCGGTAATTGTTTTCTTTCACAGCAGCTGTCATATCCGTGCTACCTGATATCTCCTGATGTGCATTCCTGTGTCTGTATCGGTGCTTCCGTTTCTTCTCTCTCGGACACCAATGATGGGACTTTGTAAGTTACGTCTTCAGGTTTCTGTGGTCTTAGAGCGTTGTTGAAGCGTCCTGACCTGGTGATCTCGGCTTTGATTTCCAACCTTGGTTTTATCCACGATTGGAAAATTAAGTTGGGACGGGGTTAGTGGCGGCCGGTGGACTCGAGGACCGAGGGAGCCGTAGTATTGAGCCGTCTCAATACTAATTAATCCCACACTTTCCTCTTGAAGAAAGGAAAGAAAATCCCAGAAGAAAGAAGAGCAAGGTTTCCTAGTATTTTTCATAATTTATTTATTCGTATCAGAAGTATATATTTTACATATAAAAAATATGGTACTTAACAATGCACATATCAAATCGTTTCTGTCCAAAATTTTGCCGAGTCACGGGCATTAGGTGTCGCAGCCATCAAGTCCTCCATTGTGCAACTTAAAGGACACTTAATGCAGTTCATGAAATGGACTGTGGTTTGGACTTCACCACAATCACATAGCCTGGATGTGCCAGGAAAACCCCACTTCAACATATTGGTTCTTGATCTACCAACACCAGTGCGAAGCCTGTTCAATGACTTCCACGTAGACCAGTGTTCCTCATGTCCTGGAGGGAGATGTTCAATTGGTAGCATCCAGCCATCAAGTTGAGTATTTCTAGATCTCCATAATCTTAACCTTGTGGACTTATCAGATTCATGTAGATCTTCTGTTGTACTCAGGAAACTCCTCCTAGACCTCAGTCGTCGATGGGCAGTTTTTATATCCGTACAATGGGTGTGCGCATGAGGTTATTTGTTTTGGTTTTCTTAGTCCTGGCTGCAAATTCTCTTCTAATATCTGGTGGGGCGATTCCAGCCAAACGGTAGATTCTATCTCGTGATGTTGGTCTCAAACAGCCAGTGATAAGTCGGCATGTTTCATTAAGAGAAGTGTCAACTTGTTTAGCATGACTGGAACTGTACCAAACAGGACAAGCGTACTCATAATGAAACTATCGGACTGAGGTGATCATACGGCTGTATTTTTAACAGTTTTATTTATAACTTAAAATGAATCAATAATTATTTTTAAATAATGACGCCAGAAAGGGTGGTGTAAAATGATTTAGAATAGTGCAAAATGAACAGATTGTTGTACTTTTACGATTTGACATTTCTAATTAATTCAGACTTTGAGAAGACTCTGCTGGTGGGACACGTTATCTGATTAAGCACCGTCAAGTAATAACAGACACTAAAAATATTTCCCTCGTCTTCGAATATGCTGTTGATTGAGACAAGGAAGCTTCTTTCTACAGTGGCAACGGAGACTATATTACAAGCGGCCCACAGGTAGTGTCGTCGGACTCCTACGAAGCCAGTAGAAGGTTTTGGGTGTTACCACCGCTCTGTTTAAAATGAGACGTGGGGCGTCATTGTCATCCGAGAGACTTCATCCTTCGACAGTTCATCAACGCGCAGTCAGGTTAAGAGACCCTTTACTTTTAGCTATCTTATTTCATTTCATTCATTCATTCATTCCATTCCTGACCCATTTGGAGACTGGAAGCAGGCTGTGGATTTTCATTTTTTATTTCAAAGAACCTTCTCAACTTACAGCAAATCCGAAAAACATACCGTACACTACGTTGGACCAATTATATAAATAGGGAGAGGAATAAGTAAATTTGCATACATTCATGGGACTAAATAACTACGATTTTGATGTATTTAATAAACCAACAGTGTACTTATAATTATTTTATGTCTGTCGTTCAAATCCTTTAAAGAAATTTTGTTTGTTTTAATACATTTATTCGGCAGTATCATTTTTACAATCATTCAATCAATATGACATACTGTTCAACTGACAGAGATAAAAGTACGGAAATTGTACTTCCCGAGTCACCCATGGAACCTACATCCTTATTCATTCTTAACCAGGGAAATAATTTTCTGTTTAAAGTAGTTGTGTATATAATTTATTACCAGAGCCCTGTACGTCTCGGGATGTAATTGATAGCACTGTTGGCTACCACCTGAAGGCCCGGGTTCGATTCCCAGCTCTGGCAAGAAATGTAATTCTGGTTTGAGGTACTGGAATGGTATCATTGACAAATAAGTCACCCAAGTGGTAAATAACACTTTGAGCAATTTAAACAGCAAAGGGGAAAAAAACAGCAAGACTAATAAGGAGCGTTAAACGATCTTTTGAAAAACAATTCTCAAAATGTCTATCACATGTTTAAAAATAGCCTAAAGGGCTAACAATCACCCTGTATTTGCTTCATGGATGAAAGTGGTAGAAAGGGTCTGACCAATACTGAAAGGCTGGCTGCACACAGATTAATGAATCCCAAAGGTATAATAGTATCATTTGTAGATTTTAAAAAGGCTTTTGATTCTGTTGATAGGGAAACTTTAGATAAAATAATTCGAGAATTTGGAGTTATTCTAAATTAGCAAACCCAATCCGTGAAACCTTCAGACACCATATCAAAAGTAAAATGTGTGGGTGAAATATCTAAACTATTCGAAATAACTTAAATACAGGTGTATGGCAGAGGGATGGTTTATCTCTACTCCGTTTCAACTGCATCCTAGAGTAAATGATAACAATTTAGACCAATAAAACTGGAAGAGGGAACAGAAGCGTTGAAATAAACTGGCTAGAATTTGCAGATTATTTTGCCATACTTCCTGAAAAACTGCCCAATGTAGTTAATAAAAGTGAATCTCTTGGAAAAGATAGCCAGGTTTAACAATTTCGGTAGATAAAACAAAATTTATGATAAATATTAAAAAGAAAGTGCTCCAAAAATTCTAATCACAGATATCTGTCAAAGAAAGTAAAAGATGTTCAAATGTTTGGGGGGAAATTCAGTCAAGAAAATGGTTCAGAAAAATCCAATGTAGTTGAAAGGATACATAATATGGAAATAGCATATGATATAACTACGAATATCTACAATAAAAATTGTTTATCTCAAAACCTTAAAATACAACATCATAAGTCAAACCGGAATGCCTATACGCAAGTGAATGTAGTATGCTACTGAATTACAATCTAGGTAAATTAGTAATAGAAAGAAAAATTACACGTTAAACACTCTGTCCGCTAAGAACTACCGAATTCTAGAAATTTTGAAGTAATGATGAATATACCTGAACACAGAAATAAAACTCAAACAATGCAGAGGAGGCGATGCTATATTTTGGCCTATACAAAATGGATGAAAAGTTAACCAAGCAGATCTTCAAATATCTTTCGAACAAGGAGCCAACAAAGACTTGGAAAGAAACAATACAACAGAAGAGAAAGAAGAAGAAAAACAGAGATTTTCAGAATAAAAGTGTTTAAAGGATTCTAGGTCAGGTAGGAAATAAATGCAGGCTTAAAAGGGTGAAAGGATGGAGTATTGGATGAAGAAGGAACAACAAAGGATGAAGCATTTCAGTTGGCACGTTGTCGTTAGAAGGCCTTAACAGAGAAAAAAAAATAACAGGGGTTTGATAAGTGGACTAATTTTAACACTCCCCACCCAAATTATTCCTCTATTGCGATTAAAGCTTGAACGCTGTTACAGATAAGAGTGTGTAATATAGAATGTCCTGGTAATGAAAGAAACCTTTATCTCATGGTGAAGCAACATTTAAATTAAATAATTACAACTAAGTTTCGCTATAGAATCCTTAGTTCTCGACAGCACTCAAGCACAAATAATACAATAATAATAATGGGCCTACCTTGACTGATTTTCTTGTTAGGTCCATTCATCTCTCCTTTAAGCAATTAGTACTACTACTACCGCCACAACATTCATTCAAGTTTCGAGCAGGAAAACTAACATAATCACTGCTGCCAACACTTTAAGTAACGGGGGATGCAATTACAGTATTCTAACACCCATTCTACTTCACCGATGTAACAATGGGATAATCCTCGTCTAAAATGTTCCATTCTATTGTAGTAATTTTGATTTTACGTCTTCAAATAACATACGTACATTAATTATTATGAGGGGCGTGGTGGTGCAGCAGTCTAAGCTGTAGGCCTCTCACCACGGCGGACCGGGTTCGATTCCCTGTCAATGCATGTGAGACTTGCGAAGTGAAATGCCATGTCCTGTGGTTCGGATTCCACGTAAAAAGGCAGTCCCGTGGCTCATGATCGCGAGATTAATGGTCACGTAAAACTTCAAACTTACTTCCTTCATTTATTATTATATTTTGAGTGTTACGATGTGATAATGGTCTTCCCGTAGGTCATTTTCCTTTTATGTCCTTATCAAATCATTTCCGTGCTACTCTCTTTAGATGCATCCTCTTCAAGTGACCGAACCATCTCAACCTTCATGTTGCTATAGTTTCCTTAAGTGGTTTCACTTGTATGTCTTCACGGATCTTTTCATTCCTGATCTTATCACGTCTCGTTTTCTTAAGCATTGTCCTCAGAAATTTCATTTCCCCCGCCTGAAGTCTGCTGTTATCCCTTCTATTAATGGTGCACGTTTCCAGGCCATATATTGTTGTAGGCACAACCTAGGCCTTATACAATGTTGTTTTTGATATTAAAGGAATTTGACTGTCCCAAAGGAGATTCCTGACTTGGTGGTACATCATGCCTTAAAAATAATCCAATTCATGAAAAGTGATTAGTATGCAGTTAAACTATAAAATACTTTGTAACCAGAACAATAATAATATTGAGCTATCGCTGTCTTACATGCACATGCATCTTAGTTTGCTGCGGAACTGTGACTGCTCCGTACTATTTTTCCACCTGAGCACACACTATGTACGATGTTAAGAAATTAAATATACTGGCGTATGATGGCTAATGCATTGCTCTCTTCTATTTCTCCTCCATAACAATGGCACAACTCAAGACACAAACACGTTTTAACTCAAATCTCACTAGAAAAAATACAGGTGTGATTTCAACAAGACATTTGGCGTACAACATAAAATATGGCCGAGGTTCGGTACCAAATCCTCCTCCTCCTCCTCAAACCTATTAAACAGGTCGGAAGTAAGTAATAAAATGTTGCTTTGTGTTCTCACGCTCTGTAGTAGAAAATGTGTATCTCAGAATTGACTACAGAAACATGTCGGGAATATACAGTAGCTGTCACAGGAGCTATTTGGCACATTTTATACCGGGAATGGTTCTTAAACCCTGATGGAGGGCCGGATCAGGCCTAACCTCTTGCAGACGTTTCATATAAGCGGGATCCGAATGTGGAAAAATGAAGATTGTGGAAGTACAGTAGTCTATTCTCAGGTCTCCAAGTAAATGTTCTACATGCCAGAATTATGACGACTCAAAGAACATTTTGGACGATTATGACACCAGTACCGGCTACATTAAGGCAATAGATAGGCGCAGTTACTCAAACCTTTCAAATCCATCATAAATTCATGGTTCGTAATTTTAAATAGGACACAGAAAGCATCACATTTCTATAACCAAGTTTGGCACTTACTTTGGGACAAAAATATACCCTTGACAGCAAAGGCAATGTTGTATCGCACCTACGTTGTTCCAATCCTTACTTATGGTATGGAAACATGTACATTGCTAAGTAAGGATTACAGTGGAATTCAAGCCACAGAAGTGAGATTTATTAGGACTATCAACCCGAAGTACCAGGAGAGACAAGATCAGAAATGCTCTGTATAGCTCAACAGCTGGCATCGGGGTCCCTGTTATCAACTTTCTGGGGAAACTGACTTCAGTGGTATGGCCATGTAATGAGGAAGGATAGCTCTAGAACAGCTAAGAAGTACGTCAACCTGGATGTCGGAGGGAAGAGACCAAGTAGACGTTGGATAGAGACAGTTTGATCAGAGGTGGAGAAGAATGGTTTTAACTGGGACGATGTCCAAGAACAAATGATGCACCAAGATCGGGCAAGATCGACAGCTCTTGTTTGCCACACCCGGGAAACTGGAGATGGAAAATGATGATGATGATGATGAATGGGTAGGCTATAGACTTGGGCTGGTTAATAATGGTAAGTTGTTGGTTCCATTCCCACATGCTATTGACAACTGATTGCTCCATCTTGTAAAAGTAACAAACATCTTCGTTACCGTACTCTTAAAAGTAACGACATTACAGTTACTTATTTTTAAAAGTAATTTCGTGGCACGGTAAAAAGTTAGTGTGGTAGTAATGCATTACTCCTCAACCCTGGATCGAGTATTGAAATATTAGAAGCTATTTTTCAGTGCTGTATATTAGTTCTATTAGTAGAAACTTTTCATTTCCTACTGTAAAGCTTCTACTGATAAAAGTCCCAAGTACTGTATACCCATCACCTTCTAAACTTACAAGCTGTGGGTGGCATTACGCTTGGCAACGCCTGTCACCTGGGGCCGAACCCATGCTTTTTAAGGATGACTTTGGCAGGTTGACAGGGATTGAGCCACTGTTTCGAGGCATCAGCGTTGCTGTAATAGATCCATTTTTCATCACGTGACAATTCTCCTGATGAATCTATCGTCTATGGGGTTGCCGATAAGCTGACGACAGTTTCATGAGGTACAGATCTACAACTTCTGCTTGATTTTCCAAGTTTCTTAATCTGGCGATGTATGGTATCTTTTGATGCCCCCAAGTTCTTCTGACAGCCTACGAGTACTACTTTGCATATTTTTACCAAAATTCTGTTTGTATTCTCAATATATCCCATAGTTTAGGTCTTCCAGAACGCGGTAAATCTGTAGTGTTTTCTTTTCCAGTGTTATAATATCGTATGGCCTCAGGTGCCGGGTGCAAGCTTTGTTAATTGACACCCAGGGGGCAGCTTGCGTGTTGAATTTAATGCTCCTTGGAGCGCTATGAATGTCAAGGAGGTTAGATATCTAAACTCCTTGATGCTATACCGCTTTCTAGTAGAGAAATGAGGAACTTGTGTTGGCGGAAAATCCCGAGATTAATTTTGCCATTATGAACACGGCCTACTGAATTCAAATGGGTTCTTTAACATGCCAACAATGTATGACATGAGTATCGTGATTTTTGTCGCCTTTTAAAAATCGCTTACCATGGTCAGGAGCAAACCTGCAAGCTTGGGTTTGGTAGTCCGACACTATAACCACACACCCACCGTGGCAAGCTTCCTCCAGTGTTGAAACATTGGAACCATCGTTGTGCCACACGCTCACTAACGATACCTACTTCCACTTCACATATTTTTCGAGACGCGGCTGCAGCTTTATCCGCTAAATCCACACTTAAATATAAGGCGTGATCGAAAAGTTTACGTTTTATGGCTGTACAGTCCAGAATCTGTATGCCAATCAGGCCATTGGTGAACCATCTAGAACTATTTTAAGGATTATACAGTGATGGAAATCCCTAGTGTCTCAAGTGTTAAAATATGGATGTTATTAGGATTTTAAAATAGGGCATTTGTTAATAGTGGATCATAGTACTAAGTTAAATTTTCTCCTGCAGGCATCCACAATAGATGGTCGTAGGAAGGGTGCATGTCTCTTCTGTCAGGAGTATTTCATGGACCTGTATCTTCTTGCTGAACTGAAGACTATAAGCCTGAAAGTAACTACTGTTGACATGCAGAAGCCTCCTCCTGACTTCAGGTAATATTGTATGATTATTCCTTTATATTTCTATTTATTGATGAGGCTCTCATATGACATACATTTTTGACTGTAAACAAAAGAGCTTCAGCTTCTCCCCATCACCTAAATATGAAGAGGATATACTGTAGCTAGACTGCACCAACACAACAGCAGCAGCGCAGCTCCCAACTAGTTTAACACATGTACACGTACACTTTTTAACGTATTTAATAAAATCGGAATTACTTACATGAATTTCAGAGTCGTTGCTGGAATTGCTGTCCTTCATTTTCAAAAGACATGTTGCATCGACCTAGGAAGTTTTGGACACGCTGTAATTCATCCTCACTGATATTTCGTATCAGTGCAGTTATTTCGTTCTCAAGAACCTCCAAAGTACGCAGATTTTTTCTCTATTATACCTTTTGCATGACGAATGAAAGAGAAAGTGAGAGGACTCCTCAAGTTCAAGCGCGCCCCACCTGGCAGCGCTAGAGTGAGTAAGTTCCACGCTGCCGGTCAGCTGGTCTTAGGGATAATGCCAAGCTAAACGAATTACTTTGCAACTGATACTCTTTTAAAAAGTAATTAGCGATTACAATTAAAATAACACGGCAGGGCACAATGGAAAATATAATTCACGGAAATTTTTATTTATACTACGGTCTACCTTACATGTTGCGGAAAGCACAGATTCCTGGAGTAGGCTATACAGACTGTTATTTTGTTGTTTCTTTTACTGGCAATTTAGTTTCTTCAGATTGAGAGACTAAAGAAGGTGAATTTGTGGGTCTGAATCTAATTAATTAAAATGGGGGCAGAGCGGCTCTTGAGAGCACTAGTGACAGAGTTGAGATGGCTATTCTCAGAGGGAGTGATGCCTATGTGGTGATTACCTAATTCCTCAATGAGGGAAATAAATTGGGCTATGGGATTGTGCGCGTTAATTACTGCTTGCTTTACTGATTTACAAAGGCTAATACCAATAGGTGGGTGGTTGAGGACCATCGTGGTCTGAAGGTTACTGCCATTGGGTGAAGCGCACCCCAGCTCTTTCTCGAAATCAAATGTCGGGAATGAGACGTGGCCGGGTGAGGGAGTAGGTGAGCTAGAGAGTGAGGAATCTGATTTTGGTGAAGCTGGTTTAAGTGGAACGAGTGTACTATCTCGTTTTTGGGTAGGCCCATTCGGAATTAGTGTTTTTGGATTGACAGGGGTATAATTTGGGCTTTTAGGGTCATCAGGGTCCTGAGTTGTCAGGAATGTTATGCCCTGGTACGTTAATGCGCGAGGTTTAGTGTCAGTGAGCGACATGTTTGTCTTCGTGAGTGTATAAGAGCGTGTAATGAGTAAGAGGTGATGAGAGATAGTGGTCAAATACCTTTGTCGACCAGAGAATAAGGAAAGAGAAAAAGAAATTTACCAGTCACTCAAAGTTATCCAGTTTAAATACAGTTGGAGCTGGACGTTGAGTGCGCTGATGAAATTTGAAGTTACTTGAAATAATTAATTAAATAATTAATTATTGACTGCTTGGTAGGGTGAGGGGATGAGTTAAACTCGTATTAAAACTCGGGGGAGACAGGAGTTGCTTGACTAGGATGGTTATAGGGTGGGTATGGTGTTGGATATTTGAATGGTAGAGGAGTGACTTAATCTGCACTGTTACCAACGGGGATGCAAATTAAGCCTATATGAACGTAGTGGAATGGCTTGAAATATCGAAGACGCGGCGATAGTGAGGACTAGGCTTGGTAGAAAAGCTGGCAAGGCTGGCGGATCATCGATTTCCTCAATTGGCGTTAGAAGACGGAGCTTGGAGCAGTGGCTTGCAGCTTGCTTGGATGCTGGACTCTGAATGATGATGGCACAAAACAGTAATATTAACAATGAAATATGTTTGAAGTGGGCCTACACAAAACATAAAACGCTGATGTACACAAGACACAATGAACTGAATTTAAGAAGTGAAAGCAAAGAAAATTCCATTTAATTTACACAAATATCTCACACAGTAGCTTCCCCCCCACTTTTCTATGATCCGGTTCGACGGAACAACAGGATATAATCGCTTGCAGTGCTTGTAGCGGCGGGACCACAAACTACCGTTCTATAATGGCGGAGTCCTCACACTAGTTCCTTCTATTCGTCATGCCTTTTGTTTGAGGTTCCCCCACAATTGAAAATCGCACGGAGCTGAAACTCACGACCAAATTTACTGCAAACTTCTCCTTGAGAAGCTAAGTTTCCACCATGAAAATTCGATGTTTTGTTCTATACCTTCCCCTGTACAGGATATGAGGTAGGCCACAGTACTTCACCCACAGGTCTTAACTCTCTCAACTAAGATATCTTGCCAGCTCCGTATGAAATAAATGATATAACAGCATCCGGTGCTTCCCGACCCGCTGTTGTGTAATTTGTAAATGCTAGTTATCTGGCAGTAACTCAACGTTTTCCGTCCGTCACACGGTCCGGGCGAGGTTCCATTCAATTGAGAAGGACCTCGCTGTAGGATTTGATTGTATCCATGACTTGCCAAGTGGCTCACTGTGCCTTCCTTTGGTGCCAGGATCACTTATTGAGATGCTAAGTAAATGCAAGTTTTCTCGACAGATATGCCATCTCCTTGTGAAATATTTTTATTATATGCATATCACCACTATTGTCACTTTTGATAGTATTTGTTGGAGTTTCATTTCTACAAATCTTGGTGTCTAGCAGTTGTCATGGGATTGTTGTAAACAACAAACATGGCAGCCAGATTGTCAAAGACATTCCTAATGAATCAGATATAATTACAAGCTCTTGGTGAGGGTAGTGACTACAGTGTTTTTTTTTTTTTTTAAATTCCTATTTATTTATTGTCGCTTTAACTCGTAGAGTCATATCGCGACATACAGAATTTTGTACATAGCTATAACAATGTTGGATACAAACATTTACTTAAGGTGCGATATTACAAAAGTTGTTACAGAGGTTATATATCTTGGTACATATTCGTCAGTTTAAAAAAATTAATTATGTTTTCTGCTGCTCTAGTATCCATTTTAGTCTTTTTTTCCATTAATTTGCACATAGTACATGTTAGAGCTTCTTCTTCTTCTTCATCTTGCACAGTTTCCAGCCACTGGCCGGGTCTGTTTGGAACACAAGCCTCTCCAACGTCTTCTGTCTTCCCACCATCTCTCAGCCTCCACCCTTGTCCAGTCTTCTCCTCTCTTCTTCACGCTTTCTTCCACCCCCTTCAGCCACCTGTCTCTCGGTCTGCCTCTCGGTCTCTTTCCTTCCCACTTCGTCTCGTGTACTCTCCTGGGTATCCTCTTCTCCTCCATTCGTTTTACTTGTCCATACCATCTAAGTCTAGATTTCTCTATACCATCTTGTAATGGTTCCTCCTTCATTAATTCTCTGGTCCTCTCATTTCTTATTCTGTCCATCTTTGTAGCTCCAATACTGCTTCTCAAGAACCTCATCTCACAGGCCTGTATTTTGCTCTTCTCCCTTCCTTTCATAACCCAGGTCTCCAAGGCATACGTCAGGATAGGGACATAGTACGTCCGATATATGATCTTGAGAGCTATTGGTCGATAATTATCAGGAATCATGTGGTCCTTTCCTGGTTTGGGTATAGGAATCACTATGGCTTTCCTCCAAGCATCTGGAAATACTTTGAGTCCAAATGAAGTTGAAAATTTCGGTGAGATATTCTAATCCGTCAGGGGGAAGTTCTTTCAAGAATTCATATATTATATCATCAGGGCCAGGACTAGAGTTTCGGCAGTCGTTGAGTTCTTGAGATATTTCGTTTATGCTAATTTTAACATTATAACTATCATTGGTATTATCAAAGAGGTCTGAGAGTGAGTTATTGTCAGGTCCACGGACATTTGAGAGTACTTGTTCATTATTGGAATCACTTGATATGTTTGCAAAGTTTTTGGCTAAGGTATTGGCAATGTCTAGATGGTTGGTTATTGTTGATCCAGATTTTGTTGAGAGAGTTATTGTTTTTGAGGGATTTTGGTTTCCTTTAATTTTCCGTAAGTATTCCCAAACAGAGTTCTGAGGGGTTGGAAAGAGAGGACACGTATTTTATCCAGGAATTTAGTTTGCTTTCTTTGATAACTTTTCGTGCTTTTGCTCGACTTCTTTGAAAATTTAATTTATTCTCAAGAGTAGGGTGTCGTTTGTATTTGTAAAAAGCTTGATTGTTGATTTCGATCGCTTCTTTACATGTGTTGTTCCACCAAGGAATTACTCCTTTGTGGGTTACATTGTTAATTCTAGGGACTGATTTTTCTGCGGCTTTGAGTATTGCCTTAGTGAATTCGTTTACAATATAGTTGATATTGTAATTTTTGATGAGGTAAGATGGCGGTAATCTGTTGAGCTCAGTCTTGATATTTTCTCTGTATTGACTCCAGGTGGCATGTTTTGAGTTCCATTTCTTAGGATTAATTTGAGGGTGAAGTTTGTTGTTTTTATTAATTGATATAGGGAAGTGATCACTTCCATAGAGGTTTTTACTAGCGTTCGATGTGAATGTTGCTGCTATATCTGCAGTGCATAAACATAGATCAATTGTGCTGAACGTTCCGTGCTGTATGTCCCAGTGTGTAGGACCATTGTAGTCTAGTAGGATTAAATTTTCAGAATCTATTAGTGTTTCAATTATTTTTCCTGTTTTATTTCTATAGTCATTGTTCCAAACGGTGCTGTGGGAGTTGAAATCACCCAAGAGAATAAATGGTTTGGGAAGTTGGTTTGTTAGATCTACTAGGTCTTGCAGCTCTATTTTCTGGCTGGAGGGGAGATGTATATTGCAGATACAGAAGGAAAGTGAAAGGAAGATCATAGATGATACTGCTTCCAATTTTGTATTTAGTGGAATTTCTTTTTGAGGAACTTTATTGCTAATGTAGGTGGTAACTCCTCCGCTTGCGTAAGTAGGATTGTTGCGTTTTTTTTAGTATGCTGTATAATGATTAATATTAGCCACATTGTGGTCTCTAAAGTTGGTTTCTTGTAAGCAGATTATTTGAGGTTGATGTTCATTGACTAAAATTTTCAAGTATTCGTTTTGGGGGTAATACCCGTTTATATTCCACTGAAATATACTGGGATTCATGAAGATTATTTAAATAGAAGGATTATTGGCTTGGGTTCATTTCGGTTTGAGGAGTTATAGGAGGAGAGGAGTTGCTGTCATTATTAAGTGCGTTGAGTAGTTTCTTGATAAGTCGAGTGTTACTATTCTTGATGTTCTTGTCTTGATAGTAGGGATGTAGTTTGCGCATAGTCTCGATGAGTTCTTCAATATTAGATGTGTAAGATAGTGCAATGGATAAGGCATTAGGTGCTGATGCACCTTTAGTATTCTCAAAAAGACTTTTTAGTTGTAAAAAGTCAAGTGAAAAGTTAGAGGGATCAGCTTCTATCACTTCTTTCACAGGGAGGAGTTGATTTTCTAAGTTAAAGGAATTTGGTTTCATGTTTTTTTTCTTGGGTTGGATTTTGTCTGGAGTTTTTCTGGAGCCCAGAGTAGGGAATTCATCATCTGTTTTATCATCTCCCGATATAGAGAGGTCATCACAGAAGGACTTGATGTCAGCTCTGGAAGAGATATCTGAGGAGTCACTTGGAGGTAAAGGTCGTTTTATTCCATGGTGTGTGGTGGTAGACGATTCTTTGTCGATTTCAGGTAGCGGTAGTTGTCCATTCAAGGACGTTTCCATTAGAGGAGTGTTTTGATAAGTAGGAAGGGAGTCGGTATTATGTTCAAAAGTTTGAAGAGGATTCTTATCCTGTTCATGCTCCAAAGTATTGCCGGCTGGATTGGATGGTTGCTCCTTGGAAGGGGTTGGAGGTAGGTTGAAAGGTTGGTTTTCTTCGTCTGAAGGATTAGTTAGCAATGGACATGCACGGGCCAAGTGGCCTTCTTCTTTGCAAGTAAAGCAGGTTGGGATATCGGAGGTGTATATCCAATAACTCGTTCCTTCGTAGCATATCTGGAATGAAGGTGGTAGTTTATTAAAGTCACAGGGTTTAACATAGAGTTGTCGGCGGAAGCTGAGTATATGTGCAAAACCTGGGATATTAATTCCAGCTTTGAGGTTAGATATGGAGGACATAGGTTTGATATTCAGTTGTTGAAGGTAGTCTGTAATGACTGAGTTAGGTAAAATAGGACAGACATTTGATAATATCACTAGTTTGTTTGGAACTATTAGTGGACGTAGGGAAAGGTCAATGTTGTTGATGTTGATTACAGGGTGGTTTAAGGATAATTCTTGAACAAGATTTTTATTCGATAGGAATATGCAGATTCTCGAATTAGAAATGCGAGATACATATCATATGTTATCAGGACTAGTTATTTTACCAACAGTGAGGATAAAATCCTTTAATGGGATTCCGTCATGTGCGTCTATGATAATTGCTTGTTCTTTACTTGGAGTGGATTGAATTACGGATGTGTAACTTGGAAGGGATTTCTTTGGTACATTGTAAAACGAACTATTAGTAGGGTTATGTAATGGTTCGATGCCATTACTAGTAGCCACTCTTGGGTAGCGAAGGGCTTTGGACAAGCCTCGCTGAATTACGTTATTCAATTGTCGACTTTTGTTGATTTGATCTGGCACTCGTAAAACATAAAATGATATTTTTTTCACTCTATATTAACAGTATATCACAGTCCTGTGTTCAATTACATGAGTAGACTCGTTGTACTCACAATTAACCTGGAAAACTTCCCAATTGAAGTCCTGCAACCAATCAATTCGAGAATAAATCAGCACACTTAATCAGCACGACTGAACTCAGTTATTTTTGGGCGTCTCTATATAGTGATTTTGAAGATGGTTAAATTGATATTGCTAGTGATTCTGTGTACAGTGAAATTCCAGGCGAGGCTGAAGGAAGCTTGGAAAATTAGTCAAATGACGATACACCATTGTAGACCTGACTTGATCAGGTAGCCTACATGTACATAGGCCTGTACAATTACCAGATACGTTTTACCTGGTGACTCTTTCTGAATTAGTAAGAGATTCTGTGAATTCACAAAGAAGGAAGAGAGCCCAGGAAGAGGAAGTAGAAGCAGAATATGAAATGAAAAGAAAAGAAAAACAAATGTTTTCTATAATTTCGTTTGTGACATGAAAAGTGTTTCAGAAATGCTAATTATAAACAGATTTTCACCAAACTTGCAGAATTATTTCAAAATTTTCTAAGCAACAGTTTGCATATTTCAGTTTTCCTTGTTATGATGTAATAAAGAAAGTTTTTCAGTCAGTCAACACAATTTCTTTTGTGCCCAATTACATTAGGTGGAAAAATAAGTATTTATGGGGGAACTCCCATTTTTGTACATAAAAGCATGTTGTTTAGTGATAAATATCTTAGTAGGGCATATAAATACTGGTTTTCCCACCTAATGTAATGGGCGACTGAAAAACTTTCTTCATTAGAACTAGGCAACACTAGCAAGTGGCTTCAATAGTTCGATCGTTATGATGAATCATTTGTGCAAATTCACTATGCATTTTCTAAATAACAAAAGTGCAAACCAACAAAAAAGTTTGCTTTGTATAAAGATTCTTTGGTTCTCATATTTTAAAAAATTGTGAAACTACCCTTTCGGATAAAAATGGTGCATTTATTGTTAGTTTTTGACAATATTTAACCATTTTATAAAATATTTTTTTAAGGCCATGAATTTTCAGCATAGACTCCTGGCACTACAAAAAATTACATTGGCAATTGTAGGGATAATGTTCTGTCATTACTGGCTTGTTGATGCAAAGCCCATCATCGCCTCTCAGGTTGTTTTCTTATTTGTCTGTTAATACCGTATTTGGACTCGCAGAAATGTGGTTGTAATATATTTAGAAAATTAACTATGCGTTAAATCTGTTATGCAGGACAAATTTTGAGGCAACACCACCACCTATCCTGATAGATAATGGATTGGCAGTGTTAGAAAATGAAAAAATAGAGAGACACATTATGAAGAATGTTCCTGGTGGCCACAATCTTTTCGTTCAGGACAAGGAAGTCGCCACTCTTATCGAGAACCTGTACAGTAAATTGAAGCTTATGCTGCTGAAGAAGGATGACACCAAAACGCACAGTCTCATGTCACATCTTAGGAAGATCCATGAACATCTGGCACGCAAAGGCACACGTTTCCTTACAGGCGATACCATGTGTTGTTTCGATTGTGAGTTGATGCCTCGCTTGCAGCACATCAGGGTAGCAGGTGAGTACATTCTTCCATGGAAGAATGTTTTTTCACTGTCAAAAGCTAAATCATATGTGTGATTTTATAAGGGTTATTTCATAAAATAGTGCCTAAAATATGGTCAGACAGAATATGCTGATGGAAGTGCAAGAAATTAAAATATTACTTGTCTGATAAACAAAGCCATTTTGACCTTGACTGTCATTTTATACTGTACACATGATACAAACTAAATTAATAATAGTGGTCATGAAGTGGATCATCTGTAAGTGTATGGACATTCAACATTTTGCAGTGGAGCCATGGGTATGGGGACACCACAAGTGTACCAATGCCACGTTTTTGTAAATGTGTCTGACAAACAGGATCAACTGTATATCCTTCTTGGAGTTGATTCCACTTCATGTTTCAGGCTGCAATACCAGGCAGACTCACTTTTTGGATACAGAAGAATCTAGCCTATGTCAATTTTTGGTTATCGATGGCACTTGTGCATTCTGAATCAGCATAGGAGCTCTGTAGATTTTATTTTTTCTTCCTCTAACATTTTGGAAGTTTTTTAGTGAATTTTATATCTTGGCAAGTTATAGAATACATATTTTCTCCAAGTATTGCTATTTAATGTATAGATTTGAAACCATTCTTTTTCAGTGTTGCCGATACAAAATTGTCATGACAAATGACAATTTGCTATTTAATTTTAATTTGGTTATGTTAAATGTTAAGTTTATAAGTTTAGATTAGTAGCTTATGTTTAGATTACTTAGGCTAGTTGTTTGGAAGGATGCTGTGGATCACATATTTTCAATTGGAATATATTTTTCACACCTTTAACTCTATAACTTACAGGTTCTTAATTTTTCTTCTTTTATGTTATATTATTCTGTACGTTATTACCTATAACTACTTGGATGAGGAATAGTTAGTCACGTTTGGCACCACATTGATAGGGAAGTACAGCATAAAGTCAATGTTTTATAACATCTACAGAGTCTTCCATGGCTAGCACTATGTGCCTGAGCATTTACCATTGGCTCACTCATGCTAAGGAGAGCCTGCAACTGTGCGGAAATCGCTTACCAGCTGTGCAGCCTTGTCTGAAAAACGTCCTTTTGTAGTGGGAGGGCTTGCTTGACCAAAGTTAATGTATGTTTCCCCATCAACTCAAAGTTTCTCTGTGGCCTATTGCAAAGCACTGGCTGAGAAAGACCCTGTATAATTGGGTATATTCTGTTACTGGTAAATAAATCTATTCTATTTCCTCACTTCACTGATTTTGCAGTATTTGTCAATAAGTTTGTAGAATTTTAGTTGTAGTTGAACATCTACCCATTCAAATGTTTATACACAACTCAAACTAATTAAGGGATCAGGCAAGATATCAAAACTCATACAGGCAACTGATACCAGATCCTTCATTTCATTTAGATATTAGTAACAGATACAGGAGGATATGTTCATTATTGACATGAGAAGGAATACGGCACACAAAATGTGTATGGTCTCGAATGATCAGTGAGCTGTTGGGGGATAATAATGTTATTGGTTTTATGTCCCTTTTAATTACTACGGCTTTTAGAGATGCTCTGAAGGGGATCTTTAACATGCCAGTAAATCTATTGACACGGCTTCCTCTCATTTGCATACCCTCAAATGCCAACTGACGGCGCCAGGATTCGATCCTGCAACCTTGTGAACAGGTGAGAACATTACCACTGTGCCATGCAGTCGGTCTAATAGGGGTTAAGTTGCCATTCTGCCTAAGGGCAATTTCCAGCTCTCCACGAGTTGCAGGAGGTTATGGTCTAGCTGAAATGCGTTGGCCTAATGCATCACAGGTGAGCTCGATTGGATTTGAGTCTGGAAGGCAAGATGGCCACAGCAGGCGCTCAATACCCTCTGGGTCCAGCATGTCAGCCACCAACCCAGCTCTGCGTGGATAAGCATTATCATCCACGAAACTGAAAGAAAGGGCACCAGCATAGGGCACAACAAAAGGTCAGAGGATTTTGTCTCTATATCTTAGATCTGGTCCTGATCATAGGTCCGGATGTCCACCACTGATTCCTGCCCACACCAGCACCATAGTATCAGAAGCTTTCTTGCACAAAAGCTGTGTTGTTTCTTGTTCTACAGTCTTTCCAAGTGCGAACACATACAGTAGATTATCAGGTTGCACACTGAATCTCAACTGATCAGAGAACTGAACAGACCTCCATTTGGCATGTCCCAACCACAATATTCCTCTGCCCAATTTCTACGAGGTGTATGGTGTTGTCTTGTTATTGCGAGACACACCATGGGACTAGGTGCATAGAGACTATCTGCATGAAGACTGATACGGACAGCTTGAGATAACACAGTGTGTGCTGTTTGCACGGCACTTTGCAATGGCGTTTCATTCTACCCCCCATTCCGAGGGGCTAGCAATGTGAGATAAAGGCCCTCGCTCGCTGTTGTTGCCTTCTGCGAATCCTTCCTGTTTTTTGAAGGAAAGTCCATAGACTGGAAAACACACTTTGAGACACTCCAATGAATGGACATGTGCTACTTAGTTGGTGTCTGCCCAGTTTCGATCCTTCCTATGGCTTTCCAGGCCGTCTACTCCTGTAAATTATCTTGTATTTGCATTGACTCCCCAACTGAATGCTATCCAAGAACAACTGGAATATGACAGCAGATGTGACATTAGTACAAAAGTTACATCATGTCTAAGAGAATGGAACTTTCATTTTCATGACATTTAGTCAGTTATTGTTGTTTTAAGGGGCTGAACTATGAGGTCATCTGCCTCATTACTGGACATTAGAAGCTGATTGTAGCTCATACTGCTACTGACAACATAACTTGTCTGATCCAAATTATTTCTGTCTGATTCCCTAATTATTTTAACCAGTTGTTTCATAGAAAAGGACTGAAAATAGTGGAGTCTTCTAGGATTTGAACATGGCTTGAGTTAAACAGGGTTTCTACCGGTAACGAAAGTAACTAAAAAGTAACGAATTGTACAAATGGGTAACGAAAGTAACGAATTTTACAAACGGGTAACGAAAATTTTCTGAAGGCGGGTTGAATCGTTTAAACTCGCGCCGCTAGGCTCAGAGATTGCGAGTTTCACGCAAGCGGCGCCGTGCCTATTGCATAGTGCCCGACCTCAAGGAAATACATACTGAGGATACCTTGAGTGGTATACATCGGTTCAATGTATATTTTCGACATTAAGAAGACTTAAGTTTCGTGTGAAATATTTTTCTGTGTTACAGTATTAGGAAACCTGACTTCTCGCGAGACGTTTATTCGCGAATACTTCCGAACCTAAAAGAAATCTCTCATTTTTGTTATTTGGAAACTGTCAAATTGAAGTCCAGAAATAACGCGAAACAATTTAATGTCGCAATCTTGCGAAATGTTACCGTTTCGAAAAAAAATTGCGAAAAAATCTTCGAAATACATATAACTTATTTAAAAAATATATCTAGTAAATTTGCGACATCCAGTATGGTTAATTCGAAATTCCGTTATAAGTCGATTTTTCCTTCGAACTTTCGTTCCATCGGATATATAATCTAACCGATTATTTCGATAACTAGTAGATAATTTGTGGTTCTCAGTTGAAATAAAACTTGGCCTCTTGTCGTATTGTTCGTGCAATACTCTCGGAATAATTCGTAATATTCGATACCGTACCTACTTCGAACGTTCATCCTCCTCCTCCAAAATCGCATCCTCAAGACGGCCTGCTGACCGCACGACTTGCCTGCGGGAGTCTCGTCAAACGGACCGAGATCGACATCAGTTGCGCAAAATCATAAAACCCATCCCATATCGTGAACTTGTGACCACGAGGACTGCGAGAATCCTGTCAAAGGTGATTCGGCACCCATCACGGTGTTCCCGTCACGAAACCTACTTGCCATTTTTCCCATGACCGTATACTTAAAAGCGTGCGGGGAGCGAGAAGTGCATCAACCCACTTAAAAATGACAGCCTACGTAGCATCGAAATACTAAATCCTCCTCGTGATTCACCCTGAACTGATGAACTCCCACCCACAGCATAGAGACAAAGGGAATCACGGCGCCAACCGAACAACATGTTCATAACTACTCGTGAGTTTTAACCATGCCCATGCCTCCGCCATTCTGTCAGGACAGATAGACAGGCAGACAATCGTTGAACGGCCGGGTGCGGCGACGATTGCATAATATCTCGAGGACAACGTAAAACGGCCGAGAGCGGTAGCGATTGCGATACATAGCGATATTTCTCCGCATTTAATGACGAGGACAACTGTATTCTTGTCAAACGGACAGCAAGTGGCGCCGATTGCGTAATAATGCTATATTTTCTTGTGCCCGACCTCAAGGACAATGGAAATCTCGTCGAATGACTAAAAGTGACATTGATTACCTAAATCGCGATTTTTCTCCGTGTTCTGTCGTGAAAACTACGGGAAGCTCATCAAACAACTGAGACCAGCGCCGATCGTGTAACATCTCGATATGTCTCCGTATTTGACAGCGAAGACAGAATTCGGTGACGATCGTGTAACATCGCATACCGGTAACTTACATTTCTTCGCGACCTACCGCGGGGATGAAGGAAATCTCGCCAAATGGTCAAGAGCAGAGTAACCTCTTGGTACCGTAATTATAACAACATATTGTGCACAAGACGACATATTAGCTGTAACAACTCATTGGATATTAAATATCTAGTATATATTTATTAATTTTAAAATTTTTATAACGTCATTTGAATTTCATTTAAAGCGGCTTCGGTGGCGTAGTTGATAGCATGCTGAGCTGCTGTGCCCAAGATAGCGGGTTCAAACCCGGCCGAAGTCGTTGGATTTTTTAAAAGCATTAAAATCCTTCAGTATGCCTTCCTTCGGAGGGGAAGTAAAGCCGGCGGTCCCAGATCAAAGATCTATGGCATGTAAAATATTCTTCCACAGACTAAACTTGTGTGAAGCTAAATTGTTAGGTTAGATTTCGTCGGAACACTCTATCAAAGTTCCAACGTTCACCACTAGGTATCATTGATATCTTGTAGCAACTTGAAATTGAACGGAATTTGTAGCTCACCCTAAGGGTGACCGCTGGAAGCAGCTACAGACTCAGGCGAGCTGAACATGTCCTCAGACATTCCCGGCACTAAAAGCCGTACGATAAATAAAAAACCTCTTTGAAAACAGTTCATTGTTTTTTTCTTCACCGCGTGATGAGCGCCTATGCTTGCAGACCGCAGACGTATCTTGAATTCAAAGGTAACTAAAATTAACTAAAAGGTACCTAAAAAGTAACTAATTTTTACTTCATCCTTACAGTAGACACCCTGTTAAATCGCATCATCACACCTCTCTTTTTTTTTTTTTTTTTTGCAAACTGAAGTGCCACATGGCTCGGATATGGCAAGTTGCTTTGATCTCCTCCAACCGAGTATTCTCAGTCAGGATCATTATCCACTAGTGTTATTGGTATTGCCTTTTATAATCTCCAGACTCATTGTGGTGAATACGTTTTTTTGTTGGGACTGACCTGTTGGCTACTAGATTGAGGGTGAAATCAGGTGCATGGGCTTTTGACTTGCTCTTCCATAACAACTGCCAAAGAATCAGATACCACACATGTTGGCTTACTTCTGAAACAACATTGAATGACAGGGCAAGAAATGAAACCACCAGCGTTAGTAAGGCAAAAAAAAAATTATGTATTTATTCATTTATTCATTCATTCATTCAGTAAAATATGCAGTGAATCCCAAAAAATCATTCCAGTTTGGTCCCCCCTCGAAAGAAACATAATTATATCCCGTTGCAGAAGATGCGACATGTTTGAAACCTTACCTCATGTATTAGGTTCTGCCATACTGCATCAACCATTTTAACGCAATGCACTCAACAACTGCTGGAAGTCTCCTTAAATTATCTTTAATATAATTTTTATATTAAAAAAAAATAGATCAGGGAAAGTCCAACTGATAGTTGGAAATTTGATATACTGTATTCATAGGTATACCAATTCCTTTAAATACTATACATTGAAATAGCAATAATATTGTTCTGAATGAACTGGTTAGTAGGCTGGTCTTTGATTTCCTAATTGGGATGGCCCTAAATTGGATTGTCTCAATTCTTAATTTGATACTTTTGTGTTGCAGGTAAATACTTTGTGGACTTTGAAATCCCCAAGGATATGGCGGCCCTGTGGCGTTACATGTACCATATGTACCAGCTGGATGCCTTCACTCAGAGTTGCCCAGCTGACCAGGACATCATCAACCACTACAAGTTGCAGCAGGTGGGGGTCAGTACGCTCTCCTTCACTCACCTCTTGCTTGGCAATAAACTGCACTGCTTCACATCATCCTCACACATCATATGCATGGTCTTGTATGCAACCTGCATGTATAGTGCATGCATAAATTTAGTTGGTTATTTGAGGTTTTAAGGGGCAGAACAGAGAGGTCATCTGCCCCTAGGTATAAATTTAATTTGGGTAAAACCAACACGGCTCATGAACAGCCATATTGAGGTACCGGTATTGTCATTTGAAGGTTTTAACTTTTGCTTAAATTAAATTGTCCTTATCATCATCATCTGTCTTCTACTCCAGTTGCCCGGGTGTAGTTTACGAGCGCCCTCCTCTTGTGTCTGTCCATTTACCATTCTTCTTTCAGGATTCTATCCCAGCTAACTCCCCTTGTTCCTATGTCCTCCTTCACCTGGTCTAGCCATCTCTTCCTTGGTCTTCCTACTGGCCTTCTACCAACCACATCTGTGTGTAGTCTTTGTTTTGCTATCCTTCCCTCGTCCATTCGCTTGACATGGCCAAACCATCTCAAACGGGCCCTTGTCACTTTTTCTTTCAAAGCTGGGTACACCAGCTTCTTCCCTAATTTTTTCATTTCTTACCCTATCCCTCCTAGTTTTTTGGACCATTGTTCTTAGAAACTTCATTTTTACAGCTTGTAGTTTGCTGTCTATCTGTCTGGTTGTTGTGCAGGTTTCTAGGCCATATGTTATTATGGGGGTAAAGTATGATTGAAAGAGCGTCTGCTTTGATCTCAAGGGGACTTGTTCATTCCAGAGTAGGTTCCGAACTTGATGGTAGAACTGGGTTGCTTTTTGGGTTCGGCTATTGATCTCATGCTGTATCCTGTTATTGCTTGAAATAATGCTCCCAAGATAGTTAAACTGGTCTACTGTTTCAAGCTGTGTACCTTCAAGCCTTATTTCTCCTTTCTTGTTCTGCCTGTTGACCGACATCGCTACCGTTTTTGATTTGTTTATTGTTAATCCGTGTGCTTTTAGACAGTTATTCCAGGTGGCCAACCTCTCCTGTACTTCTTTCTCTGTATTACCCCAAATTACTACATCATCTGCAAATGCAAATGCGCTGATTTCTGTATTGTTGTTATGCTTTATTCCTTTCATAACTTCATCCATTACAGTGATAAAAAGTAATGGCGAGAGGGCACTGCCCTGTTGAACTCCTTTAGTTGTTTGGAACCAGTCAGAATTACCATTTCCTATCTGAACACAACTGTGGCAACCTTCGTAAAGCATTTTAACTTTCTGGATTAGCCCCGCGGGTACGTTTTTCTTTCTTAGACATTCCCATATAGTCTTTCTTGGGACGTTATCAAATGCTTTTTCAAGATCTAAAAATACAAGTGTTAGGGGTCTACCCTTCTCCCAGTGCTTTTCTAGCAGCATTCCGAGGAAAAATATGAGATCTATAGTTGCACGGTGTTCTCTGAATCCATACTGCTCTTCCTGCAGTTGAGGTTCTATTATTTTCCTTAGCCTTTTCTCAAGTATTTTTTCAAATATTTTCAGGCCATGAGACAATAAAGTGATCCCTCTATAATTGCCACATTTCTTTCGGCTTCCTTTTTTGAAGAGAGGTACTATTATTCCTTTTTTCCAATCATCTGGAACTTTTCCATTCTTCCATATTGCACCTATTACTCTATGAAGCCACTGTATTCCTAGTGGACCAGCTGCTTTGATCATGTCCGCACTGACTTCATCAAATCCTGTCGATTTTTCTTTGGGCATACTATTAAGGGCTATTTCTACTTCCTTCCGTGTTGGTGGATTCTCTTGATCTAGTTCATCATTACAGCATAAACTGACCTTTGTGGTTCCATCGTTGGGGTCTACTCCTGTACTGCTGTATAATATTTCATGACCTTCCTTATTTCTGTCTCTTCCCTGACTATGTTGCCATCTGGTTTCTCTATTGCTGTTATGTATTCAAAGTCTCTTCTTATATTTCTTATTGTTCGGTACAGTAGTTTAGAGTTGGCTTTGCTGTCCTGTTCCAGTTTATCTGTGAAATCAGTCCAAGTTTTATGTTTTTCTTCGGTCACAATTCTTTTAACTTGTAGCTTCAGATCTCTGTATTTCTGCTGTAATTCATTCACACTGGATTCATTTCTTCCACTTCCTTTTTGCATTTCTTTATCTCTGGCTTTCCTGGTTTCATTCTTCTCTTTTACGGCTTTCTTCACCCTATCGTTCCACCAAGGGGTTTCTTTTGCTTTTATTTTGTTGCTAGTCTTGCCACATACTTCTACAGCAGCTCCGACAATACTTTCTTAAAATCTAATCCATTCAATATTTCCTTCCTGTAACGAGTCTTGATGGTAACTTATTGCCCACATTCTTCATATACTCTATTTGTTTCTCTGTCTTCTTTAATTCCCATGTCCTAATTTTTGGTTTCCTGCATTTCTGAGGTTTATGAACTACAATGTTTTTAATTGTTGCAAGGAGCAATCTGTGGTCACTGTCTAGACTTTCACTTGGTATAACTCGAACATCACAGATGATCTTCCCTGTTTCATAGTCTGATATGATATAATCAATCACAGTCTTAGATTCTCCGTTCCAGCTATATCTTGTTAGTTTGTGACTTAGCTGTTTCTGAAACCAACTAGTGTTTATTCTCAATCTACTCCTTAGACACAGATCTAGGAGATTTTCACCTTCTTGGTTCCTATTGCCATAACCATGTGGACCCAGTACGCTTTCATATCCTAGTCTATCTGATCCAGCTTGGGCATTCAGATCTCCTACTGTAATTACATTTTCTTCTCTTTCTATAGTTTCTTCTAGATCAGTTAGGAATTTTTCTTTTTCTTCGTCACTGCAGCCTGTCTGTGGTGCATATACCTGAACTACTGTCAGCACTTTCTTGTTTAGTGATATATCCAGTTTAATAATTTTTCCATTCACGTATATTATCTCACTAATAACATCTATGTCTTCTCTTAGTATAAAACCTACACCATTTTTGGCTTCCGTTCTATGACCATTCCAAGGCAGTTTATATCCTTTCCTTAGTTTCCTTATTCCTCTTCCCCCAGGGGCTCACATCTTGTGGGCGTGGGTTGGCGACCACGGGGCCCCAGCTGAGTCCGGCATTGCTTCCACTTACTTGTGCCGGGCTCCTCTCTGTCTTCTTTCCTGTCGACCTCACTTGGTCAACTCTTGTTCTCTTCTGACCCCGACGGTATTAGGGTATCCGAGGCCTAGGGAGTCTCTTCCTTTCCCGCCTTAATTGGCCCTTGTCTCATCTTTTCTGATACCCTCCTTCTGCGAGGGGTCAGCCTTCTTTTTCTCTTCCTTTTACCTCCTGCCTTGTGCTCTAGGCCCTTAAGGAGGCAGAGTGTATGTAGCCCCACCACTTCTGGTGCACCCTAGATAATGCTACACCCTCAGGAGCTCACGGCTGGTGAGGTCGGGAGTTGGCGACCCCGAGGGATTCCTGAGCTGGGTCTGTTTTCCCCTTCTGTCCCTTACCTTTGGGGCGGACCCTCTCCTCTTTCACTTTCCTATCTGCCTTTCATGGCTCTCCTTCCTTCCAAGTCCCTCAACCCGCCTTCTCCGAGGGTTGAGGGCATTTCTTTTCCTTCTGTCCTTTTATTTGCCTTATTCTCCTTTAGTTTTCCATTTCTTCTTCTAGTATGTAGGTTATTAGTTTTAGTTTTAAGTTCGCTTTTCATTTTCATCTTCACGATCACCCAAACCATCAGGGGCCGATAACCTAGATGTTAGGCCCCTTAAAACAACAATTATCATCATCATCATCACCTTATTCCTCTGCCTTTCCACTTCGTCTCACTCAGACCAAGAATACAGAGGTTTCTCCTTTCCATCATATCTATTAGTTCTTCGGTTCTACCATTCTGAGTCAGGATATTTAATGTTCCAATTCGGTGTTTAGGGTTCTTTACGTTGGGTTTCTTCTTCTTAGAACATTGTACATGAACATCAGCCTTACGGTCATCATACGTTGTACATGTTTCAGAAGATTTGTCAGTTCGGTGTTTTTGTGTTCCGAGGCTCGTTTTATTGTTGAAAGCAATTAACATCTTGGACTCATCTGCTGGCCTGCTAAGCCTAACGCGTCTGAGGATTTTCTTTCGGGGTTTACTCCCTTAGCCTTTGAAGATCCCTCTTCACCACAAGGCAGTGGTTTCCTCTTCTAATTTTCCCCAGAGAGGATGGGTTGCCTCGTCCACCATCTCCGCCTTTCCAAAGGTCTCCTTCTCTGCCAAAGATGCTGTTAAAGTCTTCACCCGTAACCCTGGGCATGGGTTCCACGTTATACCCCGTTATACCTTGTAACCTGATGTATTTCAAAAATGGTGCAAGATATTGGAAAACTTGGCCCCGATAAATGTTTCCACTTGAGGGGCTCACAAAGTTATGATACACATACCTCAGTAAAATGTGAAAATGCGACTTTCAACATTGTTATGTTTAAAAATAATGGAAAGTACCTGTTTTTCTTCTTGAATGAACTCTAAATCAAAATTATGGATAGGAAAATTTGTTTGCCAAAGGTTTCTGTAGGATTTTCTTGATGTGGTAGTGTTATACTGTAGATATGTGTGGTAATGAATGTCTGCAAGAACACAACTATTACCTGTATGGTTATACCTGTTTTGTAGTGAATCTCAGCCACTGGTTACTCCTCGAGTCCCTGTTTATCTGATAGATGACCGTGCAAACAAAATATCAAAGTTTATGTCTAGGGCACAAACTCAATAGATCTACACCAGGTCATACGATTCTTCTCTTTCTTCATCCTCCGGTTCTATTGCTGATAACGCAGACCACCTCAGGAGACACCAGCCACCTTGAGCAATGCACAGTAGGTGTGTTTGAACATTTCCTACGAACATTTCAGCCATTAACATCTAAAAAAGCATTGAAGTTAGAAAAGTGAAACAAATTCTGATGTTCATAATGTTGTACTTAAGTTTTTAATACATAAAGAAAAGGAGGTACTTTCCATTAAAAAAAAAGACAATGTGTTGAACGTGATATTTTTGCAGCTTACTGAAGTACGCGTATCCTCATTCCATAAGAGCTTACTGCCTTAAATTCTCACTGGCAGTTACTTTAAAATGCCTATGAGAAGGGAGCCTCATCAGTAGTTTGACATCAATAATAATTTAAAATGATTAATTAAATGCTCTTAAAATAACAGGAAAATGCACTATAAAAAGAATATAAATTATAAAATACTTGAACAAAACTTGTTTTACAGGTTTAAAAAGAATCCTGTAATATTCACTGCACCATTAGCTTAATTTACAAATAATTAAATCTTCAATTCTTTTAGAACCATATTTATTTTTCGAATTCAAAATAAAACAAACACTCGAGCAAATGCAAAGACCTTATCTTGAATAATTTAACTAAACAATTTTGTGATATTTATTTAATGTGATTCAAAAATGTTAATCTTTGTACTCCTTTACATCGTACATTATTCGTCAGATATCTTGGTCAAAATATTTGAAAAATTCGGGGAACACCTACCCTTTTTCTTTTGTCCATTAACTCATACTGGTTGGTTTAGTTTGTCCATGAAGGACATTGCAAGATAAATATAAAATTCAAATGATCAAAAAAATCATGAAAGTAGTAAATTATCTATTGAAATTGTACCAAAAAGATAAAATAAAGACATTAGTTCAAATTGGCAAATGGTACAAAACATTAAAACATCAAACTGTATTAATTTCCTTTGCCATGATGTAAAATGGAATCAATATTACTGGGCATTGTTTTAAAGTGAAAATAAATGACAAACAACATCCAGCCCTTACTAGTTTTTCTAGCCTGAAATTAAAGTTTCCTGTGGGTGTACGTCAGGGCTATGGTCTTGCACTGAAGTGACTCATAGCTTATATATTCCTGAAAGTGCTATGATAAATAGGAGTAATGAGGAAGGTTAGTATCATGACCTTAATTAGGAAATTGGAGAACTTTTTGGATTAAGTGTTTGCAATCCTCGATCATTCAGAATTCAAAGGGAAGGTATTTGGAAAAAAAGGAGAGGATCATAACTAGTTTAGAATCGACTGAAGTGAGGTAAGTGTAATTGTGAAATTTCTAGAATAATCTCAATGTTGTTAATAACCTAAAAATGCTCTTCTATAGGGCATCCAACGTTTAGAATGAAGCATTGGTCTTATGGCGCGTTACGACAGGGTTGCCACTCCATGGGAGGAGGCAGTACAAAGTGCTTCGCGCTCACTTTCCGCACATTCAGCGATTGTGCAGTGACGAAGACTTGAAGTACTGTATAATAATACTAATAGTAGGCTAACATAACACATACAACGAAATTAAATTAAGTTAACTATAACGTCATTATAAAGTCATTATATTTAACATTCCTGCTATTCTTGTGAAGTGTATTACTTAGCCTCTTTTTGCGTGGCGATAGTACTGGACCCTGCCCACTCTCACTACGTATTTTAAAAACGCTAGTATTTGATATTCCTGTGGCCAGGGCAGTTTCATTGACTAAATTATTTATACTTTCGTTAGGTTTAAGATTCTTAAAATAACTGAACACATTAATTACGAACTGTCTTTTCCTCCTTCTGAGCACTTGACCACGCTTTCTTTTCACAAAACTATCCATTGTTGTACGTGAAATACGTAAAATACAACACGTTAAAGCTAACAGAACTGCTGCACACACACTCAAGATAGAGACTGCTGAACAACTGAAATACAAGCTCGAAGGGCACAGAAATAAAGCTGTGAGTAGTGAGCTGCACCCCGCTGTCCTTTGAAACTTCATCCATATAATCCGCGGTCAATGAACAGCCCGGCCTGTGTAAACAATTAAACCTACACTCGGGGTATGCAGGTAGAAAACTTCTTCCAACATTCCTCTACAACTCTCAAACTGACATGACATGGTTATCTTTAAAAATAAAAAAGTTGGCAGCATACGAACTTTTTCAATGCTGCTATGCGGTTATGAGAGAATATTCAGAAGTTCTATCTACATGAAAATTGTAATATTGCCAGCATAAAATATTTCAATAATCCATCATCAAGATGGCACATTTAGCTAAACGTGTGTGAAAATTAGGCATCACAAAGTCAATGCAACATGATATAAGATCGATTTTAATTTTTAAAAAAGGGGACACAGTTGATCGTTTTTTAAAAAAATATGGATATCTAATTTTTCTAGCATTTCTATCAAGTTGACGTGGTTCTAATATAGGACAAAAAAGATCGGCAAAACATAGTTCTACCCGAATATGCTGTTTTTACGACAAATAAAAATTTTCGACTGATATGGCAACAGTGGATTGCTAGAAAATGACAGCGTCTTACATGTCTCACGTGCAACAGAAAGAGAGAAGAATATCCCTATCTAACCAGTGCTTCATTCTAAACGTTGGATGCCTTATAGGTTATATTATCCAATGTCCTGTTAGATACACTTGTGTTACTCAATAAGTTGTTTCCATGATTAGTAATAACAATATTTGAGGTTATAACATAACCCATTTAATGCTCTTATAATCATTTCCTCTGATGCCTGCCATGGTAGGTTAGTGGTTATCGTGTCGGTCTACCAACCCCAAGCTTGCAGGTTCGCTCCTGGTCATAGTAAGTGATTTTTGAAAGGCGACAAAAATCACAATACGGATGACATACGTTGTTCGCATTTTAATGAACCCATTTGAATTCAGTAGGCAGTGTTCAGAATGGCAAAATTAATCTCAAGATTTTCCGCCAACACGAAAGTTTATCCTTTCTCTTTTAGAAAGTGCTATGAGGTAAATCGGAGTGCCTCAAAACCCCGTAAAGACAAAATCAGACCAAATTCAAGACTGTGGTTAATGACTTTTAATGTCAACTCCCTCTTGAAAATGGGAAAACTTAAGAATATTCTTGACAAATCTCGAGAACGGAGAATCCGAATCATCGCTTTTCAAGAATCAAGGTATACTGATGAGCACCCTTTTGACTCGGAAGGGTACAGAATATATAAGGGAAAGCCTGGTGTAAGAGCTATGCCAAATTGTCCTCAATTTGGTACTGGATTTTTAGTAGACAAGACAGTACTTGATTCTATTGTGGACTTAAAATCCTTCTCAGGTCGACTTTCCACCATGACAGTTAAAACAGCTAATAAGATCTACACGCTAGTCAATGGACATGCACCAACCAATATTACCAATAGTCAGGATGTTGATAAAGTGGACGAATTCTGGAACTTGTTAGACGATGTTCTTCAGAGAATCCCAATAAACCATGTTAAGATCTTAATGGGTGATTTCAATGCCCAGATTGGCAAAGAAAAAGAGTATAGATACTGGGTTGGTAAATGGTCAGGTCACAAGCAAACTGACAGGAATGGCATGAGACTAAGGCCCAGTTGAACGAACTCGGGTTATTCATCGAAATAGCTATACCTGGGCTAGCGTCTTCCTTGGTATATCTCCAAGGGTGGGTTATACGACAAGATTTTATTCCGGGGCTCGCTATTCCATGTTTGTCTGAGAGACTAGCTAAGTTGGTAACAAACGGAGATAACTTTGTGGACATATTGACACGAAATTTGAACTTCTTTGGAAACAGATGAATATCAAATTGACCACTGCGATACTCCATGAGAGGCCGTGAGAATAACAAACCACGGCCGTGGACAAACATACCGTAATAAATCCATGCATTGTTTACAAATAATTAGGGATGGGTTGCGAACTGAGTCGCGAAGAGTCGAGACTGCTGCCGCTGGAACCCATGCTCTCGACTCCAGTGTCGACACTGATGCACTAACGCCATCTAACAACTGTTTTTGGGACTGCTTAAACATGTATGCTGGCAGCAACGTTGTTCGCTATCGCTGCGGCATGTTTAAAATATAGCTGAATAAATCTTGCTGCTAGCTTGCCAGTGATACGTTTTTGGTATTGAAATGTGTGGCAAGCTATTATAACCTGCAAAACGATTCAATAGAATGATTATATGCATAGTCGTTCTTTGTTATGATCTACTGTAGGGTTCTACAGTATGAGAATATGCTGGATAGGCCTAGTTGATGCATAGTGATAGGATATTTATTTTGCCGGCAAGATCGTTATATGGAATGTCGAATACCAATTACGAAGTTCTTGGCACTGTGTGTGTTATTCTTACTTTCATTATAGGGTGTTTCATTTCCGTGTCTCCAATAACAAAATGTGGGTGTTGAATTAATGTAAGATTTGGCCTATGTTATGGTTTGTTAATTGCTTTGTTTAAGATGTGCGCACAGGCCTCTCATATTGTGACGGTCTTGTTATCCGTCCACATTTGTCCCTTGATACCTTGTTTTACGATGAATACAATAGGATTATTAGCCAGCAAACATGGATGATTGTTTCGGGTTATCATCGGTAATGTTGTAGGCGTAATTGTTATTGTGTTTATTATGATGATGATTATTAATAACAATAATAGTAATACAACCTGCCAAAAGTGCAATATCACAACAATTTGGTACAATGATTGTAAATAATAATAATAATGAGAGATTCGGATAAAAAGAGACTGTGTGCCCCCCGCAATACTCATCAGATGAGCTTGGAGTCGCGAGGCTTCATGCGAAGCGGCCCCGCAATACTCAACAGGGGAGCTTGGAGTCGCGAGTCTTAATGCGAAGCGGCCCCGCAATACTCATCAGGGGAGCTTGGAGTCACGAGGCTTCATGCGAAGCGGCCCCTCAATACTCATCAGGTGAGCTTGGAGTCGCGAGGCTTCATGCGAAGCGGCCCCGCAATACTCATCAGGTGAGCTTGGAGTCGCGAGGCTTCTTGCGAAGTGGCCCCGCAATACTCAACAGGGGAGCTTGGAGTCGCGAGGCTTCATGCGAAGCGACCCCGCAATACTAATCAGGTGAGCTTGGAGTCGCGAGTCTTCATGCGAAGCGATCCCGCAATACACATCAGGGGAGCTTGGAGTCGCGAGGCTTCATGCGAAGCGACCCCTCAATACTCATCAGGGGAGCTTGGAGTCGCGAGGCTTCATGCAAAGCGACCCCGCAATACTCAACAGGGGAGCTTGGAGTCTCGAGTCTTCATGCGAAGCGACCCCGCAATACTCATCAGGGGTGCTTGGAGTCGCGAGTCTTCATGCGAAGCGACCCCGCAATACTCATCAGGTGAGCTTGGAGTCGCGAGGCTTCATGCGAAGCGACCCCGCAATATTCATCAGGTGAGCTTGGAGTCGCGAGTCTTCATGTGAAGCGACCCCGCAATACTCATCAGGTGAGCTTGGAGTTGCATACCTGCCAACCCTTCCGATTTATTCGGAAACTTTCCGAATTTTCACCTCGTCTTCCGATCTTCTTAATTACTATTATTTCTTCCGAATTTCGGGCCCCAGTGATATATTGTAAAAGAAAAAGGAACTGCAAATAATTTCCATTCTCAACAAGGTGTCGACCGGTAACAAAAGTAACGAAAAAGCAACGAATTTTACATACGGGTAACGAAAATTTTTTGAAGGCGGATTGAATAGTTTAAACTCGCGCCTCTAGCCTCAGAGAATTCGATGGAGCGAGTTTCACGCAAGCGGCGCCGTTTGCATAAGCTATATTTCCCCTTGCCCGACCTCGAGGAAATGCATACTGAGGATACCCTGAGTGGTATACATCGTTCAGCGTATATTTTCGGCATCAAGAAGACGTTTTAGTTTTGTGTGAAATATTTATCTGTGTTATTAGGAAATCTGACATTTCGCGAGACGTTTATTCGCGAAAACTTGTGAAACTAATCAGAAACCTCGCATTTCTCGCATTTATTTGGAGACTGTCAAATTGAAGTCCAGAAATAACGAAAAATAATTTAATGCCGCAATCTTGCGAAATGTTACCGTTTCGAAAAAGCTCCGAAATACGTGGGCTATAACTTATTTTAAAAATCTGTCTCTTAAATTTGCGACATCCAGTATGGTTAATTCGAAATTCCGTTATATGTCGATTTTTCCTTCGAACTTTGGTTCCATCGGATATATTATAATCTAACCAGTTATTTCGAAAACTTGTATAATTCGTGATTCGCATTCGAAAGAAAACTTGTCCTCTAGTCGTATTATTCGTGCAATCCTCTCAGAATAATTCTTAATATTTGATATCTACTTCGAAAATTCATATTCAAGACGGCCGGCTGACCGCACAACTTGTCTGCGGGAATCTCGTCAAATGGACCGAAATCGACGTCAGTTACGTAAAATCATAAAAGCCGCACCCTAGCGTGAACTTGTGACCACGAGGACTGTGGGAATCCCGTCAAAGGTGATCGGGCACCAATCACGAAACATTCCGAAACCTACTCGCTACTTTTCCCATGTCCGTATACTCAAAAGCGTACGGGGAGCGAGAAGTGCATTAACCCACTTAGATATGACAGCCTATGTAGCGTCACGATTCTAATTTCTCCTCGTGATCCACCCTGAACTGATGAGCTCCCAACTACAGCATAGGGACAGCGGGAATCACGGCGCCGGCCATACAACTTGTCCATAACTACTCGTGAATTTTAACCATGTCCAACCTTGAGCTTGCCTCCACCATTCTGTCAGGACGAATAGACAATTGTTCAACGGCCGGGTGCGGCGCGGTATGCACAATATCGCGAGGACAACGTGAATCTCGTAAAACGGCCGAGAGCGGCAGCGTTTGCGGTACATCGCGATATTTATCCGCATTCAATGACGAGGACAACTGGATTATTGTCAAACGGACAGCAAGTGGCGCCGATTGCGTGATAATGCTATATTTTCTCGTGCCCGACCTCGAGGACAATGGAAATCTCGTCGAACGACCAAAAGTGACACCGATTATCTAAATCGCGATATTTATCCGTGTTCTATCACGAAAACTACGGAAATCTCGACAAACGGGTGAGACCAGCGCCGATCGTGTAACATCTCGAAATTTCTCCGTACCTGACTGTGAAGACAGAATTCGGTTACAATCACTTAACGTCCCATAAATTTCTTCGTGATCTACCGCGGTGACAAAGGAAATCTCGCCAAACGGTCGAGCAGAGCATCCTCTTGGCAGTTATAACAACGCCTTGTGCACAAGACGACATATTACCTGAAACAACTCATTTGATAATAAATATCTAGTATTTATTTATAATTTTTAATTTTTTTATAACTCCCTAAGTGAATTGTATTTACCGCTTTAAACACAGTTCATTGTTGTTTTTCTTCACCGCGTGATGAGCCCCTTTACTTGCAGACCGCAGACGTATCTTGAATTCAAATGTAACTAAAATTAACTAAAAGGTAGCTAAAAAGTAACTAATTTTTACTTGATCCTTACAGTAGACACCCTGCTCAGATTCTCTTGTAAGTGGTAATTTCTTTTGTCATTTGCGTAACCTTGGTTTTTGTGCAAGTTTGTGTAAGTTCCTCGCTTGGCAGTGAGCTCCATAGCTGCGATTTCGGAATGGTGAGTCAGCTGATCGCCGTACCTCATACTGATTGGTGGTATATTACGGACAAACAGTTGTCAAGCCTACGTGAATATGTGGTAGCGAATTCGACGTGTAATCCATACGAATGATTGTATGCATTTTCTTTAAACACACAATTATGTTCTCTTACGTTTAAATATTGGCCAAACATACTTCTCGATGATTGATGATTGTTTACATTTTTGTGAATTTTATGCTGAATTTATACTTTGCCAATAAAGTCACGCAGGTCTTTCGTGTACCCTCATTCGCCCTCGCTACGGTATACTGCGCATGATGAAATCTATAATTTAAAAATTCTTCCTATTTTTGACTTCCGAAGGTTGGCAGGTATGGAGTCGCGAGGCTTCATGCGAAGCGACCCCGCAATATTCATCAGGTGAGCTTTGAGTCGCGAGGCTTCATGCGAAGCGACCCCGCGATACTCATCAGGGAAGCTTGGAGTCACGAGTCTTCATGCGAAGCGACCCCGCAATACTCATCAAGGGAGCTTGGAGTCACGAGTCTTCTCCAGCCCCCCTGCTATACTTAATGGCCAGGGAATTCCTGTCTTGAAATACTACTACAATACAGAGACAAGGCTACATTAACGAAACAGAGGGGCAAATTAATGGAATTGCCAAGGGTCGAAAATGTCGGCAGCATTTATCTAAGGAGTGCGACATGCCACCAAATACAGGTAATAATAATAACTACTTACGAATAAATTCACCATAATATGTATTTATTTATAAAAACGGCAAATATATGTAAATAAATAGAAAATATTTAGTAAAATTAAATATATATAAACACACAACTATCCGGGCCTTACTCATCAGGTTAGCTTGGAATAGTCCTTGGAGTCGCAAGGCTTCATGCGAAGGGACCGTGTGGCCCCACAATACTCATCACGTGAGCTTGGAGTCGCGAGGCTTCATGCGAAGCGGCCCCGCAATACGCATCAGATTAACGTGAAGTCGCGAGGCTTCATGCGAACCGAGACTGGTGTTTGGAGTCGATCGAGTCGACACTCTCGATTCCGGGCTTCAGTCACGCCCATCCCTACAAATAATAGTATAAATCGTAGGCTATACATAAATAATGCAAACTAATATAGCATATCCAAGAATTAAGTACTGGTAGGTGCAGGATAGGCTACTACATGTTATTATCATACATTTTACCTGTCAGTCATATGTTCCAGTCCATCGAGTTTGATCTAATAACCTCAAAACTGTGTATTATTCCTGTCTGAACCGTATAAAGAATTAATTTTAATCACAGTTCAGAAAATGAGCCGGCCTCTGATCTTCTTTGCTTTTCTCCTTTGCAGAAATATTATTTCTATTAATGGATCCTCCGCATCAGCATGAATGCTCTCTTGAATAATTATGAGTACAGTATCCTAGGCTCTTGGCTGACGCAAAGTTACCGTATTATTAATACCCTGTTGAACCAAGGATCACCCCAAATGATTACCGGTACATATATAAGATAATACAGAAACACCAAGCATAACATAAAAACAAAAAAATAATAAGCAAAAAATGTTGGATCTGGTGAGATTCGATCCGCAAAAAATGTAAATTTATACTCGCGAGAATAGCATGCTAGCCACTGGACCACCGCTAACGTAATTTTCTGAAGACTGCGCATATGATGCTTACGTACGTAATGTCAGTGACCTGCTTTCGTTATTTTCTGTAATAATATGTATGTAATTACTGTGCTGCTATTAAGATTATACATTTCCATGTACATATATGAATAGTTCACGCGAATTAAGAGTTTGCGATGATTTAACTTTTTTCCTAATAAGTGAGCCTCTGCATCACTTTCTACATTAATTCCTGGCATCTCCAGCATGATGCTCTCGACAGACGCGGAATTATTATTAATTACCCTGTTGAACCTAGGATCACCCCAAGTGATTACTGGTAGGCTACATATAAAAGATAATGCAGAAACACCAAGCATAACATAGAAACAAAAACTAATAAGCAAAAAAAGTTGGAACTGGTGGGATTCGATCCACAAAATTTACGTTCTTTCGTCGTGAGTCCGGCGCGCTAACCATTGGACCACTGCGACATGGCGTTCCGTGCTGAAGACAATGCATATAATGCTTACATTTGTTATGTCGCTGTCTTGCTTTGGTAAAAATGTGTATGTAATTATTGTGCTGCTATTAAAATTATACGTTCTCATGTACATTTATGAATAGCTCACTGAATTTAAGAGTTTGCGATGATTTAACTTCGGGTGTTGTAGTGGTCTCTCCCGTCCGCCATATATATACTCGGTATAAGCAGATAGCTCGCCATTCCAAGCCCGGTTAGATATGCTGTCGTTTATACCCGGATTATCTCTTATACCAATGTCGTACAACTCAATTCTGCGCTAACTACGGAGATAACTTTAGCCGAGGTATAACCAGAGTTCGTACAACTGACCCTAATAGAGATATGCAGGAACCATGATCTATTTTTTTTTAATCAACATTTTTCAAGGAAAAATCATCAAAAATTAAGACTTGGATTTCACCAAATCCACTATTGGTGAATTTCAGTTGGACCATGTACTGATCTCTTGTTCCAACACGGCGGAAATCCTGAAACTTAAAGTCCTCAAAGGATTAGATCTGAACTCAGACCATTACCCCACAAAATTCTCTTTGGACATTATCCCAGAAAGGAGGAAATTTGCTCCAAAATTACCACCCCGTCGATATGATGTCCATCTTATACAAAATAGTATGGAATTCACGCAAGAGACACAAAGTTAACCCCACAGAATTGGCAGCAACTTCAAGCTGAACTTCTAAAAACGGCTGAAAAAATTGCACCTCTAACCAGGGTACGGAAACATGCATGGTGGACTGATGAGTGTGACCACCTCATAAACCTAAGACAAGAAGCATGGCAGAACTGGATGTGCAACAAGAATGAAAGGACGCTACAATATCTTCAAGACGTTAGAAAAACAGTAACAAAATCGCTAAGAGTGATTCGTAAAAAAACATGAAAATAAATAAATTAAAAGATATAGAAGAGGACTTCAAGAAACATCATTTTAGAAATTACTATAGAACATTCAAGCAGAAACTAAATATTCACCACCTTCTCTCCAATTTCAAAACAACCGTGGGAACATTGTCCACTCCAACTCTGAAAATTGTGCACTTCTTGCAGATTATTTTGGTAAACTACTCAATTGTGAAAAACCTCAGGAAACATTTCAATTTTGTCATACTCTACGGAATCCTGACTCGGAACCACCGGACCTACAGGAAATTCGTGAAATAATCCAATCCATGAAAAACAACAAAGCGTCGGGAGAGGACCAGATCGTTGCAGAACTATGGAAAAATGTAGGTGGAAACCTAATCATCAAACTCAAAGAAATTTTTGATGAAATCTGGCAAAAGAAAAAATTCCTCCAGATTGGAAGATGGCGATCATCCATCCAGTATACAAGAAAGGTAGCAAAACGAACCCAAGAAATTACCGAGGGATCTCATTATTCTCGGTAACTTACAAAATTTTGTCCAAAGCCCTTTTGAACCGTGCCTATCTTCAACTGGATCCGCAGATTGGTGAATACCAAGGTGGGTTCCGGAAAGGCCGATCGTGTACAGATCAAATTATCAATTTGAAAAACTCAATGTCTTACTTATGTTCACTTTGCAAAGGCTTATGACAGCATTGACCGTGAATCCCTTGTTGCTGTACTCTCAGAATTTGGATTAGATCGCAAGACTACATCAATCATCAAAGATACCCTCTTGAATACAAGTTCAAAGGTTAAATTTATGGGAGGACTGAGCGCAGAATTTTCAATTGATGACAGGAGTGCGTCAAGAAGATGGATTATCTCCATTGTTGTTTAAGTGTGCGCTCGAAAAAGTTGTCCGAGAATGGAGACGAGCAGGTGCACCATCCTGTAGAATAGGACCAAAACTCAAACGGATAACACTAGACTGTTTGGCATTTGCGGATGACATGGCGTTAATTGCTCCAAGCATTTCTGATGCCCAGAAACAACTTGAATTACTCCAAGAACAAGCAGCAAAAATCGGCTTACGGATTTCTTTTGACAAAACAAAATTTATGACGGATATTAAAACTTCTCCGAATACACTCCACATCGGTAATTGTCAGGTCTCCCGAGTGAAAGACTTCAAGTATTTAGGTGAATGGATCAATGAAAAGCTATAGAGGCAAGACTACAGAAAATGGAAACTGCTTTCCATTTGACAAAACAAGTTTATAACAAAAAATGCCTCTCTTGGAATTGTAAAATTCAACATTATAAAACAGTAGTCTTGCCTGCAGCCGTTTATGCAGCCGAGACACTTAATCTACAACATAAAACACTGAGAAATCAATTGGAGATTAAGGAACGCAAAATCATGCGAAACATTTTGGGACCAAGAATTAAAGATGGAATTCACCTTCCGAAACCTAATGCTGACATCTATTTAAAAATTACTAAAATCACAGACAATCCGTATGAGAAGGATCCAATTCATGGGACATTTGGACAGAATGGACCCAACTAGGTTAACAAATAAAATCTATACATTTTTGCAGAAAAAGGCAAAGAGGTCCAATTGGTATAAACAGGTGGAAAATGACTTGGCTGAATTAGGTTTTCCCATTCTCAAGGATCGAGAGGAAATTAGGAAAATTACTCATACACGGGGTTTTGAGGCAGAAGAGAGAAGACCTACCAGACACGTCTGGTCGCAGCAACGAAGACTAGCTCAATTGTTGTGCATGAAGAGTTATTGGGCAAACATCAAGGCCAAGAAGTGTTGATTCCGCGTGGTCTTTGGAGACCCATTCGCGCAGAAGAAGAAGAAGTGCTATAGTGTCAAGGAGCTTAGATATCTAACCTCCTTGACTTCTATAGCGCCTCAAGGAACAACAAAATTCGACATGTAAGCTGCCCTCTGGGTGTCCAATAACAAAGCTTGCACCCGGCACCGAGGCCATATGATATTATTATTATTTCCTCTTATAAAAATTTGAATCCGAGTATGTTCCAACTGATGTGATAAAAATTATTTGTAATGGAAACTGATATTTAAAATGTTGAACACGATTAGCGTTCTTCTGAATATACACATTGAGGAAGCGTACGGTGTATAAATTCGTGTGAGAGAGCCAGTAAAAAGACTGGCCTGTATTTGTGGAAATGCTTGCACCCTCTCTTCACGTTTGTCAGTCGTCAATCAAAAGTTATTTATTAAACCCATTATATTATCAAAATGTAAGCCTCTGTGGCTTAAGCGGCAGCACGCCGGCCTCTCACCGCTGGGTCCGTGGTTCAAATCCCGGTCACTCCATGTGAGATCTGTGCTGGACAAAACGGAGGCAGACAGGTTTTTCTCCGGGTACTCCGGTTTTCCCTGTCACAATTTCATTCCAGCAACACACTCCACTATCATTTCATTTAATCATTGCCCCAGAGGAGTGCGACAGGCTTCGGCAGCCGGCACACTTCATATCCTTGCCGCTAGATGGGGGCTTCATTCATTCCATTCCTGACGCGGTCGGAGACTGGAAGCAGGCAGTGGATTTTCATTTTCATATTATCAAAATGTGACTGGAAGACAATCTTATGTATGGATATTTGCTGTATTTTAAGAAACGTTTGTGCAGGATTATAATAATTGTATTACTTCCTAGGTAAGTCACGCTCCATGACTGCAATTGGGTGCTGTAGTTCCGAGTTCCAAGGTTTGAACCCCAGTGCCAACAGCAACTTTCCTGAGTATGGTTTCTCCCAGATTTTTCCATACTTGTGCAGACAAATGTCTCGATGATGGTAGCTTAATTCAAGTTCCAGGATGTCCACCCAAATCCTAACACCTTAATTGAATCAATGCATTTAAAAACCATTCATCTCCATTGAGACTAATTTTACAGCAGAGACAAAATAGTAATTTTTTAAATTTTCTCATGTGACATACAGGTTTTTAAATGTTGTTTACATTACATTATGCCTAGCTACTAGAGATTCCATCACTATTTTGTGATGATAATAATAATAATACTTCATTATATAAATAGATTTTGGAGATGACTTGTTTTTGTCATCATCATCATCATCCAGCTCCTGCCGGGTCGGGGTATTTATGGCACTTCTCCACTTTCCTCTTTCCTTCCACCATTCTTCTTCCACGATCTTGTCCCAGTCCAGATTTCTTTTTCTTATGCTGTTCTTCACTGAATCAATCCACCTTGTTCTAGGTCTTCCTCTTGCTCTCTTACCCGTGCACTTTGCCTCCAGCATCTGTCTTGGTATTCTATTTTCCTCCATCCTCTTTACATGACCAAACCACCTTAGTTTATTCTTCTCAATTCTCTCATTTAGTTTTCCCATCCCAACTTCCTTCCTAACATCTTCATTCCTCACTCTGTCTTTCCTTGTCTTTCCTATCATACTTCTTAGGAATTTCATTTCACTGGCTTGGATTCTACTCTCTTGCCTGCTTGTCAGGGTCCAAGTCTTGGCTGCATAAGTTAATATGGGAACATAGTACACTTCATACATTACCTCCTTGCTTTTCCTTGGTACTTCCTTATCCCAAACAAGTTTTCTTACACTTTGATAGAATGCATTGCTCTGCTGTACTCTCCTGCCAATTTCCATGTCCAACCTACCAGTTTGCATCAATTCACTTCCTAGGTATTTGAACGTGTCCACAATTTCCAAACTCTGACTTCCAATTTTCACAGTGCCATTTCCTTGTCTATCCCCTCTTGTCATCACCATGGTCTTGCTTTTCTCTATACTGATTTTCAGGCCGTACTTCTGAATATTTTCGTTCAGTGCATCTAGTTGTTTTTGCACTTCTTCTGTGTTCCTTCCCCAGACCACAATATCATCTGCAAATAACAGTAACTTCATTTCTTTATGTCCATATGCTTCCTTTGTTTCCTTTACAATTTCATCCATGACCATTATGAACAAGAGAGGTGACAGCACACTGCCCTGTCTTAGTCCAGTCTTGTTCCTAAACCAATCTGTCTTTCCAACTGGGGTCAGTACCCTGCTAACACAGTTGTTGTACATTGCTTGCACCATTTCCAACATTTCTCTTCCCAGTCTCTTCTTAACCATGGTTTCCCATATCTTCTCTCTGGGGACACTATCATATGCCTTTTCTAGATCTATGAAAGTCATGATCAAATCCTCTCCATATTCCCAGTACTTTTCCATCACCTGCCTCAAGCTAAAGATTGGGTCCACTGTGGATCTTCCACTCCTGAAGCCATACTGTTCCTCTTGCAACTCTCCTTCCACCTTTCTTCTCATTCTTCTTTCTAATATCCTTTTCAGTATTTTTACTATCTGTGATATGAGGGTGATCCCTCTATAGTTATCACACACCTTCTTGTCCCCCTTCTTAAACACTGGTATTATTAGCCCTTTCTCCCAGTCTTCTGGTACACATTTCCATTTCCACACACACTTTAGCAGTCGATACAACCATTGCATACCAACAGGTCCAGCAGCCTTTATCATTTCTACACAGATTTCATCCACCCCTGTTGCTTTTCCCATCTTCATTTTCTGTACTGCTAATTCCACCTCCAGCATTTTTATATCATCTTCTGTTATAGAGTCGTCAGGTTGTGTCACTTCCATCTCACCAGTACAATTGCTCACATTCAATAGCTTATCGAAATACTCCTTCCATCGCCCCTTTATCTCTTCTGGGTGTGTTAACAACTCTCCATCTTCCTTTTTCACTAGCTTTGTAGTAACTCTTTCTTTCCTCTTACTTCTTAGAAGCCCATACAGCATCCTTTTACTGCCACTTACATCTGTTTCCATTCTTCGTGGGTTGGCGACCACGGGCCCCAGCTGAGTCCGGCATTGCTTCCACTTACTTGTGCCGGGCTCCTCTCTGTCTTCTTTCCTGTCGACCTCACTTGGTCAACTCTTGTTCTCTTCTGACCCCGACGGTATTAGGGTATCCGAGGCCTAGGGAGTCTCTTCCTTTCCCGCCTTAATTGGCCCTTGTCTCATCTTTTCTGATACCCTCCTTCTGCGAGGGGTCAGCCTTCTTTTTCTCTTCCTTTTACCTCCTGCCTTGTGCTCTAGGCCCTTAAGGAGGCAGGGTGTATGTAGCCCCACCACTTCTGGTGCACCGTAGATAATGCTACACCCTCAGGGGCTCACGGCTGGTGAGTTCGGGAGTTGGCGACCCCGAGGGATTCCTGAGCTGGGTCCGTTTTCCCCTTTTGTCCCTTACCTTTGGGGCGGACCCTCTCCTCTTTCACTTTCCTATATGCCTTTCATGGCTCTCCTTCCTTCCAAGTCCCTCAATCCGCCTTCTCCGAGGGTTGAGGGCATTTCTTTTCCTTCTGTCCTTTATTTGCCTTATTCTCCTTTAATTTTCCATTTCTTCTTCTAGTATGTAGGTTAGTAGTTAGTTTTAGTTTTAAGTTCGCTTTTCATTTTCATCTTCACGATCACCCAAACCACCAGGGGCCGATAACCTAGATGTTAGGCCCCTTAAAACAAAAAAAATGTTTCCATTCTTCGTGTAAATTCTCCCCAACTTTTCTTCTTTTCTTCTCCTACCACTTTCTTACACCTCCGTTTGCTGTCGTGATACTTCCTTTTGCTTTCTTCTGTTTGATCTTGGTTCCATTCTTTCCATGCAGACTTCTTTTCTTTCACTGCTTTCCTCACTTCCTCATTCCACCAAGGTGCCTCCTTCTCTTTCACTCTTGTTGACGTCCTACCACAAGCACTCTCTGCTGCTCCAACAAATGCCTTTTTAAAGTGGGACCATTCCTCTTCTATGTTTTCCACTTCAGTAACTGGGATTTGTTGCTTCAATCTCTCCTGAAAATCTTCCTGTGCAGTTTTGGCTTTCAATTTCCATACTTTTATTTTACTTTCTCAGATCTCCTTTAGGTTTTCCAATTTTTCCCATCTAAATTTTGCCACCACAGCTCTATGGTCCCCATCAAATGCTTCTCCTGGTAAAGCTGTGACATCTATCAGCTTTCTGCGATTAGTCCTTTCCACCAGAAAGGAGTCAATTACTGATTTTGTTCTTCTATCGCCCCAACCATATCTCGTAATTTTCCTGCTGTTTTTCTTCCGAAACCATGAATTACCCACTATCAGTCCATTCCTTTCACAAAAGTTTACAAGTTCCTCTCCTTCCCGGTTCTTTCTCCCATATCCATATGGTCCAATGACTTGTTTTTGTACCAAATCTAATGTCTTTAACATTATGTTAATAATTCTTGACTCAGAAATGTGTTATATATGCTCAGAATAAAATATATTCTACATGAACACTTGCTAGACAATGTTAATGTTCTCCTAAATCTATGGATATTTCTGTCACTAAAATAGTAACAGTTAACAAAGTACAATAATTTGAAAAAGCAACAAAGTACAATAATTTGAAAAAGCAAATTAAGTGTATAGGTTCAGAAATCCTCTAGGAGCATGGTTACAATTTATAGTACGGTAGCAAACAGTCTGTTGATTCAGAAATCCTCTTATGGATCATGACAATCTGTTCTGGGACACATACTATTTTCTTTGTAGATAGACAGAAATACATTTGGGATGTATTTTAATACTTTTTTGATGTCTGCAATTTTCTTTTGATTATTGGTTACTTTTCCAGAATATGCTTCTTTTACTAGCAGTAGAGCCACTTTCAGGGTACTTACTATGAGCAAATATGAATTTGTATAACCCACCAATGAACCCTTTTTGATAAATTCTGTACCCTTCACTTTTGCCATTTTAATTTTATGTGGCTCATAGTGTCTTATCCCTCTTCCTTTTCTTGGATATACCATCTGAGAAACTTTCTTCTGTATCACTCATTTTGTGGTAAACATTAGCAAACCCTTAACCATGACGAATAGAAATGTATAGTGTTATCACTCACCGAGTTCAACCGCGCCCCGCTCGGCTAGCGCTAGCGGCGCTGATCCCCAACACTACACAGTCAGCTGTTCAATAGTGGGATACGCGCTGGGCTACGTAAACCTCTTTACGAAGGCTGCGGTTACGCTGATTACAACAAATTGTGTGTTTAGACTTATGAATAATACTGTCAAAAAGTTAGTATTAATATTCTCTGTCCCCATGTAGAACTATCGTTTAAAACCCTCCGTTAGTCGTGCATTGGTCTGACAGCTCCATATTTCGTTATATTAGTTTTAATATCAAGCCAACAGTTCAAGTTATGATCTTATCGTCTCGTGACATCTTACACCAAACCTTAGTAAGCATTTTTCTGGAGTTGTGAAATAGCGTGCCTAAAAATAACTTTTAACACGTGTAACATTTTGTCAGCGTGAGATTGATAGTACCAGCGCTCCCAATGATGTTACATTCTGTCAGTGAGTAGCAGGTGTGCTGTTATACCGATTATTTGCCTTAGTATGTTGCCTTAGTTAATATCAGTAAGGAGATTGCGCCTTACGAAAACCTGAGGATGCAGATGAAGCGTGCCACCTTCTGCTGAAAGATAACGAATAGCTAGTTCATGATTCAGTAATTTCAAAGGAATTTGTGACTCTGATACTGAAGACAAAGTTGAAACAAGATCCGAAGATCAGGAGGACGGTAACGGAAGCGAAGAATTGGATGACCGTTTATTTTATTGGCAGGTTGGCCATTATTATATGTCCGACTCTTTCTTGGCCACTTGGCTATCACCACGGAAGTCTGGGTTCGATTCCCAGCTCTGCCAATAAATTTAATACTGGTCTGAGGGCTGGAACGGTGTGCACTCAGCCTCGTGAGGCAAAAATGTTAAGAGGTGCGTTAGATTCCTACCTAAGCTATTCTGGAAGTGGATTTCCGTGGTTCCCCACTTCTCCTCCAGGCAAATGCCGGGATGGTACCTAACTGAAGGACACGACCGCTTCCTACCCAAATCCGACCTCAATTCCAAATACACACACTACTACAGACATCATCATGACACAGGTTATCAGACAAATTCTAAACAAACCCAAACACACAGGGCTACGTGACCACGATGTCCTTAAGTCCCTAAGGAATCAACAACTATTATTATTTTAGGCCTATTATTAAGACCGAATTTTATTTATTTATTTATTTTTTTGGTATGGATGGCACGAAATAGAACAAGTAACCATGCAAGGCTGCCTTCATTCCGTATCCTACTGGGCGGCTTTCGTGATTTTACATCAGTGGATAGATATTTCGATAAATTTTGAAAAATGTGAGGTACTGTTCCTGGTTTTAATTTCCACTTCACGCGAGGAATTTCCACGTTCTCATAGTTCACTACGAAACAGTCCGCCTTTATAATAATTAAATCTTCCGAAAAACGCTCGTCACAGATTCTATTTTTGATCGACAATTGCTTATATTTCCACGGAATAACTCTCGCCCATTTCGCAAACAGATTTGTTTCTTTTGGCGGTGTGAAAAAATGTCTACGGGCGGTGTGAAAAAATGTCTACGATCATTTTTTCTTCGTAACCCGATTTACTTCCAGGAACAAAACATTACGACATTTTCCCGAAACAACAGAAAACTTAGTTGTTTGCACACACAAAGCACTGCACAGACATTCGTAAACTATTACAAAGAAACAAATTCCCTCGAATAATATGACTTCTCGCGCACAGGATATTACAGTACTAACATACTGTCACACGTGCTTATGGTTCGGCGCGACTTCCGCGCCACACACTGGCTGGACCATGAACTACAATGCTTAAGTAGTGGAGTGATGGCACTGTTTATTTCTATTCGTCATGCCAAAACTAAAAAACTGTTAGGTTATGTATATATGCAACATCATAAAATACAATGGCAACATAACTGCCATCTGATGAAATATTTCCCAGTTTAGTTAGAGAGTAGGTCACCTCCAGGATATGACATGTTTTCAGACTAAACACTGCTCAATATTTCCTCTACACAGTAAGAGGAGATAACTTCTTTTCAGCCTTAAAGGTGTGTCCACATCAGTAGTCTAGAGCTGAAAAGTGAAAGAATCTAGATTCTGTAAAAAAAGATGGAGATGACTGGTTTTCAAACTCATTGATTCAATCATAATTAAATTACTACTACAGTTACCACAGTAACATGGGTTATTAGACAAAATACATGCACAAGGTTATGGTGTCAATGACCAAACATGTCTCTATGAAGCAGATGATCTTCGTGTTCCACCCCTTAAGATAACAATTACCACACCACAAGGCCCTTAATTAAACTAACATCTAATTTCCCAAAGAAATCGATGCGACTTGCACCATGCATGTTATGAAGTGGCTGCTGTGATTAGGCAACAGGTGATAATGATGTGGCTTGGATGGTAAACTGGCTGAGCACTTCCTGATTTTGTGTTTGTGTTACTAGGAATGCTGAATATCTGGTGTATGTATTAGGCATGTGCTATAGGCCTACTTATTAACTAACACTCTGTACTTCACTTTTTAATTCTCATTATTGGCGTGTGCTGTTTCTACTTTTGCTATTAATTTGTTGCAGGGAATGAAAATGAAGAAACATGAAGAATTGGAGACTCCAACCTTTACGACATCAATTCCTGTGGATATAACTCCGGAAGACTAGTGGGTAGAAGAGCATTATAATAGCCCACTCTAAATGAGCAATGTACAGTATTGTGGCTGCAGAATGTTGTCTCCAATGACGGGACATATATAACTATATTGGAGAATACAAGAAAATGAGCAAAGAAAGATGTTCTGTTTCTCTTAAGAATTTTTAGTTATATATCATTAATATTACATGAAGATTTTGGGGCCATGCATTTAATGTATGAAATAAGCTTGAATGACTGCCTGCTCTTTAGGATTAATACTGTGCCATTCCGTCACTGAAGATGTGTGGCTTCAAAATCATATCCACTTATTTAGATTGTGATTTATTTTATGTGTTTGGCTGTAGCAAGTTTAATTCCTAAAACATTATCAACAAATGAATTCATAATAGTTCTTTTATAGTTACATTTTCACTGTTGCTGCTTTTGTGTTTAAAAGTCTCTTCAGAGTATTACTTGTGGTTATTAAAGGCAGTTTAATTTCACCTGTCTCTACAGTGGAATATAACAAAGATGACAGTGTGGCGATATACTTCTGACTCGTAATTGTGATAATTCCATTTCTTCATTGAGAAAAATCACTTGGCTACCCTTAAATTATTGCATTGTAAATTCATACCTTGTCAAGAGCATGCACTTCTCTTCTCTTTACTATATATTTGCTAACATCAGAACACTATTCTGAGCATTTCATTCCCCCTAGTCAGTTCAATATGTGCAGGTTGAACAGACTATCTTGTGTATGTACATATATAATTTCAAGTATTGTCAGACTTCCTCTGGTTGTCGATATTCTTCCACACTTATGTTAGATGTTACTTTAGAGAAAAAAATATAATTCTTTGTATGAAGAATTGCATTTATGAAGATAGTATATGAAATATACCAATTCAACAGCTTTGATGCTTCAAAAGTGTTATGTTAAGAAGTAAGTTCAGCTTGGTTATATACAGTAAGTAGCAACTTTTCCATGAGAATAATATACAGAATGAAAGTAAAAGGAACGTGAAGTATTGTTACAGATCTTTTATATGATGAGATTATTCTCCCTCTTAAAGAGTTGAGAAATGTGTTAAATTGAGTATTGCATCTTTGTTAAATAAGACAGTTGCGTGACTGTATCATCTTGATAACATTAGTTCATTCAAAGAAGACTTCTGCGAAGGACTTGTTGCAAGATACATATATGAGGCTGGAATAATGCCTTGTTGTTATTTTCAGAAGTTCTGTTACATGCATTTCGATTTATTGCCAGCCGTTATTGCACAGTATGACTTCTAGACTGTTAAAATTCTTACGGAAGTGTATTTGGATTAGCTTTCAGCAGTGTTGCAAAGTGGCTACACTTCACTGAAAAGCATTTACTTCCAGACTTTTTAAGTACAACCTTTTGTATGCCCATATTATTGCAGTCAAAGTGTAGTGTTCTCAAGTTATGCCTTCAAATATAATCTGCATTAAACCAGATGGCCTATTATTGTGACAATATTTGTCATGCCTATTACAGTCGTGCATACCGACGTTAGTTACCTTGTTCTACTTGCCTTTTAAGTACTTAAGAACACGACTGTAAATTGAAAGGCTATTGGGATTAAAAGCCTGTCCGTCCTTTCACATTTTTGAAGACTTCAGTCAAGAGCTGAGGGAATTTTTCTTTAAAGCTCTAAAATTATGCTCAGTCTAGTACTCCTTATTATTAAAGTATACTCATTCAATGTCTGTAGTTACATGACAGAAATTATCCTAACAAAGCTCTCAAACCAGTTTCGATATTTAGCCCTACATTTAAATATATTTTTAAATCCAACTTGCTTTGCTGAGCTCTCAACAGTGACCTTAACATAGTCTTATTACTGTATTATTATTATTATAATTATTATGGTTTTGTTTGGTTAGTTGAACAGATAAATAATTTATTTCATAGCACAAACATTATCATTTGTTCAGGAAACTAAAAATTGATTTAAGGTATGTCTTAAAAAAGTAGTTACAGTATGTACTGTATGAACTGCTTTTAGTACTTGTAATTCATGAGTCTGGACAGTTACAGTGGAGACAATTCTGATGGCAGTATCCAGCCATGTTATATTATCATAAGTTAAGAGATAAAATATTCATGACATCAAGAATGCCTGGAAGGCATGTAGTTGCATCCACTGCAGTTGTACACCTCTTTAGAGCTCCATACTTGTTTGTATTTCTGTTTTGTATAAATTTTTATATAATACTTTATCTTCAGGTTACACTTTTCCGAAGCATGTTCTGCCTATTAATGTAGCAGAATATTGTTACCATTCAATGCTAAAATCCATTTGTAAAATTTTTTTTAAATAAAAGGAAGTATTGACTTGAATTAATGTATTTTAGTCTGTGTTCTGTCACGGTATTGTGCCGTTTTCTTTCTACTCGTGCGTTATTTTCAAGACTTTTAATGTGTACAAATTATTTAGTTAATGTTCTGAGATAAAGCTGTTTGTACATGAATCAAGTTCAGGTCCTAGCAGGACTTTTCTAAACCTGACAATAGTTGTAAAGAATTCTTGTCATTTTTGTTTGCAAGTTAAACTTGGGAACGGCTGGGTGGATCAACATGAAAATTTGTATCTGTATCCGTCACTGGCAGGGTGTCAGTGTTTCTATAACTTGGCATTGTACCAATCGTACAAAGACTGGACAAAGCAGAATTTAAGCTGTTTGATGTAAGAAATAAAACTCTATTTCTGGAAGATCCTGAAAACTAGGTTCTAAGGAAGCAAACTATTTTTGTCCCGTCCCATTCGATGCAGAATTGCTAAAGGTATTTCTCTGGAGCCACTGACATCACAAGAAGCAGGGTAGAGTCAACTGTCAAAATGTTTTTTTTTTTGTTTTTTTTTTTACCTTCACGCATATGCCTGTCTTCTTTCTGGGTTATGTTAATAAGAAAGAATTTTGCTGCTGTCGACTCGGTGGTTGATCATTTATCATGGATTCTAGTTATAAACCATATCAATTCAAGCCCATTGCAAGTGAAAGCAATAATCAAGAACAACTTCCCAGAATCAGAGCAGATGGGAGTCTAATTTAGAATAGTATGAGTGAAATTTAATTCCAGCAACACTCCACTATCATTTCATTTCAACTGTCATTCATTTAATCATTGCCCCTGGGGAGTGCGACAGGCTTCGGCAGCCAGCACGGTCATACCCTCGCCGCTAGATTGGGGGGCTTCATTCATTCCATTCCCTGACCCGGTCGGTCGACTGAAAGCAGGCTGTAGATTTTCATTTTCATGAGTGCAGTTTATATTCTAAAGTGTTATCCAATAATAAAGGTGGGTGTTGCCATTATAGTGAAGTGATAAATAACGTTAGGCAAAGTGTGGACTGTATTACGTTACGGGGTAATTTTGATACTGTAATCTTGAACCTTGATACAGAGAACACTGCAAGACATTTAATAATTGAGGGGTTCAAGTTTATACCATGGTAAGTAACAAATCTCTCATTTTGGTTTGATCACTTTTTTCTATCACATACTATAGTGTACAGGCAGCAAAGCTTTAGTTATCATAGATACAAACATTCGCCATGCTGCTGTCTTTTGTCAATTTTGGCTACTCTTTATACTCAATTGTTTGTAACATGACTTACCATTCCTTATATTTTGATCAAAATGTCACCTATAATGCTTTTCACCCAAATCTCTCAAATGCATAAAACTATAAGGGAGCCACAAGAGCAGTTTAAGAAAAATATATCTCTACATGGCATGACATTACTTATGGACAACTTATATATTGGATAAATTCCTGAAATACACTAGGTGAAAATGAAAGAATTTATGTTCTCGTATGCATTAGCAAAATACAACAAACATGCCCTGAAAGGGATGACTATTACACTGGCTGTATAAAGTAAATGTGTTACTTTGAACAACAACAGTGTGATCACACAAGACTTTCTATATTGACAATTATACTGGCTTTACTAAGATTTACTTTTCAAGAAGAGGCACGGCTTTGGTGGCGTAGTTGGTAGCATGCTGATCTATGTCCAAGATAGCGGGTTCACACCCGGCCGAAACCGTCTGATTTTTAGGAGCATTAAAAATCCCTCGGTATGCCTTCCTTCGGAGGGGAAGTAAAGCCGGCGGTCCCATATCGTAGATTTATGGCATGTTAAAGAACCTTCCACTAATTACACATGTGTGAAGCTAAATTTTATGTAAACAACGCTCTTAGGTTCCTACGTTCGTTGCGGTGGCGTCTAGTAGCTATGTTCTGAACTAGGCCTAGTAGTCGTTGACGGTGGCGTTTGGCAGAAAAAGTAGGAACTATTTGAAAAATTCGAAGTTGCAGTCCTTACTTGAATTAAAAAACAGATAACACACACTAATACAGCCATCACAATTAACACCGGTTCATCAGACAGATTCTACACACACCCGAAGTACACGGGGCTACATGACCGCTGTCCCTAAACTGAGGAACCAACCAACCTGTGTGTGTTACTTTGAACAACGAAGAGTGATGATACAAGACTTTCTATATTGACAATTACACTGGCTTTACTATTTTCAGAAATGTTAACATCTAGGTTGTTAACATTTGACATTGTTCTGTATTGACAAGATTAAGTATAAGGATAATTCTTTTCACTGGCTTGACTAAGTATACAACCTTCAAAGAAAAAGTGTACATGGAAGACTCAAGTGGTCCAATGTGGCCAATAAAGTTAATAATAATATGTGTTACTTTGAACAACGAAGAGTGATCATACAAGACTTTCTATATTGACAATTACACTGGTTAGTTATTGTTGTTTTAAGGGGCGGAACTACAAGGTCATCTGCCCCTTTTAACACAGATTAAAGAATATTACGTAAATGTGTTACTAGGGAGCAGATTTTTTATGTAATTACATTTTTTTTTGTGTTCGTTTTAGCACAATTTTCGAAACTTGTTATTCCCAGTGTGCTTCCCCAAACGTAAAAACCTATTCTTATTTTATATTTAAAAAAAGAAATATATATTTTTTCATATTTTTAAAATGTAAATACATATTTTTAGAAAATCCATAATACGCACATAAATCGGCAATTTTTGTTACTGAATAAATTTTAAAATGATTCTGTATTATGAAATGATGCAAACGTCATGTTACCGAATGTGTAGTGGCTATTTATAGATTTCCATCTGGAAGTTCAATCACTTCCATCAGCGAAACGTAATCTTGGAGAGATAAGCCTTCGGGGAATACCCTCCCTTGCCTAAAAACACTTAATTTTTGATGTGTAACATCTTTCCACTCAGTATCTGTATATTTTTTGTGGGGGCGATTTTGAAAAATGAAACTGAAATGGATGGGACGGAAACAATGAGCGCGCGTGGTGGCGGCGATTGATACGTGGAATGTATATCGCATACGGTTTACTTCAAGGTTTGGAGGCCCCATTGAAGATATTCCTATAATAAATCATCTTCAAATTGTCGTTCTTTGGTGTGAAAATATTCATTATATCATATTTGCTGAAAACTATTATGATTTATTAAATCTTCATACTTTTGCTGTATTCTTATTTAATGTAGCCATGTGGCTATGTGGAATCTATTGCGCCCGTTGACGCATGTTTGCTCAGATAACAAAGACTAAAACTTATGCTGGAATGTAACTGAACATACCCTGCGAGCGGCGGGAAGAAGCTGAAGCAATATCGCTTACGATCATATTTTTATATATTTTGGACATTCCAAAAATCAACTATAATTATAACCAAGTAATTCTGCATATTTGAAGTATAGCATTCTTCGTAAATCAATGAAACTATCAATTTACGCGGCTAGCTCATATCCTAAGAGCACGCCATATTTGGTAACACCAGTTCCTATTTGTCTTTGGATGAGGCAACATCGATGTACATGTTGGAGCACAAGTGAAAGTACGTCCGTGAAGGGAAACCATGTGGCACGAAAAATCAGTGGATATTTTTCTCATGGATAGCCATCATGGCATTATTTAACAATTTAAAGATTGGAGACATTCATCATTACATAGACTGTGAAATATTTTCATTCTCTGAGGTGAAATGATGGACTTGTGTAAAGCAAATGGACTTGTGACGCATGGTCACACACACACACACACTTCAGTGTTACATAATCTGTGTAATTAATTAACTGTACAAAATCTACGAGTACAATCTTTATTTGTCGGATGGGCAGTATTTTTGGTTTAATATTTTCTGTAAATATCAGTGCAAAAGTCACGAGTGAGTGTCGCACAAGCGACAAGACTAGAGCCAGTGGCGGAGTGAAAATTGGCAATTTTTTACCGCATATTAGCTTCAGTGCGTGCAAGTTTTCGTTAATTATGTGCTACGTTATTACCAACGCTAACATTACAATCATGCTAAACCATCAGATCTTCAAATACAACCCCAACCACGCGATGGCATGTGATTTCTAAATCATGCGTGGGGAATTGGCAGCGGAAGATGTCCAAATACAATGAGAAGATAATCTAAAGCCATACACGAGACCGCATATAACATCTCATGGCGGGTCTCGAACCAAGTGTCGCTGCATCTGTAAGTCATATCAAGTATTTGTAGCGTATTGTATGAGTTGGAAACAGTAGATTAGTTTAATTTGGTTTCATTTATTTAAGTGCACAATGCAGGTAGTTAATTATAAGACGCGTGTGGAAAGTAATAGTTTTATTAAACATTTATAGACGCCAGGAAGGCTGGATTTTCAATGCTCATTTCGTATCATTTCAAAACAGTTATTATCAACTTTTATTTTGTCAAGCTGATGACAAATAGTTTGGCAGATGTTAAATCGAGGCCAAGGTTACGAGCCAAACCCACTACACAGCACACTCGATTCTAGGCAGTGCATCTGTATTTTTGTTTAGAAGGCTGAGAGATTCTTAACATTATTACAAGTGGAATGCAGAGTTCCGTTATTCATATTTGTTGGCCAGATCAATACTTGAAAACAGGTTTATTTCTTTAAGAGAAGCCACGCAGGCAATGAATGCAACTGTATTTCGTAACCAAATGAACGCAGGTTCGACCTTATTCAGGGAAGAGGCAATTTTATAAATGCTCACACACACTTTTAGCTTGTATCAGAAGCCTTCATGTTTATTTAAAACGTTGTCAGGATGTGTTTTCTGTACACATAATCTTTATTACCAGCACTTCAAACGTGTATCAATTAGGAATCCACACTTTTGTAAATTAACGTTAATTAATTAATATTATATGAGTTGTGACGGTGGATAAATACCTCCGACATTGTTATTGTGGTTATACCGGTGGTTGGTTGGTTCTTAAGTTTAGGGGCTGCGACAACGCGGTCATGTAGCCCCATGAACTTTGGGTGTGTGTAGAATCTGTCTGATAACCGGTGTTAATTGTGATGACTGTATTAGTGTGTGTTATCTGTTTTTTAATTTAAGTACTGCAACTTAGAATTTTTCAAATAGTTCCTACTTTTGCCGCCAAGTGCCAACGTCAACGACTACTAGGCCAAGTTCAGAACTTAGCTACTAGACGCCACCGCAACGAACGTAGAAACCTAAGAGCGTTGTTTACATTCTTAACCTATCCAATTTAGCTTCACACAGGTGCAATTAGTGGAAGGTTCTTTAACATGCCATAAATCTATGACATGGGACCGCCGGCTTTACTTCCCCTCCGAAGGAAGGCATACTGAGGGATTTTTAACGCTCTTAACGTTATGAGAGTATCATACGAGTCGTGACGGTGGATTAATACCTCCGACATTGTTATTGTGGTTATACCGGTGGTAATGAACTATTTGAAGTCTTACCAAACCAAGGGCGCCTGGATCGATGAATCCGAAATAAGAGTCAAGTAATTGGTGAGGACACAGGATGTCTAATAATTATGAAGTAATTGGTGAAGACACAGGGTGTCTAGTAAACTATTAAACTATTGAGTTATTTTGCTTAAGTTTGATACACACGTTACCTAAATACACTGAACGCTTTTAAAGGTCCATAAACTGAACAACAATACTGTCAGGGATAAATAATTGTGTGAAGCTTTAATAATCAAAAATAGGGTTTTGGAAAACTAACGAATCTTATAATTCCCCCTGAGTCTAAATAAAATTTCTAAACATTAAAAATAAACCATTTTCTGGACCAAATGTTAACACTTAGATATTGTTAAGCTGTTTTAGATACATTTTGATACATTTTCACATGAATAGTCGACAACTAATTGGTGATGTGATAACAGAAGCACACACATCAGATTAGTAGCAATATGAGTCGATGTAATTGTTTAATTACTATCGCATTTGCAGGCTTTCGTATATTTTTCTGCTTTCTTAACACTTTGACACTATGATCGTTTGTTACAAACAGTAACAAATTGAGTACGCAGGCAGTGCCAGTTGCACAACCATAGGAGTGCTGAATTATTGTATGCATTTGTGTTGTATTAGCATAGCTTTTTTTTATTCAGCAACATTGTGCACATAGCTTGATTTTCTTAGTAATAAACGCATCATAGCATAGGACAAATTTTCCCCTTGCTACTAAATGTAAATGTTCTAGTATTTGTAAACAAGTAAATGTCTTGCTTTGCTGTAGATTCTTTTGATGTTTGATCCTCCCGTAGTCCTTTCGATGTAATTGCTTAGGGCCGATCTTACGTGCCATTCTCTTAGCTTGTTCATTTTAGTCGAATTTTGTATTAGGACCATGAGAGTAATTTAGAACTTGTTTAGGACTTTTTTTTTTTTTTTAATTTTCTTTCAGGGCAGAATAGTATCGGACTAGCCGTTTTGCAACTCTCATGCTAGGCTAGGGATCTATTCTGAATAAAATTTATTTGTGATTTTAACATAAGACTGACCTCTCTTTTCTTGTTTAGTTTTGTTATCGATGCATTCCTCTGAGCTGGTTAAAGATCGAACCTCACTAATTCCCGACACCCCCGAGTGCAGACTTTGTGCTACACCAGCCTATGAATGTATCGTCCCCTATACTTGTGTGTTAACTGGAAGAGGGTCTCGGGGTCATTTGAAACCGGTGGCTCCCCGAAACCTTCGGCCAGCGGGCACACTATGTCGCATACAAAATTACTTCAAGGTTTGGAGGCCCCATTAAAGATATTCTTCCTACAATAAATCATCTTCAAGTTGTCGTCGTTTGGTGTGAAAATATTCATTATATCATTTGCTGAAATCCGGTCAGGATTTGGCACTGCAGTTTTACAAGTAGTTATTTCAATGACACACAGAGTTCACTGTTAACAAGGGATAACATGTAACATGTTACACATCATATGTGACTACTGTAAGGCTCGTAATTTTTTTTTCCTTCGGAAGAGGTGACCTTCAATCCACGTGCTAGCTCGAAGGGTAATCCCTTATTTCTCATGAATGGCTGACGCAATACACTGGCCGTGCATATTCTTGTCAGTGTGTCTTGTGATGTGAGTGAGTCAGTCAGTTTGTATTGATTAAATCAGACCATTTTTCTGTACCGCTATTTAAGTGAAGTAAATTAGTGATTGAATACTAGGCTTTATTATCAGTTTTCATCATTCTCGTTTGCAGCAATATGTTGCTGAATTTAGTGGAATTTTTACAAGTAATAGAAAGACTCTTTTCTGTCAAAAATGTGGGAAATCTGTAAATGCGGATCAGCGATCTCAAGTCTTACAGCATTTAGCAGATAGTAAACATAAAATTGCCGCTTCACGTGCAACCTCTACTAGAAAAGTTCTTTGAGCGAAACACCTTCCTCTTCTCATACCCCAGTTTCAAGAAGTTCTAAATATTATGCAGATTTATGCAAACATTTTCTTTCATCAGATATTCCTTTATATAAATTGGAAAGTCCAGAGCTTAGAACATTTCTTACAATAATTTCGAAACACCAGCAGAATCAACTTTAAGAAAATTGTATGTACCTGCATGTTACAAACAAATGCTAGGAAAAATCAGAGCAGAATGTGAAAATTAAAAAAAATATGGGTAAGCATGGACGAATCACCTGACTCTAGTGGCAGGAAAGTGGGAAATGTTGTGGTAGGTGTGCTAGAAAATGATGAAATTGTTTCCAAGGGGTGCTTCCTATTAGCATGTAGAGAAATGTCAGCATCAAATCATGTTAAGATGGCTCGCTTATTCAATGAATCTCTGCAGTTATGGCCGAATGGGGTGAAATTTGATAATGTTTTATTCTTACGGATGCTGCTCCGTATATGAAGAAAGCAGCAGAAGGTCGGTCTGTGTAAGTTTCCCAAACATGATATATGTAACTTGTATAGTACATGGTTTACACAGAGTATGTGAACAGGTAGGTGCATTGTATCCTCAAGTGGACCAATTAATTTCAAACGGCAAAAAAAGTGTTTATAAAAGCTCCAACGAGAATAGATTTATTCAAAGCTAAAAATCCAGATCTTGCACTTCTGCCTAGACCCATAGTTACCCGTTGGGGGACAAACAATCTTGAAAATATTAAATCAGTGATAGATCAACTAAATAAGGATGACGCTGCCTCAATTGAAATTCTTCAGAACTTAACTTAAGGACAGTACATTACAAAATAAATTATCTTACATATCTGCAAATTTGAGTTTTTTTGTGTCACTATATAAAAATTAGAAACATCACCCAACTTGTTGACTGAGACAATTATGAGGTACATGACATTGAGAAAGAAATGAATGCGCTCAAAGGTCCCAAAGTAAAAGCTATTAAACAGAAATTTAAAAGTGTGTTCGCAAAAAATGATGGATTTCATACTATGTGTAAAATTGCTCAAGTTTTGCAAGGTCAAGTAGACATTGGTGAAATTAAAAATGTGCTTGTCAGTGACATTCCTTTGATGAAATATGCAAGACTATCTTCCTGTGATGTTGAACGGTCCTTTTCCCGGTATCGTGCGTTGTTCCGAGACAACTGGAGAAAGTTTTCATTGTTCACTGCAACAGCGAGTTTTTCAACCCTCCAGTGTCTCAACATGATGGAGAGTGACTTTTTACAATAAATATTTAATTTCTTTTAATGTTGAAACAAAATATAAGTTATATATATTTTTTTTAAATTAAATATTTTCATTTTTTATTTTTTTTTTGCTACGGTACATAAAAAATAAAATATTTTCTAGATTTGTAGCACTTAAAAATCCGTTCCCTAGTCATCACACAAGACTTTCTATATTGACAATTACACTGGCTTTACTAAGTAAATGTGTTACTTTGAACAACGAAGAGTGATGACGCAAGACTTTCTATATTGACAATTACACTGGAATTCTACAACCAAATAAGATATCTCCTGTGGGATAATTAAGTACCCCATGAGGCAAAACTAACCATTTCAATACATACTACATTCCAATCTTGACCTATGCATTAGAGAAGTGTGCCTTGACAGAACGACAAAACAATCAGATTCAAGCTGCTGAAATGAAGTTTGTTCGATCCATGCTAAGACGAAGAAAGAAGGACAAGATAAGGAATGAAACAAATAGAATGGAAGCAGGTTTGAAATTTAGTGTGTTGGAGAAATTACGGCGAAGTAGGCTAAGTTGGTCATGTACAGAGGATGGACGGAACAAGAATTGCTAAAAAGTACACTGAAATGGTTGTGATTGGGAAAAGACCTGTTGGAAGACCAACGAGAAAATGGATAGATGTGGTTAAGAAGGACATCTCCGTACGTGGTCTTCAGTGGGATAGAATCCAAGAGGAGAAGCTGTATAAGGATAGAGGAAGGTGGAAGAGGCTCGTCACTAGCACCCGGGAAACTGGAGCGGTTAATTGATGATGGTGGTGATGATGATGACACTGGCTTTGAAGTAAATGTGTTAGTTTGAACAACGAAGAATGATGACACAAGACTTCCTATATTTTACTCACTTGGTTACTGTAAATAGTAATTCAGTAATTTAATCCCTACAGTGATTATGGTGTTTGAAGCCATTTTCAATGTTGCCTTAGTAATCGATATTTCATGTTTTTCAGTCTATCAACACCATTGTACCCAATTGTGATCGGTTATTTATTAATCTCATGTAAATTTGATGTAAATTTTTTTCAGGATTAGTATTTGAAAAAGGAATTGCAGAGTTCCTAGTTAGCGAGACAGAGACAGACAGACAGACAAACCACTATGGTGTCAACTAAGTTACATCATACCACCGCACGTGTGTCAAAAGTATTGTATGTTTACCCCAAATTATTCCCACCTCTGTGGGATCGGGTATGAGGTGTGGGAGATAATTTTTATGGCCAGATGCCCTTCCTAATGCCAACCTTATGAGAAGTGTTGATGTGGTGAAATTATAATATTAAACAAGATGTTCAGTAAAGAACATACAGTATAGCCTACTTTCTCCTAAATGTATGGGTAATAATACACTGACCGGCAAAAAAAGTGGAACAGTTAAAAAAGTAGTATAAAACAAGCCATGAAAATGATTCAATCACATTTTAAAAGCTTTTTATGCATTAGAACAAACATCTGAAACATCCGTGAATAGAAATTTATAATATGACATTTCTTATGGTGTTTTATTACCACCAATTACCCCCAATCTTCGATGAGCCTATCTTAATGGTTTTATGGCGGGAAGCGCACTGTAAGAGTTTAAGGTTTATGAGTGTTGCCGCTTGCTTATTGTTGTTCTAGGGATAACTGGCATTTGTTGAACACGTGTGAACCATTGTCACACATTTTAGCAAGTTATCCATTTGCAGTTCACACTAAAACCTGCCTCTTAGCCGCGAAGAAGCTGCACAGGCAGTTGCATTGGTGGAGGATGGCCGCAGCTTCCGTTATGTTGCTGAGGTCGCTGGATCATCTCTCGGTAGCATACATCGTGCAGTGCAACGTTACAGAGAGTTCCAAACATACGACAGGAGACAAGCGTCAGGCCATAGAAGAAGCACAAGTGCCAGGGATGACAGATTTCTCACCCTACACGTTATGCGTGATCGCCATACCGCAGCAGTCCAGGCACGAAATCAACTGGAAAATGTCAGAAATGTGAGAGTGAGTGAGCGAACAGTAAGAAGAAGGTTTGAAGAAGCTCATCTTTCGTCCAGGAGACCTGCACGTGGACCCGCACTCGAACGACATCACAGAGAGGCGCGTCTTCGCTTCGCAAGGCAGTATCTGGGATGGACCCACGAGCAGGGGGCGTCTGTTCTCTTCACTGACGAGAGTCGCTTTAACCTTAGATCTCCTGATGGAAGAGAGAGAGTGTGGAGAAGGTGCGGGGAGAGGTACAGCCCAGTTGCTTTCTCCTCCAGGACTCCATTTGGAGGTGGCTCGGTTATGGTGTGGGGTGGCATCAACGTTATGGCCCGCACTGAGTTGGTATGCATCGGTCACGGGACGCTCAATTCCCAAAGGTACATCGAAAAGATCCTGATGAACCATGTGATGCCCTTTGCGCCTTTCATTGGTCAGAATTTCATGCTGATGCAGGATAATGCCCGCCCTCATACTACTCGCTGTGTTGTACAATATCTGCAGGAAGTGGGGATTCAAACCCTGGACTGGCCAGCTCGTAGTCCTGACTTGAACCCCATCGAACATGTATGGGATATGCTTGGAAGGAACGTCAGACAGCGTGACCACACCACCTTGGCACAACTGAGAACATCGCTGCTGGAGGAATGGGATCGCATCCCGGCAGATGCCATTCGACGAGTTGTGAACAGTATGCCTGAGCGTTTACAAGCTGTTATAGATGCTAAGGGTGGAAACACTTGTTTTTAGTGACCAGTGTTCTCGTGCAGTGCAAACATTAATACTGTTTTGTTTGGCAATACGTTTGATGAACATCAGCCCAAAAGAGCATTACTAAAAAATAGAAATTGTAAGATTTGCAAAATGTAACGAAATTTGTGAGTTAAAGCGTATTGTAAAACATGTTTCGGTATTTTCTGTTGCCAACCATCTAAAATTTACATGAATAATGCAAATATTGGAAAACCGATACATTTTAGTGGAATAAATTAAGAAAATACATAAAAAATTAGTGTGTTCCACTTTTTTTGCCAGTCAGTGTAGTATAATAGAATCATTTCTTGGTTGAAGACCTTAGAAACTATTTACCTCTACCAAACACCAGAGCTTCGGAAAAACTACTACAGTCATTGAAGAAAAAAAGAGAAGACATATCTAGAATTTTATGGAACTAGAGACATGATCGACCAGACGTGGGGATCATCCAACTTTGAGTTGAGGCATGTGTTTACGCGTCTGGCTGTCCATGGTTTTCACCACCTTAATTGTATCAACAAATCTTTCCAATGACCCTACAGTGACTTGTGTACACCAACTATGTGGACAAACATGTGAGCGCTACCACTTAGAGCTCTGTAGTAAGAGAAAACTATCAAAGGCTATGCAATTCGAATCACCAGAGCGCAATTTTAGTGTACATGTTCATTCTTTATTTTAGATTGCTATTTGGCTGCAATAAAAGTATTAATTAATATCCTGAACTAGCACCAACAGATAGAGTACAGGTACTATGTGAGATCGTTTTGTTCTTTAGTTCAAATAACACACAATAGGCTGTTACAAATGCTTCAAAATAAAAAATTATCGTATTATCAACTTGTCATTCTTCAATTTGATGTGTATTGAATGCCAACTGTAGGCAAACCAATGGAGTTCCACATAGACCAGTCATGACATCTGGTGGAAAAGTTTTGCATAAGATAATCCTAATAGGGCGAGTGCATTCTAGCGGCCATAAAAAGAAACTTTTCAATTAAAGCTTTTCCAACCTGCAGGCCGGTGCGCAGCTCGCAACCAGTTGGCAATGATTGTCACCCTCGTAGTTTATCTGGTTGCTGTTAGATCTCGTGCAGATCCGGTGGTGAATGTTGTTTTAATTAAATATATACTTTCCATTGTAATATGCACAGTATAACGCTTAATTTTATAACGTCTGAGTAATTACAAAACAATAAATATTTAAAAAATTCAAGCAAGAAAACCCAACTCTGATAGGTTTTGAACCCCAGTCAAACGGGTAAAAGACTAACTCTTCTCCACACAGCCAAAAATGTCCACCGAAATTCGTCGTTATCAATTGACTTCCAGCATCCATCTAAATTTTCCAGTGTACATTGACTCAACGACTTGTTCGTTTTTGAATGCAGAATTTTTGATTCTCCGTAATTTTTGTTTATATTATAATTATTAGTTTTATTTAATTTTTTGTTTTATTAATTTTCGGTCTTTTCAAATTTAGGTGTCCACCTCTAAATTTTAAATTTCATTCCAAATTTGTATCTGTGTTAAGAGGGGCAGATGACCTCGTAGTTCCGCCGCTTAAAACAATAACTAACATAACATACAGCATCTTAGCAAATAATGATTTGGACTAAACGATTTCTTGAGTGGAGTATATTTTTATATACAGGGTCTTCATTTTTGCTTGGCAAGGCGATTCCGCTCTACCTTCGGCGCCGGTACCCGGCCAATAGCCGGCTGTTACAGGTTGGCACACGTGGTCTCCGGCCGTATTCCCACGTTCTTCCTGTGGTAGACGTGTGAGCTCCAAGCTAATTGGGTGTTTTATAAAGCTACTGGGTACTGTATATCATATTGTGTAGCGTTCTGTTATGATTGTGTATAATGCTGTAATGCCTTATGTGAAATATTCGTTACGTGAACGTGTAGGCCTATATCTGCACAATATGTAGGCCTACATAAAGTGCAGGAAATCCTGCGCTAGAACAAGACAAAAGTTTCGAGTGAAATTCCCAAGGAGACCCATTCCTATAAATCGGACAATAAAACAACTGGCTAAGAGATTCAAACATACAGGTTCAGTAAACAATAAGATTATATGTAAAGGTCGTTATTTCCTTACTGAAGCTAAAGTAACCGGAGTAACCGAAAACTTCATAAGGAGATGCCGATTATGTTTTGCAGTGGATTGGGAACAGTTTCAGCATTTACTGTCAACATGGTGAGTAAAAATGCAGGATACTGGTTTTAAGCACCGTATTCTGCCGTACATATGCGCGCGCAGTAGCCGGCAACTGAGCCGTCACTGGTGGAGCACGTGAGCGAGAATGTCCTTGCCAAGCAAATATAAAGACCCTGTATAACGCATTTCATACCAAGTTAGTATTATTTCTATCGGTAGGCTATATTGCATGCAATACTCAAACTAAATATAGATCAGGCACAATATATCAGCTGCCATCTTGTCTTGTAAACGAGACGACTCGGCTTTTTAAAGCCACTACTACCATGTAATATTATAATATTATGAACTTAAAATATCGAACGGGCCACGTCCTTTAGGACAGTTTAGAACATTATCGGTTCGATAATCAGAACTAATGGGTTCAAAGTTATTAATTATAATGCTTCCATGATTCACACGGCCGCCATCCTGAAATGGTATGGCTGATGACCTTGTAGTTTGGGCACACGAATCGTCCCATATGAAGGTATTGTACCCGTGGTCCAAGCACGTCATGTCGTTGTGAGAGTTTGAACGGAGCGCCGAGCGGATTTCAAGCTAATGCTTGCATGCGGGGAGCCAGTCAGAGGCCAGTGCGCGCAGCTGTAGCAAATGGCGAGACATCGAACTTGCTGGAACATATATGGTAATTTATTTCTTTGACCTGGAAATGAGAAAACTCGAGCACGATGTAGCCCCTGAAATTACGTGGATTATACTGAAAGAATCATGTAAATAGCATTTTGCGTTCTCAAGATATTGATAAAGAAAGGTTTGAGCTTTACGTCACTGAGGACTAGCGTCACATGCTGACGCAGTATATAAGGGGTCAGGAATAGCCTAGTAGCAGCTTATTTCGTTCAGTGGGAGCTTACTTCGCTCAGTGAGAGTTCACGTCACCGCAATGAAAGATTGCTTTGAATAAGTTGCGCTACAAGTCATCGCAATGCGCGAGCAGGTTCGAGAAAGTTCTAAGTACGAAACTGTGTGTGAGCAGGCCACGTCCGTCTCGAATATGAAGTGCTGGGACTTGCAATTCTTCGAACATATGTGAGTTATATAAGACTTTGTTAGTATTTGAACTGTTATTTCAGAAGAGTATTTCAAGTTTAAAGTGGTTATTACATGTGGGCTAGAAACACTATTAGTGAGCAGTGAAATATGTTTGCGTGTGGAGACGGTGAGAATTGAGAGGCAAAGGAACTTGTTAGCAGCCATTAAACCTTTGTTACGAGTGGAGCACATATTCAAATCCACGAGCGTATTGCTGAATATTTAACATTAAACTGTGACATTTTGGAAATATTAGCGCTCGAGACAAGAAAATCATGCAACCTTTAGCCAAGCGCATCAAAGACGTTAGAGAGGTTTACAAATTTATGTGACTGTAGGCCACGAGCATTAAGAATATTGTTGAGGCATTTCTATTCATGCAACTCTTAGCCGAGTGTGTTAGGTACAGTGTAAAGGCCTAGTATTCAATGGAGCTATTAGCCATGTGTGTTAAGGACAGTGAAGGACACTTTAATAGGAGCAGTAATAAAATGTGTGCGGAACATCACGATCATCAAATGAACTATATTTTGGGACTTTCTTACGTCATGATTAGGACTATGCACTAAACGTCGAGGATGGGTTAGCTGAGGAAGATGGAAGAAGGATGATGCCGATTCCAGACCATGTTGAAGACCGTAGGACAATGCCTATTCCAGACCATGTTGGAAACTTATGGAACATCAAGATGGGGCCGACAATTAGTGTTACCCGAGGTCGTTGGCGATCCAGGCCAGTACGTGTCATGGATTCTATGGAGACACTCACACCACATGGAGGAACAAATACTGCAATATTCAGCGCCTTGCAGACGGCATAATCAACATCCAGGATTGACATAAAGTAAGATCCCAACATGCTTTAGTGTACCTGTAGTATAGTCATGTCGTATTTCCCAAACATTTAGGTAAGTTTATTTTTAGATTTAGTCTTCCATAGCATTAAACAAATCGTATGATTTATTACCAGTCGTGATTTTCAGTTGACTCTTGTCAAGTTCGAATTACGGATTTGATTGCAATTTGTGAATACACTTCCTGATTCTTAATACTTTTGGGATAGCATTTTTGAATTTTTTCCTGAATGGATGACTGATTATTTGAAAAGGAAATTTTGGGCAATTAAAATGATTAATAAATGAATAATTATTTGAACAGGAATTTTTGGGCAGTTAATATGATTAATAAAATGCATAATTCGAATTAGGTCTTAGGTGACTATAATAATAATAATAAATAATAATGTTGATCAATGGAGCTTGATAAATGAAGCTATGGCAGTTAACAAATTTTATTGTAAATTTTATTATGCAATGTGACAACAGATGAAAATAATCCCAGGTTTATAATGGATAATATTAATAACATCTAGTGACTGAGAACTGAACGGCTGAAGACGCTTTTGGGTCATTATTATGCATGAGAATCAGATAAGTAATGTCTCTATATTTTTTCTGAGTGATAATTTAAGAAGGATCGTGACAGTAATTTGATGTTGAAGTTTGGCATTCTGTGTTTAAGCGGGCATGTCGAAGACATAGCGCTGCCATATGGTATAGTATTGGGTATCAGGCAGTGTAGCTTGAGTGTGCCGTCATTGGGAAATGATGATTGAAGTTGTAGAATTGGTGGTATTGATAATGAATGGTTTATGATAGTGGATTAAAATGAATGCATAGTTTGTGGTATAGGCATAACATTTACTGCCTTTAATAATGTCACGATGGTTTAGAAATTAAATTTTTACGAGAGACATATTTTCTGCATATAACCTGATGATTTCTGTTAGAGTTAAATTCAGAATAATGAGTGAATAATTAAGCTAGTCACTGATGTGAAATATCAATAGGTGGTTTATTTATTGGAACGAGAACCATCCTTAATAATCTGATATGCTGATAAATTTAGTTAGAATTCATTACAACAATTTTTGAACAGCTGGCAAATGTTTCAAGTGTTTATGATTTATAATGATAATTGATGAACAGGCTATATAATAATCGAAGTGAAAACCAATGAAACGTAAAACCAATTAACCAACAATGGATCGTGTGATAATTGCAAATGGTGATAATTGTAGACAGTGATGATGAAATTCGTGATTATGGATACATGGAACATTTTTAGAATCAGATTATTGCAATCAGATTATTTATTTTTCGAAGTCAGGAATCTCAGGGTGAGAGACTATCAATTATTACACCCTGAAGATCTAGGCAGGAGGGTATTTCTGCTCGTGTGATATATTTTTCTATTTTCTAATAAACGTGGTGGTGTGTTATAAAATTGTGTGTGTTTTTCGTCGTCCTTCCTATATTCAGGCATGAGTCTCGAGTACAGTTTGGCACCATTTAGCCCATACCCAGTTTGCCCTGAGATTTTCAGAGTCTCGCGCTCAACTGTTTTCGAGGCTCTCGCATATGTGGGCGTTAGTCTTCGGACTAACGGGCACAGTATGTTGGTACCAAATTTGGTAGAGTTGGGATGATTAGTTTAGTCCTTATTTGATTTTACGTTTTTAACGTAAGAGTGGCCGCCATTCAGTTTTGGTAAAGATGGTGGTGATATAAAACATGACACTGAGGTGCCCTTTGCTAGTGCTACCTCTGTACCAAATTACGTCCAGTTCAGTTTCACTGTGTTTGAACTGATAGGGGGCTACAGACATACAGAGTATACTCACTCACACACAGACACACAACTTTTGGCCCTGTGTAGATTTACAAAAATCGAAAAGTAGGCTAAAATTTAAATGGAATATACAGTAAATAGTTTTTATCACATTTCATATATCGTAATTTAGGTTGCTTTCTGAAGTAGTTTTCAGTATGACTTTCATTTTGTGTATGAATTTGATTATTCAGACATCCACATAGGGACAATCTTATTATATAAGGTGTATGTTTCACTAAACTCAAGCTCCTAAACCAGAGGGAGTTAGAAGGTGTGGTTTGTACCAAAATCGTCTCAATAGTACAGGAAAACTCTTGCATTTCTTGAAAAGTCAACGAAAATATATTTATTTGTTTATAAAGTGCTATTAAACAAATAAACAAGACGATAGTCCCCGACAGAACTGTCGCGCGTTCAGCCCGCGTAGCACTAGAGCTGGGCGAATAGTCTGTACACATGGGGAGCACACAACCCATGAGAATATGCGAGAGTTCTCGCGGCTTAATGTTCAAAGAAAATTAAAAGGCAAAACTTCACATTATCGCCTCTTGTGAATTCACAGACATCTACCAATACTTCAGCTAAGTACAGTTGTTGTTATTAAATCGCTTGGGACACCTCGGTCATCAGCCCTGTTTAGATGGATCGATGTTGAACTTATCTGGTAACCTGTATTGCTGTGATGATTGTAGGAATGTGCGTAACTGTATCAGGGATGAGGTAGGCGCCCCTGGACTCGAAGTGTGGTACTGAACCCATATTTTACCTGTGATTGTAATAAATTGAAATTATTCTGTATGGAGAAGACTGCATTATTTTATCGAGTATCAAGCAAAAACAAGAAGTGGAATGACTAGTCAAGAAGGTTTACAGACACCTAACTGGTTATGATTTTATTAAATCAACACTAGAGACGGCTTATTGTTTTATCAAAGGACTGCACGAGGTGACCAGCGAAGGGGAGAAACTGGTTTCTTGCAAAAACGACTAGAGTTTAGATAGTGGCCGCACGCCGATTAAAAAAGAAGCGATGCACGAGGCAATCCACGTGCTAGACTTGTGACCAGGAGTGAAAGAAGAAGGGACAAAGAAGTCACGTGAAGCAATTGACCGATGGGAATTAAGAGAATCCAGTAATAGCTTAATTAGGAAAAATTGTTACAAAAGAAACAGAAGAGATTGAATTCACAGAGTAATGGAGAAAATACCTAAATATTTTTTTTATTTTTTTGAAAATCGCTTAAGAAGTGCTATACTCCAGGAAGATTTATTTTTCAAGATTTGAGCGCAGGATTTCCCGCAAATTTGAGAAGGAGAGAGAAGAAGCGACTTCGATCCAGGCTTTTTTGTGTGAACGTTTGAAGGGGAAAGACGTGCCAGACAGTGTAACGTTCCCGGCCCTTCTAAGTGACCAAACGTTATGTTCCTGGCGGGGCTCCAATATTGCGCTTTCCTGGAGTACAGTAGAACCGCAATAAGAAGAAGCACCGCTTTACTCACACCACCTTTGCTTCTATTCATTCCTTCCTTTTTCTCAAACACTAACAGTGATTCCTTATGTTTTCTCTTCTCCGTACATTTGCTATGTATCTTCTAAGTTTGTTCTAGATATATATCTTCCATTGACAACCTAGCGGCATCTAGCAGCTAACCTCTGAAGTTCTTCAATGTCTCCATGCACAAGAGGACTTCCTTACCAATCAAACCACCAGGTTTCGTCGTTATCGCCAGCTAACATCTCCATGCTCAAGAGGACTTCTTCACCATTCCCATCCGCCAGGCTTCGTCATTGTCGCCTGCTAACAACTCCTTGAAGACAACTTCATCAAGAAAATTAACATCTAAGAAGAGATTTAATTTTTGTTAAGTTTGTAATTTTTAAGTATGCTCCTTTGTCCCTTTCCCCCACCCTCTTGCCTCCTTGGCACCTTCGTGCTTCGTTAAGAAGCTCTCACTTTTAGTTCGGCCGTCAAGTACAGTGCAAGCCCTACCCGGGCTAGTCTCCTGCTCTCTTGGGACTTTTTTAAATCAGATGCCATGTCTGAATTTTAAACCAACTGTCACCAAGAAATGTCGCCTGCTTCATGAAACAAGGCTAAGTACATACTTCTATGTTTTAAACATATCATCATGGGTTTTTAAATAGCTAAATGCTTTTTTATTCTAATTTATAGACTGTGTGTGAGATTGCTAAATGTTAAGCAATAACTGCCTTCAAGAGATCTTTGGATCAAACTATGGCTACCTAAGCTAATCTTCTAAAATGAAACAGTACTTCTTTTGCAAATTAACTGAGATACTTTCTCACAACGAGGGATATCATTAAAATACCCACTGTCTATAAAAAAAAATGGCTTTTTCCTCCGCGGGACCTACTGCCCAATTCAACAGTTATCATTGCTCTGGAACCTTCTATGTCAAACAATCTTGCTACAAGTAAAGCCATTAAGTATTTTCCACTTAAATATGGGAATCTTCTTCTTCATCATCTTATCCCACTTCAAGTGGGGTCGATGTTTCTGGCAAGTCTTTTCCATTTTATTCTGTCCCACACATCGTCGTCCCTTAACTGCTTCTCCATTAGGTCTTCATGGATATTGTTAGTCCATCTTCTTCGAGGTCTGCCTCTATTCATCGTGCCATCCACAACCAGAGACATCGCTCTCCTTCCTACATAGTTATTATCCCGACGCATAACATGCCCATACCACAGCAGTCTTCTCTCTTGGATCTTCTTGGAGACTTCTGTTACTTTTACTGTGCCCCTGATTTTCTCATTTGCGATGTGATCAATCCTAGTGATGCCACTCATCCAGCGCAACATCTTCATCTCAGTCACATCCAGCTTATGACATTGTGACTTAGTTATTGCCCATGTCTCCGCACCATACATCATGGCTGGCCTCAAAGCTGTCTTGTAGGCCTTTCCTTTTACCCTTATAGTGAGCCTTTTGTCACACAGAATGCCAGAAAGCCTTTTCCAGTTCATCCAGGCTGACTGAACCCTGTGGTTAATCTCAGTATTTTTATTGCCATCTTCAGACATGGTTGACCCAAGATACTTGAAGCTACTGACTGGCCTTAAGCTTACTCCATCCATCTGCACTAATTCATTGCCCTCACCACCAAGGCACAAATACTCTGTTTTCTTTCGACTGATTTTCATGCCTCTGGTCTCCAAGCTTCTCGCCAGCTCTCCAGTCGCCTTTCCAGTTCTCTCCTACTGGAGTCGCACAAAACAATGTCATCGGCAAACATCATGCACCAAGGTGCTGCACTACGTAAGCCATCAGATAGGACATCCATGATAAGATTGAATATGTATGGACTCAGGGCTGACCCCTGATGCAACCCAACTTGAACAGGAAACCAGTTAGTCAACCCGACGCTACTCCGGACTCTTGTTTTAGCCTCCTCGTACATGTCCTGGATAAGCCGCACATATTTTTCCGGGACTGCTTTGGTCCTCAGACATCTCCAGACTTCCTGGCGTGGAACTCTGTCATATGCTTTCTCTAAGTCTATAAAGACCATATGTAGCTCCTTATTCTTCTCTTTATGCCTTTCGATGAGTTGCCGGAGTGCAAAAATGGCATCAGTTGTAATCCTACTTGGCATGAACCCAAACTGTTGTTCTCCAATCGTTGTGTCCTCTCGAAGCCTTTTCTCGATAATTTTCTCCCAGATTTTCATGGTATGGGACATCAGCTTTATCCCCCTGTAGTTAGAACAGTCCTGGATGTCGCCCTTTTCCTTATATATAGGGACCAGCGTTGTCTCCCTCCACTCCATGGGCATAACCTCTTCCGAATAAATTTGCTGCATGAGATTCCACAACATATCTTTTCCTGTCTGCCATACTTCCACTGGAATTTCATCAGGACCAGTGGATTTTCATTTTTTCATTTTCTTGACAGCAATCATCACTTCTTCTCAACTAATTCCAGTGGTTAAACTCTGGTAGGGCACACCATCACCAGAAGACATCCTGTCATTTTCCTCATTTAGTAAGTGGTTGAAATATTCCTCCCACCTTTTCTTGATTTTGTTTTCATCATGAACTACTCCCTCACCACTCTTCATCTGCTTAATATGAGTAAAATCTTTCGATGCCTTATCTCTAGCCCTCGCTATCCTGAAAAGCTTCTTCACTCCACTGGTATTCTCCAAGTCCTCATATACATCATCCCAAGCATCTGCCCTTGCCTGCCCTACCACTCGCTTAGCATCTCTATTTGCCTGTCTGTACAGTTCTCTGCTCCATCTGTCGCAGATTGATCCCAGGCTTTTTTGGCAAACCTCTTGGCCTTTATTGCTTCTTTTACTGCAGTATTCCACCACCAAGTTTCTTTGTCCCTATGAGCAAATTTACCGGAGGTTTTACCAAGAATGGCTTCTCCTGCTCGGCGTATTATTTCACTGTTCACTTTCCACCAAATATCAACTCCTTCTATGTGTTGATATTGCCGTAAAACTTCAGTTTTGAACTCACTACACAGAATAGGGTCATCTAGCCGCCACCATTTGATTTTCGACACCGTTTTCTTCTCCACATATGGCTTGAGGCAGATATACTGATAATCGGCAACTAATACTCTGTGTTGCGGAGCTACGTGTTCACCTGCTATGACTTTACAGTTCTGCACTTCCTTCAGATGTGGTCTTCTACACATGAGGTAATCGATTTGACTTTCATTCCCTCCACTTTTATAAGTTACCAGCTGCTGTCCACATTTCTTAAAGAAGGTGTTACATATAGCTAAGTCTGCTCCCAATGCAAAATTTATCACTCTTTCACCCTCCGCATTACGGCCTCCTAATCCCCAGCCTCCATGTACTCTCCTTGCTAGCTCTCCTACTGTAGTGCCCACATGCCCATTCAAGTCACCACCTAAAATAACTCTTTCTTCGGCTGGTAAGCGACTGATTTCCTCATCCAGGTCACTCCAGAATGTATCCTTTTCGTCCTCATCACAACCAACTTGAGGGGCATAAGCACAAATTATGTTAAATATACCCTCGAGGCACAGTTTGATACTCATTATGCGGTCATTTCTCCTGTGGACTTCCGTCAGGCAAGCCTTCATATATTTCGAGAGAATGATGCCAACCCCATTCCTTCCCAGATTGTTCGTTCCACTGTACAGTAATTTGTAGCCATCACCAAGCTCTTTTGCTTTATTTCCCTTCCACCTAGTTTCTTGTACACATTGAATTTCGATATTCCTTCTTCTCATCAAATCAGCAATATCCCGTCCTCGTCCAGTCATTGATCCAACATTAAGTGTACCTACTCTAAGGTGAGCTAACTTCTTTAACCTAGTCCGCCCATGACTAAGTAGCGTTCGCACTCTTTACACAAGGGGCAGGCGATCTCCTTGCGCGTCGCCTGTGGGGAACGCCCTAGCTGTCTCCGAGGCCAAACTTAAAGAACTTGCCATATTTTGAATATGGGAATACTTTTCCTAAATGAGGAATTTAGGTCACCTATACTATTGCTCAAAACCTAATTTACCTTCCTCCGTGGGAACTTTTCTTCAGCATTCAACTACAACCTATAAACATTCCCCCGCAATAGACTTATTCAAGTTGAAATTTAACTAGTGATCTATATAACTGCAATAACATTTCTCTTCATAAACTTTCTGTGCTGCAATAGTGAACTTTTCAACCACATCAATAGACTATAGTGAAAACAGTGCCCGTTCAACTACCAACCGCGTCGTGTTCGATTGGAAACAATGAATTTGGCCAAGACTTTTTCCTAATTTTTCCATTTCTTCGTTCCCAAATACCTTTACTAACAAATTAAATTAATCTATAAATTAAGTCAACTTATATACCTAGCTATTACTCAACGAGGCTTCGCCAAACCATAGGCGCCCTCCCAACTTTTCTCAATGTATAACTTATTCACTCTGTTTAAATATCAGCAGTTATAGAAACTGCATATTAATCTATTTTCTTATCCTGCTAGTACAGGAATTGTTAATTCTCTAAGTACTCAACCTTTTTAACTAATCTTTTTGCTCCAGGTTTCGTTGATTCGACCTGCACATTTCTTAAACTTATAACCTTGTTAACTTCTGCTTAAAGTAGCGGAGTTTCCGCTGGTGAATGGTTTCCTCTCTTTTTTTTCTTTTTTCTATAATCAAGAATTTAGTGTCCTTTTACAGCCTTTAAGATTTCCATAAAGGGGTTCTAAAGGTGCCCACATTGTACCTGATCTAATTATTAAGGGTTCAATTAAATTGTAATCGTTGTTACAAACGTTCAATTTTCAGCACAACTTTTAAAATCTTATTCAGATTTTAGTGCTTAAAGCAAGTTCCAAACCTGTACCCTATTCAACATTGTTTACCATTTGTAAACTTATTATAGTTGGGTCTCGGACCTTTATATGTTGTAAACCTTTTTTACAAATCACAATCATAACCTAAATATTGTTAACTCTTCAAAGTCTAATTTATTGTTAATTAAAATCTCTATTATTGTTTGCTTTATCTTTCTCAATATAATCAAAATTAGGCAGGTCCTTATCTTCCCTGATTCTTCCTTTAAGCTTAAACTCTTTTCTCGAATCTTTGAAACAACAAAGTTCGTGCTACTTGTTGCATTTAACTTAAAACTTCTAGTAACATCATTTTCAACGTTTCTATTAGTAGCTATGGCTAATTCTAACGAGCCCTTAAGGCAAGTATAGCTAGCTCCGCAAGCTTCCTGCTTGTTGAGATTTTCTCTCTGACTTAGGGTTTGTTCCCATAATTCAAGGGTTCCCTTTGGTCTAAACTTTTAGTCGGCACTCTGCTGGTTAAGAGCTTAGCTTTTCTTAAGTGCAACAATTGGTATCCTTACCGAAATTTTCAAAGGGACCAGAAAATTATTTATAAAAGCATTATAAACGCTTCATTGCTTCCCTCTCTAGGAGCGCTCGGTCGTTTGCTGGAAGTCCAACAGTTCCCAAAACTAAAACATATCACGACGAATTCAAATTATTTCCGCCTTTCAAAACATTATTTTAAATCTAACTCCTTTGAAAGAAAATGATGATGATAATTGTAGTTTTAAGGGGCCTAACATCGAGGTTATCGGCCCTCTTTGAAAGAAAAAAACAGTAAATCTTTCATTCTTTGTCTTGCCAGACTACCACCCTTCCCCATAGTATTGAAATACAGGCTTGGAAGGGAAGGTACTGTGCCCGAATTTATGTAAGGACAATACCAAAGATCCCGTCTGGATATGAACTGGGACCCAGGAAAAATAAAAGAACGAATTAAGATCTTTTATTCCTCAAAATTCGTGAGATATGGAAAACCTGAGTTGAAATAATGAAAAACTATGCATCATTAATAATTAAACAATTACGGAAGGCAAGAAGGAACGATTTAAACATGGTTGTATATTTATTATCTGAATGTAGGGAGGCGTACATTGTAAGAGTACGTCACGCCACGAGGAGTGAGAAACGTCACGCAGGAGGAGAAGGGATCAAGGTTAAGGACACACTGAGGGAGGAGAAGTTGACGGAGTTACGTCACACCACAAGAGGGGAGGCAGAGCGAGGAACTTGCCGTACGCAGAGGGCAAGAGCGAGGATTTCTTTCCAAATTCAGATCGCGACGAGTAAAGACCGTGAGCGGAGAAACTAGTAGTTCTTCAGCATAGTGCTACGCTTTATGAAAGTGGAGAAGACGAGTGTGGAGTACAGAAGGCTGTGACTTGCAGAGCAAGGAACATTCTAACGCAGACCAGCACTGCATATAGACCAGTGATCTTGAAACATAGCTTGATATTACTGTATTTCAAAAACAAAGCTATAATACATCGCATGCAGACAGATGCAAACGTCTCACTTCTACAGAAGAGCTTCATTATTTCTGCAATTTAATTCATACTTGGATATTATACAGAATGCAGTTCGTGAATTGGCAACGGGGAAGTTGTAAAAGTGTCATCATTAAAATGAGTATGACCACGTGCTAAGGTGCACATCATAGGGAAGTAGAAGCTACAAAAATGAAGAGTTGAATCCAGAATTCCACAACATGGAAGGCGCAGCGGAACATCTACGCGATGTGCAAAATTACAGAACAAATCTCTACTTTTTAACACGAGTTCATATACATCCAGTATACTCTCAAAGACTTTTATGAAACAAACGAATTTCAACCTTGAGAAGCGATGTCGGCGCAGTGATGGGGTATCGCAAGAAGATCCAGGCAACGTGCGGGAGGCGAGCGAGGGAGTGCGGACGAGACATGCTGTTTCACGGCGAGGTCGCTAACCCGGCTATGTCTCCGACCTTGTTCCACTGGGAGAGATGTCCAGCTGGCCCCGTCACAACCGGTCTGCATAGCTGTGGGCGATGCGCTCTCACACGCATTTGGCTTGCCAGACGAAAAATGGTACTTCTGAGACCGTCTTCAACTCAAGGTAGAGAAGAGATTGATTTATATTTGGTAGAATTGTAGTCATGTTCTGTGTTTATCCGAATTGACCAACCGTATAATTTTGTCATTGTATTTAAAATTGTGTAGATTTTGATCTAGTATTTTTCGTATTTTCTTAGGAGTCATTTTTTGTTCATTGAAAATTTCCGTCACTTGGACTAAATTTTATTTGCGTAGCGCAGTTGTTAACGTTAAAATCATTTCAATGTAAAATCGTTTAGAATTATAGATATTTGCGTTAAATTAAATAAATCTGTTTTATGCGCAGCGATGGAACGTATATTGAACAATTTAAGTACCGTATATTCAAAAAGTTATGTCACGAAGTGTCAAATATTTCGACAACTCGTGATGTTGATTTGAGTGTCAGAAATTTATTTCAACCAATTGTGAACAAATTGAATTGTTTCACGACACAGATATGTAGATCTATGCTGTAACGTGATAAACCTTATTTCCTAGTAACAAAGGTATTTCAAGAACTTTTTATACATATATGTCCAATTAAACATTTAGAGCATTAAAAAGCCTAGATAAATTTGTTAAACAAATATTTTTACGAAAGGAAGACACACTTATATCATTTGTTAAATATGAATTCTTGCTGATAATCTTTGAAAGTTGCAATAATGTAAAACTGAATTTAAATACGTGAAAAGGAGTTAAGAAAGTTAAATCACAGGGTGATATAAAAGTAACTGTACAGAGGTAATTACAGAAGTGAAGTTATAGGCACGATGAGATTTTGTATAAGGATAGAGGAGATTGTTAAAGTTTGTTTCTTGAACAATATTCACAATGGACGTGGATATCTAATAAAGTTACTAATTTTCTTTGCATGGAGTAAGAAAATGCATTGAAATGGGAGTTTAGATTTGAAATGCCGTGCAAGAAAGGAATAGTAGACGTAAATGAGTTACGTATTTTTACGAGAGGAGACTGAGGAGTCTCGTTTTTTCTAGTTTTGATCACAGCGAATGTGACATTGTTAAAGTGTATTCAAGGAAAGTTCTGTACAGGGTGTTTAAGAAATAATGTGATTGTTGTATAATTTTGGAAGAGAAGTGTGTAATGAAGGTCAAATGCCATGCACTTCGAGTATTCACGTTTATCAAAGAAATGTAAACCGAGCAAAGAATTTCAGGAATTTTTCGAGATTTAATGATCAAATGGGAGAAGACAAAGTAAGAACAGTGCTTAACTTAAATGTTTGTCACCTATGTTCTATTGATTCAGACTAGTATTTATACTTTCAACCGATAGAGTTACGGTGTTTGTTACGGAAGTTGAGTGGTAAAGACTCATTTGTATTATAGGTAATTTAATCACTTCTACACAATTAAGTGTATATTTGTGCGAACCACGAATTATTATATATAAGAATATAGTTAATACTGAGTAAATTTTTATTTTACATATTTAGTTGTGGAACTACGGTTCAAAAGATGAAACGGAATGTATAATATAGGGTAATGTTTAAAATCACGCCGTTTCATAATTTTTCTTATTATATTAGTACCACGTTTTAGTTTATTTTGAGTTTATCTATTGCAGTGTCAGGGAGACACTATTGATAGACAGGCAGGCAGTTTATGGCTGTATTTTTCTTAGCACAAACGGCTGGCGCTCCTTAGTGAATCAGTCAATTTTTATCTTAGCTGACATCGTTTTCATTTTCGTCATCGCCGAAAATAGTACTGCTAGGTAAGATACAGGCGCTCACTATAGACAGACCTTATCACCCCTCGATATTGGAGTTTCTCGATTTGCTCAAATGTAAATGAGAGTAGAAATTTGTACCTACGCTGGTAGTACTATTTTCTTTCATAGTTCTACCCTGTGTGTTCCTGGAATTACCAATTTTTACTTAGCAGACAATGGTAAGTTTGTGAGCTGGGTAATTACGTGCCTGCAATCCTTTACAGTGCAGCGGATATAGGTACTGATGGGTGAATTCGGGCGCAGTACGATCGCCGTTTGCTTGCAAATAGCCCAAGCTCCAGCCGCATTTCCTGTTAGATGTGTCCAGGTCCATACCCACTTAAGGTGTTTTCACAGACATTGCACGGTGGAAACGGTGGTTGAACACTTACTTTTGTTTAAGTTTATGTTTGTTATTGAACTCCCGTCCTATCTATCCATACTTTTTCTTCCTGATGAAACCGTCTTCCTCTTTTATCTTTATCAACTTCCCTCAGGTAGAGTTAATCCGAAGCTAAAACCTACCCAAAACTTGGTCCCAGAATCCCGGGAGAATCCATTTGTCAATATCTTGCAAAATACTAAAATGTATTTTGAATTTTTCATCTATAGTTTCGCTGTGCAGAGCTGGCGAGGGGGAAAGGGGTCGCTCCTGTCTCCTTTGGTGTGTCTCTCTCTTTCAACTTGTTTGCTGCTGCCAGTCTGACAGCATTTCCAAAACTTCACATTTTCGTAAGTCATACTTTAATTTACCCATTTCATCATGGCTCCGGATAAGGATAAGGAAAGTAGGGATGACAAGCTTACTGCCAAACGAGCGTCTTATAAAGGGCAAATTACCCTATTTAAAAATACATCAGAGAGCTGGATCCTTCAGAAGCTCAATTAGATTTATTAAAACATCGTTTAAAAGACTATGAACATTCTTTTGAAAATTATTGTAATATTCAAACCGAAATTGAAACTTGCATGCTCAATCAAACAGATAATCGAGTAGAATTAGAAAACCAATACTACGAAGGCATAGGTTCTGCCTTTAAAATAATTCGCCAACTTGAAGAAGAACAGAAAAAGGACGCTTCTGTTCTTGGTTGCCTTCACGAACAACAAACCTAGTCTCGTGAAGGCACACACAAACCCAAACCAATTCTACCCAAAATTAATTTGCCTCACTTCTCAAGAGACGAATCTACTTGGGATTCCTTTTACGAACTTTTTTCCCCTTGTTCATGACAATGAAGACATTCAAGTCATCTACAAGTTCCATTATTTGCGATCTATTCTCCGCGGTCAAGCCCTGCAGTTAGTTGAAGCACTCCCATTAAGCGCAGAGAAATATCCCATCGCCTTTAACTTATTAAAGGAAAGATACGGTAATTTACGGTTACGTGTTCAACGCCATATGAAGGCTCTATTTAACTTGCCTGCGTCACAGCACAATGACGTCACCAGTTTACGTACTCCCATTGATATGACACAACTTCGTGTAAAAGCATTACCCCAATTAGATCAACCCACTGACCATTGGGACACTTTCCTAATACATTTAGTGGTCTCTAAAGTTGATACTGCTACTCTCAAAGCTTGGGAAATGGAACTTTCGAACAATGATGATTATTCTTACGAGCATTTAGTCACCTTCATAAATTCTAGATGTCAGCTTTTAACTGCTTTAGCTAACCAAAGTGAACCCTCTTCTCCTAGTTCTAAATTTAAATCATTGTCTCTTAAATCTAAAAGTGAACACGTAGCGTCTAGCACCCAAAAATCTGGGTCTAGCTCTTCTAAACCCAAGTCATACGCCACTGGTTACCAAACTAGGTCTAGTGAACGCCGTATTGCCAGTTCTCTTGCTTTAAACACTCAAAGCGAATCCCGTAAAAGTTTAAATGAACCGTTTAAGTGCATACTTTGCAAAGATTCCTACGCTTTATATTTATGTAAATCCTTTAAAGAACTGTCAGTCGATGACAGAAGAAAATTAGTTTCCCAGAATAAACATTGCTTCAACTGCCTCTCACCCAAGCATTCTTGGTGTATTCTTGGAATACACTGTAAGAGAGTATTCTTTTTAATGCTCTTTGCATGTTTATTTTTTTCCTTTTTATCAAACACCAACAGCGATCTTCTAGTTTCTCTTTGGTGGTCATGTCTCTTATGTCATTGTGAGTCTGTTCTAGATATATATCTTCCATGACCCACCTAGCGTCATCTAGCAGCGAATCTCAGAAGCTCCTCAATTCTTCCCTGTACAAGAGGACTTGCTTATCAATTTGGCCATCAGATCTCGTCGCCATCGCCAGTTATCATCTCCGTGATCAAGAGAACTTCGTCTACTTTTTCACTCACCATGCTGCGCTAGTATCGCCTACTATCAACTCTTTGAAGACCATTCATCAAGAAGAACATTTATTTTTGATAAGTTTTCTATTCTGTTATATTCTCCTTTTGTCTCCTACCCCCACTCTTTTTTCCTTCCTTGGTCCCTCCGCGCTTCGCTGAGGTTTCTCACTTGCACGTCGGCAGTTTACTCAGTCAGTCAAGGCTCAACTAGAGCCAGTCTCCTCAAACCAAGAGGCACTCTCTACATTCTACGCCATGTTGACACATTAAGTATCCGTCAAAGGGAACTTCACCTTCGGCATGCAACAAAGATAAGTACAAACTTCTGGTTTTAACCTCATCTTCATCAGTTTTATTATCTACATGCTTTTATCGATCTTTTATAGGCAGTGTGAGATTAATCATTTGTGGCAATAATCATCCTTCGCGGGATTCTCCATGTTGGGCTTTTGTCTAATTAAGCCAACCTTCGTGAAAAGCAGCATTTCTTATGCTTATTAAATGAGAGAGGTTCTCACAACGGGGGATATCATAGAATACTCGCTGTCTATAAATATTAAGCTTGTTCCACCGCTGGAGTAACTTTGGCCCTATTCTTCCATAAGGATCGTTATGGAACCTTCCAGAAACTGCACTTTATCTACAAGTCACGCCGTCATGTATCTTTCACTCACTTGTGGGAATGCCATTTCAAACTAAGGAATCTACCTTATAAATTAATGCTCAATAGCTATATTTTCTTCCACCGTTGGGATCTTTTCGGGCGCATTTAATTGTAATCCACAACTTTCTCAAGTAATAGACTTTCGCCTATCTAGTGCAACCAGTCATTTTCCACGATTGCAATAACTTTCTTTGCCATAAACTTTTGCGCTACTACAGTGAACTTTCCATCCATTTCGACGAACTATAGTGATAAACAGTGTTCTTTCAGTATTTCTTCCGCGTCGCGCTCGTCCGATTATTATAAACACGGCCATGAACATTTACCTCTCATCCCAATTGCTCTTTCCTAAACCTTTTACTAACAAACCATAATAATAAATTTATTACTTTAAGTTCTTTTTCAATGAGGTGTCAATCTAAAGATGTGCCCTCCCATTTTTTCTTATGTGTAATTAATTAACTTTTGCATAACTATGTGTCTTGTACACGGTTCAAATTATCTTGTTTCTCCCTTCTAATTTAGGGGATACAATTTTTTCAACTTATAAGTGAGTTATTTCTAGGTTTCACGAAAGGGAAACTTGCCCCATTTGTCTTGTGATTCCTATCTAAACATAGGAGGTCTAGAACCTTCCTTTTGACTTTCTCTTCAGGTTTCACAGTAAGTGACCTGCCCTATTTGTGTAACTACTAAAAATAATGCTGCTTCAATACAAGAAGTTATAGGAACTTCTCTTTCATTCTACCTGCTTTCTTTTTTGTTATTTTTGAAGTTGTAACTTTCTTTAAGATAGGTACTTGGAAATTTTTGAAAGTACACACCTTGTACTCGATTTAATGTCTAAACTTTAATCACTTCATTTGTTATTTTTAAATCTTACAAAGATTTTAGTACATATAAAGGTTTGAAACCTAAAGAATTGTTAATTGCCTGGAGCAAACGTCAAATGTTTTCTGAGGTCTGTGACCCCAAAATTGTTAACCAAATTGAAAATATATATTTGTTAAAGTTATCAACTTCTTTTGAATTGTTAAATAAATTAAGCGTTTCTTTTCGCTTTTTCATTTTTCTAATACAACGGTTAGGCAAGATCCTGTCTTCCTTGGCTCTTCCTACTCAATGCCATTAAATCTATTGATAGGGCTTTCACCACTCGTTGCATTTGAGCAAGAACTCTTAGTGGTAATCTCGTTAAAGTTTCTCTTAGCTTTAATAGCTAATTCTAACTGGCCAGTAAGGCAAGTACAGCTCGCTACGCCAGCGACCTGCTTGTGGAGATCCTCTCCGAAAACTTATGGTTGGTTTTCCAAAAGATAAGTGTTTCTCTTTGTCTAAACTTTTAGTCGGCTCCTTGCTGAGTAAAAGCTTAGCCATTTCCAAATGCAACTATTGGTTCACTTACCAAAATTACTCCCCAAGGTATAATTTTTTTATCACTATCCTTCTTGGAAGCACTTGGTCGCTTTTTCAGGAACTCTATAACTTCGAAAACTGGAAATACCAAACCTGATTCAAATTATTGGCATTCTTCGAATTACTTTGCAAAAACGAATTTCTTTGAGCAGACATACAATAAATCTGTTCCTCTCTGTCTTGCCAGACCATCACCCTTCCACATAGTAGGCATATGCATGCTTGAGAGGGAATATACTAAAGCCACTCTCTTGCAAACCGCCCAAGTCCTAGCTGCGTTTCCCGTCAGCTTCGACCAGGTCCTTACCCACTTTAGGTATCAGAGAGCGGATTTGCGGTGGCAACCGCCTCTTAGGGCATTTACAGTTAAATTTATAACTTTTGTGGGACTCTCCTCCTATTTCTCCATCCTTTTTCTCCAGTCCGAAACCCACCTCCTTTTCTTTATCATCTTCTCTTTATCATCTTCCCTTGGTGGTTAGGTTATTCCTCAGCCAATAATCTACCAATTCTGCTTCTAATTGAAAGTCTTCCAGACTCTGTTTCCATTGTGAAAAACCGCATTACACTTTACTGCATCGTCATGATCAATCGAGGTCACCAGCAGCAACCACTTTTCAAAAAAAATGAGAATCCTAGCAGTCCCAATGCTTCGTCTTATATTCAGAACGCTAAATCTTTACATAGCGCTCAAGTACTATTGTCTACTGTTCAAATTGAAGTTCAGGATAAATTTGGTAACTGGGTCCGCGCACGAGGTCTTCTTGATTCAGCGGCAACCCATGATTTCGTTTCTAATTCTTTGATCAAAAAACTGGGCTTACCAGTAACTCCTACTTCTATTAATGTATCAGGAATTACCAGCTTAAAATCACAAGCTTTGCAATTCTCGAAACTGACCATAAAGGACACTTGTCACAGAAATAATTTTCTTAAACTTAATTGCCTCATTCTCAACAGTATCGGAGAGGATACTCCAAGCCACTCTGTTGATATCTCAGGTCTGAATATTCCTTCTCATTTAAGGTTAGCCGATCCTCTGTTCAATGTACATGGCCCCATTGACATACTTTTCAGTGCCAATGTTTTTTGGAATTGCCTTCGTAAACAAATTCGTAAACTATCTTCAAATGTGGACGCCAGAGACACTAATTTTGGTTGGATTGTTACTAGTCAACTTCCTCATTATTCCCCCCAATCCTTATCGCAATGTTATTTCGCTAATACCAATTTAGAACAGTTCTGGAAACTTGAAAACATTGATTCTCCTAATTTGAGCTCTTCAGAAAATGAATTCTGTGAGCAACCCTTCATGTCCACCACTACTCGTTCACCCGAAGGTCGATTCATTGTCCAGATGCCGAGATTACTCAACCCTCCCAAACTCACTAATTCTCAACCCAAAGCTCGAAAAGCTCTCTTTGCTATCGAGAGCAAATTTAAGAAAGAACCCCTCGTTAAAAAACAGTACACAGAGTTTATGGACGAATACGAAAGCTTGGATCATATGGAAGTTGTCAGAAAATCTGATGACGAATTACACCCTCCAAAAGAAACTATTCTTAAATAATCACCCTGTGTGGAAAAACCCTCTTGTAAAGGATACAATCCGAGTTGTGTTCAATGGGTCATCACCTGATACCAACGGCAACAGTCTCAACGATACTCTGTATTCTGGTCCCGCTATTCAGTCTGATTTATCTACCATCCTCTTAAATTTCTGCTTGTTCCCCATAGCAGTCATCGCGGATATCAAACAGATGTACCGTCAAATGTTGATTCAATCTGAACAGCAAGAATCTTGTGGCGCGAGGAAATTAGTAAGCCCATAAAAATATTTTGTTTAAAGACAGTCACTTATGGTCTTAAACCTTCTGCTTTCCTAGCTATCCGATCCCTACATATGTTAGCCTCTCAAGATGGTCATATATTTGATGCTAAAGCTTCTGAAGCCCTAACTACATCCTTTTATGTTGACGATTACCTCCAGTCCTTTCCGACCCTTGAGGAAGCTTCTTTCGTATCACTGGAACTGAAAGCATTACTAAAGAATGGAGGATTCCCACTTCATAAGTGGAATTCCAACTCCCCTGAGTTTCTTGCCCAATTTCCCATAGAAGATGTAGACCCCTCTTCCGTCAAAATCTGCGGAGATTACGAATCCATAAAAACTCTTGGAGTACACTGGTGCACTCGCACTGATACTCTTATTTACAAAGTCTCACTTTCCGAAGAGCTCCCTAACACAAAAAGGCAAATTTTATCTGAATTTGCAAAAAATTTCCATCCTCTCCAATTTCTTGCGCCGGTTATTGTTATAGCCAAGCTTTTCATGCAAGAGCTATGGTCTCTCAAATGTGAATGGGACGGAGCCGTTCCCCCTTCTTTTCTAAATAGATGGCTCTCTTTTCGATGCAGTTTACTTGATCTTTCTCTTATTGAAATTCCTAGAAATTTAAATAATGCTCCTTCTAATACATCTTTCTTTCTTTCTTCATGTTTTCGCCGACAGCTCCGAGAAAGCTTACGGTTGCTGTGCATATTTGGTTTATCGCAATTCGCTAAATGAATCTTCATTTTCGAACCTTATTTGCGCTAAGTCTAAAGTTGCTCCTCTTAAAACTATTACTTTGCCTAGGCTTGAATTGTGTGCTGCACTCATGGCCGCAGAACTTGCCAAAAAACTGCAGAAAGTCTTAAAAGTCGAATTTTCGCAAACTTATCTGTGAAGCGATTCCATGATCACTCTTTCTTGGATCTCCAAAAACCCCACGGCAAACTTTTGTGGCAAATAGAGTAACTAAAATGCAAACCCTTTATTCTGGATGTCAATGGAGACATGTGCCTAGTGCTGATAACCCTGCCGATATCATCTCTCGTGGGTGTTTACACTCAATTGGTAGCATCTCAGTTGTACTGGTATGGACCTTCGTGGCTAATTGAAGACTCTTCTTGCTGACCTTCTAAACCTCCGGTTACAAACTCCAACTTGCCTGACGCTAAAGTATCTAAACCTACAGCTTCGTGTCTTATTTCCAACGTTTCATGTCCCTTGTTGTCTCGCTACTCTTCCTTTCACAAACTGATTCGAATTTTTGCCTATCTTCTCCGATGGAAATATCTTTTTGTTGACCAACCTCTTCTTCCTAAACTGATCCTAAGTAATCATGAATTAAATCTCGCCACTATTAAAGTTTTGCAGCTAACACAGCAAGAGGCCTTTTCTACTGAATTATCGTTGTTATCCGCTAAGAAAGCTCTTTCAAAGTCTAGTCGTCTTCTTGCCTTAGCCCCTTTCCTTGATGACAATGGGTTACTCAGGGTAGGTGGTAGGCTTTCGCAATCTTTACTCCGAAGACAAAAAGCATCCTGTCATTTTGCCTTCTAAGCATCATGTGACTTCTTTGATCATCCGAGACTTTCATTACCGAAATCTGCACATTGGTACTCGCACACTACTTTGTTTACTAAGGGAAAAGTACTGGATCATAAATGGAGTTCATGAAGTTTCCTCTGTAATTCAAAAGTGCATCCCATGCTTTAAGGTGAAACCTAAGGTTAGCACCAAATTGATGGGCGATCTACTTCTTTCCGCTTTTCTCCCATACGTCCCTTTGCTTTAACTGGCGTGGATTACATGGGTCCATTTCATTATCAACGCAATTCCCCTGAAGCTAGACGCAAATTGTTTGGAAAACTTTATGTTTCTCTTTTCGTCGACATGGTTACTGGTGCGATCCATCTGGAACTGGTAACAAATGCCTCTACTTCTTACTTTCTGTCAGCCGTTTCTCGCTTCACTGCTAGGCGTGGTGTTCCCTCTGAAATGTTTTCCTACAATGCCTCCACTTTTCAAGGCGCGGCTTCATTGTGGAAGAAAGCTCTTACCTCTTCTCCTGCCATGGAATATATTTCTAACTTTTCTTATGCTAAAGGCTTCAAATGGCGGTTTATACCTCCCTACGCCCCTCATCACGGCGGTAGGTGGGAATCTTGTGTCAAGCTTACTAAAGGTCACCTAAAAAAGATTTTAGGTAGTCGCATTCCAACTTATGAATAATTTAACTCTCTGTCTATTCTGATTGGGGGTGTTGTTAATTCTCGCCCGTTGACTTCGCTTTCCGCTCCCATTAACACCTGGTCACTTCCTTATATGCACTTCTCTCTCTTCCCCTCCTCCCCTTCCCATCTCTTATAGAGACTCTAACTTGCCGATCGTTTGGCGTAAGCTTGAAGCCCTTCGTAATTCTTTCTGGCAGAGGTGGGAATTGGAATACCTAACTTCTTTGCAACGGAGACAGAAGTGGCTTCTTTCTAATCCTGACATCAGAGTGGGGGACCTTGTTTTTGTTAGGGATGCTCCCCCCCCCCCCCCTTTAGTTTGGAATTCCGGCAGAGTGATCGAGTGTTACCCGTGAAGGGATGGAAAAGTCAGGGTGGTTACGATCTTGACCGCAAATGGGCATATTAAAAGACCCCTATCTTCAATTGCCCCCCTTCCTCTCAATCTTTTTCATTGTGTTTCCTGCTCTCTGTTGGTGTTTGTCCCCCCAGCATCGTGTATTCTCTGGAATACACGGTAAGACTGAGTTAGCTTTCGTTGCTCTTTGCTTCTATTCATTCCTTCCTTTTTCTCAAACACCAACAGTGATTCCTTATGTTTTCTTTTCTCCGTGTATTTGCTTATGTATCTTCTAAGTTTGTTCTAGATATATATCTTCCATGGACAACCTAGCGGCATCTAGCAGCTAACCTCTGAAGTTCTTCAATGTCTCCATGCACAAGAGGTCTTCCTTACCAATCAAACCACCAGGTTTCGTCGTTATCGCCAGCTAACATCTCCATGCTCAAGAGGACTTCTTCACCATTCCCATCCGCCAGGCTTCGTCATTGTCGCCTGCTAACAACTCCTTAAAGACCACTTCATCAAGAAAATTAACATCTAATAAGAGATTTAATTTTTGTTAAGTTTGTAATTTTTAAGTATGCTCCTTTGTCACTTTCCCCCACCCTCTTGCCTCCTTGTCACCTTCGTGCTTCGTTAAGCAGCTCTCACTCTTAGTTCGGCCGTCGAGTACAGCGCAAGCCCTACCCGGGCTAGTCTCCTCCTCTCTTGAGACTTTTTTAAATCAGACGCCATGTCTGAATTTTAAACCAACCGTCACCAAGAAATATCGCCTGCTTTATGAAACAAAGCTAAGTACATACTTCTATGTTTTAAACATATCATCATGGGTTTTTAAACAGCTAAATATTTTTTTTTATTATAATTTATAGACAGTGTGTGAGATTGCTAAATGTTAAGCAATAACTGCTTTCAAGAGATCTTTGGATCAAACTATGGCTACCTAAGCTAATTTTCTAAAATGAAACAGTACTTCTTGTAAAAATTAACTGAGATACTTTCTCACAACGAGGGATATCATTAAAATACCCACTGTCTATAAAAAACTTAGCTTTTTCCTCCGCGGGACCTACTGCCCAATTCAACAGTCATCATTGCTCTGGAACCTTCTATGTCAAACAATCTTGCTACAAGTAAAGCCATTAAGTATTTTCCACTTAAATATGGGAATACTTTTCCTAAATGAGGAATTTATGTCACCCATACTATTGCTCAAAACCTAATTTACCTTCCTCTGTGGGAACTTCTCTTCGGCATTCAACTACAACCTATAAATATTCCCCCGCAATTGACTTGCTCAAGTTGAAATTTAACTAGTGATCTACATAACTGCAATAACATTTCTCTTCATAAACTTTCTGTGCTGCAATAGTGTAAACTTTTCAACCACATCAATAGACTATAGTGAAAAACAGTGCCCGTTCAACTACAAACCGCGTCGTGTTAGATTGGAAACAATAAATTTGGCCAAGACTTTTTCCTAATTTTTCCATTTCTTCCTTCCCAAATACCTTTACTAACAAATTAAATTAATCTTTAAATTAAGTCAACTTATGTACCTAGCTATTACTCAACGTGGCTTCGCCAAACCATAGGCGCCCTCCCAACTTTTCTCAATGTATAACTTATTCACTCTGTTTAAATATCAGCAGTTATAGAAACTGCCTATTAATCTATTTTCTTATCCTGCTAGTACAGGAATTGCTAATTCTTTAAGTACTCAACCTTTTTAAGTAATCTTTTTGCTCCAGGTTTCGTTGATTCGACCTGCACATTTCTTAAACTTATAACCTTGTTAATTTCTGCTTAAAGTAGTGGAGTTTCCACTGGTGATTTTTTCCTCTCTTTTTTTCTATAATCAAGAATTTAGTATCCTTTTACAGCCTTTAAGATTTCCATAAAGGGGTTCTAAAGGTGCCCACATTGTACCTGATCTAAATATTAAGGGTTCAATTAAATTGTAATCGTTGTTACAAACGTTAAAGTTTTCAATTTTCAGCACAACTTTTAAAATCTTATTCAGATTTTAGTGCTTAAAGCAAGTTTCAAACTTGTACCCTATTCAACATTGTTTACCACTTGTAAACTTTTTATAGTTGGGTCTCAGACCTTTATATGTTGTAAATCTTTTTTAAAAATCACAATCATAACCTAAATATTGTTAAATCTTCAAAGTTTAATTTATTGTTAATTAAAATCTCTATTATTGTTTGCTTTGTCTTTCTCAATAGAATAAAAATTAGGCAGGTCCTTATCTTCCCTGATTCTTCCTTATGCTTTTAGCTTTAAGCTTCTCGAATCTTTGAAACAACAAAGTTCGTGCTACTTATTGCATTTAACTTAAATCTTCTAGTAACAACATTTTCAAAGCTTCTATTAGCAGCTATGGCTAATTCTAACGAGCCCTTAAGGCTAGTATAGCTAGCTCCGCAAGCTTCCTGCTTGTTGAGTTTTTCTCTCTGACTTGGGTTTGTTCCCATAATTGAAGGTTTTCCTTTGGTCTAAACTTTTAGTCGGCACTCTGCTGGTTAAAAGCTTAGCTTTTCTTAAGTGCAACAATTGGTAGCCTTACCGAAATTTTCAAAGGGACCAGAAAATTATTTATAAAAGCATTAAAAACGCTTCATTGCTTCCCTCTCTAGGAGCGCTCGGTCGTTTGCTGGAAGTCCAACAGTTCCCAAAACTAAAAAATATCACGGCGAATTCAAATTATTTCTGCCTTTCAAAACATTCTTTTAAATCGAACTCCTTTGAAAGAAAAAAACAGTAAATCTTTCATTCTTTGTCTTGCCAGACTACCACCCTTCCCCATAGTATTGAAATATAGGCTTGGAAGGGAAGAACGATCGCCGCTTGCTTGCAAATAGCCCAAGCTCCAGCCGCATTTCCCGTTAGCTGTGTCCAGGTCCATACCCACTTTAGGTGTTTCACAGACATTGCACGGTGGAAATGATGGTTGAACACTTACTTTTGTTTAAGTTTATGTTTGTTATTGAACTCCCGTCCTATCTATCCATACTTTTTCTTCCTGACGAAACCGTCTTCCTCTTTTCTCTTGTATCAACTTCCCTCGGGTAGAGTTAATCCAAAGCTAAAACCTACCCACCACCAATAGGATACTTACCTCTTACCTGTTAATTTGCAATGATTATAATCAGCCCGTGTGGGCACCAGGGCATCTAATACTTTAGATGTGCCAAAGTATTTAATTGAAATATTGTGATGGAGCACTCGAAACATCTTTCTCTCAAGCCGTGGCATAGCTGAGCCATTAACCAATTGTTTGCCGTTACGGGGATAAGGTATGCCTTATGTCTAATTCTAGCTACTGGAAATGAAAATCCTACCATTAATCAAGAACAAAATGTATTAATTTAAAAGTTAAGCAGCAAAAGAAATAATTAAAATAAATGAATTTACTAAAAAAATCTGGAAGTTAATTTAAATTGGCGAAAGCTACAAGATGGAACATGAATTTCAATAACTAACAAAAGCTTGACTCTAATTTTCCATAAAATGAATTACAGAGACTTGATCGGATTTTGGTATCAGAATTCACAATCATCTTCTTCATTTCGGTCGTGCTGTTTTCAATCTGCTGGCTGGATGGAATGTCGATTGCTTCTTCTTTAAGTACTGTAGATTTTATCTTATACGGGTCTGGAACTAATTAGATCCGCTCCCCGGCTGACTTGTGCGAGTGGTTTAAACCCAGAGTTCACCTTTGTGAATATGATCCATGACACAATCATTTTCACGTCAGAAATTTGTTATTACTTTAAACTTGTTGCATTGATATGTTGCGACGATTTGACATACGTGCAGCTTCAGAAAATCTCAGAAGAAAGTGTGCAGTATGTAGCATTATATAGGCCTCCAGAGTAGCTCAACGGCAGTTTTATGTAAAAGGAGTTCTCCCCCTTCGCTCTATCTTGACCAATCATATACGGTGTCGTGATGACGTAGTTTCCCTCTCCAGATCCTTACGTTCTCAATTTCCTTCTTCATTAGTTGATTCACCCATGTGGTATTGCTTCTGTGGTAAATTTAAATTGGCGTACTGATGCTTACTAATTCTCGGAATACGTGACGTCAGTACTAACTGACCCAAGTTGCTTTGTCTCCGATCTCAACGTCCCTAGGAAAACCAATTCACTCTTCTTGGAAATGAAGTTTAAACTAAGCCGACTCCCCGCGGTGAAGTTGACGACACGCCGGACGAAATGTTTCCCAATCAAGTCCTGAGTTATATTACTATCATGAATCTGACTTAACATTTCCATTTTTTATCTTTCACCAAACAATGATTAAAACCCTAATTTACATATAATGAAGTGATGGAATCAATCCAGAATTGACATGACAATTAAAATATACCTAATAATAATATTAAATTAATTTTCTGCTTATAAAATATCGCAATAAAGGGGAAGTATTTGGACTGTTACAATAGAGCCCGGAGCAGGGTGTCTTCCTGTGATATTTTGACGGCAATTGCACACGCACCGACGGTCAACTGTTATTTGAACATTCGTACTCTTGATTAACACAAAGTGCAGATCTGTGATCATTTCGTCTTTTGTGGAGAAAGCATTATTTTAGTCGAAAGGACTTAAACATTTTTATGAGAGTGGACAGCAAATAAAAGAGTGCGCGACATTGAAATTTATCAATTGAAAATTATATGGTGAAATATTACGAACATTCTCAAGAAATAGTCCTGATGAACGCCGGTCCCGTGGTGTTGGGGTAGCACGCCTGCCTCTCACCTGGAGGCCTCGGGTTCGATTCCCGGCTCCGTCAGGGATTTTCGAAACTGACATGAGGGCTGGAACGGGGTGCACTCAGGACCATTGAGTAGCTGTCTGATAGTGAGGCAACGCCCCGGTCACGAAAACCAAGATAAATGGCCGAAAGGACGAGATGCGCTCACCATGCGTCACCCCTATATCTGCAGGCCAGGTGGCAGGGCAGCGATCGCTTGGTACGCCTTGACCCTTCATGGGCTGCAGTGCCAGGGGTTATTAGTTTATTTATGATGAACATTTTCTTCGAACTACAACTCATGAGTTTTTCTAGGAGGTAACGCGTAGTTTGCTACTCTATGGGGGACCGGGCACGGATACCAAGAGCCCGCTAATGAGGCAGCTTGGTGTTCTAGGCGAAATCCCACACAAGACACGGCATAAACCTAGTGAGAGAGAAAAAAAAAAGAAAAAAAAATGATTTTTCACTGGCCATGAAGGCCAATATACCATTTCTTCGAACATAGACTATTATATTTACGAGGAAATTTCATAAAATACCTCGAACTATAAAGCACCGACAGTTAGATACTATTCGAATTTATATTGATATTTTATGACATTGAATACTCTTTTGCAAAGTTGAAACATTATTAAATAAACATAAAGATACAGAGCAATGAGGAAAATTCACAAAGTTTTTCCAAATTTATTTCTAAAGTGCTATTTGTAGAAGAAATGGTCGGAGACACTCCCAGAACATGGGTCGTGTAGGCCTGCGGTACCATACTAAGTGATTGAAATCGCAGAGAGATGGCGTGCACATTGGCCCTCCAGTGCCCTCTGTCCCGGACAGTTCAGTGTTCCACACAGCTCTGTCGGCGTGGGGCCGTCATACCAAGTGGAAACATGTAAGCAAGTGCAACGATACCTCGCCGACATCACAGGGTGGACTATCAGCATGTGAGTGCGGTTGAACGGGGCAGAATGCTTGGGCTCCTGGAGACGGGTCTGTCGTTACGGGACATTGCGGCTCGTACAGGGCACGCTGCGTCAACAGTAAGGCGTATGTTGATCCAGTGGAGAGAGGAGGGCCGTACACAGCGACGACAGGGTACAGGACGACGCAATGTTACCACAGCGCGAGACGACCGTCATCTTCTCCGCATGGCCATATCGAACAGAACAGCGTCGTCCTCGGTGTTGGCTCGACGTTGGAACACTGAAACAGGGGTGGACAAGTCTGTGTCGACGGTGCGGCGCAGTCTTTTGAGAGTTGGACTGGTAGCATGCATGCCACTGTTTCGGCTTCCATTGACTGGGAACCACCGACGCCTCCGACTACAATGGACACGTGAACGCCGACACTTGCAGGCTGAGTGGCGAAATGTAGTGTTTTCAGACGAGTCCCGCTTCAACCTTTCCTACAGTGATGGCAACATACCCGTTCGACGCCACCGTGGAGAACGCAATCAGGCAGACTGTATTGTTGAGTGGCATAGCGGACTAACACCAGGTGTAATGGTTTGGGGCGCAATTGCCTATAACAGGCCTCGTACGTCTTGCAGGCAATCTGAACAGTGACCGCTAAATTAGGGAAGTTGTACAGCCCGCGGCACTGTCCCTCTTGCATGCTGTTCCACAGGCCATATTTCAGCAGGACAATGCCCGCCCGCATGTGGCGAGGAATGTGCAAGCCTTCTTCGCAGAACGAAGGATACCTCTGCTTCCCTGGCCTGACATGTCGCCCATCGAACATGTCTGGGATATGGTCGGTGGGCAACTTGTTCGTTCAGGTCCACCTGCCGCCACTGTTGATGCTTTGTGGACGTGCCTACAAACCGCGGTGGACGGTATTCCCCAGCAGCGTATTCAAGCGCTGTATGATTCCATGCCACGGCATCTAGCGGCTCTTGAGTGCAGCACGTGGTGGCGCGACGCCGTACTGAAGATCGACCGTCAACGTGCATGTACCGGACTGTCCAATGAGTGATATATTGTCATGTCCTTAATCTGTGGTATAAAATACAATGTGGTACATCTCTTGTTCTTGGTGTTTCACTTTATAAAAGCAGTAGTGTACATTGAGAGGAATGACATTTGAACTCGAGAAAGCAGTGGAGATGCAGGTGTAAAGCATGATGAGGGGAACACTACGTTGAAAAATATGGAAATTCCAGGAGTAACCTAATAAGAAAGAAGCAGATATGGAAAATTCAGGAATTACTTAAATGCCACACTACAAAATTTTATACAAGAGGAAAAGAGACTATCGAAATTCATCTATGGCAGGAATACAAGATAGAAACAAGCTTCGAGGTCTGCGCTAAGAAGAATAGAAGAAGGTGACTGGACCGGTTTGAGACCTGATTGAGTATGGAATTGGAGGCCCAGACAAGCAGTTAGAACGGAGAAGGGGAAGGTGTTCGAATCGCTGATAACACCACGGAGTAGAATGATATATCCTCGGATATATTCTTCAGATACATCTTTGAGCTACACAAGGTAGAAGCGAATTTCAATCATGTAGTTATGTTGTAGAATTTTGAATTTCTATGAGGAATCATTTTCAATATTTTCATTGATTTTGGATATTTTCAGGATTTGGAATAGAAATTTTTAATAGGATTTTGAGATTTCGGTCTACGTTATTTATGTGTTGGAGATTTTTATAATAATAATAGGATTGAGATAGGAATTTAGAATTTGGATTATAGATGATAGATATTTTTAGATCAGGTGTGGAATTTAAATTTATCTTATTTAACAGACTTTGAAATCATTATCCATATAGAGAAACTAGAATGGAGTATCATACGATAACAGCTGGTAGTAAATTTAATAGAACAGAGATTCTACTTAAATTGCGATAGAATGGAGACAAAGTTTTATTACTGTTTTATGGAAATAGTGAAAAGGAACTATACTTTTAAGAAAAGATTTCATGATTGTTGACAGAAACAATAAGTACAGATAAGGAAGGAGAAGGCAGGAGATGTATTCTTATTAATCCATAATGAAAGACGTTGTAGAAATAGAAACTATCAAGTATGGCAAGAATATGAAACAAGAGAAAGATATTCAGCATTTTTAAGAATAGGAAAGACACGTTGTATCAAGAAGCACAAAAGAATTGTAGTTATTTGGTTGAAGTTACTTTTCAAATGATCAAGATGACGTTGAAAACGCTAGTAACAAATTATGTGGTAATATGTAAAAGTTGTAGTATTACAGTATTTGTGCAAGGTAATAGGAGATTTATAGGTTTATTTGGAACTGAAAGATGTCGAGTTCAGTTAATATGGGTAAAGTTTGTGTTTATGTGAGAGAATTTACCGTAAGTGAGTTTGTAAAGGCAAGTTTGAATATGGAAGGGAAGTTACGTGTATTTATAATTGAGAGCGACTATAGAAGATCATGTTGAAGGGAAAATGCAGGAAGAAATAGATATATTGAAGCAGTATCATTTCATTATTATTATTATTATTAAATTATTGAACCAGGAGATGAGAGTTTAAGCATGGAGCTAGAGTTAATTGTATGACCATAGCGAACTTTGATGTGACATGTAAACAAGAATTGGGAGTTAAGAGAAGTTAGTAGACTTTTGGTGAAAGCTAGTTTGATGAGTTATGGAAGTGAAACGAGGGCAATTTTTAATATTGTGAGAGGAGAGCAGAAGAGTTGATGTAAATAGTTGTATAACAATAGACGTTGAAAATAGTATTTTTAAATTAGTTGAAGTGTAAATAATTTTATGTAATTAGGAGTTAATGCAGAATAACAGCTTCGGTAACATAAGGATTCAGCGAAGAGAATCCTCACAGCCTCTCCACTTCAGCTCCAAACACAAACTTGCACGAGGTGTCCCCTGCTAAGCCGAGTAACCCAGTGGAAGGCTGGGTAATCAACCCCAGCGGGAAACTGGGTCGGTCTGCAGATTGTGTTGGAGGGCTGGGGAATTTACCTCAGCTACGTCATGCCAGCCAAGCAAGAGAAAAGGCTCTACAGAAGGAAGGCTAAGGGAGCCCACCCGACAGAAAAGCCAGCAACCCTGTCAGCTGTGAGGGTTACACCGCAGGTTGGACGAGAGGCCAGCACCCTTTCTTCGTGGAATTATGCTTTCAACATTACAAGTAAGCCTCGGAAAATGATAGATAAAACTGGACGACAACAATGGCGAATAAATGGTATATGATTTGGAACATGGAATGTGAGGAGTCTTTACAAGGCAGGAGCTGCAACCAGTGTAGTCAAAGAAATCCAGAAGTACAAACTAGATCTAGTTGCACTGCAAGTAGTCCGGTGGGAGGATTCGGGCAGCATCGGTATTGAGAACTCGACTATCCTATATAGAGCCTGAGAACAAAGGCATAGGTTGAGTACTGGTTTTTGCGTGAGCAAGGTCATGGCCACTAATGTTTCAGAGTTTGTGTCTATCAACCCCAGAACATCTGTGTTAACAGTGAACGTAAAGCATCTCAAGGCGACTTTTGTGAACTGACATGCTTCCACGGAAGAAAGTGAAGTGAAAGAAGAGTTCTATGCGTAGCTAGAAGCGGTAGTGGATGCTATCCCAAATGAACACTTGAGGATCCTTATCGGAGACATGAATGCTAAATTGGGAAAGAAAAAGTATTCCAAGGTACAGTAGGAAGGCACAGCCTACATGAGGTAAGCAATGATAATGGTGTAAGGTTCATTAGCTTTGCTGTGTCATCAGGCTTGTTCGGTTAAACTGTACATTGCGATACGGCCGCGTCTAGGGAATTTTTAGGGACCTCAGTGACGTCACCATGATGTCACGGCACGTATCGATATTAACTCGCTTTGTTTGCCGGGAGTCAGCTGATTAATACGTCAGTTTCGCGCGCGGTTTTCTTCGAGAAGGATGTCCATTTTTTCCCTCACAGATTTGAGTTTTGTAACCGTAATTTGAACAATTATTATTCCCTGAATAACCTATAGAACAAGATTTTGATATTAGCAGTGTCGTGTGTGCGATTGTGTTGGCGATTTGTAATAAAATTGTTGAATTCCTGAAGTTGTTGCATTTAAATAAAATGTTGTTACGTGTTACGTGAGTGTACGTGTGGTCGAAAATTACTGCTTCTTCTTGTACACGTGGAATAATATGCCCTTTGGATGTATCGGTGTTTTTTTACGTTGTTCATATATTTATTTTGGTTGTTGCATTTAATAGAAAAGTTGCACTGTACTCTTCTAAAGCCATAGACAATGCCATTTGTCTAAACGATAATATTACGTCAGGCACGGTGTTGGGGAATATGCCTGTTAAAATAGTAATGGATGGGTAAAATTTAGACAAATTGGCATTTACGTGAACACTTGAAAAAGAGATATGACAGTGTTTTGTATTAGATCCATCGGCCTATAGGTCTTGTATTTGACGTTTCATATAGTATGTCTATGAGGCGTTATTAAACAGTATGTTAAGGATTGTGATTTCTAATTGAGATACAAGCATTTGCAGCCAATATTGGAAAACATAAAAATACCAACCTAGTGCCCCCCCCAGCAAAAACAACATTATTGACCACAATGTTTTATAATGGCATTGTGTTTGTGTTTGCGTATTTGCAGTCAACTTTGGGGAAAAAACGAATCGACACAAAACCATTTCTTGCTATGTGGTGGGGTCAATAGCATTATTGACCACAATGTTTTATAAGAATATTCCAATGTGCCAGCAGCTGGATTAGGTTAGGTTTGTTTATGCGTGAGAAATGTGTTAATGTATTGATGCCAACCGGCGATTATTACAGACCGCGATCGTTTGTCCATAACTTTTTTATATAAACAAATTGGCTGCTTTTGTGATGTTATCAACCACTTGACGAAATGCTTCTCTGGCAGGATTATGGGAAAAGCCTCGGTTATAGGTTATTTTGGGTGGTGACAACTCAATAACAGAAATGAGCATTAGAAAACCTTCGAAACGTATTGTGTTTCGTCATCTGTAATTTATTTATTGGCCTACCTCAATTTGATACGCCGTACATACGAAAAGATTTTAATTTAGGGTTACATTTATAAGACATATTTTTAAAATTCCGTTTCGGGATCTGAAATTCGCCTATATAGTTGAATTACAGATGACGTTACGCGTCGTAATTAATTTAATTTTATATTTATAAGACATTGTATCGAAAGCTGTAATTGACCTATATAGCTCAATTAAAGATTTCGATGCAATGTTTTATTAATATGAAATTATAATAATTATGATGTGTATCGTCATGTGTAATTGATCTACACAGCCAATTATAGATTTTGAGGCGGAAAATTAAAAATATCAACTGAAATTGCGATGTGTATCGGAATCTGTAATTGACCTATATGAACCAATTACAGATTTCGATGCGGAAATTGTAAAGTATAACGTTAAATTGCGAACTTTTATTACTCATCGGAATCGTTAATTGAGCTATTTAGGTAAATTATAGATTTCGATGCAATGTTTTTTATTTACGAAATGAAAATAATTACGATGTGTATCGGAATCTGTAATTGACCTACATAGGCCAATTATACATTTCGATACGGACATTTTAAATATATGGCGTGAATTTGCGAAATTTGTATATGTATCGGAATCTTTAATTGCGCTATGTAGGTGATTTATAGATTTCGATGCATTAGTCGTTTCGAAGGTTTTTGTGTTTCCCCACCCAAAATACCCTATTACCCAGGCTTTTCCCGTGAACTTGCTAGAGGAGTATTTCGTGACGTCGTTGATGACGTCATGGAAGCCGCCATTTTGTTTTAGGGGAATTTCATACGCGGATGGATCGCAATGTATAGTTTTCCCGGCTTGTTCATTTCCAGCACAAACTTCCAGTATAAGAAATCCATAAGGGGACCTGGATGTCACCAGATGAGAGAATAATAAATCAGATAGACCTTGTCGCTATTGATCTACAAACCAAGAGTTGGGTGTCCGATGTTAAGACGGTACGGGGGTGTGGAAGTGACCACGTTCTGTTCAGATGCCACTTACAAGTTCAATATAAAGGAGGGACCATGGCTAAGCTAAAGAAGGTTGGGAGACACCGTGTTGAAAAACTAAAAGATGAAGCCATAAAGACAGAATATCAGCTGCAACTTAACAACCGCTTTGAAGCACTCGGTGAACTGGGCGTGAGCGAAGACCCTGAACAAATTTTGGATAAGATTCAAAGCTCACTAACCTATACAGCAAAGGAAACGATCAAGGGAGACACAATAGGCAAGAAAAGGAATGAGTAGATGGTTTGGACAGCGGCGGCTCGTGGGGTGTAAGTTCGGTGCAGCCCAACACACGCTCATGTGCAATAAACGTATACATTTTGTTGGGTCATCTAGCTAGGATGAAATCTGTCAAAAGTGGTTGTGGTTGATTGCTTGATATTTTTTATCCTCCTCCCTCCATTTAGAAAGCGGAGTTTCTCCTAAAATACAAACTAAATCTACGGACGGTTCCATGTTAAAACACGCCTTGGAGGGACACTATTATTTCACACTATAAGAAAAGATGTAAATACTATATACCTAAAGAACGTCCTCTCACTCTACATACTCGTACTTATACTTATAACATAACTGAATTTCAAACGCACTTCCTTTCCAAACATCTACTATATATTTGTCAAATACCACTCACTCACTCACTCACTGACTGACTCATTCATTCATCACGAAATCTCAGAAACCGCCGAACGGATTGGAATGAAATTTGGTATGCAGCTTCCTCAAGGGCCGCAAACGCCCACCAAGAAAGGATTTTTGGATATTCAGGTTCTAAAGAGGTGTTAAGGGGGTAGACCTTAATTTCCCGATTGGTTTCATTGGGGGATGTGATACTCGGCATATAAACTCATCATTAAAAATAAGAAGACACCTGTCTGAGGGGTTTACGATGTGATGTATATTATGAGGTGAAAGGGGTGAAAAGTGGGGGTTAAAGAATTCCTAACGGAGCGTGTATCTCTTAAACGACATAGGCGAGGAGTTTGAAACTCAGCGGAAATAAATCAGCATTAAAAAATAAGTAAATAGGTGTTTGACCGTTTTTTTTTTCATAGATACAATTTAAGGGGCCCATGGGGAGGGGTGAAATTCTGGCGGAAAAAATAACAGGTAATATGTCTGAGTGGAAAATTATACATGGCCTATGTTGTCGACAATAACACATTACATCTTTTTGTCTCTTGCTATTTCATCATACGACGAATACTTAGGGAGTTATTAATGATTTTGTACTTTTTGGCCGGAAATTTCTAAGTCCCAGGAATGACATAAAAATTGATTCAAATGAAATTTCAAAAAATAGTTTTTTTATACCTTCATTATATTTTTCATGTGTTTTAGGGTCCAAAACCAACATGATTTTTTTTGTCCCATGCATTTTTGGTTTCAGGTGATAGAATTATTTTCCACTAGGACCCATGCTTATCTATCTATATAACTAATGTTATAACGGGATTCCAGATGTTATTGGGGCGAAGCCGCGGGTAACAGCTAGTACACCTATAATTATGTTATGATTAAACACAGTAACTATAAAAACGCCAAGAGTTCACTCTTTAAGCTGTGCTACTGTATGCGTTTCGAAAGCGCTTAGCCTATTCTATTTACATTCACTCAAAATAATGCGCCACACGGCCACGAATCACAATTTAACAGCACAATTTTTACTATAAAAGATTACTTCGTACACCACACTTCAAATGTATAACAAGCTTCTTGTTACAGCTGTTAGAACAGTACCCACAACTCTCGCGACAAAATATACTAGTAAATAGGCCTATGTCTTTGCGTGATCGTGTTTTAGCGTGATTGAGATACTAACATTTGTTTATTAATTTTAAGGCTCGTATTCGTGAATATCAAAATGTGTACGAATAATGAGTGAAAGTAGCTGTGCTCGAAATTAGGCCTAAAAACTGACGAATGCCTCAACACCAAAATGAACTTAAAAATCAATTTGGTGTAAATACCGTGATTAGTTCAGTATCATTATGATAGTTCCCAAGATGTTCCTTCTTTGGTATAACGCGCACCTTCAGACACCTGTAATCAATTTAATCAGTATTTCAGCGTATTATTACGTTTTACCGCGTCTTTCTTACAAAACTAGCCTTGCATAGGTGCTCTCATATTTCTATTTAAATCCGTTTTTAAAACGATAACGCAGCTTATTTGTGCCAAGTACCGTGATGTATAGAGTGTATTCTGCCTATCCAAGAAAAAATCTTGACTTGTCATTGAAGTTTTATGTCACTAAAATCCAAGACTTATTGGAGTGGTTTACGGCTTCAAAAGCATAGGAACAGTCATTTTCTTGCTACCCAAATTGGGCGCGCCGTTTGGCTTCAGCAGCTTGCACTAGGCAGCGCAGCGAAGGCATCTCCTTCCGTTCTTTCCTCCATGTCGAGGAGCGAAGAGCCCGGGTTATATATTCGGGTGCATTCGGATAATATCGTCACAGCTCGTCCGAGGTACCCAAGCATTCATGTTGCTCCATGGGCTGCACCAAGCGGAAAATTTCTGTGTGCATACTGCAGACCAGGGGGATGACAGATCATAGGGAGCGCGTGGGTCGGGGTAAGGCCCTGTACTGGATGTTCTGCCAACCAATGAAGAATTAATTTTAGCACTAAGGTTCCGTAGTTGGCACTCATGAACGTTCACATCAAACCGACTGGCGGAAGCGGGAATAGTCTGTTTTGATTGATTTTCCTCGTGGTGTTGTTGGTTGTTTTGATTTGTTCAGTATTTTGATGGTTTATTTGAATTGAATTGAGAGTCAATCATGCTACTGCAAGGGAGGAAAAATTGCCAAGCACCGGGATGTAAGAATTATAATGCTAGTAAGAACAATACGGCAATTTTCATCTTCCTGGTGTTGACCATGTGTAAAACTAGTGGGCAATATGGACTACTCTCGAATAAAAATATATAGAGAATAAATGTGTGCATTTCATCTCTTGTTTGTTTTCTTACCCATTTTCCTTTGCATTGCATTAAATTTGTGGTTTAGGGCTACGGGGAGGGGTGGGTGTCAGCGGGCATGCTAGGCAAAAAGTGAGGTTATGGCAATATAGTGTGTGCATTTGGACAGTTTTCTTTATATTCATCGAATATCCCAACAATTCTGTAGAGTATGAGAGCATTTTTAATTAGCCTAGAGGTGAATTAAGCTCTAGAACGGCATAACTGTGTCCTTCGTGACAAATCTATTGCCAACATTTATTAGTTATAGTTCATTGTTTCAGTAGACTGTGATGTGTGAGGGTGCATGTAAGTGTGCCTGGTGACAGACTGTTTTAGTGGTGGTATTTGTTGTTGGTGGAACTTAAGTATTTTTTTCGTTAGTAGAATTTTGGTATGTAATTGTTAGTAGAAGGTTAGTATTTTTGTTAGTAGAAATGCTCTTTACTTATTCTGAAAGGGAATAGCAGCCTTTCAGAATAAATCAATTCTTTACTAGTCTTATAGACGGTTAACATATTGATAATATAAGCCAAATAATGGCTACACTGCGTCCTGCTGCACGGCTGAAAGCAACGGGAAACTACAGCCGTAACGCTATTCCCGAGGATATGCACCTCTCTATGCATAATTACATGTGATGATGGCCTCCTCCCTTGTAAAATTTCAATCCGGAGGTTAACTAGTCCCCCGTTCAGATCTCCGGGTGGGGACTACTCGAGAGGGGGTTAACATCACAGAAGTGACAAAGAGGAAATATGACATTCTACGGATCGGAGCGAGGAATGATAGAAGTGTGCTAGGAAGTGGAAGGTTAGAAAACTTAGAAAGGGAAATGGATAGGTTGAGGTTGGATTTGGTTGGGATTAGTGAAATGCGCTGGGAGGAAGAACAGGACTTTTGGTCAGGAGACAATAGGGTCACTAAATCAAACAATGGACAAGCAGGGGTTGGTCTCATATTGAGTAGGAAACTTGGACAGCGGGTGGAATATTATGAGCAATATAGTGAACGGATTATTGTAGCAAAAATCAATACTAAACCTACCTGCACCACAGTGGTACAAGTCTATATGCCTACCAGTCAAGCTGATGATGATGATGTTGAAAAGGTCTACGAAGAAATAGACGAAATTCTGAGGTATATCAATGGAGATGAAAATGTTACAGTAATGGGAGATAGGAATGCTGTGGTAGGAAAAGGGAGAGAAGGGAAGATAGTAGGAGATTTCGGATTAGGTGAAAGGAATGATCGAGGAAGCAGGCTGATGGAATTCTCCACCGAGCATGAGTTGGTCATAGCTAACATCTTATTCAATAACCACAATAGAAGAATATACACATGGATGAGACCAGGAGATATAGGGCGTTACCAAATCGACTTCATTATGGTCAAGCAGAGGTTTCGAAACCAGATTTTGGATTGTAAAACATATCCTGGTGCTAACATAAACTCTGACCACAATCTGGTTGTAATTAAATGCAGATTAAAGTTGACGAAAAGTCAAAAGCCAAAAAAGGTGGGCAATAGACAGACTGAAAGTAAAGGATGTAAACGAAAGATTCAAGAAGAGTATAAAGGAGGGACTAATGAAAAACCCTAAACAAACTTCAATTGCAGACGAATGGGCACTTATGAAGAATGAAATAACAAAATCCGCAGAAGAAAACATTGGTAGGAAAGAAAGAATAGGTAGAAAACCGTGGATTACTCAGGATATACTAGAATTGATGGATGAAAGGCGGAAACACAAGAATGTAAGAGATGAAAAGGGGAAAGCAGAATACAGACGTCTGAGAATTGAGGTTAACAAGAAGTGCAAGGAATCGAAAGAAGAATGGTTGAAAGAGAAATGTGCAGATATAGAAAATTGTCTGAAATTAGGAAAAGTAGACACAGCTTATCGAAGGATCAGTTTCAACCAAGCAAGCAAGGTGAACAGACGTGCAGTGAAGTGTAAGGAAGAATGGGAATCGCTATTCAGCAGTACCGGGCGGTCATCGGCCGCTGGCAGGCTAGAGTGAAGTGCGATTTCGGTGTCGGGAAGGTGATAGTGGGCAACGTCACTGAACAGATGGGGGTTTTGGCGATGGGGATGGTAGCGCTGGTTGTGGCGACGCTACTATTAATTGGAGGAGTGGAGTCAAACCCAGGGCCTGGTCAGCTGGGATGGCAAGAAATGGAAAAATAAGGGAAATTGTAAAGGAAGTGTCACAAAATGACCAGATCCGGGACATTCTTCGTGAGCAATGTAAGGAATTCAAGGAGATGAAGACATGTATAAGAGAAGAGATGGGAATAGTGACAGAAAGGCTGGCCGAGAATAGTAGAGAGATAAAAGACCTAAGAGAAAAGGTGAAGATATTAGAGGTGGAGGTAAATGAATTAAGGAAGACCAAGCTGGATGAGAGAAAGAAAAACGTCTTCATTTACGGAATAAAGAAAGATGCCAAGGAAAGCACCGAGGATCTGACATCCAAGGTGCTCCGAGTGATTAGTGAAGGCATGCGGATAAACATTGGAGTCTCAGAGATTGACAATGTGACCAGGATAGGGCGAGGAAGGGGCACGAGGCCCGTAAAAGTGTCATTAGTTTCTTCGCTGATGGCTCACAGAATTCTGGCGAACACAAAGAACCTGAAAGGGGAGAGGATATGGGTAAGGAGAGAAATGAGTAAAGAAGAGGCAAGCGAGCAACGGACCTTGCAGTTTCATTTAAGGAAGGCAAGGAGCTCCGGTCTCAAGGCTTATGTAAAAGGTAATAGACTGGCGGTTAGCGGCAACAACTGGGATCGGATTTGGACAGTGGCACAACTCCAGGATATGGAGAAGCAACAACAACAGGAGACAGTTAGACCTAGCAACCAGGTGGAAGCAGTTGTCGGTTCAGAGGAAAGTGCGGTGATGATTCAACAGAGAGCATCGACCTCCAAGTCCAACACGGAAGTGGCGCGAGCAGGAACGACTAACGTCAGCGCCAGGAACACCGGACAAGTGCGTGGTTTGCAGAAAGGTGAGACTGGCAAACAACGAGTTACTAGTCTAAAAGAACTTTGGGGCAAGAAAACCTTGACAGAGCAGTTTAATGTGGAGAAGGAGGTCATATCTTCTCCAGGTGGTAGTATACTAGAGTTAGAGAAAGCTAGAGTTACTAGAAGTAAAGCTACCGCCAGCGAGGAGGGTAGGGGTAAAAAATAACTAAACTGGAATATTGCTAGCGTAAATATAGAGGGTTTTTTAAATAAGAGAGGGAACGATGTAGTTTTGACCCTAATAGAAGATATGCAGATTGTAGGATTTGTTGAGAGTTGGCTCCCTGTAGGTTACGAGGTTAAAATAGATGGCTTCAATATATATACAAAACCTAAGATTAGGAAAGCTCGCACCGGTAGGTTCCCAGGGGGAATTGGTGTTTTAATTAAAGAAGAGGTGAGGGAATTATCAGAATTTATTAGTTCAGAACTGGAAGAAGTAGTGTGGGTAAAAGCAGATATTAGGGGGAGGGGGAAAGGAACGGTATGTTTCGGCTTTGTCTACAACCCTCCGGAGAATTCCCCGTATGCAAGAGAAAGCTTTTTCGATGAGTTAGCTATTGAAATAAACAGAATTCAAAATATATATGAAGAGGCAGAGATTGTGCTTTTAGGGGACTTCAATGCGAGGGTTGCAGACAGGAAGCCCCTTTACAGCAAGGGGGTTGCCAAGGCCGTATGTGGGGATAGGCACAGCAAAGACAAGGAATGTAACAAGAACGGAGAAAAGATTTTGGAACTATGTGGTGCAGAAGAGCTATATATATTAAATGGTGTCTGTGTGGGGGATGAAGAAGGTAACCTGACGTATATAACAGAGATTGGAGGAAGTGTAATAGATTTAGCAATATGTTCCAGAGGAGCACTAGCCCTAATTAAGAGGTTCACTGTTGAAGAATGGGGGGAATCACACCACCTACCAATTGTCGTCAACATGCAGGGAGCGGTGACAAAATCAAAAGGGAACCCACAAGTTAAAGCTATAGAGAGAAAAGTGAATAGATTCAGATGGAGGGAGGAAAACTGCAGAGAGTTCCAGAACTACTTCCAGGGAGAACATTTTGAGCTGATAAAGGTAGGAATAAGTTAAATGATCAGTAATGATGAAATTGAAGGGGTAATACGTATGATTGAGAATGCAATTATGATGGCCGGGCGGAAAATGCGCGTGAAGGCTAGGGGAAAATTAGGGAGAATTAAAGGATGGTACGATGAATCTTGTAGAAGGAAGAAAACCGAAGTTATTAGGGCACTGAAGTTATACAAGAGAGGAGGGGATGATACGATGAGAGTAGAATTTTGTCGTCTAAGGAAAGAATATAGGGAACTGCTCAGTAAAATGAAAGATGAATGGCAGGGTAAGGAAGCAACAGCACTGAATAAGGATTCTAAAGCTAACGACTGTAGCAAAGTGTGGAGCAGGATAAATTCTTACTGTAGGGGGAGCAGAAGTGGTGGGGGGAGCTCTATTAGTGATGAAATATGGATTGCATATTATGAGAATCTGTTAAATGCTGAAGATAATTGGAGGAAGAGGGATGAGTTTGGCGTCCCGAGGGGGCTGGAGGCCACTCTGCCTATGCTGGACCAAGTCATATCGATAGAGGAAATTAAGGAAGTAATGACAAAAAGTAAAGGAGGGAAGTCAGGTGCTATTTCGGGGATAACAAATGAATTTTGGCAAGAGTTGAGTAGCAATAGGTTCATGATGGGCAGCTTGGTAAAAATCTTTAACAAAATCTTTGAAGGAGGTAGATTTCCAAGGGCGTGGCAGGAGGGGATAATTTGTCCAATATATAAGAAGCGTGGGGACAAACTAGACCCAGGCAACTATAGAGGCATAACTTTGCTTGATAATTTGAGCAAAATGTACACCGGGGTCTTATCCAAGCGTTTAATAGCATGGGCAGAGGGCTGTTCGGTGTTCTCGAGACTCCAGACAGGGTTCAGAAAAGGAATGAGGACCAGTGACAATATAATGGTGGTTAAAACGGTGATGGACAAGTACATAAGAAGGAAAAGAGGTAAGCTGTATATCACAGCTATTGATTTGGAGAAGGCGTTTGATTCAGTGAGCAGGGGAGCTGTCATGGCTAAATTGGGGAAAATCGGGGTGTCACACAAAATGATACGAGCAATTGAGAATGTGTATTCCGAAGTGAAATGTGCAATTAAAACTAAAGATGATGTAATTGTAGGAGAGATAACGTCTAATATAGGACTAAAACAGGGATGCAAATTATCCCCGGTGCTTTTTTGCTATTTATCAACGATATTTTCGAGTCAAAGGGCTTTGAGCAACGGTCCAACCCTTGCTTGGACAATTATGATATCCCGGGCCTAGCTTTCGCTGATGACATCCTTCTGCTTGCTCTAACACCCTATAATATGCAATATAGTATTGACGAGATTGTGAGATACTGTGAGGACTGGAACTTAAAAATTAACCCGAGTAAGACCAAAGTTATGGTCTGCAAAAAGGGAGTTAAACTGGCTAAGAATGAAAAGTGGGTCATGTATGGGTCTCAGTTAGAGACGGTGAAAAAACTTGAGTATCTAGGGACGATAATGGCGAGTAATGGTAAATGGACCGAACAAATTAAAAGGGCAAAATCGAAAGGGCTAGCGGCATTGGTGAATGTTAAAGTGTTAGAGCGTAGGTTACCGAATCTTGACTACAAAGTGTTCAACGCACTCATCGTTTCAAGAGCACTCTATGGAGTGGAAGTATGGGGTTTAGAGGAAGGAACGAAAACCCTGGACAGTATTGTAAGTAGGTTCGCCAAGATAATTTTGGGGCTACCTAGTTGCACGGCGAATTGTGGAGCGAGAATGTTGTGTGAGGATGTAAGCATTAGACAACATATCATAAAAAGGGTCATAAAGTCTTGGATTCGTTTAAAAGCAGGTGGAGGGGGGGGGGAAATGCTTAAGGTAGCCTACCTGCACCAAATGAAGCATCAGCAAGAGGGCTACTGGGTGGACGGGGTAAGAAGTGTACTGGAAAGATTAGGAATGGGTTATCTACGGGATAGGGACTTACAAAGAGAGGAAGGTAGGGTGTGTAAAAAAGTGTGCAGAAGGGTTAATGACGTAGAGTTGCAGGTGCTAAGGGAAGAGTGCACCAGTAGGAGAACCTTAACGGAGTTCTGCGAAATAAGGAACTTTATGAGCATAAAGCCTCAATGCCTAATGAAAAGAGAAATGAGAGGGATAATTTGGTGGTTAATGGGGGTGTATAAGAACAAAGCGTTGAGAGAAGTAGGAAAAGAGGACATTTGCCTGTTTTGTGGGAAGGTTATGGGTGCGGCGCACCTGATCAGGGAATGCAAGGAAATTAAAATGATAAGAGCAAAGTTTGTAGACAAAGCAGATCTAAACAGAATAGAAAATGAAAATGAGTATCACACTTTAATTAAATTACTAAAAAGGGAATGGGGGAAAGCAGGTCAATTAGCAAAATATTTTAATACCATCAGGGCAATGTGGAATAAGAAAGCGTCGGATGAGATTCAGAACAAAGATGCATGTAAATTAAGCATTCAAGTACAGGAGATGGCTTCCTAAGCTATAAATCTTGTTAAAGCCTAGGAGAGCCTATCTGTATTAACTAGGTAGCCTATACGATTACTACCGTACAGCCACATATTGCTGTCTGTAGATTTTTCCTGTGAGTTTGATGTTTTTTTCCTTACCACAAAACTTATCAGACTCTTACAGTCAGTAAGGGCTCGATAGGGAAATAAAAGTAATTCTTTCTGTGAGGTGTCTCCCATGGAGAACTGTCAAAAAATGAAGAACACTGTGTCCACATTTATGATTAAGAAAGATCTTTGTGCAGTTTCCATCAGAAAAGTTGCCCAGTGATATTGTGAATGAAGATAACTACTGCAAAACATTATTAAGTTTTGAAATAACAAGGAAGCTATGAAATGCCGAATGGACATTTGGTTTAATTATCTAAGGCCACACTGTACATTTATGTTATCTATGTGTTTATTGTCTGTATGTCACGATATGACTCTCTGAGTTAAAGTGACAATTAACAAGTAGACTTGGTTTAAATAAATAAATTATCGAAGGATTAAGAATAATTTTGGGGAAAAGAAGACTAAGTGCTGTTATATTAAGGACACAAATGGAAAGCCTCTAACAGATAGGGAAGAAAAGGTTGAGAGATGGAAAGCTTACATAGAGAGTTTGTATGAGGGAAAGGAGATTGAGAATCATGTAATGGAAAGGGAGGAGGAAATTGATGAGGATGCGAAAGGAGATTTAATATTGAGATCAGAATTTGACAGAGCTTTGGAAGACTTAAGCAGGAATAAAACACCAGGCATAGATGATATACCGATTGAGTTGCTACGCTGCATAGGAGATGAAGGTCTGATCAGGTTATTTCACTTGGTGTGTAGGATTTATGAGACAGGTGAGGTACCCCCTGATTTCATGAAGAATGTAATAATCCCTATACCAAAGAAAGTGGGAGCTGACAGATGTGAAGATTACCGTACAATCAGCTTGATTACTCATGTTTCAAAGATCCTGTCTAGAATAATTTACAAGGGGATTGAAAGGCAGATAGAAACGGAGTTGGGTGAAGACCAGTTTGGTTTCAGGAGAAATGTAGGAACAAGGGAAGCTGTACTAAGTCTTAGGCTGATTTTGGAAGGTAGAATAAGGAAAGATAAGAGAACGTTCATTGCATTTGTGAACTTAGAAAAGGCTTTTGATAACGTTGATTGGACTAAATTGTTGGACATTTTGAAATCTATTGGAATCAAGTACAGGGATAGGGGGGGGGGGGGGTAATCTACAATCTATACTGAAACCAGACAGCAGTCATTCGAGCTGAAGGACATGAGAGAGAAGCTGATATTCAGAAAGGTGTTAGGCAAGGCTGCAACTTATCACCCATACTTTTCAATCTTTACATTGAACAAGCAATGAAGGAAATTAGAGAAAAATTTAAAGTGGGAGTGAAGATTCAAGGAGAAATAATTTCAACTCTGAGATTTGCTGATGACATAGTCATCTTGGCCGACAAGCCTGAAGATTTGAATGAGTTTTTGAATGGTATGGACTCCGTCTTACGGAAAGAATTCATGATGAAAATTAATAAATGTAAAACAAAAATACTGGAATTCAGCCGAAATAAATCAGAAACCTCTATGGAGATCAAATTGGCAGGTGAAAAGCTGAAGGAAGTAGGAGACTTCTGTTACTTAGGAAGCAGAATAACCAGTGATGGACGAAGCAAAGAAGATATAAAAAGTAGGTTGGCTCAGGCAAAGAAAGCATTTCTACAAAAAAGGAATCTGTTGACATCGAATATAGATTTAGGTATTAGGAAGTCATTTTTGAAAGCCTTTGTCTGGAGCGTGGCGCTCTATGGAAGTGAAACTTGGACTATTGGTGCAACAGAAAAGAGGAGAATTGAAGCATTTGAAATGTGGTGTTACAGGAGAATGATGAAGATCAGATGGGTAGGTAGGGTTACAAACGAAGAGGTTTTAAGACGAGTGGGAGAGGAGAGATGTTTCTGGCAACTGCTAATGAAGAGAATAGATAGGTTAGTAGGACACACACTAAGACACCCAGGAATGGCAAGCTTAGTTATGGAAGGAAGGGTCGAGGACAAGAACTGTAGGGGTAGACCAAGGTTAGAATATGTTAAACAGATTGCCTCGGATGTAGGGTGTGGTAGCTATGTAGAGATGGAACGATTAGCTCAGGACAGGGAGGCATGGAGTGCTGCATCAAACCAGTCAAAAGACTGAAGACTCAAACAACAACAACATTGATATATATCAAAATGTATTATTTTCCTATCTGGACGTATATTTCGGTGCCTAGTGAAAGGCGCAGTTATGTTTGTGTTATTTTCATCAATAATCAATAACTCATCGCAGAACATACTGTTCAATTACATGTAATAAAGGCTACATTCATATGGCTTTTTACTTTTTATGTTGCCAGACTTGCCAGTACAATCCATAGTCTCAGGTGGTGTTCTCTCTCGGAAATTCTATAACTAAAAGTGACGAATCTCTTATACTTACATGATCCTTGCTGCAGACGGTTTAGCGCGTTGTCATGGCAACCGTTCAGTTATACGTCACAAGTCAGCCCGTATTGCTGTGAGCATTGGGAGGGCTGCACTCACGGTCAGAACCAAGGAGCATATAATAACAGAGTAGGGACTCTCTGCTATTTCTGCGTTCCGTTAAGTTCAGTGATTGCGTCATTGTTTGGGCTCCAACTCAAACGCTCATGGTGCGCAAAGTTACTAAAAAGCGTTGCATGTTGCGCACCACGTGGCGAATTCCAACGCCACTGAGATGCAATAACTGGCCGTATATTGTGCAAGAAATATAAGTGACCGAAGGATCTAGGTTGCTTTCGCCGAGTACGTTACCCAACTTACGAAATGAGAGGAAATCGAATCGAGTTTGATTAATCTGGATACACATCGTTATTGTTGCTTTAAAGCAACTACGTTTTATTTTGAACGCCAATATATTACTTAGATTGAATATCAAGAGGCAACGGACACCGTAAACTTGAATTTCATACGTCCGTTGTGGTCTATGACGTTGGTACGATGAGAAGAAGAAAAAGGACGGTCGTCGTTTTATTTCCTACTTTTTTACAGTTGCTTCGCCCTTTTAAGACGTTTAAGTACAAGCGAATAGTCTTTTTGAAGTTTCAACGATAAAAATAAATAAATCATGAAGTTTCATGCAAGTTTGCAATATTAAGATACCATAACCTCAAAATTACCGTACCCCTATTCCGACCCAGTACTCCACTATGGCAGATTTCTTGTCTGCTATACCTCCTTCTCTAAATAGATTGTATATGCCCAATAATGTCATTTCATTACAATTAACTTGGCCTCAATGATTAAATGATTTTCAACTGTATCTACAGAAAAAAATATAGGCAGGGTTGAGGATTGTCTTCAAGGAAATGAGAAAGCTGATTTTCCAGACAGTTTCAATTGATTTATTAATTTATGTTCAATAACGGTACACATTGTACATTCTTTCACATGCGAGTCATAACTTCCGATGTGTGAACGTCAATGGCTTAAGCTCTACCCACAATGCGCTGTCGGCAGACGGTAGTGGGCAGACGGCAGTCTGTAGTTGAAGGCTGACCCATGCTCTCTTATGGCGTCATTCACAATGTGAAGTTGCCTGTCGGTAGTAGATAGTTGACAATCGACAGCGTGTAGTCGGCTGTCGCCAATTTTATCTTTGACAGCCAACTGCATATTTGAGAGCCAATGAGAAAAGATCACAAGATGGCGTCACTTTGTCGTCATCAGCTGTGTAGTTGACTAGTTGTATTCGCGGTATATTCTTCGCATAATTACAGTATATAAAAATATGATGACTGGGATAGAAGATATATTAATTGATCTTGTGAGGGAACGCCGTTGGATGTATGACATGAGTGAGCCCAAGTATCTAAAAGGAAACTGTTCATTGATTATAATGTTTTCCTTTGTAGCAAATGTAATGCAGCGAAAGGTAACGCTGAATGAGAGCTCATCGTACGATAACATTTTCTAAAGTAGGGCTTACCGGTACTGAAATTAGCCAAAATACATTTTGTAATTACGAAAAATAAATTAGGAAATGATGTAGTAATAGATTGAACGTGTTGGGAGCCCTCGGGCGTTCAATCAAAAATGACCAGCTACACAAAAACAATTCTGTTCAAAAATCAGCAGGCCTAATTCAGAGTTGGATTTGTTATTAATTATTTACAAGAGGGGATACTGGATGTACGAGTATTTTTCCTCAATTTTAACAATGCTGTACCAGTTAGCAGGAATAAAAATAAACCGTACCGCTCCAAGTCATGCATCCTTGCAAATTTTAGGTTAGGTTGTCGACAATGACAACCTTCTCAAGGAATAAATGAAAGTCAAGTTATTATTTACTCCTAGCATTTTAACGACTGCGCATTGTGGGTGGCTATGTTGTGAACTACCGACTTCTGACTTCATCTGCCGTCTACCGTCTGCCCACTACCGTCTACCGTCAGCGTTTTGTGGGTAGACTGGAGACAGGATTGAAGAAGACCATGCCGGGCTGCACTCAGATGATCGGCTATGCTGCAGGTTGGTGGAAAACAACTGATCACCCACAGCCAAGTATACTCCAACGCAGAAAAACCTCTTGGCTAGCTTCGATCAATCATCAGGCTGAAGAAGCTGTAAACTCAAAGAGGATTATTTTTGGTGAACATGAATTTTCAGCCTGTAAAGCGACACAATTCCAGTTAACGCAGCATTTCTTGCAAGAAATAAGAGGGAGGGGACATTTGGAAGATGTGGTTGAACGTAATGGTGCAACACATTACCAATTACATTTAATACCCCCCACCTCAGCTTAATCGCAATTAAAACCTCCTGCTTCAGGCATGTTAAAAGGACCCCTGCAGGCCAAATGTACGAAGCCACATCATATTACTGTTAAATACACAGAAAAAAATCTGCATCACAGGATTATTGTGCCCATTGATTTAAAAGAGAGAGGGGAAAGAGTGTTGGTTGGTTCCTCAGTTTAGGGGCTGCGACAACGCGGTCATGTAGCCCCGTGTACTTTGGGTGTGTGTAGAATCTGTCTGATAACCGGTGTTGATTGTGATGGCTGTATTAGTGTGTGTATCTGTTTTTAATTTAAGTACAGACTGAAAATTAGAATTTTTCAAATAGTTCTTACTTCTGCCACCAAACGCCACCGTCAACGACTACTAGGCCTAGTTCAGAACTTAGCTACTAGACGCCACCGCAGTCGGCTCTTGGCAACGAACGTAGAAACCTAAGAGCGTTGTGTACACTCTTAACCTATCCAATTTAGCTTCACACAGGTGTAATTAGTGGAAGGTTCTTTAACATACCATAAATCTATGACATGGGACCGCCGGCGTAACTTCCCCTCCGAAGGAAGGCATACTGAGGGATTTTTAACGCTCTTAAAAATCCGACGGCTTCGGCAGGGTTTGAACCCGCTATCTTGGGCACAGAAGCCCAGCATGCTACTAACTACGCCACCGAAGCCGCCGGGAAAGAGTGTGTCCTACAGACAAGTTGTCAATATTCTTGAAAATACTCTATGCTCTTTAAATATAAATTTACATTGGACTTAAACTTTACCCATTATCTCACAACATGTGTGTTTTGAAATGTGCACATTAAATGCTAAAATCTATCGTTTTAAAAGTTAGGCAATGATGACGTTGCTTTGTTGAAGAGGACTGGTGAGTTCAAAACATGTGCACGTATATCTACCCCGTCATCTTTTTTTGTCGTGTGGCCTCCCGAGAGGCCGAGTACAGGTCTTTCTAGTCAACGCCCGTGGGCGACCTGCGCACCGGAATGAGAGATGATTTAATGAAACTGGGCACGGATGTGGAAGGAAGCGGCCGAGGCCTGTCAGAGGTACCGTCCCAGCATTTGCCTAGAGTTGAAAATGGGGAAACCACGGAAAACTATTTCAAGGATGGTGACCGTGGGGTTCGAACCCACGTCCACCGAGTCAGCAGAGAGCTTGGGCCCATGGCCGAACGCTGCGCTTTAGCTGCTGTTATACCTACACCTAATTATTATTCTTTCAGAGCGATCGGAGATGAGATACAATGAATTGCTATAAAAATTGAAACAAGATTTCAGTGAACCGCCATCCAATACAGTACCACCATTGAAATATTGCATTAATTTAAGTCGATGGGGTTCCACCTAGCCAATGTGTACAGCCGGATTTCGTAATAGATGGCAACATCACAAGGAGCTGATAAAAGGATGAAATAAATGAATATGACCAAGCAGTTGGAATGAAGCGAGGTACCGTCCAGGCCATTGGGGGATGTTGAAAATGGTAAACCAGACCAGAAAAAATCCAAAACCAGTCACCAGATAGATAGACCCCATGGCCTAGCACTGCACTTACATGATTGGAGCTACCAAATATGTAAAAACTTTACATTAAACTATATACAGTACACACACATGTACTGACAAAGTGCAATGTTTCGAAATTACTACAACATTAACATATTGTTACACCAGATTATATATATTTCCAGAATACTTTCACAGCACGTGTGCCAACCGTCCAACTCTGCCTGTGGGTATATTCAATCCCTCCCACCCTTGAGGGGGGCAATTCATAAGACAAGTAGGAAGCCTCAAAGAATAGCCAAGGTTGCTCCTTTTAGTCGCCTTGTACGATAGCCAGAGGATACCATGGGTGTAGTCTAAACCCCCACCCACAAGGGGCTGCAGTGTTGAAGCCACGTAAAGAAATGATATTGTGTTGTTGATTCATTTCGGGGCTTTGCGACATTGTGGTCATGTGGCCCCGTGTACTTAGGTGTGTGTGGAATTTGTCTGATAACCGGTGTTATTGTGAAGGCTGTGGTCTTAATTAAGCATACGTCTGGAATAGAAGTGGGGAAACCACGGAAAGCCACTTCCAGGATGGCTGAGTTGTGATTGGAACTTGCCTCTTCTCAGTTTTTGCGCAACCCTCAGGCCAGAATTAAACTTCTTGGCAGAGCTGGGAATCGAACCCGGGCTTCCGCAGTGACAGCCAAGAGTACTAGACACTACACAATGAGGCACAAAAGAAGTTATGTATATGGTCAGTCACTGTGCATAGTTAATGTGCGACAAGTGGCAGTACAGTATACCTGATCAGGCAATTGGTATCCGGTTTACAATAGCAATGGCATCCACATTCACAGTTGTTCCAATTAAGACTTTTCTACCTCTGAAGGGACAAAGCTCCAGAGGCATTTCGTAATTATAGCAAGTCTATGAATTCATCGCTACACGTCCAGATATTACAACCCACCAAACAGCAAGTCATTTGGGAGGAGGGAGTTAAGTACACGATTATCCGGGCCCTGCTGATAACTTATCACACTCCAAACAGTCACGAGCCTAATTTTTGGCTCTATGTTAACCGTGGAAACTTGCAATTACATGTGTAATTCTTTCAAGGTGTCACCATAGACATAATGATCATGATTTGTCAAACCAGAAACAAAACTTCCTCATGGAGAACATCTGGGTGAAGCTTATTCTATCTACTGATAGGGGCAGATGACCTCGTAGTTCTGTCCCTTAAAACCTCAACTACCTGACTGATAATAGCCTAACTACAGGGATGAACAGACACAAATCTACATCACAGATAAAAGTGACTAAAATGGACAATACTGGACCTGGTTTATACAAAGGAGTTGTATAAAACTACTACCATACGGTCATCCAAGGGAAATCCACGCAGGTGCCTATGCTGGTTAGATGTCACCATTACAATTCAGAGCAGTACACGACCTTCTTGCCAGCATGGTAATTCTGCAATAAAGTGACAAGACTATTCATCATGAACAAGTGAAACAAAAGTTTGAGAAATGATGAGAATGTAGGCTACATGTAGAGAATAAAGAGGATGTTCATCCTTCCCCTAAATATAATGTACACCATTAATCCCAATAGAAAAAGTCTACTGGTACTGTATGTGTTAACACATTTTCAATATAGGCTATAGCCTATAATAATTTATCATTCATACGCGGGCAGATTTTCTAAACTTCTAGCCGATGGCTGGATTACGAGCAACACACATCACATCCATCATTACTTCTCAAATATTAACCTATACAGGATCTCATTATGTCTCTATTATTATAAACTTAGCACGACCTAAAACAGAACTTAATTCACACACAATCAACCAACAATATACTGCCATTTTATTGACTGAAACTACCATTACCTTTCTGTAAATCACCAAATGTCGAGACGTAATAATTATCTTGATTTGCGAACTCCTCATCACATGTATCCATTTACCGTCCATGTTCACGTTGCCATGGAAATATAATAATTTTCCCAAGAACCAACAAAATGAACGGAACGCCCCTAAAATCTAGTAACAAACAAGCAAACAAGGTTGGTAACAAAACTGCTACCGAGTTCGGGCCCAAACAAAAGAATAATTATTTAACGGACGGAGAAAGTAACATGGACTTCCTTAGGCCTGGTCAGAACGCAAGGTGCAATCGTGAAGGAAACAGACTGCGGGGATTGCTTGATTACTAATGAGTATGAGCGCTCCGCCGGTTGTGTAATCACAACATATAAAGCGCACTCTTCGTTCTTTTTAACGAGAAAATATAGGTATTCAGAAAATTATATACTATTGTTTTGAGAAATGTTAGTGCAGCCGGGCTGTATCTGATGCACCTGAAAAGCCGCTACTGGGTTTGGAAAGGAAGCCAGGAATAAGTGGCTGCAGGAGACAGATCTGGCGCTGGCTAAAGCACGATTTGAGGAGGTTCGAAGGGCTACCAAGCTACTCTGAGAAGGGCAAAGAGGAAATATGTCAAGGACAACATCGTTGCGGCAGAAGCAGAGGAAACAATACCAGGGAAATGTTTCAAAATGTGAAGTATTTTAGCAAAGGTTACCAGGCGGGACAGAAATTTATCAAAGATTCTAGTGACAAAATTCTGGCCAAGGATTATGATATCGCCAGGAGATGGAAGGAGTAATTCGGTCAGCTTCTCGGTTGTGATGATAATGTCGATTATTATGGTCCGTATTGACTTAGGCTAACTATATATTTTGGAAGAACAATAGGATATCCACCTTTCAATACTGTTCAATATCCGCCTTTCAATACTATTGAATAGTATTGAAAGGCCGATATCCTGTTATTCTTTCAAAATATACAATTGTGATGACCCTGAAATAGTATTTGAATTCCAGTCTCCAACCACAGTCGACTTGGATTATCCCCCACCCACTTTGGACGAGATCAAAACCCAGATCAAACGCCTCACAAAGAATAAAAGTCCAGGTGAAGATGGAATACAGACCGAGATGATCCAGGAAGGAGGAGAGAAACTAACAGAAAAACTGCACAGGCTGATACAAGCAATCTGGTTCAAAGAAGAACTACCATCAGAATGGAAAACAGCTCTGATTTATCCAATCTATAAGAAGGGTGACTTGTGATAACTATCGAGGAATCGCCCTGCTTAACGTCCGCTACAAGATCTTGTCCTACTGCCGCATGGATAGAATTCAACCAGTGGCAGGATCAGTGCTTGGAGAATATCAGGGAGGCTTTCGGCTAGGACGTTCCACAGTAGATAATAACTTCGTTCTCCGACAGAACACTGAAAAACTGTGTGAATATGGCAAAGAACTCCACGTTTTATTCGTAGATTTCAAGAAGGCCTATGATTGCATACACCGCAAGAGCCTACTCAGTTGCCTAAGAGACTTTGGACTGGCCGAGAAACACATCAACTAGGTAGCGATCTACCTGAGCGAAACACGCGGTAAGGTAAAGATGGGAAATCAAGTGACAGAGGATTTTGAAATTTTGAAGTTTCTCAGGCTAGGGGACGGTTTATCTCCTACACTGTTCAATTTTGCCTTGTAAAAGATCATACGTGAAACCTTTCGAGAGAATTTTGAAGGAATCCAAGTCGAAGGGAAGAACCTAGCATACCTTGCCTACGCAGATGATATCAGTTTACTCTCCAGCTCTCAGGAAGAGTTGAGGCAAATGACCAGAGCACTCAAGGCAGCTGCCAACAAATTTGGGCTAATCGTAAATGGAACCAAGACGGCGTACCTCACTATGACACGCGGACAAGGCCAATTTTTTGGGCAACTACAGTCACTGCGGGTGGGGGACCAGTCCTACAAGAGGTTCCATGAATTTAAATACCTAGGAGCACTTTTCACTGAGAACTTATCATGTGAGGCAGAGATCAACGCCAAACTCTCTACAGCCTAACACAGCTTCATTTGTGGTCAATGTCGTTGAGAATAAGACATTACATGCAGTGGGCGATATAGCCCCAATCTGGACGTAATAGCCCCACTAAATGTGTAATTTCTCATTTTTGCTTCGATTTACATTTTATTTCAACAAGCCGGTATATATGTAATAAACAACAGCTGTGGGTTCCATCTTATCGGCCTCTAATGATCTGGGTGATAGCGAAAATGACAATGGAATGGAAACCATTGATCCGTTACTACGTTATTAACGGACCGATGAGATACGAGTTGTTGTATAGTCTGCCATCCGTAGGTTTATATTTGAAGCGCAACCTGTTCTGGAGTAAATAAAACGGGCCCGCTGTAGCGTTTGTGCTCTGGCTCTGTGGAACTCGACTGCAGTTATTGTTATGTCGAAAGAATCGTGTTGACAAAGAGAAGAAGTGAGGGTCGGAGACATAACTTCTACTACCGTTTGGTCTGCTTAAAGATGCTGTTGTCTAATTATGAATATATCTACCGGATTTGGAAACGATCGATGGGACATGACGGGATTATGGCTATTGATACCACAACTTAAATGGACAGGAAAATGGAATTGTTATTAAAATGTTATATCATCGAGAACATCCAGAACGTCGTATCCAAAGCTAAGTGTCATATTTTATCTTGAAGCCTATTATCAAAGAGTGAAGTGTAATATGCAGTTAAGCAAATAGTGTCATGTCCTCCCATCCTTTGGTGATAGTAGTCGAACCTCGATATCTCGAATCACCTCGGGAGAAAATTTTTATTTCGAGTTATCGAAATTTCGAGAAATAGAGAAATACCGATTTTAGGCAACTTTAGCGCGTTATTTAATCACATTTGTCTATGAACCATTACGGAATACAGTGCAACAATATCTGACAGCATTTAACAACAAAAAACTCATACAGTACTTTATGGCATAACTTCAATTACAGTATAACAATTGTACCTAGGTATACCGTATAGCTTACAGTAGCAGACAGAATACGTACGTACAGTGATTAAAAAAGGAACATACAGTACCTCCGTTAGCACCTTGGGAAGAAATCCGTTAGTTTCTTTTGATTTTTACTGTTACGCTTCTTTTCCTCAACATAGTTTTCAACAACATTTATTGCTGTGAAAACACTGTCATTTACATACAGCTGACTCTGTATGTACGATCGAAGAACAGCCACTGCACTTAACGCCTGATCTGCTGACGGTGCGGGAGAGGGCAGCTCCAACTCTTCTTGTTGGGAATCACCATCGTCGTCTTCTTTCAGTTCTTCTTGCTCGGCAGCAGTGTTGACGATACCCGTAGGTTGTTCCGCCACTATAACATCACAGTCCACATTTATGTAACTCTCAAAATCAGCTTCGCAATTAACAAGCTGCTGATATTCCGCCCATTCCTCAGGAACAGAAATGACTTCGTCCTCTTCGTCTTCTGCAGCTTGCGAGTAATCTTTCGAAAATCCTGCTTTGCGAAAGCACTTAGCAATTGTTTCCTGTTTCACATCAGCCCACGATTTACTTAGCATTGTTATCGACTCTAGTAGATTGATGTCTGTTAATGACTCCTCGGAGTCAATTGCTCTCAGAATTCTCTGAACAGCCCTCTTCCTATAGTAATGTTTCAAGTTTTTAATCACCGCTTGGTCCATTGGCTGTAGTTTGGATGTTAAGTTCGGTGGCAAGAAGACCACGTGCACTGCTCTCAGCTCCTGAGTGAGCACCTTGGGGTGAGCTGGGCAGTTGTCTACAAAAAGTAGAACTTTCCTCCGTTCATGTTGAAACTTCTTGTCAATACCATGTAGCCAAGATTCGTAAATGGAGCTTGTCATCCATGACTTCCGGTTGCTTTGGTACAAGACCGGTAAAGACTTAACATCCGAAAAACAGCGAGGCTTCGCCGATTTTCCGATCACTAAAAGTTTTAGTTTTTCTGTTCCCGTCATATTAGCTCCCAGCATTACCGTAACCCTTTCTATACTCCTTTTACCACCAAAACACTTTTCACCCTTAAAGGCCAGTGTCTTTCCAGGCAGGCATTTGTCTCGTCAGCATTAAACACGTCATTAGAACTGTACTCCTGTAACAGGGCTGGTAAAACGTTTTTTTTTTTGTAATGTTCACAGTCCACTTCACTGACAGCAGCACTTTCACCTGACATTACCATCTGCACTATTCCATTCCGTAGTTTAAACTTTTCCAGCCACCCACTGCTGGCCTGAAAAGATTCATAACCGAAGTCTTTAGCAAATTTTTCTGCTTGTTCACGAACTAAGCTACCGGTTATTGGAATGTTTTTGTCTCTCACACGGGTCACCCATTGAATCATTGCTTGTTCCAGCTCGGGAATGTTGAAGTTTTAAGCCTCTTCCGCTGTGGTGCAAATCGTGTTTCATCCACAGCCAGACGAATCTTGTCTTTATCTTTCAGTATTGTAGATAATGTGCTGGGAGGAATTCCATACTCAGCTGCAATATCCTTCTTCTTTTTCTGACCTTTCTCCACTTCACTTATCACTCGAACTTTTTCACTCAGGTTCAGGCATTTCACTTTACGTTTCTCCATGATTGCATCTACAGGGCTGTAAGCGTTCTCTGAACAGCCAGATACAAGCTGCAAGTTTTCCTGGTGCTGACGCAATGCGCGGGGATGGCCCGTGGAATCTTATCAGCACTGGGAATTCTCACACCAGCTAAGGTTAATGAACAGAGCAGGGGTGGGCAGTCAGAGCAGGGGTGGACAGATAAGCCACAATATAAACGCTTAGGAACAAAATTCGAGTTAGAGAACAATTTTTGCTTCTAGGGAGGAAAAGTTTGCTTCGAAAAATCGAGAAATTCGTATAATCGAATTTCGAGTAATAGAGAAATAAATACACGTCAAGAATAGGACAAATGGCCTGGAAGTAGAAATTACTTGGAGATATTGAAAATTCGAGTAATGGAGGTTCGAGTTATGGAGGTTCGACTGTATGTCCCTAGTTCTTGCGGTATTTAAGTTAGATTGGAGATTGTACTTGTTTTTGGTTATACTTGCTTGTCTATTGTCCTCCCCTTTGTATACATAGCGTGGAGAGGAAATGCGTTGTTGTTTGGGTTTTCATTTGTTAGGTTTATTGCCGTTATTGTTGTTGTTGATTAGTTTGATTGGTGTTATTTTCTGCCGTATTTTTCTCATTGTTCGTCATGAAACGTGATTGTAGTTTGGGAGGTATTTCTTACTAACGTCTTCTCCTTGTAATAGTATGGGATGTTACAAGATTTTTGAGGGGTTAGTAATTTTTAGTTAGTTCGCGTATTTTGGGCCTCGACGTGGAGGGTGTGTGTTTGTGCTTCAGATGACTTTCTGTCCTTGTCTGATAGTCGGAACGCTCATCAATATTTTATTTGTTTATGTATTAAGGGTTATTGTGTTTCTTTTGAGATGTCAGTCATTCGTGCAACCTTAAGGATAACCGACTAGGTTTTCTTATTTTCCTTAAGGACTGGGCTGACATATTCATTGGTTTGTGTCGAAAGGCTTTTCATGATATAATCACGTTTCTAGACATGTGGTTAAGGGTGGGTTAATGTCTTGTTTAAGTGGGACCTTGACCGAAAGTTGAGGGTAATTTATGGGTTTGTGTTTGTTGCTTTCGTTCGGGAAACAACGTGCGTACTCTTTATGTTTATTAAATGAGGTGTATCGATTATTCTTGCGGTTTGTGATATGTGTGTTTGTGGCAAGTACCCGGGGACTGTCATTGATGCTCATTTTACTTTCGGCAGGATGATTGAATCTCACACTTTCGTCCGAGAAGAAGATTTATTCAGAGAGTTTATGAAGTCAGGTGCTGTTTTGTTTTGAGGGGTTGTAAATTGTTTCTCTTAAGGGTTGTGTATGTTTTTCTTTTTTATTTATGGTCGTCGTCGTGTTATACTGTAGTAAGTGGATGATGTTCTGACCGATAGTTATCTGTTTACTGTAGTACTTGTTTGTGAGACATATTTTAGTTCATTTAAGGGGTTTTGTTCTTGGTTGGTACGACTTCATATGCTTTTTGAATATCTCTTCTGGTTACTTTCTGTAATCAGCCTGTGGTGGGACGAACGTATTATTTCTTATTTATTTGAATTAGTTTTCCCATTGAAGTCACAAATGGTAATTTCGCTACGATCTCCAATCTAACTAGGGTTAGGCTTCTCTGCTCTCCCCCTTGATAGTCTTTTCATTGTGTGTGTTTTATTTTTGTCTACCTCTTGCTAATTTGTATACTTTTATTTACAGCCCCCTCACCCCTCATTTACCATTTCATGCGCTACTCACGTCCCCTTTGTTATGTGTTTTATATGATTAAAATTTTGTCTACAACCTTTACTCGAAGAGTGTAATAATTTTTTAGTAATCGATTCTCCATCTAGTTCTTAAGGTGCGAGTCAACTCGACTTAGGTCTCTATGGTCCACGTCCTAAACCGCCTTCTCAACCATAACGAAAATTAAGAGAGACTGAAAAGAACTTACAAAATGGAACTCAGATTGAAGCGACTCACAAAATGGAGAGTGGTAATATTTACAAAAGGGAATTTAGAAGGAAAATACTCACAAAAGGTATAGATTGAAAAATACGCACACAATGTAGTCAATATTACAACAAGATGGCGACAAGTAACAAATCAACCAAGTGCGGTCAGTGTGAAAAATGTATAACTGATAATGAAGATTACATAAATTGTGATGGGGAATGTGGTAAATCATACCACAGAACCTGTGTTAACATAAAGAAGAAAGTTTTTAACCGACTTTTGTCCGACAAGGCCAAGCAATGGTATTGTGTCGTGTGCAGTGCAATGAGTAATAAGTCAACTACGGATGAGGTTTCTAAAATCGCCTCGCCAGACGAGAATGTAAGTAAATCAGATTTACACGATCTTGTTTGTGAAATCAACCTCCGACTGACAAAACTCGAAAACATTGAAAAGACTCAGAATGACATGCTTAAGTCCGTGACATACTTTTCTGATTGTTTTGATGGTATGAAAAGTGACATTTCAACTGCCGCACAAACTCTGAAGCAAGCCTTGTCAGAAATAACAAAGCTCAGCCAAAGAGTTTGTGAGTTAGAGAAGGATAAGAATATCGTCTGCAGTGAGGTCAAATTGTTAAAGCAAGAGAATCTCGAGCTTCAACAGTACGTTCGGCGAAACAACTTAGAGCTTCATGGCGTGCCGCACACTTCAAACGAAAACCCCGTTCAAATTGTCAAGACTATCGCTGATCAATTGGGTGTCACAGTTGTTGAGTCCGATATTGACGCCTGCCATCGGCTACCACACAGCAGAGAAGGTCTTCCACCTCCTTTACTAGTAAAATTCTGCAGCCGGCTAAAAAAAGACGCAATTCTAAAAGGCAAAAGATCCAAACCCAACCTGAACTCAAGTGATGCAGGAATCAATGGAAGGGCTAGGCCTATCTACATTAACGAGCATTTGACGCCAGCAAATAAAGTACTTCACAAACAGGCAAGAGACCTCCGTAATTTAGGTTTTAAATACGTCTGGACCCGGGACTGCAAAATATTCGTCCGTAGATCAGATGGTGACAAGGCTGTCAGGATCAGCTCAGCAGAAGACATTGAAAGGCTAGTAAGAGACTCTTCCAACAACAAGGCTCAGCCATCCCATTCACAGTAATAAGAATGAATCAAGACATGGACCTACTAGTTGATGTTGACTTACACTCATCAATTGATGAGCGTAAATATGACTGTATCCACGACTACATAGCAGACACTAAAAATGAGGTTAGCCAAATCAAGTGTCTTTACGTGAATAGCAGAAGTCTAAAAAATAAACTAGAAGATATCGAGATACTAATACATATTGTGGAAAATCTAGATGTCATAGTGTTAACCGAGACTTGGGTAAAAAGTAATGAAGCTAAATACTTCAACCTAAACAACTATTCTGTTGCATTTGTACACAGAGACAATCAGGATGGTGGAGACGTGGGAGTTTATGTCCACAAAAAATGGAATACAAAAGTTCTTAACCTAGTTGAGAGTAACCATAGCTTGATCCAGTTAGAGCTCATAAGAAATGATACTGTTCGTTTCAATAACCTGCATACTATTAATATAATTGCAGTATATAATCCAAACATAAATAACGCAACAAAATTCATGCAATCTTTAGAGCACATTCTCTCGAAAAACAATGCCAATCTTTCCTTATGCATTGGTGATACAAATATTAACTTATTAAACAAAAATAATGTAACCAAATCATACCTCAATCTACTATCAAGCTATGGTTTCACACAAGGCAATACTCGCTATCCAACAAGAATAAGTGAATCAACAAGTGCACTCCTTGATCAGGTGGCCACTAATAACTGTTAATATGCCTATAGAATAAGCAATATAAATAGTGATATTAGTGATCATAATATTCTTGTAACTGAGATTTTCTGGTCAAACTACTATCCAGGCAAAAGCCCAATCTCGAACATGACATTTAAATACGCCCCCAACAAGCAAAGGTCTAGTTCAAAAAACGTGAATACAAATTACCGGTACATGAACAAAAACAAATTCTCTAATGATCTCAATCAAATAGACTGCATAGATGATCTAAACGAAACTTACATCGCCATGAAACACAAAATCTTGACACAGACACCCAACAAAGAAAACACTGACTTACCTTTGAGGGAAATACACCAGAACCACAAAAACCCATGGATAACAACAGAATTAATTCAACTAATAAAACAAAGGGACCTACTACATGCTAAACTTAAAACTAGCATTCACAGAAACAATAACCTCTTAAAGGAAGAGCACATAATATGTAGGAACAAAGTGACAGCTTTAAAACGGAAACTGAAATCCTCATACTATGAACACAAATTAACATTGAATGCCAATAGCATAAAAGATACTTGGAAAGTAATCAATGAAATGATCTACAACCGCACAACTGAAAACAAAGATGGTCCCAGTGAGATAATAATTGACGGTAAATCTTTCACAGGAAAAGAAAATATTTGCAATGCTCTAAACACTCACTTTATAAACATAGCACACAAATTAGCCATAAACATCCCCCCAGGGAAGAACGTTAATGAAATTAATGTCAACATAGATTCCATATTTATGACCCCGACTAATGAGATGGAAATTCGCAATATTATATTAAGCCTTAAAATGAAAAGTAGCCAAGACAAAGATGGTATGTCAGTGAAATTGTTAAAAAACTCCATTGACATGCTAAGTAGCCCACTAACTACTTTAATAAATGTATCGTTAGAGACTGGTCTGGTGCCTGATGATCTAAAAATAGCACGAGTCATACCAGTCTTTAAAGGAGGTGACAAAAGCAATCCGGACAATTACAGGCCCATTTCCATCCTCCCACCCATATCCAAGGTACTCGAAACAGTAGTAAAAAACAGAATTGTTAATTTCTTAAATAAAAATGATTACTTCTACAAAGGGCAATATGGATTCCGAAAAAAACTCAAGCACAGAAATAGCCACAATTGATATTATCTCTAACTTGCAGGATGTCTTAGACAATAAGAAGACAGCGAGTGGCCTTTTCATAGACCTGAGAAAGGCGTTTGATACTGTTGACCATGAAATTCTCTTAGGGAAACTTGATAAAGCAGGTATCCGAGGAGTAGCTTGGACATGGTTTAAAAATTACATATCTAATCGTAAGCAGTATATTGAAATAAATGGCTACAGAAGTGAGGAAGTTAATATTACCCACGGTGTGCCCCAAGGATCAATACTGGGTCCTTCCCTCTTCTTAGTATATATTAATGACATAGCAACACTCCGTTTTCGTGGTAATATAACGTTGTTTGCAGATGACTTAAGCATCTTTTACAATGCGTACACCACCAACACGCTGATTACACACATGCAGGAGGACATGAATACCATACTTGGCTGGACCCAGTCAAATAAATTAACAATAAATGAAGATAAAACAAATTATTTAATAATATCAAAGCGTAGAACAAAGTTAGACATCACTCAGAATATAATGCTGAATGGAAAAGCAGTTAAAAGGGTCTCATCTGTCAAATACCTAGGCTTAATAATAGATGAAAATCTCTCCTGGCAAAAGCACATTGATGCATTAGTAAAAAAAATATCACCTGCCGCTGGGATGATAAAAAAATTGAGCTACTATATCCCAAAATATCTACTCAGGAAAGTGTATTTTTCCTTAATCCATAGCCACTTACAATATTTGAATACAATTTGGATAAAATGCTCAAATTACCTAAAAAAGGAAATTGAGGTAATTCAGAATAGAGCCATAAGAAATATTTATAACTACCCTTTTTTAACACCAACCAAACACCTTTATATTACGAGTAAAATTCAACCAGTAGCCCTAAATGCAGAAATCAAATCAAATGTCCTAATATACCAAATCCTACACAACAGAATACACACAAATTTAAACTTCACTAAACAATCTGATTTACACGCCTACAAAACTAGACATGCAGATGACATAACACTTTTCCATATCAATTCCAAACAATATGGCAGTAATAGCATTAAGTATAGTGCCTTTGTAAAATTCAATGGACTACCAGAAAATATAAAAATTGCACCTAGCCTACCAATCTTTAAAAGGAGGCTAAAACAGTTTATGTGGAATGATTATAAAATGTCAGTTTGAAGAAATTTCATAATCTGAGAAGACAAAAGAAGAACATATTGTGTACAAAAACTTATGAAAGCTACAAAATGTTGTATATATTTTCATACTGAAAACTTTGTAAACTAAACATTGTATTGTAATTTGTCGCCAACAAGATAAACTGTACAATTCCTTTGTATATGAGTCCTTGACTCGTTAAGGGATTAATAAAATGCATTATTATTAGGTTCAAAATATGTACAAAATGCAATGTAGAGTCGAAATACTTACAAAATGCAATTGAAATTGAAAATACACAATGCAGTTTGGATTGAAAAAGCCCATTTCAGATACGAAAGTGTGCCGATTTGTTGATCGACACACTATTCTTCTTCACCCCAACCCCCCACCCTCGGTCCCTGCTGCCCCGGGCGGGAGCCTTCTGAGCTGAAAAACACTTCTTAAATTTCGAATTCCCGCTTCCCTCCCCCGCCAATCCAAATGTACTTCCGGCCTCGGAAGCCACGAGATGCTGCGAGAAACGACTGGAATATTCTACGCGTTTCGAGAAGGAAATATTTTGTAATAATGGCCGCGCGGTTAAAATGCCGCGTCCTGATTGGTCGACGTGTGCGCGCGCCATTGCGCATGGAGCAATACTAGCTCTGAGTGTCTTACTGACGATCTATTCTGCTTAGGACGGTTTAAGGGAACAGTGGTCTGAATATGAGGCACAATGTAACGATAAAGGAAAGCGGTAGCCTAGCCACCTTCTCTATGGTATATTGATAAAACTAAAGTTCTAATCTGAACGTTTCAAGAAGACTGATCAAAATGCTTAATTGCTAAATGTAATCATTCTAGTGTGCGTCCGGCGCGTGGTCTTGGCCACGCCAAGTTATTAACGACGGCTTGGGAGCCGTATGGACCAAAGGTACTGTGAAATGTTTGAGTATTATATGAGCATATTTATATTTCTACTCTCGAATGAGTTTTCTGATTATTCTAGTTGCTAGCTCCAATTGCGGGTTATGGAGCACATGTGTCCACAAACTATAGTACCGTAACTTCGTTGTCTTTACTTTTGCAAAGAGGACGCCGACCTAATTTTGCATTAGTTACATTTGATATTTTCTTTTCATGGACAACCCTATCAAATTAAGACCTTGAAACTTTGATATTGTAATTTTGGTACTGGGAAACTATTTGAATATAGTGCGGCATCCCCTTGCATTGTCGTACTGGCCATTGCATTGTTCGGCATTTGAAGACGCATGGCCGTTGTAGGCCTAGTACACCTTTCCTTTGCTTCATATGCAAATTATGTTATCTGACGAGCCGCTTGGTGCTCTTATTCTTGAATTTGTCTGTTTCCTTGTGTTGGAACCACGTGCTGTGGATTGTGGTAAAGCTGACTTGTGGTTTCACATGCCACCTACCCCTTGCTTGCCTGGTTTGGTACAGGCATTAAAGTTTGTTCCGCACTCCTGTGCCTTATAGTATCCCATTTATTTGATTATTATTCTTGGGGCCTGTGTTCCCCTATTATGGCTATTATGGCCATTTAGGGGTCAGGGAATACAACAAGATATTGGCCAATCCTGAACTCCCCATTCATGAAGATGCTAGCACCATATATAGCCGTCTCAAGTCAAGATCTCCACCTATTCAAACAGCACAGGAACTGGTTAGGAAGGTTTATGATCCAAAAGCTGATTGGCAAAAAGAGTGGAACAGCACAGCTCCAATGCAATGGCAGGCATTGTTCAACATTAAAAATATGCCAGCTGGAATTGATTTGCTCCGCAAGACATGGGTAACTCTCAACAGAGTCCGCACTAACCACGGGAGTTGCGGATCAATGATGTTTAAATGGGTATGCGATCTTCCCCAACCTGTGATTGTGGTGCAGTGGAACAGAGTATGAACCATATTGTCACTGAGTCTATTAGTAGGGCATTCACTGGATCAACACAGGACTTTGTAATAGCCTCTACTGAAGCCATGAGATGGCTAGAAAATTTAGACATTAATATTTGAACACCATTTCCCTTGCATGATTGTTACATTTGTAATGTGTTACCTATTGTATGTATATTGTTTATGTTGTTTGTTTTGTGTTGTACCATACGCTAATAATAATAAAGGGGTACCTCCACCTTTTCTATAGGAACCCGTGTATCATTTACTTGTGCCCCAAAACCCCATTTGTATTACCTTGATATGTAGAATATATTCATTGGGTTTTCACCGATGTCTCAGTCTCACTCATGGCTGTGATTATATGGAAGCTACTGAGGTATGGGTGGTGCTTAGTAATGGCATTCGGGGCACAGTCAGTGCCTGTGAATGCTGTGAAAGGTTCAACTCATAGGGTTAGGACTACTGTTCTGACTCAGTGAGGAAAGCAATGGCAAACTACCTCACTCCTCTTCTTGCCTAGAACGCCTCAAAATAGTGCTGCCTTGGGTTTTTGTGGGTATCTACTCACATAACGTAACGGCGGTACTTTTTGAGGATCCAACCAGCCTTCGGGCTGACTACCTAACAGACATTCATTGGGTACGTCCAAGCAATCGCGCCAAGATATAGAAAAATTTTGAATAGGGCACTTTCCCACCACAGATTATCAAGAAACATATGTATTGAAATGAAATCCGTTGAGAAATCTGCGGTAAATGGAGAAATATTGCTGTAATTTATAAGAAATGTACCACTTGTCACATGCAATGAAAATGCAGCGCCATGTTTGAAAAACGTAGGTCTGCAGTCATGTGTTCATCACCACGAGGCAAAGAACTTAACGAGAAAGACGAAACACTCACTCGCAGATCGAATGTATATTTTCTGCTAGAGCTGAGAGAGCGGACCAAACAGACGACAGAAACATATGTCGACTGACATAAAATGTCTGACAATTCGATAGTTCGACAAGTTTCCGTTTCTCAAAGCATGACAATTCGACAAATATGTCGCGACAATTTTGTAAATTGTCGTGACATATTGTCAGAAATCTGTTTCATAAAGTTGTAATGCCGACGGGTAGAAATCTGACAAATATGTCATATATGTCACCCGTTTTTCTTTATGAACTAATGAATATGTCAGCCGCTGTTGTACAATTGTCAAATTGTCATCGAAAACTCGACAGGTGCCTCGTTACATGTCGATTATTACCATAACCTATCTTTTCGTATCTCGGTGCGTTTGGAAGTCTCCCGTTACGTTGTTAGAATCGTTAGAATGGAGCGATTAAAAAGCGGGAGTAGTAGAGAGTGATTAAGATCAGTGACGTACGTACGTAGGATTTCTTTCTGGGGGGTTTCATTCATACAGCTGCAGTAGGCCTAAGGTAGTAGTACATTATTAAAATGATATTTCGATTATTATTCATAAATTTGACAGTAAACCGTACTGCAAACTATTATTTGGTGGAAAACGACTTACACTCTATCTTGTCAGACCCTCGGCGATTGCTCAACGCAGACGTAAGTTATGTTATGCCATGGTCTGTCTCACTTTTTATGTGACTACGCCTCCATCACCTGTAGAAAAAAAAAGATCACGGCATAACAGCCCGGAAAATGACCATTCGCTATTGAACACCGGTCGGGGAAGCCTACATCAATACACTTTCTTGTGGTTATATTGTTCGAATTTCAATTATTATTGTTGTATTTCTAATGCACTTTAAATTAATACGAAAATAACCTACAATAAATGTGCTTAGAGCAGAATTACGATATTTTCTTGCCCGTATGTCTTCTACCCACCATTCCCGCTTCCGTCTTTTTTTGAAATATTTATTATTTTTACTAAAAAAACATAATTACTGGTACTGTATTATTCGTAAATGTTAGCCCCCAAGTCGATGAATCGGTGTCTTACGCAACAATTGACAGAAATGCATTCTAAACAGCAGACAAAGAAAACTAACAATGTGACGGCAATTGGTGCAAGCGGGCGACGAATATACGAAAAATCCTAAGACATCGTGCAAGACTGGGGCAAAAACACATTTTTTAATACGTAATTTTTTCTAAAACGAATATTTTCGATATTGAGAGTTTCCCAGTGTTTGAGTAGAGTATGAGGTTAGGTACAGTGCTCTTGTTGATTACATTTACCAAAATGTATAAGGTGTTTAAATTATCTTGACTAAATCTGTCTTAACATGACGACCATTGGTGCATTTACCTTATAGGCTATTCGTGATTGTCAGAAAGGTAAATGATTGACCTGTAATGTATTATTAGACGCTGTAATGATAATCACATTTATGCAGTCAAGTTTGTAAATATATAGTAATTTTGCACTGTATGTGCGTGTTTCTTCAAATAAATGAATATTTTAATAAATAGTAAATCCTTTATTATGATTATCTCGCGTTGAACAGGTCATGTAAATCGATAGTTATTGTACATTATCGATTCTCGTAACTATCGAAGTGTACATAACCTCGACAATTGGATTTGACAATTTGTCGAGGTTATAAAAAGGGCTTTGTGACAGGCGTAAATTGTACAATATTTCTCCTGTCACACAATTACATATAGTCAGATAGAAGTGTTCCCAAAGGGCGTTATGTGAGACTTTTCGCACAGCCAATGTAACAAACGTATCCATACCATTTTTATGAACACAATACCGTAACTTTCTGAGTTACACGCCGCAAATTCGAATTTATGAGTAAGTACGTGTGGGGGGAATTGAACCCTCGTTCCTCAAAGGCGTTATGTGTGACTTTTCGCACAGCCAATGTAACAAACGTCTCCATACTATTTTTATGAACACAATACCGTAACTTTCTGAGTTACACGCCAGAAATTCGAATTTATGGGTAAGTACGTGTGGGGGGAATCGAACCCTAGTTCCTCAAAGGCGTTAGGTGTGAATTTTCACAAAGCCAATGTAACGAACGTCTCCGTGATATTTTTGTGAACACAATACAGTAACAATCTGGGTTACAAGCCACAAATTCGAATTTATGAGTAAGTACTTGTGAGGGGAATCGAACCCTCGTTCCTTTGGTGCACGAGGTGACTTTTCACACATCCAATGTAACAAACGTCTCCAAGCTATTCATATGAACACATTAGCGTAACATTCTGGGTTACACGCCACAAATTCGAATTTATGAGTTAGTACCTGTGAGGGGAATCGAACCCTCGTTCCCCAAGGGCGTTATGCGTGACTTTTCGCACAGCCAATGTAACAAACGTCTCAATGCTATTTTTATGAACACAATACCGTAACTTTCTGGTTTACACGCCGCAAATTCGAATTTATGAGTAAGTACTTGTGAGGGGAATCGAACCTTCGTTCCTTAAGGGCGTTAGGTGTGACTTTTGAAACAGCCAATGTAACAAATGCCTCCATGCTATTTTCATGAACACAATACCGTAAATGTCTGGGTCACACGCCGCAAATTCGAATTTATGAGTAAGTACTTGTGAGGGGAATCGAAACCTCGTTGCTCAAGGGCGTTATGTGTGACTTTCGGCACAGCCCATGTAAGTAACGTCTCCATACTATATTTATGAACACAATACCGTAACTTTCTGGGTGACATGCCGCAAATTCGAATTTATGAGTAATTACATGGGAGGAGAATCGAACCCTCGTCCCCCAATGGCGTTAGGTGTGACTTTTCACAAAGCCATTGTAACGAACGTCTCCGTGCTATTTTTGTGAACACAATACAGTAACAGTCTGGGTTAGAAGCCGCAAATTCGAATTTATGAGTAAGTACTTGTGAGGGGAATCGAACCCTCGTTCCATAAGGGCGTTAGGTGTGACTTTTGGCACAGCCAATGTAAGTAACGTCTCCATACTATATTTATGAACACAATACCGTAACTTTCTGGGTAACACGCCGCAAATTCGAAATTATGAGTAAGTACTTGTGAGGGAAATCGAACCCTCGTTCCTTAAGGGCGTTAGGTGTGACTTTTCGCAAACTTAGCTACTAGATGCCAGGGAGCTTCTGATCTATCGACCCTGTTCTCTTATAAAAGTTTGATTGCTATTTTCAGCCACGTACTGCTATTGGTGTTATAACTATGGACCGGATTATTAAGTTTTCAAAAATATAAAATAGGTTCTTTAGGTTTTCAGTAGGTAGAATACGATTCGAAGTAGGGTTTTATGTTTAATGTGTAGCAAATTTGACAAAAACTTCGTAGAGCTTAAATTTAATGAATTGTTAATAGAAAATCCGAAAATCTAATTGCAACGGGAGTGTAAATATAATTTTACATATATCTTTAATCAAGTTATCACCGAGAACTTCACACTTTCAGGCAATATTTGCTCTCCTAATACCTAGGTATATGTTAACTATTCAAATTCAATAACACCAAGGATGTCAGAGGTGATTTTCACATTCCAGCTCGTCTAATTAACTTTGTTTATTTAGCATATAGGGAACTTGGGAACAATGTGTCCCCACTTTCCTGACAGTAACAATATGATAAGATATTTAGCCACACTTTTGTTGATTACAGTTAATAGCCAAGTATATATTAAAAATATGGACTAAAGATTCAAATATACTACAATAAATGGAACAAAACTGCAATTAGGTAATTTTAGGGAGGCCTACTCGCATATCATTCAGTGTTTATTTTTAGGTACTGCAGAATTCATGAATATGGCTCTTTTTTTCTTTTTTTATGGTTCCTTAGTTGAGGGGCTGCGACAACGCGGTCATGCAGCCCCGTGTACTTTGGGTGTGTGTAGAATCTGTCTGATAACCGGTGTTAAGGTGGTCATATACACTAGGAATAATTTTTTAAAAGAATAATCTCTAGCAATGTTAAATTTTTCTGTTGTTTTATCATGATCAAACTAAGAGATTTTGCAGTTCTTTTTACACAAATTTTATGTTAATTGTTTATGAAAAAAATATTTGTTGCTATTTACACAGGGGTACTTAATGTCCTCTATCTCTCACATATTTTAACTAAAATCCATGAACCTTGAACAAAAACAATCTAACTTACATGGGGAATGTTCCCTACCACTCTTGTCTGAATTAGTCATAAGTAAGGGTTTTAAAATTATATTACAATTTAAGTTTTTTGAAATTTTGTTTAACAAAATTGTTTAAAAAGTTGTTAAAATTACATTTTTATGAATATAATTTTCTTAGTGGTAGAGAACATCGATACATGTATTAGTTTTAATTTGAAATAAAAACCAAGCAGATACCATTTCTGTGACAAAAGTTAAAGCACTTTGAATGACTTCAAATGTCAGGAAACGAATTAATGAGTAAATCGCATTTAAAGTTTACTTAGTATGTCTTCACTCACATTCTGTTTTGATCACATCAGAAACCTCCTGGGAGATACACAGATCCTTCCTTGAAAGCTGTATGGTCCTCCTTCATCTTTTTATTTGCGCCCAGAGAGCAGCTTGCTTATCGAATCTTGTCGTTCCTTTGAACGCTATGAAAGTCAAGGAAGTTAGATATCTAAGCTCCTTGACACTATAGCGCTTTCTAGTAGAGAAAGGAGGAACTTTGTGTTGGCGGAAAATCCCGAGATTGATTTTACCACTATGAACACGGCCTACTGAATTCATTGGGTTCATTAACATGACAACAACGAATGACATGCGTGCCGTGATTTTTTCGCCTATCAAAATCACTTACCACGGCCAGGAGTGAAACCAGTGGGATAGAGAAAGAGAAAGTCATTTTTTCCACTATGAACACGGCCTACTGAATTCAAATGGGTTCATTAACATGCCAACAACGAATCACATGCGTGCCGTGAATTTTGTTGCCTATCAAAAATCACTTACCACGGCCAGGAATGAAACCAGTGGGATAGAGAAAGAGAAAGTCAATTTTGCCACTATGTACACGGCCTACTGAATTCAAATGGGTTCATTAACATGCCAACAACAAATCACATGCGTGCCGTGATTTTTTTCGCCTATCAAAAATCACTTACCACGGCCAGGAGCGAAACCAATGGGATAGATAAAGAGAAAGTCAATTTCGGCTCGAAAGGAGTTTTATAGATCTGCTGATACGCCAGACATGACAGCTGTCGGTCAGAACGATTGCGCCCTCTTACGGTAAATAATTTATTTCGACATGAAAGATTAATGGTATATTTATGAACCATACATTTTCTAAAACTAGAAGAAATTTCCTACAAAATGGATATTTAAAACAAAAGTGAAATTTCAGAAAAATAGTGTATATGGCCACCTTAATTGTGATGACTGTATTAGTGTGTGTTATCTGTTTTTACTTCAAGTAACGACTGCAGACGATAATTTCAAGTAGTTCCTACTTTCGCTACCAATTGCTACCGTCCACGACACCTAACTGTGAACTTCGCTATTACTAGATGGCATCGCAACCAGTGCCTGGTGATGGACGTAGGAACTTAAGAGCATTAATCAAACCTAATCTACAAATATTTGCTTCACACAAGTGTAGTTAGTGGAAGGATCTTTTACATGCCATAAATCTATGACATGGGACCGCCGGCATTACTTCCCCTTCTAAGGAAGGCATACTGGGGGATTTTAACGCTCTTAAGAAATCCGACGACTTCGGCCGGGTTTGAACCCGCGATCTTGGGCTTAGAAGCTATGCATGCAACCAACTACACCACTGAAGCCACCTATGGCTCTTTTGAGTGCGATTCCGATAAGTATTAAAAAGTATTTGTAATTAGAAATAAGGAAAAATTAAGTAAAAAGTAACAACCCGGTCCTTACTTATAACCAATTGAACACGGAATTAATTTTCTTACTGGAATTAACTTCCATGGATAGTTGGAATCAAAATAATTATTCTTTAAACATGCTGCAGTCAGAATCTTTACGTTCTTCCTTAGAATTAATTAAGGTAAATGTAGCCGTGCTTTGAACGAAGAAGAAATAAGTTGTGTAGGCTGTCAGAATTATATTTAAATTTCCGATTCAATTTAAAAAATAAAAACATTGAAGTTGTTTTAAGTGAAAATGAAAATCCACAGCCTGCTTCCAGTTCACCGACCGGGTCAGGGAATGGATTGATTGGAGCCCCATCTAGCGACGAGAATATGAACAGTGCTGGCTGCCGAAGCCTATCGCACTCCCCTGGGGCAATGATTAAATGAATGACAGATGTAAGAAATGATAGTGGAGAGTGTTGCTGGAATGAAATTTGCCACAGGGAAAACCGCAGTACCCGGAGAGAACCCTGACTGCCTCCGCTTTGTAAAGCACAAATCTCACATGGAATGACCGGTATTTGAATCACGGACCTAGGGGTGAGACGCCGGCGTGCTGCCCACTAAGCCACGGAGGCTCTTGTTTTAAATGAAACAATTAAAATAAAGTTTTAAATATTTAGCATCCGTTTAAAATAAATCTACCAGCTGCGGAAAAAAATATTAATATTTCATCTTATAAATATAGGTAGGAGATAATTTTGTTCATCAAAATCTAGTATTTCACTACATGTGGCTTTGCGTCATAAACATAACCACTCATACATATTTCTTTTGCATCAAAAGGGTTAATGAAGGGTCAGAGAAGGCATTTTGGAAGGAAGTTGGCAGTAGACCTGTTGAAAGAAACGGTCCTGGCATTTTCTTGGTGTTGCAAGTGGGAAAGCACAAAAATAATTTTCAGGACGGCCGAAGTGCGATGCGAACCCAAGCTATCCCGATTCCAGTGAGACATGAGCTAGTGCGTTAGAGCTCTCGGCCACAGTGGCTGGTTACTGTTATGTATCATCATATATATTTCAGTATTTCAGTGGAGTAGATCCCTCCTGCAGCGGTCTCAAGCGACCGATCGTGATAAATGAGTATTCAATTGAAAGAAAATAGACATTAGCATTGACAAATTGCACTCTAATTTCATAAATATCTATAATTTCATTAAAAAATAACTTTAAAAAATGTGCTGAGTATGCGATTTGCAGACACTGTTGCTGTAGGAAAATACGCTCCATAATTCCTGTCCACTTCATATTTTTGCCGCTGTGACGCCTCTTTCTTGTCATTTTAACATTTTGAGATCTTTCCTTTATCATTTAGCATGGATTTCAGAAACAGTAAATCAAAAGAACGAGTACTCAAATCACATAATTCCATAAATATCGCATAACCGGTGAGTGTTATGATGATCCAATTTGCAGTGATTGCCTTCTTAAGTTAGGGAACGTAGAACTTGGAATTCCAACTGAAATGTAAATAGTGTTCTATAATCATTTGGTTGAAATGAAAACATAACAACCTCCTTAAGTCACTCATTATAAACTTATTGGGGGAAGTGTGGTTTATGAACATGCGAGATTTCTCGCACGGATCCGCTAGTGTAATTAAATTGTCTTATTACAATATTACACGTAGCCCCCGAATTCGTATCTTATGAAGGCCATAATGGATACCAGCAAAGTGCAAATAAAGCCAGAGTTTCCACAACAAACATTGAGAGGAGTAAATCCGTGCTCTATTGTCACGGAGCACGTGCTAGCGTCCGCCAACTAGTGACAATGGTTTTGTACCAAGGGCCGGGATAGCTATATGGCATAATTGAGGCCAGTAAATGAAGGCGCAGTACCTTACGTCCTTGCGAAGGGACCCAGCAAAATTGTCTATTGTCTGTGCCACGTCCAGAGACAATTGAATCTAAAATGAGACATTTGGAAAGAAAATACGGTTGGTTGGTTGGTTCCTTAGTTTAAGGGCTGCGACAACGCGGTCGGGTAGCCCCGTGTACTTGACTGGCTGACTTTAAGGGGAACATCTAAATGAGCAATCTTGTAACGGAAAATGCCGGACATTTTCGATAAATTTGAAAAGTCGGCCGGACATTACCAAAATGATTGAAAAGCAGGACATGTCCTTCAAAAGCCGGACGGTTGGTAACCCTACGATGGAACCAAATTTTTAACCAAGCTCAATCAAATTGCTCAATAATTACAAATGACGTCAAATCTGATGAGGGCGATACTTCTGTCCAGCATGACAAATGAGTTTGATTGTATACAATCCTTTGTATTATTATTATTATTATTATTACATTTATGCCGCGTGTTGATTATATTAAATGAATAATGAGGTATCAGTTTTGTTTTATTACCATCTAAATTTTTGGATGAAATCACACAGGAGGAATAATACTGTATGTCGAGTTCGGCCTTGTTAGAAAATTGTAATAACATTCTTCTCAAAACGTGCAATTGTAGAGTTTGCCTTTCTGGTCAGGAACACCTCATATCTACTATAGAAATACGTCTTGCCTGCTGTTCCCAAGGTTGCAAGATCAAATCATATTGCAGTCATTTTGATTTTGAGAGTGCACACATGTAACGACGCCGTGTTAATAGCTCTACTGGCACGTTAAAGATCGCCATCGGGGTAAAATGTTGACAACCTGGCGTCTCTAAAAGCCACAATTGTTAAAAAGGGACGTAAAACCAATAACATTATTATTATTATTTCTTTACTTACCGACAGTAGTGGCTACGCTGGCTAAAGCGCAGCATTAGGTCATGGGGCCAAGCTCTCTGCTGACTCGGTAGACGCGTGGGTTCGAGCCCCACCGTCGGCCGTCCTTGAAATGGTTTTCCGTGGTTTCCCATTTTCAACACCAGGCAAATGCTGGGACGGTACCTTCTGACAGGCCACGGCCGCTTCCTTCCACATCCTTGCCCAGTTTCATTCACCATCATTCATTTCATCTCTCATTAACTCCTCTCATGAGGTTGGCGTCAGGAAGGGCATCCGGCCGTAAAAACCATCGCCACAATGACTGCCATCGCATCTCATCCCCGACCCCGGTGGAAAAACGGGAATAATAAGGGGTAGACATACATTATTATTTCTTTACTTATTTATTTATCCATTTTAGTGATTATTTATTATTTGTTTCTTAATTAGTTACTTACTTACTTACTTACTTACTTACTTACAAGGTGTCACCGATTCGAACCATCTTTAGTACACGTGTAGGGCATGACCAGGCGTATACCAGGTGCAAGAAGTAAGGTGCGATCTCAGCCGTTTCCGAGAAATTAATTAATTGCAATTATAGTGCGGCGTCTATGTGCGGTGTACGCGTGTGTTTTACGCCCCTGACAGATAGCACCTTGTCGCGTCAGTTAGTTACACATTGTTAGCACATTGTCGCATTTAAACATCGTGTCAGATGTGTTACAGATAGCATATTGTAGCGTTAGTTTTGTTACAGATAGCACATTGTCGCATTTAAACATCGTGTCAGATGTGTTACAGATAGCATATTGTCACGTCAGTTTTGTTACAGATAGCACATTGTCGCATTTCAACATCGTGTCAGATGTGTTACAGATAGCATATTGTAGCGTCAGTTAGTTACACATAGCACATTGTCGCATTTAAACATCGTGTCAGATGTGTTACAGATAACATATTGTAGCGTCAGTTTTGTTACACATAGCACATTGTCGCATTTAAACATCGTGTCAGATGTGTTACAGATAGCATATTGTAGCGTCAGTTAGTTACACATAGCACATTGTCGCATTTAAACATCGTGTCAGATGTGTTACAGATAGCATATTGGCACGTTTAATCGTCGTATCAGTTTAGTTACATATAACACATTGCCACGTCAGTTTAGTTGCAGACCGCACATTGTCACTTTTAAACATCGTGTCAGTTTAGTTACAGATAGCCCATTGTCGCGTTTAAACGTCATGTCGGTTCAGTTATAGATAGCACATCTTCGCGTTTAAACGTCGCATCAGGTTAATTACAGACAATACTTTGTATTTTGCGACCAGTATATGACAAATTGAACATTTTACATACATATCTCCATTACTCGAACGTTCGAATAGTCGAATTTATTTTGACATCTAAATTCCCTTTGGCGTTTTTTTTCATCTACACTACATTTTGTAGGTATTTTTGTTCTACGTTGCATTTTGTAAGTATTTTCGATCTAAAATGCATTTTGCGTGTGTTTTCAACCTCAATTGAATTTTGTAAAGATTGACAATCTAAATTGCCTTTTAGCATGTCTTTCAGTGTAGGAGCAGTGCATTTTAGTGAGTATTTTGAATTTCAATTGCATTTTGTAAGTATTTGCAACCCAAACCGCATTTCGCAAGAATTTTAAACATAAATGGCATTTTGTCTCTCTCTGTGGTTAACAGCCGTGAGGCTGGTTGGCAGCAGCTCTCCATTCTTCCCGTCTCTCAGTCTTCCTCTTCAGTTCACAGTATGAGCCACAACCCATATCTTGCAGTATTTGACTCATGTACTCCAGTCTGGGTCTTCCTCTACAATTCTTGCCGTCTACTGTTCCCTCGATTATAAGCTTAATCAGTCCATTGTGTCGCAGTATGTGGCCCACGAGGTGATTCCTTCTTCTTTTTAAATATTTAAGGAAACATCTTCTCTCTCCCACTCTTCTAAAGACTTCCTCATTTGTGACCATTTCTTTCCAACTGATTTTCATAATCCTTCTATAGCACCAGGTTTCAAATGCCAGTAGTCTTTTCCTCTCTCTCTCTCCTATTGTCCAAGATTCGCTGCCATATAGCGCGACGCTCCATACATAGGTCTTCAACATTAGTTTCCTCACATCAAGATTGATGTTCCTTGCAGTAAATAGGTTCTTCTTTTTATAGAAAGCGTTCTTGGCTTCTCTCTGCTGCTTCTTCCATCATTCGTTATTTTACTTCCCAGATAATTAAACTCATTCACTTCGTGTATCTTTTCATTTCTTAACTCTATTGTTGTCTGGTTTTCGCCATTTCTACTGCAGACCAAAATTTTTGTTTTGTTAGTATTTATTCTCATATTAAATTCTTCATCCATTATTTTGTCCATCTTGCTCAGGATCTTTTGTAAGTCTTCTTCACTTTCTGCAATTAGCGCTATGTCATCAGCAAACCTTATCATGTCAACTTTTTCTCCATGAATATTCACTCCTGTGGCAAATTCTTCTCTTACTTGGTCGATCGCCTTTTGTACATATATATTGAATAGATATGGGGAAAGGGAACAACCCTGCCGTACACCCTTTCTGATGTGTGCTGTTTCTTCCTTGCTACCACAACAAACTATTCCAATTTCTTGCTTATAGATATTGTAGATCAGTCTTCTGTCTCTAAAGTTGATACCTGTTTGATGAAGAATGCTGAATAGAACATTCCAGTTCACATTGTCAAACGCCTTTTCAAGGTCGACAAACGCTAAGTAGGTAGGTTTGCCTTTCTTCATCTGCTTCTCTATCACTTGCCTCAATGCTAAGATTGCTTCTCTTGTTCCTACTCCTTTCCTAAAACCAAATTGATCATCAGATAGGTTTTCATCGATTTGTTTTTCTATTCTCTTCATAATAATTCTGGTGACTATTTTTGATGCATGACACACCAGACTCAATGTTCTGTATTGTTTACATGACCTTGCATTTGATTTTTTAGGTATAGGTACTATTATGCATTGCACAAAGTCTTCAGGCAATTCTCCAGTCTTGTAAATAGTACATATTAAGTTGTACAGTTCCTTTTTAACTTGTCACCTGATTGTTTCAATAGTTCTCCTGGTATGTTATCAACTCCAAGAGCTTTCTTTCCTTTGAGGTCCTGCAACGCCTTCTCAAACTCTTCTTCCATAATAGGTGGGCATTTTGCAAGTATTTTGGTTCTCAATTGCATTTTGTGGGTATTTTGAATCTAAATTACATTTTGTAAGTATCTTCAATCTAAATTGCATTACGGTATGTCAGTATTGTCAATCCAAATAAGTAGTTTGAATCTACAGTGCATTTTGTAAGCATTTTCAATTTCAATTGCATTTTGTAAGTATTTTGAACTTCAATTGCACTTTGTGAGTATTCTGAATCTGAACCGGCCTTTTTCAATCTAAATTGCATTGTGTCTTTTCAATTTCCATTGCAGAACCTAAATTGCATTTTGTACGTATTTTTCATCTCATTTTCATTTTGTAAGTATTTTGAATTTCAATTGCATTTTGTAAGTATTTCAACTCTACATTGCATGATGTACGTATTTTGAACCTAGCCTACATTTTGTAAGTATTACCGCTCTCCAATTTGTGAGTAGTTTCAATCTGAGTCACATTTTGTAGCTATTTTCAGTCGCACTTAATTTTCGTTCTGGTTTCCATTTCATTGTCATTTTCGCTATCACCCAGACCATTAGAGGTCGATAACCTAGATGTTAGGCCCCGTAAAACAACAATTATCATCATCATCATCATCAACAACAACAACTTCTCTACCAGCTGTGTGCCCAACATCTTGGGAGACATTGCTTACCCCTTCCAACTTCATCCCCGATATAATAAGCCCACGTCCTCTCCTGGACTATTTACCAACTTGGCAGCAAAGTTGCAAATCTATCTCCACGATCCAAGCGTCACATTCCCCTGCTTGCTTGATATCTAAATTACTGCCCTGACCTTCCTCTGATCACCCAGTGTCAGCCCCTTTCAGGTGAGTGGGACACCATAGTCGTGGGATTTTGAAGAGCGTTAAATATCCCTCAGTATGCCTTCCATAGGAGGGGAACTAATGCCGGTGGGCCCATGTCATAGGCCTCGGGTGCCGGGTGCAAGCTTTGTTATTTGACACCCAGAGAATAGTTTGCATGTCGAATTTAGTTGTTCCTTCAAGCACTATGAAAGTCAAGGAGGTTAGATATCTAAGCTCCTTGAATACTATACCGCTTTCTAGTAGAGAAATGAGGAATTTTGTGTTGGCGGAAACTCCCTAGATTAATTTTGCCATTATGAACACGGCCTACTGAATTCAAATGGGTTCTTTGACATGCCAATATCGTATGACATGGTGTCGTAATTTTTGCCGTCTTTCAAAAATCACGTACCATGGTCAGGAGCGAACCTGCAAGCTTGGGGTTAGTAGACCGACACGTTAACCACTCACCCACCGTGGAAAGCTAAGTCATAGATGTATGGCCCCTAAACTAAGGAACCAACCAACCAACCAACCAACCAACCTAGGTTTATGCCATGTCTTGTATGGGGTTTCGCCTAGGAACACCAAGCTGTCTCATCAGTAGGCCCTAGGTATTCGTGCCCGGACCCCAACAGGGGTAGGGAACTGTGCTGTACTTCCTTATTATGAAGCGCACTTGCGCTTCTTTACTGCGAGAGTTAAACGCACAATCAGCCTTTCACCTCCCTATAAGCCTTTTATAAATGGAAAAATCTCAAATCGCTGAAAAAGATTTTAAAAAAGCAGTTCATCTGAACGGCGATATCTCCACAACATTGTTACATTACAATCAAAGCAAAGCGTGGCAATTTACTTCTTTTGTACAAAAAGGAGTATCAGGAGGATTGGAAGACATTAGATTTTCTTAAACTGAAAACAAGAAGTTCCGTGACGAACTAAAGAGCCTACTTTTCATGCCAATGATTATTCTACAGTAAATGAACCTATCTAGAATAATGACGAAATTAAGTTGCTAATATCGAAATTTCTAATTAGTTCGAAATACTGTATACCTGGCATAATGTAGCCTAATAGAGCACTACAGTTGGCAGCCCTGATGACTGAACATATTCTTAGTTCCATCTCTTAAGGTACAGAATACAAAATTTGGTTGAAGTCCAATGAATAGCATGGACGTTACATGCAGTTAAACATTGGATCTAACAGCGCGCGTAAAATCATGTTGGCAACAATGTCATGCATGTATTGGTCAGAAATAATCTGAAATAATATGAGCTATTGTTGTGCCAATTTTGAATGAAATCCATTAGTTAGTATAGAAGTTACATACATTTTAAAATTGGACCTATCGGCAGGCTTAGAATCATGTTGGCAGCACTGACGTATATTAGTTACTCCAAATTCATCTAGAATGCCAGGTACTATACGTGTGCAAAGTTTAGAGCTATTGGCTTGCATACTTTCTGATATATTGATATTAGGGTAACAAAAATAGGGACAGCACATATTAACAGTTGGCAGGCCTGGTTAGTCTTAAGAATACGCATAGTCATATCTGTTATGGTACACATAGCACATACGAAATTTGGTTGAAATCCAAATGATAGTATGGAAGTTACATGTATTTAAAGTTGGACCTATCAGCAGGCTTAGAATCATGTTGGTAGCACTGACGTATATAAGTTACTCCAAATTAATATAGAATGTCAGGAACTATACGTGTGCATAGTTTAAATCTGTCGGCTTGCATACTTTCTGATACATTGGTATTTGGATAAAATAAATTAGGAGCATTTATTATCAGTTGGCAGCCCTGGTGGGTCTTAAGAATACGCTCAGCCATATCAGGTTATGCACACATACAACATACGAAATTTGGTTGAATTCCAATTGATAGTGTAGAAGTTATATGCATTAAAAATTGGATCTATCAGCAGGCTTATAATCATTTTGGCAACACAGCCATGTATGGCCTCCTGGAAATTAAACTGCAATATTATTATCTATACGTGTGCCAATTTTGAAATAGCTCCCATTCATACCTTCCAAGGAGACCTGGAGCTCAAATTTCAATTGCGATTTTTAGCAGTTGGTAGCACTGACATCATTTTCAAATATGGCCGTGAGATATTCAGGTATAGATCTTTACTCCTACCAAATTTTGTATCGATTGCTCCAGCCGTTTAGGAGTTGATAGGGGGGGGGACACACACACAGCCAGACAGACAGACAGACAGACAGAAGGACAGACAGACAGACATACATACATTTGCCCGATCTCATAAGTCTACTTTTTCCTCATTTTTGCAAAATGTGAAAAGTAGGCTAATAATGAAAACTGGGAAGATTCAGGCAGCAAGAACAACCTAGAGGCATTCCTACACAGAGGAAAGGATCTTTACTTCAGTTGTTGACGGGATAATTATGTATTATTCCTGTTATTCCTGCAAACAGTTCCTTCCTTGGTAGCTGTATGGTCTTCCTTCATCTTGTTATTTGGCGCCCAGAGGGCAGCTTGCATGTCGAATCTTGTCGTTCCTTGGAACGCTATGAAAGTCAAGGAAGTTAGATATCTAATCTCCCTGACACTATAGCGCTTTCTAGTAGAAAAAGGAGGAACTTTGTGATGGATGAAAATCCCGAGAATAATTTTGCCACTATGAACACGGCCTACTGAATTCAAATGGGTTCATTAACATGCCAACAACGAATGGCATGCGTGCCGTGATATTTCTCGCCTATCAAAAATCACTTACCACGGCCAGGAGCGAAACCAGTGGGATAGAGAAAGAGAAAGTCAATTTAGGCTCGAAAGGAATGTTATAGATCTGCTGATACGCCAGACATGACAGCTGTCAGTCAGACCGGTTGCGCCCTCTTACAGTAAATAATTTATTTTGACATGAAAGATTGATGGTATATTTATGAACCATACATTTTCTAAAACTAGAAGAAATATCCTACAAAATGGGTTGTGTTAGTCATCTTGGTGTTCTTGCTTTTGAATCTGATTTGAAAGTGAAATTGGACTAATGAAATCCTAATTTTCTTTGAAAATGACAAGGCAAGAAGGAAGCCCCTTGTTATTTAAATAATTGGTGTTTTTTGCCATTGGAGGTGTATGATATCTTTTAAAATTTAAATGTTAATTCTGTGTATTAGTTTTTTTTCCTGTTTGTAATTTTAGTAAACACATATTTATAGTTAGATCGCAGGCATTCGCGGCCGTGTCTAGTTTATCATCTAGGCTTACAGGATGGAGCCATGATTAAGGCTGCTGCAATGACAGCCGAAACGTCGGGAAACAATACACGAGGCGGCTCCATCCTGTAAGCCTAGATGATAACCATATTTATAGTGTTTGCAACTCATAGTTAAATACACGCTCATTGAAGCAACAGTCCCATATTATTATTATTATTATTATTATTATTATTATTATTATTATTATTATTATTATATTCGTTCAGCCCCCTAAGGAGCACGTGGAACCATTAAATAGCACTGGAATTCTTCATCTTTTTGAACTTCTTATTCACCCAAAATTTCTTCATTCTTCCACTCTGGGTCTGCCGTCTTTCTTGTGTCCATGAGTTTTGGAGTTTCAAGCTTTTCTCGGATGGATTCTAGGGTGCAAATTTGTGGGTGTTGATCTTTTGTCTGTATGTAGTCCTTGTTGTAGCCATTGGATCAAAGTCGAAGCAATCTATATCCTAATAAAGATGGAAGCCTTCATAGGGAGGTTAACTTAAGGCTGCTTGAGCTTTTAGTTCTCACCGTCAAGTGGTGCTGTTGCACCTAATATAAAGGGAGGTGGCGCGCAGTTCGTCACTCCTGTGGGGGTCCGGGCGGGGACACCAAGAGCCCGCCGATGAGCCAGCTCGGTGTCCTAGGCGAAACCCCACACAAGACACGGCACAAACCTAGAAGAATTGCTGAGTTCTATAGGCTATAGTTAAATTGTTCTGCGGAGTTTTTGTGCCGTTATCAAAGCCACTGAGATTCGCACACTCAATCGAATGTAGACGGTAGGTCAGTTGAGACAAAATGGTGAATTCAATACTGATAGACGGTAATGTTGTCATTTGGGGTCCATTTTTGTAGATAATACTCTTAGTTTTTAAAATATGTCATCCTAACCAATAGAAATTTCAGACATGAATTTTTTGGAGATTTTATATTGTGAAAGTTTCTCACGGATAGCGAAAACCCACCCAGTCGCCAAAGTGCTACCAAATTATAACAGAAACGTGCTCGGTAACAAAGCAGGGCGAATGTTTTGGTTTTATGACGGATCAAAGACGGAAGGGGCCGCCATACCCACGGGTCACTGACAGAGTTTACCGCGTGAGAAGAAGCGAGGTATATACGCCAAGAATGTCTTTGTGCGGGACTAGGAAACGGACACAGTATTATGACCCTGTAGGTCGAGGGTTCCATTACCAATGACGTGGAATTTTGTACATTCGAATCTGCGATATGTGATCGGATTCATACGGTGTTGTGTTAATTTTATTAGTATTAAGAAGTTTCTTGCCGTGGATATGCGAGAAGTCAGCCGTACCGCCCTTGAAGTTCGGGATTCGATTCCCCTCACTTGTACTAACAGGAATAATCGAATTTGCGATGTATGACCCGGATTCGTACGGTGTTGTGTTGATTTAATTAGTATTAAGACGTTTCTTGCTTTGGATATGCGAAAAGTAACACGTAGCTCCCTTGAAATTCGGGATTCGATTCCCCTGCCATGTACTTACTCATCAATTCGATTTTGCGGCGTGTAACCAAGAAATTCACGGTATTGTGTTCAAAAAAATAGCATGGAGGCATTTGTTACATTGGCTGTTTCAAAAGTCACACCTAACGTCCTCAAGGAACTAAGGTTCGATTCCCCAACAAGTATTTACTCATAAATTCGAATTTGTGGCGTGTAACCCAGAAAGTTACGGTATTGTGTTCATAAAAATAGTATGGAGACGTTACTTACATTGGCTGTGCGAAAAGTCACACCTAACGCCCTTAAGGAACGAGGGTTCGATTTCCCTCACAAGTACTTACTCATAATTTCGAATTTGCGGCGTGTTACCCAGAAAGTTACGGTATTGTGTTCATAAATATAGTATGGAGACGTTACTTACATTGGCTGTGCGAAAAGTCACACCTAACGCCCTTAAGGAACGAAGGTTCGATTCCCCTCACCAGTACTTACTCATAAATTCGAATTTGTGGCGTGTAAACCAGAAAGATACGGTATTGTGTTCATAAAAATAGTATGGAGACGTTACTCATATTGGCTGTGCGAAAAGTCACACCTAACGCCTTTAAGGAACGAAGGTTCGATTCCCCTCACCAGTACTTACTCATAAATTCGAATTTGTGGCGTGTAACCCAGAAAGTTACGGTATTGTGTTCATAAAAATAGTATGGAGACGTTACTTACATTGGCTGTGCGAAAAGTCACACCTAACGCCCTTAAGGAACGAGGGTTCGATTTCCCTCACAAGTACTTACTCATAATTTCGAATTTGCGGCGTGCTACCCAGAAAGTTACGGTATTGAGTTCATAAATATAGTATGGAGACGTTACTTACATTGGCTGTGCGAAAAGTCACACCTAACGCCCTTAAGGAACGAAGGTTCGATTCCCCTCACCAGTACTTACTCATAAATTCGAATTTGTGGCGTGTAAACCAGAAAGTTACGGTATTGTGTTCATAAAAATAGTATGGAGACGTTACTTACATTGGCTGTGCGAAAAGTCACACCTAACGCCCTTAAGGAACGAAGGTTCGATTCCCCTCACCAGTACTTACTCATAAATTCGAATTTGCGGAGTGTTACCCAGAAAACTACGGTATTGTGTTCATAAATATAGTATGTAGACGTTACTTACATTGGCTGTGCGAAAAGTCACACCTAACGCCCTAAAGGAACGAAGGTTCGATTCCCCTCACCAGTACTTACTCATAAATTCGAATTTGTGGCGTGTAACCCAGAAAGTTACGGTATTGTGTTCATAAAAATAGTATGGAGACGTTACTTACAATGGCTGTGCGAAAAGTCACACTTAACGCCCTTAAGGAACGAAGGTTCGATTCCCCTCACCAGTACTTACTCATAAATTCGAATTTGTGGCGTGTAAACCAGAATGTTACGGTATTGTGTTCATAAAAATAGTATGGAGACGTTACTTACATTGGCTGTGCGAAAAGTCACACCTAACGCCCTTAAGGAACGAGGGTTCGATTTCCCTCACAATTACTTACTCATAATTTCGAATTTGCGGCGTGTTACCCAGAAAGTTACGGTATTGTGTTCATAAATATAGTATGGAGACGTTACTTACATTGGCTGTGCGAAAAGTCACACCTAACGCCCTTAAGGAACGAAGGTTCGATTCCCCTCACCAGTACTTACTCATAAATTCGAATTTGTGGCGTGTAAACCAGAAAGTTACGGTATTGTGTTCATAAAAATAGTATGGAGACGTTACTTACATTGGCTGTGCGAAAAGTCACACCTAACGCCCTTAAGGAACGAAGGTTCGATTCCCCTCACCAGTACTTACTCATAAATTCGAATTTGCGGAGTGTTACCCAGAAAACTACGGTATTGTGTTCATAAATATAGTATGTAGACGTTACTTACATTGGCTGTGCGAAAAGTCACACCTAACGCCCTAAAGGAACGAAGGTTCGATTCCCCTCACCAGTACTTACTCATAAATTCGAATTTGTGGCGTGTAACCCAGAAAGTTACGGTATTGTGTTCATAAAAATAGTATGGAGACGTTACTTACAATGGCTGTGCGAAAAGTCACACTTAACGCCCTTAAGGAACGAAGGTTCGATTCCCCTCACCAGTACTTACTCATAAATTCGAATTTGTGGCGTGTAAACCAGAAAGTTACGGTATTGTGTTCATAAAAATAGTATGGAGACGTTACTTACATTGGCTGTGCGAAAAGTCACACCTAACGCCCTTAAGGAACGAAGGTTCGATTCCCCTCACCAGTACTTACTCATAAATTCGAATTTGCGGAGTGTTACCCAGAAAACTACGGTATTGTGTTCATAAATATAGTATGTAGACGTTACTTACATTGGCTGTGCGAAAAGTCACACCTAACGCCCTAAAGGAACGAAGGTTCGATTCCCCTCACCAGTACTTACTCATAAATTCGAATTTGTGGCGTGTAACCCAGAAAGTTACGGTATTGTGTTCATAAAAATAGTATGGAGACGTTACTTACAATGGCTGTGCGAAAAGTCACACTTAACGCCCTTAAGGAACGAAGGTTCGATTCCCCTCACCAGTACTTACTCATAAATTCGAATTTGTGGCGTGTAAACCAGAATGTTACGGTATTGTGTTCATAAAAATAGTATGGAGACGTTACTTACATTGGCTGTGCGAAAAGTCACACCTAACGCCCTTAAGGAACGAGGGTTCGATTTCCCTCACAATTACTTACTCATAATTTCGAATTTGCGGCGTGTTACCCAGAAAGTTACGGTATTGTGTTCATAAATATAGTATGGAGACGTTACTTACATTGGCTGTGCGAAAAGTCACACCTAACGCCCTTAAGGAACGAAGGTTCGATTCCCCTCACCAGTACTTACTCATAAATTCGAATTTGTGGCGTGTAAACCAGAAAGTTACGGTATTGTGTTCATAAAAATAGTATGGGGACGTTACTTACATTGGCTGTGTGAAAAGTCACACCTAACGCCCTTAAGGAACGAAGGTTCGATTCCCCTCACCAGTACTTACCCATAAATTCGAATTTGTGGCGTGTAAACCAGAAAGTTACGGTATTGTGTTCATAAATATAGTATGGAGACGTTACTTACATTGGCTGTGCGAAAAGTCACACCTAACGCCCTTAAGGAACGAAGGTTCGATTCCCCTCACCAGTACTTACTCATAAATTCGAATTTGCGGCGTGTTACCCAGAAAGTTACGGTATTGTGTTCATAAATATAGTATGGAGACGTTACTTACATTGGCTGTGCGAAAAGTCACACCTAACGCCCTTAAGGAACGAAGGTTCGATTCCCCTCACCAGTACTTACTCATAAATTCGAATTTGTGGCGTGTAAACCAGAAAGATACGGTATTGTGTTCATAAAAATAGTATGGAGACGTTACTTACATTGGCTGTGCGAAAAGTCACACCTAACGCCCTTAAGGAACGAGGGTTCGATTTCCCTCACAAGTAGGACTCATAAGTTCGAATTTGCGGCGTTTGCGGCGTGTAACCCAGACTGTTACGGTATTGTGTTCATATGAATAGCTTGGAGACGTTTGTTACATTGGCTGTGTGAAAAGTCGCACATAACGCCCTTTGGGAACGAGAAATTAGTATCGTCTCTGAAAGTCAAGGGTTGGATTACTCTCCCTGCTCTGTCAACTGGTAGCGCTCTCTCAGCTCTAGCCGAAGAACTATGTCCATCTGCAAGTGAGTGTTTCGTCTTCCTCGCCATTTGCGAGTGAGTGTTTCGTCTTCCTCGCCATTTTCCTGGACTTGATATATTGAACAGATGACTGCCGTCCTGCGCACTAATTCCAACATGGAGGTGTGTCTCAAGTGCGAATTATAGGTGTTACATTTTATTTAATTACAGCAATATGTCTTAATCTACCCTTTTTTCGATTGATTTCGGTTGAAATACATGTGTTCCTTGATATTCTCTGGAAAAGAAGTGCCGTAACTTTGGCGCGATTGCTTGGATGTAACCTATTCATTTGTTATTTGTTGTTTTAAACATGACTATTATTTGGGCGGGGTAACCAGCAGTCCCAACCCACCCTCTGGATACGTCTTGAGCACCACTTCATGGTCATTCTGACCACTGGGGCGAAGTACGCAACAGTAAGTGGTAGCAGAGCGTGGTTACGATGAGTTGAGTCATGTTTTGTTGTTGTTTTAGGGCAAGTAACTTCATTAAATTAAATTCAGTAAGGTTAGGAAAACCTGTTATGATGTTTTGGGAAGTATGCTGTGTGCATATTCTAATCTTGGTGCTTTTCTGGTATTTTTCATGGCCTTGTGTTTATTTGGAGCGCCACGAATTTATGAAGCAAATGTTGTGAGGCTGATTTCATCAACTGTATGATGAGTGAAATATGAAAGACTCTCTAGGGCTCGGTGAGCTCTGGTGTTGCTGCTCTTCCTTTCATGTCTCTGTCGTTTTGCTGTGCTGCTGCAGAATACCTCGCCGTGGTAAGTCCAGTTATAGTACAGTAGTGTTGCTATAACCTGTAATTGTTGTGCCTAAGTTTCTACACTAGTAAGACAAGTGTAGCGCTCAAACTCGCCGTGTTTTCGGTTGTAATTTGTTTTGGAGCTTCTCTAGCTGAAGTGGTGCTGTTGCTGCACGCTGTGTGGTCGTGCTAAGTTCTCTTCTGGCGAAATTTATAGATTTTTTCTGACCGTGTGTCTATTGAAATTTTAAAGCCAAATGTTCGGCAGTGTTGCCATGTGGGTCATTGTTAAGTGTTCCTTGCGATTCGTCGAGCTGTAATTGAGTGTTAATTATTTCTGGCAGGAAGCCAAGTTTTGCAGAGTTGCCAACTAGATGAATTGAAGTTAATTGTCAAGCTAAGTGAAGCCGTGAGTGCTAATTATTTTCTGGCAGTGGTGCCAAATTGAAGGGCCAAGTACATTTTCCTGGCGGTGTTGCCGTTTTGGAAGTCAAGTTAATGTTTTAGCAGTGTTGTCAAGTGTAATTTCGTGGTTAATGTTCTGGCTGAGTACCAGTTGTTGAAGTTGTGATTCTTCTTAAGTTTTATTCGGTGTCTATGCGCATTTTTCGAGGCTGGCATCTGTGTAGTGGTACACCTGTTTCTACTAACGTAGTTGTAGACAGTAGTTGTTTTGATCCTGTAGTGCCCTTTTCGAAGTAGTACTGTCATTATTGTCTAGCTGTGATATTTTATGCAAATTGAAAGTGAATTATTAGTGTACGGTTGGTACACCTGTCAGCAGTGTCTGTGCTGAAGCTGTCTACAATCTTAACCTGCTATTTTGAAATTGTTTTATATCGAATTCTGATATCCTGTGTTAGTGAAGTTATGTTCACTTCAGCCGTGGAGTACAGTGTGCGTGCTGTGATGATGTGGCCCAAGGTTGCCAATTGTGACGGTGATATTTTGATATCAGTTGCTGCGTGCGTTTCTAAATTTTATTATTTCAGCTTTAGTGGAGTATGTTGGAGTACGTGATGTCTGTGCGAGTGAATGGATATGAGCAGTTAGTCGGTTGTCAGTTGACCTATTTTTCGATAATCAAATTATTCCCTGTTATCATGATTGGAACCGGTGTTATAGCTTCAGTGTTGTTAAGTTGTTATTTGGTCTGCTGTCTAATTACTTCTGTCAGTGTCGGAGTGTAAGTTTTGTTGGCGTTGAGCCAGTTGTTCGATTTTTTTCTTTAGATTGGTATTGCTGTCGAGTGACTTGAGAGCTGAGTGAGTGCCGAGAGAGTGCCGTGTGCAAGTTAGCCAGTTTTGACTTTAGTAGTTGGTGGGAAAGCAGAATAGGGTCTGCATTGTAATTGTCAATTGTGGAAATAGTTAGCTCGAAATTTATTTTATTTTCAGGATTTTCTGATTTTTTGGAAACGTCAGTATGTTGATCTGCGCATCGCTGGGATAGCTGCCGTCGTCTGGGTTGGCAGGGTCGTATGACTTAATTTTCTGTTCGTTCCCAGGCGCAGGTTATATATAGTGTGTCTCCCGATTCGAGTTCTCAAGTGTCATAGAGTTTTGTCGATGCAAGGTGACTGTGTAAAGAGTTCAGATAGGTGCCGAGGGTGCAACTCCGTGTTGTCCTTATAGTCTCACTATTGAGAGTTGAACTTCTGTGGTATGATATTTCAGCGACTCGTGTGTTTCGTCCTGTAGTTCTGTAGTATTTTCTTTCAGTGGGTGGTAGATGTAATTTCTGTTTCGGTTGTTGTTGTTCGTGTGACTGGTGAACTTTGAGTTGGTGTAGTTATTGATCCCTGGTTGTGTGAGCTGTTTTCAAGTGCCTGCTACTGCAGAGAGTGAACGTTAGAAGTGTGTTTCTGGTCGTGTTATGACAATGTGTGTTCGACGGTGTGGTTGTTGGTAGCCCTGTCTGTTGATCGAGAAGGTGTGAGGTTAGACCTCGGCTGTGTTAGCCATTTGTTCTCGTGATCGCTTGTTGTTGGGACCTGCTGCGTGTGTGTTGGTACTGCGCCCGAATTTATTTAATGCCAATAATAAGATCCAGACGGGATACGAACTGGGACGCAGGAAAAATAACAAGGACGAATTAAAATCTCTTATTCCTAAAAATTTGTGAGATATGGAAATATTAAGCTGAAACAGAGTGTAATACCATACATCATTATTAATATAAACAATTACGGAAGGCCGGAAAGAAATAAAGAATTATTTGAATAATGGTTGTGTATTTATTATCTGAATGTAGGGAGGCCTACAATCGTAAGAATGCGTCACACCACGAGAGGTGAATGTTGCGTCATAAAGGAGGAGAAATTTCCGCGACTGATCACAGCGAGTGAGGGGAAGAGTGGAGCTGCGTCACACCAAGAGAGGGGAAGAAGCGGGATGAACTTCACGTGAGCTGAGAGAAAGAACGAGTGTTCATTCCAAAATCAGATCTGGTCTGAACAAGACCGCTAGTTTAGAAGCGTGTTGCTTCTTAGACAGTGCAACGTATAACAAAAGTTGTAAGAAGGAGTGCGGAGTTTAGAAGGCTGTGACTCGAGAAGCAAGCGAGATTCTGACCGAGACCAGCACAGTATGCACGTAATTTTGTAGCACACTTATAGGAACGAGACAGAGCTCATTTGCGCTCACATTTAGAGAACCTATATACAGCTAGTCTGTGGTGTATTTGAAACACAGCTTGTTACTTCAGTATTTCGATACAAAGCTACTACACATCTCACGCAGATAACTGCAATAATTCACTACAGGAAAATAGCTACAGTACTTATACAATTCTATTCATCCTTAAAGCCATTCACAATGCAGTTTATGAATTGCCGACGGGGAAGTTATACGGGCTTAATCATTAACCTGATTATGACTTCGTGCTAAGATGCACATTATAGGGAAGTAGAGACTACAAAAATGAAAAGTTGAATCCAGAATTCTACAACATGGATAGCGCAGTCGAACATCTACGCGATGCGCAGAAATGCAGAACAAATCTATACTTCGTAACACGAGTTCATATACATCCAGTATACTCTCAAAAACACTTCTAGAACAATCGAATTTCAACCATAAGAAGCGATGCAGGCGTAGTGAAGGGGTAACGTCGGAAGATCCAAACGACATGCGGGAGTCGAGTTAGGGAGTGGGGGAGAGACTTGCCGTGCGGGGAGAGGTCGCTAACTCAGTTCCGAGATTGACCTTGCCCCACTGTGAGGTTATCCAGCAGTCCTCGTCACAGCCGGTTCAAGCAACTCTGTGCTATGTGCACATTTGTCTTGCCAGACAAGGCATTTTCCAGCAGAGATCGACGGCAGCACAAGGTAGTGAAAAGATTGAAATATATTTAGTAGAATTGTAGTCATGTTCTGTGTTTATCCAAATTGACCAACCGTTTAATTCTGTCATCTTATTTAAATTTGTGTAGATTTCAATCCTGTATATCAGTATTTTCTTAGGAGTCATTTTTATTGCAAATTTCAGTCATTTGGACGAAATTTTATTAGCGAATTGCTATTGTCAACGTTAAATCAGTTCATTATAAAGTCGTTTAGAATCATTGACACTTGCATTAAATAATATAAATCTGTTTTATGCGCAGCGTTGGAACGTATATTGAAACATCGAAGTACCGTATATTTAAAAGTTATTTCACGAAATCTCAAATAAATTTCGACAATTCATGATGTTGATTCGAGTGTCAGAAATTTATTATAAACCAACTGTGTGCAATAATTGATTGTTACACGACACAAAATCTGGTAGAAGATAGTATAAATAATCGATATAGACAATTAAATCAATAAATACCAAATTCATTGTAATGAAACAGATAGTTATGTAGAACTATTCTGTAAACGTAATCAACCATATTTCCTAGTAACAAAATGTTCCAAGAACATTTATATGTGACAAATGAAACATTTAGAGCATTAAAAAGCGTAAATAAAATTTATTAAACAAAATATTTCATGAAGATAGCTGAGACTTTATTGTTAAGTCACTTGTAATTAAAAGTCGAAGGAAGATACAGGGCAACTTAGATAAGTCTACCCATTGTCTGAAAATAAATCAGCTGGACTTAACTGAATTAAATTCAGAAATTTATATTCACAGGAAGAGAGGACACACTTATATCATTATTAAATATGAATTCTTGCTGACAATTCTTTGAAAGTTACAATAATGAGATAACTGAATTTAAATACGTGAAATGGAGTTAAGAAAGTTAAATCACATGGTGATATAAAAGTAACTGTACAGAAAGTATTTAAAGATTTGAATTTATAGGCACGAGGAAATTTTGTATAAGAATAGAGGAGTTTTGTTAACGTTTGTTTCTTGAACAATATTCACAATGGTAGTGGATATTGTACAGCCCGGGGGCAGTACCCCCTAAGACCCACCCCTCCATCTTTCATCAAAACCACCCTCATAGGCATACCATAAGCCTCATGTACTTCTTCAAACACAAGCAGGCCCGGCATACTGCTGACAGCCACGCGTACGTAATACAAACACCGTAACTGGAGCGACAGCAATGAGGAAACGCTTACCAGGCAGTGGGGGGAGGCTTTAAAGGCTAGGCCCGGAAGAGCCCCATTACCTGTTCTTGGCCAGCGGCTCTGCCCGACGAGGTCCGTTCCAGCTCTTCACCAGGTGAGATCTAGCCGTGTGCTCAGATTCCTTATCTTTGTAAACACCTACCCTAAACATTTGTGCACTTTTCAACTTGTACTTTATTTTATAACTCCCAAAAAGGGACATCACATCACAGCTACTGGCCAATAAACACTTGGTCAGTAAACACACACGTTTATTACTAATCACACTCCATTTTACATCCTTATACCCAACCTGACCTTAGTCATAATTGCCCCTGACCGTGGCGACCAGGAACTGCATCGTCAGGTTCTATTGTACTCGAGCAAGCGGCCCGACTGCCGAGTGTCAAGTCACCGACTCTGCACGCTCGCTGAATTGCTCACTCTACTTAATTGGCAGGCTAGATTAGCAGCTTGCACTTAGACATTCATCCCCTAGCAGGTGAACGCATCCTGCAGGGACGCCCCCAATAGATTAAGTACTCACGCCAACACACTACACTGGTAGTCTTCCCCAATCACGGGAATCCACCCTCATCCGGAAACAGCCCTTAAAATTAACACACCTACACTACTCTGTTTATCCCATCCCCAAAAAGGGATAAAACATATTTGGTGGAGGCGCGGCTACCACGCAAAGTAAGGGTAAGGGACTCAAACAACGAGCCCTCGTGGTAGAGCGATCCATACCGAAAGCAGCCAAGCGAGATTTAATTTTTTTCTGGGAGAAAGTATTATTATTTTCCCTTCACTGTAGGAACACAAGGGAAATTTTAGTCACCCCCCCCCCTGGGAAGAATCAAAAATTTAGTACATTAGAAACCACACACATTTCTTTTATACACACACTTAGTTCAGGATGGCCCCACCCTCCGTACAAAACTCACCAAATCACAGTGGAAACTACACTGCCGACACGAGGTCATGTTCCAGCAATGGGAGGCACTCATCAAAGAACACAAACGGATAGGAACGAGCGGTACCCAAGTTGCCGAACAGGCCATATGCCTCAATAGGCAGTACGCCCAAATTTGGGAAGAATATCGGGAACTCCAAGCCAACAAGGCCATCTTTGAGTTCACGGAAGGGTTACCAGCCCAGCCAAGAGAGGACATAGGCGTAGATACGCTAATTCAGCAATTCGCGAGGTTATCCCTCTCGACACGTACCGCCACACAAGGGAAGGAGTCTAACGTGGCCATAGGCCAGAAATCGGCCAGACTACCCTCCAATACATTGCAAGGGAGCTCACAGACAATTACACGACCCCTACCACCAGTTCAGAGGGCGATTTCGCCAGAATGGAAGCGGGCACCAACATGTGCACCCCCAGTGAAAAGACATACAGGGGGATTGCTTACAGTTCATCAGCATGTAACACACACGCCTGCACGCACTGTCCTGCCTCCGAAACAAAGTACACAGGGTATAAGGGAAATTTTACCGCCCACCCCACGAGGCCAGGCAGACAGGAGGGCATACACGCGCACAGACACTAATAGGGTAGCGCGGAGCCAACACAGCCCAGATAAAGGCCAGACTACCCTCCAATACATTGCAAGGGCGCTCGCATAATAGTGAAATTCACTGACCGCACAAGCCCATGGATAAATGTTCCCAGGACAAAACACACAGAATTTTCCACATAAAATGCTGAAACATTCTCAAAACACTCACGGGGGCATGTACACTACAATTAACACAAAAGACAGGTTCTACCCCTGTAGAGGTTAGACACACAAACGGGATGCATTCACACAAACACGACATTCCAGGGGCAAGCAAATTTCGCGGTCTGGAAATACAACATCACAGACCTACACTTCCATACAGCATGATAACACTTGAGATATACTGGCAGGCAATAGTTAAATTAGAAAGGGTAAACACACAAAAACACATGCCCAAAACTGTACAATTTGCATGCGTATATAAATATATTTGATCCATATTTGTATGTTATTTCTTACACTGTCCATAGCAGGAATTTTTCTTGTCCCCTATGACAGCGCTCAAACTAAGCGTAAATACCATGAGATAACACTCACAGTTCAGGTGAAAATACTGTAATATATTTTTTGAGGTCACACAGTAAACACGGTTACCATAAAAAAGGGTCAATAAGACTGACAAAACTGTCACAGAGACACAGGCCCAAAAGGCAACAGGAATGATCATCCTGAACAAAGACGGTCTCAAACCCGCGATCTTCTGAATACCAGGAACGCAAGGTCAGGTAGCCATCCAATTGGAGGACACAAAAATAAGGGACAGTCACGCTAACAGAGATTAATATGCACAAAATAATAAAACTGACACCGACATCTAGTGACCAGGCGGGCGACTGGAAGCCCGGAGATACACTTACATAAATACATGAGCTACTCAGAGAGACATATCACGAACAGGAATATATTCGCATCAGACCTACAGTAACACAAAAATTGGGGACACAATATATATGACAGAGGTAGGGTTTTTACATGACGAGGAACTAAAGGCACACCATGTATGCAGACAATAGAAAAGCATGTCAGCAAACCCACGCACACTTGCTCAACACATGCGATAAACAGACGGCTAGGCTAGCAGCAGGTACTTCGCACACCATTGAAACTCGACACTATCGCCAGTCAGCGATAAGACGTAAATGAACATGCAGCATTCGTGAGTACCAGACAGGCTAGAAACACTCTCACTCTGGCAGTAATATACACAATCATTCACGCCATTTTCAAAGTCGGATAACTCACGAAATTAAAGTACGAGGGACGTTCCGAATCACACAAAACACTCACACTAATGTACATTTTGGCACGCGTATTTCAAACATCAATACACGCCACGGTACATAAAATACAGAAATTGTGGTCCCGAGGCGTTAGCCCAAGGCATAAGCGGACGCGCAGAACAGTTACCATACCTTTGTGGGTTGCGTCAAACCCGCATGCCTGTACCAAATATATTACATACATAATAGACAGTCTACAGCCTCCAGCAGCTTAGGCTACAGAAACGTATAAGGTATGCATCAGGGCCTAACACATTCAACACACAAAAACACGATACAAACGTGCCAAAAGGAAGCTAGCCAACGGCATTTTGGCGCGACAACACAACTAGAGGCCACACTAGGGACGCACAAAATCCCAACAGACAACGCAGACATAAAACACGGAGCGTTACACGGGATCATGGGTCCGAATACCCAATAAAACCGGACGCCGTGAGAAGCATAACTATCGACCGACGAAAGATCAGTTAGATCCAACACACAGGTTTTTCAACCTGGAAAGTCAGAAAACTCAGCCAGCGCGACTAGACACCGGATAGACACATTTACAGGGGAAAATTCACTCCCACCTAGACGGAAACTGGCCAAAATTAAGGCAATTCGCAAGTACGTTAAAATTAAACCAGGAATATGAACACGGGAAGGTTCTTTTACACGTAGATACGATCCTGACAGACATATAGCTGTCACACATGCAACCAAAGACCAGGGCACACAAGCACAAAAATGATTGAGCCACACATTCAAGAACACAGGAAGGTTCTTTTACAAACGGGGAATACATGTATAAGCACATAAACTACACAGGTCTGGCACAGATAGCATTACCACGATGGAAGGGCAGAAATATAAGGCGCGGTCATCATGAATAAAAGAGGGCCTCATGAAAACGTATGTCAGAAACACTCACATCATTCGTGACAGGGGCACGGCATAAATGCTGTATACTCCAAATGTTCACTGCCGGACAGGAAATACGACCTCGGCAGCACGTTATCACATGAAGTAACCCGACGCTTTTCGCATGCTCAGCACGAGTACGTGACACACTCGTCGGCTGAAGGCACTCACAGACAGCCCGGCATTACAATCGAGAGAATATCATTCACTAGAGGATTCAAAACCACATTACGCCCACAAATTAAATCCAGGGTCAACCAAAACTCGTACAGACAACATACATGGGACATACATACAGGGACGTAGGCCTGTTCTAAGGTACTCGCTATAATAGCCTACTTAGGGCATTAGCGACCCCGGGACTGCCAATAGGGGACGTATCTGGAACGCCAGGCCTCTACGGAGACCACAAAATACTTTTTTTTGGACCATAGCGCCCGAAATCTGAATACGGGGGACGCCACGGGCACAGACAAACGCTCACTCAAAGTAAGTAACACCACATCTCTACGGCCAAAAATCATGGCAAAATAGATTACCCCGGACATAAAATAGTAGAGCAAGACACAATGGGGAACGAATCACGGAAACAAATTCCCAAACAAGCTTGTGAGCGAAGAAAGATGATGGCCTTGCTAGAATGCAAACACATGTCAACATACAGACAGTGGCGGAAGTCACGTTTTGTTAGCCTTCCTACAAATCATTGAAGACTTTCCGTACACAAGGACACCAAACAAATACACAAAAAAACACTGCGCTGCAAATAAGCGAATTCCAGCGCGTTGCCACACACTGTTGCCGGAAGGAATTCTTGTAATAGCAAGACGTGACAATGACATGCAGACATGATGACACTCACATAAAACAATAACAATAACGATATACAGTGACACGGATGTTGATACAGGAAGTGAGAGCGGCATTACAATAGGATCCGCATCCAATATTACACAAATACTGTGGGCCGGATTGATCTCGGAAGACAGGCTAATATACGCCTATCACTACCGACACTAGGAACATGTCTACAAGGGTGATAACACGCAGTACACAGCACCTGACAATTAGCCACGCGACACGAGATAAGCCTTCTCCGATAACATCACACGCGCCAGCAGACGTCAGCGGTGGGCGACCTCTCACACACAAGCGCGTTAATTACAGCCACGGCCACTTCCTTCCCACACGCGCCCAACAATTAGGGGCGGATACAGACAGATTCCATGAGGGAACAACCCTCCCCCTAATAATTTCTTTTCTTGTTTTTTTTCTCTCTAAAATTCATTACAGGCAATCACGCTATGCCACTTTATACTCACAATCACATGCTACCCTACCCCACGTTATGAACAGGAGACCAGATTAGGCCGTGACGACACAGCGTCACCACACTTAAACATCCTAAGGGCAGTCCGAGGGCGGTGCCCACAGACACAAACATTTTCACGCAACGTAGGTATCACAGACCCACGGGTACTCCTCAGACTAGTATTTTAGGAGACAATAGGTGCTTTATGGCATCTCAACTTAGCCAGCGTACATTCCAAAGGGCGGGTAGAAAACACATAGCGACCAAGAGAGGATGACACACTACAATAGGAGTACAGGTGGATAATGCCTCAGGATGGCCATGGTACCAACTACGGGCTACCATCCCCACACCCTTCTTCCTACATACCCTATCACCTACAACACTATCCAACACAGACATACAGATACATAAAACACCTACACTACATTTCAAAATATACATCGGGGTTGATAGACTTCATGCTTCTAATAAATTAAGATTTGCTACACCTTGGCCCCAAACGCCTACACCTGAGTATTAGAGGTGATTCGGAAACTAATATCAAGCGGGAATGCACATCTCTCTGTAGAGAGATGAGGCCATACTGATACTAACAAGTATTTTATTAAATAATCCCGCATGCAAGGGACATAAACTTATCGTATCCCAGCACAAGCCTTATCCTCAAATGAGAGCAGACACGCCTCATATCCATCCTACTGCACGAGGTATCCTATCCACACACCAGGGATTGTATTATTATTGCACCCGCATGACATTTTCAAATTTTTGCACACCTGGGTAAAACCCACCCCATCCACTCACAGTAAATACCTCCTAACAGCATCATCGGCTCCCGGCCACCATAAACATGGAGTCCAACGATGCACGACCCCCTCCCACCACGCTTTAACCCCATTCAGCGAATAACACCCCTGGATCCTAGTAACAAGGGACCAAACGCCCTACAAACCTACTAATACCTCTAGGAAAGTACCAAGGCATCACCGCTGGAAATCCGACACGGCAATGACAAGCCTAAAGTAGTCACTGCATTTCGAAGATTCTACAACCCCAGAACACTAAAAATTTTACATAATTACATAGTACACAAAAACATATTTACAAATCACACTTATTTTTTTTAAGGAATCTGACATCACACTAGATGGTGATGAGAAGGTAAATGGAGAGCAGAATCGCCACACACGGACAGAGCTGGAGAAGGCGGTGATGAGGCCTGACCCAGTTTAATGACAGATAGACATAGGGTCGAAGCGCCGATGACTCAGTGCGGGCAAGCTTCAGAATCATGGGAAACCTAACCTGTTCCCTGGGACGAAGAAATTTACACCCATTATGCACTGTAGTCGTCGAAGCCAGACCTGCAGGTGAGACTTGACGGCTAGTAGGAGAATTAGCCAGCTCCACACTAGACTCAGGAGACGAACCTAGAGACGACAAACTAGGACTAGACTTTTAGTTAGCTTGTAGTATAAGTAGCGTTCCTAAGGCGGGGAACAAGTCTTCTATTCAAGGAAGTGAAGCAGTGCCTCAGGATTCAGCGGGACCAATCCTAGGCACGCCAAGTCCTTATCCCGGACGATGAGGTGAAGACGACTTAACAAATGGTAACCAATGAATAATAAACAATGCGTATGGAATGAATGAGGCCATTCGGACCCGTGCCCACATAAATGGATGACACCGAGTCTCCAGAGCTTAAATGGTAACGCACCGGGCGGCCAGAGATATTAAATGGGTATGCAACGGACTGCCAAAAAGGGGTCTTGTGGGCTACCCAGTAATAAACATTAATAAACACCAAATGGCGAATAATACCAATGTAAGCATGCATAAGACCAACGGAAAGGATATCCGCGCGAGGCGTTTGCTCCTTAGCAACGCAGTTGCACAGGCCTATATTAGTTATTAAGAGGGGGAAGTCGACAGTTAGTATTAAGGGAAGGGAATCTAAAAGGGCCTTCGGGCCTGGTGGTTTTAGAAACAACCGGTGTTTCTAAAATACACACGGGTAGTGCCCTGAGGAGGTAAAACTACCTCAGGCGATCGTTCCGATCAAAATTCTAGTATGTAAGGCAGTTGCATTTGGAACGCAACTTAGACTTAAGCAAATTTAATAAGCACTGTTGTAAAACAGTAGCTACAGCACATTTCGGCACTAGACTAAGGACCATTTCGGCTTGTACATAAAAATATTTTTTTTAGTATTAATTAATATAATTTAGGTTAAGCACTTTTTAATTAAGATAGAGCGTTCGGCACCTGGCAACTAAAACCGTTACCAGGGTAAGACCGACAACACATTGCGAAAACACGCGTATGCGACGCGAACGCGACATACGGCGTTCGGCACCTCATAGGGTAAGTCCGAACAACATTCAACGGCACATGTAATGTGAACGCGACACAGAGCGTTCGGCACCTGGCGGCTAGACGTTGCCAGGATAAGCCCGATAAATCGATAAAGTAACGATAAGAAAACATAACAGGGCGGAGGCACTGAAGCCGTCCGACCCATCAGCGAGGTATACGGTACAGCCACTGGAGCTGACCGACCTAGATAATACACGAGACGTCCGAAGAGGTCTCAAGGGCGGTGGCACCATCCAAGCCGACCCTTAAAACAGCGCTGTGCGACATAGGCGAGTATTCGTAATATTTGGCCAAGGGCATATATTCCACATGTCTTTGTTTTTCAGCAAAGAGCTCTAACGCTGCACCAAGGAATGGAATCCAAATAATCATGATTTACCAGGTAAAGGTGACGTCACACATACAAACACACACTCATACTCATGCATACACTGAGGAGACACACAAATACACAAAAGAACACAATAGACATAAGTACGCTAAGATAAGGTTATAGCCAGCATAGGCTAAGAATAGAATAAGGCGCACAAAGGGAGATTAGTATTTACATGCACCAATGGCAATCAAAAGGCATATGAATGTACGATGGCAACAGTGTACCATCGATGTAATAATGACAATGCGTTCTCTTTCAGATTACGAAGGGTCAACGGGGACATCAGCATACCCACTAACGAATTTTGTTCCACAGATGCAAACATATTGTATAATGAAACAAGTTAGATCTGAACCTTCCGATGCGCATGTGCGTCCAGTTGCATTACGTCATCCCCCCGCCTGGATTCTTTGTCAGCCAGTGAGCGCATACTTCATCACGCGCTGGTTAGATGTTGCCAAGTAGTCATTATTCCCAGAACCTTGCCAGGGTACAGATGCTGTCAGGGCATGCGAAGCAATACTGAGCGGCTCTGCTCTTTGACAAGCATGGCAACAAGCTTACTGTCAGGAGTGTGTGAAGTGGACGCGCTCTCATTTCATTACCACCAATACCAATGCTATGTCACTGAGAATGCTCCTATTCGATACTTTATGCTTGCATAATATAACCACGACGAGCTACGAGCAGCCCCAAACAGCTGTTGCACCAAAGAGGGGAAATCGCATTTGCGCCTAGTGATCCCACCACTTCCCCTCCTAGACGAGATTCCGCCATGACAGGCCAGGTCTAACTTGCCACGCTATACACATGTCTTTTGTATATATACATTTCCAACACAAATGTAACTCACTCTCTCCTTCTAGCACAGAAATACACGACACTCATCAGCTTAGTCACACTAGTAAAGTGATGACGCCAGCGCCCAATGGCGGTCAGCAGCCGTGAGATGCTGAAAGCCGTTGACGCTAACACAAAAACGCTCGAGCAAAGGAGCGATAATACGATGACCAGGGGCGGCACAGATTTTGTAAGTGCCGTGCCTCATCATCAGGATGGAATTCCTACTCACGGCAGGAAGACCATTAGAGTATAGACCAACAGGATAACCACTAAACCGCAGTGGAACAACGGCCGAAATAGTACATAAGTAGATTATAGATCATAGCGGCCGCATAAGACAATATATGTAAACATATGTAAACGTAAATAGAATATAGATAAACAGAGAAAGGTATGGCAAACGAAGAACGCCAAGGGACAAGCATATTTTGAATCCCGAAACATGGTTATATTTTATTATGTCTATGGTTATCACTATTATCACTAGCAGTATTATTAACATACCATAAGTGAAACGACCATTACTATGGCCATTTTTAATGAACACCACCACCATTGCTATCATTAACATTATTAATATTACTGTAATAATTTTGGAAAATGTCACTACAGCTCACATTGTAACTCCGCATTCACCAATGCATATATATATACACACGCATACTGATTATGGTTTTGTTTCTTTCATTTTCTTTCTACTAACGTTAAAATTTGTGAAGGTGCCCTGTTTCATCCCGACAACAAAAAACCAATCTGATATATACCTTTAATTTACACCCCGGGGCGCCTGTTTTTCTATTTTCCTCCATCTTTTATACAATAACACTTTGCCTATACTTTATAGACACAAGGTACATGCAGGGAGCAATTTTTTCACACACAACGACGGACGACACAACCACCCGTCCAACCATGGTTTTTTTACTTCCTGCATGGCACCAATACGCATATATCTATGTTTTTTCTTCCTCTTTTCGTTAACAGCAATGATATCAAGAGCATAATAATAATAATGAACTATGTATATACCCAAAACCCACCCCCTCTGAGCACACGCTAAACTCACACCACCACCAGGACAACACGACATCGATACACCCACACGACACCGAAGAAAGACAAGGCACAAGAAGAAGAAGATGAAGAAGAAATAATACAACGACTCGCCCACTCTATTTCCCGTTCGCGAGGACGCGAACAAAGGACGAGGGGGTCTTGTACAGCCCGGGGGCAGTACCCCCTAAGACCCACCCCTCCATCTTTCATCAAAACCACCCTCATAGGCATACCATAAGCCTCATGTACTTCTTCAAACACAAGCAGGCCCGGCATACTGCTGACAGCCACGCTTACGTAATACAAACACAAACACAGTAACTGGAGCGACAGCAATGAGGAAACCAGGCAGTGGGGGGAGGCCTTAAAGGCTAGGCCCAGAAGAGCCCCATTATCTGTTCTTGGCCAGCGGCTCTGCCCGACGAGGTCCGTTCCAGCTCTTCACCGGGTGAGATCTAGCCGTGTGCTCAGATTCCTTATCTTTGTAAACACCTACCCTAAACATTTGTGCACTTTACAACTTGTACTTTATTTTATAACTCCCAAAAAGGGACATCACATCACAGCTACTGGCCAATAAACACTTGGTCAGTAAACACACACGTTTATTACTAATCACACTCCATTTTACATCCTTATACCCAACCTGACCTTAGTCATAATTGCCCCTGACCGTGGCGACCAGGAACTGCATCGTCAGGTTCTATTGTACTCGAGCAAGCGGGGCCCGACTGCAGAGTGTCAAGTCACCGACTCTGCACGCTCGCTGAATTGCTCACTCTACTTAATTGGCAGGCTAGATTAGCAGCCTACACTTAGACATTCATCCCCTAGCAGGTAAACGCATCCTGCAGGGACGCCCCCAATAGATTAAGTACTCACGCCAACACACTACACTGGTAGTCTTCCCCAATCACGGGAATCCACCCTCATCCGGAAACAGCCCTTAAAATTAACACACCTACACTACTCTGTTTATCCCACCCCCAACAAAGGGTTAAAACAATATTTAATAAAGATACTGATTTTCTTTGCATTGATTGAGAAAATGCACTGAAATGGGTTTAGATTTGGAATACCGTGCAAGAAAGGAATCGTAGACGTAAATGAGTTACGTATTTTCACAAAAGGAGACTGAGGAGTCATGTTTCCTAGTTTTGATCACAGCGAGGGTGATATCATTTAATTGCATTTGAGGCAAGTTCTGTACAGGGTGTTTAAGAAATAATATAATTGTTTGTGTAATTTTGGAACAGAAGTGTGGAATGAAGGTAAAATGCCATGCACTTCGAATATTCACGTTTATTAAAGTAATTGTAAGTCGAGCAAAGAATTTCAGGAATTTTCGGAATTTAATAATCAAATGGGAGAAAAAAGTTAGAGCAGTGCTGAACTTGAACATTTGTCACTTATGTTCTTTTGATTTAGACAAGTAGTTAATACTTTCAACCGATAAAGTTATGGTGATTGTTGGAAGTTTGAGCAGTAAAGACTCTCGAATATTAGAGAAAAGAAATGAATAATTTCAACGCATAAATTAATACTTGTGCGAATCACAAATCATTGTACATATGAATATATATTCAATAGTGAGTAAATTTTGATCTTGCATATTTAGATGTGGACCTACGGTTCAGATATGAAACGCTCTGGCCTGCGGCAAGATGGCGTCACAGTGAGAGTGTAGTGAAATAGCAGCTAGTGTAAACATTTGATAAAAGTGGTAAAATATTATAACAGAGGTTTAAAATCTATTAAGTTACTTTCCTTAGGTCAAGGGAAATATGGAATATTGATAGTATTTAGAAATTCTTATTGATAATTTAATAAACTTAAACTAAGTTGTGGGAACGTGTATCCAAAGATTCGGTGACTTCTTCAATCACTATTTGAACCAAGTAGAGCAGTGGTGCTTTAAGAGTTTTCACCCGATTGGAAGATATACGTATTTCACATTCTTCTTTATTGGTAGGTAATTAGATTAATTCAATTAGGTAGTAATAATTAACATAAATTTAGTGTTATTTGGCGTAAATATCAAGGCTAACTTAGATCTCTAGTATGTCGGCAGTAAACAGTGTTAGTGTCTCGTCAGGTAATGTAACCGTTACGGATTTATGCTCGTCGTGCAAAATAAAAGTAAAAAATACAAATAAGATCATCACAAGATCTCAGGTAAAATTGAGTGAGGAGAAAAGTGAAAACGATTGTCGTAATGTAGGCCTACCGGTACCGTCATGCGAATGTCATAACCTGAGAAACGAACTGTCCTCAAAAGATGAAATTATAAAGCTGCTAAAGGAAGATATTACTAAGTTAATGGAAGAGTTGAATATATTAAAAGGAAACAGAGAGGAAAGCAAGGAAACTTGGTCCAAAGTGGTTGCTGGTAAGGTAAGATTGAATATGCCTAGGCCTATAAATGGAGTACAGGTATATGTAACTGAAATTCCCGTCTCAAATTCATTTGGAGCGCTCGTCGAAGAAAATTATGACTTTCTTCGAGAAGAAAAGAAGAAAGTGATAATCTGAAAATCCAGGAAGATGCGAATATTTGCGGACAGTCACGGGTGAGATGTAGCAGCAAGCGTATTGGAGAGAAGCGGAGAAATGGAGGTCACTTCGACAGTAAAGCCAGGAGCACCCATTGCAGCGGTCACGAACGAGATGATAGGAGAGTGTGCAACCCTCACTTCAAAGGACTATGCAGTAATCATCGCTGGAGCAAACGACATCTATAGAAATGAGAGTAAAAAGGTAATCAAAGATTTAAAGGGTACATTGCCATCCATGCTTAACAAAAATGTCATTATTATAAACATTCCGCAGAGATACGATTTAATTCCCAAATCATGTGTAAATGTAGAAATAGAGGCAACAAATGGTAAAATTCATAAAATTTGTAAAAGTTTTCGAAATGTCCAAATTATAGATGTAAGTAAATCAGACAGGAAGTTCCACACTCGACATGGCCTTCACTTAAATAGGTTAGGAAAAGAGTATCTTAGTGATGACATCTGCAAAATTGCAAATTCAAATGGTAAGAATAGTTCAACAGTAATATATTTAGAGTGGAAGCAGGGAAACTTTTAAAAGAAGCCAAACGTGAGGTTTGGCATTCAGATCTTTCGATGTCAAATTTAACTGAGTGGAACAATGTTATTTCGGATTTGTCTAGCAACAATAATAATAACAATTATGATAATAATAATCTAATGTAAATAAATCACCACCACAAGCTTGCAAAAGTAACAAATTTAAACTTTACCACCAGAATGTTCAGTCTCTCCATAATAAAACTGATTACATAAATCTAATGCTTATAAATTAACTTAAAGACATCTCAGCACTATGTATTTCAGAATATTGGCTGAATGAGGAACAACTTGAATTAATTCAATTTCCAGGGTTTATACAAGCTAGTAAATACTCTAGAACTAATATTAGCCATGCTGGTACTTGTATCTACCTAAGAAATAATTTAGATCATGAACAGATAACAGCTTATGATTATCTAATTATGGAACATGATTTTGAATTCTCTGCCGTAAACATACTGCAGTTTAAGTTAATAATTGTATGCGTATATCGTTCTCCGTCAGGAAAGTTTCCTTTATTTATAGATAAATTAGAATTGTTACTCAATAACATGAGCAAAGTAAATTTCGATATAATAATTTGTGGGGATATAAATGTGGATTTCTTAAAATTTGATAGAAATTGTGAATTATTAACACAGTTACTAATTTCCTATGGACTGAAACCTACAGTAAATACCCCAACAAGAATAACAAAATTTAGTAAAACCACTCCTGATCATTTTTTTAAAATACAGATAAATATCATCATTCAATAGAAGTCTATTGTCCGGGTTTTAGTGACCACCATGGACAAATACTGAGTTTTGAAGTACCCAAAACAATCAATAATAATGATAATGGAGTAAAATCAAAGTGCAGGTCATTCACTGAAACAAATGTTACATATTTCAATGACTTATTAAATAAGGAAACATGGTCAGAAATTTATGAACTAGAAAATGTAAATGATAAATTTAATGCATTTAACAGTACCCTAAAACACTATTTTGAAACAGCATTCCCCTTTAGACAAAGAACTGTTCAAAATAACAAAACTAACGATGGATAACAACAGGGATTATAAATTCATGTCAAAGAAAGAAATTTCTGCACAAATTATATAAACAATACCACATAACACCTGAATTCAATTTATACTACAAAAATTACACTAGCATATTAAATAAGGTAATAAGACTAGCAAAGAAAATGCATAATGATAATTTTATTTCCCAATCATCTAATAAAAACAGGGCTATGTGGTCCGTGATAAAGAAAGAAACTAGAAAATCTGCTAAAATACAAAGGAACATTACACTGACCAGAAATAATAAAGTGATAAATAATCCAGAGGAAATAGCAAACACTTTCAATGATTATTTTCTGGAAATTCCACAAAAATTATTAAATAAATCACAGGTAAATACACTAAATTCTAATAATAAAATAAATATATGTAGTGATTCTTTATTTATAAATCATGTCACAAGTGAAGAGGTAAGAATAGTTATAAAAGAGCTAAAAAATAAATTTTATGCTTGCCTTGATGGCATCCCATATGCAATTTTAAAGAAATGTGCAGAAAATATAATAAATCCACTTACGCACATAATAAACAGTTCAATTCTCTCAGGAACATACCCGGATATTTTGATGTCAAAAGTAATTCCAGTGCACAAAAACGGCTCAAAATATGAATTAGATAACTATCGTCCTATTACCTTACCAACTGGTATCGCAAAACTTGTGGAAAAAATTATGTATAGGAGACTGATAAGTTTTATAGAAAAAAAATAAAATATTATCAAACACACAACATGGATTCAGAACGGAAAAATCTACACAGACAGCAATTTATGAATGTATTAATAGTATACTGAAATTAATTGACAATAAGGAACATGTAACTGGCATATTCTTGGATTTATCGAAAGCATTTGATGTTGTTGATCATAAAATCCTCCTTACCAAACTAAATCAATATGGTATTAGAGATCTAGCTAATAAATGGATAGAGTCTTACTTAACAAGGCGTAAACAAATAGTAAGCTTGAGACACAAGGATGATGGAACCAAATTACTTAATGAAGCATTGTCCAATAAGGGAATTATTACATTTGGAGTACCCCAGGGATCGGTTTAGGGCCCACTACTCTTCCTTCTATATATCAATGATATAACACAGAACGTTCATTCACATAAGGAAATTTTGTTTGCGTACGATACAACACTCGTAATAAAATGTGAAACTAAACAGGTCATACAGCAGTCTGCTGACTCCGTTACAGGAGAGTTAACCAAATGGTCACAAGATAATCGCCTCATAATCAACTATAAGGAAACAGTATGTCTAAATTTCCACACTATACAGAATAGGAATCCTGCGAAGCCCAATATAACACTAAATGGTCATCAAATAGAAAATAAATCAGAAAAAAAGTTTTTAGGACTATGGATACAACATGACTTGAAATGGAATAAACATATACAATATCTGAATACTAAACTGAACTCGATGTGCTTTGCGTTACCTATTTTGAAAACCTGCACTAACATGCACACATTAAGAAATACTTATTTTGCTTATTTCCATTCATACTTAAGATATGGGGTCATATTTTGGGGTATGTCGCCAGATGTACTAAGCACATTTAGGATACAAAAGAGGGCGATTAGAATTATGGCAAATGTAAACGCTAGAGAATCCTGTAGACCTCTGTTTAAAGATTTAAACATTCTCCCTCTGCCCTGTATATATGTCTTTGAAAGTATTATGTTTTGTAAAAAGAATTTAATGAATAAGGATGTTTTTCTTAAAACAAACAATGATGTTCATAGGCATAACACAAGACAAAATCAAAACATTCATATTTCACACACACACACACACACACAAGCATATATCAAAACGGAACTTATCACACAGGAGTTAAATTATACAATAAACTACCCCAGTATATAAAACTTGCCCCAAAAATAAAAACCTTTGATAGAATGTTGAAAGCTTATCTGCAGTGCCATTGTTTTTACTCTGTAGTTGAATATCTTAGTGTATAGAAACGATGAAATCTATAATTATATTTTATTTTTCTCTTTTAATTGTAATACCTAGCTGTAAGTTGTTGTATTTATAGAATTAAGTTTTCATATTATGATAATAGAATAAGGTGTAAATAGTTGTCCAATAAGATTGTATCTCTTAAGATCTGTTATTATAATAAGTTATAAATAGTTATACGGTAGTATTAGTATTGCTGTATATACCTATTAGTACTTTTATTTTATAGATGTAAATTCTGACGTGTCCTATATCAAAAATGTATTGTATACATGTATTTGATCAAATGGAATTAATAAAACTATCTATCTATCTATCTATCTATTGTAACGTCTGAAATCACGCCGTTTGATATTTTTTTCGTATTTCAGTGGAGGTTCTGAGGAACTTCACTAGGGTTTAATATTTGTGATAATTTGTGTTTAATTTTTCTAATAGCCAATGAATGCTATATTCTTCGATGAGAGAAAAAGGAATCAGTGGAGTACCGAATTCTCCAACCTTTATTTTCAGGACATCATGTATAAATGCCACGTTTTTTTTAGTGTCAGGAAGACACTGGTAATTGATATACATTAGGGACATGTGTGTATTGCCCTAGAACAATAAACGGCTAGCGCTTTTATTTTAGCGAATTAGCCAATTTTATCTTAGCTGACATCGTTTTCATTTTGTCAACGCCGAAAATAGTACTGCTAGGTAGGATACAGGCGCTCACTATAGATAGACCTAATCACCCCTCGAGATCGGAGTTTCTCGAATTTGCTTGGATGTAAATGTTGGTATAAATTTGTACCTAGGCTGGTAGTACTATTTCCTTTTTTTTTATAAATATACCCTGTATGATCCTAGAATTCCCAATTTTTACTTAGCAGACAATGGTAAGTTATTGTGAGATGGGTATCTACGTGTCTGCAATCGTTTACAGTGCAGCGGATATTGGTGTCGATTGGAGAATTTGGGCGCAGTACGAGTGCCTGTTACCTGCTGTTGGTTGGCACAGATATTTGTGAGTTGGTACTCCTAAAGTTGTCTATTGTTTTGGTCTGGAGCTGTTAAATTTTATCCTGTTAGTTCCTGCTGAGTGCAGTGGTGCTAGTTAGTTCATTGTCATTCTCGTTCGAGTGTTTTATCTTGGATTTCGTTCGATGAGCCCCGTGGACTTTGGTGTTGGTGAACCTGATCTGACGTGGTCAGAAGTCGGTACGGCGTGCTGCTGTGTGCTGTTCCTGTTGTATGCAGAATCGGAACGAGTTCCTGTTTTTTGAAATTCTTGGATCATACATTTTTATTTTTCAGTCGGTGAACGAGTTGGGTTGAGTTTGGTAAATTTCATTTCAGGTGGATTTTCGAAATTTATTGGTTATGGAGTGGCTGTAGAAGAACTTGCTGGGACCTGGTGTGTGAATGGTTGTTGCTGCTGCATTTTTTTCTTTTTTTTCTTGTGCCTTGCGCTTCCTCGAGTTGGTGCCTGTCTCCGTTGGTACCCCGGCGTCCTCTGGTGACATGGTGTCTCCTCCTTGGTAGACTGGCCATGATGTTCCTTACGTCAACGCTCGGCAGGAGGAAGATTTCCTTAAGTGTCATGTGTCGAGCTAGTTCGTCCCCTTCTGTCATGTGACTCGGTGTAGTCACCCTGTGACAGGAGCAATCTGTAGTGTGTGTCTTGGGTAGTTGCGTAGACATTTTATTTCAGCGCTTTTGGTGTTAAAGAGTTGGTGCCTGTCGACATGGTCGATTTGTTATGGTGGTACCGGGCTTCTACAGGTAGTTGCGGTAGAGTTGTTTTATGTGTCAAGGTGTCTCAAGTTTGTTGGGATATTTGTGGAGGTATTTTGCGTTTCAGAGGGTTTGTAAGTCTACAGGTATTTTCGGTAGCATTTTTAATTTCAGGATGGTGATTCCCTGCGTTGTATTGAGTATTCCAGGATGGTGAATTCCCTGATGTGTGATTGTAAATAGTTAGGTATGCCAGGATGCTGTTCCCTGAGCTTTGGTGATGCTGAAGGATATTGCAGGAAGGTTAATTCCCTGTTGTGAACAGTAGCCCAGGATGGTTAATTCCCTGAGGTTATGAAGTGGTATTCAGGATGGTCTATTCCTGATTTTATATACCCTGAGTTGGTCGTTCGCACGATGGTGAATTCCCTGTCGCCTATATGGTGTTTTAATCGTCGTTGAGTGTGTGTGCCCCCCCCCCCCTGATCTTGCCCCAAGGTGTGAGTATTTGACAGGCTGGCATACATGTTGGGGTAGGTTTAGTAATTCTTGTCGTTGGAGCATGTGGCAGATGTTCCAGACCTTCCGAGAGGCGACTGGATTCTGGACAGTTTCGGGATTTGTAAGGTTTGATTTCGAGGGATCGTAGTAAGCTTTCAGTGGTGAACCGTGAACTTAGTCATGACGACTGGAGTTGAAAAGGAAGTTCCTGTGTTTGGACGGTGCAGTTTCGAGGAGTCGGTTAGACTCAAGTTTTAATGGGGGAAAAATTGTTTTTAATCTTCAGACGGTCCCGATGGACGTGTGGAAGCTGTTGTAGTTAGTGTCGTCTGAGTCTGCTCGGTGGTACTTGAGTGAAGCTGTGTGTTGAGCGGTTAGTGTCGCCCGAGTCTGCTCGGTGGTACTTGAAGGTACACGGATGTGAAGGAGTAGTGTGGCCTGAGTTAGCTCGGCTGTGCAATATTGTGCTCGTGTGAGGTTCGTAGCACTGCGACTGAATTATGGTGATATGATGGTTTGGTGCCTAGAGTGATTGGTGCACTAAGTGATGGTGCGACATTCCTGAGCAACATTGAGTGAGTGAGTCTTGAGTGGAGTTGTTTTTCTGCGTGTTGTTGCTGTGACAACAGTGTGCGAGGGATGTGCTGCCATTGAGGAGAGGTCCTGGTTAGTTGTTTTGGTTGAAATTTTATTGTTCTACTGGTTCGATTTCGAATTTTATTGTCTTACAGGTTCTGTTGTGATGCTGCTTATTTCTTGGCCCACTGATGGGCGGTCTCTTAAAGCAAGAGTCATACTTGTTGTCAGTGCGTTTGAAACGCTAGTTATTGTAAATGTAAATTACTGTACTATCTGGCGACACGGCAGGCACTTGTGCTACGTTGACCCTGTGTTGGTTGCACTATTAATGAGAGCCGAGTCACCCTGTACCTCTGTGAGAGATCTATGTTTTACGTGGCGCATCCGCAAATTAAAAATGTGAATTCTAGGTTTTTGGTTGGGACAATGGATTTGGTCCTTCAGACAAGTAATTTAAATTGTGAGTTAGTTGGGTTCCTCCCCACCCCTTTGGTGATTTAATAAGAGTAATTAGGTATTATGGTTCCTGGTCGTTGTCCTGTTTTTTTTTGTGTTGAAATTAAAATTAAAGTAAAGCTTAACTGTTGTGATGCTCAAGCGGTGTGTGCGTGAGAGTCTTTCCTGTCAAGTAACCTCTCATTGTGAATTGAGAGCCTGTGCCTTAGTGCCGAGTGAGAACAAAATATGTCATGCCCTCCCTCAATAAAATGGAAGTTGCCCTGTGAGTGCTACGTTTGGTCACGTATGACTGGTGACCCTTCCCCACTATATCCTGTGAAGAATACTGCAATATGGCAGGAAAGGTTCGACTCGACCTGTTGTGTCGAGCCATCGAGATGAGTGTGAGAAGTCTGCTGCTGTTGTCTTGATTGTTTCAGCTATGGTCCTGAATAAGGGTGCAACCCTATGGGGGCAGTGACCTGAGGCCTCGGTCACTGTCGGCCCCGACGATTTCCATCTTCTGGTAGAGGAACCTGATGGCTGCTGGCGATCCGGAAGAGGAAACTTACCTGATCGTTCTTGACTACACTGAACCTTCTTGGACTTGGTATTGGTCTGGTCCACTGGTGATGCCTTTGGTGTTTCATCACGACATCTGGGAAGTTACTGTACTGGAGGCGCATGGAGTTTGCAGGCAGTGTGCATTATGAACTAACTGTTACTGATGATTGCTAATAGACTTGAGGGGCAAACCCCCTCCTCTACCCCCCTTTCCCCTACGTCTTCGTTGGCAGGGGGAGGCTGTGCCGATTTGTTGATCGACACACTATTCTTCTTCACCCCTACCCCCCCCCCCCTCGGGCCCTGCTGCCCTCTGAACTGAAAAACACTTCTTAAATTTCAAATTCCCGCTTCCCTCCCCCGCCATGCCAAATGTACTTCCGGCCTCGGAAGCCATGAGATGCGGCGAGGAACGACTGGAACATTCTACGCGTTTCGAGAAGCAAATATTTAACTGGCCGCGCGGTTAAATGCCGCGTCCTGATTGGTCGACGTGTGCGCGCAATGCTAGCTCTGAGTGTCTTACTGACGATCTATTCTGCTTAGGACGGTTGAAGGGAACAGTGGTCTGAATGTGAGGCACAATGTAACGATAAAGGAAAGCGTGGCACGGGACTCGGCCAGTGCCGAGTTCATAGCGGTAGCCTAGACGCCTTCTTTATGGTATATTGGTAAAACTAAAGTTCTAATCTGAACGTTTCAAGAAGACTGATCAAAATTCTAAATTGCATAATGTAATTATTTTAGTGAGCGTCCGGCGCGTGGTCTTGGCCACGCCAAGTTATTAACGATGGCTTGGGAGCCGTATGGAGTGTGAGTATTATATGAGCATATTTATATTTCTACTCTCGAATGAGTTTTCTGATAATTCTAGTTGCTAGCTCAAAGTGCGGGTTATGGAGCACGTGTGTCCACAAACTATAGTAACTTCGTTGTCTTTACTTTTGCAATTCTGCATTAGTTAAATTTGATATTTTCTTTTCATGGACAACCCTATCAAATTAAGACCTTGAAACTTGGATATTGTAAGTTTGGAACTGGGAAACTATTTAAATATCGTGTGGCATCCCCTTGCGTTGTCGTAATGTACATTGCATTGTTCGGCGTTTGAAGACGCATGGCCGTTGCAGGCCTAGTACACCTTTCCTTTGCTTCATATGCAAATTATGTTATCTGACGATCCGCTTGGTGCTGTTATTCTTGAATTTGTCTGTTTCCTTGTGTTGGAACCACGTGCTGTGGATTGTGGTAAAGCTAACTTGTGGTTTCACATGCCACCTACCCCTTGCTTGCCTGGTTTGGTACAGGCATTAAGGTTTGTTCCGCACTCCTGAGCCTTATAGTATCCCATTTATTTGATTATTATTCTTGGGGCCTGTGTTCCCCTATTATGGCCATTCAGGGGTACTCCCACCTTTTCTCTAGGAACCTATGTATCATTTACTTGTGCCCCAAAACCCCATTTGTATTCCCTAGATTTGTAGAATATATTCCTTTGTCATTTGTTGTTTTAAACATGACTATTATTTGGGCCTGGTAACTTGCAGTCCCAACCCACCTTCTGGATACGTCCAGAGCACCACTTCATGGTCATTCTGACCACTGGGGCGAAGTACGCTACAAAAATACTCACAAAGCGCAATTGAAATTCAAAATACTTACAAAATGCAATTGATATTGAAAATGATTACAAAATGTATGGTAGAGTCAAACTTCTTAGTTGGATTGATAATACTTACAACAAACAATTTAGATTGGAAATACTCACAGAATGCAATTGAGAATCAAAATACTTACAAAATGCCCACCATGCAAAATGCAATGTAGATTGAAAATACTTGCAAAATGCAATTTAGGTTGAAAATACTTACAAAATGCAATTGAAATTCAAAAGATTCACTCACATTGAAATACTTACTAAAAAGCAATTTAGATTATCAATCCTTACAAAATGCAATTGAGGTTGAAAATACAGTAGAACCCCTCTAATCCGTCACCTTTGGGACTAGGGGTATGGTCGGATCGCAAAAAAGGTCGGATTAAAAGGAAATTCAGAAAGATACAGATTTACAGTAAAATTAACAACCTCTTACCTAAAAAAAATTACTGTATTGTTCTCCATAGTAAAGACATTGCAATAAATCAATTAAACGCTATTATTATTACATATTCAAAAAGAGCAATACATATAACAATAAATATTTATGTACACACGTAAAAATTGAAGGTATGTATCCTATATGTATGTAGTACAAAGTTATTTGAAAAAAAAGTCAGTTAGAGATTTTTGTTTAGCAGATGAAATTCTAGACTTAGCTGCTGTGTTCCTCCATTTCTTGATCCCCAAAATGTCCATAGGTGTTGAGGTTGAGTTCTGCTCGATGTACTGAAGGGCAACATCAAAAGCGTTCTTGGCGTCGGTGTGTGAAATCCGAGTAGGGGGTTCGTCATCATCACCGTCCGAGTCCCCGTTCTCAGTTTCTTCGCCATTATTTTTCAATACAGCGGCAATAATTTGGTTGTCATCGAGCACTTCACTGGTTTCACAGTCTTTGTCACATTGGGCAATCCACTCCTCAACTTCACTGGTATCGACATTCGGTTGTACAATTTGTAGATCTTTCACGATTTCCTGTGTGTCGTTGTTTTGCCTATTTTCCATCTGGTTACTTTCGGTCATAACTTCCGGCCAAAGCTTACGCCAAGATTTTTGCAGTGTGTCAGGTTTCAGTTCCTGCCATGACTCAGCAATCGTATAGATAGCACCTTTCATGTTGAGGGATTTCATAGCTTCAAATAAGTTACAACCATCTTCAGACTTCTCTAATATTGAGTTTTTTTTTTTTTTAGCGTGTGGCCTCCTGAGAGGCCGAGTGCAGGTCTTTCTAGTCGACGCCCGTGGGCGACCGGCGCGTCGGAATATTGAGCAGATATACTTTCTGCGATATCGCCTTTTTAACCATTCTATCACTCCCTGATCCATTGGTTGGATAAGTGATGTGACATTTGGGGGAAGGAAGCTGGCTTGTATATCCCCTTTCACTAAATCCTCCTCAGATGGATGTGTTTGTGCGTTATCCAACAGCAATAGAGCATGGACCGGGAGCTTTTTTTCTTCCAAGTATTTTTCAACAGAAGGAACGAACTCGTCGAAAAACCAAGATTTAAAAATATTGCAGTCCATCCAAGCAGATTTTTGATTCCGGTAATAAACGGGCAAGGAAGATTGGTTTATGTTTTTGAGTGCCCTCGGCTTCTTAGATTTACCAATAATAAACAGGGGAAGCTTGTGTATACCATCAGCGTTGCTGCAAGGAGCACAGGTTAGCCTATCTTTTTTAAATTTTGTTCCTGACACGGTTTCATTTGATGCAGCGAGCGTTTTGTTTGGCAGCATTTTATAGTGTAGCCCTGTCTCATCTATGTTATAAACTTGGCAGGGTAAAAGTTCTCTTTCTTCGACAATTTGTTTAAACTTTAAAGAATACTCTTTTGCTGCCTCGGCATCAGCAGATAGTTTTTCACCAGAAATTGACACAAACCGGACACCATGACGGGTTTTCCAGCGGTCAATCCAGCCTTCACTAGCTGCGAACTCACTTCCGGTTTCTAGTTTATTATGTAAAGCTATTGCCTTTACTTTTGTAATGGGCCCAGATATCGGGGTTCCTTTTCTTCTCTCTTGACAGAACCACATCCACAATACGTTGTCAAGCACTTCAAGTTTAGGCTATTTTAATGTTTTGTGATTTTTAAGTGCGTTGTCACCATCTATCGACACTGTATATGATTCAATATCTTTCCTGTTTTTTCGCCAATCTTTTACTGTCGTAACGCCTACATCGAGTTCCTTGGCAATTTTTTGGAGTGATTCCCCTTTGTCCAGTCTTTGTAGCACAGATAATTTGTCATTTAATGAACGAGTAATGTGTTTACGTTTCACTCCTGACATGATGAAAAGACGGAGCACAAGTGATAACAGCAATAGTTACAGTTCAACTGAGACAAAAGGTTGGGATGGCACGCTCTGTGTTTCCCACATGACGCCGTGCGGGCGGGCGCCAACCCTTCCCGCCCGTTATTCAGTACTCATCCCCTCCCCAGCACGGTCGGATCAACCGGAGTGGCGGACCAGCCGAGGGCGGATGAGAGGGGTTCCACTGTACTCGCAAAATGCAATTTAGATTGAAAAGACTTACAAATTGCAACTTAGATTGAAAATACCTACAAAATGTAGTGCTGTGGTTTTCAGATAATTTGGATATAGGGGGAGACAATTAACAAAAACAGCGCGGGAACCTTAAAGAGGAAAGGAAATACTATATAATGAAAAGAAAACAAGAAGTCTGACCGCTCGAAGAATGAAGGACCAGGTAAGATGAGACAACGGCCAATTAAGGTGGGAAAGTGAAAGACTCCCTAGGTCTCAGATACTCTAATACCGTCGGGGTCGGGAAAGAACGATAGTTGACCAAGGGAAAGAAGAAGGCGAGGAGCCTGGCACAAGTAAGTAGAAGCAATGCCGGACTCAGCTGGGGTCCCGCGGTCGCCAACCCACGGCCCACTAGATGTGAGCCCCTGGAGGACCACTCGACCCTATTCGCGAACTCAATCGAATGTAGGTGGCAGGTCGGTCGCGACAAAATGGTGGACGCAATGGTGATAGACTTGATTGATGTATTGAATATTGTTGGGGATTCTAGGCGGCCTCTCGTTGAAGGACAGGCAATTTTAGATGCCAAACACATAATTATGTTTGGGAGAGTAGCCGAAAGAGAATATTTAGTGAGACTTGAAGCTTTATGCTTACAAACCAGTAATTTGAAGGGAGTTTCTCACCAGATTAAAATTGAGATTCGATCACCAGTTGCCGAGAAAAAGTTAATTTGTTCGTGTACCTGTAAGGCTGGAAGTTCAGGAAAGTGTAAGCATGTAGTCGGTACATTGCTTTACATATTTCGGTAAGTAGATGCATTTAAATTTAGAAGATATAATACTGTTGAAGCCGATAAATCGAAGAGTGAACAAGTTGACTGTATTTGTTTTTTCTTCTTTTCGTAATAGGCACACAATTGAAAACTTGGAAGACCTGGGCTCCACAGATTTGAAGCAGCAATGGGGCAAGTTAAAGAAAGACAACTACATGTATGACAAAGCGATTCCTATAAATAAATTCTGCCACATGGGAAGATCAACTGTCAAATCGACCCTCCAAAGTCGCCTAGTCGGTAGTGCAGGCGAGAATAATATACTGGATATTCTACTTTCTGAGGCACAGGGATCCGAGCTGGATCTTACTTTGCGTTTAAGGGAGACTATTGCTACTACTACTACTATTCAAGTCTCGAGTGGTGATGATTTGCTACAATTATCCCTATGCCATAAACTTTTAGGCAACAACAACTTGTTGCCACAATTTAGTGCTATGGTTGATTTTGATGCAGAACTTCAAGATGACATTGCTCAATTTTTTAATGAGAATGTAGCTCTCACATATGAAGACAGTGTAAAATTATGTTTGACTCTCTTACCCAATCTGGAGAAATTTGGAAGAATGCAAGAAAAGTAAGATTAGCTGGTACTACTTGTTACAGTGTTTTACTTGCAGCACAAATAAAAGCCCTGACTGGAATTTAAAAGTGAGTAGGCTGTTCAAAACTGATTTCAAGGGACACATGGCAACTGTGCATGGGAAAAAATTTGAACTAGTAGCCTTAGAAGCTTATGAAATTGCTTTTAAAAATAAAGTGGAACCGGTGGGTATTATTGTTCCTCCAAGTGTCCCATGGTTAGGTGTAAGTCTGGATGGTGTGGTTAGATCACTCTGTTGTGTAGAGGTTAAGTGCCCTCTAGCAGGTAAAACGCAGACTGCAATTGATGTAGTGCAGGGCCTAAAATATTTAAATGGGTCGATTGAGGAAAATACTTTATCCTTAAAGACAAATCATCAATATTATGGTCAGGTGCAGCTGCAAGCATTGCTTTGTTTAAGATTTTTGAAAACCATGAGGAAAGGAGTGGGAGAGTAGAAGTACACACGTGGTGGCCAGCTGCGCTGCGGTCGGTCTGAATAAGTAGGGTAAAAATACTCAATAACACGCGTTTGATGTGGTACACTTTTTATTTTTCGGTTATAATCGGTAAATGTAGACCCTAAAATAATGACAGTGTTATTTTTAATTGTATACATGTATAACTGTGCGATACACGTGATCTAATTTGTGTGTTCCACTAGATTTTATGTGTCAATTGCATATTATCAAGCATCGGTTGTCTGCTGGTATTTGTTTTTGAGCAGTTCGAGTTATGGCGCTGTTACGTTTAAAAAGCTATATTTGATTTTGCTCACTGTACCATAGACTCTAGAAATTATTTTCTGCTTGGTAGGGCAAAGGGATGAGTTTAACTTGTATTAAAACTCTGGGGAGACAGGAATTGCTTGATTTGTTGGATGGTTAGCAGGTAGGTTTGGTGTTGAATATCGGACTGGTAGCAGGTTCTTTCAGAGTAGATATTTACCCTGCGAAGTCAAATTAGGCCTATATGACTCGTAGTGGAATGGCTCGGATATCGCAGAGTGAGGTGATGGTGGTTGGTAGGGAAATGAACTAGGGAGCGGGGAAGGATACCTGACTGATGAAGCTTGGCTGTCGTGGTACGGCTTGGTTCGGCGAGACTGTACTTGGCTGTCTAGGTGCGGCTTGGCTCGGCGTAACAGTGAACAGCCCGTCCTGTCGTCAGTGTGTAGAGTTGAGTGGTCCAACCCGCTCCTGTTGACCGTATTTATTTGGTATCGTCCCCTTTCGGCTATTGCTATTTGCATCTTTTGGAAAGTGATGAAAACTTATATCCGCAGCCCTCTTATACATCGACTTACAGCCGTGAACTGAGCAATATACTTTGCTTTTACTCATTTTGCACTCTATCAACGAGTAAAACTTATTACTTATGTATAAAGACACGAAGAATTTACCACGATGCAAGGAACCATAATACAAACAGTCACCACGTGACAAATGTACCCTACTTGGTGAGTTTCTCATTATTACCGCTAGATGTCATAATCAGATAGCTGGAGTTGCCAATAACAATTGATGTTTCTTTCTTGTAAATAGCATTTTACTAGCTTTTCTTATAGGATAGTTGATGTAAACAGTAACTTAGAGTAATTATTGCTACATTGTATCCATAAATAGGCTAATTTATAAAATAATAAAAAAGTGATATTGTTTCAAATGCTTTATTTATCATAGAAGTACAATGTGAATGTAATAATATCATGTAGGTCATACCACAGAGCATCCCCATCCCCCAACAGTTTAGCTTAAGATGAGTCATCATGCAGCGTGGTTTCACTTCGCTGCACGTTTGATACATTGAAAAATGGCTGCAGTCATAACAAGATAAACTCTTGTTTTCATCTGAATTTTCTAGAAGGCGTTGTTGTGTACGACTGAATATCAATTAGGAACTCATGTAGTATACGTTGCCCGGCGCCATTAAAATCCGAAAAATTTACTATAGAAATGGCCAATGTTACTAATATACAGGAGTTGAATATTTTATCGATAGAGTGTTACTGTATTTTTTCAGAGTGCCAACATTGTTTCCAGACCAATGGTTTTCGCCTAGGCCAATAAAGGTTAGGTAGCGCGGCCCTGCGCGTTAGGCTAATATAAACACCCCTGGTTTTTGTTACGCACAGTGGGGGTAGTCATGCATCAATACTCTTTATCCAGGCCAATGGTTTTGCCTAGCAGCACAATCAGTAAGTTGGCAGCAAACATGATGACTTGCTTTTTGATAAGTTTATTACTTGAAAGTTAATGTTGACAATTTCCTTATTTTGGAAGTGTTTATGCAGTGTTTGTCAATGGCAAATGGCTTTAATAATGTGGCAGAGTAATTACAAACCATTTTCAGAGCGCTACTAAGTAAAATAACGCACTTTCGAAACGGGCAACGGATGCTACACGAGAGCCATCCAGGAAGATAAGTAGGATCAAGCCTAGAAAGGCGTAGCATTGCTTTGAAGTTCATAATCATACGAGTATTCAATTTATGATTAAATTTCTTTGGTTATGGACTATGGAGGAAAACCCATTCTCCATAAGAAGACTCAGATTTGTGAAAATAATTTACATATTGTACGTATTTATGAACGAAATACCACATTTTTTTTCTTAGGTCTACAAACATTACTATAATTTTGTTGGTGTACATAGCCTACCCCAGCATGGCAACATATCTGTACTTGGCAGAGTGACAGAAAATTCTATTAGGTTTCTCATGAAAAATAATAGGCTACGGGTACCAGCCTATTTTCTTTCACTCGGGTGCATTCTAACTAGGTACGCAAATTGTGTACTGTATATGAACTAGTAGGCTAATGTATGTTAGAGAGAACTTGTTGATTATAATCTACTATATACTTGGGGGCGTGGTGGCGCAGCGATCAAGCTGTTGGCCTCTCGCCAAGGTGGACCAGGTTCGATTCCTGGTCAATGCATGCAAGATATTTTTAAGTGCAATGCCATGTCCTGTGGTTCGGATTCAATGTAAAAAGAAGGTCCCGTGGCTCATGATTGCGAGATTAATGGTCACGTAAAACTACAAGCTTCCTTCCTTTACTATACATTGTTTTACTAGTGATTTGGTTCTTCTGGTCTAATTTCTGAAATTGGCACCGTCTAGGCCCAGGGAGGCACAAGGGGGGCAAATGCATAGGGGTCCGTAAGCAATGAGGGCCCATTAGTGGTGCACGTTAGTTTCAGTTTATTGTAGGTACTTTTGTATTATGTAAGATGTTAAAAGTTTAAATTAAACTTTTAATTAATCTATCAATACGGATATCTACAAGCATTTGTACTATCAATGGCAAATGTATTTAAAGTCTAATAACAATGACCGCTGCGCCACCACGCCCCAGTCTAATAACACTTTGCATCATTAGGACGGGGGGGGGGGACCAACGTTTTAAGGAGTGTAATATTAAGGTCACCTACATAAAACATTTTTGGACGTACATGGACCTGATCTGCAACAAGAATACATGCATTTGCTTAATTTTCTGAGTGATGCAGCAGGTAAGCTATAATGAAATATAATAATCCTAAAAATGAAATCAAGCCTATTGGAACCATGGATGTGGCAGTAACAAGAACCAGAATGAAATCAGGAGAGTTAAAATACATTAAATTTGTTGAAGTAATGTCACAAACCAGCAAACTCATGTTAACGTGTGCATGCACAGTCTACTCCGATATCATTAGCGACATGCTCTGGCTACTGGTGTAGCCTATGAGACTACATGATTATAGGCCTACATTTCCACTAGCAGCATATCAGTAGGTGAATTAAGAATTATTTGTAAGAAGTCGAGAGCTTGTTCATCCTATTTTCAGATCCAATTTAACCTGTCACATAAACGTTATGGTGAATATTATAGATATGGTAACCTTAAGTTCAGGAATTGTTATCCATATGCTGCTACATTCATGAAACGATCATGCAACTTTAGTGGCTAAAGCAGGGGCATTAATTCATAGAAGGTAACTCGAATGGCCTAGGCCTAACCTAAAAATTAGTTAGTTATTGAGGTTTTAAGGGGCGGAAAACCTAAAAATTACAAGCAACGTGAAATTAACAAAGTTGTTCATTGAGCGACACCACTATGCATTCATCATCAGTTTAGTCTCCCAGTGGATCCATTGTTATATTAAGTTGTATTAAAATTATTTTGAAATAATGAACGAAACACGTTTAAACAACTGTCATTTCGTGCCATCTCTCCGTTTCTATTTACAGCTAGTTTATATGTAGCGCTTTACTTCGCTGCTGATACAGCGCTCAAATTCTGCTTTAGAAAAAACACACCCACAAACTGGGTACTAGGTACCAGTAGCAAAAGCCTCCTTAGTCATACTTATCAACACTAAGAATAGGAGCTGAAAGGTTCACTACTCCTGCAATAATAGTCATTACAGAATCCATGTATGGAACCATATATAAATTGATTCTCCCTTTTAATACTTTAAATATTTTCATCCTCTGAATTGTTCTTTCTACATGCACTCTAGCTGCAGCTATGTCAGCAGTTCTGAGTGCATCCTCTGTTGACAATTGCTGATTCTTACCAAGAAAGGGTGGCCTGATCAATTGTATATTCCTTTCAATGCACTCACTCTCTATCAAAAATCCTTTATCGACCATTACAGCATCCTGATAAGGTAATAACATGCCTAATAAATTGGATTGCAAAAATATTTCTTTGTCTGTAACCCTTCCACCATACACTTGACTTACAAAAGTTACTAAACCTGATGGTGCAACACCAACAAGTACTTTCAATGTGTAATCGCCTTTGTAATGAGAGTAGGACATCACACGACACTTTAAACACTTATTTTTCTCCACGGGAATTTCTGTACAATCCAAAATAACTCTAGTATTCTGAAAATGTTGAAAACATATAGGCATCCTCTTCATAATCAGATCTTTCTCCAGCCATGGAACAGCTGTTTTTAGTGCCTCATGTAATAACTCTACTGTTACATGGAAATAGTTTTTACATGTATTAGCTGTGACCCCAAATAGAACAGCTAAACACCTAAAAGAAAGATTAATTTTCAATTTCACGAACACTAAAATGATACGCTGTCTTAATGACAAGGTTAGTGGTTTGGCACTCTGTCTTTCTAATTTTCCTGTAGCAACACATATATTATCTAATAATGTAACCAATGGGATACCAGTAAATGCATTAATTTCTCTATTTGTTTTCATCATGTCCTCTAAAGTTATTTTTCTACAATCATCAATTACACTTGGCGTTACTTGTATCCCTTTATCTTCTACACATTTCCTTAGAGTGGGATCTTCCACCAGAGCTGCAAACATCTCCTCTGCCACAGTCTCTGTGTCTTCAGTTACCACTTCACTGTCTTCAGTTGGAGATGGTGGTGCCACAGCTTCATGTCTATGTTGCACACGTGCATCCCTGGCCTCTGCCTGTAGTTACAGGGGAGAAGATATCTTCTTATCCAATGATCTCAGTGGCAATTTCTGAGAGGGGATGGCGCCCTTCTTCAGGTATCTTTTACATGCTCTCACATCTGAAAGTAAAATATATTTATAATTCTACTGCAATATTATAACAATCTTATGCTTATTAATAATACTACCCTACTGGAAGTAGCTTGTGTAGTCCACTTTAAGAAGAATATGTATAAATAATGTAGCCTAATCCAGTGTATGAAGGTTATCTTTCCACAACTGGGACGTAATTAATATGTATGAAAGAAATAAACAGGTCATCTACAGTACACGTACAAAGGAATGTTTACTAACCTGGATAAAAATAATCCTCCTTTGTGAAATGCAAACCGCATACAATCATATATTTAGAAATCGGATTTGCGATGCGAAGTACTCGACTCCATTCCTTCTTTAAACCTTTCTCTTTAGGAAAGTAATGCATTGATATGCCTCTTGTTGCCTTTGAAGAGCACTGTGGAACTGAACAATATCTATTACTCATTTTTCAGCCTCAGTTATTATGCAAAAGTTGAAAAAATGAGAGAAGATCACACACGTCAACAAAAATCGCAGGTTAAACAGCTGTTTGTTAATATTTCTATCACCATTCCTCTAGTTCCAGCTAAGCGGCAGCACCGTCGCTTGAGTTCGCGAATATTGTTTTCTGTCACTTAACTGTTTACACGAGCATAATATTCCTATGTAGACACTTATCAATGACACAACATTATGAGATAACCTTTTTAGCCTACTTTCGATTTTTGCAAAAAATGAAAGTAGACTTATGAGATCAATACAGGGCGAAAAATGGTGTGTCTGTCTGTGTGTGAGTCTGTGTGTGAGTGTGTGTACTCTGAATATCTGCCCCCCCCCCCCCTATCAATTCCAACACGGTCAAACCGAATTGAACAAAATTTGGTACAGAGTTAGCACTAGTAAAGGGCACCTCAGTGTCATGTTTTATATCGCCGCCATCTTGACGGAAACGTAATGGCGGCCACCCAAATGTAAAATGCTTAAATCAAATTACGACCAAACTAATCATCTGATCTCTACCAATTTTTGCAACGTTATACCCTTACGTATGAGGAGTTTTTTTAACCAAACTACAAGGTCATCAGCCAAATAATTTGCGGATGGCGGCCATGTTTGTGTGCAAATTGATTTCCCCTATCTATTCAAACACGGTGAAACCGAAATGAATGAAGTTTGGCACAGAGGTAGTACTAGCAAAGGGCACCTCAGTGTCATGTTTTATATCGCCGCCATCTTGTCGGAAACGTAATGGCGGCCACCCAAATGTTAAAAGCTTAAATCAAATTACGACCACCCTAATCATCTGATCTCTACTAAATTTTGCAACAGCATACCTTTATGTGGTAAGTATCTTTTAACCAAACGACAAGGTCATCAGCCAAATAGTTTATAGATAGCGGCCATGTATGTGTGCAAATCGATTCCCCTATCAATTCAAACACGGAAAAACCGAATTGAACGCAATTTGGTACAGAGGTAGCACTTAAAAAGGCAACTCAGTGTCATGTTTTATATTGTCGCCATCTTGACTGAAACGTAATGGCGGCCACCCAAATGTTAAAAGATTAAATCAAAGTACGACCAACCTAATAATCTGATCTCTACCAAATTTTGCAACAACATACCGTTATGTGAGAAGCGTTCTTTGACCAAGCTACAAGGTCATCAGTCCAATAGTTTGCATATGGCGGCCATGTATGTGTGCAAATCGATTCTCCTTATCAATTCAATCACGGTAAAACCGAATTGAATGACATTTTGTACAGAGGTAGGACTAGCAATAATATCTGTATAACACGTTGTATTTCAACAAGCTACTACAACCAACATTCAATTAAACTCCTTGAGAAGGACAAAGAGATATAACAATACCCATGCATTTAGGAGAAAGTAGGCTATATGTTCTTTACTGAACATCTTGTTTTTAATAACTAGATTCTCTGTGAATCATAAATACTAACAAGACAAATTACAAAAATATAATAAACAATAACAATTATAAATATTAGTACCATATATAAATTTGTATGTATGTATTCTTTATTGTCGGACAGATAGACTCCACTAGTGGCAATATAATAATTAACAATAGAATTTACAAGTATAAACAAAACTAAAACAGCAAACACGAACAAAAATAGAAATACACTATCATATATCAACAACCTCAACCATACAGACACACACTCAAACATACCTAACCAGCCGCGGCTCGTGGTGTTGGAGCTGGGGAAGGCTCAGCACGTAGTGGCAAAATGCTGGTATAACGCATTATAGGACACCCACATACACGGCTGCAGGATCTTCAATTTCACGGTGAAAGGTGGGGGAGCTCGGAACAGACTTACAGATTGGCACCATTATGTTATTTTATAAAGCATTTTTTCCCTAATTAAAATGAATGTACTTAAGTTACCTAGTTTCAACATTCAGGAAGAGGCAATGCATTCCGTTTCTAATTTAACCTACTCCCCATTCTAATTAGTCCCGATCAGAGGAGTCTGTTTCACGGTTGTACACTACCAAACAATTGCAATTTACTTACCACTGTGCTTACCAGCTAGAACAGTAAGGGAATTGATCTGTAACATAGTCCGAAAGTGAACCCGATCTTGAGGGATACATGGAAACAAATAAACACAATTGTAGATATTAAGAGCAGTGAAGCTACTTGCTATTACTTTATACAAACACATGACCTTTAATTCATAGGTTTGTAAGTGAAGTCTGCCCTCCTCTCCTTTAGAGCTGCAAAGTGGTCAATGACAAGCTCATTGAAGTTCGGTGACTCCAACAATTCCTTTTCTGTGGAACACATTGCAAGTGCACAGTCGGCCTTCCTTCATTGTGTTTCGTAAAAATGTTTTCACTCGTTTTAGGGTATAGAAACACCGCTCTGCCTCTCCTGTGACCCTTCACAATCAGCCTAGTATCGTGGTCGAGATTTTTGCCCGATACGCTACTAACTGAATTCATTGTCTTGTAGACATACACTTACCACTACTGTAGCTGGGGTTGCCAGACGTTCCGTTTTGCCCGGAACAATTCCGTTGTTTCTTGTTTTGTTCCGCGTTCTGTTTTAATCTTTAACGGAACGCCAAATATTCCGTTTTTTGGTTAATTTGATAGAATATTCAATTTTGCACCAATTTTCAAATGTCCCGCTTCGGAATCGATTGTAATATCTAGCATGTTTTCTGGTGATACAGGTGCAAGTTTGAAAGAGAAGATGACTTCTATGCCTGTGTTAGATAGATGGATACATGTTATAGATATATTAGGGGCAACAACATTAAGGAGTATCGTAGTCCTTGTGAAGTTAATACTCAGCATTTCCCCCTCCAATGCATTTACGGAGAGAGTTTTTTCTGTCATGAATATCAATTGGAGAGATGATAGAAACAGAAGCTCCATTAGTTTGATGAAACAAGAATTGTTCACATATTGCAATTATGACGAAAATTGTAGTGAATTTTATCAGAAGGAACCGGTACTTACAAATAAAAGATGTTTGCAAAGGTTCGTTCAAATGAAAAGCATTTGTAAGTTGCTGGTGCCATAGGCCTATATGATATGTGTATTTGATTATGCAATGGTTATTTAATACATGAAAATGAAAATCCACAGCCTGCTTCCAGTCTCCGACCGGGTCAGGAATGGAATGAATGAAGCCCCATATAGCGGCGAGGATATGGACTGTGCCGGCTGCCGAGGCCTGACGAACTCCTCGGGGCAATGATGAAATGAATGACAGATGAAATGAAATGATAGGGGAGAGTGTTGCAGGAATGAAATTTTGACAGGGAAAACCGGAGTATCCGGAGAAAAACATGTCTGCCTCCATTTTGTCCAGCACAGATCTCACATGGAGTGACCGGGATTTGAACCACGGACCCAGCGGTGAGAGGCCGGCGTGCTGCCGCCTAAGCCACGGAGGCTTGCTTTATGTGTATTATTTATTACAACGTTTGTCGACCTTGATTATAAAAATGCAATGGCAACCCTAACTCTAGTCCATAACACGCAAATTAAGACTTGCCACTGACAAACAACATAATTAATGAACTAATTAAGTTAAGTGCGAACACTTGTTTACAAATACGCAGCATGGGCGGTGGCATATTTTAAACAGAATACTTCCCTTAAGTCTCGGTAGATGGCTCTACTACCCCTTGCCACCTCATGGTGCTATCTGGCGGAAATATTTTAGTTATTATACTTTAAGGGATACCATTTGAGTTCTCAATAATGATTATCACTTATTAGTCATATCTAACTGTTTCTGGTAACTTGTCATTATTAATTCTTCGGAGAGTGAAGGAGGGAAAGTATAAACTTTCATGAGAGTGGTTTCAGTCTCCTTGAACAACTTTGAATGCATTCCACAGAATAAGAATATCTTGTCGTCGTTGGCAAGCCTGGCTTAGGCTGTAGTCACCTGAGCCTACAGCGATACAATTGAAACGAATGGAGCTTTCATAACCACGCCTCCCGTCCCTGTTACATAGGAAGGAATAGGACATCGAAGGCGCAGCCTAACGGCGCTACTATCCATCTGAAAAACATTCTTTATCAACAGTTCCAAATATATTGACTCGTGACTGAATGAATTGAGTGAAATTTATATATGTTTCCAATCAATATAAATTATAAATTCCTCAATTAAATACGGTATGTATATTTATAGAATCTTTCCAGAGTGGCTCCGCCTAAGAGCCTTTAATGACCAGCCGCGCCTGTACCTAACTCTAGCATTCATTCATACAACCCCTTTGTTCAGGAAACATTAAAAATTATTACAGAAAAATCAAAACTATCTACGGTAAACAGAAAAAGGCAAAAACATAAAAAAAAGAAGAAGAAAGTTCAGAAACTGGAAAAAAGCAATACAAGAGTGACATTGGAGGATCTAGATAACAGCAAACAAAAACAAAAAATACATTACGGTACTTCAGTCGCTCGTCCATTCAATCAAAAAAATAAATTAATCAACCATTCATTCAACCAAATATTCAATCAATCAATCAATCAATCAATCAAACGCAAATGGAATATTTTACAGCCCACTTGAGATGTTTCTCATAACAGTTGACAGAGTGTCGAAGTGAATATCAGTAGCACTTTTACTGTCTATCAAGCAGTATGTTGACTGCAACCGGATCAGACATGAATTTTTGTGCACATTAACTCTCGATCTGACCCCATCGAACATGAGCTCCCGTCTAGTGGTTCTCTGAGGGACGTGAAAACCCAAGTCAGCTAGCAACTGATAAGAGTCAATACCGCCATTTACGAGCTTCCAAAGGAATCTCACGTCACCCAGTGTGCGCTGACTGCTCAGTGGTGGAAGACTGTACACGTTGCAATAACTCTCATACTCAGCTCTATGGTACGATCGTCCACCCCTGTAACAGAGCCATTTAACAAATCTCTTTTGCACACGTTCGATGGCGTCAATTTTATTACTGTGAAAAGGATTCCAGATAACACTACAGTATTCTAATTTAGGCCGAATGAGTGACAAATAATTTGGATAGAGTTATGTCCGAAAAATAATTTAAACAATTTCTTTTTAAAAATCCCAGGATCCGGAAACTTTCACGAAATATTTTTGAAATATGTTCATCGAACGAGGAAATATTTGTGATTGTCACCCCTAGATCCTTAATGGTTGACACTCCCCCTAGCGTTTCATTATTGACACAATAATTAAACCTGGGTAGGAGGTTACGTTTCAATGAAACTGACAAAACTTTACACTTTTCAGTATTCAGTTTCCATGTTTCACACCATTCACTGAGTTGGTGTAGGTCTTCTTGCAAAAACTCACAGTCATTTATAGTTTTGATGGGCAAATACAGTGTAAGGTCGTCAGCATACATCAGGCACCTAGAATTATGAATTATACAAGGGATCATCATCATCATCATCATCATCATCATCTTCATTTCCCCTTTTCCAGCAGTTTGTCTGGCTGCGTGGCTCAGGGGTAACGTTCTCGCTTACTGAGCCCAAGGTTGCAAGTTCGAAACCTGGCGCAGTCAGCTGGCATTTGAGGGTGCGCAAATGCGAGGGAGCCGTGTCAGTTGATTTACTGGCACGTTAAAGATCCCCTTCAGGGCAAAATTCCGGCACCCCGGCGTTTCTAAAAGCCAGTGTAGTTAAAAGGGACGTAAAACCAATAACATTATTATTACCTTTTCCAGTTGACACTGGGTGGGGGCAAATATGGTTCCTCTCCACTTTGTTCGGTCGTTCCACCATTCCTCTTCCGACACAGTGTTCCAATCCAGGTTCCGTGTTCTAATACTATTCTCCACCGAGTCCATCCAACGCGTTATTGGTCTTCCTCGTCCTCTCTTCCCTGTCATCGGTCGTTCCAGGGCTCTTCTTGGTAGCCTTACTTCATTCATCCGTTCGACATGTCTAAACCATCTCACTCTGTTTTGCTCCAGTTTGTCGTTTAGTTTCTGTACTCCCAGTTCTTTCCGTATATCTTCATTTCTCACTCTGTCCCTCCTCGAGGGATATCATTCACAAAAAGTATAAAGAACAGAGGGCCCAATACAGAACCCTGATGGACACCGGAAGTAACGTTAACAGATTTAGATTTATTATTATTAATTATAACTGATTGGATTATATTTGAGAGGTAGCTTTTGAAAAAACATAAAAGATTACCAGTTATACCAAAGCTTGAAAGTTTATGAAGCAGTAGGTTGTGATGTACGCTGTCGAAAGCCCTAGAGAAATCAGTATAGATAACATCAGCACTACCACGGTTATTCATAAAGGTGGATACATCATGAGTGAAAACTGCTAGGTTGGTAGCAGTGGATGGCCTAGGAAGGAAGCCGTGCTGCAGTTCAGTGATGAATGGTGACACGTGGGCGTACACTTCGTTCCGAACAATTGATTCAAAGACGTGTGAAAATAGATATTAGTGATACTGATCTGTAATTTACTACTTTCTGCCTGGAGCCTTTCTTTAACACTGGGGGGATATGTACTGATTTCCAGTAGTCCAGAAACACTCCTACACTGATGCTTGGTTGAATAGAATGTAAAGTGGACGAGATAGCTGGTGGCATAAAGATTTAATTATTTCTATAGGAATGGCATAAGGACCGGGAGACTTGCCAGAGGATAGATTACCTGTATGCAATTTATTCTTGATGCTGTCTTCGGAAATATGGAAGTAAGAAATGCTGTCGTTACTAGATGGTGGCAGATCAGGTAAGGGTGGCGGTATAGTAGAATTTACCGGAAGGAATAAGGTTTCGAAATAATCAGAAATAGCTCACAGGCAGAGTTTGCATCAGTACTGGTACGTCCGTCGTACTCGAGTGAGACCGGTAATATGGTGTTCCTAGATCTCTGCTTAATGATGGACCATAGTCTGTCCGGATTAGATTTAACACTAGAGTCTATCTCTTCCAGGTAGGCGTCATACTTGCGGCGCTGAATTTCTTTGAATTCGGTCCTCCTGACCACAAATTCAATTCTATGGCATTCCAAAGAAGAGCGTAGCCATTGACGATGAGCCCTATTTTTCGATTGTAGTGCGCTGATTACATCTGCATCAAACCAAGGTGGGTAACGGTAGGGATTAACCTTCAAACGAGGAACTGCTTCTCGAACTGCGGACATCAATAGATCATAAAATATCTCGCAGTTCTCATTAATGTCATTCCTGATATCAAGAAGGGACCAGGGGCAATAATCCAGCAGAAGTTTCAGGTGGTTCATGTCTGCTCCCTTCCAGTTAAAAATGTCCATACGAGGTGGTTTTTGAAATAAACTGATGATGATTGAGTCATCAGTCTTTTGACTGGTTTGATGCAGCTCTCCATGCATCCCTGTCCTGAGCTAATCGCTTCATCTCTACATAGCTACCACACCCTACATCCGAGGCAATCTGTTTAACATATTCTAACCTTGGTCTACCCCTACAGTTCTTGCCCTCGACCCTTCCTTCCATAACTAAGCTTGCTATTCCTGGGTGTCTTAGTATGTGTCTTACTAACCTATCTCTTCTTTCCATTAGCAGTCGCCAGAAACATCTCTCCTCTCCCACTCGTCTTAATACCTCTTCGTTTGTAACCCTATCGACCCATCTGATCTTCATCATTCTCCTGTAACACCACATTTCAAATGCTTCAATTCTCCTCTTTTCTGCTGCACCAATAGTCCAAGTTTCACTTCCATATAACGCCACGCTCCAGACAAAGGCTTTCAAAAATGACTTCCTAATACCTAAATCTATATTCGATGTCAACAGATTCCTTTTTTGTAGAAATGCTTTCTTTGCCTGAGCCAACCTACTTTTTATATCCTCTTTGCTTCGTCCATCACTGGTTATTCTGCTTCATAAGTAACAGAAGTCTCCTACTTCCTTCAGCTTTTCACCTGCCAATTTGATCTCCATAGAGGTTTCTGATTTATTTCGGCTGCATTCCAGTATTTTTGTTTTACATTTATTAATTTTCATCATGAATTCTTTCCGTAAGACGGAGTCCATACCAGTCAAAAACTCATTCAAATCCTCAGGCTTGTCGGCCAAGATGACGATGTCATCAGCAAATCTCAGAGTTGAAATTATTTCTCCTTGAATCTTCACTCCCACTTTAAATTTTTCTCCAATTTCCTTCATTGCTTGTTCAATGTAAAGATTGAAAAGTATGGGTGATAAGTTGCAGCCTTGCCTTACACCTTTCTGAATACCAGCTTCTCTCTCATGTCCTTCAGCTCGAATGACAGCCGTCTGGTTTCTGTATAGATTGTATACCACCATCCTATCCCTGTACTTTATTCCAATAGATTTCAAAATGTCAAACAATTTAGTCCAATCAACGTTATCAAAAGCCTTTTCTAAGTCTACAAATGCCATGAACGTTCTCTTATCTTTCCTTATTCTACCTTCCAAAATCAGCCTAAGACTTAGCACCGCTTCCCTTGTTCCTACATTTCTCCTGAAACCAAACTGGTCTTCACCCAACTCCGATTCTATCTGGCTTTCAATCCTCTTGTAAATTATTCTAGACAGGATCTTTGAAGCATGAGTAACCAAGCTGATTGTACGGCAATCTTCACATCTGTCAGCTCCCACTTTCTTTGGTATAGGGATGATAACATTCTTCTTGAAATCAGGGGGTACCTCACCTGTCTCATAAATCCTACACACCAAGTGAAATAACCTGATCAGACCTTCATCTCCTATGCAGCGTAGTAACTCAATCGGTATATCATCTATGCCTGGTGCTTTGTTCCTGTCTAAGTCTTCCAATGCTCTGTCAAATTCTGATCTCAATATTAAATCTCCTTTTGCATCCTCATCAATTTCCTCCTCCCTTTCCATTACACGGTTCTCAATCTCCTTTCCCTTATACAAACACTCTATGTAAGATTTCCATCTCTCAACCTTTTCTTCCCTACCTGTTACATGCTTTCCATTTGTGTCCTTAATATTACAGCACTTAGTCTTCTTTTCCGCAAAAGTATTCTTAATCCTTCGATAAGCTGTGTCTACTTTTCCTAATTTCAGACAATTTTCTATACCTGCACATTTCTCTTTCAACCATTCTTCTTTCGCTTCCTTGCACTTCTTGTTGACCTCATTTCTCAGACGTCTTTATTCTGCTTTCCCCTTTTCATCTCTTACATTCTTGTATTTCCGCCTTTCATCCATCAATTCTAGTATATCCTGAGTGATCCACGGTTTTCTACCTATTCTTTCTTTCCTACCAATGTTTTCTTCTGCGGATTTTGTTATTTCATTCTAGTGTCATGAAAATCAATGTTCCATATTGGAGCACTGTGGTTGGATGGAATCCTCCCCGGTTTTAGTAACTCTACAGACTGAGAGATGTTAAAGAGTATTACTAAACAGTAGATCGAGGTAGTTTTGTCCGCGGGTGAGATGCGGGTTCAATTGATGCAGAGAGAATTCCTCAATTATCTCGCAGAAGAGAGAGTTCACTGCACTTTCAGATTGCTTTAAAGGTACGAGAGAAGGCCCTTCCTGATGTTCCCATGAGATGTCTGGCACGTTAAAATCCCCACACTATAGAACTGTATCCTTGTCCTTCAACAGAGCGTGCACCCTGCTGAGGGAGGTATGTAGCTGTTCCATGCGGTTTAACGAGGGTGACGAGGGTAGGTACACACAGTCCACGAACACACTAGAACTTCTTTGGATTTCCAACCAAGAATCTCACAATCACTTTCTAGGTCAGCTCTTCTCCTCGCACGCAACTGAGACTGCGTAGCAATGACAACACCACCCGCACGCCCAGGCCTGTCTCTCCTAAATATGTCATGAGTCCTAGAAAAGGCGAGTTCTGAGTCAAGAAAACTGTCAAAACGCCACGACTCATTTAAGACTAATATTGACATGTTATTAAAATCACTGCTGCTGAAATCTAGTTTGTCCAGCTTGTTGGCCACGCTCTGAGTGTTCTGAAAGAATATGGACATAGAACTGTTCGAACACGGACCTGGATTAATTTCTACATCACCTGACAGTAGAAGAAGCATGAAGACTGTGATCACCGTTGATGTTGATGTGACCATACCTCTCCTAGTTAAAGGGCTGGCTCCTTTTAGCAGCATGGCTGGCGACATTCCAGCAGCAGAGAAACAACAACAATTAAAACTCTGATTGGAGCACTTCCAGTTTACTGAAGCTTCATAATTCTTTTCACCATGCATGGACACTCACATCACTGCCACTCACAAGAAAAGAACTAGTTACGTGAAAGAATAACACAAGAAAACAGCACAAAACATGAGACCGAAACACAGGCACTTCACTCACCGACGCCATCTGGGCCAAAGCCCTTCTTACTGTTTAGGCCTAATTTTTGTTCTTTTGAGTCCTTTAGTTTCAAAATCATATGTTTAGTATGGACAATAGTTTCACAAATTGGTTTTTAATTTTTTAAATATGTGTGTTTAGTTTCAACAATTTATTTTAGAGTTTTGAATTATAATTGGTTGTTACTTAAAAATCAAAACACAATATTCATAGTTTTGTGTATTCTTTGTCTTCAGGCAGCCTCTAGATGGAGGAAAATATTAAAATAAACAAAATTGACAGTCGCTCGAGCAGTGGTTCCCAACCTTTGCCAGCTGACTCCCCCCTTTTCAGATACGGGCTTCTATAACATCTTCGATAAAGTGACTTGGAGGATATAGACCTAATCTAATAACACTACATAATGGAATAATTATTTCGGAAAAGTATGAAGTACGCGATTACATACTAACTTCACTATCGTGTTTGATGCCATTTCAGTGTTGCCTTAGTGATCGAGTTGACCGACTGAAAAGCATCAAACTTTCATATACTAACTTCATTTTAGCACAATACAAAACTCACACTTTTACAATAAATCCTTAAATTAGTCAACAAATGTCAATGAGAGGGTTGACACTGCTTTCTCTTAGTAGAGAATGTTTGGTTTGATATTTGACAGAACACAGCGGAGATCACTTGCAATATCAAGTCAAAAGGGCTGCTTTGCTTTTATGACTCACAGCGTTGAAAATCCTGTTTCGCATAAATATGTCGTTGAAAATGGGATGATGACACGCAATGCAACTTTGGCTATTTCAGGATACACTGCAAGACAGTTTACCCAAAAGTCACCCTGTCCTAATATTTTGGAATCATATTTTAGCTTTGAATGACATTTCAAATCTATGGCTTCTTCTTGAAGTTGTGCTGGCAGTGCTTCAATGTCCATGGCAAACGGATTTCTTGTTAACATCCAGGACCATTCATCCGTCAAGATATCGGGAAAGTAGAAGTTGAATTCTTGTGCCAGGGAATCCAAATGTGACTGAATTTGTACCTTAAGCTCATTACGATCACATTCATTTTCCGGCAAAATTTCATTAAGGCGGTGAAAGGATGAAAAGTCGTTCAACTGAAGCCGATGTTTCCATAACTGGTTTTTTTTCTCAGGAAAGCTCTGATGGCATCCTAAGCGAGCATAATATTGAAGTTTTTGCCTTGAAGCCAAGTTCAAACTATTCAAAGCTTCAAAAAAATCGGAAAGATATGCTAATGAGACGATACAATTGACTTCACTCAAGACTTCATACAGATCGTTCTTACCTTCATGAAGAAGAAAAGTTTCAACTTCAGACTTTAACTCGAACAACCGAACCAACATGTTCCCTTTTGATAGCCAACGAACCTCTGTGTGGAAAAGGAGAGTTTGTGATCGGCTTGAAGGTCAACACAAAGGGCTTCAAATAATTTTTGTCTGTGAAGAACTTGTCTTCACATGTCTGTTATAGCGACTTTTAGTGTGCTATTAAAATCTTGGGACAAGGTTTTGGTCGACAAAGCCTACATGTGAATTATACAGTGTGTTCCCGTGATGTTTGGATTTTTATCTTTGGTCAATTTTGCTCCTTACAACACAGCAAATTCCGTATTTCACCTCCAACCTCGCGGCCCCGCATAGGTTTGTGCCGACAGTTGGCAATTACCAATGCTTTTGAATGATTGATTTGGCGTGACAATCACTTGGAGAGATTCAAAAAATGTTTATTATACAAAATTGTTATATTCAAGTTTAAAAAAATGAATTCGGAAATCACTTACCCCCCCTTCCTACCCCGATAAAGCCCCACGCCCCCAGGTTGGGAACCCCTGCGCTAGAGGAAGTCAAACACAACTTGCAGGTCAACTAGTAGACTATAATTGATTTGATATTCCTGCTATATAATAATGCAAAACTAAAACCTATGGGCCGGGTTGCAACAGTGAACAAGAAGAAAACAATGTACCGGTATGTGTTTCAGGAATTTTAATAAGTTTTGTAATGAATTGCTACTTAAACTGAAATAACAGCATCTCAAGATATAAACTGATCTTGGAAGAATGGAAAATCAGTCACATGCAGTGCTTACTCATATTCATTCTCCTCTTCTCTAATTGTAGGTCTAATTGTCTTTCTTACGTTATCAGCACTAGATTTAAGTATGGAATTATGGGCAATTTGGCCAAAAATTCTATCCAACCAGTCGTCAGTCTTTTCACCTTCTTCCTTCTGTACACCCGAACATTCCATTACAGTTTCTAGAACATCATTCACTATTTCAAGTGCTGTTGCTATTGTATCGTCTGTAAAAGAACTTCCTACTCTTTTAAGTGATTCAGGAAAATCATTTTTGCTTTTTACCGATAATTGGACTATTTCATGAGCAATCATTGCACTTGCAAGGAAAGTATCAGTATATTCTGATATTTCCACAGATCTATTTGCAATATCTTCAGCAATACCCGATACAAAATATTCGGTTTCATGTTTTGGCTCATAATCAGGACCATGCATTGATCTACCCACAATTTCTTCTGCTATTTCAGCCATTTGACTTGTTTTATCAACATAAGCAGCAGATCCACACCTTTGTAGCATTTCCTCTGTTATCATCAATGCCAAGTTTCTGCTATCCCAGAGTGTGTCAAATTCACTTCCAGAATGCTTGGCTCTTCTCAGCAAGTCATATGCTATTAACCGGGCATAGGTTATATTCTCAGGAAATTCAGTCTGTATATCAGCTTGTAGACGAATTGAACTTGTGATGAGATCAAGAAAGCTTGTCGCTACATTAAATGCTGAACCTCTTTTCTGTGGAACTGTGTATGAATACAATCCTTTAAGGAATCTCTCTTCTGACAAGAAAGATGGCACATCATGAATATCTAGCACATCTTCTGGTAACTGTCCAAGCTGATCTTCTGCTTCAGCTGCCTCCAGTTTTATCTTTTCTTCTTCTGTTTTTATCTGTTCCATCTTTCTCTCTTTCCTCTCTGGCAAGTTTAATACAGCTGAATTTTCAATTTTGATGAGCTTCAATGGCTTTCCATAATGTGTTTCAACTTCTTCTATGGCCTTGAGAGTCTTTACTCCCTCTATCATTTGGCTGAAACAAAACAGTAAATAAATAGGTACATATAATTTAAATGTACATTGGCATCTCTGGGATGAAAACTTTGAGGGGTTTGCATGCCTAAGAGTAAAGAAGATTGAGTGATCTACCTCATTAAGTATCCATACATAATATCAAGCATTTTAGAAATATAACTTATTAACTTAACATTCCCAAGCAGAAGAAGAACTTACAATTTTGAAGTACTGTAGTTTATTTTTGACTAATTAATTATTTTATTGAATCCACCTTGTCAATACTACTGTATGCAGTATATGATGTTTATTATTATTTGACGTACCTTCTTCAGCGTTTAACATTAATAAAATGGATATCCTTTCAATAATTTTAATTTAAATAAAAAGTTCCAAAATACGTAAATAAAAGATTTTCAAACACTTAGAAGATGTTTCTAAACGGTGTCATTGGAGTTGCAATGTACTGTGGTGAAATTATAAACATTGATAGAGGGAATTGAGATTTCTATCTTCTAATAACTAACACTCTCTTGGCCTCCGCCCCCTTCGTTCACTGCCATGGTCATATGTCTGTGGTGAAGGGTCATGTGACTGCCTGGTACAAGTAACAGTTGAAAACACTGGTGTTCCACCTTATCAATACTGTAGCTTATATGAAATGTAATCTAAGAGAATACAATTATCCATACATAGGCTTGCCATATTTTTTGTGAGTGAAACCGGGACACATTAATATGGGATGGCCTTACCGAGGGATAAAATTAAAATTAGTAGCAAAATGGTGAGTTTTAAGCCTTTTTTAAAGCCTCGCAAGTGACGGGAGGAAGGAATCTGTCACCGAAAATTCTACACACCTTTTAAAAATAAAAAGGAATTTTTGCTACATCAAGAATATAATGTTTCCTTTTTAATGATATTGTTTCTGGTCTACCGTCTAGAAAGAAGTGTTAATAAAATTCAATTTAAAATACTTCATAAAATTATGTAATTGAGCAATTACTAAGTCTTATTATTTTTTGAAAAACTACAACTTTTGTCTAACTACAAAAACAATTACAAAAAAAGTTTTTTGTCAACTTAAAAAAACAATTAATTTAAGAGTTAACAAGATTACCCCATCCTCGCAACGCGCTGAATTAGCTGTTTGGGCTATTGTTTAGTGTCATTCGTTTGAATACTTCTGACCTCTTTGACGATATGCTCGCTAGTCAACGATATTGATTGTAGAAAATTAACCGATTCATAAAAGATTCTTAAACACATAAATGCATTACTTTTTACATCTTATAGCCGTTTTCCGGGACATTGATTAAACCGGGCGGGACACCGGGACAAGAACAAAATACCGGGACTGTCCCGGTCAAACCGGGACGGATGGCAAGCCTATCCATACATGTTTTGAGCCATAGGTCCTTCTTCAGCGAATACATAACAGTCTTGGAAAAACAACAACTATGAAATTTGATACAAGCGACCCAGAGCATTTAATCCTTAATCCATCGAATATTTCTACATATACTTTCTATTGGGAAATATGTATTATTTCCACATTCTGAATTTCTTCTGTTGCAAAAAGGATAAAATGTATGTCCTCCAAATGAAGTCATTGTCTCCGCACCATTGAACGATTCATAAGAAATAGCACTTTGATTGTACATCTATCCAAAAGGTGAGGTTGGTAAATAACATAGCACAGTTTATCATTTGTTACAACGTAATCCATATTGTATGACATCTATTTGTGTTTACCTTTTACAGTATATTCGTATTTTAGAAATTAATTTTTACATTTGTTGAATCGCAAGAAACCAATTTTTAGCAAAATAATTCTACTACGAAATTTATATTAATGGATTTTTATGCCCGATTGGCTTTGCATGACTTCCTACTGTATAGTTTCTTTAAGCATCTTTGTACCAGCTGTTTATAGCCTACTTGTGTTTTATGTATTTTTTAAACTTTCTGTTAGAATGTTATCAATAGTTTTTATATAGTACAGATTACATAGTTATGATGCAAACAAAAAGCACATCTGCTTAGAATGCAGGTCATTAGGGTTTGCACCTGAGGATGGTCTCAAATTCAAGTCTTACTAAACAAAGGTCAATAGGAAAGTATTGACGATACTACAGGTATATGCTCCCCAAAGAGGATGTAGTTTGGAGGAGAAAGAAGAATTCTTCACTGAATTGGAAAGGCATGTTGTTGAATTTAAATGCACATGTGGGAACTGACAGAACGAGGAATGTTTTGGGACCGCATGGGTATGGTGATAGAAATGAGGAAAGAGAACGTATGCTGGATTTTTGTACCAGGAATGATTTATTAATTCAGAACACTTGGTTCATGAAAAGGAATAGCCGATACAGTTGGGACGGGCAACATGGAACACTCATTGATTTTGTATTAACAGACAGAGAATTAGGAAGATTTGTGATTAATGCAAAGATAATACCAAGAGAAAGTTTGGGTGGTGATCACAGACTGTTATTAGTTGAATTCAAACAAATAAAAATTTGTAAAATATTTTCAAAAAAGAAACCGAATATCAAGATCTTGGAACTAGATAAGGGGGAGGAAAAGATGGCATTTCAAGAGCAGATAAGAAATAAGTTACCTTCATGTGACCTAGGAAGTGGAGAAGAAGAGTGGAACAAATTAAGACAGACATTTGTAGAAGCAGAAGTTGAGATGTGTGGTAAAATATCAGCAAAGGTTAGAGAAAAGGAGACACCATTGTCGACGAACCACATAAGAGCAGAAATAACGGACAGAAATAACATAAAGGAAGAACAAGATAAGGAGAACTAGAAAATATATGGAAAGTACGAGGATAGAATAGAAAGACTACATGAGCAGGGTTGTCTGAAAGTAGGCGTACTCCATATTTGTTTGTTTGACGGTGGAGGAAATGTTTTTATTTTACATGTTGGCAACATTTATTGCCATGTTCTACTCATTTGGTTTCTGTTTCATTTTGGTAATATTGGTGACCGTTAAGTTGGAGTTATAATCAACCATGTATGATCAAAGTCCATATAGCATTGAACAAAGATTGGTTGTTGCGGTTTGGCCTCACAAAAGACATCACACATGTGACACCAATGAAAGCGTTAAAGCAAAATTTACAGATCGCTTTGGTATTAATCCACCTAGGAATGCATAATGTTGGAGTGGAAAAAACTTGCATTTGCTACGGGCAGTGTGAAAGACCTTCCCTGAGGGGGTCGACCGATAAAACGGAGGGAAACGTGCCATGAAGTGGAGGCATCAGTGCAGCAATCTCCTTTAAAATCAACACGTAAAAGGTCTGCGGAGCTTGGCTTTCCTCGGACCACCGTGGTGACTCGCATGAAAGAAGATTTGAAATTGAAGGTTTACCGTCCAATGCATGTGAATGAACTGAGTGACGCTGACATGGATGCGCGGAAAGATGCGTTCTATTCCCAACGAGCGCGTGGTGCAATCCTCTTCACAGACGAGTGTGCTATCTACCGGAGTATGCATTCTTGGAATATTGTCATGTGTTGTAAGGTAAAACCCCGGTTTTACGAAGAGCTGGAGATAAACCCACCACACGTGATGGTGTGGGCTGGACTGAGTGTAGCACACATTTTAGGGCCTTTCTTCTTCGAAGACAATGTTAATGGACATTCTTACCTGGAGATGCTTAATGAGTGGTTGGTGCCACAATGGCAAGAAAATGGTATCGAAGACATTGTTGTCTTACAAGAGGATGGAGCACCAGCGCACTTTGCGATTTACGTGCGCAATTACCTGAATCAGACTTTTCCTGGCCGGTGGATTGGAAGAGGTTCTGCATCTTTACCAGCTCCCTTTGCCTGGCCTCCAAGAGGTCTCGATCTGAAGACACCAGACAATGCTCTCTGGGGTTTCATAAAGGATATCACACAATGCAGGAATTACGAGCAGCTGTGCAACACTCCTTCACCCCAGCGGCGGCTGGTGGTCTTAGTGCTTGGGAGGGCACACACAATAAATTATCATGCACAGTAAAAATTACTCGCTAGCACGCTAGGTGTTTGCCAATATCCATTAAATTTTGTCTCATTAGGGAAAATGTTATGTTGTACATTTAATATAATTTAAATGACCCTCTAAATCGCTAATTAATTCGAACTGTATAATAGCCTATCACTAAGACATTTGTCAAAAACTCTAGGCCTAGGTGAAAAACAAAATTATTTAATTGGTAACACTTGTCACAGAATTCCAGAAGAGACCTCTTTACGTAACCTTATTTATTTATTTATTTATTTATTTTTAACAGCATGTTCCATTACAATTAAAGTAATACTACATGCTATGTTTACAAAATGTTTACAATTTTAATAACATACATTTACCTATGTATTATTCATTATTGTTATATGGCTATTTGTTTGGTGATATATTGTTCTAGGAACTGTCTATATCTATTAACTTATTGTTTTATGAGCTACACCAATATTAAAAATCTGTTCAACTGCTTGACATTTTTTCTAAATCTATTAAATTAAAATATAAAATTATATTATAATATATAATGCTTCATTAGCTTAATTTTTTCGAACGTCCATTTTCAATGTTTATTTACCATATTGTCCTTAAACAACTGTCTTTCTTTTTCCAGCTTCACGCATGCAAATAACAAATGATAAACTGTTCGTTCTTCATTGCCACACGCCCACAATGGGCTGTCTTTTATTTTGAAACGAAAGAAATACGAATTTATCTTAACATGTCCTGTTAAGAAAGTATTTACATTGCTAGTTAATGGGAAGTTTCTTTTTAACCTATCCTTGACACTAGGTATGAATGATTTTGTCACTGCACCATTTGAAGTATTCTTCTTCTTTTATTGTAGGTTTGGAAATGGGCATAGCACTCGTGCACTGAACCCAGTTACAGCCCAAAAAATACTATTACACGTGAAGAGTATCCAATATTTGAACTAAAAATTTCTGGAAAAATGTAACACATACATACAAGGACACAGAAAGGTTCTAATCTTCACACCAAGCGACGTACCTTAGTGGCTTACTACTTTAACACAAACATGATATCGTCACACTTAAGGGTATGGAATTTAAAACTTAAGGGAGCATTCTTGCAGAAATCTAAGGAAGGCATGAATAACAGAAGGAATTGGAGAATGAAGGAGAACAGAAATATTGAGAGGGAGGGGGAAACCTAACGAACGTAACGTGTATAGAAAGGGGGCACGGTGAGTGTCATAAATAAGGCATTGAAAAAATTAAATTAAATTAAATGATTAATAGTACCGATTGCCATAGAACAGTCGCAGAGATCCGAAGGACGAAGCTTACAGCGGGCCATATATACCGGAGTTAATGCATGATGAGAACGTAAACGGATAATCGTAATAATAGTATGATGTCGAGTGTAAGATCCATTATAAAACCATGGGTGTCTAGGGATGGTGGGTGGAATTCTATAATATAACCTGGCTTTCGTGCGTGTATAATCCTGCCATTGTTGTAACCAAACATTAAGTAATTGAGATTTGAGAATGGGGAGATATATTCTTCCATTAGTTCTCGTTTTACGTAACCTTGGAACTACTGTAATGACACCAGGGTGGTGCCCTGTTTGCCATCTAGTGGCCGTCTTGCGAATCATTTCAAACCGCATCGGAAGAAGGGGTGGTAAGGGGCAGGGTATCGCCATAGATGTTGTAAGTTTGAGTTGAACATAGCAGTTCAGCAATCCAACGTTCTCTCCACAGCCCATACAACTGCTCCAATTGTTATTCGTCCTTGTAACCGTGGGCTCGCAAACTCGGGGCCCATAGCCGACGTTAGAACAGCGTTTGCGCGCACGCGCAATAGACCTGTCCTTGTTTGTAGTTGAATTGAGTCTTGGGCCCACCAAGGCCTGGGCCCCGAGTAGCCCGTAGCAAGGCGAACTCCGTGACAAGATATGTGGCGCGTTATTCAAACATGCTGGGGCATTTTCATAGTGAGGAGCGCACAAATCGGCCAGTATTTCGAGCGTTAAGGATTAAAAAATGAATTACTAATGTAGGTCAATGGTAAGGAGGGCCCTGGCCCACTGGCCCGTTAGAGCCAGCCGCCCCTGCTTCACCCTCGTGACTCCGGAGTATCTCCGCAAAACATCTGCGAGAACATGGTGCAGAATTCAGCTATGTTATGACATGGATGGTGCTCATGACGATGTTTATGATTCTTAAAACATCAAGGTAATTGTGTAAAACAAACATTCAACCATAACTAACATAATGTTGAAAATAAAGAGGGGGGGGGGGTACGCCCACTTTCGGACCTCCCTGTAGAATGTAAAAGACTAAAACTGAAGGTGAAGAGAAGTATCAAGGAGGAACAAGAGAATTGTTGGGGAGATTTTATAGAGTATTAAGGTCAAAAAGAGCAGATCAAGACAATTGAAACCTTAGAGAAAGACGATCTGTAGTGCACGATGAAAGGAATATTCAGACTGTGATGGCTAAATACTTTGACAGCCTCTATTAATAATGGTGATGCAAGTTCAGAGGAAGAGGATGAGGAGGATATGGAAATATTGGACGGAGAATACTACGAAGACCCAATCACTTGGTTGGAACTTAAGACAGCAGTAAAAATCATGAACAAGTGTAAATCGAGCGGTGGCAACAAATTCAATGTGGATATAATTAAGGCAGCTGGAATCATTGGGCTTCAGTGGCTGTATAGAGTCCTGAATATTCTTTGGAAAGAGGAAAAGATACCTGAAGACTGGCAGCAAGGATGAATTCGGAAAGAGGAAGAAATGTGAGAATTATAGAGGCATAACTCTGTTATCACAAGGCCTAAAAATAATGGAGAAGGTAATAGACACGAGGTTGAGAAACATAGTGGAAGCACAGCTCGATGAAGAGTAGTATGGCTTCAGACCCAACAGATCAACAATGGACCTGATATTTACTGTACGCATGTTACTGGAAAAACACCTAGAAATGAACAAAGGTATAATATTTATATTTTTGGATATAGAAAAAGCCTATGATAGAGTTGGAAGGAGACATGTTGGGAATGTCTACAGAAAGAGAATGTACCAAAATTAAAATGTTGTATTTTGGAAGTAAGAGTAGTGTTCAGATAGGCAGTGGTGATACTGAAGTCTTTTACACAAGAAGAGGAGTCAAACAAGGAAATGCACTGTCGCCATTATTATTTATTATATTAATGCAAGACATTTTTAAAGGGTGTAAAGCTTAATATTGGACAAACTGATGGGATAAATGCTTTAGTTTTTGTGAATAATGTAGTGATTTGGGGACAAGGAGGAAATGAAATACAAAGAAGAATGGATATTTGGAATGATTAACAATTTTTGCAAGATTTTATTTATCTTGATATATTAGATTCAAGGATAGAAGTTTTGAGATTGCTTTGCTATGGCAAATTCAATCTAGTTTTATACTAGAGTCAATGAGGATATTGTTTTATTATTGATGCTAGGCAGCATTATAAAGTTCTAGTATGAAGTCTTAACAACTCTAGACCTATGCTAATTTTTATGACGAATTTAATGAAATTCATAGTAACATAACAAGAGGAAATAAGTGTTATTACTTATTTATAATTGACCAGAAGAAAATGTATTACAGTACCGTATTATTTATATATGATTTAAGTAGACAGAATTCCAAGATTAGTTTTTGCACAGATAATATCATAGATAGTGGATATTTCAGTGAAAAAGAAGTAATGTATTGTTGAAATATGAACAGTTGAATATAGAGAAATGTTGTTAATGAAGATTGTATGAAGGTGATATAAGCACGAACGGTTTATAAACAGTATTGTTGAAATAATTGATGTTTAAAGAAAGAAATTATACGTTAAAGTACTGGTGTTGATGGATGGTAACACTGAGAAGGAATATAAATGAATATAGAATTTCATGCTGTTATATGGAAAGATTTAAGTCTAAGGAGAGAATTTTATCAGAGAGGGATTGTGCGTTTCTTATACAATTTAGAAGGACTTGATGATGTCTGTATTAATATTTTACGAAGTTACCGATGAAATATATATTGATGATGATGATGAGTTATGGAAGCGACAGTGAAAGAGAAGTTAATATTAAATGTAAATCCACTATGAATAACAACATGTGTGTATCAAGGAAGGAAGTTCTATCTAATGTCATGATTATTATTTTAGCACGGATTCGACGTAATTTAGCCAGAATTAACTTAACCGTTCTGAAATTAATTGGATTTGATGATAAAGAAACACTAAAGCGAATTGAGTAATGCAAGGCAAAATATTGTAAAAGTGTTGTAAATAGAGAAACTAGATAATCGATACAGACATCGATGAATGTAAATTATGTATATAAATTAATGATGAATTAGAAAAGATTTAATATTTACTAATAGAAAAACGGGAGGAAGAATTAAGGAGTAAAATATGTATAGATTTCAGATGCGTTTGTAAATAGAATATTATTTATTTATTTATTTATTTTACACGTTACAGGCCTATTAGACCACGCGAAGCAATCATGACTTTTTGTTCTTCCTGTCTTTCCAGTACTCTTTCATTCGTGCACTAAAGGCCCTCTTCTTTTCTTCGGTCCACTTTGGTCTTTGGGATGTAAGTGCAGCTCTCTCTGACAACACTTCCCACTTGTATACTTTGTGTCTAAATACGCTTTTGTCTATGACGTCTTCTGGGTCGACCTGTGCTTTTACTAGATCAATTTTGACTTGCATCATCCAGGGTGTAGTAATCTTGAGCCGCTGTATGTATCTAAGAATTTTGTTGGTGAGTCTTGTTTGTGGGAGTCTGCTGATGTGGCCGTAAAATTTTAGGCGCCTCTTTCTGATGTCTGCTGCGAGGTTGGACAATTTCTCTGTGGTGTCTCTGGAGTGAAGCCTGTATCCTTCATTTGTGTGCTTTGGTCCAATTATTTTCCTTATTATTTTTCTTTCCTCTGTGAGGATTTTTTCCAAGTCGCCCTTAGTGTGTAACGTCAACGTCTCACTAGCATAAAGCACCTCAGGTTTAATAACCGTGTTGTAATGACGAAGTTTAGTGAATGTGGACAGACATTTTTTGTTGTAGACACTCTGTGTCTTGTATAAGGCTCTCTTCATTTTCATTAGCCTAGTGTTCTGCGCGATTTTCTCTTTTCCCGTCGGTTCAAGCACTTCACCTAGGTATTTAAAGTGGGCGACTCTATTGATCTTGCCATATTTCGTGTTTAAATTCTGTATGTCGAATTTCGTACAGAAAAACTCTTTCTTTTGGAACGAGATCTGTAGTCCTACTTTTTCGGCGCACTCTTGGAGTACTTCTATCTGTCTGATTGATGTGGTTTCGTTATCTGAGAGTAGAGCCAGATCATCCGCGAAGGCTAGACATCCAACCTCCAGTTCGTCCTTTGGTCGTCCTAGTCGCACTGGCCTCCAGTAACCTTGAAGTCTCAGCTCTTTCTCCCATTCCTTGATAACTTTGTTCAGCACTAGGTTGAAGAGGAACGGAGAGAGACCGTCACCTTGGCGAACACCTGTATTGATCTGAAATGGTTCTGAGATTTCCCCCATGAATTTCACTTTTGATGTCGTGTCTGTCAGTGTCTGTTTGATCAATCGCAAGGTCTTGCTATCCAAACCTTGCTCGTGTAAGATGTTGAACAATGCCTGACGGTCAATGGAGTCATATGCCTTCTTGAAGTCAACGAAGGTACATATAACTGGAGTATTCCTGAGGGCTTTGATTTTCAATATACTTTTTAGGTTGAAGATTTGTTCCGCGCAGGAGCGACCAGGACGAAATCCCGCCTGGTACTCGCCAATCTTGTGTTCCAGCTGGTCCCAAGCCCTTTGAAGTAGGCACGCTGAGAGGATCTTGTACGTAACTTGTAATAGTGAAATGCCCCTGTAATTGTTTACGTCAGAGCGGTCGCCTTTGTTTGTGTAATGGGTGGATCAATGCACATTTCCACTCATCTGGTAGCCTTTCTGATGTCTAGATGTCAGTGATAATCTGTGTGAGTTCTCTAAGTGAGTGTGGCCCTAGGTTTTTCAGTAGTTCGGCCACTATGCCGTCTTCACCAGATGTACTGTTGTTCTTAAGTTTGATTATGTGCCTGTGAACTTCTTCTTGTGTCGGAGGTAATGAGTCTGCGTTCTTGACTGTATGTTCTTCCTCTGAGAATCTCTCTATTGGTTCTGGACAGTTGAGAAGATCAGAGAAGTATTGTGCCATCACCTTGCAATTCTCCTTATTCGTTAGTGCTAATTTTCCATCACATTTTCTGAAGCAAAGGTTTGGTGGTGTGTACCCTTTGATGTGTCCTGCAAACGTTCTGTAGAAGTCCCTTACGTTGTAGTTACGGAAGTTGTCCTCAATGGAGTCCAACTGTTCCTTCAGGTATCTCCTCTTGGATTGTCTGATAATTTTTGCGGTTGCTTTTCGTGTTTCATGGAAAGTCTGTAAATTTTCTGGGGATTTTTTACTGTTGTATTTTTGATATGCCAATTTCCTGGTAATGAGTGCATTCTCACAATCAACATCCCACCAAGGATGTTTGGAATTCTTCTTCAAAGGAATAAGAGCTTGTGCTGTTTCTATGATTTTTCGGTGGAAATTTTGCCAGTCATTGGCATGTTCTTTTTCCCAGGCTTCCTTCACTCCAGAATCTGCGATCTTTTTTGTGTCAAATTTTGGTAGGGGGGTTTTCTTACAGAAAGTTCTCTTTGGGGTGAACTTGACCTTGACGAGGGTTAGGTAATGGTCAGAGTCAATGTTGGCTCCTCTGCGTACCTGTACATCATGAATCTCCTTCTGTACTGGATATGAGATTGCCACATGGTCGATTTGGAACTCACCTAACTGCTGGACTGGAGAACGCCAGGTTTTCTGTTTTCTAGGATGTTTTCTAAGAGATGTTGACATGAGCTTGAGGTTATTCTGCTGGCAGAGTTCTATGAGTCGTGTGCCATTTTTATTTGTGAATTTATGTGCAGGATAGTTTCCGACTGTTTTCCTGTACATCTTTTCTCTACCGATCTGTGCATTGAAGTCGCCCATGAGGAGTTTGACGTCATCCCTGGGGACTTTGGACATCACTGTGTCAAGGGTCGACCAGAATTTTTCTGCGGACTGTGGATCGCTCTTGTTACTTTGGTTAGTGGGGGCGTGTGCGTTTATCAATGTGTATTTTTTGTTGGCGCACCGGAAGCGCATGCTCATCAATCTGTTGTTTACTGGAGTAACTTCTTCTAAGGATTCTACTATGGTCTTGTGGACCATGAAGGCCATCCCCAGAAGTGGAGCGCCTTTGGCAACGCGCCTGTCAGTCTTGCTCTTGAACAAGCGGTAATTGCCGTAGTCCATGGTGCCTTCATCTGTGATACGTGTCTCCTGCAGCGCGAGGATTAGAAGCTTCTGTCTATCGAGTTCTGTCACCAGATTGTGCAACTTTCCAGGCTGTATGAGAGTGTTGATGTTTAGAGTGCCTACGTATGTTGGTGTCTTATGTGGAAGTTTGCCAGAGAACTCCGATTTTCTCTGTGGCCGTGGTTGCCCGGGTCCCCCAGAGTCCGAACGCCCGGGTGCCGTCAGTTGACGGGTGGATTGGTTACCACCTGGGGTAATACTGTTATTATTTGCACGCGCCATGGTTACTTGTAAGAAAAGGGGTCTAGTGGTTATCCACTAGGTTTCTTAGAACCAGGGATTGTTAGTTCCTGGAGCATGTTTACAGCCGCACCACTTGGTGAACAGACGCTGACCATAAGCCGCCCAATCTGGGAACAAACGCTTTTGGATTTAGAGTTCTTTATTGGTGGGGAAACCACCTGGCTCTTCCGCTCCATCCATCGTTGGGAATCTTAGATTCCTCTTCCGCCATCAGGACCGTTGACCAATTTTCATCTAGTAACCCTAGGCAGGGGCCCTTACAGGGTGCTACCATCCGGAGCCAGATGGACCCAGGTTTTTTAAAGAGGTGTTACTCCTCCCCCTCCTCCTTCCTCATCACTTACGAGATGAGGCCCCGGGCTTGGATATTATTATTATTATTATTATTATTATTATTATTATTATTATTATTATTAATACAGCATGTAAATTAGACGTCAAGATATAGTTAACCCAAATAATATTGGAGTAGACGGAGAAGTCTATAAAAGGCTGGAATTTAGATTTTTAACTCCTTAATTAGGGTGGATGCAGTATCCATAGACTGAATTCTCGGTGCTACTTTAATATTTACAGTTGAAAGGTTATTATTTGGATTATTCTAATATTTTGAATCTAATTAATATAATGCTTAGGAGTTTTTATTTAATGTCTTTGTAAGATGTTTTTGTTAATAAATCTCGACAGGCACTAGTTAGAGTTCCTGTTTAATTTTTATAGTAAACAATGATCTCTTCATTTCATAACATACTGTAGTTTCAAGTGTACTACTGGTTAGTTATAGGCGCCCTTTTTATTGTTTTTATTTAACCGTTCACTCCTCGAGGTTTCTAGATTCTCAACCTCCATTTTTATAGTTGGATTTGACCCAGTGTAGCCAAGTAGTATCGTATTTTCAGTAAATATGTGTATGACTAGTTCCTATCTTGCCAGCTAGAAGAGAACTGTTGGTTTTTCTAGCTGGGGATCAACGTCGTTAGCGATTCTTTCCATCTTTGGATATTGGTTGGTAGTTACGTGAATTCGGGACGGTACCTTATTTTATCATCAAGTTCGACAGCTGTTATGGGATGTTAAAGTACCACAATGCACAAAATTAACATTACATAAACAATATAACAATATAAACATGCATGGTGGAATGAGGATTCTGATATAGCAATTCTATGCCGGCATTCAGCTTGGTTGAAGGACCAACAACAAAAAACTGAAAGTTCTAGGGAAGAATTAATCAATGCTAGAAGGTTAACGACCAAAGAAATCACGAGGGTTAAAAGAGAATATCAAAAGGGAACATTAAACTCTATTGATGAAGCTTTCAATCGCCATAAAACAAGATACTATTATAGGACATTTAAACAATACCAATCAAAATTTACACCCTCTACTCTTTTGATGAAGGATATGAACAGGCAGGTAGCCCATAATGATTATGACAATTCAATAATTTTGGCTAATTACTTCATAAAATTACTTAATAGTGATAAACCTGAAGATTCTTTTGAATTCGATCCATATCCTAGAAATAAAACACCCCTGGAAAAGATGAAGTGCATACAGCGATTGATTCATTTAAGAATTTTAAAGCTGCAGGAGAGAACAAGGTAGTAGCAGAACTTTGGAAGAATGCTAATGTACAGACTATTCATAACCTACATACACATCTTATTGACATTTGGAATACAGAAAAATTGCCTGAAGAGTGGAGTATTGCAATTATACACCCCATACACAAAAAGGGCGATAGATCAGATCCTAGCAATTATTGAGGGATATCGTTGCTGGATGTCACGTATAAGATTTTTTCAAAGATTTTATATTCCAGAATTCACGAACAACTTGATAATGAACTTGGTGAATATCAGGGTGGTTTCCGTCCAGGACGAAGCTGTCCAGATCAAATTATCAGTCTCAAATGGATTATAAAACAGCACAGGATTAGGAGCAAAGATTTAGTGATCACATTCGTTGATTTTCAAAAAGCTTATGATAGTATCCATCGCGAATCTCTATTAAATGTCCTTACTGAATTTGGTTTACATCGAAAACTTGTTAACCTTATTGCGGTCACTCTTAAGAATACTAAATCTAGAGTTAGGTTTAGAAGTGAAACCTCGGAGTCATTTGAAATCCATACTGGTCTTCGGCAGGGAGATGGATTATCTCCATTGTTGTTTAATTGTGAGCTGGAAAAAGTTATGCGTCGATGGAATATGGTTTGTCCACCGAATGTTAAGATCGGAAACAATGCTCGACTAAATTGTCTCGCCTTTGCAGATGATCTAGCATTATTAGCAACTAGTATCGAAGAAGCTAAATTTCAGGTAGAGGAATTGGAACGATTAGCAGCAAAGGTTGGGTTGAAAATTTCCTTTGAGAAAACAGAAATGATGCCATCTTTTCAAGTTGACACATCACATATCGTACTGCGTAATGCCCAGAAAATAACGATTGTGAAAAAATTTAAATATATTGGTAATATCATCACTTGGAATGCCAATGAGAGAGCATCAATAGATAGTAGAACACTAAAATTGCGACGAGCACAACAGATTACCTGACCATCAGATAAGAACCAGTCTCTTTCGATTAATGCTAAACTTCGACATTATTTCTCCGTCGTTAAGCCAGAAGCAACATATGCAAGTGAAACTTTCTTTAAACTAAAGACCCGATCAACAATTGACAAACTACAGAAGGTTGTTAGACCGATTCTTCGGACAATACTCAATAAAAAAACACCAGGTTGAGGGCCAGTGGAGACTTTTGCCCAATTCAATACTTTACAAGGAAAATTAATCTATTATTGACACGATGCGAAAACGGATTGCGTTTTTTGGACACATATCCCGCTTGCCAAATACTATACTCCTGAAACAACTTTTTGACTTCTTTTGGAATAGTAAAACAAAAATCGCATGGTTTAAAGAAATACAAATGGATTTAGACGAATTGAAAATTACTAAGCATCATATTAAACATAGAGAGGAGAAACGGCTTCTGAATAACAAATACACTCGAATAGCATTCAACATTTCGCAGCATAATGTTATATCAGCAGAAGAACGAGCTGCAAGATCTTCCAGAATGAAGAAGTATTGGGAAAGGAAAAAATTATCAAGAATTAAGTACTGAACTTACTGTAGTATTCGAAGACTTTGTATATAAGGTTTGATTTTTGGTGCTCCAATGTGGGCGTAAACAATGTAAATAAATAAATAAATATAAACAATATTTTACCCCAATTGTAACCTATGGCCTAGAAACAATGGTTACTAACAAGAGGCAAAACAGTAAGATCGAAGCAACTGAAATGAAATTGTTGAGGACATCCCTCCAGAAGACTAAAAGAGATAAAATCCGAAACTCGAAAATTAGGCAGGAACAAAATATAACGGAACCATTAGTACAGCGAATACAGAGGTCAAGATTAAGATGGTTCGGCCATGCACAAAGGATTGAAATGGATAGAGCTGCAAAGAGGGTAAGAAAACCTTGATGGTGTTAGATTGGTTGGAAGACTAAAAAGGAGATGGATGGACCAAATCCGACAAGACATACGTAACATTGGACTGGGTGTGTCAAAAGTAATGGAGCAGGAGAAGTGGAAGGATAGACAGCAGTGGAAGAGGCTAGTTTACAACACCCGGGTGACTGGAGTTGGACACGGATGATGATGACTAAACAAAACTGGCCAATATAGGGGAGCTATTCTCTTAAGTAGGGCTGCCATGAATATAAATTTCAAATCGTCATTAAGCACTAGAAAAATCTGTGTAAATCCGTGTAAATGATGAATTTACAAAGAAAGAAAAAAGACACACCAATACTGGAATTAGTGAAGAAAAACTACAAATTTATTTGTGTTTTTACCAAGCCATTGAACTTTTAAACATGTGGTTTCGTCAAACAAACATTTCTCTCATTTTCATTTTCATTACGGTAGTAAAATAATATGATGAATTTCCATGGGGAAAGATAAAGTGCTTAAGTGCTTCAGTACACTGTTTCTGTAAACAAGGTAATATTTTGACACCTACTCTCTAAAGCTTATGATGGATGAAACTTTAGAACACTTCAAGATTCTCATCTATGCAGACAACACCACAATATTTACCATACATAATGGACTAAACAAGGAACTGTGTTGGCACCCTTATTGTTCTTAATGGTGATGGATGACATCATACAGGCAGCAATGAAAGACTATAGTCGTCGTCGGCGGCTTTAACTCGTTTCCGAGTATACATCTTCTTCCAAAACAGTCTAAAATAATCTAAGGTTGAGGTCTGTGGGCATGTTTGCGGTGACTGAACAGCCCAATGCGTGCATGAAACAAACGTCCACACAGATCACACAGAACTATTGGTGGAGGGCGTGGCTGTGCTGCACGGAGCTTTCGTGCTTGTCGCTTGGCCTTAACAATTCTACGACGTTCTTCCTCAAACATTTTGACAGCAGCCGGGATGGTCAGGCGCCAAGTTGAACGGTCTTTAACAAGCTGGTCCCAGGTTTGTGGATTGAATCCTGTCAACTTCATATTCTGCTTAAATTGGTCCTTGTAACGTCTCTTAGGGCCTCCATGAGTTCTGGTGCCGGAGGTGAGTTCACCATACAGAACCTGGCGTGGTAGTCTCGTATCATCCATCCGATGGACATGTCCAATCCATCTAAGTTGATGACCAATGATGGATGATTCTATACTATTAGCAAGCGCTTTCTCAAGAACATCAAGATTGGTGATGTAGTCTTCCCACTTTATCTTAAGGATGGATCGAAGTTTCTGTTGATGGAAGCGCTCAAGCTTTCGGAAGTCATGTCGATAGAGGGTCCAGGTTTCACAGCCATACAACAATGTTGAGATGACAACAGCTTGGTACACCATGAGCTTCGTCTTCACGGTCAGATCTTTATTCAAGAAGACCCGGTGCGATAGTCGCCCAAATGCCGCATGGGCAGCACCGAGTTTCTTCTCAACATCCTGCCCACAATTGCCGTGTACAGATAGCAGACTGCCCAGATACGAGAAGTGGTCTACCTGCTCCAATGGAGTATCTGAGATAGAAATGTTGAAGTGCGGAAGGGAAGTGCCTGGTGAAGGTTGTGCCAGAACCTTGGTCTTCTGAACATTAATGGTGAGACCAAAACGTTCACATGCATTCTTGTAGCAATTAACAGTCTCTTGCAACTCCACTGGCGTGAGTGTAGGTGATGCCGCATCATCTGCCTACAACATATTGGTTATCTTCTTAACCTGAGTTAGCTTCTTGGAGCGAAATCGAGCTAGGTTGAAGAGCCCTCCATCAAATCGGTACCTGACATCTACACCTGGGATGTTTGTGGGCGATTTATAGAGCATTGCAGCCAAATACAATGCAAACAGTGTTGGAGCAAGTACGCAGCCTTGTTTCAGTCCGTGAGTGATAGGAAATTCGTCAGAGATCTTATTTTGCTGACAAACCTGACCGGCCATGCCATCATGGAGAGCTTGGATTAGATCAACAAAGCGTCGAGGTCAGCCAAAGCGTTGTAGCACCGCCCACATAGCAGATCTTGGAACTGAGTCAAAGGCCTTTTCCAGATCATAAAAGACTAAGAAGAGTGGATTCTGTTGCTCACTACATTTTTCTTGTAGTTGTCTTACGCAGAAAATCAAGTCAGTTGTGCTTCTGGAAGATCGAAATCCACACTGGGACTCGGGGAGGATCTTTTCTGAGATAACCTGAAGGCGGTTAAGTAAAATTCGGGCGAGAATTTTACCCACAGTAGATAGTAGCGATATACCGTGATAGTTGCCACAAACACTACGATCACCTTTCTTGAAGATTGTGATGATAGTGGCGTTCTTTAGGTCACCAGGTACTTCTCCTATCCCAAATTTTGAGAATAAGAGTGAAAATCCGCGTTTTGAGGGACTGACCTCCAGCTTGAATTCATTCCATTGGGATGTTATCTGGGCCAGGTGCCTTTCTTGGTTTCATTTGATTGAGAGCTACACTGAATTCCGTGTAAGAAGGAGGTTGTTCAGGATATTTCGGCACATCACGAAGGAAGTCTTCAGCAGCTGTTGAAGGACGATTTAGAAGGATGGAGAAATGTTCCTTCCAACGCTCTAAGATATCATGGCTGTCAGTAAGAGTGGCAGAGTTGTCAGCACTTTTTAGTGTACCTGATGAAGAACGAAGTGGGCCATATATCTCTTTAATCCCTGCATAGAAGTTCCTCAGATCACGAGTATCAGATAGCCTCTGAAGTTCCTCAGCTTTCCGCTGCCACCAAATATTCTTTATCTCTCTTATTTGTGTCTGACACTTACTCTTGATTTCTAAATACAGAGCTTTCTTCGTATTTGAGGATGGGTCTTGAAAATGAGATAGATAGGCTTCCCTTTTGATGTTGATGAGATGCAAAATTTCTTCGTGGTTGTCATCAAACCAGTCTTGACTTTTCTGCTTTACCAAACCAATGGTTTCTTCAGCTGACTTAGTGATTATCTCCCTCAGATTGGTCCATTCTTCTCGAATGTCACTTGTTTTAACTGGATGATTTGATAGCTGGGCATTGATCATATTCTCAAAGTTTGTGGAAATAGATTCTTTGTGAAGTTTGGAGGTGTTAAACTTTCCTCTGGATGGGGTTTGGAAACGCCTTGGTGGTTTTGGGCTGATGGATATCCTGAGTTTACAGATGAGAAGTTTGTGATCCGTCCAACAATCGTCAATATTCCTTGCTGTTTTGGTAATAAGTATGTCCTTATCACATTGTCGGGTAATGACGTAATCAAGGATGTGCCAATGCTTAGAACGTGGATGCATCCACGTGGTCTTGAAGCGGTCGGGTAATCGGAATTGAGTGTTGGTGATGAAGAGTTCATGTTCTGCACAAAGACCAAGAAGAAGAAGTCCATTGGGATTACAGGTTCCAAGACCTTGTTTACCCAACATATTTTGCCATAGCCGGTTATATTTCCCAACTCTTGAATTGAAATCACCAAGGAGTAAGAGCTTATCTGTAGATAGTACCTCGGAAATGATTGTGCCAAGCTGGTCATAGAACTGGCCCTTTACTTCATCATCGGCCTTCAAAGTTGGAACATAGGCAGATATGAGAGACATGAATGAACCTCCAGAGAGTGGAATGCGGAGAGTCATAAGTCTTTCGCTGATTGCAGTGGGAGTAATTTGGAAATCATTAACTAGCCTGGTCTTTACAGTGAATCCTACACCATGAATACGATGTTCTCCCTCCTCCTTTCCCTTCCAGAAGATGGTATAACCTGATCCAAACTCAGTAATTTTTCCTTCAGCGGACAACCTGGTTTCACTGAGAGCAGCGATTTCAATGTTGAGTCTGGATAATTCATGAGTAATAAGAGCCGTTCTTCTTTCAGGCCTGTCGTTATCTTTTAAGTCAAGCAAAGTTCTGACGTTCCATGTTCCAATGATAAAATTATGTGTCCTTATTGACTTGGTAGTTTTTGTTTTTCGAACGCATGAGGGGTGACCTGCTGGGTGCGGCCGCCCAGCCGGACAGTAGATGTGACTTCCGATGTTTAGCCCACCTTTTCTAGGGCCTTCCCCATGTGGGGTGAGCAGCGGTAATCCTAAACAAGCCTGCTCAAACACAGATGCAGGACCGAACTCCTGAGTAGCCACAGAGTCCCAGGAAGACGACCATCACACATCTGCTGCCAACGTGCAGGTCCGAACTAGGGGCTTCCAGTTACACCCATAACCTGCCCCCACCATCCATATCCCATCGCTGTTGGACTTTAGAAAATAAGTGACTGATGGAAGAATTGCCACTGGCGTGTATTTGTTTAGGGTGGATCACAACTTGCCAGGAAGTGACCCACTCACTATGATCTTGGAGTCGTGTCCTGCGGCACATATGAAATGAGACATGCAAGACCAGACACAGAGACTGCAACGAACTGCCGCAGACTCAAAATATTACTGACGTGCGCCTTCACAGCCAATTCGTCTGGCACGGCCTCTTCCGCCTTCACGACCGATGGGAACCATAAAAGCAATGGATTCTTCTTCCGCCCGCTTTGCCATTGGGCCTAAACACATGTGCCCCATCCGCCAGCTCCGCCGTACCGAAGTTCATCTTCTCCGCCTTCACTGCCGTTGAGGTCTTCACTCGTAACCCTGAGCCGGGACCCTTACCAGATGATACACACCGGGCCAGTGCGCTCTGGGACTCACATAGGCAGGGGCGCCACTCCCTGTATAGGGCTACCTCCGAAGAGGGTCCCTACCTGCTACCTCAAAAAGACTTTAGTAGGGCAAAGATGAAGGTAATGTTGTCTGCAGACGATGTTGTGATCTGGGGCGAGGATAAGATGGAGGTACAAGATCAGTTAGACGCAATAAATGAAAAGATTGAGCAATGGGGATTGAAGATAAATATGGAGAGGTGTAAAACAGTGGTGATGAGTAGAGGTGAGAAAGAAGGAAAAGGAGTAATCAAAGACGGAGATAAGGAATTGGAAGTGGTGAAACACTTCAAATACTTGGGAAGTGAACTGACTGAAGATGGAAGACTAGATTTGGAAATTAGCAGAAGACTACAACTTGGGGGTGCTTTCTACCAACAGGTACGGGGACTAGTATGGAACAAGGATATACCAATAAAGGCTAAAGAAGTTATGTACAAGGCATATTATGTTCCTATAATGACATATGCAGCGGAAACTTGGACAATGACTAAGAGAGATGAGAGCAGAGTACAGGCAGCTGAGATGAGATTCCTGAGAAGTATGGTCCAGAAAACGAGGAGAGACAGAGTAAGAAATGAAGATATACGGAAAGAACTGGGAGTACAGAAACTAAATGATAAACTGGAGCAAAACAGATCGAGATGGTTTGGACATGTTAAACGGATGAATGAAGTAAGACTACCAAGATGAGCACTGGAACGATGGATGACAGGGAAGAGAGCACGAGGAAGACCAAGAATGCGTTGGATGGACTCGGTGAAGAATAGCATTAGAAAACGGAACCTGGATTGGAACTCCGTGTCGGAAGAGGAATGGTGGAACGACAGAACAAAGTGGAGAGGAACCATATTTGCCACCACCCGGTGTCAGCTGGAAAAGGGGGAAGATGAATGGATACAAAATAGTCTTCAAGAGACTACAGCAATACTTCTATAACATAACTGAATGGAGTCATGATAACAACCTCTAAATTAATACAAAAAATCTAAAATTATGCACACCAGGATCATGCATTATACTGTGACTGTACTAAGTCACAAGTGCAACCGAACCCACAATTCCATGACCTGCATTTGTAAATATCATTCAAGAGTGGATTTTGTCTTGTATCATCACATCATTTTATATCACATAGAATTATATCATACGGTATCATCAATTTATTTATTTAATTAATTGTATGTAAGGATTCCCTTCAGGATTAGGTTATTTTATATTCACATTGTAAATTTTGTTCATGGCTGGGAATTAGGCTGAGCACAGAGACTCTGTTTCTTGTTCAAGTATTGTGACTTCCAGCCACAACTTGATAACCAGGGAAATACATGCCTAATCTGGGACTTGACCTCGGTCAAGGGTAGTATAGTTCGCCTGGGACAATGTAGCACCACTGTAATGACTCGCCTAGTTGGCTTGGACGCTTCCATTGTGATTGGTTGCAGGACGATAAGGTGTGAAAATAGTCATAGCCCAGGAGTATTAAAGATGTGATAGAAATAGAAAGTTTTCTGATTGCTGTTTGTTCAAGTTATAATTGCTGTTGAACATAACATTTATTATGAATTACTTTGCGGAGTTTGACCTGTTCCGTCATACAGTAGTCTGAATATTGTCGGAGCACTCGTTGGTTATGTTGAAGGTACTGTTTTAGACTCAATTGTGAACAGGAGCTTTTAAAATGTATTATATCGTAACTAGCAGAATCCCAGTTGTACTCCTGTACACAGAAATCTTCAGTTAACGAGCAGAGATGTTATCTGAGTTAAGCGCGGCAGTTACATGTCATTCTTAATGAGAGGGAAAGGCCGGCTTACTAGGACCACTACCAGAGTTAACCTCAGACTGGTTAGCTTGAGTGCCGTCAAACATGCGCCAGTCTTCAGTCGACTGATAACTTCTACAAAACGTGTGAATCAAGCTAGAACTTTCTAACTAATGCAAGTATTGTCAGGTCTGATTCTTTGGGAAAGTTAACCCCAGAATTAGTAGTGACGTAGTAGACCAGTTCCAGAGATGTCTTAATAACGTAAGTTTTTCAACTGTACCATAATCTTCATTTCAAGGGTTTATGTCACATATGTCTTTGTCATGTATTGTCATGGTGTACAAAGCTGTCGTCATCTCAACGCTACTGTATGGCTGTGAAACTTGGACACTCTATCGCCGTGATATCAGGAAACTTGAGCGCTTCCACCAACAAAAGATGAGATACATCTTGAACATTAAGTGAGAGGACTACATTACCAACACTGCAGTTCTCGAGAAAGCGCATCTCAATAGCATTGAGGCAATCATCATCGTTCATCAACTGAGATGGTTAGGCCATGTTCACCGTATGAGTGATACCAGGCTTCCACGTCATTTCCTTTATGGTGAACTTTGCCTCGGCACTAGACCTCATGGAGCCCCTCTGACGCGTTTTAAAGACCAGCTAAAACACATCATGAAGACGACTGGTATACCTATCCACTCATGGGAAACATCTACTGCAAACCGTTTACTGTGACGGAACACTACATCGACTGCTGTCAACTTATTTGAAGAAGAACGTTGCAGACATGGAGAGGCCAAACGACAAGCAAGGAAGCTTCGTCAATTACAACCCCGCCCTTCCCCGTCCATTCAGTGCAATTTATGTGGGCGCATGTTTCATGCCAGGATTGGCCTGTTTAATCATCAGAAACACATCCACAAGCTAGTCTGAAAAGCTCTATGCAGGAAGAAGTATGTGTACTCGGAATCGAGTTACAGCCGCTGCAACCGCCGATGTGTGTTAGGGTCAAAAGTTAGTTTGTACGTGACAAGAAACCTTGCCTGTGCAAATTCCATACAATGTAATAATTTTACCCAATGTAAAATGTTTAATTTTGGAGGATTACCTCATGTAGTTAGATGCTAATGATTATCCTTGCTGTGCACTTCTCTATAGTGTCAAACCCCCACTACCTGAAACTGTTTACATTTGTTGTGTTAGTTAAAATGTCAGTTAGCCCAAGGGGAGAGTGCAAATAATAAGCATTGCAGTAGGTACAGACACAAAATGGTTGCTCAACTGTGGAGAATTCTTAAAGAAACATTACAATACATCAGATTTCTTCAAACTATGATACAACAAGGATACATGTCTTCATCAAAATATTCCTGACAACTGCAATTGTAATGACTTTATAATGTGCACTTATACTCATAAATATCTAGGACTAACACTAGATGAACACTTTAAAATTAACTCACATATTATAAATATGATAAGAAAAGAAAAGAATACACCTTAAATTTTATCTTGACAGTAATACTGTCTAACAGTGTACTACGTGCTAGTCGAATCTAATAAGACAGCACTAAAAAAATAGGTTCTAAGTTTAAATGAATCAGTAACTTTGAACACTGGAGATATATGAATATAAAGTAGCTAGTGATGTGGCTTCTGGACAAGCTTGGTGCAGGTCTATTGAGTTGATGCCCATGAAGCTCTTGCACATCATGAAGATGAAAATTTAACAAACATCCTTCTCCAAGCTAGAAAAATCGACCAGAAGAGATTAAAATCTTACGGCTTAGCCAGAAATTGAACTAGGGACTCTTCAGGCCAAACTCTAGTATGCTAACTACTTAGCCACTAGGCTAGATAACAGCTGGACATTAAAATAACTGAATTCAAGATGTAAATTTTCATTCATTTATTTTCTAAAAAACAATAAAGGATATTCCAAAATGTGGGAAGAAATCAAACTATAAAAATGCAAACCGTCGATATAAACATTTCTTAATCAATCTTTATGAATTATGTTTTTTTTTTCCTTCAGATGAAACAGAGGGGATAATGTTGCATTAATTTTTGAGTCATAAATTCTGTCATTCAATTTATCACCTAATATGACTATAGGGGTACCACTTAGAAAATAATGTTGGAGGCGGGACTCGCCGTAAGTTGCTCCATACACGACTTCACAAGGTCCAACGACAAGGCAACTAGTAGCAGCGAGAAAGAGAGAGAGAGAGGGAGACACTTCCCCTACCTGATGCACATGCGCAGAAGAAAGACTAGCAGTGGACAGAGAAGAGAGCTGGAAACACTCTCCCCTACTTTGATGCGCATGCGTATTGAAACATTCTTTTCTATGTGGTAACCCTATAGTTTGATGATGTCTGCTCTTCCTCTATGATCAGATTAACGTAAGCTTCCCTCATTTATAACATTATGTATGATTCACTATAACATTAAAAAATACACTGTTTAGAAGCTGAAAAGCCATCAAACATATGACTCATTTTGAATACTTCTTGTAGATAATAATATTAGTGTTATTGGTTTTACGTCCCTTTTAACTACTCTGACTTTTAGAGATGCCGGGGTGCCGAAATTTCGCCCTGAAGAGGATCTTTAACGTGCCAGTAAATTAAATGACACGGCTCCCTTGCATTTGCGCACCCTCAAATGCCAGCTGACTGCGCCAGGATACGAACCTGCAACCTTAGGCACAGCAAGCGAGAACGTTACCGCTGAGTAACACGGCCAGCCACTTCTTGTAGAGTGATGTAGTACACAAACATGGCTACAACTTCTCAGCATGGGATGTGCCGGGGCTATCACCAATAATTCCAGCACAACTTTGGAAAGTCCACAACTTGTAAATGATCGACCTTCGGACATATGCTTGTAGGTGTACTTTGTTATGGGGTGTAGGCCTACTATCTAGACCTAATTACTTTCCACATTTTGTGAACACCTGTATATTTAAATGATATTGAAATACTGTATTCATTTTGTACATACCCAAATGCAACATAGTAGCGATCCATCCATGGAGTTGGGTTGAGTGTTATGAAAAACTGGGAAGCATTGGTATGTTTGCCATTATTAGCCATGGACAACACTCCCCGTCTGTCATGACTAATACAGTAACTCTCGTCAGGAAATGTGCGACCATAAACTGATTCACCACCACCTCCAGTTTTGTTCTGAATATCTGTCAATAGCAACAGTGAATATTATAGTTTGCTCCCTCATTAGGCTTTTATAAAGTAATTTATTACAGATAGTTCTCACGCATGTTTCAGTCCTATAATCCATCATCACAAGTTGTTTTACTCATTGCTGAGTGCCGTGACCCAATGAACTAAGCAGCGCATCCTGGATGGTTACCAGCTTTTCTTAAAGCCTGCTGAAGAGGTAAACCATTGATCTTCATAACTTGGTCTATCCACTTGCTAGCTACTCTCCCCCTTGGTCTTGTGCCCTCAATCTTCCCTTCCATGATTAATTTTTCTAAGTTATCTCCATCTCTTCTCACAATACTGTATATCCAAAGATCTGAAGGATATTTAGGTTGACAATAGGAGAAAGGCCCCTACAATCCAAGGTATGCAAGAGCAAGTCTGGTAGGAAAATATCAGTACAAATAAGATATCACTAAGATTGTCGCTCAGTTGTTGTGAAGATAATTACAATATTTTATATGACTGTCTAGGTCAAGGGTCTGTAACCCGTTAATCGCGATCAATGGATTAGGTTGTTGGCAAAGTACTTCAGGGAATCCATAAAGAATACTGTGAATATTTAGCTCTGTTATTGTTGGTTTGATTTCCCCTTAAAAAAAAGCCGAAGAAAACCACTCCGTTCCCTTCTGTAATAGTTCGCATGCATTCCTAGGTTGCTGACCCTGGGCTAGGTAACCAACAAGAATCTATCGCTCGCCTTGTCGCGATGTTAACCAGAATAAAAATGCCTTTTATAATGCTAATATTAGTGCCCAAACTTCAACTTTTAAAAAGAATATTATAAACTCAATTCCATGATGATGCTGAGAGGCAGTGTTGAGAATTTAAATAATAGCAATATTGTGGAAGTACAAACAGTTGTTAATATGAAATTCCACCGAGTACCGTCGGTTTTAACTACTCATGGTATATGTTTTTTGTCTTTGAGTTTTTGTCACTGAGTTGGAGACTTGTTTTTGTTGCACAGTGTCTAGACTAGCACCACATTCTCACAATCAGACAATAAAACTCTTGTTGCATTTCGACTATAGTCTGCAACTCCATAGTTTTCAGATGTTCACTTAATGGATCATCTCAATATGCTGCCTGGAAGCTGCAATGCATGACTGGAAGGAGCTGTCCATATTGCTTTGGTACCAACAGCCCTGGATTAGACTTGTTTGGCAGCTTCGGTGGCATAGTTGGTAGCATACTGACATTCTATGCCCAAGATCGTGGGTTCAAACTTGGCCAAAGTAGTAGTTTTTTTAAGAGTGTATGCCCTCCTTTGGAGAGAAAGTAAAGCTGGTGGGCCCATGTCATAGATTTATGGCATGTAAAAGAACCTTCCAATAACTACAATTGTGTGAAGCTAAATGTGTATGTTAGATTTGATTAACACTCTATTAAGTTCCAACGTTTGCCGCCAAGTGCCGGTTGCAGTGGCATCTAGTAGCCAAGTTTGTGGATGGGTGTTGTTGACGGTACCAAAAGTAGGAACTACTTGAAATTGATCGTCTGCAGTCCTTACCTGAATTAAAGATAACACACACTATTACAGCCATCATAATTAACACCGGTTATCAGACAGATTCTACACACACCCAAAGTACATGGGGCTACATGACTGCATTGTCGCAGCCCATAAAGTGAGGAACCAACCAAGGCATATTTAGTGGTTCATCTCAATATGCTGCCTGGAATCTGCAAAGCATGACTGGAAGGAGCTGTCCATATTGCTTTTGTACCAACAGCCTTGGAACAGACTTCCTTAAGAAATAGCATTCAAAGTCTTGTGACTCTGCAGCAAAGCAGAGGCTGCTAATTTGGAGTTAGATGCATAAGTTCCAACACTATACGATCTGAAAAAAAAGCAAAAGGCACCACAATTTTGAAACACCCTGCATAGGACCAATTTGATGAATACTGAATCATAGAATGCGTACACATTAACCATTTTAAAAATAGTAAAATATATAATATCCATATTAATTGATAGAATTGAATAACTTGAAAACCTCCCGATCAAAACTGCGACAAGTTGTTTAATAAAATATTAAACGTTGTACAAGTTTCGGAATATCAATGATTTCATCAAAGTAACAGTATCAAGAAAATGGATATCCTTACAAAACAGTGTTAAATTTAAAATAATGAAAACTATCAAATATTGATATTCTATTAATATCTCGAATACTATAGACTTCTCTTTTCGTAAAATGTAGATTATGTAAAAAGGTGCGTAAATCATCGTTTCAGTTTTTTAAAAAATTCGAGAAAGAAAACGTAAAGAAATACTGTCAAAAAATCCGTCAAAAACTTCAAGATAATACCTACTTCACTCTGTAGATTATCTGATTCACAGGTGAACATAATGTGCAGAAAAACATATATGTAAGTAGTATGAAATGATTATCAATTGACTTGCCAAAAATATCTGCGTATGAAAAGTCGCCTTCTAGGTGGAGTATGAGACAAGTAAAGTGTCTAGATATGGCCTCTCTAACCTTCAAATGAAATGAAGATGTTTCTTACTTGTTGGTTATTTAAGTTATGACATTCGAGTTTTGGGCAATATAATGTGTATATTGTCCATATAATTCAATACCCAAGCACGCAGGCAAAAACCGTACATAACACTTTACAAGTTAAGGCCAAGAAAGATCATTGGAATCTCGAAGCAGATAACAATAATAATAATTAGGTTGTCCCCGGGGCGAGTCTCAGCTACCGGATGGGTCACAGGTGGCAGATAGTGAATGGCCCATAGATATGGGGGTTAGCTGTGAGTAAGGGAAAACCCGAATAAGCAGTCCCGGACTGAGGCAGCACTGTTACCAAATCAAGGTATGGCTCAATGACACGAGAGTTCCTTTAAAAACCACATTTGGCCAAGGATGATAGTGTTAAATGGTGAAGCTAGTCACATTGCTGCCTTGCAGAAAGGGAGAACACTCACGGGCTAGGGTAAGAAACCCTAACAGAAAATCTAGGAGGTTGAGGACTACTAGGGAGGCAGCCACAAGGCAAGGCTTTGGAACTTGGGCTGATACCCGAGTATCTGAGAAACCCTAATTTAAAGAAATCTTAGAGGAGAAACCAGACTGATTAAACTTTTGACGACCAAGCAAGAATAAAGGACCTTGAATGTGGCAACTTGGAATGTATGGGGATTAGCTGGCAAGAAGTGTTAGTTATTGTTGTTTTAAGGGGCAGAACTATGAGGTCATCTGCTCCTAGGCAAGAAGTGTGAATTGTTGTCCAAAATGCTAAAATCAAGGCTGAACATCCTTGCAATCGCAGAGACTAAGAAGGAAGGCAATGGATGTGGACAGCTAATGTAACCAAATAGTGGAAGTCCATCCTGTTGCATAGTGGCTAGCTTTCTTGACAGTAACTGTGGAGGCCTGGGTTTGATTCCCAGTTCTGCCAAGAAATTTCATTCTGGTTGGAGGGCTGGAACAGGGTACACTCAGCCTCGTGAGACAAACGTGAAAAGAGGCGGGTTTGATTCCTACCTCAGCCATTCTGGAAGTGTTTTTCTGTAGTTTCCCAAACTTCTACTCCAGGAAAATGCTTGGATGGTACCTACCTTAAGGCCCTGGTCGCATTCTATCCAAATCCTACATCACAGTGTGACAGGTTATCAGACCAATCCTACACACACCCAAACACACGGGACTACACAACCACAATGGTGCAAAGCCCCTAAAGAATCAACAACAACAAATATTGGTGAAAGGTTTCTAATGTTCCATTCAGGGGTAGACAAAGAAAAGAGAGCAAATGAGAAGTTGCGTTAGTCATCTCTGAAGGGTACAGGCATTATGTTAAGTGCTGGAAATTTATTAATGAAAGAATGGCTTCAGTGACAATTTTTAACTGCAGCTCCAATGATATTAATTACATTGCTGTCTACAAACCTAATGAAGATTACATTTCAGAAGCGAAGGACAAGTTCTTTGAGGAATTGCAGAGGGCATGGGATAACACCATGGATACCATTATTATCCTTGGTGACTTCAATGAGCCAGGTTGAAAACAACACTGAGGGAATGGAAAGCCTGTTCGGAAGATATAGAGTCACAGCAGAATGATGACGGAAGAAGACTTCTAGATCTCTGTGCAGGGAATGACTTTGTACTTACAAACACCAGGTTCCCACTCAAAGAAGTGCATCATTACACAAGATAAGTAGGCAAGTTGTAGAACCACAGTTGGATGAAGTACAGTGTGGGCTTCAATCAGGAAGAAGCACCTCAAATTTACCATCTGGCAAATCTGCGAAAAACTTTATTGAAAGGAGGAATATTTGGCTTTCATTGATATAGAAAAAGCATTTGACACCATATCAATAGGTGAAATATGGAAAATGCTAAAGCAAAGGAGCATGGATGAACAACTAACTGCAGCAATTCCCAGCTTGTACATGCAATGTCGGAACAATGTGCGCACTTGAAATGCAGAGTCTCAGGGGTTCCAGACTACAGTGGGACTCAAACAAGGGTGTAGAGACATTTCTTGAACAACTCTTGCATATTCAAATCCATGGAAGTTCAAGTCAACAATCATGTATACCTCCCTACCTTGCTCTATAGTGTGAAACTTCGACACTGAACTGTAAACACTAGTGTAATTTTCATTCATCAGAAATGAAATTTCTTCACAAAATTGAAGGCAAAATGAGAAGGGCCAGAATCAGAAATGGACCATAAGAACAATCCTCAATGTTCTACCTTTGCTAGAAAGAGTTGTACGGCGCCAGTTCCGCTGGTTTGGACATGGAAGACACCAGAATAGCTAAACAATTTTTCGAAGGCAGAATGTAAGGAACAAGGCCACGTGGGAAACCTAGAAGGACATGGGAGAAAGATGTGAAGGCAGCAGTGGAAATCACGGGGAGAACGGAGGAGAGTGAAGGAGCTAACCCGTGACAGAATCAGTTGGAGGGCCCTGGACAACCACAACACCGCAAGATACAAGAGGACGGACCGAGTAATTATCAAAGTTACCAAGTATCCCAATTTTGGTGGGATTCAACTAATTTTGTAAGTGAAATCCAGACGTTTGACTGAAGTCAGTTATCCTTTCATCACTGTAAATAATGACATGGGACGACACTAGAATAGCTTAACAAGCTGCCTATATCTAGTACCATACTTAGGTTTCTTCTTGCTATACAGGTGAACTCATGGAACCCACAGGGCTGCTGCTGTCTTTGAAATAGACACCACTTGTGTGACTTGCATGTCAATAACAGTGTTCTAATACCTCACACCAGAATTAAAATTCTTGGTAGAGCTGGAATCAAACCTGGACCTCTCGGGTGGCAGCCAACAACTCTAACCATTACACCATCAGGTATATTTCTTCTTGCTAAAGCTCTACTAAATTAAAAGTTTAAATTATATGCCAATCAATTGATTGATTTAAACTTTTAATTCATATATCAATACGGATATTTATAACATTTGTGTTATCAATGGCAAATGTGTTTGCAAAGCTCTACTATCTGTGCAATTCTTTTCTCCAACATTATTCTTGAATTCCTTTCCATATTTTACAAAACATGCAGGTAAGGCTACATGTTTATAATTCCCACTTTTGTATTTATTTTTCTTCATTCCCTTGTACCATAATATTCTTACCAACCTCCACCTTGAATCCATCCATCTTTGACAATGCGGTGAATGAGAGTTCCTCTATAATGCAAAGTAATTCCGCTTTCAGAAATACCTTTCTCGCCCGTACAGAGGCAACTGAAGTTGCCGCATGTTGTAGGAAGCAGTTCAGAATATAGCTGGAACATTAAGATAGGGGAAATATGTCGTAATAGAGTGCGGATTTCTATGACAAGTCATATATTTTCCCTTAACATTATATCTTATAGTCTTGTATTTTCAACACGTTTCCAAGCATGATAATCAAAATTAAACAGGTTTTATTGGGCATAAAAATGCATATTTAGGCTTTTGTAAGTTTTATGGCATATTTTGGTAATTTTCATTTGAATTTCGTTTTATAAAAATCAGAATAAGCTCAAGAAATAATTGTTCAGGATAGACTGGAATATACTACTGAAGAACCATTCTAAAGTAGTGTATGGAATGTTTCTAACAGGTAGGAGCTATTGTTTGCTAGCTGGGTCAATTCCTGGAAACCGGGCTATTGTTAACACGGAAGCAGAGGTAATTCCGCAGTTATTTGTCATCGTTCATATCTCTCTCCTTCGCCCTTCACTCTTCCACCTTTAACACACTGAATGACCTTGGGCACTCATTAGGGAGCTTCAGTCATTCAGTTCCTTTCAATATGCCTAAAGTGAAAGTCTCAATTTGTGGGAAGTTGCGAAGTTTTGTTTGCGAGTTCGGTGAAAACATATTCAGTACTGATGGAGTGATATTATTCTGTAAATTGTGTGAGGTAAAAGTTACTGCCGAAAAACGCTTCTCTGTGCTACAACACTGTAATACTGAAAAACATAAGAATTGTGTAACTAGATATTCTGCACTCGAAAATAGGCAATGTCTGCTATTCGAAACCCCTACATCAAGCTGACAGTGTTCACAATTTTCACAAGATCTTTGCAAGATGATGGTTTCGTCTAATATTCCTTTAAAGAAACTTAACAGCCGAAGCTTCGGACAGTTTCTTGAAAAATATACAAAGCATCCTGTTCCTAACGAATCTACTCTCAGGAAGGTCTATCTGACCCCTTGTTATGAAGAGATATTGGATATAATAAGGTGTGGCGTGGGAGACAGTAAGATATGGGTTTCAATAGACGAGACCACAAAAAAGGAAGGAAGCTTGTAGTTTAACGTGACCGTTAATCTCGAGATCATGAGCCACGGGACCTCCTTTTTACGTGGAATCCGAACCACATTGGCATTTCACATCGAAAATCTCACATGCATTGACCGGGAGACGAGACCACAGATGTGGCTGTAAGATATGTAGCAAATGTGATCGTTGGCACGCTGAAGGAAGACCGGCCTGGAGATACGTTCCTCCTTATATGTGAAGTGCTAGAGAAGACAAACCATTCCACCATTGCAGTTCTCTTCGACAATTCAATGAATCTGTTGTGTATATAATTTTCAAAAGAAAAATATGTATTGTCCGTTGAGCCATTATATATTTAAACACAAATTGTGCTAAATGTTCCGGCATAACTCAACAAAATGACAGTGTTTCGCCCCGGTATGCAATTGGGCTCTTCAGTTGGTTAAAGCACACCTCACCAAGACACTGTCTAGTACACACTAGGAAGGCCATTGCAAGACGTATTTGATACATGTGTATCCACGTCACGAGCAACGCCAGTGCACTATGGGAGTCGAAACTCCATTCCAAAGCAATTATAACCTTACCTTGGCATTGAATATATAATTTTCAAAAGAAAAATATGTATTGTCCGTTGAGCCATTATATATTTAAACACAAATTGTGCTAAATGTTCCGGCATAACTCAACAAAATGACAGTGTTTCGCCCCGGTGTCTTGGTGAGGTGTGCTTTAACCAACTGAAGAGCCCAATTGCACACCGGGGCGAAACACTGTCATTTTGTTGAGTTAAGCCGGAACATTTAGCACAATTTGTGTTTAAATATATAATGGCTCAACGGACAATACATATTTTTCTTTTGAAAATTATATATTCAATGCCAAGGTAAGGTTATAATTGCTTTGGAGTGGAGTTTCGACTCCCATAGTGCACTGGCGTTGCTCGTGACGTGGATACACATGTATCAAATACGTCTTGCAATGGCCTTCCTAGTGTGTACTAGACAGTGTCTTGGTGAGGTGTGCTTTAACCAACTGAAGAGCCCAATTGCACACCGGGGCGAAACACTGTCATTTTGTTGAGTTATGCCGGAACATTTAGCACACTTTGTGTTTAAATTTGAATCTGTTGTGGCCAGATTGTAACAGACCCTGCTCCGTATATGGTGAAGGCAGCCAAGGGACTTAAAATGCTATACTCGAAAATGATACATGTGACATGTCTTGCACATGCCTTGCATAGGGAAGTTGAAGAAGTTAGAAGTAGCTACCCTGAAGTTGATAAATTAATATCGAACTGTAAGAAAGTGTTTGACAAAGCTCCACTTCACGTTCAGAAATTTCAAGGAGAAGCACCTTTTACTACCCCTACCTCCCCAGCCAGTTATAGCGCGATGGGGGACTTGGCTTGATGCCGCAGTGTACTATTGCTATTAGAGGTTTTAAAGCGGCAATGAAATGTAACACTCGTTTAAATGTAACTCAACTGATTTATTTAACACAAAATACACGAACTGTTTAAATGCGTTGTGCCGTGAACAGATCATAAAACGAACTGTTTAAAAGTTAGTTGAGGGCGCTAGTTGCGCCTACCGATCAGGATGGAGGTCGATACCGGCAGGTGCCGATCTCACCAACACTTCCCCTCGAACAACAGCCGGAGTTATCCTGGTGCATGTGGTCTCAAGCCAATGCTTTGAGCACATTTCTCGTGCTTGGGCCTTAACAATCCTTTTGTCAATATGTCGGCAGGCATCTCATCCGTTGGAGTGTACTCCACCGAAACCACCTTTTTGGCCACGGCATCTCGGACGAAATGGTGCCTGATGTCGATGTGCTTCGTCCGTGAATGAAACATAGGATTCGACGTCAGCTTCTGCGCACCTACATTGTCGTTCTTCACTGGGACAACATCTATCGGTTTTCCCAAGTCTTTCATGAGTTTCCTCATTTGTAGAGCTTCCTTGGTTGCTTCTGTCAAGGCCATGTATTCGGCCTCCGTCGAAGACAGGGCCACAGTAGGCTGCTTCCTGGACTCCCAACTCACTGCAGCACCGCCTAGTGTGAACGCGTATCCGGTGAACGATTTTCGATCCACCAGGCAGCTTCCCCAGTCAGCGTCCACGTACATCACCGCTGGACCGCTGGATTTGGAGTACATGAGGCCGAGATCACGTGTGTTAGCGAGGTATCGCAAGACACGTTTTGCAGCCTTCCTGTGCTGCTGTCCGTGCCAGTCGTTGAACTGAGAGAGAGAACTGACTGCATGGGATATGTCCGGCCTCGTACCCTCTGACAGGTACATTAGAGCTCCTATCAACTGTCGGTAGGGGACGCTCTCCGCTTGTTCGCCAGGGTTCACGTCTTCCTTCTGCAGCTTCGTACTTGGATCAATGGGAGTGCTGACAGGCCTGCACTCTATCATTCCGAATCTCTCCAGGACCTCGTCTATGTATCCTTTCTGGCTAAGTTTCATCTGGTTGGCGCTCCTCTCGAACTCCAGCCCCAGACAATACCGCACGTCCCCCAAGTCCTTGATCTCGAACTTGGTATTCAGAAAGTCTCTCACCACGTCGATCTTCTTGTCGTCTCGAGCCATGATCATCATGTCGTCGACATCGATGATTATATAAATCCTATCTTCGACTGGTCCGATGTGGTACATGCATGGATCTGCATCCGAGCGAGTCGCCTTGAGATGTTTCATCTTTTCCTCGAGACGGTGATACCAAGCGCGTCCTGCCTGTCGCAGTCCGTACAACGCTTAGTTTAGTGAGCACACCACGTCACGATTGGTCAACTTCTCCAGCATCTCATCTGCGGTCTTTCGCACAGTCTCGTCAACCGACTCGTCTTGAACGGTATGGGCAAGAACGTCCTCGAAGTGGTCCGGGGCCTCCTTGAAGATTTGCTCCTCGACTTCTCCGTTCAAGTACGCCGTCTTGACATATAGCTGTCGGATCTTTAGATTATCTTGAACAGCTAACACCACCGCAGTCCTTATTGTGCTCAGCCTTGCGACTGGAGCGAAAGTGTCATGAAACTCTATTCCTGGTCTCTGCGTGAAACCCTTTGCTACCACGCGCGCCTTCCGCTTGCTGATAGTGCCGTCAGGGTTAAACTTATTCCAGAGAATGAATCTGCTTCCTATCACACGTTGCCCCTTGGGACGGTCGACCAGCTTCCACGTTTTGTTCCGAATCAGTGAAACTGCTTCTTCTGACATTGCTTCGATCCACGCAGGTGAGTCATCTCCGGAGATAGCTTGGGTCACTGGGATTTCAGCGACGTTAGCCGCTTCCCCTGGTCGATCACCGTAGTCCTTGCGGGGTCGCCCAGATTTTCCAGTTCTAATCAAACGAGGCCGTCCGCCTCTTCTCCTAGATGATGCCGCTTGTTGCTCATCGGATTGGTTCTCCGGTTCAACAAAGTAATCGTCGGCAGGAAAGCCTATGAAGCCATCGGGGAATTCCCATTCAGCAACATCAGGTTGGTTTTCTGCCAGAACTTCGTCTCTCAACACCAGCTCGAACTCCAGTTCATGGATCGGATCCTCTGGTTCAATTCGTACTTTGTCCGGAGACTCACGCTGGAGCAGATCATCGACTGATTTCTTAGGCGCGGTCATCTCCTCACGAAAAACAATGTCTCTATTGATCTCGATCTTCTTCGTTCCAGGAATCCAGATGCGGTAAGCCTTCGACTGCTCCAAATATCCAACAAAAATTCCCTCTTTTGAGCGAGGGCTAAACTTCCCCTTGTTTGGGGTCTTGTCCAGGCAGAACACCTTGCTCCCAAAGTCCTTGAAATAGTTTGCAGTCGGAGTTCTGTCAAACCTGCGCTCAAAAGGAGTCTTCCCGTTTAGGTTTTTTGTTGGACATCGGTTCCTCAGATAATTTGCGGTGTTGATCGCCTCCGCCCAGAATCTCATCGGTAGGCCAGATTGCAGGAGTAAACATCGTGCTGCCTCTTCAAGGGTCCGATTATTCCTCTCGGCCACACCATTTTGTTCAGGCGTATATGGTGTCGTGAGACGGCGCTCGATCCCCTCAGATTTCAAGAACTCGTCAAATTCCCTGTTGACATATTCACGTCCATTGTCGGACTGTACACACTTTATTTTCAAACCGTGCTGCTTCTCGACGAAAGCCTTGTACTCTCGGAACATTTACAACTCCTCGCACTTCGTCTTCATAAAACGTACCTCCGTCCATCTCGAGTAGTCGCCGTAAATGTGATCATGTACTTGGATCCACCGTTCGACACAACACCCACAGGGCCACAAACGTCTGTGTGAATAATATCGAGCTTACCGGTCACACGATTTGACTCTTTCGGGAAAGGTATTCGAGTCATTTTGCATTTCGTGCAAATGTCACACGTTAGATCTCCACATCTCCCTTTTAGTTGCACACCTCGAATGGATCCGCTCTTCACTGCCGTATCGAGATCACGAAAGTTGACGTGACCCATCCTTCGATGCCACAGCTGCGCCACATTCTCGTCGCGCTTGTCTTCTGACACTGCGTTTCGACATTTATCCAGTGTGGTGCCCTGTACGTAGTACATATTGTCCTTGCGCTTTGCAACTAACCTCGTCAGTCCATTCTGGTCAAAAACTTCCGCCTTCTATTTGCCAAAAACAACCGAGAAACCACAGTCTGTCATCTTCGAGACTGATAAGAGATTAGTGCGGATCTCAGGAACGTGCAAAATCTCACTGAGAGTAACGTTGCAAGTTTTACCGTCTACACTTGTTGCAATTTTTGCAGTTCCTCGGGCCTTTATCTCTGCGGTTGCGCTGCTCGCTAACTTCAGCTTGCCAGTCTCGCGCTTGTCCATCTCTGTAAACACAGTCGCATCACCGCACAGATGAGACGTGCACCCACTGTCGAGACACCACAGGTTTTCGACGCTGCTCGTCGCGATATGGCACGTATCAGGTTCCTCGACTGATAAGAGTGACGCGTCCGACAGCTGATTTTTGTTGACCTTAACATTGCAGTCCACTGCCTTATGTCCCTTGATTCCGCACTTCGAGCATTTGAACGGAAACGATTTCTCCTTGTCACTCTTACCACCGGAGTAGCCGTGGTTTTTGTTTTGAGGCTTCGACTGTGGTTTCCTTGAAGGACCTTTCTTCTTCACGAACATGGCGCCTTGATTTTCCATCGGTGTTGACGAGGCAACTCTGGCATCGTGTTCTTCGATTATCTTCGTACATAGATTCTCAGGCTTCGGTAGATCGTCCCGGCTCTCGATGGCAATTCTGAAATTTTCAAAACTTGCCGGCAAACTGTACAGCATCATGATGGTAAGTTGGTCTGGGTTAATAACTACGTCCATGTCAGCCAACTTGTCGACACAGTCAAAGTAGTTGTTGAGGTGCTCACGGATGTCGCCACCTTCAGTCAACTCTTGCAAGGTTAGACTCTTCAACAACGTGGCCTTGCGAGCCGGCCCCTTCGACTGAAACGTAACCTCAATTTTCTGCCATATCTCGCTTGATGACCTGGAGTTCTTCACCAACTTAAGCTGGCTTGGTCCGATGGACAGGATTGACATGGCCTTTTCATCCCTCACCGTCCACTTGGTCACTTGGGCTGCATTGTCCTCACCCGGCTCGGGTTTGACGATCTGGCGGTTGACATAACCCCACGCGTCATTCTTTATCAGAATGGCGCGCTTTTGCATTTTCCAGGTGTCGTAATTATCGCGCCCTAAGGCCTCGATGCGCACTACACCGTTTGAATTCATTGTCTCACTTCAATCGTGCCGCGTGTTAATGACCGGAACACTCACGGTTGTTCACAATAAATTTGCTGTGCCACGTGTTAATGTTTGAAACACTCACAACCGGCCATACACTTTGCGTCGCATGCTATTGTCCGGAACACTCGCAAATAGGCCTACGGAATTTCGTGTCGTGCGCGTTTGTACACAACTCGCACGTTAAGCACGTTTTCTTGCGTCATGTGTTATAGTCCAAAACACTCGCAATAAGCCAAAATTCGCGTCGCGTGTTATTGTCCAAACACTCGCGATTGGCTTTTTCACTGTTCTCTCACGATCAAGCACACAATATTCGAGAAGACGGCGTTTGTTCCTTCTCGCTTTGTCGATGTCCAGAAGTTTCTCGAGAGTGCAAGATGTCTGCCGATTCGACGCGTTCTTCTCTTTGTGTGTCCGCTTGATCCCGCTGTTTCCAGTTTTCAGTTAATTTAAATCTGAGCCAATCGTTCTGGGTCCATAACCTATTAGAGGTTTTAAAGCAGCAATGAAATGTAACGCTCGTTTAAATGTAACTCAACTGATTTATTTAACACAAAATACACGAACTGTTTAAATGCGTTGTGCCGTGAACAGATCATAAAACGAACTGTTTAAAAGTTAGTTGAGGGCGCTAGTTGCGCCTTTCGATCAGGATGGAGGTCGATACCGGCAGGTGCTGATCTCATCAACAATTGCAACATCTTAGATGTCGCGGAGAAGATTGTGAAGTCTTTTGATCCTGCAGAATCGTCCTCCATAAAAATCACTCAAGATTTATTTTCAAGCACTACATTAAAAACGGACCTGGCTTACATAAAGTCCAATTTTAATTCTTTATCTGGAGCAATCACGCAACTGGAAGTTTCAGGTGCAGAACTAAGCGATGCACTGGATGTTGTAAAGTGTATTGAACAGGAATTAAAGCATGCGAAAGGAACAATAGCATCTAGGGTGTGTAGAAAATTAGAAAATGTACTGAAAAAAAATAGTGGACTTGTGTACCTGTGTGGAATAAGTGACATTCTTTGTGGAAACCCTTCATCTGCAGATTTCCAGGAATTTTCTCCAAGTGATTTAACTCAATTCAAATACGCTCCCGTTACATCGTGTGATTCGAAATAAGTTTTTCTCGCTACAAGACGATACTCAGCGACAACAGGAGGGGATTCTCATTCAACAATCTTAAGATGCATGTGGTCATAAATTGCAACAATCAGAATAATGGAGACTAGATCAGGTATGGAAGTTACATTCAAATAACATATGTTTTGTGTATAAAATAAAACTGATTGAATATTTGAACAGTTAAAGTAACTGTATTTTTTATGTCTTCCACAGAGTCCGTCCTTGCCTAGGAGTATGCAGTGTAACCTTAATGAGTTCATGAAATATTCATCATTTTAGTTGATTTTGGGTCAAAGATTTCGAAGATTTAAAACTTTTTAAACTCTTAATTAAATGCAGCCTGTAGCAATCGCAATAAAAAGTGTTTCTATGTAACGTAGATGCTATTCGTTAAGTCATATTTTGAATTTTATAGGTCATATTTTTATGTTTTTAGGTCATAAATGCATACATATTTCATACGTTTTTAGGTCATAGAAATCCGCCCCCTAGAAAAGTAAAATAGCATAATGATGGATAACACTAAAGTCTCATGGAAAAAATGGAAAACAAATTATTGATAAGCGACTCAGGGACATCATTGAGCCTCAGTTAGAAGAAGAGCAATATTGGATTTAGGAGTGATAGAACAACTACTGACCTCATCTTTGCTATTAGGATGATTATAGATAAATATAGGGAGAAGACCAAGTCCCGAAGCGATTATTTACTGAGAAAGTCACGGGAAGGCGCCAAAGGGGAAGGCCGAGGATGAGGTGGATGGAAGCAGTGAGGGAGAGCGTTGAGAAAAGAGGAGCGAGAGTGGAGGATGTACTGGAAGAGGGACGAGAGTGGTGGAGAGACAGAAAAGTATGGAGTTCCTTGATTTACACCCCGACCCAGATCACTGGAACCGGGAAATGAAGAAGAAGAAGAAGAAGAAGAAGATTGGGAGAAAGGATGAGATATCATTTTTGTCTTCTTGGATCTCGAAAAGGCTTGTGACAGCTTGCCTAGGGACAAGGTATGGGATTGTTTATCAAAGAAAAACATACCAGAATCTCTTATCAGTAAAGTGAAAATGCTGTATAGCCATTGTCAGAGCTGTGTTCACATAGGGAGTAAATATGCAGATTGGTTTGTTACATCAAAGGAAGTGCAACAGGGAAGTGCATTGTCGCCATTGCTGTTCATCTCTGTAATGGAAGAAATCATAAAAAGAGTAACCAATTTACAGAGTTTGGACTAAAAGTTAGCCCTACAACAACAGTAGCAATGATGGTTAGTAAACAAAAGGGTAATTTGAATATTATGTTGGATGGAAGGAACTTGCAAGAGGTTGATCAGTTCCAATGCCTTGTCAGCATTATAACTCGAGATGGTCGTTGCTCAGCGAAAATTACCAAAAGGATTCAGGAGATAATTTGTACCACCTAGTCAGGAAGCTCCTTTGGGACAGTCGAATTCCTTTAATATCAAAAACATTGTATAAGGCCTACTTTTTACCAACAACAATATATGGCCTGGAAACGTGTACCATTAATAGAAGGGGACTTCAGGTTGGGGAAATGAAATTTCTGAGGACAATGCTTAAGAGAACGAGACGTTATAAGATCAGGAATGGAAAGATCCGTGAAGACATACAAGGGAAACCGCTTAAGGAAACTATAGCAACATCAAGGTTGAGATGGTTCGGTCACTTGAAGAGGATGGATCTAAAGAGAGTAGAACGGAAATGGTTTGATAAGGACATAAAAGGAAAGTGACCTAGGGGAAGACTAAGGACACGATGGATCTCCCAAATAAAATATGATCTGGAAGATAGAGGAGTGGAATTGTGTAAAGTTGCATAGACTGAAATGGAGAATGCTCTTACACCGCACCCGGGAAACTGGAGACGGCTAAATGATGATGATGAATGGTGGTTAACACATACTCAAAAGACATAATTATGTTAATTATAGTACGTTACCTGGAATACCATCGAACCTATGGATTCCTCAGCAATTGAAATATCCAGAGTTGCATACATCCTCTGAAAAAGTGGACATGAAAAAGATATTAAAAAAAAATAACCATGTTATTATTTAGACTCTATGGGCTTCAGGAAAAAGTTTAACCCGCCATCGGTATCGTTGTTAGGTTGCTCCTAACAAAAACATTCCTTATTAGGAAAAGTTTTTTGTTTTAAGACTCAACCTTTTCAAAGTCCAGGTATTCTCAAATGAGTATATGAGTCACATGTTTTGCTTTGTTATGCGATGATTCACGCACACGTGTCACGTGTGGGAAGGTGGGAAGTCAGTGTCACAGGCTGTGTTAGGTGGCTTCTAGCCTCGATACCTTTGGCGTTACATTTTTTGCGTGTTCCGTGCTGGCGTAATATTTTTGTGAGAAGTGTCAAAGTGAAGTTTTAAAGGCTAATAGGCTCAGTGAATCTGTTCTTTTGAGCTGGATTGAAGAAGAGGACGACGTATTTACTGATGTTGACAACCAAGGCTGTGCTTCTGATGGTCCTAGAGAACATTCCATGCATCAAACTGATACTGAACAATCCATCGATTCAGATTTTTTTAGCATATGGTTTTAGTGCCGGGAGTGTTCGATTCGCCCGAGTTAGTAGCTGCTTCTAGCGGACACCCGTGGGGTGAGCTACAAGTACCGTGCGTGTGGAGTGTTGTCTGGGGAAGGAAAGTGTGAATGTAAGGACTAGGAATTGGAAGGTATCGGCTGTGGCCTATAGTTAAGGACCAACCCCGGCATTTGCCTGGAAGGAAGATGGGAGACCACAGAAAACCATCTTCAAAGTTGCCGGCGGGGGGATTCGAACCTTCTCGCCTCCCTGATGTGAGGGAATGCCTGCAGCCAACCGTAACAACCACGGCTAACTCACCCGGTATTCGGATAGTGAAATGAGTGAATAGGGCAATGATAGAAAATATTGTTGTTTACAAATCATGATCAAATTTGTTGTTTTGCAATGTAATGCCAAGGTTTTTTGTTCCTTTTCATAATATTTAGTAATGTTTATGTAGATTTATGTGTATATAAAGGGGTAACATAAAATGAGTCTAATAAAACAAAATTATAATTACCTTCTAAAAGAACGAAAATAATGTAGGAGTCAAAATTGTAGTAGTTAATTTTTAGGTAATAAACTATTGTGGATATATACAAATATGTAAGTATATACTTACCTAGATATATTAATAAACAACCAAAGACTAGTATCATTTATTCTAATTGCCAAGAAGAGCACGTATAAGCACTAAATCATATACGAAGCTGATGTTAGGGAGCGCCTATACACGATACCTCTCGCGTAAGTGAGGACAACGCTACCGATGGCGGGTTAATATTTTCCAGATATTGATTCAGTCAGTAACGTAACAACTCTACGACCAACAGCTCCGCTGAGATAAGTAACCATATACATAATAGAATTCAAGTGCATGTTCTATTTTTTTTATTTTATGTTTATTACCGTATTTACTCGGCTATAGGACCCCCTCGCCTATAGAACCCCCACTTAATTTTCGAGAGCCAAAATACAAAATTCTTGGAAATTGCATATAGTACCCCTCCATAATTATTGAGAGTCAAAATACAACATTCTTGGAAATTGACGAATTCTTAAAAATAATTTTAATCATAATTGAAATTCATCCTCTTCTATGACAAAAATATTTTTCTTGTTGCATTATTTAAGTTATTCAGACGATATGACCGCCATTTTTGCATACGTATACTGCGTACGCGATTGGGCAGGATATCGAATTGTGTAGCCAATAGGCTTCAACCAATATCCAATAGAAGATGCCACACTATTGGCCGAGTAGAAGCGCCAAGTTTAAAATCCAACCAATGAAAGTTATGGTTTCATATCATGCCTGCATTAATTTGTTTTGTATACAAAGATGTCGTGCCCTTGGAAGGTGTTCATGATAGCCTTCTTCTCAGTTTTATTATAGTGGTACCAGGTAGAAAAGAATGTTGGAGGCAGGAGTCAATGTACGTTGCTGCTGAAGAGCTTTCCCCTCCATACACGACTTCACAAGGTCCAACGAGAAGGAAGCCAGTAGCAGCGAGAATGAGAGAGACACTTCCCCTACCTGACGCACATGAGCAGAATAAAGACTATCAGTGGACAGACAAGAGTGATGGAAACACTTTCCCCTACTTTGGTACGCATGCGCATTGAAACATTCTTTTCTATGTGGTAACCCTATAAAATAAAAACTGTGGCACCATTCGTAGTGTGGGGCTTTAGCAGCAAAGAAGATGTCATCAGAATTAAAGAGTTGCACTGAGGCAGTTCGGATTGTGAATTTTATTAAATTGCGCCCCTTGAATTCTCGGTTGTTTCGTATATTCTGTGAAGAAATGGGAAGTGATCACAAGCAACTGCTAATTCACTGCGAAGATAGCTTTCCCGAGAAAGAGCACTGGGCAGAATAGTTGAACTGAGGCATGAAGTCACGGTCTTTCTGAACGATTCCAAGTTCGAACTGAAGGACAGATTCCATGATTTTAACTGGGAGATATCTGATATCTTCAACCATCTCAATAGATTTAATTTAAGCCTGCAAGGTTCTGCCAACAAACTGAGGGAATGATTAAGAAACTGAAGCTATGGATTCAAAGATTAGACTGTGAAATCTTTGAGCAATTCCCTTTTATGGCAGATTTCGTCCAGATGTCAGGAGAAAATGTTCCAAAGGAGATTCTCGGTCTTATTCAGACACATTTGAAGCAACTCCACATGCAGGTAAGGGAGTATTTTCCAGTAACAGACGAAAGGGACCTATGGATAAGGAATCCATTTGCTGATGGGCTTTCAACCAACCTGTCTCTCTCTCCACAGGAAGAAGATTCATTGGCAGAACTTTCAACTGACAGTTCACTGAAATTGCAGTTTTCACAATTGCAACTAACAGACTTGTGGTTAAATGTCATGAATGACTCTCCTGAACTCTCGAAGGCTTTGTAGTGCTTGATAGTGTTCCCCACTACTTATTTATGTGAAACCGCATTTTCCCATCTCACATATTTGTAATCTACGTTGAGGTATACACTTGAAATTGAGAGTAACTTAATTGAAATTAACAAATGTTAAACCTAACATTGAAGATCTAATTGGTCATAAGCAGCTTCATTGTTCACATTAAATATAACATTGTGTTTGACAATTATATTATAATTTTGTTAATAAAATTCATTTTTCTGTGCGAATGTCTTAAAACTTAAACTAATAATTTGTTTACCTTGAATTAAAAAACAATAAATAATGAGTTTGTAATATTATCATTTGGTTCATGTCAAAACTGAGAAGGGGACCCCGAGTTTTTTTTGTCCTCTTTCAAGGGGTCCATAGACTGGAGAGTTTGGGAACCGCTGAGTTAGTTAGTTGCCTCAAGGGGTGGAACTACGAGGTCATCTGCCCCTACCCTTTTGAGTGCGGAGTGCCTTGCAGTTTCTTATTGTAGAAGTTGTAATTTTTAACATCTGGGAATGATAGGCTTAAAATTTCAATAGATTTTGGGTCTTTATTAATCTAAATACAAACCATCTCGTGGTGTAGTGGCTAGTATACTTGGCTGTCACCCCTGAGGTCCTGGATTCTATTTCTGGCTCTATCAAAAAATGCAATTTTGGCCTGAGGGTTGGAAAGGGGTCTCCCAGCCTTGCGAGGCAAAACTGAGAAGAAGCGAGTTTGATTCCCACCTCAGCCATTCTAAAAGTGGTTTTCCGTTGTTTTCCACTTCTACTCCAGGTAAATGCTGGGACGTTTCCTAACTTAAGGTCACAGCCGCCTCCTTCCCAATCCTAGCCTCAATTACAAATACACAAGACTACAGACACCACAATAACAGAGCTTATCAAACAAATTCTATATCTATATATGCACACACACAAGAACACGGCTCTGAAATGATCATGATACTCAAGCCTCTAACAAAAAAAAAAGTACCTAGCTTGTATGCAAATGCAAAATTCTACATTTTTTGAATTTATTTTTAGCAAATAGGGTACCATATCCAGCCTTGAATCTTATTTCAAATGACATATTTGTTTTTTACTGAAAGTCTAATTTTGTAAGATTTCTAAAAGTTTTAAGTTGGCATTGCACATTTGCCACACCTTCTTTTCAGCAATGCCTTCAACTTCAAATTGACCAAGTTCTACAGGCCATGGTCGCTTCCTTCTGTCTCCTCACCCAGTTTCATTCATCTTTATTCATTTCATCTCTCATTAACTCCTCTCATGAGGTTGGTGTCAGGGAGGTCATCCGGCCGTAAAAAAACTGACACGCCACATAGACTCTCATCGCATCTCATCCCCGACCTTGTTGGAAACGGGTAGACATACGTGTTGTATTGTATTATAAGGCTTGTGTCCAAAATATTTTGAACAAGTTCCATGTTTATGGTGATAAAAAAAATCCTTAAAAATTTTGTATTATTATATCGTGGCAAACGGGCTGCATATTTTTGTCAAAAGTTTCTTCATAAAACTCCTCTCTAACAATCATGCTTACATATAGGTAATATGAACATACAAAATCAAGGGCCTTGATTACATTATATTGAACATTTAGGAAGCATATTGTAACGATTCGATCCCATAGCTGTTATATTTAAAGGGTTATTCATTTATTATCATGTTATTATTATTATTATTAACTAGTACATCCATGAGATGATTTTTATATCAGATAATTGTAAGCGGTTTTGATTATTATATTCAATTAGATTTTTATTAACAATTACTTGTAAAGAGACGAAGTATTATATATTGCAACAAGACTGGCGATATGGACTAACCCTGTGCGTCACAAACTGAACGACGTAGTAAGAATTTCACCACGGCAAACTGCGTCATTTTCCTGAGATGCTTAGAAACCCACTATGGTGTAACCAACACGCCATTTTCTACGGTATATACGCGTCAATATATATTGCAAGTTATGAGTCAAGAATGGAGAAGGCTAATAAGAGAGGGAAGCTGTGACACCACGTGACAAGGAAGTCATTAGTATTAGTACCTGCGACTCCGACAAAAGACGCATTGATCTATAGCTATCAATGAAGGAAGGAAGTTGTAACCTTGCTTTCTGGGTCCTAATGGACTGAGCACCGAGAGTCGACACTGAACGATGTCTTGCCGACATCTATATCAATACATAATGGGTTATATCCCTGATCAAGAGTCTTTCTACAGATGGCAACGTACTTAATGAGGATATTTCATAGTAAATGAGATATCACATCATTTTTTTAAACATAAGCGACGTAACATCGAGATCATCGATCATTTCTTAAATATGACGAATCTTCGACTGGGTGAGCCAACAATTCAATAAAACTATCGTCTCTATTATAATTTAACTTCATTTAACTTTCAATTCATTTTAATATTCATTTTCTTTTAAATAATTAATTGCCGCATTGAGTAATTTTAAATTCAATTGTGTGACTATCACTATTCTGTTTTATTAGTATTTTGTTCTTGAGTAAATAAATTCATTTCCTTTAACGTAATGCCTATTTCTTTCATTGTAGTTGGTACTTTAAGGCAATCATACTCCTTGATTAAATACGGATTGGTTAGATGACTTTGTCTCACTACGGCCCGGGTAAGTGGTTCTCGACTCTACTGCTGATAGCCGAGGTTAAATCAATAAATTTCGATTCACTATCTTAAATAGGAATCTGGCGCTCAACAACTTATTATATTACACTATCACAGGTAAGGTCACACCACAGTGTATATTATTTATTCATATCATGTTTGTTTTATTGAACCACAATAGTCATCAACCACGATGAAGGACTTTATAAAAATGTTACATTTGGCGCCACAAAGTAGGGCACGAAAACCATTCGGTATTTAGTCAGAGGAGTGTATAATTTCAGTGCAAATTGTCAGTGCTTTTGGGGGACAGTGAAGTGAAGTGAAATTTTGGAAGGGCAATTGTTATACGGTGTACTTCGAGATGTCGGAGGAGGAACAGAGGCAGTTGAGAAGTAGGGATGCAGTCAAGAAAGTTAATTATAAGGAGGTTGATAGCGGTAGCGATGTTGAGAGCGTAGAGAATAATACCAAGATGTCGGAGGTAAATCTTGAGAATAATCCTGAGAGTAATCCTGAAAATAATCCTGAGGTTAACCCTGACATGAATTCAGAGGAAAATCTCGAGACGAATACAGAGGTACATCCTGAGACTAGTGGTAGTCAGGAGAAACAGAAGTCCTTAGAGGTCCATGAAATTTCATTAGCTGATATCTTGAGGGAGATGAATAAAAATAGTCAGGAGATGAATAAAAATAGTAGGGAGATGAAAGAAAATATTGGTAGGCTAAATCAAAATATGGAAGAGAATAAGAAAGATAATTTAGAAAGTAGGAAGGAATTCAATGATAAATTTGAGAAATTAGATAAAGATATGAATAAAAATAGTAAGGAGATGAGAGAAGAGATGGGTAGGCTAAATCAAGATATGAGTAAAATAAATCAGAAGCTGGAAGAGAATAATGTAAAACTAGACAGTGTGGTTAAAGTCAATGAAGAATTAAGTATGAAGTATGATATGCTACAGGAGAGTATTCAGGGGGTGAAACAGGAAATCAGAGGTGAAATTAAGGAGGAGGTAGAGATGAAGGCTAAAGATATTATTAAGACAGTAGATAAGAAATTAGAAGCAGCAGAAAGTAGGATTCAGGAAAGAATAGTAACTGTGATTGAAGAGAAAATAGCAACTCAAGGTGAAAGTTTTAGCAAATTGGTAGAAGTGGAAACTAGGCAGGTGGTAGAGACTTTAGGGGAAACTGCAGTAGAATCAGTAAAGACAGCCTGTAAGGAGACTATAATTGAAAGTAGAATGGAGTCAGACGAGATTTTAGGTGAAAGCAAATTGGAATTAGCGGAGATTTTAGGTGAAATCAGATTAGAGTCAGACGAGATTTTAGGTGAAAGCAAATTGGAATTAGTGGAGACTGTAATTGAAAGTAGATTAGAGTCATTGGAGATTGTAGGTGAAAGCAGATTGGAATCGGAGGAGATCTTAGGTGAGGAACGGCAAATAGCGGAGATTTTAGGTGAAATCAGATTAGAGTCAGACGAGATTTTAGGTGAAAATAGATTAGCGTCAGAGGAGATAGTAGGAGAAAGCATAGTAGAGTTGAAGGAGATTTTAGATGAACGCAGGATAGCTGTAGAAGAGACTATAGAATGTAGCGAAAAAGAAGTGAAGAAGATGAGAGAAAAGATAGGGATAGAAGTAGGTAAGATAAAGAAAGTACTAAGCACCCAAGAGATTAAGATGCAGACAATCATAGATAAATTAGATAGGCAAACTAGGGAAGAATTTAGTCCTGTGATAGAGGAAGTTAATATGAAATTATTAGTGGCAGAGAAGCGTGCGTTAAGTCATAGTCAGAAGAACATAATTAGTAAACAGGTTAAGAGGAGGAGAGAGATAGATAAGAGCAGAAGCAGTAGTCCACGGCTAAAGAGAGCATTAAGTGATAGTAACGGAGAAATGAAAATGAAACCTAAAGGTAGATATTTTAGAAGTAAAATGAAAGAAAAGAGAATTAAGTTGCTAGAGGAGAAAGAAATCAGGATGAGAGAGAGAAAGAAAGCATATGACGTGCAGTGGCGTACTGAATTAGCCAGACTTGGGGATGTGAGAGGGGGAAAGCCGAAGTACTGTGTTACTATGGATGAATGTAGTACAGAGGAAGTAGAAACTAATGTAACACGGAAGGAATTATGTGGAATTCTAGTTAAAGATAGAATTGAAGATGAATGTAGTAAGAACGGTGAAATGCCAGTGAACGTATTTATGTAAATTTATATTACCGATAGTTACTGTTCCGTATGACTTAAATATTAAGTAATGAAGTTTAATAGGATTTAACAGAGGTAGATAAGGAACCTGCTGTGTGTAATTTTAATTCAGTCGTGAAGTTAGGATGGTAAGGGGCGCGTAGTGCCTACGCTTATTGATTTAGATTGACTAAAATTATTTAATTTTGAAGACAGAGGTTGTCGTGCTATTGAGCAATGCAGGTAAGTTGAATGTAGGTCCTTAAACTGCAGGTAAGTTGGATGAAGTAAGAATTAAATTTTAAAAGTAGGAAGGTTATTACATAGGTAAGTAATCGAAAGAAAGTAATAATTATTATGGCAACCATAATTATGAATATAATGGTAATAAAGATTTAATTCAAAAGTGAGTGAAGATAAGATGATACAGTGGTAATAAAACTAGTGAGTTGAAGAATTAAGAATTGATTTTATAAAGAAGTTTCATTTTGAGGACAGCGAGGTTATCAGTGGATATATTTTGAGAAATTTATAAGTGGTTTAGAATTGTTAATGGTAATGCGTTGTATGAATTAACCAACATCGGGTTGGAATGAGGAAGTAGTAACATGATTAGGGCATCTGGTACTTGGTGACAGATATGTGTGTGTGTATGTGTGTATTTTCACGTAAAAGGACGTGAGTTTGAAGTAGTAGGCCAACGAAGGTAATGCCGTTGAGCAATGTGGTTTTAAAGTTTTGGTAAGATGCCAAATGAAGTTTTTTAAGGAGGAAGTTTTGGTAAGATGCCAAGTGAAGTTTTTTAAGGAGGAAGTTTTGGTAAGATGCCAAATGAAGTTGTTTTTTGAGGAAGTTTTTGGTAAGATGCCAAATGAAGTTGTTTTTTGAGGAAGTTTTTGGTAAGATGCCAAATGAAGTTGTTTTTTGAGGAAGTTTTTGGTAAGATGCCAAATGAAGTAGGTTGGAGGAAGTTTTTGGTAAGATGAAGTAGGTCAGCGAGGTATATTCCGTTGAGCAATAATTATTTTTTTATGGTATCTACGGGACTACGTGAAGTTAATAAGGGAGTTTTTTTTAAAGTATATATGGATGTATGCACACAAGGTAATAAGAGATTACAAAGGTAAGATGCTCCCAAGTTTTAGTTACAGTTACGCACGTTTTAAAGATATTACAAGGCTTGTTATCGAGCTAAACCACTTTGTAGTAAAAAGTTACTGATGATTAATGATGTGGTAGATTGTTGTCCTACACAGGTAAAAGTAAAGATAATAATTATAATTAAAAGGTTGACATAATATTTACTAATATTGAAAGGAATTTGTTATAATTCGACGTTTTGAGGATTTTATAGATAAATCATTTTTTTTTAGTAGACAGGAAATTAAAGTTTTATTTATGTCATACGGAGTTAGTAAAGAGAAGTTTATATTTTTGAAGACAAGAGTAAGTTAGTAAGATAAGTGTATACCTAAGGGGTAATAATGAAGTTTCAATTAAAGGCAGGTGTAATTTACGCATTTAATTTGATAGAGAAGAGAGTGTCTGAACTGTGTTATAACTCACGACTTGCTTTATGAAGTGATTATGGGAGAATATTTGCTAATTAGAAGTGTCGGTGTTATTGACTGTCAACTGGAACACTGTCATTATTTTAGGAAGACAATAGTTAGGAAAGCAAAGGGTGATGTTATTATTCCAAGGAGTTAGTCGAAGCATGTAAGATTTTTTTTAGCTGAAATTTAATGTGTTATTGGTCAGTAAGAGGTGACCTGTAACAGTAAGAAGAAGTGGGATTATACCACGAATAGGGGAAGTTTTTGTATGTGACGTGTGAAGTCACGATGAGTTTTGAGAGATTCTGGTATAGCAAGAGTGAGCTATAGTCCAGGCGGTCAGAACAAGTAGGAAGTGGTGTTTGGAGGACACGGTACTTAATTAAGAGTTTTGAGAGAAAACTAAGGGGGGTTTTTAGGTATTCAGCAAAAAGTCAAAACATAATTAGACTAAGTTCAAAGTATAAGAGCATTAATATTTTGTGGAACGAAATATTTATTCCGAGGAGTTTGTCATGTGTTTTTGTGAAATAGTTTAGTGATATACGTAATTCAGGTTTATTGAGTAGTATTTTGTCCGAGTCTTAATCATTTTGTTGTTGTAGGTATGAATGACGATAGAGTAAAGATATCTCGACACTAAGTTAAATTTTATAAAGTGAACGAGAAGTCAGATTTTATGTTTATTGGTGATTTTGAAAATCCAAGTTATTGTTTTCGAGAAGTAGTAAAGAGGAATTATGGTTTTATGAGAAGTTAAGAAGTCGTGGAGACTTAGGAAGTATTAATTTGGAAGGAGGCGGCCGTGGCCTAAGAAAGAATTAAGCCACGAAGGCAGGTGAGTAGTAACTTGGATATTTAAATGAACTGTTTAATAACTGCTTTGAGGTATTTCGATGTCATTATGTATTTGGGGAAATATTTACATGTATGACATATGCACTGAAATAGGAATTGCCTTAGGTATCTTGCTAAGTTATTTTTTTCTTCAATTATTGAAATTTTACTGCATTTGAGTAATCCCTTTATAAAGACGAAAGGAATATTGTATTGTTTGCATCCTATTATCGTGTGCTGTAATAGTTATTATGGGTTAATCAGCTGGTATTACAACAATGTACTTCTACGCCAGACTGATATACAAAAACTACGTTCAAAAGAGATGAAGCCAAAATTGTATGTCATGCATACGATCACCGAAATATAAACGAGTGCAGCGTTGACATATATGTCAAAAATAAAAGTGAAGGGCATTTTATATGTATTTTTTTTACAGCATATAAAAAAAAATGAACATTATGAACATTTGGAAGAATGAGATGAATGAAAGTTAAAATATGATTTTTTTGTGAAGAATACATTTATGTATATTTTTTTTACAACATATATAAAGAAGAATGAACATTATGAACATTTGGAAGAATGAGAAATGATAGTACAAATATGTAAAGTGAAAAGAGTATGTTCTTGTATATCTTTATGTATTGTTGAAGGGTATTATTTGTATGTTGTCGTTATGGGGGTATTAATATTTAAATTTGTATTCATTTGTGTAGGATGTGTAGTGATATAAATAATGTTACATTTTATTTTAAATTATTTATATCAGGGGCGATTGTAACGATTCGATCCCATAGCTGTTATATTTAAAGGGTTATTCATTTATTATCATGTTATTATTATTATTATTAACTAGTACATCCATGAGATGATTTTTATATCAGATAATTGTAAGCGGTTTTGATTATTATATTCAATTAGATTTTTATTAACAATTACTTGTAAAGAGACGAAGTATTATATATTGCAACAAGACTGGCGATATGGACTAACCCTGTGCGTCACAAACTGAACGACGTAGTAAGAATTTCACCACGGCAAACTGCGTCATTTTCCTGAGATGCTTAGAAACCCACTATGGTGTAACCAACACGCCATTTTCTACGGTATATACGCGTCAATATATATTGCAAGTTATGAGTCAAGAATGGAGAAGGCTAATAAGAGAGGGAAGCTGTGACACCACGTGACAAGGAAGTCATTAGTATTAGTACCTGCGACTCCGACAAAAGACGCATTGATCTATAGCTATCAATGAAGGAAGGAAGTTGTAACCTTGCTTTCTGGGTCCTAATGGACTGAGCACCGAGAGTCGACACTGAACGATGTCTTGCCGACATCTATATCAATACATAATGGGTTATATCCCTGATCAAGAGTCTTTCTACAGATGGCAACGTACTTAATGAGGATATTTCATAGTAAATGAGATATCACATCATTTTTTTAAACATAAGCGACGTAACATCGAGATCATCGATCATTTCTTAAATATGACGAATCTTCGACTGGGTGAGCCAACAATTCAATAAAACTATCGTCTCTATTATAATTTAACTTCATTTAACTTTCAATTCATTTTAATATTCATTTTCTTTTAAATAATTAATTGCCGCATTGAGTAATTTTAAATTCAATTGTGTGACTATCACTATTCTGTTTTATTAGTATTTTGTTCTTGAGTAAATAAATTCATTTCCTTTAACGTAATGCCTATTTCTTTCATTGTAGTTGGTACTTTAAGGCAATCATACTCCTTGATTAAATACGGATTGGTTAGATGACTTTGTCTCACTACGGCCCGGGTAAGTGGTTCTCGACTCTACTGCTGATAGCCGAGGTTAAATCAATAAATTTCGATTCACTATCTTAAATAGGAATCTGGCGCTCAACAACTTATTATATTACACTATCACAGGTAAGGTCGCACCACAGTGTATATTATTTATTCATATCATGTTTGTTTTATTGAACCACAATAGTCATCAACCACGATGAAGGACTTTATAAAAATGTTACAATATGTGAAGTTTTGAAGCCATTTTTCAGTGTTGTCTATACAAACTATTAGAGGTTTTAAAGCGGCAATGACATGTAACGCTCGTTTAAATGTAACTCAACTTATTTATTTACCACAAAATACATGAACTGTTTAAATGCGTTGTGCCGTGAACAGATCATAAAACGAACTGTTTAAAAGTTAGTTGAGGGCGCTAGTTGCGCCTATCGATCAGGATGGAGGTCGATATCGGCGGGTGCCGAATCTCACCAACACCTCCCCTCGACCAACAGCCGGAGTCATCCTGGTGCATGTGGTCTCAAGCCAAGGCTTTGAGCACATTTCTCGTGATTGAGCCTTGACAATCCTTTTGCCAATATGTCGGCAGGCATCTCATCTGTTGGAGTGTACTCCACCGAAACCACCTTTTTGGCCACGGCATCTCGGACGAAATGGTGCCTGATGTCGATGTGCTTCGTCCGTGAATGAAACATAGGATTCGACGTCAGCTTCTGCGCACCTACATTGTCGTTCTTCACTGGGACAACATCTATCGGTTTTCCGAAGTCTTTTAGGAGTTTCCGCATGTGTAGAGCTTCCTTGGTTGCTTCTGTCAAGGCCATGTATTCAGCCTCCGTCGACGACAGGGCCACAGTAGGCTGCTTCCTGGACTCCCAACTCACTGCAGCGCCGCCTAGTGTGAACGGGTATCCGGTGTACGATTTTCGATCAACCAGTCAGTTTCCCCAGTCAGCGTCCACGTACATCACCGCTGGACCACTGGATTTGGAGTACATGAGACCGAGATCACGTGTGTTTGCGAGGTATCGCAAACAGCCAACAGCCGGAGTCATCCTGGTGCATGTGGTCTCAAGCCAAGGCTTTGAGCACATTTCTCGTGATTGGGCCTAGACAATCCTTTTGTCAATATGTCGGCAGGCATCTCATCCGTTGGAGTGTACTCCACCGAAACCACCTTTTTGGCCACGGCATCTCGGACGAAATGGTGCCTGATGTCGATGTGCTTCGTCCGTGAATGAAACATAGGATTTGACGTCAGCTTCTGCGCACCTACATTGTCGTTCTTCACTGGGACAACATCTATCGGTTTTCCGAAGTCTTTTAGGAGTTTCCGCATGTGTAGAGCTTCCTTGGTTGCTTCTGTCAAGGCCATGTATTCAGCCTCCGTCGACGACAGGGCCACAGTAGGCTGCTTCCTGGACTCCCAACTCACTGCAGCGCCGCCTAGTGTGAACGGGTATCCGGTGTACGATTTTCGATCAACCAGGCAGTTTCCCCAGTCAGCGTCCACGTACATCACCGCTGGACCACTGGATTTGGAGTACATGAGACCGAGATCACGTGTGTTTGCGAGGTATCGCAAACAGCCAACAGCCGGAGTCATCCTGGTGCATGTGGTCTCAAGCCAAGGCTTTGAGCACATTTCTCGTGATTGGGCCTTGACAATCCTTTTGTCAATATGTCGGCAGGCATCTCATCCATTGGAGTGTACTCCACCGAAACCACCTTTTTGGCCACGGCATCTCGGACGAAATGGTGCCTGATGTCGATGTGCTTCGTCCGTGAATGAAACATAGGATTTGACGTCAGCTTCTGCGCACCTACATTGTCGTTCTTCACTGGGACAACATCTATCGGTTTTCCGAAATCTTTTAGGAGTTTCCGCATGTGTAGAGCTTCCTTGGTTGCTTCTGTCAAGGCCAAGTATTCAGCCTCCGTCGACGACAGGGCCACAGTAGGCTGCTTCCTGGACTCCCAACTCACTGCAGCGCCGCCTAGTATGAACGCGTATCCGGTGTACGATTTTCGATCAACCAGGCAGTTTCCCCAGTCAGCGTCCACGTACATCACCGCTGGACCACTGGATTTGGAGTACATGAGGCCGAGATCACGTGTGTTTGCGAGGTATCGCAAGACACGTTTTGCAGCCTTCCAGTGCTGCTGTCCATGACAGTCGTTGAACTGAGAGAGAGAACTGACTGCATGGGATATGTCCGGCCTCGTTCCCACTGACAGGTACATTAGAGCTCCTATCAACTGTCGGTAGGGGACGCTCTCCGCTTGTACGCCAGGGTTCACGTCTTCCTTCTGCAGCTTCGTACTTGGATCAATGGGAGTGCTGACAGGCCTGCACTCTGCCATTCCGAATCTCTCCAAGACCTCGTCTATGTATCCTTTCTGGCTGAGTTTCATCTGGTTGGCGCTCCTCTCGAACTCCAGCCCCATACAATACCGCACGTCCCCCAAGTCCTTGATCTCGAACTTGGTATTCAGATAGTCTCTCACCACGTCGATCTTCTTGTCGTCTCGAGCCATGATCATCATGTCGTCGACATAGATGATTAAATAAATCCTATCTCCGACCGGTCCGATGTGGTACATGCATGGATCTGCATCCGAGCGAGTCGCCTTGAGATTTTTCATCTCTTCCTCGAGACGGTGATACCAAGCGTGTCCTGCCTGTCGCAGTCCGTACAACGCTTTGTTTAGTGTGCACACCATGTCACGATTGGTCAACTTCTACAGCATCTCTTCTGCGGTCTTTCGCACTGTCTCGTCAACCGACTCGTCTTGAACGGTATGGGCAAGAACGTCCTCGAAGTGGTCCGGGGCCTCCATGAAGATTTGCTCCTCGACTTCTCCATTCAAGTACACCGTCTTGACGTCTAGCTGTCGGATCATTAGATTATCTTGTACAGCTAACGCGACCGCAGTCCTTATTGTGCTCAGCCTTGCGACTGGAGCGAACGTGTCGTGAAACTCTATTCCTGGTCTCTGCGTGAAACCCCTCGCTACCACGCGCGCCTTCCGCTTGCTGATAGTGCCGTCAGGGTTAAACTTATTCCGGAGAACGAATCTGCTTCCTATCACACGTTGCCCCTTGGGACGGTCGACCAGCTTCCACGTATTGTTCCGAATCAGTAAAAATGCTTCTTCTGACATTACTTCGATCCACGCAGGTGAGTCATCTCCGGAGATAGCTTGGGTCACTGGGATTTCAGCGACGTTAGCCGCTTCCCTTGGTCGATCACCGTAGTCCTTGTGGGGTCGCCCAGATTTTCCAGTTCTAATCAAACGAGGTCGTCCGCCTCTTCTCGTAGATGATGCCGCTTGTTGCTCATCGGATTGGATCTCCGGTTCAACAAAGTAATCGTCGGCAGGAAAGCCTATGAAGCCATCGGGGAATTCCCATTCAGCAACATCAGGTTGGTTTTCTGCCAGAACTTCGTCCCTCGACACCAGCTCGAACTCCAGTTCATGGATCGGATCCTCTGGTTCAATGCGTACTTCGTCCGGAGAGTCACGCGGGTACAGATCATCGACTGATTTCTTAGGCGTGGTCATCTCCTCATAAAAACAACGTCTCTCGTGATTTCGATATTCTTCGTTTCAGGAATCCAGATACGGTAAGCCTTCGACTGCTCCGAATATCCAACAAGAAATCCCTCTTTTGAGCGAGGGCTAAACTTCTCCTTGTTTGGGGTCTTGTCCGGGCAGAACACCTTGTTCCCAAAGTCCTTGAAATAGTGTGCAGTCGGAGTTCTGTCGAACCAGCGCTCAAATGGAGTCTTCCCGGTTAGCTTTTTGGTTGGACATCGGTTCCTCAGATAATTTTCGGTGTTGATCGCCTCCGCCCAGAATCTCATCGGTAGGCCAGATTGCAGGAGTAAACATCGTGCTGCCTCTTCAAGGGTCCGATTTTTCCTCTCGGCCACACCATTTTGTTCAGGCGTATATGGTGTTGTGAGACGGCGCACGATCCCCTCAGATTTCAAGAACTCGTCAAATTCCCTGTTGACATATTCACGTCCATTGTCGGACTGTAAGCACTTTATTTTCAGACCGTGCTGCTTCTCGACGAAAGCCTTGTACTCTCGGAACATTTGCAACGCCTCGCACTTCGTCTTCATAAACCGTACCTCTGTCCATCTCGAATTGTCGTCCGTAAATGTGATCATGTACTTGGATCCACCGTTCGACACAATACCCACAGGGCCACAAACGTCTGTGTGAATAATATCGAGTTTACCGGTCACACGATTTGACTCTTTCGGGAAAGGTATTCGAGTCATTTTGCATTTCGTGCAAATGTCACACGTTAGATCTCCACATCTCCCTTTTAGTTGCACACCTCGAATGGATCCACTCTTCACTGCCGTATCTAGATCACGAAGGAACGTATCCTCAAGTTTCTGCCATATCACGCTTGATGACCTGCAGTTCTTCACCAACTTGAGCTGGCTTGGTCCGATGGATAGGATTAGGTCTGACATGGCCTTTTCATCCCTAGTCGTCCACTCGGTCACTTGGGCTGCATTGTCCTCACCCGGCTCGGGTTTGACGATTTGGCGGTTGACATAACCCCACGCGTCATTCTTTATCAGAATGACGCGCTTTTGCATTTTCCAGGTGTCGTAATTATCGCGCCCTAAGGCCTCGATGCGCACTACACCGTTTGAATTCATTGTCTCACTTCAATCGTGCCGCGTGTAAATGTCCGAACACTCACGATTGTTCACAATAAATTTGCTGTGCCGCGTGTTATTGTTTGAAACACTCACAACCGGCCATACACTTTGCGTCGCATGCTATTGTCCGGAACACTCGCAAATAGGCCTACGGAATTTCGTGTCGTGCACGTTTGTACACAACTCGCACGTTAAGCACGTTTTCTTGCGTCACGTGTTATAGTCCAAAACACTCGCAATAAGCCAAAATTCGCGTCGTGTGTTATTGTCCAAACACTCGCGATTGGCTTTTTCACTGTTCACTCACGATCAAGCACACAATATTCGAGAAGACGGCGTTTGTTCCTTCTCGCTTTGTCGATGTCCAGAAGTTTCTCGAAGGAGCAAGATGTCTGCCGATTCGACGCGTTCTTCTCTTTGTGTCTCCGCTTGATCTCGCCGTTTTCAGTTTTCAGTTAATTTAAATCTGAGCCAATCGTTCTGGGTCCATAACCTATTAGAGGTTTTTAAAGCGGCAATGAAATGTAACGCTCGTTTAAATGTAACTCAACTGATTTATTTAACACAAAATACACGAACTGTTTAAATGCGTTGTGCCGTGAACAGATCATAAAACGAACTGTTTAAAAGTTAGTTGAGGGCGCTAGTTGCGCCTATCGATCAGGATGGAGGTCGATATCGGCGGGTGCCGAATCTCACCAACACAAACTATCAATTTATAATTTTCAGTAGGTTGACCAACTGTAAAGTATAAATTGACAGTTTAGGAAACATTGCCAACACTAGCACTGATCCTGGTTTTCTTGGACTACTTAGACACATTCATGGCACTGTGAAAATTGCATGAGATGACCTTACCACAGTATAAAGCAATTTCCAAAGACCTTATTAACCCGGCGTTACTTGCGCCTCAAAGACAGAGCAGTTTTGTTGCAGCGATCTCTTAGATCGCCTAGTTATAAAATTAGTTTAAATGGCCTTATATATTATTAATATCATCTAGGGTGAATGGAAGTAATAGAAAATAGACGAGGAAAGTATACTAGTATTATCAGCTTAAAATAAGTAATCATATGATACTATTTAGAGGGAAGAGTAAGAATTGAACATGAATTGCCTTTCTCCAGCGTCACTTGCAAAATGATGAGTTATGTATGTTGTAAGACTGTTCTTCTAAACATATCCATTCTACCCAGTCTAGCCATAAATACTGTTACAAACTTTTGACACAAACTGTACCGGTACAACCGGTTTGGCAGGTAAAGAACTACCAATGTGCACACGTTAACCTTGAACCATTGTTAACTTGTCTGTGAAAGAGGAAGCATCTAGCTCCAGGTTTCAACATGGAATGGGGTGATTTTTAAAATCGTGTTGCAGTGATAGCATTACATAAAGTTGGAAAATCTCCAAGTGACATTTTCAAGACGCTGCAAAAGCTGAAAATCAGTCGTATGTTTGTGTACCGGACCATTGAGTGATTCACTGCAACCGGGACTGTAAAGGATCGTCCGAGGGAGGGTCGCCCCCGCTGTGTCAGGACTCTAGCGGCAAAAAAGGCAGTGGCGGCTCGTATTCGGAGAAATGCGGTGCGGAAGCAGGTTATCATGGCCCATGAAATGAACATTTCAAAATGGTCATCATCAAGGTTTCTGTCAGGGGACCTTGGACTACGGGCTTATCGCCGACAAAGAGGACATTACCTTGACGCGCGTCTAAAGAAGCCGAGAGTGCTTAAATGTCGACGTCTCCTGCAGCGATACGCGCAAAATGGTCATCGAAACATCCTCTTCACCGATGAAAAGGTATTCACTGTTGAAGAATCTTTCAATGTGCAAAACGACAGGGTTTATGCATCATCATCTCGGGAAGCCAGTAAAAAGGTTCCGAAAGTTCAGAGGGCCCATCATCCCTCCTCTGTGATGGTATGGTGGGGGGTGAGTTATTCTGGCACCACCCAGCTGCATTTCTGGGAAAAGGGTGTTAAAACCAGCACTAGAGTGTACGAAAGCACCGTTTTGGAGCCTATTGTGAATAACTTAAGTGGCACATTGTTTCCAAACCAACCCTGGACTTTCCAGCAGGATTCTGCTCCAACCCACAAGGCTAGGTCAACTCAAGCGTGGCTTCAGCGTCATGTCCCCGACTTCATTTCAACTGAAGATTGGCCCAGTAGCAGTCCGGACCTGAACCCTTTGGACTACCGACAGAGGTCAGTGCTTGAGGGCATTGTCTGCAAGAAGAGACACCCCACCATTAGAAGTTTAAAGCGTTCCTTATTGTCAGCAGTGGCGGATTTCCCCCTGGATGTCCTCCGTTCCGCCATAGACGAGTGGCCACAAAGACTCAGAGCCTGTATCAGTGCCAAAGGTGACCATTTCGAAAAGTGATTGGTGATTTGTGTAAAGAATGCCTGTAAGAACAACATACTAACAGCAAATTAAAATACTTCTCATAATATTTGCGTTTTTTCACTTTTTAAGTTGTAACAGTATTTATGGCTAGACTGGGTATAGCCTATGAATCCAACAATACATCAAACCTAATGGAAGGCCAACTACGCTCATCAGTAATTAGGACATAATGATATCTGCATGGACTCCCGCAAATGTTGCGGGAGATCAAACTAGCTTCTGCACGTAATACTATTGACAGATGGGGGATTTGAATCACACTGACTGGTTCCAATCGCCAAGCAAGGAATATAGTGGATGGGTAAAGACAGGCCTGCCACTCTTTACTAAGCAATGAATGAAAATTTCCCTTCTCGATATGTCAGATCAGCCCCGACTAATGCCGGGTTGAACTACTGTACTCTCTATTCAAAGAAACGCATACATTTCAAAATTCCAAGTTGATCCCATAACCGTCGGGAAGCCGCGCTAGACGGTGTAACATTAGTCATCGTGCGCGGTTGAAAAGACCACAAGGAATGAATATTGCATGTGTACTCAAATATGTTAGGTATTTCTTGTCATTTTGTTATTTTTTCTTGTGTTTTATTCTTTATTTTAAGACACTTTTAAATTTATTTTAATTTAGTTTCATACAGGATTTCCAAAAAATAAATTACTTTACACCAAACCACACATGAATTAAAAGGAAGAGAACTTTTTTTTACACGATACACTTGCAAAGTGGAAAAAAAGTAGAAAAAAAGTACAATATTGTGTCCGAATTATTTACAAAATACTGAAATGTTTGTTGTTGTTTGAGTCTTCAGTATTTTGGCTGGTTTGATGCAGCTCTCCATGATTCCCTGTCCTGAGCTAATCGTTTCATCTCTACATAGCTGCCACACCCTACATCCAAGGCAATCTGTTTAACATGTTCTAACCTTGGTCTACCCCTACAGTTCTTATCCTCGACCCTTCCTTCCATAACTAACTTTGCTATTCCTAGGTATCTTAGTATGTGTCCTACCAGCCTATCTCTTCTCTTCATAAGTAGTCGCCAGAAACATCTAATCTCTCCCACTCGTCTTAATAATACCTAATCATTTGTAACAATATCTACCCATCTGATCTTCATCATTCTCCTGTAACACCACATTTCAAACTCTTCAATTCTCCTCTTTTCTGATGCTCCAACAGTCCAAGTTTCACTTCCATAGAGAGCCACGCTTCAGACAAAGGCTTTCAAAAATGACTTCATAATACCTAAATCTATATTCGATATCAACAGATTCCTTTTCTGTAGAAATGATTTCCTCTTTGCTTCGTCCATCACTGGTTATTCCACTTCCTAAGTAAGTTTAGTATAGTAATAAAATAATTTTACAGCAATATAATCAAAATATAAATTTCTTTAGATTTGCTGATCACTCTGGATTCAAACATCAGCTGACATTATCCTTAGATGAAAAATCACCATCTTCATCTCCTTTGCCTACACTGCAGGATTTGCAGGTGAAGACAGAGCAGGTAGCACACGATGTCTTTGTCCCTCTGTTTTTATAATGATCACAGAAGGCACATCTGCCAGGATTTAGGTTGATTCTTTCATGCCTTTCCTGTTCCTGTTCTTACTCTTTCCCAGGGATCTTCATCAATGTCATCATTGTTGTGCATGATTGATGATAATAATACTACATTATTCTTTCCGGGCACTCAGCCCATTATTTTCCGAGGTTATGTATTGGTAATTGCAACAATTACATATTTTATAGAGGAAAAGATTTTATATTGATTAAATAAAACACAAGAGTTATAAATGATATTCAAGTAAATTTTGGCTAACATCAAATAGAACAGCAAGAGAGAAGTTTATTTTAAATATATTTTAAGTAAACCAGAGATGGCAATGGTGCAGTCAAAATATATTACAAATCCATTAATTCTCAGAAGAAAGGAGAAGCGATAAAAAGCCTGGCAAGTTGACACGCGCAGGCTATGAGGCACGTGTTTTAAATTGAAAGCGTTTTTGATTTGCTGATGAACTCGTGTAAGTTCAAAGCATGTAAAAATAACCAAATAACGTTGTATTCTAATTGTATTGACCAGGCAGACCAATTTAATCAAGAAATTTTCCATTAGAAGGTGGTGTGGTTTCTTCCTTTAACAGGCATAACATGAAATCTGTTGTAGCTTTTAAACCCAGCCAGAACACGAAATTTCACATCATTTCCATTTTACAAGTGACACAATGCATTCTGGTTATTTTTTCACCCACCCATTAAGAGTTTTGAATCTTTGAATCTAACGTAGACACACCACAGCTTGAAGACCAGTTGCTTCTTTGTAATTCTTTAGTGAGCATAAATGTCTGGCACTCAGTACATAAGTTACTAGGTATAATTTATGCACTTCATAAACCTTCACCTACATTTGCCCTAGGTTAAAACAACACCTGCTCTGAAAATATTCTAAAATATCATAAACAAAGATTACTTTCTTGTTGGAATACAGGCAACATCCTTAAGCTGGAAACGGAAAAATAGAGAGGAAGGTTGACTTAGCAGAGCAAGTATACAATAAACATTGGAAGATCTTCCTCTAACACTTAGTCAAAAATGTTTCATTTGTAAAATTTTCTTCTATGATATGTGCTTTACTCCTCCTCTCTCATTCCCCCCTCTCTTTTTTTTAAATTTTATTTAGGTTTACCTTCCTGTTGTATATCTACAATGAAGATATTTGTACCTTAGATTTCCTGAGGCATGACAAATAGTCATTCACCATGTATGTGATGTAGACAGTATTTTCCATTGGGAAACTGAAGCTGAAGTTGTATGATATGTATTTCAGAAGATCATCATCAGTTCCCAAGAAGACATCATTGAAATACACAATGACAGGGTGATTGATACCCCACAGCTGTCCACCTTTGTTCTGGAATGACATGGTTTACCTCAATAGCATCATATAAGACAAGGTTATTACTAGAGAGAGACAGTGTAGTCCAACTCTTTTTCATTCAACGGTGACCTCAAATTACAGAGGTGGGAAAATTATTAGACTAAATATCAGTTTTCCAACATTTCATTTTTTTACTTTCCATGACATAAAGCAGTAAATATTTTCAAGACACTGAAATTATTTCAAATGTTTAACCACTAGCTTTAATTACATTTTCTTAGAAACTGAGAGTAAAATATTTTTTTAGAATTTCCAAAAGAGAAGCCATGCTAATGGAGAATGTTGCACTGTTTATTTTCATAATTTTACTCTAGTTATAGTGTGTATTAAGAGCAGAGGAATTCTAAGTTTTTTAAAATTACTGATGGTTCGTTCTTTAACTATTCAAAGGTTTGTAGACCAAGGATTGATATCACCTGATTTAGAGGGCATATTTCAAAATCTTAAAAAAAAAAAAAAAAAAAAAAATGGACCCAGCTCTAGTATACCTCATATTTCCCCAATTCCGAAAATTTCCAGAAGTAATTTCTAATGGGAAAAGTTGTAGGTCCATGTGGAAGAGAATATTACTAAAAGTATGGTAATAAATATTGTCAGCAGATGGTAAATAAAATGATTTGGAATAAAAAATTGTCTTAATATTTCTATAAAAATTTAAGTCTAAATATTTTCCCATCTCTGTATTATCAGGTACCAGTTTTTAGGTTATTTAGTCCAAAACAAAGTTTTAGCTTATTAATAAGTGAAATACAGTAGCTGAAACATAGGAATGGCTCCTTGGAGCGGTCATTTGTTGAGTTAGAATTGAAAATGTGACCAGAGTTGGGATTAGAACCCACATCTCCTGTTGTCCAGCCACAATTGGATTCTACAACAGCACCTATCCAAGACTTGAAAATGCTCTGTGATTGGAGCAGTGGCATAACTAGGGTTTGCTTCTGGAGGTGGATGAGCTGAGTCAAAATTGGGGGGATACTTGGACATAATCAATAAAAGCAAAAATATGATTATAAAGTTTTAAAATGTCGTTTGTACAATTTTTTCATGATTGATTCATTAGCATTTGCACTTGCCAAGGTATAATGCTTGAAAATTGACAATTGTAATGATATTACAGTGAGGGCCCTTCCTATCGAATGGAGACTCAAGGTGGCCGCTTGCCGGCTGGGGCACTGTGGCTAGCCGCCTGTCGAGCAGCAGCGTAGCGCCAAACTACAGGTCATTATCTATGTGCGTCCTGATAAACACGGCAAGCTAAGCCGGCTTTGACTGGCGCAGATCGCGGGTGCGCGTTGACGGATCAGCCAGTGGTTGGTGTGCACTTTTACACTTTTACCAAACATGTTCAATAATGTGTAGTTACAGTGCTCATAGTCGATGCTGAAAATGTCCTCCTTCTCTTGTAACACACACCTGACATCTTCTGATGAAAGAATTGACATGATCTCATCTATTTTTTGTTGTCTGTTAACTTTTTTTAATGTTTACAGAGCCAGTTTTCTTGAATCGTTTAGCGAGACTCTTAATTGCACTGGCATTAGGCATAGGCCTTCCCGGAAACATGAACGAGTGGACCTCACAATACCCCGCTCCACTGACTCATATCCTTAGTTCACGCATATTTTGTCATTCATATGGACGTGTATCTGCAAAGCTTAGATGTTAGTGTTGCACGTTTAGTGAGTATTGTGATTACTGTGAACTGAACTTTAACAGTACATAAGAGATGAAATCAAAGACATCACTGCTGTGGAACTTCAGAATGTTGTCCATTCTCACATCAGAAGATGTAAGGTGTGTGTTACAAGAGAGGGAGGACATTTTCAGCATCGGCTATGAGCACTGTAAGTACACATTATTGAACATGTTTGGTAAAAGTATGTGCCAATCACCGACTGAACCGTGTATGCGTGTCCGCGATATGCGCCAGTCAAAGCAGGCTTAGCTTGCCGTGTTTTTCGAGGTGCACAAAAATAATGACCCGGTAGTTCAACACATTTACAATTTTTAACATATTTAATAATCAACATTACTTACATGAATTTCAGATTAGTTGCTGGAAATGCTGTCCTTCATTTTCTAAATACATATTGCACCAGCATACGCAGATTTGGTACACTCGACTATGGCAGCTGCTGTTGCACATTTTGAACATGAACAGCAAAGGCAAGCTGTAGATAAATGCCAGAAGCGTAAACTACGCTAAGCACAACCACGACCTCCACCCTCTATAAAGTGTAACCAATGTGGTTGTTTGTTTCATGCCTGGATTGGCTTGATAAGCCACCAAGGACATCTCCATGCCTGAATGGATATTAAAGAAGAATTGCAAGAGAGAAATTAATACTCGGACATGAGTAGGCCGATGATGACGATGACAGAAAACCTTAGTAAGATAGTTATTGTTGTTTTAAGGTGCGGAACAGCCTGTAAGTAAAGCATACCAAAAGAAAATTGGGTAGTTTTTTTGCAACCTCTGGCATAGGTGGTGCATAAAAATACAAACAATGCCTATTCCATTTACTGAAAAGACTAAATCTTTATTTCAGATGTAGGAACATAAAACAACTGTTTTATTTCTCTTCAGTAAAATGTGACAACAATCAGGATTCGAACTCGTATCTCCTTCTGTCCGGGCAATCGAATTTAGCCACTTGCACCAATGCAGCCACGCTCCAACCCAGTGGCGTAACTACGGGGAGTGATCGGGGGGGATCAATCCCCCCACAGAACCAATATAATTTTCTTTTAAATGTAATTTGTTGAAGTGTTTGATTTTGAATAAAACCAATCTTTGTCTGATGACAAATGATTGTATTATGTAAGTTTATATTTACTAATTTGAAAGCATTTCTCTTCGCTTGTTTTCGAAGTGAAATGCCATGTCCTGTGGTTCGGATTCCACGTAAAAAGGAGGTCCCGTGGCTCATGATCTCTAGATTAACGGTCACGTTAAACTACAAGCTTCCTTCCTTTTTTTTTTTCTTCGCTTGTGTAAAATTGTTAATGTTACCCTAACTTACAACTTACTGAATGAGCAAACAGGTTAGCTGTTCAGTTAGCCAGAGGAGTGGCATTGAGAGAAGTGTGACACTATCTTTCCTCATCCTTTTCCAAAAATACACCACTTGTCAGATTGCGAGTAGGAGTGTCATTTTGGAAAGTGATTGATGTTGTTGTTGTTGTTGTTGAGTCTTCAGTCTTTCGACTGGTTTGATGCAGCCCTCCATGCTTCCCTGTCCTGAGCTAATCGTTTCATCTCTACATAGCTACCACACCCTACATCCGAGGCAATCTGTTTAACATATTCTAACGTTGGTCTACCCCTACTGTTCTTACCCTCGACCCTTCCTTCTATAACTAAGTTTGCTATTCCTGGGTGTCTTAGTATGTGTCCTACCAACCTATCTCTTCTCCTCATTAGCAGTTTCCAGAAACATCTCTCCTCTCCCACTCGTCTTAATACCTCCTCATTCGTAACCCTATCTATCCATCTGATCTTCAACATTCTCCTGTAACACCACATTTCGAATGCTTCAATTCTCTTCTTTTCTACTGCACCAATAGCCCAAGTTTCACTTCCATAGAGCACCACGCTCCAGACAAAGGCTTTCAAAAATAACTTGCTAATACCTAAATCTATATTCGATGTCTGTAATGGCCAACGCGGGAAGTCAACAACCCACCAAGAGTATTCTGGTAATAGTGGACAATGTATAAGGGTTTGTTGGCCAAAGCATTAGATAAAGATGTAATGATAAAAGGAGTTGACTTTACGAAGGTCGCATAACAATTTAGCAAACATGTGGAGGACCAGACAATATTATTGTCACCAAATAAGGAAGTCCAGGAAGGCATAAAGGACACAACACCACCAATAACTAATAATAAGATATATTATCAAATAGGTGGCACATAAACATATGAGAAACACTGGCACAAATTTACACAATTGAAGAAACACTCGCAAGGAATTAACACACGTTAAGTCTTGAGCCTAAAACACATATATTGTCTTGAACGTAGCTGCAGATCAGTACATCATAGAACGGCATGCAATACACGGCGGTTCCAAAGAATGATATAGTTTAAATATGCAACACAAGTGTAGTTGCAACAAATAATGAAAAAAACAGGTCGCATGGAACGAGAATGTGTCGTCGAACCAGGACTGACTTACAGTGATGCGCCGATACCATAAGCCCAAAAAATGAATTGTTAATAAAACAAATTATGTGTGAAACGCAGGAAGTCAAAGTAGTTGCTGTCATACAAATACCGGGATATGCCAATCGCACGGTATTGTCACAATAGTAAAGTAGTTAAGCCCAGCGTCAACCTCCATTCCAGTGATGTTGCAGGAAGTCAAAGTAGTTGCTATCATACAAATACCGGGATATGCCAATCGCACGGTATTGTCACAATAGTAAAGCAGTTTAGCCCAGCGTCAACCTCCATTCCAGTGATGTTGCAGGAAGTCAAAGTAGTTGCTATCATACAAATACCGGGATATGCCAATCGCACGGTATTGTCACAATAGTAAAGCAGTTTAGCCTAGCGTCAACCTCCATTTAGTGATGGTGCAGGAAGATGGTGCCTGGCCTTGTAACACATGCTTCCAAACAAACGATGAATTACTTATCACACGAAGCAGCATCATTATTCATACGCGTGATGACAAATTGTTAGGCAGTAGATGAAGATAGAAGTAAACATGTTACAACAAACTATCCGACGCCGCGGATTGAAGAATTCGTCGACATGGCGCGTAGCAACATCAAGCATGGTTTGATGAGATCGAAAATCACCGTAATGTCACTGCCCTAACAAAATATGAATCATGTTTCATAGGACATGATTACTAAGCACGGTTACTATGAAGATAGCACCAATTATAGAAATGATTAGCTGGATATTCGTCGATAGATCACAACCAGCGTTGAAGCACAACATTTCGTCATGGCTGCAGACTTAGAGAACGAAAAAGAAACACGTGATTGGTCGCTACAAACAGCAAGGAGGCCTCTGATAGGCTGGAAGCAGCCAATCACAGTAGAGAGTTCAAAGACAAGTCGGAGGCCTCTGATAGGCTGAAAGCAGCCAATCACAGTAGAGAGTTCAAAAACAAGTCAACGAGAATAAAGAAGAATCAATGTGGCCAACTTAGAATGCCAAAATACCTTCTAAGCAAAAATATCCTACTGGAAACACAGCAGTGGGAATACAACATGTAATCAAAACAAATGAATCATGACAACTAACCAACATAAACAAAACAAACTTGACAATGAATAAATACAATGAAGACAAATAATACAGATATGTACAACCACACAGAGTGGAAACAAATAGGGAAACACAAAACTGGTTTGCCAAGACAGTGGCCGAACCATATTGCCCGCACAGAAACAACAGGCAGGTTGTTTATGAAAATACAAGAAGGATTAGTTCTGCGGCAACAAGGGAGACACCTTGACGATGGGACGTTTCAAGAGTCCAGAGGTGGTATGTAGAGAGACCACACGAGCTAGGCCGTCCTTACCACAATGAACCTCAAGAATGCGTCCAAGTCGCCAGTAAGTAGGATAAACATTGTCGTCCATAATAAGCACAAGCGTGCCAACCTTGAGGTTAGGAGACACACGGTTCCACTTGTGACGTTGTTGAAGGGAGAGTAAATGATCTGTGGACCATTTACGCCACAATGAAGTCATAATCTGTTGAAGTAATTGCCATCTAGACAACCTATTGATGGGCACTTCAGAAGCGTCAGGAATGGGCAAGGCATTCAAAGGTCGTCCAACCAGAAAGTGACCTGGCGAGAGATAGCACAAGTCAGTAGGATCCTCAGTCATAGTCGAAATGGGTCTAGAATTTAGAATGGCTTCAATTTGCACCACGAGAGTGGTCAATTCTTCATACGTAAGTACTTGAGCCTTCATGATTCTTATTAAATGAGATTTCAAAGATTTGATGTTTGCCTCCCAAATTCCACCAAAATGCGGAGAACTAGGAGGAATGAAGTGCCACTGAATTAGTAGCGATGAGGTAGAATCTTGAACAACAGATTGAAAATCTGCAGAGGAGAGCAACGAACCAAGATCAGCAAGGTCAGACTGTGCGCCTTGAAAGTTGGTACCATTGTCGGAATACACTTGAGCGGGAACGCCCCTTCTACTGCAGAAGCGAGTAAAGGCTACAACGAAAGCATGACTGGAGAGGGAAGTGACGACTTCAGTGTGCACAGCCTTCGTAACCATACAAACGAACATTGCGATGTAGGCCTTAGTCGAGACCCTTGACCTGGGGGCACCGTACCTGATAGTGAATGGACCACAGTAATCAACACCAACGTGATTAAAGGGAAAGGTTTGATGGAGGCGAACAGCTGGGAGTTGACCCATTAACTGTTCAGAAGGACGTGCAGCGTAGCGCACGCAAGTAACACAAGAGCGAGATAGGCTACGAACAAGTTTTCGTAGTGACGGTATCCAGAAGCGTTGTCGGATAGTCGCAATCACAACCTGGACCCCGCCATGAAGCAACTTTTTAAATGGGTATGTCTGACCAGGACTTTAGTGAAATGATGGTCATTGGGCAAATGTATCTGGTGTTTTGTATCAAATGGAAGGTCGGCCAATTCCAAACGGCCTCCCACACGAATAGTGCCATCAGAGTGAAGCAAAGGGTGCAAATTGCTGATGGTGGAAGTGGATGGCACTTGCTCATTCTTCATTAGAGCAGCAAGTTCAGTAGAGTAGCACTGAGCTTGAATCATTTTCACACATGTAAGTAGTGCAACATCAATTTCAATGGCAGTGAGTGGTCCAATGATCCTAGTGTTGTTGTTTGAGTCTTCAGCCTTTTGACTGGTTTGATGCAGCTCTCCATGCCTCCCTGTCCTGAGCTAAACGTTTCATCTCTACATAGCTACCACACCCTACATCCAAGGCAATCTGTTTAACATATTCTAACCTTGGTCTACCCCTACAGTTCTTGTCCTCGACCCTTCCTTCCATAACTAAGCTTGCTATTCCTGGATGTCTTAGTATGTGTCCTACCAACCTATCTCTTCTCTTAATTAGCAGTCGCCAGAAACATCTCTCCTCTCCCACTCGTCTTAATACCTCTTCGTTTGTAACCCTATCTACCCATCTGATCTTCATCATTCTCCTGTAACACCACATTTCAAATGCTTCAATTCTCCTCTTTTCTGCTGCACCAATAGTCCAAGTTTCACTTCCATAGAGCGCCACACTCCAGACAAAGGCTTTCAAAAATGACTTCCTAATACCTAAATCTATATTCGATGTCAGCAGATTCCTTTTTTGTAGAAATGCTTTCTTTGCCTGAGCCAACCTACTTTTTATATCCTCTTTGCTTCGTCCATCACTGGTTATTCTGCTTCCTAAGTAACAGAAGTCTCCTACTTCCTTCAGCTTTTCACCTGCCAATTTGATCTCCATAGAGGTTTCTGATTTATTTCGGCTGCATTCCAGTATTTTTGTTTTACATTTATTAATTTTCATCATGAATTCTTTCCGTAAGACTGAGTCCATACCATTCAAAAACTCATTCAAATCCTCAGGCTTGTCGGCCAAGATGACGATGTCATCAGCAAATCTCAGAGTTGAAATTATTTCTCCTTGAATCTTCACTCCCACTTTACATTTTTCTCTAATTTCCTTCATTGCTTGTTCAATGTAAAGATTGAAAAGTATGGGTGATAAGTTGCAGCCTTGCCTTACACCTTTCTGAATACCAGCTTCTCTCTCATGTCCTTCAGCTCGAATGACTGCTGTCTGGTTTCTGTATAGATTGTATATCACCCTCCTATCCCTGTACTTTATTCCAATGGATTTCAAAATGTCAAACAATTTAGTCCAATCAACGTTATCAAAAGCCTTTTCTAAGTCTACAAAAGCCATGAACGTTCTCTTATCTTTCCTTATTCTACCTTCCAAAATCAGCCTAAGACTTAGTACAGCTTCCCTTGTTCCTACATTTCTCCTGAAACCAAATTGGTCTTCGCCCAACTCCGTTTCTATCTGGCTTTCAATCCTCTTGTAAATTATTCTAGACAGGATCTTTGAAGCATGAGTAATCAAGCTGATTGTACGGTAATCTTCACATCTGTCAGCTCCCACTTTCTTTGGTATAGGGATGATTACATTCTTCTTGAAATCGGGGGGTACCTCACCTGTCTCATAAATCCTACACACCAAGTGAAATAACCTGATCAGACCTTCATCTCCTATGCAGCGTAGCAACTCAATCGGTATATCATCTATGCCTGGTGCTTTGTTCCTGCTTAAGTCTTCCAAAGCTCTATCAAATTCTGATCTCAATATTAAATCTCCTTTCGCATCCTCATCATTTTCCTCCTCCCTTTCCATTACATGATTCTCAATCTCCTTTCCCTTATACAAACTCTCTATGTAAGTTTTCCATCTCTCAACCTTTTCTTCCCTATCTGTTAGAGGCTTTCCATTTTTGTCCTTAATATTACAGCACTTAGTCTTCTTTTCCCCAAAAGCATTCTTAATCCTTCGATAAGCTGTGTCTACTTTTCCTAATTTCAGACAATTTTCTATACCTGCACATTTCTCTTTCAACCATTCTTCTTTTGCTTCCTTGCATTTCTTGTTAACCTCATTTCTCAGACGTCTGTATTCTGCTTTCCCCTTTTCATCTCTTACATTCTTGTGTTTCCGCCTTTCATCCATCAATTCTAGTATATCCTGAGTGATCCACGGTTTTCTACCTATTCTTTCTTTCCTACCAATGTTTTCTTCTGCGGATTTTGTTATTTCATTCTTCAAAAGTGCCCATTCGTCTGCAATTGAAGTTTGTTTAGGGTTTTTCATTAGTCCTTCCTTTATACTCTTCTTGAATCTTTCGTTTACATCCTTCTCTTTCAGTCTGTCTATTGCCCACCTTTTTGGCTTTTGACTTTTCTTCAGTTTCTTCAACTTTAATCAGCATTTCATTACAACCAGATTGTGGTCAGAGTTTATGTCAGCACCAGGATATGTTTTACAATCCAAAATCTGGTTTCGAAACCTCTGCTTGACCATAATGAAGTCGATTTGGTAACGCCCTGTATCTCCTGGTCTCATCCATGTGTATATTCTTCTATTGTGGTTATTGAATAAGGTGTTAGCTATGACCAACTCATGCTCGGTGCAGAATTCTACCAGCCTGCTTCCTCGATCATTCCTTTCACCTAATCCGAAACCTCCTACTATCTTCCCTTCTCTCCCTTTTCCTACCACAGCATTCCAATCTCCCATTACTATAACATTCTCATCACCCTTGATATACCTCAGAATTTCGTCTATTTCTTCGTAGACCTTTTCAACATCCTCATCATCAGCTTGACTGGTAGGCATATAGACTTGTACCACTGTGGTGCAGGTAGGTTTAGTATTGATTTTTGCTACAATAATCCGTTCACTATATTGCTCATAATATTCCACCCGCTGTCCAAGTTTCCTACTCAATATGAGGCCAACCCCTGCTTGGCCATTGTTTGATTTAGTGCTAATGACCCTATAGTCTCCTGACCAAAAGTCCTGTTCTTCCTGCCAGCGCATTTCACTAATCCCAACCAAATCCAACCTCAACCTATCCATTTCCCTTTCTAAGTTTTCTAACCTTCCACTTCCTAGCAGACTTCTAACATTCCACGCTCCGATCCGTAGAATGTCAGATTTCCTCTTTGTCACTTCTGTGATGTTAACCCCCTCTCGAGTAGTCCCCACCCGGAGATCCGAACGGGGGACTAGTTTACCTCCGGATTGAAATTTTACAAGGGAGGAGGCCATCATCACATGTAATTATGCATAGAGAGGTGCATATCCTCGGGAATAGCATACGGCTGTAGTTTCCCGTTGCTTTCAGCCGTGCAGCAGGACGCAGTGTAGCCATTATTTGGCTTATATTATCAATATCTTAACCGTCAATAAGACTAGTAAAGAATTGATTTATTCTGAAAGGCTGCTACTCCCTTTCAGAATAAGTAAAGAGCAATTCTACTAACAAAAATACTAACCTTCTACCGTACTAACAATTAAATACCAAAATTCTACTAACGAAAAAAATACTTAAGTTCCACCAACAACAAATACTACCACTAAAACAGTCTGTCATCAGGCACACTCACATGCACCCTCACACATCACAGTCTACTGAAACAATGAACTATAACTAATGAACAATGCAACTGCTACCAGACACACTCACACACCACAGTCGAATAGAACAATGACATATATCTAATAGACAAACTAACTACCTACTTACAACTAAAACTAACTACATACTTACTGTACTGTTATTTGAATTGACAATATTTACAAAATGCAATTGAGTTAGAAAATACTTACAAAATGTAATTTAGATTCAAAACAGTCACAAAATGCAATTTACAACGAACATATCCCCCAAATTTCATGTTTCTAACTTCAATAGTTTTGGTTGGGCGATGATGAGTCAGTCAGTCAGTCAGGACACTTGTTTTTATATAAGAGATAATATTGCAGTTTAATTTCCAGGAGGCTATACATGGCAGTGTTGCCAAAATGATTATATGCCTGCTGATGGATCCAATTTTCAAATGCATATAACTTCTACCCTATCAATTGGAATGCAACCAAATTTCGTATATGCTATGTGTACATAAACAGATATGACTGAGCGTATTCTTAAGAGCCACCAGGGCTACCAACTGTTGATAAATGCTTTTATTTTTTAAAATCCAAATTCCCATATATCAGAAAGTATGCAAGCCGACAGCCTTAAACTATGCACACGTATAGCACCTGACATTCTATATTAATTTGGAGTAACTTATATACGTCAGTGCTACCAACATGATTCTAAGCCTGCTGAGAGGTCCAAATTTAATTACATGTAACAACTATACTATTATTTGGATTTCAACCAAATTTCGTGTGTGCTATGTGTACCATAACAGATATGACTATGCCGATTCTTAAGAGTAACCAGGGCTGCCAACTGTTAATAAATGCTGTCTCTAATTTTGTTACCCTAATATCAATATATCAATATATCAGAATATCCTAGTGGTATTTCTACAATTACAGAAAAACCTAATACAGTGGGCTATGACCCTCAACAATCTCGTGTAGGAAGAAAAATTGTTTAAAAATCAATGTCAACAGGTTTAGATACATTTGCACACGAAATTCTACACTCAGGCAATTCGGACACAGGAGTGTCAAAGATATCTGAAGTACTGGAGCTTGTAAAGGCCTTCAACCATGCTGGACCATGCCACCATAGCTGATTATTTTTCAATTCTGAGGGCATACAGCCTCGGAAAACTATGTCGGCTGGATTGTCACGAGAAGAGACATGTTTCCAGGCGCAGTGAACAGTAAGCCTTTGTATTTCAGCAACTCTATTGGCTACAAAGGTTTTCCATTTTGAGGGGAGCGAAGCCAACCAAGACAAAACAATAGTGGAATCTGTCCAACAATAGACGGAATCAATAGGCAAGTTCAAAGCGGGTTGCACCTTTGCAAGCAATTTGGAAAGCAAAAGTGCACCACATAACTCAAGTATGGGCAAAGACAACTGTTTATGAGGAGCAACCTTCGACTTAGCGCACACAAGTGCAACAGTGACGACGCCGTTGGTATCAATTGACAATAAATAGAGACAAGCTCCATAGGCCTGCTGACTGCTGTCGCAGAAGCCATGAAGTTGCATAGATTTGATTTCTGAAGCAGGCTTAATCAAACGTGGAGTAGAAATCTCAGAAATCGCAGGTAAATTGCTATAAACATTCAGCCAAGCTTGCGCGATTTCCATTGGAAGGGGGTCATCCCAACCGAGTTTGTGAATCCACAAATCTTGGAAGAGAATCTTACAAGCAACCACAATAGGTGACACTAAACCCAAGGGGTCAAAAATAGAGGCAACAATGGACAAAAATGAACGCTTAGTAAAGGTAATTGAAGTGTCACAGTTCACGATAGGTGACTGAATCCGCAACAAGTCATCGATAGGTTGCCAATAAAGTCCTAGCGTTCTGGCGACTGTTTCTTCACCATCGCCGAAACTACGGAGTTGTTGTTTTTCTTGATGATCAAGAGGAATGTTATCTAATAGAGTCATGGAGTTTGAACTCCACTTACACAATTCAAAACCACCTAATCTCAAAAGAAGGGTCAATTCATCATACAGAATGAGTGCGTCATGCTCGGAATCACATCCCGAGATACAATCATCAACATAGAAGTCGTTTAAAACAATCTGAGTGGCAGCTGGAAAAGCTGTGCCATCAGTGAGGGCGAGCTCCTTTAGCACACGAGTGGCTAAGAAGGATGCTGGGGCAGTACCATATGTAACAGTGTTTAATTGATATTCCACTATTGGGTCTGAAGGAGAGTCTCTCCAAAATATTCTCTGTAAGTCACGATCTTTGTGATCTACAAGAATCTGGCTGTACATTTTACTCAGATCAGCTGCAAACGCTATCAAGTGAGTACGGAACCGAAGCAAAATAGAGAACAAATCCTGCTGAATTACAGGGCCCACCAACAAGGTATCATTAAGGGAGCACCCAGACGTAGTAACCATCGAAGCATCAAATACCACTCTGAGCTTTGTAGAAGTACTGTGCGGCTTGAAAACAGGATGATGGGGAATGTAGTAAACTTCACCATCAATCGGGTGGGGGGCGACTTGCATATGGTTTAAGGCTAGATATTCATGCATGAATTCAGTGTATTCTAACCTTAACTCAGGGTTACGAACCAAACGTCTTTCGAGAGAGTGAAAACGATATAGTGTAGCGTAGCGAGAGGCACCTAGAGGCTCCGAGTCTACCTTGCGAGGGAGTCTAACCACAAATCTACCATCGTCTTGGCGAGTGGTAGTAGCAACAAAGTGTTCTTCACATATGGATTCGTCAACAGACAACACTGGGGTTTCAACTTCTTCAACATTCCAAAACGCTTCCAGCTGTTGTTCTACATGAGGGCGTGAGAGTGTAAGTGCTGATACCACGTGCGATGGTTGCGAGGTGCTTGCACTGGGCAGCCTCCCAGAAAACATCCAACCCACAGAGGTATTTTGAATTATGGGCAAATCACCAACTGGTATGATTTTACCAGGACATAACAGGTCAAAGAAATATTCTGCACCAAGAACAAGGTCGATAGATTTAGTGCAATTGAAATCAGGATCAGCTAAATCAATATGTGATGGAATGTTCCATTCAGAGGTATCGAAACCAGCAGCGGGTAGCTCAAGTGCAATATTGGGAACCACGAGACATTCAAGCTTAGCAGACCAATTAGTAGCACAGGCAAAAACGTTCACATCAGCAACAACAGTAGCAGTGCTTTGATTTTGACCAACACCGCGAATGTGTACCTTCATAGGTTTGGTGTGGAGTCTTAATTTCTTAGTTAAGTGTGACGAAATTAAGTTACAATCTGATGCAGAGTCAAGTAGTGCAGTGACAGGTACACGTAAGCCATTGCCAGCTAATATATTCAATTTGGCAGTGGGTAATAGCGTCCTTGAAAATTGATTGTCACGAGCGATGTTACTGCAACTCGTGTTTACCACGTTAGCATGAGCTTGAGAAGCATCATTGCTAGTGCCACTGGAGGGCTCATAGTGAAGAAGAGTGTGGTGTTTTCGGGAACAAGTGTTACAAGAGTACTTCGAACATTGATGATTAGGCTCGAAATTACGCAAACAATTATAACATAATTTTCGAGACCTGACAAAATCCCATTTGGCTGTGGACGAAAGTTTAATAAAGGTACCACATTTCGACAATTGGTGATCAATGCTCCTACAATATGTACAACGAGATTTGGTAGTAGTTAACATGGGTTTCTGAGGCGAATGACCTTCAGCTTTAAGTTTGGTTACAGCATTATGTAATGCAGGCCTGGACCCATTCCTTTCAGTTATTTCCAGTACCTTGCATTTTTTCTCTAAGAAGCTAACCAAGTCCTGGAGAGTGGGAATTCTCCCAGAATCAACATGATTCTCCCATTCACGGATGCTATCATTATCTAGTAGCTCCAATATAAAATGTGACAATAACAAGTCTTGAAGGGGAACCCCGTTAAAGTCCAAAGCTTCTAACGCATTGACATGAGAAACAAAGTGGTCGATCATGGCACGCAATGACACTGAATCATTACCGTATGCAGGGGGCTTGAAAAGCTTGGTGACATGGTTGTGCGCTATGAGCCTAATGTTATTATATCGAGTTGTCAGCAAGTTCCATGCAACTATAAGTTATCATCTGACACAGTAATGTTTTTAGGAGGAGTTTAGCTTCGCCACTAAGACTAGAATTAAGGTAGTAGAACTTAACAATATCAGAAAGAGCATGGTTATCAATTACTATAGCCTTGAAGCTATCTCTGAAATTCAGCCAGTCTGTGAAGTCGCCACTGAACTGCGGAATTTGAATTTCAGGCAACTTTATATGCGCTGCAGCTACGTTAGCATTAGGAAATTGTGCACTCTGCAAATTATTCAAAGGGTTATCACTGTCTGTAGTGTTGGATTTTTTGAAATTGTCACAATGTAGTTTAATTTTAACCATCAACTCAAAATACTTATCTTCGAAGTCACAACGTTCGGCTGTTTCTTCGTCGATATTGTCTGTAATCTCCTCTAAAGCGACTTGCGCTTCGTTATATTGTTTATAAATTTCCTCGCATTTGTGTTTGCGTAACACTAACATTTGATATTGCTCTTCTGTAATGTCCTGAAAGTTGCTAATTACTTTTTCTTGTGAGGTAAGCATGGCCTTAGCGACTGCACGCTTCCTAACTAAAGGTCGTTTTTGGGCATCCTCCATAATGACTTTAGGATTGCCCGCCTAGATGTAATTACCAGAGTTGCACACCTAACTAACACAACCAACTAACTAACACAAAAAATAAACACTGAGACAATGGTCTCGATTAAGTTGTAAACAAACATCTGAACATAGAATACTGTATTGTGTCCTTGGGAAGTTAATGGGAACGTATACAATGTTAAATTTATGGCCTTCCTGGTGAAATAGCAAGAAACAAGGGCCCAACATGGCCAAAACAATGCTTAATAATTCAAAGTAGTAAACAGCTCAATATCCGGCCCGGAGAGGACCAAATAATGTAATGGCCAACGCGGGAATTCAACAACCCACCAAGAGTATTCTGGTAATAGTGGACAATGTATAAGGGTTTGTTGGCCAAAACATTAGATAAAGATGTAATGATAAAAGGAGTTGACTTTACGAAGGTCGCATAACAATTTAGCAAACATGTGGAGGACCAGACAATATTATTGTCACCAAATAAGGAAGTCCAGGAAGGCATAATGGACACAACACCACCAATAACTAATAATAAGATATATTATCAAATAGGTGGCACATAAACATATGAGAAACACTGGCACAAATTTACACAATTGAAGAAACACTCGCAAGGAATTAACACACGTTAAGTCTTGAGCCTAAAACACATATATTGTCTTGAACGTAGCTGCAGATCAGTACATCATAGAACGGCATGCAATACACGGCGGTTTCAAAGAATGATATAGTTTAAATATGCAACACAAGTGGAGTTGCAACAAATAATGAAAAAACAGGTCGCATGGAACGAGAATGTGTCGTCGAACCAGGACTGACTTACAGTGATGCGCCGATACCATAAGCCCAAAAAATGAATTGTTAATAAAACAAATTATGTGTGAAACGCAGGAAGTCAAAGTAGTTGCTGTCATACAAATACCGGGATATGCCAATCGCACGGTATTGTCACAATAGTAAAGTAGTTAAGCCCAGCGTCAACCTCCATTCCAGTGATGTTGCAGGAAGTCAAAGTAGTTGCTATCATACAAATACCGGGATATGCCAGTCGCACGGTATTGTCACAATAGTAAAGCAGTTTAGCCCAGCGTCAACCTCCATTCCAGTGATGTTGCAGGAAGTCAAAGTAGTTGCTATCATACAAATACCGGGATATGCCAATCGCACGGTATTGTCACAATAGTAAAGCAGTTTAGCCTAGCGTCAACCTCCATTTAGTGATGGTGCAGGAAGATGGTGCATGGCCTTGTAACACATGCTTCCAAACAAACGATGAATTACTTATCACACGAAGCAACATCATTATTCATACGCGTGATGACAAATTGTTAGGCAGTAGATGAAGAACGAAGTAAACATGTTACAACAAACTATCCGACGCCGCGGATTGAAGAATTCGTCGACATGGCGCGTAGCAACATCAAGCATGGTTTGATGAGATCGAAAATCACCGTAATGTCACTGCCCTAACAAAATATGAATCATGTGCATAGGACATGATTACTAAGCACGGTTACTATGAAGATAGCACCAATTATAGAAATGATTAGCTGGATATTCGTCGATAGATCACAACCAGCGTTGAAGCACAACATTCCGTCATGGCTGCAGACTTAGAGAACGAAAAAGAAACACGTGATTGGTCGCTACAAACAGCAAGGAGGCCTCTGATAGGCTGGAAGCAGCCAATCACAGTAGAGAGTTCAAAGACAAGTCGGAGGCCTCTGATAGGCTGAAAGCAGCCAATCACAGTAGAGAGTTCAAAAACAAGTCAACGAGAATAAAGAAGAATCAATGTGGCCAACTTAGAATGCCAAAATACCTTCTAAGCAAAAATATCCTACTGGAAACACAGCAGTGGGAATACAACATGTAATCAAAACAAATGAATCATGACAACTAACCAACATAAACAAAACAAACTTGACAATGAATAAATACAATGAAGACAAATAATACAGATATGTACAACCACACAGAGTGGAAACAAATAGGGAAACACAAAACTGGTTTGCCAAGACAGTGGCCGAACCAATGTCAACAGATTCCTTTTCTGAAGAAATGCTTTCCTTGCCTGTGCTAACCTACTTTTTATATCATCTTTGCTTCGTTCATCACTGGTTATTTTGCTTCCCAAGTAACAGAAGTCACCTACTTCCTTTAGCTGTTCACCTGCCAATTCAACATCCATAGGGGTTTCTGATTTCTTTCGACTGCATTCCAATATTTTTGTTTTACATTTATTAACTTTCATCATGAATTCTTTCCTCAAGACAGAATCCATTAAATTAAAAAACTCATTCAACTCCTCTGGTGTGTCGGCTAAGATGACGATATCATCAGAAAATCTCAGAGTTGAAATTATTTCTCAAATCTTTACTCCTACTTTGAATTTTACTCCAATTTCTTTCATTGCTTGTTCAATGTATAGATTAAAAAGTATTGGTGATAGGTTGCACCTTTCTGAATACCAGCTTCTCTCTCATGTCCTTCGGCTCGAATAACTGCTGTCTGGTTTCTGTATACATTGAAAGAAGGAAGCTTGTAATTTAAAGTGACCATTAATCTCGCGATCATGAGCCTCGGGACCTCCGTTTAACGTGGAATCCGAACCACAGGACATGGCATTTCACTTAGAAAATCTCACATGAATTGACCGGGAATCGAACCTGGTCCACCTTGGTGAGAGGCCAACAGCTTGACCGCTGCGCTACCACGCCCCTATTGTATAGATTTTAGCGCACTTTCCTATCCCTGTACTTTATTCCAATCGTCTTCAAAATGTCAAACAACTTGCTCCAATCAACGTTATCAAAAGCTTTTTCTTATAAGTCTACAAATGCCATGAACGTTCTCTTATCCTATCTTATTCTAGCTTCCAAAATCAGCCTAAGACTTAGTATTGTGCCCATTTGGGTAATGGCACAAATTGAACCCCGGACCGTTAATAGGAAGGTATTTTAGAATTGTATAAAGACCACAAGAAGTAACGAAGATGAGCTCACTGGAAAACAGCCACAGAGACATTGCTGGAGACGCAGGTGGTAATTTTAAACACATAAACTCCCATTAGCCGGACAGTTTAAGTGAAAAGGGCCATTAAGGAAGCCATAAAAGAACTAGAGGGATGCAGAGTCAAGAGGCTATAAGTAACACTCGACATTCCGATGAATAAGCAGCTCAACGAAAATTATTACTTTTCGAGTGCGACAGTTATGGGAAAAACTACTTTCTCAAGAGGTACTTGAAACTAGGCCCCGGATATTGACGATTCAGCGAGATTTTGAAGCATACAGAGGGGGGACGTACGACCATTAAACTTAACAAAATAAACTCCCAAAGTTATTAAATCTGAAGTCAGAAGAGAATCAGGGATAGCAAAAATCGGAAGGTTGGTAGACCTGAAATAAGACACTTCAGATAATTCAAGCTAAGGAAAACGTCATTGGAATGTGAGCCGAAGGTTACCCTCGGACGGCAAGAATAATTAGGCTGGCCCCGTCGAGTGGATATTAACTATTTTAATTAATTAAAAATAAACCCGTGAACAATTCTCGTTCCGCCAGCAGGCAATTGTAATATTATTACCAATTACACTTGGAATTAAATTATAGATAAGATTGGAGTCAGGACTCAGGAGTTGAATTCCCGGCGTTGTCAGGGACTAATTTCTGTCCCAAAATGAATAAATAGGCTTTAAGCCCAAGCCAAATCATGTAAAGTTCATCAGTCTGCGAGAAACCTCAGAGGAGGCACGTTGTATACGAAGTCCGTCAGTCTGCGAGAGACCTCAGTAGAGGCACGTTATAAACAAAGTTCGTCAGTTTGCGAAAAAGCCTTAGTATAGACATGTAATAGAAAGTTATTCAGTACGATCAGTTAGATCAAGCCTCGGTGAAAAGTTACGCTAGTTAGCGATATTATCGAAACCTCAATTGAAGAGACTGTATTCAAAGACATTAGAATTCGAACCTCAGAAGAGGCAAAGTACAATACAAGTTGCGATAGGCAAATCGCTAAGTTTCGAGTGAAATTTAACGAAGTTACATTGGTTCAAGACCAAGTCGCGTTAAGATACGTCAGATTAAAAGACGCGAAAGCACGCTAAAGACTTTAAAACAGAGTGCGGAAGTAGAAAGAAATTGAAGGAGTTGGTGAACTCAGAACGCAGGTTCGAGATCAAATAAATAGCTAGTGAGCGATAGAAAGCTACGCCACGCAGAAAGAGACAATATAACCAGAGGAGAACCTCAGAACAATTTATTACAGCCAACCAGTGAAACGTCAAAGGACGTAGGTTCGATAAAACGGAACATTTGAAAGGACAAAATCCTAAAGTATACAGTCTTCGCGGAAGACCAAGATAGAATTAAAAAAAAACTGTAAGATTGCGATAGGAGCAACTGTAAATATAAAAAGTATAGAGTTATAGCAGATAGACAAATAAACATTAACAAGTGAAAAAGCTCTATAAGAAAGTATTCGAACGAAAGACAGGCACGATATTAGGAAGAGTAGGAAGAAAAGAGACTTACCTAAAAGTAGGAGGAGTAGGAGCGATCACACGTCCAAAGCAGTATAGAAAGAGACTATCTAGGATCACCAGCATCGTGATGTTACCACCACAGTACGCTGAGATTTGGGTCCGTGTGAAAGTGTAATATAGTGATTGATTGAATTTTTGTTAGTGTTATCAATGTTATAGAAAGCAATGTAAAATGTATACGTGTGTCAACTTGAAGACCATAGATTGAAAAAGGTCTATTTTAGTGTAGTGATGAAGTGCTGAAGAAATTATGTATGGGTGAAGCCAGGGGCGGATTCAACTTTTTGGCGCCCCTAGGCAAAATTAAAATTGCCGCCCCCACCCCTATTTTTTAGGTTTGTGTGTAAATTGAGTAGTAGTTAGTAAGGCAACCTATTAAAAATTCGAGATTAATCTTTTACACCTATAATTAAATGTTATATGTTGGTATAACTTAAGATCTAGGTGTGCTAACAAAAATCTTTCTCCGTTCTTTTCTTTCAACAAAAGTTTTGATAATAACGTCAAATTCCATATCTGACATTAATTCTGCTTCAATTGCCAAAATCATTTGACAGACCAAACGATTCTGGCTAGTGGTTGAGCTCAAATAGTCTTTTGTGCGCTTTAAACATGAAAACGAGCGTTCGCACTGCAGTTGGTAACTGCTGTGCAGTTCAACAAGCGGTAGGCTATTTCAACATTTTGAAATACTCCTTGTAGATCATACTGTCGAATGAATTTTAATATTTCTAAAGGCGGGTTATTTTCAATTTTCTTTTACTTGGCAATATTTTTTAAGTGGCACAACTCGTTTATAAATATTTGTTCTATATCATTTGGAAAATATTCATGTAATGTTGCCGCATGTTTCCTTAATTCAGGTTCATTCAACGTATCAAATTCGATAAGCGCGATATATTTCTGAAAAATTATTCCATAATCGGCGCATTTGTCCTTCAAATCTGTATAGAGTCTATCCAAAATTATATTGAAAGTATTTACTCTGAAAATCTCTCTTCCACCTAGCTCAACATCATCCTCATACAATACATCAGACATTAATTTTCTTCGTTTCTTCCTACGAACGTCTTTTTCAAACACCTGGGTGGTAGATATTTTCCGTGCTATTTCTTCATAAAGTTCAATATTTTTCCGACCATCTTCTACAAAACCAACCAACGATTTGTACAAATCCAAAATATCGGAAATGCTGTTATCCATGGCTTGCAATTTCTGACTTGTAGCATCGGATCGTTCAAGTAAAACAGACCAAATACTTAGCATAAATGCACTTTCTAGTCGTTCCATATTATTCCGAAGGCTTGTAGTTTAATTTCGAACTATTGCTTTTTCGTTGGGTTTTTCTTCAAAAGCTGATAAAGCATTTATTATTTCGTTCCAAAATTCAACCAGAACAGAAACCGCATCAGCACGTGCAGAACGAGTTGTAGACAATGATTTTAGTTTGATTTTGAATCAGCAATCTGTCTAATCTGAAAAGAAATTATACAACTCCTGGACCAATTCAAAAAACTTACTCGCTTCTGTACAACTTTCTGCAGCATGTGTACCTACCAAATTCTACGAATGTGCAGTGCATGGTGTGTGTGTACTCTGCGAGAGGATTGTTGTTTCTTATTCTTATGCACATAAAAATGTCAGTTCATTGCATTTGGAAAACTGATTTCTTTCATTATTCAATTATTATTTTGAGCAACTTACTTGTCGAAGGTTTAAAAAAATATCAATTTTTGGCGTTTTAGCCAAGACTTTTTCTTGTTTTTGCGCCTTTTCAGTTGCTTGCATTCCACATTGAGCATCACTTAATCTTTTACGCCCATCCATTCAATTTTTGTAAGAAAAATGAATGTGTTGTGACGAGCCAAATTTTAGCTCTCTTATAATTCGAATTATAGACAGTTAACTGTAGTTCAATGTTGTGCAATCTATTAGATAAATTGACAAAAGATATCAACATCAGAAAGACGCTCGCAACAGAGAAGGTGAATAATAGTTTATAAGCAGGAAACGAAGACCAGTCTTCACAAATAATTTGGTGAGGTTAGATAGACTAAACTCCAGCAATTAACAACTCGAACACTTCCAGAACAATTTCTGTACACAAGACGCACACATAGCAGTCCAGCTTCGTATGAAACATAACCATATCGGAAAACAATTTCTGTGAACGCCATCGCACAAATGATGCATACATAGCATTCTAGCTCTGTATGAAACATTACCGTAACAGACCGAACCCAGTCTTCTGTTACAAACGTAACAAGACTTTTCTAAGCCTCACACGAATTAAATCCACACTGGATCGAACCCAATCACCTGTTTCATCAAAAATTCTGCCCCTCCTCGGTCACCGAGAATGCAGGAAAGGACCCTACAGAGCTCTGCAGAAAATGCAAACGCAGAACAGAAGAAGATGGGGACTCAGCTACATGCGAGGCATGCGAAAGAAGGGAACATAAGAAATGTGCGGGTCTGACGCAAGGCGAACTAGACACGCTTACGAGGGCTAACTGCAGACCCACGTGGATATGCAAAGAATGCAAACCAATGCTGTGGAAAGCAGCCTATTGAGCTCTATAGAATCCATGCAAGCATCCATAGAGCAAATGAAACAGAACATGGAATCCACCCTCATAGAAAGAGTACAAGAAACGGTACCGGGAGATGGGGAAAACCTCTCTCCCCCGGCAAGAACCAAAAACAGCAGCCACAATAAGCCGGACGACCATAGAAAACAGGAGCCCTCAATGCAGACGCAACAAAAGAAATTAGCAAAGCTACCACGATAAAGTCACCAGCCACACAAACCATGGTAGAGGTACCAGCCACGCAAAATAACCAGAGCGCCCCCCCCCCCTCCCCAAGATAATCAGACCAGTCTCCATCTAAACGAGGCTTCGACCACCAACGCGCAGTACACAGAGACGGAAACAGAAGACCCAATATTTCTCAATCTTATAATATGTCATTTGGGTGGTATTGGATTGTCTCTAAGGGGCGCTCATTACTCTTGTAGATGCATGGACATATTCAGATTTCAAATTTTTATTTTTTAAATAAACTATATTTTTCTGTATCTTTTTAATTAAAAAACATTTAGTTAAAATTTGCCGCCCCCTAAAATCTGCGCCCTAGGCTGCCGCCTATACAGCCTATACGTAAATCCGCCTCTGGGTGAAGCCATCCAAAGGCCGTGTTATGAGCTGAACAACAGGGTGAGTCAAAATGTTTATTATATTAAATGATTGTATCATGTGCTAGTCAGTGAATTTATAAAAATGTATGAAATGTTACGCACTAATGAACGACCAAGTAATGTTAAAATGTAAAGGAGAAACCACCAAGATGGTTTGCAAAAATGTAAAGGATAATTATCGAAGTGCAAAAAGCAATAATAATAATAATAATAATGAAAACCCGTAAAATGATTAATTAATAATGAAATGAAATCTGAAAGGAGGAATCGAATATAATAATGCTATTGGCGAGTGAATTACGCCAGATAAATGAAAGGTAAAGTAAATGAAACAAGCACCGTAATAATAATAATAATAATAATAATAATAATAATAAAAATAAAGTTTGAGTTTTTATACTCCGAAATAATGAATATTGAGTTTTTATACTCCGAAATAATAAATGTTTAATTGAATAATTTCATTCCACAAGTTAATAATGAAGAGATGAATATTAATCAAAATGATAATAATAAACTCGAGTTGAAATGATCAAATAATTGAAGTAATTGAAGGATCTTTAGGATACCTTAAAAATAATGAAATAAAAATGCTATTCAGCCAATAAATGTAATGAGTCAAGGTAGTTGGTGGTAATCGAACACCGTGAAAATGTAATAGGAAGTTATAAGCCATAGGCTATGTTGAAGTAAATGCTAATGCGAGCAAGTTGAGTTGTCAAAGATGCGATGATAGTCCAAGTTTTTATAAAAGTTTTGTTGCCGAAATAGGCCTATAAGAAATGAATAAAGTAATACTATGCTAGCAAATGAATATATCCTATAACATGCATAATTTGAGAGATCAAAAAAGTATAATTGTCGGAAATCGTCGGTATTATTGTTGTTTACGAGGGTATGACCCACTCGGGGGATTAAATGGATTCCGCCCGAGGTAATATATTGCGGTGTAAGACCTGTGAGGCTTCGCTAAATGTGTGTATTAATCTGGAATGTGTAAGGGTTTCTACGAGATATGGCAACAACTGGAGAGGCATAAGGAAGTCTCTGAGCCTAGTGTCATATAAACCATCCTTTGCCAGCATCGTTGTGTTATATCCGACCAAATAAAAATGTGTGGAATGAATAAAATGATAGGACAGGGATGAGGAGTGATTGGGATCCCTCATTGCCTGCCTATAAAAGGGACAAAAGCAAGGAATGATGATGATCTCTTGTTTTCTCCTAATAAATATATAATGCGTCGTGATCTCTAATTATGGCATTGGTTATAAGGAAAGTGAATTGATTAATGAGTCAAGTGAGGGATAAAGTCGTTGAAATAATGTGATAACTTGGATTTTCATACGCCTTTTAAGAAAAAGTAAACATTTGAGAGTTGCAAGGGGAATGAATGAGACGAGGACAGAGTCGTAAATCACAGTTAAATGTGAGGGTGAGGGAAGTCTAGCCAACACGCAGACCTTCCCAACAGCGAGGGGTGACGAGTACAATGAGCGCTTTGTATACAGAAGTTGTAGGGCTGAATAGATATTAATAAATGGTAAAGGAATTTGCAAGTTTGTTAATTAAAGGTGCTATGAAATTATAAAGTAAATAATTGAATTGGTGGGTTTTTGAAAATCATCCCCACACTAAGTTTGTAGAATTTCGACCATAGTAGTCAAAGAATAAGTTTGTTACTAAATATTCGATTCCTGCCTAAAGAAATGTATGAAGTAAAACGGGTAAACTTATAATTGAGTTTGTAAATAACTGAGTAATGGAATACTGATAGCATATGATACATCATTAATATACCACCCTAATGCATGAAATAAATGGTGAAAGGACATGAGTTCGAGGACATGGCATGCAGTTATTTTAAAGTGTTGATTTGTTGTGTGAAACCTAAGGCTTACCGGAAGAGTTAATACAGTTAAAAGTGAATGATAATAAAATAATTCAAAGGTGAAATAAGAATAAAATAAAAGCCCAGAAGGGATATTGATCATACGGTAAAAGTCCGTAAAGCCTTAGAGTACAATTGTTATGAAATGATAGGCATGCTCTATGCCTTAGTAAAATGTTGTGAAAAGGGAAATATATATTGATATTCAAATGTAAATACTACCTAAGCAAGATTAAACGATAATATAGAACGATATGAATTTTTGACAAGAGTTATGGATATTTTCTTGACGAATTTTGGATTTTTCAAAATATTGATGTTTTATAGATTTTTGTATTTGTTCCTGGGAGTTTTCATGAATAAACTCATGTAATTTGTAACATGTTTGGTTTTTCAATTTAGTCTTGTAGATCCTGAAAAGTGCTATCATATCTAAATGTAAGATCATGTTGTGGGTTGGACGTAACTTGCCCCGAACCGCAGCAGCAAGCCAGGTCATGATCGAGCATTATCCATATGATTGGGTACAGTATAGTTTCCCTTGATCATTCGTTTCTCCTGAAGCCAAACTGGTCTTCAACCAACTCTCTATCTGTCTTTCCACCCTCTTGTAAATTATTCTAGTGAGGATCTTTGAAGCATGAGAGATCAAGCTGATGGTATGGTAATCTTCACATCTGTCAGCTCCCGTTTTCTTCGGTATAGGGATGATAACATTCTTCTTGAAATCGGAGGGTACCTCACCTGTCTCATAAATCCTACACACCAAGTGAAATAACCTTGTCAGACCTTCTTTACCTATATAGCTTAGCAACTCAATCGGTATATCATCTATGCCTGGTGCTTTGTTCCTGCTTGAGTCTTCCAATGCACTGTCAAATTCTGATCTCAATATTAAATCTCCTTTCTCATCCTCATCAATTTCCTCTTCCCTTTCCATTACAGGATTCTCAATATCTTTCTCTTATACAAACACTCTATGTAAGCTTTCCATCTCTCCACATTTCCTTCCCTATTTGTTAGAGGTTTTCCATCTGAGTAGCCTACTTAATATTACAGCACTTAGTCTTCCTTTCCCCGAAAGTACCGGTACTCTTAATCCTTCGATAAGCTGTATCTACCTTTCCTAATTTCATACAATTTTCTATACCTGCACATTTCTCTTTCAACCATTCTTCTTTTGCTTCCTCGAAAATATTGTGTTAAGTTGTATTGCTGTTTTTAAGTTAAACTTTAGTTGGACACTGTAGTTTATTAATATTTATAATGTCGGGGAATACAAAGGGCCAGATGAATTCTGGAAGAAACGTGGACTTTATACTTTACAGTGAGAACCTTCCCTATTCCACCAAGCCTTGCTTGGACCGTGTGACATGCGGAGAGTGTTGAGTCAGCGCCAGATAAGTAGCATCTACCGTTACACAACAGCGAGTTGGGAATCACCGCGTGAGGTCATAGCTTGATTACATTCCTTAGTTCAGAGAGTTGTGGTGAAGTACTGTATCCCGTGAACATCGTTGGGTATTGAACAAAACATCGAATTTTCCTAGTGAAAACTTATCTTCTCAAGAGGAAGATGTGTTCGTACGCAGCGCCATGCGATTTTTACTTGTGGAGTAACCTCAAACAAAAGGTAGGCTATACAGAAACAATCTGTGTTCTCTGGAGGCTCTCGAAAACTAAATAACTGCACCGATACGAAATATCAGTGAGGATGAATTAAAGCTGCCTTACGAGCTATAGCCATTGCTTTATTTGCTACTTGATACTCCTCTTTAACGGTCCATCCCTTTTCCCCCAGTTTGAACTACTTCAAACAGTTTGTATATTTAGGAAAGTCAAGTTCATGACTAAACAAAAGAGCATCAAAATTCAATTTTTGTGCTTTAAAATCATTACTGAAAAGCACCAACAAATTTTCAATGACTTTTTCTTTCATGTTTCACACAAAATCTTTAATTTGTAACATATCTTACCCATATATTCAGGTGACGATATTGTGCCTGCCTTTAAATTTTCACTAGGGGCTGATAATCCTGATGTTTTCACATATCCTAGTTGTAACTAAAGCCAGTCAAAATTCATGAACAGCACCATCAAAGGATATTGGACAAACCCAAGAAAAAAAAATGAGAAGGAAGGGAAAATTCTTTGGTAAAATATAAGATTCTCATATGTTGTTTCTTTTCATGAACATTTTAGTTAGTTATTGTTAGTTATTTTTGTTTTAAGGGGCAGAACACCGAGGTCATCTGCCTCCATGTACATTTTGTTCACCCTCGTACTAAAAGACTGTAAAATATGCTTTTGTATTAGATTTGAAGGAAATACATTTTTGGCACCTAACCATCAGATTCACAGGAACAACATGATATTTCAAGGTTTGTCAGTGATACATTCATTGTTCTATTTATGTAAATAGATGACAATTAGAAAGAAGCTGTCTCATTTTGTTGAAAATCCTTAAAATCTGAGATACTGTGTTCTTCATTGAAAATAAAATCTGCAAGTATTTGGACTGTACTGTGTCTACTGATGTAGACAAATCGATGAAAATTTACAACTCAATTGTGAGTAAATATGTGGTGGAATTAATCACAGAAATGGTATTTGCTCCTTTTTAATTTTAGTTTTGTGAACTGCAAACTTAGACTGCCTTTAGTTGTCACTGTAAAATATAAATCACACCATCAAGATATGTTCCCAGTGCAATGCTTCTGCAAGTGAGAGACCTGTCTGTGGTGATGTCTACTAAATGTTGTGTTCAAACATACCCTTCGCTCTTTCAAGATGAATTCTGTCCAGTCAAATTCAAGCAGTCCTCTAATGCATGGGCTTGAAAATTTGTATGGAATATACATGTAAAGCCTCTGAAACAAAGCATCAGTATAGAAGTGAATATATGTCCATGTCCAGAGAGTTAAAATTCATTATTCTGTTGTTCCAGGCAACTAATTTACCTCCTAGAGATAATTACAAGTATAAAATATTTTGAAGCATATGAGTAGAAAATAAGGCCCACATTGAGATTCTAATCGTAATATCCTGCATTCTGGGCAGGTGTGCTAATGCACTGCACCATGGCCAGTCACACCTGTGGCATCATGAGCCACCAGCCCAAGAGACGTACATGTGCCTTATCTCATTTATGCTCACATTTCTAAATGGTAAATACATCATAAAGATGAACTGTTGCCTACACTATATACAAGGCTGGAAAATGCAAGCAATTCTGTGCTAAAAATGATGCTCCATGATGTTCTGCCAGTGACTGCTAGGATATGAGCAATACAAACATACATAACCGTACCCAAAAATGATAATTTTATTTACTAAGCATGCAACATATGCAATACAAAACCAATTGCATTACAGGCGCGGATCTAGAGTTTGGCTTTGGGTGGGGGGGGGGTCAGAGAATCGAAATTATTAAGAGAAATGGTATCACTAAAAACGCAATCACAAAATAACCAAACGTACAAAACCAGACCAATTTTTTTGCAAGCTACATGGATAGAAATTTGATGCGTTTAGCACACCAAAAATATTTGTACAGATTGCAACGGCATGTTTTGCGACTTTTACATCGAGCTTCGAGAAAAGTATCAAGGTACGTTACAGTTTCGGAAAGTCGAGTTGGTACCGACAAAGGGAGAAAGTCACAGCTTAAAATGCCAACCAAGCTTGCAGATTGGACGTCGGCAAAATTATTGTGTTTTCGTTCTTTGAGTTTGCAAAAATTTGGTCTTAGTTTGGGGGGGGGGTCATGACCCCCGTGACCCCCCCCCATTGAATCCGCGCCTGTTGCATTACAGATTTTCTCAGGTTGCTTATAGGAAATAATAATAATCCATGTTTTTCTGTCTCAATGTATCATTTACTTTCTTCCTTATAACAGCCCACATGAGTTTTTTCACTTAAATATAAAATATAAAGAAGTCTGTCACAATAGACGTGTTAAAAAGTCTTCCCCTTTTTATTAAGGGTGCACACATAAAAATCTCCCCTGTTTTCTAGTGGTTGAAAATTTAAGAAAACAGGGAAGCTTTTGAAGTGTGCACCCTTAATAAAAAGGGACTTTTTTAAAGATGCATATTGCAATTTAGTACATGACATACTTTTTGTTTTAAAGAGTGAAAAATGTTTTTATATAATTTGTTTAAATATTGTTTTAAAATTAGACATGTAAAATGGAGTGTTTTCTTAATGTAGAATTTCTAAATTATATTGGCAAACAGCTGAAGAAGGGTCTGACTTGACCCGAAACATGTTCTATTAAAGGTTGAAGTTTTAATTTGTATGGATGAAGGTGCACAAGCATTGAATATTCTGAATAAACTTTCTTACATTTAGCGTACATTCTGACAACACATAACATTTACTGCAGAGCGGACATCTCAGTGTAGGATGCCTGCTAGACTCTGGCTGCTCTCTCCCAGCCACCATGGTAGAGAGAGGAGGGGAGGGAAGCCAAGCCATATGGGCTACCATCAAGCATGCTTTGGATATGTCCATCTGAGAGGCCTACCTTGGGCGAGCATGTGTTCATCTTTGAAGGTTTTTGTATTTAGTGTGCTCTTGAACAGTTAATGAACTCCAGAATTGAATTTTCACAAATATATTCATGACGAATAGAAGCTTCCAGTTACTAGGTCCTGTATTGTATAGAAAGGACATTATCTTATAGATCTTGAACTCAATATGGAAAATAATGATAATCATGACTAAGGTCATAGATATGCAAACACCTAGTGTCCAAAAGTTAAGCATAAGTTGCTAAAAAGCAGGGCAGCAGGAAATAGACCGCAAATCGCACGACATACACCTACCACCCTTACGTGTTCGCTCTGTATAGGAAAGGAGTATTCCCTGCTTTGACTAGCGGCGTAACTGCAAGGTAAACACAGCCAGTGCCTGCGCCCCATATTCCCTCAGTCGTGTTTGTCCTGTTATAGTGTGCGGAGTGTAGCCTCGTGGTGAACGTGACAACATAATGGCACAACGACGCCATTTTGACCCTGTTTTGCAGGGTAGAATACTCGGCCGCCTGGAAGCAGGTCAGACACAGACCGAAGTCGCTGTATCCTTGAATGTGCCACAAAGTGTCATTTCCAGGCTTTGGAGACGATTTTGAGACACAGGAGATGTTCGTCGTAGGCCAGTACCAGGTCGACCAAGAATAACCACCCCACAGCAGGACCGATATCTGGCCTTAACTGCCTGACGAAATCGGAGTGCACCTGCAAGAAAATTGTCAGCGGAGCTTGCAGCGGTCTCAGGGGTTTCCGTTTCCCAGCAAACTGTGTACTGGAGGCTCAGAACAGCAGGGCTGTTTGCCAGACGTCCAGCGGTGTGCGTCCCGCTCACTCCAGCACAGAGACGGGCCCGTTTACTGTGGAGCCTTTAACGTCGAAACTGGACCATGAATGAATGGAGGCATGTGCTCTTCACAGATGAATCCCGCTTCAGTTTGCAGAATGAATCCCGTCACACATTAATCTGGAGAGAATCGGGTAGCCGATACAACCACAGGAACATCATGGAACGGGACCAGTATGGTGGTGGTGGCGTCATGGTGTGGGGCGGCATCATGTTGAATGGCCGTACGGACCTGCACATCTTCATGGGTGGTCCGAGGAACACTGTCGATGCTCGGAGATACAGGGATGAGGTACTGAGACCACATTTTCGACTCTTCAGAGGTGCGGTCCAGACTTCCTCTTGATGGATGATAATGCCCGACCACACCGTGCTGCTCTGGTGGATGAATTTCTGGCTGGGCAAGACATTCATCGAATGGACTGGCCAGCGAGGTCTGGGGATCTGAATACTATAGAACATGCCTGGGTTGCATTGGGGAGGCGAATTGCATCCCTCCACCAAGGACCCTCCAAGACCTTCGCATTGCCCTTTTGGAGGAATGGGATCAACCGCCACAAGAGCTATTGGACCATCTGATAGAGAGCATGCCTCGTCGATGCGAAGCATGTGTGGCCGTTAGTGGTAACATACACCCTATTAACAGCATATTTTGTTGTGGAAGCCATGCCAAGTTTTGTTAGTTGTTGTCAAAGGTGTACCTTAGCTATCAGAACCTTTCTGACACTGTTTCTTTGGACAAGTTGTGTGACAAATGGTGTGTGATTCAGATTCCGTTTGTTCAGTAATCCGTCTGACATTCGTATCAAGCGGTATGACCTCGTTTATTGATTATGCTTAACTTTCTACTAATGTAGAAAGTACAAGTCATACAAATTAAAGGTAGAGAGCTAAAATATCTGACCCATGCAGGACTCGAACCAGCAACCTTCGTGTCTTTGAACACCTTGCTCTGACCACTGAGCTAATGGAGAGGAGACCTTATTTCTCATTGGTGGAAGATACCGGTACATTGCCTTGAGTGAAGCCAGCATAGGCTTGGCACTTGGCCTCCAATAATATAAAGCCTGCTCACTCGCAACATTCTCTTATAAACACTGTTGCGAATCCTGTCAAAAGCACTAATATACCTCACATCAGCCCAGCATTGCTACTGGACGCTTAAGTCAGTACAAATTCTGTATTACACTATATATAATAATTTTATTAATGTAGCTAATGGCCATGTACTTTTCCTTTCAGGATTGGTCAGGGAAGGGATATTGGAAGAAAATCGGCCGTGGACCTATTGAAAGGAACCGTCCCAGCATTTGCCTGGTGGTGAAAATGAGAAACCATGAAAACCATTTTTAGGATGGCCTAGGAGTGGTTCGAACCCACGCTCTCCCGATGCCAGCAAGGCACGAGGCAGTGCATTAGCACTCTCGGCCATATAGGCTACTGTACATCGATATATCAACAAATTAGAAAATAAATTTTTACATACATCCCATTTTACCCACGCAAATGACATTCAACATTATGTAATAAGAGGAGTAATTCAAATATTCACCAGCCATTCTCAATCCATTAAATGTGTAACTAAAGGAATTATGTCCTTTATAATGAAGTAAAATAACTCTCTATTACTATGCATAAAGGAAAGTTTTTCTATAAAAGCATTTAAGTGGAAAGCAAGAAACTTCCTTTTAAGGAATGAATAGCCTATGTATCTTTAAGCAATACAATATGCCATACCAATTACTTGTGCAAAGTTAGGCACTATCAATCCATCGTACCATTAACTTAAACACAATTTAAACACAATATCATGTTATAAAAGTTATGTATATGCCAATCTGTATCTCTGCTACTTGATTGTCCCTAACACAAGCTCTGGCTCATTGAGACTTATGTAAATAGGTGATTAAATTTAAAAAAATGCTATAGAGAATGAAGTATAAATGTTTGCTTTTTATCACAGGCAGTTTGTTTCAGCTGAAAATTGCTACCATATTTTCTAGGATTAAATCTTTTACCAGTTCAGTCGTACACACATAGTTTAATATAGCCTAGACCTATATCACATTTAGGATAATTGAGCCAAATGTTTTTATTCCCTTGGTGTATTTTGCTTCCTTATGCTGTCTCTTGCCTGTAAAACTTCACAACATTACATCAGTAGTGCCTCCAACATAGGCTATCAGAGATGGCTGATTTACATGGCAAGCTAATAGTTTGCTACTTGTACGTCGTATGAACTTGTAACCCAGATGTTCCATCCCTTAAAACAACAACAACAATAACAACGACCATCATCATTGGTTTGAAGTCACATTCTAGAAAGTGATTACTGCACACAGATGAGTGGTCATTATGCCCCATAACATATTCATAAGCTACAGGAGAACAATAGAATCGCCTCTCTGAGGGTCTATAATAGCTATCTTTCCACTACCCAGGAGCTCATAGTTGTTGGGACTTGGGTTTGGTGACCACGGGACCTCAGCTGAGCCCAAAATTGATACCACTTGCTTATATTGGCTTCCTCTGTTTCATCTACCCTGTGCTGGTGGTGGTTGATGCTTTATAGCTATCTTTCCACTACCCAGGAGCTCATAATTGGTGGAACTTGGGTTTGGTGACCACAGGACCTCAGCTGAGCCCAAAATTGATTCCACAAATTATCCTCTGTTTCATGTACCCTGTGCTGGGGGTGGTTGATGCTTTATAGCTATCGTTCCACTACCCAGGAGCTCATAATTGGTGGAACTTGGGTTTGGTGACCACAGGACTTCAGTTGAGCCCAAAATCGATACCACTAGCTTATATTAGCTTCCTCTGTTTCATCTAACAAGAGTTGGCCAAGGTAGGTTGACAGGAATTATGAAAGAGAGAAGCCTGGCACAAATAAGTGGAAGCAATGTCAGAGTCGGCAGGGGCTGTGGTCACAAGCTGTAAACCTGTGGTCAACTCCTGTTCTCTTCATCCCCAATGGTATAAGGGTGTCTTAATCCTACCATTAAATGGGCCTTTTTTTTAAACCCCAGATACCTTTATTTCTCAAGGGGTCATTTATTTTTCTCTCTCCCCTCTGAGTAGGGGATCAAATGCACCCTCAGCCTGTTGTAAGAGAAAATTAAAAGTGTCAAGTATGTGTAGCCCACAATGCATGGTTACATCCTGTATAACATGAAGTGAACCATACCCACAAGGGCTGACAGCTGGTTAGCTCCAGAATTAGTGATCTCTAGCTACTCCTGAGCTGGATCTGTTTTTCCTGTTTTCTCTTGGATTTCGTTTCCTTTCTGTCTTTCATCGTCCAACTTAGCTCCAAGCTTCTCATCTTTGATTCTTCCAGGGTTGATGGTACGTTATATCTCTTCTTTTTCATATTTTTTATATGAAAGGTTGTTGTTTTACGGGACCATTCTTTCAAGATCATAAGTCAGAGAGCTACTTTTTATGAGGAATCCAAATCACTGGCGTCATATTAGGCCTACACCTTGAAAATCACACATGCATTAACAAGGAATCAAACCCAGTCTGCCGTGGTGGCAGCCTAGCAACTTATTGGTGCTCTATATTGCCTCCACTTTTTAATGTATTCTTCTAATAAATGGATTTAGCTGTAGGGCACCAAGTAGTTGCTATGGTATTAATAATAGTAGCATTAGAGGAATAATTATCGTGATCATGCTCATAATGGGCCGATACAGGTGCAGCGCTTGGGTGAGACACCCACACAATAATGTCTACACTTACCCTCAACTTAATAAATGACCATGACCATGATGTTCCTACCCTGCAGCCCTATTATAATATACAATATCTGCAATACTAGACCACCTGAGTGAATGCTCCATCCACCCTTTAAATATTCAACTTTTAAAATCTGGAGCCATTCCTGGGTCAATAATATAGATATTAACCCCCCTTAAATCAGCAATTATCATCACCATCATCTGATGACAGTAAAAGGAAATTATCATCAGAGCTGAAGCAATCATATAGGGTCGATTTGAAAGTCACATGCTTACGTTCCTACCATATGTGCTTATCACTTCAACCCATAATATCCCAGTTGGCTCTCAACAAGGAAATTCAAGAAAACTGGTTCCAGGAACTGTATTTTTAGATCCTTGTTTGTAAAATGGCATGCTACAATACACCATTGTAATGTATTTGACTTATTTGAAAACATAAATTCACCTGTAACCAGAACATAAGTAAAAATACCACCAACTGACATGATCAATCATTATTGAACAGCAGCGCCTTTAGCGGCAAAAGTAGCATCTGCAGGGAGAACTGTTCCCAGTGGTTATTGGGCAGTCTTCTTATTACTTAAAGGTTATGCCTGGTACAATCACATTTATTGGTAGTATGGTCACATTATATTAGTAGCCTGCTGGCTACTTTGGGTTCCAGAATTAGAATTTCATGACCCTACTGATGACAAATGGGCAAATGACAGATGGTAGGTTGCTCGAAAGGCCATTTGTTAAGTGCCACAGTTTCAAAAGTCTCTGGCTAAATTCAAACTGTTAAGTTTCACCATGAAGTGAAAAGACTTGCCCAATGGAATTACCTTTAACCCCTTCAACTAAGTATGTGGATGAGTAGGAGCCTTTGGACTAAAATAATGGCATTGGTAATATTCAGATAGCAACTGTCTGTTAGGTAGTCAGCCCGAAGGCTGGTTGGATCCTCAAAAAGCACCGCCGTTACGTTATGTGGTGAACCCATGTGCCATCAGGTCCATGGATGGTCGAATCCATGCATTTGAGGAAGAAATCAGAAAAGCGTACAGTTTCTAATGTAACTTAAAGAAAGATCCAGCTAGGAGGCCAGTATAAGGTTGTGCAACTAACGAGGACCAGGTGTTCGAGAGGATGATATCATCCCTCTTGACATTCTGAAGGGAGCGAGTCACGAGTATTAATAACCGAGTGGAAATTTCCCAGGATTAGACAAGGAAGCCTGAATCGGAATTCGAGCTGACGTTGCTGGAAAATGACAACACCGCTTATGCGCCAGGAGAGGAATAATTAAATTTAACCCGTTTACAAGTATAATAATGAGTAAACAAGTACAGTACAGTGAATCATTTTGAATGAGAGATTTTTCAGTAAAGAGAAACCATTTAATAATTGCGCAGGAAAAAACTGCTAACGCAAGACGACGTCATTGGGGAATTACCGAAGCCTGTGTGGAGGGGAGAAAGCAAAAGAAATGCAACACCCACACATCTGAGGACGAGAAATAAATTAATATCTCCGAATTGCACGATCGATTCTTAGGTGCAATGAGAGTATTTGACATTGAGAAGACGAGCTTTCGGAAGGTATAATTTTTATATTTGTGGCACCATTATTTTAGAAGTTGGCCACAGAAAAGGCTAGAGTCTTATTTTTTTGTAGTGAAATAGTATAAAACTTTGGGCTTCACCAAGCCAATCATGCAGTCTCGAACAGCCCGAGGGGGCGTAATCACGCATCACGCAGTACAAATCCGTCCAGGGGGACGTGACGCTGGATCATCAGCACATGCAGTTATTCTGACAACCCGTGAGGGTGTTACTACGCACGCAGTTCAAGCGGCCTGAGGGCACGTAACTAAGCTACATCAGTATTCAGACAGTCCGTGAGGGGCATAACTCTGCGTCACATCGAAGACAGTTACCAGTGCTCCCTGAGGGGAGAAACGCTGTGTTACACCGCAGAAGTAATATCCGATAGCCATAGGCGTCGCAGTATTAACGACTTGCTTGCCTCCATAAGGAGTGGTCAAGAAGAAATTTAAAGTATCGCCGTATTGAAATATTAGGAAAATCCTAATTACAGGATTTAGGCCCGACTGTATACAAGTTATAGTGAAAGTTCGTAAATTATAGTCAGAGCAGGCTGCGAACGTCGGAGTTAAAGGCGATAGGTCGTTAAATAGACGGACGAATAGATCATAACGTACGGAAGTATCGTACCAGAAAGATAAACTGTTATTTAAATTAAAGAACCCAAAAAGGGAAGAACAGAATAAGGTTCGGAACGTATATCAGAAACGTAGGAGTGCTAGAACCGATCAAATAAAGAAGCAAGGAGACTATAAACATTATCTCCAGAAAGCAGGCGAACTATTCTAAAAGTACTAGAATCGAGAAGTACTAGCTGCTATAAACTAAATCTATAGGTCATTGAGGAGACCTCGATCCGAATAGACTTTCGCTAGGATCGATAGACAGATCTACAAAGGAGCCGTTCAAGCTAGATAAATAGCCGGTCATCCAGGATAGGAGTAGCAGAATTGGGACTCCAGGGAACAGTAGATGTTTCGAGACTTTCGTATTCTGCAGGATAGGAAGCCGACATCGAATAAATTTCACCCTTGGAAACGGGAAATTAAGAAGGTCACGTGTGATAGGCTCAGAAATACGGCCTAGTGATCAAGAATTGTGAAGTGTAAAATTATCAAGATTGTGTGTTAAATTAATATTTTTAGTGTTTATTATGTGTTCAAAAGGGACACATCAGTGTATAAAAATGTCGTCAATGTTAAGTGTCTTAAATATATGTCAAAAAGTGTTTATACATAAGATGAATTCCTTTAATATGGAGTAAAAAGTTCAAAGTGGGCCCAAAATGAAGCACCGCACAAGAATAAAGATCATGGGACGATCTTAAAAACATGTGAGTACTGAATTTCATTCTATTTTGGTGTCAGAAATTGGTTGTGTACAAATCCACCGGAGTTTTTGAGTAAAAGGGATGTGTTTTAAGAAATAAATACTGAATAAGCAAGAACGCGGTCTGAACAATAATAAAAAAATTGAGAAATTATAAATAATTATGTAAAGAATAAATCCCGTAGAGGAAATAAGTGAATAAAAATGTTAATGTTTTTAACAAATGTCATAAGAGCAAGCGAAATATCACTAATTATCATGAAAGATATTTAAATAAAGTAAAGTTGAGATATGAAAGAAATAGCTTTTGAGCTTGTGTAAAGAATAAAGATAATAATAATAATTAAATATGGAAATATTAGATAAAGATCAAATAAATTGATGTGAACATAAGAGCGTTAAAGCCTTAATATATGTGTAAGATATGATGTTCAATGGAATATTTTAAAAAGGGAGCGATTTATCGGCAACGGAAAAGATTAATATAAGAATTAAAATAATATGAATTGTTACTAATGAGATTTATCAGTTCTTGGGAAGACAATTCGGCTTAAAATAATGTATAGCGCAAATGAGCGCAAATAATATTAAAATATCACGCTAGGAACGCGTAGAGGTTAAAATACTTGGTAGATTACTTATGGAGGGTAGTTGATTGCAGTGAATTGATAATTGTATAAGTCCTCTATTTGTGACATAGTATCACGAGGCATTGTGTATGTATAAAAAAGGGAGCTAATATATGGTATTATTGAGCGTATGTCATATGGGCCACGGCCGACTTTAAATCGCATTTTGTATAAGTCCTCTGTAAGGGAATGGTTCCCGAGGCACGTGAAGAGATTCGAACGCAGAATCGTCTTATGATAAAAGCCCCTTTATTCTTCGTCGTCGAAAGTGTATTAATCTTCCCAATCAATGAGGACCCTCTCATAATTAATAAATGCCAAGGTTACGAAGGTGGTCTATGAACCAAAGAATAGTTGTTTGAATGAATACGGTACAGTAAAAGCCTGGTCTCTCCCCAGAACTGAATATAATGTGAAGGTTTGTTTTGAAAGCCTTGGAAATAAGCTACTAACGTGGGTTAGACAGGGAGTCGCCGTCACCCTCCGTGTCATAAATCGCGCCCGAGTAGAAGGGTCTAGCTCTCTTAAAGCGAGAGGGGCCAGAAACCGTCTCGTAAGATGTTGTAAAGAGAAATGAATACACCAGGAGTGTTTAAAGTTGTTAACGACCCGGGCGTTGAACCGAGGTCCTTGTAGATTGATATTTTCGTTTGCCTGTTCAGATCGTAGTTTCTTATATGATAATGGTCTTATAAGATATAAGAGATAAATAACAATCCCTATTGTAATGATGTATGGACGTAGGATTCCACGAGTTAATTGAAGGCAACTAAGTTTCGGGAGTAACTATAGTTTTTTGACTGTGTCAAGTATCTTCACGCTCTGGAGTACACAATTGATTTCCTGATTACCTTAATATATTTGTGAAAAGAAAGAGAGATGATAACAACTGAATGTGTGGACATGCCCAAAATAGTGAGTTAGATAATTAATATAGATTTTAAATGTAATTATATATTTGTTTTTGAGAAATAAGAAAATATAAAGGATAGTATTTGAGGTGTACCAGAATGACACCATTATTATGTAAATGCATGGAGCCAAAAGAGCTCGGAGTTATATAAAACTTACTGTTAATGCTTTATGGAAGTAAGACTAAGTAGGAATTGTTGGTTTATGTGGAAACCACATGTTTTAAATACAATATTTGTTTTATTATATTTGTGATTCCTTGTTCATTTGGAACAAGTAGATGATTATGGGTCAGTAATTAAATTGTTAAAGTGTTTGTAGCGCCATTAATTTTATTAATTAAATGTGTTTAAATAGGAGTTGATTTTGTTGTTATTTTTGCAAGTGTATCCTCTATTTAATCCAAAATATGTGAGTCACAGAGTGGGGGAACTTACCGCTGCCCCGAAAATTCCGAATTGAGCTACGCTGGTATACTGTGATTGGCATATTTCTTGCTAAAAGGGCACAGTGGGTAGATACCCACAAAAACCCAAGGCAGCGCTATATTGAGGCGTTCTAGGCAAGAAGAGGAGTGAGGTAGTTTGCCATTGCTTTCCTCACTGAGTCAGAACAGTAGTACTAACCCTATGAGTAGAACCTTTCACAGCATCCACAGGCACTGACTGTGCCCTGAATGGCATTACTAAGCACCACCCATACCTCAGTAGCTTCCATATAATCACAGCCATGAGTGAGACTGAGACATCGGTGAAAAGCCACCTTTTACTCTAGCCTGTGCCAACTGACAAATGCAAATGTACTGTATTCATCAAGAGATGGCAAACAGGCCAAAGATAGCAACTATTTAAAATAAAAAAACAGAGATACTACAATACCAATTCTAAAGCTTAAGTCTATTTCTGTGTGCTTACCTCTGCACAAAATTTTGCCCTTTGATAATAGACTGATGTAATTAAACCTGTAATCTTAATTGTAATTAACTTCTCCCAAACTTGACTCATGATGAAGATTGTAATTTGAAGCGCAAAATTAAAATTAAAAAATTAAAAGAAAATCATGAAGAATACAGAATCTATGGAAACATTGGTAGATTTAGATAGGTTTGTTAGGGATTGTTGAGCAGTAAAGACCATTATCTATGTATTAATAAGCAAAAACATGAGACAGGAGAAAATGTTGTCTGTGAACATTTCACCATGTTAATGTAGAGAATAAATATATTGGGTGAACAGGACATTCAGAGATATTTTTCACAAAAGGTAGTGAAATTCCTGCCTTTTTTTATTTTCCTTAGAGAGAAATTTCAATGATTAATCTCCTGTGCTTCTTCTTCTTCTACGCGAATGGGTCCCCTAGGACCACGCGGAATCAACACTTATTGGCCTTCATGTTTGCCCAATAACTCTTCATGCGCAACGATTGTGCGAGTCTTCGTTGCTGCGACCAGACGTGTCTGGTAGATCTTCTCTCTTCTCCCTCAAAACCCTTTGTATTAGTAATTTTCCTAATTTCCTCTCGATCCTTGAGATTGGGAAAACCTAATTCAGCCAAGTCCTTTTCAGCCCGTTTGTACCAATTGGACCTCGTTGCCTTTTTCTGCAAAAACGTATAGATTTTTTGTGTTAACCTAGTTGGGTCCATTCTGTCCAAATGTCCCATGAATTGGATTCTTCTCATACAGATTGTGTCTGTGATTTTAGTAATTTTCAAGTAGACATCAGCATTAGGTTTTGGAAGGTGAATTCCATCTTTGATTCTTGGTCCCAAAATTTTTCGCATGATTTTGCGTTCCTTAATCTCCAATTGATTTCTCAGTGTGTTATGTTGTAGATTAAGTGTCTTGGCTGCATAAAGGGCTGCAGGCAAGACTACTGTTTTATAATGTTGAATTTTACAATTTCCAGAGAGGCATTTTTTGTTATAAACTTGTTTTGTCAAATGGAAAGCAGTTTCCATTTTCTGTAGTCTTGCTTCTATAGATTTTCTTTCGTTGCCAGTTTCATTGATCCATTAAACTAAATACTTGAAGTCATTCACTCGGGAAACCTTACAATTACCAATGCAAAGTGTATTCGGAGCAGTTTTAATATCCGTCATAAATTTTGTTTTGTCCAAAGAAATCCGTAAGCCGATTTTTGCTGCTTGTTCTTGGAGTAATTCAAGTTGTTTCTGGGCATCAGAAATGTTTGGAGCAATTAACGCCATGTCATCCGCAAATGCCAAACAGTCGAGTGTTATCCCTTGGAGTTTTGGTCCTAGTCTATGGGATAGTGCACCAGCTGTGTGCTTCTTCTTTAATGTGAATGAAAACATAGAAGAAAGATATCCATCTAATCAATGGCTAAAAATATTTACGGATGGCTCACAAGACAAAGAAAATAGAACTGGAGCAGGAATACATATATCTCTCTTCTCACTCTACTTCCCAGTAGGCCAAAACAAAACAAACTTTGATGCTGAGATAAGAGCAATTTCATATGCACTCCATTAGTTATTAGGCAGAAACATTGATTATCAAAAATGTATTATCATTACAGATTCAAAAGCAGCCAAATGATAAGCCTCAAAATAAAGAACTGAAAGAATTTTTTTGTTTGATAAAAACCCTTCAAAGACTCCACAAACAGATCTCATTTCAGTGGATCCCTTCTCATGTTGGAATAGCAGGTAATGAAGAGGCAGACAGATTAGCAAAAAAGGTACCACACTACAACAACCTGTCAGTCAGACTTATTTTATGTCAGCAAAAAGGATCTTGAAAAATACTATCAAAAACAGGTATGAAGAAATGGCAAAGAAAACTGCAGAAACCAAATTATGGAAGGACATTGATGCTAAATGGGATCAATATAAATTAACACCAAGAAGAGAAGCTGTAGCCTTCTTCAGACTTAACACTGGCCATGACTGCCTTGCTGCTCATCTGAAACGAATCAACATCTTGAGATCTGAAGAATGTACACTTTGTCATGAACCTGGAAGTAAAATGGATAAGGGGCACCTGCTACATTGCAACAAACTTGATGTGACTGCTAGAACTTCAGGAAACCTCACACAACTCTATTGGAACGGAAGAAAGCTGATGGATTGGAATCCGGGTTAGCCATAGGAAACGACAACAACATTTTCCAGTTAAAGTAAATACATGGGATGTCTCATTAGTAATGATGTTTTTTAGAAAATTTTATTTGGAAAGTTTTCAGACAAGAAATTAAACTATTCCTCAAAGAAGAGACCATCAGATTCTATGGTCTTGAGCCTTCTTTCAGAGAGGTTTCTTATCCCGCGACGGTACCAGTCTCTGGGTTTTGATATGAAGAATTCGGCGAGACCCACTTCCACAGCTTCAATGTTTTCGAAATTTCTTCCATGCAAGAAATGGACCATGGATCTAAAAAGATGGTAATCTGAAGGTGCAAGATCAGGGCAGTATGCTGAACGTGGTAGCAGGTCGATTCCTCCCAATTCATGAATTGCCATGTTTGTTCATACAGTATGAGGTTTCACATTGTCCTGCTCCAAGAGAACTCTAATTCTGTTAACTAATGCTGGGTATCTCCGTCTCAAAATTTCATGAACTCGTTTCAGTAGTTGAGAATGAAGATCCGCATTGACCGCACACACGTTTGGAACAACCTCTCAGTGAACCACTCCTTCAAAATTCCACCAGACACACATCATCACTTTGGGGCCGAACTCATGCTTTTTAAGGATGTCTTTGACAGGTTGACGGAGACTGAGCCACTGGTTCGAGGTTCGAGCGTTGCGGTAATATACCCATGTTTCATCATATGTGACAATTCTCCTGATAAATCTATCATCCATGGGGTTACCGATAAGTTGACGACAGATATCCTCTCTACGTTGAGCCTGTTCAGGGTTCAATTCGCGAGGTACAGATCTAAAGCTTCTGTTTGATTTTCCAAGTTTCTTAATCTGGCGATGTATGATATCTTTTGATGCACCAAGTTCTTCTGACAGCCTACGAGTACTTCTTTGCGGATTTTCTTCCAAAACTCTGCCTGCACTGGTTTTCTCAATGTCCCATAGATTAGTTCTTCCAGAACGCAGTAAATCTGTAGTGTGTTCTTCTCCAGTGTTGAAATTATGGAACCATCGCAGTGCCACACGCTCACTAGCGACACCTTTTCCTTCCACTTCACATATTTTTCGAGCTGTGGCAGCAGCTTTGTAATCTTGTTTCCAGTAGTGCTTTAGAAAAACCATAACCTCCAACTTTGTAAGTACCATTTGTGATTGTGTATCAACAACTGACAACTGCTACATCCTCACAATATACGCAATTCTAGTCATGGCCTCCTGTAAATAGCATTGGCGAACCCTATCTTATAAAACACCAAACTTAAAAAACGAAATTACTTATGAGACTTCCTAATATAATCAGTATAGATGTGAAACACTATTTTAAGGTATTCAGTTGTTTTTATTTTTATGAAACAGACCACAAAGTGATCTCTAGTGAATTGCAGAAAGCGATGTCTGTGTGCAGATCGATTAGTTTGATAAAAACTTTAAGGATAATGAAATTAGACAGATATACTGTAAATGGAAATGATTGGCAAAAATTTGCAAAGAGAATATGGGAAGGAATAATGTGTAATAATAGCAAAAATTTAAGAGAAATGAATTAGTGTGAATCAGAGAGACATTAATTTGGTCTGACTGTAAATACAATGCCCTCCTGTGGTTCAGACCACTTATTGTGAGCCTATCATCACTGCATCCCCAGTTCAAATCTTAGTCAGTGCATGGAAAATTTGTGCCGCTCAAAGTGGAAACAGGACAGATTTTCTCCTGTTACTCCCGTTTTTCCTGTCAATTTTATCTCAGTAATACTCCATCATGATCCATTTACCATCGCCCTGATAATGATGATTATGACAGCAAGGTCATCTGCCCCTATAATCACCCTGGAGTATTGCAAAGGCATCTCCAGATGGTACACTTCCTATCCTTGGTGCTAGATTAGGCATCATCCCTGATCCAGTATTTGGCTAGAATCAGGTTAGTAGATTATAACTGTACATATAGCTGACAACAAGGTTCAAGTGATCATCAGATCCTTTACACTTATGCCTTTAATCTATGTCTACAAGTATGTGGTTGATGGTATTTACAATATGTACATTTATTTAGTTACAGCCTAACTGTAAAGGATCTGATGACGATCGAGACTGGTTGTCCAAGTGAATTTATTTATTAATCTCATGTAAATTTCTTTCAGGTTTAGGGAAGCACCCATTACAATTGGGTTGACCAAATGAAAAACATTATTTTCGATTCAACAAATAACTTCATTAATTTAATTTAAATTATTGCCTAACGTCAAAAAGAATTTATAGTTTTTTTTTTAGCTAGATCCTTTGCTTGGTTGAGTAGGTCAAGGTGGTGCATTGTTGGATTTGGTTTGATGGAACCCACCAGCCATGATCCCGTATACCCCTGAGATTAAAGGAATCTCCTCCTACCGAACTAGAAAGTGTATCCGAAACAATCAATAATAATGAAAATGGAGTAAAATCAAAGTGCAGGTCATTCACTCAATCAAATGTTACATGTTTCAATGACTTATTAAATAAGGAAACATGGTCAGAAATTTATGAACTAGAAAATGTAAATGATAAATTTAATGCATTTAACAGTACCCTAAAACACTATTTTGAAATAGCATTCCCCTTTAAACGAAGAACTGTTCAAAATAACAAAACTAGCAATTGGATAACAACAGGGATTATAAATTCATGTCAAAGAAAGAAATTTCTACACAAATTATATAAACAATACCACACAACACCTGAATTCAATTTACACTACAAAAAATACACTAGCATATTAAATAAGGTAATAAGACTAGCAAAGAAAAAGCATAATGATAATTTTATTTCCCAATCATCTAATAAAAACAGGGCTATGTGGTCCGTGATAAAGAAAGAAACTGGAAAATCTGCTAAAATACAAAGGAACATTACACTGACCAGAAATAATAAAGTGATTAATAATCCAGAGGAAATAGCAAACACTTTTAATGACTATTTTCTGGAAATTCCACAAAAATTATTAAATAAATCACAGGTAAATACACTAAATTCTAATAATAAAATAAATATATGCAGTGATTCTTTATTTATAAATCATGTCACAAGTAAAGAGGTAAGAATAGTTATAAAAGAGCTAAAGAATAAATTCTGTGCTGGCATTAATGGCATCCCTGATGCAATTTTAAAGAAATGTGCAGAAAATATAATAAATCCACTTACGCACTTAATAAACAGTTCAATTCTCTCAGGAACTTACCCGGATATTTTGAAGTTATCAAAGGTAATTCCAGTGCACAAAAAACGGTTCAAAAGATGAATTAGATAACTATCGTCCTATTACCTTACCAACTGGTATTGCAAAAATTGTGGAAAAAATTATGTATAAGAGACTGATAAGTTTCATAGAAAAAAATAAAATATTATCAAACTCACAACATGGATTCAGAACGGAAAAATCTACACAGACAGCAATTTACGAATGTAGTAATTGTATACTGAAATTAATTGACAATAAGGAACATGTAACTGGCCTATTCTTGGATTTATCGAAAGCATTTGATGTTGTTGACCATAAAAAATATGGTATTAGAGGTCTAGCTAATAAATGGATCGAGTCTTACTTAACAAGGCGTAAACAAATAGTAAGCTTGAGACACAAGGATGATGGAACCAAATTACTTAATGAAACATTGTCCAATGAGGGAATTATTGAATTTGGAGTACCCCAGGGATCGGTTTTGGGCCCCCTACTCTTTCTTCTATATATCAACGATATAACACAGAACGTTCATTCACATAAGGAAATTTTGTTTGCGGACGATACAACACTCGTAATAAAAGGTGAAACTAAACAGGTCATACAGCAGTCTGCTGACTCCGTTACAGGAGAGTTAACCAAATGGTCACAAGATAATCGCCTCATAATAAACTATAAAAAAACAGTATGTCTAAATTTCCACACTATACAGAATAGGAATCCTGCGAAACCCAATATAACATTAAATGGTCATCCAATAGAAAATAAATCAGAAACAAAGTTTTTAGGACTATGGATACAACAAGACTTGAAATGGAATAAACATATACAATATCTGAATACTACACGGAACTCGATGTGCTTTGCGTTACGTATTTTGAAAACCTGCACTGGCATGCACACATTAAGAAATACTTATTTTGCTTATTTCCATTCATACTTAAGATTTGGGATCATATTTTGGGGTATGTCGCCAGATGTACTAAGCACGTTTAGGATACAAAAGAGGGCGATTAGAATTATGGCAAATGTAAACTCTATAGAATCATGTAGACCTCTGTTTAAAGATTTAAACATTCTCCCACTGGCCTGCATATATATCTTTGAAAATATTATGTTTTTTAAAAAGAATTTAATGAATAAAGATGTTTTTCTTAAAACAAACAATGATGTTCATAGGCATAACACAAGATAAAATCAAAACATTCATATTTCACACACACACACACACACACACACACACACACACACACAAGCATATATCAAAAAGGAACTTTTCACACTGGAGTTAAATTACACAATAAACTACCCCAGTATATAAAACTGGCCCCAAAAATAAAAACCTTTGATAGAATGTTGAAAGCTTATCTGCAGTGCCATTGTTTTTACTCAGTAGTTGAATATCTTAGCGTATAGGAGCGATGAAATGTATAATTATATTTTACGTTTTTAATTTAATTGTAATACCTAGCTGTACGTTGTTGTATTTATAGAATTAAGTTTTCATATTATGATAATAGAGTGAGGTGTAAATAATTGTGCAATAAGATTGTATCTATTAAGATTTGCTATTATAATAAGTTAAATAGTTATAATATTAGTAATATATACCTGTTAGTTCTTTTATTTTATAGATGTAAACTCTGACGTGTCCTGTATCAAAAATGTATTGAATGCATGTATTTGATCAAATGGAATTAATAAAAATCTATCTATCTATCTATCTACATTCCAAACCAGATTCCAATGCAGGAACATTAAAAAATGTAGCGTGAGTGCTCTGTTCCTGGTGGGATATAGCACTACTAGCCAGACCATTGCTTATAGTATTTCTGTGGGAATGGGCACAGTAAAGGCAACAGTAGTGGGGTAGTGAGAGTGCTGCTCCACTTAGGAAGTTGTGAGCCCCTGCGACCTTGGATTGGAAGGAGCCATGCTAGGAGGGCGTGCTTGGATTCGTTTTTTTTCGCCTCGTCGTGCTCTTTACGGGAATGTAGGTGTCGAAAAGGTGAACTTAGGGTTTTGGGTCTAAAAATGCGTTTATCACATTTTTGCCGATTTTTGGAAAACGGGCCATGCTAGGAGGGCGTGCTTGGATTCGTTTTTTTCGTCTCGTCGAGCTCTTTACGGGAATGTAGGTGTAGAAAAGGTGAACTTAGGGTTTTGGGTCTAAAAATGCGTTTTTCACATTTTTGCCGATTTTTGGAAAACGGGCCATGCTAGGAGGGCGTGCTTGGATTCGTTTTTTTCGTCTCGTCGTGCTCTTTACGGGAATGTAGGTGTCGAAAAGGTGAACTTAGGGTTTTGGGTCTAAAAATGCGTTTTTCACATTTTTGCCGATTTTTGGAAAACGGGCCATGCTAGGAGGGCGTGCTTGGATTCGTTTTTTTCGTCTCGTCGTGCTCTTTACGGGAATGTAGGTGTCGAAAAGGTGAACTCAGGGTTTTGGGTCTAAAAATGCGTTTTTCACATTTTTGCCGATTTTTGGAAAACGGAAAACGTGATGATGACGTGTGTGATAGTATTTCTTTCGTCTCTTTATTCTCTTTACGGAAATATAGATATGAAAAAGGTAAAAAGCTGGAAACATGGTTTTCTTATGGAAAAGGTGTTTTTTTGTTCATTTTCGCGTTATTTGGAAAACGAATGAGGCGATTTTTATGATGGGCATGTCGATGTATTTGTGTCGTTGTTCTGTTTACGGGAATGTAGGTATGGAAAAGCAGAAATCATGGTTTCCGTCATTTTTTTTGAGATCGTTGAGGAAAACGGGGAAAAAAGTAAGAAACCAGATTTGAAGTCACGTTATGTTATGCGCTATGATGTTGGTAAAACACTTATGCATTATTATTATTATTTGTCATGGCTGGTCAGGGCTCACACGCAGAGAGAGAACTTGCTTGATGAAATGAGAATTGAAAGCATTGAGGCTGACCCACGGCGAGCCAGACAAGACAAGGGGTCTTATCATCGTACGTGCCTCGCAGCAGAGAGATATAACAGCCATTTGTTCGCATGCAGGTGGCTGTTATCTGACCCAGACGTGTAACTCGATCTTGCAATGCAGAACATACAGCTCTGTCGAAAAGCTGATCATTGCATTCCTACGCACACTCATGCAGAGTTTGCAAAGCTTGTGAGAATCAGTCTGACTTGTGCGCTCCATGACATCCTACTCGTAGGAACAAAAAAAAGTAATGTGTTAACTTTGCATCTTGTTGAGGAGACATATATGTTCTGAGACTAAGAGAGACTCATCATTCTTGTGTTCATCTTTGAAGGTGACGGATGCAAGTACCTTATGCTCTTTGTAAAAAATTACGTGAACCGCGGTCATACTTGTACTAAGGTAGGTTCATTATTGTTAATTATGACATGATTGGTTTTATTGTTATTTTGTGTATGCGTGAAAATTAAGTTAGTGACTGATGGTATTTTTTGGTGATTTCGTTTGTTGCAGATTTAAAAAAAAAAGTCATTAAGTCTGGGAAAGCAGACAGAGAGACAGTGACAGTGACAGTGGCGGCAAATAGCACATTTGCTGAAAGCATTATAATTCATTATATGGTGAGTACATGTTGTTCCATTATTTTGTTGTTGTTGTTGTTGTTGTTGTTGTCAAATGTATGCCATTTATTTCACGGAAATTTATAAACTTATGGCGTGTATTTATTATTGTTTCAGAATGAAGATATGTATGGAGTGAATAGGTTTTAACTACATTGACGCTTTCGATATTAAGAAAAAAGGTGAGCTATGAATATACAGTAGATTAATTCTTTTCTTTGTAAATGACTTTGTTATTTTCGAGTGAGTGTCTTATTTATGTGTGCACACTTGAAACCTTTTGTTTTTAGCAAGTTTTATGAATGAATGAATGAATGAATGAATGAATGAATGAATGAATGCACATGTTTAATGTATATAACCATGACTAATAACGGATTGTATTGGTTTGTTTTTCAGATAAATCATTGGAAACATAATCAAGATAAACCTTACGCTGATACTAAAACTACAGCAACCTTGAAGGTGATCATTTCCTGCTGGGGGCCCAATTGCTACAACCATTGTGTACCTGTGAACGTGATTGTGTGCCAGTCAGTAAAAAAGCGATAAGGGTGGCCGTTTGGAATTGCAGATTTTGGATTAACCTATTTTAAGGTAAGGGTTGCACGTTTATTAGTCCATTTTATAATCATGTCTATATCAGAGAGTGAAGTGTTAGTGTGGCAGCCTTTGGCCAAATGTTTCAAAACGCGAGTATGCTCAGGCCGAATTTACAATGCGAATCACTGTCTGTCACCTAAAGATTTTGTGGAATTATGTTTCCCCATTTTTTGAGTGAATGTGAACAAGGCTTAAGATTGCATTAGGCTTTAAAAATAAACTTCGAACTACTATGTGAATTTACGTTGATAAAAATTAATGTTGAAGAGAAACACACCTTCAACCTTTGTACAAAAATGGAGAAAGTACTGATAGCCGATAATTTGGAAACGTGGTATCAGGAGAAAGCTATTCAAGCGCTTATCTCTAAATTTGATAAGTTGCAACAGGGTCCCAGTGGCTTGGCCCTCGATAGCATTGCCTATTTGCAAATCAATATTTGTAAATACAATCCATTGAATGCAGGAAGTAGCTATATTGCCACACCGAGCTTTATCGCTTCGAGAAAGGCAGTGATCAACATACGCAACAAAGACGATTACTGCTTTTTATGGAGTATAGTGAGCTGTCTGCAACCCTGGTGATAGACCAGGGAAGTACAAATAATTGTTTAACCACATGAAACAAACTCTCAATCTGGAGCGTGTTTCATTTCCCATGTCTCTAGATAAAATTCATTTATTTGAGAAAGATAATCCAAATTTCTCCTTCATGGTGTATGGCATCGACGGATCCAATATTGTGGGCCCCTTGTATGCCACCAAACAGGTAAAGCAACATCACATTCACCTGCTTTTCCTGTCTGATGGGGATAAAAGCCATTATTGTTGGATAAAGAATTTAGGAAAACTAGTAAGCAGCCAAGTGTCTAACCATAATGGTAAGACACATATTTGTGAGCGCTGCCTTCAATATTTTACAACTGATGAACTTTTGAAACGTCATACGAAAGACTGTGAAGGGCAGACGGCAGTAAAGCTAGTCTTGCCCGAAGGGAATGACGCAGTCTTAAAATTTAAGGCCACTAATAAACAAGACATGGTACCATTTACTGTTTACGCTGATTTTGAGGCCCTTACTGTTCCCATTCAGGGATGTGCACCAAGCCCCCATACAAGCTCAACCTATCCAGTGCAGAAACATGAGCCTTTTGCTGTAGCCTATTATGTTGTCTGTCACTATGATAATTCACAATGTGAGTATGTAAGTCACAAAGGTCAGGATTGTGCGCGGTGGTTTGTTGATCAAATGGCGGCTTTAGCAGGCAAAGTAGAAACTATTTTGAACAACCCTGTACCAATTCAGATGAATGATGTACAGCAAAGAGAATATGATCAAGCCACCACCTGCCACATATGTGAAAAGCCAATCTTAGGCGGAGAAAATAAAGTAAGAGACCACTGCCACAGGACAGGGCATTTTAGAGGTGCTGCTCATAGCGAATGCAATTTGAAGTACTCTACACCTCGCTTCCTCCCTGTCTTCTTACACAATTTCTCTCGGTATGACCTTCACTTCATTGTAAAACAATTTGCTCATGTAGATAAGAGCACATTCAGCATTTTGGCTAAGAACCATGAGAGCTTTACCTCACTTTCATGGAGAAAAGGAAGCATGAGCATTCGCTTTCTCGACTCATTCAAGTTTATGTCTAGTTCACTGGATAGTCTTGTGAAAGGCTTAAGCGAAGATGAGTTGAAACATACCCATTCCCACTTTACGGATACAAATCAATTTAAATTGTGTGTTCGTAAAGGCCATTTTCCTTATGATTATGCGGGAAGTTACGAGGTGCTTGAAGAAACGACTTTGCCGCCAAGAGAAATTTTTTTTTCTCAGTTAACTCAAAGCACCATTAGTGAAGAAGACTATGCCCACGCACAGCATGTTTGGCGAGTGTTTGGCATAGAAATCATGGGCCAGTATGCTATGCACTACTTAAAATTAGACGTGTTGTTGTTGACCGACGTTTTTGAAACGTTTCGTCAGCTATGTCACACGATCTATGGCCTTGACCCCGCCCACTACTATACCAGTCCAGGGTTAAGTTGGGACGCCGCCCTCAAATTTACCCACATTGAGCTTGATTTACTGACGGATCCCGATATGGTACTGATGATGGAAAAAGGGATTCTTGGGGGATTCGTATCGCTCAATCAGCGACATGCCAAGGCAAATAATCATTACATACCTGATTATTGTCCCGAAGAACCAGAATCCTACCTAATGTATTTCGACGTAAACAATTTATACGGTCACGCTATGAGTCGACCACTGCCGTACAGAAACTTTGTCTGGCTGTCTGAGAATGAAATTAAAGATTTTAATGTGCATAGCGCCAGGAAGCAACAGGACGTAGGGTATGTTCTTGACGTTGACTTAGCTTATCCCCCCCATCTCAGACAGCGACATGGTGATTTCCCCTTTTGCATAGAGAAAATGGTGCCGCCCGAGAGTAAGGGCAATCATAAGAAATTGATGGGTACCTTGTATGATAAAAATCACTATGTGTTGCATATTGACATGCTGGTAGAATGTTTAGCCCAGGGCTTAACCCTGAAAAAATCCATAGAGGTATTTCTTTTTGTCAGAAACCGTGGTTGAAACCATACATGGATTTAAATACCAGTCACAGACAAAGTGCCACTCAGCCATTTCAAATAAACTTTTTTAAACTAATGAATAATTGTATCTATGGCAAGAGTTTGGAAAATGTACGGCAGTATAGGGACATTAAGTTGGTCAATACATGGCATGGCAGATGGGGAGCTCAAAAATATATTGCAAAACCAAATTTCAAATCTTTAAACATTATTGATCATGATCTACTGACTATTGAACTTGCCAAAACTAAAGTGGTCATGAATAAGCCTATCTATTTAGGCCAAGTCATTTTAGATTTTTCAAAATTGCACATGTATAAATTACATTATGGTTTTGCAATACAGCGATTTGGTACCATTTCCTTGTTATATACAGACACGAATAGTTTTATTTACCATATCCGTGACTGTGATCCGTATGTCGTTATGAAACAAAACCCAAAATGGTTTGACACGTCCTCGTTTAGTGAGAAGAACGTGTTCGATATCCCCCGTCTGAACTAAAAAGAAATTGGTTTAATGAAAGATGAGTGTTCAGACACCATGATGACTGAGTTTGTAGGTCTCGCTCCGAAAATGTATAGTTTTCGACAGGTGGATCGATGCGAATCTATGCGAGCCAAAGGCATTAGCCAGCATGTGGTTAAACGACTCTGTGTGGATGATTATTTACATGTCCTTCAGACCCACACAGCCATGGCACATAGTCAGTTTAGGATTCTCTCAAAAAATCATGATTTATTTTTAATGAAGCAGCGAAAACAAACACTCGCTTTGTTAGACGACAAGAGACAGTGGTGTCAGGATATGATGACAAGCGTCCCATTTGGTTACAACCAGTAATGGTTGTAGCTATTGTTGTTGTACAACACGGCAAGTGTTTGGTTTGGTTGCTATCAAATGCGAGATGCCATCTTGAGCCTCGGAATAAAAAAAAAAAAATGTAATGTATCATATAATTTTTGTTTTTTAACCTGTGTGCATGAATGTATGCATGGATGTGTGAATGCCTGTAAATAGTTGTATATAAACTGTATGTCTAGTGCTATTTGCCTGTCAACGCATAAAGAGAGGCATGCATCAACGTTTGCATGGTTCACTGTGCACAGGCTAGATTAAAAACATGTTGACTTCTTTAGGTTAGGTTAGGAAAACAAACAAACAAGTAGCCACCCTCACTATTGTTGTCGCTTAGTAGGCCTCATGTTTCAGCAAAGTGACCATTCACTCTCAGTAGGCATGCGGCTTAATAGGCCACACTAGGGTGTGGGTTAGTAGGTCTCATGCAAGAACAAAAGAATAATAATAATAATCTGCTCCTTTTACTGTGCACAATCTCTCACTTTATGGCTAGAGTTATGAGTGGTGATATATTTGAAAACAACACCAGTCCAATATCTGAACAGAAATTGTTTTTTAACCTGTTGCATGTTATGTTTGCCGCCTACAGCTAAAGAAGTCAACAGACAGATGGTTATTTATTTGTGTTTTGCTTATTTTTTATTTTATTTTTGCCATTGACTTAGGGGACAGACAGTGTATATAGTACATTGTATTTTTTTTATTTATTCACTTAGTAAACGGCAACGACTACTTTTCAGATTCAATCATGAGCCACGGTGAAGATTGTTTTATCGTCACAAAACACACCACGTTCAATGAATATGCCACGATGATGTCTCATAATCCTCAACGTGTGGCCTATCCTTCAGAATATAGAAACACGAAAGTACGCATTGATACCACGTTTTATGACAGCTTCATTAATCGTGATGATGATTTGTTTCATGACCCAGGGCATCACTTTTGTAAATCCTGTATGCTAAATTTTGGCTTTGAAAATAATGTATCCACACAAGTGATTCATAAAGCATGGTATGGTTTAACCATAAATCAAGTGATTGTTAAATTAGCTGACGAGGATCATTTTGCAGATTTCTGGTGTACAATATGTACAAAACCCCTGTTTAATGTTTATTTTCCAATAACCTCTCAAATGTTTTGTTTTCATTTTTATAAATTTCCTGCTGAGGAACCAATCACTTCGTATCGACAACAAGCATTTCGCCAACTTTGTCTTGGCGTACCTATCAATCAATATTCGCCTCATAGAATGAGATTTGTTAGAAACTAACAACATCATGTCATGATTATCGCTTTTTTTTGTTTACATTCGGCTTTCAGGTGCATACTTGACGTTTAGAATACATTTGGCTATTTTGTTTGTTTGTTTGTTTGTTTGTTTGTTTTAGTTTATCGTGTATTCACGTTGATGAACACATACACACTGGTTTAAATTTATAGTTTTGAATTTTGTTTTGTTGGATGTAGACATGGTTATTAAATGCATAGCGTGTTAACTTTGCCTTTTATAGGTTATCAACAGCATTCAGTTGTTTGCTCTTAGTATCTGTTGATACTATTTATTTAACAGAATGCTGTGTGAATTTGCACAACAACAGAGCAAACGAATACAAGTCATTCGACAAGGGAATGATTGGCTAATACCCATTCACAACAGACATGCATTTACCTCCAAGAGAGAGATCTTGAAAATGATTCACACACTTAATTTTGATAAAACATTTCCTATTAAATAATTTCCAAATGTATGTTTTGACTGAAAAAATGATATAAACATTATTATTATATTTTTGTAAATGTATCCAATACTATCTATCTACAACTTCAGGTCATAACACTCAGGATTTAAAAAAAAAACACACTTTGATGTACAAAGTTATTGTTGTTGTAATATAAGAACGAGAGTGTTAGAAAGTAACACTCTTTTCTTTGGTTATAGAGAACCATGGACGCCTTGAACGCCATTGGTCAAGATTGTGGCTTTGCACGCAAGAAAATGAGTAAATTGCCTACGCAAACAGTCTTTCGCGTACATAAAATTCAAAAACTGAAAACCAAATTTGGTGAACGAGCTCTTTGCATTTGTCAAGACTTTGAGACATTTCTTCCCACACGATTTAATAACCTACCTGATAATGTCATGGAAGATGTCAATTCCAGTATTTACCCTGTCTATTTAATCTATGAGGGTGAAAAAAATAATCGATGCATGGTTCGTTTTGTAAAAATTGAAAACGAATAATCATTGTACGCTAGCCATGACTTTATGTTTATTCATGCACTACTCTTTAATAACTATATGGTAATAAAAATAGAATTATTTTTTGGTGCTCAACAGTTTGACGTTTATTAATTGTTGCTCAACGTTTACCATGATAAATAATAATAAAAATAAATAAATTTTCAAAACTTATGTTTAATGGTAGATTTTTTTGTTTATAGGTTTAGTACGTCCCTCAGAGAACCACCAGACGGAAGCACACGTTCGATGGGGGCAGATCGAGAATTAATGTACATAAAAATTCATGTCTGATCCGGTTGCAGTCAACATACAGCTTGATGGAGAGTAAAAGTGCTACTGATATTCACTTCGACTCTCTATCAACTGTTATGAGAAACATCTCGAGTGGGCTGTAAAATAGTGTGTGCATTTTGTGTTTTTTCTATTTGCGTTTATTGATTGATTGATTGAACATGTGGTTGAATGAATGGTTGATTGAATGTACGAGCGACTGAAGTAATGTTTTTTTTTAGATCCTCGAATGGCACTCTTATATTACTTTTTTTCCCAGTTTTCGATTTTTTCTTCTATCTTTCATTTTATGTTTTTGCCTTTTTCCGTTTACTGTAGATAGTTTTGTTTTTTCTGTAATTATTTCAATGTTTCTTGTACATAGGGATTGTATGAATGAATGCTTGAGATCGGATGTTTGAGTGCGTGTCTGTATGGTTGTGGTTGTTGATTTATAATAGACTAGTGTATTTCTATTTTTTGTTCTTGTTTGCTGTTATTGTTTTGTTTATACTTGTACATTTTATTGTTAATTATTATATTGTCACTAGTGGATTCTATCTGTCTGACAATAAAGAATACATACATACATACCATGTATATAATTTTTTATAATAATGATGAAACTATTAGTTAAAATGATGGACTTTTGTCCTTTTTATATTTTGTTATTTAAAATAGTATTTATAGCAATTTTTAAGCAATTTTTAATTATTATTATTATTATTATAATGATTGTAATTTATAATGATCAAATTCTAGTAACATGTTATTTTATTCAATAATAAGCGTTTAACAAAAACCTGGTTCTAGAGTAGATAAAGATTTCATGCTGCCATTCGTTCTGCTAGACTGACATTTGAAGCTGATGAATAATGATGGACTTTTGTCCTTTTTTTGATTGTTTGTGATTAAAAAATAGGTTTAGTACAATTACCATGTATATAATTTTTATAATAATAATGATGAAACTATTAGTTAAAATGATGGACTTTTGTCCTTTTTTTATTGTTTGTGATTGAAAAATAGATTTACTACAATTAGTAATTTTTTATAACGATGCACTGCTGTCCCTTTTTTATTGTTTGTCATTTATGACATTTTATTCATTTTATTTATAATTATAATGATGAAACTATGAGTGAATAATAATAATGGAAAAAACACAACATGGACTCTTGTCTTTTTATTTATTTTTTGTCATGATAACAGTGATACTATACATTTTTTTAAAATAAATTCTTTACTTTAAAGTCCATATCTAGATAAAAGTAATTTGCTCTTCATAGCACCAATCACTATAAATGCTGCCATTCGTTCTGCTTGACTGGCATCAGAAGCTGTTAATCGTTGCTTGGCAATGCTTAACAAGACTTTGTCGGCAATGCGTCTTGGTGTGGGATCACTGTTTTCATAGGCTTTATCGTGATTAAGGCATGCATGATCCAAAGCATTGATTCCCATATCCCCTCTCCTCAAACGATCTTCAAGACGAGTACCAGGGCCGCAAAAGCTGTAAGCAGGTAAGTGAGCTTCGAATGGTAAGTTTTTAATGATGTTATCAATAATTCCACGGCCAGTACACCTGGGACATAGAGGTTTCAATCGGTGAAAAACACTTTTTTTGTTGTTCTGTTTGTTCTTCTTCTTGTTCTTGTTCTTGCTGTTGTTGTTGTTGTTGTTGTTGTTGTTGTTTGTCGGCGGCTGCTGACGAGCATGGTAGGTGGTGGTGGTTGTTTTCCGCATGACAGCCATGGAATGATGAAACAATGTCTTTACACTGAGTTTTATGACCATGATATAATTTCATTAATTGGCATGTGGCACACTGTCGAATGGAAGGTATTTTTGCCATGGTTAATTGCTTGTGATGGGAAAAATGACTGCATGGTTGTAGTTCACTCAATACAGAGTCGTTAGTCCACTCGGCAGGCGCCTTTTCCCAAATTTCTTTGACAGCGTTGGCAGCAACATAAAAAAGAAATGATTTAGGTAGTGCTAATAATTCATGTTGTGTAAAGCTAATCAGTTTTTTCTTGCACACAAAGAATTTTCCAATAGCCTTGTCGATTGTAGTGGCGTCCATGTCTATAACGTTGATGTTATCACTTCACGTGTACACGTCTCACTGCTATCATTGGACGATACACTTTCAGTTTTAATTTTATTGAACAACTCCCAACATGCACTCGTGGTGAGCCAATGAAACAATTGTCATGCATGCGCTAAGGCTTTATTCTGAATATTGTCGCAAGGACAAGTGTCCATGAGCGTTTGCAGGGATGGACAACCCAGATCTAAAAGGTCAATACATTGACAGTGAGAGGGTAGAAATGGTTGAAGCCACTGGCGTTTTTCACTCCCTTTAACAAATAAGACATTGGCCGAGGACAAATGGGCTTTCATGATACTTGTAAGAAATATCACCCTTGTTCCATGCTAACTGCAAATGATTTTCAATCCATTGGCTCTGTTTTTTATCTTTTTTTACTAAGCAACTCGAAAGCATAGGGAGGTTTAAACACCAAATGAATAGGGTTAGACACCCAAAACGTACTACAATCGATAAAAGCGACTTCCTTAAATATAAATTTGTTGTCTGCAATTTTAAACCCCTGACAATCCACAATGAGTGTTCGCATCATGCTTTTTTATTTTTACTTGTTACCTCATTGACGTCTAATCAACAACTAACCCATGCCATGGTTTAACATGGCAAAGTCAAAGGACTTTAGAAAAAAAAGGAACAAATGAATTGAACAACAGCTAAATATTTTTTGAGGTTTTATTCATAACAAAAAAAAACACTTACACTTTTATTACAAAAGTTTGTTGGCTTAATTTGGAACAGCATTCAAATGAATAGTTTGCACATACGGTCCACAGGTATCTCCTAGTTTTGCAGGGTCTGGTACAATAACAGGATAATTCAAACTCCATGGAATATTGCCCACATCATAGCGATTGAGGTAAGGGCAGGATGGACTCCATCGCTGATGATCGCTAAAAGGTCGATCCCCTATTTCCCAGTTTCCAATTTCAATGTTGCAAAAAATACACTTGACCACATCCCCACGTTTTAAGTAATAAAATCGGCTCGCAGCCAATTCTCCACAATCCATAAAGGGAACTGTCCATGTTTCAAAAGTTTTCAGACGATTAAATTCACATTTTAAATTCAATGGTTTGTCTGTCACGTTGTTGTTGTTGTTGTTGTTGTTGCTGTTGCTTATTGAGGGACACATGATGTTTGTTGTTGTTGTATGTGCGCACAGTGCCAGAGCGCAACAGATACTGTGCATGCAGACGCTTATCTTCAATCCTATGAATGATGATCTTTTTTTTTCACTCGACCACAGTTAGCTTACATGCTGGTGACATAATTGGACAAAGGATGATATTTCACTTGTCTAGCATGAATAATCAAACAGTAGGCACTGGTATGGTCTGGGACATTTTCTTGTGTTTCAAAATCTACCCTTAAATCAATGGTGGTGATTTTCATAGATTCTCCTAGATACGAACAGTCGAAAACAATCAGTGGTGCTTTTTGCTTTAAACCCTTGTGGCGACAACATAGGACAATCCTGTTTTTCATAATAAGACGATTGAAATTTAGCGAACATCTCATAAAGGGGGCCAAACTTATTTTTTGAAAAATTGAGTTCCAACCCCTCATAGGGAAAGCAAGCATTATTTAAAAATAGTCGTATATTTCTCAAGTGAATGTGATCAAACAAGGTGACATCTTTGCTTTGTTGGTATTTTCTATTGGTTTGAAAACCAATAATAACATAGAGGGGTCTCTCGGTAGAGCGAACCGATTTGACACTCCAACTATGAGTGTCTGTGGTAGGTAGCAAGGGGTATTCATGCAGACACCAACTTCGAAAGGCGATAGGCAAGGCTTTATCTTTTTGCACTAAATTTAACATGCTTAGCTTTTTACGATCCGATAGCGTCACATGGGGCACTTTCCATAGTAATCGAAGCAGTTGAATTTTTGAGTCTATCACTTGGTCAGAGGCTCCTTTCAGCGCATTATAATCACTCCGGTCTCTCACCAGATACAAACTTTGTCTTGCGTTTAAAATAATACGCTTGTGATCTTCGGCAAAGCCAAGGAGTAATTTTAAGGGTAGGAAGCCTGTAAAAGTGCCATCGGTATGAACTAGCCAGTCATTGCTACTGTTGGGACACCATCCTGCCATAGAAAGCGTTTTACTTTCCTGCTCGCTATAGGATGGATATAATTTCATAAGACTAGTTATGCCCACATTTCGAGTCATATCTATGACAATATCATTTATCACATAACGTACTTCATAAAACAGAAAAGCCAAACCATGATTCGCCAACGCAGACGTTGTGGGCGTGCTGCCATCTGCTTTCATCAATTTACCCTCAATTTGAAGGACACTTTCATGAGGTAGAGTAAAAATATCTTGATTGTTAATGATGAATTGAATCTCGTCATTGTTATTCAGTCCTGTTGCTTGAGGTTGATAGGAATGCATATCAATGCGCACGACGCCATCTTCCACTTGTATGGGATTTAACACTTGCAACAGCTCTTTGTTCATGATTGGGGTGTAGCGTATAACCAATGCGTTGTAAGCGTTGTCGGTTTACTCGTGTCAACCGTTTCATACACGGCGGGCAACTAACCGACCTCGTAGACGTTGTTGTTGCTTTATAGATAAATTTCATAGCGTCTTTAAAACCAACTTGTAGGCCACAGGGGTGTTGGCGTCCAAAGCAATCAGTTGTTGGTTTCTATTCACTAAGCGTAAGGTAATATTACTAATATCACTGACACACACAGGATGATAGAGAACTACTGAAGGGTTTTCACGAATAATATAGCCGCAAGGAGAGGTGACAATAAAATCATACAGGGAATGGCTTTGTTCTTGATTCGTAAATACGTCTCTAATAATATTGCAAGTTACAGAAATGTGATGGTCCTCGATGAATTTCACTGGATAATCTGATTCATGGGGTTGCTGAGCTGCCAACACTCTTGGTTTAAATCATAATAAAGGACCAATAGAATGAACTCGTGTTTCAAAGTCAATGTTAAACGTAGAGAAAACACGACAGCGATGAGTTATTGTATTGGCTGTAAGTTCAAATTTGTGTGTCCCATCCGCAAATGGTTTGACACCAAATTGTTTTATCATCGACACGCTAATGGCCTCATGCACATCGTCTATGGTATAACCTCCAGGGGGTAGTGTCAACATATAATCATCATAATAAAATTTGTCATTAATATCCACTTGAATATTGTAAATTCTGTTGTAACTTTCCAAAGAAATTAATCCTAGCACATAGGATTGTTCTGGTTGCAATTCAATGGGGGGAAAATCCAAGGACACTTCAGGCCCGCGACTGTGCACGGTAAATGTCTTGGCGTTGACATTCATAATGACGAAACTGTTGGCTTAACGCGGCCTCTTATATAAAAAATGTAAACTCAAACGGCCACACTCTTGACTGTCAAAGGTTTGTTGACGATTCACATTATAGAATATCTTTACCCGGTTTCCCAAATAACGTAGCAACTCGATTGGGGGTGGTAAATTTCCATAACTGTCAAAGTACCATACTGTGGAACCTTGTTTCACATAGGCTACAAAATGGGTTCCTGGACCTGCATCATCATCTAAATTCATCATGGCTCGTTCTTCTTTCCACGGTGCTTTGGGTAATTCATTTCGCATAAATACACCTCGAAAATGAGAAATCTTTAGTTGTTTGGCATAGCTTTCCACTTCTTCACGGGTCATGGCATGACGAGGCAGTTGCCTTAAGCGCTTATCGATGATGGACATTTTTTTTTCTTAGACGGTAGGCCACTACCTTGTGGATAAAAGACTGGCTTTAAAGGATTGCCATTTCTAGCTCCCATCGCAATGGCTTCTAACGTTTTATTATGTCGCTCGCTTTCTTTGAGTTGTTGCTTGCCTTGCTCGACGGCTTTTATGGTTTTCGCTACAGCACTGGCACCACCCAAAAGGGACCCCAAAGCTGTCAACCCTGCAAATAAAGCCGGCAAAAAACCCCCACGCTTAGCAACAGGAATGACTCGGCCACGATTTTGCTTTCTTCCTTTTCTTTTTATCGATACATGATGCTGCGATTTCGGAGCTGTAGACAATCGCACCGCTTGTAAAGCTTTTTCGATAGCCACACTTTTTAGATTTTTTTTGTTTTTTTATGTTTTAACACTGGGTGAGAGGCAGATCGACTTGGTTCCCGACCTGGCTTTTTTCTCTTTTTGAGATTTGTTTTTTTCATGTTCATAGCATATCTTTTTTTCACCATGCTGCTACTTGGTGAACCTTTCACAGCAAACATTCGATAACAACTAACGTAGAGAACCTTATTTCATAGCAGTATATTCCAATTCTATATAAAGCGGAAAATCATTCACCGTTTTCCCAGCTTCCTTTTCCTCAAACGTAAGCATAAGATGAAAGGATAATTCATCTCCAACATTTACTCTTTGATGGTTGTGGGCCAACACACTATCACCGTTTAGTTGTATTTTTAAATGTTTCTCATCAGGCATGGCATATTTAAAATGAATTACACCATCATAATGCAGTCGATAACGACTTATACCGGAAGCAAGCATATAGGTAAGATCATCATTCACCAGTGGTGGTGGTGGGGAATGGTTTCTGTCATTGTCCAGTTTTTGATTCGACAGGTACACTAAAAATACAGATGGGACAAATTTATAAAGTCTTTTCATTTGATAGGTCACATAACGTTTCGTGCAGACATCATTTTCGTCTCGAGGCCCTTGCACATCAATAATACGATGATGATTGGCTGAATAGCCCTCAGCGGTTAGTCTCGGGGCCATGTGATAGACACTTTGCACTTTGCGTCGACATAGCTTTTTGTTGCCACCTCTCGTGACTGTTTTGACAAAGAGGCGGCCATGGTTACACGAGCTCGCCCAAACACGTCCATGGTGATAGACGTTAACTAACCTATCCTACTCACCATTTGCCTATATATATAAACCTTATACACACATGAAAAAAAACTCAGTCATCGACACAATGGAATTAATGAAACAACCCCATGCTTTGCCCGTCTCTGATTTGGTTTCAGAGCTATCACTGCCCGTGTGCGAACCTAAACGTCATGGCACCCTATTCCCATCTACCGTTCGATGTATTATGGTAGGGCCTTCGGGTTGTGGAAGGACCAATGTTTTGCTGAACATTATTACCGCGCCTCATGGCCTACGATTTCAAAATATTTATATTTTTGCCAAATCCTTGTACCAGCCTCTGTACGTGTATCTGGAACAAATTATGTCTTCGTTAAATAAAGAAGCCATGGGCTATTTTACAATCACCTCACCTCAAGATGTCATTCAACCAGACCGCATTCAACCAGATTCCATTATAATTTTTGATGATATTGCCACTCAACGACAGGCTTATAAATATTTATTCAAGAGTATTTTAGTATGGGACACCATAAACAAGTGGATTGTTTTTATCTGGCTCAGACCTATTCCAAAATCCCCAAACAGTTGATTCGTGACAATGCCAATCTCATCGTTCTCTTCCGCCAAGACTCTAGAAATCTCTATCATATTTTTCAAGATCATGTGAATCCAGATATGTCCTTTACAGCTTTCACGCAATTGTGTGCTTCGTGTTGGAACCATCATCCCCATGCCTGTTTGGTCATAAATAAACAGAGTGAACGATGTGAGGGACGTTATCACTTGGGTTTTGATCATTTTATTTCTGTTTAAAAAGACCCAGGGTTGGACATTTCCTGTTAGTTTGTCTTTACCTTTACCATGGCGAACGCCATAGGGTACAAGAAACATGTTCAAATCATGCAGCGTATTATTGAGGCACGAAATACGATTCGACATAAATTTCGTGAATTGCAACGTTTAAAAAACGTCAATCCTTTACCCATGATAAAACACGCTCCATCATCGGTTGATCCCATGAGATTCAAACCAATGCTTCTGCTACCTCTCAAACCAAACCCTTAACAAGTTCAAAATTTACTCAAACAGATTCCACACGACAGGTAAAATCCTCCTCCTCCTCCTCCTCTAATGTTAGTGAAAAAGAATATCAAGAACATGAAAAAGAAGAAGAAGAACAACAACATGACAAAGTGAAAGTGAAAGCGAAAGCGTATTTAGTCCTGAAAGAAAAAAAATCCTCACCCCTTCAACAGTTTCTAAAAACAAAACAAAAATCTTCCGTCATAGCGGCAACACCGTCTTCCTCCACATCGTCTCCGTTTTCACAAGTCTTGGCAACCCCTCAAAATAAAGCTCAACTCAAAAATATTTTAGTCAAACATTATGGGGCAACCCTGGAACCATATCTGACCCTTCTATTTATTGGAAAGACAGATACCACGTATGGTGTTCGCTATGAGAATGATAGTTTTAAAATTGGGGATTCATCCATTAAATTTGCTCGTACGAAAGCTGTCATTAAAAAGATCAACTATAAATTAACACCAGGTCTGTTAAAGCTGCTATTTTCTCGCACCCCCTCGACACAAGATTTTACGTCCGAGGACCTTGCTAAATATAAATCCATTTTATTAGACACCAACGCTCACAAAAGAAACTATAAATCCTCTCAGCAGGTCAATGCCAATATATCCCCAAAATATAAAACCATCATTGCAAACATCTTTGGTAAGCAAAAACATCACTCTGCCTCTGGTGTAAGGTTTAAGAAATTAAAACCCTACCTAGATATAACCTTTTGGAATAATCCCAATCAGTTAGTAGAGCGCTTATACTTGCTTCATGCATCAAAACAAGCTGGTCACACTGGACATGAGGCGGAAATCGCCCACATTGAACAACAACTCCGAGATGCTAAAATTATCTTATAAGTCATCACCCATCAAAGTGGGCATTGCTCATGAATTGCATAAACCAGCCCGACGCATTTATGAACGTCGTCGTGTCATTTCCAAAGGAATCGATGAACTTTGGCAGGCAGACCTGGTTGAAATGATACCTTATTCTAACGTTAACGACGGTGTACGCTATATGTTGACTGTCATTGATGTCTATTCCAAAATGGCTTTTGTTCAACCAGTAAAAAATAAAACTGGTATGTTAGTCACAAAGGCCTTTCAACATATTATTGAACAATCAAAACGTCAACCTCATTTGTTACAAACCGACCAGGGAAAGAATTTTTCAACAAGGATTTCTCCAGTTTTCTCAAATCTAAGGATATTCACCATTATACCACCTATAGCAATCTCAAAGCTAGTGTAGTTGAACGCTTCAATCGAACATTAAAAAGTTATATGTGGAAAGAGTTTACAATGCATGGTTCCTATCGATGGATAAACTGGTTACCACAACTTGTGTCTCGCTACAACAACACCATTCATTCCACCATCGGCATGAAACCTCGCCTCGTCACCAAGAACTTACCCAGACTCAATAGACTGTTTAACCCTATAAAAAGGGTAGACCCAAGGCGACATCGCCTTAAAATTGGAGATTTTGTTCGCATTAGTAAACATAGAAGTGTGTTTTCAAAATCGTATACTCCACAATGGTCGACAGAAATTTTTAAAATTCGCCAAGTCAAGCTAGGTCAACCAGTGACGTATCTCTTAGAAGATCAGAGCGGTCAACCCATTCAGGGACGATTCTGTTATGAAGAAGTGCAAAAAACATTATATCCCAACGATTATCTCATTGAACGAGTAATTAAAGTCAAAGGTGCAAAATATTTTGTAAAGTGGTTAGGTTTTCCTTCCACGTATAATTCATGGGTCAATAAACATAATTTTTTGTAATAAAACCCTATTTAATTATTTAAAAAACCATTTCCAAAAAAAGTATCATATGACCTTTCATTATTCCCACCCTTTTGTTTATTACATGTCCAATAACCGCTTTGTTCAAGTCCTTGCCAATCTGTTATCATGATGTTATACACTCACTCATTGTTTCAAACTTTGCGTTGCATGATGAGTCCATAATGAACCTAGGCTATGACATACACAGTATAAATCCGCACACTGTATAATGACACCTGCCTCTTATCTCTCACTGCCTGCGAGGCACGTACGATGATCAGACCCCTTGTCTTGTCTGGCTCGCCGTGGGTCAGCCTCAATGCTTTCAATTCTCATTTCATCAAGCAAGTTCTCTCTCTGCGTGTGAGCCCTGACCAGCCATGACAAATAATAATAATAATGCATAAGTGTTTTACCAACATCATAGCGCATAACATAACGTGACTTCAAATCTGGTTTCTTACTTTTTTCCCCGTTTTCCTTAACGATCTCAAAAAAAATGACGGAAACCATGATTTCTGCTTTTCCATACCTACATTCCCGTAAACAGAACAACGACACAAATACATCGACATGCCCATCATAAAAATCGCCTCATTCGTTTTCCAAATAACGCGAAAATGAACAAAAAAAACACCTTTTCCATAAGAAAACCATGTTTCCAGCTTTTTACCTTTTTCATATCTATATTCCCGTAAAGAGAATAAAGAGACGAAAAAAATACTATCACACACGTCATCATCACGTTTTCCGTTTTCCAAAAATCGGCAAAAATGTGAAAAACGCATTTTTAGACCCAAAACCCTGAGTTCACCTTTTCGACACCTACATTCCCGTAAAGAGCACGACGAGACGAAAAAAACGAATCCAAGCACGCCCTCCTAGCATGGCCCGTTTTCCAAAAATCGGCAAAAATGTGAAAAACGCATTTTTAGACCCAAAACCCTAAGTTCACCTTTTCGACACCTACATTCCCGTAAAGAGCACGACGAGACGAAAAAAACGAATCCAAGCACGCCCTCCTAGCATGGCCCGTTTTCCAAAAATCGGCAAAAATGTGAAAAACGCATTTTTAGACCCAAAACCCTAAGTTCACCTTTTCGACACCTACATTCCCGTAAAGAGCACGACGAGACAAAAAAAAAACGAATCCAAGCACGCCCTCCTAGCATGGCCCGTTTTCCAAAAATCGGCAAAATGTGAAAAACGCATTTTTAGACCCAAAACCCTAAGTTCACCTTTTTGGCACCTACATTCCCGTAAAGACGAAAAAAACGAATCCAAGCACGCCCTCCTAGCATGGCTCCTTCCAATCCAAGGTCGCAGGGACTCACAACTTCCTAAGTGGAGCAGCTTTCTCACTACCCCACTACTGGCAACTCTGAGAAAATGTCTTCAAAACTTCACATATACTTATTTGTGTTCACATTAATTTGTAGAATGGTAGCTGTAGCTCTACAGTTTCTAGTTATCTATCTCGGGCTAAAATGAATGGTGAAAGTAATGCTGATTGGCTATTTTTCACCCTGTTACCACCGACAGCAGTGGCTACGCTCACTAAAGTGCAGTGTTAGGCCATGGGGTCAAGCTCCCTGCTGACTATGTAGACGCGTCGGTTCGAGCCCCACCGTCGGCCGTCCTTGTAATGGAGTTCCGTGGATTCCCATTTTCAACACCAGGCAGATGTTGGGACGGTACCTTCTGACAGACCACGGCCGCTTCATTTCACATCCCTGCCCAGTTTCATTCATCTTCATCCATTCCATCTCTCATCCCGACGCCAGGACGAATAGAAACAAATAGTGTAATCACTCCGCTCCTAAAGCATTGTAGTTCATGATCCAGCCAGTGCGTGGCGCGGAAGTCGCGCCGAACCTTACGCACGTGACAAGTATTTTCGCGGTTAGTCAACTGTAACACCCTGTGTGCGAGAAGTCATGCTATGCGAGTGAATTTGTTTCTTTATAATAGTTTAAGAATGTCTGTGTAGTGCTTTGTGTGTGCAAACAACTAAATTTTCTGCTGTTTCGGGAAAATGTCGTACTGTTTCGTTCCTGGATGTAAATCTGGTTATGGAAGGAAAGCTGATGGTAGACATTTTTTCACACCGCCAAAAGAAACCAATTTGTTTGCGAAATGGGCGCGAGTTATTCCGCGGAAAGATCAGCAATTGTCGACCAAAAGTAGGATCTGTGACGTGCATTTTTCGGAAGATTTAATTATAAAGGCGGACTGTTTCGTAGTGAATGGTGAGAAAGTGGAACTTCGTCGTGTCAAGTGGAAATTAAAACCAGGATCGGTACCTCACATTTTTCCAAATTTACCGAAATATCTATCCACTGAGGTAAAATCACGAAAGGCGCCCAGTAGGAAACGGAATGAAGGCAGCATCAAGGGGGCAAGAAACAAGAATCACAATGTGAGTGAAACAATTATTCCAACAGCAAGCGGTGAAGTTCAAAGTCAACCTAGTTGTAGTCAGATTCAGGACCAACCTAGTTCTCTTACTGATGCCGAAGAGACAATATTGTCTCTCAAAAGGCGACTAAAGAATGCAAATCGTAATTTAATGCGAGCAAAATGTAATCTGTCCTCAGCCAAGGTTAAGATTAATGTCCTACAGAGACAGATTAACAACACGGAAGTTCAATTTAAAGATTGTAAGTTTCTTAGTAAAAAGCAAAAAATTATTATAGACACAATGTTAAAGAAATGCCAAGTAAAATCTCCCCATGGTATGAGATACAGTAGTGATTTTCTTTTAGAGAGTTTATTACTTAGAATAAAATCACCTAAAGGATACAGACACTGTCTGCGGCATTACCTGTTACCTCTTCCCTCTGAAAGCCATTTGAGGAAACTCTGCAAAGGACTTAAATGTCCCTATGGAGTAAATCCCCACTGTATAAGTGCTATTTCCAATTATTTCAAGGATGAAATGGACGAGAATAAACGGTATGGGGTAGTTATATTCGATGAGGTTAAGCTAAGAGAAGAGATTCAATTTAATGGTTCTTCACTGAAAGTAGATGGCTTAGTCGATTTAGGTGAAGTTACACCAGATTGTCAAAGTAATCAGATGGCAAATCATGCATTAGTTTTTATGTTTGTACCTTTTTACAGAACTGGATTCAACCTATAGCCATTTATGCAAGCAGAAATGCAACTCCAGGAGATATCCTTGCTAAAATTCTAATACAGGTTATAATGCAGCTAGAGGCGGCTGGGGCTAGAGTGGTAGGATTCACGTGTGACGGTAGTCAGTCAAATAAAAAAAGCCTGGAAATCTTTAGGAATTAGTGGGAAGAAAAAACAAGCGCAATGCTATATTCTGAATCCAGCAGATGTGAAACGGAAGATCTGGGCTTTTTCAGATTTTGTGCATATATTAAAATGTATCAGAAACTTTTTCCACGATAAAGTAGAACTATCGTACAATGGAAATAAAATCAAATTCAGCTTTTATAGGGAACTGTTTAAGGAAGATCTTTCTGGGTACGCAGGACTTCGAGCTTGCCCCAAGCTGACAACAGATCATTTAGATCCCTCCTCCTTTCAAAGAATGAATGCCAGGCTCGCATTTCAATTGTTGAGCGATAGTGTCGCCAAAGGTCTGCGATTTTATCGAGAAATGGGACTGACAGGATTTGTAGGCAGTGAGGACACTGAGGCATTTACAAGTGACTTGATCAACGTTTCTGATGCACTCAATGCATTCATACCTTGTAAGGTTCTTTATAAAAACTCATCAACCCACAGAACTCTCCTAAATTTTCTTCAAATTCTAAAATCTACAGACAACACGTTTGCCTCGTCTAGGACTATGGAATCCTTAATGGTAACTATTCAAAGTACATTAGAGATGAGTGAATGGCTTTGGGAAAGAGGATATGCGTCTGTACTGACAGGAAAACTCACTCAGGATCTTTGGAGCGACACTTTGGAATCATGCGTTCGCTCAGTTCGGATGACCATCCATCCACGATTGATTTTCTTCATTTACATTTACTACAAAGTATCTACGTTCCTGTGAAGCAGGCACTATCCTCTGGAAGAAATTGTGAGCCGAAAAGGGAATTGGTACTAACGTCCTTTGTAAACCAAATGCGAATGTTGGCCCGAAATGTGAAAGTGCGCAACGAGACTGTAAAGAAATCAGTGGAAACTTCCATAAAAAGCAAAATCGTTATTCAAGACTGTTTAAATATTGAAGATTGGGAAAGTGCTGTGCCGGAGTTGAACCCAGTTCCCGATGCTTCGATTGAAAAGTGTTTAGTTTATCATGTGGCCGGGTATGTTATTAGGCAATCCTCGAAATTTATTAAGTGTTTATCCTGTGTCTGTTCTCTCCGTGACGAAAGTGAAAATCGTTTTTCAGCTCTTACGGAAATAAAAGATTACGGATCCGATAGTGGCACGAAGTTTTTAACACGTCCCTCCAAAAGTGTGTGTGACATTCTTTTCCAGACTGAAAGGAAAATCAATGAGAAACTGAGCTCATGTAGGTCGATGTGGGGTGACATTTTTTACGAGTGTCTTGATTCGATTGAGACAATTTTAGTTGTGCCATCAGGGGCTGGCTGTTGTATTGAACATACTTTGGACGTTATTCCTAAACTAGTCTACCACTATTTAAAGTGCCGATTCTTCTTCAGAGCGAGAGAAATCCGCAGAGATCTTCAAGCTCGGAAATCTGCTAAGTCTACTCGTAAACTTTCGAAAGTGGCCTCAAGCTAGTTTTGGTGAGTAATTTACTTCATTTGAGTTGTTTTGTTGCCTGTTATTTTAGGGCTGTGATATCGTGGTTATATATTCCATGTACTGTATTTGGTTGTTTGTGTATAGTGTGTGTGTATAATCGCTATATCAGCACACCTGCAAATCACTGATGACTCACTGACAGCATATTACATCATTGAGCGCCCTGGGGTTACCAATCGGCAATCCCACATGACTAGAGTTACACGTGTAGAGTTATTTTTAGGCTCGTCATTCCACAACTCAAAGAAAAATGCTTACGAAGGTATGGTGTAATATGTCCCTTGACAATATGATCATAACTTGAACTGTTAGCTTGATATTAAAACTGAAACGAAACATGAGGCTGTCAGACCCATTCGCGACTAACGGAGGGTTTTAAAAGATATTTCTACATGGGGACTGAAAATATTAATAATAACTCTTTGAAAGTAATATTCATAAGTCGAAACAAGGAATGTGCTGTAATGACCGTAACCAGGGCCTTCGTAAAGAGTTTTTTTTAGGCCGGGAGGTATTACAGTTTTGAACAGCTGACTATGTAGCGTTGGGGGTCTGCACTGCTAGCGCTCGCCAAGAGCGGGGCGCGCATGAACTCGATGAGTGATAACACAATATTATTCTATTCGTCCTGCCGACGCGCAGGTCGCCCACGGGCATCGACTAGAAAGACCTGCACTTGGTCTCTCAGGAGGCCACAAGACCACAAAAAAACAAGTAGTTCCGTGAAGAACTATACAGCCTATTTTCATATATCCTGCTCATGTTAATTGTCTCTATCAACATACAATATTTCAGTTCAATTGCTGTAACAGATTCGTAGATATTGAGAACCGTCTAAATATTTCATATTTCATATGTACTATTACATTAAGATTATTGTGCACGTGTGGTATTCAAACTTCAATCGCATGATTAGAACACAAGAAGTAAAAACGAGATTTTAAAAGTACGCACACCAGCCATCTTGTGATTATGCAAAGAATAGAAATAAATTACATGCCAGTGGATCAACATTTGTATAAGCATTTAACGTGCAACGTTTCACGGCACTCGGATAGTTAATTCGCGAGAAACGTCCATTTAAATATTTATACTTCGCGTCACCGCCATGTTGGATTTGTGCTCACCAGGTTACTGAAAGTCCTATAGGTGAACATATGTTCATAGTCTCTATGGACATAAAAAATTCAGTTTGGTTGCTGTAAAAGATTCATAGATATTGAGAACCGTCTAAATATTTCAGAAGCTCGCCATTTAGGATTGTTATATGTATAGGCCATAGAGTTATGTACCATTCAATGACAATTATTGCCCAGCTTCATTATTCAAACTTTCACTTCGTTCGCATGATTACGACACAAGAATAAAAACTTAATTTTAAAAATTCGCACAGCCGCCATCTTGAGGTTATGTAAACAATTGAATTAAATTAGATGGCAGTGCATTACAATCTGTAAAATCATTTACTGTACCACATTTCACTGCGCTCAGAGAGTTAAATCACGAGAAAAGTCTATTATAATATTTCAAATTCGCTTGGTCGCCATGTTCGTTTTGTACTTTTAAGGTTTATGAAATATACATAGGTAAACTTGTAGCAGTACCCTTTATCACCGTACAAAATTGCATGGTGATATATGTAATAGTTTCGGAGATATTGAATGTCAGTGAAATATTTCGCACAGCCGTCATTTTGAGGTTATGTAAACAATTGAACTAAATTAGACTCCAGTGCATTACAATGTGCATAAACATTTGCTGTACCAAGTTCCATTACGTTTGGATGGTTAAATCGCGAGAAATGTCTATTAAAAGTCTCAATTTCGCTTGACCGCCATGTTGGTTTTGTTGTCACCAGGTTTTCCAAAGTCTCATAGGTGAACTTCTAGTAGTGCCTTTTATCACCGTACACAATTTCAGGGCGATATCGGTAATAGTTTCGGAGATATTGAATGCTAGTGAAATATTTCGCACAGCCGCCATGTTGGATTTGTAAGACGTAACAAAATTTGAAGGGCACGGTCGAGGTCGCCGGGAATAGTGCTATGAACTTACCGAGTTTCATTGAAATCGCTCCAGCCGTTTAGATTTTACTAGGGACACACACACACACACCTCACACACACACACGCACACACACACGGACAAAAGGTGAACTCATAAGCCTATTTTTTCAAAATTGAAAATAGGCTAATTAGTTAGTTATTGTTGTTTTAAGGGGCGGAACTACGAGGTCATCTGCCCAAAAAACTGTTACTAGGGGAGTCATGCTAGCATCTCATGTACTTCAGTTATGTGCAAGAAGATTGTGTTTTACCGTGCTTGTTTTCAGTTAGTTTGCCTTGAACTGATTGACTACATGCCAAAATATTAAAATGTCTTGTGCAAGTGAAGCAATGGAAGTGGATTGTGAAAGTGTAATTGAAAGGATTTAATGATTTCTTCAGAACATAGACATTAAAGATGTCAGTTAGTTATTGTTGTCTTAAGGGGAAGAAAAGCGAGGTCATCTGCCCCTGAAATTAAAGAGTTGTCGGATTTAATTTTAACTTGTAAAGAAATTTTCACTCGAATTTTATTATTGCTTTCCTCCAAAGCCAGGAAGAATTTTTGTAGGTGCAGATGACCTCACTGTTTCACTCCTTAAAACAACAGAGAATTTTATACTTTCCCCCCTTAAGAAATCCAGGTGCATCTTTCATGGAACTTACTTTCAAGTAAAATTCTTCCTCGTTTTGGCAGAACAAGAGTGGATTAGATTAGATTAGATTTTTATTTATCCATTTGATCAATTACATGTATAAAATACATTTTTGATATAGTACACATCAGAAATTACATCTATAAATTAAAAGAACTTACAGATATATATTACAAATACAATTACTATATATAACATACGAGGCACGTCCAGAAAGTAAGTTCCGTTTGGTAATAAAATTAAATTGTGTACAGATAGAGAAAAAGTATTTATTGCACAACATTCTACACCTCTTAAACTACTTTTCCACATAACTGCCGAACTTTTGCAGGCATTTGGCATAGCGTGGCACAAGTTTTTGGATACCTTCTTCATAGAAGTTTGCCGTCTGTGTCTTCAACCAGTTGGAAACATCTTCTTTCAGCTCGTCGTCATTGTTGAAGTGTTGACCGCCAAGGAAAGACTTGAGATGTGTGAACAGATGAAAGTCGCTAGGAGCGAGGTCAGGCTGTACGGAGGTTGGTCAAATATGTCCCAGCCAAACCCCTGTAGGAGGTTTTTCGTCACATTTGCAGTGTGTGGTCGTGCGTTGTCGTGAAGAAAAACAACACCTTTTGACAGCAACCCTCGGCGCTTATTCAGTATTTCGCGGCGCAATTTCCTAAGTATCTCGCAGTAAGCATCTGCGTTGATTGTTTGACCACGCGGTAAGAAATCAATGAGTAAGATGCCTTTCCAGTCCCAGAACACTGTGCACATCATTTTCCGGGGTGTCAAGATTTGTTTCGGCTTAACCTTTGCTAAGGATGAAGTGTGCCTCCATTCCATTGATTGCCGCTTACTTTCAGGGGTGTCGTAAGAAACCCAAGTTTCATCTCCTGTGACTATCTGTGTCAGAAATTCTTCGCCGCCTTCATAGTAACGTGTCAAAAAAACTGAAGTGCACTACCACGGTCGACTCTAGAAAGGTCGGAAGGTTCAACCTGACAACACTGTAGCTACGGCTATTGTCAGTCATACTTCGCCACGAGCGCCTGATCTGAAACAGCTGTTTGCTAGCAAGAGAGGCGACAAAAACTACCGAATTAATATTGGGCAAACATAATGTACATATTTAGCAAAACATCTGTGGATTTTTATTTACACATGGCCAGTGTTACAATCGGAAATAAATGGATAACGTGCATATGATCGTGAAAAGTTGTTATAAGAGCCAAGCAGCTGATATTAGGCATGAGTGACATGGAAATAATTTACCAACATAAAAGTGTGTAGCAAAATAAAGAAAATTATTTTGGTTTCTTTTCGTATTTTAGACTACTACTCTGAAGTATGGTAATAAAACAATTGGCGGTGTTATAATAATAATAATAATAATAATAATAATAATAATAATAATAATAATATGGAGTAAGTAGATGCAATTGAGGGTTATGTGATGCAGAAATGTAGGCTATCTCCCATAACATCTTCACACTGTAGGCCTATAATAAACCCTCGATTCCGCCGCACATGTATGTAGATAATTTACTACCATTATAGAAATAGTCTGTTGCTGCTGGTATTCCATAACTGTATCAGATTACTCCTGTTTCCATCCTAAAGTGCTGCAAATTTCTCTTCCCATAACCAAGTTTGCCGACATCAACAGCATCATTCCCTGCCTGTGAATATTTGTTTAGCAATACAGTGGCAATAACTGAAAGTATTTTTTCACTTAATTGACTAATTTATGCGATCTACGAACCATTTCGAAGGTTCCCTAATCCAGGCCTGGCGCAGATTTTCGTCACTTGGGAACCTAAACACTGGTGTGCAGCCTCACTTACTTGGTTAATTTGCATTACAGTTGGGGATACAACATGTATCTGGCATTGTTACGGTGCCGAAACATTCCAGGGAAATCAAAGTTTAAAACATGAAGTACGATATGTGATAATTCCATGTACCGTAGGCATTTAAAAATACCATATTTGCCAGATACAAAGCACACTCGTCAGTGTGTTCTCGATTAGGGATTACAGTAAAAAAAACTCATCTGGAAGGGTAGTATAAACGCTACTATAAAGCGTATAAACGTAAAACGCGTAAGCAACAAAATATAGAAGGAACTGTCCCTATGAGATAAACAAGAACACCTGCCCGACTGAACGTTCCCTCGTGTTCCCGCCTGACAAGGGTATGACTGATGAACATGTTGCCAAGTCTCAACCTTCCGACCTGTCTATAGAGTCGACCGTGGCACTACCCATCCGTTTTGTTTTGTGTTGCTCCGTAAGAATCTTTGGTACCCAACGTCGGCAAAGTTTACGAAAGTTCAGTTTTTCGGTAACAATTTCATGAATTAGTGATCGTGAGATTTGGGGAAATTCTATAGCGAGAGCACTAATTGTAAACCTGCGGTTTTCCCGGATCTTGTCATCAATCGCGTGAACCAGTTCTTCTGTAACCAAAGATGGACGCCCACTTCGTTCTTCATCGTGCACTTCACTACGTCCTTCATTGAACTGTCGGACCCATCTTCTCACCATTGAACCACTCATCGCATTTTGTCCATACACTTCGCAAATTTGCCGATAAATTTCAATTGGTTTCACTTTCCTAGTATTCAAAAAACGAATCACAGATCTGATTTCACAAGCGGCGGGATTTTCAATCAACACCGACATTGTACGAGTAAACATGCACAACAATGCGTACGTGGCTGACAGCGCTCTCCAAATGGCGCACGTTTCTTCTTCTTGATACAGAGCCTCTACCGCGCATGCGGAACTGCGCTGCAGCGGAACGTACAACTCGTTGAAGACACAGGCGGCACACGTCTATGAAGAAGGTATACAAAATCTCGTGCCACGCTACGACAAATGCCTGCAACATTTCGGCAGTTATGTGGAAAAGTAGTTTAAGGGTTGTAGCATTTTGTGCAATAAATAATTTTTCTGTATCTGTACACAATTTAATGTTATTACCAAACGGAACTTACTTTCTGGACGTACTTCGTATTATAATAATTGATCTAAAGAGATACAATCTTATTGGACAACTATTTACACCTTACTCTATTATCACAATATGAAAACTTAATTCTATAAATACAACAACTTACAGCTAGGTAACTTATTACAATTAAAATAGAAAAGTAAAATATAATTATAGATTTCATCGCTCCTATACGCTAAGATATTCAACTACAGAGTAAAAGCAATGGCACTGCAGATAACTTTCAACAAACTTTCAAAGGTTTTTATTTTTGGGACCAATTTTATATACTGGGGTAGTTTATTGTATAATTTGACTCCTGTGTGAAAAGTTCCTTTTTGATATACCGGTATGTGATGCTTGTGTGTGTGTGTGTGAAACATGAATGTTTTATTTTGTCTTGTGTTATGTCTATGCACATCTTTGTTTGTTTGAAGAAAAACGTCTTTATTCATTAAATTCTTAAAAAAAACATAATACTTTCAAGGATATGAATGCAGGGCAGTGGGAGGATGTTTAAATCTTTAAACAGAGGTCTACATGATTCTCTAGTGTTTACATTTGCCATAATTCTGATCGCCCTCTTTTGAATCCTAAACGTACATAGTACTGTACATCTGGTGACAAACCCCAAAATATGACCCCATTATCTTAAGTATGAATGGAAATAAGAAAAATATGTACCGGTATTTCTTTATATGTACATGCTTGTGCGAGTTTTCAAAATACGTAACGCAAAGCACATAGACTTCAGTTTAGTATTCAGATACCGGTATTGTATATGTTTATTCCATTTCAAGTCATGTTGTATCCATAGTCCTAAAAACTTTGTTTCTGATTTATTTTCTATTTGATGACCATTTAATGTTATATTGGGTGTTGCAGGATTCCTATTCTGTATAGTGTGGAGATTTAGAGATACTGTTTTTTTATAGTTTATTATGAGGCGATTATCTTGTGACCATTTGGTTAACTCTTCGGTAACAGAGTCAGCAGACTGATGTAAGACCTGTTTAGATTCACCTTTTATTATGAGTGTTGTATAGTCGGCAAACAAAATTTCCTTATGAGAATCAACGTTCTGTGTTATATCATTGATATATAGAAGAAAGAGTAGTGGGCCCAAAACCGATCCCTGGGGTACTCCAAATTTAATAATAACCTCATTGGACAATGTTTCAATAAGTAATCTGGTTCCATCATCCTTGTGCCTCAAGCTTACTATTTGTGTACGCCTTGTTAAGTAAGACTCGATCCATTTATTAGCTAGACCTCTAATACCATATTGATTTAGTTTTGTAAGGAGGATTGTATGGTCAACTACATCAAACGCTATCGATAAATCCAAGAATAGACCAGTTACATGTTCCTTGTTGTCAATTAATTTCAGTATTGAGCCCGCTTGAGCTCATTGCTCGGTGATATTTCTTCGAATGTTAATGTACATGCCATGCTTTATCACTGAACGAACCCTGGAACCCCGGCTTGTTACGAGAAAGGATGGTGTCTTGATTTTTCTGAGCAACTATTATTCCACTTTTTGATTTTAAAAACCTCAGAACTTACCACATCGTCATGCAGTATTAATTAAATATTGTGATGTTTATGATATTATTTTTGGTAAAGGTAATTTACGCCGCAGATAAGCGGGGAGGAAGTCAATAGACTCTCAACGACTCGAGTATACGCTTGGACCCAGCAGGCGAAGCGAGCCGCTTCACAACCAAGTTTGGAGTCGTCCATACTGGACGTGTTGACAAATGCGTCCGTTGAGACGAAGAACACAGGTCCACCCACGAGGTGAAGGGAAGTGAAGTGAAATTATAATCTACAATTGTGAAGTATTATTTAGCACCGTGTAGTGTGCAGTGCTAGACAACCGAGTTTGGAGTCGTCCATACTGGACGTGTTGTCAAGTCCGTCCGTTGAGACGAGGAATTGGTCCACACACGAGGTGATGTGAATTGTAATCTGAAGACATCGAGTATAATTACGCACCGTGTAGTGTGCAGTGAAGTGAAACCAACGATATTGGTCATATTGTAAAGACCATCTGTGAAATTCGTAAAACTGTGAAACATTTTGAACATTTTAGACCGAGTGAAAACACCACATTTCTACCAAGAGGGTCAGTCATAATTGAAGTCCACGAGGGACACGAAATATCAGACAATATTAGTCAAACGACGTTAAAAGTAACATCGCCGCTTGTAGCGCGATCATTTTTCAACGTCGAATTGCGACGATACAAAGTGATTCTCGCCAGTATTAGAATCTGTGAGATGACACCAAGTGTGTGTTGTAAAATCAGTGAATGCAGACAGCGAAGGCCATTTTTGTATTAAAGTCTGCCACAATACTGTGTAAAGCCCGTGAGAAAATTTACATAATTGCTACGACGCTAATACTAAATTCTGTGTCAACCCACGTGTGGAAATTATTATTGAAAATGAGTGATTACACCTATAACTATATGAGTAGTATGGAGTAGACACTCATGATGTGAAGGAGACATTCGAGAGGAGACTTCATCATGCCAGAGGGACCTTTCATCCACGCGGGACATTGAGTCGTGATGCCCATCAACCCGAAGACCGACCGCATGGAGGAGATACTGAACGTGAGACGACCACGAGGACGCAGTAGAAGCCTGGACCAGGAAAGGCTTCATCTGAGAAGCCTAGCTTTAGAGTCACCCTGTGAACCATCCAGATGCTTTATACCCCTCAGTTATTGTGAGAATGAGGTGAGGTGATAGTACTGTGAGTCTGTATCTCTTTCTTGTACGGATCTTTGCTGTGGTCGATTTATGTAGTTTATTTAACCGAACTCCTTGATGACCAGCCTAGGTAGGGATTTTTATAGATAGCACTCATCTTATTGTTATTATTTTTCAGTGTGAGTTAGACACCGTTTGGTAAAATCTGTTGACTGTCAGTAGAACGTGATGTTCTTACTGCTTGCTAGACACGACCATGGTTTATGAGCTATTTTTGGTCAACCCTTAGCATGGGTTAATTGCAGGAAGGATGGACAGCCATTCCTTATTTAATTTTTGGCCGTGACCCCTCTCAGTAACTTTCTAGTCACGCCACTGCTCTTTTAAGATGGTCGTATCGTTGGATGATCGACAGATATCATCACATTTAAGTATTTTTGTTACAACAGTTTATGTGAAGCTATGAAACCACATTTGTTCTGTAGATAGAACGTACAGGGATCCTAGTTAACCATGCTAACATAGCATCGAACCATGGTACCTCATGTATCATTTTGTACATCTCAGCAGAAGTGAGATTGTCGTCAATATTTTTCCTTTATTTGTGTCCAGTGTGGGACACAGGAAGTTTTTATCTTGAGGAATGTAAACCACCGAGTGGCATGTCTTTTTCAACCAAAGCACTCCAAGGGAGTGGAATATATATTAGGTATTACTATTTGGAATGTCATACACATGACATATCATCGTACACCGTATTTTTACCTGGTACAACTACTGTTAGTTATTATGTGTTATAAATTGTATCAGCACAATTTACATCAGGACTTTATTTAGTGAATTTCTGCCTGCATAATGTGATTACAAGCTGCCTTACGCAGCGGGAGCTAGCGTGTTGCAAATACCAGTGAGAACAGGTTACTGTTACCCATAAAGCACCACGCTGTATTGTGAGACTAACTTTGAGCTACTTTCGACAGATGCTTCAGCATCGTAATTTTACAGTTTGAGATTGTATCATTCTCTAGGTCAAGGCCAGTGGCCATGTTGTGAAAATCACATGTTTTGCTTACGTCATGAAAGACGAACCCATTATAAGTTATGATCGCCGTTGGGAAGCGATATCATTTAGACACTATTTCCAAGTGTGTTATTATATGAAGCTAGATTTTTTATTTTGTTATTGGCTATGCTGACACCCTGTTAGGAGGCTATTGTTGTTATATTTGTGTGCCTGTAGAGCACAGTCGTACAGATTTAGATCTGCGACCACGTATTTTCCGGGAGTAGCCCTAGACTGAATCAGAAGAGCTGTGCGCTTCTGACAGTTGTATTGTTGTGTCCGAGTTTGTCAACTCGTCTTATTGTCCCGACTAAAGAGTCGATGTTTGCAAGTGACTGATCTTACCGAAGACTTCACTTTGTTTATCCTAGGTGTCATGGATTCTTCAGTCAATCGTCATAAAACATCGATAAACCTAATCTACACTTCTAATAATCAAGAAGCATAATTATGATACATAATTTACTAATTAATTAATTGTTTGGAACCTAAACTTGATTTCCCAATGTTGTGCCAGCTGACTGATGCCATGAAGATGTTTCCATTTCCATTCGGAAATGATATTAGACAGAGTACACGATTTTGATATGACGGAGCAGCGTACCGACCAGTAGTTCGCACCTGGTGGTGCGCGAGGCTCATGTAACCTTACTCGTGGTTTTACCGCGCAGTTGCCAACGTAATGAACACATTGTCAGATACAAAGAGTATTCCAGAATGTGCAGGCAGGGTTTAATAAGATATTGAGTGAATGCTGTGTTTTATTTATTCGTTTGTAAATACCATGTTATCCTCATGTACCTGTAGTGTTGATGAACACATTCTAATCTTAGGAGTAAATCTAATGTTTTTTTTGTGCTGGTTATCATGTAGCTTTTGATGTAATGTTTGTGATTACGGACTTCATTCGCCGTAAATGTTTGTATTACTGTCAGGACTTAGCTAAATTCAGTAAATGTAAATGTAAATACGTGAGTGGTACCACCATAACTTTCATTTGCTTGTTGCTTTGTTAACTTAATTTCTTATAGTGTAGGGTTACTTTTCCGTGCCACTACCCAAGCTTTGTTGTTGTTGTTTTCATTTGTGTGTTAGATCTTTCGAGACGGTTTTTTCAACTTCATTCAGTGTAGGATTCTTGACCCTTTATTTATCTTTTTTTATTAGCTTCCGGATTATCCGAGACAAACCCTCCGAACTAGGATAGGTGTTTGTTGTCTTTTAAATAAATTAAACACAAGTTTACTTAAGTCTGGATGTTCTTATTCTGTAGTTTAAGTGTTTCTGCGATGTACTTCTTGGGTTGTCTATGACAAACGCCATGTCTACCCAGATCCCCCCGTGATCACGCTTCTCGTGCGTTGGACCTATAAGAAGTGCATCCAATCCTCTTCGCCTTATGTGTTCGACAGGTGAGTTGTCTGGGAAGTCATTTCGGTTAGTGGCAACCCTGACAGCTCCTCTGACGGGATCAGTATACTATTAATACATTCTTCTTCTTCTTCTTCTTCTTCGCGAATGGGTCACTTAGGACCACGCGGAATCAACATTTTCTGAGCTTTCCTCGTTGCCCAATAGTTCTTCATTTTCACTGATTGCTGTAATTTCTGTTCCTCCGACCAGGTACGTCGCTGTGGTTTCTTCTCATCTTCCTCAAATCCCCTTGTGTGAACAATTTTCGGGATCATATTTCTATCTTGTAAATTTGGTGAACCCAATTCATTAAGGTCTTTCTCAACTTGTTTATACCATTTTGGTCTTGTGCGTTTGATTTGCAGAAATTTGTGGATTCGATAAGTGAGTCTGGTAGGATTCATTCTTTCCAAATGGCTTAGAAACTGAATTCATCGCAATCTCATTGTATCAGTTAATTTAGAAACTCTTTTATGAGTTGGTTTTGGGATAGTGTATGCCATTTACAATTCTGGGCCCTAAGATTTTCCTCATGATTTTCCTTTCTTTAATCTCTAATCTTTAATCTCTAATTTTTCCTTTAAGGTCTTACGATGTAAACTGAGCGTTTCTGAAGCATATAGAGCTTCAGGTTTAATCACTGTACAGTAATGACGAATTTTGTTGTTCCAGGACAAGCTTTTTTTGTTATAAACATTCTTTGTGTGTTGAAAAGCAATTTCCATTTTCTGAATTCGTGATGCTACAGAATTATTTTCATTGCCATTTTCAGTGATCCATTCACCTAAGTATTTAAATTCTTTCACTCTTGCAATCTTAATGATACCAATGACAATTTCAGGTGGACCATTCTTAATATTTGTCATAAATTAATTTTTTTCATAGGAGATTTTAGTCCTATTTTGGCTGCTTGCTCCTCCAGTATAACAAGCTGTTTCTGTGCATCAGCGACGGTTTTGGCAATTAGTGCCAAATCATCAGCAAACGCTAGACAATCTAATTCAATACTCTTAATCTTTGGGCCCAGGCGGTGAGATGGTGCACCTGCTTTCCTCCATTCTCTGACAACTTTCTCAAGAGCACAATTGAAAAGTAAAGGGGAGCCTGTGTTTATTTCAAACTCATCACTACAACCACCCATAAATTTAACTTTAGCCTTCGTTTCAGTTAGTGTATCTTTAATGATATTTCTTGTTTTGTTATCAAGTCAAAATTCTGTTAAAACATTAACAAGTTACATGCGATCTATACTATCATAGGCCTTTTTGAAATCGACAAATGTGATGACATAATTTTTGTTTGTTGTGTTCCGAAAATATGATATAGTATTCTTCAGGTTCAGAATTTGCTCAACACAGGATCTCCCCTTTCTGAATCCACCTTGGTATTGACCCGTTCGTCCTGGGGATGCGATGACCCATCTGCTATTACATCGCATTCCTGGATTTCCAGGACAGAGCGGAGTTAAATGAACCTCTAGTCAAATAAGGAATGTGTCGGAAATTCAGTTGAAATATCTCAAAAGCAGAGGGTAACACGAGATAAAGTATCTCTAGGGTCGTTACGGGTTTTAATTTAATTTAAAAAATGCAAATATAAATGGGCGCCATCAACTGAATCCCTAGCAAACCACATCCTTCCTAGTTAAGCCTTAATTAAGACAAGGAAAGAAATAGGAAAATCACATCACCATCAGATCACAACTAAGATAAAAACAAATTTATTCAACTTTGATAGTCAGACAGACATATTAAACACTCATCCTACCTGAGAGCATGGTCGAATGCCAACGTTAAATTGTCATTGTCCAGAAAATCGAACCATCTCTATTCTACTCAAAGTGTATTTAATCCACATAAAACAGGAAAAATTTCTAAAGTTCTCTTGGGTTCTCAGGATCACCGTAGCACTATGTCTTTGCGTCACTGACATTCGTGATAACTGAGACCTAACTTCTCTTTAAATTAACATCATGAATGTGGATGTAAAAATATTATTAATCTGTCTAAACACACATATTATAATCACATATTTAAATATCACATAATTTATGGCTTGCATGGCATTATTCAAATGCTGAATATGTTAGTAAAATGCTCCTAAACATCGAATAAGTAATTTACACTATTTACACTGTCATTAATCATTGCTGGTTTTTGAATCACAGAAAATCCACTATTCATTGGTTATAATTATCATCATCATCAAAATTAAATCATTTAATTCATCAATTCAAGTTGCAATTCTTCAAATCATTCAAATTATATCTCTCAAATAAATTTATTTAAATTCATTTAAATTTATTAATCATCAGCTTCTTTAGTTAATTATCACCTTCTAATTCAGTTATTCATCATCTATTTAATCATCTATTAATTTCTTTAAATCAGCTTATTTATTCAATCTCTAATTCATCCATTTATTTAATTCATTGATTTATTCCAAAATTTAATTTATCAACTTATTTAAATTTTATTCATCTGGTTATTTAGATTTTTATTATTTCATCTAGTCATTCTGATTTTTATTTCATTAGGTCAGATCATTAATATGCTTAAATTTCATTTTATTATTTCATTAATTATTATTATCCGAAAATCTTGTATTATCAACATTATTTATTTGTTTAATTTCCTAACAAATTGTTTAATATGGTTTATAGAACGTTGTCTTACAGTTTTATCACTTCCAAGTTATATCTCGTATTTAATTATCATGCCAAAAATATTATTGCCTTCACAAATTCACGTTGGATCTCACCATCCACAACTACATTATATATTTTCACTTTGTCAAATATCACATTTGAATACCACAATTATTCCACAAACTTCATAAATATTCATCGCACAGCATGAATCTCAAAAATAATGCTAGACTGAGTTCGACAACCTCATGTCTGCTTCAAAATACATTAGCAATATTGCAACTTCCACTCGACAACTTCCACAAAATGCCTATCACAAACTTCACTTAATCACGTTGCATGATCTACAAAAATACATAACTGGCTTCAAATTATCAACGCACACAATCTCCAATAACTGTAATTAATCTGATCACATCTAGACAACTTCTTAAACAATTAGGAAAAATATTACCTTCTTAATCGAAATCAAACTCAAAATCTGCTTTCAAATAGCATAAATTCTCTTAAAATTCTCATAATTCACTTCACAGAAAAACACCAATGTGCTATAATCTCTCACATCGAAATATGCAATACTGATCTGCCTCAAAATAAATCTGACCATTAATGATTCATCTTACAAGATTCAATTAGTTTAAATCCTTCTCAAAGGTATCAAATTCAATCATAAAAATTATCAAAAGCATCAACTGTATCAGCTGTTAAATCGAAAGTACTCTCAAAAGAGTATAGCAACAAAATATTGGATTGGCAAACAAGAATTACAAAATGTAACCCTGCTGACATGTATTTTTAATTTATTTAACAAAATTCGACTGATATGTGACTAGTAGTTTCTTGTTTGATCCTCTTACAATCTCAAGTACACTCGGATGATAAAAATGAGTCCCTCAATGGCGAGTAAGATGAGTAACCACCACACGATCGTATAAATACGAAAGGCCTCGCCCCGATGGCTAACATGATAATGCCCTGAACGATGGGTAAAGATGTGTACCACCACACAATCGTATAAATACGAAAGGCCCCATCTCGTCGTCTCATGAGTGAATGTACCAGATTGGAATCAACAAGTCTCTAGTTGTCACATAAAAGCGATATTCATTCACTTGAGTGAATAACATCTTAATATCTCCAAACAATCCAATGAAAAAATAATCCCTACTGATGAATAATACACACTCGCTAGTATGCAATGAACTGACGAAGTGATTTAAATAATCCAATTGCAGATCACGAGTTCGAAATACTCGTCACAAAAAAATAACTGTCCAAGAAAAACTATCCTTACTGGAAAATGTCTAAAAGACCAAACATCTGCTTAATAAAGCCAACCAATGGTGAGAATTTCGTATAATGGTGCCTGCCATATCATATGGTAACGCCATATTCTAGCAAATTGGAGCAAATAATGTTTAAGCCATGTCTCAATAATCGTAGAACTCCTACTAGAAAAATATATACATATATGCCCAGTGTTCATGAAAATATCATATTAGAAAGTCATAACTCTTACAGTACCTTCTCATATCAGCTGTTATTATATTTCAAAGATCGTCGATTATTCTTGTGTGTAATAAATTTCTCGAAAGATCGACGTGAATATCGTTTCACCCACGCAAAAGGATCGCCTTCATATCCCAAGTGAATCAGCTGTTAGACCTCCTCTTCTTCAGGAATCGAATCCATCGCTCCGTGGTGCCATCGCGTCTCTGTCTTCGTTTACTCCGACATGATGAACTGCATGTTATCCATAATGGATATTGTCCAAATCCTTACGTAAAAGTTCATAAAAGCAGCGTACCCCATATTCCTCTTCTATGTTACGCCACTGTCCCATATAATGTTCGGTTCGCTTGTTAAAAGTTCAATCTCCACAGCGGTTAAGTCTCACTTGCAGAAAATAAATTTTATTTATGAGAGTGTATAAGTTTTTGAAACACCCTGTAGCTGTGTTCGTACTCGGTATTTTATGATAATTCATGAAAAAAGAATTCTATTATTGCACATGCCAATGTTCATAAGTGCATATAATTGTTACAGTTCGTTTGCTTAAAAGCGTTAATGTTGTTTGGACCCCATGGTCGCTCTACATATTCCATTATGAAATGCATAATCGTAATGTCATTTGAATGTCTAAGTTCATAATAGCAGTATATTGTGACTATCTGCCTGCACAATTCTATTACTGAATACAAGTCCCAACTCAATGTTGTAACTGAATGTTGAAATGAACTTCAGCTTCGTTAATGTTGCCTGCGTATAAAAGTCGGAACTAGCCCGCTCGGATCTACTGCTTTGTTCCAGAATGAACTATGCTTAAAGCCGGCCTCGCCATGTCGCTTTGCTATACTGGCCTGCGTTATAAAATGCAGCTCGAAATAAAGTTCTCAAACTCGTATTACAATGCTGTTCTGAACCCCGGCTTTTCTCCTCCGTACACGGCCCGCATAGCCTGCCGCTTAACCGGTCTTCTCGCCGTCTGCCCTGCGTTATTCGCCTTGGCCCAATGACCTACTTCCTGCTCTCTGCTCGGTTAAGTAATCCTGTCTCCTTCGCTTTACGTAACCAGTGCTGTTCACCGCTCGACTTCACCGTACGCTCTGCGCATGTGTACCACTTCAGCTCGCTGGCTGATCTCGACTGACTTGTCTGGACTGCATCGGCCAGCTCCTGCCTGGCGCGGTCACGTAACTCTCTCCCACTTTCTGCTGTCGTGCGTCACGAATATAATCTCGACCACCTTCATCTCGGCTATTAAGTTATACAATAACTTAAGGGATTATCTGTCTTTCTTCAAGTTATTACAATATATAATGCTTGAGATTTCTTCTCTTCTGAGATGATTAAATATACTGTTCCATAAAGATCTTAATAAAACTTTAATATTCCTCCCATAATTCCATCTGTTTGACTGGCAGTGCCCTCTTGATCCTAGGCCTTCTACGTCAATTCCTAGCATTCCTCTCTACTCGATTTGAGCGCTATCTTTACAATTTTTCCCATAAATCTCAACTACGGCTCAATGTCAGCTGGCGTAGCCGATAGCCTCAACTAGGTATCGGGTACAGTATTCACCAATTCTTTGGTCAAGTTGACTCTCTGCACGGTTGAGTAGAATTTTTGAGAGAATTTTATATGTGACTTGAAGAAGGGAAACGCCTCTATAATTGTTTGGATCAGACCTGCTTCCTTTTTTTATGTATGGGGTGTATTATTGCCATCTTCCAATCCTTTGGTATTTTTTCAGTTTGCCAGATGTCCAGCATAATGTCGTGAAGTTTTTTGATGAAATTTTCCCCTGCATTTTTCCAAAGTTCTGCAGTTATTTGATCTTCTCCTGTGGCCTTGTTATTTTTTAGTGATTGAATTGTTTCTCTAATTTCCTGAACTGTTGGTGGGGCTGAATCTTGATTAATTCGGTTAGAAGTGAACTGAAACTTTTCCAGAGGGCTTTCACTATTAAGTAATTTAGAAAAGTATGCTGCGAGGATTTTGCAGTTAGCATCAGTGGTATAAGCCATTTCTCCTTTATGATTGACAAAATGGAGTGATGGAGGAGAATATTTGGTTAACTTTTGTTTGAAAGTTCTATAATAGTTCCTTGAATTATGTTGTTTAAAGTCATCTTCTATAGACTGTAATTTCATATCCTCACTCAGTTTACGAATTTTCCTTATTGATTTAGTAACAACCTATCTAACTTTTTGAAGTTCTTGAAAAGTGGCTGGAGTTTTATTGCATGACCAATTATGCCAAGTTTTTTGTCGAAGTTGTATTAACTCGTCGCATTCATCTGTCCACCAAGGGTGTTTTCTTGTTCTTCTGAGTGGTGCTGTAGTTTCGGCTGTGTGTAAGAGTCCTGTTTTAATTTGTGTCCAATTTTGTGGATCTAACTGTTCTGTTCCTTTCTTAAAGTCTTCATTGCTTTTAATACCTGCTGTGTCGTCCTTTCGTTGTGGAGCTCGCTTCATAAAGTTTATCTTTCCAGGGATCATATCCAGGGAAAATTTTGTTGGATAATGATCAGAGTCTAAATCCAGTCCTTTCAGAACTTTGAGTTTCATGATTTCAGATGTATGCAGGCGGGAAATCATCACATGATCCAGTTGATATTCACCTAATAAGGGATTAGGTGCGACCCAAGTCTTAGTTTTAGAAGGGCTTTTCTTGAAAAAGGTAGATTTAAAAAACAAGTCATGGCTGATGCAAAACTCAATGAGTCGTATGCCGTTCTTATTGGTTTGTGCATGGCCGGACCATTTCCCAACCCAGTATCGATATTTCTTCTCCTTTCCTATTTGGGCATCTTTTCTAACTATAAAATCTCTCAATAAGAGATACACGCTAATCAACGCCCATGCTCCTATAAATAAGGATAATAAAACGAATCCAGAGAAAGTTGATGAATTTTGGGACGAGTTAGAAGCCGAAATTCTCAAAATTCCTTCTAATCATGTAAAAATTTTACTTGGAGATTTCAATGCTCAGCTTGGATCTGAGAGAAAATTTTCTGATATAATAGGTAAATATCCCGCTCACAATAGAACCAACAGGAATGGTGAGAGATTGGTTAAACTCTGTGAACATCTAAACTTAAAGATTATGTCCACACATTTTAAAGCAAAACCAAGTAAAAAGAAAACATGGGTCTCCCCAAATGCGTTGCTGGGTGAGTTTCAACTAGATCATGTAGCTATCTCTCGAAATTGTTTCAAAGAAATTCAAAATGTCAAGGTCAGAAAATCCATTAATGTAACTTCAGATCATTACCTTTCTCAAATCAAGATGAATTTCATACCTTTTACACGCAAACAAAATACAACTAGAATTAAAATTCCGAAAATTAATACAGAGGTTCTTACAAATGAAAAAAGGATAGAATTTCAAGGAAAACTTAAAATACCAACCAATTGGAATGATGTTACTAATAACCTTCTTGAACCAGCTCAGGAAATTGCACCGTTGAACTTTTATAGGAAACATGCTTGGTGGAATGAACAATGTGAAAGAGTGATCCAAGAAAGACATTGTGCTTGGCACAAGTGGAACGGGAACAAGACTCCAGAAAATTTAGAGGAAGTACAAAGATTAAGGAAAATGGCCCACCAGACTTTAAGAACGATTCGAAGAAAATATATGAAAGACCAAATAATGGAAATGGACGACAATTTTAAGAAAAATGACACCCGATTGTTTTATAGAGCATTTAAGAATGAAATCACTGGATATTCAGCGCCGAGTTTAAATTTCAAAAGGGAAGATGGTACGCTAGCATTAAACAACAAGGAAAATTGTGATATCTTGGCTGCGTATTTTGAGAAGTTGTTAAATTGTCCAAAACCGACAGACAAGTTGAGTTTCAAATTTACAACACAAAATTTTGACTCTACGCCCCCAGATGTAAATGAAGTTAAATGTATTATCAACTCACTTAAAAACAATAAAGCCTCAGGCAAGGATGGAATAATTGCAGAAATGTGGAAGCTTGTAGATGATGAATTTTTAATAGCGACGACAAATCTATTCCAGAAAATTTGGATTGAGGAAGCGATTCCAGAAGACTGGTTAATCGCCTTAATTCATCCACTACATAAAAAAGGCTCAAAAATTGATGTCAATAGTTATAGGGGGATCTCATTGTTGTCTGTCACATATAAAATATTTGCCAAATTACTTTTAAACAGACTTGAACCACAGATCGAACCACAGTTTGGCGAGTTCCAAGGAGGTTTCAGAAGGAATAGATCGTGTGCAGAACAAATTCTTAGTTTAAAATTAATATTAAAATATTACAACAACAGGCCAAAGAATATCTTTATCTCATTCGTTGATTTTCAGAAAGCGTATGATTCAGTGGATAGGGATACTGTTTTTGACACATTGAAGGAATACCAAGTTGATCAAAAAACCATAAATTTAATAAAACTTACATTAACTAATACGATTTCCAGAGTCAAATTTTTAAATGAAGTTAGCGAGCCCTTCGAGGTAAAAACTGGGCTAAGACAAGGGGACAGTCTATCACCACTGCTTTTCAATTTGGTCTTGGATAAAGTCATGAGGACGTTTTGAGAGAAGAACGATTCAAGTGCTAAAATTGGTACAAAGAATAAGAACCTCAGAGTCAAAGGTTTAGCATTTGCTGACGACGTAGCGTTGTTTGCTGAATCAGAACAAGAAGCTATTAACCAAATTGATCAGTTAAAAGAAACGGCGGAAAAAGCGGGCTTACAGATTTCGTTGGTAAAAACAGAGATGATGACAAGTGATCAGAAATACACTAAGAAAATGATAAAAACAAATTATGGGAGCACCAGGGTCACTGACCGATTTAAATATCTTGGAGAAATAATTAGTAGCAATGGGACGGATAAATTGGCAATCGAGAACAAAAAAGGGAAATTGGAAAGATTAAATTTTTGTACAAAAAATATATACAATAAAAAGAACCTGTCTATCAATGCAAAATTACGACATTTTAATACTGTTGTTAGACCAGTCATCTTGTACGGCATGGAAACTACAAATATAACCGGAATGGAGAATTTGCTCAAGATAGAAAGAAGAATTTTAAGAAGGATTTATGGTCCTAGGAAAACACAGGAAGGTTATAGACTGAGATCGAATGCAGAAATTTATAGTAAAATCGACAACCTTGAAGTGATGATCAGAAAACGGCGACTTCAGTTCTACGGACATATGGTCCGCATGGATTGCTCAAGGTTAAACAAACAAATTTTTGATAAAATCTGGAACTATAAAGGACAAGGAGGCTATGTAAAACAAATGAAAGAAGAACTTCAAAAATTCAAAATTACTGAAGAAGATTGTCTAAATCGAATAGAGTACAGAAAAAAAAATTTTGGACTCAAAATTCTTGTCGGGGAGAAGAAAAATCTCAACAGAGGAGAATGGACTGCTGAAAGAAGAGCTGCACAGTCGACCAGGATGAAAGACTTCTGGAAGAGAAAGAAGGAAACTAGACCTATAAAGAAGTGATATTTGCCTGGTCCTTGTTGGCCTGTCCGCGGTGTATATATATTTGGGCATTAAAGTCGCCCATAAGGATTTTGACATGATGACTTGGAATTCTTTGTAAAACACTGTCTAGCTGATTCCAGAACTGCTCTGCTTTGTCAGGTGCTTCTTTATTCGTAATGTTAGTTGGAGCATGACCATTCACTAGAGAATAAATTTTGTTTCCCGATTTTATCTTTAAGGTTGAAAGACTTCCTGAATAAGACTCGAATGTCACAACTGAGCCAAGTATTGACTTATCCACTATAAAGCCCGTCCCAAACTGCGGACAGTGATCCATAACTTGTTCACCCGGTTTTCATTTGAATATCCTAATAGTTTTCAGAATCAAAAGGGTATTCATCAGTATAGCGTGATTCTTGGAATGCAATTATTTTAATGTTGCGTTCTTTAGATTTATTCAGGATATGTTTAAGTTTTCCCACTTTCAAAAGAGAATTGACATTAAATGTCATGAGCCAAATCCGAGATCTTGCTTTAACCTTGTTTCTATGGGGATTTGAAGCACTCCGACTTACTTCCATGCACTCATCAGTGGTCTCCCCAGAATCCGAATAGACCACTTGGGGACTGAAACCCCTGGGGTAAATATTTGCTTTAGAAGGTGCACTGTCCATGTTGATTTAATTGAGGTTTTGAAATTTTGACTGACCAGTCAGTCGGATAAACTCAGAGTTCCACTTCTGAGTGTTATAAAATCAGCCGCCACTAACATGTGATACAGACGCTGTCGGGGTACCGCCATTAATACAGGGTGCTTCAAAAAATGTATATACACTTTAAACTATCGTAGTTTTCCCGCTCTACAAGGCTAATGTTATATTTCTTCGCCAGGTGGCAGCATAATCGTCCCTCTATGTTATATTGTCAGTTGGAATTTGTAATATCAACATGGCGGACGTACGTTTGAGTTTTGAAGAACGTAAGCAGGTTATTAAGTGGTACTGGAAGTTTGAGAATGCAAATGAAGTTCAAAGACAGTGGAGAAGGGAGTATGATACAGAACCACCTTCAAGATTAACAATTACACGCATACGAGACAAATTCGAAGTTCGTGGAACAGTGTGTGATGTGCATAAAGGTCATTCAGGTCGACCTCGAACAGCTACAAGTGATGAGTCACCAACGGCAGTCTTGGAACTGTTTCAACGCTCTTCTAACAAATCTTCAAGGCAAGGGGCACGTGAAAGTGATGTAAGTGCTAGCAGCGTGCTACGCATTCTGAAGAGAGGCAAGTATCGTGTTTACATTCCAAGGCTGGTGCAACAGCTAAGTGACGACGATCCAGATCGAAGGTTGCAATTTTGTGAATGGGTTCAGGAGATGGTGATACGTGAACCGGGATTTATGGGTAGCATCATTTGGTCGGATGAAGCCCAATTCAAACTTAATGGAACTGTCAATAGGCACAATTGTGTTTACTGGGGTGAAGAAAATCCTCACATTACAATTGAAAAAGCTGTAAATTTGCCTGGTGTAAATGTGTGGTGCGGTTTGTCTTCAAGGGGACTCATTGGATCTTTTCGATTTGAAGGCACTGTAACTGGTATAACTTACCTAACAATGCTTGCTGATTCCATATTCCTGCCATTCGTGCATTATACGGTAATGATAATTTTTATTTTCAACAAGATGGTGCCCCGCCGCACTATCACAGGGACGTACGAGCTTACCTGGATCAAAATTTGCCGAGCCAGTGGATAGGACGCAGGGGGCCAATCAGGTTTCCAGCACGCTCTCCAGACCTTACACCACTGGATTTCTTCTTATGGGGCACAGTAAATGATGAGGTGTACAAACGTAAACCACGTAACCTAGACATTCTTTGGAATGAGATTCAAGCCGTGTGTAGAGAAATCTCATTGGACGTTTTGATACGATGTACAGAATCAGTCGTGACTCGTACTCAGAATTGTATTGATGCTGCAGGTCGCCAATTTGAACAGTATTAACATTTGTTATTTATGTTTCATTTACATTGGACTTTCAGCTTTCTAAATTCCTGAAATTTAACTTTGTAGAACGGTAAATACATTTTCTATGGAAGTTCAAAGTGTGTATACATTTTTTTGAAGCACCCTGTATATGGAACCGTCGTCCCCTTAAATTGATATATGGTTGCCATATACCTTTTACTCTTATTCTCCCGAGCACTGGGATGCCTCCTCCGCAATCGACACTGTTCCATAGTCCATCTACTCCACTGTCTATGCCGTTGAGGTCTTCACCGTAACCCAGGCAAGGGACCCTCACATGGTACTACCAGCCGGGCCAGCTGGCCCAAGGTTTTTTAAAGAGGTGTTACTCCTCTATCACTCGCCCTTAGTCCTGACTTGTGACAGGCAGGGCCTGGCTTCCCAAACATTGGGCCCAGGTTGGTGGGTTTTAATACATTCATAAATTGCTGTCCGTGTAGATTTTTCCATTCTGAATCCATGTTGGGAGTTTAATAGTATTTTATTTTTGCCTCTAAAACTTATCAGACTCTTATAAATGATCCATCTGTAAAATACGATATCAACGGAACAACCTGTTCAATTTGTGGCCTTTATTTTGCCTCAAGAAATCAATAAACAGCCATCGAAAAAAATTGCATGGTGGTGCAGTGGACAATCTGTCTCGCGTGCGATCTCTGCGGACTCTCTCCAGGAGACCACATGTGGATTTTTGTGTTATGGGAGAAAGCGTGGAGTGGTTAGATGTCGAGGCCGTCGCTGTATATAACTCATGTTCCACAAGGATCTATACTTGGGCCTACAATATTCTTATTTTTTATAAATGATATTGTGGATTGTAATTTGAGAGGACATATAAAATTGTATGCAGATTATACATACATCTTCCACACGGGGAAAGACATAATTGCAATCATACAAAATGTGCAACGAGATATAAATACTCGCTCACAATGCTTCCAGACCAATAAATTAACAATCAACCTACAGAAGACCAATTACATGGTAATTTCAAAACAAAGCATACCAGTAAACAAGATCACGCATGATAAGATATATGTGAATAATATTGAAATAAAAGAGGTTAATAAGGGAAAGTATTTTGATCTAATCACCAACAAACACTTGACCTCGATTGAACACATTGAACACAATGCGAAGAAACTCTCACCTATATTAGGAATCTTAAAGAAAGTTCGGTATCTTATTTCCCAAGACCTTTAATACAAATCTACTATGCACCTTATATGGTGCATAGCAAGCTTCAATATTTAGATGTTATTTTGACTCACTGCAGAAAATGCACAGTGAATGATGTAATGGCTATTCAGAATAGGGCTATTTGAAACATATTTAACCTTCCTTACTACATTCCTGTAAAAGATCTGCCCATCAGAAGTAAATTCCAACCCTCGGCATGATTGCAGAGCTCTGAGCAGCTATGCTAGCATTCAAGATTAATACAACACAGTAGCCTACTCTGTAACATTCCCTACATCCTTACATTATTATGGAACTACTGTCGACCAAAATATTATGTGCACTCGAGTTTGAAGTTTGTTTGTGAAGTAACCAATAAACCTACATAAAATCCAATAACATCATCATTTTCGTCGTTCTATTTTACGTTAGTTCATGTAGGTTTGGAATTTTAAATTTATATTTTAATAATTTCTTTTCGCAGTTAGAACACAAAAAGTGTCCGTTTTTAAGCGTGTTCCAACCATGCGTCACATTTAAGAATTATTATCTCAAAAACCCGTAATTAGATCGAATCCAAATTTTAACACAATATACATTGGAATACGAGCCTCCGTGGCTTAGGCAGCAGCACGACGGCCTCTCACCGCTGGGTCCGTGGTTCAAATCCCGGTCACTCCATGTGAGATCTGTGCTGGACAAAACGGAGGCAGACAGGTTTTCCTCCGGGTACTCCGGCTTTCCCTGTCAAAATTTCATTCCAGCAACACTCTCCACTATCATTTCATTTCATTTGTCATTCATTTAATCATTGCCCCAGAGGAGTGCGTCAGGCCTCGGCAGCCGGCACAATTCATATCCTCGCCGCTAGATGGGGGCTTCATTCATTCCATTCCTGACCCGGTCGGAGACAGGAAGCAGGCTGTGGATTTTCATTTTTCATACATTGGAATGTTGTATACCTGGTTTATTAATTTCAAAATTTTGTGTGTTCAAGAAACAAAGTTATCATTTTTTTAAGGTACGGCTCGGGGTGGTTGGAAATGTAGTTCTTGGTCGCGTTGTAATCCTTATACGTCAAAAAGTTATGCTGTTTGACTGAGAAATACGTAAATAAAGTCACCTATTTTATATCAGTTTGTATTTGTACGGGCAAATAAGGCATGGTTCACCAGCTAGCCACTCCGGGCAAAGCTGTACAGCGTTGCCGAGATGGAACCCATCACGCGTCATTGCGCGCCTCTCGGAACTGATGGGCTCCATCTCAGCAACGCTGTACAGCTTTTCCCGGAGCGGCTAGCTGGTGAACCACGTCTTATTTCCCCGTACAAATACATACTGATATAAAATACGTAAATTAAATAACGTATTTCACAGTCATACAGCATAACTTTTTGATGTACACTCACCGGGAAAAAAACACTTGTATTTTTTAATTATTCTCATAATTTAATGCATTAAAATTATTCTTATGTAAAAATTATGCATTATCAATTGCTTTCTAAACATTTGAAAACCACTTCACATACAAAAAAATATTCAAATAAAAAATCTGTTCCATTTTCTAGAATAAGAAAAAAAAAGTGAAAATGTCTTAAATTTCGAGTAAATTACAAAGTCATTTAAAATATTAATCTGAGTTCCTAAAATTTATCATTACAGAATTAATTCTTTTCTTTGGGTAATGACACAAGAACTGAATACTTAAAAACAGGTATTTCCACCCCTAGCACGAATCACCTCGCGTAACCTCTCTGCCATACTTGCGATGATTTGTGAAATGCTTTACTGTGGGATGCGTACCCACTCCTCATGCAGAATCACCCGAAGTTGCTGGAGAGTCTCAGGAGCACGTTGTCGAACATTTCTGGCCGACATATTCCAAACATGTTCAATTGGATTGAGGTCAGGGCTCCTAGCTGGCCAATCCAGTGCGTAGATTCCAACTGAGCCGATTAACATCTGCTCGATATTTTCCGTCCCACGTCGCCCCTTTGTCATCATCACAGACTCAGTTCCAAGCCCAGTGGCCATCCCTGTGTTACCCTATTTGAAAGAAGAAATAAATGAACTGAATTAAAATCCTTCCTCATGAACTATCTGGCCTTGGTTGACCGGTTCCATTATTCCGGAAGCCAACAATTAACTTCGCAAATTTAAGCCATTATTGGGAAATGTGTAATATCTTATGAACTGGTCTGTACTTAAAATCAGCGCTCTACGAACATTTCAAAAGAAACTATCCTCTAAACCAATCAACGCCTGAGTCTTGCGACGTCATGTGCTACCAACCCTATGGCCGTGCTGGTGATCATTTCTGCCGTATACATTCACTAACTGTACGTGGTAATATATTGGCAGCATGTACTCTCTTCAACTGTTTATTAGTTCTGTTTATAGTCACTGCATGTTAGAAGCAGTGGCGAATGATCATCTCTCATGCGCATAAACTGAGTATTGCCCGGCGTGGCTTGTCGGCGTTGGTAAGCGTCCATTCCAGGATGTGATTTTAAACGGTGTGGACGTGTTGGGGCTTGACACCCGGCCCCGTTCCTTAGGGAACAGGGGTCGCCTCTTCTTCAGGTAAAATATATTAGATCTATGAAAACAACGATCATGTAACAGGAACTGGACTTCTAAAAGATTGCAAAATGGTTAAATTAACTTTATTGTGAAACCTCAACTTGAGGAAAATTCGTGTCGTGAATCTCCGTTGCGTCTATAATGAAGACTTTAGTTTTTTGCTTGGCATCGGACTAGCTTCGGGCTAGATTTAATATTTATGTACTAAGGTTTATTTAGTCAGAATATGGGCCCATAATTCAGTTACTAGGGCTAAAGTTACATTCCTTAATTTTCTCTTATTATTAATTTCCTTTATGATTTCTCGATGCCAATTTAAATTTTAGAGACACCGCCCTAAGATAGGATTATTTTATGTGAAAAACTTGTGTACATGTACCTTAAGTTTCTGTTCTATTTTGGATCTATGGGTTAGATTTAAACAAATGCCTATGGCCTTTGTTGCTTGGCGAATTTCCCTTTTTTTAAATTGTAAAAATAAAAGAATTGACTAAGGTGAAAGAAGGCCATGCTCGATGAGCGGATGTGTTTGTGCTTCGTGCTATTATATACCCTTGGAAAATAGCATGTAGACAAGATTCAAAATTTCGGGATCGTAATGGATTCTTGTGAATGTGATTTAGAGGTTTATGCTATTTACAAAACTTCCAGGGTTCATAAGGTTAACTAATTATTATAAAGCCAAGAAAACAACAGGATCTACTAACAAATAAAATTTAATAACTGAATCAAACATAAAACACTTATCGATAAACCACCCTTATATTGTTCACTCGCACGTGAACAGATCTGACACTGACCAGCCTGACGTACCATGATAACACGGCATGACAGCTGTCAAATAAGCATTATGACTGCAATGTCACTTAATTCAAAGTACAAAAGAAATGGATCACAAGATCCAAATAACAAACAAATAAAATAGTACAAGAATTTAATATTTATGAGCGACACGGGTTTTAAGACTAGTTCAAGTAATGAGCATTTTGACGGGCGCTCGTCTCCGACCAAAACAGTCGGTTCGGGAACGAACTCCGTACTGCGAAGGACGAATTACGGAAATGTGGGAACAACAATTACATAATTATATACACTACTGACATGCTCTAACCTTAGATTACCACAACCAAATACACGTGTGTATTATTTAAAATAAGGGCTGCGGAATTACCGTCTTATACGTTAAACACTAGGAAAGCATAACATGACATGAACAAGTTTGGCCGGTTGCCAAATTATATTTATAATGAATACAATGGCCTTGAAAATAAGAGCCAACAACAACAAAATACAAATTTTAATTTTCACGCCAGAAAATTTGGCGTTTTAAAACAATGAACAAATAAGTCGTAGTAATGATAAAAGAAACTTGAATCGACAACATGGCAACTCCCCAAATTAAACCAAATAAAATAACCTTAACTCATTAGGCTTTAAAGCGAGCATAACGTGTCATAACCGAGCTGGAGACAGCCGGGCCTATTATCGCATCTCCGAGTGAGTGGCTGATTTCTTCCCCCACGTAGTAATTAGTGCCACGCTAAATATAGATTCTGGCCCATAGCCAGCGTCCAGCACCTTTGCTAATCGCCACCTATTAAACGCGTACAAACAAATATCACATTATCTCAAAACATCCTCTCAGGGATTTTTAAGAAACACATCTCCAGGTCAAACTTACCCCCAAGGGTAACTAATTTTCCGGAATGATGTCGCAGTCAAGGACAGGCTTTACCTCTCCTCATCATCATCACTTACACCCAAACACACGTGGCACATTTCTCGAAGATCTCGTCGTAGCATGAATCAGCACACCCCTCAGATAAATGACACACGTCATGTCCAAATGACAATAAAGAATTAATAACTTGAATCGGACTTAGCCCGAGTTATCAAAGCAACTAAAACACTAATTTTCCCCCCACGTAGTAATTAGTTTAACATATCATTAATTCAGTCCATTTATCATTGTCGTTCCTAGGTTCTCATTCATGGCTACACTTTTTATTGATACGTTAATCATATGCGACCATTTCGCTATAAGAATTACGTATACATAAGGACAACATTTAAGTTACAAAATTTACTGTACAACATAATTGTCACGCAATGCCAAAATTTACTACACGCATGTCAGTTAAGAAATCAAACCCTAAAATTTAAATTAAACCACACAAAAAAATCTGTACAAAGTTCCACACATCTCTCGCGATTCCCCTCGTCCAAAATCAATAAATCAATTTTTTAATACTCATCACTTAAACTGCTTTCCAGAGGCCTTCCACCTCGTCATCTCCCATCATTAGGCCTTTAGCCCATAAAACTCATGGTAATGGAGGATGAAACTTGTTGTCTTCTCTCCATGGTCGTCATCTTGCTGCTGTTAAAACACAATTAAATTAAAGTTTTAAAACTGTTCTATCTGCGTTATGAGTATTTTATTTCCTCATATCGTCCTATGCAGAATCGTAGACTTTCCCTATTCTATGGCTAATTGCCATCTGTTAATTTATGAAATGTATAACTTCGTTGTCGACACACAACTAGAATTTTAAAACCATACCGTCTTAAGGACGTCTTAAAATGACTGTCGAAGAATAATTAGGACTGCCCCGGTTCATCTCAGACATTTGTATATATACAGAAAGCCTAAAGTTTCAATGGTGGGAGAAAATAGCTCCTCAATATTTTAAGTAATGGGCCTATAATTATGTGTGACCTCTCAAAAATCTTGTATTTTCTCATAGGTCGCGAATCTGCCGTCGAACACGCAAACCGATCGCTAGATCTTTTTATAACCGATTGGCGCGCAAAACACACTGACGCTATGTTCTGGCGTCATGTTTTCTTATTGGTCAGATAAGTTGGCGTCGGAGTTCTGACCTTTCAAATCCCGCCCTTATTTTGACGTCACGACTATTCTCCTCTCTCTCACTCCTTGCCTTGTACCCAGCATTTTGGCCTGTCGATGGTCACGTACGCCACAGCGTCATATCTGATTTTCTCAGAAATATAAGAATAGCATTGGTTGTGAAACTGTCGGTAGTTTCCAGTCAGCACGTAGCCCGTCTTACCAAGTCCAGATTGCTTGCTACATCAATTTTGCTCAAATATCCAGCATATCATGTATTTAGCATTTCCAGCGATTTTAATAATATGAAACATTATTATTGGACACAATGATAAGGGTTCATCTGACCCCTAGTTGATGAAATTCGAACTCAATATGAAGTCGAATTTCACATCCCCTACTTTTCTGGCTCAAATTTGAAGTTGCTGGTCACCCTCAAAATATAATGACTGTCCGCCTCTGTCTGTTTCAGTAGCCGTCTCGCTCCAAACTCATTAGGAAATTCCTGTACGCTTATGCCCTCCGGCGTCTTTCCTCGCTACTCGTCTCCCCTCTCACTCTTTCAAAACATCAACATTGCTGATTTACAACTTCCGCCTGAATTTGTAAACACGTCAGAGCCGTCTTTCGAGCGCATTCACCACTAGAGTACCCCCGTATCTTTTGTTGTATGTTATCACGCGAATGTTTAATTTGCTGCAGTAACATTATTTCTCGGTTCGTATGGCTCTCTCTGATGATACAATTTTAAATTTTAAATATTATACACTGCCATGTTTCCTGTGCTCACCTCTCGGACTCTGTAGGCGTTGTTACCTAAATTACTCACGATGCTGAATGGTCCCACATATCTTTCACAAAATTTGTTTAGTATCTTGTTCGCTGGATCAGATATCGGTGGCTTCTTAATCAAGACCAATTCCCCTTCGATCAACTCCCGATGAAACTTCTTTCCACGTACTCTTCTTAATCTACGGCCCGCCTGTCTTCTCATATGCACAATGGTGTTCTGGATCCGTAGATCGTGTGTTGGTACTGGGTCGTTAGGACACGTTACAATAGTGTTCCAAGATCTCACTGGAAACTGGTTGTGGTGTAAAACCATGGGAATTTGCCCTGTAGATTCATGACGAGTGGAATTCATACATATCTCAATGTCACTCACTCGGTCTACCCATTTGTAATGTTCCTTGGGAATAAATACCCGGAAGAACTTAGAAATATCACGGATTACGCGTTCGCTAGAATTTCCTTGAGGATGTCTTATTGATGAGAGAACGTGTTTTATATTCAAATCTGCCATTCCTTTCTTAAACTGGGCACTAGTGAAATATGCGCCATGATCTGATAATATAAACTCAGGCTTACCAAGAGTCGGTATCACCTTGTGTATTATTCTACTTAGAATCTGTTTAGTGGTGGTTTTCTGAATAGGGCATAGAACCACGAATTTGGAAAACACGTCCAGACACACAAGTAGATGCCTGCACCCTCTCCTTTCCTTCGGAATTGGACCAAATGTGTCGATCGCCACTATTTCGAATGGTTTCTGGGGTAATATCGGTTTTGGGTATTGCTTCATTAAATAGTTGTTAGGCTTAGTGCGTTGGCAAGCGTCAAAAGTCCTAACCACTTCGCATATGGTAGTTCGCATGCGTGGCCATGTGAAAGTGTCGGCTATGGTCGATTCTGCCTTGTCTATTCCGATATGGCCGAGGCTTTCATGGACATGCCAGGTCAAACCACGTTGTAATGCAGCAGGTAACATGATGCGCATTTTGGTATGCTCCTCATTAATGAATTTGTGTAACAGGTTGTTCACATATTGATATTTTCCTTCTTTGCTCCGGGCCTCACGATGAGCTGCAGATCCAGGCTGAAGTTCTCCCTTAAAATACATGATCATTTGCCGCATCCAGGGCTCACCTTCTTGCTCTTTCTTTAATTCCTTTAATTCATTCAAGAACTCGTGATCCTTAGGTGTCAGTTCTATGTGTTGTACCAATGCCTCTTCTTCCACGTCTTCTTCCGGGTTTCTGCTGAGAGCGTCTGGGATGATGTTTAGTTTTCCTGGGCAGTGTTCAATTTCTATATCGAACTGTTGAATGTAGATCGACAATCTGGTGATACGTTCACTAACCATGTTAGTTTTAAAAAGAAATGTGAGGGCCTTATGATCTGTCCTGATAATAATTTGATACCCAAACACTAGTTTTCTCCATTTTTGGAGGGCGTGGAGAATAGCTAGGAGCTCCAACTCTGTAACAGTGTAATTCCGTTCGTGTTTCCGTAACTTACGGCTTACAAAGGCAAGATAAGATCTTTTCTGTAGGTTGCTTGGATCTTCCTGATACAACATTGCTCCGACCCCAATAATCGAAGCGTCTGCTTGAATTACAAACTTTAGGCCGAAATCTGGGTATCCCAGTTTGATACAATTTTGTAACAACAATTTAGTAGCTTGGAAAGATTGGTTGCATTCGTCATTCCAAGACCATTTATTATTTTTCTTTAGCAGTTCTTGCAGAGGGGCTACAGTTTCCGTGTACCCGGGACAGTTTTCTTTGAAAAACCCCGTTACACCAAGGAAGGCACGGACATGTTTTATTCTTGTAGGAGTGGGGAAATGTTTGATTGCATCAATTTTGGCAGGGTTTGGTCTGACACCGTCCTGATCGATAATGTGGCCTAGATATAAAATTTCATCCCTAAAGAAGTGGGATTTCTTTAGGTTTATTTTGAAATTTGTGGTGCGTAAATTTTCTAACAGTTTATCTAAGTTTTCCATGTGTTCATTGATGTTGTCGGAAGCCAATAAAATATCATCTATGTACCTAGTCGTCATCTCCTTAACCTCCTCAGTAAGGTTTCGGTCTAATGCTCGAATTAGGGCACAGCCAGCTGTTTTCACGCCGAACGGCATTCTTCCAAATGTGTACGTCTGATTGTCGAACAAGAAGCCTGTTAACAATTGCGACTTCTCGTCCAATTCGATATGGTGAAAGGAACTCGTTAAGTCCACACTTGAATAGATGCTTTTTCCTTTAAATCCCTTGAGGACGTCTCTAATTATGGGTGCCTTATCGTATTCCGGCAACAATCGAAGGTTGAGCATTCTTGCGTCGAGACATAGCCGTATATATCCATTTGGTTTGATAACGGCCAAAATTGCATTTAAAAAAGGTGTGGGCATCTTTTTTATTACGCCTGCATGTAACATTCCGTCAATTATTTCTTTAACCTGTGAATGATGTTTTTCCGGAATCGGGTACAACCTATTTCTGAATGGTGACCAATCATCCACCTGCATGGAATATTTAAAGTTGAGAATCTTGCCCGGTACTGTATCAAAAACCTGTTGGTGTTTTCTTAAAATATCTTCAAGTTGCTTCTTTTCCGTAACCCCTAGTCTGACTTCCTTAAGCCGCTCCTGTAGTAGCTCTTCAAATTCATTATTGCTGTCGTCCTCTTCAGCCAACAATGCCCAGATATCTCGCGTTTCTTCCTCTTCATTAAGTTCAATTACAGCTGTAGTGGTGTCACTGCTATATGCCTCAATTATTTCCTTGTCCGTCTTGTTTAAAATAGCCTGCTGCGTGATCTCGGCCCCCTCTTCACTAATTGCCTGTAACATCCAGGTATGCGCCTCCTTGCCAGATGTTATCTCGTCCATATGCAGTCCTATGTTCGTCATCCCCTCGATGTTTTTGAAGCTTATGGTGTTTTTGTGTAGATCTATGACGGCCTGATATTCGCAGATGAAGTTTGCCCCTAGAATGATATTGAAGTTCATTTTCGTCATAACTATGAAAGTTTGAGCGAAGGTGTGTTCCAGAATTTCTAATTCGAGATATGCCTGCTGTTTACAAGTAACGGATCGTTCAGGAATTATACCCCGTACTTTAATTTGCGGGACCGGTATCATTGGAACTTTATGATTCCGCCCTATTTCTTTGATCAAGGCCTCAGATACCAGGCTGACCTGACTTCCTGTATCGACTAAGCATTTGACCTTCAATCCATCAATCCTAGCATATATTATTGGTAATTGCTTTAATTGTTCGTTTTGTGGCCTCACGATTTCTTCCAAGCAATTTTCAGGCATCGCAATCCACTCTGTAATGTGCGCTGTCACCCAACCATCATGATCATCACACCATTCGCTTCTGAGGCTGTCTCCTTTTCCTTCAATTAAACTTTTTTTTTTCGCGCCTTGTCTTGGTGCCACCCGTCCTGTCTTTCCTGCTGCATTAGCATACCTTCCGCCCCGTTAGTGTGGATGTCCGGATTTGCTCTGTGTTCCATCGCTCGTTCCCATTTATTCTTATTGTTTCCCTGTATGTTATGTAGTTCTTCTAGGTACTGTTGTGACTCAGCGTGTCTCTCGTTCCAATTTCTCTGATCACCCCTTGGATCCGATTGTTCGTTAAACCGCTGGTTATCCTGTGCGTTATGTTGTTGGTTGTAACGCCTATTGTCCCTGGGCCTATATTGTTGATTATAGTGTACTCCACGCCATCCCCGATTATAAGGAGCGTTATTATTATTATTCCTATTGTATGACGTTTGGTATCTCCTATTATCTCGCCACTGCTGATTGTTTGTGTTCCGGTAGCGGTTAGTTTCTTCCTGATTGTTATGGCTTCTGTCCCTATTTTCGTATCTCGGTTGAGATCTCGGCTCATATTCTTCGGTGCTCTGCCGTCTTTGATTATCCCCAGTGTTTGTAGCTTGCGACCTCGTGTTTTTGTTCGGTGTCTTGACTACTTCGACTGCATTAACTAACTCTATCTGTCTCTTCTCTCTCGGGTTGATGTAATTAGTGGTTTCATCTATCCTCCTTAATACCTCTTCTGCCTGGACCACGGTCGTAATATTTGCCGCCACCAAGAATTGTTGAACGCTAATAGGCATCTGTTTTCCTATAGTAGTTATTAGCTCCATTTCGCTCGGGGGATTATCAAGATCTTGCAATTTGACAAGTTGCATGGCGAAAAAATCTGCATATTTCGTCTGATGCGTGGAATGGTATTTGCGCGAGTATAAGTCCATTCGCAAGCTTTGTTGATATGACCCACTCCAGTATTTGCTTAGGAAGGCCTTGTGGAAACCTTCCATTGATTTAAATGTGTTCTTAAATCCAAGATACCAGGTAAGTGCTGAGCCCGCCAAAAATTTTTCAACCATTCTTAATTGTCGCCTTGAGCTAACATTTTGGTCCGAAAAATATTCTCTCAGTTCTCTTAAGAAAGCTTTAGGTGTCCCTCCGCTCTCTGGTAAAAACTTATTCGGTTTAAATTCGTTTCCACGGATGACTTGTATAACTTGCGTGGGAAGTTGTGTGTTTTGAGGTGTCGAGCTACGACCCTCATAATTCTGGAATGCTTGCGTGTCTATCGTTCTTGGACTTTGCCCAAGCTCGTGGCTGTCTACTGTGTGCTCTCTTTCCGCATTCTCCCCTTTCCCCTTTTCCATTAGTGTCGCAAACATCGTTTTATGTCCAAGTGACTGCAACTCCGATTTTATCATGCGGTCCTCTTGAATTTGAAATCTTAACTTCATATTTTCTTCTAACGCCTGTATTTTCGCGTCATTTTCCCCTAGCTTCTTGCTTACTGCGAGCCGTTCATCTTTCGAATCAGCGCTCATCTTGGTCCAATCTTTTCTAATAGTATCCTTCAATTTAACAATGTGTTTTTCGACTTCCTGTTGATTAGCCTCCTGATTATCTTCGAGTTTATCTATCCTTTCTCCCAGAGAAATGTTGTTCTGTTCTAATGTTTGTTTAATTGCTTCCTGGTCAATTTCTAACTTTTTCCATATCTCAATTGATTGTATTTCTAATTTGTTGAGTTCCGTCACTAAGCCTGTGATATTGTTATCTACTGTAATTATCTGATCTTGCATACCCTGTGTCCCTCGTTCAATCTTCTCAAACCTTTTTTCTAAGTTTGTGTGTGCTTCTTTAATCTCAGATGAGTTGGTCAAACACGCTTGCTCGATTTGTGCTAGTTTTGCCATAACAGTCTCATCCATTCCTTTAATTTCCTTTTTAAACGAATCTTCGATACCTTTTATTATTCCTAGTTGTTTGGTATTGTTAGTGCTAACGTCATTTGCTAATTGGATTAGCTGTTCTTTTGTGTGCTCTTTGATTTCTACCGTTAGCGCAGCTAGATTTTGAGTGTTCCTTTCGTCTTGTGCGTTTAACATTTCATTGTTTTTCTCGGACTGCCTATGTAATTGTTCACTAACCAGAATGTTTTGTGTAGCGATTTTCTGATTTATATTCTCGTTAACTTCGGATAGTTTTGTGTTTAACTGTGTCTGCATTTCTACACTATTTGCCGCTAACTGTGTCTGCATTTCTACACTATTTGCCGCTAACTGTGTCTGCATTTCTACACTATTCGCCGCTAACTGTTTCTGCATTTCTACATTATTTGCCGCCAACTGTGTCTGCGTTTCTGTCGATTGTTTATTTATAGCCGTTAACTGTGTCTGCGTTTCTGCCGATTGTTTATTTATGGCCGTTAACTGTGTCTGCGTTTCTGCCGATTGTTTATTTATAGCCGTTAACTGTGTTTGCATTTCTTCACTATTTGCCGCTAACTGTGTCTGTATTTCATTGGTTATGTCCTTTCTCATCTCACTAAGCTGTTCTCGCGTACGAGCGGATGCTAATTCAATCACTTCGCGGATTTCTCCAAGAGTTGCCATCACAACAATAATATATTTGAGACATAGGGAAATGACATAAGGGCGGAGCCCTGGATACGCACGCTCACATATATTAAATATACACACATTAACCCTTTACATACTCAGTTCATTTACTTTAAATTACTCCCACAAACTATAGCATCACTGAGTATAATTTACTTATTATTCCATTTAATTTTTAACCCTTTGATTCAGTTATAATCTTCCTGACCATATTTCAATTACAAATTTTAAACAATTAATAGAGTATTAATTAGTTTTTAAGGTCTAACCTTCCTGTCAAATAATTCTTTGAGTTTGGCTTTTCTACACAAAGCTAATTTAATTTTATTGGGCGCCTGGAACAGTTTGTTCTAATTTTAATCAAAGTTCAAACACTTAACTTGTTCCACATTTATTTTACTGCAAACTCCATGACATTATATTTTCAAACATTTGGCGGTACTATCTTCGCCTAACTTACGTTAATAAACTTATCACATGCCGGTGATCTATTTTTTTTACTCTAAAACACAAATGCCACACGTTCGGAAGCCAAAGTAACTCTTATATACCCTTGGAAAATAGCATGTAGACAAGATTCAAAATTTCGGGGTCGTAATGGATTCTTGTGAATGTGATTTAGAGGTTTATGCTATTTACAAAACTTCCAGGGTTCATAAGGTTAACTAATTATTATAAAGCCAAGAAAACAACAGGATCTACTAACAAATAAAATTTAATAACTGAATCAAACATAAAACACTTATCGATAAACCACCCTTATATTGTTCACTCGCACGTGAACAGATCTGACACTGACCAGCCTGACGTACCATGATAACACGGCATGACAGCTGTCAAATAAGCATTATGACTGCAATGTCACTTAATTCAAAGTACAAAAGAAATGGATCACAAGATCCAAATAACAAACAAATAAAATAGTACAAGAATTTAATATTTATGAGCGACACGGGTTTTAAGACTAGTTCAAGTAATGAGCATTTTGACGGGCGCTCGTCTCCGACCAAAACAGTCGGTTCGGGAAAGAACTCCGTACTGCGAAGGACGAATTACGGAAATGTGGGAACAACAATTACATAATTATTGTTACGGCTGTGAGTTTGTGTCATCGCTCGCCGCTTGAGTCACAACTGCCCCAGGGGCTGGGCTGTGGCATGCCTCCTGTATTGCGTGTGCCTTATGCAACAGGGCTACTAAGACAAAGGGATAGTCCAGAAGATTCGTGACTGGACCAGCGGTGGAAACCTCGAGAAGCCGTGGACTCTGGATGGATCTAGAACCATTTATTGAGTCACCGGCCTGCTATATAAGAGTGACCCGTGAAGCAGTTGTGGTTGTGTTTTACGAGCTAGTGTGAGCGATTATCGTGAGCGACAGAAGTGTGGTGACTTGCGAAACCCCTAGTGTAGCGGCGAAGTGAGGAACATACAGGGGACTGCCGTGTTCTGAGTAAGTGTGCTTTCACTGAGTGTCAGATATTGTGGTGTCGAAATCCTGTGACATTGTTCTCCCAGCTTGTGAACAGCGTAATTCAAGTGCTCGTAAGTAACTGTATTTGTCTTACCTGAGGAAGAGGGGCAGGTAGCTTCTGCCAAGGCCACCGGACTCATTAGGACGGATTAACTTCTGTGGTCTGTGACAAGTGAAAGGGGAAGTATTCTCGACTTGAGGAAACTGGAGTAAGCAAATAATTGCTATTTGCTGTTGAGTAGTGTATATTTCTGGCCACAATAAAGTTAATTATTTCTTAAAGCAGTAATTGGTGTTGTGCTTCCTACCCACCGTAATCCAGTTAACAAAAGTGCCACTAGGGGTGGCACGTAACAACTGGTGTCAGAAGTGGGATTACGAACTCAAGCACAACACCTGACGGTCCTGGTTTCAAAACCCGAGCAAGTCATTTTCTCTAATTTTCCTGTGAGTGCATGCCCTTTACAAGACAAACAACTAAAATGGAGGAGAAATTGGCAGCACTGCTAGAAAAGTTAAATTGCATGGAAACCAAGATGGAAGACGGCCAGAAGAAGATAGAGGATGGCCAGAAGAAGATGGAGGATGGCCAGAAGAAGATGGAGGATGGCCAGAAGAAGTTAGCAGAGGACCTGAAGGACAGCCAAAATAAGTTAGCAGAGGACCTAACCGCCAAATTTCTGGATGGCCAGAAAAATCTGGAAGAGTGTCTGCTGACGAAATTAGAGGAGAGCCAAAGGAAATTAGAACAGGGCCTACGTGAGGAAGTCGCAGCAGTGGAAAAGAAGTTCGACGCCTTACAAGTGGAAGTCGCCGAGCTGCGCCAACGCCCGCTGATGGGGGTGGAGGAGAAATTCAACGCCTTACAAGTGGAAGTTGCCGAGCTGTGCCAACGTCCGCTGATGGGGGTGGAGGAGAAATTCAACGCCTTACAAAAGGAAGTTGCCGAGCTGCGCCAACGCCCACTGACGGGGGTGAAAGAGGAATTCAACGCTCTACGAGAGGAAGTTGCCGTGCTGCGCCAACGCCAGCCCACCGTTACACCGGGAATATCAGGAACGGGACATAGCAGAGTGACGCCCCAACCTTCGACGGAAAGGTCCCGTGGAGCACCTACTTACGTCAGTTCGAGGCAGCCTGTTCCATAAATAACTGGAACAACACAGAAAAGGCTACAGCTCTCATTGTAGCGCTGAGAGGCGACGCCCTTAACGTCCTTCAGGCCATCCCGACTGGATCCCAGGACTACGCTGCACTGATCGCCCATATGGAGTCCCGATATGGAGATAGCCATCTTCAGCAGGCCTACCAGATGCAGCTCCGGACCCGGGTACAGAAGAACGCGGAAACCCTGCAGGAGTTCGAGATGGACGTCGCACGCCTCGTAAGGCTTGCCTACCCAACAGCGCCGGCCGACTTTTTGGAGCAGATAGCGACGCAGACCTTCACCGACGGGCTACGGGACTCGGACACTCAACAGGCGCTGCGACTCGCGTGCAATAAGACCCTGGCAGATGCGCTGAGCCACGCACTTGAATTCGAAACGGCAAAACAGGCATCCAGAATGCACGCGCGGGTGCGTCAAGTGGACGTCGACGAACCAGCAAAAACCAACGAGACCAAGCCCCTGGCCGACGAATTGATGGAGGCGCTAAGCCGTTTCTTCGATAGTCGCGGCACCACCAGCAACGACACAGCCGGAAGACAACCGGAGAGGCGGCCCGGAAGAGGACTACCAACCTGCTGGGCCTGCGGTAAGAAAGGCCACCTGAGCAAGGACTGCGGTGATCGCCGCCGCCGAGGGTATCCGACGGGAAATCAGTCGTCTGAAAACCGCGCGGCCCAGGGAAACGAGCATTAGCCAGCCTTGGGGGGCAAAGGTTGGCTTGTGACAGTCGTCAAGCCCCGGCAGTCCAAGTGCGTGTGACGAAGTTACGGAGGGACAATAGCAGCCTGATGGTCGACGGAGTCATCAACGGAGTGAGCTGGCCCATGCTGATCGACACGGGAGTATCGAGGACCATCGTCAATCCCACTGTGATCCCGAAGTGGAGAGTGCAACCCACACAAAGGAACCTCCAGCTAATAACCGCGACCGGAGAGACCGCACCGGTACATGGCGAAGCATCACTGGAGTTCGTCATTGGTCGACGGGTGATAAAGCATCCAGTGCTTGTGGCAGACGTATCAAACGAAGTGATCATCGGACTGGACTTCCTGGACCAGAACAACATCATCTTGGACCTGAGTACCAACACTCTGCACTTCGGAGGTGAGGAACTTGCTTTGCAACCTGCGCACGAGTCCATCACCGCACGACGAGTAAGGCTGAGAGAAGACGTCATCGTTCCCGCCAGGACGGAAGTCAGCGCTGCCGTAATTGTCGACGGAACAGCTGAGGGAGTGGCGGCTGTCATCGAGCCAAAATATGAGGACATCCAGACAAAAGGGTTGCTAGTTGCCAAGACCCTCATCAACACGACGTCTCGGCCGTACGTCCGCCTGTCCAACCTGAACGACTACGACATTACGGTTCACCGGGACACCAACCTAGGAGTCTGCGAGCCCGTTACCTGGATTGCCCGCATCACCGACACGACGGACGGACACCTGCAGACGGACAACCGAAGAAGACGCACACTGCCAGAAGAACTACAGAAGCTGTACCAAGGATCCCAGGACCATTTAGACGAGGAACAATCACGCCAACTTCAGGACCTGCTACGCGAATTCCAGGATGTCTTCTCCGTGGGGAGCAAAGACTTCGGCAGGACAAGCTTAGTCCAGCACAGAATCGACGTTGGGGACAGCGCACCGATTAGGGCCCCATTCCGACGTGTCCCGCTCGCCAAACAAGCCGAAGTCGACCGGATGGTAGAAGAGATGAAGGAGCAAGGGGTGATCGAGCCATCACATAGTCCTTGGAGTTCTCCGGTCGTGCTTGTGAAGAAGAAGGACGGTTCCACCAGGTTCTGCGTGGACTACAGGCGGGTGAACGACGTCACGAAGAAGGACAGCTACCCTCTACCCCGGATCGACGACACGCTGGACACCATATCAGGGTCAAGATGGTTCTCCACCTTGGATTTGAAGAGTGGCTACTGGCAGGTGGAGGTCCACCCTAAGGATCGCGAGAAAACGGCGTTCTCTGTGGGCAGCGGGCTCTGGCAGTTCACCGTCATGCCATTCGGTCTGTGCAACGCCCCTGCGACCTTCGAAAGGCTAATGGAGTCCATTCTGAGGGGACTACACTGGAAGACCTGCCTGGTCTACCTAGACGACGTCATCGTTCTGGGGAGAAGCTTCGAGGAGCACTACAGCAACCTGAAGGAGATCTTGTTGAAGCTACGGGCTGCCCAGCTGAAGTTGAGCCCCAAGAAGTGTCAGCTCTTCCAGAAGCGGGTCCAGTACCTTGGGCATATCGTCTCCGAGGAAGGGGTGCGCACCGACCCAGAGAAGACCGCAGCTGTGAGGGAGTGGCCAGTTCCGAAGGACAAGTCCCAACTACGAAGCTTCCTGGGACTCTGCACTTATTACCGTCGCTTCGTGAGAGGATTCGCCGACATCGCCAAACCTTTACATCGACTGACTGAGAAGGACCAACTCTTCACGTGGACAGCAGAATGCCACAGTGCCTTCGAACAACTCAAGCAGGCTCTGTGCACCGCACCTATTCTGGCCTACCCCAGACCTGGAACAAGGTTCATCGTCGATACCGATGCCAGCGACTTTGGCATAGGGGGAATCCTGTCGCAAGTAGTGGACGGCGAGGAGAGAGTAGTGGCCTACTTCAGCAAGGCCCTGTCAAAGCCAGAAAGGAACTACTGCGTCACCAGGAAGGAGCTGCTCGCCATCGTGAAGACCATTGAACACTTCCACAAGTACCTGTACGGGCAAGAATTTCTCACCAGGACCGACCATGCATCCCTGCGGTGGCTCCTGAACTTCAAGCAGCCCGAGGGTCAACTCGCGCGGTGGTTAGAGAGGCTTCAACAGTACAACTTTGAGATTCAGCACAGGAAAGGCCAACTGCATTCTAACGCCGACGCCCTATCACGAAGACCGTGCCCCGAAGACTGCACCTTCTGTGCCCGAAGGGAGGAGAACACCGGGATACTGTGCCGACGGACTACTGTGGAACTTCAAGGGAACTGGAGCCGCGAATCTTTCACGCGGGCACAAGCAGAGGATGATGACCTGGGACTGATAGCCGAATGGAAGAGGGCCTGTGTCCCCAGACCCGGGTGGAACATTGTGAGTGACTGCAGCCCAAAGTTTAAGTCCTACTGGGCACAGTGGGACTCGCTGATTGTAAGGGATGGCCTCATCTGCCGTACCTGGGAGAGCACCGACGGGAAGACATCTCGGGAACAAGTCGTCGTTCCAAAGGCTATGACGGAGGAAGTCCTGAAGGAAGTTCATGGAGGATCATCTGGTGGACACCTAGGGATAAAGAAGACCCTGGAAAAGCTGAGAGAGCGGTTCTACTGGATCGGATGCCGAACAGACGTGGAGGACCACTGTGCGAGGTGCCACGATTGCGCAGCCAGCAAGGGCCCAGGACGAAGACGACGGGGTCCACTGAAGACCTACAACGTGGGCGGCCCCATGGAGAGAGTGGCCATCGATGTTGCTGGGCCATTCCCGTTAAGCGAGGCAGGGAACCGCTACATATTAGTCGTCAGCGACTACTTTACCAAATGGCCGGAGGCGTATGCGCTACCTAACCAAGAAGCCGCGACGATTGCAGAGACCCTGGTGAAAGAATTCGTCAGCCGGTACGGAGTACCCCTGGAGCTGCACTCCGACCAAGGGAGGAACTTCGAGTCGCAGGTGTTCCAGAACCTAAGCCAGCTGCTGGGAATCCGGAAGACAAGGACGACGCCGCTACACCCTCAGTCCGACGGGATGGTAGAGCGATTCAATCGCACCATCGAGAACCATCTTCGAATAGTCGTCAGCGAGCACCAGAGGGATTGGGACAAACATCTTCCACTATTTCTCCTGGCCTACCGCGCCGCCGTGCATGAAGCCACCGGGTGCACACCAGCCCGGGCCATGTTTGGGAGGGAGCTCCGTCTACCTGTCGATCTTGCCTTTGGCCGACCTGGGAATGATCCGATCCCGGTAAGCCAGTATTGTCAAGAACTGGTCGACCAACTGGAGGACGTGCACGCGTTCGCGAGGAGGAAACTGCGGATCGAGACCGACAGAATGAAGACCCGATACGACCAGCAGACGGATGCCGGCGGATTCCACGAGGACGACCTGGTCTGGCTCTTCAACCCATTACGGAAGAAAGGCCTGTCACCCAAACTGCAGAAGTCCTGGGAGGGCCCGTACCGAGTCGTGAAACGGATCAACGATGTCGTCTACAGGATCCAGCGGAGCCCGAGGGCGAAGATGAAGATCGTGCATCGAGATCGCCTGGCAGCCTACGGAGGGACACAGACGGACCAATGATTGATCGGGACGATCAGCCTTTTTAGGAAGGGGGTGGTGTTACGGCTGTGAGTTTGTGTCATCGCTCGCCGCTTGAGTCACAACTGCCCCAGGGGCTGGGCTGTGGCATGCCTCCTGTATTGCGTGTGCCTTATGCAACAGGGCTACTAAGACAAAGGGATAGTCCAGAAGATTCGTGACTGGACCAGCGGTGGAAACCTCGAGAAGCCGTGGACTCTGGATGGATCTAGAACCATTTATTGAGTCACCGGCCTGCTATATAAGAGTGACCCGTGAAGCAGTTGTGGTTGTGTTTTACGAGCTAGTGTGAGCGATTATCGTGAGCGACAGAAGTGTGGTGACTTGCGAAACCCCTAGTGTAGCGGCGAAGTGAGGAACATACAGGGGACTGCCGTGTTCTGAGTAAGTGTGCTTTCACTGAGTGTCAGATATTGTGGTGTCGAAATCCTGTGACATTGTTCTCCCAGCTTGTGAACAGCGTACTTCAAGTGCTCGTAAGTAACTGTATTTGTCTTACCTGAGGAAGAGGGGCAGGTAGCTTCTGCCAAGGCCACCGGACTCATTAGGACGGATTAACTTCTGTGGTCTGTGACAAGTGAAAGGCGAAGTATTCTCGACTTGAGGAAACTGGAGTAAGCAAATAATTGCTATTTGCTGTTGAGTAGTGTATATTTCTGGCCACAATAAAGTTAATTATTTCTTAAAGCAGTAATTGGTGTTGTGCTTCCTACCCACCGTAATCCAGTTAACAAAAGTGCCACTAGGGGTGGCACGTAACATTATATACACTACTGACATGCTCTAACCTTAGATTACCACAACCAAATACACGTGTGTATTATTTAAAATAAGGGCTGCGGAATTACCGTCTTATACGTTAAACACTAGGAAAGCATAACATGACATGAACAAGTTTGGCCGGTTGCCAAATTATATTTATAATGAATACAATGGCCTTGAAAATAAGAGCCAACAACAACAAAATACAAATTTTAATTTTCACGCCAGAAAATTTGGCGTTTTAAAACAATGAACAAATAAGTCGTAGTAATGATAAAAGAAACTTGGATCGACAACATGGCAACTCCCCAAATTAAACCAAATAAAATAACCTTAACTCATTAGGCTTTAAAGCGAGCATAACGTGTCATAACCGAGCTGGAGACAGCCGGGCCTATTATCGCATCTCCGAGTGAGTGGCTGATTTCTTCCCCCACGTAGTAATTAGTGCCACGCTAAATATAGATTCTGGCCCATAGCCAGCGTCCAGCACCTTTGCTAATCGCCACCTGTTAAACGCGTACAAACAAATATCACATTATCTCAAAACATCCTCTCAGGGATTTTTAAGAAACACATCTCCAGGTCAAACTTACCCCCAAGGGTAACTAATTTGCCGGAATGATGTCGCAGTCAAGGACAGGCTTTACCTCTCCTCATCATCATCACTTACACCCAAACACACGTGGCACATTTCTCGAAGATCTCGTCGTAGCATGAATCAGCACACCCCTCAGATAAATGACACACGTCATGTCCAAATGACAATAAAGAATTAATAACTTGAATCGGACTTAGCCCGAGTTATCAAAGCAACTAAAACACTAATTTTCCCCCCACGTAGTAATTAGTTTAACATATCATTAATTCAGTCCATTTATCATTGTCGTTCCTAGGTTCTCATTCATGGCTACACTTTTTATTGATACGTTAATCATATGCGACCATTTCGCTATAAGAATTACGTATACATAAGGACAACATTTAAGTTACAAAATTTACTGTACAACATAATTGTCACGCAATGCCAAAATTTACTACACGCATGTCAGTTAAGAAATCAAACCCTAAAATTTAAATTAAACCATACAAAAAAAATCTGTACAAAGTTCCACACATCTCTCGCGATTCCCCTCGTCCAAAATCAATAGATCAATTTTTTAATACTCATCACTTAAACAGCTTTCCAGAGGCCTTCCGCCTCGTCATCTCCCATCATTAGGCCTTTAGCCCATAAAACTCATGGTAATGGAGGATGAAACTTGTTGTCTTCTCTCCATGGTCGTCATCTTGCTGCTGTTAAAACACAATTAAATTAAAGTTTTAAAACTGTTCTATCTGCGTTATGAGTATTTTATTTCCTCATATCGTCCTATGCAGAATCGTAGACTTTCCCTATTCTATGGCTAATTGCCATCTGTTAATTTATGAAATGTATAACTTCGTTGTCGACACACAACTAGAATTTTAAAACCATACCGTCTTAAGGACGTCTTAAAATGACTGTCGAAGAATAATTAGGACTGCCCCGGTTCATCTCAGACATAAGTATTTTGATCTAATCACCAACAAACACTTGACCTCGATTGAACACATTGAACACAATGCGAAGAAACTCTCACCTATATTAGGAATCTTAAAGAAAGTACGGTATCTTATTTCCCAAGACCTTTAATACAAATCTACTATGCACCTTATATGGTGCATAGCAAGCTTCAATATTTAGATGTTATTTTGACTCACTGCAGAAAATGCACAGTGAATGATGTAATGGCTATTCAGAATAGGGCTATTTGAAACATATTTAACCTTCCTTACTACATTCCTGTAAAAGATCTGCCCATCAGAAGTAAATTCCAACCCTCGGCATGATTGCAAAGCTCTGAGCAGCTATGCTAGCATTCAAGATTAATACAACACAGTAGCCTACTCTGTAACATTCCCTACATCCTTACATTATTATGGAACTACTGTCGACCAAAATATTATGTGCACTCGAGTTTGAAGTTTGTTTGTGAAGTAACCAATAAACCTACATAAAATCCAATAACATCATCATTTTCGTCGTTCTATTTTACGTTAGTTCATGTAGGTTTGGAATTTTAAATTTATATTTTAATAATTTCTTTTCGCAGTTAGAACACAAAAAGTGTCTGTTTTAAGCGTGTTCCAACCATGCGTCACATTTAAGAATTATTATCTCAAAAACCCGTAATTAGATCGAATCCAAATTTTAACACAATATACATTGGAATACGAGCCTCCGTGGCTTAGGCGGCAGCACGCCGGCCTCTCACCGCTGGGTCCGTGGTTCAAATCCCGGTCACTCCATGTGAGATCTGTGCTGGACAAAACGGAGGCAGACAGGTTTTCCTCCGGGTACTCCGGTTTTCCCTGTCAAAATTTCATTCCAGCAACACTCTCCACTATCATTTCATTTCATTTGTCATTCATTTAATCATTGCCCCAGAGGAGTGCGTCAGGCCTCGGCAGCCGGCACAATTCATATCCTCGCCGCTAGATGGGGGCTTCATTCATTCCATTCCTGACCCGGTCGGAGACAGGAAGCAGGCTGTGGATTTTCATTTTTCATACATTGGAATGTTGTATACCTGGTTTATTAATTTCAAAATTTTGTGTGTTCAAGAAACAAAGTTATCGTTTTTTTGAGGTACGGCTCGGGGTGGTTGGAAATGTAGTTCTTGGTCGCGTTGTAATCCTTATACATCAAAAAGTTATGCTGTATGACTGAGAAATACGTAAATAAATTCACCTATTTTATATCAGTTTGTATTTGTACGGGCAAATAAGGCATGGTTCACCAGCTAGCCACTCGGGGCAAAGCTGTACAGCGTTGCCGAGATGGAACCCATCACGCGTCATTGCGCGCCTCTCGGAACTGATGGGCTCCATCTCAGCAACGCTGTACAGCTTTTCCCGGAGCGGCTAGCTGGTGAACCACGTCTTATTTCCCCGTACAAATACATACTGATATAAAATACGTAAATTAAATAACGTATTTCACAGTCATACAGCATAACTTTTTGATGTACACTCACCGGGAAAAAAACACTTGTATTTTTAATTATTCTCATAATTTAATGCATTAAAATTATTCTTATGTAAAAATTATGCATTATCAATTGCTTTCTAAACATTTGAAAACCACTTCACATACAAAAAAATATTCAAATAAAAAATCTGTTCCATTTTCTAGAATAAGAAAAAAAAGTGAAAATGTCTTAAATTTCGAGTAAATTACAAAGTCATTTAAAATATTAATCTGAGTTCCAAAATTTATCATTACAGAATTAATTCTTTTCTTTGGGTAATGACACAAGAACTGAATACTTAAAAACAGGTATTTCCACCCCTAGCACGAATCACCTCGCGTAACCTCTCTGCCATACTTGCGATGATTTGTGAAATGCTTTACTGTGGGATGCGTACCCACTCCTCATGCAGAATCACCCGAAGTTGCTGGAGAGTCTCAGGAGCACGTTGTCGAACATTTCTGGCCAACATATTCCAAACATGTTCAATTGGATTGAGGTCAGGGCTCCTAGCTGGCCAATCCAGTGCGTAGATTCCAACTGAGCCGATTAACATCTGCTCGATATTTTCCGTCCCACGTCGCCCCTTTGTCATCATCACAGACTCAGTTCCAAGCCCAGTGGCCATCCCTGTGTTACCCTATTTGAAAGAAGAAATAAATGAACTGAATTAAAATCCTTCCTCATGAACTATCTGGCCTTGGTTGACCGGTTCCATTATTCCGGAAGCCAACAATTAACTTCGCAAATTTAAGCCGTTATTGGGAAATGTGTAATATCTTATGAACTGGTCTGTACTTAAAATCAGCGCTCTACGAACATTTCAAAAGAAACTATCCTCTAAACCAATCAACGCCTGAGTCTTGCGACGTCATGTGCTACCAACCCTATGGCCGTGCAGGTGATCATTTCTGCCGTATACATTCACTAACTGTACGTGGTAATATATTGGCAGCATGTACTCTCTTCAACTGTTTATTAGTTCTGTTTATAGTCACTGCATGTTAGAAGCAGTGGCGAATGATCATCTCTCATGCGCATAAACTGAGTATTGCCCGGCGTGGCTTGTCGGCGTTGGTAAGCGTCTATTCCAGGATGTGATTTTAAACGGTGTGGACGTGTTGGGGCTTGACACCCGGCCCCGTTCCTTAGGGAACAGGGGTCGCCTCTTCTTCAGGTAAAATATATTAGATCTATGAAAACAACGATCATGTAACAGGAACTGGACTTCTAAAAGATTGCAAAATGGTTAAATTAACTTTATTGTGAAACCTCAGCTTGAGGAGAATTCGTGTCGTGAATCTCCGTTGCGTCTATAATGAAGACTTTAGTTTTTTGCTTGGCATCGGACTAGCTTCGGGCTAGATTTAATATTTATGTACTAAGGTTTATTTAGTCAGAATATGGGCCCATAATTCAGTTACTAGGGCTAAAGTTACATTCCTTAATTTTCTCTTATTATTAATTTCCTTTATGATTTCTCGATGCCAATTTAAATTTTAGAGACACCGCCCTAAGATAGGATTATTTTATGTGAAAAACTTGTGTACATGTACCTTAAGTTTCTGTTCTATTTTGGATCTATGGGTTAGATTTAAACAAATGCCTATGGCCTTTGTTGCTTGGCGAATTTCCCTTTTTTAAATTGTAAAAATAAAAGAATTGACTAAGATGAAAGAAGGCCATGCTCGATGAGCGGATGTGTTTGTGCTTCGTGCTAATTTGATTATGAAAGTAAACGTTTAAATTTTTGGATTTGGTTCCGTAATGATTTATTAGGTGTTACTCTCACCTTTGGTGAACCTTTCATGTTCTGGAAAAGTAACCTACGTCTTTTATGTGGTTGAAATATGACGAATCCTAAATCGGATTTTCGCATGGCTTGGTCGCCATTACTGATCTTGGTGAAAGCTTCATTTGCTAACTCATTTCGGTTAATTCTACCCGAAGTTGGCCCTACTCCGTAATGCTCATGCATTTTATTTTGTTCTCGTTTTTACGGGCTAAAATTGTCTTGCCTTAAATTAATCATACTAATATATAAAAATGAGATGGTGTGTGTCTGTCTTTCTATCTGTCTGTCTATCTGTGTGTTACTCAATAACGCGAGAACCACTGGTCCGATTTAAATGAAATTTTGCATGGATGTAGCTGATTTACCATGTTTACATATAGAAAACTTTTAATTTCGATATTTTGCACTATTAAAAAATGGCGACCATTTTAGTGACGTCACTACACCCTTTGGTTTCAAAATGTCATACTTCCATATCAAATAAAAAGAGAACGCTAAGAAATGGCAAACTTTTGATGGCACATATGTGCTTCAAAATTTAATTTCCTATCCGAAAGGTCCTTAACACTTTTCGTGTATCTCCAACGGTTAGCGAGTAAAACCCACATATATGACGTCACTACACCCATTGGTTTCAAAATTTCATATTTCCATTTCAAATAAAATAGAACGCTAAGAAATATCAAACTTTTGATGCATACACAAGATTTACCATTTAATTTGCTATCCAAAAGGTCCTTATCACTTTTCGTGTATCTCCAACTGTTAGCGAGTAAAACCTAAATTTGTGCAATAAAACACGGTCAACACCGAGCGGTGCAGTATATCTCTACATACATAAAAAATAAAGTTTGTATGTTTTTTTTCGCAATTTCTACGGAAATTTGAGTTATTTACGCGTTTCAGACTGTTTTATTATGGATGCGCGCGAAAATAATTTTTTGGTCTGTCTGTTTGTTTGTCTGTGGACAACTTTGTTCCCTTATAACTCGAGAACGGCTAGGTGTATCAACGTAAAATTTGGTACAGATATCCATAAGAGGCACGACACTAATCATTGATGTAACCCTTCTCCGTACCTCTCATAAAAGAGGGCCTACCCCCTTAAAATACATGCTGAAATAGGAGTAGAAGGACGAGACAAAGATCATTTACAGCCCCTCAATGTGAGAGACAAAACTCGGGGGCCCTAAAGGGTCCCAGAAATCCACATTTTAAGGCCCTAAAACCAACCGTTTTTGAGATATTCCCAGAAAACTAATTTCATTTAAGAAACTAATGAACGAATTCAAGCCGGTAACCATGGCTACAGATTCTCAGAGGTCCATCTATTGCTGTAAGACGCAATGCAATTCCATTAATTACATTGGTGTGAAAGTTTGCAAACGGCTAGAAGGTTATCACGGAAAGAAATTAAGCTGTAAAATTCATCAATACGTATAATGCGCTTAAGGGGGTCAAGGGGTACACTAGAATTTTTTCACGCGATTTACACCTGCGGGTGTGGTACGGCAGGTCTATTATATTCCTATCCCTATATTATATTATTATTATTAGTATTATATTATGGCATACAACGAGGAGACAAAGCCCCTCGGTGCCAGAAACAAAACTTGGGGGCCTCGAAAACTACATTATAAGGCTCTAAAACCAACAGTATCTGAAATATTCCCAGAAAACTAATTTAATTTAATTTAACAAACTAATGAAGGAATGGAAATCGGTAGCCATGATAACATTATCTCAAGGGGTGGCATCCAACTTTCCATCTATTTCTGTAAGAAGCAATGTCACTCCATTTATACCTCGCCACGGTGGGTGAGTGGATAGCGTGTCGTTCTACTAACCCCAAGATTGCAGGTTCACTCCTGGCCTTGGTAAGTGATTTTTGAAAGGCGGCAAAAATACGACTCGCATGTCATACGATGTTGGCATGTCAAAGAACCCATTTGAATTCAGTAGGCCGTGTTCATAATGGCAAAATTAATCTCAGCAGTTTCCGCCAACACAAAGTTCCTCATTTCTCTACTAGAAAGTGAGGAGCTTAGATATCTACCCTCCTTGACTTTCATAGTGATTCAAGGAACAACGAAATTTCGACATGCAAGCTACCCTCTGGGTGTCAAATTACGAAGCTTGCACCCGGTACCCGAGGCCATACGATATTATTATTATTAGTCTACTCCATTTATTACATTTCTGTGAAAGTTTGCAAATGGCTATAAGGTTATCACGGAACCAACGTAGACTGTATAATTCGTCAATGCAATTAAGGGGGTCAAGGGGTAACCTAGAATTTTTTCATGCAATTTCACGTGCGACATATAGTACAGAAGGTCTATTATATCTCCAAACAGCAACTTTATTTTCAAAAAATCCTGAATTGAATCAGCATTTTTTGCGGCTTTTAGGAATTTGGGCCATTTGAGGCTAAAGAACCTTAATTTTCATGCACCACAAGCCTTTATAATTTATGAAAGAGGTCTTCCTGTGTATGGGGACCTAACACAAAGTAGAGGGTCATTTTTTTATGTGAGGTGTATTGCGTTTCGTCTACAAGGCTTTCAAATCTATTTCACGTCAGGAAGTACACGTTAGGTGAATTTAGTTTGAGAGCACATTTTAACTAATCTTTTTTTTTTTTGTCGACATACGGGTTCATCGTAAGGCTGATTTTGTTTGATACTGTATGGTAGATATACCCATATTTGGATATCTGGGTGGTATGTTGTAGACAATAGAATTGTCTGTCTGTCTTTCTGTGTATCTTTATGTACGCCTATAAATCGTGTTCGGATGCTTGGTGCATCGTAAAATTAGGTATGGTATCCATGAGAGCCAATACACCAATCATTTATAAAACTCTTCACCGTACTTTTCACACAGTAGAAGGGTGGATATAGGGGAAAACTTCTCAAAATACATGCTAAAATAGGCGAAATATAAAAATTATCCTAGAAGGACGATCAAAGCATATGTTGCGCTTCTCATTGTGAGACACAAAATTCGCGAGTCTATAAGGGGTCTCCGAAAATCACATTTTAAGGCCCTTAAATTAACAGTGTCTGTGATATTCCCAGAAAACTAACTTCGTTCTGATAAACTTATGAAGGAATGACAAACCGCTATACATTGCAACAGTAGCTCAATTGATAATGTCTGGTGTTAATATATAACACCGTTCGAAGAACGGGTACTTCTGCTAGTTATATATATTTATTGGTTCACTTCGTGAAATCCATCTTGGGATTGTATCCCGTCACAGAATTGTGATTGGATTTCTGAAGTTGATTCGCGGTGAGTTTCTCCTGCTTGTTCTCTCTCAGTGTTTATTTTCTTGATTAACCGGGTTTGTTTTCTTATTGTGATCCTTCCTTGGTTCTGCTCATTCGTGAGGATATTTATTTTACTTACTTACCCGTGGTCTGGGTTTTGTTTTCTTATATTTCTCTTTCCATGGCTCTGGTCATTCACGATCATATTCAATTAACTTACCCGTGGGGTTTCCTTAGGGGTTTCCTCTACATAGAGGAACTACGCCTGAAAGTGTCAGTGCCTTCTACACCTCAATATCAAGCCTTGCTTCACGAGCTGTACGAGAAGAAAGCAAATATATGGCCAGACTTCTATCGTACTGACGCCATGATCAACCAAGAATGGACGAATTCAAGCTATGAACTGCGCCATACCATGACGAGCTTCGCAGTTTATGGATTCCACCACAAACTGTGCTACAGGAGGGCGTTCCATGAACCAGACGCAAACTGATGTGTACTGTGCGGGAAAAAGTGTGAACGCTATCACGCGGAGATATGCGTCACAAGAACAATAACTCTTTTGGACCTGTGTACTCAACACTAAGATTTTTATGTATGCATATTGTGCGATATTCCGTTATTATTATTGTGTATTATTATTATTATTATTATTATTATTATTCAAGAACCAACTTGTAAAGGTAATATTTTTTTTATGTATATGATTGTTTATGAACCAACTTGTAAATGTAAATTTATTTATTCTAAGAATACATTAATTGTTCCATGTTTAATTTATTTTCTCAATAACACACGGCATATCGCCGCGGCCTCAGGAAAATTGGTTCACAGCTTTACTCAAAGGACATTCTGTCCGGAAGTCCTTACCCAAGGGTGCTGGTGTATTCTTTGGAATACACGGTAAGACAGAGTAAGCTTTTGCTTCTCTTTGCTTTAGTTCATTCCTTCCTTTTTCGCAAACACCAACAGTGATCTCCTGATTTCTCTTTGCTGGTGTATTTTTCTTACACTACCTGTAAGTCTGTTCTAGATATATATCTTCCATGACCCACCTAGCGTCATCTAGGAGCGAATCTCTGAAGTTCCTCAATTCTTCCCTGTACAAGAGGACTTCTTTACCAATCTGGTCACCAGATCTCGTCGCTATCGCCAGCTATCATCTCCGTGATCAAGAGGACTTCGTCTACTTTTTCATCCACCAGACTTCGCTAGTGACGCCTGCTATCAACTCTTTGAAGACCATTTCATCAAGAGAAATTATTGTTTAAAAGTTGACTATTCTTATGTGTATTCCTTTTGTCTCTTATCCCCACCTTTTTCCCTTCCCTGGTCTCTCCGCGCTCCGTTGAGCTAGCCTCACTTGTGCGTCTGAAGTCAAACCAGTCAGTTGGAGCTCAACTAGAGCTCGTCTCCTCACCTCGAGAGACAAACTTTCAAATTGGACGCCATGTCCTGATCGTAACTAACGGTCAGCAAGGAATCGCCGTTCATCAGAAATGAGCTAGTACTATTTCGACGTTCTTCACCTTATTTTAAGGGATTTTAAATAGCTACATGCTTTTAATCATCATTTTATAGGCAGTGTGAGATTTCTAATGTGGGGCAATAATCATCCTTCGCGGGATTTTCTATGTTGGGCTTTGTCTATCTAAGCTAACTTTAACATGAAGCAGCATTTCTTATGCTTATTAAATGAGAGATTTTCTCACAACGTGGGACACCGTTGAATTACCCACTGTCTATAAAATACTTAGCTCGTTCCACCGCTGGACTAATTTTTGCCCTATTCTTCAGTCACGATTGTTCTGGAATTTTCCATGCCAAACAATTCATCTACAAGTTAACCCTTCTAGTACTTTCCACTCACATGTGGGAATGCTTTTTCAAACTAAGGAATCTTCCTTATGAACTGCTAATCAATACCTAATTTTTCTTCCTCCGTTGGAAATTTTCTTCAGCATTCAACTATAACCTACAAGTTTTTCAGCTCAATAGACTCTCGCAAATCTAGTGCGACTAATTATTTTTCACAATCGCAATAACTTTCCTGGCTATAAACTTTCTGTGCTACAATAGTGAACTTTTCAGCCACGTCAACAGACTATAGTGAAACACTGCTCGTTCGATATCTCATCCGCGTCGCGCTCGTCCGAAATAAATAAAATAGGCCAAAAACTTTCTCTACAAACTTCCTATTCCCTTTTCCTCTACCCCTCTTTACTAACAAATTAGGTTAATCTTTAATTTATGTATTTTGCAATGAGGCCTCGCCAAACCATAGGCGCCCTCCCAATTTTCTCCACGTATCATTAAGTCATTCTGCATAAATATCAGCAGTTAGAAACTGCTTATTAATATATTTCTTTTCTTGCTAGCACAAGAATTAGTTATTGTCTACCAAAGCTTTCATTAATCTCTTTAATCCAGGTTTCACGAAAGGGTAACTTGCCCCATTTTTCCTTGTGATCCTGTTTAAACATAGAAATTCTAGAAACTTCCTTTTAAATTTTCTCTTCAGGTTTCACAATAAGTGACCTGCCCTATTTGTATAACCTCTAAGCGTAATTCTGTGTCATTACAAGAAGTTATAGAAACTTCTATTTTCCCTTTCTCTGTTTTTTGTTGTTACTTTCGAAGTTGTTATTTGTTCATATTTCTAAGATATCCATCTGGAAATTCTTAAAGTACACATCTTGTACTTGATTTATTGTTTAACTTTAATTACGTTAATTATCTTTAAATTTCCCATTTGTTAACCTTAACAACATTTCAAAATCTTAAGGAGATTTTAACGCATATAAAAGTTTTTCAACCAAAAAAATTGTCAATTGCCTGGTGCAAGCTTTAGATGATTTTAGGAGGTCTGCGACCCCAATTGTCAACAAAATTAAAATGATATATTTGTTAAATGGATTACTCCTTTTTGCATTGTTAAATAAATCAAGATTTATTTATTTGCTTTATCATTTCTCTAAAATAACTAATAGGCAAGATCCTGTCTTCCCCTACTCTTCCTATGGGTTTAACTTTAAAAACCTTACAAATAAAATTAACAACGGTTCCAATTTTTTGTTGCATTTGAGCAAAATCTTTTCACCCAATCTGTTTCCAAGTCTTTCTCAGCTTTTATAGCTAATTTTAACTCGCCAGTAAGGCAAGCATAGCTCGCTACGCCAGCTTCCTGCTTGTTGAGATTCTCTCTACAACTTATGGTTGGTTTTCAAAATTTAAGTTTTTCTCATTGTCTAAACTTTTAGTCGGCTCTTTGCTGGGTAAAAGCTTAGCCATTCCCAAAGGCAACTATTGGTGCTGTTACCAAGATTATTCTCAAGGGTATAATTGCTTCATCCCCATCCTTCTTGGAAACATTCTGTCACTCTTTAGAAATTCTACAATTTCAGGAACTAAAACATGACGGCTTATTCAAATTATTTGCATTCTTCAAAATATTTTTAAAACAAACTCCTTTGAAGGGATACAATGTAAATCTGTTACTCTTTGTCTTGCCAGACCACCGCCCTTCCCCATAGAAGCCGAATCTTGGCTTGGAAGGGAAGGTACCCACTCCTCTCGCCCGCAAATAGCCCAAGCTCTAGCTGCGTTTCCCGTTAGTTGTGTTCGGGTCCCCACTCACTTTGGTGATTCCACGGGCTTTGCGGTGACACTTTTCTTTAAAAAAATTGGTTGTATTTAGTGTTGGGCTTTCTTCCTCACACTTATTCTCCAGTCCGAAACCCACTTCTTTTCTTCTTCATCTTCCCTTGGGGGTCAGGCTATTCCCAAGCTAATAATCTACCCAGGTGCTTCGATCTCCTCCAGGCTTCGAAGCCGGAATTCCAACCAGGAGTTACGGCCTCGAAGCAGGGCTAAGTAGGCTGCAGCCTACAGCGGCAAATTTTCAGGGGCGGCAGTTTGGCATTTATTCAAAAGCTTAAATGAAGCAGTAGCGGCTTTTCAGGTGCATCAGGTACAGCCCAGCTGCACTAACATTTCTCAAAACAATTGTCTATCATTTTCTGAATCCCTATATTTTCTCTTTAAAACCTACCCTATTCGTTAAAAAGAACGAAGAGTGCGCTTTATATGTTGTGATTACACAACCGGCGTAGCGCTCATACTTATTAGTAATTAAGCAAGCCCCGCAGTCCGTTTCCTCCACGATTGCGCCTTGCATGCTGAGTGCAGCCCTCCCAATTCTCACAGCAATACGGGCTGACTTGTGACGTATAACTGAACGGTTGCCATGACAACGCACCAAACCGCCAGCAGTATGTATACAGAGTATTCAGCTTGGTGCAGACCTTGGAACAACATGAATGCTAGGCTGGCTCGCACGAGCTGTGACTTTATTATCCGAGTGCACCCGAATATATAACACGGGCTCTTCGCTCCTCGACATGGAGGAAAGAACGGAAGGAGATGCCTTCGCTACGCTGCCTAGTGCAAGCTGCTGGAGCCAAACGGTGCGCCCAATTTGGGTAGCAAGAAAATGGCTGTTCCTATGCAAGGCTAGTTTTGTACTTTTCACACTGGAGGTAAATTATACAATAAACTACCCCAGTATATAAAACTGGCCCCAAAAATAAAAACCTTTGATAGAATGTTGAAAGCTTATCTGCAGTGCCATTGTTTTTACTCAGTAGTTGAATATCTATTTGTATAGGAGCGATGAAATTTATAATTATATTTTACTTTTTTAATTTAATTGTAATACCTAGCTGTATGTTGTTGTATTTATAGAATTAAGTTTTCATATTATGATAATAGAGTGAGGTGGAAATAGTTGTGCAATAAGATTGTATCTATTAAGATTTGCTATTATAATAAGTTAAATAGTTATAATATTAGTAATATATACCTGTTAGTTCTTTTATTTTATAGATGTAAATTCTGACGTGACCTATATCAAAAATGTATTGAATGCATGTATTTGATCAAATGGAATTAATAAAAATCTATCTATCTATCTATGTAAGAAAGACGCGGCAAAACGTAATAATAGCCTACGCTGAAATACTGATTAAGTTGATTACAGGTGTCTGAAGGTGCGGGTTATACCAAAGAAGGAACATCTTTGGAACTATCATAATGATGCCGAACTAATCACGGTACTTAGGCCTACACCAAATTGATTTTTAAGTTCTTTTTGGTGTTGAGGCATTCATCAGATTTTAGGCCTAATTTCGAGCACAGCTACTTTCACTCATTGTTCGTTACATTTTTACATTCACGAATACGAACCTTAAAATTAATAAACAAATGTTAGTATCTCAATCACGCAAAGACATCAGGGGCGGCTGGCTCTAACGGGCCAGTGGGCCAGGGCCCTCCTTACCATTAACCTACATTAGTAATTCATTTTTAATCCTTAACGCTTGAAATACTGGCCGAGTTGTGCGCTCCTCACTATGAAAATGTACCAGCATGTTTGAATAACGTGCTACATATCTTGTCACGTAGCCTAATTCTCCTTGCTGCGGGCTACTCGGGGCCCAGGCCTTACTGGGCCCAAGACTCCATTCAACTACAAACAAGGAGAGGTCTATTGCGCGTGCTCGCAGACGCTCTTCAAACGTCGGCTATGGGCCCAGAGATTGCGAGCCCACGATTACAAGGAGGAATAACAATTCGAGCAGTTGTATGGGCTCTGGAGAGAACATTGGATTGCTGTGGGAATGCTGAACTGCTACTTTCAACTCGAACTTACAACATCTATGGCCATACCCTGCCCCTTTCCTCCCCTTCTTCCGATGCTGTTTGAAATTATTCGCAAGACGACCACTAGATGGCAAACAGGACACCTCCCTGGTGTCATTAGCTCCAAGGTCGCTTGTCTCTGTCGTGTGCAGCCAAATGGTACCTTTAGGCTACGTAAAACGAAAAAGAATGGAATAATAATAATAATAATTAATGTTATTGGTTTTACGTCCCTTTTAACTACACTGACTTTTAGAGACGCCGGGGTACCGGAATTTTGCCCCGAAGGGGATCTTTAACGTGCCAGTAAATCTACGGACACGGCTCCCTCACATTTGCGCACCCTCAAATGCCAGCTGACTGCGCCAGGATACGAACCTGCAACCTTGGGCCCAGCAAGCGAGAACGTTACCCCTGAGCCAATGGAAGAATACTTTAAATGGTGCAGTGACAATATCATTCATACCTAGTGTCAAGGATAGGTTAAAAATAAACTTCTCATTAACTAGCAATGTAACTACTTTTTAACAGGACATGGTAAGATAAATTCGTATTTTTTTCGTTTCAAATTAAAAGACAGTCCATTGTGTGCGTGTGGCAATGAAGAACAAACAGTTGATCATTTATTATTTACATGCGTGAAACTGGAAAAAGAAAGACAGTTGTTTAAGGACAATATGGTAAATAAACATGGAAAATGGACGTTCGAAAAAATTAATCTAATGAAGCTCTATATAATTAATTTTATATTTTAATTTAATAGATTTAGAAAGAATGTCAAGTAGTTGAACAGATTCTTAATATTGGTGTAGCTCATAAAAACAATAAGTTAATAGATTTAGACAGTTCCTAGAACAATATATCACCAAACAAATAGCCATAGAACAATAATGGATAATGTAAATATATGTTATTAAAATTGTAAACATATCGTGTAGTATTACTTTCATTATAATGGAACATGCTGTTAAAAATAAATAAATAAATAAATAAATAAATAAATAAATAAATAAATAAAAAGGTTATGTAAAGAGGTCTCTTTTGGAGTTCTGTGATAAGTGTAACCAATTAATAATTTTGTTTTTCATCTAGGTCTAGAGTTTTTGACAAATGTCTTAGTGATAGGCTATTATAAATTTGGAATTAACTACCGTAGCGATTTAGAGGGCCATTTAAATTATATTAAATGTAGAACATAACATTTTCCCTAATGAGACATAATTTAATGGATATTGGCAAACACCTAGCGTGCTAGCTAGTAATTTTTACTGTGCATGATAATTTATTTTGTGTGGCCTCCCAAGCTCTAAGACCACCAGCCGCCGCTGAAAGACATACGACATTTACTAGTATATTTTGTCCTGAGAGTTGTGGCTACTGTTCCAACAGCTGTAACAAGAAGCTTGTTATACATTTGAACGTGTGGTGTACCGGTCATGGGCGCCCGCAGAATTTTTTCCAGAGGGGGGTCAAGTTATAACTTTCATTTCATTACCCCCCCCCATTTTCGTTTAATTTCTTACTTGCTTCGTGAAATTCATTATTTGACTGGTCTGAAACCGTTGGATGCTTTATGGCAAGATTGGGATGAATGATTTGTTTTAGTTCACAGTTTTTGTCCATGGAAGTTCGCGTTTCTTCTTTTGTGATTCATTGTCATAAAGTTCAGTTCTTAAAAACACGTAAAAATAGCGGTATCACCAGGTATCGACAATAATATAAAATCAAGTAGTTCATTAAAATGCTAATGTAAATCCTGTTCGCCTATTTTCTAAATACGGTAACTGGAGGACATATTGTCAGATATTTCCAAATTTATTTATTTATAGGGTACAGAAAGTCCCAGTGAGCTGGTAGCTCAAGGGGGGACTGCCCTTTACAAATATGGCTTAGCAACTTATACTAGAATATATTAAGGTGGTAGGATCATTTATTCAGTCTTTATGGGTTCATCTATATTCTTCAACATATAGTTTCAGGAAGTACCTGCGTGCTTCCTTTTTGAATTTGTTTAAGTTTACAATTTGTCTCAGTTTAGGAGGTAAGTTGTTATAAGATGTGCTGGCTGAATAGGAAATACTTTTAATACCATATCTAGTTGTGTTTGTTGACTCCATGTATAACTGGTTTGCTGATCTTGTGTTATGGGTATGAATGTCTTTCCTGCATTGAAGTTCAGTATTAAGATTAATAAGACCTTGTTTATATTTAAACATAAATAAAGCTTCAGAGTATTTGAGCTGGCTTCGTAATGGCAATATGTTTGTCTCCTGAAATACTTGTACAGTTGGTTTCCTAAAATGGTAACCATACATGATTTTAATTGCTCTTTTTTGGAGAACTTCGAGCTCATTTATTGATTCCTGTGCACATTTACCCCATATTATGTTCATGTACATAAGGTGAGAATGAATAAGAGAGGCATATATGCTCCTTAAATGTTGATTGCTTATTCCATACTCCCTTAATCTTTTTAGAACACCAATTACACTAACAATTTTCTTTTTCACATTTGTGACATGTTCATTCCAACTTAAGTTATTGTCCAAAGTTAGGCCTAAATATGTGTATTGTTTCACCCTTTCGATGGTTACATTACCAATTTTAACTATGTTGCAAGTGCTTGGACTGTAAGCTGGTTTGTGAAATAGCATGTATTTTGTTTTTGAGCTACTTATGATTAATTTACTTTTTGAAAGCCATGTTGTTAATATATTTAGGTCCTTTTGCATATTCTGCATAATCGTTTGTTCACAGGCGCTCTCGTAAAGTAGAAATATATCATCTGCAAATAGAAATATTTTACCAGTAAACTCTAAATAACCTATATCATTAATAAAAATCAGGAACAGCAATGGTCCGAGCACTGTCCCTTGTGGGACACCGCATTTAATATCAGAGATGGACCCTTTAGTTTTATTAATATTAACATACTGCTTCCTGTTAGACAGGTAGTTTTTAAACCACTCAAAGGCTATTCCTCTAATTCCTGCATTTGATAGTTTACTTAGCAACAAGGTATGGTTAACAGTGTCGAACGCCTTAGCAAGATCTATAAATAGTCCTGCTGCTATTTTATTGTTATCTAATGCTTTATGTATAAGTGACACTACGTCAAATGCTACTGAATCAGTGCTATGTTTGGGAAGGAAGCCGTATTGATATTTGAAGAAAAAATTGTTTTTTGTTAGGAAATTCAGGACTTGTTTTTTGATTACTATTTCCAGTACTTTTACAAGTGAGGATAATATACACAACGGTCTGTAATTACTGGGGTTAGATACATCACCTTTTTTAAATATTGGTACCACTCTTGCTAGTTTACATTTATCTGGTATTACTCCTGTTTGCAGTGACAAGTTAATTATATCAGCAAGCAATGGAGCCAGATGATTGGCACATCTCTTAAGGAGTATGTTATTTATTCCATCATCTGTGTAATTCTTTTTATTTGCAAGGTTTTGAATGATTTGTTTAACTTCTGTCACATTTGTTGGTTTTATGAATAGTGAGTTACAGATCGTCTGGTTCAATTGCAAATTTGGGATCATTGGAGTACCAGTATCTTTAACCAAGTTTTCTACAACATTTATGAAATACATGTTAAATGCTTTACATATATCTCGGCTAGAGGTGTATTGTATGTTTTCATATTCAATTTCAACAATGTTTCGTGTATTATGAGGTTTGCCAAGTATTTGATTTACTGCCTTCCACATTCCTTTTATCGTATTCCCTTCTCTAATTACATTATTGTAGTATAACTTTTTCAGCTCTCTTTTCATTCTAGTCACATCCCTACTACATTGTGTGTACTCTTTAATGGTTTCAGTTGAAGGGTTTTTAGTTTTATTTTTTGCATACAAATTATTTTTTCTTTTTACCGCTTCCAGAAACTCCTGTGTTACCCATGGGTTGTGTGTACCTTTTACCTGTGGTTTTTGCTTAATTTATACTAGCTGTCTTAAGCCCATCACTAATGAAGTCACAAAGCTGATTATATGCTTCGTTGACATCAGTAGTTAGATTTGTAAATTTATTTTTTGAAAATAAATTGTTCAGTTTGGCATAACTTATTTTCGTAAATGTTTCTATATTGGAACGATTATTGGATTGCGTACTCACTTCTGGTTGTGATGAAATGTCTAGAATTAAAATATTATGATCACTAAGGTCACACATATCATTATACAAATAGAAATTATAATTATTGGCAAAGTTAGAATGTATATGGTCAATTAAAGTTGAAGAAGTAGGTGTTATTCTTGTTGGCAGTTTTGTATTGCATGGATAAAAATTAAAGCAATTCAGTAAAGACGAATAGGCCCTGTAAATAATGCTGTCTTTTAGAAAATCTACATTATCGTCTCCGATAAGTAGTGTGTTTGATTTGTTAGTATTGCAAAGTATGTGTTCAAGGTGAAGCATAAATTCATTTGCATTACTCTCCCTTGGATTATAGTAAGCAATAACATTATATCTTCTGTGTTTCTGAAATATTTCGATTTGTAGTATACTGTGATAACTGTTAATGGTGTTAATAACTTTGGTCGCCCATTTTCTAGATATATAAATTGACAGACCTCCTCCAGTACCGATTCGTGTTACATGGTGTGAGTCAAAGCTGGGAATGTTATAATAGTGTGTTTCTTGGTCTGACAACCAATTTTCTGTTATGACTATTAAATCTATTTCTAAAATCTCGTCAATAAGGAGCATAATATCCTCGAACTTATTCCTAATAATTCGTGCATTGATGTAGATACATTTAAATTTTGAATTCAAGATCTGATTTTTAGTCTGTACATTATAGTTTTCTATAGAATCACAATGAATTTCGACAGAGCTTAATGTTTCGTTGTGTTTATAGTCGTCTCCGTCCATTTAATATATATGCAACTTTTGGTGTGTGATACCTGCAGCACCTATTGTCCGTATTTTTTCTCGAGCTGGGCGATCTTCGGTTCACCGCCGATGAGTGTGCTTGGATCATCTCGATCTTCCCGAACATAAATCTTGCAGTCTCTTGTCCAGGTTCCAAATATCTTCCCATTCTGCTTCAGGATCCGGCATCTTCTTGCAATATAGTCGTTCCTGGGTGATAGGTGGTCATTTATAAAAATATTGCGTGATGGGCAATTCAGTCCAATGTCCTGGGTTGTTAGAACTCTCTTCTGAATTCTCGCATTCACTATTTCATCCTTCTTCCACCTGTTGGTGAATTTCACCACGATTCGCCCCACGTCTCCACCTCTCGCCGTCAAACGATGGGCGACATCGATGTCACGGAGTCCCAACTCAACCCCCAATGCCCTGGAAGCTTGGATCACTAGGTCGTACACATTTTCTTTCGGCATTTCTGGCATTCCACTAAATAGTAAATTATTCCTACGTGTGTACTGTTTGAGGTCTTCTGACCCATCTAACGCTTGCTTTGTATCACTGCTGATACTTGCCACCGACTTTTCCAATTCTAGTGTTCTTTTTTTAATCTCATTTGTGAGATTTTTGAAATCTTCAAATTGTTCGTTAATGAATTCCGTGGCTTAATTATTTTCAAATCCTTCATGAAAGTGTTCCTTAGACTTCACCCGATTGGAAGATATACGTATTTCACATTCTTCTTTATTGGTAGGTTATTAGATTAATTCTATTAGGTAGTAATAATTAAATTAAATTTAGTGTAATTTGGTGTAAACATCTAGGCTCACTTAGATCTCTAGTATGACGACAGTCAACAGTGTTAGTATCTCGTCAGGTTGTGTAACCGTAACGGATTTATGCTCGTCGTGCAAAATAAAAGTAAAAAATGCAAATAAAATCATCACAAGATCTCAGGTAAAATTGAATGAGGAGAAAAGTGAAACCGATTGTCGTAATGTAGGCCTACCGCTACCGTCATGCGAATGTCATAACCTGAGAAACGAACTGTCCTCAAAAGACGAAATTATAAAGCTGCTAAAGGAAGATATTGCTAAGTTAATGGAAGAGTTGAATAAATTAAAAGGAAACAGAGGGGAAAGCAAGGAAACTTGGTCGACAGTGATTGCTGGTAAGGTAAGATTGAATAAGCCTAGGCCTATAAATGGAGTACATGTAACTGAAATTCCCGTCTCAAATTCATTTGGAGTGCTTGTCGAAGAAAATGATGACTTTCCTCAAGAAGAAAAGAAGAAAGTGATAAAGAGAAAATCCAGGAAGATGCGGATATTTGCGGATAGCCACGGGCGAGATGTAGCAGCAAGCGTTTTGGAGAGAAGCCGAGAAATGGAGGTCACTTCGACAGTGAAGCCAGGAGCTCAGATTGCAGAAGTCACGAACGGGATGATAGGAGAGTGTGCGTCCCTTACTGCAAAGGACTACGCAGTGATCATCGCTGGAGCAAACGACGTCTATAGAAATGAGAGTAAAAAGGTAATCAAAGATTTAAAGGGTACATTGCCATCCATGCAAAAAACAAATGTCATTATTGTAAACATTCCGCAGAGACACGATTTAATTCCCAAGTCATGTGTAAATATAGAAATAGAGGCTACAAATGGAAAAATTCATAAAATTTGTAAGAGTTTTCCAAATGTCCAAATTGTAGATGTAAGTAAATTAGACAGGAAGTTCCACACTCGGCATGGCCTACACTTAAATAGATTAGGAAAAGAGTATCTTAGTGATGAAATCTGCAAAATTGTAAATTCAAATGGTAAGAATAATTCGACAGTAATATCATTAGAGTGGAAGCAGGGAAACTGGTAGAAGAAGCCAAACGTGAGGTTTGGCATTCACATCTTTTGAAGTCAAATTTAACGGAGTGCAACAATGGTATTTCGGATTTGTCTAGCAACAATAATAATAACAATTATGATAATAATAATGTAAATAAATCACCAACACAAGCTTGCAAAAGTAACAAATTTAAAATTTACCACCAGAATGTCCAGTCTCTTTATAATAAAATTGATTACATAAATCTAATGCTTAAAAATGAACTTAAAGACATCTCAGCACTATGTATTTCAGAACATTGGCTGAAAGAGGAACAACTTGAATTAATTCAATTCCCAGGGTTTATACAAGCTAGTAAATACTCTAGATCTAATATTAGCCATGGTGGTACTTGCATCTTCTTAAGAAATAATTTAGATCATGAACAGATAACAGCTTATGATTATCTAATTATGGAACAGGATTTTGAATTCTCTGCCGTAAAAATTCAGCAGTTTAAGTTAATAATTGTATGCGTATACCGTTCTCCGTCAGGAAAGTTTCCTCTATTTATAGATAAACTAGAATTGTTACTCAATAACATGAGCAAAGTAAATTTCGATATAATAATTTGTGGGGATGTAAATGTGGATTTCTTAAAACTTGATAGAAATTGTGAATTATTAAACCAGTTACTAATTTCCTATGGACTGAAACCTACAGTAAATACACCAACAAGAATAACAAAATTTAGTAAAACCACTCCTGATCAAATTTTTATAAATACAGATAAATATCACCATTCAATAGAAGTCTATTGTCCGGGTTTTAGTGACCACCATGGACAAATACTGAGTTTTGAAGTATCCGAAGTAATCAATAATAATGATAATGGAGTAAAATCAAAGTGCAGGTCATTCACTGAAGCAAATGTTACATATTTCAATGACTTATTAAATAAGGAAACATGGTCAGAAATTTATGAACTAGAAAATGTAAATGATAAATTTAATGCATTTAACAGTACCCTAAAACACTATTTTGAAATAGCATTCCCCTTTAAACGAAGAACTGTTCAAAATAACAAAACTAGCAATTGGATAACAACAGGGATTATAAATTCATGTCAAAGAAAGAAATGTCTACACAAATTATATAAACAATACCACACAACACCTGAATTCAATTTATACTACAAAAAATACACTAGCATATTAAATAAGGTAATAAGACTAGCAAAGAAAATGCATAATGATAATTTTATTTCCCAATCATCTAATAAAAACAGGGCTATGTGGTCCGTAATAAAGAAAGAAACTGGAAAATATGCTAAAATACAAAGGAACATTACACTGACCAGAAATAATAAAGTGATTAATAATCCAGAGGAAATAGCAAACACTTTTAATGACTATTTTCTGGAAATTCCGCAAAAATTATTAAATAAATCACAGGTAAATACACTAAATTCTAATAATAAAATAAATATATGCAGTGATTCTTTATTTATAAATCATGTCACAAGTGAAGAGGTAAGAATAGTTATAAAAGAGCTAAAAAATAAATTCTGTGCTGGCATTGATGGCATCCCTGATGCAATTTTAAAGAAATGTGCCGAAAATATAATAAATCCACTTACGCACTTAATAAACAGTTCAATTCTCTCAGGAACTTACCCGGATATTTTGAAGTTATCAAAAGTAATTCCAGTACACAAAAACGGTTCAAAAGATGAATTAGATAACTATCGTCCTATTACCTTACCAACTGGTATTGCAAAAATTGTGGAAAAAATTATGTATAAGAGACTGATAAGTTTCATAGAAAAAAATAAAATATTATCAAACTCACAACATGGATTTAGAACGGAAAAATCTACACAGACAGCAATTTACGAATGTAGTAATAGTATACTGAAATTAATTGACAATAAGGAACATGTAACTGGCCTATTCTTGGATTTATCGAAAGCATTTGATGTAGTTGACCATAAAATCCTCCTTACCAAACTAAATCAATATGGTGTTAGAGGTCTAGCTAATAAATGGATAGAGTCTTACTTAACAAGGCGTAAACAAATAGTAAGCTTGAGACACAAGGATGATGGAACCAAATTACTTAATGAAACATTGTCCAATGAGGGAATTATTGAATTTGGAGTACCCCAGGGATCGGTTTTGGGCCCACTACTCTTTCTTCTATATATCAATGATATAACACAGAACGTTCATTCACATAAGGAAATTTTGTTTGCGGACGATACAACACTCGTAATAAAAGGTGAAACTAAACAGGTCATACAGCAGTCTGCTGACTCCGTTACAGGAGAGTTAACCAAATGGTCACAAGATAATCGCCTCATAATAAACTATAAAAAGACAGTATGTCTAAATTTCCACACTATACAGAATAGGAATCCTGCGATGCCCAATATAACATTAAATGGTCATCAAATAGAAAATAAATCAGAAACAAAGTTTTTAGGACTATGGATACAACAAGACTTGAAATGGAATAAACATATACAATATCTGAATACTAAACTGAACTCGATGTGCTTTGCGTTACGTATTTTGAAAACCTGCACTAGCATGCACACATTAAGAAATACTTATTTTGCTTATTTCCATTCATACTTAAGATATGGGATCATATTTTGGGGTATGTCGCCAGATGTACTAAGCACGTTTAGGATACAAAAGAGAGCGATTAGAATTATGGCAAATGTAAACTCGAGAGAATCATGTAGACCTCTGTTTAAAGATTTAAACATTCTCCCACTGCCCTGCATATATATCTTTGAAAGTATTATGTTTTTTAAAAAGAATTTAATGAATAAAGATGTTTTTCTTAAAACAAACAATGATGTTCATAGGCATAACACAAGACAAAATCAAAACATTCATATTTCACACACACACACAAGCATATATCAAAAAGGAACTTTTCACACTGGAGTTAAATTATACAATAAACTACCCCAGTATATAAAACTGGCCCCAAAAATAAAAACCTTTGATAGAATGTTGAAAGCTTATCTGCAGTGCCATTGTTTTTACTCAGTAGTTGAATATTTTAGCGTATAGGAGTGATGGAATCTATAACTATATTTTACTTTTTTAAATTAATTTTAATACCTAGCTGTATGTTGTTGTATTTATAGAATTAAGTTTTCATATTATGATAATAGAGTGAGGTGTAAATAGTTGTGCAATAAGATTGTATCTATTAAGATTTGCTATTATAATAAGTTATAAATAGTTATAATCTTAGTAATATATACCTGTTAGTTCTTTTATTTTATGCATGTAAATTCTGACGTGTCCTATATCAAAAATGTATTGAATGCATGTATTTGATCAAATGGAATTAATAAAAATCTATCTATCTATCTATCTATCATTTACTGACAACTGAATCTTTTCTGTCACCTCCTTCACCAAGTCACATTCACTGAACTTGAGTGGAGGGTGACAATCCTCGCGATTGCATTTCCACAACTTTTGCGGATCACTTTTTACAGACTCGTAGGCTTTCTTCGAAAGTCTTGTGCATTCATTGTGGAAATTACGCCCACAATCCCCTTCACAACTGACGAATTCTTCGCAATTTTTCACTTTTTTCCCGCACGGAGAACAAACGTTACTAGCCATAGCCGCCGTCTTTGAGTTAAATTAAAATGTGGAAATATACCTACATATGAATCTGCCTAATAATTCAAATAGCACTGTTTCCAAATATCTAGTTTACTGGCCGTTACATCTGATCCATCACGTTTTTCCTCTTAACAATCTATCGAGAATACTTCGCATTGCCCTTCTTAGCATAATGAATTGTGCGAAGTGATAAATTTGTATTGTACGTTACTCGTAATTGTGACGCCCGTAGTTTTAGCAAATTTTCGTTTTAGAAAGAAAATATCTCCTTTGATTATTGCTGACCGTTAAGTAAAATATATAAAACTCACACAAAAATTCGTACTTAAGAACATAAATATTCCTTGAGTTAAGAGCCTGCCAATGTCTGTTCTGTAGATTTCTTCTTTCAGAAGCACATCACTATCAATCCCCCTTTGAACTTTGGCTTATCACCTAATTGATCTACAGTATATTGAATTATAAATTTCAGCTCAATTAAATTAGGATTAAATTATCTTCTCCGCTCATATAAGTCGGCTACATGTTAAGTATCAAAAATTGCCTTGCAAGAAGATTCCATTGGAATAATATAGCCTACAACATTACGAAGTCTATCAGTATTGAATTCACCATTTTGTCTCAACTGATCTACCGTCTACATTCGATTGACAGTGCGAATCTCAGTCGCTTTGATAACGGCACAAAAACACCGCAGAACTATTTAACTATTAGCCTGCAAATTGCTTCGATCGTAGAAGATTTAACACTATAGGTTAAGAATCTACAACAATGGTAGATTGCTGTTCATTTGTAGCAATAATTGCTCTGTTCTCAAGAAATGGACCACAGTACTATGGCACACCTTGAATAAAAATATACGGCATTTCGCAGCACGAATAACGATCGCAGTAAGGCAGAACGACGCAAAATTAGACGAGTGTACAACACAGTCAAGCCCTACCCACAATGCACAGTGGGCATTCGGTAGTTGGTAGTTGACAGTCGGCAGTCGCGGCCGTCCCCGTGCATATTACCCATTTAAGATTTGATTGCCGCTGAGCATGGCTGCGCCACCGTTTGTTCATTATTGTAGCATGAGCCCCGCGGGGTAAAGAGGACACAGTGATGACACAGTGCAGTCTGCACAAAAGTCAAGCAGCATTGCGCGTGCTACCTGTCTGAGAAGCACAGATAAGCGTCATGTCACCACGGACAGCTACTGGAGCTGAGTCATATCCTAAACGCACAACTGTATCTGCCAACGAAGCAGAGTGCCGTGTAACACACGTAAACAGAGAATAGTTTCCATCTCGACCGCCGACAATCAATTCGTGAAAGGGTAATGATACTACAGGCACCATTCACAACATGCAGTTGCAGTCTCCAGCTGGCAGTTGGCAGCCTGTGGTCGACAGTCGATAATTTCATCTTTGACTGCCAACTACCCAACTGCAGCAATGTAATAGCCAATTAGAGCAGATCAGAAACTGTCGTCACGTTGTTGTTCTGTGTCGTGTACAAAGAGGATGTAAGTGAAGTACCTTCGCAACCCGTACCTTTGTAATCAATACACGGTATAAAAAATATTCCGTACATCTCCAAATCATCCATACTGCAAGTTTTGAGGTTATCAACAACGCCCCTGTGCACAAGGAATAAAAGAATGTCACTGTAGTATTTACTCCTAGCAGTCGTTAAGACTGCGCATTTTGAATGGCTAGGTTGTCAACTACCAATTTCTGACTGCATCTGCCGACTGCCAATTAGTCTACCAGCTACCGACTGCCGACTGCGCGTTGTGGATCGACCTTCAGGGCCGTACTTAGGGCTCCTGGAGCCCCTGGGAAAAATATAAAAATAAATAAAAAATCTTTGCTACCCCTGACTTAAAATATGTAGATTTATTCAAGTTTCCTTAACATATGGAGCTGTTTCTTCACTGAGTGTGTATTTAACTATGAGTGGCAAACACTATAAATATGTGTTTACTAAAATTACAAATTGAAAGAAAACTTAGTCTAATACAAAGAATTTACATTACTTTTTTTAAAGACACCATACACAGCCAATTGCCAAAAACAACGGGTGAGTTAGCCGTGGTCGTTGCGGCGTGGCTTCAGGCAGTCGCTCACATCAGAGAGGCGAGGAAGTTCGAATCCCCCCGCCGGCAACCTTGAAGATGGTCTTCTTTGGTTTCCCATCTTCCTTTCAGGCAAATGCCGGGGTTGGTCCCCAACTATAGGTCACAGCCACTACCTTCCAATTCCTCGTCCTTACATTCTCACTTTCCTACCCAGACAACACTCCATACGTGACGGTACTTGTAGCTCACCCCATGGGTGTCCTCATAGAAGCAGCTACAAACTCTGGCGAGCCGAACATGTCCTCGGACTCTCCCGGTACTAAAAGCCATGCGTAAGAAAAGGAAAAAATAAATAAATCATCCAGCAATTATTTAAAATAACAAGGGGATTCCTTCAGTCCAATTTTACTTTCAAGTCACATTCAAAAGCAAGAACACCAAGATGACTAACACAATCCCGTTTTGAGTGTCCTTAAATAATCAACATTTCAAATGTGCGACAATGAATAATTTCTCTTCTGTGTGTGTTGGGGGTTAAACTTTAATAACTTGGCGTTTAATGCCCAAGCGGATTTGTACAGTTTTCCAGATTATTTTCCGCCCCTAAAACCTGCCCTGTTTGTTCCCCCGTAATTACGGGCTTGAATAAAGTAAATGACCCTATATTTTAAGCGCGACCTTAAGGGACCAGTGTTTTACTTGTCAGCAAGGAAAACCTCGTTTTAGGGGCTGAAATCCGCTATCGGTATTGCAATGTATAAAAATATCTCCAGAACGTGCTTTCATATCGTCAGTGCCAAAGTGAGGGGGCGAAAGTAGTAGCCAGCCTAACCACTTTTGATAGTGTTGAGTAAACATATGGTATTTACACTAAGCATAACGATATTGAAAAATGGAGCTATGTTTCCAATGATGTTCTAGTGCATGACAGCATTAGAACCATATATTTGTGAATATAAATACATATTATGTCAGCAGCATTAAAGAAGTTTTTTATTGTAACATTTGTTAATTGATTATCAGAAATTTCAATTTATGAAATAAACTGGTGACAATGACCGATCGAATATCAACATTCTCGGAATTCCAGGGGGGGGGGGGGCACGGTCCCACCTTGCCCCTCCCTGCGGGCGCCCATGGTACCGGACGAAGTATTCTTTTATAGTAAAACATTGTGCTGTTAAATTGTGATTCGTGGCCGTGTGGCGCATTAATTGTGGGCGAAGTGTTTATAGAATAAGCGCTTTTGAAGAGCATACAGTAGCACAGCTAAAAGAGTGAGCTCTTGGCGTTTTTATAGTTACTGTGTTTAATCATAACATAATTATAGGTGTATGTTTGGAGAGGAAGTGCGTTTGAAATTCAGTTATGTTATAAGTAGAGCTGGGATTTTTATGTAATATCAAGTAGCGTAATATGTACATAAATATGTAACAAAAGGCACCAAAATATGTAGATTGGGCATCATATAATTAATATAAACTTACCATTTTATCAGTTACAGCACACTAAACACGCTTTATATTACATTTTGTAGCACGGTGAACAATTTTGTATTTTTCAGTGTTCTTTGGAGTCATATTATATGAATATATCACACACATATTCAATAGAAACTTATTATTTTCATAACTCAAAGCACGTTTATTCATTACATTTTGCTGCACAGTGAACTATTAAGTATTTTTCAATGTTCTCTGGGGTCATAGAAAAACGTTTGTCACTTAGGATGTTCTTATATGCAGAGAAAGATCTTTCAACATCACATAATGTAACTGGGGCTAATTTTAGGAGAGGAATTTTCGCTGGAGAAATGTCCTCGGGAGGATCAACGTCATCTCCATTTAGAATTCGGCACACACTGTGAAATGTTGAATAACCAGGATTTCTCTTCAACACTTTTTGCAATTTACTCAATACACTTGCACCAGTTTCCCCATGCACATCATCCTATCATCCTCACAAATACCTGTCAATCATAATTACCTTACAGACAACAGCTCCACATTAAGTGTGAAACTTCAATTCAGCAATTTATTTTATATAAAAACAGGAAAACTCTGAAATATATAATTTTATGTAATATCACTAAGAATATGTAGAATACCCACAATTATGAAAAAATATGTAAAATATGTAATTACATAGAAATCCCAGCTCTAGTTATAAGTATAAGTACGAGTATGTAGAGTGAGAGGTCGTTCTTTAGGTATATAGTATTTAAATCTTTTCTTATACCGGTAGTGTGAAATAATAGTGTTCCCTCCAAGGCGTGTTTTAACATGGAACCGTCCACAGATTTAGTTTGTATTTTAGGAGAAACTCCGTTTTCTAAATGGAAGGTGGAGGATAAAAAATAAATTTTATCAAGCAATCCACCCCAACCACTTTTGAGATACCAGATTTCATCCAAACTAGAAGACCCAATACCAGGAGCGGCCGGTGATATTGGACTCAAGGACGCCGCCCTCCCACCCTCCCACCCTCCTCCCTCCTCATTAGCCATGATGTTCTCTCTCCTCGCAACTAATGTTTTGCCATCGTGACAAAATATTTGTAGTTCCTCTCCTAGTCGGTAGAGCGCACCGGATGCTCGTGAGGACTCATCAAAAATCGCCCGCTTTGTTATTTACGTTGTCATGGCAACGAATACCTTCAGTTATCCCCTGTCCATCCTCTCACGCGCTACGTCACGAAGTGTGTGGACTCAGTCATCTTGAGTCTGATGCAGCCACTGCCTGCCCATTCAACGATTACGGCATTGGTTTATTTGTACCACGGCCGCCTGCGTACAACCTCGTTTCCAAATATTGGCGCTAGGAAGCAGCTCCAAGTCACTGTGGCAGACATAAGTTTTGTATTGATGTTAATGGCGAAGTTGGAATGTATTCTGAATGATTTTATAATGTAGTACTGCTGCGTGCCCTTTTGTAAATCACAACTGGGCAAGTTAGAATACCGGGGAAGTTCATGAGATACAATTCACTGTGTGAGAAGTGGTTACGTGCCATTTCTAGAGAAGGTGACAAGAGAGGACGCAAATGGTTACCTTCTGATCGCTCCGTTGCTTGTAGTCTTCATTTTCTTCCTGAGAGCTTCAGATCACATGAATTATTATCAAATTGGTTACAACTAGCGGGATGTGGGTTGGCGGCTATGGGACCCCAGCTGAGTTTCCTTGAGCTGAGCTCCTCTCTTATATCTTTCATGTCAACTCTTACCCCAACGTTATTAGGGTATCGGAGGCCAGGGATGTCTTTCATTTCCCTGCCTTAATTGGCTCTTGTCTTTTTATTTCCTGATGCCCTAATTTTTGTAGGATCAGACCTCATTTTGCCCTTTTTCCTGCCTTCTTTAAGAGGCCCTAAAGGAGGTAGGGTGTGTGTTGTCCCACCAGGCACGGTGCACCTTAGATATCGATACACCCTCAATGATGGAGATAATTGTTGTTTAAAGGGGTGAAATAATTAGGTCATCTACCCTTAGTGGTTTAGGTGATGGTGAGAAATTATGATGAAATGAAATCTACAGCTAGGCTTAACTAATTACTGACTTACAACTAACTTATGTACTAGAAGAAGAAAACGACAATAATAAAAGAAAGAAACGAATAAGGGAAATAAATGACGGAAAAGAAATGCCCTCCATCTTCGAAGGGCAGATAACCTTGCTGTTCATCCCCTTATAACAAGAATCAATCTTCGACGAATGAGTATTGAGGTACTTGGAAACTACTAGAGCCATTAAAGGCAGTTAGAAAAGGGAAAGAGGAGAGGGTCCACCCCAAAGTCAATGCAAAAAGGAGAAAATGGATCTCGCTCTGGAACACATCACGGGCGCCAACTCCCGAGCTCAAAAGCTGAGCTCTTGAAGGTGTAGCCCTATCCAGGGCGCACCTCGTGTGGTGGAGCTTCACACACCCTGCCTCCTTTAAGGCCTTGTGTAGAAGGCATTAGTTGTTATGAAACTAAAAGAAGAGGGCTGACCCCTCGAAGAATGAGGGTATCAGGATAGATGATATGAGGGTCAGTTACGGCAGGAAAATGAATGACTCCCTAGACTTTGGATGATATAATGCTATTCGGGTTGGAAGAGAACAAGAGTCGACTAATGGAGGTCGACAGGTAGATGACATAGAAGAGCCCAGCTCAAGTGGAAATAATAACCGCCTCTGCTGGGGTCCAATTGTCTCCAACCCAAGTCCCACTAGGCCTAGTTGTGAACCCTTGTGGTAGGGATACACCCTCAAGGGCTCATGGCTAGTGAGGTTGGGAATTTGCGACCCTGATGGATTCCTAAGCTGGGTCCGGTATTCTTCTTTTTCCAGTGACTGGGAGCAAATAATTTTAATACCTTTGTTACTTCTTAAAAAACAATAGTGCCTAGTCCAAAGGAAATAAGGAAATCAAGCTTCAAAAATATGTGTGAAGAAAAAACACAATTCATGTATGAAATCGTCTCTGTCAATTACTGGAAAAGCATCACAAAAAGCGGTTCACATCTTAAATGGTTGAGTCCCCCCTCGGTAAAATTCACGAGCCGCCACTGCCCAATACACATATTCAAAATGTATACGTTTACTGCACACGAGCGTGTGTTGGGCTGCACCGAACTTACACCCCACGAGCCGCCGCTGAAATGAAGTATCTCAGACGTTAATAATATTTTCCGTACGAATTTAAGAATACATGTTACTTAAAAATATGTTTTAGTCCTTCTACATAGCCTACTTTCTAAAACGATAACATAATACAAATTCACAAATACAACAAAATCTCTTTCATTTGAGTACATTATTAACGAGTTTGCCATTAAGAAATCTATGTAAATTTGAACAACAAGATTACGTGGGGTGAGTTGTTTTAGAGAAGTTTGTATATTTTTCAACAAATGAACCAGTAATTAACTACATTTTGTGTAATTTCATTTCACCGTGTAGGACGACTTAATTAAAATTGAACACAGTTCTTCAATTACGAACAAGATAGTAATTAGTATTAAAATATAAAAATATGTGAAAAATAGTGATCACTGATCTCCAAGAACAAATTAATTAATGAAGTTTGAAACCCATTTCATTTTTAACGAATCTTAAAAGAAGTAAAAAAAACAACAAGTAGATAACTTATTTCATTATATAATTTATTATGTAAAGCATTAAAATTGTAGTTTTATATAAACTAAAGAAGGATTACAAAAGACTACTATCGGTAAAACGTAAGGAATATTTGGAAAAAGAGGCGATAAAAATAGTGGAGGAAGCCATCAATGACCCATTTGTAGCACTGAACCATAGAAAAACACATGGCTTTGGAAAATTAGAAATGGCTGAATGGGAAAAACACTCCCGGAACATATTAAATGTAGACGGAGATGTCAGCAATCTTGAACCAAATAAAATGGGAACATACCGAAATGAAACCAACCCGTTCACATCGGAGGAGGTAGAAGAAGCTATCATGTCACTCAAAAACAATAAGGCCATAGGACCTGACGGGATTTGTAACGAACACGTGAAAGACTCAACAGAGATGTTGCTTCCGGCAATCTCAGACGTAATGAACCTCTGTCTACATAAATGTAGCATCCCAACAGCATGGAGAATCTCAACTATTAAAGTGCTGTTCAAGGGTAAAGGCGATCAATCAGATCCAAACTCCTACAGAGGGATCGCTATCGAAAAGAACATGATGAAGATACTGACAAAACTCCTCGCTAAACGGATCACAGTAGCAGTAGACCAAACTCCCAGATGAACAGTTTGGATTCCGTAAAGGACGGAGCACTCTCCACGCCATTAACAACCTACTCAATTACATTGAAGAAACCCTAAGACATCCTAGTGGCAAATTTCACGTAGTATAACGGGCGAAAACAACAGGCTCACGACACTGATAAGCAACATTCTGACCACAAATTATATACAAATTGATGACCGTGTCGCAACTTCGAATTTGTTAACACAAACCAACGGTGTATTACAAGGAGGCCCACTCAGCCCCCTATTGTTCAACATTGCAACGTACGTTGTGGTGACGGCAACTACGTTAGGAACGGAAAATGTTAAAATATACCTATAAGCTGACGATATGGTCATTGGTTCGAGTTCCGTACATGGAGTGCAAAAAGCCATAACAAATCTCGACATTTGGGCAAAGGATAACAAGATGAAAATTAACACAGAGAAAACAGTAAAAATGACGTTTCGGAAAGGTGGCAGAGAGGCCTCGGGAGACAGGATATACCTAGGATTGAATCCCCTCAAGATAGTAAATACATTCACATACTTAGGATTGACAATGCAAACAACAGCTAGAGCCTACAGAGTCCACATCAAGTCTCGTGCAACGGCGGCAACTAAAGCCATATATGACATTAAATCACTCACGAAGCTCTCTTTGGGAAATGCTATGGGATTATTTGATGCGAAAATAGCGCCCATCGCCACATACGGGATAGAAATCATCTGGGAGAAACTGACCCTGGCGGACTTCAGGACGCTCGAGGCAGTGAAGTCGTGCTTCCTAATAAAAGCTTCCCTGGGATTATCTAAATATGCAAAATCTAGACTAGTGTACGAACTTGCCAAGGAGAACTTCTCCATTGAGGACCTATGGACGAAGAGAGGGCTACCATCTACGGACGCCTGGACAAAACTAATGCATGGGAGAGTGAAGAAGAGAGATGAAATCTGGCTCGAATTTTACATAACGGAAGCCATGACGAATAGGGTATGGACTGACACCAATCAAGACCTACGACACTTCGTCAACTCGATGGCGGTACATGGGGACCACCATAAACTGTGCGTCACAGAGTACTTTCATGACATAGTCATATCCTGTACTTGTAAATTATATGGTAAACAATGTAGTCGGTACCACGCAATCACATGTAAGAACCGGGATCCTTCCATTGTGAAATTCTGTGAAGGTATATATACTAATGTTTATTCACCTTTATTAACCCTATGCACAATTTGTGCGCTGTATTTTCAATAATATAAACTAAATGAACTTTATGTTTAAAAAAGTTGAAAACGCCAATGAACTCCTTTGTTGTATAAAACAAATGTATTAAGCAAATATCAACTATAGAGGGGGCGGCAAACTCTTAAATCCGGCCCTGCCTCGAAGTGTGTTGGGGTTAAACCCGGGGCACCAACCACATGCAGGTACTGGTGGACACATCGGGCAGTGTGTGCTCGTGCGTTGTCGTGCATCAGGCGAAATTCATCTCTGACAAATGGAGCAAATGGTACAACATGGTTTTCAAGGATTTCCATGATGTACCGGTCAGCTGTGAGAGTCCCATTCTCAATCAAGGCTAGTAAACTACAGATGTTGCCTCAATATGGAGCTCTTAGGCGAGGGGATCGCGGAGGGAAGGGAAAGGACGTGACGTCACACGTTTCCTCGTAGCGCGCGAGGCGCGAGATATGCAAGGAAAGTCAACTTTCCCACACATTATATTGTATGGATTGCAGTGGTTTAAACACGTGTTTTAACTTTTAAGCCCTTTTGTTTATAATCATGCCAGGCCAAAGATATGCTGTGGCAGTTTGTCACAGTTATTATAAAGTTGGAAATGACGTGTCGTTTTTCACGATGCCTAAAGACGCATGCCTTCGCAATCAGTGGATTGCTGCATGTAAGCGAAAAAATCATTGCAACCCTCAAACAAGTAGGATAAGTTCCCTCCACTTTAAGAGTGAAGACTTCGAATTAGAACACAGGGCCGAATTGCTTAATATAAAGCCAAGATTTCCAAGGAATCTAAAACCAAATGGTAAGTGAGCCTAGCTGGCCTACTCTTAAGTTTTGATGACCTGCTAGGATGATTTTAAAGCTGTTAATATTTTTGACATATTTCGTACATGGTATCAGGGGCGTATATACAATTTTTTTCGAGGGGGGGGGGGGAGGGGGTGACTATCGTGGAAAATTGTGTGTACTTAATGAATTTTCTATTATAGCCTATGGAGTATGAATGGAAAATATCTAAATGGGCTACTTTTCAATTTACTAAGCAGAAAGGTAAACACTCATTTTCTTTTCCAAATTGATAACTATTTCTTAAAAGTAGACTACTGTGAAATACATTGTATGTTGTACCCAAGTTGGCTTTTTCGGGGGGATATGGAGCCCCCTCAGCCCCCCCCACCCATTATATACGACCATGCATGGTATTTTGATTTTGGACAAGATGGAAAATTTCGTAATTCTCTTTGCATTGGTAAAAATCTTTGCAAATTGTAATAAATATGAACACTTTGATATACCTGTTTGTTAAGTTTTATTAATCTTAACTTAACACATACCGGTACATGATGCGTATCAGACATCTACCAAAGAATACAGAAGAAACAAAGACAATTAACTATGGCTGAGCCATAGAGATCAAGGAGTCTATAAAAAGGAAAAGCCATATCATTCACCCCCACCTAATTGATAAGTATAGTCCTTGAGGTAAGGGGGAGGGCGACGGATTCTAGTGCTCCGCCTAGGTTGTTGGCCTGGAGAAAGTGTAACTGGACTCTCTGTCGACCCCTGAGATTCTGGATAAGTCAGGAATCTGGTGCTTCGCCTAGGTTGCTGGTCAGGAGGAGAAGTCGCAACTGGACTTCCTAACGACCTCTGGAATTCTGGAGAAGTCAGGACGTGGGGAGCCAGAGTCGAAGATTCCGATGATCGAGGAGGAACCATTGATGTTGAAGGCCAGCGATGTCCAAGAGATATGTTGGAATGCTGCTGTTACCTCCCTTTCTTCATCCCATTCTTGAGAAATGTTGCCTGGAGAAGGTACTGGAGCCAAGTCTCTAGTTGAAACGGTAGTCTCCCGTCCATCAGCAAGTTGTACGTGAGCGTACTCGGGGTTCGCTTCAACAAGAGTGACCTCTTGGACAAATGGTTCATACTTTGAATGCCTGGTATGATTCCGCAGAAATACAGGTCCTGGAGTCAATAACCATGAAGGGGTTGCTTGTCCGTAAGTCGATCTCCGTTGGTGTTTAAACATACGCACATGGGGAGTTTCGTTTGTTGCGGTACAAAGTAATGACCTGATAGAATCGAGGGTAACATCTAAAACTTTTTCCCACTGTCGGATATCCAATTGTCTTGATTTAATGGCAAGCTGTATAGTTTCCCAGACAATGCCTACGTATTTTTCTGCCTGACCATTGCCTCTGGGATTATACGGTGTCGTTCTGCTCGTCGCTACCCCAACAGTCGTGAGATATGACTTCAATTCTTGGGACTTGAAGGCAGAACCTCGATCTGAATGAATATAGGAAGGAAATCCAAAAATTGAAAAAAGGATTTTCAGTTTTGATATAACGGTGGAGGAAGTAACATCCGTACAGCGAAAAGCAAAAGGATATCTGGAATATTCATCTACTAAGATGAGGAGGTATCGGTTTCTGGAAGTGGATGGAAGAGGTCCCTTGAAATCCATGTTTATTCGTTCAAATGGATGGATAGCTTTGATGAGACTTCCCTCGTGTTGGATAAATCTGGGTTTTAGCTCAGCACAGACTTTACACGCTGATATAACCTTCTTTATATCCTCCAACGAATAGGGCAAATTCTCGTCAATCCCGGATGACATAAGGCTTCATGAATGTTCTTAAGTCGTAATCCATAGCACTGGGAAGCCGAACAGATTCTGGATAAAGCATCAGCTGCTTCGTTGTGTTGTCCAGGTCTGTAGATGATTTCATAGTCAAAACATGAAAGTTCCAATCTCCAACGCAGTATCTTCTCATTCTTTACCTTGCCATGACGCCTGCTGTCGAACATGAAGGCCACTGACTTCTGATCGGTGATGAGGCGGAAATGTCTTCCTAGTAAATAATGCCTCCATTTCTTGACAGCTTCGATAATAGCCTGAGCTTCCTTCTCCACAGATGAATGTCTTTGTTCTGACTTGTTGAGGGTTTGTGAAAAAAAAGCTACAGGCCACCCATTTTGTGACAGGGTGGCTCCAATAGAATGTTCTGAAGCATCAGTCTCCACGGTGAACATAACCTTCTCATCTAGCTGAGACGAGTGCGTTTTTCCACACCTTCTTTCAGAGTATTGAACGCATCAGCAGCCTTTTCGTTTAATGGAAAGTGACCCCTCGATAGGATATGTATTTTCTGTGAAAATCTGTTAATGAAGTTTGAAAAATGTGCGAACATGCCCATTGCTTTTCGAAGAGAAGCAGTATCAGATGGAACTGGAAGTTCTCTCAAGGATGTGAGTCTGTCAGGATCTGGACGAATTTCATGATTGGAGATTATATAACCCAACAGCTTTATTGTACGAGCTGAGAAGACACTCTTCTTATCATTAATTGTCAAGCGATACTTTTCTACGGCTTTTAGGAATTTCTTCAGATTCATGTCATGTTCTTGCTGATTCTTGCCTCCTACTATGACATCATCTAGGTAAGCTGCTACCCCAGTGAGTTCTTCTTTCAGGATGATCGAATCAATAGTTCTTTGGAAACAGGGCACACCATTAGTTGGGCCAAATGGAATTCGTTTATACTGCCAAAGTTTACCACTAGCTTCAAATGCTGTGTACGGACGGTCCTCTTCGCAGATAGGGATTTGATTATAGGCGCTCTTTAAGTCGATAGCACTGAACACTTCATAATTTGCCACTTTGTTTACGATATCCTCAATGCGTGGAAGTGGATATGCATCTAGTTGGGTGTACTGATTTACTGTCCGAGAATAGTCGACTACAATGCGGCGCTTGTGGTTCTCGGTGTGGTTAACAAGAACCTGTGCACGCAATGGAGAAAAGCTTTCTTCTATGACATCTTCCTTTAAGAGTCGTTGAATTTCTTGATCAATGAACTTGGCATCGGAAGTTGTGTGACGTCGAGATTTAACAGCGATTGGTTTACTGTCTGGAGGGATGTTACGAACAAGTTGGACAGGTTCTACATTAGCCACTGTCAATCCGCAGATATTCAACGGTTCTTTGCTCCCACCAAACTTTATTTCTATGGATGAATGGCGACCAAGAATGTCGTGACCCAAAATAACGTCCGAGCATAGATCTGTCAGTATATTTAGCTGAACGTCTTCATATACATGGTCCTTGACTTTTAGATTGACTGAGCAAACTCTCTTAACAGATTAGCTAAGAGATGTTGAGGCCATTGTTACTGTGAGACTACTAGCACACACGGGGAGCCGGAGCTTCCGAACCAACCTCTCAGAAATAAAACTTGTAGAACTACCAGTGTCTACCAGAGCATTGGCTTTCGTTCCATTTAAGTGAATGGGAATTATTGCTTTTGCCAGACAAGATGGTGTGGAAGAGGCAGAAGATAAAACTGCAGTATGGCAATGGTAAGATTTTTGGGAACTATTCGGTTTGGCATTTCTACAAACTTTGGCGTAGTGACCAGTTTTCGAGCTTCTTCCTCTGTGGTGTTCAATCCGAAGATTGGTTTGTAGCAGCTTTCCATGAACTCCGGTCTGTGGCTAGTCTCTTCAAGTCCAAGTAATTATCACAACCTTTGTCGTGAATGATTTGTTTTATGTATCCCAGCCGTGGTCTACCTCTACAGTTCTTTCCTTCAACATTGCCCTCCAGTATTGTGTGCAAAAGACTTTCATGCCTCAAGATATGTCCAATCCAATTGTCTCTTCGGTGAGTAAGCATATTCCATAAACATGGCTTCTCTCCAATCCTCTTCAGCGTTTCTTCATTACTGATTTTGTCCACCCATGGAATTTTTAGTATTTTCCTGTAGCACCACATTTCAATGGCTACTATTCGTTTCTTATCAGCCAAGCTAAGAGTCCAGGTTTCACTACCATACAACAGTACGCTCCACACATATATCTTCACAAGACGTTTCCTGAGGCTCATACTAATGTTTTTGCATGTAAAGAGCTTTCCTTTCTTGTTGAATGCTATTTTGGCTTGGTTGATGCGGCTGACTATTTCTCTTCTACTTCTTCCATCTGCTGTTATTTTGCTACCAAGGTAAGTGAACTCCTGTACATTTTTCAGCTGTTCTCCATTTAAAGTACAACGAGGAGGTTCATACTGCCGGCTACAGAGAAGAACTTTGGTTTTCATTTTGTTGATATTCATGTTATATTTGTTAAATGTGGATTCCATTTCTGCTAATGCATAATTCAGATCATCTTCGTTTTCTGCCAGGACTGCGATATCATCCTCAAAGCGAAGCATGGTAATTCTTTCTCCTTGAATCTTGAGACCTCTATTGCTTTTTGGATGTATGCATTAAAAAGAATTGGTGAAAGCGAACAACCTTGCCGAACTCCTTGCTTAATGTTGGCCTCTGTTGTGGAATTTCTACATCGTATAACGGCTATCTCGTCTTCATACAATTTCCAAATTGTCCTCCTGTCCTTGTACTTAACACCCAGTTCTTTCAACACCATGAATAGTCTATTCCACTCAACCTTATCAAATGCCTTCTCCAGGTCTACGAAAGCAATGAATGTATCCATATCTTTTCTTAGTCGTTTCTCTATAATCATTCTTAAAGCTAGGATTGCTTCTCGAGTCCCTCTACCCTTCCTGAATCCAAATTGATCTTCTGTCAACTCCAACTCTACCTTTCCTTCAATGCGTTTCAAGATAATGCTGGTGAGTATTTTAGAAGCATGGGTTACAAGGCTTAATGTGCGATATTGGTCACATCTATGAGCAGATGATTTCTTTGGAATGGGCACTATGACACATTTCCTAAAGTCCGATGGGATATGTCCCGTGTTATACATTTCACAAATCAGATCAAATAGGGCTTTCTTCACATTGTCTCCAGTGGCTTTTATCAGCTCTGCTGGTATATCATCAACCCCGGATGCCTTTCCGTTTTTCAGCCTTTCCATTGCTTGATTAAATTCATCCAGGAGTATTTCATCTCCCTCTTCTTCTTTATCTACTAGCTCTTCATTTTCTAGTATTTCACAAGGTGTATGTTTTCCTCCATATAAATTCTCAATGTATTCTTTCCATTTTGAGCCAATTTCAGAATCTTCATACACCAGTTCTCCATCATCTGTCTTCAGTACATTGCACCTAATCCTCTTGTCCCCGAAGAACCTTTTGACTACTTTAAACGCTGTCTCAAATTTGTGATTCTTAACTAGTTCTTCTACTTCCATGCATTGCAATTCCAGAAATTTTTCTCTGGTTGACTTCGCCTCTCGATTTATTTCGTTTCTCAATTTCCTGTATAGTTGTTATCCTTCTTCAGTCGCAGAGTTCTTAAACTTTCTTCTTGTGTCTATCTTCTCAATGATTTCATTTGTTATCCAGGCTTTCCTGTTCTGTGCTTTCGGCTTTCCCACAACATCTGTTGCTGCTGTTAGAACACTTCCCTTCCAAGCATTCCACTCATTCTCCATACTTCCTAAGTCTATTGCTGATATGTCTCCCAGAAGTTCATCTGTCTTCTCCTTAAAATCTATAGCAAGGTTTTGATCTCTGAGAGCTTCGGTATTCCATTTTCGACTGTTCTTCCTTTTCAGTTTCTTCAGTTTTAGTTGGCATTCGCTCAAAACCATGTTGTGGTCACTACCAATATCTGGGCCAGGGCAGCTTCTACAGTCCTTCAGCTGTGTCTTAAATCTCTGTTTAACTAAAATGTAATCAATTTGAAATCTATTCCCAACGCCTGGCATTGTCCAAGTATAATGTCTTCGTGCATTGTGTTGAAATAATGTATTTGCAACCACCGGCTGATTGTAAGCACAGAATTCCAATAAACGGTTTCCTCGATCGTTCCGTGTGCTAAGCCCAAATTGGCCCACAGCCACTCCATCTTTACCCTCTCCAATAACAGCATTCCAGTCTCCAAGGAGTATCAGATTCTCATCTCCTTTAACACCTTTGATTAATTCTGTCAGATCATCGTACACTCTTTCCACTTCTTCATCTTCGTGGGCAGTGGTTGGCATGTAGACTTGAATGATCACGGTGTCCCTTGGTTTAGTATCTAATTTCACTAAAATCAGTCTTCCACTCTGCTGAACGTATCCTTTAACTCGGTGACCCATTTCCTTTGTCAGCACCACTCCTACTCCTCCCTCTCCAGGTTTGTCCATAATAGTCCCCGTGTGGATTATCCTGTAATCTCCACTCCAAAAATCTCCATTATCAGGCCACCTCACTTCGGCTATTCCTAACACATCTACATTCATCCTTCCAATCTCAAGCTTTAGGTTTTCCAGCTTTCCACATTGTAAAAGTGATCGAACATTCCATGTTGCAATGCGTCTCCTACATTGAGCACTTGTACAAGCACACCCCGCCCGAAAATCCGATCGCGGGGCTAATCCGGAACATTTTACGAGTACAGGTTTCATGACATGAGCCGCTATTCCTTGGGATATCCAGAGGATCCTTAATGCAGTGGTTTCCCGTTGCCTTCTGCATTCTATGCCGTTGACGATTCCGTGTTCGTTCATCCGCCTTTAGGGGTGATTTCTCACCCCAAGGACAAGAAAGTGCCCTTTACCTCCTCCACGCTTGAACGAGGGAGACCACTTATACCGATGGTCACTCGGTCGGACGCAGTTTAACGTCATACCCGGGACAGTTTTCGAGCATGCACGACAAATTGCTTCCCTTGCTGGGCATTCATTCCTCTTGTGATAGGCAAGTCCACAAAAATAGCACTTCCTGTTTGTCACTGCAACAACTTCACACGAGGCTTCACTGTTCCCTGAGCAGCTGTCACGGCTGGCATAAGTAATTGAGGGTGGTCTGGGTGAACTAGCACGACGGTTCTGAACAGCACTGACTGAAGCAGGCTCTTGATACTGAAGGGACTGTTCCATCGCTGACTCTAAAGCCTTTGCCTTTATTGAAGCCTCCTCAAGAGTGAGGTTAAGATTTTCTAATAGTCTCTGACGAATATTGGAGTTAAGAAGACCGGAAATGAAAGCGTCCGAATACAATCATCTCTATTTACTTCCGCTGTTACAGCCTTAAAGTTACAATCTTTGCTCAGAAGCTTCAAAGATTCTATATATCTCGACACTGTTTCTCCAGCTAGCTGCTTTCTGGTTGCTAATTTGTGACGCGCAAATATTTCGTTCACCGGTTTTGTGAACGTGCTAACCAAAATGCTTATTGCGTCATTGAACGTCTTAGCTTCATTGAAATATTCGTATACTGAAGGTGAGACATGATTTATCACGATTCTTAATTTGTCGGCGTCACTTGCTTGGTAAGACACTATGAAGTTCCTGAACGTGCTGTGCCAGTGATTCCATTCTTGTTGTGCGTTGCAAGATTCTGGGTCGATGTTCAGACGCTCGGTCTTAGTAGACGATCCATTCTTATTTGAGATTAATAAATTGTAATAAATATGAACACTTTGATAAACCTGTTTGTTAGGTTTTATTAATCTTAACTTAACACATACCGGTACATGATGCGTATCAGACATCTACCAAAGAATACAGAAGAAACAAAGACAATTAACTATGGCTGATCCATAGAGATCAAGGAGTCTATAAAAAGGGAAAGCCATCACAAATATTCCAGAAAGCATTCATCATTTCAATAAAATCCCTTCGACTTCTGTACCATGATATGGCCCGTAGGCATAATACAAAGTACATTCTCACACATAGGCTAAATCAAGATGTACTGGAAAACCTCTTTTCACAATTGCTAATCCGTGGTGGCTTACACGATCATCATTCTCCCCTTGACTGCATCTACAGACTGAGGATGATTATTTTAGGAAAAAATTCAGGAGTTGTTCAAAAGCAAACAAACACTGCTGATCCATATTCATATGAATATGTAGTTGCTAAAGCACTAAACAAAGCTGGCATAGTGTCGGAATCAAGTAACGTGCTTCCAGAACCAACCTTAGGGAGCAATGTGAAACCAGAGTCCTTCATTGCCAATATCATGGAACAAAGTGAGGAAGATGGCAAGGCTTATGTTCCAGGTTATGTAGCCCACAAGTCGCTCTTGTATTACTTTCCCCAGTTTCTGAACTTTTTCTTCTGATCTTTTATTTTATGTTTTTGCCTTTTTCTGTTTACTGTTGATAGTTTTTTTCTGTAATAATTATTGTAATGTTTCTTGTACAGAGGGATTGCATGAATGAATGCTTGAGATAGGTTGTTTGAGTGCGTGTCTGTATGGTTGTGGTTGCTGATTTACAATAGATTAGTGTATTTCTATTTTTGTACGTGTTTGCTGTTTTTGTTTTGTTTATAATTGTAAATTTTATTGTTAATTATTATATTGTCACTAGTGGAGTCTATCTGTCTGACAATAAAGAATACATACATACATACAATATAAATTTCCACAACTTGGGAACTTAACCTACGGAATGCAAACTCAACACGATTATGCATTACCAACCTGGACTAAACACTTGTAATACGGTGGTATGAACGATCCCTCAGAAACTTGGCTAAACCAGTTCCGGCACATTTCAGCAAAATTCGTTCCATTTCACGGAAAATACGGATTTCAACGAGGCAAGAACGTTCTAAGAACGACAGATTTTGTGTCGAGAGAAGTTCCTGATGTACCGTCTGGTGGGGTTGAGGCAGCTGTGATAACAATTTTCTTCATCAGATTGATACATTCCAATTCTATCTTGCATAAGAAGTGGTTATTGGAAGTCACTAACACCCACGATACTACTACCGAGTCTAGGCGAATTTCCAAGAAATTCAAGAAGATCACAACATAAGTAAGTAGGTTACATTCAGTTATTTTATCACCCATTTACCAATAATTTCATGAGAATAAACTGTTCTTTGCGTACTCAACAGCTGATGTTGACAGTTTCGTTACGTTCCCCACATGGCGCGTTTGGTATCTTGTGACGTCATCCGTCCTGTGAGCGCTGATTGGTGAGTGAAAATTGAGGCAACCTCTGTAGTTTATAAGCCTTGATTCTCAATTACGTAAAGTTCAGTCCTGGCATCCATACTGACCCCGGACCAGGCCATGACAGAACCCCCGTCGAATGCAGTCCTGGAGGAAAAAGTTTCAGGAGAAAACCTTTCTCCGACCCTCCTCCACACTCTTTCTCTTCCGTCAGGCGATCTGAGACCGAATCTCTTCTCGTCTGTGAAGAGAACAGCTTGCCATTGCTGTTGTGTCCATTGCTGATGGAGGCGAGCGAAGTGAAGACGTGCCCTGCGATGTTGAGGTTCCAATCTGGAGCCGGTAGCAGGTCTTCTGCAGAACCTCTTAATCTTCTCCTTACTGTCCTCTCACTGACATTCACACCTGTCGCCTGCTGAAGCTGATTTCTTACTTCTGCAGCTGTGGTATGTCGGTCCCTCAGAACTTGGAGTCGCAGATACTGGTCATCTCTGTCTGATGTTGCCCTTCTGCGGCCTGATCCACGCCTCCTGGAGTATGTTCCAAGTTCCCTATACCGTTGGTATGTCCTTTGGATGATCGAATCATTGACATTGTCTTGTAACGTATCGCATGCTTCTTCCATCTCCAATCAAGGCTACAGCTCTTGCAGCTTCTTCGCGTGTAAGAGCCATGTTTCCTTTGCAAGAAGAACTTAAAAACAGATGAGAAATCATTTGAAAAATACATTTTATCAAACAAAGCAAATTTCGTCTGTAGGGATGAGACTTATCACCCAAGCACTTAAAGTTTATTGCAGGAAATGAACTAATGGAAATGGAGGGGTCTGCCTGGGGTAGGTAGCGAACTGGGGTGTCATAAATCAAACTGTATATCGATAATTTAAAGGAAATGGATGGTAAACAAACACTCTGAACAGAGAAAGGTCTGATAATGGTATAAAGGGACATAATTCAGACAGAAAGCATCTAATACGCAAGTTTTAATTTTAAAAATCAAATGTTGCGTTTTTTTGTTTGTTTTTCCGGTGAGTATAAGGATTACAACGCAACCAAGAATTACATTTTCCAACCACCCCGAGCCGAGAAAAAGTTACTCTACAAAAATGATAACACGTTTGTTTCTTGGACACGCAAAATTTTGAAATTGATAAACCAGTTATACAACATTTCAATGTATATTGTGTTGAAATTTGGATTCGGTCTGATGACGGGTTTTTGATATAATAATTCTAAAATGTATCGTATGGTTGAAACACGCTTAAGAACGGGCACTTTTTGTGTTCCAACTGCGATAAAAAAATATTAAAATATAAATTAAAAATTCCAAACCTACATGAACTAATGTAAAATAGAACGACGAAAATGATGATATTATTGGATTTTATGCAGGTCTATTGGCTACTTCACAAACAACCTTCAAACTCGAGTGCACATAATATTTTGGTCGACTGTAGGTATGCGTAGGACGTGGCCTTATAGATAAAGCTCTGCATGGATGCGGTTATCCGCGGTTGAACCCGCGGATATCCGCAAAACTTTTCACCATGCGAATATAGTTTGCATAGCTGTGCGGATAGCGGGTAAGCTGCGAATAATGTTTAGAGTAAAGTTGCGGATTGTTTTTATAATGTTGAACTGGATTATTTTTAAATAATTTTAGTTTTTGCTAAGATTTGCGTCTTTCACGTTTCTTCTTATTTCCCTATCTGCTTTCGCTTGGATTGTACGAGAATAATAGTGAAGTGAGAGAAGCCAGTCATGGAAATACAGCACTCTCGATAAGTGTTGACTAAAGAAAAAAAAGTATTTTACACCTGCACTTGTCTGCGTGCGTACATCCGACGACTAAGTAAGTAGCCACCCGCTGTTTCCACTGATCTCTATACATGGATGGCTGGTAGCTAAGGCTGCAGTAAGCCGAAGAGACGATGCCAGGTATAGCAAGATGGCAGCGAGCGCATGGTGCAATATTGCGAGTCCGGCTCTGTGATTGGTTACTGGTAGTTTGATGTTATACATGTATTTATACTGGCAGTAAATATTTTGTGTTTCTTGTAGTTGTAAAATGGACTGAATTTGGTTATTTAAAGCTTAAAATCTTAGTTTTAAGTACCGGTTAGGTGACCCATCATCCCAGGCAAGCCGGTAATACCTTTACTTCTCAGGCAGATAGGTCACTAAGCCGTAATTCTGAAGTTCTTGTGAAGTTAAGTATACATTATGCAGTGGTGCTGAAGCAGACGTGATCGGGCTAGGCTATTGCGTTTTTAAATTTGATCCCATTTCAGGGCTTTTCGGTTCTGGGTGTGAATAGTTCGCTTAGTAGTTGTAAAACGGTGGGGAGAGTATATTTTGAGTAGGTTTTTAATTGTGTTAAGTTTTATGTGGAGCAGAGGAGTGAAATTGGTTTGGCTTAAAGTGCATTTTTGACTTTGATCTACTTCCCGTTATTATTAAGTTTATTGTGCTGCTAGCGTGATTAAAAGCTGTAGTATTTGATGTAGATTACTTGGGGAAGGGTTGGTTATTTCATGGAAACAGGAATTCATTACCAAGCACCGATTACAATACCGTATGTCGAATCTAGGCCTGTATAATGAGCTACGTTTATAGGTACATCATTTGAAGAATGCATAATTTCGTGGCATATATATATAGACTACCGGTATACAATTTACAAGAATGTTTCCAGAAATTGTTTTTCACTCGTTACTCTGTTATAATAAATATAGCCTAGATAATCCCATAAGGGCAAAGGCCTCCTGCGAACAGGGACGTGCTCTGGTTTAAACTCGTTAGGCGAGCAAGTCCTAAGGAGTTGTGTACAAGTTTTTACTCCACTTGCTACACTTCACTATAGTTCACTTCACTAACACTACATTTCACTTCGCTTTACGTGCGTTGTTTGGCTTGTTACAGGTTGCAGAAGTGTATATTTCATGTCGTAGGTGTGCTGTCTACCAGGATCTTTCATTGTTGAAGCTCTCCTTCTCTTCCCTTCTTATAGTTCCATACGTCTCCATTCTTGTCTCTCCCTTGCTATCCTCGTCCAGTGTTTGCCTGTCTTCCTTACGATTGAGTCATCCCAGCGGGTCCTCTGTCTACCCACGTTCCTTCTTCCTGTCCTGGGGTCCCATACCGTTAGTTTGTGCGCCCATCGATCGTCTTTCATTCTGGCCACGTGGCCTCCCCACTTCCATTTTAGCCTGGCAGCTGTTGTCACGGCATCTTTCATGGCAGTTCTTCTTCTTATCTCCTCGTTTCGTAATCTGTCCCTCAAGGAAACTTGAAGGATCTTCCGTTCCATTTTGCGTTGACTTACCCGGATTGTTTGCCTTTGCTTCTCTGTTAACGCCCAGGTTTGACAGCCGTATAGCAGTACCGGCATTACACACTTTTCTAGCACTTCTGACTTTAGACTTATTTTCTGGGATTTGTCCATCAATATAAATTTCAAGGACCAGAACTTCTTCCATGCTTGTCCAACTCGTCTCTTGATTTCCTTCTCCTGGGAGCAGTCAAATGACAGGTTTTGTCCAAGGTAGACGTATTCCTGTGTGTACGCTAGTGGTTTGCCATTGATGAGGATTTGTACTTCCAGTGAGTTGGTCATCAGTTTTGTTTTTAGGGGGTTCATAGATAAACCTACTTCTTTACTGACAGTGTCCAGGTCCGCTAGCATTTGTTCCAAGTCTGTTGCCGATTTTGCTAGCAGTGCAATATCGTCTGCGAACCGTAAGTGTGTCAGCCTTTCCCCGTTTACCGCGCTCTCAACCAGGCGTACTTTCTCGTGCAGCGGAGAGCTGCCATCGGCGATCCATGTATTGAGATCAGTGGCTGTTTCACATGCCTTTACTCAGAGGGATAAAACTCTGTCAACATTGTCTTGCGATTCACACACAACCTAGGGGAACGACTTTCTCCTCAAATGTCTAAATATGTTGCTTTAATACTTTATGCTTTATATAATAAATTAAAATAGTGTAATATCAGCGGATTTGGATAACACAAACGTGCCGATGCGGGGTGGATGTGGATAAGTCATGCGGATGCGGGGCGGATGCGAATACCAGTTTTGCGGATGCGGGCCGGATGCGGATACCAGTTGTGTGGATGCGGGGCGGATGCGGATAGAGGGTTGCTTATCCGTGGAGGGCTCTACTTATAGAACATTTCACTCTTCTAAATACGGTAGAAATAGTTTGAAGTGTAAACAGAATCAGGAAAATCTAGAAAAGTATAATCAGGAGAGAAGGACTTATGTTAACCTACTTCGCGCAAAGAGGAAGGACTACGCACTCAGAAAAGAGCAGCAGCTACTGAGAGAAGCGGAAAATAAAGCGTATAGAGTCCTAGAAGCAAGAAGAAACACCGTGGTACCAAACATCCCGCTGGAGACATGGGAAGCCCACTTTACAGAACTCCTACAACGGACAGTATTCGAGCAACAAGACAGACCAAGAGAGCATACGGAAGGGGAAATGCCACCAACCATAACAGAAGCTGAAGTCTGGTCAGCAAGCCTGGAAAAGCAGCAGGACCGGAGAACATTTCAAATGAAATCATCAAGGCATCACTCCCATGCACAATAAGAATATGGACAGCCCTATACAACAAATGTATAGAACTCCGAAATATACTGAACTCCTGGAGGAAATCAACAATCAAGATAATATACAAAGGCTGGGACCACATGATGCACCCGACTCATACAGGGGGGATTGCGCTTGAATGTGCAGCCTTCAAGATGTTATCCAATGTCATACGAGAAAGAATCTTCGAGCAATTAATGGAAGAGACACCAGAGGAACAACACGGATTCACACCAGGAAGATCGACAACCCAAGCAACACAGAACGTACTAGGATACATAGGTGAAGCACTAAGTCAACCCAAAGGCAGCGCATACGCGACCTTCGTAGATTATCAAAAAACTATTGATGGAGTGAACAGGAACATTCTCATCCAAAAACTGAGGACAGTTCTAGGACCAGAAGACCCTTTCCTTAGCCTCATAACAAGCATACTGCACAGCAACGTAATAAGCATATGTGACGGTCAACTAGTATCAATGAACATAAAACTGACAAACGGAGTTCTACAAGTTGACCCTCTAAGCCCGATACTTTTCAACATGCTCACAAACGACGTAGTTCAAAAGATCACAACGGAAGGGGTAAAAATACTGCTCAATGCAGATGACATGGTATTTATTTATTTATTTATTTATTTATTTATCGTATGGCTTTTAGTGCCGGGAGTGTCCGAGGACATGTTCGGCTCGCCTGAGTCTGTAGCTGCTTCCAGCGGACCATAAAGGGTGAGCTACAAGTTCCGTTCAATTTCAAGTAGTTCCAACTTTCGCCACAAGATATCAATGATACCTAGTGGTGAACGTTGGAACTCTCATAGAGCCTTCTGACGAAATCTAACCTAACAAATTTTGCTTTACACAAGTTTAGTCTGTGAAAGGATCTTCTACATGCCATAAATCTATGACATGGGACCGCCGGCTTTACTTCCCCTCCGAAGGAAGGCATACTGAAGGATTTTTAACGCTCTTAAAAAATCCGACGACTTCGGCCAGGTTTGAACCCGCTATCTTTGGCATAGCAGTTCAGCATGCTACCGACTACGCCACCGAAGCCGCTTGATGACATGGTGATCCTAAGCAAAAACAGGGAAGCGATGAGCAAGCTATTAATAGGTTAGACCGTTAGAGGAATGGACGAAAGAAAACGAACTTAAAATAAACCAGAACAAGACAAAAGTAATGAAGTTTCGCAAAGGCGGACGAATATCCTCGAAGGATGTTTTCACATGTGGGCAGGCCCGACTTTAAATTATACACTAAAAGACATGTTTTTGTTAAACAGGCGAATATTAATTTTGCCTAATTCCTTAATATAAATTTAGACATAGCGAGCCGTACAAATAGTTAGGGGGTAACTCTGCAGGTCACCGGATTCACCTTCACAAGATATGTTGAGGAAATATCAATCTCCGCAATAAAAGCCACAATGGAAATCAAAAGACTTCATAGCCTCTCACTAGAAACCTCAATTTCACTGTTCAATCTGAAAATCGCCCCAATAGCATCATACGCAATTGAAATAATTTGGCCACACTTGAACTACAAAAACATCAAATACCTGGATAGATTTAAAGCCAGATACCTCAAGAAAACCCTGTGCGTATCGAAGTAATCCCCAACCAGATTAGTATATCAACTGGTGGGAACAAAAACATTTATAGAAGACCTAATATTAAAACACAACCTGATTCAAACACAATCATGCATCAAGTTCCTGGAAGAAAGAGCCCAGAAATCAACAGAAATAGACCCCGATTTCCAACGCACCCCAGCCATGAAGGAGAAGGAATGGAGATCAGCCGGCTATGAACTTATGACACCTCTACACCCGTGGAGCAATACACGGCTTCCACCATAAAATCTGCAACAGGAAAGGTTACCACAACGCCGACAGTCAATGCAGCTGTGAACTCTGCAACCAATCCTGCACACAGTATCACCTATTTGAATGTACACAAAGAACAATGCCAATCTCGCACTATGCAAAGGACGAATGTCAATGATATCTGTTATGTAATAATTCTGTACACATTGTGTTTAATTCCAATAATAATAAATAGTTTCAAGTTCTCAAAGTAAAAACTGCACTAACTTAATACGGTTTTTGAGAGGAAACCATTAAAATATTGTAGGGAAAATTCAATGTATCTTAATTCAGCAAATATGTTACCCTATGCATAGTCTTAAGAATCCTAATTGGTAATCATTTTAAGGGACCTTGGTCCCAACAGTCTTAGATATGATACCAACTTATTAATGTGTCCTTATTTAGCAAAAGTTACCTCCAGACTTTTCTTCCTTGGTACCGGTAGGCTATGTATTTTCTTTTAAAATTTCATTAGTATTAGTAATTGATTGATATAGAGAATAGTAATATGGCTATAAGCCTATATGGCTCCTTAACTTTGATAAAGTAAATGAACTTATCATTTTTCACCAACATATTTAAACCAACTCAGTTACAAATTCCATCGTACTAAGTAATGTATCATCTTCTTTTATTTTTAGTATCCTTATAATTAATGATTTACTATAAACTTTTATTACTGTAGGCCTACTACTATCTGTCAAATATGTCAATCTAGTGAATGCCAAGTTGCAAATAAGAAACTGTGTTCATGAAACCCATGCACAAGTTTGTCTTTTGTGGGATTCACCCTGTATTTTGATACAACATCTTTAGCCTATATACCGGTAGGCCTTCATGATTTCCTGTCGGTGAATAAAAATATTTTATCGTAAAATAATAAATCAATAAATTGTGCTAATACCTTGTATCACATTTAAGAGCAGCTAATTGGTCCGCCAAACAGATATTACTGTACAATTCATGTGTGAACTTATGGCTGTTAGGAATGAATAAACAAATAAATTAATGAATTACGGCACCGGTAATTAATTAATTAATTAATTGGTAGGCCTACCTGTTAACCTTTCTAACAAGATTATCTTACAGGCGAGCACTTGTTTACACCACTCGCAATTTGTATAAGGATAGGTCTGTAAACCAGTTTCTTTATAATGTTGTTGACACACAAAGTTAGCTCTTTTTGCATTGATGGTGCGGGGCATGGGCGCCCGCAGGAGTTTTTCCAGAGGGGGGCCAAGTTATAATTTTCATTTTATTACACCCCCCCCCCCCCCAATTTTCGTTTCATTGCTTCATGAAATTCATTATTATACTGGTCTGAAACCGTTGGCTGCTTTATGGCAACATTGGGAGGAATGTTTTGCTTTTAGTTCATAGTTTTTGTCCATGGAAGTTCGCGTATCTTCTTTTGCAATTCACTGTCGTAATGTTCAGTTTTTAAAAACAGGTAAAATATAGTGGTATCACCATGTATCGACAATAATATAAAAATCAAGCAGCTCATTAAAATGCTAAGGTAAATCCAGTTCGCCTATTTTCTAAATGCGGTAACTGGAGGACATATTTTCAGATATTTCCAAATTACTGAGTTAAATTATACTGTGGAAATATCCCTACATATGAATCTGCCCAATAATTCAAATAGCACTGTTTCCAAATATCTAGTTTGTACTGGCCGTTACAGCGGCTCCATCAAGTTTTTCCTCTTCTTAAGAAGCTATCAGAAATACTTCGCATTGCTCTTCTCAGCCTAATGAATTTTGGGGCGTGGTGGCGCAGCGGTCGATCTGTTGGCCTCTCACCAAGGTGGACCAGGTTCGATTCCCGGTCAATACATATGAGATTCTCGAAGTGAAATGCCTTGTCCTGTGGTTCGGATTCCATGTAAAAAGGAGGTCCCGTGGCTCATGATCGCATGATTAACGGTCACGTTAAACTACAAGCTTCCTTTCCTCTTGAATTTTGTGCGAAGTGATAAATTCGTATTGTACGTTACTCGTACTTGTGACACCCATTGTTTTAGCAAATTTTCGTTTTAGAAAGAAATTATTTCATTTGATTATTGCTGACCGTTAAGTAAAATATATAAAACTCACTAAATCATGTACAGTACTTCTTTTAGTCGCTTTGATAATGACAAACATCGCAGGATCATTTAGCTATTATACATTCGTACTTAGGAATGACACATAAACGTTCCTTGAGTTAAGAGCCTGCCAATGTCTGTTCTGTAATTTTCTTCTTTCAGAAGCACATCGTTATCAATTCCCCCTTGAACTTTGGCTTTATCACCTAATTGATCTATATTGAATTGTAACTTTCAGTCAGTTTAGGATTAAATTAGCTTCTCCGCTCATATAAGTAGGCTACATGTTGCGCATCGAAAATTGCCTTGCAAGAAGATTCCATTGGAATCAGCCTACAACATTACGAAGTCTATCAGTAGTGAATTCACCATTTTGTCTCAACTGATCTACCGTCTACATTCGATTGACAGTGCGAATCTCAGTCGCTTTGATAACGGCACAAAACACCGCAGAACTATTTAACTATTAGCCTGCAAATTGCTTTAATCGGAGAAGATTTAATACTACAGGTTAAGAATCTACATCAATGGTAGATTGCTGTTCATTTGTAGCAATAATTGCACTGTTCTGAAGAAATGGACCACAGTACTATGGCACACCTTGAATAAAAATGTACGGCATTTCACAGCACGAATAACGATCGCAGTAAGGCAGAACAACGCATAATTAGATGAGTGTACAACTCAGTTAGGCCCGTATTTAGGGCTCCTGAAGCCCCTAGAGTAAAAAAATGAAAATAACAATAACAATTCTTTGCTACCCCCGACTTAAAATATGTAGATTTATTAAAGTTTCCTTAACATATGGGACTGTTTCCTCACTGAGCGTGTATTTAACTATGAGTGGCAAACACTATAATTATGTGTTTACTAAAATTACAAATTGAAAAAAAAAACTTAGTCGAATACAAATAATTTAAAATTTAAAAGTAATCATACGCAACCAATGGCAAAACACCGGGTGAGTTAGCCGTGGTCGTTATGGCGTGGCTGCAGGCAGTCGCTCACATCCGGGAGGCGAGGAGGTTCGAATCCCCCCGCCGGCAATCTTGAAGATGGTCTTCTGTGGTTTCCCATCTTCCATCCAGGCAAATACCGGGGGTTGTTCCCTAACTATAGGCCACAGCCGCTCCCTTCCAATTCCTCGTCCTTACATGCACTCTTTTCCTCCCCAGACAACACTCCAAACGTGATGGTACTTGTAGCTCACCCCATGGGTGTTCGCATAGAAGCAGCTACAAACTCTGGCGAGCCGAGCATGTCCTCGGACACTTCCGGCACTAATACGTAAAAAATGAAAAAATCAAAAACACCAATTATTTAAATAACAAGGGGATTCCTTCCTGCCTTGTCATTTGCAAACAAGATTAGAATTTCATTAGTCCAATTTCACTTTCAGGGTGTCTACAGTAAGGATGAAGTAAAAATTAGTTACTTTTTAGCTACCTTTTAGTTACCTTTTAGTTAATATCAGTTACCTTTGAATTCAAGATACGTCTGCGGTCTGCAAGCACAGGGGCTCATCACGCGGTGAAGAAAAACAGCAATGAACTGTGTTTAAAGCGGTAAATACTATTCACTTAGGGAGTTATAAAAATTTTAAAAATAATAAATAAATACTAGATATTTATTATCAAATGAGTTGTTTCAGCTAATATGTCGTCTTGTGCACAAGGCGTTTTTATAATTGCCAAGAAGTTGCTCTGCTCTTGACCATTTGGCGAGATTTCCTTTGTCCCCACGGTAGATCATGAAGAAATTTATGGGACGTTACGTGATTGTAACGGAATTCTGTCTTCGCAGTCAAGTACGGAGAAATTTCTAGATGTTACACGATCGGCGCGGTTCTCACCCGTTTGTCGAGATTCCCGTAGTTTTCGCAATAGAACACGGATAAATATCGCGATTTAGATAATCGGTGTCACTTTTAGTCGTTCGACGAGATTTCCATTGTCCTTGAGGTCGGGCACGAGAAAATATAGCATTATTAGGCAATCGGCGCCACTTGCTGTCCGTTTGACAAGAATCCAGTTTTCCTCGTCATTGAATGCGGAGAAATATCGCGATGTAACGCAATCGCTGCCGCTCTCGGCCATTTTACGAGATTCACTTTGTCCTCGCGATATTATGCATACCGCGCCGCACCCGGCCGTTGAACGATTGTCTATTCGTCCTGACTGAATGGTGGATGCAAGCTCAGGGTTGGGCATGGTTAAAATTCACGAGTAGTTGTGGACAAGTTGTATGGCCGGCGCCGTGATTCCCGCTGTCCCTATGCTGTGGTTGGGAGCTCATCAGTTCAGGGTGGATCACGAGGAGAAATTAGTATAGCCACGCTACGTAAGCTGTCATTTCTAAGTGGGTTGATGCACTTCTCGCTCCCCGTACGCTTTTAAGTATACGGTCATGGGAAAAGTGGCGAGTAGGTTTCGGAATGTTTCGTGATTGGTGCCCAATCATCTTTGACAGGATTCCCGCAGTCCTCGTGGTCACAAGTTCACGATAGGGGACGGGTTTTATGATTTTATGCTACTGACGCCATCTCGGTCCATTTGACGAGATTCCCGCAGGCAAGTTGTGCGCTCAGCCGGCCGTCTTGAGTAGGTATCAAATATAAAGAATTATTCTGAGAGGATTGCACGAATAATACGACTAGAGGACACGTTTTCTTTCGAATGCGAATTACGAATTATACAAGTTTTCGAAATAACCGGTTAGATTATAATATATCCGATGGAACCAAGGGTCGAAGGAAAAATCGACATATAACGGAATTTCGAATTAACCATACTGGATGCCGCAAATTTACGAGACAGAGTTTTAAAATAAGTTATAGCCTATGTATTTCGAAGCTTTTTCAAAATCCTATTTCGAAACGGTAACATTTCGCAAGATTGCGACATTAAATTATTTCACGTTATTTCTGGACTTCAATTTGACATAGTCTCCAAATAAATGCGAGGTTTCTGATTAATTTCAGAAGTTTTCGCGAATAAACATCTCGCGAAGAGTCAGGTTTCCTAATAACACAGATAAATATTTCACACAAAACCAAAAAGTCATCTTGATGCCGAAAATATACGCTGAACGATGTATACAACTCAGGGTATCCTCAGTATGCATTTCCTCGAGGTCGGGCACGGGGAAATATAGCTTATGCAATCGGCGCCGCTTGCGTGAAACTCGCTCCATCCCAATCTCTGAGCCTAGAGGCGCGAGTTTAAATGATTCATCAATCCGCCTTCGGAAAATTTTCGTTACCCTTACCCTTATGTAAAATTCGTTACTTTTTTTGTTACATTCGTTACCCATTTGTACAATTCGTTAATTTTTCGTTACTTTCGTTACCGGTAGACACCCTGACTTTCAGGTCAGATTGAAAAGCAAGAACACCAAGATGACTAACACAATCCCGCTTTGTGTGTCCTTAAATAATCAACATTGCTAATGTGCGACAATGCTCTTGTGTGTGTATGTGGAGGGGGTTAAACTTTAATAACGGCATTTAATGCCCAAGCAGTTTTGTACAGTTTTCCCGATTCTTTTCCGCACCTAAAACATGCCGCCCTGGGCAACTGCCCTGTTTGTTCCCCCATAATTACGGGTCTAAATACAGTAAATAACCGTATATTGTAAGCGCGACCTTAGTGTTTTACTAGTCAGCACACAAAACCACGTTTTAGGGGCTGAAATCCGTGATCGGTGTTGCAATGTATAAAAATATCTTCAGAACAAGTTTTCATATCGTCACTGCCAAAATGAGGTGGCGAAAGTAGTAGCCAGTCTAACCACTTTTGTTAGTGTTGGGGAAACATACGGTATTTAACACTAGGCATAACCATATTGATAAATGGAGCTATGATTCCACTGGTGGTCGGGTGCATGACATCATTCGTTCATTCGTGTCAGAAACACTCACAGTGTGAAATTGAATATACAATAAATACATAATAATTATTATATACAACATTTTAAATATTTTTTTGTTCAAACTATAGCCGCCCAGAAGTTGGCGACCTCTATGGCATTAGGTGTTGCATGTAAGAGGTCTTCTAGTGCAGCCTACATGTTGTTGGGCACTGACTGCACTGAAGCAGATGGTAGGACGTCTGCGTTGTTCCACATTCACAAAACGGTGGCTCCACATGGAAACCCTATTTCGTTAAGTTGCTTTTGCATCTTGTGACACCCGACCGAAGTCTGTTGAGTGATCTCCATGTACTCCATTTCTTTCTGAAACTGGCTGGTAGTTTTTCAGAGGGTGGAAACCAGTGGCGTAGCCATGGGGGTGTGGGGTTAGAACCCCTCCCATGAGAAAATTGCCTGGTTGTGATTTGTGTCTGTGGTGATGTACTGTTGTCACCTTTCGGCCCGGGTCCCCATTTGTGGCTACACACGTCTTCATGACTACGTATAACCACAGTCCTCATATTTTTCTAACGCGAGACAATAATGCTCTCATGCAGCCAGCAAGAATGTGCCGACTGCGCTATGTTGGTGTACGTTATTGTTGCTGGATTTACTGTATGTTGTCATAAAATAATTAGCAAAAAAGGTTTACTAAATACAGTCCTAAACTCCAAATTGATGGGAGAAGAAACAAACACCGACATCCATTGGTCACAACCGGAAACAGACAGTTATATTCAAAAAAGTACATTTGACTTGTACGGTATACAAAAACAAAAGAAGTACACTATGAGAAATACAAAAACAAAAGAAACACACTATGAGAATTTGTGAATGCAAACTCACACTTCCCCCCATTCACAAATTGCCCAAAAAAAAACTTAAAAAAAATACATAACTAGCCTTACACTAACAACAAACATTTGCATATCATTCCTTGTATGGTCATGATCTGGGCTAAAATACAGACATGGATCACATGCTTTGATTTAAGCCAAGCTTGACAAGTTGTGCAGTGATACAATTATGCCTACCTTTACAAGCTTGACATAAACCGTAAATACTCTTGTTGAGTTTTAGCACATAGTCTGGGTATTCTACACTGCGAAAACCTTCTGGTTGACTTACAAATACAGTTTCCTTAATTTTACTATTAAGGTATGCCTATACAATGTCCGAACGACAATTATCCCATTCACGCTCTACTCCTATGGCTATAAGGGTCCTAATAGTTTCCTTTTTACTACAGGACTGTAGGATTCAAGGAAAACTGTACCCTTTATCTGACTGAAACCTTGAGCTACTAAACGTGCTCTATACCTAAGTACTTCACCTTCTTGGTTTAGTTTAGTTTTATACACTCATTTGGTGCCTATGACAGTCTTGCCACCTGAATCTTCTGCAAGTATCCACACATTATGTTTTTCCAAGAGGGTAATCTCTTGGTTCATTTCCTCAAACCATTTATCTTTGTCATCTCGTGAGGTGGCTTCTTGAAAAGACACCGGATCGTTATATTCTGACCTCAACATGACAATGCGACAGTTGACCTTGACTTCATTACAACACACACACTTACTGGGAAGCTTTCTCTCTCTACTCGACCTGCGTAATACTGTGTGTTCAGGCTGTAATGGAGCATCTATTACTACATCAGAATCTGACGAAGAGGCATCACTATCACTTGTTACAGAATTTTCATTTCCTGATTCGGCTACTCCGTGTTCAAACACGTCACCTCCACAATCTTTCTGCTCGACAAACACTTCTCCAACTGTTCTAAATTCACAATCTATCTGAGTTACAGGTTTTTCCTGGGCTTTTACAGAAAACGGAAATACATCTTCAACAAATTCTACATTCCTGGATTTAATGACACATTTCTTTTCGATGTCCCATACACGGTAGCCCATCGAGTCATCGGGGCACCCTAGCATTGCACCAACATTTGCCCTTGGCACTAACTTTTCCACATTACGTTTATGGATCCAAACTTTACAACCAAATGATTTTAACATAAGCAATTCCTGGTCTGACAACTTTCTACTCGTCCACAGTTCAAATGGGATGTTCTTTACAGTTGATGACACACACCTATTCTTTGTATAGCAGGCTGTGCTGATGGCTTCCCCCCAAAATTGAACTGGCATGCCTGACTGAATGAGCATGCACCTACTAGTGGTGAGAAGTTGCTGGTTGAGGCGTTCAGCAACGCCATTCTGTTGGGGGAGAGTAAGCCATTGTTAACCTACGAACAATACCTTCCTTTTCAAGATAGTTACAAAACTCTGTACTTAAATACTCTCCACCGTTGTCTGAATGGAAAGATTTCAACTTGGTCCCCTGTGCTGTCTCCATTAGGGCCTTAACCTTGAGAAACTGATTAAATGCATCACTCTTATGCTTAAGAAACCTTACATATGAGAATCTGGTACAATCATCAGTAAATGTAATAAAATATTTGCTACCTCCAATCGATGGGTGCTCTAACTGGCATACATCAGAGAACACAACATCTAATGGCTTCTGAGATACATGATCTCTTTCATTAAATTAAAGTCTTTTCATTTTACCTTGTTTACAAGTATCACAATCAAGATTCTTTTCTTTGGGTATAAAATCACGATCTGGAATGTTCAGAGCAGGGCCAAAACGCTGATGCCATATTCCGCTAGTTACAGCTTTGTTGCTCTTAGCATACACAACCTCCACCTCGTCATTAAAAGGAAATTCTTTCCCTTGTTCTACCATAAAATAATCACAATTTACCTCATACATATTTCCAACGGCCTCACCCGTAAGGAATATACCCTCATGATCTGACTATACAACTTTGCTATCTTTAATGGTTACGACTGCACCTTTCCTGTCAAATTGACCTACAGATATTAAATTGTCTTGAAGACCTGGGACATACAACACTCTTTTCAGTTTCAGAAAAGAACCTCCACACTTGTCAGATAGCTTCATAAGCACACTTCCCATACCACATACACTAACTACGGATCCATCAGCTGTGTCTACTCTACCAGAAACCTTTGGGGTGTAATCATACAGAATATCCTTATAAGGTGTCAGCTGCTCAGTGGCTCCTGAATCTACATACCACCTGCGTACACAATCAGATGCATCATCCTTGCTTTCAGTTGCCACATAAGCCTTTACCTTAACACTACTAGCATTAACCTGAACACATTCGTTTGCCGCCTCATCGTCCATTACCGTGGCAATAACCTCACGATTCTTAACCTTAACATTTTCCTTGCGTCCATTACTACAATTCCGGGAAGTATGACCTATCTTGGCACAAGTAAAACACAAAACTGAACCTTTCTTTCTTGCTTCATGAACTAAATCACAGAACTTCGCAATATGCCCCTGTTCTTGGCACTTGTAGCACATGAATCCACCACTACCTGTTGGCTTGTTGACACTTTTGCTGCTGTTGACGACCCCCTTGGAATTTAAGCGCATGGCTGCCACCATTGCCTTCACGCTTTCACCCTCAGATTCTTCCTTCTTCAGCCTCGCATAAGTCTCCTGTTCTCGCTCCATCTTTAGTTTGTCCAACTTGTTCTTTCTCTCCTCCAACAATAGTTTGGCTCGCACTACCTTTACACTTAAGTTTTCTTCATTGCTTTCCAATGAACGTATCAAATTTTCGTACTCCCGCTTTTCCAGTCCTCTGAGAATAAAAGCAGCTTTGGCCTTATCCGTAAATTTTATACCTACATCGTCCAACCGTGCACACCAAGTGAGCACTATAACAACAAATGTACGCATGCTAATGTCACTAGTTTTCTTAAAAAGACACAATTCTTCTAACATCGTCACAATTTGAAGGACTCCGGTATCGCAACATGAAGTCAGAAGATTCTGCCATGCTTCCTTAGCTGTCTCCGCTTCTTTGATATCACCTAGAAAAGGGTCGGTGACCAAACCTATGAGCAAGTTTTTCGCGTCTTGATCTTTGCCCAGTTGGGCCTCGGAGTACTCTTCAACGGGTGTGTAATGTAAGGGTGTGTGGTACAAAGCGTGCATCAGTCAAAAATTATCAGTTTACCGGGATCGAGACACATTGGAATGTAGTAAAGAACACTGGAAGACAGAGGAAATTTCGAACTACAAACGAACGTGAAGGCAAGTGGCAAATCGACCTGAAAGAGGGTACGATAAGTTAATTGCAAATTGTTAAGTTGGTTAAGATATCACAGCGAGGTTGAACAAGTGTACTGCAAACTGCCCACTAAGAGAGCGAGACCCGCGACGAAAACGCTACCTGGCGAAACAAGGCTTAAACGAGCAAAAGCCATAGGAGGCAGATACTGCTTACATGTAACACAGGAGGCAAGGCATTCTCAACTGGCAACGTCATAGTAGACAAAGACAGCTTACGTGTAACAAAGGAAGCAGGGCATTCTCAACGAGTGCACTCGAGACTTTCGGAAGACATACAACACAGGGGAGATTCAACGCACGCATGTTCAATTTACAGTAAAACATTCACGATAGATACTTGCTAGGGACTCGTAGAATTCCAACCCGCAAAATGGCGCCTAAACATAATGAAATCTCGTGTAACTCATGCAAAAAAGTGCTGAAAGAAAATGAAAATTATGTGAAGTGTGATGGAAAGTGCAGTGAAACGTTCCACCTAAATTGTGCGCACGTATCAAATGCCGTTTTTAAAGCAATGGTTGCTAACCCGGGAGAAATACTATGGTTCTGCAAGAATTGCAAACATAACCACAATGATTCCGTGGATAAAACCGTCGATTCAAGCGATGTAAGGTGGGATTCCGATGAACTAAAAGCTGTAGTTCATGGAATAGTGAAGAACGATTGTGACCTATTTGACTCTCTTCTTGAAAAACTTGTCGATAAAGTTATCAACAGACTAAAAGAGAGTGTTGACTTTAATACCAAAGTCATTCAAGACTTGAGAACCGAACTTAGGGATAGAGATGAAAAAATTAAGGAACTCCAAAATGAGTTAAGTAAAGTTAAAAATGATATGAGCGAGGAGAACGAGAACATCAACCAATATCTCAGGAGGAACAATGTAGAAATCCATGGAGTGCCTGAACAGCGGGAAGAAGATGTATACTCCATTGTGTCAAACATAGGAAAAGCTGTGGGCTGCGAGATTTCCAAAGAGGAAATAGACATTGCACATCGGATTCCGTCAGCTAATAGGTCAATTCCCAGACCCATTGTGGTAAGATTTGTTAACAGATGGAAGAAGCTTGACCTAATTAAAGCAAGGCGTAATGTACAGCGACTGTCCTCATCGGATGTTAGTGGATGCACAGGAGGAGAAACTGTTTATGTAAATGAACACTTAACTCCTAAAGCTAAAGGCCTTCTCAAAAGAGCAAAGGACCTAAGGCAGAAAGGTTACAAATTTGTTTGGTCAAGGGAAGGGAAAGTCTTTATAAGGAAGGATGAGTTATCCCCAATTACTCACGTAAAAAGTATTGAGGATATTCTCTTTTTGGAAACCTTGTAATTCACATAATTTCTATGGAAGTTGTAGAAAAACAGGTAGATAACTTAAAAGAACTAAAAGGAATTACTTACGGATTTAGAATTTTTTATTCAAACTGTCAGAGTATCAGGAATAAATGGAGTCAGTTCAACAGCCTTATTATAACCGAAGCAAATTTCCCGGATATTATAGTATTGACTGAAACATGGTTATGTCTCGAAGAGGAGAAATATTTCAATGTAAATGGATATGACGGTTACTTTTGTTCAAGAGTTAATACTAGAGGGGGAGGGATAGCTATTTTCATCAAAAGGCCTCTTAAGGCAAATATAGTGATGTCTATTAATGATACTAAAACACCCTATAATCTATTGCTTGTTGAGGTAATCGGTTTTAGTAAGGATTTCCAAATTTTAGCTTGCTACAACCCGAATGTGAATCATGGCACTGAATTTCTTAAAATTCTTGATGATACTTGGATGAAGTATAGTAATAAAGCATGCTTTACAGTTGGAGATATAAATATAGATAAGTTAGGACAAAGTCGTCTAGCTGAAGAACTTGATAAATTATGTGTTTGTTACAACCAGAATGCATGTAATACAATATATCCGACCAGAGTTACAACTGATAGTGCTACCTTGATAGATCATATCTATATTAACAAACAGTATTGTTGCAACCTGTATAATGTATTCAGTGATTTTAGTGACCACAACCTTTTAGTATGCGACTTTGAAATTCCTATTACTGGTACTGCTCAAGTTCATAAAAGGCATAAGCAAATGCAAAGATGGAATTTACAAGCCATGGATTATTTTATGTCTGTTAATCCATTAGAGGTCAAGGATGATGATAGCTGTGAAATAATAGTGGACAAATTGATCTATTATTTGGAAAACGTCAACAGTGAGACTAGGGACCTAAGATCGAGTCATAATACAAGTGGAAGATTAAGGCCATCTTGTCCATGGGTAACTCCAGATTTTTTAAAACTAATTGATCAAAAGAACAGGTTATATAGTAAACTAAAAAGGCAGCAAATCAGAGTAAGATCTGGATGTGAGTATCAGTCAAAGGAGCTAATTGCAGACTATAATGCACACTGTAAGAAAGTAACAAAAATGAGAAGAGAACTAGAAAATGCATATTTTTTGAATAGATTGAACAACACAAATAATCACTGGAAAATTATCAATGAAATATTATCTACAGATACCAAAGCCAATAATAATAGTAATATTAACCTGGAAGTAAATGGTAATTTGGTTACAAATCCAACTGAAGTCTGTACAATTTTTAATGAACATTTCACAAGTATTGGTAAGTCACTTGCCGATAAAATTCCTATCAACGATTGCACCAAATCAGTAACAGGACCTGTCAACTCTATTTTTCTTGAGCCCACAGATGAAATTGAAGTCTCACGGATAATTAATGATCATAAAAAAAGGAGTAGTTTGGATGTTTCTGGCTTAAATAATAACATAATTAAGACCCTGTTTCATCAGTTAGTACCGTATATCACAAAATTAATAAATAAATCCTTGAGCGAAGGGAAAATTCCTAAGAAGTTAAAAGTGGCCCGAGTAGTACCAATCTATAAGGGATCAGATAAACATGATGTTAATAATTATAGACCTATCTCAATACTTCCTGTTATTTCTAAAATATTAGAAAAGGTAGTGAAGGACCGGCTACTAAAATTTCTTCTTCGTAACCATTATTTCTATAAGCATCAGTATGGATTCATTCCCAACTCTAGCACAAACAATGCAGTGGAAGATATTATTGTTAGACTTCAAGAGGCTCTAGATTCAGGATTGCTTGCTTCAGGTTTATTTCTAGATTTAAAAAAGGCTTTCGACACTGTGGATCACTCTCTACTGATTCATAAATTAGAATCAGCTGGTGTGAGAGGAACTGCACTTCACTGGTTTGTAGATTACCTTAAAGACAGGGAACAATTTGTTAGTTGCATGAATGCTGAGAGTAGTTGCCAAGCAATTACTATTGGGGTGCCACCAGGGGCGGATTTAGGGGGGGGCGACCGCCCCCCCCCCCCTGACTTCAGATAAGGCGGAGAAAAGGGGAGAAAGAGGAGAGAAAAGAAAGAAAGAAAGAAAAAAAGGAAAAAAAGAGAAAAAGGAAGGGAAAGAAAAGAGAAAAGAAAATAGCCGATCCGTGGCGAGTCGAGCCTGCGCCTGTACTGACAAGTCTGCGCTGGAACCAAGCCGAGCCGAGCTTCGCTTTCGAAGTGTCCAAGCGTTTGGTGGTCAGTCTCAGTCAGGTAATCTGTGGTCTCAGTCAACAGTCAGTGCGTGGTGCGCGTTCTTACGATAGTGTTGGCAAGTGCGTTCGCTGATATTTTTGTGCGGATTCTCGAAGGCATTACAACCATTATGGTAAGTAAGGTAGTCGTGGTGTGCTGTGTTGTGATTTTTTGTAGACGGAAATACCCAAACCCCCTTTATCGTCCCTACCACCTGAAGGAGTAAACCAAAGCTCAAAACATAGAATCGTTCAAACTCACTATGTTGCAAAATGTATTTCACATTTTAACCCGTGCAGAATCGGCAACCATAAATGTACAGAACGTGCGTTATTCACGCCTTATTGAATAGAATTTATGTATAAAATTTAAATTATTAAGATAGATAGATAGATTTTTATTAATTCCATTTGATCAAATACATGCATTCAATACATTTTTGATATAGGACACGTCAGAATTTACATGCATAAAATAAAAGAACTAACAGGTATATATTACTAAGATTAAAACTATTTATAACTTATTATAATAGCAAATCTTAATAGATACAATCTTATTGCACAACTATTTACACCTCACTCTATTATCATAATATGAAAACTTAATTCTATAAATACAACAACATACAGCTAGGTATTAAAATTAAATTAAAAAAGTAAAATATAGTTATAGATTCCATCACTCCTATACGCTAAAATATTCAACTACTGAGTAAAAACAATGGCACTGCAGATAAGCTTTCAACATTCTATCAAAGGTTTTTATTTTTGGGGCCAGTTTTATATACTGGGGTAGTTTATTGTATAATTTAACTCCAGTGTGAAAAGTTCCTTTTTGATATATGCTTGTGTGTGTGTGTGAAATATGAATGTTTTGATTTTGTCTTGTGTTATGCCTATGAACATCATTGTTTGTTTTAAGAAAAACATCTTTATTCATTAAATTCTTTTTAAAAAACATAATACTTTCAAAGATATATATGCAGGGCAGTGGGAGAATGTTTAAATCTTTAAACAGAGGTCTACATGATTCTCTAGAGTGTACATTTGCCATAATTCTAATCGCTCTCTTTTGTATCCTAAACGTGCTTAGTACATCTGGCGACATACCCCAAAATATGATCCCATATCTTAAGTATGAATGGAAATAAGCAAAATAAGTATTTCTTAATGTGTGCATGCTAGTGCAGGTTTTCAAAATACGTAACGCAAAGCACATCGAGTTCAGTTTAGTATTCAGATATTGTATATGTTTATTCCATTTCAAGTCTTGTTGTATCCATAGTCCTAAAAACTTTGTTTCGGATTTATTTTCTATTTGATGACCATTTAATGTTATATTGGGCATCGCAGGATTCCTATTCTGTATAGTGTGGAAATTTAGACATACTGTCTTTTTATAGTTTATTATGAGGCGATTATCTTGTGACCATTTGGTTAACTCTCCTGTAACGGAGTCAGCAGACTGCTGTATGACCTGTTTAGTTTCACCTTTTATTACGAGTGTTGTATCGTCCGCAAACAAAATTTCCTTATGTGAATGAACGTTCTGTGTTATATCATTGATATATAGAAGAAAGAGTAGTGGGCCCAAAACCGATCCCTGGGGTACTCCAAATTCAATAATTCCCTCATTGGACAATGTTTCATTAAGTAATTTGGTTCCATCATCCTTGTGTCTCAAGCTTACTATTTGTTTACGCCTTGTTAAGTAAGACTCTATCCATTTATTAGCTAGACCTCTAAGTGACTAAGTATGTATAAGTGAGAGCATTCGCGCGGTTTTTTTATATATTTTATTCGCTCGTAGGTTTTTTGTGTCCTGTGCGTCTGAAAGGACAGAAAATATAGTGCTTTCCGTTTATTACACATGAAACACATGAAATGAGGTAATTTCAGAACACCTCCAGACGCACAGTGAGAAGAGGAAGTTAACAACAAACGTATTCGACAATGACGCTTGACATTATAAGATATGAGTTAGGGTATAATATCGAGTAAAATATTAATAGAATGAGGAGTTACTGGTGCCAGCTTGAGGAGCAGTGAAATGAAGCAACCTATATTTGGTTTCTCTATTCCTAAGTAGGCTACACACAAACCTGAGCACAATGTGATGGGGTACGCGGAATAAATATAATTGACCGACGCTAAATTACATTACAAACCTATCAACGTAAATGTAGACTCAACTTACTGCACGAATATTATGATATTGGCGGAAAGAGGATGCTGTGAGTTTCTGAAAACACAAGACAATAGTTCGCCTCGCGTTACAAGTAACCCACTTCAAATGAAAATCATCCAAAGTCCTTCATAGAAGTCCAATTATTTTGTCTTGAAATACTTATACTTATCCTAGTGAAGTACTAGTTTAATTTTAATCGGCAATTAAAAAAGAATTAAAAAGGACAAAGTTGAGTTTCCGGTTTAAAAATCTTAGACTAACTAAAATTCGCGAGATAGAGGAATACCTCTTACGGACTGATCAAAAATAAAATGCAAAACCGCTTTAGACACGAAAATGCCTCGGTCCCTTGATTAGTATCTAGATTGGGTTTTACGGAGGGCCTGTCTGAAATACTTTTGTGATCAAAGAAGCGCCTTCTTTGCATTGCCTGCATTTTTATTTTAACCCACCGTTCGGTTTCTGTTTTAACTTGGCTACGTGCAATGTTTTCTTTGTACGATACAGACATTGACGTTGACATTTGACAAGCGAATTTTTCAAAAGATAAATTTCATTAGAGCAGTAGTAATTTATCTTTTTTGTTTCATTCCTTTCAGGCTAAGCGCGAAAGTGGGGGAAGGAAAAGGAAAAGCGACCGATGTGGAGATTTGAGAAATTATTTCGGTGCCCCTAAAAAAGTGGTACAAATCCCTGAGCACTCATCCCCGTCCCGTCCTGAAGTTGACTCTGAGGGTGCTTGCAGTTCCGATCATCGTGGTGATGGTGATGACAGAGGAAATGACTGTGAAAACGGAGGCGCTAGTAATGATGCTGAGGGTTGCAGAGCTGGACTGGGTACCGGTAGTGATTGCGGCGTCGACGGTGGTGCTGAAATTGTTGGTGGCAATGTTGGGCTCGGCGGCGACGTACGCGCTGGAAACGTCGCTGACGGCAGAGGGCTCGGTGACGGCGGAGATGCTGGAGTCGGCGATGGTGGTGGCAATAACAAGAGCAAACAACCTATGCCCGGACCCTCACATTCACTTCCAGCGGAGCAGCTGATTTCACGTCCGTCAAAGGATTCCTGTCGAGATGCTGCTGCCTGTGACAATCTTGGAAACGACGTCGGCTTGTATATAGGTTCAGGAAAAAACAGGCCTGATGACGGAACACTTTCTACCCTTTTGACGAGTCACTGGCAACCAAACGCGAGTTATTGTTTCCCTTTCTCCGTTCACACCAAGGGCGGAAGCGAAGAGAAACGACACCTTCACCTGCAGCACTTACAGAAGTTTCCCTGGGTCGTTCTCTCTCCATCACGTAGAGGACTCTTCTGTTTGTTCTGCCCTTTTTTTGCGAAGTCTACCGGTGGCCAAGGAAGAACGATTCTGTTGAAGACCCTGGTCAAGGAACCTCTGATGAAGTTCGCCAAGCTCCTTGGGAAAGACGGTGACCTACAGAAGCATGAGGCGACGAAGTACCACGAAGAAGCTGCCTTGTGTGCTGAAGACTTTTTGCGCAAGCAAAGAAATCCGCAAGAGCAGCTTCCCAACCAAATGGATAGCTTCCGCCTGGTAAAGATCCAAGAAAACAGAGCAAGACTTGCTCTCATCTTGATGAACATCGAGTTTCTAGGCCGACAAAATATCGCCTACCGAGGTCATCGTGATGACGGCCCAATTGCTCAAGAGGAGTCTTCACAAAACGACGGCAATTTCCGGGCTCTGCTTCGGTTCCGGATGAAAGTTGGAGACGTCAAACTGGCCAAACATCTTGCAACGGCGGGACCCAGAAGCCTTTTCACTAGTAAAACGATCCAGAACGAATTAATTGAGCTGTGCGGGGAGAACATTCGCGAGCAGATCATAAGCCGCGTTCAAGAAGCCCGATTTTATTCTGTTGGATTTGACGAGACAACAGATGTAGCGCACATCTCTCAGCTGACTTTGTTCTTGCGGTATCTCTGGAGGAACGAAATCAGGGAGGATTTTGTGGGCTTCCTAGATGCTCGCAAATCTGCGGCGGAAGAGAAAGAGAAAGATACTCAAGGAAGTGAAGAAGAAGGTGATTTCCCTAGTGAAGACGACGATGAGAATCCTCAAGCAGCAGCAGAGTCTGCTGTTGAACCAAAACTGACTGGGGTAAAGCTGGGAGGCATCGTTGCCAAGAAGATTGATGACTTCAAACTAGACCCCAAAAGCTGTGTTGGCATCGGAACTGACGGATGTTCGGTGAACATATCGGAAGCTGTAGGGGCAGTACAAGAGCTGCAGAAGACTGCAGTTCATGCTGTTCGGGTGCCCTGTTACAACCACCAGCTCAATCTGACGCTTTCGAAATCGTCCAAAGTGCAAGCAGTTAAAAATGCATTTGGAACTGTGGAAGAGGTGACGAATTTCTTCACAGCGTCCTCGAAGCGTAATTTTGTGTTGAAGAAGACTATCAAAGGCCAGCTTGTCGCGCTGTGCGATACGCGTTGGGTTGAACGGCACGACACAGTTTTGAAGTTCCTGGACCAATTGGACGACATTGTGAACGCGTTGGGAAGCGTTTCTCAATGGGATGAAAATCAGTCAGCGCACAAAGCCGAAAGTTTGCTGGCCAGCATCACTAGTGGGCAATTCATCGTCACACTGTGCTGCATAGCAGAAGTGCTGACTCGGACGGAACCTCTCAGCCGTCTGTTCCAAAGCGAAAATCTGGACGTCCAAACCGCCTCCGAAACCATTCGGAATACGATCCAAATCTTCAAAGAAAAGTGGTCAAACGTCGAACAAGAATTTTCGTCGGTCTTCGACAACGCCAGCAAGCTTGCGCGTGAGCAAGGCGCCGCTATCGACCTGCCGCGTCTTGTCCAGAAGCAAAAGAACAGGGCTAACGCGCCGGCTGACTCGCCCGAAGAGTACTACAGAAGGAACACCTACAGTCCTCTTCTTGACTGGATCTTGGAAGACCTCTCAACGCGTTTCACAGACGACGTCTTAAACGCATATCAGCTGAACGTTTTTCTTCCCCGCGTCGTGGACCCAGGATTGAACATGGATCGTCAAATCCACTGCACTGAGGAGGACATCAACATCCTTTCCGAGCGCTACGCTCCTCTACTTCAAAAATCGCAGTCGGAACTCCGGGCGAAGATGCAAGCCGAGACATCCCTTTGGGCGGCGAAATGGAGAAGAGAGAGCGAAGCTGGACGCCCAATCCCTTCAAAGGCGGTGGAGGTCTACACAGCTTGCCATCCACAAGTTTTCCCTACCATCAGAACAATGATTCATATTCTTATTACTTTGCCTGTCAGTATTGCGACCGGGGAAAGATCATTTTCTGTTCTGAAGTTAGAAAAAACTGAGAATAGGTCAAGATGCAGCGAGGACAGACTGAACGGCCTAACTTTAATGTATGTACATCGAGACATTAAATTAGACTACGATAGAATCATTAACCGTTGTCCAAGAAAGCCCGAAAGCTAAAACTTCTGTTGTAGTGTTACGGCAGGGAAGGAGCCTAATGTGAGACCATTGGGAATTGTGAGGCAATAAATATTTTTTTCATGAGATGTGCTTTTGATTAAAGTTCATTCCCAAGACCTGTTTTTGTCGTTGGTTTGTTGTTTCGTTGAAAGCATTTTATGATGTTTAGAAGCTTATTGGATCGTTACCTTCTTTTAAAAGAAAAACAAAAGGATCAGTGCCAGTAAAAAATCGTAATGAAATATGAAATAAAAGTACCGGTGCATATCTTTCCAGTAGTCTCGATTACTAGCAAAACTATTATTTTATATTGACTAAGGTACGTGGTGATAAAATACCGAAAAAAATAGTAATAACTAAAATAACAAGCGAAACTGCTATCTGCAGAGATGATGACGGTCTACTAAAAAAGGTACTGCCTTCGTGGAGACCTCCTAAAAATTGTTCTGATGTAGCCCCCGGAACATAGGCAACCTAATTAAAAATCATTAACCGCCCCCCCCCCCTTGAAATACCCCCTAAATCCGCCCCTGGGTGCCACAGGGATCTGTTTTAGGCCCAATATTATTTTTAATATTTATCAACGACATTGGTAGACTAAATTTAAACGGTAAGATATCCCTATTTGCTGATGATACCAATGTATTCTATGTTGGAAAGTCTGTCCATGAACTCGAACAGAAAATGCAGGAAGATGCACATCTGATTATATCATGGATGCATGAAAACCGTCTAACAGTTAACTTAAGTAAAACTAACTATATCGTCTTTCACAAGCCTTCCTACAACCTACCTTTAGACATGCAATTATTCTTCCACGACCAATGTCTACCCCGAGTTAAATCTACCAAATTTTTGGGATTAGTCATTAATGAGCTACTCTCATGAGATGATCATGTCAAAGCTATTGGTGGAAAAATAATTCCAGCTATAGGAGTTCTAAGCCGAGTAAAATACAAAGTTTCTCGAGCACTACTGAAGTCTATATATCACGCACTTATTGAAAGTCACATTGCATACATGATTCACATTTGGGTCTGTTGCAGCAAAGGATTATTCAATAAAATTAATATATTACATAAAAGGGCTTTGAAAATACTTTTCAATCTTCCCATGTTAACACCTACAATTCAATTATACCAACAAGGTAATGTCCTATCACTAAATTGACTCCGTCAAAGAGCCTCAGTAATAATGATATATAAAATTAAACATAAAATAACCAATTCAAATATCATACTCACAACCAATTCAGATACTCACTCACACATCACCAGAAATGCAAGCAATATCCAGTATAATGTAATAAATACCAGCAGGTTTGGAAATAATTCACTATGGCATTACTCATCATCTATATATAATAGACTGCCTGATGGCCTGAAAAATATCTCCTCACTGAGAACTTTCAGGAAAGAACTGTTTAAATTCTTAATGGATTCAACAATGTAACTTACATGTAATTTCTAAAATACCATTGTTACCTTGATGTACTGCACTATCACGAGCCTCGGCTCAGGTGCCCCTTATGAGATAATAAATAAATAAATAAAAATATATATACCTCTCCTGTATCGGTCTTTCGTGGGAAACTTTGAACCGAGTCCCACAGACGCCTTGTTTGAAGCAATGCCTTTGTTCGGGTGCTCCACGCTTCCCAATTGTCGTCCTGTAATCTCACTATTGCAACTATTCGCTCGCTGCTTCCCGTAGCTGCATCCATGTTAGTATGTATACTTAAAATAAAACGTACAAATAGTCCTCACAATAGAAACTCGTCCACAAAATTCACCAAAAACTATTTTGAATGCACACTTAACTGCCGTCCACATGTGCGCCGCACATACCAACACCTTTTAACGACCGACATTCTCCCATCACAAAGTCCACACATTAACAGCAATAAGCGTTTAACTGGGCTCATAACCTGTCATAAAATAATTAGCAAAAAAGATTTACTAAATACAGTCCTAAACTCCAAATTGATGGGAGAAGAAACAAACACCGACATCCATTGGTCACAACCGGAAACAGACAGTTATATTCAAAAAAGTACATTTGACTTGTACGGTATACAAAAACAAAAGAAGAACACTGTGAGAAATACAAAAACAAAAGAAACACACTATGAGAATTTGTGAATGCAAACTCACATATGTGAGCATTGTGTAAAGGTTATTTCTTTAATTTAACATGTGCTTTACAAGAGGGGGTGTGCAGTTCAATAAATAGATCTAATGTCAGAAGCAATATTTCAGTGTTGCTAAGTAACTTGTATGAGCGCTTTTCAGTCGGTCAACACGAGTGTACGGTACCCAATTAGATTAGGTGGGCAGTGGCAATTTATCTCCCAATGCCTAAAATAAAAATACATGAATACTTAATACTTAATAAAACACTTCTCACATAAAGAGGGGTTGTATGAGAAGCTTTTTTTTTACATGTATAAATCATTATTGTATTATGAATTACACAGGGAAATTAGTTACTCCTTGCCCAATCTAATTTGTTGTATTCGTGTTGACCGACTGGGAAGTCAGACTGTTCAGTTCAAATAGCAAGACGACGCCCGAGTTTCCAAAGACCCTAAAAGGTAAGATTTGAGCTATGGATTTTAGGCTAGTATTATAAAGCTTTTCAAGGGGAGCGTGATGTTGCAGTGGCTTAGCTGCTCGTCAATCACCCGGACGGCCGGAGTTCCAATCCCGGTGACAGTGGGGTGGAATCTTCACCTGAAAAATTACGTGTCGTCAGGAAGGGCATCCGGCCTTAAATCCCCGGCCAAAACGAAAATGTGCCTGGTTGGCTCCGGCGACTCCAATTAATTGGGATACGCAGTAGAAAGTATTATAAAGCTTTTTAATCAAACAACGGAATTATGTCATTAACTGGTTATAAATCAATAATAATGTTATTTGTTTTAGGTCCCTTTTAACTTCTATGGCTTTTAGAGACACCGGCGTGCTGGAATTTTGCCCTGAAGGCGATCTTTAACGTGCCAGTAAATCTACAGACACGGTTCCCTCGCATGTATGCACCCTTAAATGCCAGCTGACTGCGCCAGGATTAGATCCTGCAACCTTGGGAACAGCAGGCGTGAACGTTACCGCTGAACCACGGAGCCAGTCGGTTATAAATCAGAAGCATGTCTCGGTAGGATATCTATGCATGGCTTCGGTGGCATAGTCGGTAGCATGCTGAACTGCTATGCCCAAGATCGCGGGTTCAAACCCAGTCGAAGTCGTCGGGCCCATGTCATAGATTTATGGCACGTAAAAGAACTTACAACTACAATTGGTAGTGTGTAGCCAAAATGTGTAGGCTATTGGGTTAGACACGCTCTATCAAGTTCAAAGTTCGCCGTTGGGTTTCAGTTTTGGGAGCTTAAGTTGGAACTACTTGACATCGAAATTGGGGAACCTACGGGCGTTCATGTGAAATGCCCTGCTATGGCCATTTGCTGCAAATCATATATAAATATCTATGCATTTTGAAAATTAAGACATACAGTAGTTAGCCTACCTTAAACGTAAAAGATGTCATCTCAAACGCGTGCCGACATTTTAATTTTCAGATGTAGAAAATGGCTTTTTAATAGTCAGAGAGCAGATTTAATGAATAAAGATTTTGCACAATATTATAAACTTATTCTCGAATCCTTTGGAAGCATGCCAATTTATGTCGTCAGGATAATGCTCACAAACTTAGATGTGGTACAATGTTTGTTAATTCTCTTATGAAATACCTGGTCTCCCACATGGCTGCTGTGAAGGTATGGTACACAATTGTTATTGCCGATATTTTGTAAAATTGGCATTGTATTATTTTGTCAAATTCAGGAAAGAATGGTTTCAAACTCACAGAAAAAATACGAAGTACCTACAATTGAGTAATTTAAGACCTTAAGATCTTTTTATACTTTTCGTTTCACAAATCACACCGGTATCTTTACTAATTAACTATAATGTTACTCAATTTTATGGAATAACTAGCTTTTGATATGGTTAAGAATTTGATATTATATTATACCCATACTATCAACCCGCCCCGGCTTCGCCTGGTATCTTAAAGGGGTTACTCAGCGTAAGCTTGAAAGGCGCACGGACGGTAGGTCTCAGACGCAATTCAGAAAAGCCGAGGTGAATAGCGAAACTCCAACATTTATAGTATACTCTTCTCTGAAGTCTTAACTCGACACGACTCGACAGTTAATGCTGGTCGAAGCTGGGGTGATGGGCTCGCTCGCTAGCTCGTAAACTCGCTCCGAAGTTAGTAATTTAAATTTCCACTGAATGGAGATTGTTGGAAGAAATTAAAACGTAAAATCACTTATAGTTGGTGATGTATTAAAGATAAAGATATGCTGTCGCGGACTTCTTTGTAGAACTTTTCATCCTGACCAATTCTTACACTCATAGTGCATGGATATTTTTTTATGGTTTACCCAGCGTAAGCTTAAAAGGCGCACAGACGGTAGGGTTTCCCTCGACACGATTCACTGAAATCGTTACTGCTAGGCTTTCTTTGGTTATAAGTGAATGTTTTCCTACAGAAACCTTCCTCGAGAAATTCTTTACTGAATGGTGAAAACCGCATCAAAATCCATTCAGTGGATTTAGAGATTACCTGTTACATCCAGGTATCGTGGACTTGGTTTTATGTAGATATGCCAGGGACTATTATTAAACCAATACATGCATTTATAACTAGTATGGACTATGAATTCGACGTAAGACTCATTAAATACGTCATACAACTGTACCTAGGGATACTTATAGAGGACTGAACTAATAAAAACGGAGCATTCTTTTTATGTTTCTATGAGTTAAAAGTGTACAGTATATCAACATTGTGGCTTTTTTCTGTAGTGAGTTAACGTGACTTATGTTTGCTGTAAAATGGAAATAATCACTCAGGTGAGTTAAATTTCAAAAAAACCCTTGCAAAAATGAAATCATCTGTAGCGCGAATAACGTGCTCAAGGCAGTTGCCAGCTTTCTGGCCGCCGTGAGCGCTAGTGTCGCTTCACCTACAAAGAGGATGCAATTACGTAACGCAGCGAGCTTTGCGACTGTTGTGTATTTTAGACTGTGATAATACAACTCCGTCCTCCCAGGGTTGCCAATCTAACTTTTCCCCCGCGAAATAACTTATAGCTTATTTCAAACTAAGGCTAGTGCCAAATAATTTAGAATCCCCCACAGCGGGATAATATTAGCTTTTTTTCTTGGCGGGAGAGAAGTTATATGTAAATTAATCTAGTTTTAACTTAAAATAACGCGTTTTTAATAAAGACTTAGAAAATTTTATGGGTACATTAACACTAATTTTGGGATCATTATTAACATCTTGAGCATGAGATAACCATCAGTCGAGTTGCTTCATGTTATGTAAATATTATGTCCAGCAATTCCCCGAATTACGGTTATCTCCCAGTTACGAATGAGTGAAATTTGTCGCCTGAGTAGCATAAGCAATTAAACCTTTTTCCGGCTGCATGTAGCATTTGTAAGGTAAGAAGGACCTTGGTAGGTGACAAAAATCTTCGAAACTTATACTTTAGGCATTCAGGACTATTTGCAATATAAAGCACAGGATCTTGTTGGAAAAACTGAATAAACATAAAAATGTGTACCGGTATTGAATACCGTAACAAGAAACAACAAAAAAGTCAACCCCTGGCGCTATACAGCCCATGACGGGCTAAGTCCGACCATGTGACCGCTGCCCAGCCATTCGGCCTGCAGATATTGGGGTGACGCGTGATCAGCGCGTCGGGTCCCCTCGGCCGTTAATCTTGGTTTTCGTGATCGGGGCGCTGTCTCACTGTCAGACAGCTACTCAATTGTCCTCACGAGGCTGATTGCACCCCGTTCCAACCCTCACGTCAGCTTTAAAATCCCTGACGGAGCCGGGGATCGAACCCGGGGCCTCTGAGTGAGAGGCAGGCGCACTACCCCAACACCACGGAGCCGGCATTGAATACCATAACTGATATCTTAAATCAACATTATACATCGTGAGAGGATAAGCCCACTTTTGCGGATACCTCTGTAAATAATTTCTCTTGTTGAGAGATACGCAGTCTTCATGTTGGTGGCACAGATATTGAGTTTATTTTGTAAAAGGTCAGGGGAACAGGAATGTTCTAGATTTACCATTGAGGTGAGATATTTTAGTCAAAAATTAACTTAATTTTTTAAAGAACTGTTTTTTTTTTTGTCTTTTGAGTATATTGTATTACTCGAAAAATTCGGGATCAAAATACATGAAACTTTTCTTGTGTAATAATATCTCATAGAGAAATGGAAATACTTGTAGAGTTGTTATTAATTCATATGAGGGGCTTGAGACACCTTGGTCATCAGCCCCGTGTAGTTGGGAGTGTGTTGAAGCTGTCCGGCAACCTGTATTGCTGTGATGATTGTAGTTGTGTGTGTAAATGTATCTGGGACAGGGATGGAGTAGACGCTCCGGGACTTGAGCAAGGCACTATCCCGGCAATTTCCTGTAGGGAGTGTGGAAAAATCCGGGGAAAAACACACTCAGGATAACTGCTGTCAGCACCGGGATTCGAACCTACGATATCCATACTTACCACAGCTGCCCTTGCGACCATGGTGCACGTTTGACGAACGTGGCTACGCCGCGGGACGAAATGCTTGTAGAATTTGGCTTGAGTACCTATAACCCCTCCCATTGGTCGATCCTGGCTACTCTACTGGTGGAAACCATTGTCCAGAGCTGTAGAACCTTGCACGCCACAAATTGGTTCGGGATTGTTGTGAAATCCCGACAAGAGCTTCTGTTGTTCTGAGGAAGCTTTTCCTAGATTTTAGTCGGGGTTTTGCAGGTCGATGTCCAAACAGAGGATGGGCTTAAGAAGTTTCTGCCCTTTTTACCCCTCATTTTTCAGGGGGTGCGATACCAGCAAGGGTGATAGATAGATAGATAGATAGATAGATATATAGATAGATAGATAGATATATTTTTATTAATTCCATTTGATCAAATACATGCATTCAATACATTTTTGATATAGGACACGTCAGAATTTACATCTATAAAATAAAAGAACTAACAGGTATATATTACTAATATTATAACTATTTAACTTATTATAATAGCAAATCTTAATAGATACAATCTTATTGCACAACTATTTACACCTCACTCTATTATCATAATATGAAAACTTAATTCTATAAATACAACAACATACAATTAAATTAAAAAAAAGTAAAATATAATTCTAGATTTCATCGCTCCTATACGCTAAGATTATCAACTACTGAGTAAAAACAATGGCACTGCAGATAAGCTTTCAACATTCTATCAAAGGTTTTTATTTTTGGGGCCAGTTTTATATACTGGGGTAGTTTATTGTATAATTTAACGCCAGTGTGAAAAGTTCCTTTTTGATATATGCTTGTGTGTGTGTGTGTGTGTGAAATATGAATGTTTTGATTTTGTCTTGTGTTATGCCTATGAACATCATTGTTTGTTTTAAGAAAAACATCTTTATTCATTAAATTCTTAAAAAAAAAACATAATACTTTCAAAGATATATATGCAGGGCAGTGGGACAATGTTTAAATCTTTAAACAGAGGTCTACATGATTCTCTAGAGTTTACATTTGCCATAATTCTAATCGCCCTCTTTTGTATCCTAAACGTGCTTAGTACATCTGGCGACATACCCCAAAATATGATCCCATATCTTAAGTATGAATGGAAATAAGCAAAATAAGTATTTCTTAATGTGTGCATGCTAGTGCAGGTTTTCAAAATACGTAACGCAAAGCACATCGAGTTCAGTTTAGTATTCAGATATTGTATATGTTTATTCCATTTCAAGTCTTGTTGTATCCATAGTCCTAAAAACTTTGTTTCTGATTTATTTTCTATTTGATGACCATTTAATGTTATATTGGGTTTCGCAGGATTCCTATTCTGTATAGTGTGGAAATTTAGACATACTGTTTTTTATAGTTTATTATGGGGCGATTATCTTGTAACCATTTGGTTAACTCTCCTGTAACGGAGTCAGCAGACTGCTGTATGACCTGTTTAGTTTCACCTTTTATTACGAGTGTTGTATCGTCCGCAAACAAAATTTCCTTATGTGAATGAACGTTCTGTGTTATATCATTGATATATAGAAGAAAGAGTAGTGGGCCCAAAACCGATCCCTGGGGTACTCCAAATTCAATAATTCCCTCATTGGACAATGTTTCATTAAGTAATTTGGTTCCATCATCCTTGTGTCTCAAGCTTACTATTTGTTTACGCCTTGTTAAGTAAGACTCTATCCATTTATTAGCTAGACCTCTAATACCATATTGATTTAGTTTGGTAAGGAGGATTTTATGGTCAACAACATCAAATGCTTTCGATAAATCCAAGAATAGGCCAGTTACATGTTCCTTATTGTCAATTAATTTCAGTATACAATTACTACATTCGAAAATTGCTGTCTGTGTAGATTTTTCCGTTCTGAATCCATGTTGTGAGTTTGATAATATTTTATTTTTTTCTATGAAACTTATCAGTCTCTTATACATAATTTTTTCCACAATTTTTGCAATACCAGTTGGTAAGGTAATAGGACGATAGTTATCTAATTTTTTTGAACCGTTTTTGTGCACTGGAATTACTTTTGATAACTTCAAAATATCCGGGTAAGTTCCTGAGAGAATTGAACTGTTTATTAAGTGCGTAAGTGGATTTATTATATTTTCTGCACATTTCTTTAAAATTGCATCAGGGATGCCATTAATGCCAGCACAGAATTTATTTTTTAGCTCTTTTATAACTATTCTTACCTCTTCACTTGTAACATGATTTATAAATAAAGAATCACTGCATATATTTATTTTATTATTAGAATTTAGTGTATTTACCTGTGATTTATTTAATAATTTTTGTGGAATTTCCAGAAAACAGTCATTAAAAGTGTTTGCTATTTCCTCTGGATTATTAATCACTTTATTATTTCTGGTCAGTGTAATGTTCCTTTGTATTTTAGCAGATTTTCCAGTTTCTTTATCACGGACCACATAGCCCTGTTTTTATTAGATGAGTGGGAAATAAAATTATCATTATGCATTTTCTTTGCTGGTCTTATTACCTTATTTAATATGCTAGTGTATTTTTTTAGTATAAATTGAATTCAGGTGTTGTGTGGTATTGTTTATATAATTTGTGTAGAAATTTCTTTCTTTGACATGAATTTATAATCCCTGTTGTTATCCAATTGCTAGTTTTGTTATTTTGAACAGTTCTTCGTTTAAAGGGGAATGCTATTTCAAAATAGTGTTTTAGGGTACTGTTAAATGCATTAAATTTATCATTTACATTTTCTAGTTCATACATTTCTGACCATGTTTCCTTATTTAATAAGTCATTGAAATATGTAACATTTGATTCAGTGAATGACCTGCACTTTGGTTTTACTCCATTATCATTATTATTGATTGTTTCGGATACTTCAAAACTCAGTATTTGTCCATGGTGGTCACTAAAATCCGGACAATAGACTTCTATTGAATGGTGATATTTATCTGTATTTATAAAAATTTGATCAGGAGTGGTTTTACTAAATTTTGTTATTCTTGCAGCTTGTCCAGCGAAGTGGGCTTGAGGCACCCAGTCACTTACGAATGACATCATTAGAACTATATAATTTTGAATATAAATACATATTATGTCAGCAACATTAAAGAAGTTTTCTATTGTAACATTTTTGTCAGTTGATCAGAAACTTCAATTTATGAAATAAACTGGTGTCAATGAGCAATCGAATATCAACATTCTCGGAATTCCAGGGGGGGCACGGCCCCACCTTTCCCCTCCCTGCGAGCGCCCATGGTGCGGGGACAAGTACAAATCCAGAACAACAAAAGAACAGCTAGGGCACGATGATGAGAGAAGTATGAAATGTACTCTCGAGTCTTCAAATGATTACGAAATCGGCTAAACACGGCGTTGACCCATGTACTATTTATTTCGAAATGGCTGGGCTTCTCGCCTGGCAGAGGCCAACAAATGAGATGCGGGTAGTATCTGCGTACGCCCGTTTAGGGGACAAGGTGAGCGATAGACTGTCACACTTTCAATGTGTATCACCGATGGTATCACGCAAATATCTGCTTGTACCCCGCCCAAAAACATACGGTAATCCATGTTAATATTAGCGGACGTTTTAATGTCAAGGGGGCAGATGACCTTGATATTCCGCCCTCCTCCTCCTCATCATCAATCTATAGCCAAATTACATGGGTGGTGTTGACTAGGTTTTATCATCGCCATCTACAATATTGTAGACGGTGATGGTTTAATCCTTTTATAACTTATGTTATATACCATCGAAGACCGATAGCCAGGTTGTGATCATGCAGGCAGTGGTTTCATAACATACATAACCTTTGATAGAATACTCTTTGGATGGTTTCGTGACGTGTTTTGCTTGTGTCATATTCTTTGGCTGGTTGGAACGAAAATAGGATTTTCGCCCTTCAGTCGACATTTTTCTGAATATTTTTAGAGCTGTGTATAGGTGTAAAATGCAAGTGGAAACAATGTTTTATTCATACTCTTCTGTCTCTTCTTGTTTGGCTATCATCAAATGCACAGTATCTTTTGACATGCAGTAATCAAGGTGAGAATATTATCAGGACAGTCGATTCTTTCAAGATGTTTATGCAATATGTCAAAGTTGATGCCCAATGCCGCTGACCTAACAGCTGTCAGATTGCTTGCCAGTGATCTCATTTCGTAGCAAATTATCCGATGGAATTCTTTCAAATCTATTATTCTTAATTTTCACCCCCAGATCAGAGCTATAAATACAGCGGATAGTTTGTAGTTCAAGTTGTGCAACAATGCCTTTTTTTTTTTTTTGTTATAGTATTCCCTTCCTTTCCGTGCATAATTTGGGGAAAATGGGAGTTTTCCAAGGCAAAGTTTCAATTGCTCCGATGAAAATGCTGTTTTAGTGCTGTACATAAACAGTACGAATGTACATCCGTAATATGGTTTTGGAGATGTCATTTTGTATGTAATTACCTCCAACACTGTAATAATTTCATTAATGCAGCCAATGACCACGTACTTTTCTTTTCAGGACGGGTTAGGGAAGGGATATTGGAAGGAAATCGGCCGTGAGCCTCTTGAAAGGAACCATTCCGGCATTTGCCTGGTAGTGAAAATGGGAAACCACAAAAACCATTTTCAGGACGGCCGAGGCGGGATCAATCAATGACTTGATGAAAATTAGATGGGTGGTGTTGACTGGGTTTTGTTATTCCTTTTGTAACTGTTGTAATACCAATTATTGACACCATATTTCTTTTATTTTACAGGCTTAATCTCTTCCGATTATGGCTGCATAAGTGTGCGTGTGTGTGCCCCCCGGATAGGGGGCCCTTTGCTGGACAAACTGGCATTGAGTGCTGGTTATATGAAAATCAGACTAGCCTACTTCACTTGACGTGATTCTGTGTACAACCGCTTGATATCTAGTCATTTTTAAGATTTTATATGTTAACTTAAACTTAAGGCCAATGAAAGACTTGAACCCTTCAGTACATGTGTAAAAATGTAAATACTTCCATTATATATTTTTATATGCCATTTGAACAATAATTTATAGATACAGGAACATTTTGTTCATTCTTGAAAGAAAAGCTTCCACCTCATCGTATTTCTTCATATGTTGAAAGGCCTGAAGATTGTTGCATCTGTCAAAGTACAAGGCTTATCAAATTTAACTTATACTCTGTAGTCCTGATGTACAGTTTTCATTGCTACTACTGGAGGTAGATTGCACAATCTAGGTTTATAGTAGGCTACTGGTATCGTTTCAATTGAAGAACTATTGCATAGTGTTTAGCAATAGTTGCTACCTTACCTTACTAGCCTACTCTAGCAAAGATTTGGTAAGATACATAACAAAGATTACAGATATTATCTGTTGACATTCATTTATGAAAAGAAAATGTAACTGAAAGAAACATTTGTGATAAACTCGTACTTGCTTTCTCAAATCTGCGATTTTTCTTAGCTATCATTTCAAGTTCAACAGGTTGAGGTAGTAAGATAGTCAGTGAATTTACTTAGGCTGTGTATTGAGTTTGAAATTATTTGCATGTAGGTTTCTGCACAAATCCATGTGTGTACATGCTTAGAATATTTAGTAGTTATTTATTTATTTTAGAGAAGTGATAGTGTACACAATGAGTGCTGTGAAGGTACCTCCTAGTGAGACAGAATGTTCTCATCGCTGTCGTTCCCAACAACATGGGGCTGCCTTAGCTTCCACCCTTTCTTTACGAGGTATCAGTTCTTCGGCGTTAATTGCGTATCTCAGATCGCTATGTAGAAATTGTGGCCAGGTAACCGATGTTTATGGGCGGACTGCTCTCCATAGTGCTGCTTCGTGTGGGTGGAGAGACGTTGTTCACTGGCTAGTAAAGCATAGTGATGCTAATGTCAATGCCAAGGATATGGAGTCTGGGTACACACCTCTGCACCGCAGCATTTTTTATGGACAAATTCATGTTGCTGCAAGTCTCATTCAGGTAAGTGCATTTATGTTGAAGATTTATTATTCCATGTAATCCTTTCATTAGGGTTCTCATTAAGTAATGTTATTTGTTAAAATCATGTGTAGGCTACTTTACTCCATTTTTTTTATTGTTTCATTTTTTTTTTAAGAAAATGACTAATGGTAGATTATTGGTAATTTTTCTCTGTGCTCAGTAGTAGACCACGATTATTAGCTTATGGTACATGCGTATGAAATGAGTTTCATATGTGGCCGAGTCCATGTGCTGCAGTGTGATAGAGAGGGGACGAATTTCCACTTCGTTGGTACAGAAATGATCATATAGGTTCGTACTGTAATTGGACTGTATTCAACGTTAGTATACAGTCGAACCTCCATTACTCGAATTTTCAATATCTCGAAGTAATTTCTACTTCCCGGCCATTTGTCCTATTCTTGACGTGTATTTATTTCTCTATTACTCGAAATTCGATTATAGGAATTTCTCGATTTTTCGAAGCAAACTTTTCCTCCCTAGAAGCAAAAATTGTTCTCTAACTCGAATTTTGTTCCTAAGCGTTTATATTGCGGCTTATCTGTCCATCCCTGCTCTGTTCATTAACCTTTGCTGGTGTGAGAATTCCCAGTGCTGATAAGATTCCACGGGCCATCCCCGCGCATTGCGTCAGCACCAGGAAAACTTGCAGCTTGTATCTGGCTGTTCAGTGTACGCTTACAGCCCTGTAGATGCAATCATGGAGAAACGTAAAGTGAAATGCCTGAGCCTGAGTGAAAAAGTTCGAGTGATAAGTGAAGTGGAGAAAGGTCAGAAAAAGAAGAAGGATATTGCAGCTGAGTATGGAATTCCTCCCAGCACATTATCTACAATACTGAAAGATAAAGACAAGATTCGTCTGGCTGTGGATGAAACACGATTTGCACCACAGCGGAAGAGGCTTAAAATTTCAACATTCCCGGAGCTGGAACAAGTAATGATTCAATGGGTGACCCGTCTGGGAGACAAAATCATTCCAATAACCGGTAGCTTAGTTCGTGAACAAGCAGAAAAATTTGCTAAAGACTTTGGTTATGAATCTTTTCAGGCCAGCAGTGGGTGGCTGGAAAAGTTTAAACTTCGGAATGGAATAGTGCAGATGGTAATGTCAGGTGAAAGTGCTGCTGTCAGTGAAGCGGACTGTGAACATTACAAAAAAAGCATTTTACCAGCCCTGTTACAGGAGTACAGTTCTAATGACGTGTTTAATGCTGACGAGACTGCTTTATTCTACAAATGCCTGCCTGGAAAGACACTGGCCTTTAAGGGTGAAAAGTGTTTTGGTGGTAAAAGAAGTAAAGAAAGGGTTACGGTAATGCTGGGAGCTAATATGACGGGAACAGAAAAACTAAAACTTTTAGTGATCGGAAAATCGGCGAAGCCTCGCTGTTTTTCGGGTGTTAAGTCTTTACCGGTCCTGTACCAAAGCAACCGGAAGTCATGGATGACAAGCTCCATTTACGAATCTTGGCTGCATGGTATTGACAAGAAGTTTCAACATGAACGGAGGAAAGTTCTACTTTTTGTAGACAACTGCCCAGCTCACCCCAAGGTGCTCACTCAGGAGCTGAGAGCAGTGTGCGTGGTCTTCTTGCCACCGAACTTAACATCCAAACTACAGCCAATGGACCAAGGGGTGATTAAAAACTTGAAACATTACTATAGGAAGAGGGCTGTTCAGAGAATTCTGAGAGCAATTGACTCCGAGGAGTCATTAACAGACATCAATCTACTAGAGTCGAAAACAATGCTAAGTAAATCGTGGGCTGATGTGAAACAGGAAACAATTGCTAAGTGCTTTCGCAAAGCAGGATTTTCGAAAGATTACTCGCAAGCTGCAGAAGACGAAGAGGACGAAGTCATTTCTGTTCCTGAGGAATGGGCGGAATATCAGCAGCTTGTTAATTGCGAAGCTGATTTTGAGAGTTACATAAATGTGGACTGTGATGTTATAGTGGCGGAACAACCTACGGGTATCGTCAACACTGCTGCCGAGCAAGAAGAACTGAAAGAAGACGACGATGGTGATTCCCAACAAGAAGAGTTGGAGCTGCCCTCTCCCGCACCGTCAGCAGATCAGGCGTTAAGTGCAGTGGCTGTTCTTCGATCGTACATACAGAGTCAGCTGTATGTAAATGACAGTGTTTTCACAGCAATAAATGTTGTTGAAAACTATGTTGAGGAAAAGAAGCGTAACAGTAAAAAACAAAAGAAACTAACGGATTTCTTCCCAAGGTGCTACCGGAGGTACTGTATGTTCCTTTTTTAATCACTGTACGTACGTATTCTGTCTGCTACTGTAAGCTATACGGTATACCTAGGTACAATTGTTATACTGTAATTGAAGTTATGCCATAAAGTACTGTATGAGTTTTTTGTTGTTAAATGCTGTCAGATATTGTTGCACTGTATTCCGTAATGGTTCATAGACAAATGTGATTAAATAACGCGCTAAAGATGCCTAAAATCGGTATTTCTCTATTACTCGAAATAAAAATTTTCTCCCGAGGTGATTCGAGATATCGAGGTTCGACTGTATTTCCCCGGGGGCGTGGTGGTGCAGCTGTCAAGCTGTTGGCCTCTCACCAAGGTGGGCCAGTTGTGATTCCCGGTCATTGTATGTGAGATTTTCGAAGTGAAATGCCATGTCCTGTGGTTCGGATTCTATGTAAAAAGGAGGTCCCATCGCATGATTAATGGACACACAAAACAAAAAGCTTCCTAGTATATTTCTCAGGAGAACAGTAGCAGTGACCTCCTTATTTGCCCTCTGAGCTCTTGAGTTCGTGCAGGTCTGTGGCATCAAGTAATAATCACAGTTCTTTTTTAGCTAAATTGAAACGGGGACAAAGTGGTGAGGGTATATGTACATTACACACCAAGGACATTATCTCAACACACTAGAACGATTTCAAATTTAAGCATGCACAGAGTTGTTCTGAAAGACACATTATCAGATTGTACATACTTTGGTTGTAGTATATATCGCGAGTCCCGGGATTTAGTGAGCTTTTGGTGATCTCAATGACGTCACCTATGACGTGGTAAAAATACTTACCTGGTTGGTGAGTTGAAATTCATTGTCTCGATTGTGATTGGCCAGCTCATGTGCGCCAGCTGATATGCACCGTGCTTGTCAGGCGCCATTTTTGTTTTTACTGGTTTGCGAGCTTTTGAAACGTTCGGTTGGGGTAGTGTTGTGTTGCTGAAATAAGAAGTAGATTTACTTGTGGTATAATGTGGATGGTATATTTATCGTAATTGTGGTGTTTCTGGTGGTTGGTAGTGTGTGGGCAAGAAGGCAGTGTCTTTGCATGGAAATGAAAAGTGATGAGGTTGGCTGTGGGATCGTTTGCTGTCGAATGGGTAAGTGTTGTATTTCTTCATATTCTTATTAGTGTGCTTCTGGTAGTTGAATGTACATCATCTACTGCAATCTTCTCCATTATAGTGAACCTCGTGGCTTGTGTTTAAATTTCTCCAATTATACTCAACATCTACTGCAATCTTCTCCATTATACTGAACCTCGTGGCTTGTGTTTAAATTTCTCCAATTTTACTCAACATCTACTGCAATCTTCTCCATTTTACTGAACCTCGTGGCTTGTGTTTAAATTTCTCCAATTATACTCAACATTTAATCTTCTGGAATGGCAGAAGCTGTTGCTGGGCCCAGTGGCCTTTGTGGTCAGAAGCGTGTTCGCGAATCTGACACCGGTGGTAGTGACAGTTCTGACAGTGGCTCTGGGTCTGGTGTAGGGCACATGACTTTCATTCTGCTGTTGAGTTTCTTGGGCACCATCGAGAGCAGTATTGAGTATGCTCGGGAGAAGGGGCTTCTAGCAAAGTCTTACTCTTGCCCAAAATGTGAGAAAGTCATGTCGCCCACTAAAGTTGCTGCCACTCGCAGCATGGACTGCCAAATGTGGCGCTGTAGAAAATGTACCGTGTGGCGGTCAATTCGAAAGGGGTCCTTCTTTAAACGATCACGTCTTTCGATCAGGAACATTCTGTTACTTGCCTATTTCTTTTGTCGCCAAATGCCCATTCATGCAGCAGTGCATGAGTTGGGTATTTCAAAGGTCACTGTAGTGGACTGGTTTGTTTTTGCCAGGGAAGTTTGCTCTGCGTGGGTGGTCATCTTTCGGGGGGGGAGGGGGTGGTGGTTGAAATCGATGAAAGCTGCTTTGGGAGAAGGAAATATAATCGGGGTAGGTTGCCAAAAAATACGTGGGTTTTTGGGGGGGTGGTACAGGGATCACATGGTAGGGATTGTTTTTTTTTTGAGGTTGTGAAGAAGAGGGACAGGGATACACTTTTTTGAATAATTAGGAAATATATCAGGATGGGTTCAACAATTTACAGTGATAAATGGGCTGCTTATGGGGGGTTCGATCATGAGGGTTTTCAACATTTTAGTGTTAACCACAAAGTAGCTTTCAAAGATTCATCCACCGGGGCCTGCACGAACACTATAGAGGAGTTTTGGTCGGCTGTAAAGCATAATATTGGGAAGGGTAAACGTAGGGAAATGTTCTTGCAGGCTCATCTTAATGAGTATATTTGGAGGAAAAGTATAGAACCCGGGGTGTGTGTCTTTGAACGTTTCGTGAGTGATTGCCGGAAATTATATAACCCCAGGGTGCATGACTGACTGAGTGTAAAGTGCATTAATATTTAGAGAATGTGTTTGTTTTATTCATTTTCCGTATTTTATAACTTTTTCCTAAGGTTGGAATTAAGGCCACTGTTATTTTCATTTCGTTTCATTGAGCCAGGAGAGTTCGATTCTTTTTATTTCATTTCATGCAGGGAAGTATCTTTTTATTTCATGTTACATTGTTTACTGTTTTCTTTTATTTCTGTAAGTCAGGTTAGCTTACACTTATGTACTTTAATTTTGTTGTATTTGATTATTAAGGGAAGTTACCTTCATATTAGTTTTTTGTTTTGTTTTCTGTCCAGTACATGATTTGTTATAAATTTATGGGAGTGAGGATTCATATTTGTTTAGTTTGTTATTTGTTGAATTATTTTTGGGGTGGGGGTTAATGATTACTTTATGGAATGAATGTGTTGTATGTGTGTTGTACCTTCTTGAGTTCACTACAGTGCCCCATTACATCATATTTAGTTGTCAGTTTTGTATCAATCAGATTTATTTTACTTCCGCATATTACCTATTTTTACAATTTTTTTTTGATTACTGCCATTCAAAGAGGGCCCCTTTGATAATTTCGGCATATGGACTACATTAGGTAAGTTGGTGTTGTTTCTTATGGAGATTGTGATTGCATGTTATACACCATTTTTATGTGTTTGAAGTAAGGTGATTAATATTGTGTTTCAACTAATGGAACGAACATAAAATATGCTCTGTGCTGAGATTTCTTGCTTGTTAGTACTGAACTGTTTTCTGGACTGGAATGGGTATACAGTATTGGTCACAGCACCATTTGAATGGAAATGATTGATTCAGCTAAAAACAAGGGGGTCTGGGGTATAAGCCCCAGACAATGAAGGTTTGAAGTTTGTGCGTAGGTGTGTGGCAGGTTGTGGGGCACTGTTCACACTAAACCATTGGTCTGGGCGGTTAGGCTGTAACCATTGTCAAAACCATTGGATTGGACGCAACGAAGGTTAGAAGTCTGTGGGTACGTGTGCGGCAGCTAGTGGGGCACTGTTCACACTAAACCATTGGTCTGGGCGGTTAGGCTGTAACCATTGTCAAAACCATTGGATTGGACGCAACGAAGGTTAGAAGTCTGTGGGTAGATGTGCGGCAGCTAGTGGGGCACTGTTCACACTAAACCATTGGTCTGGGCGGTTAGGCTGTAACCATTGTCAAAACCATTGGATTGGACGCAACGAAGGTTAGAAGTCTGTGGGTAGGTGTGCGGCAGCTAGTGGGGCACTGTCCACACTAAACCATTGGTCTGGGCGGTTAGGCTGTAACCATTGTCAAAACCATTGGATTGGACGCAACGAATGTTAGAAGTCTGTGGGTAGGTGTGCGGCAGCTAGTGGGACACTGTTCACACTAAACCATTGGTCTGGGCGGTTAGGCTGTAACCATCGTCAAAACCATTTGATTGGACGCAACGAAGGTTAGAAGTCTGTGGGTAGGTGTGCGGCAGCTAGTGGGGCACTGTTCACACTAAACCATTGGTCTGGGCGGTTGGGCTGTAACCATTGTCAAAACCATTGGATTGGACGCAACGAAGGTTAGAAGTCTGTGGGTAGGTGTGCGGCAGCTAGTGGGGCACTGTTCACACTATACCATTGGTCTGGGCGGTTGGGCTGTAACCATTGTCAAAACAATTGGATTGGACGCAACTAAGGTTAGGAGTCTGTAGGTACGTGTGCGGCAGCTAGTGGGGCACTGTTCACACTAAACCATTAGTCTGGGCGGTTAGGCTGTAACCATTGTCAAAACCATTGGATTGGACGCAACGAAGGTTAGAAGTCTGTGGGTAGATGTGCGGCAGCTAGTGGGGCACTGTTCACACTAAACCATTGGTCTGGGCGGTTAGGCTGTAACCATTGTCAAAACCATTGGATTGGACGCAACGAAGGTTAGAAGTCTGTGGGTAGGTGTGCGGCAGCTAGTGGGGCACTGTCCACACTAAACCATTGGTCTGGGCGGTTAGGCTGTAACCATTGTCAAAACCATTGGATTGGACGCAACGAAGGTTAGAAGTCTGTGGGTAGGTGTGCGGCAGCTAGTGGGACACTGTTCACACTAAACCATTGGTCTGGGCGGTTAGGCTGTAACCATTGTCAAAACCATTGGATTGGACGCAACGAAGGTTAGAAGTCTGTGGGTAGGTGTGCGGCAGCTAGTGGGGCACTGTTCACACTAAACCATTGGTCTGGGCGGTTGGGCTGTAACCATTGTCAAAACCATTGGATTGGACGCAACGAAGGTTAGAAGTCTGTGGGTAGGTGTGCGGCAGCTAGTGGGGCACTGTTCACACTATACCATTGGTCTGGGCGGTAGGGCTGTAACCATTGTCAAAACAATTGGATTGGACGCAACTAAGGTTAGAAGTCTGTGGGTAGGTGTGCGGCAGCTAGTGGGGCACTGTTCACACTAAACCATTGGTCTGGACGGTTAGGCTGTAACCATTGTCAAAACCATTGGATTGGACGCAACCAAGGTTAGAAGTCTGTGGGTAGGTGTGCGGCAGCTAGTGGGGCACTGTTCACACTAAACCATTGGTCTGGGCGGTTAGGCTGTAACCATTGTCAAAACCATTTGATTGGACGCAACGAAGGTTAGAAGTCTGTGGGTAGGTGTGCGGCAGCTAGTGGGGCACTGTTCACACTAAACCATTGGTCTGGGCGGTTGGGCTGTAACCATTGTCAAAACCATTGGATTGGACGCAACGAAGGTTAGAAGTCTGTGGGTAGGTGTGCGGCAGCTAGTGGGGCACTGTTCACACTAAACCATTGGTCTGGGCAGTTAGGCTGTAACCATTGTCAAAACCATTGGATTGGACGCAACGAAGGTTAGAAGTCTGTGGGTAGGTGTGCGGCAGCTAGTGGGGCATTGTTCACACTAAACCATTGGTCTGGGCAGTTAGGCTGTAACCATTGTCAAAACCATTGGATTGGACGCAACGAAGGTTAGAAGTCTGTGGGTACGTGTGCGGCAGCTAGTGGGGCACTGTTCACACTAAACCATTGGTCTGGGCGGTTAGGCTGTAACCATTGTCAAAACCATTGGATTGGACGCAACGAAGGTTAGAAGTCTGTGGGTAGGTGTGCGGCAGCTAGTGGGGCACTGTTCACACTAAACCATTGGTCTGGGCGGTTAGGCTGTAACCATTGTCAAAACCATTGGATTGGACGCAACGAAGGTTAGAAGTCTGTGGGTAGGTGTGCGGCAGCTAGTGGGGCAATGTTCACACAAAACCATTGGTCTGGGCGGTTAGGCTGTAACCATTGTCAAAACCATTGGATTGGACGCAACGAAGGTTAGATGTCTGTGGGTAGGTGTGCGGCAGCTAGTGGGGCAATGGTCACACAAAACCATTGGTCTGGGCGGTTAGGCTGTAACCATTGTCAAAACCATTGGATTGGACGCAACGAAGGTTAGAAGTCTGTGGGTAGGTGTGCGGCAGCTAGTGGGGCACTGTTTTCACTAAACCATTGGTCTGGGCGGTTAGGCTGTAACCATTGTCAAAACCATTGGATTGGACGCAACGAAGGTTAGAAGTTTGAGGGTAGGTGCAGCATTTGGCTGTGGCCACAGAGGGGCACCAAAAATCAATTCCTCTAGGCAGGTTAGGCTGTAACTATTGACAAAAACAGTGTGTGCGTGTGTGAAATATTAAAAATGGACGGAAATGGCAAATTTGTAATTGGTATCGCGATCTTTCCTTTCTTTGCGTAGCGCGATTGCTTGAACATGAGTAGAAATGGCAAATTTGTGATGGGTATCGCGATCTTTATTTTTCACTGCGTAGCGCAATTGCTTGAAAAAGAGCTGAAATGACGAATTTGTGATGGGTATCACGATCTTTATTCTTCACTGCGTAATGCGATTGCTTGAAAAAGAGCTGAAATGGCAAATTTGTGATGGGTATCGCGATCTTTATTTTTCACTGCGTAGCGTGATTGCTTGAAAAAGACCTGAAATGGCGAATTTGTGATGGGTATCGCGATCTTTATTTTTCACTGCGTAGCCCGATTGCTTGAAAAAGAGCTGAAATGGCGAATTTGTGATGGGTATCGCGATCTGTACTTGAGCAGGGGGGCTCAAGTAAAGATCGCGATACCCATCCCGTTTTTCATGTTTTTTGTTGTTCCCCACCCAAAACCCCCTATTCCCTAGGCTTTTCCCCGTAAGCTTGCTAGAGGAGTTTTTCGTGACGTCATTGATGACGTCACGGACGCCGCCATTTTGTTTTAGGGGAATTTGGTGCCGCCGGGACTCGCGATCTATACTAATCCCCATACTTTAAGTTAAGCCACCCTTACTTCCGACTTGAAGTTTGTTCGCAATGCCGCAATTTAGTGAACGAAACTTGATTTGTCATGATATATCTATATGAATGGCTGCCTGTGATTGGCTGGTTAAAGTGATTTCACTTCTGACCGCTAGATATCTCTAGCGTAGCACTGAAACTTCTTGTCGGAAGTAAGGGTGGCTTTACTATATACAATCGGATCATCCACCTTCCTATTCAAAACAAACTCAAAGGTAGCACAATGACAAAGAAAAACAATCAGCTATTAAAACTGCATGAGAGAAGAACTTGCCTTTTGACACTCGCACTTGGTTAATATGGATTATATATGATTTTCATTCCTTGTTTCATATCCTGGGGGACATTACCAAAATTTCTGTCCATTATCACTAGTGCACTGGAAATATGTGCTAAATTACATAAATATATGTTTTTGTTTCTTACTCATTCAACCGTAGCAGCCATGTTTGTCAGGCACATGAGGTCTCCTCAACTGTTACTGAGGCACAACATGTGGGATACCAATACGATTGGTTTGGATAAAAATGACTAATATGCGAGTACTCCCACTATGCGTGGCAAAATCCAGGGGTGTATGTGACGCGGCTCAGGCTACCTAGTAAATATTGTTCTAGGCAGGAACCGTTGGAGGGTTGGCAATGCTATACTTGTCCATTGTTCACGTGTGTAATGGCAGACAGGGCTGGAATTTTATTATAGAAGTAGTGATCTAAATAGGGGATGATGGGTGGGTTATAGACAGCAGAGGAGTAAACTTCTATTTCATCATTTCCATATTTAATTTGCAGAATGGGGTTGCCGAGTTCAATTCCTACCTCAGCCATTCTGGAAGTGTTTTTTTTGTAGCTTCCCACTTCTATTTCAGGCAAATTCTGTGATGGTACTTACCGGTAATGTAATGCCACAGCCATTTCCTACGCAAATATTACCTCAATTAGAATTACACACACTAGTACAGACATCATAGTGATAAAGGTTATCAAACAAATTCTACACACATATCCAAGTACATGGGGTTACATGACCATGTTGCTCCAAAGCCCCTAAAAGAATCAACTGTTTTCAGAAAGTAACCGAAGTTGAGATTGAAAATGTATTTTTGTCCCTGCCTGTCCCGAATATATTTTAATTCATGTTTGTATCTTCTGGCTATCTTCATAACAGCTTGGAGCAAATGTGGGTATCTTGGACCATGATGATCTCACTGCTATAGATCATGCCATGAAGGATAGATTGCCTTTTGTTGAGTACAGTCTCTCTAATCCATGTGAGGTGTATGTTTGGGGTACCAACGCAAACTATACCCTGGGAATCGGCACCCAACACAGTAGACCACAGCCTGAACTACTGGACAGTTTTCGCAAGCAGGGCATCAGCATCAAGCAGGTAAATATTAAATTTATTAATGGTGGTAATGCTAGTAACTTTCACTTTTTTTTTACGTGAGAGGGTATGTCCTTCATTAATGACAATGGAGGTATCATACAGCAGAAATTTTTATATATGATTTAAAAGTGGATTTTACTGTTTTTAACCCATCAAGGCTATCCATATTGGAATAACTGTTTCTCAAAGGATCCAGGATATTTTTTTCTATGAATGAGATTGGTGATAAGTAAGTAGCCCAATGGCACACAGGGGACGAAGCACTGGCAGTACTGAGTTGAGCTAACCGGATCATTTTCCTAAATCTTTGAAATTTGATCACGTGTTATTACGCTCATTCGGAGAAAAAGATATCCTGGATCCTTCGGGAAACAGTTATTCCAATCCACAAAGAATGTTGCTTATTATAGCATTAGACAACAACACAATTTCCCGTTTTGCAGAAAGTTTGTCAGTCACTCCACCCTTCCTTTGCTCTAAATCATATTCAATGTACTTCAAATATCTGGCGCGTCGCTCATTGAAAGAATTTGTGACCCGGGAAATGTATGGGAAATTCGCATTTGATAGGGAAATCATTATAATATATAATTTTCCTAAAGAAAAATATGTATTGTCCGTTGAGCCATTATATATTTAAATACAAAATGTGATAAATGTTCCGGCATAACTCAACAAATTGCCAGCGTTTTGCCCCGGTGTACCATTGGGCTCTTCAGTTGGTAAAAGTACACCTCACCAAGACGCTGACTAGCACACACTGGGAAGGCCATTGTAAGACGTATTTGATACATGTGTACCCATGTCACGAGCAAAGCCAGTGCACTACCTGAGTCAAAGCTCCACTCCAAAGCAATTATAACCTTACCTTGGCATTGAATATATAATTTTCCCAAAAGAAAAATATGTATTGTCCGTTGAGCCATTATATATTTAAACACAAAATGTGATAAATGTTCCGGCATAACTCAACAAATTTTGTGTTTAAATCTTTATGGGTCTCATAATGCCAGACTTCTTAGCCTCCGAACGCTCGGTAGAGTCCTCCCGCTTAGCCTTCTTTTTCGCTTGCAGACCGTGCTGACACCCGCAATTTGCGCCTCCGATAGAGCGCTAAGCGGGGTGAGAAGCCAGCCAACGTCGAATGCATGCTTTGCCTGGCCGACCGCCGACAGTACCCTCTCTGCGCGGTGCTGCGCGCATCTTGCTCGTTGCTGACATTGACAAACAGGAAACAGTCCGCATTGTTATTCACAGAGGAGACCAGTTGTTTTTTCGACCTGGGTTTCTCGACTAGAGCAGCCCTTAAAGAAGCTAACAGCTCAAGATCTCAGAAAATTCCAGACGCGGATGGTCGGATAACTAAGATGTCCCAAGTCCCTTAGATGAATTAACAACGGTAGCTTTGCATTTGTACGCCAAATGCCTCCTCAATATCACCCACTCACACCTATGCAATTTGCTCCTCCGTGTAATTCCACCAATAATTATGCTATGTCTAGCTCCAGCAGCATGAGTATTTATGTACTTTTAATTTGTATTACCATGTTTAAAGTGTTTTAATACAGTTGCATTTTGAATAGGAATTCTATACTGTCAAAATTAAACCAATGAATAGAAATGCTTTTCAATCGGTCAACACTGACAACAATTGTATAAAATTAAAACTTGGAATAAAATTTTCTTACTTTACATGTAGATATTCTTACCTTCAAGTGATCCCTATGTAGAACTTCGTAAATTGCTTCACAGGTTTCAGGTATAATTCTACCAAGTGCTTGGGGTGATAAGATTGTCGAAAACTTGAGGTCCTCAAAACTTCTGCCAGTAGCTAGGAACCTTAGTGTTGCAGTCAGTCGCTCATTAGGGAATATTGTAGTTCTCATCACAGTATGATAAGAGTTGTAGGTACATACTTTTGTCCATTCTTACGTAGTTGTGCCAATCTTTTGGGGCCACTTTCAATTCGTTCAGCAAATTAATATGTGAATGTTTTTCTCATCAGGAACTTTTTACACCACATTTAACGTTTTTTTTTCTCTGTTTCTTCTTTGTCTCTAAAACGATCAATAAAGCCAGAATCGCATACGCAACTTCGTCACTGGGGAACATTATTTAAACAATAATAGACGATAATAAATCAAATTTGGAATGTATGCCGAGTGCTAATACTGGCCTATTTTCAACTGATGGTGTATGGGTTTTTTAGTTTAACAGGCGGACAGTGTTCGGTGAACAGTTCAGGCGTAACTTGACAGGCTTGCCGGCACGTGTATGGCCAGCTTTACAGGATGACCTGTGCTATTTCCTGCCAAGACCCTATAGTGGTCGCTGAGACTCTTAAGTTGGCAGAAGATAGGATCGTCATTGCCCTGGAAATTCTTTGTAATTGGAAGAATTTGCTTTCTGGTGCAATGGCTGACCACATCAAGAGCAGCTACTCTACACTTCTGAGACTGCCCTCCATCACCACGTATTTGAAGCAGTTCGACGGAAAAGGGTCACGGCTCGACCTGTTGTAGTCTGAATTAGTGGCTTCAGCACCTTCCTCAGTTCCTGCCAAAAATGATCTCACAAGCTTCGTTAAATTGATACTGATTTTGTATCACAGCAATGCAGCTCTAGAGAGAAGTTTCTCCCTGAACAAGGAGTGCATGATTGTCAATCAGAAAGAAGCAAGTTTGATTGGCATGCGTACTGTTCTGGACGCTGTGATGGCAGCTGGTGGAGTAGAAAAGATAACCGTGAGCAAGAGCTGCACGAAACTCCTACGCCATGTTAAAGGAAGCAAATCAGGTGCGAAGCCAGGACGATAAGGAAGCGACAGCTAAAGTGGCAGTCGAAAGAAAACCCACGAAAGATCTCCAGGAATTGGCAAAAAAAAGAAGATATTGAACGACGCCCGTGCTAAAGCAGCAAAAATTGAAGATAAGATGAGTTCCCTAGAGAAGCTTTAACCCTTAGCTACACGCATCTCTTTCACTAACATTCGTCTAATATGGGTTCAAATCCCACCTCGGCCGTTCTGAAAATAGTTTTCGTGGTTTCCCATTTTCACCACCAGGCAAATGCCGAGACGGTTCCTTTCAATAAGTCCACGGCCAATTTCCTTCTAATATCCGTTCCCTGACCCATTCTGAAAAGAAAAGTACATGGCCATTGGCTGCATTAATAAAATTAATTAATATTAACCGTAGAGAGTCGCGATTCAGTGAGTGCGCATGGTGTTATCTGTCAACTACTGTACTGTAAGCTGTGAATGACCTCCACCCAGACTCTTGTTTCATGTTAAAGGATAATCATTGCATGGTGAGTGTTTTTATATTCATTAGCTGTAGAGCTCTTTGTCGTATTTATTGAATTGAATACCGATGATAAAGGTATCATAGCTTCGGTGTGTAATTTATTTATTCATCTAAGTATTTCTCTGTTTGAATGTCCTAGGCGTTGACTCAGGCTTGACTTTTAAAATACGAGGGTAATTGCAAAAGTAAGGTCCGATTCGCCGTAAATATTTGAAAGCGGCGCCAAGGGCAAAACACGCATGCGCGCCGACTCCTGGCATGCCTTGCGCGGCAAAAGCCGCCAATAGCGTTGTTACTTTCGCTGTGTGCTGATGATAGTGTCAGTTCAGAATGTTTAAGACAATTAATTGTGAAGTAAGGGCAGTGATACGGTTTCTGTCTGCAAGAAACATTTCTGCGGCAGAAATTCGACGGCAGATTACTGAAGTGTACGGTCCTAACATAATGAGTGACAGTATAGTGCGCAAGTGGGTGCGAGCCTTTAATGAAGGATGGGAAAATGTGCACGATGAACCCCGCTCTGGCAGACCATCAGTGATTTCAGACGAGTTGGTTCATGCGGTTGACGACAAAATTCGTGAAGATCGACGATTCACTATTTCAGGGACAACGATCAATAAAACCTCCTACTGCGCTACCCTGACTAAACTTCGACGTGCAATCCAGAATAAGCGACGTGGTCTTTTGTCGTCTGGAGTGTTGTTGTTGCATGACAATGCCAGACCCCATGATGCGAATGACACGCAATCTCTAATCAAGAAATTTGGATGGGAACAGATGGACTACCCACCGTACAGTCCGGACTTGGCGCCAAGTGATTTCCACCTGTTATGCTACCTAAAGGAGTTTCTTGGCGGCAAGCGTTGCTGTGTGGCGGTTATGTTATGTGGCGACTATGGGTCGCGTAGAGGAATAGCGGGGCAAGGCTAGTGACAGGAAGGCTGTCGGTACAGAATAGGCGGGGATAACAATACTGTATTTGTTCCATAATTTACGTGTGTAATGGTAGACACACCTACATTTTACTGTACAAGTTGTGATCTAAAAAGCGATAGTGGGTGGGCAACATCAATTACTTCATGACCCCCAAAATTATTATTCATTATTACAAAGGGTATTTTGACTATTTCCACTAGTGTAGAATATTGTATTTCCTTGTTCCGGTCTCCTTTAGCCGTTCCATACAATTCAGTCACTTCCCGTAAACATTAATTATGTGACACTCCTATTCGGACTAGGCCTAAATCTCGCCATCACCCCTGGGATGCGGAAGTATCTCCAAACATGCAGTTACATGTACCGTACGCTAGAAAAACTAAATTCGCTCTATAAGAATCATTTTGGGAATTTGGTGGACTTTCGTGCGGAAATGTACGGGAATTTAAAAACGGGTCATTGCTCGACACCATGCTATAGTTTTGTATGCCAATTTCTGACAAAACTGGCAGAAGTAAACAAATCTTGCACAATCCTGATAGATGATGAATCAAAAGGATCAAATTCTTGAACAACCATCTTCAAGGAACCATAATTGCTACAGTAATATAGAACAGCTTTGAGCCAAGTTCTCTTACAAGTAAGAACATTTTCTTTCAGCTTTTTTAAACTGTGAAGGGGAGCCTTCAGAAACATATTCTTGTCATTTGCAACCGACTTTTCTACTTTGGGGCAGATGATCTCGTAGTTCCTCCCCTTAAAACAACAATAACTAATTTCTACTTCAAGGTAGTTGCTCCAAACCTCTTCAGCCACTCTGTGCATAAGGATGAACAAAGCATGTTATATGGACCATTTTCAGGTAAAGTAGTTTAAGCCCTTAGTGGATCATGTAGGCGAGTCATTCACAAACAAAGGCTTGAAGACTAGACTGAACTATGAAAGGTAATTAATACGATGCCGGCTCCCGGCGTGAAATTAAAATCAATGCGAAACTTAATTCAAAGCAAAATAACGTAGCGAAATCTGCTCGAAACTAAATGTAGCATGAAACTAATTGTGCAATGCGATAAAATTTCATTCCCGGCGCGAAATTAAATCCATTAACGACTTTTTATTTCACTCCTGGTATGAATTATAATTCGCTAACGTCATTTAGTTTCGCCTCAGCGTAAAATTAAAATGAACGGAACCTTTCATTTCGTTCTTGAAATTAATATAAGTTATTCGTTTCAAGAGCTAAAGTATGTTCGGTGCGATGTTCAAATTCCCGACGTTGGCAAAGTCTTAGAGTAGACACCTGCAGAATCTGCTGGGCCACAACAGCAACGCTAGCTAACTACTGTTTCTGTGAGTCATTCAATGGTCATCAGTAGGGCCCGGACATTCATGCACTAAAAATGTAGAAAATATGCATTAAAAATTGAAAAATATGCACTTGACAATAAGCCAATCGTATTCACTCTTCTTTCCCTCCTTTTCCATAATATGTGTAGTCGTTTTTGCATGTTGTTAAAGTTGAAATTTCTTTTCACATTTCTTCCTTCACTTCCTTTCGAGCATGCTTGACAATAGACGACAACGCCATCAGTTGAATAATCTCTTATTATCTGACACCCATTGATTTAATCAATACTTTCTGCTGCTCTTCTCTTTAGGCATTTTGAGTAAAGGTTGTGCAGACTTAAGTAACACTTTAACTAAAGAAACTCTTCACTACACTAACCCCAGGCTATTGGCTGCTGAGATGGTGAAAGGAATGTCCCACCCATTCCCTTCTTGAAATAGCCAGGCAACATCATCATCATCTTGAGCAGTTTCCGACTGCTGGTCGGGTCTGCTTAGCCAGGCAACATACTTGCGTAAAATACTGTTAACCGGTTGTATGTTTCTTAGAAAGTTGCTTACAAGGGATACTGCCCAGATGGTGAAAGAAATGTCCCACCCCATCCATTTCTTGGAATGGCAAGCTTAAAATACTGTTATCTCGTTATCTGTTGCTCAGAAAGTTGTTTATAAGGGATGTCCAACATGCTGGCGAAATCAATTTTGTTCAAGATGTTTTAAATTATACTTAATTTCAAATGTATATGCTGTTATGTTCAGAATATGCAATAAATCCAATAAACCCACAAAATATACATTTACATATTATGTGCATATGCATTTTTTTAAAAATCCGGTCCCTAGTCATCAGTGTTGGAGATAGCGAACGCTGTGCTATGTTATCAACATCATCGTGGTCGACTGCACCTCGTACTTGGGGCCGGCCCTCTACCTGACGTTCATAACGCTGTACTTTGTGTACAATGGGGCAACAAGTACCTCCACCTGTTCCATAGCGAACAAGATTATTGTGCTGTGCGGTTAGACATTCGAGGTAATTGTCGAGTTGATGCCTCAGTAACCAAATTGATGCTTTTCAGTCGGTCAACAAGATTGTACCCAAACCCTAAACCTGAAAAGACTACATGAGATTAGTGAGATTAAAACAGTCACAATGATTTAAGACTGGAAAACACTTGCTCTATGCTCACATTGGGAGAGCTAGCCTTCTTGGCAAGTCTGTCCTAGGGTGAATATCCAGTACTGTCAAGCAGCTGCACAAACGTCACACTGCTGCCAACTTGAAAACTGAAATTCTTGACGTCCTTTTCAAGTTACGGCATCAATGCAACACAGATATATAGCACAACTGACAATACCTCTAATGTGGTTAAGCCGGAGAAGAAGTTCCTAGCTATGTACAGTATATAGAAGCTATATTTTACCATTCAATAGCTAAGCTCTGTCCCTTACCTAACCTCCACTTCTCAAACACTCAGTAGTTTAAATGAATCTTCCCATGAAGTTAGGCAACCCAAACGACTGTGCGCCTCTCCTCCAACTTCCAGGCTGGATCCATGCCTGGCCCCCACTATGGGTTGGAGAGCATGCGGTATGGACGAAAAATCATTTTTCTTTGTCTGTGAAATTACCAGTGTCATACATAAAGTTCTGATTCGGAGGGAGGGTAAATCTACTGACACGGCTCCCTCGCATTTGCACACACTCAAATGCCAGCTGACTGCATCAGGATTCAATCCTGCAGCCTTGGGAACAGCAAGCGAGAACGTTACCGCTGAGTCATGCAGCCAGTCTCGTTGAAACGAGAACGCCAGTCAGTCAGTACTCGCAAGTTTCGCAGACCACAGTAATTTCAAGTAAAAATTCCGGTCAAGATAAGAATTAGTTGAGGCTTAATGAAACTGTTTATTCCAGACCCCTGCTGTACCTAATGATCAGGGATTTCCTGTCTTGAAATATTACTAAAATATAGTAACAAGGGTGCACTGTCGAAATATGAGTAGAGAAGCCAATTACTGGAACGGCCAAGGTCGAAAATGTGGTCAGCAGTCATCTAAGAAGTACAACATACCACCAAATATAGGAAATACATGTACTTATAATATATGTACTTATGAATAAATACTCCAGAATATGTATTTAAGTTACTTACAAAAATCGCAAAAATATGTAAATAAATAGAAAATATTTATCTCCTGGAATAATTGACGTATATAATTAAATGGATGTTTAATTGAAAAGGCGGAAAATTAAACATCCATTAAATTAGAAAATATTTTGTTAAATAAAAGAAAATTTACACATAACTATCCGGGTCTTAGTTATGACTGTCTCATCTAATATTAATTTCCGTATAGCTTCTTTGTTGCTAATTTTAGGGGCTGTGACTTTGCGGTCATATAGCCCCTTGTATTTTGAGTGTGTGTGGAATTTGTGTGATAACCTGTGTTATTGTGATAACTGTACTAGTGTGTGTGTGTTTATAAATTGGGGATAGGATGGGAAGGAAGTGGCCGTGGCCTTAAGTTGGGAACCATCCCAGAATTTGCATGGAGTAGAAGTGGGGAAACTACAGACAACCACTTTCAGAATGGCTGATGTGGGAATCAAACCCACCTCTTCTGATATGCCTCACGAGACTGGTATACCTCGTTCCAGTCCTCACACCAGAATTAAATTTCTTGGAAGTTCTGTGAATCGAAACCGGACCTCCAGTGCAACAGCCAAGAATGCTAGCCGCTACACCCCGAGGTGGTCTAGTATAGCTTCTGAAACTGCAATAACATCTGAATCATTCATAGCTGACAAGTCTACTTTTCATAAAAACTTAGTCCCATTTTAGCTTTCTTCAGTCAATTCTAGCTTTGAAATCCCTCAACTCCAACCAATCTCCTTGTTTGGCATTCGATTCCTTCTAGTTTTCCCCAGACATTTTGCACCTGTGGAGCCGTATTCACCGTGGCCCACATTTTAACGGAGTGGGTCGATCTTCCTGGCTTACGAAGAAACCTTGGTTTGCAGATGACACTCAAACTTACATTAGCCGATGACGTGGTGGCTGCTGGTCTCGTCATCCGCTTTATAAGTGAGAGTGGGTTACTGCTAGCAATCTAAATTTACAAGTGAATATTTACTCAAATACTTTCTCGTTTTTGAAATTCTGATTTTTGTTTTGTCCATAATTTTGTTTATTCAAAGTTTATAATTATTAGTTTTAATTAATTTTTTGTTTTATTATTTTAGGTGTTTTTGAATATTTCGGCTTCTACCTCAAAATTTAACTATATATTCCAAGTATAATTTAATCTGTGTTAAAAGGGGGCAGATAACCTCATAGTTCCGTCTCTTAAAACAACAATACTTAACTAACTCACCATATCGATCAAATTGTTCGAGATGCATACAAAATGCTGGGATTTATAAGAAGATGCACATATGATATTAGGAACCTGAACACTGTTAAAAAAATTGCAAAATGCATTTGTAAAAAGTACCCCAGACTTGAATATGGCTCAATGTAATTTTTTTCAGGATTAGCGAATAACCCATCTCATTTGGGTACAGTCGTGTTGACCGACTGAAAAGCATCAAAGTTTTGTTTTTGTAACCTAAGATGTACGAATGCCAAGAATAAAATTGAAATGATACAAAAAATTCTTAAGATACCTGAAAAATAAAGGATAAATGTATAGCCTAAATATGCTAGGTATAATTTCTTACTAGCACAATTTGTTTATTAGATGAGAAGGCAGGTTAATAGTCTGTTATTTGCTTTTAAACTATTTAATAACATAATTGATAGTCCTTATTTGTTATTGTGTTTTTCTCCGCGGTCAATAAGACCGAAACGTATTACATTCCACTGTCCAAGAACCAATACAGAGAAAAACAAATATTTTCCTCTATCGAAGACATTCAATATCTGCAACAAGTTATGCACACATTTCAATTTGAATATATTTTATAGCACCTTTTGTTCTTTTGTATCCTCATGTATAGAAATCAATATCATACTCACCTTAGCAGTGATTTTATAACATATTTTTTAAGTACTGTACTTACTAGAATAATATTTAGTTCAAACATTTAAAATTATTTTAATTATTATTTTATTCTTTTTCTTATTTTTATAGCATAAGGAAATGATTAAGTGTGTATTGTTTGGATATATGTTTCTCATAATTAGGTTGTAACCTGTTAGAAACACTAAAAATAAATAAATAGGTTATCTTTTAGTCTGAGCTTTTTACAAAATAAAATGATCTCGATATGTTGTTCCAATATTTTGGGCAGATAATAATTTATTTTTATATTTTTAGGTTGCAATGCATAAATTTCACTCTGTGTTTGTGACTCATGATGGCAGAGTGTTTTCATGCGGACATGGCCAAGGTGGGCGCCTTGGTTTAGATTCTGAGAAGGCTATACTCACTCCATGTCAATTGAAGCTGGGAAATCAGGCTGGTTCTGGTTCTCCGGAAGTGTGTAATGCTTTAAGCCTGGGCCGTGATCACACTGTTTTGCTGATGGAAAGTGGGTCGGTAAGTTGAAATATAATTATTAAAAGTAATTGAAAAGTTACTTTTTGAGAATGTATTATCTTACTATTATAGATAGCTCTTGCAGCTTACATGGGTGCTTCAAATTTCTGCTGTATTTATTACATTATGTTCTAGGTGTTCAGTATTGTTGCATTGTTGAGATACAAAATAAGTAATGTACACTCTTTTTATAAATCAGCCATGAAATGTGGAAAGAATGAAAACACAACGTAAAGGACACATATGATGTCATGCTGGTAGGGTCAAGGGAAAAGTACTGAAGGACGAGGACAAACGAATACAAAGAGAAAGGCCAAACTGCACAGCCAAATACTCTACAGCGATCAGTGTCTTTAGTTCCTGTATCCCCCAACAAGTTTGTTTAAATCTCCTAGTCTCATCAGGAGGATGGTCATTAACCAGTACTCCGGGCACTAAAAACCATGTATATAACTGGGGGATTCTTTAATGAGATCTTCTGTCTGGAAGGTGTGGAAAACAAAAAGACTGGTCGAACACAGGACAAATACACAAAAAGAAGAGAACCGTTCTGGCAGGGCTATTTACACCATAATAGTTGGACCATTCTAGGCTCATATCTGTGGAATAATGGTGTGTTATTCACAAGCCAGCACAATGTAGCTGAGAGAGAGAGGGTGTAATAAAGTGAAGTTGATAGAATTTTGAGAGTGAAGGTGGTAGGTACCTAGACACAGTTTGAAGCACCAAGATCTACATTAAAGAATGACTTCCATCTGAAATTTACCAGTGGTTTTGATATATGAGTAAATGTCAAATCTCTCAGGAAACATAACATATTTTGAACCATTCGTAATAAATAGTTTTAAACTTCCAAGTGTAAATTATACATAAATTTGAATTAAAAATAAGTGGCCTTCATTTTTGTTACCTCCCTACAATTTGTTACCTTTAGACTTGGCCTAGTGAGCCTGAAGAGTAGAACTGTTATTGTATTTTAACTGTGTTACAATATGACCTTGCTATTTCACTCCGTAAAACAAGATAACACATCTGTTCATTGGTGCCATTCCGAAGTTGTTAAAAATTTTACAATGACTACTGTCTTGAAATATAAGAAGCCATTTTTCAGTGTTGTGTGAGTAATCTGTTTTCGGTTGTCGATAGTGTTTACCAACTGAAGAGCTTCTACTAGACTCTGAGGCAGTTCCTCGAGGGAGGGAAGGGGGGAACATTCTCCTCACATTTTTTGGGTAATCTATATAAAATATTTGCCTTGAAATTAGAGGTAAATTGGACTATTTTTAATTACAAAACTATAAAACGAGCATGTTTTATCAGGTTTTAAATTATGCACGCACTTGTACTACTTGAAAGGGCTGGTTGTTTTTACTTTCTTTCCTCCAGTACTGCAGTTAATACACATAGACACAGGCGGACTAGCGACCAGAGAAAGAACTATAATTTTAACGCAGCCAAATGGACGGCCTTGTTCTGTCAGATCATTACACTAATGGCTACAAGCCGAGCTGTGAAAATATGACTTAATTTAATTTTAAAATCATTATTATTCATTGTATTTTATATACTATTCAGGGATTGATGCATACAATATAATTTACTAGCTGTAGTCAGGTTGTTTACCATATTTTATAGAGATCTTCGAAATTGTAAGAACCTACTCCAAACTATATTAAGTCTTTCATTTTATCACAGCCAAGAAAATAAACTCAACGACCATTGTCAGCTCACTTAACAAATGCTTCAAGTCTTTAAACATATTTTAATATATAATACTCATATGACTTTGCATTCTTCAAACACTTGTGATACCGGTACTGAATTTGTACAACATACATGACCAAGGTGGGCACCTTGGTTTAGATTCTGGGTGTGTGCAGTGTTCTTGCTTTCTCAAGAGATGATTTCCCACTTCCGTGTGCCGGTTCTGGTTCCGTGTTTAGCCATTTTCAACAAGTGTCGTGCTTGGAAAGTTCTGTCTCGTAATTATTATTTTTTAAATTATTGAACAATGAATGGAAGTGATGGTTGGTTCCTCAGTTTAGGAGCTGCGACAACGCGGTCATGTAGTCCCATGTACTTTGGGTGTGTGTATATATCTGTCTGATAACTGGTGTTAAATGTGATCGCTGTATTAGTGTGTGCTATCTGTTTTTAATTCAAGTAAGGACTGCAGACATTTGATTTTCAAGTAGTTCCAACTTTTGCTACCAAACTCTACCATCAACGACCAACTAGTTCTGAACTTGGTTACTAGATGCCACCACAGTCGGCTCCTGGCGACGAACGTTGGAACCTAAGAGCGTTAGTCAAATCTAACCCATAATTTAGCTTCACACAAGTGTAATTAGTGGAAGGTTCTTTATCATGCCATAAATCTACGACATGGGACCACCGGCTTTACTTCACCTCCGAAGGAAGGCATACTGAGGGATTTTGAATGGAAGTGAAAATGATTAAATTTTATGTTTTGGACAATTTAAGTAAACTCACTTCAATTGAACGGATCGTTGCTCTACTACCTGGTATTACATGAGGAACGAGTGAAGGCGGAAAACTGCAATTTTCCACTATGTTGTACCAAAAAGCATCCTGGTTAACAGGTAGTGAACAAAGACGAATTCTTTTATGTTTTACGTGTGTTTTGTTCTCCAATTCCAAGGATGTGTGGATTTTGAGTGGATTCTGTGACTAAGAATCTGGATCACAGGATTCAGAGGCACGAAAAATCGTGGGATCATCTTGATAGCTCACTAAAATTAAAAAGTATTTGGTAAGAATTAATATCTTATTGATGCTGTGAAGCACAGTGAGCCGGTGAAAATAAATCATGTTTTATCCAGTTTAGTGGACATTGGGAAGGCAAGAACTTTCTTTCAGAGGGCATGACGAAAGTGAATCATCGTCAAATCAAGGCAATAATCGCGAGTTATTCAAACTGTTAATGAAACTCAATGAAGTCCTCGAAACACTTTTAACAACGGTTTGTCAAAAACGATCCAAAATGATTTAATTGAATTGTTTCACACGAAAAGCAATATATGGCTGAATTCAGAAATCTAACATCTTTACTGTGAAATGTGGTGAAATCTCAGGCGTCTCTCTTACTGAACAGTGCTCCGTAATCTGGATTCAAGACCACAATTACAACGAGACTTAGTAAACATGGAGTCTTATCTGGGGTACAGCTCTTAATGTTTATCAAAAGAACATTCAATTAGACTGCTTGATAAGGACAAAGAGTTATATCTATACTCATACATGTAAGAGAAAGTAGGCTACATGTTCTTCATTGAACATTTTGTTTTTATATAAATGTGGTACGTATCAAGTAGTTGCTATCCTAATGGGAGTCCAGACACAGTGTACCGATAGTCTGCTGACGAGACCAATCAGGGCAAAATCCTCACAAACACAGCATAATTACCTAGAAGAATTTGCTGCTCTTTATTACCTGCATGTAAAAGCATAAATATTCAATCTTTTTTTTGTCACATCCATAGGTAGTTGAACAGTGCTAAGGGAGCTGGGGGCTTGTAGCACCTTTAGCCAAGAAGCACTGCACTGGGTTTCATAAATCGGATGTGTCAAATAGTTGTTACCCCAGCAGGGGTCCAGATATGGTGTACTGATCATCTTCTGACCACCCCAGTCGGAACACTAGAGAGAAACCCTCACAGCCATGGAATAATTACTAGGAGAGTTTGTATAGCTGGTTACCTGACCATGAAAGCCTGAACATTCCTGTTTGATACCTGTAGGTGCATTCTTGTTAGGGCCGGTTCAACCATCTCCGGTCAATGGACCAGGTAACTTGCCCGCGGAATAAACTGAGATTTCCGTTCGACCATCAGCAGGTAGTGCTGCCGGCGGGATAGATATTGTTTATCGGGTGGTGTAAACTGTCGGGTGCTCCGAGAGGCCGATAGAGCTTTGTCAGCCGGGTAACGCTCCAAAATGGCCGACGAACGTTTGCCTTATGCGTAATTTAGATGATTTGCGGTCTTCTGCTTAATACAGCCACAAAAGCAGTGAACGTTCCATGTTAGAAATAGTACCTTGCATCTTCAAATAACTTATTAATATTAATATTTGAAGCACGCATCTTGTGTTTGCGCTACGGGATCCTTTCCACCCTTCACAGGTGGGGACTCCGTGGTAACTTACCAACTTTCATTGCGAATTTCATGTCCGTCCGACTCTTCCGTGTAAGGGTCGGTAGGACATTATCGCAATACTATACCCAAGAAAATGGAGTTCCTCAGTGTTCAGTGCTGAGTGTCACCTTGTTCGCGATTAATGGCATTGTTGCCGCCGCCGGGTCCGCGGTAGTTCCATTGCTGTATGTAGACGATTTAGCTCTGCATTACAGCTCTGGAAGTATGGCAGTCGTGGAACGGCAATTGCAGCTAGCTATCAACCGGGTCGACAGGTGGGCTCACGACCGGGGTTTTCGTTTTTCAGCAGCGAAAACCTCCGTCGTCCATTTTTGTCGGCTACGGAGGCTACATTTACACCCTGAACTAAATCTCAGGGATGCTGCGTTGCCGTTGGTTGACACTTATCGCTTCCTGGGGCTCCATTTTGACAGAAAGTTAACGTGGCAGCACCATATACGGCAATTGAAAATGACATGTCTCAGGAAACTGAACATGCTCAGGTTTCTTAGTGGCACCTCGTGGGGGGCTGACCGTGCGGTGCTGCTACGGTTCTACCAAGCCCTCGTCCTGTCCCGGCTAGACTATGGTTCTGCGGCATACGGTTCAGCAAGGCCGGCAACCTTGAAAATGCTGGACAGTATCCACCATAGCGGCGTTAGGCTGGCTACCGGTGCCTTCCGGACCAGCCCGATACCCAGCCTACTCGCTGAGTCGGGTGTTCCACCTTTAAATTATAGACGCCAACATATGCTTTTAGCATATGCTGCCAATGTGCGTCAAATGCCGCAACACCCGACCTATCAAGCTCTCTTCGGTACACAAAACCACCAGGGGTACGCCAACCGGCCTCGTGCCACTCGGCCGGTTGGTATTAGACTTGATAGCTCGTGTACTGAAATAGGAGTGACTGTAGGTCCCTGTATGATTGGACATCTAGCGAGGTGCCTCCGTGACAAGTCCCGCGTCCGGAAATTCGGTTAGATCTGCACCGAGGTCCTAAGGTGAACACGGATGCGTCCGTTTACCAGAGGCAGTTCCACAGCATAGTTCACCAATTTCCAGACGCTGGCATTCTATACACGGATGGTTCGAAGGTGGAAGAGAAGGTGGGTTGTGCTTACGTTATTGATGGTGCAAATACCAAGATCTCTTTGCCTGAGGCCTGTAGTGTGTTTACTGCGGAGCTCGTTGCCATCTATGAAGCTCTGCAGTTTGCACTACAGGATGCTCGAATCCACTTTCTCGTGTGTACCGACTCTTTGAGTTCGTTGCAGTCAATTGCTACATGTTTCCCGCAACACCCCCTAGTGCAGCGAATCCACGACCTACTAGCCGAGCTGTGCCTCGCTGACACTCGAATCACCTTTCTGTGGCTTCCAAGCCACATGGGAATTGCGGGAAACGAGTTAGCAGATCAAGCTGCAAAAGAGGCGGTATCACTACCACCTCGACCAATGGAGGTACCCGCTAGAGATATTCGCTCTCAGTTACGCCTACAAGTTCTGGCTTTTTGGGAGAGTCAGTGGCTAGCTGACCCACTGCCCAGTAAACTGAGAGCGATCAAGGGAACTACTCGCGTGTGGCGGAGCTCCTTCCGGGCCCGGAGAGAGTCCGTCATTTTGTGTAGGCTAAGGATAGGTCATACAAGATCCACCCACTCGTACCTAATGAGAAGGGAAGACCCCCCACTTTGTACCTGTGGAGCCGTATTCACTGTGGCCCACATTTTCACCGAGTGTGTGGATCTTGCTGACTTACGAAGAAACCTTGGTTTGCAGAAGACACTCAAACTTATATTAGCCGATGACGCGGTGGCTGCTGATCGCGTTATCCGCTTTATAAGTGAGAGTGGGTTAGGGCCAGCAATCTAAATTTTCCAGTGAACTTTGACTCAACGACTTGTTCATTTTTGAATGATAATGTTTTGTTTTTTCCGTAATTTTTGTTTATTTTTATAATTTTTATTTTTTATTTAATTGTTTGTTTTTGTTTTATTAATTTTTGGTCTTTTTAAATTTAGATGTCCACCTCAAAATTTCAAATTCAATTCAAAATTTGTATTCTTTAATCTGTGTTAAGAGGGGCAGATGACCTCGTAGTTCCGCCCCTTAAAACAACAATAACTAACTAACACGCATCTTGTTATCATTTGGTTGTATACTGTACTTGTAAACACTGCCGTGAAGGCATGTCGGTGTGGTCTAGTGGTCAGCGTTGGTCTCTGTGGATCTTAACGTAACAGGTTCGATTCCCACCTTCGGCAATTATTTTTTCCTGCCGCTCCCTTATTATTAATTGATACAAGCATATTTATGTTTTAATTCAACATTTTAAAAAATGAAAGTTCGCCTTATTATGGATGGTTTTGGGGGCATTTTAGATCTTCTCCCTGTCGACGAAGATGAATATTTGATTGTCAGTATCATTGTATCTCTGCCGTGACCCAGGTCAACAAAGAGGTGGTGAAATTTCTGGCTACACGATCTCACGTACAGTATTTATATCTTGGCTTACACATCCTACATCCTTTTTTACTCGGCAAAATATAATAATCCTATTAACATAACAGTGCATTAATGTGTCAATGACTATAAATAGATGTGAAACGGAAGGGTTCCGTTCCGTATGCAATAAAACAATGGTTTGGAAATGTTAACTTGCTGAATTATAACATTGTACATAGGTACTGTATATATCTCAGTCCTACTGAACCATTCACTATGAATGATTTTAACTGACAATATTTGAATAATAATGCACTGGTAATAAATAAAAAAGAAGGCTTGATAAAAACACTTTCCTATTAGAGGAGTCGAACTTCAAATCTCATGCTCCGAAGCAATCAACTCTAACCGCGTAGCCACTCTTATCATTACGTCCATATCATATTAAGCTCTTTTTTATGTTACAGTAGTTCGTTAATATTATAATCCACCACATTAGGTTACGACAAATATCTTTGTTTTGGGAGTAATAGGACACATCTCAACTCGGACTAAAGAGAGAAATGGTCTTACTGTTGATGAGATTTCATTTGGCAGTTTAATGCAATAGAAAATAGGGGACACGCCATTGGCTCTGCGACTCCGCTGCACAAAAGCAGGCCTGCCATCTTTAGTATTTCATTGTCTAGTTCAGGGTAGCTGCCCGCCGCTCATACGGACGTGGTAGAACGCAATCAAAGTTGCCAGGGATGTTATGCTGGCAGATAGTTTATCTCCCCTGCAGCTATCAGCAGGTGTACCCGGAGATGGTAGAACCGGCCCTTAGGCAGTTGGTATGTAGCTTATGGTGGTTGTATATCAAAAGGTCAATCTTGAACGACAGGTAGTTTTTTTTCTTATCGTTCTATGATCACAAAAAACAACAAAAGATAACAAGTGGTGCTTCAAGATAATCAATGTTCCTTGAGGATCTGATTCTCATGCTTTCTTTTCTCTTAATTTTTTAAGAATGTAAACATCTTTGAAGATTATGTAGAGCATAAATATTTTTTTCACTTTCATATAAAATCCATAATGTTTTGGAACATACAGTATTATTTAATACCAATAAAAATTATATTGGAACTAATAATAAAATTTGATGTTGCTCCAACCAACCTTGTCTTAGTTTATAAGTTTAACAAGATATCTGTATTCTCCAATTTATGATCATTGCAGGTGATGACATGTGGGCTGAATACACACCACCAACTTGGACATTCTCCACCTCCAAGCTGCTTGCTTAGTCCTCGAACTATCATGCACAAATCCATCAGGAACGTTGGAACTGTACTTGGTGTGTGTGCTGCCAGGTTTCACACAGTAGTATGGGGCTCGAAGGCAGTGTTGACATTTGGCCTACATGCTGGTCAACTGGGCTATCCAAAGGGACCAGAGACTACACAACTGACACCAAAATTGGTAAGCATTTGCCTTGAAATCTAGTTCTCAGTTTCCTCCTCCATATGGATGAGAAGAAATATTCACAGTGTTCTTAATACTACAACAAACAATTTGGGTTGCTTGGAAAATACAAAACTTAAGTTTCACATTCCATGAGGCGATGTTATTTGAAAGTAGACTTACCTTCTCTTATGTGTTAGTCATTAGAACAATTAACTTTGCATTTTTAATCTCATGGTGTTGCATATCATGCTATTCAATTGTTCAAAGAGATGGCAAAGTTTGAATTATGTTTGACTTCTGTGCGCTGTCAAGGATGACAGCAGACACAGTAGTGGCACTTCTAAAAGTCTTACCATACAAGAAGGGGACATAGGAAATATATCCCCGCTAAAATTATGATTTATCACCCCTAGTGAAAGAGTCACTATATAAGGCAGTCTATCCCTACATATGGATCCACTATCCCTCCGAAATTATTTTCCGGGTACACCCCTAAGGAAACTTATTTGTTTATATAAACGTAAGATGTAACCCAATGTAATATATGGAACCAATAGGTTGGTTGGTTCCTTAGTTTAGGGGCTGCGACAATGCGGTCATGTAGCCCCGTGTACTTTGGGTGTGTGTAGAATCTGTCTGATAACCGGTGCTAACTGTGATGACTGTATTTGTGTGTTATCTGTTTTTAATTCAAGTAAGGACTGCAGACATTGAATTTTTCAAGTAGTTCCTACTTTTGCCGCCAAACATCACCGTCAACGAGTACTAGTTCAGAACTTGGCTACTAGACACCACCGCAGTCGACTCCTGGCGACGAACGTAGGAACCTAAGAGCGTTGTTGAAACTTAACCTGTAATTTAGTTTCACATAGGTGTAATTAGTGAAAGGTTTTTTAACATGCCATGAGGTGGGACCGCCGGCTTTACTTCCCCTCCGAAGGAACGCTCTTAAAAAATCCGACTACTTCGGCCGGGTTTGAACCCGCGATCTTGGGCATAGAAGCTCAGCATGCTGCCAACTACGCCACCGAAGCCGCTGAACCAGTAGGAGAAGGTAGAATATGTTAAATTGATTTAGGGCCTTGATGTAGAATGTGAAAATAACTCAGCACATGGGTGTTTCTTCATGTGGAAATACTTAGCAGTTAAAAGGTTAAAGATATACTCTGTCCAGTCACAATACTGTGACCACCCGTCAATAGCCTGCATAACCTCCTTTTGCAGCACAGACCACTGCGAGACGTGCAGGAAGAGAGAGATCAACCAGGAAATGCCACGAAAACATTCCCCACACCATAACGCTTCCTCCTCAGACTTGGACCCGTCCGGCGACAGTTGCAGGGTGTTGACGTTCAGATGTTTCACACCGTATACGCGAACAGCCGTCTGTCCGATGGAGCATAAAACGTGATACATCAGAAAAGGCCACCTTTTGCCACTCGGTGAATGTCCAGTTGCGGTATTGGCGTGCAAATTCCAGCCTTCGTCGCCAATAAACAGCTGTCAGCATTGGTGCATGAAGTAGGTGCCTGCTGCGGAGGCCCATAAGCAGCAATATTTGCTGAACGGTCGTTGAGGAGACATGGTTGGTAGCCCCGTGGTTCATCTGGGCGCTCAGTTGCTCTGCCTATACACATCTCCGCAGCTGTCGTTCACCCCTCTCATCTATAGCCCATGGTGCATCACAGTTGCCTCTGTGCCGGTTTTGAATAGCGCTATTTTGCCGTGCATGGTACACTTTAACCATGGCAGCATGCGAACAGTTTACAACCGTTGCCATTTCGAAAATGCTTCCACCCTTCGCCCAATAGCCAATGCCCTTTTGGATGTGAGATAAATCGCTCCGTGTCTACATTGTGACTGCACTGTTTTCAGTTTCCATTCGACATGCTTTATATACCCTACACTGCTAGTGCTGTAACCTGCTGTCTGTGCAGGGTTATTGCACGTTCACGTCAAACATAGGCGATGGTCACATTAATGTGACTGGACAGTGTATTTTCAAACATTAATTTCTTGGATTAATTTGGAGGTTGCCACTAGGCTATTAGCTCCATGCCCCATTATACTTTATTGTGGCAAAACCATGAAAACAATCATGTTCATATACATTTCAGTTTAGAGCTTTTGTTACAGATTACAACATTCATCCGATTCATCAGATTGTAATTTTCTAGTTATGTCATTAAAACTTCATAATAAAATCCAGATATGTTTGAGTTTAAATTTGGTAAATAATTGATAAGTATAACTTTTGTAGTTTGTAATGTGAGGAGTTAAACGACAGAAGGTTCATATCGCTACGACTATTATTTATGTAGATACAGGCCTGCTTCCGAAAGACTGTTAATGTTCAATTCAGGGTAACACAGGGGGAAGGGCAGGGCTTTGTGAGAAAATATTCTGTACCTCTAATAGAGGTCTAACAATTTACCAAAATTAATTTTCCTCCCAGACAATGGAAATTGTACAAGCGATGTATGACAAAAGCTTTAGCTGTGTATAAACTCAAATAGGAATAACGGATTGGTTCCGAAATATAACTGGGTTAAGACAGGGAAGTGTTTTGTCACCACTATTGTTTATAATAGTTATGGATGAGCTCTTTAAAGAGACAAAAGAATCCTTTGTAGGAAGGGAGATGAAAGTTGTGCTTTTTGCGGACGATATTATGGTGTGGGAAACAAAAAGTGAAAAAGCCCAAGAACAACTGGACGTATTGAATGGTGTTCAGTGTGGGGAAGAGTAAAACAATAGTTATAACAAGAGGACATAGGGACATGTTACCATTGATGGCAAGAATCTTGAAATTGTGGACAGCTTAAAATATCTAGGACGCGAACAAATGCAAGGACGGATGCAGAGCTTAGCAAAAGGGTGCAACAGAGTAATGCATTTTATCAGCGTATGAGAGACCTAGTTTGGAGGAAGGACGTTCCATTTAAATGTAAAGAAGTGTTGTACAAGATGTACTATACTCCTATATTGACCTATGCAGTGGAGACCTGGACAATGATGAGAAGAGAGGAGAGTAAACTTCAGGCCAGTGAAATTAAGTTCTTACGAAGAGATAACGTGAGAAATGACTTAAGTCAGGACAGTTATTGGAGTAGAAAACTTGAATGATGGCATCGAGAGGAGGAGGTTGAAATGGACATGTCAAACAAATGGAAGATGGAAGAATACGAAACATATGTTGGAGGATACATGGGAAGGAAAGAGAGCAAGATTAAGACCCCGAGCACGATGGATCGACTTGATTAAGACTAGAATAAGTAGACGAAATATGGACTGGAACAGACTTCTGAAAGAAGAGTAGAGGGACAGGAGAAGGTAGACGAGTACCATAAACGCCCTGACCTGGCCTTAAATTGAACAAGGGTGAAGGATGATGATTAGAGATACGGGAAAATCACAATTGCGTTAAATGCTAATTTTACTTTTTTCTCGACCAAATATTTGGTTACTATTATGACTATGTATACCCAGAATTTGCAAAACTGAATGTGCGACAAAGTGCGATAACTAGGGGTTCTTGCGAATTATTCCCATAAATGCGAAAAGTGTCCAATTTACCGAAAAATATTAAATATAATGTTTTATTACATTTTTGTGCCACGACTTTGAAATTTGCTAGTTCTTAGCATTGGAAATTTCGGTTAAATAATCTATATTCACGAGTAATACTCGATATGTACGAACATCGATTATTGTCATGAAAACAATCGATTACGGTAAAAATCAATTTGAAAATGGCTGCTGTTATTGCCGCATAATATCCACTGTTTATCGCCAATAAAACGATGTTTTGGGTGAAATTATTTTGTAGTTTCAACTGGTTGTGCTAGCAAAAGGAATATTCCAAACGTTTGTGTTGATTCTTTTTTAAAAATTAGAGTAATAACGTTATGCTTATACCTGTATTGTGCCCGTTTAGACCGGAGTCCGCATGACCACATATGCATTTTACCAATAATCAGTCAGCACGAGAGTCAAAATATCCCGGGGCGCCAGATGGGTTAAAGCTAATCGCAAAAACGACATCAAATGAAAAAAAATGCTTTACTGATTTTTGGCTCAATGCAACAATAAGGATAGAAGGAGATTCAACTGGGCATAACACATCATGTAAAATTATCTCATTTTATTTTGAATTTAAAATTGACTGCAAAAATGCTCAAAGCAGCATCATTCACGTGTGGCGACCCACACTCCTATTTACACAATGTACAGAAATTTTCCCAACACATTGGACAATTATCTTTGGAAACACAAGTCTGATTATTAGTCCTGTAGACTGTGTTCCAAAATTATATTGATTATTCATGATTAAATCCAGTTCAAATTTAATTGTCTCTACTGGAAATATCGTAGTTCACTGTTTGAATTTTTATATAATATTAACACTCGTAGAATAAATGTTCATAGAATTTTTAACTTTCACTTATTTTCCAAGTTTCAAAAAATATTGTCAAAAAATATTATTTCTGAATCAACACAAATTATTTACACATATTAATAACATCTGAAAAGTATTTGACCTTTGAGCATAGCATCGAAGAACTGTGCGAAGCACAACAAAACTAATTGTTCTTCTGACATTAAACGTTTCGAGAAGTGACTCGATTATGAACTTCAAGTTCCTAACAAAATATATGATTTCTGAATCATCAACTTGATCAATAAATTGTTGGACCATTCAACTATTTGACTTTCCACTTGGAATCATTATTAAGAAAAATATTTATATTTGTGGCCATTTTAGTAACTTTCACAACTTGCAATTCTTCGACAGAATGCGGAAATAAGAATTGTAGCTTCATAATAAATTCATTTAGTTCATGGCACTAGGATTGAAAACATCCTTCAAATTATTCGTGGTTATAGAATTATTTTTAATTGGCAGTGGCCCATTCTATTATTTTTATAAGAACACAATATTCCAACAACAACGGCAAAGGTCTTCCTCTGAAGAAGAATAAAATACAATCATGACAAATCCGGGTTCTAGCAAAATCAAAGTCTTAATGGAATCCGTAAACAAGGTTGAAATAAGAACTGATGGTTTTTAAGAAATAACCTTCGGGTCATTCATACGACGCAATGTGTAGTTCCAATACTCCTTCTATAAACCTGAGCCATCGAACCTGCTATTTGATTGATGCTCAATAAAAACCTCCTCATTCCTGCGACTTAAACATGCGCACCTGGGAATGGCATTTCAACTACTCCACACACACATAAATTTTCTTCCCAAAATTTATACAATAAATCAAGCCTCTGCTTGTTATCAACACTGGAAGATTAATAAACTTACAAGTTTATTTTAATTTACCATTCAGTTCAACCCGTGAAGTTACCATACTTATGATACTCTTTATTTCACTTTCGAATGTGTATCTATGTCATGATTTTATATAAATACAAAAATATCCTATTTGATACAATTATCAATTGCTTCCCGTTTCATGCCTCTCCGTGTTATCTGAAAAATATACTTTGCTCATTGCAAATATTAACTGTTCAACCAGAACTGTCACGTTGGTTGAATGCGGGCTTGCGCTAACCACTCTCCTTCGGAAAATCACCTGTTCCAAACTAGAAATGATTAAACTACTTCATAGGCTCTCTCTCAATAAATGTGATTATTAGAAAATATAAGATCCAAAAATTATTTAGAAAAGTTATGAAAATCATTATTATTATTATTATTATTAGTGGATTATTATTATTATTATTAGTTATATTATTTTAAATATATTTAATTATTATCTCATTATGTGAGAATCCACATGTTCGAATCTTCGAATGGAAAAAATATCCATTCCTCAACAAAAAATAATTTAACTTTTACAGTTACATCGACGGTTTTCCGTGACTTCCCTAAAATATGAAATATTCATATAAATCCTCGTTATGCTCGGTCATCGATCCTAAACTGTTCTGAGTGCTGAAGATACTCAGAATAACTCTAATATGTCTTGCGTAAATCATTGCAAGATTTAAATACGAAGAAAAATAAATGTGTTGGTTATCTGCAGAAAATGAGTGTTCCAATTAGCTAGGCATAATATAAAGTCAAAATGTGGCTTACATTTCTCGTTGGTCTTGATGCGTAGTGAACCTGGTCTGTACCAGATTTATCCAGAAACATGCCCTGTCGGACACGCACGTCTAATCCTTGTATCGGCCGCCATTATATACCCACAATCTGTCTAACAAGACATAGTGGTAATATCTCTTGACGTTTGAAGTAACTGTTGATCCATTTTAATATAGGCTCCTGTTAAAACCATAGCCGTTCGCTTAAATGGGGTCAGATCTAAATGATCTATTCTCAAATATGTCAGTTGTAACATAACTCACGGTAATCTTTTCAGTACAAGAAAACACTGACAGTCTAAACCAATCAACGGCTGTTCTGAAGATCGTTCCCTGGGCATGGCTTCACACCATCTATCATGCGCGAAGCAACATATAGTTTCCCTTTGTCGGCTAATAAACAACACCGTGATAGACTGGCCTTCAATATACTGAAAGATCGGAGTGGTTATCAAGTTACAAATATGAAACTGACTAAATTGGACTAAAATATCCAAGTATTAAATTATTATGGGACTGTGACAAAGTACTTTCTAGACAAAGTCTAGCATATGTCCATAAAGAAATAAAGTATTTCACCAGTGTCCGTAGAAAAATATCAATCACCTTAGTGATTCTCTCTGTCGTAAACTTACTAAGTTCTACTTGTAGCGCAGCACTTTTGTGACTATCACAATTTTGAAAATAACTTCTGCGTAGATCCGGCAACCATGTGCCTTGGCTCAGCGTGGCAGCACCTTGCTAGGCAAGAGCTTGTTTCGAAGTGAGCTGAAGTTGCTTGTGCCAGCCGGCTTTTATTCAAAACGGTCAGGGTCACGCTGAATCAGCTGAAATCTGGAAATCCTCATATCTCTGGTATCCCTGGTCCGATTTACTTGATACTAAGTGCATTCTCTTTCATTTGGCTGTGCCAGTAATCTGATCCAAGTCTCAAGTCTCTACTCCATGGCTAACTATTTAATCAATAAATAATCTCGACCTCTGCTACTACTCGCTACGTCACTTGACATGCTCTTGGCTGCATAAAATTTCCAATTGCTTCTAGAAGCAATGGAGCGCGATATTCAAATATCTCAACTTTCAAAAGCGGCTGTAGCCTTTCCCTTGATATCTAGGTGTCTGAATCTTGGAATACCCATTCCTAGAGTTGGGCACAGTATTGGTTTATATCGCGCCGGCCCTCATTTCTAGTATTTGATCATTATAAAAAAAATGTAAAGTATGTATCGTGATATGGGGAATGTTGTATAATATGATGAAAGTATTCTCTACAATGTAAGAGTTATAGGTAGAGGTGTTAGAAAGTGTTGTTATTTTTTTGAAGATTTGTTGATTTCAAATTCAAAAGGTGGTGTTTTGTGTTTTTATTATTTTTTCGGGGGATGACATGTTAAAATTTGGAAAGCGATAAGGTTTGTACAATAAGTGCATTTAAAAATATAAACAATTAATAAAACAAAGTAAAAAACAAAACAGCAGGGTAAAACGTTAAACATGGCTATGGAAGAATGAGATAATACTTATATGGAAGTCACATTTTTATTTTACATTCACCATCTCGAAACACATTTCAGTGAATACCTTTTTCAGTTTTATCCAAATACTGCGGTGAAATCACTGGAAGTAGATCATGGTAAAGTCTCAGCATTTGCAGCTGTCAATTTTCGCCTCCTATCACTTACTATGAGACTGTATTTCGAAAATGACCTTTCAGAATCCACATTTGAACAAGGATACCACACACACTTTAATGCAGCTGTTGCATTGTCTCGGTGAGCAGGCCTTAATCCCATGAGGATCTCTGGAACATTCACATTATCTTCATGACGCAGTTGGTTCTTGATTGCAGTCGGGTAAATGCTGTGAGCCTCTAAAAACTGTTGAGACTCCATCTTCGTAAGAAATGGGGCATTCTTCTTAAATTGGAGCAGTTCTGTGGGAGATACGTTCTTAGGTGCATGCCGAGGATCAAACAATGACCCGATGGCTTCTACAGTCTTCCTGGCTGGATCCGTGGTCCTTAAAGTCCTGACTTTCACTAGAACTGACTGGGCAACACACGTAAGATTGGACTTAACCTTTATCTGCATCTTTTGAGGAAGCTGTTCCAAGTTCTGGAGGATCGTATGATTGAACATTCCACCATCGCCTAATAGCTTGAGCTTTACCTCAAGGTCATCTAGCTTCCCAGCCAGTAAGTGAATTGTTGGGTACTTAGATCCCTCCAAGAAATTTAGCAAGTCCATAAGAGAGGCACCAACAACAGAAACATACAATGCTTGTAATTGTATAAATTGTATTGTTGAAGTCGATGCTTGTTGGAAAAATTTGACCCCAGAATTTGAATCTTCCAATGTTTTGAAAAATTCTACCAGATCTTCCACATGCGTGGCCATATACATTGCAGCCTTAAACCATGAATTCCATCTTGTACATACAGGCATTGGGAAAGCTAGAATTTCATTCTCTTCTTCTGTGTTTTCATATTTCTCCCTTAGAAATGCAACGTAATTGCTTTTTCTTTTTCGCGTATTTAAAAAGGCATTCTTTGTCTTTACTATAGACATGTTCAATTCGTCCAGCTCGTTTTCAAATACGCAGCCGATAAGATTGACTTTATGAGCCCAGCACTGGACATGACTTAATTCTTCAATCAATCCTTGAAGAGTAGTTACACATTTTGTCATGTAGCGTGCTGAGTCCGTAACTACTGCCACTACACGCTCCCGTTCAATTTCATAGGAATTCAAGGTGTCTAATATCGCATTGGAGCAATTTACGCTATTGGCAGAATCTAGAACAACAGAGGCAGCCAGATGGGTGTTCATTTCAGTTGATGGTACTGATGGACGAAAAAGAATGTTGAAAACACACCTACCATTCTTGTCAGTTGTTTCGTCACATAGCAGAAACACTTCTTTGTTTTTTATATCTTCCCTAATTTCTTCCCTCCTTCTTTCGCCAATCATGGGGATGTATTTCTGACGAATCTGATTTGCTGATGGTAAATCTCCACTTCCGCGAACGTACTTATTAAACCAAGTACGGATAGCAGGATTGTCTAGTTTCTCTACTGGTATATTAGCTTTCACAAACGCAGTAGTAGTGTCCAAAATAAACTCTTCTTTCATATCCTTCACACGACTAGCATTTGATAATGTTTCTTTCAAGGTGGCCACTCTAGGAACACTAACTTCAAGACGCGAATTTTCTCTGCGTTTTGAATGCTTCTCCGATTTGCAATGTTTGTCTAATGCATCTTTCCTGCGATAATCTAACCGACAATCACAATATTTGCACATAAGAATGCCACAAGAAATTATAAATCCTTCATTTTTATATTCTTTAAGTCTGTCTGTGGCAGAAACAGCTACCTTCGGCATTTTTAAACTCAACTGAACGATGCCCAGTAACAAACACTGTTATCACACGGTTGACTGTAGTCACACGCCAGTATAAATTCGTAACCACACGCAAAATTTATTTCTGAATTCGTGTCATAATATTTAAATTACGTCGCGTCTCATCTTCCTGTACTGCTAAGTTCGGAACTAATACGACGAACACGTGGTCGCCAACTGATTCACGCAAATAACACACTAGCTTCGATGATAACGCACAATTTGCGCACTTTTTATTAAATTATATAGAATTCTCTACTATAATTTACACTCGCTACCGATGTAACAGGAGGCAAACGTAGTTTACATTATGAACAACTATCACATAACCTTTTGGAGGTAGTCGGCCAAACTATTCACGCCGCGATATAACAGCTGTTTACCACAGCGCTAAAATCCAACGAGTAACGAGAATATCGACAGTATATCGTAATATGACGTATATCATAGTATTACCCCTCGCGAAACTATACAATCGATCATTCTCTCGAATTGAACACCAACCAAATTCGATTATCGACTTGTGGACAAAAATGTTCGGATTGGTGTGGGGAAAATATATGAAAATTTGTTTTTATTTCGCAGATTGCGGTATTTGTGGTGTTATTCACAAAATTCACGTTATTTCGCGATTTAATTTCACTCCTGGGCGGCACGAAACATGTAAATACGTGAAAATAAAACATCCTAACCTCTAAATATGACTTGTCGTTTTATCGCGAATTAACAAAAACTAACACCTCTGGTTATAGGTTATGTTAGATGAGGATCTTACATGCAAAAGCCACCAAGTCCAATTTCTGAAATTTTTAAGCCCTATACGCCATTATGTGCGCAATGAAGAATTCTTTGGTTATATTTTATTTGTCAGTAGCAAAACCCGCCATTTTATGTTACAAATGCATGTAGAAATTTGCTGTTTCAAGCAATAACCGCCAAGTCCATCAGGTCAAGGCAAGCAAGAACCGCCAAGTCCACAGGAGCTAATGAAACTGCTAATCTGTCTGACGTGACATAGTTCTTGTCTTTATTCTGTAAAACCATAACTAATTCAATTAACCATTATTTTTGAATTTGCATTTGTAAAAATGCTCTTTATTATTGAAATATTTCATTGTTAACGTAAAATACTTGGTTGCAGAGACTTAGCTTCTCATTCATCTACGTGACAGAATTTTGAATTGGTGATTACTATCATGTTCGAAACAAAACCCTCCAAATTGAAAATAAAATAATAGGTATACATGTATTTTTCTTTGCTCATAATATTCCCAAACCTCTTACATATCACTTGTCCAACACACGATAAGGTTAGTATAAATTGTAAAGCAGAGGCACATGTTTCTCAATTTCTGAAAATTTCGTCAATGTGGACTTGACAGCTTTTGCATGTAAGGTCCTCACATGTCGTCCGGCGATTTCTTCTTGAATTCGGATAGGCTACTGTATTACAGATTTTCAGTCAAGAGTTACAAAAAGGTATACCAGTAATTGCATGTTTGCATATTCTGTTTAACTTAATTTGAGAAAACCTTTGAGATTGATAAAATGTTATCATTTGGAGTAGACATGAAAGGTGCACAACAAAGTACACAGGATTGTCAACATTTCTTTATACAAGTTGCATTGGCAGCAGTGTTAAGTCTCCTGCTGTGTGTGGTTCTTTTTTTATTAAGGGAGTGTTGGAAGTACTAAAATCCCAATATCAGTATTAAAGAAATGTAGAAACTTGACACTATACATTTTTCAGAAATGTGAGATCTCTGTAAATAAAGGCACCAGCCTGGCTACTTGGCAAGATTGAGCTCAAGTGCTGTCGGTTGGTTGTATGACGTGAGACGAGGGCACCTGAGCTATGCTGAAAAGATCATTAGGCAATCAACAATATCAGGTGTTGTGCAGCAACTCAAATTACCCTGAGCTGCTGGTGTTATCAGTACGGTGCTAACTCCACAAGCGAGATGGAGAGAACGTCGAGGGCCGGCGGAGAGTTGTATTAGTTCACTGATACCAAGGTGCCGATTGTTAGAATAAAGCGAGCTGTGGTCTTACGAAGTTTACCGTGTGGAAGGTGGAATGACGACAATACCGGGCTGTCCTGAACTCAGTGGACGAATTGGTTCAAATTCTGTGAGATGTCTTATCAAATCCTTTTGTGTGGTTTCCCTACTAACTCCTTGCCAAGTTCCATTAATTTCTTTTAATAACTTGTCTTATGGGGTTGGATTCATGGAGTGGCATTTGACCATTAAACCACCCGGCAAATAGAAATCCAATGCACCTCTTCCCTGGCCTTCATTGAAAAGGGAATAAATAGGGAGTAAAAACATTTCATTATTTAGTTTATTATCGGTTGTATGGTATTTACCTGAAGTTAAGCAAATGTATGATTCACATTATTATTATTATTATTTTTTAATCGAATAGTCCTTAATAGAGCACGTTAAATCAATACATCAAGTTTTGCTATATGATTTCTTCTTGGTCACCCAAAATTGCTTCATTCTTTCAGATTGTTGTTGCCAGAGCTCCTCAATGTTGTGTGGGTGTTTCCTACTTCTCTCTAGTTCCTCCTTGAAGATGACTGTTTTAATTTTGTTCGGAAAGAGTTGTCTATTAGGTATGTCTTCAATTTGTATATTGGCCTCTTCAAGGTCATTCAAGGTCTGTTGAAACCAAGCTGGCTGTATCTTAAGTTTCATAATTTTATTGAAAATTTTCTTTGTCAATCTATCATCGTTCATTCTTTGTAAATGTCCAAAAAAGGATAATCCTCTTCTTCGCATGGTATGTAGCATGTTTTCTAGATTCTCATAAATTTCAACATTTGGTCTACGTTTGTTGTAATCTGCTCCTACTTTTCTAGGGCCAAGTATACTTCTAATTATTTTCCTTTCCATGACCACGATTTTGTTAATTTCGCCTTTCTTCATTGAGCGTTTCAGATCCATGTAAGACCTCTGGTTTCACAACAGTATTCATCATCATCATCTTCATTTCCCGTTTCCAGCTTCCTGGGTCGGGTTGTGAATTAAGGACCTCCAACGTTTCCTGTCTCTCCACCACTCCTCTCCTGTTTTTAGTACTTCTTCAGGTTTTCCTCCTCTCTTCTCTACACACTCCCACACTGTATCTGCCAATCTCTTTCGGGGCCTTCCTCGTGGTCTCTTCCCTGTCATCTTTTCACAGAAAGTTTTCTTTGGTACTCTCTCCTCTCCCATTCTCATCATATGTCCATACCACTTTAACTTTGTTGTTTCTATCCTGTCCTGCAGCTTCAAGATTCCTGTCCTTTTTCTAATCTCTTCGTTTCTAACTCTATCTCTTCTGGTCTTGCCCTCTATACCTCTTAGGAATTTCATCTCCGCGGCTTGTATTCTACTCTCCTCTTTTTTTGTAGTAGTCCACGCTCCAGCTGCATATGTTAGTATGGGTCTGTAGTAGGTTGAATATAATACATTTTTACATTTCTTTGGGACATCTCGGTTCCACAGAATACCCCTTATGCTCTGGTAAAAACTGTTCGCTTGTTGTATTCTCTTTCCAATTTCCTCAGTTATCCTTCCATCTTCTGTGATCACACTTCCCAAGTACTTGAAACTTTTAACCACTTCTAGAATTTTCCCATTCAATTCTATCTTTCCTCTTCCTTCCTTCCTTCCTCTTGACATTACCATTGTCTTGCTCTTCTCTGTGCTTACTTTCATCCCATATTTCTCTATTTCTTGATTCCATACATCTAGTTGTTTTTGTACTTCCTTTTCATCCTCGCCCCATATCACTATATCATCTGCAAACAGCATGGCCTTTGTTGCCTCTTGTCCCAATCTCTGTTTAACATTCTTGTGAATTTCATCCATGACTATGATGAATAGTAAGGGGGACAATACACTTCCCTGTCGGAGACCTGTTTCCACTTTAAACCATTCTGTTTCTCCTATACTGGTCTTCACGCTACTCACACAATATTATTTTGTACATAGCTTTTAACATTTGGACATCAGCTCCGTTAACTCTCCTTTTCCTTAATACATTCCAAACCCCCTGTTGAGGCACACTGTCGTACGCTTTCTCAATATCAATAAATGTTATCACCATGTCTTTTCCAAATTCCCATCTTTTCTCCATCATTTGCCTTAATGCAAAGATTAGGTCAAATGTTGATCTGTCTTTCCTAAAACCATACTGTTCTTCTTCCATCTCTCCTTCTATCTTCCTCCTCAGTCTGCCTTCCAAAACTCTCTCAAAGATATTAGCTACATGAGCGATAAGAGTGATCCCTCTGTAGTTATTGCATTCCTTTTTGTCACCTTTCTTAAAAATCGGGATAATTAATCCCTTTCCCCATTCTTCTGGAATCTCTTTCTTCTTCCAAATTATTCTAATTAATCTATACAACCACTGTACACCTATTGGTCCCGCTGCTTTTATAATTTCCGCGGACACCTCATCCTCTCCTGCTGCTTTACCGCTCTTCATCTTCTGTATGGCTTCCTCTATTTCTAGCATAGTGATCTCCTTTTCTTGTTGTTCTTCTTCTTCCATTGTTTCTTCTTGTTCTTTTTCATCTTCCAGTTCAATGTATTTAACATTTAGTAGCTTTGAAAAGTATTCTTCCCATCTTTTTAATATATCATCTCTTTGATACAATATCTGTCCTGCTTCAGTTTTTACAAATTTTGTGTTTTCCCTACCTTTTACACTGTTTTTCACCAATCCATATAGAACCTTTTTACTTCCTTGGATATCCTCCTTCAAAGTTTCCGTGAAACCTTCCCAACTTTTCCTTTTTTCTTCTTGTACAATTTTTTGGCATGCCTTCTTTGCTTCTCTATTTTTTTGCCATTTCTCTGCATTCTTACTGCCTATCCACTTCCTCCATGCCATTTGTTTTTCTTTAACAGCTTCCTTTACCCTGTTGTTCCACCAAGGAGTCTCCCTTTCCATTTTCTTCCCTGATAGCCTTCCACAAATGTTTTACTGCACACTTCGCAAAACAATTTCTAAAACATGTCCATTCTTGTTCGACACTTTTTGCTTCGTCTTTGGGAATTTCCTTTTTCAAGTCTTCTCGGAACTTTTCCATTGCCTCTCTCTCTTTTAGCTTCCATACCTTTATTTTTCTTTCCCTTTTCTCCGCAAGCTTTGTGATTTTCCCAAGCCTTAATTTGGCTAACACCACTTTATGGTCTCCTTCAAAATCTCCTCTTGGCATAGCTGTCACATCTACCAGTTGTCTACGTTTATCCTTTTCCACTAGGATAAGATCGATCATTGTTTTTGTCTTTCTGTCTCCCCATCCATACCTAGTTATTTTTTGGGAGTTCTTTTTCCTAAACCATGTATTTCCAACAATTAATCCATTCCTTCTACAGAAATCTATTAACATTTCTTCTTCTTCATCCTGATTTCCATAGCTAAATGGGCCAATTATCTCTTCTTTTCCCTGCCTATCTGTTCCCACATGTGCATTCATATCCCCCATTGTTATAACCTCTTTGTCTTCTATACACTTTTCCAGTTCTTCTAAGAAATCCTCTAAACATTCATCTACCTTCCCTGTCTGGGGTGCGTAAATCTGTATAAAATCCTTTGTTCCACTCTCAAGTCCTAGTCTAATTTTCATCATTCTGTCATTAATTTGGTCTACTTTCTCAACATACTGCACTAAGTCTTCTCTCAATATTATTGCAATACCATTCATTGCCTTATTTCCTCCACTCCAATATATTCTATATCCCTTCCCTTTCTTGACTTCTTTCTCACCTTTTCCCTTCCATTTCGCTTCACTGACTCCCATCATTGCTATTTCCTTCTTTTCCATATAGTCCTCCAATTCTTCTGTCTTGCCATTTTGGCTCATCACGTTTATGAAGGCGATGTTTGTGGTGTCTGGTAGCCTACTTCTCACAGTTCCCCCAGACCCCTGGGAACTGCGCGTCGCCTGCAGGGGACGCCCTAGCACTTTCCGAGGCCTCAATTCACACTCACTCATTTTATAGGCTATTAGTACGATGAGTTCGCCACACTCAAAGGCATTTTATGACCTACTGCCAGGTATTGTTCTAGGCCGATCCACTGGATAACAGACGCCTTTTGTAGCCGCTCCTCTGGAGTACAGACGCTACAGAATTCCCTCTTCCGCCATCGACGCCGTACCGAAGTCCATCCTCTCCGCCGCCGATACCGTTGGGGCTTCGCCCATAACCCTGGGCTTGGGCCCTCCATATTTATGACCCCTGGAGTGAGGGTGTCCCAGCATTTTAAAGCCCCCAGGAGGGCTGCCTGTTGGTCCGCGGGTTCATTTTCCGAGGTATTTGAACCAGCCCACATTTCTGTGAGCCCCCTATCCGCCACCTGGGGACGCGCCCTCTAGGGGTTAACAGGCTCCCCCGAGGGGTATTATAATGTTTAATTTTAATAGAATTAGGTAATGCTTTTTTTCTTATAAATGTTCCTGGTGAGCTGGAAAGCTATATTCATTTTCTTTGTTCTAACTGTTTGGCTGTTTTTCTCGTTATTATTTATTGTAATCCATTCACCGATATATTTGAAAGAATTCACTCTTTTGATTTCGTTTTGTTGAATACATAATTTATCAGTACTGTTTTTGACATTGGATATAAATTCTGTCTTTGTGAAGGAAATTTGTAGTCCTATTTTATTTGCCTGTTGTATTAAATTATCAATTTGTATTTTGGCATTTTCCGGTGTATCAGTAATTAGGGCAATGTCGTCAGCAAAAGCCAAATAATCTATATCGATGTTATCTCGTTGGTATCCTAATTTAACCCCTTTGGTGTCTGTTTTCCTCCACTCTCGGCTCCAAAGCACAGTTAAAAAGTAATGGTGACAATCCATCACCTTGTCTGACTCCTATGTTTATTTCAAAAGCCTGGGAGAACTCCCCACGAAATCGGACTTTGGACGTGGTATTTGTTAGCGTATCCTGAATAATGTTGGTTGTTTTAGGATCCAAACCAAATTCTTTTAGAATGTTAATGAGAGATTTTCTGTCAATGGAATCATAGGCTTTTGCAAAATTTATAAAAGTAACTCTAGTGTCTTTATTTCCTAATTGTCTCATTTGCAAAATAGTTTTAAGATTCCATATCTGTTCAACACATGATTTATGTTTATGAAAGCCATTTTGATACTCTCCTATTTATAAGTCTAATTGGGGTTCTGCACGATTGAGTAAAGCTTTGGAAAGAATTTTATAAGCTACTGACACAAGCGATATGCCACTATAATTATTTGGGTCAGATTTAGACCCCTTCTTGTGGATAGGGTGTATTATGGCGACTTTCCATTCCTCAGGAACTCATTCATTTTCCCAGATCTTATCAATTATATCTTTAAATTGTATGATTATATCATCCTTTAGGGCTTTCAGCAACTCTGCCCTAATCCCATCTTCACCAGCGGCTTTATTGTTTTTCAAGTTGTGTATAATTTCTTTAATTTCGTCCAAATCTGGTGCTATAGAATTTTCATTTTGAATGATGTGAATGATGTGTTGGTGATAAATTTGTCTTCCGGCTTATGACAATTGTGTAGGTCTTCAAAATACTCTGCCATTATGTTACAATTCTCTTGATTAGAATGTGATATTTGTATCGTCTTTGGGTTTACAAGTAATAATGTGGGGGCTTCAAATTTATTCAACTGTTTTCGAAATAGCTGTTAGAAATTTCTCACACTGTTGTTTTTAAATTCATCCTCTATTATTATATTAAAATGCTTATGCCGGTAATCAGAAACACCCATATTTCCAATCCTGTGCATGTTTGAATTAGTTTCTGTGCATATACATTTTGAATTTAATTTTTATCGTACCTGGTGACAAACTTTTAAATGCTACAAAACTCTAATTTTCAAAATTCAAAATGCTCCAAAATGCTATTTTTCAAAATGAAAATGCTACAAAATCAATTTCAAAGTGCTATTTTCTCGTATCTTTATTTGATGATGTATTTTCAACACAAAACTTTTGAGACTACATTTGGCTTTCGTGGCCATTAATTATACTCCATCAATCCTTTAGGTATTTAGGCTGTGTCTGTTGCAGGGTTTTGCCTATGTGCACCAATAACCCAGCGGTGGTCTGGGCAGGTCACCAAGTGCCCGCTGATGAGCCTGACTTGGTGCACCTAGGTGAAACCCAGCAACAGACAGGATTGCTGGAGTGAATGAAATGAAAAAAAAGGTAGGAACATTGGGCACACTGTTGTCTTCAAAGGTAATACATGCCATCAATCCAATCAAAAGCTCTTCATTGTTATAACCCCCTAAACAAACTCATATGGTCCAGTCTCATGTAGAGGGCAGGCACAATCAGTTCTTCTCTCATTCGAAAAAGTGCATGGGGAGGGGGAGGAGGGAAATTTTTTAACACTATCTTCTGTATTAAAGTAGATGGTGTACATGGAGTAAAAACTGGATAAACCCTGGAAATGGAGAAAGTAAGAAAAGTTATCAACAGGACGAATGAAGTAAGAACTGGAAAAGAACCATATTGAGTTATATAAATTTATATAGGAGTGGATAATCAATCAATGGTTGGACAGGAAAAGGAGGATAGAAACACATAGTAAGGACAAACACAATGACAAGCAAGTGTGGGTAGAGGGGACTCCACAGCCGTACACACCTTTTGTCAGGGGCAGTTGACCTCGTAGTTCCGCTCCTTAAAACAGCAATAACTAACACCTTTTGTCATTCATGTCATTGATTCATTCCATAGCGCAACAATGCTATTGTCTCCAAGTAGCTTTGTTTCAACCACCTGTGTCGTCAGGTACTGTTCTCGATCCTTCGAGATTCTTGTCGCTCAAAACAGTTCTTAGCTGTATAATGATAGCTTGTAATATGTATCTAGTGTATTTTCCTATCTTAAGCTTCAAAAGTATATAATGTTTAAGAAAGTGTACTTTCCTTAGAATCTGTATTTATTTTTTTCTCTCTGAAGGTAAAAGTTACATGCAGGACATATCAATTTAAATTCATGTGATGCATGCTCTTTTCTCCTTAATAGCATGGAGTATGTATTGATATTTCTTCGAGTAAATATTGTTTATTTCAGTGACATATAAATGCCTTATACAGTGAGTTTCTCTCATCAGTTGGCCGGCCGGCGCGCCCAGCTATCTGCCTACCCGTTGACTCATCACTCCCTGCTCATCATAGCATAGTTTCTGCATCGAAACATACCCGTGTAAATGGAACCAAGCTTCGTCCGAGAAAAATATTTAGCGTGTTCCAATTATTTCATTATGAACGTTTCGCAACATCCAATTACAAAAATGTACCCGCTTATCATTATCACGTGGATGCAGTTCGTGTACTACAGTAATATTGTATGGTTTCAGTTTCTACATTTTCATAGCCCGCCATGCTAAACTCTAAAGTCGTCTTAGGATTTTGTAGACGTATTTTCTAATTTTTCTGCGATTTCATTTAATTTTTCCTCGTTAAGTACACGTTTTTAACACTTTACTTCTTATCGAGTAACGTAAAGAACCAGTTCCCCACAATTTGTTCAGGAGTTTACGCACGGTCTCTCTACGTGGGGGGCGCACACCTGGAAAATGTGTTATGAAACATCTATCGACTTCCCTGCTAGACTGTGTTTTCATATAATTATTGTACATAAATACCCTTTTCTCTACCGTGTAGAGATGTGGAGGCATTATGAGAATTATACCCCGAAGTAACACTTCACAACTTGAGAACAGTTGGAGGGACAGATCAACACTTAATACAAGTTCTAAGCACGGACCAGAACTGCGAAGTCCGCGTCGTGTAACGGGAAGTGATGACGATGAGTCAACTGGAGACAGATAAGCTGGGCTGGCCAAAAGATGAGAGAAGCTCACTGTAGTTATGCTGTATGACATTAGTTGTGGTAAATATATCCACAGGTATCCTCCTTGTCTCACAAAGACCATGAAATCACCCATGTGGTAGCGAGTGATGGTGCTACTGTCGTGGCTGTGAAGAAGGGTGATATTTATGTTCTTCATCAATACCAGTGCAGAAAAATTGCCTCCAAGTATGTACAGTATATGACATTCTGTTTTACATTGCAATGTTTAATGTTATTGTATGGCTCTTCTATGAAACTTTTCTATCTGTACAGGCAACTGGATGTGGTAAAAGTTGTAGTAGTTGGTGGGCACTTGGACTCCAAGGTTAATAACAGCATTCTGATGGATCAAGGAGGTGAACAGCTCAAAGTGGCCATACTCACCAGTACAGGAAAACTGCTGTTGTGGCAGGAATCAACACAACAGCTCACTCGGTGAGTCTATATGCCATATCATCATTGTGTCCGATGTCGAATTTCTTGGATGGGGTGTGATTTGTGTCCATCTCTGCCTGTCTCTCCAACTTTCTTCTTCTTGGACATACTGATGATTATCCATGCTATTCCTTAGGTTTTGTTCAATTTGCTATCTCCATAGTTTCCTGGGTCTAGCTGTTGGTCTTTTCCCTCTAATTTCCAGATTTAGCATAGACTTTGTCCCACCCATTATTTTCATTTCTCAAAATCACTTCATACTCTCTCACTTCCACTCCACAGACACCCACTGATTTACGTGTGGCTGTATTTCTTATTCAGTCCTGTCTTGTCTTGGTCAACATACTTCTTAGGAATTTCATGTCACTTGCTTGGATTTTACTTTTCTCTGCTTCATTTGCTATCCAAGTTTCAGCTCCATACTTTAAGATAGATAGAAAGTAGTACTTGTTCACGATTTCCTTGTATTCCTTTGGCTGTTCCTTACTCCATAGTAATCCTCTACTCTGGTAAAACCTTCCAGTTAACTGCACTCTTCTACTTATCTTGTGTGCTATTTTCCATCTTGGGATGTCACACTTTAAAGTACTAATATGTTGTTACTACCTCTTGTGGTTTCGATCACTTCGTGGTGTAGTGGCTATCATACTTGGTTTTGCCCAGGAGGTCTGGAATTGATTTATGGCTCTAGCAAGAAATTGTTATTCTGGTCTGAGGGCTGGAACAGGGTACACTCAGCCTCGTGAGGTAAAACTGAGAAGAGGGGGGGGATTCGATTCCAACCTCAGCATCCTGGATTGGTTTTCTGTGGTTTCCTAACTTCTACTCGTGGCAAATGCTGGGATGGTTCTTAACTTAGGGCCATAGCTGCCTCCTTCCCAATCCTATCCCCAATTTACAAATTCACACACCAGTACAGCTGTCACAATAAAACAGGTTATTATGCAAATTTTACACACACTCAAAACACATGGGCTATATGAACACGATGTCGCAACCCCTAAAATAAGCAACAAACACAACAGATTTGTATTGGGTGGCCTGTCAAACATGCTACAAATACATTCCTGTAAATCTTTCGAGGCAGACCTGTTTACAACTTGAACCTTGATTCCAATACAGATAGCAGGTCGAAATTTTTATAATTTTTGTCATCCAAACAGAGAGAATAAGTAAACATTAAAACATAGGATGTAAATGATAGAAATATCGAGAAAATATTTGATTGAATGTTGTGAGATAAAGAACTTACATTCTTCAGTGGAACCAAGCTTGTTGATCATCAATTGATCGTACAGAACACTGCAACCAATTCACATTACTCTTTTGAATCTGTGCTTCCACAATGCCTACTTTGTCATGATCTCCTCCACCAAGGCTAGTGGGGTGGAGTTTTAGCTATGTGAGCAGCCACCACATGATTTTTCAGGCATTGAAAATAATATATTTTTACCTCACACAAAAACATGATTGTCCTTTCTTACTTCAATATTCTTCCCCTTAAAGCAATCACCACCACCACCTCTAAAGAAGATGACGCTCAGGCTGAAAGGTTACTATTTTGGCACAATTGATGGGACGTATGTGAATTGCAAAAGATGGCTGCTTAAATAACCTTTTCCAACAGTGCCTCATTTATGTTGAAGAAACTGAAGGCTTCCCTGCATTTAAATCTGACATAAATGACAAACTATCTTAGGTTCTCCCCTATCAATACATTTTATATTCTTAGAAAACAATTACATCATTCCAGGTACATGTTTCGGGGTCCAGTCATGCCCCCTTCTTCAGCCTTGTTAAAAACAGTTACACACTTGAAACATTGTTAAGAATATTGAAACACAAGTTCAGTAGTACCCTAGTTATCAAACTTCTGGGGTGATGTCTTTAAGGGGTAGAACAATGAGGTCATACGCCAATGTCTAACTTCCATTTAGTGTTATAATGATAATGCTCTTTGTTTTACGTCCCTTTTAACTACTGCTGCTTTTAGAGACACCATTTAGTGTTTTCATCATTTCAGTTACAACATACAGTGTACTCCCGTTAATTCGCGTGCGGATAATTTGCGGGTTTCATAGAATCATTCTTTAAAGTAGTAATTCATACACCCACTAATCATCACGCTAAAAATTCTCTCGTGTGTCATTTAAAAGAATGTTAATGCAATATGCTGCATGGAATTATGCTCACTGCTACCAGAATACTGGAAACTTGTAAACATATGAGCATGTTGCCACGGGCGGTATAGCACAGATTTCCATTACCTTGGAAGCGGAGACAATGCAAGGGGAATGCACTTTCTCTCAGAACCTACCCTTCGTTTTGCTACAGCTGAAGCCCAAGGTGTGAGTTGAGAAGGGTAGATGCGCGGACAGTGAGCGTATTGTATACTCCACTGGTTATACCTACTTTTCAGCTTGCCGATCAGCTGGGCAGTGTTGCCAGCGCGCTTGCGGATCGCGGTAAGCTGATTCGAACGTGACACATAGGTCGCAAGTATCACAACTGCACAGTACGTGTACAGTAGGCTTACATATACACAGTTCGTCCCCCGTCAAACTCTTGTTACTATCACTTGCTTCCAAAGAAATGGCAAACCCCTCCAAGTTTTCCCATGCCCCAAGTATTAGGCCTACAGTTCAAGTGTGGTTTACGACTTGACTCCAGTTCCCAGGTGCAACAGTTCCCGCTGCTTCAGTAAGTACAGTAATCTTTGCACTTCTGAAATGGTTAATTGCTTATTATTGGCCGCAAACACTTAACCTGACTCCAGATTTTTTCAATTGCGTGTGGCAATGATAGGGTGGTAGCCTGATGACTTTGTGTCTATGCCGTCTCGTTATTTCATCAATCTCGTACACCGGATGTTGTGGCTTGTGTTTTTTCACAAGATTCATAAGTTCCCCTTTTCTCATGTCATCCCGCACAGATGTATTATGGTTTGTCAACCACTCGATAATAATGCACTTCCTTGCTGCCATTGTTGGAGCCTTGTCGTTAATAACAGAGTGATACAGTGGTCTATTGTAGTTGAGAAGTGTGCACGGCATGCGTAAGTCTTTTCAGAGTTTTGAATAAGTCTGCTGCGAGAGTTTTCAATAGTAATTTGTGGTTATCAGTTTTCGATATGAGCGGTCGTAAAATAAAATATAAAAGGTTAAACGTCAGTGCAAAACTGAAAATTATAGAGAGGCTGGAGAAAGGCGAGGCGTCATCCAAGTTAGCCTGCGAGTTTGGTGTAGGTGAAACTACAGTGAGAGACATGAAGAAACAAAAGGAAACCCTCATCAAATTTTCTGCTAAGTGTGATCGTTCATCAGCCCTGAAATCAATGAGAACATCGGGCTATGAAAATCTAGACGAAGCCATGATATGATGGTTTAATCAAAAACGAGCGGAAGGTATTCTTGTGTCCAGGCCAGTGTGTGCAGGCCAAACATTTCCACATTGCCCTTGGCTTAGTAGGAGATTTTAAAGCATCTTCTGGCTGGCTTACGTGGTTTAAGAAACGCTACGGAATACGATAGATTGCGATTCACAGGGAGCGTCTTAGCGCAGACTCAAGTGCTGCTGAAAAGTTTGTACAGGAATTTCAATCATTCATTGACAAAGAACAGCTTGACCTGAGACAACTTTATAATGCAGACGAGACAGGGTTGTATTGGAAATGTTTACCGTCCCGAACATTAGTGATGCAAAAAGAACAGCACGCCTCAGGCCGTAAAACATCGAAGGAAAGAATAACAATTATGGCGTGTGCTAACGCAAGTGGCAATCATAAATTAAAATCGTTAGCGATAGCGAAATCTAAAAATCCTCGTTGTTTTAAACAAGAAACTGTCCCTTTGCAGTACTACCATCAAAAGGCAGCGTGGATGGACACACAAATATTTAAGGACTGGTTTCACAATCATTTTGTAAAACAAGTGACGGTCTATTTAAGCAGTCGCTACCAATCAAAGCAGTGCTCTTAATTGACAACGCGCCTTCCCATCCACACGAAAGTGAACTTAGAGAAGGTGATATTGTCGTCAAATTCCTTCCCCCTAATGTAACTTCTATTCTGCAACCTATGGACCAAGGCGTTATTGCTGCTTTAAAGAAGAACCGGTCATCTTTGTTACGGCAATTGGTTGAGGAAAACATTGATATTCCAACATTTTGGAAGGACTTCAGTTTGTTGGATTCTCTTCATGCAGTCAACACATCATGGGGGAAAGTTACCGTTAATACGCTCGCACAATCATAGAAATCTGTTCTAGGCGAAGAGCAAGCGTTTGCCGGCTTTAGTGGTGACGATTTTTCGAACGGGCAAGGTAGTCTCGCTACGATGAAATCATTACTGCAAAACCTGGATGAATGCCAAGATGCAGAAGAAAAGGACATATTGAGTGGTTAGACGTCGATAAAGACGATTATGGTTTCAGAAATGAAAGTGAAGAGGATATTGTACAGAATTTGACTGTTGGTGAGGAAGACGGAGATTCAGATGATATTAGGTTCCGGGAGTGATGCAACGAAATCCCGAGAGTTGCCCACAGTCAAGCTAGTGTCTCTAAAGACACACTTATCTCTTATGTAGAAAATCAAGATGAATTTTCATTCTCAGATATTGTTTTCTTGAGAAATTTACGATCCAAAATTAGAAAAAGTGAACAATTATTGATGAAACAAAAAGTCATGACGGATTTTTTTTGTTAGATATTAATGTTGACTTAATCTACATTGCATTTTGTAGTTTCCTCTGGTATGTCTTACAATACAATGTGAAGTGTTATATTTATTTTTGCTTGTTTATAAAGTGCATTTCAATATTTTAAGGTTTTGAATATTCCCGAAGGGAATATGATGTAGTTTCCATTTGAGCGGATGAATTATCAATAAATGATAAAAATGGTCCGGTTAGCTCAAACAATGCCAGCGTTTCGCCCCAGTGTGCCGTTGGGCTCGTCAGTTGGTACAGACACACCTACCAATACGCGTGGCTAGCACATACTGAGAAGGCCATGCAAGACACAAAATACAAACAGTATTGACGTCACGAGCATGGCAATGTGCTACGGGAGTCAAACTCCCTTCCATAAAAACAAAAGCCTTACCTTGGCAATCCAAATAAGGTTTTGAATATTCCCGAAGGGAAAGAGTAGATGTAGAATGATGTAGTTTCCATTTGAAACTACATCATATTCCCTTCGGGAATATTCAAAACCTTATTTGGATTGCCAAGGTAAGGCTTTTGTTTTTATGGAAGGGAGTTTGACTCCCGTAGCACATTGCCATGCTCGTGACGTCAATACTGTTTGTATTTTGTGTCTTGCATGGCCTTCTCAGGATGTGCTAGCCACGCGTATTGGTAGGTGTGTCTGTACGAACTGACGAGCCCAACGGCACACTGGGGCGAAACGCTGGCATTGTTTGAGCTAACCGGACCATTTTTATCATTTATTGATATTTCAATATTTTAACCAATGGTTTTGCATTTACCAGGCTTAACAAAAATTACCGCGGATAATTCGCGGAAGTTCGTGCATTAATTACCGTGAATTAGTGGGAGTGCACTGTACTCTGTTAAAAAAAAAAATGGTTAGTTTCAAGGTCATCGGCCCAATAGAATAAATGTCCATCAATATTTTGATTGTCAGTCCCGTGCTGGTCCCAGTTTCTCTTTCAATGATTTTCTCATTCCTGTCTGCCTCTCATAGCCCTACTTTTTCCTAGTCTTGATACTCTCATTCTTTGAGGGATTATGGCATTTTTATATTTATTTTTCCCTTTATAATATTTTATAACCAAGGGCTGATAGGTTAAGGTTCCAATCTGCATTAATCTAATAATTAAAGAGTTCGAGAACACACTAACTTAATTGAGGTCATCATCATCATCATCTTGCACAGTTTCCAGCCACTGGCCGGGTCTGTTTGGAACACAAGCCTCTCCAACGTCTTCTGTCTTCCCACCATCTCTCAGCCTCCACCCTTGTCCAGTCTTCTCCTCTCTTCTTCACGCTTTCTTCCACCCCCTTCAGCCACCTGTCTCTCGGTCTTCCCCTCGGTCTCTTTCCTTCCCACTTCGTCTCATGTACTCTCCTGGGTGTCCTCTTCTCCTCCATTCGTTTTACATGTCCATACCATCTAAGTCTAGATTTCTCTATACCATCCTGTAATGGTTCCTCCTTCATTAATTCTCTGGTCCTCTCATTTTTTATTCTGTCCATCTTTGTAGCTCCAATACTGCTTCTCAAGAACCTCATCTCACTGGCCTGTATTTTGCTCTTCTCCCTTCCTTTCATAACCCAGGTCTCCGAGGCATACGTCAGGATAGGGACATAGTACGTCCGATATATGATCTTTTTACTGTTCTGAGGGACATCCTTGCTCCATAACATGCTTCTCACACTCCTCCGAAATGCTTCTGCCTGCCTCCCCCGCTCATTTATTTCTCTATCGTTTCTTCCATTATCTTGTATCAGGCTTCCCAGATACTTGAAACTCTCCACTTTCTTCAGCTGTTCCCCACCAATTGTTATTCCCGTTGTGGTTCTTTCCTTCTTCCTTGTTGTGATCACCATCTCACTCTTATTTATGCTAAATTTCATCCCATATCCTTGTATTATTCCATCCCACACGTCCAACTGTTCCTGTACCTCCTCCTCCTTGTTTCCCCAAATCATCAAATCATCTGCAAACACCATTGCTTTCATCTTTCCGTCCCCAATTACTTGTGCCACTTGGGTCATTATGTCATCCATCACCACAATGAAAAGTAACGGTGACAGTGCACTTCCTTGTTTCAGGCCGTTTCTTTGTTCCAACCAGTCTGATCTCTCTCCTCCCACTTTCACACAGCTCACGCTTCCCTTATACATCTCCTTTATCCTCTTTATAGTCCATATCCCTACTCCTCGATCCTCCAGGGACTTCCATACTTTGTTTCTGCATACACTGTCATATGCTTTCACAATGTCCAGGAAGGCCATCAGTAGATCTGTTCCATACTCATAGTGTTGTTCTTGTAACTGCCTTACAGCAAAAATCAAATCCACTGTGGACCTTCCTGCTCTGAAGCCATGTTGTTCTTCCCTCATCCCTCCTTCTATCCTTGTCCTAATTCTCTTTTCCAAAACTTTCTCGAACGTAATTGAGGTATTTAAATTAAATTGTGTTCTTCCTTCATAATCCTGTCACTACTCTTTCCAGTTGTTTGTTCAACTTGAACCGGTCGTTGGTGGTTTCTGACATAGCCATAAACCGCAATCAGTTGCTGTTGGTAACACAGGATGGTGAGGCTTTCGAGGGTGAATTGAAGCCAAGGAAAGTTAAAAAGCATACACAACAGCCACAACAGGAATTAGGACGTCCATTTCATGAGTTTCTTGATAGAGAAGACTGTGAAATGGCAAAGGTTAAGAGGATCCCCCATGTTCATCGTGCAGTGAAAATTACTTCAGATCTCAAGGGTCGAAACTTTGCTGTTGTGCAGGTAATTGTGTCCTTAATTTATTTTATGATATGAAAGTTATTTGTAGAAGTATGCATTTATAAATAATATGCATGTCTTTTCAGACAAATCCCAAGGCTCCTCTGTTGGAAGTTCCGATAGTAGGGACATCAGATATGAAGCAACAAATGCTCACCTTTCTACAGGAAGCACATCCACAGGATCTTATTCATGATGTTATTTTTCAGGTCAGTCGTTACTTTCTGCAGTTGAAAGAATGTAGGATAGTGATTTAATGGATTGTGATATAGTTCAGTTTCAACATAATCTTTTGCAGCTTCTGGGAATTTCAATTGACAATGGCATGTCAGCTGATCAGTTCTTATATCACATTGTTAGGGTTGTCATCATGAAGAACGTATTTTCAAAGTATTTTATTTTATGTAATAAAATAAAAAATAATTTATGTATTTCCTTTGTGGATCGGTAGTTTGATTGTTTTTGTCCAGTGCCATAAATATTTGATCAATAACTTGCCTGATTCAAGTTTGAATTCCAATCATGGTATCATTTTAAAATCTTACTCCAAAGGAAAGAAAAGATAATGGATTCATTTTATCATCCTTTGAGAATGAGAACGGGCAACATTGCTCCACAATGTTCCATTTTAAAACAACATAGCATGTTGGAATACTGTATGTAGCTTGTACATAATTAATTATAGTATCGACATTTTTTATAAGTAATTTGAGATTTAAGTCTGAGATGACTCTATTTAACATTATTTCCTATATCACTAAGGAAACCGGAACACATATTAACCCTTTGGCTTTCAAGGTAACGATCTATCGGTACCCACGGGTCCTGCGAAAACTGACAGGGTAATGATCCGTCGTTACCCGTCTTTTTTATTATTAGTTCATTATTTACGCGCCCGATAGCATCATTTTTGCACGGAATAAGAAGAGTATAGTTGTATCTCACGTTATACTCCACGGGAACTTCCGGCTATCCGTATTTATCGATAATCTTAGAGTCTGAAACATGTGCTCACTGGAGTTCCGAATCTTGTTTACATCATGGTCGCCGGCAAACTCCCGTTCATTTCTCTTGTGTTTTCGGACGTGATTATATAGTAAAATTAAGTTATATCGTAGGCAATATATTTATTTAATGCGTTAGGTCATTATTTAAATAGTTTTCTTAGGTAATTACGTGCATAGTGATAGTAAAGTGTTAAGATATAGTTCAGTTAGATTATGCCTAGTTATTTGCCGTGTGTGACATTGCGGAAAGACTTCATTTAGCTGAAGATGATATCACTGAATATCTTGATAATTATTCAAGCGATGATGATGTTACTCTGTCCGAATTGGAAAGTGTAGAGGATAATGATGATCCAGTAATATCTTCATAGGTGGGTGCTACATATTATTTATAAGAAATCTGTGTTTTATGCAAAAATGGCTGACATTTTTCAGTGTTACATCATTTTAACATTTTAATTTATCCTTGGATCTAATGCACATAGAATCTTGATATTTACTATGCTAGTAAACAATATTATAGACTTCCTACTGACATGAATAACAAACTTGGCCTGTAAATACCATTTTCTAGAATTACTTCCAAACTTTCAAAATCTGAAACTTGTAATTTTGATTTCACATTTCTTATTTTTTTAACATTATACCCTTTTGGTTTAGAGACATGACTTACTTACAGTAATAATTTATTTACCGTATGATGAATACAATATTATATACAATATATACAGTACAACTACCATCTCAAGTTCATAACTAGAGTTCTATGTTTAAATTTGAGAGCCAGAGAAGGGCTTCGCTTGAGACACAGTGTAAGTCTTCTATAGAGCCTCTATATGCACGTAAAGGACACTCGAATGTAATGTGGTCCACTGTCTGTTCCTCTTCTCCGCAGTCGCATTGAGGTGATGCCTTCCATCCCCATTTGAAGAGAGTGGCTCCACATCTACCTTGGCCGGTCCTAATACGGTTTAGCGTCCTCCACTGTCGTCTAGGAAGGGAAAATCCATCAGGGCACTTGCAGGGGTTCTTAATGATGTGATGATTTGGTAACGAGGATTGCAGATGCCATTGTTCTTTCCAGGCGTCCGATACATTAAAGGAGGTGTCCTGTAGAATCATTGCAGTACGCCAAGAAGGGTGTTTTGATTTCAGTCGTTTGGTTGGAGAAGCTGCTATATCAGAATGAATAGGGAGTTGAGGATTGTTTTCTATTTTCTTCCATAAGTTAAGCAGTGACTGTGATCTTCTTAGGGATGGAGGTGGTATGTGGCTTAGGGTGTGAAGCCAGTGTGTGTTAGTAGGTCGGATGCACCCTGTAATGATACGCATTGCCTGGTTCAGCTGGGTGTCTACTAGTCCAATGTGAGCACTGTTAAGCCAAGTTGAGCAACAATATTCAGCGACGGAATAAGAAAGTGCAAGAGCAGTGGATCTCAGGACTTGAGCATTAGCACCCCAGGATGTACCCGCCAACTTTTGAAGGATGTTATTCCTGGTCTTGATCTAGGCTGACACATTGCAGAGGTGATTCTTGTAAGTCAACGACCTGTCCAGGGTGACTCCCAGGTATTTTGGGTTACTACAGTATTGTAGATTCTCTCCTCTGAATGGTATGGTTGGTTTGTACCCAGAACTTCTATTCCGCAAGTGGAAGGTAGACACAACAGTTTTCTGAGGGTTTGGTCTAAGGTTGTTCTGACGAAAGTAGCTGTCTAGGATCTTTAAGTCTGATGTAAGCATCGACTCAGGCTCGTCGAAGCGTTGGTGTTGAGCGACCAATGCGATGTCATCTGCATAGATGAATTTTTTTGATTTCGTTGCTGGGAGATCATATGAGTACAGGTTGAATAGTAGAGGGGCCAATACAGAGCCCTGATGGAGTCCACCATTTATCCTATGTACTTTACTCCTGGAGTCTTCTGAAAATATCTGAAAGTACCTATTACTCAGCATGTTACTGAGTAATGTGGCGAGTTTCAGGCAAGGGATGATACTGATAAATTTAAGAAGGAGCTTATCTTGCCACACGGTGTCATATGCAGCTGTCAGATCTAAGAAAACACCCGTGCTTACCATTTTGTTCTCAAAGCCATTTTCAATATGGGTAACTAGTGCTAAAACCTGTTCATCACATCCACGTCCAGGTCTGAATCCAGCCTGCTCGACTGGAATATGCTGATTGATTGTCGCAGAGATCCTGTTATGTATCAGCCTTTCTAGAAGCTTCATTGTGACACTGAGGAGTGCTATTGGCCGGTAACTCTCAACTTTTGTTGGGTCCTTAGATGTTTTTAATACAGCTACTATTTTTGTCTTCTTGAAGAGTGAAGGTAGGTGACCTGTCTCTAGAATGTTCGTGAGGAAGTTAGTAAGCCATTTGACAGCAGCTGGTCCAAGATGTAGAATGAACTCTGGATATATTCCATCAGCACAGTAATAATAAGTGATATATACTCTATACGTTTACCATCTTTCATGTTGATATCTTCATTGGTGTGCGTTCCATGTAATTTTAAAAGAAGTGTGTGCATAGTGTGGTAAATATGGCTTGTCAGTTTTGACACATCCATCAGCTGAGAGCATGAAAGCAAAAGGGTTAAGGAAACAACATAACGGAATGACATAAATGAGCATTTATGAGAAACATCAGGTCATAGGGCGTTCTGCAAACAATTAATTCAACATTTTATGACTTCGAGTATTAATAAAACTGACATAGGCATTGAAAGTTAGAAAAGTTCCAATTTCACCCACCAGGTGGTACGCAGCATTGCAGTCATGGAACAGCTGGCTATCTCCTTATTACAGTGAACTACTCATAAATAAACCTAAGAATGTATAATCTTAATCGCAGCACAGCTATTACAGATGGATTATGTATGAAATAATCAAAGGATATACTCGGCGACATTACATACCATACTGTATTCAAAGCTTACGCAGTACTTGCTATGAAGTTACTTTACATAAGTTTTATCATGACGAATAGAAGGAGAAAGTGAGAAGACTCCTGAAGTTCAAGCGCGCCCCGCCAGGCAGCGCTAGAGTGGGTAAGTTCCACACTGGCGGGGTCAGCTGGTCTTAGGGATGGTGCTAAGGGAAACGAATTACTTTGTAACTAGTACTCTTTTAAAAAGTAATTAGCGGCTACAATTAAAATAGCACGGCAGGGCACAATGGAAAATATAATTCATGGAAATAAGAACTACGGTCTTCATTGCATGTTACGGAACGCACAGATTCCTGGAGTATACAGAAACAGATAAAAAAACACGGCTAATCCCCAGCATATTAAAACAAGCACACATAAACTATTTAAAGTAACTCTCTACTTACCAATTCTTTTTGTCGGCTACGGTACTGAACTTTCGAAAGCTTGCGTGAAGACTTGGCGGATGTTCGAGATTGCAAATCTCGGCGGATTTCCTTCGTTCTGAAGATGAATCGGCACCCAAAATAAACAAGTCTAGGGATAATATCCATGACACGCTGAAGACAGCAGCCAGCTCCTGAATGATCAACTGAAATTGTTCCTTTGGAATCGATACAATCATAAATATTTCGCTCCACATCGATTTTGAGTTTAATTTTCCGGTAATTACTTTCTCGGCCTGGAAAAGAATGCCACATACACTTCTCGAAGGACGTGTTAGATACACTTCATTGTTCATCTTAGGGCACCTTTTTTAGTTTCTTTGTTGCTTTCTCTTAGCAACAATTTAGTCGTATTTCCGTTTATTCCTGATGAAGAAAGACATGGTTTCTTTCAAAACGCGTCGAGTTTGAATAAATAAAACACGGTATAAGCCCAAGATTCTACATTATGGATAAAATGGTATTAGTTGCGTTTGACATTAACCATACCGTACATAAAACATCACAATAAATTGGTTGAAAAACTGAATCCAGATAGCTTTAAAACCCATCATTTTGCACCAAATTATACAAAAGTTATTGTGAAGTTATGAATGCATTTGCGGTAGCACTGCCGGAGACGTAATCGGGCTAGGCTATTGCGTTTTTAAATTAGCTCCCTTTTCAGGGTTTTTAGGTGTTAAGTGCGAATAGTTCGTTTAATAGTTGTAAAAGAGTAAGGAGAGATGTTTTGTGTAGGTTTTGAGTTGAATTAAAGTTTATGTCGAACTGAGAAGTGAATTTGGTATAGCTTAAAGTGTATGTTTTTTGGTCTGATCTGTTTCCTCTCAATTTGGTTAATTAAAGCTTAATAATTGAGTTTAAATACCGGTTTGGGGACCCATCGTCCCAGGCAAGCCGGTAACACCTGTAACTACTCAGGCAGATAGCTCACTTAGTCGTAATTTGGAAGTTATTGTGAAGTTATGAATGCATATGCAATGATGATGATGATGATAATTGTTGTATTAAGGGGCCTAACATAGAGGTTATCGACCCCTGATGAAATGAAATGGCGTGAAATGAAAGGATGAAGATAAAAAACAGCTCACTGCTATGGATGAAACGAAAATGGTTTAGATAAAAAAGACAATGAGCCCTAACAACTATGCCTTATGTAGCAGGGAAAATACTTACAAAAAGGAACTCAGATTGAAACTACTCACCAAATGGAGAGCGGTAATACGTACATAAGGGAATTTTGAACGAAAATACTCGAAAAGGAATAGATTGAAAAATACGCACAAAATGTAGGTGAAGTCCAAAATACGTACAAAATGCAACGTACAGTCGAAATACCTACAAAATGCAAGTGAAATCAAAATACTTACAAAATGCTAATGAGATTGAAAATACGCACAAAATGTAATGAAGATTCAAAATACCCACAAAATTGCAATTGAGACTTAACTACTTGAACAAAGCGGGGTAGGTTGAAAATACAAAATGCAATTGAAATTCAAAAAACTAACAAAAGCCCCGGCCCGGATATTGAAAGACATACTAAAAAGCAATTTAGATTGTCAATCCTTACAAAATGCAATTGAGATTGAAAAAAAGTCCTCTCGGCACGCCGGAAGGCGGAGGTAGATTTCACCGGACAAACTTGGAGATATGCGAAAATAGGCAGAATATGCAGGTTTTCGTAGAAGGATCAGACCTCATTTATCGCGTGAAAGTATTTTATAATAATTGGAGATTAATCAACTTTGTTTTTCTTCATTTTAAACATATGTTTAACATTTTATTGTCTTACGGGGACGGTACCCTTCTTGTCATTTGGAGTCCATTTTTAGCCTATTTTCAATTTTGAAAAAATAGGCTTATGAGATCACCTTTTGTCCGTGTGTGTGCGTGTGTGTGTGTGTGTGTCCCCCTAATAACATCTAAACGGCTGGAGCGATTTCAGTGAAACTCGGTAAGTTTATAGCACTATTCCCGGCTACGTCGACCGTGCCCATCGAATTTTGTTACGTCTCACCAATCCAACATGGCGGCTGTGCGAAATATTTCACTAGCATTCAGTATCTCCGAAACTATAACGGATATCGCCCTGAAATTGTGTACGATGATAAAAGGTACTACTAGAAGTTCACCTATGAAACTTTCAAAAACCTGGTTACTACATAACCAACATGGCGGCCAAGCGAAATGGAGACTTTTAAATAGACTTTTCTCGCGATTTAACTATCCAAACGTAATGAAACTTGGTACAGCAAATATTTATACACATTGCAATGCACTGGAGTCTAATTTAGTTCAATTGTTTACATAACCTCAAAATGGCGGCTGTGCGAAATATTTCACTGACATTCTATATCCCCGAAACTATTACAGATATCACCCTGCAATTTTGTACAGTGATAAAGGGTACTGATACAAGTTTACCTACGTATAATTCATAAACCTGTAAAGTACAAAACGAACATGGTGACCAAGCGAATTTGAAATATTTTAATAGACTTTTCTCGTGAGTTAACTCTCTGAGCGCAGTGAAATGTGGTTCAGTAAATGATTTTCAGATTGTAATGTACTGCCATCTAATTTAATTCAATTGTTTACATAACCTCAAGATGGCGGCTGTGCGAAATTTTAAAATTAAGTTTTTATTTCTTGTGTCGTAATCATGCAATAATCGAAGTGAAAGTTTGAATAGACCCTAGGCAATAATTGTCCTTGAATGGTACATAACTCTATGGCCTATACATAAAACAATCCGAAATGGCGATCATCCGAAATATTTAGACGGTTCTCAATATCTATGAATCTTTTACAGCAATCATACTGAATTTTTTATGTTCATAGAGGCTATGAACATATTTTCACGTATAGGACTTCCAGTAACCTGGTGAGCACAAATCCAACATGGCGGCGACGCGAAGTATAAATATTTAAATGGAAGTTTCTCGCGAATTAACTATCCGAGTGCAGTGAAACGTTGCACGTTAAATGCTTATACAAATGTTAATCCACTGGCATCTAATTTATTTCAATTGTTTGCATAATCACAAGATGGCTGCTGTGCGTAATTTTAAAATCTCGTTTTTACTTCTTGTGTTCTAATCATGCGATTGAAGTTTGAATACCACACTTACAAAATAATCTTAATATAATAGTACAAAAATAAAAATCCAACCTGGCGACCATCTGAAATATTTAGACGGTTCTCAATATCTACGAATCTGTTACAGCAATTAAACTGAAATTTTGTATGTTGATAGTGGCAATTAACATGAGCAGGATATATGAAAATAGGCTGTGCAGTTCTTCACGGAACTACTTGTTATACTTGTGGTCACACTGTCCTTATGCAAGGTTTCGACACTGATGTGTAACTATGTAACGGTCTGTTACTTCTTCACGCAAAATTATATCTCCCGCAGAGATGTTGGTTGGTTCCTCAGTTTAGGGGCTGCGACAACGCGGTCATATAACCCCGTGTACTTTGGGTGAGTGTAGAATCTGTCTGATAAACGGTGTGAATTGTGATAGCTGTATTAGTCTGTAATTCAGGTAAGGAATGCAGACGCTAAATTTCAAGCAGTAGTTCCTAATGTTGCTACCAGATACTAACGTCGACGCCACCCAGCTGTGAACTTGGCTACTAGATGCCACCTCAATCAGCAACTCGCAACGAACGTTGAAACTTCCCCTCCAAAGGAAAGCTTACTGAGGGATTTTTAGCGCTCATAGAAAATCCGACGACTTTGGCCGGCTTTGAACCCGCGACCTTGGGCATAGAAGTTCAGCATGCTACCAGTTACGTCACCGAAGCCGCTTCACACTTAGTCAGATGTCATGGCAATGTCTGATGGCTCATCCCTCATCAATTTAGTAGTGTTGCCATGTCAACCACTGATAGCTCTTGGCATTTTCTTATAATTCCGAAATCATTTTTCTCATCCCTTGGCGCAATGGTGGCTCATATCAAAAATTCTTTCAGACAAACGTTTTAGGTAATTATTAGGGGAATATTGTCCATTTGGTACGGTTTTGATATTGTGCCTATTAACAGAGATATGATTAATGTTTCCCGAAAAAAAAAAAAAACTTTTTCCCACCCCTTTGGTCAATGGTTGGTGCTATCAAAAAACGTTTCAAACATAAATTTCTGAGCTTTATCCGACACATAGTATGAACTTTGAACGGATTCGATATTTCACATATTAAGAGAGTTATAGCAATATTTCATTTTTCGAAAAAAAAAGTCCCCCATTTTCATCCCCTTCGACCGATTTAGCCCAGTAACGAAAGTAACTAAAAAGTAATGAATTTTACAAATGGGTAACGAAAGTAACGAATTTTACATTCGGGTAACGAAAATTTTTTTGAAGGCGGATTGAATCGTTCAAACTCGCGCCTCTAGGCTCAGAGATTGCGATGGAGCGAGTTTCACGCAAGCGGCGCCGTTTGCATAAGCTATATTTCCCCGTGCCCGAGCTCAAGGAAATGCATACTGAGGATACCTTGAGTGGTATACATCGTTCAGCGTATATTTTCGGCATAAAGAAGACGTTTTAGTTTCCTGTGAAATATTTATCTGTGTTATTAGGAAACCTGACTTTTCGCGAGACGTTTATTTGCGAAAACTTCTGAAACTAATCAAAACCTCGCATTTCTCGCATATATTTGGAGACTATGTCAAATTGAAGTCCAGAAATAACTAAAAATAATTTAATGTCGCAATCTTGCGAAATGTTACCGTTTCGAAAAAGAATTATGAAAAAGCTTCGAAATACCTGGGCTATAACTTATTTTAAAAATCTGTCTCGTAAATTTGCGACATCCAGTATGGTTAATTCGAAATTCCGTTATATGTCGATTTTTCCTTCGAACTTTGGTTCCATCGGATATATTATAATCTAACCGGTTATTTCGAAAACTTGTATAATTCGTGATTCGCATTCGAAAGAAAAAGTGTCCTCTAGTCGTATTATTCGTGCAATCCTCTCAGAATAATTCTTAATATTTGATATCTACTTCGAAAATTCATACTCAAGACGGCCGGCTGACCGCAGGACTTGTCTGCGGGATTGGAAAATATCTGTTCCCATAGGAAACAGGATGTAACATTGTCCGATTGAGCTATGTACATTAACAAATTCACAAAGAAATTTGATACAATGGTCCGGCTAGCTCAAAACAGTTGCCAGCGTTTCGCCCCAGTGTACCAATGGGCTCTTCAGTTGGTTATGGTACACCTCACCAAGACGCGTGGCTAGTACATACTGTGAAGGCCACTGCAAGGCACAAATGTTGCCACGAGCAGTGCCAATGTCCTATGGAATTCAAAACTTCCTTTCAAAAATAATGTTAGCTTACCTAGCTAATCCATATTGGAAATATCTGTTCCCATAGGAAACAGGATGTAACATTGTCCGATTGAGCTATGTACATTAACAAATTCACAAAGAAATTTGATACAATGGTCCGGCCCATTGGTACACTGGGGCGAAACGCTGGCAACTGTTTTGAGCTAGCCGGACCATTGTATCAAATTTCTTTGTGAATTTGTTAATGGTCTGCGGGAATCTCGTCAAATGGACCGAAATCGACGTCAGTTACGTAAAATCATAAAGCCCGTACCCTAGCGTGAACTTGTGACCACGAGGACTGCGGGAATCCCGTCAAAGGTGATCGGGCACCAATCACGGAACATTCCGAAACCTACTCGCTACTTTTCCCATGACCGTATACTCAAAAGCGTACGGGGAGCGAGAAGTGCATTAACCCACTTAGATATGACAGCCTACGTAGCGTCGCAATACTAATTTCTCCTCGTGATCCACCCTGAACTGAAGAACTCCCAACCACAGCATAGGGACGGCGGGAATCACGGCGCCGGCCATACAACTTGTCCATAACTGCTCGTGAATTTTAACCATGTCCAACCTTGAGCTTGCCTCCACCATTCTGTCAGGACGAATAGACAATCGTTCAACAGCCGGGTGCAACGTGAATCTTGTAAAACGGCCGAGAGCGGCAGCGTTTGCGGTACATCGCGATTTTTATCCGCATTCAATGACGAGGACAACTGGATCATTGTCAAACGAACAGCAAGTGGCGCTGATTGCGTAATATTGCTATATTTTCTCGTGCCCGACATCAAGGACAATGGAAATCTCGTCGAACGACTATAAGTGACACCGATTATCTAAATCGCGATATTTATCCGTGTTCTATCGCGAAAACTACGGGAATCGCGACAAACGGGTGAGACCAGCGCCGAACGTGTAACATCTCGAAATTTCTCCGTACCTGACTGCGAAGACAGAATTCGGTTACAATCACGTAACGTCCCATAAATTTCTTCGTGATCTACCGCGGTCACAAAGGAAATCTCGCCAAACGGTCAAGAGCAGAGCAACCTCTTGGCAATTATAAAAACGCCGTGTGCACAAGACGACATATTATCTGAAACAACTCATTTGATAATAAATATCTAGTATTTATTTATTATTTTTAATTTTTTTATAACTCCCTAAGTGAATTGTATTTACCGCTTTAAACACAGTTCATTGTTGTTTTTCTTCACCTCGTGATAAGTCCCTTTACATGCAGACCGCAGACGTATCTTGAATTCAAAGGTAACAAAAATTAACTAAAAGGTAGCTAAAAAGTAACTAATTTTTACTTCATCCTTACAGTAGACACCTTGCTCAAGGAGATTCTCTCGTAAGTCGTAATTTCTTTTGTGATTTGCGTAACCTTGTTTTTTGTGCAAGTTTGTGTAAGTTCCTCGCTTGGCTGTGAGCTCCATAGCTGCTATTTCGGAATGGTGAGTCAGCTGATCGCCGTACCGCATACTGATTGGTGGTATATTATGGTGAAAACAAACAGTCGTCAAGCCGTTTGGTATTGATTGACGGAAATATATTGTCTTATATTGGTTTATAATCTCTTGTCAATACGGACCATGGCGGAATCTAAAGTAGAATGAATATGTGGTAGCGAATTCGACGTGTAATCCATACGAATGATTGTATGCATTTTCTTTAAACACACAATTATGTTCTCTTACATTTAAATATTGGCCACACATACTACTCGATGATGATTGTTTACATTTTTGTGAATTTTATGCTGAATTCATACTTTGCCAATAAAGACACGCAGTCTTTCGTGTACCCTCATTCGCCCTCGCCACGGTATACTGCGCTTGATGAAATCTATAATGTAAAAAATCTTCCTACTTTTGACTTCCGACTGTTGGCAGGTATGGTTACAGCCTAACGCGCCCAGATCAATGGCTTTGAGTCAACCGTGCCCCGCCAGCTGCGCTCAGCACAGCTTAACGTGCCCAGATCAATTGAGTTTTGACAATGGTTACAGACTAACACGTCCCAATGATATTTTTTTTTTTTTATCAACAGTGATTTTGTATCTCACATGTTGGCAACAATGTGTGCTCCTCACTGCGTCCCGATAGAGTGCACCTTGTTGACAGTTGAACGAGATGAAAGGGCTGTCGAAATATGGTGCCCAGTTTTTAGAATAGCAAGAAATAAAACACATAATTACGAATTTGAGGACATATATGAGGTGCAATAGTGACCAGGGTTCATAATTTCAATACGTAATATCGCCCAGAAGATGAAACAAGGACACAAGGTATGTAAAAGCCACATTCATGTCTGCTGCAAGTGTCGCGTTCCACTTACATTCACAATTGATGATTTTTTCTACTATGCTGTCTATATCCCCACCCCCTTGTTATAACATGACTTGTACAGTGTGTGTATTGACAATACATACCTCTACCAAATTGTGAGACACAATGAACCTTCAATATAGCCTAGTAACTGTAAGAATGCATGTTTGCAGGCAGTTATGCACTCCTACTGTGTAATATATTTAAAGTTCATTTTCCTTTCTGCCTCTACACAGGAAATTCAATCTAACAATTTTGTTATATATCCTTGTACGGCTGGAAGACGTGACCAGTCATACGGGAAGGAATAGAAAAGAAGAGCATTGTCAGATACGCAATAACTGGCTGTTTTACACAGCGGTAATATTCTTGCCTTCTGTGCACAAGGTTGAAGGATCGAAGTGTAGCTGCAACATGTGGCACATTATCATATCAGCTGAAAACCTAGTCGATAGCAGTTCTGTTACCGAAGCACGAAAATCTGGTCCAACTAGTCGCTGTCCATGAAGCCACAGCCAGTCTGGGAGGCTGGAGCTACACTGTTTAGTTTTGTGTTCATAAGCAAATTTCCATCGATCTGCCAATAGCTGACAAGGCTGAGTCTTCCTCTGGACACCTTAAAATGTGATAAATGTTGATAAGATATCCTTTCTCAAGGCAGAAACTGGTATCATTGTAGGCAAACAAAATCATAAAAACTGACCTGGGCTGTAGCCATTGTCAAACAATCACTGGATTTGATGTGTTAGGCTGTAACCATTATAATTATTGGTGTGGACAAAACAAAGGTCAGAATAGTCGGGTTTAGGTGAAGCCTTTGCCGTGGGAAGCTAGTGGGGCACTGTTGACGAAACTTCAGGCTGTAACCATTGGATTGGACGTGTTAGGCTGCAACCATTGTCATAATTATTGGTCCAGAGAAATGTGACCTTTACAAAAACAAATTTTATAGCACACAAAAGAAAAAACAAAGAAGCCTATACAATTAGGTCCGTATGCGTGGGTTTGACAATGCTGTACTTGTGCATAATTCATGCGGATAATAGCAAACACAGCTGAAATTTTACTATATAAGTCGTGATATAATTTAGGAAGGCGGGTGGGTTATAGACAGCGGAGGAGTGAACTACATCATTTCCAGATCAATTTTGAATCATTATAAAAGCTATTAAGGTAACTGCACTGGTTTTCGTCACTGATCCAGTCTTCGTCACTCTCGTATATAAGTACAAAAAATAAGCATGTCAACGGGTCTTTCTCAACGCACGAAGTCTTACGAAATTCGTCATACCTTCCTTGCCGATAAGGAGCAACTTTGCAAAATCATGCATGTGATGTAATAGGTGATTCCCTGCGTCAAACATCTCCTGTGAGCTGAGCTGTCTTGACGCGCCATTTGCTTCTCGCATGTGCTAAGCACGCGCGCGAGTTAATTATGTGCATGCGTGTTATGTTCCGACATTTTAAAATGTTACAAGTGCGTGATATAGTTGGTAATTGTTTCTGTAGCATATGTGATTTGTTATTTCGTGCCCACTGCCTAGTTTTGTTAGAAATGCCGATGAACACTGGATTTAAAAAAATGCACTTTACCAATGCTAGTCATTTGTGACGAAAACTGGCACATTGTCATTTCTCCTTGCAAGACCTAACTAACAACGGCAATATACTTATTACGTAGCTCTAAAGTACCCTGTATTAATTAAATTATCATTTGATCATAGTGTCCAGTATTCGTCATAGCTGACGAACTTTAGAGCACATTCGTGACGAACACTAGTGCACAATAATGTTAATGTTTGTGTTAACATTTCGCAACCAATAAACATTTACAGGGTATTGTTATTACGTAGGTCTCTCTTCTTGACGGCCGCACCTCAGTAGGCCTAGTTTTTTTTGGCTAGGCGTAATACAGAGGATTTTTTAAATTTTTATTGAGATGATAAATAATATATTATTCTAAGACTAAATTTTTGCTTTCAGGCATTATGTTAGATACCGGTAGTTATTGTTGTTTTAAGGGGTGGAACTATGAGGTCATCTGCCCCAGGCAATATGTCGAAACGCACAGTTCTGAATTATGATATTGAGCAAATGGAAGCTGCTATTAAGGCCGTTGTGGAGGACGGCATGAGTATTAAAAAGGCCGCGGAGAGGAATGGTGTTCCGAGAAACACCCTCTTGGACAAAATTAAAGGAAAATCTCCTCGAGAGAGGAAAATGGGGCTAAGTTCCATTTTAACAAAGGAAGCTGAGGCTATGCTAGTTCAATGGGTAATCTCACTACGAAAAGCGAGGTCCCGGTAACAAAGGGTGATTTGCAAAAGCGTCCAGTGCCTTACACAAGAATTGAAGAGGGACTTTCCTTTCAAAGATGGCCGCCAGGAAGGAAATGGCGTGAATCTTTCATAAAAAGAAATCCAGGTCTATCTTTTACGAACCCCTCAAAATTTGACAGTAAGCCGTGCTTCTTCTTCTTCGTCGCGAATGGTTCTCTTAGGACCACGCGGAATCAACAATGGTTAGCCTTTCTTGCAGCCCAGTACTCCTTCATACGCAACGAATGGGTTTGCTTCCATTGTGCAGACCAGATATGGTGGTATGGCCGTCTTTCTTCCTCCTCGAAACCCCGTGTGAGTGCAAGTGTTCTGATGACATTTCGGTCTAGGAGATTTGGCGATCCTAATTCTTGCAAGTCTTTTTCAGTCTGTTTGTACCAATTTGATCTAGTTGTTTTGTTTTTCAAGTATGTGTGAATTTTGTGAGTTAGTCTATTTGGGTCCATTCTTTCCAGGTGCCCCAAGAATTGGATTCGTCGCATACGCATTTTGTCTGTGATTTTGGAGATGGTTTTATATATTTCAGCATTTGGCTTTGGAAGATGAACACCATCTTTGATTCTCGGCCCTAAGATTTTCCTCATTATTTTACGTTCCTTCACTTCCAACTGATCTCGAAGTGTTCTATGTTGAAGAGTGAGAGTTTCTGAAGCGTAGAGAGCTTCGGGCCCGATCACTGTTGTATAATGTTGAATTTTGCATTTCCAGGAAAGACTCTTTTTGTTGTAAGTATTTTTCGTTAACTGAAAAGCAGTTTCCATTTTTTGAATTCTTGTTGTAATGGACCTCTTCTCATTACAATTGTCGGTAATCCATTCACCCAAATATTTAAATTCCTTCACACGAGAAATATGGTCAGTACCAATTTCAATTTCAGATGGGGCATTCTTTATATCTGTCATAAATTTTGTTTTATCAAATGAGATTTGCAATCCAATTTTCTTTGCTTGTTCTTGTAGAAGTTCAAGTTGGTATTGCGCATCAGAGATGTTTTGGGCAATTAATGCCATGTCATCAGCAAATGCCAAACAGTCTAATTCTATGCCTTTAAGTTTTGGTCCTATCCTATGCGTCGGTGCACCTGCTTTTCGCCATTCTCGTACAACCTTCTCTAGTGCACAATTGAAAAGCAACGGGGCAATCCATCTCCTTGTCGGACTCCTGTGTCAATGGGGAATTCTCTGCTCAGTTCTCCCATAAATTTAACCTTAGATTTGGTTTCCATGAGTGTTTCCTTAATAATATTTGTTGTCTTTTGATCTAATCCAAATTCTTTGAGTATTTTGAAAAGGGATTCACGGTCGATGCTATCATACGCCTTTTGGAAGTCAACAAATGTAATGACATAGTGTTTGTTCGATGTATTGCGGAAATATTTCATTGAGTTTTTAAAATTGATAATTTGTTCCACACACGACCTACCTGCCTTTCCTGAAGCCACCCTGGTATTCGCCGATTACTGGATCCAATTGAATTTCTGCACGATTCAGGAGAGCTTTAGACAAAACTTTGTATGTTATGGATAGTAATGAAATTCCACGATAATTGTTGGGATCCGTCCGATTTCCTTTTTTGTGCAAGGGATGTATGAGTGCCATCTTCCAGTCAGCGGGGATTTTTTCAGTTCGCCAAACTTCTTCTAAAATTTCTTGGAGTTTTACAATGAGATTTTCTCCTGCATTTTTCCACAACTCGGCAACAATTTGGTCTTCCCCCGACGCTTTGTTGTTTTTCAATGATTTAATTATCTCTCTTATTTCCTGAACGTTGGGTGGATACGAATCTTGGTTTTGTTGCGTGTGGATAAAAGTGAATGTTTCTTGAGGTTTCTCACAATTGAGCAATACCGAAAAGTAGTTTGCAAGGATTTCACAGTTTTCTGTGCTACTATGAGCAATATCCCCATGTTCATTTTTGAATTGAAGTGATGGAGGGGAATATTTAGTGAGCTTCTGGCGAAAAGTTCTATAGTAGTTTCTAGAATTATGTTGTTTGAAGTCAGCTTCTATTTCTTGTAATATTTTGTTGTCATTCTGCTTGCGAATTCTTCGTATTGATTTTGTGACTGTTCTTCTGATATCCTTGAGATCTTGCAGAGTCTTAGGAGTTTTGTTGCAAGACCAATTGTGCCATGCCTGTTGCCTGAGCCTTACAAGGTCATCACATTCGGCTGTCCACCACGGATGTTTGCGTGTTCTCCTGTGTGGTGCTATTTTCTCGGCTGTTTTTATTAATCCTGCTTGGAGCTGTTGCCAGTTTTGTGGATTCAATTGTTGAGTCTCGTTTTTAAATTTATCATTACCTTGAATATTTTGAACATCATATTTACGGGGTGGGATTTTCTGAGAGAATCGCCTTTTCTCTGGAATAATATTTAATGAAAATTTTGTAGGGTAATGGTCAGAATCCAGAGCTAACCCCTTAAGGACTTTAAGTTTCATTATTTCGAGAGTATTTACTCTGGAGATCAGCACATGGTCCAATTGATATTCTCCTAACAGTGGGTTAGGTGACACCCACGTCTTGGACTGAGAGGTTTTCTTTTTGAAAAATGTTGATTTGAAGAATAAGTCATGGTTCTTGCAGATTTCAAGGAGACGCATACCATTCCGATTGGTCTGATTATGTCCTGACCATTTACCTACCCAATATCTATATTTCTTTTCTTTGCCAATTTGGGCATTAAAATCACCCATCACTCGTCACTTCATCCACTTAAGATTCACCAGTCCGTTCTACCCCGTAACTTGAAAATAAAACTCGTCCAAACCTTGATACTCCCAATATTTAACTACTGTGATGTTGTATTAGTAGATGCTACCGGTGAACAAAACAAGAAACTTCAGAGAGCTTTAAATTCCTGCATTAGGTTTATTTTCTCCTTGAAATTTTCCTCACATGTGTCTCCTTTTTATGATCTACTTTCCTGGCTAAAAGTAGAACAACTAAGAAACCTGCACATATGTACCCTCATCTATCGACTTCTCAATGAAAGTACTCCTCACTATCTCTCTTGTAATTTTCGTTTTCTTTCTTCCTTTCATGATCGTCACACGCGATCTGGATCTATAATTGCAATTCCTCTACATCATTCTTCTGCCTTCAGCAACTCTTTCCTCGTGTCGGGAACTAGAATTTGGAATAATTGTCCTCGTGACGTCAGAAATTGTACATCCCTTACAACTTTCAAACGTGCATGTAAAGATTTCCTCTTGAATTCGTAGGCCAACTAGAACAATTTGTGTATGAATGTGTGAGTGAATGACCATAGTATAATTTTGTTAAAAATGTATGTCATGTAAATTGTATAGCTTAGCTAATATCACGCAGTCGCCAATTTAATTTAATTTTATTTTATTTTATTCTAGTATTTAAGGTTTTCCTAGTATTTAAGTTTGGTAGGTTAAGAATAACATATGTGAGTATTCATGTAAGTTGCACTGTATGTGGTTAAGTGTAAGAGAGGGCCTAGAGCCCTAACTTCGCCACAATAAAGGCACCAATAAATAAATAAATAAATAATAAGTATTTTAACATGATTCCTTGGGATTCTTTGAAGTATATCATCTAATTGGTTCCAAAATTCTTCGACTTTTCCTACAGCTGCAATTACAGAACATCAAAATAAAACCTGGGTTTCAGAAGTCTACAGCTATTCAGTGGAAAACGACTTCCAGTCTATTTTGTCAGACCCTCGTCGACTGTTCAACGCTGACGAGACGGTTTTCTTTCTCAATCTGAAAGGTAACAAAGTGCTGGCGAACAGGGGTTACAAGACAATATATCAGCAAGTGAATTCGGATGAGAAAGAATGCTTGACGGTACTTCTAACAGGCAATGCCCATGGCGATATTTCTCCTTCCCTTGTAGTGTTCAAGTATGAACGTCTGCCGCAAGACATCATTATTGCCTCAATGCCAGCACACTGGGGCATTGGCAAATCGCCAAACGGGTGAATGACGGGGGGAAGTGTTTTACGAATTTCTCAGTAACATATTTCATCCTGGGTTGGTTGAGAAGGAGATTCCTCTCCCTGACATTATTCATAGACGGGCACTTCTCACACTTGACCATACATACTAGTAAATTTTGTGAGGATCATGGAATTGTTTTGGTCACTTTACTACCTAATGTCACACACGTACTTCAACCCACGGATGTAGGGGTTTTTAAGCTAGTAAAGACTGCCTGGAAGAAAAATGTACATGAGTGGCGAATTCAGAGGGTTTCTATGGCAACAATCAGTGTTAGGCCTCGGCGATTAATCATTTTCCGGGCTGTTATGCCGTGGTCTCACTTGTTTAGAGCAGAATTACGATATTTTCCTGCTCGCATATCTTCTACCTACCAATCCCGCTTCTCATTGCCGTCCTTTTTTTTCATATTCCATTTTTATTAAAAAACATAATTACTGGTACTGTTTTATTTGTAAAAGTTAGCCTCCAAGTCGATAAATCGGTGTATTACGCAACAATTGACAGCAGACAAGGATAATAAACAATGTGACGGCAATTAATGCAAAGGAGTGACGAATATAGGAAAAATCCAAATACATCGTGCCGAACACTGGCGCAAAAACACACTTTTTAAAAAAATACGTCATTTTTCCTAAAACGAATATCTTTGATATTTGGTCTTTCCTAGTGTTTGAGTAGAGTCTGAGGTTAGGTACAGTGCTTTTGTTGATTAAATTTACCAAAATGTGTACGGTGTATATGATTTCTTGTCTAAATCTCCCTTAACATGACGACCATTAGTGCATTTACCTTAAGGGCTAATTTCATTAAGAAATGGTTTTCATAGGTTCTCGTGACCTTCACTGGTAGGCCTACCAATAAAAGTACAGAGTCTGTCCTGAAAGTAGTCCGACTGGATTTTTCCCCCGCAGATGGATAGACTGCCCGCGGCTTCTCCACCTGGGGTTGGTGGAGGGGGGTGTAAGGAAGGCTGGGAGTCAGCCACACAGTTGGTTCCCAGTTGCATTGGAGTGTAAATCGCTCGTGTCCATAACCTCTGCAAGTGCAATCGTCACGCTGCATCATGGTTAGTCTGTTGAAACGGCGCACTACGCCATAAAATTTTGTGTTATGCTCGGCAAAACCGGGAAAAAGACTCACGATATGAACAAGACTGCTTACGGTGATAACGCTATGGGCAGATTGAGTTTTTTTTTTACTGATACAAACTGTTGCGGGAGGGGAGAGAGGAAGTTGAAGACGGCGCACATTCAGGACGACCTTCGAGCACCATAACGGATGAAAATGTGGCAAGTGTAAAGAATATTTTGGACAATGACCGCAGAGTAAGGTTTTTTCATGGAGGTTCTTAAACGGCTGAGAAAACGCGTCGTCCGTGTCTGCCCAGCGATCGCTAACTCCTGGTGGCTCCTTCATGACAATGCACCATGCCACACAGCCTTCCACGTGCTGGCGTACCTGGCCCAACATAACATCGCAACCCTGCCTCGCAACCCTACAGTCCCAACATTTCCCCAGCAGACTTTATCCTCTTCCCTCACCTCAAAACCACCCTAAAAGGGCATCGTCACGGCTCCATGGAAGCGTTGCAACAACCGTGACGAGGGAGCTCGACAGCATTCCAGTTGCTGCCTTCCAGAAAGCATACGAGGGTTGAAAATTTGCTGACAGCGGTGTGTGGATGCAGAAGGGTCCTACTTTGAAGAATATTGAGCATATGTATCATTTCTGTCAATATTTTTTTTTTAATTGACTCAGTCCCACTACTTTCAGGACAAACCCTGTATGTACCAAGCTCAATATTAAGCAACATTGTCACATTAACCAGTATGATTCACACCCATTCAAACAATACTGCATTAAAATACTGCAAATGAATTTCCTCACAAATTAACACACATGGCAGATAGGTGTCAAGTCAAGAACAGAATTATTTAATCAGAAGGGCAAGGCTGACACAATTAAAACAAAAATATGATGCACAGGAAGACACACTCCTCATCGGAGCAGATGACCTCGATGTTATGCCCTTTAAAACAACAATCACCATCGTCACTCACACCCCACATATAAATACACTCACGGACCGAGAAAGGTGCAACTCATTTTCAATTGGTCAAAATTAAGTATTTTATTGTAACCTTTTTAGGGTTCGTAAAAATAGGTCAGGCTATAATGCACTAATACTTTATTTACACTAATGTTATATACACTAATTCAAATCAAGCCTACTTACTTCCACACACACATACACAGAATCTCACTTTATATAGCTACAAGTCACTATTTATGTACACTGATCTCTGCAAGTCAGTTTCTCTTGCAGTCACTATCTTCCACAGTCACTATTGACATTATTTATTTCCACATTTATCTTCACACCCCGTCTTCACTATTTACAGTCCTCCATTATTTATTTTCACTCATCGCGCTAGGCACGGCAAACTTCTTCAACTAACACTGACTCCGATCTCAAACTCGCTCGCTCCCACGCAGAACTGCCTGCTCACCTCAGCTGCTCGTATATATGCAGACAGCCCTCTGGTCTCGAAAGTTCTAGTCGTTGCTCCTTCCAGAATTATCTAGCCACTCCCAGGGATGTTCTGGATCACCTTTCCTTTTCCAGTAGGTTCAAGCCTATTCTGGTCGACCCTATTCAACGTTGCGTGGGGAGGAGCCTACCCTAATCAGCTGGCCTAATTGGCTGCCCAGCGTTCTCCATACACCCCGCCCGCCCGCCTGTCTGTCTGGCCCACAGTGACTCGTTACAGTTGGTATTTGTGGCGGCCTTGGGAGTGACTAAGAAGGGTGCGTACCTGAGGACGGTCTCATTCGTTGGTAAATTCGTCGTACGGCCCCTCCCCCGAGAACTGTCTGTCCGGCTAGTGGTGACACGTTTCATTATATAGGACAATGTCCACAGAAGTTTATACTCTAGAGGATGCAATTCTCCTTTGGTCAACTTTTGTTCCCTGCTGACCCCAACGGTATGAACCTTCCATCACCTTGGGTGTCCTCAATTCTCATGCCTGAAACATCAGAGGTCCCTGCAACACAATGTTTTTTTTTAGTTGCACGTTAATGTTATATTTCAATACATAGCACATTACATGACAGGACACATTTTAACTTACCTTCAGCAACAATACATAGTAGGAACTGCATCAGAAGTCAGGGAATTTGTATTTGCCTTCTGATGAACCATTTGGCAAAATTAACACTGCATATTCGATGTGTAATCATGCCACACACAGATTTCCCGAACACATCATCCCTTCCACAGAACAACTGGCCTACTCCCAGCATCTGCAAAGAAAAATTGCACAAATATAGACATGTGCAGGAGCTACAAGATATTAATTGCTAAAATCACATGTCGATAACACACTAGGGCCTACTACAAATTTAGCTTGAATATTAAAAATAAATACATAAACCGAACTAAAAACGTTCTACCGGCATGTAACTCATTTCTGTGAGTTGCAGTAGCCACACACATTTTTATATGGCTAACATATACTCTTAAGTATCAGCTGTAACCCTTTGCCTCTTCAGTCAGTCAACTCGAATTTGCCCAATGATTGGGTAGGGTACAATGTAGACCTACATATAATTGAGTATAACTAATAGGCCACATGTATTTTTTTCCAGGAGATTCATATATTATATACATTGTACCCCACCCATTCATTGGGCAAATTCCTGTTGACCGACTGAAGAGTTACAACTAACAGTTTGTTTAGGCTACACTGAAATAATGCCTTCATTACATATACTCATAATGAAATCCCAGTACATTACATTACGTTCTGTCAATCCTTTAATATGCAAATCTCCTTTTAAGAGAATAATTATTTCTAATGACCTTCAATTTTAGTATGCTACAGCGACCTAGGCCAACTCAATACCTAAAATATATCTGTGCATAAATGACTGAAATGTAGTAGTCTAGTTCTAATGCAAACAGATGGGAGTATCTTTTTTCTAATATTGTAATCTGAATTTCCTTTCACAGGAATCGTTCTTTAAAATTATGTTAATTCACTACAGTGGCCTAGGACACCCTGGTCATCACAATTATCTGTGTATTATATTATTATAATAGCAGATAAAACCACATGGGTAGTGTAATTCATTAGCTAATACGAGTTTTTTATCACCCGTATACCCAAATGATAGAATTTATCAGCGAAAATAGTTGTTCATGACTTACCTTCCAGGATCGGATCGGCAGGAAACTGTGCATCGTAATACATTTCTTATTGCACCAAAGAGCAGCGCAATAAAAACCACATCGCTTCTTATGTTGTTTTTTATGATATTTCTCTGCGAAAACGAAAAGTAACATAGATCGCAAGAAGAATAACACTTATAAAGCAAAATGTATATGAATGATGAACAAACGGCTTGGCAAAAAAAGCATCAACAAATCATAAATGATAGCCAACTATGTCGTGGGATAGTACGTAACTGGCAATTAGTTGACGATGCACTAGGTAGAGCTGTACACGTTTAACAACATTTCGTCTTTGATTTATAAGCTTACATGCACTAATGCATGCATTCTCATTGTTATATAAACCCAACATCATCATATTTTTGCTGTTTTTTAGAATACTGGACCATTAGTGTCAATCTACATCTATTGGCAGCAATGGTGTGTTCAACTGTCCAGTCAAAATAAATTCGGGCACTACTCACTTATATCGCCCTAGTCGAACATATGTGCTGCCGTCTATAGAGGAACGCGAAAAGGTCGAAGCTTCACTTCCTAGTATTCTTCTTCTTCCATGACAGCTTCAGTTAAGTAATGCTGATCTTGCATTTTCTTCTGTGGCCGGCTGCTCCACCTGTTCCAAAGCTGTCATTGCATGATCTCTTCACCATGTCCTTGGGCATCCTGTTACGTGTTTCCTATATGGTTGAGAGTTAAGTACACTATTTGGGATAGATCCATCTGCTCGAGCAATATGTGCAAACCACTATAGCCTCCTTCTTCCTTGCATCCTACCAATATCTGGCTTTTGGAACTGTTGTTATAGGTCTGCTTTCAACCATTGCTCCTATTTTCCATCAGTAGTGTTATAGTCAATCTTTCTGAGCACCTTTTCTCTCAATTTCACCTCGATTGTTGTGGAGTTGTTCCTTTTTTTACAGCCTTACATAAGTAATAACTACATCTATGCATAATTAAATTAGCAGAGTCATCAACTAATAATAAGAGATGTAAAGAACCCTGCAGAACATCTAATGCCAGTAATATTTTTGTATTTACTTATCATGGCAGAAGCTCAAAATTCTTTCATGTCTGGTAATCCAGGTTGTGAAAACCTTAATCTGCCTAAAGAAAGTTAATGCTTGGAGAGTGCTTATTGCCCATAGTCTCCCAAATTGCTTGAAGAATAGAAGTGTTTTTAGATTACTGTCCATACTTGCTATTATTTGAAAATCAACCATAATGCTTTGCTCCTGCAGGTTGGATTGAGAGAATTTGCTGCTCATCATTACATCATAGCATCTCGCAGTGAGCCTCTTGCAAAACTCATTGGAGAACATATGACCCAGTCAAGTCCTTGCAAGAATTCTGTGCCCAGAGTCAAAATTGGCAATGTATGCCCAGAGATCTTTGAACAGGTCCTTCAATTCATTTACACCAATGACTGTGCTCTCTTACGGCCTGGAGTTTGTCCTGTGAAGTATGTGTTGGCAATATAATATGGTTTTCACCTTCAGTCTTTGTAAAACAAGTAAGTCATGATTGTTAGGCTTATAAAATAATGTTTGTTTTCTTTTATAGAACTGGAAACTCAAACTTGAATGAAAACAACTGTCGAATGGACAGGGAGTTATCCAATAATGGTTTAGATGACATACTTTGTGAGGATTTGAATTCAGTCTCTGCATTTCAAGTTTATTCTGTGGAAGCAAATGGCAAAAAGAATAAATATAAACAAGTTGAACAGCCGACTGCCCGTGATCCTGTTAGGCTTGCACAAGAGGCTGCAAAACGATTTGCTGTTTCTTCTCTTAGAAAGAAACTGGAAGGTGTGAGGTGAGTGCTTGAAGACTTTGTCTACTGTATATTGCTTTCTTATTTCCTTCTTCTCTTGTCTTTTTACTGGAAATGAGAAATTATTTCATGTCAAGCTAAATCAATCATTTGCTTATGGAGTAAAAATGTCTGTGACAAGCATAATTAGTGCTGATCCTTCTTACTTGGAAACTTTTTCTGCATTCCTCCAATTTTAAAGAATTAGTCAAGGACTGGGTCTTACTAATATTGAGTGTAACCATGTTTTGTTGTTGTGTATTGGTACAGGTATGAGGATGGTTGCATAGTGGCTAAAGGAGGGGGCTCATACCAACCAGCCAAGCAAAGTTTTGACCTCAAGAAGCACCAGGATTTATATGATGTTAGTGTGAAGAGTGAAGACGGGAGAGAATTGAGGGCTCACAAATGTATATTGGCAGCACGATTGGAATACCTGAATAACATGCTCTGCCATGGCTGGGTAGATGTACGTATTGTTCTTATATCACTATTTTTATATTTTTTGTTATTGCATCCTGTATGTACTGTACTGAGGACGATCTTCGTATGATTAAAAATATTTTTAGGTCCAATGTAGTGATTGGAAGCAGACTGATGTAATTCTCCCTGTATGCAGACTTCCCAGAATATATGCTTGCGCTTGCCAGTTCCTTACAATATCCTGGAGATGCTGGTGGAGTTCTTGTACCAAGATGAATGCCATGCGATACAGGCCGGTGATGACATTGACCTAGTTTGTCGTACCTTGATCATAGCAGACCAGCTATTTGTGAAGAGGCTCAAGGAGATGTGCGAAGTTGCATTATCTGGCATGATAACGCTACGCAATGCGACAGAGATGTTCCAGTTTGCCGATACCTACGGTGCAGCTCAGCTCAAACAATGCTGTATGCAATATGTGTGCCTTAATTTGTGTCCTCTACTTGAATCCAGGCAAGTTTCATATCACATTACCTCCTTTTAAATCCCTTTATCTTTATGTGCTTTCGTTCATCTCTGATGGTAATGTTAGAAATGTTTTGTGCTGGGTGTTTATTTTTTTTTTTTTAAGCTACAAAACAGACTTAAACACAGCAAATCAATGGTTTGACAGGGATGGGGCATGAGTAAGCTGGCCTTGATGTAATAAGAGCAGAATGCTTGTTCACTTCATTTTTAATTGAACATAATATTACGTTATCTACTGCTGATCATACTGGTGCTCTTTTCAAGAAAATGTTCCCAGGTTCGGGAATCGAAAAAAGATACGGTTGTGGCCGTACGAAAACTTCGCATATTTTGAAACAAATGGCTACAGATTCAAGAAATGAACTCCTTAGTTGCATGCAACGTGAACCATTTACTTTGGCTACAGATGGGACCAATGATAGTGATGCTAAGTTTTATCACTTAGTCATCACCTGTTTTGAGAAAAAGCAGGAAAAGATAGTTAGCTCGGTGCTGTCTGTCCCAGCCTTGGTGGGTGATTCAACGGGATGTAATATTGGGAATTTGTTAATTTCGCAGTTAGAGTATTACAAAATACCTACTGAAAATTGTGTAGAATTTTGTTCAGACAATGCTCCTGTCATGATTGGAATAAAGAATGGGGTTGCTGCTGTTTCAAGGGAAGCACAGCCAAATGTCTTTGTGCTGGGTTGCTTATTTATTTAGTTAGTTATTTGTTTGTTTGATTGAAAAAATACTTGACTGCTGAGAAAGATGCAAACATCTTGCCTGTTAAAGTTGATGAACTTTCAGTCGACATCTTCTATTATTTATAAAGGAGTTACAGGAGGAAGGAATGCCTTAAGAAGTTCCAAGAGCTTCACGACAAGGAAACAAAGAAGATATTAAAGCATGTCTGCACAAGATGGCTATCTTTAGGGAAGTGTCTGCAGAGACTGTTAGATCAGTGGGATCCAGGTTCTTTAAAGATGAGGTGTGTGTTAGTGCTCAGTGTGCATCAACAAGTAGCTTCACATCATTTACAATCCCAAAAGTTGAACTTGGTGATTGTAAAGACCATGGAAAGAGGAAGGCTACGGAGTCATCAGAATTGGTTGCCCCCCTAAAGATGTGCATCTGACACTCCTGTGTTGAAGAACAAGAATATTATTCAATCCCATGAAGAACTGTTTATGCTTAAACAAGGCATACTGTGCCTTCATGTGTGCTGTCATTCCTTTGAGAATCTCAAATCTGCACTTCATAGTGCTTCCCCTCAAATTCATAAACTGTTAGAACTAACGACGAACCTATTACAGCGGCTTCTTTCCAGGTTTGTTAAACCTCAAGTGATAAAGAGTTTCCTATTACGGAAAGTTCAGTACCATTCTGTTGAGAATCGGAGAGACAATACTGATCTAAGTTATTGGCGTTCAGACAATGAACTTGGTAAAGAAACTTAACAATAAAGACAAATCAACATTCTTTTTGTCAGTCAGGGTTTACTTCTGTTCTGCATGTGATTATGTTGTTTCCTATGGCTAGCCCGGATTCCAATCCATCAGCTTTCTTGCGTTCCAATAGAGTTGTGTGAGGTTTCCAGAAGTTCTAGCAGTCACATCAAGTTTGTTGCAATGTAACAGGTGTCCCTTATCCATTTTACTTCCAGGTTCGGACAAAGTGTGCATTCTTCAGATCTCAGGATGTTGATTCGTTTCAGATGAGCTGCAAGGCAGTCGTGGCCAGTGTTAAGTCTGAAGAAGGCTACAGCTTCTTTTCTTGGTGTTAATTTATATTGATCCCATTTAGCATCAATGTCTTTCCATAATTTGGTTTCTGCTGTTTTCTTTGCCATTTCTTCATACCTGGTTTTGATAGTATTTTTCAAAATCCTTTTTGCTGACATAAAATCAGTCTGACTGACAGGTTGTTGTAGTGTGGTATCTTTTTTTTTGCTAATCTGTCTGCCTCTTCATTTCCTGCTATTCCAAAATGAGAAGGGATCCACTGAAATGAGATCTGTTTGTGGAGTCTTTGAAGGGTTTTTATCATACAAAAAATTTCTTTCAGTTCTTTATTTTGGGGCTTATATTTTGACAAGATGGCTTGGATGGCTGCTTTTGAATCTGTAATGATAACGCATTTTTGATAATCAATGTTTCTGCCTAATAACTGATGGAGTGCATGTGAAATTGCTCTTATCTCAGCATCAAAGTTTCTTTTGTTTTGGCCTACTGGGAAGTAGATTGAGAAGAGAGATGAATGTATTCCTGCTCCAGTTCTATTTTCTTTGTCTTGTGAGCCATCTGTAAATATTTTTAGCCATTGATTAGATGGATATCTTTCTTCTATTGTACAGAGGGCCAGTTGTTTTAGATCTTGTGGTGAAGAGTCTTTCTTGCAGACCTCTTCTAACAAAGTAAGATCTGTAGTCACTTGTATATATTCAATGGGATTGACTGGCATACAGAGTGGTTCAAGTTTTATTTGCAGATTGCTCTTATTGATGTATTCTTTGGCGAGGCTTAAGGGATCTTTTTGCGTTTTAAGATTGGGGCTAGAAACTGTTTTTTGATCCATGTCATTATGTGATTATATCATAAACAAGTTTTCCCTCAATGATGAAGTACTGGAGCGTGCAAAGGTTGCAGAAGTTTCCAACATTGAAGATGCCAAGTTTTCTTCTGTAGAATTTCTTGTAGAAAGGTTTCCATCATTGCTGCCAAGGCAGGGATGGGTGTCAGCTGAGGATAGTTTTTAACAACAATTATACATCCGCCTTAGTCAATACATAAACGAAAGGAAATATAATTAGATTTGCTCCTGGTACATGTTTCAGGGATTAATTGCTTTTATCCCCTTCATCAGCCAATATTAATATCTGAAGAAAATTATACAATAGCATAGCCTATGGACCTGTTAAGCATAAGGCTTCTTCATTGGTTGTGTACATATGGTGGTACCATTTTTGCCAATTCAAGCTTCGACTTGCGTTTTGGAGCGGATATGTGAATGAACTGTCCATTGGTTCTCTACGTATATCTTCGCTTGTGTTTGATGGCTGAATATCATTCCATCTCATATTTTTTAGTTTTTGCTCTATGCTTTAAAATATTTTCCTGTGACCTACTTATATGGTGCACCATTTTAAGTCTTCTTCTTCTTCTGCTTTTACGGCCTCATTGGACCACTTCAGTCAATCATTTCTTGGTCCTCTTCTTCAGCAAGTTTCCTTTCCGAGTCGCCCAGTAGCTTTTCATTTTAAGTCTAATAGACTTCCTTTTTTTTTTAGGTGCTACGCTATTGTATAATTTTCTTCAGATATATATATATTTTTTTTTAGCGTATGGCTGTTAGTGCCGGGAGTGTCCGAGGACATGTTCGGCTCGCCAGTTTTTTGTAGCTGCTTCGAGACGGACACCCAATGGGTGAGCTACAAGTACCGTTGGGGAGGGAAGGAGGGAAGTTGGAATGTAAGGACGAGGAGTTGGAAGGTAGCGGCTGTGACCTATAGTTAGGGACCAACCCCGGCATTTGCCTGGAAGGAAGATGGGAAACCACAGAAGACCATCTTCAAGGTTGCCGGCGGGGGGATTCGAACCTCCTCGCCTCCCGGATGTGAGCGACTGCCATCAGTCATGCCGTAACCACCACGGCTAACTCACCCGGTTTCAGATATTAATATTGGCTGATGAAGGGGATAAAATCAATTAATCCCTGAAACATGTACCAGGAGCAAATCTAATTATATTTCCTTTCGTTTATGTATTGACTAAGGCGGATGTATAATTGTTGTTAAAAACTATTTAGTATGTCAATACGGAACCATCATGGATAGCAATTTAAATACTGTAATAGAATCAGCTGAGGATGTAATGAATGTGCTTCATAACCAATTTGTGGTCCTGCAGGTTGATGACTTTGCTACTGTTGAGAGTGAGAACTTGACAGATGAACAGATGACACCAAATGGGTTCGCTTGATAAGCATTTGTGGAGCTGATGGTGTTCCTAAGTACAATAGGATAACCAGGCTAATGCTTTCTGTTTTGACTCTACCGCACAGCAATGCTCATTATGAGTGTGTGTTCAGCTTGATGAAAAAGAACCAAAATCAGTTTAGGTCCTCCATGTCCAATGAAACTGTGGGATCCATTTCTGTTTTCAAAACAAGAAGTGGTGGTCCATGTTACATGAATAGTTTTCCTCCAGAATTTCTGAAGAAAGCGAAGAGAGTGATGGACTTGCTAGATCAAAGTGCAGAAAATCTCATGTTTGTGTAGTGTGTGAACTGTTCCCAATTATGTGTTCTTGATGTAATTGCAATATTTTTGGAAACTGGCAGAACGAATTAGAAAGTCTCACATCATCAAGAGTTTGTAATCTCTTTTCCCTGTAGTCTTTTCTCGCTATGTTTAAAACCTTGCGACCGCATGAACCCGTTAAATTTTTGCGCTTTGGGATCTTTTGTATTTCTATTTTTGAAAGTTGGCAGGTATGCATTTGAAATTGAAACAAGTGTATAAAAAAAAAACTAATTGAAGGTCAAGTTTTGGCCTGGTATTTTATTTCGTTGGAAGAGCATAAATTTCATTCACATTTAAAGATACGTGGGACCAGTCAATTGATGTGCAGCATTGGAGAAAATGAAAACGGGGGGGGGCTTAACAATGGTACTTATGCCACAAAAATGGACAACAGTCTAATTTCTACTGTACTACTGGTCAGCAATTAACAGAAAATAATCTTGATATTGAACTCACAGGCCAGAAGAACAAATAATACTAAAATTTAAAGTGTGTTACAAAACAATAATACGTTGCAGAGGGTTTGATATTGGATCCTAACTTTTTATTATATTTGAATTGCAGCCAATGGTTATAGCAGGGCATTTCAATCGAACGCCCATAGGTTCCCCAACAAGTTCAATTTCAAGTAGTTCCAACTTTGGCTGCCAGACGCCATTGTCACTGACACCCAGTGGCGAACGTTGGAACATGATAGAGCATTTCTAACTAAATAACCTACAAATTTTGGCTAAACACTAGCAATTGTAGTGGTAGGTTCTTTTATATGCCATATATATATGACATGGGTCTGCCGGCTTTTACTTCCCCTCCGAAGGAAAGCATACTGGTGGATTTTAACGCTCTTAATAATCTGATGATTTCAGCCAGGTTTGACCCGCGTGGGCATAGCGGTTGAGCACGCTACCGACTACGCCACCAAAGCCGTAGATCCCAACTTTTCGGAAACCATTCCTTGCATCATTGTTACTATCCATAATGGTCCGTATTGAATTGAAAAAGGCGGAACTGAGAATAGGTTATTTAGTCGAATTATTTGCATAACTCCTACTAATCATTTGTCGCTTACCACACGCACGAACGAGGCAAGTAATTCAAAGTAAGGCAACTCCTCACTGCATCTTTTCAACTTAACACATTACCATGGTGTCACATGCCCATTCACTACAACTGGCATTCACAAACCTACACCATGCCACTGAAACTAACAGGCAAGGGAACAATTCCTCAGTGTATCCAAATGCATGTTTCTCACACACAGACCATACCCACACGTACTAAATTTGAAAATCGAGGGCATAACTAACCCCTCAAACATAGGTCTCCACAAAACATGCAACTTGCTTCCCTCCAATTATTTCACTAGCAGTCAAAGCCCCCTTACAAGTCTTTCAAAATCAGTCATCATAAAGTATATAAAATATATTTAAAATGAGTAGTTCCTTGAAGAACTAAATAGCCCATTTTCATATACCCTACTGGTCTTAATAAGGACACGAGAAATGAAAGTAGATTTTTAAAAATCCTTCAGTTCCCATAAAATTTCATTATATTAGACATCAGTATAATTTGGCTTGTATGAAGATATACCGTGCCAAAGAATGAAAGTGCTTGGTTTGATAAATTCGTAGATATTGAGTACACACACGGGCAAAAGGTGATCTCATAAGCCTATTTTTTTCATAAATGAAAATAGGCTAAAAAGAACGAGAGGTGGGTTTAAGGACTTCCACGAAATCAATACTACCACATCAGACAGCCATTGATATAGCCATCACGAAACCGTTGTTTCATTTGAGGGGCTTGAACATTTAGGTAATTTAGCCCCGTGAACTTCGGTGTGTGTAGAATTTGTCTTATAACCTATGTTACTGTGGAGTCAGTAGTAGTGAGCGTATTTGTAATTCAGGCGAGGATTGAGAACGAGACTGCCGCGACCTTAAGTTAGGAACAATTGCGGCATTTGCCTGGAGTAGAAGTGGTAAACCACGGAAAACCACTTTCAAGATGACTTAGATGGGAATCGAACCCACCCCTTCTCAGTTTTGCCTCATGAGGCTGTGTGTACCTCGTTCCAGCCATCGGAGCAGAACTACATTTCTTGTCAGAGCTGGGGTTCAAACCTGGACCTCTAGAGCACTAGCTATTAAACCAGGTGGACTCACGAAGCAGTACTCGCTCAGATCCCATACTGGCACATTTCTTATAGGGCACTTTCTCTACATTATAAGTAATCAAATCTTTCCTGAACACACATCTTCAATACTTCACAAGTCCAGCCGACATCCACCGCCTTAGGGCGGTAGGCGTAAAGCCAGGCAACAACAAATGAGTCTTACTTGGTCACATGTCGATTCTTGAGTAGTAGTCGATAGTTCACTCCGTGAACGTGGCCTCTCACAGCCAACATTCAACTGTCAGGCATTCGCCGGGTGACTTCCATACTAGTCTGGCCTCCCCATCTGACGTTAGGAAGTCTGATAACGCCATACAAATAGTTTAGAACACAGACCCAGAGCACGATGCAACTGCGAGCTCGTGTCCAGTTCCTTAGAAGTTAGCAAACAAACCAGTAGGTGTCAAGAGTGAATGGACTATCTCTATTAGGCAGCCAAGAGATGGCGCAGATGTATCGTAATGATGTTTAGGTGAGGAAATTTGAATTTGAAGAAATGATTGTATCAAGTCACCCAATGTATCTCTATCTCTATATATATAAAAATGAAAGTTTGTCGTTTTTTTCTGAATTTCCACGGAAATTTGCGTTATTTGCGCGTTTCTGGCTGTTTTTTGACGGATGCGCCAAAAATGAAATTTTTGTCTGTCCGTCTGTTTGTTTGTTTGTTTGTCTGTCTGTCTGTGGACAAATTTGAGTCCTTATAACTTGAGAACGGCTGGGTGGATCAACGTAAAATTTGATACAGATATCCATCAGAGGCACCACACTAATCATTGATGTAACTCTTCTCCGTACCTCTCATATGAGGGGCATACCCCCTTAAAATGCATGCTGAAATAGGTGTAAAAGGGCCAAACAAAGCTCATTTTCAGCCCCTCAATATCAGAAACAAAACTCGGAGGCCCGAAGGGCCCCGAAAACCACATTTTTAGGCCCTAAAACCAATAGTTTTTGAGTTATTCCCAGAAAACTAATTTGATTTAATAAAATAATGAAAGTATGCAACCCGGTAACTATGGCAACAGAATCTCACAGGTCATTGTTAGACGCAATACAATTCCAATTATTACATTGGTTGGTTCTTAAGTTTAGGGGCTGCGACAACGCAGTAATGTAGCCCAATTATTACATTACTGTGAAAGTTTGTAAACGGCTATACGGTTATCACGGAACCAAATTACGGTGTAAAATGCATCAATACATACAGTATACTGCGCTTAAGGGGGTCAAGAGGTACTCTAGAATTTTTTCACGTTATTTACACGTGTGGGTGTGGTACGGAATGTCTATTTAACCCCCATCTCTATATAATTATACAATTATTATTATTATTATTATTATATAATGGCACACAACGACGAGACAAAGCTCATTTTCAGCCCCTCGGTGTCGGAAACAAAAGACGGGGGCCCTAAAGTGTCCCCGAAAACTAAATTGTAAGGCTCTATAACCCACAGTTTCTGAGATAATCCCTGAAAACTAATTTCATTTAATAAACTAATCAAGGAATGCAAGCCGGTAACCATGACAACAGTATCTCACGAGATAACATCCAACTTTCCATCTCTTTCTGTAAGAAGCAATACCACTCCATTTATTACATTTCTGTGAAAGTTTGCAAATGGCTATAAGGTTATCACGGAACCAACTAAGACTGTAAAATTCGTCAATGCGCTTAAGGGGGTCAAGGGGCACTCCAGAATTCTTTCACCCGACTTACACGTGCGATATGTTGTACAGAAGGTCTATTATATCTCCAAACAGCAATATTATTTTCAAAAATTCCTGATTTGAAATAGTATTTTTGCGGCTTTTTAGGAATTTGAGGTATTCAATTTTATTTTCACGTCAGGTAGTACACGTTAGGTGAATTTAGTTTGAGAGCACATTTTAACCAATCATTCTTTTTGCCAACAAACGGGTACATCGTAAGGATGATTTTGTTTGAGTTAGTTAGTTATTGTTGTTTTAAATGGTGGAACTACGAGGTCATCTGCCCCTTGAATTTGTTTGATACTGTTTGGTTGATATATCCATATTTGGACATCTGGGTGATACGTTGTAGTCAATAGAGTTAGTTTGCCTCATGGCCACTAGCTGCCTTTGCTCTTGCATAAATACACCTATCTATAAACATATGATTGTTTGTTTATTAAAGTTTCAATTTTGTTTCTTTTACGCGTTTCGGTATTTTTTTGACGGATGCAAGCAAAACCTGGATTTGTGTGTCTATTTCTGTATATCTTTATGTACACCTATAACTCGTGTTCGGATGCTTGGAGCACCGTAAAATTAGGCAGGTATCCATGAGGGTCAATACACTAATCATTTATATAACTCTTCACTGTACTTCTCATAGAAGGGTGGGTATAGGGAAAAAAGTTTCAAAATACATGCTAAAATAGGCGAAATATAAAAATTATTCTAGAAGGACGACCAAAGCATATGTTGCGCTTCTCAATGTGAGACACAAAATTCGGGGGTCTATAAAGGGTCTCCGAAAACCACATTTTAAGGCCCTTAAATTAACAGTGTGTTTGATATTCCCAGAAAACTAACATCGTTCTGATTAAAACTTTTGAAGGAATGACAAACCGTTAACCATTGCAACAGTAGCTGAATTGATAACGTCTGGTTATTCATACCAAAGACCGTTCGGAGAACGGGTACTTCTGCTAGTCTCTCAATAAATTTTACCAAGAGGCTATGTATGTGTTTAGCTAGGGAATGAATTCACCGTTTGTGAATTGCACACTGTGTTAATTTTATGATAGGATCATTTTTATAAAAACAAAATAAAGTGTACTAGCATGCTTATAGAATTGACATTGAAATCTTGATCATCTACTTGAGACCAATATGAGTAGATCAAGTCAACAGAATAACAGTTCTTTGTAAACTGTGCTGTTGTATCCTTACACAATACGCCACAATACCTTATTATCAGACTATGCCTTACACAATACGCCACAGTACCTTATTACCAGACTATGCTGGCCAAACCAGAATATCGATAATGATCGTTATCGAGAATACTCGTTCCGAAACCAGCATTTCTGTTCTTCATTCTCACCTACGCAACTGAAAAGAACTGAGGAGCTGTTTTCCAGCTCTAGTGGGCATTTCTAATTAGGGTAGGATTTAGAAAAGCATGCCCATGCTGTTGTCATACGCTCATACACATACTATGTTATGCCATTTATTAGTGTACAAACTTTTGAGGTCTAGTAATTCCCTTCCTTCATTGTGGTTAATTTGTGGCTACAGCAGTATGAATGATTGAATGTTGCAGGACATTGGAATTACTGAGTGAAGATCTGTTGAAGGATCTGAGTCAATATTACCGTGAACTCAATCCCAGACTCTGCAGTCGGGTAATCACTCCCTACTCTGATGCTCCTAGCAAGTCGATAGTGGAAGCAGTGGCTGAAGCATACCCTGTCTACTGGCAGGATGATGATGGTATGAACTGAAACCAACAATCATTCTTCTTAAAAATTGATTGCAGAGAATTCTTGAAATCAGAAAACAGGTCTCACTTTACTGAATTGTTATCTGTATTAAAAGTAACATACACATTTCATGTTAAACACCATTTATAATTACAGTGAAACTTCCATTTAACATTTGTGCCAGGATCTGTTCTTTTGAGCCAAGATTTTTTTTTTTTTTTTTTTTTTTTTTTTTTAATGCAGCCTGAAGTTCTTCATACTCCTATTCGGTCTAATACTGCACTGAGGTTCCTTCAGCTGTCCTTTGCTTCACACTCTGTCTCATTTCAAGTATCCTGGAGTACAACTTGCCTGGGATGCTGAGCAGGGATAACCCTTGGTGATTTTGGTACTCTCTATTTTCACCCTTCTTGAAGCCATTTCATAGATTGCTACTATTTTCCAGTCCTTGGGGATGGTCTTTGTACACCAAGCAAGCTGACGGTCTTGAAACACAACCCTTTCACCTCGGTCGCCCATGTGCCGGATCATCTCAGCCGTTATCTTGTCGTGTCCTAGAGCATTTCCCAACTTCATCTTCTTCTATATCCTCTTCCGTGATCCTGGGTTGCTATTTAGGTGGGAGGTTGGCTGCGTGGCTCAGCGGTCAGCTGGCATTTCAGGGTGCGCAAATGTGAGGGGGCATGTTTGGGTGAGATTCAGAAGTTTGGAGAAGTATTCTTTCCAACATTCTATAATTTCTATGCTTTATGTCAGCAGCTGACCATCCTTGTTCTTGAAGAATTTGAAAGGACATGGCTTCTCTTTCCACATACCTTTGATCACCTAGAAGAACAGCTTCTGGTTGTCTGAAAAGTTTGCTTCTAACGTTTGACCAAAGTCCTTCCATGACTTGGCCTTGATTACCTCCTTCACTTGGGCTCCCTACTGCTTGTAGGCGTTGCAATCGGTCCCGTTATTCAGATACCTCACCCAGAGTGCTTCTTCTCGTTCTTGTTGTTCTTCTTCCTCTTCCATACTGTTTTTTTCCCCCCCCCACTTCACATATGTCTTCAGCACCTCGGAACCCCATAGTTTAGAAATGCTATCATCCATAGAAACGCTGTCAGTCATCTCCGAGACTATCCACATTTAAGTTTTCATCAGTGACATCTTGATTGATCCTATCCTGCAACTGACACCGCATCTCTTCGTCTTGGGAGTATAATCTGATGCTGGTGTTTTGGTATCATCTTTAGCTGCTCTTGTATCTGTGTGTGGGCTTTTGGACTAGCATTTTCTTCAGGTTTAGGTGTGGATGGTCGCTGCAACTCATCACTCTGGTATGTAGTACGAATGGGAACGTCTCTTTGTGTACGATTATTTAGTCTATTATAGAGGTGAATTCTTTTATGGGGAAACCTGACATTTGTGATGATGGTGTTGTTTACCACTCTCAACTTTAGGATCTGTTGTTCATGGTTGTTCACAACATCCTCGTCGTGGCATCCGGTGACTCTCTCCTAGTGGTCCAACCCATTTCCAATTGGACCATTAAGTTTCCCTTGATCATGACTTCTTCTGTGTAGAGGTCAAGTCTTCTCCAGAAGCTCAGAGTTGGCATTCTTGTCCTCAGCATTCGCATCCTTGTTGGAAGCATAGGTGACAGGAACCTTTTCGCTTCCAGAACGTCCACTGTCACTAGTCTCTCCAAGATAAACTTCCAGTTGCTGACATTCTCCACCTCTTCCTGTACAAGGCATGCCTCTCCTGAGTGAGTGTGAGTAGTCCCGGTGACACTGCTGTACTAGAGCATGTAGTTGTCGTTGGGAGTCAAGTATCCTCGTCCCTTTTACTTGGTTTCTGTGACACCCAGGAACTAACTCGGGTCTTATTGATCTCCTTAACCAGCTCCACCTCCTTGCCTGCAGACCCCTCATGTTCCTTGTACCATAAATCATAGTTCTATGAACTCTCCTAGTAGTCTTGTGTAAGATCCGTCCAGCTTTCCTTTGTATCGTTCTATTAATCAGATAGTGTTGGAGTGAGTGGGTGATTGACCATCCACACCCTAGCACGGTGGAAGGGGCTGCCTCCTTAATGCTTCCGTGCATGCAATGGTCTTCGAGGCCCCTACTTCCTGAGATCAATTCTGTTTCTTTCTTCAGGATCCATAGTTGTTTTAGCATTATACTGCCCTATACTCCTTAGCAGAACTTGGGCGCCACAGCTATATTGCCCGACCTTCAGGACATGGACTCACTTGCTCAGATTTGCCTGGGTGCAAAACAGTTACTGCCAAAGCCCCCCGCCCTGTTTGACCCAAGCCGAGGGACTAGTGCAGATTAGCAAATGTCTTCAGTCTTTTGACTGGTTTGATGCAGCTTTCCATGCCTCCCTGTCCTGAGCTAATCGTTTCATCTCTACAACAGATTGTCAGTGTGTTTTGGAGGATATCAAAATATTTAATTCGAGTAACACATATCAACTCATTGGCACACTAGGATCAGAAGTTTCCCCTCGCATGAGTTTGCACTTTCCGTGTTTCTATTGCTAGTTTTCCACCCTTACACATTATAAAGGCTTCTTTTACTATATACTTTTTGTGAATGTTTTGCAGATGGAGATTTGATTGATAATTCTTCAAAAAAGAATGCCAAGACTGGTAAGAGGAAGCCAAGACCTCGTAAAATCAGTTCCACTGAAGTAAATAAGGAAAATGAACGCACACGAAATGAATCCATTTCTTCAAATATATCATACAATTCAGATGATGCTGATATTTCTAAAAATCTTCACTCCGTGAGCTTTGAAGATTTAACCGAGAGGTGTAATGTAGATGATAAGCCTTTACAGGACGTGACTCTAACATTGAGTAAAATTCAAGTAAGCAGCACAGACACTGCACTGAACTCAAGCTCACCATGGGTCAAAGTAGCTAGTGGCAGCAAAAATCAGAAAATTGTGCAAGCACGTTTGAAGGCTATTTCTGCAGTGAAGGAGACCCCTTCCCTCATCGAGCCAGTTGTAGATTCATTTGTAAGACTATCTCCTAAAAGAAGTGCAGCTATAAAATGCCCCTCTCCCAGACAACCATCTGGAAGTCGGCAGCAAGATGTATGCCCAGACTCTTCCCAACAAGATGAAGTTGTGCCTGCAACACCACCTCCTAATTTAGTCCTGGATTTCCCTGAACTTCAGCGGTCTCCACCCACTCATCAAGATGGATTTTATTCTACCAGAACAGCTCATAAAACAAGGTATGAAAATACATTTTACAATACTAATATCTGCTCATTTATACAGTCCCTTTCAAACGTCTTTACAGTATCCGAGATGGTACGGCGCCAAGTTGAGCGGTCTTCAGCCAGCATGTCCCAGGTTTGTGAATCAAGACCTGTCAATTTCAGGGTCTGTTTAAATTGGTCCTTGTAGCACCTCTTAGGACCACCATGAGGTCTGGTGCCATAGCATAACTCACCATATAGCATTTGACGAGGTAATCTCACATCATCCATTCGATGGACATGACCAATCCATCTAAATTGGTGACCTATTATGGATGATTCTATGCTGTTGATTTGAGCCTTTTCCAGAACAGCAATATTGGTAATGCGGTCTTCCCATTTAATCCTCAGGATTGATCTAAGTTTTTGTAGGTGGAAACGCTCAAGCTTCCTAAGATCACGTCGGTAAAGGGTCCACGTTTCACAGCCATACAACAATGTAGAAATGACTACTGCTTTGTACACCATAAGCTTTGTACTCATGGACAGATCTTTATTCATGAAGACACGGTGCGCTAATCGTCCATATGCTGCATGGGCTGCGCCAATTCTCTTATCCACATCCTGCTCACAGGTACAGCTCACAGAAATTGTACTGCCCAGGTACGAGAAGTGGTCAACCTGTTCTAATGGCAAATTTGAGATGGAGATATTGAACTGAGGAAGAGGTATGCCTGGTGAAGGTTGTGCCAAGACTTTAGTCTTATTGACATTTATGGTAAGACCAAAGCGATCACATGCACTTTTGTAACAGTTAACTGACTCTTGCAGCTCTTCTGGTGTGAGAGTTGGCGACGCAGCATCATCTGCATGCAACATGTTAGTAACCTTAGTAACCTGAGTTTTCCTCAAGGAGCGGAGACGAGTTAGGTTGAAAAGCCCTCCAGCAAAACGATACTTGACCTCCACACCTGGGATGTTTGTGGGTGAATCATAAAGCATTGCAGCCAAGTACAGCGCAAAAAGCGTTGGAGCCAGTACACATCCTTGTTTCAGTCCATGGGTAATGGGAAATTCATCGGACATCTTATTCTGATGGCAAACCTGACCTGTCATGCCATCATGGAGAGCCTTGATTAGATCTACAAAACGCTGAGGGCAACCAAACCGCTTCAGCACTGCCCACATGGCTGGTCTTGGAACCGAATCAAATGCCTTTTCCAAGTCATAAAAGACTAAGAAGAGTGGATTCTGTTGTTCTCGACATTTTTCTTGTAGCTGTCTCACACAGAAAATCAAGTCAATTGTGCTTCTGGAAGTTCTAAATCCGCATTGTGACTCTGGGAGGATCCTCTCAGAGATAACCTTGAGGCGGTTAAGTAGAATTCTTGCAAGAATCTTCCCCACAATTGAAAGCAGTGATATACCACGGTAGTTGCCACAAACACTGCGATCACCCTTTTTAAAGATAGTGACGATAGTGGCATTCTTTAGGTCTCCAGGTACCTTTCTTGATTCCCATATTCTGAGGATAAGGATGAAAATTCTTGTTTTGAGGGAATGACCTCCGGCTTGAATTAGTTCCAGAGGGATGTTATCTGGGCCAGGTGCTTTTCTGGGTTTCAATTGGGTGACAGCTGCACTGAATTCATGATAAGTAGGAGGTACTGCCAACCACAGTTGTTCAGGTTGTTGCAGCACATCACAGAGGAAGTCTTCAGCAGCTTCTGATGGACGATTTAGGAGATTGGAGAAGTGCTCCTTCCAGCGTTCCAAGATTTCTTGACTATCAGTAAAGGTAGTAGAATTATCAGCGCTTTTCAGTGTACCTGATGATGAGCGAGATGGTCCATATATTTCCTTGAGTACGGCATAGAAGTTCCTCAAGTCTCGAGCATCCGATAATCTCTGCAGTTCCTGAGCCTTCTGTTGCCACCAAGTATTTTTAATCTGCCTTATCTGCATCTGGCATTTACTCTTCAGTTCCAGTAGTTTATCTCTCTTTGTGTTGGAAGTTGGGTCTTGAAGATGGGCAAGATAGGCATTCCTTTTGGCATTGATGAGAGACAGAATTTCCTCATTGTTGTCATTAAACCAGTCTTGTCTTTTCCGCACTATAAAACCAATGGTTTCCTCAGCTGACTGTGTGATAATCTTCTGTAATGTGGCCCATTCTTGCTGAATATCATTTGTTACTGGGATTTCTGATAACTGGGTGACGATCCTGTTTCCAAAATGTTTGTACATGGATTCATCCTGAAGTTTGGATGTATTAAACTTCTTTCTTGGCAAATTTTTGATGTTCCTAGGTGGTTTAGGTCTGATAGATATCCTGAGCTTACATATAAGAAGTTTATGATCTGTCCAACAATCGTCTATATTTCTTGCTGTTCTGGTAATAAGAGTGTCCTTCTTATCACATTGCCGGGTAATGATATAATCAAGAATGTGCCAATGTTTGGAACGAGGATGCATCCTCGTGGTTTTGAAGCGGTCAGGTAGCCGGAACTGCGTGTTGGTAATGAAAAGTTCGTGTTCTGCACAAAGACCAAGAAGCAACAGTCCATTTGGATTACATTTTCCAAGTCCCTGTTTGCCCATCACATTATTCCATAGCCTGTGATCTTTCCCAACTCTGGCATTGAAGTCACCGAGGAGCAAGAGTTTAGCTGCAGATGGTACCTTGGAGATGATTTCACTTAGCTGATTATAGAACTGAGCCTTTACTTCATCATCAGAATCTAAGGTAGGAGCATAGGCAGAGATGAGTGTCATAAAGGAACCTCCTGAGAGTGGTATGCGGAGAGTCATGAGCCTTTCGCTGATTGCAATGGGTGTAAGTTGGTGATAATTTACCAGTTTGGTCTTCACAGCGAAGCCCACACCATGAATATGACATTCACCCTCCTCCTTTCCTTTCCAGAAGATGGTACAGTATATCCTGTTCCAGATTCAGTAATCTTGCCTTCAGAAGACAGCCTAGTTTCACTGAGAGCAGCAATGTCAACGTTGAGTCTTGATAACTCATGGGTTACGAGAGCTGACCTTCTCTCAGGTCTAATGTTATTGTCCAAATCAAGCAAGGTTCTGATGTTCCATGATCCAATAATCAATTTGTGATTCTTTACTGTTATTGAGTTTCGACCGCATGAGGGGTGACCTGCTGAGTGCGGTTGCCCAGCCGGACCAAGATTGTGACTTCCGATGTTTAGCCCACCTTTTCTAGGGCCTTCCCCATGTGGGGTGGGCAGCGGTGATCCTAAATAGGCCTGCCCAAACACAGATGTAGGACCGAATTCCTGAGTAGTCACAGAGTCTCCGGAAGACGACCATCACACATCTGCTGCCAACGTGCAGGTCCGAACTAGGGGCTTCCAGTTACACCCATAACCTGCCCCCACCGTCCATATCCCATCGCCGTTGGACTTTGAAAAGTGACGTTCGGAAGAAGTGCCACTGGCGTGAATTTGTTTAGGGTGGATCTCAACTTGCCAGGACGAGACCCACACACTATGATCTCTGAGCCTTATCCTGCGGCTCACAAAGAATGAGACATGCAGGACCGAACACAGAGACTGCAACGAACTGCCGCATACTCAAGTACTACTGAGGTGCGCCTTTACAGCCAGTCCGTCTGGCGTGGCCTCTTCCGCCTCTATGACCGTTGGGAGCCATGAGAGTGATTGGCTCCTCGTCCGCTCATTTTGCCGTTGGGCCAAAACCTGCCCATCATAACTATGGACAATAGTTAGCCCTATTAAACCTGAGCAATAGGCTGCCCCTTCCACCAACCACACTGTGCCAGAGTTCACCTCTTTCACTGCAGGTACCGTTGAGGACTTCACCGTAACCCTGGCAAGGGACCCTAACAAGGTACTACCAGCCGGGCCAGCTGGACCAGAGTTTTTTAAAGAGGTGTTACTCCTCTATCACTCCATACTTGATCATAGTACATATATATACTGTAACACTGTATAACATTACACTAGGTGCTATTGCACCACAGTGTCACTCCACTAGTAGTAATACCTACACTGTATAACATTACACTATGTTTTCTGTGCATAAACACATCTTTGATACACATGAAGTATTAACGTTAGGAAGCTGATTATATTTCAGCCCACACTGTCAGTTGGATGTAGTCAGTCAAAATATGTGAAATTCTTAGGCACGATAAGGGAAATATCAGCGTTTTTGTTCTTTGAACTTGAATTGTGTGGCCTCCTAAGAGGCCTGGTGCAGGTCTTGTAAATTGTTCCGTTATATAAATCGTACTGGATCTTGGTTAAGTCCTAATGAACTACCAAATGTTGTACATATATTCATTTTATGATATTGGGTAGTTGTTTTAAGTAATGCATCTAATGTCATCACACTAATACAACCTGTTGAATAGCTGTCTGGTCCAAGAGGCTGAAACCCTGGTCAAGGAAACCATAATTGACGGCTGAGGAGACATGTCATGTTGACCATGCGCCACCCTGCAAACTGCATCCTATGTGATTGAGCAGCAATCACTTAGTAGGCCAAGACTCTCAATGGGATGTAGAGCAACAGGATTTTTTCTCTCTTTTTGCATACTAATGTTCACAGCCTCACTAATTCTTTTAAAACATTATTCATATTACAACAATTTGTACATTCCCAGGTGTTGTGTGGAACCCCCAGTTTCCTTTAGTGGTGCAGTATTGAACTCTTAAGTGTGGTGATTTACGTTACTACAGTAACATGTTTCGGGAATCATCTATCTAATACATGCTGAGAGGGCCATTGCAAGGCTCCTGTGATGCCATGAGCAGTGCTATTGTACTATTGGCTCCCTGGTGGATCTCGTTGAATGGTCTGCGTTTCCTAAGAAACTTAGAGATTTCATACTCCAATTGACCTGATCAATATCAATTCAATTTATGAAGAAACTGAAATTGTCTGCAGTTCGTACCCAAAAGTTTTACTATATTTTCTTGCTGTGATTCATATTTTAATCTGTCTGGTCACTGACTCATTCTGTTGAATTTCGAATTAAAAATATATTAATATTTTTCAGTGAAGTGAAGAAAATTGTAAAATTATCGCAGAAACAGCGGAAGAGAATGGCTGCCGAGATAAACTCTGGCTACCTTGGTGACCAGTTGGAGCAACTTAACCAGCAGCCTAGACCTGCATGGAGTCAGCAACCTGTTGAGACGAGCAGCTCTGTCGAGACGGGACATAACTTTTCACTTAGAGATGTTATGCAGGCTGAACTTAGAAGGAAAACGCATATTAGTTCACCAGTGGAAATTCAAAGAAAGCCATGCAGGTTAGTAAAACTGTTATATCATAGGCACACCCTTCTCAATTAAACTTGCCAAAGGCCTCTTAAAGTACCTAATATTTCAATGATCTGTGATTCCTTAGGAGCCAAACTATGGGCTGTTTTTGAACACTTGTCACGATACTTAAAATGGACCTTGATTCGTGGGAGGCCAAAATTTGGACTGATCTGTACACTTGTCGTAGTATTTACATGGTCCAAGGCAGCTAAATGTTCCGACTTCTCAGAAAGGACAGTTTGGAGATTATTGCAAAATTATCTACATACAGGAATTTTTATCATTTTAAATGATCTTGTCGACTTCCTCGTTACGCTGGGGTCTGACGTTACGTTATGGTGACGGGACGAAATGTACCCAGATGCACTGAGGTGTGTGACGTCATAGTACTGCTTGGTGCATGTGTTCCCCGACAATCTCTACTTCGTTAGTATAAGACAAAAATCCCTGATTCTTGGATGTCCCGGGTAATCTCGAGAACCACTGGATGGATTTTGATGCGGTTTTCACCATTCTGTAAAGGATATCTCGAGGAAAGATTCTGTAGAAAATAATTTATTTATGATCAAAGGAAGCCAAGCAGTAACGATTTCAATGAAAAAGTCGAAAACAAACTTGGCGTCCGTGCGCTTCTTAAGCTTATGCTGGGCAAACCGTTAAAAATATCAATATACTATGACTAGCGGACCCATGCGAGAAATCTCGCATGTTGATAAACCACACTTTCTCCAATAGGTTTTGCAAATCGAACACTTCTTACAAAAATTTATATTTAAGAAATTAGAATGCAATTTGTCACTGATAATGAAATTTGTGTGCCGAGTGTGCTGTAACACTCACCGGTTATTCGATATTTATGAAATTATACGATTTGAGTACTCATTCCTTTGATTTACTGTTTCTGAAATCCATACAAAATGATAAAGGAAATACCTTATAATGTTAAAATGACATGAAACTGGCATCACAGCGACCAATATGTGAAGTGGACAGAATTATGGAGCGTATTTTCATACATCAACACTATCTGCAAATCGCACACTTCGCACACTTTTTTAAAAGTAATTTTTTAAAGAAATTATTGATATTTATGGATAAGAGTGCAATTCGTCACTGCTAATGTCTATTTTCTTTCATTTGAATGCTCATTTTCTCGATCGGTCGCTTGTGAGCGCCGCAGGAGGGATCTATACTACTGAAATAATGTATATGATTGTAAGAATTGGCCAGCATGAAAAGTTCTACAAAAATGTCCGCGGGAGCATATCTCTATCTTCAATACATCGCCCACTATAAGTGTTTTTAGACTGGATGGAAGGGGCACGTCCCCGCGCGCTCTCGCGAGCGTGACGGCATCCCGCGCACTTGACCTTGTTTGCCCTTGGTTTGCACTTGCCGTTCGCGAGTATTTTGAAACAAGATAAGCAAGATAAGTATTATGCAGATAATTTTCTGCCATGTCAAAGAGTCTTTGGCTTCGAGCGAAGCGAGAAGCCTCCAGCCTTTCTAGCATTTTTCAGCCTTTGTAGCATTTAAAATGATACAAAGTCTAGTCTTTCAGACTGACTGTCACTTTTTTTGCCGAAAAGCTGGGAGTGGCAGAAGGAAAATTTCAGATTTGTGTCAGAAATTGGAAAGAATCCCTTTCATACTACTGGTACTTTGAAGGTTATTAATTTTCCTGCCCTTGAACAAAGAGTGAAAAATTGTTAGGCCACTAATTTGAAATCTCAACATGTCATTCCTAGGGAAATTCATAAGGAGGAATATATAGAAGAGCATTGAGTCTTTGCAATGAGAAATGATCGGGATTGGAAAGGAGTACTCTTTTCTGATGACGTCACCTATTCTACGACAAGGGAATAACCCACTTTGGTATAGCATCCTCCAGGCACCCAATTCAACCGTAGATATGCCGCCATTCATATCCACAGTGGTGGTGTGTCTGTGTCCTGTTGGAGGCGGTTTTCTCATCGTGGAGTGGTCACAATCCATCGCATTCGCGGTAAATTAAATCAGTGTCTTATCAATGGTTTCTGGAATGCTGTATGGTTTTTCATGCTAGGGTGTAGTATCCCCTTATGAAATTCTTCAGTTTCAGCAATTTCCAGACCAAACACGTCAATCGATTAGAGACGGGTATGAGAGGTGACAGGATATCAAATTGATAGACTGGCCTTATCACTCTCTAAACTTGAATGCAATTGAGAATGTATGGGCATATCCTCTATCATCCTGATGATGTGTTCTTGTTTTCCTTAATTTAAGATTGAATAAGGTCTGCGCAGTCATTATTATTTTTTATTATTGAAGTTACAGGAAAATAGCATTTTGAAATTGATTTTGTAGCACTTTCATTTTGAAAAATAGCATTTTGGAGCATTTTGAATTTTAAAAATTAGAGTTTTGTAGCATTTACAACTTCGTCACCAGTTATGATAAAAATTTAACCGGTTCAAAATTAATATGCTCGGAAACTAATTCAAACTTGCACAGGATTAGAAGTATGGGTATTTAATATAATAATGTGAATCATACAGTTACTTAACTTCAGGTAAATACCACACAACCGATAATTAACTAAAAAATGAAATGTACGTTCACTTCCTCTTTATTCCCTTTTCAATGAGGGTCTCATAGACATCTCACAGAATTTGAACCAATTCGTCCACTGAATTCAGGACGGCCCGGTATTGTCGTCATTCCACCTGCCACACGGTAAACTTCTTAAGACGAGCATTGTCACCTGACCACAGCTCGCTTTATTCTAACAATCGGCACCTTGGTATCAGTGAACTAATACAACTCTCCGCCAGCCCTCAACATTCTCTCCATCTTGCTTGTGGAGTTAGCACCGTACTGATAACACCAGCAGCTCAGGGTAATTTGAGTTGCTGCACAACACCTGATAATGTTGATTGCATAATGAGAGCATGATCTTTGGATCTTTTCAGCATAGCTCAGGTGCCCTCGTCTCACTTCATACAACCAACCGACACCACTTGTGCTCAATCTTGCCAAGTAGCCAGGCTGGTGCCTTTATTTTCAGAGATCTTATATTTATGAAAAATGTATGGTGTCAAGTTTCTAAATTTCTTTAATACTGATATTGGGATTTTAGTACTTCTGACACTCCCTTAGTAAAAAAAATTTAAAAAACACACACAACAGGAGACTTAACCCTGCTGCCAATGCAACTTGTATAAAGGAATGTTGACAATCCTGTGAACTTTGTTGTGCACATTTCATGTCTACTCCAAGGATTTAAATGATCAGATTTTATCAGCCTCAGAGGTTTTCTTAAGTTCAGTTAAACAGAATATGCAAACATGCAATTACTGGTATACCTTTTTGCGACTCTTGACTGACAGTGTGTTGAACAGTAGCCTATCCGAATTCAAGGAGAAATCGCCGGACATGTTACATAACCTATAACTCGCACATTGTAGAGAATACTTTCATTAAATTACAAATATCCCAAAGCAAGGGGAACGCTTAAAAATAAGCCGCGCCCATTTACATTTAATTTGCAGTTGATTTAGTTTGTTAATTTTCTTGATGTACATTTCTTTGCGTTGCCTGGAACATTAGCAAGGAAGACACGACGACCAAAAGCTACTGCTTGAGCAAGGCGCAAATCTTAACCTATATTCGCATTTGTCATGGTTCCGTATTGATTGAACAATTATGCACAAAGAGGGGGATAGGTTCCGCCTGATCAATACAACGTAATTCACATTTAAAGGGTTGTATTAACACCCTTGTGGTACATGTTTTGGGTCCTTATTATGGCCCCTTCATCAGCCTCAAAACAAAAATAGATATCAGTATCATATAGGATTCAATACAGGTAAAATCTAACATGAAATGTATGAATGACATGAATGAAAATGAAACATATTAAACAATTAATGGGTAATGTGGTGAAACATATGAAAAAACATATCATAGATGGGGACATAAAACTATTACGTACAAGACAAAGATTAAAAGATTAAAAACACATTAAAATAGAAAGTTGCAATTACAAGCACTACTAGTGCATGTCGAATACCGTCTTGCGAAGTTCGTGTTGGAGTCCTATGTTATAATACAGTGCTTGATCCAATTCTGTTTCAGTGTCATAGAGTCCATTATTATTAAATGGTTGAAACTTGTAGAGAAAGCCTTTTGGTATTTGTAATCTCCTATTAGACTAGTAGTCAAATCATAATACATCACCATTGACGTTTAAAAAACATGCCAAGCATAAGAGACAGTATCTTGATGGTAGAAGTAGTCCTTTGGATACGAGATGTAGTAGACAGAACGGACAAATCCCAAACAGAGAGAGAAAAGGGGACTCCTTCGTCTATGTGAACACGGGCCTTTAAGAATCTAAGGGTAAACAAAAATATTTGTGTGAAAGACGTGTCGTCAAAAGGGAAAGAAAGCTTATATTTTGAAAATATTGAAATATGCAATACGAGAGAAACAGCTATATTAAAATATGGTATAAAATTAAGACACAACTTACGTTAGAGCAGAGGAAAACACAAGAGACCTCCGATGCGGGACTATGAATGTTCAATAGGTCAGATGGCGAGATGGAGAGTGTCGGGTGTGTGAAGGCAGGCGAGTTGACGCGGGGAGGGAGGGGAGGTGGAGGGAAACGGTATGACGTAGGAAAGGCGGAGAGGGAAAGACAAGGGGTAGAGCGGGAGGGGTAGTAAGGAGGAAGCTCAAGGCGGTTTATTATTATCCTTGTTTGTTGACACAATGAAATCAGTTAAGGTATCAAACAAAACATTGGAGTCAAAATATATCTCATTAAGGTTGGGGGGGGGTTGAAAATTCTCTGGGCGGTGTTAATCTCGATAGATTCCAAGACATTCATTAAAATCCCCTTATTAGCATGGTGTAGAATTACAAGATCGTTGTCAATGCTGGTGAATTTGTGGTTCATGTCCTTCATGTGGGAAGCCATAGCTGAAAATTTCCTATGTTTGGTGGCGTTAAAATGTTCTGAAAATCTAGTATTAAAGCTTCTCCCGGTTTGACCAATATAATATTACAGTCATTGCAGCTTAATTTATAAATACCAGAGGCGCTATATTTGTCCTTCCGATTGAGGCCATGAGAGGCCCGAAATCCACACTGAGATTCAGGTAGTAACTTCTCCGAAACAACCTGAAGTCGATTTAGTAAGATTCGAGCAAATATTTTTCCAGCTATGGCAAGCAGGGAAATATCACTGTAGTTGCCACAGATATTACCCCATGATTAACCTCTCAGCGTGGGAGGAATTTCACCTCACTGCTACCCTGTGCTGCGGGAGGAGATGAGCACAGAGCTTGCTTACAAGTGCACGCCATCATATAAGACGTTATAACAGAGCCGAGAAGCATTGAATTTAAACCAAATTTTCACAGTTTGTTAATGACAAATATAGTGAACGAAAACACAAGTTGCTGAAACCATACTATCAAATTTTAAAGACCATGCTTACCTTAGAAATGTAATTTGGTGTGGAAAATTTTAAAACATTCCTCTATGCAGAGACCAGTTTCACAGTCTGGGCACCAGTACACTGTATAAAGTGCCTTTCGGTGAGACGAGGCACAGTGTTGTCCACTGAATGACGACCAGGAACATTTCTGCTCACATCACTCCTATACCTGGCTAGAATTCCCTCAACCAAATCTACCGTGAACTTTAAGTGGTCAGCCCTGTTGTTCTGGATGTTACACTTATAGATTATATAAGAATTGAAAACTGTAACATTTAAAAGCCTCCTGAAAATTTTCATGTACCATTTGCAAATTGTTTTCCTTTCTATCAAATAACTTTGCAGCATTTGGTCTTTGAGGTCAACACCACCCATGTACACTGAAGAAAATGGAAATTGCAACACCATGAAGGCATTGGTCGTTTGTGTTGATTTTCAAGATATGGAACGATGCCTTGTAGGTATGTAAACGATCAAAGTTTCAGACCCATTGGATTGTTGCTACAGGTCTCCCCACGTGATTGGTCGCGGAGGAATTAACTCCAGTATACGGACTCTGGTGTAGTGTAGTTTACTCGCAGTCTGTGCAGTGAAGTGTTCCCCGTCAAACATGCCTCGACAACAGAGAAGAGCACGCTATCAACAACTGTCGCCGTTGGAGAGGGCTCGGATAATTGGGCTGCTTGAGGCTGGATTATCGCTAAGGACAGTCGCTGCAAGTGTTGGCCGACAGGCATCTACAGTACAACGTGTATGGCAGCAGTGGTCAAATGAAGGTACCCACACTCGTAGACCTGGCACAGGCCCAGCGCGACAGACAACTGTGAGAGAGGATCGCCGCATCATTCGGATGGCCCGGATGGAACCCCATGCAACAGCAGCGCAAATTCGAGCAGCTGTGGCACCCCACGTTACACAACAAACAGTTGGTAATCGCCTGCGTGCAGCTGTCTTACGATCCCGTGTCCCTGCGGAAGGTGTTCCATTGACCCCACAACAGCGACGTGTAAGGCTGGCCTGGTGTCGAGAAAGATGGACGTGGGTCGACGAACGGCATAGGGTCGTCTTTAGTGATGAATCGCGCTTCTGTCTTGCCCGCAGTGATCGTCGGAATCGTGTGCGCCGACGTACCGGGGAGGGGCCGCCCAGACCTTATTGTCGAGAGGCACACAGGGCCAACACCAAGCATTATGGTCTGGGGAGCTATTGGCTTTAATGTGAAATCACAATTAGATCTTGTTGAGGGCACTATGACTGCTCGACAGTACGTTGATAGGGTACTCAATCCAGTGGTTGTCCCTATGATGGCGAACATTGCTAATGGGATGTTTCAGCAGGACAATGCCCGGGTTCACACTGCACGCATCTCCAAAGAAGCTCTCCACGACAACACAACCTTAGAATGGCCCGCCAGATCCCCAGACCTCAGTCCTATTGAGCATGTGTGGGACATGATGGGTCGACAACTGGCCAACGTCCTCAGCCACCCACAACTCTGGAACAACTGACCCGAGCTTGCAGCAAGCATGGGCCACAATTCCTCAGGAAGCGATCCAGGGCCTTATTGACTCCATGCCTGGCCGAATTCATCAATGTATTGCAGCTCGTGGTGGGCACATCCTGTATTGATTGTTGTCCAAACTTGCAGTCAGAGGGACCTGAAAGTGTAATCATCGAATCACAACCGAACACTCGTCCTGCATGTTCAATTGCAGCAATGTAGCACCACTCCTTCTGGGTGTTGCAATTTCCATTTTCTTCAGAGTATTTATTACTAGCAGTAGTACCCGGCTTCGCCCGGTGGAATGATAATATTTCAGTCTCCTTAACACTCAACGTCATAAATTATATTTATTTATGTATTCATTTCTTACATTATCAAACCCAGTGACAATGTTTATACTTAAGTCACTATGGGAAGGCTCTGTAAAATAATGATCATTCTCGTGATATTTGTCTTCAGTCCGAGTCGAGTCGTTAGCGGTCCCAGAATTCGTGACATCTCAGTCGTAGAAGACTTTATGTGTTGGTGATTAGTAGTATAATGGGCGTAACATCTAGGTCATTTGCCCTTATGATAATAATAAGGTAATGAAAAATTACTACTAAACGAACATGGTGTAATTTTAAATCTGATATAGGTAATTCAGATTTCTACCTTCGATGTCTTCCAAAGTCTGAACGTTATTTTCTGGCTTAGGCCTATACTCGATGCGTGTAGTGAAAGAGCTTATCGAGTACTGCTCGGGTACAAGCTGCACGAACCTGAGAATATCGCAGATGATGACGATATATGATGACAGACGTTCGGGGGGGTTCCCTGTCCTATTCACTTTGACCGGTGAATCACTCATTCTTTCGTAACACTACAGTGGTTTGAGCAAAGACCCTGTATGAACATCAGCAAAGTCAGCAATAACAGGTAACACGGCGGGGTCTGGACATTTCTCTCATGTCACCTCGCGATGAATCAGCAAGCTATTCTCACACCTGCCCCCTCCTCACCCCTCCACCCACCAGGGTCTCACAACTTGTGGGACATGGGTTTGCGACCACGGGACCCCCAGCTGAGTCCGGCATTGCTTCTACTTTCTGGTGCCGGGCTCCTTTCAGTTCTCTTTCCTGTCAGCCTCTCTTGGTCAAACTCTTGTTCTCTTCCGACCCCGATGGTATCAGGGTATCCAAGGCCTAGCGACTCTTTCACTTTCCCGCCTTAATTGGCCCTTAACTAATCATTCCTGATAGCCTCATTCTTCGAGGTGTCAGCCTTCTTTTTCCTTTCTTAATATCTCATGTCTTCTGGTCAAGACCCTCAAGGAGGCAGGGTGTGTGTAGCCCCACCACTTCTGGTGCACCCTGGATAGTGCTACATCCTCAAGGGCTCATGGCTGGTGAGTTCGGGAGCTGGCAACCCTGAGGGTTTACTAAGCGGGTCTGGTTTTACCCCTTTTTTCCATTGCCTTTCTGACGGACCCTGTCCTCTTTCCGGGAATGGAGTGGTCTGTCCGCAATTTCAAGCAGACAGTGTTACTCGCAGGGTACCAAAGGGTAAGTATACAAATTTTGGTTCTGATCGGTGAAACGGTGTAGTTTTGTGCCAAAGGGCCTAAATGCAGGGAACGGGGTGATCTGTCCGCAATTTCAAGTGGACAGGGTTACCCGCAGGGTTCGAAAGGGTAAGTATAAAAATTTTGGTCCGGATCGGTGAAACGATATAGATTTTTGCCAAAAGGCCTAAATGCAGGAAATGGGGTGGTCTGTCCGAAATTTTAGGTGGACAGTGATATTCACAGGGTTACAAAAGGTAAGTATACACATTTTGGTTCAGATCGGTGGAACGGTGTAGATTTGAGCCAAGAGGCCTAAATGTAGGGAATGGAGTGGTCTGTCCGCAATTTCAAGCAAACAGTGTTACTCGCAGGGTACCAAAGGGTAAGTATACAGATTTTGGTCCTGATCGGTGAAACTGTGTAGATTTGTGCCAAAGGGCCTAAATGCAGGGAATGGAGTGGTCTGTCCGAAATTTCAAGCAGACAGTGTTACTCGCAGGGTTCCAGACGGTAAATAACAAATTTTGGTTGAGATCTGTGAAACGGTGTAGATTTGGGCCAAAGGGCCTAAATGCAGGGAATGGAGTGGTCTGTCCGCAATTTCAAGCAGACAGTGTTACTCGCAGGGTACCAAAGGGTAAGTATACACATTTTGGTTCTGATCGGTGAAACGGTGTAGATTTGGGCCAAAGGGCCTAAATGCAGAGAATGGGGTGGTCTGTCCGAAATTTCAAGTGGACAGGGTTACCCGCAGGGTTGCAAAGGGTAAGTATACAAATTTTGGTTAGGATCGGTGAAACGGTGTAGATGTTTGCCAAAGGGCCTAAATGCAGGAAATGGGGTGGTCTGTCCGAAATTTTAAGTGGACAGTGTTATTCACAGGGTTACATAGGGTAAGTATACAAATTTTGGTTGAGATCGGTGAAACTGTGTAGATTTGGGCCAAAGGGCCTAAATGCAGGGAATGGGGTGGTCTGTCGGAAATTTCAAGTGGACAGGGTTACCCGCAGGGTTCCGAAGGGTAAGTATACAAATTTTGGTTCGGATCGGTGAAACGGTGTGGATTTGTATACATAACAGACAGACAGACAGACAAACATTGAGCTTTATATATATAGATAGTCAATTGCACAAACCGTTTTAATTTTTCCCTCCCCCCTCTTCTGCACAATACTTGTATTATCATTATGGTATGTTGAAATAAATGATGCTACCTTCTTGTCCATCCCAGGGTGTCGAGCCATACGGGAAATATGGGAATTTTAGTGACCCGGGAAAAATACGGGAATTTTACGGGAAATTTGCACTTGATACGGGAAATCTTGAAAACTCTCATGATGCCTGACTTCTTAACCCCCGAACGCTCGGTAGAGTCCTCCCGCTCAGTCTTCTATTTCGCCTGCAGACCGCTCTTCCACCCGCAATTTGCGCCACCGATAGGGCGCTAAGCGGGATGAGAACCCAGCCAACGTCGAATGCATGCTTTGCCTGGCCGACCGCCGGCCGTACCCTCTCCGCGCTCGTTGCTGATAATGGCATGCAGGAATCAGTCCGCATTGTTATTCAGAGAAGACCTGGGTTTCTCGACAAGAGCAGCCCTTAAAGAAGTTAACAGTTTAAGATATCAGAAATTCCAGACGCGGATGTGCTGCAATTTCACACCAACTGCCGAAAATTGTACATTCGTATCATATGGCTAAAAAAATCAAAGAGAGGTCAACTCTTGCTCACAAGAGACCCGTACTATAAGGTGCGTTCAAAAAGTAACGAGCCGGAGGCTGTAATGCACAAACCGGTGACGACATCGGCTAATCGTGGCGTGTGTAACGAGGTGTGGTTCCGACCAGAGCGTGGAAGGTCACAGCCCGTCGCTAGAGGGCACGCGTGCACATCACGTGATGATACAAAGCGAGCAGCAGCATTGCATCAATCGTCCAAAGCTGCCAGTCGCATTGCAAACAGTGACCTGGAGGCGTCAAACGAAGAGCAAAGAGGTGTTGTTCGGTTTCTGACAGCGAAAGGAGTAGAAGGAATGGACATTCATCGCCAAATGTCACAAGTGTACGGCGAACACTGCATGTCCTTCCGAAGGGTCAAGGCGTGGCACAAGTGCTTCAGGGAAGAACGGGTGTCGTTAGCCGATGATGCCCGGTCTAGGGCACCCTCCTGCATTACCGACGACAACGTCCAGCTTGTTGATGCACTCATTACCCAGGACCGCCGAGTGACAATGAACGCCATAGCCGCCGTGGTCGGATTGAGCGTCGGAAGTGTGCACACCTTCATGAAGGAACGACTGCACTTGCGAAAAGTGTGTGCCCAATGGGTGCCCCACAGTCTTCAACCACACCAGGAAGCATGTCGAATGGCATACTGTCTTGGTCTTGGTTGGACGATTGATGCATGCTGCTACTCGCTTTGTATCGTCACGTGACGTGCACGCGTGCCCTCTAGGGACGGGCTGTGACCTTCCAAGCTCTGGTCTGAACCACACCTCGTTGCACATGCCACGATTAGCCGATGTCTTCACCGGTTTGCGCATTACAGCCTCCGGCTCGTTACTTTTTGAACGCACGTTATATTTCCTGCCTAGACCCTATAGGAGTCGTTGAGACTCAAGTTGGAAGAAGTTAGGATCATCATTGCCCTGAAAATTCTTTGTAATCAGAAGAATTTGTTTTCTGACCCAATGGCTGACCGCATCAAGAGCAGCTACTCCGCACTTTTGAGACTGCCCTCCGTCACTATGCGTTTGAAGCAGTTCGACGGAAAAGAGCCACGGCTCTACATGCTGTGGTCTGAATTAGTGGCTTCAGCACCTTCCTCAGTTCCTGCCAAAAACGATCTCACAAGCTTCGTTAAAATGATACTGATTTTGTATCACAACATTGCAGCTCTAGACAGAGGTTTCTGAACAAGGAGTGCATGATCGTCAATCACAAAGAAGCAATGCATACTGTTCAGGACGCTGTGATGGCAGCTGGTGGAGTAGAAAAGATAACCGTGAGCAAGAGTCCATACTGCACGAAACTCCTACGCCGTGTTCATCATCATCATCATCTTGCACAGTTTCCAGCCACTGGCCGGGTCTGTTTGGAACACAAGCCTCTCCAACGTCTTCTGTCTTCCCACCATCTCTCAGCCTCCACCCTTGTCCAGTCTTCTCCTCTCTTCTTCACGCCTTCTTCCACCCCCTTCAGCCACCTGTCTCTCGGTCTCTTTCCTTCCCACTTCGTCTCGTGTACTCTCCTGGGTATCCTCTTCTCCTCCATTCGTTTTACATGTCCATACCATCTAAGTCTAGATTTCTCTATACCATCCTGTAATGGTTCCTCCTTCATTAATTCTCTGGTCCTCTCATTTCTTATTCTGTCCATCTTTGTAGCTCCAATACTGCTTCTCAAGAACCTCATCTCACTGACCTGTATTTTGCTCTTCTCCCTTCCTTTCATAACCCAGGTCTCTGAGGCATACGTCAGGATAGGGACATAGTACGTCCGATATATGATCTTTTTGCTGTTTTGAGGGACATCCTTGCTCCATAACATGCTTCTCACACTCCTCCGAAATGCTTCTGCCTGCCTCCCCCGCTCATTTATTTCTCTAACGTTTCTTCCATTATCTTGTATCAGGCTTCCCAGATACTTGAAACTCTCCACTTTCTTCAGCTGTTCCCCACCAATTGTTATTCCCTTTGTGGTTCTTTCCTTCTTCCTTGTTGTGATCACCATCACACTCTTATTTATGCTTAATTTCATCCCATATCCTTGTATTATTCCTTCCCACACGTCCAACTGTTCCTGTACCTCCTGCTCCTTGTTTCCCCAAATCATCTGCAAACACCATTGCTTTCATCTTTCCTTCCCCAATTACTTGTGCCACTCGGGTCATTATGTCATCCATCACCACAATGAAAAATAACGGTGACAGTGCACTTCCTTGTTTCAGGCCGTTTCTCTGTTCCAACCAGTCTGATCTCTCTTCTCCCACTTTCACACAGCTCCTGCTTCCCTTGTACATCTCCTTTATCCTCTTTATAGTCCATTTCTCTACTCCTCTATCCTCTAGGGACTTCCATACTTTGTTTCTGCATACACTGTCATATGCTTTCTCAATGTCCAGGAAAGCCATCAGTAGATCTGTTCCATACTCATAGTGCTGTTCTTGTAACTGCCTTGCAGCAAAAATCAAATCCACTGTGGACCTTCCTGCTCTGAAGCCATGTTGTTCTTCCCTCATCCCTCCTTCTATCCTTGTCCTAATTCTCTTTTCCAAAACTTTCTCGAAGATCTTTGCACAATGACTCATCAGTGTTATTCCCCGATAGTTTCTGCAATCTGTTCTACTACCTTTCTTGAAGATCGGGACAATTATTCCTTTTTTCCAGTCCTCTGGGGTCTTCCTTTCCTTCCATGCTGTCCTCATCACTCGGTACAACCACTGTATCTCCACCTCTCCTGCTGCTCTCACCATCTCCACACTCAACTCATCCACACCCGGTGCCTTCCCTCCTTTCATCTTGTTCACTGCATCTACCACTTCTTTCCATGTTAAGTCCTTTTCTGTTTGCAGTTCACCTTCCTCTTCCCCGATTTCTTCCTCCTCACCATCTTTTCCATTTGGGTTCAGAAGTTCTTCAAAATATTCTTTCCACATTTTCTTCAGTTCTTCCCTATTTTCTATCTCTTGTCCCCTTTTGTTCACCATTCTAACATAATCCATAGGATCCTTCCGCCTCTTATTTTTTACCATCCCCTACAGGACATTTTTTGTACCTTCACTATCCTCCTTCATCATCTTTGTCCACTCTTCCATCCATTTTCTTCTCTCCTCAGCCACTACTCTCTTCGCCTCCTTCTTTCTTTCCTGGTACTCTTCCCTTGTCTCGACCGTCCTATTTTGATACCACCTCCTAAAGGCTCTATTACCGGGTGAGTTAGCCGAGGGCGTTGCGGCACGACTGTTGGCAGTCGCTCACATCCGGGAGGCGAGGAGTTTCGAATCCCCCCGCCGGCAACCTTGAAGATGGTCTTCTGTGGTTTCCCATCTTCCTTCCAGGCAAATGCCGGGGTTGGTCCCTAACTATAGGCCACAGCCGCTACCTTCCAACTCCTCGACCCTCCCATCCAACATTCCTTCCCAACGGTACTTGTAGCTCACCCATTGGGTGTCCGTCTCGAAGCAGCTACAAAACTGGCGAGCCGAACATGTCCTCGGACACTCCCGGCACTAAAAGCCATACGCTAAAAAAAAAAGGCTCTATTCTTTTCCCTTACTATATCTTTTGTCTTCTCATTCCACCATGGTGTTTCCTTCCACCTCTTCTTACTACTTGTCCTCCCACATACTGCTTCTGCTGCACCTACTAGTGTGTTCTTAAATCTAGCCCATTCCTCTTCCACCCCTCTTTCTTCATCTGTTGGAATTCCTTCCTTTACCATTTTGAGGTACTCGACCCTTCTATCCCCTTCTTTCAGTTTCCATATCCTTATATGTCTTTCCTGGTTCTCAGTCCCTTTCTTCTCCTTACTCCCTCTCAGGTTCATTACCAGCAATCGATGGTCGCTATCCAGGTTCTCCGATGGTATAACCTTTATGTCCGTGATGTTCTTATTTAGTTCTTTCTCATACAGTATATAGTCGACCACCGACTTCCTGGTCAAGTCATCACTGTACCATGTGATTGTGTGGCTCTCTCTTTTCTTAAACCAGGAGTTCCCAACTAGCAGGCTGTTCCTCTGGCAGAAGTCCAACAGTCTCTTTCCTTTCTCATTTCTTCCGCCCCAACCCTCTGGTCCTAGAACACTCTCATAACCTTGTCTTTCTCTTCCTACATGGGCATTGAGATCTCCCATAACAATCATACTTCTTCCTACCAGCTGCTTCTGCAATTCCTCTTCAAACTCCTCCTTCTCTTCAGAGGCGCAGCCTACTTGTGGAGCATACACTTGCACTATTTCTACGGTCTCTCCCCTCAGTGCTACTTTCACTTTCATCATCCTATCACTTATTCTCCTCACTTCTTCTTTTAAACCATCTCGTACTACTACTCCCACTCCATTCCTCTTTCCCTCTTCGTTCCCACTCCAGTACAGTCTATAGCCTTTTCTCAGTTTTTTCCTTCCTTCCCCCTTCCACTTTGTTTCTGCCAATCCCAATAAATCCAACTTCCTTCTTTCCATCATATCCACTATCTCCTCCACCTTCCCCGTCAGCGTTCTTAGGTTTAAAGTTTCAAATCTTAGTCCGTGTGTACAGCCGTGTTGTCGTTTATTAAATCCATCATGTCCGAGGCTCGTTCCATTTTTGGAAGCATTTGGTTTCATCCACTACTGGCTTGCTGGGCCTATCGTAGCTTCACCAGAGTCCCGTTAGCCATCACTTTTCAGGGCTCCTGTAGGACCTTCACAGCTACCGTAACGGTCCCGAGGCACATGAAGTCCCCACTGTACTTCGCCCCTACAGGCGATTCTCTACTTTGTGCCGTTGCCCGTCTCCCACGACGTGGACGAGGGGTTGGTCTTATGGGAGACCGTGTTCAAGGAAGCAAAACAGGTGCAAAGCGACGGCTAAGGTGGCAGTTGAAAGAAAAGCCACGAAAGATCTCCAGGAATTGGAAAAAAATAGTACTGTCAAAAGAACTTAATTTTGTGCTGTGTTTAACTGAAGTTCCTAGTAACAATCTTGTATTTGTCAAAGTGACTTATTTAATTTCGTTTTGCATTATTTTGTTTTCTATTATCTACTGTGATAAAATAAATCTAAATTAAAAAGTATTTGCGGCATGTCGCGTGTGGAATGTTACTGTTTTTAGCCTTTCCATGGTCTTCTTTCGCAGGGGAGATGCACTTACCAAATTGGTTTAAAGTCCGTGCAAACACTCAATGCAAATGCGTCACACATGCATAAATTTCAAAAACTACAAACAATATCTCACAGCTCTCTGACATTTTACTATAACACCCGTCACCAACATGTGTCTACAATACACCACACAAGTGACAGAATTCTTCTCGTATGGGCAGGCATTGTTTCAGTCGCTTATCAACCACTGCCTGTGTCGGATTTCCTTTCATTGTCATTGTTTCTTTACTTTCACTTCGCCGAAGTTCGACCCGAGGACTGGATACATTCCGTACAGCATGTGCAGAAAGAAATACTGGAGGCGATCTGGATATCGCGGTGGATGAAATGGCTATTAACCTTGGTAATTCATCAAGCTCTGACGAAGACAATGATGGTGGTGATGATGATAGGGACAGGGAAGGGATGGAGGGTGTCAAAGAAATCCTTGCCAAGTGACTGAGGATAAGTTATTTATTGGTGTCAGTTCGCTTGCGTCAATCGATAATAGAGCACAGGCTATTGTTTCCCGTCATAGTGTTCAAAATACCGTCTGTCATTCAATAGCCTACAACTTGACAATATAAAACCACGGCAATAATATCGCCACAGAACGGCTTGTTTGACTGCTCAGTGCCAAATATATCCTTACCTTAACTTTACTTTTGTATTATCACGAAAGCTAATATTAACCGTAGAGAATCGCGATTCAGTGTGTGTGCATGGTGTTATCTGTCAACTACTGTAGTAAGCTGTGAACGACCTCCGCTCAGACTCCTGTTTCATGTTAAAGGATGTCATTGCATGGTGTGTGTTTCTATATTCATTAGCTGCAGAGTGTTTGCCCTTTTTGTCGTATTTATTGAATTGAATACTGATGATAAAGGTATCATAGCTTCCGGTGTGTAGTTTATTTATTCATCTAAAAGTATCGTATTTCTCTGTTTGAATGTCCTCGGCGTTGACTCAGGATCGTCTTTTAAAATATATTACGTATACCGGCAATTGTACATAAATAATGTCTGAAGTGTAGCTCTGTGTATTATTCGAATCAGTTGATTTACAACAACACTAAAAAGCAGCAACACAGCTCAGCTGTTCCAAGCTCCCGACATATCCTTTGCGTTGTTTCCTTCGAAATACAGGGTGTAGTTGAGAAGCATGCTCAGAATTATTGCCGTGTGGCGGTTGAACGTAGGGTCTTGTTATGTGGCGACCGTGGGTTGCGGAGAGGAAAAGCGGGGCATAGTGACAGGAAGGCTGTCTGTACCAAATTCATGGGGTTAGCAATACTGTATTTGCCCCATAACTTACGCGTGTAATAGCGGACGACCTCCAATTTTACTATAAAAGTCGTGATCTAAAAAGGGATAGTGGGTAGGTAACATCTTATTACTACATGACCCCCAGGATTATTATTCATTATTACAAAGGGTACTTGACTATTTTCTGTAGTGTAGGAAATTGTTTCGCCTTGTTCCGGTCTCCTATAGAGCTTACATTTTCTTTCGATCTTACATTTGCCATTGGACTCGCCACTGGCGTATGGTTATGCATTACCATTTTCTGGTTTAGTAGTCAGGTAATGGAAGCAATGGGAACTGTGTACTACAATTTTCCTTGCATGTAACGAAGCAAATTATTGTTGTTAAGAGAACGTAAAATGCACCAAGAATATGATCATCCGCTGTGTGCAGTGAGAAAGCTCTGCATGTGTTCATTCCTTATGTATTAATGATGCGAAATGTCAGCTAACATTGTGCCACATACAACACACATAGAATCTAAATGTTGCACATTTTCCCGTAAATTACAGCAGTTTATGTTTGAATTGCTTATAAGATCGTGACAAAGAAAGTGTTTCTCCAATTGGATGATTGTATTTAACTGTATGGACGTCGTATAATCTTGGCGAGGTGTATTTTTTTCACGGAGCAACTTTACACCATAGTAGGCACGCAGCTTTTTGTATTTAGTTTTCTGGCATCTTTTTTTATATTATTGACAAACATATTTCTAAATGCAGACAGTTCATACCTCCATTAGGATTCGGATTCCATAATTCATGCAAAATGAGGTTCGTTCGTTTGTGAAATTGAGGTCATAACCCCCGTAACCTTTCAGTGATTACCGTATGGTACTTTACGTAGACTAGGGTGAAGATGTAAATGAGCATTTTAAAAAGAATTGTCGCCAGTTGTTTGGTTTATTAACTTACTGTAATATTTTCCATACATACTGAAAACTAGGCACGGTTGGATTTTAAGGTGGAACCGCATGTGCTATCAAATATCGCTTTCTTGCAATACCTGGAATATGTATAGAATTAAAACATGATTATTGGTTAAATGAGTGTTGAAGATAGGCAATTATAATGATTAAATAAATATTAAAGAAGAAACGATGCGTTGTTAGTAAATATTAGGCCTACCGGTACGGCGAATAGCCTATAACTCGTAGCTTCCGTCACAATTTAGAATTTAAACAAGTCACGTTAATGCATAATATACTAATATAACAACCGGATAGCAAATTATAATAGTCTAATATTCTCACATATAACATATTTAATTTGCACCAATTTAATTGTTGTAGCCTAAGATATGTTAGACCACTGCCGTTTGATATGTGCAAATCGCACACTTTGTAGGCAAGCTGTTTGTTATGGTCGTCTCTGATGCGAAGGTTTACTAATTACTCTCTTAGGAGACACTTGTCTTTGGAATATTCATGAAAGGCCAAACCTCCAGTTCTTATTTCATAAGTTGAACGCCTAAAAACAAAACCACAATCCGAAATAATGAAGAAGATAATCGCGAACGAACGATTCACTGCCAATGAAAATCAAATGGAGATTCGCGGACCGGAAGTTCATTATGCATAAGCTTCGGTGTCATTTTAACTCGTGGAAGCTCTATACGGTTACGGTAACATACAGTTCAGTCACTTCCCGTAAACATTTATTATGTGACACTTATATTCTCTACTCTCTCAACCCTCCTCAGTAAAACAGTCATTTATATCAGCTCTCCTCAGATAAATGGTATCTGCGAGAGAACTCGCGCGCGCTTTGCTCACGCTACGGATTAGACCTAAATCTCGCCATCACCCATGGGCTGCGGAAGTATCTAGAAAAATGCAGTTACACTTACGCCAGACAATCTTGATTCGCGCTTTAAGATTCATTTTTCAACCATTCGGTATGCGAACTCTAAGTCTTAGAGAGTTTTAAAATATACAGGAATTTGGTGGATTTTCATACTGGAAATACGGGAATTTGAAAAAAAGTCATCGCTCGACACCCTGCATCCATTTCACAACAGATACAGGTCCTGCATGCTGAGCTACAATATCACCTTTTTTCAGCTTTGTGTCTTTCACTTTCTTTGATACGTGCTTTCTATTTAGTCGCATTGTGCTTACACAATCTGTTTTATTGTCTTTCAAGTCTTTGGCTAACTGTGGGCTGTTATAAAAATTGTCCATCCATAATGTGTGGCCGCGATGAAGTAGAGGTTCTACTAGGTTCATAACAATTGCAGTGATCTTAGATGTATTAGACGAAAGGAAAGAAGAACTAAAAATTGTCTTTTCCTGTGTATACCATGAATGACCATAAATATCCGGGTTTGGATTCACAGAGTTAATATGTTTTTATGCCAAACTGCGAAGCCTTCAGAGGAATATACTGCTTGAATGACAGTCTGCCTTTCCACAACGTGAGGGATTCATCTATTGCAATGTTTTGATCAGGGAGATACATGGACTTGAATTTTGATTGAGATGGTCTATAACGGTGAAATTTTGAAGAATTTCATTGGACCCTGAAAAAGGGGTTTGGTGGGATTGTCAGTAAAATGTAAAAATCTTGTAATAATTTCAAATCTATCAAGTGAGATGACAGAATTAAATATGGTAGTGGCTAGTAAACCTCTTTTTGAGAAATAGGACCTCAGTGTGGGTTTTTGAACAATGCTTATCAGCATATATAGTGCAAAAACTACGTACATTTCTTCGACGGTAATGGGAACCCATTCATTTACCCTTGACCTGACAGGAAAGGCATACCATGTTGCCATCATGTGCTGCTTAGCATAGATATTTGTCTGTTCCACTATCATACTCACGAATTCACACGTAAAAAATAACTGAAATATTGCCACAGGATCCAAACAATTCCTCAAAGCTTCTTGCGGCCCGTAATTTCCTGTAAACACTTTCCAACTCATCATTCACTAAAACTTCACTAATATCGGAATCCGCAAACCCAAGCACACATTTAGCCGCCATTATCTAAACACAACACACAACAAAAATCTCGCTCTTTGCAATCAGATTTATCTCATGTGATCGATGCAAAATCTATATATTTTTACTCGAGACGAAAGATCAAAGCTTCCTCTATCAATATAACACAGCAAAATAGTAATAGTTACGAAACTATGCATGAGATGGAAGCACAAAGCAAGCACTGCAACATGCATGCGACAGAGTGCGGCAAGGTCATGACGTGCAGTTCACGGCACTCCACGCTGAGTGGTTAACAGTATGACATCGATAAGATAAAATAAAATAATTTAAAGTTTTTAAATTTATCTCTTGAATGACAGTCTAGAAATATCCTTTTTATTCACATAGTTCCTTCTCTTGAAAAACGGAGAGGTATCCGAATGACCTCCCCATGTTTAATGCACACGCTAAGCTTTTGTCTCTCGATTTTCGAGACATGTAATTCTCAATTTGACGATCCGATTTGGAATGATTATCACACCAGCTGTTCGTGTTTACGCCTGCTCAAGTCCAATCAGGTGCGCCACCACAAAGTCTTGTAGAAAGAAAACTAGCAATGGGACAATTGCTCCAGGCACACTAGCACAGAAAATTTCGCTGAATAGCAATTTTGACGGAACTTCCCTTGCTAACTAAACACGAGGCAAGGTCAACACGTGTGAAACAGGCTGCCACAAAAGTTGGTTATCAAATTGTTGCACAATATTGAGAAATTGGGTAAATTGACACATTTTAGTTATAGAATGTTCTTTTTGGGGGAAAAGGGAAGTTCTATATTTTATTTGCAGGATTTCCGGGACAAATAATGTCCTGAATATGCCGTGGTTGGTTGTACCACCGGTACATCAGGTAGGGACTGCAGATTATCAATTTCAAGTCGTTCGTAATTTTTGCTACCAAATGCTACCTTCAACGACACCTAGTTGTGAACGTGGCTACTAGATGGCACCGCAACCAGCACCTGGCGATGAACGTTGGAACTTAAAGAGCGTTAATCAAATATTATAGTCATTGTTTGTAATTACAATTGCATATTTTTTAAATCACAGGAAAATACCAAGGTACACAATGATAAAACATTACAAGAAGGGTAGTAACTTTGAGAAAGAACCATTACACCTACCCATCATTGTGTTCATCCTTTCTCCTTGTTTTTACCCTTCTTTCCCTGTCTTTTGTATGTTGTGTTTTTATTCATTTCAAGATAACCGTGTGATAAACATGTAGAGTATAAGTTACATTGAGATTTTGTGTATCTTCTGTTTTAAAATACTGTTATCTGTTTCAGCTCGCCACCTATTGCTAATCCATGGTTCAAGTGCCAGGCAACATCCCCAAGCTCTCCAAAGCAAGTTAGTGAAGGAGCAGTTAATTTTGTGGATATTGTGGCTGACGAAAGGAAGCAACGTGAAAATTGGACGAAGATGAGAGCCAAACCATTGGAACTAACTCAGGTATGTGTACAAAGCTTTTTTTTTTTTTTTTTTAAGTACCGCTTTAAAATGTGGCCACTGCAGTGCTGCGGTCATCGTTTGACGCATACGTGCTCATTGCATTCATCTCTTGGCTAGCCACAAATGCCATTACGAAAGCCTTCGTACATATTTATGTTTCGTTGTGTCTACTATATTGAAAATGCCTCTGACAAATTAACAGTCCCGCCAAGTTTGAAGTATGTGCTGTGCTTCCTTTCCTACATGCAAAATATGTGAAAGTAGTTGAAATTCATCGGCAGATTAGTGAAGTGTATGGTGAAAACACCTTGAGTGAAGGAATAGTAAGAAAATGGGTTTAGAGCAGCGGTGCTCACCTACGGCCTGTGGACCAGATTTGGCCCACGAAGGCATTTTATGTGGCCCCTGGCAGAGTTTTTATGTGTTTTAACCCTCTTAGTGCCACGGGCCGATCAGATCAGCCCTCGCTGCTTGCGCCAACGCCGATTGAATCGGCGCACTGTTTGTCTTATATTTGTAGATTTCTGTAGGCATATGTCGGTGATTATTTCATACTGTTGGAAAGGTGAGATTCCAAGCTTGCCTGTGCGGTGTCTACTTTTTTCCTTCGAAGTCCGTTACGTGATAGGTTTGAGTTTGTATTCACGCCTTCCCTTAGCGCTCCCCTAATGACGCACATTCCTGCCAAAATTGAGGTGCAGTTGTTTTCTTCTTGTTGAAGTTTTCTGCCTACATATGTATCTAAGGTGAGAGCCAAACCATTGGAACTAACTCAGGTATGTGTACGGAGCGTGTACAGCTGGAAATGTAGTGTTTCTTCGAATATGACTCTTAGGTGTCCTTAATTTAGACTCAAAATTGATTTTTTTACTTCAATAATTATCAGAATAACCTCCATTAAAATGGTTTTGATGCAGTATTTACTTTTACGAACATAATGTATGAAAGAATGAGGTATTGGTTATAAAACAAAGCTAAAATAATGATTCTATCGTTGAAAATGTGTGTATAATAAATATGATGAAGTGTTACGGAAGGAAAGGATTTCAAATTTAATGAAAAGTCCCACCGCGCAAAAACAAATGTTCATGAAACAGATCGAGGAAAATATAGCTGCAGTCCATGCTAGTTATATAGTTGCAAATTTACTAGCCAAGAAAGGGAAACAATTTTCTGGTGGGGAGTTTGTTAAGAACTGTGTACTTTCTGTAAAAGAAATGTGTCCTGAAAAAGAACAACTTATAAATTCGGTCAGCTTATCGCGAAGCACAATGACGAAGAACAGAACTACTAATTTATGCTCACTACTGTGTGAGAAGTATGGTCCAGAAAACGAGGAGAGACAGAGTGAGAAATGAAGGTATACGTAAAGAACTGGGAGTACAGAAACTAAATGACAAACTGGAGCAAAACAGATTGAGATGGTTTGGACTTGTCAAAGGGATGAATGAAGTAAGGCTACCAAGACGAGCACTGGAACGACAGATGACGGGGAAGAGAGGACGAGGAAGACCAAGAATGCGTTGGATGGACTCGGTGTAATACAGTGGAATCTCGTTAGTACGTTTTTCAAGGGACTGAAAAATTTGGACGTCATATGCGGGAAAACGTACTACCGAAAAACGCCATACTGCATTTACAACGTATAAGAAAGAACGCGGCGTATATATGGACGTCAAATCGCCGACCTTAGTAAGTGATTGTATGCACTACTACAGTCACGACATAAACGTAGGTTATCAGTAACTTACACGGAATAAATAACATAAAAATGAATTACTGTACCTCTACACTACAGTATAATACAGGGTCTTTATTTCTGCTTAGCAAGGACATTCTCGCGCTCCGCCAGTGACGGCTCAGTTACCGGCGACCAAGCACGCATATGTTTGAAGCACGGGCTTGCTTGAACCACTTCAATAAAGAGCTTTCTAGTTGAGGAAACTGTCCCTCTCGCACACGTTTCCTTTTGCCACTCATTCCTTCTTCAAATGCAAGTTCGATTTCCTTCCTTTTGCCGAGAATCGTGTTCAGTGTAGACGGAGGAATGTTCCACTTTCGCGCTATATCCACACGCTTCATGTGAGGATTGCATTCCACGTCACGAATGTATTTCATCTTCTCATCATTAGTTATCTGCCGTACTTTCTTCTTATCCATTATGAAACACGCAATAAAATAGGTCATAACTGGACGTGAACACTAAGAACTAGAAGACAATAGTGCGGAATACGAAGACAATAATGCGCCTACGTGAGAAATAAACAAAGGGAAAGGGGTGGAGGGCAGCGGGAGAGAGACAAGTCACCTGTGTTGCGTCATAGCTATAGCCACTTCTACGCCGTCAAACACAATAAAATCATCTACACTGTCAATAACTAGCAGAGAATATGCGGCAATATCGCATCGTGTTTCCCAGAAGCCGAATTTTATAATGAAATAAGAATAAAATACGGCTCACTAACAAATAGTTCAACGGAAATTTGCTCGTTGTAAGCGGGAATAGAGAATGTATTAGGGATATATCAACATGAATTTAGTAGGATAGGGACTTGAGAAAGGGCAGCGGGAGAGAGACACGTCACCTGTGTTGCGTCATAGCTATAGCCGCTTCTACGCCGTCAAACACAATGAAATCATCTACACTGTCAATAACTAGCAGAGAATATGAGGAAATATCGCGTCGTGTTTTCCAGAAGCCGAATTTTATAATGAAATAAGAATAAAATACGGTTCACTAACAAATAGTCAACGGAAATTTGATCGTCGTAAGCGGGAATAGAGAACGTATTAAGGGGATATATCAACATGTATTTTGTAGAATTGGGACTGGGACTTGAGAAAATCATTGCGCTAAACGGGAAAACGTCATAACCGAGAACGTGCTAACGAGATTCCACTGTATAGCATTAGGAAACGGAACCTGGATTGGAACACCATGTCGGAAGAGGAATGGTGGAACGACAGAACAAAGTGGAGAGGAACCATATTTGCCCCCTCCCAGTGTCAGCTGGAAAAGGGGAAATGAAGAAGAAGATGATGATGACTGTGTGAGAAATCAAAATCATTCGAGTGCTTTTCGTTGGCTATGGATGAAAGTAATGACATCAGTGATAACAGCACAATGTTCAATTTTTATTCATGCTGGCAAAATTGTTATCGGCCCCTAATTGTTTGGGTGATCGTGAAGTTGATAATGAAATGGAAACTATAGGCCTAACTAAAACTAACTACTAACTTATATATAGTAGAAGAAGAAATGAAAAAAATTGAGATTAAGCCACTATCCCCTCAGCCGTTAATCATACAAATCACGTAGACAGGCCAATCTTCTTCCTAGAAGCATTGCTCTGAAACATGGCCTGCACGCAAAACGCACACACACAGGCTTGACGTCACGGAAATGAAAATGCTCAGGTGGATCAGTGGAGTGACTAAGCGTGATAGAGTGGAAAATGTCAAAATAAGAGGAACATTGAAGGTTGTGGAAATATCTAAGAAGATACAAGAAAAGCGACTTCAATGGTACGGGTATGTGAGAAGAAGGGAGGAATCCTACGTGGGGAGGAAGATGCTAGACATGCAAATACAGGGAGTGAGAATGCGAGGCAGACCTAAACGAAGATGGATGGATTGTTTACAGGAGGACCTCAGAGAAAAACAGTTGTCAGAAGAGGATGTGCATGACCGGGCTAAATGGAGGAGAGCTGTCAGAAACATCGACCCCACATAGGAGTGGGAATGATGTAAAGAGAAAGAAGAAAGATTGATTGTCATTAGGGTAATGTAATTTATCCTAGTGAGTTACGCTGCTGTAGTCGTGGTAATATTTTAAAATGCTTCTTTCATCTTTGTGAAAAAATAAGCTCATTTATAAACATGAAACAGAAGGAAGTGGCAGAATTTTGGGACAAAAACTGGATGTGGGATTTAGCAATACTCGCAGATTTAACGCAACATTTACGTATTTTGAATAAGGGATTACAAGGGAAAAGTGTGCTTTTAAATGAAGTGTATGAACCTGGTTATGTGTTAAAGAGTTCCACAATAAATCAAAATTATTTCAACAGCAATTAGATAAGGGCATGTTCCCAAACTTTTCATGTTGTCCTGAGCTTCAAGAAGCAAACTCAAACAGTTCAGTACCTTATGATCGCTTTATTAAGTTGATTGACTTATTGAAGGATGAGTTTGAAAACAGATTTGAAGACTTTTCTGCAAGTGCGGAGAAAATTAATTTGTTCGAAAATTCATTTGCAGTTGACGTCAGTGTTGCACCTGTGCAACTACAGTTCGAATTAATTGAACTTCAGTGTTCCTATTTAAGGGACAAGTTCACACAGGTAAATCTTATTAACTTTTAAAGGTGCTTCGTAATGAAAATTTTCTGGATTTCTCTAAATTTACGAGAGAAATACTTGAGGGCGTTTGGAAGTGCTTACATTTGTTAGAATTGTTGGCAGATGCATTCTCTTTGGGTCTTTTGTGGGTGCTGCCAGCTGTGTATAATTTTTGTGTGTTCTTCCCTTTTTTCTTTTCATCTGCCTGCACTTGCCTGTTATTGTGTTTGTTTCTTTCCTTCTTTTCCTGTCCAGTGATTCATTTTTTTCTCTATAGATTTACCTAAATAACTTATGCTGTTCTTTCAGCAGTTTATTGTGTAAGTCGTAATATACCACAGTAAGCAGGTATAGGCATGAATTTTTCCACATTGGTGGATCATGTGTGTTACAGCGTGTGTAGTAATTTCATAGCTTCTATGCCACTGGATAAAGGCCCTGTATCTGTCAAGTACTGTGTGTCTGTTGATGAGCAACAACATGCCCACATTAAAACATGTCACGCACAGGCGTCTTCTAAACAACGAAGGAAGGATACAAAATCTATTCGCCAATTAATCACAAGTCCTGCGGCGATCGGGGAGTTGTGACGGGAGCAGGATTGTGTTGTCTGGGAGCTCCTAGTGGTGAACCGGCACGTAGGCGACGAATGTGTGATCTTCGCTTTGCTTGAGGATGGGCTGTTGAGCAATTCGTATGCTGCATTCGTGACTAAGCAGGCCTGTTTAGGATCCACTCTGCTTACCCTGAATGGGGAGGGGGCTAAAAAAGGTGCCCTAAAAATAGTCAGCCTAATATCACCCGACTGGATAACAGCGTTCAGAGGGTACACCACAAGCGGTCGAACCACAATGAAAATTAATTTTGCTACATGGAATGTCCGTACTTTGATGGACAATGACACACATAATCGACCACAAAGGCGAACGGCAATTGTTGCCCGTGAGCTGAAAAGATTCAACTTTCATATTGCCGCACTCAGCGAAACAAGGTTAGCCAATGAAGGACAACTGAAGGAACATGGAGGTGGCTACACTTTCTTCTGGAAAGGGAAAGACACTGAAGATCAACGTATTCATGGAGTTGGCTTTGCCATTAAGAACGAGCTTGTCAACCTTCTCGATGAACTTCCGCATGGTATAAATGAAAGGCTTATGACACTACGACTAAAGTTAAAAAACAGCCGACGAGCGACTGTAATTAGTGCATATGCTCCAACTCTCACCTCTGATGATGAACAGAAGGAAGTATTTTACTCTCAACTTGATGTGATCTTGAAGGATATACCGCAATCTGATAAAATCATCCTCCTAGGAGACTTCAATGCTCGCGTTGGAAGAGACTCAGCATTATGGGCTGATGTTATTGGAAAAGATGGTGTTGGGAAATGCAATTCTAATGGGACACTCCTTTTATCCAAGTGTTCTGAACATAGCCTCGTAATCACAAACACACTATTCCGACAGAAGGACAAATTTAAGACTTCATGGCAGCATCCTAGATCAAAACACTGGCACCTACTTGATTACGTGATTGTGTGAGCAAGAGACAAGCGTGACGTACTACTCACAAGGGCTCTAACAAGTGCTGATGACTGCTGGACGGATCATCGATTAATAAGATCTGTAATGACTACAAATTCTCCAAAAACGCAGAAAACAGAGAAAGCACGTCAGGCGCAGGGTGAACACCGAACGTTTACAAAACGTTACTGCTAAAAGGAAGTTTCATGAACTTCTGAATTAAAAGTTACCAGATAATTACCCTGAAAAGGTTGAGGAATATTGGCAAACAGTCAAGTCTGCTATACTCTCAGCGTGTGAAGAATCGATTGGTTTCGTCAAGATGAGGCATGCTGACTGGTTTGATGAGAATGATGCAGAAATCCAGAATCTTATTGATAAGAAGAGGAAAGCATTCCATGCATGGCAAGCCAATCCAACTTCTATCTCCAAACAGCAACTGTATAAAGATGCAAAGGCTGAAGTGCAAAGGAAAACTCGGGTCTTGAAAAATCAATGGTGGATCTCCAAATCCCGTGAAATGCAGCATCTAGCCGAAACGAATAATACTCATGCTTTCTTCAAAGCAACAAGAACTATATATGGGCCACATTATCATGGTTTGAATCCTCTGCAGTCTAAAGATGGCACGGAACTTCTTAGAGACACAAACTCCATTAATTCCCGTTGGAAAGAACATTTTGAAGAGCTACTCAACAGTGACACACAGGTTGATAATAACATTTTCACCCGACTTCATCAGAGACCTCCTAAAGACCACCTTGATGATCCTCCGCCTCTATCAGAAATTGAATCTGCCATCAATCAGCTCAAAAACAATAAAGCATCAGGCATGGATGGGATTCCTGCTGAGCTCTTTAAAGTAGGGAATACTACTCTAGTAAGAACATTTTGAAGAGCTACTCAACAGTGACACACAGGTTGATAATAACATTTTCACCCGACTTCATCAGAGACCTCCTAAAGACCACCTTGATGATCCTCCGCCTCTATCAGAAATTGAATCTGCCATCAATCAGCTCAAAAACAATAAAGCATCAGGCATGGATGGGATTCCTGCTGAGCTCTTTAAAGTAGGGAATACTACTCTAGTTCATCACATACACCAACTCATACTTAAAATATGGACTACCATTACCATACCTAAAGACCTAAGGGATGCCTTGATAATAACCATCTTTAAGAAAGGTGATAGGGCACAATGTGGTAATTATCGAGGTATATCGTTGCTTTCTGTTGCTGGTAAAATCCTGGCCAACGTCTTATCCAACCGTTTGAAGCCTTTGGCCGAAGAAATACTGCCTGAAACTCAGTGTGGCTTTCGACCTAATCGAAGCACAACTGATATGATCTTCTGTGCTAGGCAGATGCAGGAGAAATCCAGAGAACAAGGACGCCCTCTATATATGGCTTTCATAGATATTGTTAAAGCATTTGATTCGGTCAATCGAGAAATGCTATGGAGGATTCTTGCCACACTTGGCTGCCCCCCAAAATTCATTCAAATTCTTCGATTACTACATGATGATATGAATGGCACGGTCCTTAACAGCAATGGCCCTGGAGAGCCATTTAAGATTACAACGGGTGTCAAACAGGGATGTGTGATTGCCCCCACACTCTTTTCAATATATGTTAGTGTTGTACTAAATTTGGTCCAAGAAAAGATTCCAAAGGGTGTAGAAATTATATCCAGGACAGATGGAGGTTTATTCAATCTCAACAGATTACGTGCAAAAACTAAAGTGTCAGCTACATCCGTTCTTGATCTCCAGTATGCTGATGACAATGTCATCTTAGCAAATTCAGATGAAGATCTTCAAACCACCCTGAATGTGTTCAATGAGGCATACAGAAGCATTGGTCTGGACATAAACACCAATAAAACACAGATTCTCCATCAGCCTACATCACATGACAGGGCTACTGCTCCTGCTATCATGATTGATGGACATAAACTAAAGAATATAGATCATTTTCCCTATTTGGGTAGTCACCTATCAACAAATGCGAACATTGACGCTGAGATTCGACACCGCCTCCAATGTGCCAGTGCAGCCTTTGGTCGTTTGCTCGTTCGCGTGTTTGACAACCACGACATTAGCATTCTAACAAAATTATACGTTTATCAAGCTGTTGTAGTTCCCACTCTGCTTTATGGCTGCGAAACCTGGGTTACTTACAGAAGACACCTCGTATCTTTAGAAAAATACCATCAACGATGCCTTAGGAGAATTCTTGGTATTAAATGGCAAGACCGGCGCACTAACACAAGTGTTTTAGAGGAAGCTAGCACTATTAGTATAGAGGCTCTCATTATAAAACACCAACTTCGATGGACAGGACATGTAGTTCGCATGCCTGAGTCCCGCCTCCCAAAACAAATCTTATATTGCCAGCTGAATGTCGGTCAGAGAAAGCAGGGTGGGCAACAAAAACGCTACAAAGATGTTCTGAAGACCAACTTGAAGAAATGTCAAATTGATACAGGTAACTGGGAGGCTGTCGCATCCGACCGATCAGAGTGGCGCCGCAACGTCCATCAAGGCCACTTGTACTTCGAACAAGAGAGAAGAAGGCTTCTGGCTGAAAAAAGAAATGCCAGGAAAGAGCGCATGATTCGCAGAATGATCAACCCCCAAGATCCATTGGCTGCTCAAGACCTTGTGTGCCAATATTGTGGAAGAGTCTGAGGTTCTCGGATCGGACTGTACAGTCACCAAAGAACTCACGCAATATGATTAGGCCTAATGTTGGATTACAGCGAAGATTTACATAAATGTAACTTGGAAGACAATCATACTCGTATCACGAGTGATAGCCTAAATAATAATAAAGTAATTTCCAGATCATGAGGTGCTAAAGAACCTGTTTCATGCTCTGGAATGACTACGTAAATTTCATTACTTTCACATCCAAGTCCCCTGAAGAGGTTAGTTAAAAAGAAAAAAAAACATTTCTCTGTGTCCTCATTAAATCGAAGCTGATGACGAGTTAAGCAAACCATGCATAAGACTTCGCAGTCTATCTTATTGATGTCGACGCATCTGAGCTGTAGTCGTCAATAATGCACTAATACCCCGGTTAGTTGGCACGGTTGAGATCTGGATTTTGTCTGATTTGGATAATGACCAATACTTATAGACTTAATTTGTCACTAGTACATGTTTAGATGTCCCGTCATGAAACAGCAGGATAATTGAGTAAAACAGCACAACATCGCTATGTTCCGCCAACTTTAAATCCAAGTGTTATAGCAGAAATTTATAGTTGTTTTCTTCCCCCCAGTTTTGGAGTATTTCAGTTATTCTGTTTATAGAATTCAGCATGCTAAATGTATATTCTTAATTTAATAAAAAGCCTGAAAAGATATGTAGACAAGGCCTACTCTGGGTGTGGGGGGAAAAAATGTATGCATAGGTCTAGGATATTTATTGAATAGGGGACGTGGTGGCGCTGAGGTCAAGCTGCGTGCTTCTCACCAAGGCAGATGGGTTCGAATCCCTGTCAATGCATGTGAGATTTTCGAAGAGAAATGCCATGTCCTGTGGTTCAGATTCCACGTAAAAGGGAGGTCCTGTTGTTCAAGAAGCAAGGTGGACGGTCACATAAAACTACAAGCTTCCTTCCTTTTTTATTTATTGTTCATCCAGAGACATTTGGTCCTGCTGAACCCCTTTTATGACAAATATATGCCTTTATTATTCGTCTTCGATGACTTTCCCTGATGCTAAGAATTTCTCAGTGTTTAAATACTAGTATGTTTGTTCTCCTTCCGTCATTTTGTGTCTCGATCTTCATTTATTTGATATCAACCAACATAAATACAATCATCATGGCCAACAATAGATAAGTCTCCCTTTCAAAACACAAGACAATATAAAATGGCCATCACTTCCACTTCCTATTTCACTCACATAATGTAGGAGAATAGAACACTCCGATGATCGCAATGGCCAGGAACGAGATTATCTAGTTGTGGGAACAGGATCAGCTGATGTTGTTTGGAGGACAATTAATCTAGATTTTGAATTCTTGTTGCGTTTACACGTTCCAACTTAATCTGGATCAGGGCCTAATCAGGGTACAACAATACAGATAAGGGTATTTTGGCTGTTTACAGTTGGAGGATCGGGCCATAGAAGACCTCCTCACATTCTACAATGCATCTGGTGCTACTGATGAGCGAATCACTGTCCGCCGTGTTGTGACCGGAGTTGTGGCTACACCTACTTGGATCACCTCACATCATTGATGTACTTGCGACCAGAGATATACAAATACTGTTCCTGATGAAATATGATACTTTTTTAGGCAGAGTATTTACTGGAAAACTTTTTTTAATGAGTTATTAAATACTGACACGATATGTTTAACAATTTTTGAGACCCTGGAATACTAGCAGTATATTGTGTAATTTTGAAATACTATATCTTTTTATAGTCGATACAGTTAAGGAGATGTGCTTATATAAGTTTTCTGCTACTCCCTTTTGCTCTTTTGCTATGGTAAATGGTACCTTTGCTATTGTATTTGTTAGGATCATTTTCCTTTCCTTCAAACTGTAATGTATATTCATTATTATTATTATTATTATTATTTCTTCTTTAATCGTATCGGCCAACTAAGGACCACGTTATTTCAACTGGCTTCTCTGGGCTTTGATGTTTGCCCAGTGTTCCTTCATACGTTGCCGGTGTTGCTCTTTTCTTTCTTCCGTCCACATCTTTCCCGTCTTCAACTTCGGTTTTTCTTGAAAACCCTGGTGGTCGTGTAGTTTCTTCCTGAGGGGATTGCGTTCTTGAATATCCTCACAGGTAATTTCCATCTCTTGCAGGTCACTTTCCACCTCTTCGAACCAGGCTGGCTTGGTCTTCTTATTTTTAAAATAGTTAAAGATCCGGTTCGTCAATCGTGTGGGTTTCATTCTAAGCAAGTGGCCATAAAATGCAATCCTCCTTTTCCTCATTACATCAGAGATCTTCTGGACATGAATATACAGCTCATAGTTATGCCGTCGTCTATATTCACCGTTGTCTTTAATCGGGCCAAGAATTTTCCTCAAGATCTTTCTTTCCTTGATCTCCAATTTTTCTACCAGGCCTTTCTTGTTCATGGTGAGGCATTCCGCTGCGTACAGAGCCTCTGGTCGTATGACAGTGCAATAATGCCTAAGTTTTGCGTTCAGGGATATTGACTTTTTGTTGTAAACGTCCTTGGTGAGTTGGTACGCCATTTCCATTTTGTTCATGCGCGAAGTGAAGGTTTCTTTCTCACATTATTATTATTATTATTATTATTACTATTATTATTTAAAATGTTTGGTTGTCAATCAAATAACATTTTATTTTAATAATTGTAGTCTTAACACTTTTTCCTTTTTCTTGAGATGAGTGTACTTGATCACTTCATATCAAGTAGTACTTACATTATTAAACTTCAACATTGTTTTGTCTTGTACTCTTGTGTATGTATGTATGTATATATATGTTCTATGTTGATTCTATGTTGTGTAAAAGAAATATACAGGATATTTAAACAAATTTAATACAGATTTCACTACAAGGGGAACCAAATCAGATAGAGTGCACAATAACAGAATGTTCATTATGTAAAATTAAAGTTTTACAAAGAATTGTGAAATGTCTGATTGTTTTGAAGAGTTTCGGGGTGTTTTTTTTTTTTTTTTTTTTTTTTTTTTTTTTCAAGTTAGAAAACTGTTCAAATAAGTTTAGTGAATGAAATATTGAATAGTGTGGAAACTTTTGCGTTAACTTTTGACTTATATTTTAGTACCCGTGTACAAAAATTCTGAATTACGGAAGGTCAACTTCAAATTATCCACAATTGTTTTCCATTGATTTGATGCAAAGTTCAAGAGACCGGCATAAATCTTCGGGCTATCTGCAAATTCGAATTATGGAAGTTCAAATTATTGAAGCCCCACAGAACTGTAACAGACATTGAATGTAACAAAAACACATCAGTATGACTTCATTTTGATGTAACATCATCTTCAACTCAATTACTCTTCAAGAATAACAGTATTTTTGTAATGTCAATTACCATTGCATAGATCTACACGGTTAACAGATAATCTCTTCATACTGACATCACCTCTGATTTTGAGTAATTCAGTAATACTACTAAGTTAATAAACCAAATTAAAGGAGTGTGACTTGGGAAGTTTGTAAGGTAGATTTCTAAAAATTTTTATTTATACATTTTACCATTATTATTCATAACGTCATTTTTAATAACTTTTTTCTAGTGTGTAAAATTTAATTAGTATGTGAACTTTTAATTTTGTTTTAAATCAAAATTTTGTAAGGATATCCATTTCACTTTTGTTTACCATCTCTTGATGAATGCAGTACATTTGCATTTGTCTGTTGTCACAGGCTAGAGTAAAATGTGGCTTTTCACCGATGTCTCAGTCTCATTCATGGCTGTGATTATGTGGAAGCTACCGAGGTATGGATGGTGCTGAGTAATGGCCTCAGGGCAGTCAGTGCCTGTGGATGTTGTGAAATGTTCTGCTCATAAGGTTAGTACAGCTGTACTGACTCAGTGAGGAAAACAATGTCAAACTACCTCATTCCTCACCTTGCCTAGTACGCCTCATCAAGATGGCTCGGTTTTGTGGGTAGCTACCACATAACCTATGGTGGTGCTTTTAGAGGATCCAACCAGCCTCCAGGCTGACTACCTAACAGACAGACATGTTAAGCAATTAATTTATCAACACTCGTGAAGATACCATTGTCATATCAAAACATGTACGTTTAAAATAGTGTTTATTTTTTATTTTTTACATAGTCTCTGCCCTCATTGGAGCACTTTAATCAATTCATATACAATTAAGTCTAATAACGGTATTTAGAGATAGCTTTTGAGCTTCTTCTGTTTATTAAACATCATTTCTCAATATTGACAAGGCGGATTACACAATTACATATTATTCAATACACTTTAAGACACTCCATTGAGCGAATGGCTCATCTGATTGGAGCAATTTGGTGTCATTTTGTTCACAAATAGCCAGGCTAACCATTAATATAAGTGGCATTGATGCAAATATAAGTACAGTTTGTGAACATTCAACATTTTATAAGAAATAATTTTGCTGTCGATTTATTGCTAACCTTTCATTACTAACTGAACAAACTAAACTGAAGAGAACTCGATGAGAAAAAGTGGTAGAAGAATCGTGTGGATATTTCCATCCAAGCTGATATTAGCATGCTGGTAAGTAATCCAACAAACTCAGTTTGTCATTATCACATTTGACACCGTAAGAGAGGGTCACTGACGCATAACGACAATATCTACTGTAACTTATACTGCCCTAATTGGAAATAATGTTGTAAAGTAGAAGTAAATCATTGTATCAAATTAACACATTACATTGTAAACAGAGTTTCATTTCCTTCATAGTGGCAGACATCATACCCAAAACATCCACTAGCGTGTAGACAACACAGCGTACCTTGTTGATGGTTGGTATTTTTATGCTAGGTCATTTATTCATATAATCACAGACTGTTTCTTGTTATGGGTTAATGAACTAAACATCCAGCAGTTTCTTTGTTCTGCTAGCTTGTGTATGTTGCCAAGTATAGCAGCTTTGGCTTCATGTGATAGTGTGATTTATGTAGTACAGTAAATTAGTGAACAATAGCTATAGTAGTTTAATAGTTTTGTTGTTAATAGCAGCAATGCTTAGTTTTAGAAAGATGTTTGCTTTAAAAGATTGCAAGTATTGAGAAACATGCAAGTGCACAGTGTTTGCACCATGAGTATGTTAAGTTTCACGATTGTCAACTCCTAATTTATGGAAAATTTCCAAGATCACTGCCTTCCTTATTTTATTTCTGTCTTATTTGGAGAGAGACTTGTTTCTGTTGTTAAAAGGAATTTGAAACCTCACAATATCCAAGATTAAACTATAGAAAAGTTCTGATATTTTGCCATTGAAGGATATTTATAAGTCGTCTAGCAACAAAACAAGATTACAATTTTGTTAATACAGTAAAAACTGGTTTATTCATAATTCAAGGGACTTAAAAATTAATTTTGAATTACAGCGAGCATTGGTGTGCGCTTGTTTATGTTGGATGCAAATTCCTGGCGAATGTTGTAGGCTGGAAAAAATTAGTCGGGGAAATTATGCTTGCATAAAATTATTCTGCCCCATTGCTTGTGTTTGCAATAAAAGTACGGTACCAATAATTTGCTGACATGTTTGCAATGAATCTACAAAGAATAACCATGTTTGCACAAAAGCTGCCATCCGCAAACAATATTGTTTCCAAAGAGATAGTATATTGGCCTTCACGGCCAGTGAATTAACTCGCACAAGACGCGGCACAAACCTAGAAAAATAGCAGAGTTTTAATTTTATGTTATTCGTCGCTATTTGAAATGAGTAGGCAGTATGGTGGAATTTGATAGGCAAAAAGAAAAATCATTACTGTATGCACATATTTCTCAGAGACTACTGTATGTGCACAGTGCAGTATGAAATCAGTTTATGGCACCTAATTTAGGTAAACAGAAAAATCGCCCTTAGATACTTTTCCCACCATGCAAACTCAGAGACACTTTCGAACTAGAATAAGCTTGAACGAAAACAACACTCTAATCTTTAGTACAGGATGCTCCGAAAATATCACATGTTGCACACTAATTGCTATTTCGTGAATGTTTAATACAGTAGGTTATAAGAACGATTGATATGGGAGTAAGGTTTGTCACGACCAAAATTTCCAGATGACACATTCTGGAAAACGACACTTCAAGGAGTGATGTGGGTTTTGTTAACCCAGGTTGAAAAAGGTGATTCTCACGACTGCAAAATTTGACGAATCTGGGCCAATGTCAGCGCCAAGATTGTAACCTCAAATCTCCAGACTTGGTGCATCTCCCCATTGCAGTTATGGTGTTCAATTTAACACGTACAGCTATGCCGCAGGGTGCTTTTAGTTTTGCATGATCAGTAATCTTATGATTATAAGCCATGGTGCAGTATTCGCATTATTTCTCTGCCGGTGAGGATCGTTGCATTTCTGAGAATTCGAGCCGTCAACTCCTCTCTTCCTATTCATAAGACATTACCCCACAGTGTGGGGCTCGGGAGTTCTGACGGCCGACTTCGCATAATGCACTCGGCACACTCATTAGTGCTTGCCACACAATTGTTTGCGTGCCAATTTGAGAAATGTCTTGGGTGAGGCTAGTACAGTCTGTATACCTTTCCTGGAAGTAATGACGTAGCTCACCGGCAAGAGATTAAACGTGGGCACAGTAACTCCTTTCTGCATGGAATCCAAATCATTACATTTGACATTTCACCTCAAATCCCACATGCATTAACCGGGTATCGAACACAGTTTGCCTTCGTGAGAGGTAGGCAGCTTAACCGCTGTGCCATCACACTCGTTCTCATTTAATGTTTCTTAAGTTGCACACACAGTGGTGGTGTTTGTAGTTTTCATCATTTGTTCCTAATGCTTGTTTCTGATGTGGAAACTCCTAACCTTAGTATATAGTTTGCAGTTACTATTACTGTAGAGTTCCGCTATCCCGAAAATCTGCCTATTCCAAACAGAGTCAGAAAAAATATTACGTTTTTGCTATATTACTTATTATTTTTTAATCGTAGAGCCTAAGCTTAATGAAAACGCCTGAAACCAAATTGGATAGAGCCTGATTAGAGTACTCTACTTACAGTGAGTGAGTCGTATGTATGGAATGCGGGATGAGAGGGATAGGTGTGGGGGGGGGGGGGGTGACGAGTCTATTTTTACAACACAGTCAATTGTCTGTGCTATGAGTAGTCGAAGGTCACTGTATTTCCCTTCCGACTTTCACTGAACCTGTTCACGGGCTGATCAATGCTGTGTAGAGCTGGCACTAACAGATGTCCCCACACTTAATTTACGCTTTAACAAGTCAATACGTTGATATTATTAATGAAATCCGTCTATTCCCAAATTCCGACTAAACCAAACAGGGTTCGGTCCCTATTAGTTCGGATTAGCGGAACTCTACTGTAGTTCTTTTTTGAGATATTTAATGAAATATAATCTGTTACCATAAATCAGGAACAATTTTGTATATCTCTGCCCTAAATAATGTGTGCTAGTGTGAATCAGTTTGATGCTTTTGTTACGAACAGCTGTTAGAGTGTAGGATGCTGAAGGGAACGTGTGGATACTTTTGGAATTTCTGAATTAATTTCACAGCACTGATCTCAGGCTCCTTGCAATAAGTAAACAGAAATAAATAATAATAATAATAAAATTCATTGTCAAGCAACTTTTTTTATTATTATTATTTTTTATTTCTTTTAATTTTTTTTACCAACTGCTTACATGAATCTCTTGATACAGATGTTAGTTAGAACTGGTTTGTCTCTCTAGGTAGGTTTTGTTTTTGTTTTCAGTAAAACCACAATCGGGATTAATACCCATATCTCTCCATATTGTGGGCAAGTACATGTAGCCGCTTACACCACCATAGTCTTGCCATAACTAGGACTCATTTTCAAGTTTTAGATGAAGATGGATCAATTTCCTGGATTTCTCCAGAGCTACGTAGCAGGGGCGAATGCTGGCCATGAGAGTCAGGCTTGCTCTTCCGTTCATGAAAGTTGTTGGGGGTGGGACATGCATAGTTCTGAATGAATAAAATGTATAAACCATTAATCGCTAAATCACATGAACAATTTAATTATTGTTAAACGCAGTGCTTTTTTTTTTTTCAGGGGGAAAGCGGGGGTATGCGTACCCCTTAAACATTTGAAAACTGTTTAAGAAAAAATATTGGTACATTTGTATCTAGTCCGGCAAATATAACTTCCGACATGAAAGTTCGTGTAATCCTCGATTTAATTAGATCTATCGAATCAGTTTCTTTTGGTCGGCAACTCGGCACTCCGTTCTTGTAAGCACACAGGCTAGTGTTTGGAGGCGGGGTAGGTTGTTAGTTTGTGCGTGTGCATGTGGTTAGTTTTGAAGGATGACGAAAATAACGAACTATTTAAGTTAATGAAAGTTAATGATTCGAACACAAACAAAACCCGGACTTTGAAATTTGCCGAAAATTGCAAGATCGTGATGTTTTGTAGACTGCAACTGAGAGTACCGCTTAAAAAAAAAGCACTGGATTCAAACTGGTTACGTCGCACCTTAAATTCAAGAAGGGCCAATAAATAACAAATTTTCAAAATCAGACACATTTTATAATTATTAACACATCATGACAAACCAGTGATTATATAATTGGAACAAGCAAACGTCAAAGTACGTATACAGAAAAATTGCAACTATCTGTTAGATATACCTACTTGAAAACCAACTCTACTCTGCGGCTTTTCTTTTTAACTGTAATCTAATTTTTGCAAGCAATCCTTTTTCAATCGGCAACATAGCTATTGATTATAGCCTTTCCTGACCTTGATTCTATCTGCAATATGTATTAATGTGTCTCAGTGTTGAGAAGAATGTTCTGCAGAGGAGTAGAGTTGTGACTTATTAATAACATCGGATGTTTCATCCAACATTATTGGCACAAAATTTGCTTGTTCAAGCTCCTCCTTTATTGTTCTCACAATTACTGAATTTATTTCTGCTATTAAATAATTTTGGATTGCATAAGACTCTCTTCTAAAATGGTGGAGTCTTTCAGATGAGCTGCCAGAAGAGGATCATATTCACTTTTAATTTGTGGAAGTTCGATGTAATACCCCCTGTTTACGGAAGTTGCAGTTCCTGTTTTGCTGAAATGCACACTGCATCGATCAATCGATTAAGTATGTCACGATTTTTCTTTACCTTTTCATTATGAAGTTGGTCACTGATGCGTTTCTGTTCATCCTGCTGGCGGTTGATCCCTGTATTTAACTGCAAGAAACACTTCATATGGTTTGAAGAATTCTCATGTCTTGTAATGGTCAGTGTCAAGGTGTTTAAATTGGCAAAGCCACTTTTACACCATAAACCGTTATCAGCAGAAAATAGTAAACATGGCCAGCACAACCGTTTATTCAGTCTCTTGGACCCTGTCAACCAGCGAGTATTATTATATTGAGATGCAGAGAAGGAACGTACATATTCTCCATTTTCCTCCCTGTGCTGTGCCTTTAAACCTGGAAGCGCCGGACAGGGCTTGCCATTCTTAATTATTTCTGTTTTCTATTGAATAGTCCTCCGAAAAAAAAATGGATTTGATAACAAACTGTCAATAAGGCACGGTTCGGAACCCATTGCAGCACGTCAAATCATTCAGAATAGATGAACGGTAACTTACAGTACACTCGTCACTGCCACTGTAGCTCGCAGACCAGAGCTTCCAACTACACATAACAAGCGTGACAGCTAGCAGCCAGTCTCGGAGAGAAGAGACCTGCGCGCGCATACATTTCTCGCTGTGTCGACAGCTCCGCTGAAGCTCTGAAGACACGAGCAAGCCTCGCTGTACTCGCCAAGATATATGCAACATGCGATTTGTACAACGCACATCTATTACAGATACGGTAAGTTACAAATTGTAATTTGTTGAACTCGCCTGGGTTAGAAAAATATTGAGCTTGCTGTGCAAGCGTAGCATGCTCGGAGAAATCGCCCCTGCTACGTAGTAATCATAGTCGGAATCTGCTTTAAGATTTAGTAGTTAGAGATTAGCTTCAAGGTCAAGTAGTGGATAAAAATGTGCATACTGATTTCAGGTCTTAACCATGTATCATAGTTGATTCTAGTGAATTAAGTTTGTTTTTTGAAATGCACTCTACAGCCTCCTCGATTCTTGTACCTAATAATTCAACATAGCAAAATGTGACCAGTCTTTCCCAGCAATGGGTCCTTCTTTTAATATTGTTTCTCTGTCTGTCTCCATTATCATCATAAATCAGACCTGCTTTAGACAATTTACTTATTTCCATATTTGGCATGATGTGTTGTCTTTACTTACACTCCTTTCTCCTTCAGGATAAAATGCTTAATTGTTGGAAGCCTACCCTATGGATAGGGAAGTACAGCAGCATCAAACATTGGCATGAATCGCAGCCAAACTGACAGATCAGGCCATTTTAATTTAGTGTAATACTGAGTAAATCACCTCCCCACCAGGAGCTACCAAAGATAACAAAGCACACTGGGAGCACCGTGATTGTAATAATTTAAACAATTTTTAGAAACCATTCCCTTTCGACCTCAATAAAAACAGGGATATCTGTTCCCACCCTGTAGCCAGGCTTGTTGAAATGGTACCCTGATGACTACGAGAACTGGTTCTACGGAAACTTGTGCATGTTTCAAAGTGGATCATAAAAATATGTTGTTCCTCTGGTTGGCAATCTTAAGTGTTTATATTTTGAATTTCTGAGGTTCTTCATAATTCAAAATTATTGATCCCTTGTAATTTGAATCATGTATGTTTTTCATCTCCTCTGAATATATATTTTGCATTGCCTGTGTCCCCTGAATGCAATATTTGTTTCTTCTGGAATTTGTATTAAACAATAATGGATAAACTTCAGTTTTTAAACCAAAGCAGAATAATATGCAATAATAATTTTAAAAGACTAAAACCCTGTGGCACTGCACCTCTGAAGTTTCATGGCCTACCAAGTGACCCCTGCCCAGCCATTCGGCCGGCAGATTGAGGGGTGACCGACGTAATAATAATGATATGGCCTGAGCTACCATGGTGTCGATCTTCTGAGTTGGAGCAATTTAGGCAATCTGCTCACCAATTTCAACGCTCTATCTTGCACTGCCATTCAACATAAACTACAGAAACTCTGTTCGATGACCTCTGGCTGATATTTGGTTAATTTTGTATTGTAATTGCCAAATGTAATATGAAAAATGTTCCATGACCCAACAGTGCATCTTGGAGTGATATGGACTTATCCCATCCTACAAAAGCCTGACTTCTTTGCCCAGGAATTGAATCCATGATCTTGGGAGTAGGAAAGCAGAAAAAAATATTACTAAAATATTTTGGGCGGCTTCGGTGGCGTAGTTGGTAGCAGCTGAGCTTCTATGCCCAAGATAGCGGGTTCAAACCCGGCCGAAGCCGTCGGATTTTTTAAGAGCGTTAAAAATCCCTCAGTATGCCTTCCTTCGGAGGGGAAGGAAAGCCAGCGGTCCAATGTCATAGATTTATGGCATGTTAAAGAACCTTCCACTAATTGCACCTGTGTGAAGCTAAATTGGATAGGTTAAGAATGTAAACAACGATCTTAGGTTTCTACGTTCGTTGCCAAGAGCCGACTGTGGTGGCGTCTAGTAGCTAAGTTCTGAACTTGGCCTAGTAGTCGACGGTGGCGCTTGGCGGCAAAAGTAGGAACTATTTGAAAAATTCTAAGTTGCAGTACTTGAATTAAAAAACAGAAAAACACACTAATACAGTAATCACAATTATCACCGGTTATCAGACAGATTCTACACACCCAAAGTACACGGGTCTACATGACCGCGTTGTCGCAGCCCCTAAACTTAAGAACCCACCAACCAACTAAAATATTTTGAATTTAAAGTAGGATTAACTAAAAATAAATCAGCTAGTGAAATTGTACACCAAAAATCTCTATTATTATTATTTAAAAAGGGAAAATTTTAAAAAATACAATTAAAAGTAACTGGGTGGCTTGTAAATATTAAGAAGACTAGCAATAGTTCCCAGTTTCACCCGGTGGATTTATTTGTTTTACAGAACTGGACCGCTCAAGGATAAGGATCGGAACAAATGGAAGTAAATTTGTAAACGCCCAACGCTTATTGCAGCTGATAACCTCAGTATACTGCACCAACACCGTCGCCCTTATACAGAGGCATACTATTGTCATGATAACTGTTTTAAGGGGCCTAAGAAATCTTTTTGCACTAATTACTCCCCGTGACTGCAATTTATAAGTAGCTCGCAATTCTGCACCAGAACATTAGTAGGGGCGACGTGATGCAGCCCACATTACATGGCAACAGTAGACTTCGGTATTATTGAAGCCGTTCTGGAGCGCTTGTTCTTCCGACTTACTGAACAAAAAGCAATCTTTAATGTTACCTGAAAGGTTTAGCCTAATGCTACATAGCCTAAACTATTCCTCTTGAATCAGGCTATCGTATACAAAAAAAAAAAAAAACGAATCCGACTGGTAGTTTCAGAGATTAGCGCGTTTAAACACGCAAACACACAAACTCTTCAGCTTTATTATATTAGTACAGTATAGATAATACTTCATATGCCAGCAAACTGGCTACTTGTAGGTTCTACATCTCTTCTGCTAGGCACCTGAGATCATTGGTTAATTATTGTCCTGCATTTTCACTGTGTTATTGCATTGCTTGTTGAAAGTAGGACATAGTGATAAAATCAAGAGTAACTACACATTTTCTTTATCTAACATCTGGGTGTATGTAACACTAACATTACATGTATCATTGAATGTGTGCTATTATTGCTCTCTTTGATGGTTTTTAATCAGTCTGTTTCATATAGGACAAGGGGTAGATGACCTCCCTGTTCTGCCGCTTAACCCTAGAACACAAACCCTCGTAATTTTTACGATGTATACTTGGCAACACGGCTATCTGCTAGGCTTTTCTCGCCACGTTGTTGTCCTACTCAGCAGCTTCCTACAATACCGCGAGCTTCGCCAGTGTGCGTGCATTGTTAGAGTGAGTCTGTTGATTTCAAATTGAAGACCTTTGCGTCGTAAAATTTACGACGATTTGTGACTATGTATGCTAAACTTAACTGGGTAAGTTCTGTAACAAAGTTAAATAACAGCACTATTCTGAATGAAATAAGTATTTAGAACTGCAGAACTTGTCATATACATACTGGTAAGAACTGTTTGCCACATCTGTCCTGCTCAGAAAAGGCGAATGACGGCAACATACTGCAGCGAATGTCACCACGCATATTGCAAGGAACATGGAGCAAATCTTTGCACTAACTGTTGTAAATGAGACACCAGGGACTTGAAAACCTAGGAGTTAACACTCTGTAAAATAACTTGCATGTTAATACGTGCTTCTTATATTATATTTTGTGTGCAATTACATTTTATTCATCATGGAAATAAATAGTCGTAAATTTTACGAGGGGTTGTGTTTATGTACTACCAAATTAGGGTTTGTGTTCTAGGGTTAAAACAACTAACATATAGGACAGAGGTGCATTGTAGCATGATTCTAAATAGAGTATTTCATTTTAGAGAGGGAGAGGATGGCCAAACATGTAAATTATTAATTTGAATGATACCTTGCTATTCACGTGTTGCTGTTGAGCCGTTGGCTTGTCAGGTTGCTACTTATTTTCTTTGTCTATGTCTGACAGCAGGACATTTTGATAGTGTGTGCAAGACAAAACCCATACTGTAATCAGCATGGAGTTTGCAATCCATTTACTGTAAAGATAAGGACTCCATATTTCATAAGATACAGTAGTTTAATTGGAGTAGAGCAGTGCCCTTGCCTCTTAAATGCTACAATACCTCAAGATTTATGTAAATGAGAATTGTATACTTAGTATTAGTTGGTTTACAGTAAAAGAGGCACACTTTCAATGAAATATCCTTGTAGTAATATCTTCATATGCTCTTGTAATTTATTTATTAATAATGAAAAATGACCAGTATTTAATACTACCTGCAGGGGTGTTTGCAGATAAACTAAGCATGACACTCAAAGTTGTGTTCTAACTGTACCTGCTCTAGCATATTTCGATATCTTTTCCCATATTAAACACAAAATGGTGACATTTGTATAAAGTTCACAATTTCCCAAGCTCATCTTTCAGTAGATTTGCAAGGGAGCAAAAGCATTTTTATAATGAATACGATTAGTTTAAGTGAATTGTAAATATTTATTTGGTGTTTTATGTATATATGTGATTTTTTTTTTCCAATTTACTTTCTTTTGGTGAAGTGAAAGCATAATGAAATAATGTTATCAGATATTTGTTTTTGTAGTGAACCATGTAATTTCTATGTTGTTGTAACTGTGTTGCATTGTTAAACTGTGGCCCGGCAAGTGTGGAGCCCCTATTTAACTGTCACCATCCTTCTCATGGTTTTAATCTACCTAGCAAAGCTTGGGTCACACATTCAGATTTCAAACCAAGAAGGGTAGATATGGCTCATTTCTTTATAAATAGAGTATGCAAGTCTCTTCAAACTGTGGTGAGATTGAACAAATAATACACCACACTTTGAGTGAACTCTCAGGTCTTTACCTGGGCATAAGGAAGATTTCATGTGCACTTACATGGTTGGACAGTTTTAACCTGGCCCTTGGAGGATTTTTCTCTTTTTCAAATTTTATGTATGGTCTTTTACTGGAGGTATGCATATAAATTAGTTATTGGGAACCAAAGGGGTGTAACTCAGATCAAAACGACAAGCAAATTTAACCTCTGACCAATGGACACAACGCTCGGTTGCATTGCCTTACGCACACACACTGACACTGAGCTATGTCTGCTGACTTTCATATCATTCCGAACTGAATTTCACCACTTCGGTTTGTAATTCTCTTCATCATTGACCAGAAGCTACTTTGGCATGTAGATCTGAAATATGTTCTCACTGCTAAAGTGAAAAATGTGCAGTATAATTTGCTGTTTCTTTTAATGTGTAATTAGTTAAGAATGGGTGTCTTCTTGGTAGTGATGGTCTTGACTAGTGATGTTCCAAATAGAACCAACTTCAAGACGCTCATCACTCCAAGCTCGTTCGTGCTGCGTAGTTTTGTGTTGAGCTTCCTTTTTATTTTATCCATATGCTTTCTTTCTAGTGAGAGTTTAAAAAAAAGTTTATTCTGCGTTATGTGATTTGAATATTTTAAAAATATGGTATATTGGCTTGGGTCCGGGCGGGGACACCAAGAGCCCACCGATGAGCGAGCTTGGTGTCCTAGGCGAAACCCCACACAAGACACGGCACAAACCTAGAAGAATTGCTGAGTTTGAATATTTTAGTTACTGTTTTTCTTCTTGTAAATTACTTTAATTTTTTAATAAGCCTCTTTAATCCATATCATATTACATAATTAGATCTAACAAAGGGATGACACCAGAACAATATTCCACATTCCAATGAAAAAATATGAAAAGGAAGTACTTAGAATATAAGACATGTGTCAGGCCCTAGAACAAACATGAAAACTGTTTTCATGATTATGATGTTTAAACTGCATGACGTTTCAGTATTGTGGGATACACTTCAAATTTCAAAGAAATTTAAATACTTTGGAAAATTGATCCAACTAGTTCAAACTGGTTTGCCAGTGTTTTGCCCCTGTGCACCATTGGGCTCATCAGTTGGTACGGCACACCTCACTATACACACTGGGGTGAAGGCGAAATGCTGACAAACCAGTTTGAATTAGCCGGATCGATTTTTCGAAGTATTTAATTTTCTTTGAAATTTGATGTGCTGTCATTAAATTCATTCATAGTAAAATCATTCCTGGAACCTTCAGGAAACAGTTTCATTTCAATATTGTGGGTCATCCCACTATCTGCAGGCCAAATGGCTGGGCAGCGGTCGCTTGGTAGGCCTAGGCCCTTAACGGGCTGTAGTGCCGGGAGGTTATTGTGGGTCATCAAAGGAAATTATATCACCTCGAGATTGAAAGAAAATCAAAATGTCATAACATGTCCATGCATGTTTTCTTCAAGGAAAATAAGAAACAACCATTGTTTTCTATCACCATCCACCACACATTGTTAATATGTTAACATATGTTAATTTTTTAATTATCCTCATAATTTAATGCATTGAATTTATTCTTATGTAAATATTATTCATAATTAATTGTTTTCTAAACATTTGAAAACCACTTCACATACCAAAAAAATGCTTCGAATTAAAAATCTGTTTAATTTTCTAGAATAAGAAAAAAAGTGAAAATGTCTTAAATTTTGAGTAAATTACAAAGTCGTTTAAAAATGTTAATCTGAGTTCCAAATTTTATCATTACAGAATTAATTCATTTCTTTGGGGGCTGACACAAAAACTGAACACTTAAAAAACGGGTATTTCCAACCCTAGCTCGAATCACCTCGCGTAACCTCTCTGCCATACTTGCGATGATTTGTGAAATGCTTTCCTGTGGGATGCGTTCCCACTCCTCATGCAGAATCACCGGAAGTTGCTGGAGAGTCTCGGGAGCACGTTGCCGAACATTTCTGGCCAAGATATCACAAACATGTTCAATTGGATTGAGGTCAGGGCTCCTAGTTGGCCAGTCCAGTGCGTAAATACCAACCACATGCAGGTACTGCTGGACACATCGGGCAGTGTGTGCTCGTGCGTTGTCGTGCATGAGGCGAAATTCATCCCCAACATATGGAGCAAATGGTACAACATGGTTTTCTAGGACCGGTCAGCTGTGAGAGTCCCATTCTCAATTATGTAAAGTTCAGTCCTGGCATCCATACTGACCCCGGCCCAGGCCATGACAGAACCCCCTTCGAATACAGTCCTGGAGGAAAAAGTTACAGGAGAAAACCTTTGTCTGACCCTCCTCCACACTCTTTCTCTTGCGTCAGGCGATCTGAGACCGAATCTCTTCTCGTCTGTGAAGAGAATAGCTTGCCGTTGCTGTTGTGTCCATTGCTGATGGAGGCGAGCGAAGTGAAGACGTGCCCTGCGATGTTGAGATTCAAATCTGGGGCCAGTAGCAGGTCTTCTGGAGAAGATTTCTACACCTCTTAATCTTCTCCTTACTGTCCTCTCACTGACATTCACACCTGTCGCCTGCTGAAGCCGATTTCTTACTTCTACAGCTGTGGTGTGTCGGTCCCTCAGAACTTGGAGTCGCAGATACTGGTCATCTCTGTCTCATGTTGCCCTTCTGCGGCCTGATCCAGGCCTCCTGGAGTATGTTCCAAGTTCCCTATACCGTTGGTATGTCTTTTGGATGGTCGAAACATTGACATTTAACTGTCTTGCAACGTATCGCATGCTTCTTCCATCTTCAATCAAGGCTACAGCTCTTGCATCTTCTTCGCGTGTATGAATCATGTTTCCTTTGCTAGAAGAACTTGAAAACTGATGAGAAATCATTTGAAAAATACATTTTATCAAACAAAGCAAATTTGGTTTGTAGGGATGAGACTTATCACCCAAGCACTTTAAGTTTATTGCAGGAAATGGAGGCGTACCATCTGCCTGGGGGTAGATAGCTAACTGGGGTGTCATAAATCAAACTTTATATCGATAATTTAAAGGAAATGGATGGTAAACAAGCACTCTGAACAGAAAAAAGGTCTGATGATAGTATAAAGTGACATAATTGAGAGAGAATGCAGCTAATACGCAAGTTTTAATTTTTTAAATGTAAGTGTTGCGTTTTTTTTCCGGTGAGTGTATTTCAGTCCATCAGCCCTGTGATCTATATTGTACAGACATCTAATAGTTTGATTTCATGATTGCTCGATGGTTCTTATATTTTAGTTTGATTAAATAAACCTTGAAAGTATGCCACTTTCTATCAGAAATCACCCCTGCTTAACTAAAATCTGTTAGTAAATTAAATGCCATTTGGTGTAAAACCGAGTGGTTAATGTATTGTACATGGCTGCTCGTGTACTCTCACAGCACATGTGGGTAGTGAAAAGGAAGACCCACCTGCATGCAAGCCTTGCATAAATCCATCCCAACCAATACTTTCTTGCAACTATCCTGGAGCCTCTATGGAAGAAAGCCGAGATTCATGTTTCCTTATTTTTAATGTTTCTTATGTTAGTGTCATTGCAGAGTGAAACATTGATCTGCAGCCAACTCCTTGTAACTCTGTCGTATATTTCTTTATGTGTCTATTTGATAAACCTGACCATGTCTGAACATGAGTGAATTGTTTGGATTGTACAGTATATGCATCACTAGCATATTTTCATGAGAATATGTTACAAATTTCCAATGAACGTTGCTTAGATATATTCAGATTTAGACAGGTCATGATCCAAAACACATTAAAGAACAGAAGTCGTGTTTCACTTAATTTTTCAAGGTTAATTACAAGGAAGAATCAAATGAAAATCACAACAACAAAAAAAAAAAACATTATTGTAATGCAGGGATAATGTTTGATTGCACATTATTTTTCTACACAGTTCCCTCTCAGTTCAATGCACTTATGCCATCGGATAGGTAAAGCTTCAATACTGCATGAGAAAAGTTCTTTTGGATGACCCTGTAGCCACTTGTGCATCACTGATTGGATGTCTTCATCAGACTTGAACTTCTACCCTCCAAAGTGCTACTTTAATTGACCAATGATGTGGAAATCAGATGGTGCCAAATCTGGCTAGTATGGCAGATGTGGGAGTTACTTGGAACTTAGATCGCCGATGGTTTTCATGGTTACACGAGCAGAATGAGGATGGGATTTTTATCATGTTGAAGTAAAATATCTCTACTCAGCAATCCGCTTTGTGTGTATCGCTGGCTTCAAATGGTTCTTGAGAAGGTAAGTGTAGATGGCACTAGTCACTCGTACGTGGGGGCATGTAGTGTTCCAGAATAGGACCTTTCTTATCCCAGAATAAAGTCGCCATGACTTTCCCTGCAGAGGGCTGGTTGCGAAACTTCTTTGGTGTTGGCCAAGACAAATTTCGCTATTCTTTGCTTGCACTTTTAGTCTCCAGTTGAAAATTGTTCACCCAACTTTCAGCCCCGGTGACTATGTGAGCTAGAAAATCCTTGCCCTCCTCTTCATAACACTTCAGCAGCTCTTGACATAACCCGATGGTCTTTCAATTCCCGCATCAGCAGTCGAGGAACCCACCTGGTGAACACTTTTCTGTAGCAGAGTTTGTAATGTGTTGAACTGAACTAAAGCTCATATTCGGCAAGGAATCCATTTTACCTAGGGTGACATGCTAGTTGTCCTAAATTAACCGATTTGCTGCAACTATGGACTCCTGTCACAACTCGATGAGCCTGACCCGTAAGGGGAGCATCAGTCAATGAAGTGGTACCTTCTGCACCAATCGTAGATTTGCCGTTATGACAGACGAGTGTCCCCATACTTGGTCTGCATTCTCTGATAAATATCAACTGGTTTCATCCCTTGACGCTATTACCCATGCTGTTCCTGTTTGGCCAACTGCGTAATGGGCTGCCAATTTGAATCATCTGTTACTCACCTCCAACGTCGACTACTAGCACTGCTTCGTTCTACCAGCTTGGTAAGACACCAAGGTCTGTGTGTCTAAATTTCCAAACTCCTAGAAAGAAAATATATTTTTAATGGCACTTGCGGTGCGGTTTTTATTTGATTCTCCCTCGTAGAAAACCTCGCGTGTAGGTATACAAGCTGTTGATATATTATCACAAGGGGTGTGATGATGAAAAGGATCGGCTCACAGCTATATATTACGAATTGTAAACATAGTTACTGTAAGTCTTTTGGGCATACGCTGTATAAATAGAAAGAAAATCTCTAAATCCTTGGTTATTTTAGCACTGTTTGTCATGAGAGGAAAATGAATCACTTGTCAGTTCTTATTATTAACTGTACTTGACTACTAGGAGCATTCAAGTTCTAAGGTCTCGTATTTTTTTCTCGTGGCTGGGAGCAAATAGAGACACGTGGTTTGGTTTAAAATACACATGCACTCGTTGTGTATGCGTCACACAGATGACAGCACTGTACGGCCCACAGCACTCAAGCGGGTGTGGCGAGAGCGAGGAATGTGTTATATACTAGGAATGATGAAGTTTTCATTACAATAACAGTGAGTAATCATTTGTTTTCTCTACTTGCATGGTGTGATACCCATTGAAATACTTTGCCAGTTGTGCGAGACGTGTGGTGGCGATGTCATGAATGTGCATTTGTGGGTGTGACAGTTCAATGAAGGGCGAACATCTTGTGACAACAAACCAAAACAACCTCAGGCTCTCACAAGCCGGTTTGACAACATGACCAAGCGAGTGGAAGCACTCCTTTTGGAGAATCGCTGGTTGAGTATGAAAGATACCTCCTCCTAAGTTGGCATTTCGGTAAGATCTGTGCATACAATCCTGCTTGACGAACACGACGCAGACATTTCTTTGTGTAAACAACTTTGAAGTGGTTTCTCGTGCACCCTACACCTGCTAGCAATTTTTTTTTTTTTTTTTTTTTCCAACAATGAAAGACACATTCTCCAGTCATGTTGCTATTGCATCGGCGATTTTTCAGTGTTCAAAACAGACTCCTAAAGAAGCTTTTGCAGCTGCCATGGAATTGTGGTGTGGACATGAAAAGTGTGTACAACTGCAGGAAAATTATGTTGAGAAATGACAGAAGTTTGAAATTTTTTGTCTCACTATTTTGGGAAGAAAGAAAACAAAAAAGACCTTAGAACTTGATCGGACCTAATCTGCTGTCGATGAAGGTGCTGTTCAGAAATATTTTAATTTGCAAATGAGCCTTTCTTATGGATGAATCAAATATGTAAAACTAACTAAACATGTTCCACCTCAGCATTCTAGAAACATCTTTCATTAATATGCAAGTCTTCAGTTCAATTTGTTTTTAACATAATTTGATTAGCTGAAAGTGCACTTCAGTTAACAAGTTTTGCAATCTTATGTTTTAGTGTTGCCTAGTTAAACCTGTGTTGCTTTTATGTCAGTGTGCATATCTGGGCGCACAGATATGTAGGGCACTGTATTCATATAGAATAAACAATCGAAGTAATCATACTTATGAAACATATCTGTGAAGAAAAACCACTGAAGCCTTCATTCAGATATTCACTGTACTAAAATAATGGGGATGATGTGTATTGTTCCTCAAGCAAACATCTTATTAACGTATTATGTAAGGAGTATATTGTATGTAGACTCATTATTCCCATTTCTACGGTGTCAGGATCAGATGCGGAATTTTCTATAAGGCGAATGATTTTTACATCCATATGTCCTTTCTGATGCCAATGTCATGAAAGGAATTGATGAGAGATGAAATGAAGATAAATGAAACTTGGCAAGGAGTTGGAAGGAAGCAGCATTTTCCTGGGGTAAAATATGGGGAAACAGAAAACCATTTCAAGGACAGCTGACAATAGGGTTTAAAGCCACTTGACTAAGGAGTCCAGAGCAGCCTTGTGCTTTAGCACACACACAGCTACCGCAGTGGTGAACTTCAGAGATCAAGGGGTTTTGTTTATCATCATCTATTCATCTCGTCATTCATTACCAATCCATTCAGTAAAAAATTATCCATAGCGCCAATCTGTTAATTTTATACATTCAATTATTGTAGCACAGACTCGAGCGAATATAAGAAACTGAAGACTTTTTTTTTTTAATAACTGACCAGGGCAGGATTCCTGGTGGCACTCGCTAAAACCCATACGGTTAATTTTGGATATCCAGGGAATATCTGAATCAAATTGGAAATTATGTTTACAACCTCTATGCAAATCTGTACATAAAAGTGCAAATTCACACTAGTAGTATAGTATAGTCCGTAATTTGCTCTACGATTATCGCTGTGTTATGAGCACTTGTGGCATGTTATAATGTTCATTATTCTTTATCCTTACCTAAACGTTGAAGTATATCCTTCAAAATAATATTGCATTTCCACTTGCCTTCCACATTTTTTAACTGCTGTATGAGATATACTTAAAATGTCATGTGTAGTCAATCAGTGACATCTACTTTGCATACGACATTGCTGACATACATCTAGTGATGAGCTACTTTCTAACAGTATGTTTCCTTTATCAGATGATTATCATAATAATTTCTCTTTAATTATGAACCTCCATCTAATGTTGCAAGGGATATTTACTAAAACTGTTAATTTTGTAAAGTGACTACCCTCCCTATGTGAATGCCCTCTGTAGCTTCACCATCTTACAGGAAACTATTGCATCCACTTGTCCTTAATGAAATGAAGTTGATCTGTGTGTGAAGTGTTAAGTAAGTCATGCTTACTGTTTTGATAGACATATAGTAGGTTGTGTCATCTGTTGCCCTGATTTGTACTTTATTGTTTCCTATAAATCTCTTGTATTACACTACTTCAATAAATAGCTTTTTACCACAGTGAATGTTTAGAATTAAATAAAAGATTAAACTTATAAATTGAAGATGTACCACTTTCTTATTATTTTGTAAATTAGAGGTTTGTTAATTTTCACTTTTTTGACTTTCTGTTATGCTTAAAACTCATAGCAAGCTGCTATAAAAACGAATGGAAATTTGTAACTAAGAGAGTCGGGCTTTGCTTCATATACAGTACGTTCGAAGCAAACCTAGCAGAAAAATTATTCTCATGCCATGCAAATTGCATTGTTGTAGCATTCTTTATTGTAACAGTTCTGTGTGTGTTTAGTGTTACACTCTGTATGTTAGGAAGCTGATATTTCAAGAATTAATAAAATGTTCAACATATTTCTTTTATTTATATTTTAACTTCCTTGCTTTTGGTGAATGTGGCTAATGCTATGCTCTCCTTGAGGTATTAAATAATATACAGAGTGGTCACCAGCCCCTTATATTTATTGGAGAGAGGCAAACCGATTAACGCGAGGTATATCATAGTCGTCCTAAAAACATTAGTACCTGTTCCTTAGGGGCAGATGACCTCGTAGTTCCGCCCCTTAAAACAATAATAACTAACTAATTACCTGTTCCTTTACAGCCTTAGTACAGTTTTCCCATTGAGTTCATGCTCGCGAATATAGTAGAAATCATTAGCGGCAGTGTTATTTCAATGACCTCAAATATAATGCATGATTGAACGGCTCCGAATACCACCTTACGTTTGGACAGTGTCTACGAATAGATTTAATACGTGCCAGCAATGCACTTTGGCTCTCAGTAGCTAAGGTGGCTAAATTGCTGAAGTAGAGTCAGCCAAGCTGCCTGGTAGCCAGATTCGAACCCCGAGCTAGTACATACTGTTTTGCTTAATGTCGTTTATAGTGGATTTATTATGGACGCATACCTACCTGTTTCAACGAGTGATTGTTTTATTTGGTCCTGAAAAGGACAGTTTTTAACTGCAGGTAAGTAGCCAAGTTGGCCGACGACATAATGACCTGTAGAACGAAAGCAGGGTACTCTGTATATTCAGGGTAGGAAGTGTTTGAAATGTTGACCACCTTGGTTTAAAGGAAAACTCAGACTTACTCAGGCCGCCGCACGTGTTAAGTCAAAGCCCTGTGTAACCCCGGGATGTAAATCATTCCTCATTCTTACATTTGAAAAATATAAAAAAGTATTAATTGATTCACTTATGAGAAGTACCGTAGTGTATTGAGTTCATTAGACTGTTAACATGACTTTTCTCACTAAAGATATGCTAAGAGAGAAACTGAAGTTATTAGGAAAGAAAGCTACTGATCAAATGAACGCCTGCTGAATGAATTTTCAGGTAGGATTATTTACATACAAACAAAATAAAGTGTTAAAACTCGGGAATTTTTCTAGGTTCATGCCTTGTCTTGTGTGTGGTTTCGCCTGGGAACACCAAGCTGGCTCATCAGCTCTTGGTGTCTGTGCCCGGATCCCCACAGGAGTAGCGAACTGCGCGCTACCTCCCTTTTTATGAAGCGCACCTGCACGCAGTTCGCTACTCCTGTGGGTCCAGGCACGGACACCAAGAGCTCGCTGATGAGCCAGCTTGGTGTTCCTTCGCAAAACCCCACACAAGACTCGGCATAAATCTAGAAAAATTGCTGAGTTTTAATTCACTAGCCGTGAAAGTCAATATACCAAAATAAAGTGTGTTGGCATGCTTGTGGAATTGATTTTCAAATCTCTTATCATCTACTTGAGACCAACGTAAGTCATCCTGGAAGTTGTTTTCGTGGTATCCCACTTCTACTCCAGATAAAATGCCGCAAGTATATCACATTATTCCTAATTCTCATTGCTCCATGACAAAATGTTGTTTCCGCTACCCATGATGCTTTGGTGGGTAGGGCATGCGATCAAGCTGGCAATGGCTGCACATTTCAAAGCCATCGCAAGAAAAGAAAAGAACATGAGCATTATTTTTCTTATGCCTGACGACTAAAGAAAGGTATTATTTAATCTGATTTGCAGCTTCCGCCAAATCAATACAAATTTTATTGATTTGGCGGAAGCTGCAAAACAGATTAAATAATTCATATTTGTCAATACGGACCAAAAAAAGGCAACTAGTCTTCCCATTGCTAAAGAAAGGTATTTGAGCCAGTAAGAGTGTTTTAGATAAAGAAAGTGTAAGTCTCCAACGCAAAAAGTTATCATTTTCTATCTCTGTGATGTATTCTGCACTATCTGTAGTGTGTAAGCATCCGTGGCTGAAATGGTGTCACGTTGGACTGCGAATTGAAAGATTTGGGGTTTGATACTTGTTTGGGGGGAGAGTTTATGAATTTGTTTTCGTTACGTTCTATAGTCTGTGTCAAATGCTTTACCAACGTCGTACGACAGAAATAATTCAACAGGTCACAGTTAATTATCGAGGATGGGGCACTAGTAATATAGTGTACAGGTGCATTTTCAGGTTGGATTCCATGTACGTTACATAGTGTTCGAATCCGGTATTGCACGAAATATCTTAATATGTGCACGTCAATTAGAGTTGTCTTCTTTTTGTTAGAACTTAATAACAAAAAAATAATACCAAGGAAAATTCTCAGGAATATGTATACTTCGATGCGAGCACTGGCAATCAGAATCTCCTTCAATATGTTGTTGTTGTTTCATTTGAAAGGCTAGAACATTGTGGTCATTTAGCCCCATTTACTGTACTTGGGTGTGTGTGTAGAATCTCTCTGATAACCTGTGTTATAGTGGTGTCTATTAATGAGTGTATTAGCAATTAATTTGAGGATTGGGAAGGAGGTGTGTATGGCCTTAAGTTAGAAACCGTCCCAGGATTAGCTTGGAGTAGAAGTGGGGAAACCACAGAAACCCACTTCCAGGGTGGCTGAGCGGGAATTGAACCCACCACTTCTCAGGTTTGCCCCACGAGGCTTAGTGTACCCCGTTCCAGCCCTCAGACCAGCATTAAATTTCTTGGCAGAGTTGGGAATCGAAACCGGACCTCCGGAGCGACACTTTGATATGCTATGTTAATATCCAGGTCAGACTTTTTAACTTTCTGCCATTACAGGTCACGTGGCATAAGCTGCTGATTCGATCGTATTCTCTTTCTAACTATTTGACTAGTAATTATACAATTTCCGTCTATCCAATACAATTACTAGTCAAATAGCAATATCAGTCAATACAGACCAATATGTTGTCGAATACTTATCTTTATAAATCAACGTACTCTTCACAGGACTACATCGTAAGTTAATAAATGTGGCAATATAACTTTGTAGGTGTGACTTAATATTACATCCCCACTAAAATAGAGCACGGACTGTCGTTCAAATAAGTATGGCTACCGCTGGATTCGAAGTACCATTCAACCCGTTCTCAATGACCATGTCAGCCGGAACTATACCGATTCAGCCACAACTTCAACGTGGATACTGCCTGCTGCACGTGTATTAGTACAATGGTCATCCAACCTCGAACGTTAATGTCCATGTCAAAGTCTTCAATCATGGTTTATGGTGTTGATTTAACTTTCTACTATTACAGATCACGTAGGGTAACCTATTAATTTGATCGTATTATGTGTATGTGTGTTCTTTCAAGGAGCAATAAACCACATGTTAGTAGAATGGTCCTTAGTATTTGGCGCGGAAATCTTCATGGTCGTTTTCTCTTTACTAGACCCACGGCTCAATTTTATTGCTGTCACACAGGCAAAGCGCAGAGCAATATCGACCATCGGGAGAAATATAATGTTGGTTGGCACACAATCATGTAATATGGCGACAGAGATCGAAAACAGCAGACCCTGCTATTTGTGGGACAAATGATAAAGATAAAGAAGAAAGAAATTGGGTTTCATAAAACTAAATAATAAGGGGCTGGTGAACCACTCTATATATTCAAATTAAATATGTACTACTTCCAAGTGGATCTGTTTACTATGGAAAATAACATTCTTTTGTTTCATTTGTATAACGTGCAGCATTTGCTTGCATTGTATTTTGTGAACCTCCATTACAGCTGTCGCTCTACTACCATTCTGATATTTGAACTGGTTCTCATAAATGGTAGCTCAAGATGTTGGTTCCTATATTCATAACCATAAGCAATGGCAGGAAGTGTCATATGGTTCTACTGAAATCCTATATACCAGTAACTGTGGATGAAGTCAGGGGCGAAACTAAGGTATTTGGGGGGGGGGGGGGGGGGGGTGGAATGCCAAAAATTTGCCGACTCTGTTATTTTGGAATCACTTTTTGCCGACTAATTTTTTCCTAACTCAGGCATGCATTCGTTACATACCTTCATTTGATAAATTAATCAGCAGACATGGTAACAGTAGCAAATACGGCATTTATTTATTTTACAAAAACATAGAAATGAAACGAAGATATTATACCAACTTGGAAAAAAGAAAAGAACACAGAAACAACAATTTTAAAAAAAAACACAGCCATTAGGTACCTATACATAATTGTTTAAATATTAATTTGCCTCTTCTTCAATAGCGACCACCTTTTAACAAGAACATCTAAGTTTATCTTAGCTAATAAATCATTTTCACAATGCAAAACCAGTTCGCTAACCTATCATTGTTCATTGTACTTCATTTGAAACTTTTACATTTTTCAACTTATTAAAACTACGTTCATTACTAGCTACTGATACAGGTGCTGTAACTGCAATTCGACAAATATAATTTGCTGCAGGCAACGCCTTTTTGAAAATTTCACTAATTCTCAAGATATCTTTCATGTTTTCACATTGAACAGAGAAAATTTCCAATTCGACTTTCACTGCTAAACTATCTGTAAATGGGCGGCAGGGAATTAATTTCAAAACTTTCTCAATCCGTTCTATGGTACAAGATTCTCGGTTGAATGGTGTTTTGAACATTTCAAAAAGTGGTTTAATCAAGTCGATTGATACAGAGGTTATCACGCGTCTTCTGGATCAACACATTCAGAACTTCTTTGAATTCTTTGCGATAAAATTGCTCCATATTTAAAACAGCTGCGTTTTGAGGATTTCCATCGACTTTTTTGGGGTGAATTAGTCTTCGATGATGTTTCACCATCCACGTTCATTTTTGAAGAGAAGATTTTTGCTGCTTCTACGAGATCATTCATTCCATTCTCATTTGAAAGCATAGATTCTAAGGATTGAGTAGTACTTTGTATCACAATAGCAGCATTAACTATATTTAGATCAGGCGGTTCTAAAATTTCTGTCAAAACTTTAGCCTTGTGCATAACAATTCTCATGAACATGAGGAATACAATGAAATCGAAACTGAGCATAGACTTCTTTAAGCTCAGTGCTTGTGATTTCGTCTTACTATCAAAATTCGAATCACTTTCCAAAATTTTTTCCAGCACTTCCACAATACCTTAAAAGAAGTCCAAACGGCTTTTAATGCTTGCGCTTGGGCGGTCCATCGAGTTTTTGATAAGTTGGCCAGCTGAAACGAATTTTCTATCATTGAAATTTCTTCTCTCAAACAGGAAAGACGTTTGGTGCTACTAGAAAAAAAATTGTGCATTATTCACTTCTTGTACAATACTTTTGCAAATATCTGTTGCCAGTAAGTCGATGAATTCATTTTGGGATTTAGAAGATAAATACGACGCTCTATATGGTTGGAAATGAGCTTCATGCAACCACGTTTTCAAGGTAGGATTATGACGTGAAATTAATTCTAGTATCTGTAGAAAATTTCCTTCTTTGTCATCACCATGACCGCGAAAAGCCAATCCTTGTTTAGATAAAGTGCAAGTAACATCGAATAAAATGTTAATTGCATCTTTATTGAAATGACGCAAATGCTCCTTCCTGATGTCTTCTTTTTGTGATTTTTTGTGAACATTGAATCGACGTGGGAATCTTATTTAATGAAATGGCAGTAATCTGCCACAGCGGCCTTATCTGCATAAGAAGAAAAGTGCAATTCAAGTTTGCCTTGTTTTCCTTTCCCACGGCTCTTCATTTTGTGCCATTGGCGCATACTTGAAGTGGTCCACGTTGGATCTGCTTTTGATCTATCGGGTCCAGAAGGAAATAAGTAACAGGCAAAACAAAACAAAAACGCATCTTTGGTTATACTGTACTCCAGGTGTTCATATTGTTTGAACCAAATAGGAGTAAATTTGTGTTGTTTATTTGACGTAATCAATTCATTTGCAGGATAATGAGAAAGTATTGGTCGGTGTGGACCTAATGATAATAAAAATAACTTTTGGTTCCAAGTGAGCGTAGGAGGTCGATTGCCAGAATCGTGAGAAACAATATTGTCATCACCAACTGCTGACCTACTCTTTTCTGTGCTAAAGTCTGCCATTACCTCTTTAAAGGCTGCGTTCGCATTTTATAAAAAATCCAGACATTTCTGTCGTATGTCTTCAACTTCTACCATACTTTTAGCCAAAAACGAAACTGGATTGTTCAAATTCATTTCCACCTGAAGTAAAGATTTACAGCTTTCAATTTGCTCTGTTAAAATTTGGAGTTTTGCAACGCAGGAGCAGTATTTTAAATCGTGGTCATCAACGTCAATGTTGTCATCTACAACAGAAGAAAATAAAAATTCTATAAAATGAATAGGTAAATAAAGGTACATTACAGCCGATTACTACAACTTGGAGAGTAGGTACTTACCTATCCTATTGATTTCTGAAACGTTTCTATCTCCTGTTTTATCAAAAAGTTGGTTTTCCTCTTGTTCCATTTCATCATCTTCACTGTCAAATTCTAAAAAAAAAAAGAATAATTCGTGATTTTCAATTCAAAGTAAAGAAATGTATCTATCCGTACCTATCCAATGGAAACAATTTTTATTTGGTGGCTGTAGGCCTAATGAGAAAATTCACTTTGACCTACCAGTTGTTATAGTTCGAGTAAGCTATCTGACGAATGCTGCTATGGAATCTCGTGCTCATCAACAGAAATCATTTCGGAACTGCTTAAAATTTCTTTCATAAGATTATGAGGTTTCGTATCATTTGAATCAGAGCTCCTTTTTGAAGAGCTTGAAGCATCACCCTTTAAATCACACAAATAGTACATTAATCTACCTGAAACTTATTTCACATATGATGCGGTATTTGCATAAAAATGAGTTGGTTCAATTATTCATAATTTGAAATCAGAAGTTTGTCATAATATTAATATTTCAAATGCATAATTTATACCTACCTGATCGTGAGTCTCACCAGTTTCCTTTTTTGATTGTGCATGCATAAGCGCCAATATAGAGCTGGAGCTCTCTGGTAATCCAAATCATGTGGTTTTAATGGGCTGATCATTATGTTTCTTTTTTTATGACGAGATACATAGTCGTCATCAAAAACCCTGCCACAATCTAGACAATGAACTTTGTATCACTTTCTAAATTCCTTATTCTTTTACCATATTAAAGTTTCAAATTAAAATATGAAACACAAACACAAATCGCAAGTAATTGGACAAAAATACGTCAAGAGACTCGCAACAAAGAAGATGAATAACAGTTTATAAATTATAAGCAGGAAACAAAGACCAGTCTTCACAAAGAATTTGGTGAGGTGAGAGTGACCAAATACCAGCAATTAACAACTCAAACACTTAGAGAACAATTTCTGTGAATGTTGATATATTGGCTTACACGGCCGGTGAATTAAAACTCAGCTGGCTCATCAGCGGGCTTGGTGTCCTAGGCGAAACCCCACCCAAGACACGGCACAAACCTAGAAGAATTGCTGTTTTAATTTCTGTGAATGCCCTCTCACACAAGCAGTCCAGCTTCGTATGAATCATACCTATACCGGAGAACAATTTCTGTGAATGTCATCGCACAAAAGATTCATACATAGCAGTCTAGCTCTGTATGAAACATAACCGTACCGGACCGAACCCCAGTCTTCTGTTACAAACTTAACAAGGCTTATTTCTTTTACTGGCAAAATTTCTAAGTCAGTTTGTTCGGCAATGATTGGAATATTAAAACATTTTGTAGATAAATGCCGAGTCGGCAAAAGCATTTCCAAGTTGGCAATATTTCCAATTCGGCAATTATAATTCTTGAAAACTTTTTTTTTCCATGTGTGAATGTCCATCATATGAATTGCCGACGTGAATAACAAACAAGTCAAATTTGCCGACTTTTTCAACTGGAAAAAAATCCTGATATTGAATGTCATTGTCAAGTGTTTGAAAGAGGGGTAGAATTTATTTTTTTCAAGTAGCATGTGATGCGAGACTCCATAGCAATTTTTAGACATTGACGTATGGCATGTCTCCAGCTCAATCACCTTGTTGCTGTCTAGCTGAGTAAGCCAAGTGAGTGGGTGGAGACATGGACTTTCCACCACACTCCAGTCACAGAAAGCCCCTCCCACCTGACGAGGCAGAGTGAATGGTAGTAAGGACAGCCTAGAGTGGTGCTCTGAGCTCACACTGGGCACACTTGCCCAATGGGATTGGATTGAAGAGGTATGCCATACATTGCTCCCACGTACCCGAGTTTTCAATTTTTAATGAAATTTTCGTGGAATTTTCATGTGTTTTAGAGAAAGTAAGGCATTGACAACATTGAACACTAAATTCCCTTCGAGATTATTTTCTTCCGGTGTTTAACATGGAAAACTAGCCCTTAGCGAATTTGTGGATTGGGCCTCTATTGCACTTACAGACTTACTGGTAACACATGTTCAAAACTCGTAGAACACGAATAATACTTACAAACTCATACCGTATCACAAAATATGTAACATTTTATGTATAGGTACATGATTGTTGACAACACTTGACAGTGGCAGGGTTGTTATCAGTCGGTAATTATTGTAACCGATGGGAGAGCCAGCCCAAGTGCTGTATGCATACGATGAATATGAATGAAGACTGGGCTGTTGGTTATATGCACAATCAAGGGGCCAAGCACTCTGCAACTGGTCGACGAGGCATGAATTTCAAGGAAGATATTTTATTCGGCATTTACCTTCAAAATAAGAACAAGTAGTTCCGTGAAGAACTACATAGCCTATTTTCATGTAACCTACTTATGTTTATTGCCACTATAAACATACAAAATTTCAGTTTGATTGCTGTAATAGATTCGTAGATATTGAGAACGGACTAAATATTTCGGATGGTCGCCATGCTGGATTTAGGTAGATTTCATTAGGAAGCTAACTATTGCAATGGGTACCATCTTTCGACTTCCGGAAAATTTCGACATATCTTCGCATTTCACATCCCCTACACCCCAAAACCACCGCCAGTTCAAAAGTTTATATATAATTTATGTATATATCACTTTTTTGTGGACACGATAACTACCGCAATTTTGCACCAATCACTTTGATTTTTTTATATAATATGTATCCCTATAAAATCTCGGTCGAGTTCGTTAAAGGGCACAATCGTTCGAAAGGGGTGAAGGTGGGGGGGGGGGGGGGGGGGGCTTATTTCGAAAAAGTGAAATCTCGCTATAACTCTCTTAATATTTGAAATATCGAATCCATTCAAAGTTCATACTATGTGTCAGATAAGGACCAAAAAGTTATGTTTGAAAAGTTTGTTGATAGCACCAACCATTGATCAAAGGGGTGGGAAAAAGTGGTTTTTTTTTTTGGGAAACATTAATCATATCTCTCTTAATAGGCACAATATCAAACCCGTACAAAAGGGACAATATTCCCCTAATAATTACCTAAAACTTTTGTCTGAAAGAATTTTTGATATGACCCACCATTACGCCAAGGGATGAGAAAAATGATTTCGGAATTACAGTATAAGAAAATGCCAAGAAAAAGTGAAATATCGCTATAACTCCCTTAATATTTGAAATATCGAATCCATTCTAAGTTCATACTATGTGTCGGAGCTGGCCCAAAAATGTATGTTGGAAAAGTTTTTTGATAGCACCAACCATTGACCAAAGGGGTGGAAAAAAGTGGGTTTTTTGAGAAACAATAATCATATCTCTCTTAATAGGCACAATATCAAAACCGTACAAAATGGACAATATTCCTCTAATAATTACCTAAAACTTTTGTCTGAAAAAAAAATTGATATGACCCTCCATTACACCAAGGGATGAGAAAAATGATTTCGGAATTATAAGAAAATGCAAAGACCTATCAGAGGTTGCCATGACAACACTACTAAATTGATGAGGGACGAGCCATCAGACGTTGCCATGACAACGCACTTGCACAATATCACATTCAGTTTTCTATCTGACTAAGTCTGAAGCGGCATCGGTGACGTAACTGGTAGCATGCTGAACTTCTATGCCCAAGGTCGCGGATTCAAAGTCGACCGAAGTCGTTGGATTTTCTAAGAGGGCTAAAAATCACTCAGTATGCTTTCCTTTGGAGGGGAAGTTCTAACGTTCGTTGCGAGTTCCTGGTTGCGGTGGCATCTAGTAACCAAGTTCACAGCTAGATGTCGTTGACGGTAGTATTTGGTAGCAAAATTAGGCCCTTCCCCTACACCCCAAAACCACCGTCAGTTCAAACGTTTATATATAATTTATGTATATATGTACCTATATATATGTATATCACTGTCTTGTGGACACGATAACTACCGCAATTTTGCACCAATCACTTTGAAATTTTTACATAATATCTATCCCTATAAAATATCGGCCGAGTTCGTTAAAGGGCACAATCGGTCGACGGGGGTGAAGGTGGGGGGCGTTTTTTTTTTTTAGTGAAATATCGCTATAACTCTCTTAATATTTGAAATATCGAATCCATTCAAAATTCATACTATGTGTCGGATAAGGCCCAAACATGTATGTTTGAAAAGTTTTTTGATAGCACCTACCATTGACCAAAGGGGTGGGAAAAAGTGGGTTTTTCGGGAAACATTAATCATATCTCTCTTAATAGACACAATATCAAAACCCTACAAAATGGACAATATTCCCCTAATAATTACCTAAAACGTTTGTCTGAAAGAATTTTTGGTATGACCCACCATTACGCCAAGGGATGAGAAAAATGATTTCGGAATTATAAGAAAATGCCAAATGCCATCAGAGGTTGCCATGACAACACTACTAAATTGATGAGGGATGAGCCATCAGACTTTGCCATGACAACGCACTTGCACGAGATCACATTCAGTTTTCCATCTGACTAAGTGTGAAGCGGCTTCCGTGACCTAACTGGTAGCATGCTGAACTTCTATGCCCAAGGTCGTGGGATCAAAGCCAGCCGAAGTCGTCGGATTTTCTAAGAGCGCTAAAAATCCCTCAGTATGCTTTCCTTTGGAGGGGAAATTCCAACGTTTGTTGCGAGTTCCTGGTTGCGGTGGCATCTAGTAACCAAGTTCACAGCTAGGTGTCGTTGACGGTAGTATTTGGTAGCAACATTAGGAACTACTGCTTGAAATTGACCGTCTGCAGTCCTTACCTGAATTACAGACTAATACAGCCATCACAATTCACACCGTTTGATCACTTTTGTGATACTTTCAATGTTTAGCTTGGCCCATTTGTCGATCAAATTTTATTTATTGTTACTGAGATCCCCGAATGGTAATTATTTCTTTACAAATGTTAATTGCTTAAACCATATGCATAATCTTGTTATCAATCACTTATTCATAGATATTATAGTTCTCACCTCGAGTGTTACAGTCGCTCGCTACCTCAGGCGTCCTCACTCCCGATATACAGGACATCTACTGGTTGATCCACTGTCCGCTGAGTAGTGTCGACTGACGTCACCCTGACTTTCGTTCGACCAATGGCAGGTCTTTGTCTGGTCGGGCGATCTCCAAACTTCGAGAGAGTTCCATGGTCCCTATTTAAGACGCCGCTTGCTGGCGTTCTTCACCACTTCTGATCCACCACTTCTGATCAATCATCACTTTGGATCACTTCAACCTGCTGGTCACCGCTACTGCATCTCATGACACCATCGCTGATATCTACCCTACCGAGCAGTTACGTCACAAGATCTGCACCATGACGTATTGCTCAAGATGGCAAGAATAATTGCCAGCAGCTGTACTCTTCACCTTCACCTTAGAGAGGATACTTGGAATCGTCTTTCGAAATATCTCTGGATCATCTCTTGGAAACTATAAATGTCATTCCTGCGCAAGAAAAGAAGAGAGAGTTGACATTTTATCGATGGTGCACATAACTCTAGGCCATGTACGCCTCCTTCCGAGAAAACCGTGAAGACTTTTAAATCAACGTGTGCTAGCTGGAACTTTTTAAGGAGCTGGCTCTTCAACCCTCTTCAAAGATAAGTTTACTTTTATGAAGAACTTATATCATACCAGTTATTTTACACTCTTAATTATTTTTTATGGTTCTCTCTTTTTATAAACTGCATTTTTATATGTTAAGCTCAACTTTTCTCCAATCAAGCAAGCTTGTTTCATGGACCTTTCTATAATCTGGGTTTCTGTCATCAGGCCCTCACACTTTGCTACATTTATAATTGTTCATTTCTGTGATAAGCACTTAAGTGCGATTTGTTTATTCATTATAAATTTATTATTAGGAATAAAAATTGTTAATGTATTGCTACCTACATTGGTTTTCTAGTCACGTATTTCATGCCCACTACCCCGCACCGCTTCAGTCTAATTTTCTTGACCACAGTAGTTATTTTGTCCAGGCTTTCGCCTGATGCGTTTCGTTCTCCCGTATGGGGAAGTTTTAGGGCAGAACTTATTCTTCTCCACCGTTTATCAGACAGATTCTACACACACCCAAAGTACACGGGGTTACATGACCGCGTTATCGCAGCCCCTAAACTGAGAAACCAACCAAAATCTGTGCGGGAGTTAAAATTTTGCGTGAATAAGTAACAGACCGTTAGATAGTTACACACAGGCGCGGATTCAAGGGGGGGGGGGGGGTCACGGGGGTCATGACCGCCCCCCCCCCCCCCCAACGGAGACCAAATTTTTTTGCAAACTCAAAAAACGAAAACACAATTACCAGACAAATAAAACTTAACGAATTTTAACTGAAAAACAGTTTTGTTTCATTTTATTCAATACTGAATTATCTTTATTGGAATTATTATGTTCTGTTACAACTGTACATATTTACAACTTCAAACCTCTTGTATAAAAACTATTATTTATATAACAAAATCAACTCGTCTGTTTTGTTTAGCAAACCTTGTGATTACCGAATCGATGTTTATAGTGATGAGACGATGAATGTGCAGCAATGAACGGATAGGAAACTGGGGCTTTTTTCGCAACAAAAATTTTTGCCGACGTCCAAACTGCAAGCTTGGTTGGCAATTTAAGCTGTGACTTTCTCCCTTTGTCGGTATCAACTCGACTTGCCGAAACTGTAACGTACCTTGATCCTTTTCTCGAAGCTCGATGTAAGAGTCGCAAAACACGCCGTTGCAATTTGTACGAATATTTTTGGTGCGCTAAACGCATCAAATTTCTATCCATGAAGCTTGCAAAAAAATTGGTCTGGTTTTGTACGTTTGGTTATTTTGCGATTGCGTTTTTAGTGATACCATTTTTCTTGACAATTTCGATTCTCTGACCCCCCCCCCCCCCCAAAGCCAAACTCTAGATCGAATCTCTGACCCCCCCCCCCCCCCCAAAACCAAACTCTAGATCCGCGCCTGGTTACACATCAGTGTCGAAACCTTGCATAAGGACAGTGTGACCACAAGTACCGTAGTTCCGTGAAGAACTATACAGTCTATTTTCATATATCCTACTCATGTTAATTGCCTCTATCAACATACAAAATTTCAGTTTGAACGTTGTGATAGGTTCGAAGATATTGAGAACCGTCCAAATATTTCAGATTGTCGCCAGGTTGGATTTTTATTTTTGTGCTATTACTTTAAGATTATTGTGTAGGCGTGGTATTCAAACTTCAATCGCATGATTAGAACACAAGAAGTAAAAACGAGATTTTAAAATTTCGCACAGCTGCCATCTTGTGATTATGCAAACAATTGAAATAAATTAGATGCCAGTGGATTAACATTTGTATAAGCATTTAACGTGCAACGTTTCACTGCACTCGGATAGTTAATTCGCGAGAAACTTCCATTTAAATATTTATACTTCGCGTCGCCGCCATGTTGGATTTGTGCTCACCAGGTTACTGAAAGTCCTATACGTGAAAATATGTTCATAGCCTCTATGAACATAAAAATTCAGTATGATTGCTGTAAAAGATTCATAGATATTGAGAACCGTCTAAATATTTCGGATGATCGCCATTTCGGATTGTTTTATGTATAGGCCATAGAGTTATGTACCATTCAAGGACAATTATTGCCTAGGGTCTATTCAAACTTTCACTTCGATTGCATGATTACGACACAAGAAATAAAAACTTAATTTTAAAATTTCGCACAGCCGCCATCTTGAGGTTATGTAAACAATTGAACTAAATTAGATACCAGTGCATTACAATATGTAAAATCATTTACTGTTCCACATTTCACTGCGCTCAGAGTGTTAAATCACGAGAAAAGTCTATTAAAATGTTTCAAATTCGCTTGACCGCCATGTTCGTTTTGTACTTTACAGGTTTATGAAAGTTACATAGATAAACTTGTATCAGTACCCTTTATCAACGTACACAATTTCAGTGTGATATCTGTAATAGTTTCTGAGATATAGAATGTCAGTGAAATACTTCACACAGCCGCCATTTTGAGGTTATATAAATAATTGAACTAAATTAGACTCCGGTGCATTACAATGTGTATAAACATTTTCTTTACCAAGTTTCATTACGTTTGGATAGTTAAATCGCGAGAAAAGTCTAATTAAAAGTCTCAAATTCGCTTGGCCACCATGTTGGTTTTGTAGTTACCAGGTTTTTGAAAGTCTCACATGTGAACTTCTAGTAGTGCCCTTTATCACCGTACATAATTTCAGGGCGATATCGGTAATAGTTTCGGAGATACTGAATGCTGGTGAAATATTTCGCACAGCCGCCATGTTGGATTGGTGAGACATAATACAATTTGAAGGCCACGGTCGGGGTCGGCCAGAATAGTGCTATGATCTTACCGAGTTTCATTGTAATCGCTCTAGCCGTTTAGAAGTTATTAGGGGACACACAAACACGGACAAAAGATGATCTCATAAGCCTATTTTTTTTCATAAAATGAAAATAGGATAAAAGTGGACCACAAATAACAAGAAGGTTACCGTCCCCATAAGACAATAAAATGTTTAAAATATGCATAAAATGACGAATAACGAAGTTTTTTTTTTTTTTTTTTTTTTTCGGAATACTTTAGATTTTATTTCGATTCTTCCAAGCTTTCCAATTTGCAGGAAAAGCAATTGAAAGACCATTGTCTAACACTCTCTAATTTTCTAAAAGACGGGGAGTTTGAAGATTTGGATGCAGAAGATCTTTTTCTGGAGCTACAATTATTTTGGTACGCTGTTCCGTGATCTATAAAATGTGCATTAGAGTACTTAGCCCCGATAAGGGAGTTCTATCCTAATTTAACGACGGCATATCGAATTATGCTTACAATTCCTATAACGGTTGCGTCGGAGGAAAGGAGATTTTCCATTTTGAAACTAATAAAACCAAGTCGTTCCGTGAAGAACTAAATTCTGTTTTCATATATCCTACTTATGTTAATTGCCACTATCAACATACAAAATAGCTTTTCACGGTGGGTGAGTGGTCAACGTGTCGGTCTACTAACCCCAAGCTTGATAATTCGCTCCTGGCCGTGGTAAGTGATTTTTGAAAGGCGGCAAAAATTACGACACTATGTCATACGATGTTGGCATGTCAAAGGACCCATTTGAATTCAGTAGGCCGGGTTCATAATGCCAAAATTAATCTCGGGAGTTTCCGCCAACACAAAGTTCCCCATTTCTCTACTAGAAAGCGCTATAGTGTTCAAGGAGCTTAGATATCAAACCTCCTTGACTTTCATAGTGCTTCAAGGAACAACGAAATTCGACATGCAAGCTACCCTCTGGGTGTCAAATAAGATAGCTAGCACCCGGCACCCCGATGCCATACGATATTATTATTATTATTATTAACATACAAAAGAATCCATTCAAAGTTCATACTATGTGTCAGATAAGGCCCAAAAATTTATGTTTGAAAAGTTTTTTGATAGCACCAACCATTGACCAAAGGGGTGGGAAAAAGAGGGTTTTTCGGGAAACATTAATCATATCTCTCTTAATAGACACAATATCAAAACCGTACAAAATGGACAATATTCTCCTAATATTTACTTAAAACTTTTGTCTGAAAGAATTTTTGATATGACCCACCATTACGCCAAGGGATGAGAAAAATGATTTCGGAATTATAAGAAAATGCCAAGACCCATCAGAGATTGCCATGACAACACTACTAAATTGATGAGGGACGAGCCATCATACGTTGCCATGACAACGCACTTGCACGATATCACATTCAGTTTTCTATCTGACTAAGTCTGAAGCGGCTTCGGTGACGTAACTGGTAGTATGCTGAACTTCTATGCCCAAGATCGCGGGTTCAAAGTCGGCCGAAGTCGTCCGATTTTCTAAGAGCGTTAAACATCCCTCAGTATGCTTTCCTTTGGAGGGGAAGTTCTAACGTTCGTTGCGAGTTCCTGGTTGCGGTGGCATCTAGTAACCAAGCTCACAGCTAGGTGTCGTTGACGGTAGTATTTGGTAGCAACATTAGGAACTACTGCTTGAAATTGACCGTCTGCTGTCCTTACCTGAATTACAGACTAATACAGCCATCACAATTCACACCGTTTATCAGACAGATTCTACACTAACCCCAAAGTACAGTACACGGGGTTACATGACCGCGTTGTCGCAGCCCCTAAACTGAGGAACCAACAAAAATCTCTGCGGGAGATAAAATTTTGCGTGAAGAAGTAACAGACCGTTAGGGAAAAAAATACAATATTGGCTGAAACACAGTTTTACTACAATTAATGAATACTCATTCGTTCTCTAAATATTACGTAATGTTGCACGATCAGGCGCAATCTGCCTGGCAGATCACTTTTGCAACAACAGCAAATATGTAGGAGAGTTATTGACAAACTGGGCGATATGGACTTGAATGATGTCATGTGGAAAGAGGTAACTACTGAAAGGTGGAAGTACCTTCGCCCCCGCGAATGACGAATAGTCTATGAGATAAGAATCAACTCGAGTGTCTGTCAGATCAGTTGCTCCCATATTCTTTGGTTGGACCCACCAGAAGGTTAGTGTTTAGTATGAACGGTCGCCTAGGTACTTATAGTATTATTTATTTCGTGTGCATCGTCTACGAATGGATTTATATTTCATTTAAATGTCAGTAATGTATTCTTATCTTCCCTATATATACATATACAAATGAAAGTTTGGCTGTTGTTTTCTGAATTTCTACGGAAATTTGCGTTATTTACGTGTTTCAGACTGTTTTATGACGGATGCGCGCGAAAATAAATGTTTTGTCTGTTTGTCTGTCTGTGGACAACTTTGTTCCCTTATAACTGGCTGGCTGCGTGGCTCAGCGGCAACGTTCTAGCTTGCTGGGCCCAAGGTTGCAGTTTTTTATCCTGACGCAGTCAGCTGGCATTTGAGGTGCGCAGATGTGAGGGAGCCGGGTCAGTAGATTTACTGGCACGTTAAAGATCCCTTTCGGAGCAAAATTCCGGCACCCCGGCGTCTCTAAAAGAGTCAGTCAGGACATTTTCTTTCATTTATTTTTCAGAATATCACCCCTCTCATGAACCCCTTAAATTGGATTTAAGAAAGAAAAAAAACGTCGAACACCTATTTACTTATCTTTCAGCTGTTCTTCCCCCCTGAGTTTGATGCGTGAGTGAGTTAGTCAGTCAGTTAGGACACTTTCTCTCCTTTTTCCCTCCAGAATTTCACCCCTCTCCAAGGGCCCCTTAAATTGGATTTATGAAAAAATGGTCGAACACCTATTTACTTATATTTTAAGCTGTTTTTTTTTTCGCTGAATGTCAAACGTCTCGCCTATGTCGTTTAAGAGATACATGCTCCGTTAAGAATCCCTCAACCCCCAATGTTCACCCCTTTCACCTCATAATATACACCACATCGATAAACCGTTGACATATGTCTGATTATTTTTAATGGTTAGTTTATATACCGAATATCACATCCCCAAAGGAACAACTCATGAGATATCGTTATTCAATGAAATGCACGTTTACCCCTTAACACCTCTTTAAAACCCTAATAAACAAAACTCTTCCTTAGTGGACGTTTTCGACATACAGCAAACATATTCCCAAAATTTCATGTTTCCAACTTTAATAGTTTTCGCTGGGCGTGATGAGTGAGTGAGTCAGTCAGGACATTTTCTTTCATTTATTTTTCAGAATTTCACCCCTCTCATGAACCCCTTAAATTGGATTTATGAAAAAAGAAACGGTCGAACACCTATTTCCTTTTTTTTCAGCTGTTCTTCCCCCCTGAGTTTGATGAGTGAGTGAGTTAGTCAGTCAGTTAGGACACTTTCTCTCCTTTTCCCCCCCAGAATTTCACCCCACCCCATTGGCCCCTTAAATTTAATTTATGAAAAAACGGTCGAACACCGATTTACTTATTTTTTAAGCTGATTTTTTTCCGCTGAGAATTTCACCCCTCTCCAAGGGCCCCTTAAATTGGATTTATGAAAAAATGGTCGAACACCTATTTACTTATATTTTAAGCTGGTTTTTTCCGCTGAATGTCAAACGTCTCGCCTATGTCGTTTAAGAGATACACGCTCCGTTAAGAATCCCTCAACCCCCAATTTTCACCCCTTTCACCTCATAATATACACCACATCGATAAACCCTTCGACATATGTCTGATTATTAGCCTATTTTCAATTTTGAAAAAATAGGCTTATGAGATCACCTTTTGTCCGTGTGTGTGTGCGTGTGCGTGCGTGTGCGTGTGTGTGTGTGTGTGATTCGTGTGTGTGTCCCCCCCTAATAAAATCTAAACGGCAGGAGCGATTTCAATGAAACTCAGAAAGTTCATAGCACTATTTCCGGCGACCTCGACCGTGCCCTTGAAATTTTGTTACGACTCACCAATCCAACATGGCGGCTGTGCGAAATATTTCACCAGCATTCAATATCTCCGAAACTATTACCGATATTACCCTGATATTTCCTATGGTGATAGAGGGAACTATTATAATTTCACTTATGTGACTTTTGAAAACCTGGTAACTACAAAACCAACATGGCGGCCAAGCGAATTTGCGACTTTTAAATAGACGTTTCTCGCGATTTGACCAACCAAACGCAATGAAACTTGGTACAGTATATGTTTATTTACATTGTAATGCACCGACATCTAACTTCGTTCAATTGTTTACATCATCACAAGATGGCGGATGTGCGAAATATTTCACCGGCATTCTATATCTCTGAAACTATTAGCGGTATCTCCCTAAAAAATTTTACGGAGATAAAGGGCACTACTGGAATTCCATCTATAAGATTTTCAAAAACCGGTTAACTACAAAACGAACATGGCGGCCAAGCGAATTTGAACATTTTAAATAGACCTTTCTCGCGATTTAATGTTCCAAGCGCACTGAAACCTGGTACAGGAAATATTTATACACATTGTAATCCTCTGGTATCTAATTTAGTTCAATTGTTTACATAACCTCAAGATGGCGGCAGTGCGAATTTTAAAATTAAGTTTTTATTTCTTGTGATGTAGTCATGCGATCGAAGTGAAAGTTTGAATAATGAACCTACGCAATAATTTTCCTTTAATGGTACATGCCTCTATGGCCTATATACTACATTTAACAATCCAACATGGCGACCATCCGAAATATTTAGACGATACTGAATATCTACGAATCTATTTTAGCAATCAAACTGCATTTTTTAATGTTCATAGGGGCTATGAACTTAAGTTCACCTATAGGAATTTAAATAACCTGGTGATCACAAATCCAACATGGTGGTGACGCGAATTATAAATATTCACATGGACGTTTCTCGCAATTTAACCATCTGCGTGCAGTGAATCTTGGTACAGTAAATCTTTATCCGAATGTTAATCCACTGGCATCTAATTTATTTCAATTGTTTCCATAACCTCAAGATGGTAGCTGTGAATTTTTTTTAAATCTCCTTGTTTTTTCTTGTGTCTTAATTATGCGATTGAAATTTGAATACTACACGTTCACAATAATCTGCATGTAACAGTAAACTCTAGGACCTATATATATAAAATCCAACATGGCGACCATCCGAAATATTTAGTCGGTTCTCAATATCTACGAATCTATTACAGCAATCAAACTGAAATTGTGTATGTTGATAGTGGCAATTAACATAAGTAGGATATATGAAAATAGGCTGTATAGTTCTTCACGGAACTACTTGTTTTTAATGGTTAGTTTATATACGAAATATCACATCTCCAAAGGAACAACTCATGAGATATCGTTATTCAGTGAAATGCACGTTTACCCCCTTAACACCTCTTTAAACCCCTAATGAACAAAAATCTTTCCAAAAGGTACGTCCACACCAAGATGTTTTCGTTAACTTTGTTAATGAACACTGTTCATGAACAATGTTCATGAACATTTTTGACTGTTCATAAACAAAATTGCGTGTTCATTAACTTTTCGAGCTTGTTCATGAACAAAATCTCTTTAACTTTTGTGAATGAAACTTTTCATTAACATTTCGTGTTTTCGTTAACATTTTGGTTCGCGCATGCGCAAAGACGCAATTGAGGTTGTAAATTCGTAGCGCGGAATACGATGCTCTTTTACTTCTCTAAAAATCGACTATCGAATCGCAAGCGACTCGTATATTGCGCGGAATTATGAAATACCAGGAAGCACATGAGAATATTAATTAACTTAATTCTAAACGCCTTTCCAATATTTTTCTTTTCCACACCTTGCGTCTGCGCTTTTCTTTAATTTTGTACTCACTAAAATAACTTCTTCCTGACCCTATCCATTATAACCTCACAAACAGTTTATTTAATGTTGAAGATGTTTGTTAACAAAAGTTTATTTGGTGTGGACATAATGTTGAAGAAGTTTGTTAACAAATGTTTAGTAAACATGTTGAGAAATGTTTTCATTAACATTGTTCATTAACATTGTTCATGAACATTGTTCATTAACTTTGGTGTGGACTAGCCTTTAGTTGACGTTTTCGACATACAGCAAACATATTCCCAATATTTCATGTTTCCAACTTTAATAGTTATCGCTGGGCGTGATGAGTGAGTGAGTCAGTCAGGACATTTTCTATCATTTATTTTTCAGAATTTCACCCCTCTCATGAACTCTTTAAATTGGATTTATGAAAAAAAAACGGTCGAACACCTATTTACTTATTTTTCAGCTGTTCTTCCCCCCTGAGTTTGATGAGTGAGTGAGTTAGTCAGTCAGTTAGGACACTTTCTCTCCTTTTCTTCCCCAAAATTTCACCCCACGCCATTGGCCCCTTAAATTGAATTTATGAAAAAACGGTCGAACACCGATTTACTTATTTTTTAACCTGATTTTTTTTCGCTGAGAATTTCACCCTTCTCCAAGGGCCCCTTAAATTGGATTTATGAAAAAAAAACGGTCGAACACCTATTTACTTATATTTTAAGCTGTTTTTTTCCGCTGAATGTCAAACGTCTCGCCTATGTCGTTTAAGAGATACACGCTCCGTTAAGAAACCCTCAACCCCCAATTTTCACCCCATTCACCTCAAAATATACACCATATCGATAAACCCTTAATGTCTGAATATTTTTAATGGTTAGTTTATATACCGAATATCACATCCCCAAAGGAACAACTCATGAGATATCGTTATTCAATGAAATGCACGTTTACCCCCTTAACACCTCTTTAAAACCCTAATAAACAAAAATCCTTCCTTAGTTGACGTTTTCGACATAAAGCTAACATATTCCCAATATTTCATGTTTCCAACTTAAAAGTTTTCGCTGGGCGTGATGAGTGAGTGAGTCAGTCAGGACATTCTCTTTCATTTATTTTTCAGAATTTCACCCCTCTCATGAACCCCTTAAATTGGATTTATGAAGAAAAAAAAACGGTCGAACACCTATTAGTTATTTTTCAGCTGTTCTTCCTCCCTGAGTTTGATGAGTGAGTGAGATAGTCAGTCAGTTAGGACACTTTCTCTCCTTTTCTTCCCCATAATTTCACCCCACCCCATTGGCCCCTTAAATTGAATTTATGAAAAAAAACGGTCGAACACCGATTTACTTATATTTTAAGCTTATTTTTTTCCCGCTGAAATTCAAACTCCTCGCCTATGTCGTTAAAGAGATACACGCTCTGTTAGGAATCCTTCAACCCCCACCTTTCACCCCTTTCAGTCCATTCACCTCATAATATACACCACATCGAAAACCTCTCAGACACGTACTTCTTATTTTTAATGATGAGTTTATATGCCGTGTATCACATCCCCCAATGAAACCAATCGGGGATATTGTTATTCAATGAAATGCAGGTTTAACCCCCTTAAGATCCCTTTAAACCTGAATATCCGAAAATCCTCCCTTAGTAGACGGTTTTGACATACAATGAACATATCCCCAAACTGTCATGTTTCTATCTTCAATAACTTTTTGGCTGGGCGATGATGAGTGAGTGATGGTTGGTTCTTATGTTTAGGGGCTGCGACAACGCGGTCATGTAGCCCTGTGTACGTTGGGTGTGTGTAGAATCTGTCTGATAACCGGTGTTAATAGTGATGACTGTATTAGTGTGTGTTATCTGTTTTTTTAAATTTAAGTACTGCAATTTAGAATTTTTCAAATAGTTCCCAATTTTGCCGCCAAGTGCCACCGTCAACGACTACTAGGCTGAGTTCAGAACTCAGCTGCTAGACGCCACCGCAGTCATCTCTTGGCAACGAACATAGAAACCTAAGATCGTTGTTTACATTCTTAACCTATCCAATTTAGCTTCACACAGGTGCAATTAGTGGAAGGTTCTTTAATAAATATAGCCTAGATAATCCCATAAGGGCAAAGGCCTCCTGCGAACAGGGACGTGCTCTGGTTTAAACTCGTTAGGCGAGCAAGTCCTAAGGAGTTGTGTAGAAGTTTTTACTCCACTTGCTACACTTCACTGTAGTTCACTTCACTAACACTACATTTCACTTCGCTTTACGTGCGTTGTTTGGCTTGTTACAGGTTGCAGAATTGTATCCTTCATGTCATAGGTGTGCTGTCTACCAGGATCTTTCATTGTTGAAGCTCTCCTTCTCTTCCCTTCTTATAGTTCCATACGTCTCCATTCTTGTCTCTCCCGTGCTATCCTCGTCCAGTGTTTGCCTGTCTTCCTTACGATTGAGTCATCCCAGCGGGTCCTCTGTCTACCCACGTTCCTTCTTCCTGTTCTGGGGTCCCATACCGTTAGTTTGTGCGTCCATCGATCGTCTTTCATTCTGGCCACGTGGCCTCCCCACTTCCATTTTAGCCTGTCAGCTGTTGTCACGGCATCTTTCATGGCAGTTCTTCTTCTTATCTCCTCGTTTCGTAATCTGTCCCTCAAGGAAACTTGAAGGATCTTCCGTTCCATTTTGCGTTGACATACCCGGATTGTTTGCCTTTGCTTCTCTGTTAACGCCCAGGTTTGACAGCCGTATAGCAGTACCGGCATTACACACTTTTCTAGCACTTCTGACTTTAGACTTATTTTCTGGGATTTGTCCATCAATATAAATTTTAAGGACCAGAACTTCTTCCATGCTTGTCCAACTCGTCTCTTGATTTCCTTCTCCTGGGAGCAGTCAAATGACAGGTTTTGTCCAAGGTAGACGTATTCCTGTGTGTACGCTAGTGGTTTGCCATTGATGAGGATTTGTACTTCCAGTGAGTTGGTCATCAGTTTTGTTTTTAGGGTGTTCATAGATAGACCTACTTCTTTACTGACAGTGTCCAGGTCCGCTAGCATTTGTTCCAAGTCTGTTGCCGATTTTGCTAGCAGTGCAATATCGTCTGCGAACCGTAAGTGTGTCAGCCTTTCCCCGTTTATTTCGATGCCGTATTTGTTGTCCCATTCCAACTTCCTAAATTGGTTCTCCAGTAGGCATGTGAACAACTTTGGTGAGAGGGGGTCGCCTTGTTTCACGCCTCTCTCTAAGTTGATGTTCGCACCCTCCCTCTCCGTTCTTACCCTCGCTTGGCAGCCTTCGTAGAGCTTTTCCAGTAGTCTGACATATCCCTTTTGTATGCCTTGGCTTCTCAATGCCTCTAGCACACAACTATGTTCCACAGAATCGAAGGCTTTGTTATAGTCTACGAATGCAATGTATAGTTCGAGGTTAAATTCCTGCGTTTTTTCCAAGAGCTGGTTCATTGCTTGCAGGTGGTCAATTGTGCTAAAGCCTGTCCTGAATCCGGCTTGTTCCACTGCTTGGTTTTCATCTAGTAGTTTAGACATCCTTCTAGTCATGATTTTCGTGAAAAGTTTGTAGAGACTGGCCATTAAACTGATTGGTCTGTAGTTATTAATGTCATCTTTAGCGCCTTTCTTGTGAAGCAGAACAATAACGCTCTGTTTCCATTCTGTTGGGATTTCTTCTGTTTCAAGTATCATGTTGAATAGCCTTGTTATCACTTCTATGAGATCCTCACCACCCATTTTCAGATATTCGTTGTAGATGGCATCCTCTCCGGGGCATTTCTCGTCATGATGGGAGGAATTTCTTCGTCGTATAGTGCCTCCAGCCCCTTATCACTTTTGTCTGAGTCTCTTCTCTGGTGTGCACTGGAGTACAGCTCTCTGTAGAAGTCTGTGGCCTGTTTCGTTATTTCCTCCCTTGTTGCTTGTCTTTTACCTCTTTTGTCTTTCACTCCAAGCATCCATTGTTTGTCTGGTGCTAGTTCTTTTCTCATCTTTCTGATTGATTTTGATTCTTCTGCGTACTTTCTGATGATTTCAGTGTTGTGGTCTCTAATGTCCTTTCTAATTTCCCTTTTTGTGCGCTTATTAAGCTGCCCGTACTCTAACTTTTTCTGGTTGTTATCTACAGCTTGTGCTTTCAATATTTCTCTTTCCTCGATTAGGCGTTTGGTACTGTCTTTTAGCTTATCGCGCCGTCCCTTCTTACTTCTTGATATTGCTGAGTTGTTACATGCAGATGTTATACATTTTATGAGTTCTGTGTAGAGGTGCTGTGTGCTTAAGTGGTTTTGTTGCTTCAGGTGATTTAGATTTTGCTGGATTTCTTGGGCGTATTCGGTCTGGTTGATCTGTCCAGGGCTAGTTATCCTGGTCTTGAAGTATGGCCGTCTATTCTTCTTTAGTGTTAGCTTTAAGCGCACCATTCTATGGTCGGTGTCGAATTTTAGCCCGTTGATCACTTGAATATCCTTTACTTCCTTTAAGTTGTCGGTAAGTATAAAGTCAATTTCGTTTTTTGTCCTGCCGTTCGGGCCTCTCCATGTCCATCTACTCTCTGGCATTTTCTTGAAGAAGGTGTTCACAATTTTCATGTTGTGTCCTTGAGCAAACTGGATCAATCTGTCTCCTCTCCCATTTCTAATTCCGTATCCGAATGGTCCCATAGGTGCTTCGTCTGTATGTTCCTTGATTCCCACTTTACTGTTAAAGTCCCCCATTACAAACGTTCTTTGTGTGTTGAAGTTGTCCAGTGTGTCTTCTAGTTGCTCGTAAAACTTTTCAATTTCCTCCTCTATACTGTTCTCTGTGGGGGCATAGATTTGTATAATTACGATGGTATTCCCTTCTAGATCTAAGGACAGTAGCGCAATTCTCTCTGAGATTCCTCGAATTTCCCGAATGTTGTTTTTTAGGTGCTTCTTGATCATGAAGCCCACTCCTCTTTGCCCTTTGGTTTCACCGATGTAGCTGAAGATGTCTCCATTTGGTTTTTCTCGGATTCCTTCGCCGAGTTGTCTTACTTCACTAAGTCCTAGTATGTCGTACTTTATGTTTAAGAGAGCATTTTCCAGTTCAAGTTCCTTGTCTTCAGTTCTCAAAGACCTTACGTTGAGTGTGGCAAGTATTAGTTCTTTCTTTGTTACCGCCGGTTGCTTGATCACAGTGCGGCGGTCAGCTCCCCGTTTTTTAGATCCTCCCAATTAATCCATTGGCCGTTTATGAGGATCTTCTGGTAGCCCACTTTCACCTCACTGTTACCTTTGCTCCTCTCCTCCCTGGCTATCTGTCTTAATTTCGCTTGTACTGCTCTTTCGTTCTTGATGAGGTCGTCGTCAACATATAGGTCTTGCCCCTTTAGCTTGTGTTTGTTTCTCATTATTTTCAGCTTGTCTGCAAAGTGTTTGAATGTGACTCTCACTATCCCGTTACCGTGGCTGTCTCTTCCAATCTGCAATACGCTTTCTACCTTGACTTCAGTTTCTATTTTGTCCAGTATAGATTTGACTTTGCTTGTTAGGTTCTCATGTAATAACTCTTTACATTTAATGACAATGTTGTTCTTTCTTTCCCTCTTCAATCTTTGCTCCTCTTGTAGCTCTAGGGCATGTATTTTCTCGGATAGTGTGTCTAGTTTTTCTTGCGTTCTGTTGTCCACATTTTCTATTTTCCGTTCAAGGGCGTCGTTTATTTTACGTGAATTTTCTTCTGTTGTCCTTAGTTCTTGTTTGATGCTGTTTATTTCCTCTCTTGTTTCCTTTCGAAAGTCTTCATTTTGTTTCTTTAAGTTTTGAAGCTCTGTTAGGATTTCAGAAAACATGTCTTTCACTTCTTTTGATTCCTTCCCTTGGGTTTGTTTGTTTGTGTTTGTTTGGGTTTGTTGGTTTACTGCTTGAAACTCTTCTTCAGAGCTTTGTGAGCGGTACCTTGTGGGAGCTCTCGATTTCCGTTTCTCGCGTGCGTCTTTGTTTTCTGATTTCGAGAAGGGTTTCATGTTGTCTTCTTTGTTGATCAAGTTGTGAATCAGTTGTTATTGAGGCCTATGTTCTAGACGCGTATATGCATATATACTTCTTAGCGTTAGCGAGGATATGCGGGTTGGAATTCTACGAGTCCCTAGCAAGTATCTATCGTGAATGTTTTACTGTAAATTGAACATGCGTGCGTTGAATCTCCTCTGTGTTGTATGTCTTCCGAAATTCTCGAGTGCACTCGTTGAGAATGCCCTGCTTCCTTTGTTACATGTAAGCCGTCTTTGTCTACTATGACGTTGCCAGTTGAGAATGCCTTGCCTCCTGTGTTACTCGTAAGCAGTATCTGCCTCCTATGGCTTTGGCTCGTTTAAGCCTTGTTTCGCCAGGTAGCGTTTTCGTCGCGGGTCTCGCCTTCTTGGTGGTCAGTTTGCAGTACACTTGTTCAACCTCGCTGTGATATCTTAACAATTTGCAATTTGCATTTAACTTATCTTACCCTCTTTAAGGTCAATTTGCCACTTGCCTTCACGTTCGTTTGTAGTTCGAAATTTCCTCTGTCTTCCAGTGTTCTTTACTACATTCCAATGTGTCTCAATCCCGGTAAACTGATATTTTTTGTCTGATGCACGCTTTGTACCACCCTTACATTACACACCCGGAAGCTCTACATCAACATGCCATAAATCTATGACATGGGACCGCCGGCTTAAGTTCCCCTCTGAAGGAAGGCATACTGAGGGATTTTTAACGCTCTTAAAAAATCCGACGGCTTCGGTCGGGTTTGAACCCGCTATCTTGGCCATAGAAGCTCATCATGCTACCAACTACGCCACCGAAGCCGCCTGAGTGAGTGAGTGAGGACATTTTCTTTCAATTTTCTTTTATCAGAATTTCACCCCTCCCCATGAACCCCTTAAATTTGATTGATGAAAAAAACTGTCGAACAGCTATTTACTTATTTTTAAGCAGTTCCCCCCCCCCTGAGTTTGATGAGGGAGTCAGTCAATCAGTTAGGACACTTTATTTCCTGTTCCCCCCCCCCCCTGAATTCACCACTCCCCATGGGCCCCTTAAATTGGATTTATGAAAAAACTGTCAAACACCTATTTACTTATTTTTATGCTGATTTTTTTCCGCTGAGTTTCAAACTCCTCGCCTAGGCCTATGTCGTTTAAGAGATACACGCTCCGTTAGGAATCCTTCAACCCCCACTTTTCACCCCTTTCACCTCATAATATACACCATATCGGAAAACCCTCAGACACGTGCCTTCTTATTTTTAATGATGAGTTTATATGCCGAGTATCACGTCCCCCAATGAAACCAATCGGTAGATATTGCTACTCAATGAAATGCAGGTCCACCCCTTTAACATCCCTTCAGAACCTGAATATCCAAAAATCCTCTCTTAGTGGGCGTTTTCGGCCCTTGAGGAAGCTGCATACCAAATTTCATTCCATTTTGGCTGGGCGATGAGGAGCGTGTGAGTGAGTCAGTCAGGACATTTTCTTTAATTTTTTTTTTCAGAAGTTAACCCCTTCCCATGAACCCCTTAAATTTGATTTATGAAAGAAAAAAAACCTGTCGAACAGCTTTTTACTTATTTTTAAGCAGTTTTGTCCCCCTGAGTTTGATGAGTGAGTCAGTCAGTCAATCAGTTAGGGCACTTTCTTTCCTGTTTTTTTTTTTCCCCCAGAATTTCACCTCTCCCCATGGGTCCCTTAAATTGGATTTATGAAAAAACGGTCAAACACCTATTTACTTATTTGTATGCTGATTTTTCCCCGCTGAGTTTCAAACTCCTCGCCTATGACGTTTAAGAGATACACGCTCCGTTAAGAATCCTTCAACCCCTACTTTTCACCCCCTTTCACCTCATAATTAGGGCCCGGATTTATATGCACTAAAAAAACTGAAAATATGCATGCAAATATGCACTAAAACGTTATAATATATGCACATAAAATTATGAAATATGCACTTAAAACATGCAATTTTATTCACTTACCTATTTACAGGTATCATTTGTTGCAAAATGAAGCATCACAATAGGTAACTAGTAGTCTTTCAATGTTTTCTGGAGACAAACTATGTCTATTGTCCGTCAAAATGAGTTTATAGGCTGAGAATGATCGTTCTACATCAACTGACGTGATTGGACAGTACTTATACACGGGCACCAAAGTTTCGGAGCATACATCTGGCAAGGATACCCTAGTTCCACTCAAGTATTGACTAATTAACTTAATCTTCTTCAGTCCTGGGTTCGAATTCAATACATTTTCTAACTTGCATTTAATCTTCTCTCCAATTTCGCCTGGAGCGGAATTCAATGAAGATGCAGCTTTCTCAACGAGATCAAGTGATTCATGGAGGGGAGTACCAGAAGATTCTAAGCTCTCAATGGCTTTTGGAAGTTTAGAAAAATGTGCATGAATGAAATTCACATCTTGATAAACAGTAGCGGTCTCAAACACAACGTTTGCATCACGGACACACGCAATATGCTCATCTTCAAGTTTTGTAACCACTTCTTTCACTTCATTAAAATTCTCCTGATAAAATGATACTGCAGATAACCATGTCCCCCACCTAGTCAGGACAGGTTCAGGTGGCAAAGGAACTTCAGGTAGACAATCTTTGTAGAACTGGACACGAGCTGGTGCTTTCAGAAACAGGTTCTTCCCACATCCAATTAAATTGTTAACAGCTGGAAACTGTGTGCGTATTTCTTCTGCAATGCGGTGTAATCCGTGCGCTAAACAGGTTACGTGTATGAGTTTCGGATAAAATACTTGGAGGGCCTTTGCTGCTTTCAACATATACGAAGCTGCATCGGTGAGCGGTACAAGCACTTTACAACAATTATCCTCAATTTCAGATGGCCACAATAGTCGCAGAGAATCATTTACAAATCTTGCTATTGTGCTATGGTTGGTTTTCTCTAGTACTTTACAAGCAAGAAGATGCGGCTTACCGGGTTCGTCTGGATGTAATTTACCAACCACGAAATTTGCTATGTAACGGCCACATGAATCCGTTGTCTCATCCACCGATATCCAGACATAGTTCTTTCCGATATCAGAACGGATCAATTCCAGGGTAGATTCATATAGCGGAGGCAGGTAATTTTTCCTAAGAGTTGATTCATCTGGTATTTTTTGGTTTACACAATATTTCTCAAGAAATTATCCCAGAACTGGATTGTTTAATTTATTCCATGGAATGTTGCTGCATACGAAAGCCCTACAAAGATCGTTTGAAAATGTATTAAGAATACCGGACTTTGGCTTTACCTGCGTAAGAAATAGTTGTTGTGGTGTGCTGTTCTTCTCCTCCTTTGCTTTAATATGTGCAGTTGTTCTTGAATGCTGTTCAAGCTGAAATTTCTTTTCACATTTTACTTCCTTTGAGCAAACTTGACAGTACACGATGACACCATCTGTTGAATAGTCCCTATTACCCGACACCCACTGATTTAGTAAATCTCTTCTCCTGCTCTTTTCCTTAGGCAGTTTTAGAAACTAACACTTGAGATGCAGGGCATTAAACTGGAACGTAACTAGTGAACTGAAGATACTTCTGTCCTGACCAATTGCCCAACCCCCTGAGATTATTATCTACTGTGGTAGAGAAAGGAATTCCGGGAAGTCCAGCCAGCCTGCCTACCCATACCTAAGCTATCTGTTGCCATTGTCAGTTGTGAAAGTAAAGTGCCGTTACACAGAGAGTCGAAAACACCAATTAGTGAGGGATGCACATAATATAGGCAACTAGCTACGGATGCACAAAACAGATTTATTTTAGTAGTTCTTGTAATTGTCCTTAAATTCAGACATATATACCGGAATATGCTGTTACGTCTAGAATATGCACTAAACCTCAAAATATGTCAAAATATGCATATGCATATGCGCATATGCATTTTTTTTAAAATCCGGGCCCTACTCATAATATACACCACATCGAAAAACCCTCAGACACGTGTCTTCTTATTTTTAATGATGAGTTTACATGCCGAGTATCACATCCCCCAATGAAACCAATCGGGAGATATTGCTATTCAATGAAATGCAGGTCTACCCCCCTTAACACCCCTTTAGAACCGGAATATCCAAAAATCCTTTGGCGTTTGTGGCCCTTGAGGAAGCTGCATACCAAATTTCATTCCAATCCGTTCAGTGGTTTCTGAGATTTCGTGATGAGTGAATGAGTCAGTGAGTGAGTGGTATTTGAGCTTTATATAATAATAATAATTTAATAAGATGCGCTCGGAAGAGCATTACTTAACCTACATACTACACGAAAATATCATTCTAAATACAATTTGATCATGCAATGCTATTTAGTTTTCACTGTAGTCTCTGATGGATTTAGTTCTTTTTGCACACTTAGTTAAGTGATAACGGTCACATCTCTTGTCACACAACGAACATACGCAATCATCATCTAGCTGACTATGTGGGAAATCAGGTAGAACTCTGCGTGTGGTTGCTAGTGGTTTGAGGTTCTCGTTTGAAGACACAAAACACAGGTCCGGATTGGACTCCCGCCTCCAGGCAGCTGATGTAAATGTGCATCTGTCTTTGGCATCAAATATTAGATGAAAATTGTGTACTTCTGCCCATGTTGAACAGGTTGGATTTCATCCAACCGAAGCTGTGTGGATCAAGTTATTTCATTTACATCTTATATAGAGGCAGGATTCCAAAAACAGCAAAAGACCTCTGCTGTATTTATTGATTTATCCTCCGCCTATGATACTGTGTGGAGACAGGGCATTGTTAATACGTTTCTCCGTGTCATAGCCTGCAGAAGAACAGCAAGACTCCTGAACAACATGCTGACTGATAGACCTTTCCAGGTAATCATAGGGAATGCCGTTAGTGACCAGAAGACTCTTAACAACGGATTACCCCAAGGCTCAGTCCTAGCTCCGCTATTATTCAGTCTCTATATAGCAGATATGCCAGACACCCAGTCCAGGAAGTTCGGCTATGCTGATGATTGGGTGTTAGCAACTCAACACAAACAAATCGAGGCCACTGAAGAAATATTAACGAAGGACTTATGTGCAATGTTTCAATACTTCCGTAAATGGGGACTTCAACCGAACCCTAATAAAACTGAATCCACGTGCTTTCATCTGAGCAACATCCTAGCCAACCATGAACTAAACATATATTTTGATGGAAAACGTGTGATTCATAACAAATACCCAAAGTACCTTGGAGTGACACTTGACAGAACACTGTCATTTAAACAACATCTAACAAACACTGCAGCCAAATTGAGGTCAAGAAATAACATCCTACAAAAACTGTGTGGTACAACATGGGGTTCCACTGCGTCTACCCTCCGATCAACTGCCCTAGGTCTTGTATACTCAGCAGCAGAATATTGCAGCCCTGTTTGGCTAAACAGTAGTCACACGAAGCTAGTAGATGTTCAACTAAACCAAACTATGCGGATAATTACTGGTACAATCAAGTCCACACCAGTTTTCTGGCTACCTGTCCTGAGCCGTATTCCACCTCCTACGCTGAGAAGAAAGAATATCCTCCTGAGAGAATTTAACAAAATCTGCAACAACCAACAGCTGCCAATCCATGAGGACATACCTGCAATCCAAATCAATAGACTCCGCTCCAGACACCCTGCAATCAGAACAGCCAACAACCTGGCAGACCATAACTTCAATCTTCATGAAGCCTGGGCAGAAAATTGGTACACAAACACTCCACCAGAGCTACATAGTTTTCTCCATAGTAACAACAATCCATGGGAACTTGATCTGCCCCGTAGGACATGGTGTACACTGAACAGGATACGCACCAACCATGGGAGATGTGGTGATCTACTATACAAATGGGGAAAGATCACCTCTCCAGAGTGCACGTGTGGCGTCCAGTGTCAGACCATCAAGCATATACACACATCAAAAAAAGTTTTGCATCACCTCGGTTCCCAGATCTCCGGCATATAGACGTTGACTGTGTATATTGTATCCAAGATACAGTCCCTTTGACTGTTCATAGATGTCACTAAAACTGCTCAAAGATGTAAACAACCATGCATGAGCAGGGCCTATTAGACGGAGGGGGTACGACAGCCGATCAGTTCCAGTCATTCCACCAGGACGAAGGTACGCTGCTCATGTTGTCTGTAGTTCTACCATGCCTAGAAGGTCAATACCGCAGTTCGATCGCGTCCGCATTGTTACTTTGTGTCAAGAAGGGCTCTCAACAAGGGAAGTTTCCAGGCGTCTCAGAGTGAACCAAAGCGATGTTGTTCGGACATGGAGGAGGTACAGAGATACAGGAACTGTCGATGACAGGCCTCGCTCAGGCCGCCCAAGGGCTACTACTCTAGTGGATGACCGCTACTTACGGATTGCCGCTCGGAGGAACCCTGACAGCAATGCCACCATGTTGAATAATGCGTTTCGTTCAGCCACAGGACGTCGTGTTTCAACTCAAACTGTGCGCAATAGGCTGCATAATGCGCAACTTCACTCCCGACGTCCATGGCGAGGTCCAGCTTTGCAACCCCGACACCATGCAGCGCGGTACAGATGGGCCCAACAACATGCTGAATGGACCCCACGGAATTGGCATCACGTTCTCTTCACCGATGAGTGTCGCTTATGCCTTCAACCAGACAATCGTCGGAGACGTGTTTGGAGGCACCCTGGTCAGGCTGAACGTCTTAGACACACTGTCCAGCGTGTGCAGCAAGGTGGTGGTTCCCTGATGTTTTGGGGTGGCATTATGTGGGGCCGACTTACGCCACTGGTGGTCATGGAAGGCTCCGAAACGGCTTTACGATACCTGAATGACATCCTCCGACCCATAGTGCAACCATATCGGCAGAATATTGGAGAGGCATTTGTCTTCATGGACGACAATTCTCGACCTCATCGTGCACATCTTGTGAATGCGTTCCTTCAAGATAACGACATCGCTCGACTACAGTGGCCAGCATGTTCGCCAGACATGAACCCTATCGAACATGCCTGGGATATGTTGAAAAGGGCTGTTTATGGACGTCTTGACCCACCAACCACTCTGAGAGATTTACGCCGAATTGTCGTTGAGGAGTGGGACAATTTGGACCAACAGTGTCTTGATGAACTTGTGGATAGTATGCCACGGCGAATACAGGCATGCATCAATGCAAGAGGACGTGCTACTGGGTATTAGAGGTAGTGGTGTGTACTGCAATCTGGACCACAAATGCTGAAAGTCTAGCTGTATGATGGTACAACATGCAATGTGTGGGTCTCATGAGCAATAAAACGAGCTGAAATGTTGTTTGTGTTGATCTCTATTCCCTTTGTATTTAACGGTTCCGGAACTCTTGGAACCGAGGTGATGCAAAACTTTTTTTGATGTGTGTAGTTGAAGAGTGCCCTCAGAACTTATATCCTGGAAACCACTTTGACTTTTTGTTTTCCACAGCAAATGTGTTAAACTATGTAAATAATATGTCTGTAAATTTGTAAATTATGGTTATATTTTCTCCGTGTTCCAAAAATTGATGTGCAATTGCCATACGATTAATAATAATAATCATCTAGCTGGTGAAAACCTTGTGTTAAGCAGATCTTATGGTGAAAACCATGAGTTGCAAGTCTCGTTACCACATGTCTTAGATCCTGTCCTGCCTCCGTCCATTGTCTATCCATCATGTCATTTCTCTTCCTCCGCCGCAGTTCGAGATGCGCTTGGTAAGGGCCGGTAGATGGCAGCGTGAATTGCAGTCTCAGGTCTTCCAAGAAGAAGCTTTCCCTGGCTAATTCGTACAGTGGTTCGGTAGCTCAGACGGCAGCTTTGAAGGGTCATAATTTGAGCTTTATATAATAGAAGATAGATGTAAGCCTCCGGCAGCACGCCGGCCTCTCACCGCTGGGTCCGTGGTTCAAATCCCGGTCACTCCATATGAGATCTGTGCTGGACAAAACGGAGGCAGACAGGTTTTTCTCCGGGTACTCCGGTTTTCCCTGTCAAAATTTCATTCCAGCAACACTCTCCACTATCATTTCATCTGTCATTCATTTAATCATTGCCCTAGAGGAGTGCGTCAGGCCTCGGCAGCCGGCACAGTGCATATCCTCGCCACTAGATGGGGGCTTCATTCATTCCATTCCTGACCCGGTCGGAGACTGGAAGCAGGCTGTGGATTTTCATAATAGATAGATAAGATTATTTTCATAAACAGTAGTGGTGGTCATTTCTGCTGTTTTAGGAAAACGCCAACGTTTGTTATAAACAGTGCTGTTTTAACCATAAGGCACAATAGGCAATTGTCTGGGGCCCCCGGCTCAAAAGGGCCCCCCAAAAAGGAGAAAATCCCACTAAAAATGGAAAAAAATGAATTTTTTTGTGGGAAAAAGTCAAATAAATTAGGTACCGAAAAAAAATGTGAAACTCAGAATTACAGTTCTAATTTTACAGTTTAATTTCTTGGTTTATACTTCATAAAGTGCTGTTCGTAAATTCTCTCTGCCCGGGTTTCTCCCATAAACGTTATCTTCTTATTATGCTTCCAATTCATAAATAACTTAACTATTGTTTGACACATTCCAAGTCAATCAAAATTTCAACTTTCTCTTCGCTCTATTGTTTAAGGATTGGAAGCAATTAACTGTTACTCCCAAAGTCGGGTCCAAAAATTCCATGACTATTTGAATTAACTGATAATCCCCCCTGCCTTCCCCTCCACTTTATTAGCCATAGATAATCTCGGAAAGAGTTTTTCCAAATTCTGGCATTCTGGTCTGTAGAGTAATTTCGGAAACAAGTAACGTGCTCCCGCTTGAGTTCAGACTTCAAATCGACGGTTTTGTGATCGACAATTTTAATTCGTTAGTGTTCGATGAACAGTTTTATCTGTGTATCGGATTGAATTAAACCCCCAACTCAAAAATGGCTTCACGTACATATTTGAGTGGTGCACAAAAAAGAAAACTTGCCAAAGACAAAAATTACCGAGAAAGTGTGGTGTTAGAGAAAGTGCCAAAACTAACTAAATTTTTCCTTCGGAATGAAACCTCTTCAAATTCATCGGAAAATCAAGGATCTGCCACTAGCGATGGATCAAAGGAGCAAAACAAAACGAACACTGGTCACGCAGAAGACCCGGATAATGATTCAAGGTCTCAAACATCCAGTTCTTCTTCCGAGGATGAAAATGAAGCTGGACAACCAGGTGCCGAAAATTCACCATTTCACTGATCCAGGACGTTGGGGAAAATTAACCAGTGAAGACATACAGTTTTGGGTTACACATGCTACGTCAAATTGTCAAAATTTGACTGGGCCGTTTGAATCATCCAAACGTCGATATGATAAGGAATCAACGTCAAGATATTGCTCCCAAAATTTATTCTTTGGAAAGAAACTGAATGGAGTGAATACAAAAGGAGATTGGCTCATTTATTCACCTGCGAAAGGTAAGCTTTGATTAACAATTGAGCCCTTCATGTATTTATGATACATTGACAGCTTTTTAGTTCTTATGCCATTTTTTTTATCATAAACGATTGTAAATTATGGTTTCTGTTTCGTTTTTGGAATTCTAGTTCAATTTTATTCGTTTCCAGACTTCAGTAAGTTCTCCCGTATGTGTAATAACGCGGTATTTTTGAGCATCATATGCACTTCTGGTAGCTTGGTCCAATTTATCAACAACGAGCGTATCACGCAAAGTCCAGTATTTTGAAACGCAACCAAAACTTTAAAATTTTTGACAAGAATAAGATAAAAAAAAAGATCATTTTTGTTGATCAGTTTGCTTTTTTCGGAATTTTAGTTAATCGTATTCGTTTCATTTTTAAAATTATTATAAATTAAAAAGGCTTTTATTTAACTTCAATTGTGGCAAATCAAATCTTGCAACAACAATTTTGAATATTTCTATCTTACCAAAACGAATCAAATTTTGCATAGTTGTGTAACTTGAAATTACAAGTAAATTGTTAAAAAACCGCTCTTTTAGTCCAAAAAAATACGATCATACAAAAAAAATCAAAAAATACAAAAAACCAACTGAAGCTCAAAAAAATACAATAAAGTCAAAAGTGAATAAAAATTTAATAATCTTTTCATTAAACTTGAAACAAAACGCAAAAAAATACAAAAATAAAAAAATCAGGTAAATTTATTAAATTCATTGATATACAATAAATGATCGAAATTTTTATGATCAATAAATGATCGAAAATACATCGTTTTTGGAGAAGTACGATGCTACTTTTTAATTTCTAGACTAAAAGGGTAACATTTCAGTTACGGGTTTTATGTCTTGAATACCGTTTAATTCATTTTTGTTCTCAAATTATAATATTTTTTTGTTTTATTTTCAGGCCGAGTCTATAGCTTTTTCCCAAGTTATTTTTGCTGCCAGAAAAATCGAACAGACTTGCGCGTAAAGGGTATGATTGAAAGAACGTCGGGATTCATTTACAGCAGCAAGAGAAGAATTTGAATCATCCGGAGAGTGTGCTAATTTACCTGAAAAAAAAAAACGGAAACATGAAAATTTGCCTGATCTATTCAGAAATGGACTACTTGAAGAAAAAAAACTATTGGCGCGATGTTATAAAACGAGTAGTTGCTGTTATCATCACTCTGGCAGAACGAGGATTGTCATCCGAGGTACGAACGTGCACTTAGGAAAGCCGGATAATGGGAATTATTTAGGTATACTTGAACCTCTTGGGCAGTTTGATCCATTTTTGCGGGATCATATTGTACGATACGGAAATGCTGGAAAAGGTGTTCCTTCGTATTTATCCAAAACGATCTGCGAAGAATTAATAAACATCATGGACAAAGTCTCTATCTCTATATTACAGCCTTTCCGTTGATTCAACTCCCGATGTATCGCATATAGATCAATTATCAGTTGTGCACCGGTATGTTTCACCAAAAGATCACAAACCAGTTGAAAGGTTTTATATCTGTTTCTGAAACAGACGGTCGTACTGGCAAAAGTTTGAAAACTCAAACTGTGAACTTCGTCACTGAAGATTGCGGTTTGGAAATTCAATATTGTAGAGGACAGTCCTATGACAACGAACCAAACATGTCTGGAAAGTATCAGGTTCTGCAAGCCAAAATATTAGAACTGAATAAATATGCCATTTATGTTCCTTGCGATACACACATTCCCTCGATTTAGTTGGACAATCTGCTGTTAAATGCTGTTTTTACGCAGTTGATTTTTTCGATAATGCAATCATTGTATAACTTATTTTCTGCAAACCCTCACCGTTGGGGCGTGTTTAAAAATTATATCAAAAACGCAAAAACTTTGAAATCATTGTCAGATACGCGCTGGAAAGCACATGCTAATGCAACGAACGCGGTTTATGATTCGTTTCATAAAATGTCGAGGTTTTAGAAAGCATTGAAGATGACTAGACGGAAAATAATGACACTCGGCATGAAACGGGGTGCATCGCAAACAGAATGCAAAAATTCGAATTCGGGTTAATGTTAATTTTGTGGGATTCAATTTTTACTTCTATGCGTGCAACTAGTAAATCATTACAAGCTGAACAGATCGACTTACAAAACGTGTGCTGCCTTGTATAAAACTTAGTTAGGCAAGTTTCGTGATAAGTTCTATATATTCGAGGAAAAAGCTAAGAAATTGTTACCTGATGTATCGTATTCTAAAAAATCGTCGCGTAGAAGAAGAAAAAAACAACTGAACGACGGAGGCGCTCCTGAAGTCGAATTTTCACCTCGTGAGAGTTTTAGAATAACAGGTTTTCTCGAAATCATCGATAAACTCAACGTCGAAATAAAAAAAAGGGCAAAAGTTTATATGGATGTTTCCATGAAATTTGCATTTTTGAATAATTTTTCAATGAGCGATTAAGAACTCTGTGAAGCGGTAATCAATTTGGTTGGCTTTTATGATAAAGATTTGGAAGAATTTTCAGCTGAACTGAAACATTTTCATTCTTATATAAACAACAGATATACCACTGCCGAAAAGTCTGATAGTCAGTTGTATGAGATTTTAATGAAAGACCAATTGGCAAATGAATTTCCGAATGTAGAAATAGCTCTCCGATTTTTTTAAACTGTAATGATAACGAACTGTAGGCCTACTGCGGATCCTTCTTTTTCACAGTTGAAACGAATTAAAGTGCCTCAAAGAGCTACTATGCGACAAGAACGACTGGGCATGTTGAGTCTTCTCTGCATAGAATCAGACATTTTAAGGAAAATCAACTTCGATGATGTTATTGAAAGTTTCTGCGAAACAAAATGCAGAAAAAAGTTTTTATGAAAATGTACATATGATCTAAATTTTATTCATTATTCATTGTAAATTTGTAAATAAAATCTCTTTCAAAGTTATGATTGACTTTTTATGAAGGGAGGGGAGGGGGGGGGGGGTGAAAAAGGGCCCCCAAATTAACAATTGCCTAGGGCCACTGTGAGTCTTAACCGGCACTGGTTATAAACAACTGTTTTCCCAAACAGTTTGAAAACAAGAGGTTATAAAATTCGTTCACAAGTCACAAGTTCACGGCAGAAGCGGATTTACCAACGAAGTAAATGTTTTCGCAAACAGTTTGAAGACAGCAGGTCATTCGTTCACACTTCATAACGGGATTCGGTGATAAACCAGTGAGTCACACGCGCATGGGAGCTGTGAGATAGGAAAGATATTTCTCCACCTTTCACTGTAACTTGATTCGTTCGTAATATCTAGACAGTAGACACTGATTCTGGCTGCGTGGCTCAGCGGTAACGTTCTCGCTTGCTAAGCACAAGGTTGCAGGATCGAATCCTGGCGCAGCCAGTTGGGGCTTGAGGGTGCACAAATGCGATGGAGCCTTGTCAGTAGATTTACTGGCACATTAAAATCCCCTTAGGGGCAAAATTCTGGCACCCCGGCGTCTCTGAAAGCCAGAGTAGTTAAAAGGGACGTAAAAATAACATTATTATTATCATTAGACACTGACAGGCAACACACGCTGATGGCTGACAAAATACTTGTATGAAGGCTACACAGGTAGAACAGGAAGATGAGTGAGACTCCACTCTTAGGCAAAGTCAATGCAATCAAATTAGTTATTGTTGTTTTAAGGGGCGGAACGACGAGGTCATCTGCCCCTCTCAACACAGATTAAAGTATACAAATTTGGAATGGAATTTAAAATTTAAAGGTGGTCATCTGAATTTGAAAAGACTGAAAATTAATTTAAAAAAAACTAATAATTATAAAAATAAGCAAAAATTACGGAAAAACAAAAAATGCAGAATTCAAAAAGAACAAGTCTTTGAGTCAATGTATAGTGGAAAAATTTAGATTGAAATCAAATTAACATGCAGTATGAACAAGAAACCAGTCAGCTGGAACACTTATATAATCTTCTTCTTCTTCTGCTTTCCGTGAAGTACAGTAAGTTTGAGTCTTGGCTCATGGTTAGTGGTTTCATGGAGAACCAAAACAAAGTATTTGTATCTTCCATCCGTAATTGGATGACCTTCGGGGTAGCACGGTGGCAGCGCATTTGCGTCTGGAGGGGGACGAGTGTAGTCAAATCTGGACTAATTACGTTTAAAATTTCGTCTTTGTTGTTTTCTACCTCTTTTTATTATAATTATAATTATAATATAGATATATTACTTTCTTGTGGACACGATAACTACCGCAATTTTGCACCAATCACTTTGAAATTTTTAAATAATATCTATCCCTATAAAATCTCGGTCGAGTTCGTTAATGGGCACAATCGGTCCACGGGGGTGAAAATGGGGGGCCTTTTTTCTCTAAAATGTGAAATATCGTTATAACTCTCTTAATATTTGAAATATCGAATCCATTCAAAGTTCATACTATGTGTCGGATAAGGCCCAAAAATTTATGTTTGAAAAGTTTTTTGATAGCACCTACCATTGACCAAAGGGGTGGGAAAAAGTGGGGTTTTCGGGAAACATTAATCATATCTCTCTTAATAGACACAATATCAAAACCCTATAAAATGGACAATATTCCCCTAATAATTACCTAAAACTTTTGTCTGAAAGAATTTTTGATATGACCCACCATTACGCCAAGGGATGAGAAAAATGATTTCGGAATTATAAGAAAAAGCCAAGAGCCATCAGAGGTTGCCATGACAACACTACTAAATTGATGAGGGATGAGCCATCAGACGTTGCCATGACAACGCACTTGCACGAGATCACATTCAGTTTTCCATCTGACTATGTGTGAAGCGGCTTCGGTGACGTAACTGGTAGTACGCTGAACTTCTATGCCCAAGGTCGCGGGATCAAAGCCAGCCGAAGTCGTCGGATTTTATAAGAGCGCTAAAAATCACTCAGTATGCTTTCCTTTGGAGGGGAAGTTCCAACGTTCGTTGCGAGTTGCTGGTTGTGGTGGCATCTAGTAGCCAAGTTCACAGCTAGGTGTCGTTGACGGTAGTATTTGGTAGCAACATTAGGAACTACTGCTTGAAATTAACCGTCTGCAGTCCTTACCTGAATTACAGACTAATACAGCCATCACAATTCACACCGTTTATCAGACAGATTCTACACTAACCCCAAAGTACAGTACACGGGATTACATGACCGCGTTGTCGCAGTCCCTAAACTGAGGAACCAACCAAAATCTCTGCGGGAGATAAAATTTTGCGTGAAGAAGTAACAGACCGTTAGATAGTTACACATCAGTGTCGAAACCTTGCATAAGGACAGTGTGACCACAAGTATAAAAATGGACCCCAAATGACGAGAAGGTTACCGTCCCCATAAGACAATAATATGTTTGAAATATGCATAAAATGACGAAAAACAAAGTTAATTAATCTCCAATTATAACATACTTTCTCGCAATAAATGAGGTCTGATCCTTCTACGAAAACCTGCATATTCTGGCTATTTTCGCCTATCCCCAAGTTTGCCCGGTGAAATCTACCTCTGCCTTCCGGCGTGCCGAGAGGACTTTTTTTATATATGTAGGTCCTAGAGTTATGTACTTTTACTTGAAGATTACTGTGTACGTGTAGTATTCAAACTTCAATCGCATGATTAGGACACAAGAAGTAAAAACACGATTTTAAAATTTCGCGCAGCTACCATCTTGTGGTTATGGAAACAATTGAAATAAATTTGATGCCAGTGGATTAACATTTGTATAAGGATTTACTGTACCTAGTTTCACTGCACTCGGATGGTTAAATTGCGAAAAACATCCATGTGAATATTTATATTTCGCGTCGCCGCCATATTGGATTTGTGATCACCAGGTTATTGAAAGTCCTATTGGCAACTCAAACTAACACTTGGGGCGCTGCGGTCGGTCTGGATAAGTAGGGTTTAAAATACTCAATAACACGCGTTTGATATGGAACTTTTTTTATTTTTCGGTTATAATCAGTAAATGCGGTCTCTAAAGTAATGACAGTGTTATTTTTAATTGTATATATGTATAACTGTGCGATACACGTGATCTAATTTGTGTGTTCCACTGGATTTTTTGGTGTCATTTGCATATTATCAAGCATCAGTTTTTTTGGTTGATGTAGATCAGCTGATTCAAATTTACACAGGGCTACACTTCGGACATTATTTCGGTACTATTATGCGCAATATAATGTAAATGTCGATCCTGAGAACGCCGAGGACATTCAAATAGAGAAATACGGTACATAAACAAATAAATAACACACCGAAGCTGTGCTACTTTTATCATTCCGAGACTAGCATCCACGCAAACCAGACGCCACTGTTCCAAGCTCCGACTTATATCGTGAATTGATGTCAAACTGATGATCCGCCAGCCTTTCCGCCAAGCCTACACCTCGTAATCGCTAAGTTCTTCGATATTCGAGCTATTCCACTACGAGTCATATAGGCCTAATTTGCCTCCCCGTGGGCACTGTAGAATGAGTGATTCCGCTACCATTCAAATATTCAACACCAAGCCCACCTTTTAACCATCCAAATCAAGCAATTCCTGTCGCCCCACGAGTTTTAATACAAGTTAAACTCATCCCTTCTCCCTACCAAGCAGCCAATAATTAATTATTCAAGTAACTTCAATCTTACCAGCGCGCCCATCGTAACAGCTGTTTTTAAACTGAATAACCTTCGCTGGCTTTACGTCGCAGGTCTTCTGTCTGTCTACCTCGACAAGTGTTAGATCCTTCCCGGGGTGGAAAGGTATTATTATTAGGTATTATTAGGTATCATCACATTTCGACTATTGCTATTTGCATCTTTTGGAAAGTGATGAAAACGTATATCCGCAGCCCTCTTATACATCGACTTACAGCCGTAAACTGAGCAATACACTTTGCTTTTACTCATTTTTCACTCTATCAACGAATAAAACTTATTACTTATGTATAAAGACACGAACAATTTACCACGATCTGTTTACCAATACAAGAAACCATATACAAACAGTCACCACGTGACAAATGTACCCTACTTGGTAAGTTTCTCATTTTTACCGCTAGATGTCATATCAGATAGCTGGAGTTGCCAATAGGTGAAATTAAGTTCATAGCCCCTATGAACATAAAAAAAATCAGTTTGATTGCTATAATACAGGCTGTTCCAGCCGAGCAGCTCGACCGTGAGCAGCTGAGTACTCGCCGCCTTCTGTGAGTAAACCTGCAATATGCAATACAGCTCTGCTGTAGGGGCGGCCGACACTAAGCGGTGGACGCTCATGGACTTGTACTATGACCTTCGCTAAGTGGCGTTTTGGCTATCACCCCCAGTCCCTCTCAACCATGCTCCAAGCATCACTGCTGAGTACTCGCGTGTATAGGCCGGACGTTTGTTTTAGACGAGTGAAAAATCTTAATGGAAGCCTGGAGGCGAGTTACTACCGTACCTGTGTAGTTATCAGCTGCCCCAAGCGATCCAATGATTGACTAATCTGTTTCACACTACTCCTGAAGTACAGTCATTGGCAAATATAATGACGTTCTGTTCGTAACTACGTAACGTGTACTTCCACGTCACACAATACTTCGAAGTGAACTGTACTGTCTGCTCAAGTCTGGAATTCCATTACATGAGGTCGGTGGTGACAAGTGTGAAGCGATAGGGTGAGAGAGTGAGTGTGTGTAGGCTCACCTGCAGGCTTCAAGGTCAAGGGCAATCGTCTAAAACAAACGTCCGGCCTGTACGCATACTCAAACTCGTGGATTTCGAACAGCCTGCTATAATAGATTCGTAGATATTCAGAGCCGTCTAAATATTTCGGATGGTCGCCATGTTGGATTGTTATATGTATTGGCCATAGAGTCATGTATCATTAAATGAAAATTATTGCGTAGGTTCATTATTCAAACTTTCATTTCGATCGCATGATTTCGACACAAGAAATAAAAACTTAATTTTAAAATTCTCACAGCCGCCATCTTGAGGTTATGTAAACAATTGAACTAAATTAGATACCAGTGTATTACAATGTGTATAAACATTTCCTGTACCAAGTTTCATTGCGTTTGGATCATCAAATCGCGAGAAAGTTCTATTTAAAACTTTCAAATTCGCTTGGCCGCCATGTTCGTTTTGTAGTTAAACGGTTATTGAAAGTCTTATAGATGAACTTCCAGTAGTGCCCTTTATCTCCGTACAAAATTTCAGGGTGATACCGCTAATAGTTTCAGAGATATAGAATGCCGGTGAAATAGTTCGCACAGCCGCCATCTTGAGGTTATCTAAACAATTGATCGAAGTTAGATGTCAGTGCATTGCAATGTGTATAAACAGATACTGTACCAAGTTTTATTGCGTTTGGTTGGTTAAATCGCGAGAAACGTCTATTTAAAAGTCACAATTTCGCTTGGCCGCCATGTTGGTTTTGTAGTTACCAGGTTTTCAAGTGTCTCATAGGTGAACTTCTAGTAGTTTCCTTTATCACCGTAAAAAAATCCAGGGTGATATCGGTAATAGTTTCGGAGATATTGAGTGCTGGTGAAATATTTCGCACAGCCGCCGTGTTGGATTTGTGAGACGTAACAAAATTTGAAGGGTACGGTCGGGGTGTTCCGGTATAGTGCTATGAACTTACCGAGTTTCATTGAAATCGCTCCAGCCGTTTAGAAGTTATTAGGGGACACACACACACACACACAGACAGACACACGGACAAAAGGTGATCTCATAAGCGTTTTTTTTTTTCATAAATGAAAATAGGCTAAAAATGTGAGGATGGTGATTCTCCCTTCCCTGCCTCGAGGAACTGCCACTGCTAACCTGCATGTACATGAAGATGGTAATTTGGCCAATGCACCAGAAATATGACCAAACAGACCGGTATTTATCATATTCTAAAGAATTGGGAGTAATGATTACATTCAGGTACTGTAATTTTAAAAATTTGGATTATGTCTTTGCTTGCATAATTTTGATTTCAGTACTTTGACTGAAACACCATTCTTATTCTTGTCCTTCCTCCTCTAGTGTTATTGCCGTTCTGTGGCAGTCGGCACATCCGTCACCATTTTAGACGATCCAAGGCATCTTAGGGAGTGGCATAAACATGCTCCATGTCCTCCTTTATGTGGTCCATCCACTGTTTCTTTGGTTTATCAAGGGGTCGCCAACCAGGGGCGCACCCAGACTTTTGGTTTGGAGGGGGCTTTCCTCAATAACATAATTTCAGCTATGGAAAGAGAATGTGTCCATTATTATTCTTGTATGTAAATATGTATATTTGAGATCATATGCATAAAAAGATATTCATTAAAACTACAGAACAGCAGACCAAGCCGTCGTAACTTTCAACAAGGTATATTGCTGAAAATATAGTATTTATGATTGACAAACCTTTCTCGGAGATGTTGGGAGTCGTTTTACTTTCTCAATTGCCACTGCTGCACCGGAATAATTCCTTTTAATTGATTATTTACGAAAATAATGCTTTTAGCATTGCTTCATTTCACTATGGACGCCATCTTGGACACTACGTCATACGTCATGTGACACCCGAAAATCGAACATCTGAGTACGTTACCAACATGTCCAATACAAAATTCACCATATGACACGTAAAGTTTGAAATTGTTACAAATTTCCACTATGTTAAGCACTGTCTTGCGGAAAATTACTGCTAGTACCACAAGCAAGGGGGTCTGGGGCGTAAGCCCCAGGTTAGGTTTGTTTTTGTACGTAAAACATTAATAAGATAGAATTTATGTCCGCTACTAGGTTAGGTACTGCCTGGTCGAAAATTACTGCTAGTACCACAAGCAAGGGGGTCTGGGGCGTAAGCCCCAGGTTAGGTCTGTTTTTGTATGTAAAACATTATAAATATATATATAAACACTGACAATTGGCGAAATTTTTCATTACATTACTTTATCGACGCTCTTTTGTTTACTCGTTCTATACCCGATGTGAAATAGTACCAAATGCGTGGGGTTGGCATTCCTGACTTAGTAAGCAAGATGGCTACAAAAGACTTCATTTCTGCTATATGAGTCGTGTATCTATTTGGGATGGCTGGGTGGGTTTATGGCAGCGGACAAGTCAACATCTATTATTTTAACATCTCCGGATACCATTACTAAAGGTACTTCGGCAAATTTCATTACCTAATTTTTTTATACCTTTGGTCTCCTCTTCTGTAGTGCTACCAGATATTCTATAAGATCAAACATACTGTAGAATGCTCTGTTAAAACCAATACAAAAGATGCTATAATTTGGATATTATTTAAACAAAATGTGCATTGGTTTTATACAAATTTTAGTTACAGTACCATTGAGCTAAGATTATGTGTCTGTTAGGTAGTCAGCCTGAAGGCTGGTTGGATCCTCAAAAAGTACCGCCGTTACGTTATGTGAGCAGATACCCACAAAAACCCAAGGCAGCGCTATTTTGAGGCGTTCTAGGCAAGAAGAGGAGTGAGATAGTTTGCCATTGCTTTCCTCACTGAGTCAGAACAGTAGTCCTAACCCTATGAGTAGAACCTTTCACAGCATTCACAGGCACTGACTGTGCCCCGAATGCCATTACTAAGCACCACACATACCTCAGTAGCTTCCATATAATCACAGCCATGAGTGAGACTGAGACATCGGTGAAAAGCCACCTTTTACTCTAGCCTGTGCCAACTGACAAATGCAAATGTACTGTATTCATCAAGAGATGGCAAACAGGCAGCTAAGATTATACAAGTAATAAAAAGGAACTGCATGATTTTTATCAAGAATTAACTTTTGATCAAGATCAGAGTGAAACGACTGGATTGCTCTGCTCACTATTATCATAACTATATATCCAGCTACCTGGATCGTCAGATTGATGTGTAACATCAATAATCTGCAATCATCTACTAAGTTTTGAGTTGTTTATACCAAGAACTAGTATAGGTTTTAGGAAATTATTAATAACATTTTCATTTTGAATATGTAAATTTAATTGGAACTAAAAATTACATTTTAAAAATTACGAGATATTGTATACCATAGTGTTATGGATTGTACCAAATATTTTATGTGCTGTACGTGAAAATATATAAGTTATTTTAATTTTCCTTAATAACTAACTTGATAATAAAAAATCTTAAACATTTCTAGAATGTCAAGTTGAACTTAATTACACAGGCTAAATGCAAGTTTAAACAAATAGTTGAATACAAATCATGTATTAATGAATTAACATTAACGTTGTTTGAATAAAGAGGAAACTCAAATTTCACAGAATAAAATCCAGCCGCCTAGCAGATTTTTTCAAAACGGAAACTACCTCTGTACTGGTGACTTCAATTTCCCGGTGAATATTCAGTGCTGCTAGTCCAGTCAGCCTGTCTGCGCCCATGGTATGCCTAAGATATGTTTTCAGCCGACGTAGAGTAGAAAATGACCTCTCAGCAGTGCTTGTAGTCACAGGGATGGTACACAAAATTCTCAACAATGTGTGGATATTAGGAAACAAGTCCTTGTCACATAGATTCAACACATCGATTGCGTTTTTAAGGATATTAGCGTGGTCTTGAAGCTCTTGTGCCACAGTTCAAACTCAGCCATAAGCAGGCCTTTGTTGTTTCCTCCACTTTCAATTACCGTATGTCATTCTTATAAAAATTACACAGCTGTAAGAAATCAAGTTGCATTTGTTCTTGGAAGGTTTCTTTATGTTTGTGTGATGCAATGTTTTTAAAGTGTTCCCAGGTTTTTAGGGGGGGGGCTTAAGCCCCCAAAGCCCCCCCCCCCCCCTGGGCGCGCCCCTGTCGCCAACCATCAGGTAGTTTTGTTGTAATTGGTTCCAATCTAAGTAGTTGAACGACGTTATTTGGCAGGGTTGAATTGCATTAGTCCAAGCACCATTGGAGAATTCACATTTCCATTACATGCAGGCCTGTTCATGCTTTGTTGTTGCTGACCAGCACCCAGTACATAGATAACTACTGGGCGTACAACCATTCTGTATACCTTGGACTTGAAATGTTGGGTCATACGACAATCATGCAAGACGCTAGTAACCTGGCACCACTTCAGCCAGGTAACGTGGACATGGATGCGGGTTTTGATATTTAGTGCATATACTAGAAAGTATAACACAATACATCAAGTTTTCTACTGCTTTATTCTAGAGTACACCCAACACATTTACACATACGGCGCTCCCTCACGGACATCGCGCTAGGCTTTGTACAGTGCTAGTACCAAGTGAGTTAAAAATTGTTTAGTTACAACTACCATAAGCAAAAACACTTTTAACACTCCTCCTTAACTTAACAATTTTATAAACATTTTTTCTTAACGAAATGTCTTTACATTTCTTTTTTACGTTAAACCAACCCCATTTCACCCACTAAGGTGGTTGTCTTAACACCTCCCAACGATTTGGTAAATACATCTGCAATGTTATCTGCTGACTTTACATACATGAACATAACTTCTTTTCTCTTAACGAGCTGTTCAACAAAGCAATACCTTATATCTATAAGCTTAGAATTTTCTGAATCAAGGCCATTTTATGCAAACATTATGGCACTTTGGTTATCGCTATAAATTTCAGTAGGTCCTTCTACAAGTTCAAACAAGTTTAGTTCCTTTAGAAACATTCTCAACCATGCGCATATAATATTCTGCTTCGGCAGTAGACAAAGATGTCACAGTTTGTTTTCTTGTAAACCAAGATACTGGTCCAGCTGCCAGTTTAACAACATAGCCAGATCTAGACAATCTCTCTCCTTCCACCTTATTGTAGTCAGCATCGCAATACATCTCAATCTTTGGTTCAATATTTTGGTAGATGCCCCCCGCCGGTACTGCTACCTTGAAGAAGGCAATTTGTTATTGCCGGGTGTTTTGGGGGCTTGCGAGCTCAAATGATCTTCAGAGCTATGCCAGCGGGAGCTTAAGCTCCTGGTAGGGTCACGCAAGTTGGACAGGTCTAAAGTGATGAGCCAGACTAAGAGCGGTACCCTGGTCCTCCAGGTTGGGGGTTGGGCGTGGGGCTAACAACCCCACACTGTAAAACCTCAAAAGTTACGAAACTCTCAACGAAGCCTCGGAATTTAGACGGAATTAATGATGATGAACCTGAAAAATGTTTAAGGACAAGGAAAAAGGATATGACTTTGACAATGGCAACATGGAACGTACGAACGATGTTACAGATAGGAAAAATGGCAGAAGTGCCTGAGGAAGTTTTGAAGTATGGAATGGATATAGTAGCGCTACAGGAAGTGAGATGGAGGGGGAACGGTAGGATTGACAAGAAGGACTATACAATGTTATACAGTGGTCCTGAAGTAAGAACTGGTCAGTGTGCAACAGGCTTTAACATTAGTCCAAAGATAAAAAGACGTTTTCTTGGATTTGAGCCTCTAGGAGATAGAATGTGTAAAATGAGACTAAAGGGACGATTCAGAAATCTGACACTTACATCAGCGTATGCACCAACAGAAGACGATAGTGAAGAGAAGAAAAATGCATTCTGTGACCAGTTGGAAAAGGAATGTAGTATGATACCAAAATATGATGTGATAATACTTCTTGGGGACTTCAATGCCAAAATAGGTAGAGAGGACTTCTTGCAGTATGTAGCAGGGAAACATTCTTTACATACTAATACTAGTGAAAATGGGAAGCTTCTATGCCAATTTTCAGAAAGTAATAGAATGGTAATCAAAAGTACTTGTTTTAAACATCAGGACATACACAAAGGAACCTGGAAAATGCCAGGCACCGGAGTGGTAAACCAAATTGACCATGTCTTGATTTCAAGAAGACATGCATCTTCAATGATTGACGTCAGATCTGCAAGGGGCCCCAACTATGATTCGGATCATTTTTTTGGTGATAGCTCTGTTTAGAGAGCGAATTGCGAATGTAGAATGTATTTATTTATCATATGGCTTTTAGTCAGTGGCGGCTCGTGAATTTTACCGAGGGGGGACTCAACCATTTAAGATGTAAACCGTTTTTGTGATGTTTATCCAGTAATTGACAGAGATGATTTCATTATTGTGTTTTTTCTTCTCACATATTTTTGTAGCTTGATTTCCTTATTTCGTTTGGAATAGGCACTACTGTTTTTAAAGAAATAACAAAGGTATTAAAACTATTTGCTCCCAGTCACTGGAAAAAGAAGAAAACCGGACCCAGCTCAGGAATCCATCAGGGTCGCCAATTCCCAAGCTCACTAGCCATGAGCCCTTGAGGGTGTATCCCCACTACAAGGGTTCAAAACTAGGCCTAGTGGGACTTGGGTTTAGACCATTGGACCCCAGCCGAGGCGGTTATTATTTCCACTTGTGACGGTCTCTCCTCTGTCATCTACCTGTCGACCTCCATTAGTCAACTCTTGTTCTCTTCCAACCCGGATAGCATTAGAGCATCCAAAGTCTAGGGAGGCATTCATTTTCCAGCCGTAACTGACCCTTATATCATATATCCTGATACCCTCATTCTTCGAGTGGTCAGCCCTATTCTTTTAGTTTCATAACATCTAATACCTTCTACACAAGGCCCTAAAGGAGGCAGGGTGTGTGAAGCTCCACCACACGTAATGAACCCTGGATAGCTTCAGGAGACTCTTCAGACATAAACTCAGTGGCAGCCACATTGAAGATGTTTTAGAGAGTTGAGTGGCCAGATTTGACCATTTAACATAATTCCTTGTTAGTGGTAAGTTAAATTGAAAACTGGCAATAAGTGAACTGATGAAAGAAACAAAGAAACAAAGAACAGAGCTCAGCTTTTGAGCTCGGGAGTTGGCGACTGTGATGTGTTCCAGAGCGAGATCCATTTTCCCTTTTTTGCATTGACTTTGGGGTGGACGCTCTCCTCTTTCCCTTTTCTATCTGCCTTTAATGGCTCTAGTAGTTTCCAAGTACCTCAATACCCATTCTTCGAAGATTGACTCTTGTTTTAATGGGATGAACAGCAAGGTCATCTGCCTTTCGAAGATAGAGGCATTCCTTTTCCGTCATTTATTTCCCTTATTCGTTTCTTTCCTGTATTATTGTCGTTCTCTTCTTCTGGTGCATAAGTTAGTTGTAAGTCAGTAATTAGTTAAGCCTAGCTGTAGATTTCATTTCATCATAATTTCTCACCATCACCTAAACCACTAAGGGTAGATGACCTAGATATTTCACCCCTTTAAACAACAATTATCTCCATCATTGAGGATGTATCGATATCTAAGGTGCACCGTGCATGGTGGGACACCCTACCTCCTTTAGGGCCTCTTAGAGAAGGCAGAAAAAGGACAAAATGAGGTCTGAGTCTGATCCTACAAAAATTGGGCATCAGGAAAGAAAAATACAAGAGCCAATTAAGGCAGGGAAATGAAAGACATCCCAGGCCTCCGATACCCTAATAACGTTGGGGTAAGAGTTGACATGAAAGATATAAGAGAGGAGCTCAGCTCTAGGAAACTCAGCTGGGATCCCATAGTCGCCAACCCACATCCCACTAGTTGTAACCAATTTGATAATTTATGTGATCTGAAACTCTCAGGAAGAAAATGAAGACTACAAGCAACAGAGCGATCAGAAGGTAACCATTTGCTTCCTCTCTTGTCACCTTCTCTGGAAATTCCACGTAACCACTTCTCACGCAATGAATTGTCCGATTGAATCTCATGATTCTAACTTGCCCAGTACTGATTTACAAAAGGGCACGCAGCAGTACAACATTATAAAATCATTCAGAATACATTCCAACTTCGCCATTAACATGAATACAAAACTTATATCTGCCACAGTGAATTGGTGCTGCTTCCTAGCGCGCCAGGAGGGAAGCTATCCAGTGGCTGCTTCAGACTTAGGCTGACTGAGTCCACACACTTCGTGACGTAGCGCGTGAAAGGATGGAGAGGGGATAACTGGAGGTATTCCTTGTCATGGCAACGTAAATTACAAAGCGGGCGATTTTTGATGAGTCCTCATGAGTATCCGGTGCGCTCTACCGACAAGGAGAGGAACTACACACACATTGTCACGATGGCAAAACATTAGGTATGAGGAGAGAGAACATTATGGCCGATGAGGAAGGAGGAGGGTGGGAGGGCGGCGTCCTTGAGTCCAATATCACCAGCCGCCTCTGCTTTTAGTGCCGGGAGTGTCCGAGGACATGTTCGGCTCGCCTGAGTCTGTAGCTGCTTCCAGCGGATACCCTAAAGGGTGAGCTACAAGTTCCGTTCAATTTCAAGTAGTTCCAACTTTCACCACCAGATATCAATGATACCTAGTGGTTAATGTTGGAACTTTGATAGAGCGTTCTGACGAAATCTAACCTAACAAATTTTGCTTTACACAAGATTAGTCTGTGAAAGGATCTTTTACATGCCATAAATCTATGACATGGGACCGCCGGCTTTACTTCCCATCCGAAGGAAGGCATACTGAAAGATTTTTAACGCTCTTAAAAAATCCGACGACTTCGGCTGGGTTTGAACCCGCTATCTTGGCCACAGCAGTTCAGCATGCTACCGACTAGGCCACAGAAGCAAATGTAGAATGTGACAGAGGAATTAAGAGGATACAGTGGGACGTAGAAAAGTTTCAGCGAACACAAATTGTTAAGCAATATGAGGACACACTGAACAAGAAGTTGGAAGAGAGATTAAAGAATATGAATGAGGATGACACTGGAGAGAGGAGATGGACTGGAATAAAGAAAGCATTGGTAGAGACTGTGAAAGAAACTATTGGGGAGAAGAAGAGGAACAGGAATGAAGAATGGTTTGATGATGAATGTAGGAAATATATAGAACAGAAGAATGCAGACAGATTGATTATGATTAAAAGAGAGACAAGATGGAATTGTGAAAGATATAAAGAAAGTAGAAGAACAGCAAATAGAGTTCTGAAAAGGAAGAAGAAAATGTATCTAAGAAGACAAATGGAAAGAATTGAAGAATTGAACAGCCAGAATGAGAGTAAGAAATTGTACCAAGCAAGCAACGAAACGAATGACAAAGGAATTTCAACCACGGGAGAACTCGTGTAAGGATAAAGATTGAAAAGTGATTGGAGAGGAAGAGAGAGTTCTTGAAAGATAGGCGGAGCACTTTAAAGATACGTTAAATATAGAACGTAAGGACGAGATGTGTTACAAATCAATTCTTCGACTCATGTCTACAATTCAAGAACAATCACTTTTATTGTACCCAAAGAGCATCACTATCCAGCCATTACATTCAGTTACTCAAGACCTGTTCCATCTTGCTCATCAACGCCCCAAGGGTGCCAACTTACAAAAATCAAATTTAATTACAGAAATACATTCACAAAATTACAGAAGCACATTCACAACAAGATGAATGAGAGCCAGGTCTACATGAATGTAGAGCCACAGGTCACTAAACCATCCATTGATGAAGTTATGGAGGCAGTGAAGCGTCAACGAAATGGAAGAGCACCAGGAGAGGAGGTAATAAATAATGGAGGACAAGGGATAGCTAGGAACCTAAATGAACTGATTGGGGAGATATGGGAAAGAGAGATAATGCCTCAGGATTGGAAAGTTGGCCTTATCTGTCCCATTTTCAAGAAAGGTGATAAGTTACAATGTGGAAATTATAGAGGGATAACATTACTAAATGTTGTATATAAGATATTCTCAAGTATATTGCAAAGGAGACTGAGCGACTACGGTGAAGAAATACTGGATGAGAACCAGTGTGGATTCCGGCCAGGAAGGGGAACTACTGACCAAATATTTGATATGAGACAATCTATCGAGAAATGCTATGAATATGGTGTTGATCTGCATTTGATATTCATTGATTCCCAACAGGCGTTTGATAGCATTGACAGAACGAAGATGTTGAACGCCCTAGAAGCATGTGGAGAGCCAAAGAAGTTGATCAGACTAGTAGCAATGACAATGGAAGGATCGCAGGCCAAGATTTATGTAGGAGGCAAAACTAGCAGGAATTTTGAGGTGAATACCGGAGTGAGGCAAGGAGATTCATTGTCTGCAATGTTATTCAACTTGACACTGAATGAAGTTATGAAAGAACTGGGATTGGGAGGGACGATAATAAGCAAGTCCAAGCAGGCGTATGCATATGCGGATGACATTGTGTTGATGGCACGGAACTGGGAATCTCTTAAAGAAATGTTCAAGATTCTGGAGGAGAAGAGTGGAAAGATGGGAATGAGAATTAATGAAAGGAAAACGAAATATATGAAAATGTCAGCGGGAAAAGATAGAAGAGCAAGAGAAAATGTAGAAATTGGTCAGTATAAGTTTGAGAATGTAAAATGCTTCAGTTACCTTGATACTATACTAAATTGTGAGAATTCGGTATCAGAGGAGATTCATAAACGGATCATGAATGGAAACAGGGCTTACTATGCTAACACTAAGCTCTTAAAATCAAAACTGTTAAGTAGGAACTTGAAAGTTAAACTCTACAAGACCCTTATTAGACCATTGGTGACCTATGGATCTGAGACGTGGACAATGTCAACAAATGATGAGAATGATCTCAAAATTTTTGAAAGGAAAGTTTTAAGAAGGATATATGTCCCGGTAAAGGAGGATGAAGGGTGGCGAATCAGGACAAACAAAGAAATTGAAGAGATAATCAAAGGTGAAGATATTGTGAAATTTATTAAGTCCCGACGTCTGGATTGGCTTGGTCATGTAGAGAGGATGAATGAAGAAAGAACACCAAGGAAGATATTACATGGAACTATGGAAGGGAAGAGGAGATGTGGACGACCGCGCAAAAGATGGCTACAAGACTTAGGAGAAGACCTGACAACTATGAGGGTTGGAAGATGGTGGGAGAAAACTCATAGAAGGGACGAATGGCGAGGAATCATGAGAGAGGCCAAAGCCTACCCCAGGCTGAAGCGCCGAGGAAGTAAGTAAGTAAGTAATTTTGGTAGATGATTTTTAGATCTTTGGTACTGTACCGTATATTTTCATAAGGTTATGCCCAGATACTGTAGTGAAGACGGCGAGAGACGCGATGCTGTTGAGCTCGTGAGTCAGGTCATGCTCTATCACGCTGTAATTATAAGAAGTGTCATTCGGTTCGAGATCGGAAAGATACGAGCATTCCCGAGTGGGTGGACTCACAGCTAGACCGATCAATAAACCTATATGTGACGTCATGTCATGTATCGACCCAGGCTACAGGATTATCTTTATTGTTTTGAAGCGAATCAGAGTATTAGAAGATTTTTCAAAGAATGTAGAACGCAGATTACCATAGCAGAAAGCTATTTTATATGAGGAATATAATATAACAAGCGACGTGCAAGAATAACATCTATAATGATCAAGCCATAAGCGAGTTATTGATCCATCGAGATATCGATGAAGGAAGGCAGTAGTGGAGGTTGCTTGCTGTGGCGTGTGGGCAGCCAGCAAGGCGACTTCACTTGTATTCTTGCATTCGGAGTGTCATATGTGTGGTTATGCAACTCGGCGAGAGAGCTAGATCGCAGGTGCAAGGCAGGCTGTGATAACTCCGTGTGGAGACGGCTTGCGTTTATACTCAGCTAAGCCGAACAGTCTTTTTCAAAGTGCGTTATAAACATGCAGAGTATTTTGGGTCTCGACAAGCGGCCGTGTACCGTGTACAAGTACTTATCAAAGCTACCATTTTATAATGGATCTGAGATACTTTCAGTTGTTGTTTGAGTCTTCAGTCTTTTGACTGGTTTGATGCAGATCTCCATGCCTCCCTGTCCTGAGCTAATCGTTTCATCTCTACATAGCTACCACACCCTACATCCGAGGCAATCTGTTTAACATATTCTAACCTTGGTCTACCCCTACAGTTCTTGTCCTCGACCCTTCCTTCCATAACTAAGCTTGCTATTCCTGGGTGTCTTAGTATGTGTCCTACCAACCTATCTCTTCTCTTCATTAGCAGTCGCCAGAAACATCTCTCCTCTCCTACTCGCCTTAATACCTCGTCGTTTGTAACGCTATCTACCCATCTGATCTTCATCATTCTCCTGTAACACCACATTTCAAATGCATCAATTCTCCTCTTTTCTGCTGCACCAATAGTCCAAGTTTCACTTCCATAGAGCGCCACGCTCCAGACAAAGGCTTTCAAAAATGACTTCCTAATACCTAAATCTATATTCGATGTCAACAGATTCCTTTTTTGTAGAAAGGCTTTCCTTGCCTGAGCCAACCTACTTTTTATATCCTCTTTGCTTCGTCCATCACTGGTTATTCTGCTTCCTAAGTAACAGAAGTCTCCTACTTCCTTCGGCTTTTCACCTGCCAATTTGATCTCCATAGAGGTTTCTGATTTATTTCGGCTGCATTCCAGTATTTTTGTTTTACATTTATTAATTTTCATCATGAATTCCTTCCGTAAGACGGAATCCATACCATTCAAAAACTCATTCAAATCCTCAGGCTTGTCGGCCAAGATTACGATGTCATCAGCAAATCTCAGAGTTGAAATTATTTCTCCTTGAATCTTCACTCCCACTTTAAATTTTTCTCCAATTTCCTTCATTGCTTGTTCAATGTAAAGATTGAAAAGTATGGGTGATAAGTTGCAGCCTTGCCTTAAACCTTTCTGAATACCAGCTTCTCTCTCATGTCCTTCAGCTCGAATGACTGCTGTCTGGTTTCTGTATAGATTGTATATCACCCTCCTATCCCTGTACTTTATTCCAATAGATTTCAAAATGTCAAACAATTTAGTCCAATCAACGTTATCAAAAGCCTTTTCCAAGTCTACAAATGCCATGAACGTTCTCTTATCTTTCCTTATTCTACCTTCCAAAATCAGCCTAAGACTTAGTACAGCTTCCCTTGTTCCCACATTTCTCCTGAAACCAAACTGGTCTTCACCCAACTCCATTTCTATCTGGCTTTCAATCCTCTTGTTAATTATTCTAGACAGGATCTTTGAAGCATGAATAATCAAGCTGATTGTGCGGTAATCTTCACATCTGTCAGCTCCCACTTTCTTTGGTATAGGGATGATAACATTCTTCTTGAAATCAGGGGGTACCTCACCTGTCTCATAAATCCTACACACCAAGTGAAATAACCTGATCAGACCTTCATCTCCTATGCAGCGTAGCAACTCAATCGGTATATCATCTATGCCTGGTGCTTTGTTCCTGCCTAAGTCCTCTAATGCTCTGTCAAATTCTGATCTCAATATTAAATCTCCTTTTGCATCCTCATCAATTTCCTCCTCCTTTTCCATTACATGATTCTCAATCTCCTTTCCCTTATACAAGCACTCTATGTAAGCTTTCCATCTCTCAACCTTTTCTTCCCTATCTGTCAGAGGCTTTCCATTTGTGTCCTTAATATTACAGCACTTAGTCTTCTTTTCCCAAAAAGTATTCTTAATCCTTCGATAAGCTGTGTCTACTTTTCCTAATTTCAGACAATTTTCTATACCTGCACATTTCTCTTTGAACCATTCTTCTTTTGCTTCCTTGCACTTCTTGTTAACCTCATTTCTCAGACGTCTGTATTCTGCTTTCCCCTTTTCATCTCTTAGATTCTTGTGTTTCCGCCTTTCATCCATCAATTCTAGTATATCCTGAGTGATCCACTGTTTTCTACCTATTCTTTCTTTCCTACCAATGTTTTCTTCTGCGGATTTTGTTATTTCATTCTTCAAAAGTGCCCATTCGTCTGCAATTGCAGTTTGTTTAGGGGTTTTGATTAGGCCTTCCTTTATACTCTTCTTGAATCTTTCGTTTACATCCTTTACTTTCAGTCTGTCTATTGCCCACCTTTTTGGCTTTTGACTTTTCTTCAGTTTCTTCAACTTTAATCTGCATTTCATTACAACCAGATTGTGGTCAGAGTTTATGTCAGCACCAGGATATGTTTTACAATCCAAAATCTGGTTTCGAAACCTCTGCTTGACCATAATGAAGTCGATTTGGTAACGCCCTGTATCTCCTGGTCTCATCCATGTGTATATTCTTCTATTGTGGTTATTGAATAAGGTGTTAGCTATGACCAACTCATGTTCGGTGCAGAATTCCATCAGCCTGCTTCCTCGATCATTCCTTTCACCTAATCCGAAATCTCCTACTATCTTCCCTTCTCTCCCTTTTCCTACCACAGCATTCCAATCTCCCATTACAATAACATTTTCATCACCTTTGATATACCTCAGAATGTCATCTATTTCTTCGTAGACCTTTTCAACATCCTCATCATCAGCTTGACTGGTTGGCATATATACTTGTACCACTGTGGTGCACGTAGGTTTAGTATTGATTTTTGCTACAATAATCCGTTCACTGTATTGCTCATAATATTCCACCCGCTGGCCAAGTTTCCTACTCAATATGAGACCAACCCCTGCTTGACCATTGTTTGATTTAGTGCTAATGGCCCTATAGTCTCCTGACCAAAAGTCCTGCTCTTCCTGCCAGCGCATTTCACTAATCCCAACCAAATCCAACCTCAACCTATCCATTTCCCTTTCTAAGTTTTCTAACTTTCCACTTCCTAGCAGACTTCTAACATTCCACGCTCCGATCCGTAGAATGTCAGATTTCCTCTTTGTCACTTCTGTGATGTTAACCCCCTCTCGAGTAGTCCCCACCCGGAGATCCGAACGGGGGACTAGTTTACCTCCGGATTGAAATTTTACAAGGGAGGAGGCCATCATCACATGTAATTATGCATAGAGAGGTGCATATCCTCGGGAATAGCATTACGGCTGTAGTTTCCCGTTGCTTTCAGCCGTGCAGCAGAACGCAGTGTAGCCATTAGTTGGCTTATATTATCAATATCTTAACCGTCTATAAGACAAGTACTTTCGGTACAGTTTTAAATGTATACTGCCATCTTGGTCAAGAAGAATTGTGTCGAAACGGATCGCGGACTGACTGTATGGCTCTGTCCATCGGTGTCCATTATCAAGGCAGCCATTTCGAAACCTTGTGAGGTCTTCATCACGAGCAATAGTAACGTGTATGATTGTGCTGATACATGCTAACATCAGGACTTGTTAAGCTGTACATTATGCAGACACTAGAACGCATATTATCGTCTGAGATGTCAGTGGGGAAGTTCAACGTTATAGTTATGACTTCCAGAATGGCAGGTTAAATAATATGGGGTAGCTTCATGAAAAATGCTTTAGCGAAATGACTGCCAACCACAACTGCATTATCCTTTTTGGAGAGGAGTATGTTTCTCCCGCACTCCAGAGGTTGCTCGCGAGTGCTTTCATAAGCTGCGACATGCAGGACAGTGCTATTTCTCAGGCGGATTATAGTATTTCTGGCATGAAGGGAGAAGGCTCGTATGGTCGTCTGACCAGTATGCGTGTGTGCTGCAGGCCCGGGTTCAATCCCCAGATCCAGAGAAGAAGAAGAAGAGTGTATTATCTGGTGATACCCTGGATATTCATCAGATCTTTATATATCCCGCTTAAGACGCTTCAAGATGCAACAAAAGGTACTGGACCAGCAGACACTTTAATGTAGCTTAGTTGAGGCACGTGTTAGCAACTGCAATTGTCATTTATTTTTTGTAGATTAAATGGGCAATCACAAGTTTAGGTTCGATGTTTCTGTCGAAACAGACTTGCTGTGTTCCCGGGATTTTGTATTCGCTTAACGAATTCATCCCTTGTGTATTATTAGTTTGGATCATTTAATCAGTAGAATCAGTAATTTCTTCGTAGTGCGTATTTTTATTTGCCGAGAAGAGGATTTAGGGGAAGATCTCAAATATTTTGTTTGAGCATAGAATTAATCGCGTTTGTTTCTCAGTGTTTGGAACACTGATTTCTTTGAGGCCAGTACATGTTTTTCATGTACTACTATTCTGTTAGGAACTTCGTTTTCTCGCAGCGAGTTGAATCTTGGAAAGTTTATCTTGGTGTTTGTTGCATTTATAGTTTTAATCCGCCTGTTGGATTATTTTTATGGAAAGCACTTCGCTTTTGTGAGTACAGATTTATTAGTGGATTTACTTAATGATTGTCATTGGATTAACCTAATCAGTTAACTTGCTTTCATGGTGTAAGTTTTATCCACTGATACTTCGAAGCCCACCGAAGTTGGAGGTTATCCTGGTTCAGGAAAAGATCAGTTTCACCTTCTATTAGGTATTGATTTGAGATTAACTTAATTTAGGATGTCATTTTGAGACATTTATTTTCCACAGTATTAACGTAAATAATTGCATTTAATGCAATTGTGTGAGTGAGATATAGTATAGCAGTTTTGAACACCATTCATAAGGTTGATTAAATTATTTCAGGAAAGCTTGACTTGAAGTCAAGAAAAATGAACAAGTATTATTAATATACATTATCGGGAGGCAAGATAGGTTAATTTGCTAGTGGAATGTTTTAGTGTTACGACTTTGAACAACGTGCTTAAGGTTAGTGTGTGAGTTAAGCATGTTTGTAGGTCTTGTGTGAGTATTGAGATTAAATAATAGTAGTGTTTTGAAGGTTCGTATAACCTTGTTGTGTTGTGTTTTGGATGCACATCTGGGATGATGCATATTTGTGAGATTTTTATGCTTGTTGAAGCATTAGGTCAGTTTTAGATTGAGCCGGTAAGTGCTTTTCAGCCGGTATGTGCCAATCTGTTTGTGACTTTCGAGTAGTCAACACCCGTGTTTGGTGTTACATTAATATAGATGAGATTTTCTGGTATTTTAATGTCTGTTGGAGACATTGGCGTCGTCATTCTTATAGAGCGATCCTAAATGCTTTTCTTTCCCTAGTCAAAAGCAACGCTTGGATAATCTGTTCGAGCAACTTAAGACATTTCCACAGCATATAATCATTAAAACCTCTACAATTTTGTACAAATTTAGATAAAAAAAATTGGTAACCCGATGTATTGAATGTTTATTACACATCACGATGCGAATGTTATGGCCAAGATCAGCTGTTTAGGCTGAATCATGTGAATGTCTGAGGACGTTTCTGTATATATTCTTATAAATACTTGTATATAATCTTGGTATTGCTACACTTTTGAAACAACGTTTAAAACGATACACGTGTAAAATTTTGATAATTTTATTCTTCTTTATTCATCGTCTAATATTCCATCCAGTCCTCTTAATATCATTAGGAGATTGATGCCTAATATCCTTGTTTTATAATGTGAAATATTATATTTAGAATCACCCCAGCGTATAGGTGATGATCGTAATCCATTTTTGGAATTATTTAGGATTTTCTTAATACAGTTGTGTTTAGCTGTGATTTTGTTTTCTTGACGACAGGGTATTAAATATTTTGTTTTCTTGTCTGTTACCTTGTTCTCTTGGAATAAATTGTTTTCCCAATTTTAAATCATGGCGTGATATTTTAACGAAGAGATTGGAGGTCGTTTTAAGATGGCCATCGCTTGGATTATCTTTTTCCAGGGTTTTCCACCCTTCAGATAGTTCTTTTTAGAGTTGTTTTTCGTGTTCTTGAGCTAGTTTCTTATTTGTTCGTTCGTTGTAGCCATGGTCATTCTTAAAACAGCCTGATAGGATGACTAGTACCCCATTCATTCCTCTACTTGGTGGTAGGACCTGGGAGGGTTTTTCGCTGGGCATTTTCAGGTTCTACGATCCAGTGACCATCGAGGGATTTCACCAGGTATTGGTAAGTGTTTGGTGGTACATAGTTATGTGGCGCCGAACGTTCGGGCCCGAATAAACTTGGATTACCAGGTTTATAGCCATAGTTTTGTGTAGGCCAACGTTATGGGTTCGAATAGACCTGGTTTACCAGATTTATAGCCACAGTTGTAGGCCTAAAATAAAATAAAATAAAATTGGAACACCAGAGGATGGAGACCAATCTTATTATCATGCTATACCGAGCGCGAATTGGGACATCGTGTTTCGTTATGGTAGTGATGAAGGCAAATGGATAATGGTGAATCAATATTTTGGCACAAATTATTGAAATTCCTGTGGAATAAAAGCAATTACGATGTTACTCGAACTACTTGATTTTGGCAGTATTGCAACCGTTATCAGATTCTTGATTTTAATATATTGAAGTGGTGCCACACTTATTATTTGGTTATAAACGACTAGAACTTGTTCAATAAGAGTTATTCACAGTAATCTCCTTTGACGTGTTCAGTCGAGTGAGACACTTATTGTAACACACGTGTGAGTTGCACATAGGTGATTTGTTCTATTTAACTCCGGCTGATGATTTTTGCTGACATCATCTTTAAGTTAGGATGCTTCGTGTAAGTTTAATTTTGTTTTATGATAGAATCTAGGACCATCTCTGATTTAAAATATCACACATATTGGGATTTTAGGCAATCTCAGAATGATACTGGATGATATGAATTTAATTTAAGATTAAATATAAGTTAATGCAAGGCAATAAAAATACGCACTTTTATGGCAATTTGTGGTTGCGTGCAGATGTTTTCGCTATGCTTTCTCATGTAGTGTTCCCATGTTTTCTAGTGAAAAGTGTATTTGTGTTGAATTGTGGCTGATAACCAGGCAGTCACTGTTGCAGACTTTAACAAAATGTTTGAGATGATAGAAGACAAGCTACAGCATCTCAATAATGACATTGAGAATATCAAATCTCAAACCAAGACTACATTTGAAAATATATATGAAAATGCAACACATAATAATGAAATTCTCAAGGATGCAGTAACTGAAGGCATCCGGGGTGAATTAGATAATTTAAGGTCATCCATGAGAGAAATTAAAGACAGTTTAAAAAAATTCAGGCTAATGTTTGTCATGTTAGGTCGAATCAACAATCCATGGAAACAAGTATTAGCAATGTTAAAACTAGTATTCAAACTGACATCAGTAATGTTACAACTAGTCTTCAAACTGACATCAGTAATGTTACAACTAGTCTTCAAACTGACATCAGTAATGTTACAACTAGTCTTCAAACTGACATCGGTAATGTTAAAACTGAAATCAGCAATGTTAAAACTGAAATTAGCAATGTTACAACTAGTCTTCAAACCGATATTGGCAATGTTAAAGTAGAAGTTTGGAATGCCCAGGCTAATCTTAATAAAGAAATCACTCATGTCAAAACTAATCTCGATCAAGTACAGGAAAGTCAAAAAGAGGTTGAAAAAACTGTTAAAGATGTTAGCACTAATGGTAGAATGATGCAAGCACAGGTTAACGATATGAAAACAGATGTGGGTTTAGTAGAAACCACACTAAAGGAAATACAATCTCAGGTTAAGAACATTCAAAATGACGTCAATTAGATTGAGTCGAAACAAACCAAGATCCAATCCCAAGTAAATAAGATCGAGTCAAGTCAAGCCTATACTGAAATAAAACTTAATGAAATGGAACAGTCAAATATCAATTTCCGTAGTGAAATCAAATGGGATTTCGAAATGGGTAAAAAGGAAAGTAAGGACCTTATTGATGCACTACAGTCGCAATTTACTCACGACACCAGTCAAACGCAAAAGCGTTTGGAGCATTTGAAAGGTGAAATGAGCACGTTGCAGACTCAAGTGACTGATCATACTAAATTAATTAAGGCAGACTTTGACATCGACCTTAAAACTATTATTAATGAAAATCTTGCTATTTTAAAACAAGAACTGAATAAGGTCAATGAGGATAGTTTAAAAAATGCTAAATCTAGTATAGAAAAGAGTCTTGCCACTAAACTTTCCAATGCCACTAGGGAAATCATTGATGTAAGGACTGATTTAAACAAAAGAGTGGATGCTGTTCAAGAAAAACAGATAGATAATTTTCCAGGGTTAGAAACTCGAATTAAAGTCGTAGAACTTAAGATTGATCAGGGACAGATTGATTTAAACGAGATAAGGGAAAAGAAAACTTCCGAGATCAATGAGCTAAGGAAAGGCCTCGAAAGCATTAATTTGGGAGGTAGTATCTACTTGGATACTCTTAAAGAACAATTGCGATTGCTAATAAATAGTGATTTTAGAGTCGTTGTAGATGAGCCAGTTAACCCAGTACAAGAACAAAAAGGAATCGACATTCAGGAACCTTTTAAGGCTCCAACGTCTGTCCAGTTTAGTCCGATGGAACAGTCGAATAGGGCTATACCCCTTACATCAGAAATCCAAACCCAAGCGGAAGAATTTGCTTCTTCAACTCCCAGTGTAGGTGCAAATAGCAATGTCACAAGAACGTCAGATAGGGCATCTAATATAACCATCATTAGGATCTTTGAAGACAAACCACGGCAATTTAACAATCTAGATGGAACCACTCCTTTAGAATTTATTAGAGGAATCCAAGATTATTTTGTGGAATCTTATGTACCACATGAACGGAAATTGCGGGTAGTAGAGAGATTTTCATCGGACGCTCCTCTTCAGTGGTTCAAAGCGTTCAGGTACACCTTTGAGGATTTCGACCAGTTCACACAAGCGTTTGCTCAGCGTTTTTGGTCAATTGAGGTCCAACAGAACATAAGATCCGAGATTTATTCGAGGAAGTATGCTACTACAGGACCGACTAGTTATGCAGAATATTTCGCTTGTCAGTTGGCTAAACTGAGATTTCTTGATCCACCCTTGTCGCAGGTTGAATTAGTAGAAGCCATATCGCGACAGCTTCCAGCTGAAGTTAGAAAGTCACTCACAACCTCTGGTATATCGACCTTAGCATCGATGGATGATCTATTACGTCGCCTCGATCATATTCGTTTAATGACGCAACCGACAGTCACCAAGAGTTCTAGACAGGAACCTAAGACTGTAAACGCAGTCATGATGAATAGGACTCAACAAACTGAGCGTTTCCAACCTCGAAATGAAAATAGAATAGGTCCAATCAGGAATAGCTATCAGAATGATAGGAGATGGAACGACCAACAAAGAGAAGAAAATAGTAGACCTTGGCAACGTCGGTATAATGACATAAACTTTTATAACAGTCGATATAGTCAGAGTGACAGGGATCGGAGAGAAGCTCCATATGACAGGAACCGGAGAGAAGCTCCATATGACAGGGATCGGAGAGAATCTCCATACGACAGAAATAGGAGAGAAGCTCAGTACAACCGGAATCAAGGAGATAACCGACAGAATCAAGGTTACTCCAGATATTAAAATTACAGAACAGAGGAATATGAGAGAAAGAGACAGCAGGATAGGCTCAAGAGAGGGCGAGATAGGTCTCCAGAAGAAGGACGAAGAAGGTCAAAAGAGAGAAACGATGGAGTGAGAGATCAGGCTCAAGCCAGCACCAGCAGAAAGGACAGGAGTCAGGAAAGAATCCCTGACAGAGAAAAAAAAAACGTCAATTACGCAGTAAGAGTAGAGACTGTTGCTGGCATACATTCGCATCTTATTACCATACATGAAATTTTTGAAACCACGGATGATGATTTATTATTTGAACAGAAGGATCAGCCTACAGGAAGAACGGTAGAGTTACCTATTATTAATATTCAAGTCGGGAGACAAAAATGTAAAGCTCTAGTGGATACGGGTGCCATGTTTTCGATTGTGAATGAGGAATGTTTTGAGAGATTGAAGATGGAAAATCAGTTCATCACGTTGCCTGCTTCTCCGACAAAGATCAGAGGGATATTTAAAGACAAATGTATGAAATGTAAAATTCAAGTCCTTATGAAGTTTGGGGTAAATCAGAGAATGTATGAACATGTCTTTATCATCGTGAAGAACATTAATTTTGATGTAATATTGGGAATCGATTTCATCACAAAGGCCAGGGGTATCATTGATATGGATCAGAGGATAATAAAATTTCAGGAAGAGACTGTAGATAGGACAGTCCATGAAGAAACAGGCAGTAAGGAAAATGATGTAGAAATCCCCAGATTGGAAATCCTGGAGAATGTAGTGGAAGAATCCGAGGGAGAAAAGGAACGTTATACTCCAAAGGCAGAAGGATTCGAAGATGTAGAGAAAGAATTTGATGATTTGATTCAAGAATACTATGACATATTCGATGACAAACCCGGTCTTATAAGAGACTTCAAATATCAGATTAGGCTTACGGATGAATCCCCGTATCAAGCAAAATTATATCCCATACCTGAAAAATACCATGAAGAGGTAAAAGAGATTATAGTCAAGATGGAAAGAGGGGGTATAATCCAAAAGCAGGCTTCCTCATATCTCAATCCCATCACGGTTGTTAAAAAAGCGAATGGACATCTGAGGCTATGTCTGGACGACAGAAAAATTAACACCAGAATCATGCTTGAGACAGACCGACCACCAAAGATTAGAGAGCTCTTAAGGAAATTTAAAGGGAAGGCGTGTTTCAGTGTCCTAGACCTAACCGCTTCCTTTTATCAGGTTGAACTAGAAGAAAATAGTCGACAGTATACTGGTTTTCTGTTCGACCAGACCACATTTGTGTTCTGTCGCGTACCATTTGGTATGGTAAACAGTGGTCCGGCACTTATTAGAGCCCTAGACGCTAAACTGACTGAAGCAGTAAAACGTAATGTGATCAGCTACATCGACGATCTGATTATATCATCAGAAAATGTCAGAGTACACTTGATACACCTGAGACAGTTGTTTGAGAATCTCAGAGATGCAAACATCAAGGTTGATATGCAGAAATGTCAATTCATGCATGAGTCGATCAAGTTTTCGGGCCATACTATTGATCAACACGGGTATCACCCGAATACTAAGAAAATAGAAGCCATCTGTAAATTCCCCAGACCTGCAAAGATCAAGCAACTACGAGAATTTCTTGGCATATGCCAATTCCTTAGTAGTGACTGCCCGGTATACTCCACAACAATGACTCCGCTGTATGAGGTTTTAAAGAAGAAGAATCGGTGGAAGTTGACAGAAGAGACGAATAGGGCATTTGAAGAGGCGAAACATATGCTTCAGAATTGTATCAAACTAGAATATCCGGAATTTAATCGAACGTTTTACGTCGAGTCAGATGCATCAAGAGTAGGGGTAAGTGCTGCCCTCTATCAGAAGGACGAGGACGGGAGGAAGCACTACTTGGATTTTCACAGCAGAAAGCTGCAGGAGCATGAGAAAAACTATTACACCACCGAATTGGAAGCGTTAGCATTCGTTTCAGCCCTTCAAAAGTGGAAGAAACTTCTGCTGGGACATCAAGTGGTCATTATAACGGATCACAGAGCGCTCCAGTTTAAGATGCAAACAGACATTTCCAGTGATAGGCTGACGAGGTGAACATTGTTTCTCCAGCAGTTCAATGCCACCATCGTTCACCAGCCTGGGAAGGATAATCTGCTCGCGGATGCTCTCTCAAGAAATCCAGTAAGCAGACTCGAGATTAACACTGTACAGTTGGAGAGGGAGCAAGAACTTACCCTATACAAGCTACGCAAGATAGCCGTGTCACATAAGAGACACACCCCAACTAGACAAATGTACAGGTTTTTGAGAGGCACCATGGACAACACTGATCCTAATTACGAGCAGGTTAGGAGACGCTCTGTGAAATTCCTGTTGTGTGACGACACAGTTTGTAAATACATTGACCGAGAGAGGACGAAAATCAGAATTGTAGTCCCTCCTAAGCTGATCACTGGTTTGGTGTGGTTAGCTCACTGCACGATTGGTCATGGGGGTGTAGATAAAACGTTTCGAACGCTTTTAGAAACATTCACGTGGTCGAGAATGCGGGGCTCCATAGCAACCATTATCAGGTCATGCCCAGAGTGCCAACGTGGGAAATACCCATCTGCTCTGACGAAGGAAGAACCTCGGTCCATTATTCCGGAAGGGCCGAGAGAGCTAATGGCTTGCGATATCTTCGGCCCTTGTCCGAAGGGGGCTAGGGGGAACCAGTTCCTCTTAGTCACGGTGGATGTATATTCAAAATTTGTGACCCTTGACCCTATGCAAAGAGCCACATCAGCCCAAGTCCTTAATCGATTGGAGAATAGTGCTTTTCGGAAAGCTGGAATCCCTGCAACTTTATTGTCAGACCATGGAACCCAGTTTACTGCGCAGAGTTTTGAAGATGCCAGGATCAGATTGGGTATCAAACACATCTTCTCGAGCGTGAGATATCCCGAATCTAACGTCTCAGAGAGAATTATGGCTGAGGCTAGCAAATTCGCAAGAATTTACTGTCCTGACGACCATGCAAGTTGGATCAAGTATGTTCCAGTCATGGAAGAATGTCTGAATTCGACTTTCCATGAAAGTTTAGCTGATATTCCGATGAGAGTCCATTTAAATAGAAGGCCAGAGAGAGCCTGGACAAAAGTTGTCAGATTTCTGCCAAAGGACGCTGAGCCCACAGCGCTAGAACGAATACATGCAGCAAGAGAAAAACTGATGGATGCAGCCGAAAAGAGGCAGAAAAGAATTAAGAATAAAAGATATCGTCCACCGTTGAGAGTGAATGATTTAATTCTTATCAAGAAACCGTCCAAAGCTGACGTGAAAAACAAGATATACACGAAGTTCTCTCATGTCTTTCATGGCCCCTATATGTTAGCAAGAGCATTTGGAAATAACTGCTATGAGTTTGTAAGCACTAATGGTAGAGAAGTTATAGGACGTTTTAATGCTAAAAACCTCAAGATATTTGTGGAGAAGATTGTTTAAGATCTGTATGAAAATAACGATACATATATCGAAATTACCTAGATTTTTGCAAATAAAAGCAAAATGACTTTTATTTGAGATATCAGTGGGGAAATGTACCGTAAATTTTCATAAGATACTGTAGTGGAGACGGCGAGAGACGCGATTCTGTTGAGCTCGTGAGTCAGGTCATGCTCTACCACGCCGTAATTATAAGAAGTGTCATTCGGTTCGAGATCGGAAAGATACGGGCATTCCCGAGTGGGTGGACTCACAGCTAGACCGATCAATAAACCTATATGTGACGTCACGTCATATATCGACCCAGGCTACAGGATTATCTTTATTGTTTTGAAGCGAATCGGAGTAATAGAAGACTTTTCAAAGAATGTAGAACGCAGATTACCATAGCAGAAAGCTATTTTATATGAGGAATATAATATAACAAGCGACGTGCAAGAATAACATATATAATGATCAAGCCATAAGCGAGTTATTGACCCATCGAGATATCGATGAAGGAAGGCAGTAGTGGGGGTTGCTTGCTGTGGCGTGTGGGCAGCCAGCAAGGCAACTTCACTTGTATTCTTGCATTCGGAGTGTCATATGTGTGGTTACGCAACTCGGCGAGTGAGCTAGATCGCAGGTGCAAGGCAGGCTGTGATAACTCCGTGTGGAGACGGCTCGCATTTATACTCAGCTAAGCCGAACAGTCTTTTTCAAAGTGAGTTATAAACATGCAGAGTATTTTGGGTCTCGACAAGCGGCCGTGTACCGTGTACAAGTACTTATCATAGCTACCATTTTATAATGGATCTGAGATACTTTCAGTACAGTTTTAAATGTATACTGCCATCTTGGTCAAGAAGAATTGTGTCGAAACGGGTCGCGGACTGACTGTATGGCTCTGTCCATCGGTATCCATTATCAAGGCAGCCATTTCGAAACCTTGTGAGGTCTTCATCACGAGCAATAGTAACGTGTGTGATTGTGCTGATACATGCTAACATCAGGACTTGTTAAGCTGTACATTATGCAGACACTAGAACGCATATTATCGTCTGAGATGTCAGTGGGGAAGTTCAACGCTATAGTTATGACTTCCAGAATGGCAGGTTAAATAATATGGGGTAGCTTCATGAAAAATGCTTAAGCGAAATGACTGCCACCCACAACTGCATTCTCCTTTTTGGAGAGGAGTATTTTTCCCCCGCACTCCAGTGGTTGCTCGCGAGTGCTTTCATAAGCTGCGACATGCAGGACAGTGCTATTTCTCAGGCGGATTATAGTATTTCTGGCATGAAGGGAGAAGGCTCGTATGGTCGTCTGACCAGTATGCGTGTGCGCTACAGGCCCGGGTTCGATCCCCAGATCCAGAGAAGAAGAAGAGTGTATTATCTAGTGACACCCTGGATATTCATCAGATCTTTATATATCCCGCTTAAGACGCTTCAAGATGCAACAAAAGGTACTGGACCAGCAGACTCTTTAATGTAGCTTAGTTGAGGGACTTGTTAGCAAATGCAATTGTCATTTCCTTTTTGTAGATTAAATGGGCATTCACAAGTTTAGGTTCGATGTTTCTGTCGAAACTGACTTGCTGTGTTCCCGGGATTTTGTATTCGCTTAACGAATTCATCCCTTGTGTATTATTAGTTTGGATCATTTAATCAGTAGAGTCAGTAATTTCTTAGTAGTGCGTATTTTTATTTTCCGAGAAGGGGATTTAGGGGAAGATCTCCAATATTTTGTTTAAGCATAGAATTAATCGCGTTTGTTTCTCAGTGTTTGGAACACTGATTTCTTTGAGGCCAGTACATGTTTTTCATGTACTACTGTTCTGTTAGGAACTTCGTTTTCTCGCAGCGAGTTGAATCTTGGAAAGTTTATCTTGGTGTTTGTTGCATTTATAGTTTTAATCCACCTGTTGGATTATTTTTATGGAAAGCACTTCGCTTTTGTGAGTACAGATTTATTAGTGGATTTACTTAATGATTATCATTGGATTAACCTGATTAGTTAACTTGCTAACTTGCCTAATATCATTAGGAGATTGATGGCTAGTATCCTTGTTTTATAATGTGAAATATTATATTTAGAATCACCCCCAGCGTATAGGTGATGATCGTAATCCATTTTTGGAATTATTTAGGATTTTCTTAATACAGTTGTGTTTAGCTGTGATTTTGTTTTCTTGACGACAGGATATTAAATATTTTGTTTTCTTGTCTGTTACCTTGTTCTCTTGGAATAAATTGTTTTCCCAATTTTAAATCGTGGCGTGATATTTTAACGAAGAGAATGGAGGTTGTTTAAAATGGGCATCGCTTGGATTTTCTTTTTCCGGGTTTTTCCACCCTTGAGATAGTTCTTTTTAGAGTTGTTTTTCGTGTTTTTGAGCTAGTTTCTTATTTGTTCGTTTGTTGTAGCCATGGTCATTCTTAAAACAGCTTGATAGGATGACTAGTACCCCATTCATTCCTCTAGTTGGTGGTCGGACCTGGGAGGGTTTTTCGCCGGGCATTTTCAGGTTCTACGATCCATTCTTAAAACAGCCTGATAGGATGACTAGTACCCCATTCATTCCTCTACTAGGTGGTAGGAGCTGGGAGGGTTTTTCGCCGGGCATTTTCAGGTTCTACGATCCAGTGACCATCGAGGGAGTTCACCAGGTATTGGTAAGTGTTTCGGGTACAGTACCCTTCAGATATCTCACTATATGAGTAACATCATTCCATTTTCTAATTTTTGGGTCTTTATTGAATTGACTTACTACAGTCTGTGCATAACTAATGTCAGGTCTGGTACATGTTGACAAGTACATGAGTTTACCCACTGCTGCTTGATATTTCTCATTATCAAACGGTTGATTGGCTGACTCAGCCCTATCATTACTATTTATTGGTAATGGAGCAGATCTGGGATTAGCTTTCATGAAATTAAACTTAGTAATTACCGTACCTCATCAATACACTTTCTTTGATCAATATGTACATTCCCTTTCTCTTGAGTCACTTGCATACCCAAAAAATATGTCATACTCCCAAGATCTCTAATTTCTAGCTTTGAACTCTATTTGAGCTTGAATAGTTCATTTTTCTCTTTTTCGCCCCATATTCAGAGATTATCAACATAGAGAGATACAACAAGTCCGCCATTCTCATCCACTCTCTTGTAAGACCTATTCTGGAATATGCCTCGGCGGTTTGGGATCCATATCAAGTAGGGCTCATCAATGAGTTGGAAATGGTACAAAGAAAGACTGCTAGATTTGTGCTCAGTGACTTTAATCCCAGGAGCAGTGTGAGCCGTATATTAAAGAAACTTGGGTGGGAATCACTGGAGGCTAGGGGGATGAAATCTAGACTCTGCGCTATGTACAACACGTATACAAATCAACCAGCATGGGGTGAGCTTAGCAAACGATTGGGAAAGCCCATTTACATGGGTAGGAGCGATCATCCTTTCAAAGTTAAGGGCCGACCACAGCGAACAAATTATGGTAAATATTCTTTTGTAAACCGTGCCATTGATAACTGGAACTCTCTACCTGCCGCAGTCTTAGAGCCTTTTCCCAAACATATAGGTGTGTTTAAGAAAAGACTGACTATTTGTGTAAATACTCCAGTTTAATTGTTGTATAATTGTTATTGAATTGTTATGTATAATTATTTATTTGTTATGTATATCCAATTTGCCACCGGGGGACACACCCCCCATTGCAAATAAATGAATGAATGAATGAATGAATAAACACATCTATCTTTATACAGTCTCCTCAAATCTAGTTCTTTCAATGTATTATCAATCATTTTGTACCATTCCCTGGCACTCTGTTTTAATCCATAGAGACTCTTTTTAAGTTTCCACACTTTTTCTCTATTCCTTTCCAAAAAACATTCAGGTTGTTCAACATAAATTTGTTTCCTCCAGTTTACTGTTTAGATATGCTGTTAGTACATCTACATGGTGAATTACCCAACCCTTGATTACTGTCAATGCACAAAGTAATCTTACAGTTTTCTTTTTTACCACTGGAGAAAATGTATTGTCAAAGTTGACCCCTTTGATTTGAGCAAATCCCCTAGCTACTTATCTAGCTCTGAAACGCTCGATAGAACTGTCTAATCTTTGTTTGATTTCGAAAATCCATTTCGTCCCAATCACCAACTCAATTTTTGGTCTATCAACTAAAACGAAAGTATCTTTCTTTGATAACTGATCAATCTCATTTTGCATAGCTGCGAACCATTTACAAGAATGTTCACTCTGTAAAGCTTCCGTTGCAGTCTTTGGTTCCATTAAATCTAGACAGTCACACTCATTGATAAACATTGATAACTGACAATATCTACATACTGGGTTCTTACACAATCTTTCACTCCTCCTCACTTCTACCTGTAATTCCGATTCATTAACATTTTCATGAACACTACTTTCAATATCCTCATCATTTAAATCCTGAATCAATGACACATAATGATCTGCTAGCTCCTCCTCATCCCAGCCTGTAAACTAACTCTCATCACTCTCTTCTGAAAAAATAGAATTTGACATCTCATTTGCAACGAGCATGCCAATTTCACTCTCTAGTATACTTTCATTGTCTCCTTCATCTACAAATGTAACATTCGTCTCAGCATTCACTGTAATGTTAGGGATGATGGGTTCAATGCCATTCTTTATTTGTACCCGCTCAGCATATGGAAAATATCGTTCATTAAATTTAACATTATGGACCGTAGCAAACACTCCTTTTGTCAGAATCCAGACCTTATAACCTTTTACTCCATTTTCAAAACCTACAAAAATGCAATCGATTCCTCTGGCCTCAAATTTGCCTCCACTTTTCTCATACATAATACCTTTGCATCCAAAAGTTTTTAACATCTCATAGTCACTGATAGATACATCTCTTCCCTCCCACAAAGCCAAGGGAATTAAATTGTCGATTGACCTGGAAGGACATACATTTTTTACCACACACATATAATTCATAGCTTCTGCCCAAAAACCTACTGGTAGCCCCGAAAGTATCAACATACATCTCACACCATTGGGTAAAGTCATGTTAACCCTCTCAGCTATTCCGTTCTGTTCCGGTGATTCTTTGAGAGTTTTCCTACGATGGGTTCCATTCTCCCTCAAAAAATCATTGAATTCGTTACTTACATATTCTCCACCTCCGTCTGTCTGAATTGCCTTTATCTTTCTTCCTTTTTGTTTTCTACCAATGCTTTGAAGTCTTTGAAACACTGGAACACTTCCGATTTCCTTTTTAGAAAATACAGACTTGAGTGTCTCGAGTAGTCAAGCCCCGCACCAAGCCAGCCCATCCAAAAACCTCCAAGATGGTGGGCAGCGCCATCAAGAAATACATCACGGCCAACTACAAGATGGTCTCTGAGAAGCTCGCCCTTTCAATCTACAATGTTTAAAAACATATTGGGATCCTCCCACAGACTTTACACATTTCCCCATGACATCACTGTGTATTAGTTCTAACGGATGAGTTGATTGCCTTTCACTTTTTTTTAGGGAAACCCTGCTTAGTAGTCTTGCCTAAGGCACACACATCACAATATACTTTACCTTTCACCTCAAACACAGGAATCCTTTATATTCCCTCATGATGCCAATGGCCAAGCCTGTTGTGCCACTCCACTGCACTCCTCAATGCAACTGCATTATGGATATTACTATTATCATCAATATCTGCCTCAACATTTGTAACTGATATTATAGCTTTAGATTTGGTTGACATTGATCCTAATACATAAAGTCCATTTTTCTCTAGACCTTTGAACATATTTTTTCCCTTTAGTCGCCCTACTGCAATGCCATTAAAAGTCTCAACAGATATTATTTTCTTAGCCAATCTAGAACAAGATATTAGATTATAATTGAAGTCAGGGACATACAAATTACAGAACAGGAGAACATGTGTTTAAAAAATTGTAAGTAATGAAATTGGCCAAAATAACTGTAGTAATGGTATCTGGAGATGATATAGTAATAGATGTTCACTCGTCCGCTGCCGTAGACCCACCATCCCGCCATAATAGGAGCACGACTTATATAGCTGAAATTGCTGGTCTGACGGCCATCTTTGTGAATGTTTGTGAAGGAGTCCATAATGCCAACCCCACGCATTCGGTACCAATGGTTTTGACTAGACCAATATTTTCATCCAGACGAATGGAGGATTGATAGCGTGGCTCTGCGGGCCGCGTTAGCTAATAGATAATACCCCTGGTTTTTGTCACGCAGTGGGGGAAGTCACGCATCAATAACACAGGCCAACAAAAAAAAAGCTTTTTTTAATAAATATATGTGATTCCTATGTATGTGTGCTAAAACCGATTCTGGTGTCAGATTTTATGTATCACCCACAGTTCTTTCACATTATGACACCGATTACTCTAAATAATTGGGAAAAGGGGGAAATTAGTAGGCCTAATATCCAAGGAAATCACAAATTATAAACTAATATTTATTTATTTAATTAAGCTACAATTGTTGGTTAATTTAAAGACACATAAACACGTTTGGAGTTTTTTTTTTTTTTTTTGTATTTTCTTTCTCTTTTTTCTGTAAAACTTCTTATGTAACTTTTTCTCCGATGTGATGCATTTTGTTGTTCCCGATGAAGTGACCAACAGTAATCACCCAACATGTTGGTGTTCCAAAGTCCCTGGTATTGTTTCTCCATCACCTTGATGTCCTGATGGAATCACCTAGATTTTCAGGGAAAACGTCAAGATGGTTGTGTAAAAAGTGGACTTTAAGGCTCATAAGACATCCCAAACTTTTAAATTTACTCAGCATATTAGCCACTATGAACTCATAGTTAGGGTCTTTCACATTGCCTAAGAACTTGGTTACAACTTCTTTAAATGCAATCCAAGCCTCTTTTTCAACCGTAGTCATCTTCGTTTCAAAGGTGGGATCGAACATCATTTTTCGAAAATCTGGTCCCACAAAAACGCCTTCTTTTAGTTTGGCCTCGATAGATGAGGAAATGTTTCACTCAAATACTTAAAACATTCTCCATCTTTAGGCAAGGCTATTACAAACTGTTTCATTAAGCCTGATTTGATGTGTAGAGGTGGAAGGAGTACCTTTTTTGGATCTACTAATAATAATAATCATTTATTGCAGCAAATAGCCATGCCGATATACAAAACTAATACTGATAACTTAAATCTTACTCATCAAAGTGTCTATATACAAAGTGTCTGACAGGTTCTGTTTGCTATATATATATAGTTATTCGCAGCAGAAGCGTGTTAGCGATACTTTCCTCTGGGCGCAGGAAATGGCGTGATATCTATCACAAGCACTACCACACAGAGAGCAGGTGCATTGGGGGCCTGGGTCATGAAATCCTCTTGCTGTGCATATCTTAAAATGAAAACCGTGGACTGCAAAACGGGTGATCGTATGCCGTATTCAAAGTTGGCATTCATCCAGTCCGTCGACATAAGAGCTTCTGTGGAATAGAAATCAGGCCATATGTCATTACGCTTGAGGTTTAGTTCTTCGATCAGTCTCTGGTATTGCACTGTTGATGGTAGGGAGTTCTCCAAACGCAGGTCTTCTATGAAGAAAGTCTCCCTTGCTAGTACGTACGTTAGACGAGATGGCGTGTATTTTGATAAGTGCAGAATTTTCTTTAGAAAAGTAGACTTAACTCTTCCTATCTCTCGAAGGTTACTTTGTGTCAAATGATCCCAAGTTATTTGAATGCCGTATGTCACTATTGGAGTTATTTTCGTTCTGAATAAATTAATTGCGGTTTGTAAAGATCTACTAAAGACCTATACAAAATGTTGTTTTTTTGCCAGGTTTTGTAGAAACTTCTAGAGCCTTCCATGGGTTTCTATACACTGGATATTGATACACACGAACACATGTTGACATGGATGTATTTAACAAGACACTGTAACACATGATACAGAGTACAGTCTATATAAAAAAGGCAAAGAACATAAAGGTCAAAGAACGTACATGTGACAAAAGACAAACGACATGTAGAGCGAGATTAGAAATTACGAAAAGTATTAACATTCTCTTCAACACTCTCCCTTAATCGAGCAATGCTACATTATCCTGCAATTAGGATAATCCAATGCCAGTAACACATTTCACATGACCTTGAACTGGCAGACCTTTTGTCAATACATCAGCAATCATTTCAGCAGTAGGCACATAGGATAACTTTACTTTGCATTTCTTTAAGATGTCCCTAATGAAATGATAGCGCACATCTATGTGTTTTGTTCTCTGATGAAAACCTTCATTTTCAGCCAACTACTGAGCACTCTGACTGTCATTACTAAAGACGAGAATTATAGGCACTAAAAACAGTTGAAATAGGCAGGCATATAGGCTCTTAAAATAGCCAAAATAGGCATGTATATAGGCACTAACGTGTAAAATAGGCAACAAAATAGGCATGAAAAAAATTATTATAATTTAATAACATATTTAATTACTATAAAAAGAATTAACAATAAGCAACTTATAATTTAATAACATACTTATTTACTACGAAAGGAATTAACAACAAGCAACTTTTCATTTTTTCTGGTGATAAGTTTGTTCTCCTGTCATGAAGAATGTTTTTATATTGAGAGAAAGATCTCTCAACATTACATGAAGTGATTGGGCAAAACTTTAACGAAGCCACTGCATCTGGTGTTAGGTCAACTGCTTCATCTACCTCACCTCGTAGCACACTGGCTACATTTACCATTGCTTCCCATCCTGGATTCCTCTGCAGGACTCTATCAAACTTTTCCCTGACAGCGGCTATCTTCCCAGAGGTTCCTTCCAAACTTCCCATGACTACTTCAACAATCCTACATGACTCCACCAGGGGTATTCCACTCTTCTCTAACTCTGTGATTGCTCCCGGCAGCTGGTTGAAATTTGCCTTAAGGAATGCCAAATCGGATGGAATCGATGGGCAGGACAGGCTGTCTTCGCTTCTCTTATGGAGACAGCACCCTCTTCATACATGACCTGGATGAGCTGCAGGCAAAAGAACGAAAAGAGACAACTTAAATTACATCTTTTGATCTTTTACATTTTATATATAAATTATTGAGAGTTCATGTCTAATACAGCATTGCAACAAAACAACTTGCCACAATACATAAATTAATATGCCTATAAATGCTACAATGAAATGCGATCGTAAATCTCAATCACAAAAATATAAAAGGAACACGAACTTACCTCTTTACAGCAAGCTTGGCAGAAGACTACTCTTCCATCGGTAGTGAAATTGGTATCCCCTGTGATCCACTGCTTCAGCCAGTAAGACTTCGATTATTTAGCTTTCGGCATTGCCATGGACACACTTCTTCTTCGCAATAAATCACACAAAATTGTGAATCTGAAGTGAAGATAAAGCGTACGCTTACACAGTTCGCATCGAGAGGGAGGTGGGGGATACGGGTTGTGCAACATAATTCGACGTTGATTGGTTCTCGCATGTGTCTTGCGAGGTTGGAGGGGTTGAAGACCTCGAGGTCAAATTGTTCCTTGTTTCTTCTAATGGAAATTTCCCAAGCGCTATTTCTGGTGACTTCCGAGATTTCCCATTCTTGTTCGTGGGGTAAACACATATTAAGAAATGAGAATATAATTCTGTCGAGCACACCAGCTGCAATATAATGCACTTTAAAATATAGTCAATAGGCATCAAATAGGCAATTATACTCCAAATAGGCACAACCCCTTGAAATAGGCATTTATAAGCACAACAAAACCAACGAAATCTAGCCTAGAACCTAAAACGGATTTATATCTCGAAGGCCTACGTTTCTAAACACAGGGATAAAATAGGCAAATAGGCAAATTCCCGTCTCTAGTCATTACACAACTGAATTGGACCTCCTCTCTTACACAGTTCAAAGAAGAAACTTCTAAGGAACAGAGCTTCTTTGCATGCTAAAGTCAGACCTATGTATTCTGCTTCAGTGCTAGACAATGCCACAACTGACTGCTTCTTACTTTCCCAACTTATTGGGCCTTCTGCATATTTGAATACAAAACCACTCACAGATTTCCCGTCAGTTAAATCGTTTCCAAAAGAAGCATCAACAAAACCCTTGACGTCACATTCTGATTTTTTATACATGATACCAAGATCCACTGTACCTTTCAAGTATCTGAACACTCTCTGGACACATGTCCAATGTTCCTTATCATAACAATTATTGAATTGACTCAAATAATTAGTTACATATGCAATATCTACCCTGGTACAAATGGAAAGGTATAACAAAGCACCAATGGCCTGTTGATAGGGATAGGATTTATCACAGGATGTGGATTTCTCCAACAACAAACCTGTTTCCATTGGAGTTTTCACAGGAGTACAATCTGACATGTTAAACCTATCCAACACATCTAATAGTTAACACTTCTGATCCAATTTAATACAATCTTTGAACTCTCATCCCCAGACATTCAGACACTTGTCCCAAATCTTTGATCTTAAAATGAGAATGCAACACAGACTTCAGTTTCTCCACTTCGACATGATCATTAAAAAATACAAAAAATCATCAACATAGAGGGCAATAACAACAAAAGATGATGAATCTTTACAGTAATATACACATGGTTCATACAGAGACTTCTTATAACCAATTTCAGTAAGAATTTCATGAACCCTCTCATACCAAGTGCGAGATGCTTGCTTCAAACCATAAACAGCTTTTCGAAGCTTACAAACCATAGAACTGTCACACTCATAACCTTCTGGGGGGTACATATAAATATCATTTTTAAGAACGCCATTCAAAAAAGCTGTTGAAACGTCTAGGTGATGAACTTCCAGATCCATATTTACAGCCAGAGCAAAAAATAGTCTCAATGTACTATACCGCACTACAGGTGCAAAAGTTTCCAGATAATCAACTGCATACCGTTGAGAACAACCTTTAGCCACTAAGCGTGCTTTAAATTTAGACACATTGCCTTCAGTATTATATTTCACTTTAAACACCCATTTGCATCTTACAATATTTGTTCCCTCATGTTTCTCAACTAATGTCCATACATCATTATCATGAAATGACTTGAGTTCTTCCTCCATCGCCTTTTTCCATTGCATGCCATCCTTACCGCTAAGTGCTTCAGACACAGTGGTCGGTTCCACATAACCACCACTTTCAGCAAAATAGACCATAATCAGGAAATTGTTTTGGAAATCTCTCCCTTAAAGGGTACCTCCTATCTGCATCTTCTGGAACACAACCTGGTTAATCTCATCATTTTCATTATCATGAATTACAACAATGTCTTCATTAATCTGAGCAATACCTGGACCATCAATGTTGTCCCTAACCTGACCAGCAACCGAAACTTCAACGACTGGCAGGTTATCATCCTGTCCAATTCTGTTTGCATCATCATTTACAATGTAATGCAACGGACAATACATTACATCACTCATTTCAACATTTTTCTCAGCACACCTGGTGAATTTATGTTCTACAAATTTAACACTGTGCTCTACAAAAATTTCTTTAGGCTTACTGGGATCAAACAGACGGTAACCTTTCTTTTCCCCATCATACCCAACAAACACAAAACATTTGCTTCTGGGTTCCAATTTGCCACTACGCACCTGTTTTGGAACATGGGCATAAGCATCGCAACCGAATATTTTCATATTCTCATGACTTACAGCTTTACCAGTCCACAATTCCTCTGGTATGGCATTATCAACTTTACTATGAGGACACCTGTTCAAAATATACACTGCCGTATTGGCTGCTTCCGCCCACAGTTTTTTAGAACATCCTGCTGTAAACAGCATGCATCTAACCCTTTCCATAATAGTACGATTGTGACGTTCAGCTACGCCATTTTGTTCAGCTGTATACCTTACAGTTCTCTGTTGCACAATCCCTTTTTCCTTGAAATATTTGTTCAGGTCAGAATTGACACATTCCTTACCATTGTCTGATCGAAAAATCTTTGGTGTCTTACCTTTCTGAGTTTCACAATATGCAACAAAATCCTTGACTTTTCCTTGGCTTCAGATTTTTGTTTCAAAAAATAAACAAAAATCTTCCTGGAAAAATCGTTAATTATTGTCATCATATATTTAACACCATTCCAAGTCTCAGGGAGCGGCCCACACAAATCAGAGTGCACCAAGTCCAAAAGACTTTCACTCCTCGAGTGACTTACTTGTGGAAATGACTGCCTTTGCTGCTTCCCGAGAACACATGGTTCACACAATCCCTTTGGGATTTCCTTAAATTTGACAACATCAGACATTTCACTTAAGACCTGTAACTTCTGTCGCCCAACGTGACCCAACCGCTCATGCCACAAATTGTAATCAGAAACATCACTAACAAGGGCAGACATATCTTGGTTAACATTCAGATAATACAGACCATTCAGAACTGAACCAGTAGCTAGCACGCTACGATTCACTGAGCAATTCTCTGAATCCAAGATTTCACATCCAATTTTGTTAAATACAACAACAGCACCCCTTGTAACCATCTGACTAACCGACAGCAAGTTAACACTCAGTCCTGGAACATGCAACACATCTGACAGATTATTAATACTGTCGCTTACGTTCAGTGCAATGTCACCAACTCCTTGTACAGACAACTTGTCATTATTACCAATTACAATCTTAATATCTGGATCATCATTGCATTTATAATTTGACATAAGTTTAACATTAGGAGACATGTGAGCACTACTACCAGAATCAATTACGAAACAATTCTTTGGTACGTGAGCAGTTAAAGCACAAAACAGACTTTTATTGGATTTTGGACACTTCGGCGCACTTTGAACCTTTGTCTTCTGTGGACAAGTGTCTCTTCCGTGACCCTTTTCACCACAAACCCAACACTTCCAACGACTTTTGTCAACCGCTTTTTCACTACCGGTAGAGCTCTTTGGTTTCTTGACATACCTGAATTCCTTCTTGGTGTTGCTGTACAGGGCTGCCCCATCAGCTGACTTCTCACTGTTGTGTATTTACTTGAGTTAACATGAACATTCTAGAAAGTGTTGTCTTAACATGAACATTCTAGTCGGTGTTGTGTATTTAGGCTACTTGAGTTAACACGAACATTCCAATCTGGAACATTCGATTCTGGAACTTTCCAGCTACTATGTATATATGCACCCGCGGACTGTAGACGACAGTTCCGCTCAAGTTAGTTCACATTGTGTATCGACTAGTGTTTAATAAACCGTTGTGTTATATTAACAAGTGTATGTTATTTATCTTGTATCTCCCACGATATAACACTCACCTTGACTGCGGCGAAAGCTTTCGTCCAACAAGATAGACTTGATGCGGTCCAACTGTAGTTCCTCCGATGTTGAGGTTACGGCCATAACCAAGTTATCGTATTCATCAGGAAGACCTCGAAGTATCATAGCAGCAACAAACTTATCAGCGACAGGCTCATCAACAGCTGCTATCTTCTGTGTAACCGACATAACCTCACCAATATACTTGTCCATGGAATCGAAATCTGATAACTTGAGTGAGCACAGGTTTCGCATCAGCGTGATATACCTCCACTTTCCTTAAACTTCAAAAGCCTTTCCAAGGGCATGCCAGGCATCCTTAGCTTTTGCACAGCCTCGAACATGGGGATAATTGTGAACAGCCACCATGAGACATATATCCGCCAGCGCTCTCCCGCCACGCCGTTCATGTCCCTCCGACACATCTGTGCCTCGGACACTGGCCCACAATCCATGCTTTTTGAGATAATTTGACATCCCAAAAGACCAGTTCGAATAATCCTCCCGACCACTCAATTTCGGAAACCCATAGGCACAAGGACTCGAAGCATGTTCACTCATTTTGCCTTCTCACTTTCAAGTTCACTGAAGAAAATTATAACAGAACACTGTTATGTCTGGGCCATATAACCTGTAGAAACTTCTAGAGCTATCCATGGGCTTCTATACACGGGATAAACGGATTGATACACACGAACACATGTTGACATGGATGTATTTAACAACAAAGAGAATATAATACCAGAGTCCCAGCTCCCATGTTAAATAATTTTCCTTAAATCCGCCTTCAAAAAAACAATCATTTCTCTTCGGTAGGGGAAACATAAGGAACTAAATCCGTAAGATATCAGCTTATTTTTATGAATATTACACAGAGCTAGTCCCTTTGTGGATCAACTAACATTAATAGCTACTACTTTCGACAATATTAGCTCTGACAAAATGTATTATAAGCAATCAACAATATACTGATACATTATGGAATTTGTTGTCCACTTTGTAATGTTGGTAGAGAACGTACTTATGCAGCTATATATTTTGATAATTATAATAATGTCTTGACGTTAGTTCATCAACTATACACCGTAAAAATCAATTATTTGACACGTTTTATAAGTTGAATGCTATAAAATGAAATATCGAGTCATGTCTGCTAACATAACCTCCAAATTCCAGAGCATCCCATACCCGCACCCCCTCTTTCGCCCTAACCTACATAACCTCCAAAATGACTATAGAATAATATAGTCACCCCCACCTCCTACCTGCTATCCTACACAGGTTCCAAATTCTTGTTTGAACCCCATGACCCTCTTGGAAATGTGATATGAGAAGGAAGGAGAAAGATAAATGAAAACCATAGGTGATTGAAACATGTTTTTATTTTTTTATTATTATTTTGCAATACACAATGTAGAAATAAAATAATTGTATAGGTCTAGTATAGAAAGAACGACACTATTGAAATTGCATTCTCGTCCAGTTCTGCTCTTGCAACTTGCTGTTCACTTAGATCCAGTGGACAGATCTGTAAGAATCAGGGGCGGGTCAAGTGGGGGGGGGGTTTGGGGGTGTCCCACCCCCCTCAGGTATTTTCTCAGTCGGCAAATACAACATCAGTCGGCAAATCCTGAAGAAGTCGTAACATTTCCCAAAACAGGATTTAAAAAAGCAAAACGGGGCTTGGCCGTATACGATTTGGTCCGATTTAAAAATATATATATTATTGACGTCAGAAAAGTTGCATGGCGCAGCCACGCGGTAGAATGTTGAAGCTGTAACATTGTGACTGGTGAGGTTTATCTTCATGATGAAGCATTGACGTCGTGATGGGAACAGAAAGAAATTTGTCAAATTCGGGGAGGTACTGCTCTGTATACGGTTGCAAATCGTATAAAACGGGAACGAAATATCTTCACTACTTTCCTGTACAGAAAGTTCAGAGAGAAAGATGGGCTTCGGTGCTGTCAATTGGAAAACGTGTTACATGTTACATGACAGTGTGCAGTCTGCATTTTTGTGAAGACGACTTCTTTCCACAGCATAAGCACCGGTACTGTTGATTATTGATAGTTATTGTCTCTAATTTGTATTCACAAGGATTTAACTACATCAAAAATACTGATAAACTTGTAGCCTAATACTTCTGTGCCGTAGGCCTACATAGAATGTAATCCGCTCTTCGTAAATTATTTTAGGGGTTCTACCGATTGACAATAGCCGAATGGTTAGAAAACTTAAGAAAAATGCTGTTCCTTGCCTTAATTTGCCACAGAATTTATATTCTTGCCCTTGAACAGCAAGTATGTAGGTCAATATTTCCAATATTGAAGTATGATTTGAGCATCCCAAGTAACGCTTCTTTGAACCCAAAACATTCATGCAAATTCAGGGTTGCTTGAGTCAATTTATTATCAGGGAGTCGTCCTTTGTGTTATGTGAGATATATATATATATATTGTGAAATTAATAAAAACATCGATACCGCTAGGCTCCCAAGTACAGGCTTCATATAGGCCTATGTAACTGCAGACAGTATATTAACTATCTACATGTGGGTAATATTTTTAACTGGTAGTAATTAGGCAATGCATTTAAATTGATTATAAAAATATTTCTATCAATGAAAGAAAATGTTTGGTAAATGTTTTGTAAATATTTTGTCATCATAAATTAGAAGCCATAACAAACGCACGCCCAATTACTTCACGTCACTATCTCGCCGCCATATTGCAAACAGCTGACCGTAAGCTCCTCCCCCGTTTCGGACGTCAATACAGACAGTCGGCACAAACGGACGCTGCAGTAATTTCGTACGGCCAGGCAATAGCCCAGTGCGGCTAGGGGAAGAGTCGACAAAATATCCATTTTAAAAGTTTCACTTCTAGTCCTCGGTGCAACGGCTGCCACTTGCCATTTCGTTTCTTTGTATGGAAACTGAAGAAAGAATGACAGATGAGCAATATGGAACCAAGGACAAGGGATTAACTCATCGGCACGTTCCTGGGTGGCTGTAAGATCCCGCGTTCATTATGCAGAGAGACTCAGCTTCACAGCGAAGCGAGCCCAGCATATGTGCCATGTGGCTAGACAAAAGGTATTGGTGAGCGCTTTGATAACTTCAGGTCAAGCCAACTCATTGAGATGTTGTCGGAGGAATGTTATGACCAGCTACCGCTTGTCTCGGCGCGTCCTCAAATATCCGTGCTATTGTGACAAAATTGACAGATTTATGGTTCCAAGGTTCCACAAGGGGTGGGGTGCGCACTAAGGTCAGTGCAGTGGTCACTGAGAATGACAGAAAGCAGTCATTCCTGAACCAGCAACTTTTACAGTGATAACTAGGTGCAAAACAGTGGCAGTGGGACGTGAGTTTTCGCCGACACGGAACATTTTTACGGAGCATCGCGTACCCATCAAACGTAAGTAATAATAATACAATAAATACATGCGTATTGTCAGCCATGTTTATGTTTAATGGTGTTAACAAGAAAAAAGGTGAAGAATGATCGCACGCTGGAGTACGTCAGTGGCACAAATTGAAAAGTCGCGGAAAGAAGAAAAAGGGCAAATTACAAGAACACTTCACTTCAGAAGCTCATCAAGTAGCGATGGCAGATTTGTGCCACTTTGTCAATGGAAAAGGCCAGGAAGACGTTCTCTTTGATAAACTTTTACGGACGATCAGAATTGAGAACGAACAAGAAAAGGAGTTCCACAAAAAAAGTTATCCAGATACTTATTGACACAGCAAGAACCCTTTGTCGGCAAGGCTTGGCTTTCCGAGATCACGAGGATGGATTCACTTAAGATAATGGAAACTTCACGCAAATTGTGAAGTTACTCTTACGGCATAGTCTGGTCATGAATAGGTGGTTGGAAGAAGTGAATACGCGGAAGCACAACGTTACGTGTATGAGGAAGAACTCTCAAAATGAATTCGTCCATCTACTTGGTGATAAAACTCGTGAAATAATTTCAGAGGAGATCGAGAACGGTATGTCACATAAAGACCGTCTCGCGTTGAATATCCGATACGTCGTTGAAAAAGATGAAGAGATCGTTCCTGTGGAGCGTCTTTTTAAAAATAGACGCTGTTTTAACAAAACAGACTGGAGAGGAGTTGGCTGAAAAAATATTTTTAATTTTAAATTCAGAAGAACTTTTACTTCCACTCGATAAACTAGCGTTTCAATCGTACGACATTGCTAGTAACATGTCTGGCATATACAACGGCATTTAAAAAAGCTATTAGAAAAGTAAGAAATAGATATTCCGTACGTTCCAAGCCAAGCTCAGAGGTTAAACATTTTCGTAGAGACAGCTTTTAATGCTAGCGCGCTTATCCGAGAGTTTTTCGACACTCTTGAAGCATTGTAAGTTTTTTTTTTACGGTTAGCGCGAAAAGACATTTAAGCCTGCAGAAAGAGCTGGATAAAATTGAAAATTCACTTCAACTTAAGAATTTATCAAAAATAAGGTGGACTGCGCGCGCCGAATCGGGGAGAGCTGTTTCTACGTCTTATGAAGAGATAGTCGCAGCATTGGTAACAATGAAAGCCTCATTCCATTCTGAATTTGGTAGTAAAACCCGAACTTTTGCGTCAGGCTTGCACAAAAAGCTTCTAGTCTTTGATTTTATCTGCGGCATGTACTTTACCAAAAACACCATGTTTAAAATTAAGAACGTAACCGAGCTTTTAGAAGCGGAGGAGCTGGATGTAGTAGACGCGATGCAGCTGATTCAGAGCGCTTTGAAGTCTTTTGAAGATATCGACGACAACGGCAAGATGAACACTTTAATAAAGAGTGCATCGTCATTTGCAAAAAGTATGAGTAGTGGAGTACTAGGAGTTCTGCCCCACTTCAAAACCCCCCTTGCTCTACTACTAAGCCTCAGCCATGTTAAATATCTCTTGAACGCATGGTCCGATTTTGACAAATGAGGTATTGTTGGACTCGGGCTGACGTCCTCTTTGCTATGGACCACTCATTATATTTTTCAAAATTTTTTTGAAAATTTTTGTTTTCGAAAATAGGCGATAGTTTGAAAACCAAACAGGATAGAACGTTGTGCCATGGCTCAAACGAACAGTCTTTATGACCTTTATTTTTTGTAATAAAAAATTTTTATTTTTTATATTTTTTTGAAAACACTCGAATTTTGAAAATCCTATATTTTGGAAACTAGGAACTCTACAAAAAAAATTGTTTAACGTAAATCAATGGTCCCTACCCCCTCTACCCCCAAAATAAATTTAAAGTCTCTAGAATGAAAACCTGCAGTAGTGTGGTAAGGACAGAGCTGCTTATAAAAGCAAGTGGTGAGCCCCTGCGACCTTGGAATGGAAGGAGCCATGCTAGGAGGGCGTGCTTGGATTCGTTTTTTTCGTCTCGTTGTGCTCTTTACGGGAATGTCGGTGTCGAAAAGGTGAAAATCTGGAAACACAGTCTTTTTGGGGTAAAAACGTGATTTTAGACTTTTTGCTATATCTCACGAACCAATAACGCTAGAGACGTGTACGATGGGTCCAAGGACTCGGGCTGACGTCCTCTCTGCTATGGACCACTCGTTATAATTTTTAATAAAATTGGAAACTCGGTTTTGGGGTAAACACGTGTTTTTTGTGATTTTGTTGATATGTCACGAAGCAATAACGCTAGAGGCATGTACGATGGGTCCAAGGATTCGGGCAGACGTCCTCTTTGCTATGAACTACTCGTTGTAATTTTAAAAAATTTTGGAAACGCGATTTTGGGGTAAACACGTGTTTTTTGTGATTTTTGCCGATATCTCACGAACCAATAACGCTAGAGACGTGTACGAGGTGTCCTAGGACTCGGGCTAACGCCCCCTTTCAAATGTGGTAGATAGTTTTTTTTCCAAAAAGATAATTCACAAAGGGCCTAACGCCATACATGTTGAAAAAACGTTTTCTTTTTCTTTACCTGTTTATAATTTTCATGGAGCGTGGTGGTTGAGAGAGACGATACGGCTGGATGTGTGTGTTTCAACAAACCTGTCGCTGACCAAGGTGGCTGTGTTCAATAGATCAATTGATATTTCGACGAGTCGGTGTATGACAGAGCGAGGGTGCGTTTTCTGATATTTTACCTTTAACGTGTAAACGGTGATGAGAACTAGGTTCTATGTTGGTCGAAGCGAGTAGAGAAAATAAACTTGCCGACGAGCAGGAGGTGAATGTCATTTGAGCTTATTGGAAGGCTCCGATCTGACTTGACAACAGGTGACGCTTGAAGGTGAAATAATCTGACCATCGTGGTTGCAGGGGAGTGTGAAAGGCATGCACACACATGTGTGAAACCACAGGCACGCTAAACCAGTGACATCCTGTTTTGCTTCGTACGTGACAAAATGCAAGTTCATGTGAAATTTGATCTTTCACAGGTGTTCGCTTGGGTGTTATCCGTCCACGTGCGCGATAACTGTTAACAAGTCACATTCTGTTTTGCTTTGTACGTGACAAAATGCAAGTTCATGTGAAATTTGATTCGCCACAGGTGTTCGCCTGGGACGTTAGCTGTCCACGTGACCGATAACAGAATGTTCAAAGCGTGGGAAAAAATGATTATACATGCAACGTAGCATATATAAAGACATGTCGTTATCATTTCCACTCTCACTTGGGTGGACTACCTTTCAACACACTGCGTTGCATGAAACCCCTGGTCTTGTTTAACAGTTTTGGTGTTGGTGGAAAATACTTAACCTTGTTGTGGGGTAGGTATTTATTTATATATTTATTCATTTATACATTTATTGATTAATATATATATATATATATATTTACAAGCAATTATTTATTGATTAAGTAATTAATGATTTTATTTATTTGTTTGCAGATAACCGGCATACCTTACATGTCTGAGGGAGAAGAAACCATTGCACTTTTGAGCCCATTAAAAGGGAAGAGTAACAAGTCACTGCAAGTAAAGGTGAGATGATTTTTTTAAACTAACTTGTTTAATTTTTTTTGTTTTATGTTTTATTTTATGAAATGTATGTATTAACCTGAATTTAGGTATTTATAGCGGTTTATTTTATTTATTTTTAGAAACTTGGAAAGAATAGCCTTACCGCCGTAGCAGTCGCTGAAAAAAACCAGAAACGCACTAAAGCGAAACCACTGCCAAAGAGTGAACTGTTTAAAACTCAGGTAAGTCCAACTTAAAAATGCTATTCCATTTTACCACTACTGAAAACTCGTAGACAAAAAAAATTCATTACCTGTACATGACTGGGACAATGATTGCTTTCTTGATTAATGGCTATGTTGTTGTTGTTGACTGGGAAAAGTACAAGGCCATGTTGGATTTTCTAAAAATAAAATAATAAATTTAATTTACGGGTGGTTCCCTATGGACTCAACGAATATCCACAGGTTTGAACATGATAATGTGAACAAAATGACATGACATTCATTTTTGTTTATATATTGGTTAAAGGGAGGGTGGGGGAATGTAAATGACTGTAGCTTTATAAAAAAGAAAATAAGTACATGGGTTACTGTTAGTGCCAACATACAGTTTATTTTTAATGGTGTTTTGATATATTAATGCCAATTAACGTTAACGTTTTATTTACAAGTATTGATTGATTGATTGATTGATTGATTGAGTGATGGGTTATTTTGTTTGCTTTTAGGTGTCGTCATGTGCCATTAACGTAATGAACAGACAGTGAACAAGCATGCATTATGCTTTAAAGTACTCTGTGCAATGTTAATAACTTACAATAAGAAAACGTTTTATTATAACACATGGCGTTAGTACCAAATACAACAAGTGAGCAAGTTGGTTTACCACGTGGGTTAAATTTAAAATCAGAACATGATCGATGGTTAACATTTGAATCCTGGCCTGTAGGCTTTTTGTCGACGCATGAACTTGCAAAAGCAGGTTTTTTTTACTTGAACCGAGAAGATGTGGTGCGCTGTGTGTTTTGTCGTATTGAACTTTCACACTGGGAAGAAGGGGATGATCCCTTTAGAGACCATTTGCGATGGTCTCCTCACTGTCCTTACATGCTTGGAAAGCAAGTGGGTAACCTACCCGTGCATTCATTTTACCGAACCACAAGGCCTTTGGCCGCTACTTACGTTGCTGAATCACAAATAAATAATAATAATGATGTATTACCAGCCAACGGTAGTGTCGATATATGTGGTTCATATGCCATAGACAGTGTTGAATTGGCGTGTGCTTTTGAAAAATTGGGAGTTTGCAAGACTAAAGCACTAGCACACCCAGAGTACAGCTCTGTTGAAAAACGTTTCGAATCTTATAAAAATGTTTGGCCATTAATATTAAAACACCTTACCAAACAGCTAAGTGAAGCTGGATTTTTTTATACTGGTGAAGGGGATAAAACAATATGTTTTTATTGTGGATTTGCGTTAAAGGATTGGCAAATGACTGATGACCCTTTTGTGCAACACGCTCGTTGGTTACCAAACTGTAAATACATGGTGTTGCTTAAAGGTCAGGAATTTGTGAACACTATTCGTAAAGAAAAAGTGATTGCAGCACAAGACATAAAAGTGCCTTTAGAGTTAGAGCACGCGGAGCAAATACATAAGGCTGAAAGAAAAGACTTGTGTTACGAACAGATACAAAAGTGTGACCAACAATTATGTAAAATTTGTTATCAAGATGAACTAGGTGTTGTATTTTTACCCTGTGGACACATGATAGCCTGTGTCAAGTGTGCATTAGAACTTAACACTTGTGCTATATGCAGAAAAGTAGTATCTGCAACAGTTAGGGCATTTCTTGCATAACTAGTATAATTTATTCGCCATGGATAGTGCAAAATCCCTAATTGCACAATATTATTAAAGCTGTTTTAGAGTGTAATAGATATGCTTTTGTTTTGTTTATAGACTACTACAATGAATGTTTTGAATGCTGTGGGACAATCATGTGGCTTAGAGACAAAGAAGCTCAGTGAATTGCCAATGCATATTCCATTCCGCATTATCAAGATTCGGAAATTGAAAACAGCATATGGTGATCGTGTACTTTGTGTATGTGAAAACTTTGAGACATTTCTGCCTATACGGTTTAATGATATGTCGGAGAGTGTTTTTGATGAAGTCAATAATGCTGTGCAACCTGTACACTTAATTTATGAAGGTTTTAAAAACAATAGGTGCATGGTTCGTTTTAATTAAATAAATAAATAATGTGAAATAATAATGGAAATTATAAGTAATGACAATATACTGAAAAAGAAAGAAAATATGTGCATAGAATAGTAATGTTTTAGTGTTTAGTGTTGTCTTTAAAAATATTATGATGAAACCAAAAAAAAATGTATATAAAGTTTGTAAATAAATGCAAAATGATGTTACAATGCTGTTTTATTTTATACAAAGTTAGTATATTTAACATTGCAGAGTATACATGATTATGACAATAAATGCATACTGAATACAAGCCTTTCTCACATTACAATAGTCTGTTATAGTTTTAAACACAAGGCTTGTTGTAGATCATTTTATAGCAATGTCCCTTTAATGTTGTTTTCGAAAAGTGGGGAAGCCACAATGGTTGTATTGACATAAAAACCTTATGGTTATTACTATTTAGTCACTTTGATCCCCTTGCAGATCAACAGCAGATGACCTAGTTGTTCCACTCTTTAAAACGACAACAACACCACTACCTCTTGCATAGTTTGTGATGTTGATGGCTCTTGCGACGTGGAAGATGGATTAAAAATAACTTTGAGAACAGGGGTTAAACGTTGATCATTAAACAATGCACTATTTTGAGTAGCAATATGGTTTTCTTGATTTTTTGTCGACGGCAACTGTGTTTCATGCGGTACACTACATTGATGATCACTGACACTTAAAACCTCACTATTTTTACTTTTTAGGTCACTACAACAATGTTTGGAACGTTGCTTTGAACAACGCCAAATAACAGTTCCATTTTTATTGGTTCGTTTCACAATATATGAATATCCTTTATAGTATGCGTAAGGCTTACCATACCTAGTCACTGATACTTCCATATCAACTGTCGAGCATAGACTAAGCTCTAGTAAAGTCAACTTGGTAATAAGAATACTAGTTTAATGTGAGAGCAAATATGGATCCAAAGAGTTCAGGTAAAAGTGAAAGCAAATAAGCAAATATTAGAAACAAGAGTTGGGGTGAAAGTGGTCGCAAAGTGGTAGACCCATTACACAATAATTTCAGCACGACGAAGCTCTTGTTCAATTTCTTTGATTTCCCAATCGTGACCAGTATGGCCAGATTGACGTGAGGCATGCAACAACTGTAGCCGCTGGACGAGCTTATTGGGATTGTGCCAGTATACAAATTTAACAAATGGATTTTTAGGTGTAAACAAAGCATTACCATTATCATGATCATTATCATCATCGTCATTATCATCATCATGATCACCATTATCATCATGACCATCATCACTGTTACTATATAGTCCTTTTTGATCCTCTTGCAATACCACTTTATTTATAGTCTGAGTTGATTTTGACAGTGTTGAAGGTTTCTTGGACGTTGACAACTGTCCTAACATGACGTTTTGAGGACATGATAAGTCCTTTTGAACAAACACTGTACTATCTTTAGCCGCAATATCGTTTTCTTGAACTTGCTTTTTAGCATTTTGATAATTGTTTGTAAACAGTAAGCGTGGTTCGTTTCGAGCACTACATTGATGAACACTCACACTTAAAACCTTTCCATTTTTACTTTTCAGATTGCCTCGACACTTTGTTGACCTCTCTTTTGAGCATCGCCAGAATATTATTCCATTCACATTCTGGCGATTATAGTTATAGGAGTAGCCTTGATAGAGTGCACGTAGCCTACCTTTGTTGGTTGTAATAAGTTCCATAGTAGTAACTGACCTGTCAGTACGATGTTCACACTACAAAGGTTACAACTGTTTTGCTGATGGAGTGACCTACTATAAGCTTATATATTGGCTTATGTGTTGGCTTTTTGTGTTGGCTTTTCGTGTTGGCTTTTGTGTTGGCTTATGTGTTGGCTTTTTGTGTTGGCTTTTTGTGTTGGCTTTTCATGTTGGCTTTTCGTGTTGGCTTATGTGTTGGCTTTTTGTGTTGGCTTTTTGTGTTGGCTTTTCGTGTTGGCTTTTGTGTTGGCTTATGTGTTGGCTTTTTGTGTTGGCTTTTTGTGTTGGCTTTTTGTGTTGGCTTTTCGTGTTGGCTTTTTGTGTTGGCTTTTCGTGTTGGCATTTCGTGTTGGCTTTTGTGTTGGCTTTTCGTGTTGGCTTTTTGTGTTGGCTTTTCGTGTTGGCATTTCGTGTAGGCTTTTCGTGTTGGCTTTTTTTGTATTGGCCTTTCGTGTTGGCTTTTTGTATTGGCTTTTCGTGTTGGCTTTTTGTGTTGGCTTTAGTATTGGCTTTTGTATTGGCTTATTTGACAAGTTATTTGTGTCAATGTATTTAGTGGATTTTTTCTTGGTGTTGGAAAGTAGTTGAAAGAGAGGGAATATTTAAAGACTTAACCTCAGCTCACTAACCTAACCTAACCTTTCAACTCTCAGATGTTAATTAAATTCTGTGCATTGTCGAGTTGGAGCCCAAGACCTCAGGGGTAAAAAAAAAACAATTATTTTTGACGACTTATTTTGGTAACTTATTTTAATGGCTAACCTAACTTTACCTAACCTAACCTAACCTAACCTCAGCTCACTTTGGATATTACTAGTAAGTGTTCATATCCTCTGCTAGGTAGCATGCTAGTAGTACAGGTAGTGCTCATATTTACCGCTAGATAGCGGAAACATACTTTGCATGTTGCATGTGACACTTGTGAAGTTTAACCACATGCAAGACGTGCTTGTATAAGTTCTCTATTTAAACTCAATATACAATTAACCACTAAATGTTCAGAACTAACATGTATAGCCATGTTTAGGGTATATAGGAGACCCTTAGCAAGAAAGGCTGTCTAACCCACGAGTGTACAGCCTTGTCATACGCAGTAAGCCCCTGTTGGCAGAAAACAACAACAACAACAATTTGAGAAAGCCAACAGGGGCTTACTGCGTATGACAAGGCTGTACACTCGTGGGTTAGACAGCCTTTCTTGCTAAGGGTCTCCTATATACCCTAAACATGGCTATACATGTTAGTTCTGAACATTTAGTGGTTAATTGTATATTGAGTTTAAATAGAGAACTTATACAAGCACGTCTTGCATGTGGTTAAACTTCACAAGTGTCACATGCAACATGCAAAGTATGTTTCCGCTATCTAGCGGTAAATATGAGCACTACCTGTACTACTAGCATGCTACCTAGCAGAGGATATGAACACTTACTAGTAATATCCAAAGTGAGCTGAGGTTAGGTTAGGTTAGGTTAGGTAAAGTTAGGTTAGCCATTAAAATAAGTTACCAAAATAAGTCGTCAAAAATAATTGTTTTTTTTTTACCCCTGAGGTCTTGGGCTCCAACTCGACAATGCACAGAATTTAATTAACATCTGAGAGTTGAAAGGTTAGGTTAGGTTAGTGAGCTGAGGTTAAGTCTTTAAATATTCCCTCTCTTTCAACTACTTTCCAACACCAAGAAAAAATCCACTAAATACATTGACACAAATAACTTGTCAAATAAGCCAATACAAAAGCCAATACTAAAGCCAACACAAAAAGCCAACACGAAAAGCCAATACAAAAAGCCAACACGAAAGGCCAATACAAAAAAAGCCAACACGAAAAGCCTACACGAAATGCCAACACGAAAAGCCAACACAAAAAGCCAACACGAAAAGCCAACACAAAAGCCAACACGAAATGCCAACACGAAAAGCCAACACAAAAAGCCAACACGAAAAGCCAACACAAAAAGCCAACACAAAAAGCCAACACAAAAAGCCAACACATAAGCCAACACAAAAGCCAACACGAAAAGCCAACACAAAAAGCCAACACAAAAAGCCAACACATAAGCCAACACGAAAAGCCAACATGAAAAGCCAACACAAAAAGCCAACACAAAAAGCCAACACATAAGCCAACACAAAAGCCAACACGAAAAGCCAACACAAAAAGCCAACACATAAGCCAATATATAAGCTTATAGTAGGTCACTCCATCAGCAAAACAGTTGTAACCTTTATAGTGTGAACATCGTACTGACAGGTCAGTTACTACTATGGAACTTATTACAACCAACAAAGGTAGGCTACGTGCACTCTATCAAGGCTACTCCTATAACTATAATCGCCAGAATGTGAATGGAATAATATTCTGGCGATGCTCAAAAGAGAGGTCAACAAAATGTCGAGGCAATCTGAAAAGTAAAAATGGAAAGGTTTTAAGTGTGAGTGTTCATCAATGTAGTGCTCGAAACGAACCACGCTTACTGTTTACAAACAATTATCAAAATGCTAAAAAGCAAGTTCAAGAAAACGATATTGCGGCTAAAGATAGTACAGTGTTTGTTCAAAAGGACTTATCATGTCCTCAAAACGTCATGTTAGGACAGTTGTCAACGTCCAAGAAACCTTCAACACTGTCAAAATCAACTCAGACTATAAATAAAGTGGTATTGCAAGAGGATCAAAAAGGACTATATAGTAACAGTGATGATGGTCATGATGATAATGGTGATCATGATGATGATAATGACGATGATGATAATGATCATGATAATGGTAATGCTTTGTTTACACCTAAAAATCCATTTGTTAAATTTGTATACTGGCACAATCCCAATAAGCTCGTCCAGCGGCTACAGTTGTTGCATGCCTCACGTCAATCTGGCCATACTGGTCACGATTGGGAAATCAAAGAAATTGAACAAGAGCTTCGTCGTGCTGAAATTATTGTGTAATGGGTCTACCACTTTGCGACCACTTTCACCCCAACTCTTGTTTCTAATATTTGCTTATTTGCTTTCACTTTTACCTGAACTCTTTGGATCCATATTTGCTCTCACATTAAACTAGTATTCTTATTACCAAGTTGACTTTACTAGAGCTTAGTCTATGCTCGACAGTTGATATGGAAGTATCAGTGACTAGGTATGGTAAGCCTTACGCATACTATAAAGGATATTCATATATTGTGAAACGAACCAATAAAAATGGAACTGTTATTTGGCGTTGTTCAAAGCAACGTTCCAAACATTGTCGTAGTGACCTAAAAAGTAAAAATAGTGAGGTTTTAAGTGTCAGTGATCATCAATGTAGTGTACCTCATGAAACACAGTTGCCGTCGACAAAAAATCAAGAAAACCATATTGCTACTCAAAATAGTGCATTGTTTAATGATCAACGTTTAACCCCTGTTCTCAAAGTTATTTTTAATCCATCTTCCACGTCGCAAGAGCCATCAACATCACAAACTATGCAAGAGGTAGTGGTGTTGTTGTCGTTTTAAAGAGTGGAACAACTAGGTCATCTGCTGTTGATCTGCAAGGGGATCAAAGTGACTAAATAGTAATAACCATAAGGTTTTTATGTCAATACAACCATTGTGGCTTCCCCACTTTTCGAAAACAACATTAAAGGGACATTGCTATAAAATGATCTACAACAAGCCTTGTGTTTAAAACTATAACAGACTATTGTAATGTGAGAAAGGCTTGTATTCAGTATGCATTTATTGTCATAATCATGTATACTCTGCAATGTTAAATATACTAACTTTGTATAAAATAAAACAGCATTGTAACATCATTTTGCATTTATTTACAAACTTTATATACATTTTTTTTTGGTTTCATCATAATATTTTTAAAGACAACACTAAACACTAAAACATTACTATTCTATGCACATATTTTCTTTCTTTTTCAGTATATTGTCATTACTTATAATTTCCATTATTATTTCACATTATTTATTTATTTAATTAAAACGAACCATGCACCTATTGTTTTTAAAACCTTCATAAATTAAGTGTACAGGTTGCACAGCATTATTGACTTCATCAAAAACACTCTCCGACATATCATTAAACCGTATAGGCAGAAATGTCTCAAAGTTTTCACATACACAAAGTACACGATCACCATATGCTGTTTTCAATTTCCGAATCTTGATAATGCGGAATGGAATATGCATTGGCAATTCACTGAGCTTCTTTGTCTCTAAGCCACATGATTGTCCCACAGCATTCAAAACATTCATTGTAGTAGTCTATAAACAAAACAAAAGCATATCTATTACACTCTAAAACAGCTTTAATAATATTGTGCAATTAGGGATTTTGCACTATCCATGGCGAATAAATTATACTAGTTATGCAAGAAATGCCCTAACTGTTGCAGATACTACTTTTCTGCATATAGCACAAGTGTTAAGTTCTAATGCACACTTGACACAGGCTATCATGTGTCCACAGGGTAAAAATACAACACCTAGTTCATCTTGATAACAAATTTTACATAATTGTTGGTCACACTTTTGTATCTGTTCGTAACACAAGTCTTTTCTTTCAGCCTTATGTATTTGCTCCGCGTGCTCTAACTCTAAAGGCACTTTTATGTCTTGTGCTGCAATCACTTTTTCTTTACGAATAGTGTTCACAAATTCCTGACCTTTAAGCAACACCATGTATTTACAGTTTGGTAACCAACGAGCGTGTTGCACAAAAGGGTCATCAGTCATTTGCCAATCCTTTAACGCAAATCCACAATAAAAACATATTGTTTTATCCCCTTCACCAGTATAAAAAAATCCAGCTTCACTTAGCTGTTTGGTAAGGTGTTTTAATATTAATGGCCAAACATTTTTATAAGATTCGAAACGTTTTTCAACAGAGCTGTACTCTGGGTGTGCTAGTGCTTTAGTCTTGCAAACTCCCAATTTTTCAAAAGCACACGCCAATTCAACACTGTCTATGGCATATGAACCACATATATCGACACTACCGTTGGCTGGTAATACATCATTATTATTATTTATTTGTGATTCAGCAACGTAAGTAGCGGCCAAAGGCCTTGTGGTTCGGTAAAATGAATGCACGGGTAGGTTACCCACTTGCTTTCCAAGCATGTAAGGACAGTGAGGAGACCATCGCAAATGGTCTCTAAAGGGATCATCCCCTTCTTCCCAGTGTGAAAGTTCAATACGACAAAACACACAGCGCACCACATCTTCTCGGTTCAAGTAAAAAAAACCTGCTTTTGCAAGTTCATGCGTCGACAAAAAGCCTACAGGCCAGGATTCAAATGTTAACCATCGATCATGTTCTGATTTTAAATTTAACCCACGTGGTAAACCAACTTGCTCACTTGTTGTATTTGGTACTAACGCCATGTGTTATAATAAAACGTTTTCTTATTGTAAGTTATTAACATTGCACAGAGTACTTTAAAGCATAATGCATGCTTGTTCACTGTCTGTTCATTACGTTAATGGCACATGACGACACCTAAAAGCAAACAAAATAACCCATCACTCAATCAATCAATCAATCAATCAATCAATACTTGTAAATAAAACGTTAACGTTAATTGGCATTAATATATCAAAACACCATTAAAAATAAACTGTATGTTGGCACTAACAGTAACCCATGTACTTATTTTCTTTTTTATAAAGCTACAGTCATTTACATTCCCCCACCCTCCCTTTAACCAATATATAAACAAAAATGAATGTCATGTCATTTTGTTCACATTATCATGTTCAAACCTGTGGATATTCGTTGAGTCCATAGGGAACCACCCGTAAATTAAATTTATTATTTTATTTTTAGAAAATCCAACATGGCCTTGTACTTTTCCCAGTCAACAACAACAACATAGCCATTAATCAAGAAAGCAATCATTGTCCCAGTCATGTACAGGTAATGAATTTTTTTTGTCTACGAGTTTTCAGTAGTGGTAAAATGGAATAGCATTTTTAAGTTGGACTTACCTGAGTTTTAAACAGTTCACTCTTTGGCAGTGGTTTCGCTTTAGTGCGTTTCTGGTTTTTTTCAGCGACTGCTACGGCGGTAAGGCTATTCTTTCCAAGTTTCTAAAAATAAATAAAATAAACCGCTATAAATACCTAAATTCAGGTTAATACATACATTTCATAAAATAAAACATAAAACAAAAAAAATTAAACAAGTTAGTTTAAAAAAATCATCTCACCTTTACTTGCAGTGACTTGTTACTCTTCCCTTTTAATGGGCTCAAAAGTGCAATGGTTTCTTCTCCCTCAGACATGTAAGGTATGCCGGTTATCTGCAAACAAATAAATAAAATCATTAATTACTTAATCAATAAATAATTGCTTGTAAATATATATATATATATATATTAATCAATAAATGTATAAATGAATAAATATATAAATAAATACCTACCCCACAACAAGGTTAAGTATTTTCCACCAACACCAAAACTGTTAAACAAGACCAGGGGTTTCATGCAACGCAGTGTGTTGAAAGGTAGTCCACCCAAGTGAGAGTGGAAATGATAACGACATGTCTTTATATATGCTACGTTGCATGTATAATCATTTTTTCCCACGCTTTGAACATTCTGTTATCGGTCACGTGGACAGCTAACGTCCCAGGCGAACACCTGTGGCGAATCAAATTTCACATGAACTTGCATTTTGTCACGTACAAAGCAAAACAGAATGTGACTTGTTAACAGTTATCGCGCACGTGGACGGATAACACCCAAGCGAACACCTGTGAAAGATCAAATTTCACATGAACTTGCATTTTGTCACGTACGAAGCAAAACAGGATGTCACTGGTTTAGCGTGCCTGTGGTTTCACACATGTGTGTGCATGCCTTTCACACTCCCCTGCAACCACGATGGTCAGATTATTTCACCTTCAAGCGTCACCTGTTGTCAAGTCAGATCGGAGCCTTCCAATAAGCTCAAATGACATTCACCTCCTGCTCGTCGGCAAGTTTATTTTCTCTACTCGCTTCGACCAACATAGAACCTAGTTCTCATCACCGTTTACACGTTAAAGGTAAAATATCAGAAAACGCACCCTCGCTCTGTCATACACCGACTCGTCGAAATATCAATTGATCTATTGAACACAGCCACCTTGGTCAGCGACAGGTTTGTTGAAACACACACATCCAGCCGTATCGTCTCTCTCAACCACCACGCTCCATGAAAATTATAAACAGGTAAAGAAAAAGAAAACGTTTTTTCAACATGTATGGCGTTAGGCCCTTTGTGAATTATCTTTTTGGAAAAAAAACTATCTACCACATTTGAAAGGGGGCGTTAGCCCGAGTCCTAGGACACCTCGTACACGTCTCTAGCGTTATTGGTTCGTGAGATATCGGCAAAAATCACAAAAAACACGTGTTTACCCCAAAATCGCGTTTCCAAAATTTTTTAAAATTACAACGAGTAGTTCATAGCAAAGAGGACGTCTGCCCGAATCCTTGGACCCATCGTACATGCCTCTAGCGTTATTGCTTCGTGACATATCAACAAAATCACAAAAAACACGTGTTTACCCCAAAACCGAGTTTCCAATTTTATTAAAAATTATAACGAGTGGTCCATAGCAGAGAGGACGTCAGCCCGAGTCCTTGGACCCATCGTACACGTCTCTAGCGTTATTGGTTCGTGAGATATAGCAAAAAGTCTAAAATCACGTTTTTACCCCAAAAAGACTGTGTTTCCAGATTTTCACCTTTTCGACACCGACATTCCCGTAAAGAGCACAACGAGACGAAAAAAACGAATCCAAGCACGCCCTCCTAGCATGGCTCCTTCCATTCCAAGGTCGCAGGGGCTCACCACTTGCTTTTATAAGCAGCTCTGTCCTTACCACACTACTGCAGGTTTTCATTCTAGAGACTTTAAATTTATTTTGGGGGTAGAGGGGGTAGGGACCATTGATTTACGTTAAACAATTTTTTTTGTAGAGTTCCTAGTTTCCAAAATATAGGATTTTCAAAATTCGAGTGTTTTCAAAAAAATATAAAAAATAAAAATTTTTTATTACAAAAAATAAAGGTCATAAAGACTGTTCGTTTGAGCCATGGCACAACGTTCTATCCTGTTTGGTTTTCAAACTATCGCCTATTTTCGAAAACAAAAATTTTCAAAAAAATTTTGAAAAATATAATGAGTGGTCCATAGCAAAGAGGACGTCAGCCCGAGTCCAACAATACCTCATTTGTCAAAATCGGACCATGCGTTCAAGAGATATTTAACATGGCTGAGGCTTAGTAGTAGAGCAAGGGGGGTTTTGAAGTGGGGCAGAACTCCTAGTACTCCACTACTAGTATGCAAGTAAATGCGTAGGAAGACTTCTTAAAGCACCACGGGACCCGGTGACTTGCAAAGAAGTATGACGCGCACGCTGAAACGAGAGCAGAAATTTCTGTCCTTATATTCTACAGAAAGGAGTTACGAATACTTGTGGATGTATTTACTACAAGCGTGCAAGACAATCTCGTAAAACTAATTTCTTTGCTAGAGCCATTCCACATAATTTTCAAGACACCCACTGACAGAAAAAAACTGCACCATCGAGCGCGTCCGATCTATAAAGCAATCACACCCGAAAATCATCCTTCAAGATGAAGAGCTTGTGCTGGCTGAACTTGATGCCAGTAAACATTGCTCATCTTTCAAAGAAATCGCAAAAGTTGCTTTTAAATTAAAGAGGATTATCTCGTGTGGTTATCAAGTAGTTCGACTGATTTTAACATCCCCAGTGTCTTCTGCTTCCTCCGAACGGTCCTTCAGCAAGTTGAAGCTCATTTTCAATCATTTGCGGACAACGATGGGTGACGACCGCTTACACTCCTTCATGATGTTTTCAACGAAAGATAATGTCTACGACATTGAAATTACGGAGATAGTGGAGAAGTGGTCTTTGTTAAAACATCGTAGAGTAGGGATTTAGAAAGAATAAATAGATTTTTTTATTCTTGTAATATTTAAACACTTATTTTGTTCATATATAAAACTTTCCTGCAATTCAAAATTCTGGAACTATTAAAATACATTTTAAATGAAAGCCGTTAATTAAGTATATTTGTCTTGTGTATCGTTTGCTGCCACTGCCTGCCCCCCCCCCCCCTCCCCCGCCATTCCCCTCCCGTTGCTCAGTTTTTAAGCTTATAGTCGGCAATGTTAAACAGCCAGTCGGCATATTTTAAATTCTCACCCCCCCCCCCTAAATGTAGGTAAGAATACAAACATCAAGCAATAAATACAATAGATGTGGAATGTATCTTATAAGACACTATAGTGCGGGACAAACCATTGGAAGCCTGAAGGTCATGCGTAGTCGGTGCGGTGTTGTCATGAACGTTCTCGCAACCGCACTCGACTGAAGGTACCGTGCAATAGCATGGCAGCACCGCAAGGTGCGGGGAGGAGAGCGGAGCGGAGGGCCCCTTGACCTTCAGGCTTCCAATGGTTTGTCGCGCACTATAGATATGAAAAAATGCAGGCTAAGCTTCTCAAGGAAATATTCTGTAAATGGGCCCATGCCCATTTCAGTTATTTCAGCGATCTCTTTTGACTGCAATCCAATATTCTTGTTTTACATTTATTAATTTTCTTCATGAATTCTTTCCTCAAGACAGAATCCATACCATTTAAAAACTCATTCAAATCCTCTGGTGTGTCAGCTAAGATGACGATATCAGCAAATCTCCGAGTTGAAATTATTTCTCCTTGAATCTTTACTCCTACTTTGAATTTTTCTCCAATTTCTTTCATTGCTTGTTTAATGTATAGATTGAAAATGCCGGCCCAGTGGTGTTGGGGTCCGGAGGCCCCGGGTTCGATTACCGGCTCCGTCAGGGATTTTAGAAACTGACGTGAGGGCTGGAACGGGGTGCACTCAGCCTCGTGAGGACAACTGAGTAGCTGCCTGACAGAGAGGCAGCGCCCCGATCACGAAAACCAAGATTAACGGCCGAGGGGACCCGATGCGTTGATCACGCATCACCCCAATATCTGCAGGCCAAATGGCTGGGCAACGGTCGTTTGGTAGGCTTAGGCCCTTTATGGGCTGTAGAGCCAGTTATTATTATTATATAGATTGAAAAGTATGGGTGATAAGTTGCAGCCTTGCCTTACACCTTTCTGAATACCAGCTTCTCTCTCATGTCCTTACGCTCGAATAACTGCATATCCTAAGGAGCACAAAACGTGCTACACCTTAAAACAGTAGGCCTATTGGTATGGCACAAAAGTACAGTATATTGAAAGGTAAGTGATTAGTCCCTTGTTCATAAATTTATGTGTGTCAAAATTGTTTGGTATCCTTTAAACATGAGTCACTTTCAGTGATCTCAGGAGTAGCCTACATATTGAGACTCATGTCCTAAAGGTCCTGGGTTTTATTGCAAACAAATAATTAATTCTAGTCTGTTTGGAACATGCAAAATTGAGACGTGTTTGGCTTAGTTCACACCACAATCATCGACTCAAATAATGGTTCCTAAATTAAGGCCACGACTGCCTCCTTCCCAATCCTAGTCTCATCTACAAATATGCATATACCACTACATACAACCTATACATACAGTTACCGGGAAGGTAGCTCTGTACTTCGCCACCCACTCTCCCGGTATACTACTGCAACTTAAAACATTTGCCACACTGAGTGTGTCTGTTTCTGATTGTGACAATCTACTGTCACACACGTCAATGTTCTCAGATAGAGAAGTATTCGGCTTGCTTCCTGCACCACTCTACACCTACCTCCTACCTCTCAAGGTCAAGTGCACAGCTGAATACTGGCATCTGTACACTAGTTGATATGGCTAATGGTGGCAACATTCAAGCAGCACCAACAACAATACTTGATAACATGGTTTTGCAGCAGACACCAATGTCCATCCAAGTTAAAACAGCTCACTGATGATTTGTTCTGTAACAGTTATTTCAATGCTCCCAATAGTAGGCATTTATGTTGTTTTGACAACCTTGACATGAACATTTTCAGGAATACTGTATGCCAGCCATCCTAGTTCCTTATCTGGGTGACACATTAGTTATGCAGTTACAAGCTGAGGTATCTATGACATAAATGTCAAGAAATATGGATCCATAGTAAGTTACAACTATTGTATTATGTAACATATCAACGTGAATATTTAACGGCTGGAGAAAAATATAATTCGATAATAAAATAACATCCAAGTAGGCATTCAAACAATTGGCCTCAATATGTAAGCATCAAAGTTTGATCATACCAACATATATTTCTCATTTCAATAGCCTGGGACATAGTGTTCATCAGCCCGAGGAACTCAGGTGTATCACTTTTCTGTGATGAGTGTAGTAGTATGTGTAAATGTATTTGGGACAAGGATGAAATAGTGCCCCAGGATTTGAAATAAGGTAAGGTACAATCAGGGGCGGATCGACCTTGTACATTTAGGGGGAGGGGTGAGATTTAAAAAATGTCGACTGGCTGTTTAACATTGCCGACTATAAGCTTAAAAACTGAGCAACGGGAGGGGAATGGCGGGGGGGGGGGGGGCAGGCAGTGGCAGCAAACGATACACAAGACAAATATACTTAATTAACGGCTTTCATTTAAAATGTATTTTATTAGTTCCAGAATTTTGAATTGCAGGAAAGTTTTATATATGAACAAAATAAGTGTTTAAATATTACAAGAATAAAAAAATCTATTTATTCTTTCTAAATCCCTACTCTACGATGTTTTAACAAGGACCACTTCTCCACTATCTCCGTAATTTCAATGTCGTCGACATTATCTTTCGTTGAAAACATCATGAAGGAGTCTAAGCGGTCGTCACCCATCGTTGTCCGCAAATGATTGAAAATGAGCTTCAACTTGCTGAAGGACCGTTCGGAGGAAGCAGAAGACACTGGGGATGTTAAAATCAGTCGAACTACTCGATAACCACACGGAATAATCCTCTTTAATTTAAAAGCAACTTTTGCGATTTCTTTGAAAGATGAGTAATGTTTACTGGCATCAAGTTCAGCCAGCACAAGCTCTTCATCTTGAAGGATGATTTTCGGGTGTGATTGCTTTATAGATCAGACGCGCTCGATGGTGCAGTTTTTTCTGTCAGCGGGTGTCTTGAAAATTATGTGGAATGGCTCTACCAAAGAAATTAGTTTTACGAGATTGTCTTGCACGCTTGTAGTAAATACATCCACAAGTATTCGTAACTCCTTTCTGTAGAATATAAGGACAGAAATTTCTGCTCTCGTTTCAGCGTGCGCGTCATACTTCTTTGCAAGTCACCGGGTCCCGTGGTGCTTTAAGAAGTCTTCCTACGTATTTACTTGCATACTTTTTGCAAATGACGATGCACTCTTTATTAAAGCGTTCATCTTGCCGTCGTCGTCGATATCTTCAAAAGACTTCAAAGCGCTCTGAATCAGCTGCATCGCGTCTACTACATCCAGCTCCTCCGCTTCTAAAAGCTCGGTTACGTTCTTAATTTTAAACATGGTGTTTTTGGTAAAGTACATGCCGCAGATAAAATCAAAGACTAGAAGCTTTTTGTGCAAGCCTGACGCAAAAGTTCGGGTTTTACTACCAAATTCAGAATGGAATGAGGCTTTCATTGTTACCAATGCTGCGACTATCTCTTCATAAGACGTAGAAACAGCTCTCCCCGATTCGGCGCGCGCAGTCCACCTTATTTTTGATAAATTCTTAAGTTGAAGTGAATTTTCAATTTTATCCAGCTCTTTCTGCAGGCTTAAATGTCTTTTCGCGCTAACCGTAAAAAAAAACTTACAATGCTTCAAGAGTGTCGAAAAACTCTCGGATAAGCGCGCTAGCATTAAAAGCTGTCTCTACGAAAATGTTTAACCTCTGAGCTTGGCTTGGAACGTACGGAATATCTATTTCTTACTTTTCTAATAGCTTTTTTAAATGCCGTTGTATATGCCAGACATGTTACTAGCAATGTCGTACGATTGAAACGCTAGTTTATCGAGTGGAAGTAAAAGTTGTTCTGAATTTAAAATTAAAAATATTTTTTCAGCCAACTCCTCTCCAGTCTTTTTTGATAAAACAGCGTCTATTTTTAAAAGACGCTCCACAGGAACGATCTCTTCATCTTTTTCAACGACGTATCGGATATTCAACGCGAGACGGTCTTTATGTGACATACCGTTCTCGATCTCCTCTGAAATTATTTCACGAGTTTTATCACCAAGTACATGGACGAATTCATTTTGAGAGTTCTTCCTCATACACGTAACGTTGTGCTTCCGCGTATTCACTTCTTCCAACCACCTATTCATGACCAGACTATGCCGTAAGAGTAACTTCACAATTTGCGTGAAGTTTCCATTATCTTAAGTGAATCCATCCTCGTGATCTCGGAAAGCCAAGCCTTGCCGACAAAGGGTTCTTGCTGTGTCAATAAGTATCTGGATAACTTTTTTTGTGGAACTCCTTTTCTTGTTCGTTCTCAATTCTGATCGTCCGTAAAAGTTTATCAAAGAGAACGTCTTCCTGGCCTTTTCCATTGACAAAGTGGCACAAATCTGCCATCGCTACTTGATGAGCTTCTGAAGTGAAGTGTTCTTGTAATTTGCCCTTTTTCTTCTTTCCGCGACTTTTCAATTTGTGCCACTGACGTACTCCAGCGTGCAATCATTCTTCACCTTTTTTCTTGTTAACACCATTAAACATAAACATGGCTGACAATACGCATGTATTTATTGTATTATCATTACTTACGTTTGATGGGTACGCGATGCTCCGTAAAAATGTTCCGTGTCGGCGAAATCTCACGTCCCACTGCCACTGTTTTGCACCTAGTTATCACTGTAAAAGTTGCTGGTTCAGGAACGACTGCTTTCTGTCATTCTCAGTGACCACTGCACTGACCTTAGTGCGCACCCCACCCCTTGTGGAACCTTGGAACCATAAATCTGTCAATTTTGTCACAATAGCACGGATATTTGAGGACGCGCCGAGACAAGCGGTAGCTGGTCATAACATTCCTCCGACAACATCTCAATGAGTTGGCTTGACCTGAAGTTATCAAAGCGCTCACCAATACCTTTTGTCTAGCCACATGGCACATATGCTGGGCTCGCTTCGCTGTGAGGCTGAGTCTCTCTGCATAATGAACGCGGGATCTTACAGCCACCCAGGAACGTGCCGATGAGTTCATCCCTTGTCCTTGGTTCCATATTGCTCATCTGTCATTCTTTCTTCAGTTTCCATACAAAGAAACGAAATGGCAAGTGGCAGCCGTTGCACCGAGGACTAGAAGTGAAACTTTTAAAATGGATATTTTGCCGACTCTTCCCCTAGCCGCACTGGGCTATTGCCTGGCCGTGCGAAATTACTGCAGCGTCCGTTTGTGCCGACTGTCTGTATAATATATATATTTTTAAATCGGACCAAATCGTATACGGGCAAGCCCCGTTTTGCTTTTTTAAATCCTGTTTTGGGAAATGTTACGACTTCTTCAGGATTTGCCGACTGATGTTGTATTTGCCGACTGAGAAAATACCTGAGGGGGGTGAGACACCCCCCCCCAACCCCCCCACTTGAACCGCCCCTGGGTACAATCCCAGCATTTGTCTCAAGGCAGTGTCGAAATTTCACATTTATGAGAGCCTCTGTCAATGCCAGGATAAACCGTTGATTTCTCGACTTACTGCAGGTGCCTATCACGACCACAGTGCATGACTTAACGAGCATGGCTGCGCTGCAGGATGTCATTCCAACTGAATGGTATCAGAAATTGAAAGAAAAAAATATTTTTAAACGTTTCTAAAGACTGTCATCGGCTCTAAGAATACTATGTCATTAATTGTGGAGTTTACCAGAACTGGAACCAAACGAGAACGTGGTAGATTATTGAGCATATACCATTCACATACTTTCTGGGAGTCATTAAGAATTGAAAATACTGTCAAATATCACTGCTGCATACTAAATATACTGTCAAATATCACTAATATACAGCCAAGAAGGTTTTTATTTGTAGCTCGTTCGCCGACGGCAGATGTTTGTGGCCAAAAAATTGACGTCATATTGCGTTGCTAACATGTCACACGACACACATAACTATGTAATTATGTGAAAAAAGAAATAATCGGCACAACCATGAGCTTGGATAAAGATTATTGATGCATGACTACCCCCACTGTGCGTGACAAAAACCAGGGGTGAGTATCTTACTTACCTAACAATTATTGGTCTAGGCGAAAACCATTGGTCAGATGGATGCGATATAGTACCTAATGCGTGGGGTTGGCAATACTGTACACGATGCTAAAAATGGCGGAGTCAGCTGGAATTTCATCTCTATAGGTCGTGATCCTATTTGGCATGGCTGAGTGAGTTACAGACAGCGGAGGAGTAAACATCTATTACTATAGGCCTATCATCTCCAGATACCACTACTACAGGTATCTTGGCTAATTTCAGTAGTTTAAGAATTTTTTACTTCGGTTCAGGTAAACTCCACTCTTAACGAATATGTCTCTGATATAATCTTTATTATTAGAGTTGAAAACTCTAGGAAAACAGACTGTTACTGAACCTGAAAGATTCATCACTCCATGGATGTGTTCCATATGCCTCACCGCTGACTAGCATACACATTGCTGCAAGTGCCCTTCAACCCAGAGGCAGAAGTGATAGCCAGCTAAGGATGCAAGTGAAATAATGTCCTCTTCGGACTAAACAGGATGAAAGCAAAGACAGTAGGCCTACAGATAAGGGTTTACTAGCATTATTAGTTAGAATCACACAGGTTAATTCCTTAGGAAGCAAAGAGGACAGGTGAATGGTTTAGGCCTACAGGTTCTCATTCTCTCTCACAGTGAACCTTTAGTTAGTAAGTTATTGTTGTTTTAAGGGGGCGGAACTACGAGGTCGTCTGCCCCTACAGTGAACCTTTGCCACACACAAATGCCAGCCATGTAGTACAACTCAAATAAGCACTATACAAACTTACATGATAGAATGAGACCTGCAGAATTATATTATTGGTATAACACACTCCAGAAAATTGGATCGAGAGCATTTCAAAACTACAACTGGCGGCGTTCCAGATATGAGGGTTTAGGTTATGTTAATCTTCCACATGACTGACACGCCACAGTTCATCACTAAACAGCATGTACATTTCATTACAAATGACATAATTGCTCATATTTTCCTCCATCTTTTCTTTTGCTCACGAATCAACATTATTAAAACATCCACACCATTTACAAATATCTTTAAATAAAACAACCTGCCGTAGTCTGCCATATTGTAAACAAAAACGAAATGATAATCGGCAGCAAGGGTTGCCATCATAGTATTAATATAAACAGGTGCAATTCTTTACATATAACTGAGTCTTTGCAATTATATCAGACACTGTAATGATGTGTATGATTATATGCGATCAACTTCTGAAATTCATAACAATTGATTTTGTTTTTAAGGAGTTTAATCTAAGTCTAAAACATAATACGGTTGTAATCCTGTCAGTATCAGTGTAAGCCAATCACATTTAAGACATAAAAACAGGGCGATAGGTCTACCAACACACATCGTCCGTTCGTGCTATTACGTTTCCAAAGTTGCATAACCGGAGCGTAATAAAAAAAACAGGCCCAAAATAAGGTTTAGCCAATCCCATCTAACTTACGACGGCCTGTTTAACAAGACACTGTGGGTGTGTTTCTATCTCCCAAAATTTTAATAATGGCACCCCGTGGCGTTAACGAACAGCTGATTCCCCACCTCAAGTTAAAACGCAATGAGAGTGAAACGCGAATTATGATCCGCGTCATCCTGGCTTGTTATTGGCTGGCAATTATTACCAGCCATTGGCTGCCCGCGAGTTTGGGGACTACTATACATTGTGATACGGCCGCGTATGAAATTCCCCTAAAACAAAATGGCGGCTTCCGTGACGTCATCAACGACGTCACGAAATACTCCTCTGGCAAGCCTACGGGAAAATCCTGGGTAATAGGTTTTTTTTGGGGTGGGGAAACACAAAAACCGTCATTTTTTATGTATCAAAATCTATAATTGAGCTAAATAGTTCAAATAAAGATTCCGAAACATATTAAAAATTCGCAAATTCACGTAATAGTTCTTTGGATGGGAAAACACACAAAAACCGTCATTTTTTATGTATCGAAATCTATAATTGAGCTGTATAGTTCAATTAAAGATTCCGATACATAAAAAATCGCAAATTCACGTCATATATATCCGGGAAAGGCCTGGGTAATACGGGTTTTTTGTCGGGGAAACACAAAAACCGTCAATTTTTTTAATGTATCGAAATCTATAATTGAGCTATATTGTTCAATTAAAGTTTCCGATACATTAAAAAAATCGCGAATTCACGTCATATATATCCGGGAAAGGCCTGGGTAATAGTTTTTTTGGATGGGCAAACACAATAACCGTCAAATCGACCAATGAATCGAGATCTATAATTGAGCTATATAGTTCAATTAATGATTCCGATACATTAAAAATATCGCAAATTCACGTCATATATTATAAATTTCCGTATCGAAATATATAATTGGCCTAAGTAGATCAATTACAGATTCCGATACACTTGATAATAATTTTCTTTTCGTAAATAAAAAAACATTGCATCGAAATCTATAATTTACCTATATAGCTCAATTAACGATTCCGATGCTGAATAAAATTTCGCAATTTAACGTTATACTTTACAATTTCCGCATCGAATTCTTTAATTGGCCTATATATGTCAATTACAGATTCCGATACACATCGTAATTTCAGTTGATATTTTTAATTTTACGCATCGAATTCTATAATTCGCCTATGTAGATCAATTACAGACGACGATACACATCGTAATTAGTATAATGTCATATTAATAAAACATTGCATCGACATCTTTAATTGAGCTAAATAGGTCAAATACGGGTTTCGATACAATGTCTTATAAATATAAAATTAAATTAATTACGATGCTTAACGTCATCTGTAATTCAACTATATAGGCGAATTACATATCCCGAAACGGAATTTTAAAAATATGTCATAAATGTAACCCTAAATTAAAATATTTTCGTATGTACGGCGTGCCAAATTGAGGTAGGCCGATAAATAGATTACATGTGACGAAACACAATACGTTTCGAAGTTTTTTAATGCTCATTTCTGTTATTGAGTTGTCACCACCCAAAATACCCTATAACCAAGGGTTTTCCCATAATCTTGCCAGAGAAGCATTTCGTCAAGTGGTTGATAACATCACAAAAACAACCAATTTGTTTATATAATATATTCATCCGCAAACGATCGCGCTCTGTAATAATCGCCGGTTGACATCAATACATTAACCTAGCTGCACATTGTAGTATTCTTATAAAACATTGTGGTCAATAATGTTATTGCGTAGTTTCGATTTTTTTTCCAAAGTTGACTGCAAATACACCAAACACAATGCCATTATAAAACATTGTGGTCAATAATGTTGTTTTTGCTGGGGCGGGGGGGGGGGGGCTGAGCCCCCCCACACCACCGATAGGTCTAATACAAAACATTGTCATATCTATTTTGCAGGTATTCATGTAGGCTCCATGCTAATTTGTCTAAATTTTACCCATCCATTACTATTTTAAGAGGCGTATCCCCCAACAACGTTCCTGACGTAATATTATCGTTTAGACAACTTTCCTATTAAATGCAACAACCAAAATATATATGAACAACGTAAAAACTCACCGATATATTCCAAATGCTGTATTATTCTCATGTACAAGCAGAAGCACTGATTTTCCACCACAAGTAACGGATTTTATTTTAATGCAACAACTTCAGGATTTAAACAATTTTAATACAAATCGTCAACACAATCGAGCACACGTCACTGCTAATATCAAAATCTTGTTCTACAGGTTATTCACGGGAATATTTATTTTAATATTACGCTTAGAAAACGCTAACGCGTGACAATACAAAAATAGCGAACCGACTCCAGCAAAATCCCGCGATGAACTGACCACGGAACTGACGTAGTAATCAGCTGACTACCAATAGCGTCACCGATAGCAATACGTCAGCCGTGAGATCACGGTGACGTCACTGATCTCCCTGAAATCTCCCTAGACGCCGCTCTATCGCAATGTACAGTTCAACCCGGGTTTGTTTACAATTATCACCAACATGGCGGCGAGAGGAATATATTTCTACATCAATTAAATTGCTAGAAATCTATTCCAGTTCATGACAGTATGAAGTGCAAATCACTTATTTATGAGGAATTGTATGTACGTTTATATTTAAATTGAAGCGTGACACTCTTCATCAAAATTTGTGAAAATAAAAGTACAAATCAACACTCTTGCCAATCAACTGAAAGTTTCTACTACTTTTGATGTAAATCAATTGGCTGTCGTTTCCACCAGTTTTATTCATCAGTTCGAAATACATTCAGTACAATAACCTTTTGTGCACTATAAAACTACATTATAGACCATTGCATATTGATGTTGCTGTCTGCTTATATTTACCAATTTCATGACATGTAATTTGTAGGTTATACCTAATAAGGCATATCATTTAAGTGGCCGTTTGTAATGTGAAGTCCTTACTGTATTTATGTACAAATATTATGGTTTAACTAATAAAGCAAGGATTAAAAGTGCAGTTTGCACTGCCACCTTTTTTTTTTTTTTTTAATATTGATATGTAGTTTCTCAGTCCGGTAACTTCTTGGATTTGCTTGAGATAGATTTATAGTAATATACTACCTTATTAACCTGCAGGCTAAGTTTTTTTTAAACATGCCCAGATGCATACAGTAGCATAAGACCTACTGCAAGCTTTGTCGATCCTAAATGTAGGCCTATTATAGTGCTCATGTCAAAGGTCGTCCTAAAGTTTTAAATATTGAGACTTGATTTGCATCGAAGATAATTTCAGCTGAGTCTGGCAAGGCTTCATAAACTTGGGCGTGACTTCACATTTTCATTTTTCCTATACAGCTTTTGATACCAACCACAAATCACAGTGTTTCAAGATTTGCTCTCATTAAACATCACCAACACTTTTTTCCCCTAGTGGTGGGCTGTGTTGGAGTCTACAGATAAAGTTGAGAAATAAAAATACATCTTAGGTTTCCATGACACAGTTGCATTTTATCCTACTATATCTCCACTCAATATACCAATCCTACCAATGTTTCCTAATTCCTCATGCTGCATAAATAAACATGACAGATTACAGCATTAGCAATGATGACAGTAATTTATGAATTGCTAAAATGTTTTTAAAAGATGCATAGAAAGTGGCTTGATAAACCCTGTATCATCAATCCATTTAAACATTCCCACAGAGCTCTAATCAGAAGCTCATTTTATGTGCAACAGGTATTGTAACCTTTATGCATCTGTGATTGCATAAATTCTACATATTTATTTCAACAAGATTTTATTCATGTTTCAAAGCTGATGTAAGAAAGACGTTGCCTATAAACCAGAAGACAACAAAGGAAGACCCGTACGTGCTTTTTCTACAACTTTCTCCGAGCGTTGACAATGGAGAGAGGAAGAGAAGGCCAACATCTGGTAACCACATGGGCTTAGACAACGCGAAACGGTCATTCAACCAAGCGGGTAAATACGAAAATTTCAACGATCACTTACTAGATAAACCCCGCCCATTTGAGAGAAATTGGAGCAGTAATTAAAATGCAGAAACAGGAATTACACCGTCGGATAGGGGACAATCCCAGCCTCTCAGAAGTAGCCTATCTTCAAAATTTAAATTGAGTCATTCTGTGATTTTTGCCAGAATTAAAACGAAATTAGGGGAGGATTTGAAACTACCAATAGCAGCGAGGGACGCGAGACGCGACCAAATCCCGCCGAAATTAAGGAACAATGAAGGGAATTACGGAGCTAGAGTCGGCATTCTAGGAACCATTGAAGGGTACAGTATGTAGAATAAACCTCCCTCCCAATAACTTGTAGGCCTAACCTGAACATAATCCATGTTAAGAGCTGTTTTTTGGTTCACAGGAAAACCTACCATTTAAAATCTTGCACATAGGCTACTAATCATATTATGGTGCAATTACCCATGGTAATTTTAAAAATCCTGGCTATCAACTACTGATTTAAATATTCCAGACATCTTTCTTAACTCCACTTTTACTGACAGCATGTAAGTCCTTACTACTGTCTTTCAAGCCATTGACCAGTTATTTTTTTCATGAGGAACTATTTTAGTCATTCTTCTCTATGTGAAATACAGTTGATGACAACTGCCTGGAAGACTCGGGTGTTTTTTTCTTGTGTCGCTTCTCTGGTTGCCTACGACACTTCCTAATTATTAACAGAATGTTTCATTGAATTGTTGTATCCAATTGACCAACTGGTAATATATTATGGCTTGCTTTAATATTCCTATGATACACTTTTAGATCCCATACATTAATGAAATATACAACAACATAGGCTGACATATTGAACCAATCTCCCATTCCCTAACACTCCCAACTAATGGGACATAAGCTACCTAGTGGTTGGTCTCACATTGCTTCCATCTACATGTACCGTACTAGGTCTAGTAATACCATAGGTATTGTGACTGTTTCTCCAACTCCGTCAAGGAAACTAATTCTGAACTAAGATCTGGAATGGGATACACTGTCCCACGAGGGCAATCAAGGGCAACTTGAATCATTCAAGTGATTTTTCTATTTAATTTTACCAACTAACCAGGTGCCTGGAAATGCTAGTGAAGGAGGCAGCTAAGTAGGCTAACCTACTGGTATTCACCATTCAGAGAACATTCTCAGCGACTTGTCTATGCATAGGCCTATGAGACAAATTTCAGAAATTGATACAGTAGTCACAGAACACTAATGGTACCCAGTACTCACAGCTTAGCATAGGACGGAGTGGATTCCAGCCACACATTAACTTATGATCTGTCAACGGGGTGTCAAACAAATTGAGCACACACCCAAGTACAGGGGTCTTGACCATGATGTTCCAAGCCTCTAAATGAAACACTCCTCTTTAAGACTTTCTGGTCTTGCGTCCATGGATCAACATTCTCCTGATCTCAGTGTTCTCTAGTTTCTGATGGTTATGGACATTATTTTTTATCCTGATAACTTCATATTTTAAGGGGTTGGGGTTCATGCCCTATTCTTAATTAGTTCAGCATAATATCATTGAATCCCATTAAGAAAAATAGGGAACATCCATATGTTACTTGACCATAGGAAAGGGAGAATTTAAAAAACTGAACCTCTAGGGACATTGATGCAGATGACTCCGAGTAAGGCTGTTTGCCAAATGATGAACACTCTGCACTCGCACTCCACACTCTCATGTACACTTGCACTCGATCACTCTGTCCACACTCGAAGTGTAAACACTCGGTAATTTGGAACGTATCTGCACTCGCTCTCGCTGGGCGTGGCGCGCGAAGTATGATGGCTGGCGGCACGAACAGCTGACCGTCTCATGTTTACATTCGTTGCGATCTGATTATCGTGATTAAGAAGGGATACATCGTGTATTTGGCTCTGGCAACTTAAGTATGTGAGAAAAGTAAGCTAATGAGTAGCCGTGGGATGTAAAGGCTTCCATGTCTGATGAAGGATAATATAATTTGTAGCATGTCTACCCTGATAGGCCTTCCTGCTACTGCAGTGTATTGCTTAAGAATAAATCCTACAGTTATTTCTTTAGCATTTTACTGCCATTTAGTCCAATGAGATAGTGCTCAATCACTTGTTAGTGGCGCAAAATCTATTACTCACTTAGGCCTAGGCTACCTACTGAATAAACTGGGAGTTAAGCTTGCAATCTCTTCCATTGAGGAGCATTCCATGAATCCTGAATCTCACCCCACTCTCATTTCCTTGTGCAGTAGCGGTGTACTGTAATCCCTATCAGAAGGTATTGGTAAGGACACAATAACAATCCTGGTACATAATCTTGGAGAACCAGGTTAAATTCCCTATTAATGCATGGTCGATATAAAGAGGAGATGCTGTGGCTCAAAATTGAGAATTTGATAGTATTGGTTTAACGTTTTCTATAATTGCAACGGTTTGAGATCCCAGAGTGCTAGAATTATCCCCTGGTGGGGTTCTGCAAAATGTCAGTATATAAACAGACACAGGCCTCTTGCATGTAGTAGGCTAGACATGGGGCCTTATAGGCTGCACCACATAGGCCTATATGACCAATCATAACTTTTCAGGCCACGTTAAAACTACTAGCTTGGAAATAATTACCTACCGCCATGTTATGGTACAGCTTCCAAAACCAAGAGCATAGGCTATGGTATGTGTTCCTCTTAGTTTAATAATCTGTTTAAGAAACCTGCAATAACAACTTGTGGACATTTCCACACACTTCATAGTTTTAGGGGTTTGTATTCTTACCTGCGATAAATGTTTCCCAGCTCGTCGAAAGAAGGTAAATAGGACGTGTGGTATAACGCCTGCATCGTATTGACTGCGTTAAGTGTGGTACTATACTACAGAAGCCATGAATTCCGTTGAGCACACAAGTAATGGCAAGAAATGGAAGGACTGGCTAGTCATAAATAACATTTTAAAATTAGTACTTTTATTGTATTTTTGCCTTCTTTCTGCTACTTTTTTAAGAGTTTCACTGAACCAGTGAACACTGTGCCCACATTGAGCCTGCTTTATATAGAGAGTATTTTCTAGTGAATAACTTAATTATTATACATGACAAACATACACAAACAAAGGCAGCTAAGTCACTCTGGTGTGTTGTCCAAGTGCCATGCTAGCTTTCAATTCATCCTAGAAAAAGCAGGTTTTAGAGTCGATTTCAAATCGAGCTGCATGCATTCCCATTCTAGCACGGTATATTGCTTTTTTTTGCTCATTTCAGATTAACTGCATTCTGACTAGTTGACAAATCAGTGCATATGACATGCAGCACTTAGGATGAGAGATGCATTGAGACACTGACTCGCATACACACAGGAGTGCATTTCTGTTATTGCCATTGTCCTAGAAGAACAATGTAATCCAAACAGGTTCAAAAAAGTATTTTTTCAAAAGGCATAGAGTAACTTACATCAATCATTAAGTAGCTTCTAACAATATAATACTTTCACTCCTCAGCACTGAAAACTATTCTTAGCGTTTCGTTTAAAAAAAAAGAGCTCTATAGTAGTATAGCGGAACAGTCATGCTTCATTCTTGGAACATCCTTAATCAAATAATAATGTTATTGGTTTTACGTTCCTTTAACTATTGCAGTTTTTAGAGATGCCAGGGTGCCAGAATTTCCACCCAAAAGGGTATCTTTAACATGCCAGAAAATCTGTGATATACTCCCTCTCATTTATGCACAAACTGACTGAGCCAGGATTCAATCCTGCAACCTTAGGAACAGCAGGCGAAAACATTACCTCTGCGCCATGCGCCTAAATCAGACAGCACATCCTGTTGAATGAAAACAGGCCTATTATGCAAAATTGTGATGTACCACATGTTGTACCAATGTTGCAATTTTTACTGTGTATAAATACTTTCAGGAATAAAAGGTTTAAAGGTTTAAATTAATGTAAATTGTACAGATATGATTTTGAAATTAAATTTCATTTCTCTATTTTATTGACTTCATATTATACATTTTTGTTTTCTTTTTATGTATATTGCAGCAATTCCACAAGGGAGGTCTCCCATTTCTTCAGTCTTGGTGTAGATTCTGCCTTGGAGGTAGATGACATCGACAGGGTTGCTGGATGGAGGGGAGAGAATGTAAATGTTGTCAATATAAGCTTCCTTGACAAATTCCTCACCTGCCAATGTAAAGTCAGAGATTAGCCAAATTAGGTGCTTGAAAACATTTCAAAATTATGCAGTCATAACATAAGGAAAAATTGTTATACATACACCTCAACAAAAGTTTAGAACACTGGTATAGAGAGTAGTCATACCGTATTGTTGCTTCATTGGAGGAGCTTGGACATTGTGATCATTTAGCCCCATGTAATTTTGTGTGTAGGCCTATGTATAAGAAAAGTCTGAAGGCTGTAGTAGTGTGTGTATTTGTAATTCAGGTGAGGATTGGGAAGGAGGCGGCCATGGCCTTAAGTTAGGAACCATCCCAGCATTTGCATGGAGTCGAATTGGGAAACCACAGAAAACCACTTCCAGGATGTATAAGGAGGGAATCGAACCCATCTCTTCTAACGAGGGAGTTAGCACAAGTTGCGATCGCAATTGCAAAATAGTTGTGGTTTGCATGTAAGAGTTTTACATCTACATTGCAAATAAGCGCACAATATTTGCCATGGACAGTTACACTGCACCTTACAAGCATGCGAATGTTCAGTCACCGAGTTTTAAAAAATGGGTTGTTGGCAGCTATGGGCAAAAATTACGAGTACAAACATTAAATTTGGAACAGAGGGTATTCTATTCTTATCACAACTACAATAATTGTGGTGACCAAAGCCAAACTGTAGGGGCATAGTCACCTTATGTACAATTTCTAACGTCACAAGGACAATTATTCCAAATTCTTGTTCCCGACACGAGGAAAAAGTTACTGAAGGCAGCCACTGCACTGTAGCTCGATATGACGACTTCAGAACAGAGAGGTTTAAAACACCGCCAGAACATATTTTTGATATTCGAACGCAGTGTGATTTGGAAGACAGCTTAATGCTGTTATTCTTGAAGTGAATGAGATAACTTTGATAAACAACTCTGCTTCCGGCACTTAACTTAATGCTCTGTGGACATGTTCATCCTCGTAATGTGAATGTGACTTTCTCATACCTTGTGTCCTCGTTTCATCATCAGGGTGATATTACGTATTTAAATTAGCAAATCTGGTCACTACTGAACCTCATATATGTGCTAAAGTTCGTAAATATGTGATGTTATTTATTGCTATTTTAAAGAAGGCTGCCATGTTTCGACAGCGCTTGCATCTCGTTCAACTGTCATCAAGACTCACTCTAGCGGCATGCACCGAGACGGACACATTGTTGCCCACATGTGGGATACAAAATCACTGTTGATCAAAAAAAAAAAAAAAACATCGGGACGCGTTAGGCTGAAAGCATTGTCAAAACTCATTGATCTGGCCGCGTTAGGCCGTAACCATTTTCAAGAACCATTGGATTGGACAAAACGAAGGTTAGAATGGTCATGTTCAGGTGTGGCTTGGCCGCGCGCATCTAGCGGGGCACGGTTGACACAAAACAATTGGTCTGTGCGCGTTAGGCTGTCACCATTGTCATAAACCAATGGATTGGACAAAACGAAGGTCAGGTGTAGGTGTGCCCTTGGCCACGCGCAGCTAGCGGGGCACGATTGACACAAAACCATTGGTCAGTGCGTGTTAGGCTGTAACCATTGTCAAAAACCATTGGATTGGACAAAACAAAGGTTAGAAGGTCAGGTGTAGCCTTGGCCGCGCGCAGCTAGCGGGGCACGGTCGACACAAAACCATTGGTCTGTGCGCGTTAGGCTGTAGCCTAACCATTGGATTGGACATAACGAAGGTTAGAAGGTCAGGTGTAGATGTGGCCTTGACCGCTAGCGGGGCACGGTTGACACACAACCATTGGTATGTGCGCGTTAGGCTGTAACCATTGTCAAAAACCATTTGATTGGACAAAATGATGGTTAGAAGGTCAGGTGTAGGTGTGGCCTTGGCCGCGCCGTGCTAGCGGGGCACAGTTGACACAAAACCATTGAACTGGGCGCGTTAGGCTGTAACCATTGTCAAAACCACAGTTGTGTGAAAAAAAAAAAAAATATTTATTACAGCAGAGCGATATAGGCCTACTGCATAGTAATCACAGAGCAGATAACAAAAAACACTCATTTCAACCGTGGAAATAATCATTACAGAGAAGCGAAATATTGCACACACTAGCCTAATTAGAGCGGTGAACTGAGTGCTGGGCACGAATGATGCGCACTAGAGACTGAACTGGGGGCTTCTTTGAGTTACATAGTACCGTAAGGGCGAGGTTGGCAGTACTATTTTGATGACAGACCAGCGGATCAGTGGAGCTAACGAAGAGACTCGAATACTCATGACCGCAACCGATGATTGATTTGGACTAATGGTGGCCACAGCTGTAATTTTGGTTATATAAGTCGTGATCCTATTTGGGATGGTTGGGTGGGTCACAGTCGGTGGAGGAGGAAACATCGTTCCCTGATTTATTTCTCATCGCTTCAGAAGGTAGTTTGGCTAATTCATGTATTATAGAGAATGTTATCGCTCGTTCTATCATCATTCAGCGCTACCATAATATTAAGCTACTGAAAAGATCTTACATCAAGGAAAACAGATGGAGGTGACAAATATGTTTCTCCATCACAAGTAGAATGTGAAGGCAGTTTGTAGAGATTAAAGTAGGCCTACATGGAATTCCTCATTCAACTCGATACAAACACTTATAACAAGACTCACTCACTCGCAGGAGTGACCAACTGTTATTTTATGGGGAGGAATATCGAACTTATCTGCAGGAGTAGGGGCAGATGACCTCGTAGTTCCGCCCCCTAAAACTACAATAACTTAACTATCTGCAGGAGTGGCAAGCTGATGACCACAACATGTTGCATCCAATTGCCAGATGTTAAATGCAGCTAGCATAAATACAGTAATTAATTGGTCCTTGCTATAAAAACAAACTTATTGCCTAACCCAGTTTACTTATTAATATTATTATTATTATTATTATTCAGAAATCACATATTCTTACCTATGTTGCAATTTTATGTGGGTGCTGACTGTTCAAATTTGCCAAATCACATCACACCCGTGAGAAACAAAATCCGTTTTGAAAAAGAAGTTTCAGTTTTTCTTTTCACGTAATACTCCGTCATCGACCCTAGAAAATAAAAAGGAAAACATTATGAGTAAATGTTTGAAGGGCCATGGAAAGTTTGGTTAACCTCGCTGGTTATGGAACACTACTGAAAATGAAAATCCACAGCCTGCTTCCAGTCTCCGACCGGGTCAGGAATGGAATGAATGGAGCCCCCATCTAGCGGCGAGGATATGGACTGTGCCGGCTGCCGAGGCCTGACGCACTCCTCTGGGGCAATGATTAAATGAATGACAGATGAAATGAAATGATAGTGGAGAGTGTTGCTGGAATGAAATTTGACAGGGAAAACCGGAGTACCCGGAGAAAAACCTGTCTGCCTCCGTTTTGTCCAGCACAGATCTCACTTGGAGTGACCGGAATTTGAACCACGGACCCAGCGGTGAGAGGCCGGCGTGCTGCCGCCTAAGCCACGGAGGCTTATGGAACACTACTAACATACAAATTTCATTCAACATTGCAAGTATGTTAAAAAACAATCACCGCTATTGTAAAAGATAATTACTTACAATTAAATATAAGTATCCCTCCTTGTATCGTCTGAAATTCACAATTGATCATGTCAAGTGAGTACACTCGCACTCGGCTCGTACACTTGCACTCGATCGTATTTGGAATACCACTCGCTGACGTCACTTCCGAGTGAGAGTGTACAAGAGTGTACACTTTGGCTATTTGGCAAACAGCCTAAGTATGCTAGATCAAAATGAACATTTTTCAGTGTTGCCTTAATAAAGTTTGATAACTTTCTACCGTTCAACATGAATAGGCCTATATTGGATGGGAAATATTTTTATTATTTGCAGAGATTACAAGGATGACTTGTTGATGTATCATTATTTTGTTAAGCGAACATAAGTTCCAAGTCCATATCGTGTTGGAACCCACGAAAACGAAATATTCAATGTCTTTCAGTCGGTCAACACGGTTGCACTTAATGGTAACGAGCATTATTCCAAAAACTAGAAGAAAAAAAAACTGTAGGCAGTGGTGGCTCGTGAATTTTACTGAGGGGGGGGACTCAACCGTTTAAGATGTAAACCGTTTTTGTGATGTTTATCCAGTAAATGACAGAGATGATTTCATTATTGTGTTTTTTCTTCTCACATATTTGTGTAGCTTGATTTCCTTATTTCGTTTGGAATAGGCACTAATGTTTTCAAAGAAATAACAAAGGTATTAAAACTATTTGCTCCCAGTCAATGGAAAAAGAAGAAAACCGGACCCAGCTCAGGAATCCATCAGGGTCGCCAATTCCCAAGCTCACCAGCCATGAGCCTTTGAGTGTGTATCCCCACTAGAAGGGTTCACAACTAGGCCTCGTGGGACTTGGGTTGGAGACCATTGGACCCAGCCGAGGCGGTTCTTATTTCCACTTGTGCCGGGCTCTCCTCTGTCATCTACCTGTCGACCTCCATTAGTCAACTCTTGTTCTCTTCCAACCCGGATGGCATTAGAGCATCCAAAGTCTACATTTTCCGGCCGTAACTGACCCTTATATCATCCATTCTGATACCCTCATTCTTCGAGTGGTCAGCCCTATACTTTTAGTTTCATAACATCTAATACCTTCTACACAAGACCCTAAAGGAGGCAGGGTGTGTGAAGCTCCACCACACGTAATACACCCTGGATAGGGCTACACCTTCAAGAGCTCAGCTTTTGAACTCGGGAGATAGATAGATAGATAGATAGATAGATAGATAGATTTTTATTATTTCCATTTGATCAAATACATGCATTCAATACATTTTTGACATAGGACACGTCAGAATTTACATCTATAAAATAAAAGACCTAACAGGTATATATTACTAATATTATAACTATTTAACTTATTATAATAGCAAATCTTAATAGATACAATCTTATTGCACAACTATTTACACCTCACTCTATTATCATAATATGAAAACTTAATTCTATAAATACAACAACATACAGCTAGGTATTACAATTAAATTAAAAAAGTAAAATATAATTATAGATTTCATCGCTCCTATACGCTAAGATATTCAACTACTGAGTAAAAACAATGGCACTGCAGATAAGCTTTCAACATTCTATCAAAGGTTTTTATTTTTGGGGCCAGTTTTATATACTGGGGTAGTTTATTGTGTAATTTAACTCCAGTGTGAAAAGTTCCTTTTTGATATATGCTTGTGTGTGTGTGAAATATGAATGTTTTGATTTTGTCTTGTGTTATGCCTATGAACATCATTGTTTGTTTTAAGAAAAAAATCTTGATACATTAAATTCTTTTTAAAAAACATAATACTTTCAAAGATATATATGCAGGGCAGTGGGAGAATGTTTAAATCTTTAAACAGAGGTCTACATGATTCTCTAGAGTTTACATTTGCCATAAATTAATCGCCCTCTTTTGTATCCTAAACGTGCTTAGTACATCTGGCGACATACCCCAAAATATGATCCCATATCTTAAGTATGAATGGAAATAAGCAAAATAAGTATTTCTTAATGTGTGCATGCTAGTGCAGGTTTTCAAAATACGTAACGCAAAGCATATCGAGTTCAGTTTAGTATTCAGATATTGTATATGTTTATTCCATTTCAAGTCTTGTTGTATCCATAGTCCTAAAAACTTCGTTTCTGATTTATTTTCTATTTGATGACCATTTAATGTTATATTGGGTTTCGCAGGATTCCTATTCTGTATAGTGTGGAAATTTAGACATACTGTTTTTTTATAGTTTATTATGAGGCGATTATCTTGTGACCATTTGGTTAACTCTCCTGTAACGGAGTCAGCAGACTGCTGTATGACCTGTTTAGTTTCACCTTTTATTACGAGTGTTGTATCGTCCGCAATCAAAATTTCCTTATGTGATTGAACGTTCTGTGTTATATCATTGGGGTACTCCAAATTCAATAATTCCCTCATTGGACAATGTTTCATAAAGTAATTTAGTTCCATCATCCTTGTGTCTCAAGCTTACTAATTGTTTACGCCTTGTTAAGTAAGACTCTATCCATTTGTTAGCTAGGCCTCTAATACCATATTGATTTACTTTGGTAAGGAGGAATTTATAGTCAACAACATCAAATGCTTTCGATAAATCCAAGAATAGGCCAGTTACATGTTCCTTATTGTCAATTAATTTCAGTATACAATTACTACATTCGTAAATTGCTGTCTGGGTAGATTTATCTGTTCTGAATCCATGTTGTGAGTTTGATAATATTTTATTTTTTTCTATGAAACTTATCAGTCTCTTATACATAATTTTTTCCACAATTTTTGCAATAGGGTTGGTAAGGTAATAGGACGATAGTTATCTAATTCATCTTTTGAACCGTGTTTGTGCACTTGAATTACTTTTGATAACTTCAAAATATCCGGTTAAGTTCCTGAGAGAACTGAACTGTTTATTAAGTGCGTAAGTGGATTTATTATATTTTCTGCACATTTCTTTAAAATTGCATCAGGGATCCCATCAATGCCAGCACAGAATTTATTTTTTAGCTCTTTTATAACTATTCTTACCTCTTCACTTGTGACATGATTTATAAATAAAGAATCACTGCATATATTTATTTTATTATTAGAATTTAGTGTATTTACATGTGATTTATTTAATAATTTTTGTGGAATTTCCAGAAAATAGTCATTAAAAGTGTTTGCTATTTCCTCTGGATTATTAATCACTTTATTATTTCTGGTCAGTGTAATGTTCCTTTGTATTTTAGCAGATTTTCCAGTTTCTTTCTTTATCACGGACCACATAGCCCTGTTTTTATTAGATGATTGGGAAATAAAATTATCACTGTGCATTTTCTTTGCTAGTCTTATTACCTTATTTAATATGCTAGTGTATTTTTGTAGTATAAATTGAATTCAGGTGTTGTGTGGTATTGTTTATATAATTTGTGTAGAAATTTCTTTCTTTGACATGAATTTATAATCCCTGTTGTTATCCAATTGCTAGTTTTGTTATTTTGAACAGTTCTTCGTTTAAAGGGGAATGCTATTTCAAAATAGTGTTTTAGGGTACTGTTAAATGCATTGAATTTATCATTTACATTTTCTAGTTCATAAATTTCTGACCATATTTCCTTATTTAATAAGTCATTGAAATATGTAACATTTGTTTCAGTGAATGACCTGCACTTTGATTTTACTCCATTATCATTATTATTGATTGTTTTGGGTACTTCAACACTCAGTATTTGTCCGTGGTGGTCACTGAAACCCGGACAATAGACTTCTATTGAATGGTGATATTTATCTGTATGTTAAAAAAATGGTTTTACTAACTTATGTTATCCTTGTTGGGGTATTTACTGTAGGTTTCAGTCCATAGGAAATTAGTAACTGTGTTAATAATTAACAATTTCTATCAAATTTTAAGAAATCCACATTTAAGTCCCCACAAATTATTATATCGAAATTTACTTTGCTCATGTTATTGAGTAACAATTCTAATTTATCTATAAATAAAGGAAACTTTCCTGACGGAGAACGGTATACGCATACAATTATTAACTTAAACTGCTGTATTTTTACGGCAGAGAATTCAAAATCCTGTTCCATAATTAGATAATCATAAGTTGTTATCTGTTCATGATCTAAATTATTTCTTAAGAAGATGCAAGTACCACCATGGCTAATATTAGATCTAGAGTATTTACTAGCTTGTATAAACCCTGGGAATTGAATTAATTCGAGTTGTTCCTCTTTCAGCCAATGTTCTGAAATACATAGTGCTGAGATGTCTTTAAGTTCATTTTAAGCATTAGATTTATGTAATCAATTTTATTATGAAGAAACTGGACATTCTGGTGGTAAATTTTAAATTTGTTACTTTTGCAAGCTTGTGTTGGTGATTTATTTACATTATTATTATCATAATTGATATTATTATTGTTGCTAGACAAATCCGAAATACCATTGTTGCACTCCGTTAAATTTGACTTCAAAAGATGTGAATGCCAAACCTCACGTTTGGCTTCTTCTACCAGTTTCCCTGCTTCCACTCTAATGATATTACTGTTGAATTATTCTTACCATTTGAATTTACAATTTTGCAGATTTCATCACTAAGATACTCTTTTCCTAATCTATTTAAGTGTAGGCCATGCCGAGTGTGGAACTTCCTGTCTAATTTACTTACATCTACAATTTGGACATTTGGAAAACTCTTACAAATTTTATGAATTTTTCCATTTGTAGCCTCTATTTCTACATTTACACATGATTTGGGAATTAAATCGTATCTCTGCGGAATGTTTACAATAATGACATTTGTTTTTTGCATGGATGGCAATGTACCCTTTAAATCTTTGATTACCTTTTTACTCTCATTTCTATAGACGTCGTTTGCTCCAGCGATGATCACTGCGTAGTCCTTTGCAGTAAGGGACGCACACTCTCCTAACATCCCGTTCGTGACCTCTGCAATTTGAGCTCCTGGCTTTAATGTCGAAGTGACCTCCATTTCTCTGCTTCTCTCCAATACGCTTGCTGCTACATCTCGCCCGTGGCTATCCGCAAATATCCGCATCTTCCTGGATTTTCTCTTTATCACTTTCTTCTTTTCTTCTTGAGGAAAGTCATCATTTTCTTCGACAAGCACTCCAAATGAATTTGAGTGTGACCGTGATGTGTTCCAGAGCGAGATCCATTTTCCCCTTTTTGCATTGACTTTGGGGTGGACGCTCTCCTCTTTCCCTTTTCTATCTGCCTTTAATGGCTCTAGTAGTTTCCAAGTACCTCAATACCCATTCTTCGAAGATTGACTCTTGTTTTAATGGGATGAACAGCAAGGTCATCTGCCTTTCGAAAATAGAGGGCATTAATTTTCCGTCATTTATTTCCCATATTCGTTTCTTTCTTTTATTATTGTCGATCTCTTCTTCTGGTACATAAGTTAGTTGTAAGTCAGTAATTAGTTAAGCCTAGCTGTAGATTTCATTTCATCATAATTTCTCACTATCAATTAAACCACTAAGGGTAGATGAGCTAGATATTTCACCCCTTTAAACAACAATTATCTCCATCATTGAGGGTGTATCGATATCTTAGGTGCACCGTGCATGGTGGAACAACACACACCCTACCTCCTTTACGGCCTCTTAGAGAAGGCAAAAAAAAGGACAAAATGAGGTCTGATTAGTGATGTGGGCCGGGCAAATGCCCAGTGGGCAGGACATCTATAAATGGGCATTTGCCCAAAGCAGTTTTAAGCTCCCAAAATCTGGGCATTTAAAGAAACGTGCTTTTTTTACTTTTTACTATTTGTGATTGTTGCTTCAGCTTCTAAAACATAATAAAGATCATTAATCAATGGTACATTTCATGGATAAACTAGTAATGCCTGAATATTGCTAATAATAATTTAATTATCCAGTGTCAATGTTGTCAATAACATCTAAATGGGACTTACGTATATCTGGTTTGAATAAAACATTGTATTACTGAGTTAGGCCTGCAGGCCTACTCATTTATATTCAGGAAAATTACGTAGGAGTATGATTATGGTGTGAATAGTGGCTTGGGGAGGGGGGTGGATGGGCGAGGCCCTGGTCAGCCATTGTGCTATGATATTGGAGTGGGGGGGGGTAGGGTGGTTGTGGCATTGAGATTGGCGAGGCGTTCTAACACCAGCAGCCCCAGGGAGTTGTGAAGTCGAGCTGTCTGTTGAGTGGTTGAGTCTAAGATAACCTCACTTCTTTCTTAGGCTATTTATATTTTTAAGTGTTAGATTAAATCTTTACAAAATGCTTAGGAAAAAGGAACCTATTTGGAACTGTCTTAATTTGAAAGGGAAAGTAATATCTTGTAAATATTGTAATAAGGACTATTAACAGTCACATTGTAACAAAATGGAAAGGCACATAAAAATGTGCTTTAGGTTCCCTCAGCATCAAAATAAAAAGTTAGGTACTGTGCCCAACTCTAGGAATGGGTATTCCAAGATTCAGACACCTAGATATCAAGGGAAAGGCTACAGCCGCTTTTGAAAGTTAAGATATTTGAATATCGCGCTCCAGTACTTCTAGAAGGGAATGGAAATTTTATGCAGCCAAGAGCATGTCAAGTGACGTAGCGAGTAGTAGCAGAGGTCGAGACTATTTGTTGATTAAATAGTTAGCCATGGAGTAGAGACTTGAGACTTTGATCAGATTACTGGCACGGCCAAATGAAAGAGAATGCACTTAGTATCAAGTAAATCGGACCATGGATACCAGAGATATGAGGATTTCTAGATTTCAGCGTGATTCAGCGTGGACCTGACCGTTTTGAATAAAAGCCGGCCGGCCCAAGCAACATCAGCTCACTTCGAACCAAGCTCTTGCATGACAAGGTGCTGCCACGTTGAGCCAAGGCACATGGTTGCCGGATCTACGCAGAAGATATCTTTAAATTGTGATAGTCACAAAAGTGCTGCGATACATGTGGAACATAGTAAGTTTCCGGCAGAGAGATTCACTAAGGTGATTGTTATTTTTCTACGGACACTGGTGAAATATTTTATTTCTATATGGACATATGCTAGACTTTGTCTAGAAAGTACTTTGTCACAGTCCAGTAATAATAATTTAATACTTGGATATTTTAATCCAATTAGTCAGTTTCATAAATTGTAACTTGATAACCACTCCGATCTTTCAGTATATTGAAGGCCAGTCTATCACGGTGTTGTTCATTAGCCGACGAAGGGAAACTATATGTTGCTTCGCGCATGATAGATGGTGATAAGCCATGCCCAGGGAACGATCTTCAGAACAGCCGTTGATTGGTTTAGACTGTCAGAGTTTTCTTGTACTGAAAAGATTACCGTGAGTTATGTTACAACTGACATATTTGAGAATAGATCACTTGGATCTGACCCCATTTAAGCGAAATGCTATGGACTTAATAGAAGTCAATATTAAAATGGATCAGCAGTTACTTCAAACTTCAAGAAATATTTCCACTATGTCGTGTTAGACAGATTGTGGGTATATAATGGCGGCCGATACAAGGATTATACGTGCGTGTCCGATAGGGCATGTATCTGGATAAATCTGGTACAGACCAGGTTCACTACGCTTAAACTATTTTTTCCATATTCGAAGAATCGAACATGTGGATTCTCACATAATGAAATAATAATTAAATATATTTAAAATAATATAACTAATAATAATAATAATCCACTAATAATAATAATGATTTTCATAACTTTTCTAAATAATTCTTGGATCTTATATTTTCTAATAATCACATTTATTGAGAGAGAGCTTATGAATTAGTTTAATCGTTTAACGAGAAATGTAAGCCACCTTTGACTTTATATTATGCCTAGCTAATTGGAACAAACTCTTTTTCTGCAGATGACCAACACATTTGTTTTTCTTCGTATTTAAATCTTGCAATGATTTACGCAAGACATACCGTATTAGAGTTATTCTGAGTATTTTCAGCACTCAGAACAGTTTAGGATCGATGACCGAGCATAACGAACATTTATTTGAATGTTTCATATTTTTTGATAATCACGGTAATCAGCCGATGTAATTGTAAAAGTTAATAATTATTTTTGTTGAGAAATGGATATTTTATCCATATTCGAAGAATTGAACATGTGGATTCTCACATAATGAAATAATAATTAAATATATTTAAAATAATATAACTAATAATAATAATAATAATAATCCACTAATAATAATAATAATGATTTTCATAACTTTTCTAAATAATTCTTGGATCTTATATTTTCTAATAATCACATTTATTGAGAGAGAGCTTATGAAGTAGTTTAATCATTTCTAGTTTGGAACAGGTGATTTTCCGAAGGAGAGTGGTTAGCGCAAGCCCGCATTCAACCAACATTACAGTTCTGGTTGAACAGTTAATATTTGCAATGAGCAAAGTATATTTTTCAGATAACACGGAGAGGCATGAAACGGGAAGCAAATGATATTTGTATCAATTAGGATATTTTTGTATTTATATAAAATCATGACGTAAATACACATTCGAAAGTGAAGTAAAGATTATCATAAGTGTGGTAACTTCACGGGTTGAACTGAATGGTAAAATAAAATAAACTTGTAAGTTTATTAATCTTCCAGTGTTGATAACAAGCAGAGGCTTGATTTATTGCATAAATTTTGGGAAGAAAATTTATGTGTGTGGAGTAGTTAAAATGCCATTCCCAGGTGCGCATGTTTAAGTCGCAGGAATGAGGAGGTTTTTATTTGAGCATCAATCAAATAGCAGGTTCGATGACTCAGTGTTAAAGAAGGAGTATTGGAACTACACATTGCGTCGTATGAATGACCCAAAGGTTATTTCTTAAAAACCACCAGTTCTTATTTCAACCTTGTTTACGGATTCCATTAAGACTTTGATTTTGCTAGAACCCGGATTTGTCATGATAGTATTTTATTCTTCTTCAGAGGAAGACCTTTGCCGTTGTTGTTGGGATATTGTGTTCTTATAATAATAATAGAATGGGCCACTGCCAATTAAAAATAATTCTATAACCACGAATAATTTGAAGGATGTTTTCAATCCTAGTGCCATGAACTAAATGAATTTATTATGAAGCTACAATTCTTATTTTCGCATTCTGTCGAAGAATTGCAAGTTGTGAAAGTTACTAAAATGGCCACAAATATAAATATTTTTCTTAATAATGATTCCAAGTGGAGAATCGAATAGTTGAATGATCCAACAATTTATTGATCAAGTTGATGATTCAGAAATCATATATTTTGTTAGGAACTTGAAGTTCATAATCGAGTCACTTCTCGAAACGTTTAATGTCAGAAGAACAATTAATTTTGTTGTGCTTCGCACAGTTCTTCGATGCTATGCTCAATGGTCAAATACTTTTCAGATGTTGTTATTAATATGTGTACATAATTTGTGTTGATTCAGAGATAATAATATTTTTTGACAATATTTTTTTGAAACTGGAAAAATAAGTGAAAGTTAAAAATCCTATGAACAATTATTCTACGAGTGTTAATATTATGTAAAAATTCAACCAGTGAACTACAGTATTTCCAGTAAAGACAATTAAATTTGAACTGGATTTAATCATACATAATGGATATAATTTTGGAACACAGTCTACAGGACTGATAATCAGACTTGTGTTTCCAAAGATAATTGTCCAATGTGTTGGAAAATTTCTGTACATTGTGTAAATAGTAATGTGGGTCGCCACACGTGAATGATGCTGCTTTGAGCATTTTTTTTGCAGTCAATTTTAAATTCAAAATAAAATGAGACAATTTTACATGATGTGTTATGCCCAGTTGAATCTCCTTCTATCCTTATTGTTGCATTGAGCCAAAAATCAGTAAAGCATTTTTTTCATTTGATGTCGTTTTTGCGATTAGCTTTGACCCGTCTGGCGCCCCGGGATATTTTGACTCTCGTGCTGACTGATTCTTGGTAAAATGCATATGTGGTCGTGCGGACTCCGGTCTAAACGGGCACATAAAATAAGATAGAGAGAGAAATGGCTTCGAACGTGGGGCTCGAGTTAGACACGGTCAATCGCATGCCGATTTGAATTGTGATAATTTTTATATAGATATTTTGGGAGTTGAGAGATGTCCGGTTTGGATGAATAAATTAGTAGGAAACCCAATTAGTGGGGAAAATTAAAAATTTAACTGGGTTAATAATTAGAATGGGTTTGATTATTTTTGATAATGGCTTAACCATTAGGGCGTCAAGTAAATTCAGTAGTAAACGTTCGATGACTGGACATACGCATTATTAGAATCCAGGTGGAGGATATTTGAGAACTTGCATATTTTTTGTGATATTGTGGTAAATGTAATTCGTAAAAGTAGAGGATTTTGTTTTTCCATCACGTCGACATTAGGACAAATCTCATTTTATTAGAGTGTTCCAATTAGCTATTCATATTTCTTGTTCTAGTTATAAGCTTGTGTCTGCCGACATGTATACCCCTAAGTTTTGAATAATAATTGAAAATTATGGAAGAGATGATGAGGATGATGAGGAGTTTGGAAGAGAGTTCCAAAGAGGCTGGACGGCGTGTAGCCGCCATTATGAAAGAAAATACAGAGGCTTTGGAAAAGAAACTTAAAGAAAATTCTGATTCTTTAGAAAATAAACTTAAAGAAAATTCTGATTCTTTAGAAAATAAACTTAAAGAAAGTTTAAATGAGAAACTTAAAGAAAATTCTGATTCTTTAGAAAATAAACTTAAAGAAAGTTTAAATGATAAACTTAAAGAAAATTCTGATTCTTTAGAAAATAAACTTAAAGAAAGTTCTGATTCTTTAAAAGATAACTTGAAAGAAAATTTAAATAGTAAATTTAATTCTATGGAAAATAAATTTAAAGAGAATTCCGAAATTTTGAAAATGTCACTTGAGAGTAAAATGACTAAATTATGCGAAAAAACACATGAACTCGAAACTTCATTAGCCACTAACGCAAGTTTAATGGACGATAAATTTCGCGATGCCGATCTAAGATCCCAAAGCTTAGCTGATAGGATAGAACATGGTCTTAGGAAAGTAGGTGAAGACATGATCAACCTAGAAGTCAGAGTAAAGAAAGAGAGCAATGAGATGGCAATTCTAGTTGTTCAACGTTTGACAGAACAATTCAAAGAACTCGTAATGGGAGAAATAAGAGAAGGTGTGATTAATGAATTACAAACTGAAATTAAAACCACAGTTATCGATGGAATTAAAGACACACTCAAGCTGGAGAACCAAGAGGGAGTCAAGGAAATTAGGGAATCTTTGTCATCCCATATTCAAGTAATTTCCAAAGATATCCAAGCAACTCAGAAGGACATATCAGATATGACAGGGTCGTTGAAAAGTCACGAGGCTGTTATGAACCAGATATCCACTGATGTCAAGGAGAACTGTAAGGAAACCGAAGCAATTAAAAAATGGCAGAAGAAAACCATAAGGAAATTGAGGCTATGAAAACCCAAATCAAGGACGAGAAACAGTCTGGCCATCTGTTGAAAATGCCAAGTATAAGGGGAGAAGAACAGATACAGATAACCTAGGAGCAGCTAGAGAAACTGATAGTCAAAGACAGGATGAGGTCAGGACAGTATTTCAATCCAACCCCTTAACTGTATTCAAGAATGTAGAGGATAAGCCTTCTAAATTTTCAGGGCGAGATTCTGTGACACCCGTAGAATTCTTGAGAGAAGCAGGTGATTACCTAAAAGATTCCAAAATCCCTAAGGAAAGACAGATCCGAGTGATAGGGAAATTTTTGGAAGGTCCCGCACTCCTTTGGTTTAGAGCTTTTAGGTCCACTCTCACCAATTTTGAGGAGTTTTCCCGTGGGTTATTAAAAAAGTTTTGGTCCCCGGAAACCCAACAGCAAGTCAGAGCAGAATTATATTCAAAGAGATTCTCGACGTCACAACCTACTCGATACTCTACGTACTTTTCTGGACAGCTTTCTAAACTACAACATTTAGATCCGCCGATGCCAGATAATGAATTAATTACCGCATTAATACGTCAGTTTCCAGCAGACGTCCAAAGAACTTTGATCGCTGCTGACATTTATAATATGGAGCAATTTGACGAGGTATTGCAGAAACTTGATCACACGAACGCTCAATTCTTCCATCAGAAGGGAGGAAAGAATAACAACGCTGTGTACGCTGTTATGGCCGACAGTTATTCCCAAACACCTCGAGAGATTCGAGAGGGGCGAGAGGAGAAAACGCCGAGGGAAGAGCCCGATAAAAGAGGATGGAATCAGTACAATAACCGATACAGTCACAAGCCTTATGCGAGACCGGATGGTGGATATCGATATAATACTCGATGGAGAAGGCCAAGGGATAATCAAGGAAGGTACCATGAAAGAAGGTACTATGGTAGAAACAATAACTACAATAACAGAGGGAATGTGACTCGTCAGTCCAATGAAGGGTTCAATAAGGAGACGAGGAAGAACTTAGAAGAAAGACACCAAGAAAACTTGCAGTTCTTGGAACAGAAACTCAATGAACCAGGTCCATCGGGAACACAACAATCCCGGGGGAATGGAGAAAAAAAACTTCGAATTCACAGTAGAAGATAGAATTTTAAACACTTTCACTTCCAGGATTATTAAATGGCAAGCAGAGGATGATGACTTAATTCAACATAATGACGAACGGAAAGAAATGGGTACAAGAATTAAAATGCCAATCATATCATGCGAAGTATTCGGTATGCCTGTCGATACTTTAATTGATAATGGGGCTATGCTTTGTCTTGTGAGCGAGAAGCTTTATATTCTGTGGAAGCTCAAAGAGAATTTAGAGGAGATTCCAGTATCAGGAATTAAAATCCAAGGAATAAAACCCAACAAAATATATCTGTGTAAAACACAATTATACTTATGTGTTACGATTGGAGGACATGATTTCCGACATGTGTTTGTAGTAATAAAGGACATGGCTTTTGACATGATATTGGGAGCGGATTTCATTCAGAAATATCAAGCAGTGATAGACATGAAGACAGAGACGATCAGATTCAAGAATACCGAAGAGATAAACTTCGAGGGAAAAGAAGAGGAAGACATCGAGGGAGATGCTCAATGGTCTCTGATTTTTCGGGAAGCTGAAGGAAGAGAAGTCTACACTGAGAAGGAGTCCCCAGAACTAGGTAAAATTTTGGAAGAGTATCACGATATTTTTGATATTAAACCTGGTGAAATTAAAGATTTTGAATATCGTATTCGTGTAAATGATGATGCACCTTTCCATGCTAAATTGTATCCGGTAGCGGAAAAGCATCGAGAAAGGGTAAAAGTGCTTATCAAAGAGATGGAAAGCAACAATGTGATTGAAAAGTACACTACCTCTTATGTCAATCCATTAGCAGTAGTGTCTAAGCCAGATGGAAGTCTGAGACTATGTTTAGACGCGCGAAATTTGAATTCAAGATTGCTGCCAGAGTATGACAGACCACCAATCATTAGGGAACTGTTAAGGAAATTCCAAGGCAAGGTCTGGTTCTCTAACATTGATCTCACTTCGTCCTACTACCACATTAGGCTTAGTGAAGATTCTAAAAAGTATACAGGATTTATGTTTGACCAGCAGACATATGTATTCCGCCGTCTACCATTTGGAGTCAAAACATCTGGATCTGTTTTGATCAGAGCACGGGAACAAAACTTGAGTCCTGAAGTAAAAGAGATAGCAATTCGTTACATAGATGATATCTTAATTGCATCTGAGACTAAGGATGAACATTTATTACATCTTCAGATGTTATTCGCAGATTTGAGAAAAGCGAACTTTAAAGTAAACCTTCGAAAATGTCAGTTCTTTCGGAAGGAAATAAAATTTTTGGGCCACGTTTTGGATGGTGAAGGATACCGTCCCAATGAGACAAAGATACAGGTGATTGCAAATTTCCCCAGACCTACTAGAGTGAAGAATGTCCGCAGTTTTCTCGGGACATGCCAATTCTTTGCAGGGCATTGTCCAAGCTTCACCAAGACGGTTGCTCCATTGCAGGAATTATTAAAAAAAGGAAACAAATGGAAATGGAATGAAGATTGTGAACAATCATTTCAAGATGCCAAGAGGTTATTGGTAAACAGCGTGAAATTAGAGTATCCTGACTTTACCAAGAATTTCATCATAGAATCCGATGCATCCACCGTAGGGATTGGAGCTATTCTTCTTCAAGAAGATGACGATCACAAGAGACGTTACCTGGCGTTCATAAGCAGGAAACTTCGTCCATCAGAAAGGAATTATTACACCACAGAGTTAGAAGCACTTGCTGTAATCTTCGCGTTGGAGTCGTGGAAGAAAATGTTAATTGGACATTCAGTAATTGTGAGGACTGATCACCATGCATTGGAGTTTATCTTGAGAACAAACTTTGCCAGTGATAGGATAACTAGATGGTCACTTTTTATTCAACAATTCGACCTAGTTATTGAACACACTCCTGGAAAGTTGAACATTGGAGCCGATTTATTGAGTAGAGCAGTGGAGTCTACATCTAAGGTTTTTCAAGTTAACCTGACGCAGGAGGATGAAGATACCTTGAGAAGTTTAAGATTGTTGCATTTATCCCAGAGGAGAGACCGACGTTTTAGAAACATTTTTCGTTTCCTACAGGGAGACATGGATCCAAATGATGATGATATTGTGGAAGTAAACAACAATGGAAGCTATGAAATCGCCAATACACGAACTGGTAACATCGTGGGAACTTATAATGCAGCGAATTTGAAGATTTACTATTCAAGAACCAGATGATTTAATGTGTAGATAGGAAAAATATTTTTTTTTTCAATTTTTATTTTTTGCTAGGTGTGGGGTGGATGTGCCCAACTCTAGGAATGGGTATTCCAAGATTCAGACACCTAGATATCAAGGGAAAGGCTACAGCCGCTTTTGAAAGTTGAGATATTTGAATATCGCGCTCCAGTACTTCTAGAAGGGAATGGAAATTTTATGCAGCCAAGAGCATGTCAAGTGACGTAGCGAGTAGTAGCAGAGGTCGAGACTATTTGTTGATTAAATAGTTAGCCATGGAGTAGAGACTTGAGACTTGGATCAGATTACTGGCACGGCCAAATGAAAGAGAATGCACTTAGTATCAAGTAAATCGGACCAGGGATACCAGAGATATAAGGATTTCTAGATTTCAGCGTGATTCAGCGTGGACCTGACCGTTTTGAATAAAAGCCGGCCGGCCCAAGCAACATCAGCTCACTTCGAACCAAGCTTTTGCATGACAAGGTGCTGCCACGTTGAGCCAAGGCACATGGTTGCCGGATCTACGCAGAAGATATCTTTAAATTGTGATAGTCACAAAAGTGCTGCGATACATGTGGAACATAGTAAGTTTCCGGCAGAGAGAATCACTAAGGTGATTGTTATTTTTCTACGGACACTGGTGAAATATTTTATTTCTATATGGACATATGCTAGACTTTGTCTAGAAAGTACTTTGTCACAGTCCAGTAATAATAATTTAATACTTGGATATTTTAATCCAATTAGTCAGTTTCATAAATTGTAACTTGATAACCACTCCGATCGTTCAGTATATTGAAGGCCAGTCTATCACGGTGTTGTTCATTAGCCGACGAAGGGAAACTATATGCTGCTTCGCGCATGATAGATGGTGATAAGCCATGCCCAGGGAACGATCTTCAGAACAGCCGTTGATTGGTTTAGACTGTCAGTGTTTTCTTGTACTGAATAGATTACCGTGAGTTATGTTACAACTGACATATTTGAGAATAGATCACTTGGATCTGACCCCATTTAAGCGAAATGCTATGGACTTAATAGAAGTCAATATTAAAATGGATCAGCAGTTACTTCAAACTTCAAGAAATATTTCCACTATGTCGTGTTAGACAGATTGTGGGTATATAATGGCGGCCGATACAAGGAATATACGTGCGTGTCCGATAGGGCATGTATCTGGATAAATCTGGTACAGACCAGGTTCACTACGCTTCAAGACCAACGAGAAATGTAAGCCACTTTTGACTTTATATTATGCCTAGCTAATTGGAACAAACTCTTTTTCTGCAGATGACCAACACATTTGTTTTTCTTCGTATTTAAATCTTGCAATGATTTACGCAAGACATACCGTATTAGAGTTATTCTGAGTATTTTCAGCACTCAGAACAGTTTAGGATCGATGACCGAGCATAACGAACATTTATTTGAATGTTTCATATTTTTTGATAATCACGGTAATCAGCCGATGTAATTGTAAAAGTTAATAATTATTTTTGTTGAGAAATGGATATTTTATCCATATTCGAAGAATCGAACATGTGGATTCTCACATAATGAAATAATAATTAAATATATTTAAAATAATATAACTAATAATAATAATAATCCACTAATAATAATAATAATGACTTTCATAACTTTTCTAAGTAATTCTTGGATCTTATATTTTCTATTAATCACATTTATTGAGAGAGAGCTTATGAAGTAGTTTAATCATTTCTAGTTTGGAACAGGTGATTTTCCGAAGGAGAGTGGTTAGCGCAAGCCCGCATTCAACCAACATTACAGTTCTGGTTGAACAGTTAATATTTGCAATGAGCAAAGTATATTTTTCAGATAACACGGAGAGGCATGAAACGGGAAGCAAATGATATTTGTATCAATTAGGATATTTTTGTATTTATATAAAATCATGACGTAAATACACATTCGAAAGTGAAGTAAAGATTATCATAAGTGTGGTAACTTCACGGGTTGAACTGAATGGTAAAATAAAATAAACTTGTAAGTTTATTAATCTTCCAGTGTTGATAACAAGCAGAGGCTTGATTTATTGTATAAATTTTGGGAAGAAAATTTATGTGTGTGGAGTAGTTGAAATGCCATTCCCAGGTGCGCATGTTTAAGTCGCAGGAATGAGGAGGTTTTTATTTGAGCGTCAATCAAATAGCAGGTTCGATGACTCAGTGTTAAAGAAGGAGTATTGGAACTACACATTGCGTCGTATGAATGACCCAAAGGTTATTTCATAAAAACCATCAGTTCTTATTTCAACCTTGTTTACGGATTCCATTAAGACTTTGATTTTGCTAGAACCCGGATTTGTCATGATAGTATTTTATTCTTCTTCAGAGGAAGACCTTTGCCGTTGTTGTTGGAATATTGTGTTCTTATAATAATAATAGAATGGGCCACTGCCAATTAAAAATAATTCTATAACCACGAATAATTTGAAGGATGTTTTCAATCCTAGTGCCATGAACTAAATGAATTTATTATGAAGCTACAATTCTTATTTTCGCATTCTGTCGAAGAATTGCAAGTTGTGAAAGTTACTAAATTGGCCACAAATATAAATATTTTTCTTAATAATGATTCCAAGTGGAGAATCGAATAGTTGAATGATCCAACAATTTATTGATCAAGTTGATGATTCAGAAATCATATATTTTGTTAGGAACTTGAAGTTCATAATCGAGTCACTTCTCGAAACGTTTAATGTCAGAAGAACAATTAATTTTGTTGTGCTTCGCACAGTTCTTCGATGCTATGCTCAATGGTCAAATACTTTTCAGATGTTGTTATTAATATGTGTACATAATTTGTGTTGATTCAGAGATAATAATATTTTTTGACAATATTTTTTTGAAACTGGAAAAATAAGTGAAAGTTAAAAATCCTATGAACAATTATTCTACGAGTGTTAATATTATGTAAAAATTCAACCAGTGAACTACAGTATTTCCAGTAAAGACAATTAAATTTGAACTGGATTTAATCATAAATAATGGATATAATTTTGGAACACAGTCTACAGGACTGATAATCAGACTTGTGTTTCCAAAGATAATTGTCCAATGTGTTGGAAAATTTCTGTACATTGTGTAAATAGTAATGTGGGTCGCCACACGTGAATGATGCTGCTTTGAGCATTTTTTTTCAGTCAATTTTAAATTCAAAATAAAATGAGATAATTTTACATGATGTGTTATGCCCAGTTGAATCTCCTTCTATCCTTATTGTTGCATTGAGCCAAAAATCAGTAAAGCATTTTTTTCATTTGATGTCGTTTTTGCGATTAGCATTAACCCATCTGGCGCCCCGGGATATTTTGACTCTCGTGCTGACTGATTCTTGGTAAAATGCATATGTGGTCGTGCGGACTCCAGTCTAAACGGGCACAGTACAGTTACAGTGGTTGAAAAAACCTTTTCGAAAGAAAACCCCTTATGAACATTTACTTATTTTTTTATCGTACCGTATGGCTTTTAGTGCCGGGAGTGTCCGAGGACATGTTCGGCTCGCCTGAGTCTGTAGCTGCTTCCAGCGGACACCCTTAGGGTGAGCTACAAGTTCCGTTCAATTTCAAGTAGTTCCAACTCTCGCCACCAGATATCAATGACACCTAGTGAAGGAAGGAAGGAAGCTTGTAGTTTAACGTGATCGTTAATCTCGAGATCATGAGCCACGGGACCTCCTATTTACGTGGAATCCGAACCACAGGACATCGCATTTCACTTCGAAAAATCTCACATGCATTAACCGGGAATCGAACCCGGACTGCCTTGGAGAGAGGCATTCAGCTAGACCGCTGAGCCACCACGCCCCTAAAATACCTAGTGATGAATGTTGGAACTTTGATAGAGCGTTTCGACGAAATTTAACCTAACAATTTAGCTTTACACAAGTTCAGCCTATGGAAGGATCTTTTGAATGCCATATATCTATGATATGGGACCGCCGGCTTTACTTCCCCTCTTAATTAAACGTTTAAATTATACCTAGTGAAGGAAGGAAGGAAGCTTCTAGATTAACGTGATCGTTAATCTCGAGAAGGAAGGTATACTGAAAGATTTTTAACGCTCTTAAAAATCCTATGACTTCGGCAGGGTTTGAACCCGCTATCTTGGGAAAAGCAGTTCAGCATGCTACCAAATACGCCACCGAAGCCACTTGAACCTTTACTAATTGAAGTGGATTATTTCAACAACAAATCTGCAGTACCAAGCACAAGCTCAGCCTCAGAACCAAAATCAAGTTCTTTCAGTGAATTCCTACAACAACTTCCGCAGCCTATTTTGGCCTCAACTCCTGTTTTTATGGATAAATATATAGAATACATATATGTGGATACATATATGGCTAAAACAATATTTATATAAGCGTTGCATTTTGAATATGTTTTTAAAAGGGGTTGTTGTTTGAGTCTTCAGTCTTTTGACTGGTTTGATGCAGCACTCCATGCCTCCCTGTCCTGAGCTAATCGTTCCATCTCTACATAGCTCCGACACCCTACATCGGAGGCAATCTGTTTAACATATTCTAACCTTGGTCTACCCCTACAGTTTTTGTCCTCGACCCTTCCTTCCATAACTAAGCTTGCTATTCCTGGGTGTCTTAGTATGTGTCCTACCAACCTATCTCTTCTCTTCATTAGCAGTCGCCAGAAACATCTCTCCTCTCCCACTCGTCTTAATACCTCTTTGTTTGTAACCCTATCTACCCATCTGATCTTCATCATTCTCCTGTAACACCACATTTCAAATGCTTCAATTCTCCTCTTTTCTGCTGCACCAATAGTCCAAGTTTCACTTCCATAGAGCGCCACGCTCCAGACAAAGGCTTTCAAAAACGACTTCCTAATACCTAAATCTATATTCGATGTCAGCAGATTCCTTTTTTGTAGAAATGCTTTCTTTGCCTGAGCCAACCTACTTTTAATATCCTCTTTGCTTCGTCCATCACTGGTTATTCTGCTTCCTAAGTAACTGAAGTCTCGTACTTCCTTCAGCTTTTCACCTGCCAATTTGATCTCCATAGAGGTTTCTGATTTATTTCGGCTGCATTCCCGTATTTTTGTTTTACATTTATTTATTTTCATCATGAATTCTTTCCGTAAGACGGAGACCATACCATTCAAAAACTCATTCAAATCCTCAGGATTGTCGGCCAAGATGACGATGTCATCAGCAAATCTCAGAGTTGAAATTATTTCTCCTTGAATCTTCACTCCCACTTTAAATTTTTCTCTAATTTCCTTCATTGCTTGTTCAATGTAAAGATTGAAAAGTATGGGTGATAAGTTGCAGCCTTGCCTTACACCTTTCTGAATACCAGCTTCTCTCTCATGTCCTTCAACTCGAATGACTGCTGTCTGGTTTCTGTACAGAATGTATATCACCCTCCTATCCCTGTACTTTATTCCAATTGATTTCAAAATGTCAAACAATTTAGTCCAATCAACGTTATCAAAAGCCTTTTCTAAGTCTACAAAAGCCATGAACGTTCTCTTATCTTTCCTTATTCTACCTTCTAAAATCAGCCTAAGACTTAGTACAGCTTCCCTTGTTCCTACATTTCTCCTGAAACCAAACTGGTCTTCAGCCAACTCCGTTTCTATCTGGCTTTCAATCCTCTTGTAAATTATTCTAGACAGGATCTTTGAAGCATGAGTAATCAAGCTGATTGTACGGTAATCTTCACATCTGTCAGCTCCCACTTTCTTTGGTATAGGGATGATTACATTCTTCTTGAAATCAGGGGGTACCTCACCTGTCTCATAAATCCTACACACCAAGTGAAATAACCTGATCAGACCTTCATCTCCTATGCAGCGTAGCAACTCAATCGGTATATTATCTATGCCTGGTGCTTTGTTCCTGCTTAAGTCTTCCAAAGCTCTATCAAATTCTGATCTCAATATTAAATCTCCTTTCGCATCCTCATCAATTTCCTCCTCCCTTTCCATTACATGATTCTCAATCTCCTTTCCCTTATACAAACTCTCTCTGTAAGCTTTCCATCTCTCAACCTTTTCTTCCCTATCTGTTAGAGGCTTTCCATTTGTGTCCTTAATATTACAGCTCTTAGTCTTCTTTTCCCCAAAAGTATTCTTAATCCTTCGATAAGCTGTGTCTACTTTTCCTAATTTCAGACAATTTTCTATACCTGCACATTTCTCTTTCAACCATTCTTCTTTCGCTTCCTTGCACTTCTTGTTAACCTCATTTCTCAGACGTCTGTATTCTGCTTTCCCCTTTTCATCTCTTGGATTCTTGTGTTTCCGCCTTTCATCCATCAATTCTAGTATATCCTGAGTGATCCACGGTTTTCTACCTATTCTTTCTTTCCTACCAATGTTTTCTTCTGCGGATTTTGTTATTTCATTCTTCAAAAGTGCCCATTCGTCTGCAATTGAAGTTTGTTTAGGGTTTTTCATTAGTCCTTCCTTTATACTCTTCTTGAATCTTTCGTTTACATCCTTCTCTTTCAGTCTGTCTATTGCCCACCTTTTTGGCTTTTGACTTTTCTTCAGTTTCTTCAACTTTAATCTGCATTTCATTACAACCAGATTGTGATCAGAGTTTATGTCAGCACCAGGATATGTTTTACAATCCAAAATCTGGTTTCGAAACCTCTGCTTGACCATAATGAAGTCGATTTGGTAACGCCCTGTATCTCCTGGTCTCATCCATGTGTATATTCTTCTATTGTGGTTATTGAATAAGGTGTTAGCTATGACCAATTCATGCTCGGTGCAGAATTCTACCAGCCTGCTTCCTCGATCATTCCTTTCACCTAATCTGAAATCTCCTACTATCTTCCCTTCTCTCCCTTTTCCTACCACAGCATTCAAATCTCCCTTTACTATAACATTTTCATCACCCTTGATATACCTCAGAATTTCGTCTATTTCTTCGTAGACCTTTTCAACATCCTCATCATCAGCTTGACTGGTAGGCATATAGACTTGTACCACTGTAGTGCAGATAGGTTTAGTATTGATTTTTGCTACAATAATCCGTTCACTATATTGCTCATAATATTCCACCCGCTGTCCAAGTTTCCTACTCAATATGAGGCCAACCCCTGCTTGGCCATTGTTTGATTTAGTGCTAATGACCCTATAGTCTCCTGACCAAAAGTCCTGTTCTTCCTGCCAGCGCATTTCACTAATCCCAACCAAATCCAACCTCAACATATCCATTTCCCTTTCTATGTTTTCTAACCTTCCACTTCCTAGCAGACTTCTAACATGCCACGCTCCGATCCGTAGAATGTCAGATTTCCTCTTTGTCACTTCTGTGATGTTAACCCCCTCTCGAGTAGTCCCCACCCGGAGATCCGAACGGGGGACTAGTTTACCTCCGGATTGAAATTTTACAAGGGAGGAGGCCATCATCACATGTAATTATGCATAGAGAGGTGCATATCCTCGGGAATAGCATACGGCTGTAGTTTCCCGTTGCTTTCAGCCGTGCAGCAGGACGCAGTGTAGCCATTATTGGCTTATATTATCAATATCTTAACCGTCTATAAGACTAGTAAAGAATTGATTTATTCTGAAAGGCTGTACTCCCTTTCAGAATAAGTAAAGAGCAATTCTACTAACAAAAATACTAACCTTCTACCGTACTAACAATTAAATACCAAAACTCTACTAACAAAAAACTTAAGTTCCACCAACAACAAATACTACCACTAAAACAGTCTGTCAACAGGCACACTCACATGCACCCTCACATATCACAGTCTACTGAAACAATGAACTATAACTAATAAACAATGCAACTGCTACCAGACACACTCACACACCACAGTCTAATAGAACAATGACATATATCTAATAGACTAACTACCTACTTACAACTAAAACTAACTACATACTTACTGTACTTTTATTTGAATTGACAATATTTACAAAATGCAATTTAGATAGCAAATACTTACAAAATGTAATTTAGATTCAAAATTGTCACAAAATGCAATTTAAGGGGGACGTATGCAAAATTGCACTAAGTGAGAAATGGTTTCATTTCGGCTGTATTAAGGTAAATAAGGAGGATTGTGTAGTCGGGAATTGGTTTTTGACGTTTGTAACAGTGTTTTATACGAGTGTATTCATAAGAGAATCTGCGTCTGATACTAGATCGTTCAGTCCATAACATTTCGTATACTGGCGAGGCGAGCAGCAAATTTATGTGAAGTGAGACGAACATTATTAGCACCGTATTGAAGCCATTGATATTTACTAAGCTGCGTGTGAACATTGAGGCAACTCATATCAGTGAGATATCAACTCTACAGATATTCACAATGAACATTAACATGAAATGGAACGGAAGGCAGAATTATCAGTATACGAAAGCTGCAGAGATGGCGTATTGTAATTTCTTAACTTGGTGTTATTTTATGTTGGTGGTCTGTTGTTCACTCGTGTTTTTGCCTAGCCTCGTGGTCGGAGTAACGGTAAGGTATCTAGCCGTTTGCAAACTTACACACTAATGTAATTAAGGGAATTGCATTGCGTCTTACAGCAATAGATGGACCCCTGAGAATCTGTTGCCATAGTTACCGGCTTGCATTCGTTCATTGGTTTATTAAATGAAATTAGTTTTCTGGGAATATCTCAAAAACGGTTGGTTTTAGGGCCTTAAAATGTGGTCCCGAGTTTTGTCTCTCACATTGAGGGGATGAAAATAAGCTTCGTCTCGTCTTTCTACGCCTATTTCAGCGTGTATTTTAAGGGGGTAGGCCCCCTTTTATGAGAGGTATGGAGAAGAGTTACATCAATGATTAGTGTCGTGCCTCTGATGGATATCTGTACCAAATTTTACGTTGATACATCCAGCCGTTCTCGAGTTATAAGGGAACAAAATTGTCCACAGACAAACAGACAGACAAAAAATATATTTTCGCGCGCATACATCATAAAACAGTCTGAAACGCGTAAAATAACTCAAATTTCCGTAGAAATTCAGAAAAAAACTTTCATTTTTTATTTATACACCGCTCGGTGTTGACCGTGTTTTATTGCAAAAATTTAGATTTTACTCGCTAACCGTTGGAGATACACGAAAATTGATAAGGACCTCGGATAGGAAATTACATTTTAAAGCGCGTATGTGCCATCAAAGGCTTGATATTTCTTAGCGTTCTCTTTTTATTTGAAATGGAAATATGAAATTTTGAAACCAAGTCGTCACTAAAATGGTCGCCATTTTTTAATAGTGCAAAATATCGAAATCAACAGTATCCTATATGTAAACCTGGTAAATCAGCTACATCCATGCAAAATTTCATTTAAATCGGACCAGTGGTTCTTGCGTTATTGAGTAACACACAGACAGACACACACCATCTCATTTTTATATATTGGTATGATTTATTGGGAGATCTAAAAAATCATCTTTGGCCACGATTGTGAAAAGTTATCCTTGTTGCGTATTCATAATTATGGATTCAGGCTCATCCGAAAGGAAATCCTGGATACGCGTCTGCATTACACTGTTGCAACGAATGGGGTTGCGATAAGAATGTCAACACTTGCGGAAGGTCTGTCGCACTCACAGGAGGTTCTCAAATTATAAACCAAGGTGCATCGCCCCCTGTAATATTACCGAAGGGGCCTTGCTCTCAGATAATTTCCAGTACATGTTCTTCATTTTTAAATAACGTAAAATTGTTTGAAAGATTTAACCGAGTCGAAGGTAATGATTGATTAGTAGGACACTGCACTTCGCCATAAAAAAAAAAAAAAAAAAAAGAAGGTACGATATAACTGGCCTACTGTGCCCGTCTGTCCACCTGGAATGGACAGGTGACCACATGCGAGGCAGCATATACGCAGTGTCAGCACGAGATTTATCTCAGGGCGTTCTGGGCTGCATCCATGCTCCCCGTAAAGGAAAAGGAAAGACGTCACAACACAGAACATAAGTAAAGACACATGTTGAGATAAAACCAATTCACCAATAATTTATTCACTAAATTTACAGGGGTAAATGCCCAAAATGCCTGGGCATTTATGGGTTTTGGGCATTTGCCCGAGCATTTATCCTGGGCATTTGCCCCGACTTATAAATGCCTAGACATTTTACAACACTAGGTCTAATCCTACAAAAATTGGGCATCAGGAAAGAAAAAGACAAGAGCCAATTAAGGCAGGGAAATGAAAGACATCCCAGGCCTCCGACACCCTAATAACGTTGGGGTAAGAGTTGACATGAAAGATATAAGAGAGGAGCTCAGCTCAAGGAAATTCAGCTGGGATCCCATAGTCGCCAACCCACATCCCACTAGTTGTAACCAATTTGATAATTTATGTGATCTGAAGCTCTCAGGAAGAAAATGAAGACTACACGCAGCAGAGCGATCAGAAGGTAACCATTTGCTTCCTCTTTTGTCACCTTCTCTGGAAATTCCACGTAACCACTTCTCACGCAATGGTTGGTTGGTTCTTAAGTTTAGGGGCTGCGACAACGCGGTCATGTAGCCCCGTGTACTTTGGGTGTGTGTAGAATCTGTCTGATAACCGGTGTTAAATGTGATGACTGTATTAGTGTGTGTTATCTGTTTTTAATTTAAGTACTGCAACTTAGAATTTTTCAAATAGTTCCTACTTTTGCCGCCAAGCGCCACCGTCAACGATTACTAGGCCAAGTTCATAACTTAGCTACTAGACACCACCGCAGTCGGCTCTTGGCAACGAACATAGAAACCTAAGAGCGTTGTTTACATTCTTAACCTATCCAATTTAGCTTCACACAGGTGCAATTAGTGGAAAGTTCTTTAACATGCCATAAATCTATGACATGGGACCGCCGGCTTTACTTCCCCTCCGAAGGAAGGCATACTGAGGGATTTTAACGCTCTTAAAAATCCGACGGCTTCGGCCGGGTTTGAACCTGCTATCTTGGGCATAGAAGCTCAGCATGCTACCAACTACGCCACCGAAGCCGACCCTTCTCACGCAATGAATTGACCGATTGAATCTCATGATTCTAACTTGCCCAGTTCTGATTTACAAAAGGGCACGCAGCAGTACAACATTATAAAATCATTCAGAATACATTCCAACTTCGCCATTAACATGAATACAAAACTCATATCTGCCACAGTGAATTGGTGCTGCTTCCTAGCGCACCAGGAGGGAAGCTATCCAGTGGCTGCTTCAGACCACTTCAGACTCAGGCTGACTCAGTCCACACACTTCGTGACGTAGCGCGAAAAGGATGGAGAGGGGATAACTGGAGGTATTCGTTGTCATGGCAACGTAAATTACAAAGCGGGCGATTTTTGATGAGTCCTCATGAGTATCCGGTGCGCTCTACCGACAAGGAGAGGAACTACACACACATTGTCACGATGGCAAAACATTAGGTGCGAGGAGAGAGAACATAAGGGCCGATGAGGAGGGAGGGAGGGCGGCGTCCTTGAGTCCAATATCACCAGCCGCCTCTGACTGTAGGCTACATGCAGACCTAACATGTCAAATCAATCATGCCTACAAGACAACAAAAATGCTCTATGAAAAACTATTAAAACCCCATAATGGTAGTCAAAAATAATCTCAAACCACCGCCACTATTTCGCGAAGGTGCAAAAAAATCTTAATAAAGTACAGCTATTCGTAATAGTTGCTACTGTTGTGATAAACCGCTACTGAGTGATACACCCCCGAAATATAACTATTTATCTTAATGTCTACAAGATAACGAGATTGCCAAAAAAAACACAATTGCACCCACAAATCTATAGAAGGCAGCACTAAAAATGGCTTATCTAATCCACAAGTCACCCACCCTTCACCAACATTAATATTTGTAATTTAAGTAACTTAGGTTATGTTAAATTGAGGTTAATGGCGGAATTGATTGCGGCTGTGTTGCGGGAAGGACCACATAAGTGCTCAGCCAATCAGGGACGTTTTGATTTTGATTGGAGACCATGCTCGGAAAATGTTTAGATCGTTTCGATTCACTCGCCTTCGTTAAGCCCCCACCCTAGGCCGTGGCAGCGAACAAAATGGCGGCTTAACGAACACGACGGGGTGCCATTATTAAAAGTTTGGGAGATAGAAACACAGCCTGTAAAGCCCGGTTCACAATAGCCCGGGAACGAGAACCAGAACGAGAAGGAAGTTGAAATGCACGCTACCTTATGGGTCGGTTCACAACCAATCTCCGGGAACGAGAAGCTAAAAGTAGCCCGGGAAGGCCAACGGGAAACATGGTCAAGTTTCATGTTTGACGTTCTCGGAGCTTCCCGGAGCCAATCAGAAACGTTGTACACGCACATGCGCAGTACGGAAGGAGTAGCCAGCGATGTAAACATAACCTATGAAAGGGCTTTCTAAACTTGCTTCTCTAAAGCGCACAATGTGTGTTTAATAAAGTTATTATAACCTTATTGTAACCCTCTGAAGCATTTCAGTTGTGTAATTGGTGTTTATTAGTGGGCGCTTGCTTATTGTTTTAATATTATTACGCTATAGCTGATTGCGCGCGCATGCACAAGTTCACGTTCCCGGGCTAATTGTGAACCGGGACCCCAGGAAGCTTCGCGTTTACGTTCTCGTTCTGGTTCTCGTTCCCGGGCCAATTGTGAACCAGCCTTAACACATGATACAGTCTATATATAAAAAAGGCAAAGAACATACATGTGACAAAAGACAAACGACATGTAGAGCGAGATTAGGAATTACGAAAAGTATTCATTCTCTTCAACAGGATTTAAAACTTTTCTTGCGGGCCATTGTTTTGTGGACCAATGTTTATCTCTTGCTCTACTGTCCCATTCACAAATAAAACATGGAAACTTAGTAAAACCCTTTTGTTGACCAAGGAACATGCAAACAACTTTTAAATCTCCACAGAGCATCCAATCGTGAGCTGAATAGTTGATTTTCTGTAAAATCGTGTCAAGATTTTCATATGTCTCCTTCATGTGGACTGAATGAGCAATAGGAAGTGAAGCGTGTTTCCATTGTGTAGAAGGACAGCTTTCAAACTAGTTTTTGATGAGTCTATAAAAAGCCTCAAATCTTCCTTATTATACTCAATACCGAATTCGTTCATTAGACCAACAATATCGTGACAGTAAACCAAATCCCCTTCCCTCTTGAAAAACTGAGAGAACTGTTTGTCTCTATATCTGTACTTGTAAATACATGTACCGCTTGCCACGGTGGGTGAGTGGTTATAGTGTCGGACTACCAACCCAAGATTGCAGGTTCACCCCTGGCCATGAAGGCGACAAAAATCACGATACTCTGTCATACGTTGTTGGCATGTTAAAGAACCCATTTGAATTCAGTAGGCCGTGTTCAATGGCAAAATTAATCTCGGGATTTTCCGCCAGCACAAAGTTCCTCCATTCTCTACTTGAAAGCGCTGTAGTGTCAAGGAGTTTAGATATCTAACCTCCTTGACTTTGATAGTGTTCAAAGGAACGACGAAATTCGACATGCAAGCTGCCCTCTGGGTGTCAATTAGCAAAGCTTGCACCAGGCACCCGAGGCCATACGATATTATTATTATTATTATTATTATTAATACATGTACCAGGAGCCTATAAATGTTTTTCTTTTAATCTTGAGCCAAGAAGTTCTGCTTTTTCCTTCGTCAAACCTAAATCTCACACTAAGTCATCTAGCCCAGTTTGCGTAAACAGCTGTGGTTGTAAACTTTCTGAAGAACATTGAAATTCATCATCATTTTCTGGTGCACTTCCATCAGATTCTGATTCACTGTCGTCAATACAACGAGGAGGCTCAGGAACAGGCAGTCCAGGACCATGTTCTACCGGACGGATAGTGGACGGAAGGCTTGGATAACCAATCACCTTCTTATTTTTAGAGTTATACCCAGAAACCTCAACAGTACAAAAATATCAGTCATTTGAATGATTATTTTGATCTCTCCATACCATAGGCACTGCAAATCTAAAAGCTTTCTTTTCTTTTTTAGACCACTTCTTAGATCCTCAACACAAACATAACAAACCTTGTGAGGAGCCCAACGTTTGTCTTGGTCACCAATTTTAACACCAAAATATGCAAAGTACACTTTCTTTTTTCAAAGTCAGTTATGTTTCTTTGATGTTTCTTAATCACAAAATCACCACATATATTACAAAACGCGTTAGGACAGTTTTTACAACCACGGCTAGCCATACTTAATGCACATAAGACAAAAAGTGAAAAGTGAGGTTATGTTTATTGGAATGAATCAACTGTTCAGCTGTTAGAGAAGAAGAAAAAGAATGTGACAGAAAAACAATGTTGCAGGTTCTATTTACCACTGCTGCCAACATACTAACATTTAATTTCTTTCTTTATTTTACTGTAATAAAATAAAAAACATGCAAAATGTATTTTTTTATATTTTAAATTAAAATTGTAAGAAACTGGAGGGTTATAGAGCAATTATAATATGATTTTCGGACTCAGAAGACCAAAAATCATAAAATAGAGCTAATTTTATAGTAAAAGTTTTTTTGTCGTTGGCCTGTGTAATCTTTATCCAGGCCAATGGTTTGCCTTTTATTTCATTTTTCATGTTGGCAACACGTGTCACGTGGGTATGACATAATTTCCGGTGTGATTGTAAAATGGCCGACCTTGTTCAAATGATCACGACCAATAATGCTTTATTTACGTTAAAAGTAATTATTTCTGGTGCAGCAGTGCCAATTGAGAATGTGAAACGACTCCCAACAACTCCGAGAAAGGTTTGTCAATACTATATTTTCAGTAATATACCTTGTTGAAAGTTACCGAAGGCTTGTTCTCCTGTTCTGTAGAATTAATCAAAGTATCATGAAGTTCTAGAATAACATCACCACATTTTTGTGTCAGTTCTACTCTCACAGTACCTATACCTTTCACTGGAACGCTGCTTTTACCCATATGAACGTAACCAGTTGTTGCTTGAAACATAATGAATTCTGACTTTTCTTTACATATGCGATCTGTACATGCATTGTCCAAGATCCACTCGTTATCACTCACTTTCATAGCTGCTAAACTCACTGCACTTATGCAAGCCAATACAGACTTATCACTACCGTACCTTCATCCTTAAAATTATCAGCTTTCTCTCTATTCTCGGTGCAGTTTCTAGCAATATGCCCACTACCACAGCTGAAACATTTCTTTTTTTTTATCACAGGCCAATCTCGAGAGATATGCCCCCACTTATCACACTTAAAACACATCCTATCATTGCTGAAGTTGTTATTCTGCTGCTCCGTTTGCTGTCTTGTTTGAAATGTTTGGTTATGTCCACCACGCAGGATTGTAGTTGGACGCCAATGCTCCCTGGACTGGTTTCGGCTTCTCTTGGATGTCCTCGTCTTCTTGACGTAATACCGCTTTCACTCTCTTAGTCGTCAGGTCCTTGTCACCTCCAAGGATCGCTATGGTGACACGATGTGAATCTGGTAGGCCAGCCAGGAATAGTCCAGCCAGCTGTTTGTCATTCAGTTCCAATCCGTAGCCTGCACTCGCAACCACTCGATTAAGTCCTTAAATTTCAGACGCATAATGGTGCATGGATTTATCCGGTGTTTTGGTAATGTTCATAATCTGCTTCATCACTTTTAAGCACTTGGTCAATGTGAAGGAAGTGTGAATTTCCTCCAAGGTCGTCCAAGCGTCCTTCGTGAACACGCATTCTACAATGTCCTCTACATACTCTCTCGACACATTTTTAGTAGGAAAGTGAGAGCCTTGCGGTTAGTTCGCGCTTGATCAACATTCAAATACTTGATTTCCCCTTCATTAAACCCAGGATCAATTGCGTTCCAACCGTTTTTGTCGATTAGTTCTGCTTTGGCAACTTCAGACCAAGAATAATACAGGGTCTTTATATTTGCTTGGCAATGACATTCTCACTCACGCGCTCCGCCAGTGACGGCTCAGTTACCGGCGACCGCGCGCGCATACGTACGGCAGAATACGGTGCTTAAAATCAGCATCTTGCATTTTTACTCACCATGTTTACAGTAGATGATGAAAATGTTCCCCATCCGCTGCCAAACATAATCGGCATCTCCCTGTGAAGTTTCCGGTTACTCCGGTTAATTTTGCTTCAGTAAGGAAATAACGACATTTGCGTATACTTTTATTGTTTATTGAACCAGTACGTTTGAATCTCTTTTAGCCAGTTATTTTATTGTCTGATTTATAGGAATGGGTCTCACTGGAAATTTTACTCGAAACTTTTGTCTTGTTCTAGTGCACGATTTCCTGCACTTTATGTACGTATTGTGCAGATATATACGTTCTGGTAACGAATATTTCACGTAAGGCATTACAGCACTACACACAATCACAATAAAACACTAAACAATACGATATACAGTGCACAGTAGCTTTATAAAACACCCAATTAGCTCGGAGCTCACACGTCTACCGCAGCAAGAGCGTGCGAATACGGCCGGAGTCCGCAACCGACAATCTGTAACAGCTGGCTCTTGGCCGGGAACCGGCGGCCAAGATAGATAGATTTTTATTAATTCCATTTGATCAAATACATGCATTCAATATATTTTTGATATAGGACACGTCAGAATTTACATCTATAAAATAAAAGAACTAACAGGTATATATTACTAATATTATAACTATTTAACTTATTATAATAGCAAATCTTAATAGATACAATCTTATTGCACAACTATTTACACCTCACTCTATTATCATAATATGAAAACTTAATTCTATAAATACAACAACATACAGCTAGGTATTACAATTAAATTAAAAAAGTAAAATATAATTATAGATTTCATCGCTCCTATACGCTAAGATATTCAACTACTGAGTAAAAACAATGGCACTGCAGATAAGCTTTCAACATTCTATCAAAGGTTTTTATTTTTGGGGCCAGTTTTATATACTGGGGTAGTTTATTGTATAATTTAACTCCAGTGTGAAAAGTTCCTTTTCCTTTTGATTTTGTATTGTGCTATGCCTATGAACATCATTGTTTGTTTTAAGAAAAACATCATTATTCATTAAATTCTTTTAAAAAAACATAATACTTTCAAAGTAACTTTTTAGCAGCTATTACTTATTTTCTAATTAGTCCTAATTTTCTAAAATTTTTGTGGTTGTGAATTGTTTTGTGTATTTATTGTAATTTGCCACCATGGACAGTGTCCACATTTGCAAATTAACCATGTATGTATGTAAGATATATATGCAGGGCAGTGGGAGAATGTTTAAATCTTTAAACAGAGGTCTACATGATTCTCTAGAGTTTACATTTGCCATAATTCTAATCGCTCTCTTTTGTATCCTAAACGTGCTTAGTACATCTGGCGACATACCCCAAAATAAGATCCCATATCTTAAGTATGAATGGAAATAAGCAAAATAAGTATTTCTTAATGTGTGCATGCTAGTGCAGGTTTTCAAAATACGTAACGCAAAGCACATCGAGTTCAGTTTAGTATTCAGATATTGTATATGTTTATTCCATTTCAAGTCTTGTTGTATCCATAGTCCTAAAAACTTGGTTTCTGATTTATTTTCTATTTGATGACCATTTAATGTTATATTGGGTTTCGCAGGATTCCTATTCTGTATAGTGTGGAAATTTAGACATACTGTTTTTTTATAGTTTATTATGAGGCGATTATCTTGTGACCATTTGGTTAACTCTCCTGTAACGGAGTCAGCAGACTGCTGTATGACCTGTTTAGTTTCACCTTTTATTACGAGTGTTGTATCGTCCGCAATCAAAATTTCCTTATGTGAATGAACTTTCTGTGTTATATCATTGATATATAGAAGAAAGAGTAGTGGGCCCAAAACCGATCCCTGGGGTATTCCAAATTCAATAATTCCCTCATTGGACAATGTTTCATTAAGTAATTGGGTTCCATCATCCTTGTGTCTCAAGCTTACTATTTGTTTACGCCTTGTTAAGTAAGACTCGATCCATTTATTAGCTAGACCTCTAATACCATATTGATTTACTTTGGTAAACAGGATTTTATGGTCAACAACATCAAATGCTTTCGATAAATCCAAGAATAGGCCAGTTACATGTTCCTTATTGTCAATTAATTTCAGTATACAATTACTACATTCGTAAATTGCTGTCTGTGTAGATTTTTCCGTTCTGAATCCATGTTGTGAGTTTGATAATATTTTATTTTTTTCTATGAAACTTATCAGTCTCTTATACATAATTTTTTCCACAATTTTTGCAATACCAGTTGGTAAGGTAATAGGACGTTAGTTATCTAATTCATCTTTTGAACCGTGTTTGTGCACTGGAATTACTTTTGATAACTTCAAAATATCCGGGTAAGTTCCTGAGAGAATTGAACTGTTTATTAAGTGCGTAAGTGGATTTATTATATTTTCTGCACATTTCTTTAAAATTGCATCAGGGATGCCATCAATGCCAGCACAGAATTTATTTTTTAGCTCTTTTATAACTATTCTTACCTCTTCACTTGTGACATGATTTATAAATAAAGAATCACTGCATATATTTATTTTATTATTAGAATTTAGTGTATTTACCTGTGATTTATTTAATAATTTTTGTGGAATTTCCAGAAAATAGTCATTAAAAGTGTTTGCTATTTCCTCTGGATTATTAATCACTTTATTATTTCTGGTCAGTGTAATGTTCCTTTGTATTTTAGCAGATTTTCCAGTTTCTTTCTTTATCACGGACCACATAGCCCTGTTTTTATTAGATGATTGGGAAATAAAATTATAATTATGCATTTTCTTTGCTAGACCGGAATCGCCTTGCCAAGCAAAAATAAAGACCCTGTAGTTCGAAAAACAAAGTTTGTCCATTCGTTCCTTGTATTCTTCCGACATTTTGAATCAACTGCTCACAACTCGACAACACTTTTGTCACTTCACGAAATTTAACACTGCTCAAACTTATTCACTTTTCTCTCTTCTTTTCTATTCTCTTTATATTTAGTGCATATACGAGAAAGTATATGTGGCACGATAGACGCAATCATTGCTGTGCGCCAGCTGATGGAGAAATTCCGAGAGAAGAGGAGGCCACTACATCTTGCTTTCCTTGACCTCGAGAAGGCATTTGATCGAGTACCACACCAGATGATTTGGTACTGCGCCAGAATTTATTTAAGGCCATTACCAAAGAACCAATCTGGATATGAACCAAGAGTGGATGAAAATCTTTTATTCATTAAAAATTCGAGAAATATGGGAAAATCTGTATGGAAATGAGTGAAATACTATACATCTTATGCAATTATGAAAGGCAAGAAAGAAGGAATGATTTAAAGATGGATATATATTCTATTATACGAATGTGGGAGGTCTACATTGCGAGAGACATCACTCCACTTGAAGCGAGAGTTACGTCATGAAAGAGGGGAAGAGACGAAGGTCGAACTACGGACTGAAGTGAGGAGAGGTGGTAGAAGTTACGTCACACCACGAGAGGGGAGGCAGAGACTGAAACTTGCCGAGCGCAGAGAACGGGACGAGCGAGTTCTTTCCAATTTGAGATTTCATCGAGTCAAGACCTCGAGAAGAAGCCAGTATTATTATAACAGTGCTACGTTTTATCAAAGTTGGAAGTGAAGAAGAGTGTAGTACAGCAAGACTGTAACTTGAGGAGCAAGCTACATTTATCAAGCAGAATAGAACAGTATATAGCTGAGTATTACAGTGTTTAATACAAAGTTGTTTTTACATCGCATATATGAAAACATTTCGACAAGAAGATTTTCACTATTACTACGTTTGAACGCATACTTGAACATTACATTAAAAATGCCAGTTACAAAGCAGCAACGGGGAAGTCTTAAATATATCATCAGTGAAATGAGAATTACCATGTGCTAAGCTAAAGCATAGGGAAGTGGAAACTACAAAGATGTACAGTTGAATTCCAGAATTCACTATTATGGAAGGCGCAGCAGAACATCCACGTGATGCGCAAAATCACCGAACAAACCTCTACTTTTCTACAAGAGTTCTAATACATCTTGAATACTCGCAAACGCTTGTATGAACGACAATTTTCAACCTGAGACGAGATCTCAATTCTGAAGAACCGAGATGTCAATTCTGAAGAGCCGAGATGTCAATTCTGAAGAAACGAGATGTCAATTCTGAAGAGATGGGGAGTCGAAGCCAGACGACTTGCAGTGAACGGGAGACGGAGTGCAGGCAGAGCGGACTGTTTCACGGCGAGGTCGTTCACCGAGGACGTCACCGACCTTGTTCCACTGGGGGAAGAGGCCAGCTGGTTCTGACACAAACCGGTCTTCATAGCCGTGGGCGATACGATGAGCTCCGAGACACGTTTGGTTTGGCAGGCGAGACGAAGGTATTCTCCAGACCAGAGTCAACTCAAGGTAGAGAAGGATTGTTTTATATAATGTAGAATTGTAGTTATGTTCTGTGATTATCCAATTGACCAACCATATAATTTTGTTCGTATTATTTCAACAGTATAATTTTGTCAGTATGATTGAATTATGTAATTTTTGAAGTAGTAATTTTTCGTATTTTTCTTAGGAGTTATTTTTCTTGTTCTTGAAAATTTCAGTCACTTGGACGAAATTTTGCATAGCGCTGCTATTAACGCTAAAGTCATTTCAGAGTCAAACCGTGTAGAATTTTTCATATTTGCGTGAGATTTAAACTAATTAAATCTGTTTTATCGCAGCGATGGAATGTAGAATGAATTATTTAAAGGAATGTAGAATGAATTATTTAAAGGAATGTAGGGTGAACTATTAAAAGAATGTAGAGTGAACTATTTAAAAGGAGTATAACGTTGAACGAACTAAAGAAGGAGCAAAATTGTAAATGAAGTAAAGGAAGTTTATTGAAGCAAATTTAAGTACCGCATATTTAAGAAGTTATGTCATGAAGTGTAAAGAATATTTCGACAACTCATGATGTTGATTCGAGTGTCAGAAATTTATTTTCAACTAGTTATGAACGAAAGTATTACGAGAACGCTTATACACATATGTCTAATGAAATTTAGAGCATTAAAAAGCATAGATGAATTTGTTAAACAAATATATTCATGGAAGGAAGTCAAACTTATATCATTTGTTAAAAATAGGAATTCTTACTGATATTTCTTTAAAGGTTGTGATTGAATGTAAAACTGAATTTAAACACGTGAAAAAGAAAGTTAACAAAATTAAATCACAGGGTGATCAGAAAGTGAAAGTACAGAAATTTATTGCAGAAGTGGAATTGTAAGCACGAGGTGAAGTTGTATCAGGATAGAGAAGAATGTTAAAGTTAGGAAGAAAGTGTATTGAAATGGAAGTTTATAGTTGAAATACCGTGCAAAGTAAGGAGATATAGACGTAAATGAGTTACGTATTTTTACGAGAGGAGGCTGAGGAGTCTCAAGTTTTTCTAGTATTGATCGCAGTGATTGTGAAGTTATTTGAATGTATTAAAGGAAGATTCTGTACAGGGTGTTTAAGAGATGAGGTAATTGTTGTATAATTTTGGAAGAGGAGTGTGAGAATGAAGGTTAATGCCATGCACTTCTAGTATTCATGTTTATCAGAGAATTATTAACACAGTAAAGAATTTCAGAAATATTTCAGTATTTTATAATGAATAGATAAAAGATAAAAGGAACAGTGCTTAGCTTAAATGTTCGTCAATTATGTTCAATTGATTAAGACGAGTATTTATTACTTTCAACACGATAGTACTGCGAGGTATAGATACAGGCGCTCACTATAGATTAGACCTTATCACCCCTCGAGATTGGAGTTTCTCGATTTGCTCTAAATGTAAATGATAGTAGAAATTTGTACCTTGGCTGGTAGTACTATTTTCTTACGAATAATATCTATCCTGTATGTTCCTGAAATTCCCAATTTTACTTAGTAGGCATGGTAAGTTTGTGAGCTGGGTAATTTACATGTCTGCAATCCTTGACAGTGCAGCGGATATAATTACTGATGGGTTTATTCGGGCGCAGTACGCTCTCCGAGATCATCAAGTTCCAGAAATGTATATAAACTGGATAAAAATGCTGTACAACAACACCAAAAGCCACGTGCGATGCCCTGCAGGACTGACTGACAGCTTCCCAGTGACAGTTGGGGTTCATCAAGGCTCAGCTCTGTCTCCCCTGCTCTTTGTTATCGTCATGAATTCCATAACGCGAGACCTGCAGAAGTGTGTCCCATGGACATTGCTATACGCTGATGATGTGATGCTTGCGGCAGACTCCAGGAAGGATCTTGAAACCCAAGTGCAGACATGGCATGATCGTCTGCAAGGATTTGGTCTTCGTTTGAACATCCACAAGACTGAATACCTCGAAACGATTCCATCCCCTGGAACTAAAGGTATTAATGGAGCTCATCTTACCAAGGTAAATACATTCCGATACCTAGGCTCACGATTGAATGGCGACAGCTCTGTGAATGAAGATGTGCGAGCACGAATCAATGCGACTTGGATGCGATTCAGAGATGTCAGCGGTGTTCTTTGTGATAAGAAGATGCCTATCCGCTTAAAATCAAAGATATACCGCACAATGGTGAAACCAGTTGCATTATATGGTACCGAGTGTTGGCCAGCACCTAGAAGTGCTGAGCACTCACTTCATGTCATGGAAATGCGGATGCTGCGAAGATCATAAGACATTTCTCTGCTCGACCATATCCCCAACACAGCGATTCGACATACAGCTGGCGTGGCTCCAATCAATGAGAAAATGCAGGAATGGAGACTCCGTTGGTATGGGCACGTTGTCCGTGCACCACAAAGTTCAGTCATCGGCTCGGCCTACCATCTAACGGTCGACGGCCAGAGACAGCGTGGGAGACCAAAATTGCGGTGGCTCGACACCATTAACGCCGATTTACGATCAAGAAACTTGAAATCACGCGAAGCATTAGATCGCAAGAAATGGCGTGCATTGATCCAAAAAGCGGACCCCGTTCCTACGGGATAACGCTAAGAAGTAGTAGAAGAAGAAGAAGATACGAGAAAGTATAACACAATACATCAAGTTTTCTACTGCTTTATTCTACAGTACACCCAACACATTTGCACATGCGGCGCTCCCTCACGGACATCGCACTAGGCTTTGTACAGTGCTAGTACCACGTGAGTTAAACATTGTTTAGTTACAACTACCATAACCAAAAACTCTTTTAACAGCGGGCGTTCAGAAAGCTGCCGCTAACACTACTATCCCAAGTACAGTACTGGTACTTGAATTGTTCCTCTTTCTTCAGGTCTTGTATACCGATGCTGATAGTGCCGTCGGTTTGCGGACCACACTCCATGTATTCCATCTTCTTGTTGTTCAGTCGAAGTCCAAAATCTTTGAGCTGTTCAATCCGTTTCTTCACTTGGCCTTGAACATTCAACAAGATGTCATCGTTATATAGTAGTGATGATTGGAGATCAGATGTCACAGTGTCCATGCAGAGGACAAAGGGTGAAAGCGCCGATCCTTGATGCACTCCTGACATTGATGGCAAATGGAGGCGATGTTCCTGCTGCATGCCACACATTGCTGGTCGCATTTTGATATAGTAGTTGTGTACCAGCAAGAGCCTCCGTGGCTGAGGTGGCAGCACGCCGGCCTGTCACCGCTGGGTCCGTGGTTCAAATCCCGGTCACTCCATGTGAGATTTGTGCTGGACAAAGCGGAGGCAGACAGGTTTTTCTCCGGGTACTCCGGTTTTCCCTGTCACAAATTTCATTCCAGCAACACTCTCCACTATCATTTCATTTCATCTGTCATTCATTTAATCATTGCCCCAGGGGAGTGCGACAGGCTTCGGCCACATCCTCGCCGCTAGATGGGATCTTCATTCATTCCATTCCCTGACCCAGTTGGTCGACTGGAAACAAGCGGTGGATATTCATTTTCAGTTTTATACCAGTCAACCCTTCTGATTTATTCGGGAACAGGGGCGCACCCAGGGGGGGGCTTTGGGGGCTTAAGCCCCCCCTAAGAACCTGGGAACACTTTAAAAACATTGCATCACATAAACATAAAGAAACCTTCCAAACCGTCCGTCTGCAGGTGTCCGTCCGTCGTATCTGTGATGCGGGCAATCCAGGTAACAGGCTCGCAGACTCCTAGGTTGGTGTCCCGGTGAACCGTAATGTCGTAGTCGTTCAGGTTGGACAGGCGGACGTACGGCCGAGACGTCGTGTTGATGAGGGTCTTGGCAACTAACAATCCTTTTGTCTGGATGTCCTCATATTTTGGCTCGATGACAGCCGCCACTCCCTCAGCAGTTCCGTCGACAATTACGGCAGCGCTGATCTCCGTCCTGGTGGGAACGATGACGTCCTCTCTCAGCCTTACTCGTCGTGGCGTGACGGCCTCGTGTGCTGGTTGCAAAGCAAGTTCCTCACCTCCGAAGTGCAGAGTGTTGGTACTCAGATCCAAGATGATGTTGTTCTGGTCCATGAAGTCCAGTCCGATGATCACTTCATTTGATACGTCAGCCACAAGCACTGGATGCTTTATCGCCCGTCGACCAATGACGAACTCCAGTGATGCTTCGCCATGTACCGGTGCGGTCTCTCCGGTCGCGGTTATTAGTTGGAGGTTCCTTTGTGTGGGTTGCACTCTCCACTTCGGGATCACGGTGGGACTGACGATGGTCCTCGATGCTCCCGTGTCGATTAGCATGGGCCAGCTCTCTCCGTTGACGACTCCGTCGACCATCAGACTGCTATTATCCCTCCTTAACTCAGTCACACGAACTTGGACTGCCGGGGCTTGACGACTGTCACAAGCAAACCTTTGCCCCCCAAGGCTGGCTGATACTTGCTTTCCTGGGCCGCGTGGTTTCCCTACGACTGACTGTCCCGACGGAAACCCTTGGCGGCGCTGATCACCGCAGTCCTTGCTCAGGTGGCCTCTCTTACGGCAGGTCCAGCAGGTCGGTAGTCCTCTTCCGGGCTGCCTCTCCGGATGTCCTTCGGCTACGTTTTTGTTGGTGGTACTGCGACCCTTGAAGAACCGGCCTAGCGCCTCCATCAGTTCATCGACCTGGGGCTTGGTCTTGTCGGCTTTGGATGGTTCGTCGATGTCCACCTGACGCACCCGCGCGCGCATTCTAGATGCCTGTTTTGCCGTCTTGAACTCAAGTGCGTGGCTCAGCGCATCTGCCACAGACTTATTGCGCGCGAGTCGCAGCGCCTGTTGAGTGTCCGAGTCCCGTAGTCCGTCGGTGAAGGTCTGCGTCGCGATCTGTTCCAGAAAGTCGGCCGGCGCTGTTGGATAGGCGAGCCTTACGTGGCGTGCGATGTCCATCCCGAACTCCTGCAGGGTTTCCGCGTTCTTCTGTACCCGGGTCCGGAGCTGCATCTGGTAGGCCTGCTGAAGATGGCTATCTCCATATCGGGACTCCATATGGGCGATCAGTGAATTGTAGTCCTGGGATCCAGTCGGGATGGCCTGAAGGACGTTATGGGCGTCACCTCTCAGCGCTACAATGAGAGCTGTAGCCTTTTCTGTGTCGTTCCAGTTATTTAAGGAACAGGCCGCCTCGAACTGACGTAAGTAGGTGCTCCACGGGACCTTTCCGTCGAAGGTAGGGGGCGTCACTCTGCTATATCCCGTTCCTGATATTCCCGGTGTAACGGTGGGCGGGCGCGTTGGCGCAGCTTGGCAACTTCCTCTTGTAGAGCGTTGAATTTCTCTTCCACCCCCGTCAGTGGGCGTTGGCGCAGCTCGGCAACTTCCTTTTGTAAGGCGTTGAATTTCTCCTCCACCCCCATCAGCGGGCGTTGGCGCAGCTCGGTAACTTCCACATGTAAGGCGTCGAACTTCTTTTCTACTGCCGTGACTTCCTCACGCAGACCCAGTTCTAATTTCTTCAGGTCCTGTGTCAACTTATTCTGACCGTCTTCCATCTTTTTCTGGCCGTCCTCTATCTTCTTCAGATCCTCCGCTAGCTTATTTTGACCGTCTTCCATCTTCTTCTGGCCGTTTTCTAGTTTGGCAGTTAGGTCCTCGGCTAACTTCTTCTGGCCGTCCTCCATCTTCTTCTGGCCGTCTTCCAGCTTCTTCAGGTCATCCTTCAGGTCCTTGGCAAATTTCTTCTGGCCGTCCTCCATATTCTTCTGGCCGTCCTCCATCTTCTTCTGGCCGTCCTCCATCTTCTTCTGGCCGTCTTCCATCTTGGCTTCCATGCCACTTAACTTTTCTAGCAATGCTGCAAATTGCGCTTCCATTTTAGATGTTTGTCTTGTAAAGGGCATGCACTCACAGGAAAATTAAAATAAAAAAATGACCTGCTCGGGTTTTGAAACCAGGACCGTCAGGTGTTGTGCTTGTGTTTGAGTTCGTAATCCCGCTTCTGACACCAGTTGTTACGTGCCCCCCCCCCCCCCCTCCAGTGGCACTTTTGTTAACTGGACTACGGTGGGTTGAAGCACAACCCAGATTGTTCCTTTAAATGAAATAATTAAATTTATTGCGGCCAGAAAGATACACCATTCAACAGCAAATACAAGCAATTAGAGCCTTACTCCAGTTTCCTCAAGTCTCTTCCTTATGGAGAGCTCTTGCCCCCTTTCACTTGTCAACAAACCACAGAAGTTAATTCGTCCTAATGAGTCAGGTGGCCTTGACAGAAACTACCTGCACCTCTTCCTCATGTACACAAACTACAGTTACTTGCTACACGCTGCTTCGCTGTTCACAAGCTGGGAAACAATGTCACTGGATTTCGTAACTCATACGGCACTTCGCCACAATACGTCTGTCGCTCAGTGAAATCACACTCGCTCAAAACACAGGCAGTCCCCTGTATGCTTCTCACTCCCTCGCTGTCAAGAGAATCGGCTTCACTAGGGGTTTCGCAAGTCACCACACTTCTGTCGCTCAGGATAAACTCTCGCACTAGCTCGAAAAACACAACCACAACTGCTTGACAGGTCGCTCTTATATAGCAGGCCGGTGACTCAATAAATGCTTCTAGACCCATCCAGGGTTCACGGCTTCTCGAGGTTTCCTTCACTGGCTGAGTCACGAATATTCTGGACCATCCCTTTGTCCTAGTAGTCCTGTTGCATAAGGCGCACGCAATACACTGAGGCAGAGCAGCCCAGCCCTGGGGCAGTTGTGACTCATGCGGCGAGCGATGAAACAAACTCACAGCCGTAACAATATTTACATACAAGAATAATAATGGACACATTCTCTTTCCATAGCTGAAATCATGTTATTGAGGAAAGCCCCCTCCAAACCAAAAGTCTGGGTGCGCCCCTGTTCGGGAACATTCAGAATTTTCACCTCGTCTTCCAATCTTCTTTATATTATACTAGCTGTTACCCGCGGCTTCGCCCGCAATAACATTTGGAATCCCGTTATAACATTAGTTACTGTATATAGATAGATAAGCATGGTCTATCACCTGAAATCAAAAATGCATGGGACGAAAAAACCATCAAAATATCATGTTGGCTTCGGACCCTAAAAGACGTGAAAAATACACACATCAAAAAAAGTTTTGCATCACCTCGGTTCCCAGATCTCCTGCATATAGACGTTGACTGTGTATATTGTATCAAAGATACAGTCCCTTTGACTGTCCATAGATGTCACTAAAACTGCTCAAAGATGTAAACAACCATGCATGAGCAGGGCCTATTAGACGGAGGGGGTACGACAGCCGATCAGTTCCAGTCATTCCACCAGGACGAAGGTACGCTGCTCATGTTGTCTGTAGTTCTACCATGCCTAGAAGGTCAATACCGCAGTTCGATCGCGTCCGCATTGTTACTTTGTGTCAAGAAGGGCTCTCAACAAGGGAAGTTTCCAGGCGTCTCAGAGTGAACCAAAGCGATGTTGTTCGGACATGGAGGAGGTACAGAGATACAGGAACTGTCGATGACAGGCCTCGCTCAGGCCGCCCAAGGGCTACTACTGTAGTGGATGACCGCTACTTACGGATTGCCGCTCGGAGGAACCCTGACAGCAATGCCACCATGTTGAATAATGCGTTTCGTTCAGCCACAGGACGTCGTGTTTCAACTCAAACTGTGCGCAATAGGCTGCATGATGCGCAACTTCACTCCCGACGTCCATGGCGAGGTCCAGCTTTGCAACCCCGACACCATGCAGCGCGGTACAGATGGGCCCAACAACATGCTGAATGGACCCCACAGAATTGGCATCACGTTCTCTTCACCGATGAGTGTCGCATATGCCTTCAACCAGACAATCGTCGGAGACGTGTTTGGAGGCACCCTGGTCAGGCTGAACGTCTTAGACACACTGTCCAGCGAGTGCAGCAAGGTGGTGGTTCCCTGATGTTTTGGGGTGGCATTATGTGGGGCCGACGTACGCCACTGGTGGTCATGGAAGGCTCCGAAACGGCTTTACGATACCTGAATGACATCCTCCGACCCATAGTGCACCCATATCGGCAGAATATTGGAGAGGCATTTGTCTTCATGGACGACAATTCTCGACCTCATCGTGCACATCTTGTGAATGCGTTCCTTCAAGATAACGACATCGCTCGACTACAGTGGCCAGCATGTTCGCCAGACATGAACCCTATCGAACATGCCTGGGATATGTTGAAAAGGGCTGTTTATGGACGTCTTGACCCACCAACCACTCTGAGAGATTTACGCCGAATTGTCGTTGAGGAGTGGGACAATTTGGACCAACAGTGTCTTGATGAACTTGTGGATAGTATGCCACGACGAATACAGGCATGCATCAATGCAAGAGGACGTGCTACTGGGTATTAGAGGTAGTGGTGTGTACTGCAATCTGGACCACAAATGCTGAAAGTCTAGCTGTATGATGGTACAACATGCAATGTGTGGGTCTCATGAGCAATAAAACGAGCTGAAATGTTGTTTGTGTTGATCTCTATTCCCTTTGTATTTAAAGGTTCCGGAACTCTTGGAACCGAGGTGATGCAAAACTTTTTTTGATGTGTGTATAATAAAAGTATTAAAAATAATATTTTTTGAAATTTCATTCGAATCAATTTTTATGTCATTCCTGGGACTTGGAAAATTCCGACCAAAAAGTACAAAATCATTAATAACACCGTAAGTATTCGTCGTATGATGAAATAGCAAGAGACAAAAAAGATGTAATGTGTTATTGTCTACAACATAGGCCATGTCTAATTTTACACTCAGACATATTACGTCCCCCCCATAATTTCACCCCTCCCCATGGGCCCCTTAAATTGGATTTATGAAAGAACGGTCAAACACCTATTTACTTATTTTTTATGCTGATTTTTTCCCGCTGAGTTCCAAACTCCTGGCCTATGTCGTTTAAGGGATACACGCTCCGTTAGGAATCCTTCAACCCCCACTTTTCACCCCTTTCGCCTCATAATATACACCACATCGAAAAACCCTCAGACACATGTCTTCTTATTTTTAATGATGAGTTTATATGCCGAGTATCACATCCCCCAATGAAACCAATCGGGAGATATTGCTATTCAATGAAATGCAGGTCTACCCCCTTAACACCCCTTTAGAACCTGAATATCCAAAAATCCTTTCTTAGTGGACGTTTGCGGCCCTTGAGGAAGCTGCATACCAAATTTCATTCCAATCCGTTCGGTGGTTTCTAAGATTTCGTGATGAATGAATCAGTCGGTGAGTGAGTGAGTGGTATTTGAGCTTTATATAGTAGATAAGCATGGTCTATCACCTGAAATCAAAAATGCATGGGACGAAAAAAACCATCAAAATATCATGTTGGTTTCGGACCCTAAAAGACGTGGAAAATATAATAAAAATATATATACGGTATTTTTTTTTGAAATTTCATTCGAATCAATTTTTATGTCATTCCTGGGACTTAGAAAATTCCGACCAAAAAGTACAAAATCATTAATAACTCCGTAAGTATTCGTCGTATGATGAAATAGCAAGAGACAAAAAAGATGTAATGTGTTATTGTCTACAACATAGGCCATGTATAATTTTACACTCAGACATATTACGTTCCCCCCCCCCCCTCCCCCATAATTTCACCCCTCCCCATGGGCCCCTTAAATTGGATTTATGAAAAAACGGCCAAACACCTATTTACTTATTTTTATGCTGATTTTTTCCCGCTGAGTTTCAAACTCCTCGCCTAGGCCTATGTCGTTTAAGAGATACACGCTCCGTTAGGAATCCTTCAACCCACACTTTTCACCCCTTTCACCTCATAATATACACCACATCGAAAAACCCTCAGACACATGTCTTCTTATTTTTAATGATGAGTTTATATGCCGAGTATCACATCCCCCAATGAAACCAATCGGGAGATATTGCTATTCAATGAAATGCAGGTCTACCCCTTTAACACCCCTTTAGAACCTGAATATCCAAAAATCCTTTCTTAGTGGGCGTTTGCGGCCCTTGAGGAAGCTGCATACCAAATTTCATTCCAATCCGTTCGGTGGTTTCTGAGATTTCGTGATGAATGAATCAGTCAGTCAGTCAGTGAGTGAGTGAGTGGTATTTGAGCTTTATATAGTAGATTATTGGTATTATTGGTATTATTATTATATTATTGGTATACTGTAAAAATGCACTACAAATAATTTCCATTTTCAAGGAGAATATCACTATTTCTTCTATGATTTGCACAACCTTGGTTTCGTGTTGAATTTTTGCAGTCATTCCTCGTTTAACTGGAAACTGGGGACAAGTTCCACACTAAATCATCAACATGATCACCATATCATATTAGATATGATGTCCATCGTTTTTAACCTTAGTCTGACTAATCATGAATATGAGTACGAAATGTAATCAATCAGAATAATTGAATACATTTTCTTTAAACACACAATTATGTTCTCTTACGTGTAATAACTGACCCTGTACAATACTCTATAATTGATGAGTTATATAGCAGTGATTAAATTTTTGTGAAAATGATGCCGAATTCATACCATGACAACAGAGACATATAGGCCTTTAATGTACGGTAGCCCCCCCCTTTTGCCCGATCCATGGTGTACTACACACACCATGAAATCATTAATTTAAATAGCTCTTTCTATTTTTGATTTCCTAAAGTTGGCAGGTATGTAGTTGGACCCTCTGAGAACACTTGCGTCTCGCGACCATTGAACTCTAGGTAATACCCAAGGCTTATAAACTACAGTAGTTTACTAGCCTTGGGTAATACCTACAGTTCAATGCTCGCCAGGGGCGCCGAATCCATGGTCGAGGTCTAGCGACCGCTAGACCTGACGAGGGGGTGGGTCTCCCCGTCCCCTTTGGGGGTGGGATCCGTTGGGGGGTTACGGATAGAGGAGGAAAGGGAAGGAGAAGGAAAAGAGGAAAGGAAAGAAGGGAGAGAGAAGAGAAGAGAAGGGGAGAACTGTGCGAAATAAGCAGTAAAAACGTAATTATTGGGGTAGGGGTCCGGTTTAACACGGGGTGGGGGGTCCCACAGAACGAGAGGGGTGGGTGTCTGCTAGACCTGAAAAAAAAAAGATTCGGCGCCACTGATGCTCGCGACAGACTTGGCTGGATAAGCCGATTGGTTGAATCACGGCCCACGTCGGCCGTGGGTTGAATGGTGTGATGTCATCAAAACTCGACGTTACTTCCTTAACCGTTCCATTCCAGCTTCTCTTACAGTACAAGAACAACAAGAGTTGTCCAACCAAGTCTGTCGCGATAAGCAATTTTTTCATCAACAAAGGCTTAGGACACTGATGAAATGAAATTAACAGTAGTATCCTTAATAAAATTAAATAGATTAAATAGTTTAAAGCAGTAGACCAGCGCTCATTCTTCTTTCGTCCCTATAATGGGCTGTTAGTGACAATACAACAGAGTTGTATTAATTATGATCTTTCTGTTCGTTATCTTACCAAAACTACGTTAACATTTAGGCATTCAACCACTCGTATGCATGCTAACTTTTACAGATTCGAGACGGAGGGGAGGCTCCTGTAATGAGATTTCAAAATTTTCTATCGCGACAGACTTGGCTGGACAACTCTTGTTGTTCTTGTACTGTAGGAGAAGCTGGAATTAAACGGTTAAGGAAGTAATGTCGAGTTTTGATGACGTCACACCATTCAACCAATCAGCTTATCCAGCCAAGTCTGTCGCGAGACGCAAGTCTCTGAACATACACCTCTGGAACATTGTGGGATCACAAGACATGCCAAATTAGAGTGTTCCGGAAGCGATCAAAGGCTTTCTCCAAGTCGATTGCCATGTGGACAGGCTTGGTTTCCTCACGGTGTTTCTCCAATAGGAACCAAACTGCATGAATATTGTCCATTGTTCCACATCCTTTAATGAAACGAAAGTGATTGATGATGGCAATCATGAGGAGCCAGGCATTGATGATCTATTCAAATATTTTCATGGCATGGCACAGATGTTGAATCAGCCGGTAAGTTACACACACAGTCATGTGATCTTTGCCTTTCCAAATTGACATTGTGGTACTAGAGGTCCAAGTTGCTGGAACTACACCCTCATCAATGATTTTATTGAATAGAGCTGCAAGAATTGTGGTGCCTTGGCGGCCAAGGATCTTCTACACTTGCTGACGGGGCCAGTTGGTGGTCGTTAATTGATGGTACAGATTCAGAGATTGGGTTGCCAGTATGAATTACTGGATGATCATATTCCTCATTACAAATTTTAGAGTAGGCTACGGTAGAAATTGCACCATTGGTGGAGAATGGCTGGTAGGTCCTGGAGGAGTCTTTAGTCTTCGCCCTTAACGTGCCTAACTTGACCGGTGTCCTGAGTAACTTGACGACGAGCATTGGCCAAGCGGTAGATTGTCTTTTCTCATTTGGGCATGTCCAGGGGCGGATCCAGACACTGATCTTGGAGGGGGCGGTCATGATATCTGTCCTCAAAATGGGGGGGGGGGGGGAGGAATTTAAAAGTTAACAATAAATATCTTATTTGCGCATACTTTTACCAAAATTTCAATTTTTTTCGAAATGAGAAATTTTTCGTTACTTTCCTACTTTCTGTGTGGTCACAAAACAATACTTTGTTTGCTCATACTAACCTATACTTACGTACACTCTATCAGTATCGGACTGGCCCTAAGAGCCCTCGACGGGAGCGGGAGAGCAGGGGCATTACCATCCCCCCCCCCCCCCTCACCCCCCTCTCCCCAGTGACTTGCTCCAACTTTTACGCTGAAAAATAATTTTATGCGGAGTTTACTGACACGGGTATCGCGCGCATTGAAATACTGTAATCGCAATGAGCCCCTTTCGGAACTTACCCCCCCCCCCCCCGCACCTTTCCCCATTTTTAGATACAATATAATAAGCTGATGTTAGAGGCCTATTCGCACAAGGGCCGAGGTCATTAATTTTAAGGCCCCGAGGCCCCTTGATGTCTCAGATGCCTTGAATGGTCCGAGGGGGTCAAAAGTCCCCCGGACCTCCTCATAGATAATGATTCACTTTGTCCTCTTTGCGAGTAGCCCTCCCTCTCTTAAGTTGTAAACAAAGACGCAGAATATCTTAGCTAGCTAATAACTGGGGTCTCAGGCCTATTTGCGCAAGGGCCTAAGGGCGGGCCTCGGCACTCAGTCTCCTGGCCCGAGGCCTCGATGGGAACTCCCGTTCATCCCAAATGGCCAGTCTGACACTGCACTCTATTTTATCATTTGCCATGCCAATAATATTGCTGGAGCGCTTTCGTATGCATAGCTTATAGTTACTGCATTAATGTAATTAACGGTAGGAAAGTAAAATCAGAGATCGTTTGCTGACTGACAACCGTAAAAAAATAATTATATAGCTTAGACAATAGCTTCAAGATTAAATAAAAACCCGGATCGTGGCCCGAGGAATTTTAATCGATCGACGAGAAAAAGATCGTTAAAGACACGATTTAATCAGATTTGCGGGAGTTTAAAACCATATTTAACCTTTATTTTAGGGGTATAGGTTGAGCGAAATAAGAACAAGACTATCCGAAATTATGACAGGTACATGTGTATTGCTAATTGTACGTAAATATTTCAAATACAGCAATTTTGTTCATAAAAACAATTTTAAGCTAAACAACAAACTCTAGTCGCCGGTTTTGTTTTCTGCGTACCGATCAATCACGCGAGATGGGTCAACATAAACATCGTAGTGGACGTGCAACAAAGCAAGTCCGTTTAATCGTTCATCGATCCTAGTTGACCGCAACCACGTCTTCAGCCTTCTCAAAGAAGAATATGACCTTTCCGATGAAGCGGCGCTGACAGGTAAAGTAGCATAAATCTTGAGACATCGATGAATATTGGGGTACAACTCTTTATCGCAGGCAATTAAAGCTTCCATAGCTTTCTTTGGGATGGTTGACCCCGATTCAAGCTCCCGGGACCACTTTGCCTTCCACATACGAAGTTCAGCCTGTAGAAGCCTTGCCGCAGACGCGGCAGAATGTTGATTGAGAAGTTTGACGTACTTTGCAGCGATTGTGTCCACATTCGCTGACGTCCATGATGATACTGGCATCACTGCTGATAAGCGGTGTAACTCTTGCGTTGCTTTAGGGAAGCGAGGACGCGAGGACGTAGTCTAAAATGGGTATGAAAACGGCCCGACGATAGTAGTCTTCTACGGTTGACGCTGGATGACTTTCGCGGTGCTTTTGCCATTGTGCGATGCGTGGGAGCAGAAGTTCGGTTCCAAGTTGTTTTGGCAGAGCTTCTGCTTCTTGGAAGAGCTCAGCAAATTGTGTTTCGCACTCTTCGCGCCTCTTGCTCAACACAGTAATAGTGTCGTCTAACGCATCCTGGGCTTCCTTCAAGTCTATTTGCACTTTTTGAAACAAAATGCTGTGTGTTTTAGTGTCTCCAAGGATTTCTGACAAGCAAATGGCGGTAACTATAAAATCACTCTCACAAAGAGCAGCTATGAGCGTTTTTGCCTTAGAAGCACTTTCTGAGTCTTTCCATAAAGTAATCGAAACTCTCGACTATGTTCGGGAGTAAAGAGCGAAATTGTACAAAACCGTCGTGCCGTTCGATCCACCACGTCTCACAAAGTCCACATAAAAGTTTACCTAGAGTTGCTTTATATACATAGGAGCGTTTTGAGGACGAATCAATGAACGTAATAGTGGCCTTCATAACTCCTATTGCATTTCGCACGGCGACGACTTTCGAGGACTTCGAAATAGACAAATTCAGAGCGTGGTTATAACAAGGGCACCTAACGGCATGCTCTGCTTCGGTTTGCACCTCGGCGACAGCACCACAAGCTTCTGACGCCATCATAGTGCCCCCGTCAGTTCCAACGCCAACACACCGACATAGGACAAGACTGTGATGCTTGAGAATACTCAACACAGTTGTACCCACGTCCCTGCCGGTTACGGTAGGCTCTGGGACTCCTTTGGTTTCTTGTTTCTTGCTGGTTCTCTCTTTGGTTTTCTTTTTCTCCTCTATAGTTCTTGCATCTGCATCTTCATATCTTGTTTGTTGGTCGTACCCATCTTCATCCTCTGGTTCTGCTACAGTTTTCTTCTTTTTTCTTGAGAGTAGGCTCTGCAACTTGTTTCTTGGCTTTATTTTTGGCTTGAAATTTTCTCTTCGAATCCTCCTTAGTTTCTTCTTCATCTTCATCTCTTGCTTGTGGATTTTTTCTTCGGTTTCCGCTTTCTTTGCTTCTTTTCCTTCCTGTAGCTCTCGCTCGGTTTCTGTTTCCGTCACGCTGTTTGCTTTTTCAGTATTGTCATCATGTAGCTTCTCTTCTCCAGTTTTCGGATTTGGCGATTCTTACGCTAGCCCTTCAGTATTAATTTTATTTCTCTTTCCATCGACATTCCCTTCGTTTCCGGCGATATCTTCCTGTTCGGATACTGGGATTTCGTATTTTTTCTTCCTTTTATTTTCGCTTTAATTACGAATTTTCCCTTTAAACGGTTGTGCACTGTTTCTCTAGGGCATCCAACGTTTAGAATGAAGCATTGGTCTTATGGCGCGTTACGACAGGGTTGCTACTCCATGAGAGGAGGCAGTAGAAAGCGCTTCGCGTACACTTTCCGCACATTCAGCGATTGTGCAGTGACGAATACTTGAATTAAGTACTGTATAATAATACCAATAGTAGGCTAACATAACACATACAACGAAATTAAATTAAGTTAACTATAACGTACCGTATGCTGAATGTAACATAAAGAAAACAATCAAAATAAAATAAGTAAAGTACAAGCACAAGGAAATGTGTGAAGTTTCGACTGCAGTTAAAGTTGAAGTACGTTATTATTAAAGAAAATACTCATTGGCTTACCTTTCATGATGACAGCAGACAGGCATCCCGTTCGTCATCACAGTCAGTTGATTCTGTATATGATGAAGAGCTGTCACCCAGATTTATGAGTAGAGGTTCAATGTCATCCTGAATTTCATCGGCTTTCCACATTTCAGACTCAATTCTTTTTACATGCTCGACAGAGTCTTTCCACTTTTCGGTTGTCACATTGTTAAATCCTTCCTGTATCAACTGCTCCATATTTTTAGCCTACTTTTCACATTTTGCAAAAATGAGGAAAAAGTAGACTTATGAGATCGGGCAAATGTGTGTCTGTCTGTCTGTCTGTCTGTCCTTCTGTCTGTCTGTCTGGCTGTGTGTGTGTCCCCCCCTATCAACTCCTAAACGGCTGCATCAATCGAAACAAAATTTGGTAGGAGTAAAGATCTATACCTGAATATCTCACGGCCATATTTGAAAATGATGTCAGTGCTACCAACTGCTAAAAAATCGCAATTGAAATTTGAGCTCCATGTTGGATATCTTGGAAAGTATGAATGGGAGCGATTTCAAAATTGGCACACGTACAGATCATAATATTTCAGTTTAATTTCCAGGAGGCTAAACATGGCAGTGTTGCCAAAATGATTATAAACCTCCTGATAGGTCCAATTTTTAAATGCATATAACTTCTATACTATCAATTGGAATTCAACCAAATTTCGTATGTTGTATGTGTACATAACCAGATATGACTGAGCGTATTCTTAAGACCTACCAGGGCTGCCAACTGTTAATAAATGCTCCTATTTTTTTTTTCCAAATACCAATATATCAGAAAGTATGCAAGCCTACAGCTTTAAACTATGCACACGTATAGTACCTGACATTCTATATTAATTTGGAGTAACTTATATACGTCAGTGCTACCAACATGATTCTAAGCCTGCTGACAGGTCCAACTTTAAATACATGTAACTTCCATACTATCATTTGGATTTCAACCAAATTTCGTATGTGCTATGTGTACCATAACAGATATGACTATGCGTATTCTAAGGAGCAACCAGTGCTGCCAACTGTTAATATGTGCTGTCCCTATTTTTGTTACCCTAATATCAATATATCAGAAAGTATGCAAGCCAAGTGCTCTAAACTTTGCACACGTATAGTACCTGGCATTCTAGACGAATTTGGAGTAACTAATATACGTCAGTGCTGCCAACATGATTCTAAGCCTGCTGATAGGTCCAATTTTAAAATGCATGTAAGTTCTATACTAACTAATGGATTTCATTCAAAATTGGCACAACAATAGATCATATTATTTCAGATTATTCCTGACCAATACATGCATGACATTGTTGCCAACATGATTTTACGCGCGCTGTTAGATCCAATGTTTAACTGCATGTAACGTCCATGCTATTCATTGGACTTCAACCAAATTTTGTATTTTGTACCTTAAGAGACGGAACTAAGAATATATTCGGTCATCAGGGCTGCCAACTGTAGTGCTCTATTAGGATACATTATGCCAGGTATACAGTATTTCGAACTAATTGGAAATTTCGATATTAGCAACTTAATTTCGTCATTATTCTAGATAGGTTCATATTCTGTAGAATAATCATTGGCATGAAAAGTAGGCTGTATAGTTCTTCACGGAACTTCTTGTTTACTTTGAGGTGCAAATTGTTAATTTTTAACATGATGTTTGACCTGACTCCACACTAATTCAATTGGATTTAGTTCGCAATGATAAGGTGGAAGGCGTAGAACTAAATTACCCATTTCTTTAGCCATTTCATCAATTTTGTACAACACGTTAAATCCAACAGAACTGCTGCACACACACACTCAAGATAGAGACTGCTGAACAACTGAAATACAAGCTCGAAGGGCACAGTAATAAAGCTGTGAGTAGCATGCTGCACCCCACTGTCCTTCGAAACGTCATTCATATAATCCGCGGTCAATGAACAGCCCGGCCTGTGTAAACAATTAAACCTACACTCTGGGTAAGCAGGTAGAAAACTTGTTCCAACATTCCTCTACAACTCTCAAACTGACATGACATGGTTATCTTTTAAAAATAGAAAAGTTGGCAGCATACGAACTTTTTCAATGCGGCTATGCGGTTATGAGAGAATATTCTGAAGTTTTACCTACATGAAAATTGTAATATTGCCAGTAAAAAATATTTCAATAATCCATCATCAAGACGGCACATTTAGCTACACGTGTGTGAAAAATAGGCATCACAAAGTCAATGCAACATGATTAAGATCGATTTTACTAAAAAGGGGACACAGTTTATCGTTTTTTTTAAATATGGATATCTAATTTTTCTAGCATTTCTATCAAGTTTACGTAGTTCTAATATAGGAACAAAAAATCGGCAAAAAATAGTTCCACCCGAATATGCTGTTGTTTCGACAAAGAAAAAATTTCGACTGATATGGCAACAGTGGATTGCTAGAAAATGACAGCGTCATACATGTCTAGCGTGTAACAGAAAGAGAGAAGAATATCTCTATCTAACCAGTGCTTCATTCTAAACGTTGGATGCCTTATTGGAGATTTATAAAGCTTGTGAAGTCTTCATACAATTTACCTCGATAGACATATCTCAGGCGCGGGTGGAGCGGGCCGAAGGGGATTGTTCGTTTGTACTCGGCTCCGTTCGGACAGGCGGCGCGGCGGCTGCGCTGTGCTCAGTCAGCTCGGCTCGTCACACAATAGCAACATTGCGAGCGGGGTAGCGAGAAGAGAACGTCGCGGCTAGGTAATTTAATTTATATTGCACGATTATTAACTGAATACTAGTTAGGTTAAAATCGTTGTTTACAGTTCGTTTTGTGTGTCTCCTCCTTCGCTTCTCTCCTCCCTCTTCTCTCCTCTCCTTCGCTTTCCCCTTTTTCCTTTCTCTTTTTCCCTCTTTTCTTTTCTCTTGGGGGGGGGGGGGGAGGCAATCGCCCCCCAACGCCCCCCCTCCCTGGATCCGCCCCTGGGCATGTCCAACTCGTAATATACACGATCATAATAAGCAGCCTTGACAGCTGAAACGTTATTAGTACGGTAGTAGTTATTGTTGTTTTAAGGGGTGGAACTACGAGGTCATCTGCCCCCGCTGGAACATTATTATACCGTAATTATTATTATTATTATTATTATTACTATTATTATTAGAAGTAGTAGTAGTCGTCGTCTGTGTCTGTTGAATTTTGCAATCTTCTCTGATCATACGTTTTAATTCATGCCCTGGTTTTGGTTAATTTAGCCACAATAAATACACATTTTTATTTTGCCATAGATAGCCATGATATGTAGGCTACTGGAGAGCTTGATCGTGTAGTGGTATAGCTCTTCGTCTTTCGCCCAGACGGCCGGGGTTTGAATCCCGGTGAAAATAAGGTGGACTTTTTCCTGGAAAATCACGTGGTATTAGGAAGGGTATCCGAACTTAAATGCCCGGTCAAGACAGGATGGCTCCGGCGATCCCAATAATTTGGATAGCTGTAGAATGGTTTTCTTTAAATCTACTCAAAGTAGTTATGCTTTTTGAAAATTATAAAATTATATTCTTTGATTATAGGTTGGCAATACTGATTATGAGGTTATGTTTTACAGGTGCGCCAAATGTTTAGTGTTGGTGTTGATTTTGTGTACATCATGGAGCACGTTTGATGTATTGTTTGTTATTAACATTTATATTGTGTGGTGTTACAGTACTCTTCATCATTTTATTCGGTCAGCGAATCTTGCCTTGAGTGGACGTTGACGATTTGCCACTGTATGGGAGGGTGGAGTGTTTTTTTTTTCTTCACGTAGTAGGCTATTGGCGCCAGATATGACCACTTTGGGGCTGAAAGATTTAAAAACTACGCCGGATCCTATCTATGAATATCCAAAATCTGCTCGAAATACCTCGATTCCTCTCGTTATTGATAATGGTGAGAAGCATGAAGGTTATGTTTACGAATGTTAATCAACATAATTTAATTGTTTAAAAAATAGCCATAAACTAACCTAAATGCAAATTCACTTTGAAATGCTGTACATTTTTTTCTATAGGTTCATATCAGTGTCGAGTGGGATGGGCGTCCGAGAATGAGCCACTGATGATTTTTAAAAATTTGATTGCAAAACCAAGAAAGGAGCGTGGGAAGAAGGTTGTCACTATTGTACTAATTGAAGATAATTATTTATGTAATGGTAGATATTTTCTCTCTATTTTACTAGAATATTCTTTGTAATAGCTAACTTACATGTTCTGTTTTAGGATGGTGACATGCAAGTGGGTAATGACATAACCAATATTGAAGCTGTCCGCTTTCAGTTGAAAACTCAATTTGACCGAAATGTTGTTACACATTTTGAAGCTCAGGAACAAGTTCTTGATTACATGTTCAGTCACTTGGGCATCGATTCTGAAGGCTCAGTCAATCATCCAATTGTTATGACGGAGGCGTTTGTTAACCCAAACTATTCACGTCATTGTAAGTGAATTTATCATCATCTTTTAGGCTATGTTAATGCTAGACATTACATTTTACATTTGTAAAATAGCCAGCACTGTGTGCTGTAAATGAAGCGGTAGCCTAGACTGAAAAATCTAGGATAGCCTGTTGCAACTCTAGCACATTTACATGTATCATGGACATTGTAGCCTTCTGAATACCATATAAAGAAATTATAGATTTAAGGTGAAATTAAGAGATAAGTTTACTCGATTCTAATAAATATAGACCACCTCGTGGAGTAATGGGTTGTCACCCCTAAGGCCTGGGTTTGATTCCTGGCACTGCCCAGAAATTTAATTGTAATGTTTGTTCCAACACGAAGTTCTGAACGCATTCCGAACTGATACACCTTTGTTTAATGCGCAGGGGCCAATTGAGAACGAGTACGGAACTAGTTCGGGATTTTGTTGGTTGAAACACTTGTAAGTGGGTGTAACTAGGTGTAACGTGTATGTGGCAGAGCGTTTTTCACTATCCCTTATAAACTATCAGGCTGACCACCTCGCTTTGTAGCGAATAGCGTTCTTGGCTGCGCTCCGGGTTTGATTCACGGCTTTACCAAGAAATTTTAATTCTGGTGTGAGGTTTGGAACGGGATACAAAACTAAGAAGAGGAGCGTTTGATTCCCACCTCAGTTATCCTGAAAGTGGTTTTCCATGGCTTCGCACTTCTGGTGGTTGGTTCTTAAGTTTAGGGGCTGCGACAACGCCGTCATGTAGCCCCATGTACTTTGGGTGTGTGTAGAATCTGTCTGATAACCGGTGTTAATTGAGATGACTGTATTAGTGTGTGTTATCTGTTTTTTTTTATTTAAGTACAGACTGCAACTTAGAGTTTTTCAAATAGTTCCTACTTTTGCCGCAATGCACCACCCTCAATGACTACTAGGCCAAGTTCAGAACTTAGCTACTAGACGCCACCGCAGTCGGCTCTTGGCAAAGAACGTAGAAACCTAAGAGCGTTGTTTACATTCTTAACCTATCCAATTTTGCTTCACACAGGCTTCGCACTTCTACTCGAAGCAAATGCTGGGATAGTTCCTAACTTATGGCCACGGCTGCCTCCTTCCCAATCCTATCCCCAATTTACAAATGCACACACCAGTACAGCCATCACAAAACAAATTCCACACACACACACACTAAATACACGGAGCTACATGACCACGATGTCGCAGCCCCTAATATAAGCAACAACAAACTATCGGGCTGAGAAAAATTGGTGTCGTGGCGGGCATCGACAAAGTGAGGGGGAACTTCTGGATTTGAAAATACTTGTTTTTGGGCACCTACAAAGTGAGAGGAAACTTCTGGATATGAAAATACTTGTTTTTTTATAGGCCTGCATTCTGATATTCTTCAAGAATATCTGTCCAGATCGCAATAAAATACTCCAAGAATGGCATCTCTCTGCACTTAAGGCTGAAACCTTTTTAACTTCCTGCCGATCATCTCGTATATTTTAACCATTCTAAAAAAAACTTTCCTGGCACCAACGTTGAGGCCTACAACCTTCACAGGAAAGTTACAGATGTTCCGGATGTCTCAGGTTCAAATAGCACTGATTGTGGTCATCCTCAATAATTGAACAGCTATAATTATATTATTATTATTATTATTATTTTCGTTTTGGTCATCTAAGGGCCACAAGCCAATTCCAATACTTTGCCCTTTGCTTTTCTTCTTCTTTTCTTCTTCCTCCGGTATTCCTACATCATCTCACTATGATTTCTCTTCCCTTCCTTGGGCCATTTCGAGCCAGTTTTCTTTCCCTTCCTCCTTTGGAATCCTTCCACTTTTTGCAATGTTTACCTAAAAGTATCTCTCTGTGGTGTATCTTCTTCTCTGATATTGTTTCTTTCCAAATCGTTTTTGACTTCTTGTACCCAGGTTGTTGTTGACTTCTTGTTCCACAGGAATGTGCAGATCTGCTTGGTTAACCTAATGTCATCCATCCTGTACAAATGTCCAAAAAATAACAATCTCCTCTTCCATATTGTTTCTGGTATGTTCTCTATTTTTCGATATATTTCATAATTACTTCTTAATTTCCAGAATTCTGCAGTTTGAAGCGAGTATTTTGCATATAATTCTTCTTTCTACTACTTCTAATTTATCCAATTTCTAGTTCATTACGAGACATTCACTCGCTTACAGGCATTCCGGTTTGACTACGGTGTTGTAGTGCTGTATTTTAAGATCTTTAGACAAACACTTTTTGTTGTAGGTATTTCTAGTTATGCCATACGGATACGCTCTTTCCATCTTTCGTATTCTTTCTTCTACAGCAGATTTTTTTATTATTATTATTATCAACAAATTGCTTAGTATCTAAATAATTTTCGTTTTTCCTTTTTAATACATTAAATTCTAAGTCATCATCATCCTCATTTACGCTTAAATCATAAAGGATGGTCCCTGTCATCTTGTAAATCACTCATTTTAATAACACAAGAAAAACCAGTTCAGTATATTTGACAAGGATCGTGCTAGGGTTATGTTTTTCCTTTAGCATTCAACATAATGGAAGCAGCTGTGAAGAAGGCTTGTGCGCATGATCAGAATTCCCAGTCCCTGCTTTTGACTGAGAACTGATTTCACTCGTTACGAACGAGTTCCGGAACATTTTGTAACAGAGCAAATAGAGAACTAGAAGTTCAGAACTCGTTCGTAAAGTTTGTTGGAACAATCCCTGTGCTACTGCGTATGCGTCGGCAGTTCTCGGACGATTCTTCTCTGTGTTGGAACAAACCTATTGTCTGAGGATTGAGGGACACACACAGCCTTGTGAGGCAAAACTGATGGGTTCGATTTTATACCTCTGCCATCCAAGAAGTAGTTTATAGAGGTTTCCTGCGGCTTCGTTGGCGTAGTCGGTAGCATGCTGAACTGCTATGCCCAAGATAGCGGGTTCAAACCCGGCCGAAGTCGTCGGATTTTTTAAGAGCGTTAAAAATCCTTCAGTATGCCTCCCTTCGGAGGGGAAGTAAAGCCGGCAGTCCCATGTCATAGATTTATGGCATGTAAAAGATCCTTTCACAGACTAAACTTGTGTAAAGCAAAATTTGTTAGGTTAGATTTCGTCAGAACGCTCTATCCAAGTTCCAACGTTCACCACTAGGTATCATTGATATCTCGTGGCGAAAGTTGGAACTACTTGAAATTGAACGGAACTTGTAGCTCACCCTTTAGGGTGTCCGCTGGAAGCAGCTACAGACTCAGGCGAGCCGAACATGTCCTCAGACACTCCCGGCACCAAAAGCCATACAATAAATAAATAAAATCCTGTGGTTTCCTATTTCTATTCCAGGCAAGTGCCAGGATGCTTCCTAACTTAACTTCCCAATCCTTGCCTCAGTCACAAATACACACACTACTACAGATAGTACAACAACACAGGCTTTCAGATTCTGAACACATCTGAGTCCATGATGTCCAAGTCCCTAAATGAAAACAACAATAAAAACTGAAATTTAATAACATTATGATACATTTTTTAACCCCTATTAAATATACTTTACTAACAAAAGTGTCCAAACTTATGCTTTCAGAATAATGAAGTTCACAAGATATGATACCAATTATTTTTAGATGGCATGTAGTAACTTAGGTACTTGTGGCTCGGTAAGGTAGTGGATACGTTTCTCCTGTGCAGGTTACAACATTATGAGTTTAAATCTCCACTGTGATGGTTATTTTTATTTTCTTCTTTATACAGATATGCACTTGTTTAGCTGGTATGGTGGCCATTTGATCATGCACCACTATGAGGATATAACAAGCAACTCTTGCATACTTTGCTGCTCGACATGAATGTGTCAAATAGCCACATGGACCACGTTTCACTTCACAATTCGTTGCCAAAGGATTATGAGGTATTGAGCTGCCTCCAAACACCCTATCCTTTATCATTGGTTTGCCCAAGAAAACAAAGATTAACATCTGATATGACACGTTGTGCTGACTATGTGTCACACCGCAATCTGCAGGCCATATGGCTGAGTAGCAGTTGCTTGATTGGCCAAGGCCTTTAATGGGCTATAGAGCCTTGGGGTTAGGTTTGTCCAAGCAGAAAACGGCATGGAGCATAAGACCAGACTTGTGCCTTGAGTAGTTTCTTAATTATACGTGGCCTTTGAGTGTAGTTGCTAGTTTTATAAGATGTTAGTTAGTTATTGTTTTAAGGGGCGGAACTACGAGGTCATCTGCCCCTTTTTATAAGATGATTATTAATTGCGAGTATGTTTTTTTGGTACTGAAAATGGCTTTTATGTTCTCCCAATATGAGGACCAGATACTGTCATTCTGAACCACCTCTTACAGGCAATGGGGCATAGATTGGACTATAGCAGGCCTTTCAAACACATGAAAACCGGGGCACAGGGCAACTTGGCTTGGATGGTGTAGCACACTGCACAACGATGAAGCATGTGTTGATAGACCACTTTATTATCATTGAAATAGATAAGTGCACGACGACTATATAATAACGGAGTAGCCTGCTGCAAAGAAAGCAAAGACTCCCGAAAGTCCATTTAAATCAAAGTGGGAACTTTCTTTTTTGTCAGTCATGACAAGCCAAATGCCTAATCTGTGGTGCAATAATTATGTGCGTAAGAAAATTGTTTAAAGAAACTACAACAGAGGACACACAGAAAAATATGGTGGACACCAGAGATAAAGAATAAAAGACATTGAAAAATCTTTAATATGAGCTTTCTGTATCCACAAATGAGGGTTTTACCAGTACTTAACCATTTTTATTATGGTTAAGGGTCCTTCAAAAAGAACTTTATTTTGGTTACATTCCTCAAAGTGTATTCGTTCTTATTTTTTGCTTTCATTATTCCTAATACATTTTTTTTTTTTGTAATTTAGGGTGAAAAAAGATGAAGAATTCTGTAACACTACTCTTAGAGCTAGCTATAAAGTTGCTCTACGTATAGCATGAGCTAGGAAGCCGTTTATGGAAGGGCCATTAATAAAGTGTATTGTGTTGGACATTAGAGACAAGGAATCCTACATTAGCTCCAGCATACTGTACATACTGTCCAGTGCACTGCATGTATACCTTTCACAGTGTGGAAGAAACGGGGAAGGTGAGTTGGGGGAGACAGGTGGAACGAACGAAACAAGCAAGCGCAGGGAGTGGGGGCTTGCACTGTGATCAACCTAGCAAAGTCGTCTAGCACCTTGTGCCATGCACCCTGAGAGACTCTGGACTAGAGCAAAGGAGTAGTGATTGCCCCTTGCTACCTCATCTCAGGCGTTCAATATGACCTCTCATGAATGTCTTTCCTAGTAGGCAGTGGGTTGGGCAGTTCTCCTCCATTGTCCTTTTGGTCTCCACCCAAACATGCTCAACTGGGTTTGTGTCTCCTTATACCTGTATACAGAAGAAAATGAAATTTACATCTTAGTGGGTATACAAGCTCTTGACACTTCAGTTCGCAATCAAACACTTATACTGTCCCAGCAAGTAGGCTTATGTCGCATTCATTTCTATATGTTATTTAAACTCGTTCTGAACACCGAATACTACTTATTTTTGTTATACATCAAAAGTATTTAAAGGGTACAAATGGACATTGAAATCAGATTTCTATTGAATTAAAAAAAAAAAGTATTTGTAGGAAGTCAATAAGGAACCAATAAAAAATGTGAAGTTGTTAGCAAATATTTATATGCTGCATTCTACCTACATTTTTCATGCTTTTTTTGGGGTTGGGGATGAGGTACCGTAATAAGTTTACTATGTGGCAGGATGCCCTTCCTGTCACCAACCTTATCAGAGTTATTGAGAAATAAAAATTTATGAAAATTAATTAAATTTTGTAAGGATATAGAAGGAGGCAGCTGTCGTCTAAGGTATTAAGGGGGTCGGTATAGCTTAACACATTTAAAAGTTAACAATTTTTATCTCCGATTCTACCATATATACACAAATGAAATTTTTACATGTAAACTATCTCATGTGGAGAGTAGGCCTACATGTGCAATGTTTAAAACTGTCTTCAGCACAGTTAAAAAAAAATTAAAAAAAATTGGTGACTGTTAGGTTTCACCGTTTCCCTAATAAGTGAAATATTTATTAACTGATTTTTTGCTCTGTTTGTTGGAGGTTGCTTTGTAACATCTACAATATCGACCTCTTTCACGATTCTATTATTAAATTTAATATTTTTTATCATGTAATATATTAACATAACATAAATTTGCATATTTTATTTCGCGGAAATATTTTGTTTTACAAACAAGGCTCACGATTTTAGTCAGTTTTGTAGACCCTATTACTTGAACCCGTGAGAAAAAATATGTTTGAAATTACAAGGGAAATGGATTTGAAAAATAAAGTTTTAGAAAAAGAACAACAAATTATTTGACTTTTTAAATAGCCTATGCGAAGCCTAGCTTCTAAAACCATAACGCCTAAAGTAATGCAGATATTAAAAAAATTCTTTCATCACAATGAACTAGAAGAGTAGGGTTATATTCTAAAAAATAATTTGAAAAACGGGATTTTTTTGTAAGCTGTACCGGCCCCTTAATTAGAAAATAGACTTAGATGACAAATTGCTCAACTTTCACTCAAGTCTGTAGGTCTACTCTTTGGCATTGAATATTTCTGCCTCTCAAGAGTATTTTCACTTTTTGTATCACAAAGTGTAGACAGAGCAGGTAGGTAGGCAGAGAAACCATTATGATAAATTTTTCTTTTTTTTTCTCCCGAGCAGTCATAACTAGATTGTTTATTTAATATGTGATTATCACCTTTCTCCCCCAGTGATGTCGGAGCTGCTGTTTGAATGTTATGGAATCCCCAGTGTGTGCTATGGTGTTGATGGCTTGTTCAGTTTTCGGTACAATAATTCACAGTGCTCCAACGCACTAATAGTTAACTGTGGTTACCATACTACTCATATTTTGCCGATAGTCAATGGTGAAATAGATGCAACCCGCAGTAGGCGTATTAACATTGGTGGCTACCATGTTACAAACTACCTCCATCGTTTGCTACAGCTGAAGTATCCATCCCACTTCACTGCTGTCACTCCTAGCAGAGCAGAGGTTAGTTGCTACATTATCTTTTTATTTACAAATATAATAGAAAATTCAGACAGAAGTTATGGTGATGGTGCTTAGGTATACAAGGACAGGATATTAATTATGGAGGAGACCAAATCCTGGTCTTTACACTTCTACCTGCCATACGAGTATTATTGAAAATACGACACTTGTGGCAAAAGTCATTGCAACTATTTATTTTTTGCAGATATGTTAGCGGTTCACACACCGTATTTTGTTGTGTGGAAGCTATGCAGGCATAGTGTGTATTCACAATAACAGATGGTTGTGTGATTGCTGGTAAGAGCACAGAAAGCACTGTGAAATCAGTTCTTATTTGACTAGTAATTATACATTTCCATCTATTCAATACAATTTATTGAGAAATTAACTTGTTTCAACCTTGGGATATGTTTCGAGCTTAATAATTAGCTCTTCTTCAGCCAGCTAATTACAGTATTAAGCTCGAAACATGTCCCAAGGTTGAAACAAGTTAATTTCTCAATAAATTGTATTGAATAGACGGAAATGTATAATTACTAGTCAAATAAGAATATCAGTCGATACGGACCAATATGATGTCGAATACTCCTAGTTGAATCAGTTGTCATGCGAGATGGTATTAACCCGTGTTGTGCAGTGTGGCTATATCAAAATAGCCGTTCTCCGGGGGAGAAATACGAGAGAGTGTCACAGTGAATTGGTAGAAGCCGTTGGGAATAATGCCCTCCCATACCGTACAATAGCATGGTGGCTAGGAAAGTTTCAGCAAGGACGTGTGATAACCGGAGATCAGCAACGCTCCGGATGACCTGTCAGTGTGCGGACTGATGTAGCACGTGCCATCATCAAGCTGCTCCTGGAGGATGTCTGACGATGAACGCTACTGGAGTTAGAGAGGGAAAGTGGCATTGAGAAACGCACCATCCTCAGCATATTGAGAACAGAGCTGCAACTGCGCAAAAAATTGCATCGCATTTGACTACCTTGGGGGCCTTTAGACTCGGTGTTGTCATGACAACAGTAAGTGTGCTGTGCTGGAATGTAGGCGGTGTGCCTGGCTGTAAGTCGTTAGTTAGTAATTAGTTTGCACCTTGCAGCCAGTATTGCCCTGTACACTACCGTAATAAATATGTGAGACACAATGTTCACGTGTTCATCAATGTCCGCACATGTAGTTCTCACCTCGTCCTGGCATCTGATTATGTCGCATTGTCCAACCGGGCTGGTATCTGCACGAAAGAAAATGGTTGTAATCACTTATGCCCCAACCCTTGTGTATGATTTTCATACCTTTCTGGGAGTCATTAGGAATTGAAATTGCTGTCAATTATCAATGCTGCACTGGAAATATTTGTTATATTACATAAATAAATGCTTATATTTCTTGCTCATTCAACTACGGCAGCAGTGTTCCTGAGGCGCAATAAGTATCTTCAACTTTATCTCCCATAAGTCCAACCCTTCGTCCACATTGTGGGAGTTGGGCAACGGCACAAGTAGGGGATTGCCTGTAGGGGTGAAGTACAGTGGGGACTTGGTGTGCCCCGGGACCGTTACGGTAGCTGTGAAGGTCCTACAGGAACCCTGAAAAGTGACGGCTAATGGGGCTCTGGTGAAGCTACGATAGGCCCAGCAAGCCAGTAGTGGATGAAACCAAATGCTTTCAAGAATGGAACGAACCTCGGACATGACGGAGATGATAGATGACGACATGGCTGTAAACACGGACTAAGATTTGGAACTTTAACATAAGAACGCTGACGGGGAAGGTCGAGGAGATAGTGGATATGATGGAAAAAAGGAAGTTGGATTTATTGGGTTTGGCAGAAACAAAGTGGAAAGCGGAAGGAAGGAGAGAACTGAGAAAAGGTTATAGACTATACTGGAGTGGGAATGAAGAGGGAAAGAGGAATGGAGTGGGAGTAGCAGTACGAGATGGTTTAAAAGAAGAAGTGAAGAGAATAAGTGATAGGATGATGAAAGTGAATGTAGCACTGAGAGGAGAGACCATGGAAATAGTACAAGTGTATGCTCCACAGGTAGGAAAGCTTGTAGTTTAACGTGACCGTTAATCTTGAGATCATGAGCCACGGGACCTCCTTTTTACGTGGAATCCGAACCACAGGACATGGCATTTCACTTCGAAAATCTCACATGCATTGACCGGGAATCGAACCCGGACCGCCTTGGTGAGAGGCATACAGCTAGACCGCTGAGCCACCACGCCCCCCGCTCCACAGGTAGGCTGTGCCTCTGAAGAGAAGGAGTAGTTTGAAGAGGAATTGCAGAAGCAACTGGGAGGAAGGAATATGATTGTTATGGGCGATCTGAATGCCCATGTTGGACGAGAAAGACAAGGGTATGTGGGTGTGCTTGGACCAGAAGAAATGAGGAAGGAAAGAGACTGTTGGACTTCTGTCGAAGGAACAGCCTGCAAGTTGGGAACTCCTGGTTTAAGAAAAGAGAGAGCCACACAATCACGTGGTACAGTGATGACTTGATCAGGAAGTCGGTGGTCGACTATATACTGTATGAGAAATAACTAAATAAGAACATCACGGACATCAAGGTTATACCATCGGAGAACCTGGATAGCGACCATCTATTGCTGGTAATGAACCTGAGAGGGAGTAAGGAGAAGAAAGGAACTGAGAACCTGGAAAAACATATAAGGATATGGAAACTGAAAGAAGGGGATAGAAGGGTCGAGTACCTCAAAATGGTAAAGGAAGGAATTCCAACAGATGAAGAAAGAGGGGTGGAAGAGGAATGGGCTAGATTTAAGAAGACACTAGTAGGTGCGGCAGAAGCAGTATGTGGGAAGACAAGTAGTAAGAAGAGGTGGACGGAAACACCATGGTGGAATGAGAAGACAAAAGATATAGTAAGGGAAAAGAATAGAGCCTTTAGAAGGTGGTATCAAAATAGGACGGTAGATACAAGGGAAAGAGTACCAGGAAAGAAAGAAGGAGGCAAAGAGAGTAGTGGCTGAGGAGAGAAGAAAGTGGATGGAAGAGTGGACAAAGATGATGGAGGATAGTGAAGGTACAAAAAAGGTCCTGTATGGGATGGTAAAAAATAAGAGGCGGAAGGATCTGACGGATTATGTTAGAATGGTGGACAAAAGGGGACAAGAGGTAGAAAATAGGGAAGAACTGAAGAAAATGTGGAAATAATATTTTGAAGAACTTCTGAACCCAAATGGAAACCACGGCGAGGAGGAAGAAATCAGGGAGGAGGAAGATTGACTGCAAAAAGAAAAGGACTTAACATGGAAAGAAGTGGAAGATGCAGTGAGGAAGATGAAAGGAGGGAAGGCACCGGGTGTGGATGAGTTGAGTGTGTCGATGGTGAGAGCAGCAGGAGAGGTGGGGATACAATGGTTGTACCGAGTGATGAAGACAGCTTGGAAGGAAAGGAAGACCCCAGTGGATTGGAAAAAGGGAATAATTGTCCCGATCTTCGAGAAAGTTAGCAGAACAAAATGCAGAAACTATTGGGGAATAACACTGATGAGTCATTGTCCAAAGATGTTTGAGAAAGTTTTTGAAAAGAGAATTAGGACAAGGATAGAAGGAGGGATGAGGCTAGAACAACATGGCTTCAGAGCAGGAAGGTCCACAGTGGATTTGATTTTTGCTGTAAGGCAGTTACAAGAACAGCACTAGAGTATGGAACAGAACTACTGATGGCCTTCCTGGACATTGAGTAAGCATATGACAGTGTATGCAGAAACAAAGTATGGAAGTCCCTGGAGGACAGAGGAGTAGAAAAATGAACTATACGGAGGATAAAGGAGATGTACAAGGGAAGCGTAAGCTGTGTGAAAGTGTTTTACAATACTGGCTATACTGTGGCACCATATCTGAGGGGTTGGCTGTATTGTATTTGTCCATAAATCACTCGTACAATGGCGGACTCAGCTGGAATTTTATCTATATAAGTCGTGATTGAAAAGGGGACAGTGGGCGGGTATCATCTCCAGATTTTTTCCCGACCATCACCACAGGTATTTTAGCTAATTTCAGTCGTTTAAGAATTTTTGCCCCCAGGATTTGGTCTCCTCAAAAGACTTCTTATGAAATACAGTGTTAGTCACCCATGGGCATATCCAGATGGGGTTGATGACATTGTAGCACCCTCTGAAATGCACTCGAAATTTTTAGAAAAATGAGACTTGAAGAACAGTGATAATATTGGGTGTTTACATATTGGCTCTCACGGCCAAGTAATTAAAATCCAGCAATTCTTCTTAGTTTTTGCCATGTCTTATGCGTGGAGACACGATTTTATGGTGAATAAAAAACCACAATAGCGGTGTAAAAAGTAAGGGCAAAGCGGGATAAAAGCGGTGAATAAATGCCATTGCTTACGGTGTAGAAAAACGGTTTACTAGACTATATACATACTTTTGCCTTATGTTGCAATGAAGGAAACAACAAAAACACTAAGTATGGCTTGGTTTACAGTATTCATTTGCTGTTGAAGTAGTAACTCAGTAATGTTTCTAAGTTATCCTTTGACAGGTTGGTACGCTTGTCAGACAAAATATCATTGTAGGCAGAAAGGGCCCTTTCACTGTCAACATTTGAAATGGAAATGTACAGAGATTGAAGACATTTCACAGCTATAGGATATTCCTCTAACATTCCCTTCAATACATCTTCAACCAGATTACCGTCACTACATGAAAAAGATTTACAGGTGATTTGCAGTTGAATGTAGAACTTCAAAAAGTCATGAGAATTCACTCCAGCAAAAAGGGGGATTTTCTCTATCTTGTTGAAGAGAGATGACTCTATGTTCACAGTTCTTAGCAGGGGCAGATGAAACAGCGAGGAGAGTGAATTAAAAATCTCATGAGCAGAGTCTTTTGCCAGCATATCTGAGAGTTTTGTGTGACATGCATTGGCAAGGGCTACGAACCATTTTTCAGCACTTTTCTTTCTATCGCTTGATAGTTCATTCAATGCCTTCAATGTGTCTGGTTTCATCACTAGTTTTTCGATAACCGTGTACTCAGAAATGAGTTCATTTACCATTGGAACAACTTTATTTGCCAAAGCATAATTAAAACCCTCGAAGCAAGTTATCTTTTCAGAAGTTGAGGCACAGTGTTCTTTCACAAAAATTGCCTCACACAAATTTGATTTTACTTCACTTTCACTTAATTTTTGAAAGTATTTAACACTTTCAGCATCACTCTCCACTGTTTTAAAATACTGAACCAAGTCCATGACATAGTCTGCCAAGTAGGAAACTGATGTGAACCACGTATTCCACCTTGTGATAACTGGTGAGGGAAAGAGCTTTATATCCTTTTCTCCTGCACCATACTTCTGCTGCAAGAACCTAATATACCTATGCTTCCGTTTTCTTGTATTAAGAAAAGCTTGCTTTGTTTTGGTAACACACTCATTCACACGATGAAGTTTCTTCAGCCAGATTCCTGCTACTAAATCAAGCTTGTGTGCCCAACACTCAATGTGAAGAAGGTTGTCCGATATCAAACCTTGTAAAGTTTGCACACACTTTTTCATATATCGTGCACCATCTGTTGAAATACCTATGATATTTTTGTATTTAAGTTTGTCTCTTAATAACCTCCACTATGGCTTGAGAACATTCCTGCGAGTTAACATTCTGAAGCATTAGGACACCACCTACTAGCACTTTAGGAGTCTCGCTACTACCCTTGGGAAGAGTTCTAAATAGCACAATGAACACGACTCGACCCATCCTATCTGTGGTTTCATCACAGTGTAGAATAACATGCTGATTCTTTAATTTCTCACTACTTGATTCTTCTTTTTCTTGATGTAATAGGGGCAAAGATTTCTTTCGTAACCAGTCAGCTGTGGGAAAATTTCCACTTCCTAAAACAGTGTAATGAAAAAAATCTATTAGCAAGCAAATCATTTTAATTTAAAATATTAATAAATCAGACTTATTTGTTGTTTATGATATGAACTTAAAAGTATTTAAAAGTAAACTAAGTCATTACTACAATTTCTAGTATCCCACATCACGTTTCCATGGTGGCTGCAAAACTTTCAGCTTTAAATGTCACGGCGGGCTGGTGGATTCTCGGCAATCGTAAAAGAATTACCTTCCCTCCCTGATAAAATTCGTTACATAAAACTACTTCTTTCCACCTATTATTATTTTTATCGCTACGAAAAGTGGGGCTGCGGGATACTGGTAAGTGTAGCGGCATCCGAAAAAAAATTAACTCGCCTGAAATATGTTTGTTCATCCAATCCTTCATTGTTGGATGATCTAGCTTTTCTAAAGGAATGTTGGCACTCAAAAAGGCTTCCACTGTTGAAATTACAAATTCGTCGGAGTCATTTCTCACTTTTTTGGCATTCCCGACCGCCTCTTGAACTGATATCTGTCTTTTGGTACCTCCTTCAGACAAAATCCTTTTCTTCTTTTTGTAATTTTCACTCAAGTTGTGTTTCACACATGAATCGCGACGCTTCCAATCTAGTCCAATGTTGCAGAATTTGCACATAACTATCTTCTGCCGCGCATCGAAAACATGATAGCCTTCGTCTTTAAACTCGTCAGCCCTATCAAAACACGTTGTTATTTTCGGCATTGCGAATTCACGTTAGAAATAGAAATTTTAACTACAAATCACAGCGCACCCACGTGGTCAGCAATACGCGGCCCAACTCTCTCACTTGTCTCCCAGTACGACAGGATAGCCAATATTGAAACTGTGTAGTAATTTCCTGCTACGTGATGTTAGGATATGCTTAGGCTTTAAACACTTAAAAATACATTTGAATTGGGTTCTGCCAGCAATGCTAACAAGGTGAAAACCACTTAAGGCTCGCAATATCACACCAAATCGTGTGGAGACGTAATAAACAAGCCGATTTCGTGATATGTCGCAAATACGGACGTACATCGCAAATAAGGTGGAATTTCGCGTTTAGTCGTGATGACAAATTCAGTGCTTTATGATCAAACAATATTAAACACACATTTAAAACATCTTTGATGCACATATAAACACATCTCGCATTTTCGCGATACACCATAAAATCGTGTCTCTACTTATGCGGCGTTTCGCCTAGGTGCACTAAGTCAGACTCATCAGCAGGCTCTTGGTGACTGTGCCTGGACCGCTACAGGGGTAGTGGACCATGCACCACATCCCATTATGCGAAGCACATTTGCATTTCTTTACTGGGAGTCTGTTCTGCATGCTGGCCAGCCCAGGGCTCGAATTCCAACTTCCCTGAGAAGCACATTCCCGATTTGCATCATGTGGCTGGGCATTATCATGCATAAGCCTGAAGCTTTCTCCCACAAATGATGCATATGGCACCATATGGTGTGCCAGAATCTCCCCGATGTACCAATGTGCGTTGAGCCCCCTGCCGCGGTCGATGTGGAAATTCAAGCTCAGTGCACCCCTGAAGACTATCGCTTCCCCACACCATAACTGAACATCCTCCGAAAGGTGGCCTGGTAGACTGTGTAGTTGGTGAATATCGCCTCCTTGGTCTCCTCCAAACTCTGAGCTGGACAGAGTACAGATCCCCACTGTTCAGCAGTCCAGAGTTGTTGCTCTCCTGCAAATTACCGTCATAGTCACACTACCCTGTGGTGTCGCTGAAGCTGTGGCCCTGTTGCAGATCTTGAAGACTGATTGTCTTCATACAACCTTTTTCTGGGTGTCTTTTCTCTGACATTCACATTCTTCACGGGTTGAAGTCGACTCCTGGCCTGAACTGCGGTTGTATGGTGGCTACGAAACACTTGAAGGGTGATGACTCGGGAATCTCAGACCGATGTTGTCCTCGTACCGTCCGATTCAGGTCTTCTGGTGTATGCGGCACTCTCACGATACCATTATATTATACATTGAACACTTCCATATGAAGTTCCAATAGCATTAGCCACATAACGGAGACTTCGCTCTTTGCTAACCAGCGCAACGACACTCGCCACTTCTTCTCGGCTTAAAGGCATCTTTCACTTGCAGAATCACAAACCTCAAGCAACCATGTGGCATTGTTCCCATAATCAATATCTTGCCATAAAACTCAAAAGTCAACATTGGGTGAAAAGGCATAACACCAGACTGGAAATCTATTAAACCTGGTCTGAGACTAAGAAACATGATTGTTTATGGCCTTCTTTTCATTATTGGGTGTGTGATGTGTCGAAAAGAATAATTAATATTGCTTTAAGATTGATTTAAATACAGAATAGAGCCGAATTAGCTCTTGAATGTTATAAGTGATCCACTTTTTTTTTGACGGTCATTGCAATTTACTGTCTGGCTATATTAATAATTGTTTTATTCTGTTATAAATTCAAACTAACACCTCCTGCACTGGGGGTTTACCACTGAAGTCAAGGTAGAATATTCAAGTAAATAATTAAAAAACATAATCGGACTATCCCAGAAAATGTGTTTACGAAATACGTTCAAAGACTTGTATAAATAATATAATTTCTGTTCATGTTTATGGAAATACAAATTCACAATGTTTTGTTTCATATTTTTGCCTTCCATATTATGCACCATTACTTTCTGTTTCTTGTATAAACTGCCGTACTGTAATCAGAATTGATTGTACATCGGAACTTTGATTATTTGAAGCTGAAGGGACCAACAACAAATTTGTATTATCCAAACATTTGCATTAGTGAAGTTATATCCTTTACAGTAGGTTTGGTTTTAGGTCCAATAAATGCCTGAAATGGTCAATCTTCCATTACCAGTAAATATTTATGGAGAAATGTTGTGTAAAAGAAATATACATAAGATTTAAACAAATTTAATACAGATTGCATTGCAATATTTACCAGAACAGAAAGCAATTACTCTCAAGTGCACAACTTCACCACAGTGTCGGGGGAAGAATGAAGTAAGATTTCCAGGAATGACTTGCTTACTAGACAATGGTAGGGTTTACCTGGAGACCGTTTGAACTAACGTTTGACTAGTATTTTAATACCTGTGTACAAAACCCTTGAATTAAGGAAGGTAAACTTCAAATTACCCACAAATGTTTTCCATTTAATTTGTTACGAAGTTCAAGGGAAAATATATATATCGACGAATTTGAATGATAGAAGTTTGAATTATCCAAGTCCCACTGTATTAAAATATGAAGTTATTATAATTTTACTGTGAGATTTAAATATTTATTATAATTTTATTGTGAGATTTAGATATTCATCTTGGGTCATGGTAATTTTTAGCCTTTTTCAATTTATGAAAAAAATAGGCTTATGAGATCACCTTTTGTCCATGTGTGTCCCCCCTCTAATAACTTCTAAACGGTTTGAGCGATATCAATGAACCCCGACCGTGCCCTTCAAATTTTATTACGTCTCACCAATCCAACATGGCGGCTGTGCGAAATATTTCACCAGCATTCAATATCTCCGAAACTATTACTGATATCACCCTGAAATATAGTACGGTGATAAAGGGCACTACTAGAAGTTCATCTATGAGACTTTCGAAAACCTGGTAACTACAGAACCAACATGGCAGCCAAGCGAAGTTGAGACTTTTAAAATAGACTTTTCTCACGATTTAGCCATCTAAACGCAATGAAACTTGGTACAGCAAATGTTCATACACATTGTAATGCACACAATCTAACATGGCGACCATCCAAAATATTTAGACAGTTCTCAATATCTACGAATCTTTTACAGCACTCAAACTGAATTTTTTTATGTTCATAGAGGCTATAGGACTCTCAATAATCTGATGAGCTCAATTGCAACATGGCGGCGACGCGAAGTCTAAATATTTAAATGGTCGTTTCTCGCGATTTATGCATCCGAGTGCAGTGAAACTTGGTATGGTAAATGCTTACTCAATAATCTGATGAGCTCGATTGCAACATGGCGGCGACGCAAAGTCTAAATATTTAAATGGACGTTTCTCGCGATTTAACCATCCGAGTGCAGTGAAACTTGGTATGGTAAATGCTTACTCAATAATCTGATGAGCTCGATTGCAACATGGCGGCGACGCAAAGTCTAAATATTTAAATGGACGTTTCTCGCGATTTAACCATCCGAGTGCAGTGAAACTTGGTATGGTAAATGCTTAAACAAATGTTAATCCACTGGCACCTAATTTATTTCAATTGTTTTCATAACCACAAGATGGCAGCAGTGCGAAATATTAAAATCTCGTTTTTACTTCTAGTGTCCTAATCATGCGATTGAAGTTTGAATACTACACGTACACAATAATCGTCATGTAACAGTACATAACTCTTAAGACCTACATATATAAAAATCCAACATGGCAACAATCCGAAATATTAAACTGTTCTCAATATCTACGAATCTATTACAGCAATCAAACTGAAATTTTGTATGTTGTTAGAGGCAATTAACATAAATGTAGGATATATAAAAATAGGCTTTAGTTCTTCATGGAACTACTTGTTATATTTATGAATTCTGCCACCACCAAAAAGAAATATTGTGGATACCTGCCTGTAGTCACCAAGTTGTCCTTCTCAAATACCTTGTTTCATTTGAGAGGCTTGGACATTGTGGCCCCATGTACTTGGGTATGTGTAGAATTTGTTTGATAACCTGTACTATTGTGGTATCAGTGGTAATGTGTGTTATTGTAATTAAGGTAAGGATTGGGAAGGAGGCGGCCATGTCGTTAAGTTTGGAACCATCCCGGAATGTGCTTGGAATAGAAGTGAGAAACCATGGAAATCCATTTCCATGATGGCTGAGATGGGATTCAAACCTACCCACAATTTTACCTCACGAGGCTAAGTGTACCCTATTCCAGCCGTCAGACCAGAGTTAAATTTCTTGGCAGACCTCCGAGGCAACAGTCAAGAATGCTAGCCACTACACCACGCGAGTATCTCAAATATCTTCTGATGTGTTATAGAGCTTAGACATCTACATTCCATTTTGTTTCTCATGTATAAAGGACTCGTAATGAACTGTAAAACATTTTCCTGATGTATTGCATTCTTAATTACATTAGTTTTTTTAAATATTACTACAGTACACTGATTTCAAACGCCAGCCCCCATGATGTTGGGGTAGCGCTCCTGCCTCGCAGCCGGAGGTTCTGGGTTCGATTCCCAGCTCCCTCAGGTATTTTAGAAACTGACGTGAGGGTTGGAATGGGGTGTACTCAGCCTTGTGAGGACATTTGAGTAGCTGTCTGACAGTAAGGCAGCGCCCCGGTTACGGAGACCAAGATTAACGGCCAAGATGACCTGGCAGCTGCAGGCCAAATGGCTGGCCTAGGCCCCTCATAGGTTGTAGTGCCACGGGATTTGGGGTATACTGATTTCAACCTCCAGCATGGCAGTTCTATCTTAGATAAATATTTCGAGCATACAAACTTGCAACTTTTAGGTGTGGTTGCAGGTGTAGTGTTCTATTTTCATAACCTATTCAGCCAGGCATGCTCGCATGGAATGAAATTTTAAGTGTTAAGGTATCTTTGTTCAAAAGTACTAGTCTGATTTTCAAAATTATTACATTGCTGAATTGGTGTAGCCCAAGTCCGCTATACTTCGTAAGAAATTAGTCTAATATTATTTAAATAATCCTAGTTTGTATCGTTATATCGGAAATAATGCCATGGGATTTTGTTGTAACTTGTGTTATGAGCGCCTTATAACCATTCATGAAAGTGAAAACACAATGTTAGATATTGTCAACAGATCAGAAAATATTTGAGAGGGTCATCTTAGGTGACTGACCCTGTATACAAGATGGCATAAGATCTGCACCAACAGTCTACAGCAGGGACTGTCACTCAAGTGCTTGAGAACACTTTTACATGTTCCTATGGCAATGTACTAAACCAAATGTCCACCTTGTTTTAATATTTTTATGTGTGAAGGGAGGGAGGAATTGGGTATTGCAAAATTAGTTATCTCCTCTCCAGTGCAAATAAGTCCAATGATGCTTATGTTGGTTCTTTCAGCATTTAAGTGTATAATTTAATATTGAGACACATTTAAAAAATATGTTTGAGAGCATGGTGAGTTTCATAATGTCCTTTTAAAATTACTTCAGTAATGACCCAAGTGCCCTTTAAAATAACTCCCAATTACTAAAACAAATGGAGTAAAGCATAGAATATAACTTCTGATCTTGCATTTAATTTCCATGTTGCCAGGAGAGGCCAGGGTGAATAGGGCTACTTCAATACATAAGTAGCTGATGTACAGTAGTAGCTCAGCAAACCCTTGTGTGGCTTTACGGATTAGTTTTTGCCCCTGTATCCTGAATTCAAATCTTGGTTGATGAATATGAAATATGTGCTGATCAAAGAGGTTGTGAGACATATTTTATCCAGTTTCTTTGGTTTCCCTTAATAATTTAATTCCAGTAATGCTCCATAATTATTAATTTCTCATTACCTTGGGCAAGGGCAATGTCCTCGCTCCCATCCTGACTGCATGTCCTGAATGTAATGCATGTATTTCCCCATCAAGTATCCAACGATCCAGAACATTTTGTTACTTTGTATAACTTTACTCAGAGTTGCTGTCATTTATTTCCTTGGGAAGAATTACAACGTAGAATATGTTTTCAAGCAGTAGGACTTCATTGGACCGACAGTAGTGGCTACGCTGGCTAACGCGCAGCATTAGGTCATGGGTCCAAGCTCTCTGCTGACTCGGTAAACGCGTGGGTTCAAGCCCCACCGTCGGCCGTCCTTGAAATGGTTTTCCGTGGTTTCCCATTTTAAACACCAGGCAAATGCTGGGACGGTACCTTCTGACAGGCCACGGCCGCTTCCTTCCACATCCTTGCCCAGTTTCATTCACCATCATTCATTTCATCTCTCATTAACTCCGCTCATGAGGTTGGCGTCAGGAAGGGCATCCGGCCGTAAAAACCATCACCACAAAGACTTCCATCGCATCTCATCCCCGACCCCGTTGGAAAACGGGAATAATAAGGGGTAGACATACATACAGGACTTCATTGGAATTAAATATGCATCTTTTAAAAATGCTCAGAACTTTCTAGACAACCCAATAATTATGTTAGTCTTTATGCTTTTATGTTAGTCATCATTAAGGTTCGGATGTTAAGAAAAAGTCATATTTTTTTCCTGAGCTCATTTTACCCGAAATCGGAAAAATACGTTTGAATGACGGGTCCCTGACCACATTTAAAGCAATTTGATGTTGCCTATAAATGCATATTTCGGCCATTTATATTGTTTTGGTCATATTTGGTCATATTTTAGTGATATAAGGTCATATTTGGTTATCATTTCAGCATTTTTGTTTAAATTGAGGCGTCGTTAACAAGGTACGTGTTATCAGTGTAGAGTTTCAAACACGGGATTTCCGAATAGTGTAGTAGATATATTTTTCTTTCTTTTCCCGGAACAGGCTGATAGCAGGTTTAGAAGATCTGATTCCAAGAAGGCGCTCCTCTACGATGTCTTTTAGCACATCTTTCAGGACAAGTTGGATTGCGACACTATACGCATGAGGTCACGGAACATGACGATAGTGTGCTTCCGCCTTTCAACAGGATGTCACTCCAGCAGATATATTTAGCTCAGAAGCTATTATCAAACAAGGAAATTGAATTTAAATTCCACTAAATGACTTACTCTTATTTACGTCTTTTCAATACTTGTATTATTATTAGCACTGTTTAGTACTGGTACATGTTTCGAACAATAATGTTGTTCTTCATCAGCCAGATATACACATTATAAACACTTATCGGCATAAAATACATTACAAATACACATAGTTCATTAAAAAAAATCACTTGTAAAATCGAAATATCACATGTCCGATACACTGGAAAATTGTTTTGGCACTTAAGACGTTTACTGTATGTTAGTGATACTCTACCTGTCCCAAAAATTCATGTGATATTTCATAGATTTTTAGGTCATATTTCATAGGTCATATTTAGCTAGTTTTTAGGGCATATTTGCTTGCATATTTTGTACTTCTTTAGGTCTTAAACTTCCGAACCCTAGTCATCATCATAAGTCGGTTTACACATTGCTGAGCGTCGTGAACCCATGAACTAAGAGGCGCCATCCCAGACGGTTACCAGTTTTTCTTAAAGCCTGCTGAAGACGTAAATCGGTGATTATCTTAACTTGGTCTATCCACCTGCTCGCTGCTCTCCCCCTCGGTCTCCTCCATGATTAATTTTTAATTTTTTAAGTTTTCTCCATCTCTTCTCCTAACATGTCCAAAGAACTGAAGGATTTTTTTGGTTGACAAATGAATATAACTATAATATCACTGTTCACTTGCCAATGATTTTATTACATATATATTTGTGAAATGTAATTTATTTGGTTTTTGGTTCACTCATTATGTGATGTATATCGAGCAGGAATTGGTCCATGAGCATTCGTATCTTGCTGTTCACTATCTGGAAGAGTTACAAGACTGGGCTGACTCTGATTATTATGATAGTCGTGTAGTCCGCATCCAGTTACCTTATACTGTACCTGTCGTGACGCCAGGCCTTACTCCAGAACAACAGAAGGAGCGTCGCAAGGAATTGGCTCGCAGGCTTATCGAGATAAATGCTCGCAAGCGAGAAGAAAGGGTGAGTTAAGAAAAATGCTTCTATCACTTGCTATATATTCTTTTAGCATTGTTTTGTTGTTAATTTGTATTAAAGGCTTAGGACATCTTATGTCATCAGCCCCGTGTTCTTGGGTTTGTGTTGAATTTGTCTGTTAACCTGTGTTTCTGTGATGACTGTACTAGTGTTTGTAGCTGTGATTATTAGGGTTGGGGATGGGGTAGATGCCACAGGACTTGAAATAATGTACTATCTTAGCATTTGCCTGAAGGAAGTGTGGAAAATCCCGGGGAAATGCCACATTCAGTATAGCTGCTGTCAGTGCTGGGATTCAAACTGCTGATCTTGCTGCAGCTCCTAGTCACGGTCATGGTGGGAGATTTAACGCACACAGCCATGCCTTGGGGTTCTTTTAGCTTTGATAACCCATTAGAGGCTATAATGGCGATTTAACCATTCAGTTTGAGTTGGATGGGGAAAAGCAACATTGAACTTTTTTATTGTTTTGGTAGAAAAATGGACATACCCATATGTTCATCAAGGAGGGGCTCACAACTTGTGGGACGTGGGTCGGTGACCATTGGACCCCAGCTGAGTCCGGCATTGCTTCCACTTACTTGTGCCGGGCTCCTTTCAGTTATCTTTCTTGTTGGTCTCCCTTGGTCAACACTTGTTCTCTTCCTACCCCAGCGGCAGTAGAGTATCCGAGCCCTAGGGAGTCTTTCAATTTTCCGCCTTAGTTGGCTCTTGCCTACCTTTGGGTGTGGCGAACCCATCGTACAAATAGCCTAAATATGATAGTGTGTGAATCGAGGCCTCGGATGGAGGTCCTTGATTCATGTCCCGTCCAATATCACTGGAACCGGGAAATAATAATAATAATAATATCGTATGGCCTCGGGTGTCTGGTGCAAGCTTTGCTATTTGACACCCAGAGGGTAGCTTTCATGTCGAATTTCGTTGTTCCTTGACTATGAAAGTCAAGGAGGTTAGATGTTAGATATCTAAGCTCCTTGAACACTATAGCACTTTCTAGTAGAGAAATGAGGAACTTTTGTGCTGGCGGAAACTCCAGAGATTAATTTTGCCATTATGAACTCGGCCTACTGAATTCAAATGGGTTCTTTGACATGCCAACATCGTATGACATGTGTATCGTATTTTTGCCGCCTTTCAAAAATCACTTACCACGGTCAGGAGCGAACCTGCAAACTTGGGGTTAGTAGACCGACACGATATCCACTCACCCACCGTGGCAAGCTAACCGGGAAATGAAGAAGGAGAAATAGAGTAGATTTTTTGTTGTTGCTGAAAATTTATCTTTTGTAAGATTTGGGATGCTCTTTGATGGGAATTTAATAGGACAATGATACATTTTCTCTTCGTTTCATGTGATCTTGTATGAAATGTCAGAGACCATTTCTCTCTCTTCTATGAGATTAACACACTATGATGGAGTTTTGTTGGGATGTTTACACATTTTCTCTATCTTTTCCTACATGTAGTATTTGTCTATCAGGTTGGACTAATTTCCCTTTTGAAGGTAGTCATTCAAGTTTTAATTTTTGATGATTGTTGCCATGTGTATTTCAATTGATTAATTGACATAAAGGGTGAAACATTGGTTAATCAATTGGAATACTCATCGCAAGAATGCTGACATTCTGTGCAATGTGTCCAGGAACACCAAAATTGTCTATCTAGTGCTTCAATGAAACTCGCGTGAAAAAGTGCATGTTAGTGTTGTTCCCGTACAGGTGTGGAATACCCCAATTAGCTTAGCCACAACCACGGACAAGACACATCAGTTTTATAGAAGTATGTTAAGCCCATTCAAATAACTATTTAGAATGCCAAATTCATCGAAGGGAGTACCAGATTTTTCATTTGACAACGATCAACATTAACAATACTACAGGTCATGAACTACCTTACCAGGTAAGGGTTAGTTTATTGAAATAAAAACATACACTATTGATTCAGCATAAGACATAGGCTAAGGTGGTAGAAAATGCTTAACCTTCCTGAAACAAAAAACTTCTTATAGGCAGCCCTGCAAATCCTCCTACCAGAATCATTACAGTACACAACTATATCTGCAAATTAGGAGATGTTGCAAGAATAATAATTTTGTTTATAGCATGAGATGCTAAACTCGGTTCACAAATGTTTCAATTCTACTAATGACTCTCTCCAGATTCAACTTTATTGTGTAATCAGATTATTCATCCTATATTTAGTAAACCCTCTCTGAATAATACTTTAATTAGCAATTCACAAATGTACTACATTGTTCACTACACAGTGCTCTTCTCTTTCAGTTACTGTTACTTACAAATTCAATCATAGAATATGCACTGAACCTACAGGGCGCCCGAGAATGTTCTCCGCAGTGGGCACGTGCAGCTGTGAGTGGTTGAGTCATTCGTTTTAGTTGGCTGCACTGCACTGTGTCCTTCAAAGCGGGACTTCCCCGTTTGAGCTGTCGGTGTGTATCGTGAGAAGCATGCGGCCTGCATGTCTTCCGCGTGTATTAGTCAACGAGCGTTCAGATAGATTATTATTGGAAGAGTGCAAAATTATACAGGCGGTAATGTTTACTACTGAAGAGAGAGTTTTTTTTGGTGGAATACGTTTTTCGTGAAGGCGATCGGTTTACAGAAAATGTAAAATTAAGATTTCAGGCGCGGTTTCCTAATTCAAAGTGTCCAAATCGTGATACCGTTCGGGATTTGGTAAGTAAATTTTGTGTGACTGGCTCAGTGCACCATGTACCGGTTACAGGCAGGCCTACGCTTTTAACAGACGAAAAAATTGATGAAATCTCCGATATAATGCTGCGTAGTCCAAGAAAATCAACACGAAAATTAGCTCAACAAACAGGAATCTCTAAGTCGACAGCACATAAAGCTGTAAGAGACAAGCTTCAGTTGTTCCCTTATAGTGGGCGATGAATGGAAGATAGACATATGCTCTCGCGGACTTTTTTGTAGAACTTTTCATGCTGAACAATTCTTACACTCATAGTATTTAGATATTTTTAACGGTTTGCCCAGCGTAAGCTTACAAAGTGCTCGGACACCAGGTATTTTTATCGACTTTTCCACTAAAATTGTTACTGCTCGGCTTCCTTTGATCATAAATAAATTATTTTCTACAGAAATCATACTCTAAATATCCTTTACAGAATGGTGAAAACCGCATCAAAATCCATCCAGTGGTTCTCGAGTTTACCCGTAACATCCAAGAATCGGGGACTTTGTTTTATACTAAGTAGAGATAGAGATGATGCAAGCGGCAGCCGTGCTACCAACATAACTGCTGTAGCTAGCTCTCGCAGACGCATGTAGGCGCTGTGGAGAACATTCCCGGACTCACTGTACTATCATCATAACCTTTATTATTCTTTAATGTGAATTGCCTGTCCTCATAACAAATGGAAGCCTGCAGCTATTAGTTAGCATGTTGTACAAAAAGTACAAACTGTTCAGATGGAATGTAGAGAATTAAAATTTCTGACCCATACGGGATTAGAACCGGTAATCACTGGCTTTGCACACCGTTACTCGAACCACTGAGCTAATGGAGCAGACATGTTAATTCTCTTTACGAAAGGCATATGTGAAGCCAGCATAAGCTTGGCTCAATCACATAGTTCATATTTTCATCACATACAATATTATGTTACGAATCAGCTGTTTTCTCACCTTTTCCTTCGTCATAACAAACCTTATCAATTGTCACATCATTTGTCAGCTGGTCTGACTTCCTAACTTTTTATAACAATATCATGCGCCAGTGGCATATTACTTGAATAGATCTATTTAGCATATTTGTTTAGCTATTCTTTCGTCCTCTGGTTTATCATAAAAATAATTCCATGAATTTATTTATTTATTTATTTAATTATTTATTAATGTTGTTGTTGTTTCCTATGGCTAGCCCAGATTCCAATCCATCAGCTTTCTTGCGTTCCAATAGAGTTGTGTGAGGTTTCCTGAAGTTCTAGCAGTCACATCAAGTTTGTTGCAATGTAGCAGGTGCCCCTTATCCATTTTACTTCCAGGTTCGTGACAAAGTGTGCATTCTTCAGATCTCAGGATGTTGATTAGTTTCAGATGAGCTACAAGGCAGTCATGGCCAGTGTAAAGTCTGAAGAAGGCTACAGCTTCTCTTCTTGGTGTTAATTTATATTGATCCCATTTAGCATCAATGTCCTTCCATAATTTGGTTTCTGCTGTTTTCTTTGCCATTTCTTCATACTTGTTTTTGATAGTATTTTTCAAGATCCTTTTTGCTGACATAAAATCAGTCTGACTGACAGGTTGTTGTAGTGTGGTACCTTTTTTTGCTAATCTGTCTGCCTCTTCATTACCTGCTATTCCAACATGAGAAGGGATCCACTGAAATGAGATCTGTTTGTGGAGTCTTTAAAGGGTTTTTATCATACAAACAATTTCTTTCAGTTCTTTATTTTGAGGCTTATAATTTGACGAGACGGCTTGGATGGCTGCTTTTGAATCTTTAATGATAACACATTTTTGATAATCAATGTTTCTGCCTAATAACTGATGGAGTGCATGTGAAATTGCTCTTATCTCAGCATCAAAGTTTGTTTTGTTTTGATTTATTAATATCAGGACCATATTATTATTGTGGTTATTATATTAATGGGAAACTTTTTGAAGACTTCATTGTCATTACTTCTTCTTGTACATGCTTAGATTAATTGCAACGTTTATCCAACTTCATAAATTCAACTTTAATCATGATAACATCATACCATAATGTACCATCAAACATCATCTATGCCAGGTACATATATTCCATAAAATATAGGAAAAAGAGTTGCTCTTCTCTGTTGAGATCAAACTTCTCCCAAGTCATTAGAATTCTATAACACAATTTACCATCATCTACACTGAGATTTAACCTATCTATAAGTCATAAAAATGCCATACTGGAAATTTTAGTAGTTGGTCAACTATATTAGTGGGGAGTACAAATATTTAAACACCCTAATCTGAAAGAAATATTACATGAATTATTTATCACTTAATTAACAGACAAACAAGGGAGGGGGGGGGGGGGGGGTAATTAATTGGATGACATGTTTCGATAGTCATGCAATCATCTTCAGATCCTATGCACTTTATGAGGTATGACGGATATGTTTACACATGTCCACAAATATATTTACAATTATTAAATTACAAAAGTTTTTTATAACTTGGGTAACATTTACAGATATTATTGCTCAGTTGATCTATAGCACTTTTTTAAATGTTGCATTGTTATTAATATTGTTTAAGTGTGTGAACTCTGTGATTTATTATCTTATTATTGTAACAAACTTCAGGTATGAATGTTGTCAACAGTATTTTGTTAATGTCTGTGTGTATTTAACGTTCCTATTTAACTGATGATCTATTATAATGTGGTTAGTAGGTTAAGATAGCTAATACACATTTACTACAATACACTATAGTAAACTTCTGGCATTGGGAAAATCCTGTACAGCTTCTGTATCTATTGCCCGCCAAATATAATTGTGCAAAATCGTGTTGACCAACTGAAAAGCAGCCTATAATAGAAACTACTGGCGACCAAAGTATTATGTGCACTCGAGTTTGAAGGTTGTTTGTGAAGTAACCAATAGACCTACATAAAATCCAATACCATCATCATTTTTGTCGTTCTATTTTACGTTAGTTCATGTAGGTTTGAAATTTTTAATTTATATTTTAATATCTTTTATCGCAGTTGGAACACAAAAAGCGCACGTTTTTAAGCATGTTTCAATCATGCGTCACATTTAAGAATTATTATCTCAAAAACCCGTCATCAGATCGAATCCAAATTTTATCACAATTTACATTGGAATGGTGTATAACTGGTTTATTAATTTCAAAATTTTGTGTGTCCAAGAAACAAAAGTTGTTATCATTTTTGTAAGGTAACTTTTTATCGGCTCGGGGTGGTTGGAAAATGTAGTTCTTGGTCGCGTTGTAATCCTTATACATCGAAAAGTTATGCTGTATGACTGTGAAATATGTAAATTAATTCACTTATTTTATATTAGTTTGTATTTGCAGGGGAAAAAAAGACATGGTTCACCAGCTAGCCACTCCAGGGAAAGCTGTACAGTGTTGCCGAAATGGAGCCCACACGCATCATGGCGCGCCTCGCTCGGAAGTGATGGACTCAATCTCAGCAACGCTGTACAGCTTCTCCCGGAGCGGCTAGCTGGTGAACCATGTGTTATTTCCCCGTACAAATACAAACCGATATAAAATAAGTGAATTCATTTACGTATTTCACAGTTATACAGCATAACTTTTTGATGTATAAGGATTACAACGCAACCAAGAACTACATTTTCCAACCCCCCCCCCCCCGAGCCGAGAAAAAGTTACCCTACAACAATGATAACAACTTTGTTTCTTGGACACACAAAATTGTGAAATTAATAAACCAGTTATACAACATTCCAATGTAGGCTATATTGTGTTAAAATTTGGATTCGATCTGATGACAGGTTTTTGAGATAATAAATCTTAAATGTGACGCATGGTTGAAACACGCTTAAAAACTTGCACTTTTTGTGTTCCAACTGCAATAAAAAATATTAAAATATAAATTAAAAAATCCAAACCTACATGAACTAACGTAAAATAGAACGACGAAAATGATGATGGTATTGGATTTTATGTAGGTCTATTGGTTACTTCACAAACAACCTTCAAACTCGAGTGCACATAATATTTTGGTCGACAGTAGGTAACTCTTAAAAATTGCTTCTAATACTTCAATATTTTTTACCCTGTGTAAACACAATTAACCCTCAGAGGGCGGTAAGCCACGATCGGAATTTAATATATCGTCAGATTTATTATTTATTTAGCGTATGGTTTTTAGTGCCGGGAGTGTCCGAGGACATGTTCGGTTTGCCAGGGGCTGTAGCTGCTTCAAGCGGACACCCATGTGGTGAGACACAAGTTCCATTCAATTTCAAGTAGTTCCAACTTTCGCCACCAGATATCGCTGACATGTTGTGGTGAACGTTGGAACCTTGATAAAGCATTAACAACGAAATCTAACCTAGAAATTTAGCTTCACACAAGTTTAGTTAGTGGAAGGATCTTTTAAATGCCATAAATCTATGACACGGGACCGCCAGCTTTACTTCCCCTCCAAAGGATTGAAGGATTTTAACGCTCTTAAAAAATCCGACGACTTCGGCCGCCTTTGAACCCGCGATCTTTGGTGCAGCATGCTACCAACTACACCACCAAAGCCACTTATATCGTCAGAGATCCGTCGATACCGGTGCAAGTGGTATGCTAAAAAACTCAACAGATGGCAGTGAGCTACACTTTTAGGTCTGGGCTAACAGGGAATCCCCGAATTGAGTGGTGTTATCTCCTTGCTAGCTTCTCACAAGCTCTGAGGGATTATGGTGTTCAGTCGAGCTTGGGTCACGAGTTCTAACAACGACCTTTTGTGATTTATATAGTTATTTTGCGACATGTGCAGTAAAAAAGAGGGTCAGTGAGCAAGAGATTGCTTCAATTTTGGACTCCACGGATGTACAGTAGATGAAAGAGATTTTTCATTTGAAGAGTTCGAAGTTAGTTATTCAAGTAGTGTCTCTTATGCCCTTTATGCACTAAAAAATTTCGATAATATCCTACGCATCCAATAATCAAGGTAAGCCATTAATATTACGTACAATATGCATGTTTATAGCTAGTGTTTGACAATTCTGGATGAGTTTTAATTTGCCGTATTTTGGTCCGCGTACAGACATAAAACGCATAAGCCCGTGTAGGGTTAATATAAGGTGTGTTCAAAAACTAACGAGCCGAAGGCTGTAATGCGCGAACCGGTGACGACATCGGCTAATTGTGCCATGTGTAACGAGGTGTGGTTCCGACTAGAGCGTGGAAAAGTCACAGCCCGTCGCTAGAGGACACGCGTGCACGTCACGTGATGATACAAAGCGAGCAGCAGCATGTTTCAATCGTCCAACCAAGACCAAGACAGTAGGCCATTCGACATGCTTCCTAGTGTGGTTGAAGACTGTGGGGCACCCATTGGTCACACACTTTCCGCAAGTGCAGTCGTTCCTTCATGATGGTGTGCACACTTCCGACGCTCAATCCGATCACGGTGGCTATGGCGTTCACTGTCACTCGGCGGTCCTGGATAATGAGCGCATCAGCCAGCTGGACGTTGTCATCGGTAATTCAGGGGTGTGCCCCAGACCGGGCATCATCGGCTAACGACACCCTTCCATCCCTAAAGCGCTTGTGCCACACCTTAACCCTTTCAAGGGACATGCAGTGTTCGCCGTACACTTGTGACATTCGGCAATGAATATCCGTTTTCCCCTACTCCTTTCACTGTCAGAAACCGAACAACACCTCTTTGCTCTTCGTTTGACGACTCCATGTCACTCTTTGCAATGCGACTGGCAGCGTTGGACGATTGATGCATGCTGCTGCTCGCTTTGTATCGTCACGTGATGTGCACGCGTGCCCTCTAGCAACAGGCTGTGACCTTCCACGCTCTGGTCGGAACCACACGCCACGATTAGCCGATGTCGTCACCGGTTTGTGCATTACAGCCTCCAGCTCGTTACTTTTTGAACGCACCTTATAAATCCTGTTAACTCACATGAATCTTCACCTAATACTCAACACAATACCCTTCCCATTACACAAGGATTTAATCTCATAACTGTTCACTTCAAAATGTGACAATTTTGGTAAAATACTAAACTTGAAATACTCTTACACCTGGTGTCATTCATATTACATTCCTTCATCTCTTTGTTTACCTAAACTACTGACTGTTAACTCACATTTCAACTCTCATAATTTCTCCTCAAATATGCATAGAATTCGTGGAATATTGTATCAATGTGTGAAATAAATTATTTAAATAATTACAATTCCTTCACAACTACAGTAGAATATGTAAGTCTACCTTACTTCAAATTACATATTTTCTTTTAATGGTGACTACTAGCGAAAATTCTATCTCTAATGAAATTTTCCTAACATTGCTTTTACTTCTCTCCAAATACTGGGATTCAGTAAAATTCAGATAAATCATTTGTGGAAAATTTTATCCAAGATCAATTATTTCTTGTCTAAACATTGTTATTCTATCTGTCAAACCCATAACTTGCATGAAAATCTATTTCTCATTTCTAAGAAAATTCCTCAAATTTGAAATGTTCCACTGAACTAGTGCCATCAATCTGCATTCCTTATTTCACTTTGTTGTGACTATGATAATCATAAGTCTTTTCAGTGCTATATGACAAACCTGTATCGCAACTTGGGGAAAATGATGGATCAACTCTGATAAGAAAAATGCACTAATGACGTCTGAACAACTTCTATGGCTACTAAAAGAATACATCACAAGTTGCTGTAGCCTCTCTCTGAAGTTGGTTTTCCTGGTAATGTTCTCCTCTGATGTAGCACAGCTATGGTGGCTCCAATCTTCAGCCTCAAACTCCTTCTTCCATGGTTTTGGGTTGAATCTGTGAAGCTGCATCTGGTTTCTGGTGTTGTTTGCCTTCCATCTGTCTCAATGGGGTTTGGCCATTGGTCTTCAATAGCATTGTGTTTTTTTTATTTTAATTTACGGTAGGGGCTAACCAGTGACCCGAAACAATTATAACTAAAGAAAGTTTCAGGTCACCGGTGGGCCAAAGCAACATGAAATCAAGGTATCAGTGTTCAATGATGTAGGGAACATGTTAACAAGGGAGGAAAGTGGGGAGGGGTCAGAAAAGCTTTGGGTAAACTTATAGTCAAATTAACAAGATCTAGTCCATGTGCACTGGGGAGGATTGAGACTGGCATTGTAAATAAGCAGTCTCTCCTATTATATCATTGCATAAATCTCTGACTGATAATGAAGTTGTCATATTTCTGAGCTAGAAGCACCTCTCTTCTGTGTTTTTTTTTTTTTTTTTTTTTTTTTTTATCAGGTCATTTAGGAATTAATTTCTGGAATGTTCTGGAATGTATTTGGGTTCTGACTAGACCAACATGTTTTAAGAATTCAAGATCTTCATATTATATGATTCTGAAGTAGGTTTATGTTGTATTATTTTATGTGGTAATTCAAACTTAAAGCTTCTTTCAGAAGTGTGATGAAACACACCAAAAAAAAAAAGCATAATTGCTGATTGGATTGTTTCAGTATTGATGTATTGGTTCATTGTCCTTATGTAATGCTAAAACAGAACAAATATGCTGAAATTCTTTATTTTTTAATTGCACTAGACCCATTGGAATTGATAACTGCATTATGAAGACATAATTGTTGCTTCTTTATTTTGGAGAAGAATTGATTTTGCTTGTGTCTGTTAGGCGCTCATTAGTAAAATATGAAAACCTTTTTCAGCTTGCTGAAGATGAGGAGCAATTGAATCAACTTCTTGCTGCCCAGGACTTAATGGATGAAGGGGAGGAAGATGAGTTCCAGGTATGGATGCTCCAGTGTTGTTAATTATTTCCTGATACTGAACCTCAATGAATTTGTATTATCTACTATGAGATTGCTGCTGGCATTTCAAATCCTGGCAAGTCTGGGATGGAATTTTCATCTGAAAACTCATATGCTGCCAAGAAGGGGACACTGGACAAAGCCAAAATGGATATACTGTAAGGTGGAGAAAGTTTTAGCTGTCTGGTTTTGTTACAAAGTGTCAAGGCCAACTTGATGCATTGCTTTACGTGTTATGACAGGGTGTCGACCGGTAGCGAAAAGTAACGAAAGTAATGAAAAAGTAGTAAATTTTACAATCGGGTTAACGAAAGTAACTAAAAGTAGCTAATTTTTATGTGTGGATAGTTGGAGGTAACAAAAATTTGCTGAGGTCGGTTTAAATAATTTTGTGTGCCTCCATTATGGGCGAGTGAGAGAGTGTGCATACTGTAGTGTATTGATTTACAGAACAAAGGTCCATGTTATGTCTTACTGCGCAGCCCTGTCCCACGGACAACAGTCACCTTTATTGCTGTTTTTCTCAGTAAGTAAGAAATGTAACAGAGAAGTTTCTTCCTGCATTGGCTTCACTTGTTCTTTTCCGACCCCGACGGTATTAGGGTATCAGAGGCCTAAGGTGTTTTTCTTTTTCCTGCCTTAATTGGCCTTTTTCTCATCTTTCCTGATACCCTCATTCTTCGAGGGATCAGGCCTCTTCTTTTCTGTTCATCTCATGCCTACTGCTCAAGGCTCTAAAGGAGGCAGGGTTGTGTAGCCCCACCACTTATGGTGCACCCTGGATAGTGCTACGCCCTCGAGGGCTCACGGCTGGTGAGTTCGGGATTTGGCGACCCCAAGGGATTCCTGAGCTTGGTCCGGTTTTCCCCTTTATCCAGTGACCCTCAGCTCTTTCCTTTCTACCTTTCTTGGCTCTCCTTCGTTCCAAATCCCTCGATCCTCATTCTTCGAGGGTTGAAGGGGCATTTCTTTTCCTCCTGTCCTTTATTTCCCTTATTCCTTTATTTTGTTAATTTCTCTTGTGTGTAATTTAGTTATAAGTTTATAGTTAGTATTGGCAAAATTTTCCAGTTTCATCATCATTTTCAAGAACTATTAGTGGCTGATAATCTAGATGCTAGGCCCCTTAAAACAATTATCATAATCATCATCATAAAAGCATATTTTAAAATGTCAAGTCATTTTCATTTCGTCCTGTTAAGCAAGGAAGTATTTTTGTGCTGATGTTCAGACATTAGCAATAGGCTATTACATTGCTGTTAAGGTACCGTTTATGTTTATTTCAGCAAGCACTTGAATCATTCAGCTTATCCAGTTCAGGTGACCTTCAAAAGATGGTCAACACTCTGCAAGCACGGATTGAGAAAACCCGACAGAAGATTGTTGCTGCCAACACTACTGATGATACTGTTGCGGAGGTAAGTGCTAATTAGTTTTTAGTAATTTAGATGTAAAAGATAGATAATACCGTATTTACTCATATATAAGACCCCATCGCATATAAGACCTTCCCCACTTTTTTAAAGTTAGGAAAAATAAATTTTGTTGACTCGCATATTGGACCAATGCTTAACGAAATATGGGTAACTAACAATGAGCGTTCACTACAGAGTTCCTGCTATTCCAATTTTCGATATGGTATTCCGTGGACGTTCCTGCATTACCGTAAATATCAGGAGTGAACCAATTGCTGTTACGGTGTTTTGAGGCAGTACAAAAATATTTAATCTTTTCTATCTGCAGAAAGTTTGGGGCTAGCTGTTGTAACATAAGTAACCCAGAAGTCCCTGTCCCAAGGCCGCATTCCTAGCCAGAGAGTCACACTCAGCCTTTCCTCTTCTGTCTTTGTCAATAAGCTTATCAGGCAGTGCTCATTCAGTCAAATTATAATAGCCATGTATACAGTCAGGGAAAGTGATTATATCATTCGAATTATGGTAGTTTTGTTCTACGAGTACCATGAGCGGTAACGCTAATACCAGTAAGCGCAAGAGTTTTTCTTCTTCTTTTAAACTATTTCAGACGCAGTCAATGCGAAATTAGGCCTACCCTACCACGCACGTCTACTGGTATTTGCCGCGGTCACAGGAGATTTATATCAGACAAATTTTGTATAATGGTCCATAATTGTATCTTGTAAACTTGAATAATAAATTTTCTGTTTTGAAATGTATTTTCGAGGACGTTGACATGTATAGTTATTTAATGGATATCTCTATACACCGTTAATTTTTGAGATATGTGCATATATATGACCCTCCTCAATTTTTGAGCATTAAAAATAGGATAAACAAGATGTTCAGTAAAGAACATATAGCCTACTTTCTCCTAAATGCATGGGTATTGTTATAACTCTTTGTCCTTTTCAAGGAGTATGATTGAATGTTGGTTGTAGTAGCTGGTTGAAATACAACGTGCTATAGGGATATTAAACATGAATATGAGGTGCCCTTTGCTAGTGCTAACTCTGTACCAAATTTCGTTCAATTCGGTTTCACCGCGTTTGAAATGATAGGGGGAATCGATTTGCACACATACTTGGCCACCATCTGCAAACTATTGGGCTGATGTTCTTGCAGTTTGGTCAGAATATGTTTCCCACATAAAGATATGGTGTTGCAAAATTTGGTAGAGACTAGATTATTAGGTTGGTCGTAATTACATTTTAGCTTTTAACATTTGGGTGGCCGCGATTACGTTTCCGTCAAGATAATGGTGATATAAAACATGACACTGAGGTGCCCTTTGCTAGTGCTACCTCTGTACCAAATTTCGTTCATTCGGTTCCACCGTGTTCGAATTAATAGGGGAATCAATTTTGACATATATATGGCCGCCATCCGCAAACTATTAGGCTAATGACCTATTAGATTGGTCAAAGGATGCTCCCTCCATAAAGGTATGTTGTTGCAAAGTTTGGTAGAGATCGGATGGTTATGTTAGTCGTAATTTGATTTAAGCTTTAAACATTTGTGTGGCCGCCATTACGTTTCTGTCAATATGGCGGCGATATTAATCATAACGCTGAGATGCCCTTTGCTAGTGCTATATCTGTACCAAATTTCGTTCCATTCGGTTTCACCGTGTTTGAATTAATAGGGGGAATTGATGTTCACACAAAGATGGCCACCATCCGCAAACTATTAGGCTAATGACCTATTCATTTGGTCAAAGGATGCTCCCCCCATAAAGGTATGTTGTTGCAATATTTGGTAGAGATCGGATGATTAGGTTAATCGTAATTTGATTTAAGCTTTGAACATTCGTGTGGCCGCCATTACGTTTCTGTCAAGATGGCGGCGATATAAAACATGACACTGAGGTGCCCTTTGCTAGTGCTACCTCTGTACCAAATTTCGTTCCATTCGGTTTCACCGTGTTCGAATTAACGGGGGGAATCAATTTTGACATAAAGATGGCCGCCATCCGCAAACTATTAGGCTAATAACCTATTACATTGGTCAAAGGATGCTCCCTCCATAAAGGTATGTTGTTGTAAAGTTTGGTAGAGATCGGATGGTTATGTTAGTCGTAATTTAACTTAAGCTTTGAACATTTGTGTGGCCGCCATTACGTTTCTGTCAATATGGCGGCGATTTAAAACATGACACTGAGATGCCCTTTGCTAGTGCTACCTCTGTACCAAATTTCGTTCCATTCAGTTTCACCGTGTTTGAATTAATAGGGGGAATTGATGTTCACACAAAGATGGCCGCCATCCGCAAACTATTAGGCTAATGACCTATTCATTTGGTCAAAGGATGCTCCCCCCATAAAGGTATGTCGTTGCAAAATTTGGTAGAGATCGGATGATTAGGTTAGTCGTAATTTGATTTAAGCTTTGAACATTTGTGTGGCCTCCATTACGTTTCCGTCAAGATGGCGGCGATATAAAACAAGACACTGAGGTGCCTTTTGTTAGTACTACCTCTGTACCAAATTACGTTCCATTCGGTTGCACCGTGTTCGAATTAATAGGGGGAATCGATTTTCACACAAAGATAGCCGCCATCCGCAAACTATTACGCTGATGACCTATTAGATTGGTCAAAGGATGCTCCCTCCATAGAGGTATGTAGTTGCAAAATTTGGTAGAGATCGGATGATTAGGTTAATCGTAATTTGATTTAAGCTTTGAACATTCGTGTGGCCGCCATTACGTTTCCGTCAAGATGGCGGCGATATAAGACATGACACTGAGGTGCCTTTTGTTAGTACTACCTCTGTACCAAATTTCGTTACATTCAGCTGCACCGTGTTCGAATTAATAGGGGGAATCGATTTTCACACAAAGATGGCCGCCATCCGCAAACTATTAGGCTAATGACCTATTAGATTTGTCAAAGGATGCTTCCTCCATAAAGGTATGTTGTTGCAAAATTTGGTAGAGATCGGATGATTAGGTTAGTCGTAATTTGATTTAAGCTTTGAACATTTGTGTGGCCGCCATTACGTTTCCGTCAAGTTGGCGGCGATATAAAATTTGACACTGAGGTGCCTTTTGTTAGTACTACCTCTGTACCAAATTTCGTTCCATTCGGTTACACCGTGTTCGAATTAACAGGGGGAATCGATTTTCACACAAAGATGGCCGCCATCCGCAAACTATTACGCTGATGACCTATTGGTTTGGTCAAAGGATGCTCCCCCCATAAAGGTATGTTGTTGCAAAATTTGGTAGAGATCGGATGATTAGGTTAGTCGTAATTTGATTTAAGCTTTGAACATTTGTGTGGCCGCCATTACGTTTCCGTCAAGATGGCGGCGATATAAAACATGACACTGAGGTGTCCTTTGCTAGTGCTACCTTTGTACCAAATTTCGTTCAATTCGCATTCACCGTATTCGAATTGATAGGGGGGGACAGACATTCAGAGTACACACACTCACACACACACAGACACACACACACACACACAGACACACACACACACACAGACTCACACATACACACACACAGACAGACACACTTTTTTCGCCCTGTGTTGATCTCATAAGTCTACTTTCATTTTTTGCAAAAATCGAAAGTAGGCTAAAAACAGGTCTCATATGCGAGTAAAAACGGTATCTTGTTGGTTAATTCATACGATTGTACATCTTTTGATGTAGTGGGTAGCATAGTTGGCTCTCACCCCAGAAGCCCGGGCTTGATTCCTGGCTCTGCCAAAGAATTTAATTCTGGTTGAGATACTGGAATTCTATCGTTGACTTGCAACTAATCCGCGTGGTGTCAGTCTTGAAGACTAATTCATTTTACTTGTTCATAATATTTATGGCGATTGAATGTTCTAATCCCAAACCCAACCACTTGCATGTTTTACGAATTTTAAGTGTGGACAAATATCTATTCCTACCTTAATTTTGACTTCAGTCAATATCAACTATTCCTGCGTTTGTTCTTTTGATTAATTCTGCCGACCACCTGCTGCCTGTCATTAGATTCGTCCTTTCTCTGAGATTCTATCCTTCTTTTGCCTGCCCAATGATTGTATGTCCACCGCATGGTATTTTCGTATATAAATTTATGTGGTTTTCTTCTCCTTCCGATTGCCTGTGTGTTGCAGCGGTAACGTTTTCGCCTGCTGCCCCCAAGGTTGCAGGATCGAATCCTGGTGCAGACAGTTGTCATTTGAGGGTGCACAAATGTGAGGGCAGTAGATTTACTGTCAGATTAAAGATCCTCTTTGGGGCAAAATTCTGGCACCCCAGTGTCTCTAAAAACCTCTGTATTTAAAAGGGACATAAAACCATTATATTATTATTATTATGTTCTCCTTCCATGTTTGTGCAGCATGCTCCAACTTAACTCTTTCTGTAGTTACCTTCGTTGTTACCTTTATTACTTTCCCTGTGTTCCTTTTTTGTAATTGTCCGGTTTTCACTTCTTCCTAAACCATCAAATTTGAGACAGAAGTTCTTGTTAAAGAATGCCCCCTGCTGCACACTAGTAATAGCCACAGCAAAACTGGTTATTGTCCGCCCTCCTGATGAGACTGACAGATCAAAACGAGTTTGTTGAGAGCTATAGCATTAAAGAACTTTGAGTTGAATGATGGCTTGAATGCCTACCTTTGAAGATGGTGCCATGTCCAGCAGTGGAGATTGTTCTTGCCCTTTTTATGTGCAAGTCTTTGTCTTTCCTTTCTTCTTCTTCTTCTTCTTCTTCTTCTTTGTTTCTCTATCAACTCACCCCTGCCTGTCATGTGTTTGTCCTTTTGACATATTTCTATCCTTCTTTCCCTGTCTTTTTAACCTGAAATGCTCTAAAAGAAAATAGGCCCTTAGCAATGAGCTTTTCAGTTGCTACTCTGTAGTGACTTTTGTTTCATGAAATAAAAAGTATGGATACCATCTATTTATTTTATTTTGGATATCATTTTAATGAATAATAAAATTGAAACATTATTACTGTTTTATATTTTGTCATTATACAGTGAAACCCCTCAAATCCGAACCCCAGAAATCCGAAATCCCGGGTAATCCGAACGAGTTTTTTTTCGACAATTTCAAGTTTGAAAAAAAAAGAAGAGAAACTTATTTTAGTCATAAAACAATTATATATTCTACAATATAACGTTATTTTAAATAATTAGTTGAAAAATTAACAAAGAAGTACAGTTAGCATACCTACCAAAGTGTAAATGTGCCTAAGCTACATAGGCTACTTAACTCATCCACGATTGAGAAACGGAAAAGTTGGTTATTGTAATTCCTTAGGTTAATCACGTTGTAAAAACAAATGAAATAACAATAGAAAAACACAAAATATCACTTAATCTTTCACTTGAAATCAGTTATCTTCAATTTTCGAAGCGACGAAAACATTTCCGCGGTGGCAATCGTGCGCCAGCGTCGCATGAACATGACTTCGTCTGGCGTGACTGAAGCGCAATGCGATGTCAAGAGCAGATGCAGCTTCAGTATGTCTCATTGTATCTCGAAGTTTCTTCTTCCTCACTGTCGCTAGCTCAACGTACAGTCATATACCGTAAAGAGGGCTGGTTATTATGTTATGGATATATTCGGCTAATCCGAACAATTTGAAATCCGAACAGGCTACAGCCCCAATTAGTTCGGATTTCAGGGGTTTCACTGTATTTGAAATCTCCTCTACACCAAGACTCGTTGCACAACTGGATGCCATATATCATGGGCTAGTTGTGAAGAAACACATGACTGTCGTTATTGGGAAACAGTTCAGGAAAAAAAGTAGAGTAATGTCAATATACTATATTCCCAGGCCAGTCATTGTCTCTTCAAGGAAAGCAGACAAGAAAACTAAAGAATAACTATATCCAAAGTCCTTTCCACTGCACATAAAGTGCTGGTACAAAAAGCGCCATAAGATATACTTCAGGTGCACCACAGATAGCATAGCAAGCTTATATAAAATGAAGAATAGCACTTGTTCAAAGCAAAGTTAATTGGAGAACAAAGCCTCATCATGTAGCAGATAGATCCAGTACACTTGGAGGTAAAATCGTTGTTGATTGATTCTTTTTTAGGGGCTTTGCGACATCGTGGTTATGTGTACTTATATATGTGTAGAAGTTGTCTAATAACCTGTGTCACTGCGATGTCTGTACTAGTGTATTTGTAATCGAGGTAGGATTTGGGTCTGAGCGGCCGTGGTCTTAAGTTAGGAACCATCCCGGCATTTGCCTGGAGTTGAAATGGAAAACCACTTCCAGGATGGCTTAGGAGGGAATCGAACCCACCTCTTTTCAGTTCTGCCTCACAAGACTGAGTTTACCCCATTCCATCCCTCAGACCAGAATTGAATATCTTGGCAGAGCCGGGAATCGAACCCGAACCTCCGCGGTGACAGCCAAGAATGCTAGTCACAACGTAAGGAGGTAAAATTCAAGTTGAACATCACTTAGCATATAAAATTCAAAACGTACATGTACGCCCGTACTACAGTGGGCTGGGTCATCAGACAACGTAAATGTATGTCCGTACTGTTTAATGGGTTAAATCAGCAATCGTCATCATTTTAAAGTGTTATTGTTTACAGTACTCGGCACCCTTACTTACAGTACATTTTCTGTTGTAGAGCACTTTGAAACCGCTCTGTCCCGACTGTCTTTGCCATTTTCATGTTACATATGTTTTTGCACTTTTTGTTTTTTGCACTTTTGTAGGAACCCAAGCCCAAAGTACTCAAACCTATTTGGAAACCTAAGGATGAAGAAGATTTTGATACTTGGATTGCAGATGTGAGACAAAAACGGTATGTCTTTTATTGTTAACTACCAGGAGTAACTGTTCTTTGAACAGTCTTTGGCACTTACCGGCTCAAAACTATCAAATCATGTATTCATTATATAGTTATGTTATTACCTGTTTAACACAAAAATATGATAAAATGGTCCGGCTGACTCAACAAAGTGCTAGCGTTTCACCCCAGTGTACCATTGGTTTCTTCCGTAGGTTATGGTACACCTCACCAAGACACGTTGCTACTAAACACTGCAAGGCCATTGCAAGATGTTTCGATACATGTGTAACTACGTTACGAGCAATGCCAGTGCACTATGGGACTCAAAGGTCCCTTTCTAAAGCAAAAACACGTTACCTTTGCATAAATATAGAATCTAATGTTCTCGAAAGAAATCATGTATTGTCTGTTGAGCCATTCTATTCTATTCGATTCTATTACCTGTTTAACAATTAATTTCATAAATTAACTACCATTACCAAAAAAAATGTTATTAAGATAGCTCAATGGTTGTAATTTGATACCTTTTTGTGACATCGAAGCAGAGCAGAGTGAACCAAATTAATCTCCAAATAACTCGGATCTTCTTAACTAAATAACAAAGAATTTCATTACTTTTTATCAAGGTTGCAGAGCCTGCTCCATGAAGAACAATAACATAAATAACAACACAGCAAACAATCTAAAATACCAGTTAAATCTATTGATATCTATCACTTATTCATAATGACGTTGCCCCATTCATTCTTGAGCCGTGTGGGGCGACCCTGTGTCTTATCGTCAACCTGTTCGTCAGCAACTTTCAATAGATTTGATAACACTCAAACATAAAGGATAGCATATGTATGCTCAGTATCAAAGAAATAGTATGTCTTGTGGCTGTCATCATCATCATCATCATCTTAATTTTCCCTTTTCCAGATGACACCAGGTGGGGGCAAATGTGGTTCCTCTCCACTTTGTTCTGTCGTTCCACCATTCCTCTTCCGACACGGTGTTCCAATCCAGGTTCCGTTTTCTAATGCTATTCTTCACCGAGTCCATCCAAAGCATTCTTGGTCTTCCTCGTCCTCTCTTCCCCGTATCTGTCGTTCCAGTGTTTGTCTTGGTAGCCTTAATTCATTCATCCGTTTGCCATGTCCAAACCTTCTCAATCTCGATTCGTTTCGTGGCTGCAATATGGGAAAATGATCAAATGGTATCTGAGGCGTGCAGAAGGAAGGAGGAAAGAAGGAAGATTGTAGTTTTACGTGACCGTGAATCTTGTGATTATCAGCCACGGAACCTCCTTTTAACGTGGAATCCGAACCACAGGACATGGCATTTCACTTTGAAAATCTCACATGCATTGACCGGGAATCGAACCCGGACCCCCTTAGTGAGAGGCATACAGCTAGGCCGCTGAGCCACCACGCCCTCACGCGTGCAGAAGGACGCGGACCTGAGACCTTATATCGAGACTGTATGTCACAACAAACTACCCAAAGAAACAAACCATACAATACCGTATTTCCGCGCATAATCGTCGCCACTGCGTAATCGTCGCACCCCACTTTTCAAACACTAAAATAGGTTTATAAAATTTCATCGCATAATCGTCGCATAGCATGTTCGTATTTGTGCGCCAGTCAGTTGCACACGCTACCGCGACTTTATAACCCGGCGCGACTTTGTCAGACGAAAAATATCTCGTCTTTATGCTTGCGGGCAATGAACTGTGACGCGAGCGGCAAGCTTCGTCACTTAGCACATTCCGCGAGCGTATAATCTGGCGTGATCTTGTCAGGAGAATGTAATCTTGTCTTTATGCCTGCCGGCTATGAACCGCGACGCGAATGGCCAGCGCACATTCCGCGAGCGTATAGGCCTAATCTGGCGTGGTCTTGTCAGGAGAAAGTAACCTCATCTTTAACCTGCCGGCTATGAACCGCGACGCGAACGGCCAATGCACATTCCGCGAGCTGGCGTGATCATGTCAGCAAAAAGTAATCTCATCTTTAGACCTGCGGCCTAAGAACTGTGACGTGAACGGCCAGCGCACATTCCGCGAGCGTATAGGCCTAATCTGGCGTGATCTTGTCAGGAGAAAGTAATATCGTATTTATGCCTGCGGGCTATGAACCGCGACGCAAATGGTCAGCGCACATTTCGCGATCTTATAGGCCTAATCTGGCGTGATCATGTCAGCAAAACGTAATCTCATCTTTAGACCTGCGGCCTATGAACTGTGACGCGAGCGGCCAGTGCACATTCCGCGAGCGTATAGGCCTAATCTGGCGTGATCTTGTCAGGAGAAAGTAATATCGTAGTTATGCCTGCAGGCTATGAATTGCGACGCGAATGGTCAGCGCACATTCCGCAAGCTTATAGGCCTAATCTGGCGTGATCTTGTCAGCAGAAAGTACTCTCGTCTTTATGCCTGCGGGCTATGAACTGTGACGCGAACGACCAGCGCACATTCCGCGAGTTTATAGGCCTAATTTGGCGTGATCCTGTCAGGAGAAAGTAATATCGTCTTTATGCCTGCCGGCTATGAACCGCGACGCGAATGACCAGCTTCGTCAGCACATTCCGCGAGCGTTAACCTGTCGTGACCTTGTTAGAAGAAAGAACCCTGTCTCTGACTGCGGGCTATGACTCGCGCTACGCGAATGACTGGCCCGTGCAGCAAATAATGATACAGTATACTCTTTGAAATTAAATATTCTTCGCATAATCGTCGCACCCTGCTTTTTTCCACGAAATTTCGGCAAAAAAAGTGCGACGATTATGCGAGGAAATACGGTAACAACGACCCTTAAATGCCACGTCAAGAAACACAGAATTAAACACGCGACATCAAAACGACAACACTTCACAAAACATGACGTGACATACGAACCCCGCAAAGAAACATAGATCGGTTCAATAAAATAAACAAAGACAAACTCCCAAATAAAGATAAAATAAAACAATTTCATGAGCTGGTAGAATAAAACTTCTCTCGAACGAAAGCACGAGATTCAGATATCTTACTTGAGAGGACATGAGCGCCAATTACTGTCCCGGACACAAGCAAGAAGCACGCATATCTCCGTCCGAAAGAATAACTGATATACCTCATTTAATAAACGTAAATGGCATCACACATTGCTTGCTGACTGAAAGCCACGACAAAACAGAACAGCATTAAACGTGACCCTCGGCCTTCAGTCAAATTCCCACTTAAACAAATAACGTAAACCCACCCTTAAACATAAGTCCAGAACCGTGATTATAAATGAGACATATTTCAGACGCATACATAATTAGAGTCTGCCCAGTCTCTAAGGATAAAAGAAACCCTAATCAGTCATTCTTAGAGTTGCACAAATGACAAGACACAAAAACAAAACCCATAACACAATAAAATAAAACTTGGTGTGCATTCCGACCATACAGAAGAAAATCCAAGGCAATTGAACAAACACACTCACCCTCGTCAGGATACAAACCGCGAAACTAACCTAAAGATACCAGTCCCTAAAGGTCCTCGATAAATCCCATACTTTTACAAGGGGTTAGGAACTGGTAAGAAACATCTCTCAGAAATACAATCACGTTTCATGACACCAAAAACCGGAAGAACACGCGCACAAAATAAAACTCTACAAGATAAATAAAATAAAACGACAACAACAAGAACCCATTTAAATTAATAAACCCATAAACAAGCAATTCGATTCTCCACTACGTACGTATATACAGGGTCCGGCAAAAAAACCTCCCCGGTTTGAGCAAGCCACCGCGTGAGTTGTAGTGGGGGTAGAGATGTGGAGGGGGTATTGTTCCGTAGCGGCGTACGTGCCATTTTCAGTGTTCGGCTTGGCTCGGTGAGCATCGGGCGTTTCTTGTGGAGGAGTTTATTAAAAATGGCGGTTCTGTGATTTCTACTCAACGAGCGTTTCGGATTCGATTCGAACTTGGCCGACGTGATAGTGTTCCTGACGCGAAAACGATTAGACTGTGGGTGTCAAACTTTAGGCAAACAGGGTCAGCACTAAAAAGAAAGCCAACTGGCCGACCTCGTACTGCAATAACACCGGAGAATGTGGCGCGAGTGAGAACATCCATCCAACAGTCTCCAAAGCGTTCAGCGGTTAAACATGCAGCTGCCCTGGGATTGTCAGAAAGGAGTGTAAGGAGAATTCTGCATAAAGAACTTCATCTGCATCCCTACAAAATAATGGTTGCCCAAAAGTTGTTTGAAGCAGATTATGAAACTCGCAGGGCTGCATGTGATGACATTTTGCAGAACATTCCCCCAGATGCTGTCTTCATTTCTTCTGATGAAGCCCACTTCCACTTGTGTGGAACTGTTAACAAACAGAATTTCCGCTATTGGGCTGCAGAAAATCCTGCGGAACTCCACCAACAACCACTACACAGCCCAAAAGTCACAGTTTGGTGCGCCGTTGCGGAATTTGGTGTGTGGGGACCGTACTTTTTTGAAGAAGATGGACAAACAGTAACGGTCAATGCCGATCGCTATTGTCACATGATAGAGACATTTCTCCGACCCAAGATCAACCAGTTTGTTTTAGACCATGAGGAAGAAGAAGTTTGGTTCCAACAGGACGGAGCCACAGCTCACACTGCTCGGCGGTCCATGGGAATGTTAAGAGAGTTGTTCCCTGGACGTCTTGTTTCTTCAAGAGGAGACATTTCCTGGCCCCCAAGGTCACCCGACTTATCACCTTGTGATTTCTTTCTGTGGGGCTACCTAAAGGCTGAAGTGTACAAACATCGCCCCAGAACTCTGCAAGAACTAAAAGATGCCATTAGGCAGGAAGTGGCAGCCATTCCAAGGGAAGTTACACGAAGAACTATGGACAACTTCAGGGAAAGACTTCGTGAATGCCTTAACAATGGGGGACATCATTTATCGGACATAATTTTCAAAACCAAATAAAGTGTACTAAGTGATGTCAAATGGCATCATATAGGCTATTCACAAATATAAGTAATTGTTCTGTATTGAAACGTTTTGCTCAGGCTGGGATGACAAGTGAAACGGTATTTACTTTGCTCCACGTTGAGCGTACAAATGAAACGTTTTGGCTGCCCCTACTGTTGGGTGACAAATGTAACTGTTTACCTTTGCCTAAGCTATGTTGTTTTAATGGGCGCCAAGACCTCAATGCAATGTTGAAATCTAAATTTGTATTTAACAACGTCTAGCTCTGGCAGAACACCTTCAAGACACTATTCACTCAGATCGTGGTATGATTTGATCATTAACCCAACAAACAATTGTATCAGGAGAAGGAATTGGTCTATATCTAATGCTACCTACTGAAAGCAAAGATTGCATTGTAAAAGAAATGAATTTATTATATAAAACAAGTATAGCAAAATTAATAATAATAATAAGTACAAAATTTAAATTGGAGCGTTGTGATTTGAATATTACCGATAGAAAATTACGTGAAAACGGAGTCTGATAAATTGATTTTACTCTTATTTCCAAGCTATGAAGTTACTGAAATATGAAATATAAAACAAAGAAAAATGAGAGATTGCGTATTTCTGCGTCATTTGCGCTTACCATTGGAAATTGCCAAGGCATTTCCCTCGTTCTTGATGATGTTGTGAGCTTCCCACAGTCTCCTGGACGTCGTCATCTCCGTCGGAATTTGATGATATTCTGGTAGATTAGATAATTCTATGGTCCGTACCTCGGACCCAAACACTCGTACAACCGCACTGGTTAAGTTTTGCAAAAGTTAGTCTTCAACTCCACTGAACATCGGAGCGACACGCACTTGCAACCGTACACCGCAAGTTCTACACAGATAGTCCACGTTTCACGGCGCGTCGAACGATATATGCACCTGTTGGCTCCCCCACCATGGTACCGACATCTAGCTTACGTCGTCTCCCGTGATTGGCTGAGCACGCCGCTAGTTCCCCTCCTCTGCCTCATTACACTCGGCGCGCGAGAGGAAGAAGTCCTTTTCCGTCCCAACAATTCGCCTTTTCTAGACCTTGCGACCCAGCCTTGCGTAATACTTCTCGACAGGAATCAGCTTGTATTCGAATTCCCAGTGAGTCATGTCTCTCAAATACCCTAACTGACAAAACTCCGTAAAATTCCGTAATCACATAATTTTCTATAATATTGTCGTTCGTAATAATTTGCTTGATAGCGTTTTCTAAGACATAGAAAACCTATCTGAATGCTAATAATTTTTATAAAATGCTCCGAAAATACCTTAATAATAATTATAATAAATTAATAATAATAATAAATTACCATGAAAATTCTCTTGGCTGAACAATTTGCCGCGTAAATAAATATAGAATGGCTTCCTACTGACTTATGCCAGTTGCATAAAACCCCTCGAAAAACACGTTACATATTCGCCTCGGATCATCTGATGATTTACCGTGACGACGGTCCATTATCCGATTATCCGAGACACGTTAATAAACCCCATCCAAAATACATATTACATAAATGAAATCACCCTAAATTACAGATATATACACTCATATTTTTTCTTCACGCACTTTGCGTCAAAGTTTGTTGTCACTATGGATTGCACTTTGCAACCAGTCCAATGTTTTACATATGGAATAGTGTTCCACGGATATTTCCGCCTCTCAAATTTCTCTATGTTGGAGAAATAGACATAATTAATGTGTGAGCACTATGTATTTATGATGTCATATCACACGCATTGAAGGTGTTCTGATATATTTATATCACCATAGAACTTCCTAATTTCACTGGAGGTCCCCTCCTTATGGTGACATTTAATTCCACTTATCACTGAGCACACGATCACACTATTGTGGCAGCGCCTCGTGACCATAATACTTAATCTCTCTTTGAAGTAGATTAAATTAATATTGACTTCTGAAAAAAAAACAGCAAATGTGCATTACATATAACACCAAATATTTCTGTGCCGTAATCGCCCTGTCTTGTTAAGTTCCCGTTAACCATATTCTACTTAATACTAGTTCTCAACAAAGACCATTTCTCCTCACACAAATAATACCATTGTACATATTATCTTAAATTACACACTTACAAATCTTACATGGCGAGGCCGTAAACAGAAATCACGTGTGCTGATATGTATGAGTTTCATGAAGGACTGTCTCGCATTCTGATGGCCCATCTTTTATCTCGTGGACGCCTTAAGCTAACAAGCCCTATTCAAGCGCTCCCCCATCTCTTGGAGATAAATGGGAACCCATCAGCGCTGCCAAAAATGGCCTTGGTGCATCGAGACAATTTAGTGCTCAACAGCATCCGACAATCCCGTCATATTTCCCTGTACCTTAAAAACTCTCATTTACTTACATACTACCCCCCTGTGTGACTTCTGATACGCCTGCCTGGAAGACCATCTCCTCCCACGCACCAAATACCACACTTACTCATTTGATAGGCTGGCTCGCCAGCTAAACACACTCACTTTATGACACATATTTTCGTAAACTATGTATATTATACGTTCCGTATAATCTGTTTCCCTCACTATTCTCCAGCACATACGCTGTTTTTCCAATACGTTTGGAAACTATAAATGTCTCTGCGTCACCTGCTTCCAACCTTGCAAGTGGCTCCCTTTAATGAACGTCATCACGTTGCTCTACCTAGCATCTTTCTCAGTGTCTGTAACGATGCCCTGTTGCTACTGTCCACACATGCTAACCCTACCTTCCTATGGTGTCACACCTCTACTCGACACTCTATGACCTAAAAATGTCACTTCTGACTGACAGAATGACGACTTAGACAGCTTCAAAGTGAACCCTGCCTGATCTAACTTCTGAAAAACTATATTTAAATGACATAGATGCTCCTCAAAACTGCGTGAACTAATTACCATATCATCTATGTAAATGGTTACAAACTCTCCTGTGTCATCCCCTAATGCGATGTTTAAAGCCCTAATTAAAGCTGCTGAACTACTCTTTAACCCATAAGGTGTTCTACAAAATTGATAAAGGTTATATTTATGACTAAAAGCTGTAAATGGTCTATCTTCGTACATAAGTGGCACTTGCCAAAAACTGGAACTCAAATCTACACAAGTGAAATACTTCTTCCCCTCAAATGTTTGCATTAATTCTTCTATTGACATAGATTTCAGCTGATCTGAACTAATTCTACTGTTAACCATACGAGCGTCTAAACAAATACGAACAGTGCCGTCGGTCTTGGGTACCGTTATCAAAGAATTAACATACGGACTGTTAGAGTGCTCAATAATCCCATCTTCAAGCATCTGGTTAATTTGTGCCTCAACTGCACTCTGATAAGCGAAAGGTACAGGATATCTATGTCCTGTGAATACTGACCTATCAATAACGTTCAATGAATGTGTATAGCAATTGGCCATACCAATGCGATCCTCAAACACTCCTATTACACCATAACACATCATAGAGCCGAACACACTGTTCATCCTCTATATTTCCCTGAAATGCAGCCTCACGTAACGAGTCCTCTAGACTTCCGTTCGTAATCACACTGCCCACAAAACATGGAGAACCCCGCTCTACGGCTGGCGATATCTCATTTAAAGTACAAATCACACCTACAATACTACTCCTCTGAATATGGTCATTGAACGCTACTTCTACTTCAGAATCTCCCCATTTAAATTTCAAACTCCCTACATCATAACTTAAGTTACCAGACACTCTACTTAGCCACTCTGAACCCAAGATAACACTGAATACTAAATTTGGAATTACAAGGCAAATCTGCTTCTCTACATGATTATTAATTTTAATGTCTACTAAAACTTGCTTAGAAATTACTTTAGACCTCTTCCCAACAGCTGTGATAACAAAAGTGCTTTTAATTAGCATCTCCTCAAAATTTACTCCAGTTCCTTTCATTTTATCATAAAATGCACTACTTATGCAACTCTTCATACAACCACTATCAATTAAAACATTTGTGTACGCCTCGGACACGTTAAATTTAACTATGGGGCTCTTACTAACCACTTCCTGAATAATACCTTCATCATTTAGTTCATGTAATAATTCATTTCTTACATTTAGGTCATAGGGTTCCTGTATAATTGTATGGACAGGGCATGCTACAGACTGAGATTCTGACCTTACTTCGCAGCCTGGTTCGCGTTTAAAGAACCGTTACAGCTGGCCGTAGTACTACTAACTACTAAACTGGTCTGGTTCTGGGCTGTGTTGTCATTGTTTGGCTGTATATTACTACCACTAGGCTGTCCTCTTCCTTGACCCCTATTCTGGTTGTAATTATTTTCATTATAATTTCTCCCTTGATTTCCCCTGAAATCATTGTTTCTCCCTTGATTTCCTCTGTAATCATTGTTCCTCCCTTGATTTCCCCTGAAATCATTGTTCCTCCCTTGATACTGATTACCATAGCCATTTCCTCTGTTCTGATTTAGCTGATTATTATTATTTCTATTTTGAGCGTTGGCCCCTTCGCCACCGTTCCCTTGAACTTCTTGATGCCTGGCTTCATTAGGTCTATTATTATTATTACCCTGGTTCCGATTGAAATTGTCCTCATAACCTCCTCTCCCTAGTGCATCAAATGTGCTTAACAAATTTTCTACTTGTGATATAGTCTTTACATTCTGGATACAAGCAGCCTCCTTGATCCTATAGGGAAAGTGCCTAAGTAGCAACCTTACCACATCACTTTCCTCCTTCAAGCCATCCAGATATTTACACACTAATACCTGCCCTAAAAAGTATTCGGTTATGGTGGAGCTTCCTTTAGGGTTATATTTACCACACACTACTCCCTCACGATGCTGCGACTGAATAACCTCATTCCAGAACTTTTCACAGAATTTCATTTTAAAATCATTGATATCAGTAAACTTGTCTCTGTAGACAGCAAACCAATTCCTCGTTTCCCCCACAAACACTTGTTCTAAAATTTCAACTACCTGGCACCACTCAATACTACCATTTTCCAACCTTTCCCCGAATTTATTTTCTATAGTGTTCTTGAACTCCATTGGGCACCCCTGTCGATTGCTGAACTTACCCAGTTCTACCTCCCTGTGTGTGCTATTCACAAAAACTGGCCTATTCTGACTATTTTCTTGCCTGATCCTAGCTTTTAATTTTAACTCTATATCTGCGATTTTCTCCTCAGCCTTCCTCTCAATACTGTTTACTGTTAATTTAATGTTTCCTTCTGATTCTTCTACTTTATCATATAGCTTTGCTTGTTTCTCCTCAATCTTGCTAATGCTCTCTCTATTACTCTCTCTTAAATCATTTACTTCTGCAACTATTTGCGAGTGGACTTTCTCAATTCTACCCCCCAGCTGTTCCTTAACCTCTTTAGTTGCTACCTGAATTTTGTCAATTTCTCCCCCCAATTGCTTTTTGACCTGCTGTGTTTCCAGTTGCACTAGTTCTTTTAAATTTTCAGCCTGTGTACTGATTCTAATTTCTAACTCCTCCTGTACTTTTCCTAATTTCTTGTCTACATCTGCAATGATCTCTTTAACCTTCTCTTCCATTACTCCTCTGATTTCTCCTCTAATCTGCTCCATTTTCACACTAATTTCCTTGTTGTTCTTATCTAATTTTGCATTATTCTGTTCCAATTTATTATTTAAAGCTTCTGTACTTTCTTTATTTTCCCTACTGTTTTGTTCTAATTTTGCATTATTCTGTTCTAATTTTGCATTTAAAGCTTCTGTACTTTCTTTATTTTCCCTACTGTTTTGTTCTAATTTTGCATTATTCTGTTCTAATTTTGCATTTAAAGCTTCTGTACTTTCTTTATTTTCCCTACTGTTTTGTTCTAATTTTGCATTTAAGGCATCTGTACTTTCTTTATTTTCCCTACTGTTTTGTTCTAATTTAGCGTTGTTTTGTTCCAGTTTAGCATTTAAAGCGTCACTACTAACTTTGTTCTGATACATGAACTCGAGAAGTAAAGTTTTTAATTCTGGTTGGCCGCCTACACTCCCTGTTTCAGTATCGGGATTTACCTCCGCTACCCCGGTACTACCATCACTCGACATACTGCTCGTATCATCACTCTCCAGTTGATGACCACTACGTAACCTCATCTGTCTTTCTTTCTCATCCCCCATAATGATATACACTGATACAGACAAATAACCCCCAAAATACAGGCACAGAAATATATACCCTTCTCCTTCCACAAATGTTATTAGGTTTTCAGCCCCAAGTTGTCGGCGACAAATGAAACGTTTTGCTCAGGCTGGGATGACAAGTGAAACGGTATTTACTTTGCTCCACGTTGAGCGTACAAATGAAACGTTTTGGCTGCCCCTACTGTTGGGTGACAAATGTAACTGTTTACCTTTGCCTAAGCTATGTTGTTTTAATGGGCGCCAAGACCTCAATGCAATGTTGAAATCTAAATTTGTATTTAACAACGTCTAGCTCTGGCAGAACACCTTCAAGACACTATTCACTCAGATCGTGGTATGATTTGATCATTAACCCAACAAACAATTGTATCAGGAGAAGGAATTGGTCTATATCTAATGCTACCTACTGAAAGCAAAGATTGCATTGTAAAAGAAATGAATTTATTATATAAAACAAGTATAGCAAAATTAATAATAATAATAAGTACAAAATTTAAATTGGAGCGTTGTGATTTGAATATTACCGATAGAAAATTACGTGAAAACGGAGTCTGATAAATTGATTTTACTCTTATTTCCAAGCTATGAAGTTACTGAAATATGAAATATAAAACAAAGAAAAATGAGAGATTGCGTATTTCTGCGTCATTTGCGCTTACCATTGGAAATTGCCAAGGCATTTCCCTCGTTCTTGATGATGTTGTGAGCTTCCCACAGTCTCCTGGACGTCGTCATCTCCGTCGGAATTTGATGATATTCTGGTAGATTAGATAATTCTATGGTCCGTACCTCGGACCCAAACACTCGTACAACCGCACTGGTTAAGTTTTGCAAAAGTTAGTCTTCAACTCCACTGAACATCGGAGCGACACGCACTTGCAACCGTACACCGCAAGTTCTACACAGATAGTCCACGTTTCACGGCGCGTCGAACGATATATGCACCTGTTGGCTCCCCCACCATGGTACCGACATCTAGCTTACGTCGTCTCCCGTGATTGGCTGAGCACGCCGCTAGTTCCCCTCCTCTGCCTCATTACACTCGGCGCGCGAGAGGGAGAAGTCCTTTTCCGTCCCAACAATTCGCCTTTTCTAGACCTTGCGACCCAGCCTTGCGTAATACTTCTCGACAGGAATCAGCTTGTATTCGAATTCCCAGTGAGTCATGTCTCTCAAATACCCTAACTGACAAAACTCCGTAAAATTCCGTAATCACATAATTTTCTATAATATTGTCGTTCGTAATAATTTGCTTGATAGCGTTTTCTAAGACATAGAAAACCTATCTGAATGCTAATAATTTTTATAAAATGCTCCGAAAATACCTTAATAATAATTATAATAAATTAATAATAATAATAAATTACCATGAAAATTCTCTTGGCTGAACAATTTGCCGCGTAAATAAATATAGAATGGCTTCCTACTGACTTATGCCAGTTGCATAAAACCCCTCGAAAAACACGTTACAGTATGTTTCTTATTCTTTTTGCAAATGCCTATTGAAATCAGGGAGGTTTTTTTGCCGGACCCTTTATAATGAATAACTAGGGACCAAAATAAACATCAAATAACCTCAAAGAAAAACATGAAAGATCTCCAGTTTAACCCTACCTTAGCAGGTTAAATTAAGGAACTTTTAACACTGAAACTTGGGGAGTATATACATATCGATGATCAGTTTTCTTCAAAGCATGACACTTTAATACAGAATAACAACAAGGACCATTTCCACTTAGCTTTTTCTCCGAGATGTTCTGGAAGGTCTCTGATGATATTTCATTTAATAATTATCTCATATAACAAGAAATCTCAACTGCTAGACAGTGGCCGGAATCCCGCCGTGTTTCCTCAACGTTTATAACCTCGAAGATCAACAGATATTAATTAACACGTAACATTTTCAATAGAACTGTCGGTAGTGGGCATTATGTTGGCTCAACATCTTATATCTCTCCTCGTCATAACAATTTAGTCGCGATAACAATCGCCGAAGGCGTGTTTCTTAGACTAAGATGGGTTCTCCATCGCGGGCGCTTTCCTTTTCCAGACGTGCGGAAATTACGATTACTTAGATGTTTTACTAGTGACCGCTAGATGGAAATAATGTCGAACGGATCTTAAAATTGTACCGGATCAGTATCAACTTAATTAGAAGGTTTCATTTTCAAGATGGTTGACAAAGGAAGCAATTCCTGAACAAAAGTCTCGTATTGTTTTATTTTTTAGCAACATAAAAAAAATCTATGTCGACAAAACAATATGTGAATATATATTAATAGTGACGTAATTTTCTGTAATAATGGTATGATATTGTGGTGAAAGGCTGTAGAAGGAACAATGTGCCGAAACATGTACAAGCCGGACGTTGGTTTTAGACGATTGACCTTGAAGCTTGCGGGTGAGCCGTACACAGTCGCTCTCTCGCCCTCTTGCTTCACATTTGTCACCACCGGTCTGACGTGATAGAATTCCTGACTTGAGTATTTGATGGCACCACTGAGCAGAACAGTACAGTCCATGGCGAAGTATTGCGCGACACGGAAGTACACGTAACATAGTTACGAACAGAACGCCATTATATTTGCCAATGACTGTACTTTGGCGGTAGCGTGAGATGTTTTGTCTATCATCGGACCGCATGGGGCAGCTAACAACAACACAGGTACTGCAGTAACTCGCCTCCAGGCTTCAATAATCATTTTTCACTCTTCTAAAACAAACGTCTGGCCTGTACCGATAGTGGCATAGTGATATTTTGTATTGAAAAATGGACAAAGAAAGTTACGATAGATATAAATATGGAATAAATAAATACCTTGATGAATGTCATGGACATACATATTTTATAGCTATCCATAACAAATATTTTTATCACATGTACAGTACAACCCCTGTAATCCGTCACCTTTGGGACTGAGGGTATGGTCGGAACGCAAAAAAGGTCTGATTAGCAGAAAGTGCAGAAAAATACGGATACAGTAGAACCTCGTTAACACGTTCCTCATTAGTACGTTTTATCGCATATCACGTCGTAATTTTCAAGTACCGATTCTTATCTGATGACAATAATGTAAAAGTACCTCATTTATCACGTCGCTTATTTTGCCGCGCATCGCTTAGTGCGATCGCATTTTCGTCAGCCCTGAAAGCATTCTTTGTCCACCCCTAGTGGAATGTGAGACCGACCGCTCTGAGATAACATTCCTTGCCAACAAGCGGGCGAGGGTTGGGACATAACAGGTATAGGCGACTCTTAAAAGTAAGACAGTAGCACGCGCCGCACATTGCTTAGTACGATCGCATTTTTGTCAGCCCTGAAAGCATTCTTTGTCCATCCCTAGTGGAATGTGAGACCGACCGCTCTGTGATAACATTCCTTGCCAACAAGTGGGCGAGGGTTGGGACATAACAGGTATAGGCGACTCATAAATGTAAGACAGTAGCTCGCGCCGCGCATCGCTTAGTACGATCGTATTTTCGTCAGCCCTGAAATCATTCTTTGTCCACCCCTAGTGGAATGTGATACCGGCCGCTCTGAGATAACATTCCTTGCCTACAAGCGGGCGAGGGTTGCGACGTAACAGGTATAGTATGTACTTCTGAATAACGCGTTTTTTACATTTCCCTTACTGAAACAAATTCATCATCATCATCTTGCACAGTTTCCAGCCACTGGCCGGGTCTGTTTGGAACACAAGCCTCTCCAACGTCTTCTGTCTTCCCATCATCTCTCAGCCTCCACCCTTGTCCAGTCTTTTCCTCTCTTCTTCATGCTTTCTTCCAACCCCTTCAGCCACCTGTCTCTCGGTCTCTTTCCTTCCCACTTCGTCTCGTGTACTCTCCTGGGTATCCTCTTCTCCTCAATTCGTTTTACATGTCCATACCATCTAAGTCTAATGAGGTTTAATTATCATTTTCCATTAGTACGTTTTCCCGCTTTTTACGTTCAAATTTTTCAGTCCCTTGAAAAACGTACTAACGAGGTTCCACTGTATACATTAAAATAAACATTCTCTGAACTCAAGATATCGGGGTTCCTTTCCTTCTTTCTTGGTAGAACCACATCCACAATGTGTTGTCAAGCAGTTCAAGTTTAGGCTTTATCAATGTTTGCGATTCTTGTAAGAGCGTTTTCACCATCTATCCTCACTGTACACGATTCAATGTCTTTCCGATTTATTCTCCAATCTTTGTCGTAACGCCTACATTTGAGTTCCTGGGCAAATTTTTGGAGTGATTCCCCTTTGTCCAGTCTTCGTGGCACTGCTAATTTTTCATTTAATGAAAGAGTAACGTGTTTAGGTTTCACTCCTGACATGTTGAAAAAACACACACAACTGTACAGTACACACAATGTACAGTAAGCTAATTACTGTACAGTACTGTAAACAACACAGAAGAACAGTGTTGTAAATCCAACGAACAGTAATTATTAATAACTTCACAGTGCAGTACGGATACTGTACAAAACACGGACTACGACAGAAACGATACGAGAAATGACGGAGCACTAAAACGGACAAGCGATAACAGCAAGTACCTGTAAACAACAATGGCGTGGCGTTGAGTCACCGCTGCGAGTCGGGGCAAGTTCGGTTCGAGCACGGTCGGATCAGCTGGAGCGGTGGACCAGCCGAGGGTTTTCGAGAGGGGTTCTACTGTAATTGTTTTCAGGTTGTTTTTTGCATTTCCCAGTAATTGGGATTATTTTGTGTTGACAGACTGAAAGGTCAAATTCATAGGTAAAAAATGTAGACCTTTCCAAATTGGATTGTCCAGGGGCCTGTTCCACGAATGAACATTGCAACTCTTCACTTTTAACTTTGCACTTTTCAATTCTTGCAAAGTGCAAAGTCTTTCTGTTCCACCATGCGGTGTGAAAGTCTTTGCGTAGGAATGATCCGATCATGTTTATTCCATGAACAAACTGTATAATACGCCATGATTTAATGCTTTAATTTCCGTGGTGAACTTGAGGACTTAAGTAACATTTCTGCAAATAGTTGATTTTGATGTCCCATGCTTTGCTGCTATACTGTGCTGGGCACAATTTCCTAACCAATGTAAGCATATCAGAATTCGTTCTTTTTCGGAAAGAGATAGACTTCTTTTTGTTGCAGGTTTCAATAAATGGCCAATTATTTCAAGAATATACTCACAAAATTCCGTCGAAGTGAGGTTATGAAAATTAATCCTGTCTTTGTACAGTACGTCTTCTTGTTGGATTCATCATCACTATCATCACTTGATGATAACAAAAGCTCTCGTCATAACATATTTAGAACACTAAACCAAATTCTGCGCTGAGAAACTAGTGTAGAGACTTGTTCATTAACAGCTGAAAAGGGAATCGTCTCTTTGCAAAGATTTCTGGAAACTTTTCACTTCATTCCTTTGCACTTTGCATTTCTGTACCTATGGAGGAACATAACAGGCTTCAAAAGTGAAAGGATTCCTAACTTTTTGCTTTTCACTTTTCACTTTGCAAGACAAATCTGAAAAGTGATGGTTGAACAAAATCTGAACTGAAAAGTGCAAAGTGCAAGGTGAAAAGTTGCAAAGTTAATTCGTGGAACAGGCCTCAGGTGTTGTCTGCTAACCATGTAGGGTCCGAAGTCAGACTGACTCCGACATCGTTAAATGTCAGTTCTGGACCTAAGTCAGACCTAGTCCGACAAAACTTCCGGATTTTATATTTCGTATATGTGCACAAAAAGGGCGGCCAGTTGTACTTAGTATACAGCCTAGACATACATCTACTATTAATTTGTCTTCCCTTAGATGCTCTATCTTTAGAATTAGTTACTCACTGACTCTCGTGTGTTTACTTTTGAAAGCAACATGGTGTCGACCAGTCGCGGCATTGATCCTGACAATATTTACGTGCAGTTGTGTGACAGTAGTGATACTGATGTAGATTTGTTTATGGATCCTGGAAGTGACAGTGTTTCTGAACCTGAAAATGATGTCATGGGTGGGGATGAGGAAATTGAGGGGGTTAATTAATTAATATCGTATGGCCTTGGGTGCCGGGTGCAAGCTTTGTTATTTGACACCCAGAGGGTAGCTCCATGTCGAATTTCGTTGTTCCTTGAAGCAATATGAAAGTCAAGCTCCTTGAACACTATAGCGCTCTCTAGTAGAGAAATGAGGAACTTTGTGTTGGTGGAAACTCCCGATATTAATTTTGCCATTATGATTACGACCTACTGAATTCAAATGGGTTCTTTAACATGCCAACATCATATGACATCCGTGTCGTAATTTTTGCCGCCTTTCAAAAATCACTTACCACGGCCAGGAGCGAACCTGTCAGCTTGAGGTTAGTAGTCCGACACGTTAACCACTCACCCACCGTGGCAAGCTATTGAGGGGGTAAACGGTGATGAAAGTGGGGATGATGTAGATGCTGATGACGAATAGTTTACAAATATAATGATCTGGATTTATCTAAGTTTCGTGGTGGAGGAAACTTTACTTTTGAGTATCGGAGGTAGCTTTAGTAAACAGTTGTCATCTCTACAATGTACAGCAAAAAGCAGAAAATAGGCCTGAAGTGTCATAAGTTCTTCTGGCTGCAAGTCATCAGCGTGTTGGTGGCGGATATTCACAATAAAAATGCCTGTATGCACAGCCAGCAAAGCAGCTGCGAAGGTGAAGGTCGACTAAATGGGAAGCTGCACATTGTAGATGTTCGTGAGGACAAAAAAGCTAAGGAATATACAGTTTGTTCGGACAGGAAAGTGAAGGTAGGGAGAAAAGAAACTTCATTTTACTGTGAGACCTGTCCAGGGACCCCATGACTCCATCCCAACAAATGCTTCATGAAGTATCACACTTGACAAGAATATTGTTGGTTGTATTGTCTAGTTGATGTGTACTAAGAAAAAGTATATGTATTCCTTGCCATATTTTCCTCATGTTAAATTGGTCCTGCACAGGGATGCGAGTGGAAAACAACTGGACCCCAAAGGGTAAATAACCGGAAAACATATGGAAAAAAAGCGCAAATCTAAAAATTTGGTTCTGTCCGAGGTATAACCATCTGAAATAAAACGAAAAATCTTAGTATAGTATATTGGCTTTCACGGCCAAGGAATTAAAACTCAGCAATTTTTCTAGGTTTATGCCATGTCTTGTGTGGAGTTTCGTCTAGGAACACCAAGCTGGCTCATCAGTGGGCTCTTGGTGTCCATGCCCAGACCCCCACAGGAGTAGCAAACTGCGTGCTACCTCCCTTCTTATGAAGCGCCCTGCACTTCTTTACTGCAAGAGCTAAAAGCTCAAGCAGCCTTTCACCTCCCTTGTATTTGCTACTCCTGCGGGGGTCCGGGCACGGACACCAAGAACCCGCTGATGAGCCAGCTTGGTATTCCTAGGCGCAAACCCGCACAAGACACAGCATAAACCTAGAAAAAATGCTGAGTTTTAAAAAGTCATAGGATCAAACTTGTAGATCTTGCCAAATCTGTTTCTGTTGGACCAATCCATTTAAGTTTAGCAGCAATAGACGTCCAAAAACCACCAACATTTAAGTTAAGCCCACCTTTTTAAAAATGTTAAAAATGTAAACTTTTGTGAATTTTTCCATTGGTTACAGGCTAAAATCTGTAAGTTAGCCTAATTTCAAGTTTCTAGCTCATCTGAATTTAGGTTATAATATGTATAAATGAGCTCCACATACGGTTGTGTAGATGAAGATTTGTACATTCTTCACTCTTTATTTACCTTTTTGACACAGTTACGGGTTGGCTAGATTCATGAAATTTAGTATGCAATTGGCAGTTTGATGCATCAAAATGCCTGCCAAACTTCTTGATTCTTGCTGCCCTACAAGTATGAGAAAAGAACAGATTGTGTGAAAAAATGTTTTAAAAAAAAATATTCAAAATCTCAATTTTTAGCCCAATCTAAAGTGTAATCAATGGAGATATGACGAAGTAAAAGGACCAAAATTGTAGAGCTTACAACTTGGATTGGCTTGCTAAGTTTGGAGGTGGTAGCTGTCCATTAAGTGTGGAAAATGACTGTAAAACATGTGGAAGAAACACCAATCTAAAAATCTGGCTCTCTCGAAGGTATAACTGATGTATAACTGACCAAGATACGACACAAAAGTATAGGATCAAACTTTTAGATATCACCAAATCCGAGATTAGTCTTACTGTTTAGCAGCAATCGACCTCCATGGACCACAACCGTTTAAGTTGTGTCCGCCATTAGTAGTGAGGATTTGTTTTTATGAAATATCTTGGAAATGGTGGGTTCTAGGGTCTTCAAATGTGGTTATCGGGATTCCCTATTTTTCACAGTGAGGGGTGTAAAATGAGCTGTGTCCGGGGTCTATGACAACTTTATTTTAGCCTATTTTAGCACATGTTGCTCTCCACAAGGCCGAAACCAGGAAAATATTATATGTTGCGGAACGGCAATAGTCCCAAGTTTGGGGCAGATGACCTCGCTGTTATGCCCTTTAAAACAACAATAACAAACTAAATTCCAAGTTTTTCCCTGGCATATAAACTACGTTCATGCAAAATTTCAGCTTAATTGATTGAGTAGTTTTTGGAAGAGTAACCGATAGACAGTCTGTCCGACTGGCTGCGTGGCTCAGCAGAAACGTTCTTGCTTTCTGTGCCCAAGGTTCCAGGATCGAATCCTGGCGCAGTCAGGTGGCATTTGAGGTTGTGCAAATGCGAGGGAGCCATGTCTTACATGGTGTCCACAGGCAGGAATAGTCAGGAAAAGTCAGGAATTTCGTTTTTGGTCAGGAAAAGTCAGGAAAAAGTGTGAAAAAATGGCATGAGTCAGGAAAAAATGGCAAAAAGTATTAGAAAGTCAGGAATTTTATGTTAACCATACAGTATTTTGTGTTTTATAGCCATGTTTTGATGTTACTAGTTCAACTGATCTCTGAAGATAAAAATCAATAACTCGCTGGACATATTGGCAAGTTTCCTTTTTTACAGTACATCATAGTAAAAACCTCTTTTACCTATTTTTTTTGTATGCTTTTTTGGCGTTGGCGTAGGGATGTGGCGACCTCATCGCCCAGCACATTGCACTACGTGTCTGCAATCAGCCACCAAAATATTGTGACTTGACATTCTTAAACAAGAAAATTTAATTGCAATCTCTTGATATTTCTTATTTCCATAATGGCAATTTTGATATACCTTTTTTCCGATGTTACGATGACTTCACGAGTCGGGAGTTTTGTTGAAAAGTGGTCAGGAAAAGTCAGGAAAATTGACATTGAAAATTCTGTGGACACCATGTGTCAGTAGATTTACTGGCACGTTAAAGATCCCCTGTAGGACAAAATTCCAGCACCTCGGCATCTCTAAAAGATGCAGTAGCTAAAAGGGACGTAAAACCAATAACATTATTATTATATTTAAGTCTGTTCAACAGAGTTGGGGTATGATGTAATGCGGCGATATCTTTAATTAGTACTCGTTCGTTACTCCGTCACTCAGACCACTTTCGCTACTTGTCTTACTGTAAACTTGCAAGCTCAGCAGTGATGAGAATCACACAAACGGCTCATGAGTGACGCCAGCGTTATTTCTGTGTGTGCATGCACTGTAATGTGATACCAACACCCGTGTCTCTGAAAACCACAAGGCTTTCTTTTTTTAAATTTCCTCCCTATAATTAGGGTGTGGGAGTTATTCGTGGAAATGCAGTATAAAGGAAGACTAGCAGACCCGTGCAAGAAATCTCGCATGTTCATAAGCCACACTTTCCCCAATATGTTTATAATAAGAGACTTAAGGAGAAAGGTTGATATGTTTTTACTTGAACCAAATGATTATAGAACACTATTTACGTTTCAGGCGTCCCTACGGCCAAAATGCGAACTGAACAGCAATGATCTCGAGTGTTTTCCTACAACAACAGTATTTGCAAATCGCACACTTCTTACAAAAATTGATATTTATGAAATTGGAATGCAATTTGTCACTGCTAATGTCATTTGTGTGTTGAGTCCATTGATTGACAGCTTAGTCGTAACACTCACTGGTTATTCGATATTTATGAAATTATACGATTTGAGTCCGGTACTCATTCCTTTAAATTACTATTTCTAAAATCCATGCAAAATGATAAAGGAAAGACCTCAGAATGTTAAAATGACATGAAACAGGCTTCACAGTGGCCAAAATGTGAAGTGGACAGCAATTATGGAGCGTTTCTTCCTGCAGCAACCGTATCTGCAAATCGCACACTTAAGTTAGTACAGTTTTTTTAAAGTAATTTTTTAAAGCAATTATATATATTTATGAAATTAGAGTGCAATGTGTCACTGGTACTGTCTGTCCACCAGCTTAAGGTCCGTGGCAGGAATGTAACAATTTAGCTGGAGACAGCTGGCCTCTGCGCGAACGGCAGTAGTGCCAACCTACTACTGACCCATACAATTTCACAATTGAAACTAAATGAAAGTAGCAGTGAGTAACCATAGCGTGAATAACATCGGTGCTGAGTTGGCAATACCTGCAGCGGCACGTCCACTCAATCAACGCCGCTGGAATGTCTCTCCTCTCCCCTTCAGTCCCATAAGACCATGAGCTGGTGGACGGACAGTATATTTATTCTCTTTCATTTGAATACTCATTTTCCACGATCGGTCGCTTGTGAGCGCCGCAGGAGGGATCTATACTACTGAAATATGATATGCAGAAAGATTCAGTCTTGCTCTTTGTTTATCAGCTCTTGTTTTGTTTATTCTTTTGTTTTAATGATGGTGATAGAGGGTATTTTGTTATACATTTTAGATCATTTTTTTCTATTAGATTCAGATATGTGTTAGTTTGTAATTACAATTCTATTTCACAGTCAAGACATCCTTGACCGTCGCAGTGCTAGGCGACAACGGCGGCAAGATATGGCTCGACGACGCACTGCAGCTGCCCAGGAGAGGATGAGATTAATTAGTCAACTTGCTCGCAAAGAAAAAAGAGATGATACTTTTGGCATGCGAGATGAAGATTGGGATGTTTACAAGGCCATTAATAAGGTAAATGTGGTTTAGTAAATTACTTTATGATTAGACCGATTTTCTACAAAATACCTTTCATCCAATTCCCTCTTTGTTTTGCATTTTTGTATTCACAAAGTGAATGCGATCAAGGTTTTATTTGCAAGAAAGAGAAAACTGAGTAGGATAAAAGAAGGGAATATATAAACTTTGACGGCCCGGTAATTACCGGTAACCTTCTTGGCATGCACGGCAAAATGCTGCGCCCACTGGCCAGCTACACTCACAACATGTGCTCTATAGTGCTGCTCCAAGACATTTATAATGCAGGGTGTTTTAAATTCTTATTATTATATTTCTTTGTCATAAGATACACATTTCCTGCATACCTACAGATAAATATTGTGACTAACAGATGTTGCATATTATTTTATTAATATTTATAGTTTTAAGGACACGGAGCATATGTTTGGCACTGAGGTGTTGGTGGTTTGTGACAAACATGGCAATTGCTCATCGAGTTATTTGTTATGCTGTAAATTAATACACTCGTCACTTGGTACCTCCCTTCATACAATGTTGCCAGACTCGCCAAGCACTGGGCTCCCGTGACTCAACGGGCCAAACCCACGGTTTACCATCGCCGCTCGGAATAGACTGTATCCCGGAAATATTGCACAATGTGTTTGTCCCAAACACAACATACTCAAGTTGCGTCACAGAATTGCTCATTTCCACAGGCTAAATAATTATTATGATACAATGTTAAATCTGACTAGGACCCTGCTATATAAAATCATAATCTTAAAGCTAATTAAATTAAATAGTAATAAGGCGTGATGGAACACACACTACTAATGCAACGACCCCAGGCCGCGGACACACGTCCGGTCTTTCCCGATCATCAGATTCTGGGGGATTGGGAACGAAATCATGCTTCAGAGAAGGATCAGAGCTTCTCAAAATCTCTTCGCCCCAAGAAAAAGAACTTCTTGGGTACTATTAACATCAATACCCTGTTGAAAACAGGATAGCTCAAACAACTGACTGACGTCATGGACAAATTTGATATTCAAATCCTAACAATTCAGGAAACACGATTCCAAGATGAGAACCATTTCAACTCTGAAAACATCAGGATATTTAAGGGTCAACCAGCCATTAATATCAAAGGCAATTTATTAATGTTTGGGATGGCTTTTGCAGTGAGGAGGAAAACTATCTTGGATTCAGTTATCCCCCCCCAGGAGCTCACATCTAGTGGGACGTGGGTTGGCGACCACGGGGCCCCAGCTGAGTCCGGCATTGCTTCCACTTACTTGTGCCGGGCTCCTCTCTGTCTTCTTTCCTGTCGACCTCACTTGGTCAACTCTTGTTCTCTTCCGCCCCGACAGTATTAGGGTATCCGAGGCCTAGGGAGTCTCTTCCTGTATTGGCCAACGCGGGAAGTCAACAACCCACCAAGAGTATTCTGGTAATAGTGGACAATGTATAAAAATTTGTTGGCCAAAGCATTAGATAATGATGTGATAATACAAAGAGTTGACTTTACAAAGGTCGCTTGACAATTTAGCAAACATGTGGAGGACCAGACAATATTATTGTCACTAAATAAGGAAATCCAGGAAGGCATAAAGGACACGACACCACCACTAACTAATAATAAGATATATTATCAAATAGATGGCACATAAACATATGAGAAACACTAGCACAAATTTACACAATTGAAGAAACACTCAAAGAATTAACACACGTTACGTCTTGAGCCTAAAACACACATATTGTCTTGAACGTAGCTGCAGATCAGTACATCATAGAACGGCATGCAATACACGGCGGTTCCAAAGAATGATATAATTTAAATATGCAACACAAGTGGAGTTGCAACAAATAATGAAAAAACAGGTCGCATGGAACGAGAATGTGTCGTCGAACCAGGACTGACTTACAGTGATGCGCCGATACTGTAAGCCCAAAATGAATTGTTAATAAAACAAATTATGTGTGAAACGCAGGAAGTCAAAGTAGTTGCTGTCATACAAATACCGGGATATGCCAATCGCACGGTATTGTCACAATAGTAAAGTAGTTAAGCCCAGCGTCAACTTCCATTCCAGTGATGTTGCAGGAAGTCAAAGTAGTTGCTGTCATACAAATACCGGGATATGCCAATCGCGCGGTATTGTCACAATAATAAAGCAGTTCAGCCCAGCGCCAACCTCCACCAGTGATGATGCCCAGCCCTGCAACATGCTTCCAGACACGATGAACCACTTATCACACGAAGCATCACCACTATTCATACGCGCGAAGACAAACTGCCAGGCAGCAAACGAAGATAGAAGTGAACACACCACAACAAACCATCCGACGCCGCGGACCGAAGAACTCGTCGACACGACGCGCATCAACACCAAGCATGGCGATGATGAGATCGAAAATCACCGCAATGTCACTGCCCAAACAAAATATGAATCATGTGCATAGGACACGATTGCTAAGCACGGCTACTATGAAGATAGCACCAATTATAGAAATGATTAGCTGGATACTTGATGATATATCACAACCAGCTTTGAAGCACAGCATTGTGTCATGGCCACACACTTAGAGAACAACGAAGAAGAAACACGTGATTGGTCGCTACAAGCAGCAAGAAGGCCTCTGATAGGCTGGAAGCAGCCAATCACAGTAGAGAGTTTAAAAAACAAGAAAGAGGCCTCTGATAGGCCGAAAGCAGCCAATCACAGTAAAGAGCTCAAACAAGTTAAAGAAGAATCAATGTGGCCAACTTAGAAATACCAAAATACCTTCCAAGCCAAAACATCCTACTGGAAACACGGCAGTGGGAATACTACATGCAACCAAAACAAACAAATCATGACAACTAATCAACAGAAACAAAACCAACGTGACAATGAATAAATGCAATGAAGACAAATAATACAGATATGTACAACCACACAGAGTGGAAACAAATGGGGAAACACAAAAACTGGTTTGCCAAGACAGTGGCCGAACCATATTGCCCGCACAGAAACAACAGGCAGGTTGTTTATGAAAATACAAGAGTGTTTAGTTCTGCGGCAACAAGGGAGACACCTTGACGATGGGACGTTTCAACAGTCCAGAGGTGGTATGTAGAGAGACCACACGAGCTAGGCCGTCCTTACCACAATGAACCTCAAGAATACGTCCAAGTCGCCAGTAAGTAGGAGAAACATTGTCGTCCATAATAAGCACAAGCGTGCCAACCTTGAGGTTAGGAGACATACGGTTCCACTTGCGACGTTGTTGAAGGGAGAGCAAATGATCTGTGGACCATCTACGCCACAATGAAGTCATAATCCGTTGAAGCAATTGCCATCTAGACAACCTATTGATGGGCACTTCAGAAGCGTCAGGAATGGGCAAGGCATTCAAAGGTCGTCCAACAAGAAAGTGACCTGGCGAGAGATAGCACAAGTCAGTAGGACCCTCAGTCACAGGCGAAATGGGTCCAGAATTTAGAATGGCTTCAATTTGCACCACGAGAGTGGTCAATTCTTCATACGCAAGTACTTGAGCCTTCATGATTCTTATTAAATGAGACTTCAAAGATTTGATGTTTGCCTCCCAAATTCCACCAAAGTGCGGAGAACTAGGAGGAATGAAGCGCCACCGAATTAGTAGCGATGACGTAGAATCTTGAACAACAGATTGAAAATCTGCAGAGGAGAGCAACGTACCAAGATCAGCAAGGTCAGACTGTGCGCCTTGAAAGTTGGTACCATTGTCGGAATACACTTGAGCGGGAACGCCCCTTCCACTGCAGAAGCGAGTAAAGGCTACAACGAAAGCATGACTGGAGAGGGAAGTGACGACGCCGTAGGTATCAATTGACAATAAATAGAGACAAGCTCCATAGGCCTGCTGACTGCTGTCGCAAAAGCCATGAAGTCGCATAGATTTGATTTCTGAAGCAGGCTTAATCAAACGTGGAGTAGAAATCTCAGAAATCGCAGGTAAATTGCTATAAACATTCAGCCAAGCTTGCGTGATTTCCATTGGAAGGGGGTCATCCCAACCGAGTTTGTGAATCCACAAATCCTGGAAGAGAATCTTACAAGCAACCACAATAGGTGACACTAAACCCAAAGGGTCAAAGATAGAGGCAACAATGGACAAAAATGAACGCTTAGTAAAGGTAATTGAAGTGTCACAGTTCACGACAGGTGACTGAATCCGCAACAAGTCATCGATAGGTCGCCAATAAAGTCCTAGCGTTCTGGCGACTGTTTCTTCACCATCGCCGAAACTACGGAGTTGCCGTTTCTCTTGATGATCAAGAGGAATGTTATCTAATAGAGTCATGGAGTTTGAACTCCACTTACACAGTTCAAAACCACCTAATCTCAAAAGAAGGGTCAATTCATCATACAGAACGAGCGCGTCATGCTCGGAATCACATCCCGAGCTACAATCATCAACATAGAAGTCGTTTAAAACAATCTGAGTGGCAGCTGGAAAAGCTGTGCCATCAGTGAGGGCGAGCTCCCCCAGCACACGAGTGGCCAAGAAGGATGCTGGGGCAGTACCATATGTAACGGTGTTTAATTGATATTCTACCATTGGGTCTGAAGGAGAGTCTCTCCAAAATATTCTCTGTAAGCCACGATCCCTGTGATCTACAAGAATCCGTCTGTACACTTTACTCAGACCAGCTGCAAACGCCATCAAGCGAGTACGGAACCGAAGCAAAATAGAGAACAAATCCTGCTGAATTACAGGGCCCACCAACAAGGTATCATTAAGGGAGCACCCCGACGTAGTAGCCATCGAAGCATCAAATACCACTCTGAGCTTTGTAGAAGTACTGTGCGGCTTGAAAACAGGATGATGGGGAATGTAGCAAACTTCACCATCAGTCGGGTGGGGGGCAACTTGCATATGGTTCAAGGCTAGATATTCATGCATGAATTCAGTGTATTCTAACCTTAACTCAGGGTTACGAGCCAAACGTCTTTCGAGAGAGTGAAAACGTTTTAGTGTAGCGTAGCGAGAGGCACCTAGAGGCTCCGAGTCTACCTTGCGAGGGAGTCTAACCACAAATCTACCATCGTCTTTGCGAGTGGTAGTAGCAACGAAGTGTTCTTCACATATGGATTCATCAACAGACAACACTGGGGTTTCAACTTCTTCAACGTTCCAAAACGCTTCCAGCTGTTGTTCTACATGAGGGCGTGAGAGTGTAAGTGCTGATACCACGTGCATACCTGCCAACTTTTAAGGTTTATCCGTAAAATTTACGGATATTGCAGCATTTTACGGTTTTACGGATGAACGATGTCATTTTACGATTTTGCGGACAAAAATTTGAAACGATAATTTACATTTGATAATACCGCCCACTTCCGTACAATCGATTGTTTGCGTGGGTCGAAGGCAAGTCCACGATAGTCGATAGCTCGTTCTTTGATATGATTCGTACTTTTAACCGTGTGATGGTTGTGTCGTCATTTGTAATTGAATTTGAAGCCGGGATAACCGTTCTTCCATGTGTCGACAGGCTCTGCTTCGCATATTCTTTGTTCCGCTCCGTTCGCTCGTTGCGATTTAAACCATATTCTTTGACCACGTTAGTTGTTCATTGTTCGCGAAGTTGACGTTCCTTGAATGTTTTCGTCTTTTAAGGTTATGGCATATTTTAATGAAGCGTTCGAGTTTTTGTGCTATAACTTCGTGCTTCGTAGTTTCCTGTATTCCTTGGACTAATTACATTCGTTCCACGTGTGTGTGTGTTTTTCTACCATGTGCATATTCTTTCTTCACGAGGTTGGCGTCGTTTTCATTTAATGGCTTTGTGTGTCTTGACATGTTTTAATGAAGTGTTGGCTGTCTTAAGTGTTTTATGTTATAATTTTATGTGACGTTCAGTGATCCAGGTTCCTTTCGATGTTTTAGTAGATATCGAGAATGAACAAATCCAACAAGAAATAGTACTTCCAGACATTTAAAGAATCATACTCGGTTGATTTTCCGTGCATACTAAAATCAAGAAAGGGAGAAAAATTTGCCTTTTGCACGGTATGTGGGTGTGATATTAATATTGCACATGGTGGAAAAAACGATTTAAGTAATCATGTGAAGTGCGGTAAACACATTAGTTATGTTAAATCGAAGGAAGATAGCAAGAAAATCAACACCTTTTCTGCTAAGTCTGGAAACGTTGACAGTGACGTAATTAGGGCCGAGTGTCTGTTTACTTCCCTTAAGTGCGGCTGATCATGCTGGTGCTTTATTTAAGAAGATATTTCCCAAATCAGAAGTTGCAAAGAAATATAGTTGTGGTCGCACGAAAACGACATGTATTGTAAATAAAATGGCAAAAGATGCATCATCTGAAGTTGTTAAGGCCTTCAGAACGGACCGGATACAGATAAATCCCTTTTCTTTTCATCAGTGAGAAACTACTTTTATACTGCCTGTGACTACATCATCAACAAGTTTCCACTCAAGGATGACGTGTTAAAGAATGCTCAAGTTGCTAGGTTAGACAAAATTGAAGATGCACAGTTATCTTCCATTCGTTTTTTCTTGGAAAAGTTTCCTATCATGTTATGCAAGGAAGAGAATGAAACTACATATGAGGTGGTGAATGAGCTTCAGAGGCAGTGCACAGCTCTTCAGGTAGATGACACTTTCGCTGCACATCAAGATGCTGAAAGTGATTCCAGTTGGGCACGAATATCAAGAATTCGTGGAGCCGATGGACTTCTTAAGTATAACCGAATTTCTAGAGTATTGCTCTCTATTCTCACCATACCCCATAGCAATGCAGAATGTGAACGTTTTTTTTAGCCTTGTGAAGAAAAATAGAACACAGTTCAGGTCATCCATGTCCAATGAATCTCTGGAGTCTATTTCTATTTTGAAGACCAGGAGTTCTGGTCCCTGTTATGACAAAACATTTTCTCAAGACTGTTTGCAGGAAGCTAAAAAGGCCACAACCATGACTTAAAAGTCGAACTAGCATGTGATTTGCAGTGTGTATTATATTATTTCTTGCCTGTGTTACGTTAAACAAGTTTTATTGTTTAAAGCCTTTTTCAATTATCGTATATCAGCTTAATCTATCAAGGAAGTCCTGTTATGTCTGCTCCAAACCAATATTCACCACGCCTGCTGCTGATTAACATGGATTTATTCTTGATTGTTATGTTCATCTACAAATCATGTAAGTAGATATGATTTCATTGAAGTATCTTGTTTAAAGCATGAATTATTGTATTTTGTAGCCCAGAAGTATTATTATTTTCGTCAAGCCGGGGTATGTCGAAAATCGTTATTTTTTTTTGTCGCGCGTGAGTTTTACTGATAGCCCTTTTCAAAAGTTGGCAGGTATGCACGTGCGATGGTTGAGAGGTGCTTGCACTGGGCAGCTTCCCAGAAAACACCCAACCCACAGAGGTATTTTGAATGATGGGCAAATCACCAACTGGTATGATTTTACCAGGACATAACAGGTCAAAGAAATATTCTGCACCAAGAACAAGATCAATAGATTTAGTGCAATTGAAATCAGGATCAGCTAAATCAATATGTGATGGAATGTTCCATTCAGAGGTATCGAAACCAGCAGCGGGTAGCTCAAGTGCAATATTGGGAACCACGAGACATTCAAGCTTAGCAGACCAATTAGTAGCACAGGCAAAAACGTTCACATCAGCAACAACAGTAGCAGTGCTTTGATTTTGACCAACACCGTGAATGTGTACCTTCATAGGTTTGGTGTGGAGTCTTAATTTCTTAATTAAGTGTGACGAAATTAAGTTACAATCTGATGCAGAGTCAAGTAGTGCAGTGACAGGTACACGTACGCCATTGCCAGTTAATATATTCAACTTGGCAGTGGGTAATAGAGTCCTTGAAAATTGATTGTCACGAGCGACGTTACTGCAACTAGTGTTTACCACGTTAGCATGAGCTTGAGAAGCATCATTACTAGTGCCACTGGAGGGCTCATAGTGAAGAAGAGTGTGGTGTTTTCGGGAACAAGTGTTACAAGAGTACTTCGAACATTGATGATTAGGCTCGAAATTACGCAAACAATTGTAACATAATTTTCGAGACCTGACAAAATCCCATTTGGCTGTGGACGAAAGTTTGATAAAGGTACCACATTTCGACAATTGGTGATCAATGCTCCTACAATATGTACAACGAGATTTGGTAGTAGTTAACATGGGTTTCTGAGGCAAATGACCTTCAGCTTTAAGTTTGGTTACAGCAGTATGTAATGCAGGCCTGGACCCATTCTTTTCAGTTATTTCCAGTACCTTGCATTTTTTCTCTAAGAAGCTAACCAAGTCCTGGAGAGTGGGAATTCTCCCAGAATCAACATGATTCTCCCATTCACGGATGCTATCATTATCTAGTAGCTCCAATATAAAATGTGACAATAACAGGTCTTGAAGGGGAACCCCGTTAAAGTCCAAAGCTTCTAACGCATTGACATGAGAAACAAAGTGGTCGATGATGGCACGCAATGACACTGAATCATTACCGTATGCGGGGGGCTTGAAAAGCTTGGTAACATGATTGTGCGCTATGAGCCTAATGTTATTGTATTGAGTTGTCAGCAAGTTCCATGCAACCATAAAGTTATCATCTGACACAGTAATGTTCTTTAAGAGGAGTTTGGCCTCACCACTAAGACTAGAATTAAGGTAGTAGAACTTAACAATATCAGACAGAGCATGGTTATCAATTACTATAGCCTTGAAGCTATCTCTGAAATTCAACCAGTCTGTGAAGTCGCCACTGAAATGCGGAATTTGAATTTCAGGCAACTTTATATGAGCTGCAGCTACGTTAGCAGTAGGAAATTGTGCACTCTGCAAATTATTCAAAGGGTTATCACTGTCTGTAGTGTTGGATTTTTTGAAATTGTCACAATGTAGTTTAATTTTAACCATCAACTCAAAATATTTATCTTCGAAGTCACAACGTTCGGCTATTTCTTCGTCGATATTGTCTGTAATATCCTCTAAAGCGACTTGCGCTTTGTTATATTGTTCATAAATTTCCTCGCATTTGTGTTTGCGTAACACTAACATCTGATATTGCTCTTCTGTAATGTCCTGAAAGTTGCTAATTACTTTTTCTTGTGAGGTAAGCATGCCCTTAGCGACTGCACGCTTCCTAACTAAAGGTCGTTTTTGGGCATCCTCCATAATGACCTTAGGATTGCCCGCCTAGATGTAATTACCAGAGTTGCACACCTAACTAACACAACAAACTAACTAACACAAAAAATAAACACTGAGACAATGGTCTCGATTAAGTTGTAAACAAACATCTGAACATAGAATACTGTATTGTGTCCTTGGGAAGTTAATGGGAACGTATACAATTTAAATTTATGGCCTTCCTGGTGAAATAGCAAGAAACAAGGGCCCAACATGGCCAAAGCAAAGCTTAATAATTCATTCAAAGTAGTAAACAGCTCAATATCCGGCCCGGAGGACCAAACAATGTATTGGCCAACGCGGGAAGTCAACAACCCACCAAGAGTATTCTGGTAATAGTGGACAATGTATAAAAATTTGTTGGCCAAAGCATTAGATAATGATGTGATAATACAAAGAGTTGACTTTACAAAGGTCGCTTGACAATTTAGCAAACATGTGGAGGACCAGACAATATTATTGTCACTAAATAAGGAAATCCAGGAAGGCATAAAGGACACGACACCACCACTAACTAATAATAAGATATATTATCAAATAGATGGCACATAAACATATGAGAAACACTAGCACAAATTTACACAATTGAAGAAACACTCAAAGAATTAACACACGTTACGTCTTGAGCCTAAAACACACATATTGTCTTGAACGTAGCTGCAGATCAGTACATCATAGAACGGCATGCAATACACGGCGGTTCCAAAGAATGATATAATTTAAATATGCAACACAAGTGGAGTTGCAACAAATAATGAAAAAACAGGTCGCATGGAACGAGAATGTGTCGTCGAACCAGGACTGACTTACAGTGATGCGCCGATACTGTAAGCCCAAAATGAATTGTTAATAAAACAAATTATGTGTGAAACGCAGGAAGTCAAAGTAGTTGCTGTCATACAAATACCGGGATATGCCAATCGCACGGTATTGTCACAATAGTAAAGTAGTTAAGCCCAGCGTCAACTTCCATTCCAGTGATGTTGCAGGAAGTCAAAGTAGTTGCTGTCATACAAATACCGGGATATGCCAATCGCGCGGTATTGTCACAATAATAAAGCAGTTCAGCCCAGCGCCAACCTCCACCAGTGATGATGCCCAGCCCTGCAACATGCTTCCAGACACGATGAACCACTTATCACACGAAGCATCACCACTATTCATACGCGCGAAGACAAACTGCCAGGCAGCAAACTAAGATAGAAGTGAACACACCACAACAAACCATCCGACGCCGCGGACCGAAGAACTCGTCGACACGACGCGCATCAACACCAAGCATGGCGATGATGAGATCGAAAATCACCGCAATGTCACTGCCCAAACAAAATATGAATCATGTGCATAGGACACGATTGCTAAGCACGGCTACTATGAAGATAGCACCAATTATAGAAATGATTAGCTGGATACTTGATGATATATCACAACCAGCTTTGAAGCACAGCATTGTGTCATGGCCACACACTTAGAGAACAACGAAGAAGAAACACGTGATTGGTCGCTACAAGCAGCAAGAAGGCCTCTGATAGGCTGGAAGCAGCCAATCACAGTAGAGAGTTTAAAAAACAAGAAAGAGGCCTCTGATAGGCCGAAAGCAGCCAATCACAGTAAAGAGCTCAAACAAGTTAAAGAAGAATCAATGTGGCCAACTTAGAAATACCAAAATACCTTCCAAGCCAAAACATCCTACTGGAAACACGGCAGTGGGAATACTACATGCAACCAAAACAAACAAATCATGACAACTAATCAACAGAAACAAAACCAACGTGACAATGAATAAATGCAATGAAGACAAATAATACAGATATGTACAACCACACAGAGTGGAAACAAATGGGGAAACACAAAAACTGGTTTGCCAAGACAGTGGCCGAACCACTTCCTTTCCCGCCTTAATTGGCCCTTGTCTCATCTTTTCTGATACCCTCCTTCTGCGAGGGGTCAGCCTTCTTTTTCTTTTCATGTTCTCCCCTGCCTTCTGCTCAAGGCCCTCAAGAAGGCAGGGTGTATGTAGCCCCACCACTTCTGGTGCACCCTGGATATTGCTACACCCTCAGGGGCTCACGGCTGGTGAGTTCGGGAGTTGGCGACCCCGAGGGATTCTTGAGCTGGGTCCGGTTTCCCCCTTTTGTCCATTACCTGTGGGGCGGACCCTCTCCTCTTTCACTTTCCTGTCTGTCTTTCGTGGCTCTCCTTCCTTCCAAGTCCCTCAATCCGCATTTCTTTTCCTCCTGTCCTTTATTTGCCTTATTCTCCTTTTGTTTTCCATTTCTTCTTCTAGTATATAAGTTAGTAGTTAGTTTTAGTTACAGTTTACATTTCATTTTCATCTTCACGATCACCCAAATCATTAGGGGCTGATAACCTAGATGTTAGGCCCCTTAAAACAACAATTATCATCATCATCATCAAGATTCAGTTATCAACTTCACATCACCATGTGAAAGAATTTCAGTGCTTACAGTAAAATCAAGCTACAAGGCATATGCCTTGATAAATTCCCATGCTCCCACTAACATAGACAGTAGGAGAAATCCACAGACTGTAGAAGATTTTTGGGAATTATAGAGGAAACTACAAGTAAAATCCCAAAACATCACATGAAAATCTTATTAGGGGATTTCAATGCACAGTTTGGCAGAGAGAAGATATACAGATCAATAGTAGGACTCCATCCCGCAAATCGCCGGACTAATAAGAATGGAGAGCGTCTAATACGCTTTTGTACATCATTCATGCTGAGACTCATGTCCACGCACTTTATGACACCATTACACAAAAAGAAAACCTGGAGATCACCTAACCCGTTATTAGGGGAATTTCAGATAGATCCTGTAGCTATTTCCGCAAAGAATATGCTTGAGATTCAGAATGTTAAAGTACGAAAGGGAGTGGTAGATTCGGATCACTACCTCACGCAAATCAAGGTTCGGTTTCAACCAAACAGATCCAAACCTAAAGGCAACCGGACTGCTTGAGGAAGAACGCCAAGGATTTTCGTACGAGACTTGCAGGAACAAAATCCTAGGGAGTGTCCAGACCTTCGCAAAACATTACAGTCATCAGCCATGAAATTAGCACAACAACGTAGGAAAAGAAAGCACAAATGGTAGAACACAACCTGTGATGAAGCCGTCAATGACCGAATCAAAGCATGGCATCAATGGAATGGACATTGAACGGTGGAAAGATGGGAGAACTTCCTAAAACTCAAAAATTGACCTCTGAAACAATCCGGCGTGAAAAACGTGCCTACAACAAAATCAGACTTGCAGGGTTAGAACAGGATTTCCAGAAGAACAACACTCAAAATTTTTACAAGACATTCCATGAGGACTTGACAGGGTACAAACCACCTACATTAAATTTCCGTCGACTTAATGGACAACTAGAAACAAGCAGTAAAGAGAACTGCAAGATACTGGCTGATTATTTCCAAACTACTGAACTGTGATCCTCCAGTGGAAAGGCTGCGGTTTGAAAACCCTGTACCAAACCCAGACTCACTTCCCCCAACAACTCAAGAAATAAAAGAGATAATCCAATCGCTAGGGATAGGAATTTTTCGGTGATTTCAGAGTGAAGAAAGCTGTATTTTAAATTGGCAAATTCGGTGGTTTCAAGTGCACTTTTCGGTACTTTCAAAATGTTAAATTTTAGGCGGGATTTTTTAAATATCATGGATAACATAACACATTTCAGTCATCCTTCAAAGTATACTTCAGTGAAGAGATCCAAATTCTCTTGTGACAAACGGTGACACATATCACTTAACGTGCTAGAGTAAGCTGAAAAACAATAGTTCACAGTTAGCGTTTGAACAGGGTATCCAAATGGTTTTCAACACAGATTATGAGAACTTTGGAAATACAAATGTCATTCCTTGCAAAACTCGAACAATCTCTGTCTTGGTCCTGTCGTGCATCTGCTTATTGATTAAAGTTTGCAGTTCGTTGTATCCTCTTATGACCTCATTTTCTTCCAGTGTTCCACAGAATGGCAACTTCTTAATTTTCTTTGCAAGGACCTCATTGATGTTCATTAGCACTATTTCTGCTGGATCAAACGCACACATTTGTAAATCTTGTTCCCAGGGTCAACGGATCTCAGGCTGAGTAATATTCTAAGAGCATGGGACCCAGCCTTTACTGAAACTGAATGTATTTTCTCTCTTTTTAACACATCTCCACAACCCTCCAACAGCTCCTTAAGTTTAAGGGCTTGCTGAATTCTCCGTAGATGTCCATACGAAGGTGAACAGTCTGATAAGACTGGCCTTGTAATAATGGGATGAGTTCAGTGATGTCTGTGCCAAATTCTCTGAATCTCAAGTATTTCGTCATGTGAAACATTGTTCAGGAAATCAACACCAGAGTTATCTGTCCCTACTACTTCATTCATAAATTGCACAATATCTTTCAAGTACTCTGACAGGTACACTACAGAATGAAACCAAGAAGACCACCTGGTTAAGACTGGTTCAGGAAACAGTGGCACATTTGGATATGGATACTTGCCATATAGATATTCATGTCTAAAACTCGCACTATATGACGCCACGCGTCGAGTAGTCACTAGGATGAAGGGGCAGGTGACCTTGCTGTTCTGGCCCTTAAAACCTCAATAACTTAGTTACTTACCAGGATGACCGCCCAGATTGATAAAGATCGCTGTATGCAGAAAGCGAAGTCCGCTATCTACTGTTAAGTTTCCGATCATTCCGTGTTTGTTGGATGCTCTCCATGCAGTCAAGTCATGAGAGAAAATTACCGCTACTACACTCACACAAAAACAAGCCTTTATCGGCTTCTGTGACAACGATATTTCAAATGGGCAGGGTAGTCTCACTACGATGACATTAGGGCAAAACCTGGATGAATGTCAAGATGCAGAAGAAAGTGACATTCAGTAGTTAGACTTCGATAAAGACGATCATGGTTGCAGACATGAAAGCGGTGAGGATATTGTACGGAATTTGACTGTCGGTGAGGTAAACTGAGATCTAGTGCATGTCAAGTAAGGGAGTGATGCAACGGAAATCCCGAAAGTTCCCACAGTCAAGCTAGTGTGTCTATAGTTACACTTATCTCTTATATAGAAAATCGAGATGAATTTTCGTTCTCATATATTGTTTTCTTCAGAATTATACAATCTAAAATTAGAAAAAAATAAACTATCTAAGAAACAGAAAGTGATGACAGTCATTTCTCATAGGTTTTAATCTCTTATATATAATCCAAAACTGACTCATCACCGCAGGGCTCAAACCACTAGACCTAGGAAGCTGAAATTTTGCATGTTGGTTGATCCGAGTATGTAGAGGCTCACTAAGAAACGGTTTTTGAAAATTCAATTTGTAAGTGACTTTTTTCGGCCCTTTGGCATTGACAATCCATAATTGACTCATCGACCCAGGGCTCAAACCACTAGACCTAGAAAGCTGAAATTTTGCATGTTGGTTGATCCGAGTATGTAGAGGCCCAATAAGAAACGGTTTTTGAAAATTCAATTTGTAAGTGACTTTTTTCGGCCCTTTGGCACTGAGCAAGGACAGTCGGTAAAATGTTCGGATTTAGCTCATTTTAAGCCGCCACATACGAGAAACAATACTCGAAGGTCCTGTAGGGACCCCGAAACACACTTTTTAAGTTCCTAAAATGAACGGTTTCGGAGATATTCCCAAATAACTGTGTTCTCTCTGAGAAACAGATCAACATTACTATGGCAACCGCTGAAATTTCGCAGACCGGGGATAGTTTTCTGGCAATATCTAGAAAACCGTTCGTTTTAGGGCCTTAAAACACTGGGTTCGGTTCCCACTTCTTTGAAGTGGAAACCACGAACATTGCTCCTCACATTGATACGCGCAAAAAGAGCTATAATCCATATTTCTACGATCAAATCGACTCGGAAAGTCTCATCTCTTATATATAATCCAAAACTGACTCATCACCGCAGGGCTCAAACCACTAGACCTAGGAAGCTGAAATTTTGCATGTTGGTTGATCCGAGTATGTAGAGGCTCACTAAGAAACGGTTTTTGAAAATTCAATTTGTAAGTGACTTTTTTCGTCCCTTTGGCATTGACAATCCAAAATTGACTCATCGACGCAGGGCTCAAACCACTAGACCTAGAAAGCTGAAATTTTGCATGTTGGTTGATCCGAGTATGTAGAGGCCCAATAAGAAACGGTTTTTGAAAATTCAATTTGTAAGTGACTTTTTTCGGCCCTTTGGCACTGAGCAAGGACAGTCGGTAAAATGTTCGGATTTAGCTCATTTTAAGCCGCCACATACGAGAAACAATACTCGGAGGTCCTGTAGGGACCCCGAAACACACTTTTTAAGTTCCTAAAATGAACGGTTTCAGAGATATTCCCAAATAACTGTGTTCCCTCTGAGAAACAGATCAACGTTACTATGGCAACCTCTGAAATTTCGCAGACCGGGGATAGTTTTCTGGCAATATCTCGAAAACCGTTCGTTTTAGGGCCTTAAAACGCTGGGTTCGGTTCCCACTTCTTTGAAGTGGAAACCACGAACATTGCTCCTCACATTGATACGCGCAAAAAGAGCTACAATCCATATTTCTACGATCAAATCGACTCGGAAAGTCTCATCTCTTATATATAATCCAAAACTGACTCATCGCCGCAGGGCTCAAACCACTTGACCTAGGAAGCTGAAATTTTGCATGTTGGTTGATCCGAGTATGTAGAGGCTCACTAAGAAACGGTTTTTGAAAATTCTATTTGTAAGTGACTTTTTTCGGCCCTTTGGCATTGACAATCCAAAATTGACTCATCGACGCAGGGCTCAAACCACTAGACCTAGAAAGCTGAAATTTTGCATGTTGGTTGATCCGAGTATGTAGAGGCCCAATAAGAAACGGTTTTTGAAAATTCAATTTGTAAGTGAGTTTTTTCGGCCCTTTGGCACTGAGCAAGGACAGTCGGTAAAATGTTCGGATTTAGCTCATTTTAAGCCGCCACAAATGAGAAACAATACTCGAAGGTCCTGTAGGGACCCCGAAACACACTTTTTAAGTTCCTAAAATGAACGGTTTCGGAGATATTCCCAAATAACTGTGTTCCCACTGAGAAACAGATCAACGTTACTATGGCAACCGCTGAAATTTCGCAGACCGGGGATAGTTTTCTGGCAATATCTCGAAAACCGTTCGTTTTAGGGCCTTAAAACGCTGGGTTTGGTTCCCACCTCTAACCACGAACGTTGCTCCTCGCATTGATACGCGTAAAATGAGATATATTTTATATATAGAGCATAGCGTATAGAAGAGAAAGTGACGCGACTTGTGGAGTTTGTATGTTCCAGCCGCTAGGTGGCTCTAGCGTCGGCTAGCGCTCAGTGAGGACGGTATCAATACAAGCAGTTGAATGTTACTTTTCAGTAACTGAATGTTATCAGCTTACACTATGTTGTATTAGACAAGATGATCCAAATATAAAATTCTCCGCACTGAGTATATACAACGCTAACGTCCGTTGTGTTAATTATGAAACATCAGATTGCGTCATAGGTTCATATAATAAGGAAATAAAACATTCTGACGGGGGTCAAAATGTAACTGAATGTGTGAAAATCGTAAAGCTACAGACCATTCACTACTGCACAAATAAAGTAAATATAATATAATTCAGTATAATGACAAACTCACCCATATAACTTATAGCTCTCAGTTGTCCGAAGCTTTGGACAGCTTACGCGATGATTTTCCAGACTTAGAAGTTGACTGCTCTTTCCTAATTTCTTTCGTACGAAAGAAAAAGCGCACTTCATGAAATGAAAAACGAGTTTTCCAATAAGGTCCAGTTTATGTACCATACACCATCAAAAAATCACGGCCCTAAAACAATCTCATCAATGCTGTCCTAACACTCATAAAATATATCAACCCACAAATTTGAAAGGGAAGATAATTCCATTTCAACGACTACTTCGACCTGTAAAAGAATGTTGAAGACACTGTCAGACGGTTGAGTTAGGTAACTAAGGGCATTTATTGTGCCAAAGTCCTTTATATTAGTGAAAGTTGCAGCTGTTGTGTCTGACGGCCTTTTCACTTTGAAGGGTTGTTGCACACTTCACACAGCTGATCCCTTTCCTTAGTTGCTTGACAATATACCCGGCTAGATAGTGTGGGACTGCACCAAGCTTCAAACTCCATCTCATTCTCGCCATTTCGACTGTCTTTCCTTCTATAATGAAAGTGTCCGTTTTTATAAGGAAATTATCGGAGCAATGTTTGTCACATAGCCTGCATATGACTTACTGGACAATTTAATGTCTTTCCTCGGAAATAAATCATCTTCGGCTTTTGGAGGTCTAAAAAAGTGCCTACCTGTTGCAGATGACTTGTCGTATCCAGATCGGCACCCGGGAACAAAACAACACGGCATATTCACTTACACAGTTTTGTTTGACGAATCTTACCAGGTTATAATTCACTCGACAGCACAAACGTAAAGAAATAAGTGTAAAGGCTTACAAATACTAAACACACCAGTGTCATAACGTATGTATTATTTCACTATCGCTTCTTGATCGCATACACTTTTCAACACCAAGAAATAAGGACTAAACACGGCAGCATTTCCTTGTTTTCAAACTCGCGAGCGCTTAGAAAGTGTCTCCAGCCACAACCAACCGCTGCGCAGTCTACCGGCGGGCGCAGCAACTACCCATACTAAAGATATGGCAAACTCGGGAGTCGGCACACTTTCTCTTCTAAACGCTATGTATAGAGGTTGCTTTTGGGGCTCGGATACGATCGTGATTTTGAGTCTAATTTTATACTCTTTCGGCTGGTTGTTGTAAGCGAGCTTTCAGAAGTTTACTCGAATTTACAATGTTAAGATACTGTATATTTTGCACGGTATGCTTTCATTTTCTTTATAAATTTGTTTTTTCTTAACTGAATATTTTTGTTTGCCAATTTTGATCTGCTCTTTTTCGTTTTTAACCATGATCTGCAACGTTGTTTCACAGTCGAATGTGTCGTATTCTACCGGCTGTCACGTTAATTATTATTGTTTCTTAATTACTCTTACTGAGGAATTGGGCAAACTTATTTCAATAAAGTTGTTGTTTTGTCTTTCACGGCCATTGAATCCCCGCACAAGGCACGGCTTAAACCTAGAAAAGTTGCTGAGTTGTACTAATGGACTAATGGTGCTGCAGAAAAGAGGAGAATTGAAGCTTTTGAAATGTGGTGATAAGGGAGAATGATGATCAGATGGGTAGTTAGGGTAACAAATGAAGAGGTATTAAGACGAGTGGGAGAGGAGAGATGTTTCTGGCGACTGCTAATGAAGAGAAGAGATAGGAGGGTAGGACACATATTATGACACCCAGGAATAGCAAGCTTACTGTCGACCAAAATATTATGTGCACTCGAGTTTGAAGGTTGTTTGTGAAGTAGCCAATAGACCTTCATAAAATCCAATGACATCATCATTTTCGACGTTCGATTTTACGTTAGTTCATGTAGGTTTGGAATTTTTAATTTATATTTTAATATTTTTTATCGCAGTTGAAACACAAAAAGTGCCCCTTTTTAAGCGTGTTTCAACCATGCGTCACATTTAAGAATTATTATCTCACAAACCCGTAATCAGATCGAATCCGAATTTTAACACAATATACATTGGAATGTTGTATAACTGGTTTATTAATTTCAAAATTTTGTGTGTTCAAGACCGAATGTTGTTATTATTTTTGTAAGGTAACTCTTTCTCGGCTCGGGGTCGTTGGAAAATGTAGTTCTTGGTTGCGTTGTAATCCTTATACATCAAAAAGTTATGCTGTATGACTGTGAAATAGGTAAATTAATTCACTTATTTTATATCGGTTTGTATTTGTACGGAGAATTAAGACATGGTTCACCAGCTAGCCGCTCCGGGAAATGCTATACAGCGTTGCTGATATGGAGCCCATCACTTCCGAGCGAGACGTGCTATGACGCGTGATGTAGCCCATCTTGGCAATGATGTACTGCTTTCACCGGAGCGGCTAACTGGTGAACCATGTCTTAATTCTCCGTACAAATACAAACCGATATACAATAAGTGAATTAATTTACGTATTTCACAATCATACAGCATACCGTTTTGATGTATAAGGATTACAACGCGACCAAGAACTACATTTTCAAACCATCCCGAGCCGAGGAAAAGTTACCTTACAAAAATAATAACAACTTTGTTTCTTGGACACAAAAAATTTTAAAATTAATAAACCTGTTATACAACATTCCAGTGTATGTTGTGTTAAAATTTGGATTCGATCTGATGACGGGCTTGTGAGATAATAATTCTTAAATGTGACGCATGGTTGAAAAACGCTTAAAAACAGGCACTTCTTGTGTTCCAACTTTGATAAAAAAATATTAAAATATAAATTAAAAATTCCAAACCTACATGATCTAACGTAAAATAGAACGACGAAAATGATGATGTTATTGGATTTTATATAGGTCTATCGGTTACTTCACAAACAAACTTCAAACTTGAGTACACATAATAGTTTGGTCGACAGTAGTTATGTATGGGAGGGTCGCAGACTAGAACTGTAGGGGTAAACCAGGGTTAAACAGATTGCCTCGGATGTAGGGTGTGGTAGCTATGTAGAAATGAAACGATTAGCTCAGGAGAGGGATACATGGAAGGCTGCATCAAACCAGTTAAAAAACTGAAGACTCAAACAACAACAACAACAATCAGGAATTTTAATTACTTAGAGAGGCATGTGGGGCAAAAGGGTCGTTGGAGAATTTCAATCCCTGGGATGTAACACTGGAAGAGACTGCATAATGTACATCAGCGGCCAAGGTGAGCGATATTTAACTATAGGTCTATTAATAGGGATATGTTTACGTTCAAATCATCAATTAGTATGGCCAAATTACATCCAGAATAGCTTAAGTAAGAATACATTTAATTCCCCATATTCCGATAGATTTGCCATTCCAGTGTGCAAGAGTGCAGTTCCCTCTTCAAACAATATTCGCAATTTCTTTAACAAAGCGCAATGACACACACTTAACAGTAGCACGTGTACATTTAGACAAAACAATTTTTTCCCATGGCCAACTGTATTTGGCGTGCTCGCGAGCATCTGGACAACAAAATCGTTATGTCTCAGCAGAAGATGGCAAAACCATAAACGTAATTTTAAAATGTGTTAACATAATGTAACAACGAACCCTGCAGACGTTCACAACTCGATAAAATTCCCACTTTGCTGATCATATCAATATACAGTATGTATCAGAATATTCAGAATTAGAATGGACTCACCTATAGCCGCGATTGCTGTAATAGAATAGACCAATTATCAGCAATAATGCATCGTCCCCATTGTCTTGATCGCGGGCGAAGCTGCGGGTACCTGCTAGTATTGGTATAATCCACATAGTGTCTCTTACAATACTATGTTATAAAGTATTATAATTATTTTTTTCGGCGTGTTCTTAAAATACATTTCAATAGTTTAACCAATAGTTTTCTTTTTGATAGGCTTAAAAACATTACTGCAGATAATTCGCGGCTTTCAAAAATCCGCGGAAATTCGTGCATTAAATGCCGCGAATTATCGGAAGTGAACTATAAAGAAAAAAGCTAAAATTCGCGTTTTCATGCAAAATTCGAGTTTTCATGCAAAATTCGCGTTTTCATGCGAAATTCGCGAGCTCAAAAACATCTATTTTCACCATTTTTAGTGTTATTATAACACATTATCACCTGTGTATTACTTCTTTTAAAAATTCGCGAAATTCGCGATCGCGAATTTTTCCTATCCCTACCAATCGCTCAAAAATAACAAAGCCCCTGGGAACGATGGCATAACTTTCGAGATGCTGAAAATAGGAGATGACCTCATAAAGAGAATTCATACACTCCTAACAGAAATATGGGAGAGCGAAATAATTCCGAAAGACTGGAAGAATGCCATTATTCATCCATTGCATTAAAAAAGGCGACCGAGCGGACCCCAACAACTACAGAGGTATATCACTTTTACCAATTATGTACAAGGTATTATCTAAAGTGCTCTTAAACAGAGTTGAACAGCAAACTGATCATTTGATTGGTGAATACCAAGCAGGCTTTAGGAAAGGTAGATCGTGTTGGGAGCAGATTTGGAGCCTAAAGACGATCTTAAGGATACGCCGCAGTACCAACACATTTGTCACCTTCGTGGATTTTAAGAAGGCGTGTGATTCTATTGACAGACAAACTGTTCTGGACACCCTAGAATAGCTCAGAGTGGACGGGAAGACCAGGGATTTAATCCGCTAGACTCTCATTGACACAACATCTCAAGTGAAGTTTCTAGGTGAACTATCAGAGCCTTTCGAAATACATACAGGAGTTCGACAAGGTGACGGCCTCTCCCCACTGCTTTTTAACATAGTGTTGGACAAAGTCATCAGGGAGTGGGGAAACAACATCAAAGGTATAAGCATTGGTACTCGGGGACAGAATATCGAAGTAAAATGCCTAGCTTTTGCTGATGATCTAGCTATCTGTACCAAGACTATTGTCCGTCCAGAGTTAAGAGTGTACTACGGGCTCTTATGGGCTTTTACATTTAGCGGACTCCCCCAGAATTGATGACTGCGAAGTCTTTAAAACTGGATTTTCGCTATGTTATTTAATAGGTTAATGGTCATGGGTGGAGAGTACATGATCCTCAGCATTCATTTAATGATATGTAATTCTTACATTATTGATATGCAACATGATTTTGTAATGTATTTGACAGCAGTGTCTGCACGCTGGATGGATCAGCGCGCGCCCTGTTGTACGTGTCTTAGCTCTCCACTGCAATCACGAATCCATATCTCTCCAAGATATTTGAAACAGTGTTGGAGTGTAAGGATCGTTTTGTGTAATATAAAAATAATTGTGATTTAGATATATAAGTGGCATTAAATATATGGCTGATGTTCCGTTTGCGAAACGTAAACCCGGGGAAATTTTAAGGCGCAGAGAACGACAGATAGTTTGTCATCATCATCATCATCTTGTACAGTTTCCAGCCCCAGGCTGGGTCTGTTTGGAACATAAACCTCGCCACTTAGTCCTTTCTTCCCACCACCTCTCCGCTGTCACTCTGGTCCAGTCCTCGCCTCTCTTCTTGACACATTCCTCCACTCCTTTCAGCCATCTATCTCTTGGTCTTCCCCTTGGTCGTTTCTTCTGCATCTGCATCTCATGTATCCTCTTGGGAATCTTCTTCTCATCCATTCTCTTTAAGTGTCCATACCACCTCAGTCTTGATGTCTCCATCCTACCTTGCAAGGGCTCCTCTTTCACCATTTCCCTGACCTTTTCATTCCTCACCCTGTCTCTTCTTGTTACTCCGATCCTACTTCGCAGGAAATTCATTTCACCTGCCTGTATTCTGCTTATGTCTCTTTTCTTCATTGTCCACGTTTCTGAAGCATAGGTCAGTATCAGGATATAGTAGCTTCTGTATAACACTTCCTTGCTTTTTTGTGGGACATCTTTATTCCACACTAAGCTCCTAATGCTTCTCAGAAATGCTTCTGCCTGTCTGCCACATTCCGTAATCTCTTTGTCATTTCTCCCATTTTCCTCCACTATACTTCCCAAGTACTTGAGACTTTCCACCTTCTTCAGCTGTCCACCTCCAAGTGTTATCCCACCCACTGGTCTGTCCGTTTTCCTGGTCGTTAACAGGATCTCACATTTACTGATGTTGAACTTCCATCCGTACTCTCCCACTGTTTCTTCCCAAGCCTTCAGTTGCTCCTGAATTTCCTCCTCCCTGTTTCCCCAGACCATGAGATCATCTGCAAACACCATTGCTTTCATCTTATCTTCTCCTATCTTTCCTGCTATCCGTGTCATTACCTAGTCCATAACCACAATAAAGAGAAGGGGTGACAGCGCACTACCCTGTTTCAGGCCACTCAATTGTCTGAACCAGTCTGTTCTTTCCCCTCCAACTTTCACACAACTCACACTTCCACAATACATCTCCTTCACTCTGCCTACAGTCCCTTTTTCCACTCCCATGTTTTCCATTGCTTTCCAAACCTTCTCCCTACACACACTATCAAAGGCCTTTTCGATGTCCAGGAAGGCCATCAACAGATCCTTCTCCCTACACACACTATCATAGGCCTTTTCGATGTCCAGGAAGGCCATCAACAGATCCTCTCCAAATTCGTAGTGGTGTTCCTGGAGCTGTCTCACTGAAAATATGAGATCCACTGTTGATCTCCCAGGTCTGAAACCATACTGCTCCTCTCTCAATTTTCTCTCCACTTTGGCTCGTATTCTACTTTCTAATATCTTTTCATATATCTTGGCACAGTGAGGTATGAGTGTGACTCCCCTGTAATTTCTGCACTCCTTTCTGCTTCCTTTCTTAAATATTGGGACAATTAATCCTTTCTTCCAATCTTCTGGGGTCTTTTTCTCCTTCCATATCACCCTCAACACACGGTACAGCCACTGTTTCCCTACCTCCCCTGCTGCTCCTGTCAGTGTCTGTATGTTTAATGTCCCAACTCGTAGTCCATTAGCATATCCGGGTCGTCGTCGTTTGCATCCGTCCTTTCCGAGGCCTGTTCCTGTTTTGAAAGCAAATATGATATCCACTACTGGCTTGCTAGGCCTATCGTAGCTTCACCAGAGCCCCGTCAGCCGTCACTTTTCAGGGTTCCCATAGAGCCTTCACAGCTACCGCAGCAGATAGTTTGTAACGTCTACAATTATATAAAGACCAAGAACCAGGAGAAAAGTGCTGCTGTACGTTTCTGAAAAACCCATGATGATATTATAGTATTATTATTATTATTAACTACACACCTGCAATAATGTGCGTAACAGAACTTTCATGCAGTTAAATTACGCGATTTGTGCCGAATGAGAAGCTTGTAGTTTTGTGTAAAATAAACCGCTAAGGCTCATTATGAAATGGAAAATGATTGTTTTGAGAAATATTTTAAGGAACAGATTGTCGCAAATTTCCCACATCAGTCTGTAATATTTGCCATTCATTCTCGAATGTACGTTGTGCCACTGAATTTTTTGTTTACTTTCTTTCATCTATCTATACCGAGCTCGATAGCTGCAGTCGCCAGTATTCAGTATTCGGGAGATAGTGGGTTCGAACCCCACTGTCGGCAGCTGTGAAGATGGTTTTCCGTGGTTGCCCAATTTCACACCAGGCAAATGCTGGGGCTGTACCTTAATTAAGGTCACGGCCACTTCCTTCTCACCCCTGGCCCTTTCCCATCGTCGCCATAAGACCTATCTGTGTCGGTGCGAAGTAAAGCAACTTGTAAAGAAAATCTTTCATCTACGCTTGTAATAATATGTGAAGTATCATATGATAAGAACAAAATTACTTGTTATTTCCGGGTACTCTCTTCGCCTCTGCAGATGAAAGTGACTCACTGGGATCCGTGTAGGTTTCGTTGCGACAGATGATTTGTATCCTGTCACTGACCTAGGCTGACCTTGGAGAATATATTGCCATATTATGTATTAAACTTGATCCATATCTAACGGATGACTCAGGTTAGCTTTCATGTCATTTCAATTGTTTTGTCATAGTCATACCGTACGTAACTAAAATTCCAATGTAAATAAATAGTAAATTGTCGCAGTATTTATAATCCGTTCTAAGCATTGTTATGTAAATCAATTACTATCCTTGGCTCCCCCACTCCTTAAGGGAATAACTCAGTCTTTATCTTTATTAAAAACTGTTCATCCAAATTCTGTTATTCTTACGGGAATTATAGTAAAAGGTTGCAGATTAAAATGGCGTGAAGGATCAAAATTCCGTCGGGGTGAGGAGCTTGCTGATACTCAGTCCGGCAGCGGGCTGTACTACTCGTGTGGAGTGCTGTGCAATAGCTGCCCTTCTACTCTCGCTAGGCGTGGCAACGCTTGTGCCATAAGAGCCCGTAGTACACTCTTAACTCTGGACGGACAATAGTGAAAACCAAGTATACCATAGAGAAGTTACATGAGTTAGCATCAAAGACAGGACTCCAAATATCGTATGAGAAGACGTATTTCATAGTAAATGGACACCAGAATATGCCAAGATCCCCACTACAGACGAACTATGGAATAATTAGACACGTAGCCTGTTGGAATATCCATAGCCCCAGCAGGATTGCCAATTTCTAACAGCACCGGCAAATTACTTCATTAGAAATCGTTCCAACATGGTCTTTAGGGATTTACATACAGTAGTTACAAGAATATTGTGGAAAAAAACAACAAACTACATGGGGCACACTTACCTTTAATTACGTGTCTCGGGGAATGGGGACTCAGCTTCGCCTACAATGCATCCATAATAATCTAATCCTTATATTTATAATGAACCACACGTCAACGACGAAAGATAACGAACTGTGTAAATGTATTAACAAGAGTAAACTAATCTAATATAAACAAAAATAACAATAAACTATTCTAAATAACAAAAAAATAACAATACAATCATACACACTTCTCTTCCACTACACATCTTACTGCAATTACTGTGTATAAATTACAAGCTTAAAAAATCTTGGCATAACTAGGCCTACAATACGTGAAGAAAATGTTTAACAGAGGCTCCTGCATTCATAACATTCCTTACAACTGGTTACTTCTTCTGGCATGCGTCCAGAAATGCACCTGCATTGGTCTGATTCCTCAATGAACGCTAGCAAAGTGCTACGCTCTAAAACTGTCCCATTTACAAGGCAGTGGCTGGCCATCTGGCTTCTCATTATATAATAATCATGACCTCGACTGCTAACGGTTCATTTTTCTGTCCACATTTGCTTGTATCAATTGCTGTCTGGCTCGCGTCTAAGAAACCTCAAATAAAAGTTACATTTTGCCATTATAAAAACGCTCATAACTTAAACAATTCTCTACCAATCATATGGAAATTTTATTACACACTTTCATTCATACTCCTTAGTTGTTCTAGACCAACTATGTTGAACAGTCACTCTTAACAGGTGGCAATCATCCATACAAAAACATTCGCTCACAAAATTACTCTATTCCAAAAACATTCTATTAATTAATCCTATTAAAAATTATTTAAATAATTAAATCATTACGGAAAATATTTACAAGTAATTTGTTCATAATAATAGACAATATTTACCTTTGCTAACACGTTACTTTCGAGATTCTGGATTCTCTGTTACTATACAACTTGTAATTAGTTATTTACAATGTTTCTTCACATAAACATTTGCTAATACTCTTTAGCTTTCATATACTGCTCACACATCGTCTTATATAGGTTTCATCACATTGTCGAGCTATACAGTCGACTGACAAAGGTTAACTGTACGTGTTTACACAAACCCTGGTTTAATAAAGTTTAATAATAGTATCAATGACATGAGTAGACAATCGTTCTCTAATTGCTTTCCGCTTAAACCCTTTCGTCAACACAGCTAAAACGTTACTACACATGAACAGGACTTCTTGTATACAATGACTCTTATCATGATCCATGCCTTTTCTTATCAAAGAACAATAATTCTATGACTTCCTTTAAAATGCGGAACTTCCTCCGCACGAGCTCTCCATAGCTCTACTAATCCTCATATAACAGTATATATGGCATAAACAATTATCATCCACTATGTTAAACAATAACCAAAAACGGATTAATTGTTATTAACATTTCTTCTGTAGAAACTTTTCTCAAATAACGGCATGACCCTCAGTGTCGTTACACATGACTACTGATCTACTATTATACATCCTTAAGTTCTTCAAATGAAACTTCCAATAATAATGAACTCCCACAAGTCCAACCCCTCCTCCACGTGGTGGGAGACGGGCAACAGCATGAAGTAGGGGATTGCCTGTAGGGGTGAAGTACAGTGGGGACTTTGTGTGCCCCGGAACCGCTACGGTAGCTGTGAAGGCTCTATGGGAACCCTGAAAAGTGACGGCTGACGGGGCTCTGGTGAAGCTACGATAGGCCTAGCAAGCCAGTAGTGGATATCATATTTGCTTTCAAACCAGGAACAGGCCTCGGAAAGGACGGATGCAAACGACGACGACCCGGATATGCTAATGGACTACGAGTTGGGACATTAAACATACAGACACTGACAGGAAAAGTGGAGGAGATTGTAGATGTGATGGAGAGAAGAAAACTGGATGTACTGGGCTTGGCAGAAACAAGATGGAAAGGAGAAGGTCGCAGAGAACTGAGGAAAGGGTACCGGTTGTACTGGAGTGGGAACAGTGAAGGAAGGAGCAGCGGAGTAGGAGTAGTTGTGAGAGATGGAATGAAGGAAGAGGTAAAGGGAATAAGTGACAGGATCATGAAGATCAGAGTAACTGTAAAGGGAAGAAGCCTGGAGATAGCCCAGGTATATGCCCCTCAAGTTGGATGTACAGCTCAAGAGAAGGAAGACTTTGAGGAGGAGCTACAACAGCAGTTGAATGGTCAGAGCATCATTGTCATGGGAGATTTGAATGCACATGTAGGAAGTGAAAGGCAAGGATATGAAAATGTATTGGGAGCAGAAGGATGGGGTAGCAGGAATGAAGAAGGGAGAAAGTTGCTGGATTTTTGCAAGAGAAACGGTTTAGTGGTAGGCAACTCCTGGTTCCGGAAGAAAGAAAGCCACAAGGTAACGTGGTACAGCAGTGATTTAACAAAGAAATCTTTGGTAGATTACATGCTGTACGACTGGGAAATGAAGAGAAGTGTCAGAGATATAAAGGTAATACCATCAGAGGCCTTAGATAGCGACCACAGAATACTTGTAATGAACCTGGGAGTTGTTAAGGATAACAAGAGGACAGAGTACCAGGAAAGGAGAATCAAAGTATGGAAACTCAAGGAAAATGAAGTCAAGCAAGAATTCCAGAAGATAATAAGGGAAAGGATGCCAACAGACAATCCTAAAACAGGGGAAGAGGAATGGAAGCAATTCAAAAACACAATGGTGGAAGCTGCAGTGGCAGTATGTGGAAGAACAAGCAACAGAAAGCGGTGTAAAGAGACACCATGGTGGAAAGAGAGAGTAAAAGAAGCTGTGGGAAGGAAGAACAAGGCTTTCAGAGTGTGGTTCCAGGAAAGAACTGATCTGGCATGGGAAGATTATAAGATAAAGAAGAAAGAAGCAAACAAGATTGTCTGGGAGTTGTTAAGGATAACAAGAGGACAGAGTACCAGGAAAGGAGAATCAAAGTATGGAAACTCAAGGAAAATGAAGTCGAGCAAGAATTCCAGAAGATAATAAGGGAAAGGATGCCAACAGACAATCCTAAAACAGGGGAAGAGGAATGGAAGCAATTCAAAAACACAATGGTGGAAGCTGCAGTGGCAGTATGTGGAAGAACAAGCAACAGAAAGCGGTGTAAAGAGACACCATGGTGGAATGAGAGAGTAAAAGAAGCTGTGGGAAGGAAGAACAAGGCTTTCAGAGTGTGGTTCCAGGAAAGAACTGATCTGGCAAGGGAAGATTATAAGATAAAGAAGAAAGAAGCAAACAAGATTGTCGCAGAGGAGAGGAAGAAGTGGATGGTAAAGTGGACAGAGATGATGGATGAAGACAGCAGAGGAAATAAGAAAGTACTTTATGGGATGGTCAAAAGTAAGAGAAGAGGTCTGCGAGAGGATGTGGTAATGATGGACAAAAACGGAAATGAGGTACTCAACAAAGAGACACTCAAGACAGTGTGGAAAGAGTACTTTGAGGATTTGCTGAATCCAAATGGTCATAGGGAGGAAGACAATGTATTGGAAGATGGAGAAGACAACACAGGAATGGAAAAGGACCTGACTTGGAGAGAACTGGAAATGGCTATAGACAAGATGAAAGGAGGAAGGGCACCAGGTGTGGATGAAGTGAGTGTTGAAATGGTGAAGGCAGCAGGGGAGGTTGGGAAACAGTGGCTGTACCATGTGTTGAGGGTGATATGGAAGGAGAAAAAGACCCCAGAAGATTGGAAGAAAGGATTAATTATCCCAATATTTAAGAAAGGAAGCAGAAAGGAGTGCAGAAATTACAGGGGAGTCACACTCATACCTCACTGTGCCAAGATATATGAAAAGATATTAGAAAGTAGAATACGAGCCAAAGTGGAGAGAAAATTGAGAGAGGAGCAGTATGGATTCAGACCTGGGAGATCAACAGTGGATCTCATATTTTCAGTGAGACAGCTCCAGGAACACCACTACGAATTTGGAGAGGATCTGTTGATGGCCTTCCTGGACATCGAAAAGGCCTATGATAGTGTGTGTAGTGAGAAGGTTTGGAAAGCAATGGAAAACATGGGAGTGGAAAAAGAGACTGTAAGCAGAGTGAAGGAGATGTATTGTGGAAGTGTGAGTTGTGTGAAAGTTGGAGGGGAAAGAACAGACTGGTTCAGACAAATGAGTGGCCTGAAACAGGGTAGTGCGCTGTCACCCTTTCTCTTTATTGTGGTTATGGACGAGGTAATGACACGGATAGCAGGAAAGATAGGAGAAGATAAGATGAAAGCAATGGTGTTTGCAGATGATCTCATGGTCTGGGGAAACAAGGAGGAGGAAATTCAGGAGCAACTGAAGGCTTGGGAAGAAACAGTGGGAGAGTACGGATGGAAGTTCAACATCAGTAAATGTGAGATCCTGTTAACAACCAGGAAAAAGGACAGACCAATGAGTGGGATAACACTTGGAGGTGGACAGCTGAAGAAGGTGGAAAGTCTCAAGTACTTGGGAAGTATAGTGGAGGAAAATGCGAGAAATGACAAAGAGATTACGGAACGTGGCAGACAGGCAGAAGCATTTCTGAGAAGCATTAGGAGCTTAGTGTGGAATAAAGATGTCCCACAAAAAAGCAAGGAAGTGTTATACAGAAGCTACTATATCCCGATACTGACCTATGCTTCAGAAACGTTGACAATGAAGAAAAGAGACATAAGCAGAATACAGGCAGGTGAAATGAAGTTCCTGCGAAGTAGGATCGGAGTAACAAGAAGAGACAGGGTGAGGAATGAAAAGGTCAGGGAAATGGTGAAAGAGGAGCCCTTGCAAGGTAGGATTGAGACATCAAGACTGAGGTGGTATGGACACTTAAAGAGAATGGATGAGAAGAAGATTCCCAAGAGGATACATGAGATGCAGATGCAGAAGAAACGACCAAGGGGAAGACCAAGAGATAGATGGCTGAAAGGAGTGGAGGAGTGTGTCAAGAAGAGAGGCGAGGACTGGACCAGAGTGACAGCGGAGAGGTGGTGGGAAGAAAGAACTAAGTGGCGAGACTTATGTTCCAAACAGACCCAGCCTGGGGCTGGAAACTGTACAAGATGATGATGATGATGATTAGACTGTCGTGATTGACCTCCTAAAGTTTACTACACAAAAAGATAATTAACTGTTAACTCGTCTGTCACAAATAACTGTAATGAAAATAATAATTCTGTCTCACCTCACTTATCAAGCTTTAAATTGCATGTCGTTGCAATATCACGTCTACATTATGACGTGATATTACACAAATGGTGTAAAATAACACACATGTTATTTATAGTGTCAAATAGAATTCAATCTTGACCGGGATAAACTAGCTTTGAATTCCTAGCCAAAGATTTGAATAATCTTCTATCAAAAGATATTTCCTCTAACAATAAATGAACAAAGCTCTCAGCTTTACAAATAATGAAAAGGTTTGTCAATGTCGTAATGTTTTTCCACTCTACACAAAGAATGTCTATAGGGATTAAGACTTCAGTCTTATCAAACGACTAGTATTTCCTAGATCGCCGAAAGTTTATGGACAATAACGATATGACAATATCATTCGATGTTTCTTCTGCTCTTGAAGTTGAAGTTGTTACATTAAAGTGCTCAAATTAAATTTAAAAGAATTTAATTTGCAGCTATGACACAATGTCTGAATTCTTGGTTCAAATAAAATTATTAAAATTCAATAGTCGAAACGACTAGTCTTCTATGAGGCAATATGATTCCTCAAACAAAAGTTTAAATGTCAGTTCAACAACTGATCCGTAGAATAAAAATGAAAAATAGATGAAAGGCAATCATCTCTAATAAACTCGAAGCATAAAATCTCAACACACATCTGAAGTGTAAAATACATGAGAACACTGAAATACATAAAATGTGAAATATAGAGTAAGAACGACGGCAGTGAAAATAGTGACTGACGATATGATTGATAATAAGTTGACGGCAAACGCAGAAATATGGGATAACTGTGACATTATAACGATGTGTGGGAGAAGCAAATTTGTAAGAACTGGCTTCAAATACAAGAGCAACAGTTATGGATGGACAGGACAAATTGGAGACGGCTCATTTATAACCCCACACGGCTTGCTGAAGCGAAGAAACGATGATGATGAGGGAGGTGTATTCATTTGCACAATTTTTACCCTAGTCCGGATCTACTCTCTCATCTAAAAGACAGACAAACTGATGCAGTGGGGAGTGAATATTGCACTCTTGATGGTCAATACGAGGTTGCACTGTCATGGGAACACAAGTACCAATGTAACTAGATTTGTAAAGGGAGGGCGAGAAGAGATAGACGAGCCTATTTGGTACACTGGATGGGTTTGTGGGTGAGGTGGATTGAAAGATCAAATTTTGAGGCCTGGAAAGGAAGCAAACAAAAATTAGGTATGAAAAAGGTCTTCCAACACCAGAATGTGTCCATACTAAATGCATTCATAATAATGATATAAGTTTTAATTAATATGTACAAGAAGACCCATGCTGCTCCACAGAATTCATTTCAACAAATTGTATATCACTTCTTTCCATACGGCATTTGCTGTTCGCATAACTTTTGGTTTTATTTGAACTTTGATGTCTTAAAAGGTATTTGTTCGAGATAGTACGTCATACAGTAACCCACGACTAAACACTGGTTGAGGTAAATAAATGCCTAATTGACGTAGTGTTTGACATTGAGCCTGATTGATAGTGATACAAAAAGCCAAACGTACTGAGAACCACCTCCTTTGGGAGGAAAATGGCGTAGTAACATCTGATGGCGGAAGTAGGACTCTTTCTCCAACATTTACGCCAGTAATAATTTCCAGGTGTAAGCAATTATCATACATCTTCAGAACTAACAGCTTGGTACCATTCAACAGAACTTTGGCAAGATTTCTCAATATCACAATTGAGCCTTTATTTAGTCAAAGGATAAGAGGGGCAATCCACTTATGTCCACGCTGTCTAAAAGTGTTGGAAATTGTGAAAGTTCCTCTCATCTTCAGTAATCAAATTATTCACACTGATATAAGTTCTCAATGCTCCTGGGATAAGCACTGAAACTTTGTCAGGTCTTTAAAAAGTTAATTTTTAGGTGCTAAATTAGCTATTTTTGAAAAGCGTGACTGTTCTAGTATACAAACTCTGGTGTCAACTGATTGAAATATGAAACCACATAGGTCCAATTCTTTGCATCGGTACTTAAATGATGATATACTTCAATATGAAATAAAGTAACTGCTCGGCAATACCAATATTATCAGACAAATTCTACATACACACATACATAGATGACCGCATGCACAACTACACGGGGCTGAAATGACCATGACGTCCAAACCCCTAAATGATAACAACAACATAATCTTCTAATCTCTCATTGCAGGAAGGAGGTGATTCTGACACAGATGAAGAGCAGAAGTTGTTGGAGTTGGAGGATGTACTGCGACATCATGACCCAGAGTTTGAAGATAGTAACAGCACATCAGGTACTGCAACTACTGCTGAGACACATCAGTTACATGTTGGCATTGAAAGGTTGCGTGTGTCAGAGATATTGTTCCAGCCATCCATGGTTGGATCAGGCGAGGCGGGCTTGGCCGAGACCATCGAATTTCTCCTGCGTGCATATCCTGCTGATGTACAGAATGATCTTGTGTCTAATGTGTTTCTCACCGGAGGCTGTGCCAACATTCCTGGGTTGACAGAACGTTTAAACAGAGAGTTACAAGAAATGAGACCATTCAAGTCTAGTTTCAATGTGACTATGGCCAAGAATCCTACATTAGATGCTTGGCATGGTGCTCAAGCATTTGCTTCATCACCAAATTTGGAAGACTATCTGTTGACCAGGCAGGAATATGATGAATTTGGTGGTGAGTTTTTCAAAGAACATAGTGCTTCAAATATTTACTATCCATCTCCCTCTCCTTTGCCTCAGGCAGAATCAGCAAACACTTCTATAGTAGTAGATGACATTGAAATGGATGAATGAATAAATTCATAACTGTAAAGTGTTCCTGATTTTTCACCTTAGTAGTAGTGAGTAAATGATTAAATACAAACGAAAAAAAAAAAAAGAAGAAAAAAAGACAGTTTCCATACCTTAATGTTCCTCTGAAGTTATTGATATCCCTCTTGGACATTTGTTTTTGTAATTTATGCAATCAGCTGCAACTTTTATTAAGTCAGACATTGAGAATGGCAGAGAGCCAAGGAGCTGCTCCATTCATTTGCTGGCTACAGCTATTCTGAGTGTGGTTTGCCTTTGCCAAAATTGTAGAATTACACTACAAACTACTTCATCATCCAGCTTCTAGATTCTACCGAAACTTTCCAAATATGAAGAAATTGCTCACTGAGAAGAGATTATCATCAAATGAAGAAATCACAGCTGCAACAGATGCCTAATTTGTATTCCCAGTGTTCAATATTTTTTTTTAAGTTAAGAGAATGTTGAAAAATTGAGACAACAGACTATTAGTAGATGACCCTGTTGTTCTTCCCCCTTAAAATAATCAAAATCATCAGATTTTATTAGTACATCTGTTAAGGAAAACCAACAAAGTGTACAATAAAATCCATGAACAAAGAAAAGGAACAAACACAATGTCAGGAAGGGGTGGGCAGAGGCACAGATTAAGGGGAAGAAATAAGGTAAAACACAAAAATTGACAAGAACAACTCCACAGCCTGACTCACCACTGTCTTCATAGGTGGGCATTGAAGAGCTATTGGTTGGATTGATAGCTTGAATGCCCACTTGTGTGCAGCTGTGGAGATTGTCCTTGTCTGTTTTGTGCATTTTTCCTTCTTTTCCCATTTTATTTCTCTCATCCACACTTGGCTGACATTATGTTTGTCCTTCTTTGTGTGTGTGTCTTTCTATCCTCCTTGCTCTGTCTATTGATTGTTAAAATATCAGAAAGATTTTTTTAAAATACAGTAGAGTCCCGCTAGTCCGAACCCCGCTATTCCGAAAATCCGCCTATTCCTAACAGAGTTCAGAAGAAATATTACTTTTTTTGCAAAAAAAAACAGCAGAAATCAAGATGATGTTATTTTTCTCGTGTTAATACGTACATGTATTGTTATACTATACAAGGAAGTTAAATAAATGCGATTAGAGAATACAGTTGAACTCTGTTAGCTAACTTATAAAAAAAATAAAAAAAGACGTACAGTAGAGCCTAAGCTTAATGAAAACGCCTGAAACCTAATTGGAATGAACCTAATTAAAGTACTCAACTTACAGTGAGTCAGTCGTATGTATGGAATGCAGGACGAGAGGAATAGGTAAGGTGGGGGATGGGGTGACGAGTGTATTTTTACAACACAGTCGATTGTCTGCGCTATGATTAGTCAAAGGTCACTGTCCTTCCCTTCCGACTTATACTCGATTTGTTCACGGGCTGATCAATGCTGTGTAGAGCTGACACTAGCAGATGTCCCCACACTTACTTTACTCCTTAATAAGTCAATACGTTGATATTATTAATGAAATCCGTCTATTCCGAAATTCCCACTAAACCGAACAGGGTTCGGTCCCAAATAGTTTGGAATAGCGGAACTCTACTGTATATCAAAGTCACTATGGATCATGGTGATGTAAATGTAACCGTTTTCACTCCCCATAGATCTTAATTTATTTGTCAATGCGGACATACTGTAGTCGCTAGGACTAAGCTATTGCAATGTTGGCAAAACGTGGGCATATAATAATCTCTGGATGTGGAAAGACAGGCCTGCAATAATCAGCATCGAAAATAGAGTACCGTAATGAAAATGTTCTGTAATTTTTCAAAGTCTGTCTGTCAATTTCCGAGAAGAATAGAAACAATATATTAAGTTTTTGCATTAGAATAGATTTATTTGCAAATGAGGACATAGTCACTGGAATCATTGGGAGCAATGGCAAGAAGGTATTCATAATGAAGAGGTGAAGGCTAAGTTAGAAATGAAGACACTAGATGAAGCTGCTTGTATGAGCCGACTCGTGTGAAGAGAATGGGACAGCAGAGATTACCAAAGAGGTTAACGAGTTTTGTTGTAGAAGGTAAGAGAAGCCCAGATAGACCTAGGAGGCAAGTGTTAGATTCATCGTCGGCTGCAGCTCGTTTCCGAGTATACAATTTTCTGACAATACACTTCCAAAACCAGGGCATTTTATGAATGAATTTCTGGTGACTGAACAGGCCGATTCTTGCATGGAACATGCGGCCACATACTAAGCATCCTATAGTTGGATGAGAGCGTGGCTGGTTTTGACGAAGCTTGCGTTGGAGTCTCTTCATTTCTGCCAGTCTGCGACGTTCCTGTTCAAAATGATTTACCGAAGCAGATATAGTTTGCCTCCAAAGTACACGATCTTCAGCCAGTGCCTCCCAAGTTTGAGGGTTAATTTCTGTCAACTTGAAGGTTTGTTTAAGCTGGTCTTTGATGCGCCTTAAAGGTGCACCCTGTGGCCTTTTACCAGTGCAAAGTTCACCTTAGAGGAATTGGCGTGGCAACCTGGTGTCATTCATGCGGCAGACATGTCCTGTCCATCTTATTCGATGACCAAAGATGATAGCTTCTACACTCTTGGTACATGCTTTCTCAAGGACAGCAAGATTGGATAGTCATCCCACTTAATATTCATGATCGAACAGAGCTTTTGCTGGTGAAAATGCTCCAGTTTTCTGATGTCGCGACGATATAAGGTCCACGTTTCACATCCCTAAAGTAAAGTTGAGATGACCACTGCCTGATATACCACGAGTTTCGTGTGAATTGTAAGATCTTTGTTTCTAAAGACACGGCGTGATAATCGACCAAATGCTACATGAGCAGCTCGAAGCCTGTTTTCTATATCTTGTTCAGAAGTACAGTTTTTAGATAAGATGCTCCCTAGATATGTAAAATGGTCTACTTGTTCTAAATTTGTGTTGGTGATGGAGATGTTGAATTCTGCAATGCTAGACCCAGGAGCAGGCTGAGCAAGTACCTTTGTTTTGCCTGGATTGATGCTGAGGCCAAAACGATCACATGCATTCTTGTAGCTATTAACTGATTGCTGCAAGTCCTCAGGTGGAAGGGTAGGTGATGCAGTGGCATCCGTGTACTGCAGTTCAGTTATCTTAGTGACACTTGTAAGAAGTGATCGAAGCCTGGCCAAGTCGAAGAAGCCTCCAACATAGCGATATCTGATTTCTACTCCTGGTTTGCTTGATGTCTCATACAGCATGGCAGCTAAGTACAAGGCAAAGAGAGTTGAAGCTAGGACACACCCCTGTTTCAAACCATGGATGATTGGGAATGCTTCTGAGATGTTAATTTGATGGAGAACCTGTCCAGTCATACCATCATGAAGTGCTCTCACCAATTCCACAAACTGATCGGGACAACCAAAGCGTCTCAGTACCTCCCACATCGCAGGTTTTGGGACGGAATCAAATGCCTTTTCCAGGTCGTAGAATACAAGAAAAAGGTCCTTGTGTTGTTCTTTACATTTTTCTTGGAGTTGCCGTGCACAAAATATGTCAACAGTGCCTCTGGGGGCACGGAAACCACACTGAGACTCTAGAAGAGTCCTCTCAGAGATGACTTGAAAGTGGTTCAGTAGTATTCTAGCGAGTATTTTTCCAACTATAGATAGCAAGGAAATGCCCCGGTAGTTGCCACATATACTACGGTCCCCTTTCTTTAATAAAATGACTATGTTGGCATTTTTGAGGTCACTGGGTACTCGACAGTATAAGGGAGAAGAGCCTTGTCTTTAGAGGTATCCTCCAGCTTGAATTAGTTCCAGTGGGATGTTGTCTAGTCCAGGAGCTTTTCTGGGTTTCAGCCTACCAAGGGCCTCACAGAATTCTTGATATGCTGGAGGCACTCCATCCAAGGTTGAGAAGGAAGGTGTGGCACATCTCGTAGGATCTTCTGCAGCTGTGGAGCTTCAGTTTAAGAGAGTAGAGAAATGTTCCTTCCAGCGCTCTAGGATGTCTTTGGAGTTAGTAAGTGTAGTACTTCCATCAGCTGCTTTTAGAGTACCAATAGAGGAACGAATCGGACCATAGATCTCTTTAATCCCCTCATAGAAGTTCCGAAGATTTCGGGCATCAGCATAATGTTGAAGCTCCTCAGCTTTCTGTTGCCACCAGTTGTTCTTCATTTCCCTGATTCCAGCCTGACACTTCCGTTTCAGATCATTAAACTGAGCTTTCTTTGTACAGGACGATGGGTCTTGAAGAAGGGATAGATGAGCTTTCCGCTTAGCACTGATGAATTCCAGTATTTCTTTGTTGTTCTCCTCAAACCAGTCTTGTCTCTTCCTACTTTCATAGTCAATGGTTTCTTCAGCTGACTCGATGATGATCTTCTTGACTGTTGACCACTCCTGTTCAACATCTTTTGTGCAGACTGGGTTGCTTTTGAAGCGGGTCAAGATTGCATCTTGAAAGTTAGATGGAATAGCTGCATTTGAAAGTTTCAAAGTTGCAAACCTGCGATGGGGTATGCTTGAACGTTGAGCGGTAGATTTATGTCTGAAGGAGATTTTGAGTCGACAGGTCAGGAGTTTGTGGTCAGTCCAACAGTCGTCCACGTTCCTTGCAGTCTTTGTGACCAGAACATCCTTCTTGTCACACTGCCTGGTAATGACATAGTCAAGGATGTGCCAATGTTTAGAGTGTGGATGCATCCATGTGATCGTATAGCAATTGGGTAGGCGAAACTGGGTGTTAGTGATGAATAATTCATGTTCAGTATATAATTAAGGGCCTTATTTTTTGGTGAAATAAAACCGTTGATTTCGGTGTTAAAACTGACACTATTCCGGTGGGTATTTTGCGAAATAAATTGTCATAATGAACAATATTTCTTCTGAAATCTTCATTATAGTATGGGATAAAGCCAACAGATTATGTGATAAGGGGGTTTTTAAGCTTCTTTGCGATGTGTAGAGTGTCGCCGAATGTTATTTGCCGCTTAGAATTATGTTCATTTCCTTCTTTCTTCCTCTTTTTATGCGTTGCTGAATCTCTGCAGTATTTATTGCACGTGTCTTTTCGCTCCCACTGAGTACGAACATAGGAGTATTTACACATCAAAATCTTTCCTGCAGCGTGAAATACATAGAACCCCTCACTGTTGTATTCCTCGGCCCTCGAGAAAACTGTTGTGACTTTATTATTATTTCCGATTATTCCCCTTCAGGAGAGCGTGAGAACTTGAGCCAATCACAGCTTCACTTCCTTTTCCTCTCTTCTTTTCTTCCCAAAACCTCTTCATTAGATCACTGTGCTTTTTCTTCCTTTCCTCTGTCCATTTTTTCCCTGATGTATCTTTCCTTGAAACCAGTACAATTTTTGTGTTTCTGATTTTATTTCTAAATTGTTCTCTGTCCTTAATGTCGTCTTCAGAGATTTTAAGTAATTCCATGTCTTCATGTACTTCTTTAATCCAACTGGTCTTTAATTTACTTGCATTCACGATATTGAAAATCTTCTTAGTGAGTCTGTTCTCATCCATCCTATATATGTGTCCATAGAACTGCAGACGTCTCTTCCTAAATTTATCTATAATTGTGTCTGTATTTTCATAAAGTTCCTTTGTTGGTCTCCTGACCCAAATTCCATTACGGAAAACAGCGCCATGGATTTTCCTAAGAATTTTTCGTTCCTGTTTCTCAATATCGTGAATTCTTGTCATTCCTCTAATGACGGTGGTTTCTGCCGCGTACAAGGCTTCAGGCAAGACAACCGTGTTATAATGGCGCAATTTTGCATTGCGAGATACTGCTCTTTTGTTATAATGATTCCATGTCAGCTTGTACGCCTTCTGCAATTTTACTATTCTATCTGCATTAGAAATTGTGTTCAATCCTGTGGGTTGGATGGCTTCTCCTAAATATTTGAAGTGAGTGACCTGCGAGATTTTTCCATATTGCGTTCGCAAGGTGATGTTTCCTGTTGATTTGGTATCCATATACTGTGTTTTTTCATAGGAAACATCAAGTCCCGTTTTACTGGAGATTTCATGTAGTTTCTCTAGCGCTAATATGGCTTCATCCTTTTTGTTTGTTAAGATGGCCAGATCATCCTCAAAGGCCAAGCATTTCACAGCGACTCTTTTCCCTTTCTCCTTTCCAATTTGGATACCTTTCACATGCTTTTCCCATTCTGTGATGATTTTGTCCAGTACGATGTTGAACAAGAGTGGTGATAAACCATCCCCTTGTCGAACTCCAGTATGTATTGCAAAAGAGTTAGAGATTTCTCCCATGAATTTCACCTTTGAGGTAGTTCCCAATAATGTTTCCTGGATGATGGCCCTGGTCTTCCTGTCAACTCCTAATTCTTCTAGTCTGTTAAACAAGGTTTGTCTGTCAACCGAATCGTAAGCCTTTTTGAAATCCACAAATGTGACTGTAATGTTCCTGCATCGTCGGATGTGCAGTATGGTCTTGAGGTTCCAGATCTGCTCAATACAGGACCTTCCCTTCCTGAAACCTGCCTGATATTCTCCAATATGGTGGTCCACCTGTGGCTCGAGTCGATTCAGCAAAGCTTTAGAGAGAATTTTATAAGCGACTGGAAGAAGCGAAATTCCTCTATAATTATTCGGATCAGTTTTGCTTCCCTTCTTATGGAGTGTGTGTATCAAAGCACTCTTCCATTCTTTTGGGATTTTCTCTGTTTTCCAGACATCTGATGTTATTCTGTGAATTTTTGGTGTTATGTGTTCATGATCCAATTTCCAAACTTCTGCAATAAGTCCATCTTCACCAGGGGCTCTATTGTTTTTTAATGACTTGATTATGTCCACTATTTCTTCATGTGATGGTGGAAGTGAATCAAGGTTGGGCACTGGTTTTGCAAATTGAAGTTGTTCAGAAGGTGCTTCGCAATTAAGGAGTGTACTGAAATATTTAGCTAGAATTTCACAATTATTGCTCGTATTTGTTTCCAGAGATCCATCAGGTCGTTGGAAGCATAAACTAGGAGGTTGAAAGCCTGCCATATTTTCTCTGAAGGTCTTGTAAAAATTTCTGGTGTTCTTAGTGAAGTCCTGTTCTATTTCATTTAGCCTATTATTATCATAATTGCGCTTTTCTCGGCAAATAATTTTTGAAGTGTTTTTCCGAACCTGCACAAATTCTTGCCATTTTTCTGTTGTTTTATGGCTATTGAAATTATTCCATGCTTTAAACCTATATTCAATAGCATGATCGCATGTGATGTTCCACCACCTATGTTTTCTCTTTCTCGGAGGTTGACCGAATTTTATTGCTTGTTTCATTTTCTCTGCAAGTTCAGACCAGCTCGTGGTATCCATTTGACGGATTTCTTCAATGATGTTCATCTTGTTGAATTCAAGGTATTCTGGATCAGTTCGGAAAACCTGGGTTCCTTTGTCTGTTGGGTTGAAATTTTACCTTGATTTGTAGTAAATGATGATCTGAGTCAAAGAATCCTCTCCTGGTTTTCACATTAAGGACTTCTTTAGCGTTCCTTCTAGAGATAGCAACGTGGTCAATCTGGAATTCTCCAAGTGTTTCATTGGGGGATATCCATGTTGTTAATTTACGCGTGGGCTTCTGGAATTGTGTTGACATAATTTGGAGCTTGAAATTTTGACTTTAATTTTCAGCATTTTTATACTTAAATGCTGGATGTTTGCCGATAGTTTTATCAGTCGCAAACTCGCTCTGATGTATCTACGACCACAACGACATTTGATGTAATCGATAGCGGATATCGATTTTCTTCGATAGCCATAGAGATCGTGGAACTGAATACACATACTTCCGGCGTTGTGGGCTTTTGTGTAGAGAATATGCAGCACTATCAATCAAATGAGAAGGAAACCACGACGGTCAATGCCTCAGAGCATTTAATCGTGTATTGGAGAGCTTTTTAGATAATATTTAGCATTTTTGTACCACATGGAGTATATTTCGTGATATTTCGCGAGTTAATTTTGCTAAAATACGCTACTTTAAGTACCCACAAGGTCATATATAGGCAAGAAAGGAGGTATGAAAAAATTTCGCGTGTATCGCTATTACCAAAAAATACGGCCCCTATACATAATCCAAGAAGCAGCAGTCCATTGGCATTGCAGTTGCCCAGCCCTTGTTTGCCTAATACATTCTTCCACAGCTGATAATCCCTGCCCACTCGAGAGTTTGTCTGTGGGTGCTGTGTTAGTGATGATGGAGTTAAGTTGGTGGTAGAAATGGTTCTTAGTTTCTTCATCGGCAATTAGAGTGGGAGCATATGCAGAGAATTTGGTGATGAATTTACCTTTAGAGATTGGTATTCTGAGACACATAAGCCTTTCGCTGATTGCGATGTGAGTGAGTTGGTGGTCATTTACCAGTTTTGTTTTCACAGCAAGTCCAATTCCATGAATGCGGCACTCTCCACCCTCCCTCCCTTTCCAAAATATTGTATAACCTGATCCGGGTTCAACAATTTTCTCTTCACCTGACAGCCTAGTTTCGCTCAGAGCAGCAACGTCAATGTTCAGTCTAGCGAGCTCATGGGTGATGAGAGCTGTTCTTCTCTCAGGTCTGTCACTGCTGTCACAATCAAGTAGTGTTCTTACATTCCAGGATCCTATAAACATTCTTTGTTGATATCCATTATTTTGACCGCAATGGTGGGGTGACCTGCTGAGTGCGGTTGCCCAGCCAGGCATAAAGATGTGACTACCGATGTTTAGCCCACATTTTCTAGGGCCTTCCCCATTTGGGTTGGGCAGCGGTGATCCTAATTAGGCCTGCCCAGGCACAGATGCAGGACCGAATCCTGAGTAGTCACTGGGTCTCAGAAAAAACGACCATCACACATATGCCGCCAACGTGCAGGTCCAGACTAAAGTCTCCCAGTTTCACCCGAAACCTGCCTCCACCGTCTTTATCCCATCGCCGTTGGGCTTGAAGTGGGAAGAGTAGCCAGAAAGTGCCACTGGCGTGGATTTGTTTAAGGTGGATTCCAACTTGCCAGGAAGTGACCCACACACTATGGTCTCGGAACCAGACCAAGCGGCACATGTGATATGAGACATGCTGGATTGAACACCAAGATTGCAATGAACTGCCACGAACTCAAATTATATCTGAATGGCACCTTTCTAGCCAGTTCATCTGGCATGTCCTCATCCGCCTGTCCAGCCGTTGGGAACCAGAACCGAAGTAGTAGTTCCTCTTCCGCCTGTAAGCCGTTGGGTAGCAGGATTGCCCTATTAAACCTGAGCACTAGGCTGCCCCTTCTGTCATCCACACTGTTCCAGAGTCCACCTCTTCCACTGCAGATACCATTGAGGACTCCACTGTAACCCTGGCAAGGGACCCTTACAAGGTACTACCAGCCGGGTCAGCTGGACTAAGGTCTTTTAAAGAGGTGTTACTCCTCTATCACTCCCTACTTTGTTCTGGCTTGTGACAGACAGAGCCTGGCTTTGAAAGAATAATAGATTTTCCGCCTTCAATACTGTATTTCTATTACTTACAGGGACTAGTTTCGGGGGCTAATACTCCCCCTTCCTCAGCCTGTCCAACAAAACTTCATAATCTATTATTCTTTCAAAGTTATAGTTACGTCAATACGGACCTGAATAATCGACATTAAGAGCCTGGCTTCCCAATAATGATTCCAGGTTGGCGAGTTGTTGAAGGATTTCATGGTGAGAGATGTAGAAGCAGAGGAGACCACAGTGCTAACTGCTTATTTATTTATTTATTTATTTATTTAGCTTTTGGAAACACATTGCACAAAGATAATTGCAGTCTATATACATATTTACATAAAAAGGAAAAATGAAGATCTGTATATGCAGACCGAAACCATTGTGGTCACAATGCGTAAAAGGAGGCTAAAATTTTACGGGCATTTGATGAGAATGGACGAGAACCGGCTGACGAAGAAAATTTTTAAATATATCACAGGGTTGAAAGCTACTACAAAATGGGTAGAAGAGGTTAAAAGAGACGCAATTGAAGTTGGAATAACTGAACTTGTCATTCACGATAGGAAAACGTTTCGAAGCAGAGTTGACAATATCAAGACGTTCAAAGAAAAACCACCACAACACAGGCCAAATTTGGTAATAACAGAGGAGCAGAGAAAGATTAGAAGTATTTGTTGCGAAGAGGAACTCCTTCGGGTCACCATGGAATGCTTGTAAGGGGCACGCTTGGACAAGGTGCTGAACCGTTTGACGTTCAACACCACAATCACAGCGCGGGGAGGATGTCATCCCCCATTTATGTTGAGAATCGGCGCATCTACTACAATTAGTTTGTATGCTAACTGCTAATAGTACATCATGGAGGCGACTTGTTTGCAAACAGAGGCTTGTAGACTAGACTGGTTGCTGAAAGGCAAAACCGTCTCAAATTAAAATGTATGTATGTTTGAAATGCTCCACTGATATAATCTTCTGTATTCTGATGCTTGCAGTCTTGATACATCTCTCTTTGTAAGGGTGCATGCTTCAATACCATAGGTCAATATTGGTATGAAGCATGGCAGTGGTGTCATGATTGGAGTTTGACTTAAACAATTATTGTTCCAATGGGTGGGGAGAGGAGAGGTGGAGATAATGTGGGGGATTTTAAACTAAAAGCTCACATAAATAGTAATTTACAAAAGTTTTTTTTTTAATGCTACTATTGTGTCGGTAAACAGCCAATCTTATAGTAGGAGGTGGATATGCTCTGAGGGCAACTGCGCATCTCTCCCACAATAACCACTGCTACTTCCAACATCAGTATGTCATTTTGAGTTGTGTTGCAGGCACATAAACATGACTATTGTGATTGATTCTCCTGCAAACTGCAAGTTGAGTAGTGTAACTAGATTTCTTCAAGCAGAAGGGAGTAGTGCAGTGGAAATTCATCGAAGAATGAGAGGGGTATATGGTGAAAACTTCATCATCATCATCATCATTGTACAGTTCCAGTTTCCCGGGTACTGTTTATGAGCCTCTTCCACTTTAACCTGTCCATATACAACTTGTCATGGAGAACATCATCCACTGTCCATCCTCTGGTCGCTAGATCAACCTTGATCAAGTCCATCCATCGGTTTCTCCGTCTTCCTATGGGTCTTTTTCCATCCACCTCTCTTTCCAAATTTATTCGTGCTGATTCGGTCTAGTAGGGATGTCTTTATTCCAGCTTGTTTCCTCACCTCCTCATTCTCTAACTTGTCCATCTTGGTCTTCTGGATGGTGGATCTAAGAAATTTCATCTCTGATGCTTACTGTCATGATACATCTCTCTTTGTAAGGGTGCATTCTTCAATACCATAGGTCAATATTGGTATGAAGTAGCTGTTAACATCACCAGTTTAGCTGGTTTTGGAATCATGTCATCCCATAGAAGTGTCCTTACTTGTTGGTAGAATTCTGATCCCTTTTGCACTCTGTTGGTAATTTCTTTACTGACCAAATTATCAGTGGAGATTACACTTCCAAGGTAAGGAAAACTGTCCACACACTCTCCAGCTGGTGGTCTCCTAGTTTAACACTTGCTGGACGCCCATCTCTGTTGACTGCCATCACCACTGTCTTGGTCTCGCTGATTTTGAGGTTATATTCCTGGAACTGGGATTTCCATACATTGAGTCTGGTCTGTACTACTTCTTCTTCTGTTTCACCCCAAATCATGATGTCATCAACAAAGGCCACTGCATGCAATTCACTTAACGTGAAAACTTAGTGATAGTTTTGTGTGAATGGTGTAGGCTAAACCGTTGTTCGTGATGAAGGGGGACAAGGACATAAGTCTGTTGCAACGGAAGAGTTGACCAAATGCTTTGAGAAAAACAAAAGTTTACCTTAAGTGAGTTGTGTGTGGAATTTCCTGAAGTTTCAAGAACACTACACTAAATAGGAAGACAGTGTGCTCTATGGGTTCCAAATATCTTGTTTGATGACCACAAAGGTTATCGAATGGCAGCAGCGCTGACATTCCTCACCCATTAAGAGGTTGCAGGTAAATATTTTTTGAAATCAAAATTGTGACTGGGGATTAGACATTGAGATATTGTTTTGAAGGTCATTTTCCTTTACAGTAGGGCAACCTGTTTGCTTGTGTCATTGTGGGAAAATCGCTCAGAGTGAATAGATTACTTCAAACGCTTTATGAGTGAATGTGCATTGTTTGGTGCGTATGGGGAGGAAGAGTGGAAATCCAAGATGGTCGCCAAGGAATGTGCCATTCGAGGGAGTGCTGGGTCAGCAGTCTGCTTGTCCGTTGTGTGTGTGGTTATGTCAGATACAGCTGGTGGCCTTGTTGTGGTTCTGACTCAGGGAAAAGGGGTTTTGGGTGTACTTGGCGCAAGGTCGGCAAGCGAGTGTTAGGAATTGGAATTATGCTGTGGAGAGAGTTAAGTGACTCATAACAATGAATGAGACATATAGCCAAGTCCAAAGCGTATTTATCAACTTAAAATTATCACGGAAATAAACTGTGTATGACCCCCATCACAACTCTTCTGACTGCAACTCGAGCTCAATAATGTAGACTGAAACAGTTAACACTGGTTCAATCACAGGAGCTCTATGACTCTTTCTACTTTGCCACTCAACAGAGCTCGCCCATGGCTATACCCTATTGCCTATTGGCTACCTGCTTACTGTCAGCACAATATGTAGCAAAGCTTCTGAAAATACAGCGCTGAAGGTCGAGAGGTTTAACAAACAATACGTACCATTATGGTCACATTCTGAAGCAAAAAATAGTAAGATCCCTGAAACTTGGTCTTCGTTATAACAGGATGTTGCTAAAATTACTTCATCGTTGTAATGAGGGGTAATTAACATATAGGAAATAAGCTGGGACCATTTAAAATTATCGCTGTACCCGGCTTTATCGTTGTATTTGTAATCGTTACACGGGGGTTTTACTGTATTACATCAAGTATGTAACCAAGGCAGTCTGCGCCAAAACTCGACATACTCGGGTGTGATTGAACATCACTTTGGGGCAGATAAATTTGATGTTCCATTTTTTGAAACAACAGTCACCATCACTTGATTCACATATCCTCTATTTTGAATCATAGAATTTTGGCATAGAAGAAAAACTATTTGAAGTAAAACAACATTAATGTTAGATTCAGCAATTCTAAACTGGGAAAATATGTATCCATTTTTCTGCTTTCAGATCATGATAATATAAAATACTCTTAGAACAGGGGATGTATCAGTAACAGAACCTAAAAACCAAACCGCATGGCACCCCAGTCCATGAAGGGTTCTGGCCAGCCGTTTGGCCTACAGATTGTGGGGCAATTCGTAGTCGTCGGGTCTTCTCAGCCATTAATATTGATTTCCTTGATCAGGCTCCTGCCTCACTGTCAGACAGCTACTCAATTGTCCTCGTGAGGCTGAGTACACCCTGTCCCAGCCCTCGTGTCAGTTTCTAAAATCCCTGGTGGAGCAGGGGCCCCCAGGTGGGAGGCAACCACATTACCCCAACACCACGGAGTCGGCAACAGAATCTAACCACTCAGAAAATGTTATGGAATCTACTGATATTACTAAAGCTTCTTGTTCTCACGATATCCCTTTGTAATTATTATCCAGGTCCAAACTTTAGTGACTGATGCAGATCACTCAATTGCCTTTAGATATTTGATCAACCGCCTCGTGTAGTGGCTAGCACTCTTGGCTGTCATCACGGAGGCCCAATTTCAATTCCTGGCTCTGCCAAGAAATTTAATATTGTCTGAGGGCTGGAACAGGGTACATTCAGCCTTGTGAGGCAAAAATGTGAAGAGGTGGGTCTCATTCCCACCTCAGCCATCCTGGAAGTGGTTTACCATTGTACTCCCACTCCCACTTCTACTTAAGGCCATGGCCACCTCCTTCCCAATCTTCATCTGAATTACAACTACACACACTAGTAATACATCCATCACAATAACAGATTATCAGACAAATTACCCACACACCCAGGTACACGGAGCTTCATGACCACGATGTTGCAAAGCCCTTCAATTAATCAACAACAAGATATTTGATTGTAGTTTAACTGTTTCACACAATAGTGAATCGAATCATGTTTCAATTGCACCAGAGAAGAATGAACTGGAAATCCATGGAGAAAGCATTGTCTATTGATTTACATACATGTTTTCATGAATTTTATTTGGATGATGGATGATCCAAGCCACTTTCAGCTATTAGCTTGTGTATTGCATTGTGAGTACAAGCCATGTAGATGGAAGGTAGAGAATTAAAATGTTTGACACATGTGGGAGTTGAACCCACAACCTTCAGCTTTGAACACTGCTGCTCAACCCCAATCTGCTGATCTCAATTTAAAAAATTACAGATACAACAAGACATTCTTTTAACACCGGAGTACTTGTTATTATTGTACCATATGATACATGGTCTGGGGAAGGAACACCGAAGAAGTGCAAAAACAACTAGATGCACTGAACGAAAATATTCAGAAGTACGGCCTGAAAATCAGTATAGAGAAAAGCAAGACCATGGTGATGACAAGAGGGGAAAGACAAGGAAAGGGCACTGTGAAAATTGGAAGTCAGAGTTTGGAAATTATGGACACGTTCAAATACCTAGGAAGTGAATTGATGCAAACTGGTAGGTTGGACATGGAGATTGGCAGGAGGGTACAGCAGAGCAATGCATTCTATCAAAGTGTAAGAAAACTTGATTGGGATAAGGAAGTACCAAGGAAAAGCAAGGAGGTAATGTATAAAGTGTACTATGTTCCCATATTAACTTATGCAGCTGAGACTTGGACCCTGACAAGCAGGCAAGAGAGTAGAATCCAAGCCAGTGAAATGAAATTCCTAAGAAGTATGATAGGAAAGACAGAGTGAGGAATGAAGATGTTAGGAAGGAAGTTGGGATGGCAAAACTAAATAAGAGAATTGAGAAGAATAAACTAAGGTGGTTTGGACATGTAAAGAGGATGGAGGAAAATAGAATACCAAGACAGATGCTGGAGGCTAAGTGCAAGGGTAAGAGAGCAAGAGGAAGACCTAGAACAAGGTGGATTGATTCAGTGAAGAACAGCATAAGAAAAAGAAATCTGGACTGGGACAAGATCGTGGAAGAAGAATGGTGGAAGGAAAGTGGAGAAGTGCCATAAATACCCCGACCCGGCAGGAGCTGGATAAGGGGAAATTATGATGATGATGATGATACATTTATGAGAAGTTTTATTTTGTTGTCTGCAAGCACAGATAGATACCGTACTTCTGTGTTGACTGCATGTGGGTTGGAAATGAGAAATCTTGATTGTTTCTGCTTTATTTGTATGTGCTCAAAGACTGATCACACATTTCAATCAGAATACAAGATCATGAGGGAACGATCGAATATCTGAAGTCTAAAATTTCGCATAGCTTATACAAAGTAGAGCATCCAATTAAAACACAGATTCTACAGCAAAGAAACTTGAAAGTTTTTGAAACTAGGGCAATTGCTCAAATAGCTTTGAAAATCTTATTCAGCTCACAAGGCACAATATCCCATTTCGAGGACACAATGATTTTTTTTATAAGTACAGGCAACTTTTTCGACCTTGCGAAATTCCATTCACCACTCATTGTACACAGGACAAGACGAAGCAACAAAGAAAATGGCTGCTCACACTTCTTTCAGCTACTTGTCAGAACACGAATCTAGTCACAGCCTGAAAATATGAGTTGCAGTCAGGGCCGTGGAGAGCGGCGACGGGCCCTGGGGCTGGAATCTCCCGGGCCCCCAAGACCCAAAAATTAATCAACAGGAAGTTCAGTTCACTGAACTGCATGTTAAAAGAGGTGGAAGGGGTATACTGTACACTGTGCAGTACCACGGCCTCTGTGACATATGACGTAATCTCTTTTCATAATGGAAACATGATTTTTACTCAAGTCAAGACGTATTTTAAAATACGTTTTACATATAGGGTTTTTATGTTGACATTCTTAAAACTTGCTGTCCTTGAAGTATCACACCCTTGGGTCTAAGCCTAAACCCTGATATACAGTAAAACTCTGTTAAGAAGTTTTTCAAGGGACCATTAAAAAAAACTTCTTAACAGGGAAACTTCTTAAAAGGGTAGTGGCCTGAAATGCATGTGAAACGCACACATTTTTGTTGTTTGTGAAGGATCCTACAATATACTGTCCATAGGCCTATATAAAAGCCAGAAAAAGAGAAGCCCCAATATTAAAATCTGACTATCAGACCAGAGATTAAGAGAAATTAATTGGCATAACCATCACAATTCACATTAATAGAATTAACTTCAATAACTGTTTGAGCACACACCATATATTCCAGCAAACTACAATTATAGACACATTTTAGAATGTAAATAAACAACAACTAAGACTGAATTGAAAACACTTTTTTGTCCGTCCTGAAAAATTTGGCTTTTTGTGGCTTACGTCAATTGACCTGTACACCATCAAAAATGCTGTATTTCTCAGCACAAAAATATAGGCCTCTGCTTTGAAAAGAAGTTGTCCAGTGTAGATTGTTTGAGCTTTTTACTGCTTTCTAGTTCTATAAATCTCTCCATTTCCCACACGGCTTTCCATGTGCTGTGAGGCACTCCAGCAGCACCTTCTATGAATTTCCGTAGTTTTCCAAGATGAACACTTGCCTCACTACAAGAAGGCCTTGGAGAATTCTCCTCTTCTTCTCCTTCTTCATCTTCTTCTTCTTCATCCTCATTTCCTGCCTGAATGTCCTTGCATATGTCGTCAATGGTCTGCTCCTCGCAAGTTATTACCAGATCATCAACAGCAGTGAAGTCGCTGAAACTGCTGGTTATCTCCATCTTCTCCTGCACGGTTTTCCACCACCCTGGCTCTTCATCGCAGACTTCCGCACAAATGCTACTACTAGTAACACCATCAAAACCAGCTTTCTTGAAGCAATTTTCAATGGTGGTCGACTCCATCGAATCCCAAGATGAGGCAATTAAATGCATGGAGTCCAAAAGAGATGGCCTGTAGATTGGTCCACCTGCTTCCATGCGTGACAGCATACGACACTACTGCTTTTCGGTACCTCTGCTTCAGAACCTTAATCACCCCCTGGTCCATGGGCTGCAGTACCGATGTAGTGTTTGGTGGAAAAAATTCAATTTTAATGTTTCTTAAATGAGGCCCCTGTTTGGGATGAGCAGGGCAGTGGTCCATAAACACCACAATCTTCCTGTTTTGGCTCCCCATTTTGGCATCTAGTGCTTGAATGTACTCTTCAAATAGAGAGCTTGTCATCCATGCTGATTTATTGCTTCTGTAAGTACATGGCAAAGTTCTGACGTTTTTGAAACACCGGGGCTTTCTCGATTTTCCTATGATCAGTAGTGGCAGCTTTTCCGTCCCATCCATATTCGCACTAACTAGCACCGTCGCTCGCACTTTACTTAATTTGCCTCCTAGGCAAGATTCTCCCTTCAAAACCAAAGATTTATCCAGAACAACCTGATAAAAAAGTCCGAATTCGTCAACATTAAAAAAGTCACAATGTTTGTAATTACTGATTTTTGCCGGCAGCAGTGTTTCCTTCCACGCTTCAGTTTCCTCTGTACTTACACTCGCAGCTTCGCCACTAATAGTCTTGTAAACTATGCCAGCCCGATTTTTAAAGCGATCCAGCCACCCATTCGACGCAGTAAAAGGCACTTGTAATCGACATGCGATTTCTTCGGCTTTCTCCTTCACGATAATCCCGCTCAAAGGAATGTTTAAACTTCGCTGCTGTTTAAACCACACGAGCAGAGCTTGTTCTACGTCTTCGTATTTCCCGCTTTTAATCTTCTTGCAGCTTGCCGAAGTATTCCCGGCAGAAGCCAAGATCCCTTCTTTCTTTGCTATGATGCCGTTCAAAGTAGACGGCAGCATTCCGAGCTCCTTCGCAAGAGCAACACGTGAAAGAGTAGACGACTCTACTTTTCTTATAATGTCCACTTTATCTTTAATAGAAAGTGCCTTTCTTTTGATGCCTTTCATCTGAGTACCACTCATTTTCACAATGATTTGGAAACTTTACTTCACTGACGACGCAATTCTCGTAATCTCAATAATGTTATGCTACGTCTGGCAATGCTTGGCTAACAAGTTAGATCACACAGAACAGCGATAAAAGCCACGAACAAAGAATATAGGAGGCCACGAATGAAAGCATGATGCTGTATATTGTAGTCGGTCTTGAGCGGGTGTCGTCATTTAGCCTTGAAATGCTCACCTGGTCAGTGACCCGCGAACACTCGGAACGGCTGTATTCTTTCATTCGGAACACCGGGCCCGATCAGAGACCCGCGAACACTTGGAACTCTTGTATTCTTTCATTCGGAACACCGGATGTATCTTCCGCGGAGATTGGCGAGTTTTGATTCTAAGTCAGTTGTCTCTCAGTGAACGTCTTATACTCTAAGGGAATACAAAATCTGAACTATTTAACCGGGAAAACCTCTTATGCACGAACACTTTATACGGGAAAAATATACATGTATCTTATGGGACGAATCACGGGACCGAGAATATCGGACGTCTTAAGCGGAAAAACGTTTTATGCGGGAGCTTCTTAACCGAGTTTTACTGAAGTGTTTTGGTTGAATGGCAATCACACATCATTGTACATTAAACAAAGCAAAATATATTTTCATAATTAACCACAGGTATGCTCATACGTAAGTCAAGTTATTTATTATGTGCTATCAGTAGATTGCAGCTGATCAGTGATTGTTTTCACAAAAGAAGAAAATGTGAACTTGAACTATATTTTGTAATTTGCAGTCAGTGGACTTCTTATAATTTAATATTGCTTTGCAGTAAGTATACCTAGAGCCAGGTTCTCCTAAAACTCCCCAATCCTATCTATGCCTGGTGACCATCGGGGGCGGATTTAAGCCAAGATTATGGGGGAGTAGACACACCAGGGATCTGGGGGTGTGGAATATCACCAAGCTCAGAGTGGGGTCCGGAGTCCTCTTTCGGAAAATTTTGCAAAAATTAGGTCTAAATTATTGAGTAATAGGCCATTTGGGTGATTATTTTTGTGATATTTTGGAGTAAAAATTTGGTGACCATTGACATTTAGTGACTATAAAAAATACTCTCCATTATTGAAGTAAAAGCTCTCGCACCTTCAAGTAGCCCACCAATGACCGTGATGGGGGTTTACATCAAGTCTGCAGATCAGAGGTTCGAATCCCGATGCTGACAGCGGCTATCCTGAGTGTGGGTTTTCACACTCCCTCCAGACAAATGCCAGGATAGTACCTTATTTCAAGTCCAGGGACACCTACCCTACTCTTAACCCTAATAATTACAGTAATAGTCATGACGGGCAACGCATTCCACTTTTCCCAGTCGGCAACGAAGAATACGGCATGCGATTGATCATGTCACAGAGGCCATAGCACAGCACAGTGTATGTGTATATACCCTGCTTTTCGTCCAGCAGTGGGTGGTTTTAAGAGGGTCTAAGTTTCTAATCTCCAAGACAAATAGTTACAACAAACCACTAGCCTCCCCTTCAGTCTACACAATTCGCACGTTTCTTGGTTTTCTATTCTGTTCGCTTATAATTTACTTCATTAATATTTGTGAAAACTACTGCTTTACAGTCAACTTCATACAATAAAGTGGAGGCCTTCAGAAACAAACCGGAAAATTAACGCGTCAGCAAATACTGAATTATAGGCTATCTACAGTACTAGTCGATGCAAACGATTCCCAACCGAGCGCCAATGGTTCATTGCTCACCAGTGATACTAGACCTACTAGCTACCAAGTACACGGGTTAAATGTCACAATCCCCTAAATGAATTAACAACTGTAACGACAAATAGGCCTATTATCAACTGTTGAGTAAGACTACGAATGACACCGCGGTCAGTGAGAGAAACCCTGCATTCCTGCCGAGGCTTCGTCAGGACCCGGAGTAATTTCTAAGTCATAGATAAAGGGAGCAACTCATTTTATGTTTAACGGTACTGAGACGTTAAAGCGTATCATGAAAGAGCTTGAATCGCAAGGGAAAATATCTCTTCGCGTCCTGAAAAATAAGTGCTTTGCAGATCGATGCTGCTCTTTGGAATAAAAGGCGTAGAAATATCCAATAATAACAATAGTCACTGCACTAGCTCAAAACAAAATTGTATTTATATTAATATTCGACAATACTTCATCTTAATTTTCTTCTAAATTAAGCAGAGTTCAATATTTGGTCTTAGAAAAGTCTGCGTGGTTGCCTACATGCAATATATTAATTTCTCCATCGCCATGCACAGCACTTCATCATCATCATCTTGTACAGTTTCCAGCCCCAAGCTGGGTCTGTTTGGAACATAAGCCTCGCCACTTAGTCCTTTCTTCCCACCACCTCTCCGCTGTCACTCTGGTCCAGTCCTCGCCTCTCTTCTTGATACATTCCTCCACTCCTTTCAGCCATCTATCCCTTGGTCGTTTCTTCTGAATCTGCATCTCATGTATCCTCTTGGGAATCTTCTTCTCATCCATTCTCTTTAAGTGTCCATACCACCTCAGTCTTGATGTCTCAATCCTACCTTGCAAGGGCTCCTCTTTTACCATTTCCCTGACCTTTTCATTCCTCGCTCTTTCTCTTCTTGTTACTCCGATCCTACTTCGCAGGAACTTCATTTCACCTGCCTGTATTCTGCTTATGTCTCTTTTCTTCATTGTCCACGTTTCTGAAGCATAGGTCAGTATCGGGATATAGTAGCTTCTGTATAACACTTCCTTGCTTTTTTGTGGGACATCTTTATTCCACACTAAGCTCCTAATACTTCTCATAAATGCTTCTGCCTGTCTGCCACGTTCCATAATCTCTTTGTCATTTCTCCCATTTTCCTCCACTATACTTCCCAAGTACTTGAGACTTTCCACCTTCTTCAGCTGTCCACCTCCAAGTGTTATCCCACTCATTGGTCTGTCCCTTTTCCTAGTCGTTAACAGGATCTCACATTTACTGATGTTGAACTTCCATCCGTACTCTCCCACTGTTTCTTCCCAAGCCTTCAGTTGCTCCTGAATTTCCTCCTCCTTGTTTCCCCAGACCATGAGATCATCTGCAAACACCATTGCTTTCATCTTATCTTCTCCTATCTTTCCTGCTATCCGTGTCAATACCTCGTCCATAACCACAATAAAGAGAAGGGGTGACAGCGCACTACCCTGTTTCAGGCCACTCATTTGTCTGAACCAGTCTGTTCTTTCCCCTCCAACTTTCACACAACTCACACTTCCACAATACATCTCCTTCACTCTGCCTACAGTCTCTTTTTCCACTCCCATGTTTTCCATTGCTTTCCAAACCTTCTCCCTACACACACTATCATAGGCCTTTTCGATGTCCAGGAAGGCCATCAGCAGATCCTCTCCAAATTCGTAGTGGTGTTCCTGAAGCTGTCTCACTGAAAATATGAGATCCACTGTTGATCTCCCAGGTCTGAATCCATACAGCTCCTCTCTCAATTCTCTCTCCACTTTGGCTCGTATTCTACTTTCTAATATCTTTTCATATATCTTGGCACAGTGAGGTATGAGTGTGACTCCCCTGTAATTTCTGCACTCCTTTCTGCTTCCTTTCTTAGATATTGGGACAATTAATCCTTTCTTCCAATCTTCTGGGGTCTTTTTCTCTTTCCATATCACCCTCATCCCACGGTACAGCCACTGTTTCCCAACTCCCCTGCTGCCTTCACCATTTCAACACTCACTTCATCCACACCCGGTGCTCTTCCTCCTTTCATCTTGTCTATAGCCATCTCCAGTTCTCTCCAATTCAGGTCCTTTTCCATTCCTGTGTTGTCTTCTCCATCTTCCAATACATTGTCTTCCTCCCTATGACCATTTGGATTCAGCAAATCCTCAAAGTACTCTTTCCACACTGTCTTGAGTGTCTCTTTGTTGTGTACCTCGTTTCCGTTTTTGTCCATCATTACCACATCCTCTCGCAGACCTCTTCTCTTACTTTTGACCATCCCATAAAGTACTTTCTTATTTCCTCTGCTGTCTTCCTCCATCATCTCTGTCCACTTATCCATCCACTTCTTCCTCTCCTCTGCGACAATCTTGTTTGCTTCTTTCTTCTTTATCTTATAATCTTCCCTTGCCAGATCAGTTCTTTCCTGGAACCACACTCTGAAAGCCTTGTTCTTCCTTCCCACAGCTTCTTTTACTCTCTCATTCCACCATGGTGTCTCTTTACACCGCTTTCTGTTGCTTGTTCTTCCACATACTGCCACTGCAGCTTCCACCATTGTGTTCTTGAATTGCTTCCATTCCTCTTCCCCTGTTTTAGGATTGTCTGTTGGCATCCTTTCCCTTATTATCTTCTGGAATTCTTCCTTGACTTCCTTTTCCTTGAGTTTCCATACTTTGATTCTCCTTACCTGGTACTCTGTCCTCTTGCTATCCTTAACAACTCCCAGGTTCATCACAAGTATTCTGTGGTCGCTATCTAAGGCCTCTGATGGTATTACCTTTATATCTCTGACACTTCTCTTCATTTCCCAGTCGTACAGCATATAATCTACCAAAGATTTCTTTGTTAAATCACTGCTGTACCACGTTACCTTGTGGCTTTCTTTCTTCCGGAACCAGGAGTTGCCTACCACTAAACCGTTTCTCTTGCAAAAATCCAGCAACTTTCTCCCTTCTTCATTCCTGCTGCCCCATCCTTCTGCTCCCAATACATTTTCATATCCTTTCCTTTCACTTCCTACATGTGCATTCAAATCTCCCATGACAATGATGCTCTGACCGTTCAACTGCTGTTGTAGCTCCTCCTCAAAGTCTTCCTTCTCTTGAGCTGTACATCCAACTTGAGGGGCATATACCTGGGCTATCTCCAGGCTTCTTCCCTTTACAGTTACTCTGATCTTCATGATCCTGTCACTTATTCCCTTTATCTCTTCCTTCATTCCATCTCTCACAACTACTCCTACTCCGCTGCTCCTTCCTTCACTGTTCCCACTCCAGTACAACCGGTACCCTTTCCTCAGTTCTCTGCGACCTTCTCCTTTCCATCTTGTTTCTGCCAAGCCCAGTATATCCAGTTTTCTTCTCTCCATCACATCTACAATCTCCTCCACCTTTCCTGTCAGTGTCTGTATGTTTAATGTCCCAACTCGTAGTCCATTAGCATATCCGGGTCGTCGTCGTTTGCATCCGTCCTTTCCGAGGCCTGTTCCTGTTTTGAAAGCAAATATGAAATCCACTACTGGCTTGCTAGGCCTATCGTAGCTTCACCAGAGCCCCGTCAGCCGTCACTTTTCAGGGTTCCCATAGAGCCTTCACAGCTACCGCAGTGGTCCCGGGGCACACAAAGTCCCCACTGTACTTCACCCCTACAGGCAATCCCCTACTTCATGCCGTTGCCCGTCTCCCACCAAGTGGAGGAGGGGTTGGACTTGTGGGAGACATGCACAGCACTGACGTTACTTATTGTTGTTTTAAGGGGCGGAACAGCTAGACCATCTGCCCCTGCCACTGACGTTACTTAATGTTGTTTTAAGGGGTGGAACAGCTATGGTAGGTTATCTGTCCTTAGCACTGACGTCCCATGAGAGGAATTGGAAAACAAAGTTGAGTGGTTCAGTGTCTTAGCTTAATTGTCATTTTTCTCCTTGTTAATTAAACATTCAGTCAAGAAAAATACTGGAATGTTACCTTATTTTCAGCCTTTGAATACATTTCCCAACTCTAGTACCAATAGTAATATAGGTTTTCAATAAATCTCTCAATCATAAATGATTTACGCACGAACCCAAGTACCTGGGATTGTTGATTAGACTGAATGAACCAGTTATAATAATAATTATACTGCACCTAAACATACAGATTATACAAATTGTTTTCTCAATTCAGTATACAAGAAGATGAACAATTTCGCATGTATTTTTTCTATCTATGTTTGACAACAGAATCATCCCACCCTTTGGCAAGGTATTTAGCCTGCAATGATAATTTTTCACACAGTGCGAAAGTGAATTACTTGGGATCGATGACCTCGCTGTTCTTCACCTTAAATCAACTATAAAGTGAATTACTGTATGGACGCTACTTTAAAATGTATTTTACTTACCTGCCTGCATGGCATACGATACGTCTAGTTAGACAATATACTCATTTCGATTACCTGTAAATATTTAAGCTCGATGTGACGCACCAAACTTGAAACTCTAGAGCTAGCTGACCAAACACACCAGGGCAGCCCAGGCTCTCGTGGCCTTGGCGAAATAAGTGGAGGGATGAGAAAATTATTTGAAAGATTGGTGTATAAGCCGAATAAGCTAAATATAGAATAATGGCATGCTCTCTCTGTCTTCTGGTATATTCTGAGAACAATACATAGCGAAGCCCCATCACCTAGGTTGACCACTTTGAGACGGTTGTTCTTCCCACAAGCACTTTGTAGAGGAAAATATTGTCCACTTGACATAATAAGTTTCTCAATCCTTGTAACATTGTTCACAGACAGTTCATTGCATTCACTAAATAACTGCCAGTAGCAAATTCAAGTCACATAAAGGCAATAATAAATCAATGTCCGATCGGGCCCATCCTCCTAGGACGCCGGGCCCATCTGGGAGGGTCGGGCCCCGGGGCACTAGCCCTGCCTGACCCCCCCTCTCGTCGGGCCTGGTTGCAGTGAAAAAGTCTAACATGCTTGCAAGTTTGCATTATTCACAACGTGGATGAAGGATGGCCAATTGATCAATGTCTCCTAGCATTAGGAATTGCACTGAGCTCAATGGGTGAAGGAATGTTTGAACTTTCTAAGGAAATATGAGAAAAATATTATATACATGTGTCAGAAACTTCAGGGATTTATTCCTGACCTCAAAATATTATAAAAAAAAGTTCATATGAAACTGGGACGATGTTGACAAACCTTTTCATTATTTGTAAAGCCGAGAGCTTTGTTCATTTAATATGTTAGAGGAAATATCTTTTGATAGAAGATTATTCAAATCTTTGGCTAGGAATTCAAAGCTAGTTTATCCCGGTCAAGATTGAATTCTATGTGACACTATAAATAACATGTGTGGTATTTTACACTATTTGTGTAATATCACATCATTATGTAGACCTGATATTACAACGATATACAATTTAAAGCTTGATAAGTGAGGTGAGACAGGAGTATTATTTTTATTACATGTATTTGCGACAGACGAGTTAACAGTTAATTATCTTTTTGTGTAGTAAACTTTAGGAGGTCAATCACGACAGTATAATATCGTTCATTATTATTGGAAGTTTCGTTTGAAGAACTTAAGGATGTATAATTGTAGATCAGTAGTCATGTGAAACGATACTGAGGGTCATGCCGTAATTTGAGAAAAGTTCCTACAGAAGAAATGTTAATAACAATTAATCCGTTTTTGGTTATTGTTTAACATAGTGGATGATAATTGTTTATGCCATATATACTGTTATATGAGGATTTTTAGAGCTAAGGAGAGCTCGTGCGAAGGAAGTTCCGCATTTTAAGGGAAGTCAATGAAATTATTGTGCTTTGATAAGAAATGGCATGGATCATGATAAGAGTTGTAGTATACAAGTAGTCCAGTTCATGTGAAGTAACGTTTTAGCTGTGTTGACAGAAGGGTTTTAGCGGAAATGCAATTAGAGAACGATTGTCTACTCGTGTCAATGATACCATTATTACATTTTATTAAACCCGAAGTTATGTAATTACGTACAGTTAACCTTTGTCAGTCGACTGTATTAGATCGACATTGTAATGAAACCTATATAAGACGATGTGTGAGCAGTATATGGAAGCTAAAGAGTGTTGGAAAATGTTTATGTGGAAAAACAGTGTAAATAACTAATTGAAAGTTGTATAGTAACCGAGAATCCAGAACCTCGAAAGTAACGTGTTAGCAACGTTAAATATTGTCTATTATTATGAACAAATTACTTGTAAATATTATTTGGAAATGATTTAATTATTTAAATAATTTTTAATAGGATTCATTAATCGAATGTTTTGGAATAGCGTGTGTTTTGTGAGCGGATGTTTTGTATGGATGATTGCCCACTGTTAAGAGTGACTGTTGAACCTAATTGGTCTAGAACAATTACGGGGTATGAATGAAAGATTGTACTGTATAAAGATTTCAGAATGATTGTTAAAGGAATATAGGAGTTATGAGCATTTTTGTAAGATCTGAATGTAAATTTTATACGTGTATTTTAATCGAACACAAGGCAGTATTAATACAAGCCAGACAGAATGATTCACCGTTAGGAGTGGAGAGCTTGATGTTATATAATGTGAACAGGTGACGAGTCACAGCCTTGTATAAAATGTAACCAGTTCTGAGCGCAACACTGTGCTAGCGTTCATTGATGAAGCAAGCCAATGCAGGTGTTTTTCTAGACGCGTGCCAATGAAGGTAACCAGTTATCAGGAATGTCATGAATGCAAGAGCCCCTGTTAAACGTTTTTCTTTACTTAGTGTAGGCCTAGTTACGCCAAGGCTTTTATGCGTATAATTTTTTACACAGCAAATGTAGTAAGATGTGTTGTGGAAGAGAAGTGTGTATGATTGTATGTTTTTTTTGTTGTTGTTTAGAATAGTTCATTGTTATTTTGTTTATATTAGATAAGTTCACTCTTGTTAATAAATTTACTCAGTTCGTTATCTTTCGTCGTTGACGTGTGGTTCATTTTAAATATAAGGATTAGAGTATTTTGGATGTATTGTAGGCGAAGCTGAGATCCCATTCCCCGAGACACGTAAGTAAAGGTAAGTGTGCCCCGTGTAGTTTGTTGTTTATCCACAATATTCTTGTAACTGCTGTAAGACCATGTTTGAGCGATTTCTAATGAAGTAATTTGCCGGTGCTGTTAGAAATAGGCGATCCAGCTGGGGCAACTTTCCGGATTTACGGGTACAGTACATTACCCAAGGAGTCACTACAGGGTAGCCCTTTAATATCTCCCTAACAAAGGCTTTTTGGATCCATGTTCATATGAACTCGATGTAATGTTTTGATGTAATTGTGCAATTAAACGAAACTTAGAAAGAAGTACCATATTATACGGGATGTTGCTGAGCTAAGCCATAAGAATAACACACTGAATACAATGTGAGGCACCCATCTTGAAAATATAGAATATAATAATGAATAACTCAAAGTATTTTTAAGATACAACAATAAAAATTAGCAGTTATGTAGAATCTTGTGTCTTCCAGGTCAAAAGAACAGCGACTCCATACATTCATGATGGCGGCTGGGTGTATGCATAAGACTTGAATATCATTAAATCACTATATAATAGCAAAATTAATGTGCAATTTAGTGTGAGATGAGTACCATATAAGAACTTGCTACTATTATTCATTGGAATATCACTCTGAATATAGCATGCAGTGGCCATCTTGAAATTATAATATATACAAACATATAACTACTGGTATCTATTTTAGAGATACAATATCTCCCACAAGTCCAACCCCTCCTCCACGCGGTGGGAGACGGGCAACGGCATGAAGTAGGGGATTGCCTGTAGGGGTGAAGTACAGTGGGGACTTCGTGTGCCCCGGGACCGCTGCGGTAGCTGTGAAGGCTCTATGGGAACCCTGAAAAGTGACGGCTGACGGGGCTCTGGTGAAGCTACGATAGGCCTAGCAAGCCAGTAGTGGATATCATATTTGCTTTCAAAACAGGAACAGGCCTCGGAAAGGACGGATGCAAACGACGACGACCCGGATATGCTAATGGACTACGAGTTGGGACATTAAACATACAGACACTGACAGGAAAGGTGGAGGAGATTGTAGATGTGATGGAGAGAAGAAAACTGGATGTACTGGGCTTGGCAGAAACAAGATGGAAAGGAGAAGGTCGCAGAGAACTGAGGAAAGGGTACCGGTTGTACTGGAGTGGGAACAGTGAAGGAAGGAGCAGCGGAGTAGGAGTAGTTGTGAGAGATGGAATGAAGGAAGAGGTAAAGGGAATAAGTGACAGGATCATGAAGATCAGAGTAACTGTAAAGGGAAGAAGGGAGATAGCCCAGGTATATGCCCCTCAAGTTGGATGTACAGCTCAAGAGAAGGAAGACTTTGAGGAGGAGCTACAACAGCAGTTGAATGGGCAGAGCATCATTGTCATGGGAGATTTGAATGCACATGTAGGAAGTGAAAGGCAAGGATATGAAAATATATTGGGAGCAGAAGGATGGGGTAGCAGGAATGAAGAAGGGAGAAAGTTGCTGGATTTTTGCAAGAGAAACGGTTTAGTGGTAGGCAACTCCTGGTTCCGGAAGAAAGAAAGCCACAAGGTAACGTGGTACAGCAGTGATTTAACAAAGAAATCTTTGGTAGATTACATGCTGTACGACTGGGAAATGAAGAGAAGTGTCAGAGATATAAAGGTAATACCATCAGAGGCCTTAGATAGCGACCACAGAATACTTGTAATGAACCTGGGAGTTGTTAAGGATAGCAAGAGGACAGAGTACCAGGAAAGGAGAATCAAAGTATGGAAACTCAAGGAAAAGGAAGTCAAGGAAGAATTCCAGAAGATAATAAGGGAAAGGATGCCAACAGACAATCCTAAAACAGGGGAAGAGGAATGGAAGCAATTCAAAAACACAATGGTGGAAGCTGCAGTGGCAGTGTGTGGAAGAACAAGCAACAGAAAGCGGTGTAAAGAGACACCATGGTGGAATGAGAGAGTAAAAGAAGCTGTGGGAAGGAAGAACAAGGCTTTCAGAGTGTGGTTCCAGGAAAGAACTGATCTGGCAAGGGAAGATTATAAGATAAAGAAGAAAGAAGCAAACAAGATTGTCGCAGAGGAGAGGAAGAAGTGGATGGTAAAGTGGACAGAGATGATGGAGGAAGACAGTAGAGGAAATAAGAAAGTACTTTATGGGATGGTCAAAAGTAAGAGAAGAGGTCTGCGAGAGGATGTGGTAATGATGGACAAAAACGGAAACGAGGTACACAACAAAGAGACACTCAAGACAGTGTGGAAAGAGTACTTTGAGGATTTGCTGAATCCAAATGGTCATAGGGAGGAAGACAATGCATTGGAAGATGGAGAAGACAACACAGGAATGGAAAAGGACCTGACTTGGAGAGAACTGGAGATGGCTATAGACAAGATGAAAGGAGGAAGGGCACCGGGTGTGGATGAAGTGAGTGTTGAAATGGTGAAGGCAGCAGGGGAGTTGGGAAACAGTGGCTGTACCGTGTGATGAGGGTGATATGGAAGGAGAAAAAGACCCCAGAAGATTGGAAGAAAGGATTAATTGTCCCAATATTTAAGAAAGGAAGCAGAAAGGAGTGCAGAAATTACAGGGGAGTCACACTCATACCTCACTGTGCCAAGATATATGAAAAGATATTAGAAAGTAGAATACGAGCCGAAGTGGAGAGAAAATTGAGAGAGGAGCAGTATGGATTCAGACCTGGGAGATCAACAGTGGATCTCATATTTTCAGTGAGACAGCTCCAGGAACACCGCTATGAATTTGGAGAGGATCTGCTGATGGCCTTCCTGGACATCGAAAAGGCCTATGATAGTGTGTGTAGGGAGAAGGTTTGGGAAGCAATGGAAAACATGGGAGTGGAAAAAGAGACTGTAGGCAGAGTGAAGGAGATGTATTGTGGAAGTGTGAGTTGTGTGAAAGTTGGAGGGGAAAGAACAGACTGGTTCAGACAAATGAGTGGCCTGAAACAGGGTAGTGCGCTGTCACCCCTTCTCTTTATTGTGGTTATGGACGAGGTAATGACACGGATTGCAGGAAAGATAGGAGAAGATAAGATGAAAGCAATGGTGTTTGCAGATGATCTCATGGTCTGGGGAAACAAGGAGGAGGAAATTCAGGAGCAACTGAAGGCTTGGGAAGAAACAGTGGCAGAGTACGGATGGAAGTTCAACATCAGTAAATGTGAGATCCTGTTAACGACCAGGAAAAAGGACAGACCAATGAGTGGGATAACACTTGGAGGTGGACAGCTGAAGAAGGTGGAAAGTCTCAAGTACTTGGGAAGTCTAGTGGAGGAAAATGGGAGAAATGACAAAGAGATTACGGAACGTGGCAGACAGGCAGAAGCATTTCTGAGAAGCATTAGGAGCTTAGTGTGGAATAAAGATGTCCCACAAAAAAGCAAGGAAGTGTTATACAGAAGCTACTATATCCCGATACTGACCTATGCTTCAGAAACGTGGACAATGAAGAAAAGAGACATAAGCAGAATACAGGCAGGTGAAATGAAGTTCCTGCGAAGTAGGATCGGAGTAACAAGAAGAGACAGGTTGAGGAATGAAAAGGTCAGGGAAATGGTGAAAGAGGAGCCCTTGCAAGGTAGGATTGAGACGTCAAGACTGAGGTGGTATGGACACTTAAAGAGAAGGGATGAGAAGAGGATTCCCAAGAGGATACATGAGATGCAGATGCAGAAGAAACGACCAAGGGGAAGACCAAGAGATAGATGGCTGAAAGGAGTGGAGGAATGTGTCAAGAAGAGAGGCGAGGACTGGACCAGAGTGACAGCGGAGAGGTGGTGGGAAGAAAGGACTAAGTGGCGAGGCTTATGTTCCAAACAGACCCAGCCTGGGGCTGGAAACTGTACAAGATGATGATGATGATGAATATCTCAAATCAGCATTAATATAGAATTGTATATGGGCTTTGTATGCCAAAGGCAAAAGAACACCCCCGCCATACATTCAAGATGGTGCCTGAGCATACTATTAAAACATCAAAATGAATAACTACTGTGGGATGCAATTAGCACAAAATTTGTGAGAGAGGTGTATCATATAAGGGACATTGCAAGACTATCACTCTGCATATAGCACGCAGGTGCCATCTTGCCAACATATTAACAAGCCATTATTTATTACAGATACAATGACGAAACACTGCAAATATGTAGTCTCACATAAAAGGCTTTCTTTACAGAAGGTGCAAGATAAACAATTTCATACACTCAAGATGGTGTATGGGGATACTTTTCTAATGTTTCAATCAATTCCTCTGGATGAAAAAGCGGATACTATTCTTAATGTTCATTACAAGAACATTCTATCATACTCCTTGATAAGGATGAAGAGTTATACATTTAGGAGAAAGTAGGCTATATCTTTACCGAACATCTTGCTTTTTGTGTGTTTTTCCCCTATCTTAACAAATTGTAATTGGCTGGAGGATTTCAATGAAACTTGTAAGGACTTGCTACTACCCCGTCTGACCTCGACATGCCTTTCAAAAAATGTCAATGAGACCTGAAAGGCGCAAAACTAACATGGTGGCCACACAAAGTTCAAATATTTAAATGGACTTATCTCGCGACTTATTCATCTGAATGCTGTGAAACGGTAAGTTTTATTTGAAGCTTAATATATTGTTGTTGTTGTCTAATATACTGTAATTCAATTGTTCTGAGAAATTCAAGATGGTGGCTATGCAAAATTTCAAAATCACTTTTTTATTTCTTGTGTCCTATTCAAGCAATCCAAGTGACACTTTGTATAATGAACCGCTGCTATAATATTTATTGGTATACAACTGTATGGCCTACATATAAAACAATCCAACATGGCAGCTTCACCAAATATTTCATCTGTTCGCAATATCTCTGAAACTATTACAGCAAATGGAAATTTTGTATGGTGAGTAAGTATATGTGACTTTCCGAAACCTGATAAACACAAAAACAGTATGGCGGTTACACAAAATTAAAATATTAAAAATGAGTATTTTAGTAATCTAATAATCTGAGCCCGGTACGAATCTTTATAGAGCTGAATATATTGGTTTATTAGTTAATTACGGTTGCTTTAAGGGGTCAAACAACGAGGTCATCAGCTCCTCATCTAATTTTGTTGAATTGTTCTCCAAAAATTTAGGTGGTGGAAGTGAAAAAGTTCAATTTTTTTGTAATTTCTTGTACCCTTTTCAAGCGATTGAATGGAAAGTTGGTATAATAAACCACCATAATACCGGGTCATCAATTTAAGTCTCCCCTCCGATACCAATCAAGGTTCGGGAAGCTCTCGCACTGACATCCGCTCACTGACTCAACTAGCACTTCACAATCTTATGACACCGGAGATACTGACAACTTATTGCGACATTGCCAGGCTCAGCGAGCACGTTCATTGGGGAGATAAGGCTGCGCCTGCCAAGGTCACTTTTACGGACCTAGCAGTGCGTACAGGGGGAATTTAAAATGATGGCCCTGTATTTATTTACTGGTGCATAACTGAAGTTTACATTTTTACCAATCGAACATGGCAGTTGCGTGAAATATTTTACCAGTGCTCAATATCTCCAGGGCTTTGGAATAGCAGCTACAAATCGTGGAAGGCAGAAGAGCATCTGTCTGGCCTGAGTACTACGGCACCGAAGCCATGACGAATCGGGCATGGACGGCTGCGAACTACGAGATGCAGCACGTCGTAACTAGACTGTCTACACATGGCTTCCAACATCTAATATGCCAAAACAAGAATTACCATGACCCAATGCCAGCGTGTGTATGTGAATTATGCAACCAAATCTGTGAAAGATACCACGTAGAACTGTGTACAAAAAGACTGAGCTGAATAAGTGAATACGCAAAAATGTGAAAATGTTATATGTACTGTAATCTTACATGGCTATCTAGCTGCAATTATTCAAGTAATTTTTCCAAAGCTATTGTATCCATCCTACTGAAATATTGCATGATGGTCGGGGACCATTAAGTACACACATTACTTTTCAAGACCTGAGAGGCACAAAAACTACATGGCAGTTGCACAAATTTAAAATTAGTTTTTTTTTGGAGTTTTAATCATCTGAGTGCAGTGAAATTTAATTTTAAGTTAATAATATAATAATATCGTATGGTCTCGGGTGCCGGGTGCAAGCTTTGTTATTTGACACCCAGAGGGCAGCTTGCATATCGAATTTTGTTGTTCCTTGGAGCGCTATGAAAGTCAAGGGGGTTAGATATCTAAGTTCCTTGACATAATAGCATGTTCAATTGTTTTTATAAATTCAAGATGGCAGTAGCATAGTATATTAATCAATCAGTATGGACACTTAGGGCCTTCAGCATCGATTTTTCTCATCATGGTTTTGAAATGACTGCAACCCGAAAGCAGGGCATGCACGCATAGGTGTTAGTTGATCTTATGACTCTGAGAGAGCAGATTGTCAATTTTGTTTACATTTTTAAGAACATAGTTGGAGATTATTGAAAATATGCAACATAATGCAATTTTAATCAGTAACAAGATGTTCAGTTAAGAACATATAACCTACTTTCTCCTAAATGCATGGTTATAGTTATAACTCTTTGTCCTTTTCAAGGAGTATAATTGAATGTTGGTTGTAGTAGCTTGTTGAAATACAACATGCTATATGTATATTATACGTTGATTGATTGAATCCTCACCAGAATTATATATACAGACACTAATAAAACCATCACAATAACACAGGCTATCAGACAGAATTCAACACTCATCCAAGTACACGGGGCTAAATGACCATGATATCCATGCATCTCAAATGAAACAACAACAACAACAACAGCTTCCTATGCAAATCCTTCCTCGTATTAAAGTACTCACACTAGTAGGCCTACAGACATCACAGGTTAATAGGTAACTTCTACACACACCCAAGTACACGGGGCTACAAGATCATGATGCCGCAAAGCCCCTAAATAATCAACAACAACAATAGACTCTACCGCGGTTCAAAGACAACGAATTTTAATCGCTGTAGTCGAGTGTTGAAAAATGTGGTGTTATAAGTATATACTGTATAATATTTTCGATTGCAAATACACACTCTATATGCTTAACATTATAAGGTGTGAGTAGTTACAAAAAAAATAAAAAAAAAATGAACTTGATGGGATTTGATCCACGAACCTCCAGACTGTGAGTCCAGGTAGCTACCGCTACGCCATACATGCACTATGCTAATACTTGGTTACTAGCTGGTTTAGTATAACTGCTTAATTTTTTGTGTTGCAATCAACGATTTCATTAGCGTTTTCTGCCGTTTCTGTAAACCATTTATGTATTATTTTGTTAAGTACGGTACATTCCTAAAAGGATATAAACATACGAAGTTACGGATATATATGGATTCACAAGCAAACAATACCGGTACCTGCAATTTTAATCCAACGTGACGGCACGGACAAGCACGATATGGCACGTTCAGCCTGAACTGTTAGTCACTACTGCGGTTACATATTCTATTTTAAAATGCTAATATCCTACCGGTCACCTCCATGAGGACAGTTTAAACCTCCCTATCTTTGATGAGTGTATTTGGTAAGGCCTTGTTGAATCGTAAGTTACGGTTAGGCTAATACTTGCATGATTCATACAATCGCCATGTTGAAACTATTTGGCTGATGACCTTGTAGTTTAGGCAAAAGACGCTGCCCACAATAAAGTATATCGCTGCAAAATTTGGTAGATATTGGATGATTAGGTCAGTCGTAATTTGATTTAAGCTCAGAACATTTGGATGGGCACCATTTCTTTATTGTTAGGATGGCGGCGATATACAACATGATACTGAGTTGTCCCTTGCTAACCCTAGCTCTGTACCAAAGGTGGTTCGATTTGGTTTCATTGAGTTTGAATTGATAGGGGGGATCTATTTACTCACTTACATGGCCGCCATCTTCAAACTATTGGGCTGATGACCTTGTAGTTTGGTCAAAGACGCTTCCCACATGAAGGTATGTTGTTGCAAAATATGGTAGAGATCAGATGATTAGGTTAGTTGTAATTTGATTTAATCTTAGAACATTTGGATGGCCGCCATTACGTTTCTGTCAAGATGGCGCCAATATAAAACATGACACTGACACTGAGGAGGCTTTGATTTTGGTTTTAATATTTATAAATAATGGTGGCCAACACAACGAAATGGGAAGACACAGAGCCATCTCTGAAAAACTTAACAGACAGCTTTGGAAAGCCTCGATGTAAGCAGAATGAGGTTAGTATCGTGGAACATCGAGGTCATCTGCCCTAATTTTATAGTGTAGCTACCTCTGTACCAAATTTCGTTCAATTCGGTTTCACCGTGTTTGATTTGATATGGGGGGGGGGGGGGGGGGGCAGACATACCAAATCCCACACATTACACAGACAGATACACAATTGTTTGGCCCTGTGTAGATCTCATAAGTCTACTTTCATTTTTTTGCAAAAATCAATAGTAGGCTAAAAATGTGTGATTCATGTTAAATAAAATAAACACAACACCGCAAGTGGTGCTACCAAGCAGGCTAGATATGAAGTCACACGTATATGGTATGGGATTTGTCATTTGTTTTTCTAAATTCTGTTCTTCCAATTTTAGCCAAGTGTCCATACTGATGGATCCACTGTGGCAGTGTTGAAAAATTTAAATTTCTCGCATACTATTCAACTGAATAATGAATAATAATCTATATCCACTGCCTCTGTATTCTCTAGTTTACATTTCATAATTAACAAAGCTGTGCATTTGACTATACTTAAAATTAAATCCTGTGACTTGTTACAGTAAAATACCAACTATCTCTATGGTAGGAGTCATAGTTAACTGATACTAAATGTAATATATTCTAGCATGTTATGTTTTATTGTAGCGGTGATGATTATTGTTTCAAGGGGTGGAACAACAAGGTCATCTGCCCCAATTTTATAGTGTACGGTAGCTATCATAGGTCATAAGTTACATATGTTAATTTCTGAAAAGGATGTTCTATTGAATCAATCTTTGGGAAAGTTTATAAACTACTTATATTACCATGAAATAAATATTCTGGTACATCAATTCTAAATGTTGCATTCATGTATTGTAAATAGCATCTGATTACGTGTCTTTGGATGCATGTTTTCCAAGGGGCCTCTGGAGACGTGCTAATGTGAGTTATATTGACCAACAATGAAGCCTTGAGTTTATGACAGGGCAAGCACTAGAGCTCGAGTCAGCCGGGAAGGCGGTGCGCAGAACACAACGCTACCATTACATCATGCCTCACTTCCATCCCACCAATCAAGTTCAGCCTGTCTTGAGAATGTGAGCTAGTGTGTTGTCAGGAAAGCAAAGTGATTATATCGTAATATTTAAAGATCCAGTGGAAGCGATTGTGTACATTTTGAGTGCTATGAAAGCAGAGGGAAGTAAATGATAGGTTGTGCACAAGCAAGTCCAAGAAATAGTTTACAAAGTGCACGAATACTTTAAAAGTGTAAAGCAGTGTGAAACAGATGGGCTCGATGAGATAAGCAGCGGTGTTGCCACACCGCAGGAACTCACGGCACCAGCTTGCTGTGTGGGGACTCGGACCTGGTGGACCTGTTACAACAGTGGATTATGTATCTCTGTCTCTCTATGCGCAGTTCCCAGAGAGCCGGCCAACTTCCCGGCTGACCCGAGCTCTAGTAGCACGGTAGGCCTAGTTTGCTATCTTAAATTAATATTTTTATGTTTGTTGTCTAAAATGGCTAAAATGTTTGGATATTGATTTTGTTATTATATTGCCCTATACTTCATCACAGTGCAAGTTATGTAGGCCTCCAGAAGCTTTTTAGTCCATCACATGGAAATTCATTTCATTGGTACAGTGGTCAAGTTGCTTGTCTCTCACCAAGGGTTCGATTCCCGGTCAATGCATGTGAGATTTTCAAAATTAAATATCACGTCCTGTAGTTCGGATTCCACGTAAAAATAGAGGTCCCGTGGTGAATAATCGCGAGATTAACGGCCACGTAAAACTGCAAGCTTCTTTTAAAAAAGACCGGTAACATATATGAACATAGACTCTTTAGTTCATTGCGGAACAATATTTTGATAATATGTAATTGCGTTTACCTACGCGCGGAATCACTTTGAAAAATACCGCGCTCCATTTAAAGGGATACCACGGGAAAGCTTGTGGATTGCCAACTGCAGCAACAAGTCACCATACAGTATTTGCAATCTTTTTAATTTATATTTTGGCACAAAATGTAAGTAATTTAATGATTAAATAGGGACTAAGTTACTTATTGAAGACCTTTCAGCGATTGAAATGTGCTTCTTTATATGACACGAGAGTTTTCAACAACTATCTATAGATCATAGATAGATATTTTCATAAAATAAAGTTGGCTATTGGTGGTCATAAACATGGTCATAAACATTCGGTTTTGACAAGTGCGTGCAAGTAGTGGAATGTTCAAAATATGTGCACGTGGGCCAGAATCGACTCCCCGCGACTGCCCGTGATTAGTCGAGGAGGCTTTGATTTTGGTTTTAATAATATTTATAAATAATGGTGCCCAACACAACGAAATGGGAAGACACAGAGCCATCTCTGAAAAACTTAACAGACAGCTTTGGAAAGCCTCGAAGCAAGCAGAATGAGGTTAGTATCGTTTAGTGTTTTACATTAACTAGTAAGGAAATTAATATTATGCCTTTTGTTTACAATCCCAATGGTTAATTTATTGTTTGTCTTATTTCACCTACATATTTAGTTGCTGTTGTTGCTTATTTTAGGGACTTGGCGACATCATGGTCGTGTAGTCCCTTGTACTTGGGTGTGTGGAATTTGCTTGATGACCTGTTTTATTGTGTTGGCTTATATTTTGTGTGTATTTGTAAATGGGGGGGATAGGATTGGGAAGGAGGTGGCCTTGGCCTTAAGCTTTGAATCATCCCAGAGTAGAAGTGGGAAACCCGCTTCTATGATAGCTGAGTTGGGAATCGACCCTCCTCCTCTCAGTTTTGCCTCACAAGGCTGAATGTTCCAGTCCTCACACCAGAAATAAAATTAGAATTTAAATTGAGCCCGGACCTCCGGGACGACAGCCAAGAATGCTAGCCACCACCCCACGAGGTGGTCTTACATATTTAAATAGCCTATGTATATTTCATGTGTTAAAAATCTGAATTTGTTTTCAAATTAGAATTGAACTGAAAATGCTTGTCAACCCTGTGATTCGAACTCGAATCATACTTTTTCCAAGTAGGCCTACCATACCAGAGAGGTGAACACTGACTGTGCCACATTATAACAGGTGGTTTTGTACATGGATAGCCTACATTTCTCACTAATTCACTCTTTTGAAATACAGAGTATAACTTAGTTGGTGCTGCATACTAAGTTGTTGTTGGATGCTACCGGATTCGCCACAATAATAAGTTCCATGGTTAGACTATGAAGGCCGGTGGCTGGGATGGTGCTCTCTCTCCAGCTAGGTTCCTATGACTCCCTTTTCTTAAAAAAATTGTCTGTCTCTTTCCAACCCTTGGTTGATTTGGTGTGAAGATGTCCTGACACTGCACCATACATGTCAAAGATTGAGGACTTTCCTCTGCTCTTACTTAGTGTGCTGACATCTATTGGTATTATATGCAATCTCTACAGGTAACTATTTTTGCAGTAGTGGTCTTCAATGGGCCAGGCATGAGCCTGTGACAAGAGTGGTTGCTGCAATATAGGCAGAGCAAGGAGCTTGCAGTGGAGGGGTTAATTTTGGGCCTGAGCCTCCTGTTCCAAGCTAAAGAGTCAAATTTTATCCAACTACAGTGCAATGAGCAATGGTTTGATAATAATAGTACTATTATTGATGCCCTAGGGGCTTGCAAAAAACATCGGTCCACGTGACTTGGCAAGATTACTAGTCAAAAGCTTGGAATGTTGCTCTATGATCCTTCTTTGAAACAATTGCCAGTAATTAGGTAACTAGGCTATGAATATTTTTCTGAGGGTGGATGACTGAATAATTATATACAAATCCAATTGAGGACAAGCAGAAACCATGACAGAGCAAAGTATTACTTTATTATATTGCTGGTGCACAACCTCGTGAGGACAATTGAGTAGCTGTCTGACAGTGAGACAGGTTACAAAAACCAAGATTAATGACCGAGGGGACCTAACACGCTAACTATGTGTTACCCTCCCCAATCTGCAGGCCAAATGCATTCCAATCATACAGAATAATTATTCCTTTCCAGTACAAGCGACTTCAACTCCCAACAATGACTATCAACAAGTCACAAGTACAGATCCTCCCCTCGCTGGCCTGGAACTTAGTGAACAGTATTTCTCTCATGCACAGCTCTATGAAGCCTGTCTAGAATAATAATGCCCAATAACCTTTTTAAACATGTTCCGCAGAGAAAGACCACCAATGTTGTCTGCAAGGAGGCACTTGACTGAAAGGGCTAACATACTGTATTTTCTTCAAATGCAGTATACCACAACTGACCCTTCTACAATGAGTACAACAACTAGTCTTATATAATTGTGGATTAAGTAAAAGTTTCTCTTTAATGTTTCAGTTTCTGCAGACTCTGGGTGCTCCTCACATAGAGTCTTTTAACTATGCCATGAAAGATGGTTTGCCTTTGGCAATAGCAGACCTTGATCCAGTGGAATTTTTGACCCATAATGGAGACCTTGTGGTTTTAAAAGTTCATGTAAGTATTAGATTTGCAGATTTTTTTTTTCTAGTTGAAACTTGTAAAGACAGTGTTGTGAGCATATACAAATACTGTAGACATTGCTGTATTGCCAACATTGTATAATGTACTCAACAGTAGTAATTGTTGAAATATGTGACCATGGTTTGTGTTGGTCACACTGTTAATTATAAACCTGGTCCATAGAGATATGATTCTCTTTTGTTTTTGGTAATGGTGTGTATAAAAGAATGTTGTATCACCTTGTTCGTTCAGTTCTGTTGTAGTAAATGTCAAGTACATTAAACGTGTGTTCCATTTCAATTGCCTGTGTGCCTCGTAATCCTTTAGGTTATGGGCCCAGCCACGAATCCACCGTGCGAATATAAAGTGCGTATGATAGACTGCTCGTTATATGAACTGTGAATTTCGTTACGTATCGAAATCAACATGTCTGCAACCAGCACCTCGTTACCGGCTATAGATAAGCTGCGAGGTAGTCTAAATTACGTGGATTGGCGATTCGAGATGGAAAACGTCCTAAGACTTGAAGATCTGTGGAGCTGTATAGTTGGCTACCCGGATGGAGATACTACAACATCTGCGAAGAAAGCAAAAGACGAAAGTCTGGCTAGGGCCAGACTTAACCTCATGGTGGATAAATCAATTTTCCCAATCGTCATGCCTTGTAAGACCGCGAAGGAAGTCTGGGAAGCTCTTGAAAAGGCCTACTCAGATAAAGGAGTGAATCGGCGGATCGTCATCTTGAAGAAATTGTGCAAAGTTAAGTTAAAGCACTACAAGACGATGGAAGAGTATGTTAGTGAGGTTATGGGACTTGCTCAGCAACTTGCGTCTATGAATAAGGCACTGGACGACGAGTTTGTGGCAGCTCTTATGCTGAAAGGTCTACCAGATGAGTTTCAGCCTATGATTATGGCTCTGGAAAGTTCCGGAACAGACCTTACTGCAGACACAGTCCGAACCAAGTTGCTACAAGATACTACTTGGAGTGGGAAAAGTACTTCCAAGCCATCCAAGGATTCTGTTCTGTTTTCACGAGAAGACAAGACGAAGAAGAAGCCGTACTGCTGGAAATGCAAGAAGCCAGGACACTGGAAGCGGGATTGCAGGAAAGAGGAGATGCAGAGCTCAACTCAACAGAAGTCGAAGAAAGACAAGATGATGCTGGCGACCGATGGACAGGCATTAAGTGCAAGGGCCTCTACAGGGGCCTGGTTCGTTGACTCTGGTGCTACTAAACATATGAGTTCAAGCAAGACTGCGATGGTGAACTTCACTGCTGGTCCTAATCTGGAGATCAGTACAGCAAACAATCAAAAATTGTATGGCCAAGGATCTGGTAATGTAACTGTTCAATTAGAAAATGGTATTTCACAAACCTTGTCCAATGTAGAATATGTTCCTGGTCTCACTGCTAATCTTTTATCTGTGTCTGCTGCTACTCAAAAGGGTTATGCTGTGGTATTCACCGACAATACTTGTGAAGTTTATGATAGTGAAAACTTTGTTGCTACAGGTAATGTAGCACTGACTGCGAGTAATGTGGGGGGTGTTTACCAAGTCAATGCTCTCAGTGATCAAGCTAATATTTGTACGGAGGACTCAGAATATTTATGGCATAAACGACTAGGCCATCTTAACAACCACAGCATGAAGTTGTTAAGAGATAGTCTCACTCATGGAATTAATTTCTCAGATAATGGTTTTAAAAACTGTTTTTCATGTGCTGAAGGTAAACAAGCTAGACAACCATTTAAGTCAAGTAAGAGTAAAACTGTATGTAAAAATAAGCTAGATCTTATTCATTCAGACTTATGTGGGCCTATGCCAGTTCCATCTTGGAGCAATGCTCGCTATTTCTTGACCTTCATTGATGATCATTCTAGAAAGGTTTTTGTGTATTTCCTTGCAAAGAAAAGTGATGTTTTGGATTGCTTTATTGATTTCAAGGCACAGGTTGAGAATCAGTGTGAAAGATCTATTAAGGTCCTACGCACTGATAATGGTGGTGAATTTTGTAGCAAAGCCTTTGAGAGGCTACTTAAATCAGAAGGTATTCAGCATCAAACTACAACTAGCTATTCTCCACAGCAGAATGGTGTAGCTGAACGCATGAATAGAACATTGCTTGATAAATGTAGAGCCATGATGATCGAGTCTAAAGTAGATAAACGCATGTGGGCTGAAGCAATAAATACAGCAGCCTCTCTTGTAAACAGGTCCCCAACCAGAAAAATTCCAGGTAAAGTTCCAGAGGAGATCTGGACTGGTAACAAGGTCAATATGGAGCATCTAAGAATTTTTGGTTGTGTAGCACAAGTTCATGTCCCTGATCAAAGGAGAAACAAGTTGGATCCTAAAAGTGAAAAACACATTTTCTGTGGTTATTGTGAGGACAGTAAAGCCTATAGATTCATGCATCCTGTTACTCATCAACTTGTTAAGTCCAGGGATGCACAGTTCTTTGAAGATGTGTTCCAGGAGGTGTCTGATGTGTCTCCAGGTAATGTTGGTCCATCCTTGCAGATTAATGAACCTGCAATGTTGCAGATCTCAGTTCCCACTGACAGTGAGGCAGAACCCGACAACTCAGGGGATGGGGCAGAGTGCATTTCGGAACTTGAAAGCGTATCGCCCATTAGCAGTGCTGGTGTGGCTGAGACTGTTGACTCAGCTGATTTAAGCTATGTCCCTAGTGGAACAGATTCAGACTGCAGTGATTCTGTGGGCTCTGCCACCATCGTCAATGAGCCAATGGAGGGGGATGCCGAAGGTAATCAAAGGTATCCTAGGCGCCAACAAAAGCCTGTAGACATGTCAGACTATGTGACATACTTCACTCTCACTGATGACTCTGAACCTAGCACAGTTAAGGAGGCACTGTCCATGCCTGATAGGGTTAAGTGGGAGCAGGCTATGAAAAGAGAAATGGAGATACTTCAGTTAAATGACACATGGGATCTAGTTGATAAACCCCAGGGCAAGAATGTTGTCAGTAGTAAGTGGGTTTTCAAAGTAAAAAGAGACTCTAATGGTAACATTCAAAGGTATAAAGCCAGACTTGTGGCCAGGGGCTTCACCCAAAGGTACGGAGTAGATTTTACAGAAACTTTCTCTCCTGTTGTTCGACACAGCACGTTAAGGATGCTGCTTGCCTTGGCTGTCCAAACAGATCTGAAGGTGGTACATTGGGATGCTGAATCTGCTTTCCTCAATGGAAAGTTAGATGAAGAGATCTACATGTATCAGCCAGAAAGTTTTGTCAAGAGAGGTTCAGAGCATAAAGTTTGCAAGTTAAAAAAATCTATTTATGGCTTAAAACAATCTTCTCGTTTGTGGAATGAGCGAGCTCACTCTGTTCTTGTCAAATTGGGTTACAAAAATTGTGCTGATGAACCCTGTGTGTACTTTAAGAAACAAGCCCAAGGTATGGTAATTATTGCATTATATGTGGATGATTTCATTGTGGCTTATAATGATGAGTCTGAGATCAAGTCATTGAAGACCTGTATTGATAAAGAATTTAAGGTACGAGATCTTGGGCCAATTTCTTATATTTTAGGTATTAAAGTAAGGCAAGATAAGAATGGTACAATGTATCTTAGCCAAGAGCAGTACATCAGTGAGATTGCAAAGAAATATGGTATGCACGATGCACGTCCCATTGGTACTCCCTTGGAAACCAAACCAAATCTTGGTGTTTCTGATACAGAAACTAGTGATCTTCCTTATAGAGAACTCATAGGTTCGCTCATGTATTTAAGTGTTTGCACGCGTCCAGATATAAGCTATGCGATATCATATCTCAGTCAATTTAATCATTGTTACAATGAATCTCACTGGTCTGCTGCAAAGCGAGTGCTGCGTTATTTAAATTGCACAAAAGACTTGTCACTTAAGTATGTCAGGAATGGAGGTCAATTCATGGGATTTGTTGATGCTGACTGGGCTAATGATAGCAATGACCGAAAATCATACAGTGGTTTTGTGTTCAAAATGGCAGGTGGTGCTGTATCATGGGGGGCTCAAAAGCAAAAATGCATTTCCTTATCATCTACTGAAGCAGAATATGTTGCACTGAGTGAAGGTGTAAGAGAAGCTGTTTGGTTGAAACGTGTTTTGTCTAACTTTATAGATCTCAAGTCACCCATCATATTATTGAGTGATAGTCAATCAGCTCAAAAACTGGCAAAAAATCCAGTCCACCATAATAGGACCAAACATATTGACACTAAATATCACTATGTTAGAGATGCTTTGGATTCTAAAGCCATATGCATCAAATATGAGGAGACTTCAAAAATGTGTGCAGACATCCTAACAAAGCCTCTTCCTAAGCCTAAGCATATTTATTTTTGTAAAGACTTGGGTCTTGAGTCATGTCCTCTACTCCCACAGGTTTAAGGAGGTGTGTTGAAATATGTGACCATGGTTTGTGTTGGTCACACTGTTAATTATAAACCTGGTCCATAGAGATATGATTCTCTTTTGTTTTTGGTAATGGTGTGTATAAAAGAATGTTGTATCACCTTGTTCGTTCAGTTCTGTTGTAGTAAATGTCAAGTACATTAAACGTGTGTTCCATTTCAATTGCCTGTGTGCCTCGTAATCCTTTAGTAATTAAGCCAGTTTAGTATATTCCTCATAACTGTGCCAATAATTTGACAAATTTTGTTTGAAGTTTAGGTACAGTACTGAAACAAAAGTTTGGTGCTTTTCAGTCGGTCAACACGATTGTACCCTAATGAGATGGGTTTATTCCCTAATCCTGAAAAAAAATTACATGAGATTAATAAATAGCCTACATATACTTTTTTTGAGGATTAGGGAATAACCCATTTCATTTGGGTACAATCATGTTGACTGACTGAAAAGCACCAAACTTTTGTTTACTAAGGCAACACTGAAAAATGGCTTCAAACACCATAACATTTAGGTACTGATATTAGATATTTTCTTTTAGGAGGCATGTTTACTGCCCAGCAAAGTTCCCCCGGGAACAGTAGGTGCAAAGAATCCAAAGATATACCCATCTGAATGCCGTCAGCGTGGTGGAACATACAAGGGTCGTTTTGTTGCACGCATCTCCTGGTCAGTTAACGCTAATGACCCTGTATTCGAGGAGAAGGACTTAGGGGAGATACCTATAATGGTGAAGGTATGTTCAATTTAATTTAAGAAGGCATATTGCACAATTTGCAATTTTTTTATAAGACGTGGGAGAGGAGTGATCTTTCTGGTGACTGCTAATGAAGAGAAGAGAGAGGCTATAGAACACATACAGTACTAAGACACCCAGGAATAGCAAACTTAGTTATGCAAGGAAGGGTCGAGGACAAAAACTGGAGGGGTAGACCAAGGTTAGAATATGTTAAACAGATTGTCTCGGATGTAGGGTGTGGTAGCTATGCAGAGATGAAACGATTAGCTCAGGACAGAGAGACATGGAGCGTGGCACTCTATGGAAGTGAATCTTGGACTATTGGTGCAGCAGAAAAGAGGAGAAATGAAGCGCTCGAAATGTGGTGTTACAGGAGAATGATGAAGATCAGATCGGTAGATAGGGTTACAAACGAAGAGGTATTAAGACTAGTGGGAGAGGAGAGATGTTTCTGGCGACTGCTAATGAAGAGGAGAGATAGGTTGGTAGGACACATACTAAGACACCCAGGAATAGCAGGCTTAGTTATGGAAGGAAGGGTCAAGGACAAAAACTGTAGGGGTAGACCAAGGTTAGATTATGTTAAACAGATTGTCTCGGATGTAGGGTGTGGTAGCTATGCAGAGATGAAACGATTAGCTTAGGACAGGGAGACATGGAAAGCTGCATCAAACCAGTCAAAAGACTGAAGACTCGAACAACAACAGGGAGACATGGACAGCTGTATCAAACCAGTCAAAACACTGAAGACTCATACAAGATTTTTCAAATCGATGGTTTGCAAGCATAATTTACTGAAAATATTCAGTATTTTCAATTTATTTTTAAAACACAATTTTGTATTTTCAAGAATTCAGTTATTGTATTTTGAATTGTGTATTAAAAATACATTTTGTGAGCATTTTGCCCAACTCTGACGGTAATTAAGAGTGAGCATTTTTCTGTAACTTCCGTGTGTTTATAGTCTAACAGGTGCCACTTAGATAAGATGACTCCTCAAGAACTGATCGAGAGAGGTGAGCATGCAGATGAGTGGGGAGGCTATTTTATTCTTGGAGGACATGAAAGACTGATTCGAATGTTGATCCTCACACGGAGGAACTATCCTGTTGCAATATGCCGATCATCGTGGCAGCAGCGAGGTCAGAAGTTTTCTGACAAAGGAGTGTTCATAAGATGTGTTAAAGAAGATCAAACATCTGTTGTAAGTAAAGTTTTTTTTCTTATTTTCCTTTCTTTACTTAATGATAGAATATTAATGATGTTGATCCTTTTCTAGTTAGTATTCCTCGCCGCTAGATAGGGGCTTCATTCATTCCATTCCTGACCCGGTCGGAGACTGGAAGCAGGCTCTGGATTTTCATTTCATTTCATTTCATTTCATTGCGTACTGTTCAAAACACTTCTCAATTAGAAAACTCTCTTGTTCATACGAGTACTGTATTCACTCTTTTCTGTATTGATGGTGATATCTGTGTAACTTGTACCCCTAAATCCTTCTGATTCTAATTGGAAATGACTCCTGAGAGTATTTTGACTAAGTTTTAATGAAAAGATTGTATATTGGCTTTCACGGCCAGTGAAATAAAACTCAGCATTTTTCTAGGTTTACATGCATTTCATCGACTATGAAAAAGCCTTTGATAGAGTGCAACATGTGAAATTGGTGGATGTCTTGAGGAAAATTGGCCTTGACATGAAGGACATTTGTTTTGTTGCCAACCTTTGTTGGAACCAGAAAGCCATGGTTAGGACTGATGACAGGCTGTCCGATGAAGTCCAGATTGGATGTTGTCTTCGACAATGATGTGTCCTACTCTCCCTTCTACTTTCCATCATTGGAGGAAAGTGCAGATGATCTGCAAATTCTTCTAGAGAAAATTAACACTACTTGTTGTAATTGGGAATTCTGAATGAACATAAAGGTTGGTTGGTTCCTCAGTTTAGGGGCTGCGACAAACGTGGCCATGTAGCCCCGTGTACTTTTGGTGAGTGTAGAATCTGTCTGATCATCATCATCATCTTGCACAGTTTCCAGCCACTGGCCGGGTCTGTTTGGAACACAAGCCTCTCCAACGTCTTCTGTCTTCCCACCATCTCTCAGCCTCCACTCTTGTCCAGTCTTCTCCTCTCTTCTTCACGCTTTCTTCCACCCTCTTCAGCCACCTGTCTCTCGGTCTTCCTCTGGGTCTCTTTCCTTCCCACTTCGTCTCGTGTATCCTCCTGGGTATCCTCTTCTCCTCCATTCGTTTTACATGTCCATACCATCTAAGTCTAGATTTCTCTATACCATCCTGTAATTTTTCCTCCTTCTCTGGTCCTCTCATTTCTTATTCTGTCCATCTTTGTAGCTCCAATACTGCTTCTCAAGAACCTCATCTCACTGGTGTGTATTTTGCTCTTCTCCCTTCCTTTCATAACCCAGGTCTCCGAGGCATACGTCAGGATAGGGACATAGTACGTCCGATTTATGATCTTTTTGCTGTTTTGAGGGACATCCTTGCTGCATAACATGCTTCTCACACTCCTCCGGAATGCTTCTGCCTGTCTCCCCGGCTCATTTATTTCTCTATCGTTTCTTCCATTATCTTGTATCAGGCTTCCCAGATACTTGAAACTCTCCACTTTCCTCAGCTGTTCCCCACCAATTGTTATTCCCGTTGGGGTTCTTTCCTTCTTCCTTGTTGTGATCACCATCTCACTCTTATTTGTGCTAAATTTCGTCCCATATCCTTGTATTATTCCTTCCCACACGTCCAACTGTTCCTGTACCTCCTACTCCTTGTTTCCCCAAATCATCAAATCATCTGCAAACACCATTGCTTTCATCTTTCCTTCCCCAATTACTTGTGCCACTCGGGTCATTATGTCATCCATCACCACAATGAAAAGTAACGGTGACAGTGCACTTCCTTGTTTCAGGCCGTTTCTCTGTTCCAACCAGTCCGATCTCTCTCCTCCCACTTTCACACAGCTCACGCTTCCCTTGTACATCTCCTTTATCCTTCTTATAGTCCATTTTTCTACTCCTCTATCCTCCAGGGACTTCCATACTTTGTTTCTGCATACACTGTCATATGCTTTCTCAATGTCCAGGAAGGCCATCAGTAGATCTGTTCCATACTCATAGTGCTGTTCTTGTAACTGCCTTACAGCAAAAATTAAATCCACTGTGGACCTTCCTGCTCTGAAGCCATGTTGTTCTTCCCTCATCCCTCCTTCTATCCTTATCCTAATTCTCCTTTCCAAAACTTTCTCAAACATCTTTGCACAATGACTCATCAGTGTTATTCCCCGATAGTTTCTGCATTCTGTTCTACTACCTTTCTTGAAGATCGGGACAATTATTCCCTTTTTCCAGTCATCTGGGGTCTTCCTTTCCTTCCATGCTGTCTTCATCGCTCTGTACAACCATTGTATCCCCACCTCTCCTGCTGCTCTCACCATCTCCACACTCAACTCATCCACACCCGGAGCCTTCCCTCCTTTCATCTTCCTCACTGCATCTTCCACTTCTTTCTATGTTAAGTCCTTTTCTGTTTGCAGTCCATCTTCCTCTTCCCCGATTTCTTCCTCCTCGCCGTGGTTTCCATTTGGGTTCAGAAGTTCTTCAAAATATTCTTTCCACATTTTCTTCAGTTCTTTCCTATTTTCTATCTCTTGTCCCCTTTTGTTCACCATTCTAACATAATCTGTAGGATCCTTCCGCCTCTTATTTTTTACCATTCCATACAGGACCTTTTTTGTACCTTCACTATCCTCCTTCATCATCTTTGTCCACTCGTCCATCCACTTTCTTCTCTCCTCAGCCACTACTCTCTCTGCCTCCTTCTTTCCTGTTACTCTTCCCTCGTTTCTACCGTCCTATTTTGACATCACCTCCTAAAGGCTCTATTCTTTTCCCTTACTATATCTTTTGTCTTTTTGTCTGGCTGCGTGGCTCAGGGGTAACGTTCTCGCTTGCTGAGCCCAAGGTTGCAGGTTCGAAACCTGGCGCAGTCAGCTGGCATTTGAGGGTGTGCAAATGCGAGGGAGCCGTGTCAGTAAATTTACTGGCACGTTAAAGATCCTCTTCGGGGCGAAATTCCGGCACCCCGGCGTCTCTAAAAGCCAGGGTAGTTAAAAGGGACGTAAAACCAATAACATTATTATTGTTATTATCTTTTGTCTTCTCATTCCACTACTACTTGTCCTCCCACATACTGCTTCTGCTGCACCTATTAGTGTCTTCTTTAATCTAGCTCATTCCTCTTCCACCCCTCTTTCTTCATCTGTTGGAATTCCTTCCTTTACCATTTTGAGGTACTCGACCCTTCTATCTCCTTCTTTCAGTTTCCATATCCTTATACGTCTTTCCTGGTTATCAGTCCCTTTCTTCTCCTTACTCCCTCTCAGGATCATTACCAGCAATCGATGGTCGCTATCCAGGTTCTCCGATGGTATAACCTTGATGTCCGTGATGTTCTTATTTAATTCTTTCTCATACAGTATATAGTCGACCACCGACTTCATGGTCAAGTCATCACTGTACCATGTGATTGTGTGGCTCTCTCTTTTCTTGAACCAGGAGTTTCCAACTAGCAGGCTGTTCCTTTGGCAGAAGTCCAACAGTCTCTTTCCTTCCTCATTTCTTCTGCCCCAACCCTCTGGTCCAAGCACACTCTCATACCCTTGTCTTTCTATTCCTACATGGGCATTCAGATCCCCCATAACAATCATATTCCTTCCTACCAGCTGCTTCTGCAATTCCTCTTCAAACTCCTCCTTCTCTTCAGAGGCGCAGCCTACTTGTGGAGCATACACTTGCACAATTTCTACGGTCTCTCCCCTCAGTGCTACTTTCACTTTCATCATCCTATCACTTATTCTCTTCACTTCTGTCTGATAACCGGTGTTAATTGTGATGGCTGTATTAGTGTGAGTTATCTATAATTCAGGTAAGGACTGCAGACGATCAATTTCAAGTAGTTTCTACATTTGCTACCATCATTGACAACCAGCCGTGAATTTGGCTACTAGATGCCACCGTAACCGGCACCTAGCTGGGAACGTTGGAACTTAAGAGAGTGTTAATCAAATCTAACCTACAAATTTAGCTTCACATAATTGTAGTTAGTGGAAGGTTCTTTTACATGCCATAAATGTATGACATGGACCCGCTGGCTTTACTTCCCCTCCGAAGGAAGGCATACTGAGGGATTTTTAATGCCCTTAAGAAATCCGACGACTTCGGCCGGGTTTGTACCCGTGATCTTGGGCATAGAAACTCAGCATGCTACCTACTACGCAACCGAAGCCGCTAATGAACATAAAGGAGCCCAAGTTTATGATCATCAGCAAGCAAAGGAATATTCAGGCTATGATCAAACTGGAGAAGTAGAAATTGAACATGTTCAGCATGAAAAATACCTTGGAGTGTTTCTGAACCAAAACAGCCAAGAGATCAAGATCAGAAATAGCATGAGAGAAACACATTTGTTAAAATGAAGAGCTTGGTCTCTAATTGCAACTTAAACTTGGATCTTAGGCTGAGAATGGTTAGCGTTATTCCTAAACTGTTGTATGGTATTGAAGGGTGGACTTTAACCCAGGCCCTGTGCAAAAAAGCTGGAAGCCTTTGAAATGTGAGTGTACTGGGGAATGCCTTGCATCTCGTGGACAGAAAAGGTGTGAAATACCGAGGTGTTGGATAATACAGAGACACTGCTAACCATTAAAAGACAGAAGCTTAAATATTTTGGACACATGTTGCGGCACAACAAGTGCAGGATTCTACAACTGGTGACACAGGGAAAAATTGTTGGATTTTGGGGACGTGGCCGACAAAGAACTTCCTGGTTTAAGAATCTCATCGAGTTTTGCCAGACGACCATGGGTGATTCTTTCTGTGTGGCAGTATCCAAATCTCAAATTGCCATGATGATAGCCAACCTTTGTTAGAAGATGGCACTCCAAGAAGAATAAGAAGAAAATACTTATATATCAAACTTTGTAGGACCCCAATTATCTGGTTGGTGGATTATTATTTATTTATTTCATCTTCATTTCATTTTTTTAACAGTTCTTCAATATGAAGGCCTTGGTCAAAGAGCCAGATAGCTCCACTTTTGATCCAAAATGAGTTAGAGATTGATCATGACAGGAAAAAAAAAATCTTCCTTCGTTTGGTGTATGGACCAGACCGTTCCACAGAATAAACAAGCAACTGGAGAGTGAGGTGAGCTACCTGAGTCATGTATATGGTGGAAGAAGATGGTTGAAAGTGAAGTGCTTCAGGGTCTGCACAAGAGATGCATGCTATGATTATATGAATGTTGAACTGAAGATTTTACACTGAAGAATCTATGATTGTGAATGTTTATTGTGATCAGTTTTGATTCATTGATTCTTAAATTTTCCCCTTTTATTTGATTCAGACAGTTCGGCATGTAATAATAGTCTCTCTCAATAAATGCAGTGGTTTAAAATAAAACATAACGTTTTTATGTTTTGGTGAAGGAATCAGGTAGCTTGACTAAAATGTCCCAGTACATGTGATTTTAGTGTGATATATTTCTACTTTCAGCACAGGAAAGAATACTCCCGTTCTGTCAACATTTCAAATTTAAGATAAACAACAACAAAATTGTATTTTCTGCTTAGTTTTCTTTGATTTTCTTAAAATGAACTAGAATGTGACTGCCTGGTTCTTTCTCCAAGCCCTTCAATTGGTATAATTTAATAGGTCAATGTGTAACATGTTTATGCAAGTGAGTTGAAATTTTGATACGCTATGATTTAAACATTGATATAATGTGTTAATTTTTTGTTATTGCCTATCATACTGATTTTAAGCTGAGCTGTATGTACCATATTTTTATCATTTTTAGAAAATACAGTATAATATACTTATTCAAGATGAGGAATTTTGCAGTTCATTTTGCAATGCAAGGCTTTGCCTTTTATACATATTAATGTAGCTCCTGAATATTGTTTTGAAAATGATCTAATATTATATTGTTTTCTGTTCCTGTAGAACAATGTTGTACATTTTGTGAATGATGGTTCTGTCAAGCTTATGTTCAGCCACAAGCGAAGTCTCTACTATGTTCCGGTTGTTTTGATCCTCAAATGTCTTTCGAATGTGACAGATGAGTTTATTTTTCGTCAGTTGGTGGCTGGTTTTGAGGATGATGAATATTTCAAGGGGTAAGTGCATTGTTAGTTCTCCTTTCACTGTAGTTATATCTGTATGTTTTATGGCATTCTGACTGCACTGTTCTGTGCACAGGTGTATAAGAGAAATGCTGACCATCTGTCATTCTAATGAGCTCCACACTGTGGCAGATATCAAGGCGTTCATTGGTAAAACATTCCGCGTTAAGATGGCTGAGCTTCCTCCTCACTTTACTGATGCAGATATCTGTGATTATCTTCTAAGGTAAGTCTACAAATATCTGTTTGTTAATTTAATCTAACAACATTTTTATTGAGAACAGTTCAGTAAAATTTCTTTAATTTGGATCCTCTTGAATCTGGTTTATGTTATTATAGACCAGGGTTGCTAGCACTTTAACTAACAATGCAGTGTTCTTGCTACTATGTACTAACTTCTACAGATTCTCTCCCATAACACTCCTCTCCATTCAGTATTGCCATGCCTACTTTACAGAAATGCTTGAAATTATCCGAAGCTGCTGTCTCGGCAAGGAGCTGGGTAAGTCAATGAATACACGTTTGTTGATTTAATCAAACTAAGTTTTTACAGCGGGGAACTTGTGTGTTATACAGTGCACTCCCGATAATTTGCGATAATTAATGCACGAACTTCTGTGAATTATGGAAAACTGCGAATTATCCACAGTTATGATTTAAGCATAGTAAAAACAAAACTATTGGTTAGAATATTGACATGTAATTTTAAACACGCAAAAAAAGAATATGAAAGAAAAAAGACTGTCATAATTTTTTGTTTCTTAGATCGTTAATTTTTTCTAATTTTAGATTGTACATTTATGAAGAAAACAATATGACAACGAAATTTCGTCTCCATTTTCTTCAAAAGAGATAAGTGTGACTATAGACACACTAGCTTGACTGTGGGAACTTTAGGGATTTCCGTTGCATCACTCCCGCACTCGATATCTACTGGATCTCCGTTTTCCTCACCTACAGTCAAATTCCGTACAATACCTTCGCTTTCATGCCTGAAACCTTAATCGTCTTTATGGACGTCTAACTACGGAATGCCACTTTCTTCTGCATCTTGGCATTCATCCAGGTTTTGCCAGGTTTTGTCATCGTAGTCAGACCACCTTGTCCGTTCGAAATATCGTCGTTACAGAAGCCGACAAACGCTTGCTTTTGTGCGAGTACCGTAATTTTCTCCCAGGACTTGTTGACTGCTTGAAAAGCATCCAACTAACATGCTCTCGGCATCGTGCTGATTTCCGCCATCAGACAATAATTGCTCTTTACAATATGCTGTCCGCATATCTACCCTTCACAATTCACAGGCCACCAACCTTGGGGTGTGGCTGTTGCGAAAGGGAGGGTAGGTAGTGAGTGAAAGGGCATTCCTCTTTTTACTGTCTCGGCATTGAAGATGAAAGAAATCCATGCTATACCCCATTCTGCGACATGCTCGTATGTTTCCAAGTTTTCAGCATCCCGGTAGCAGTGCACAAGTAGGCCTAATTTTTCATCACTGAGAAACGCAGTTAGTCATCTCAAATCTCAATGATTTCGTCTTCACGCATCATATCGCGTTAAAATTTGTTTAAACGACGGAGAGATTATTTTATTAAGCGGGATGATTACTTTCTGTAAGAATTACTACCGTACATTTAAAAAATACTCTTGGAGACCCGCGAATTAACCGCAAAGTGAAATATCTGCACGCGAATTATCGGAAGTACACTGTAGTTCGTTCAGCACGCGCTCGAATTGGACTGTTTAACAAAACCTGCTGTAGACCTAATTTATATATAGGCCTATGTATATACCTGAATATAAGACAAGTTTTTTGTCCCAACTGAGGGATTTCAGGGTTTAAGAAAAATGCCATCCCAGTGTGCAGAATTTTTATGTCGGACTGTAGCACCTCATATATGCAATGAACATTTTTACACCTGTTAGTCAGTTTATGTTGAGCCCCAAATCTGCATTGATACTGGCATCGTATTTGTGACTGATACAGTATTCCAACCCTACCGCTGAGATTCGAAATAATGTAGCCTACCTAATCACATTTTATTTATGAATACAGAAAGTAACAGGGAAACGTTGTAACATAAACAATTGCAGGAAGTCTTTTGAGTTAAGCCTTGGTGACATGTGACAGCATTATTATGTTATTGTACCGTACACTGATGCAACACTATATTTAACATTTGTTTATCAACCTTCACAGTAGCCTATTTTCAGAACATTATTTCTGTCCATTCCATACAAATTCAACCACAAGTTGATTGACGTTATAACATACAGCACATTTTGAGGTTATGATGAGTGATCCTTTTATTTCTATATTCTCGCAAGAGATTATTTTCAAGTGAACAGATATGAGAACATTAGTGAAGAAGCTGCTCCCTAAATGGGCCTATATGCAAAGCATGCAGCTGCTACATCGACATAACAAGTGTGACCTAAAAACAATCGCTTGGAGTAAAACTTGCAGTTGAAAAATATTTGGGAAAACTTTTAAAACATTACATGAATACCGAATGTCAACAAATGCTTTTTGGTGTCAGTGATAAACACAACTGGTACATTTTTAGAGCACATTGACTCATTTGAAAATATTTCAGGAACGATTTCGTTCATTGCATTTGAAGCATCATATTCTGAGTTGCCAAGCTAGTGATAATATTATAAAGTCAAGTGACTTGAATATTTATTTTGGTAGCAATATTTCGTACATTTTACATAGTTTTAAGTTGGAATTCAAGACATGACATAATTACAGTTTTCTCTATTCAAAATGCACTGTTTTGGTGACTTTGTCAGACGTTTTTTCTTGAATCTGGGTTGGTAATTCTGTATGTGTCTTCTGTTATACAGGCTTCGAACGTTGACATACCAGGATAACTTCGATTCTTCTCATCATTGCTGTTAGTGTAGTGCTGTACTGCTACAAATGGCAACACTTGTACCATAAGAGCTGTGGATGGACAATAAATATAGATTGTTTAAGTATCCTATTAATACATTACAGGCGCTGTTTGTTGATCCATTTGGATAATCCATCAGATAAATTCAACTTGCTGGTGATGATGGTGCAGAAGCTGTACTCTTTCGTACAAGGCAAGTGTCGGGTGGAGTCGGTTGATGCTGTTATGGCTCAAGAATTGTTACTTGGTGGTCATCTCTATCTCCAAGTTCTCAAGGATCGCCTACAGACTTGGCTTTTCAATCTCAAGATGAATATTTTGAAGACTATTTCTCCGAGTGCAAAATCGAAGTTCACTCCAGGTACGTGTGTATTAGTGTTTTCATTTAGGAGCTTGGGGCATAAACTCCAACTACTTGGTTGTGACTGATAACTTGTGTTATTGTGTATGCAGGTGGACCAGATCGAGTATCAGTCTAGGTGCTTATTTCCCAACAGGGCAAAGTGGGTTCAATTCCTGGTTAATGTATGTGAGTTTCATAAAGAAGAGTCACTTTTGGGGTTCAGATTTCCCATGAGTTGTCTGTGTACTTGTAACTGGGACTAGTATTGGGAAGATGATGATTGTGACATCCTGTTAGGTACTATCCTAGCATTTGCTAGTAATAAAGGTGTGAAACCATGGAAAAAACTAAGATGGTGGATGTGAAGATTGCCACTTCAATTTCTATAACAATGTGTATGTTTCATCTGTACTGTATTATGAAAGATTTTATGTGAAGTTTTTCTGTATTTTTAGAGGACTTCCAGAAAGCATTGAGACACTGTGGAAAGATTGATTCTGGTGTGTGTAACTTCATATCAACTGGTAATGTTAAGAGTTCAGCAAGCTTGGGTTTGATGCAGGATAAAGGTTGGTAATCATGATGGAATATTTTGTACCTGCTAACTTCAGGAAATTGGGAAGAAATGTATATCCATTCAGGATTTTTTGTACTGGTATTATCTGAATTTGTGAAGTCTTATTAGTTCCATATCCAAAGGTTTTATTTAGAAAGAAGTTATTTTGAACCCATTGTAAAAATGTGCATATACCAGTACGGTATTAGTTATTTCCTTTTAACATTTTAGTACTCCTATATGTTGGAACAATTGTTGTTACATTTGAGTTTTCAACACATTAAGGCAGTGGAGGCTGGTGATTTTATTGGTGGTGCCAGCAAATTAAAAAAATTGCAAATAAATTGCTTGAAGTTGCAAGTATATACATGAAGATACATCAAATCACATTATTTATCTGTGATGTTGTGTAAGACATACTTTTAATAGTTTTTTAATGTCTATTTTATTCACTATGGTTTGTAAATATTTATGTTATTATTACTACATTTGAATTTGCCCACTACATTCCCAAAAGGTGAGACTGAGGTACTGTATCATCATCATCATCATCTTGCACAGTTTCCAGCCACTGGCCGGGTCTGTTTGGAACACAAGCCTCTCCATCGTCTTCTGTCTTCCCACCATCTCTCAGCCTCCACCCTTGTCCAGTCTTCTCCTCTCTTCTTCACGCTTTCTTCCACCCCCTTCAGCCACCTGTCTCTCGGTCTTCCCCTCGGTCTCTTTCCTTCCCACTTCGTCTCATGTACTCTCCTGGGTATCCTCTTCTCCTCCATTCGTTTTACATGTCCATACCATCTAAGTCTAGATTTCTCTATACCATCCTGTAATGGTTCCTCCTTCATTAATTCTCTGGTCCTCTCATTTCTTATTCTGTCCATCTTTGTAGCTCCAATACTGCTTCTCAAGAACCTCATCTCACTGGCCTGTATTTTGCTCTTCTCCCTTCCTTTCATAACCCAGGTCTCCGAGGCATACGTCAGGATAGGGACACAGTACGTCCGATATATGATCTTTTTGCTGTTCTGAGGGACATCCTTGCTCCATAACATGCTTCTCACACTCCTCCGAAATGCTTCTGCCTGCCTCCCCCGCTCATTTATTTCTCTATCGTTTCTTCCATTATCTTGTATCAGGCTTCCCAGATACTTGAAACTCTCCACTTTCTTCAGCTGTTCCCCACCAATTGTTATTCCCGTTGTGGTTCTTTCCTTCTTCCTTGTTGTGATCACCATCTCACTCTTATTTATGCTAAATTTCATCCCATATCCTTGTATTATTCCGTCCCACACGTCCAACTGTTCCTGTACCTCCTCCTCCTTGTTTCCCCAAATCATCAAATCATCTGCAAACACCATTGCTTTCATCTTTCCGTCCCCAATTACTTGTGCCACTCGGGTCATTATGTCATCCATCACCACAATGAAAAGTAACGGTGACAGTGCACTTCCTTGTTTCAGGCCGTTTCTTTGTTCCAACCAGTCAGATCTCTCTCCTCCCACTTTCACACAGCTCACGCTTCCCTTGTACATCTCCTTTATCCTCTTTATAGTCCATTTCTCTACTCCTCTATCCTCCAGGGACTTCCATACTTTGTTTCTGCATACACTGTCATATGCTTTCTCAATGTCCAGGAAGGCCATCAGTAGATCTGTTCCATACTCATAGTGCTGTTCTTGTAACTGCCTTACAGCAAAAATCAAATCCACTGTGGACCTTCCTGCTCTGAAGCCATGTTGTTCTTCCCTCATCCCTCCTTCTATCCTTGTCCTAATTCTCTTTTCCAAAACTTTCTCGAAGATCTTTGCACAATGACTCATCAGTGTTATTCCCCGATAGTTTCTGCAATCTGTTCTACTACCTTTCTTGAAGATCGGGACAATGATTCCTTTTTTCCAGTCCTCTGGGGTCTTCCTTTCCTTCCATGCTGTCCTCATCACTCGGTACAGCCACTGTATCCCCACCTCTCCTGCTGCTCTCACCATCTCCACACTCAACTCATCCACACCCGGTGCCTTCCCTCCTTTCATCTTGTTCACTGCATCTTCCACTTCTTTCCATGTTAAGTCCTTTTCTGTTTGCAGTTCATCTTCCTCTTCCCCGATTTCTTCCTCCTCACCATCTTTTTCATTTGGGTTCAGAAGTTCTTCAAAATATTCTTTCCACATTTTCTTCAGTTCTTCCCTATTTTCTATCTCTTGTCCCCTTTTGTTCACCATTCTAACATAATCCGTAGGATCCTTCCGCCTCTTTTTTTTACCATCCCATACAGGACCTTTTTTGTACCTTCACTATCCTCCTCCATCATCTTTGTCCACTCTTCCATCCACTTCCTTCTCTCCTCAGCCACCACTCTCTTCGCCTCCTTCTTTCTTTCCTGGTACTCTTCCCTTGTCTCTACCGTCCGATTTTGATACCACCTCCTAAAGGCTCTATTCTTTTCCCTTACTATATCTTTTGTCTTCTCATTCCACCATGGTGTTTCCTTCCACCTCTTCTTACTACTTGTCCTCCCACATACTGCTTCTGCTGCACCCACTAGTGTCTTCTTAAATCTAGCCCATTCCTCTTCCACCCCTCTTTCTTCATCTGTTGGAATTCCTTCCTTTACCATTTTGAGGTACTCGACCCTTCTATCCCCTTCTTTCAGTTTCCATATCCTTATACGTCTTTCCTGGTTCTCAGTCCCTTTCTTCTCCTTACTCCCTCTCAGGTTCATTACCAGTAATCGATGGTCGCTATCCAGGTTCTCCGATGGTATAACCTTGATGTCCGTGATATTCTTATTTAGTTCTTTCTCATACAGAATATAGTCGACCACCGACTTCCTGGTCAAGTCATCACTGTACCATGTGATTGTGTGGCTCTCTCTTTTCTTAAACCAGGAGTTCCCAACTAGCAGGCTGTTCCTCTGGCAGAAGTCCAACAGTCTCTTTCCTTCCTCATTTCTTCCACCCCAACCCTCTGGTCCTAGAACACTCTCGTAACCTTGTCTTTCTCTTCCTACATGGGCATTGAGGTCCCCCATAACAATCATATTTCTTCCTACCAGCTGCTTCTGCAATTCCTCTTCAAACTCCTCCTTCTCTTCAGAGGCACAGCCTACTTGTGGAGCATACACTTGCACTATTTCTACGGTCTCTCCCCTCAGTGCTACTTTCACTTTCATCATCCTATCACTTATTCTCCTCACTTCTTCTTTTAAACCATCTCGTACTACTACTCCCACTCTATTCCTCTTTCCCTCTTCGTTCCCACTCCAGTACAGTCTATAGCCTTTTCTCAGTACTCTCCTTCCTTCCCCTTTCCACTTTGTTTCTGCCAATCCCAATAAATCCAACTTCCTTCTTTCCATCATATCCACTATCTCCTCCACCTTCCCCGTCAGCGTTCTTAGGTTAAAGTTCCAAATCTTAGTCCGTGTGTACAGCCGTGTCGTCGTCTATTAAATCCATCCTGCCCGAGGCTCGTTCCATTTTTGAAAGCATTTGGTTTTATCCACTACTGGCTTGCTGGGCCTATCGTAGCTTCACCAGAGCCCCGTTAGCCGTCACTTTTCAGGGTTCCTGTAGGACCTTCACAGCTACCGTAACGGTCCCGGGGCACACGAAGTCCCCACTGTACTTCGCCCCTACAGGCAATCCCCTACTTTGTGCCGTTGCCCGTCTCCCACGACGTGGACGAGGGGTTGGACTTATGGGAGACCTGAGGTACTGTATCAAAATAATAATAATAATAACCCCAGGCCCATGAGGGCCTAGGCCTACCAAGCGACTGCTGCCCAGCCATTTGGCCTGCAGATATTGGGGTGACGCATGGTCAGCGCGTCAGGTACCCTCGGCCGTTAATCTTGGTTTTCGTGACCGGGGCGCTGCCTCATTGTCAGGCAACTACTCGATTATCCTCACGAGGCTGAGTGCACCCCGTTCCAGCCCTCACGTCAGTTTCTAAAATCCCTGATGGAGTCGGGAATCGAACCCGGGGCCTCCGGTGAGAGGCAGGCACACTACCCCAACACCACGGGGCCGGCTTGTATAAAAAAAAGGTTTCATCATTTATTCCCGTGCTGTTATCTTCAAGACTGGCTGTGTGAAGAATTTACTGTCACAGTCAATCTAAGGTTTTGGAAATCTGTCTTGGACCTTATACCTGGATGTGGCCCATCCATAAAAACATGCTTCAGCATGAGATTTCTAAACCTAGTTATTACTATTCAGCTGTTTAGCCTTATTTTTTTTATTGATTGTATTTTGCATATTTAACCCCTCAGCGACGCAGCCATTTAAAGAGTTTCCTCCTCAGCGGCCGGCATAGATTACAGCTGTATGTGAATGAAATACACTCATTCACTTAAAATGTTACTACAAGAATAACTCGCCATTCAAGAAATTTGAAATTCTGTGTGCTAACATTATGAACTTGCAGATCACTGTACTAACTTCCCTTTGACCATCTTAATTACTTAATTATCCATTCTCCCCTACACAAAATTTCCAAATATTATTTGATCTTTGCCACTCTCGTCATTTATCACTGCATCCACCACAACCACATCATCTATTTCATTATTGAAAAAACCAAACCCCATGGCGCTACAGCCCATGAAGGGCCTAGGCCTACCAAGCGACCGCTGCCCAACCATTTGGTCTGCAGATTATGGGGTGACACGTAGTCAGCACGTTGGGTCCCCACAGCTTCTCAATATTGTCCTCACGAGGCTGTTCCCGTTCCAGTCCTCATGTTAGTTCCTAAAATCCCTGACGGAGCCACGAATCGAACCCGGGGCCTCTGGATGCGAGGCAAGCACGCTAACCCCAACACCACGGGGCCGGCCTATTTCATTATCACTGCTGCTAATACTGTTACTATTACAGTACTTCCGACTACACTTTCATCTGATTAACTATGTACAAGTTGTCCGGGCTTGTAGGCTGTGGTCCAGGCAAGATGTTATCTCCAGACATTTTATGCTCCTGAATTATACAATAACATGGTACAGTGATGACTTGACCAGGAAGTCGGTGGTCGACTATATACTGTATGAGAAAGAACTAAATAAGAACATCACGGACATCAAGGTTATACCATCGGAGAACCTGGATAGCGACCATCGATTACTGGTAATGAACCTGAGAGGGAGTAAGGAGAAGAAAGGGACTGAGAACCAGGAAAGACGTATAAGGATATGGAAACTGAAAGAAGGGGATAGAAGGGTCGAGTACCTCAAAATGGTAAAGGAAGGAATTCCAACAGATGAAGAAAGAGGGGTGGAAGAGGAATGGGCTAGATTTAAGAAGACACTAGTGGGTGCAGCAGAAGCAGTATGTGGGAGGACAAGTAGTAAGAAGAGGTGGAAGGAAACACCATGGTGGAATGAGAAGACAAAAGATATAGTAAGGGAAAAGAATAGAGCCTTTAGGAGGTGGTATCAAAATAGGACGGTAGAGACAAGGGAAGAGTACCAGGAAAGAAAGAAGGAGGCGAAGAGAGTGGTGGCTGAGGAGAGAAGGAAGTGGATGGAAGAGTGGACAAAGATGATGGAGGAGGATAGTGAAGGTACAAAAAAGGTCCTGTATGGGATGGTAAAAAATAAGAGGCGGAAGGATCCTACGGATTATGTTAGAATGGTGAACAAAAGGGGACAAGAGATAGAAAATAGGGAAGAACTGAAGAAAATGTGGAAAGAATATTTTGAAGAACTTCTGAACCCAAATGGAAAAGATGGTGAGGAGGAAGAAATCGGGGAAGAGGAAGATGAACTGCAAACAGAAAAGGACTTAACATGGAAAGAAGTGGAAGATGCAGTGAACAAGATGAAAGGAGGGAAGGCACCGGGTGTGGATGAGTTGAGTGTGGAGATGGTGAGAGCAGCAGGAGAGGTGGGGATACAGTGGCTGTACCGAGTGATGAGGACAGCATGGAAGGAAAGGAAGACCCCAGAGGACTGGAAAAAAGGAATCATTGTCCCGATCTTCAAGAAAGGTAGTAGAACAGATTGCAGAAACTATCGGGGAATAACACTGATGAGTCATTGTGCAAAGATCTTCGAGAAAGTTTTGGAAAAGAGAATTAGGACAAGGATAGAAGGAGGGATGAGGGAAGAACAACATGGCTTCAGAGCAGGAAGGTCCACAGTGGATTTGATTTTTGCTGTAAGGCAGTTACAAGAACAGCACTATGAGTATGGAACAGATCTACTGATGGCCTTCCTGGACATTGAGAAAGCATATGACAGTGTATGCAGAAACAAAGTATGGAAGTCCCTGGAGGATAGAGGAGTAGAGAAATGGACTATAAAGAGGATAAAGGAGATGTACAAGAGAAGCGTGAGCTGTGTGAAAGTGGGAGGAGAGAGATCTGACTGGTTGGAACAAAGAAACGGCCTGAAACAAGGAAGTGCACTGTCACCGTTACTTTTCATTGTGGTGATGGATGACATAATGACCCGAGTGGCACAAGTAATTGGGGACGGAAAGATGAAAGCAATGGTGTTTGCAGATGATTTGATGATTTGGGGAAACAAGGAGGAGGAGGTACAGGAACAGTTGGACGTGTGGGAAGGAATAATACAAGGATATGGGATGAAATTTAGCATAAATAAGAGTGAGATGGTGATCACAACAAGGAAGAAGGAAAGAACCACAACGGGAATAACAATTGGTGGGGAACAGCTGAAGAAAGTGGAGAGTTTTAAGTATCTGGGAAGCTTGATACAAGATAATGGAAGAAACGATAGAGAAATAAATGAGCGGGGGAGGCAGGCAGAAGCATTTCGGAGGAGTGTGAGAAGCATGTTATGGAGCAAGGATGTCCCTCAGAACAGCAAAAAGATCATATATCGGACGTACTATGTCCCTATCCTGACGTATGCCTCGGAGACCTGGGTTATGAAAGGAAGGGAGAAGAGCAAAATACAGGCCAGTGAGATGAGGTTCTTGAGAAGCAGTATTGGAGCTACAAAGATGGACAGAATAAGAAATGAGAGGACCAGAGAATTAATGAAGGAGGAACCATTACAGGATGGTATAGAGAAATCTAGACTTAGATGGTATGGACATGTAAAACGAATGGAGGAGAAGAGGATACCCAGGAGAGTACATGAGACGAAGTGGGAAGGAAAGAGACCGAGGGGAAGACCGAGAGACAGGTGGCTGAAGGGGGTGGAAGAAAGCGTGAAGAAGAGAGGAGAAGACTGGACAAGGGTGGAGGCTGAGAGATGGTGGGAAGACAGAAGACGTTGGAGAGGCTTGTGTTCCAAACAGACCCGGCCAGTGGCTGGAAACTGTGCAAGATGATGATGATGATGAATTATACAATAATTGAATATTTGTCTATTGGTCAAACTACTGCTGGAGCTTGCCATTGATCGCGGTGAGTCGCACCGACTGATAGTGTTACAGCAGAGAGACCAACCTATAATGAATTATGGAAATAATATTTATGGCAATACAGACTATAGATACAAATCGAGACATCACCTTTCAAACAAGATATCTGAAGACGGAGAAGATAGTTACTCACAAACTCTCCAGAGAGCAGCACAAAGCTTACTTCATGCACACTCCAGTGGCAATGGAATAGATTTCTTCAAACCCTATGAAACTCTGGCTAATTCTCACAGGATTTTAACAACACACATGTCGATCGAAAGATAAAATTTCACACTATCGATCTACAAAAGAAAATTTAATATAGTTTGACATACAACTACTAGAAAGAGACAGAAAGTTAGACCTGTGCACACTCGAGTGGAAAGAAAGAGTACTGCTTTGGTCTCTCTAAATAAAACTAACAATTGAAAGGACTTCTTATTACACTTACAGAAGGCAGAGCTCTTCAGCTTCAAAGATATAGCACTCTCACTTTATAGCACTCTCACTTTCATAGCTTCAAAATTAGATGAACTTGGGCAAAATGAATGGACGCATGACAGGTCTATATCACATATAGAGGTCAGTGGCTAGGGGGGATTATACGACGGATGGAGGTCAGTACTGAGGGTTTAATGTAATTCAATCATTCAGAATTGCAGAACTACAGAATTTGTGCGTAACATGATTCTAGGATTAACTATACTGGTGGAGAACATCAACCGGATGAGGTACATGTCTCATTTCCGAGCTGTACACCGTGGAACCTTCTTCCAAGAAATGCGTACAACTGAAGGACGCCAGCTGCTTCCCGATGCTTGGGGTGAGTTATATTTTGAAGTTAATACAGCTTTATTTTGTTAATTTTTACTGGGAACAGTCTTTGGAAATAGTTCATTGCTATAACAATGACAGATGTCTGAATTTATTCCGTAAATCTTTTGGCTTCCCAATATAGCCTTGGTAGGTCATTAATCTCTCAGGAGTTACGATCCAATTTTGGGTACTCTAGGAGGTGTTCTTTATTCATTATTATATTCTGCTGTTTGCGTATTGAACTGTAATTAATACCGAAGATTTTGGAATGAGGGCAGTCAAGGCAGTAATGACCTGTATTGAGTTGAACTGCATGTTTCCTTGGTTTATGCTTTGCTACTGCTTGTTGTTGGATAAGGTAGTGGCAACTTGGAAGAACATCTCTAACGTTTTGTTTTATATGTCTTTTTCTTACACTCTCAAAAGTGGTCAATGTCTGTTTTAAAGTGTAGTTACTTTCCCCAGAGAGAAGGTATGGGAAACCATGGTTAAGAAGAGACTGGGAAGAGAAATGTTGGAAATGGTGCAAGCAATGTACAACAACTGTGTTAGCAGGGCACTGACCCCAGTTGGAAAGACAGATTGGTTTAGGAACAAGACTGGACTAAGACAGGGGAGTGTGCTGTCACCTCTCTTGTTCATAATGGTGATGGATGAAATTGTAAAGTAAACAAAGGAAGCATATGGACATAAAGAAATGAAGTTACTGTTATTTGCAGATGATATTGTGGTCTGGGGAAGGAACACCGAAGAAGTGCAAAAACAACTAGATGCACTGAACGAAAATATTCAAAAGTACGGCCTGAAAATCAGTATAGAGAAAAGCAAGACCATGGTGATGACAAGAGGGGAAAGACAAGGAAAGGGCACTGTGAAAATTTGAAGTCAGAGTTTGGGACACGTTCAAATAACTAGGAAGTGAATTAATGCAAACTGGTAGGAGGGTACAGCAGAGCAATGCATTCTATCAAAGTGTAAGAAAACTTGTTTGGGATAAGGAAGTACCAAGGAAAAGCAAGGAGGTAATGTATAAAGTGTACTATGTTCCCATATTAACTTATGCAGCTGAGACTTGGACCCTGACAAGCAGGCAAGAGAGTAGAATCCAAGCCAGTGAAATGAAATTCCTAAGAAGTATGATAGGAAAGACAAGGAAAGACAGAGTGAGGAATGAAGATGTTAGGAAGGAAGTTGGGATGGGAAAACTAAATGAGAGAATTGAGAAGAATAAACTAAGGTGGTTTGGACATGTAAAGAAGATGGAGGAAAATAGAATACCAAGACAGATGCTGGAGGCAAAGTGCAAGGGTAAGAGAGCAAGAGGAAGACCTAGTACAAGGTGGATTGATTCAGTGAAGAACAGCGTAAGAAAAAGAAATCTGGACTGGGACAAGATCGTGGAAGAAGAATGGTGGAAGGAAAGAGGAAAGTGGAGAAGTGCCATAAATACCCCGACCCGGCAGGAGCTGGATAAGGGGAAATGATGATGATGATGATGATTATACTTTCTTTGCTAATAGGTTAGCTGTTTCATGACTGAGCCGGTACAATTTTAAGATCCGTTCAACGTTATTTCCATCTAGCGGTCTCTAGTAATACATCTAAGAGATCGTAATTTCCGCACATCTGAAAAAGGAATGCGCCCGCTTTGGAGAACTAATCCTTGTGTAAGAAACACGCCTTCGGCGATTGTTATCGCGCCGGAATTGTTATCGCGAGGAGAATTTGATGATCATCTGCCGTTATAACTGCCACTACCAGCAAATCTATTCTAATGTTCCGAGATGCCCTTTATAATATGCTTTAAGAAGATATAAATGTTGGGGAGACACTACGCGATTCCGGCTTTGTCCCATAGTGAAGAATTCCGTAAATATGGAGTTGTCATAAAAAAAAATTATTATCAGTGAACTTCCAGAACGTCTCGGAGTATCAGCTAAGTGGAAATGGTCCTTGTAGCTATTCTGTTTTAATGTGTCATGTTTTGAAGAAAACTGATCACGATATATATATACTCCCCAACTTTCAGTGTTAAAAGTTCCGTAATTTAATCTGCTAAGGTAGGGTTAAACTGGAGACCGTTCATGTTTCTCTATGAAGTTATTTGGTGTTTATTTTGTCCCCAGTTTGTTTATATACGCACGTAGTGGAGAATCAAATTGCTTGTTGTTGTTGTTTCTTTTCCGTATCTAGTCGAGTTTTATTTTAGTGCGTGTTACTTGCGTTTGTTTTATGTTTTGAAACGCGATTGTATTTATGAGAGATGTTTCTTACCCTTGCAAGAGTATGGGATCTTTCAGGGACCTTTGGGGACTGGTATTCTTTAGGTTAGTTTGCGTTTTTAATTGTGCCTAGACGTAGGAGGGTGTGTTGTTCATTGCTTTGGATGTAATATCTTTTTGTTGGAACACACACCAGTTTATTTTATGTTTCAAGGGTTTGTTTTTATCATGCTTGTCATTTGTGCACTCCAAGGATGGCCGATTAGGTTTTATTTTTATCCTTGGAGACTGGGCAAGCATTATCTATGTTTCAGAAATATGTTTCATTTACAATCACGGTTCTAGACTTATTTTTAAGGGTGGGTGTATGTCGTTTGTTTAAGTGGGAATTTGACTGAAGGTCGAGGGTCATGTTTAGTGTTGTTCTGTTTTGTTGTGGCCTTCAGTCAGCAAGCAACGCGTGATCTCATTACGTTATTAAATCAGGTATATTGGTTACTCTTCCGAGATGATGGAATGTGTGTTTGTTGTACGTGCCCGGGACTGCAATTGACGCTTATTTGGCATCCCGCAAGGTAACTGAACCTTGTGCTTTCGTTCGAGAGAAGTTTTATTCTACCAGCTCATGAAATCGTTTTGTTTTATCTTCATTTGGGATTTGCTTGTTTTAATTTTACTGAACTGATCTATGTTTATTTGCTGAGTTTGTATGTCACGGCACGTCATGTGAAGTGTAGTGGCTTGTGAAGTTTTGTAATTATCCTGTGTTTATTGACGTGTCATTTAAGGGTTGTTGCTGTTGTTGGTTGTTTCATTGGGTAACTTGGTGTGACATACAGGTTAATGTAAGGATGGTCGGATAGACAGTTCGTGGGAGACACGATTTCATGTACTTCTAAGAATGATGCTTCTGACTACCTTCTTGTAGTCAGCCTGTGGTGGAACGAAACGCACTATTAACACTATTGTTAATTTCTGCCCCTCTACTGAACGATCTCCAGCGACTTAGGCTTTCTCCTCGTCGTCAACATTCTCCTTTTATAGATCTTTATTGTGTGTTTTACGTTTTATCGTTTTACTGTTTTATTATACCATGTACATATTTTATTACAGGCCCATCATCCCTCATCTTACCATTTCATGCACCCCTCACGTCCCCTTTTGCTATGTCCTGTTTTTTTTATATTAAATTTTATTTTATTTTACAACCTCTACTCGAAAAGTGTAGTCATTGGATGGTCGGTGCTCCATCTAGTTCACCATGTGTTAAAGGTCTCGATTTTAGGTCTCAGGTCCGCGTCCTCAACACCTGCACGCCTCAATTACCATCTATTTCTACATATGAGAGAACCCATTCCCTTGTTTGTTGAGACAATTATTTGCATGTAGTGTCACCAACACCTTAAAGTATTGGTAGAAAGATACGTCTAGATGCAGGGAGGAAAGGGTTCCAATGCACCCAAACCCTGGAGATCAGAACTAATTTGGGCTGTTGCCTGTTCGGTTTTCTAAAAGTTTGGATATGCCGAATAATCTGTAATATGTACTGTACATATGTCTTGTAATCTAAACACAATACCAGTTACGTTACACATGCCGTCCAACGTTTCATAGTGGCAGGAAAAAGGCTTCATGTGTTACTGACCTTGGCTGCACGTGACTCATTGTTACGGGAATTTGCGCTAAAAATAAATATCTACCTTTTGACTGTTTCCATTCGCTTTTTGCATACATAATACTGTACTGTATAAAGTTTTATCAAGTTTCAGTTGAAAGTTTATTGCTTTTAAAGTGAGCAGTGAAGGACAAATTTCCAATTTACTAAAATTATGGCAGGCAAATGGAAACACGGTTCACGTTCTTTAAAAGATAAACTTGAAGTGTTAACGTGACTAGTCAAAGGGAAAGTTTGACGGAGTTGGCTGCTGAATTTTGTGTTGGTAAAGCGATAATCAGTGACAGGAAAAAGAATCGAGGGTAAATTGAGTAGCAATTCAGTACTTGAATAACTTTGTCTCATTTTTGACTCTGAAATTATGTCATTCAATAATGTTACTTAATATTAAATTCTTTCCTTACTCTCTTATGTGGTTCCATGGTTCAGATTTCCTGGGATTTCGGATTTGAGGGGTCGATATTTCAGGGGTTTCTCGTAAGACAAACTGCAAGATAAACCGACATTGGCATAGACAAAAGTCTCTGTGGTTTAGGATCTAACCATTCAATTCTTACCTGCCTGTCTTTGATACTGTGCACCTGATAACTATAATGGAATTCTACATAATTCATGATTTGTGCATGAACTGGTGATGCATTTTTGACCAATGCTCATTTAACATGTTTGAACCTCTAGTTGTGAGGAAAATTTTCTCAAAATTGTGGCATGGTTTAAACTAATGTCCTGTGTGGATTGCCACACCTGTTAATTGTTTACAAAGTAAAATTTAGCATTGCTATAGGATAGGAGGAGATGATGGAGTGAATAGTGTGCATTTAAATTTATTTCTAGGCTTCATCTGTCCGGTCCACACACCTGACGGAGTACCATGTGGCCTGCTAAATCATCTCACCAAGTACTGTCGTGTGACGAATGTACCAAACATCGAGGAAGTTAGGAACATTCCCTCTGTGCTTGTATCCCTGGGAATGATTCCTCTTAACTCATCTGTATCAGCTGGTTGTTCACTCAGCACGTGCTACCTAGTCATGTTAGACGGGCGTGCTCTCGGCCATGTTCCCATGAGTGAAGGCAAGGAGCTTGTGACTCAGCTGCGCTACATCAAGATACAGGGAGGAAAGGTGAGGAATTGTGAATACAATAGATACTTGTTTCCGGTATTCATTTCATAAAAATAATGTGATCGACTTAAATGAGCACAGCCTGCATGATGCTGTTCTGTGTTACTGAATGGCCTGTGTTTCTGATCTCACACATGGAACTATTATGATTGTCTTTTGTCAAGCAATAAATGGTCATTTAAATCTAAACATGAATGTTTTACAAATAAGCAATTTTAACTGGTAACACATGGAGAGGAGTTCGTCAGGCCTCGGCAGCCAGCACAGTTCATATCCTCGCCGCTAGATGGGGGCTTCATTCATTCCATCCCTGACCCGGTCGGAGACTGGAAGCAGGCTGTGGATTTTCATTTTTTTTTCAACTGGTAACACATGGATGTCACCTCTCAACTAGAAGGATAGGTCTCTTCAGTACACGATACATACATCTTACCAATGCTGTATACACCTGGTTTAACTACTTCGATGACCTCACGTCTACAACTAGGTGAGGGTAAGTTGTCAGTCATCCTTGATGAGAACATCACTCGAACAGAGATTAGGGTTTCTTTAGTCTACTTTCGTCTTTGCTACAGTGTATTCAAATATTCCTTTGACCTATGTTCCCAGAATTGTTCATTTAACTGTTGGTTGTGTTGCCATCTTGAATGTTTGTGGATTTCTGTATTAGCTCCAACAAAGTTAGTGTTGTTACCACTATAAATGTTTGAAGAATGGCCTCTTCACGATATGAAACAATGTAAGGCTGCTAAGAATTTATGGTGAGATCTGACAGTAGTTCAAGATGTAGAGCCTCCATTGCTAAAAAGAAATAAAGCAATGTATGATTTGGACTTGTTATGCTCATTCCTAGTTTTAAGTTAGAACAGGACCAGCAAAATCCAGACCCACATTTGTAAAGGGATGAACAGCCGAGTTAAGAGCACAACTCCAATGAGTTCTAGACAAGGCAATGTGATTTGTTTTAGTGGAGCTAGCCTTGATTTTGCACAGAAAAGCATTATGGATGTCTTCCCCTTATGATTGATAAATCTGATGTTAAGATTAGTGTGTATGGTCTTTCTGCAGCATCACAGAATCCATAAACTTGAATGTTCTTCATGATGCCATAATTAGTACTAGACAAGTTTTTATTTTTATTTTTAAATCTCTTGATGAGTTGAAGCCGACTAGAAGGAATCTTCCAATCTTGCAAGAGTGGCATGGTCATTGGATCATTCCAGGCTGTCCCTTCATTTCAATGATGTTACATGAAGATCTTACAAAGAACTGCCATTGAAACTAACAGACCTTCTAGGAACACAAGACAAGGCCTGTCACGCCATCTCTCCGTGGAACAGAGCTACTAAATGAAGATTGCTGTTATTTTGCTGAGAATATTTTTTTCCCCTCTAGATTTTATGTAAAGAATAAAAAAGCTATGTGATTCTCCCTCCCTCCTCCACTACATTGACTGGTCATGTTTAAAGAGAAAGTTTGAGAATACCTTATCAGAAGTTCTCTTATTAATGTCCTGGTTGCAGGTTATGTTGATCTCACATTTTTCTTTAACCCTAGAACTGGCAATGTGAAATTCTATACCGGCAGCCAATTTGTGTGATATTTTCCTACCAAGTGGATTCTTATTTTCAACCTATAGTGAACAATGTTCCATGGCATGTTGCATATCGTTGAAAAGCTAATAAACCACAGATTTAGATGGTAATGTTAACTTTTCTGTGAAGGTTGATAAAAAAAAGTAATTGAGAATTCTAAATGGTGGAATTATTATTTTATGAGCAATATCAAAATTCTAAGAACCTAAAATACGAGATAAAACATGAAACCCAAAATCCAAGATATACAAAATGATGCACATATATGTATACATAAAATGTGTGAAAGTTTCAAGTCTCTGCAATAATATTTGATTGATAACAAAAAATATATTTTCCATTAGTCATTTTAGGCCTAGCGTATAACCCAAGTGCGTCAACGAACTTTGGTTATTGTAAATGTTATTACAGCTGTTAATGCTACATAGAAGCCAACTGAAACAAAAATATTGTAGATGGAAATTATAACAACAAAGGTGCACTTCTAACTCCCCAATACATATAATAATTACATCCTCAAAATAAGAGTGGTAGCGATAACATATACAGCACCATTACATGATATGTTTTGGTTCGCATGGCAACGAGTCCCTCATTTTTTTCCAAGGAAACTTATACAAGGATATTGTTTCTTTTTGTGGATGGAAATGAGTAAGAAGCATCTGTAAACTTCTAGGAACACAAGACAAGGCCTGTCATGCCATCTCTCAGTGGAACAGAGCTACTAAATGAAAAAATAAAAAAGCTTCGAAGGATCGACCCTGCCGCTACAGACATGAGAAAACCGTCGATCCATCGACGCTTGCCAGTTCTAAGGTTAAGGAGAATTATTTTTACTGATTTGAACTGTACTAATGTATGAATAACTTTAATAGACATTAGACACAGCAAAGGTTTTGCCATTCTCCAGACTGCGTGATGCTTTTATAGCTCTGGAAGCTCTTATATTATTGTAACAATTAAGGTTTTCTCAGCCAGTGTTGTAATGGATGAACAATTTTTCCAGGCTTTTTCTTCCTTTGTTTTCTCATTGTTCCTGTGTTCACTATCCCTTTTTATGTAGGTTCCTGAGACACTGGAAATTGCATTCGTTCCCAAGTTGTCGGGAGTTGGCCAATATCCTGGTTTGTATCTCTTCACTGGACCTGCCCGTATGATGAGGCCTGTTATCAACTTAGGGGCCAACAAGATAGAGCTTATTGGGACCTTCGAGCAAGTTTATATGGACATATGCATTACGCCACAAGAAGCATATCCAGCGGTAAGAGTGTGTGTGTGAGTTGTTGTAGCTTTAAAATATCCAAAATATGGCATTTTGTAACATCTAAATTCATCCAATATAGTATTTTGTAGAAAATTAGTTTAAAATCAGGATTATAACTATAAATCTAGCAATTGTGATTAAAATATCAATCACTTAATATTGGCATGAGATTTAGGAAAGATACTTTCGGATTGGACAAAAGCAGTAATCGCTTCAATTTATAAACAAGGCAATGGGAAAGATTGCAACAATTATTTGAAAAGTGTCCCGGGCAGAGTGTATTCAGGCATTGTAGAAAAGAGAGTTTTATTATTGGCTGAGAGTAAAATTAATAAACTCCTGTGTGGCTTTAGAACACAAAGAGGCTGTCAGGATCTAGTTTTTAGTATGCACCAATTTACAATACTTAGAAGTGCTATGAGAGGAATAGACAATTGTGTTTATATTTTGTAGATCTAGACAAGTTGTACGATATAGTGCCAAGGGAAAAGATGCTGAGGGATTATGGTATCGAGGCAAGGTTGCTACAGGCAATCAAAAGTATTTATGTTGATAATCAGGCTGCAGTGAGAGTTGATGGTAAGTTGTTACAGAAGGAGGCAAGGCTGTAATCTTTCACTGCTACTGTTTATTTTATATAGACCTATGGATCATTTGTTGAAGGGCATAAACCGGCTGGGTGGGATTTCAATTAAGAGGAAACCAGGTAAATAGTCTGGCTTGCTCTGATGACCTGGTTGCATTGACAGACTTTTGAAAGCTTACCAGCCAACATGTTAGAACTTTAACAGAAATGTAGGGAATATGGTATGAAATCAGCATTTCAGAACCTAAGGTAATGTTGGTTGGGAAGAAACACAATAAAATAGGATGCCAGGTAAGAGGATCTAACATAAACAGGTGGACCAGTTTAAGAAATTGGAATGTGTATTACTTCAGGATGGTAGTATATTGAAAGATAGAATCGAAGTGTAGAAAAACCTGTGCAATCTGCTGTTTTCTGCAAGAAAGAAGTTAGTATAACCACGAAACTCTCCCTACATTGCAAGTATAATCTTGCTGTATGGTAGATTCAGGATATCTCATACATACATAGGAAGTAACTTATATGAGGGTAGCACAAATGATAGATGGGGCAATGTCAGTAGGGGACTCGTAATCTCATTACACATTAGATGAAGCTATTTGTATGAGCCGTCTCAGATGGTGGAGTCATGTGACGAGAATGAGGGAGAAGAGATTACCTAAGAGGTTAATGAGCTCAGCTTTAGAGGGTAAGAGAAGCAGTGGTATATCTAGGAGGTGATGGTTAGATAATAATTTCAAAATGATGGGTGTAGAAGCAGAGGACGTCGAGTGCTGAGCGACATAACTCGGCTCCCTAAGAGGACCAACAGCTTCGGATGGATGAGTCCCTTTAGGTGGGGTGCTGGTCCCATGGGTGGAGGAAATGGCCCCAAAATCCATAAAGCAGCATCTGTACCGCAGGTTAGGGGCGGCTGCGGCTCCTATACTGGGAAGCAGCAGTTAGGAGAATGTCCGCGGCAGATGATCATTTTATGGCAATGGCAAAGACTCCACTGTGTGCGAGAGAAGGCAATGGTAAACCACTTTCGTAAAGTACAATTTTATCAATTAATATGATAAAATTGGTCCGGCTAGATCAAACATAAAATGCCAGCGTTTCGCCCCGGTGTGCCGTTGGGCTCGTCAGTTGGTACAGACACACCTCACCAATACGCATGGCTAGCACATACTGAGAAGGCCATCACAAGACACAAAATACAAGTAGTATTGACGTCACGAGTGATGCCAATGTGCTACGGAAGTCAAGCTCCCTTTCATAAAACAAAAACCTTACCTTGGCAATCCAAATAGGTTATGAACATTCCCATTCGGGAATGTTCATAACCTATAAGTACAATTTTACCAAGAAAACTGCATGGAATATGACTGACGGAAATTATGATGGTGTAGTGCCGGAAGATGAGACCCTCAGGTTGGAAGGCACCCAATATGCTACTGGGGAAGAGCTTCGGATCTTTCAGAATACTGGTGATGCTAATGATGCGGCAAATGCTGCTAATGCTGCCACTCAAGAAATGAGAATCCGCAGTTGCAAGGACAGATTAATGGTGGGCACGTGGAATGTGCGGAGTATGTATCAAGGTAAATTAGAAATTGTAAAAAATGAGATGATCCGGTTGAATATTGATATCTTTGGAATTACCGAACTACGATGGAGTGGATTTGGTCAGTTCAAATCAGGAGAACACATAATATATTACTCAGGACATGCGGAACAGAGAGAGCAAGGTGTGGCTTTTGTAATAAAACAGCGAACTGCTAGAACTGTTCTGGGCTACGACGTCATTAGTGATTGACTGATGTCCATAAGGTTAAAAGGGTAACCTTTTAATATGACCATAGTACTGGTATATGCCCCAACAACTGAGGCTGATGATGTTGATGTATTCTATGCTCAGGTTCAAGCAGCTATGGATAAGACATGGAGACAAGTTGTGTTACTTCTGATTGGCGATTTGAATGCTAAAGTTGGGAAAGGCAAAGAGGGAAATGTTGTGGCTGTTTATGGCTTAGGTGATCGAAATGAGGCTGGAGAGCAGCTTATCAGTTTCTATGAATCTAATAACCTTTTCATTACCAACACATGTTTCAAGCAACCAAAACGTCGGCTGTATACCTGGACATCACCTGATGGGAAATACAGGAATCAGATAGATTACATAATTGGGTCTAGAAGGTGGTGAAGTTCCATTATAGCAGCAAAAACTTGGCCTGGTACAGACTGTGGATCAAATCATGAACTACTGACATGTAAATTACAAGTCAACCTTAGAAGGAATATTAATTCAGAAGGTTAGGGAACTCACGATTCTTTTGAATAGAGATTTTCTGAGAAATGTTCGCAGCAATAAGCAGCAGTACTATAACAAGATCTGTACTGATTTGGAAGAAGAAAATAAAAAAGGTAACATGAGAAAGGTCTTTCAACACCCGAGATATGACTTAGCAAACATCCCCACACTATTTAAAACATCAGTTAAGAATCGTTTTGAGATCATAAATCTCCTTGATCGAGATCCTGAGGAAATTCGGTGTGAATTTAAAGACATTGTTAAGGATGAATGCAAGAACAAATTGTTGAGGACTGAGAAAAAGAGAACTTCACATTGGATGACATCAGAAACTATTAACATAGCGAAGAGAAGGAAGGAAGCCAAAATTCAGAAGGTTAGGGAACTCACGACTCTTTTGAATAGAGATTTTCTGAGAAATGTTTGCAGCAGCACTATAACAAGATCTGTACTGATTTGGAAGAAGAAAATAAAAAAGGTAACATGAGAAAGGTCTTTCAACAAATTTCCACCTTAAGAAAGAAGTTTCAGCCAAGAATTGGAATGGTCAAGGATGTTAATGGTAATACGATTAATATTAATGATGATGAAGCGATTAAACAGAGATGGAAAGATTATACAGAAGACTTGTATTAAAGTCATTGGCAAAAAACAAGGCCTCGGGAACTGATGGAATTCCAGCTGAAATATGGCAAGCAACAGAAGAAACATCTGTTAAAGTTTTAACTGTAATATGTCAACAGATTTGGAAAACATTCACTTGACCCACAGATTGGAAACAATCCATTTTTATTCCTATACCCAAAAAATTGAGACCTGTTGGACTTCTCCAACTATCACACAATTGCTCTGATACCACATGCCATCAAGGTGATGTTGAAAATCATACAACGAAGGTTGCATGAAATGAAATGTCCGCTGCTCAAGCTGGTTTTAGGAAAGGTAGAGGAACCAGAGACATCAAGAGTGATGCACATTGGATGATGGAAACAGTAAAGGAATACCAGTAGGAGCTGTGCTGTATATGTGTTTTATAGATTACAGGAAGGCCTTTGACAGTGTGAGTCATGCGAAGAATGGGGATACCTGAACATATCATTGTCCTGATGCATAACCTATATTTGGGACAAGAAGCCAATGTTAAAACTGAGCCTGGTGAAACAGAGTGGTTCCCTATTAGCAAAGGTGTGCGACAAGGTTGTACACTTTCACCTTATTTATTTAATCTGAATGCTGAGTACATTATGAGGAAATCTGGATTGGATGAGTCATCTCATGGTTTTAAGATTGGTGGATTGAATATAAACAACTTGAGGTATGCAGATGTCACCACTTTGGTTGTTGAAAGTAAGGAGGATGTGTTATACGATGTTTGTAGTACCAAAAGAGGGCTGAGGAAGGAGACAGATTGAAACCATGGGCTTGTACTTGAATATCAACAAGACATAACCAATGACTACAGGTTTACCATCTGATGTTTTTGTTCTTCAGAATATTTGGAACTATTCAGCATTCCATGACGAATAAGACGAGGTGTCAACTTGATAATGTTCCTCGTAAGTCTTTATTTTATTTTTGGTCAGGTTAGATGACTTAATAATATTCAGATTCTTGGCATTCAATTTCTAAAACGTACTTCATTCATTTCAGGACCAAAACAATAGTAATGAATATTTATAATCCATGCCGCCGACCGTCAGCTAACCATCATCTAAGAAGCCCTGAATTGACCGTCTTCAATTCTATACTAGCTATCTAATTGGACTGTTATTCATAAACAACAGTCGCTTCACTACAGCATGTTGTTAAGTATTCTAGACAGGGAACACCATAATATTTGATGTTCTACCTCTAACAACAAGTGTCCATCGACAATAGGCAAATTCTAGATGTTTTCAATTCAACAAGCCCTACGTATGCAAGAATCTCCATAGATTGATTACATTTATTTTAGAGTTTGAAGACACTGTGAACAAAATAAATAGTTGTGCATAAACAATATTTTAACGTGTCCAAAGACACAAACTAAACAAGAACTGAATGACTGAAAATGCGAGGAACATTACATGCTTTATTTATGGTTGTTGTTGAATTTTAATTAGTGTATTTTAAGCTCGAAGTTTTTAATATGTTGTGGCTTTGTAATTTATGTGTGTTTTATGTTGTTTTATTAGGGGATTTCGAATGTGTTATACGATGTTTGTAGTACCAAAAGAGGGCTGAGGAAGGAGACAGAGGGTCTCCGAAACATGTACCCATAGAGTTTTCTATAAGTAAAGTATTGATTCGGCGGAAAATTCAGGTTTTACTTATTGTAAACACGGTCAATACGGAACCTGAAATGAGTGCTGTACCTAATATGTATATTAGCCTATTTTGTTATTCAGACGATATGACCGCCATTTTGCGTACTGCGTACGCGATTGGGCAGGATATCGAATTGTGTAGCCAATGGGCTTCACCCGATATCCAATAGAAGATGCCACACTATTGGCCGAATCGAACCGCCATCTGCCAATGAAAGTTATGGTTGCCTGCATTGTTCTGCTTAGTATTATTTATGTTGCGATTCGATTGTGATTACGACAGTCTCCTTAGTTTTATTTTAAACACATTTTATTTGTTGCAATAACCATAGGATTTGTGTGTGTGAAACGTTCTTGCAACAAATGAAATGTGTTAAAACTGAGAAAAAGCTGCTGCGAACACTATTTCGAAGGACAATACATCTTTGTATACAAAGCAAAAGAATGCAGGCAAGATATGAAGCCATAACTTTCATTGGCCGGATTTTAAACTCGGCGCTTCTACTTGGCCAATAGTGTGGCATCTTCTATTGGATATTTGGTGAAGCCTATTGGCTACACAATTCGATATCCTGCCCAATCGCATACGCAAAATGGCGGTTATATCGTCTGAATAACTATATAATGTAACAAGAAAAATATTTTTGTCATAAAAGAGAATGAATATTAGTTAGAATTTTTTTTTTTTTTAAAGAATTCCTCAATTTCCAAGAATTGACTCTCAATAATTAAGGAGAGGTACTATAAGCGATTTCCAAGAATTTTGTATTTTGGCTCTCGAAAATGAAGGGGGGGGGGGGGGGGGGTACTATAGGCGAGGGGATCCTATAGGCGAGTAAATACGGTACATACATTAGTATAGATACCACACAAACACAATTTGTCAGACACACACACCCATGTACATGGGGCTCATAAGAATGATTTGCAAGCTCCTAAGTGAAACCACATTAGGGAGGATGAGGAAAAATACAATAGCTCTGACCTTTCAAACTATTTTTTTTTTTTAATTGAAAGAGAGAATGGGCATTACTTTAATTTTGTACTTGAGAGTAGTATTGTTTGATATGTTTCTGTTCCTCTCTTCATAGATAACCACTCACATGGAAATATCAAAAACCAGCTTCTTGAGTAATTTAGCGTGTCTCATCCCTATGCCAGATTGTAACCAGAGTCCTCGGAACATGTACCAGTGTCAAGTAAGTCACATATTATATACAGTGATGTTTTTCACACAGTAGAGGCCAATTGCCAAGTTGTGGCATTCTTATTACCTTAGACTCTTCCTGCCTTGTGACTATATTGGATAATCCATCAATATGTGTAAATTTACTATAATATTATAATAATTGTGTAAGTGTATATGGAAATATTTTCCTTGCAACATGCATGTTAAATTACAACTCTGTTATTTATTTTGTTTGTACAGTATCCTACTATTGAATGAAATAGAAACTATTGTCTTTTCCATGTTCTGTCCCTGTTCAGATGGGTAAACAAACTATGGGGACACCTTGCCACACATGGCACCTGCAAAGTGAAGTTAAACTGTATCGTCTCCAGACACCTTCATCACCTCTCTTCAGGCCAGTACAACATGATCTTATTGGACTTGATGATTTTGGCATGGGCACCAATGCAATTGTTGCTGTTATATCATACACTGTAAGTACCAGTAGTTGAACCTTGAAAACTAATGTACCGTATTTGCTCGCATATAAATCGCCATCGCGTATATCTCGCACCCCATTTTTAAATTTGAAATTGCAGGAAAAACAAATCATCGCATTTCATCATTATCATCATTTCCCCTATCCAGCTCCTGCCGGGTCGGGGTATTTATGGTACTTCTCCACCTTCCTCTTTCTTTCCACCATTCCTCTTCCACAATCTTGTCCCAGTCCAAATTTCTTTTTCTTAAGCTGCTCTTAACTGAATCAATCCACCTTGTTCTAGGTCTTCCTCTTGCTCCCTTACCCTTGCACTTTACCTCCAGCATCTGTCTTGGTATTCTATTTTCCTCCATCCTCTTTACATGTCCAAACCACCTTAGTTTATTCTTCTCAATTCTCTCATTTAGTTTTCTCACCCCAACTTCCGTCCTAACATCTTCATTTCTCACTCTGTCTTTCCTTGTCTTTCCTATCATACTTCTTAGGAATTTCATTTCACTGGCTTGAATTCTACTCTCTTGCCTGCTTGTCAAGGTCCAAGTCTCAGCTGCATAAGTCAATATGAGTGCATAGTACACTTTATACATTATCTCTTTGCTTTTCCTTGGTACTTCCTTATCCCAAACAAGTTTTCTTACACTTTGATAGAATGTATTGCTCTGCTGTACCCTCCTACCAGTTTGCATTAATTCACTTCCTAGGTATTTGAACGTGTCCCAAACTCTGACTTCAAATTTTCACAGTGCCCTTTCCTTGTCTTTCCCCTCTTGTCATCACCATGGTCTTGCTTTTCTCTATACTGATTTTCATGCCGTACTTCTGAATATTTTCGTTCGGTGCATCTAGTTGTTCTTGCACTTCTTCGGTGTTCCTTCCCCAGACCACAGTATCATCTGCAAATAACAGTAACTTCATTTCTTTATTTCCGTAGGCTTCCTTTTTTTCCTTTACAATTTCATCCATTACTATTATAAACAAAAGAGGTGACAGCACACTCCCCTGTCTTAGTCCAGTCTTGCTCCTAAACCATCGCATTTATCTCGCATTAATTTCTGATGCCGTCGTAAGGATGATTTTTAAATAGAACCCCCAGACACTGGATATCACACGTCTTGCCCGCGATGTTTCTGATCGTTTTCGCAGCGAGACTTTCCTTTCTTTCATGGAATTTGTTGCCCATCTGTTGCATTGTCGACAATTACCCGTATTCTGTCTTCATGTTCCATTGTTGTTTCTCCATTAAGTATGATTGTTTTCTTGTGGAGGTTGATCTCTAAGTTATATAAAACGCGGAAGTTATACAGTTAGTGATAAATTACACAGAAGACGATGGTAATATAGCCTCGTACTTATAGAGCTGCTGGTCGAGAATTCAATGTGACTGAATTTAATATTCGCTACTCGTGTATACAGAAAGACGTGCTAGAAACCACTAACCAAACCCGTAAAGTGTTTTCAAATGTAGCAACGCTGTAAAACAACTTATGGGATGTGAAAGTCAGCTTTTTGGTGGTGCTCCACACACTAAATAAGTCATATCTGGTATTGTTAGTTACGATGACGACAGGAGACAAAATAAGGAAGGCCATCAGTTGAACTCTTGCTTGATTGGGTTATACGGGTATGTGTTATGATGATGACAAATGTTGTGTTGAGTTTCTTGATGACGGACTTCACAAATGCGTTGGATGGAAGTCAGGTTGATGCACGTGATAGTAGCTCGGAGATTGGCAGCAGTGACAATGCCAGTTGTCTTGTTTCAATAATGCAAATTTTACATTTTTTCGGGAATACGGTCTTTTGCACACAAATTCCCGCTTATATCATGCACACAAAATTTTCACATATATTTTCGGTCCAAAAAGTGTGAATTATATGCGAGCAAATATGGTAATTTACCTGGAACAAACAAGAGAAATGTCTCAACTGGGAGATCTGGATTTGGTCAAAATGCAAAAAGATAATGATTGAATATCGCTTGAAACAATGGTAATAGTCACCTGATTCGCTTTTGCAATGTTTGGGAGGTTTAAAATGTGGTTTACATGTCCTTGTTGCATGGGATCTAGACTGTTAGTCTCTAATGGTGCAGCTTACATGCTATCAGCCAGCTGTGTCAAGTTAGCTGTAGTTTATAAGGCAGCATTCTTCACACTTGAAATTCATAAACTTTGCATGTGCTTCAAATCTCCCTCAAGAATTGCATTTTTCAAAATTTCTTTTTATGTTTGACTTGCATAGGGTTGAGACACGCTAAATTACTCAAGAAGCTGGTCTTTGATATTTCCATGTAAGTGGTTGACGGCTTATTGCTGTGGTCGGAGCGTGACCACATTGGTATAAGTAGCTAAATGCATCTGCCCGGATGGCAGGAGATTCAGGTTTGAGTCCCAATTGCGGTCACATTTTTAAGTCATACTGAACAGAAGTGATTGCTCCAAGGAGAACTGTCCTAAAGTAATTTCTATATAACAACATATTACATATTTTAGCTGGGGTTTGAGACTTTTTTTTTTTTCTAAATGTGAAAATTTATTACATTCAGTTAAAAAAAAATTATTAACACTTTTTTTTCATTCATCACAATCCCTTTTTGTGTTCTTGGCTGTCGCCTCGGAGGTCCGGGTTCGATTCCTGGCTCTGCCAATAAATTTTAATTCTGGTGTGAGGGCTGGAACCCAGCCTAGTGAGGCAAAACTGAGAAGAGGAGGATTCAATTCTCACCTCAGCTAAACTGGAGGTGGTATTCTGTGGTTTCCCCATTACTACTCCAGGAAAATGCTGGGGTGGTTCCTAACTTTAGGCCACGGCCACCTCATTCCCGTGGCTACATGGCCACGTTGTCGCAGCCCCTGAACTAAGGAACCAACCACCTCATTCCCAATCCTATCCCTAATTTACAAATACACAGTAATCACAATAACACATGTTATCACACAAATTCTACACACACCCAAACACACTGGGCTATATGACCACAATGTCGCAGCTCCTACAATAAGCAACAACAACTATATTTTTTATGTATCCATAGTTTTTTGTGTCCTGCAGAAAACAGTGAGTTAGGTTCCACTGAATGTAATTGGGACCTCTTTTCCTTTGCCACCACTCATATCTCTGTATTGTCCGTCATGTTGCTTATTCAAGTTTCTTTCTGTCTTGTTGGGTAGATTGAAAGAGATTGTACTGTATTAATTTCTCCTGCATCTTTTACAGGGCTATGATATGGAAGATGCCATGGTTATTAACAAAGCTTCCTATGAGCGAGGATTAGCGCATGGTATGATCTACAAGTCAATGTTTGTGGAGCTACCAAATGTAAGTATGCTTATCCTTCCACTTATTTCTGTATCCAAGCTATGGGCTCTGCTCATAACATACCTAGGACAAAAACATTTACAGTAATGGTTAATCAATTTCCAGTAATTTCATGGAGTACAAGTGTAGTACACTACACAGGGTTTCCAGTAAGGTGCTGTTTTGATTACAGCCAATGATGACGTGCATATAGCACTGCAAGATTGCTAGCCCGTTCCACACGCCCACTTCAGCAAGTTGACAACAGACAGTACCGGTACTTAGAAAAGGAAATTAACTGTTTATTTTATGGTGTAGAAGGTTCTGCCCCTGCTTTCTATTTCTCTTTTGCTCCGTTGTTGCCCTCCAGTTGTGAAGATTACTGTACTCGATTTGATTTAAAAATGATGATAAAACATTGCATCCTCATCTGGGGCTTTCATCTTTTTGAGGAAGTGGTGGATGCAATAGTCTATCATGATAAAGAATTATATCACAGTAAAATATGTAATATCTAAAAGGCTGTGGAATGGAAACTATTTGGAATGAAAACTATTTATGTTAAATTTTATTTTATTTCTTATGCTTCCTTGACTTACAAGGCTGCTAATATACAAAGCTTAACTATCATAATAAGGTGAAAGAAGGAATAAGAGAAGGTTAAAAAACTACGAGTATTGAGCTATGAAATGTATCTTATACATATAAATTTGAATAAAAGATCTAAAGAGTGGGCAAACCGCAACTAAAAATAAATAATTAAAAAAGCTATTCAGCCTTAAAATACACATATTTTACGAATATAAGTGGTTTCTCAAAATACTAATAGATCCTTTAAGGGCTGTTATTGCTATGGTGTTAATGGTGGCATTAGAGATCTGAAATTTTCTACACGTAGCAGCAAAAAGAGAAGGTAAGTTCCCCGGGCCCCCACTAATAACCCACTTCTATTTCTTGAAGGTGGTTTTTTCCTTGTAGAAAGGGACTGTAGGCTCGTAAATACCCTTCTTTTCTTTGTTTACTTCATCTGGCTGCTCGGCATGGGTCTCCAAACGCACGGTTGGAATATACTGTTTGAACGTGTGTTGAGATATTAGCGGAAAGCTTATTAGGCTAAATATGCTAATAAAATTATATTGACAACTATCACCTTCAACTCCAGCTGGAGCAAATGATCAGTTGCATCTGTATCGTGCAATGTCATTTGAAGATTCATAATAATATAAACTTCTTTCTTAGCAGCACTAGCCTATAAACTGGTGGTAAAAAGTGAGCTGAACTCATCCACAAGGAGCCTGATGACTTAAATTGACTTCTGAACTTGATGGAATTTCAAGAGTTTTATTTCTGTAAAATATTAGGAAACAACAATGACAAGCGCTTTAATATGTCGTGTGTTAGAGGTGCACAACGTTAAACTATTACATTTTTTGGCATAAGAAAGCAAACTTTTCAACTTTAAATACACATGAACGCTATATCAGTTCCACGTGTCGTCCTCAACCCTGCAATGTTAACAAAGTCACATGATGGTGTGACATCAGAAAGTGGGACAGGCCTAATCATTCATTTATTATTCATCATTAGGGACCTGAAAAAATCGCATTTGCGATAAATGCGAATTTTTAAATTTCGTACAGAATCCAAGCCTACGTTAATTTTAATGTAGAAAAAAACATTTTTAAGCGTAAATCAAAGTGCGACAAAATGCGAATTGTGACCCAAAATGCGAAAATACCGAATAAGTGCGATTTTTTAGCGAAATTACTTTAAATCTGCTAATTTATTTGCGAATTTGTTTATTAAACAAAAGAAAATGTTTAGTAGGTGGCCTAATCGCTCGCTAGCGATACCTCATCTCGGACTCGCAGTGTGCTACGCATATTGGTCGATATAATAATCGATTTCTGTATCGATACGAACTTTCGACTACCTATAACTTATTCAGACAGCTGACGAACGAAACTCGTTTGTGTACTTGGAGTATCGTGGCGACTGGTGGTTTGTCGAACACGTGGACTTCGCTAAACGGAAAATTTTTCGGCTTGCCGCTTGAATAGTAACCTTATTTTTTTGCAACCTTCAAGCACTTCAAGGTTCAAAGTTTTTTTCTAGAAATGGGACGTACTGTTGTAACTGCTCATGAAAGAGCACAGCAGTGCGCTAATCATGGCTTTTATTGTTCCGACTCTGCAACAGTACTCTGTCCGCCCTAATAACTCCCCTCACAGCCACACAGTGCTAGCATTCAGCCTGCTTGTAGCATCTAGGCCACAGTCAGCTATCGCAACGTGCCGTACTTAGTTTAATCTAAGAAACAATGTAGACAGTGAGTGTTTTATTGCACTACCATACAGTATTTGCAGACAGTAGATGTAACTTGAAAGAGTGCAAGACAGACTTATTTACAATCCTTTCAATTTTCTGTAGGCCTAAAATGTAAGTCAAAACAAATGTGTTGCCAATAAAGTCATATAGTCGGTAAGAATCCAGAAAAAATAGATGCTAATTTTCCAAAAATAGATGCTAAAAAGGGAAAAAATGAATGCTAATTTAAAGGAAAATAGATGCTAAATTTTCAGGTCCCTACTCATCATCAATTCTCCACTCCGGTTGGTTGGTTGGTTGGTTCCTTAGTTTAGGGGCTGCGACAACGCGGTCATGTAGCCCCGTGTACTTTGGGTGTGTGTAGAATCTGTCTGATAACCGGTGTTAATTGTGATGACTGTATTAGTGTGTGTATCTGTTTTTTAATTCAAGTAGGGACTGCAACTTTGAATTTTCAAATAGTTCCTACTTTTGCCGCCAAACGCCACCGTCAACGACTACTAGGTCTAGTTCAGAACTAGCTACTAGACGCCACCGCAGTCGGCTCTTGGCAACGAACGTAGCAACCTAAGAGCGTTGTTTATATTCTTAACCTATCCAATTTAGTTTCACACAGGTGTAATTAGTGGAAAGATCTTTAACATGCCATAAATCTATGACATGGGACCGCCGGCTTTACTTCCCCTCCGAAGGAAGGCATACTGAGGGATTTTTAACGCCGGGTATGGGGTATAAATGAGCCTCTTCCAGTTTGTCCGATCCTCCCACATATTGTGCTCCAATTTCTTCTGCCAATCTGCATCCCTCTTGGCCAAGTCTCTCCAGATTTACTTCTCCAAAATGTCTCGAGGCCTTCCCCTAGGTCTTTTACCTAGGATGACCTGGTCAAAATATAATATTGATATTCTGTCAGGGGCCATTCTCTTTATAAGCCCATACCATTTCAATCTAGATAGTTCTAGTGTGTCAAGCAGACTTTTATACAAATTGAGATGTTGCCTAATTTCCTCATTTCATATTTTATCTCTCCTGGTCTTCTGGAGACAAGATCGGAGGAACTTCATTTCAACTGCTTTAAGTCTGTTACTGTCGGGTGCTGTTAATGTGGCTGCTTCATGTCCATAAGTCAATATTGGCATGAGATAGGTTTTGTAAAGTGTGATTTTGGATGTTAAAGGAAAGGATTCATCCCACAGTAAATAGCATACAGTGTGATGTCGTAATTACGGTACTCTATTTCTGATTTTCTTGTGCAATGCTGTTATCTGCAGAGACATAGCTTCCCTAATACTTAAAATTATCAATAATATTTATGTCTCCCATAAGTCCAACCCCTCGTCCACGTCGTGGGAGACGGGCAACGGCACAAAGTAGGGGATTGCCTGTAGGGGCGAAGTACAGTGGGGACTTCGTGTGCCCCGGGACCGTTACGGTAGCTGTGAAGGTCCTACAGGAACCCTGAAAAGTGACGGCTAACGGGGCTCTGGTGAAGCTACGATAGGCCCAGCAAGCCAGTAGTGGATAAAACCAAATGCTTTCAAAAATGGAACGAGCCTCGGACAGGATGGATTTAATAGACGACGACACGGCTGTACACACGGACTAAGATTTGGAACTTTAAACCTAAGAACGCTGACGGGGAAGGTGGAGGAGATAGTGGATATGATGGAAAGAAGGAAGTTGGATTTATTGGGATTGGCAGAAACAAAGTGGAAAGGGGAAGGAAGGAGAGTACTGAGAAAAGGCTATAGACTGTACTGGAGTGGGAACGAAGAGGGAAAGAGGAATGGAGTGGGAGTAGTAGTACGAGATGGTTTAAAAGAAGAAGTGAGGAGAATAAGTGATAGGATGATGAAAGTGAAAGTAGCACTGAGGGGAGAGACCGTAGAAATAGTGCAAGTGTATGCTCCACAAGTAGGCTGCGCTTCTGAAAAGAAGGAGGAGTTTGAAGAGGAATTGCAGAAGCAGCTGGTAGGAAGAAATATGATTGTTATGGGGGACCTCAATGCCCATGTAGGAAGAGAAAGACAAGGTTATGAGAGTGTTCTAGGACCAGAGGGTTGGGGTGGAAGAAATGAGGAAGGAAAGAGACTGTTGGACTTCTGCCAGAGGAACAGCCTGCTAGTTGGGAACTCCTGGTTTAAGAAAAGAGAGAGCCACACAATCACATGGTACAGTGATGACTTGACCAGGAAGTCGGTGGTCGACTATATACTGTATGAGAAAGAACTAAATAAGAACATCACGGACATCAAGGTTATACCATCGGAGAACCTGGATAGCGACCATCGATTACTGGTAATGAACCTGAGAGGGAGTAAGGAGAAGAAAGGGACTGAGAACCAGGAAAGACGTATAAGGATATGGAAACTGAAAGAAGGGGATAGAAGGGTCGAGTACCTCAAAATGGTAAAGGAAGGAATTCCAACAGATGAAGAAAGAGGGGTGGAAGAGGAATGGGCTAGATTTAAGAAGACACTAGTGGGTGCAGCAGAAGCAGTATGTGGGAGGACAAGTAGTAAGAAGAGGTGGAAGGAAACACCATGGTGGAATGAGAAGACAAAAGATATAGTAAGGGAAAAGAATAGAGCCTTTAGGAGGTGGTATCAAAATAGGACGGTAGAGACAAGGGAAGAGTACCAGGAAAGAAAGAAGGAGGCGAAGAGAGTGGTGGCTGAGGAGAGAAGGAAGTGGATGGAAGAGTGGACAAAGATGATGGAGGAGGATAGTGAAGGTACAAAAAAGGTCCTGTATGGGATGGTGAAAAATAAGAGGCGGAAGGATCCTACGGATTATGTTAGAATGGTGAACAAAAGGGGACAAGAGATAGAAAATAGGGAAGAACTGAAGAAAATGTGGAAAGAATATTTTGAAGAACTTCTGAACCCAAATGGAAAAGATGGTGAGGAGGAAGAAATCGGGGAAGAGGAAGATGAACTGCAAACAGAAAAGGACTTAACATGGAAAGAAGTGGAAGATGCAGTGAACAAGATGAAAGGAGGGAAGGCACCGGGTGTGGATGAGTTGAGTGTGGAGATGGTGAGAGCAGCAGGAGAGGTGGGGATACAGTGGCTGTACCGAGTGATGAGGACAGCATGGAAGGAAAGGAAGACCCCAGAGGACTGGAAAAAAGGAATCATTGTCCCGATCTTCAAGAAAGGTAGTAGAACAGATTGCAGAAACTATCGGGGAATAACACTGATGAGTCATTGTGCAAAGATCTTCGAGAAAGTTTTGGAAAAGAGAATTAGGACAAGGATAGAAGGAGGGATGAGGGAAGAACAACATGGCTTCAGAGCAGGAAGGTCCACAGTGGATTTGATTTTTGCTGTAAGGCAGTTACAAGAACAGCACTATGAGTATGGAACAGATCTACTGATGGCCTTCCTGGACATTGAGAAAGCATATGACAGTGTATGCAGAAACAAAGTATGGAAGTCCCTGGAGGATAGAGGAGTAGAGAAATGGACTATAAAGAGGATAAAGGAGATGTACAAGGGAAGCGTGAGCTGTGTGAAAGTGGGAGGAGAGAGATCTGACTGGTTGGAACAAAGAAACGGCCTGAAACAAGGAAGTGCACTGTCACCGTTACTTTTCATTGTGGTGATGGATGACATAATGACCCGAGTGGCACAAGTAATTGGGGACGGAAAGATGAAAGCAATGGTGTTTGCAGATGATTTGATGATTTGGGGAAACAAGGAGGAGGAGGTACAGGAACAGTTGGACGTGTGGGAAGGAATAATACAAGGATATGGGATGAAATTTAGCATAAATAAGAGTGAGATGGTGATCACAACAAGGAAGAAGGAAAGAACCACCACGGGAATAACAATTGGTGGGGAACAGCTGAAGAAAGTGGAGAGTTTTAAGTATCTGGGAAGCCTGATACAAGATAATGGAAGAAACGATAGAGAAATAAATGAGCGGGGGAGGCAGGCAGAAGCATTTCGGAGGAGTGTGAGAAGCATGTTATGGAGCAAGGATGTCCCTCAGAACAGCAAAAAGATCATATATCGGACGTACTATGTCCCTATCCTGACGTATGCCTCGGAGACCTGGGTTATGAAAGGAAGGGAGAAGAGCAAAATACAGGCCAGTGAGATGAGGTTCTTGAGAAGCAGTATTGGAGCTACAAAGATGGACAGAATAAGAAATGAGAGGACCAGAGAAGGAGGAACCATTACAGGATGGTATAGAGAAATCTAGACTTAGATGGTATGGACATGTAAAACGAATGGAGGAGAAGAGGATACCCAGGAGAGTACATGAGACGAAGTGGGAAGGAAAGAGACCGAGGGGAAGACCGAGAGACAGGTGGCTGAAGGGGGTGGAAGAAAGTGTGAAGAAGAGAGGAGAAGACTGGACAAGGGTGGAGGCTGAGAGATGGTGGGAAGACAGAAGACGTTGGAGAGGCTTGTGTTCCAAACAGACCCGGCCAGTGGCTGGAAACTGTGCAAGATGATGATGATGATCAATAATATTTATACTGTCATCACCGAGTCTGAGATGGATTTCTTACTAAGGTAATTAAATAGATCATTATTTGCTATCATACACTCTTGATGCTTAGCAGATGTTACTAACTTGCACTTAAATGAATATACAAGCTCATAGCAACTTGGGTTACATACATTAATAAAAGAAATTAAGTACCTCCGCTACACTGAGAAACATCGAAGCAAGGATATGTTATTATTATACGTCCTTCAAAAGAATTATTTTTATCCAATTTTACGCTCAGGAATGAGAACATCTATGCTAATATTTGAAGCAATGTATTTGATGTATGCTGGCCTGCCTCTATCGCGTTGTTTTAAGGGGCAGAACAGCAAAATTCATCATCAGAGAGATAGCTAAATAACCTCTGAAGCTAAGCATGGTTAGATGTGTTCTGTGCGATTGCTAGGTGATTACATAGTTTCGAGGTACAAAGATCGAATCTCAGTGCTTTACTATGGCGCTATGTGTTTAATCTCCATCAATCATTACAGGCAAATGGTGGGATGCTATCTTACTTTAGGGGCATGATGGCACAGTAGTCTAGTTGCTTGCCTTTCACCAAGGTGGACAAGGTTTGATTCTGGGTTAATTCAGGTGAGTTTTCTACGTGAAAAAGTTACATCCAGTGGCTGAGATTCCATTTGAATAATGAGAACTTGTGGCTTGGAATTGCAAAACTTCGAGCTTACTTATCTTACTTTAATTTTGAGGAAACTTAACCCAATGTTATCGTGTAGGAAGCCATTTTTCAGTATTATTTTAGTAAATGAAATGTACATGTTTTTCAGTCGGTCAACACGATTGTACCCAAATTGTATGAGTATTGTTCTATGAAAGAAATTACTGTACATGAGATTAATTATTACACTTGAATGACTAATTTCGATCATCAAGCGATAATAATCAGATCTTTTACACTCAGGCTATTAATCTACGAATATGTGGGTTAAGATCATTAAAACACTAAGGTGTATGTTTCACAAAACTCAAGCTCTTAAATCAGAGGGAGCTAGAAGGTGCGGTTTGTGACCAAATCTTCCAAATCGTCTCAATAATACAGGAAATATCTTGCATTTCTTAAAAGTCAACGGAAATATATTTATTTGTTTAAGAAGTGCGTTTAAAGAAATAAACTAAATGATACCCGCTGTTAGAACTGTGTCGCGTCCAGACCGCATTACACTAGAGTACACTAGAGTGGTCTGTACACATGGGGAGCTCACAAGTAACCGATTGTGCATTCAAAAGAAACAGAATTACCAGCAGTATTGACAAATTGCACTCTGATTTCATAAATATCGACAATTTGTTTAAAAGGTGTGTTTAAACAAATAAACATGAAGCTTGCATAACAGTAAAGCCGGGAGAGTGGTTTATGCACATGCAAGATATCTTGCACAGGTACCCTGGTATACCGTATTTTAGTTACATACAGTAAGTTTATTTCAAACCTGACAATTTATGCAAGTTTACAAATAACCTTATGTAACTAAAATATAGTGAATACAGTCAACCAAATGTAATGCAGTAATTAATCTCAGGTAATATCTTTCACGTTAAGGTACAATTTGGGTACAATCATGTTGACAGACTGAAAAGCATTTAAATTTCACTCAACCCAATAATTGTCATACATTTCTACGACTCCAAAATAACAAGTTATTATACAGATTCCACTCAAGTACACAGGGCCGATGACCAAGTGTCCCAAGCCCACTAAGAGCACAACAACGACAGTAAAGTCAAACTGTATTCTATTTATCCTTTACCTTGTGTGTACAGTATATTGTTTTGTTACAGGCGAGTTCTTATTTTGGGTTTGATCGAAGTGGAGCAGACCATTCAAGAACATTGGATTCTGATGGTTTGCCTCGACCAGGAGCTAGATTTAAGGATGGGGATGTTGTGTGCAGGTAAGTATTTTCTTAGTATTAAAAGCTCCTGTGAAATCTCAATTTAGCTTATCTCAATTTTGTATATTTATTTGGTCCTGACGAACTTTATTTGCTCTGTATAGTATGTGCTCAATTTCCCTTAGAGGGAAAGGGGTTCAGGGTGGACGTACAGCTTTGAAAACCAAATCTGAAATAGGGTGTCATAAGTAGAAAAATATTGAATTTGTAGGATTTCGATAATTCTTTGCCTTACATCTGGAGGGAAACAAAATTTTGTATTGACTTAAGTAGGCCAATCTCATTTTTCATCATATTACGCTCTGCCCCATCAAATGTAAATCAATTTCGTATGAACCTTTGATGAGTAGAAATAAATTTGTTTGCATGTATTTCTCATAGGAAGTTTCTCTAATCGCATAAGTGTTTGAAGTACATAATATAAAACTAACATTGAATAAAACAGGAAACCAAGTTGAAAAAAGAAAGAAAAAAACTTCAAAAAAATACTTGGTCCCCAAAAGAATAGAGAAAATTGGTGAATGAAGAAGAGAAATAAAGACCTTTACCGTCATATAGAAGAAATTACAGTTTCAATTAAAAAGAGAAGACTAAAATTTTGTGGACATCTTTACAGGATGAACAGTAATCGTCTCCCGAAGAAAATTTTTGATTACATCTCTAAATTAAAAACACTACAGGATGGTTGTAGGAGATACGATGGGAACTGCAACAGCTGAAGATCACGGATGCTATCATCTCGGACAGGAAGGATTTTCGGCGACGGGTCCATTCAGCAGATGTTACACGTTTTAAAGTCCAACGACGGCCTACGAGGGTGATGTCAGTGAAACAACGGCAAGCGATTAGCCGCCGAATGAAAAAATTCTGGGAAGAAAAGAAAAGAAAAAAATAATGTACCTTTGTCTTAGATTCTAAGCGGTCTATAATTGGCCAAATTATATATACTGTATATACACTGACCGGCGCGAAAAACGCAACACCCAGTAATTGATGTGAAATTATTGTATACCGTATGTACTCGAATACAACCCGCCCCCGAATAAGACCCGTACCCTGATTTTGAAGAACAAAATTAAAAAAAAAAAATGTTTTACTCAAAATTATTTACTATCTTAACTAAATAAACAGAATAGCATTTATCCAAAATAGTTTCCAACAGTTTTGAAGTCGTCCTAAAATAACACATATCAAACGATTAAAAATACAAATAAAAGTACAAAGACACTTCATTCATCGTCATCAGAAGTACCAACTTCGGAACTTTTATCACCATCACTTTCCCACTAAATGTCGCCATCACTGCCATCCATAGCATTCGAAATAGTACATTTCTTGAAGCTCTTCCGTATGAGATCTCCAGAGATATGATTCCATGCCGTCAAAATCCACGAACACAGCAGCTGAACTTTCGGGCGCTGAATACGACCAGTTGGAGTCGGTGTGTGCTTATCGGCCGCCATCCGCTCCGTATACAGCTGTTACAAGGCTGCTTTGAACGGGCGGTTCACGCAGACATCCAGTGGTTGTAGCATAGACGTCATCCCGCTTAATCACGAATACATGACTCGTCAATATCATATTTCCTACCGGGCACGATTTCCAATAACTTCAGCTTCCCTCACAACTTTCAATTTCTCACTCACAGTAAATGACCGCAAACGTTTTGTAGCATTCATGTTTACACTCGGAGAACGTGCGCGTGCTTACGGTAAAACAAAGTTATAGCCGGAAGAAGCCTAGCACCATCTAGCGGATACTCGCAACACCCGATATCGCGCGCGGCGGGCAATTTAGATCTTTCAAATTTGGATGACTCAAATAAGACCTGCACCCCAATTTTTCACGTCCGAATTTGTTTAAAAATGTGCGGGTGGTATTCGAGTATATAAGGTAATTATCTATTTAATCAAAGTGAAGCACTTTAACCTTTTTTTTTAGACGGGGTATGTTATTGGCATTGCTTTGCAAGCAAACAATGAAGTGTTGATTGTTGATTGCACTAGCCTCAATTGTTTTTTCCCAAGCAACCTGGAAAACACATCACTGGATGTAACCCAATAATGTGTTCCCGCTCTTATAGAGCTTAGATTTGTACTTTGAATTGTTCCCTTTTCAATCACATGTGTTTGTGGGATCTTTCTGTGATTGTCGTAATTGGCTTTCTGGAGAAAACTTGCCCTTAAGCCCTGAACAAGCTGCAAAAGTTGTTGCTTTGGTGGAAGATGGTCGCAGCATGCATTACATTGCAGAAGTGTTGAGGATTACACCTTCCACGATTTCCAGAACTGTACGAAGGTACAGGGAAACTGGAGGCTTTGCAAGGAGACCAGGAACAGGCCCGAGAAGAACAACATCGAAGAGAGATGTCTGCTTCTTACAACTTCAAGTTCTTCACGACCATCACACCACCGCCACTGAAGCACGAAATCGACTCCACCAAGTTCGAGGGGTCGACGCTGGTGAGAGAACCGTCCGAAGAAGATTGGAAGAAGCCAATCTTCAATCCAGAAGACCAGTTACAGGCCCAGAACCTTCCAGAGAACATCGCACAGCTTGACTACGTTTCGCAAGGGAACATCATGGCTGGATAGTACAACAATGGGAACAAGTGTTGTTCACCGATGAGTCGCGGTTTGGCCTCCGATCACCTGACGGAAGAGAGAGGGTCTGTAGAGGGCCAGAGGAAAGGTATTCCCCTTGCACATTCTCAACCAGGACGCCTTTTCAGGGTGGTTCTGTTAGTTAGTTATTGTTGTTTTAAGGGGCGGAACTACGAGGTCATCTGCCCCTAGGGTGGTTCTGTGATGGTGTGAGCAGGAATCAGTATGTCTGCAAGGACGGATTTGGTCTTCGTGGAGAATGGGAGCCTTACTGCACATCAGCATGTGGGGGAAATCTTTCTGGAGCATGTTGAGCCTTTCGCTCCATTTATTGGTGGTGATTTCACACTAATGCAAGACAATGCACGCCCACATGTTGCGAAAGTTCTTGGGTGAAGCAGGGATTCATGCTATGGCTTGGCCTGCTCGAAGCCCTGATTTGAATCCTATTGAGCACGTTTGGGACCTGCTGGGGAGAAGAGCCCGTCGGTGCTATCCAGAGACCCTCCAGGACCTACGGAATGCCCTCCTGGAAGAATGGGAGATGATTTCTCAACAGGACATTACAGCATTAATCAGAAGCATCCCTGAAAGGTTGAATGCCGTCATTGGTACAAGAGTTGGCAAAACACGCTTTCAAAGATGCGAACAGAGGTCTCCGAGGTCTGTGAAGCAATGTGTGAAGTGTATAAAATCAAAACAGAAGTGAGGACCTTTAGGACCTTACTCAAAATTTCCCTCTCTTTTAGCGCTCTTTCCTTGAAGTGTGCATCAGTGGCTTAATTTTTAAATTTGTGTATAATCATCTATTAGCCTACTTTCGATTTTTGCAAAAAATGAAAGTAGACTTCTGAGATCAACACAGGGCGAAAAAAGTGTGTCTGTCTGTGTGTGTGTATGTGTGTGTGTGAGTCTGTGTGTGTGTGTGTATGTGTGTGTGTGTGTGTCTGTGTGTGTGTGAGTGTGTGTACTCTGAATGTCTGTCCCCCCCTATCAATTCGAACACGGTGAATGCGAATTGAACGAAATTTGGTACAAAGGTAGCACTAGCAAAGGACACCTCAGTGTCATGTTTTATATCGCCGCCATCTTTACTAAAACTGAATGGCGGCCACTCAAACGTTCAAAACGTAACATCAAATAACGACTAACCAAATCATCCGATCTCTACCAAATTTGGTAACAACATACCTTCGTATAGGATGCGTCTTGTGACCAAACTACAAGGTCGTCCGCCATACCATTTCAGGATGGCGGCCGTGCAAATTATGCAAACTTTATAATCCATATCATGGGACCCACCAGTTCCGATTATCGAGCCGAGAATCGTTTTAACTGTTCTAAAGGAAGAGGCACGTTCGAAATTAAAAGTTTATTTTGTAATACTATAGTGCAGACGTGATTATAAAAAGCTGAGCTGATTCAGTAATAAGACAAGATGGCAGCGGATATCTTGTGCCTGACTTATATTTCACTAATTTGAGTATTGCATGCAATATAGCGTACTGATACAAAATAAATAAACTTTGTATGAAATGCTTTATATATAAATAATATACTCCAGTGATGAAATCGTTTAGTATAAATCATTATTTGCTAACAAGTTCTATGTAAGTCATTTTATATAGAACGATATTCGTTGACACAATTAGCTCAGTGGTAGAGCGTTAGCCTATCGCTCAAATGCCTATGGTTCAAACCCGATCAGAGCTAGGTTTTTTGCTTGAAATGTTATATGTTTATTGTTTTGTAATGACTCAGATGTTTTAAAATTAAGCGTTATATTGTGCATATTATGGTGTAAAATATATATTTAATTAAAACATAATTCGCCAGCAGATTTACTCGAGACATCTAGCTGCCAAAAAGGTAACTGCACGTCGACCTACTTATTAACTTCCAGAGTTTATTGAAAAGTTTCTTCTTCTGGCCGCTAGAATGCACTCGCTCTGTTAGGATTATATTGTTCGATATTTCACCACTAGATATCACGACTAGTCTACGTGGGGCTCCATTGATTACTATACCATTGGCATTCTATGCGCATCAAATTTGAAGAATGACAAGATGATACTATGATACATTTTTACTTTTTATTTTAAAGGGTTTGTAACAGCCTATTTTGCGTTACTTGAAAATGTTATTTGAAGTAAAGAACAAAACGATTTCACATAGTAGTTTGTATACACACGTCTCTGTAGGGTCATGGAAAGATTTGTTAATTCAATTAGGGTTTTCGATTCCCGGTCAAAGCATGTGAGATTTTCGAAGTGAAATGCCATGTCCTGTGGTTCGGATTCCACGTAAAAAGGAGGTCCCGTGGCTCATAATCACAAGATTCACGGTCACGTAAAACTACAATCTTCCTTCCTTTTTTTTCAATTAGGGTTGTGAAAGCCATGCACAACCAGACGTGTAAAGACATGCCTCAACTCAAAGTTGGATGTTGCCCACGGCAGGTCGTATATGTAATAATAATAATAATAATAATACTAATGTTATTGGTTTTACATCCCTTTTAACTACTGCTGCTTTTAGAGACACCGGGGTGCCGGAATTTTGGCCCGAAGGGGATCTTTAACGTGCCAGTAAATGTACTGACACGGCTCTCTCGCATTTGTGCACCCTCAAATGCCAGCTGACTGCGCCAGGATACGAACCTGCAACCTAGGGCCCAGCAAGCGAGAACGTTACCGCTGAGCCACGCAGCCAGTCTGGTCGATTATGTCTCCAGATCCATAACATTCTTGATATACTTCTTATCTTTCTTTCTTTCTTCAATGATGGTAGCAGTTTTTATCTAGGTTGTGGCGTTTGGTAGAGGTAAATCGTTTCTAAGGTCTTCAACAAAGAATAGTTCTATTATACTCTTTGATAATAACGAGTTATAACTATACTCATACATTTAGGAGAAAGTAGGCTATACCGTATTTACTCGAATACGACCCGCCCTTGAATAAGACCCGCACCCTGATTTTGAAGAACAAAATAAAAAATAAAAAATACTCAAAACTATTTACAATCTTTACTAAATAAACAAAATAGCATTTCTACAAAATAGTTTCCAACAGTTCTTAATGTCTCCTAAAATAACACATAAACAATTAAAAATACAAATGAAAGACACAAACACTTCATTCATCGTCATCAGAAGTACCAACTTCGGAACTTTTTTCACCATCACTTTCCCACAAAATGTCGTCATCACTGCCATCCATAGCATTGGAAATACTACATTTCTTGAAGCTCTTCCGTATGAGATCTCCCGAGATACGATTCCATGCCGTCAAAATTCACGAACAGAGCAGCTGAACTTCCGGGCGCTGAATACGACCAGTTGGGGTCAGTGTGTGCTTATCGGCCGCCATCCACTCCGTATACAGCTGTTTCAAGGCTGCTTTGAACGGTCGGTTCACACTGACATCCAGTGGCTGTAGCATAGACGTCATCCCACCCGGGATGATTGCTAGGTCGGTTTTCCCATCCTTGACGAATTTCTTCACAGCGTGTGTTGTATGGCCGCGGTAACTGTCCAGAACAAGCAAGCTCTTTCGTCGTAATAAAGCACCAGGGCGACGTTGCCAAACACACTTTAACCAGTCTTCCACCAGTGAACTGTCCATCCAACCAGAGTCCTGAGTTCTAACGATAACACCAGCGGGTATATTTTTTGGAAGAGTCTTTCGCTTGAAAACAACGTACGGCGGAAGTTTGGTTCCGTCAGCGAGTATACACAACATTACCGTGCACCGTTGTTTCTCATTACCACCTGTTCTGATAGTCACACTTTTAGATCCCTTAACATTCACAGTACTGTCCAGTGGCATTTCAAAGTAGACTGGCGTCTGATCTGCATTACCAATTTGGGAAAGCAAATATGAATTTTCCTTCCGCAACTTAATTATGTGACGCTGAAAGGAAAGTAACTTTTCTTCATAGGCACCAGGAAGACGCTGCGAAATTGAGGTACGCCTTCGTATGCTCAACCCATTTCTTTTATAAAAATTTTGAATCCATCCTCGGCTTGCTTTAAACCCTACCGTAGAAAGTTCCTTCGTGATCTGTAATGCCTTTAATTGACACATTTCGGTCGACACCCCATTTCCCAATTCCCGCCTTTCTGTTACGTATTTATAAAGTTGTTTTTCAATTTCCGGAAACTGTACACTCAGTCCGCGGAAAGCTCTACGAGCACCACTACTTGTTAGCAACACGTTTTTCTTCTTTCTCCAATCTCGAATACATGACTCGTCAATATCATATTTCCTACCGGCGGCACGATTTCCAATAATTTCAGCTTCCCTCACAACTTTCAGCTTCTCACTCACAGTAAACGACCGCAAACGCTTCGTAGAACTCATGTTTACACTCGGAAAACGTGCGCTAGACAGTATGACGCCGCCTGCTTACGGAAAAACAAAGTGATAGCCGGAAGAAGGCTAGCACCATCTAGCGGATACTCGCAACACCCGATATCGCGTATGGCGGGCAATTTCAATCTTTAAAATCAGGATGACTCAAATAAGACCCGCACCCCAATTTTTCACGTCCGATTTTGTTTAAAAATGTGCGGGTGGTATTCGAGTATATACGGTATGTTCTTTACTGAACATCTTGTTTTTTTATTGTTAGTCACTTACATGGGACCGTACTACAATATTTCATCATCATATAGTAGATTAGTGTTATAAAAGTGTCATAAATATGAAATAAATTTCAGTTTTTGTAAGAAATTGAAGTGTTGCGTTTTTCGTGCCGGTCAGTGTATATAAAACTAGGAGTAGGTATCACTACAGAGAATAAGTGGCACATGGTTTGGCGACCACAGGACCCCAGCTGAGTCCAGCATTGCTTCCACTTACTTGTGCCGGCCTCCCTAGGTCAATACTTGTTCTCTTCCAACCCAGACGGTAGTAGGAAGGTCTAGGGAGTCCTTCAATTTCCCGCCTTAATTGGCCCTGGTCCTTTGGGTGTGGCGAACCCATCGTACAAATAGCCTAATATGATAGTATGTGAGCCGAGGCCTCGGATGGAGGTCCTTGATTCACGCCTAGACCCAGATCACTGGAACCAGGAAATGAAGAAGAATTATTATTATTATTATTATCATTATTAATAAGAACCTTATGAGAATGAAGTTATAGAGTTAGGGATAGGTCATTTCTTACATGTACAACGACTAGCTTTCCAGTTGCACAGAAATTGATGCCATACCATTGACAGTCCTTGCACATGGAGAGTGACGGAAGTATGCTTGTGCTGCAAAATGAGCAGTGGACCAGGTTATGGTGGCATTGCTGTGGTGCCAATGAGAATACCACAATATTCTCTTTAATAATTTATTAATATACGATTGCAGGAATTAGTTTTTTTTTTAAAGATTCATCCAAAACTCATCAGTTAATATGCGTTCATGTTTTATGACCTTTACACACAGATTTAGCAGTTTTAATTTGACAATAAAGTGCAAAATTCACTCAAAATGCAAAATGTTTAATTTTCTGCTAAATAAAGTGATATTTTAGTTTCTGTAAATCATTTCTTTAAAAATTGTACCTTATTTCTTTGTAAAAAAATATGTTTAAAAATATTTACTTTACCGTACAGTAAAGAAACTCTATATTGGGCTGACTGCACTTGTTGGTTTTCAATAGCCTATCTTTTATATGATGATTATAGGCTAAAGATAAATCATTCAGTTAATGAAAATCCAGAATCTGTGTTGTTTGCTTTTGACACAATTAATGAAAATTGTTTTTTTATTTTCAGTTACTATGATGGAGTTGAGAGCAGGTTTCGTGTAGAGAAGTGGAAGGGTACAGAAGAAGGCTACATCGATAATGTTAGGTTGTGCGGTGCTGTGGGTGTCGGTTCCAAGCAGAAGGCTTGTATTACCTTCAGAGTTGCAGTGAGTATTACTTGTTTCTCTATGTCTCCCAGGCTCTGTTCACACGTGGGTCCCTCCTCAGATTTGGCTCCTCTTGTTTTCACTTATGGATCATCAGCTTCTTCGCTTGAGCTAACTTGGCCACGTTTCTTGGGATCCATTTTTCGTCCGTTTCGACCGCATGTTACCACAACTTGACGCTCCAGGCGTCCATGTCAAGAAATGTTCAAACTCCTTCAAGCCACATTGATATCAGTAATAATGAACAGTGACTGGCTGACTTCATGTAGTGCCAATATTCCATGTGAACTCGCTCACTTTTCCACGAACTCATGGGCCGGAGAGACTTTTTAGTGATCTTTTAACGATGTGTACATACATTTTATTCCATGTTGTTGACCTGTTTTTACCAAGTTTTATGCATGTTTTTAATGTTGTTACAGTGTCTTTGATGTGATGAGATTGTTTCTTTAGATTCGATAAATTGTGGCTGAGGAAGGGCTATTTAATGGCCCGAATCATGTACCACTGTTGAATTATATGTAACTTGATGTATTGATCGACGGACTAACATATTTCCAATAAAACAAAGTGGATACACAAACAATCAATGGACAGGAAAAATAGGACAGAAGCACAGTGAAAGGGCAAGTACAGAGACAAGTAGGTGGGAGCAGAGGGAACAATACCAGGGAAAACAAGAAAAAAACACCCAGAATGGACAAGGACAATATCAACAGCTAGACCTTAGGAAATCCAATGAGTACTTGCAAGCCACTGGTGTGTCACCCAGCCTAAGTTTCTAGGAAGGGTGAAGTACATATGAGGCGTTCCGTAAGAGAAGGAGAGAAGGGCGAGCCCGCCGTGAGTCTTTTTTTTTTAAATTTCCGCATCAGGTAAACTGTCTTTATGCTCTATAATGCAAGGGTACCCCATGCTGGCGAGTTCGCCCTTATCGTCCGGAAAGTGAACATTATACAGGGTGTTACAAAAAGGTACGGCCAAACTTTCAGGAAACATTCCTCACACACAAAGAAAGAAAATATGATATGTGGACATGTGTCCGGAAACGCTTAATTTCCATGTTAGAGCTCATTTTATTACTTCTCTTCAAATCACATTAATCATGGAATGGAAACACACAGCAACAGAACGTACCAGCGTGACTTCAAACACTTTGTTACAGGAAATGTTCAAAATGTCCTCCGTTAGCGAGGATACATGCATCCACCCTCCGTCGCATAGAATCCCTGATGCGCTGATGCAGCCCTGGAGAATGGCGTATTGTATCACAGCCGTCCACAATACGAGCACGAAGAGTCTCTACATTTGGTACCGGGGTTGCGTAGACAAGAGCTTTCAAATGCCCCCATAAATGAAAGTCAAGGGGGTTGAGGTCAGGAGAGCGTGGAGGCCATGGAATTGGTCCGCCTCTACCAATCCATCGGTCACCGAATCTGTTGTTGAGAAGCGTACAAACACTTCGACTGAAATGTGCAGGAGCTCCATCGTGCATGAACCACATGTTGTGTCGTACTTGTAAAGGCACATGTTCTAGCAGCACAGGTAGAGTATCCCGTATGAAATCATGATAACGTGCTCCATTGAGCGTAGGTGGAAGAACATGGGGCCCAATCAAGACATCACCAACAATTCCTGCCCAAACGTTCACAGAAAATCTGTGTTGATGACGTGATTGCACAATTGCGTGCGGATTCTCGTCAGCCCACACATGTTGATTGTGAAAATTTACAATTTGATCACGTTGGAATGACGCCTCATCCGTAAAGAGAACATTTGCACTGAAATGAGGATTGACACATTGTTGGATGAACCATTCGCAGAAGTGTACCCGTGGAGGCCAATCAGCTGCTGATAGTGCCTGCACACGCTGTACATGGTACGGGAACAACAGGTTCTCCCGTAGCACTCTCCATACAGTGACGTGGTCAACGTTACCTTGTACAGCAGCAACTTCTCTGACGCTGACATGAGGGTTATCGTCAACTGCACGAAGAATTGCCTTGTCCATTGCAGGTGTCCTTGTCGTTCTAGGTCTTCCCCAGTCGCGAGTCATAGGCTGGAATGTTCCGTGCTCCCTAAGACGCCGATCAATTGCTTCGAACGTCTTCCTGTCGGGACATCTTCGTCCTGGAAATCTGTCTCGATACAAACGTACCGCGCCACGGCTATTGCCTCGTGCTAATCCATACATCAAATGGGCATCTGCCAACTCCGCATTTGTAAACATTGCACTGACTGCAAAACCACGTTCGTGATGAACACTAACCAGTTGATGCTACGTACTTTTGTGCTTGATGCTCGTACTGTAGAGCAATGAGTCGCATGTCAACACAAGCACTGACGTCAACATTACCTTCCTTCAAATGGGCCAACTGGCGGTGAATCGAGGAAGTACAGTACATACTAACGAAACTAAAATGAGCTCTAACATTACGTCAACATTACCTTCCTTCAAATGGGCCAACTGGCGGTGAATCGAGGAAGTACAGTACATACTAACGAAACTAAAATGAGCTCTAACATGGAAATTAGGCGTTTCCGGACACATGTCCACATAACATATTTTATTTCTTTGTGTGTGAGGAATGTTTCCTGAAAGTTTGGCCGCACCTTTTTGTAACACCCTGTATTTAAGCCTGCAGTGACAAGGCAGTGGCCGAGGTGTCATATTCATGCTCCCGCAGAGAACGGCAAACACGCCACGGCCTGTCACAGCCCCAGTCGTGGAGTGATCGCCGCGGTTAGTGGATGTAGTACGTTTGTATAGACGTTGTAATAGTGTTGCGTTATCCTATCCATTATTTATCGTCACGTTTAGTGTATTGCAATGTCTATTATGTTACAATGCTTTTTTTTTCGTGTAGCCTCCTGAGAGGCCGAGTGCAGGTCTTTCTAGTCGACGCCCGTGGGCGACCTGCGCGTCGGGATGAGAGATGGAATGGATGAAGATGAATGAAACTGGGCAAGGATGTGGAAGGAAGCGGCCGTGGCCTGTCAGAAGGTACTGTCCCAGCATTTGCCTGGTGATGAAAATGAGAAACCACGGAAAACCATTTCAAGGACAGCCGACGGTGGGGCTCGAACCCACGCGTCTACCGAGTCAGCAGAGAGCTTGGCCCCATGACCTAACACTGCGCTTTAGCCCGCGCAGCCACTACTGTCGGTGTTACAATACTGTGTTTCACTGTACGTAGAGCCTTATCTCCATAAATGAACCTATATTTTGTTCTATTCATTTACATTCAATAGTAGTCGTAGTATTGCAATATAGTGTGCATTTGAAACAGCTAGCAGCATTAACATGTCTGGAGCACCGAATGGTGGCCTCACCCTTATTCAAATCAGGAGCACGCACCTTGCACACTGATTATCTCCAAATGCACATGTGGCGGGCTCACCCTTCTCTTACGGAACTCTTCATATCTGGTGAACTGTTGTCTTATTGTTTGCAGAGAAATCCATCCGTTGGAGATAAATTTGCCAGTCGAGCTGGCCAAAAGGGAATCTGCAGTCAAAAATGGCCTTCAGAAGATTTACCATTTACTGAAACTGGTCTTGTTCCTGATATTGTCTTCAATCCTCATGGCTTCCCCTCCCGAATGACAATTGGTAAGTACAGTTTTAAGAATTGTTTATACTGAAAGGGAAAACAGACTGTTACATATTTCTGTTCCATTACAGTACTTTGCTGTTTTAGTTCTTATATTAAAAGTTTAAAACCCGCATTTTCCTGTACCTTTAGCATTCTTTAACAATGCTTAAACTTCATTTATCAAGGCATGTAATTTCTGGCAACTGTGATCAATCTTAAGTGAGCCTTCAATTCGTGATTTTATGAGAACTGATGAACATACACTCCCTTCATCATTCCATTCGTTTGTAAGAATTGAAAATCCACTTTCAGCATATGCATTTGTACCTGGAATACTTAGAGCATAAGATACCAACAGTATATTTGGAACAGAATCTAAATTAACTTTTGAGAAAGAAAATCTCCCATTTTGGGTTCTTATTACAACTTTGATCACTACATTAAATCCAGCTCCAGCATCACATAATTTGATCTTATGGGAAGAAGCACAGAAACACATAAATGGACAAACACATTAACTCTTTCACTGCAGTATTGTTTACATCAGAAAAACTCTCAGATGAAGATATTGAAAGAAAAGTTAACATGTGGATTTTCATTGAAATTAAGTCACAGCATAACACACAAAGCTTACAAACTAACATTCTGAATCTGAGTCTGGCACTACAAAGTGGTAGATTTGACCATTGTCATTACTAATATTATGCGTGCTCATGGCTACTCGCTAGTGTGGTAGTTTACTAATGGCCATAGAGCAAAGAGGAATGTTGGCCGCAGATGATAACAAAGGAAATATTGGCTTAATACTCTCAGCTTTCTTTCAACAATTCCCAGTTCATGCTCAAGATAGGCATACACATGTATGCATGTTTAATAGCCACTTTGTTAAAGATTGTGTGAGAAGTAGTGGGAAAGTGCCAAGTCGATTGCTACAGCGAACAACATATCGATGTGAATCGACTAAAGCTGATTGCCACAGTGAAAGAGTTAACAGGAAAGTGCGGATGGAGGGAGGGAAACCATTGAAACCATTCTTCATTTGTTGGCCTTATTAGATGTAGGAACACATTCAATGAACAGGGATAATCTCCACAGTTGGACACACCGCAGTCTTCGAAGATGGGGGTTCACATCCTTAATCCAATTAATAGCTCTTTAAAGTTAAGCCCCTGATGTTCTCCCATTATCATCAGGTGCGCAGCCACCAGTTCTTTTGTTGCTCAAAATAATGCATAGTGTTTAGGTGCATTCTTTAATCTGTCTTGATGAAGTGGATCCTGTAGGATGGAGAGAACCAGATAACACAGGAAATAAGTCCACGCCTTATTACTTTTTCCAGTACTGATCTCATGGAAGAAAATTCTTCATACAAACTTTTTAACTTGTAAGCTGGACAAATTTCAAAGAATTGATCATGTCTTCAAAATAGAAAATACATGTTTCAAATGCAAAGTTCCTAGTTTCCTAAAAATATTTACGTTACTTTTCCAAATAATTTATTGCTGCATTTTAAAAGAAGTTGGATTTCACATTGGTCTGAAGGTTTGGAAGGAGTTGATCTATTCTATTAATAGTTCCTCACAGTATTAGCCATGTTGTTTGGTCGGTATTGACAAATGAATAATGCTAATAAACCTATATTAACTCAATACAAGAGAAAATTACAAATATTAAATTATTATAAAACTTATGTGTTACATGTTTTGGGGCACAGAACCCTTCCACAGACGATTGAAGAATACAGAAAATAAGCTTAAAAAATCTTGTTGATATCTTGAAGAAACGCAGACACTATTCATTTAAAACCACTTATTGGTTTATGGAAAATAAAACACTTCCTTGTGGCACAAATAAATGCACACCTGCCAACTCTCCCGATTTCAGACCATTTCTCCTGCCCTCCCGCTTAACGTATTAAATCTCCTGATTTTTCAAAAATCCCACGCGTAATTTCGGATTGAATGTGCGAGATGACACTCCAGTCGTCTATCGAACGGATCGACTTTATGTGTTTTGAAGTTATATCTCGATACTGCAGTTTCGCTCGGTATCGATAATCGACAACTGCATACTAACTCCTGCGTCGCGTCCTGCTGTTGTAAGAAGTTGGCTTCGAATATGTCTTTGTTTGAAATCGTCGAAGGTTAATTCAGCGCTTGTTCCCAGGGGCGCCGAATCCATGGTCGAGGTCTAGCGACCGCTAGACCTGACGAGGGGGTGGGTCTCCCGGTCCTGGGTTCCGTTGGGAGGTTACGGATAGAGGAGGAAAGGGAAATAGAAGGAAAAGAGGAAAGGAAAGAAGGGAGAGAGAAGGGAAGGGGAGAACTGTGCGAAATAAGCTGTAAAAACGTAATTATTGGGGTAGGGGTCCGGTTTAACAGGGGGGGGGGAGTCCCACAGAACGAGAGGGGTGGGTGTCTGCTAGACCTGAAAAAAGATTCGGCGCCACTGCTTGTTCCTAGATGTTTTGCATAATGACCTGTGGCTGAGAGGTAGTTGTACGCTGTGGAATATTGTATCTGTTTCACACGTGAAATTATTTGATTTGTGTATAACTTTGTTAGATGTTGTTGGCATTAATATGCTGGTAGGCTATTGTGATTTTTCGATCTGAGTGATTGCGTCGGTTCCTTGGTAATAATGGCGAAGAAATATGATGTGACATTTAAAAGTGTGTACAAAGATAACTTTCTGCATATAACTGAGTCAAGAAGAGGCGCAACATTTGCATTTTGTAGTGTCTGTAGGTGTGATTTCAGTATCTCACATGGTGGAAAGGGGGACATTTCAAAACGTGCTCTCAAAGAAACATAAAGACAATGTACAATGTGTTGGAAAAGAACAAGAAACTTGATTATTTCAAGTGTAAGGAGGAAGACACTGACAGTATAACACGTGCAGAAGTATTGTTCACATTGTTTATTATTGAACATAACCTCCCTGTCAATTGTTCCAATCACGCTGGTCCTTTATTTAGGAAGATGTTCCCAGACTCAAAAATTGCCGGGAGATATTGCTCAGCCAGAACTAAAACGTCGGACATCCTTGCAGAAATGTGCAATGAAGAAAAAGAGAAGGTTATTGCTAGCCTGCAAAATGGCGTGTTTTCAATTGCAACAGACGGTAGTAACCAAAGAGATTCTCAGTTGTACCCAATCATGGTTACTTTTTGCAACCCATTTCGACAAATTCAGAGTTGTCTTTTAGGAGTTCCTGTTTTAGAAGGAAGTGCAACAGGCATTAATATTGCCAATCTTTTACTCACTAACTTGAAAGAATACAACATCCCCTTAAGGGGGGACCTACACCTTCGACAGAAACAAAATAGTGAATTTTTAACAATTATTTTCTTTGCACTGATAAACTGTTTGGAGTTGTCACTTAACACATTCTACACACAATACAATTTTAACACAGACCAACTATTAAATATTTAGAAAATTGCATCATCATGGATATATATGCACTCAAAATGGCGGCTGTATATTATACACAAGAATGGGGTTTCCTTAGTAACTCTCGGAAATATTGTTACATTTTAATTATTGTTTCTTTAATGTGGTCCTAGATGTCATGGCAACAAAATGTGCTAGAATGATTGAAATATTTCAAGAAGAAATATTATTTTGATTTTTTTTTAAATAATGGGTCTAAAAATCTATAAAATTTCCATAGTAAATAATTTATCTATATATATAAAAATGAAATGCTGTTCGTTAGTCTCGCTAAAACTCGAGAACGGCTGGACCGATTTGCCTAATTTTGGTCTTGAATTATTTGTGGAAGTCCAGAGAAGGTTTAAAAGGTGAATAAATATGAAAGTTGTAGCGCACGAATAGATTCAACAAATGAGTGACGGCACGCGAATCGCTTAAACAAAGTCCCGTAGGCGTTCATATACCATTCATCCGATTGCGATGAAACTTGGGTGAGAGGTTGTGTACACTTCAGGGAAGGTTTCTGGCTTAGTAAATCCACTTAACAATAGGTAGCGCACGAGTAGATTCAACAAATGAGCAACGATGCGTGAAGTGTTTCAACATAGTCCCATATGCGTTCATTTACCATTCGTCCGATAGGACTAAACTTGGGTGAGTTGTTGTGTACTCTTCAGGGAAGGTTTCTGGCTTTACTTAATCCACTTAACAATAGGTAGCGCACGAGTAGATTCAACAAATGAGCAGACGGTAGTAACCAAAGAGATTCTCAGTTGTACCCAATCATGGTTACTTTTTGCAACCCATTTCGACAAATTCAGAGTTGTCTTTTAGGAGTTCCTGTTTTAGAAGGAAGTGCAACAGGCATTAATATTGCCAATCTTTTACTCACTAACTTGAAAGAATACAACATTCCCTTAAGGGGGGACCTACACCTTCGACAGCAACAAAATAGTGAATTTTTAACAATTATTTTCTTTGCACTGATAAACTGTTTGGAGTTGTCACTTAACACATTCTACACACAATACAATTTTAACACAGACCAACTATTAAATATTTAGAAAATTGCATCATCATGGATATATATGCACTCAAAATGGCAGCTGTATATTATACACAAGAATGGGGTTTCCTTAGTAACTCTCGGAAATATTGTTACATTTTAATTATTGTTTCTTTAATGTGGTCCTAGATGTCATGGCAACAAAATGTACTAGAATGATTGAAATATTTCAAGAAGAAATATTATTTTGAATTTTTTTTAAATAATGGGTCTAAAAATCTATAAAATTTCCATAGTAAATAATTTATCTATATATATAAAAATGAAATGCTGTTCGTTAGTCTTGCTAAAACTCGAGAACGGCTGGACCGATTTGCCTAATTTTGGTCTTGAATTATTTGTGGAAGTCCAGAGAAGGTTTAAAAGGTGAATAAATATGAAAGTTGTAGCGCACGAATAGATTCAACAAATGAGTGACGGCACGCGAATCGCTTAAACAAAGTCCCGTAGGCGTTCATATACCATTCATCCGATTGCGATGAAACTTGGGTGAGAGGTTGTGTACACTTCAGGGAAGGTTTCTGGCTTAGTAAATCCACTTAACAATAGGTAGCGCACGAGTAGATTCAACAAATGAGCAACGATGCGTGAAGTGTTTCAACATAGTCCCATATGCGTTCATTTACCATTCGTCCTATAGGACTAAACTTGGGTGAGTTGTTGTGTACTCTTCAGGGAAGGTTTCTGGCTTTACTTAATCCACTTAACAATAGGTAGCGCACGAGTAGATTCAACAAATGAGCGACGATGGGCGAAGCGTTTCAACAAAGTCCTGTATGCGATCACATACCATTCGTCCGATAACGATGAAACTTGGGTGAGAGGGTGTGTACACTTCAGGCAAGGTTTCTGGCTGAGCAAATCCACTTTACGATAGGTAGGGCACGAGTAGATTCAACAAATGAGCGACGACGCGCGAAGCGTTTCAACAAAGTCCCATATGCGTTCATATACTATTGGTCTGATAGCGATGAAACTTGGGTGAGATGTTGTGTACACTTCAGGGAAGGTTTCTGGGTTAGTAAATGCACTTTACAATAGGTATCGCACAAGAAGATTAAACAAATGAGCGACGACGCGCGAAGTGTTTCAACATAGTCCCGTATGCGTTCATTTACCATTCGTCCAATAGCGACTAAACTTGGGTGAGTTGTTGTGTACACTTTAGGGAAGGTTTCTGGCTTGTAAATCCACTTAACAATAGGTAGCGTACGAGTAGATTCAACAAATGAGCGACGACGGGCAAAGTGTTTCAACAAAGTCCTGTATGCGTTCACATACCATTCGTCCGATAGCGACTTAACTTGGGTGAGAGGTAGTGTACACTTCAGGCAAGGCTTCTGGCTTAGCAAATCCACTTTACGATAGGTAGGGCACGAGTAGATTCAACAAATGAGCGACGACGCGCGAAGCGTTTCAACAAAGTCCCGTATGCGTTCATATCTTATTCGTCTGATTGCGATGAAACTTGGGTGAGATGTTGTGTACTCTTCAGGGAAGGTTTCTGGGTTAGTAAATGCACTTTACAATAGGTATCGACAAGTAGATTAAACAAATGATCGACGGCACGCGAGTCGCTTAAACAAAGTCCCGTAGCGTTCAAATACCATTCATCCGTTTGCTATGAATTGTTGGTTGAATTGTTGTGCACACTACAGGAAAGGTTTCTGGCTTAGTAAATCCTTTTTCCAATAGGTAGCGCACGAGTAGATTCAACAAATGAGTAACAGCGCACGTATCGTTTAAAAAAATTCGAATGCGTTCATATACCATTCATGCGATTGCAATGAAATTTAGAGAAATGTTGTTTCCACACCCGCAAAGATTTCTGATTTAGTAAATCCATTTTAGAATTGGTAGCGCATGAGTAGATTCAAGTAATGAGCGACAGCGCGTGAATCGTTTCAACCAAGCCCCGTATGCGTTCATATACCATTCATCCGATTGTGATAAAACGTTGGTGAGTTGAGTACAGTCCTGCGAAGGTGTATGAATTAGTAAATCCGTTTGTCAATGGGTGGCGCACACGAAGATTCAACATATGAGTGAAGACGCGTGAATCGTTTAAACAAAATCCCGTATGCGTTCATATGCCATTCATCCGATTGCGATGAAACTTTGATGAGTTGTTGTGTACACGCCAGGGAAGGTTTATGACTTAGTAAATCCATTTTACAATAGGTAGCGTACGAGTATATTCAACAAATGGGTGACGGCGCTCGAATCGTTTCAACAAAGTCCCGTATGCGTTCATATTCGATTCATTTCATTGCTATGAAACTTTGGTGAGTTGTTGAGCACGCTCCTATGATTTTTTTTGAGATAGTAAATCAATATTGCAATAGTTTAGAGTTGTTTAACGGAAAATAAATACATTTTGGGAATCCAAAAGCACTTCAACAAACAAAGATACAACGCCAACACTTTCTTTGATTGGCATTGCAACGCATGCCGGGTACAGCTAGTTATTTATAAACTATAATGGTTAGGGCAACCATTCTAGTACATTTTGTTGATAACTATCGTAGAAATGTGACTACAAAACTTCACTGAAATATCTTTGCAAGTTCATGAGTTATTAGGGAAACGGAATGAAAAATATGAACTTAAGGGAAATGAGCGACGGAAGTTTCACATGGTTGGTATGTTCTAAAATTCCCCTGACGCATAAACTGGTCCTTCCTCCGGATTTCGCAGTGTTTTCCTCCAGTAAGAGTCTCTTATTTCTTTTAAAACTAATTTTCTTTGCTAATGCCAACGGAGAGAAGAGATGGGTTGGTAGGACACCCAGGAATAGCAAAGTTTGTTATGGAAGGAAGGATCGAGGATAAGAACTGTAGGGGTAAACCAGGGTAGAATTTGTTAAACAGATTCCCTCGGATGTAGGGTGTGGCAGCTATGTACAGATGAAACGATTAGCTCAGGACAGGGAAGCATGGAGGGCTGCATCAAACCAGTCAAAAGACTGAAGACTCAAACAACAACTATTAGACCAAAATATTACAGCTATATTTTGTGCAAATTTTATAATGCCAGTGCTATCAACATAATTCGATAGATAAAGTGAATATTCTAAAAGGGTCAATTTTGAGGAATGGAGATTGCTCATTAAAACGGGCGTTGACAGGAAATTAAATTTTCACTGGGAGATGTCAGTCATATCGTACTTTTACTATAACTTCCGTTCTATTCGAGATATTAAACCAATTCCTTCACTGAATGAAAGAGAAATTGTTGTTCTATTTGAATATGATATTTTTGAAAAATGTCATTTTTTGGAGCTTAAAGGTGTTGGTCCCCCCTTAAGAAACTGCATTGCACTTGGTACTGATAATGCCCCAGTGATAGTAGGGTTAAAGATGGGTGTGGCAGGGCTGTTGAGAAAGGAAATGGAACATATTTTTATTGTTGGTTGCCTCTGTCATTTAATAAATTTAGCTGCTGAAAAGGGATCTGCATGTCTGCCTGTGAGAGTAGATGAACATTTAATAGATATTTTCTATTATTTCGAAAGAAGTTCGAAAAGAAAGGAAAAGTTCAAACAGTTTCAGGTATTGCACAATACAGAGATGAGGAAAATTCTCAAACATGTCTGTACATGTTGGCTATCAATGGGAAAATGTTTGTCCAGGCTCTTACAGCAGTGGCAACCTATCACTAGTTTCTTTAGGAGTGAAATCACATGTAAGGAGGTCAAATTGGGAAAATTGGAATCCTACAAAATTCCAAAAGTATCTGGGAATGTAAATAGTAACTTACCTGTTCTAATACGTAATTTTCATCTCCAAACAGCAACAAGAATTTACCTCACTCCTCTGGAAAACGGAAATCGGAGATCATAGCCCTTGACAGTACCAGCCAGGTTTTATCACGAAAGGAGAGACTGTTCATGTTCCTATCTTCAGAACTTAATAAGGCATTGTGCTTGTTTCTCTCCAGTTTTCTGCTACTGTTTGACAAACCAAATATATTGCTTCAGTCAAGTGTGCTGCACATCCATGTATTGAGGTCCGTTCTTCTTGAAATGTTGCAGAATGTGATGACTCGATTTGTGAAACCAAAAGTAATTAGATCTGCATGTTCACTCTTAGTTGTCGATTACCACACAACCTCTAATCAGAAGGATGACTGTGATTTGGTAGTGGAACATTCAACTAGTCTCATTGTTGACAATCTCAAGCAAGAGGATAAGAGTGTTCCTTCTTCAGTTCTGTGAGGAAGTCTTCTGTTACTTCATGTGACTATAGGATCAACAAATTCCCTTTCAACAGTGATCTTTTATTGAATGCGGAAGTGGTGAATATGAACAATATTAGTGAAGCATCATTTTCCAAAATTAAGTTTTTTGTAGGTAAATTTCCTAGCATGTTAACAGACACTCAAGACAATTTTAATGAGGAAATGGATGCTTTACATTCCCAATTCTGTAACTTCCAACTTGAGGATGTGACATCTCTTGAGGAAGAAGAGAGAATTGATGTGAAGTGGGCACTGGTAGGCCAAATGAAATGTAGTGGTAGGGTACTCAAGTATGACAAATTGTCTCAAGTTATGCTTTCCATTCTGACCATTCCGCATCGTAATGCAGAGTGTGAGAGGATGTTCAGTCTTGTCAGAAAAACAAGAACGCAGTTCAGGTCATCTCTCTCCGACAAGACTTTGGACAAACTTATAACTGTGAAGTCGATTCAGAAAGGGAAGTGTTTTGAGCAAGAATATAGCAAGAGGTTTTTGAAGAGGGCAAAATCAGCCACAGTCACCTGCAACAACGACCAATAATATGATCTTCGATACGTCGCTAGTTTTGTATGCCTGAGTGTGGTCGAAAGAAAGGTATGCTTGTTTGATAGACTAGTTAGAATTTTAAATTACTAAGTCTGAAGTACATTTGTAAACTGGGATGTCATATCATGTTAGTCATGTACAGTTTAATAGTCATCATCATCATCATCATCATTTCCCCTTATCCAGCTCCTGCCGGGTCGGGGTATTTATGGCACTTCTCCACTTTCCTCTTTCCTTCCACAATTCTTCTTCCACGATCTTGTCCCAGTCCAGATTTCTTTTTCTCAAGCTGTTCTTCACTGAATCGATCCACCTTGTTCTAGGTCTTCCCCTTACTCTCTTACCCTTGCACTTGGCCTCTAGCATCTGTCTTGGTATTCTATTTTCCTCCATCCTCTTTACATGTCCAAACCACCTTAGTTTATTCTTCTCAATTCTCTCATTTAGTTTTCCCATCCCAACTTCCTTCCTAACATCTTCATTCCTCACTCTGTCTTTCCTTGTCTTACCTATCATACTTCTTAGGAATTTCATTTCACTGGCTTGGATTCTACTCTCTTGCCTGCTCGTCAGGGTCCAAGTCTCAGCTGCATACGTTAATATGGGTACATAGTACATTTTATACATTACCTCCTTGCTTTTCCTTGGTACTTCCTTATCCCAAACGAGTTTTCTTACACTTTGATAGAATGCATTGCCTTGCTGTACCCTCCTGCCAATCTCCATGTCCAACCTACCAGTTTGCATCAATTCACTTCCTAGGTATTTGAACGTGTCCACAATTTCCAAACTCTGACTTCCAATTTTCACAGTGCCCTTTCCTTGTCTTTCCCCTCTTGTCATCACCATGGTCTTGCTTTTCTCTATACTGATTTTCAGGCCATACTTCTGAATATTTTCGTTCAGTGCATCTAGTTGTTTTTGCACTTCTTCGGTGTTCCTTCCCCAGACCACAATATTGTCTGCAAATAATAGTAACTTCATTTCTTTATGTCCATATGCTTCCTTTGCTTCCTTTACAATTTCATCCATTACCATTATGAATAAAAGAGGTGACAGCACACTCCCCTGTCTTAGTCCAGTCTTGTTCCTAAACCAATCTGTCTTTCCAACTGGGGTCAGTACCCTGCTAACACAGTTGTTGTAGATTGCTTGCACCATTTCCAACATTTCTCTTCCCAGTCTCTTCTTAACCATGGTTTCCCATACCTTCTCTCTGGGGACACTATCATATGCCTTTTCTAGATCTATGAAAGTCATGATCAAATCCTCTCCATATTCCCAGTTCTTTTCCATCACCTGCCTCAGGCTAAAGATTGGGTCCACTGTGGATCTTCCACTCCTGAAGCCATACTGTTCCTCTTGCAACTCTCCTTCCACCTTTCTTCTCATTTTTCTTTCTAATATCCTTTCCAGTATTTTTACTATCTGTGATATGAGGGTGATCCCTCTATAGTTATCACACACTTTCTTGTCCCCTTTCTTAAACACTGGTATTATTAGCCCTTTCTCCCAGTCTTCTGGTACACATTTCCATTTCCACACACACTTTAGCAGTCGATACAGCCACTGCATACCAACAGGTCCAGCAGCCTTTATCATTTCTACACTGATTTCATCCACCCCTGTTGCTTTTCCCATCTTCATTTTCTGTACTGCTAATTCCACCTCCAGCATTGTTATATCATCTTCTGTTATAGAGTCGTCAGGCTGTGTCAATTCGATCTCACCAGTACAATTGCTCACATTCAATAGCTTATCGAAATACTCCTTCCATCGTCCCTTTATCTCTTCTGGGTGTGTTAACAACTCTCCATCTTCCTTTTTCACCAGCTTTGTAGTAACTCTTTCTTTCCTCTTACTTCTTAGAAGCCCATACAGCATCCTTTTACTGCCACTTACATCTGTTTCCATTCTTCGTGTAAATTCTTCCCAACTTTTCTTCTTTTCTTCTCCTACCACTTTCTTACACCTCCGTTTGCTGTTGTGATACTTCCTTTTGCTTTCTTCTGTTTGATTTCGGTTCCATTCTTTCCATGCAGACTTCTTTTCTTTCACTGCTTTCCTCACTTCCTCATTCCACCACGGTGTCTCCTTCTCTTGACGTCCTACCACAAGCACTCTCTGCTGTACCAGCAAATGTCTTTTTAAAGTGGGACCATTCCTCTTCTACATTTTCCACTTCAGTAACTGGGATTTGTTGCTTCAATCTCTCCAGAAAATCTTCCTGTACAGCTTTGTCTTTCAATTTCCATACTTTTATTTTACTTTCTCTGATCTCCTTTAGGTTTTCCAATTTTCCCCATCTAAATTTTGCCACCACAGCTCTATGGTCCCCATCAAATACTTCTCCTGGTAAAGCTGTCACATCCATCAGCTTTCTGTGATTTGTCCTTTCCACCAGGAAGTAGTCAATTACTGATTTTGTTCTTCTATCACCCCACCCATATCTCGTAATTTTCCTGCTGTTTTTCTTCCGAAACCATGAATTACCCACTATCAGTCCAGAGTACATTTGTAAACTGGGATGTCATATCATGTTAGTCATGTACAGTTTAATAGTGTAACATATATATTTGCTGTAATGTCTTAGCCTGTGTATGCATTATGTTGCATCGCCGCCGACCCCCCCCTCGCCGCCGCGTCGAATCTCCCAATTTTTCATTTTGAGAGGTTGGCAGGTATGGAAATGCTATATTGAAACCATTCTTCATTTGTTGGCCTTATTAGATGAATGAACGTATGGATTTCCACGTTTTCAACAGGGAGAAAGCTATAATCAGAAACTCGGAAGAATTATTATTATGTGGTTTTAGTAGAATATTAAATGAAAAGGAAAATTGCGAGGAGAAAAAACAACATGTGACAATGACAAATGTATGAACTCCATTCCATGTTACAGAGCGCACTGAGTGTAAACTAAAACATACGGGAGACGATTGGTGGGTGAGAGGAGGGTCAAGGTGGGGTGGAGGAATAAGGGGGGGGGGGGTCAGAAGGTGGGAGAAGGGATATGGTAAGTGGAAAATTTGAATGGTTATTAGGTTGCTTATCTCATTTCCAGGATGTTATCAGAATAAACCTAAAAAATTTGCTGAGTTTTAATTCAATGACCGTGAAAGCCAATATACCATCTTTTTGGACGCCTTTATAGGGAGTGAAAGCTGCTTGAGCTTTTAGCTCTCGCAGTAAAGTAGCGCAGGTGTGCTTCATAAGAAGGGAGGTAGTACACAGTTTGCTACTTCTGTGGGAGTCTGGGCACGGACACCAAGAGTCCGCTGATGATGATGATGAGCCAGCTTGGTGTCCTGGGCGAAACCCCACACAATACACGGCATAAACCTAGAAAAATTGCAGAGTTTTAATTCATTGGCCGTGAAGGCTAATATACCATATTTTTGTTATCAGAATAATTAATTTCATTGTGATTTTTTGTGAGGTGAAGTCTTTGGTTATAGTAAATTTCTAATTCTTCTAATGTCTTCATAAGAGAGCCCTTATTGAGCCTATGGGGGTATTTTCATATCTCTGTTTATGTTAGTGAATTAGTGGCTGGATTCAGCCATATCATCAAAAATAGCTGAGAAATTACCATATTTTTTGGCTGTGACTTATTATTTGTATCTGACTGCAAAACTACGTCCTGTTTGTTCCATTTATCGGGCTTCACATTCGGTACATTTGATTGAATTCGTACAGGGCTCTATCTATAGGCTATCTTAAAGTTAGCTTCTTAAAGATGCTGGCAGTGCTGTATGTGTGAGTGTTATGAATTTTTTTATCCGGTGTATCTTTAGTAAGTGTAGATTTAAATTTATTTTGTGTTTTATGGACAATATTATTGACAAAATTCCTATTGTAACCATTTTATTTGGCTATATTAAGTATGATCATTTCTTTTTTATAGTTATTTGGTGTTAGATGTATTTTTATGCTCGGTTAATCATACTGTAAAAATTTGAAAAGAAATTGCTGCATGTCATTTAAAGCCTAGAGTGACCACTGCTGATAGGCCTACATCTTTCTTATTGTGAAGTATATGATATCTATCATTATCTTCTTTCTTCATCATTACATTAATCCTACTTGATGTAACCTTTAGCTTACAATATGTTATCCAAAATAATTTGTGATGTTTCCTTCCAGCCATGATGATAGAGCTAATGGCTGGCAAATCTGCTGCAATACATGGATTAGTTCATGATGCAACACCCTTCAAATTTTCTGAAAAGGACACAGCTATAGACTTCTTTGGCAAAATGCTAGAAGCTGGTATGTAGAAATACTGATTTGTGCTTATAAACCTAAAACGTACATCAAAGAAATGGAGTAACATCTCCTTAACTGTTCAGGTTAGAGGGATCAACTATATGTTTCCTAAATTGGATATTCACGATTGAATTGATGACCAGAGAGGTTTTTAGCTATTAGGTTGCATTATATGTAGATGATAAGTCATATAGAGTTAAAGTAGGTCAAAATGTATTGACACAAGAACCGAAACTGCAAGCTTTTGCTTTTTCTGTCAATGCTCTTATCATTGAGCTAATTCCTACTTTGCATGGTTAGTAGTAAATAGGAAGTCAATACTGTTTAAAGAGTTATGCAAGATGTATTATATTATTGTTATTGTTTTAAGGGGCAGAACAGCGAGGTCATCTGCCCCTTTATGTAAGATGTTTGTACTTCATGTTGCTCATTTCTGTCATAGGAGGATATAATTATTATGGCACTGAGAAAATGTACAGTGGTGTAGATGGCCGTGAGATGACTGCTGCAATATTTTTTGGTATTGTTCATTACCAGCGATTGCGTCATATGGTGTCAGATAAGTGGCAGGTGAGTATCACTTTTATCATTAAGTGAATTGGTGATTTGCAAGAGGGATATGCTCCTGATTCTTTTAAACATAAACTTATGAAAAATAATGAACCACCAGCATGTGACCAAATTGAGGAATTGGGAGGAATTCAAGCAACATCAGTGAAAAATGCAACACATGGAGCACAATGATGGGTGTTCATTCTCGTCAATCAGTCATTGTGTACATGCACTGTAAAAACAAAATGTCATGCTGTGGGACAGTTGCTAGGTCTCAATGCTCCTGAATAATGCTTCTTCTTAAAATCAGTACTGTGTTGTACTCCCACTTGCATTCTATAGTGCTTGTAGTCTCTTAGGCAGATTATTCATCTGGGCCTCCAACTTTCCTAGGTCTACATTATCTTACTATTTTTTAACAACTCTGCAAAGATCTTGAAGCATTGCAGATGGAGGCATGTGTTGTCCCATGTTTCTTTTGAGCATGTCCCACACATGTTCAATAGAGTTTGTATTGGAGGACATTGCAAGCCATGCCATCTGTGTATTCCACTGCTTGGATGTACTGATTGTCAAAGGCTGCTGGATGTGACCGACCAAATTCCAGGCCTGCATTCTCAAGAAAAGGTTGAACAGCCAGCATGAGTTTTTTTCTGCCTGTAACTGTTCCCATAAATAATCGGATCTCTACCAAATTTTGGAAAAAACAAACCTTTCTGTGTTAACCATCCGAGGCCCAAAATACAAAGTCATCAGTTGAATAAATTCAAGATGACGAGTATGCAAAACTTGCAAACATTACAGTCTACAACTGTTGCTCACATTACATAGTATACAGAGAGTTTTATATAGGGAACTTATATTGCCTAAGTGATGAGTTTATGAAATTGAATATTACTTGTAGTTACCATCTTAAAATTATAGACTAGAGCTGCAATAACAAACGATAGTAATAAGTCCAACCCCTCCTCCACGTGGTGGGAGACGGGCAACGGCATGAAGTAGGGGATTGCCTGTAGGGGTGAAGTACAGTGGGGACTTCGTGTGCCCCGGGACCGCTGCGGTAGCTGTGAAGGCTCTATGGGAACCCTGAAAAGTGACGGCTGACGGGGCTCTGGTGAAGCTACGATAGGCCTAGCAAGCCAGTAGTGGATATCATATTTGCTTTCAAAACAGGAACAGGCCTCGGAAAAGACGGATGCAAACGACGACGACCCAGATATGCTAATGGACTACGAGTTGGGACATTAAACATACAGACACTGACAGGAAAGGTGGAGGAGATTGTAGATGTGATGGAGAGAAGAAAACTGGATGTACTGGGCTTGGCAGAAACAAGATGGAAAGGAGAAGGTCGCAGAGAACTGAGGAAAGGGTACCGGTTGTACTGGAGTGGGAACAGTGAAGGAAGGAGCAGCGGAGTAGGAGTAGTTGTGAGAGATGGAATGAAGGAAGAGGTAAAGGGAATAAGTGACAGGATCATGAAGATCAGAGTAACTGTAAAGGGAAGAAGCCTGGAGATAGCCCAGGTATATGCCCCTCAAGTTGGATGTACAGCTCAAGAGAAGGAAGACTTTGAGGAGGAGCTACAACAGCAGTTGAATGGTCAGAGCATCATTGTCATGGGAGATTTGAATGCACATGTAGGAAGTGAAAGGCAAGGATATGAAAATGTATTGGGAGCAGAAGGATGGGGTAGCAGGAATGAAGAAGGGAGAAAGTTGCTGGATTTTTGCAAGAGAAACGGTTTAGTGGTAGGCAACTCCTGGTTCCGGAAGAAAGAAAGCCACAAGGTAACGTGGTACAGCAGTGATTTAACAAAGAAATCTTTGGTAGATTACATGCTGTACGACTGGGAAATGAAGAGAAGTGTCTGAGATATAAAGGTAATACCATCAGAGGCCTTAGATAGTGACCACAGAATACTTGTAATGAACCTGGGAGTTGTTAAGGATAGCAAGAGGACAGAGTACCAGGAAAGGAGAATCAAAGTATGGAAACTCAAGGAAAAGGAAGTCAAGGAAGAATTCCAGAAGATAATAAGGGAAAGGATGCCAACAGACAATCCTAAAACAGGGGAAGAGGAATGGAAGCAATTCAAAAACACAATGGTGGAAGCTGCAGTGGCAGTGTGTGGAAGAACAAGCAACAGAAAGCGGTGTAAAGAGACACCATGGTGGAATGAGAGAGGTAAAGAAGCTGTGGGAAGGAAGAACAAAGCTTTCAGAGTGTGGTTCCAGGAAAGAACTGATCTGGCAAGGGAAGATTATAAGATAAAGAAGAAAGAAGCAAACAAGATTGTCTCAGAGGAGAGGAAGAAGTGGATGGTAAAGTGGACAGAGATGATGGAGGAAGACAGTAGAGGAAATAAGAAAGTACTTTATGGGATGGTCAAAAGTAAGAGAAGAGGTCTGCGAGAGGAGGTGGTAATGATGGACAAAAACGGAAATGAGGTACACAACAAAGAGACACTCAAGACAGTGTGGAAGGAGTACTTTGATGATTTGCTGAATCCAAATGGTCATAGGGAGGAAGACAATGCATTGGAAGATGGAGAAGACAACACAGGAATGGAAAAGGACCTGACTTGGAGAGAACTGGAGATGGCTATAGACAAGATGAAAGGAGGAAGGGCACCGGGTGTGGATGAAGTGAGTGTTGAAATGGTGAAGGCAGCAGGGGAGGTTGGGAAACAGTGGCTGTACCGTGTGATGAGGGTGATATGGAAGGAGAAAAAGACCCCAGAAGATTGGAAGAAAGGATTAATTGTCCCAATATTTAAGAAAGGAAGCAGAAAGGAGTGCAGAAATTACAGGGGAGTCACACTCATATCTCACTGTGCCAAGATATATGAAAAGATATTAGAAAGTAGAATACGAGCCAAAGTGGAGAGAAAATTGAGAGAGGAGCTGTATGGATTCAGACCTGGGAGATCAACAGTGGATCTCATATTTTCAGTGAGACAGCTCCAGGAACACCACTATGAATTTGGAGAGGATCTGTTGATGGCCTTCCTGGACATCGAAAAGGCCTATGATAGTGTGTGTAGGGAGAAGGTTTGGGAAGCAATGGAAAACATGGGAGTGGAAAAAGGGACCGTAGGCAGAGTGAAGGAGATGTATTGTGGAAGTGTGAGTTGTGTGAAAGTTGGAGGGGAAAGAACAGACTGGTTCAGACAAATGAGTGGCCTGAAACAGGGTAGTGCGCTGTCACCCCTTCTCTTTATTGTGGTTATGGACGAGGTAATGACACGGATAGCAGGAAAGATAGGAGAAGATAAGATGAAAGCAATGGTGTTTGCAGATGATCTCATGGTCTGGGGAAACAAGGAGGAGGAAATTCAGGAGCAACTGAAGGCTTGGGAAGAAACAGTGGGAGAGTACGGATGGAAGTTCAACATCAGTAAATGTGAGATCCTGTTAACGACCAGGAAAAAGGACAGACCAATGAGTGGGATAACACTTGGAGGTGGACAGCTGAAGAAGGTGGAAAGTCTCAAGTACTTGGGAAGTCTAGTGGAGGAAAATGGGAGAAATGACAAAGAGATTACGGAACGTGGCAGACAGGCAGAAGCATTTCTGAGAAGCATTAGGAGCTTAGTGTGGAATAAAGATGTCCCACAAAAAAGCAAGGAAGTGTTATACAGAAGCTACTATATCCCGATACTGACCTATGCTTCAGAAACGTGGACAATGAAGAAAAGAGACATAAGCAGAATACAGGCAGGTGAAATGAAGTTCCTGCGAAGTAGGATCGGAGTAACAAGAAGAGACAGGTTGAGGAATGAAAAGGTCAGGGAAATGGTGAAAGAGGAGCCCTTGCAAGGTAGGATTGAGACGTCAAGACTGAGGTGGTATGGACACTTAAAGAGAATGGATGAGAAGAGGATTCCCAAGAGGATACATGAGATGCAGATGCAGAAGAAACGACCAAGGGGAAGACAAGAGATAGATGGCTGAAAGGAGTGGAGGAATGTGTCAAGAAGAGAGGCGAGGACTGGACCAGAGTGACAGCGGAGAGGTGGTGGGAAGAAAGGACTAAGTGGCGAGGCTTATGTTCCAAACAGACCCAGCCTGGGGCTGGAAACTGTACAAGATGATGATGATGATGATGAGTAATAAGTTAGAGCTGTAAAGTGACCTTGTATGTCCAAGGTAAAAAGCAAAAGAACAGCACTTCCATTCATTCAAGATGGTGGCTACGCATACTGTTTAAACATTAAATACACATCCAAATCCCGTTCCAGCTATTGCCAGGTCTGGGTGTTTACGAGGCCTCTTCATCTTATTCTATCTTCCCACCACTTTTCTCCATCCTCTTGATGCCAGTTTACTCCTCTTCCCTCTATACAGACTCTCACTCCTGTACTCCAGCGCATTCTTGGATGCCCTTGAGACCTTCTTCCATCGATCTTAAGTTCTTCCATTATTTTTGGTAACCTTTGCCCGCTCCTCTTAACATGTCCATACCAGCGTAGTCTCTTTTTCTCTACCCCCTCTTTCATACTTTCCTGATTTAGTTCTTTTTTAATTTCTACATTTCTTATTCTGTCCAATCTTGTTTTCCCCTTAACTGCTCTGAGAAACCTCATTTCACTTGCTTGCAGTCTGCTCCAGTCCCTTTCCGTCATTGTCCATGTTTCTGCTCCATACGTGACAATGGGTGAGTAATAAGTCTTATACATGGGGTGTTTTGCTTTTTCTGGAACTTCTTTATTCCCAACCAGATTGTTTGATAAGAATTTCCTAGTTTTTGCAGCCTCTTGGTAATCTCATCTGTTATCCTACCATCACTAGATATTTCACTACCTAAATAAGTGAAACTGTCTACCACTCTAAGGGGTTCACCATCCAACTCAATATTCCCATTTATCTTTCTATCTCTTCCGAATTTATCTTTATTTATTTTTATTCCATATCTTTCCATAACTTCCTTCCATGCTTCCAGTTGTAACTGTACATCTCGCCTGCAAATATCATCTTTTTGTCCTTTTCTTCTAACATCTCTTTTACTAACCTATTCATTCCCTCCATTACAACATTAAATAGTGCAGGAGATATGATACTGCCTTGTTTTAGTCCTTGTCCTATATCAAACCATTTAGAGTTACCTAGTGGTGTTCTAACTCTACAATATTGTGTCCTCTATACAGTGTCTTGATTACATTTATATATCCGTTATCTATACCTATCCATGACAATACTCTATACAACCACTGCATTCCCACTGGTCCTGCTGCTCTGATCATGTCTACTGAAACTTCATCAGGTCCTGGAGCTTTTCCTTTATTCATCTGCTTCACTGCCGTTTCCATCTCCTCCCATGTAATTTGTCCTAGTTCTGCTTCCCAGCTTTTCTCATTTTCTCCATTATTTGTTGTTTCCTCGCTTGTCTGATCTTCATTATTTAACAGCTTTATAAAATATTTTCTCCAAATATCTTGTATACTTTCTGGTTCTTCAATCACAACTCCATCATCGGTTTCCATCTTTACTGACGATTTCCTTTTATTTTTCATCATTTTATAAAACATTTTCTTATTGCCATTCATGCCTTCTTCCAGTTTCTTTGTGAAGTTCTCCCATGCCTTCCTCTTTGCTGCTTGCACTACATCTTTACATTTCCTCTTTTCCGCTACGTAATTTTTCCAATCTTCTTTTTTTAGTTCCCCACCACTTTCTCCATGCTCCATTCTTTCTTTTAACTGCCTGGATTGTAGTATCATCCCACCAACTTGTCTGTCTTTCTTGTTTCTTCCCTGATGTTATACTTTTTGTGCTGCTTCAACTAACGTTTCTTTAAATAAACTCCATTCTTTCTATACCTCATTGAATGCTTCTTTTGGTAATTTTTGTTTTATTAATTCTCTGTAATTCTCAGCATTATCACTCTCCCTTAGTTTCCAATCATGTATCCTTGTCGCTTTCTTCTGATTTCTGTCCTTTACATAGTCCTTCATTTTCCACTGACCTAAGGTCTCCATCTGCACTTACACTTGGGATTACTTTCACATTTGTTAATTTCTCTCCCCATTCACTATCTACTAGAAAATAGTCTATCACATTAAAATAAATCAATAATTTGGGATGTAATTGTGCAAATTAAGACACAACTTGCTAAGATATCAGTATCCAATAAGCGTCCTCAGAAAAGTTAATAATTAAACTGTTAGGTAGTCAGCCCAGAGGCTGGTTGGATCCTTAACAAGTACCACCATTGGTTAGGTCGGTAGATACCCACTAAACCTCAAAGCAGCACTACAATGAGGCGTACTAGGCAAGATGAGGAGTGAGTTAGTTTGGCATTGCTTTCCTCACAATCATTAGACTACCATACTGAATAAAGCATGCAGTGGCCATCTTGAAATTTCAGAATATAATAACAAATAATTCAGTTACAATAACGAAATTCAGTAAGAAGTTAGAACCTTGTAGGTAGTTTTGTATGCCTGAAGCAAAAGAACAGTGACACCAAACATTCAAGATGATAGTTGGGTCTTCTTATAAAGGCCCTGGCCCTGGTGGAAATTCTTTTGAAGCAATCATACATAAGGAAATTTTCTCTGATTAACAATGTCACATACTTCATTTTGTTTTCAAGCTACAAGCAATGAAGGAATATAAATTACTGCCACGTGATGTCACTGTTGTTCAATGTTGCATGGGAAACTCGTAGTTAAAATGCAGCTGACAACAGTTTTGTTAATATTTGGCTCCAATGGTCTGTTTATTTTTTAGATGATGATTACAAACTATTTTAGTAAACTTAAAAATGATCTGAAGACAGATAACATTAAAAATGTGAGATGGAGGTTCGAGTTACATTACAAATAACAGTTTTGCTAAGTCCAAAAATAGTTGTAATAGTCATTCAGGGTTTTGCATGTACAAGTACTTGTGTGGTCACTATGTAAGAGGAACCTGTAGTTGATGACAACATCTAAATTAGTGAAATTGGAATGCAGTCTGAAATGGGCGAGGAACACTTTATAAATAATAATGGCAAATCAGATAGCGATAGTGAGTCCTTAGCATGTTCTACATTATATCAACGAAAGGACCTATGTGGTGCTTCTTGCGACAAGGTCAGCTCAAATGAAGATAAAATGTCGACAACTGAGGAAAAGAAGCAATTCATTCCTCAAGTTGCGGTTATTTTCAGAAGCTTTTCAGTCAGTCAACACGAGTGTGCTCAAATTAGATTTCCCAGTGCCTGAAATAAATTACATGAGTTGTTTATGTGCTTAATAAAACACTTCTCACAAAATTGGGGGCTAAATTGGATGATTAGTCAAGTTAGTTTGAAGAATGGTTGATTTCAGATTCCAACGTGAATGTAATGAAGAGGTTGAGAAGATTTTCTGCCTTTTTGGAATTTTCATTGATTAATTATTGCAGTTCTTCTGTCAGTGCTCATTTGAGCCTGATATGGGTGGGCTCTCCATGGACAGTGAACATTTGAAAGGAAAGCCTTCAATGGTAAATAATTAATGTTCAGACCAATTCTAAAAGACAGATTAGATTATATTTATTACCATAGTGATTATGGAGTCTTCCTAGAAATAACCAGCTGGCATTACATTTACAGGTCCGCAGTACTGGGCCAATTGATTTCCTTACACAACAACCGGTAAAGGGCCGGAGACGAGGTGGAGGTGTAAGATTTGGAGAAATGGAACGTGACTCTCTGATCTCCCATGGAGCCTCATTTCTACTTCAAGACAGACTGTTTCATTGCTCTGACAAGATAACCGTAAGTTGCTCAATTCAGTAATATTAATTATGGCTAGTTCATGAATTTTCCTGCCATTCCTGGGTTGCTTGCAAACTGAGTGGACCAAGGTTTGATTCTGGTAATGCTGTAAAGGTTGGATGAGTGACAGTGCTGAGCAAAGTACCTTCATCATCCATATCAATATGTTAATCTTTACCTTCAAAATGCCTAATGAGAAAATTTTCAGTTTAACAAAATAACAAAACCTTTGCCGGCTCCGTGGTGTTGGGGTAGCGTGCCTGCTTCTCACCCAGAGGCCCCGGGTTCGATTCCCGGTTCTATCAGGGATTTTAGAAACTGACGTGAGGGCTGGAACGGGATGCACTCAGGCTCGTGAGGACAATTGAGTAGCTATATGACAGTGTGACAACGCCCTGGTCACGAAACCCGAGATTAACAGGTGAAGGGACCCGATGCTCTGACCACGCATCACCCCACAATCTGCAGGCCGAATGGCTGGGCAGCAGTCACTTGGTAGGCCTAGGCTCTCCATGGGCTGTTGTGCCACGTGGTTTGTTTCAAGTTCTTACCATTTTAAATCATCAGATGATTTGAATTTTTGTTGTTGTTTCATTTAGGGACTTGGACATCGTGGTCATTTCAGCCCCCTCCTAGTTGTGTGTGTACCAAATATCTCCACTTAGTATAAAAAAATGTCCCCGATTCTTGGATGCAACGGGTATTCTCGAGAACCACTGGATGGATTTTGATGCAGTTTTCACCATTCTGTAAAGGATTTCTGGAGGAAGGTTTCTGTATAAAAACATTTATTTATGACCAAAGGAAGCCGAGCAGTAATGATTCCTGTAAATATAGTGAAAGAAAAACCTGCCGTCCGTGCGCCTTTTAGGCTTACACTGGGTAAACCGTTAAAAATATCGATATACTATGAGTGTAAGAATTGTTCAGCATGAAAAGTTCTACAAAAAGTCCGCGACAGCCTATCTCTATCTTTAATACATCGCCACTATACGTGTTTTTATATTTTCATTTCTTCCAACAATCACCATTCAGTGGAAATTTAAATTACGAGCTTCGGAACGAGTTTATGAGCCTATCACCCCAGCTTTGGCCAGCATCAAACCGTCGAGTCGTGTTGAGTTAAGACTTAAGAGAAGAGTATATGTGTTTGGAGTTTCGCTGTTCACCTCGGCTTTTCTGAAAAATGTCTGGGACCTGCCGTCCGTGCGGCTTTTAAACTTGCGCTGGGTAACCGTTAAAAATACCGGGCGAAGCCGGGGCGGGTTGCTAGTATATGTATATAAAGAAAGAATTAATTAAGTCTGATAACCTGTGCTATTCGCCGGCCTCTCACCGCTGGGTCCGTGGTTCAAATCCCGGTCACTCCATGTGAGATCTGTGCTGGACAAAACGGAGGCAGACAGGTTTTTCTCCGGGTACTCCGGTTTTCCCTGTCAAAAATTTCATTCCAGCAACACTCTCCACTATCATTTCATTTCATCTGTCATTCATTTAATCATTGCCCCAGAGGAGTGCGTCAGGCCCCGGCAGCCGGCACAATTCATATCCTCGCCGCTAGATGGGGGCTTCATTCATTCCATTCCTGACCCGGTCGGAGACTGGAAGCAGGCTGTGGATTTTCATTTTCAACCTGTGCTATTGTGGTGCTGTATTAGTGTATTTCTAAGTGAGGTGACGATTGGGATAGAGGTGGCCATTGCCTTCGGAACAATCCCATCCTTTGCCTGGAGTAGTCCTTATTTTAAGGCACTAAAAGCACCTCTCTCCTTTCTCACTAATCTTTTACATATCTCTGTCATACCAGCTTCTACTTTAGCTTGTAGTGGATAGTTCTTTTATTATTGTTGTTAAAAATACTGAGCACGTAATCCTAGATTTATGTTGTGTATATTTTACTTGCAGTGAATACAGCTTATAATGAGATGTTGGGTTCTTATTCTGATTTTGTAGACATTAATATGCCGGACCTGTGGAAACATCCTGAGTGCAATGCTTGAAGTGGGAGGTGTGCTTGAACACACTCACAAGACAAAATGCCAGCTGTGTGGGGAGAAAGGACAAGTTGAGGAAATAGAAATTCCTTACATTTATCGGTACCTTGTTACTCAATTGGCTTCTGTAAATATCAATTTAAAGATGAAAGTTGTTGAAGAGTGAATGGGAAGGTACAGTATTATTAGACTTCCACATTCTGACTAATTGTACAAGAATCAAATTTGAATGTGCACTGCTCGTGATCATTGAGATAGTGCAAATCCTTGTTGGTCGTTCCTAATCTCACTGGGGTGTCGACCGATGCTGGAAATACTGGAATTTTTAATCACATGGTGGAAAGTAGGATATAAAATACTTAATATCAGGTGATTCCAAAGTTGTTTCCTGTACAGTACATCAGTACAGTATGTCATATATATTATTTAAGACCAAGTGTCCATTCCTGAAAGTTTTTTTCCCCCACCCAAATAATTGCTCTATAATAAAGGCACCCTTACTTCCGACATGAAGTTCAGTGCTACACTAGAGATACCTATATCTAGCGGTCAGAAATGAAATCACTTAACCAGCCAATCACAGGCTGTCATTCATAGCGATATATCACGACAAATCGAGTTTCGTTCGCTAAATCGAGACATTGTGAACGAAACACGATTTGTCTTGAGATATCGATTTGAATGGCTGCCTGTGATTTGGTGGTTAAGTGATTTCACTTCTGACCGCTAGAGATCTCTAGTGTAGCACTGAAACTTCAAGTCAGAAGTAAGGGTGGCTTTATTATAATTACCAAATTGCTGATAGTTTGAGAGAGACTTGATGTTAAGATGATAACTGTCCATACATCATAACAATCTCTCTAAAGGCTATCTCATGAATTTGCTTCTGTTTGTGACTTGACTCAAGCATTAACTGAACAATTACTCGCTAGTCATTATCATAATAATTTCTTTTGTGTTAAAATGGTCAGGTATCCCCCAAATACTGTTGCCTATTTATATCCCTGGTCCAGAAAGTCTTGCATTTCTTACATATGCCCTTCATGAACTTGGGGGGTGCGGTTACAGTTTGCAAAATATTGCAAGTTATGAATTATTCAGGATGCACATTATGGCTGTGAAAATGAGTTAAACATATAATAAAATTAATATGGGCCATAACATAAATTTAATTTTTTATATTTATCAAGAAATCACTAGTGCATGATACTAGTATTTTTCCATGACATATACTGGAATTTCAAACCTCCAAGTCGGTCGACACCCTGATTGTGCATTTGTTAGAGTTACACTCAAGGACATATTTTGTATATATGTTATTTATTATGAAACAATAAAGATTGTTTATGAAAAAATTCTTAAGAACCTACAACAACTGAAAATCATTTATGCAGGACAACCCTCATTTAGAGGTCGTTTAGTGATCAACCTTTTTGTTCCTTTAATCTTTTCACTGCCATCTTTTCTGTGCATGCTTAAACTATGGCCAATGAGGAAGAATGGCAATGGTGTGAATTTGTCACACGATCAAGCTAGTGTTAGGGATATTTTTTTACGACTACACTCCACATATTGTATTGATAAAGATCGTAGAAATGTTATGTGGATTATTACACTCACCGCAAAAAAAACGCAACACTTGATTTTTTTTATTATTCTCATAATTTAATGCATTGAAATTATTCTTATGTAAAAATTATTCATAATTAATTGTTTTCTAAACATTTGAAAACCACTACACGTACAAAAAAATGCTTCAAATAAAATATCTGTTTAATTTTCTAGAATAAGAAAAAAAGTGAAAATGTCTTAAATTTTGAGTAAATTACAAAGTCGTTTAAAAATGTTAATCTGAGTTTCAAAATTTATCATTACAGCATTAATCCATTCCTTTGTGTACTGACACAAGAACAGAACACTTAAAAACAGGTATTTCCACCCATAGCACGAATCACATCGCGTAACCTATCTGCCATGTTTGCGATGATTTGTGAAATGCTTTCTTGTGGGATGCGTTCCCACTCCTCATGCAGCATCACCCGAAGTTGCTGGAGAGTCTCAGGAGCACGTTGCCGAACATTTCTGGCCAACATATCCCAAACATGTTCAATTGGATTGAGGTCAGAGCCCTAGCTGGCCAGTCCAGTGCGTAGATTCTAACCACATGCTGGTACTGCTGGACACATCGGGCAGTGTGTGCTCGTGCGTTGTCGTGCATCAGGCGAAATTCATCCCCGTCAAATGGAGCAAATGGTACAACATGGTTTTCAAGGACTTCCATGATGTACTGGTTAGCTGTGAGAGTCCCATTCTCAATTATGTAAAGTTCAGTCCTGGCATCTATACTGACCCCGGCCCAGGCCATGACAGAACCCCCTTCGAATGCAGTCCTGGAGGAAAAAGTTACAGGAGAAACCCTTTCTCCAACCCTCCTCCACACTCTTTCTCTTCCGTCAGGCGATCTGAGACCTAATCTCTTCTCGTCTGTGAAGAGAACGGCTTGCCATTGCTGTTGGAGGCGAGCGAAGTGAAGACGTGCCCTGCGATGTTGAGGTTCCAATCTGGGGTCAGTAGCAGGTCTTCTGGAGAAGATTTCTACACCTCTTAATCTTCTCCTTACTGTCCTCTCACTGACATTCACACCTGTCGCCTGCTGAAGCCGATTTCTTACTCCTACAGCTGTGGTGTTTCGGTCCCTCAGAACTTGGGAGTCGCAGATACTGATCATCTCTGTCTGATGTTGCCCTTCTGCGGCCTGATCCACGCCTCCTGGAGTATGTTCCAAGTTCCCTATACCGTTGGTATGTCCTTTGGATGGTCGAAACATTGACATTTAACTGACTTGCAACATATCGTCTTCCATCTTCAATCAAGGCTACAGCTCTTGCAGCTTCTTTGCGTGTAAGAACCATGTTTCCTTTGCAAGAAGAACTTAAAAAATGATGAGAAATCATTTGAAAAATACATTTTATCCAACAAAGCAAATTTGGTTTGTAGGGATGAGACTTATCACCCAAGCACTTTAAGTTTATTGCAGGAAATGAACTAATGGAAATGGAGGCATACCGTCTGCTTGGGGTAGATGGCGAACTGGGGTGTCATAAATCAAACTTTATATCGATAATTTAAAGGATATGGATGGTAAACAAACACTCTGAACAGAGAAAGGTCTGATAATAGTATAAAGTGACATAATTGAGACAGAATGCAGCTAATACACAAGTTTTAATTTTAAAAATCAAGTGTTGTGTTTTTTTTTTGCCAGTGAGTGTATATTATTATAATACATAATTATTGCTGACTGTTGTGTGAAAAAAGTTTAACTATTTATGTTTTAAGTGATTATTCATCATAAGAAGTTTATCATTATTCTGGTTGTGGAAAGCTTCGTATTTATCTGAATGGTCTTTCAAAATATTATATGACACTGTTAGCAAGTTAACCTTAATTGTTCGTAATTATCGATAACCATTTCTCAGATAATTTGCAGTCAAATTACAGTATGTCAAAGATGGCATGACCTTTCATTCAGCAGTGTAAGGAATGCAGGTCCAGCTACAAAACCAAGACTCGAGTCCCTTCGAAAACAAGGAACCAAAATCCTGCAAGTTAAGCAAGAAAGTGTGCCAATATGTATTTCAGAGTTAAAAGTTATACTGTTTGCATCAAACTTTCCAAAAAAGCATTGTGAAAGGTGAACAAAAAGAACCTTATGTAGAAATGTGCTTTTCGCTCTGATAGAGCATGCTCTATTCTGTGTTGTCCCAGAAGATGATATCGTTCCCGATTAAGAATATGTTTCTTAGAAATTTGATGCTTGCGTGCTCTACGATGAAAATGTTTAATACAAGCAATCCCAGTTTCACTTCATTCTTTACTATCGCCACCAAACAGAATACAAACATCATGTGCGTCATTACACTTGCTGTTAACCATTCTTATTGCTCATACCACTGAGACTGGAATTTACGTGACTGATGTTTATCACTCTGTACAATATTTAGATGAGGTTTTGGTCTTCTCTCTTTCTCTGTACATTTCTCTTCATAGGACAACGAAGAAAATGGTCTTGTTTTTAAATATACTACTAAATCACTCTACTGATCCATGTTTTAAAACTCACAAACGAACATGCACGCGTTGAAATACCACCCGCCTCACGAATGCACTGCTTGGTGCCTAGGCTCTCTGCTGACGCATTCAGCGATGGTCAGATATCGACCTTCCGCTTGGAGCATGCGCAATTGCCTTCTCTACCCACAGAGACTTGAGCCTGTTTCAACGGAGACTCACTGGCTGCTCAGTCCCGCACTGAGAAGCTGGCGTCAATCCCACCGTGGTTACAGAGAATAATACCGAAAACTAGAGATTTAATTTGCCTATGCCAATGAAAAATAGGAAAATCTAAATGTGCATATTCCTTGAGAATGAAATGGTTATTCTAAGGCTCAAAGATTCCCCTCCAGCTTCACCACTGGTATCCAGATATTTAAATGGAACTAAACAAGTATGTTGAAAACTGTGTGATTTAGACGAAGAGCAAATGAGTAGCTAGCCTGAACTCCTAGGAATGTCAAAGAGAAAAATACATACTGTAAGTGAATGGTGGAATTTTACATTGTAGTACAGAATTAACATTGAGAAGGTGAGCTCGACAAAGCGATGGGACTTGGACTATTATTTTCATACCTATCTTGGTGCAGTAGCCTACCATCTATTCTAGTTCTTGCCTGCTTATTTAAAGGTAGTATTGGAGATAACATCCCTCAGGGGCTCACAACTTGTGGGACATGGATCAGCGTCTACGGGACCCCAGCTGAGTCCGGCATTGCTTCCACTTACTTGTACCGGACTCCTTTCAGTTATCTTTCCTGTCGGCCTCCCTTGGTCAACACTTGTTCTCTTCCAACCCCGACGGTAGTAGGGTATCCGAGGCCTAGGGAGTCTTTCAATTTCCCGCCTTAATTGGCCCTTCTCTACCTTTGGGTGTGGCGAACCCATCATACAAATAGCCTAAATATGATAGTGTGTGACTCGAGGCCTCGGATGGAGGTCCTTGATTCACGCCCCAACCACTAGAACAATATGTGTAAAGAAATATGTCCAGTGGACGAGTTGAAACCTTATAAATAAATATCATTCAGATATCAGATAACAAGCATCACTTGTTATCTGTTTCTTTCCTTCTTTTACCCTTTGTGCTTTCTTTTCTCTTTGTTTCTATGTTTATTATAATTATTAGAACATTTGAATGGATCAACTTGTTTGTCGATTCATTTAATTATTGACTGAATAGTTGAGTTATTGCACTAATGCAAATATTTTGAAATTCAAATGTTCGAATAGGTTGTAAATCTTAATATTTTGAATGTGTGCATAAATCAAATAGTTTAACTATTCATATTCAAAAATATTCGATGTTTGAATATGTACGACCCTAGTATGTAAAGGATGAGGATTTTATTGCTGAAGACCAACAATGCATTGATGATCAAGAAGTGGACCAGCATCCAGGGACAGTGCTGGAGATGACTAAAAAAAAAAAAATTCACTCAGGTTGTGGAAAACTCGTCTATTAACACGACGCCCAAAAATATTCCACACAAGCTCGATGGGATTTAGGTCAGGACTCCATGAAAACCACTTCAAATGAACAATTCTCACCTCCACCAGGAAGTCTAAGGGGTGTCGAGCAATGTAGGTTCGAGTGTTATCATACATAAGCATAACGTTCTCGCCGATGTAAGGGATGATCTTTGGAAGGAGAACTTCCTCAATGTAGTGGTGAGGAATCAACGATTAACAGCTCAGTTCGTGTGTCATAGCTGACACCACCCCACACCATTACAGGACCTATGGTGTCCTTGATGAAAAGATACAGACAGCATACCGTTCCCTTGGTCTTCCCTCTCCCGTCTGGAGACCTGAGGATGAATCTCAACTCCTCTGTAAAGAAAATTGGCTCCACTGCTCCTGTGTCCAACATTATTGAATGAATTGCAGATGAGACCTTTAATACTCTGGAGACAAATCAGGCTCTGTAACAAGTTTTTCTGATATGAGGTTTGCTTCTCTGAGTCTTTTTGTTCAGGTTCGTACACTCGTGTTTACATTGCGAGCTTGTTCCAGTTTTTTTTTTTTGCATCTGTTGTTTTTTGAGTCTTCAGTTTTTTGACTTGTTTCATGTGGCACTTCATGCCTTCCTGTCCTGAGCTAATCGTTTCATCTCTACATAGCTAGCACACCATACATCCGAAGACATCTGTTTTACATATCCTTACCTTGATCTACCCCTACAGTTCTTGTCCTCGACCTTTCCTTCAATAACTAAGTTTGCTATTCCTGGGTGTCTTAGTATGTGCCCCAGTAACCTATCTCTTCTCTTTATTAGCAGTCGCCAGAAACATCTCTTCTCTCCCACTCGTCTTAATACCTCTTCATTTGTTAAGCTGTCTACCCATCTGTTCTTTATCATTCTCCTGTAAAACCACATTTCAAATGCTTCTATTTTTCTCTTTCTGCTGCACCAACAGTCCAAATTTCACTTCCATAATGCCATGCTCCAAACAAAGGCTATCAAAAATGACTTTCTAATAGCTAAATCTATATTTGATGTCGTTAGTTGGTTCATTAGTTTAGGGGCTGCGACAACACGGTCATGTAGCACCATGTACTTTGGGTGTGTGTAGAATTTGTCTGATAACCGGTGTTAATTGTGATGGCTGTATTAGTGTGTGTTATCTGCGATTCAAGTAGAAGGACTGCAGACGATCAATTTTTCAAGTAGTTCCTACTTTTGCTACCAAATGTTACCATCCACGACACCTAGCTGCGGACTTGGCTACTAGATGCCATAACAGCCAGCACCTGGTGGCGAACGTTGGAACTAATATAGCGTTATCAAACTAACTTACAAATTTTAGCTTCCACAAGTGTAGTTAGTCATAGGTTCTTTTTCATGCCATAAATCATTGACATGGGACCGCCAGCTTTACTTCCCCTCCGAAGGAAGGCATACTGAGGGATTTTTAACGCTCTAAAAAGTCCGACAACTTCGGCCGGGTTTGAGCCCGCAATCTTGGGCATAGAAGCTCAGCATGTATATTTGATGTCAACAGATTTCTTTTCTGTAGAAATGCTTTCCTTGTCTGAGCCAATTACTACAATTAAATGGCAGACTCTCAAGACGGTCAGCAAGCTCCATTGTACATCTTGATCAACCAAATCCCGACCACCTGCTACGAGTATGGTGTTCTTAAAACCGTCTCACAGCTCGAGAAACACTTGTGGGGCTTGCTTGTAACAACACAATGATAAATATGACCATCATCAACTAATGCAATAGCTCTTGCCGAATCTTAAGGGCTTTAAGACATCTTTACTTGAACTTAACGTCTCTATGCCCCAGGAAACATTGAATAACAAGTCATTAAATGAGTGCCCAACAATGCCACAAAAAATGCATGGTCTTATTCCAATAATAGTGGAAGTTATTAACTGTAAAGTTAATAGAGATACTGCCAGGAAACACCAAAACCAACTATAGGGAAGTGGCCTTCAAAAACCAGATATTTTCATATTCTTGTTCCCATGTGTACAAAATATGCTTCTTTACCCTCAGAAACATTTAAAAAAAAATGAACAAAATTGTGAAATACTTTTCTTCTGTTGACATCAAATATAGATGTAGGTATTAGAAAGTAATTTCTGAAAGCCTTTGTCTGGAGCGTGTCACTCTATGGAAGTGAAACTTGAACTGTTGGGCAGCAGAAAAGAGGAGAATAGAAGCATTTGAAATGTGGTGTTACAGGAGAATTATGAGTTCTTGGTTCAAGGTTGTTACAGGAGTGAGGCAAGCCTGTAACCTCTCACCACTACTTTTTATTTTATATATGGACCATTTGCTGAAAGGCACAAACTAGCAGGGTGGGAATCAATTAGGTGGAAACCAGGTAAGTGACCGCGTTGTCGCAGCCCCTTAACTGAGGAACCAAACAGTCTGGGCCATGCTGATGACCTGGTTGTAATGATGGACTCTGTCGAAAGCTTGCAAGCCAACATGTTTGAAGTTGAACAAAAATGTAGGGAGTATGGTATGAAGATCAGCATTTCCAAGAGGAAGTTTATGGCAAGGAAATAGAATGCATTAGGAGGAACTAAATTAGAGCAGGTGGAACATTTTAAGTAGTTGGGCTGTGTATTTTCTCAGGATGGGGAAAGAAATATGAGCTGAGGTGTGGAAAAGCCAATGCAGTGAGTTCTCGGTTGCGATCTACAGCATTCTGTAAGAAAGAAGTTAGTGTAGTGACGAAACTCTCTCTACGTTCCTCAGTATTTAGATCGACCTTGCTGTATGGAAGTGAGAGCTGGGCAGATTTAGCATACCTGGTACATAAGCTAGAGGTAACTGATATGAGGGAGCACAAATTAATCCGGGGACAAATAGATGTGAGCAATGACAGGAAGGTACTCGTAATGAAGAGATTAAGGCTAACAAGGGGACTCTACGTCAATCGGATTTTTGTAATTTTTTCCGCTTCGGGTACGTAAAGTTCAGACCTCGAATAATGATTTCTCATAGCCGTTCAATGCCATAGTCATAAATTCTCGAGAAAATAGACTTCGAAGTTTTCCGAGCGCTTCATATCCAGTAAAGATGTTACATAGTTCGACCAGGACGCATGGCTTACCCGGTAACGCTCGGGCCCAATAATCGCTGGGACGCTAGTTCGAGTCTCACTTCGGGTGCTATTTTTTTTCTTTCAATTCATATACTATTAATGTGATTGAAATATAAAAATCATCATCAGGCAGATTGTCGTCCTCCACGCCTGACATTATGATCTTCCTTATCGTATGTTTTAAAAAATCACCCACCACGCCAAGAAACATTATCTGATTCTCTGGAAACCAACGGTCAAATGCTACTTCGAACAGGCATCCCTTGCGAATGACGTCGTATACGTATCCCTTCCACCCGTCCTGGAATACCCACAAATCCTTTGTGCTAGAGCAGCTGTGCCCACTTTGCAGGTAGAAAAACGTGTCAAAGGCAAACGATACACGCAGAGCTGTTTTTGGAAATAATGACAGATCTCGAAGAAACCGCCATATTCAAATATTTCATCACATTCAATTTAACTCATTCCATTGTTTACAGTAATTTATTCTTCTATTTATATTTTTATTAATCTACAAGGCCCGTGGCTCATGATCTCAAGATTAACGGTCACGTTAAACTACAAGCTTCCTTCCTTTCCTTTTTAATCTACAAGGTGTGAATATTATTTCTGGATATTATTTTTGTCGCTTATTCACAATTTCAAATAGGATATAATTAGAAATGAGACGTGCGTTTTTTCATTGGAAATTATAATTACATATCTGTGAATTATTACAGACTTGATGATTTTTATATTTCAATCACATTAGTAGTATATGTATTAGAAACAAAAAAATATAGCACCCGAAGCGAGACTCGAACTAGCGTCACAGCGATTACTGGGCTCGAACCTTACCGGGTGAGCCACACGTCCTGCTCAAGCTCGGTAACATCTTTACTGGATATGAAGCACTCGGAAAACTTCGAAGTCGATTTTCTCGAGAATTTATGAATATGGCATCGAACGGCTTTGGGAAAATATTGTTCGAAGTCTGAACTTTACGTACACGAAGCGGGAAAATTTACAAAAATCCGATTGCCGTAGGGTCCCCTTGTAAGTTAGAAATGAACACGCTAGATGGAGCTATTCGTTAGAGCCGACTTAGATGGTGGGGTCATGTGAAGAGAATGGGGGAGGAGAGATTATATGAGGCTAATGAGTTCGGCCGTACAGGGTAAGAGAAGCAGAGGTAGACCCAAGAGGCGTGGTTAGATTCAGTGATGAACGATTTCAAAGTGAGAGGTGTAGAAGGTGAGAAGACCGCAAAGCAAACTACTAATCATGGAGTTGACTTGTTCACAATTGGAGGCTTGCAAACTAGACTGGACGTTGAAAGGCAAAACAGTCTCAAATGAAAATGTATGTACTGTTGCAGCCATGCCTCCAAATTGAATACCAAACCAATACTTGCTTTTTGATGCCATTAAAACTTCACTACTGTTCTTTCCTTCCTTGTCACCACACAGAATTCACGTGACTTGGTGTGTGTAAGCTTGTAAGTTGTCTCAAAGTAGGAAATGTAAACAGCAGAATTATTGGTACATTGGGCGTGAGTTTGTGTTAGCCTTGACAAGGAAAATGTAAACAGCACTACTATGATGTACTCATCCATGTGACTTGTACTGCACGGGTCCAAGCTCTGTGAACTTGTGGGGTAAGATGACGCGAGAGGCGAGAAGAGAAAGGCCTGTCAACAGCCCGCCGTGTTATTTGGTATTCCTGTCTATTCCAATACTGATATCACAGGGCCGTTGCTCAAACAACTGTGGTGTTGCGAATGAGTGAGTGAGTCACCGACCAATGTATTTGGTTCTGTTACTACGCACGGACCGGAAATCCAGCACGTCTGTCATCATATATCGTCTTCTTCCGCGATCCACATTCCTCTCAGGTTTATGGAGCTTGGACCCGAGCAGTATGTACCTGGGTATTGCACCGCCTTGTGCTTTTACGTTAAACAAAATAGCAGAGATATGAGGAATACAGTGGAAGCAAAAACAACAAAAACTAAACAGGATTACGTAGGGAACGAGGAAGGAATACTTCTTTCGATGCGTGCTGGGCCCAAGATTCCGAATCGAAAGAAAGATGACTTCCACAGAAAGTAAGCCAGAATAAATGTTTAAGATAAAATCAAAAGGAAAAATTAAACTTAAGTAATAGAGCAAGGGTTCCAGAGACCGTGTTAGTCGTAACTTCGCTACAGTGCGAAGCCAAGACTAAGTCGAATCGAAAGACAAACGAGGAACTCAAATACGAGAAATCATAAGACAGAAGCAAATATTGTACTTACTGAATAAAAATATATTAATAATAAAATAAACACATGTGTGCTGATTACAAATTAGAAATGAAAATAAAACACGAGCAACTTAAATATAAAATAAAAGGAATCTAGAAATAAATTCAAATCATAATAGCAACTAATTGGAAACGCGATTCAATAATAAAACTTAAAAAAGATGAAGCAAAATTAAAGAAATTTGTGGGATAGATTACAAGAACGACTACTTACGGAGATAACATGATCTAGACTACAATGTCCAGCGCCAAAAACAGAACTCAGACGCTCATGATGTTGTGAAATCATGGGGTAGGGGGTGAAAGTGGTGGGGAGTGGAGGAGTGCATATGTAGGGAAACGGGGGGTGGGGGGATGACACTGAGTTACGTAATATAACGAAGTCAGAGGAAGTAACACAAAATTAACACATAAAAATAAACGAAATGAAAATTACATTAAATTACTTGACATTACCGGGACAGGAAATAAAAGAAAAAAATCAATCAGCTAAGAAATATGCTTCGTAGGAAGATGTAGGCTTACACAGAGGTAGAAATGCCGAATCACAACGACATACGATGAAACAAAGAAAGTAATGTGGTGCATGGACAGTGATTAGCACGATGACCATCGCTCACATACATTTCAATAAAACAGAGGGAGGATCTGGCTGAAGACGTGAGACTCAGCTCCCTAACTTCGCCGATTCCATCCACAAAAACAAGGCTCTGATGCGACAATCCACTGGAGGTCATCATAAAAGAATGCCGAACCAGTTGGTGATGCAATACAGAGCATAATTAAGCCTCGTTGAAAAATAGCAGTTATTTCAGACCTGAGAGATTTACGTAAAAATAAAATCGATTACATGAAAGGGAGGGATGACAAATAAACACAGAGGCTTCGCTAAACTAACGTAAACAAAGGCGAAGGGACTTGGGTTCATGGATCGAATTCACATCATCATAAGGAAGGGAAATTGTAAGTGAATCAAAGGAGACAAAAAAATAAAATAAAATGGATAAACAGAAATTTAAAATGACCTCAAGTTAGATAAATTCAATGACTGAATCGTACTTACATTTAGTTGCTTTCTGGGTGCGGGCAAAAGCCCGACACGTGCACACACGTCCGTCTACATGACGGCCCAAAATTGGAAGAAGGAAACCTTTCTGCTTAGGGCGCAGGCACGCGCTTTGTATAAATAAGACGCAGAACACCCCCTCTCCAGAACACGAAGGGGGCCAATGGGAGAAGCAAAGCTTAGCAACAAGTTATGCTTCAACCAATGGTAAAACTGTGTCAGTAGGGGTGAAAAGTTTCACCATCTGGTGAAACGTTTACGCAGAATTACTAAGTTTGAACGCAGTAGGTGAGACAGAGAAACGTATGTCACAATAATGCGACATGAAGGAAATGATGATAATAATAATAACAATAATAATATGACAAAAAATAATGAACCTGATAAAAACGGTTCAGTATGAGTTGGCGAAAAGTAAACTATTGTTTTGGCATGGCGTCACCTTGAAAGATATAAAAGGAGCCCACATCCCATGAATTCTTTACTTAATGCACTATGATTCAGTAACTTATTCAGGCATTACAATTAGTAATTTATTTTGAACAATTGCTCTACAATTCAAGCTTTGGCAGTGGTTTTTCAAAATTATTAACTTTGAATTTCTACAATTTAATGAGAAAACAGTTAAAAGTGTTGAATCAGTCTACATTATTGTCTGTGAGAATTTAATTAGGTCCAGATGTCAAAAGATTGTTATTGCCATATTAAGGACCTATCATTGAAAGCCTGCAGCTATTGGGAAGATTTTATGTCGAAATGGAAGTCACCATCATCATTATCATCGTTTCTTCGCTCCAGCAAGCCGGGTGCGGTTATAAATGAGCCGTCTCCAATTTGTCCTGTCCATCCATAACTGTTGGAAGTAATTTAACATATTTCTTTTAAATGAACTTGATCCACCTGGTCAGTATAATTAGAAACCTACGTTATTTGAACATGTTTTGCACTAGCATGAGTTTATCGGCAAATGTTAGAAGCAGCAAGCAAAAATGTAATAAGTTTATGTTAATATTTGTAAATTGTTTAAGTGTTCATAAATATAATTACTGTATTTTTTAAAATAAATTAATTAATCTAGATAAATTCCTATCATTTTGATTTCAGTGAGTTAGAAGTAGGCACTCAAAGTACAAATCAGTTCTGCATGCTTAATGTCCTAAGACGTTTCATTCTATAAGGTTGGCTAATCCAATTTGATCCATTTTGTTCTCGTTTTAGACTGGCTGCATGATGCAGCAGTAACAGTCTTGCCTGCTGTTGTAGGATCGAATCCCAGCACAATCAGGCGGCATTTGAGGATACTTAAATGCGAGGGAGCTGTATTTGTAGATTTACTGGCATGTTCAAGATCCCCTTCGGGGCAAAATTCTGCCTCCCCAGCATCTCTAAAATCGACAACAGGGACTTAAAATCCATATTTTTTTATTGTTGCCTCATTTTATCAAGCTTATAGTAGTGTGCCCAGTCACAGTTTATTCTTCTTCTTTGTATCTTTATTTCCTCATGGATATGTCGAGTCTCAAAATACAAGATACGGACTTTACAATCACGTACCTTATAATTATTACTGGGATAAAAATAATCGGACAATGTGACATGTATCTAGCAACACTTCCTTCTGGCGATCAGATATTTCATTTTTAATTCCTCCAGACCCATTACCAGAGCCTTTGGAACCACTCCCATTGCAGACATCACCAATGGTAGAATTTTCACAGAGGTAAACTCGCCACATCTTCCTGATTTCTTCTGCCAACGGTGCATATTTGTTAATTTTATGTGCCTAAGTAGTCTTGAGGTTTTGGCTTAGTGGTACTGCGATGTCTAACAGATAAACCTTTTGATTCTTTTTGTTAAGGTCAATTTGCCAAGATTTTCTGGTCTGTTAATTATTATTATTGTAAATTAATATAGTATTTCACCTCTCTTATGATGGTATTTTGCACTTGTGGTATCCCTCTGTATTATTCACCTGTAGTATTCTGCCCTTCAACTGAATGTGGAGGGTCGTCGACCTCGAGGTCGACCTCAAACACGCTGGCTGGATAGGGTGAGAGATGACATGCGGCTCGCTAAACTCCGCCCCCGGGACGCTATGGATCGATTGAAGTGGAGGAGTCATTGCAGGAAGGCAGACCCCACATAAATGGGAAAATGCAAAGAAGATGATGAGTATTATTCTTTTTCAGTCCCCATACCTGGTTTGCTGGAGAGGAGAATCTGATGATTATGGTATGTTTCAAGATTTACATCTTGGAAACAGATAAATCAGGAAATAATAAAAAAGAGGGGGGCATAAAAGGGGACATAATGAACTAAAGAAACTCAATCAAACTTCAAAACACTTCAGTATTTATAAATATTACAGGTTTTAACTTTGCACAGTTGCAATAAGTATGACTATGTGAAATAATGAGTGACGATGGGCATTTGTACAGCTGTGTAGGGATGCACAGTACACCTTAAGCCTTATATTAACAAGCACTACTTCGTTGCAGACTCCAGATAGGCAATAAGATCAGCTCGTTCATTTTCCTTCTTGATCCCAGCAAAAACCATTTTAGTTCCAGGTATGTACTTCTTGGGGTTCTCTAGATACTCCAACAATGTATCCTTGTTCCATGTAACATCTGAAACAGTTTAACATCAATAATTGAAAGTCCTTGCAACATAAAAATAGTTCAAGTGAAACTTATTATTATCATCACTTAAAGCATTTAATAATATTTTCCTTAGTTTTAGCTGTCTCAAGCATTATATATTCAGAACTAAAGGCAATATAATAATAATAATAATGATTTACTGGCAGACATGAATTAGCAATGGAAAAATTCATTTGCATAGTGTAAAACATAGAATATGTAGGCTACATGTATATCTAATATTTGCTCACACATGGAGGCAGTTAGTGACATAACTATAAGACATTTGGTACCATGGAGCTCTTTTGCAATCCCGTTAGAACTATAACTTTTCTCAGGTAATCTATTTTTCTTGCCATACCTTTGAAGTATGAGAACTGTCGTTAGTTTCAGATGTTTCAATTGCTGTTTCAGTTGGAGTTCATACTCTGACTTGGATATCAGATTTGCCTACACTGTTGCTCACTTAGCACCCGGGTGGTTTACAGCTTAAGGAATACTGCAGATGCGAGCAATGTCAAAAGACTTGTAAAATAAAAATTAACATGAGAAGTTCTCCTTACCCAACAACAAGCCATGGCAAAACATTAAATCCACTTGAGAAATCAACAAAAATGAGCAAGGAAATTCGCAATAACAAATTTCCGACTCGGTACAGACCATAACTGCCTTGTTTCAAAATCTTCAGTTTGTTGTTGGTTTATTTCAGGGGCTTTACGACATTGTGGTCATGGAATCCCGTGTACTTGGGTGTGTGTAAAAACTGTCTGATTTCCTGTGACATTATGATGGCTGCAGTAGTGTGTGTATTTGTAATTGGGGATCATAATTTAGGTACCATCCCTTCATTTGTCACAGGTAGAAGCGGGAAACCATGAAAAACCACTTCTAAGATGGCTGAGGTACGAGTCGAGCCCACCTTTTCTCAGTTCTGCCTCACGAGGCCTAAGTACCCTGTTCCAGCCCTTAGATTAGAATTAAATTTCTTGGCAGAGCCAAGAATCAAACCTGGACCTCCGTAGTAACAGCCAAGAATACTAGCCACTAGGTCATAAGGTGGGAAAGAAAAAAATCAGTTTCATATAACAGAGTACAATAGTGTATAAAAATCCCCATCTAGTGTGCTCAAAAATGGATGATAACTCCCAAGAGATTTCAAAGGCTGCATTAGTATGCCGGTAGATTGATGGAATAAATTCAAAGATCTACCATTTGACAATGACGACAACAATATAATATACAGGTATGTGTTTAATATCTCCTTTAATTACTGTAACTTCCGAGATGCTAAGGTACCTGATTTTGTCCTGGAAGGAGATCTTTAGCCAGGTTGTAGCATTTAAACAACCTGTAACCATCAACCGGTGTTGTGAAGACTTTGCATATTAAGAGGTGTTGTGAGGTCAATAAAAATCCCCCCCCCCCCCCAAAAAAAATCATCCCAAATACTTTTTTCTTTCTTTCAGTTTTATAGATATATTTTGTTAATTTGTACCTTTTAGAGGCCAGATAGATAAAGTAATGCAGTTGAACCTCACTTCTGCATTACTCACTTGTACGATTTTCATATTTTATGTCCTGTTATAATTGTGCTCAGCACAATGTTTTTCATATATACTGTATGTTTTCTCAATATAATGGTACTGTTTTCTGGTCTCTGCCACTGTAAAATATCTCATTTATACCCCATCATACAAATCATACCATTAAATTGCATTCTTAGCTTGAAACAGGAATGAAGTGATAAGAATGCTTATACAATATTTGATACTCCATTATTTATTTATTTAGCATATGGCAACACATTGTAAAACACAACAATATTCAGAATACATAAGTTACCAGCAAAAATACTTGGACATTATTAAAATAAAAGCAAAACAGAGAATGTTAGTGTCACCTACAGTCACAATTGGCACTTATAATGTAAAATTTAAATTGTCTATCCACTTAACAGCATCTGGAGTCAACACAAGAAAATCCTTTAAATCCCCCAAGTATGACATAATACTACACTACTGCACAATGTGTTGTCTGGTCTGGGGTGTCGCTCCACAAACACATGCAGAATCGGGAATTTTGTTCCACTTGTAGAGTAAGTCCTTACACACTCGATGGTTTGTGCGAATCCTGTTGGCAGTCTTCCACATACGTCGAGGCAGTTCGAATCCCTCTGGTTTGTTGTGAGTATTTATACTGATTATTACTTCTGCTGGTGCATGCTGGATCCATTTTTGTTCCCATCTATCGCTTATATCAAATCCCTTGTTAAAAAGTTCCATAGCAGATTTTATTGCTGGTTGTCTGGATTTTAACCTGTCAGATATTGCACTTGGGATGAAGTCATGAATGGGAAGATCAGGGTAGTCCAAAATTTTCTTATATTCACGTACCAAAGCATCCTGATACTCTAACATGGATAGATAATATGGAATGTTTCCCCATCGTTGCAGTGATTTCAGTGGAAAATTCTCACCGCAGAGGCCAAGGTTGCAGTCAGTTGGTATTTAAGGGTGATTAAATGCGAAGGAGCCTTCCTGCATGTTCAAGATCCCCTTGGGGCAAAATACCGGCATCCCAGCATTTAAGGTTTTGAATATTCCCGAAGGGAATATGATGTAGTTTCCATTTGAGCGGATGAATTATCAATAAATGAAAAAAATGGTCCGGTTAGCTCAAACAATGCCAGCGTTTCGCCCCAGTGTGCCGTTGGGCACACTGGGGAATATTCAAAACCTTATTTGGATTGCCAAGGTAAGGCTTTTGTTTTTATGAAAGGGAGTTTTACTCCCGTAGCACATTGGCATGCTCGTGACGTCAATACTGCTTGTATTTTGTGTCTTGCATGGCCTTCTCAGTATGTGCTAGCCACGCGTATTGGTAGGTGTGTCTGTACCAACTGACGAGCCCAACGGCACACTGGGGCGAAACGCTGGCATTGTTTGAGCTAACCGGACCATTTTTATCATTTATTGATAATCCCAGCATCTCCAAAAGCCACAGTAGTTGAAACAGACGTAAAACCAATAACATTATTATTTCTTGTTTATTTCATTGTATTCCTTTATGTTATTTTGATATGTGGGCACTTGTATTTCATCAGGATTGTAACGTTTAACAATAAGAGAATTCCATGAAGTTTCACTGTAGCTGAACCACTTTATCAGAGGACGATGATACCCGAACATTAACTCAAAACTTTTTCATCCGTCAATTTTTGATTGTTTATCTGTACATTAAAATGTGGTGATGGAGGATACTAAGTGATTTTCAAAAAACCGACAAGCACAAAACCAACATGGCAGCCAAGCAAAGTTCAAATATTTAATTGGACATATATCACGATTTAAACATTCGAGCACAGTGAAACTTGGTGTTGTAAATACAGACAACACTTTATATACCAGTGTCTAATTTAATTCAGTTGTTTTGATAAACTCAAGATGGCAGCTGTGGAAAAATTTAAAAGTATGTTTCTATATCTTGTGTCCTAATCAAGCGATCGAAGTGGAAGTTTGTTTGATGAACCAATGCAATATCTTCATCTACTAGTATACATAACTCTATGGACTACATATAAAACAATAAACAAGGCGGCCATGTGAAATATTTAACCAGTTCTCAATATCTCTGAAACTATTACAGCAATCAAACTGAAATTTGTATGGTGATAGAGATCTATTTTATAAGTACATACATGTGACTTACAAACACCTGATTAACATAAAACAACAAGAAGGGCACTCGTTTTTTAATTATTTAAATGTTTTTCTGGCAAGAGCACAGAAATCTGGCATACTGAATCTTTATTCACAGCTTGGAATAGAGACATGTAGTACGTTGTTAATTGTTATGAAAGATTCAAGATGGTGTCAGATTGAAATATTAAAAACTTATTTCTTGTATCCTATTGAAGTGATTGAAGAGAAGCTTTATATAATGGCACTTAATTCTGTAGCTTACGCTTTGTAAATTATAGAAGTGACTCATTACAGGAGGTTGCCTTCTCGCTGGAGAAGTCGTAATTAACTGATACTGAAAGTTATATATGTAGCACAATTTTTCACTGTAGTTTTGTTCATTGTTTTAGGGGGTGGAACAAAGAGATCACCAGCCCCAATTTTTAGCCTACTTTCGATTTTTGCAAAAAATGAAAGTAGACTTATGAGATCAACACAGGGCGAAAAAAATGTGTCTGTCTGTGTGTGTGTATGTGTGTGTGTGAGTCTGTGTGTGTATGTGTGAGTGTGTGTACTCTGAATGTCTGTCCCCCCCCCCCTATCAATTCGAACACGGTGAATGCGAATTGAACGAAATTTGGTACAAAGGTAGCACTAGCAAAGGACACCTCAGTGTCATGTTTTATATTGCCGCCATCTTGACGGAAACGTAATGGCGGCCACACAAATGTTCAAAGCTTAAATCAAATTACGACTAACCTAATCATCCGATCTCTACCAAATTTTGCAACAACATACCTTTATGGGGGGAGCATCCTTTGACCAAACTAATTGGTCATCAGCGTAATAGTTTGCGGATGGCGGCCATCTTTGTGTGAAAATCGATTCCCCCTATTAATTCGAACATGGTGCAACCGAATGGAACGAAATTTGGTACAGAGGTAGTACTAACGAAAGGCACCTCAGTGTCATGTTTTATATCGCCGCCATCTTGACGGAAACGTAATGGCGGCCACACAAATGTTCAAGGCTTAAATCAAATTACGAATAACCTAATCTTCCGATCTCTACTAAATTTTGCAACAACATACCCTTATAGAGGAAGCATCCTTTGACCGAATGAATAGGTCATTAGCCTAATAGTTTGCGGATGGCGGCCATCTTTGTGTGAAAATCAATTCCCCCTATTAATTCAAACACGGTGAAACCGAATGGAACGAAATTTGGTACAGAGGTAGCACTAGCAAAGGGCATCTCAGTGTCATGTTTTATATCGCCGCCATATTGACAGAAACGTAATGGCGGCCATACAAATGTTCAAAGCTTAAGTTAAATTACGACTAACATAACCATCCGATCTCTACCAAACTTTGCAACAACATACCTTTATGGAGGGAGAATCCTTTGACCAATCTAATAGGTTATTAGCCTAATAGTTTGCGGATGGCGGCCATCTTTATGTCAAAATTGATTCCCCCTATTAATTCGAACACGGTGGAACCGAATGGAACGAAATTCGATACAGAGGTAGCACTAGCAAAGGGCACCTCAGTGTCATGTTTTATATCGCCGCCATCTTGACGGAAACGTAATGGCGGCCACACGAATGTTCAAAGCTTAAATCAAATTACGATTAACCTAATCATCCGATCTCTACCAAATTTTGCAACAACATACCCTTATAGAGGAAGCATCCTTTGACCAATCTAATAGGTTATTAGCCTAATAGTTTGCGGATGGCGGCCATCTTTATGTCAAAAATGATTCCCCCTATTAATTCAAACACGGTGTAACCGAATGGGACGAAATTTGGTACAGAGGTAGTACTAACAAAAGGCACCTCAGTGTCATGTTTTATATCGCCGCCATCTTGACAGAAACGTAATGGCGGCCACACAAATGTTCAAAGCTTAAATCAAATTACGATTAACCTAATCTTCCGATCTCTACCAAATTTTGCAACAACATACCCTTATAGAGGAAGCATCCTTTGACCAAATGAATAGGTCATTAGCCTAATAGTTTGCGGATGGCGGCCATCTTTGTGTGAAAATCAATTCCCCCTATTAATTCAAACACGGTGAAACCGAATGGAACGAAATTTGGTACAAAGGTAGCACTAGCAAAGGGCATCTCAGTGTCATGTTTTATATCGCCGCCATATTGACAGAAACGTAATGGTGGCCACACAAATGTTCAAAGCTTAAGTTAAATTACGACTAACATAACCATCCGATCTCTACCAAACTTTGCAACAACATACCTTTATGGAGGGAGCATCCTTTGACCAATCTAATAGGTTATTAGCCTAATAGTTTGCGGATGGCGGCCATCTTTATGTCAAAATTGATTCCCCCTATTAATTCGAACACGGTGGAACCGAATGGAACGAAATTTGGTACAGAGGTAGCACTAGCAAAGGGCACCTCAGTGTCATGTTTTATATCGCCGCCATCTTGACTGAAACTTATTGGCGGCCACACGAATGTTCAAAGCTTAAATCAAATTACGATTAACCTAATCATCCGATCTCTACCAAATTTTTCAACTACATACCTTTATGGAGGGAGCATCGTTTGACCAATCTAATAGGTTATTAGCCTAATAGTTTGCGGATGGCGGCCATCTTTATGTCAAAATTGATTCCCCCTATTAATTCGAACACGGTGGAACCGAATGGAACGAAATTTGGTACAGAGGTAGCACTAGCAAAGGGCACCTCAGTGTCATGTTTTATATCGCCGCCATCTTGACTGAAACTTATTGGCGGCCACAGGAATGTTCAAAGCTTAAATCAAATTACGATTAACCTAATCTTCCGATCTCTACCAAATTTTGCAACAACATACCCTTATAGAGGAAGCATCCTTTGACCAAATGAATAGGTCATTAGCCTAATAGTTTGCGGATGGCGGCCATCTTTGTGTGAAAATCAATTCCCCCTATTAATTCAAACACGGTGAAACCGAATGGAACGAAATTTGGTACAGAGGTAGCACTAGCAAAGGGCATCTCAGTGTCATGTTTTATATCGCCGCCATATTGACAGAAACGTAACGGTGGCCACACAAATGTTCAAAGCTTAAGTTAAATTACGACTAACATAACCATCCGATCTCTACCAAACTTTGCAACAACATACCTTTATGGAGGGAGCATCCTTTGACCAATCTAATAGGTTATTAGCCTAATAGTTTGCGGATGGCGGCCATCTTTATGTCAAAATTGATTCCCCTATTAATTCGAACACGGTGGAACCGAATGGAACGAAATTTGGTACAGAGGTAGCACTAGCAAAGGGCACCTCAGTGTCATGTTTTATATCTCCACCATCTTGACTGAAACTTATTGGCGGCCACACGAATGTTCAAAGCTTAAATCAAATTACGATTAACCTAATCATCCGATCTCTACCAAATTTTTCAACTACATACCTTTATGGAGGGAGCATCCTTTGACCAATCCAATAGGTAATTAGCCTAATAGTTTGCGGATGGCGGCCATCTTTATGTCAAAATTGATTCCCCCTATTAATTCGAACACGGTGGAACCGAATGAACGAAATTTGGTACAGAGGTAGCACTAGCAAGGGGCACCTCAGTGTCATGTTTTATATCACCGCTATCTTGACGGAAACGTAATCGCGGCCACCCAAATGTTAAAAGCTAAAATGTAATTACGACCAACCTAATAATCTAGTCTCTACCAAATTTTGCAACACCATATCTTTATGTGGGAAACATATTCTGACCAAACTGCAAGAACATCAGCCCAATAGTTTGCAGATGGTGGCCAAGTATGTGTGCAAATCGATTCCCCCTATCAATTCAAACACGGTGAAACCGAATTGAACGAAATTTGGTACACAGGTAGCACTAGCAAAGGGCACCACATATCCATGTTTAATATCCCTATAGCACGTTGTATTTCAACAAGCTACTACAACCAACATTCAATCATACTCCTTGAACAGGACAAAGAGTTATAACAATACCCATGCATTTAGGAGAAAGTAGGCTATATGTTCTTTACTGAACATCTTGTTTAATGTAGGTATAGTAAGTGAAAGATTAAATGCATTTTCATTTCTGAAAAGGAAAATATTTTACTAATGTTCTATTGAACAACGTTAAGTGGATATCCCAGTACCAAGAACTAAATATTCTAGTATACAATTCCTTGAGTGAAGTATCCATGTTTTGTACATTAGCCCCATCGTGTAACTTTGGACACACATTTTATCTGTGTTATCTTGAGTAATGATGACATCTTTGATTTAAGAGATGACATTTACTAGTACCGTAGTAAGACCATGTTGCTGTTTAAAAAAAATATTTTTTTTTATTGCCTGCACTGCAGGCGGCGGGAGATGGCAGCTGCACGGAAACGGACCACACATTGCTCAGCACAGCTACGTGCACAATCCACAATAACCTGAACATCTAATAACATTCGCATAATCACACTAAGCAAGGAAACTTGAAGGTCAATCAACACTATCAGTATCTCAAAAAAGATCATATCTTGACTAGTTGTGCTAGTTGAATTACTACTGCAACTAAATAAGTGCATATATTGTAAATATCATAACCCATACTTGTAAACATTATTTGACAATGGATCTAAATGATCAGACTACAATTCAAATAATTGTATTAATGCAGCCAATGGCCATTTACTTTTCTTTTCAGGACGGGTCAGGGAAGGGATATTCAAATTAATAGTGTTGACCTTCCAAAGACATTGTCGTTTAAATATATTGGTTCGACTTTTACTGCAGATGGAACCCTCGACCTGAAATATCACATCGTGTTAGCAGCGCATGGCTCAAGTGGCACTCTTTGTCTGGTGTTTTATGTGATAAGAAGATTCCAGAATGGCTAGTCTAAAGTTTATTGTTCTGTGGTCCATTGCATTGCTCTGTATGGGGCAGAATGCTGGCCTTCAACTAAGGAGTTGGAACAGCAACTTGGTGTGATGGAGACAAAGATGGTGGGCATCTGGCTTGACACTCCATGATCATTATTGGAAATATCTGTTCCCGTAGGAAACAGGATGTAAAATTGTCCGATTGAGCTTTGTACATTAACAAATTCACAAAGAAATTTGATACAATGGTCCGGCTAGCCCTAAAACAGTTGCCAGCGTTTCGTCCCAGTGTACCAATGGGCTCTTCAGTTGGTTATGGTACACCTCACCAAGACGCATGGCTAGTACATACTGTGAAGGCCGCTGCAAGGCACAAATGCTGCCACGAGCAGCGCCAATGTACTATGGAAGTCAAAACTTCCTTTCAAAAACAATGTGTACTAGCCACGCGTCTTGGTGAGGTGTACCATAACCAACTGAAGAGCCCATTGGTACACTGGGGCGAAACGCTGGCAACTGTTTTGAGCTAGCCGGACCATTGTATCAAATTTCTTTGTGAATTTGTTAACTCCATGATCATGTCAGCAATAATGACTTTCGCAAGCGATATGGAGTAGCACCAATTGCTGACCGCTGGTATGGCCATGTCTTACGGGCTGCTGAAATAACAGTTAGACACACTGGATTGGCATTGCAGAGAGATGGGAAGAGACCAATAAGACGACCGAGACAGCGTTGGCTTGACACTCTACATGACGATTTAAGATTTGTCCGACTTCATCCTGACATGGCACACAATCGTGTAATATGGCGACAGAGAACCAAAACAGCAGACCCTGCTAATTTATGGGACAAATGCTAAAGAAAAAGATACTTGTAAACTTAGATTTAATAGCCTAAGCGTAAAGGATCTGATGATGATCCAAACTGGTCATCCAAGTGTATTTATTAATCTCATGTAAATTTCCTTCACGATTAGGGAACAATTTGTTCACTGACTGAAAAACATTAAAATTCGATTACTGGTACTTCAATGATATGAAAAGAGTTAGCTACTAAATTTGGTGTAGGCTCTATAGATAGAATCATTCAGCGGCACAAACAGACTCAATTTCACCAAAGATAAGGGGAGACTGGAAGGAAAAAGAAATCGACATCAACTGATGAACGTTTTCTCCACAGAAGAAGTAAATTAAACCCTAGACTAACTGCTGTAAACTTGACACGTAAGGTAAGGCACTTTGTATACACTGACGACACTACGATTGTTGTAGAGGAAAGGACCTTCAAAGAGGTGGAGTTAAAGCTAGCCAGTGCTTTCGAGAGATTAGAAAAGTACTGTACTATGATATGAACCATCTAAAGTCCAACCCAGTGAAGACACAAATTTCTGTGTACCATTTTCACAACTGGGGAACGTCGTCAGGATAGGGCTCACCTTTGACCACTGCAACAGGCCTTGGTACCCAGGCATTAAACTGAATTGCACCCTGTACTTCAGGAATCAGTCCAAAGAGCTGAAGGGCAAGATTAGATGAAGAAATTGCATCTTTCAAAAGTCGATGGGCTCGACAAGGGGAGCGAAAGTTCAGGTTCTACGTTCATCAGCCTTGGGACTCTACTTTGTCGTAGGACAATATGGGGCTTGTGATTGGGAAGCATCTGCTCACACCAACCTCGTGGACATAGCCTTGAATGAGTCCATGGACGCTGTCATTGGCTGCCTGATACCAACGCTTGTTCCGAAGATCTACCCTCACCAGAATTGCACCTCCAGCCATTCATTGTGTTGCAACAAGAAAAGCAGAGAGGAAAAATCTTGAGATGGGCCCCAGGCACCTGATTTTCAATGATATTAAGATCAGGCCCCATCTTAGATCCAGGAGGAGCTTGCCCTTGCTGACGAAACTCGGCTTGTCACTCTGGAAAGAAATAGCACCATTTAAAGAAGGGTTTCTTCCCAAAGAAGAACTGAGCATTGGGTATCAATTACCATATGCCACTTGGAGGACCTTAAATCAGACGAGTATGGGGGATGTTGAAATGCCGAAGCAACCTTATCAAGTGGGGCTACGCTGAGGACACGAGACGTGATTGCTAAGAGATTCAGTCTCCATGTTACCTACTCACCTGCCAAGAAATGAATGACTCTTGCATTCAGGATCTCATTCTTGTTACGGACCGAGTTCTGCAAGAGTTCTGGAAAGGAAGAATTTAGTAAATACCCTCCTTTCTAATATCCTTTTCATTTTAGCGACTTGATATATCCCGATTATTTCTCAGTAATTGTTATGTATTTTCTTGATAATTGGCATTATTGCTTTTTCTCCAATCTTCAGGGACATACACTCCTAAGTACATGTTATGTCTACTGCATGCCCACTGCAACCCTTCTCCTGTTGTTTGGTTCCTGTCCATTCTTAAAGTCAGCAGCATTTGGAAATAGCCTTTCCATCAGCTTATTTCCACTGACTTTAGAAAAACTCTATCTTCATTCTTTAAAAATAATTTGTTAACAATCTTCCTTTTTTTGATCCTTAGAACTCCATACAGTATGTTTCTTTCCATCCTGTAAACCATTTCCTATTTTCTTCTTCCAAAAGTTTTCTTAAGTCAGTTTCTTAGATTCAATACACCCCATTTAAACCTTCTTTCCTCATCTTCAATTTTCCATACTTTCTTCTTTTGCTCACTTTTCTTTCTCTCTTGTCATTTTACCAATGAGGAGCATACACTTGGAATAGATCTTTATATTTTCATTTTCAAACTGCACTTGCATTATCATCCTCCTATCACCAACATAAGCTGCTTGCACATATAATTGAATTTTTCCTTTCAGGATAATTGCTACTTCATTTCATGCTTCTGGTCCTCGGCTGAAGAAAAACCTGCATCTTTCTCCGAGTTCTAACCTCCCTTACGTTTCTTCTTTATTTCACATGATACTAAGATGTCTCATTCATTAAATAGACGAGTTTTTTAGTCTTTTGTTTTGTCAGAACATTGGTGATTTGTATTTCTTACCATGAAACATATTTCTATTACTTTGTAGTAATCTTACTTCTCACATTCTTTCAGACTGTCTCACAATTTTAGAGTGCCGAAACATTTAACATTAAACAAATTTCACATGTTGGGTCTGATAAAATATAAATGCAGACATTTTGTTGTATTTCTTAAATGACAGTCTTAACCAGCTTAATGTTTTGCCTTGCTAGGGGGCATATTGTCACATGGCATATTTTATCAGGGCACAAAATAACAATCACTCTTTTACCACCAGTAATTAGTAGGAAATTATTCATTGTTGAGGTTCACATATTCAGAACTTTGTTTATATTTTCTCAAAAGCAGTAACAGAATTAGAAAAGTAACTCTCCTACAGTACCTTTACAGTAATAAGCAGGGAATGGATTTTTAGGCATATAAATAATTTTTCTGCTTGTGAATAAATCACTGCTAATTTGATTAAAATCCATATCAAGAAGATTTTAGGTATGGTTAAGAAATTCTATTTTACATAAAGACATACTTTGGAAATATTTTTATTTAATACATATTTTATATAATTTGTATAAATATATAATTTTTTATCTTTCATGTATACATTATTGCCATTTTTAAATTTTAATCCATAATTAATTTCATGTATAAATAAGACAATATGATCTATTTCTTGATGTATCGGCTTGGGTTCTGTCTCCTCTGGCCACTGCACTACTGTATCGCTTGCAATGGTGATGAGCCTATACGGACTCTGGGATGGAGAACCCCCTAGAGAACGGAGAGAAAAAAAAATCATTTTTACTTGATATCTCGCATCAAAAATTAGAAAAGTAATTTTGCTAGTAATGCTAAGGGAATTTATAAGATAGTTTTTTTTGTTAGTATTAACAAATTGCGCTAAATGTTTCCAGAGAGTAGTTTATGAGTAAGTGTTCTCAGGCCAGATTTATTTTGATGATGATAATTGTTGTTTTAAGGGGCCTAACATCGAGGTTATCGGTCCCCAGATTTATTTTGCCCTCCATCCAAGGATGAAATGATGTTGAGGGATCAGACGGAAGGGGATCAATTTCACATGTGGGTGGTTTTTGCTGAATGAGGTGGAGGCTTTAGACCTGGCAGAGCCCAAACCCCTCTCTGAATATTCACGAACAAGCACTCCACATACAATTCATGCATAATTCAGAGCCCCTTCTTTAAAAATATGATTTGAGATGCAAAATAGAATGCAACATTTATGATGAATTTAATTTCAATGCCGCATACCTCTCATGTAACTTGAGAGTAGGCAGTAGTAAGTTCATTAGTTTTCCTGCTCAAGACTGGAATGAGTGTAGTGGCAGCAAAAGTAACTGTAAACTACTTCATGTGCAAAGGAATGGTGAATGGAATTCACAAGAAAACTTGTTAAGGTAGGCTGATTTGTTCCAATCTCTTATACTGGCTAATTTGTTACCTTGCAGTTTGCTCTCAGTTTACTGGGTATTGGGTCAGCTAGCCACTGATGCTTCCAAATTGCCAGAACTTGTCGGCGTAACTGAGAGCTAATCTCTAGCGGGTACCTCCATTGGTCGAGGAGGTAATGATATCGCCTCTTTTGCAGCTTGATCTGCTCACTCATTTCCCGCAATTCCCATGTGGCTTGGGAGCCACAGTAAGGTGATTTGAGTGTCAGCGCGGCACAACCCAGCTAGTAGGTCGTGGATTCGCTGCACCAAGCACAACTCTTAGTTAGTTATTGTTGTTTTAAGGGGTGGAACTACGAGGTCATCTGCCCCTGAGTCACAACTCTTCTGGCTATTATATAAAGTAAAATGAAATGGCAGGAAATGATTTTCCTGATTAGGAAATAATGATTTACCATAAATGTGACTCAAGAAGTATACTTTCTGTGATTTTTCTCTCTGACAGTTCAAACACAATTTCATTTGTATTGCCGTTTTCATTTGTGTATCTTCTGCACCATTATTTAAGACATAAAAATCTATACAGAGGTCTTGGAATGATATACTAATGTCTTCATTTTGCTTGCTAATACATTACCTTTTTATTTAGTCATAAAAGCAAAGTGTTTTATTAAATGCTCTTGGTTATGTTGTTCTTTAGTCCCCATACATTTATATGGTTTATTTATTCTACCATTATACATTGATGTTAGTTCAACTGTACAGTATGTTTTTAGAGATTTCTTCTGTAAGGTCAGAAGATTAAAGTTTTTCTGATATAAAGCACTATTATTATAAAATATTAATGACTATGTTGAGGAATGTAAATTTGATGGTGATATACTGCCTTTGCCAAGGAAACATCTCAAGGCTTTGTGAGGGCGAGGTGACACTTTGTCTCGAAATAATCGCTTGCAACATGCTATTCACTGTCAATGATGGCAGTAAACATCATTGTATAAATCAACAACACACTCATTGACAAGGGAAAATATTTGTGGCATCATTACTTCTTTACCATCTATTATTATCAACATTGGCTGTTCAAGCAGACAGTGTTACTCGTCGGTTTCCAAAGGGTAAGTATGTAAAATTTGGTTCAGATCGGTGTAGATTTGTGCCAAAGGGCCTAAATGCAGGGAATGGACTGGTCTGTCATAAATTTCATGTAGACAGTGTTACTCGCAGTGTTCCAAAGGGTAAGTATACAAATTTTGGTTCACATAGGTGAAATGGTGTACGTATCACTAACCATAACGCCAGCGCATAGATCTGTTCGGGAGTGCTTGTTCTTCCGACTTACTGAACAAAAATCAATCTTTAAGGTGACCTGAGAGGTGTAGCCTAATGCTACAAAACCTAAACTATTCCTCTTGAATCTGGCAAAATATAAAATAATCATATTTGAAAAAAAAAAAAAAAAAAGATTACATTCAATTCTCTTTGACAACAAAAGTTAGCAAGTGACTCAACTTTTTGTCCGCATGTCATGGCACGATTCCTTTCACAGGCACTTCCACACATTTTGCAAATGCATTTTATACTGGGCTGATGACACCCTTCCATTTTGCAGAGCTTGAAATGGAATCCATGTATTGCGAAAGGAGTGATTGTATGTCTCAGGTCGTAACATGGACCCTTCCTCGATGGGAGCAATAGTTGGCACCTTAAATCTTTGATGTAGAAGGTCTCTCGTGACATTTCATAGCACAGTTGCGATGGGGTATACTTTGAGATACACAGGATTTTTTTCATGAAAGTTGCCTTGACTCTTTCTATGCACTTCATGTTGTTTTTCGTGAGATTCTTCCATAAATGTTCAGACCGTAGCTTATTATTGGGCTGATGTCATAGCACATTGTGTCTGCACGCCGTATTATTGGTCCTATTTTCTTTCATCAGACGGTGAATTCGGAGCGTTACATTTCCTATCCATTTGTGGCAGTATTAACTGATAGTTAATAACAAACCCCATTTGATAGTTAACTGAGGAGGGAAGCATGGTGTAACTACAATGGTGAGGCGGATCGCTCCCTCTCTCTTGTGCGGATGACGTCACAACGGGGGCATTGCGTTCGGTGACACAGCACGAAGTACATGTATTTGACACGGCTCTGGTCTTAAGTTGAAGGCATAATTAATAAATAAAATGTATTATAACACTCAACATACTTTGTATTGTAAACTCTGTTAATAATGTAGGTAATTATGAATGCGCCGTACCTCTAAATAATATTAATAGTCCAATAACGAGATCAACTATTTTCTTACATTGATGAATTTACACATTTTGCGATTCAATTTTCTCTGTGAATTGCCGAAACTTATTTTTCTGTTTAAGCCAAGCAACCTTATATGTTCGGGTTCGAGCTAAACAGTGAATAACCTCATATGCAATATTAATATGAGGCAATTTTTACAAGGTCCTGCTGGTTAATTCATTGAATATAAACATATCATTTGATAGCGAAATGTCATGAAATTGAACTCAGCGTCCATTGTTGTTTCAACTTCCATATGTTCATTAGAGGGATACAAACGATTTTCCCTTGAAATAAACTGGAGCCAATCTGGGCCTTCATTACTGGGTTAATGTTCTTGAGATACAAAGTACACGGGACTACATGACCGTGTTGTCGCAGCCCCTAAACTGAGGAACCAACCAATGTTCTTGAGATAATGTTCGCAAATGTTTGTACTTATCCCTGAATCTATGTGCTACATATCCTGTACTGTATTTTAAACCTTCATGTTTCATTTCATCTTTAAAATCTGAGACATCAAATTCATCCAACATTCTGATGATCGGTCATTTTAATCAAACTCATATTCATTTCCACAGTTTCGTAATTTGATTCAATAAATAAACTGGAAACTAGTTTTTCTTAGTCAGGAGCATCCACGATATCTGGAATATGTTTGACAACATTCACTAACGCAGTCTGCAAGAAACAGGTATCGGTTTCTGTTTCCATTGGTTTAATCATACACTTTTCGTCAATATCCTCCTCTGTATTTATATTTAAAGTAAACACTGAAGCAAAGGGCTTGTCCAAAATGTACCATCTCAATCTACAGTTTATTTAATATCCAGACGACATGGGTGATCATTGGAGCCTCCCATTCCTCTAATATATGTGAGAAGGTTCTCCAAAATATCTTGATTTAGACGATAAGTTATTATGTACTTGACTTGGTACATGGGCTTCAAGCATCTAAAAAGGTTAACTAGATACGTGTTGCTGAGGAGAATTCCTTTTCGAAATGGGAGTAAGGCTTTATGTCGGTCAACTCTCATGGACGTTATCAACTCATTGACATTATTTAGCCCACTGATTTGCTTGTCTAAATCAGTACCAAATGCATTTCCTTCAGAATGATGATGATGATAATAATTGTTGTTTTAAGGGGTCTAACATCTAGGTTATGGTTTGGGTGATAGTCAAATATGAGATGAGAATGAAAACTATAACTAATACAAACTAGACTTACATACTAAAAGAATAAATGGGATAAGGTAAGTAAAGGACAGGAAGAAAAGAAATGCCCTCAACCCACGAATAATGAGGATTGAGGGCCTTGGAAGGAAGGAGAGCCATGAAAGGCGGATAGGAAAGAGGAGAGGGCCCATCCCAAAGTCAGTGGTAAAAGGGGACAAAACGGTCCCAGCTCAGGAATCCCTCGGGCTCGCCAACTCCCAAGCTCACCAGGCGTAAGCCCCTGAGGGTGTAGCAATATCCAGAATGCACCTGAAGTGGTGGGGCTACATATACCCTGCCTCCTTGAGGGCCATGAGCAGAAGGCAGGAGATAACATGAAAAGAAAAAGAATGCTGACCCCTCGCAGAAGGAGGGTGCCAGGAAAGAAGAGACAAGGGCCAATTAAGGTGGAAAAGGAAGAGACTACGTAGGCCTCGGAAAACCGTCGGAGTCGGAAGAGAACAAGAGTTGACCAAGAGAGGTCGACAGGAAAGAAGGAGAGGAGCCCGGCACAAGTAAGTGGAAGCAATGTCGGACTCAGCTCGGGTCCCGTGGTCACCAAAACACGTCCCACAAGTTGTGATCCCCTGGGAGCTTTCAGAATGACTCCCAAATTTGTTTTTAGCGTTAAGTAAGCCAAACCAGTCATTTATTAATTTTATACATCTAGCTGCTTCGTCTCAGTCAATGTTTTTCATCAAACCTTTTCCTCCACATCATTCAAGAGCCTTTGATACCTGGTTTGAAAGTACAGGAGCTGCAGGCCGAAATTTTTGTCTCTCTGATCCAGGAGCGGATCTAGAGTTTGGTTTTGGGGGGGGGGTCAGAGATTCGATCTAGATTTTGGTTTGGGGGGGGTCAGAGAATCGAAATTGTTAAGAAAAATGGTATCACTAAAAACGCAATCACAAAATAACCAAACGTACAAAACCAGACCAATTTTTTTGCAAGCTTCATGGATAGAAATTTGATGCGTTTAGCGCACCAAAAATATTCGTACAAATTGCAACGGCGTGTTTTGCGACTCTTACATCGAGTTTCGAGAAAAGGATCAAGGTACGTTACAGTTTCGGCAAGTCGAGTTGATACCGACAAAGGGAGAAAGTCACAGCTTAAATTGCCAACCAAGCTTGCAGTTTGGACGTCGGCAAAAATTTTTGGAGCGAAAAAAAAAAAGCCACAGTTTCCTATCCGTGCATTGCTGCACATTCATCGTGACATCACTATAGACATCGATTCGGTAATCACAAGGTTTACTAAACAAAATAGACGAGTTGATTTTGTTGTATAACTAATAGTTTTTATACAAGAGGTTTGAAGTTTTAAATATGTACAGTTGTAACAGAACATAATAATTCCAATAAAGATAATTCAGTATTGAATAAAATGAAACAAAACTGTTTTTCAGTTAAAATTCGTTAAGTTTTATTTGTCTGGTAATTGTGTTTTCGTTTTTTGAGTTTGCAAAAAAAAAAAGGTCTCCGTTTGGGGGGGGGGGGGGGTCATGACCCCCGTGACCCCCCCCTTGAATCCGCGCCTGCTCTGATCCCTTTAAGTCTAAATGATATCTGCTAATTTTGTGCGCAATAGTGAGTTCAGAAGAAGACATAGAAATTAGTAGTTCCAAAACATTCCGTGCTCACCTTTTTCCCATTGAGCAGTACACATCCCTGATCTAATTACGGACAAATCTAACAAATGATTTCTCACAAGTTTCAATAAATGAGGAATGTCTGCAAACACAAACAGCTTTAAGGAACCGTTGCTTACATGATTGAAGACGCATTCCTTATTATGCCGTTGGCAGAGATTGAAATACAATACTTTCACTAGCAACGTACACACCTGTCAACATTAACATCATTGTTTCAATCGACTGCGGATTCACGCGCTTGAATCCCGTTTTTAGCCACAAGTCACGGCTGCCCCCGTTGTGACGTCATCCGCACGAGAGAGAGGGAGCGATCCGCCTCACCATTGTAGTTACACCATGGAGGGAAGGACCTACTGTTACTTCCAACAGGATGGTGCAACTGCCCATACATCCTGCCGAACCATGGATCACATTCACACAATCTTCACTCCTGACAGAGTTGTTAGCCGAGATCAGTCGAATCTCGGCCCTAGCTGATTGATTTTTGTGGGGAACCCTCAAGGCTAAGATGTATCGCAACAACCCTTATAGACTTCAAGAACTGCTGATGAGATTGCAGAAATTCCAGCTGCGATCTGCAACGTGCTGACCGGGGCTCAAGGGTACCAAGAGATGAATGGTGGTCATTTTCAACATCTGCTATACCAAATACAAAACAACTGGGAACACGAGGAAGGAGCCAGTAAATCTGGCTCACCCACGCCAGCCAATAGCAAAGCGCGGAAAAGCCTAGATAACACAACTCGCTAGGCTCGCTGTGCCGTACGAAATCATTTATCTCCACGCACGAAAATAATTAATTATTAAATTATTTTGATGACCTTATGTTAATAGAGCTAAAAATTTTGAAACTGTCTGTCCAAACCCTCTGGCACTACGACCCGCCGTTCGGGAGATAACGTCCGCCCTTGAACTGAAGGGATAATTAAAGAAAGAATGATTTAGGTGTCGATATATTTAGGATTGCCAGGGAAGGAAAATAAGAGTGACAGTATTGCTGTATCAATTCCGTGTACAAAGGAACTTTCGAATACAGAAGTACGTGATAACACAAAATCTGATACCGTGTTATTGTGGTGTCAGCAATTATGTGTGTTTTTGTAATAATTGTAATTGATGACGATTGTTTTAGGAGCTTTGCGATATAGTGGTCATGTAGCCCCATGTATTTGGGTGTGTGTAGAATTTGACTGATCACCTTTGTCACTGTGATGTGGTACTAGCGTGTGTATTTGTAATTGAGGTAGGAAGCGGCCATGGTATTAAGTTAAGTAGCATCCCAGCATTTGCCTTTAATAGAAGTGCAAATCCACAGAAAACCACTTCCAGGATGGCTCAGTTTTGCCTCACGAGGCAGTGTGTAGCCTGTTCTAGCCCTCAGAGCAGATTTATATTTCTTGGTTGTGCCGGGAATCAAACCCGGGTCTCCATGGTGACAGCCAAGAATGGACATCAAGTGTGCTAGCCAGTACACCACAAGGTGGTCCCCAATAAGCCAAACCTGATCCCAATAAATTGTTTTGTGTATTTCTATTACCTTATAAAAATTCCACAAGCAATGTTACTCAGAATGGCGTGGGGGTGTAGATGACGTCATGTGAAATAATGCTATTGTTGTTAGATTCGAGGGGCTTGGACATCTTGGTACTTCAGCTCCGTGTACTTGGGTGTGTGCAGCATTTGTTTGATAATCTGCGTTACTGTGGTGTCTGTATTAGTGTGTGTGTATTTTTATTCTGGTGAGGATTGGGAACGAGGTGACCACGGCCTTAAGTTACGAACCATCTCAGCATTTGCCTGGAGTAGGAATTAAAAACCCATGAGAAGCCACTTCCAGGACAGCTAAGGTGAGAATCGAATGCACCTCTTCTCAGTTTTGCCTCACGAGGGTGAGCTTACCCCATTCCAGCCCTCAGACTAGAATTAAATTGCTTGACAGAGCCGGGAATCGAACCCGGGCCTCCTGGGCGACAGCCAAGAATGCTGGTCGCTACACCAAGAGGTGGACATGTGCATGAATAACGTTTGTATGATATATTACATGTGCCTCATATCACAATTATAACAAGAAGTTCCATGACGAACTAAAGAGCCTACTTTTCTTAAAATTTAAGATTCATGCCAATGATTAATCTATATGGATCTATCTAGAATAATGACGAAATTAAGTTGCTAATATCGAAATTTCTAATTAGTTCGAAATACTGTATACCTGGCAAAATGTAGCCTAATAGAGCACTCACTACAGTTGGCAGCCCTGGTGACTGAATATATTCTTAGTTACATCTCTTAAGGTACAGAATACAAAATTTGGTTGAAGTCCAATGAATAGCATGGACGTTACATGCAGTTAAACATTGGATTTAACAGCGCGCGTAAAATCATGTTGGCAACAGTGTCATGCATGTAATGGTCAGAAATAATCTGAAATAATATGATCTATTGTTGTGCCAATTTTGAATGAAATCCATTAGTTAGTATAGAAAACGGACCGCATCACCCTGCTGGCAACTCTTAGTCCCTACATCTACCGCCGGCAAGGATTCATCAGACAGGTATTAATAAATAATTGTTAATAGAGGTGCTTGAAAATATTGTCATCTCTGACGATATGTGGAATCAAAAAAGATTTGGAGCACTATGCCTTTGTTCCTGGGTGAAAACCATAAATATTAGGTTTAATATAATTACACTGCAAATTTAAAATACAAAATCCCAGGATACTGTAAATACCCCACTTGCCCAACTGAACACACTGACTCATTGCTGAATGACAACATTATTACAGATGGTAGCGATTTTGATCTTTAGCTAGCATCTGTAAGGACTTACAATTTCTGAATTGTTTAAACCTAAGAATCATTCCACAAAATTATTATATCAGGTACTAGCATTACTGGCTGCTCAATGGAAAGTTGTTTAAATCCCATATCATTGATGTAAAATATTTATTTTGTCATATAAGGTACGGTGGTTCATGTAACGAAAACCCTATCTAAATTGAGAAATTATATATTTAGCTATTGGATAGAAACTATAGCTGAGAGAGCTAATGGAAAAATCAGTAAAATGGAAGGGCCAATAGAAATGTTCCAGCAACTGCACTTAAATAGCGAGAGCAGGATCTGCAATATTATGACGAGTGAAGGTAGCAATTGAGATGCTTCAGTGACTGAGCAATCCACGAGAATATGTAGAGATGCTTCGGGGACTGGGAGCAATTGGCAGGAGCTATCGGTGGCCATGAATAGCCCAATGACGTTTTATTGCAAATCAACAAAAACAGACTGTTAGCTTAAAGTTCTTAATACAACATTTCAGCCCGTTCTAGATAGAATTTCAGAAATAACTACTAGATCATCCATTCTTGCAACTTTTAAAAACTAGTTTCATAGATCTACAGAAATATCAGAACAGCATTTTATCATCCTAGACAAATGGAAAGTTTCAGATATTTGATTGTGTATAGTAAAAACACACGAAGCCATGTCGAGAAATTAAAACGTCTAGTCCATGCAAAACTTGAATCCACAACCTTCAGGTTTGTACACCGTTGTGGTTGTGAATATCCAATACTTGGGAGTATGCCATCCTTCATTTTCAAAACAAATCACTATGCTTAAAAGACTATCCCAGCTGGAAGTTCAGTATTCATTCACGATTTGAATGAACCAACAATTTGATGACAGGGTGTCCTCAGGAGTGGTACTTCTTAATTTCGGAACAAAATATGAAAAGGACAGGGATTTCAGATAAGCCAGACCAGTTGGAGGTTGGAGTAGGAGGCAAGGGTTGTTCTGTGGAAGTGAAGCACAAATTGGAGGTAACAAATTGTGTTAATATTAGTTTGGAAGAATAAGAAATGGATGAAGGTTGGCTCTGTGGGTTTACAGTTACCAATGCTCTAGAAAGGAAAATGGGGAAGTGAAGCCAGGGGTTTTGATGAATGAAACCAAGATGTAAAATTGTTCATGTTTCATTTGCCATTATTTGTTTCAACTTTGCACGGTAACATGACAAGGAAATGCACAAAGTGGAAATTACTTGCAGCAAGATAACAATTACAAGAAAATAAATATAACAACATGGAATCTTACACAAGTAATAAAAAGCTGATGATCGATGGTTTATGAACAGATTTGTACAGCATGATTCTTGCACTGCGAAGGACACACAGCACACTATGAGTCTATTCACAAGAACAGTGAGTCTCTGCCTCTCTAAGAGGTAATTCAACTACTAAATTCAATTGATCTACTTTGTCGATTGTTCTAGATAGGCAATGAGATCAGCTCGTTCCTGTGGCTTTTTGAGTCCAGCAAACACCATCTTCGTACCAGGGATGTACTTCTTGGGATTCTCGAGATAAATGAATAATGTATCTCTATTCCACGTGATTCCTGGAAAAATTCACAATGATTATCTTTCCAAGCGGACACGCCTCAATATTTTGACTTTCTTGTCATTCTTCAAGTGTCCTATGCTCCAGAAGAGTTATTTAGTTCATGCATTACTTTTTTTCAATGATCTTTCAATAAAATAATGCTCATGCAATGTGCCAATGAATTCATATAATGAATTTTACAATATTTTTAATGGAGCCAATTTTAAGTACAAAACAATATAATTTCATATTCAAAAGAGCAAGGTATATTCAATAAGATCTGAAAGCATGGTTTACATGGCATAAAGCAGATGAAGTGAACTGAGAAAAAGGAATTCTTAATACATAACCAAAATTGTGCAAGGGGAAAATTATAGAATTCCTATTATAATGGGTTAGGTTAATTATAATTATTAACTTGCTTGAAAATTTAATAAGCTATGCAATTATTGTCTCAAATTTATCAGTGTGATACCTTCCAAAATTGATTATAATCCATCACTTTGGAGCTGATTTGTGGAGTCACAAGTTATAAAACTACAATCATCTAATATTTCATTAAAATTAATTAATTAATTGGTATTCTGCCCGTAGGCAGGTCCGAGCCCCCGGAGAGGCTACCCCCAGCCGGAGTTTACATGCGGTAGGGTGGCCAGGGCCTTTCCGCTCCTCCTTATGTTGGCCAACAGCGCGCAGTGCCTAGAACCGGCATACCATCCAATTTCAGACTGCGCCCAATGTTGCTTAACTGCGGAGTTCTCAGGGGATCCGGTGTTTCAACACGGCTAGGCCGTTGGCAATATTTCATATAAAGATTTATTCCGGTTAGAACTTAGAAAAATATTTTGTAGAAATAAAAGTTCTATTTATTTATTATTTACATAGTTTACACCCAGATTGGAGCACTTAAATCAACCAAATACATGCAAGTCGTTAAGCGAATTTAGCTGTTGTCTTCCTCTCTCCCAAAACCTGTTCATTCTGGCTGACCTGCTTGCCCTTTCCTCATCAGATATGACATACTGTTTCGTTGCATAGCTTTTAGTGGAAGCCTTATATGTAAAAAGTTCTATTTACAGTGGAACTTCGTTAGTATGTTGTTGAAGGGACTGAAATAATTGGACGTCAAAAGCGGGAAAAACGTATTACCGAAAACGTTATACCGGTACCTCATTTACGTGTAAAAATAATTTAAAAAAAGTGTGTCATAGATATGCATGTGAAATTGCCTAACTTAAGAATTAGTTAATGCGTTACTACAGTCACAACGAACTTAGGTTTGTCAGTAACTAACAGAGGGAATAAATAACAACGTAAAAATTATTAATAGTACAGTATATGAACTTTAATCCTAATAATACATCTTACCTCAGAATCGAAAACTAATATTTACACTGGTTTGAAATACATATGTATGGTTGATGAATACCGTATTTGCTCGCAAATATCTCGCCACCGCGTGTATCTCGCACCCCATTTTTAAATTGGAAATTGCAGGAAAAAGTATTCCTCGCATATATCTCACATTAATTTCTGACGCTGTCATAAAGAGGATCGTACCGTAGTAATTTTATAACTAGTCTTGCCCGCGATGTTATTGTTAGTTTTTGCGGCGGTGCTATCCTTTCTTTCACGGTGTTTGTTGTCTGTCTGTTGCATTGTCGACAAGTAGGCCTAACAGTACTGTCTTCACGTTCCATTTTTGTTTCTCAGTTAAGTGTGATTGTTTTCTTGTGGAAATCGATCTTTTAGTTATGTAAAAACTCGGAAGTTATACGGCTGGATTTAAACTCAAAGTGATCAAATACGCAGACGATGGTAATAAACTGCTGGTCGAGAATTCATTGTGAATCAATTTGATATTCGCTACCGGCGTCAACAGAAAGACGCGCTAGATACCAATAGCCAAACATGTAAGGGGTTTTCAAATGTGGCGACGCAGTAAAACAATACGGAGAGTGATCGTCAGCCGTTTTGTTGGCGCTCCACAAGCTATAAGTAATTGTTAGGTTAGAACACGTCTAGATCTGGTATTGTTAGTCACTATAAGCTGACGACAGAAGACAAAATAAACAAGGCCGTCTGTTGAACTCTGGCATGATTGGATACAGGGGTATGGGTTATGGTGGAAGCACACTTGCTGATAAACTGAGCTGAGCTCTCAACCACTAACGCGCAAGCTTACGCAACCACTTAACCGTGCCCGACAGGAAGCACACTCGCTGCCAAGCGCCTTGTAAGGCCATTATACGAAGCTCGTCATTCCAAGGCCGCTCTCGGAAGCGACGGATCCATACAAGTTACACCCCCTTGCTCGCTGCTAAATTTATAATTCGTCACAATATGCAGGAAAACATGTTCGGAACGTACCAACGGGATTCCACTGTATTAAGTTTGTGCAATTCACAGGTATAAGTTTTGGTTGAAATGAAGGGCAACTATGACCTTTCTTAAAAACAAATAAGAAAGGTCATAGTTGTCAAAAGATGATTCTAATGTTACCATACTTCACTCATGTATTAATATAAAACACATGCTACATTTGTTACCTTTTGCTTTGTTGGCATCGGTATAGACAAAACCTGGGGCTTGGCCAGTCTTGCGACCAATTAGTCCATGCAAGTTGGGTCCGGTCTTATGTTTGCCCCCCGCCTCCACTGTATGGCACTGAGAGCACCTCTGGACGAACAGCTGAAATCAAAAATTTGACATTTATGCATGAAATTGGTATACCAAAAAAATAATAAAACCACCCACTCATTTACATATTTAGAGGCACAATTATATTGAAAATAAAACTTTGGATTTTAGTATAAAATGTCAGTCCAATAAAAGTTAAAAGATATATAAACAAACACATATTTGCCCAAGATGACTAGCCAAAGCTTCACAATTTTGATAGTTTGTAACACCAAATCAAAATAATCACATGAAGATAATGGAGCAGATATATTTGAAGTAAGGCTAGTTTCCCAAATTGCACATGAATGAAGTTTTCTGCATTTCAGAGATGTTTGTTGTACACTTTCCTCAGAAACTACAGGGTCTTTTTTTTAGGTCGCTCCGCAGCACCACTCAGAGCACGGCACGGCTGGCGCAATGACACTCCGTCCCTAGCCGTATAATGCAAAGGTTATCGCTACCGTAATGTAGCGTCATGACGGGAATATATCTCTCGGCAAATGAGTCACCTGGCCGGGCTATCGCCTTCCGTGGACGTTCCCCTGATACTCTGAGCAACCTAAAAAAAAAGACCCTGTACTTCAGTTAAGAGGTCTACTTTGGGTTTGGTGTCTCTGTTGAGAACCATGAAAACACGTACCATTATAGAAAGAGGAGAAAATTATCAAAACCATGATTTGAAAATTTTAAACCCTTTGAAATTCCTTTATGTATTATGTATAAATTAAAGAAAGAAAAGGTATTTGTGTTTGATTTTTAATTTCAATGCCACTTAACAAACAATAATAATATAAAATAGGACACTCATTTCGTCTAGCTGTAAATAGGAAATGGAGCGCAATTTGAATAAAAACACCAGGTTGTTATAAACAGTTTAAAAGATCTCGTGCATCTGACAATATTTGTCTTTGAATGAGCAAGAAATAAAACCCATATTTACATAATTTAGCACATACTTCCAGTGCACTAGTGATAGTGGGCAGTAATTTCAATTAGTAATGTCCCCCAGAATATGAAAAAAGGTATGAAATAGTACATTATGCAACGAGCCTATAATTGCAATATAGGAGAGTTGCATACGACTGTTTATGTTCGAAGATAATTATAACTATTTTATGTTCGAACCTAAATATCTGTCGAGATTTCGCCAGTTTTATGTACTTAACGGAGCGCATGGGACACAGAGAATACCTTGTATTTGACCATAACCTCCTCGAATACCCCACTATGACACTAGACACGCAGTGAAATTTACAACAGGAGGCCGTGGAAGTCAACGCAGGTGCGATCCCATCCTTATCTAATTGGTCATACAACTGTTTCTTGAGCTCTGATTGGTGGGAGAAACTATTTCATGGTGGGAGTAACTGTTTATAATGAAAAAATAGGGTTATAATGACTTATGATACAGTTTTCCGACATATATTTTCATTTCAACATCGTCGAACATAAATCATATTATCCATATTAACCAAGTACACTATTCAAATTAATGGTGTTGACCATCAAAAGACACCGTCGTTTAAATATCTTGGCTCTACTATTACAGCAAATGGAACCCACAGACCTGAAATAAAACATCGCGTGAGCAGCGCATGGCCAAAGTGGTGCCATATGTCCGGTGTCTTAAGTGATAAGAAAATTCCAGACCGGCTAAGTATGAAGTTTCTTGTTTTTTTGGTCCATCCCGTTGCTCTGTATGGGGCAGAATGCTGGCCTTCAAGTAAGGAGTTGGAAAAGCAACTTGGTGTGATGGGAGACAAAGATGCTCCGGAGGGCATCTGGCTAGAAACTTCATGATCATGTCAGCAATAATGACATTCTCAAGCGATATGGAGTAGCACCAATTACTGAAAAGATGACTGAAAGCCTTCTCCGCTGGTAAGGACATGTCTTACGAGCTGCTGAAACAACATTTGCACACACCGGATTGACATTGCAGATAGATGAAAGAGACTAATAGGAAAACCAAGACAGCATTGGCTTGACACCCTACATGAAGATCTTAAAAATTGGCCAACTTCATCCTGACATGGCACACAATCATATATGGCGACAGAAAACCAAAAAAATCAGACCCTGCTAATTTGTGGAGCAAATGCTAAAGAAAAGGCAGAAGAACCAAGTATACTGTAAGTGTAGGGGCAGATGACCTTGCTGTTCCGCCCCCTAAAGCAATAATAACTAATAACTAAGAAGTGAGTGTCAAAGGCAGGTTCTCCTCTCATGCAGTTTTAATAAAGTAATTTATGGACATTTGTAACTCACGACCTAACCTTGCACTTAACACATGTGACTGCACCTGCATTTGACGACGCACTGTATGAAACCTCTTGCAGCATAGTTACATAGCGATTATTAAGGCACTTCAGCATACAAACATCAATGTCCGTACGTCAACGACTACACTAAACTTTCCTCTAGACACGTAGGAATCTCTGTATGTACTTGAACCCATAGAATAACTGAATATTTCTGTCCTCTTCAATACCAGGGTGTCTACTGTAAGGATGAAGTAAAAATTAGTTACTTTTTAGGTACCTTTTAGTTAATTTTAGTTACCTTTGAATTCAAGTTACGTTTGCGGTCTACAAGCATAGGCGCTCATCACGCGGTGAAGAAAAACAACAATGAACTGTTTTTAAAGAAGTTTTTTATTTATTTATCGTATGGCTTTTAGTGCCGGGAGTGTCCGAGGACATGTTCAGCTCGTCTGAGTCTGTAGCTGCTTCCAACGGACACCCTTAGGGTGAGCTACAAGTTCCGTTCAATTTCAAGTTGCTACCAGATATCAATGACACCTAGTGGTGAACGTTGGAACTTTGATAGAGCGTTCCGACGAAATATAACCAAACAATTTAGCTTCACACAAGTTTTGTCTGTGGATGAATCCTTTACATGCCATAAATCCATGACATGGGACCGCCGGCTTTACTTCCCCTCCGAAGGAAGGCATACTGAAGGATTTTTAACGCTTTAAAAAATCCGACGACTCCGGCCGGGTTTGAACCCGCTATATTGGGCACAGCAGTTCAGCATGCTACCAACTACACCACCGAAGCCGCTTTAAATGAAATTCACATGATGTTATAAAAATTTAAAAAATAATAAATATATACTAGATATTTAATATCCAATGAGTTGTTTCAGCTAATATGTCGTCTTGTCCACAATATGTTGTTATTATTACGGTACCAAGAGGTTGCTCAGCTCTTGACCATTTGGCGAGATTTCCTTCGTCCCCGCGGTAGGTCGCGAAGAAATGTATGCGATGTTACGCGATCGTCACCGAATTCTGTCTTCGCAGTCAAATGCGCAGTCAAATGCGGAGAAATATCGAGATGTTACACGATCGGCGCTGGTCTCAGTTGTTTGGTGAGCTTCCCGTAGTTTTCACGATAGAACACGGAGAAAACGATTTAGATCATCAGCGTCACTTTTAGTCATTCGACGAGATTTCCATTGTCCTTGAGTTCGGGCACAAGAAAATATAGCATTATTACGCAATCGGCACCACTTGTTGTCCGTTTGACAAGAATACAGTTGTCCTCGTCATTGAATGCGGAGAAATATCGCGATGTATCGCAATCGCTGCCGCTCTCGGCCGTTTTCAGTTGTCCTCGAGATATTATGCAATCGTCGCCGCACGCGGCGGTTCAACGATTGTCTGCCTGTCTATCTGTCCTGATAGAATGGCGGAGGCAAGCTCAAGGTTGGGCATGGTTAAAATTCACGCGTAGTTATGAACATGTTCGGTCGGTGCCATGATTCCTTTTGTCCCTATGCTGTAGTTGGGAGTTCATGAGTTCAGGGTGGATCACGAGGAGGATTTAGTATTTCGATGCTACGTAGGCTGCCATTTTTAAGTGGGTTGATGCACTTCTCGCTCCCCGCACGCTTTTAGGTATACGGTCATGGGAAAAGTGGCAAGTAGGTTTCGTGATGGGTGCCCCGTGATGAGGGCCCAATCACCTTTGACAGGATTCCCGCAGTCCTCGTGGTCACAAATTCACGATAGGGGACGGGTTTTATGATTTTACGCAACTGACGTCGATCTCTGTTCGTTTGACGAGATTCCAGCAGGCAAGTCGTGTGGTCAGCCGGCCGTCTTGAGGATGCGATTTTGGAGGAGTAGGTACGGTATCGAATATTACGAATTGTTCTGAGAGGATTGTACGAATAATACGACAAGAGGGCAAGTTTTATTTCGATTGAGAACCACGAATTATCAACAAATTATCGAAATAATCGGTTAGATTATATATCCGATGGAACGAAAGTTCAAAGGAAAAATCGACTTATAACGGAATTTCGAATTAACCATACTGAATGTCTCAAATTTACTTGACATATTTTTCAAATAAGTTATATGTATCTCGACGATTTTTCGCATTTTTTTTCGAAACGGTAACATTTCGCAAGATTGCTACATTAAATTGTTTCGCATTATTTCTGAACTTCAATTTGACATAGTTTCCAAATAACAGAAATGAGAGATTTCTTTTTAGTTTCGGAAGTATTCGCGAATAAACGTCTCGCGAAAAGTCAGGTTTCCTAATACAGTAACACAGAAAAATATTTCACACGAAACTTAAGACTTCTTGATGCCTAAAATATACGTTGAACCGATGTATACCGCTCAAGGTATCCTCGGTAAGTATTTCCTTGAGGTCGGGCACGGAGACATATATCTCAGTACTATGCAATAGGCACGGCGCCGCTTGCGTGAAACTCGCAATCTCTGAGCCTAGCGGCGCGATTTTAAATGATTCAACCCGCCTTCAGAAAATTTTCGTTACCCGTTTGTAAAATTCGTTACTTTTTCGTTACTTTCGTTACCCATTTGTAAAATTCGTTACTTTTTCGTTACTTTCGTTACCGGTAGACACCCTGAATACGTTTCGAGATGGGAATTTACATAAATGACTTGGAAGGATAAGGTGACAAATATTGAAGTTTTGCTTTGTCAAACAAAAGAGATTGCCGATACCATTAACAAAGTCATACTTTATGTCATTCTCTCCCGGTAACAACTGCAGAAGACTAAAATAATGGGAAATGGCCATGGGGAAGACCAAGGACATCTTTCACTAAACAGGTCTTAAGAAGACACGGATACAAAAGTACGAGAATAGCTACCAATCACATGGCTTGGTACCATCTTATGATAACAGACTAGTCCTGAGACTAGGTTACTCCAGGAAAAAACACTCATTTTGTTGTACAGTGAGACCCCTCTCTATTGACGTCAGAAAAGTTGGATGGCGCAGCCACGCGGTAGAATGTTGAAGCTGTAACATTGTGACTGGTGAGGATTATTTTCATGGTGAAACATTGATGTTGTGATGGAAACAGAAAGGAATTTGTCAAATTCGAGGAGGTACTGCTCTGTATACGGTTGCAAATCGTATTAAATGGGTACGAAAGCTCTTCACTACTTTCCTGTACAAAAAGTTCAGAGAGAAAGATGGGATACGGCGCTGTCAATTGGAAAACGTGTTACACGTTACATGACAGTGTGCAGTCTGAATTTTTGTGAAGACGACTTCTTTCCACAGCGTAAGCACCGGTACTGTTGATTATTGATAGTTATTGTCTCTAATTTGTATTCACAATGATTTAGCTACATCAAAATTACTGATAAACTTGTAGCCTAATACTTCTGTGCCGTACATAGAACCGAATGTAATCCGCTCTTCGTAAACTTATTTTAGGGGTTCTTCCGATTGACAATAGTCGAATGGTTAGAAAAGTTAAGAAAAATTCTGTTCGTAGCCTTAATTTGCCAGAGAATTTATATTCTTGCCTTTGAACAGCAAGTATGTAGCTCAATATTTGCAATATTGAAGTATGATGTGAGCATCCCAAGTAATGCTTCTTTGAACCCAAAACATTCATGCAAATTCAGGGTTGCTGGATTTAATTTATTATCAGGGAGTCGTCCTTTGTGTTATGTGAGATATATATATATATATATATTGTGAAATTAATAAAAACATCGACACCGCTAGGCTCCCAAGTACAGGCTTCATATATGTAACAGCAGACAGCAAATTAACTATCTACAGGTGGGTAATGTTTTTAACTGGTAGTAATTAAGCACTGCATTTAAATTGATTATAAAATATTTCTATCAATAAAAGAAAATAATGTAGTATTTTGCCATCATAAATTAGAATCCATAACAAACGCACACCCTATCACTGTCTTGCTTACTTCTCGTCACTATCTCGCCGCCATATTGCAAACAGCTGACCGCAAGCTCCTCCCCCGTTTCGGACGTCAATAGAACGGGGCTTTGCAGTGGCAGCGTGATGGGCGGGCCACTGAATGTAGCTGCCTTTTGAACAAGGCACTGGCGCTAGCAACAGCTTAGCAGCCAACTAGTTTAACACATTTACACTTTTTAATGTTTTTAATAATCATGGGATACAAGACAGACTATAGTACTTCATCACAAGTCTTAACTCTCTAAACTTAGGTACAGTATCTTACCAGCTGGGAATGTAACCAATACTTTGACCCCATGCAGTGATTCCCGCCCCGCTGCTGTGGAACGGTAGATGCTATGTCAAGTGGAGCCGACTCAACACTCTCCACGCGTCATGTGGAGCCCAATAAAAGCTCGGTGCTATAGGAAAGGCTTTCACTATTATGTAGTATGAAGGAACCCATCTTTCAACTTACAGATAGCAGTCTGAACATAGGACTAAATCTAGTGAGAAAAGTCCACCCCATGGTGCAGTAGCTAGTGTTCTTGGCTGTCACCCCAGAGATCCAGGTCCGATTCCCAGCTCTACCAAAATTCTGGTGTGTGGACTGGAACGGGGTACAACCAGCCACGCGAGGCAAAAACTGAGGAGGGTTCGATTCCCATCTCAGCCATCCTGGAAATGGTTCCTAACTTAAGGCTATGCTCACTTCCTTCCCAATCCTATCCCCAATTTAAAAATACACAGTCCTATCCCCAATTTAAAAATACAGTAGTACAGTCATCACAATAATACAGGTTATCACACAAATTCCACACACACCCTAATACATGGGGCTGTAACACTGAACGAGACATCACTTGTACAATAAAATTTTGTAATTTTCTTAACCCCTATGCTGCCGAATTCAATTTTGAACTTTACTCTCAAAAGATTGAATTAAGCAGTGAAAAATTAATTTTTATTCTTACCTCAAATAACTTTATTTTCGGATTACATACATGTAACAATTATCGGGGAATCACACATATTTCCCATGTTGCAAAGATCTTTGAGAGGATATTAGAGAAAAGAGTGAGAATGAAAGTTGAGGCAGAAATGGAGGAAGAACAACATGGATTCCGAAGAGGAAGATCAACCTTCGATCTAATCTTTGCTCTAAGAAACATGATGGAGAAAATATGGGAGTTCAAAAAGGATTGGGCGATGACATTTCTAGATATTGAGAAAGCATACGACAGTGTACGACAAAGATTAGTCTGGGACGCATTGATAAAAACCAGGTTAGGCAGAGCAGAAATACAAATGATCAAAGCCATGTATGAAAAGTGTGTAAGTAGTGTGAAGACGAAGCTAGGACAAGCAAACTGGTTCAGTGTTGAAACAGGACTTCGACAAGGAAGTGTGTTATCTCCTATACTGTTTATAACTGTCATGGATGAAATCCACAAGTGTGAAACGAAGAATGGGAAGCAAGGAGACAAGCAGATGACATAGTAATATGGGAAGAAAATGAAATAGAAGTGCAAGAACAAGTTACTGTATGGAATCAAGAGATAGAGAAATATGGAATGAAAATAAGTGTTGAGAAGAGCAGGACTGTAGTGATGACAAGAAACAAGAGAGAAGGAAGACAATATTGAAGTCAATGGAAATCCATTGGAAATGGTAAAAAGCTTGAAGTATTTGGGAAGCATACTCACAGAAGATGGTACAATAAATGAAGAAATTGGAAAGAGAATCCAACAAGCTAATGGATTTTATCAGTGTGAGCTTTAGTATGGAACCAGGAAGTCCCAGAGAAATGAAAGAAAATTCTATTCTCAATGTATTAAGACACCAATTTTGACATATGCAGCAGGTTCTTGGACCACAATAAAACACTATGAAAGCCAAATCCAAGCAGCCGAGATGAAGTTCCTTAGAGGAATAATTGGAAAGACACGGAGGGATAAAATCAGAAATGTGGGCATTAGGAAGAGAACTGGTTTCCCAAAACTGCAAGACAAGATAGAGACCAGTAAGCTGAAGTGGTACAGACATGATGAGAATGGAAGAATATAGAGTACCAAAAATAATATTTATGGAGAATATATCAGGAAGAAGACCACGAGGAAGGCCCAGAAAGAGTTAGTTATTGTTGTTTTAAGGGGCAGAACTACGAGGTCATCTGCCCCTGCCCAGAAAGAGGTGGATAGATACGGTGAAGGAAAGCATATAGAAAAGAGGAGTAAAAGATAAAGAAGTATTGAAAGAAGAAAATGAATGGTGGAGGGATAGACAATTGTGGAGGTCCTTGATTCGCAACCAGACTCAGGGAACTGGAAACTGGAAATGAAGAAGAAGATACACTCAAGACCACTTAAAAGTACTATTATGACAAATATTTCTAGTGGTGCACATACACTGCAAAGAAAGGCAAAACAAAAACAAAAAAGTGGAAGATCTTTTTATGTATGTGATTGACTTATTTCATTTTTCCCCCTTCTAGTTAATGACTTGTCATAATCACCTTTTTTCCTTCTAATTGGTCGCAATTTTTAGCCTATTTTCATTTATGGAAAAATAAAAAATAAAAATAAAATAAAAAGAGGCTTATGAGATCACCCTTTGTCCGTGTGTGTCCCCAATAAAATCTAAACGGCTGGAGCGATTTTGATGAAACTCGGTAAGGTCATAGTACTATTTTGTCCGACCCCGATCCTACCCTTGAAATTACATTTCATCGCACCAATCAAACATGGCACCTGCGCAAAATATTTCACCGGCATTCTATATCTCTGAAACTATTACGATATCACCCTGAAATTTTGCAAGGTGATAAAGGGCACATTACTAGAAGTTCACCTATGACGTCAGAAGAACGTTTTATCAAGCGGGTATAAAATTCTAAGGCCGTGGACTAAAGTCGAATACAGCAGCGGGCGGAGTCTGATTGCCATTCGACTACAGTCGAATATGGCAGCATGGGGGGTTAAGTACCCTACTGAAATTAGCCAAAATAACTTTTCTATTGATGAAGAAGAAATCGGGGAATAATGGAGTAATAATGTTTACTCCGCCGCAGTCCATAACCCATCCACCATCCCTTATTTAGATCACTACTTCTATAGTAAAATATCAGCTGTGTCGGCCATTACGTGTGCGAGTTATCGTAAAATACAAAATTGTCAACCCCGCACTTACAGTAATGTAAAATAAAGTGGAAGATGGAAACAAAGTTCACGCTATACACCCCTGGATTTTGTAACGCACAGTGGGGCAGTCACTCATCAACAATCTTTTAGGTGGTCTTGGTAGAGTTCTGTGAGGGGCTCAAATGAGCTGTTCTAGTTGTTGTGATAATGGCTACAGCCTAACATGTCCAATCCAATGGTTTTGTGACAATGGTTACAGCCTAACTTATCCAGATCAATGGATTTGTGACAATGGTTACAGCCTAACTTATCCAGATCAATGGTTCTTAACAATGGTTACAGCCTACAGGGTCATGAAAAGTGCCCCCGCTAGCTTCTCGCGACCAAGGCCGCCCCTTAACCCGACCATTCTAACCTTCGTTTTATCTAATCCAACGGGTTTGGACAGTGGTTTTAGAATGCAAGCTGCGTTATCCATATATACGCCACTGGTTTTTGTTACGCACAGTGGCATATGCCCCTGATTTTAATCATGCACATTGGGGTAGTCTTGGTGCATTTTGTATCCCACATCTAAACCTTGTATTTCGAAAGAAAGAAAGAACCTGAAGCATTTGACGGAAACCATATAAAATGGCAGCTGCGGGCTCCTATTGGCTGGATTCAGACAGCTAGAGTAACAAGTTGCCAGCGCATTGTCCATTCATTGTCATTGTTTTGTTTTCGTTTACTTCACCAAGGACTGGACACATGAATGTACTGAGAAAGAAATACTAAAGGCTACTAAATGAGGAATTCTGGATGTCGAGGTGGATGAAATGATGATAGGGACAGTAAAGGGATGGAGGGTGTCGAACCGTTGCCAAGCTACCGAGGATAATTTATTTATTGGTGCCAGTTCGCTTACGGCAGTCGATAATAGACCACAAGGTATTGTTTCCCTTTATAGTGTTCAAATTACTGCCTGTCATTAAATAGCCTACAACTCGACAATTAAAAACAAAATGGCAATAATATATCTCCACAAGAGTAACTTGTTCGAGTGCTCGGTGCTAAATATTTCTTTACCTTAACATTACTATTGTATTATCACGAAAGCTATTATTAATAGTAAAGAGTCTCGATTCACTGAGTGTGCATGGTGTTATGATCTGTTGTCTCCGTCAAATACCGTACTGTAAGCCTATGCAGTGAACGACCTCCACCAACACACTTGTTTCATATTGGAGGATAATCATTACATTGAGAGTGTTGATATACTCCTCAATTACTTTTTATTAGCTGTAGAAGGTTTGCCCTCTTTATCGTATTTATTGAATTTAATACCGGCATTGTGGTCTATATAGACTACGATGATAACGGTGATAAAGGTAGCATAGTATCAGTATGTAATTTATTTATTCATCCAAGTTCCGTATTTCTCTATTTGAATGGCCTCGGCGTTGACTCAGGATCAGGATAGACATTTAAAAATATATTAAGTATAATTGTGCGAAATAATGTATTATTCGAATCAGCCGATTTACAACAATAAAACTTGGCAACACAGCTCAACTGTTCCAAGCTCCCGCCACATCCTTCAAGTTCTTTCGAAATACAGGATAGCGCGACGTCAACGTGTGCGCTGTGGTGGCAGATTTACTAACTAAACATGCTGTTGAACATGGCTTCCGTTGTTAAGTGAGCAATAAATAAAAACACATATTTACGTAATTTAGTACATATCCGGTGCAGAAGTGACCCAAGTTAGTAATTATAATTGATAATTGTCCCCCCAGAAGATGAAATAAGGTATGAAAAGCATATATTCTCAAAATGAAAGCAAAAAAGAGTGTTGTGACTCATTCAGTTTCAATATTTTTATCCAGGCAGTGGTCTAACCCAGTAGCTACAAATGGGTGTCGCCCAGACAAGAGGTTTAACCAGTAGCCAGGACTACCACTGGTTCTACCCAGATAGTGGCTTCAGAGGAGTTTGGTTTGAGAAATTGGCAATAACACCACTTCCTTGCCTTTACCGACAGGCTACGTAGATTTTGTCAGTTTATTAACAGTAATGCAAATTTAAAACTTTCATAATTTCCTTATTCGAGTGCAAATGTGGAGTTTCCTGTATACAGTTAGCCTCAATAATTGTGGCAAGTAATAATGATTGATCCAAAATTACAAAACACTCAAGAGATGAGGAAATCTTCAGAAAAGCTTACTGTGGCCTAGTATTGTGCAACATTCTGCAATTACAACATTAACCTAAAAAAATGGACAACGTCCAAATGGGACATTAAGATAAGCTGGCTCAAATTTAGCAACCTCACGGCAGTATCCTATCAGGGTTGTTACAAGACCAAGATTTGCATTTTCCCTGACCACCAATACTTTATTCTGATCACCGTATGAACATATTTTAAAAATAAAACGCGTCGAATTGATCAAACGATAGTTGCTGATTTACATCTTCGAATCACACGACATACGATGATTTTCTTTTTCTTTAAATACACGTCCATGCTAATTTTTGTTTTCCAGCTACTGTATTACACGAGATATGTAAGCTATCTCATACAGAAGAAGAGTTTCTTTTCAGAGATTGTAAAGAAAAGGCTTAAAGAAAGAATTTTAACAAAAAGCTAATTTTAAGAATTAGCCCAGTTTTATATGCCATGAGCACTTCAGAAGACATTGAAAAAACTGGCTTCATCTGACTTTAATAAATTAATTGGTTATGCTAAAAACACACTATAAATAAATTTAAAAAAATTCAAAGAACATAATTTTTAACTTCTTTCTTTGTCAGTACACTCAGTTCACAATGAAACTTCTTACATTCAAAAGGTTATTGCAATTGTTATAACTAATGACTTAAAAACTATGGCCTAATAGTCAAATAATACGATGGGTAAGTAACGTACATGGCACGGATTATTTCAAAATTATTGCTAAGGTAAGAAAGAAATTAAAAATAGGTAGTAAATATTTTTAAAAACTGAAATTACCTGATTTAATAGTCGGGAGGATATCAGGAGAGGATTGAGTATTAGATGTTCACTACTCCGCTGTCATAGACCCACCATCCCGCCCAAATAGCGACAAGACTTATATAGTTGAAATCGAAGTTCTCACCCCCATCTTTCTCACTGAGTCAGTATTGCCAACCCCACGTGTTTGGTACTATTTCGCACGTGATGTATGAAATCACTAAGTGAACTCAATTACAGTGTTTATGTATTTATAATGTTTTACATACAAAAACAGACCTAACCTGGGGCTTACGCCCCAGACCCCCTTGCTTGTGGTACTAGCATTAATTTTCGACCAGGCAGTACCTAACCTAGTAGCGGTCATAAATTGTATGTTATTAATGTTTTACATACAAAAACAGACCTAACCTGGGGCTTACGCCCCAGACCCCCTTGCTTGTAGTACTAGCAGTAATTTTCCACAAGACAGTGCCTAACTTAGTAGCGAAGGTGTGTGGTGAATTTCTTTATTCAAGTTGGTAACGTAGTCACATGATCGACTTTCGGGTGCCATATGACTGTCAAAGATGGCATCCGTAAGTGAAGAAAAATTGCATTCTTTCCGTGAAATAATAATTATTGCGGTGCAGCAGTGGCTATTGAGTATGAAGAGATTGTGAAACGACTCCCCAAAAGGTATGCATATCATAAATTATATATTTTCAATAAGCTAAGGTGTTAAAAGTTGTTAAAAGTGATGAAAAGGGAGGATGGTCTAAAGTGAACAATAAATGATTACAAAATCCATACGCGATCTAGGTGACACTAAAAGTCTGGTATGGCACGGATTTGTTGATACCTTATCCTATACTGATCAAAATTGAAGAACAAAAAGAATGGTTTGAAACATAAAAGCTTTAACGGACGCCTGACGTGCCCGTAAGATCTTATTGCTATAATTACTAACACTTAAAATACATAAACAATACTGAGAAAAAATTAGACATCGAAAACACAAAATTTAGTGACTGATACTGGTAAAGAAATCGATGGACTAAAAACAAGAAATCCACGCATTTGGCTCTGAGTATACACCTTTTTGCTACGTTCTTAGCGAAAGTAAGTACGATCACATTTTGAAAAGCTAACACACTAGCTTTAAAACTTTCGTTGCATACATCTATTTGAATAACACTCTACAAGTACCCGCTGTTTAGCACTTTTGAACGTTCTTCAATATCATTTAGTTCGGCTTCTTTTTCTAACATCAATTTGACTCTTTTGGTTTTCAACTCTTTTACCTCGTCTACAATTGCTCTCTTCAGTTTTTCTTTGGCCTCCTTTTCTTTTTTCGGCGGCCCTCTCCTTAGGTGCATTTTCATATTCTGAACGAGCATGCCTCGCCTTAATGAGCATTTTTTTGGTGACAGTCACTTTACTGAACTCTCCCTCGGATTGAACACCATTGTACACTTGTAGTAGGCCTATCAGAGAACGTTCGAGCTGATTTTCGACTATCATCTCTGTATTAGAAGATCAAGCATAAGTGCTATGCCAAAGGTACACGAAGCGAAACTTTGGCGAACCGAACATGGGACGAGATGAAAGGGGACGCGAGGGGGATGGTGCATGTGGAGTATAGAGGCTTTGGCCCCGAACAAGCGCAATTCCCAACGAAACGCGACCAACTTGGGGAAAGTGGAGGAAAGAGTGTAGTGGGGACAAACTATAAGACGAAGTATCGAGAGCAGCAGGGCTACCGCAATGTGTTCCTTTCTTGCTCTCTCTCCTCCATTTTACAATTTTAGCATTTTGCAGCCCTAACCCGACAAAGCGAAAAAGCTTCACGCTACAGGCAAATAAGACAGATTCACGCTTTATTTTTAAAAATTAAAAAGTTCCCTGACCTTGCAGAAAATTTCCCTGACTTCCATGACCGGAATTTTTTTCCTTGACTTCCCTGACCGGAGAATTTTTTTCCTTGACTTTTCCCCGACTTCCTTGACCTGTAAGAGTCCTGCCTATGTTCTTTATACCCCGAGGTGCGAGTATGTAGGTCCAGTTCATGAATACATGCGATCAATTTTCTCAGTTACCATATAGTACAAAAGAAATTAATTGAGGAAACGAGAAAAAAAAATATTGGTGCTGTTTGTTGGTGTCTCTCCCCGGCGAACCAAGAGCCCTTGAAATCGTGATAATTTCCCAAACATTGGAGCCTTGGGCCTAATGATGATTGCCTATCTGTGTCCTTAGTACGGTAAGTTTAGTACCGTCTGGCCGAAAATCAAATTGTCTTAAGAGATAACCTTCCTGTACCAAAATCCAATTTCGTTATTGACAGTCTCCCTGGCTCATTTGCAAAATATTGAGCACTTGTAGGATCAGATGGTTCTCTATGATGCATTTTCGTCGAAACCATTTCAGGCACAAAACTTTGATCAACTAAAACCAAATTCTTTAGCTCAAATTTGAATAACAGGATAAGTTTGCCGACAAATGTTATATCAACCAAACAATGATTCAATACTCACCTTCTTTCCCTTCTCAACATCTCCATCAGGAACACCCATTGCTTAATTCTGCCAGGAACTTCACTACAAAATAAAAATCACAACTGTTTTTCAATAAAGTAAATTTAAGAGGCACAAGAATAATGTACCAAACGCGTGTGACCCAGTTGGCTCAAGGCCAATTCAGAGTTGCTCAATGCCAGGCAGACCATGTTACATCATACAAGAAAATTCGCATCAAAGGCAATTTTGCAAAAAATGTTTATGTGAAGGAAATAATTAGGCTGATTTCATGCATGTAAGCCACAAACTGAATATTATAAGAACATTTATTGAACTGCGACTTCCTCATGCAACACCCAGCTTTCAATATATGACATTTACTCAATTTCTCCATGCCCTACCTTAATATTATCAAACCTAAAAGGTATTCTAGGCTAAACAAAACGAATCCTCCTACCTGACTGTCAAAATTAAAATAACAATTCAATTTAATAAGACGACTAACCTGGGACACAACTCTACCCGTTCTGAGAAGGATTACGAAGACCGAAACAGTTGGTAATGCGAGGGTCAGTTCGCGATTCGATAGGTCGATACTTCAAAGATAATTCTCTGGCATGCCAACTATCATTATTAAGAAAGGGAGTTTTTATTCTCACAAAAATGTAAATGTAATGAATATATAGTTTAGTATATAAAAAAATCTCTATTACACAAACAATTAATGTGGAAAAATAGCTTTGATGAGTTGTTAAATCAATAAGTAAAATTAAGTATTATAAACATCTCTTCCTTACTAAGATCCCTGCTCTCCAACGTGCGATTTGATTGGACTAACCTCAATCACGTGTTGACGTAAAAATTCCTTCACTTTTTGGTGTGATGTGGCGGACAAGCAATTAAGTCGAATACTGTGAATATAATTAGGCTATTAATTCAGCATATTTATAATTTTAACATATTGGTATATTTGTACACAGTAACTCGTGCTCCAAATAGTCTCATAACACCAACACTCGTAATTCTGATTCGTTTCTTTTCAATTTCTGTGATGGACACTTTGATCACGATCAAGTTCTGATTTTATGACATGTTCAGGAGAAGACTTTTTTTTTTTTTTTTTAAATAATTGTTTATTCCCTCGCTTCCCACTGAGACCGATCTTTCTACCAGCATACGTAGATCCCATGTCTGAACAATATGCTTTAAAACTAAATGCGATTCCATTATAGTCTATGGTAATGAAAGCTTCAACAGCAAAAATGATTTATCGTAATTTGAAAAAAATTAAAATTAACATTAATTGTAGGTATAGGAAACGTTATAAGGTACTGAATTAGCTGAATTTATACGTGAGCCTCCATAGCTCAGTGGTTAGAGCACTGGTCTTGTAAACCAGGGGTCGGGAGTTCGATCCTCCCTGGGGGCTAGGTCGAAAATAGATCTTATTTTTACCATATTCATTTACTTTCTTTTATCAACAATGATACAGAGGAAGGAGTTTATTCCACCCTCTGTTAGCGATTGTTCATTGGCAACCTAATTGAGTACCTGGGTGTTGCAAAATGGAAATATTGATGTACCGTACTTCAGACCCTTTCTCATAGATGGCAGTTGAGCCGACACTACTTAGAAAGTCGATTTGTCTGCACATGCGTATATACGGCATCCAGTTCTCTGAAAAGGAAGAGGTTGTGGGTGTACTTCGCTGCAGTATATCATTGTAAGTGGCGTAGCGCGTTCCTAGGAGCCCTCCTCGGTCACCACTGATGGAAAACAAATCAAATCAGATAATAACTATTTTCCGTGTAGCCTATCTTTACATACCGAGCAGTATTATGTTGGCATGCGGTAGCCTACTTTTGTCATTTTAGACAGCCTGCCGTTGTAGGAAGTACTGTACATACAAATGCTGTTCATAGTAAGATATTCTCCCGATCCCGGGGAGTTTTTATTACATATTTTTGTTGACTAGGGATCCCCAAATGAAACCACTCATGAGATATTGTTATTCAATGAAATTCACTTTTACCCCCTTAACACCCCTATAGAAACTGAATATCCAAAAATCTTTCCTTAGTGGACGTTCTCGACATACAACGAACATATCCCCAAAATGTCATGTTTCTAATTTCAATAATTTTGGTTGGGCGATGATGAGTGAGTGAGTCAGTCAGGACATTTTCTCTCATTTATTTTTGAGTTTTTCATTATCAGGGCCTCAAAACATTTTTGACGTGGTCTGGTTCGGCGACCACGCGGTTGTCTTGAGCCCGGTTTTGCTATTTTACATTTTGTGTCTATCTTTTAGACAGTGTACCGGCTACCATTCTTGGCTGTCGCCTCGGAGGTCCGGGTTCGATTACTGGCACTGCTATGAAATTTAATTCTGATCTGAGGGCCGGAAGGGGGTACACTCAGCTTCGTGGGGCAAAACTAAGAAGAGGTGGGTTCGACTCCCATCTCAGCCACCCTGAAGAGCTTTTCCGTGGTTTCCCACTTCTACTCCAGGCAAATGCCGGGATGGCCGTGGCCGCCACCTTCCCAATCCTAACTTGAATTACAAATACACACTAATATCCAAGTACACGGGGCTAAATGACCACGATATTCAAGCGCCTTAAATGAAACAACTACAACATATCTATTGGACAATTTTCTTTTCGCTTCCGGCAAGTCCATTTGCAGCCTCAGAAAAATGCGAAACTCCAAGCTTCCCCCTCTAGGTCCCATAGAGCTAGACACAAACTGTAGGAGATGCTGTCAGGAATTTAGGAAGGGAGAAGGGTTATATTTTAAAACTTAGAATACCGGTATAGTAAATCTGAATGTACTGGAAACTTACGGTATCCTATTCAAAAGAAGCTGACATATATTTCGCTCTGATCAATTTTACTTTTATTGCACATATTGAAAATAGTTTAACGTACATCAATGATGCAAACACGTAACTCATTACCACCTTAAACATAGTTTCATTAGAAAAATTACAGAGCCTTCAGTCCAACTACAGTTAAATACATTCTCCCATTTGGAGAAGCACTTGCTTTTTCGCAACTTAGATAATTTTCAAACATAATTTGTAGTAAAAACACAGGAAAATATGCAATATTTGGAGACAACGAGTGTCGTACTGTGGCACAACGTAAGCTGACATTTCGCGTCATTAATAGACAATGAATAACCACGCGTACAGCTTTCTCATTGGACACATGTTTTAAGATTACCATTCTTAGTGCATTTCACAACTTTTACTTTTCTTAAGGGGAGATGACCTCGCTGTTCCGTCCCTTAAAACAATAATAACTAACTTACTTTTTCTAGCTGCAACAAATTGCTCAGTTACAGGCAAAGAAAATTGTAGTGCACGGTTTCCATTGCTTTCATTACCTGACTACTAAACCGGAAGCTGTTAATGCATAAAACGGCGCAGTAGCGTAGCCAGGATCGACCAATGGGGTGGGGGTTATAGTTCCTCAAGCCAAATTCTACAAGCATTTCGTCCCACGGCATAGCCGTGCTCGTCAAATCGTGCACCACGGTCACGAGGGCAGCTGCAGTAAGTCCACATATCGTAGGTTCGAATACCGGCGCTGACAGCGGTTATCCTGAGTGTGGCTTTTCCCCAGGTTTTTCCACGCTCCATCTAGGAAATTACCGGGATAGTGCCTCCTCCCCACACATTACTCTTCATCGTCCGCGATCCACATCCCTCTCGGGTTTACGGAGCTTGGTCTCGAGCAGTGCATGATCACAATGTCGCAAAGCCATCAAAATGAATCGACAAGCAACAGCCCTCATGTCAGATCTGGATGGAATTGACTCCGGAGCCTTCTAGGTATGAGAAACGCGTGCTATTCATACACCACGGTAGACGGCAATAATAATAATAATAATAATAATAATAATAATAATAATAATAATAATAATAATAATAATAAAAAAATGGGTTTAACGTCCCTTCAAACGGCTGTGGTTGTTTAAAAGAAGAAAGGCATAGTGTTTGTTTCAGTGTTTTGTGCTGGATCCCAATGCATTTTGTACTGCCCTTTGTGGCAGAGTGTTGACAGGGAATTCAAGAGCCTGTCGGTCATTCTGCAAATACAAATTAAGAATATCTCCACATTTGGGTTTTCACAGTGGTAGTTGTGTCGAGGGACATGGCCTGCACGCAAAACACACACACACAGGCTTGACGTCACGGAAATGAAAATGCTCAGGTGGATGAGTGGAGTGACTAAACGTGATAGAGTGGAAAATGTCAAAATAAGAGGAACATTGAAGGTTGTGGAAATATCTAAGAAGATACAAGAAAAGCGACTTCAATGGTACGGGCATGTGAGAAGAAGGGAGGAATCCTACGTGGGGAGGAAGATGCTAGACATGCAAATACAGGGAGTGAGAATGCGAGGCAGACCTAAACGAAGATGGATGGATTGTGTACAGGAGGACCTCAGAGAAAAACAGTTGTCAGAAGAGGATGTGCATGACCGGGCTAAATGGAGGAGAGCTGTCAGAAACATCGACCCCACATAGGAGTGGGAATGATGTAAAGAAAAAGAAGAAGAAGAAGAAGAAGAGTTGTGTCGAGGGACATAACTTCCACCCGAAATTAGTATCGACCAAATTTTCATACAGAACACTCGTTACTTTATTTTATAATACCACTTTCAAAACGTGTACATCTTTCTCTAATAGCTTTCCAACAGCTGTCCATTCACAGAGATAACACTGTCCCTTCCACACAGCCTTCTTGGTCCATTTTCATAACATCCTCCCATCTTTTGAATATGACATACACATAGTCAAAACATGAAAGAACTACACACAAAAACAATGAATTAAAACTACCCAACAAGTTACACATCACAAATGAGGCGCGAAGGTGGGTTCACTCTTCTCCCAGTTCTGGTCACGTTCTCGGTGTCATGTAGAATTACACTAGAAATTGGAGCCTCGGTCAGTTTTGTTTCACCCTCACTTGGACTACTGGATGAAGAACACACTTACAGAGGGTAGACATGTTGCACAGGTAGGATCAGCTCTCCACGGGATGTCTTCACCTGCACCACCCGTACCTTGGATTCTTTACCAGGGAACACCGCCACCACTCTGCCAATGGGCCAGTCTATCCTCTTCTTGTTGTCGCTACCAATAAGCAAGACTTCTCCAACTTGAATTTTTCGTTGGCCTCTCTTCTCATGGTGTCGTTGTACAAGCTGACCCAGGTACTCTGACCTAAACCTCTTTCTCAACTCTTCTTTGAGGTGTAGTTGATAACGACATCTCTTGGAGAGACTGATTCTATCAATGCAATCAAGATCAGGCACTCCCACCCTCTGAATGTCCTGCATGGACATGGCAGGCGTTAAAGGTTTTAGATCTTCTTGGTCCTCCAAGATGTACGTTAAGGTCATTAATGACTACCTCACAACCTGCCAATATTGTCATCATTTCCTCATAATTTACAGAAGCACGACACAGAACACGTGGCAACAGCTTCTACACCATTTGCACCACTCGCTCCCACCATCCACCCCACCATGCAGCAGTGGGAGGATTGAACTTCCTTTCAATTCTCATATCTGTAGTTTCTTTAGTCAACTTCTGCCATTCAACCGTTTTGAACAAATTATTACTCCCAACAAAGTATGTTCCATTATCGCTGTATATAATTTGAGATCTTCCTCGCCTTGCGATGAATCTCCTGAGGGCTAGAATAAAACCAGTGTGGATAGGGACATGCCTAATTCAAAGTGTACAGCCCTATAGACTGCACATGTAAAGATGACAATCCAGGACTTGTTATTCTCCTTTAGGTGCAAGGGACCAGCTAAGTCAACTCCCACCATTTCAAACACAGAGACGTCTCTTACACGGTTTTCAGGGAGAGGTACAGGATCTGTCATACAGTAGTCCTTTTTGATTCATATTTTCTGCATTTGATGAACTTAGAGAGAACTCTGCGAACAGTTTTTCTCCTCTTGAGGACCCAGAAACGTTCTCGTAGAATAGACAGTAAGATTTTTGTCCCAGCATATGAGGATTTCAAATGTTCATCCATGATCAGCATATTGGTCAGAAGGTAACAATACAGGACTTCGAAAGTCTTCGTCGTCATTTCTTCTGGTTATTCCTGTCTGTACTCTTACCAAACCTTTCTCATCTTCAAAAATACCTCAAGATGTCAAGTTCGATATCTCCACTCCATTGAAAGTCTCACTCTGCACAATTCGTAGCAATCTTCTCTCTGCTACCTTCAATTCTGAAACAGTAAGGTCAGCGGAGAAGATTCTATCTTCTTTGTTTCTGATATTGTGACAAAATCGACATATCCACCCGATCATCCTAACAATTTTGGAGTATGTAGATAAGTACTTCAAGTACTAAGGTTCTTCTGTCAAAGACAAAAGTATAGTCGTGATCCCTCTTTTCTACTCCCGATTGACCTCCTCCTCATCGGGTTTACCTTTGGAGCAGGGCCATTCTCTCTTGTTTTGTTTCAGCCATGTAGGACCCTCCCACCATCTTGAATGTATCTGCTGTGATGGATTACATCCCCTGCACGGAAGATCTGCTGGATTACAAACTCCAGTGACGTGGTTCCAAACTTCTGGATCAGACAGTGTCTTTATCTCCTTCACTCGGTTAGCTACACATGTTCCCCAACTTTCTTCCTTTTTTATCCAACAAAGAGCAGTAGTAATCATAATTAAGGCTGTTAACGGACACTTCATACGTGTGATGGCATTGTTTACTGGTTTTCACACCCCCAAACAGTGAATCATTGTTTCTGTTTGCAGAGGCGAGTAACCCATCTCGTAAAATTGTTTTCTCAAGGATGTATGACCTCTGAGATCCACTGTCAACTAGAGCTCTCACTACCTTTTCCTTACCATTTTTCAGCTTAACCAATATTGTCTGAAGCAGTACTTCAAGAACAGCAGTTTGAGAATTCATAACAATACTGGCAAACTTAGTTTCTTGTTCCCCCCTTTCACTAGTCGTATCACCTTTAAACCGATTCACCTCAAGATTGGGACACATAGAAAACAACATGTTTCTTACCACACACAGGACAACGAATATCCGCTTAACAATGCACAGCCCGGTGACCCAACCTCAAGTAATGCAACATTTTTCCTCACCAAGTTTCCTTTGTTTCTCAAACAAGTTCATTTGTTGTGCTAGGAAGCATTCCTTACTATCATGAATCTTTTTGCAAAAGAACATAGCCTAAAATCCTTTCAGGGTCCTTTGGAAACCTAACTCGGGTGTCTTCTTCTTGTTATTTGAACAGTCTATATTAATAGAATCACTTTTAAGTCGGTCAACACGAGTGTACCCAATTAGATTGGGCGGGGAGTTACATTTAATTTCCTAGTGTAATTGTGTAATTCATATTACCTGTCACGAGGTGACGATGAGACGTCCCCCCTCCCGCATTTTTTTGTTTTTTGTTTTACTTGCTTCGTGACTTCGTGATATTCATTATTTGGCTGCTCTGAAACCGTTGGGTACATTATCTTTATTGCATTAATGGCAGGAATAGTTTTTAGCCTACTTTTCGCATTTTGTAAAAATGAGGAAAAAGTAGACTTATGAGATCGATCAGGGAAAATGTGTGTCTTTCTGTCTGTCCTTCTGTCTGTCTGTCTGTCTGTCCTTCTGTCTGTCTGGTTGTGTGTGGTGTCCCCCTCTATCAACTCCTAAACGGCTGAAGCAATCAATCCCAAATTTGGTATGAGTAAAGATCTCTATCTGAATATCTCACCGCCGTCTTTGAAAATGATGTCAGTGCTACCAACTGCTGAAAAATCAAAATTAAAATTTCAGCTCCATGTTGTATATCTTAGAAGGTATGCATGGGAGCTGTACCAAAATTGGCACACATATAGATAATAATATTTCAGTTTAATTTCCAAGAGGCCATACATGACAGTGTTGCAAAAATGATTCTAAGCCTGCTGATAAGTCCAATTTTTAAATGCATATAACATCTACACTATTAATTAGATTTCAACCAAATTTCGTATGTACTATGTGTAGATAGACATACATGTATATCTGAGAGTAATCTTAAGAGCCACCAGTTAATAAATTCACGCTCTATTGTTTTTATCCAAATACCAATATATCAGAAAGTATGCAAGCCGACAGCTTTAAACTATGCACACGTATAGTACCTGACATTCTAGATTAATTTGGAGTAACTAATGGACCTCAGTACTACCAACATGATTCTAAGCCTGCTGATAGGATCACTTGTAAATACATGTAACTTCTATACTATCAATTGGATTTCAACCAAATTTCGCATGTGCTTGTGTACTATTGTCTATTCTTAAGAGCAGCCAGGGTTGCCAACTGTTAATAAATGCTGTCCCTATTTTTTACCCTAATATCTCCTGTACAAGTGGAGGAAAAAGTCTTCGTCATGTTGCGAGTGCGGTGCTGAAAGACAGACTGTTCGGCACCTAGTTCAGGAATGCCCACAAACATCATACGGTGGTGACTTCGGCGACTTCTTCCTAGGGACACCACAGGCACTTCATTACGTTTCGGAACTTGATGTTAAATTGTAAATAATTTTCATGTATGCCATACGATAAATAAATAAATACCCTAATATCAATATATCAGAAAGTATTCAAGCCAACATTATGCCAGTTATATTTCGAAGTAATTAGAAATGTCGATATTACCAACTCAATTTCGTCATTATTCTAATTAGGTCCATATAGATTAATCATTGGAATGAATCTTACATTTCGAGAAAAGTAGGCTCTTTAGTTCGCCACGGAACTTCTTGTTTATATTTGAGTTCAGAGTTTTAGCCCATAGAAGTTCGCTTTTGTTTGTAAATCAAATCATCGTCATAATGTTCATTTCTGAAAAAACAAGAAAAATTATTTGTATCGCCATGTAGGCCTATCGACAAAAATAAAAATCAAGCAGTTCATTAAAATGATAATGTTAATCCAGTTCACCGATTTTCTAAATAGCGGGAGATATTTTCAAATACTGTAATCCCAAGTTACTAAGTTTAATACAACTGTTGAATTATCCCTACATCTAAATAAGTTTACTATCGGTAACTTCAATTTATCAAATAAACGGGTGTGACAATGAACAATCGAAATATTCTTGGGATTCCAGGGGGTGACCACGCCCCCTCCTTGCCCCCCCCCCCCCCCCCTACGGGCGTCTATGATTACCCTCCAAGCTTTTCCTTGCCCCTGTAACAGGATGCACTACTATTTGGTGTTTGGAAGGGTGTGATTAACATGATCACAAACCAGTAAGGAGCGAGTTCATTCAGCGTTGTCAAATGTTGCATTATTACCATTCCGCAACCAGCTGTCGTACGGTAAACGTCATAAGGCAAGCGTTATAGCCTAACCACAGTCAGGTTGGTTGGTTGGTTCTTAAGTTTAGGGGCTGCGACAACGCGGCCATGTAGCCCCGTGTACTTTGGGTGTGTGTAGAATCTGTCTGATAACCGGTGTTAATTGTGATGACTATTAGTCTGTGTTATCAGTTTTTTAATTTAAGTACAGACTGCAACTTCGAATATTTCAAATAGTTCCTACTTTTGCCGCCAAGCGCCACCGTCAACGACTACTAGGCCAAGTTCAGAACTTAGCTACTAGACGCCATCGCAGTCGGCTCTTGGCAACGAACGTAGAAACCTAAGAGCGTTGTCTACATTCTTAACCTATCCAATTTAGCTTCACACAGGTGTAATTAGTGGAAGGTTCTTTAACATGCCATAAATCTTTGACATGGGACCACCGGCTTTACTTCCCTTCCGAAGGAAGGCATACTGAGGGATTTTTAACGCTCTTAAAAATCCGACGGGTCGGCCGGGTTTGAACCCGCTATCTTGGGCATAGAAGCTCAGCATGCTACCGACTACGCCACCGAAGCCGCGTAACCACAGTCAGCTTTATTCTAACAATAGGCAGTGTGACAACAGTGAACTACTGAACTGAAACACTCCCTCCGCCCTTCACGTACTCGTCATAACGCGTAGGGAGAGCGCCAGCAGCTCAGGGTCATGGTTCGTGTTGATGCGCCATGTGGCTGAAGTTTGTATTTTTAGCCTACTTTTCACATTTTGCAAAAATGAGGAAAAAGTAGACTTATGAGATCGATCCGGGAAAATGTGTGTGTGTCTGTCTGGCTGTGTGTGTGTCCCCCCTATCAACTCCTAAACGGCTGCAGCAATCAAAACCAAATTTAGTATGAGTAAAGATGTGCACCGGAATATCTCACGTCCATATTTGAAAATGATGTCAGTGCTACCAACTGCTGAAAAAACGCACTAGAAATTTGAGCTCCATGTTGGATATCTCGCAAGGTATGCATGGGAGCTATTCCAAAATTGGTACACATGCAGATAATACTATTTCAGTTTAATTTTCAGGAGGCCAACAATGACAGTGTTGCCAAAATAATTTTAAGCCTTCTGATAGGTCCAATGTTTAAATGCATATAACTTCTACACTATCAATTGTATTTCAACCAAATTTTGTATGTAATATCTGTACATAAACAGATATGATTGAGCGTATTCTTAAGAGCCACCAGGGCTGCCAACTGTTAATAATTGCTCTCTCTATTTTTTTTTTATCCAAATACCAATATATCAGAAAGTATGCAAGCCAACAGCTTTAAACTATGCACACGTATATTTTGACATTTTAGATTAATTTTGAGTAACTTATATACGTCAGTTCTACCAACATGATTATAAGCCTGCTGATAGTTGTTTGTTAGGTAGTCAGCCCGAAGGCTGGTTGGATCCTCAAAAAGCACCGCCGTTACGTTATGTGAGTAGATGGTACCCACAAAAACCCAAGGCAGCGCTATATTGAGGCGTTCTAGGCAAGAAGAGGAGTGAGGTAGTTTGCCATTGCTTTCCTTACTGAGTCAGAACAGTAGTCCTAACCCTATGAGTAGAACCTTTCACAGCATTCACAGCCACTGACTGTGCCGCGAATGCCATTACAAAGGACCACCCATACCTCAGTAGCTTCCATATAATCACAGCCAAGAGTGAGACTGAGACATCGGTGAAAAGCCACCTTTTACTCTAGCCTGTGCCAACTGACAATGTACCAATTTTTAAATACATGTAACTTCTATACTATCAGTTGGATTACAACCAAATTTCGTATGTGCTATGTGTACCATAACAGAATATCTGTAAGTATTGTTAAGAGCAATCAGGGCTGCCAACTGTTAATAAATGCTGTCTATATTTTTTTACCCTAATATCAATATATCAGAAAATATGCAAGCCAACAGCTCTATACTTTGCACACGTATAGCACCTGACATTGTAGATTAATTTGGAGTAATTAATACAAGGCAGTGCTGCCAACATGATTCTATGCCTGCTGATATGTCCAATTTTAAAATACATGTAACTCCTGTACTAACAAATGGATTTCATCCAAAATTGCCACAACAAGATATCATAATATTTCAGATTATTTCTGACCAGCACACGCATGGTATTGTTGGCAACATGCTTTTACGCGTGCTGATAGATCCAGTGTCTAACTGCATGTAACGTCCATTGGACTTCAACCTAATTTTGTATTCTGTACCTTAAGAGATGGAACTAGGAATATATTCAGTCACCAGGGCTGCCAACTGTAGTGCTCTATTAGGCTAAATTATACCAGGTATATTTTGAACTAATTTGATATTTCGATATTACCAACTTAATTTTCTCATTATTCTAGATAGGTTCATATACTGTAGAATAATCATTGGCATGAAAAGTAGGCTGTATAGTTCTTCACGGAACTTCTTGTTATTGTCGGGATCATACAATTATTCTACGTGTTACAACAAGCAATTCTGTCAAAAAAGATTTTTGCCTAATTTTTATTTTAATTATGTTTTTCTTAAGGTATACGGATAAAAGTCTTCATGTCCATATGAAAATGTCCGTACTCATAGAATGGCCTCTTCGGTGAATCATTGCTAGTGTGTCTGTTTCATGATTCACAAGTCCCATTTCTGAAGTTGTACAATTTCGGCTCGTAGGGTAAAGTTAGGTATTAACGTGGTATGTGGTATTATCGTGATACTTTTCATTGCGGTTATACCGTACAAGTATAGTATACGTGTAAACATTCAGAGAATATTTTGTGTTAATTTTGAGTTATTGTTACAGTACATTTCGTTCCAGAATAAATTATGGTTTATTAAAATTTATCACGGTATTACATAACTTTACGTGATAGAAGTTCAAATAGTGTATTACGATAATACCACATACCACCACGATAATTCCTCACTTTACCCTAAATAACCCCTTGTAACGCATGCGGTGGCTACAAGACAAAATTATATCTCAGCCATAGATCGCCTAACAGATGTTTATTTCTCTGATACAAATCAAGAGATCTAAACCAGGTAGCTGACATTCAATTTTATCATTGTTCATTAAACAGTTCTTCTGGTCTTCGGAAAAACTTTGGTGGGCTTACACAAGAAGCTTTGCTGGTATTCAAATCACTATACAAGAATTTCCTGACAATATTACAGCTATCCAGTATTGCTGTCTTCTGTATTTTCTGATGGATGATGAATGGTAGATTTACTGGAGGTAGAGCTGTACTACAATAATTTTTAACTTACGTAGGCTACTATACTTGCAGTACATGCATTATATGCATATGGTGTTTCTTAATAATAATAATAATAATAATAATAATAATAATAATAATAATAATAATAATAATAATACACTCACTCACTCAGTAGGCTTCTATGTGACACGAAGATCCCGCGCCAATCTCACGAAATGTCTCCACTGAGCTCTGTTTTGGGCGAGTTCTTGTCAGTTGTCCACATTCAGATGTCTACAAAGTTTGGAGATTTCATTCTTCCAGGAACTTCGTGGTCTTCCTACTGGCCTTTTTCCTCTTGATTCTTTAAAGATTTGTAAGACCATCCTATCATCTCCCATTCTTAGTACTGAACCCAACGGTGTTAGGCTGACTGGTGTCGAACGTGGATCTCAGAGATAAATGAGCTCAGAATATAGGTTCCAGCAAGGAACGAACACGAGATCTTTTGAGGGAGTTTACGTTATAAAAACCCCTAGAGAAAATACATATTAAATCACTGTTGTGATATGAACTAATTCTGACATTATTTGTTAATATAATGCAGGGAATAATAGCAGAATACTGCATTATTGGGCTGTTTGAGGCATACAATTCTGGACTTGAGCACAGAAAGTTTGAGCGTTTGACAGTTGTCAAATGACTCAGGAATAGGGGCGTGGTTTCTTGGAGGCGTGTCACTCTCTGTGACCTACTTAGGCCGTCTGGAGCAGGTCAGGAGGGTAAAATATTGTCAAGTTATTCCCCGTTACAGAAGGAAGATGCCAGGGGATGGGGAGATACCAGTGTAATTTAATGATTACTCGTGATTGGAGTAACTCAGAGACATGAGGATTGCACCTATGCGAATGTATAGCCGAGAGGCTAATTATCAAGCCATTAAACATTGAAATCGAGGCAGATTTAATGGAACGCGCAGGGACACAGTAAATATGAGGTTAGCGGCGAGATCTAACCATGTCGTCGGGGATTTACCTAGGACGCGGCTTGGGGAACCGCTGGCAAAGGCAATTAATATTAATTAATTGGCCGATCTATCCTCGAGCACGCAGACAGATTTGTGATCAGCGAGGGAAAATGCACCATAAAAAACGTTATTTCAAGACCAGAATCATACTGTGAGAGAAAATGACGCTGCAGGGAAATTTTCGGTCTACTTTTTCTCTCCAAACGGATATAAGGGCCAGAGAAAGGACAGACGCAGCCAGTTGAACCATACTTGAGCGCAGGGAGCACGTCACCCGAGCTCAGAGAAGTGACGCGCGAACTTTAACAGTTTAAGTGCAGCAACATAATAATCATGCAGTAAGCCATGAATTAATAACGATTAATGTAGCCAGTTGAACCATACTTGAGCGCAGGGAGCACGTCACCCGAGCTCAGAGAAGAGACGCGCGAACTTGAACAGTTTAAGTGCAGCAACATAATGATCATGCAGTAAGCCATGAATTAATAACGATTAATGTAGTCAGTTGAACCGCAGCCTAATGCGAAATGCACGTTACCGAGTTCAGAGAAGGGACGCCCGGACGTCAACAGGAAGAGCCATGCAGTAAGGCATTTATTAATCACAATTATTAAGGACAGTCGTGCCACACTTGTATAGTCGGCAGTACGAGCGATTGTTATTGAGCACGTAGGAAATGTATCGTGTGATATACAAGGTAGGACAATTGAAAGTGGTAATGTGTTCAAGTACAATGTACAAGGGTTGAGCGCAGTATGTAAACTATTGGTTAGACATAGGATGTCGGACTGCGCAGAGATAAACTGTGTTATGCGATTGGTGAAATTTCATAGGAATACCAATGTAATTAATGCTTAGGACGATATGCAAGCATATTTATGCGATATCAGGAAATGTATCTAAAGATAGATATTGATAGACAGTTTGGGGGACCGATAGGAATCCGTAGGCAGAGAATCGAGACTTTCAATCGAGATGCGGATAGCAGTGAAGAATAGATCTTCAAGGCCTGCATTTTTGATATTCTGCACGGAGAGGTCAACCATTAAGAAATGTACATAAGCATTCGTGTGATTTTAGTGATGATCTGTTAAATATATGTAAAATTAATAGTGTAACAAGTGCTATAACGTGTTGTGTGAATAAGGAAGCGACAGCTTCAACATGGAAAAGAAAAGTGCCGTGTGTTTTGTAAGGCAAAAGTTATGTATAATGTGTGTGAGAAGTGTAAGAATGCCTTGCTAATTTGCAAATAATGGCGGGCATTACTGGAAGAAATGCGTGGTTGGAGCCACCGGATTAACTAATGTAAGTACCCAAAAACCATGATTTTGTAGCAATTATAGTCCACTATATGTTGAGTGATTTCAAAATTATAGAATATGCCAATAAGAGTCAATTTTAGGAGGTAGAACCTCAAGATATTATTGTTGTGTTGATTTTAGTCAAATTGAGATGTCTTTGTACATCGTTGAGTGGATAAATCGTTACCACTATTGTAAAATGGCAATTCAGTTATATAAAAACTTAACGTAACGAACACGGATGTTCGGTTATTGTAAAGGGTTACGTTGTGTCGGTTATGGTAATTCATGTCAGTAATAATAATAATAATAATAATAATAATAATAATAATAATAATAAACGAATGCACATCAGGGAAAAATGGCTGTAAGAAAAATATATATGCTAATTGGAATATTTATCTATCCGAGCAGTAATATTTAATTTAAGCAATTTAATATCAGAGTATATTATGATAATGGAAATAAATATGCAAGAATCTAGGAAATGGAAGAGTTTAATAGAGAATTGAATTTGCAGCTTGTGAATAAGCTTGTAAGAGTAACTGATAAATTTATCTTACTAATTAAAGGACGGGATCATAGCACAATGGTCAGGGGAGCCAGGTAATCTATTCGACGTGTGAAATCTCGTATAGCCTAGGGCATACAGAGATATTTATTATGACCAGAGCGTAATTAGTGATTGACCCTAGCTCTGTGGATTGCCATGAAAAGTTCCGGGTTCGAATCCAGTGGTGTATGGGAGGATAAAAATGGAAATCTCAACATGACACCTGATATCGACCGAGAACTACCTATTGAAATAATTCAGCTCCTGGGAAGTGAATTTTTTTGGCGGCAGGATGTGCCTGACCGTAGCATTTAATAAGATGCCGGCTAGCCAGTTCGACCAGTGATTGATGAATCTCGTTCCTTCATATAATGTATATGGACCTGTTGAGGCCAGTTATTTATATCCTAAGGTTAGGAATAAATGTTTAAACAAGTCCATAACCTATCTTGCATACGGTTTAAGTTAAATCATATGGGATGTGTAGGTCATTGAAACTGCACTATTGTATTTAAAGTCACGTGTTACTGCTTGGAGATAAAGCGAGAGATAAAGCGAGAGGGAAGCTAGTAAAGGACGGAACGAGTGTTTCGTTACCGCCCGACTCAGCCCATTATACAGGAAGGGCCGAGGGAGGGATTTTTAAACACTCTGAAAGAATGAAGGAAGTGTGGAGGAAGAGAAAGGAAGAAAACTATGAGAAGGACTTTGAAACCCTGTTTGTAATAAAAAAAAGAGTCGTTGTTGTATTGTATAATGAATTTGTGTGGTTTGAAACACATTGATAATTAAGGATCATCCTGATGATGTAATATTTAGCAAACTTATGAGTTGTTGAAAGTTGCATTTTTATACTGACATTGTCACTTTGTTCTAAAGGTCGACACTAGATGCCATAGGCTATGCCCACGCAAGGGTAGCATAATATACCATCCGACCCAGCGGTAACGGAATCTTTGAAATTGAACTCATGACAGCATACAGTGGAACTGTAGAAAGTGAACTGCAGAAGGGAACTGCAGAAAGGGGTATGATTACAAGTAACTGTGGAGTTGCAAGTAAATTTGATGTGCAACCCATAAATTGGTTAATGCATGGTAAAGCATTTGGTGGGAAGAGAGATACAGAACTCAGTTGTACGCATAATGTAAATTAGGATGTGTTGAGAGTAAACAATTAAGATTGTGAAATTAAAGGGGTCACAACAGGTGACATAAGATTATAAGTACAGTTTGTGTGTAATTTACCTGTGCATCAGCGCACTTGAGAATGAATTTTGATGTCAATCTCATGGTAAATGAATGAATAATCATTGGGATTTGCTAGGATAAAGTGCGAATATTAGTGGATTGTAGGAGTAATTTTGCATTGTTTTGTGTTATTGTTGGGATAGTGTTTTTGTTTGTTTGAAGCCATGATTTAGAGATTAATTAAAGTCTTTAGAATAGAGTTGTGCTTTATTATTGTAGAGTTGATACCTTTTAGTCTCAGATCAAAAATATGCAACTGCTCAGTGGGAGGACGGTACACGCCTGAGGACTGATGCTGGCTGGAGACAGAAGCATGTTTTCCATGGAAATTAATCACATGGGTACAGTACATGACCAGCCCATTGACGTCTTCTGGAGTAAATGATGTTGAGTATTGGTGCTTGCTGTGATAGTGAGTGTAGATCGCCTAAAAGAGTTTTTAGTTTCTCTGCTACAAATCAAGAGATCTAAACCAGGTAGCTGACATACAATTTTATCATCACAAATTGTTCATTAAACAGTTCTTCTGGTCTTTTTTTCCTGCTTTGAGATGCAGGGTCAAAAAATGGTCCAAAATTTTCCTATACACTTCATTTTCGAAAATCTGTAACTGGAGTTCTTCCTGTTTTGTTAAACTCCATGATTCTTTTCCATAAGTTAGAACTGGCCTAATGATGGTATTGTATATTTTTAATTTTGTATTTCTCGTAAAAAAATTGGATCCCAATAAACACTGTAGAGAGTAATAACAATTAGGAAAAGACGTTTACGTTTCTATGGTTAGAATGGATCCAACAAGAATAAATAAACACATTTTTGAAAAAATATACAATCTGAAGAGCCAAGGGGGTTACACCAAGCAGATGCAGGAAGAACTCCGGAGGCTAGGAATTACAGATGACGACTGTCGAGACAGAACACAATTCAGGAAAATTCTAACATAAAGGTTCTTGTGGGAGAAAAGAGAGAACGCAGGGGAGGAAGATGGACAGCAGAGAGAAAGGCGATACACTCAGAAAGAATGAAGGAAGTGTGGAGGAAGAGAAAGGAAGAAAACTATGAGAAGGAAATGAAATGATATTTGCGTGGTCCTTAGTTTTGTCCGGTTCGCATAATGTAATGTAATGTAATAATTATAATATTAACATGACGTTTTATATTCGTTTCATATCACGATACCGAATGACAGTTGATTCGATATTTGTCTACGTTTAGTCATGCATCTGTTGAAAACCGATGACTGTAATTTAATTACATTTTGTTATTTATTATTATTGCTGGTCTCGTGGTGTACCCTGTTGCCCACGAGGACCTGGTTTCGATTTCTGAATTCGGCAGAGATTTAAGATTTGATGTGAGGGCTGGAAGTGTACTCGGTCTTGTGATGATTTTCGTAATACGGTACCATTCAAAACTTAAAATCCTCTTCGAAGTTAAGTACTCCATTCACCCTTGCCTTCAATTACAACTAATTTTAGTACGCGCAGGCAGTACAGTAAGCGACAGTGCATTAAGGGCACTCGGTCAAGAATGCCCTCGTACTGGGGCATCTACATAGCTGAGGTTTGGAACAGCGCCTAAAGAGTCATAGACAATACATTGCCATTGCAATTCCAGAGCGTTGTGTAATGATCATCTCATTGAGTTCACGGCCAGGACCTCTTAAAGTTGATGCTATCGAATCTAGTATACTGTATAAATAAAAAATACATTTTGATTAACTTTTTCTTGTAGAATTAAAGAACATGACGTTGTATATTCGTTTCATATCATAACGATACCGAATGGCAGTTGGTTCGATATTTATCTACGTTTAGTCATGTATCTGTTGAAAACCAATGACTGTAATTTAAGGAAATTTTGTTAGTAATTGTTGTTTTAAGGGGTGGAACATCGAGGTCATCTACCACTATTAACACATATAAATTGATACAAATTTAGATTAATTTAAAATTTAGAGGTGTATGCCTAATTATGAAGAATAGGGGCAGATGACCTCACTGTTCCTCCCCTTAAAACAACAATAATATCAAATATGAAGGGAGCCTAATATTAATAAAATAAAGATTAGAAATTCCAAAAGGGACAATACACACTTGTTAATTTAGATTATTACATTTTGTAATGGTATTTAAGTTGAAGTTGATTATTTAGGGGCTTTGCGACATCGTGATCATGTGTCTCCGTGTACTTGGTTGAGTGTAGAATTTGTCTGATAACCTGTGTCACTGTGTATTTGCAATTAGGGTAGGAAGTGGCCGTAGTTATATGTTAGGTGCCATCCCGGCATTTGACTGAAGTAGAAGTGAGAAACCACGGAAAACCACTTCCAAGATGGCTGAGGTAGATCGAATCCGCCTATTCTCAGTTTTGTCTCTCGAGGCTGAGTGTTCCCAGTCCTCAGACCAGAATAAATTTCTTGGCAGAGCCGGCAATCGAACCCGGGCCTCCGTGGTAACAGCCAAGAATGCTAGCCACTATGCTACGAGGCGGGCGTATTGGTATTTACGTTATTAACTTATGAGTATTAGGAGGATTTAAATGTAGGCTGCAAATTACAGGATTATTCAAAATGGATGGTGCAAAAGTGAAGTCGATTTATTCTTTATTGAACTGATATGCAGTGATATACGACCTCCATAAGTTTTGTTGTTGTTAATTTATTTATGGGGTTTGTGACATCTCGGTCATTAGCCGGGTGTAGTTGGGAGTGTGTGTAACTTGTCTGATAACCTGAATTGCTGTGATGAGTATAGAAGTTTGTGTAATTTGTATCAGGGACAGGTGCCCCGGTACTTGAAGAAAGTTACTATCCCGGCATTTGCCTCGATGGAGTGTGGGAAAATACGGGGTAATACCACACTCAGAATAACAGCTTTCAACGCCGGGATTTATTTATTTATATTTATTTTCCGTGTTCGAATCAAATTACATTTTGCCAGTAAGTAGCAGCAGTTAGCACTAGTATTTGCAGCCATAAGATCGTCTTTTGAACATATGTTCTCCATCAAGGGGCAGACCAGCAAGTGTTCTAGACACTGATCTCTATACTTGGATGGCTGGTAGCTAAGGCAGCAGTAAGCCGAATAGACGATGACAGGTATCGCAAGATGCAGCGAGCTCATGGTGCAATATTGCGAATCCGGTTCTGTGATTGGTTACTGGTAGTTTGATGTTATACTGTACATGTATTTATACTGGCAGTAAATATTTTGTGTTTCTTGTAGTTGTAAAATGGGCTGAATTTGGCAAGCCGGTAATACCTTTACTTCTCAGGCAGATAGGTCACTTATCCGTAATTTGGAAGCTATGTGAAGTTAAGTATACATACGCAGTGGTGCTGAAGCAGACGTGATCGGGCTAGGCCATTGCGTTTTTAAATTTGATCCCATTTCAGAGTTTTACGGTTCTAGGTGCGAATAGTTCGCTTAATAGTTGTAAAACGGCGGGGAGAGTATATTTTGAATAGGTTTTTAGTTGTGTTAAGTTTTATGTGGAGCTGAGGAGTGAAATTGGTTTGGCTTAAAGTGCATTTTTGGCTTTGATCTACTTCCCGTTATTACGAAGTTTGTTGTGCTGCTAGCGTGATTAAAAGCTGTAATATTTGATGGAGAGTGCTGGGACTACTTGGGGGAAGTGTTGGTGAGAGGGAGAGAAGTGAGGGGATGGGTTTATGGAGTTGTTGCTGTTGTTGCCAAGCATTACCAAGCACCGATTACGATATGTCGAATCTAGGCCTGTATAGTGAGCTATGTTTATAAGTACATCATTTGAAGAATGCTTAATTTAGTGGCATATATATCATATACAATTTACAAGAATGTTTCCAGAAATTGTTTTTCACTCGTTACTCTGTTACTGATCGCTGTTACTCAGCACCTAAGTTGATATTTGTCAGCCGTTATTATACATTCATTTTTATTGCTATTCCGGAGATTTACTGACCTCGGAATGACGTGCCAGTGATCCCAATTCCCTTATGCTATGAGTGAACATATCTCTATATTTTTAGCCTATTTTCAATTTTGAAAAAATAGGCTTATGAGATCACCTTTTGTCCGTGTGTGTGTGTGAGGAGTGTGTGTGTGTCCCCCTAATAAAATCTAAACGACTGAAGCGATTTCAATGAAACTCGGTAAGTTCATAGTACTATTCCGGGCGACCCCGACCGTGCCTTTCAAATTTTGTTACGTCTCACCAATTCAACATGGCGGCTGTGCGAAATATTTCACCAGCATTCAATATCTCCGAAACTATTACCGATATCACCCTGGAATTTTGTATGGTGTCAGAGGGAACTACTAGAAGTTCACTTATGTAACCTTTGAAAACCTGGTAACTACAAAACCAACATGGCGGCCAGGCGAATTTGCGACTTTTAAATAGACGTTTCTCGTGAGTTAACCAACCAAACGCAATGAGCTTGGTACAATATATGTTTATACACATTGTAATGCACCGACATCTAACTTCGTTCAATTGTTTACATAACCTCAATATGGCGGCTGTGCGAAATATTTCACCGGCATTCTATATCTCTGAAACTATTACCGGTATCACCCTGAAATTTTGCACGGAGATCAAGAGCACTACTGTAAGTTCATCTATGATACTTTCAAAAACCGGTTAACTACAAAACGAACATGGCGGCCAAGCGAAGTTGAAAGTTTCAAATATACTTTTCTCGCGATTTAATGATCCAAACGCAATGAAACTTGGTACAGCTAATGTTTATATACATTGTAATGCACTGGTATGTAATTTATTTCAATTATTTACATAACCTCAAGATGGCGGCTGTGCGAATTTTTAAATTAAGTTTTTGTTTCTTGTGTCGTAATCATGCGATCGAAATGAAAGTTTGAATAATGAACCTACGCAATAATTTTCCTTTAAAGGTACACGACTCTAAGGCCTGTACATATAACAGTCCAACATGGCGACCATCCGAAATATTTAGGCGGTTCTCAATATCTACGAATCTATTATAGCAATCAAACTGATTTTTTTTTGTGTTCATAGGGGCTATGGACATAAGTTAACCTATAGGACTTTCAATAACCTGGTGATTACAAATCCAACGTGGCGGCGGAGCGAAGTATAAATATTCACATGGTCGTTTCTCGCAATTTAAGCATCGGAGTTCAGTGACACTTGGTACTGTAAATCCTTATACAAATGTTAATCCACTGGCATCTAATGTTTCTCAATTGTTTCCATAACCACAAGATGGCATTTGTGCGAAATTTTAAAATCTCGATTTTACGTCCTGTGTACTAATCATGCGACTGAAGTTTGAATACTACACGTACACAATTATCTTCATGTAACAGTACATAACTCTTAGCCCTACATATTGTGCCCAATCGGACACGGCAGACTGGCATCGAACTCAGGTCTTATCAGAGAAGACCAGGCCCATGATTATGCCTAGAGTCGAACCATTGATCTCTGAGGGGGAACAGCTACAGGGAACCCGAAGAGCAATGCGATGCATGATGACATATAATAATATCGCATGATTTCACGGCTAGAATGTGAATATCATAGCTGTTTAAGGGAATAATTGTCAGAAATTGCAGTCATATGTACGTTTTCAAAGTATAGAAACGTGAAAGCAGGCCAGCTTGACATTTTACTAATTGCAGCCAGCGAATGGGAGGAAATTCATGGCACCGGAGGGACTTTTTCCGTCTGGACCGAGGAGACAGCTCGAAATTAATGACCCTGAGAGTCCCCAATGGACAACGCTTGAGACTGTAGTGGGGATGATTGCCCACGGAAATTAATTGATTGCAGCCAATTGGAGCATCGAAATGGAATGATATGTACACCCAGGTGAATATATTCTGGGAGAGATAATTTAGGAGAGGTCTTACACTTAAATTAAAGCCTATATCTCTAAATAAGCCTATTAACACCGAACTTACGCTCGAGAGGAGTGATTTGGTGACCAGCCAGAGGGGAATCACCATGGTGGCGTCATGACGCGATGGAATAAGGCAATTAATTGTAATTAATTGGCCGAAGCGATCGCTTGCACGCAAGTGATTATGGGACCTCCACATCTAGATAAACAAGGTGTATACGTCATTTTGAATGGAAATACATTATTTCAAGAAAGGAGTCGCTCTCGTGTGTCCTGTGGACTACATTTTACGAGAAACCTTTATATAGGGGAAGCAGCACAGACCAAGCCAGTTCGTCTTGAGTTCATCTTCAGTTGCTCTGCAGTTCATCTGCAGTCTACACGTAAACTAAACGCTGCTAGTAAGTGCGCGAAATGTTAGAGTATATTTGAAGAACAATGGAAGCGTATCATACAGCTTCTAAATATAAATCATGAATCGCATAAGATTTAATCTACAGAAGATATTTATCCATTATTATACGCAAGTGTAATTTGCTATAGCGTAGCAATAATTTAGGATGGTTTTGGGCACTGAATACCAGGAGGTATTGTCATACTTATAAATGACGCAGTATCGTCAGGATCATTGCAGTTATGGGAGCCCGAGAGGCATCACAAGTAATCATGACGGTGAAATAAACAGTATTGAAGGGAACGAGAATCGAACGCACGTACACGCAGATAGACTTTCACGGAGACCAGCGGTTGTCATAGTCATCGCATCTCTGGGGTCAGGCGTTAGGAGGAGTCCGATTAAGGATCAACCTGTGAAATAGTGAAAAAGTGTATATACATTTTATTATAGTGATTTCAAAAGTGTTTATGTGTACTGTGATTAATATGTATTGTGTAAAAGTGAGAAAAGCCACTGATAAGAGTATGATTATCATGTGGGAAATATGTGAAATCAAGTGTCGTGTGAGATATAGCATGATGGCTTAAATCAAGCGTCATGGCAGGCCCGGAGCTGGCATGCTGGAATAATCCAGCGAGAATGAAAAGTGAGTACAAATTTACAATGTTATTCTAACTAAATAGTTCACCATACAACGAAACATCACTTTAAGAATAAAATGTAACATTCACTTATTGTACGAGCTTTCACCACTCGTATTTGGTAGAATATGGCTTGGAAGGTGATTTGTTTATGGCCAGTCAGGCTAAAATTGTGATGAATGTAACGGTAACGTTAAATGATAATAATAATACTAATAATCTGGGGTCGGTAACAGTAAAGTAAAGTAATAGGCATTTCTGGCCTAAATAACGTTCAAAGTGTGTCATGTCTAATATAAATATACTGTATTTTGGTAAACAGTAGGAAAGAAACGTGAAATATAGCGAGATACGAGAGTTTTTCAGTGTCAATGAAGTGTGGAATGAATATTTAATATGGTCAATTCTTAGGATTGTATTTGAGAACCATTAAAGTAATGTAAGCCAGTAAATGTATATTTTGTTTTTAGGAGCTATTTATAGCTTTGGCTTAAGTGTAATTGCAGAGAGGACGCGGGTGCCTCAATAATTGAGTCATCTATGAGAAGTATTGTTTGAAGCCGCGTAGAGCGAGCGAAGTAACGTAGAAGCCAGTGATTTGCGTAAATAAAGTTGCGCCGACCATTCTAGCATAGCTTGCACGTTAGGTGAAAAGTTGGCTAATCTACGAGTTAGTATCGCCGTAGTGCATACTTTTATTATTCGCAGCGAACTGGATCAGAGCCTGTCTGTATCCATCGCTTGCAGGATTAATTGCCACGAGGGAAGCTCTTCGAGACCCCGTGAGCACATGTGTAAAATGATCTGCCCTGAGAGGTAAGAATCAAAGTTCGTCGTTTAGGAAACGCAGATTTCCTTATTATTATGATATATTGGAGGCAGCTGCTGGTGAAGAATCTTCTATTTTCATTATGATGCGCGCCCAAAGCCACTTGTATTCACCACAGAACGGCAAGGCTATCACAGGACCCATCCCCAGCCATGAATGTTAATTAAGGAGCCGAGTTGAGCCCATTACACTATAAATATAGGTGTTAAATAATTAGAATGACTCAATTACTTGAGACAATACTCTGGGTCACTCCACTGTACTGCAATTGTAAACAAGGATGACCTTGCTAGCAGATGAGAGGGGTGTGGAAGTAGTCCACTGAGACAGCGGCCATCTTGCGCGGCCAGCTGGAACTAATTTTATTGCATGCTAGGGAGAGGGGAGGTCGGTCGGCCAGTCCCTTTAAATTAGAGTCATAGTGGGACACTGAAGAATCTCGATATTTCGATATGTAATTAAGATATGATTGTTATGATGATGTCAATTGAATTATATGATGTGTTTCAACACACATACATTGTCGGATCATTGAAATCGGATAATATTTGGCCCAGTTATTCTCTGAAGAGGAACACTGAACCAAATAAATTGTAGGCATCGTTTTAAAGTGCATTTTTGCCCAGTTCACACTAATTTATGCAGACGGGTATGTGATTTCTAAGAACATGACACGTTTGTAACGATAATAATTTCGACCAGACCCAGAAAATCGTTGTATGGTGAAACTATAAACATTTCTATCCATGCGTATTTTGGAAGGGAAAACGTACCACTTTTTAAGCGTTTCATTTTGATGGGAAGGAGGAAGATGATTCACACGACACAACAACATTTGTTAATTAAGGCATAGAATAATGAATTTATGCTAATGAAAGTAAATGCCCGTAAGAAACGGATTAATGTTTTATTATTACAGAACTAATGTGATATGTGACTTTTATGTTGTGATACTCCAGTTTTGTAAAATTGTGTCACATAAAGAACACTATGGAGACTCGTAGAGGTCTGAAAGTATGAATGATAGGATGCTAGAAATAGATTTGAGTGCTGTGTAGCACTAATTAAGAAGAGACTCACAAAATAACCATGATTTTAATTGTGGGAATTAAATGTAAATTATCCTTTGTTTGTATTTTGTTGTATAGCCATGATTTTATATCAGTAAATGTTTTATTTAGGAATATGTTGTTTCTTTCATGTAGAGTAGTTACCTGGTAGACTCAAATCCTGAGCATGTGGTCGTATGGTGGGCAGGAACGTCCCATACCTCGAAAGACCGTGAGTTAGCTGGGATACGAACACATGTTCCACATGATGACAATTGGATACATGGGGGAGATGTCACTGTACTAGGATTGAGTCACAGGTACTACTAAAAGTCGGCCAAGATATTAATGCTAGAAGCAAGTACAGCAGAAAATTTAGGATATATTAGGAAAAGGCCGCGTCCCATTCGTTAATAAGCCTTCACGTCAAAATAAATGTTGATAATCCTCCATAAGACATGCTTAAATGTAAATGTAACTTGTCACCCCTTTACACTATTACTCTTTAATTATTATGTCAAACCCCTGACTACTAACTAAACTAAACTAAACTTTATCATGTCGCCCAAATGTGTGGGGCAAAGCATGAATACCCTTTTGTTTATCATGGCCCAGGCAACGTGGGACGGTATCAATTCATTATGGAACCGCCTGCATCAGTGCAATATGAGCGATCTTGGCATTGCGCAACCTGGCCACGGCTTACCTTATGTTTATCATGTCAACAGCCCGGACTACCACTACTTTGTTTATCATGGCACCCAGAGACGTGGAAGGCTTATGGGATTCAGAAAAACCCATAATAATAGCATGGTTTTCATGGGGAAAACCATAATAATAGTATTTTTCCTCAAACTCTGTTTGAGCGATTGTGAGTCTTTCTAGATGATACTCAGAGGTCAGACACTGTTGTCAGACGGGTACGTGGGTCTATACCCATTCCATAGGTGGTTTCGGCACTTTGTAATATGTTGTTGTTGTGGTCGCGACATCGGAATCCTTTTCTTTCCAATAGAACGCGCCAGCATGTTCAGCTGCGGCCTACCTGAATCTCAAATTAAGAAATACAGGATGGCTGGAACTGAGGAGGTACTCAGGTGTATCGCTGAGTTAAGAGAACATTTTGATGATACTAATGCTAAGAGTAAGGAAGAGGCTAAAGCATTTAAAGATGAAATAGCGGGTAGATTGGATGCCAATCAAACTGAAATGAACAGTATATTGGATGCCAATCAAACTGAAATAAACACTAGATTAGAGGCTAGTCAAACTGAGGTAAGCCAGATGTTGGCTACAGTAAATATTGAGTTAGAGAATAATCAAGCTGAAATGAACACTAGATTAGAAGCTAATCATTTAGAGATCAGTAAAAAAATGGAGGACGTTAAAGAGTCCATTAAGCAAGAAGTAACTAAGAATATTGTTAGCGTGGTCTCAGAGATGCAAGCTGATAACGATAAACGCTTTGAGTCAATAGAGCTAAAACTAGAGAATAATCTGCAAGCGTGCAGAGAATCACAGCGAGAGATTAATGATAGCTTAAGCAGTATGTCCATGGAGCTTAAAGACATTCAAAGTCAAAATGAAGCGAATACTAAGCGTCAGCTAGAGCAATTTAATACGTTCACTCAGACCGTGGATCAAAGGCTCGAAGACAGCGACGTAAAATGGAACAGTCGGATGGCAGGCTACGCAAAGGCGGTAGACGAAGCCTTAAGGAAGCAGGATCAGAATATCCTTGACCAATGCAAGGAAATCCATGAAATAAAAACTTCTGATCAAGAGAATAAGGAAATAATGTCAAATATGAAAAGGAAGGTCCGGAAGGTGCAAAAAGAGTTAGAACAAACTCAGAGCGACCTAGCAGTTATTCATAAAAGGCAGGAAGAGGACCAGGGAGAAATCACGAAAATAAGGACTGAAATCTCTCATATGCAGGGTCACATACAAAAAGAAGTTACAGGCTTACGAGAAGAATTAGAACTTCGAGAAGGCTTGAAGACTGAAGCCAGCGATAAAACTCTTGCCGAGGTAAGAGAAAGTCTAGCGGGGGAAATTACCCACCTGAAAGAAAACCTTAAAGATGACAAGGAAAAGGTATTTTCTATGGCAGAGAAAAACCGGGATCGCCTAGAGAAAATAGAACGAGAGGTATTAGCTCGTTTAGAAAGGGCAGAAAATAGGCACAGCCAAATAGAAACTAGAATGATCGCACAGGAGGAATCCATGTTGCGAAATCCTAGGTCTAGCGAAGGAAGTATAGATGAGGATAGGAGAAATAAATGGGCAGATATAGAGATACAGCCCACTCCAAAGAATGCAGCCATGCCAAGTGACAGCCCGTATACCACACCTGGTATGCCAATTGCTATGTCAACACCGCATGAAAATGCTGTTCAAAATCAAATAGTCACTGTTGTGAGGGCTAGTGACGAGAAACCGAAGAAATATTCTGGGAGTAATTCTAACATGACACCCAAGTACTGGCTTAAAGAGGTTTCCGAGTACTTGAATGACGCGAAGGTACCGCCAGAGCGAAGGTTGAGAGCGATTGAAAAACTGACGGAAGGCGAGTGTGCCTTATGGTTTAGGAGTTTTCGGTACACGTTCGACACCGTTGACGAATTTCGCCAGGCATTTTTAAGCAGGTACTGGAACGCAAGTATACAACAGAACCTCAGATTGGACTTGTATTCCAGGCGTTATAGTACTAATAATCCGACGAAGTATGCAGAGTTTTTTGTGGCTCAATTGTGCCGTTTCCGCGAACTTGATGAAGGAATTAGAGAGTCAGATTTGTGTATAGCGATAGCCAAGCAGCTACCGTATGAAGTGCAACGTCTATTAATCTCAGCAAACGCCAAGACTGCGATCGATATGGAGGAGGTGCTGAGACAACTCGATCTCACCACAGCGCAGCACACAAGGCAAAGTCGGAACATGGAACAAGTCAACATGACGACTACACCGACTGAATCGACTAAGGTGCAGACACAAAGTAAGTCTACGAGCACCGAAACGGATAAATCAGACTGGCAACGTGAAGGACAGGAAAACCAGAATTGGAGGCCAGCATATCGAGGAGGATCGAACCGTGGAAACCGAGGAAGGAAAGCCTGGAATCAGCGCGGCACAAGAGACCTGCAGGCTGATAACAGAAGGAATTACGGCCGAAATGGGAACAACCAAGGATGGAGATCCCAAGAACAGAGTCGCGGGTTCGATGAAGAAGCGGAAGAACGCTATCACGCATCTTTAAGATACATGGAAGAGCGTGGAGACGACCATAGACAATCGCAAGTCCATTGGGATGAAGCGATTAAGAATAGAAGGTCACCCGACATCTATAAAAATGATGGCGGTGCCAAAAGTCTGGAACTTCAGCAGTATGAAGACAGACAGAAGAACTCCACAAAGAATGGAGCAATGAAAAAAAAACCAACAACACCAAAATTAAATGACCAAAGAGAGATAAATGCAGGATGGAATACAGTGAATGTGGTTAACTGGATTGCCAAACCTGAGGAACTTATTGAAGACCTAGATGAAGGGACGGTCAATGTGAGAAGGAAACTACCCATTATTATTGTCAACATCGCAGGCATGAAGATAAGAAGTCTAATAGATACAGGCTCAACGGTATGTTTGATAACCCAGGCATTATATAATGAAATCCAAAGTAAAATCCACGTATTGAAAATACCTATTTCAAGCGTGAAAATAAAAGGTGTCATATCAGATAAAGTTATGATATGCAGATACCAAGTATTTTTAGATTTGCAGATAGGGAACTCTACATTCTCACAGAGCTTCCTACTTGTGAATAAGCTGCCTATTAACATTATTGTCGGTATGGATTTCATAAGAGAATATAAAGTTATAATAGATCTCTCGCAAGACATTGTCATGTTTCGCGCAAGTGAGGGAAAGGAAGATTTAGAGCTCTCTTTAAAGCACAATGAAACGAGACCAGAAGAGTACGTATGGCATAAATACGGAGATATGACTGGGGATGCAGTATTGACAACAGAAGACATCGAGGAAGAGTTGGCAACACTGGCCGCAGACATTGAAAGGGACCTCGAACCAAAATTTGAAGAATGCCTGGAAGAAAAGATAGAGGAAGCTAAAATTGGTCCAGAGCATAAGCAAATGCAAAGGGAACTGCTATTTGAATATAAAGGAGTCTTCGATTCGAGACCTGGCCGGATCAAGAATTTCCAATATGCGTTCCAAGTCAGCGACTGGACACCGTTCAGACAGAAGCCGTATCCTGTAGCCGAGAAACATTATTTAAAGGTCAAAGAAGCAATACAGGAAATGCTAGAGGCAGGCGTCATTGTGAAGACGGCCACACCTTATGTCAGCCCACTGGTAGTTGTACCTAAACAGGACGGAAGTGTAAGGATATGCCTGGACCTACGAAATTTGAATTCCAAGGTCATACCAGAATTTGACCAAGTGCCGCCCATTAAGGAGGTCCTCAGGAGGTTCAAAGGAAAGACTGTTTTCTCAAATCTTGACCTGACGGCAAGTTTTCACCATCTTGACCTGGAGGAGAAAACAAGCTTATTAACTGGGTTTTTATTTGACCAGCATACCTATTCTTACGTGCGTCTCCCATTTGGACTGAAAACAGCAGGTTCGGCGTTGATACGAGCGCTTGATCGGAACCTGTCTGAAGAAGTAAAAGCAACAACCATATGCTATGTAGATGATATACTACTGACATCTGAAACAGTCGAAGAACACGTCAGAGATCTACGCAAGCTGTTGTATGACCTAAGTCAGGCTAACTTTAAGGTCAATATAAAGAAATCTAACTTTGGTCAGAGAGAAGTTAAATTCCTAGGCCACGTAATAGATGCACAAGGAGTTAGGCCTAATCCGGGAAAATTGGAAGTCATTAAACATTTCCCGAGACCAACGAAGGTAAAGAACGTCAGGCAATATCTAGGCGTTATTGGATTCTTTTCAAGCCATTGCCCGAAGTATACCGAGACCGTAGCACCACTCCAAGACTTACTGAAGAAAGGAGGAAGGTGGCGCTGGACGGAAAAATGCGAGGAAGCCTTCGTGAAATCTAAACAGATGCTTTTAGATTATGCAAAATTGGGATATCCAGACTACACTCAGAAATTTATTATCCGGACTGACGCATCATTTATAGGCATTGGAGCGATGTTATACCAGGAAAATTTGGACAGGCCAGAGGAGAAAACTTATATTGCATTCATAAGTAGAAGGTTGAAACCTAATGAAAAGAATTATAGGTCACGGAGATCGAATTACTCGCAATACTGTATGCCTTACAGTATTGGAGAAAGCTAATTTATGGTTTCAGAATTATATTAAGAACGGACCATAAAGCTCTAACATTCCTGTTGAAAACTGACTTGTCGAGTCAAAGACTGACGAGTTGGTCCCTGTACATACAGCAATTTCATGTGGAAATCGAGTATTGCCCGGGGAAGGACAATATTATACCTGACTTGCTAAGCAGATACCCGACAGCTGATGAAGAGGAAGCTCTAGTTATCGAGATAGAAGATAGAGACCAGAAGACCTTAGATGATCTAAGGAACATCACCGTTTTTCAACGTGAAGATCCCTGGATACGGTTGATGATTAATTACTTCGAGGGAAAGCTCGTCAGAGGAAACCCGATGTATGTTGAAGCCGAAGCACTATCAGCGGAGTATCTATGGTTTAACCAGATGCTACATAAATGGAGCGACTCAGACCACACTCGACCCAGGATTGTTGTACCACCAGCATTGCAGAGAAGGCTAGTATGGTTAGCACACCGAGCTTTTGGTCACCCTGGCGTAGACAAGACTGTTGCCCTGCTTAAAGAAGCATTTATTTGGCCAAAACTTAGAGATACAGTCAGGAATACAATCAGGACATGTGATATTTGCCAACGAGTAACGCCTAACTCGTACTTAATGAGGCAAAAACCTATACCACTCTTACCAGAGAAGCCATGTCAGCTTCTGGCATTGGACAATTTTGGGCCGCTTCCTAGAGCTAGAAGAGGAAATAGACACATCCTAGTTGCACTAGACGTGTTTTCTAAAATGGTAGTCCTCTGTCCAATTCAGAAAACCAGTACAAAACAGGTACTTAAGAGGCTGAAGGAATGAATCATTCCTATATTAGGGCAGCCGGAGAACATATTATCTGATCATGGGAGCTGTTTTACCAGCGTAGAATTTCGCAGGGAGTTGGAAAATCTGGGTATAAGACAGATTTTGTCCACAGTTCGACACCCGGAGTCGAATTCCGCTGAGAGAGTGAGGAGGGAACTGCAAAAGTACATGAAGATATACTGCTCTACGGAAAATTGGAAATGGATTGATGTACTAGAGATTATTGAGTATTGTATCAACAATACCGTGCATGAAGCGACAGGAGAAGTGCCAGTGAGCCTACATCTTGATAGAAGACCAGAGAGGCCATGGAATAACGTCATTCGGACGCCTGTAGATGCACAACCTGGACGTGAATTGAGGATCCAGAGAACATTCGAGTATCTCAAGAAACAAGCAGACAGACGGCAGCGGAGAAATAGGAGGAAACGCTACCATAGACCACTACTCGTTGGGGAGTACGTCTTATTAAAAAAAACCAGCCAGTTCAGATCCAGAGAGCAGGAAATATAAAAAATTTCAGCATAGCTATCACGGACCCTACCTGATTATAAGGTACTTGCAAAATAATGCATACCGAATCAGAGATGAAGCAACAGGTAGAGAAGTTGTTGTAAACGCAGCTAATTTAAAGTTATATAGTCCACCAGAGGATTATGATACGAGAGAGGAGCAAGCAATGTACACCCAAATGGACGGGGAGTCATTACGTATGCAAGCAGAGAGTCCTGAGAAAAGCTTGCAGGCCCAGGCAGGGAGAGAGCGAGGCGACCGGCTCGCAGACCCAAGGGACACGAGGGGTGAGTGCAGCTGTCGGCTGAAAGAATTTTACGACCAGTTGAGGGAGGCCGCTGCAGAAATAGAGGAGATGAATGAACAACTGAGAAAGCAGGACAAGAGTATACGAGACGGCAGACAGAGTGGAATGGGGGAACGAGACATCCCATTGCCGAGAGCACTGACCGCTTAAAGTAAATACAGCAAGAGTCAATGCCATCTGAAGGCGCGAAAAATTCACTTGCGAAATGAATTTTCCGAGCTTAGCGAGGGAAAAATGTGCCCAATCGGACACGGCAGACTGGCATCGAACTCAGGTCTTATCAGAGAAGACCAGGCCCATGATTATGCCTAGAGTCGAACCATTGATCTCTGAGGGGGAACAGCTACAGGGAACCCGAAGAGCAATGAGATGTATGATGACATATAATAATATCGCATGATTTCACGGCTAGAATGTGAATATCATAGCTGTTTAAGGGAATAATTGTCAGAAATTGCAGTCATATGTACGTTTTCAAAGTATAGAAACGTGAAAGCAGGCCAGCTTGACATTTTACTAATTGCAGCCAGCGAATGGGAGGAGATTCATGGCACCGGAGGGACTTTTTCCGTCTGGACCGAAGAGACAGCTCGAAATTAATGACCCTGGGAGTCCCCAATGGACAACGCTTGAGACTGTAGTGGGGATGATTGCCCACGGAAATTAATTGATTGCAGCCAATTGGAGCATCGAAATGGAATGAAATGTACACCCAGGTGAATATATTCTGGGAGAGATAATTTAGGAGAGGTCATACACTTAAATTAAAGCCTATATCTCTAAATAAGCCTATTAACACCGAACTTACGCTCGAAAGGAGTAATTTAGTGACCAGCCAGAGGGGAATCACCATGGTGGCGTCATGACGCGATGGAATAAGGCAATTAATTGTAATTAATTGGCCGAAGCGATCGCTTGCACGCAAGTGATTATGGGACCTCCACATCTAGATAAACAAGGTGTCTACGTCATTTTGAATGGAAATACATTATTTCAAGAAAGGAGTCGCTCTCGTGTGTCCTGTGGACTACATTTTACGAGAAACCTTTATATAGGGGAAGTAGCACAGACCAAGCCAGTTCGTCTTGAGTTCATCTTCAGTTGCTCTGCAGTTCATCTGCAGTCTACACGTAAACTAAACGCTGCTAGTAAGTGCGCGAAATGTTAGAGTATATTTGAAGAACAATGGAAGCGTATCATACAGCTTCTAAATATAAATCATGCATCGCATAAGATTTAATCTACAAAAGATATTTATCCATTATTATACGCAAGTGTAATTTGCTACAGCGTAGCAATAATTTAGGATGGTTTTGGACACTGAATACCAGGAGGTATTGTCATACTTATAAATGACGCAGTATCGTCAGGATCATTGCAGTTATGGGAGCCCGAGAGGCATCACAAGTAATCATGACGGTGAAATAAACAGTATTGAAGGGAACGAGAATCGAACGCACGTACACGCAGATAGACTTTCACGGAGACCAGCGGTTGTCATAGTCATCGCATCTCTGGGGTCAGGCGTTAGGAGGAGTCCGATTAAGGATCAACCTGTGAAATAGTGAAAAAGTGTATATACATTTTATTATAGTGATTTCAAAAGTGTTTATGTGTACTGTGATTAATATGTATTGTGTAAAAGTGAGAAAAGCCACTGATAAGAGTATGATTATCATGTGGGAAATATGTGAAATCAAGTGTCGTGTGAGATATAGCATGATGGCTTAAATCAAGCGTCATGGCAGGCCCGGAGCTGGCATGCTGGAATAATCCAGCGAGAATGAAAAGTGAGTACAAATTTACAATGTTATTCTAACTAAATAGTTCACCATACAACGAAACATCACATTAAGAATAAAATGTAACATTCACTTATTGTACGAGCTTTCACCACTCGTATTTGGTAGAATATGGCTTGGAAGGTGATTTGTTTATGGCCAGTCAGGCTAAAATTGTGATGAATGTAACGGTAACGTTAAATGAAAATAATAATAATAATCTGGGGTCGGTAACTGTAAAGTAAAGTAATAGGCATTTCTGGCCTAAATAACGTTCAAAGTGTGTCATGTCTAATATAAATATACTGTATTTTGGTAAACAGTAGGAAAGTAACGTGAAATATAGCGAGATACGAGAGGTTTTCAGTGTCAATGAAGTGTGGAATGAATATTTAATAAGGTCAATTCTTAGGATTGTATTTGAGAACCATTAAAGTAATGTAAGCCAGTAAATGTATATTTTGTTTTTAGGAGCTATTTAAAGCTTTGGCTTAAGTGTAATTGCAGAGAGGACGCGGGTGCCTCAATAATTGAGTCATCTATGAGAAGTATTGTTTGAAGCCGCATAGAGCGAGCGAAGTAACGTAGAAGCCAGTGATTTACGTAAATAAAGTTGCGGGGACCATTCTAGCATAGCTTGCACGTTAGGTGAAAAGTTGGCTAATCTACGAGTTAGTATCGCCGTAGTGCATACTTTTATTATTCGCAGCGAACTGGATCAGAGCCTGTCTGTATCCATCGCTTGCAGGAATAATTGCCACGAGGGAAGCTCTTCGAGACCCCGTGAGCACATGTATAAAATGATCTGCCCTGAGAGGTAAGAATCAAAGTTCGTCGTTTAGGAAACGCAGATTTCCTTATTATTATGATATATTGGAGGCAGCTGCTGGTGAAGAATCTTGTATTTTCATTATGATGCGCGCTCAAAGCCACTTGTATTCACCACAGAACGGCAAGGCTATCACAGGACCCATCCCCAGCCATGAATGTTAATTAAGGAGCCGAGTTGAGCCCATTACACTATAAATATAGGTGTTAAATAGTTAGAATGACTCAATTACTTGAGACAATACTCTGGGTCACTCCACTGTACTGCAATTGTAAACAAGGATGACCTTGCTAGCAGATGAGAGGGGTGTGGAAGTAGTCCACTGAGACAGCGGCCATCTTGCGCGGCCAGCTGGAACTAATTTTATTGCATGCTAGGGAGAGGGGAGGTCGGTCGGCCAGTCCCTTTAAATTAGAGTCATAGTGGGACACTGAAGAGTCTCGATATTTCGATATGTAATTAAGATATGATTGTTATGATGATGTCAATTGAATTATATGATGTGTTTCAACACACATACATTGTCGGATCATTGAAATCGGATAATATTTGGCCCAGTTATTCTCTGAAGAGGAACACTGAACCAAATAAATTGTAGGCATCGTTTTAAAGATCATTTTTGCCCAGTTCACACTAATTTATGCAGACGGGTATGTGATTTCTAAGAACATGACACGTTTGTAACGATAATAATTTCGACCAGACCCAGAAAATCGTTGTATGGTGAAACTATAAACATTTCTATCCATGCGTATTTTGGAAGGGAAAACGTACCACTTTTTAAGCGTTTCATATTGATGGGAAGGAGGAAGATGATTCACACAACACAACAACATTTGTTAATTAAGGCATAGAATAATGAATTTATGCTAATGAAAGTAAATGCCCGTAAGAAACGGATTAATGTTTTATTATTACAGAACTAATGTGATATGTGACTTTTATGTTGTGATACTCCAGTTTTGTAAAATTGTGTCACATAAAGAACACTATGGAGACTCGTAGAGGTCTGAAAGTATCAATGATAGGATGCTAGAAATAGATTTGAGTGCTGTGTAGCACTAATTAAGAAGAGACTCACAAAATAACCATGATTTTAATTGTGGGAATTAAATGTAAATTATCCTTTGTTTGTATTTTGTTGTATAGCCATGATTTTATATCAGTAAATGTTTTATTTAGGAATATGTTGTTTCTTTCATGTAGAGTAGTTACCTGGTAGACTCAAATCCTGAGCATGTGGTCGTATGGTGGGCAGGAACGTCCCATACCTCGAAAGACCGTGAGTTAGCTGGGATACGAACACATGTTCCACATGATGACAATTGGGTACAATATATAATAGTCCAACATGGCGACCACCCGAAACATTTAGACGGTTCTCAATATCTACGAATCTATTACAGCAATCAAACTGAAATTTAGTATGTTGATAGGGGCAATTAACATTAGTAGGATATATGAAAATAGGCTGTATAGTTCTTCACGGAACTACTTGTTTTTATTTGTTCCAACGCACCATTCATTACGATTTAAAATTGACTAGATTATCACTGCTTCCACATAAGGAGAGCTCGAGAATGGGTACGCCAATATGGCGGACCGCGCGCTCAACCTGGCGCACTTTCTTGTGCAGTGGAGAGCTGCTTCAGCGATCCATGTATAGAGATCAGTGGTTCTGGATCTTGTACAATGCTGCAGTCGCAGAACTCATCTTTGTTGACGAGGATGTTCCATTTCTTGAGATTGTTCTTGCAGCGTGAAAACCCCGTCCTCAGCCTGTTCAATGATTTCCAAATTCCATATGGCGAGTTGTGACCAGGTGCCATTTTTAGCCTATTTTCATTTTATGAAAAAAAAAAAAAAGGCTTATGAGATCACCTTTTGTCCGTGTGTCTGTGTGTGCGTGTCTGTGTGTATGCGATGGCGTGTGTGTGTGTTCCTAATAACTTCTAAACGGCTGGAGCGATTTCAATGAAACTCAGTAAAATCATAGCACCATTCTGGCCGACCCCGACCGTTCCCTTCAAACTTTATTGTGTCTCACCAATCCAACATGCCAGCTGTGGGAAATATTTCACCAGCATTCAGTATCTCCGAAACTATTACCGATATCACCCTGAAATTGTGTACAGTGATAAAGGGCAATACTAGAAGTTCACCTATGAGACTTTCAAAAACCTGGTAACTACAAAACCAACATGGCGGCCAAGCAATGTTGAGACTTTTAAATAGATTTTTCTCGCGATTTAACCATCCAAGCGTAATGGAACTTGGTACAGCAAATGTTTATACACATTGTAATGCACTGGCGTCTAATTTAGTTCAATTGTTTACATAACCTCAAAATGGTGGCTGTGCGAAATATTTCACTGGCATTCTATATCTCTGAAACTATTACCGACATCACCATGAAATCTTGTACGGTGAGAAATGGCACTGCTATAAGATTATCTATATAACATTCAAACACCTGTAAAGTACAAAACGAACATGGCGGCCAAGCGAAGTTGAAACATATTAATAGACTTTTCTCGTGATTTAACTCTCTGTGCGCAGTGAAATATGGTACAGTAAATTATTATACATATTTTAATGCACTGGCATCTAATTTAGTTCAATTGTTTATATAATCTCAAATTGGCGGCTGTGCGAAATTATAAAATTAAGTTTTTATTTCTTGGGTCGTAATCATGCATTCGAAGTGAAAGTTTCAATAATGAACCTACGCAATAATTTTCCTTTAATGGTACGTAACTCTATGGCCTCTACATATAACAATCCAACATGGCGAACATCCGAAATATTTAGACGGTTCTCAATATCTACGAATCTTTTACAGCAATCAAACTGATATTTTTAATGTTCATAGAGGCTATGAACATAAGTTCACATTTAGGACTTTCAGTAACCTGGTGAGCACAAACCAACATGGCGGCGACCCGAAGTATAAATATTTAAATGGACGTTTCTCGCGATTTAACCACACGAGTGCAGTGAAACTTTGCATGTTAAATGCTTAAAGAAACGTTGATCTACTGGCATCTAATTTATTTCAATTGTTTTCATAACCAGCAGATGGCAGCTGTGCGAAATTTTAAAATGTCGGTTTTTACTTCTTGTGTTCTAATCATGCGATTGAAGTTTGAATACCACACATACACAATAATCGTCATGTAATAGTACATAAATAAGAAAATCCAACCTGGCGACCATCTGAAATATTTAGACGGTTCTCAATATCTACGAATCGATCACAACCTTCAAACTGAAATTTTGTATGTTGATAGAAGCAATTAACATGAGTAGGACATATGAAAATAGGCTGTATAGTTCTTCATGGAACTACTTGTTTCTGATAGAGGAATAACTGGGTCTTTGATTTTTGTCTTCCATATATTCACACGGGCAAAGCCAAACTGGTGCTGCATATTCAGCAGCTGAGAAGCTCAGTCCAAGGGCTGAAGTTCTGAGATTGGTGGGGTGAGCACAACATGACCTACTATCTCCGGACTAGCTGCAGCTGGCCTCGCAGCCGTGGTGCATGATTTAACGATCATGGCCAATTCTGAATGCTGTAGTGATGCGAAATGACGAAAATCGATTTATAGTGCAGCTTTGATCAACCCCAGGCTGTGAGTCATGTCTGTTATTTTTATCAGGCGCACATGACTCGGAGCGGTTTTTGAGCGCACTGTGTCGTTCTGGTTGAGCTTACGTTATTGCAGTTAGTGTTTTATTTTGGAGAGTAAAGTAGGCCTGCTTGGCACAGGTTCATGTAAGCTCTCACATTCAGTACGAGTATGAGGCGCCAACAAGTTGCCACACAACTTTGATGGAAAATATGGGAGCATTGTCTTTGAACAGTCAGTTGATCAACACTCGTGGACTTATGCAACCATGGAGCCTATCCAAGACGGAAAACATTCTCAAAGACAAGGAAGGTTCTTCAACATTTTACTTGCCAAGGTGCTGTGTTTTAATTGTGAGCAGATTCACGATCCACATGGACATTCTAGTTTTTGTTTCATTTGAGAGGCTTGGATATCGTGATAATTTAGCCCCGTGCACTTGGGGGCGTGTGTGTATAATTTGTTTTGTCTGATAACCTGTCCCCCCCCAAGGGGCTGACATTTAGTGGGACGTGGGTTAGCGACCACGGGACCCCAGCTGAGTCCGGCATTGCTTCCACTTACTTATGCCGGGCTCCTCTCCGTCTTCTTTCCTCTCGACCTCCCTGGTCAACTCTTGTTCTTATCCGACCTCGACCGTATTAGGGTATCCGAGGCCTAGGGAGTCTTTCACTTTCCCGCCTTAGTTGGCCCTTCTCTCATCTTTCCTGATACTCTCATTTTTCGAGGGGTCAGCCTTCTTTTTCTTTTCATTATATTTCCTTTTCTCTCTAAGATTCCCGCACATTTTTTTAAAAGTTTTAATTTTCTTGCTCCTCGTGTATCTAAATTCCCTTTAGCGATTTGTTTGCATTTACACTCCATTGTGAATGTATTTTCAATCTACGTAGCATTTTGTATTTTTTCGATCTAAGTTGCATTTTGCGAGTGTTTCTATCTTAATTGCATTTTATAAGGATTGACAATCTAAATTGCTTTTTAGTAAGTCTTTCAATAATGTCGGGAGTCATGAGATCCGATTGTGAGTATTTTGAATTTCAATTGCAATTCGTAAGTATTTTCAACCTAAACCGCTTTTTGCAAGTATTTTCAATCTAAATTGTATTTTGTATGGTAGGCATTTTGCAAGTATTTTAATTCTCAATTGCATTTTGTGGGTATCTTGAATCTAAATTACATTTTGTAAGTATTTTCAATCTGAATTGCATTTTGTAAGGTTAGTATTGTCCATCCAAATGAGTAATTGGAATCTACCGTACATTTGGTAAGCATTTTCAATTTCAATTGTATTTTGTAAGCATTTTGAATTTCAATTGCACTTTGTGAGTATTTTGGATCTGGAAAGGGAGTTTTTTTTCAGTCTGAATTGCACCGTGTATTTTCAATTTCAATTGCATTTTGTTAGTATTTTGAACCTTAATTGCATTTTGTACGTACAGTATTTCCAATCTCATTTGCATTTTGTAAGTATTTTGAATATCAGTTGCATTTTGTAAGTATTTCGACTCTGCATTGCATTTTGTACGTATTTTGAAGCTAACCTGCATTTTGTGCGTATTTTTCAATCTATTCCTTTTGTGAGTATTTTCGTTCAAAATTCCCTTTTGTAATTAGACTAATACCGCTCTCCATTTTGTATTCTTTAATCTGTGTTAAGAGGGGCAGATGACCTCGTAGTTCCGCCCCTTAAAACGACAATAACTAACTAACCAACTAACTAACTAACTAACTAACATAACCAGTGTTATTGTGATGGCTGTATTAGTGTATGTATTTGTAATTCAGGTGAGGATTGGGAAGGTGGCAGCTGTGGCCTCAAGTTAGGAACCATCGCGGCATTTGCCTGGAGTAGAAGTGGGATAATTAATTAAAATGCTCCACCAACCAATACAAATAATTATATTCAAATTAGTACCGCATGTTTCGGTACAACAATGGGACCTTCTTCAGCAAATTAGAATCAAACCTTAAGAAACTAATTTAATAAAACTGTTAGCGGTTTCGGTGGCGTAGTCGGTAGCATACTGAGCTTCTAAGCCCAAGATCGCAAGTTCAAACCCGGCCAAAGTCGCCGGATTTTTAAGAGCGTTAAAAATAAAAACCTTCAGTAGGCTATGCCATGTCCTCGGACACTCCCGGCACTAAAATCCATACGCTAAATAAATAAATAAATAAAACTGTTGAGAAACTTAGCATGCTACCAACTACGCCACCGAAGCCGCCTTATTTAAAATATAATGGGTACGCATTTGTGTAAAATGTAAAATAATAGAATCAATTTGAAATAAAATAAAATGGATATCCTTACAAATAAAGGTTCTAAATATTTAAATATAATTCTCAAACGCACTTTGGAGATGCATTTTCAAACTGGTCAATGGAGCCGTGATCGATGGTTGTGAAGTTATTTATTTATTTATTTATTTATTTATTTATTTATTTATCGTATGGCTTTTAGTGCCGGGAGTGTCCGATGACATGTTCGGCTCGCCTGAGTCTGTAGCTGCTTCCATCGGACACCCCTAGGGTGAGCTACAAGTTCCGTTCAATTTAAAGTAGTTCCAACTTTCGCTACCAGATATCAATGATACCTAGTGGTGAATGTTGGAACTTTGATAGAGCAAACCGACAAAATCTAACATAACATTTTAGCTTCACACAATTTTAGACTGTGGAAGGATCTTTTACATGCCATAATCTATGACTTGGGACCGCCGGCTTTACTTCCCCTCCGAAGGAAGGCATACTGTAGGATCTTTAACGCTCTTAAAAATCCGACGACTTCGGCCGGGTTTGAACCCGCTATCTTGGGCTCAGCAGTTCAGCATGCTACCAACTACGCCACTGATAACTGGTGTTAAACGTTGGAACTTCGATAGAGCGTTTCAACGAAATCTAACCTAGAAATTCAGCGTCACACTAGTTTAGTTGTGAAGTTGAAACTGACAGATGGAATTGAGACTTCCACTCTAGAGATCTACCAAATTTAAATTCACAATTACCGGCCTATTCTCGCTGTACATTAGTCGTTCATTAACTGCTTATATATCTCACACGGATCCAATCACTCCATACTGTTACGTGAATGTATCCCTATATTATAGGCTTACGTCAAGTAAGCCACACTTGCAATAGATTGGAATGAATGGAAATGTTGAATCAGCTGGTACTGGCGAAACTTCAAAGTACGGCGTGGTTGTGATACCATATCTATATAATTATTCTGTTGTGTGTACTTACAAATGCACATGCTGGTTGTATTTTTTAAAATTAGAAGAAAATGGTTAATTAGACCTATTGACATCTTTAGTAATTGAGATACTCTTAATTGTCTGATGACCTGTGTTATTGTAATTTCTGTACTAGTATGTGCATTTGAGGCAAGGATTTGGGTAGGAGGTTGACCGTGGACTTAATTTAGGTACCATCATTCCGCCATTAACCTGGAGTAGAAGTGGAAAACCACGGAAAATCATTTCAAGTCCGACAGCATGCTACCATTCAAACGGTACAAAGTCAAAGGCAACCTGGAAACGCAGACAAGTCATGAAAATAATATGAAAGTTACAAATCGACAAACGTAAAATGAAAGAGTTTTTGTTGATTCATTTAATGGGTTTGTGACATCGTGTCCATGTACTGTAACTCCGTGTGCTTGGGTGTTTGTGTGAAACATGTACTTTAACCTGTATCACTGTTTGTGAATTTTGTTTCTCCTGGAACAACACATCCCAAATGCTTCTATTCTCCTCTTTTCTGCTGAACCAACAGTCCAAGTTTTACTTCCATAGAGTGCCACGCTCCAGACAAAGGATTTCAAAAATGACTTTCTCACACCTAAATCTATACTTGATGTCAACAGATTTCTATTCTGTAGAAATGCTTTCTTTGCCTGAGCCAATCTACTTAGCGCTTAGGATGAATGGCTAATACTACGCGTGGCGAGGACTGATCCACGGTCTTTAATAGCTGAAGACCTTTCTGAATCCAATAACATACATCTTAGCTAGACTTGGCAACATCCCACAAATACACATGCACTGACCTCAGACAGCACATAGGAATACGGGGCGGGAGGAGGGAAAAACCAGTTCAGGAGATAACATTCCAATTCAGTCGTCCGCAACTGGTGTAAGAGGGAAGTTGAAACTGCTCGTAGCTCCAGCGAGGAAGACATCCATCCAGATAAGTAGTGGCCCGTACTATTACAGTACAACCATAGTTGACTTTTTACAACCATATAGTCACTCCAAACAGACAAACTCCGGATTTCTATCAACATTTTAGCATTTCACCCAACATTATATATACTACAATTAGCATACACCGACAAGTTGCATTACCAATGCTGCAACTAAATAATTGTACATATTGTAAATATTTTCACCTGTATTTTCAAACATAGATTTTATAGCCTAAGTGTAATGGATCTGATGATGATCGCTTAACGATCGAAACGTGTCATCCTAGTGATGTATTAATTAAATGTATTTTTTTCAGGATTAGGGTATTACCGAACTCTTTTGGGTACATTCGTGTTGACCGACTGAAAAGCACCAAACTTTTGTTTTTATGTTCTCTTTGCTTCGTCCATATCTGCTTAATTTGCTTCCTAAGTAGCAGAAGTCCCCTACTTGAGAGAGACAAGCAAAGAACTCGGCACGAAACTTACCTCGCGATGACTTGTCGTAGGAAGGCACAGCACTACACAGCTGGTGTGTGGGGTGCGTTGCTGTGGCACTACGTCCTGTAATCTGTAGACAGAAAGGCGTATAGAACTTGCTGTTTTATAAGTCACATTTGAATTCAATTCAGGCGTACATCATACAGTTATATTGTACCCAGAAGGACAGCTATGGTATGCATTCTTTGGATCTGAACCAATCTCGAAGAATGGACCATCACAGGATTGTGGGTGTCACCTATGTCACCGATCTGTCCAAAAGAAAACACTGCAATCTCAGCGAAAATTTACACAAAATGCATGATGCTTGATAGAACTGATTGTATATATAATATATACTGTCACTTGTTTATAACCTACTTCAACAGAAATCAAATTATAATACCCGCAATTACACCAGAATTTTTGAATTTTTTTTTTCAAAGGAGGGAATACTGGGTTTATTTCAGAACTGTACCACTGTAAACTGATCTTGAAATGTTAAGTTTTCTTTAAATTCTTATAACCATGGAAACATTTCGTGCTAGTAAATTGATGTTTAGGCCTATCGTTCATTTCTTTCTATTATGAGCTTTAAGATAACTCATCATAATAGTTTTTGTTCATGCTATTGACGTCAGAAAAGTTGGATGGCGCAGCCACGCGGTAGAATGTTGAAGATGAGCATGGTGAAGCATTGACGTCGTGATGGAAACAGAAAGGAATTTGTCAAATTGGAGGAGGTACTGCTCTGTATACGGTTGCAAATCGTATAAAGCGGGTACGAAATCTCTTCACTACTTTCCTGTACAAAAGTTCAGAGAGAGAGAGAGATGGGCTTCGGCGCTGTCAATTGGAAAACGTGTTACACGTTACATGACAGTGTGCAGTCTGCATTTTTGTGAAGACGACTTCTTTCCACAGCATAAGCACCGGTTCTGTTGATTATTGATAGTTATTGTCTCTAATTTGTATTCACAAGGATTTAGCTACATCAAAAATACTGATAAACTTGTAGCCTAATACTTCTGTGCCGTAGGCCTATGGTACATAGAATGTAATCCGCTCTTCGTAAACTTATTTTAGGGGTTCTTCCGATTGACAATAGCCGAATGGTTAGAAAACTTAATAAAAATGCTGTTCCTAGCCTTAATTTGCCAGAGAATTTATATTCTTGCCCTTGAACAGCATGTAGGTCAATATTTGCAATATTGAAGTATGATTTGGCTTGAATTGTGTTTTTGGCTATGATCTCCTTACTGTTGAATTTAGTTGATTAAAGTGCAAAATCTTAGTTTTAAGTACCGGTTTGGTGACCCATCATCCCAGGCAGGCCGGTAACACCTAACTTTAATTAGTTCCCATTTCAGGGTTTTTCAGTTTTGAGTGCGAATAGTTGGTTTGAAAGTTGTACAACAGTAACTTACTTAATTCCTGCCGCTCCTTCCGGAGCATAGGGCCTTGGCGAAATTTCTCCACGCAGTACGGTTCCTGGCCATTCTCCTCACTTGACTCCAGTTCTTGTCCACCTCTGCAATTTCATTTTCGATCGTCCTCTTCCAGGCCATCTTAGGTCGACCTTGCTTCCTGGCGCCTTGAGGATTCCAGTCTTTGTTAGGCCCCTTAAAACAACAATTATCATCATCATCATCATCATCGATTCCAGTCTAGCACCGCCCTCTCAATAGCTCCGTCCGGCTTCCTTAGTGTGTGACCAATCCAGCGCCATTTCCTCTCCTTGATCTGGATGCTAATCGGTTGTTGCTTGGTGATAGTCCAAAGATCTTCATTTGAGATTATGTCCGGCCACCTCACATTCATGATGCGACGCAGACATCTGTTAATGAACACCTGTAGCTGATTGTTGATCGGTTTTGTGACTTTCCATGTTTCACAGCCGTAGAGAAGAATCGACTTTACGTTGCTATTGAAAAGGCGGAGCTTGGTCTTCCTGGAAATGTTTCTATTTCTCCAGATGGGGTAGAGCTGGACAAAGGCACCATTTTCCTTCCTGATACGGCTTCGAACATCTTCCTCTGCTCCCCCATCATTTGTGACTATACTTCCAAGGTAGAGGAAGGACTCAACTCGCTCAATTTCCTTTCCGTTGACTGTCAAGCTAGTCGTGATGTCAGAATTTATCCTCATCTCTTTGGTCTTGTTGGTGTTGATCATCAGTCCTGCACGTTCTGCTTCTCTCTGCAACCTCCCCAGCTTATCTTCTATGTCTCGGTACCGTTGTGCCTAAGACAAATGTCGTCTGCGAAATCCAGATCTTCAAGCCTGTCATTTATACCCCATTGAATACCCCTCTTCCGTCCTCCCATTACCTTCTTCATCACACTATCCAGGACCAACAGGAACAGAGTGGGGGAAAGGACACACCCCTGTCTAACTCCGGAACTGACCTTTATCTTTTCTGTTAATTTGCCTTCGTGAAGAACCTGGCACTCATACCCTTCGTACATCTCTTCCATGATTCTGATGATCTTTGTTGGAATTTTATATTCCTCGAGGGTCTTCCACATGATTCTTTGATTTACGGAGTCGAAGGCTTTCTCGATGTCAACAAATGTGAGGTAAAGGGTATTTCACCACTCCACACTCTGCTCCAGGATGATTCGGAGGGTGTTGATGAGATCCACACAGCTGCGATGTTGTCGAAATCCAGCCTGTTCCTTCCGAAGCCTTTTTTCTACGCAGTCTTTTATACGATTCAGGATGACTCTCGCCAGCACTTTGCTTGGAATGGACAGCAAGGTGATACCCCTCCAGTTGTTACAGTTTGTGGTGTCCCCTTTCTTCGGCAACTTGACTATCAACCCCTTCTTCCAGTCGGTTGGTATTTTCTCCTCCTTCCAGATCTTCTCCAACAGCGGGTGCAGCAGATCGATCGTAATATCCAGGTCTGCTTTCCGTACTTCCGCTGGGATATTATCCAGACCTGGTGCCTTCCCGCACTTCATCTGCTTCAACGCTGTCCGTTGAGGAGAAGATGAAGAGGAAGCAGAAAGTGACCCAAGCATCAGCCTCGACTCCCCAACTCGGGGCGAATCACGGACAGCGTACAACAGTAAGAAGAGTATCTTTTCTATAGGTTTTATTTGGTATTATGGTTTATGTTGAGCTGAGGAGTGAATTTGATTTGGCTTAAAGCGTAGTTTTTGATCTGTTCCGTTTGCTTATGACAAGTTCAAATGGAGACTCCAGCTTTGTTAAATATCTGTATTTTAAATATTTAATTAAATATATTGATAAAGAGGATGCCTCCATTTTAACTTGCCTGTGGCAAGAGATTAATAAATTTATATTCTTGCCTTTGAACAGCAAGTATGTAGGGCAATATTAGCAATATTGAAGTATGATTTGAGCATCCGCAGTACGCTTCTTTGAACCCAAAACATTCATGCAAATTCAGGGTTGCAGGATTCAATTTATTATCAGGGAGTCGTCCTTTGTGTTATGTGAGAGATATATATATATATTGTGAAATTAATAAAAACATCGATACCGCTAGGCTCCCAAGTACAGGCTTCATATATGTAACAGCAGACAGTAAATTAACAACCTACATGTGGGTAATATTTTTAACTGGTAGTAATCAAGCACTGCATTTAAATTGATTGTAAAAATATTTCTATCAATAAAAGAAAATGTGTAGTATTTTGCCATCATAAATTAGAAGCCATAACAAACGCACACCCAATCACTGTCTTGCTTATTTCTCGTCACTATAGCACCGCCATATTGGAATCAGCTGACCGTAAGCTCCTCCCCCGTTTCGGACGTCAATAGGGGCTTTGCAACATCGTGGTCATGCAGCCCCGTGTACAGATCCCGGCGCACTTGACCTTGAGAGCTCAGCGGTAGGAGAGGGTTATAGAGCGATGCGGGGATCGTGCTGAATACCTCCCTGGCTGAGAACATTGACGCGTGACAGTAGCATGTTCCCTCGGACATTACTAGACTAAGCCAGTGTCACTTAGCTTGGCAAATGTTTTACGCTGCAGTAGTATGCAGGAGGAGAGGAATTGGCAAGTGCAGAACTAGCTGCCGGTAACTGTCTATTTAGCCCAGTCAATAAAGGTAAAAATATACGCTTTGTCGCAACTAATTAGAGGAAAGCTGAATTTTTGCAGGATGTTGGTATACAAAGTAAATAGCCAAAAATTACAAAGTCCCGACCCCCACCCCTCTTGCTTTCCCCCCCCCCCACCTCCTCCTATACCTTGCTAGAGATGTACTATGGTTAAATGCTTACAGCTCGAAAACTAATAAAGCTACAGACGTGATTGTATTTTTTATTTTACTCCTTACAATATTTTTAACAATTTATTTAAGAATAAATTTTTATGTAGACAACCTATTATCGCCATAATACATTAATATATGCAGAAAACTGTCATTGCAAAAAACAAAAGTAATTTATACTAATTATAACTATTTACCCTTATGTAGTAGAAAAAATATGTTCGATTAAAATGTTTAGCTACTGTTATTATCTTTAACGTTATGGGTCTACAAAAGATATTTGTTAACATGATGGCCTCACAGAGCGATGAACAGTTGCGGACACCGCGCATCCCGCCGGGCAGCCGCGTATAGCGTGGTGTGGTGACTCGGTCGCTTGGCTGTCTGCATGAGTCAGACTGCACGTTGCAACTTGTTTGTTTACTGCCCTCTTATCTCTACTACGCTGCTTATTGAGTCCTTTTCGTTATTAGTGGGCCTTGCCTGTTTAGTGTTCGGTTAACCATGGCATTGTGCGGTTCGTTGCATTTTGTGTTTCGTGAGAGTTTTACTTTTTGTACAGAAATACAAGTTGTTGTGTTGTGCCAAGTGCAGTGAAATGCTGATAGTTTTGCTATTGTTATGTATTGTTGAGCGAGATAAGCAAGATAAAAGGTAACCCTTAAAAATAGTAAACACTTGTTAAATCTGAACTGTTACCCACAAACTTTACAGCTAGGCGCTCTTTATTATCAACAGTTTTCAATAATGACTGATTTTACCATTATATGCGTAATATGTAATGAGGAAGTGAAAGATGCCGGGGTAACAGTCACTAAAGGTATAAACACTTTAATAAAATGTAGTATTGAGAGAAAAGACGAAATCCATAGGTTACTTGTTAACGTCGATGTAATAAAAGTACATACTGTATGCAGGCAAAATTATACCAGACCTAGCAATATTAAAGCAGCATTAAAAGCTCAAAATTCGGAATCTTCCACCTCGCAGCGCCTTCTCAGAAAATTAGACACCAAATTTGATTTCAAGCATGACTGTTTGTTATGTGAAAAAAATGCTGTGTTTGACCCAAAACTTCCTTCTCAATACCGAACCTAAAATTCATGAGGTTTCAACAATTGAAATAAAGCAAACTCTCCTTAATGCTCGTGATAATAGGAATGATGATTGGGCCTGTAAAGTTAAGTCCAGGCTTTTAGATGTGATTGATTTAGTTGCGGCCGAAGCCCGTTATCATGGGCAATGTTATAAGGACTTTTGTAAACATAAACCTCATGAACAAAAGGTAGGACGTCCATTATTACCCGAGTCTGTAGATAAATTTAATTTGCTTACCAATTACCTTGAGAGCGACAATGAGTGCCAGTATTCACTAAAAGAATTAAGAGAGATAGTAGTGGAGTTATGTGGTTCTGATATAGACTATAGTGATTATTATCTCAAGTCAAAACTTGTAGATATTTTCAAAGATCGGCTAGTTGTACATAATTTATCTGGAAAGAGAAGTATTTTATGTTTGTCACATACTAGTCACAAGGTATTAGATTCGTGGCACAAACACAGAGAAACAACTACTGAAGACGAACGTAAAAGAATTGTTAAAACAGCAGCAGAAATCGTTAGGGAAGATATACAAAAAATGAATTATGACTGTGGAAAATACGCAAGTGAAAAGGAAGTGAGTACTGTAACAAATGATTTGATTCCTGAAACATTGGCACTACAGCGGAAGGATATGGTTACAACACAGGCAAGTTTCAAGTCTATCAAAGTGAGATCTAAAGAAGTTTCAATTAACTCCCAGCAAATATTCAATCGAATTTTATGCATCTGTGACAGCCCCGTTAAGTTGAAATCTTATTTTGAGTTCGAATTAGCATCTCACCCACCATCACTATTTGACGAGGCATCAATACGTAAAGGTACGAAAGCATCGTTTATAAAATTATTTGAAGATGGAATTGTTGAAGAAAGCTTCAAGGCAAATGAAGATGTTTTTGTGATGGATGATGGATATTTGTTACATGCTGTGGTTTGGAGAAAAACCAGCACTTTTAAGGAAATAATAGATTCTTATTTAAGCTCTATACTTTGTAAATACGGAAATAAAGTTACAGTGCTATTCGACGGTTATCCCAACTTTCCAACCACAAAACAGCAAGAACAAGAGAGAAGAGCATCAAAGAAATCTTCTCACACAATTTTTTTTAATGAAAATACAGTTTGCACAACACAACAAGCAGACTTTCTAGCAAACCCTCATAACAAAAAGAGGTTGATAGAAGCAATTACAACACGTTGTGTGACTGAGGATATTGACGTTTTTTTTCTGCGGAAGGTGACGCTGACACTGTCATTGTCGACCAGGCAATTAAATATGTGCAAACTAATAATACTACAGTTGTTGTCGTGGGAACTGATACAGATCTCTTGGTTTTACTCGTAGCATTAGCTCCCCAGCAAGACGCCAAACTTTTCTTCTTAAAGCCTTCGTCGTCAATGTCCAAACTGTACTCTTTCGATTTTCTTATAAATCAATATGTCATACAGCAAACTTTACTGCCTTTTTTCTCATTCAATGACTGGTTGTGATACGATGTCTGCTTTCTATGGGCTAGGGAAGTAAAAAGCAGCCGACATGATACGTAAATCAACTGAAGCTAGATCTCAGGCTGAAGTTTTCACAAAACAAGACATTACAAAAGATATCCTTCTAGAAAGTGGAGAACAGTTTATCCTAAGCTTGTACAACTTATCAAAGTTCAAAACCCTCAATGACGCCAGGTACTTTAAGTTCAAGCAATTAACCGCAAAAATGTCTCTCAAGTCTAATTTTGATTTAGCAAAACTTCCACCAACTTCAGATGCTGCTCATCAACATATTTTGAGGGTTTACCACCAGATTCAAACTTGGTTAGGTTGTAAAAATCCGGCAGAAGAATGGGGTTGGCAGTATACATCAAATAACAGACTGATACATAAGCCCATGATGAATCCTGCTGCTCCAAGTGAACTTCTTCTACTGATATCTTGTAATTGCAAAACATTGTGTGTTACAAACTGTAGTTGTCGTAAAGTTGGGTTCGATTGCACATCTATGTGTGTGAACTGCAGGGGAATGTATTGTAAAAATTCTTCAGACCAAACCGATGAAACATTAGAAAATGATCCTTTATACTAAAAAAAAGGAAAAACATAAACGTTGTTTATTATTAGGCCGTGTTAGTTGTGCAGGAATTAATAAGTTATCAAAAATACTATACAATGAAACTTTATTATTTGTCAGCTATAAAAGTGTACTAAGCACAGGATTTTGGTAATGAAAAGTTGAAGTTAAAGTTTTTATATTTCATCATCATAAACTAAATGACTATTCAAGATTAAGGATATGAGTACATACAGCGGTGCCCTTCAGCATCGAGTGACAACGGCGCGGCGACGCGGTGGCCATTACTGTTCATCGCTCTCTTTGAAGCCATCATTTGAACGGTAAGCATTATAGTAGACACACATTTTTAAAGCTAATTAAATTGTCTATAAGTTTTGTACAAAACATTTCATTGTATGACGGAAGGATAAAAAGGTACAATAGGTTGAAGTTACTTTTTGTGTTTTGTAGTGGCCGTTTTCTGCATATATTGGAGTATTACGGTGAAATTACGCTATCTACATAAAAAGTTTATATGACATAATTTGTTTAGAATAATGTTAGGCGTAAGATTATTAAAAATCGCGTTTGTAACTTCATTAGTTCTTTAACTGTAAGCATTAAACCAGAGTACTCCTCTTGTAAGGTTGGGGAGGGGGTGGGGGTGGAAGCAAGGGGGGTGGGGGTCGGGACTTTGTGGTTTTTTACTTTATACTTTATATACTAACATCCTGAAAAAAATCAGCTTTCCTCTAATTAGTTGCGACACTAAACCTTTATTGACTGGGCTAATTGGTGTGTGTAGAAGTTGTCTTATAACCTGTGTCACTGTGATGTCTGTAGTCTGTACTAGTGTGTGCATTTGTAACCGAGGTGAGATTTGGGTAGGCTGTGGCCTCACGTTAGGTACCATTCCGGCATTTGCTTGGAGTAGAAGTGAAAAACCACGGAAAACCACTTCTAGGATGGCTGAGGTAGGAATCGATCCTGAGTCTTCTTAGTTTTGCCTCATGAGGCTGATTGCACCCCGTTCCAGCCCTCAGATCAGAATTAAATTTCTTGGCCGAGCCGAGGAATCAAACCCGGCCTCCGTGGTGACAGCTAAGAATGCTAGCCACTACACCACGGGGTGGACCTCATCATAAGAGCATGAACATGCACAGCTCTAGTGCTATTTGATGTGTGTTCATGAAATGGGGAAATAATGATCTGACGCTGGAAATTGGTGGATTAGGGGCCGATAACCTAGATGTTAGGCCCCTTAAAACAATAATTATCATCAACATCATCATCATCATCGAAATTGGGGGAAAGCTGGATTTTATTCAGTAGACTGTTTCACCACACGTTGTACGATAAATGGACGGTGAAATATGGTATAAATTTGTAATCTATAAACCAATACTTGAAAACGAGACTAATTATTAATTGCTAGTGACATTATAGCAATTGCGGTGAATTATTATAACGATGCATATTTCATGGATCGAAAAGTAGAAAATGCACCGGTCTCTGACACTTGTTTATGAAAACCCAGGCACTGTTCATATTCTACATACGAGTATAATCGAAACCTAAGACCAGGTAGCCATTGTTTATGCTTTGATTATACTATCAAGTAGGCAGAGATTTACAAATATTTTCTTCCTGGTCCGGATATACTTTCCGCGTAGTAAAGTCACCTGGGCGAACAATATGAAACAACTCATAATTCATTATTATAATGTAGCAAATTAGAACCGACAGTGGTGATGGCTACGCTCGCTAAAGCGCAGAGTTAGACCATGGGGCCAAGCTCTCTGCTCCACCGTCGTCCGTCCTTGAAATGGTTTTCCGTGGTTTCCCATATTCAACTCCAGGCAAACGCTGGGACAGTAACTTCTGACACGCCACGGCCGCTTCCTTCGACATCCTTGCCCAGTTTCATTCTTCATCATTCATTTCATCTCTCATTAACACCTCTCATGAGGTTGGTGTTAAGAAGGGCATCCGGCCATCAAAACCATCCGCACCAAAGACTTCCATCGCTTATCATCCCCGACCCCGTTGAATGACGGGAATAATAAGGGGTAGACATACATACACAATGTAGCAAATTAGAATACATACGCGGCCAAATTATTAGAATTAAAATAAAACTTCCCAGTTCGTTAACAATTGGTAATTTAATTAAGATAGTATCCGTTGTTTTCATAAATTTTATGTTCGACGATGTCGAAATGTAAATATTATAAGTCAGAAAACTGTATCATAATGAGGGTCATTAAACACTAATTTTCATTATGAAACAGTTTCTCCCACCAATCAGAGCTCAAGAAACAGTTGTGTGACTAATTGGGTAAGGATAGCATCGCACCTGCGCTGAGCTCCACGACCTCCTATTTTAAATTTCACTGCTGTCATAGTGGAGTGATCGAGGAGGCCATGGTCAAATACAAGGTATTCTCTGCGCCCCATGCGCTCTGTTCAGTACATAAAACTGGCAAAATCTCGACAGATATTTATGAATATTTATGTTCGAACAAAAAATAGTTATAATTATCGTTTGTAACCCTATCTACCCATCTGATCATCATTCTCCTGTAACATTTCAAACGCTTCAATTCGCCTCTTTTCTGCTGCACCAATAGTCCAAGTTTCACTTCCATAGAGTGCCACGCTCCAGACAAAGGCCTTGAAGTCGATTTGGTAACGCCCTGTATCTCCTGGTCTCGTCCATGAGTATATTCTTCTATTGTGGTTATTGAATAAGGTGTTAGCTATGACCAACTCATGCTCGGTGCAGAATTCTATCAGCCTACTTCCTCGATCATTCCTTTCACCTAATCCGAAATCTGCTACTTTCTTCCCTTCTCTTCCTTTTCCTACCACAGCATTCCAATCTCCCATTTTCTTCCCTTGATATACCTCAGAATTTCATCTATTTCTTCGTAGACCTTTTCAACATCTTCATTATCACCTTGAGTGGTAGGCATATAGACTTGTACCACTGTGGTGCACGTTTTTGTAGCAAAGAAATATCGAAGTAAGTAACGATCAGTACCGTAGTAGATAGATAATGGAATAAAGTGCTCAGGGTAATTGTTCAGGAGTGATGAATCTGGATTCTACGCTTGCATTTAGATAATATATGTCATTTTCACGATTTTCATAGCTTATTTCATATTCTGAGAGTCATTACCAATTGAAATTACTGTCCATTACCATTACTGCACTGGTAATATGTGCTGAATTACGTAAAAATGTCTTTTTGTTTCTTGCTCATTTAACGACAATCTTCTTTTCGAATCACCCACTTTGGGGTACGTCAGATCAATCACTTCTTAGATGCTTGTATTTCCTTTTCTTCCGATACTTCTTCATTCTGTCTGATCTCTTCTGATATCTGCATCGGTTTTCTGGTGTCGACTCTGGCTTGGAACTTCTTAGTGTTGTCTTTGGTCACGGTTTTGGCTGTACTATTCATTAACATGAGTTCAGTGACCTGGAGTTCTCGCAGGTCCTTTTCCACTTCCGTAAACCAATTAGGTTTAATCTTCTTTTTGGAAAAGAAGTCAAAGATTTGCTTGGTTATTTGGGCAGGATTCATTCGGTATATGTGCCCATAGAAATCAATCCTTCTTTTCCTTATGGTATCTGAAAGTCACTTCGACTTTACATACAAGGTGTCGTTCCTATAGAAAACTTGTTTGTTATTTTGGAATTTATGACCTATGATCTTCCTCAACATTTTCCTATCATTTCTTTCTTTCTTTATTTATTTATTTATTTATTTATTTATTTATTTCATCTTCTTCTTTCGGATGGGCCTACTGGGCGTCACGCTTGTTCAACTGTTGGGTTTTGAGTTTTGCCCAGTACTGACGCATCTTTTCCCGGTGTATTTATTTTCTTTCCTCTGACCAAGGGGTGCCTTTATTTAGATGTTTGTAATGAAAATCGCGGTCTTCCTTAAGAATATGTTTCACAGTTTGTCTGTCTTGTAGGCCTGTTGGTCCCAGTTCTTTATTTATTTATTTATTTATTTATTTATTTACTAGCTGAAGTACCCGTGCTACGCTACGGGTCATAAATAAATTAAAATATGAGGGTAGGAGTATTCTTTGGAATACACGGTCAGTCAGAGTTAGCCATTGCTGCTCTTTGATTTATCTATTTTATTTAATTTCTTTCTTTGCAGACACCAACAGTGATCCCTTATTTATTTCTTCTTTACATTATACAGGGATCCATTTTGTCTTTGAGCCTGTTCCTGATGTATATCTTCTATGGAAACCCTAGCGGCATCTTGCAGCAAACCACTGACGTTCCTCAATATTTCTAAGCTCAAGAGGACTTCTTCACCAATCCACCAGGCGTCGTCCTCGTCGTCACTAACATCTCTATGAAGAATGCTCCATGGAGAAAATGTTCATTTGTAAATGGTTTTTATTTTTTGTATGTTGTACATTCTGTTATAAACTCTCTTTTTTCCCTCCCCTCTCCCCTTGCCTACCTACCTCTGTCGTGTGTGGAATCGCTCGCTCTCACTTCTGCTATTTCAGTCGTCAAGTAGAGTTCGGAGCCCTCCCACGGGCCAGTCTCCTGTTTTCATGAGACATTTTTTTAAATCGACGCCATGTTATGGATGTAAGCTAACGGTCGCCAGGATCATCTAGTTTCTTCAGCCATGAAAAAGCTAAGTACAAATCCCCTATAATCTTAGACTTGTTTTTAATGACTTTAATACGCTGAACGCTTTTAATAAAATTTTGTAGTCAGTATGGGGAATTGCTCACTATTGTGCAATATCCGTCTTCGTGGGATTTTCTTTGTCAGGTTTTAGCTATCTAAGCTGTTAGTACTTCTTGTACAAAATAAATGGGAATACCTTCCCACACCGAGGGATTCATGTTAAATTAACCGCTGTCTGTAAACTTAGCTCTTTCCACCGTGGGAACTCTATTGCCCTATCTAACTGTCATCACGGTTCTAGAAATTTTCCACTCAACATATGCTTCAAACCGTAATAAACTGTGCTCAATACCGTCAAATTGCTGGAACTTCAAGTTAAACAAAACTAATAACTGCAACCCATAAACTTTCCAACGCAATACATATTCAAGTTCAAATTTTACCAAGTGTTCATCATATCTGCAATGATTTTCTCTTGTTCTACGAACTCACATACACTGCAATAGTGAACATTTTCAACTTATCAGCAAACTATCAGTGCTTCGAATCCGCGTGTGCTAATCTCAACCGCGCCGGGTACGCGAGAGCAATAAATCTGGCCAGGACTTTATCCTCAAGTTCCTAACACCATTTCCTAAAATACCTTTTACTCACCAAATTAAATTTAACTATTGGGTTCTTTTTTTTTCTACAAGACTTAGCCCAAAGAGGCTCCCTCCCATCTTGTCGGATTTATCACGTATTCACTCTGTTTCAACTTGTGGCTAGTCCACATTTTAATTGTTCTTCCCTTCTAAAATTAGGGAATTGTACTTTTTCTAATAATGAAAGAGTTGTCTAATCTTTTTGCTCAAGGCTTCACAAAGGGTGACCTGCCCTATTAGAATTTATCAAATTGTTACCTTCTGCGTAAAATAGCGGTAAGTTCCGCTTGTAATTTTTTCTTATTTTCCTGTTACAATCAGGAATCCAATATATTTGTTCATAGCCTTTTCGATTGCCATAAAGGCATTCTAAAGGTGCTTGGATCGTACCTAATTAAACTTTCAATGTTAAAATGGCTTTACAATTGTCGTAACAAACTTCAAATTTCTTAATCGTAAGCACACTTTTTAAAATCTTTGTAAGATTTTAGTGCTTTATCAGGTTCGAAACTTGTACTCCATTCAATATAGTTTGTAAATTGTAAACCTCTTATTATTAGGTCTGAAACCTTGGCATTTTATAACCAACTAAATTGTTATTCTTAACTCAAAATAAAATCACAACCTAAGTATTGTTAATCAGTTCAAAAATTTATAATTTGTTAAATAAATCACTTGTTTTTCTTTTTGCTTTATCTTTCTCGCTAGAATCACGATTAGGCAGGACCTTCTCTTCCCTGATTCTTCCTCTAAGCTTAAGCTCTCAATACGAAAAAAGACAATCTCTCTAAAAAAGTCTTTATTACTTGTTGCATTTAAACTAAAACTTCAAGTAACAACATTTTCAAAGTTTCTCTTGGTTGTCATAGCCAATTCTAGCAAGCCATTAAGGCAAGTATAGCTAGCTCCACCAGCTTCCTACTTGTAGAGATTTTCTCTCTGACGTATGGTTTGTTTTCAAAATTTCAGTTTTGTTTGAGTTAGGTTTGAGGTCTTCCTCTGTTCTAAACTTTTAATCGGCATCCTGCTGGGTAAAAGCTTAGTTTTCCTTAAGTGCAACAATTGGTATTCATATAAGATTTTCACAAAAAACAGTAACAACATCGCTAAAATCACTAAAGATACTTTGTCTCTTCCCTCTCTGGGAGCATTCGGTTGGTTTGCCAGAGATCCAACATGGCCTGAAATAAAATTATTACTCCAAATTCAAATCTTTCTAGCATTCTTGAATGCATAATAAAATCTAACCCTTCTGAAGGGAAAGTTATTACATCCTTTCCTTTAGGCTTACTTTGTCTTGCCAGAGTACCACCCGTCCCCATAGTACCGGAATACCGGCTCGGGAGGGAAAGAGCAATCACCGAGCGCTTGCAGGCAACCTCAATTCCCGCTGCGCTCTCCGCTTGCCTTGAACAGGCCCCCACTAAAGTTAGGTCCCTCCTTGGTTTAGCACTGCGAAATTTTTCTTTATATAAACATTTGTTTAAAACCTAGTGTTGGACTCTCTTTCTATCTACCAATACTTGTCTCTACGCCGAAACCCACCTCCTTTTCTCTCTTATCATCTTCCCTTAGGTAGTGTTAATCCTCAGCAAAAAGCTACCAAGGGTGACAGTTTAACAGGGGATAGGCGAGGTGCTGCGCGGAGGGAGAGTAAGGATGAAACATTTTGTACAACTACACCGCTCGGCGTTGACCGTGTTTTATAGCACAAATTTAGGTTTTACTCGCTAACCGTTGGAGATACACGAAAAGTAATAAGGACCTTTCGGATAGAAAAATACATTTTAAACCTCGTATATGCCATCAAAAGTTTTCTATTTCTTAGCGTTCTCTCTTTATTTGAAATGGAAATATGAAATTTTGAAACCAAAGCGTGTAATGACGTCACTAAAATGGTCGCAATCTTTAAATAGTGCAAAGTATCGAAATCAAAAGTAGCCTATATGTTAACCAGGTAAATAAGCTACATCCATGCACAAATTTCATGCATATCAGACCAGAGGTTCTTGCGTGATTAAATAATACACAGACACACAAACGCACACGATCTCATTTTTATATATTAGTATAGATTTATTTATATATTTTTTAAATTATTTATATCAGTTAAACTTATGACATTTACAAAAAAAGAAAAAGAAAAAAGCATAACTTTCATTACCGACGGTTGTCCCTGAGACCTAGCCGATCGCTATGACCCTGTGTTGTAGCAATGCAGTAAACACACGTGGCGCTCTAATCTTGTTGGTATGAATTACTCACAGTCTAATGTAATAGGAGCACTGTATGAATATTGCAGCCCAGTATATTCATCATCGGAGGCAAGGAGAACACAGGCAATCTAATTAGCACCAACTGAAGCAGCCCGTTTTGAACTGGTTACATTTTAATTAAATGCAGGATGCTAATTTCTCCGTAGTGCTCTGTGTACGTTTAGTAACCTGTTTCCAAAATGCTCTTCGGTGCTCCACAGCTTGACTCCTGGCGGGTAAGAAAAATATCATGATACCATTTCATATAAAACAAACAATCCAGCCTTTTGTATGGAGACATACAACGGACTCTAGGGAATACTTTATTGACAGTTTCAAATCGTATATACTAGGTATTAAAATAATTGGGAAGAAATTTCACCTTTTACTAAAACTGAAATATCTTAACAAGTACTGCTCGGGTCAAAGCTCTGTGAACTTGCGGGATGAGGTGAAGTGGCAGGCGGGAAGAGAAGGACCTGTAAACAGCCCGCTGTATTATGTGGAATTCATGTCGACCCTAATATTGCTATCATAGGACCGTTGCTCAAACCACTGTGATGTTGCAAATGGGTGTGTGAGTCACCGACCAATTTATTTGGTTCTCTTACTACGCACGGACCGGGAACCCTCATCACTCGCCACCATCACTCCTCATAGTCCACGATCAACATTTCTCTCAGGTTCACGGAGCTTGGACCCAAGCAGTAATTGTGCTAAGACATCGTTTGTTGGCTTGAGACATAATGCACGTTACGCATTATTCATTGAGCCTAGCTTATTTGATTCTGTCATCTGCGTATCAAGATTGCGAGTATATCATTGCGCCAAGGTCACACTTCACCTTTTACTAAAACTGAAAGGGGCGTGAAGGGGCAGTGGTTAAATTGCTTGCCTCTCACCAAGGCCGACCGCGTTCGATTCTCGGTTACGGTAATCGCACAAATTCTATACACACCCCACTACACAGGGCTATACGACCACGATGTCGCAGCCCCTAAAAAGCAACAACAACAATTTTCACGGCTAATGTTGTGTGAGAGTATCGGAGTGAAATATCAGGTCCAGTGGTTCGGATTTTGACGTGAAAAATTGAGGTGTAAGGACCACAAATAACTTTTTATTTTTAAGTATTGGCAAGAGCTATTTAAGTACTTTGTTGTTGCTATAGAGAAGTTGTTAAAAAAGAAGATTGTAAACAGAAAAAAAAAGAGTTGATGATATAAATAATAGTGGTACTAGTTCAGTGTCGACGGTTAAAGAGGTTTCGTGAGTCATGATCGCCAGATACCGACAGTAGTGGCTACGCTGGCTAAAGCGCAGCGTTAGGTCATGGGGCCAAGCTCTCTGCTAACTCCGTAGACGCGTGGGTTCGAGCCCCACCGTCGGCCGTCCTTGAAATGGTTTTCCGTGGTTTCCCCATTTTCAACACCAGACAAATGCTGGGACGGTACCTTCTGACAGGCCACGGCCGCTTCCTTCCACATCCTTGCCCAGTTTCATTCCTCTTCACCCATTCCGTCTCTCATACCGACGCGCAGGTCACCCATGGGCGTCGATTAGAAAGACCTGCACTTGGCCTCTCAAAAAAAAAAAAAAAAAAAAAAAAAAAAAAACATCGCGAGATTAACGGTCACGTAAAACTATAAAGTTCTTTCCTTTTAATACTGAAATGCTTTAACAAATAATGGAAACATTGATGTTTATCAGTCGGTCAACACGATCATTTACTAAGGCAACACTGACAATGCCTTCAAAGATCATAATCAACAAGTAACTGTGCTATGACGACGTTTGTTGGCTTTGACACTGCACGTTACGATTATCCATTGAGCCCCAAATTACTTGATTCAGTCATCCATGTATTAAAATAATTGTGAATATTTCTTTCGCCAAGGACATTCTTCTTTAGGGAGGAGTGAGTCAAATGTTCTGGAACACGCATGCGCCAAGGCGCCAGTTGGCCTGCCCAATGCGACTTGCAAGCGCTGGCTGGCATTTTGTTTCTTCATTCGTTCTTAGAACTCAGCAATTTTTCTAGGTTTATGCCGTGTCTTGTGTGGGGTTGGCTCATCAGCGGGCTCCTTGTGTCCGTGCCTGGACCTCCACAGGAGTAGCAAACTGCGCACTACCTCCCTTTTTATGAAGCGCTCCTGCACCTCTTTACTGCGAGAACTAAAAGCTGAAGCAGCTTTAACCTCCCTATGAAGGCTTCCAAAAATGTGGAATATTGGCTTTCACGACTAGTGAATTAAAACTCAGTAATTTTTCTAGATTTATGCCATGTCTTGTGTGAGGTTTCGCCTGGGAACACCAAGCTGGCTCATCAGCGGGCTCTTGGTGTCCGTGCCACTTAAGACACGGCATAAACCTAGAAAAATTGCTGAGTTTTAATTCACTGGCCGTTCTTAGCGATTGTGTGTGATCACAGAATGATGATTCAAATGACGAGTTGGAGGCGAACCTCAATTACAGATGTTACAAAAATGAAAGGCGATGGTAACTATCTGTTCAGGTCATTAGCATAAATGAATGCGAACAGCAAATGTTGAGTGAAAAGAAGTGGTTTAAGATAGGTGAATGAATGCTGCGGAGCAGCAGCACGGGTGTTCTTCTGTGAGTCCGGGAATGTTCTCCGCAGTGCCAACATGCGTCTGCGAGAGCTAGCTACAGAAGTTACGTTGGCAGTACGACTGCCGCTTGCAACATATTAGCCTTTCACGAATTGATTGCCGGCGGTCGAGATGGTAACTATTCTTTGTTTACTTGTGTCACACGTCAGCCTCCTTCGTTGACAGGTACAGTTGCATGAGTAGGATATGACTCAGCTCAAGTAGCCTCTGTCATCGCTTAACTGTCCGTGGTGACATGAGCTCCTATGACGCGCAATGCTGCTTGACTTATGTGCAGCATGCATTCTGTCATCACTGTGTTCCCTAATAACAAGCAAACAGTAAACTTTGTACTCACCCCAGCCATTCATAACAGATGCTGGAAGTGCTGATGACACATAAGCTCGCTAATTGCAATACACACTGACGATTTCGACAGGCTACAGCACACACGTATGGGATTCACCCTGTCAAGGTACCAACTAAACCGATGACGCAACCACTCACAGCTGCACGTAACCACTGCGGAGAACATTCTCGGGCGCCCTGTAGTATAGTAGTGCAGTAAACCTGCCTAAAGCGAAACGCAATTGTTCCGGATTTATTTTTCTGTTTTCACAGATTTCCGTTTAGCAAAGGGTTGAGTGTTAATAAGACAAAATGCACTACGAAGAAAACAAGTAGTTCTGTGAAGAACTATACAGCCTATTTTCATATATCCTGCTAATGTTAATTGCCTCTATCAACATACACAATTTCAGTTTAATTGCTGTAACAGATTCGTAGATATTGAGAACCGTCTAAATATTTCAGATGGTCGCCAGGTTGGATTTTTATTTTTGTACTATTACATTAAGATTATTGTGTACGTGTGGTATTCAAACTTCAATCGCATTATTAGAACACAAGAAGTAAAAACGAGATTTTAAAATTACGCACAGCAGCCATCTTGTGATTATGCAAACAATTGAAATAATTTAGATGCCAGTGGATCAACATTTGTATAAGCATTTAACGTGCAACGTTTAACGGCACTCGGATAGTTAATTCGCGAGAAACGTCCATTTAAATATTTATACTTCACGTCGCCGCCATGTTGGATTTGTGCTCACCAGATTACTGAAAATCCTATAGGTGAACATATGTTCATAGTCTCTATGAACATAAACAATTCAGTTTGATTGCTGTAAAATATTCATAGATATTGAGAACCGTCTAAATATTTCGGAAGCTCGCCATTTAGGATTGTTATATGTATAGGCCATAGAGTTATGTTCCATTCAAGGACAATTATTGCCTAGGTTCATTATTCAAACTTTCACTTCGATCGCATGATTACGACACAAGATATAAAAACTCAATTTTAAAATTTCGCACAGCCGCCATCTTGAGGTTATGTAAACAATTGAATTAAATTAGATGGCAGTGCATTACAATCTGCAAAATCATTTACTGTACCACATTTCACTGCGCTCAGAGATTTAAATCACGAGAAAAGTCTATTAAAATATTTCAAATTCGCTTGGTCACCATGTTCGTTTTGTACTTTACAGGTTTATGAAATATACATAGGTAAACTTGTATCAGTACCCTTTATCACCGTACAAAATTGCAGGATGATATCTGTAATAGTTTCGGAGAAATAGAATGTCAGTGAAATATTTCGCACAGCCGCCATTTTGAGGTTATGTAAATAATTGAACTAAATTAGACTCCAGTGCATTTCGATGTGTATAAACATTTGCTGTACCATGTTTCATTACATTTGGATAGTTAAATCGCGAGAAAAGTCTATTTAAAAGTCTCAACTTCGCTTGGCCGCCATGTTGGTTTTGTAGTCACCAGGTTTTTGAAAGTCGCATAGGTGAACTTCTAATAGTGCCCTTTATCACCGTAAACAATTTCAGGGCGATATTGGTAATAGTTTCGGAGATATTGAATGCTAGTGAAATAATTCGCACAGCCGCCATGTTGGATTGGTGAGACGTAACAAAATTTGAAGGGCACGGTCGAGGTCGCCGGGAATAGTGCTATGAACTTACCAAGTTTCATTGAAATCTCTACAGCTGTTTAGATTTTATTAGGGACAAACACACACACATCACACACACACACACGCACACGCACACACACACGGACAAATGGTGATCTCATAAGCCTATTTTTTCAAAATTGAAAATAGGCTAAAAAGATACAGTCATTCTGAGGGACTAGGCTTTATGTCATTTCAAATGACGCAAGCTGCAAATGCTACACATGTTAGAAAGGCTATGGGAATGGAGAGCGGGAGGTGCAATCTGCTGCATGACGTCACGCAATCGCCGTCTCCGTATCGCATAACGCCAGACCCCAGGAGTAAACTCAGACTCAACAGACTCCATTGCCCTTTAACTTAGGCTTCCCGCGCGGGGAACGGAGAGCGGGAGGTGCACTCTGTTGCATGACGTCACGCACTCGCCGTCTCCGTATTGCATAACGCCAGACCCCAGGAGTAAACTCAGACTCGATGCATATGCACTGAACAACATGATGACGTCATACACGCCGTAACCGTAACGCATAACGGTAGACCAAAGTATAACGATGAAGTCGACAAGATCATTTGAAATGATAATAGCCTACTGTATTATCGTATAGGATTGTAATATAATAATAATAATAATATCGTATGGCCTCGGTGCCGGGTGCAAATTTGTTATTTGACACCCAAAGCGTAGCTTTGTAACGATTCGATCCCATACCTGTTAGATATAAAGGGTTATTCATTCATTTATTATCATATTTATTATTCTTATTAATTAGTACATCGATGAGATGATTTTTATATCAGATACTTGTAAGCGGTTTTTATTATTATAGTCAGAAAGATTTTTATTAATATTTATTTGTAAAGAGACGAAGTATTGTATATTGCAACAAGATTGCCAATAAGGACCAACCCTATGTGTCACATTAGTGAACGACGTAGTAGTTATTTCACAACGGCAGGTACCCATTGTCCCGGGATCTTAAAAACCCCAGAATGACGCAGTATCGTTTCACCACGGCTAAGAGTCATTGTCTCGGGATGCTAAAACCCCATGTGTAATCATCACGGGTTTGACCATCTAGTTCCTTCTGGAAGGAATAGAAGCTTGATATTTCACCTTATTGTGAAAGAATCACGCCATTTCTACTGTAGGTACGCTGCTAAATATTGCAAGTTGTGATGCAATTAGCCCTCGTGAGTGAATGAACACTGAAGAGAGGGAAGCTTACTAGGGTGGGAGACAGTCGAAGACCACGTGATCAGGAAGCTATTAGTACCTGCGCCCTCGACAAGACATTCATTCATCAACAGCTCTCAATGAAGGGAGGAAGTGATAACCTGGCTTCCTGGTATAGCATCGAACTGAGTGTACAGATTCGACACTGAACGATGTCTTGCCAATATCCATATCAGCCTATAGTGGATTATATCCCTACTCAACGGTCTTAACACAGATGGCAACGTAATTGATTATGGTATACCATATCTACTGAGATATCACAACATTTTCAACTTGAAACGGAACATCGAGGTCATCTTGAACACTTTTTTATGATGATACTTCAAATGGGTGAGCAAACAATTAAATATCCGACGTCTCTGTAATATGTAACTTCTAGATTAATATTCAATTCAAATGTTTATTTTCTTTTAAATTAATTGCCGCATTGAGTAATTTTAAATTCAATTGTGTGACTATCACTATTCTGTTTTATTAATATTTTGTTTCTGCATTTACTAAATTCATTTTCTTTAACGTAATGCCTATTTCTTTCATAGTGGTTAGTAAATACTATAGGCAAATCAATCATACTCCTTAAATAAGTACTGAATGGTTAGTCAACTAAGTTACACTACAGCCCGGGTAAGTGGTCTCGAACTCTACTGCTGACTGCCGAGGATTAATTAATACATTTCGATTCACTGTCTTAAATAGGAATCTGGCGCTCAACAACTTATTATATCCTATTACACTATCAAAGGTAAGTGCACACCACAGTGTATATTTATTCTTATCATGTTTGTTTAATTGAACCATTACAGTTGTCACCATAGATAAGGACTTTTAAATAAATGTTACATTTGGCCCCCAACGTGGGGCGCTAAATGTAACATTTTTAAATAGCCTTTCATAGTGGTTAGTAAATACTATAGGCAAATCAATCATACTCCTTAAATAAGTACTGAATGGTTAGTCAACTCAGTTACGTCACGACCAGGGGTAAGTTGTCTCGAACTCTACTGCTGACTGCCGAGGATATATTTATAAATTTTGGTTCTATATCTTAAATATTGAACCTGGCGCCCTAATTATATCCTATTATACTATCACAGGTAAGGTCACACCACAGTGTATTTATTTATTCTTATCATGTTTGTTTAATTGAACCATTACAATTAACACCACAGCGAAAGACTATTTAAAAATGTTACAGCTTGCATGTCGAATTTCGTTGTACCTTGAAGCACTATGAATGTCAAGGAGGTTAGATATCTAAGCTCCTTGAACATTATAGCGCATTCTATGGGTAGTAGAAAAATGAGGAACTTTGTGTTGGCGGAAACTCTCGAGATTAATCTTGCCATTATGAACCCGGCCTACTGAATTCAAATGGGTTCTTTGACATGCCAACATCGTATGACATGGTGTCGTAATTTTTGCTGCCTTTCAAAAATCACTTACCACGGCCAGGAGTGAACCTGCAAACTTGGGGTTGGTAGACCGACACGTTGACCACTCACCCACCGTGGCAAGCAGGATTATAATGAAATAATAATTTAAAATAAAATAGGTCTGAAAATAAAAAAGGAAATAAGTTCACAGGTATTACACTATATTTTCAACTTACGTAGGCCTACATATATTTCAGTTTCTCTGCTCGTTTCTTTGTTTCCACATATCTTTCAAAGTGCATTGTCGTGACATCTTTACAAGAGAACGTTGTATGATCTCCTTTGCATCCTGCCTCCATTAACTCCAGAAGTTCTGGAACATTCTTGGAAGCTGCAAATTCCTGAAGGTCACTCACAACAGATAGTACTTCTCCAAATGTGTGAATTTTTTAGCTCCATTTCGTCGTCGTCGTCGTCGTCGTCGTCGTCGTCCATTTCTTCTATGACTTCGCACCTGCTGTTTTCGGCAACAATATCAGCTGCACTTTGAATGTCTTCATTCGTTAATGTTTCCTAGAACTTTGGTGCAAGTACAGTCACGCTCAAAATTTAGTACTGTACATAGCTTTGTATTATGGATAAGATAATCCGTCTTAGTCAGATTATTTACGCCTACAGTTCCGGTATTTCTTTCCGTTTCCACGTTAGGCAGTTTTCCGGTTTACAGCGTCATTTTACATAGGAAATACCTGCGTTCCGAACCTTGTTCCGTTTGTCCAAGTTTCCGGCATATAGACCTAAAGGATCCGGTTTAGGCAGGTTTTACTGTAATATGCGCAAGAGTTTGTGGGGTTTCCTCATACATTAAGAGGTATCTGTTCCCTTACGAACACGTTTTCCAGATCATTATTATCTACTTTTTAAAAGAATAGGCATTTTTGACACGGAACCTTTGACGTTTTTAGCCTATTTTCATTTATGAGAAAAAGAAAAGGCTTATGAGATCACCTTTTGTCCGTGTGTCTGTCTGTGTGTGTGTGATTCGTGTGTGTGTCCCCACCTAATAAATTCTAAACGGCTGGAGCGATTTCAATGAAACACGGTAAGTTCATAACACAATTCCGGACGACCTCGACCGTGCCCTTCAAATTTTGTTACGTCCCACCAATACAACATGGCGGCTGTGCGAAATATTTCACCTGCATTCAATATATCCGAAACTATTTCCCGTATCACCCTGAAATCTTGTACGAAGATAAAGGGTACTGCTGGAAGTTCATCTATGAGACTTTGAAAAACCGGTAACTACAAAACTAACATGGCGGCCAAGTGAATTTGAAAGTTTTAAATAGACTTTTCTTGCGATTTAATAATCCAAACGCAATTAAACTTGGTAAGCAAATGTTAATACATATTGTCATGCACTGGTATTTAATTTAGTTCAATTGTTTACATAACCTAAAGATGGCGGCTGTGCGAATTTTAAAATTAAGATTTTATATCTTCAGTCGTAATCATGCGATCGAAGTGACAGTTTGAATAAATAACCTATGCAATAATTTTCCTTTAATGCTGCATGACTCTAATGGCCTATACATATAACAATCCAACATGGCGACCATCCGAAATATTTAGACGGATCACAATATCTAAGAATCTATTACAGCAATCAAACTGCTTGCCACGGTGGGTGAGTGGTTATAGTGTCGGACTACCAACCCCAAGATTGCAGGTTCGCTCCTGACCATGGTAAGTGATTTTTGAAAGGCGACAAAAATCACGACACTCATGTCATACGTTGTTGGCATGTTAAAGAACCCATTTGAATTCAGTAGGCCGTGTTCAATGGCAAAATTAATCTCGGGATTTTCTGCCAACACAAAGTTCCTCCATTCTCTACTTGAAAGCGCTGTAATGTCACGGAGTTTAGATATCTAACCTCCTTGACTTTCATAGCGTTCAAGGAAACGACGAAATTCTACATGCAAGCTACCCTCTGGGTGTCAATTAACAAAGCTTGCACCAGGCACCCGAGGCCATACGATATTATTATTATTATTAGCAATCAAACTGAATTTTTTAATTTTCATAGGGGCTATGAACATAAGTAAAAATGTAGACTTTCACGACCGGCGTTGAAATAGGAATCTCTGTTTCGCGGGCTTATAGGTCGTGTTCCAAGGACATTTTGTCGTCCTGACGTTTCGCTGAATACTGCGTTCAGCATGTTCACAGGTTACATAAAGCGAGGTAAAACAAGTAAACAGAAGATATATAAATAGTCAACAACCCACACATAGAGGCTACCATAGCAACGGCGTACCACATAAAAGTAATGCATCAAGGACAGGGCTGCTCGTCTGTTGCATCTTCTCGTCTACGACGGTCAATAAGGGCAGGCTTGAGGGGATTAAGGACTGGAAGCCAAGCTCTGTTCACACGTTCTGCTTCCTCCTTAAGATTGAAGCTGTTAGTATGCTTCAGGATTTCAATGGCCTCCCTTTGTAGCCTGGCATGATAAGACACCGTGGTGGACAGAACTTCGGTGTCTCCATATCTTATATCGTGACCTGCAAGTAGCGAGTGTGCTGCTACAGTGGATTTATCTGTTTGTCCCAGCCGGCTGTGTCGTTCGTGCTCCTTGAGGCGAGTGGCAATACTTCTTTTCGTTGTTCCAATATATACTTGGCCACAATCACACGGGATTTTATAAACCCCTGCCGCGGTATGAAGATGTCGCTTATCTTTAGCGGACCTAAACATGTCCTTAATTTTTCGTGTAGGCCTGTATATGGTCTTTATATCATGGGACTCGAGTAGCCTCCCTATTCTGTCCGTGACCTTTTTTATATATGGAAGAAAAGCTCTAGCCAGGGGCTGCTTGTCTCCAATTACCCTTGTAGTTGGACGTCTCGGATGGAGTGCTCGCTGGATATCTTTCTGGCTGTACCCATTCGCGCGTAAGGCCTCGTTGAGGTGTTCAATTTCTTGTTTTAGGCACTGTTTTTCACAAATTCTTTTAGCGCAGTATATGTACATAAGACGTCCAACCACCACCCACGACAGAAATACGGAGTTATAAAAACACTGGCTGACCGCGCTAAAAGAATTTGTGAAAAACAGTGCCTAAAACAAGAAATTGAACACCTCAACGAGGCCTTACGCGCGAATGGGTACAGCCAGAAAGATATCCAGCGAGCACTCCATCCGAGACGTCCAACTACAAGGGTAATTGGAGACAAGCAGCCCCTGGCTAGAGCTTTTCTTCCATATATAAAAAAGGTCACGGACAGAATAGGGAGGCTACTCGAGTCCCATGATATAAAGACCATATACAGGCCTACACGAAAAATTAAGGACATGTTTAGGTCCGCTAAAGATAAGCGACGTCTTTATACCGCGGCAGGGGTTTATAAAATCCCGTGTGATTGTGGCCAAGTATATATTGGAACAACGAAAAGAAGTATTGCCACTCGCCTCAAGGAGCACGAACGACACAGCCGGCTGGTACAAACAGATAAATCCACTGTAGCAGCACACTCGCTACTTGCAGGTCACGATATAAGATATGGAGACACCGAAGTTCTGTCCACCACGGTGTCTTATCATGCCAGGCTACAAAGGGAGGCCATTGAAATCCTGAAGCATACTAACAGCTTCAATCTTAAGGAGGAAGCAGAACGTGTGAACAGAGCTTGGCTTCCAGTCCTTAATCCCCTCAAGCCTGCCCTTATTGACCGTCGTAGACGAGAAGATGCAACAGACGAGCAGCCCTGTCCTTGATGCATTACTTTTATGTGGTACGCCGTTGCTATGGTAGCCTCTATGTGTGGGTTGTTGACTATTTATATATCTTCTGTTTACTTGTTTTACCTCGCTTTATGTAACCTGTGAACATGCTGAACGCAGTATTCAGCGAAACGTCAGGACGACAAAATGTCCTTGGAACACGACCTATAAGCCCGCGAAACAGAGATTGCTATGAACATAAGTTCACCTATAGGACTTTCAATAACCTGGTGATCACAAATCCAACATGGCGGCGACGCGAAGTATAACGTTTCTCGCAATTTAACCATCCGAGTGCAATGACACTTGGTACAGTACATACTTATGCAAATGTTAATCCACTAGCGTCTAATTTATTTCAATTGTTTCCATAACCACAAGATGACAGCTGTGCGAAATTTTGAAATCTCGTTTTTACTTCTTGTATCCTAATCATGCGATTAAAGTTTGAATACTACACGTACACAATAATCTTCATGTAACAGTACTAACTCTAAGACCTACATATATAAAAATCCAACATGGCGTCCATCCGCAATTTAGTCAGTTCTCAATATCTACGAATCTATTACAGCAATCAAAATCAAATTCTGTGTGTTGATAGTGGCAATTAACATACGTAGCTTATATGAAAATAGGCTGTATAGTTCTTCACGGAACTACTTGTTTATTTTTATTTTAGTATGCATTGTTAATACAAACGGATTTCTTACGTTAGAAAATTTCTTGAAAATATTTCGAACGATATTATATGGTTTAAATCGGCTTTGTAGATAAGGCGTTAGAAGTTTTTTACAATAACACTCACACTTGAAGACTCTCTGTGACATTCACTCAACGAAAACTTTCGAGCGACATAATGATAATGATTTAAATCGGACTAGAGGATTTCTAGAAATAAGCGTTAACGAATGAAATCTTGGACTTTTACATAAGTTGTTGTTGTTGATTATTTAGGGGCTTTGCGACATTGTGGTCATGCAGCCCCATGTACTTGTCTGTGTGTAGAATTTGTATGATAACCTGTATCACTATGATGTCTGTACTAGTACGTGCATATTTTTAATTGAGGTAAGATTTGGGTAGGAAGTGGCCGTGGTCTTCCTAACTGGCATTTGACTGGAGTAGAAATGGGAAACCACAGAAATCCATTTCCAGGATGACTGAGGTAGGAAAATAACCCACCTCTTCTCAGTTCTGCCTCACGATGCTGACTGTACCCTGTTCTAGCCCTCAGATGAAAATCCACAGCCTGCTTCCAGTCGACCGACCGGGTCAGGGAATGGAATGAATGAACCCCCATCTAGCGGCGAGGATATGAACTGTGCCGGCTGCCGAAGCCTGTCGCACTCCTCTGAGTCAATGGTTAAATGAATGACAGATCAAATTAAATTACAGTGGAGAGTGTTGCTGGAACGACATTTTGTGACAGGGAAAACCGGAGTACCCGGAGAAAAACCTGTCTGCCTTCGCTTTGTCCAGCACAAATCTCACATGAAGTGACCGGGATTTGAGCCACGGACCCAGCGGTCAGAGGCCGGCGTGCTGCCGCCTAACCACGGAGGCTCGCTAGCCCTCAGATTACAAGTAAATTTCTCGGTAGAGCCGGGAATCGAATCTGGACCTCCGGAGTGACGGCCAAGAATGTAAACTTGATATTTTCAGGGTATCATGTGACCAACAGAAATTGAGAGGCCTGCAAATCCTAGACATAGGGGCTCTCCACGGCCCAGCTATAAGTCCAAAAACAATTGGTCAAAAAAGAAGAAATATGGGCCTACAATAAGAAACGGTTGAAGGTCGCTATTCTGCTTGGTTGCTCGAGGGGGCGTGGCTGTGGCCGCTATGAGTGTAGCGACAGTTCCTTACCCCACCAGTGCCTGTCGAACGCAATACAACTTATAGTTGAGGCTTGGCTGCCGATCGCGGTAAAATTGCCACAAGGTTGAACGATAGCGAGACGTGGCGCCCGATGGGATAGGAGAAGTTGATCGGAAGTGGGGAGGAAGCGGTTAGCGTGCAGGAAACAGTCCTGAGGGAACAGTGTGTCTTTAGACATGGTGCGTGGTGGAAAGTCCCGAGGTGGCAGCCCTCTTAAGCTGCACCTCAAGAGGGTGTTATCGGGCAGTGGTGGGTCGAGCAGTCAACCCGTGAGTCCAACCACCCCTCAGCGATACTCCATTGGCCATTCCTCCAGCCTGGACTCGCTGCGCCGTTCGCCACGACCTCAGTAAGTCACAACTTTCAGAACTTTCGGCATTATGCTTCTTTCGAATGCCATAGATGTCTAATAATGCTATGTACAGTAGTAGCCATTCTACGTCTGGAGATGGCGACTTATTTTAAGCATAGGCGTAAATTCATCATTTCATTGGGGGAGAGGGTGGCAGAGATTACCAGGGGGCTTGGGGGGATGGAATACTCCCCCATCATCAGGGGGGGGGGGGGGGGGGCTGGCTGCGTGGCTCAGCGGTAGCGTTGTCGCCTGCTGTGCTCAAGATTGCAGGATCGAATCCTGGCGCAGTCAGCTGGTATTTGAGGGTGCGCAAATGCGAGGGAGCCGCGTCAGTAGATAAAGATAAAGATCCCATTAGGGGAAAATTTCCGGCATCCCGGCGTCTCTAAAAGCCGCAGTAGTTAAAAGGGACGTGAAACTAATAACATTATTATTATGATCATGGGGGAGGGGGTAGGTCCGAAAGTTAAAAAAAAAAGCATTAATGGTAGATTTGAAAGAGACATTTACATTTGAGAGACATTTACAACCACAAAGGGTAACGCTGATTAGGAGCCGAACATGCGATAAAATATTCTAAAAGTACTGCAATTAGCCAAAATAGATTTTCTAATGATGAAAAATAATCTGCAAATGATTTAGCAATATAGCCTATGTTTACTCCTTTGAAGAACAAGACAAGTCCAAAAAATTAAATTGCAAAACAAAAACAAACAAAAAAAAACACCAGTATAGCTTCATTTGTGCTGAATTAAATAAAAATTGCTTTTTGACCTAATATTGTCTCACTGACAGCTTTACCTTGCACATAAAGGGAATATATATTTATGGGCGAGGGGTATCAAAAATTAAAAAGAAATAGTATTTGGACTAGTCTGGTTTTTGCTGAAATCTTAGTTGAATACAAAATGAATAATATTTTAATCCTTAAATATGATTATGTATTATGTAAAACCTAATCAAGTACAAATCATTATTGAATGCCAAACATTCCAGGTAATTAATTATCTTGAAAAAGCATAGGACTTTTCTTATTTTTGTAGAATCCCCAATATTTCACACTCGTAAATAACCCGACCTGTCTGGAGACAGCAATAATATCTATACATAGAGCTGGCCTTGAAGAGGAAGATGTACATATTTACCTCAAAAAGTCATTTTTTTGGGCATTTGTCTGGTTTTTGGAATAAACCCTTTCTATAGTAAAATTCCAGCAGTGTCCACCATTATACGCCTGAATTATCGTCAAATACAGCATTGCCAACGCCACGCATACGGTACTACTCAGCTACTGCGTAAACCTCTACCACGTACTGTAATTAATGAGTGTAATGTTTCGCTGCCCAGTAATTAATGTGTGCAATGTTTGATCGCACCACTGTAATTAATGTTTTTTGTTAGAGTGAAATTCTTAAATCCAGACCAATGGGTTTTGCCTAGCCCAATATTTACCAGATAGCGTGGGCCGATACAGTATACAGTATATACCCCTGGTTTAACGGCTTCGGTGGCGTAGTCGGTAGTATGCTGGGCTTCTATGACCAAGATCGCGGGTTCAAACCCGGCCGAAGTCGTCGGAATTTTTAAGAGCGTTAAAATCCTTCAGTATGCCTTCCTTCGGAGGGGAAGTAAAGTCGGCGGTCCCATGTCATAGATTTATGGCGTGTAAAAGAACCTTCCACTAATTGAACTTGTGTGAAGCTAAATTTGCAGGTTAAATTTCGTTGAAACGCTCTATCGAAGTTCCAACGTGTCAGTGACATCTGATAGTGAAAGTTGGAACTAATTGAACGGAAATTGTAGCTCACCCCATGGGTGTCCGCATTGAATCAGCTACAGCCTCTGGCGAGCCGAATATGTCCTCGGACACAACCGGCACTAAAAGCCATACGCTAAATGAAATAAATAAAACCCTAATTTTTGCACGCACGCACAGTGGGAGTACTCACGCATCAATAATCTTCACCCAGACCAGAACTGTGTTGTATTTTGTATCCCACATGTTGTGATGGTCCCAATTTGTGACCAGAATGATATAATTTTATATATTTTATTATTAATCTATATATATAAAGCACAATGTTTGTCTGTCTGTTTGTCTGTTATGTATACAAATCTACACCGTTTCACCGATCTGAACCAAAATTTGTATACTTACCCTTTGGAACCCTGCGGGTAACCCTGTCAACTTTAAATTTCGGACAGACCACCCCATTCCCTGCATTTAGGCCCTTTTTCAAAAATCTACACCGTTTCACCGAACTGAACCAAAATTTGTATTCTTACCCTTTAGAACCTTACGGCTAACACTGTCCACTTAAAATTTCGGACAGACCACCCCATTCCCTGCATTTAGGCCCTTTGGTCCAAATCTACACTGTTTCACCGATCAGAACAAAAATTCGTATTATTACCATTTGGTACCCTGCGAGTAACACTATCTGCTTGAAATTGCGGATAGACCACTCCATTCCCTGCATTTAGCCCCTTTGGCCCAAATCTACATCGTTTCACCGATCTGAACCAAAATTTGTACACTTGCCCTTTGGAACCCTGCGAGTAACACTGTCTGCTTGAAATTGAGGACAGACCACTCCAATCTCTGCATTTAGGCCCTTTGTCCGATATCTACACCGTTTCACCAATCTCAACCAAAATTTGTATATTTACCCTTTGGAGCACTGCGACTAACACTGTCTGCTTGAAATTGCGGAGAGGCTACTCCATCCCCTGCATTTAGGCCCTTTCGCACAAATCTACACCGTTTCACCGATCTGAACCAAAATTTGTGTACTTACCCTTTGGAACCCTGCGGGTAACGCTGTCCACTTGAAATTTTGGACAGACCACCCATGCCCTGCATTTACGCCCTTTTTCACAAATCTACACCGTTTCACCGATCAGAATCAAAATTCGTATTCTTGCCCTTTGGTACCCTGCGAGTAACACTGTCTGCTTGAAATTGCGGACTCCATTCGCTGCATTCAGGCCCTTTGGCCCAAATCTACACCGTTTCACCGATCTCAACCAAAATTTGTATACTTACCCTTTGGAACCCTGCGGGTAACCCTGTCCACTTGAAATTTCGGACAGATCACCCCATTCCCTGCATTTAGGCCCTTTTTCACAAATCTACACCATTTCACCGATCTGAACCGATCTGCGAGTAACACTGTCCACTTACAATTTCGGACAGACCACCTCATTCCGAGCATTTAGGTCCTTTGGCACAAATCTACAGCGTTTCACCGATCAGAACTAACATTCGGATACTTACCCTTTGGTACCCTGCGAGTAATACTGTCTGCTTGAAATTGCGGACAGACCACTCCATTCCCTGCATTTAGACCCTTCGGCCCTAATCTACACCGTTTCACCGATCTCAACCAAAATTTGTATATTTACCCTTTGGAACACTGCGACTAATACTGTCTGCTTGAAATTGCGGAGAGGCCACTCCAACCCCTGCATTTAGGCCGTTTGACACAAATCTACACCGTTTCACTGATAACCAAAATTTGTATATTCACCCTTTGGAACACTGCGACTAACACTGTCTGCTTGAAATTACGGAGAGGCCACTCCAACCCCTGCATTTAGGCCGTTTGGCACAAATCTACACCGTTTCACCGATCTGACCCAAGTTTTACATTCTTACCCTTTGGAACCCGACAAGTAACACTGTTTACTTTAAATTTCGGACAGACCACACTATTCCCTGCTTTTTGGCCCTTTGGCACAAATCTACATCGTTCACCGATCGAAAACAAAACGTGTATACTAACCCTTTGGAACCCGATGAATAATACTGTCCACTTGAAATATCGGACAGACCACTCCATTCCCTGCATTTAGGCCCTTTGGCACATATCTACATCGTTTCACCGATCACAACCTAAATTTGTATACTTACCCTTTGGAACCCGACGAAACACTGTCCACTTAAAACTTTGGACAGACCACTCCATTCCCTGCATTTAGGCCCTTTGGCAAAAATCTACCCTGTTTCACCGATCTGAACCAAATTTTACATGCTTACCCTTTGGAACCCGACGTGTAACACTGTCTAAATGAAATTTCGGATAGACCATTCCATTTACGGCATTTAGGCTCTTTGGCAAAAATCAACATACTTTTACCCATCTCAACCAATCTTTATGTCAGTTACTTACCCTTTGGAACCCGACGAGTAACACTGTCTGCTTGAACTTTCGGACAGAGTACTCCATTCCCTGTATTTAGACACTTTGGCACAAATCTACACCGTTTCACTGATCTGAACCAAATTGCTTATAATTACCCTTTGGAACCCGACGAGTCGCACTGTCGACATGAAATTTCGGACAGACCAATCTATTCCATGCATTTAGGCCCTTTGGCACAAATATACACGGTTTCACCGATCTGAACCAAATTTTACATACTTACTCTTTGGAACCCGATTAGTAACACTGTCCACTTGAAATCTCTGACATACCACTCCATTCCCTGCATTTAGCTCAGGAATCCCTCGGGGTTGCCTGCTTCCTAACTCACCGGCCATGAGTCCTTGAGGGTGTACCAGAAGTGGTGGGGCTACTCACACCCTGCCTCTTTGAGGGCCTTGAGCAGAAGACAGGAGATATTATGAAAAGGAATAGAAGGCAGACCCCTCGAAGAATGAGGGCATCAGGAAAAATGAGACAACGGCCAATTAAGGTGGGACTCCCTAGCCCTCGGATACCCGAATACAATCGGGGTAGGAAGAAAACAAGAGTTGACCAAGGGAGGCCGACAGGAAAGGGAACTGAAAGGAGCCCGGTACCAGGAAGTAGAAGCGATGCCAGACTCAGCTGGGGTCCCGTGGTCGCGAACCCAGGTCCCACAAGTTGTGAGACCCTAGGGGGGGGGGGGGGAGTTGTGAGAATAGCTTGCTGATTCATCGCGAGGTGACATGAGAGGACTTTCCAGAGCCCGCCGTGTTATCTGCTGTCTATGCTGGTGCCAGCACAGGGCCGTTGCTCAAGCCATTGTAGTGTTGCGAAAGAGTGAGTCAATCTAAATACGGCGGTGAACCCCGACCGTGTGTCATCATATTTCGTCATCATCTGCGATCATCTCAGGTTCGTGCAGCTTGGACCCATATTCTTTGACGAGCAGTACGCCATAAGCTCTTTCACTAGACACATCGAGTATAGGCCTAAGCCAGAAAATAAGGTTGAGACTTTGGAAAACATTGAAGCTAGACATCTGAATTACCTATATCAGTTTTAAAATTACACCATGTTCGTTTAGTAGTTATTTTTTAATTACCTTATTATTATCATCTTAAGTGCAAATGACCTAGATGTTACGCGCATCATACCACTAATCACCGCCCCATAAAGTCTTTCTCGACTGTGGTTTTTAAAATATTTATTTTTTATTACAGTACAGTGTACATTATAAGTTGAAGTGTCAATTCAATACAGGTAGTAGTTTCCTTTATCATCCTCATCATAAGAGCAAATGACCTAGATGTTATGCCCATTACACCATTGATCACCACACACAATTAGTCTTCCTCGCCTGTGAATTTTGAAATATGTATTTCTATTACGGTAGTTTGTAAGTTTGACGTGTCAATTCAACAGTAGTTTTCATTATCATCCTTATCAAAACGGCAAATGACCTAGATATTACGCCCTCATTGTCTTTGGGGGCAAATGACCTAGATTTTAAGTCCATTATATTTCTAAGGATACTTTGAGACATTATCATCATTCCACCGGGCGAAGCCGGGTACTACTGCTAGTATTATTAATATTTTTTTAATTTTTCATTTTTACCTGTTATTAGTTACTAGCTGAAGTACTCGTGCTTCGCTACGCGTCATAAATAAATTAAAATGTGAAGGTGACAGTTAAAACAGGGGATAGGCGAGGTGCTGCGCAGAGGGAGATTAAGGATGGAACATTTTTTCCAACTACACCGTTCAGCGTTGACCGTGTTTTATAGCACCGTTGGAGATACCTTTCGGTAGAAAATGTAATTTTAGACCTCGCATATGCCATCAAAAGGGTGTAGTGACGTCACAAAAATGGTCGCCATCTTTAAATAGTGCAACGTATTGAAATCAAAAGTAGCCTATATGTTAACCAGGTAAATCAGCTACTTCCATGTTTTTGCCAATGGGCCTTGGTGTGTTCAAAATTGAACGTTTAAAATCCTCAAACATGTGTAATCCTATTCTCGCACACGTTCCCGGCTCTTTTCCGTGGCGTAGTCGGTAGCGCATTGGCGTGTGGAGTTAAAGGTTTCGAGTTCGAGTCAGAACTTCGTCAGGATTTTTTTTTACTGTTATTATTGTCTTTTGCATTCTAGTAACTATTGATTGTAGACAACCGCACATACGTAATATTTAATACGCATAAGCGTCAATCAAGACCTCCGACTTATCGAACCCGCTTATACGGCACTTGTGTGACGAAGAGTGTCCCGCGATGTTACTCACACGAGTTCCGTATCGAGTTTTGGATACAGACAGTTTAGCTTGATGGTAGAGCAGAGTGGAACAGCGGGACGGGCTCTTGTGTTTCTGCATTAGACTCGGCGCAGTGCACATGAACGTAGCGTCGCCGGCCACGCTGCATTTAAATTTTAACGAATAAAACTTACGACTCATTCAAGCTTCAAGGACGAATAATAATGATGCTAAAATATTGTAGCCTCCGTAGCGTAGCGGTCAGCATGGATAGCTGCTGCCCCGGAGGTCCTGGGTTCGATTCCCGGCTCTGCCACGAAATTTGAAAAGTGGTATGAGGACTGGAACGGGGCCTACTCAGCCTCGGGTGTTCCAAATGAGTAGAGGGGGTTCGATTCCCACCTCAGCCATCCTCGAAGTGGTTTTCCGTGGTTTCCCACTTCGTCTTCGGGCAAATGCCGGGATGGTACCTTCTTCAAGGCCACGGCCGCCTCCTTCCCTCTTCCTTGCCTATCCATCCTGACCATCCATTACCTTCCCTCATGAGGCCCCTGTTCGCTTTGCAGGTGAGGCCGCCTGGGCGAGGTGCCAATCCCACCTCACCAGTTGTATCCACTCAGATTATATGTTCCCAGCTCTAGGACACTGCCCGTAGAGGCGGTAGTGGTGAGTTCCCTCGCTGAGTCCGTGGGTTCCACCAACCTGAAGGGTAAACGACTAAGAAAAAAGAAAAAAGAAGAAGAAAATATTGTACATACCGGTAGCTCTAAAACCGAAGAGACCACAGCAAGTACATTATAGAAAACACAAAAGACAATAATAACAGTGAAAGAAAAGTCCTGACCTAGATCTGACTCGAACTTGAAAGCTAGCGACTACGCCACGGAAACGAGGCGGGAACGTGTGCGAGAATAGGACTACACAAGTTTGAGGATTGATTTTAAACGTTCAATTTTGAACACACTAAGGCCCACTGGCAAAAACGCTCGAACACGGCGAAAATATTTTCTTATGAAGAGCAAACCCTCCAAATTTGAACACTTTTCTAGAAAACTACTTGGCGACCTCTCCTTGTCAGTCTCCTTCCTTTGTCCGTCTCATTGCGTAGTGGCTAGCATTCTTGGCTGTCACCACAGAGACCCAGGTTTGATTCCCCGCTGTGCCAAGAAATTCAATGCTGGTCTGAGGACTGGGCTGGAACGGGGTATACTCAGCCTTGTGAGGCAAAACTGAGAGGAGGTGGGTACAATTTCTACCACAGCCATCCTGGTGGTTTCCCCACTTCTACTCCAGGCAAATGCCAGGATGGTTCCTAACTTAAGGCCACGGCCTGCATTACAAATACACACATTACTACAGACACCACAATAACACAGGTTATCATACAAATTTTACACACACGCAAGTACACGGGGCTAAATGACCACGATGTTGCAAAGCCCCTAAATAATCAACAATAGTGTGCTTCATCGGCGAGAATCGAGAGTGGATCTACCCAAAAACTCGTTATCGAAACAGACAAAGCAAACGGATGAGAAAATAATACAACGTGGAGGAAGAAAGTAATGATTGGTTTTACGACCCTTTTAACAACTACGGCTTTTAGAGACGCCGGGGTGCCGGAATTTACCACGAAGGAGATCTTTAACGTGCCAGTAAATCTACTGACACGGCCCCCTCGCATTTGCGCACCCTCAAATGCCAACTGGCTGCACCAGGATTTGATCCTTCAACCTTGGGCACAGCAGGCGGGAATGTTACCGCTGAGCCGCGCAGCCAGCCGTCGGGGAGGAGGAAAGTGAAAGAGATGTTGATACATTTATAGTTATTGTTTGATTCGTTAAATGGGTACCGGTAATTAAAAATGTTCTTTTTTAAACTGAGCCACCCAGGGTCTCCCTCGATTTACGCCTATGATTTTACGAGGCTCTACTTCTGATCGTCCACCTCGTGACACAGTGACAAGCATTCTTGACTGCCGCCCTAGAGGTCTGGGTTGAGTTCCCGGCTTTGTTTAGAAATGTAAATCTGATCTGAGGGCTGGAAATGGGGACACTCGGCCTTGTGACGCAATACTGAGGACAGGTGGGTTTTTGTCCGTGTCGTCCCATGAGTTCCGATTCCCATGAGTTCCGAGTCCCACCGGTTCCAAATTCTTTAGCGGATTAGTTATTACTGAAACTAATAAGGTCCATTGGTATCGCCAGCCGGGAGTGCGTTCTGCCCTCTTTAATTTGACTCCTCTAAAAGAGAGACAAAGAGGTGGGGGGGGGGGGGGGCAGAAGGGGGGGGGGGGACGACGACGACGACGCAAGGGACCAGTATCTCCCATAAGAAGCTTTCGCCTTGTCAGTATCTGTATCAGCATGTGGATTCGTCAAAATAATCAGTTTTGAGTTATATTACAAAGTTCTTAAAATAGTATCATTATGTCGCTTCGTCTTAGAACTGTTTTTATCTTATTTACAAGTCACTTAGTAATCAGCACATAGCTTCGTCAAATTGATCTATTAACTGAATTATTCTTCTCTTTATACTCTAATCAATATGTACAGCAAAAGAAACATTTCTTCAAAATACTGTTAAATCACCTGTCGATTCAAACTATTGAGTTGCTCTTTGGATTCTGTCATCCATTGCAACATATTTTATTTTATTTTCGTGGCTTGCAAATTCAACTCTGCCCGCATAATTTTTTCGTCTGAATTTTGAGACTCCTTCTTCAAACATAACACCAAATCTCTTACACGAGGATGTGGTTTTCCGCATTTCAAATTCAGCTTATGGTTCCAACCTTCTACAGAGTTATTCGTTCTATGCCTCTTCCCATGGCAATTCCACATTTCAATCGGAATATACACGTTTTCAAGCCATATCTCTACAAAATAATAAATACCTCGATTAACTTTTTATTGTCCGGGGCCGTGCTATGAAAGTGTAGCCAACCGTCTTCTACTTTTTCTGGTTTGAGGAATGCAAGTGCAGCACACTGCCCGATGGTGGTTCTGAGTTCCTGGCTATTTTTATACATACCCGAAAGCCCAATTCCTCGCACTTTTCTCCAAATACTTTGGTTTAAGTGGAAAAAACAGCCTTGCACTTGGACTGCAGGAAATACTTCCTCTATCGCTTTGATAGCTGCAACCTCAAAATCCATTGTTTACTATTATTAGCCGGTCAAACCTCAGAACTGACAGCTGGGTTTTCTAGAGACATTCGGAAGTAGTGGGTTTCATTAGCTTATTTACTCAGGCGTGAATACGCGTTCGGAACTCACGGGACGTTTTTCCTGAGAAATTTGTTTTCGGAGCTCATGGGAATGGAACTCGTGGGACGGAAACGTTTATGTCGCACCTCAGCCATCTTAGAAGTGGTTTTCCGTGGTTTCTTACTTCTACTCCAGGCAATTGCTGGGGTAGTTTCTACCTTAAGGTCACGGTCACCTCCTTCCCAATCATTCCATTCATTTATTCATTTCATCTCTCAGGTCGGTAATGGGCGTCGGTGGAAAGACGTGCACTTGGGCTCTCAGGAAGCCACACGAAAAAAAATCACCTGAATTACAAATACATACCGCAATAACACAGGTTATCAGACAAATTCTGCATACACACCCAAATACACGGGACTAAATTACCTCTATGTCCAAACTCCTCAAATGAAACAACAATGATAAGCCTATTCCATCTTGAAAATGCAAATGATTAGAGACAGATCGTTTGCCAAGTGTGTTTTTGTGCTGTTAAACCTCGGAGGTGTGTTTTAGACTGCTGGGTGTGTTCCATGGCTGCATGAGATGTCACCTCGTATTATCCGCTAAACATCGCGTGATATCGTGACCTTTGTCCCATTCATACCCTCCGAATTGACATGCAAAGTTGTTGTTCAAGCAGAGGTGATATTGAGGACTTGAGCAATATTATTATTTAGCGTATGGCTTTTAGTACCGGGAGTGTCCGATGACATGTTCGGCTCCCCAGAGGCTATAGCTGCTTCAATGCGGACACCCATGTGGTGAGCTTCAAGTTTCGTTCAATTTCGAGTAGTTTCAACTTTCGCTACCAGGTGTCACTAACACCTAGAGGTTAACGTTGGAACTTGGATAGAGCGTTTCAACGAAATCTAACCTGCAAATTTAGCTTCACCTAAGTTTAATTAGTGGAAGGTTCTTTTACATGCCATAAATCTATGACATGGGACCGCCGGCTTTACTTCGCCTCCAAAGGAAGGCGTACTGATGGATTTTAACGCTCTTAAAAATCCGACGACTTCGGCCGGGTTTGAACCCACGATCTTAGGCATAGAAGCTCTGTATGCTACCGACTACGCCACCGAACTTGAGCAATGTAATGGTTCAATATCACGCCCCCATTGGTAATCTCCTCGGATCGCCACTGTGGCTAAATCGTTCAGCTGGCTACAGATGTTCTGTCTTAAGGAACTCCGGAGTGACCTATACATTCAACTTTGTATTTACCATTCTCTCATAAACTGTTAAGGTAGATATACTAGATTAATTTGGAGTAACTGATATATGTCAGTGCTACCAACTTGATTCTAAGCCTGCTGATAGGTCCAATTTTAAAATACATATAACTTCTATACTAACAAATGGATTTCATCCAAAATTGGCACAACAATAGATCATAATATTTCAGATTATTTCTGACCAACATATGCATGACATTGTTGCCAACATGATTTTACGCGCGCTGATAGATCCAATGTCTAACTGCATGTAACGTCCATGCTCTCCATTGGACTTCAACCAAATTTTGTATTCTGTATCGTAAGAGATGAAACTAAGAATATATTCAGTCACCAGGGCTGCCAACTGTAGTGCTCTATTATGCTACATTATTTCGAACTAGGCGGCGTGGTGGCTCAGCGGTCTAGCTGTATGCCTCTCACCAAGGCGGTCCGGGTTCGATTCCCGGTCAATGCATGTGAGATTTTCGAAGTGAAATGCCATGTCCTGTGGTTCGGATTCCACGTAAAAAGGAGGTCCCGTGGCTCATGATCTCGAGATTAACGGCCACGTTAAACTACAAGCTTCCTTTTATTTCGAACTAATTAGAAATTTCGATATTACCAACTTAATTTCGTCATTATTCTAGATAGGTCGATTTAGATTAATATTCGACATAAATCTTAAATTTTAAGAAAATTAGGCTCTTTAGATCGTCACGGAACTTCTTGTTAAACAAAAATTCAATTTCCTTTTTTCATTGTAAATGGAAGCCTTATTTGTCTGCAACAAATTAACGTATATTCATGTCGATATTCCACCTGTAAATAGTAAAAAAAATATTTTCAGGGGGCTTATGTGCACGTGTCTAGGGGGCTTGGCTCCACAGCATCTTACTTACATCTACCCAGGTAAATATCCCAGAATATCAAGGTGTGAAACTCATGAAAATAGCATAAATTAGCTAAGTGCAAGTGTAGGATTCTGGTTCATAACTTCCGAAGAATTACCATTTTTAATATGTCTAAGTTAGTTTATTTGGTCGTATCACGAATGTGCCTAACTTCATTTACTTTATTCTCAGAATTAAAATCTTTAACATCTTATTCCTTTCAAATGAACAAAATCAACATAAAAATTGACATAGTAATATTATTGATACATCAAATTAAAGCTATTGAATGTAGGAATGCTGTGAACTGGGGATTTTTGGATACTTTGAAAACTTTAGTCATCTTGTTGTATTTTAAGCATTAATAAATTAATTTCTTTTTTGAAAAAATGAAAAAAGAAAATCCTACACACTATCTGTCGCAGACAACAGCACTATTTTAGTTAACTTTATATGCATTAAATAGAAGAACTCCGTAAAAGAAATTTGATGATTGAATAATATTAAGTAATTTTTGGGCGTTTTGAAAAATTATCATTTTTATTCCGTTTTTTTTTTAAATTCAGAGAACTGAAAAGAGAAAACAAAGTCTCTGATACAAAACATTGATGATTAGGTTTCATGTGTGATGTGGTAAAAGTTTCAGGGGAATCAGTTAAAAAATGTGGATATTCTTCCTAAACGTATATACATACCGTACATTCTTCTTCTCCTTCTGTAGTTTAGGCCGACTGTGATTTCAATATCTGGATCTTTATTTTTGCCCAATAATCCTTCATTCTATCACTCTGCATTCTCCTCCTTTCTTCAGTCCATGGTGCCTGGATCCGTGATGTAGGATAACTCTTAAAACCCGTGAAATTCTTTATTTTGGCTTTGTATGCTTGTTGCTGACTTCAGCTTCAGATGTTGCCATTTCTTCTAGGTCCTTCTTCACCTCGTGATACCAGCGAGCTGTGGTTTTCCTGGTCGCAAAGAATTTCACTATCCGGTTGGTGAATCTACCTGGATCCATGCTGTATATATGTCCAAAGAACATGCCCCTTCTTTTCCGGATGGTGTCTGAGATTTTATCCAATCTGAGGTATAATTCTTGGTTCCCCTTTTCCTAAACAACTCCTCTTCTGTTCTTTTAGGTCCAAGTATCTTCCTAATAATCTATCTCTCTATTAGCTCCAACTTTTTGATCATTCCTTTCTTTGTCAGACACACAAGTTCAGCTGCATATATGGCTTCCGGACTGGTAGTGTCTAACTTTTGTGTTGATCGAGATGGTCTTCTTGTTGTACGTGTTCCAGGTTAATTTGTATGCCAAGTTTAACTTGTTAATTCTAGATTTCATTGCCTCTTTTTCTGACAGGTTGTTCTCTATGTACATCCGTACATTAATAGAAAGTAATGTAATTTTGTCATGGTTTGCCCCTAGTTTAACACAGGCTTTCGAAAAATAAATCTAATGTTTATTTTTCAAGATTTTGAACTCGCCCCTTTCCCTTATTTCTATCTCGATTTACTGTACGTGGTGTCTATAGCTTCTGACGTGAATAGCGATTGTGTAATGGATTCTAACATTAATAGTAATTAATAAGAAGATTTATTAAACACACCGTGTACTTATACAAAGCTTTACACAAAGTGTTTGTCCTCTGCGTAAAATCTTAGTGATTTTGTCCTTTGCTGTGCACTTCAGTAGATGGTACTGTTCGCATCGTAGCGTACAGATACATTGCATTGGTTGCAAATTCTGTAGTGAAAGCCGTGTGCAGTTATTCTAGTGTATATGTGACGCCTGGTTCCTTCCATTCATTCATTGGCTGGCGTTGAAATTCTTCATCTATTCCATTTGCCTTTTCTTTCCTTTCTATTACGTGGGCTTCATATGCTGTTGTTTGTAGCAGGCTCTTCTTTATCACTATCTCTCTGATGAAAAAGTCTGTGGCGGCTAAGAGGAAGACAAGTCTAGGGATAATCGAAGGGCTCTGCGTAGGTAGGTTACTTAAACTGCCTCCAGTCTCCTGAGATTAGCGGGAGTGAGGTGGGCCCAAATTTGGATAATTGCGTAACAAGCTATCGGAACAATTTTGGTATGAAATAGTTTCAAGGTTGAATCAAGCGATAGTTTTTCTAAGTTCTTAATGGCGTTTGTATAAAGCTAAAAGCGTTTGGAACTGAGTGCTTGTTGGAAGTGGGGAAGGGTTCACAGAAGAAAGTTATTGATTATCGGCAAGGTGTGAGGAGAGGAGAGCAATTAATTGTTCGAAAACTTACGAGGAATGTGAAGGAAACTGTGAGGAGGTGGAATGTGATTAATAAGATAAATGGAGTGAATGGGGCACTGGAAACAGTAAATAGGGACTGGTGAGGAAGATTAGAAGAAATCAATATACCGAATCACAGAACCCATTCAAAGGTCACAACGTGGATGAAGGCACGATTAGTGGGTCTATTGCTTCCGCTTACTTTTGATAGGCTCCTCTTTTCCGAATTCTCAATTCAATCTTTATTGATAAACCGTTATTTTAGTCCATCAGAGATGTTATGTTTTCGAGAGTTAGAAAGTTTTTTCGTTTATTCCGTTCTATACCTTCACAAAAAAAAAGGATCATTATTTGCTAGGATGGTTATGCACTCCTTTAAAGGAGGAGATACAGCTTAAAGAGCCAAACAAGTACGGTAATGATGTTATTGACTGCGCCTGTCGTGAATCTTGTACAATGATACAAACATTTTAACCCTTCATAGGACAGCACTAGGTTTTCAAATGTTTTATTTTGTGTTGTCCTGTTTTGTTTTAAGTTTAGGTTTTATGTTTATTTTAGGTTTTGTGTCTGTTTTTTGTATTTTTTTTTGCTTTTAATTTATATTTTTCTATTGTATTGTTTTTTGCTTTTGTATTTGTTTTTTTGGTTTTTTATTTTGCTCTTGGGTTTTTGGTTTTACCTTTGTTTTTGTGAAATGCATATGTATTTGGTTGGTTCCTTAGTTTAGGGGTTGCGACAACGCGGCCATGTAGCCCCGTGTACTTTGGGTGTGTGTAGAATTTGTCTGATAACCGGTGTTTATTGTGATGGCTGTTATAGTGTGTGTTATCTGTGATTCAGGTACGACAGAAGACGATTCTTTATTTTCAAGTAGTTCCTACTTTTGCTACCAAATGCTACCATCCACGACACCTAGCTGCTGACGTGGCTACTAAATGCCATCGCAGTCAGCACCTAGCGGCGAACTTTGTAACTAATAGAGCGTTATCAAACTAACCTACAAATTTTAGCTTCCGCAAGTGTAGTTAGTAGTTGCCATAAATTTATGACATGGGACCACCGGCTTTACTTCCCCTCCGAGGGAAGGCATACTGAAGGATTTTTAACGCTCTTAAATATCCGACGTTTTAGGCTGGGTTTGAACCCACGATCTTGGGTATAGAAGCTCAGCATGCTACCAACTACGCCACCAAAGCCGCTGCATATGTATTTACCATTATAGTAAAGTGAAGTTAGAATTCTTATTGACTGTTGAATACTACTTTAGTAGCTATTCGCATTGTCAATACTAGAAAGTAACATCTATTATTTTGGGTAGGGTAAAGTCAAGTTACTCCTTGTTATCAAGTAACACCGTGATAAAGCGTATTTCCTCTATCACTACGTAGGTTCAATTCCGAAAGTTCTAAATTTTTACCAACAGATGACAGTAGAAACCAGGAATCCAGGAAGCCCTTGCGTTCTATCTTTGACCAACTCAATGAGGTTTAAAAAATATATTAACAGAGAGTTGACATTTCAACAAGTGATCCACATCCCGTAAAATCTGTGGTGAAGATTTTAATTTCTTATAAACAGCTGTTTCATTGTATAAGTTTCATTTTAACACCAGTCAGAGGTAAGATGCAGACCATTCGCATACAAAACTTACATGCATGTAGTGTTACGCATGCAAGGTGTGTGAGCTTAGCAATAAGTACGTTTTTCGTAGGATGGACGCTGAAATGGCGCCGAAACGGAATAAAGAGGCTCGCTCCTACACAGCTGAAACACTTAAAGAAGCATTGAGGTCGATGAAGGAAGAAGGATGGTCAGTATACAAGGCCAGTAGACGTTTTAATAACCCGTGGAGTACACTAAAGGATTATTGCACAAAATATTCAGCCGATCCAGGAAGTGCAACCCTTGCAAATATTGGAAAGCCACTCGTTGTGTCACCTGAATTTGAAGTGAAGATAGTGTGTCAAGATAGACACAATAGATCGGTCTTGGCCTAATTCCAGACCTCATAACAGTGACGATGTTGGTTGTGGTGCATGAGGTGGCTCCCCTGGCGGATGGCACCAAGAGGAAGAATGGAGCCTAATGGATTGATTATCAGTTTTGTAATGTCTGGTACCTCTAATATCTATTTTATGTGTGATAGGTGTGAGGAATCTGATAGTGACTAAGAAGACTTAAAATATGTTTAATGGAATATTTTTAATATAATTTTTTTTTCTATAAAAAACTGTGAAGTGAAATGTTTCAATATGGGCAATATGGGGCAATAGAAACTTAGAGTCTTCATACGATTTGAACACTTTTATTACATTGAACATTAGTTTTCACGATTAAAAAGTACACTGAATGGTGAATACCATGCTATCACGGAGTAACTTGAACACTATCACGGAGTAACTTGAATATCACGGCGTTACCTACTTCTAATACGGGATTTTGTTAGTTAATACCTTGAAATAACTTACGAATATTTGTGAGATATATGCCAAAAATGTTCCGTAGGGTATTCCTCTTTAAAATGAAATGAATCGAAATAACTGAAATCTAAAATTTCGGAAATAGTAACAAAAAAAAAAGCTTATTATCACGGAGTTACTTATCTTTACCCTACCTGTTTCAGCTTTTGAAGAAGCCATCATCAGCGAAATACGTATTATTCACATAAGACGAACATAAAATAAAGAACGCACTACTCTTGTTGCATATAAAAATGAAAGCTGGATATCCTTACAAAAAGTTGCTTGATATCAATAATAATAATTCAAATAACATAATAACTCAGTTAAGGCCCTCCATACTCTCCTATTGCTGAACAGGAAGGGTTCACTAAGGAGGCTTGAGCTCAAGGAACGGAAAATCCTAAGGAGAATACTGTACCCATGTGAGTAATTTCCATGGAAAACATGCTTCTGCCTCCAGCCAGCATCAGTTCTCAGGCGTGTACCGTCCACCCACTGAGCAGTTGCATATTTTTGATCTGAGACTAAACGGTATCAACTCTACAATGATAAAGCACAACTCTATTCTAAAGACTTTAATTCAGCTTTAAATCATGACTTCAAACACACAAAAACATAATCCCAACACTATAACACAAACAAAGCAAAATTACTCCTACAATCCACTAATATTCACACTTTATCCTTGCAAATCCATATGATTATTCATTCATTTACTCTGAGCTTGACATCAAAATTCCTTCTCAAGTGCGCTGATGCACATGTAAATTACACATAAACTGTACTTATAATCTTATGTCACCTGTTGTGACCTCTTTCATTTCACAAGCTTAATTGTTTACTCTCAACACATCTTAATTCACATTATGCGTACAATTGTGTTTTGTATCTCTTTTCCCACCAAAATGCTTTACCATGCATTAGCCAATTCATGGGTTGCACATCAAATTTACTCGCAACTCCACAATGCTATGTAAACGTACCCCGTTCTGCAGTTAGCTTCTGCAGCCCCCCTTTTCTACAGTTCCACTGCATGCTGTTGTGATTTCACTTTCAAAAATTCCGTTACCGCTGTGTCGGATGGTATATTATGCTACCCTTGCGTGGGCGTAGCCTATGGCATCTGGTGCCGACCTTCAGAGCTAAGTAATACTGTCAGTATAAAAAATGTAACTTCCAACAACTCATAAGTTTGCCAAGTATTACGTTATAAGAACGATCCTTAATTAACAATGTGTTTCAAACCACACAAATTCATAATACAATACAACAATGACTCTTTTCATTACCAACAGGGTTTCAAAGTCTGTCCCTTCTAAATGTCAACCTTCAATGGTCGTTTAAAAGTCTCCCCCTCGGAGTTACTTGTATACAATGGGACTGAGTCAAGCGGTCACAAACACGTGCGCCGTCCTTTCCTGACTCCCTTCTTCTTTATCCTCCAAGCAGTAACAAGATTTCAAATACAATAGTGCAGTTTCAATGACCCACATATCCCATATGATTTCAACTAAATTGTACGCAAGCCAGGTTAAGGGCGTGTTTAAATATTTATTCCTAACCATAGGATATTAATAACTGGCCTCAATAGGTCCATTCCATTATATGAAGGAACGAGATTCATCAATCACTGGTCAAACTGGCTAGCCGGTATCTCATTAAATGCTACGGTCAGGCACATCCTGCCGCCAATTAAATTCGCTTCCCAGGAGCTGAATTTATTTCAATAACAAGTTCTCGGTCGACATCAGGTATCCTGCAGAGGTTTCCATTGTTATCCTCTCATACACCACCGGATTCGAACCCGGAACATTTAATGGCAATTCACAGAGCTAGGGTCAATCACTAAAATACGCTCTGGCCATAATAAATAACTCTGTATGCCCTAGGCTATACGAGATTTCACACGTCGAATAGATTACCTGGCTTCCGTGACTTTCGTGCTATGATCTCGTCCTTTAATTAGTAAGATAAATCTATCAATTACTCTACAAGCTTTTTCACATGTTGCACATTCAATTCTCTATTAAACTCTTCCATTCCCTAGATTCTTGCATATTTATTTCCATTATCACAATATACTCTGATATTAAATTGCTTTTCGTAGCCCTTCATGTATAATATTACTGCTTGGATAAATAAATATTCCAATTAGCATATATATTTTTCTTACAACCATTTTTCCCTGATGTGTATTCGTTTATTCTTCTTCTTATTATTATTACTGACATGAATTACACTAACCCGACACAACGTAACCATTTTAATAACCGAACATCCGTGTTCGTTACGTTAAGTTTTTATATAACTGAATTGCCATTTTACAATAGTGGTAACGATTTATCCACTCAATGATGTACAAAAACATCTCAACTTTACTAAAATCAACACAATAATAATACCTTGAGGTTCTCCCTCCTAAAATTGACTCTTATTGGCAATTTTTATAATTTTGAAATCACTCAACATACAGTGGACTATTACTGCTACAAAATCATGGTTTTTGGGTACTTACATCGGCTAGTCTGGTGGCTCCAACCACGCATTTCTTCCAGTAATGCCTGCCATTATTTGCAAAATCAGCAAGGCATTCTTACACTGATAATACACATTTTATATAACTTTTGCCTTACAAGACACACGGCACTTTTCCTTTCCATATTGAAGCTGTTGCCTCCTTTTTCACACAACACTTTATAGCACTTGTTACAATATTAATTTTACAGATATTTTACAGATCATCACTTCAATCACACGCTCACTATTGACATTTCTTACTGGTTGACTTTTCCTGGCAAGATATCAGAAATGCAGACGTTGACGAACTCCTCCTCGCTGCTATCCACATCCTGATTGAAAGTCTCGATTCTCTGCCTAAGGATTCCTATCGATTCCCCAAACTGTCTATCAATCTCTATCCTTCGATAAACTTCCTGCTATCGCTTAAATATGCTTGCATATCGTCCTGAGCGTTAATTATATTGGTATTCTTATGAAATTTCACCAATCGCATAATAAAGTCTATCTCTGCGCAGTCCAACATCCTATGATCTGTCTAACCACTAGTTTACATACTGCACTCAACCATTGTACATTGTACTTGTACAAATTATCACTCTCAATTGTCCTACTTTGTATATCACACGGTACATTTCCTACGTGCACAATAACAATCGCTCGTAATGCCTACTATACAAATATGGTGCGACTGTCCTTAATAACTGGTATTAATAAATGTCTTACTGCACGGCTCTTCATGTTGAAGTCCGAGCATCCCTTCTCGGCTTCGGTAACGCGCACTTCGCACTAGACTGCGGTTCCACTGATTACATTACTCGTTATTAATTCATGACTTAATGCATGATTATATGTTGCTGCACTTAGAATGTTACAGTCCGCGCCTTTCTTCTCTGAGTTAGGGTGACGTGCTCCTCTCTCTCAAGTATGGTTCGACTCTGACCAACTGACTCGACTCACTCCATCTGACTGACTCTGTCCTGGGTCCACCCCCTTATATCCGTTTTGGAGAGAAAAAGTAGACCGAGAATTCCCCTGCAGTGTCATCTTCTCTCACAGTATGATTCTGGTCTTGAATTAACGTTTATATGGTTCCTTTTTCCTCGCTGGTCACAGATCTGTATGCGTGCTCGAGGATCGATCGGCCAATTAATTAATATTAATTGCCTTTGTCAGCGCGTGCCCACGCGGCGTCATCTAAAAACCCCCGAAACCATGGTTATATCTCTCCGCTAACCTCCAATTACTGTGTCACTGCACGTTCCATTAAATCTGCCTCGATTTCAATGTTTAATGGCTTGATAATTAGCCTCCCGGCTAAACATTCACACAGGTGCAACCCTCATGTCACTGCGTTGCTCCAATCACGAGTAATCATTAAATTACGCTGGTATCTTCTCACTCCACCAGCTTCTCCATTCTGAAACGGGGAATAACTTGACAATAATTTAGCCCCCTGACCTGCTCCAGACGACTTAAGTAGGTCACGTAGAGTGACAAGGCTCCAAGAATCTCCTCCCCTTTTCCAGAGTCATTAGACAAACGTCAAGCGCTCCAACTTCTGTGCTCAAGTCCAGAATAGTATGCCTCATCCAGCCCAATAATGCCGTATTCTACTAATATTCCCTGCATTATATTAATAAATAATGTCAGCATTAGTTCATTTCACAACAGTGATTTAATATGTATTTTCTCTAGGGGTTTTTATAACGTAAACTCCCTCAAAAGATCTCATGTTCATTCCTTGCTGGAACCACTGTTCTGAGCTCAACTATCTCTGAGATCCACGTTCGACACCAGTCAGCCTAACCCCGTTGGGTTCAATACTGTGGCCAATACGATAAATAAATGGCACCTATAGGATCAGACACAATTTATAGTGAGCTGTACCATCTCCAGGAGGGCATAGTCACATCGATGAGGAAAAGGCGTCTAACCTTTTATGGTCATCTAAGCCCATGAATCCCTGCAGACTCACGAACAGGATCTTCACCACGACAGGTAGAGGCAAAGCCTCCAAGTACAAATGGATCACCACAGTGAAATCACACATGGAGCAGCTTCAAATTTCTCCGGTCACCGCTCATGATCGGACCAAATTCCGTCAGCAAATTCTTCAAGGGGTATTCCCAGTATCCGTTACCAGAAGGAAGTCCACAGGAATCACCAGACCGAAGTAGACAGAGGAGAGAATGTCTGCTCATAGCCGGAAAATGAAAGCCGTCTTGGCTAAGAAGAAACAGAAAACCCTTGTATAAAGTTAAAGCGAGTCTCGTGGTCTTTAGATGACCTAAACGTAAAGAAGAAGAAGAAGACGAAGAAAGAGGAAAGGAGGATTTGTAGATATATTTTTTCATTGAATATTGTTTTCCATTTATAAATTAGGCCAAGTTTTGTAAGGATATCCAGTTTTATTTACCTATATGCACGAAAAGTAGTGTTTCCTTTATGTTTACCTTATGTGAATATTAAGTATTTCGCTGATGATGGCTTCTTCGAAAGCAGAAACATGTTCGAAAGAATAATATATGTATTTTCTTGTATTTACTAGGCGTATAGTTATTATTAAAGTATTATTTCCGTTTTGTATTGTTCAGTAGATCAAGGAAATCCAGGAATTATATTTGGTTTTGAGAAATAGGAATGCTTCCAGGAGAAAACTCGTTAAAATAACGCTGAAAGATTCAATCATCAGCATATTTTATGGAATACTCTTATGATGTCCTTATGAGAGTGGGTGGTATAAAAATCACTGTCATATTAAGAGTTATATGTCTTAAGGAACTCCGGAATTGCCTATTCGTATACTGTCCATGCTAATTTTCAACTTTTTCAAAACCTTTTTCTCAGAATATATTGACAGGAAGTAATCGTTTTTTTTCAGGGATGTCCATCAACGTTCTGTTCTTACTTTGATACAGGTATTTAGAAAATAAATGTATTTTTGAAATTTTGTATGATTTTTTTTAATTGCGTAATTTTAACAAAACTTTCATGAACATTTTCATGTGGAAAAATTAAACTAAAATAAATCTTGAAAAACGGACGTGTTCAAATATTACACATATAAGGAGGAATTACATCTAAAAATTTAGGCTTTGTATGTTGAAGAGTTCCGAAATAAAAAGGGATTTAAAAAAATCTAGATAAATGTTTTATCGAGAAATTGATATCACAGTTTCTTACCGGTTTGTATATAGAACATGCCAGTATATTAGGAGTCCTCTTCTCCCATTTGAAGCACTAGAGCTGTCGTTCGATTAACCGAATGCCTTTAATCGGTTAATCGATCGATTAATCGAACTTTAGTCGGTTTCATACAGTATCAGTTCGAGAAAATACACCTTTGAATCTTATATTTTAAAATGTTTACAATTCCATTTGCTGAGAGGAAGATATAATTTAACAATTTAATTGTATTGGTGGCGTGCAAGTAAAAATAAATAAATTGAAAAGCATTTAAGTTAATAATAGGCCTATTATTTAAAATATATTTCAATATTGATTATTTAACGACACAAGAATTTGAAGTTGAAGTTCACAGTTACTTACAGTCACATTTCTTTGCTCCAGGACTTCAGACATGTCAGTAATTTGGCATCCTCAGAACTAAGGGCTGCCCTTCAATTAGTAACAATATTTCCAGCTTCACTGAACACACACTCATACGGAAATGAAGTAGCTGGAATGCAAAACAATTTTTTTCGCTATGCGTGTGAGATGTGGAAGTTGTACTGAATGATTTTTCCACCATCGTGGAAGTCATCTTCTAGATATTATCGCTTTTATCTTTCTGAAGCAAAGGCATGAGAATCAGCTGACTTTAATGACCTGTCAATTTTACAATAGCTGATGCTAGCATGCCAAATGATAAATAGTAATGCAATACACAGGTTTTGTGTTACCCAGCTAATGGCCATTCGGCTGCAATATATATATAAAAATTCATCTCGGCACGCCGGAAGGTGGAGGTAGATTTCACCGGGCAAACTAGGCTAGAATAGGCAAACTATGCAGGTTTTCGTAGAAGCATCAGAAAGTATTTTACAATTGGAGCTTAATTAACTTTTTTCGTCTTTCTATGCATATTTTTAAAATTTTATTGTCTTATGGGGATGGTAACCTTCTTGTCATTTGGGGTTCATATTTATACTTGTGGTCACACTGTCCTTATGCAAGGTTTGGAACTGATGTGTAACTATCTAACAGTCTGTTACTTCTTCACGCAAAATTTTATCTCCCGCAGAGATGTTGGTTAGTTCCTCAGTTTAGGGGCTGCGACAACGTGTTCATGTAACCCCGTGTACATTGGGTGTGTGTAGAATCTGTCTGATAAACGGTGTTAATTGTGATGACTGTATTAGTCTGTAATTTAAGTAAGGTCTGAAGACGGTCAATTTCAAGTAGTAGTTCCTAATTTTGCTGCCAAATACTACTGTCAACGACACCTAGCTGTGAACTTGGCAACTAGATGCCACCGCAACCAGCAACTTGCAACGAATGTTGGAACTTCCCCTCCGAAGGAAAGCATGCTGAGGGATTTTTTAGCACTCTTAGAAAATCCGACGACTTTGGCTGGCTTTGAACCCGCGACCTTGGGCATAGAAGTTCAGCATGCTACCAGTTACGTCACCGAAGCCGCTTCCCTCAGGGTCAGATGGAAAACTGAATGTGACCTCGTGCAATGGCGTTGCCATGGCAACTTCTGATAGTTCATCCCTCATCAATTTAGAAGCGTTGTCATGGTAACCTCTGATGGAACTTGGCATTTTCTTAAAATTCCGAAATCATTTTTCTCATCCCTTGGCGTATTAGTGTGTCATATCAAAATATCTTTCAGACAAAAGTTTTAGGTAATTATTAGGGAAATATTTTCCATTTTGTACGGTTTTGATATTGTGCCTATTAAGAGAGATATGATTAATGTTTCCTGAAAAAACCACCTTTTCCCATCCCTTTGGTCAATGGTTGGTGCTATAAAAATACTCTTCAAACATAAATTTTTGGGCTTTATCCGACACATAGTATGAACTTTGAACGGATTCGATATTTCACATATTAAGAGAGTTATAGCAATATTTCACTTTTTCGAAAAAAGCCCCCCATTTCTACCCCCTTCTACCGATTATGCCCATTAACGAACTCGACCGAGATTTTAAAGGGATACATATTTTGTAAAAAATTCAAAGTGATTGGGGGAAAATTACGGCAGTTATCGTGTCCACAAGAAACTGATATACATATATACATATATATACATACATACATAAATTATATATAAACTTTTGAACTGACGGTGGTTTTGAGGTCTGGGGGATGTGAAACGCGAAGATATGTCGAAATTTTCCGGAAGTCGAAACATGGTACCCATTGCAATAGTTAGCTTTCTAATGAAATCTACCTAAAACGATTCCTTTTCATACACAACAGTACTATTTTTAGCCTACTTTTCACATTTTGCAAAAATGAGGAAAAAGTAGACTTATGAGATCGGGCAAATGTGTGTCTGTCTGTCTGTCCTTCTGTCTGTCTGGCTGTGTGTGTGTGTCCCCCTATCAACTCCTAAACGGCTGCAGCAATCAAAACCAAATTTAGTATGAGTAAAGATGTGCACCGGAATATCTCACGTCCATATTTGAAAATGATGTCAGTGCTACCAACTGCTGAAAAAACGCACTAGAAATTTGAGCTCCATGTTGGATATCTTGCAAGGTATGCATGGGAGCTATTCCAAAATTGGCACACATGCAGATAATACTATTTCAGTTTAATTTCCAGGAGGACAATAATGACAGTGTAGCCAAAATAATTTTAAGCCTTCTGATAGGTCCAATGTTTAAATGCATATAACTTCTACACTATCAATTGGATTTCAACCTAATTTTGTATGTAACATCTGTACATAAACAGATATGACTGAGCATATTCTTAAGAGCCAACAGGGCTACCAACTGTTAATAATTGCTCTCTCTATTTTTTTTTATCCAAATACCAATATATCAGAAAGTATGCAAGCCAACAGCTTTACACTATGCACACGTATATTCTGACATTTTAGATTAATTTGGAGTAACTTATATACGTTAGTTCTACCAACATGATTATAAGCCTGCTGAAAGTACCAATTTTTAAATACATGTAACTTCTATACTATCAGTTGGATTTCAACCAAATTTCGTATGGGCTATGTGTACCATAACATATATGACTATAAGTATTGTTAAGAGCAATCAGGTCTGCCAACTGTTAATAAATGCTGTCTATATTGTTTTTACCCTAATATCAATATACCAGAAAGTATGCAAGCCAACAGCTCTATACTTTGCACACGTATAGCACCTGACATTCTAGATTAATTTGGAGTAATTAATACAAGGCAGTGCTGCCAACAGGATTCTATGCCTGCTGATATGTCCAATTTTAAAATACATGTAACTTCTATACTAACAAATGGATTTCATCCAAAATTGGCACAACAAGATATCATAATATTTCAGATTATTTCTGACCAGCACACGCATGGTATTGTTGGCAACATGCTTTTACGCGTGCTGATAGATCCAGTGATTAACTGCATGTAACGTCCATTGGACTTCAGCCAAATTTTGTATTCTGTACCTTAAGAGATGGAACTATGAATATATTCAGTCACCAGGGCTGCCAACTGTAGTGTTCTATTAGGCTACATCATACCAGGTATATTTTGAACTAATTAGATATTTCGATATTACCAACTTAATTTTGTCATTATTCTAGATAGGTTCATATACTGTAGAATAATCATTGGCATGAAAAGTAGGCTGTATAGTTCTTCACGGAACTTCTTGTTAATAGGTTAGATTAATACACTAAACCACATTCATCGGTTAATCGTATTTGAAGATTAATCGGTCCGATTAATAGACTAAATCACATTCATCGGTTAATCGTATTTGAAGATTAATCGGTCCGATTAATAGACTAAATCACATTCATCGGTTAATCGTGTTTGAAGATTAATCGGTCCGATTAATAGACTAAATCACATTCATCGGTTAATCGTATTTGAAGATCAATCGTTCCGATTAATAGGCTAAATCACATTCATCGGTTAATTGTATTTGAAGATTAATCGGTCCGATTAATATACTAAATCACATTCATCGGTTAATCGTATTTGAAGATTAATCGACTAAATCACATTCATCGGTTAATCGTATTTGAAGATTAATCGACTAAATCACATTCATCGGTTAATCGTATTTGAAGATTAATCGGTCGGATTAATCGATTAAATCGACAGCTCTACTAACAACCATTTTGCTGTTGTTCCGTGTCCCATTACCCTCCCTTCTAACGTAGCCTCTTTCTTGTTTTGTATCTATCGTCTAATAGAAATAAAAATGTACTTTTGTAGGTTTACTGATAGGACTCACGATTGTGGGAAAGTCTCCTCAGGAATGAGACATGAAATAAACAAATGTACCGTTAGGAAGCAAGAAGTCTGTAGGTTAATATGACGCAAAATCAACATTTTGAAGATTTTGGGCTTCCTGTAGCCCCTTAAATACTAAGTTTCACGACATTACATTCAGCCTTCTTCAATTATGGTGACCATTCAGATGTCGAAAAATAAACAAGAAATTTGTCGATGTCGCGATATGAATGGGGTATAAAACGCAATATTTTTAATCTACGAAAAACAAGTAGTTCCGTGAAGAACTATACAGCCTATTTTCATATATCCTACTTATGTTAATTGCCACTATCAACATACACAATTTCAGTTTGATTGCTGTAATAGATTCGTAGATATTGAGAACCGACTAAATATTTCGGATGGTCGCCATGTTGGATTTTATATATGTAGGTCCTAGAGTTATGTACTGTTACATGCAGATTATTGTGAACGTGTAGTATTCAAACTTCAATCGCATAATTAGAACACAAGAAAAAACAAGGAGATTTAAAAAATTTTCACAGCTGCCATCTTGAGGTTATGGAAACAATTTTTTTTTTCGTATAGCCTCCTGAGAGGCCGAGTGCAGGTCTTTCTAGTCGACGCCCGTGGGCGACCTGCGCGTCGGGATGAGTGATGGAATGGATGAAGATGAATGAAACTGTGCAAGGATGTGGAAGGAAGCGGCCGTGGCCTGTCAGAAGGTACTGTCCCAGCATTTGCCTGGTGTTGAAAATGGGAAACCATGGAAAACCATTTCAAGGACAGCCGACGGTGGGGCTCGAACCCACGCGTCTACCGAGTCAGCAGAGAGCTTGGACCCTTGACCTAACGCAACGCTTTAGCCTGCGTAGCCACTACTGTCGGTATGGAAACAATTGAAATAAATTAGATGCCAGTGGATTAACATTTGGATAAAGATTTACTGTACCAAGTTTCACTGCACGCGGATGGTTAAATTGCGAGAAACGTCCATGTGAATATTTATAATTCGCGTCACCGCCATGTTGGATTTGTGATCACCAGGTTATTTAAAGTCCTATAGGTGAACTTAAGTTCATAGCCTCTATGAACATTAAAAAATGCAGTTTGATTGCTAAAATAGATTCGTAGATATTCAGTATCGTCTAAATATTTCGGATGGTCGCCATGTTGAATTGTTAAATGTATAGGCCATAGAGTCATGTACCATTAAAGGAAAATTATTGCGTAGGTTCATTATTCAAACTTTCACTTTGATCGCATGACTACATCACAAGAAATAAAAACTTAATTTTAAAATTCGCACTGCCGCCATCTTGAGGTTATGCAAACAATTGAACTAAATTAGATACCAGTGGATTACAATGTGTATAAATATTTCCTGTACCAGGTTTCAGTGCGCTTGGAACATTAAATCGCGAGAAAGGTCTATTTAAAATGTTCAAATTCGCTTGGCCGCCATGTTCGTTTTGTAGTTAACCGGTTTTTGAAAATCTTATTGATGGACTTCCAGTAGTGCCCTTTATCTCCGTACAAAATTTTAGGGAGATACCGCTAATAGTTTCAGAGATATAGAATGCCGGTGAAATATTTCGCACATCCGCCATCTTGTGATTATGTAAACAATTGAACGAAGTTTGATGTCGGTGCATTACAATGTATATAAACATATACTGTACCAAGTTTCATTGCGTTTGATTGGTCAAGTCGCGAGAAACGTCTATTTAAATGTCGCAAATTCGCTTTGCCGCCATGTTGGTTTTGTAGTTACCAGGTTTTCAAAAGTCACATAAGTGAACTTATAGCAGTTCCCTCTATCACCATAGAAAATGTCAGGGTAATATCGGTAATAGTTTCGGAGATATTGAATGCTGGTGAAATATTTCGCACAGCCGCCATGTTGGATTGGTGAGTCGTAACAAAATTTGAAGGGCACGGTCGAGGTCGCCGGGAATAGTGCTATGAACTTTCCGAGTTTCATTGAAATCGCTCTTGCCGTTTAGATTTTATTAGGGGGGGACACACACACGAATCACACACACACACACACACACACGCGCACACACACACGGACAAAAGGTGATCTCATAAGCCTATTTTTTCAAAATTGAAAATAGGCTAAAAATACAGGCAAAATTCAAATTTCAAATTTCATTTATCTTTTCACCACGGGGCCGGCCAGAATTAGACCTATTAGCGCATGACATAACAGTAGGTTGTTGAAAGATTGCCCTAGTTTCATTCCCAAAGATTCCTCACGTTATTAACAGTCTGTTCAGAATTTAATAACAAACAAGATGCTGAATTTCCTACAGATTCACTATCTAAATTGGCTTCACACTAACCATTATTTACAGAACACACACTATTCGACAACATGACAGAATCACACTTATCGTCACCATTAGTCCGAGAAAACACACGATCATACAATTCAGACAACCTAGTACGCAGATAAGACAATTCGTTAGAAAATAAGGCATCTTCAGGAGACCATACGTTTACAAGATCGGACAATCTCAACAGCCAATGTAAAGCCCGATACTTTACCCTATTAACTTGCGACAGCGAAGGATCACTTTCACTTTCCAACACCGCAATATCGCTAAACAAGTCATGAACTGATGGTATGACTAAAGACTTTCCTACTTTCCAGTATCCATGTTTAACATCCGGGACAGTAATATTACCATGTCTCAGTTCTCTAGCAAAGCCAGATCCAATTCATAATGGCCACGAGGTATACCACCTCTAATCAAAACCTCGTATCAAATTTCGTCACGTCTCAAATAATAATAGTTAGGAAGAACTCGTTTTTCCATTTTGGACATAATTCAGGTACATGAAACACAAGAATACAAGATTTAATGACATTCACCAAATATATAACACCCTATAAATGACGGTTATAACTAGTGTAATCCCTTCTAAACCTAGGCCCTCAACAGTTCTAAAATATGCAACAGTAAAAGACCTAACCACGTTCTGCACAAAACACTTGACATACCCCCACATTTAAGAGGTACTAAATTGGAAAGGTCGGATCATATTTTAAATACCCAGAGGATTACAACCATAGAACTATCGAGGAACCCAGTACCTAAGTTTACAAAATCGTACAGTAGTATCGGTAAAACGTGATTTAAAGATAGCGAGCTGAGAAACCGTGACAGCTTTGGTTCGATGACGGGGTACGTTCCGATGTCTTAGCACTCTTTTTTCTCCCTTTAAAATATTTTAAGTCTATCGTCTAGTAAGAAGAATTTTTCTTGGACCCCCTAAATCGATCGTTATGTAAGCACGGACCCCTGCTCCAAAGTCTTTTAAGTCGAGACTTAAAATATTTAAATATTTAAATGTAGACACACAAAATGCAAAATGGCTGCGGAGCAGAACACAGATATAAAGGAGCAGAACGCTCTCTAGCGAGAAACTTGAAAAGCTCAAATTACGCTGCGCCACATATGAGTGCGCCACTTATGCTGTGGATGGCAACGCATAATTATTTTAAGGAACTCCTTGTACTTTCTCCGTTTTCCATTTTCATTATTGTGTTATTTCTTGACTCTTCGCGGGCCCCCTGGCCAACCGTCGTGGACCACCTAATGGGAACCTCTGTCTAGTAGAACATACGTTAAATAAATAAGTAAATAAATATATAAATAAAATACAGTATGGATCCGCACTATTTTTACAGCAAAAAAAAAACAAGTTGTTTCGTGACGATCTAAAAAAGAGCCTACTTTTCTTAAAAATTTAAGATTCATGCCAATGATGAATCTATATATCAGAAATGAAATGTTACATTGGATCTATCTGCGCGTATAAAAACATGCTGGCAACATTGGCATGTGTGTGTTGCTCAGAATTGATCTGAAATATTATGGTCTATTATTGTCCCACTTTTGGATGAAGTCTATTAGTTAGTATAGAAGCTACAAGTATTTAAAAATTGGGCCTATTAGCAGACCTAATTCTAAGTCATGTTGGTAGCACTGACATGTATCAGTTATTCCAAATTAATCTAGAATGTCAGGTACTATACGTGTGCAAAGTTTAGAGCTGTTAGCTTGCATACTTTCTGATATATTGGAATTAGGATAAAAATAGAGAGAGCATTTATTAAGAGTTAGCAGCCCTGCTTGCTCTCAAGAATACGCATAGTCTATATCTATTATAGTACACAAAGCACATACGAAATTTGGTTGAAATCGAATTGATAGTACAGAAGTTGCATGCATTTAAATATTGGACCTATCTGCAGGCTTAGAATCTTGTTGGCAACACTGTCATATATGGGCTCGTGAAAATTAATCTGTAATAGTATTATCTCTGTGTGTGCCAATTTTGGAACAGTTCACCTGCATAACTTCTGAGATATCCAACATAGAGCTCAACTTTCAATTGTGAATTCTGAGCAGTTGGTAATACTGATGTCATTTTCAAATATGACCGTGAGTTATTCAGGTATAGATCTTTTTATACCAAATTTGGTTTTGATAGCTGCAGCCATTTAGGAGTTGATAGGGGGGACAGACAGATGGATAGACAGACAGACATACCTTTGCCCGGATCGATCTCATAAATGTGAAAAGAAGGCTAATAATACTCTGCATCCCCTCACCACTAAAATATGAGTATTGACCTCTAAACTTTTCCCTATGCCAACGTGTTATACGAGTATATTATTCTAATCAGGACTGGGTGAGTTAATAATAATAATGTTATTGGTTTTACGTCCCTTTTAACTACACTGGCTTTTAGAGACGCCAGGGTGCCGGAATTTTGCCCCAAAGGGGATCTTTAACGTGCCAGTAAATCTACGGACCCGGTTCCCTCGCATTTGCGCACCCTCAAATGCCAGCTGACTGCGCCAGGATACGAACCTGCAACCTTGGCTGGGTGAGTTAGCCGTGGTCGTTACGACATGACAGCTGGCAGTCGCTCACATCCGGGAGGCGAGGAGGTTCGAATCCCCCTGCCGGCAACCTTGAAGATAGTCTTCTGTGGTTTCCCATCTTCTTTCCAGGCAAATGCCGGGGTTGGTCTCTTAACTACAGGCCACAGCCGCTACCTTCCAACTCCTCGTACTTACATTCCAACTTTCCTCCCCAACGGTAGTTGTAGCTCACCCATCGGGTGTCCGTCTCGAAGCAGCTACAAAAAAAAAACAAAAAAAATAAAAAAACAGGAAAGTAAGGCGGCTTCGGTGGCGTAGCTGGTAGCATGCTGATCTTCTATGCCCAAGATCGCGGGTTCAAAGCCGACGGTCCCATGTCATAGATTTATGGCATGAAAACAAACCTTCCACTAACTACACTTGTGGAAGCTAAAATTTGTAGGTTAGTTTGATAACGCTATACTAGTTCCAACGTTCGCCGCCTGGTGATGACTGCGATGGCATTTAGTAACCACGTCGGCAGTTAGGTGTCGTGGACGGTAGCAAAAGTAGGAACTATTTGAAAATATTAATCGTCTGAAGTCCTTCTACCTGAATCACTGATAACACACACTAATAGAGCCATCACAATTAACACCGGAAATCGGACAAATACTACACACACCCAAAGTACACTGGGCTACATGACCGCGTTGTCGCAGCCCCTAAACTAAGGAACCAACCAACCAGAATGTTTTAAGGCTAAAAGTAGAAATATCTTATTTTGGTCGTTCCACACTTCCCAGTTCCCTTAAATGTTATGAAACAGTTTCTTGGCGAAAACTACATCCTATTCCAGTCTCTCGCAGAAAGTACGTCATAATATAAGAGAGACAATCAGTCATTTATTTTGCTAACTAATCTTCAGAACAACGTTTCCATGATATCAGATTGAGCTGCCACCTATCTACGGCCTCAAGGAAATTCCACCCGTGTTTGTACAAGAGCATCCCATTATTCTCTATTATTAAAGAAAATACAAGTTTTAAGTCTAAACAAACTAAATGCAGCTGAGAATATGACTGGCAGATGTGCATCACGTGACGTGTCTTTCATTACACCTCGTGCCACAATTATATCGTGCGGCTTCGGTGACGTAGTTGGTAGCATGCTGAACTTCTATGCCAAAGATCGCGGGTTCAAACCCGGCCAAAGTCGTCGGATTTTTTAAGAGCGTTAAAAATCCCTCAGTATGCCTTCCTTCGGAGGGGAAGTAAAGCCGGCGGGCCCATGTCATAGATTTATGGCATGTAAAAGAACTTTCCGCTACAATTGTGTGAAGCGAAATTTGTAGGTTAGATTTGATTAGCGCTCTATTAAGTTCCAACGTTCATCGCCAGGTGCCGGTTTGGTGGCATCTAGTAGCCAAGTTCACAGCTAGGTGTCGTTGATGGTAGCATTTGGTACCAAAAGTAGGAACTACTTGAAATTGATTGTCTGCAGTCCTTACCTGAATTACAGATAACACACACTAATACAGCCATTACAATTAACACCGGTTATCAGTCGGATTGTACACACACCCAAAGTACACGGGGCTACATGACTTCGTTGTCGCTGGCCCTAAACTGAGGAACCAACCAACAATTATGTTGTACGCCATATGAGTGCCTGTGTATAATTCCTCCAACATGTCTTATTTGGATAACCCTGACGTTTTAACCTGTTACCCAGAATGAGTTTGCCTGACTGCATGTGTGTCATTTTGAAAGCAGAAACAACAGCAAGCATAATGTCACAAAATCCCTTGAGTTCACTCTGTAAAATAAATCGCTGTTCTATAAAACTTAAACCTAAAAGTAAATTAATAAAACAACCCCAATGTGCATCAGCCTGCCAACGGTTACTTCATCAGGAAAGCACCGAGTGTTCCGTGGTCAACGTGAACCCCGACAATCGAATCCTAGCGTAGTCAGTTGGCATTTGAGAGTGCGCAAATGTGAGGGAGCCATGTCAGTAGATTTACAGGCACGTTAAAAATCCCCTTCTGGGAAAATTCCCGGCATCCTAGCGTCACTAAAGACTCAGTAGTTAAAAGGGACGTAAAACCAATAACATTAATCATCATCATCATCATCATCATCATAAAAGAGAGAGAGCAAAAAATACGATTGATAAATGTTCTTGAATCTCAACTTAAAATATGAAGAGCAAGCAGCTACTTCTGTTGAACGAGCAGTGATTATCGCGAACTTCACCATTGTACGTGCCAAGAAAAAGCCATTATTCTTGTAAGGAAGCTGAATGATTAACGTTAATATACTAATCATCATCTTCATATTGTTGTTGTTGATGTTCTTGTTTGGGAGGTGGTGACGCAGCGGTCAAGATGTTAGCCTCTCACCAAGGTGGACTGATTTCGATTCCCGGTCAATGCACGTGAGATTTTCCAAGTGAAATGCCGTGTACTGTGGTTCGGATTCTACGTAAAAATGAGTTCCCGTGGCTCATAATCACAAGATTCATGGTCACGTAAAACTACAAGCTTCCTTCCTGGTCTTCTTTTTCTTGTTGTTGTTGTTGATTTATTTATTTAGGGGCTTATGGCATCGTGGTCTTGTAATCCCGTGTATTGGAGCAGGTGTGCGTGAGTGTGGAATCTGTCTGATAGCCTGTGTTATTTCGATGGCTGTACTAGTTTGTGTATTTGCAATGGGAGCCGCAATTTAGATACCATCCTGGCATTCGCCTGGAGTAGAAGTTATAACCACGAACAAACCTTTTTTGGGATGGCTTAGGTGGAATAAAAACCCACCTCTTCACAGTTCTCCCTCACGAGACTGAGTGAACCCCAATTTAGCCGTCATATCAGAATTAATTAGCTCGGTTTTATGATCTGGAGTTTCTATGTTAGGCCTAATTATCATTTTTAGAGCAACTTATAGATTATGTTTGTATCCTTTTAGTCCACATGGTAAAATTTGTTCTGTAGTTTATTCTTGTTCTATAGGATAGGATACTTTGGGAATATGTGTTAATGTTACATTGATTAGCATTACGTATTATTGTTTTAAAGGGTGAATTTGTTTTTATTGTGTTTAAGTAGTTTATTAAAAATATCATTATTTGATGTCAATGAGGTAAAGATTTTACTTTAAACCAGTCAATTTGTATTTTAAGATTTGGGTTTTTGTTTTTGATAGTACTTTCAGTAATAATAGGGATTTATTTTGTTTTAAGTGATATAGTTATATTTATTAAATGGAAATTTGGTCGCTTAATCCTTCTAAGGCAACTTTTTTGTTATTGAATACCGTATCATTAATATTTGTGGAATTTTTATATTTATTTCTTAATTAGTAGTTTTTATAGAGGGAAGATATACTTGGGGATTTCAGAATTAATCGATTTATTATTTTAGTATTGATGTTTGTCTTGTTAATAACGTGCTGTTGGGGTAGCGTGCCTGCCTCGCACCCGGAGGCGCCGAGTTCGATTCCCAGATACGTCCTGGAGGGCTGGAACGGAGTGCACTCGGCCTCGTGAGGATAATGGAGTAGCTGTCTGACAGTGAGGCTGCGCCCCGGTCACGAAAATTAATATTAATTGCCTAGGGAAGCCATTGCGCTGACCACGCGTCACCCCACAATCTGCAGGCCAAATGGCTGGGCAGCGATCGCTTGGTAGGCCTGGGCTCTTCATGGACTGTGGTACCTCGGTTTTTCTTGTTAATAATTATTTTAATTACTAGTCCTAATTTGATTAGTATTGTACAACAATTATACACATTTCAAAGGTAGTAAAGACATCTTTGCTTGTAAAAACAAAATTCGAACTCTTCAAAATTATATACACAGCTTATTTAAAATCCAGTTTTCAAGAGTTATGGGGTAGAGTTAGTTTCATATTATGTGGTAATTTATAATCAATATTTATTTGCAGAGTCGGGAGTCGAACGTGCGCCTCTACGGTGGTAAGGAAGGTGCGAATGAATCTTGCAGCTTTAAGTGACCGTTGAACTCGCTATCATGAGCCACGGGACCTCCATTTTACGTGGAAACTTTGAAACTCTCTCATGCATTCCCAGGGAATCGAACCACGTCCACCTTGGCGAGGGGCAAGCAGCTTGACCATGCCCCTCCATGGTAATAAAATAATAATAATAATAATATCGTATGGCCTCGGGTGCCGGGTGCAAGCTTTGTTATTTGACACCCAAAGGGTAGCTTGCATGTCGAATTTCGTTGTTCCTTGAAACACTATGAAAGTCAAGGAGGTTAGTTATATAAGCTCCTTGAACACTATAGCGCTTTCTAGTAGAGAAATTAGGAACTTTGTGTTGGCGGAAACTCCCGAGATTAAATTTGCCATTATGAACACGGCCTACTGAATTCAAATGGGTTCTTTGACATACCAACATCGTATGACATGGTGTCGTAATTTTTGCCACCTTTCAAAAATCACTAACCACGGCCAGGAGTGAACCTGCAAGCTTGAGGTTAGTAGACCGACACGTTAACCACTCACCCACCGTGGTGATAGTTATACTCTGATTAACAAAAGATGAACGGTGAAAGCTGTCATCCGCTTGAAGGTTGTGGTGAGGAGTGGAGACGAGAGGGGTAACGGTCTCCATAGCAACAGCGAACAGTGTTGCAATGTATGCAGACACAGCAGTGAGCACATGGTTTGACTCAGTGTTCTACTGTGCCTTCACTCGTCACGGTCATTAGACCGCAAGGTGGGGTGGGGGCTAACTTCCCCAGAATTTGTGTGTTCCTGCAAGCCTCTTGGAATGTTACGAGTCATGATCTGCCTCAGTGGCAACGCAGCATTTCCCCACATGCTAGCTTTGACAGCTGTCAGCGACCATTATTGGTAAATCAGAGTATAGTTAGTTAGTTAGTTAGTTATTGTTTTAAGGGGCGGAACTATAAGTCATCTGACCTTACCCGTGGTGATTGGCATGAATGCTAGTCACTATGCCAGGAGGTGGATTCAACTATATGTGTAGAATAATTGTTTGAAATTGTAGTTTAAGAGACAACAGCGGGAAGGAAAATCACATTGTGTAATCAGGGAAGTCTTCAAGTATTTATATCATGATCAGATAAAGATAACCAACATCTTTCTTCATGAGCTCGGTTTTCCTGTTGGACTCGTGTGCAAACACCACATCCGGAGTTAAGTTGGATAATCATCCTAGAGATGTTGCTGAGATGAACCTTACATTACTGTCGAGTCCCTATTAGCCTACTTTTCACATTTTGCAAAAATGAGGAAAAAGTAGACTTATGGGATCGGGAAAATGTGTGTCTGTCTGTCTGTCTGACTGTCTGACTGTCTGTCTGTCCTTCTGTCCTTCTGTCTGTCTGTCTGTCTGTCTGTCTGTGTGTGTGTCCCCCCCCCCCTATCAACTCCTAAACGGCTGGAGCAATCGAAACAAAATTTGGTAGGATTAAAGATCTATACCTGAATATCTCACGGCCATATTTGAAAATTATGTCAGTGCTACCAACTGCTAAAAAATCGCAATTGAAATTTGAGCTCCATGATGCATATCTTGGAAGGTATGAATGGGAGCTATTTCAAAATTGGCACACGTATAGATAATAATATTGCAGTTTAATTTCCAGGAGTCCATACATGGCAGTGTTGCCAAAATGATTATAAGCCTGCTGATAGGTCCAATTTTTAAATGCATATAACTTCTACACTATCAATTGGAATTCAACCAAATTTCGTATGTTGTATGTGTACATAACCAGATATGACTGAGCGTATTCTTAAGAGCCACCAGGGCTGCCAACTGTTAATAAATGCTCCTAATTTATTTTATCCAAATACCAATATATCAGAAAGTATGCAAGCCGACAGCTTTAAACTATGCACACGTATAGTACCTCACATTCTATATAATTTGGAGTAACTTATATACGTCAGTGCTACCAACATGATTCTAAGCCTGCTGACAGGTCCAACTTTAAATACATGCAACTTCCATACTATCATTTGGATTTGAACCAAATTTCGTCTGTGCTAAGTGTACCATAACAGATATGACTATGCGTATTCTTAAGAGCAACCAAGGCTGCCAACTGTTAATATGTACTGTCCCTATTTTTGTTACCCTAATATCAATATATCAGAAAGTATGCAAGCCAATAGCTCTAAACTTTGCACACGTACAGTACCTGGCATTCTAGATGAATTTGGAGTAACTAATATACGTCAGTGCTGCCAACATGATTCTAAGCCTGCTGATAGGTCCAATTTTAAAATGCATGTAACTTCTATACTAACTAATGGATTTCATTCAAAATTGGCACAACAATAGATCATATTATTACAGATTATTTCTGACCAATACATGCATGACATTGTTGCCAACATGATTTTACGCGCGCTGTTAGATCCAATGCTTAACTGCATGTAACGTCCATGTTATTCATTGGACTTCAACCAAATTTTGTATTCTGTACCTTAAGAGATGGAACTAAGAATATATTCAGTCATCAGGGCTGCCAACTGTGGTGCCCTATTAGGCTACATTATGCCAGGTATACAGTATTTCGAACTAATTAGAAATTTCGATATTAGCAACTTAATTTCGTCATTATTCTAGATAGGTTCATATACTGTAGAATAATCATTGGCATGAAATGTAGGCTCTTTAGTTCGTCACGGAACTTCTTGTTTATACAAAGAGTTGGCACGCGCAATGCATTTTGTTGTTTTCCGATGCCATGTCATTACAGCCTTTATTAGTATAGTGGATTCAAAGAGCCGCCTAAGATTCAGTGCCTTAGCCGTCAAGATGGAGGCTGGAGTTCCACGACCCAGGGCGGTAAAATGGCTTAGAGTGAATACATTTTCTTAAGGGGACAGATACAACTTACCCTATACTGTTATCAGAAAATAGCAGAGAGAAAATCAGATATAACAGCGACAGTGGCTATTCTGAGTGTGGTTTTACTCGGGTTTTGGCACACTCCAGGCAAAATCCTGGTAACCTACACCATCGCTGTACCTAATACAGCTACACACAGTTGTTCAACTCTCAGTGGCGATCCCTTCTAAGATTTGCCGTAATGCTGCTCTCGATGCACTGAAAGGGTTGATACAGACCAGGGCCGTCGCGAGAAGTGTGGTCGCGCCAGGCCCCGTGCTCAGAAAGGCCCCACGCTTCACGCAATGGTTTTTTTTTTTCATTAATGAAAAAAATAAAGATAGAGTGTGTGATCTTAGCCTCCATGGGGGCTAAGGTTTGATTCAGTCCAGCCGAAATTAAAATAAGCCAACAATGTAAAACATGCTGTGTTTGTATGGGGAACATCTTCGGCGGGTGCGTGATGACGAAACCCACGTGCATTATCTCGGTCCCGAAATACAAAACGATATAATTTCGACGTTAGGTAAGTTAAAGTTAAACTAAATTTAAACATTCGGTTAGATCTTTTAATGGAATTAGCAAAAATGTTAATAATTTTTCTTTTTTCCTTGTCTTAAGGCTCTACTACGAAGGAAAAACTACTGAATGCTGTTCGTGTCGCCAAATATTACGCGGTTATCCTCGACTGTACGCCCGAAGTGAGCCACAATGAGCAAATGACCTTGGTCCTCCGCTATGTTGATATGATGGCAGTAACTCCAAGGATTGTCGAATCGTTCATCGAGTTTTTGGAGGTACACGACACTACGGGAAAGGGGTTAGCTGAGGTTTTAGACGGAGTATTGAAGGATAATGATCTTGATATCATGGACTGTAGGGGATAAGGGTATTACAACGGTGCTAATATGAAGGTCAAGTATAAGGGAGTGCAGACGCGAGTAAAACATATTAATAAACGAGCAATGTTCATGGCATGTGATGCACATAATCTTAACTTACTTTTGGGTGACATGGTTAAATGCAATAAGGGCGCTATAACATTTTTTGGTACAGTTCAGCGTCTGTACACTTTGTTTGTAGCTTCCGCGGAAAGGTGGGACATTTTGTGTGAACTATTTCCTGGCCTCCTCACACTAAAATCTTTATCTAGCACGAGATGGGAATGTAGAATTGACAGTGTCAAGCCCATCAGGTACAAGTTAGGCAAAGTAAACGAAGCTCTAGAAAAAGTGGCAGAAACTACCAAAGATCCTGTTACCCGGTCACAGGCCCAATCTTTGTTGCTTCATACAAGTTCGTATGCATATGTTATAAGCCTCCTTATCTGGTACGATATTTTATTTTCTGTGAACTCAACAAGTAAAACTCTCCAATCTGAGAAGACTTCGTCAGATACGGCTTTAACCGAACTTCAGGGGCTAAAGTCATTTTTTCAAAATTATCGCAACACTGGCTGTAACAGTGCAATGTCCACATCTAGAGAAATAATGGAAAATTTGGGCTATGCAAAGAAATTTTCTATTGGCCGTCAAGGCAATCGCAAAAGGTTCTTTGATGAAATAAATCAGCAAAATGATCAACAGGTGAAAAAAAAACGAAGAGGAACTTCAAAAAGAAGCTGAAAATAAATTTCGGTTAAATTACTTTTTGTCTGTCGTAGATACTGCACTGAGCTGCGTAGAAAATAGATTTAACGATTATTTTTTTAATACTTTGGATTTCCTTTCGATCCTTCCAATCTTTTCATTTTGGAGGAAAAGCAATTGAAAGACCATTGTCAAACACTCTCTAATTTTCTAAAAGATGGGGAGCTTGAAGATTTGGATGCAGATGTTCTTTTTCTGGAGCTACAATTATTTAGGTACGCTAATCCGTCATCTGTAAAAAGTGCTTTAGGTGCACTATAGTACTTATCCCCGATAAAGGAGTCCTATCCTAATTTAACGACGACCTATCGAATTATTCTTACAATTCCTATAACGGTTGCATCGAGGTAAAGGAGTTTTTCCATTTTGAAACTAATCAAAAATTATTTGCGATCAACGATGGCGCAGGAGCGTCTGAACGGTTTGGCTACTCGAATGTGAACCGGCCAAAAAATTAGAAATGAACGATTTAATCAGCACTTTTGCCCTAGCAAAGACCCGCAAAGCGCCTTTTACATAAATAAAAAGCTCTAAATTCTAAACAAAAAACAGAAATTATTATTTTTTTTTTGAAAGAAAAAGCCTGCCTTGTAACCCACGTTATTTCTCGAACAACGGGGCCGATCAGCTCATATTTATCGGTGAAAATGGACTTATAGCACTTTTGTAGCTTAGTTTATGAAAAACTGTATAGCCGTAGAAATGTTGAAATATGTAAACGTGATTGCGTATTATTAATCATTATATTCGTTTGGGTAAGAAAGTACATCAAGCACATGCCTCGTTTTCCATAATATATTATTTATGCCCAAAAAATCACCTGTTTTAGCTCATTATATCAGGTTTCCATTGATATTGTTTGTTGCTTTTATCTGATAAGGTGCTTCCTGTATCCAATTTTATGCTTATCCTATTTGTTGAGGTTTGTTTAGAAACTATAAATGTAATAAAATGAGTTTTAACTAGCCTAAAATTGTAATTTCTTTTAAAACATCACTCTCCGTACAACACAGCCACTTACAGTCTAAAATGTGCATTTACTACCCCCACCCGCAAACTCATGCCTACTAGGTCCCGCGCACATTCTCGCGCCAGGCCCCGCGCACCCTCAAGCCAGCCCTGATACAGACATCTCTATAATATCAACATCTGACATGCCTAAATGTAGCATTTTAAAAGCTTATCATTGGAAATCTCGAATATAGGTCCCTAGGTTATATTACTCTTCTAATTTTGTTTATTCATCTTAGTTTCCTTCAAAGATTTTGTATAAAATGAATTATTTAGGTTTTGGCCAATAATTTTGATTTGGTCACACTGTGCGTCGTCATATTGAATCCGCCATGTTAACTCAAGTAATTTGAATATGATAGTCTATTATAATCAGCGACTTAAGTACAAACTTATGAGTGAATTGGTCGATGGCCATTTCAAGTTTTGGCAAAGTTTTGTTGGTTTGATCACATTGTGCAATATGAACATACACTGGAAATTGTGTTCACAGCTGCACAAGCACAATGCCAATTATATAATATGTGTTAGTCCCTGGAGTGCATTAACACATCAGCTGCTATAGATGTCCACCAAATCAGTATTTATGAGCCTGATGTAGCAATCCACCTATAAAATATTCTAACGTGAAACGCGATCATTTTCCATTATCGACGCGCACATTGAGAGCGATATTCATAATCGATGTCCCATCATCAGCATCACTAAATATTTCAAATAGTGCTTATGGGGGACACCCTACTGAGTTTCGTAAATCCTGCAATTTTCATCCGATATTCGGCATATTTTGTGAGTTAATGTATGTTAGCAAAATTAAGATTACTATTCGACCTGTGCGAGAAATCTCGCATGTTCATTAACCAACCACCCGCCCGGCTTTACTTTTATGTGGGCTTCTATAAATACTGTATGTTTATTTGTTAAAACGCACTTTTTAAACAAATTTTCGATATTTATGAAATGAGAGTGCAATTTATTCGTCACTGCTGCGGATAATTCGGTTTGAATATTCTTTTATATGCACAATGGGTTGTGTGCGCCCCATGTGTATAGACTACCCACCCGGCCCTAGTGCTATATGGGCTGGACGCGACACAGTTCTGCCAGGGACTATCGTCTTTTTTATTTGTTTAAATACACTTTTTAAACAAAATAAACTTTTCAAGAAATATCAGATTTTTCCTTTACTATTGAGACAATTTGGAAGATTTCGGCACAAACCCCACCTTCTAGCTCCTTATGGATCAGGAGCATGAGGTTTTTTGTCAGGTGAACTTAGCGTATTATATAATACAGTAGATTCTCAAATTTGGAACAATTTGGTAACACGGCTTTAGATTTATAACACATTAAAAGAAATAATTTGCGTGATTTCAAAACTTCCCTTGCGTAGTACCAGTTTTAGAGTTTTTAATTCGAACCATTTTGTGATAGTTATTAGGACTATGTGAATAAAAATTGATATTATTATTTGAAAATTTGAAATATTGATATTATTAAAGTATTCTTTCTCTCGCCCTTACTATTTATTTTTAGAAACTCTCAAATTTCCATATTTGACTCAAGATATCTCCAGCATATATTGTAATTTTTCAAAATGGATACCAACTTTTATGCATCTCTCTGGGTACTAGAGGCATGCTAAGTTTGAAGACAATCAGGCATAAACCGTTGCACTACCAAAATTTTGAATACTAAAAAATGAAGTTCTGAGAAATAGCTAAATATTTGTGTAAAGGTAACTTTTAGGGGGGAAATCTCAATTTCAATTTTCGGACCTTTTTGGCTTAAAAGCTCAGTAGGGTTCGATCCCCGGCTCCGCCAGGGATTTTAAAACTGGCGTGAGGGTTGGAACGGGGTGCACTCAGCCTCGTGAGGACAATTGAGTAGCTGTCTGACAGTGAGACAGCGCCCCGATCTCGAAAACCAAGATTAACGGCCGAGGGGATCCGACGCGCAGATCACGCGTCACCCCAATATCTGCAGGCCGAATGGCTGGGCAGCGGTCGCTTGGTCGGCCTTAGCCCGTCATGGGCTAGTGCCAGGGGTTGACTTGACTTGACTTGAATAGGTCTAATTCTGGCGGTCAGAGTAGTAATAATAATCAATCCAGATTAGCTGCGCCTGTTCATTATGAAAGCACTGCCAATAAGGAGGTTAACCTCACTTCTGATGTACCCCATGGTTCTAAGTAAGTACAGACGAGTGCATCTTTATTTAATGCTTTTAATGAAGTGCAACAGAGTTTATTTGAACCCGTTTGAACTTGGAAAACCGTTCTCGAGTATTTGAGGCTAGTAATTTGGTACCTGATCGTAGTCCCAGTTTTGCGCCGCTACCCAATCCATTGTCATTAATACTAAAAGATTTTCATTGCTGCAATGGGAGTGACAGTGATTTATTAATTCTGTTTTTACGCAAATTTGTAGAACTAAAGGACAGTGCGATTGTGTTTGGCCTATCTGAGTGCCAAATATATAGGATTGTGTTCCCTTGTACATTGGGAATGCTTCGTGATATTTTAATTGACAACATGGCAGATGGAAAATCGCTTCTTGATTTTTAGTCGCAAGTATTAAATTATTTTATTACCCCTCATACCTTGTCGGATCTTCATAGATATTATTTATTTAGAGGTCCAAAATATTTATTTTTTCTCGGCTACTTCACAGGCTAAAGCTATAGCTATAATTTACCCCTCATCATCGGAAGAATGTGAACTGTACATTACTATTCTCACAGTGATGTTCCAAGACTGGATTGACGAAGACTTGTGAAACTGAACCGAAGCCAACTGAACTGAATGGAGGCAGTGTGCTCCCAGCTTATTACTTGTAGCGCATGAGTCGCCCGAAACTTCTACTCACATTCAGATTCACTTATAACGCAAACAATAAACCTAATTGCAGATCACTTCTTTTGAACACATGAACATAGGCATCAGTTTACCAAATTTTAATGTGAAATTGTGAAAATTTTAAGCGAAACTTGATATAAATCTTCAAAAAATATCAAGAGGCATTAGTAACAAGCTATTAAAAAGATGGAATCAAGCTTAATTTAGGCCCTGATTTAGCATAATCGCTCTCTTCAAGTCTTACAAAACCAATTATTGGTACATCGTTCAGTACTCGCATAGAATTACTGGTAGAGGGCGAAAGCTAGGTAGTGCAAACACGAGGGAGAATGGCATCTAATGACCATAAAATTGTTCGTCCTGTATAACATATAACATACAGTTACTGCCCAAAGTATTCGTGCACCTGTGCTGACGAACGGTGAGTGGCATGGGGATGGCCGCTGTGCGATGCTTGTTGGGGCTGGAGTAATGGGACTGATGACTGATTATATTACAAAGCAATACATTCCTTAAATATTATACATGTAGGATTTGAACATAATGTGGCTACTATCTCTAGTATTAAAGAAAGAATGTCCAGAGGCACAGAAGGCTATCATGTCAAAAATATTCGTACATTGATGTGAACGAACGGAAGGCAGTCTCTCTCCCATGTTTTCAGTACATGTTGGGTTTCCCTTCGCTTTAATGATAGCTTGAAGACGCCGTGGCATTGATTCGACCGAGTTCATCACTGGTAATAAAGGCGCATTCTTCCTGCAAAGCCGTTATCATGGTAGCCTTGCTGGTAATTTGCCTTTTCCGTATCCTGGTCTCCAAAATGCTCCATAAGTGCACAATGGAATTAATATACGGGGATTGAGAAGGGGTATGCAGCTGTTTTGGAACATTATAGTCACAATCTTGTACTATTGGCGGTATGCTTGGGACCATTGTCTTGTTGGAACTTGAAGTCGTTGTGGAGGTTCATTTGTTCGGCACTGGCAGCCAGATTGGTATTCAAAATGTCAATATACATTTTGTAATCCATTATACCGTCTATAATATGAAGTTTCCCTACCCCGGAAGCACTCGTGCATCCCCAAACCAGCAAATTTCCACCTCTGTGTTTCACTGTGGGACACAGGTTTTTGGGTGTTAGTTCCGTATTCTTTTTCCACCATACCATTTGTCGTCCACCTAATCCAAAAACATTAAATTTACTTTCATCGGAGAAAATAACTTCATTCCAAAACACGGATCGTGCGGCGACGTATTGTTTTGCGAAAGCAAGGCGTTTCTTCCGATTCGCTGGAGAAACATAAAACTTTTTGCGAGCAACTTGACCATTGTACCCTTCGTGTTTAAGAACACGGCTAACTGTGCTTGCCGAGACCACCTTGATTGGATAGCTCTGCCACTATCTTTGGAGCACTTAATATATTTCGGATCTTTCTTAATCAGACAACCACTTGACGCTCGTCTAGGGCAGTCGTTTTCCCTGGTCGTCCACTTCTTGGCATGTTTTGCAAAGAGCAGCACAATACCGATCTATTATAGACTGCACTGTCGATCGGGGTCTCCCAACAAGCGCTGCGATCTTCCGTAAAGATTTACACTGATTGTGGAGTCTAATAACAAGCTTGCGGTCCGCTTGACTCATTTCTTTTCCCTTACGACTCATACTGACACCAGTTTACAATCACACGTATTAACACAGCTGCGGTCGACCTCGGACTGAACATTGGCTTGTCGGACAAGTTTCCGCCGTATGGGAACTGCGCTTAACCCCCTGTTTACAGAATGCTTTCATGTCTGTACGAATACTTTTGACACGATAGCTTTCTGAGTTTCTGGACATTCTTTCCTTATTAATAGAGATTTGAAACCCAAACATGATAGAACGTTGTGCAATAGTTCAAACGAAAGGTCTCTATGTCCTTTATTTAAAAATATATTTTTTTATATTTTTTTTGAAAAAGTCCAATTTTGAAATTCTTACATTTTGGAAACTAAAAAGTTTACAATAAAGTTTGTTTTACATAAATGAAATGTCCCTTCCCCCTCTACCTACAAAATAAATTTCAAGTCTCTAGGATAAAAATGCAAAAAGAGTAGTGGGGAGAGGGGCGTTCTGTGACTCCCCCTACTTTCATATGAACTTTGCCGATATCTCCCGAACGCATGATCCGATTTTAACGAACGAGGTGTTGGCGTTGGGGTGACGTCCTCTTTGCTAAGAATGTGTGTTTTTTTTTTTTTTTGAAAATTCTTGTTTTTGAGACTGGCGCTATTTTGGAAACGGTGAATTTTGGAAAAAAAAAGTTTGACGTCAATGAAAGGTCCCTAGGCTCTCTAGGCTGACAGCAAGTTTCAAGTGTGTAGGACCATAAAATGATAGCCTACTTTCTCGCGAACATATGCGATAATTGGCGAACGCCTGGTTGGATTTTAACAAATGAGATGTTGTTGGCATTGGTATTAAAAAATTGAAAATTGTTGGTTTTGAATTTGTCATTATTTTGGAAACGGTAAGTATTTTCTATCTAAATTGCATTTTGTAAATATTGTCAATTCAAATAACAGTACAGTAAGTATGTAGTTAGTTGTAAGTAGGTAGTTAGTTTGTCTATTAGATATATGTCATTGTTCTATTAGACTGTGGTGTGTGAGTGTGTCTGGTAACAGTTGCATTGTTTATTAGTTATAGTTCATTGTTTCAGTAGACTGTGATGTGTGATTGCATGTGAGTGTGTCTGGTGACAGACTGTTTTAGTGGTAGTATTTGTTGTTGGTGGAACTTTAGTATTTTTTCGTTAGTAGAATTTTGGTATTTAATTGTTAGTACAGTAGAAGGTTAGTATTTTTGTTAGTAGAATTGCTCTTTACTTATTCTGAAAGGGAGTAGCAGCCTTTCAGAATAAATCAATTCTTTACTAGTCTTATAGACGGTTAAGATATTGATAATATAAGCCAAATAATGGCTACACTGCGTCCTGCTGCACGGCTGAAAGCAACGGGAAACTACAGCCGTTTGCTATTCCCGAGGATATGCACCTCTCTATGCATAAATACATGTGATGATGGCCTCCTCCCTTGTAAAATTTCAATCCGGAGGTAAACTAGTCCCCCGTTCGGATCTCCGGGTGGGGACTACTCGAGAGGGGGTTAACATCACAGAAGTGACAAAGGGGAACTCTGACATTCTACGGATCGGAGCGTGGAATGTTAGAAGTCTGCTAGGAAATGGAAGGTTAGAAAACTTAGAAAGGGAAATGGATAGGTTGAGGTTGGATTTGGTTGGGATTAGTGAAATGCGCTGGCAGGAAGAACAGGACTATTGGTCAGGAGACTATAGGGTCATTAGCACTAAATCAAACAATGGCCAAGCAGGGGTTGGCCTCATATTGAGTAGGAAACTTGGACAGCGGGTGGAATATTATGAGCAATATAGTGAACGGATTATTGTAGCAAAAATAAATACTAAACCTACCTGCACCACAGTGGTACAAGTCTATATGCCTACCAGTCAAGCTGATGATGAGGATGTTGAAAAGGTCTACGATGAAATAGACGAAATTCTGAGGTATATCAAGGGTGATGAAAATGTTATAGTAATGGGAGATTGGAATGCTGTGGTAGGAAAAGGGAGAGAAGGGAAGATAGTAGGAGATTTCGGATTAGGTGAAAGGAATGATCGAGGAAGCAGGCTGGTAGAATTCTGCACTGAGCATGAGTTGGTCATAGCTAACACCTTATTCAATAACCACAATAGAAGAATATACACATGGATGAGACCAGGAGATACAGGGCGTTACCAAATCGACTTCATTATGGTCAAGCAGAGGTTTCGAAACCAGATTTTGGATTGTAAAACATATCCTGGTGCTGACATAAACTCTGACCACAATCTGGTTGTAATGAAATGCAGATTAAAGTTGAAGAAACTGAAGAAAAGTCAAAAGCCAAAAAGGTGGGCAATAGACAGACTGAAAGAGAGGGATGTAAACGAAAGATTCAAGAAGAGTATAAAGGAAGGACTAATGAAAAACCCTAAACAAACTTCAATTGCAGACGAATGGGCACTTTTGAGGAATGAAATAACAAAATCCGCAGAAGAAAACATTGGTAGGAAAGAGAGAGTAGGTAGAAAACCGTGGATCACTCAGGATATACTCGAATTGATGGATGAAAGGCGGAAGCACAAGAATGTAAGAGATGAAAAGGGGAAAGCAGAATACAGACGTCTGAGAAATGAGGTTAACAAGAAGTGCAAGGAAGCGAAAGAAGAATGGTTGAAAGAGAAATGTGCTGGTATAGAAAATTGTCTGAAATTAGGAAAAGTAGACACAGCTTATCGAAGGATTAAGAATACTTTTGGTGAAAAGAAGACTAAGTGCTGTAATATTAAGGACACAAATGGAAAGCCTCTAACAGATAGGGAAGAAAAGGTTGAGAGATGGAAAGCTTACATAGAGAGTTTGTATAAGGGAAAGGAGATTGAGAATCATGTAATGGAAAGGGAGGAGGAAATTGATGAGGATGCGAAAGGAGATTTAATATTGAGATCAGAATTTGATAGAGCTTTGGAAGACTTAAACAGGAACAAAGCACCAGGCATAGATGATATACCGATTGAGTTGCTACGCTGCATGGGAGAGGAAGGTCTGATCAGGTTATTTCACTTGGTGTGTAGGATTTATGAGACAGGTGAGGTACCCCCTGATTTCAAGAAGAATGTAATCATCCCTATACCAAAGAAAGTGGGAGCTGACAGATGTGAATATTACCGTACAATCAGCTTGATTACTCATGCTTCAAAGATCCTGTCTAGAATAATTTACAAGAGGATTGAGAACCAGATAGAAACGGAGTTGGGTGAAGACCAGTTTGGTTTCAGGAGAAATGTAGGAACAAGGGAAGCTGTACTAAGTCTTAGGCTGATTTTGGAAGGTAGAATAAGGAAAGATAAGAGAACGTTCATGGCTTTTGTAGACTTAGAAAAGGCTTTTGATAACGTTGATTGGACTAAATTGTTTGACATTTTGAAATCGATTGGAATAAAGTACAGGGATAGGAGGGTGATATACAATCTATACAGAAACCAGACAGCAGTCATTCGAGTTGAAGGACATGAGAGAGAAGCTGGTATTCAGAAAGGTGTAAGGCAAGGCTGCAACTTATCACCCATACTTTTCAATCTTTACATTGAACAAGCAATGAAGGAAATTAGAGAAAAATTTAAAGTGCGAGTGAAGATTCAAGGAGAAATAATTTCAACTCTGAGATTTGCTGATGACATCGTCATCTTGGCCAACAAGCCTGAGGATTTGAATGAGTTTTTGAATGGTATGGACTCCGTCTTACGGAAAGAATTCATGATGAAATTTAATAAATGTAAAACAAAAATACTGGAATGCAGCCGAAATAAATCAGAAACCTCTATGGAGATCAAATTGGCAGGTGAAAAGCTGAAGGAAGTAGGAGATTTCTGTTACTTAGGAAGCAGAATAACCAGTGATGGACGAAGCAAAGAGGATATAAAAAGTAGGTTGGCTCAGACAAGAAAAGCATTTCTACAAAAAAGGAATCTGCTGACATCGAATATAGATTTAGGTATTAGGAAGTCATTTTTGAAAGCCTTTGTCTGGAGCGTGGCGCTCTATGGAAGTGAAACTTGGACTATTGGTGCAGCAGAAAAGAGGAGAATTGAAGCATTTGAAATGTGGTGTTACAGGAGAATGATGAAGATCAGATGGGTAGATAGGGTTACAAACAAAGAGGTATTAAGACGAGTGGGAGAGGAGAGATGTTTCTGGCGACTGCTAATGAAGAGAAGAGATAGGTTGGTAGGACACATACTAAGACACCCAGGAATAGCAAGCTTAGTTATGGAAGGAAGGGTCGAGGACAAGAACTGTAGGGGTAGACCAAGGTTAGAATATGTTAAACAGATTGCCTCGGATGTAGGGTGTGGTAGCTATGTAGAGATGAAACGATTAGCTCAGGACAGGGAGGCATGGAGAGCTGCATCAAACCAGTCAAATGACTGAAGACTCAAACAACAACAGGTACATTTTTTCAGGAACTATTAAGGGGGCTCATACACCTGGTACGCATGCATTTTGTAAATTATTCTATATGGAACCATAACAAGGGATTTGAATTAAACTTTGTACACTTCTAGTACAAATGCTGGGACTTCATTAGATGTATGACATTTTAAACTTTGATATATACGAGTATAATAAAATTTGCAAATTAAAATATTTTTCTTTTAATGCTACAAAAAACAAAATTTCTTAAAAACTATCAATGTGATTGGCATAAACTAGATTTTCCTTAAATACAACACTAAATCACCCAGGATAGACCTCTATAAACTTAGTGGAAAAATAAGTTACCCTTTTATAGGTATTTCATTTGAATATTGAAAAAAATAAAAAAATTACATGATGTTTTAGGTGCACTGAGTCAAGTTTTCAAAGAAATTCAGCAAATGAGGTTCATCCTCTACAACCTAGTTACATGAAGGGGATTTACAAAAAAAATGCTATTTGGACCTGCGTTATTTTGTTTTTTGTGTGAAAAAATTAAATTTCTGGAAAATGACCCTAAAATACAGTAGTACCGGTATATACATTTCCACTTACACATAACACTAAATTTAAATCGAAATATCTCGGTAAAAACGAAAATTTCACTATAAAACTTCAGATTTAGGTAAAGAAATGTGTAAGTTATTCTTTTATTCGAGTTCAAAACAAAATCGAAATATTTCATATTTCCAGGTGTATGAGTCCCCTTAAACATAGAATTCTGGAATTTGGACTATTATATTTTATATGTAAAATGTCTGCTGGTAAGTGAAGCGATGCAGTTTCGTATAATGGGACCTGAGTTTCTTTTAAAGAATTTGGCAGATGTTATTTTGCACAAGATAATTATATTCTTTACTCAAATACATTTCAGTTAGGACGTTGAATTTACTTACCAAGCACAAGTAACAATGGTATATTATGTAGAAATCATAAGCCCATATTTTGAAGCATTTTCTCAAAAATTGTTTTGAAAATGTCAAAGATACTTTAAATTTTCAGTAAATGTATGATTTTTCACTTCGAAGTATTTTGATATACAGTACAACAATGACATTGTGGAGACACGGATAACAGGCTTTGATAACATACAAAAACAAGTAGTTCCGTGAAGAACTATATAGCCTACTAGCAGTAGTACCCGGCTTCGCCCGGTGCAATGATGATAATATCTCAGTCTCCTTAACACTCAACGTGATAAATTTTATTTATTTATGAAGACGACTTCTACTGGACGGGTATATCAAACTTACAATCTAATGGAAATACATATTTTAAAAATCACAGGCTAGGTAGACTGTGGTGTTGCTTAGTAGTATAATGGACGTAACATCTAGGTCATGGCCCTTTTGATGAGAATGATAATGAAGAAGACTACTACTGTACTGAACGGGTATATCAAACTTAGTCTACAAACTAATGGAAGTACACATTTTAAAAATCACAGGCGATGAAGACTGTGGTGTTGCTTAGTAGTATAATGGACGTAACATCTAGGTCATTTGCCCTTTTGATGAGGATGATAATGAAGACGACTACTACTGAACGGGTATATCAAACGTACAATCTAATGGAAATACATATTTTAAAAATCACAGGCTAGTTAGACTGAGGTATTGCTTAGTAGTATAATGGACGTAACATCTTGGTCATTGCCCTTTTGATGAGGATGATAATGAAGACGAATACTACTGGACGGGTATATCAAACTGACAATCTAATGGAAGTACACATTTTAAAAATCACAGGCGATGAAGACTGTGGTGTTGCTTAGTAGTATAATGGACGTAACATCTAGGTCATTTGCCCTTTTGATGAGGATGATAATGAAAACTACTGTAGAATTGACACGACAAACTTACAGACTACCGTGATAGAAATATTTCAAAATTCACAGGCGATGAAGACGTATTGTGTGTGGTGATTAGTGGTATAATGGGCGTAACATCTAAGTCATTTTCCCTTATTATGATAATAATAAGGTAATGAAAAATGACTACTAAACGAACATGGTGTAATTTTAAATCTGATATAGGTAATTCAGATTTCTACCTTGGATGTCTTCCAAAGTATGAACCTTATCTTCTGGCTTAGGCCTATACTCGAAGCGTCTAGTGAAAAAGCTGATGAAGTACTGCTCGGGTCCAAGCTGCACGAACCTGACAATATCACAGTTGATGACGATATATGATGACAGAAGTTCGGGGGGGTCCCGGTCCTATACATTGGCCGGTGAATCACTCACTCTTTCGTAACACTAAAGTGGTTTGAGCAAAGGCCCTGTATGAACATCAGCATAGTCAGCAATACCTGGTAACACGGCGGCCTCCGGAACTCCTCTCATGTCACCTCGCGATGAATCAGCAAGCTATTCTCACACCTGCCCCCTCCTCCAACCCTCCACCCCCCAGGGTCTCACAACATGTGGGACGTGGGTTTGCGACCACGGGACCCCAGCTGTGTCCGGCATTGCTTCTACTTACTGGTGCCGGGCTCCTTTCAGTTCTGTTTCCAGTCAGCCTCTCTTGGTCAAACGCTTGTTCTCTTCCGACCCCAATGGTATCAGGGTATCCGAGGCCTAGCGACTCTTTCACTTTCCCGCCTTAATTGGCCCTTGTCTAATCATTCCTGATAGCCTCATTCTTCGAGGTGTCAGCCTTCTTTTTCTTTTCTTAATATCTCATGACTTCTGCTCAAGGCACTCAAGGAGGAAGGGCGTATGTAGCCCCACCACTTCAGGTGCACCCTGGATAGTGCTACATCCTCAAGGGCTCATGGCTGGTGAGTTCGGGAGCTGGCAACCCTGAGGGTTTCCTGAGCTGGGTCCGGTTTTACCCCTTTTTCCATTGCCTTTAGGACGGACCCTGTCCCTTTCCCTTTCCTATCTGCATTTCGTGGCTCTCCTTCCTTACAAGTCCTCAAGTCTCATTTATCTAGGGTTGATGGCATTTCATTTCCTCTTGTCTTTTATTTCCCTTATTCCTTTCTTTTGTCCTTATCTTCTTCTAGCCCATAAGTTTTGTAGTTAGTTTTAGTATTAGTTTCATTTTCACGATCCCCCAAACCATTAGGGGCGATAACCTCGATGTTAGGCCCCTTTAAACAACAATTATCATCATGATCATCATCACAACTGGCATTGTGCAATTGGGTTATTGTGGCATTTAATACTTCCCGTTAAGTCCCTCACCCTTTTGTGTTACTTACATAATTTGTAGCTAGAAACCTTCCCTGGAATCCACACAACAACTGACCCAAGTATCATCGCAATCGGATGAATGGTATATGATCGCATAGGGGACATACATACACTACAACTATTGAATTGGCACGCCAAACTTACAAACTAACGCAATAGTAATAATGAATCACAGTCGAGCAAGAACAAAATTTGGTTGAGATGGGTGAAACGGTGTAGATTTTTAGCAAAGGGCCTAAATGCAGGGAAAGGAGTGGTCTGCCCAAATTTTCAAGTAGAGAGGGTTACTCATCGGGTTCCAAAGGTTATGAATGTAAAATTTGGTTGAGATGGGTGAAATGGTGTAGATTTTTGCCAAAGGGCCTAAATGCAGGGAAAGGAGTGGTCTGCCCAAAATTAAAAGTAAATGCAGAGAAAGGAGTGGTCTGCCAAAAATTTCAAGTAGACAGTGTTACTCGTCGGGTTCCAAAAGGTAAGTAGGTAAAATTTGGTTGAGATGGGTGAGACGGTGTAGATTTTTGCCAAAGGTCCTAAATGCAGGGAATGGAGTGGTCCGTCCAAAATTTCAAGTGGACAGTGTTACTCACAGGGTACCAAAGGGTAAGTATCCGAATGTTGGTTCTGATAGGTGAAATGGTGTAAATTTGTGTCAAAGGGCCTAAATGCTGGGAATGGGGTGGTCTATCCGAAATTTTAAATGGACAGTGTTACTCGCAGTGTTTTAAAGGGTAAGTATACATATTTTGGTTCAGATCGGTGAAACAGTGTAGATTTGTGACAAAGGGCCTAAATGCAGGGGGTCGAGTAGCCTCTCCGCAATTTCAAGCAGACATTGTTAGTCGCAGTGTTCCAAAGGGTAAATATACAAATTTTGGTTGAGATCGGTGAAACGGTGTGGATTTGGGCCAAAGGACCAAAATGCAGGGAATGGTGCCGTCTGTCCGCAATTTCAAACAGACAGTATTACTCGCAGGGTTCCAAAGGGTAAGTATACAAATTTTGGTTCAGATCGGTGACGGTGTAGATTTGTGCCAAAGAACCTAAATGTAGGGAATGGAGTGGTCTGCCCGCAATTTCAAGCAGACAGTGTTACTCGCAGGGTACCAAAGGGTACGAATACGAATTTTGGTTCTGATCGGTGAAACGGTGTAGATTTGGACCAAAGGGCCTAAATGCAGGGAAAGGGGTGGTCTGTCCGAAATTTTAAGTGGACAGTGTTACTCGCAGGGTTCCAAAGGGTAAGTATACACATGTTGGTTCAGATCGGTGAAACGGTGTAGATTTGTGCAACAGGGCCTAAATGCAGGGAATGGGGTGGTCTGTCCGAAATTTCAAGTGGACATTGTTACCCGCAGGGTTCCAGAGGGTATGTATACAAATTTTGGTTCAGATCGGTGAAACGGTGTAGATTTTTGCCAAAGGGCCTAAATGCAGGAAATGGGGTGGTCTGTCCGAAATTTTAAGTGGACAGTTTTACTCGCAGGGTTCCAAAGGGTAAGTATACCAATTTTGGTTCAGATCGGTGAAACAGTGTAGATTTCTGCCAAAGGGCCTAATTGCAGGGAATGGGGTGGTCTGTCCGAAATTTTAAGTGGACAGTGTTACTCGCAGGGTACCAAAGGGTAAGTATACACATTTTGGTTGAGATCGGTAAAACGGTGTAGATTTGGGCCAAAGGGCCTTAATGCAGGGAATGGGGTGGTCTGTCCGCAATTTCAAGCAGACCGTGTTACTCGCAGGGTACCAAAGGGTAAGAATACGAATTTTGGTTCTGATCGGTGAAACGGTGTAGATTTGGACGAAAGGGCCTAAATGCAGGAAATGGGCTGGTCTTGCCGAAAATTTAAATGGACAGTGTTACTCGCAGGGTTCCAAAGGGTAAGTATACACATTTTGGTTCAGATCGGTGAGACGGAGTAGATTTGTGCAAAAGGGCCTAAATGCAGGGAATGGGGTGGTCTGTCCGAAATTTAAAGTTGACAGGGTTACTCGTCGGGTTCCAAAGGGTAAGTATACAAATTTTGGTTCAGATCGGTGAAACTGTGTGGATTTGTATACATAACAGACAGACAGACAGACAGACAAACTTTGTGCTTTATATATATAGATTTTCATATATCCTACTTATGTTAATTGCCTCTATCTCATACAAAATTTCGGTTTGATTGCTGTAATAGATTCGTAGATATTGAGAACCGATTAAATAATTCGGATGGTCACCATATTGGATTTTATATATGTTAGTCCTAGAGTTATGTACTGTTACATGAAGATTATTGTGTACGTGTAGCATTCAAACTTCAATCGCATGATTAGGACACAAGAAGTAACAAGGAGATTTTAAAATTTCGCACAGCTACCATCTTGTGGTTATGGAAACAATTGAAATAAATTAGATGCCAGTGGATTAACATTCGTATAAGTATTTACTGTACCAAGTTTCACTGCACTCGGATGGTTAAATTGCGAGAAACGTCCATGTGAATATTTATACTTCGCGTCGCCGCCATGTTGAATTTGTGATCACCAAGTTATTTAAAGTCCTATAGGCCTAGGTGAACTTAAGTTCATAGCCCCTATGAACATAAAAGAATTCAGTTTGATTGCTATAATAGATTCGTAGATATTCAGAGCCGTCTAAATATTTCGGATGGTCGCGATGTTGGATTGTTAAATATATAGGCCATAGTCATGTACCAATAAAGGAAAATTATTGCTTAGGTTCATTATTCAAACTTTCACATTGAGCGCATGATTACGACACAAGAAATAACAACTTAATTTTGAAATTCGCAAAGCCGCCATCTTGAAGTTATGTAAACAATTGAACTAAATTAGATACCAGTGTATTACAATGTGTATAAACATTTCCTGCACCAGATTTCATTGCGGTTGGAACATTAAAATCGCGAGAAAGGTCTATTTAATATTTTCAAATTCGCTTGGCTGCCATGTTCGTTTTGTAGTTAACCGGTTTTTGAAAGTCTTATAGATGAACCTCCAGTAGTGCCCTTTATCTCCGTACAAAATTTCAGGGTGATACCGCTAATAGTTTCAGAGATATAGAATGCCGGTGAAATATTTCGCACATCCACCATCTTGTGGTTATGTAAACAATTGAACGAAGTTAGATGTCGGTGCATTACAATGTGTATAAACATATACTGTACCAAGTTTTATTGCGTTTGGTTGGTTAAATCGCGAGAAACGTCTATTTAAACGTCGCAAATTCGCGTGGCCGCCATGTTGGTTTTGTAGTTACCAGTTTTTCAAAAGTCATATAGGTGAACTTCTAGTAGTTCCCTTTATCACCCTAAAAAATTCTAGGGTGATATCGGGAATAGTTTCGGAGATAATGAATGCTGGTGAAATATTTCGCACAGCCGCCATGTTGAATTGGTGAGACGTAACAAAATTTGAAGGGCACGGTCGGGGTCGTTCGGAATAGTGCTATGAACTTACCGAGTTTCATTGAAATCGCTCCAGTCGTTTAGAAGTTATTAGGGTGATACACACACTCACACTCCTCTCACACACACACGCACACACACACGGACAAAAGGTGATCTCATAAGCCTATTTTTTCAAAATTGAAAATAGGCTAATAAATTTGGACAATATCCTTTGTAAACTTTTTAAAACGATGATGATAATACCAAGATGAGTATTTCTAAGCCTGGAAAACTTAATAGCATGAAGCTCATACCTTTTATAAAAGATTTATCAAAGATATTTGACAAATTTCTTTGATGGTGTAATACCAGCCTAATGCAAGAGATACGAGCTTAAATAGCCAAAAGGTGGCAACAATATTAATTTTGTGACTGTGGCTGTCAAATCTTGTCCAACAATGTCCAACAAACCATAGCCATCTTTGTGAACCTAAACAAACAATAGTTTTTCAAAATTCTAATCATAATATGTTTAAAAACTTTAAACATGTTTGCTTGCTTGAGGTGCCCATCACCATTTTCCTTACAGTACATCTCATATGTTTATAAGATTTTTTAGTTTTTTTATTATTTTAAATTATGCATGTTAAATCTCAGCTACAAATTGAACCACCAGTGATTTTATAGCTGGAAGTTTAACATGTACTTGAAAATGGTGGTATTGGTAAAAACAAATGTCCATTTAAAAAAAATGGACATTTGTTATTTAGAGTTTGCTCTTTAATTTGATGAATGTTTCATTGATTTTGGATGACTTAAGTGTTTTTATTTTTTTAATGTGTGGCTACAGTCAAAGATCTCCATCCTCACAGATAAACCAATCGTCGCTCCATGTTGTACCTTTATGTCAAAGCGCTACAATTTTTCCTGGGTACATGACTTGGTCAGTCCCAGTATGTATGTATGTATGGTATGTACGACACTTGGTGAATGAGTCTTTCGATTATGACAGTGCTGAATATAGTTAATAATACTGTAGGAACTTATAATCCCACCTAATAGTCACTGTGTATCTTATATCTATCTCAACCAAACTTTGCATGATGTAAGTTCTCTCAATGGATTTCAACACCTTCCACTTTCTTTAATGGTCATCGTGATGGAAAGAAAAGTAGGTACTTTAGTTCATTTACATTTACTTGCAATGAATGGTTCTACTTACCGACATTTCGGTTCCCTTGTTGCAGGAGTGATGGGGAGTTGCCGTTTGGGTTGCCGAGGAGTCCATTAAGGTAAGTGACGTGTGGTTATACAATTAAATTTTATGTTCAATTTTTAACGCTAGTCTTTCAATACTCTACAAAACGGTTTATCGACCTATATATTGTGTTGGATGCTAAATACACAAGATGATCTTCAAATGACACATAGCTTACTTTGAAATTTATGATTAAATAAACTCATCTGTTCTTATTGAGATGTAAGATTCATTACAATAATTGGGGTGGTCAAATGTCTGCGTCATATGTCGGAATCACGCCGAGTAAAGTACCATTTACTTATAGTCTATTCATATTTGTACATGATACTTATTTCTTCTTTTTCCAAGTCTTTAATACGAACCTACTAGCTTGCCAATGTTTGAATTTGTATCTTTATTAGATGTTGAGTATTCAATTTTAATAATTCATATATTAGAAATGGCAGCTATGCGTAATGCTCATTATAACAGTATTGTCCGTTAGATACGTGATTTCCCTTATTTGTGTCTCCTCCTTTGCAAAGTTTCATAAAACGTTCTCACCATCATTTAGAGTTATCGATTATAATGCGCTAAGGACTTGCATCTTCAGTCTGTTAATTCAAATTATTTTGATCCATATAGACAGTGAATGTCCAATGTGACTAATTTCTTACCAAGTTTCGGCTATGTTTACTAGACAATGAGTTACTGATTTTAATACTTCATATATTCAAGATGGTGGTTGTGCGTAATGCTTAATCTGATAATTTTATAACTGTGATACAGAGAGTTTTCCAATGTAGCACATTCTTCTTCTAAAATGTTGTCATTATCACTCTTACGTATTCTGTGGTATTGACTTTAACATTATATGTACTTAAAATGGCGATTCAGTTTATTATTCAACACAATATTTTCGTGATTTATGCCAGGGCTGGCATGCGAAATTAAATTCATGGCTGTGGGGACGAAAATAATTTAATTTCGCCGTAAGCGCGATATTCGGGAGCGAAATGATAATGATTGTCGGCGCGTAATTAAATCAAAGCGAAACTTAATTCGAAGCGAAATTAATTTCGTTCCAGACTTTTAATTTCGCTCCCGGCGCGAAATTAATTTAGTTCCAGACTTATAATTTCGCTCCCGGCGCGAAATTAATTTCGTTCCACACTTTTAATTTCGCTCCCGGCGCGAAATTTATTTCGTTCCACACTTTTAATTTCGCTCCAGGCGCGATATTAATTTCGTTCCAGACTTATAATTTCGCTCCCGGCGCGAAATTAATTTCGTTCCACACTTTTAATTTCGCTCCAGGCGCGATATTAATTTCGTTCCAGACTTATAATTTCGCTCCCGGCGCGAAATTTATTTAGTTCCAGACTTATAATTTCGCTCCCGGCGCGAAATAAAATTCGTTACAGACTTTTAATTTCGCTCCCGAGGCGAAATAAAATTCCCAAACGGCATTAAGTTTCGCTCTCCGACGTGTATTTAAAATGCATGAAACATTTAATTTCTTTGTTGAAATTAAAATACAGTATATTCGTTTCGAGAGTTAAATAATGTTCTGTACGATGTTCAAAGTCCTGACGTCTGTCTGTTAGGTAGTCAGCCCGAAGGCTGGTTGGATCCTCAAAAAGTACCGCCGGTAGGTTATGTGGGTAGATACCCACAAAAACTCAAGGCAGCGCTATAGTGAGGCGTACTAGACAAGATGGGGGGTGAAGTAGTTTGCCATTGCTTTCCTCACTGAGTCAGAACAGCAGTACTAACCCTATGAGTAGAACCCTTCACAGCATCCACAGGAACTGACTGCCCCGAATTTCATTACTAAGCACCACCCATACCTCTGTAGCTTCCATATAATCACAGCCATGTGTAAGACTGAAACATCGGTGAAAAGCCACATTTTACTCTAGCCCGTGTCAACAGTCAAATGCAAATGAGTCGTCAAGTTACAAAACTCGTTTAATCAACTTGTGAATAAGGATCATTTTCATGAGAAACGTTTCTCTGGACTTTGCCTCACGTATCTTTTGTGTTTGTTGTTTTCTACTTTTGGTTGGTGTTTTTGTGTTTGCTTTGTGCTTTTGCTTTTGAATTTGACTTATTGCTTTTCTTTCTTGGTTTTGTGTTTGTGCTCTGCTTTTGCTTTTTTGAATTTTGCTTTATGTTATTTGTTTTTTGTTTTCTGCTTTTGCTTTTGTTTTTGAATTTTGCTCTTTGCTTCGTCTTTTTTGTTTTTGTTTTGTGTTTGTTTTCTGCTTTTGCTTTTATGAATTTTGCTTTTTGCTTTATGTTTCTTATTTTCTAATTTTGCTTTTTTTTTGTTCTGCTTTTGCTTTCTGCTTCGTCTTTTTTGTTTTGGTTTTGTTTGTTTTCTGCTTTTGCTGTTTTTGAATTTTGCTTTTTGGTTTGTGTTTCTTTTTTATTCTGCTTTTGCTTTTGTGTTTGAATTTAGCATTTTACTTCGTGTTTTGTGTTTTTGGTTTTGCATTTGTTTTCTGGGAAATCAAAATAAAACAAAATCAACAAAACAAAATAAAAACAAAAACAAAATAAAACAAATATAACAAGACAATTTAAAACAAAATAAAACAAAATAAAGTAAAACAAAAAAATAAACAAAACAAAATAAAGCAAAATAAAATAAAACAAAATAAAATGAGGTAAAATAAATAAAATAATTAAATAAATAATTTTACGACATAATCCTTATTCACAAGTGGATTAAACGATTTTTGCAACTGGACGACTCAAATGTAGTGCACGGGGTCGTTGGAATGAGGGAGATGGCTACCTGGGAGGATTGTCATAGTATAGTATCTATGTGTGCAGTATATGCGTCGACCGTCGTCTGGTTATCCAGTGGGAGATGATCCGCACGGAGGTGATTGTTGACGTAGGCGCGGTATTCCTGCCAGTTTGCTGTGCAGAAATTCTGGACCATCCTGGGAGGTGGTAGTGGGGGAAGAGGGAAGTTGAGTAAAACGGGGGCATGATCACCTCCTTTGAGTGGCAGGACAGACACGTCAAACAGATGGAGGAGGGAGTTATGAGCAATGACTGCGTCGGGGTGGTATTGGAGGAAGGACGGGTAGATTCTGGGAGATGGACGAGGGTGGCGTCGATGTGACGTAGGTAGATGTCTAGGCTATGAAGTTCTAGGGCCGAACGGGAATGAAGGTTGAGGTCGGCCATTAGAATTAAATGGGGGAAGACTTCAGACACGTGGGTAATGCAGTCTTTGGGGATGGGGTGGTAGGAACGAATGTAGATGGTGGCTAGGTGTAGGACGCGGGAACAAATAAGGCTTTCGGGGAAGAAAAGAAACAGATTTCATTTCAGAAACAAAATTAAATGTTCCATGCATTTTAATTTCAGGCCGGAGGGGGGGGGGGGGGGGGTACTAAATGCCGGGAACGAAATTGATGGTCGTCAACAAATTTTATTTCGCGCCAGGAGCGAAATGAAAAGTCTGTAATGAATTTAATTTCGCGCCAGGAGCGAAATTAAAAGTCTGTAACGAATTTCATTTCGCGCTGGGAGCTAAATTAAAAGTCCGTAATGAATTTAATTCCGCGCCAGGAGCGAAATTAAAAGTCTGTAACAAATTTCATTTAGCGCCGGGAGCTAAATTAAAAGTCCGTAATGAATTTAATTCCGTGCCAGGAGCGAAATTAAAAGTTTGTAACGAATTTCATTTCGCGCCGGGAGCTAAATTAAAAGTCCGTAATGAATATAATTTCGCGCCAGGAGCGAAATTAAAAGTCTGTAACAAATATCATTTCGCGCCGGGAGCTAAATTAAAAGTCCGTAATGAATATAATTTCGCGCCAGGAGCGAAATTAAAAGTCTGTAACAAATATCATTTCGCGCCAGGAGCGAAATGTTATTCCATTGAACAATTTCATTTCGCGGCGCTAAATTAAATTGATAATGCATTTCGTTTCGCATGCCAGCCCTGATTTATGCAACGGGGATGTCTCAAACAACGCTCCTTTTTCATCAAGTTTTGTAGTAATTGCTCGATTACGTTCTGATTTATCAATGTTAAATACACTGCTCAACAATAGTTTATAGGTTTATACAATAACGTATGAACAAACTTAACACCAGTCCTTCTGAAAACAATAAAAATCGTGGTTAGATAACAATGAAACGGTACAAAAACAAAGCAAACTCACTTCTGTCCCTTTTGAAAACAAAAATATTGAAAATCTGTATCCCACGATGATCAGTATCAGTCTTTAGTAGTCCTCCCGGCACACATGCTCTGAATGAGACCATCAAGTTTATCTTGGGGGTAAGAGGTCCCACTCTTTTATGGCAGCGTCAACATAAAATTGGTGCTGGTAGTCCAAACATTTGCTGAGCAGTGTATTTAATAGTACTCATGCCACCAATTTGAATATATTAAATCTAGGCACAGTGTAAAGGTCTGTAGAATATATTTTTTTTTACCAAGTTTCGAAATTTTAAGTTTGTTAGATGGTGAGTGATAGATTTAATAATTTTGTTTATTCAAGATGGCGACTGCGCGTTATATTCAATTTGATAGTTTTTGTATTGTGCATCTAAGGTCTCTAATGAAACACTCTCTCTCTTCAAAATTTTTCATGATAATTCCTCAGTTACAGTATAACCTAATTCATCTACGCATGGGCGCCATATTGAATATATGATATATATGCACTTGTACTGTCAGGAGATTGAATCTACTATACGATGCTACATTGTCCTTGCACATTTTCGAAATTGTAAGTGAATTAGATGGTGTCGAAGCTAGTAGGTTAATTTTATATATTCATGATAATGAATGCTCGTAATATTCAATATGACTACGTTATAACTCAGGCAAAAAGGGTTTTCATATGAAGATTCCTGAAGGTCAATTTTGGAGAAAATTAATCTATTGGAACGTCAATTATCGATTATAATGATTTAAAATATTTTACTCAATTCAACTATGTGTACTACTGGTCCCTTACAAACCTGATCTGGTCCCCTAGGACTTTCCTGTTATATTCATTTTATTCAATTCAAATATTCAATGGCATGGATCAATCCTTACAAGAAATATTCTATAGCTCTTTATTGATCACTTCGAAGTGATTAGAATCGAAAAATCCTTTTTATAAAGTTCGATACAAAGCCTTTGGGAATATCGGAATACTGACAGTATAAAGTGGTGTACGATATGAATGGATTTGTGATTCGCTCCAAACAATGGAGACCATTCATTTAACGAAATTAATTCAAGGTCTCGCTCTGTCGAACTGGATCGTCTCCCGCAAATTACGTGGCGTGTCACGGCAAGTGTTAATGTGACCTTTGCATGGTTGGGTACTGATCTGAAGGAGCAGGCTCCTCTAAGGTGGTGGGGGAATTCTACATTAACAGCTGTCTGCAAGAGGCCCACTTACAGGTCGGAGCAGGGGAGGTAAGGAAAAGGGGTATCAAGCGAGAAGAAATAAATCTGGGGTGTAGTTCTGAATCTTAATTATTATTCTTAATTTAAGTAATTATATTGCCAAAATACACTGCTAAGAACCACTGTGATAAGAAAAGAAAATACATAGGAATATATCGCAACGCTGGAAGAAGACTGCCATAACTAAAAAAATATCTGATTTTGAGTAAATGAAACTCATGGTTGGTTGGTTCCTTAGTTTAGGAGCTGCGATAAAGCGGCCATGTAGCCCCGAGTACTTTGGGTGTGTGTAGAATTTGTCTGATAATTGTGAAGGCTGTATTAGTGTGTATTGTATGTGATTCAGGTAGAAGGACTGCAGACGATTAATTTTTTCAAGTAGTTCCTACTTTTGCTACCGTCCACACCGGGTGGTGAACGTTGGAACTAATATAGCGTTATCAAACTAACCTACACATTTTAGCTTCCACAAGTGTAGTTAGTGGGAGGTGCTTTTCCATGCCATAAATCTATGATATGGGACCACCGGCTACTTCCCCTCCGAAGGAAGGCATACTGAGGGATTTTTAACGCTCTTAAAAATCCTACGACTTCGGTCGAGTTTGAACCCGCGATCTTGGGTATAGAAGCTCAGCATGCTACCAACTACGCCACCGAAGCTGCTTAAATGAAACTCATTGAATAATGCACTACACGCTCCACATGCTGCAAACTTAACACAACACTAAAGTCTTGTTTACTCCCTCCTTGGCAGCAAAACGGACTCAATTTTGAAGCTTGTGCCAGCAGTGAATTTCTGCTTCTAAACTATAATAATGATACTACTACTACTACTACTACTACTACTACTACTAACAATAATAGTAATGTCATCGGTTTTATGAGTCCCATTTAACTACTGCGGCTTTTAGAGACTCTGGGGGTGCCGGAATTTTACTGGCTCAACTCACTCGCATTTGCGCACCCTCAAATGCCAGGATTCGAACCTCCAGGCTAGAACGTTACCGCTGAGCCACGCAGCCAGTCTGCTTCTCAACTGTCATATTTTGTATTGTGGTAACGTATTATGGCAGTAGAACATTTTTATATACCAGCGATTCATTACTGAGAAAAGTTGGTTACGCTGCATTTTATTTACATTTCAATATAGATAGACCGATCATTCGTGGCCGGTCGTAAGTGCATGAGAATTCTTCTTAAAGCCAGAGTAGAACTCTGAGACCACTGAATATTCGCATGCGTTGCCGAGGACACATTGCGCACTTTATTTACATTGATCACAAAGGTATGAAGGCTCACTGTGCGTGGAGACACCACTGCGCACGTAATATGTACCGGTCAAGAAAGAACGGCCCACTTATACAAGGCTTACTTAGCTTTAAAAGTCATCTTGTAAGTGTGTTTTATGTTCGACCCTCACTATTATGTGTCAGATAACTGTATCATAATGATGGTCATTATAACACTGTTTTCCATTATGATACAGTTTCTCCAGCCAATCAGAGCTCGTTCATTGACCAATTAGGTAACGATAACTTCGCGCATGTGCTCAAAATCCAACATGTCGGACGTAAACACAACATCGAACTATAATAAATTACCGACATGGAATACCCACCGTCCATATGTTCGCGTAAATAAACTGGCGAATATGAGACAAGAAATAGCACTGTACCTTAAAATCACCAACACTAATTTCTACACAGCGCATTGTCTTCAAATGACTGCGGTGACAATATTACTGAGGGACGGCTGATGTAAAGATATGGCTGCATATGGCATTGCAAGCCCACAGAGCGCATGCGTCGGTCGTTCAAAGCTCTTGAAAGACAAAGATATAACACCCAACGCTCGCTCTGCGATCACAAAATTCCAGTAGCTGACTCTCAACAGATATTTATGAATATTTATGTTAAAACATATAATAAAGTTATAATTATCGTCGAACATAAACAGTCGTATGCAACTCGCCAATAATGGTAATTAAGACACTCGTATGGAAATTATAAAACCCGCATACGCTCGTTTTATAAAAAATACTCGTGTCTTAATTATAGCCATTATAGGCTCGTTGCATAATGTACTATTCTGTCAGTTTTCTTCCAGGGGTGTACCATAAATAATGTTTGATAGAGTTTATGGATGCAACGCAGCAGTTTTTCTACGTTCACACAAGACACGGCACAAACCTAGAACAAGTAGTTCAGTGAAGAACTATACAGCCTATTTTCATATATCCTACTTATGTTAATTGCCACTATCTACATACAAAATTTCAGTTTGATTACTGTAATAGATTCGTAGATATTGAGAACCGACTAAATATTTCGGATGGCCGCCATGTTGGATTTTATATATGTAGGTCCGGGAGTTATGTACTGTTACATGAAGATTAGTGTGTACGTGTAGCATTCAAACTTCAAACGCATGATTAGGACACAAGAAGTAACAAGGTGATTTTAAAATTTCGCACAGCTGCCATCTTGTGGTTATGGAAACAATTGAAATAAATTAGATGCCAGTGGATTAACATTCGTATATGGATTTACTGGACCAAGTTTCACTGCACTCGGATGGTTAAATTGCGAGAAACGACCATGTGAATATTTATACTTCGCGTCGCCGCCATGTTGGATTTGTTATCACCAGGTTATTTAAAGTCCTATAGGTGAACTTTCGTTCATATCCCCTATGAACATAAAAAAAAATTCAGTTTGATTGCTATAATAGATTCGTATATATTCAGAGCTGTCTAAATATTTCGGATGGTCGCCATGTTGGATTGTTAAATGTGTAGGCCATAGAGTCATGTACCATTAAAGGAAATGTATTGCGTAAGTTCATTGTTCAAACTTTCACATCGATCGGATGATTATGGCACAAGAAATAAAAACTTAATTTTAAAATTCGCAAAGCCGCCATCTTGAGGTTATGTTAACAATTGAACTAAATTAGATACCAGTGTATTACAATGTGTATAAACATTTTCTGTACCAGATTTCATTGTGGTTGGAACATTAAATCGCGAGAAAGATCTATTTAAAATTTTCAAATTCGCTTGGCCACAATGTTCGTTTTGTAGTTAACCGGTTTTTGAAAGTCTTATAGATGAACTTCCAGTAGTGCCCTTTATCTCCGTACAAAATTTCAGGGTGATACCGCTAATAGTTTCAGAGATATAGAATGCCGGTGAAATATTTCGCACATCCGCCATCTTGTGGTTATGTAAACAATTGAACCAAGTTAGATGTCGGTGCATTACAATGTGTATAAACACGCACTGTACCAAGTTTGATTGCGTTTGGTTGGCTAAATCGCGAGTAATGTCTATTTAAAAGCCGCAAATTCGCATGGCCACCATGTTGGTTTTGTAGATACCAGTTTTTCAAAAGTCACATAGGTGAACTTCTAGTCGTTCCCTTTACCACCGTAAGAAATTCACGGTGATATCGGGAATAGTTTCGGAGATATTGAATGCTGGTGAAATATTTCGCACAGCCGCCATGTTGGATTGGTGATGTGTAACAAAATTTGAAGTGCACGGTCGGGGTCGTCCGGAATAGTGCTATGAACTTACCGAGTTTCATTGAAATCGCTCCAGTCGTTTAGAATTTATTAGGGGACACACACACACACTTCACACACACACACACACACACACACACACACACACACGGACAAAAGGTGATCTCATAAGCCTATTTTTTCAAAATTGAAAATAGGCTAAAAATTGCTGAGTTTTAATTCACTGGCCCGAAAGCCAATATACCATCTTTTTTGAAGCCTTCATAGGGAGGTTATGGCTGCTTGAGCTTTTAGTTCGCGCTGTAAAGAGGCACAGGTGCGCTTCATAAAAAAGGGAGGTAGCGCGCAGTTCGCTACTCCTGTGGAGGTCCGGGTGGGGACACCAAGAGCCCGTTGAGGAGCCAGCTTGGTGTCGTAGGCGAAACCCCACACAAGACACGGCACAACCCTAGAAACATATCTGGGTTTTAATTACCTGGCTGTGAAAGCCAATATACCATCTGTATGGATACAATTTAAACGCATCCTCTTTGTTTTGATTTTCTCGACGATGATGGTGGTGATTGAGTTGGCTTTAATCAAAGGGAGTTTCTTCACCACGAGGCATGTCGAAAGGTTCTGTGAAATATTCTTTATCTTTACATCATAACGTGAAGTATTAAATTACGATTAGCATTGCGAGCTCAACGAATAATGATACATTATCTGGCTAATACTAACTGTAAGATAACATCCTCTTTAAGGTCTTTGTAATAAGATGGTTGAATGTAGCTTAATCCGCTACGCCCTACGTAACGCTAAGTAAATGAAACTCTGAGCTTTGCATTGTAAATCTCCCTTTCTCCCAGAGGCACATAACTGCTGAGGAAAGGAAGTAAGGCTTCACGACGCCTCCATTGCTCAATTATTTCAGTAGATACTTGCCCTAACGTATCACCCTTATGGAGCAAAACCTTGTGTATCATCACAAAATGCCATTCCGCATTAATCTTTTCCACACCCTCTCCATGTGTGGGAGTCCACCTCGTAGCGTAGGGACTAACATTATAGTTATCACTAGGGCTCGGATTTTTAGGTAAATAAATATTTTTTTATGTAAATACATATTTTAAGCATTTTTTCTATAAATACATACATTTTTACTTTTCACATATTAGCACATAAAAAGTAGTATGCTAGATCTACCAGTTTATTGCATTTTTGTTCTGTGTTACTTGAACGGGGAAGAACCTGTGAGCTATCTAATCTTCATGCAGTGAGTATGTCAGCTTGCAACTGTGTTATTCTTAACTTTTCGCCCCGTGCCACTCACTGTGGAAGCCGGGAATTTCCTTGTCCATAGCAATATTGCACCACATGCTAGATCTCTCCCTAACACTGCTACCTGGAACCAGCGGCACTCACATGCAGTTCATTTATGGCGCTGTGAAGTGTAAGGCAGTTCTACAATGCCTAAATAAAAGCAACTACATGATATCGTCTGCAACAGTATGTTGCACAAATTAAAGTTAATTTTACTTCTGTTATGTTCTGTTCTGCCAACCATGTGGAAAAGCAATCAAGGCTGAACAGCGATCTCAAGTTACACAACAACCCAAGGGCAAGAAACGTAACATCGCAGTTTCGCGCCTTCAGAAGAAGTGTTTCGCGATAATCGTCGGTCATTTGTGATGGACAACCTGAAGATGTATCTCGTTGTGTATAATTATTCAGTAGTCATTGAGGCATAGCATAAATTGCATTCGTGAGTACTGCATATTGTTTATATTCACTAAGTTATAATTAAATATTTTTACATTTTTGTCACATATTTCAGGTATTTTTAATACATAAAAAATAAATATTTCCCTGCTTTTTAGCACCTAAGAATCCGAGCCCTAGTTATCATTGTGGAGGTTCGGTTTCGATTCCCGGCTCTGCCAATATATTCAATTCTAGTCTGAGGTCTGAGAATTGATTTACACAGCCTCGGGAGGTAGAAGGGTTTGATTACCAAATCAACAATTCTAGGAGAAGTTTTCTGTGGATTCCCCACTTCTACTCTAGGCAAATGCTGGGATGGTTCCTAAATTGGGGCCACGGCCGTCTCCACCCCATCACTAGTGCAGTCATCACAATGATTCATACAAATGATAATAACGCGATGACACAAATCTAGTTGCAGATAGGTGTACATGTTTCGAATCAACAATGGATTCGTCTCCAGCACATCTATACTACAGTGGAACGTGGCTAATTCGAACTTCCATAATTCGAAATCTTCTTTAATTCGAATTTTTCTTTTGGTCCCTAACATTTTATATACAATCAATGCTAAAAAATCGTGGTTAATTCGAATTATATTTTGGATAATTCGAAGTTTTTAGTATAAAAAGTCGATCGGAATCCAAGCAGTTGCGACAATTCCCGAAAAAACTGTTCCGAGTGCAGCCCAAGCAACAAACCACATCACAGTACTTACGCGGCTTGTTTAAAGTAGAAATGATGTAAGTAGTTCTGTTTTCCGTTCCTTAAATTTTAGATTCTTTTGTGTTGGCTGAGAGACTTAATTGTAGGAAACAGGTAAAAATCTCAAACTATTTTGAAAAACAGTAGATTTCTCTGAGACTTAACTAGATTGCTGGATAACTACTGTCATTGAATAGGTGAATAGTACATTTTGGTTTTATTTTTCATTTGAAACTTTTGAGGTTATTCACGATACAGTCTTTATAAAGTACTGTTGTCTGTTAATCTGCTTTGTTGAACGTAAATCATTATATAAACGTAATACAATATATTTTCTCTACCCTTTTCAAAGAACTTTCTTAATTCGAATTTTTGGATAGTTCGAATTTTTTTTACTGATCCCTTGAGGTTAGAATCATCCAAGTTCCACTGTAATATATAAAAATGAGATGGTGTGTGTCTGTGTGTCTGAGTATTACTCAATCACGCTAGAACCACTGGTCGATTTATATGAATTTTTACATGGAAGTAGCTGATTTACCTGGTCAACATATAGGCTACGTTTGATTTCGATACTTTGCACTATTTAAAGATGGCGAATATTTTAGAGACGTCACTACACCCTTTGGTTTCAAACTTTCATATTTCCATTTCAAATAAAAAGAGAACGCTAAGAAATAGCAAACGTTTGATGGCATATACGAGGTATAAAATTTAATTTTCTCTCTGAAAGATCCTTACCACTTTTCGTGTATCTCCAACGGTTAGCGAGTAAAACCTAAATTTGTGCTGTAAAACACGGTCAACGCCGAGCGGTGTAGTTGGACAAAATGTTCCATCCTTACTCTCCCTCCGTGCAGCACCTCGCCTATTCCCTGTTTTAACTGTCACCTTCACATTTTAATTTATTTATGACCCTTAGCGAACCACGGGTACTTCAACTAGTTATAAATAAAGGGAAACTTGAAGTAATACTAAAATCAAAAGTAAGGAGATCTTTCAAGTTAACTACTCGAATAAGTAGAACTAATGAAGTATATTAAAGTTAAATTAAAATTAATGTGAGTAAAATAACCAATTAGAAGAACATGAAGAAATTGATCATTATGAGACAGGTTACCAGGCAGATTACATACACACCCAAGTACACGGGACTGCATGATAACGATGCCGCAAAGCTCATAAATGAATCAGCAACTCTATGTGCGGAATTCACATAGTAGAACTGTCGAGTATAGAATTATTTTCGTCTACTTCTCAATACGGAAAAATGTTCCCTGGGCATGTATTCCCATACTTGGAACGGCATTCGTGACCTGCAGGGAAGATTTGTTTCAGGAAGAATTATATTCTTTTATTAATCATATTCTTCTCCTTGTCTTTTATTACAACTGAGACATTTCATTGTAAGCTGAGGCAATAGATCTAAAATGTTAGTGCTAGTGAATCTTGATTCTAGGAACACAGCATTGCGATCATCTGCTCCTCGATTAAAACATTACAGATCCTACCTATAACTGGTACATATGGCTGCCAAACAAAGCGAATCTCTAGTAGGTAATGGACCATGTATGATAGAGAAACATTCATTGGGCTATATCGTATGGTATAATTACTTTAAGACTATATTTTACTTGAAGCTTTGTTAGTGGCACAGACTTTGACGGCGCGGCGTCGGGATCCGCCATGTTACGTCCAGCACTGCTTCAAGGAAGTTCACCCTCGATTAGTACACCTTGGCTTTTTAGACTCACAAATGCTAGTTTTGAGGTCTTAGCAATAGCTCGTTCAGGGAGAAAACATAATTTACAGGATAAAGTACTCGCCACCAACATCTGATCTGTGCACATCGCCGTAAGAAGTTCATAATAAACAGCCTATGTGTATTTTGGAAATTAATGAATGCTGGAAAAATTGTTTTAACTATTTAATGGACCATGCATGATAGAGAAACATTCATTGGGCTATACCCTATGGTATAATTACTTTACATCGATATTTTGTTTAAAGCTTTGTTTAACATGTTCACGTGGAGCAGGGTTTTACGAATGTGAAATATCCAAGGTGACCCAAATGCGCGCATACACCAGCGACGGCAGGACGGAGATGGAAACCTGCCGGTCACTCTTGACTTTGTAAGTTACAGTATATAGCTGATCGCTCAGGCCGAGATCACACAGCTCCTGCTTCCATTGCTTAAAAAAGTGACATAATAATAATAATAATAATAATAGTGTCGGACTACCCACCCCAAGCTTGCAGGTTCGCTCCTGGCCATGGTAAGTGATTTTTGAAAGGCGACAAAAATCACAGTACTCGTATCATACGTTGTTGGTATGTTAAAGAACCCATTTGAATTCAGTAGGCCGTGTTCATAATTGCAAAATTAATCTCGGGATTTTCCGCCAACACAAAGTTCCTTATTTCTCTACTAGAAAGCGGTATACGTCAAGGAGCTTAGATATCTAACCTCCTTGACATTCATAGCGCTCCAAGGAGCATTAAATTCGACACGCAAGCTGCCCTCTGGGTGTCAATTAACAAAGCTTGCAACCAGCGCCCGAGGTCATACGATATACTGTAATGAAAATAATAATAATAATGGTATTGATTTTACGTCCCCTTTGACTACTGCGGTTTTTAAAGTCGCCTGGATGCCGGAATTGTGCCTCGAAAGGGGTCTTTATCGTGCCAGTAGATCTATTGACACGGCTCCCTCGAATTCGCGCAGCCAATATTCGATCCTGTAACCTTAGACACAGCAGGCGAGAACGTTACCGCTGAGCCACGCAGCCAGCCGAAAAAGTAAAAGTAAGGGAACCCAAGTTTTACTCAAAAGGCAAACAAGCAAGTCAGGTTCATTTACTGTCGACGTTTCCATTAAGGAGGAGTTCTACGCTCCCGGTTAGTTTAGAATGACTGGTGTGTTTCCATCTACGTTTCGCCGTATTTAAAGTCAGGGGAAACTGGTGGTCAGTTTACTCATTTAGTGTGATCACCAAGAAGGCTTCATGAGCTGAAGTTATCCAATATTCTGCATCTGGTTTACGGTCGCGGGAATTTCAAATCTGACATCTCCGTCACCTGCACAGAGAATAGTGTGGACTTATTCATGATCCAGAGCACAGTGGACGTGAGCTGATAGAGTTTGTCGTCTTGATCGATAGAACTCCCACTGGTTCCTCCCATAGCGCCATACTGTGCCAAGCTTCCAGATTTCCCTCGGGGTTAGTGACGTCTACCTTGTGAGTCCAAAGAAACCAGGAAGTCGACACTGGAGCAGTGCTAAAAGTTTCATCGTGAAGATAGTAGGCGAGAAGCAGGCCCGACGAGATGGAGGGGCAAACGGGGCTGTAGCCCAGGGGCCCAGTCTTGCTGAGGGGTCCACGAAAGTAGAAAAACCCAGAGTAGACAATTTTGCGTATTTGCTAACAAATTTGACATTTTATGATATTCAGTGTATCTGAATCAATTGTATATGCTACAAAATACTATCAAGAGAACTATATTCATATTTTAACGGCCAGAGAAAGAGTAAAGTTTCTACTGTTTATAGGGAGGAAAGTTTCTAAATAATATTTCAACTCGAAAGCTACATTAATGTACCTTCGCAAAGTTCGAATTATAGTAGATAATATTGTGGAAGGCGTTGAACATGTTCTTCTGATGATAAAGAGTAACATTTTCGGTCAGATACAACAGAAACGAGATTGCAAATTTACAATCAACAAAATTAGTACGCTCCAAAAAAGGTAAATTAAAAAAATGCACAAAGTCTTTTAGGGGGCTTTAAAAATAAAAAGAAGCAAATTTGATATTTACACGATGTCATGGGACGACAAATACGGTGGGGGACCGTAAGTGATAGCCCTAGGGCCCGTACTCGCTCTCCATGGCCCTGGCGAGAAGTCAAGGATTCCTACACGATACTTGAATTTCTTAAAATGAGCCAATTAAATTAATACCAAACGAATGAATTGTTTGATTTATTAGCAGATTATTTAAATAATAATAATAAACGCAAACCACCTCCTCAACCCCCACCGTAATTGGTTAATTCCAACATACATTCCTGTATCGAATTCTTTTCATGACGCCACACCCAATTACCTTCCTGGGTGCTAGTTAGTGTTTTCTCCGCTTTTGGCAAGGTTATACGACACTTGTGTGCATCTCAGCAACCCACGTTGAAACTAGCAATGAGTAAATGTGTCAATGTGTCAATATTCATTACTTCAACTAATAAGTGTTTATTCCGTGAGTGACATTAATGTGTCGAATGACACAGGCCTAACAAAGGAAGAACAAGAGAATAAATGTGAACTGTGCTTTTGTTATTTAGTGAGGTTATCGATGTTATATGATGTTTTACACCAATAAGTGGGCTGAGGAAGAAAACATTATGTGTTTTCGAAACATGTACCTGTAGAATTTTTATGTAAGTAAAAAGTATTGATTTGGCGAGAAATTTATGTTATACTTCATGTAAACGTAAGTGTGGTGTAGCATGGGAAATAAGAGGGTTATAACTAGTGTTGACCAATCCAGATCCACTGATCAAGGTTTCACGATCCAACACAATCCAGAATCCTACCTAATTACAGTTTTTCCCTGCATCACTAGTCTCTGTATTTGCCGACCGCAGCGAGTGCAGTCCTGCAAAGCGTAGCACCACCAGTAGCGAAAATGACGTCATCGCAGTACAGTCAGCCGAGGAGAACAACTGAAGCTCTACGTAAGCTCTACGTAAGCATTGCCTCAAGGGAAATCCTAACATGCTTTATATTATACAATTCCTGTAAATATATCGTGATTTCTTCCTTGCAAAATGTCATGGTTTTCGCAAATTTGAAACTTATTTTATGAATTTAGAATACTCTTGAAACTTCTTGCGAATAATACACTTATCCATTCCGTCCAGTACAAAGTAATTTGCTGGCGGTTTGCCCTTATAATGAATTTTGTTCGTTCCACTTCAAGTTGGCCTTCCTTTTGCATCTTACATATTGTTTTCTTACTATAGCCGATACAGGTAAAAGCACGTCAGTATCATTTGTAACATGCATGTATGTACCTTTCAACCTCTATTATAAAATCTAATAACATTGGAAATAACATACCGATCTTGTCCATGAATAATTTTCTTTCATTTACGCTCCATCACTAGAACATTAGACGCTACGCGATCCAGCTGACTGAACTAAACCAGACTGATTTTCCGTGCAATGTTTACATCATCACTCTAACTGGCTGGCTGCGCTGCTCAGCAGTAACGTTCTCGCTTTCTGTGCCCAAGATTGCAAGATCGAATCCCGGCGCAGTCGGGTGGCATATGAGGGTGCACAAACGCGAGAAAATTTTCAATTTTGCTCTCAAGGGGATCTTTAACATGACAGTAAATCTACTGACACGGCTCCGTCGAATTTAATCCTCATTGCCAACTGACTACGCCGGGATTCAATCCTGAAACCTAGTTGTTTAATTTTGGGGGTTTGTACATCTTGCACGCTTTAGTCACGTGAGTGTGTAAATTTGTCTGGTAACTTGAGTCATTGTGATGGCTGCATTAGTGTGTGTGGCCTTAAGTTAGGAACCATCCCGGCATTTTCTCGGGGTGGAAGTGAGAAACCACGAAAAACTACTTCCTCGATGGCTGAGGTGGGGTTCGAACCCACCTCTTCTCAGTTTTGCCGCATGAAGTTGATTGGACCTCGATTTATCCAGTTCTCAGACCAGAATTAAATTTCTTCGCAGTGGCGGGAATCAAACCCGAAACTCCGGGGCGACAGTCAAGAACGCTTGCTGCTACACCAGGAAGTGGACATAAATATTATATTTCAGGTCATAAATCTAAGTGTGTACATACAGCATACATAACAAATACACACATCAAAAAAAGTTTTGCATCACCTCGGTTCCCAGATCTCCGGCATATAGACGTTGACTGTGTATATTGTATCAAAGATACAGTCCCTTTGACTGTTCATAGATGTCACTAAAACTGCTCAAAGATGTAAACAACCATGCATGAGCAGGGCCTATTAGACGGAGGGGGTACGACAGAGCCGATCAGTTCCAGTCATTCCACCAGGACGAAGGTACGCTGCTCATGTTGTCTGTAGTTCTACCATGCCTAGAAGGTCAATACCGCAGTTCGATCGCGTCCGCATTGTTACTTTGTGTCAAGAAGGGCTCTCAACAAGGGAAGTTTCCAGGCGTCTCAGAGTGAACCAAAGCGATGTTGTTCGGACAAGGAGGAGGTACAGAGATACAGGAACTGTCGATGACAGGCCTCGCTCAGGCCGCCCAAGGGCTACTACTGTAGTGGATGACCGCTACTTACGGATTGCCGCTCGGAGGAACCCTGACAGCAATGCCACCATGTTGAATAATGCGTTTCGTTCAGCCACAGGACGTCGTGTTTCAACTCAAACTGTGCGCAATAGGCTGCATGATGCGCAACTTCACTCCCGACGTCCATGGCGAGGTCCAGCTTTGCAACCCCGACACCATGCAGCGCGGTACAGATGGGCCCAACAACATGCTGAATGGACCCCACGGAATTGGCATCACGTTCTCTTCACCGATGAGTGTCGCATATGCCTTCAACCAGACAATCGTCGGAGACGTGTTTGGAGGCACCCTGGTCAGGCTGAACGTCTTAGACACACTGTCCAGCGAGTGCAGCAAGGTGGTGGTTCCCTGATGTTTTGGGGTGGCATTATGTGGGGCCGACGTACGCCACTGGTGGTCATGGAAGGCTCCGAAACGGCTTTACGATACCTGAATGACATCCTCCGACCCATAGTGCAACCATATCGGCAGAATATTGGAGAGGCATTTGTCTTCATGGACGACAATTCTCGACCTCATCGTGCACATCTTGTGAATGCGTTCCTTCAAGATAACGACATCGCTCGACTACAGTGGCCAGCATGTTCGCCAGACATGAACCCTATCGAACATGCCTGGGATATGTTGAAAAGGGCTGTTTATGGACGTCTTGACCCACCAACCACTCGGAGAGATTTACGCCGAATTGTCGTTGAGGAGTGGGACAATTTGGACCAACAGTGTCTTGATGAACTTGTGGATAGTATGCCACGGCGAATACAGGCATGCATCAATGCAAGAGGACGTGCTACTGGGTATTAGAGGTAGTGGTGTGTACTGCAATCTGGACCACAAATGCTGAAAGTCTAGCTGTATGATGGTACAACATGCAATGTGTGGGTCTCATGAGCAATAAAACGAGCTGAAATGTTGTTTGTGTTGATCTCTATTCCCTTTGTATTTAACGGTTCCGGAACTCTTGGAACCGAGGTGATGCAAAACTTTTTTTGATGTGTGTATTTGGCGGAGTGTTACATTGCATTCGGTCATTATCAGACCAAAAAGAAGCTGCAATTTTCTGATGAACTCACACCTGTAGTAATGTTACTTTACGTGCGCAGTAGCTGGCCTAGGGTAGAGCCACGGGTCCATCAGCTGAGTGGATACGGCCCTTATCTTCCGATAGGGTGAGCTAGCGAAGCGATTGCCATTTGTTATCTTATATAACCCGAGAAGCCGGATGTGACTTCCGCTGGCAGGCTGCCTTGCTTCATAGCTGAAGGTTGCTATGGTACCAGAGGGATCACTAGACTGTCTAGGATTAGGAATTGTCACACTTCTAGGTATTGTAATAAATATATTACAGGTATTATTATTTCTTTTCCAAAAATTGTATCTGCAATTTATGCACTGCACGCGTACAAAGCAGTGTCCCATCTCCGTTCATTAAGTATAGCCCATACGCCGAGTGTTAAAACCTCCATGTTAAATAAATACATACATCTTATATATATATAGGGTGCGTTCAAAAAGTAACGAGCCGTAGGCATAATTACAGAAACCAGTACCTGTATGTTAGAAGAATTGGCCCTGGCTGTTGAGGCACTTGTCCCGCTGTGACACGAGGCGGTGAATGGCTGTCTCATAAAATTCCCTGGGCTGCGATGTGAACCAGTTCCGCACGTACAGCTGGACTTCGGCGTCCGAGGTGAATCGTTGGCCCAGCAGAGCCCTTTTCAGGGGACCAAACATGGCGTAATCACAGGGAGAGAGGTCTGGACTGTATGGAGGATGGCCGAAAACCTCCCATTTGAAATTCTGCATGAGTGCCGCGATTGTGTTGGCCGTATGAGGTCGTGCATTGTCGTGGAGCGACCACGGCGGCTGTTTTTTTTCTTTCAAATGTGGCGGTCCTGGGTAATGAGTGCATCAACCAGCTGGACGTTGTCATCGGTATTGCAGGGGGTGCCCCTGACCGGGCATCATTGGCTAACGACACCTGTCCTTCCCTGAAGCGCTTGTTCCACGCCTTGACCCTTGCGAGGGACATGCAGTGTTCGCCGTACACTTGTGACATCCGGCGATGAATGTCCATTCCCCCTACTCCTTCCACTGTCAGAAACCGAACAACACCTCTTTGCTCTTCGGTTGACGCCTCCATGTCACTGTTTGTGATGTGACTGGCAGCGTTGGACGATTGATGCATGCTGCTGCTCGCTTTGTATCGCCCCTTATATAAAAAAGAATGTTCGTCTGTTCGCCTTTTATGCGTTCATAAACCATTCATCCGATTGCGACCAAATTTTGGTGGGTTGTTGGGCACACTCCCGGGAAAGTTATAGGCATAGTAAATCCAATTTACAGTAGACATCGCGCGAGTAGCTTCAATAAAATGGCGTGCGATTCGTTTCAACAAAGACTCTCATGCGTTCATATTCCATTCATCCCATTGCGATGAAACTTGAGTGAGATGTTGTGTACCCTTCAGGGAAAGTTTTTGGCGTTGTAAATCCACTTAACAATAGGTAGCGCACGTGTAGATTCAACAAATGAGAGACGAAGCGCGAAGCGTTTCAACCAAGTCCCGTATGCGTTCATATACTATTCGTCCGATAGCGATGAAACTTGGGCGAGAGGTTATGTACCCACCAGGCAAGGATTCTGGCTTAGTAAATCCATGTTACAATACGTAGCGCACGAGCAGATTCAACAAATGAGCAACTACGCACGAAGCGTTTCAACCAAATCCCGTATGCGTTCGTATACTATTCGTCCGATAGCGATGCAACTTGGGTGAGTTATTGTGTGCATTCCAGGAAAGGTTTCATGCTTAGTACATCCAATTTACAATAGGTAGCGCACGAGTAGATTCAACATATGAGCGAAAACGCGCGAAGCGTTTCAACAAAGTCCCGTATGCGTTCATATACTATTCGTCCGATAGCGATGAAACTTGGGTGAGATGTTGTGTACACTTCAGGGAAGGTTTCTGGCTTAGTAAATCCATTTTACAATAGGTATCGCACAAGTAGATTAAACAAATGAGCGATGACGCGCGATGTGTTTCGACAAAGACCCGTATGCGGTCATATACAATCGTCCGATAGCAATGAAACTTGGGTGAGATGTTGTGTACACTTCCGGGAGGGTTTCTGGCTTAGTAAATCCACTTTACAATAGGTAGCGCACGAGTAGATTCAACAAATGAGCGACGTCACGTGAATCGTTTCATCAAGGTCCCGTTTGCGTTCATATGCCATTCATCCGATTGCGATGAAACTTTAGTGAATTGTTGTGTACACTCGAGGAAAGGTTTCTGACTTAGTAAATCCATTTTACAATAGGTAGCGCACGAGTAGATTCAACAAATGGGCAACGGCGTGCGTATCGTTTAAACGTAATTCATTCATGCAACTGCAATGTAATTTGGTGAAATGTTGTTTCTACTCCCGCGAAGGTTTCTGATTTAGTAAATCCATTTTACAATTGGTAGCGCGCGAGTAGATTTAACTAATAAGCGACAGCGCGGGAATCGTTTCAAGAAAGTCCCGTATCCGTTCGTATACCATTCATCCGATTGTGATATAACTTTAGTGAACTGAGTACAGTCCTGCGAAGGTTTATGAATTAGTAAATCCGTTTTTCAGTGGATGGCGCACAAGCAGATTCAACAATTGAGTGACGTCGCGCGATTCGATTAAACAAAATCCCGTATGCGTTCATATGCCATTCGTACGATTGCGATGAAACTTTGATGAGTTGTTGTGTACACTTAGTAAATCCATTTTACAATAGGTAGCATACGAGTATCTTCAAAAAATGGGTGACGGCGCTTGAATCGTTTCAACAAAGTTCCGTATGCGTTCATTTACTCTTCATTTCATTGCGATGAAAGTTGGTGAGTTGTTGAGCACGCTCCCTTGAATGTTTCTGAGATAGTAAGTCAATTTTACAATAGTTTAGAGGTGGTTAACGGAAAAAGAAGAAAATATTGGGAATCCAAAAGCACTTCAACTAACAAAGTCACAAAGCCAACACTTTATTTGATTGTCATTGCAACGCATGCCGGGTTCAGCTTGTTTATAATAAAATGTATATAACCATAAGTCAATATATGTTGTATAAAACCGTACCGGTTTCAGTCACATTGTGACCTTCCTCAGCGTAATTTAGGACATGTAAATGTGCAAGTACATACACTTAATATACTGAACCCTTGCAAAGAAGCATATGAGACTCAATTTCGGGTGGTGTAACAGTCCATTTCGTAAAGTTGTTGTTAAGTGCTTCTTATAACATGCAGGGTAACATATAAAAAAATGGCCCCCCACGTTGGGCGCCATTTTTTTGGTACGCAAATCTCCGCGTGGTTTAGGCGTCCTCTCTCCCGATTCGCTGATTCAATCGTGTATCGGTTGCAAATTCATTTCTGGCACGCCCATAATGACGCCGACTTGGATGCGCGTTCACACTGAATTTGTCCTTGTACTCGGCTTAGCTGGTCATCGTCAGGAATAACTACCACGCTACCTCTGTTGCAAGTGTTGCGACACACTACCTGTCTTCCCTTTGTCAATCTCCAACATGTACTGCCTGGATATCAGTAATAATAATAATAAAATCACGAAGACTTATTGATTGGCAAATCAATAAGTGTTCAATACATTTTGGATTTTAAATATATTCTAGTTCCAAAAGCGCACAAATTAAAATTTAAAATACCAGATCTGTTACAAAATGTGCTAAGAAAACATGAAAAAGTCTTGATAAAGCAGTGTGGAATAGAAGAGATGTGGATGTGAAACTAGATAAGTTGAAATAGTTAGGTTGTAACTGATAGATTGGTATGTATTTTGTGACGGGTCACAATGTGACTGAAACCGGTACGATATTAATGTACAATATATATTGACTTATGGTTAATTAATTTGTATTATAATTACATCGTCAATAAGGAATCGGGCTATCACGGTCATTTTTAGCCTATTTTCATTTTATGAAAGAAAAAAAAAGGCTTATGAGATCACCTTTTTTCCGCGTGTGTGTGTCTGTGTGCGTGTGTGCGTGCACATGTGTGTCTATGTGGTGTGTGTGTGTGTATGTCCCCTAATAACCTTAAAACAGCTGGAGTGATTTCAATGAAACTCGGTAAGGTCATTTTGGTCGACCGTAACCTTCAAATTTTATTACTTCTCACCAATCCAACCAGGCGGCTGTGCGAAATATTTCACCAGCATTCAATATCTCCGAAACTATTACCGATATCACCCTGACATTTTGTACGGTGATAAAGGGCACTACTAGAAGTTCACGTAAGAGACTTTTAAAAACTGGTAACAACAAAACCAACATGGTGGCCAAGCGAAGTTGAGACTTTTAAATAGACTTTTCTCGCGATTTAACCATCCAAACGTAATGAAACTTGGTACAGGAAATCTTTATACATCTAATTTAGTTCAATTGTTAATATATCCTCAAGTTGGCGGCTGTGCGAAATATTTCACTGGTATCTCCGAAACTATTACTGACATCACCCTCAAGTTTTGTACGGTGATAATACTACTACAAGTTTATCTATATAACCTTCAAAAACCTATAAAGTACAAGACGAATATGGCGACCAAGCGAAGTTGAAACATTTTAATAAACTTTTCTCGGGATTTAACCATCTGAGCGCAGTGAAATGTGGTACAGTAAATGATTATACATATTGTAATGCACTGGCATCTAATTTAGCTCAATTATTTACATAACCTCAAGATGGTGGCTGTGCGAAATTTTAAAATTAAACTTTTATTTTTTGTGTCGCAATCATGCGATCGCAGTGAAAGTTTGAATAATGAAGCTGCGCATTACTTTTCCTTTAATGGTACATAACTCTATAGCCTATACATATAACAATCCAAAATGGCGCCCATCCGAAATATTTAGACGGTTCTGAGTATCTACGAATCTTTTACAGCAATCAAACTGTTTTTTAATGTTCATAGAGCACCTGGTGAGACAAATCCAACATGGCGGTGACGCGAAGTATAAATATTTAAATGGACGTATCTCGCGATTTACCCATCCGAGTGCAGTGAAACATTGTACGGTAAATTCTGAAACAAATGTTAATCCATTGGCATCTAATTTATTTCATTTGTTTTCATACCACAAGATGGCAGCTGTGCGACATTTTAAAATCTCGTTTTTACTTCTTGTGTCCTAATCATGCGATTGAAGTTTGAATACCACACGTACACAATAATCTTCATGTATTAGTACATAAATCAAAATCCAACATGGCGACCATCTGAAATATTTAGACGGTTCTCAATATCTACGAATCCATTACAACAATGAGACTGAAATATTGTATGTTGATATACGCAATTAACATGAGTAGGATATATGAAAATAGGCTGTGTATTTCTTCACGGAACTACTTGTTATGTCATTAAATACATACATACATTCATACATACATACATACATACATACATACATTTTCATTTGAGACTGCTTAGTCATTCAGCGTCCAGTCTAGTCTGCAAGCCTCTGTTTGCGAACAAATCACCTCCATGATCCCCTATTAGCAGTTAGCAATGCGGCCTCCTCTGCTTCTACACCTCTCACTTTGAGATCGTTCATCACTGAATCTGACAATGGCCTCTGCTTCTCTCACCCTTTACATTCGAACACATTAACCTCTTAGGTAATCTCTCTTCAGCTACACCCAAATTAAACTCACACAAACCTTTTTCTTTCTATGAAACGTTAAAAAATATTTGTTGAGTTGTCCAGAATAAAAATGCAATAGTAACGCTTAATTATTCAATAATTTGGGAAATAAATGAAATTAATTTTATAGTTGTAGGTGTAACGCCCACTTAAAAAAATGGCCTAACATTCCTATAAACATCGCAGATATGAGAGAAACGGTGAAGATTAACACAAAGCAAGGACCAAATTTTGAAAAATGAATAAATATTGAATCTGAATTTCGAAAATTTTAAACTTTGCTTCTCATAGCAAGATGCGTATGTTTCCTTGGAAATGTATATACGAGGTTCATTCCTTAAGTCATGGCACCTATGTTATATTTTTCGATAATACTACAGCATGGGGAATCCACGATGTGCTTTGAACCGTTAAGGCCGTGTGATATCTCACGGCCAAGCTCAGAATGAACGTGTATGGCGCTGGTACCTAGCCACCTGCACTTACAGTCACCTTCTGTTGGGTGAATTCTGTGCTGTGTTCTGTCCGGGGGTGAGATGGGATGGACGAACAAGGGGTGTAAAATGTCAAATTTAGGGGTGATGTCCGAAAAGGTGCAGGTTTCCACGTATGTGCGGAAACTGCGAGTGTGGGTGTTTGTAAGGGAACGTGAGTGAAATGGGGGTTAACTCCAAAGGGGTCTGATTGGCCCTCAAGGGATGCGCGATCAAGATGGGGGCTAACTGCAGCGCTGAACAAACAATCGTGTGTGCGCTATGAGCCTACCTGCTGAGATGGCTGGACTGCCTGGCAGCTGGAGTTCTTCAATGTTGGCACAATAGAAATCCTTACTTAGCACTTATACAATTGTCGGTCACGGGCAATTAGGAATGTCAGGCGGGCAGTTGGAACGTGAAGACAAGCGTAAGGGGTTCAGTGATAACAAATGGGTAAGCGTACTGGTCAATGGGTTATTGGACCAGCACTGTGGTGTGAGATGTCCCTTTATGTATGTGAGCGTGTAACACAATGTAATTGGTGACAGAGTAATAATAGGGGTGTAAAGTGATAGGATCACAAATGTAATGTCTTTAAGGAATCTGAGAGCACCTTACCTTCAGGCGATGATCGGGAACCAAACCAGCAGAGCCACCGTCCGCGATAGACAATGGGTTCGGTTCGGGTCCCTTTCTTATACGTTTTGGAGCTGCATGGTCAGCATTGCATCAGTTGTAACTGTCCCAAATAGTTCTAGTGTAAACTGTATGCGTGTTTTGCAAGCTCTTGGCCAACCTCCTGAACAAGGCGGTCGCCAGCTTGCTGTGTAAAGCTGGTGTTCTGGATTTATTATGTTTCCAGTTGGGGGTGGTTTTGGGACAGAAGAGGGTGTTTGGTAATGTGGTAGATGTGTCGTTCTCGTAGAGTAATTGTAGGTGTATTTATAGATGTCCTACTGTGGGTGTATTTTGGTTCAGTGGCGTAGGCCACCTCACCCTTGAGGGGTATGTGTCCTGAGGGTGTACCACCCTCTGGGACATAACAGCTGTTTGCCGCAGGGTTTAGAATTTCTACACTGGAATTACCGTGATGCCATATGTTCAAAAGATATAACATAGTTGCCATGACTTATGGAATGACCCTCGTAATTGTTGTACAAGATTTATGACAGGCACAGTTATATTACTAAAATCGTTCCTTAAGCTGTATGTTTCCCCTTAATATATCCATACCATTGAAGTCTTGATTCCTCTATCCTATCATGTAATGCTCCTCCTTGATTACTTCTCTGATATTCTCATTTCTTAACCTGTCCATGTTTATGTCGAATGAATGTTTTCGAATGAGAAACATGTAGTTATGGTCCGTTGAGCCGAGAATTATTCAACAAAATTATGTTAAATGGTCCGGCTAAGCTCAAACAATTTACAGCGTTTCGCCCCAGTGTACCATTGGGCTCTTCAGTTGATATGGTACACCTCACCAAGACGCTGTTTATTGCTCACTGAGTAGGCCAATGCAAGACGCCCAATACACATTCATTCGACATATCGATTGACAAGGTAAGGTTTGTATTTGCTTTGGAAGGAAGTCTATACTTTCGTAGTGCTTTGGCATTGTTCGTGATGTAGATAGTACATTTTATAATGTGTATTGGGCGTCTGGCATTGGCCTACTCAGTGAGCACTAAAAAGCGTCTTGGTGAGGTGTACCGTACCAACTGAAGAGCCCAATGGTACACTGGGGCGAAACGCTGTAAATTGTTTGAGCTTAGCCGGACCATTTAACATAATTTTGCTGTCCATCTTTGTCACTCCAATACTATTTCTCTAGAATTTCATCTCCCTTTCTTTCGTACTCCATGTTTCTGAGACACACATCAGGATTGGAACGTAGTACATATAACCCTTTTGATGTTTTGAGGGATATCCTTGCTCCATATCTGGCTTCTAACACCCTTCGTGAATAATTCTGCCTGTCTCCCCCGCTCATTTATTTCTCTGTCGTTTCTTCCATTTTCTTGTAGCATAATTGCCAGATACTTGAAACTCTCTACTTCCCTCAGTCGTTCCCTACCAATTGTTATTAATATTGTGACTCCTTCTTCCCGGTTGTGATCATCATCTTGTTCATACATACGCTAAACTTCATCCCATATTCATGTACTGTATTATTTCTTCCCATACATCCAATTGTTCCTGTACTTCTTCATTGTGGAGCTTGTGACCGATTTAAATGGTAAATTGGCACAAGACTATAGCACTTATAAACAGGAGAGAATCTGAGCGTTATAACTGCATCCCAAGTTTATCTGTTTCAATGGTTTATAGATTCACAGGCTGGTAGTTTCAGTAATGTTCAACCTGAAATTCTTGTAACTTGGACAATTGCGATCACTCATATATTTGACTAAAGTTCGAACTAATTTTAAAATTATATTTTGGTTGATTGATTTAATGCTTTAACAGACGCACATACCCTTTCTTGAATGTAAAAAGACGACGAAGTTGTAACCTTAGCGAACGAAGTTTATGAAACTAATCAACCTTCCTGCCAAATTTTGTCATGACGTCCAATTGAATCCAAATTCACGATTTCTGTATCTAATAACTTTCAAGATTGTGGATATGCGATTTAAACAAAGTAAGTTAATTTTATGACGCTCCCTGTTTGCCAATTTGGATTGTCCTTGCTCAATTGGAGCGAAATTTATCGATTATCATGCTTGAATATTACTGTAAGTTTGGCCGCCATGTTCAATGTAAATAACTAATGCTCTTATCACATCTATAACGTTTAGCATTGAATAGGCCTATAACTCGTTTGGGCAATGAAAACTCGGGTGGTGGTAATTTTGTGTCCTTTAGGATTGCAGGAATATGAAAAGTTTTGTTTCTGGTGTACTACAGAACTGCTACCTCTGCTTCAGTTTAGATCAGGTATTTTGGAATTGTTTGGAATAGACAGACAGGCAGACTCATGAATACAGATTAATCTCATAAGTACATATTTCATTCCACCTCCGAGGGTAAGCTATAAACATAAATCAAATTATTCAGCAGTTACTGACTTGAAATCCTGAAGCATAGTTTACTTTCAGGTATTTTATTCCGCAGTTACCGACGTGAAATCCTGAAGCATAGTTTACTTTCAGATTTTTTATTCCGCAGTTACCGACGTAAAATCCTGAAGCATAGTTTACTTTCAAATATTTTATTCCGCAGTTACCGACGTAAAATCCTGAAGCATAGTTTACTTTCAGGTATTTTATTCCGCAGTTACCGACGTAAAATCCTGAAGCATAGTTTACTTTCAGGTATTTTATTCAGCAGTTACCGACGTAAAATCCTGAAGCATAGTTTACTTTCAGGTATTTTATTCCGCAGTTACCGACGTAAAATCCTGAAGCATAGTTTACTTTCAGGTATTTTATTCCGCAGTTACTGACGTGAAATCCTGAAGCATAGTTTACTTTCAGGTATTTTATTCCGCAGTTACCGACGTAAAATCCTGAAGCATAGTTTACTTTCAGGTATTTTATTCCGCAGTTACCGACGTAAAATCCTGAAGCATAGTTTACTTTCAGGTATTTTATTCCGCAGTTACCGACGTAAAATCCTGAAACATAGTTTACTGTCAGGTATTTTATTCCGTAGTTACCGACGTGAAATCCTGAAGCATAGTTTAATTTCAGATATTTTATTCCGCAGTTACCGACGTAAAATCCTGAAGCATAGTTTACTTTCAGGTATTTTATTCCGCAGTTACCGACGTGAAATCCTGAAGCATAGTTTACTTTCAGGTATTTTATTCCGCAGTTACCGATTTAAATTCCTGAAGCATAGTTTACTTTCAGGTATTTTAATCAGCAGTTACCGACATGAAATCCTGAAGCATAGTTTACTTTCAGGTATTTTATTCCGCAGTTACCAACGTGAAATCCTGAAGCATAGTTTACTTTCAGGTATTTTATTCCACAGTTACCGACGTAAAATCCTGAAGCATAGTTTACTTTCAGGTATTTTATTCCGTAGTTACCGATTTAAAATCCTGAAGCATAGTTTACTTTCAGGTATTTTAATCAGCAGTTACCAACTTAAAATCCTGAAGCATAGTTTACTTTCAGGTATTTTATTCCACTGTTCTGTTTTATCCATGTCGAAGATAGTGAACTTATTCTAGATGTATTTATACTCATTGTTTTTTCCGTTTCTACGGGATGGAGGACAAAGAAAATATTAATTATACATACTGTGGAATTTGTCGTGAAAGTAATTTTTCAGCATTGTTCACTCTTAGGCATTTTATTCGGTAATTCCGAAGTAATAACTCATTGATTAATTCAGATCAACTCGCTAGTAAAATGTGAATATCTGGCAAATCTTAACATAAAAGTCGATTAAATAGTTATGAATAAAATTTTTAAAAGCGGCGAAACACGTTTTGAGAACAATGCAAAATGATTGCTTAGTTCTAGCTAACGGGGAACTGTAACCCTTACCAATCACAATCTAAGAAAGTTACTTGAGTTCCATGTTTTATTTCCAGCTTCCGTTCTATAGTTCTCTACAGCAGGGGTTCTCAACCTGTGTTACCCCTAAGGGGTACGCGAAACATTTCAGGGGGTACGCGGCAGGCCATCCTTCTACTCGATCCACATGCGCAGTGAGCTTCGTGCCGTGACTACTGTGTGAGTTATTTACGGCGCGTGTATTTGAACTCCACAAAGAATTGCATCTTTTCTTCACCGAGCACAATTCTAATTTATCATCAGTACTCAATGACTTTGGTTGGCTTTTAAAATTGGCCTATTTCAGTGATATTTTTGAAAAACTGAACATTTGGAATAAGTGTATGCAAGGTAGTGTTTCTGATATGTTCTATGTTGAAATGAAAACTTACGCAATGATTGCAAAAATCACCCTTTGGGAAAAGGAACTGAAAAACAACCATATTTTGTTTTATTAAAATATATTTCCTTATAAAATTACAAAGGTTAAACCATACAAACTAAATAACTTTTACATTTTAATAACCATTATTACTACCAAAGAAAGGTTAGTAGGGGGTACGCAGGATGTTTAATTTTTTTAAAGGGGTACGATGGTTGAAAAAGGTTGAGAACTCCTGCTCTACAGTACAGTAGTTTGTTTCATGTAGGGCGTGGAGTGATGGCACAGTTTGCTATGACGTGCGAACTCTTGCCGGGGAGGATATCGGGGTTCAAATCTCGACCATCCAGTGACGTATAGTCAATAGCCAATACCCAGCTGTCGACGGAGTAGTGGCTTGTTCGCCGCAATACAGAGAATATGATTTAACGTCTACACATCGTCTTGTGAGGCAAAACATGGAAGAGGTGGTTCCATTCCCACCTCAGTTATCTTAGAAGTGGCAGCTTCGGTGGCGTAGTTGGTAGTATGCTGAGCTTCTATGCCCATGATCGTGGGTTCAAACCTGGCATTTTACATTTATGACATGTAAAAGAACCTTCCACTAACAACAGTTGTGTGAAGCCAAATTTGTAGGTTAGATTTGATTTACGCTCATTAAGTTCCAGGTGCTGGTTCGCAGCTAGGTGTCGTTGACGGTAGCATTTGGTAATAAACGTAGGAAATACTTGAAATTGGTCGTCTGCAGTCGTTACCTGAATTACAGATAACACACAGTAATACAGCTGTCACAATTAACACTGGTTATCAGACAGATTCTCCACACACAAAGTACACGGGGCTACATGACCACATTGTCACAGCTGCTAAACTGAGGAACCAACCAACCTATCTTAGTAGTGTGCTTCCGTGGTTTCCCCACATCTTCTCCACACAAATGTCGGGGTGGTACCTCACTTACGACCAAGGCTACCTCCTTCGCAATCCTAGCCTCAATTATAAATACACACAGCACCCCAGACTCCACAATAACACAGGTTATCGGACAGATTCTATATATAATTTAATTAATGCAGCCATTGGCCATTCATTTTATTTTCTGGACTAGTCAGGGAAAGTTTGGAAGGAAATCGACCGTGGAACTATTGAAAGGAACCGTCCCGGCCTTTGCCTGGTGATGAAAATGGTGTCTTCATGATTGCGACCATTCCGGATTGCGTTCACCTCATTAGCAGTCCAGATTGCGGTCACTTTAAATTTAGGGAAGAACTATAAACATTCCAGCGTCCAGATTGCGGTCACTTTTCTTGGGAGACCGGTCCGGTTGTAACTCCCCTGGGGATTTCCTCACCTTTCACTTCCACCCCTCTTGCCAATGTTGAGGTACATGTCATATGTCAGTTCTCTTTGGAATATAGAATCAAACGCAGAACAAATTACTTTTACGAGACGAATTTTTCGAGGTAATAAAAAGAAAGTTTTTCACTATGTACAGTAGGCTACCTATTATAAAAATAGATATCTCGCGTCTACAATGGGAGGGGAGGGGCAGAAATTTAAAATTATACCCTGTAAGTATAACATTTCCCGTTAAAACAATTTTGTTTAAAGTGAAGGTCGTTGATTCCGATCCTGAAACGTTTCTATTCTTAAGACTGAAAATGTTATAATCATTGCTTTACGAGGTGCTGTCAGATTGGAAGGGGACTTGATTTTTTTAAGCGAAGTTTTATGGGGTGTGCTCAGCTGAACACTGAACTGTATTCTTTGGTTAGGTAGTCAAATATCAGTTTCCCCTTGTTATCCACAAAACTTACGGAAGGTATGAGTCAGTCGGGAAGAACCAAGAACCAAGGACCGGTCTCCCAAGAAAAGTGACCGCGATCTGGACGCTGGAATGTTTATAGTTCTTCTCTACAATGAAAGTGACCGCAATCTGGACTGCTAATGAGGTGAACGCAATCCGGAATGGTCGCAATCAGGACACAACCGATGAAATTATGAAACAACGAAAACCATTTTCAGGAAGGCCAAGGTGGGATTCGAAACCACGCTCAACCGCACACCAAGTACATGGGTATGATTTCTGGATCTCTAAATGGAACGTTATCACCACCTCGTGGTGTAGTGGCTAGCATTCTTGGTTGTCCGCGTGGAGGTCCGGGTTCGATTCATGGCTCAACTAAGAAATTTAATTGTGATTTGAGGGCATGCACGGGGGACACTCAGCCTCATGAGGCAAAACTAAGAAGAGGAGGGTTGGATTCCCATCTCACACATCCTGGAAGTGGTTGTCCGTGGTTTCCTCACTTTCCACGCAAATGCTGGGATGGTTCCTAACTTAAGGCTACAGCCGCCTCTTTCCCAATCCTCACCTGAATTACAAACACACACACACTCACTCTATCACAGACACCACAATAACACAGGTTATCAGACAAATTATACACACACTCAAATACACGGGACTAAATGACAGCGCCGGGATTCAAACCTCCGATGACCGGACTTGCTGCAGCTCCCATCGCGGTCGTGCTGAGCTATTTAACACGCACGGCTACGCTGCGGGGTAATGGGACCTCTGGCTGCTGTGTTTTCTCCGCACAAGAGCGACTCAGATTTATTCAAATCACTGGCTTGTTTGAGTCATGACGTCTCTAGACTGTCCTAACAAGTTCAGCACGTTAGGTAACTAAACCTTTCACGTTGTGTTGTTCCATATTTCTCACCTGCTCTTCACAACTATTAGATCGCGCCTCATACTGAGAGGATCTTGGAAGGTAGAGCAAGGGAAAATAAAAGAGCGTTCATGGCATGTTTAAACTTATATAAGGCTTCTGAAAACATAGATTGGAGTAAGTTGCTTGACATTTTGAAAAAGATTGGAATTATTTATTTATTTATTTATTTATTTATTTATTTATTTATTTATTTATCGTATGGCTTTTAGTGCCGGGAGTGTCCGAGGATATTTTAGGCTCGCCTGAGTCTGTAGCTGCTTCCAGCGGACACCCTTAGGGTGAGCTACAAGTTCTGTTCAATTTCAAGTAACTTAGTTCCAACTTTTGCTACCGGATATCAATGATACGTAGTGGTGAACGTTGGAACTTTTATAGAGCGCATCGACGAAATCTAACCTAACAATTTAGCTTCACACAAGTTTAGTCTCTGGAAGGATTTTTTACATGCCATAAATCTATGACATGGGACCGCCGGCTTTACTTCCCCTCCGAAGGAAGGAATACTGAAGGATTTTAATCGCTCTTAAAAATTCCGACGACTTCGGCCGGCTTTGAACCCGCTATCTTGGGCACAGCAGTTCAGCATGCTACCAACTACGCCACCGAAGCCGCTAAGATTGGAATAAAGTCCGGGGATAGGAGGGTGATCAACAGTCGGTACAGAAACCAGACGGCAGTTATTCGAGTTGAAGGACATAAGAGAGAAGCTAGTAAGGTGTAAGGCAAGGCTGCAAATTATTACCTATACTTTTCAATCTATACATTGAACAAGAAATGAAGGAAATTAAAGAAAAATTTAGAGTAGGAGTAAAAATTCAAGAAGAAATAATTTCAACTCTGAAATCTTAGCCGATTCACCAGAGGATTACGCGGCTTCGGTGGCGTAGTTGGTAGCATGCTGAGCGTCTATGCCGAAGGTCGCAGGTTCAAACCCGGCCGAATCGTTGGATTTTTAAGAGCGTTAAAATCCCTCAGTATGCACTCCTTCGGAGGGGAAGTAAAGGTGGCGGCGGTCCCATGCCATAGATTTACGGCATGATAAAGAACCATCCACTAATTACACTTGTGTGAAGCTAGATTATAGGTTTGATTTGACTAACGCTCTTAGGTTCCAACGTTCGTCGCCAGGAGCTGACTGCGGTGGCATCTAGTAACCAAGTTCGGAACTAGTTGGTCGTTGACGGTGGCGTTTGGTAGCAAAAGTTGGAACTACTTGAAAATGGAATGTATGCAGTCCTTACTTGAATTAAAAACAGATAACACATACTAATAGAGCCATCACAATTAACACCGATTATCAGACAGATTCTACACACATCCAAAGTACATGGGGCTACATGACCACCCTAAACTAAGTAACCAACCAATAAATTCAAAATCCTACTGTTATATACATTTTGATTTTGAGACGAGTCCAAATTATTTTTTTGTGCGGGCATCATGTCTATACCAGGTAATGGGCCCAAAATAAAATCATTTTCTAAAATCAGCACGTAAGTAATACTTCTTGCTCCTCACTAGGACAACAATTGATATTCTTTGATCCGAAATCACAACGTGACGTGAAGAGTTTGCTTGTTATTCCGCCATGCTTGTTTACATCTCAGATAAACCTCAACTGCAGAGGACAGACGTCTACAAAATCGTCTTTTAGTTGCTTCCGGAAGCAAAACTCCAAACTCAAGTAGTACTACTTAATGCCCAACAGATGGCAGAGCATGCCTGAGATCAACTCGGCACTCGAAAGCGAATGGGGAATATGAATTTAAAAATACACACATCAAAAAAAGTTTTGCATCACCTCTGTTCCCAGATCTCCGGCATATAGACGTTGACTGTGTATATTGTATCCAAGATACAGTCCCTTTGACTGTTCATAGATGTCACTAAAACTGCTCAAAGATGTAAACAACCATGCATGAGCAGGGCCTATTAGACGGAGGGGGTACGACAGCCGATCAGTTCCAGTCATTCCACCAGGACGAAGGTACGCTGCTCATGTTGTCTGTAGTTCTACCATGCCTAGAAGGTCAATACCGCAGTTCGATCGCGTCCGCATTGTTACTTTGTGTCAAGAAGGGCTCTCAACAAGGGAAGTTTCCAGGCGTCTCAGAGTGAACCAAAGCGATGTTGTTCGGACATGGAGGAGGTACAGAGATACAGGAACTGTCGATGACAGGCCTCGCTCAGGCCGCCCAAGGGCTACTACTGTAGTGGATGACCGCTACTTACGGATTGCCGCTCGGAGGAACCCTGACAGCAATGCCACCATGTTGAATAATGCGTTTCGTTCAGCCACAGGACGTCGTGTTTCAACTCAAACTGTGCGCAATAGGCTGCATGATGCGCAACTTCACTCCCGACGTCCATGGCGAGGTCCAGCTTTGCAACCCCGACACCATGCAGCGCGGTACAGATGGGCCCAACAACATGCTGAATGGACCCCACGGAATTGGCATCACGTTCTCTTCACCGATGAGTGTCGCATATGCCTTCAACCAGACAATCGTCGGAGACGTGTTTGGAGGCACCCTGGTCAGGCTGAACGTCTTAGACACACTGTCCAGCGAGTGCAGCAAGGTGGTGGTTCCCTGATGTTTTGGGGTGGCATTATGTGGGGCCGACGTACGCCACTGGTGGTCATGGAAGGCTCCGAAACGGCTTTACGATACCTGAATGACATCCTCCGACCCATAGTGCAACCATATCGGCAGAATATTGGAGAGGCATTTGTCTTCATGGACGACAATTCTCGACCTCATCGTGCACATCTTGTGAATGCGTTCCTTCAAGATAACGACATCGCTCGACTACAGTGGCCAGCATGTTCGCCAGACATGAACCCTATCGAACATGCCTGGGATATGTTGAAAAGGGCTGTTTATGGACGTCTTGACCCACCAACCACTCTGAGAGATTTACGCCGAATTGTCGTTGAGGAGTGGGACAATTTGGACCAACAGTGTCTTGATGAACTTGTGGATAGTATGCCACGGTGAATACAGGCATGCATCAATGCAAGAGGACGTGCTACTGGGTATTAGAGGTAGTGGTGTGTACTGCAATCTGGACCACAAATGCTGAAAGTCTAGCTGTATGATGGTACAACATGCAATGTGTGGGTCTCATGAGCAATAAAACGAGCTGAAATGTTGTTTGTGTTGATCTCTATTCCCTTTGTATTTAACGGTTCCGGAACTCTTGGAACCGAGGTGATGCAAAACTTTTTTTGATGTGTGTAGTTCTTGTGTAACGTTTATAGACGGGCAAAGCACTCAACGGGTTAATGTTTTCATTTTATCCACTCTGAGTGCTCACAAAAGTCTAATTTTGTAAGTCCGAATTTTTCTATAGTTCGAGGTAGTTTCTGTCCCGTCCACCTCGAAATACCAAGACCGTACTGTACCAGGGTGCCATTGGCGACAGACGTAAGAAAACAAATTTTATATTCTTTATCTTAAAGATCCTTAACAGGACAACGGTTTTCATGTTATTAGACTATATCTATTGTCATAACGTTCCTTCAAATGGGTTAAATATTTTATTGTTAAATTGTTTTAAATTATAGCGTCTTGTAAAACTGCTACAACTGAGATCCTATAAATAGCAATTCTACGGCACTGAATAGAAATCTGCCATAACTCAAAATTATTATTATTATTGATTAAAGCACACAATTATAATAAAAGAAGCTTGTAGTTTAACGTGATCAATTATAATCCATGAAGGAAGTTTGTATGTTATTGTATAGTACTAGAAAATGTTAGGAGTTAGTAATACGTTACTGTTAATTATGTAAAGGTTTATATCTTTCCTAATAGCTGAAAATATTTAAATGCTTCTCCTAAAAAACTGTACTTTTTGACTTGTGGCAGTCTTGCACCGGGGGAGCGCAGATAAAAAGTAATGTAACAGAAACAACAAAATAATGAATAAACTTATTTTGCGAATTTGGTCAACACCAGCGAATGCTTATATCACACAACCTAAGCTACTCCCTACGGGAAAACAGCTTTAAATAAATTAATTTTGAACTATAAATAAAAACAAGATGTTCAGTAAAGAACATATAGCCTAATTTCTCCTAAATGCTTGGGTATTGTTATAACTCTTTGTCCTTTTCAAATAGTATAATTGAATGTTGGTTGTAGTTGCTTGTTGAAATACAACATGCTATACGGATATTAAACATGAATATGAGGTGCCCTTTGCTAGTGCTACCTCTATACAAAATTTCATTCAATTCGGTTTCACCGTGTTTGAATTGATATGGTGAATCGATTTGCACACATGAATGGCCGCTATCTGCAAACGATTGGGCTGATGACCTTGTAGTTCAGTCAAAAGATGCTTCCCACAAAAAGGTATGTTGCAAAATTTGCTAGTGTTCAAATAATTAGGTTGGTCGTAATTTGATTTAAGCTTTTAACATTTGTGTGGCCGCCTTTCCGTTTCCGTCAAGATGGCGGCGATATAAAACATGACCCTGAGATGCCCTTTGCTAGTGCTACCTCTGTGCCAAATTTTGTTCAATTCGGTTTTACCGTGTTTGAATTGATAGGGGAAATCGATCTGCACACCTACATGGCCGCCATATGCAAACTATTGGACTGATGACCTTGTAGCTTGGTCAAAGAACGCTTCTCACATAAAGGTATAATGTTGCAACATTCGGTAGAGATTTGATGATTAGGTTGGTTGTTTTAAGCTTTTAACATTTGGGTGGCCGCCATTCCATTTTCGTAAAGATAGTGGCCATATAAAACATGACACTGAGGTGCCCTTTGCTAGTGTTACCTCTGTACCAAATTTCGTTCAATTCGGATTTACCGTGCTTGAATAGATAGGGGGAATCGATTTGCACTCATACATGGCCGCAAATTATTGGGCTGATGACCTTGTAGTTTGGTCAAAAGTTTCTTCATACATAAAGGTATAATGTTGCAAAAATTGGTCGAGATCAGATGATTAGGTTGGTCGTAATTTGATTAAAGCTTTGAACATTTGGGTGGCCGCCATTACGTTTCCGTCAAGATGGCGGCGATGTAAAATATGACACTGAGGTGCCCTTTGCTAGTGCTACCTCTGTACCAAATTTCGTTCAATTCGGTTTCACCATGTTCGAATTGATATGGAGGGACAGACATTCAGAGTACACACACTCACAGACACACAGACTCACAGCCACACACACACAGCCACACACACACACACACACACACACACAGACACACCATTTTTCGCCCTGTGTTGATCTCATAAGTCTACTTTCATTTTTTGCAAAAATCGAATGTAGGCTACTAAAAATAACCGCCCTAAAAAGCTGCCTTTAAACATTTAACCATTAAGTCGAAACCAGACTAGAGATCCAATTCAGGAGTTCAGGATGCCTAAAACACAATGTTGAATGTGAATACAGACGTAGCTTCAGTTAAGTGATACTGCTGGAGTGTGATCTGAGCCAGTGAGTCAGGTAGACGGCGCTCCGGCACTTTGTAGAACTTCTGTAGTCGTGTGGTGGTATGTCGCTGATAACCGCCGAACGTCACCACTGCTGCCGCAGCTCTGGAATCGAATTACTTTCTGTGCCAATAAAGTCAATACAGTGCGGCGTACCTCTAGCCGTCAGTGGTTGTTAACTTGTTCACATATACTATAGCACCTGTATTCCACCCTGATCAGAACAGATTCTTTCCCCTAGGGATCCTATATTGCCAAACTAACATACACCATGGTATTATGAACTATACACCGTGCACTATGTATAGCCTATTTCCATTTATGAAAAAAAAATAGGCTTATGAGATCACGTTTTGTCGGTGTGTGTGTGTGTGCGTATGTGTGTGCGTATGTGTGTAAGTCGTGTTTTTTTCCTAATAAAATCTAAACGGCTGGAGCGATTTCAATGAAACTCTGTAAGTTCATAGCACTATTCCGGACAACCCCGACCATGCCCTTCAACGTTTGTTACGTCTCACCAATCCAACATGGCGGCTGTGCGAAATATTTCACAAGCATTCAATATCTCCGAAACTATTACCGATATCACCCTGGATTTTTTCACGGTGATAAAGGGAACTACTAGAAGTTCACCTATGTGACTATTGAAAACCTGGTACTGTAACTACAAAACCAACATGGCGGCCAGCGAAGTTGCGACTTTTAAATAAACGTTTCTCGCGATTTAACCAACCAAACGCAATAAAACTTGGTACAGTATATGTTTATACACATTGTAATGCACAGGCATCTAACTTCGTTCAATTGTTTACATAACCTCAAGATGGCGGCTGTGCGAAATATTTCACCGGCATTCTATATGTCTGAAACTATTACCGGTATCACCCTGAAATTTTGTACGGAGATAAAGGGCACTGCTGGAAGTTCATCTATGAGACTTTCAAAACCCGATTAACTACAAAACGAACATGGCGGCCAAGCGAAGTTGAAAGTTTTAAAAATCGACTTTTCTCGCGATTTAATGATCCAAACGCAATGAAGCTTGGTACAGCAAATGTTTATACACATTGTAATGAACTAGTATCTAATTTAGTTCAATTGTTTACATAAACTCAAGATGGCGGCTTTGCGAAGTTTTTATTTCTTGTGTCGTAACCATGCGATCGAAGTGAAAGTTTGAATAATGAGCCTGCGCAATAATTTTCCTTTAATGGTACATCACTCTATGCCCTATACATATAACAATCCAAAATGGGGTCCATCCGAAATATTTAGACGGTTCTCAATATATACGAATCTATTACAGCAATCAAACTTATTATTATTATTAGTTCACCTATTGGACTTTCAATAACCTGGTGATCACAAATCCAACATGGTGGCGACGCGAAGTATAAATATTCACATGTACGTTTCTCGCAATTTAACCATCCGATTCAGTGAAACTTGGTACAGTAAATCCTTCCACTGGCATCTAATTTATTTCAATTGTTTCCATAACCACAAGATGGCAGCTGTGCGAAATTTTAAAATCTCGTTTTTACTTCTTGTGTCCTAATCATGCGATTGAAGTTTGAATACTAAACGTACACAATAATCTCCATGTAACAGTACATAACTACATATATAAAAAACCAACATTGCCCATCCGAAATATTTAGTCGGTTCTCAATATCTACGAATCTATTACAGCTATAAAACTGAACTTTTGTATGTTGATAGTGGCATTTAACAAAAGTAGGATATATGAAAATAGGCTTAAGTTCTTGACGGAAGTACTTGTTCGACATAGTCGCCACCGACAATCTGCGTGCAATCAATTTGAGGAAACCACTCTGGTAAAACTCGGTGCCCTGCGATGCAAGAAATTATCCCACAGCCAGCTCCACCTCAGCATTGGTTAGTTGTTTTCTTAGTTTAAGGGCTGCGACAACGCGGTCATGTAGCCCCGTGTATTTTGGGTGTGTGAAGAATCTGTCTGATAACCGGTGTTAATTGTGATGGCTGTATTAGTGTGTGTTATCTGCAATTCAGGTAAGGACTGCAGACGATCAATTTCAAGTAGTTCCTACTTTTGCTACCAAATGCTACCATCAACGACACCTAGCTGTGAACCTAGCGTTAATCAAATCTAACCTACAAATTTAGCTGCGCACAATATTGTAGTTAGTGGAAGGTTCTTTTACATGGGTTGGTTAGCTTTACTTCCCCTCCGAAGGAGGGCATACTGAAGGATTTTTAACTTCTTAAAATCCGACGACTTCGGCCAGGTCTGAACCCGCGATTTTGGGCATAAGAGCTCAGAATTCTACCAAGTACGCCACCGAAACCACTCCTCAGCATAGGTGTGATGTGGTTTCGGGGGAGAAGTGGTGCGCTCATCTCTCATCACCCGTGATGATTCTGAACAGAAATTCATTTCCCTCTCGAGCGTACCGCATCAAGCGATCGAGGCTGATGCCCATTCTTGCACTCTTATGTTCCGGGGTCAGGTCTCTAGGTACCCATCTTGCGGACACTTTTCAGTAACCCAACACATCATGGAGCATGTGATGGGTTCAGGCACAACCAATCGCAGTGTGGACGCCACTTCTGCCACCGTTATGCGCTTGTCCGCTAACACCATGTCCTGTACACGAGCAATGCTATTTCCATTCAAGGATGTGGAGATACGCCTACTCGATCTTCATCCTCCCCACTCTGACGTCCTTCACTGAACATGCAAAACCAGCGACCAACCATTTAACGAGACATGACCGCTTCACCATACACGGTCTGTAGGCGTTCATAGATAACTGACACACTAGTCCCACGTGCCCTTTCATACCGGATAACAGCACTCACTTCCATTGGCGATCACTTTGTCAGTACACGTCTGTCTGCCATTATGCGTTGTACTCGAATGATATCGGGCGCGCCGGTCTGCTGCTCCTCTCTCTCCGTCGGTGCTCTGGGCATGCGTCATTCCCCCTCCGCTGACGCTCCTTCCGTCGTTGAACCAGTCACGGGTGTGGATTCTCATGGTGTCACCTGGGGAACCACCTGATCGTGCAATAAAATGACGAAACTTACTTTCCGAACTTCCCTCGTACAAAACGTTATTCCCATCCGCTCCATATCTGCAACCGCAGGGGCTTGGAAATCGTGGTCATTGATCTCCGTGGGTTAAGCTTGTTGCTTAACAAGTTCATGGTTACCTTGCTAGATTGTTAAGCTAGGTCATCTCAGGTTCTCCACTATGTCTGAGTGATATCTACTGTATTTCAAATGAAGCGAAGATTTCAAAAATGCTGTTTATTGGCCGATACATTTGAGGCATGACGCCTAACAGCCAACTGAAACTGTTGGGCATTTTTAAGATCCAGAGTTACAAAGTTGCAAGAGCGTTGCAAGAGAGCGATTTGTTACTATACATCATCTTTTATACAGGTGGTTGGTCTAGTGGGGATGACCGAGGTCTTAAGAGTCTCCCCGATATCTTTAGCCAGTCAAGAGGCTTTTTACTTAGTGAATAACCAATGGGGGTGACAGAGACCAACCAATCACATTATTCCTTGGTTGGTCTTTGGAAAATACAATGTTTACAACAACACTCATGTTGGAAAATAGAGAATGCTTGTTCTGATAATTTATCTGAAGTAACCTTGTTCTCAAATAGAGTGGTCCTCTCTCCGGAAGTGAGCTACATAGCTATTCTTTCAAGTTTATTTGAGGGTTCTATCTGTTTCTGTTCTTAGAGGCAAGCCTTGGTTTTCTCTTGTGTGCGTAGTTTGCACGTTGAAACTCATTTGTATTGAGAGGAATAATAATAATAATCGTTGAAGTTAAATTAATTAGGATTCCAAGGCTGGGGTTTAATACCAGGCGAGGTATGTAAATCGTGTACTTGGGTGTCTGAAGAATTTGTATGATAACCTGTAGTAGTGTGTATACTTGTAATTCAGGTGAGTATTTATTTATTTACTTATTATTTTGGTCTAGGATTGGGGTAGGTGTTAGTTAGTTAGTTAGTTAGTTAGTTAGTGTTGCTTTAAGGGGTGGAACAGCGAGGTCATCTACCCCTATTGGGGTGTGTGCCCCAGAACTGAAAATACGGTAACAAAGTCGGCATTTGCGCACTTGCTTGGGACTGAGGTAAAAACAGGAGAACATACACTCAGGATGCCCGCTGTTAGCGCCGGGGTTCGATCGTTCGATCGCCGGACTTCCAGCTGTCCCATGCAGTCACTGTGCACGACGTAACGAGCTCGGCCATGCAGCGGGGTGTACTGTACATTTAATGTTATTTATAGGCCTAACATCCCCCAGGATGCGGATATTCACCGTTCCCGACGGATATAAACTATACGGCAATGCTGATAATCTGGATAAGTTGGAATTCGTTTAGGTAGTTTAAGTCTCTGCAAATCGCAGTATATAAGTTGCGTTCAAAAAGTAAAGAGCCGGAGGCATAATTACAGAAACCAGTACCTGTATGTTAGAAGTATTGGCCCTGGCTGTTGAGGCACTTGTTCCACTGTGACACGAGGCGGTGAATGGCTGTCTCACAAAATTCCCTGGGCTGCGATGTGAACCAGTTCCGCAAGTACAGCTGGACGTCGGCGTCCGAGTTGAATCGTTGGCCCGGAGAGTCCTTTTCAGGGGACCAAACATGGCGTAATCACAGGGAGAGAGGTCTGGACTGTGTGGAGGGTGGCCGAGAACCTCCTATTTGAATTTCTGCAGGAGTGCCCCGACTGTGTTGGCCGTATGAGGTCGTGCATTGTCGTGGAGCGACCACAGCGTCTATGGCGTTCACTGTCACTCGGCGTTCTTGGGTAATGAGTGCATCAACCAGCTGAACGTTGTCAACGGTAATGCAGGGGTGTGCCCCAGACAGGGCATCATTGGCTAACGATACCCGTCCTTCCCTGAAGCGCTTGTGCCACGCCTTGACCCTTGCAAGTGACATGCAGTGTTCGCCGTACACTTGTGACATTCGGCGATGAATGTCCGTTCCCCCTACTCCTTCCGCTGCCAGAAACCGAACAACATCTATTTGCTCTTTGGTTGACGCCTCCATGTCACTGTTTGCAATGCGACTGGCAGCGTTGGACGAATGATGCATGCTGCTGCTCGCTTTGTATCGTCACGTGACGTGCACGCGTGCCTTCTAGCGACGCTCTGGTCGGAAACACACCTCGTTACACACACGCAACGATTAGCCGAAGTAGTCACCGGTTTGCGCATTCCAGTCTCCAGCTCGTTACTTTTTGAACGCACCTTATATTTACAGTGCATGTACTGAAACGTACAAGGAGTCAAGGAGGAGAGGAAGACCAAAAATGAGGTGGAAAGACAAGGTTGCAGGAGATCTCAGAGAAAGAGAATGGGAGAGGGAGGGGAAGCATTTTTGGAACAGAATCCAACAAATTAACGCTGACCCTACGTGACGTGGGAAAAGGCTGTGATAAAGAAGAAGGGTACTGAAACGCTCAAATATACATTGCTTGCAGTTCACTGTACTTACATTACTGGCGTAGTGGCTATCATTCTTGGTTGTCAGCCCACAGGTTCAGTTTCGATCCCCGGCTCTGCCAAGAAATGTAAGTCTGGTCTGAGGGCAAAACCTCGTGAGGCAAATCTGAGAAGAGGCAGGTTCGATTCCCATCTCAGCCATACTGAAAGTGGTATTCCCACTTCCACTTCAGGCAAATGCTGGGGTTATTCCCAACTTAAGCCCCCCCCCCCCTCGCTAATCCTCGCCTGAATTACAAAAACCCACTACTTCTACCCTGTCTGTTAGATAGTCAGCCCGAAGGCTGGTTGGATCCTCAAAAGGTACCGCCATTAGGATATGTGGGTAGATACCCACAAAACCCCATGTCAGCTCTATATTGAGGCGTACTAGGCAAGATGAGGAGTGAAGTAGTTTGTCATTCCTTTCCTCACTGAGTCAGAACTGCAGTACTAATCCTACGAGCAGAACCTTTCACAGCATCCACAGGCACTGACTGTGCCCTGAATGTCATTACTAAGCACCACCCATACCTCAGTAGCTTCCATATAATCACAGCCATGAGTGAGATTGAGACATCGGTGAAAAGCCACATTTTACTCTAGCCTGTGCCAACAGACAAATGCAAATGTACTGCATTCATCATGAGATGGCAAATAGGCCATACCCTACTTCTAACACAAAAATAACGTAGGTTACCAGGCAAATTCTATACACACACACCCAAGTACACGGGGATAAAGACCGTGATGTCCAAGCCCGTGAAATGAAACATCAACAAAACATTTTAGCCATAGACTCTATTTATCTCGGAGTCCATGCAATGAAATTATTTCGAACAAACTACTGCATATTAAAAAAAAAGGCCGCAGTATTTCAGTTATATTTTGAGCAAATTTTATAATGACAGTGCTACCAGACTTCTAAATAGGCTATGTCTTATTAGGGGAATATGGATTGAATCATTTATTTTAAGAAAAGTACGATCTTTCGATCAGTCTTGGGGCACCTACCCCAATCCTAGACCCCCAAAGTATTGCAGTTACACTACTGAAATGAAAATCCACAGCCTGCTTCCAGTCTCCGACCGGGTCAGGAATGGAATGAATGAAGCCCCCATCTAGCGGAGAGGATATGAACTGTGCCGGCTGCCGAGCCCTGACGCACTCCTCCGGGGCAATGATTAAATGAATGACAGATGAAATGAAATGAGAGTGGAGAGTGTTGCTGGAATGAAATTTTGACAGGGAAAACCGGAGTACCCGGAGAAAAACCTGTCTGCCTCCGTTTTGTCCAGCACAGATCTCACATGGAGTGACCGGGATTTGAACCACGGACCCAGCGGTGAGAGGCCGGCGTGCTGCCGCCTAAGCCACGGAGGCTCCATTACACTACTACAGTTTGTTATTGTTGTTTTGGGTCATCTGCCCCACTACTAAAGATAACACAGAGACACAGGTTATTAGACAAATTCAACACATACACGGGATTAATGACCGTCCCAAGCTCCTAAAATGAATTAACAATCATCTAAAATAATTAGGTTGTGTTACATTTCTATCCAATGTAGGCTACTGCCTTGTTGTTTAACATTTATATCCAATGTATAATGATGTCTACTGTGTTGTTGTACACGTCAGCTACATTTTTCAGTAATATATTGGGTATAGCGGCGCGGGAGTGACGTTATCTGGTGCCATATTTTATTGCTTTACACGAGGAACACAAAATTCAATACCACTCGCGGGCTGGCCGTTTCTGTTGCTCGGTGAATAGTTCAACACAGGCATATTATGTAGTAGTCAATTACTGCTTACAACTAGTTTGGAAGTTACCTTTCGCCTAGGGGGATATAACCTCGATATTCCTCCCCTGAAAATAATAACAATAACAATAATAATAACTAGAAGGCCTGTGCGAGAAATCTCGCATGTGTATAAACCACCCGCCTGGCTTTATTGTTATGCGGGTTAGGCGCGACACAGTTATGGCAGGGGCTATCATCCTGGTTATTTGTTTAAACGCACTTTATAAATAAATATATTTCTGTTGACTTTTCATGAAATGTAAGATTTTTCTTGTGGACCACTATTGAGACGATTTGGAAGAGTTTGGCACAAACAACATCTTCTAACTCCCTTTGGTTTAAGAGCTTGAGTTTTGTGAAGCATACACCTTAGGGTTGTATATACAGTATATGATAATAATAATAATAATAATAATAATAATAATAATAATAATAATAATAATAATAATAGAGCCGTTCGATATGTGACAGACTTGACATTTACAATAATTTAAGCAAGATAAAGTCTATGTACTCGTACTGTAAACATTGTGGCAGGTGTAATAATATAAGGTGCGTTCAAAAAGTAACGAGCCGGAGGCTGTAATGCACAAACCGGTGACGACATCGGCTAATCGTGGCGTGTGTAACGAGGTGTGGTTCCGACCAGAGCGTGGAAGGTCACAGCCCGTCGCTAGAGGGCACGAGTGCACGTCACGTGACGATACAAAGTGAGCAGCAGCATGCATCAATCGTACAACGTTGCCAGTCGCATTGCAAACAGTGACATGGAGGCGTCAAACGAAGAGCAAAGAGGTGTTGTTCGGTTTCTGACAGCGAAAGGAGTAGGAGGAACGGGCATTCATCGCCGAATGTCACAAGTGTACGGCGAACACAGCATGTACCTTGCAAGGGTCAAGGCGTGGCACAAGCGCTTCAGGGAAAGATGGGTGTCGTTAGCCGATGATGCCCGGTCTGGGGCACCCCATGCATTACCGATGACAACGTCCAGCTGGTTGATGCACTCATTACCCAGGACCGCCGAGTGACAGTGAACGCCATAGCTGCCGTGGTCGGATTGAACGTCGGAAGCGTGCACACCATCATGAAGGAACGACTGCACTTACGGAAAGTGTGTGCCCAATGGGTGCCCCACAGTCTTCAACCACACCAGGAATCATGTCGAATGGCCTACTGTCTTTGTTGGACGATTGATGCATGCTGCTGCTCGCTTTGTATCGTCACGTCACGTGACGTGCGTGCGTGCCCTCTAGCGACGGGCTGTGACCTTCCACGCTCTGGTCGGAACCACACCTCGTTACACACGCCACGATTAGCCGATGTCGTCACCGGTTTGCGCATTACAGCCTCCGACTCGTTACTTTTTGAACGCACCTTATATGATAGGATACAGGAACAGTTAGTTATTGTTGTTTTAAGGGGTGGAACAGCGAGGAGATCTTCCCCTGATACAGGAACACTGGGCAATTACAATTGACATATAAAAATAGTTTAATATACAAATTATACTAAATACTTGGTTTCAAAGTTTCCGTGACTGACTGACATAAATATCAACTCGCTATTCACGTGAACGTGCTTCCTTGTATATTTCTGTGAAATTTTATTTCGAATACTGCTTTCCAAAATATTGTTTGAAGAGGAAAATTGAAGGTCCTCCTCCATAGAAACAACCTATCTAACACTCAATTTTATAAGGATGTTTTACTGTAGGTAAAAATGTGGTGTGTGAATGGCTGCAACTCTGAAATTATAAATCATACTGAGTTAGTTTACTGTTTATAATTCAGTAATTACATTGTTTTACTCGCAGACAATTTTACAGGCGTCGGTTTATTGCAATAAACGTGATCAAAATACTGTCAATAATGTAAATAATGCTGTGTTCTCACATTAAATAATACAGTATAAACGCAAATATCATTATTCGGTGTACTGTATTTCTCTGTATGCTCATTGTAACAGCATTTGAAGTAAGATATGGGCTATTGAAAAGTGGTTTTCCGATGCTTCCTTTAGTAATAAGAGATTTGAAGCCATTCTTTCAGTGTTGCTTATACAAAATAGTCATTTGTAGCTTTTCAGTCGGTCTACACGAATATGGCCAATGAATGGACGGGGCACAAGAGATATAAATATGTAAATACACTCCTGAAAAATTACATGTATTGACTAATTGCCCCATTAATAGTGATAATTAGCTAATACATGCTTTTTTTTCAGGAGTGTATTTACATATTTACAGTATACTTTTTTACCCCACCCATTCATTGGCCATATTCGTGTTGACCGACTGAAAAGTTACAAATGACAACAAAACAAATGTAATATCAATTTGGCACTTTACGCCTCGATATGACACACACACACACACACACACACACACACACACACACGCACACACGCACGCACACATTTTCTCTCTGAAATGCCATCAAAATTGAATGTTTTTAGTCAGTCAACACGATTGTACCCAATTATAATGGGTGGTTCCCTAATCCTGAAAAAATTTACATGAAATGAATAAATACAAATTAATTAAAAAACAAGTAGTTCCGTGAAGAACTATACAGCCTATTTTCATATATCCTACTCATGTTAATTACCACTATCAACATACAAAATTTCAGTTTGATTGCTGTAATAGATTCGTAGATATTGAGAACCGACTAAATATTTTGGATGGTCGCCATGTTGGATTTTATATATGTAGGGCTTAGAGTTATGTACTGTTACATGAAGATTATTGTGTACGTGTAGCACTCAAACTTCTCTCGCATGATTAGGACACAAGAAGTAACGAGGATATTTTAAAATTTCGCACAGCTGCCATCTTGTGGTTATCTAAACAATTGAAATAAATTAGTTGCCAGTGGATTAACATTCGTATATGGATTTACTGTCCCAAGTTTCACTGCACTCGGATGGTTAAATTGCGAGAAACGTCCTTGTGAATATTTATACTTCGCGTCGCCGCAATGTTCGTTCTGTAGTTAACCGGTTTTTGAAAGTCTTATAGATGAACTTCCAGTATTGCCCTCTATCTCCGTACAAAATTTCAAGATGATACCGTTAATTGTTTCAGAGATATAGAATGCCGGTGAAATATTTCGCACATCGGCCATCTTGTGGTTATGTAAACAATTGAACGAAGTTAGATGTCGTTACATTACAATGTGTATAAACATATACTGTACCAAGTTTTATTGCGTTTGGTTGGTTAAATCGCGAAAACGTCTATTTAAAAGTCGCGAATTCGCGTGGCCGCCATGTTGGTTTTGTAGTTACCAGTTTTTCAAAAGTCACATAGGAGAACTTCTAGTAGTTCCCTTTATCACCGTAATAAATTCCAGGGTGATATCGGGAATAGTTTCGGAGATATTGAATGCTGGTGAAATATTTCGCACAGCCGCCATGTCGGATTGGTGAGACGTAACAAAATTTGAAGGGCACGGTCGGGGTCGCCCGGAATAGTGCTATGAACTTAGCAAGTTTCATTGAAATCGCTCCAGCCGTTTAAAAGTTATTAGGACACACACACACACTCCTAACACACACACACACACGGGCAAAAGGTGATCTCATAAGCCTATTTTTTCAAAATTGAAAATAGGCTAAAAACAGAATTGGGGAACCACCCATTACAATTGAAGACTCTACGGGAGAAAAGGAATAAGTCACATTCTGTATTTTTTTTCAAGAGAGCGAATTTAAACTTTGAACACTAAAAAGAAATGTACTTAAAGCACCCAGATTGAGGGTAAGCAATATAGTTTAAAAAAAAATGGACTTCCCCGTTCTTTCCGTGGAGTCCTCAATTGGGTACAATCATGTCGACCGACTGAAAAACATTAAATTTCGATTACTAAGGCAACACTGAATGAAAAATGGCTCAAACATCATAATGCAAACATTTTACTTGTGATCTAACCAACGTGTAGGCTATGTAAAGTTCTAGAATGATCGGGAGATTCACCTTTACGGTGTCAGACTGACAATGTATCAGATGGAATGTTGGCTTTCACTGCCCAGTAATTTAACTCCAGAAGATTTTCCAGGATTTTGCTGTGTCTGTTTCACTCAAGTGTTCCAGCTTTGTTTCATCAGCAGCCTTGTGGTGAACCCAGCCCAGTATAGACCTTGCACTGCATCCCATATATAAAGCATAATTATTTGGTGGAGGAACTGACGTGAGATCTTCCTTCACACACGATTTTCTGGATTTTAATGCTTAAGTTGTGTGTTTAGGTTATTACAAACAACCCGAGCTGCCTTCTTGGGAGAGCAGGGGTGACAGCCACCACGGGGTGGTCTTCCCTAATGTCTGTTAGATAGTCAGCCCGAAGGCTGGTTGGATCCCCAAAAAGTACCGCCGTTAGGTTATGTGGGTAGATACCCACAAAAACCCAAGGCAGACCTATATTGAGGCGTACTAGGCAAGATGAGGAGTGAGGTAGTTTGCCATTTCTTTCCTCACTGAGTCAGAACGGCAGTACTAACCCTATGAGTAGAACCTTTCACAGCATCCACAGGCACTGACTGTGACCTGAAGGTCATTACTATGCACCATCCATACCTCAGTAGCTTCCATACTTGCCACCGTGGGTGAATGGTTAACGTGTCGGTCTACTAACCCCAAGCTTGCATGTTCGCTCCTGGCCATGGTAAGTGATTTTTGAAGGGCGGCAAAAATTTACGACACGCATGTCATACGATGTTGGCATGTCAAAGAACCCATTTGAATTCAGTAACCCGTGCTCATAATGGCAAAATTAATCTCGGGAGCTTCCGCCAACACAAAGTTCCTCATTTATCTACTAGAAAGGGCAATAGTATTCAAGGAGCTTAGATATCTAATCTCCTTGACTTTCATAGTGCTTCAAGGAACAACGAAATTCAACATGCAAGCTTCCGTCTGAGTGTCAAATAACAAAGCTTGCACCTGGCACCCAAGGTCATACGATATTATTATTATTATTATTATTATTATTATTATTATTATTAGTAGTAGTAGTAGTAGTAGTAGTAGCTTCCATATAATCACAGCCATGAATGAGACAGACGTTGGTGAAAAGTCATATTTTAGTCTAGCCTGTACCAACAGACAAATGCAAATGTACTGCATTCATCAAGAGATGGCAAACAGGCCTCTTCCCTAATGAAACAACATTAAACATACAAAACGACCTCTGCTTGTTAAGAAGCTAATATCACAGAATGGGAGACAAAGTACACACATCAAAAAAAGTTTTGCATCACCTCGGTTCCAAGAGTTCCGGAACCTTTAAATACAAAGGGAATAGAGATCAACACAAACAACATTTCAGCTCGTTTTATTGCTCATGAGACCCACACATTGCATGTTGTACCATCATACAGCTAGACTTTCAGCATTTGTGGTCCAGATTGCAGTACACACCACTACCTCTAATTGCCAGTAGCACGTCCTCTTGCATTGATGCATGCCTGTATTCGTCGTGGCATACTATCCACAAGTTCATCAAGACACTGTTGGTCCAAATTGTCCCACTCCTCAACGACAATTCGGCGTAAATCTCTCAGAGTGGTTGGTGGGTCAAGACGTCCATAAACAGCCCTTTTCAACATATCCCAGGCATGTTCGATAGGGTTCATGTCTGGCGAACATGCTGGCCACTGTAGTCGAGCGATGTCGTTATCTTGAAGGAACGCATTCACAAGATGTGCACGATGAGGTCGAGAATTGTCGTCCATGAAGACAAATGCCTCTCCAATATTCTGCCGATATGGGTGCACTATGGGTCGGAGGATGTCATTCAGGTATCGTAAAGCCGTTTCGGAGCCTTCCATGACCACCAGTGGCGTACGTCGGCCCCACATAATGCCACCCCAAAACATCAGGGAACCACCACCTTGCTGCACTCGCTGGACAGTGTGTCTAAGACGTTCAGCCTGACCAGGGTGCCTCCAAACACGTCTCCGACGATTGTCTGGTTGAAGGCATATGCGACACTCATCGGTGAAGAGAACGTGATGCCAATTCTGTGGGGTCCATTCAGCATGTTGTTGGGCCCATCTGTACCGCGCTGCATGGTGTCGGGGTTGCAAAGCTGGACCTCGCCATGGACGTCGGGAGTGAAGTTGCGCATCATGCAGCCTATTGCGCACAGTTTGAGTTGAAACACGACGTCCTGTGGCTGAACGAAACGCATTATTCAACATGGTGGCATTGCTGTCAGGGTTCCTCCGAGCGGCAATCCGTAAGTAGCGGTCATCCACTACAGTAGTAGCCCTTGGGCGGCCTGAGCGAGGCCTGTCATCGACAGTTCCTGTATCTCTGTACCTCCTCCATGTCCGAACAACATCGCTTTGGTTCACTCTGAGACGCCTGGAAACTTCCCTTGTTGAGAGCCCTTCTTGACACAAAGTAACAATGCGGACGCGATCGAACTGCGGTATTGACCTTCTAGGCATGGTAGAACTACAGACAACATGAGCAGCGTACCTTCGTCCTGGTGGAATGACTGGAACTGATCGGCTGTCGTACCCCCTCCGTCTAATAGGCCCTGCTCATGCATGGTTGTTTACATCTTTGAGCAGTTTTAGTGACATCTATGAACAGTCAAAGGGACTGTATCTTTGATACAATATACACAGTCAACGTCTATATGCCGGAGATCTGGGAACCGAGGTGATGCAAAACTTTTTTTGATGTGTGTAGATTTGTGTGGAGCCAACCTTCAGGTTCATGATTCAAACATCAAGGAACGATTAGGAAATGTTCCCCTGTCGACCTTTGATATCGGTTCCAATGTCATATGTACGTGCGATATACTTGCTGCGACAGAATTACGAAGCTTATCTGTATCTTATCAAGGCCAACATTAGTTGCACTTGGTGTTCTCAATGGACTTGGATAACGTGTTTGATGACGTAGATGCGTGGTATCGTTTGTGAACTATACAACACACTTCATCACTACAGCACACTGTTGGAATACATGACGTCAGCTACCTGTTTGCATAGAACTTCACGGTACGATGTTCGGGTATACAAGTGATGCAATACTCTATAATATATCGCATATGCACATTTCTTAATGTTTAAACTCCAGCAAATATTTTAGGTTTTGCCGTGTCTGTTGCGGGGTTTGAACACGTTTGAGTTGGGCCAGCGCCGGATTTAAGAGTATGCTGCCTATAGGCTAAAGTCCATTTGCCGTCCCCTCTATAGTTTATATTTGCTTCATACATTTGTTGTATACAACGAAAAGATAGAGTTCATTGGCGTTTTCTTCTTTTTTAAATATAAAGTTCATTTAGTTTAGATATAACAACACATTTAATGGCTTACATAATAAATGTTATAATGAAATTAGTTATCTACCGGTACTTGTTTTTTTACTTACTTTTTTAAGATTCGTTAAAAATGAAATGGGTTTCGAAATTAATTAATTAATTTGTTCTTGGAGATCAGTGATCACTATTTTACACATGTTTTTCTATTTTAATGCTAATGACTATTTTTTGCGTAATTGAGAACTGTGTTCAATTTGAATTAAATTGTTCTACACGGTGAAATGAAATTACAAAAAAAAATGTGGTTAATTACTGGTTTATTTGTTGAGAAATATACAAAATTCTCTAAAACAACTCACCCCACGTAATCTTGATGTTCAAATTTACGTAGTTTCTTACGAGATTTATTAATGGCAAACTCGTTAATACTGTCCTCATATGAAAGTGCTTGTGTTATATTTGCCTTAATACAAAGTAATGAAAGTGAGTTTAACCGTATTTCAGAAATACTAGTTTACAGATAGTTCTTAACTCTTCTAAGGCAGGCAAAACTGTATAAGGACTAAAACATATTTTTAAGTAACATGTATTCTTAAATTCGTACGGAAAATATCATTAACGTCTGAAATACTTCATTTTAGCATTTGAATGAATTGCCAAACTGCCGCCCCTGAAAATTTGCCGCTCTAGGCTGCAGCCTACTTAGCCTATTTAGAAATACGGTGCTGAGTTGGGCCCAAAGTCAAAGCATTCCTCTGCGGATTACTGTCGATCCCTGAAGCACAGTATAGTAATCATATACAGTATTGCCACATCAGGCCTTTACCATGTGATTTTTCGTCATGGTTTTGAAACGGCCGTCACCGGAAGCACCGCAAGCACGCACGCATGACGGCGACAGTTCACCTTGTATCCGCGAGAGAGTAGTCTATCCATATTCATTATTGAGTGCGGCCTGTCGATTTTGTCTGAAGAAAACATTGCTTGTAATTATTAAAAACAACTCAGAAATATAATTTTGCAATTTAACCAATAGCAAAAGTGTGGGAAATCAACATCTCTGCGGTAATTTTTTGCGCAGTTCTTATCACACCGGACATACCAGCATTCCGGTTTCCTCGGGAATTGGGGCGGTAAATACAAATTAATATCAAACGTTACACCGAATGATTCTGGTTTTAATACCCATGAAATATCAGTCCCTCAAACACCTATACATTAATTCACAAAACCAAAACCACATTTCCCCCACACTTTTCAATATATCGTGTTATTTTATTCTTTTAAAACATATCATAACCTTTCATCGGTACGATGCTATCACAATGAGACACCACAGGACTGAAGGAATTACACACTTCTTACAATTAAAACTCAGTAATATTATACTTTCTATTTCCTTGTTATTTTTTTCTTAAAATACGGTATCTGATTATAAAGAGAACTAGTGTATTGAAATAGAGTTAAATAATTTACATAAAATATACATTCAGCACCCAGCTGTTTATCATGTGTTTGCCCATAAGTGGTGCTACCAAGCGGCTTACAGGTGAATTGGTGCTGCCCCTTATAATTTTTTTTTGAAAATCCGTTCTTCCGGTTTTGCCGAAGTGTCCATACTGTAATGATATCTATACTGTGCCCGAAGGGTCAAGGTCCAGTCGGGCCCCTGGTCAGAAGGGTAGGTTACCGTACTTCATTTGTTAATGTTCGGCCGCTCGTTTTTATTTGAATGTCCTTCTTAATATTAACAAGTTTCAAACTTACAACCTGACCTAACCTAACCTCGCCCAACTTCACATAACCTAATTTAACCTCACCTAACCTAACCTAACCTAACCTAACCTAACATAACCTCACCAAACCTAAACTTCATCTAACATAACCTAACTTCATCTAACTTCACCTAACCAAACCTAACCTAACCTAACGTATCCCCAAAACCCAGTGCCGGAAAGTTCCTGATTATGTCAAGATCACTAACCAGGCATCCTGAGCCGGAGTTTACGTGTAGTTGGGTGGCCAGTTTCTTTCCACTCCCCCTCCTGCCACAGCATCCGTCAGGTTCCCATTTAGCATCACTGAGCTGGAAGACACCGTACCAGAACATACCACGACTTTAAAAATCTTGGTAGAGCTGGTAATCACACCCGAGACCTCAGGGGTGCCAACCAACATTGCTACCCATTGCGCACGAGATGATCAATCTCCTTCTAGATGTGTTGTTTCATTTGAGTGGCTTCGATATCGTGGCCCCGAATGTTTGGGTGAGTGGTGGAATTTTGTCTGATAACCTGTGCTATTGTGATGGCTGTATTAGTGAGTGTATTTGTAAATCACATGAGGATTGGGAAGGAAGTGGCCGTGGCCTTAAGGTAGAAACCATCCCGGATTTGGCCTGGAGTAGAAGTGGGAAACCTCAGAAAACAACCTCCAGGATGGCTAAGGTGGGAATGGAACTCACCTATTTTCATTTTTGCCTCAGAAGGCTGAGTGGATCCCGTTTCAGCTCTCAGACCAGAATCAAATCTCTTGGCAGAGCAGGGAATTGATCCCGGATCTCCGGAGCGACAGCCAAGAACGTTCGCCGCTCTGAAGGTGAACAACTAACTAATCAATGTAGCTTTTCCAGGTTTCATTGGGCACATTAATGTGTTGACCGACTGAAAATCAATCCTTTTACTTGATAGCTAAGGCTACGCTGAAAACTGGTATCTGAAAGCAATTGCAGTGTGTCACAAGGGTTCGATTCTCGGTTCTGCCAAGAAATTTAATTTGTAGATTTGACACAGTCGCTTCCGTAGCGTAGCGGTCAGCATGGTTAGCTGCCGCCCCGGAAGTCCTGGGTTCGATTCCCGGCTCTGCCACGAAATTTGAAAAGTGGTACGAGGACTGGAACGGGGTCTACTCAGCCTCGGGTGGCCCAAATGAGTAGAGGGGGTTCGATTCCCCCTCAGCCATCCTCGAAGTGGTTTTCCGTGGTTTCCCACTTCGTCTTCGGGCAAATGCCGGGATGGTCCCTACCGTTAGACCTCGGCCGCCTCCTTCCCTCTTCCTTTCCTATCCATCCCAATCTTCCCCTCCCTTCCCTCATGAGGCCCCTGTTCGCTTTGCAGGTGAGGCCGTCTGGGCGAGGTGCTAATCCCACCTCACCAGTTGTATCCCTTCCGATTAGATGTTCCCAGCTCTAGGACACTGCCTGGATAGGCGGTAGGGGTGAGTTCCCTCGCTGAGTCCCTGGGAGCCACCACCCTGGAGGGTAAACACGATAAAAAAAAAAGATTTGACACAACGATATCTTAATTAATATTCTTAATTTAACTTTTAGCTGAAGAAGGTTTCATTGTCAAGCCGAAATATGTACAAACATTCAAATACTGTATGTTCAACAGTTAAATAGTTGTTTTAATATAATAATAATAAAAAACCAAGGATCTCCAAGTTGAAATGGTTCCAAGAGTGTGCGAAAGATATGAGACAGGTGGGCATTACGGAGGATAAAATCAAAGATAGGAATAGTTTCAGAAGGATGGTGAAAAGCTATCAGGGTTTTATGATGTAGGCAGAACCCGGAAGACGAAGAGGCCCTTTGACAGAGGAGCAGAAGAACAAACTGATATATGGGCTCAAGAGATACTGGCAAGATGTCAAAGCCGGCAAACAAACAAGACGCAGACACTGAAATGAGAGTGGTTGTTAACAAGCAGTCCATAGAGGCTCAAGTCGACAGAATAATAATAATAATAATAATAATAATAATAATAATAATAATAATAATGATAATAATAATAATAATAATAATAATAATGTTATTGGTTTTACGTCGCTTTTAATTGGCTTTCATAGAGACGACGGGTTGCCAAAATTTTGCCCCGAAGGGGAACTTAAACGTGCCAGTAAATCTACTGACACGGCTTCTTCGCATTTTCGCACCCTCAAATGCCAGTTGACTGCGCCAGGATTCGATCCTGCAACCTTGGGAACAGTAATCGAGAACGTTACCGCTAAGCCACGCAGCCAGTCGATTGTTTATTAATTTGTATTGTTTGACGAAGTATTTTTTAAGAACTGGTAGGCCTATCTAAAATTTCTGTATTTATCATTAAATTTGTTGGTGAAAATTGCTATTGTTTTTGTTTTGTTTTCATTGAGATACAGTGATGTTGGAAGTCACACGGAATAATTTTGAGATTGCAATCACGGCCGAAAGGAGAACAAATAATCCTCACCCCGAGGCAACGGAGAGGAGTTGGTCTAGTTAATGACAAGTCACGTGTGTGGGTCATAGAGATGATACTGTATGTTATCTAATGGGCAAACACCATTAACACCACATATGTGCAGTATAATCCTCTTATCACGTGGTCAATATTCATGACTTGCGGCCTCCATGGGCTTATAACAGTCCCGCACTTAAACGGTCTTGAGGGAGCTGACCTAGATATTGAGTTCCCTTAAACTGATACATCATAATCATATTTGTGTTGCCAGTTGGTTTTTATTTTCAAATTTATTTAGGGCCATATTTAGCCTATTTTCAATTTAAAAGAAAAAAGGCTTATGAGATCACCTTTTGTCCGTGTGTGTGTGTGTGTGTGTCCCTAATAACTTCTATACGGCTGGAGCGATTTCAATGAAACTCAGTAAGTTCATAGCACTACTCCGGGCGACCCCAACCATGCCCTTCAAATTTTGTTACGTCTCACCAATCCAACATGGTGGCTGTGCGAAATATTTCACCAGCATTCAATATCTCCGAAACTGTTCCCGATATCACCCTGGAATTTTTTACGGTGATAAAGGGAACTACTAGAAGTTCACCTATGTGACTATTGAAAAACTGGTAACTACAAAACCAACATGGCGGCCACGCGAATTTGCGACTTTAAATAGACGTTTCTCGCGATTTAATCAACCAAACGCAATAAAACTGGGTACAGTATATGTTTATACCCATTGTAATGCACCGACATCAAACTTCGTTCAATTGTTTACATAACCTCAAGATGGCGGATGTGCGAAATATTTCACCGGCATTCTATATCTCTGAAACTATTAGCGGTATCACCCTGAAATTTTGTACGGAGATAAAGGGCACTACTGGAAGTTCATCTATAAGACTTTCAAAAACCGGTTAACTACAAAACGAACATGGCGGCCAAGCGAATTAAAAATTTTAGCAGACCTTTCTCGTGATTTAATGTTCCAAACGCAATGAAATCTGGTACAGGAAATGTTTATACACATTGTAATGCACTGGTATCCAATTTAGTTCAATTGTTTACATAACCTCAAAATGGCAGCTGTGCGAATTGTAAATTAAGTTTTTATTTCTTGTGTTGTAATCATGCGATCGAAGTGAAAGTTTGAATAATGAACCTACGCAATAATTTTCCTTTAATGGTACATGACTCTATGGTCTATACATTTAACAATCCTACATGGCGACCATCCGAAATATTTAGACGGCTCTGAATATCTACGAATCTATTATAGCAATCAAACTGAATTTCTTTATGTTCATAGGGGCTATGAACATAAGTTCACCTATAGGAATTTAAATAACCCGGTGATCACAAATCCAACATGGCGGTGACGCGAAATATAAATATTCACATGGACGTTTCTCGCAATTTAACCATCCTAGTGCAGTGAAACTTGGTACAGTAAGTCCTTATACGAATATTAATCCTCTGGCATCTAATTTATTTCAATTGTTTCCATAACCACAAGATGGCAGCTGTGCGAAATTTTAAAATCTCCTTGTTACTTCTTGTATCCTAATCATGCGATTGAAATTTGAATGTTACAGGTACACAATAATCGTCATGTAACAGTACATAACTCTGGGACCTACATATATAAAATCCAACATGGCCTCCATCCGAAATATTTAGTCGGTTCTCAATATCCACGAATCTATTACAGCAATCACACTGAAATTTTGTATGTTCATAGTGGCAGTTAACATAAGTAGGATATATGAAAATAGGCTGTATAGTTCTTCACGGAACTACTTGTTCATTGTTGTCTTACTAATCGAAATTATAGTTTTTCAGTCGGTCAGCACGATTGTACCCAATTGAAATGGGTGTTTCCCTAACCCCCCCCCCCCACCAAATTTACATGGGTAGGTATTTGGATGACTAGTTTTGATCGTCAAGCGATCATCATCAGATCATTTAAATTTAGGCTATTAAATCTGTCTACAAGTATGGCTGATGGTATTTACAACATATACACTTATTTAGTTGCAGTAGTTATTAAACTAACGGATCAAGTAATAATTTGTTAATCATATGTGATTTCTTTTGTTAAGATAATGATAGTGGCGAAGCTGATTAAGCAATGTGTGGTCCGGTCCCGAGCAGCTCGGCTCACCACTGCCTACACTGAACTGGAAGGAATTTCCTGTGTGGTCTCGTTATATCCTATCCACCGTGGCCTTTCCTCCACATTCCTGTCTATGTTCGTCCAGCGTATGCTGCCAAGACTAGATCATCCTAATATCGTGTATGTACTGTATTTCACTATTAAAGGCCAATCTTTATCCTCGCCACGGTCAGCGCACCCAGTCTGTTGAGAATGGCTTGGCAACTTTAATAGACCTATCACCGTTATTGCCGGCCTTGGTTTATTGAAGGTATGGTACATAGTACATCCTAATTCAATAAGATGTTTCTCTTGTTGCTCCCTTGTCTAGCCTGGCTGCTACATTATGTTGTTTCTCGTTTCCAAAGGGGAGTGTTTTTTAGTACTGTATAGAGAGGTGAGTCGCCTCCGTAGCGTAGCGGCCAGCATGGTTAGCTGCCGCCCCGGAGGTCCTGGGTTCGATTCCCGGCTCTGCCACGAAATTTGAAAACTGGTATGAGGACTGGAACGGGGTCTCCTCAGCCTCGGGTGGCCCAAATGAGTAGAGGGGGTTTGCCGGGATGGTTCCTACTGCAAGGCCACGGCCGCCTCCTTCCCCCTTCCTTGCCTATCCATCCTGACCATCCATTACCTTCCCTCATGAGGCCCCTGTTCGCTTTGCAGATGAGGCCGCCTGGGCGAGGTACTGATCACACCTCACCACTTGTATCCCCTCCGACCAGATGTTCCAAGCTCCAGGACACTGCCCATAGAGGCGGTAGTGGTGAGTTCCCTCGCTGAGTCCGTGGGTACCACCAACCTAGAGGGTAAATCGACTAAATAAAAATAAATAAATAGAGAGGTGAATTCTCCATGGATGTGTGTTAGTTCAGATATTTAGTTATTTATTTTAGCTAAGTGTATATATTGTAAATACCTTCTTGGCATAGATTTAATGTATGTATGTCTACTTCTTATTAGTCCCGTTTTCCAACGGGGTCGGGGATGAGATGCGATGGAAGTCTTTGTGGCGATGGTTTTTACAGCCGGATGCCCTTCCTCACGCCAACCTCATGAGAGGAGTTAATGAGAGATGAAATGAATGATGGTGAATAAAACTGGGCAAGGATGTGGAAGGAAGCGGCCGTGGCCTGTCAGAAGGTACCGTCCCAGCATTTGCCTGGTGTCGAAAATGGGAAACCACGGAAAACCATTTCAAGGACGGCTTTCGGTGGGAATCGAACCCACGCGTCTACCGAGTCAGCAGAGAGCTTGGCCCCATGGCCTAATGCTGCGCTTTAGCCAGCGTAGCCACTACTGTCGGTTTTGGCATAGATTTAATAGCCTAAGTGTAAAGGATCCGATGATGATTGCTCCACGATCAAAACTGGTCATACAAGTGAATTTATTAATCTTATGTAATTTTTTTCAGGATTAGGGAAAGACCCATTTCAATTGGGTACAATCGTGTTGACCGACTGAAAAACATTAGATTTAGCTTGAGGCATAGTGATCACATAACAAAAGCAGAGCTCTTCTCTTACAGGTTATATGTGTTTCGTTGGAGAGTTGTTGCATTACTCAGTGTTTTGTGTTGTAAGTTTTGTATTTTTTACTGTAGTGAAGGTATTTTCACAGCAACAAGGATGTCTGGCAACAAACCGAATAAGTCAAAATTATCCTTCGAGAGGTTTTCAATGGAGATGGGGTTCACCCTGTATAGGCACCATGAAGTTTGCTAGTATACTAATCTAGACGAATTGATTTTTAATTGTTATCATCATCTACTTTAGACCAATATGAGGAGATAATAATAATAATAATAATAATAATAATAATAATAATAATAATAATAATAATAATAATATCGTATGGCCTCGGGTGCCGGGTGCAAGCTTTGTAATTTGACACCTAGAGGGTAGCATGCATGTCGAATTTTTTTGTTCCTTGAATCACTATTAAAGACAAGGAGGTTAGATATCTAAGCTCCTTGAACACTATAGCGCTTTCTAGTAGAGAAATGAGGAACTTTATGTTGGCGGAAACTCCCGAGATTAATTTTGCCATTATGAACACGGCCTACTGAATTCAAATGGGTTCTTTGACATGCCAACATCGTATGACATGTGTGTCGTAATTTTGCCGCCTTTCAAAAATCACTTACCACGGCCAGGATCGAACCTGAAATCTTGGGGTTAGTAGACCGACACGCTATCCACTCACCCACCGTGGCAAGCTTATGAGGAGATTAAGTCAAAGGAACTTGAGCTGATGTAACTTTACACCACACGTCACATGGCCTGGCCATTGGCGGCTTCGGTGGCGTAGTTGGTAGCATGCTGAGCTTCTATGGCCATGATCGCTGGTTCAAACCCCGCCGGATTTTTAAGAACGTTAAAAATCCCTCAGAATGCCTTCCTTTGGAGGGGAAGTGAAGCCGGTGGGCCCATGTCATAGATGTATGGCATGTAAAAGAACCAACCACTACAATTGGTGGTGCGTAGCCAAATGTGTAGGTTATTTGGTTTAGAAACGCTCTATCAAGTTCCAACATTCGCCGCTGGGTGATAGTGACAGTGGCGTCAGGTAGCCAAAGTAGGAACTACTTGAAATTGAACTTTCGTTCACCATCATTCATTTCATCTCTCATTAACTCCTCTCGTGAATTTGGCGTCAGGAAGGGCATCCGGCCGTAGAAACCATCTGCCACGTGGAATTTCATAGCATCTCATCCCCGACCCCACTTGAAACGGGATTCAAAGGGGGAAGACATAGATAGATAGATAGATAGTATAATTGATTTTATCATAATAATATTAATTATTTTAATAAATCTTTTAAGTGATGGATCATAAATTGATAAATATAGTAAAATTTACTTAACGTTAATGAGAAAAGTGATAGGAAGACCCCTAAAAGTCTTTGACACTGAAACTTACGAACAAATTTACTGCAAATTTCTTCTTGAGAAGATAAGTTTCCACTAGGAAAATTGGATGTTTTTCTCTATACCTAACCATGTTCACGGGATACGAGATAGGCTACAGTACTTCGTAGAAAGTCTCAATTATCACAAGTAAGGTATTTTTCCAGCTGCGTATGTAATACATGCTAAGACAGCATCCAGGGCTTCACGGCCCGCTGTCGTAATCGGTTCATGCTATAAATCTGACAGTAACTCATTGCGACCTGTCAGCAGCCCGGGCTCTGCAAAGCTCCGTTCTATAAGGAGGGCCCTCACTGTACATCATCATTAAATATTATTTCAGTAGTATAGATCCCTCCTGCGGCACTCACAAGCGACCGTGACAAATGAGCATTCAAATCAAAGAGAATAGACATTAGCAGTGACGAATTGCATTCTAATTGCATAAATATCAATAATTTCTAAAAAAATAAATTTTAAAAATGTACGAAGTGTGCGATTTGCAGATACTGTTGCTGTAGGAAAATACGCTCCATAATTGCTGTCCACTTCACATTTTGGCCGCTGTGACGCCTGTTTCATGTCATTTTAACATTCTGAGGTCTTTCCTTTATCATTTTGCATGGATTTCAGAAACAGTAAATCAAAGGAATGAGTACTCAAATTGTATAGTTTCATAAATATCGAATAATCGGTGAATGTTACTATGATCCAATTTTCAGTGATTGCCTTCTTAAGTTAGGCGACGTAGAACTTGGTATTCTATTTGAAATGTAAATAGTGTTCTATAATCATTTGGTTGAAATAGAAACATAATAACCTTTCTCCTAGTCCCTCATTATAAACCAATTGGGGAAAGTGTGATTTATGAACATGCGAGATTTCTCGCACGGGTCTACTAGTCCTAACATAAAAGCGATATTAAGCTAACATACTGTATTAACAGGTGGATTACATCTAATCAGAGATGGCACCCACTATAGGTCGATAAAAATTCTTGCAGTGTTCTACTTTCATCAGATACCATAGGAACGAAGTGTACTTCAATTAACGCGCAGTGTCTGTTTGCTTTTTGATCCGGCTGTAAATTATATTTAAATGTACAAATAATTAAAGCACACATTTAAGTTCCAGCAATAAACTCTCTCGCTGTGTTATTAAATGTGTTTCCACTAAATTATCCAACCCCATGTAATTGTGAGAGAAGTTCTTTTTTCTCTACAGGCTAAATAATAATCCTCATTAATATAATTTAAGTTTCGTCTGTGCATTGAACAGAAATAAGAAATTTTATGTTGTTACATGGATATGTTATAGGGGGTGGGGGAAGGGGGGGGGTGTCTGTGAAAACCGTGGACGAAAATAAAACCGACACGGATATCCGATGGTTACCTTGGCAACAAGTGTTCGTAATCTCGGCCTATGCATTATAGTTTGGTAGGAAGGAAAGGAAAGGAAAGGGAGAGGGAGGAAGTATGGAAAGGAAAGGGGAAGGAAGGAAGGAAGGATAGTTTTACGTGACCGTTAATCTCGCAATCATGAGCCACGGGACCTCCTTTTTAAGTGGGATCCGAACCACAGGACGTAGCATTTCACCTTGAAAATCTCAGATGCATTGATCGGGAATTGAATCCAGTCCGCCGTGATGAGAGGTCAACAGCTTGACCGCTGTGCCATCACGCCCCCTAGTTTAGTAGAAACATCTATATGTTGCTATAGAAACATCTTACTTACTATTGTCCGCCCCGTGGTGCAGTGGCTAGCATTCTTGACTATCGCCTTTGAGGCCCAGCTCTGCCAAGAATTTTAATTCTGGTCTGAGGGCTGGCACGGGGTACACTCATCCTTGTGAGGAAAAACTGAGAAGAGGTGAGTTCAATTCCAACCTCAGACATACATCAAGTATTTATTAATCTGTCGACGATTCAATATATACAAGTTATGAGACCAGACAGTCAACCTGTTTAGCTGCTGCTGTGATAAGAAGAGACCAGTGCTCCTCAGCGCAGGGCTTTTATTCAAGTCCCTTCACTAGGGAGAGGGTAATGTGCGTCACAGTGGAGGGGCGCACTTTGATGGACTCTTGGTTCCAATAACAAGAGTTCCTTGAATTGAATACTCATAGGAAGTGAACAAATAAGTGAAGAAATACACAGTGTTATTTCCTTGGCTTCTAAGAATGAGAATTCCGTGAATTGACCACTCATAGATAGTGGGGTAAACACATCGAGACATACAGAATGATACGAGTAAATACGGCTTGCTATTTCCTCCCTAGTAATAATAATCATAATTCTTAGTTTAGAATGGGGCCTGGAGCTCGACTCTAGGCGGAATACATAACTCACGGGGCTAAAATAAAATACCACGAATCAACAACAGCAACATAATATTCAACCTGGGAACGACAGGTACGACTGCTAGTGTAAAATAAATCTATTAACTTTTAGAAGAACGTCTATGCATCGAACACAGTACGTGTTACATCGTGCTAATGTAGCTCCGTGTACTTGAGTGTGCATTGAAATTGTCTGATAACATGTGCTATTGTAATGACTGTAAAAGTGTGTTATTTGTAATTGGGGCTAGGGGTAGCCGTAGCCTTAAAGTAGGTACTATCCCGGCATTTGCTTGTAATAGAAGTGGGGGGAAAACGTAGAGCCTCACGAGGCTGAGCGTAGCGGGCTCCAGCCCTCGGACCAGAATTAAACAGAACAAGAAATGTGAAAAAAAAAAACGAGATCGCTGCCAAGAATCGAACTCGAACTCAATGATCTACGCCCTACCACAGCTCATTTCCGAAACTTAGATATAGAGGGCATTGCAGAGCGACCTTACAGGACATCGACAAGATATCCCCGTTTTCGATAGGCGCTACCAGAGCTCGCCATGTGCCACAGACAGCTTGTTGAAAGATAAGATGGTGTGCGTGTGTTTAGTTACACTGAACTGAACATCTGTTCTTCTGATAAGGGCTAAGGACACCCAAACCTTGACCTGCGTAACTGGATTACATGCACTGTTATCTTCTGACATTGAAGATATCCACGTTATTTTATCTCATGGAATCAACAATGTACACTTCGGGTTTTTCTTAACGATAAGTCAGGTATTATCACCATGTTTAGCCTATTTTCAGTTTTGAAACAAGATGTTCAGTAAAGAACATATAGCCTACTTTCTCCTAAATGTATGATTATAGTTATAACTCGTTGTTATTATCAAAGAGTATAATAGAACTATTCTTTGTTGAAGACCTTAGAAACGATTTACCTCTACCAAACGCCACAACCTAGATAAAAACTGCTACCATCATTGAAGAAAGAAAGATAAGAAGTATCTAAAGAATGTTATGGATCTGGAGACATAATCGACCGGACTGGCGGCGTGGCTCAGCAGTAACGTTCTCGCTTGCTGGACCGTATGTTTCAGGTTCGTATCCTGGCGCAGTCAGCTGGCATTTGAGGGTGCACAAATGCGAGGGAGCCGTGTTAGTAGATTTACTGGCACGTTAAAGATCCCCTTCGGGACAAAATTCTGGCACCCCGGCGTCTCTAAAAGCAACAGTAGTTAAAAGGGACGTAAAACCAATAACATTATTATTATTATTATTATTATTATTACATAATCGGCCTGACGCGGGCAACATCCAACTTTGAGTTGAGGCATGTCTTTACACGTCTGGCTGCGTATGACTTTCACAACCCTAATTGAATTAACAAACCTTTCCATGACCCTACAGAGACGTGTGTATACCAACTATGTGGATATTTTCGATTGCTATTTGGCTGAAATAGAAGTATTAATTAATATCCTGAACTAGCACCAACGGTAGAGTTCAGATACTATGTGAAATCGTTTTGTTCTTTACTTCAATTAACATTTTCAAATAACGCACAATAGGCTGTTACAAACCCTTTAAAATAGAAAGTAAAAATGTATCGTAGTATCATCTTGTCATTCTTCAAATTCGATGCGCATAGAATGCAAATGGTATAGTAATCAATGGAGCCCCACGTAGACTAGTCGTGATATCTAGTGGTGAAATATCTAACAATATAATCCTAACAGAGCGAGTGCATTCTAGCGGCCAGAAGAAGAAACTTTTCAATAAAATCTGGTCGGCGTGCAGTTACCTTTTTGGCAGCTAGATGTCTCGAGTAAATCTGCTGGCGAATTATGTTTTAATTAAATATATATTTTACACCATAATATGCACAATATAACGCTTAATTTTAAAACATCTGAGTCATTACAAAACAATAAACATATAAAATTTCAAGCAAAAAAACTAGCTCTGATCGCGTTTGAACCATAGGCATTTGAGCGATAGGCTAACGCTCTACCACTGAGCTAATTGTGTCAACGAATATCGTTCTATATAAAATGACTTACATAGAACTTGTTAGCAAATAGTGATTTATACTAAACGATTTCATCACTGGAGTATATTATTTATATATAAAACATTTCATACAAAGTTTATTTATTTTATATCAGTACGCTATATTGCATGCAATACTCAAATTAGTGAAATATAAGTCAGGCACAAGATATCCGCTGCCATCTTGTCTTATTACTAAATCAGCTCAGCTTTTTAAAATCACGTCTGCACTATAGTATTACAAAATAAACTTTTAATTTCGAACGTGCCTCTTCCTTTAGAACAGTTAAAACGATTCTCGGCTCGATAATCGGAACTGGTGGGTCCCATGATATGGATTATAAAGTTTGCATAATTCGCACGGCCGCCATCCCGAAATGGTATGGCGGACGACCTTGTAGTTTGGTCACAAGACGCATCCTATACGAAGGTATGTTGTTACCAAATTTGGTAGAGATCGGATGATTTGGTTAGTCGTTATTTGATTTTACGTTTTGAACGTTTGAGTGGCCGCCATTCAGTTTTAGTAAAGATGGCGGCGATATAAAACATGACACTGAGGTGTCCTTTGCTAGTGCTACCTTTGTACCAAATTTCGTTCAATTCGCATTCACCGTGTTCGAATTGATAGGGGGGACAGACATTCAGAGTACACACACTCACACACACACACACACAGACACACAGACACACACACAGACTCACACACACACATACACACACACAGACATACACACTTTTTTTCGCCCTGTGTTGATCTCATAAGTCTACTTTCATTTTTTGCAAAAATCGAAAGTAGGCTAAAAATAGGCTTATGAGATCACCTTTTGTCCGTGTGTCTATCTGTGTGTGTGTGAGGTGTGTGTGTGTCCCTAATAACTTCTATACGGCTGGAGCGATTTCAATGAAACTCGGTAAGTTCATAGCACTACTCCGGACGACCCCGACCATGCCTTTTAAATTTTGTTACGTCTCACCAATCCAACATGGCGGCTGTGCGAAATATTTCACCAGCATTCAATATCTCCGAAACTATTGCCGATATCACCCTGGAATTTTTCACGGTGATAAAGAGAACTACTAGAAGTTCACCTATGTGATCATTGAAAAACTGGTAACTACAAAACCAACATGGCGGCCACGCGAATTTGAGACATTTAAATAGACGTTTCTCGCGATTTACCCAACCAAACGCAACACAACTTGGTACAGTATATGTTTATACTCATTGTAATGCACCGACATCACACTTCGTTCAATTGTTTGCATAACCACGAGATGGCGGATGTGCGAAATATTTCACCGGCATTCTATATCTCTGAAACTATTAGCGGTATCACCCTGAAATTTTGTACGGAGATAAAGGGCACTACTGGAAGTTCATCTATAAGACTTTCAAAAACCGGTTAACTGCAAAACGAACATGGTGACCAAGCGAATTAAAATTTTTAATAGACCTTTCTCGCGATTTAATGTTCCGAACGCAATGCAATCTGGTACAGGAGATGTTTATACACATTGTAATGCACTGGTATATAATTTAGTTCAATTGTTTACATAACCTCAAAATGGCGGCTGTGCGAATTTTAAAATTAAGTTTTTATTTCTTGTGTTGTAATCATGCGATCGAAGTGAAAGTTTGAATAATGAACCTACGCAATAATTTTCCTTTAATGGTACATGACTCTATGGCCTATACATTTAACAATCCTACATGGCGGCCATCCGAAATATTTAGACGGCTCTGAATATCTTCGAATCTATTATAGCAATCAAACTGAATTTCTTTATGTTCATAGGGGCTATGAACATAAGTTCACCTATAGGCCCTTAAATAATCTGGTGATCACAAATCCAACATGGCGGTGACGCGAAATATAAATATTCACATAGACGTTTCTCGCAAATTAACCATCCGAGTGCAGTGAAACCTGGTACAGTAAATCCTTATGCGAATGTTAATCCACTGGCAACTAATGTATTTCAATTGTTTCCATAACCACAATATGGCAGCTGTGCGAATTTTGAAAATCTCCTTGTTACTTCTTGTGTTCTAATCACGCGATTGAAATTTGAATGCTACACGTACACAACAATCTTCATGTAACAGTACATAACTCTAGGACCTACTTATATAAAATCCAACATGGCGACCATCCGAAATATTTAGTCGGTTCTCAATATCTACGAATCTATTACAGCAAACAAACTGAAATTTTGTATGTTGACAGTGGCAGTTAACATAAGTAGGATATATGAAAATAGGCTGTATAGTTCTTCACGGAACTACTTGTTGGAGACTGTTAGCTTCATTCTCATGCATTACCAAGTGCCCGAACACCATTAAATCGAATATAATAATAATAATAATAATAATAATAATAAAAATAGGCTAAGGTGTATGTTTCACAAAACTCAATCTCCTAAACCAGAGGGAGTTAGAAGGTGTGGTTTGTACTAAGATCTTCCAAACTGCCTCAATAGAACAGGAAAAATATTGCATTTCTTGATAAGTCAACGGAAATATATTTATTTGTTTATAAAGTGCTTTTAAACAAATAAACAAGACGTTAGCCCCTGGCAGAACTGTGTTTCGTACAGCCCACATAACACTAGCGTTGGGCGGGTAGTCTGTACCCATGGGGCGCACACAACCCAGATAGCCCTTGACAGAACTGTGTCGCGTACAGACCGCATAGCACTAGAGCCGAGCGGGCAGTCTGTACACACGGGGCGCACACAACCCATTATGCGAGAGTTCTCGCACGAGCCCACTAGTAATTATAATAATAATAATAATAATAATAATAATAACAATAATAATAATAATATTATTATTATTATTATTATTATTATTATTATTATTATTATTAAGGCAGCAATACTGGATAGCTGTAATATTGTCGGGACATTTTTGAATAGTGATTTAAAACCAGCAAGTTTCTTGTGTACGCACACCAAAGTTTTGCCGAAGGCCAGAATAACTGTGTTAAATAAACAATTAATAATAATAATAATAAAAATAATAAATTCTGTGACCAACACAGCCAGAGGATGCGTAAGTACTGGGCAAACATCAAAGCCCACTCCATATGTGACAGTTGAACGTCGTGGTCCATAGATGGCCTATTCGAAACAAGAAGAAGAATTTCTGTGACAAGTATGCGCCTCCCTTTCCTTTTCCTATCTCTCTCTCTCTCCATCGGAAGTGCTGAAATAGCTAGGGATTCACCGCTCACCAGGCATGTTGCAATTGCTTGCATGTCTATTGCAGATAAGTTACATTTACGTGCAGACAGTCGAGTCGAATCAGCATCTTTTGTGTTACTCAAAAAACAGGGATGCACAACAATTTACAGTATTTCCGTGAAGAACTAAAGTCTATTTTCATATATCCTACTTATGTTAATTGCCACTATCAACCTACACAATGTCAGTTTGATTGCTGTAATATATTCGTAGATATTGAGAACCCACTAAATATTGCGGATGGTCGCCATGTTGGATTTTGATATATGTAGGTCTTAGAGTTATGTACTGTTACATGAAGATTATTGTGTATGTGTAGTATTCAAACTTCAATCGCATGATTAGGACACAAGAAATAAAAACGGGATTTTAAAATTTCGCACAGCTGCCATCTTGTGGTTATGGAAACAATTGAAATAAATTAGATGCCAGTGGATTAACATTTGTATAAGTATTTACTGTACCAAGTTGGTTAAATTGCGAAAAACGTCCATGTGAATATTCATACTTCGCGTCGCTGCCATGTTGGATTTGTGATCACCAGGTTATTGAAAGTCCTATAGGTGAACTTATGTTCATAGCCCCTATGAACATAAAAAATCAGTTTGATTGCTGTAATAGATTCTTAGATATTGAGAACTGTCTAAATATTTCGGATGGTCGCCATGTTGGATTGTTAAATGTATAGGCCATAGAGTCTTGTACCATTAAAGGAAAATCATTGCGTAGGTTCATTATTCAAACTTTCACTTCGATCGCATGATTACGACACAAGAAGTAAAAACTTAATTTTAAAATTCGCACAGCCACCATCTTGAGGTTATGTAAACAATTGAACTAAATTAGATACCAGTGCATTACAATGTGTATAAACATATGCTGTACCAAGTTTCATTGCGTTTGGATCATTAAATCGCGAGAAAAGTCTATTTAAAACTTTCAACTTCCCTTGGCCGCCATGTTCGTTTTATAGTTAACCGGTTTTTGAAAGTCTCATAGATAAACTTCCAGCAGTACCCTTTATCACCGTACAAAATTCAAAGGTGATATCGGAAATAGTTTCGGAGATATTGAATGCTGGTAAGATATTTCGCACAGCCGCCATGTTGGATTGGAGAGACATAACAAAATTTGAAGGATTCGGTCTGGGTCGTCCGGTATAGTACTATGACCTTACCGAGTTTCATTGAAATCGCTCCAGCCGTTTAGGTTTTATTAGGGACACACACATATGAATCACACATGCACACACAGACAAACGGACATGAGGTGATCTCATAAGCCTATTTTTTCATGAATGAAAATAGGCTAAAACACTCTTATACAGAATGATTGAATTTGTGAATGTCAAAATTTGTAATGGAAATACTATTATTCCAATTCGTACAACATAATTTGAATTGACGAATGAATTTCAGGGGTCCCTTTTTGCCTTGTATGATGAGAGCACCAAATTTTATTTAATGAACACCGTGGTTCTCGCGAGCACCACGTTGAAAACACCTACTATAAACTATTGTGAAGGATAGTGGAAGCCGAGGTCATCATAACACATACTGTACGCCTTGATCTTCATTTTGTGAAGTCAGAGCTTGCGACTGACGTATTCAGACAAATGTGGATAGAGAAATCACGGGAGTGTCGATGTTTGGATTTAAACCCACGTACCTTGTGTATTATGAACTCCGCTGCAGTAGTTTTGTGTAGTTAACAATTATGATAAAATATATTTAAAATGAAATTAATTGAAAAGTACGAAATTGGGCTGATGACCTTGTAGTCAGTCATAAGATGCTTTCCACAAAAAGGCATGTTGTTGCAAAATCCGGTAGAGATCAAATTATTAGGATGGTCGAAATTTGGTGTTGATTGGCTAAATTATTTTGATTTGTTAAGGTCATTTCAATGTTATAATTAAAAACATGATGTTCAGTAAAGAACATATAGCCTACTTTCTCCTAAATGCATGGGTATTGTTATAACTCTTTGTCCTTTTCAAGGAGTATAATTGAATGTTGGTTGTAGTAGCTTGTTGAAATACAACGTGCTATAGGTATATTAAACATGAATATGAGGTGCCCTTTGATAGTGCTACCTCTGTAAAAAAATTCATTCAATTCGGTTTCACCGTGTTTGAATTGATCTGGGGAATGGATTTGCACACATACATGGCCGCTATTTGCAAACTATTGGGCTGATGACCTTGTAGTCAGTCATAAGATGCTTTCCACAAAAAGGCATGTTGTTGCAAAATCCGGTAAGATCAAATTATTAGGATGGTCGAAATTTGATTTAAGCTTTTAACATTTGGGTGGCCGTCATTCCGTTTCCGTCAAGATGGCGGCGATATAAAACATGACACTGAGGTGCCTTTTGCTAGTGCTACCTCTGTACCAAATTTCGTTCAATTCGGTTTCACCGTGTTTGAATTGATAGGAGGAATCGATTTGCACACATACTTGGCCACCATCTGCAAACTATTGGGCTGATGATCTAGCAGTTTGGTCAGAATATGCTTCCCACATAAAGATTTGTTGTTGCAAAATTTGGTAGAGACTAGATTATTAGGTTGGTCGTAATTACATTTTAGCCTTTAATATTTGGGTGGCCGCGATTACGTTTCCGTCAATATGGCGGTGATATAAAACATGACACTGAGGTGGCCTAATCTAGTGTTAACTATGTACCAAATTTCGTTCCATTCGGTTTCACCGTGTTCGAATTAATAGGGGTAATCGATTTTGACACAAAGATGGCCGCCATCCGCTAACTATCAGTCTAATGACCTATTAGATTTGTCAAAGGATGCTTCCACCATAAAGGTATGTTGTTGCAAAATTTGGTAGAGATCTGATGATTAGGTTAGTCGTAATTTGATTTAAGCTTTGAATATTTGTGTGGCCACCATTACGTTTCCGTCAAGATGGCGGCGATATAAAACATGACACTGAGGTGCCCTTTGCTAGTGCTACCGCTGTACCAAATTTCATTCCATTCGGTTTCACCGTGTTCGAATTAATAGGGGTAATCGATTTTGACACAAAGATGGCCGCCATCCGCAAACTATCAGTCTAATGACCTATTAGATTTGTCAAAGGATGCTTCCACCATAAAGGTATGTTGTTGCAAAATTTGGTAGAGATCTGATGATTAGGTTAGTCGTAATTTGATTTAAGCTTTGAACATCTGTGTGGCCGCCATTACGTTTCCGTCAAGATGGCGGTGATATAAAACATGACACTGAGGTGCCCTTTGCCAGTGCTACCTCTGTACCAAATTTCATTCCATTCGGTTTCACCGTGTTCGAATTAATAGGGGTAATCGATTTTGACACAAAGATGGCCGCCATCCTCAAACTATTAGGCTAATGACCTATTAGATTTGTCAAAGGATGCTCCCTTCATAAAGGTATGTTGTTGCAAAATTTGGTAGAGTACGGATGATTAGGTTAGTCGTAATTTGATTTAAGCTTTGAACATTTGGGTGGCCGCCATTACGTTTCCATCAAGATGGCGGCGATATAAAACATGACACTGGGGTGCCCTTTCATCGTGCTACCTCTGTACCAAATTTCATTCCATTCGGTTTCACTGTGTTCGAATTAATAGGGGTAATCGATTTTGACACAAAGATGGCCGCCATCCGCAAACTATTAGGCTGATGACCTATTAGATTTGTCAAAGGATGCTCCCTCCATAAAGGTATGTTGTTGCAAAATTTGGTAGAGATCAGATGATTAGGTTAGTCGTAATTTGATTTAAGCTTTGAAAATTTGTGTGGCCGCCATTACGTTTCCGTCAAGATGGTGCGATATAAAACATGACACTGGGGTGCCCTTTGCTAGTACTACCTCTGTACCAAATTTCGTTCCATTCGGTTTCACCGTGTTCGAATTAATAGGAGCAATCGATTTTCACACAAAGATGGCCGCCATCCGCAAACTATCAGTCTAATGACCTATTAGATTTGTCAAAGGATGCTTCCACCATAAAGGTATGTTGTTGCAAAATTTGGTAGAGATCTGATGATTAGGTTAGTCGTAATTTGATTTAAGCTTTGAACATCTGTGTGGCCGCCATTACGTTTCCGTCAAGATGGCGGTGATATAAAACATGACACTGAGGTGCCCTTTGCTAGTGCTACCTCTGTACCAAATTTCATTCCATTCGGTTTCACCGTGTTCGAATTAATAGGGGTAATCGATTTTGACACAAAGATGGCCGCCATCCTCAAACTATTAGGCTAATGACCTATTAGATTTGTCAAGGGATGCTCCCTTCATAAAGGTATGTTGTTGCAAAATGTGGTAGAGTACGGATGATTAGGTTAGTCATAATTTGATTTAAGCTTTGAACATTTGGGTGGCCGCCATTACGTTTCCGTCAAGATGGCGGCGATATAAAACATGACACTGGGGTGCCCTTTCATCGTGCTACCTCTGTACCAAATTTCATTCCATTCGGTTTCACTGTGTTCGAATTAATAGGGGTAATCGATTTTGACACAAAGATGGCCGCCATCCGCAAACTATTAGGCTGATGACCTATTAGATTTGTCAAAGGATGCTCCCTCCATAAAGGTATGTTGTTGCAAAATTTGGTAGAGATCAGATGATTAGGTTAGTCGTAATTTGATTTAAGCTTTGAAAATTTGTGTGGCCGCCATTACGTTTCCGTCAAGATGGTGCGATATAAAACATGACACTGGGGTGCCCTTTGCTAGTACTACCTCTGTACCAAATTTCGTTCCATTCGGTTTCACCGTGTTCGAATTAATAGGAGCAATCGATTTTCACACAAAGATGGCCGCCATCCGCAAACTATTAGGCTGATGACCTATTAGTTTGGTCAAAGGATGCTGCCCCCATAAAGGTATGCTGTTGCAAAATGTGGTAGAGATCGGATGATTAGGTTAGTCGTAATTTGATTTAAGCTTTGAACATTTGTGTGGCCGCCATTACGTTTCCGTCAAGATGGCGGCGATATAAAACATGACACTGAGGTGTCCTTTCCTAGTGCTACCTTTGTACCAAATTTCGTTCAATTTGCGCTCACCGTGTTCGAATTGATAGGGGGGACAGACATTCAGAGTACACACACACACACACACACACACACACACACACACACACACACACACACACACACACACACACAGACAGACACACTTTTTTCACCCTGTAGTGATCTCATAAGTCTACTTTCATTTTTTTGCAAAAATCGAAAGTAGGCTAACAAGATGTTCAGTAAAGAACATATAGCCTACTTTCTCCTAAATGCATGGGTATAGTATAAGTCTTTGTCCTTTTCAAGGAGTATAATTCAAAGTTGGTTGTAGTTGATTGTTGAAATACAACGTGCTATACGGATATTATACGTTGATTGATTGAATCCTCACCTGAATTATGTTTAGACACTGTAATACAGCCATCACAATAACACAGGTTGTCAGACAAAATGCAACACTCACCCAAGTACACGGGGCTAAATGACCATGATGACCATGCATCTCAAAAGAAACAACAACAACAACAACAGCTTCTTACCCAAATCCTTCCTCGTATAAAAGTACACTCACTAGTAAGCCTACAGACATTTTAGTGACACAGGTTATCAGAAAACTTCCACACACACCCAAGTACACGGGACTACAATACCACGATGCCGCAAAATACCTAAATAATCAACTCTACCGAACATCAAAGACAACGAATTTTAATCGCTCTAGTCGAGTGTTGATATACTGTATGTGGTGTTATAATTATATACGAGGGGCGTTCAATATATAATGCAACATATTCTTTTTCTCTGCCAATTTCTGTTTTAAACAAGTAGTTCCGTGAAGAACTATACAGCCTATTTTCTTATATCCTACTTTTGTTAACTGCCACTGTCAACATACAAAATTTCAGTTTGATTGCTGTAATAGATTCGTAGATATTGAGAACCGACTAAATATTTCGGATGGTCACCATGTTGGATTTTATATATGTAGGTCTTAGAGTTATGTACTGTTACATGAATATTATTGTGTACGTGTAGCATTCAAACTTCAATCGCATGATTAGGACACAAAAAGTAACAAGGAGATTTTAAAATTTCGCACAGCTGCCAACTTGTGGTTAAGAAAACAATTCAAATAAATTAGATGCCAGTGGATTAACATTCGTAAGATTTACTGTAGCGAGTTTCACTGCACTCGGATGGTTAAATTGCGAGAAACGTCCATTGGAATATTTATACTTCGCGTAGCCGCCATTTTGGATTTGTGATCACCAGGTTATTTAGAGTCCTATAGGTGAACTTATGTTCATAGCCCCCATGAAAATAAAACAATTCAGTTTGATTGCTATAATAGATTCGTAGATATTCAGAGCCGTCTAAATATTTCGAATGGTCGCCATGCTGGATTGTTAAGTGTAAAGTCCATAGAGTCATGTACCATTAAAGGAAAATTATTGCGTAGGTTCATTATTCAAACTTTCACTTCGATCGCATGATTACGACACAATAAATAAAATCTTAATTTTAAAATTCGCCCAGCCGCCATCTTGCGGTTATAAAAACAATTGAACTAAATTAGATACCAGTGCATTACAATGTGTATAAGCATTTCCTGTACCTGATTCCATTGCGTTTGGAACATTAAATCGCGAGAAAGGTCTATTAAAATTTTCAAATTCGCTTGGCCGCCATGTTCCTTTTGTAGTTAACCAGTTTTGAAAGTCTTATAGATGAACTTCCAGTAGTGCCCTTTATCTCCGTACAAAATTTCAGGGTGATACCGCTACTAGTTTCAGAGATATAGAATGCCGGTGAAATATTTCGCACATCCGCCATCTCGTGTTTATGTAAACAATTGAACGAAGTTAGATGTCGTTACATTACAATGTGTATAAACATATACTGTACCAAGTTTTATTGCGTTTGGTTGGTTAAATGGCGAGAAACGTCTATTTAAATGTCGCAAATTCGCGTGGCCGCCATGTTGGTTTTGTAGTTACCAGTTTTTCAAAAGTCATATAGGTGAACTTCTAGTAGTTCTCTTTATCACCGTGAAAAATTCCAGGGTGATATCGGTAATAGTTTCGGAGATATTGAATGCTGGTGAAATATTTCGCACAGCCGCCATGTTGGATTGGTGAGACGTAACAAAATTTGAACGGCACGGTCGGGGTCGAACGGAATAGTGCTATGAACTTACTGAGTTTCATTGAAATCGCTCCAGCCGTTTAGAAGTTATTAGGACACACACACACACACACACACACACACACACACACACACACACACACACACACACACACACACGGACAAAAGGTGATCTCATAAGCCTATTTTTCCAAAATTGAAAATAGGCTAAAAATGAATTTTGTTTGTGACATCTTTTAAGATTCCCGCTTTGTCTCGTAAAGTTTCATTACTTTCCTATAGGTGGCAGCCTTGAAAATGGCGTCTGTAACATAGGTGCGTAGCAAACATAGAGCAAACGCGATCGAAGCATGCAGGCAAGCAGCAATGCTGGAAGGGCTGCCATCTTTTGGCGGAAAATGAGGGCATCACAGATATTCATAGCCGCTTGCAGAACGTCTACGGAGACCAGTTGGAGTATTCGATGCTTTGTTCCCGCTGAGTTCTTCGACACCTAACGGAAGACCATAGAGAGCATATAAGAAACAACTGTGCGGAATTGCTTGCTCGTTATGAGGCTGAAGGTGACAATTTCTTGTCAAACATTGCCACAGGTGATGGAACATCACTTTGAACCGGAAACAAAACTGCAATCCATTTTCGATTGCAAATACACACTATATATGCTTAACATTATAACGTGTGAGTAGTTATAGATCAATAATAAAAATAAAAATAACTAAAAAAAAACGAAGTAAAAAAGGGAACCTGCTTGGATTTGATCCACAAACCTCTAGACTATGAGCCTAGGTTGCTACCAGAACGCCACTCACACCCTATGGTAATACTTGGTTAACAACTGCTTTAGTATAACTCCATTAATATTTTGTCTTGGAATCAACGATTTCATTAGAGTTTTCTGCCGTTTCTTTGAACCATTTGATAGTAAATATGTATTTCCATTTCGATCCAACAGGATGGAACGGACAAGCACGATATGGCATGGCCAGCCTGAACTGCTCGTCACTATTTCGGCTACATAATTATTCTATTTTATAATGCTAATATCCTATCGGTCACCTCCTTGAGGACAGTTTAAACCTCCCTATGTATGATGAGCGTATTTGGTGAGACCAGGCCTTGTTGAATCGTAAGTTACAGTTAGGCTATAATACTTGCATGATTCATACATCTGCCATCTTGAAACTATTTGGCTGATGACCTTGTTGTTTGGACTAAAGACGCCTCCCATCCCACATTAATGTATATTGTTGAAAAATTGTTTAGTGATCAGATGATTACAGTAGGTTAGTCGTAATTTGATTTAAGCTCATAACATTTGGGTGGCGCCATTTCTTATTCGTTATGATGGCGGCGATATACAACATCACACTGGGTTGTCCTTGCTAGTGCTACCTCGGTACCAAAGTTGGTTCGATTTGGTTTCGTCGTGTTAGAATTGATAGGGGGGACAGACATAACCAATCACACACACACACAGACAGACTGACAACTCTTGACCCGTGTAGATCTCACAAGTCTGCTTTCATTTTTTGCAGGGCCGCTCACTAAATATCCGATTCGAGCTCGGCAGATATCACAGTAATAATCATACTCACAATATAGTACTGTACGAAATAATTAATTTAGATAAAGAAATTAATTAGCTACAAACAATATTGTAAAAATAATTGGCCTTCAAATTAATACATGGATATAATCTGATTTACCTCAGTATGTAAATGATACGTTGGTTTGAGTTTTTTTTTCTTTTCATAATTATTGTCTGTCTATGGCCGCTAGCAACTGGATGATAACACGACTGGCGGCTGGTACAGAAAATCAGTTGTGTGCTAAGACCCATCCCCCGTCCAGAATATAAAAGAATATTTAGAAACATATTTTATAGAAACAATCAAGAGGCTCTCCACTAAGTTTTCCACACTGAACGAACTCAACACACACAAGCCGACACATTCCTCATACAAAAACTAATTTAACATTTAATAACACCTGCAATGACAAAATATTTACGAACTCAGAAACACTTGGTGTGAGCGCACAAAATCAGAACTTCTCAGTGTTACCAAAAGCATTAAAATAAAACCAGCAATGCCGTAATGCAAAATTACATGTTATTTTGTTATAATGCAATCTACAAGCTACGTATTTTGTAATTTAAAAAAATCACAATACAATACAAATTATAATTTTTATAGTTAAGCGATTTACAAAATGTGGCTATAGTATAGGTAAGTTGGGAGTATTAAAAGTCCTTTGGGCAGGATCAGCTGATGACTTCCTCTATTTTCCCCCCACATTTGCTTTGAGCGATTTCCTCTAAAATGCTACCGAGGCATCTAGAAGACGCATACCTATGGAGCCGTTTTCACCGTGGCCCACATTTTAACCGAGTGTGTGGATGTTGCTGACTTACGAAGAAACCTTGGTTTGCAGATGACACTCAAACTTATATTAGCCGATGATGCGCAGGCTGCAAATCTCGTCATCCGCTTTATAAGTTAGAGTGGGTTAGGGCCAGCAATCTAAATATTCCAGGGTACATTGATTCAACGACTTGTTCGTTTCTGAATGCTGAATTTTTGTTTTTCCGTAATTTTTGTTTATATTATAATTGTTAGTTGCATTTAATTTTTGTTTTATTAATTTCCGGTCTTGTCAAATTTTGGTGTCCACCTCTAAATTTTAAATTCCTTTCCAAATTTGTATACTTTAATCTGTGTTAAGAGGGGCAGATGACCTCATAGTTCCGTCCTTTAAAATGACAATAACTAACAAACTAACTAACCAACTAGAAGGCGCAACCTGCCACGTTCTCATTTTGTGTGACCAGTGCTGCCACTCTGTGGTCGAACGAAGAATCACTGCGATGTCTTGGCTCTGGTCTTGGCTGTTGTCCCAACAGCATAACGGAAAAGTTGGGCACGCATGCGCAAATGGCAGAGTTCATGTTTGCTGGCAATAAATGTAAAAATTCTCGCTGAGCTGTGATCTACACAGCCAGTACCGGACTCAGAGTGGAATGCACGACTAGATACCTCGTTGTTAGGGGAGTTGAAATATTTCCTATTCTTTGGCTGACGTCCTTTTTAATGCGCTGTATTCGATTGTGGATAGTATTAATAAAGTAATAAATTTTCAAGTAAAACAATGTGCTGCAGCACGAAAGCTGCAGCCGCCCCTGGAACACTTTAATGCAGGGTCACCATGATCCTGCGTAGACTGGTCCCGCATTGGATACAAATTCGATTCAAAGAACAGAATAATATTACCGTTGTAGAATAGCTTTGATCTTCACAAGAATTACTTATTTAAAATCATAAACACTCGCGTATTTGAAATAAGAGTGCATTATATAGGCTCATTAAAGATTTCACCACTCATGGGCTCATAGATATCAATCATCGCTCAACGTGATATGACCATGCATAGACTACTCATACGTCATACAGGTGACTGCCCGTACATTTCATCCTGGTTTCATTTCATTTCATATTTATTTATCAGTGCCTTATACTATATTTACAGTACACTGAAGAGAGTCACTGAAAAGGGCAAAGCCCCACTTCGCATTCGGGATGCGTCAGAGCTCCAAGGGCTGGAATGGGGTACACCTAGCTGTGAACTTCACTACTACTAGATGCCATCGCAATCAGCGCCCGGTGACGAACGTCGGAACTAAAGAGCATTAATCAAACCTAACTTAACACATTTTGGCTTCACACAAGTGTAGTTAGTGGAAGGTTCTTTATATGCATTAATCTATGACATGGGGCTGCCGGCTTTACTTCCCCTCCGAAGGAAGGCATACTGAGGGAGTTTGATTAGTAGTTTAATTTAAATTCTGTTGAAATAATTTGACACAGTAAATTAAATCCAAACTCTTTAATGATATATTACTCGCACACCTGCCGACGTTTGCTCCAGTGTGCTCTGTCAAGACAGTATTATTAAAGCCGTACTTTAAAATGCGGACTAGCAGAATACCTTCACGTGCTGGCAGAAGTATTATCCTTGTTTATTTCATTCTGCTCCACTCTGCGGCGAGTTGAGTTCTCCCGCACCGCGACCATACATAATCCCAGCTCTGTTTTTCTTTTTTCCCTCGTCCTTTTGTTACAGTGTAATGCCACACTCCGCAGTGCATATGAATGTACGTGTGCTCTTCATGCGATGTCTGACTAACTTCAGGTCCAGCGGAAAAACAACTTAGATAATTATATAAGGTTGGAAAGATTTGGTGAGCTACAGATTTCAGATTTTAATAGTCGGATTTATTCTAGGCAATAACAGTTTCATTTAATAATAATACTTAATAATAAATATTTACATATATTTTATTACACAAACATATTTTTTAACATTTCTCCATTGATAATGTTGTCCTCTTCTTCTTTTCCTTTCGTTTCAACCTTTTTGGGTACGTTGAGTCAATCATTTCTTCGTGGTGTTCTTTCCTTAGTGCGCAGTATCTCTTCATTCTGTCTGATCTTCTTTTCCTCTCTTCTTCCGAGACCGGGGCGTGGTGGCGTATCGGTCAAGCTGTTGGCTCCTCACCAAGGTGGACCAGGTTTGATTCCCGGTCAATGCATGTGACATTTTCGAAGTGAAATGCCATGTCCTGTGGTTCGGATTCCAAGTAAAAAGGAGGTCCCGTGGCTCATGATCACATGATTAATGGTCCTGTAAAACTAAACGCTTTCTTCCGAAATGATGGGTTTGGATATTAGTGTAGATTTTTCTTGGAACCTTATGTGGAGGACCAAGGGTAGTTGAATGCGACATTTACCATCGGTACTTGTAACTGGCATGTGTAATGCGCCTGTAGATATGTTTTGTCGCTTAGCGTGTATTAGCTAGCGTCTACATATCTCAGCTGGAAAGGCTCGCAGGATCTTTGGAGCTAATATACGTCCGTACAAATTCACATATTCTCCTAGGGCCTTGAGGGCTTGCACTCTGCGATGACACTCTACGTACGTCGAGTTCAATTCATGAGGGCTTTCTGACAAAACAGGCCTTAAATTCTCTAGGAAGTCCAGGTGGGCCTGGATTATTCTGTCCTTATCGCCTTCGGCTCCTCATATGTGTCAGCGCTTAATGTTATGCCATCTATGAGTCGCTTTGGCTTCTCCTTCGAGGTAACCTCTGAGGAACACTCTTGGCTTGCCCAGGATCCTAACTCGTGGCCTCGTGATATAACTGTGCCGGACACGGCTCTACCAGAGGAAAATAACTTTCTCAAATCCTTGTTGTCACGGCCCCAGAAATATTGCTTACGGCCTTTGAAAGTCATAACAACTATTCATCGCATTCAACTACCCTTGGTCCTCCACACCTTATATCTTCGTGTTTAGTAATTATGTTAACTTTTCGATTTAGTAGGGAATGTTCTGTAATTTTGTTGTCCTCTATTCAAATTAAACAAATTTACTTTACATATTGTTACGGCTGTGAGTTTGTTTCATCGCTCGCCGCATGAGTCACAACTGCCCCCAGACTGGGCTGCTCTGCCTCAGTGTAATGCGTGTGCCTTATGCAACAGGACTACTAGGACAAAGGGATGGTCCAGAATATTCGTGACCCAGCCAGCGATGGAAGCCTCGAGAAGCCGCGAACCCTGGATGGGTCTAGAAGCATTTATTGAGTCACCGGCCTGCTATATAAGAGTGGCCTGTCAAGCAGTGAGCGTTGTGTTTTACGAGCTAGTGCGAGCGTTTATCCTGAGCGACAGAAGTGTGGTGACTTACGAAACCCCTAGTAAAGCCGTTTCTCTTGACAGCAAGGAAGTGAGAAGCATACAGGGGACTGCCTGTGTTTTGAGTGAGTGTGATTTCACTGAGCGTCAGAGATATTGTGGTGAAGTGCCGTGCGAGTTACGAAACCCAGTGACATTGTTTCCCAGCTCGTGAACAGCGAGGCAGCGTATAGCAGGTCATCGTAAGTAACTGTAATTTGTTTACATAGGGAAGAGTTGCATGTAGTTCTGTCAAGGCCACCAGCCTCATTAGCGAGAAGATTAACTGTTGACGAGTGAAAGAGGGCTAGAGCTCTCCATAAGCAAGAGACTTGAGGAAACTGGAGTAAGGTTCTAATTGCTTGTATTTGCTGATGAGTAGTGTATCTTTCTGGCCGCAATAAAATTAATTATTTCTTTAAAGGAACAATCTGTGTTGTGTTTTCTACCCACCGTAATGCAGTTAACAAAAGTGCCACTAGGGGGTGGCACGTTACAATATTTTCCACATTTCTGATATTGAGACGTATTTAAATGTTCAAGAAATATTTTCCCATATTTTAATGCAATATTTGTCTACCTTATATTATTCTTAGAAGTAAAAATATATAGAATTGTCGTTTTCAGTGACAAACAAGTAGTTCCGTGAAGAACTATACAGCCTATTTTCATATATCCTACTTATGTTAATTGCCACTATCAACATACACAATTTCAGTTTGATTGCTGTAATAGATTCGTAGATATTGAGAACCGACTAAATATTTCGGATGGTCGCCATGTTGGATTTTATATATGTAGGTCCTAGAGTTACGTTCTGTTACATGCTGATTATTGTGAACGTGTAGTATTCAAATTTCAATCGCATAATTAGGACACAAGAAAAAACAAGGAGATTTTAAAATTTTTCACTGCTGCCATCTTGAGGTTATGGAAACAATTGAAATAAATTAGATGCCAGTGGATTAACATTCGTATAAGGATTTACTGTACCAAGTTTCACTGCACGCGGATGGTTCAATTGCGAGAAACGTCCATGTGAATATTTATAATTCGCGTCACCGCCATGTTGGATTTGTGATCACCAGGTTATTTAAAGTCCTATAGGTGAACTTAAGTTCATAGCCCCTATGAACATTAAGAAATGCAGTTTGATTGCTAAAATAGATTCGTAGATATTCAGTATCGTCTAAATATTTCGGATGGTCGCCATGTTGGATTGTTAAATGTATAGGCCATAGAGTCATATACCATTAAAGGAAAATTATTGCGTAGGTTCATTATTCAAACTTTCACTTCGATCGCATGACTACATCACAATAAACAAAATCTTAATTTTAAAATTCGCACTGCCGCCATCTTGAGGTTATGTACACAATTGAACTAAATTAGATACCAGTGGATTACAATGTGTATAAATATTTCCTGTGCCAGGTTTCAGTGCGCTTGGAACATTAAATTGCGAGAAAGGTCTATTTAAAATTTTCAAATTCGCTTGGCCGCCATGTTCGTTTGTAGTTAAACGGTTTTTGAAAGTCTTATAGATGGACTTCCAGTAGTGCCCTTTATCTCCGTACAAAATTTCAGGGTTTTACCGCTAATAGTTTCAGAGATATAGAATGCCGGTGAAATATTTCGCACATCCGCCATCTTATGATTTTGTAAACAATTGAACGAAGTTAGATGTCGGTGCATTACAATGTATATAAACATATACTGTACCAAGTTTCATTGCGTTTGGTTGGTCAAATCGCGAGAAACGTCTATTTAAAAGTCGCAAATTCGCTTGGCCGCCATGTTGGTTTTGTAGTTACCAGATTTTCAAAAGTCACATAAGTGAAATTATAGTAGTTCCCTCTATCACCATAGAAAATGTCAGGGTAATATCGGTAATAGTTTCGGAGATATTGAATGCTGGTGAAATATTTCGCACAGCCGCCATGTTGGATTGGTGAGTCGTAACAAAATTTGAAGGGCACGGTCGAGGTCGCCGGGAATAGTGCTATGAACTTTCCGAGTTTTATTGAAATCGCTCCAGCCGTTTAGATTTTATTTGGGGGAGGGGTACACACACACGAATTACACACACACACACACACACACACACACACACACACGCACGCACACACACACGGACAAAAGGTGATCTCATAAGCCTATTTTTTTCAAAATTGAAAATAGGCTAAAAATATGGCAGCACTGGACAAGTTAACAGTTATGTAGCTTACATCAATTGTTTTTGAGCTAAGAAAAAAAATCTTAAGTATGAGGCTGTAAGAATAGCAAGCACCCCTTGAGTCAGGTACCAGTGTTTATAAAATTAGACCTGAACCTTGAGATGTGCAAGTTTTCAAGAAGTCCAAGTTTCGAGGGAATGTATGATGTAAAACTGAACCAGACATACATTATCTCCTGCCGATACAGTGAATTTAAAATATGCACCAATCACCTCATGTGCGGTAGAGCGAAGCTTCAGCCTTTACAATTCACTTTTCAGAGACAACAGGAGAAGCTTCAAGATTGAAAACTTAAAACAACATTTTGGTGCATACTGTACTGGTAGCATAAATAATGAATGAATACCAAATAAAATTTAAGTCAACTGAAAATAAATTGAATCATTTAATTTATGAATGCAGTTTATTTTAATGTACCAGGATTGAGGCTATAATATTAAAGCATCAGCTTCGATGAGCAGGACATGTTGTTCGCATGCCTGAACGATGTCTCCCGAAACAAATCATGTACTGTCAGTTGCAGATTGGATAGAGAAAGCAAGGAGGGCAATGGAAACGCTTCAAAGACGTCCTAAAAGGTACAATTTAACCAAATGTCAAATCGACACGGATAAATGGGAGACTACGGCATCAAATCGTCAGGTATGGCGTCGCATCGTCCACCAAGGTCCACTATGTTTCGAACAACATCGGCGAAGACGTAAGACTGAGAAGTACAATGCGAGGAAAGAGCGAAGTGTTTACAGGATGATCAACCCTCAAGAGTCAGTGGCTGTTCAGAACAACATGTGTCACTACGGTACTGTGGGAGAGTTGTGTTTCCAGGATTGGGCTATAGAGTAATCTAAGAACTCACCTTTAGAAGACAATCTTACTCGAAAACGAGTGATAACCTATTATTATATTTAATGTATTGTTGTAGGCTCTAATAGTAACAAAGTGTAGTGTTTAGTAGTGAAATTAATATTATATTGTCCATATTTTGGCCATGTGGCCAAGTTCTCTGTGGACTCTGTAGACGTGGGTTCGATTCCCACCGTCAGCCGTAGTTGAAATGGTTTTCCGTTGTTTCCCCATTTTTAACTCCAGGCAAATGCTGGGACGGTACCTTCTGACAGGCCACGGCCGCTTCCTTCCACATCCTTGCCCAGTTTCATTCATTTCATTTCTCATTAACTCCTCACATGAGGTTGGCGTCAGGAAGGGCATCCAGCCGTAAAAACCATCCACCACATCGCATCCCATCCCCGACCCCGTTGGAAAGGGGAATAATATTGGGCAGACATACACAGTAAATAATACTACTACTACTAATAATAATAACAATGTGGGTTTAACGTTTGTTTGCAGCAAATGACCGTGCCGTTGTGCTGAACATTGGCTTCACAAAGTGTGAAGTTCTTTTAATTTTGATAGATTGTAATTTTAGGATTGTATTTTAGTGTTCTTTTGGACTCGGATAAATAAATAAACGTTTCATATAGCTGCTGTAGCTTTCGAGACCCCAGGCTGTCAGTATTTTTCCCTTGAAGGGTGCTTTTAACGTGCCAGTAAATTTATTGATACTTCTTCTTCCCGTGCGTCTTCTATCGAAAGTTGGCGGTCATCATGGTTGTTCTAGTCTTGGAGTTTGCCACGCGGAAAAGAATTGTTGTATTCATCTCAAACCAGTCCCTCAGGTTCTTCAACCATGAGATTCTCCTTCGGCCAGGGGTCCGTTGTGCTGGGATCTTACCCTGAATTACCAACTGTTGGGTCCTGTATATTTTATTCCACATCATATGTCAGAAATATTCGAGTTTTCACATCTTCATGGAAAGGAGCACTTCAGTCTTCTTGTTTAATCTTCACATCACCTCAGTTTTATTATCATACTAATATAATAAATATGAAGGGTTTTGTTTGTTTGTGTGTTTAAACGTGCTAACCTCTGGAACTACATGTCGGATTCGAAAAAATATTTTTGTATATGATAACCAGATTCAAAAGGAATAGTTTAGGCTATGTAGCATTAGGCTACACCTCTCAGGTAACCTTAAAGATTGATTTTTGTTCAGCAAGTCGGAAGAACAAGCGCTCCCGAACAGCTTTATCCACATGCACTGGCGTTATGGTTAGTGATACGTATCGGCAAACCGTCTCACCGATCTGAACCAAAATGTGTATACTTACCCTTTGGAACCCTGCGAGTAACACTGCCCACTTTAAATTTCGGACAGACCACTCCATTCCCTGCATTTAGGCCCTCTGGCACAAATCTACACCGTTTCACCGATCTGAACCAACATTTGTGTACTTACCCTTGGGAACCCTGCGAGTAACACTGTCTACATGAAATTTATGACAGACCAGTCCATTCCCTGCATTTAGGCCCTTTGGCATATACCTACACCTTTTCACCGATCTGAACCAAAATTCGTATACTCACCCTTTGGAACCCTGCGGATGACACTGTCCACTTTAAATTTCAGACAGACCACTCCATTCCCTGCATTTAGGCCCTTTATCACAAATCCACACCATTCCTTCTAATATCACCAAATTTTACATACACTTTGAAACTCTGCTGGAAATACTGTTCACTTGATATTTTGGACAACGCTCTCCATTCCCTACAGTAGCCTACATTTAGAATAACAAACAAAATGAACTTGAAACCTCGTATTGAGGCCCTAGAACCATTCATGTCCGTAGTAGTGTAACTGTAAGAGTATTTTAATAAGTCTATTGTTGCCTGGCAATTCGGGCTGCATCACGCCACCCCTACCAGTGTTGTGGTGCAGAATTGCGAAAATACAGTTGTTAAATCTTGCACTGCGTATAAATTGCAGTCACGGTGAGTAATTAGTGCAAAATGATTTCCTTGGCCCCTTAATACAGTTATCATGAAAATACAGTATTATGCCTCTGTATTAGTGCAATGGTGTAGGTGCAGTACATTGAGGTTATCAGATGCGATAAGCGTTGGTGCTTTCAAATTTACCTTAATTTATTTCGAAACTAATCGTTGAGCGCTATGTGGCGATAAATGATACTATTGCTGACTCAGGAGCTCGGGACAGCCGAAGTTTTTCAAAGTGTTCTGATTATTTTCCTACGGCGCTATGCGACAAAAGACGACACTATTGGTCCCTACATTTCTAACTGCCAATGAGATATAGGCCCTAGGCAGTGTCTATTAATTCACTTACTCCTCTTTCTATTGTTTAAAAAAAAATGTTTGTAAATCACATGTGTCAGTGCTGTAGTTAGTAAATAGCCGTTTCCCTATTCATTATTATCATTACGGGAAAATGACTTGAATGTTACGTCCATTATACTGTACTACTTATCACTCCCACCACAACCACCACCACCACCACCACAAAAAGTTTTATTTTTAATATAGCCTATATTCTTTCTGTTAGTTTAAGCATCATGTGCCAATTCTGTAGTAGTATTCATTATCATCCATAAAACAAATAAATCCACCGGGCAAAGCCTGGCATTACTGCTAGTATTTTTTTTATTTTTTTTAGCGTATGGCTTTTAGTGCCTGGAGTGTCCGAGTACATGTTCGGCTTGCCGGAGTTTGTAGCTGCTTCTATGCGGACACCCATGGGGTGAACTACACGTACCATCGCATGTGGAGTGTTGTCTGAGGAGGAAAGTGTTAATGTAAGGACGAGGAGTTGGAAGGTAGTGGGTGTGGCCAATAGTTAGAGACCAACCCTGGCATTTGCCTGAAAGAAAGATGGGAAACCACGGAAGACCATCTTCAAGTTTGCCGGTGGGGGGATTTGAACCTCCTCGTCTCCCGAATGTGAGCGACTGCCTGCGGCCACGCCGTAACGACCACGGCTAACTCACCCGGTCACCTCAGTATTCCTCATTCTTTCGGTCCACGAGATACGTAACATCTGTCGATACACCCACATTTCGAAGGCTTCCAGCTTTTTGCACGGTGTCCACCCTTCCATTCTATACAATATTGAGAGAAATACATATCCCCTAACAATTCGCAGCCTAAGATCTAGAGATAGACTGCAGTTACTGAGAAGCTGACACAAAGTTTTCGTATTTAAACACCCTTAAATGCCATCGGACTGAGTCGGAATCGAACTCGCTATCTTGGGTTTTGAAGGTCAACCCTAAACCAACTGCATAACTCATCCTGCCATAGATATCTCAGATTCAGATACATAAGCTTTTAGCGGCTTCGGTGGTGTAGTTGGTAGCATGCTGAACTGCTGTGCCCAAGATCGCGGGTTAAAATCCCTCAGTATGCCTACCTTCTGGGGTAAGTAAAGCCGGCGGTCCCATGTCATAGATTTATGTCATGTAAGAGATCCACTAACTAAACTTGTGTGAAGCTTAATTTCTAGGTTACATTTCTTTGAAATGTTCTATCAAAGTTCCAACGTTCACCAGTAGATGTCAGTGACATCTGGTAGCGAAAATTGGAACTACTTGAAATTGAACGGATCTCGTAGCTCACCACATGGGTGTCCGCTTGAAGCAGCTACCGGCTCTGACGAGCCGAACATGTCCTCGGACACTCCTGGCATTAAAAGCCATACCCTAAAGAAATAAAATAAGCTTTTTGCTAAGAGAGTCGAAGAGAATGTAGTATAATAAATACTGATAATTTGATGCCATTTCAAATGATTTTAAGGCAGATTCGAGCGTTTATTTAAAATTTGAATTCATATTTCACCCATACTCCTAACAATCAAAATTATTTGCCATAATAGCAAATTGTGTAAATCCGTATTGATTGAATAATTAAAAAAACACCCATGTTATATATTCGCCAAATCAATACAAATACACTTAAATGTCTATATTTTATAGACTCCTTCCAGAAGCACAACAGCACGAATGAGGGAGGCTACTGTTGGATTTTTTCATTTTTGTTCCGACGTTCCTCATTATAGATGTCTGCTACTTCAGAAATGTTCCAGAGGTCTAAACCCTTTCCCTTCTTACCTCCCCCCACCGCTCACAATAGGAAATTGCTGGGATGGTACCTAATTCCACACCCCTGCCACCTTTTGTAAAACAATTGCAACTACACTCTAGTACAGATACCACAATAACACAGGCTACTTTACTACAAGAACTTCATACACCATTAAACAGCTGAATGTGCAGATATTGTAACTTAGACCTGATGCTGTAGGTAAAGCAGTGAACGTACAGAGATATTCCCAGAAATCGCACGTGAACCCTTTAGACTTTTTCAAAAAGGAACACAGGTTTCGATCATGTGACATCACTTTCTATCTTCATTCTAACTTGTCAGTGTCTAGTGAATGATGGAAGAATGTAACATGATGCGCCACAGGGACAGAGTGAGAGACCACGTGATCTGTGACTCCAGCAGTTTGTTCCTTATCTCGTGCATGCCAATGGTCCATATCTCGTGCATGCCAATGCTTATAGTAAAGCACTTACATAACATAGTTGTAACCAGAAAAAGCATCAACGAAGCAAACATTGCAAAAATCATTTTATTACTGCACAAAAATGATGTATTTTGTACTGAAAATATGGGGCCAACAGCGCAGCGGATAAATTGCTTGCCTCTCATTAAGGTGGGCTGGAATCAATTTCCGGTTAATGCATGTGAGATTTTCGAGGTTCAGATTGCACGTGATATAGAGGTTCTGTGGCTTATGTTCTCGAGATGTAGAATATGGTCCCTTAAACCCACAAGGATTCCTTCCTTCCTTCCTTCTTTCTTTCTTTCTTTCTTTCTTTCTTTCTTTCTTTCTTTCTTTCTTTCATTCTTCCTCTCTTTCTTTCTTTCTTTCTTTCTTTCTTTCTTTCTTTCTTTCTTTCTTTTCTTCCCTCTTTCTTTCCTTCCTTCCTTCTTTCTTTCTTTCTTTCTTTTCTTCCCTCTTCCTTTCTTTCTTTCTTTCTTTCTTTCTTTCTTTCTTTCTTTCCCTCTTTCTTTCCTTCTTTCTTTCTTTCTTTCTTTCTTTCTTTCTTTCCTTCATTCTTTCTTTCTTTCTTTCTTTCTTTCTTTCTTTCTTTCTTTCTTTCTTTCTTTCTTTCTTTCTTTCCTTCCCTCTTTATTTCCTTCTCTCTTTCTTTCTTTCTTTCTTTCTTTCTTCCTTCTTTCTTTCTTTCTTTCTTTCTTTCTTTCTTTCTTTCTTTCTTTCTTTTCTTCCCTCTTTCTTTCTCTCTCTCTCTTTCATTCCTTCGTTCTTTCTTTCTTTCTTTCTTTCTTTCGTTTTTTCCATATCCATTTCTTTCTTTCTCTCTCTCTCTCTCTCTTTCTTTCTTTCTTTCTTTCTTTCTTTCTTTCTTTCTTTCTTCCCTACCTTCCTTATTTCCTTGCTTCCTTCTTTCTTCCCTTCTTTATTTACTTCCTTATTTCCTTCCTTCCTTCCTTCTTTCTTTCCTTCCTTCTTTCTTTCCTTCCTTCTCTCTGTCTTTCTTCCCTTCCTTCTTTCCTTTCTTTCTTCCTTCCTTCCTTGACCTTGCTTCCTTCTTCCCTTCTTTCTTTCCTTCCTTCCATCTTTCTTCCCTTCTTTCTTTCTTTCTTTCTTTCTTTCTTTCTTTCTTTCTTTCCTTCTCTCTTTCTTTCTTTCTTTCTTTCCTTCTTTCTTTCATTCATTCATTCTTTCTTTCTTTCTTTCTTTCTTTCTTTCTTTCCTCTTTCTTTCTTTCTCTTTCTTTCTTTCTTTCTTTCTTTCTTTCTTCCCTACCTTCCTTATTTCCTTGCTTCCTTCTTTCTTCCCTTCTTTATTTACTTCCTTATTTCCTTCCTTCCTTCTTTCTTTCCTTCCTTCTCTCTGTCTTTCTTCCCTTCCTTCTTTCCTTTCTTTCTTTCTTTCTTTCTTCCTTCCTTCCTTCCTTCCTTCCTTCCTTGACCTTGCTTCCTTCTTCCATTCTTTCTTTCCTTCCTTCCATCTTTCTTCCCTTCTTTCTTTCTTTCTTTCTTTCTTTCTTTCCTTCTCTCTTTCTATCTTTCCTTCTTTCATTCATTCATTCTTTCTTTCTTTCTTTCTTTCTTTCTTTCCCTCTTTCTTTCCTTCTCTCTTTCTTTCTTTCTTTCTTTCTTTTCTTCCCTCTTTCTTTCTTTCTTTCTTTCTTTCTTTCGTTCTTTCTTTTCTTCCCTCTTTCTTTCTTTCTTTCTTTCTGTCTCTCTCTTTCTTTCTTTCTTTCTTTCTTTCTTTCTTTCTTTCTTTCTTTCCTTCCTTCTTTCTTTCTTTCATTTTTTCCATCTCCATTTCTTTCTTTCTCTCTCTCTTTCTTTCTTTCTTTCTTTCTTTCTTCCCTACCTTCCTTATTTCCTTGCTTCCTTCTTTCTTCCCTTCTTTATTTACTTCCTTATTTCCTTCCTTCCTTCTTTCTTTCCTTCCTTCTCTCCGTCATTCTTCTTTTCCTTCTTTCCATTCTTTCTTTCTTTCTTTCTTTCTTTCTTCCTTCCTTCCTTGACCTTGCTTCTTTCTCCCCTTCTTTCTTTCTTTCTTTCTTTCTTTATTACTTATTTCTTCCCTTCTTCCTTTTCTTTCTTTCCTTCCTTCTCTCCGTCATTCTTCTTTTCCTTCTTTCCTTTCTTTCTTCCTTCCTTCCTTCCTTGACCTTGCTTCTTTCTTTCTTTCTTTCTTTCTTTCTTTCTTTCTTCCCTTCTTCCTTATTTCTTTCCTTCTTTCCTCTTTCTTTCCATCCTACTTTAATTCTTTAATTCCTTCTTTCATTCACTAAAACAGAGCCGTATAAAAATGCCATCAATGTTCGAGTGCTATTTCATGTACTGTATTTATATTTGTAAATGTTTATTCTATATTTATATTATTCGCACAACATAACTGCGCTTCCATTTACATGTTGACTGATAGAAGAGCTTAGCTAGACAACACTGACAAAATATGGCTTTAAAACTTACTATTCTCTGTGCTTTGGTTTAAAACTTAACCATTATGAATATCATCGGTTTTATGGTTCTGTATTGACAATGTTAAATTGTTAAAAACGTTCTATTAATTTTAGTATTCACTTTTTCAATACATAAAAATTTACATAAATGTATTTGAGCTAGTTTTGCCCCTTCATCAGCCTGATTGAGTATTAAAGTACAATATCATTATTGCACAAGAAGAGCAACACTCAAGATCAAAGTAAATACTTCAGATGTGTTCCAAGAAATCATCAAAATAGTGTTCAACACAAGCGGGTGTTTTAAGTTACAATGATTTTGTGTTTTATAGAACAGCACAGTCGCAAAACATGTACGGTACCAGTAAATAAAATATACTACCCTACCAATGAATTGTTACCGGTGGCGGAAATCGGAACTAATGCGCTCCGCCCGGCCACACGCCTGCGATAGACGTGTAGTGGTAGCCAGCGAAACCTCATCACATGTCATTTTTGTACATGATTCATGCTGGGTCGTGCGCTGTGCGGTGTGTTCTCATTGTATGACTGTACATGCTTTCCCCTCTTGCTCCGCAGTCATAACGAGGCGAGGTGACGTAATGTATACACGACAGGCCCGCTCCACGTCTAGTGGTAACAATTCCCTGGTAGGGTAGTATCTAGGAAAAAGAAAAGAAGTACTGGGAAGGCGGATCAACAAAATTGATAGAATTTTCTGTAACAAATTTGTTTAAACAGACAACAACAACGTTACGTTACTTGAGCATCAAGCTTGGAGCTAATAAAGTAATCAATGTTTTATAGTCAGGATGGTTTCGCAACAGACCATTCAATATGGAGGGAGAAAAATACACACAGGAACGATCTAAAATAGAAGGGGTTTAACATCTCTAATTTAGTTCTTCTTTGGGACAGGAAAAGCATGGTATTTTACACCAAATCGAGAGCATAAGCCTATGGATTACTCAACTCTTGTCACTTGACCCACTCAAAAGCTTTGGCAATACATTTCAGGAAATACTAGGGAGTAGTCAGTAGAGAATAACACATTTGACAACTGGCGTAATATGCATTTCTTTTTTTAATTTTATTGAAAGGTACGAGAGTTTATATTAACTGAATAGAGTTGGATAGCGTTCTCTTGTTCTGCTTACGCAGTTTGAAAAGTGTATGGCAAAAGAATAAAGAAAAGTACTTCTATTGTAATTGTTTAGGAATTTCCGTAAAACATGTGAGAATTTAATAATGCTTGTACGAGTATCGTTGATTCGATATATCGCAACACCGACTCGGACGGCTAAAAATCAACGTGGTGCGCCTAACGTTAGTAAACCAGCGTCTGGCTCCTTCTGTTAGCCTATCTCTTCGTGATCGTTGGCCCAGACTCACCTGATGAAGACTTCTGTTGTACAGTCTCGGATATTTATACCCAGGCCAAACATACTCTTACATTGTGTCCTGTGACCTATCCCACCTACATCACTATGTTCTTGTGATGGTAACAGTGTTAATGTTGCTATCACACTATTATCATCACATGAGCTCAGGGATGTGTGGGAGAAATATATGCTCGGACCACTATCCCCTCCTCTCTTCCGACCTCCCTTGATCAACTCTTGTTCTCTTCCAACCCCGACGGTATTAGGTTATCCGAGGCCTAGGGAGTCTTTCATTTTCCCGCCTTAATTGGCCCTTGTCTCATCTTTCCTGATACCCTCCTTCTGTGAGGGGTCAGCCTTCTTTTTCTTTTCCTTTTACCTCCTGCCTTGTGCTCAAGGCCCTTAAGGAGGCAGGGTGTTTGTAGCCCCACCACTTCTGGTGCACCCTAGATGATGCTACACCCTCAGGGGCTCACGGCTGGTGAGTTCGGGAATTGGCGACCCCGAGGGATTCCTGAGCTGGGTCCGTTTTCCACTTTTGTCCCTTACCTTTGGGGCGGACCCTCTCCTCTCCTCTCCTCTCCTCTTTTCCTTATATTTCCTTTTCTCTTTAAGATTCCCGCACTGTTTTTGTTACTTGGTTCACCGTGTATCTAAATTCCCTTTTGGCGATTTTTAAGGCATTTTTGATCTACGTTGCATTTTGTAAGTTTTTTTCGATCTAAATTACATCTCGCGATTGTTTTCAACCTCAATTGCATTTTGTAAAGATTGACAATCTAAATTGCTTTTTACTAAGTCTTTCAATGCAGGTAGACGGGCCTTTTAGTGAGTATTTTGAATTTCAATTGCATTTTGTAAGTATTTTCAACCAAAACCGCATTTCGCACGAATTTTGAATCTAAATTGCATTTTGTTTGGTGGGCATTTTGCACATATTTTGATTCTCAATTACATTTTGTGGGTATTTTGAATCTAAATTACATTTTGACAAGTATTTTCAATCTAAATTACATTTTGTAAGTATTGTCAATCCACATGAGTCGTTTGAATCTACCGTACATTTTGTAAGCATTTTCAATTTCAATTGCATTTTGTAAGTATTTTGAATTTCAATTGCACTTTGTGAATAATTTGGATTGGAACTGGGATAGGGCCTATTTCAATCTGAATTGCATTGTGTATTTTCAATTTCAATTGCATTTTGTAAGTATTTTGAACCTCAATTGCATTTTGTACGTATTTTCGATCTCATTTGCATTTTGTAAGTATTTTGAATTTCAGTTGAATTTTGTAAGTATTTCGATGCTACATTGCATTTTGTACGTATTTTGAATCTAGCCTACGTTTTGTGGGTCTTTTTCAATCTATTCTTTTTGTGCAACTTTTCGTTCTAAATTCCCTTTTGTAAGACCATATTGTGAGTCGTTTCCATCTGAGTTCCTTTTTGTACGTATTTTCCGTCTCAGATAATTTTGTTCTGTTTTCCATTTTATTAACATTTTCGCTATCACCCAGATCATTAGGGGCCGATAACCTCGATGTTAGGCCCCTTAAAACAACATTTATCATCATCATCAACCTCCTATCTTCAACATGAGAGATGCTTATTCAGGGGCTGCGACATCGTGGTTATATAGCCTCGAGTATTAGTGTGATAACTAAAGCCCTGTGCGGATGCGAATATCCGCGGATAAACCCACTGATATACGCAAAATTCTTCGCCATGCGGATATAGTTTGAACAACTGTGCGGATAGCGGATAAGCTGCGGATAATGTTTGGAGTAAATTTGCGAATAGTTTTTAGAATACAATCCGAACTTGTTGAATATCATTGCTAGGAACCGTCTGTACTGTATATGACGTATCATATTTTTGCATTATGTTTTTTTTTTCATGACAAATGTAAGGTGATGATTTAAGCTAATCTCATTCAAATTATGTCATTAAGCATAATTAACACTCCGAACAGCAATGGGTTGCAATTCTGGCTGTATAACATTCATTTACATAGCATATGACATTCATAGCCTAAGGGAACGACTTTCCCCTCAAATGCCCTAATACATGTAACTTATGCTCCTTTAGTAATTTATGCTTTATGTTCGACCCTAACTATTATTTGTCAGAAAACTGTATCATAATGAGGCTCATTATAACACTATTTTTCATTATGAAACAGTTTCTCCCACCAATCAGAGCTCAAGAAACAGTTGTGTGAACAATTAGATAAGGATACCTTCGCGCATGCGCTCAAAATCCAACATGTCTATATAAATTACCGAAAGTGCACCGTCCATATGTTCGCGTAAATAAACTGGTGAATATGAGACAAGAAATAGCACTGTACCTTAATATCCCCAAATCCAATTTCTACACAGCGCGTTTTTAAACGACTTCGGTGACAGTTTTACTGAATACGGTACTAGTGCACAATCTGAACATATGGCATTCAAGCACACAGAGCGCATGCGTCGGTCGGCCAGAGAGCTTGGAAAACAGAGATATACTACCCAGCGCAGCACCCGATCACAACATTCTTGTGACTGAACAGATATGTATGAATATTTATGTTAAAACATATAATAAAGTTATAATTATCGTCGAACATAAACAGTCGTATGCAACTCGCCTATAATGGTAATTATGACACTCGTATGAAAATTATTAAACTCGCATACGCTCGTTTTATAAACATACTCGTGTCTTAATTATAGCCATTATAGGCTCGTTGCATAATGTACTAATATCTAATTAAGAATATTATTGTCATGCCAGTAGATTCGGATAACAAACGTACGGTTGCGGGGCGGATGCGTGGTGGATGCGGATAACGTTTTGTACATACGCGCAGGGCTCTAGTGATAACCTGTATTATTGTGATGGCTGTACTAGTGTGTGTATTTGTAAATTTGGGATAAGATTGGGAAGGAGGCGGCCGTAGCTTTAAGTTAGGAACCATCTCAGCATTTGCCTGGAGTAGAAGTGGGGAAGCCAAGGAAAACCACTTCTGGGATGGCTGAGGTGGGAATCGAATCCCTCTCTTCTCAGTTTTGCCTCACTAAAAAAACAGAAAATAACTCCTGGCACTACAGCTCATGAAGGGCCTAGGCCTGCTAAGGGATCGCTGCCCAACCATTTGGCCTGCAGATATTGCGGTGACACGTGGTCATCGCATCGGATCCCCTCGGCCATTAATCTTGGTTTTCGTGCGCTGCCTCATTGCCAGACAGCTACTCAATTGTCCTCACGAGGCTGAGTGCATCCCGTTCCAGCCCTCACGTCAGTTTCTAAAATTCCTCATGGAGCCGGGAATTGAACCCGGGGCCTCCGGATGAGAGGCAAGCACGTTACCCCAACACCACGGGGCCAGCAGTTTTGCTTCACACTGGAATTAAAATTTCTTGGCAGAGCCGGGAATCTAACCCGGACCACAGGGGGAGACAGTCAATCGGATCCCCTCGGCCATTAATCTTGGTTTTCGTGCGCTGCCTCATTGCCAGACAGCTACTCAATTGTCCTCACGAGGCTGAGTGCATCCCGTTCCAGCCCTCACGTCAGTTTCTAAAATTCCTCATGGAGCCGGGAATTGAACCCGGGGCCTCCGGATGAGAGGCAAGCACGTTACCCCAACACCACGGGGCCAGCAGTTTTGCTTCACACTGGAATTAAAATTTCTTGGCAGAGCCGGGAATCTAACCCGGACCACAGGGGGAGACAGTCAATCGGATCCCCTCGGCCATTAATCTTGGTTTTCGTGCGCTGCCTCATTGCCAGACAGCTACTCAATTGTCCTCACGAGGCTGAGTGCATCCCGTTCCAGCCCTCACGTCAGTTTCTAAAATTCCTCATGGAGCCGGGAATTGAACCCGGGGCCTCCGGATGAGAGGCAAGCTCGTTACCCCAACACTACGGGGCCAGCAGTTTTGCTTCACACTGGAATTAAAATTTCTTGGCAGAGCCGGGAATCGAACCCGGACCACAGGGGGAGACAGTCAAAAAAGCGCTAGCCGATACGCCACGAGGTGATCGTAAATGAGAGAACTAGAGCTAGTCTAGATCACTTAACCTATATTAAATAATATTGCTACTTTTCAGTCGGTCAACACAATGTGTTACCAATTACTGGGACATGCGAAACATAACCCAAAAACTTTACTAGTGGTTAAAATATATAAGGGGTGATCAAAAAGTTTCCGTTTGATGGCCGTACAGTTCAGAATCGGTTTGCCAATCAGTCAAAATCGCCGTGAGCATTGACGTACTCATCCCACCGACGCATGGGGCCGATAACCTAGATGTTAGGCCCCTTAAACAACAATTAATTATTATCTCATCATCACCGTGTAAAACACCGTGTCCTGCTGCGTGAAGAAATTCGTAACCGCCTGCTGCACATCCTCGTCCGACAGGAGTGGTTGGCCCTTCAACACCCTTTTTTAAGGCGTGATAATCGCATGGGGTGAGATCAGGACTATATGGCGGGCACTCGAGTGTCTCCCACATGAGTTGGCGTACCTTTTGTGTTGCGACCTTTGCAGTATGGGGACAAGCGTTATTATGAAGCAGCAGCAGCCCTTGTCGCTGTTTTCCCGTACGTTTCGCCTTATTTCTTTCTATCTTTCTTTCTTTCTTTCTTTCTTTCTTTCTTTCTTTCTTTATTTATTTATTTATTTATTTATTTATTTATTTATTTATTTAGCGTATTGAATTTGGTGCCGGGAGTGTTCGATGACATGTTCGGCTCGCCAGAGGCATTAGCGGTTTCAAGAGGACACCCATGGGGTGAGCTACAGGTTCCGTTCAATTTCAAGTAGCTCCAACGTTTCGCTACCAGATGTCACTGACATCTAGTGGTGAACGTTGGAACTTTGACTGAGCGTTTCAACGAAATATTACCTAGAAATTTAGCTTCACACAATTTTAGTTAGAGGAAGGATCTCTTGCATGCCATAAATCCATGACATGGGACCACCGGCTTTACTTCCCCTCCCAAGGAAGGCATACTGAAGGATTTTAACACTCTTAAAAAATCCGACGTCTTCGCCCGGGTTTGAACCCGCGATCTTGGACACAGCAGTTTAGCATGCTACCGACTACGCCACCTTAATTGCACGCCGTAATTTCTTCGTGTTGCGCAGTACCATACCCCAGTGATGGAGACACTAGGTTCCTTGAAATCATTATGCAATGTGTCCGGGATTTAAAATACAAGGTGAGTATCACCTTTCCAGCGGCCGGTTGGCTTCTTGGGACGCGGGAACGATGGATGACACCACTGTATCGTCGACGCTTTCGATTCCTGTTCCCAGTGGTGGCATAAACTTTCTTCGTCTGCAACATTGCTCTCCAGAAACGTGTTGCTTTCAACATTAAAACGCATCACGTGCAGCAGGCGAACAGCCATCCGCCATTCAACGCCCGAGGTATACACTGGCTGCAGACCTTCTGGTAGTTCTGAAACGGAAACATTTTGATCACGCCTTATAAATTGTAATAAGGATTACATTGTGTTGACCGGCTGGAATGTTGTAATATAAATTGTCAATAAGGCAACACTGACAAATGGTTTCAAAACTACCTATATCAAAAACCCTGCGCGGATGCGGATACCCGCGGATAAACCCGCGAATATCCCCAACATTTTTAGCCTATTTTCATTTTTGAAAAAAAAAAAAAAAAAGGCTTATGAGATCACCTTTTGTCCGTGTGTCTGTGTGTGTGTGTGTGTGTGTCCCTAATAACTTCTAAACGGCTGGAGCGATTTCAATGAAACTCGGAAGTTCAAAGCACCATTCTGGATGACCTTCACCGTGCCCTTAAAATGTTATTGTCTCTCACCAATCCAACATGGCGGCTGTGCGAAATTTCCCACCAGCATTCAGTATCTCCGAAACTATTACCGATATCACCCTGAAATTGCGTACGGTGATAAAGGGTACTACTAGAAGTTTGCCTATGAGACTTTCAAAAACGTGGTAACTACAAAACCAACATGGCGGCCAAGCGAAGTTGAGACTTTTAAATAGACTTTTCTCGTGATTTAAGCATCCAAACGTAATGAAACTTGGTACAGCAAATGTTTATACACATTGTAATGCACTGGTGTCTAATTTAGTTCAATTGTTTACATAACCTCAAAATGGCGGCTGTGCGATATATTTCACTGGCATTCCATATCTCCGAAACTATTACAGATATTACCCCGAAATTTTGTACGCTAATAAAGGGCACTGGTACACGTTTATCTATGTAACTTTCATAAACCTGCAAAGTAAAAAACGAACATGGCGGGCAAGCGAATTTGAAACATTTTAATAGACTTTTCTTGTGATTTAACTCTCTGAGCGCAGTGAAATGTGGTACAGTAAATAATTATACATATTGTAATACACTGCCATCTAATTTAGTCCAATTGTTTACATAACCTCAAGATGGCGGCTGTGCGAAATTTTAAAATTAAGTTTCTATTTCTTGAGTCGTAATCATGCGATCTAAGTGAAAGTTTGAGTAATGAACCTACGCAATAATTTCCCTTTAATGGTACATAACTCTATGGCCTCTACATATAGCAATCCAAAATGGCGAGCATCGGAAATATTTAGACGGTTCTCAATATCTACGAATCTTTTACAGCAATCAAGCTGATTTTTTTATGTTCATGGAAGCTATAAACATAAGTCCATCTATAGGACTTTCAATAACCTGGTGAGCACAAATCAAACATGGCGGCGACGCGATGTATAAATATTTAAATGGACGTTTCTCGCAATTTAACTATCCGAGTGCAATGAAACTTTGCACGTTATATGCTGATACAAATGTTAATCCACTGACATCTATTTTATTTCAATTGTTTCCATAACCACAAGATGGCAGCTGTGTGAAATTTTAAAATCTCTTGTTTACTTCTTGTGTTCTACTCATGCGATTGAAGTCTGAATACCACACGAACAAAATAATCTTCACGTAACAGTACATAAAATCCAACCTGGCGACCATCTGAAATATTTAGACGGTTCACAATATCTAGGAATCTATCTCAACCTTCAAACTTAAATTTTGTATGTTGATAGAGGCAATTAACATGAGTAGGATATATGAAAATAAGCTGTATAGTTCTTCACGGAACTATTTGTTCACCATGCGGATATAGTTTGCATGGCTGTGTGGATAGCGGATAAGCTGTGGATAATATTTAAAAAAATTGCGGATAGTTTTTAGAATACAATCCAAACTTGTTTAATAACATTATTAGGACTCAGATAATTATGACATACTGTATCATATTTTTCCGTTGTTTTTCTTTCATGACAAATGTAAGATGATGGTTTAAGCTAATCTCATTCAAATTATGTCATTAAGTATAATTAACACTCCGAACAGGAAAGGGTTGCAATTCTGGCAGTATAACATTCATTTTAAACATAACACATGGCATACAAAGCCTAAGGGAACGACTTTTCCCTCAAATGTCTAAATGTGCTGTTTTAGTAATTTATGCTTCATATAATTAAAAATATTATAGTAATGCCAGTAGATTCGGACAACGAACACGCAAATGCGGGGCGGATGCGGATAACAGTCGTGCGGATGTGGGGCGGAGGCGGATCACGTTTTGTTTATCCGCGCAGGGCTCTACTTATAGCTACTGTACGTTAGTAGTGTAATGGGTTATGATAACTTATTGCCCCTAGTTGAAGCAGCCATTTGTATTGGGTTATGTTAAATTGAAACTGATTATATGCAAAGCACTCCACTGTTGGGCGTTATTTGTAATGGTTTAATGAACTTGATTACTGTTGATATGCAAAGGTTAATAATTAAATAGTCGCCCACTTTTGGGAGATCAAAATGAAACATTTAATTGTGCATTATTTTAATGTCTTTGTCCTGTTGTCAGCATCTCTAAAAAAGTACATAAAGTGTAGTATTATATGTAGCCAGGGCGGCAGATCATTCATATATCATGATCAAAATAATATATTAAACCTCGGTTAAACAGAGGTAGAGCAGCGAAATTCCTTTCTCCAACCGTAGTGAAACATTACGTAATCTAACCTTACGATAATTAGTTCAGGAGTGTGGTGTTGCCTTATAGTAATTTCTAGCTACTAAAGGAAACCAGTCAAACATTTGAATTTAAAAATGAATTTAATATATAAAAACAACAAGTGAAAAAAAAACTTATGATAATAATAATAATAAATTTAAATTAAAGAATCTACTGAATTTACTTGTATTATGGGACTTGATTGGAAATTGTAGTATACTGAGTTAATTGAATAAAATGTCTTGAATTTAATAAGCATGAGAGCCTCCCGATTTGACTGGAGTAAAACTGTTGATATAGCTCACCGCATTGAAGATCATTGTAGATGGATTGTTGCGTAGAGAGTTCATGATGGCCCTGATCTTCCTCAACGTAATGAATTTATATGTGGATGACGGAATAAAATCCATAAATCATCCCTGTGACAATAGCCTCGTACACAACCATGACACAGTCTGATGAGACTGTCTTATTAAATTCACATACTTAAATAGTCAACTGTATAATTTAGCACTGCGTTACAGGTGAATGTTAATTTCCAACTCCATCTCGCTTCACGTTCCACTCTTCTGCCTGTACGTCCAGCTCCAATCAGTCTCCTGCCAGCCATTCAATAATAATAATCATCCAGCTGGGCGCCGTCATATATATATATATCGTTCCCAGGTAGGGCACGCGCCCACCCCCCACTTCTGAAGTCACTAGGCAATTTGCACGCCTTTCACATATCAATCATGACAATACTTCTTTGTAACATTTCTCGGGAGGTCCACCCCACCTTTTGTATAATGTTGCAAAGGACTGCTGGCCTACCGTACTCTCCTCGTACACAAGCCCCATTACCTTGCCTGCCAGGTATTGTTAATGGCGAATCTCCACAAAGAATCCATTCCTAGTATGATTTGTTTACTGGTATAATTCTTGAAGTGAAAGACATTAGTGTCTATTCATGTCATTACCAAGAAGCAGTAGATAAGCCGGCCTTCCGCGAATAACCCTCTTTCTTCCACTTGTACGTATTTTATTCAGAAATAGTATTCAGTCAAGCGTCTAACTTATTTCAAATATAATGTGTATAGCTACAAGTCCTTTCAATTGCCATAATATTCTACATTACCGCATAATAATAGATATAAACATATTAGTTAACATAATAACTAATAAAAGGTAAAATGTAAAATTAAAAAATATTGATAAAAATAATAATAATAATAATAATATTAATAATAATAATAATAATAATAATCATAATAATAATAAAATATATAAAATTATTTCATTTTGGTCACAAATTGGGACCATTACAATTCGCCCCAGAGAATTATGGTATATGTCAACAATCATATCGCCATACTTCTCTTCAACACTTGTACAAATATGAAATATTATACCCTTCAAAAATTACAAACATCGACAATATTATACCCTTCAAAGCAATTACCAACATCAAAAAATTATACCCTTCAAGTTTTACATTTTTTTAAAATTCATCATTCCAGTCTTTCACTGTTCATAATGTCTCTTTCTTTCTTCTTTACATAATTAAAGCGACCTGTAAACAATGTACATCAAAATACCCTTCACTTTTATATTCTTGTTTTGGACATAAGTCATCGTTGCACTTACTGTATGTATATTTGGGTGGCATACACCTTTGCTTTATATCTTGAGGACGTAGAATTCAATTTTCAGCCTGGTTCCGGACTGAATACACTATGGATAGTTTGTGGGACTGCCAACTGATCAATTCACTTAATCACTTCACAACACTTGGTATGTGATGGGAATAACCAGATCTACTCCAGTCTCTCAGGAATTATATGTATCTAGTAACACAGGCATATTATAGAAAAAATGATACTTTATTAGCTTATATTACTTAAGGCAACATCGTTCAGTGTAAATGCAGTGCGCTAATTTACCCCACATATATAGTATATAAATATATATATATCTCACACTCAAATACCCAAGCCTATAGCCGACACAATATTCTTTATATTTCCTCTGTGCTCTCCAAGACACACAATATCATATGTTGGTGCAACACCTCGCCATCACCCTCTCGTTCAGACCACAATCATTCACTTAATATTAAGCGACTTTCCTTACTTACCATCAGTTATACTTCTATTACTCATGATACATATTTCCTTAAGGATCTCACATTGTAAGTACCGTATAATCGTTTTCCTGCATCTTCTGATTATTCACCTTTTTGACCTTAGTTACACTCCTTATTTCTCACAATTACAGTCCATTCTACTCAAGATCCCCTTATTTCTCACAATTACACTTCTTTCTACTCAAGATTACCTTTCTTTCGCGGAATCCGTATTCACTCACTTTATTTCTCAAAATTACACTTCTTTCTACTCAAGATTACCTTTATTTCGCGGAATCCGTATTCACTCACTTTATTTCTCAAAATTACACTTCTTTCTACTCAAGATTACTTTTCTTTCGCGGAATCCGTATGACCAATAAAATTTAATTTCTCCACTACAAAAAAATGACTTACCATTAAATCCTTGCATTATCATCCTAGCTACTGAAATATTAACTATTCACAAAAATCTGCCTAATTAAATTACGGGAATCAAAATATAGCTTTACTTTCCTTTCTGACTTGGGAACTACCCTTAACGAATTAATATATGGGCTAATATAGGGTTCTATAATTTTATCCTGCAACATGCTTTCAATCTGACTTCTCACAGCTTCCTGAAATTTGTAAGGCACGGGGTAGCGATGACCTACAAAAATACTGCGATCATGTACATTTAATGAATGTTCGTAGTAATTAGCTACTCCAATACGGTTCTCAAATATATACTAGTTCTCTTACAACACCTTCAACAATCGATCCACACGATCACACTCTAACGCACTCTGTAATGCAGCCTCGCGCAAGGAATCCTCTAGATAATCCTTCGTCATCATACTGCCTAAAAATGTAAAAAAACATTGTTCCCTCTCAAGAGATACCCCAACAATCTCACCACTAACCTCACTACAAATATCGACTCCTTTAGTCGTTAATACCTCCTCAAGCGTACATATATTCTTAGAACCACCATATAACTTACTTCAATTATTAAATGACATGATCACATCTCCACCCATTCATCTGAATTTGACTCTACCCTCCTTATAACTTAGCTGGACAGAATGTTGCGACATCCACTCAGAACCCCTAATTAATGAATATACCAGATTTGGAATCAATAAACATACCTGTGTTCCAATCTTACCTTCCTTTAAAATTTCTACAACCACTTGTTTAGAAATTATGTGGGATATCTTTCCCGCCGCAGTTAACACAACAGTAGTTCTAATTGGAATTTCCTCAATGTTAATACCATGTTCCTTCCTATTATTATAAAATGCTGCACTGATGCAAGAAACCTGACAGCCACTATCAAAAAGTGTATCAATACACGCCCCTAACACATGTAATTTTAAGACTGAGTTAAAATTAATAACGGTTGGTTCTTTAGATACCTCTATAAATTCACTTAACAAATCATTACGGATGTTTAGGTCATACGGTTCGCTCAAAATGGTAATACCGACTTACATAACTACTCTATCGGGCATTCTTAAGTTTTTATCACCTTCTTCTTCGCTTCTATACTTATTTATAGTTACACTTTCCTCTTTCCTCATTACAACACTTTCTTCCTCCTCCGTATTATATTTATTAATAGTAACACTGTGTTTCACATCTTCGCCTATCACCTCCCCTTTTCTATCTACTATGGAACGCCACTGCACCTGATAATCTTTCTCTCTCTCTCTTTCATCCCATTTTCCCTTTCCTCTATCAACTTAATCCTTTTCTCTTTCATTTTACTTCTAAAAGTTCTTCCTGCATACCTTCCCTTCATTTCTACACTATCTCTCTCCACCATTTCCTCTAAAATCGTGCTTTGCTTGAGCTTTTTCTTCCTATTCTTGAGATTCCTTATCTCAGTCTTCTGCTTTTCTTGTTCAATAATTATGTCTCTGACTATGACTTAACGCACGCTTCCTTATCTCTGTTAATTTCTTATTATCTTCCTCTATACAGGCTTTGAATTCTTCCCTGGTCTGCCTAATCTCTTCATATATGATTTTCTGCATTTCTATTTCTTGAGTGTTTAATACTTTATTTATTTTACCTACTTCCGCTCTTTCTTTCAAATTATTCTCTTTTTCTATTAATTCAAATCTTAATATCTTCTGTTTCTCCTTTTTCTTGCCACGTTCTAAAATCTCTTCTTCTGGTGTCCTGCTTTCACCTATCATCTTTGCTACCTCCACTGACTGCTCTCCCTCATCTAAGCTACTTTCACCTATGTCTGTCCTACTTTCATCTACACTCGTCTCTAAATACTGCACATCTACTTCACAATCCTCTACCGTCTCTACCAACTCTACTATGTTTTCTCCTACTATCTTCGGTAACTGCTCTTCCTCAACTAAGCTAATTTCACCTATGTCTGTCCTAGTTTCACCTGCACTCGTCTCTAAATACTGCACATCTACTTCACAATCCTCTATCGTCTCTATCAACTCTACTATGCTTTCTCCTACTATCTTCGCTAACTGCTCTTCCTCATCTAGGCTAATTTTACCTATGTCTGTCCTAGTTTCACCTAGACTCGTCTCTAAATACTGCACATCTACTTCACAATCCTCTATCGTCTCTATCAACTCTACTGTGCTTTCTCCTACTATCTTCGCTAACTGCTCTTCATCATCTAAGCTGCTTTCACCTATGTCTGTCATACATTCACCTACACTCGTCTCTAAATACTGCACATCTACTTCACAATCCTATACCGTCTCTACCAACTCTACTATGCTTTCTCCTACTATCTTCGCTAATTGCTCTTTCTCATCTAAGCTAATTTCACCTATGTCTGTCCTAGTTTCTCCTACACTCGTCTCTAAATACTGCACATCTACTTCACAATCCTCTATCGTCTCTATCAACTTCACTATGCTTTCTCCTACTATCTTCGCAAACTGCTCTTCCTCATCTAAGCTAATTTCACCTATGTCTGTCCTAGTTTCACCTACACTCGTCTCTAAATACTGCACATCTACTTCACAATCCTCTATCGTCTCTATCAACTCTACTATGCTTTCTCCTACTATCTTCGCTAACTGCTCTTTCTCATCTGAGCTACTTTCACCTACTCTCCTCTTCTCCTCATACTATATTTCACTTTCACTTACACTTATCTCTAAATACTGCACATCTATTTCATTTTCACCTATCGTCTCCCCTATTTCTATTCTGTTTTCACCTCCAGCCACCTCTGATTCCAATCTGCTTTCACCTAGAATATCTTCTACCTCTCCCATCCACTCCAGATAATCCCTTTTCATTTTTCGATGTCTCTCATCCATGTATCTTATTATCTCCCTACTGCGATTCTGCAATTCCATACTTAAGTTTTTTTCACCTACGTCTTCCTCCAATCTACTTTCAACTATTTTCCCTTGTGCGACTAACCGCCTTCTGATTTCATTTTCCTCTACTTGAGCTATCCAGAGCATTAAGTTAACGCTTTCTTTAGGATACAATGAACGAGACTCCTCCCCACTCATACCTACGATCGCCCTAAATTTCTCGTCCGAAATCATTTTGCAATATACTTAATGTAATTACCCTCCAAATTTCACTTCACTTTCCCCCAAAATCAATCACTAATAATACACTAATTCACTTCACTTTCCCTCAAAATCACTGACAATTTGCACTGGCTTTACACTCACTCTTTCCGTAAATATAGTTAGGTTTTCGTGCCGCACAGTTGGGGGCCATTTGTAATGGGCTATGTTAAATTGAATTGTAACTGATTATATGCAAAGCGCTCCACTGTTGGGCGTTATCTGGAATGGTTTAAAGTTAAATTGAATAATGTTAATAAGAAAAGCGCTCCACTGTTCGACGTTATTTGTAAAGCTTTAAAGAACTTGATTACTGTTAATATGCAAATGTTAATAATTAAATAGTCGCCCACTTTTGGGTGATCAAAATGAAACATTTAATTGTGTATTATTTTAATGTCTTTGTCCTGTTGTCAGCATCTCTAAAAAAGTACATAATGTGTAGTATTATATGTAGCCAGGGCGGCAGATCATTCATATATCATGATCAAAATAATATATTAAACCTCGGTTAAACAGAGGTAGAGCAGAGAAATTCCTTTCTCCAGCCGTAGTGAAATATTACGTAATCTAACCTTACGATAATTAGTTCAGGAGTGTGGTGTTGCCTTATAGTAATTTCTAGCTACTAAAGGAAACCAGTCAAACATTTGAATTTAAAAATGAATTTAATATATAAAAACAACAAGTGCAAAAAAAATATCTTATGATAATAATAACAATAAATTTAAATTAAAGAATCTACTAAATTTACTTGTATTATGGGACTTGATTGGAAATTGTAGTATACTGAGTTAATTGAATAAAATGTCTTGAATTTAATAAGCATGAGAGCCTCCCGATTTGACTGGAGTAAAACTGTTTATATAGCTCACCGCATTGAAGATCATTGTAGATGGATTGTTGCGTAGAGAGTTCATGATGGCCCTGATCTTCCTCAACGTAATGAATTTAAATGTGGATGACGGAATAAAATCCATAAATCATCCCTGTGACAATAGCCTCGTACACAACCATGACACAGTCTGATGAGACTGAATGTCTTATCAAATTCACATACTTAAATAGTCAACTGTATAATTTAGCACTGCGTTACAGATGAATGTTAATTTCCAACTCCATCTCGCTACACGTTCCACTCTTCTGCCTGTACGTCCAGCTCCAATCAGTCTCCTGCCAGCCATTCAATAATAATAATCATCCAGCTGGGCGGCCGTCATATATATATATCGTTCCCAGGTAGGGCACGCGCCCACCCCCCACTTCTGAAGTCACTAGGCAATTTGCACGCCTTTCACATATGAATCATGACAATACTTCTTTGTAACATTTCTCGGGAGGTCCAACCCACCTTTTGTATATTGTTGCAAAGGACTGCTGGCCTACCGTTCTCCCCTCGTACACAAGTCCCATTACCTTGCCTGCCAGGTATTGTTAATGGCGAATCTCCACAAAGAATCCATTCCTAGTATGATTTGTTTACTGGTATAATTCTTGAAGTGAAAGACATTAGTGTCTATTCATGTCGTTACCAAGAAGCAGTAGATAAGCCGGCCTTCCGCGAATAACCCTCTTTCTTCCACTTGTATGTATTTTCTTCAGAAATAGTATTCAGTCAAGCGTCTAACTTATTTCAAATATAATGTGTATAGCTACAGGTCCTTTCAATTGCCATAATATTCTACATTACCGCATAATAATAGATATAAACATATTAGTTAACATAATAACTAATAAAAGGTAAAATGTAAAATTAAAAAATATCGATGATAATAATAATAATAATAATAATAATAATAATAAAATATATAAAATTATTTCATTCTGGTCACAAATTGGGACCATTACAGTAGTTCAGGGGTTCTCAAACTTTTTCTGTCATGGCCCCCTTCTGAAACATGAAATATCTATAGCCCACCTATCGTTCTTGCTCTTTCTTAGGACTGAATATTTGCGATGGAGGGCAAACACTATCACTTTCATGGAGTGTATTTTTACCACTGCCGCTTATCCATGGGCAATGGCGTTACCTTTATAAGTTTATTGTAAATCGGGCTAACCACGTCCACTGAACCCGCACTGTAATTCACTTGTTCCATCACTGTATTTGAACTGACTGCAAAGGCCTGGCTGTGTTCGAGTCGACAATGGCAAAAATAGTTGGTTGGTTCCTCAGTTTAGGGGCTTCGACAACGCGGTCATGTAGCCCCGTGTACTTTGGGTGTGTGTAAAACCTGTCTGATAACCGGTGTTATTTGTGATGACTGTATTAGTGTGTGTCAACTGTTTTTTATTCAAGTAAGGATTGCAGATATTCAATTTTCAAGTAGTTCCTACTTTTTCTACCAAACGCCACTGTCAACGATAACTAGTTCTGAACTGGGTTGCTAGATGCCACCGCAGTCGGCTCCTGGCGACAAATGTAAGAACCTAAGATCGTTAGTCAAATGTAACCTATAATTTAGCTACACACAAGTTTAATTAGTGGAAGGTTCTTTTACACGCCATAAATCTATGGCATGGGACCACCGGCTTTACTTCCCGTGCGAAGGAAGGCATACTGACAAGTTTATTAGTAAGGCAGAGATATTGATGCCGTAAAAAGTATTTAAAAAAATGTAATTGAAATTTTCAAAAATGTTGTTGTTTGAGTCTTCAGTCTTTTGACTGGTTTGATGCAGCTCTCCATGCCTGCCTGTCCTGAGCTAATCGTTTCATCTCTACATAGCTACCACACCCTACATCCGAGGCAATCTGTTAAACGTATTCTAACCTTGGTCTACCCCTACAATTCTTGTCCTCGACCCTTCCTTCCATAACTATGCTTGCTATTCCTGGGTGTCTTAGTATGTGTCCTACTAACCTATCTCTTCTCTTCATTAGCAGTCGCCAGAAACATCTCTCCTCTCCCACTCGTCTTAATACCTCTTCATTTGTAACCCAATCTACCCATCTGATCTTCATCATTCTCCTGTAACACCACATTTCAAATGCTTCAATTCTCCTCTTTTCTGCTGCACCAATAGTCCAAGTTTCACTTCCATAGAGCGCCACGCTCCAGACAAAGGCTTTCAAAAATGACTTCCTAATACCTAAATCTATATTCGATGTCAACAGATTCCTTTTTTGTAGAAATGCTTTCCTTGCCTGAGCCAACCTACTTTTTATATCCTCTTTGCTTCGTCAATCACTGGTTATTCTGCTTCCAAATTAACAGACTGTAATAAATTACCTAAAAATTCGAAAAATGCACTATAAAATGGAGAAAATGGAGACAAGAATATACACCTCATCCCCTTTCTACCCCACCTCAGCTGACCTTGGTCAACAGAGCAGGTAACATTCTATTCCGCTAATAACTGGTTTGCGACGAAAGCAAGAGCATCTGTATTCCTACGGTACCGTTCTTCTGCATCCAAGATATATATTTTTGCACTAATAGCAATACCGAAATATTTTATTTCAATATTTTTAATTATCTTGTATCAGCTACTAGCTCCTTCTCAACTCTGAGAGACGTAACTCCCTCATATAAAGCTGTGACATGACTCTTTTGAAAAAAAAAAAAAAGAAAAAAAAAGAAAAAAAAAACTTTAAAAGGCCGATTTCTCTAAAATATGACCAAAAAAATCTTCCAACTTTATAAAATGCTCTTAAAATGGAAAAATAGCAAATAATGCAAACATATGCAAAATAAAAATAACATATTTGAAGACGGGCCCGTCCAGAGTTTCTATGTACTTCAGCATTGTTTTAGACAACTCGGTAGAAAGATGACATGTCATCAACATCCGGGCCCTATTTATTAGTCTTGAATGGTCGTGGGAGTCTCCTGCCTATAATAGGTTCATGGATATGAGGAAAACAATATTTGTTACAGAATATGGAATATAAATATTTCAAACAGAGCAAGCCCCCCTCCCCTCTCTCCCTTCCACCACTTTGAGGACCTCTGCATTAGTTCAGGGAGTTGTGTGGTTTCTGTTAAGTTGTTTGTCACATTTCCATGATAGTTTGTTTCTCGCTGATAGCACAAATGGTTTAGCACTGCCTATGAACTGTGCAAGTTAACTGCATTGGGAACTCTAGTTACGAGTTATGCGACCTAGTGGGGTATCCCAGAAGTTAGAATGTACGAGGCAGTCTTCGACCAAGCGGTGTTATGTCATTTACGAAGACTACTGGGAGTATAGTTAACGTGCCCCACACAACTTATCTGAGTCTTGCGTCTAAATGTTGGTGAATAGATATAAATAAGTGAAGACAGTGAGAACATGCTGTATTTTGGTAAAGCACGAACGTTGATCCATAACCCACAAATACAAAGAAGGACAGGGTCGCTAGTTAAGAACTAAATAGTCGGTGGTACGAGTAGGATTGTCGTCATTCTCTCCCCAAACTCGCAGATGTTTTCTCATGTACATTATGGTATAAAGCGTCCGTTTGATTAATACCATGCATGTAGAAAGTTTAGGGACAGGTCTACATTTGCATTAAACGAATTCGCATTTGTCTCTGAAATAACAGCATTTCAATCAATGTTTACACTATATTAGGTGTCTTAATTATGAGGTTTCAGTTAAAATTGTCAATGCTCTAGTTTATTTTGGAGATGGTTGTTTTTTCGTTTTGAAAATAGGCTAAAAATAATACTGTTTTCCCGATTTTTTCAAAAACTACTACTTCTACAGATATGAAACGTTTACTGCAGCTTTGTTTATATAACTTCCGTGAAATACTATCAGAACAAGAACATTTTTTCGAAAACAAATATTGTTTAAAATTTAATCTTTAAATCTAAATGCTTTTGTGAGGATACCAATTTTATTAATGATCTAACTTCAACGTAAATATACCGTTAGGAATGATGTTGTTATTCTTATTTTAGAATTTACTTAGGATATGTTTTTTGCCGTTCATGAAGCTGAAGATGACACCCATCGAAGGGCCGAAACATGTACAGTACTTCTAATTGAATATAATGTTTCATGAATTCAAATGATAGGCGTCATATTTATTAACAATACATATTTCAGTTTGTTTGTACTGCGTAAGTGCCTATTTATATTTTACGCTATGCGGGTTGCATACGATTAAATACATCGAATCTTGATATCTTGAATCGTTAGAGGGTGTCAGAATAAATTCGACTCTTCGAAAAATCGTGTTATGGTGATCCGTAAGAAAAAATGTAAAATTGTGTGATATACCAGGTAGTCGAAATATAGTATATTGCTTGTTGGCTTACAACATATAGTTATCTAAATACCAGTATATGTATTAAAATGGATGTTCGTAATGAAGAAAGCTTCATTTCATTGACGATGCAAGCTGCATATCTAAATATAGAAGTTCGATACTGTTGATTCAACTACAGTAATCGGTGGAATGAGACAAGTTGCACTGCAAAAGTACGTAAATGTTAAAGATAAACTTCAAGATATTGAAAAATTCGAAGTAAAGAGAAAAAAAACATTTCAAAATTATAGTTTGTTCGGGAAACAATCATTACTTCGAGTTATCGAAAAATAGGGTAATGGAGATGTGATATATGACGGTTAGACTGTAAACATTCGGTTCCATACAATGCCACTGGTCTATTGATGGCTTAATAAATTTTAGATTTCAGGTACATTGGCACCCTCCGATCGTAAAGGACTCCTGTAACTTGGCGCCACTTCATCCAGGCAGCGTTGATACTGCTTCGAACATCTGGGAGCGTGTCACCATCCGATTGGAGAAATGACCCCAGATATTTAAATTGAGATGTTTTGGGAATCGAAACGCCGTCGATGTTAATTGCTTTGTACCCCACACTCAAGATACTCTGTCTTCATGACGTTAAGTCGCTGGCCATATCTGTCCAAGGAGTCTTTCCAACGTTGGACTAATAATAATAATAATAATAACTAGCAAACCCGTGCGAGAACTCCCGCATAATGGGTAGTGTGCGCCCCATGTGTACAGACTACCCACCTGTCACTAGTGCTATGCGAGCTGTATGCGACACAGTTCTGCCAGGGGCTATCGTCCTGTTTATTTGTTTAAAAGCACTTTATAAACAAATAAATATATTTCCGTTGACTTTTCAAGAAATGCAAGATTTTTCCTGTACTATTGAGACGATTTGGAAGATTTTGGTATAAACCACACCTTCTAACTCCCTCTGGTTTAGGAGCTTGAGTTTTGTGAAACATACACCTTAGCGTATTATATAATAAGCTAATAATAATAATAATATGGTATTTGAAGCCATTTTCAGTGTTGCCTTAGTAATCGAAATTTAGTGTAGGAAGTAGGAGACTTCTGTTACTTAAGAAGCAAAATAACCAGTGATGGACGTAGCAAAAGGGATATAAAAAGTAGATTAGCTCAGGCAAGAAAAGCATTTCTACAGAAGAGGAATCTGTTGACATCGAATATAGATTTAGGTGTTAGGAAGTCATTTTTGAAGGCCTTTGTCTGGAGCATGGCGCTCTATGGAAGTGAAACAAGAACTATTGGTGCAGCAGAAAAGAGGAGAATTGAAGCATTTGAAATGTGGTGTTACAGGAGAATCATGAAGATCAGATGGGTAGATAGGGTTACAAACGAAGAGGTATTTAGACTAGTGGGAGAGGAGAGATGTTTCTAGCGACTGCTAATGAAGAGAAGAGATAGGTTGGTAGGACACATATTAAGACACCCAGGAATAGCAAAATTAGTTATGGAAGGAGGGGTCGAGGACAAGAACTGTTGGGGTAGACCAAGGTTAGAAAATGTTAAACAGATTGTCTCGGACGTAGGGTGTGGTAACTATGTAGAGATGAAACGATTAGCTCAGGACAGGCAGACATGGAGAGCTGCATCAAACCAGTCAAAAGACTGAAGACTCAAACAACAAAAACAACAACAGTGTTTTTCAGTCGGTCAACACAATTGTACCCAATTGTAATGAGTGGTTTCCTAATCCTGAAAAAAAAAATGCATGAGATTGTTTATTATTTATTTATTTAATGTATTTATTAACCTCATGTAATTTTTTTCATTATTAGGGAACCACCTATTACAATTGGGTACAATCGTGTTGACGGCTGAAAAAAAAATCGATAGTAATAATAATTTACGTTAATTTCATTTTTTTGTGCAGTATTGTTGTAGAGGAAAGTAGCCCTTGTTGACTCCGTATCCACGTATGACTGGGACACATGACCATTCTTAAAGTAAAGCGTGAGAGGTGACGATAACTCGAGCCCAGTCAGTAATGCTGTTTCCAACGTTACTTGCCGTGAAGCAGACATTCAATCCACAAACTCATGGTGATTTGAGATAGGTCTGATTTGTTTGAAGAAGACGACATTGACGGTGATGGATTGGGGGTAAACAAAATTCACTTCTCTGCTAGATTGATGTCTCTTGAAATCGTAGCCTATAGGTAAATTCACTGAAGCCGATGGCTATACAGCAGGAAGTCCGTTCCATCTAGCACCAATAACTGGTTTTGTCATAGTCCTCTAGCCGACTCATCTGCAGTGTTAAGTATGATGATTCTTCCGCGAATACCTTTCTAGAGCCTCATCCTTAAATACCATCGGAATGATGGCGACTCGCGGACATGTTTGCCAGATGGCAAGAAAAGCGTTTATTACTAGATTTCAACTCCAAATTAATTTAGACTATCCATAGAGAGGACGAAATTATACGCCTTTGAGTTGTTGTTGCTTCATTTGAAGGACTTGGACATCGTGGTCATTTAGCCTCGTGTACTTGGGTGTGTGTAGCATTTGTCTTACAACCTGAGTTATTGTGATGACTGTATTCGTGTGTGTATTTATAATTCATGTAAGGATTCGGAAGGAGGCGGCTGGGGTCTAAGTTAGAAACCATCCCTGCATTTGCCTGGAGTAGAAGTGGGAAACCACGGAAAACCACTTCCAGGATGGCTGAGATGGGGATCAAATCCACCTCCTCTTAGTTTTGCCTAACGAAGCTGAGTGAACCCCGTTCCTGCTATCAGTTCAGAATTAAATTTCTTGGCAGGGCTGGGATTAGAACCCGGACCTCCGGGGCGACAGTCAAGAATGCTAGCCGCTACACCACGAGGTGATCTTTATGTCTTTGAATATGGACGCGAGACTTGCCGTGGTCATGGTGGATGCGCGCACAGTTATCTCATGTCCTCATTGATGGCTGTTGATTGTTGTTTTAGAGGGCGGAACAGTGAGGGTATCTGCCTCTCATCGCACTACAAGAACCATTTCACCCCAGCATGAATGCAGACCTTCTCACAGTAGACGGGCTGCTGAGACGTTTCCTTGTTATCCTTGGTTGAACTCCGCATCATGGGTTTTGAAGGCCAACGAGAAACCATATGCGCCACTCAGCCAGATCCAATGTCGAAGAGATGAGAGACTTCAAGCTCGATTGGTTACGTACACTTCAAATACAAATTGTAATCTTGTGTAGTTCGCGAACGAACTAGTTCGGAAGAGCGGATCCCACAGACGAACTACCGAACTATAGTGCGTCCCTACCTTAAAAGACAGTATGGAATTAAATGGTGGCGTAGTTGGTAGCATGTTGAACTTCTATGCCCAAGGCTGCGGGTTCAACCCCGCCGAAGTCGTCGGATTTTTAAGATCGTTAAAAATCCCTCAGTATGCCTTCCTTCGGAGGGGAAGTAAAGCCGGCGGTCCCATGTCATAGATTTATGGCACGCAAAAGAACATTCCACTAACTATAATTGCGCGAAGCTAAATTATAGCTTAGATTTCACTAACACTCTTAAGTTCCAACGTTCGTCGCCAGGAGCCGACTGCAGTGGCATCTAGTAAACAAGTTCAAAACTTGTTGTCGTTGACGGTAGCATTTGGTAGCAAAAGTAGGAATTATTTGAAAATTGAATGTCTGCAGTTCTCACCTGAATCACAGATAACACACACACTAATACAGCCATCACAATTAACACCGGTTATCAGACAGATTCTACACACACCCAAAGTACACGGGGCTACATGACCGCGTTGTCGCAGCCCCTAAACTGAGGAACTAACCAACGAATCTTACTCTTGAAGTAGTCTTTCCATAGAACGTTAAAAATAATTTTGAGTTTGCTCAGAATAATAATGAAACAATACCCTTAGTTATTAATGATGTGGTAATCAGTGAGATTTATTTTGAAGGTTTAACACTTACTTTAAAAACCCCTAGGGGCTCACAACTTGTGAGACATGTGTAGGTGACCACGGGACACCAGCTGAGTCCGGCATTGCTTCCACTCACTTGTGCCGGACCCCTCTCTGTTATCTTTCCTCTCGACTTCCCTTGGTCAACTCTTGTTCTTTGCCGACCCCGACGGTATTAGGGTATCCGAGGCCTAGGTAGTCTTTAACTTTCCCGCCTTAATTAGTCCTTGTCTCATCATTCCTGATCCCTCATTCCTCGAGGGGTCAGACCTCTTGTTTTCTTTTCATTGTGTCTCCTGCCTTCTGTTCAAGACGCTCAAGGAGGCAGGGTGTGTGTAGTCCCACCCCTTATGGTGCACCCTGGATTGTGCTACACCCTAAAGGGCTCACATCTGGTGAGTTCGGGAGTTAGTGACCCCGAGGGGTTCCTTAGCTGGGTCCGTTTTTTCTCCTTCCTCCATTGTCTTTGGAGCGGCCATTCGACATGCTTCCTGGTGTGGTTGAAGACTGTGGGGCACCCATTGGTCATACACTATCCGCAAGTGCAGTCGTTCCTTCATGATGGTGTGCACACTTCCGACGCTCAATCCGACCACTGTGTCTATGGCGTTCACTGTCACTCGGCGGTCCTGGATAATGAGTGCATCAACCAGCTGGACGTTTGTCATCGGTAGTGCAGGGGGGTGCCCCAGACCGGGCATCATCGGCTAACGACACACGTCCTTCCCTGAAGCGCTTGTGCCACGCCTTGACCCTTTCAAGGGACATGCAGTGTTCGCCATACACTTGTGACATTCGGCGATGAATGTCCGTTCCCCCTACTCCTTTTTTTGCTGTCAGAAACCGAACAACACCTCTTTTCTCTTCGTTTGACGCCTCCGTGTCACTGTTTGCAATGCGACTGGCAGCGTTGGACGATTGATGCATGCTGCTGCTCGCTTTGTATAGTCACGTGACGTGCACGCGTGCCCTATAGCGACGGGCTGTGACCTTCCACGCTCTTGCCGGAACCACACCTCGTTACACATGTCACAATTAGCCGATGTCGTCACCGGTTTGTGCATTCCAGCCTCGGGCTCGTTACTTTTTGAACGCACCTTATAGTTACGATTTGAATTTTGAAAATGTTAAACCTTGCTTGTAAGGTGTGTGTTTCCTTGGTAATGTACAGGGTGTAACTAAATATGTAGGAAAGCTCGGGGGATTCGATAGAGGACCTGACAACAAGCAAAACATGTCCTGTAAACATAATATGGGGTATTTGCTTCCGTTTCCGTGTTGCACGCATTGCTTGTGGTTTACATAACACAGACTGCTTCACTATGCAGGTTGGCTATTTGTGTTGATAAAGCGGTTGATTGGTTCCTTAGTTTAGGGGCTGCGACAACGTGGTCATGTAGCCCCGCGTACTTTGTGTGCGTGTGCAGAATTTGTCTGATAACCGGTTTTAATTATGATGGCTGTATTAGTGTGTGTTATCTGTGATTCAGACGATTCAGGACTGCAGACGATTAATTTTTTCAAGTAACTCCTACTTTTTCTACCAAATGCTACCGTCCACGACACCTAGGCTACTAAAATGCCATCGCAGTCAGCACCTGGCGGCGAACGTTGGAACTAATATAGTGTTATAAAACTAACCTACAAGTTTTAGCTTCCACAAGTGTAGTTAGTGAAAGGTTCGTTTTGATACCATAAATCTATGACATAGGACCGCTGGCTTTATTTCTCCTCTGAATGAAGGCATACTGTACGTAACTACTTACAGTTCTCTACAGAGGTGCTCATAATGGCTACCATGAGCTGTAATGCAGGCGTCTATGCACCGCATCATGGACTTTCTCACACGCTCCCATATTCCCGGCGTCTGTAGTATCTGCTGACATCCTTGCTCTAGCACGTAGTATGTCCACCGTATGAGTAGGTGTGGCATACACAATGACCATTAAATAACCCCATAAGTGGAAGTCTAATGGGTTGAGATCAGGAGAACGAACAGGCCATGGAGTCGGTCCCTGACGCCCTACCCATTTGTTTGGGAATGCACACACACTTGAATAGCGACGAAACGAACAAGTGGCCTGTGTGCCCTCCACAAATGTCCAACTAGCATCGTGCCGCCGTCTGTGTTATGCACACCACAAACAATGATTGTAACACGGCAACGAACACACGAACACCATGTGTTTTCAGGACATGTTTTGCTTTTTGTCAGGTGCTCTATCGAATCCCCCGAGCTTTCCTACATATTTAGTTACACCCTGTATAATTGTTGTGCAAGATCTATGACAGGTGCGGTTATGATATTAATAGTACATTACGCAACGAGCCTTTAATGGCAATAATTAAGACAATATGTTTATGTTCGACCATGGCGAAATGTAAATATTATATGTCAGAAAACTGTACTATAATGAGGCTCATTATAGTACAAGTTTTCATTATGGGACAGTTTCTCCCACCAATCAGAGCTCAAGAAACAGTTGTTTGACCAAGTAGGTAAGGATAGCATTGCACTTGCGCTGAGTTCCAAGGCCTTCTAATTTAAATTTCACTGCTTGGCCTAGTGTCATAGTGGGATAATCGAGGAGGCCATGGTCAAATACAAGGTATTCTCTGCGTCCCATGCACTCTGTTCAGTACATAAAACTGGCGAAATCTCCACGGATATTTATGAATATTTATGTTCGAACATAAAATAGTTATAATAATTATCGTCGAACTTAAACAGTCGTATGCAACTCGCCTATAATGGTAATTAAAACACTCTTATGGAAATTATAAAACTCGCATACGCTCGTTTTATAAACATACTCGTGTCTTAATTATTGCCATTATAGGCTCGTTGCATAATGTACTAATATAATTTCCATACGAGTGTCTTCATTACCATTATAGGCGAGTTGCATACGACTGTTTATGTTCGACGATAACTATATCTGTTTAATGTTCGAATATAAATATTCATAAATATCTGTCGAGATCCCGCCTGTTTTATGTACTTAAAGAACGCATGGGACGCAGAGAGTACCTTGTATCTGACCATGGCCTCCTCGATTACTCCACTATGACACTAGCCACGCAGTGATATTTAAATTAGAAGGCCGTGGAAGTCAGCGCAGGTGCAATGCTATCCTTACCTAATTGGTCACACAACTGTTTCTTGAGCTCTGATTGGTGAGAGAATCTGTATCATAATGGAAACTTGTACTATAATGAGCCTCATTATGGTAGTTTTTTGACATATAATATTTACATTTCGCCATGATCGAACATAATAGTACATTATGCAACGAGCCTATAATGGCACTAATTAAGAGACGAGTTTGTTTATAAAACCAGAGAAGAGAGTTTTATAATTCCCATACGAGTGTCTTAATTACCATTATAGGCGAGTTGAGTTGCTTACGACTGTTTATGTTCGACGATAATTATAACTTCATTATATGTTTTAACATAAATATTCATAAATATCTGTGGGATTCAGTTACTTCAGTTAGTGAACAGGGCGCGCTGGCTTTGCCGACTGAACAGAGCGTGGGTCAAAGCACTTCGAAAGCAGAGACCATTTACTTTGCTTGGCAATGCTATTGTTTACAGCCTGCACGATGACTAGTGCCGTCCAGCTCTAGCATTCACTAATATTGTCACCGAAGTCGTTTGAAAGCAATGCGCTGAGTAGAAATTGGAGTTGGGGATATTAAGATACAGTACTATTTCTTGTCTCATATTCGCCAGTTTATTTACGCGAACATATGGACGGTGCACTTTCCATGTCGGTAATTTATATAGAAGGATGCTGTGTTGCTAACTTCTGGACGTAGATTCTCAAATTTCTTATAGTATTTTCTTGTTAGGCCTACCGTAAAGGTTCATGCTGATTTTGTCTTTGTGTTTGGGATTGTAACTACAATGGTTGATCCGATATTCAATTTGAACTTTCAAATCATGTAATTCATGTTCGACATGTTGGATTTTGAGTGCATGCGCGTAGCTATCCTTACCCAATTGGTCAATGAATGAGCTCTGATTGGCTGGAGATACTGTTTCATAATGAAAAACAGTGTTGTAATGGCCCTCAATATGATACAGTTTTCTGACGTATAACATTTATATTTCGACATCGTCGAACTTACAAATGTTTTTGTGTTAGCTCCTTAGGCTGCATGTTCTGAACCTATCGGGTATCAAGCTACGGGAAATTTTCACCTTAACTGTTAAACCACAAGTCAATTCACTAAGCAGTGCAGTTATTTAATGTTATTTGACGAAGCGGCTAGTAGAATGTAATCTGAACAATACCTGGAACTTATCAGTGGGCGTTGGCTACAAGCCTCCTGTGACCAGTTGCATTCACCATTAAGCGCTTTATCTACTTCCGGTGCGTGCTTAGATTTGTTCCATGCTGGTCACGCACACTACGTTGTGGAATAGCATAATGATAATTCCTATCGTACTTGCTGGCTTAAACGGCTTCGGTGGCGTAGTTATAGCATGCTGAGCTATTGCCTGGAGTTCCCCCAGGGACTCACATCAAGTGGGACGTGGGTTGGCGACCACAGGACCCCAGCTGAGTTCGGCATTGCTTCCACTTACTTGTGCCGGGCTCCTCTCCGTCGTCTTTCCTGTCGACCCCCCTTGGTCAACTCTTGTTCTTTTCGGACCCCGACGGTATTAGGGTACCCGAGGCATAGGGACTCTTTCACTTTCCCGCCTTAATTGGCCCTTGTCTCATATTTCCTGATCCCTCCTTCTTCGAGGGGTCAGACCTCTTGTTTTCTGTTCATTATATTTCCTTTCCTCTTTAAGATTCGTAGTTGGTAGAATGCTGAGCTTCTATGCCCAAGATCGCGGGTTCAAATCCGGCCAAAGTCGTCGGATTTTTTAAGAGCGTTAAAATCCCTCAGTATGCCTTCCTTCGGAGGGGAAGTAAAGCCGGCGGTCCCAAGTCATAAATTTATGGCATGTTAAAGAACCATCCACTAATTACACCTCAGTGAAGCTAAATTATATAGGTTAAGAATGTAAACAACGTCCTTAGGTTCCTACGTTTGTTGCCAAGAGCCGACTGTGGTGGCGTCTGGTAGCTAAGTTCTGAACTAGTAGTCATTGACGGTGGAGTTTGGCGGCAAAAGTGGGAACTATTTGAAAAATTCAAAAGTCTGCAGTCCTTACTTGAATTAAAAAACAGATAACACACTCTAATACAGTCATCACAATGAACACAGGTTATCAGACAGATTGTACACACAACCAAAGTACACGGGGCTACATGACTGCGTTGTCGCAGCCCCTAAACTTAGGAACCAACCAACCAACCAACCAACCAACCAACCTCTTTAAGATTCCCGCACTGTTTTTGTTAATTGGCCTCCCGTGTATCTAAATTCCATTTAGTTTCTTTTGTGCATCTATCCTCCATTTTGTAGGTGTTATCAATCTTCGTTGCATTTTGTAATGGGGGGGGGGCGTGGTGGCGCAGCGGTCAAGCTGTTGACCTCTCACCAAGGGGGACTGGGTTCGATTCCCAGTCAATGCATGTGAGATTTTCGAAGTGAAATGCCATGTCCTGTGGTACGGATTCCACGTAAAAAGGCTCATGATCGCATGATTAACGGTCACTTAAAACTAAAAGCTTCCTTCCTTTCCTGCATTTTGTAAGTACAGTATTTTGATTCTCAATTGCATTTTGTGGGTATTTTGAATCTATATTACATTTTGTAAGTATTTACAAACTAAATTGCATTTTGTAAGTACCGGTACTTTGAATATCAATTGCACTGGGTGATTATTTGGAATCTGAAATGCATATTTTTCAATCTAAATTGCATTGTGTATTTTCAATTTCAATTGCATTTTGTAAGTATTTTGAACCTCAATTGCATTTTGTACGTATTTTCAATCTCATTTGCATTTTGTAAGTATATTGAATTTCACTTCCATTTTGTAAGTATTTCGACTGTAGCCTACATTGCATTTTGTACGTATTTTGAACTTACCCTACATTTTGTGCGTATTTTTCAATTATTCATTTTGTGAGTATTATCGTTCTAAATTCCCTTTTTTAAGTATTACCGCTCTCCATTTTGTGAGTCGTTTCGATCTGAGTTCCTTTTTGTAAGTATTTTCATTCTCACTTAATTTTCGTTCTGGTTTCCACTTCATTGACATTTTCTCTATCACCTAGACCATTAGTGGCCAATAATCTAGATGTTATGCCCCTTAAAACAACAATTATCATCATTATCACATTTTGCCTGGAGTAGAAGTGGGTACCACAAGAAACCACTTCTAGAATGGTTCTGCCCCACGAGGCTGAATGAACCCCGTTCCAGCCGTCAGACCAGAGTTATATATCTTGCCGGAGCTAGGAATCCAACACAGACCTCAGGGATGACAGACAAGAATGTTAGACACTGCGCCACTAGTTGGTCGGATACTTCGTCATTTATTATATTGGCCGTCCACGCTTCTCTCAAACCAGGGACGTCTCACTATAGATCTATCCTATACTTTTGCCCTACTTCGATAGGGCGTTGGAAAGAAGGCACCCATGGTAAGATTTGAACCTTTCTAACTGCCGAATTTTGTCCTTCAATGCTCGCGCCCTATCACAATGAACTAATATGGTCAGTGGAATAAAAGAAAATATTCGTTTCACCAGATTATTTAAGCGAACAGGACACCCTCACTACTGTGCAAAAATACACGCGCAAGTAATAAACCTACAGTACATCTCATCGTCATCAGATCTTCGTTCTGTCCTTACAAGTAATGACCTAGTGGAAGCTGGGATATTGACCTGTAAGCAAAGGTGACAAGAGACTTTAGTTTGATCATGTAACACGCTCAGGAAAGAACCAAGACGGTGGGAGGGTATACCTACTTATGACCGGGTTTGTGTTACCTAGACACCTGCATGATTCTTAAGTAAAACATCTGGTTTCATTTTTTGTGTAATACTTGCCCCCTTCAATATATCGAAGACCAAGAAGTTATATTTCGAATGACTTCTTCCCCTCTTTGAATGAATCAGTCTTGGGGAAAAAAGGTACAATAATAATACTTTTATTGCAGCCAAATAGCCATTGGAAATAAAGTATAAAACGTACACTAAAATTGCACTCTCACACATTGAGTTGCATAGTCTTTTGAGGATCCAACCAGCCTTAGGGCTGACTACCTAACAGACAGTCTTTGATTGAATTTGTCCTTTTCCCACAGAGCTCTAAGTGGTAGCGATCACATGGTTGTCCACATAGTTGGCATACACCCGTCACTGTAATAGGTAAAATACTGTATGGATTAAGCGAACGCAACACTTCAAGCAAGTGTGTGTAGCTGGCAGCATGTACGGAACGAATCAGGCGTTAGCGTAGAGAAGACTTTTACAAGGAAATGGAATCCCCACTTGCGTTACTTTCATTGTACTGTATTGCATTTACTTGAAAGGCCTTCTTTCATACAGTGCAGGAAATCTATGCTATTACTGGATATTCTGGACGTTAATTATGTTTTAAAATGTTACACATAATATATCTACGATTTCTTGCTTTAATTTTCATCAGAGATGAGTAGCGTAGTTGGTTAAACGCTGGCCTTCAAAACCCAAGATAACGGTTTCGATCCTAGCTCAATACGATGGCATTTAAAGGCATTTATTAGCGTCAAATTCATGTCTGCAGATTTACTGCTATATTACAAATCCCTCCTTGGACAAAATTCCGGCACGTCGGCGTGTCTAAAGGCGCACAATTAAAGCGAACGTAACAAGTAGTTCCGTGAAGAACTAAAACATATTTTCATATATCCTACTTATGTTAATTGCCTCTATCAACATACAAAATTTCAGTTTGATTGCTGTAATAGATTCGTAGATATTGAGAACCGTCTAATATTACGGATGGTCGCTATGTTGAATTTTTATATATTTAGGTCTTATAGTTATGTGTTATTACATGAAGATTATTACGTACGTGTAGTATTCAAACTTCAATCGCATGATTAAGGCACAAACGTAAAAGCAAGGTTTTACAATTTCGCACAGCTGCCATCTTGTGGTTATCAAATAAATTGAAATCAGTGGATTAACATTTGTATAAGCATTTACCGTACCAAGTTTCACTGTACTCGGATGGTTAAATCGCGAGAAACGTCCATTTAAATATACAGTGTGGTCCACCAGCCCCTTATTTTGTTTGGAAGAAGGCAACCCAACTAACGCGTATATCACAGTCATCCTAAAAACATTAGTACCGGCTCCTTTACGTCCATTGTACAACTTTACCGTTGAGAACATCCTCGCGAATATAGTAGTAATCAATAGTGGCAGTGTTCTTTCAATGACCTCAAATATAATGCATGATTGAAACGATCAGAGCTCCGAATAACACCTTCTTACGTTTGGACAGGAAGTGTCTACGAATAGATTCAATACGTGCCAGTAATACACTATGGTTCTCGGTAGCTAAGGTGGCTAAATCAAGAATTGCTAGAGTAGCGTCGGTGAAGTCGCGTTGTAGTAGGTTCGAACCTTGAACTAGTACATTTTTTTTTGTTTAATGTCGTTTATAGTGGATGTATTATGGACGCATATCTATCTGTTCCAACGAGTGATATTTTATTTGGTCCTCAAAAGGACCGTACTTATCCGATGGTACGCAGCCAGATTGGACGACGACATAATCATCTGTGGAACGAAAGCAAGGCATCCTGTATATTCAAGGTAGCAAATGTTCGAAATTTTGACCACCTTTGTTTAAAGGAAAACTCCGACTAACTCAGACGACCCCTATTTTTTATGTGGGTAGGCTCACGAATAAATACAACAGACCGAAACTATAATTTCATTCAACGGCGTCTGTGCGAAAAGCGCTTGCTATAAACTTACAGTAATAGTTAGTTAGTGAGCTTTTAAGGGCGGAACTACGAGGTCATCTGCCCCGAACATACAGTAAATACAGATAATTATAACATTATTGGTTTTACGTCCCTTTTAACTGCTCTGGCTTTTAGATACGCCGGGGTGCCTGAATTTTGCTCCGAAGGGGATCTTCAACGTGCTATAAATCTACTGATACGGCTCCCTCGCATTTGCGCACCCTCAAATGCCAGCTGACTGCGCCAGGATACGAACCTGCTACCGTGGGCACAGCAAGCGTTACCGCTGAGCCACGCAGCAAGGCAGTAATTACAGAACGTGTCATATTATTATAAATATTGAACTATTAACATTCTAATTATCACGAATAGAGTCGCGTCCGTTGCGCAGTAGTCAGCGTGATTAGCTGCCACCCCGGACTTCCTGGGTTCGATTCCCGGCTCTGCCACGAAATTTGAAAAGTGATATGAGGACTGGGACGGCGTCTACTCAGCCTCGGGTGGTCCAAATGAGTAGAGGGGGTTCGATTCCCACCTCAGCCATCCTCAAAGTGGTTTTCCGTGGTTTCCCACTTCGCCTTCGGGCAAATGCCGGGATGTTACCTACCGTACGGCCACGGCCGCCTCCTTCCCTCTTCCTTGCCTATCCCTCCCGATCTTCCCCTCCCTTCCCATCCCTCAAGAGGACCCTGTTCGCTTTACAGGTGAGGCAGCCTGGGCGAGGAGCTGATCCAATCTCCCCAGTTGTATCCCCCAGACGAGATGTTTCAAGCTCCAGGACACTGCCTGTAGAGGTGGTAATGATGAGATCCCTCGATGAGTCCGTGGGAAAACCTAACCTGGAGGGTAAAATCTACTAAAAAAATAATAATTATAACGAATAGTATCCATCCATGGTTTTGAACAGTTTTTAGGGAAAATAACCATTTAAATGAGACAAGAAAATAACTTTCAGTATCGTCTTCGTAGATAATGTGAACAAAACCAAGTTAAAATCTTGCTGTACGAGGTATGGAGGGTATAATAAAATAGTTTAAATTTTTTTAAAAATCTGCCGTTGGATAGACTTGAACCCTGGATCTTCGAAAGAGCGAGTGGGCTCAATAACACTTGCACACATTTCCAACACACTCTGGAGGTTTTTGTTGCGCTTCTTATTAACGCGTATGGTAAAATATTCAATTATTACAGTTAGATCTTGATTAAATGAATTCATTCAGTACCTGGCATGTTTTCTAATTTACTTAAAGCAAGTTTCGCGACCGCTTTGCGTTAATAAGGCGAAAGAACTGCAAATAATGCCCTCAAACGACAGTCCTTCGGTTTTATTTCATACAACTTAGCGTACAAAATGCTAGCGTGTGATACACTTCGGTCATACAAGCAGGTGTACTGACGAAGAGAACAGAATCATACAGGATTTTGTACCAGCGATCACAGCAGCTTCCTTGCCAGCGAGTGTCGTGTGATACGGGCCTAAAGATAAAGTCTGGGACAGCTTAAATGAGTTACTAGATCAAGACAGGGTAGGCAACATTAACAGCCGTCCCCTATGCCTACGTAAATGTTGGTTTATGGTTGCATTTCTTGAAGGTAAGTTGTTTTCAGGTGCGAGCACATTGTCGCCAACCCTGCTTAAAATCCCGCGATCTCCAAACACCATAATACCAGTAAAATTCCGTACCACACAGTTGCCGACATGTTTCTGGCAATAACTCCCAGAATGCATTTTTCACAAAGTCAGCCAACGTTATAATTACGACTGTAACTAATGACTTATTATTTAAATAATTTCACAGTTTTCTTTGGAAATTCAAGTCTAATGAAGTTGTAACAAGTTGTACAAGGTAAGTACTAGTAATATACATCGATTAAAACAGTTTATACAGTTATTATAGACTCTTGATATGTGTGTGTCAAATCCACTTGTCTGAGATGTTTCGAAGCTTTTATTTAATTAATTTTTGGATAAATTCTTATTTAGATTTCATCATGACGCCTAAAAAATACGAGAACAAGATTGGAGATGGATTGGAGTAACTCTACAAAGATCACTACAATTTAAGTAAGTAGGCCTAGCCTAGACCTACACAATTTAAAGTACAGAGTTATTTAATCGTTGTTTTATTTATTTTTATATTCAGTCAGAGCACAAATAACGTAATAGAAAACCTTAAAGGTCTTTGGAAATGTTGAAATAGTCTTCCGACTGCATTTTCCGTATTGGCCTAATTCAAACATAACCTAAAATATAGCCTATGTAAGTTCTCTCTCGGAAATGTATTCTTAGGTTCAATACGCCTTCTAATATAGTAATGTATATTATTCTCGACTTCCAAATGCCGTCAGCCATAATATTATAATACATTGCAAATGTAACTCTTTAAGCTTGGAAGTAGGCCTAGTCTATGATTCGCACTCGGTTGGTGGTAGTGAATGTATTGGTGATTATTTATGAAGCTTATAACTTATGTACTTGGCTACTGACATATAGCCTACTTAGTAGTAGGCAGATAAAATATTTATATTAGGCCTATTTTTATTTGTTTCAATCATGGTTGCGACAGAGTAGTGTGATGCCCTTCAACGAACTTCAAGGGTTGTGCAACATGAATCAGTCATCATTCTGAAGAGCCATATACTCACATGTGCATGGTATATGTACTGCGCTAGAGTCACATATGCAAATTTTCAGAGAATACCAACAATATCTCATAGCTCTCTTTTAGTTTTCGACATAAGTTACTACGCCACTGAATGTCTGGGTGATAATTACTGATGTACTTATGTTGGGTGAGACAAAGTCATTGTTCGCTACTTGGTTAGATGACACGGTTTGGGCGAAGCCACAGGTTGCAATAAGTTATAAATATTGGTCGCAGCTATAGCCTACTTGTATTATTAATTCTGAATGAAAGTAGAAAGTAGCTTATACACCTGCATCGGACATGATTGTGACTGTATGCTGTGATGGCTGCGCTAGATTTAGTAGCACACAGGTAAAGATATTTGTAGGCTATACATTATACGGTAATAGAAAACTAAAAATTTCATACATCTCGTAGGCCTATACTACACAGCTTGGACATTGGACGTGAATAATTAAATAAAAGGCAAAACCATTGGTCTGGTTAAAGATTATTGATGCTTGACTACCCCCACTGTGCATGACAAAAACCGGAGGTGTTATATATTAGCTAACTCGGCCCGCGTTACCTCAATTTTTCATATTAAAGCATTGTTGTTGTTTCTTATGGCTAGCCCAGATTCCAATCCATCAGCTTTCTTGCATTCCAATAGAGTTGTGTGAGGTTTCCTGAAGTTCTAGCAGTCACATCAAGTTTGTTGCAATGTGGCAGGTGCCCCTTATCCATTTTACTTCCAGGTTCGTGACAAAGTGTGCATTTTTCAGATCTCAGGATGTCCCAAATAGGATCACGACTTATATAGATGGAATTCCAGCTGAGTCTGCCATTTTCGCTGTTAATTATGCACAAGTACAGTATTGCCAATCCCACACTTAAGGGACTACTTTGTATAAGCGCGGTACCATGAAACAAAATAGCGCCAAGTTTGAACCAGTTCGCAATGGATTGTGCAAGCTGTTTTTGTCTAAACCAATAATTGTTAATTCATTAGGCCATACAAACTCCCCTGGATTTTGTCACGCACAGTGGGGGTAGACACGCATCAATAATTTTCATCCAAACCCATGGTTTGTGCCTAGACCAATAACTTTTAGGCAGTGAGGCGCTGGTTTTTTCCCGATTAGTTCGAAACATGAAATTCTTGCGATCAGCGTTCATTACAGTGGTAAATACTGTTCTACATACAAAACAAACCTAACCTGGGGCTTATGCCCAGACCTCCTTGATTGTAGTGCAATCGGTAATTTTCGTCCAGACAGTTGTCTAAACAAGTAGCGACCAATGGTTTCGTCCAGTCAGTCGTCTAACCAAGAAGAGCTCGTTTATTTCTTTTTCTCACATAATTACAACATTACATGTGTCGTCTAATTTAGGCCTATTTAGTATCGGATATGTTGGTAACTAATAACGTCAATGTGATCGCTCCCTGCGGCAGTTTCACATACCAAATATGCTGTCGAACATGGCTGCGGTTGTTAAATATACAATAAATAAAAACACATATTTAAGTGATTTAGCACATATATCCGGTGCAGAAGTGATCAAGGTTAGTAGTTACAATTGATCATGTCCCCCCCTCCCGCCAGAAGATGAAATAAGGTATGAAAATGATATATTATCAAAGTGAAAGCAAAAAGAAAAAGGAGTGATACATGGTACAGAATTAATCTGAAATTTCACTACAGTATATGTCGTTTTATAAAAGGGCATAGCTGGTGGGTTACAGACAGCTAAGGAGAAAGCATCTATTAGGACATCACTTCCATAATTATTATTCATCATTACACAAGGTATTTAGGCTAAGTTAAGTATTCTACTTGGTTCATCACTCCTGAAGTGTTACCTCTATTACGTATGTCGTTTTGCCTTGAACATTTTTGGTTGAAGGCAGGCTATTATTTTATTTTAGAATATGCACTGAAAATTTGATGTAATCAGCGTAACCGCAGCCTTCGTAAAGAGGTTTACGCAGGCCAGCGCGTATCCCATTTTTGAACAGCTGACTGCGGCTAACTGTAGCTTTGGGGATCTGCACCACTCGCGCTGGCCAACAGCGGGGCGCACTTGAACTCGGTCAGTGATAACACTATGTATTGTATTCGTCATGATAATGCTATTATTATGATCATGTAGAAATGAGTGGAAGTGTAGAGGACGTACCCATTCGCGACAACGCTGCCTCAGTTCAATTCCCTCTTGTGGTGTTTGAAGCCATATTTTCAGTGTTGCCTTAGTAAACAAGAGTTTAGTGCTTTTCAGTCGATCAACACGAATGTACCCAAAAGAGATGGGTTATGCCCTAATCCTGAAATAAATTACATGAGATTAATAAAACACTAGGATGACCAGTTTCGATCGTCAAGCGATCATCATCAGATCCATTACACTTAGGCTACAAAATCTATGTTTGAAATACAGGTGAAAATATTTACAATATGTACAATTATTTAGTTGCAGTATTGGTACTGCAACTGTCAGTGTATGCTAAATGCAGTATATATGTTAGGTGAAATGCTAAATGGTGATAGCTATCCGGAGATTGTACTTTAGAGAGATTATATGGTTGTAAACTATGGTTAAACTATAACATTTTTGGCTAACTACTTATCTGATTGTCTTCCGTATTACAGCTACTCGCAGTTTCCGTGCTCACTGGAACTCGCTGTGCGGTCGACTGCGGTGGTTATCTTAACGACTGGTTTTTCCCCTGCCTCCTCCCCCCTGTCCCTACGTGCTGTGGGGAGACGCAGCCAAGCTAGATAAAAAAGGGGGGAAATTAGGGGTTTTAATAGGTAAATGTTATCTGGATCAGGTGTACGATGTACTTTGCTTCTGCAATAAACCAAGGCCCATATTCGCGGCAGTATTAAAGGTGCCGGGACGTCCTCATAAGACCGTCAACGCTTAGTTCGAATGGGTTATGCTCCACGCGTGGCGAGGGCCAATCCACGGTCTTTAATAGTTGTGGACCCACCTCATTCAATAACATACATCTTATCTAGGTTGGCAACACCTCACATAAACACATCGCTATCACTCCCCACAGCACGTAGGGACAGGGGGGAGGAGGCAGGGGAAAAACCAGTCGTTAAGATAACCACCGCAGTCGACCGCACAGCGAGTTCCAGTGAGCACGGAAACTGCGAGTAGCTGTAATACGGAAGACAATCAGATAAGTAGTTAGCCAAAAATGTTATAGTTTAACCATAGTTTACAACCATATAATCTCTCTAAAGTACAATCTCCGGATAGCTATCACCATTTAGCATTTCACCTAACATATATACTGCATTTAGCATACACTGACAGTTGCAGTACCAATACTGCAACTAAATAATTGTACATATTGTAAATATTTTCACCTGTATTTCAAACATAGATTTTGTAGCCTAAGTGTAATGGATCTGATGATGATCGCTTGACGATCGAAACTGGTCATCCTAGTGTTTTATTAATCTCATGTAATTTATTTCAGGATTAGGGCATAACCCATCTCTTTTGGGTACATTCGTGTTGACCGACTGAAAAGCACTAAACTCTTGTCAATTCCCTCTCATATATTCCGCTCTCGCAATTTAAATAACTCAGCTCTCCACAGAAAATTGTTTTGTGTTGGTATCTTATAATTATAATTTTCAATATATTACTCCGTCGATAAAGCTTGCCTTTCAACGCCTGTACTTAACTCGTCAATTTCTCAGTGAATTCATTGAATTTTCTACAAGTGGCTTTTAATGTACCGGTTGATGAGAGGTCAGGAGACTATTCTACCAACCATCTCGCGTTGTGCGGCTAGCATTTTTTGGCAGTTGGTCCAGGTTCAATTTCCATCTGTGCCAAGAAATTTTAATTTTGGTCTGAGGGATGGAACAAGGCACACTCAGCCTCATGAGGCAAAACTGAGAAAAGGAGGGTTCGATTCCTATCTTAGCCATCTTGGATGTGGTTTCCACGCTTCTACTCCTGGCAAATGCCGGGATGGTTCCTAAATTAAGGCCATGGCCACCTCGTTCCCAATCCTCATCTGATAATAAATGCACACACTAATCCAGCCATCACAATAACACAGGTTATCAGACAAATTCCACATGCCCAAGTACACAGATCTACATGACCATGATGTCACAAAGCCCCAAAATCAACCAACTGCTGCTTTCTACCATTCCAAGACGAAATCTTCGAGTTGCCATTAGTCTAATGCCCCTAAAATCCACGACTAGTTCGAATGGTTTTAGGCCTAAGCATTGGATCAACCATCCTCTTTGCATCTCAATAGGGATTTGCCAACAGGCTTTCAACAGCTTGTCTCAATTCTGCCTTCATATATGTAGGCCTATTGGCAACTCCAGCGGTAAAAATTAGAAACTTACCAAGTAGGGTACATTTGTCACGTGGTGACTGTTTGTATATGGTTTCTTGTATTCGTAAGCAGATCGAGGTAATTTCTTCGTGTCTTTATACATAAGTAATAAGTTTTACTCGTTGATGGAGTGTAAAATGAGTAAAAGCAACGTATATTGCTCAGTTTACGGCTGTAAGTCGATGCATAAAAGAGGGCTGCGGATATAAGTTTTCATCACGTTCCAAAAGATGTAAATAGCAATAGCCAAAAGGTGACGATACCAAATAAATACGGGCAACAGGAGTGGGTTGGACCACTCACCACTACACTCACTGACGACAGGACGGGTTGTTCACTGTTTACGCCGAGCCAAGCCGTACCAAGACAGCTAGGCCTACACCAGCCGACTACAGCCAAGCTTCATCAGTCAGGTATCCTTCCCCCTCCCTAGTTCATTTCCAATTACCCTACCAATCGCCATCACCTCGCTCTGCGATATCCGAGCCATTCCACTACGAGTCATATAGGCCTAATTTGACTTCGCAGGGTAAATATCTACTCTGCGAGAACCTGCTACCAGTCCGATATTCTACACCAAACCCACCAGCTAACCATCTAAATCAAGCAATTCCTGTGTCCCCCGAGCCTTAATACAAGTTAAACTCATCCCTTCGCCCTACCAAGCAGCAAATAATTTCTACAGTCTATGGTACAGTGAGCAAACTCAAATATAGCTTTTAAAGTAACAGCACCATGACTCGAACTGCTCAAAAACAGATACCAGCAGACAACCGATGCTTGATAATATGCAATTGACACATAAAATCCAGTGGAACACACAAATTAGATCACGTGTATCGCACAGTTTTACATATATACAATAAAAAATAACACTGTCATTATTTTAGAGACCACATTTACTGATTATAACCGAAAAATAAAGTGTTCCATATCAAACGCGTGTTATTGAAAATTTTTACTCTACTTATCCAGACCGACCGCAGCGCCCCAAGTGTTTTTTGAGTTGCCAATACATGCAAGAAATGAGTACGTTACTTATCAAAAATAAAGAAATAATAAGCTAATATGTACCCTACTATTATATTTCTCTCCTACTCCTAAATCCTTCTCTGAACACTCATCTTAAAACAGAATGGTCTGCATTTTTGGACTAATTATAAAAATATAGCCTATAAGAAGAAATGAACATGCTCATCTTTAGCTCCCTGGCGAAAATAATTGAGTAAGTATTAATGTTTCTGTTCTTATGCATTTTATATGATGCTTTAAAAATCAATCTAGAAGAGATAATTTAAGTTAACTTCACTACCATAATACTGCTTAAGAGTTACTGTCGAGGACTGATGACCAAGATGTCCCTAACTTGAGCAAGGACTGCTTCACAACTTCATGTAAAACGTATTTTCGTAAAAGAGCCTTTATTTAGTTTGGATCATTTGCGATACGTGTTACATGGATGTGTGTGCTGACTTTTTGGTGTTAAATGATGTAAGTTGGCAACACCAAATGTGGCGGCCATGTTGGTTTTCTAGTAACTTATTTAAGGTGTCCTGGACTATATGCTAAGACTTAGTGTTAAAATTTAATAACAAAACAAGATGTTCGGTAAAGAACGTATAGCCTACTTTCTCCAAAATGCATTTGTATTGCTATAACGCTTTGTCCTTTTCAAGAAGTATAATTGAATGTTGGTTGTAGTAGCTTCTTGAAACACAACGTGCTATAAGGATTTTATACATAAATATGATGTGCCCTTTGATAGTGCTACCTCTGTAAAAAATTTCATTCAATTCGGTTTCACCGTGTTTGAATTGATATGGGGAATCGATTTGCACACATACATGGTCGTTATCTGCAAACTATTGGGGTGATGACCTTGTAGTGCAGTCAAAAGATGCTTCCCACAAAAAGATATGTTGTTGAAAAATGTGGTAGAGATCAAATGATTAGGTTGGTCGTAATTTGATTTAAGCTTTTAACATTCGGGTGGTCACCATTCCGTTTCCGTCAAAATGGCGGCGATATAAAACATGACTCTGAGGTGGCCTTTGCTAGTGCTTCCTCTGTACCAAACTTCGTTCCATTCGGTTTCACCGTGTTTGAAAAGATAGGGGGAATCGATTTGCAAACATACTGTACATGGCCGCTATCCACACATTATTGGCCTGACGACCTTGTAGTGTGGTCAAAAGATTCTCTATACATAAAGGTATGTTGTTGCAAAATTTGGTCGAGATCAGATTATTAAATTGGTCGTAATTTGATTCAAGCTTTTAAAATTAGGATGGCCGCCATTACGTTTTCGTCAAGATGGCGGAAATATAAAAGATTACACTGGAGTGCACTTTGATAGTGCTATCTCTGTACCAAATTTCGTTCAATTCGGTTTCACCGTGTTTGAATTGATAGGGGGAATCAATTTGCACACATACATGGCCGCCATCTGCAAACTAATGGGCTGATGACCTAGTAGTTCAGTCAAACGACGCTCGCCATTCAAGTATGTTGTTGCAAAATTTGGTAGAGATCGGATGATTAAGTTAGTCGTAATTTGATTTAAGCTTTGAACATTTGGGTGGCCGCCATTACGTTACCGTCAAGATGGTGGCGATATAAAACATGACACTGAGGTGTTCTACGCTAGTGCTACCTCTGTACCAAATTTCGTTCAATTTGGTTTCACCGTGATTGAATTGCTAGGGGGATTCGATTTGCACACATACATGGCCGCCATCTGCAAGCTATTGGGCTGATTACCTTGTGGTTTATTCAAAAGACGCTCGCCATATAAATATGTGTTTTTGCAAAATTTGGTAGAGTTCGAATGATTAGGTTATTCGTAATTTGATTTAAGCTTTGAACATTTGGGTAGCCGCCATTACGTTTCCGTCAAGATGGCGGCGATATAAAACATGACACTGAGGTGACCTTTGCTAGTTCTACCTCTGTACCAAATTTCGTTCAATTCGGTTTCACCGTGTTCGAATTTATAGGGGGGGGGGGCGGGAAGACATTCAGAGTACACACACTCACACACACACACACACACACACACACACAGACACACAATTTTTGGCCCTGTGTGGATCTCATAAGTCTACTTTCATTTTTTGCAAAAATCGAAAGTATGCTAATAATACCATGGGAATTTCTAAGGAATACGTATACTTCGATGCAAGCACTGGCGATCAGAATATCCTTCGATATGTTGTTGTTTTGTTTCATTTGAGGGGCTAGAACATCGCTGTCATTTAGCCCCGTTTACTTGGGTGTGTGTGTAGAATTTGTCTGATAACCTGAGTTATTGCGGGCTTGTAATGATGTGTGTATTTGCAATTAAGGATTGAGAAGGAGGTAGCCCTGGCCTTAAGATAGAATCCGTCCCGGAATTTGGCCGGAGTAGAAGTGGGAAACCACGGAAAACCATTTCCAGGGTGGCTGAGGTGGGAATCGAACCCACTTCTTCTCATATTTGCTTCACGAGGCTACGTGTACCCGATTTCAGCCCTCAGACAAGTATCACATATTTTGGCAGAGCTGAGAATCGAACCCGGACCTCCGGAGCAACACTTCGATATGTTATGTTAATATTCATGCCAGTTTTTTAAATTTCTGCCAGTACAAGTCACGTGGCATAACGTACCAATTCGATCGTATTCTCTTTATAAATCATCAAAATTCAAGGTACTCTTCACAAAAATACATCGTAAGGCAATAAATGTGGCAATGTAGTTACATCCTGACTAAAATGGGATGTGGGCTTTCTTTCAAAAATTTATGTCTACTACTGGATTCGAAGCTGCATGCTACCCGCTCGCGCCCACCACGTACGGTCAGGCTTTAACTCTCTCAGCCACCAACACATGGGAGATACCGCACGCTATACGTGCTGTAGTTACTGTAGCCGTCCCACCTCAAACGTTTAAGTCCATCTCAAAGTCTTCAATCACTGTTTATGGTGTTGATTTAACTTTCTACTGTTACAGATCACGTAGCGTAAGCTATTAATTCGATCGTATTACGTGTATGTGTGTTATTTCAAAGAGCAGTAAGTCATATGTTAGTTGTATTTGGCGGGAAAAAGTTTAAGGTCGGTTTTTCCTTGCTAGACCCATGACTCAATTACATTGCTGTCACACACACTGTCAGAGCGCAGAGCAATATCGACCATCGGGAGAAATGCGATGTTAGTTGGGTTTCATAAAACTAAATAATAAGGGGCGGGTGGACCACACTGTATATATATCGCGTCACCACCATGTTGGATTTGTGCCCACCAGGTTATTGAAAGTCCTACAGGCGAACGTATGTTCATAGCCTCTATGAACATTAAAAAATCAGTTTGATTGCTGTAAAATATTTGTAGCTATTGAGAACCGTCTAAATATTTCGGATGGTCGGCATTTTGGATTGTTATATGTATAGGCCTTAGAGTTATGTACCATCAAAGGACTATTATTGCGTAGCTTCATTATGCAAACTTTCACTTCGATCGCATGATTACGACACAAGAAATAAAAACTTGATTTTAAAATTTCGCACAGCCACCACCTCGAGTTTATGTAAACATTTGAACTAAATTAGATGCCAGTGCATTACAATGTGTATGCACATTTGCTGTACGGTACCAAGTTTTATTGCGTTTGGATGATTAAATCGCAAGATAAGCTTATTTAAAAATCATAACTTCACTTGGCCGCTATGTTGGTTTAGTAGTTACCAGTTTTTTGAAAATGCCATATATGAACTTCTAGGAGTGCTCTTTATCACCGTACAAAATTTCAGGGTGATATCGGTAATAGTTTCGGATAAATTGAATACTGGTTAAATATTTCGCACATCCACCATTTTGGATTGAAGGGCGGTCGTGGTCGGCCAAAGTGGTGCTATATCCTTACCAAGTTTCATTGAAATCGCTCCAGCCGTTTAGAAGTTATTAGGTTGGGGACACACACACATCATACAGACACACATCACACACACAGACACACGGACAAAACGTGATCTCATAAGCCTATTTTTTTTCATAAAATGAAAATAGGCTAAAAAAAACACAATATAAATCCTACACTCTTTTCTGTATTAGTCCGCCTCGTTTCGTATTGGTTGGCATTCTTGGCTGTCACCGTAAAGGTCCGGGTTAGTTTCTCGGTTCTGCCAAGAGATTTTAATTGTGGTCTGAGAATTGGAACGGGGTACACTCAGCCTCGTGAGGCAAAGTTGAGAAAAAGCGGGTTCGATTCCCACCTCAAAGTGCTCTCTTCGCTAACACCTGATTTATTCCGTACATGTTGCAAGCTACACACACAAGTGGTTTTCCATGGTTTCGCACTTCTACTCCAGGAAAATGCCGGGATAATACCGGTACTTAACTTAAGGCCACGGCCCCTTCCTACGCAAATCCTCATATGAATTACAAATACACACCCAACATGACCACGATGTCGCAAAGGCCCCCGAGAAGATTCAACAACAACATCCTGTTTCGTTGAAATTTAATGTTTTTCGGTCGGTCGACATGATTGTACCCAATTGTAATGGGTGGTTCCCTAATCTAGAAAAAAAAAAGAGATTAGACTAAAAGATAGTATATTGGCTTTCACGGCCGGTGAATGAAAACTCAGCAATTATTCTAGATTTGTGCCGTGTCTTGTGTGGGGTTTCACTTAGGACACCGAGCTGGCTCATCGGTGGGCTCTTGGTGTCCCCGCCCGGACCCCCACAGGAGTAACGAACTGCGTGCTACCTCCCTTTATATAGAGTGCAACTGCACTACTTGACTGCGAGAACTAAAAGTTCAAGCAGCCTGAACCTCCCTATGAAGGCTACCAAAAAGATGGTATATTGGCATTCACGGCCGGTGAATTAAAACTCAGCAACATTCTTCTAGGTTTGTTCCGTGTCTAATAAATACATCTCATGTAAGAAAATCAGGATTAGGGAACCACCCATTACAATTGGGTACAATCGTGTCAACCGACTGAAAAACATTAAATTTCCATTACTAAGGAAACTCTCAAAAATGGTTTCATACACCATAAATTCTGTTTCGTCTTTTGGATTTACAAGTTTCACCGCATACTGTGGTCTAGGTGTATGGGACTGTACTGAGTCCTGTCACATAGGTTTTAGGTTCAATTTTTAGGCCTGCTGAGACATTTAATTATGTTTTGATGCTTTGATCCGGGTACAATCAGACTTGAGATGATAACTGAGAAGAGGTGAGTTCTGTTGCTTTGAGTCAGGTACCATCTGCTGTTTGTTGTTGTTGTTCCATTTGAGGGGCTTGAACATCGTGGTCATTCAGCCTCGCGTATTTATGTGGGTCAGTAGTTTTGTCTGATAACCTGTGTTATTATTATTTTTATTGTGTTATTGATATGGCTGTATTAGCATGCGAATTTGTAACTGAGGTGGGGATTGAGAAGGAGGAGGGCGTGGCCATAAGTTAGAAACATCCCGGCATTTTCCTGGAGTAGAAGTGGAGAACCACCCCACACACACGTATACGGGGCTACATGACCGCGATGTCGCAAAGCCCTTCAATCGACCAACAACAACTTTCCATTATCAGTTTGCTTTTCATAATAAGAAACAAAGACCCGGAGATAGAATTTTCCTCTACCAAGAATGAGTTCAATGAAATCTACATCCCCCGATTGATTCCGGAGGCCATACGTTTATTTACGTCTCTATGTATGGTTATTTCAAAATCTGCAACAAACGTCGGTTCAAATTTGCAATTTATACCGTCAAAAATTCGGACCACTTCTCACGAAATTTGTTTTAAAAGGAATTCGTTGATTTGTTTGTCAAGAGGCAGGATACTAATAGAACATGACCTAGATGTTACATCCCTTGAAACAACAATCACCACAGCCACCACAACAGTGAACATTTGAATTTAAAACAAGATGTTCAGTAAAGAACATATAGCCTACTTTCTCGAAAATGCATGGGTATTGTTATAAATCTTTGTCCTTTTCAAGAAGTATAATTGAATGTTGGTTGTAGGAGCTTGTTAAAATACAACGTGTTATACGGATATTAAACATGAATATGAGGTGCCCTTTGCTAGTGCTACCTCTGTCCAAAATTTCATTCAATTCGGTTTCACCGTGTTTGAATTGATATGGTGAATCGATTTGCACACATACAAGGCCGCTATCTGCACACTATTGGGCTGATGACCTTGTCGTTTGGTCAAAAGATGCTTCCCACATAAAGGTATGTTGTTGAAAAATTTAGTAGAGATCAGATGATTAGGTTGGTCGTAATTTGATTTAAGCGTTTAACATTTGGGTGGCCGCCATTACGTTTCCGTCAAGATGGCGGCGATATAGAACATGACACTGAGGTTCCATTTGTTAGTTCTTCCTCTGTACCAACTTTCGTTCAATTCGCTTTCACCGTGTTTGAATAGTTAGGGGGAATCGATATTCACACATACATGGCCGCCATCCGCAAATTATTGGGCTGATGATCTTGTAGTTCGGTCAAAAGATTCTTCGTACATAAAGGTATAATGTTGCAAAATTTGGTAGATATCAGATGATTAGGTTGGTCGTAATTTTATTTAAGCTTTTAACATTTGGGTGGCCACCATTACGTTTTCGTCAAGATGGCGGCGATATAAAGCATGACACTGACGTGCTCTTTGCTAGTGCTACCTCTGTACCAAATTTCGTTCAATTCGGTTTCAGCGTATTTGAATTGATAGGGGGGACAGACATTCCGAGTGTACACACTCACACACACACACACACACACACACACACACACACAGAGACTCACACACACACAGACAGACACACAATTTTTCACCCTGTGTTGATCTCATAAGTCTACTTTCATTTTTTGCAAAAATCGAAAGTAGGCTAAAAAAACAACAAAGCTCAAAATTTCAATAATTGTTTTAACAAAATCTTGTTCACAAAATCTATGTTGTGGCTTTTGTCGATTCAATTTAAGGAGTTAAGGACATCTTGGTCATCAGACACGCATACTTGGGTGGGTGTTGGATGCATCTGATAAAATCTGTGTTTATTGGGGTGGTTGCAGTAGTGTGTGAAATTGTAATTATTGGAGTAAAGGGTTGGGGGTTGGTGCCCGGGATTTAAAATACGGTATCATCCAGGCATTTGTTTGATGAAAGTTCCAGTGGCTCATGAAAAGGAGATAACGGTCACCTGAAAATAAGGCTCCATTTCTTTTTTCTAGTGGCGGCCAATGAGAGGAGGGCAGGCCTCCCTTGCCTCAACTTCATGCTTGAGGCATAGTTGTGGTTGATGTCTCATTTCAAGGAATATGTACATGTATCTACAAATAACAACACAAGCATCAAGTCAAGCAATGGATGCCTGTCCTCATCTCATCAGCCGCCACTGCTTCCTTCCTGCTGAAGGTGAAAACAAACCAATAAAGAAAACGAGTCAAAATAATGCGAGTCATCATAGTAACGCCTGATACAATCCAGTTGAGCAACCCATCAAACACATATGCTGGAACAGTTGCGTTAACTTGTTACAAACGCTTGTGGTCACATAAGCCCAGAGAAGTGTTCAAATTAGAGAAGACCCATCGCAAGGTTTTTACTTATCTCATTTCATTTCCCTCTAAAACCATTTATTGACACTAAGGTTACAGTTAACGCTAAATACAAAATGAATACTGTAGAAAATTCTTATATTTTAGTCCTATATAAATAATTACCTAAGAGGTAAGAATTAGCTTATTGTTCGACCTCAGTCAGTATAATTTGTAATTGAAACAAAATTAATCAGCTAGTATCAGTTTCGACTACAGTATAGTCTTCTTCAGCTGGAATATAATATAAAAAGCATTAAATATGCTTGAGCAAACTTAATCTATTCTCAATTGGAGGGAAGTTAAAATCAAATAATACTTGTGAAATTTCAATTGAATTGTAATAATGTCAATTAAAGTATAAATATGCCTATCAAAATGAGACAAATGTTTCTTGAAATCATCAAATTATATCCTAATATAAACTTTTAACTAATAAATCTATGGATTTGCTAAAAATATGTAATTAAAGAAATACGAAAGTGTGATGCCTTTCAATCGGTCAACACGATTTCACCCAAATGAGGTGGGTTATTCCCTAATGCTGAAAGAAATGACATGAGATTAATAAATTTATTTATTTAATATTTATTAATCTCATTTAATTATTTTTCAGGATTAGGGAATAACCCACCTCATTTGGGTGAAATCGTGTTGACCGATTGAAAGGCATCACACTTTCGTTTACTAAGGCAACACTGGAAATGGCTTCATAATGTAATCTATTATACATAATCCAAAATTTACTCATCAACGCAGGGCTCAAACCACTAGACCTAGAAAGCTGTAAGTTTGAATGTTGGTTGTCCGAGGTTGTAGAGGCTCAATAAGAAACGGTTTTTGAAAATTCAATTTGTAAGTGAGTTTTTTCGGTCCTTTAACACTGAGCATAGACAAAAGGTACAAAGACCGGATTTAGCTCATTTTAAGCCGCCAGATACGAGAAACAATACTCGGAGGTCCCGTAGGACTTTTTAAGGTCCTAAAATGAACGGTTTCGGTGATATTCCCAAAAAACTGTGTTCCTTCGGAGAAACAGATCAACGTTACTATGACAACCGCTACAATTTCGCAGACCGGGGATAGTTTTCTGTCAATATCTCAAAAACCGTTCGTTTTTGGACCTTAAAACGCGGGGTTCGTTTCCCACTTCTTAGAAGTGGAAACCACGAACATTGCTCCTCGCATTGATACGCGCAAGACGAGATATATCCAATATTTCTACGAGCAAATCGACTTGGAATTTCTCATCTATCTTTACTTAGTATAAAACGAAGTCCCCGATTCTTGGATGTTACGGGTAAACTCGAGAACCACTGGATGGATTTTGATGCGGTTTTCACAATTCTGTAAAGGACATCTCGAGGATGATTTCTGTAGAAAATAATTTATTTATGATCAAAGGAAGCCAATCAGTAACGATTTCAGTGAAAAAGTCGAAAGAAAAACCTGGCGTCTGTGCGCTTTTCAAGCTTACGCTGGGCAAACCGTTAAAAATATCAATATAGGCTACTATGAGTGTAAGAATTGTTCAGCATGATAAGTTCTACAAAAAATGCCGCGAGGGCATATCTCTATCTTCAATACATCGCCTATTATAAGTGTTTTTAGATTGGACGGAAGGGGGATTTGAGTTTCATGCACCTCGCCATTCTTAAATACGTCTGACAAGAATTCGTTGCACATGCATCTCCATGATAATATAATTAATAGTCCAGTCAGTGATTTTTACCTATCATGCTGAGACGTAAAACGGATATAGGTCGTAGTTCATGACATCGAAAATAAAGGCGCTTATCACGTAATGCATTCATAATTGTTCCCGGGCGAAGCCGGGCGGGTTGCTAGTTAAATATATAAGTCGTACATACTTGACTTTGTAGGGAAATATATGTTATTATCCAGTCGTAAATGATTAATTTGTATGCGTACTACCGGTACTGTATATAAGTTTGTTATTACTGGCTGCGTGGCTCAGCGGCAACGTTCTCGTCTGCTGAGCTCAAGATTGCGGGATTGAATCCCTACGCAGTCAGCCTGCATTTGAGGATGCTTAAATGTGAGGGAGGCATGTTTTTTGATTTACTGGCAAGTTAAGGATTCCCTTCGGGGCAAAATTCTGGAACCACGGCGTCTCTAAGAGCTGCAGAAGATAAAAGGGACGTAAGACCCATAACATTATTATTATTATTATTATTATATACATACTAGCAGGTACCCGCGGCTTCGCTCGTGATCACAATGGGGACGATGGATTATTGCTGATAATTGGTCTATTCTATTACAGGTGGGTCCATTCTAATTCTGAAAATTCTGATACATACATTCTGATATGAGCCGCAAAGTGGGAATTTTATAGAGTTGTGAAAGTCTGCAGGGTACAATGTCACATTACGTGAACACATTTTATAATTACGTTTTTGGTTTTGCCATCTTCTGAGAAATAACGATGTTGTTGTCCGGATACTCGTAATCACGCCACATACAGTTGCCCATGGGAAAAAATTGTTTTGTCTAAATGTACAACTGCTGCTGTTAAGTGTGTGGCATTGCGCTTTGTTAATAGAAATTGCGGATATTGTTTGAAGAGGGAACTGCACTCTTGCACACTGGAATGGCAAATCTATTGGAATATGGGGAATTAAAAGTATTTTTCCTTAAGCTATTCTGGGTGTAATTTTGCCACACTTATTGATGATTTCAACGTCAACATGTCGCTATTAATAGGCCTATAGTAAAATATCTCTCACCTTCGCCACTGATGAACATTATGCAGTCTCTTCCAGTATTACATCCCAGGGATTGCAATTCTCCAACAACCCTTTTGCCTCACTTGCCTCTCTAAGTAATTAAAATTCCTGATTGTTGTTGTTGTTAGAGTCTTAATTTTTTGACTGGTGTGATGCAGCCCTCCATGTCTCCCGCTCCTAAGCTAATCGTTTCATCTCTACATAGCTACCACACCCTACATCCGAGGCAATCTGTTTAACCCTGGTCTACCCCTAAAGTTCTTGTCCTCGACCCTCCCATCCATAACTAAGCTTGCTATTCCTTGGTGTCTTAATATGTGTCGTACCAACCTATCTCTTCTCTTCATTAGCAGTCGCCAGAAGCATCTCTCCTATCCCACTCGTCTTAATACCGCTTCATTTGTTACCCTATCTACCCATCTGATCTCCATCATTCTCCTGTAACACCACATTTCAAACGCTTCAATTCTCCTCTTTTCTGCTGCACCATTAATCCATGTTTCACTTCCTTATAGTGTCACGCTCCAGACAAAAGCTTTCAAAAATGACTTCCCAATACCTAAATGTATATTCGATGTCAACAGATTCCTTTTCTGTAGAAATGCTTTCCTTGCTTGAGCCAACCTGCTTTTTATATACTCTCTGCTTCGTCCATCACAGGATATTTTGCTTTCTAAGTAACAGAAGTCTCCTACTTCCCGTAGCATAACACCTGCCAATTTGATGTCCATAGATGTTTCATATTTATTTCGGCAGCATTCCAATAATGTTGTTTTACATTTATTGATTTCCATCATGAATTCTTTTCTCAATACGGAGTCCATACCATTCAAAAACTCGTTCAAATCCTCTGGCGTATCGGCCAAGATGACGATGTCATCAGCAAATCTCAAAGATGAAATTATTTCTCCTTGGATCTTCGCTCCCACTTTAATTTTTTCTCCAATTTCCTGATTATTGTATTTTTAGAGATCTTTGAAATGCGTCGCCCTTGCACATGGTGTAGATGCATTGTCGAAGGAAAACATTCCATGTTACGAACATGGGCCGCATAACCTTTACCGAAAACTCCTGCAGATTTAACACAAGGCCTATTCTGAACAGCAGTTCCTTGAACTCAGATTTACCAACATTTTTTTGCATCTTCCCATGTGGTATATCTCTATACCTCAACTTACAGAAGAGTGCTTTAAAAACCATGTCTTGTGTACATTTTGGAAAAGGTAGTGAGTGTGGTTTTTGCCGGAGTGGATACTCGCTCGTAGAAATTCTTTTCAGTAAAACAGACTTGTTCACAATTTTGTAAGTGCACAATGAGGTATGTGACGGCGGGATGCCTTAAGTGTTACGGAAACGGCAATAGCGGCCACAGAGCTTCGTTGCTACTGAAATAACGACCAGACTTATATTTGTACATAACTACATGGGATTTGTGAGCCCAGTGTTTATGAAATTGAACTTAGTAATTTCGCTATCTTTATTTAGTAGCCGCTACTGTAGTGTTTAAAAATTAAGGGTGGTATTAGAAGGCGCTTTTCCTAATTTGTTACTCCTGGAACTACAGCCCATAAAGGGCCTAGGCCTATCATGCGACCGCTTCTCAGCCATTTGGCCTGCAGATATTGTGGTGACGCGTGGTCAGTGCATCGTGTCCCCTCGGTCGTTAATCTTGTTCTTCGTGACCGGGGCGCTGCCTCACTATCAGACAGCTACCGGTACTCAATTGTCCTCACGAAGCTGAGTGCACCCCGTTGCAGCCCTCACATCAGTGTCTAAAATCTCTGATGGAGCCGGTATCGAACCCGGGGCCTCCGGATGAGAGGCAGGCGCGCTACCCTGTTATTATTGTGTTTATATATATCTTGAAAAAGTCTAATAAATGAATTGGCATTGGCTCCTACAGGGATATATAGAAAATCGGATGTCATACCTTGAGGTAGTGTTGCCATGGAAACGGACTTGCGATTAGTTCATCAATCAGAGCGAAGATAGTTTTCTGGGAATATCTTTGAAACTGTTAGTTTTAGGGCCTTAAAATGTGGTTTTCGGTGTCCCGTAGGGACATACCGAGTATTGTTTCTTGCATCGAGGGGCGTAAAATAAGCTTTGTCCGGTCTTTATGCGACAACTTCGATATTTTGTCCCAGTTGAGTATTTTTGGTGACTTTTCAGTTATGTTGCCCGTTCCACGGGAACAATGATTTATTTCCGGATGAAAGGCACCCTATATGTTATCCCAGGGTATAAGCTGTCTCCATTTCAAATTTCATCCAAATCTGTCCAGCCGTTTTAGTGTCAAGAGGTAACAAACTAACACGACTTTCACAATTATAATATATATAGGGATTTGTTCTGGTTTAAAAATCGAATGTATTAACAATATTGTTGATAGACTGATGGCTCTTGGGCAATTGCCATGTTAATTAAAATTAGCCTTGACATATTTCTGTACTAAGTCTGCTCTGTGCGCTTTTCAGAGAATTCTTCGACAATTTATGATATTATTCAGTCGGTCAACACAATGTAATCCCAATCCCATGCACACTGCACACGGTCTGAAGCTCATCCATGTCATAATAGGTGTCCAAAGTGGCCTCCATTGGAGTTCCCACGTCGCACCATAGATAGTGGCACTCCTTCGAATGTTCCGGCCTGTACCTGAACAGCATTACGGACTTCGCGGACACGCTGTTGATGGTTTTGAACATCGGGAATGGGCGCACCATTCACAACGCATTTAAAATGGCACTACAAGTAAAAATCCAGAGGGTTTAGGCCTGGTGATCGAGCGGGCCATGCAAAAGGGCCTCCGCGTACTATCCGCCGTCTGAGGAAAGTGTTGCCGAGGTGTCAGCGAACAGTAATGCGTAAGTGGGGTGGGACTCCAGCGTGCAGTAGCCTCAAGACCTGTCGTGTTACCAAAGGCATATTATCAAGCAATAGTGGCAGAGTGTTCTGCAGGAAGTCCAGATGATGTCTGCTGTGGCAACGATGCATTTCCGTACATATGGTGATATGGACTTTCTTGCTCCCTTTCCAGTTAGGAAACCCTCCCTACAATTTGTCGGTGTACTTAAAATTCACCCTGTAGGTCTATATGTCCTACTTCAATGAAGGGTGTCTCAAATCTTTTGGGTCAATTCAATACAGGTGTTAGAGGGTCCTCAACGGAGTATAATGAGATAGGGAATCAATGGGCGAAAAAGCATATTTGTGTTATGGGCATACACAACTTACAACTCATACCAACAACGTACCCTCATCGTAGGATCGGAAGAGGAGGTCCTGTCCCATAGCCAGCGCAATCGTCGGATCTCACACCTCTGGATCTTTTTCCTGTGGAGCTACGTCAAGTCGTTGGTGTATGAAACCCCAGTAGAAACGGATGAAGACCTGCTTGCTAGGGTCCAAGCTGCCAGTCTCTTTGTACAACAGACATCAGGGATCTTTATGAGGGTGCGACAAAACTTTATGCGCCGTTACAATACATGCATTGAGTCTGGCGGTCCTCACTTGGAACAATTACTATGAGATACGTTGTTGGTATGAGGTGTAAGTTATGTATGTCCATAATACAATGAATATGCATTTCCGCCCATTGGTTCCCTATCTCAATACAATATACTCTGTTAAGGACACACTAACACCTGTGTCAATTTGATCTTAAAGGTTTGAGACACCATATATATTACAATCACATGTAGCGTAATTATTTCAGTTTTTTTTTCACATATCCCAATAATTGACTTCTATGCCCAAGATCGTGGGTTCAAACCCAGCCGAAGTCGTCGGATTTTTAAGAGCGTAAAATATCCGTCAATATGCCTTCCTTCGGAGGGGAAATAAAGCCAGCGGGCCCATGTTATAGATTTATGGCATGTAAAAGAACCTTCCACTAAATACAATTGTGTGAAGCTAAATTTGTAGGTTAGATTTGATTAACGCTCTATTAGTTCCAACATTCGTCACCAGGTGCTGGTTGCGGTGGCATCTAGTATCCAAGTTCACTGCTAGATGTCGTTGACCGTAGCATTTTAGTAGAAATAGTAGGAACTACTTGAAATTTATCGTCTGCAGTCCTTACCTGAATTACACTATTACAGCCATCACAATTAACACCGATTACTGACAGATTCTACACACACCCAAAGTACACGGGCTACATGACACGCTGTCGCAGCCCCTAAACTGAGGAACCAACCAATAATTGAGTTTACATTGTGTTGACTGACTGAAAAATATAAATTTTCAATAAGGCAACACTGAAAAAGTGGCTTCATACCTATCTATAGAGAATATTTTGTTGTTCTTTCTCTGTGCTTCTCCGCTGCTGAATATGCAGCACCTGTATGACACAACTCCAGCCATGCCAAACAGGTAAATATTGCCCTAAATGAAACAGGACGGATTGTAACAGGCTGCCCGAAGAAGAACGGCAGCTGAAATAGAAAGAAAGAAGCGGGAGACGGACCCAAGACGCCCCCTATTTGGAAGTGAACATCAACTACCAAGACTGAAATCGAGAAAAAGTTTCCTCCAGACGACACAACCAATTCAGACACCACCTGCAAACCGTCGGATACAACTCTGGCGTAGCTCATCATCAGAGAAATATTGGGACAACCCCAAAGAAGAACTTGCTGCAGGTCATCACCTCCCATACGAGGCATGGAAGGTCCTTAATAGACTGAGGACTGGAGTATCTCGGTGTAAGGTGAACATGAAGAAATGGGGATTCATCTCAGAGGACGAACTATGTGAGTGTGGTGAACATCAAGACCACCAGAACCTACTCAACTGCAGGAAACTATCAGAACCTGTCTCCATGGACGATCTGGTAGCCGCCAGTGATAAGGCAGTTCGAGCAGCGGAATTCTGGGCATCACGTGGAATATAAAGATGCACATAATACTTTGTAATCTTTGTATATATATATATATATATATTTATAATATGTTATGTTCTGGACACGTATAAATAAATGAATAAACTTTGTTGTTGTTGTTGTTGTTGTTGTTGTTGTTGTTGTTGTTGTTGTTGTTGTTGTTGTTGTTGTTGTTACCATGGATATGTTTTAGGGTTGGAGTTCTGTATGAGATTAGCGTGGACAGTTTATCGTCGACAAATTTCCGACATCTAGTAACCATGGCGACAAGTGAAAGCGCTCTTAGTTCCCACTCGTCGAAGCGTGCGCAATCACCATAAACAAGTCGAAGGCAGAACTTATAATATAATAACCCCCGGCACTACAGCCCAAGCCTACCAAGCGACCACTGCCCAGCCATTTGGCCTGCAGATATTGGGGTAACGCGTGATCAGCGCATCGGGTCCCCTCGGCCGTTAATCTTGGTTTTCGTGATCGGGACGCTGCCTCACTGTCAGACAGCTACTCAATTGTCCTCACGAGTCTGAGTGCACCCCGTTCCAGCCCTCATATCATTTTCTAAGCTTGCCACGGTGGGTGTGTGGTTATAATGTCGGACATCCAAACCAAAGCTTGCAGGTTCGCTCCTGGCCATGGTAAGTGATTTTTGAAAGGCGACAAAAATCACGATACTCATGTCATACGTTGTTGGCATGTTAAAGCACCCATTTGAATTCAGTAGGCCGTGCTCATAGTGGCAAAATTAATCTCGGGTTTTTCCGCCAACACAAAGGGCCTCATTTCTCTACTAGAAAGCGGTATACGTCAAGGAGCTTGGATATCTAATCTCCTTGACATTCATAGCGCTCCAAGGAGCATTAAATTCGACACGCAAGCTGCCCTCTGGGTGTCAATTAACAAAGCTTGCACCCGGCACCCGAGGCCATACGATCTTATTATTTATCATTTTCTAAAATCCCTGATGGAGTCGGGAATCGAACCCGGGGCCTCCGGATGAGAGGCAGCCGCGCTACCCCAACACCACGGGGCCGGCTCCATAACTTATAATAGACAAATAAAAACATGATTCTATGTTTGGTTCTGCAACACAAAATCTTTCTCTTTTAACTTAGGTTTTTGGACACTGTCGTCAACGGCCCCGTGTATTTGGCTGTGTATAGAATGTGTCTGATTGGCTGTGTTATTGTGGTGTCCATATTACTGTGAGTATTTGTAATTGAGACTAGGATTGGGACGGAATTTCGTGGCATTACCTCGGAAACTATCCCAGCATTTACTTAGAATAGAAGTGAGAATAGAGCTCCCAGTCTTCCCAGGTTTTCTCGATTAGTTGCCTGGACCCTATTCCAATCCTCAGATCACATTAAACTTCATGGTAGTAAAGCCGGAAATCGCATTCGGCGCCTCTGGACCGGAGGTTTAGTTCACACTTTAAGATGACAGATGGCGGGCCAAGCATAAATGATAGCATCTACTTAAACCTACAGTATATACTGAATATATATGAGCCTGTGCAGTATCCACATGACAAGCCTGCTCACACTACGTACTCAATCGAGTGTGTGTGTGTTTAGTACTTCCTGTATCTGTTTTTACTTGTGAATCTATTTGAACAATGTCCGATTCTCCTAGGCTAGAGAAATCCGTATATATTCATAATTGCTGTATTTCCAGCACGTTTATTCTTATATTGCGCTTCGTAAATCATGTTATGGCGGGTCTGGAAAGAAAATTTATTGGGACGTCTTTCGTCATCACTCTTGCGGAAGAGCGAGCTAGGCTCCATCAATGGAGACATAATGGACTATCTTGCCATTGCTAACAGTAATGGATCGCACATCTGCGATATATCCGACGAGAACCACGCGCCAACCAAGAGAGCGCCCACTCCATTTTCGTCCTCTGACGGAGATGTGGAGATTCAGGTGTGCTTTCCCACGGCCGACTGGATGTGAGCTGCGCTCTATACCGGCCTTGACAATCCCAGTTAGAACCCATGCATAACGTGTAATTGGAAAATTTCGACTCGTCGCCGATAGAGCGCACTCCCATCCCATTATAGGCGCGATTAATAAACTGCTGTACAGTACGTTTATTAAATGTGTAATCTCGAGAACAACTGGATGGATTTTGATGCGGCTTTCACCATTCTGTAAAGGTAATCCCGAGGACGATTTCCGTAGAAAATAATTTATTTATGATCATAGGGAGCCAAGCAGTAACGATTTCATTGAAATGATCGAAAAAATAACCTGGTGTTCGTGCGCCTTTTAAGCTTACTCTGGACAAACCGTTAAAAGTATCAATATACTATGAGTGTAAGAATTGTTTAGCATGAAAAATTCTACAAAAAAGTCCGCGAGAGCATATCTCTATCGATACATCGCCCACTATAAGTGATTTTAGTTTGGACGGAAGGGGGATTTGTGTTTCATGCACCTCGCCGTTCTTAAATTACGTCTGTCAGGATTTCCTTGCACATTCATAACTGTTCCCGGGCGAAGCCGGGACGGGTTGCTAGTGACACTATATAATTATTGTCATTATAATTTCCGCAATATCAAAATGCAAAATATATCACAAAATAAAATACCGTGCTAATAAATCTAAGAAAAATTAGACATACCTTGCACCTTCTTCGGGTACAAGGACACAATTCCAGCACAGTATCATCAAATGGAAAGAGAGGATGAAAATTACAGCCGGGAACAAGTAGCAGCCAATCCAGTGTTGTGTTTTGTGCTAAGAGGTCTTTCGACAAATTATCAGATACCGTGTGCCTTCTTTTTCACGAAGCAGCTGTCAGTACGGGACATTCATAAAGTCGTGCTGGACGTTATTCTCGAGGTTGAACAATGCGGTTTCATAATTATAAGAATTGTCTCTGATAATCACAAAACTAATACCACAATGATGAGGCATTTAGGGGGAGGGAATTTGCAATCAATGGTAAATCACCCATACGACGAGTCTAGGAAGTTATTCCTTAGTTTTGATCAGTGTCACATTAAAAAAAAACCATTAGAACGCAGTTTCTGGAACGAGAGATGACTGATGGTACTGGAATAATTTCGGGGAAACACTTGTCATTACTATACAAAATGCAAAAGGATTAGATCGTCAAACCTGTCAGACACCTCACAAAAACACATGGAACCCACTAAATTTGAAACAAGATGTTCAGTAAAGAACATATAGCCTACTTTCTCCTAAATGCATGGGTATTGTTATAACTCTTTGTCCTTTTCAAGGAGTATGATTGAATGTTGGTTGTAGTAGCTTGTTGAAATACAACGTGCTATAGGGATATTAAACATGAATATGAGGTGCCCTTTGCTAGTGCTACCTCTGTACCAAATTTCGTTCAATTCAGTTTCACCGTGTTTGAATTGATAGGGGGAATCGATTTGCACACATACTTGGCCACCATCTGCAAACTATTGGGCTGATGTTCTTGCAGTTTGGTCTGAATATGTTTCCCACATAAAGATATGGTGTTGCAAAATTTGGTAGAGACTAGATTATTAGGTTGGTCGTAATTACATTTTAGCTTTTAACATTTGGGTGGCCGCGATTACGTTTCCGTCAAGATAGCTGTGATATAAAACATGACACTGAGGTGCCCTTTGCTAGTGCTACCTCTGTACCAAATTTCGTTCCATTCGGTTTCACCGTGTTCGAATTAATAGGGGGTAATCGATTTTGACACAAAGATGGCCGCCATCCGCAAACTATTAGGCTAATGACATATTAGATTTGTCAAAGGATGCTTCCTCCATAAAGGTATGTTGTTGCAAAATTTGGTAGAGATCGGATGATTAGGTTAGTCGTAATTTGATTTAAGCTTCGAACATTTGGGTGGCCGCCATTACGTTTCCGTCAAGATGGCGGCGATATAAAACATGACACTGGGGTGCACTTTGCTAGTGCTACCTCTGTACCAAATTTCATTCCATTCGGTTTCACCGTGTTCGAATTGATAAGGGGAATCAATTTTGATATAAAGATGGCCGCCATCCGCAAACTATTAGGTTAATGGCCTATTAGATTGGTCAAAGGATGCTCCCTCCATAAAGGTATGTAGTTGCAAAGTTTGGTAGAGATCGGATGGTTATGTTAGTCGTAATTTGATTTAAGCTTTAAACATTTGTGTGGCCGCCATTACGTTTCTGTCAATATGGCGGCGATATAAATCATGACACTGAGATGCCCTTTGCTAGTGCTATCTCTGTACCAAATTTCGTTCCATTAGGTTTCACAGTGTTTGAATTAATAGGGAGAATCGATTTTGACACAAAGATGGCCGCCATCCGCAAACTATTAGGCGAATGACCTATTAGATTGGTCAAAGGATGCTTCCTCCACAAAGGTATGTAGCTGCAAAATTTGGTAGAGATCGGATGATTAGGTTAATCGTAATTTGATTTAAGCTTTGAACATTCGTGTGGCCGCCATTACGTTTCAGTCAAGATGGCGGCGATATAAAACTTGACACTGAGGTGCCCTTTACTAGTGCTACCTCTGCACCAAATTTCGTTCCATTCGGTTCCACCGTGTTCGAATTAATAGGGGGAATCAATTTTGACATAAAGATGGCCGCCATCCGCAAACTATTAGGCTAATAACCTATTAGATTGGTCAACGGATGCTCCCTCCATAAAGGAATGTTGTTGCAAAGTTTGGTAGAGATCGGATGGTTATTTTAGTCGTAATTTAACTTAAGCTTTGAACATTTGTGTGGCCGCCATTACGTTTCTGTCAAGATGGCGGCGATATAAAACATGAATATGAGGGGCCCTTTGCTAGTGCTACCTCTGTACCAAATTTCGTTCAATTCAGTTTCACCGTGTTTGAATTGATAGGGGGAATCGATTTGCACACATACTTGGCCACCATCTGCAAACTATTGGGCTGATGTTCTTGCAGTTTGGTCTGAATATGTTTCCCACATAAAGATATGGTGTTGCAAAATTTGGTAGAGACTAGATTATTAGGTTGGTCGTAATTACATTTTAGCTTTTAACATTTGGGTGGCCGCGATTACGTTTCCGTCAAGATAGCGGTGATATAAAACATGACACTGAGGTGCCCTTTGCTAGTGCTACCTATGTACCAAATTTCGTTCCATTCGGTTTCACCGTGTTCGAATTGATAAGGGGAATCAATTTTCACACAAAGATGGCCGCCATCCGCAAAATATTAGGCTGATTACCAATTAGTTTGGTCAAAGGATGCTCACTCCATAAGGGTATGTTGTTGCTAAATTTGCTAGAGATCGGATGATTAGGCTAATCGTAATTTGATTTAAGCTTTGAACATTTGTGTGGCCGCCATTACGTTTCCGTCAAGATGGCGGCGATATAAAACATGACACTGAGGTGCCCTTTGCTAGTGCTGCCTCTGTACCAAATTTCGTTCATTCGGTTCCACCGTGCTCGAATTAATAGGGGGAATCAATTTTGATATAAAGATGGCCGCCATCCGCAAACTATTAGGTTAATGGCCTATTAGATTGGTCAAAGGATGCTCCCTCCATAAAGGTATGTAGTTGCAAAGTTTGGTAGAGATCGGATGGTTATGTTAGTCGTAATTTGATTTAAGCTTTAAACATTTGTGTGGCCGCCATTATTTTTCTGTCAATATGGCGGCGATATAAATCATGACACTGAGATGCCCTTTGCTAGTCCTATCTCTGTACCAAATTTCGTTCCATTCGGTTTCACCGTGTTTGAATTAATAGGAGGAATCGATTTTGACACAAAGATGGCCGCCATCCGCAAACTATTAGGCGAATGACCTATTAGATTGGTCAATGGATGCTTCCTCCACAAAGGTATGTAGTTGCAAAATTTGGTAGAGATCGGATGATTAGGTTAATCGTAATTTGATTTAAGCTTTGAACATTCGTGTGGCCGCCATTACGTTTCAGTCAAGATGGCGGCGATATAAAACTTGACACTGAGGTGCCCTTTACTAGTGCTACCTCTGCACCAAATTTCGTTCCATTCGGTTCCACCGTGTTCGAATTAATAGGGGGAATCAATTTTGACATAAATATGGCCGCCATCCGCAAACTATTAGGCTAATAACCTATTAGATTGGTCAACGGATGCTCCCTCCATAAAGGAATGTTGTTGCAAAGTTTGGTAGAGATCGGATGGTTATTTTAGTCGTAATTTAACTTAAGCTTTGAACATTTGTGTGGCCGCCATTACGTTTCTGTCAAGATGGCGGCGATATAAAACATGACACTGAGGTGCCCTTTGCTAGTGCTACCTCTGTACCAAATTTCGTTCATTCGGTTCCACCGTGTTCGAATTAATAGGGGGAATCAATTTTGAGATTAAGATGGCCGCCATCCGCAAACTATTAGGCTAATAACCTATTAGATTGGTCATAGGATGCTCCCTTCATAAGGGAATGTTGTTGCAAAGTTTGGTAGAGATCGGATGGTTATGTTAGTCGTAATTTAACTTAAGCTTTGAACATTTGTTTGGCCGCCATTACGTTTCTGTCAATATGGCGGCGATATAAAACATGACACTGAGATGCACTTTGCTAGTGCTACCTCTGTACCAAATTTCGTTCCATTCGGTGTCACCGTGCTTGAATTAATAGGGGGAATTGATTTTCACACAAAGATGGCCGCCATCCGCAAACTATTAGGCTAATGACCTAGTCATTTGGTCAAAGAATGCTTCCTCTATAAAGGTATGTTATTGCAAAATTTGGTAGAGATCGGATGATTAGGATAATCGTAATTTGATTTATGCTTTGAATATTTGTGTGCCCGCCATTACGTTTCCGGCAAGATGGCGGCGATATAAAACATGACACTGAGGTGCCTTTTGTTATTACTACCTCTGTACCAAATTTCGTTCCATTCGGTTGCACCGTGTTCGAATTAATAGGGGGAATCGATTTTCATACAAAGATGGCCGCCATCCGCAAACTATTACGCTGATGGTCTATTGGTTTGGTCAAAGGATGCTCCCTGCATACAGGTATGTTGTTGTAAAATTTGGTAGAGATCGGATGATTAGGTTAGTCGTAATTTGATTTAAGCATTGAACATTTGTGTGGCCGCCATTACGTTTCCGTCAAGATGGCGGCGATATAAAACATGACACTGAGGTGCCCTTTGCTAGTGCTACCTTTGTACCAAATTTCGTTCAATTCGCATTCACCGTGTTCGAATTGATAGGGGGGGACAGACATTCAGAGTACACACACTCACACACACACAGACACACACACACACACACACACACACACACACACAGAGAGAGACTCACACACACACATACACACACACACACAGACTCACACATACACACACACAGACAGACACACTTTTTTCGCCCTGTGTTGATCTCATAAGTCTACTTTCATTTTTTGAAAAAATCGAAAGTAGGCTAAAAATGAATGTTCGGCGTGCCAAGGAAGTGTTCTCATCAGAAGTTATTGGTGCCATTAGTACACTGAAATAAAATGAAGGCATGCACCCGGGAGCGTACAAATTCATCGACGCAGAAGCAACCATCATTTTTATGAAAAACGTTAATATATGGTTCGCTGTGCGTGACGTAAGCATGATATATCATCATATTCAGTCCAGAAATCCAAATAAAAGGATTTTTTTCTCATTAAATGACAGTCGCCTAGGAATATTTTCTTTCTTACCTTGAAACTTTGAAAGCTGCTAGTAACGCTGCTAGAAAGGACTTCCTGATTTCTGAGACTTACGAAGCTATACAATTAACCACGCAATCAACTTCCAGTGCATAAGGTATCTCCTAAAAATGGGTTTCATTATGTTCTGACTCAAACATTCTCTGGCGATACTGATGAATCACTCTTCTTCGCCGTATGTCTGGGTCAAATGACATGCTGGACTTAAGATCAGTGAGTTTCAGTTTGCAGAAGATTTTGAAAACTGGAATTCTGAGTACATCAACTTCCAGCAATGTAGAGGACTCTGCATCTAGCATCACAGATAACCCAGTTCAGAATCTGGTTCTTGAAAAATGCACTAGCTTCAGGGAATAGACCTGTCATTCCTGAAAGTATTCCGAATATTCTACAAAATATGTTAAAGAAGCCTGGTATGTTAAATTATCTTTTATAAATTGGACTAATGATTTGAGTTCTGCACATAACAATAATTACTAGTAAGTTGTTTAATTTACCTAAATCATACTAACTCAAGAGTTTAGTGCTTTTCAGTCGGTCAACACGAATGTACCCAAAAGAGATGGGTTATACCCTAATCCTGAAATAAATTACATGAGATTAATAAAACACTAGGATGACCAGTTTCGATCGTCAAGCGATCATCATCAGATCCATTACACTTAGGCTACAAAATCCATGTTTGAAATACTGGTGAAAATATTTACAATATGTACAATTATTTAGTTGCAGTATTGGTACTGCAACTGTCAGTGAATGCTAAATGCAGTATATATGTTAGGTGAAATGCTAAATGGTGATAGCTATCCGGAGATTGTACTTTAGAGAGATTATATGGTTGTAAACTATGGATAAACTATAAAATTTTAGGCTAACTACTTATCTGATTGTCTTCCGTACTACAGCTACTCGCAGTTTTCGTGCTCACTGGAACTCACTGTGCGGTCGACTGCTGTGGTTATCTTAACGACTGGTTTTTCCTGCCTTCTCCCCCACCCCCTTTGCCCCTACGTGCTGTGGGGAGTGATAGCGATGTGTTTATGTGAGGTGTTGCCAACCTAGATAAGATGTATGTTATTGAATGAGGTGGGTCTACAACTATTAAAGACCGTGGATTAGCCCTCGCCACGCGTGGAGCATATCCCATTCGAACTAAGCGTTGACGGTCTTATGAGGACGTCCCGGCACCTTTAATACTGCCGCGAATATGGGCCTTGGTTTATTGTAGAAGAAAAGTACATCGTACACCTGATCCAGATAACATTTACCTATTAAAAAACCCCTAGTTTCCCCCCCTTTTTATCTAGCTTTTGCTGTGTCGCTAAATTGTGTTTTGTTTCCGACAGGGTGTGTTTTTTAGTAGCGTGAAGAGGGGTGAGCTCTCCATGAACATGTGTTCATTTAGATTGTTGGGATTGTTTCGTTTGGCTAGGTGTATCTCGATTGCTTCCTTTATGTCAAATATTTTCACCTGTATTTCAAACATGGAATTTGTAGCCTAAGTGTAATGGATCTGATGATGATCGCTTGACGATCGAAACTGGTCATCCTAGTGTTTTATTAATCTCATGTAATTTATTTCAGGATTAGGGTATAACCCATCTCTTTTGGGTACATTCGTGTTGACCGACTGAAAAGCACTAAACTCTTGTTTACTAAGGCAACACTGAAAATATGGCTCCAAACACCACAATGTCATACTAAATCAGTTAAATTTCATTTTCAGGAATACCTTTGCCGACAATGAAAACGGCAAGTCTTGCTTACGTCGGTGGTTACATTGTACGCACTGTGGAAGAAAGAATTTCATGTACGGAACGTTTGGACTGCATTTCGCAGATCTTTAACTCCTCTCCACTCATGAGCCTTATCACAGCACATGATTTCGGACATTTGCGTTACCCTAAACCTGATTTTGTTTCAATACTATCTGAAATTCAGCTCTTCGTTGAAAAAGCTGCGCCATGTGTTCCTGGGAGAAATGTACTAGATGTTATATGTTCGGAACTAGTTCCTGTTTTGTTTAAGAGTCCACTTCTACAGTGTCCAATTTACGACGAGCCCGGTCCAGACGGACTTGCCATCATTATTGTAGAGAAATTTGTATCGACAATTTCGGATAATATCGCGCAAACTGAAACTGAAAGACTGGTTGCTTCCAAACGCCTACTATATAAACCGCTCAGCAGGAAAATGCATACACTTAAATGAAAACCGAGTGATTCTGATCGAATTGAACTTTAACGAGGTGCAAGGTATGTCTAATTTCTCTTAGATTTATTAGCACGCTATTTTATTTTGTGATATAATTTGCATTTTGATATTGCAGGAATTATAATGATAATATATAGTGTAACTAGCAACCCAACCCGGCTTCGCCCGGGAACAGTTATGAATGTGCAAGGAATTCCTGTCTGACGTAATTTAAAAACGGCGAGGTGCATGAGACACAAATTCCCCTCCCGTCCAAACTAAAAACACTTATAGTGGGCGATGTATCAAAGATAGAGATATGCTCTCGCGGACTTTTTTTTGTAGAATTTTTCATGCTAACAATTCTTACACTCATAGTATATTGATATTTTTAACGATTTGCCCAGCGTAAGCTTAAAAAGCGCACGGACGCCAGGTTATTTTTTTCGACCTTTTCACTGATATATAAAATCGTTAATGCTTGGCTCCCTTTGATCATAAATAAATTATTTTCTACAGAAATCTTCCTTGATATTACCTTTACAGAATGGCGAAAGCCGCATCAAAATCCATCCAGTGGTTCTCGAGATTACCCGTGACATCCAAGAATCGGGGACTTTGTTTTACACTAAGTAGAGATAAGTCTTTGTCGTGCTATGCTTGGTCGACAGCGCTGTGTGAGCAGTTGAGTAACTAACAAGATTTCATGTAAAACGTCTCATTGTCTAGGCCGGTTGTGGAGAGCGCAGCTCGCATCAGGTCGGCCGTGGCTTTCCACCCCTATCACCTCCACCTAAGGATAGGTAGGATGTTTGGCAAACGGTCAAGCATAAGTAAAGGACAATCCTCTACTGAAGTCCACACTATGGCACTATAACAATGGAACTGTAATACATAGCTATTTTCGACATTTCGCTGAGTTACGCCAATTGATTTCTCAGTTTACGACAACCACCGCACGTCTTCAGGAATACAGGTTTCATCCTGGACATGGGACAACAATGCGTAACTTCAAACTCTTCTCTACAGACCGGGTGGCGTCTGCACTCTAGTCCACTCTAGTCTCTTTAGTGATGAGGTGCCGTTACGTACTCAGCTAGAAGCAGTTGCAGTTCGTACTTCGTTGCCAGTAATGGCAACAGTATGTAACGTGTTCATCCCACCGGATTCTCAATTGGATTACAACCAGCTAATTGATCTACTGTCGACCAAAATATTATGTGCACTCGAGTGTGAAGGTTGTTTGTGAAGTAACTAATATAGCCCAGGCAACGAAGCGAAAATAAAAATAATAAATCCGAAAGTTTTAAATTTAGTGAAAATGTTGATTAGGGCTTACTCTTGAACCTGTCAAAAGTCCTGACCAATTAAAGGTCCGCAATCGCCGCCATCTTGGAAAAAGGGTGCACTTTTATGGTTTTTGGACTGTAACTCTTTATTTATTAACTTTATCGAAAAAAATTTAGTAATCAAAATTTGAGAACATTCAATTCTCTACAAAAAAAAAAGTTCATTCACGTTTTTCATAAAACTAATATTTTTCGTGTGAATGGATGACAAACTTGATACAGATCGGGGAATCGCTCTCACTGTAGGTTTCAACAGCAAAATATGAATTCAATGGCACATAACGGTCCATATAAATCTCTGAGGGAATTCTGCAAACAGGAATTTATATTCGTTACGTAAAATTCAATAATTGTTGTTATATTTTCATTTTCCACATTTTTTTTTATTCACTCACTTTATTATTACGTTTGAGTGCGTCTTTTTTTTTTTTGCAGTCTGACTGGTACTGGGGCTATTATCATCGACTACATCAGCACAATCCGATAAATCAATGCTTCCCGCATAGAAAGATCGTCTCGAGCTTATGGTTGACACTGCCCTTTCTTCATTCGTGTTATCGACCTCGTCTCCGTCTTCATTTTCTTCATCGACTATTTTCGATCCATTGAAGCAGTCTCCATGGCAATTATTGCAAACCGTTGTACAATCAATCCCTGCCTTTTTACACCCACATAACCCTGCACAGCCAGTTGTACATTTGCAAAAAATCCGATTTAATAAAGCCTCGGGTGCAATGGAGTCCATTGTTGTAATCGGTCTGAAGTATCCTTGGACTCGTTTCCAACCCCATAATTCAGGGGGTAATTCATTTCCCAGCCAATTTTGCACTTGATTGTACACTCGAAAAGAATGTTTCCTGGATGCTCCTTCTGTTGGTGGTAGTGAGGCAATGTCGGGCTTTATTTTCGTCACAGATATCGTGAAACAATGATATCGATGTTTATTCAAAGAGTTGTCTGTAGAACGTGCACCGTAGATTGCAAGGAAAAATAGTTCTCCAACTTCAGCGATAATTAATCTCGGGAGTTTCCACCAACCCAAAGTTCCTCATTTCTCTACTAGAAAGCGCTATAGTGTTCAAGGAGCTTACAGTTGCATATCTAACCTCCTTGACTTTCATAGTGATTCAAGGAACAACGAAATTCGACATGCAATCTACCCTCTGGGTGTCAAATTACAAAGCTTGCACCCGGCACCCGAGGCCATACGATATTATTATTATTATTATTATTATTATTATTATTATTATTATTATTTACGAAGCGTCAATGCCCCGGAAGCGTCTTCGAAACAATAGACGTCCAGCTTATTGGTGGACTGACGAAATAGCTGATCTTCGAAGAACTTGTCTTCGACTCAGAAGAAGAGCCCAACGTTCAAGACATCGACCAGAGGCTGATTTGAGATCCGCTGAGCACCTTGCAGCTAAGAGAACCCTTCGAAATGCCATCAGAAGACGTAAGACTCTGATGTGGCAGTTGTTAGTTAAAGAAGTAGACGTAGATCCTTGGGGATTAGGCTACCGAATTGTCACCAAGAAACTCGGCTCCATGTCCAATACCACGTTGGATGCACGGACGATGGATGATATTGTAAACGCGCTATTCCCTACTCACCCTGTGCGAATTGATGTGGGCGACGTACTTGAGCCGGAATTCATTCCTCTATTTACCATAGGTGAGCTGAAGGAAGCAGTAGGCTCCCTTCGGAATAAGAAGGCTCCAGGCCCTGACGGGATACCCGCGGAAGCTATGAAACTAGCTCTCAAGGTTTGTCCGCAGCTACTGCTTGAAATGTACAACTGTTGTCTGAGAGCAGGTGTCTTTAGTGCCCGTTGGAAAATGGCTCGACTAGTGCTGATTAAAAAAGGAAATGCAGTCGGGAACGCGCCATCGTCCTTCAGACCACTATGTATTTTAGACATTGCGGGAAAAGTGCTGGAGAAGCTATTAAAACCTCGCATACTGTCGTCTATTCAAGCCGCGGGAAATCTGTCTGACAGGCAATTTGGCTTCCGCCGTGGGCGATGTACAATAGATGCAGTACGCCTAGTAGTTGAAGCTGCGAATCAAGCCCAGGAAGGTAACCACTATTCTAGGAAAATAACACTTCTGGTAACCTTGGATGTGAAGAACGCCTTCAACTCAGCTAGGTGGATAGATATGGTTGAAGCTCTTCAATTCACCTTCCAGTTGCCTGCATATCTCCTGCGTATAATGAAAGATTATTTGAAGGACCGTACCCTGTTATATGACACTGCAGACGGCCAGAGGAGGAGAAAAGTCACGGCAGGAGCAGCGCAAGGATCTATCCTGGGCCCGGATTTGTGGAACATGTTGTACGACGGCTTACTGCGCATGGAGATGCCCGAAGATACATTCCTTGTTGGGTACGCTGATGATATTGCAGCGGTGATTGTAGCCCGAGATGCGGTTCTGGCTCAGTGGAAACTCAATCAGGTAATGCGACGGGTGAGTGGTTGGATGAACACTCATGGTCTGAATTTAGCTATGACGAAAACTGAAATAGTCGTGTTAACTAGGAGGAGAATGGACACTATAATTCCCATGAAAGTTGGAGAGGTGGTCGTTCGAACTGGAGTCACTGCGAAGTACTTAGGGTTTACTCTTGACACGAAACTGACATACTGGTCTCATATACGGAAGGCAGCAGACAAGGCGGAAGTAGTGACAGCTGCCATTAGTAGACTCATGGCTAATGTGCATGGTCCTAGAGAAAGCAAACGTCGACTACTGTTGTCCACAGCGCAGTCTATTCTCCTGTATGGAGCTGAGATTTGGTCTGATTCGCTGAGGATAGAGAAGTATAGGAAACGCCTAGCTGCAATTCAGAGGAGAGGAGCTCTGAGGGTGGCGTGTGCTTACCGTACAGTTTCGGAACCTGCAGTTCTGGTTGTCTCAGGTGTTGCGCCAATAGACTTACTCGCGCAAGAACGTAAAGACATATACTTCCGACGAGTAGGACTGGGCAAGGCTCAAGCGCGGAAGGAAGCCGTAGCACGCAAGATGGAGCTTTGGCAGCAGAGGTGGAATGACGATCACAGAGGAAGATGGACAGCTCGGCTGATACCGAGTCTGGTCGAGTGGACGAGTAGGAAACACGGAGAAATAAATTACTTTCTGACACAAATGTTGACAGGTCATGGCTACTTTCGGTGTTACCTTCATCGTATGGCCAAAGTAAGGAGTCCAGTTTGTATTTACTGCGAGAACGAACGAGATGACGTTTATCATACGTTTTTCGTCTGCGATCGTTGGGCAGCGGAAAAACAACAACTTGAAGCTGAGGTTGGTCCAATAACGCCGGACAATATAGTTGGCGTTATGCTGAGAAACGAGCTCAGCTGGGATACGGTCGCTTTCTTTGTTGAGGTGGTCCTTCGTCAGAAGAAGTCGGATGGGGACTTGCTCGATTTAGTCGATTGAGTCTGCGATCCGCGGGCTATGAATGGAGAAGTAAGATGGTGCTTGTGAAGCAAAAATGACTCCATCCTGAAGTAATACGAAAGTGGTCCCGGGATGGGTTTTGTCAAGAGGACAGGGTGTGGTTTTTTAGTGGGTAAGAATCCCACACTCTTGAGAAGTGCGGACCCTTCTCAAGGTCTTATGCAAGATTTTTCCACTTCCCTCGTAAAAAAAATATATATATATATATTATTATTATTATTATTATTATTATTATTATTATTATTATTATTATTATTATTATTATTATTATTATAGCGATAACGTCGTGTGAAGAATCACGGTTGTTGAAACTTTCAGCGATATCATGTAACTCCTTACTTTTGTTAAATAACTTTACGCACCTAACTTTTCCTTTATTGAAAATCGCTGAAGTAGTGTCGCAGCGACTAAAGGCATGCAAGAAAAGAATGATTGTGACTGCTATGATGAATACACTCTTCCCGCGATTTTTCCCTTTCCCGGTTTGACAAAAAAAAAAAAAAAAAAATTCCGATGGAGCCAATGCAACCAGCAAACTAAAAGATCAACATCTTCGCCAATAATATCCACACTGTTATGATTCCTAAGCTGTGCGTAGATTGGTTGTTTGGAGCAATTCTCCGATCTGCATCAAGTTCGTCGTCCATTTACTCGGTAAATGTTGGTTTTATGAGACATCCGAATTGAACCGTTTTTTGTAGAGAATTAAATGTTCTCAAAATTTGATCAACATAACTTTTTCGATAAAGTTAATAAATAAAGAGTTAAAGACTAAAAACCATAAAAGTGCACCCTTTTTCCAAGATTGCGGCGATTTCGGACCTTTAATTGGTCTGGACTTTTGACAGGTTCAATAGTAAGCTCTAATAAACATTTGCAGCAAATTTCAAAACTTTCGTACAGTATTTATTATTTTTATTTGCTGAAATTCGGCCTTCGTTGCCTGGGCTAATAGGCCTACAAAATATCCAATAACATAATCATTTTCGTCGTTCTATTTTACGTTAGTTCATGCAGGTTTGGCATTTCTAATTTATATTTTAATATTTTTTTTTATCGCAGTTGGAACACAAAAAGAGCTCGTTTTTGAACGTGTCAACTTTAAGAATCAGTTTCTCAAAAACCCGTCATCAGATCCAATCCAAATTTTAACACAGTATACATTATAATGTTTTATAACTAGTTTATAAATTGCAAAATGGTGCGTGTCCATGAAACAAAGTTATCATTTTTGTAAGGTAACTTTTTCACGGCTCGTGGTGGTTGGAAAATTGCGTTCTTATTCGCGTTGTAATCCTTATATAACAAATGGTTATGCTGTATGACTGTGAAATACGCAAATGAATTCACTAATTTTATATCGGTTTGTATTTGTATGTGATAAAATGGCATGGCTCAGCTGCTAGCCGATGCGGTGAAAGTTGTACAGCGTTGCCGAGACGGCTGACATCCGCTTGGCATGCCGCGCCTCGCTCGAAATTGCATGGGCAGAGATTCCTTCACTATTAACGTTTAACTTTTGATTATCTTCATTAAATCAAGCAAATGGTATTAAGAGGTCATGAAAAACATTTTCTATCAGCTTTTCTCATGAGGGCTTTGGACCTCCAATAGCAGCTATACGTTGTTTTTAATTTTTAGGTTATTTTAAAGTTTTTATGTTTTCTTTGTATGCGTTTGTCTACTTACAAGTTCGAGTTATTTTGCAATTCATCACCAGAAATGTCGCCATCATTTTTTTTTTTTTTTTTTAGCGTATGGCATTTATTGCCGGTAGTGTCCGAGGACATGTTCGGCTCGCCAGTTTTGTAGCTGCTTCGAGACGGACAACCAATGGGTGAGCTACAAGTACCGTTGGGGCCAAGTGGGAATGTAAGGACGAGGAGTTGGAAGGTAGCGGCTGTGGCCTATAGTTCGGGACCAACCCCTGCATTTGCCTGGAAGGAAGATGGGAAACCACAGAAGACCATCTTCAAGGTTGCCGGCGGGGGGATTCGAACCTCCTCGCCTCCCGGATGTGAGCGACTGCCAGCAGTCATGCCGTAACGACCACGGCTAATTCACCCGGTAATTTTTAATTAATCGGAATTGTTAAGATAAATTACAACTTGTACTTCAATATCATCCGGAGGGCGGTCTTTTCCCCAATGCTGTGTGCTGTATGACTGTGAAATACGCAAATGAATTCACTAATTTTATATCGGTTTGTATTTGTACGTGATAAAATGACATGGCTCAGCTGCTAGCCTATGAGGTGAAAGTTGTACAGCGTTGCCGAGACGGCTGACATCCACTTGGCAAGCCGCGCCTCGCTCGAAATTGCATGGGCAGATTCCTTCATTATTTACGATTGTCTATCTGTTAGGTAGTCAGCTCGAAGGCTGGTTGGATCCTCAAAAAGTACCACTGCTAGTTTATGTAGGTAGATACCCACAAAAACCCAAGGCAGCGCTATATTGAGGCGTACTAGGCAAGATGAGGAGTGAGGTAGTTTGCCATTGATTTCCTCACAATCAGAACAGCAGTACTAACCCTATGAGTAGAACCTTTCACAGCATCAACAGGCGCTGACTGTGCACTGAATGTCATTACTGAGCGCCATCCATCCCTCAGTAGCTTCCATATAATCACAGCCATGAGTGAGACTGAGACCTCGGTGAAAAGCCACATTTTACTCTAGCCTGTGCTAACAGATAAATGCAAATGTACTACATTAATCAAGAGATGGCAAACAGTCCTTGTTTACGATTAACTTGTGATTAACTTCATTAATTCAATCAAATGGTAGTAAGAGGTCATGACAAATATTTCCCATCAGCTTTTCTCATGAGGGCTTTGGACCTCCAACGGCATCTTAAATTTTTTTTTTTAAATTTTAGATTATTTTAATGTTGTTTTTATTTGCGCTTGTCTATTTACGATATATGCATTGGTTTAAGAAATTTTATGTTCGACCCTCACTATTATGTGTCAGAAAACTGTATCATAATGATGGTCATTATAACACTGTTTTTCATTATGATACAGTTTCTCCAGCCAATCAGAGCTCGTTCATTGACCAATTAGGTAACGATACCTTCGCGCATGCACTCAAAATCCAACATGTCGGACATAAACACAAGATCGAACTATAATAAATTACCGACATGGAATACGCACCGTCCAAATGTTCGCGTAAATAGACTGGCGAATATGAGACAATAAATAGCACTGTACCTTAATATCACCAACACTAATTTCTACACAGCCCATTGTCTTCAAATGACTCCGGTGACAATATTACTGAGGGACGGCAGATGTAAACATATGGCCTGCATATGGCATTGCAAGCAACAGAGTGCATGCGTCGGTCGTTCAGAGATCTTGAAAGACAGAGATATAATACCCAACGCTCGCTCTGCGATCACAAAATTCAAGTAGCTTGCTCTCAACAGATATTTATGAATATTTATGTTAAAACATATAATAAAGTTATAATTATCGTCGAACATAAACAGTCGTATGCAACTCGCCTATAATGGTAATTAAGACACTCGTATGGAAATTATAAAACTCGCATGCGCTCGTTTTATAAAAATACTCGTGTCTAATTATAGCCATTATAGGCTCGTTGCATAATGTACTATTACAATTCATCGCCAGAAATATTGCCATCAATTTCTAATTGATCCCAATCGCTTTCAGAATCTGAACTTCCAAGATTGATTACAACAGGTTGTACTTCAATATCATCCTGAAGGTGGTCTTTTTCCCAATATTTTTTTTTCAATTTGTATGGCATGTTTTACACATTTTTCCAGGGCTCAGGCGTTACGGAACGTGAGGTTTCTTAGCATAAGTCTCTTGTCACAATTATACTTTTTCCCTTGTCTTCTGCGTTTGCTCGGTTCAGTTTTGCAATTGTGTTTTTTACAAAGGCCCAAATCAGTTCTATAGCGTTCATTTCACAGTGAGCTACTGGCAGCCAAATAAGCTCAACATCTTGTCTTAATTCTTTAGTAATTAATTCAATTTTCTTCTGAGGCGTGCTGAAATAGGATTTGGCATGACGAAGTAGTACGGCTTTAGTTAATGATTTAAAATCAATTACATCAGGCGGCAGTGGGATGTTCCTTTTCTCAATCCATGCAAAAATGTCAGCTTTTAACCATGAGTTGGTGGGGTTCTTAGATTCCGGGTCTAGCATTGTGTGGTAAGGTGCCTAATCCATCACTACAGCAGATTTTTGAGGGAGTAGGCTTAATACCTTCCTGAACCATTCTTCAAAATGGAGTGAATTCATTTCTTGGTGATAATCACCTGTTCCTTTCTTTCCAGCGAAGCAGAAAGTTCCTTGTAGAAATCCCTCTTCACTACCAATGTGCACTATTATGACGCGCTGTCCAACTCTTGACGGAGTTTTAAAACCTCCTCTCCACCCGCAAACTTCCTGCAAGAGGCATCGGTACTGGTCGTAATTATTATGTTTATTCAGAGCTTCTGAAACGTTTTCTTGCCAACCATAATTTGTGGTGTGGTTTTGGGAGCACCTTGTTTCATCTGTATAGAATATATTGTAGCCTTCTTCCCGAAGTCGACGAATTCTTCTTAAAAACGCGTGTCTGGAGGCTGAGACTGATAACGATTCCTTAAGAACAGGTTTTTATCATTTTAAATGATCTTGTCTACTTCGTCGTTACGCTGGGGTCTGGCGTTACGTTACGGTGACGGGACGAAATGTACCCAGATGCACTGAGGTGTGTGACGTCATAGTACCGCTTGGTGCATGTGTTCCCCGACAATCTCTACTTCGTTAGTATAAGACAAAAATCCCCGATTCTTGGATGCACGGGTAATCTCGAGAACCACTGGATGGATTTTGATGCGGTTTTCACCATTCTGTAAAGGATAACTCGAGGAAAGATTCTGTAGAAAATAATTTATGTATGATCAAAGGAAGCCAAGCAGTAACGATTTCAGTGAAAAAGTCGAAAACAAACTTGGCGTCTGTGCGCTTCTTAAGCTCACGCTGGGCAAACAGTTAACAAGTAGTTCCATGAAGAACTATACAGCCTATTTTCATATATCCTACTTATGTTAACTGCCACTATCATCATACAAAATATCAGTTTGATTGCTGTAATGCAGTCGTAGATATTGAGAACCGACTAAATATTTCGGATGGTCGCCATGTTGGATTTTATATATGTAGGTCCTAGAGTTATGCACTGTTACATGAAGATTATTGTGTACGTGTAGCATTCAAACTACAATCGCGTGATTAGGACACAAGAAGTAAAAACGAGATTTTAAAATTTCGCACAGCTGCCATCTTGTGGCTATGGAAACAATTGAAAAAAATGGTTGCCAGTGGATTAACATTCGTATAAGGATTTACTGTTTCAAGTTTCACTGCACTCGGATGGTTAAATTGCGAGAAACGTCCAAGTGAATATTTATATTTCGCGTCGCCGCCATGTTGGATTTGTGATCACCAGGTTATTTAAAATCCTATAGGTGAACTTAAGTTCATAGCCCCTATGAATATAAAAAATCACTTTGATTGCTATAATAGATTCGTAGATATTCAGAGCCGTCTAAATATTTCGGATGGTCGCCATGTTGGATTGTTAAATGTATAGGCCATAGAGTCATGCACCATTAAAGGGAAATTATTACGTAGGTTCATTATTCAAACTTTCACTTCGATCGCATGACTACGACACAAGAAATAAAAAACTTAATTTTAAAATTCGCACAGCCGCCATCTTGAGGTTATGTAAACAATTGAACTAAATTAGATACCAGTGCATTACAATGTGTATAAACATTTCCTGTACCAGATTTCATTGCGTTTGGATCATTAAATCGCGAGAAAGGTCTATTTGAAATGTTCAAATTCGCTTGGCCACCATGTTCATTTTGTAGTTAACCGGTTTTTGAAAGTCTTACAGATGAACTTCCAGTAGTGCCCTTTATCTCCGTACAAAATTTCAGGGTGATACCGCTAATAGTTTCCGAGATATAGAATAACGGTGAACTATTTCGCACATCCGCCATCTTGTGGTTATGTAAACAATTCAACGAAGTTAGATGTCGGTGCATTACAATGTGTATTAACATATACTGTACCTAGTTTTATTGCGTTTGGTTGGTTAAATCACGAGAAACATCTATTTAAAAGTTGCGAATTCGCGTGGCCGCCATGTTGGTTTTGTAGTTATCAGTTTTTCAAAAGTCACATAGGTGAACTTTTAGTAGTTCCCTTTATCACCGTAAAAAATCCAGAGTGATATCGGGAATAGTTTCGGAGATATTGAATGCTGGTGAAATATTTCGCACAGCCGCCATGTTGGATTGGTGATACGTAACAACATTTGAAGGGCACGGTCGGGGTCGCCCGGAATAGTGCTATGAACTTGCCTAGTTTCTTTGAAATCGCTCCAGCCGTTTAGAAGTTATTAGGGGGGACACACACCTCACACACACACACACACGCACACGCACACACAGACACACGGACAAAAGGTGATCTCATAAGCCTATTTTTTCAAAATTGAAAATAGGCTAAAAATATCAATATACTATGAGCGTAAAATTGGTCAGCATGAAAAGTTCTACAAATAGTCCCGGAGAGCATATCTCTATCTTCAATACATCGCCCACTATAAGTGTTTTTAGACTGGGTGGAAGGGGCACGTCCCCGCGCGCTCTGGTGAGCGTGACGGCATCCTGCGCGCTTGACCTTGCTTTGCCCTTGGTTTGCACTTGCCGTTCGCGAGTAATTTGAAACAGGATAAGCAAGATAAGTATTATGCAGATCATTTTCTAACATGTCAAGAGTCTTTGGCTTCGAGTGAAGTGAGAAGCCTCCAGCCTTTGTAGCATTTTTCAGCATTTTTCACCATTTAAAATGATACAAAGTCTAGTCTTTCAGACTGACTGTCACTTTTTATTAAGTTTTTAAAAATCAAAATCCAATGCTGTGAACAATTTGCCGAGGTTTTTCAAGGGACATTTCCGGAAAGTCTGTCATTGACTGTTCAAGTCTCTCTTTTAATTTCGAAATTGTTGGAAACACCTTCTCCAAAAAAAAAAAAAAAAAAGCTGCGAATGGTACGCCTAATAACTCCAATAGTAAATTGATCTATTACAATATGAGGTCGTCCTGTTGACAGTCGTCTCTTCTTTGCCAAAGGAGATTCTTCCCTGTTTTCATTGCTGTCCCTTTATTCTTCTTCACTGCATGTTTTGCAGACCGAAGTGATATTCCAAGGCAATCAGCTGTTCGTTGATAAATAGGAAACCGCTTGTCATGTAGCTTCTCGACCTCTAGAGCAAAAATACAAACGGCACTCACGATCATCTGAAGCTCGAATACAGTAAATGCAGATCTTGGAGGCATATTGCAGGAATCTGCACTTACGACAGGACGACTGAACTGATCTGATAAGAGGACGGAAAATGTGTGTTAATTTGAAGGTGGAACACAGCCCCATTGGAATTGCATTTGACTCATGTGAAAAGGCCAGTAGGTTGCAGGGGTGAGGTCAGGCTCTGAAGTAAACAGGAGGCATTGCATGTACCACATTGCCTCCTAATACCGTTTGTTCGAATAAAAACCGATATCTCATCATTTATGACCTAATGTTACGTTCTCGCCTGCTGTTCCCAAGGTTGCAGGATCGATTCCTGGTGCAGTCAGTGCAGTGCAGGCATTTCAGGGTGCTGATGTAAGACGAAGCTGGGTCAGATTTAATGATAGATTAAAGATTTCCTTCAGGGCAAAATTCAGGCAACTCTGCGTCTCTCAAAGTCACTGTCCTTAGAAGGGATGTGAAACCAATATTATAAATGCCGGACACCGTGGTGTTGGGGTAATGCGTCAGCCTCACACCCGGAGGCCCTGAGTTCGATTCTCGGCTCCCTTAGGGATTTTAGAAACTGACGTGAGGGCTGGAACGGGGTGTACTCAGCCTCGTGAGGACAATTGAGTAGCTGTCTGACAGTGAGACAGCGCACCGGTCACGGGGGCCAAAATTAACGGCTGAGGGGACCCGACGTACTGGCCACGTGTCACCCCATAATCTGCAGGCCAAATGGCTGGGCAGCGATCCCTTGGTAGGCCTAGGCCTTTCATGGGCTGTAGTGCTACGGGGTTTGGTTTTTATTATTATTATTGTTATTATTATTATTATTATTATTATTATTATTATTATTATTTTATTGACCTAGCATTAAACAGAAGTAGGAAAATGATAGTGTTATTAGATTATCTGATCGCCTATTGGCTGTTTCATAAACAACCACCAAACTCAAGTTCTCATAATATATTGGTCGGCAGTAACATGCAGTTGTCGCGAAACACGTCGATGCTTTATATATCTCGAACTAATGCACTCAAAACCATGTTATGGGTTTAAATGGTCGTAAAAATTTGTCACAGCATAACCTACAGATGCGTGTACTGAGCGATATGATTAAAATAAATATTCAGAACAGAACTCGATTGCTTTAAATAGTCTGTCGCCAAGAAAATCTGTAAAATTTTCTATAGGAATAGGTAATCTCGCAAATACAGAAGACAAGGCAAAAAGTATAAATGTGGCAAGAGACCGATGACAAGAAACCTTACGTTCCGTAACGCCTGAGATCTGGAAAAAATGTGTAAAATATGCCATACAAATTAAAAAAAAAAAAAGACCGCCCTCCGGATGATATTTATTGAAGTACAAGTTGTAATTTATAAGGCAATTCCGATTAATTAAAAATTGTTGGCGACATTTCTGGTGATGAATTGCAAAATAACTCGAACTTGTAAGTAGACAAACACATACAAAGAAAACATAAAAAACTAAAATAACCTAAAAATTAAAAAAAACGTATAGCTGCTATTGGAGGTCCAACGCCCTTATGAGAAAAGCTGATAGGAAATGTTTTTCATGACCTCTTAATACCATTTGCTTGATTTAATGAAGATAATCAAAAGTTAATCGCTAATAGTGAAGGAATCTCTGCCCATGCAATTTCGAGCGAGGCGCGGCATGCCAAGCGGATGTCAGCCGTCTCGGCAACGCTGTACAACTTTCACCGCATCGGCTAGCAGCTGAGCCATGTCATTTTATCACGTACAAATACAAACCGATATAAAATTAGTGAATTCATTTGCGTATTTCACAGTCATACAGCATAACCCTTTGTTATATAAGGATTACAACGCGACTAAGAACGCAAATTTCCAACCACCACAAGCCGTGAAAAAGTTACCTTACAAAAATGATAACTTTGTTTCATGGACACGCCACATTTTGGAATTTATAAACTAGTTATAAAAGATTTTAATGTATACTGTGTTAAAATTAGGTTGGATCTGATGACGGGTTTTTGAGAAACTGATTCTTAAAGTTGACGCATGGTTGAAACACGCTCAAAAACGAGCTCTTTTTGTGTTCCAACTGCGATAAAAAATATTAAAATATAAATGTAAAATGCCAAACCAACACGAACTAACGTAAAATAGAACGACGAAAATGATGATGTGATTGGATTTTATGTAGGTCTATTGGTTACTTCACAAACAACCTTCAAACTCGAGTTCACATAACATTTTGGTCGACAGTAGTCTCTCAGCTTCCTCCTCCTTTCTCCTTCTGGGAGATTTTAATGCCCACAACACCATCTAGGGCTCCGCTACCACTAGTAGTAGAGGGAGAGTTTTTGAGAGGCTGATCAGGTGGCTGGACCAATGTTTGTTGGACACAGGGATTACCTACGCACTTTTCTTTTGCACACGGCACATTTTCGAGTGTCGACATCACTTTGTGCAGTCGTACGCTGGTTCCCCTGCTACAGTGGTGTGTGCACGACGACCTTTGAAATAGTGACCATTTCCCGATTATCGTTACTCTTCCGAACGAGAGAGCCATTGAGTTACTAAGTCGATGGTTTCTCCATCGGGCTGATTGGCCAAAATTCACAGCACGTGCGGTTTATGCCGAAGATACCTTTGGGAGTGTCGATGATAATACCATTCACATAACGAATGGTATTTTGTCAGCGGCAGAGGAAACAATACCTTCCTCATCCGGCAACTCCCACCAGAAGCTCGTCCCTTGGTGGACAGCTGAGATTGCAGCAGCCATTAAAGATCATCGACGTGCTTTCAAATGCTATCGAAGGCAAAACACAATGGCCAACCTTATCACCTTCAAAAGGATGCGTGCTAGAGCCCGATATCTGATTCGGAGGAGTAAGAAATCGTTGTGGGAAAAATATGTGTCGTCTATGATGGCACATACTCCTTCATCTCAAGTGTGGTCTAAGCATCGTCGGATATCCAGACTCCCGATATCATTGTTAATACCCGGAGTCTCCATCAATTGAGACATCACGGACCCTTGCCATTGCTAACAGTATTGGATCGCATATCTGTGAAATATCCCGCTCTGGGAGTTATGATCCTACATTTTTGGCTCTGAAGTGAGAGGCAGAGGCTCACCCCTTATCCTTTGCCACTGCTACTTCGGAGTACAATTCACTGAATAGGAACTGTGCAGTGCGCTTTCACTGTGCAGGGATACGTCGCCTGGACCGGATAACATCCATAACCAAATGTTAAAACACCTTTGCGACTCCAGTATGAAACAACTGTTGATCCTCTTCAATCGTATATGGATTGAAGAGAAGTTTCCATCTCAATAGTGTGAGGGGGATCATGATACCGATTCCCAAGGCTTGTAAGGATCCAAAGCTTGTCAGCAGCTATAGGCCCATTTGTCTCACAAATGGCCTATGTAAGCTGCTGGAGAAGATGGTTAACCATCGGCTGGTGTGGTTCTTGGAGGAGAGAGGCCTCGTGTCTGAGTACCAGTGTGGATTTCGCTCTCATAGGTCCACCACCGACCATCTGGTGCGACTTGAGAGCGCCATACAGGAGGCATTTCTCCGAAAGGAGCACTTAGTCACGGTTTTATTCGATCTTGATAAAGCGTATGACACCACATAGCGATACGGAATCCTTTCCACCCTTCACGAGTGGGAACTCCATGGCAATCTCCCAATTTTCATTGCGAATTTTATATCCGTCCGACTCTTCCACGTAAGGGTCGGTAGGACATTATCGCATTATCGCAATATTATACCCAAGAGAATGGAGTTCCTTAGGGCTCTGTGCTGAGTGTAACCCTGTTCGCGGTTGTCATAAACGGCATTGTTGCCTCCGCCGGGCCCACAGTAGTTCAATCGCTGTAAGTAGATGATTTAGTTCTACATTACAGCTCTGGAAGTATGGCAACTGTGGAATGGCAATTGCAGCTAGCTATTAACCGGGTAATCAGGTGGCTTCACGACTGAGGTTTTCGCTGCTGAAAAACGAATTGACTACAGAAAAATATGAGGGAAAAATAATAGTGTTCAGTATCGTTAGCAGTGCATTAGTAGCCTATCAAATTGTATGCAAGCAGAGAAATTTCGACCTTTCTGACAACATGCGTTAGTTGGGCTGCATAAGAAGGAAGGTAGTGCACAGTTGCCTAATCCGTGCCCGGACCCCACAGGAGTACTACCTTCCCGCTTATGAAGCACACCTGCACTTCTTTACTGCGAGAGCTAAACTCTCAAGCAGCCTAAACCTCCCTATAAGGACTTCCAAAAAGTTGGTATATTGGCAATTATGTTTTAGTATTTTATGAAATTCACACGAGCGGCTTCGGTGCCGTAGTCGGTAGCATGCTGAGCTTCTATGCCCAAGATAGCGGGTTCAAACCCGGCCGAAGCCGTCGGATTTTTTAAAAGCGTTAAAAATCCCTCAGTATGCCTTCCTTCGGAGGGGAAAGTAAAGCCGGTGGTCCCATGTCATAGACTTAACGTGGTCCTAGATGGCCCTAGCGAATTATATAATAATAATAATAATAATAATAATAATAATAAGGCAGCTTTCAAGTTACGAATCAGGAAAATGGAAATTTAATATAATCTAACAAAGGCCATTTACAACAAGAAATCCATATCAACAAATGCCAAGTTGAGACACTACCAAACAGTCATCCGTCCAGAGGCTTTGTATGCTGCAGAGTGCCTTGCAATGCATCGCAAAGGACTAACAGGGAATCTGGAAGTGAAAGAAAGAAAAATTCTAAGGAAAATCTTGGGTCCGGTAAATGAAAATGGGGAATATAGGCGACGGCACAACCACGAACTTTCAACCATGTGGAAAAAATAACTGATACCATGAGGAAACGGAGAATTGCCTTTTACTGTCATATAATAAGAATGAACCCAGCACGATTGACAAATAGAATTTTCACCTACTTCCTAAAAAGGAAAACCAAGGGAGCTTAGTTCACTGAGGTGGACAAAGATTTACAATAAGTGGGAATTACAGGCAACGATATTTGGGAACGTGCCACCCTTAAACAAAAACTAACAGCACACCGATATTTCCAAGAAAAGCCAAAGCTTCCAACTGGCAAGAAGTGGACTGCAGAAAGGAAACAACAACATCAAGAACAATTGCGCAAGTACTGGGAGGATGTTAAAGCTCGATGCAACAAGAAACAGTTGAAATGACGTGGTCCTTAGATGGCCGAATCAAAAGAAGAAGAAGAAGAATAAAACTAATTATAATAATACGAAGAAATAAAGACATTTATACCCAAACTGAAAAAATCAGATGCTCTCAGAAAGAGAAGAATTTATGATTACGGTCACTTGGTCAGAATGAACCCGGAAAGATAGCCTGTTTTTTTACCATTTTAACAAAAATCCAAAAACGCAAATTATTTGGTTCATCGCAGTAAAAAAGTATTTAAAATATATGAAGAAAATCTAGAACAGGTTACATTTCAAAATAAGATTAGAAAATTCGAGGATTTTCAGTATTAACACAAAAAGCGTGCAACTGTTTGGACAGATGACAGATGGAACGAAAACAGTGGAAGGATGAAGTACTGAAAAAAAAAAAAAAAAACTAAAATCAAGAAAGGATACAAAATCATGAGGAAGTTATTTTTCGAGGTCCATAGATGGCCGAAAACGAAGAAATAATAGACTAAGAATAATAATTTATACGGCCCATATCTGTGAAAAGGGCAGCGATAGACTAACCAAAATATTATTTAAAGTAATCAACTCAAAGAAGGTCAAATTAAAATGGCTAGAAGAAACTAAGTAGGACCTCCAAGAAATATACACACATCAAAAAAAGTTTTGCATCACCTCGGTTCCAAGAGTTCCGGAACCGTTAAATACAAAGGGAATAGAGATCAACACAAACAACATTTCAGCTCGTTTTATTGCTCATGAGACCCACACATTGCATGTTGTACCATCATACAGCTAGACTTTCAGCATTTGTGGTCCAGATTGCAGTACACACCACTACCTCTAATACCCAGTAGCACGTCCTCTTGCATTGATGCATGCCTGTATTCGCCGTGGCATACTATCCACAAGTTCATCAAGACACTGTTGGTCCAAATTGTCCCACTCCTCAACGACAATTCGGCGTAAATCTCTCAGAGTGGTTGGTGGGTCAAGACGTCCATAAACAGCCCTTTTCAACATATCCCAGGCATGTTCGATAGGGTTCATGTGTGGCGAACATGCTGGCCACTGTAGTCGAGCGATGTCGTTATCTTGAAGGAACGCATTCACAAGATGTGCACGATGAGGTCGAGAATTGTCGTCCATGAAGACAAATGCCTCTCCAATATTCTGCCGATATGGTTGCACTATGGGTCGGAGGATGTTATTCAGGTATCGTAAAGCCGTTTCGGAGCCTTCCATGACCACCAGTGGCGTACGTCGGCCCCACATAATGCCACCCCAAAACATCAGGGAACCACCACCTTGCTGCACTCGCTGGACAGTGCGTCTAAGACGTTCAGCCTGACCAGGGTGCCTCCAAACACGTCTCCGACGATTGTCTGGTTGAAGGCATATGCGACACTCATCGGTGAAGAGAACGTGATGCCAATTCCGTGGGGTTCATTCAGCATGTTGTTGGGCCCATCTGTACCGCGCTGCATGGTGTCGGGGTTGCAAAGCTGGACCTCGCCATGGACGTCGGGAGTGAAGTTGCGCATCATGCAGCCTATTGCGCACAGTTTGAGTTGAAACACGACGTCCTGTGGCTGAACGAAACGCATTATTCAACATGGTGGCATTGCTGTCAGGGTTCCTCCGAGCGGCAATCCGTAAGTAGCGGTCATCCACTACAGTAGTAGCCCTTGGGCGGCCTGAGCGAGGCCTGTCATCGACAGTTCCTGTATCTCTGTACCTCCTCCATGTCCGAACAACATCGCTTTGGTTCACTCTGAGACGCCTGGAAACTTCCCTTGTTGAGAGCCCTCCTTGACACAAAGTAACAATGCGGACGCGATCGAACTGCGGTATTGACCTTCTAGGCATGGTAGAACTACAGACAACATGAGCAGCGTACCTTCGTCCTGGTGGAATGACTGGAACTGATCGGCTGTCGTACCCCCTCCGTCTAATAGGCCCTGCTCATGCATGGTTGTTTACATCTTTGAGCAGTTTTAGTGACATCTATGAACAGTCAAAGGGACTGTATCTTGGATACAATATACACAGTCAACATCTATATGCCGGAGATCTGGGAACCGAGGTGATGCAAAACTTTTTTTGATGTGTGTAGTATGAAGTCTGTGGAAGAATTATTATCAAACTTTAATATTGCTTGAGTAAGTATTACTAGGTTAGCTTCTAATCTATTGAGGCTAAATGTTGAGTCATAAAGGGTCATTACCTTTGTTTGCCCCGGTAAACACGGCAAGCTAAGCCGGCGTTGACTGGCGCCGATCGCGGGCGCGCTTGCACGGTTCAATCGGTGGTTGGGCACTTTCACACTTTTACCTAACATGTTCAATAATGTGTACTTACAGTGCTAATAGTCGATGCTGAAAGTGTCCTCCCTCTCTTGTAACACACACCTGACATCTTCTGATGAAAGAATGGACAACAATCTCATCTAATTTTTGTTTTGCAAGACCACAATATTGCTTGCTAAATTTTGTATTATTTACGGAGCCTGTTTTCTTGAATCGTTTAGCGAGCCTCCTAATTGTAGTGGCACAGGTCTTCCTGGAAACTTGATTCGAAATTTTCGTCTTGTTTCAGAACAAGCCATTCTGCTTTTCACATACGGATTATGGATATACACACGTTCGCGCAATGTGAATTGATGTCTAGGCATGTCCAACAATCACAGTAATCACAATACTCACTAAACGTGCATCACTAACGTCTAAGCTTTGCAGATACACGTCAATATGAATGACAAGCCAAATGACGCCGTAGTTTGCCGCGATTACCGGGGTGCACAAATATAATGACCCTGTACATAGGCTACCTATTATTTCAAATTAGAAGAATTGAAGACTTAACCATCAATCGCACTACTATTGCTCATGCTGTGCAAGGGAGGTATTTGTTCTCCATTACACATATTGCCCCTCGCTCTTACTGAATGGCTAGGACTATGTGAACGAGAATTAACCGCTGATGAGCCTACTATTATTCCTGTCGTGGAGTATTTCTGCATACAATAGCAGGCGAAGTTTAATACGAGTTGACGCAAGAAGCATACAGTCAGCCTCGTCGCGAACAGCTCGCAGCCTACAGTTCCATCGCTTCAGATGTGCTTTATTTTAGACCACTTTTAATGCGGACACGTCAACATCGTGAATTCAGCATAATTTACTTCTGTCCTTAACATTGTTGGTGAAAATTAATTTTATCGTGTTAGAACCAGAGCCGTGGAGAGCGGCGACGGGCCCTGGGGATGGAATCTCACGGGCCCCCCTCTAAAACCAAATTCTGTAAAATCCTCGCAAATTTGCACAAACTGATTTTGCACATATTTTATTTGCACTAAATGTTCATCACGAAATCAATTACAGGAACATAAAGAGCCAGCAAGCAAGCAATAATAATAATAATAGCATGGTGAACCTCAATGCCCAAGATCGCGGGTTTAAATCCGGCCGAAGTCGTCGGATTTTTAAGAGCGTTAAAATTCTTCAGTATGCCTTTATTCGGAGGGGAAGTAAAGCCGGCGGGTCCATGTCATATATTTATGGCATATAAAAGAACCTACCACTACAATTGGTAGTGTGTTGCCAAAATTTGTAAGTTATTTGGTTAGAAACGCGCTATCAAGTTCCAACGTTCCCCGCTGGCTGTCAGTGACAGTGGCGTCTGGTAGCCAAAGTTGGAACTACTTGAAATTGAACTTGTCGGGGAGTCTACGGGCGTTCAATTGAATTGTCTGAAATTAATATATAATAATAATAATATATCAATGATATATTCCACTAAATCCAGGCTATATTTATTATCAGAAGCAGAACGTGAATTACTATCAATATAAATAAGTTAATGCTGGTATGTAAAATTTACAACATTATACCTGACAAGCGCATAGTAATGTATTATTTTCAATTAACAAAAATTAATATCAGATTAAAGCCATCGAAAACTAGGTACCGTAATAATTTTCATTAAATTCACTATACTGTTTTGGCGTTTGACAAATCTAAATTTGTCTCGATGAGGTAACACTGTAACCATGCACAGTGTTCAGAGTTAAAGTTCTGCAGATCCTCTTTGATATCAATAATTTTAGAACTTCAGTGATACTCATAAAATCAATATGCTCGTTTGTCGTACACAAATTTGAAAAAAGTTGCATTTACCGGACCAGTAATTGCATCGCTTTTACAGTATTTAACTTTGGGAAAATACTCACATTGAAAAAAGCTGTTGTCTATGAACTCGGAAACAGGTGGGTTAGAATTCCACCGTCGGTGATTCTTTGCTTATTTCACAGTACTTTTAAGAAATGCTTATCAATTTGTAAAATTTGCTGAATAAATTAACAAGTAATCCATTTAGATACTTGCCATTCATACTCCACAGGCTATAATAGAACATTCATTAAGTACAGTACTCACAATTTTCCAGGATAGTCAGCCCCCCCCCCCCCCGAAAAAATTGTATATACGCCCCTGACCCGTACATTCATTCCCACTTCAATTCTATCCCTACGTCATAAGACCCAAATATTAATCAACAGGAAGTTCATCTCACTGAACTGCATGTTAAAAGAGGTGGAAAGGGTATACTGTACAGTACACTGTGCAGTACCTCTGTGACATATGACGTAATCTCTTTCCATAATGGGAACATGATTTTTACACAAAATCAAGACTTATTTTAAAATACGTTTTACATATAGTGATTTTAAGTTGACATTCTTAAAATGTGCTGCCCTTGAAGAGTCACGCCCTTTGGTATAAGCCTAAACTGCAGCTGACCAGGGATTGTTTTCACAAAAGAAGAAAATGTGAATTTGAACTATATTTTGTAATTGGCAGTCAGTGGATTTCTTAATATTGCTTTGCAGTAAGCAAAACTAGAGCCAGGTTTTCCTAAACATCCTCAATCCAATCTATGACTGGTGACCATCGAGGGGGGGATTTAAGCCAAGATTACGGGGGAGTGGACACACCGGGGATCTTTGGGTATGGAATATCACCAACCTCATAGTGGGGTCCGGGGGTCCTCCTCCGGAAAAGTTTGCAAGAATTAGGTCCAAATTATTGAGTTATAGGATAGGTCATTTGGGTGATTATTATTGGGATATTTTGGAGTAAAAATTTGGTGACCATTGACATTTAGTGGCTATAGAAAAGACTCTCCGATATTGAAGTAAAAACTCTCACATCTTCAAGTTAGACCCCGCGGTGTAGCTCAACAATGACCGTGATGGGGGCCTGCAGCAAGTCTACAGATCGGAGGTTCGAATCCGGGTGCTGACAGCGGCTATCCTGAGTGTGGTTTTTCACACTCCCTACAGACCAATGCCGGGGCAGTACCTTATTTCAAGTCCAGGGACACCTACCCTACTCTTAACCCTAATAATTACAGTAATAGTCGCGACGGCCAACGCATTCCCAGTCGGCAACTAAGAATACGACAGGCGATTTATCTTGTCACAGAGGCCATAGCACAGCACAGTGTATACCCTGCTTTTCGTCCAGCAGTTGATGGTTTTAAGAGGGTCTTAAGTTTCTACTCTCCAAGACAAATAGTTACAACAATGTTGCCAATACACCTCACTTGTTATACAACAACCACTAGCCTCCCCTTCAGTGTACACAATTCGCACATTTTTAGCCTACTTTCGATTTTTGCAAAAAATGAAAGTAGACTTATGAGATCACTACAGGGCGAAAAAAAGTGTGTCTGTCTGTGTGTGTGTATGTGTGTGAGCCTGTGTGTGTGTGTGTGTGTGTGTGTGTGTGTGTGTGAGAGTGTGTGGACTCTGAATGTCTGTCCCCCCCTATCAATTCAAACACGGTGAATGCGAATTGAACGAAATTTGGTACAAAGATAGCACTAGCAAAGGACACCTCAGTGTCATGTTTTATATCGCCGCCATCTTGACGGAAACGTAATGGCGGCCACACAAATGTTCAAAGCTTAAATCAAATTACGACTAACCTAATCATCCGATCTCTACCAAATTTTGCAACAACATACCTTTATGGGGGGAGCATCCTTTGACCAAACTAATTGGTCATCAGCGTAATAGTTTGCGGATGGCGGCCATCTTTGTGTGAAAATCGATTCCCCCTATTAATTCGAACACGGTACAACCGAATGGAGCGAAATTTGGTACAGAGGTAGTACTAACAAACGGGCACCTCAGTGTCATGTTTTATATCGCCGCCATCTTGACGTAAACGTAATGGCGGACACACAAATGTTCAAAGTTTAAATCAAATTACGACTAACCTAATCATCCGATCTCTACCAAATTTTGCAACAACATACCTTTATGGGGGGAGCATCCTTTGACCAAACTAATTGGTCATCAGCGTAATAGTTTGCGGATGGCGGCCATCTTTGTGTGAAAATCGATTCCCCCTATTAATTCGAACACGGTGCAACCGAATGGAACGAAATTTAGTACAGAGGTAGTACTAACAAAAGGCACCTCAGTGTCATGTTTTATATCGCCACCATCCTGACGGAAACGTAATGGCGGCCACACAAATGTTCAAAGCTTAAATCAAATTACGATTAACCTAATCATCCGATCTCTACCAAATTTTGCAACAACATACCTTTATAGAGGATGCAACCTTTGAACAAATGACTAGGTCATTAGCCTAATAGTTTGCGGATGGCGGCCATCTTTGTGTGAAAATAAATTCCCCCTATTAATTCAAACACGGTGAAACCGAATGGAACGAAATTTGGTACAGAGGTAGCACTAGCAAAGGACACCTCAGTGTCATGTTTTATATCGCCGCCATCTTGACGGAAACGTAATGGCGGCCACACAAATGTTCAAAGCTTAAATCAAATTACGACTAACTTAATCATCCGATCTCTCCCGAATTTTGCAACAACATACATTTATGGGGGGGGGGGGGGCATCCTTTGACCAAACCAATAGGCCATCAGCGTAATAGTTTGCGGATGGCGGCCATCTTTGTGTGAAAATCGATTCCCCCTATTAATTCGAACACGGTACAACCGAATGGAACGAAATTTGGTACAGAGGTAGTACTAACAAACGGGCACCTCAGTGTCATGTTTTATATCGCCGCCATCTTGACGTAAACGTAATGGCGGACACACAAATGTTCAAAGCTTAAATCAAATTACGACTAACCTAATCATCCGATCTCTACCAAATTTTGCAACAACATACCTTTATGGGGGGAGCATCCTCTGACCAAACTAATTGGTCATCAGCGTAATAGTTTGCGGATGGCGGCCATCTTTGTGTGAAAATCGATTCCCCCTATTAATTCGAACACGGTGCAACCGAATGGAACGAAATTTAGTACAGAGGTAGTACTAACAAAAGGCACCTCAGTGTCGTGTTATATATCGCCACCATCTTGACGGAAACGTAATGGCGGCCACACAAATGTTCAAAGCTTAAATCAAATTACGATTAGCCTAATCATCCGATCTCTACCAAATTTAGCAACAACATACTTTTATGGAGGGAGCATCCTTTGACCAAACTAATAGGTCATCAGCCTAATATTTTGCGGATGGCGGCCATCTTTGTGTGAAAATAGATTCCCCTTATCAATTCAAACACGATGAAACCGAATGGAACGATATTTGGTACAGAGGTAGCACTAGCAAAGGGCACCTCAGTGTCATGTTTTATATCACCGCTATCTTGACGGAAACGTAATCGCGGCCACCCAAATGTTAAAAGCTAAAATGTAATTACGACCAACCTAATAATCTAGTCTACCAAATTTTGCAACACCATATCTTTATGTGGGAAACATATTCAGACCAAACTGCAAGAACATCAGCCCAATAGTTTGCAGATGGTGGCCAAGTATGTGTGCAAATCGATTCCCCCTATCAATTCAAACACGGTGAAACCGAATTGAACGAAATTTGGTACAGAGGTAGCACTAGCAAAGGGCACCTCATATTCATGTTTAATATTCCTATAGCACGTTGTATTTCAACAAGCTACTACAACCAACATTCAATCATACTCCTTGAAAAGGACAAAGAGTTATAACAATACCCATGCATTTAGGAGAAAGTAGGCTATATGTTCTTTACTGAACATCTTGTTTGGTTTTCTATTTTGTTCGCTTCATTAATATTTGTGAAAACTACTGCTTTACAGTCAACTTCATTCAATAACGTGGAGGCCTTCAGAAACAAACCGTAAAACTAACGCGTCAGCAAATACTGAATTATATCTACAGTACTATTTGATGCAGACCATCCCAACCGAGCGCCAATGGTTCATTGGCCGCCTGTGATACTAGACCTACTAGCTACCAAGTACTCGGGTTGAATGTTGCAAGACGCTAAAGCGTATGACGAAAGGGCTTGATTCGCAAGAGAAAATATCTCTTCGCGTCCTGAAAAATAAGTGCTTTGCACATCCTCCTAGGACGCCGGGCCCCCCTGGGAGGGTCGGGCCCTGGGGCACCAGCCCTGCCTGTCCGCCCCTCTCGTCGGGCCTGGCTAGAACCCAGTTTTCGGTGTGGCCTTGGTAATTGAAATGTAATGCTTTTCAGTCGGTCAACACGATTGTACCCAATTGAAATGGGTGTCTCCCTAGGCCTAATCCTGAAATAAATGCACATGAGATTAATATATACAGTTGGATGACCAGTTTCGATCGTCAAGCGTCTATTGAAGTGATAGAAGCCATTTTTCACTGTTGCCGAGTTTTAATAAAGAATTTTTTTCAGTCGGTCAACACAAATGTTTGTGCCCTATTATATTAGGTGGGAAATAAAGTATTTATATGCCCTAACATGAAAAACATTTCATAAGATATTTATCACAAAATTACACGATTTTATGTACAAGTATGTATGGGCATCAAATTGGCAGGTGAAAAGCTGAAGGAAGTAGGAGGCTTCTGTTACTTAGGAAGCAAAATAACCAGTGATGCACGAAGCAAGGAGGATATAAAAATTAGGTTGGCTCCGGCAAGGAAAGCATTAAACAGAAAAGGAATCTGTTGACATCGAATATAGATTTAGGTATTAGGAAGTCATTTTTGAAAGCCTTTGTCTGGAGCGTAGCGCTTTATGGAAGTGAAACTTGGACTATTGGTGCAGCAGAAAAGAAGAAAATTGAGGCGTTTGAAATGTGGTGTTAGAGGAGAATTATGAAGATCAGATGAGTAGATAGGGTGACAAACGAAGAGGTATTAAGACTAGTGGGAGAGGAGAGATGTTTCTGGCGACTGCTAATGAAGAGAAGAGATAGGTTTGTAGGACACATATTAAGACACCCAGGAATAGCAAGCTTAGTTATGGAATGAAGGGTCGAGGACAAGAACTGTAGGGGTAGACCAAGGTTAGAATATGTTAAACAGATTGCCTCGGATGTAGGGTGTGGTAGCTATGTAGATATGAAACCATTTGCTCGGGACAGGGAGGTATGGAGCGCTGCATCAAACCAGTCAAAAGACTGAAGACTCAAACAACATACAAGTATGAGCTGGGTATGGTTTCTCCCCTTTTTCCTTTAACTTTGGGGTGGACCCTCTCCTCTCTCCCTTTGTTCTCTGCCTTTCATGGCTATACTTACTTACTTCCAAGATCGTAGGTCCTCATTCTTCGAATTTTGAGTGCATTTCGTTTCCCTGTGTGTTTTTTCCTGATTTTGTTTTGTTCTTTTCTCTTTCTTCTAATACGTGAGCTAGTGGGTAAGTCCGTAGTTAGTTTTAGCTATAATGAAATTTATATAACCATAAGTCAATATAACCGTCACATTGTGACTTTCCTCAGCGTAATATAGGACATGAAAAGGTGCAAGAACATATACTTAATATAAATTTGTCATAACAGAGGATGTTATCAAATATTCTAAAAATATTCTTCGTCCAAAAGCACACACATTAAAATGAAAATAAAAAAATAAAACAAATAGATCTGTTACAAATTGTGTTAAGTAAGAAAAACATGAAAAACATAAGTCTTGATAAAAACAGTGTGTAATAGCAGAGATGTGGATGTGAAACGATGAGTATATTGTATACGTGGAAATAGCTAGGTTAGAACTGATAGTTTGGTAGCCTATGTATAAGGTGCGTTTAAAAAGTAACGAGACGGAGGCTGGAATGCACAAACCGGTGACTACATCGGCTAATCTGGCGTGTGTAACGAGGTGTGGTTCCGACCAGAGCGTGGAAGGTCACAGCCCGTCGCTAGAGGGCACGCGTGCACGTCACGTGACGATACAAAGCGAGCAGCAGCATGCATTAATCATCCAACGTTGCCAGTTGCATTGCAAACAGTGACATGGAGGCTTCAACCGAAGAATAAAGTGGTGTTGTTCGGTTTCTGACAGCGGGAGGAGTAGGGGGAATGCCACAAGTGTTGGGCTTACACTGCATGTCCCTTGCAAGGGTCAAGGCGTGGCACAAGCGCTTCAGGGAAGGACGGGTGTCGTTAGCCCGGTCTGGGGCACCCCCCTGCATTACCGATGACAACGTCCAGCTGGTTGATGCACTCATTACCCAGGACCGCCGAGTGACAGTGAACGCCATAGTCGCCGTGGTCGCTCCACGACAATGCACGACCTCATACGGCCAACACAGTCGCGGCACTCCTGCAGAAATTCAAATGGGAGGTTCTCGGCCACCCTCCATACAGTCCAGACCTCTCTCCCTGTGATTACGCCATGTTTGGTCCCCTGAAAAGGGCTCTTCGGGGGCAACGATTCACCTCGGACGCCGACGTCCAGCTGTACGTGCGGAACTGGTTCACAACGCAGCCTAGGGAATTTTATGAGACAGACATTCACCGCCTCGTGTCACAGTGGGACAAGTGCTTCAACAGCCAGGGCCAATACTTCTAACATACAGGTACTGGTTTCTGTAATTATGCCTCCGGCTCGTTACTTTTTGAACGCACCTTATATTTGCGAAGAATGGAATGAAAGCGCATGAACAGCCTAAGTGTTACGATGTAATGTTTTGAATGGTTTCATGTAATCATCTTTCAATTTCACTGTCACCCAAACCTGTAGGGATCGATAACCTAGATGAGGTCCCTTAAAACAACAATAATTATTATCATCATCATGTGGAACTTGTGGCATCTCCCACTTGACGAGTCAGGCGGTCGTCCTGCACTGTGCATTACCATGGGAACATAGCATAATAAGAACAAAACGACAAAGTGTACGGCTTGGTTTAAAAACCACGCAATTAAAATTGTAAATAATGTTCGGTACTGTCCTAGACCGCGGTTTTACTTACATAAAGGATGCGGGTGGTACATATGCTCGTATGGTGCGCTGGGTCGAGTGGGGGTGGCGTTACGTTTTATTAAATCTTGTGTGAAGAAAGAGAGAGCCGACGTAGCGTTGGTGAGCACGTGTACGTACAAGCCGGACATGACTCCCGACTCGGTGAAACAAGATGCTAGACTATACGGCTGAGTAGTGTACCTTTATTCATAAACCCTTTTAGGTGCTGACTTCCGAGTTCATAATGGCAAAATTAATCTCGGGAGTTTCCGCCAGCACAAAGTTCCTCATTTCTCTACTAGAAAGCGCTATTGTGTTCAAGGAGATTAGATATCTAACATCTAACCTCCTTGACTTTCATAGTCAAGGAACTACGAAATTCGACATGCAAGCTACCCTCTGGGTGTCAAATAGCAATGCTTGCACCAGGCACCCGAGGCCATACGATATTATTATTATAGTGCTGACTTTTTCATTTGCATTTAAATTGTAGAAGTCGTAATTTTATCTTATCAGGGAGACTTAAAATGTCTATAGGTTTTGTGTCTTTATTGATCTAAATGTAAAATCAAAATTCTACGTTATATCAATTTACATTTTGAGACAAATCGAAATTAAAATTATTGTGCCCATGTTTGCATCATTTACATAACTTGCCACGGTGGGTGAGTGGTTATCGTGTCGGACTACCTACCTCAAGATTGCAGGTTCGCTCTTGGCCATGGTGAGTGATTTTTTGAAAGGCAACAAAATTCACGGCACGCATATCATACGTTGTTGGCATGTTAGAGAACCCATTTGAAATCAGTAGGCCGTGTTGATAATGGCAAAATTAATCTCGGGATTTTCCGCCAACCCAAAAAGTTCCTCCTTTCTCTACTAGAGAGCGCTATAGTGTCAAGGAGCTCAGATATCTAATCACATTGACTTTCATAGCACTCCGAGGAACAATAAAATTTGACAAGAAAGCTGCCCTCTGGGCGTCAAATAACAAAGCTTGAACTCGGCACCCGAGGCCATATGATATTATTATTATTATTATTATTATTATTATTATTATTATTATTATTATTATTATTATTATTATTATTATTATTATTATTATATCATTTACATACCAGATAAAGGGTCCAAAATGATATTATTTCCTAAAATCAGTAGGCAAGTAATATTTGTTGTTCCTCACATTTGAAATGTGGTGTTACAGGAGAATGATGATGATCAGATGGGTAGATATGGTTACAAACAAAGAGGTATTAAGACGAGTGGGAGAGGAGAGATGTTTCTGGCGACTGCTAATAAAGAGAAGAGATAGGTTGGAAGGACACATACTAAGACACTCAGGAATAGCAAGCTTAGTTATGGAAGGAAGGGTCGAGGACAAAAACTGTAGGGGTAGACCAAGGTTAGAATATGTTAAACAGATTGCCTCGGATGTAGGGTGTCGGAGCTATGTAGAGATGAAACGATTAGCTCAGGACAGGGAGGCATGGAGAGCTGCATCAAGCCAGTCAAAAGACTGAAGACTCAAACAACAACAACTACACTAGTGCAAAAGTTGATATCCTGTGATCCGAAATCAAAACGCGACGTGAAGAATTTGCTTGTTATCCGCCATGCTTGATTCAATCTCAGATGAATTCCAGCGGTAGATAACAAAGGTCTAAATGCTCTGCCGGATGCAAAAATCCACACTCAAGTAGTACTACATAATGCCCAACAGATGGCAGAACATGTCAGAGATTGACTCGTCACTCGAAAAATAATAGGGAATATAAAAAAAAAGAAAAAAAGTATTGTGCACCGTTTATAGATGGACGAAGCACTCAACGGGCTAACCTTGCTGCGTAACCGCACGTGTTAAGTCGGAAATTGGAGTTTAGAATCCCGGCATTGGTAATGGCTATTTTGAGTGTAGTTTTCTCCGGGTATTCGACACTCAATCCAGGCAAATGTCGGGTTAGTACCTTATTGCAAGTCCCAGGGCACCTACCTCATCCTTGTCCCTGTTATGTCCAAAGTTTCGGGATAGAAACCAAGCGCAGCTAGTTGGCATTTGAGGGCCTGATTGCAACTATGTGAAAATAGAGCCAACGGCTTGTCATTTATGGGAATGTATTTTCTCACTTTGTAATAAAGAATTCCTGCGGAAAATGTTGAAATTTATATTTCGGAACGCCCCTCGTATTCCAGTCACCACGAAAACACAGGCTATTAGACAAATTACACACAAGCTTTTAAAATGAATTTACGGCAGCGGATGTTATCTTAGACACAGCCGTGGACTCGCCTTGTTTCAAGAAATTGCCTGTATTGTTCCAAATGAAGTGAGCCAAGGTCGTGACACGCCTTGACTGTCGTAATATCTCCTACTCACAAAACAGTTCTTATTTCATTTTAAGGCTCGGGCGTCGCAATGATCATCCCCGTGTACTTGGGTGAGTTACGAACTTTCCTAATAACCTGTTGTTATTTGTAGCTTTTCAGTCGGTCAACACAAATGTGCCCAAAGAATGGGCGGGGTACAAGATATAAATATGTAAACAAACTCCAGGAAGAAAGTACATGTATTAATTAAATGTTCACAATTAAATGGGGAAATTTAGGATTACGCGTTTCGACCCTCAGTAGTGATTAAAATTAATACTAAAATATGAGGGCTTTTTTTTCCAACTTCCGATGGACTTTATAAAAATAACAGATTGACATACACAACTGATTTTACTACTAAATGTTTGCTTGTCTCAACATAATCGCCAAAACGATTGAAAAATTTGTCGTATTGTTACACCAGCTTTCCAATGCCCTTGGCAAAAAATTCTGCCACCACTGAGGTGGGGGTACGTCTGGAGAGTCTCCTGAAGTTTTTCCTTTATGGCAAGGCATTACCGCCCAACCATACCTTCAATTCTCGAAAAAGGTGGAAATCATTCACGACTTCACTGTGCCAAAGTTACGATAGACTTTTTCAAATAATTCAAGTGTGAAATTTTGGACCATCTGCCGTTTAGTCCGAACCAGCACTGAATGATTTTCACCTTTTTCGAGAATTGAAGGTATGGTTGGGCGGCAACGCCTCGCCAAAAAGGAAACACTTCTGGAGACTGTTCAGACGTACCCTCCTCAATGGCGGCAGAATATTTTGCCGAGGGCATTGGAAATGTGGTGTAACGATACGGCAAATGTTTCAATCGTTTTGGCGATGATGATGATGAGACATAAGAATAGAATCAGTTTGGTATGTCAAGCAAACATTTAGTAGTAAAATCAGTTTGGTATGTCAATATGTTATTTTTATACAGTCCATCGGAAATTGAAATAAAACCAGTCCTCGTAATTACGCTACTACCGTATTGTAGTAGTACGTCTTGGGTGTATTATTTACAATTCGAAGTTGAATCTCGTTATAAGTTATGTTTGCTTTGTCTTAATGGTTTTATGAATTACGTAAGTAACAAGTCATTCAGTGACGAACTAAAGAGCCCACTTTTCTTAAAATTTAAGATTCATGCCAATGATTAATCTATCTAGAATAATGACGAAATTAAGTTGGTAATACTGACATTTCTAATTAGTTCGAAATTTATCTGAAATAGTGTAGCCTAATAGAGCACTACAGTTGGCAGCCCTTGTTACTCTGAATATATTGTTAGTTCCATATTTTAGGGTACAGAATGCACATACAAGATTTGGTTGGACGTTACATGCACTTAGACATTGGATCTATCAGCGTACGTAAAATCATGTTGGCAACAATGTCATGTCTGTGTTGCTCAGAATTAATCTGGAATATTATGATCTATTATAGTGCCAATTTTGGATGAAATTGATATTGATAGCATAGAAGTTACATGTGTTTAAAAATTGAACCTATCAGCAGACTTAGAATCATTTTGGCACCACTGACGTATATTAGTTACTCCAAATTAATCTAGAATGCCAGTTTCTATACGTGTACAAAGTTTATAGCTATTGGCTTCCATACTTTCTGATATATTGGTATTAGGATAAAAATAGAGAGAACATTTATTACAGTTGGCAGCCCTGTTGGATCTTAAGAATAAGCAGAGCATATACGACATTTGGTTGAAATCCAATTGATAGTATAGAATTGACATGCATTTGAACATTGGACTTATCAGCAGGCTTGGAATCATGTTGGCAACATTGGTATGGATGGGCTCCTGAAAATTAATCTGGAATGTAATTATCTATGTGTGAGTCAATTTTGATACAGTTCACAACCATACCGTCTGAGATATCCAACATAGAGAAAACATTTCAATTGTGATTTTTCTGCAGTTGGTAGCACTGACGGCATTTTCAAATATGGCCGTGAGCTATTCAGGTATATATCTTTACTCATACCAAATTTGGTGTCGATAGCTGCAGCCGTTTAGGAGTTGCCCATAATCAAACATGAAATTAGCATGCACTATCAACATCCTATTTCCGATGTTACTTACTCTGACGTGTGGTGCCGCACGGTGTTCTACTTATCCCTAGGCTTTGTACCCCGCCCATTCATTGGGCACAATCATGTTGACCGACTGAAAAGCTACAAATGACAATTGTGTAGAGGCAACACTGAAAAGAATGGCTTCAAATCCCAACTTATAACCTGTGTTAATGTGTTGTATGTACTAATGTGTTTGCCGTTGTCTGTCTGTGGTGTCAAGATTCCGAGTCCGCCTCGTTGCGTAGTGGCTAGCATTCTTGGCTGTCACCGTGGAGGCCCGGGTTCAATACCCAGCCGTGTCTAGAAATTTAATTCTGGTCTGAGGGCTGGAACGGGGTAGACTCAGCCTCGTAGGGCAAAACTGAGAAGAGGTGGGTTCGATTCCCACCGCAGCCATCCCGGAAGTGGTTTTTCTTAGTTTCCCACTTCTACTTTAGGCAAATGCCTGGATGGTTCCCAACCAAAGGCCACGGCCACCTCCTTCCCAATACTCAAACCTAAATTACAAATACATACACTCTCTACCAAATACGCCACAATAACACAGGTTATTAGGTATAAATAAACATATCCAAGTATCCGGGGCTAAATGACCACGATGTCCAAGCCCCTCAACTCAAACACAACAACTAATAGGACTACGTTGTGGGAATATACTGTATAAGGAAAGTAGTCTCAGGAATGAGATATGAAGGAAATATATGCACAGTTAGAAACCAAAAATGAACATATTGGTTGGTTCCTCAGTTTAGGGGCTGCGACAACGCGGTCATGTAGCTCCGTGTACTTTGGGTGTGTGTAGAATCTGTCTGATAACCGGTGTTAATTGTGATGGCTGTGTTAGTGTGTGTTATCTGTGATTCAGGTAGAAGGGCTGCAGATGATTAATTTTTAAAGTAGTTCCTACTTATGCTACCAAATGCTACCGTCCTCGGCACCTAGCTGCGGATGTTGGCTACTAAATGCCATCGCAGTCAGCACCAGGCGGCGAACGTTGGAACTAATATAGCGTTATCAAACTAACATACAAATTTTAGCTTCCACACGTGTAGTTAGTGGAAAGTTCTTTTTCATGCCATAAATTTATAACATGGGTCCGCCGGCTTTACTTCCTCTCCGAAAGAAGGCATACTGAGGGATGTCTAACGCTCTTAAAAAGTCTGACGACTTCGGCCGGGTTTGAACCTGCGATCTAGGGCTGAGAAGCTCAGCATGCTACCAACTACGCCACCGAAGCCACTCTAAAATCCATAGATATCATGCAAAACTTTTTTTTAAATGTTAAGAGTTTTGACATTCCAGAGGTGCTTAATGCCGGGAATCGAACGTTCGTTCTCCAGACTTAGGTCACATCTTGAGGCTCCTGTCCTAAAAGTCCAGGTTGTCACAATATAATTTTTGTTACGTGTCTGAGTATTCCCATGAAGACTGTAAAGAACCAATACGAGAACTGTTATGATGTGAAGGGAAGAATTTCCATGTCTGGCCAACTACTGTGCGTCCCATCTGACCGCTGATCGATACAGTTCGTTACTGGACACCACCACATTGCTAAATTCAAACTGGTGGTTCTGTGGGTACGACCTCTCTGTTATCATAACAAACAGCAATTCCATTGGCGTTCATTTCATAGCATAGCTCTCGGTAAACTTTGACTGGTGTGAATATAATGGGAATGCAGGTGTCTGACCTTGATACCGCTTGGTTATTTTAGCAATAATGCGATAATTGAAGGGTTCATTCCAAAAAACAGAAAAGTCAAAATTGACTTCAGGACGGCGGCTTCAGTGGCGTAGTTGGTAGCATGCTGAACGTCTATGCCCAAGGTCACGGGTTCAAACCCGGTTGAAGTCGTCCGATTTTTTAAGAGCGTTAAAAATCCGTCAGCATGCCTTTCTTCGGAGGGGAAGTAAAGCTGGCGGTCCCTTGTCATAGATTTATGGCTTGAAAAAGAACCTTCCACTAACTACACTTGTGTGAAGCCAAAATTTGTAGGATAGTTACTACGTTCACCGCCAGGTGCTGACTGCGATGTCATCTAGTAGCCAAGTCCACAAGCTAGGTGTCATGGACGGTAGCATTTGGTAAAGTCGATACTCCAAGAAAAGCCAGAACTAAAAACTGGTAAGACATGGACTGAAGCGAGGAAGGAACAGCATAGAAACGAATGCGGGAATACGGGCGAACGCTAAAGCCCAGGCGCAAAGACATGGAAAAGGGCAGTTGAAATAGCGTGGTCCGTAGATGGCCGAAACGACAGCAATAATAATAATAATAATAATAATAATAATAATAATAATAATAATAATAATAATATAATAATAATAATAATAATAACACAAGAAATAAAATCAAAGCCATTAACTCAAACGCCATCCCTACTGTAACGTATTCATTTGGAGTGGTGAAATGGTCTGCAACAGACCTCGAAGGACTTGAGAGAACAGTGCGTGTGCAGATGACCAAACGGACTTCATCATCCCAAGCCTGCTGTTCAACGCATAACTCTACCACCAAGCGAAGGAGGACTAGGAATTGTCAGTTTGATCCGTCTGTGCCACAAGGAAACCTTAAACTTACGGAAGTACTTCCTACGAAACCAGGTGAGTTAGCCGTGGTCGTTACGGCGTGGCTGCAGGCAGTCGAGGAGGTTCGAATCCCCCCGCCGGCAACCTTGAAGATGGTTTTCTGTGGTTTCCCATCTTTCTTCCAGGCAAATGCCGGGGTTGGTCCCTAACTATAGTCCATAGCCACTACCTTCCAATTCATCGTTACATTAACACTTTTCCTCCCCAGACAACACTCCACGCGAGACGGTACTTGTAGCTCACCCCATGGGTGTCCGTATAGAAGCAGCTACAAAACTCTTGGCGAGCCGAACATGTCCTCGGACACTCCCGGCACTAAAAGCCATACGCTGAGAAAAAAAAATCCTACGAAGATTAGAACAGAATGCAATGTATGCTGCCATTTGGCAGTTGGTTTTAGGGCCTTAAAATGTGGTTTCTCACAGGGGCTGAAAATGAGCTTTGTCTCGCCCTTCTACGCCTATTTCAGCGTGTATTTTAAGGGGGTAGGCCCACTTTTATGAGAGGTACGGAGAAGAGTTACATCAATGATTGTTGTTGTGCCTCTGATAGATATCTCTACCAAATTTTACGTTGATTCACCCAGCCGTTTTCTAGTTGTAAGGGAGCAAAGTTGTCCCCAGACAGATAGACAGACAGACAGACAGACAAAAAAAATCCGCGTGCATCCGTCGTAAATCAGTCTGAAACGCGTTAATAACCAAATTTCCGTAGAAATTCAGGAAAAACTGACAAACTTTCATTTTTACACAGTATATAGGGATAGGGATTACACAACTGTGAAGAGTTAATGTCTGGCTCAAACTTCCACTGCACACTTTATTAAAAAAGACAGGAACTAGTTGAAATGCGCGCGACATTATTTATGCGCATGTGATGAGCGTGGTATTTAGCTGAGGATATAATAATACAATGTGTTAGCAATAGAGTGCGCATACGTTTAGCATACACTTAACATGCTGAGTGCCCTTGTGAATAGAATTACATTATGCCTGAGGGCAGAGAGCGGGTAACACTATGATGACTCAAGAAACCAGATGTGGAATACGGTAGAATGTTGTCGCTTATAACGGCCAGTTTAAGAATATTAAAAATAATAAGAATAGCAAGAGCTAGACAAATAGAACAGGCACAGGCGTCTTCGGTGGCGTAGTTGATAGCATGCTGAACTTCTATGCCCAAGGTCACGGGTTCAAACCCGGCCGAAGTCGTCCGATTTTTAAGAGCGTTAAAAATCCCTCAGTATGTCTTCCTTCGGAGGGGAAGTAAAGCCGGCGGGCCAATGTGATACATTTATGGCATGAAAAAGAACCTTCCACTAATTACACTTGTGTGAAGCTAAATTATAGGTTATATTTGACTAACGCTCTTAGGATCCAACGTTCGTGGCCAGGAGCCCACTGTGGTGGTATCTAGTAACCAAGTTCACAACTACTGTAGTTGTCGCTGATGGTGGCGTTTGTTAGTAAAAGTAGGAACTACTTGAAAATTGAATGTCTGCAGTCCTTACTTGAATTAAAAACAGATAACACACACTAATACAGCCATCACAATTAACACCGGTTATCAGACAGATTCTACACACACCCAAAGTACACGGGGTTGTGTGCGTTGTCGCAGCCCCGAAACTCAGGAACCAACCAACCAACCTTCTTACTCTCACAGCTCCCCTAAAAGTAATATTAAAAGTTTACCCCCCTCTCCCTCTTTCACAAAGTAATTATCAATGGATCAATTATGTAATTAAACATTAAGCTAACTTTGGTACCGTACCTGATGATTGGAATCAAGCTCTCCTCTGCATTAGTGACTCCAGCGATTCTCCAGAGCTCCCCGGGTGTACGTTACTGAAATGTTCCTGGAGTTTGGCAGGCATCATATTATCATTGCAAATAATTATTTTAGCACAAAAGAAATACTGCGGGGTTTTAATTCCATCAGGACCAAGGTTGCATGTGAACCCATATTTAACATAGGCTATTCACCACAGTAGGCTACTCCCTTTTCTTTGACAATTTGTTTCTTAAGACACAGTACTGTAACTTATACTTCTGATAGTAGTGGAGATAATAATGAAACAACTATCTACTTTAAGTAGTGAAGACAAACTGTTGTTGAGTAAATCAAAAGAACACTAAAAACGGTCTTGTAATTATTCATGTCTCTCTGTGGTTAACAGCCGTGAGGCTGGTTGGCAGCAGCTCGCCATTCTTCCCGTCTCTCAGTCTTCCTCTTCAGTTCACAGTATGAGCCACAACCCATATCTTTCAGTATTTGACTCATGTACTCCAGTCTGGGTCTTCCTCTACAATTCTTGCCGTCTACTGTTCCCTCGATTATAAGCTTAATCAGTCAATTGTGTCGCAGTATGTGGCCCACGAGGTGATTCCTTCTTCTTTTTAAATATTTAAGGAAGCATCTTCTCTCTCCCACTCTTCTAAAGACTTCCTCATTTGTGACCATTTCTTTCCAACTGATTTTCATAATCCTTCTATAGCACCAGGTTTCAAATGCTAGTAGTCTTTTCCTCTCTCTCTCTCCTATTGTCCAAGATTCGCTGCCATATAGCGCGACGCTCCATACATAGGTCTTCAACATTTGTTTCCTCACATCAAGACTTATGTTCCTTGCAGTGAATAGGTTCTTCTTTTTGTAGAAAGCGTTCTTGGCTTGGGCAATCCTACTTAATATCTCTCTGATGCTTCTTCCATCATTCGTTATTTTACTTCCCAGATAATTAAACTCATTAACTTCTTGTATCTTTCCATTTCTTAACTCTATTGATGTCTGGTTTTCGCCATGTCTACTGCAGACCAAAATTTTTGATTTATTTGTATTTATTCTCATATTAAATTCTTCCTCCATTATTTTGTCCATCTTGCTCAGGATCTTTTGTAAGTCTTCTTCACTTTCTGCAATTAGCGCTATGTCATCAGCAAACCTTATCATGTCAACTTTTTCTCCATGAATATTCACTCCTGTGGCAATTTTTTCTCTTACTTGGTCGATCGCCTTTTGTACATATATATTGAATAGGTATGGGGAAAGGGAACAACCCTGCCGTACACCCTTTCTGATGTGTGCTGTTTCTTCCTTGCTACCACAACAAACTATTCCAACTTCTTGCTTATAGATATTGTAGATGAGTCTTCTGTCTCTAAAGTTGATACCTGTTTGATGAAGAATGCTGAATAGAACATTCCAGTTCACATTGTCAAACGCCTTTTCAAGGTCGACGAACGCTAAGAAGGTAGGTTTGCCTTTCTTCATCTGCTTCTCTATCACTTGCCTCAATGCTAAGATTGCTTCTCTTGTTCCCACTCCTTTCCTAAAACCAAATTGATCATCAGATAGGTTTTCATCGATTTGTTTTTCTATTCTCTTCATAATAATTCTGGTGACTATTTTTGATGCATGACACACCAGACTCAATGTTCTGTATTGTTTACATGACCTTGCATTTGATTTTTTAGGTATAGGTACTATTATGCATTTCACAAAGTCTTCAGGCAATTCTCCAGTCTTGTAAATAGTACATATTAAGTTGTACAGTTCCTTTTTTAACTTGTCACCTGAATGTTTCAATAGTTCTCCTGGTATGTTATCAACTCCAAGAGCTTTCTTTCCTTTGAGGTCCTGCAATGCCTTCTCAAACTCTTCCTCCATAATAGGTGCCCCCAAGTCTTCCTCTGTTATTTCATCTTCTTTCTCAATGGGCAAATTAACACAGTTTCCACTGTATAGTTGTTCCAAATATTCTTTCCATCTTTTCACTATCATTTCGTCATCATATATTAACTTCCCATCTTTGTCCTCAATGCTCATTGTTTTTGTCTTCCTTGTATCAAAGAACCTTTTAATATCTTTATAGGCCATATCTATTTGTCCAGATTTCATGTTGTTATTTATGCCTGCACAGATTTCCATTAAATGCTGTTCCTTGTCTTGTTTTGCCCTCTTATTTATCTTGTTTCTTAAGGTCTTGTATTTTTGCTTTTCATTCTCATAATTTGAGTTTTTATACTGTCTTCTTTCCTTTATCATATCCACAACTTCTTGACTTATCCACTCTTTCCTATTTTCTTTTTCTTTTTTTCCTAAAACAGTTTCTGTTGAGTCTAAAATGCTCTTCTTTATTTTGATCCACTTCTCTTCTACTGCCAAGTGTTCTTCAATGTATCTTATGTTATTGTTTGTTTCATCCATATAGAGTATTTGAGTGGACTCATCTTTAAGCTTAGAAATATCCCAATGTTTATTTTCTTTCTTCTTTAATCTTTTGAACTTTAATTCACAGCGTATGACGACTGGGTTATGGTCGCTGTCGACATCAGCTCCAGGGTAACTTCTACTATCTTTCACCTGTTTTAACAACAAATTGTATATCCGCCTTAGTCAATACATAAACGACAATAAATTATAATTACACTTGCTCCTGGTACATGTTTCGGTGATTAATTGCGTTTATCCCCTTCATCAGCCAAGACAAATATTCGAAGAAAGATATAAGATAGCGTAGCACTCAAAAAATAAATGGCTATTTAACTTAATATGGTGCACCATATAAGTAGGTCACAGGAAAATGTTGAGCAAAACTAAAAATATATATGTGACAGCGAAGATATTCAGCCATCAAAACACAGAGAATCAGTGGACAGTTAATTCGTAAATCCGCTCCAAAACACTGGTCGAAGCTTGAATTGGCAAAAATCACAATACTTCACCATATGGACACAACCAATGAAGAAGCCTTATGCTCAACAGGTCCAAAATCAAATGCCTGCATACGAACTAGACGAGCGTGGAAGGAACAACTTCAAATAGCAATGAGGTTAGCTCAATGCATAACCTGAAAGAAGCAAAGGAAAAACAAACACCATAATAAAAGGGACCAAGGGGAAATTTATGGACTGAAATAATTATGAACAACTATAAAAATTAATTTATAATGATATAGAACGAATGAAAACTTAATAATATTCGAAAAACTTACTTCAGGTTAAGTCAAGGTATCAATTTTGAAGAGATTGTCTTATGTTTGAAAATTATTGTAAATAATTTATGGGTGTAGCCAATTCCAACACTCATATATATATGGTAGCAGTAGATGATAAATATTGCCATAGCTAGTTCTGTAATAGGACGTATGTATGAGTGGAGCGCTACTATGAAAAAATAGATTCATTTGGGGAAAAAAATGTTCAAAGTGGAAATTAAATAATGTAATATAATAAAAATCAAGTTGTAGGGAATTGTAATGGCAGAGGGGTGTAACAGTATATTGATAAGTATGTAATTATGTGTAAATATGTGATGTAGAAAAGTTATACTAAAGAGCATCTAAGGTGGTTTATTATTGGACTTAATAGTTAAGTTATTTTTGAGAGTGTCAAATAAGATATTAGAATCGAAAATGACTTCATTAAGATTCACTGGGTCTGAAATACTGTGTGCTGTGTTGATTTCAATGGATTCGAGAACATTCATCATAGTACCCTTGCTAGTGTAATGTAAGATTTCTAAATCATTCTCTATACTAGTGAATTTGTGGCCTGAATCCTCCATATGTGCGGCCATAGCTGAATACTTTCTATATTTAGTGGCATTTAAGTGATCATTATATCTTGTGGTGAAATTTCTACCTGTTTGACCTATATAATTGGCGTTACAATCATTACAACTTAATCTGTTAACACCGGATTTGCTGAATTTATCCTTCAAATTGAAAGAATTTGAATTAAAGAAAATGCTCTGATTAGTATTGTTCGTTTTGTAAGCTATTTTCATGTTAACCTTTTTTAATTTGTTAGTGATGCTATAAGTATGATGAGTAAAATAAGTAAAAACTGCGTATGGGGGCTTTTCTTTATGCTCAGGTTGAAGTCGTGTGATGGGATTATTTTTTAATTTGTTGATAATATTAAAAATGTATTGATGATTATAACCATTAACTCTGGCAATGTGATATATTATCTCAATATCTTTGTCAAAATCTTGCTTGGAAAGAGGTAAATTCATGGCTCTGTTCACAAGGCTAATGAAGGAGGCTTTTTTATGACAGCCAGGATGGTTTGAATCTTGCCTTATAACAGAATGGGTTTGCGTGGGTTTCCTGAAAATTTGGTAATGCAGTCTGTTATCTTTTTTGAAAATGGTTGTGTCAAGAAAATTAATCTTATTGTTTGTGGCGGATTCCATGGCAAATTTAATATTATTATCAATATTGTTGAGTTGATCTAAAATTCTATCAATCTTTTGAATATTGTCGTCAATAATGATGAACACATCATCAACGAATCTACCCCAAAACGTAATCCCCATTATTTTATCTATTATTTTAGTTTCTTCTAAATGGTCGAGGTAAATTTTAGCGAGTATTCCTGACAATGGAGAACCCATAGCTAAGCCATCATTTTGTTTATAAACTTTACTGTTGAATGTAAAGTAATTATTATATAGAATAAAATTTAAGATGCAAATGAATTCATCAATTTCTACTTTGGATAGACTGCTATTATCTGTTAGATTCTTCTTAATGATGTCTATTGTAGGCATAATAGGTATATTGGTGTACATATCTTTGATGTCAGCACTATGTAAAGAATGTTCTTGTTTAAGCTCCAATACTGATGTTTTCTCACAAAAATGTAAAGTATTTTTGAAAGACATGTTTGCTTTAAAACAATAATGTTTCTTTAAAAATTGTTGAGCAAAATGTGATGTTTTATATAACGGGCTGTTTCTGAAATTGATAATAGGTCTAATAGGAATGTCATTTTTGTGTATTTTGGGAAGGGCACGTAATGTAGGAGCAGTGGGGTTCATAAGGACTAGTTGAGTAACATGCTTATCATCTAAAACAAAAAATGTGTTTTTAAGAATGCTTTTTAGTATTCTTTGTATGGATGCAGTGGGATCTTTCTTTATTTCTTTAAAATTATCATTGCTAATGAAATCAATAGTTTTAGAGATGTATTCATCTTTGTCAATGAGTACTGTAGTGTTTCCTTTGTCTGCTTTAGTTACAATTATATTATTATCTATAAGCTTCTTTTTTAATTTATAGATATCGTGATTATTGGAACTAGTGTCTGAAAAGCTATTATTCTTATTAACAATCTTATGAATTTCTTTGTTGGTTTCGTGTCTTATTCCGTTTTGTTCATCAATGGGTAGTTTCCTTATTGCGGTTTCAGTTTCAGCTACTATCGTGGTGAGGACTTCATTATTTAATTTAGTGTCCCAATTATGCTTTGGGCCTTTGTTCAGAATGTTAAGTTCATGGTCATTGAGCTTAATTTTCGTTAGATTTTTTAAAGGATCCTGAAATTTGTGATGACCCTTATTTACCAAGTGTTTATGCACTGTGCTGTCATTATTATGTAAATTAGTCAGTTTATTATCTAAAATAGCTAATTTCTGTGACATTTTCGTGTGGACAATTTGATTAACGATGAGAGAATAGTTGTCCCAATCCTTTTTAGAAGATAAATTGGAAGCTTCAAGATGCGCACGGTATAGCATGTTATTAATATTATTCTTTCTTATGAAAAGGAATTTAATTTCTCTTTGAAATAATCTATTGTTTATCAATCTTTGCGTTTTACTCTCATATGGGGTTAATGGCCATTCTTTTGATAAGATTTTAAATGTTGGGGTATTACATTAAGGGCTCTGCATTTTTTAAGGAAATCAATATCTTTTATAGTGCTAGCTAGTTTTATTTTAAGATCTTTAAATTTATATCTTGCTTTCTTAGCTAAGGCAGCCTGGCTCGCTTCATTGATTCTATTATTTAAACTAGTTTCCATGATGGTTCCGTATTGACGTACTAAATAGTTTTAACAACAAATTGTATATCCGCCTTAGTCAATACATAAACGAAAATAAATTATAATTACACTTGCTCCTGGCACATGTTTCGGGGATTAATTGCTTTTATCCCCTTCATCAGCCAAGACAAATATTCGAAGAAAGATATAAGATAGCATAACACTCAAAAAATAAATGGCTATTTAACTTAATATGGTGCACCATATAAGTAGGTCACAGGAAAATGTTGAGCAAAACTAAAAATATATATGTGACAGCGAAGATATTCAGCCATCAAAACACAGAGAATCAGTGGACAGTTAATTCGTAAATCCGCTCCAAAACAGATTAAGTTGTAATGATTGTAACGCCAATTATATAGGTCAAACTGGTAGAAATTTCACCACAAGATATAATGATCACTTAAATGCCACTAAATATAGAAAGTATTCAGCTATGGCCGCACATATGGAGGATTCAGGCCACAAATTCACTAGTATAGAGAATGATTTAGAAATCTTACATTACACTAGCAAGGGTACTATGATGAATGTTCTCGAATCCATTGAAATCAACACAGCACACAGTATTTCAGACCCAGTGAATCTTAATGAAGTCATTTTCGATTCTAATATCTTATTTGACACTCTCAAAAATAACTTAACTATTAAGTCCAATAATAAACCACCTTAGTTGCTCTTTAGTATAACTTTTCTACATCACATATTTATACATAATTACATACTTATTAATATACTGTTACACCCCTCTGCCATTACAATTCCCTACAACTTGATTTATATATATAATGCGTTTGGCCCTCTAAGGAGCACGTAGAACCATTAGTTAACATTGGTCTTCTTGTTCTTCTTATCTTCCCAAAACTTCCTCATCCTTTCGCTATGTGCCTGTCTTCTTTCTTGTGTCCATGCAGCTTTAAGTTTCAAATTCTGTCCCGTAGGGATCTTGAGTGGAAACTTATACGAATTTACTTTTTGTCTATATGCATAGCGTTTAGAAGAGAAAGTGTGCCGACTCCCGAGTTTGCCGTATCTCTAGTATGGGTAGTTGCTGCGCCCGCCGGTAGACTGCGCAGCGGTTGGTTGTGGCTGGCTGGAGACACTTTCTAAGCGCTCGCGAGTTTGAAAACATGGAAATGCTGCCGTGTTTAGTCCTTATTTCTTGGTGTTGAAAAGTGTATGCGATCAAGAAGCGATAGTGAAATAATACATACGTTATGACACTGGTGTGTTTAGTATTTGTAAGCCTTTACACTTATTTCTTTACGTTTGTGCTGTCGAGTGAATTATAACCTGGTAAGATTCGTCAAACAAAACTGTGTAAGTGAATATGCCGTGTTGTTTTGTTCCCGGGTGCCGATCTGGATACGACAAGTCATCTGCAACAGGTAGGCACTTTTTTAGACCTCCAAAAGCCGAAGATGATATATTTAAATGGACTAAGGCCATTCCGAGGAAAGACATTAAATTGTCAAGTAAGTCATATGCAGGCTATGTGACAAACATTGCTCCGATAATTTCCTTATAAAAACGGACACTTTCATTATAGAAGGAAAGACAGCCGAAATGGCGAGAAAGAGATGGAGTTTGAAGCCTGGTGCAGTCCCACACTATCTAGCCGGGTATATTGTCAAGCAACTAAGGAAAGGGATCAGCTGTGTGAAGTGTGCAACAACCCTTCAAAGTGAAAAGGCCGTCAGACACAACAGCTGCAACTTTCACTAATATAAAGGACTTTGGCACAATAAATGCCCTTAGTTACCTAACTCAACCGTCTGACAGTGTCTTCAACATTCTTTTACAGGTCGAAGTAGTCGTTGAAATGGAATTATCTTCCCTTTCAAATTTGTGGGTTGATATATTTTATGAGTGTTAGGACAGCATTGATGAGATTGTTTTAGGGCCGTGATTTTTTGATGGTGTATGGAACATAAACTGGACCTTATTGGAAAACTCGTTTTTCATTTCATGAAGTGCGCTTTTTCTTTCGTACGAAAGAAATTAGGAAAGAGCAGTCAACTTCTAAGTCTGGAAAATCATCGCGTAAACTGTCCAAAGCTTCGGACAACTGAGAGCTATAAGTTATATGGGTGAGTTTGTCATTATACTGTATTATATTATATTTACTTTATTTGTGCAGTAGTGAATGGTCTGTAGCTTTACGATTTTCACACATCCAGTTACATTTTGACCCCCGTCAGAATGTTTTATTTCCTTATTATATGAACCTATGACGCAATCTGATGTTTCATAATTAACACAACGGACGTTAGCGTTGTATATACTCAGTGCGGAGAATTTTATATTTGGATCATCTTGTCTAATACAACGTAGTGTAAGCTGATAACATTCAGTTACTGAAAAGTAACATTCAACTGCTTGTATTGATACCGTCCTCACTCAGCGCTAGCCGACGCTAGAGTCACCTAGCGGCTGGACCATACAAACTCCACAAGTCGCGTCACTTTCTCTTCTATACGCTATGCTATATGCAGTCCGCGTCGTTGTCAGTGGGTCAATATTGATTTCAGTGAGGTCCTTTTGGGTGTCTGCTAGCCAGCGTACTTTGGTTTGTCGGTTTCCATTGACTATGAGGAAGATTTTCTTGGTCAGTCGGGAGTTGTCCATTCGAGCTATATGTCCGTAGAATTTCATGCGTCTTTTACGTGCGAGTGAGGCGAATCGTTCAGTCCGTGAATATAGTTCGTCTGAGCTTTTCCTCATCCAGATACCGTCCTGAAGCTTTGGTCCAAAGATGTTTCTCAGTATTTGTCGTTCTATCTTCTCAATGTATTTGATGTTGATGGTTAACGATGACGTCTCAATCGCATAGAGTGCCTCTGGGAGGATGACTGTGTGGCAGTGATGGAGTTTGGTTTTAGTGGAAAGTGATTTCTTGTTGTAAATATTCCAAGTGATTGTGTAAGCTTTGCGTAATTTTTCTGCTCGTGTTTTGTTAGCCATTCTTTCGTTACCAGTGTTCCCGATAATTTCACCTAGGTACTTGAAGTGCTTAACTTGTGTGATGTCGCCATATTTGGTTGTAATTGATGCCAGGTTTGTGCTCTTGGAATCCATGTACTGTGTTTTCTCGTAAGAGATATGGAGGCCGGTTCTGATTGATATCTCATGAAGCTTCTCGATGGCATGTCTGGCTTCTTCTGGAGTCCGGGTAACTATTGCTAGGTCGTCAGCAAAGGCGAAGCATTTTATGTTGATTCGTTGTTCTTTTGTTCCCATACTTATTCCAGGTATTTCTTTCTCCCATGTTCTGATGATCTTATCTAGTACCAGGTTGAATAGGAGTGGGGACAACCCATCACCCTGCCTTACGCCTGTTCTAATGTGAAAAGGTTGTTATTATATTATATTATATTTTTATTATATTACATTATTTAATTTCCACTTTGAACATTTTTTTCCCCAAATGAATCTATTTTTTCATAGTAGCGCTCCACTCATACATACGTCCTATTACAGAACTAGCTATGGCAATATTTATCATCTACTGCTACCATATATATATGAGTGTTGGAATTGGCTACACCCATAAATTATTTACAATAATTTTCAAACATAAGACAATCTATTCAAAATTGATACCTTGACTTAACCTGAAGTAAGTTTTTCGAATATTATTAAGTTTGCATTCGTTCTATATCATTATAAATTAATTTTTATAGTTGTTCATAATTATTTCAGTCCATAAATTTCCCCTTGGTCCCTTTTATTATGGTGTTTGTTTTTCCTTTGCTTCTTTCAGGTTATGCATTGAGCTAACCTCATTGCTATTTGAAGTTGCTCCTTCCACGCTCGTCTAGTTCGTATGCAGGCATTTGATTTTGGACCTGTTGAGCATAAGGCTTCTTCATTGGTTGTGTCCATAGGGTGAAGTATTGTGATTTTTGCCAATTCAAGCATCGACCAGTGTTTTGGAGCGGATTTACGAATTAACTGTCCACTGATTATCTGTGTTTTGATGGCTGAATATCTTCGCTGTTACATATACTGTATGTTTTTAGTTTTGCTCAACATTTTCCTGTGACCTACTTATATGGTGCACCATATTAAGTTAAATGGTCATTTATTTTTTGAGTGCTACGCTATCTTATATCTTTCTTCGAATATTTGTCTTGGCTGATGAAGGGGATAAAAGCAATTAATCCCCGAAACATGTACCAGGAGCAAGTGTAATTATAATTTATTTTCGTTCATGTATTGACTAAGGCGGATATACAATTTGTTGTTAAAGCTATTTAGTACGTCAATACGGAACCATCATGGAAACTAGTTTAAATAATAGAATCTTTCACCTGGTTCTTAAATCTTTGCTTTACTAATATGTAGTCTATTTGGGCCCTTCTTAGGTCTCCCGGAGCTTTCCAAGTGTATCTCCTCCTTGGATGGTGTTGGAATATAGTATTCGTTACAACTAATTTATGCTGTATACAAAACTCTACAAGTCTCTCGCCTCTCTCATTTCTTCTCCCCAATCCGTATTTACCAACAACATTTCCTTCAGTTCCTTCTCCGACAATTGCATTCCAGTCACCAAGTATATCCCCCCTTTATTTCAGCTATAAGTTCACTTAGATCTTCATAAAATTTATCTACCTCTTCATCAACCTCTTGTGTTGTCGGCATATAAACTTGGACTATCACAGTATCCTTTGGTTTAGTTTCGATCCGTACTAAAATTAAACGTTCATTATATTGCACGAATCCCTTTACTCTGTTTCCTAGTTCTTTATGCAATATAATGCCTACTCCACCATATCCTGGTTTATTAGTTGCTGTACCAGAATGAATTATCCTATAATTTCCACTCCAAAAGTCTCCTGCATGTGGCCATCTCATTTCTGCTATACCCAATACATGTAAATCCATCCTTTCCATCTCCATGATCAAGTTCTTTAACTTTCCAGTCTGGAGTAAGGTCCGTACATTCCAGGTACCGATTCTTCTCTGCTTATTTCTTAAATTGGCTTCTTTATCTGTCCCCCTTCGGAGATCCGAGTGGGGGATTATTTTACCTCCGGAAAAATTTACTGTAGAAGCTAACATCATCTTGAGCAGCTGATACTTGGGATATCCTAATAGATCTTTAATGAAGTGGTTTCCCTTTGCCTTTTTCATCCTATGCCGTTGGCCAACTAGTGGCTCATCCGCCTTTAGGGGGAAGTTTCCTGCCCCAAGGGCTTGAGAGAGCCCTAGACCTCTACCCGCTCATCCGCTCTCTGAGGAGACCGTTGGCACTTGGTAGAAGGGGACTCCTTATTCCGGGAGTCACTCGGTGGGACATAATAATAAAGGATATATATTAAAAAAAAAGCTTCATATAAAATGTTCTATCAATACAAAAGATAATACAAAGGTAGAAATCACCAGCTACATAACCTAAAATGGTTATTTTCACGTGTGAGTGTGGTACCAATGGTTATTGGTTATTATTCATGCAGATTGTGCATTTCAATACAAAGAAATACTAAGCATTCTTACTTGAAGAAATCCATTGTTGTAGCTATTCAAACTATGTACCTTAGATCTATTGTTGTGATCAGAATAATTTGTTTAAAGAAGAAACTCGTATAACTTTATGTTTTACGTTAAGACTGGTGTAAATTCTTAAAAGCAATATTACAAGATTATAGAGTACTAACATTACCCGTCGCGGCTTCGCCCGCGAATATTCTAGTTGTAAAGAGTACACTTAGCAAAATCTCAATCATGAATGCTATGACTGATTTATCCTTGGTATGAATGATCAGACTTTATCAATTCAGCTACTGGTGCAGTGGTTATAGGTTTGTCATTCCTTCATAGGTATATCCGAGCGAAGTTAGTTTTCTGGGAATATCACACTGTTAATTTAAGGGCCTTTAAATGTGGTTTTCGGAGACCCTTTATACTCGGGTGAAAAATACCTTTCGTACCACACTCACACGTGAAAATTGCATGAACACATTCTAAGAGTCCCCCTTGACCCCCTTAAGCGCATTATACTGTATGTATTGATGAATTTTACAGCTTAATTTGGTTCAGTGATAACCTTATAACCGTCTGAAAACTTTCACAGTAATGTAATAATTGGAATTGCATTGCCTCTTACAGAAATAGATGGACCTGTGAGATTCTGTTACCATGGTTACCGATTTGCATTCTTTCATTATTTCATTGTAAATATACATGTTTTAAGGTATTTATTTAATTGTGAGGCATTTAAAGAGAAAGTGAGTGCGTTTTGCTTACGCATTGGGTTATGCTGAACCTGTAGGTACCCCATATGTGTAGGTTGGTGTTAATGGGACCTTATTTTCGGTACAAAACTGGAATGGGACCTTAGCAGAATAATATAGGGAGGGATAGTCATACCTCTTCACTAACATCTTTGCACCACTCCAGGGGAGGCACACCTCACATGTTAAGAACTCCTGATTTAGTTAAGTATCATTTTCGCAAAATTATTTTTATTAACATCAAATTAAAGCCCACATTTGTTACAGATCTGTTTTTAACAATTTATATAAATATTTTCATAGAAAACCTAAGTAGTAATTGAGATGGAATGATTTACCTTTTTAAACAGGGCTAAAAACTCCTGTTTTTCCTACTAATTTTTTAAAATAAAAAAACTGCTAATCCTACAGCTATACAATTTTTACTGCAGATTTGCTACACCATATCAAACATAAAAATAAAATAAACAACCTGGAAACAAGTAGTATTACTTATTTGGTCGCCTCTCAAACAACTCTTCTTTCCCGGTAGTTTTGGCAGCAAAATTGGTCATTTTCGTTTCGCGATAGCTTACAATTGGCAACACTTCGAGCTATTCTGGCTGCGCAGTTGTTTTCTCCATGTCTTGTTTGTGAAGGATCGGCTGTGGGCGTTCTTTAGCCCTGTTTGAAAAAGGTAAAACATTCCGTCTCCAAAAGTATTAGTGCTAGAGCAGCGACATTTTAAATTAAAACCCCTCATGTAGATGTCTGACAACATTATGTAAAACAATAACTGAAATGCTGTTACTTTTGGGACAAATGTGCATCAAACAAAATTTAGACCTGTCCCTAAACTTTCTGCAAGCACTGTAAATTATTAATAACAAAGCTTTGCTCGTGATTGCATTAGTTTTTTTTAACAATATCGCTGAAGAAGGCCAAAATATGGCCGAAACTGGTACATTTCATTAATTAATATATATTAATTCTTTATTAGTATTGACAAAGTGTAATACGTTTATTATATACCAAATGGTATTCATTTAGATTAAATCGTCAATAAGGGGAGAAATAGATATTATTAAAATCTTATCACCAAATATCCTAAAAGGTTAAGCTTATACATTACAGAACAGCAATAAAACCTGAGTTTCTATATGATTCTGAAAGGGAGCTGCAGGAATTAGAAAAAGGAAATGAGAAAAATTCTTGGACCATTAGGACATAGGCCTACTAATAATAATATCGTATGGCCTCGGGTGCCAGGTGGAAACTTTGTTAATTGACGCCCAGGGGGCAGCTTTTAGTAGAGAAAGGAGGAACTTTTTGTGTGGCGGAAAATCCCGAGATTAATTTTGCCATTATGAACACGGCCTACTGAATTCAAATGGGTTCGTTAACATACCAACAACGTATGACATGCGTATCGTGATTTTTGTCGCCTTTCAAAACAACGGCCAGGAGCGAACCTGCAAGCTTGGGGTTGGTAGTCCGTCACGGTAACCACTCACCACCGTGGCAAGCTGGTCATTTGGTGAGAATTGACGAGACCACCTCATAGTGTAGTGGCTAGCATTCTTGACTGTCACTTCGGAGGTTTGGGTTCTAATCTCGGCTCTGCAAGGAGATTTAATTCTTATCTGACTGCTGGGACGGTTTTCACTAAGCCACGTGAGGCAAAATTGCAAGGAAGTGGGTTCGATTATTACCTCTGCCATCCTGGAAGTGGTTTTCCGTGGTCTCCCACTTCTGCTCCAAGTACATTCCTGGATGGTATCTAACTTAAGTTACGGCCGCCTCCTACCCAAATCTTAGCCTTAATTGCAATTACACACACACTTGTACAGTCATCACAATGACACAGGTTATCAGTAGAACACTGGCACACACCCAAGTACACGGGGCTGCATTGTAACGATGTCGCAAAACCTCTAAATGAATCAACAACAGTACATTTTTTCCTAACCCATCCTTTGCCCATTAAATGCCCAGAGCAGCTTCACAGACGCGAGGAAGTGCGCAATAGTGCTCGAGCCAGGCTGCAGGTAGGCTTATCAGCTTCACCATCAGCTTCTCTTGTCCATGATTTCTTTCACCTTTTTCTTTTATCATCTTTAAGGATAATATTCAATGTGACTGTGGAGAAGACCAGACTGTTCAACATATGCTTCAATGTCGACCATGTCCAGCCTCCTGTACAGAAGACGATCTTCATCAAGGAACAGATAAAGCATTGGAAGTGGCCAAGATTTGGGCTAAAGTAATGTAATTGTGTAAAATATGTATGTTTCTGATACGAGAATTATAATAATCATCTCTAAGTTCACGATTTGTTGAAAGCTGCGCCAGTACAACTACAATATGTGACAATGTATTGTTCTTTAATTGTGATTCTTGAAGAGTTACTCCTTATGTTCAATGAGACACACAATTAATTACCGTATTCAACATATTTTCTTTTTGTCCCATAGGTATGTTTCCTTGCTTGTTCGAGGGTCGACGTACAAAAATACCCTCTTCTGATTGATTCGGCGTCCCTGAAGGTCCCATGTCAGCTGTTGGTATGTTACACGTCTTTATTATAACTTTATTATTATTATTATTATTATTTTGATTAATTGTGCCTAACTAGGGAGCGCGTTTAATCTTATTAGCACATTTTCTTCTTCCCTTCCCAATATCTCTTCAACCACTCGCTGTGTTCTCTTTTACGCTTTTCTGTCCATCCTGTATTTTGTCAGGTGGGCTTCTCAGAAAATTTGTGTTTGTGATTTAAAGTTCTGAAATTTGTTCTGTCTTGAATGGTTTCTTCATGATAGTGAATTTCATTTATGTCTTCACTGTTTTCTTTTAGCCAGTTGTTTTGATCATTCATTGATAAGGCTAAGTTGAAAATGTTCTTTATGAGCCTGTTATTATCCATACAATATAGGTGTCCGTAAAACTGTAACCGCGATTTCTTATGGTACTTGTGATTTTTTTCTGTAACTTCATAAATTTCATGTGGTTTCTTTTTCATACAAATTCCATTTTCACACTTTGGTCCTAAAATTTTCCTGAGAATTTACCTTTCTGGTTTTTTGATCACTTTTATTCGAGCTTTGCCACCAATTATAATAGTTCCAGATGCATATAGATCTCCTGTTTTAACGACTGTGTTATAATGTCTTAATTTTGCCTTTGTTTATTATTATTATTATTATCATTATTATTGTTATTATTAAGAGTTCATGGATTTAATAATTTATTTTCGTAATAATCATGACTTTATTTATGATTGTGTTTTAAGAAATTATGATCTGTTGATCATACGCATCATAATTTTAGAACTCTAGGATTTATATTTTGTTATTGCTTTTTTAAGGTGTTGGAGACAGATTGGTAATCAGTCCAGTGTTTTTTGGTGTGGGTTATGTCTGTTTAAAATGTGTGTATGTTAACCATATTAGATTGGTAACAGTTCATCTGTATTGACTAATGGTAAAATATATGTATTACGTAATCCGTCTTGTCAATACTATGATATGATTTTTATTAATATTTTAAAAGTACATGTTTCATCCTTGCAAGTTTGAATTAAAATAAAATGAAAAATTCAAACAAAAATTAATTTTTTAAACACTAGAAAGATGTTGAATTTTTCATTTTATTTTAATTCAAATTTGTAGGGATATCCATTTTATTTTATATTATTAATGTTAACCATTAAAGTATTAACTCTGAAGAAGATAAGATTGGTATCTCGAAACATGTACATTTAAAATATTAATAAACATCATCTCATAGTATTGACAAGGTGGATTACACAATAACAGTCTGTTTGTAAACCTGTGTTTTTGTGGCAATAGTGTGTAATGAATAGAACAGGAACACTGAAACTCGTGAGTATAGTGTCATTCCATCATTTTCCTTGATTGTGTGAAAGGAGGGGAAAGCTGCATCACCAGGACTTGTTGATCATCTGTATATTGCATAAGTTGTATTGAAAGGTAAGTCCAACAAGGTGAAGAAGGCATGCTTTAAAATTCAATTAATATATTTTTCACCTCAGTTAATAGCACACACACACACACACACACACACACACACACTACTACAGACACCACAATAACACAGGTTATCAGAAAATTCGCCATACATACACACACCCAAGTACACGAGGCTAAATGACCACGATGTTCAAGACCCTCAAATGAAATAACTCAGTGAACAGCGGCAGTCGTCCGGCGTTAGCATGAAATTCTCACTGCCACGGACAACAATGTCATGGAAGGTTAATAATAATAATTATTATTATTATTATAATACCTATATAGAATAGATAATAACGGGCTCACAATGAAAATTTTCAACCTAGCCTTATCAATAAAAAATCAAAACAACTGGCTAAAAGAAATCAGTGAAGACATAAATGAAATTGGCTGTCATGAAGAAACCATTCAAGACAAAACAAAATTAGGAACTTTAATTGACAAACAAAAATTTTCTGAGAAGACCGCCCGACAACGTACTTGATGGACAGAACTGCGTAAAAGGGAACACAGCGAGAGGATGAAGCGATATTGGGAAGGGAAGAAGAAAAAGTGCTAATAAGTTCAAACGCGCTCCTTAGTTGGGCACAACGAATCAACAAAATAATAATAATAATAATAATAATAATAATAATAATAATAAATATATACCGGCTATTTAATTACTGCGCCTTTTAGAGACGCCGGGTGCCAAGTTTTTCCCTGAAGAGGATATTTAACGTGCCAGTAAATATACTGACACGGGTCTTTCGCAATTAAGCCCCCCTTAAATGCCTACTATCAGGGCAAGGATTCGATCGCACATCCTTGGGCACAGCAGGTGCGAGTCTTACAGTCAGCCGTTGAAGGTGATTAAGCAAACATGTTGTATTTTTCATTTGTGGGGCTTGGACGTCGTAGTCATTGTCTAAGCCATTGTCTAATAACCTCTGATATTATGGTGTCTGAAGTAGTGTATGTATTTGTAATTCAGATGAGGATTGGGGAGGAGGCGGCCGTGGTATTAAGTTTGGAATCATCCTGGCTTTTTTCTGGAGTATAAGTTAAAAACCATGGAGAACCACTTCCCGGATGGCTGAGGTGGGAATCGAATCCTCATCTTCTCAGTTTCGCTTCTCGAGACTGTGTACCCCGTTCCAGCCCTCACACCAGAATTAATCTTCTTGGCAGATCCAGCAATCGAACACGTACTTCCAAGAATGCTAACCGCTACACCAGGAAGTTGCTTGTAAGCAAGGCAGATAGGGAGCTGTTATACAGTAGGCCCCTACTTACTTTTATAGAGAGCCAATTGACTATGTTGCTATGATACTGTAATTAAGCTTATTTGGATGCAAAGTTTCACCTAGCTGGTTAACCTTACCGTAGGCGGCTTCGGTGGCGTTGAGCTTCTATGCCCAAGGTCGCGGGTTCAAACCCGGCCGAAATCGGTGGATTTTTTAAGAGCGTTACAAATCCCTCAGTATGCCTTTCTTCGGAGGGGAAGTAACTCCGGCGGACCCATGTCATAGATTTATGGCATGATAAAGAACATTCCACTGATTACACTTGAATGAAGCTAAATTATAGTTTAGATTTGACTAATGCTCTTAGGTTTCAACGTTCGTCGCCAGGAGCCGACGGCGGTGGCGTCAAGTAACCAAGTTCAGAACTAGTTGGTCATTGACGGTGGCGTTCTGTTGCAAAAGTTGGAACTACTTGAAAATCGAATGTCTGCAGTTGTTACTTGAATTAAAAACAGATAACACACACTAATACAGCCATCACAATTAACACCGGTTATCAGACAGTTTCTACACACACACAAAGTACACGGGGCTACATGACCGTCTCGTCGCAGCCCTTAAACTGAGGAACCAACCAACCTTATCGTAGAGGTCTAATAAACACGAGCATCGGGCTAAACTAACTAAACTGATTAATATAACTAGCTGGCAAATTGATGTTTTCATCTATTAGATCGTGTATTGTACAGAATGTACAATGGGCATACATTCCATATAAATGGCTTGTACATTCTGCTTAATACACAACCTAATAGTCATAGGTTTCCATTCGTCATTAATACGGTCGAGACATTCCAATTCTGATTATCAACTAACTAACTAACTAACTAACTAACTAACTAACTAACTAACGAAACAAATTCTCAAATCTATCTATTTATCTATCAAACAAACAAATTAACTAGCTAACAGGACCAAACAAATAATCTACTCTATCTATAACTAACTGAGCGAACCAAATAACTAACTAACTAACTAACTAACTAACAGGGTGAACCGACTAACTAACTAACTAACAGGGTGAACCAAGCATATCATCAACTAATTTAACTAACACGCCAAACATAAGTTTAATGCTTTTCAGTCGGTCAACACGAATGTACCCAATATAGCTTGGTTATTCCCTAATCCTGAAAAAAAGTACATGAGATTAATAAATACACTGGATGACCAGTTTCTATCGTCAAGCGATCATCATCAGATCCATTACACTTAGGCTATAAAATCTATGTCTGAAAGTATGGGGGAAAATATTGGGTACAATCGTGTTGACCGACTGAAACGCACCAAACTATTGTTTACTAAGGCAACACTGAAAAATGTCTTCAAACACCATAATAATAACACGCCAAACTATCAGAATGGAACAAACCATATAATTAAATTAATTATTTAACTAAAGAGCAAGCGAACTGAATGACTGAAGGACAAACTAATAGAACTACTGAAACTTGCTAATTCATCTATAAACACAGCAGTTGGTAAGGACGTTAAACCGGCATTATTATTATTATTATTATTATTATTATTATTATTATTATTATTATTATTATTATTATTATTGATGTGTAACATCTTTCTGCTCGTTTGCTGGATAGTTTTGTGGGAGTGATTTTGAAAATTGGGGACGGAAGTGGATCGGAACGATCGAGCTGGCAGTGGTGGATCAAACGGAAGTATGCACTGCCTGCTCGATCGATCAAACGGGAGTGTACTAGGTGGCAGTGGTGGACAACGGAAGTACGCACTGCCCGCTCGATCGATCGAATGGAAGTGTGCCCTAGCTGGCAGTGGTGGATCGAACGGAAGTATAAGACGCACTGCCAACTCGATCGATCGATCCAGCTGGCACTGGCAAGAGAAACAATCGGCGCGCGGTGTCGAAAATTGATACCATGACGCACTCTCGGCCATGTGGAATGCATATGACATACTGAACGGAAAACGCTCATGCGAACTCTGGTGTCAAGTGATTTAAACAAATGTCATGGTACATGTTTGAAGTCTTCGTATCAGTATTTAAATGGTACAATGCCTTAATATCAAACATTGTAAGTAGTCGGCATTGCATTGGCATATGGCATTTTAAACTATCACTCAGGAACATCATCGAAACAAGCAAAATATAAATGATACTTAATTCTGTAATGCAGTATTATTGGAACGTGGAAATAAGACACCATTTTGTGCATAATATTTGCGCAGTCGAAATAGCCGTGTGGTTATTGCGTATGACTGTGAATCTAGAGATCTTGGGTTCGAATCCTGGGCGGGGTAGATATTTTTGCTACCAGATGATCATTTTAAACGATATTTATCATATCAATATGACTCATTTTAACAGAATCCATATGAAATTACGTGTTGGTCTGTGAATCAAGAGGACCTGTTTATAAGGATTTTAAGGTTATGAGCGGTGTCGCGTCTATTAATCTAGTTGATCCATATCGTATTCTTTATTTAGGCTAGTGCTGGTGGAAGCTACAAATCATCTAATAAAATGAGTTCCGTATTATAAACTACAATATCTGTAAAACACTCCCTTTTACAATAGATTAATATTTGTGCCAATAATACTATAAAATACCGGTGTATCAACAATTTCACGTGAGGTTTCTTCTATGTCAGATGTTACACATCATATGTGAAAACTGTAAGGCTCGTAAATTTTTATTATTATTATCATTATTATTTTATGTAGAGTTTGTGTGTTTTTCTAGCATTGTTGTTGATTTTAGAGACAACAAGATGCCGGAATTTTCCATTAGAAGAGGATTCCTAATGTGGTTGTAAATCTACTGATATGCATTTCACACATTTAAGCACCCCTTAACGCCAACCGAGTGTGCCGTGATTCGATCCCGGAACCTTGGGCACAAGAAGCGAGACCCAAACAGCCGTCCATATGTTAGACAAAACATAAACTAAATTCCATGAAGAGCTAATGATGAAATACTGTAGCTTCACTTCCGAGAATGACTGGACTATTGTATTCGACATGTTATCGAGTTGTTCTTGAGATGAGAGACAGCAAACATTTTGCTGGAGTACAACAAAAGCGAACATTAAAACTTACAAAAGCAACATAAATAAATAAATAAATGAATGAACAAATAAATAAATAAATGGACAAATAAATACATAATAAATAAATGAATGAATGAATTAATAAATACATAAATAAATGAATAAATAAATAAATAAATGAACAAACAAACAAATAAATAAATACGTAAATAAATAAATGAGCAAATAAATAAATAAATGAACAAATAAATGAATGAATAAATGAATAAATAAATAAATAAATGAATAAATACATAAGTAAATAAATGAACAAATAAATAAACAAATACATTAATAAATAAATTTAAAAAATGAACAAATAAATAAACAAACAAATGAATGAAGAAATAAATAAACAAATGAATAAATAAATATATAAATAAATAAACAAACAAATGAATAAATAAATACATAACTAAATACATAAATAAATAATTGAACAAATAAGTATATAAATGAACAAATAAATAAACAAACAAATGAATGAATAAATAAATAAACAAATGAATAAATAAACATATATAAATAAACATACAAATAGATAAATACACAAATAAATACATAAATAAATAATTGAACAAATAAATAAACAAACAAATGAATAAATAAATACATTTAGTAAATAAATACAGTAAATAAATAAATAAACAAATAAATAAATCAATGGAATTTTTTTAGGTGTTTTAAAAATATAAATTCAAATAATATTATTCTAGGAATTCACTGGGCGAACTAATATCGATGGGGCAATTCGTAATCCTAAGGCACGACTCTGTTATGTTCGTAGGAGGAACTCATTTATCGCTGCAGGCCGATTTTGGCCTTTTTAGTCTTTTAAGGAATGAGTTCAAAGGAGTTCGGGAAAAGAGATTGATTCCTTTGACTTCAAAAGCCAGGAGAATATTACTTTCTGTAATAGAAAATAACATTTACAGTGTGAAAGAACATTTTTATTCATATTTTTTCCTAGTTATCGTTTGGAATTCTCTGCTGGATATTACAGGATTCAAATTATTTATGATACAAAAGGGTGAAGAGGTTAGAAGGAAGCCTGAAATACCGGGATTGCGCAGTCTTAATCTATCGCAAGACATGACCAGGGATTAGTGACTCACTTGTTTCCATTACTCTGAGAACATCCCGTTGTTGTTAATTGTTGATTCTTTAAGGGTCTTTGCGACATTGTGGTCATACAGCCCCATGTACTTGGGTGTGTGAATAATATGTCCTTGTGATGTCTGTAATAGTGTGTGTGTTTGTAGTTGAGGTAGGATTTGGTTATGAAGCGGCCGTGGTCGTAAGTTAGGTACCATTCCGGCATTTTCTAGAGTAGAAGTGAGAAACCACGGAAATCCACTTCCAATATGGCTGAGGTAGGAATTGAACCCACCTGTTTTCAGATTTTCCTCATGAGGCTGAGTGTACCCTGTGTCTTGGCAGAGCCGGGAATCGAAACTGGGCCTCCGCGGTGACTGCCAAGGAGGAGGACGGGAATAATAAAGGATAGACATACAGTACATTGTAATATCAGTTTAACTTCCGGGACCGGAAACACTTCCCCGAGACTATTTTTGCCTCGTAATTGAATGGATGTGAAATGTTACGACACTTGCAAGGTGATTGCTCAGGTTATGAATGGGGCACGCGATCACGTGCTCGTTGAGGTCATGGCAGGTCACCCGGGCAGGCGTGCAGCACGAGGTCCAAGACACTCATTGAAATGAATCATGCCACTTATAACCTTTACGCCTAGTTCTCAAACGAAAAATTCAGGATATAACTGGACATCGTATGGCCATCAACGCCTGATAGATATGCAACCCATTTGGCTTCAGTCGTTTTATTTCAATACATTTCTTTTTGCACACCTATGTATGTATAGATATTTACACAGCTTTGAATCCATGACATCCCTCTTGGATGAGATGATTTTATTGGATCAATAGGCCGAGGGCTTGCCAGTTAGACCTCTGAAAATAACAACAGAAGATCAATATTTAGTTTGTAGTTTGTCCCGGATGGATTGTTGATATTTATGTTCATACTAGCAGAAGTACCCGCTCTTCGAACGGTATTCGGTATTAATAACCAGACGTTATCATTTGAGCTACTGTTGCAATGGTTAGGGGCTTGTCATTCCTTCATAAGTTTATCAGAACGAAGTTAGTTTTGTGGGTATATCGCAGACACTGTTAATTTAAGGGCCATCAAATGTGTTTTTTTTTGGTCGTCCCTCTAGGATAATTTTTATTTTTCGCCTATTTTAGCATGTATTTTGAAAAGTTGTTCCTTATACCTACCCTTCTATGAGAAGTACGTTGAAGAGTATTCTAAATGATTGGTGTATTGACTCATGCTTACAATACCTAATTTCACGGTGCTCCAAGCACCCGAACATGAATTATAGGCGTACATAAACATAAATATATATATCTACCACACAGTATCAAACAAAATCATCTTTACGATGAACCCTTTTGTCGACAAAAATATTATTACCTAAAATGTGCTCTGAAACTAAATTCACCTAACGTGTACTTCCTGACGTGAAAATAATATTCAAAACCTCGTAGACGAAACGCAATATATGTCAAATTAATACTGACCCTCACCGTTATGGAAAGTCCCCATCCCCAGGAAGACCCCCTTAATAAATTATAAAGGCTTGTGGTGCATGAAAATTCGGGATTTTTAGCCTCCAATGGCCCAAATTCCCACAAGCTGCAAAAAACACTATTCCAATCCAGGAATTTTTGAAAATAATGTTGCTGTTTGGAGATATAATAGACCTTCTGTACAACATATCGCATATCGCACGTGTAAGTCACGTGTAAACATTATAGGGTACCCCTTGACCCCCTTAATCGCATTGTTGAATTTTACAGTCTATGTTTGCCACGATAACCTTATAGCCATTTGCAAACTTTCACAGAAATGGTATATTGGCTTTCACGGCCGGTGAATTAAAACTCGGCAATTCTTCTGGGTGTGTGCCGTGTCTTGTGTGGGGTTTCGCCTAGGACACCAAGCTGGCTCATCGGCACAAACTTAGAAGAATTGCTGAGTTTTAATTCACCGGCCGTGAAAGCCAATATACCATCTTTTTGGAAGCCTTCATAGGTAGGTTGAGGCTGCTTGAGCTTTTAGTTCTCGCAGTCAAGTAGTGCAGTTGCACTCTATATAAAAGGAAGTTGCGCGCAGTTCGTTACTCCTGTGGGGGTCCGAGCGGGGACACCAAGAGCCCACCGATGAACCAGCTTGGTGTCCCACACAAGACATGGCACAAACCTAGAAGAATTACTGAGTTTTATTTCACAGAAGTGAATAAATTCAGTGGCATTGCTTCTTACAGAAATAGATGGAAAATTGGATATCACCTCTTGTGATACTGTTGTCATGGTTACCGGCTTGCATTACTTCATTAGTTTCATCTTGTTCTTCTTCTTTCAGATGGGCCAGCTAAGGACCACGACGTTCAACTTTTCAGCTTGGCGAGAGACTTGATGTTTGCCCAATATTCGCGCATTCTCTAGCTATGTGTCTCCTTTTTCTCTTTTGTCCAGATGATGCCGGTTTTCTTACAGGGTGGTCTGTCCTGACAACTCTCCTGTTTAAGTATCTTTCCGAGATGTGATCGGCTTCTAATATCACTTTTCATTATCTTCAGTTCTTGGATATCCTTGTTAACTACTGTTATCGACGGTGTCACGCTCTTTCTATTCCCCCAGTAGTTGAGAAGCCGGTTGGTTAGTCTTGTTGGGTTCATCCATGATACATGTCCGTAGAAAGCCAGACGTCTCCTCCTGGCCACATCTGTGATTTTCTCAGTATATCTATATAGCTCCTGATTTGGTGTTCTTCTGTACTCATCATCTATTTATTAGTTAATTAAATTAAATTAGTTTTCTGGGAATATCTCAGAAACGTGGTTTTAGAGCCTTAAAACGTAGTAGCCACCGAGGGGCTGAAAATGAGTTTTGTTTCGTCCTTGTACGTCATAATATAATAATCATCATAATAATAATTTAATAATATAGGGATAGCGATATAATAGACCATTAGTACCACACCCGCCCGTGTAAATCACGTGAAAAAATTCAAGAGTACCTCTTGACACCCTTAAGCGCATTATATACGTATTGATGAATTATACAGCTTAAGTTGGTTCCGTGATAACCTTATAGCCGTTTGCGAACGTTCACAGTAATGTAATAAATGCAATGGCATTGCGTCTTAGAGAAATAGATGGACTTCAGGGATTGTGTTGCCATGGTTACCGGCTTGCATTCTTTCAATAGCATAATGAATTAAATTAGTTTTCTGGTTATATCTCAAAAATTGTTGGTTTTAGGACCTTAAAATGTGGCTGTTTCTCACTTTGAGACGCTGAAAATGAGCTTTGTCTCGTCTTTCTACGCCCATTTCAGCATGCATTTTAAGGGGTAGTCCCTCTTTTATGAGAGGTATGGAGAAGAGTTACATCAATGATTACTTTCGTGCCTCTGATGGACATCTGTACCAAATTTTACGTTGATCTACTCAGCCGTTCTCGAGTGATGTGCGTGCAAAGTTGTACTCAGACAGACAAACAGACAGACAGGCAGACATACAGACAGACAGACAAACATTTTGTTTTTGCGCGCAACCGTCATAAACCAGTCTGAAACGCGTTAATAACCTAAACTTCCGTGGAAATTCAGAAAAAACAGACAAACTTTCATTTTTATATCTAGAGAGATACTGTATAGTAGAGCTTGGACAATTCGAAGTTGAAGGACCAACAAATATTTCAAACTATTCAAACGTTCATATTAGACTAGATACATCTTTTTGGTGCAACTTCGGTGGCGTAGTCGGTAGCATGCTGAGCTTCTATACCGGCCGAGGTCCTCAGATGATTTAAGAGCGTTAAAAATTCCTCCTCCGGAGGGGAATTAAATTACGACGGACCCATGTCATAGATTCATGGCTCGTAAAAGAAACTTTCACTTACTACAATTGTGTGGAGCTAAATTTGTAGGCTAGATTTGATTAACGCTGTATTAGTTCCAGCCTTCGCCGCCAGGTGCCGGTCGCGGTGGCACCTATCAGGCAATTTCGTGGCTAGGTGTCGTTGATGGTAGCAAAAGTTGGAAGTATTTGAAATTGATCGTCTGCAGTCCTTACCTGAATTACAGATAACACACACTAATACAGCTATCACAATTAACTCCGGTTATCAGACAAATTCTACACACACCCAAAGTACACGGGGCTATATGACCGCATTGTCGCAGCCCCTTAACTGAGGAACCAACCATCTTTTTGGTTTGACTTTAAGCCCAATGACTGCCTTAAATGGCCAATCTTTCAATAAGTAAATATTTATTGAGGAATGTTATGTTTAAGAACAGTAAATGTGAGAGTTATCACCTTTTGTTTGTGGGATACAACCATACAAATTATAACATTGAAACCTTTTATGTTAAAAGTGATCCTTTCACTGTGTGGTAACTGGTTAGCGCAAGTTTTGTATAATGCATTAGCGTGATCTTGGTATGCGCGGACTGCAGGGTCATATTATAAACACGGCAAGCTAAGCTGGCTGTGATTGGCGCAGATCGCGTACCCGGTTCAGCCGGAGGTGGCGCGCACTTTCACACTTTTACCAAACATGTTCAATAATGTGTACTTACAGTGCTCATAGGTGATGCTGAAAATGTCCTCCCTCTCTTGTAACACACACCTGACATCTTCTGATGAATGAATGTCTGTCAACTCTTTTATTATTTACGGAGCCTGTTTCCTTGAATCTTTAGCGAGCCTCCTAATTGTACTGGCATTAGGCACAGGTCTTCCTGAAAACTTGATTCGAAATTTTCGTCTCGTTTCAGAACAAGATTTTCTGATTTTCATATACGAATTATGGATATACACACGTTTGCGCAATGTGAATTGGTGTATAGGCATGTCCAACAATCACAGTAATCACAATACTCACTAAACGTGCAACAATAACGTATAAGCTTTGCAGATACACGTCCATATGAATGACAAAACACGTGTGAACTAACGATAGGAGTCAGAGGAGCGCGCCCGCGATCTGCGCCAGTCACAGCCGTCTTAGCTTGCCGTGTTTATCGGGGCGCACATAGATAATGACCCTGTAGTTGCCTAACGAAATCCACGAGTATGTTCGTGACGCTCCAAAAGTCAATGGGTGGTGCGGCTTACATCATGACATTTCTTTTTCGCTGAAAAAAAAAAAAAAAAAAAAAAAAAAAAAAAAAAACAACAACAACAAAAAACAAACAAACAATTGCAGGCCTAATTTACCTCGACATGCTTGAACAGTTTCTCTTCCCTCAAATTGAAGACATCGAACTACAGACTGGACAGGGTGTCATTTTAATGCAAAATGGGGCTCCTCGCGGTACGCGATACACTCGACGCCCGCTTTCCGAACGGTTGGATTGGCAGAGGAGCCCCCATTTCCTGGCCTCCCAGAAGTCCAGACCTAACCCCTTTGGATTCTTTTTTCTGGGGGTACATAAAAAACGTTGTTTACGCAGAAAAGATTCGTGATTTGGTGCATCTTCGGGAGCGAATTGCTGCCGCCATCTCTACTGTTACCCCAGATATGATTCAACGCACGTGGCACGAAGTGACACATTAGACGTCTGCAATAAACGGAGCTCACATTGAAACTTACTAAGGTATGAAAGAAAATGTTATCTTTTCCACGCATTTTAAGGCTAAAACCATTACATTACCTTTAATAATGCCCAAGATAGCGGGTTCAAACCCGGCCGAAGTCGTCGGATTTTTTAAGAGCGTTAAAAATCCCTCAGTATGCCTTCCTTCGGAGGGGAAGTAAAGCCGGCGGTCCCATGTCATAGATTTATGGCATGTTAAAGATCTTTCCACTAATTACACCCGTGTGAAACTAAATTGGATAGGTTAAGAATGTAAACAACGCTCTTAGGTTGCTACGTTCGTTGCCAAGAGCCGACTGCGGTGGCGTCTAGTAGCTAGTTCTGAACTAGGTCTAGTAGTCGTTGACGGTGGCGCTTGGCGGCAAAAGTAGGAACTATTTGAAAATTCAAAGTTGCAGTCCCTACTTGAATTTAAAAAAAAAACAGGTAACACACACTAATACAGTCATCACAATTAACACCGGTTTTCAGACAGATTCTACACACACCCAAAGTACACGGGGCTACATGACCGCGTTGTCGCAGCACCTAAAGTGAGGAACCAACCAACCAACTACCTTTAATAGATTTATTTTTGTAATTGTTTACATTTTGGTGTTTGAAGCCATTTTCAGTGTTGCCTTAGTAATCAAAAGTTTAGTGCTTTTCAGTCGGTCAGCAAGTTTGTACCCAAAAGAGATGGGTTATTCCCTAATCCTGAAGAATAAAAAACACTGATAGTCAGTCCGAAAGACTAGACTTTATATCATTTTAAATGCTACAAATGCTGCGTGAACTCAAAGTCCGTTAGCATAAAAATAAAAAAGGAAAAAAAAAAGCAAGTGCATACCAAGGTCAAAGGAGGTAGCTGGCTGGATGACGTCACGCTCACCACCGGAGTGCGCGGGGAAACGAGGAGGCTCAAGCAGTACTATGACGTCACACACCTTAGTACATTTGGTCCCGTCACCGTAACGTAACGCCAGACCCCAGGGAAGTCGACATTGTCATTTAAAATGATAAAATGATATCCCTACGAGATAAGGGACCCTCACACATAGGCATTTCCCTTCAGTCGAGTGCAGACAGTGACGAAGTGAACTGCTCTCAACAAGACCACGCAAGACTCAACCAGATAAGTAGCCTCTGCAATACAATCTGAATTGACAATTTACAACCTCATATTCACTCCAAACAAGCAAATTCCGGAGGTCAATCACCGTATCCAGTATCTTAACAAAACATCACTACAACAAGCAAACATTGACGAGTTGCATTATATTAACTAATACTGCTACTAAATAAGTGTATATATTGTAAATATTTTCACCCATAATTTCAGAGATTTATTTTATAGCCGAAGTGTAATGGGTCTGATGATGATCGCTTGACGATCGAAACTGGTCATCCAAGTGTATTTATTAATCTCATGTATTTTTTCGGGATTAGGGAATAACCCATATCATTTGGGTACAATCGTGTTGACGGACTGGAAAGCATCAAACAATTGCTTAAAATCTAGGCATTATTTTTCGATGACCTGTATTTAGTGAGCGACACTATTCGCTCATAGACTGCGGTAGTGTGACCTCTTGAACCATGCAACCAAGTGCAGACAATGGTTTCGACCTTGGCTCGCTCCTCTGACTGCCAGTCTGCATATTCAATCCCTGCCCATTTGACCTCCGTAATTACCCTTTATATCACCACAGGGCTTATAATATTCCATCTGACTCCTATCGTTGCGTCACCGTAACTTCCGACTTGACAGTTCACCGGCCGGCGGGGAGATGTTACCAAATCACTAATACAAAGTGTAGCCTACATGGAGGATAAACGAGCAACAGTCTGACCTGAGTTCTACTGCACCGAAGCCGTGACGGATCGGGCATGGATGGCACCAAACTAGAACTGTGCCATGTCGTGACTACTAGCACAACTAGTCCACATATTGATAGTGGTGATCTAAAAAAAAAAGTCATGTGGTCTCCTGAGAGGCCGAGTGCACGTCTTTCTAGGCAACGCCCGTGGGCGACCTGCGCGCCGGGATGAGAGATGGAATAATAATAATAATAATAATAATATCGTATGGCCTTGGTGCCGAGTGCAAGCTTCCTTATTTGACACCCAGAGGGTAGCTTGCATGTCAAATTTCGTTGTTCCTTGAAGCACTATGAAAGTCAAGGAGGTTAGATATCTAAGCTCCTTGAACACTACATAGTAGAGAAACGAGGAACTTTGTGTTGGCGGGAACTCCCGAGATTATTATTGCCATTATGAACACGGCCTACTGAATTCAAATGGGTTATTTTACATGCCAACATCGTATGATATGCGTCTCGTAATTTTTGCCGCCTTTCAAAAATCACTTACCACGACCAGGAGTGAACCTGCACGCTCGGAGTAGAGATGGGATGAATGAAGGTGGATGAAATTGGGCAAGGATGTGGAAGGAAGCGGCCGTGGTCTTTCAGAAGGTACCGCCCCAGCATTTGCCTGGTATTGAAAATGGGTAACCACGGAAAACCATTTCAAGGACGACCGAGGGTAGGGCTCTAACCCACGCGTCTACCGAGTCAGCAGAGAGTTTACCCCGTGACCTAAAGCTGCGCTTTAGTGAGCGTAGCCACCGCTGTCGGTATCTTAACAAAAATCCCATATCTTGACTAGTTGTGTTAGTTTAATTACTACTGCAACTAAATGAGTGTATCTACAGTGAAACCCCTCAAATCCGAACCCCGGAAATCCGAAATCCCGGGTAATCCGAACGAGTTTTCTTCGTCAATTTTAAGTTTGAAAAACACACGCAAAACAGAGAAACGTATTTATTTAGTCACGAAACAATTACATATTCTACATTATAACCTTATTTTTCAATAATTAGTTGAAAAATTAACAAAGAAGTAGAGTTAGCATACGTAACAGAGTGTAAATGTGCCTGCATACTTATCTCATCCTGGATTGAAAATAGGAAAAGTTGGTTATTGTAATTTCTTAGGTTAATCGCTTTGCAAGAACAATGGAATAACAATAGAAACTCACAAAATATCACTTAATCTTTCACTTGAAATAAGTTAACTTCAATTGTCGAAGTGACGAAAACCTTCCCGCAGAGGCAATTGCGCATGAACATGACATAGTTTGAGGTGGCTGCTTCGTGTTCTACGAAGCGCAATGCGATGTCCAGAGCAGATGCAGCCTCAGTATAAGTCACATTGTCTGTCCAAGTTTCTTCTTCCTCACTGTCACTAGCTACATTGCTGTCATGTTGACTCACTATTTCATGTTCGGTGCATTCTTCATTGACATCAACTGTCGTCCACTACTCTCGACAACCTTCTCCAGTATCCTCATAAACTGCTATATGGATATTTTTGGCTAATCCGAACAAATTGAAATCCGAACTGACTACAGCCCCAATTAGTTCGGATTTGAGGGGTTTTACTGTATTATACATTTCATAACCCATACCTGTAAACATACAGTATCATTCATTCATTTGCAATTGGGGGTGTGTCTCCCGGTGGAAAATTGGGTATACATAACAAATAAACAATTATACATAACAATTCAGTAACAATAACAAATTGAAATCCGAACTGACTACAGCCCCAATTAGTTCGGATTTGAGGGGTTTTACTGTATTATACATTTCATAACCCATACCTGTAAACATACAGTATCATTCATTCATTTGCAATTGGGGGTGTGTCTCCCGGTGGAAAATTGGGTATACATAACAAATAAACAATTATACATAACAATTCAGTAACAATAACAAAGAAAGCTTTTCAGTCGGTCAACACGAATTGTGACCAATTTCATTAGGTGGAAAACAAAACTTTACATACCTTACAAGCTACCACACTTTTTATGTACAAATACCGACTTAATTGGATAACATGATTTGAACGTCGCGCGTTCATCCACAGACCCGTACACTAAAGCTGGCTTCTCCTAGCTCCGCATTTTGTGCGGAGCGCACTGCGCAATGCGCAATCCGTAGTGCGGAGCCTACTCAACAACAAGGAATCAGACGGCATCGTTTCCCTACACCCCTCCGTGGTGCGCAGTGCGCTCCGCACAACTGGACGACTCCTTTGAGAGCAGTCAAGTGTGGACCACGCTACGCAACAGACGAGTATTTCGGCAGTTTTCTCTTGTGTACTGTAGATTTCTTTCTTTGCCACAAAATTCAAAAAGAACTAATTGAGTGTGTACAGTAGTTCTAGTTACGTTCAGTTACATTGTCCAAAGAAAGTACATTTCTTACCCAATTTATATTTTTTTAAATTTTACTATCGATTTTTATTAAATAAAGAAATATTTGCTAGAATGTTTCGCTATATTAACTATTTTTCATAGAAAGATACATTACCGGTACTTTAATTTAATTAGACAAATTTAGTTAATTGATTAGACGTACATGGAACTGACGAATTTCCGCACTTTATAAAGACGACCAACAATGAAGTAAATTTCATCATCGATCTCTTCTTCCTCTTCTAATAACATCAATGACGCTATTTATTCTTGTTCCGAGGACGAGAGCTCATGTTCACTCACTTCTCAAACAAATGAAAACTTGAAATAGAGGCAGCGCATTGCTGAGCTAGGAAAACACTACCGCACAGCGCATTGGGATGTGCGGAGAGAAGTCCGCAGTGCGCAGTGCGCTCCGCACAGAATGCGGAGTTAGGAAAACCCAGCTTATTATTTGACATATCTTCGCATTTCACATCCCCCAGACCCCAAAACCACCGTCAGTTCAAAAGTTTATATATATATATATATATGTATGTATATCAGTCTCTTGTGGACACGATAACTGCCGTAATTTTGCACCAATCACTTTGAATTGTTTACATAATATGTATCCCCTTAAAATCTCGGTCGAGTTCGTTAATGGGCAAAATCGGTCAAAGGGGGTGAAAATGGGAGGCTTTTTTTTCTTCTAAAAAGTGAAATATCGCTATAACTCTCTTAATATCTGAAATATTGAATCCATTCAAAGTTCATAATATGTGTTGGACAAGGCCCTAAAATTTATGTTTGAAAAGTTTTTGATAGCACCAACCATTGACCAAAGGGGTGGGAAAAAGTGGGTTTTTCGGGAAACATTAATCATATCTCTGTTAATAGGCACAATATCAAAACCGTACAAAATGGACAATATTCATCCAATAATTACCTAAAACTTTTGTCTGAAAGAATTTTTGATATGACCCACCATTACGCCACGGGATGAGCAAAATGATTTAAATTAAAAGTCCTCTCGGCACGCCGGAAGGCGGAGGTAGATTTCACCGGACAAACTTGGGGATAGGCGAAAATAGGCAGAATATGCAGGTTTTCGTAGAAGGATCAGACCTCATTTATTGCGAGAAGGTATTTTATAATTGGAGCTTAATTAACTTTGTTTTTCGTAATTTTATGCTTATTTTAAACATTTTATTGTCTTATGGGAACGGTAACCTTCTTGTCATTTGGGGTCCATTTTTATACTTGTGGTCACACTGTCCTTATGCAAGATTTCGACACTGATGTGTAACTATGTAACGGTCTGTTACCTCTTCACGCAAAATTATATCTCCCGCAGAGATTTTGGTTGGTTCCTCAGTTTAGGGGCTGCGACATCGCGGTCATGTAACCCCGTGTACTTAGGGATGGCTGTATTAGTCTGTAATTCAGGTAAGGACTGCAGACGGTCAATTTCAAGCAGTAGTTCCTAATGTTGCTACCAGGTACTACCGTCAACGACACCTACCTGTGAACTTGGCTACTAGATGCCACCGCAACCAGCAACTCGCAATGAACGTTGGAACTTCCCCTCCAAAGGAAAGCATACTGAGGGATTTTTAGTGCTCTTAGAAAATCCGACGACTTCGGCCGGCTTTGAAATCGCGACCTTGGGCATAGACATTCAGCATGCTTGCTACCAGTTACGTCACCGAAGCCGCTTCACACTTAGTCAGATGGAATTCTGAATATGATCTCGTGCAAGTGCGTTATCTTGGCAACGTCTGATGGCTCATCCCTCATCAATTTAGTAGTGTTGCCATGGCAGCCACTGATAGCTCTTGGCATTTTCTTATAATTCCGAAATCATGTTTCTCATCCCTTGGCATAATGGTGGGTCATATCAAAAATTCTTTCAGACAAAATTTTAGGTAATTATTAGGGGAATATTGTCCATTTTGTACGGTTTTGATCTTGTGCCTATTAAAGGAGATATGATTAATGTTTCCCGAAGAACCCACTTTTTCCCACCCCTTTGTTCAATGGTTGGTGCTATAAAAAAACTCTTCAAACATAAATTTTTGGGCTTTATACTACCCATAGTATGAACGTTGAACGGATTCGATATTTCACATATTAAGAGAGTTATAGCAATATTTCACTTTTTCGAAAAAAGCCCCCCATTTTCACCCCCTTCGACCGATTTAGCCCAGTAACGAACTCGACCGAGATTTTATAGGTATACATATTCGGTAAAAATTTCAAAGTGATTGGTGCAAAATTACGGCAGTTATGGTGTCCACAAGAAACTGATATACATATATATATATATATACACATATACATACATAAATTATATATAAACTTTTGAACTGACGGTGGTTTTGGGGTCTGGGGGATGTGAAACGCGAAGATATGTCGAAATTTTCCGGAAGTCGAAACATGGTACCCATTGCAATAGTTAGCTTTCTAATGAAATCTACCTCTGGTTGGTTCCTCAGTTTAGGGGCAGCGACAACGCGGTCATCTAACCCCGTGTACTTTGGGTGAGTGTAGAATCTGTCTGATAAAGGGTGTGAATTGTAATGGCTGTATTAGTCTGTAATTCAGGTAAGGACTGCAGACGGTCAATTTCAAGCAGTAGTTCCTAATGTTGCTACCAGGTACTACCGTCAACGACACCTAGCTGTGAACTTGGCTACTAGATGCCACCCCAACCAGAAACTCGCAACGAACGTTGGAACTTCCCCTCCAAAGGAAAGCATACTGAGGGATTTTAGCGCGCTTAGAAAATCCGACGACTTCGGCCGGCTTTGAAACCGCGACCTTGGGCATAGACATTCTGCATGCTACCAGTTACGTCACCGAAGCCGCTTCCCACTTAGTCAGATGGAAATACTGAATCTCATCTCGTACAAGTGCGTTATCTTGGCAACGATTGATGGCTCATCCCTCATCAATTTGGTAGTGTTGCCATGGCAACCACTGATAGCTCTTGGCATTTTCTGATAATTCCGAAATCATTTTTCTCATCCCTTGGCATAATGGTGGGTCATATCAAAAATTCTTTCAGACAAAATTTTAGGTAATTATTAGGGGAATATTGTCCATTTCGTACGGTTTTGATATTGTGCCTATTAAGAGAGATATGATTAATGTTTCCCGAAAAACCCACTTTTCCCACCCCTTTGGTCAATGGTTGGTGCTATAAAAAAACTCTTCAAACATAAATTTTTGGACTTTATCCGACACATAGTATGAACGTTGAACGGATTCGATATTTCACATATTAAGAGAGTTATAGCAATATTTCACTTTTTCGAAAAAAAAAAGCCCCCCGTTTTCACCCCCTTCTACCGATTTAGCCCAGTAACGAACTCGACCGAGATTTTATAGGTATACATATTCGGTAAAAAGTGATTGGTGCAAAATTACGGCAGTTAGCGTGTCCACAAGAAACTGATATATATATATACATACATAAATTATATATAAACTTTTGAACTGACGGTGGTTTTGGGGTCTGGGGGATGTGAAACGCGAAGATATGTCGAAATTTTCCGGAAGTCGAAACATGGTACCCATTGCAATAGTTAGCTTTCTAATGAAATCTACCTCTGGTTGGTTCCTCAGTTTAGGGGCAGCGACAACGCGGTCATCTAACCCCGTGTACTTTGGGTGAGTGTAGAATCTGTCTGATAAAGGGTGTGAATTGTAATGGCTGTATTAGTCTGTAATTCAGGTAAGGACTGCAGACGGTCAATTTCAAGCAGTAGTTCCTAATGTTGCTACCAGGTACTACCGTCAACGACACCTAGCTGTGAACTTGGCTACTAGATGCCACCCCAACCAGAAACTCGCAACGAACGTTGGAACTTCCCCTCCAAAGGAAAGCATACTGAGGGATTTTAGCGCGCTTAGAAAATCCGACGACTTCGGCCGGCTTTGAAACCGCGACCTTGGGCATAGACATTCTGCATGCTACCAGTTACGTCACCGAAGCCGCTTCCCACTTAGTCAGATGGAAATACTGAATCTCATCTCGTGCAAGTGCGTTATCTTGGCAACGATTGATGGCTCATCCCTCATCAATTTGGTAGTGTTGCCATGGCAACCACTGATAGCTCTTGGCATTTTCTTATAATTCCGAAATCATTTTTCTCATCCCTTGGCATAATGGTGGGTCATATCAAAAATTCTTTCAGACAAAATTTTAGGTAATTATTAGGGGAATATTGTCCATTTCGTACGGTTTTGATATTGTGCCTATTAAGAGAGAAATGATTAATGTTTCCCGAAAAACCCACTTTTCCCACCCTATTGGTCAATGGTTGGTGCTATAAAAAAACTCTTCAAACATAAATTTTTGGGCTTTATCCGACACATAGTATGAACGTTGAACGGATTCGATATTTCACATATTAAGAGAGTTATAGCAATATTTCACTTTTTCGAAAAAAAAAAAGCCCCCCGTTTTCACCCCCTTCTACCGATTTAGCCCAGTAACGAACTCGACCGAGATTTTATAGGTATACATATTCGGTAAAAAGTGATTGGTGCAAAATTACGGCAGTTATCGTGTCCACAAGAAACTGATATATATATATACATACATAAATTATACATAAACTTTTGAACTGACGGTGGTTTTGGGGTCTGGGGGATGTGTGAAACGCGAAGATATGTCGAAATTTTCCGGAAGTCGAAACATGATACCCATTGCAATAGCTAGCTTTCTAATGAAATCTACCTCCGGTTGGTTCCTCAGTTTAGGGGCTGCGACAACGCGGTCATCTAACCCCGTGTACTTTGGGTGAGTGTAGAATCTGTCTGATAAAGGGTGTGAATTGTAATGGCTGTATTAGTCTGTAATTCAGGTAAGGACTGCATACGGTCAATTTCAAGCAGTAGTTCCTAATGTTGCTACCAGGTACTACCGTCAATGACACCTAGCTGTGAACTTGGCTACTAGATGCCACCCCAACCAGCAACTCGTAACGAACGTTGGAACTTCCCCTCCAAAGGAAAACATACTGAGGGATTTTAGCGCTCTTAGAAAATCCGACGACTTCGGCCGGCTTTGAAACCGCGACCTTGGGCATAGACATTCTGCATGCTACCAGTTACGTCACCGAAGCCGCTTCCCACTTAGTCAGATGTCAAAGTCAACCCCTGGCACCATCCAGCCCATGACGGGCTAATGCCGACCAAGCGACCGCTGCCCAGCCATTTGGCCTGCAGATATTGGGGTGACGCGTGAACAGCGCGTCGGGTCCCCTCGGCCGTTAATCTTGGTATTCGTGATCGGGGTGCTGTCTCACTGTCAGACAGCTACTCAATTGTCCTCACGAGGCTGAGTGCACCCCGTTCCAACCCTCACGTCAGTTTTAAAATCCCTGACGGAGCCGGGGATCGAACCCGGGGCTTCCGGGTGAGAGGCAGGCGCACTACCCCAACACCACGGGGCCGGCGTAGTCAGATGGAAATACTGAATCTGATCTCGTGCAAGTGCGTTGTCATGGCAACGTCTGATGGCTCATCCCTCATCAATTTAGTAGTGTTGCCATGGCAACCTCTGATAGTTCTTGGCATTTTCTTATAATTCCGAAATCATTTTTCTCATCCCTTGGCGTAATGGTGGGTCATATTAAAAATTCTTTCAGACAAAAGTTTTAGGTAATTATTAGGGGAATATTGTCCATTTTGTGCGGTTTTGATATTGTGCCTATTAAGAGCGATATGATTAATGTTTCCCGAAAAACCCACTTTTTCCCACCCCTTTGTTCAATGGTTGGTGCTATAAAAAAACACTTCAAACATAAATTTTTGGGCTTTATCCGACACATAGTATGAACGTTGAACGGATTCGATATTTCACATATTAAGAGAGTTATAGCAATATTTCACTTTTTCGATAAAAGCCCCCCATTTTCACCCCCTTCTACCGATTTAGCCCAGTAACGAACTCGACCGAGATTTTATAGGTATATATATTCGGTAAAAAAATCAAAGTGATTGGTGCAAAATTACGGCAGTTATCGTGTCCAAAAGAAACTGATATACATATATATATATATACATACATAAATTATATATAAACTTTTGAACTGACGGTGGTTTTGGGGTCTGGGGGATGTGAAACGCGAAGATATGTCGAAATTTTCCGGAAGTCGAAACATGGGACCCATTGCAATAGTTAGCTTTCTAATGAAATCTACCTAATAAGAAAATGCAAAGTGCCAAGAGAGGTTGCCATGACAACTTTACTTTTAATTGATAAGGGATGAGCCAAGAGCAGTTGCTATGACAACGCCACTGCACGAGATAACATTCAGTTTTCCATCTGTCTGTGGGAAGCGACTTCGGTATCGGAACTGGTAGCATGCTAAACTTCTATGCCCAAGGTCGCGGGTTCAAACCCGGCTGAAGTCGTCGGATTTACTAAGAGCGCTAAAAAGAACTGAGTTTGCTTTCCTTCGGAGGGGAAGTTCCAACGTTCGTTGCGAGTTGATGGTTCCGGTGGCATCTAGTAGCCAAGTTCACAGCTAGGTGTCATTGATGGTAGTATTCTGAATTATGTAGCCTATTTTAGGTAGATTTAACAGAAAGCTAACTATTGCAATTTAGGTAGATTTCATCAGAAAGCTAACCATTGCAATGGGTGCCATGTTTCGACTTCCGGAACATTTCGACATATCTTCGCGTTTCACATCCCCCAGACCCCCAAACCACCGTCAGTTCAAAAGTTTATATATATATATATATATATATATATATTGAACCCTTATTGATCTTCGATAAATAAGTATTCATATTTATTATTATTATTACTACGGCCCAGGCAGTACTTGAGGAAGTCGACATGGATATAAGGGAGGCTAGCATTTCGTAATATTGCAACAGGAGCTGAGTTGGTAGCTATTCTTGCGGGACGGCTAGAATTAGTCGGGTTCAAGGCCAAATTGAGCAACTACTGTACCACAATTGGAAGCATAAAGGAAGGATCACGAGGCACTTGCAACGAACATACGGTTGAATCAGCCAATCACAAGAGACCAAGCCATGACCACGCGGCGGACAGCGTCAGTAGTAAAAAGCCCGCGGAAATGGATATCTAGAGAACCGCCGAACGGATTAATCTCCGCACGAGTGAATTGAGACGTTTGATTTATTTGAAGAAGAATGACACTAGTCCCATCTTTGTGAGACAAAAACTCTGGAAGTTTTTATCCGACTCTACGCCACTCCTCCGCCCTGTCAGTTTTCTAATAAATAGTTTGGCATGACGCCACTCTAAGTCATTCTTTGTGGAGCCGTGAGGGGCTTACTTCACGCCCGTTTTGTATCGTGATTTTAACGCTCTGAATTTGGTTAAGTCATTTTATTTGGGAGCTCTGAGGAGCTAAAGTCACAGCGATTGCATTATCAAATTTTAAAGCTCGAATACATTTTTTTAAATTCTGGAATCAACTTTATTTTGTGAGCTAAATATTTCACGCCAGTGCGTGATAATTTGTAACATTTACTTAAAGACGACGAGTTCAGCTCTAAGGGGCAAGTATTGTAACACCCTAATTAGCGCTCACCGGAGCAAAGGTCCACAGTACAGGACGGAAATACCGAGCAAGATAGCGACTGCTAGTGCAGCCAAGATCTTAAACTTGTTAACGAGCCAGTGACGTGGTCTCGTGGTGTATATTTATGTACATATTGCAGAGTATTTTATATGTGTTTTATTGTGCGTGTGTGCGAAATATTTAGGGCCAGTCTTCGCTATTAATCGCATTAGGACAATTGTGGGTGAACTGAGTAACCTGCAAGCGATTATAGATAGGCAAAATAATTAACATTGAACTTTTCTGCCAAGGAGTCGATACCAAGATGATCAGCACGTGGTATGGAGTTGGGATGAATTTCAACAGATCAACGCAGACGACTACTATGGAGTGCTAATTTGTCCATAGGGGCAATGGGTTGAGGAGGATGTCCTAGTTCTACAAGCAGAGCGGTGATGTACAACAATTGGATTATTTCAATTATGTAGTTAGATTTGGCCGGGGAACTTTGTAAATAGTTATGTTTTTTTTCTTGTTGTTTAGAGTTTTTTTTCTTGCACCGATACTCAATGTTTTAAATGTCCGTTGGCGCGTGGCCAAAGTGTTTGTTAGATATCTGTTTTTCCTTGAGTCATATGTAATGCGCGCGGCGTGCGTGCGTGATTTTTATCCTTGCAAATGCGGAACCCGTTACATTCGATAAATGGTGCTTTATTAACGTTAATATTTGAAATAGGAAGGGGAGGAAATTACTGTAAGATATTTGCTGAACAGGTTATTATTCATATTAGGGTTGCCAAGCGCACCAACTTAAAAGTAATTTGTAGAACACCTTCGTTCTAATTTTGATATATTTTTTTTGAGACCTTTTCAGGTTGACTAGTCACGGCAAAGAACGGTGGCGCCAGCATGTGGAATGTATTTGTGTCTTTTTATTTCAGGGTCTGTCAAAACCCATACGTGTGATTCTGTGTGTGTTACTGTGTCAAGTGTGTGTTGATTCTACGTGAGGAGGGGGGTAGAGGTCCTACCGCTCTCATATTTTTGCTGCTGTTGTATTGTTGGTGGAAAGACAGGGTGCTCTAGGGAGACCGCTGTTTCTTGTCCATATTTTTCTGACACACACACGTATTATTGTGCTTTGGGCACACTTCTTCGAGATTCGACCCCATGTCCTGGGAGGTCGAGGTTATTGACACGTGGGTTGACAGACATGCAGAGTTCCACAAACCGCCCGTTTTGCCTGGTGAATTATTTTGATAGGCAGTCCTGATTTGTCCGACTGACCCCTGTAAGCTTTCATGTAGCAAACCTGTTCATTGTGATGGTGATTTTTAAGCCATAATTAATTGGGAGTTCGCCATGTGTGTAACGGCTTGTTGTACGTTGTATGGGTAAAATATTGTATTATTAACGTAAATGTTGGCTGTGTGCCTATTGCTTTGTTGATGACTCGATTCATGTAATTTTTGTGTGTCACACCCGTGCGGTGTAGTGGTAGAGTATTTGTAAATTTTGACAGCGGTCATTTTGTATTTTTTTTTTGGTCACGTGTTAATGTACTTGTGTTGATTTGTGTAAGAAGTCCTAAGTTTTTAGGCAGTAAATGTTGCTACGGCAATTTGATTCCAATTTCACACGGAAATTTTGTGTTTGTTTATATTAGATTTAGGAAGTGTCGGTTTAGTTTTAAATATTGTAGTTGTGTTCCCCCGTGTCGGTCTAGCTCTAAGAAATATGGATTCGTTGTCTGAAGGATCATTCTGGATGATGACGAATCACGCATTCATTGTACACATCGTGATGCATGTAGAACGGCATACACACAAATATGGTCACTTTTGTATTTTATCTTAGGGACACTTGGTCCAGGTAATTAATCTCTCCAGAGATTTTCGCCTAGTTTTTGGCATTTTTATTAAGTGGGAGTAAGATGGGAGTTTTTGTTGTTTATTTGTTAAGTGTAAATATGGTGATTTGTTATTAAATTTATTTGTTTTAACCCTGGCTTCACTCTTTCCTGCATGTTATTTTGTTATATGTTACCCTGCAAGTTTATGAAGCGCTTTGACAACAACTTACGATATGAACCATTACACCCCCCAAAACTGAGTCTCATATGCTTCTTTGCAAGGGTTCAATATATATATATATATATATATGCATATATATCAGTTTCTTGTGGACACGATAACTGCCGTAATTTTGCACCAATCACTTTGAATGTTTTGCATAATATGTATCCCCTTAAAATCTCGTTCGAGTTCGTTAATGGGCGAAATCGGTTGAAAGGGGGGGAGCGGGGGGGGCTTTTTTTTTCCTCGAAAAAGTGAAATATCGCTGTAACTCTCTTAATACGTGAAATATCGAATCCATTCAAATTTCATAATATGTGTTGGATAAGTGCCAAAAATTTATGTTTGAAAAGTTTTTGATAGCACCAAACATTGACCAAAGGGGTGAAAAAAGTGGGTTTTTCGGGAAACATTAATCATATCTCTCTTAATAGGCACAATATCAAAACCGCACGAAATGGAAATTTTCCCCCCTAATAATTGCCTAAAACTTTGTCTGAAAGAATTTTTGATCTGACCTACCATTACGCCAAGGGATGAGAAAAATGATTTCGGAATTAAAGAAAATGCCAATTGCCATCAGAGGTTACCATGACAACGCTTCTTAATTGATGAGGGATGAGCTATCAGAGGTTGCCAAGACAACGCCATCGCACGATATCACATTCATTTTTCCATCTGACTCTGTGGGAAGCGGCTAAATGGTATCATGCTGAACTTATAAGCCCAAGGTCGCTGGTTCAAAGCCGGCCAAAGTCGTCGGATTTTCTAAGAGCGCTAAAAATCCGTCAGCATGCTTTCCTTTGGAGGGCAAGTTCCAACGTTCGTTGCAAGTTGCTGGTTGTGGTGGCATCTAGTAGCCAAGTTCACAGCTAGGTGTCGTTGACGTTAGTATATGGTACAAAATTAGGAACTACTACTTAAAATTGACCGCCTGCAGACCTTACCTGAATTACAGACTAATACATTCATCACAATTAACACAGTTTATCAGATTATACACACACCCAGTGTACACGGGGTTACATGACCACGTTGCTGCAGCCCCTAAACTGAGGAACCAACAAATATCTCTGCGGGAGATAAAATTTTGCGTGAAGAAGTAACAGATTGTTACACATGAGTTCCAAACCTTGCATAAGGACAGTGTGATCACAAGTATAAAAATGAACCCCAAATGACAAGAAGGTTACCATCACCATAAGACAATAAAATGATAAAAATATGCATACAAAAACGAAAAAAAAGTTAATTAACCTCCAAATGTATAATACTTTCTTGCAATCAATGAGGTCTGATCCTCCTACGAAAACCTACATATGTTGCCTATTATAGCCTATCCCCTAGTTTGCCCGGTGAAATCTACCTCCGCCTTCCGGCGTGCCGAGAGGTTTTCTTTTAAATATAAGTACTGCAACTGAGAATTTTTCAAATTTGTCCTACTTTTGCCACCAAGCGCCACCGTCAACGACTACTAGGCCAAGTTCAGAACTTAGCTACTAGACGCCACCGCAGTCGGCTCTTGGCAACGAACGTAGAAACCTAAGAGCGTTGTTTACTTTTTAACCTATCCAATTTAGCTTCACACAGGTGCAATTAGTGGAAGGTTCTTTAACATGCCATAAATCTATGACATGGGACCGTCGGCTTTACTTCCCCTCCGAAGGAAGGCATACTGAGGGACTTTTAACGCTCTTAAAAATCCGACGGCTTTGGGTGGGTTTGAACCCGCTATCTTGGGCTTAACTAGTATATAAACTTTATGAATCACACTTAAACACAAATAAATATATACACTATTTATATATTATATAAGTTTGTCAAGAACTTGTGTGACTTGTCAACAGACAGTACATCACACTTCTATTGTTGTTGCGTTATTATTATTATTATTATTATTATTATTATTATCTTTATTTACTCAACGTATTAGTATTAATATTATTGTGGATTAAGTTTGTTTCCTGATGTCTATTGAATTGTAACAATTCAGCTACAACCATAGAAGTGTAATATACTGCCTGCAGATAGTTCACACGTTACACAAGTTTTTTACAAATATAAATAGTGTATATATCTATTTGCGTTTAAGTGTGATTCATAAAGTTTATATACTGTACACGTTAAGCCTAAGTGAACAGGATCTGAGGATGAACGCATGACGTTCGAAACATGTCATCCAATTAAGTAGGCATTTGTGCATAAATAGCGTGTTAGTATGTAGGGTATGTAAATACTTGTTTCCCGCCTAATGTAACTGGGCACAATTTGTGTTGACCGACTGAAAAACTTTATTTATTAGAATTAGGCAACACTGAAAAATGGCTTCTATCACTAGCCTACTATTCAATAACAATTAAACAGGAGTATTTACACGAATCGTCAGTATTTTCTTAAACACACCTACAGTATATGTTTGGGGAAAGGCTCTAAGACTGCGGTAGATAGGGAGTTCCAGTTCTATAGCACGGTTTACAAAACAATATTTACAATTATTTGTACGATGTGGTCGTCCTTTAGCCTTGAAAGGATCATCACTTTTCTACTCAAGTAAGTAGGCTTTCCCATACGTTTGCTAAGCTCACACCATGCTGGTTGATTTGTATACGCGTTGTACATTGCGCAGAGTCTAGATTAATCCTTCTAGCCTCAAGTGAATCCCACCCAATTTTCTACACACTGTTTCTGGGATTAAAGTCACTGAGCACAAATCTAGTGGCCTTTCTTTGTACCATTTATTTATTTATTTATTTATTTATTAATCTCATGTAAATTCTTTTCAGAAGTAGGGAATTACCCACTACAATTAATTGGGTCCAGTCATGTTGACCGACTGGAAAACATTAAATTTCGTTGAATCATATAGAGTCAGCTACCTGATGTAATTCTTTGAAAGGACGCACTTGGTAAGGCTAGATATTGTTCCCTTTCCCATTAGTAGCGTGGTAGGCAGGCACGTCGCCCACGTCCTCCTCGGGGATTCCCTGGAGGTTCGTTCACAAGCGCACCCTCATATTTATTCATTGCCACGCACGTTAATACGATCTGCAGTACCACACCTAACTAATGCTCCTATCAAAGCCCTTCAAGGCCCCCACACACATGATGAATTCTATTATCACATAAAAATATAATTTGATAATATTATATTCTCACTGAGTATATTAACGACTGCGCCCAGAGTGCATTCAGGATGAGTATGAATCCCTTAATCATGGCTCTCCAGCTCAACTGGCCGCTGACCGGCTCAGGGCTGCTGAGCTGAGCGTGAGCGGATTAGGTACAATATACGAGAGAGAGATTGCTATATTGGGAGTGAGTTGTGACGAGTTTCTGTGCGATCACCAATCAGAACAAGCCGGTTCCCCTGGCGAGGCGAGTCATTCATGCAGGTGGCGCACAGTGTTCCAATGCAAGCTAGGTACACAAACGTAGCTTTCAACAATTTATACCGATCAGTTAGTGAATATTGTAAGAATATAAAGCGTTTTCCCCCTTAATATAAAGCCATAAATTAAAACTGAATTAAACAGGATAGACAAATTAAAACAGCTTTTAGTTAGTTATTGTTGTTTTAAGGGGGCGTCAGGAAGGGCATCCGGCGTAAAAACTATCCGCCACATAGAATTCCATCGCATCTCATCCCTGACACCATTGTAAACGGGAATAATACGGGGTAAACATACATTGTTGTTTGAAGGGGCTGAACAGTGAGGCCATCTGCTTTTATTCTTAGTCAATAAACGATCCTATGACTTTCCAATCCAAGCCATTTGGTAGAAAATTTTGACGAATAGCTGGCCAACTTAATTTTGTTTTCTCCTGTAGAGTCCTCAGTAAGTATGTCTGCCCCTTATTATTCCCGTTTTGTAACGGGGTCGGGGATGAAATGCGATGAAAGGCTTTGTGGCGAATGGCTTTTGCACCGGATGCCCTTCCTGACGCAAACCTCATGAGAGGAGTTAATGAGAGATGAAATTAATGATGGCGAATGAAACTGGGCAAGAATGTGGAACGAAGCGGCCGTGGACTGTCGGAAGGTACCGTCCAGCATTTGCCTGGAGTTGAATATGGGGAAACTACGGGAAGCCATTTCAAGGACGACTGACGGTGGGGCTCGAACCCACGTCTACCGAGTCGGTAGATACTGTAGCATGGCCCCATGGCCTAGCGCAGCGCTTTAGCAAGCGTAGCTACCGCTGTCGGTAGTAGAATTCTCAGTAACACCATTCAAATTGAATTTAGTTAAAGAAAGATACTGGAAAAGGCGAACGTTTCTATCGTATTTTTTGCCTATTTTCAATTTTAAAAAAATAGGCTTATGAGATCACCTTTTGTCCGTGTGTGTGTGCGCGCGCGCGCGCGTGTGTGTGTGTGTGAGAGAGAGAGGAGTGTGTGTGTATCCCCCTAATAAAATCTAAACGACTGGAACGATTTCAATGAAACTCGGTAAGTTCATAGCACTATTCCGGGCGACCCCGACTGTGCCCTTCAAATTTTGTTACGTCTCACCAATTCAACATGGCGCCTGTGCGAAATATTTCACCAGCATTCAATATCTCCGAAACTATTACCGATATCACCCTGGAATTTTGTATGGTGACAGAGGGAACTTCTAGAATTTCACTTATGTGACCTTTGAAAACCTGGTAACTACAAAACCAACATGGCGGCCAAGCGAATTTGCGACTTTTAAATAGATGTTTCTCGCGAGTTAACCAACCAAACGCGATGAAACTTGGTACAGTATATTTTTATACACATTGTAATGCACCGACATCTAACTTCGTTCAATTGTTTACATAACCTCAATATGGCGGCTGTGCGAAATATTTCACCGGCATTCTATATCTCTGAAACTATTAGTGGTATCACCCTGAAATTTTGTACGGAGATAAAAGGCACTACTGGAAGTTCACCTATAAGATTTTCAAAAACCGGTTAACTACAAAACGAATATGGCGGCCAAGCGAATTTGAAAATGTAAATAGATCTTTCTCGCGATTTAATGTTCCAAACGCAATTAAACTTGGTACAGGGAATGTTATACACATTGTAATGCACTGGTATGTAATTTAGTTCAATTATTTACATAACCTCAAGATGGCGGCTGTGCGAATTTTTATATTAAGTTTTTATTTCTTGTGTCGTATTCATGCGATCGAAATGAAAGTTTGAATAATGATCCTACGCAATAATTTTCCTTTATAGGTACATATAACAATCCAACATGGCGACCATCCGAAATATTTGGACGGTTCTCAATATCTACGAATCTATTACAGCAATCAAACTGAATTTTTTAATGTTCATAGGGGCTATGGACATAAGTTCACCCATAGGACTTTCAATAACCTGGTGTTACAAATCCAACATGGTGGCGGAGCGAAGTATAAATATTCACATGGTCGTTTCTCGCAAGTTAACCATCCGAATGCAGTGACACTTGGTACAGTAAATCCTTATACAAATGTTAATTCACTGGCATCTAATGTTTTTCAATTGTTTCCATAACCACTAGATGGCATTTGTGCGAAATTTTAAAATCTCGTTTTTACTTCTTGTGTACTAATCATGCGATTGAAGTTTGAATACTACACGTACACAATAATCTTCGTGTAACAGTACATAACTCTAAGCCCTACATATATAAAAGTCCAACATGGCGACCACCCGAAATATTTAGACGGTTCTCAATATCTACGAATCTATTACAGCAATCAAACTGAAATTTAGTATGTTGATAGAGGCAATTAACATTAGTAGTATATATGAAAATAGGCTGTATAGTTCTTCACGGAACTACTTGTTCGTGTTTGAGTCATCCTTCCAAAAATTCAAAATTTTGAAATAGCGTGAGGCTCTGCAAATAACAAATTTAAAAAAAACTTTTACTCAAGTGCACTGACTGAATCACGTATTAGCCTGCAACTAGTAGGAATGGTACAGCTAGATTATACAACAATAGCCTGGATAGCCTACAAGCGCATGTGCTGCTGAGGTTTTATACCATAAGAAAATAATCACGCACTACTCAATCTAGTAAACACGACCTAATACCTGAGAGCAATATTGTCAACTTACTGTACAGTATATTTGAGGTGCTCAAAGGCAGAGGGAGGATACATTTTATCTTACTTGGAAAATCACCCTTATGGAGGAATGTTTTTAGGGTTATATTCCCACGCTTGTCTTCAATCACTTGCACCGTTTGCATTTAAACGCCTCATTTGCTGAAAATCACTAGGAGGTAATCAAAGGTGGCTATATTCCTTTGTCATAACTAGAGATAGAAATATTTGTCGCTAAAGGGACTTCAAAAACTTGTCACATCTCAAGTTCATCGTCAATCCTGGTTTGCGGCGGCACAAGCATCTCTCTACTAATCTGTATCTTGGCCTAGTCTATTCAGAGTTGAGAAACCTTCGAAACCATTTTTAAGGTTGGCCGACTAAAAGTTATCTATCAATTCTTCAAAGTTGTGTAGGATTGTCAGCAGAAGGCTATCTTTCATGATCTGGTGGGTGCAGGCTACTGGCACTTCTTCCTTCCACAGCTCCTTCAAGAATTGCCTTCAGCACTCCTTAACGTCTGAGAGCATTCCAAATCCACACATCCTTCCTTCCTCTTACAAATTAGACTGTCTGCGTGCCCAAGGTTTCAGGATCGAATCCTGGCGCAGTCGGTTAGCATTTGAGGGTGCGCAAATGCGTGGAAGCACAGCCAGTACATTAACTGGCACGTTTAAGATCCCCTTCCGGGAAATATATCCGGCAGCCCGGCTTCTCTAAAAGCCTCAGTAGTTGAAAGGGATGTTAAACAATTAACATTATTGCACATAACTTACAAATTATGCTCCACAGATACGGCTTCGTCAGTTCAACTCGCCACAGTATCTCTTCATTCGTCACTTTGTCCGCCCGAGGAATTATGAACATTCCCTGATAGCACCATATTTCAAAGGCTGTAAGCCTTTTCTTCTCAGCTTTCCCGATTGTTCAGATTCCATTGTCACACTACTCAAATATTTTAACTGATTTTAGGGGTGTTTGTCTATGCTGCTTGAGGTGAAGAAGTTCGCATTGTCAAGCCGGTCTTAGCCTGATTTATTCGGCTTAAAACCTCACTCTTTGACCTCCAATTTTATTTAACAATATTAAATCCATAACTTTCAGTAACCATAATAGGCTATACATAAAAATAACAAGCGTTGCTAAAGTTGGCAGACCTGGCTTAAAACATAGCCTATCATGGTGGTGGTGAAAACGGTAAATCCTTGAATTCAGTCCAACATAACAGGAAAAATCACAAAGGAATTCTTCCCAAGAGACTAACAACCAAAATCAACCTCACGCCAAACTTAACAACATTACTATCAGGACATGGAAATATCAACTCGAATCTACACAGACTTAAAATTGTACGCAGACCCCTAATAGTGGACCATCTGACATTTGAGTGTAGTGCAGTGAAGAGCGAGAGATACATTTTAATAAGCAGTGTTTTCATAGAAGGCTACTGGCCGATCCATGAGTCTATTCTAATCAGAAAATTTGCTAAACCATTTTCAAAATTCATGAACTATTTGGACTTGACAGCAATGAAAGAAAATCAATATCATCACCCATCAGCAAATGATATATAGGAAATATTGTATTTCTAATTACACATTTCGATGTACTGTAGTACTACGACTGTAGTGGAGCATGCAGAGAGTATATTAATGAAAATCTCTACTTAGTGTAAAACCAAGTCCCTGATTCTTGGATGTTACGGATAAACTCGAGAACCACTGGATGGATTTTGATGCGGTTTTCACCATTCTGTAAAGGATATCTCGAGGATGATTTCTGTACAAAAAATATTTATGATCATAGGAAGCCGAGCAGTAACGATTTCAGTGGAAAAGTCGAAAAAAACAAGAAGTTCAGTGACAAACTAAAGAGCCTACTTTTCTTAAAATTTCAGATTCATGCCAATGATTAATCTATATGGACTTAGGCTATCCAGAATAATGACGAAATTAAGTTGGTAATATCTAAATTTCTAATTAGTTCGAAATATACCTGGCATTATGTAGCCTGATAGAGCACTAGAGTTGGCAGCCCTGGTGACTGGATATACTCTAAGTTCCATCTCTTAAGGTACAGAATACAAACATTGGTTGAAGTCCAATGGATAGCATGAACTTTACATGCAGTTAAACATTGGACTTATCAGCGTGCGTAAAATTATGTTGGCAACAATGTCATGCATTTGTTGGTCAGAAATAATTTGAAATATTATCATCTATTGTTGTGCCAATTTTGGATGAAATCCAATTGATAGTATAGAAGTTACATGTATTTAAAAATTGGTCCTATCAGCAGGCTTAGAATCATGTTGGTAGCACTGACATACATTAGTTGCTCCAAATTAATCTAGAATGTCAGGCACTATACGTGTGCGAAGGTTAAGGCTGTTGGCTCGCATACTTTCTGATATATTGGTATTTGGATAAAAAAAGAGAGAGCATTTATTGACAGTTGGCAGCCATGGTTGCTCTTAAGAATATGCTCAGTCATATCAGTTTATGTACACATAGTACAAACGAAATTTGGTTGAAATCCAATTGATAGTGTAGGAGTTATATGCATTTAAACATTGGACCTATCAGTAGGCATAGACTCATTTTGGCAACACTGTCATGTATGGCCTCCTGTAAATTAAACTGAAGTATTATTATCTATATATGTGCCAATTTTGGTATAGTTCCCATGTATAAATTCCAAGATATCGAACATGGAGCTGACATTTCAATTCTGATTTTTCAGCAGTTGGTAGCACTGACATCATTTTCAAGTATGGCGTTGAGATGTCCCGGTGTAGATCTTTACTCATACCAAATTTGGTTTCGATTGCTGCAGCTGTTTAGGAGTTGATAGGGGGACACACACACACACACATACAGACAGACAGAAGGACAGACAGACAGACATTTTCCCGGATCGATCTCATAAGACTACGTTTTCCTCATTTTAGCAAAATGTGAAAAGTAGGCTAAAAACCTGGCGTCCGAACGCTTTGTAAGCTTACGCTGGTTAAACCGTTAAAAATATCTAAATACTATGAGTGTAAGAATTGTTCAGCATGAAAAGTTCTACCAATACGTCCGCGAGAGCATATGTCTATCTTCAATACATCGCCCACTATAATTGTTTTTACATTTTAATTTCTTCCATCCATGTCCATTCAATTACTGAGGCGACAGTTTACGAGCTAGCTAAGGGCGAGTCTATCATTCCTGTTACAGCTTAGCTAGCGGGCGAACCTATTGCCCCAGATACAGCCAGCAGCAAACCGTCGAGTCGTGTTGAGTTAAGACTTCTGAGAAGGGTGGTTGTGTTTGGAGTTTCCCTGGCAGTGCAACTCGGATTTTCTTCATTTCGCCTGTGAAACACAGTCAAGCTAAGATTGGACGGAAGGGGGATTTGAGTTTCATTCACCTCGCCATTCCCTGGAAGTACAACTCTCATTTCGTCTGTGAACTTTTCGTTCCACAAAATTCACAGTCAATTTATGATTGGACGGAAGGGGGATTATATTATATTAAATTATACTGATTGGCGTATAATCTCTACTTAGTATAAAACTAAGTCCCCGATTCTTGGATGTCACTGGTAATCTCGAGAACCACTGCATGGATTTTGATGCGGTTTTCACCCTTCTGTAAAGGATACCTTGAGGAAGGTTTCTGTAGAAAAAAAAAATTATGATCAAAGAAATCCAAGCAGTAACGATTTCAGAGAAAAAGTCGAAAAAATCATCCTGGTGTCCGTGCGATTTTTAAGCTTACGCTGGGCAAACCGTTAAAAATACCAGTATACAAAGAGTGTAAGAATTGTTCAGCATGAAAAGTTCTACAAAAACGTACGTGAGAGCACATCTCTATATTCGATATATCGTCCACTATAAGTGTTTTTAGATTGGGCGGAAGGGGGATTTGTGTTTTATGCACCTCGCCATTCTTAAATACTGTACGTCTGACAAGAATTTGTTGCACATGCATCCCCATGATAATATAGTTAATAGTCCAGTCAATGATTTTAACACATCATGCCGAGAAGTAAAACGGATATAGATCGTAGTTCATTGACGTCGTAAAGAAGCGCTTATCACGTAATGCATTCACAACTGTTCCGGGCGAAGCCGGGCCGGGTTGCTAGTAAAAAATAAAATGAAACCAGTGGGCGACAATACAGAGCTGTGGTGTTATCGTGCTCTAGCTCCACTCATGTCTCCTTGACTATTGAGTTAACTATCATAGTAAGTTAGCATAGTTGGTCGCATTGGAAGCCAAAGTCGACAGTTGCGCGTTCGAATGCCGCACGCGTCCTGACCTCTATGGCTCGTGCTCTATGTACACTACACGACTCATCAACAGCTAAAAGAATTGCGGACGTGAAAAATACAATTCTTGTGCTCATACAATCGAAATAAAATACTTCTATGACTGGTGAGGTGGAAATCGAACCATCCTCTTCTTGGTTTTGCCTGATTTGGTTTTCATGGACTCGGACGCAGGCATTTCTAAAATATATTATTATTGTTTCATTTGAGGGGCTTGGGCATCGCGATCATTTAGCCCCGGGTACTTGGGTGAGTGTGGAGTTTTGCCTGATAACCTGTATTATTGTGTTGGCTGTATGAGTGTCTGATTTTTAATTTAGACTAGGATTGGTAAGGAAGCGGCCGTGACTTAAAGTTAGGAACCATACAGGCGTTTTCCTGGAGTAGAAGTCGACACCACGGAAAACAACTTCCAGGTGAGGTGGGAATTGAACACGTCTTCTCAGTTATACCTCACGAGGCTCAGTGTACCCCTTTTCAGCCCTCAGACCAGAATTAAATTTCTTGGTAGATCTTGGAATCGGACCCGGACATACGGGGCGACAACCAAGAACGCTAGCCGCTACACCACAAGCTGGATTTCTATAATATACGCCAAATATCAAGTTATTTATACTCTATTCAAACAGCTTAAGCCAAGTTCAGCCTTCGTTTGTTTATTTCTCCGCAAACAAAGAGAAATGCGACACCAACAATAAATCCAATACAGATCGAAGTATGTGCCATAAAGCTCTTTGTAATTGTATGTCATAACATAGCGCCATATGGGGCTGCAGATATCAATAAGCTCTTTAAAGAGAACGAAGCTGGAACAAAATCGGAGAAAAAATCCATTTACGTCACCCACATCCACAGTAACCCCTCCCTAGACTCCCCCCACCACTCCTACACACACGCACAGGGTGATTGCAAAGGCACAGGTGCTAAGGGCATTTTAACCAACGTCAAGTATCTCTTAACTTATCATTATAGGTTATTTAACTCTGCACGAGCAATTCATTAAACAGAAACGCTCGTTAACTTACCACTAACAAGCAGTTACGTTAAATGGCCAAATCTGACAACTCTACTCAAAGCATCGTTAAGTGGAGAGAAACAGCTGAATTCTACCTCGGGAATCTTGCAATGCCAGGTTGGTTTGTTTCCGACTTTCGTATTTACGAGGGAAGTGGATGAATCTTGCACAAGACTTTGAGGAGGGTCCGCACTCCTCAAGTGTGTGGGATTCTTACCCACTAAAAAACCACACCCTATCCTCTTGACAAAACCCATCCCGGTACCACTTTCGTATTACTTCATGATGGAGCCATTTTCAGAATAATAATAATAATAATAATAATAATAATGCAACAAGTACTGTATGTGCCTCGTTTTCCTTTTCCTATCTCTCTCTCCCTCATAGGTGCTGAAATAGCTTAGGTTTCACCGCTCACCAGGCATGTTGCAACCGTTTGATTGACCCAGCAGATAAGATACATGTACATATTGACTGCTGGCAGTCGCTCACATCCGGGAGGCGAGGAGGTTCGAATTCCCCCGCCGGCAACCTTGAAGATGGTCTTCTGTGGTTTCCCATCTTCCTTCCAGGCAAATGCCGGGGTTGGTTCCTAACTATAGGCCAGAGCCGCTACCTTCCAACTCCTCGACCTTCCATTCCAACTTTCCTCCCCAACGGTACTTGTAGCTCACCCATTGGGTGTCCGTCTCGAAGCAGCTACAAAACTGGCGAGCCGAACATGTCCTCGGACACTCCCGGCAGTAAAAGCCATACGCTTAAAAAAAAAAGCAGAGTTGAATCGGCAAATATTTTGTGTTACTCATGCTCAATTATACAGTAGGCTATTTACTGTAGATTAAAAATAGTATTACACAAAATGACAACATTTCTGGCTGTCAAAACTTGTATTTAAACATTATTATTCCGGTTCGTGCAACAGAATTTGAATTGAAGAATGGATCTCAGGGAAGCCTGTGCTCGCGAGCACTGTTTGGCTCGTATGACGAAAGCACCAAATTACATTTAAAGAACACCAGTTTGAGAACGCTTAGTGTACTGTAATTTCTTCACCATGCCTCTCTACTACATAATCATATAATTGAGAAAGGCGGCTTCGGTGGCGAAGTTGGTAGCATGCGGACTGTGAGCTTCTATGCCCAAGGTCGCGGGTTCAAACCTTGCCGAAGTCATCGGATATTTTAAGAGCGTTAAAAATCCCTCAGTATGATTTTATTCGGAGGTGAAGTAAAGCCGGCGGTCCCATGTCATAGATTTACTGTATGGCATGTAAAAGAACCTTTCACTAATTACACATGTGTGAAGCTAAATTACAGGTTATATTTAACTAACGCTCTTAAGTTCCAACGTTCGTCCGCAGGAGCCGACTACGGTGGCATCTAGTAACCAAGTTCACAACTAGTTGTCGTTGACGGTAGTATTTGGTAGCAAAAGTAGGAACTACTTGAAAATTGAATGTCTGCAGTCCTTACCTGAATTACAGATAACACAAACTAATACAACCATCACATGTATGTCTACCCCTTATTATTCCCGTTTTCCAACGGGGTCAGGGATGAGATGCGATGAAAGTCTTTGTGGCGGATGATTTCTACAGCCGGATGCCCTTCCTGACACCAACCTCATGAGAGGAGTTAATGAGAGATGAAATGAATGGTGGTGAATGAAACTGGGCAAGGATGTGGAAGGAAGCGACCGTGGCCTGTCAGAGGGTACCGTCCCAGCATTTGCCTGGAGTTGAAAATGGGAAACCACGGAAAACCATTTCAAGGACGGCCGACGGTGGGGCTCGAACCCACGCGTCTACCGAGTCAGCAGAGAGCTTGGCCCCATGACCTAACGCAACGCTTTAGCGAGCGCAGCCACTACTGTCGGTAATACAGCCATCACAAGTAACACCGTTCATCAGACAGATTCTACACACACCCAAAGTACACGGGGTTACATGACCGCGTTGTCGCAGCCCCTAAACTGAGGAACCAACCAACCATCTAATTGAGAAAACATTGTAGATGATTTTTAAAAGTCGTATTCTGTGGTCTCGGTGCATTTACTGATACTTTGGTCTCATACATCCTTGGTTCGATTCTCGGCTCTGCAAAGAAATTTAATTCTGGCCAGAGGGCTGCAACGGAGTACTCAGCCCCGAGAGATAAAACTGGGAAGAAGTGGGTTCGATTCTCATCTCAAACATCTTGGAATTTTTACTCGTGGTTTTCCACTTCTACTCCAGGCAAATGCCAGGGTGGTTCGTAACGTACAGCCTCGGCTGCCTTCTTCCCAACTCTCACCCGAATTATAAATACACACTAATACAGCCATCACAATAGCACTGGTTATCAGACAACCTTCCACACACATCCAAGTACATGGGGCTTAATGATCACGATATCCATGTTCCTCAAATGAAACAACACATGGTGGTGATGATTCTTCTTCCAGCTAAATACTCCCCACAGCATTTGTTCTAGAAGTTTGACTCCCAGAAACGAAGATATTATGAACTGTTATTTTAAGATTTATCGAGAGCTACTCTCAAACCACCTTAGTGATCGTGTGCACTGTCTCCAATGTCGCCTACCACTCAAGTCACCTAGAGCGATCGATCAGTATCTCCATATAAATCACGCACACTTACTTGTCACGCGCTGAGTCGATCGCTCATAATTTATGCCTCGGGAGCAGCAGAACTCCCTCGGGAAATGATCAATCTCAAATTTAATAATGCAATGCGGAACGGATGAAGTCACCTGAGAAATGATAGCTGGAAAATCGACTGTCTCGAACTTTGGAGAACATTATGTTGAGATTACTGTAAGTGTGGATGCGTGAAGAAAATTGGGCTATACAGTATTGTATATTATCTATCATATTGTGTGAAACCAGTGTTACCTGTACATTTATTTGTCGTATGGCATATATACAAAAAATAAAGGGGAAAGCAAGTACATTATATTTTAATGTCCAATGTTCTTATCCAATCCAGAGAATCTGTAGTGGCCTCCAGAAAATCAAACCAATCTCCAAGGTAGGCTCCCTTAAAATGTGCTCGATGGTCACACTTGGGGGATTGTATCTTTCCCCATTTGTAGAGAGACGCAGAACAGACTCCCTGACCTCAACGAATCCTGTTGAGGAAGGTCCAAGTTCTTCTTGGGAGATCAAACCTTGAATTAGATGTGAACAAAGACCAGAGATGTTAATCTGTTTTTAAGATCCATTCTTCCTTCCATTGGGCATAGGGGTCGAAATTATCTTCTGTCCATTTATAATTTTCAGTCGACCAAAACGCTTTCTGCCCTATATCGTAGTCAGATAGAGATACCCGTCATTTCATGAAAATCCTAGGCACTTCATGAAAAGCCGGCATATGATGTAAAAAGGGACAGTTGCACCATCTGACGCGTGGTTTCATGAAACGACAACATTTCACTGTTACATGGTGTAATTCTTTTTATACATTATCTGACGGGAAGTCCAGCTTCTCACTTCATGAAGTAGCAGTGTCCTCGTGTTGAGATACGAGTGCTTTCCAAGAACTAATAGTCGCAATATACGGTATGGAAGTTACTGTGGACGTTAATAGTCTGTTGTTTCTCGAGGAGTATTTTTTGCCATTTAACGATTTCTGTAATTCTTTTATTGAGCCTGCGCATTAAAATATCTGATAGTTGTTAAAAATATCAATAGCCTATTTGCTTTAAGTTGTTAACGGAAAACCCCGCAAACCATTTCAAGGGTGGCCAACGGTGGGGTTCGAACCCACATCTACCGAGTCCACAGATTAGTTAGGCCTATTACTTAGTGCGGCACTTTAGAGAGCGTAGCTATCGGTATCCCTAATTTATTTATGTAAGGCTTTTAGTGCCGGGAGTGTCCGAGGACATGTTCGGCTTTCCAGAGGCTGTAGCTGCTTCAAGCGGACACCCCTAGGGTGAGCTACAAGTTCCGTTCAATTTCAAATAGTTCCAACTTTCACCACCAGATTTCACTGATACCTAGTGGTGAATGTTGGAACTTTGATAGAGCGTTCCAACGAAATATAACCTAGAAATTTAGCTTCACACAAGTTTAGTCTGTGGAAGGATCTTTTACATGCCATAAATCTATGACATGGGACCGCCGGCTTTACTTCCCTTCCGAAGGAAGGCATACAGAAGGATTTCTAACGCTCTTAAAAATCCGACGACTTCGGCCGGGATTGAACCCGCTATCTTGGGCACAGCAGTTCAGCATGCTACCAACTACGCCACCGAAGCCGAGGTATCGGTAATAGTAATAATAATAATAATAATCCACCAATTACTGTAAAAAGAGTCTTCTTTCAGGTCGGGTGTATTAACTGAGAAGCTGTTGAGGAACGTCAGTAGTGCTTCTCTACAAAATGTATTGCTACATTCCGAAGGAAACGAATGATTGGCATTGACACAGGCAGAAACTGGATCAATGTCAAGTAACCAGCTGATCGATCAGTCGTTTTGCCTAAGTTCAAGGGTCATCAAACATTGACATCACTGGCTCAAGAAATACGGGGCTGCCTTCTTTAATATGTGCAGCACAAAAATGGAGCTCTACTCTCCTTGTCGGACAGTTAGAAACAAAGATTGTGGGTTCTGTCCCAACTCAGTCTGGTTATTATTATTATTACGAGCAATTGCAGGAGGATACTCGCAATGAAGAGATATAATAATAATACTGTAATATCGTTTGGCCTCGGATGCCGGGTGCAAGCTTTGTTATTTGACGCCCAGAGGACAGCTTGTATGTCGAATTTTGTCTCTCCTTGGAGCACTATGAAGGTCAAGGAGGTTAGATATCTAAGCTTCTTGACAGTAGGCCTAGAGAAAGGAGGAACTTCGTGATGGCGTAAAATCCCAAAATTAATTTTGCCATTATAAACACGGCCAACTGAATTCAAATGTGTTCTTTAACATGACAACAACGTACGACATGCGTGCCGTGATTTTTGTCGCCTTTCAAAATTCACTTACCACGACCAGGAGCGAACATGTAAGCTTGGGGTTGGTTGTTCGACACGATAAGCACTCACCCATCGTGGCAAAGAAGAGATAAAGGCTAAGATAGAAATGAACACGTTAGATGAAGCTGTTAGTATGATCCGACTCAGATGGTGGGGTCATGTGAAGAGAATGGGGGGGGGGGAGAGAGATTACCTAAGAGGTTAATGAGTTTGGCCGTAGAGGGTAAGAGAAGTACAGGTAGAACTAGGAGACGATGGTTAGATTCAGTGTTGAACGATTTCAAATTGACAGGTATAGAAGCAGAGGTGGCCGCGGTGCTTTATTGCTAATAGGGCAACATGGAGGCGACTTGTTCGCAAACAGAGCCTTGCAGACTAGACTGGACGCTGAAAGACAAAACAGTCTCAAATGAAAATGTATGACTGTATGTATTTTTAGCTTACTTTTTACATTTTGCAAAAATGAGAAAAAAGTAGACTTACGAGATCGGGCAAATGTGTGTCCGTCTGTCTGGCTGACTGTGTGTGTATGTCCCCCCCCCCCGTCCCCCCCCCCCCCCGCTATCAACTCCTAAACGGCTGCAGCAATCGAAACAAAATTTGGTAGGAGTCAAGATCTATACCTGAATTTGAAAATTATGTCAGTGCTACCAACTGCTGAAAACTTGCAATTGAAATTTGAGCTCCTTGTTGGATATCTTGGAAAGTATGAATGGGAGCTATTTCAAAATTGGCACACGTATAGATAATAATATTGCAGTTTAATTTCCAGGAGGCCATACATGGCAGTGTTGCCAAAATCATTATAAGTCTGCTGATAAGTCCAAATTGGATTTCAACCAAATATCGTATGTGCTATGTGTACATAAACAGATATGACTGCGCGTATGCTTAAAAGCCTCCAGGGCTGCCAACTGTTAATAAATGCTCTCCATTTTTTTAAATCCAAATACCCATATATCAGAAAGTATGCAAGCCGACAGGTTTAAACTATGCACACGTATATTACCTGATATTATATATTAATTTGGAGTAACTTACATACGTCAGTGCTACCAACATGATTTTTAGCCTGCTGAGAGGTCCAACTTTAAATACATGTAGCTTCTATACTATCATTTGGATTTCAACCAAATTTCGTGTGTGCTATGTGTACCATAACAGATATGACTATGCCGATTCTTAAGAGTAACCAGGGCTGCCAACAGCTAATAAATACTGTCTCTATTTTTGTTACCGTAATATCAATATACCAGAACGTATGCAAGCCAATAGCTCTAAACTTTGTACACGTATAGTACCTGGCATTCTAGATTAATTTGGAGTAACTAATATAAGTCAGTGCCGCCAACATGATTCTAAGCCTGCTGATAGGTCCAATTTTAAAATGCATGTAACTTCTATACTAACTAATGAATTTAATTCAAAATTGACACAACAATAGATCATATCATTTCAGATTATTTCTGACCAATACATGTATGTCATTGTTGCCAACATGATTTTACGTACGCTGTTAGATCCAATGTTTAACTGCATGTAACGTATATGCTATACATTGGACTTCAACCAAATTTTGTATTCTGTACGTTAAGAGATTGAACTAAGATTATATTCAGTCACCAGGGCTGCCAACGGTAGTTCTCTATTAGGCTACATTATGCCAAGTATACAGTATTTCGAACTAATTAGAAATTTCGATTTTACCGACCTAATTTCGTCATTATTCTAGATAGATCCATGGGGAGCGTGATGGCGCAGTGGCTTAGCTGCTCGTCTTTCACCCGGACAGCCGGGGTTCGAATCCCGGGGAAAGCGGGTTGGAATTTTCACCTGAAAAATCACGTGGCGTCAGGAAGGGCATCTGGCCTTAAATCCCCGGCCAAATCCAAAATGAGCCTGGTTGGCTCCGGCGACCCCCAATTAATTTGGAAATGCCGAAGAAAGTTTATTCTAGATAGATCCATATAGATTAATCATTGGCATGAATCTTAAATTTTAAGAAAAGTAGGCTCTTTAGTTCGTCACGGAACTTCTTGTTATTATTATTATTATTAGTAGTAGTAGTAGTAGTAGTAGTAGTAGTGGTAGTAGTAATACTAATACCCAGCGCCGTAGCCGTAGCGTAGAAAACATTTTAGTATTTATTTTATGAAATACATTTTTCACAGTGCACCAAACAATTTGGGATTTTCAATAAAGTTAACATGCTTAGGGAAATATTTTGCAATTCTGTAAGTCTTCACTTTAATTACCAACATGTAATGAAAGAAAAAGGGGAGCATTTTAAAACTCCGCATTAGTTTGATAGCAGATCCAAATTAAATTGTAGTAGATTATTCCTAAACAGTTATAACTCCTAACTCACAGTCTGTGGTAGAATAAGGTTCATTAAAACTTTATTTTTGTAATTTTCAGAATCGAGGAACTTCTTTCACCAAATGAATGGTTTCTGCCAATACTTTTGCAATGTCATATATCTCTGAAGTGTTTTCCTGCCTCATTTTTTGGACAATTAATAGATGGTAACATGAGATATCTTCTGCAGAGCTGTACGCATATCAACATCCTTACTCTGCTAAATCTCGTGCAGGTTGTAAGTTATAGCCAGAATTTTGCATAAGACAAAAGTGTCTACAATAAACTGAAACGAACGGGCCCTCATTGCTTACGGGCCCCTGTGCATTCCCCCCCCCCCCTTGCCCCCCTCTTTCGTTGGCCCTGATTATGAGTATTAGTCTTTCAGAATCATAAATCAATTATGATTACAGATACAAATAAAACAGCGTCATAAAGACAAATTCTACACATTCGTCACATCAAAACTAGAAACCATTTTCACTCCGCGCATGTTAATTTGCTCTGTCGCCATTGTGGACAATGTGATCGTTGAAACTTTTTTCTTAACTATTTAAAAAAGTATGGTCCCGCCTGTTACTCTCCACGTCTAATTTTGAGGCCATTTCGAGATCCATGAGATTAGCCTTTTCTTCAGACAAACTGATACCTAACACGTAGTTCCGTGACGAACTAAAGAGCCTAATTTTCTTAAAATTTAAGATATAATGACGAAATGAAATTGGCAATAATGAAATTTCTAATTAGTTCGAAATATACCTGAAATAGTGTAGCTTAATAGAGCACTACAGTTGGCAGCCCTGATGACCGAATATATTCTTAGTTCCATCCCTTAAGGTACAAAATGCACATACAACATTTGGTTGAAGTCCAATGGATAATATCGACATTACATGTAATTAGACATTGGATCTATCACCGCGCATAAAATCATGTTGGTAACAATGTCATGTACTGTATGTGTTGCTTAGAATTAATCGGAAATATTATGATATATCATTCTGCTAATTTTGGATGAAATCCGTTAGTATAGAACTTACATGTATTTAAAAGTTGGACCTTTTAGCAGGCTTAGAATAATGTTGGCAGCACTGACGTTCCAAATTAATCCAGAATGTCATTTTAAATTATAGCCGTGAGATATTCAGGTATATTCAGGTAGAGATAACATGAAGAGGATGAGGAAGAGGTCTGACCCCTCGAAGAATGGGATATCATGAAAGAGAAAACTAGGGCCAATGAGGGCGGGAAAATGAAAGACTCCATAGGCCTCGGCTACCTTAATACCGTCGGGGTAGGAAGAGAACAAGAGTTGGTCAAGGAAGATCGAAAGGAAATAAGACAGAGAGGAGCCCGGAGAAAGTAAATGTAAGGAAAGCCAAATTCAGTTGGGGCCCCGTGGTCACCAACCCACGTCCCACTAGTCGTGAGCCCCTGTGGGGGCATTAACAAAGAGGAATGCAAATATAGTATGGTATATTAAACAATTGAAAGCCAGAAAGAAATTTAAGAATGATTTACTTGTTGAAGAACGTTCGCCAACCGTGATGTACTGTATGTATTGCTAACGCAGTTCTGCATCACGTTGCCATCTGTCAAAATATAAGAAATTTACTTCTCAAACTTGTAATGTTAATTATATGGACAGTGTTCCGTATGGGAACAAAACATAAATTGCTATTTCCATACATACAATCAATTTTAATGTGTGACTATTTACGTTGTGGTTGGTTGGTTGGTTCCTCAGTTTAGGGGCTGCGACAACGCGGTCACGTAGCCCCGTGTACTTTGGGTGTCTGTAGAATCTGTCTGATAACCGGTGTTAATTGTGATGGCTGTATTAGTGTGTGTATCTGTTTTTTAATTTAAGTACAGACTGCAACTTAGAATTTTTCAAATAGTTCCTACTTTTGCCGCCAAACGCCACCGTCAACGATTACTAGGCCTAGTTCAGAACTTAGCTACTAGACGCCATCGCAGTCGGCTCTTGGCAACGAACGTAGACCTAAGAGCGTTGTCTTCATTCTTAACCTATCCAATTTAGCTTCACGCAGGGGTAATTAGTAGAAGGTTCTTTAACATGCCATAAATCTTTGACATGGGACCACCGGATTTACTTCCCCTGCGAAGGAAGGCATACTGAGGGATTTTTAACGCTCTTAAAAATCCGACGGGTCAGCCGGGTTTGAACCCGCTATCTTGGGCATAGAAGCTCAGCATGCTACCGACTACGCCACCGAAGCCGCCCTATTTACGTTGTGTTCTTCCTAAAGTGGTAGTATGTTTGATAAATAGAACATTGTCTGACAACATTCTAGTTTAAATAAAATGTAAGCAATAGAGGGTTAACAACCCAAAAGAGAACATGTAGGATATCTGCATTTGAATTGGAAATGTTGCAGGCGCCAGTAGTTCCATTCCAAACTGATTGCTACTTCACAGTTCAACAGTTAGCGGCCAAGTGCTCGCTCGCTATGAGTGCTAGTTTAAAATTGAAACGTGACTTATCAGCCAATCACAGGTTTAATATGAGAGCTTGACGGATGAAATTGCTTCTAAATGAGATTCTTGTGGTCTTCCATTGAATATTGGCTGGTTTTGTACAATCCCATGTGAGCACTAACCCACTTCCTTACTTTCCTGCCATTTTAGGTAGATTTCACTAGAAAGCTACCTATAGCAATAGGCACCATGTTTCGACTTCAGGAAAATGTCAACATATCTTCGTGCTTCACATCCCCCAGACCTCAAAATCACCGTCAGTTCAAAACTTTATATATAAGGTGCATTCAAAAAGTAACGAGCCGGAGGATACCTTTCCTGCATTCGTGTGGATGGCCTTGCCTCTTTTGGGTGGTGGTGACCCTGGATGCTTCCACTGGAGACTTTGTCGTTTGGATTCTGGTTCGAAGTGATGACACCATGACTCATCTCTAGCCACCACTTGTGCCAGGAACCCATTCCCTTCCCTCGCATAGCGCTGCAGATGACCAAGACAGTGGGCCATTCGACATGCTTCCTGGTGTGGTTGAAGACTGTGGGGCAGCCATTGGGCACACACTTTGCGCAAGTGCAGTCGTTCCTTCATGATGGTGTGCACACTTCCGACGCTCAATCCGACCACGGTGGCTATGGCGTTCACTGTCACTCGGCGGTCCTGGGCAATGAGTGCATCAACCAGCTGGACGTTTTCATGGGTAATGCAGGGGGTGCCCCAGACCGGGCATCATCGGCTAACGACACCCGTCCTTCCCTGAAGCGCTTGTGCCACGCCTTGACCCTTGCAAGGGACATGCAGTGTTCGCCGTACACTTGTGACATTCGGCGATGAATGTCCGTTCCCCCTACTCCTTTCGCTGTCAGAAACCGAACACCACCTCTTTGCTCTTCGTTTGACGCTTCCATGTCACTGTTTGCAATGCGACTGGCAGCGTTGGACGATTGATGCATGCTGCTGCTCGCTTTTTTAACGTCACGTGACGTGCGCCCGTGCCCTCTAGCGACGGTCTGTGACCTTCCACGCTCTGGTCGGAACCACACCTCGTTACACACGTCATGATTAGCCGATGTCGTCACCGGTTTGCGCATTCCAGCCTCCAGCTCGTTACTTTTTGTACGCACCTTTTATAATTTATATATGCATCTATCTATATCACTTTCTTGTCGACACGATAACTACGACAATTTTTCACCAATCACTTTGAAGTTTGTACATAATATATATATCCCTTTACAATCCCGGTCGAGTTCTTTAATGGGCAAAATCGGACGAATGGGGTGAAATTGGGCAGGGGGGCTTATTAAAAAAGTGAAACTCTCTTATATGTGAAATATCGAATCCACTTAAAGTTCATAAGTTTTTTCGGATAAGAGTCAAATATGATGTTCGTAAAGTGGTGGGGAAAAGTGAGTTTTTAGAGAAACAAAAATCATATCTCTCTCTTAATAGGCACAATATCAAAACCATTTAAAAAGGTCAACACTCCTCTCTAATTACCTAAAACTTTTGTCTGAAATAATTTTTGATATGACCCACCGTTACGCCAAGAGATTAGCAACATGTTTTCGGAATTATAAGAAAATGCAAAATTGATGAAGGAAAAGCCATCAAAAGTTACCATGACAACGTCACTGCACGAGATCACATTCAGTTTTCCATCTGTCCTTGGGGGAGATAAAGTTTTTCGTGAAGAAGTAACAGAGCGTTATACTTTGCATAAGAACAGTGTGACCACCAGCATAAAAATAGACCCCAAAAGATGAAAATGATACCGTCCCCATAAGACAATAAAATGTTAAAAATATGCATAACAAGATGTTCAGTAAAGAACATATAGCCTACTTTCTCCTAAATGCTTGGGTATTGTTATAACTCTTCGTCCTTTTCAAGGAGTATAATTGAATGTTGGTTGTAGTAGCTTGTTGAAATACAACGTGCTATACGGATATTAAACATGAATATGAGGTGCCCTTTGCTAGTGCAACCTTGGATTTGCACACATACATGGCCGCTATTTGCAAACTATTGGGCTGATGACCTTGTTGTCAGTCATAAGATGCTTTCCACAAAATGGCATGTTGTTGCAAAATTTGGTAGAGACTAGATTATTAGGTTGGTCGTAATTACATTTTAGCTTTTAACATTTGGATGGCCGCGATTATGTTTCCGTCAAGATGGCGGTGATATAAAACATGACACTGAGGTGCCCTTTGCTAGTGCTACCTCTGTACCAAATTTCGTTCCATTCGGTTTCACCGTGTTCGAACTGATAGGGGGAATCGATTTTCACACAAAGATGGCCGCCATCCACAAACTATTAGGCTAATGACCTATTAGTTTGGTCAAAGGATGCTCCCTCCATAAAGGTATGTTGTTGTAAATTTGGTAGAGATCGGATGATTAGGTTAATGGTAATTTGATTTTAGCTTTGAACATTTGTGTGGCCGCCATTACGTTTCTGTCGAGATGGCGGCGATATAAAACATGACACTGAGGTGCCTTTTGCTAGTGCTACCTCTGTACCAAATTTCGTTCCATTCGATTCCACCGTGTTTGAATTAATAGGGGGAATCGATTTTGACACAAAGATGGTCGCCATCCGCAAACTATTAGGCTAATGACCTACTAATTTGGTCAAAGGATGCTTCCTCCATAAAGGTATGTTGTAGCAAAATTTTGTAGAGTTCGGATGATTAGGTTAGTCGTAATTTGATTTAAGCTTTGAACATTTGTGTGGCCGCCATTACGTTTCTGTCAAGATGGCGTCGATATAAAACATGACACTGAGGTGCCCTTTGCTGGTACTACCTCTGTAGCAAATTTCGTTCCATTCGGTTTCACCGTGTTCGAATTAATAGGGGGAATCGATTTTCACACAAAGATGGCCACCATCCGCAAACTATTAGGCTGATGACCTATTAGTTTGGTCAAAGGATGCTCCCCCATAAAGGTATGTTGTTGCAAAATTTGGTAGAGATCGGATGATTAGGTTAGTCGTAATTTGATTTAAGCTATGAACATTTGTGTGGCCGCCATTACGTTTTCGTCAAGATGGCGGCGATATAAAACATGACACTGAGGTGTCCTTTGCTAGTGCTACCTTTGTACCAAATTTCGTTCAACTCGCGTTCACCGTGTTCGAATATATAGACAGACATTCAGAGTACACACACTCACACACAAACACACACAAACACACACACAGACTCACACACACATACACACACACACACACACACACATACACACACACACACACACACACACAGACACACTTTTTTTCGCCCTGTGTTGATCTCATAAAGTCTACTTTCATTTTTTTGCAAAAATCGAAAGTAGGCTAAAAACACGAAAAACAAAGTTTTTTAAGTTCAAATTTTAAAATACTTTCTCATAATGATGGGTATAAATGACGTCTGGTCCGTCAACGAAAACCTCAATATTTTGCCTTTTTCGCCTATCCCTTAGTTTGCCCGGTGAAATCTACCCCCGCCTTCCAGCGTGCCGAGTGGGATTTTTAGCCTATTTTCATTTTTGAAAAAAAAAAAAAAAAGACTAATGAGATCACCTTTTGTCCGTGTGTCTGTGTGTGCGTTTGTGTGTGTGTGTGTGTGTGTCCCCTAATAACTTCTAAACGGCTGGAGCGATTTCAATGCAACTCAGTAAGTTCAAAGCACCGTTCTGAGTGACCTCAACCGTGCCCTTACATTTTTACTGTGTCTCACCAATCCAACATGGCGGCTGTGCGAAATTTCTCACCAGCATTCAGTATCTCCGAAACTATTACCGATATTACCCTGAAATTGTGTACGGTGATAAAGGGCACTACTAGAAGTTCGCCTATGAGACTTTCAAAAACCTGGAGCTACAAACCCAAATTGGCGGCCAAGCGAAGTTGAGACTTTTAAATAGACTTTTCTCGTGATTTAACCATCCAAACGTAATGAAACTTGGTACAGCAAATGTTTATACACATTGTAATGCACTGGCGTCTAATTTATTTCAATTGTTTACATAACCTCAAAATGGCGGCTGTGCGAAATATGTCTCTGGCATTCCACAAATCCGAAACTATTACAGATATTACCCTGAAATTTTGTACGCTAATAAAGGGCACTGGTACAAGTTTATCCATGTAACCTTCATAAACATACAAAGCAAAAGACGAACATGGCGGACAAGCGAATTTGAAACATTTTAATAGACTTTTCTTGTGATTTAACTCTCTGAGCGCAGAGAAATGTGGTACAGTAAATAATTATATATATTGTAATTCACTGGCATCTAATTTAGTCCAATTGTTTACATAACCTCAAGATGGCGGCTGTGCGAAATTTTAAAATTAAGTTTTTATTTCTTAGGTCGTAATCATGCGATCGAAGTGAAAGTTTGAGTAATGAACCTACTCAATAATTTTCCTTTAATGGTACATAACTCTATGGCCTATACATATAACAATCCAAAATGGCGAGAATCGGAAATACTTAGATGGTTCTCAATATCTACGAATCTTTTACAGCAATCAACCTGAAATATTTTATGTTCATAGAAGCTATGAACATTAGTTCACCTATAGGACTTTCAGTAACCTAGTGAGCACAAATCAAACATGGCGGCGACGCGATATATACATATTTAAATGGACGTTTCTCGCGATTTAAGCATCCGAGTGCAGTGAAACTTTGCAGGTTCTTTTGTTCTAATCATGTGATTGAAGTTTGAATACCACATGTACACAATAATCTTCATGTAACAGTACATAAAATCCAACCTGGCGACCATCTGAAATATTTAGACGGTTCACAATATCCACGAATCTATCACAACCTTCAAACTGAAATGTTGTATGTTGATAGAGGCAATTAACATAAGTAGGATATATGAAAATAGGCTGTATAGTTCTTCACGGAACTACTTGTTATAATTCTAAATTCGATTTCCACAATATCCACAAAATAATACTAGCTATAAGTTATAGGAACTTTATACAGTACTAGCGGTCCCATGCGAGGACTCTCACACGTGTATAAACCACCCGCCCTGGTTTTCTGTTTGCGGGCTCGACTCGACACAGTTCTGGCAAGGACTATCGTCCTGTTTATTTGATTAAAACAAATTGTCGATATTTATGAAATCCGAGTGTAATTTGTCACTGTTGCAGTGTTTGAATGTTTATTTGTTACGATCGATTACTTGTGAGCGCCTCATGTGTACTACCCTACCAGGGCATTGTTACCGCTAGACGTGGAGCGCAGCTGTTGTGTATACATTACGTCATCTCGCCTCGTTATGGCTGCAGCAGGTGGGTGCGAGGCAAGAGGGGGAACGCATGCACAGTCATACAATGAGTACAGTGCTACTTACTAACCTGCTTGACGTTACATTGTTCTGTACTATACGATGAAGGGATAGATACCGCACAGCTCAAACCATGCACACACACGACATGCGATGAGTTTTCGCTAGCGACGACTGCACGTCTATCGCAGGTGTGTGGCTGTGCGGAGCACATTAGTTCCGATTTTCGCCACTGGCAACAATTCGTTGGCTGGGTAATATATACCACCCACCCGGCTTTACTGTTATGCGGGCTCGACGCGATACAGTTCTGGCAGGGACTATCGTCTTGTTTATTTGTTTAAACGCGCTTTTTAAACAAATAAATACATTTCCGTTGATTTTCCAAGGAAGGCATGATTTTTCCTGTAACTTACTATCGAGACGATTAGGAAGATTTTGGCATAAACCTTACCTTCTAACTTCCTATGGTTTAAGAGCTTGAGTTTTGTGAAATATACACCTTAGCGTTTAATATAGGCCTACAGGGTAGGTGGAGTCTAATCCGTTATCCGAGAACATACTATTGCCAGCTCAGGAAGCACCGAAAGACGTGAAAAACGTTTAGCAAAAGCGGCGTGGTTTAGGAGAAAACAGGAGAGAAAGTACGTCACTCTTGGCAACACTGCTTGCTACTGTGTACAAGACCAGACCGAGGAAGTGCCACTGGACTGACAGAACAGCCGGTATTCACCGGGGTAGGTCTCGCAGACGACTGATAAGTGAAGGTCAGTTCCACGGAGGGGAGGTACGAGTAAGTTGCACAACTAGTTCCTACAGACTAAAGTCTGTTCGCCGAGTCGAGATAGTGGAAGTAAACACAGTTGTGCACGTGATTGCAGTGCTGCCCGCAAGGGGTGCATAGAGCTGTGCCTGTTGAACGTGCGCCAACTTCAGTGCTGTGTATAGCCTACAAGTGAAGCGGGCTGACTGATCGGTTACATGCTACAGCGCGGTTTATTTATTGTTCGTTTATGTACTTAATTAATTAATTAGTTCTTAACTGTTTATGATAGGCAACAGTATACAGTGCAGCACAGCACTAAGTGCAGCAAGTCTTGTCTTTTCTAGGACTACGGCATGACTAATGATCTCGGAGCTTCTTGGCTACGCCTGTCCGGCAGAGCCGATGGCGTGAACTGGGCGTGTTTCCCTGTCCAGGCAGTCAAGTGACCACGTGCAAGTGTTTACGCACGCTATCTCAACTCGACGAACAGACTGGGAACAACAGAGTTACAAATATGTAATCCTTTCCCTCTAAGATAAGACATGTACACGCGATGGTTATAGGACATAACGTACCACTTCGCCGGCTGATTACCTGCGAAGAGTCAGCTAATGACTTTAAAATATTTAGGAGAGGACGTAACGTACCACTTGAAAGAGTGGGAAGTATTTAGGTTGCATGAAACCCTAACCGCACGGCCACTTGCTCGGTTTTGATCAATTAATCCTGGTAATAAATACGTGGACAATAACATAACATAAAATAACATAAAATATGATAAGTTTTGGGATTCCCATCACACTTTATTCAGGCTTTGGACTGGCAAAATGTTTATGAACATTTTGGCGTGTTTAAAATTAGCTGTGGTTAAGCTCTGGTCATTTTTAGTTTCCTTTTGTAAACACACAACACTCCTCCGTTTTTTTTACACAAATCCAAGTAACAGTATCGTCCTTCGCCAGACGTTTCTTCCAGTATGCGTATCCGTCGAAGTGCGCACATAAACCGCCCTTATTCGCTGTGCACAACTCCATGTTGAAAATCCACAGCCTGCTTCCAGTCTCCGACCGGGTCAGGAATGGAATGAATGAAGCCCCCATCTAGCGGCGAGGATATGAACTGTGCCGGCTGCCGAGGCCTGAAGCACTCCTCTGGGGCAATGATGAAATGAATGACAGATGAAATGAAATGATAGTGGAGAGTGTTGCTGGAATGCAATTTTGACAGGGAAAACCGGAGTACCCGGAGATAAACCCGTCTGCCTCCGTTTTGTCCAGCACAGATCTCACATGGAGTGACCGGGATTTGAACCACGGACCCAGCGGTGAGAGGCCGGCGTGCTGCCGCCTAAGCCACGGAGGCTTTCGCACAACTCCATGTTACAATACTAAAATGTTTAAACCGCACAGTGTGATCGCCACTGATGTTTATGTGGTAATGAAACCTGTAACTGGAATGCCCGTCTGACATCAAGTGGTATGTTATGTCTTAGCGTAAATATTTTGGGATTACGGGTAAACCGCTCTTAGGTAGATAACGACCTAGGTGATACGTTATGTCCTCGAAAATTAAGTGGTACGTTAAGTCTGGACACCACACGCGACAGTTGATGCGATGTTGCCGTCCTGGACATGGCAAATGGCCTTCCCGAAAGTGATTGTAACATGGAATTGTTTGAGAACTACTTCCCGTATGCAGATCCACCACAGACATTATTTCTTCGGGATTTTATGCTGCACAGCATGGTGCAATCCCAAAGTCATAGGACCAACGATTCGCCTGCTAGACATGTTTAAAAAATATCACTAAACCATTTTTCCCCGCTAAACCATTCACTTTCACCATACATTTTTCACGTGTTTCGGCGCGTCCTGACCTAGGCAATAATATGTTCCCGGTTGCCCAGTTAAACTCCAGCCACCTTCTATATGAAGACCCCACAGAAAGAATGGGGTGTCCATTTTTTTTCGGAAAAGAGTTTATGTTGCTTTCTGGTGGCCAGCCATCGTCACTACAGATCAGTTGAATTTAATTTCAAATAAAGCGGCAAGATACAGAGGTTTTTATATTTAGTGGAAACGGAAAGAACGTCCCATATCCTCTCACTTTTATCATAATTTAACTTTAGTTGATATTTGTATTTCATGTGTTTCCTTTTATAAGGAATACATTTTGCGAAATAACTATATTGCTTATATGGCTTTCACGGCCAGTGAATTAAAACTCATCAATTCTTTTAGGTTTGTGCCGTGTCTTGTGTGGGGTTTCGCCTTTTACACCAAGGTGGCTCATCAGCGGGCTCTTGGTGTCCCCGCCCGGACCCCCACAGGAGTAGCAAACTGCGCGCTACCTCCCTTTATATGAAGTGCAACTGCACCACTTTACTGCAAGAACTAAAAGCTCAAGCAGCCTTAACCTCCCAATGAAGGCTTACAAAAAAGATGGCATATTGGCTTTCACGGCCAGTGAATTAAAACTCAGCAATTCTTTTAGGTTTGTGCCGTGTCTTGTGTGGGTGGGGAAGTGGGGTAGGACACCAAGAGCCCACTGATGAGCCAGCTTGGTGTCCTAGGTGAAACCCCACACAAGACACGGCACAAACCTAAAAGTATTTCTGTCTGGCTGCGTGGCTCAGGGGTAACGTTCTCGCTTGCTAAGCCCAAGGTTGCAGGTTCGAAACCTGGCGCAGTCAGCTGGCATTTGAGGGTGCGCAAATGCGAGGGAGCCGTAACAGTACATTTACTGGCACGTTAAAGATCCCCTTCGGGGCAAAATTCCGGCACCCCGGCGTCTCTAAAAGCCAGGGTAGTTAAAAGGGACGTAAAACCACTAACATTATTATTAAAAGTATTTCTTCTTAGTGTTGAATGTTTAAATTGGCTCTACTGAAAAATATACAAAATGTGACCTACCCCATTTTTCCCGTGGAGCCTCCATATGATAATTACACACACTACAACAGACACCACAATAACATATGTTATCATAAAAATACTAAACACACACTTGCACGTACATGGGGCAGAATGATCACGACGTCGTGAGCCCCTAAATGAATCAATAACAACTTGGATATCAGTATTATTTATCGTATGGCTTTTAGTGCCGGGAGTGTCCGAGGACATGTTCGGCTCGCCTGAGTCTGTAGCTGCTTCCTGCGGACACCCTTAGGGTAAGCTAAAAGTTCCGTTCAATTTCAATTAGTTCCAACTTTCGCCACCAGAGATCAATGATACCAAGTGATGAACGTTGGAAATTTGATAGAGCGTTCCGACGAAATCTAACCTAACAATTTAGCTTCACACAAGTTAAGTCTGTGGAAGAATCTTTTACATGTCATAAATCTATTACATGGGACTGCCGGCTTTACTTCCCCTCCGAAGGAAGGCTGGATATCAGTAAACAGCAAAAGTTGTTGTCATTTTCATACTACACACACGAAGCTCAGAGGATACTGTGTCTGGTAGAGTGTGGACGGTCTCAAGTTTCGCAAGAGCTATATTTAGAGCTAATAAGTGATCCAGTAGAATGGTGGGCCACAGAGCCGAGGCCTGTAGCGCGGCAGGAATCAATAAACCGAAAGCTTCCAGTCAGCTGTTGCGAAGATAGTGAAGAGGCTCATTTGTTCTAGAAAGAGATAGCCCACGGTGAAACTGTCACCAAATCCCATGTTTGTGCTAATAAGAACAATGAGCTACACTCCCAATATTAGCTGATAATTAATTAAGGGGGATATTTTCCTGAAAAAGCAAAAGAAAATCAACTTCAATGTTATGTTTAAATTTTGGGTATATTGTAAATGTTTTGCAAAACAAAAATCCACAGTGCTTCAGGCAAGCAACTCAATTTTGAAAATATCCTTAATGTTCTACCATGGCGAAGTGTAAATATTATATGTCAGAAAAATGTACTATAATGGGGCTCATTATAGTACACGTTTTAATTATGATACAGTTTCTCCCACCAATCAGAGCTCAAGAAACAGTTGTGTGACCAATTAGGTCTTTTTTTTTGTCGTGTGTCCTCCTGAGAGGCCGAGTGCAGGTCTTTTTAGTCGACACCCGTGGGTGACCTGCGCGTCGGGATGAGAGATGGAATGGATGAGGATGAATGAAACTGGGCAAGGATGAGGAAGGAAGCGGCCGTGGCCTGGCAGAAGATACCGTCCCAATGTCAAGGACGGCCGACGGTGGGGCTCGAACCCACGCGTCTACCGAGTCAGCAGAGAGCTTGGCTCCATGACCTATCGCTGCGCTTAAACGAACGTAGCCACTGCAGTCGGTTCCAATTAGGTAAAGGATAGCATCGCACCTGCGCTGACTTCCACGGCCTCCTATTTTAGATTTCACTGCGTGGCTACTGTCATAGTGGGGTATTCGAGGAGGCCATGGTCGAACACAAGGTATTCTCTGCGTCTCAAGCGCTCTGTTCAGTACATAAAACTTGCGAAATCTCTACAGATATTTATCAATATTTATGTTCGAACATAAAATAATTATAATTATCGTCGAACATAAAAAGTCGTAAGCAACTCGCCTATAAAGGTAATTAAGACTTAATTATTGCCATTATAGGCTTGTTGCATAATATAGGCTACTTTAATGTCATAGACTGGACCTTCCATGAACACGGACTTGGTAATTTACGTTATCGTTTCTTGGGAGGCTGCTCTTCGTTCGTGACACAATTTCTCGTTGTCTGTCGATCACTCTTATAAGGTGCGTTCAAAAAGTAACGAGCCGGAGGCTGGAATGTGCAAACCGGTGACTACATCGGCTAATTGTGGCGTGCGTAATGAGGTGTGATTCCAACCAGAGCGTGGAAGGTCACAGCCCGTCGCTAGAGGGCAAGCGTGCACGTCACGTGACGATACAAAGCGAGCAGCAGCAAGCATCAATCGTCCAACGCTGCCAGTCGTATTGCAAACAGTGACATGGAGGCGTCAACCGAAGAGCAAAGATGTGTTGTTTGGTTTCTGACAGCGCAGCGGAAGGAGTAGGGGGAACGGACATTCATCGCCGAATGTTACAAGTGTACGGCGAACACTGCATGTCCCTTGCAAGGGTAAGGCGTGGCACAAGCGCTTCAGGGAAGGACGGGTGTCGTTAGCCGATGATGTCCGGTCTGGGGCACCCCCCCCCCCCCCCCTGCATTACCGATGACAACGTCCAGCTGGTTGATGCACTCATTACCCAGGACCGCCGAGTGACAGTGAACGCCATAGCCGCCGTGGTCGGTCCACGACAATGAACGACCTCAAACGGCCAACACAGTCGGGCACTCCTGCAGAAATTCAAATGGGAGGTTCTCGGCCACCCTCCAAACAGTCCAAACCTCTCTCCCTGTGATTACGCCATGTTTGGTCCCCTGAAAAGGGCTCTGCGGGGCCAACGATTCACCTCGGACGCCGACGTCCAGCTGTAAGTGCGGAACTGGTTCACATCGCAGCCCAGGGAATTTTATGAGACAGCTATTCACCGCCTCGTGTCACAGTGGGACCAGTGCCTCAACAGCCAGGGCCAATACTTCTAACATACAGGTACTGGTTTCTGTAATTATGCCTCCGGCTCGTTACTTTTTGAACGCACCTTATACATTTGGATGAGATTGCCGGCTCGAACCCGGCTCATTCACTGAATCTTATTGTTGGGGCATTTGTAATTACTTTTCGTTGTTTTCTCTACTTTTCCAAACGTAAAGGACACACTAAACGTTTCTTACGAGGTACCGGCATGATGACACGCGGTAGACTGATGATCGTTCACCGGAAACTCAACCACATCCGGTCAGTTAGATTAGCAGTTTGCCTTTTCTACCACTACGAGCGCTAGTGTAAGTCAATGCAGAGGAAAGAGAAACCCCAAGGTAAATATTAATCAACTTTGCACGTAATTCAATTAGTTTTACTTAATTTTATAAGACAGTTACTGAAGAGGGCCTCAATGCGGCCGATTCTGGTATAATATACAACCTCTGACCGAAAAGTTCGGTGAATGGGTCTATATTGCGAACGGATTGTTGGCTTACCTGAAACAGCCGTTACTGTCCTTCCAAGTAATCCCCGTGAATGGTTATGCACTTCTGAGAATGTCTGCGCAAGTCCTGAAAACTCTTTAGGGATAGCCTTCATTTGGGTCGTCTCATTACGTTGGATGTCCGAACTGTCCGAAAACCTCTGGCCCTTTTGGGCTTTTCGGTGACCCTGGAGCTGTACCCCACCGCTCCATACTTTGACGCTTGACTTCAGGGTCGTACCTCAGACACCAGGTCTCGTCGCCCGTGACGATGGATTTCAGAGCCATTCAATTCCACAGATCATTCACCCTTCTCACTGCCACCCGCCGAACAGGTGTGCTAGGTAGGTTGCATAAATGTATCCTTCTCACTGCCTTCTAAACACGCACTGTGTCAAGCAGGTCTTACACGTTGCGTTGTGTGTCTCCAATGTTGCCGTTCTGACTTTATTCGCCGAACGCAACATGTCGAGCCTTTTGAACACCATCCCAATTGACGCCTTCTTGCAAAGTTTCCAGGACATGTATCGCCGATCTCAGCATTGCATAGTTACGGGAGGGGACTATTTCGAAGGACAATAGGGTCACTGTCGTGCATTGTTCATCTATGTTGATAGTATAGGACTATCCATCGAACTTTATTGTCACAGGTTGTATTATATTTTCAAAACTATTTATTGACTAAGGTGTATACATTTCATAAAGACTCATGGTATTTTACTTATAATCAAATGCTGTAAAACGAACATCGAAGGTCTTGAGCGAAAAATGAGAATGATGCTCACAATAGGGAGGAAACACAATCCAAGGTCGTCAATAGAGCGAGTTACTCTACCCAGAACCCTAAGCGTACGTGGGTTTGTTGACGTTGATAACCAGATGAAACGGCAGATAGACAGCCTTAGGGATGAGATCATCTGTTTCCTGACAGGGCCATCAGTGAGGTGGATAGAACAACACCACTGGTCTAGTGTCAACAAGAAATTCAACTCACTGACCTTCAGAAGATGGAAGCATGGAAAGTAAAACATTTGCACGGAAGATACCCAAATGAGGTAAGCCGAGCAAATGTTGATATAACTGCATCAAACTACTGGCTCACTTCAGGACATATGTTTGCAGAAACTGAAGGTTGTATGCTTGTAATTCAAGACCAAGTCATCCCTACACGGAACTACCTCAAGTTTACTGTAACAGATCCTGCTGTACTAGATGATAAGTGACGCTATGGTTGTCAAGAGTCAGAAACAATACAGCATATTGCATCTGCATGTAGATATTTTCCTGGCGACGGAGCACAAACAAAGGCATGATTAAAGATTAAAGATTTCCTTTATTGAAACAAAGAACTGTAAGTTACATCCTAACTGAAAACACAATTAAGGGAAAAGGATCGCCCGAATGGGCATTAATTTTTACCATAATCACTTAATGATTTTAATCTTTTGCGGCACGTCGTGATATGGTACCTGGTACACATTTCGTTGCATAAAATGCAAACACAATTGTCATTCGGACTATGGAAGGATCTGTTGGAGCATATCTTATAATGGAATCCGTGAATGGCGAGTTTCCTTATTATGTGTCTTTGATCTTGATTCTCGTTAGACCACGCTCTGTTCATCATGGCATCAGTAATATAAAAGTCTGGATCTATCTCTTGTCCCGTTGCTCTTATAGCCTCCAAAAAGTCAGTAGACGTTTCTCTCCACTTTGTTCTGTCGTTCCACCATTCCTCTTCCGACATGGTGTTCCAATCCACGTTTACTAATGCTATTCTTCGCCGAGTCCATCCAACGCATTCTCTTGTCTTCCTCGTCCTCTCTTCCCTGTCATCCGTCGTTCCAGTGCTCGTCTACGCAGGTGCGCTACCCCCAACACCACGCGGCTGGCAATAATAATAATAATAATAATAATAATAATAATAATATGTTCAAAATATTGCGTGCAGACAAGCCGGAAAAGGATGATTGATGTAGTTGCTAAAATCTTGCACCAGATGTTGGCTAATAAGTTGCAGCTTCTAAGAGGATAGAAAGTTCCGTACCACGACTATCAGTGTGTTCTTGAAAACAATGGATACAAGTTGTATTGGGACCGAACTATTCTGACTGATCAATCGGTATCACACAACAGGCCACATCTGATAGTTGTCAGCAAGAAGATAAAGCAAGCCACCTTGATTGATGTTGCGATCGCTAACAACAAGAACCTCCAATCAAAACACATTGAAAATATTAACAAATATAGTGAGTTGGTCGGCCCTATCAAGAGGCAATGGCATATAAAACGGGTCAAGAGCATACACATCATTGTCTCGAGTGCAGGCATGATCCCAAGTACCTTGCTCCAAGGCCTTAAAGAACTGGATTTCGATACTCAACAGGGGTGTCCTTACAGCTCAAGATTCTGAAGTCGTTCATTGTCCTGCCAGCTGATCAGAAATTCCTAATCAGAAGGCAACAGTTTCTCATCATGCCGAATCGTCCGGAAATCCATGGGCAGTGATCTTGACTTAGCAGCTTAGAAGTAGCTGTTACAGTAACTATACTTTGGTTCCCTGAAGCTCGTATAGTTATGTTTTGATGTAGCAGGAATGTGTTATATGTATATAATAATAATAATAATAATAATAATAATAATAATAATAATAAATAATAATAAATCACGAAAACACCATCCCAGGATATCTGTGGAACAAGTCATGCTACCGAGACATATGGGTGGGAGAGTAATTGTTGATATAAACAACCAATTAGCTCGACAGAACTATGAGCTAAGATAATACTTCTGTTCTGTATCGAACCATTCGATGCTGCACAAGGCTGTCACAGAAGCAGATGATTCAACTCCACTACTCTTAAGTCAGCGAGAGACTCAAATTCAGGTGCGCAGTGATTTGGATAGATTCAATGCCTGGTTGTCCAAGCCACTACACAGAAGACATCCCAATGAAGTCATCCAAACTCACGTCGACAAGCTAGCGTCGAACTTTTGGTTGATTTCTGGGCAGATGTTTCCTGAAACAGAAGGCTTTATGATGGCTATTCAGGACTAGGTTGTCCCCACGAGGAACTTCCTAAAGTTCATAATCAAGGATGCATCTGTGCAAGATGACAATTGCAGATACGGTTGCCCAACATCTGAGACTGTTCAGCATATTATATCAGGTTGTCGCCATTTTGCAGGGACAGAACATAGGAAGAGACATGATTTTGTTGCCAAGATAGTACATCAAGAATTGGCTATACAACTTGAACTGCTGAGCCAAGAGAAAGTGCCGTACTACAAATATGCTCCTGAAAGTGTACTAGAAAATGACAGCTTTACGTTGTACTGGGATCGTACTGTATTGACAGACCAGTCAGCTGTACACAACAGACCTGATTTAGTTCTTGTTGACAAATGCATGAAGCACACCACCTTCATAGATGTGGCGATCCCAAACAGTGGCAACATACTAACAAAGCATGTTGAAATGCTGTCAAAATACACAGAGCTTTCAGAACTGATAAGGAAGCAATGGCACATGGCACAAGTCAGGACAGTTCCTATTATTATATCCAGCACTGGCGTGATTCCCAACAACTTAAAGGAATCGCTCACGGCGTTGAAATTAGACCCAGGCCTTTTCAAACTGATGCAGAAAACAGCCATACTTTCTACGTGTCGCGTAGTAAGGCTGTTCTTGGGCAATCAGGCTTGAAGCAGTGAGGGAAATATGAAGCTACTACTCAATGCAGTCACCAAGAATTTGCTCCTTGTGATATGTACGGTATCTGGGATTGTAAATGTTTTCTTTCCAGCAAACGCTGAGAATGTCTAAGCGCATGCGCAAAATAAATAAATAAATAAATAAATAAATAATAATAATAATAATAATAATAATAATGCTTTTCAACTGCGTCCTCGAAAAAGTAATTCGGACCTGGCGAACAAAATTATTAGAAACTGAGTATAGCCCACTGAGAATGGGAGCAAAATCCAAGGGGATCATAGTCGACTGTCTAGCATTCGCTGATGACATTGCCATTCTGTCGAAGGACGTAGAAACTGCTAAGATGCAAATCGACCTTTTAAAAGAAATCGCTGAACAAACTGGCTTGCAGATATCATTCGAAAAAAACAGAAGTAATGACCAACATCAAAGACGCTCCAGCAAAACTGCAGACAAAATACGGGAAGATCAACAGAGTGGAAAAATTTAAGTACTTGGGAGAGATCATCATGAAAAGTGGACTGGACAAAGAAGCACTCAAGGAACGAGTACGCAAACTCGAAATAGCTTATCAAACATCGCGCTCAATATACAACAAAAAATGCCTGTCCAAAAATACTAAACTACGTCATTATGAAACTGTTCTGAAACCAGTAGTTATGTATGCAGCCGAAACCCTATCCCTAAATGCTAATAAAGGACTCCTTGAAGAACTGGAGAAAAAAGAGCGCAAAATCGTCAGAGGTATAATGGGATCAAATTACAAGAATGGTATCCACTATAAAAAATCCAACAAAGAAGTCTACAGTGAAATAGAGAAAATTTCAGAATCGATCCGTAAAAGGCGGGCACGGTATTATGGTCATCTCAAACGAATGGACGGAAACAGGCTGACTAAACAGATTTTTCATTTCTTTGACTCCAAACCCAAAATCACAATGCCCTGGTTTATGAATACCAAAGACGACCTCAAAATACTGCATCTAAAACACGACGACGCCTTCAATAGAGATCTCTTCCGCAAAAAAGATACTGACTAATGGGCTAACCCGAGACGGGACATCGAACCCGAAAAGAAGACAAGGTACCACTTGGACAGCGGAGCGCAAGATGGCCCACTCACAGAGAATGAGGGAATTCTGGGCTCAGAGGAAGGCGAAACAAATTGCCAAGTGTAGCAAGACTTAACGTGGACCTAGATGGCCTCAACGAATTATATATAATAATAATAATAATAATAATAATAATAATAATAATAATAATAACTAGTGGGCCGTTCTAGGTTTCGCAACGTGAAGGTAGGTTTATGGGGTAGTAGGGAAGAATGTGGGAGAACGAAGTTTTAAATATTGAAGAAATGTATTTATTGTTGTTAAACGGCATACGTACGTAAGAAGAACACAAATAATTATGCAGAACAGTGTTTAGGACTTGTCACAGCACCTCTTTGTAGACAATATTCGATGTTACAACGAATTCATCGGTTATTGTTTGCTCGGGAGTTTCTTCTACAGCAATGTTTACATTTACAAAGGATTGGACCCTAGAGAAAGTCTTGGCGAGACCACACCGGACCCATCTGCTGAGAGACTCCTCAGCTAGCAGTACGCCGCGCTCCCGCCAGAGGGCTGCCGCCACCGCGCTGCGCTGCGCTCTTGCGGCAGGCTCGCCAAGTTACGGTGCTCCCATCGTAAATGTACTTTTTAAGGTATTTATTTAATTGTGTGTCGTTTAAAGAGGAAGTGAGTGCGTTTCGGCACACATGGGGTTATGCGGAACCTGTAGGTACCCCATATGTGTAGGTTGGTGTTAACAGGACCTTATTTTGGGGTACAAACCCAGACTGGGACCTTAGCAGAATAATATAGGGAGGATAACCCCTGGCACTACAGCCCATGAGGGCCTAGGCCTACCAAGCGACCGCTGCCCAGCCATTTGGCTTGCAGATATTGGGGTGACGCGTGGTCAGCGTGTCGGGTCCCCTCGGCCGTTAATCTTAGTTTTCATGACCGGGGCACGGCCTCACTGTCCGACAGTTACCAATTCTCCTCACGAGGCTGAGTTCACCCCGTTCCAGCCCTCACGGCAGTTTCTAAAATCCCTGACGGAGCCGGGAATCGAACCTGGAGCCTCCGGGTGAAAGGCAGGCACGCTACCCCCAACACCACGGGGCCGACAATAATAATAATAATAATAATAATAATAATAATATGTTCAAAATATTGCGTGCAGACAAGGTATCAAACTGACATAAACAGAGGGATGAGGATAATAAAATTTATAGAATTTGCAAGAGGAGAGTTAGTTATTGTTGTTTTGAGAGGCGTAACAGTGAGGCCATCTTCCCCTCAGCTGTACTACGTACACGTACACGTAGTCAGCGACATGTACCCTTATAAGTATCGCTTAATTAGGCTGACAGACGTCAATGTTTGATGGCTGCAGTGTTGTTGAACTGATAAAGATCAAAGGCGTGAAGCTGCTGATTTATTGACGTGTGTGTGTGAGATAGAGATAGAGATAGAGATAGATATATGCGCTATTGTGTTATCCCTGTTGTAGTAAATTGGTTGGTTGGTTCCTTAGTTGAGGGGATACGACAACGCGGTCATGTAGCCCCGTGTACTTTGGGTGTGTGTAGAATTTGTCTGATAACTGGTGATAATTGTGATGGCTGTATTAGTGATTCAGGTAGAAGGACTGCATACAATTAATTTTTTCCAGTACAGTAGTTCCTACTTTTGCTACCAAATGCTACCGTCCACGACACCTGGCTGCGGACGTGGCTACTAAATGCTATCGCAGTCAGCACCTGGTGGAGAACGTTGGAACTAATATAGCGTTATCAAACTAACCTACACATTTTAGTTTCCACAAGTGTAGTTAGTGGAAGGTTCTTCTTTATGCCATTTTTTTAAGCGTATGGCTTTTTTAGTGCCGGGAGTGTCCGAGGACATGTTCGGCTCGCCAGTTTTGTAGCTGCTTCGAGACGAACACCCAATGGGTGAGCTACAAGTACCGTTGGGGAGGGAAGGAGGGAAGTTGGAATGTAAGGACGAGGAGTTGGAAGGTAGCGGCTGTGGCCTATAGTGAGGGACCAACCCCGGCATTTGCCTGGAAGGAAGATGGGAAACCAAAGAAGACCATCCTCAAGGTTGCCGGCGGGGGGATTCGAACTCCTCGCCTCCCGGATGTGAGTGACTGCCAGCAGTCATGCCGTAACGACCACGACTAACTCACCCGGTTTTATGCCATAAATCTATCACATGGGACCGCCGGCTTTACTTCCCCTCCGAAGGAAGGCATACTGAGGGATTTTTAACTCTCCTAAAAATCCGACGGCCAGGTCTGAACCCACGAACTTTGGTATAGAACTCAGCATGCTACCAACAACGCCACCGAAGCCGCCTGTAGTAAATTGAAGAGTTAGTTTAGGTTCGTTTTTTCTTTTGCAGTACGAAGCAAAAAATAAAAGATTTTTTTGGAATATGTGTATTAAAGTGACTTTTTATGGAGAATCATTGATGCCCCTGAGAATAAGGGAATGTTTTAGCACTCCACTAGCGACACCTACAGTTTCATCCAGACAACACTGATCTCTTTATCTTCAGGATATTTACCACGAGATAGACGAGTCGCCTACAGATAACCCTATTTCCTTGCGTGGGGAACATTAACTCTACGATAATGTTACCTTTGTTCCATTATGTGACGTAGTGTTGTTCACATGCTGATAATAACGCCATAACGTAAACTATAAAGGGCAGGGGTGTCCCGACAACTCAAGATGCTGAAGTCGGTCATTGCCCCGCCACCTGTTCAGAAATTCCTCGCATAGATTAAACAACCCATGCATGTTTGCAGCAACAAAACCACTGCACCAAAATAACGTGTGTAAGACAATTATTAAGGAAACTAGCAACCCGGCCCGGCTTCGCCCGGGAACAGTTATGAATGCATTACGTGATAAGCACTTTTGTTTTCGATGTCAATGAACTACGACCTATATCCATTTTACGTCTCGGCATGATGGGTTAAAATCACTGACTGGACTATTAAATATATTATCATGGAGATGCCTGTGCAACGCATTGTTGTCAGACGTAATTTAAGAATGGCGAGGTGCATGAAACACAAATCTCCCTTCCGTCCAATCTTAACTTGACTGTGTATTTTGCGGAACGAAAAGTTCACAGGCGAAATGAAGAAAAGCCAAGTTGCACTTCCAGGGATACTCCAAACACGACCACTCTTCTCTGAAGTCTTAACTCAGCACGACTCGACAGTTTGCTGCTGGCTTTATCTGGGGTAATAGGCTCGCCCCTAGCTAGCTCTTAACCTGTCGCCTCATTAAATGAATGGAGATTGTTGGAATAAATGAAAACGTAAGAACAGTTATAGTGGGCGATATATTGAAGATAGAGATATGCTCTCACGGACGTTTTTTTTTTTTTTGTAGAACTCTTCATGCTGAACAATTCTCACACTCATCATCATACTAATATATAACAAGATGTTCGGGAAAGAACATATAGCCTACTTTCTCCGAAATGTATGGGTATAGTTATAACTCTCTGTCCTTATCATCTCCTAATTTCTTCCTATTTGAAGTGCAAATTGGCACACAGGATTTGAACAGTGGCGTTCAAACCATAGTTTATAATTTACCCCAGCATTTTGCAATTTCATCAGCAAACACTCCAAACACCGACTACTTACAATAATTGAAACTTCGTTGCTCTAATAAGGCCCATCTACAATGCGCAGTCGGCAGTCCGTAGTTGGTAGTCCTCGGTCGGCAGTCGCGATCGACTCCGTGTATACTATAGGCACCATACACAACATGAAGTTGCAGTTGGTAGCTGGCAGTTGGCAGTCGAGAATTTTATCCTTGACTGCCAACTACCCGACTGCAGCAATGTAATAGCCAATCAGAGCAGATCAGAAACTGACGTCACGTTGTTGTTCTGTGTCGTGTACGAATGATATAGAACTAAGTGAAGTAACTTCGCAACCCGTAAATTTATAGGCTAATCTTAAATACACGGTATAACAAAATAATCCATCTCCAAATCATCCATATTGCAAGTTTTGAGATTATCAACAACGCCTCTGTGCACAAGGAATAAACGAATGTTACTGTCTTATTACTCCTAGCAGTCGTTAAGACTGGGTTCACTAACTGGCCGGTACAGAGCGCTGCTCGAATCTATAGTTTCTGCATAGTACAACTGAAGGATGGAAGATGTCACTCCAGTGGAGAATGTCGTTTTTTTTTAATATATAATTTCCATTGCAAAAAGCACCATATAAAGCTTTATTTTATAACGTCTCAGTACTCAAGAAACAATAAATATAAAAACTAGTCGTGATATCTAGTTGTGAAATATCGAACAATATAATCCTAACAGAGCGAGTGCATTCTAGCGGCCAGAAGAAGAAACTTTTCAATAAAATCTGTTACCTTTTTGTCAGCTAGATGTCTCGATTAAATCTGCTGGCGAATTATGTTTTAATTAAGTATATGTTTTGCACCGTAATATGCACAATATAACGCTTAATTTTAAAACGTCTGAGTCATTACAAAGCAACAAATATGTAAAATGTCAAGCAAAAAACATATCTCTGATGGGGTTTGAACCATAGGCATATGAATGACAGACTAACGCTTTACCACTGAGCCATTTGTGCCAACGAACATTGATCCATATAAAATGACTTACATAGAACTTGTTAGCAAATAATGATTTATACTAAACGATTTCATCACTGAAGTATATTATTTATATATAAAGCATTTCATACAAAGTTTATTTATTTTGTTTCAGTACGCTATATTGCAAGCAATACTCAAATTAGTGAAATATAAGTCAGGCACAAGATATCCGCTGCCATCTTGTCTTATTAATGAATCAGCTGAGCTTTTTAAAATCACGTCTGCACTATAGTATTACAAAATAAACTTTTAATTTCGTACGTGCCTCTTCCTTTAGAACAGTTAAAACGATTCTCGGCTCGATAATCGGAACTGGTGGGTCCCATGATATGGATTATAAAGTTTGCATAATTCGCACGGCCGCCATCCTGAAATGGTATGGCGGACGACCTTGTAGTTTGGTCACAAGACGCATCCTATACGAAGGTATGTTGTTACCAAATTTGGTAGAGATTGGATGATTTGGTTAGTCGTTATTTGATTTTACGTTTTGAACGTTTGAGTGGCCGCCATTCAGTTTTAGTAAAGATGGCGGCGATATAAAACATGACACTGAGGTGTCCTTTGCTAGTGCTACCTTTGTACCAAATTTCGTTCAATTCGCATTCACCGTGTTCGAATTGATAGGGGGGGACAGACATTCAGAGTACACACACTCACACACACACACACAGACTCACACACACACATACACACACACAGACTCACACACACACATACACACACACAGACAGACACACTTTTTTTTCGCCCTGTGTTGATCTCATAAGTCTACTTTCATTTTTTGCAAAAATCGAAAGTAGGCTAAAAATGAGATGGTGTGTGTCTGTCTGTGTGTTACTCAATAACACAAGAACCACTGGTCCGATTTAAATGAAATTTTGCATGGATGTAGCTGATTTACCATGTTAACATAGGCTATAGGATACTTTTAATTTCGATATTTTGCACTATTAAAAATGGCGACCATTTTAGTGACGTCACTACACCCTTTGGTTTCAAAATTTCATATTTCCACGCCAAATAAAAAGAGAACGCTAAGAAAAAGCAAACTTTTGATGCATACACGAGATTTAACATTTAACTTTCTATCCAAAAGGTCCTTATCACTTTTCGTGTATCTCCAACGGTTAGCGAGTAAAACCTAAATTTGTGCAATAAAACACGGTTAACACCGAGCGGTGCAGTATATCTCTACATACATAAAAATTAAAGTTAGTATGTTTTTTTTCGCAATTTCTACGGAAATTTGAGTTATTTACGCGTTTCAGACTGTTTTATTATGGATGGACGCGAAAATAATTTTTTGGTCTGTCTGCCTGTTTGTTTGTTTGTCTGCGGACAAGTTTGTTCCCTTATAACTCAAGAACGGCTGGCTGTATCAACGTAAAATTTGGTACAGATATCCATCAGAGGCACGACACTAATCATTGATGTAACCCTTCTCCGTGCCTCTCATAAAAGAGGGCATAACCCCTTAAAATACATGCTGAAATAGGAGTAGAAGGACGAGACAAAGATCATTTTCAGCCCCTCAATGTGAGAGACAAAACTCGGGGGCCCTAAAGAGTCCCCGAAATCCACATTTTAAGGCCCTAAAACCAACCGTTTTTGAGATATTCCCAGAAAACTAATTTCATTTAATAAACTAATGAACGAATACAAGCTGGTAACCATGGCAACAGATTCTCCGAGGTCCACCTATTGCTCTAAGACGCAATGCAATTCCATTAATAACATTGGTGTGAAAGTTTGCAAATGGCTAGAAGGTTATCACGGAACCAAATTAAGCTGTGAAATTCATCAATACGTATAATGCGCTTAAGGGGGTCAGGGGGTACACTAGAATTTTTTCACGCGATTTACACCTGCGGGAGTGGTACGGCAGGTCTATTATATTCCTATCCCTGTATTATATTAGTATTATATTATGGCGTACAACGAGGAGACAAAGCCCCTCGGTGCCAGAAACAAAACTTGGGGGCCTCGAAAACTACATTATAAGGCTCTAAAACCAACAGTATCTGAAATATTCCCAGAAAACTAATTTAATTTAATTTAACAAACTAATGAAGGAATGGAAATCGGTAACCATGACAACATTATCTCAAGGGGTGGCATCCAACTTTCCATCTATTTCTGTAAGAAGCAATGTCACTCCATTTATACCTTGCCACGGTGGGTGAGTGGATAGCGTGTCGGTCTACTAACCCCAAGATTGCAGGTTCACTCCTGGCCGTGGTAAGTAATTTCTGAAAGGCGGCAAAAATACGACTCGCATGTCATACGATGTAGGCATGTCAAAGAACCCATTTGAAATCAGTAGGCCGTGTTCATAATGGCAAAATTAATCTCTGGAGTTTCCGCCAACACAAAGTTCCTCATTTCTCTACTAGAAAGCGCTATAGTGTTCAAGGAGCTTAGATATCTACCCTCCTTTACTTTCATAGTGATTCAAGGAACAACGAAATTTCGACATGCAAGCAACCCCCTGGGTGTCAAATTACGAAGCTTGCACCCGGCACCCAAGGCCATACGATATTATTATTATTAGGCTACTCCATTTATTACATTTCTGTGAAAGTTTGCAAATGGCTATAAGGTTATCACAGAACCAACGTAGACTGTATAATTCGTCAATGCAATTAAGGGGATCAAGGGGTAACTTAGAATTTTTTTATGCAATTTCACGTGCGACATATAGTACAGAAAGTCTATTATATCCTCAATCAGCAACATCATTTTCAAAAATTCCTGAATTGAATAAGCATTTTTTGCGACTTTTATGAATGTGGGCCATTTGAGGCTAAGGAACCTGAATTTTCATGCACCACAAGCCTTTATAATAAATTTATGAAAGAGGTCTTCCTGTGTATGGGGACCTAACACAACGTAGAGGGTCAGTTTTTATGTGACGTGTATTGCGTTTCATCTACAAGGCTTTCAAATCTATTTCACGTCAGGAAGTACACGTTAGGTGAATTTAGTTTGAGAGCAGCACAATTTAACAAAACTTTTTTTTGTCGGCATACGGGTTCATCGTAAGGATGACTTTGTTTGATACTGTATGGTAGATATACCCATATTTGGATACCTGGGTGATATGTTGTAGACAATAGAATTGTCTGTCTGTCTTTCTGAGTATCTTTATTGAACCCTTCAGTATTGCAGTGTTTATAAACAAGAATCAAAATCAAGGGGTCGCGCTCAGTTCATAGTGTGATGTTTACGTTCGCCAAACAACATGCTCTACTGAGGTAAGGGTCATAGGATTAAAACTATAATTAAGAAAGGAAGTGACAAGGCGTAAAATAATAACATAATTTAATGACTATTAGTGCAAATAAAAATGAAAATAGACAACAACAAATATAAATTTCCTCCCTGAATCTTCCCATGACAGAAATATTTATCAAAAGTTGAGGAGTCAGACGGATCTCCCCCTTATAAAAAATGTGGATCCAAGCTCCACTAACTTGCATTGGATTTTATGTACGCGTAATGACTAACTACGAGGAATGAGTACTATGATGACTGTTCGTTCACATCGGGTAACAGCCACGACGCTTACGAACAATCATCTCGTAAATCAACGTTTACGGATATGGGACGCAACATTAATACAACCCTTAAAAATTAATGCTGACACACAATCTAAAAATTAATATATACATGAATCTCCCTCGAGACCCTCCTTCAATGCAATGACGCATCTGACTAATGAGCTGCCAACCCGGCCAATTGCTCAATCCACAAACAAGGAAAAGACAGCATCGCACGTGACTACACGGGTCACTAATACAGAACATAAACATGGAATTTAACCAACAACAACAAAAGCCTCACCGGCTGGGATTACTTTATATTAACAAAAATGCACGTTAAGCTAACGCTTCGGAGATTATAGTGATTCGTAGGCAACTCCCATTTATTTAAACAATTTTTACCATTGATCAGTTCTTATTCTGTATTTCAAGTAACTTTACGGAGCCAACAAGCACTCCATTAATGACCTTGATGCAATCCTTTCAGCCCGCCTTGTGAAACAACTTCCCCCTGCCACAACTCGTCACCGTCCAGCTCCAGTGTGTAAAAATAACCTGACCAGCTGCCCGGTTATCTCGTAGAATCAACAGCAACAAATCTCAACCACATAAACATATGGTAAGACCTTAATCGAAATAGCCACATATGTCCTCGCAAGGTAACCATATGGACTTGGCAACAAGCTGACAGAAATCAGTCCACGCTGAAATTCCCGCTTGTAATGACCAATAAAACACACACACACACACTGCTGGGAATGACATACCATTTTTCACACAGGTCGGTTGAACAAGATGCTCACAAACTATTTTAAAATATTAAAACCTACGAGAGAGCTGACTGCTCCTCGCCGCAAATTACATTGCTCCAACGGCAATAAACTCACTGAATCTGATCAATAATAAACATTACAAGATTATTTTACCCTCCAATCTATTGCATGATTATACTAATTCAGTCCTACTTCTGAAACACAACATATCTCCGAGAGACGCTTCTTAATCGCACTACGTAAACATATGCGAACACTGTCGTTCACATAGCCACGTTAATTAAATCAAACAAACAAGAACTTATAACTAAACAAAATTGTGCGAGCTGTTTCCATGCAAAAGGTGTGTCAGACCAAAACTAAATACACTACGTTAATCAACACAAGCAAGATATTTACAAAAAAAATATGTCCCATATACCATAAGTTAATTTATCAGATAATAAGAATATTATTCATGTACTCATCCTCTGCCAGTCACCGTCAACGAACATCTGCAGCCATTTCCCTACAATGCTACTTAGCTCGTCTCCCACATCTCGATGGAGTGTTGACAGTTCCAAACTTCTTCCATGATAGGCGATGTCATCTCTCGTGCTGATGTAAAAAGTTATAGATTATTACTCACTCGATATCTGACTACTAAATTCGCCATTTCAGGTACTTATTTCCCCAGAACAGTCTGTTGGCGAATTGTCGATGATACTGTCCCTACAAAATAGTACTATGACTATCTATCACTGAATTTAACACATTTATAAAAATCTGTGTCCTCATGACACGCAAAGTACAGTAATAACCTGTGTCTTCCGACACACACAATGTAATCAACCTGTGTCCTCGACACACCAAATATAATAGCCTACGTCCTCCGACGCACAAAAGTAATAGCCCTACGTCCTCAGACGTACAAAGTAATAAGCAATCTATGACCTCCGACACACAAAAGTAATAAGCCTACGTCCTCCGACGCACAAAAGTAATCAGCAATGTCTTGGCTCTTCATGCCACTTATAAATGAACTGGCCCTAGGTATCGATAGAGGGGGAAATTATATAAAAATTTCTCAAAATAATAGTGGTACAGAAATGAAACAAATATCACTGAACTCGTATAATTGCGCAGGTCAAGAATATGCCCATTAATCCTAGATTCGATCGTAGAGATGTTGTCTAGCCGATCTCTCGCGTTAATGCTAGCTGTCGCTTGCCCAAGCTAGACTTGGCGCGTTCGTAAGCATTCATCTCTCATTGGCTCCACTTTTTCAATAACTTGGCGGTTTTTATCAGACCTCGGCTTCGTGGGAGTGCCCTGTATTCTCATCAGCCACTCACGTTACTGCATTATATTTTTTCTAGGCGCGAATAGTGCAATGCACATACCATAAGCGTGTCTCACCACGCGTCCCTTCTATTTTGAGGTAGCCACCACCTCTCCTTCTGAAACATAGCTAGGGTCTTTCTTTTCACAATGCTAAAGTATTTAGCCTTTTGTCAAACTGCTGCAGGTATGTCCCCGCTGTCTCCAACAAATGCTTGAAGTTTCCTCATCTTCGTCTGGCTATATCATGACGCTGGTGAAAATATTAATTAATTGAAGAAATAAAACATCGAATCATTTATCCATCAGAGGATAAAGGGTTCATTATGTACGCATATAAATCGTGTTAGGATGCTTGGTGCATCGTAAAAGTAGGTATGGTAAACATGAGTCAATACACTAATCATTTATAAAACTCCTCACCGTACTTTTCATACAGTAGAAGGGTGGATATAGGGAAAAACTTCTCACAATACATGCTAAAATAGGCGAAATATAAAAATTATCCTAGAAGGTCGATCAAAGCATATGTTGCGCTTCTCATTGTGAGACCCACAATTCGCGAGTCTCTAAGGGGTCTCCGAAAATCACATTTTAAGGCCCTTAAATTAACAGTGTGTGTGATATTCCCAGAAAACTAACTTCGTTCTGATAAACTCATGAAGGAATGACAAACCGCTAACCATTGCAACAGTAGCTCAATTGATAATGTCTGGTGTTAATATATAACACCGTTCGAAGAACGGGTACTTCTGCTAGTAGTATATATATATTTTTAAGGGTTTGTTCAGCGTAAGCTTAAAAAGCACACGAACGCCAGCTTTTCTTTCGACTTTTTCACTGAAATCGTTATTGCTTGGGTTCCTTTGATCGTAAATAAATTATTTTCTACAGAAGCCTTACTCGAGATATCATTTACAGAATGGTGAAAATCGCATCAAAATCCCTACAGTGCTTCTTGAGATTACCTGTGACATCCAAGAATCGGGGACTTGGTTTTATACTAAGTAGAGATACATGCAGGCTCTGTAGATCCTATTTATACAAAGAATACAGTGCCGTACCGTAAAGTCGGGAGAGATAACGCACTGCTTCTAAACGTTTTTGGAGACTACACCTCACCAATAAGATGACGTTAGTTAGTTAGTTATTGTTGTTTGAAGGGGCGGAACTACGAGGTCATCTGCCTCTAAGATGACATTCATGCAAACTTTCTGGACACACTATTTATGAATAAAAACGTACAGTTTTTTACACCTTTGCTCCTGATGTAAGAAATATACATGTTGAAAGATGTTTTTTTCTTCATCTCTCCCACAGGGGTGGGTTAAATGATGCAATTGTGAGGAAGAGATCATTATTGTGAAAAAACTCGATGAGACTCTACTTTCTCAACAAAAAGCGTGTTTTTCAACTGAAGTGTTTTTTCCTTCTTCTTTTGAATTCGCCTACGTGATGAACACATTTCGACCACCTCGTGGTGTAGTCGCTAGCTTTCTTGGTTGTCGTCCCGGTGGTCCAGGTTCCATTTCCGGCTCCGTCGGGGGTCTTATAAACTGACGTGAGGGCAATTGAGTAGCTGTCAGACAGTGAGGTAGCGCCCCGGTCTCTGAAAGCAAGATAAGTGGCTGCAGGGACCCGACGTGCTGACCACAAGTCTACTATCCCCAACCAGTGGGAATGATTGCGCACCCACATAGTCCCTCGGAATATGGCTAATGTCATTCGAAACTGAACTGGTGAAGGGAGAACTTACCTAATATAATGCTAAAGATGGCTACATGAACGTGCAAAAGAAACACTTCTCGGCGCTACAGTGACCTTGGTCTCTCCAACAATCGTTGCCCAATACTGACGATCTTCTGCACGCTTCCTCCACTTCTTACTCCCAACACGCGTAAGTCGTCCTCCACGTCATCCAACCATCCCATCGTCTTCTAGGTCTTCCTTAGCATCTTCTTCCACCTGGATTTCCTCTATAGGACCTTTTAACCACTCCATCACCTGTCGTTCTCTCCATATCCCCCAGTCACCTTAGTCTTTTACTCTTTATTTTTGAAACTATATCAGGATGACTCTATAGTTCCTCCAATTCCTTGTTTTCTCGTATTATCCATCTTCCTGCCTCATTCACTGCTCCATAAATCTTCCCCTATTGAATTAAAAACAGATAACATACACTAATACATCCATCACAATTAACACCGGTTATCAGACAGATTCTACACACACCCAAGGTACACGAGGCTACATGACCGCGTTGTCGCAGCACCCAAACTGAGGATCCAACCAAAGTTAAAGAAACCTTCAAACAATTAAAATGATTCAAACATTTAGGAGCTAGGAAATGCTAGGAGAAACTGCAGGACTTTATGTTAAAACAAGGGTATGAAATCTAATATGAACTTTGGGAGGCCACGTAAAAAGTTAGTTGAAAGGAAGCACAGACTGGGGTATACATATCTCCCTATGATACATCTTTCCTTTGTGTAAGAGACACGAACCTACACTTTGTCCACAGCACGAGATTTGAACTCGAGGTGCAGCGGTCAAAGGCTGACGTCCATTCTTATGAGCCACAAAGGAGAATTTAACCGCTGTCATTAAACACGTAGGAGGACAGGACTGGACAAAGGTGCTCACAACTTGTGGGACGTGGATTGGCGACTATATGATTGTGATGATGATGATGATGATGATGATGATGATGAGTCGCCTCCGTGGTGTAGTGGTAAGCATGCTTAGCTGCCACCCCGGAGGTCCGCGGTTCGATTCCCGGCTCTGCCACGAAATTTGATAAGTGGTATGAGGAATGGAACGGGGTCTACTCAGCCTCTGGTGGACCAAATGAGTAGAGGGGGTTAGATTCCCACCTCAGCCATCCTCGAAGTGGTTTTTCACGTCGTCTTCGGGCAAATGCCGCGATGGAACCTAACGTAAGGCCACAGCCGCCTCCTTCCCTCTTCGTTGTTTATCCGTCCCACTCTTCCCATCCCCCTCATAAAGCCACCGTTCGCTTTTCAGGTGAGGCCGCGTGGGTGAAATGCTAGTCATACTCCCCAGTTGCATCCCCGACTCAGTCTCAAGCTCCAGGACACTGCCCTAGTGGCGGTAGAGGTGGGTTCCCTCGCTTAGATCGAGGTAAAAATCAACTCTGGAGGGTAAAACGATAACGAAACAAGTAGTTCCGTGAAGAACTAAATAGTCTATTTTCATATATCCTACTAATATTAATTGCCTCTACCAACATACAAATTGTCAGTTTGATTGCTGTAATAGATTCGTAGATATTGAGAACCGTCTAAATATTTTGGATGGTCACCATGTTGGATTTTTATATTATAGGCCTTATAATTATGCACTATTACATGAAGATTATTGTGTAGCTGTTTTATTCAATCTTCAATCGCATGATTAGAACACAAGAAATAAAAACTTAATTTTCGAAATTCTTACAGCCGCCATCTTGAGGTTACGTAAACAATTGAACTAAATTAGATACCAGTACATTACAATGTGTATAAATATTTGCTGTACCAAGTTTAATTGCTTTTGGATCCTTAAATTGCGAGAAAAGTCTATTTAAAACTTTCAACTTCGCTTGGACGCCATATTCGTTTTTTAGTTAACCGGTTTTTGAAAGTCTCATAGATGCAATTCCAGTAGTGCCCTTTCTCTTCGTACAAAATTTCGTGGTGATACCGGTAATAGTTTCAGAGATATAGAATGCCGGTGAAATATTTCGCACAGCCACCATCTTGAGGTTATGTAAACAATTGAACGAAGTTAGATGTCGGTGCATTACAATGTGTATAAACATATACTGTGCAAAGTTTCATTGCGTTTGGTGGGTTAAATCGCGAGAAACGTCTATTTAAAAGTCACAAATTCGCTTGGCCGCCATGTTGGTTTTGTAGTTACCAGGTTTTCAAAAGTCACATAGGTGAACTTCTAGTTGTCCCCTTTATCACCATACAAAATTCCAGGGTGATATCGGTAATAGTTTCGGAGATATTGAATGCTGGTGAAATATTTCGCACAGCCGTCATGTTGGATTGGTGAGACGTAACAAAATTTGAAGGGCACGGTCGGGGTCGCCCAGAATAGTGCTCTGAACTTACCGAGTTTCATTGAAATTGCTCCAGCCGTTTAGAAGTTATTATGGGGACACACACCATCAGACACACACACGCACAAGGACAAAAGGTGATCTTATAAGCCTCTTTTTCAAAATAGGCTAAAAATGATGATGATGATAGTAGTTTTAGGAGGCGTGGTTGCGCAGTGCTCAAGCTGCTTGCCTCTAACCAAGGCGTCTACCTCGTTGCCAAGGGGCTAGCACTCTTTACTGTCACCGCGAAGACTCAGGTTCGATTCCCGGTCTGAGGGCTGAGGGCTGGAACGGTGCACACTCAGCCTCGTGAGGCAAAAGTTAGAAGAGGTGGGTCCGATTCCCACCTCAGTCATCTTGTAGTTTATTTTTCGTGGGTTCCCACTTCTACTCCAGGTAAATGCCGGGATGGTTCCTAACTTTAGGCCACGGCCGCCTCCTTCCCAATTCACATCTGATTTACAAATGCACACACTAATACAGCCATCACAATTACACAGGTTATCAGACTAATTCCACACCCACCCAAGTAGTCTACATGGGGCTATCTGACCACGATGTCGCAAAGCCTCTAAATCAATTAACAACAACATTATTTCCGGCTCATGCATGTGAGATTTTTAAAGTGAAATGACACGCCCAGTGGTTCATATTCCTTGTAAAAATGAGGTCACGTGGCTCATGATCAACAGATTAACGGTCACATAAAACTACAAGCTTCCTTTTACAATTGAAGTTTTAAGGGGCCTAACATCGAGGTTATCGGCCAATAATTGTTTGGATGAAAACGATTCATGATGACGAAATGAGACTAGAACTAAAACTCCCCCCGTCGGCTCACATCTGGTGGGACGTGGGTTGGCGACCACGGGACCCCAGCTGGGTCCGGCATTGCTTCCACTTACTTGTGCCAGGATCCTCTCCGTCTTCTTTCCTGTGACCTCTCTTGGTCAACTCTTGTTTTCTTCTGACCCCAACGTTATTAGAGTACATTTTGTGAGTCCTTTCAATCTGTGTTCCTTTTTGTAAGTATTTTCAGTCCAGCTTAATTTTCTTTATGGTTTCCATTTCATTGTCATTTTCGCTATCACCCAGACAATTAGGGGCCGATAACCTATATGTTAGGCCCCTTAAAACAACAATTATCATCATCACAACTTAAACTAACTTTGCATCTACCGTAAGTACTAGAAGAAGAAACGCACAGGAGAAGGGAAATAAAAAAACGGAAAATAAACTAGCTCAAACCTCGTAAAATGAGGATTGAGGAACTTGGAATGAAGTAGAGCCATGAAAGGCAGATGGGAAAGGGAAAAAGGAGAGGGTCCGCCCCAAAGGCAATGGAAAAGGGGAAAAACTGACCCAGGGAATGGCGCGTGGAAATGGAAGGCTGGCGGTTACCTGGTCGCTTCGACAAGGCAACATGAGGATGGCTGCCCCTTCCATTTCCACGCGCTGACTTCCTGTTCCGCGTCTTTACAATCGATTTAAATAGATGCTTAATGTTAATTTTAGCAGAGTTTTTTAACCACCATCGTATAGAGCGGGGGGTTTAAACCTTTGTGAGATTGTGAGCACCACCCTCAAGTCATACTAAGTATTCGAGCCCCATTAAATCGAATATAATAATACTACTACTAATAATAATAATCTATATTATAATACGATAAGGTGTATGTTTCACAAAACTGAAGCTCCTAAACCAGAGGGCGTTAGAAGGTGTGGTTTGTACCAAAATCTCCCAAATCGTCTCAATAGTGCAGAAAAAAATCTTGCATTTCTTGATAAATCACCGTAAATATATTTATTTGTTTATAAAGTGCTTCTAAACAAATAAACAAGACGATAGCACTAGAGCTGGGCGGGTAGTCTGTACACGTGGGGTACACAGAACCCATTATGCGAGATTTCTCGCACCGGTCCACTAGTATAATCTATTATATAAGTTGTAATAACTATTTTCAGTTGTACAAAAAATATAAGAACAGTTTTCTTACATTTACGACTGTTTTAATCGCTAAAATAATGTGAGTTTTTTCTGTTTAACATTTGTATAGCGTATTGCACGTAGCACGATCACGAAGGCATTTTACTATCATCAGTTCTCAATTCCAGGCGAATGCAGGGACGGTGCCTTTTATAAACCGTGGCCGAATTACTTCCAATCCCTGTTCCTAATTATCCTTGGCGGAAAAGACACTCAAGAAGAGTCGACCCCGTAAAATAAATGCTTTACAGTAAAAATATTTTTTAATTATTTACGATCCGGATAAACCGGAGATTCGAATTAATGAGGGATAAATGAGGTTCTTGTGTACTATTATTCCGGTTTGTGCAACAGAATTTGAATTGAAGAATGATTTTCAGGGGATCTAGTGCTCGTGAGCACTTTTTGGCTCGTACGACGAGAGCACAAAATTATATTTAAAGAACATCGTGGTGCCCGCGAGCACCAGGTGGAAAACGCCAGGTATAATCTTCCAAGAGTAGTCTATCCTCTGTCAATTACAATATGATTTGGGGGAGGGGGGGGGGGGGGAGAGACATTACCAGAGATGTCTTGTGCTCTAGAGGCAGAGTGTATATGAGTCGTCCAGTTGCAAAACTCGTTTAATCCACTTGTGAAGAAGGATCATGTCATAACATTATTTATTTATTTTTTTAGTTTATTTTTATATTTTGTTTAAATTTTATTTTATTTTGTTTTGTTTGTTTTTGATTTTGTTTTGTTTATTTTGTTTTGTTTTATTATATTTCGTTTTATTTTCTTATAAATTGTTTTGTTTAATGTTTTTTTTATTTATTTCTTATATTTTAATTTAATTTTGTTTTATTTTCATTTGGTATTGTTTATTTTGTTTTATTTTATTTTACTTTGTTATGTATTATTTTGATTTTCCAGAAAACAAACACAAAACAAAAAAACATGAAGCAAAAAAGCAAAATTCAAAAACAAAAGCAAAAGCAGAAACAAAAATCAAGAAACAAAAATCAAAATCAGAAAACAAACACAAAACAAAAACTAAGAAAGAAAAGCAAAAAGTAAAATTCAAAAGCAAAATTACAAAGCAAACAAAAAACCAAAAACACAAAGCAAAAAGTAGAAAACATCAAACACAAAAGATACGTGAAGCAAAGTCCAGAGAAACGTTTCTCATGAAAATGATTCTTATTCACAAGTGGATTAAACGAGTTTTGCAACTGGACGACTCATATTCTATTCCAATGGAAGTAAAGAAAATAATATAAATACATGGCAAAATGAGAGACTGACATTGTTAATGTGAGAAATATAAAGTGGAGAATGAGGGATGTAGAGATTATCGTTGTTATTTTCTCATTTATTTGGTGACAACTCCCGGGCCGTAATGCACCAAATCCTGTTTACTTAGCCTGACTATGGACAGAGTACATGAATAGTTAACAGGGTATTAGAACTGGGCTAAGACGTGCTGACACATTAAGTAACTCCCTTCGTCTTGCTGACGGCTGTGACAATGTACCAGTGAAATATGCACGCCCTTTCGCTCTGCCGCTGCGTTAATAATGTACAGCGCCTAAGCCAAGTAACTCGGTAAATTCCTGTATTAATCTGTTATGGAACATGTTCGTCTGTGGCACGGTCTTCTTTAACATGGTACTTTCGTGTCGAGCTACTAAATCTGACGAGATCTATAATACGGCCGTCTCTCAGAGCGGGCTAGGCTCATAGGCGATACAGTATAAGAATTGGTTAGACCTAGCGTTCTCAACCTTTCTGAGACGGTTGGTTCCTTAGTTTAGGGGCTGCGACAACGCGGTGATGTAGCCCCGTGTGCTTTGGGTATGTGCAGAATCTGTCTGATAACCGGTGTTAATTGTGATGGCTGTATTAGTGTGTGTTATCTGTTAGGTAGATTTCATTAGAAAGCTAACTATTGCAATGGGTACCATGTTTCGACTTCCGGAAAATTTCGACATATCTTCGCGTTTCACATCCCCCAGACCCTAAAACTACCGTCAGTTCAAAAGTTTATATATATATATATATATATATATATATATATATATATATATATATATATATATCAGTTTCTTGTGGACACGATAACTGCCGTAATTTTTCACCAATCACTTTGAATTTTTTTTACCGAATATGTATACCTATAAAATCTCGGTCGAGTTCGTTACTGGGCTAAATCGGTCGAAAGGGCTGAAAATGGGGGGCTTTTTTTTTTCGAAAAAGTGAAATATTGCTATAACTCTCTTAATATGTGAAATATCGAATCCGTTCGAAGTTCATACTATGTGTCGGATAAAGCCCAAAAATTTATGTTTGAAGAGCTTTTTATAGCACCAACCATTGACCAAAGGGGTGGGAAAAAGTGGGTTTTTCGGGAAACATTAATTATGTCTCTCTTAATAGGCACAATATCAAAACCGTACAAAATGGACAATATTCCCCTAATAATTACCTAAAACTTTTGCCTGAAAGAATTTTTGATATGACCCACCATTACGCCAAGGGATGAGAAAAATGATTTCGGAATTATAAGAAAATGTCAAGAGCTATCAGAGGTTGCCATGGCAACACTACTAAATTGATGAGAGATGAGCCAAGCACGAGATCAGATTAAGATTTCCATCTGACTAAGTGTGAAGCGGCTTCGGTGACGTAACTGGTAGCATGCTGAACTTCTATGCCCAAGGTCGCGGGTTCATAGCCGGCCTTAGTCGTCGGATTTTCTAAGAGCGCTAAAAATCCCTCAGTATCCTTTCCTTTGGAGGAGAAGTTCCAACGTTCGTTGCGAGTTGCTGGTTGCGGTGGCATCTAGTAGCCAATTTCACAGCTAGGTGTCGTTGACGGTAGTATCTGGTAGCAACATTAGGAACTACTGCTTGAAATTGACCGTCTGCAGTCCTTACCTGAATTACAGACTAATACAGCCATCACAATTCACACCGTTTATCAGACAGATTCTACACTCACCCAAAGTACACGGGGTTACATGACCGCGTTGTCGCAGCCCCTAAGCTGAGGAACCAACCAAAATCTCTGCGGGAGATATAATTTTGCGTGAAGAAATAACAGACCGTTACATAGTTACTCATCAGTGTAGAAACATTGCATAAGGACAGTGTGACCACAAGTATAAAAATGGACCCCAAATGACAAGAAGGTTACCGTCCCCATAAGACAATAAAATATTTAAAATATGCATAAAATGACGAAAAACAAAGTTAATTAAGCTCCAATTATAAAATACTTTCTCGCAATAAATGAGGTCTGATCCTTCTACGAAAACCTGCATATTCTCCCTATTTTCACATATCCCCAAGTTTGTCCGGTGAAATCTACCTCCGCCTTCCGGCGTGCCGAGAGGACTTTTTAAATTCAAGTAAGGACTGCAGGCAATAATTTCAATTTGCTACCAAATGCTACCGTCCACGACAACTAGCTCGCGGACTTGGCTACTAGATGTCAACGCAGTCAGCGCCTGGCGACAAACTTTGGAACTAATAGAGCGTTATCAATTCTAACCTACAAAGTTTGGATTCACACAATTGTAGTTAATGGAAGGTTCTTTTTCATGCCATAAATCAATTACATGGGACCGCTGGCTTTACTTCCCCTCCGAAGGAATTTCTAAGATTGAGAGCACCACTTTTATTCCACAACAAGTACCCCAGCACCATTAGATCGATACAACAATAATGGTCTAATAATAATAATAATAATAATAATAATAATAATAATAATAATTGATAATAATAATACTAATAATAATAATAATAATTGATAATAATAATACTAATAATAATAATAATAATAATAATTATTATTATTATTATTATTATTATTTTAAGGAGGTTCGTAAAGATCTAGATAGGTCCAACATTCAGGAAGTTCAGATGTTAGGTAGGATATATTTTGGAAAAGGAAGCTTGTAGATTTACGTCACCGTAAATCTGGCGATTATGAGCTACGGAATCTCCTTTTTACGTGCAATCCGAACCACAGAACATTGCATTTCACTTCGAAAATCTCATATGCATTGACTGGGAATCAATCCCGGTCTACCTTGGTGAGAGGCTAACGGCTTCACAGCTGCGCCACCACGCCCCTATGCAGGATACATTTCGGTCCATTATTCAAAATTTGGAAGGGCTCCAAGACGAAAGAACTGCGAAGACTGAAAGAACCTGGACGGACGAACAGAAGCAGCAACACAGCGTTCATATGAAGGAATACTGGAGGAAGAGGTATCTTAAGACGAAGAAGAAATGAAATGGTAGCGTGAACCTCAGTGGTCTATTCGCAAATTTAAAATAATAATGATAATGATAATAATAATAATAATATTAATAATAATAATAATAATAATATTGAAACAAGCATACACCTCTATTTCCCATTGCTATCTCTCTCTCCCTATGAAGTGCTGAAAAAGCAAATGATTTGCCGCTCACCAGGCATGCTGTAACTGCTTGCATGGCTCAAGCAGATGAGATACATTTACATGTGGATAGTCGAGTCAAATCAGTATATTTCGTGTTACTCATAAAACAGGGATGCCCAATTATTTCTACTGTAAATTTAAAAAATACTATTCCGCAAAATAATAAAATTGCTGACTGTGAAAGCTTGTAATGAAAATTTGAATTGAAGAAAGGATCTCAGGAGAGCTTGTGCTCGCGAGCACTTTTTGGCTCGTATGACGAGAGCAGTAAAAGCACCAGTTTGAGAACGCCTGGACTATAAAAGAATAACAGACTAGAAAGCAACATTTTATCAGTTTTAGGGTTTTTAATTGTTTTCAAAGTGCGAGTTATGATAATCCTTTTCGAGGAAAACTTTTATGTGTGTTATAAAACAATGATTGTTTTCGTTTCATGGTATTTGACGTCTAGTAGCCTATGAAAATTTAGACAAGGGAGATTTTTAGGAGTCAGTAACATAATATGACAAGTAGGGCTCGGATCATTAAGACCTAAAAGTAGCTCAAATATGCAAGCGAATATGACATTAAAAATGACAAAATAAGAGTCAAAAATGAAGAAATATGACCTGAAAATGACCGATTTAAATATGGCCCCATAAATCCAAGCGACAATCCCTTCGAAATTAAATTGTTAACTAAATTCTTGGACACGTTACAAATCTAAGTCTGTAACATCGACGCTATTCCCACCTAGCTGTTATGTCTTGAAGCGATCTTAGTAAACAGAAATGTCGTAAATGTAAAGCGCCCGCTAAGAGAATGTTATCTCGGCAAAAGGAACACGAACCAAACAATACTGGGATCGGAGATTGTTACTACGATGAAAAAGATGCCGTTGGATTGAGCTACAATCTTTTGATATTATTCTAAATTGAATTTGTAATATTTACCCAAAAGCGGACACGTAATTTTCACTCGTATTTGTACCTTGGCGAGCAACCTTTTAAGATGTGTTAATTTTTTGGAACAATTCACGTACGTATTGAAAACTCATATCAACTGCCGTCGAGATCTTCACTGGAAGCAAGCTAAGTCATTAGACTATTTTGAAGTTGCTGTTTCGGCTTATTAATGAGTGTGAGAAAGATGACCTTTCAATATACTGTAGCATGTCCTCCAACTTTTAGTGATATGTGTGCCTTTATCCTGTCATGATGTAAAAATAAGTTGGAGATCTTTCGTTTTTGAGGTTAAACTAGTAACTTACTTTGGTCCTTTTAGTGAGGAATCGTGTTTTTTAAGGGGTTAAATGTCTTAAGGGTTTCTTGTTTTTGTTATTGTTTCTATTCTTCTGTTTTTACTTTTCTGTACGTGTTTTATTTGCGTGTGTTTGTCATGAAACGTAATTATAGTTATGAGAAGTGTTTCTTACTAACTCCCAATTCCTTGCGAGGATATGGGTCCTTTCAGGGGTCTTTAGGGGTTGGTTATCTTGGCATTAAAGTTACGTGAGATTTACAACACGTGGTAGGCGTGTCGTTCAATGCCTTCGAACGGCTCATGTCTTAAATTTCCTTAAGGGTCGGAACGCTCGCCCATTTGTTTATGTTTAAGGGTTGATTTGTAATGCTATGTCTGTCATTTAACCCTTAAAAACATGATTCCTCACTACGTATGACTATTATTTAAAAGAACAAGGACCAAGGTAAGTTACAAGTTTAACCTCAAAAACGAAAGATCTCCAACCTAGTTTTACATCATGACAGGATAAAGGCACACGTATCACTAAAAGTTGGAGGGCATGCATGCTATATTGAAAGGCCATCTTTATCACACTAATTAAGAAGACGAAGCAGCAACTTCAAAATAATCAAATGACTTAGCTTGCTTCCAGTGAAGATCTCGACGGAAGTTGACATCAGTTTTCAATACGTACGTGAACTGATCCAAAAAATTAACACATCTTAAAAGGTTACTCGCCAAGGTACAAATACGAGTGAGAATTACGTGTCCACTTTTGGATAAATATTACAAATACAATTTAGAATAATACTAGCAGGAGTACCCCTTCTTCGAACGGTCTTCGGTATTAATGACCAGAGCTACTGTTGCAATGGTTAGGGGCTTGGAACCTGTTTGTCGACAAAGAAAAATGATTAGTTAAAATATGCTCTCAAACTAAATTTACCTAACGTGCACTTCCAGGCGTGAAAATAAAATTGAAAACATCGTAGACGAAACGGAATACACGTCACATAAAATCTGACACTCACCGTTATGTCAAATACACAGGAAGACGTATTTAATAAATTATAAAGGCTTGTGGTGCATGAAAATTCAGGTTTTTTAGCCTCTAATGGCCCAAATTCCTAAATGCCATAAAAATACAATTTCAATTCAGGAATTTTTGAAAATAATGTTGCTGTTTGGAGATATAATAGACCTTCTGTACGACATATCGCACGGGCAAATTGCGTGAAAAATTATTAGGGTACTCCTTGACCCCTTAAGCGCGTTGTATATATTGATGAATTTTACAACTTAATTTGGTTCCGTGATAACCTTATAGCAATTTGCAAACATTCACAGTATTGTAATAATTGGAACTGCATTGCGTCTTACAGAAATAAATGGACCTCTGAGATTCAGTTGTCATGGTTACCGGCTTTCATACTTTCATTAGGTTATTAAATGAAATTAGTGTTCTGGGAATATCTCAAAAACTGTTGGTTTTAGGGCATTAAAATGTGGTTTTCGGGCTTCGTTTCTCACATTGAGGGGCTGAAAATGAGCTTTGTCTCACCCTTCTATGCCTATTTCAGCATGTATTTTAAGGGGATAGGCCCCATTTTATGAGAGGTACGGGGAAGAGTTACATCAATGAACAGTGTCGTGCCTCTGATGGATATCTGTAGCAAATATTACGTTGATCCACCCAGCGATGCTCGAGTTACAAGGGAACACAAAATTGTCCACAGACAAACGTACAGACAAAAAATTCATTTTCGCGCGCATCCGTTATAAAACATTCTGAAACGCGTTAATAACGCAAATTTCCGTAGAAATTCAGAAAAAAACAGACAAACTTTCATTTTTATATATATAGGGATCATGGGACCGCCGGCTTAACTTCTCCTCCGAAGGATGGCATACTGATGGATTTTAACGCTCTTAAAAAGTCCGACGACTTCGGTCGGGTTTGAACCCGCCAACTTGGGCACATTAGTTCAGCATGCTACCGACTACGCCACCGAAGCCACTACTTTCATGGGGTCTCCTTTTACCACTGCTAATAAGCCACCTATCGATGGGTAATGGTGTTACTTGTATCAGTTTATTGTCAATCGGGCTGAATCCACTGAACACGCACTAGAATTCTCCTGTTCACTCACTGTCTTTGAACTGACTGCAAAGGCCTGGCTGGATTCAAGTCGACAATGGCAGAAATAGAAGAATCTATTCTTGTAAGGAAGTGGTGGTCACATTCTCAAGCGGCTTATTGCAATAGTGGTTAAGTGTTTGGTAAGGTAATATCGCGAGTTTATTAGTCTTGAATGGTTGTGGGAGCATCCTACCTATGACAGGCTCATGGATATGAGGATAGCGATATTTGTTACAGAATATGAAATATAAATATTTCAATCAGAGTCGGCGCCCCCCCCCCCCTCCCCCTTTTCTCACTCTCTGCGCCCCCACTTTGAGGACATTTGATGTAGTGGGAGATGGTTGTACGAAAATCGCGCCCAGGGAAAATAGCGGTCACTGAGAAATGTGCGTAAATCGCGCCCAGTCTAGAAATTGCCCTCGTGACAATACTGTTCTACATACAAAACAAACCTAACCTGGGGATTACGCCCCAGACCCCCTTGCTTGTAGTACAATCAGTAATTTTCGTCCAGACAGTCATCTATCCAAGTAGCGACCAATGGTTTCGTCCAGACAGTCGTCGAACCAAGTAGCGACCAATGGTTTCGTCCAGACCAATGGTTTCGTCCTGACAGTCGTCTAACCAAGTAACGACCAATGGTTTCGTCCAGGCAGTCGCCTAACCAAGTAACGACGAATGGTTTCGTCCAGACAGTCGTCCAAACAAGTAGCGACCAATGGTTTCGTCCGCATCAGCCATGAATGCTCCAGTTAGAGACCGTGCTGGGTGCGATATACAGGACACCGTGGGAGATAACCCAGTGACAAGCACTGACCACCCTTGCCCAAAATCGACGAGTGCCTTACATAGGCGCCCACAGGATTTCTTCCAGGGAGGGGCCAAGTAATATTTATCATTTCATTGCCTACCTGTCTCTAGGTGATGATGAGACGTGCTTCCCCACCGAAATTTTCAGTTTCATTTCTTTCTTGTTTCGTGATATTCTTATTTGGCTGCTTTGAAACCGTTGGGTACATTATCTTTTTGGCATGAATGGGAGGAATGGATTTTTTTTTTTAAGAGTTTTTGCCCATAGAAGTCACTTTTCTTTATGAATCATCGTCATGATGTTAATTTCTTAAAGTCCGGTAAAAAGTAGTTGTTTCACCATGTATCGACAAAAATAAAAATCAAGAGGTTCTGGTAATTGGGAAAAAATAAAGATCCAAAAGCTGAAATCAAATTAACGTGGTCCACAGTCGGCCTAAACGACAGAAGAAGAAGAAAATGGTAATGTTAATCCAGTTCGCCGATTTTCTAATTAACTAGAGATATTTTCAAATAATTCCAAATTACTAAAAACTGTAGAATTATTCCTACATCTAAATCAGTTAACTATCAGTAACTTCAATTTATGAAATGAACTGGTGTGACAATGGAATCGAAATGTTCTCAGGATACCAGGGGGGGGGGGGGCACGGTTCCCCCCTTTCCCACCCGCGGGCGCCCACGTTGCCTTACAGTAGTCTGTCCTGGGTCAGTTAAACCTCAAGCTTAATGGTAATGTCATATATCAATACGATAATCCTGCCTCGTGCGATTACCAGCATAGTGTATCCTGGCATACTGTATTCACATTCGATATTGCTGATGTCCAATCCCGGTACCCTTGGCTATGCGCCAGTACCCTTGCTCTTTTTTCAGAGAAGAGTTCCGGTCGGTTCCGATGGATGCTGTGTGACGTAGTGTGAGGGGGAGGGGTGAAAGGTCAGGATCAATATCCTAAATTGCTGTTCGTCCTCCCCCTCCATCTTCACTTCACCTGCCTGGGAACTACCGACCAGCTGAGAGGATCGATTCAATGGGAAGTGGGTCAACGGGCGCCAGCAGAGCTCTGGCGGCGGGAAGCGGCAACTCACTCACTAGTGTTGTGCGCCTACCACACTCCAGCCAGTCAGCAGCAGCGCACCGAGTACAAGAAACAGCTGAGCGAACCAACCGCTAGCGGCAACAACACTGGCAGAGCTCAGCAGCACAGGTGAGCGCATTTCCTCTATCATAACTTATTAATGTGACAGTGACATGCTAATGTTCCTACTTCAGGAGAATATACAGATATTATTGTATTTGGAATAATCAAAACATCGTTTTTGGACGTTGACATTGCTTGTTTGGAACTGTCATTTCTTAATGAACGCTATCTTCAATATTTATGAATAAAACATGAACACTACTAATGAAAACCAACGCATAGAAAACATAAGTCATATCAACCATAGAGTATAGCACAACAGTTATTAGTCAAGGAACATCAACATTTTTCATATCGCATCAAAAATTTGCATTGGAGCAGAGGATTATTGCAATAAGCATTCCAACCCATGCTTCACTCAGCAAAGAGTTTTTCATCTCATGGAAAGACCGTATCAAGATTTTTTAAGAACAATTTTTTGTCTATTTATGGGAATACAAACACAATTTTCTTTTTTAGATTTATGTCATTTTACACAAAATTATTTTATATTATCAAATAAAAGCCCACATTTGTGACAGATCTGTTATTCTAATTTTTTAATAAAAATATTTTAATAGGAAAGACAAAGTTTAAATATTGTTTTTCAAAAGATTTGCTCGCAATTTTTCCATTAGTTTTTTCTTTTCTTTTTCGAAAAACTGAAGAAGATCATAATGAGGCCGATACTGGTAGTTAATTAATACATATTAATTTAATTTTTTTATTGATTAAGCCGTATTAGATTTATTAAATTCATGTGGGCATTTCTTTTTAGAATTATTGTCAATAAGGAAATAAAGACATGTTTACGTATTTTTGAATAATGTAAGAATCTTAAAGTGAATTACTTTATAAATTAATACATTTTAAACAAAAATATAATTTTCCTCATACGATTATTAGCTCCTTTTAAATGCTATTGCAGGGTCGATAACCTAGATTAAACAATATCATCATCAATTGTTATTGGGGTCATTAAAATACTTTTCGGTTACTACCGTATTAGTTGTGTATATATGTTTATCATATTGATTTGGTAAGATTGATCCGTATTGACCATCGGTAATTATTTATATAATTTAATTCACCTTGTCAACACTATATATATTAAGTTTATTATTATTATTATTATTATTAGTAGTAGTAGTAGTATTATTCTTTCTTCGATTCGGCCAACTAGGGACCACGTCAGTTCAACTGTCTCTCTCCATGCTTTGAACAGTTGAAAAACTGTAGATTGGGGTCAGTGATATTTCGCACTGACCAAAATACTACCAAGGTTGTGAGCCTTGGAGGGCCTCATGATGTCTTCCGGCTCCTCCTACTCGAAAAAGGTATGGTTGTCCCGCCAATACTCGGGTGGCTGATTGCAGTGGTCACCCACTGGGCGATTGGATCGCCACATTATTATTATTATTATTATTATTATTTTAACGAACATGTTTCGATATTTAATGATATCTTCTTAAGCGTTTGACATTGCTAAAATAAAATGGATATCCGTACAATTATTTATAAAAATAAATATAAATAAACAGCATCTTCAACGTGTTTATGATAAATAAAGTATGTATCTGGAACTTTTTTTAAAATCAAATTATTGTAAAAAAAATATCCATTTTAAGTTTGTAATGTTGAACGCTGAAGAAGATATCAGTGAATATCGAAACATGTAGGCTATGTTTAAATAATAATGATGCTAATATTGAATATCATATACCAGGTGAATCAGCTGCCCCTAATAATATTGTTTTCTGCAGCCCAACTAACGCGTGTTGTCAGGAAGGTCGGTTTTCTCTGCTGCATCCCGTTTGGTTCTAATGCACTGCAAGCATATCCCGCAAGCGATGCTGAACATTATTATTTTCCCCTCGTATTAGCCTGTAGTCATATCAAGGGAAACTTAATAGTGTTCAGAATCGCTTGCGGCATATGCTTGCAGTAGCCTAAATTACTACCATACGGGATACAGCAGAGAAATATCGACCTTTCCGACAACACGCGTTAGTTGGGCTGCATAAAACAATATTATTAGGGGCAGCTGATTCACCTGGTATAAAACGCTAGGGTGTATGTTTCACAAAATTCAAGCTTTTAAACCAGAGGGAGTTAGAAGGTGAGGTTTGTACCAAAATGTTGTATTTCTTGAAAAGTCAACGGAAATATATTTATTTGTATATAAAGTGCGTTTAAACAAATAAACAAGACGATAGCCCCTGTCATAATTGTGCCGCATCAAGCCCGCATAACAGTAAAGTCGGTCGGGTGGTGTATACACATGGGGTGCTTAAAAGTAATCAATCGTAACAATGAGCATTCAAAAGAAAGATATGGACTTAAACATGACTGGCTGCGTGGCTCAGCGGTCACGTTCTCGCATGCTGGGCCCAAGGTTGCAGGTTCGTATCCTGGCGCAGTCAGCTGGCATTTGAGGGTGCGCAAATACGAGGGAGCCTTGTCAGTACATTTACTGGCTCGTTAAATATCCCCTTCGGGGCAAAATTCCAGCACCTTGGCGTCTCTAAAATCCAGAGTATTTAAAAGAGATGTAAAACCAATAACCGTACTTAAAATTACAATAACTGTCCGGCTCCATGGCTTATTGGTTAGCGTGCTAGGCTTTGGCCCGAATGGTCCCGGGTTCGATTCCCGGCCGGGCCATTAGAGATTTTAATCTCCTTGGGGTTAATTCCGTGGCCCGGGGACTGGGTGTATGTGACGTCTTCATCATCACTTCATCCTCATTACGACGCACAGGTGGCCCACGGGTGTAAACTAGAAAGACCTGCTCTCGGCCTCTCAGGAAGCCTCACGAAAAGAAAAACCACATTGAAATAACTTACAGACGTGGTGATATTATTAAAGTAATGTGTGACATTAATCTCAAGACCCTCCAAATAGATAAATGAGTCCTAAAAGCTCATAATGATTTGTTTGCTTTCCAATGAGCTACATCTAAAGCCCTGCATGTATGCGGATATCCGCAAAATTCTTTGCCGAACGGATATAGTTTGCATGGCTGAGCGGATAGCGGATAAGCTGCGGATAATGTTCGGAGAATATTTGCGGTTAGTATTTAGAATACAATCCGAACTTGTTGGATAGCATTACTAGGACCCGGATGTTTTTGACATATCATATTCTTCCGTTATGTATATTTCATGACAAATGTAAGATGATGATTTAAAGTAATCTCATTCAAATTATGTCATTAAGTATAATTAACACTCCGAACAGAAAAGGGTTGCAATTCTGACTGTATAACATTCATTTTAAAACATAGCACGTGACATACAAAGCCTAAAGGAACGACTTTTCCCTCAAATGTCTAAATATATTGCTTTAGTAATTTATGCTTTATCTATTTAAAAATATTATTGTAATGCCAGTAGATTCGGATAACAAGGGTGTGAATGCGAAACAAAGTCGTGCGGATGCGGATAACAATTGTGCGGATGCGGGGCGGATGCTGATAACAGTCGTGCGGATGCGGGCCAGATGCTGATAACATTTTGTTTATCCGCGCAGGGGTCTAGCTATATCTTTAAGGAAGTACAGGGCGCCAGGAAACGTTCTCCGCGGTGCCTGCGTGCAGCTGCGAGAGGTTGCGTCATCAGTTTAGTTGGCAGCACATTGTCCTTGATAGGTTGAAGACCACATGTGTGGGCAGTGAGCTGTCGAAATCGTCAGTGCGTATAGTTAGAACAGAGTGCAACAGTATGTTATGAATGACTGTGGTGCGTATAAAGTTTCCTGTTCGTTTGTTTTTATACAAGCTGCCAACGTAACTGGTGACGTGATCTCTCACAGCAGCTTGAAGGCACTGCGGAGAATATTCCTTGGCGCCCTGTATATTTTTTGACACGTCCTGAGAAGTGAAGTGATGTTGACAGTGAGTGTGTGTGTGTGTGTGTGTGTGCTACTGGATGCTGTGGAATTACTGTAGGATCAGGGAATTGCTTACAACTACACACATCAACAACGTTTTGCATATTTCCATAGAGCACAGTGGGGATGGACTTATTTACTAAGCAGTGTCCACGCCTGCTCTACACTGAGATCGGGAACATAGGCAGGACATTCCCTTCTGTGAATACCATTCTCCTGAAGAAGGCATTGGCAATGCCAGTTCTGTGCCGGCAAGCGTTATCCTCCACGAAAGTGAAATTTGGGCTGATATTGTCAGCATAGCCTTTCACTACAGGTGCCAGGATAGTATCCCTGTAACGTATCCCTGTCATACGCCCTGGGATGTACACAAGAGGGGCTCGGCGACCATACATGATGACACCTCCTCCTCTCTGTTGGTATCGATCTCGGATGTATTGGTCGTCATTACGTTCACCGGGTCGCACAGATATATCCTCATTGACACAGGCGAGTACACACAGCCGATATACACACACAACAACAACGACTAATGGGTTTGAGACCACTACGACTCTTGCCCAGCAATATGCAAAACCTTTTTTGATGTGTGTAGTAAGAAAGTGCCTGAGGAAAATGCCTCATTCACTACTCTGATGTGTGCTACACTAGCACAGATATGACAGTTTGTACGAGGGACAGTGACTGGGATGAAACATAAAATGCTAATAAATAGTCATGAAACAGATGGGAAAAAATGAATGATAATAACGTAGCCTAATGGACCAATAAACGTATGCACACGATGTAAAACAGCTAAATTAATCACGCTGATTTAGCGTGTAGATTGTGAGGAATTTCACACAATGCAGTTAGTTAATTATTGTTGTTTTATGGGGTGGAACGGCAAGGTCATCTATCCCTACACACAATGCTTTAAGCTGGCAATACAATTATAATACAGTATATTAAACATGTAGCCAAATAGAATAATCTTACGATATCGTCATACAACTCTTTAACATTCTCACGTCTGTGCTTATCACACATAGTATAAAGCAAAGTCCCCGATTCTTGGATCTAACGGGTAATCTCGACAACCACTGAATGGATTTTGATGCGGTTTTCACCATTTTTAAATGATTTCTGTTGAAAAACATCCATATATGACCAAAGGGAGCCGAACAGTAACGCTTTCAGTGAATTGAGTCGATGAAAAACCTGCCGTCCGTGCGCCTTTTAAGCTTACGCTGGCTAAACCGTTAAAAGTATCTATATACTACAGCTCTGCGAACGTGACGGGTGAGGTGACGCGGGAGGCAGGAAGGAAAGGCCTGTCAACAGCCCGCCATGTTATCTGGAATTCCTGTCTATTCCAATACTGCTAACATGGGGCCGTTGCCTAAACCACTGTGGTGTTGCGAATGAGTGACTCACCGACCAATGTATTTGGTTCTGTACTACTCACGGACCGGGAACCCCACACATCACTCCTCATCGTCCACGACCCACATTCCTCTAAGGTTGACGGAGCTTGGACTCAAGCAGTACCGTATAAGTGGAAGAATTGTTCAGCATGAAAAGTTCTACAAATATGTCCACGACAGCATATCTATATCTTTAATGCATCGTCCACTACAAGAGTGTTTTTACGTTTTCATTTCTTCCAACAATCTCCATTCAGTGGAAATTTAAATTACTAGCTTCGGAGCGAATTTACGAGTTAGCAAGTGAGCCTATCACCCCATCTTCGGCCATCATCAAACTGTCGAGCCGTGTCGAGTTAAGACTTCAGAGAAGAGTATGTGTGTTTGGAGTTTCACTGTTCACCTCGGCTTTTCTGACTTTTCTGACGGGTGAAGCCTGGGCGGGTTGCTAGTTCACTTATAAATAAAGTACGCACAAGCGTGCAGAGTCAGAAATAACTTTCTGAGCAACAGATAACGAGTTAACAGTATTTTACACCTGACATTTCAAGAAATAGATGGGGTGGGACATTCCTTTCACCATCTGGGTAGTATTCCTTGTAAGCAACTCTCTGAGGAACAGATAACGAGGTGATAGAAGCCTATTTTACGCAAGCAAGCTGCTTCAATATGCCTAAAGAGAATAGCAGCAGAAAGTATTTATTAAATCAGTGGGTGTCAGGTAATAGTGATTTTTTAACTGATGGCGTTGTCGTCTATTGTCAAATATGCTCGAAGGAAGTGAAATGTGAAAAGAAATTTCAACTTTAACAACATGCAAAAACGACCGAACATATTACGTCAAAGGAGGGAATGAAGAGAGAATAAGATTGACTTATTGAGTGCATATTTTTCAATTTTAATGCATATTTTCTGCAAATTTGGTGCATAATTGCACGCATATTGTAATCGTTTTTAGTGCATGAATGTCCGGTGCCTAGTGATGACAGAGAAGCGATAGTTGTGTTTGTGAAGAAGTCTCATGCAGAACCCAAGGCACCGGGGCTCCCCAATTATGTATTCTGTCTGTTAGGTAGTCAGCCCGAAGGCTTGTTGGATCCTCAAAAAGTACCGCCGTTAGGTTATGTGGGTAGATACCCACAAAAACAGGCAGTGCTATATAGAGGCGTACTAGGCAAGAAGAGGAGTGAGGTAGTTTGCCATGGCTTTCCTCACTGAGTCAGAACAGCAGAACTAACCCTATGAGTAGAACCTTTCACAGCATCCACAAGCACTGAATGTGCCCTGAATGTCATTACTCAGCACCACCCATACCTCAGTAGCTTCCATATAATCACAGCCATGAGTGAGACTGAGACAGCGGTGAAAAGCCACATTTTACTCTAGCCTGTGCCAACAGAAAAATGCAAATGTACTGCATTCATCAAGAGATGGCAAACGGGCCAAAATTATGTATCAAACAATGTAAGATTGGTGGTGAATGATATTTTATGGGACGAGAAATCTAGGTCATCTACCCCTAATGATTTGGGGGAAGAGAAAGAGGGTCCACCCCAAAATCATTGAAGAAAAGAGGGGAAAAGACCCAACTTAGTAATCCCTCGGGGTCGCCAATCCTAAACTCACAAGGCGTGACTCCTTGTGTAGCACTATCCAAGGTGCACTGCTGTAAACGTGGGTGGCTACACACACTCCTTTATGGCCTCTTACAGTAAGCAGAAGATAACATGAAAACCAAGAGGAGGGCATCAAAAAGGAATAGACAATATTAAGAAAAGGGGGTGGAAGGCCATCGATATCCTAATACCGTCGGGGTCGGAAGAGAACAAGAGTTGACCAAGGGATGTGACAGGAACGAAGATAGAGAAGATTCTGGCACAAGTAAGCAGTCCGCCTCGTTGCGTAGTGGCTAGCACTCTTGGCAGTCACCGTGGAGGGCCGGATTCGATTCCCGGCTCTGCCAAGAAACTTAACTCTGGTCTGAGGGTTGAAACGGGGTACACTCAGCCTCGTGAGGCAAAACTGAGAAGAGGTGGGTTCGAATCCCACCTCAGTCACCCTGGAAGTGGTTTTCCGTGGTTTCCTCATTTCTACTCCACGCGAATTAAGGCCACGACCACCTCATTCCAAATCCTCATCTGAATTATAACTACACACACTAATACAGCCATTACAGTAACACAGGTTATCAGACAAATTCCCGACACACACCCAAGTACACGGGGCCTACATGACCATGATATCGCAAAGCCACTCAATGAATCAATAACAACAACAACAACTACAACAAAAGTAAGCAATGTAATGCTGGACTGTGGCCACCATTGACGTGCCTCTTATGGCCTTGGAGTTGTTAGCCTCAGGGGCGTCTTACAACAAAATACCATGGTGTGTTTTTGAAACTGACGTAATTTTCCACTTACTAATTAAGGAAATGTTTGTTTGATTTGAAATGATGTTTGTTTCATTTGATTATCGATGAAAGTTTCTGATTTATTTATTTATTTCTTGCTTCAACTTGTGTGCTAGTAGTCGTAAGCGAGCAGAACTCTTGAGAGGTTTCTCTGATTGCCTGTGGCGAAGACCCGCCAGAAATTACATAACCAGTATTGATTGTGCTACTTGGTTGAGAAGCACAACTGATAAATGATTGCCATCCAGTTACAACCGGTTATCAAATAATAAACGCTGCTTACATCAAGGTCTCGCGGAAAGGATGCCTACCGCAAAGATTAGAAGCAAAACGACTTTCCTTTTCCTTATCAAGGTACAGATCGCTTCTTTTCACTATTGGGATACTATAGCCTACTTGTGAATACGTCTTGGCCGTCTTACTACCTTACTATCATCATAGCGGCGTCGGTGGCGTAGTCGCTAGCATGCTGAACTCCTGTGCCCAAGATCGTGGGTTCAAACCCGGCCGAAGTCGTCGGAGTTTTTAAGATCGTTAAAATCCTTCAGTAAGCCTTCCTTCGGAGGGGAAGTAAAGCCAGCGGTCCCATGTCATAGATTTATGGCATGTAAAAGAACCTAGCACTAGCTAAACTTGTGTGGAGCTAAATTTCTAGGTTAGATTTCGTTGAAACGCTCTATCAAAGTTCCAACGCTCACCACTATGTGTCAATGACATCTGGTAGCGAAAGTTGGAACTACTTGCAATTGAACGAAACTTGTAGCTCACCCAATGGGTGTCCGCATTGAAGCAGCTACAGCCTCTGGGGAGCCGAACATGTCTTCGGACACTCTCGGCACTACTGTAAAAGCCATACGCTAAATAAGTAGGTAAGTAAGTACTAACATCGTAAACAATCCTTCTCACACTGACCAAATTTTAAATGTGTATGAAGATGTTCATGATCACATTTCGACAGAATAATTATTTGGGAAATATTAACCTTCAATTTGGAATGATATATTTATTCCGCATAAAAACCTGCTGGTTTTGATTTGGTGATTACCTTTGGTGTCTTGATAGGCACCCCTCTTTGAGAAATCCATATTTTTCCATCTTAAGTATCCAAAACTGTCATGTTAGCAAGAATTCAAGGATTGTTTACTGATGCAAAACCGTCATGTTAGGAAGAATTCAAGGATTGTTTACTGATCCAACATTGTCGTGTTAGAGAGAATTCAAGGATTGTTTATTAAACATACGAACATTGAATTTGTCACTATATCCAGTGACTTTTCAGAAATTTTAGTGAATATTTAAACTTCCGTTAGTAGTAAAATGGAAATATGTTTCCCCATTGATAATCTAGCGACTGTAGACTAGTGCTTGGCGAGTTGGTAACACTGGTTGGTGTTAAAAGAATCATTATGAGTGAAGTTGAAGAACGTAAGATAAAGTTTTGCGGCCATACTCTGTGGCACAGTGACTTCCTTTGTAACATGTTCCAAGGAAGAATAGCTGATAAGAGAGGAACTAGACGATAATTACAGTGTTTTATTTCAACAACTTGCTCCACAGGAAAGATTGCAAGTCCTATGCCGTGCTGGAAGAGATTAGCTCAGGGCAAGACTATAGCTGCTTTGACATGGTCTGTCTTCTAGAATATGATCATTACTGACGAGTAAGGTTCGGAAGGAAAAGTCATAATTTTTCCTGAGTTTATTTTGTCCAAAATTTGAAAAATAATTGCCAATGAAGGGTCCCTGGCCTAATTTGAATGAATTTTATCTCTCTATATATAAATGAAAGTTTGTCTGTTTTTTCGGAATTTCCACGGAAATTTGAGTTATTAACGCGTTTCAGACTGGTTTATGACGGTTGCGCGCAAAAACAAATATTTTGTCTGTCTGTATGTCTGTGTACAACTTTGCTGCGCATCACTCAAGAACGGCTGAGTGGATCAACGTAAAATTTTGTACAGATGTCCATCACAGGCATGAGTATGTTTCGGAAGGAAAAGTCATAACTCTTTTCCGTACCTCTCATAAAAGGGGCCTACTCCCTTAAAATACGTGGTGAAATGGGCGTAGAAAGACGAGACAAAGCTCATTTTCAGCATCTCAATGTGAGAAACAAAACTCGAAGGCCCTACGTGCCACGAAAACCACATTTTATGGTCCTAAAACCAACAGTTTTTGAGATATTCCCAGAAAACTAATTTCATTTAATCAACTAATGAAAGAATACAAGCCGGTAACCATGGCAACACAATCTCCGTCTATTTCTGTAAGACGCAATTCAATTCCATTTATTACATTACTGTGAAAGTTTGCAAACGACTATCAGGGTATCACGGAACCAACTTAGCTGTAAAATTCATCAATACGTATATAATGCGCTTAAGGGTGTCAAGGGGTACTCTAGATTTTTTTCACGCGATTAACACGTGCGGGTGTGGTACTGAAGGTCTATTATATCCCTAACCCTATATTACTATATTATTATTATGATTATTATTATATTATGGCGTACAAGGACAATACAAAGCTGATTTTCAGCCTCTCGGTGGCTACTACGACTTAAGGCTCTAAAACCACGTTTCTGACATATTCTCAGAAAACTAATTTCATTTAATAAACTAATAAATAGATGACGAGTACAGAAGAAGACCAAATCAGGAGCTATATAGATATACTGAGAAAATCGCAGATGTGGCTAGGAAGAGACGTCTGGCTTTCTACGGACATGTCTCATGGATGAACCCAACAAGCCTAACCAACCGGCTTCTCAACTACTGGGGGAATAGAAAGAGCGTGACACCGTCGCTAACAGTAGTTAACACGGATATCCAAGAACTGAAGATAATGAAAAGTGATATTAGAAGCCGATCACATCTCGGAAAGATACTTAAACAGGAGAGTTGTCAGGACAGACCACCCTGTAAGAAAACCGGCATCATCTGGACAAAAGAGAAAAAGGAGACACATAGCCAGAGAATGCGCGAATATTGGGCAAACATCAAGTTCCTCGCCAAGTTGAAAAGTTGAACGTCATGGTCCTTAGCTGGCCCATCCGAACGGAGAAGAACAAGAAGAAACTAATGAAGTAATGCAAGCCGGTACCCATGACAACAGTATCACAAGAGGTGATATCCAATTTTCTATCTATTTCTGTAAGAAGCAATGCCACTCAATTTATTAACTTTCTGTGAAAGATTGCAAATGGCTATAAGGTTATCGTGGAATCAAACATAGACTGTAAAATTCAACAATGCGATTAAGGGGGTCAAGGGGTACCCTAGAATTTTTACACGTGACTCACACGTGCGACATGTTGTACGGAAGTTCTATTATATCTCCAACCAGCAACATTATTTTCAAAAATTTCTGGATTGGAATAGTGTTTTTTGCAGCTTTTGGGAATTTGGGCCATTGGAGGAAAAAAAATCCCGAATGTTCATAAACACAAGCCTTTATAATTTATTAAAGGGGTCTTCCTGGGGATGGGGACTTTCCACAACGGTGAGGGTCAGTTTTAATTTTACATATATTGCGTTTCGTCTACGAGGTTTTCAATATTATTTTCACGTCAGGAAGTACACGTTAGATGAATTTTGTTTGAGAACACATATTAACTAATCATATTTTTGTCGACAAACGGGTTCATCGTAAGGATGATTTCGTTTGATACTGTGTGGTTGATATATATTTATGTATATGTACGCCTATAATTCATGTTTGGGTGCTCGAAGCATCGTAAAATTAGGTATTGTAACCATGAGTTAATACACCAATCATTTAGAAAACTCTTCAACGTACTTCCCATAGAAGGGTGGGTATAAGGAACAACTTTTCAAAATACATGCTAAAATAGGCGAAAAATAAAAATTATCCTAGAAGGACGACCAAAGCATATGTTGCGCTTCTCAATGTGTGACACAAAACTAGGGAGTCTATAAAGGGTCTCCGAAAACCACATTTTATGGTCCTTAAATTAACAGTGTCTGCGATATTCCCAGAAAACTAAGTTCCTTCTGATCAACTTATGAAGGAATGACAAGCTCCTAACCATTGCAACGGTAGCTCAATTGATAACGTCTGGTTAATAATACCGAAGAATTTTCGAAGAGAGGGTACTTCTGCTAATTTTACTTATAAACGTATATTTTGGCAATTTTTTATGTTTTTGTCACATATTGCTGATTTTTATGATAATTATAGTCATAGCCTATTTGGTTATATATTAAGCATTTTTGTGCAAATTTTAACAAGGTACATGTTACATGTTAATTCAGCCTCATTGAGTCTAAACTTTGAAAAAATGGGTTCGATTCCTATCCCAGACATCCTAGAAGGAGTTTTCCATGGCTTTTCCATTGCTACTCCAGGCAAACGCCGGTATTATTACTAACTTAAGGTCAAATGAGGATCGTGAAGATGCAGTGGCCAAGCTGCTTACCTCTCACCGGGTTTGATTCCCGGTCAATGCATGTGAGATTTACGGAAGTAAAGCCGGCGGGCTCATGTCATAGATTTATGGAATATAAAAGAACCTACCACTACAATTGGTAGTTTGTAACCAAATTTGTAGGTTATATTTGGGTAGAAACGCTCTATAAAATTAAAACTTTCACCGCTAGGTATCAGTGACAGTGGCATCTGGTAGAAAAAGTTGGAACTACTTGTAATTGAACTTGCTGGGAGCCTTCCGGAGTTCAATTTACCCTGCTATGACCATTGGCTTCAATTATTCATATAATTAATATCAGTCAGATTTCACACACACTCATCAAGTACTCGGGGCTACATGACAACGATGTCTTAAACTCCAGGCTGGCTGCGTGGCTCAGCGGTAACGTTCTAGCTTGCTGGGCCCAAGGTTGCAGGTTCGTATCCTGGTGCGGTCAGCTGGCATTTGAGAGTGCGCAAATGCAAGGGAGCCGTGTCAGTAGATTTACTGGCACGTTAAAGGTCCCCGTTCGGGCAAACTTCCGGCAGCCCGGCGTCTCTAAAAGCAGGAGTAGTTAAAAGGGACGTAAAACCAATAACATTATTACATTTTATTTCTTAATTCTACCCAAATGATTCAACAACAACAACCAGATAAAACATTTCGATTTATTAAGGCAACACTGAAATTGGCTTCAAACACCAGTTCAGTTCATGTAAATTATTAGTTCTGAGAGTCTCTACTAGAAATCCCCATCATTACTCACCCCTCCCCACTCACCCCTTTATAAACCCGCTCGAGCGCTTCGTCAAACTGTTTTGATGACCCCCCCCCCCCCCAGGGGCTCACATCTAGTGGGACGTGGATTGGCGACCATGGGACCCCAGCTGAGCCCGGCATTGCTTCCGCTTACTTGTCCCGGGCTCTTCTCCGTCTTCTTTCCTGTCGGCCTCCCTTGGCCAACTCTTGTTCTCTTCCGACCCCGACGGTATTAGGGTATCCGAGGCCTAGGGAGTCTTTCCTTTCCCGCCTTAATTGGCCCTTGTCTCATCTTTCCTGATACCCTCCTTCTGTGAGGGGTCAGCCTTCTTTTTCTTTTCCTTTTACCTCCTGCCTTGTGCTCAAGGCCCTCAAGGAGGCAGGGTGTATGTAGTCCCACCACTTCTGGTGCACCCTAGATAATGCTACACCCTCAGGGGCTCACGGCTGGTGAGTTCGGGAGTTGGCGACCCCGAGGGATTCCTGAGCTGGGTCCGTTTTCCCCCTTTTGTCCCTTCCCTTTGGGGCGGACCCTCTCCTCTCTCCCCTCCCCTCTCCTCTCCAATCCTCTCCTCTTTTCCTTATATTTCCTTTTCTCTTTCAGATTCCCGCACTGTTTTTTGTTACTTGGTTCCCCGTGTATCTAAATTCCCTTTTAGCGATTTTTATTTTATTTTTGTAGGTATTTTTAATCTACGTTGCATTTTGTAAGTCTTTTCGATCTAGATTGCATTTTGTGAGTGTTTTTCAATCTCAATTGCATTTTGTAAGGATTGACAATCTAAATTGCTTTTAGTAAGTCTTTCAATATCCGGGCCGGGGCTTTTGTGAGTTTTTTGAATTTCAATTGCATTTTGTATTTTCAACCTACCCTGCTTTGTTCAAGTAGTTAAGTCTCAATTGCAATTTTGTGGGTATTTTGAATCTAAATTACATTTTGTAATTATTTTCAATCTAAATTGCATTTTGTAAGTATTGTCCATCCTAATGAGAAGTTTGAATCTACCATACATTTTGTAAGCAATTTCAATTGCATTTTGTATTTTCAACCTACCCTACTTTGTTCAAGTAGTTAAGTCTCAATTGCAATTTTGTGGGTATTTTGAATCTCCATTACATTTTGTGCGTATTTTCAATCTCATTTGCATTTTGTAAGTATTTTGATTTCACTTGCATTTTGTAGGTATTTCGACTGTACGTTGCATTTTGTACGTATTTTGGACTTAACCTACATTTTGTGTGTATTTTTCAATCTATTTCTTTTGTGAGTATTTTCGTTCGAAATTCCCTTATGTACGTATTACCGCTCTCCATTTGGTGCGTAGTTTCAATCTGAGATCCTTTTTGTAAGTATTTTCCCTGCTACATAAGGCATAGTTGTTGGGGCTCACTGTCTATTTTATCTAAACCATTTTCGTTTCATCCCTAGCAGTGAGCTGTGTTTTATCTTCATCCTTTCATTTCACGCCATTTCATTTCCTCAGGGCCGATAACCTCGATGTTAGGCCCCTTAAAACAACAATTATCATCATCATCATCATCATGTTTTGATGACATCACTGTGGAGAGCGCACGCATACTTGAGTGGATGTAGGGAAGTTCCATTTCAGGAAATGCATGCACTTAGCTTTTACTACATGACACCAGAAGAGTGTCACGACGGAGACGATAATAACCGGACCATACCTGATTTCTAGCCCTAGAGTCTAAGATTATTCCTGGGCCGGTCTCTGCTAGTATATTTAAAAATAGCGTATCCTCTCCCCCAGAACTGTTCCTTGAGCGATATATAGCATAGTCCACGCCACCTTAAATAAGTTATTAGTAACAATGTAACCCTACCATTTGTCCCCATCATAAAACATAGTGATTTATAAAGTTAGTTTTGAAGCCAGTGTTGCCACATTAACCATTCATATTGTAGCTTTCAGTCGGTCAATACAAAATAATTCCAATTACTGGAATATGTGAAAAACCTGAAATAAATTACATGTGGTTAATATTTATAGTTATTGTTACGAACTATTGAATAATAATAAGAAAACGATTTAGAAAAAGAATAAGAAAGGGAATACGAAAAGGATTAAGAAGAATAAGGAGAAGAATAAGAAGAAGAAGGTAAGGAAGAATAAGAAGAAGGAAAAGAAAAAGAATAGGAAAAAGAATAAGAAAGAGAATAACAAAAAAGGTAAAGGAAAAAGGGGAAAAAGGGGAAAAGTAAAAAGGAAAAAAGATAAAAGAAGAAAGAATAAGAAGAAATAAGAAAAAGAACATGAAAAAATAAAAATAAAACGGAAAATAGGAAAAGAAAAAAGAATAAGAAAGATAATAAGAAAAGAAGAAGAAGAAGGAAGCTTGAAGAAGCTTGAAGCTTGTGGTTTAACGTGACTGTTAATCTCTCGATCATGAGCCACGGGACCTTCTTTTTATGTGGAATCCGAACCACAGGAAATGGCATTTCACTTCGAAAATCTCACATGCATTGACCGTGAATCGAACCCGGTCCGCCTTGGTGAGAGGCATACAGCTTGACCGCTGCGCCACCACGCCCCCAGAAGAAGAAGGAGAAGAAAGAGAATAGGTAAAAGAATAAAGAAAGAATAAGAAAAGGAATAAGAAAAAAGAATAAGAAAATAAAGGATAGGGAAAAAGGATAGGAAAAAGGAAAAAGAAAAAAAGGGAAAAAAGAAAGAAAAAGAAATAAGATAAAAGAAGAAAGAATAAGAAAAAGGAAAAGAAAAAAGAACAAGAAGAAAGAAAAAAAGAAAAAAGAAAAAGAAAAAAGAACAAGAAAGAAAAAAAGAAAAAAGGAAAATAAAAAAGAACGAGGAGAAAAAAGAAAAAGAAAAGAAAGGGAAATTGAAAAAGGAAAAAGGAAAAAGGAAAATAAAAAAGAACAAGGAGAAAAAAGAAAAGAAAGGGAAATTGAAAAAGAAAAATGAAAAAAAGGAAATGAAAAAGAAAAATATTATGTTTTGTTTCGCTGGTCAAGCGAGCATCATCACAAATTGCTCTACAAAACCTACAGTCACACCCACTGACAATCTCTGTTCTGTTAATATTTATCAGTAATAATTAACGAGTAATAATTATCCCGGGCGGGGACACCAAGAGCCCGCTGATGAGCCAGCTTGGTGTACTAGGCGAAACCCCACACAAGACACGGCACAAACCTAGAAGAATTACTGAGTTCTAATTATCACAGAGTATTCTGACAGTGTTTTCTTGTATTTTGTCTTTTGGACATCATATTGGGCAAATAGCGCGTTGACCGACTGAAAAGTTACAACTGATCGTTTCTACAGGTAACACTGGAATAGATGGCTTCAGAAGTTGAGTCCAACTACAGTATACTTGCTGTATTAGTTCTCATATACCAGACACGAAAATTGCATTCCCTTGGCTCTCATGAATTTGGGTGCGAAGTAATTAATACTCGGTGCTGGCAGCAGCCATAGTCTCTGGATATCACCGCAGTGCCGCATTAATGATCGACTTGTGGAGAGGAGAAAGTTCTGTCGTGTATGCATAATTTGGCGGTGGATGAAGTTAGGACTAGCTCTCATCCCTCTCCGTCTCACTCGTCATCCCACCAGTTGTGTCACAAATTTGCTGGTGTAGTGGCTAGCGTTCCTGGTTCTGGGTTCGATTCCCATCTCAGCCATCCTGCAAGTGTTTCTCCATGGTTCCCCCCCCTACTTCTACTGTTCTCCAGGAAAATGCTGGGACAGTTCCTAACTTAAGGACACAGCCACCTTCTTCCCAATCCTATCCCCAATGTACAAACATACACACTAGTACAGCTATCACAATAATACAGGTTATCTCACAAATTCCACACACACAAATATACACGGCGCTACTAAAGCCCTGCGTGCATGCGGATACCCGTGGATAAACCCGCGGGTATCCGTAAAATTTTTCGCCATGCGGATATAGTTTGCATGGCTGTGCGGATAGCGGATAAGCTGCGGATAATGTTTGGAGTAAATTTGCGGATAGTTTTTAGAATACAATCCGAACTTGTTGAATATCATTACTAGGACCCGGATGTTTATGACTTATCATATTTTCCGATATGTTTTTTTACATGACAAATGTAAGACGATGCTTTACTCTAATCTCAATCAAATTATATCATTAGGCTAAGCATAATTAACACTCCGAACTGACAAGGGTTGCAATTATAACATACAATTTAAACACAGCACATAACATACATAGCCTAAGGGAACGACTTTCATCTCAAGTGTCTAAATGTGTTGCCTTTAGAAAATCTAATTGAAAATATTATTGTAATGCCGGTAGATTCGGATAACTAACGTGGGGATGCGGGGGGGGGGGGGGGGGATGCGGATAACAGTCGTGAGGATGCGGGGGGGATGCGGATAACAGTCGTGAGGATGCGGGGCGGATAACAGTCGTGAGGATGCGGGGCGGATAACAGTCGTGAGGATGCGGGGGGGATGCGGATAACAGTCGTGAGGATGCGGGGCGGATGCGGATAACAGTCGTGAGGATGCGGGGCGGATGCGGATAACAGTCGTGAGGATGCGGGGCGGATGCGGATAACGTTTTGTTTATCCGCGCATGGCTCTATAATATGACCACGATGTCGCAGCCGCTAAAATGTGCAGCAACAACAACACAAACAAATGCGCTGTCACAATATCGAATTGAGACCCCGGTCACGATGGTCCTGTGTTCGACTGCCAAGACATTTAATTCTGTTGATTTGTTGTTATCTTATTTCAGGGGCTTGAACATCATGGTCATTTAGCCACGCGTAGTTGGGTGTGAGTGTATAGCATTTGTTGATAAGCTGTGTTATTGTGATGTCTGTCATTGTGTATTTGTAATTCAGGTGAGGATTGGGATGGAGGCGGCCGTGGCCTTAAGTTAGGAACCATCCCAGCATATACCTAGAATAGAAGTGTGAAACCACGGAAAACCACTTCCAGGATGGTTGAGGTTGTGCTACTTTGCTGTGGGAACCAAGAGCTCTCTTGGCTTTTCTCCTTCCTATAGAGGTTCCAAAAAGAAGTCATCTTTTGAGACCTGATGATGTTCACCTGACGACCGAAACATATCGTCCAATTACCCCAACCTTTCGACAAGTGAATAAAACGTGTTTAATTATAGTAAAGCCATCATTACTTACGACTTGACGTTGCAGTACTAGGCTAGAGTTTCGTTCGCTAAATCACGACATCGCGAACGAAACTCGATTTGTCGTGATATATTGATTTGAATGACTGCCTGTGATTGGCTAGTTAAAGTAATTTTCCTTGTGACCGCTAGATAACTCTAGGGTAGCACTGAAACGTCAAGTCGGAAGTAATGATGGCTTTACTATAATCGATGTACAGTAATTGCTTTGAGTTTAATTGAGCCCATGAACGTGTCGATTGACAGAAGAGCAACTCTTTAACTAGATTACAAAAGGTTACACTGAAAATTGCCTTCAAAACAAGTATCCCTCTGGTACTGGGCTACATACACGCTTACTCTCACTCTCTAGGGACAGATCACTTCGCTCTTCTGCCCCTTAAAACAACAACAATAACTAACTAACTAACTCTCTCACTTTCTCTCTGTCTCTGCGGAGGCCCAGGTTCGATTCCCGGCTCTACCAAGAAATTTAATGTTGGTCTGTGGGCTGGTACGGGGTTCACTCAGCCTCGTGAGGCAAAATTGAGGAGAGGCGGGTTCGATTCCTACCTCAGCCATCCCGGAAGAGGTTTCCTGTGCTTTTCCACTCCTACTCCAGGCGTAAATGCCTTACGTAAGGCCACGGCGTTTCCTAGCCAAATCCTATCTCGATTACAAATACACACATTAGCAGAACCATCACAGTCACACAGGTTATCAGACAAATTATGCATACACCCAAGCACACGGGACTGCATGACCATGATGTCGCAAAGCCCCAAGAGAATGACAACAACAATAACTCACTTTGCCTCCTTCTGGGGGCATTATGCGTCTTTCTAGTGTTGTTAATTCATATGCGACATCGTGGTCATGTAGCCCCGTGTACTTGTATGTGGCATTTGTCTGATAACCTGAGTCATTGTGGTGCCTGTATTAGTGTGTGTAGTTGTGATTCAGATTAGGATTGGTAATGAGACTGCCGTGGCCTTAATTTAGGAACCATCCCGGCCATTCGTAGAAGTGGGAAACCACGTAAAACCACTTCCAGGATGGCTGAAGTAGGAATCGAACCCCACTCTTCTTAGTTTTACCTCACGAGGCTAAGTGTACCCCGTTCCAGCCCTCAGACCAGAGTTAAACTTCTTGGCAGAGCCGGGGATCGAACCCGGGCCCCTGCAGTGACGGCCAAGAGTGCTAGCCACTATGCAACGAGGCGGACGTACTGACTATAAGCATACTCCCTGTTCCTGCCCATCCCTGAACAGACGCCTCGTTGAGGGGCTCGTATATCCCTTGGGGAAGGTCAGGAGCGACAAACAAGAGCTTTCTTGAGAACCGTCTAGACTGGCTTCCTCCTCGAGCCAACCCTCTTCAAAGTGCCGTGCTTTTCTTCTTTAAACTAGCTTGTTGTTGTTTTACTTCTGGGGATTTATGGATCGAAGCTATAATCCTTTATTCACCAGCATATCTCATCGGTAGGTGAGTGGTTATCGTGTCCGGTTTTTAACCCCAAACTAGCAGGTTCGCTCATGGCCGCGGTAAGTAATTTTTTTGAGGCGACAAAAATCACGGCATGTATGTCATACTTTGTTGGCATGTTAAAGAACCCATTTGAATTCAGTAGGCCGAGTTCATAGTGGCAAAATTAATCTCGGGATTTTCTGCCAACACATAAGTTCCTTCTTTCTCTACTAGAAAGCGCTTTAGTGTCAAGGAGCATAGATATCTAACCTCCTTGACTTTCATAGCGATCCAAGGAACGACTAAATTCGACATGCAAGCTGCCCTCTGTGTGTCAAATAACAAAGCTTGCACCCGGCACCCGATGCCATACGATATTATTATAATCGGTCTAAGGCAGAGGTCCTCAAAGTGGGGTACGCAGTGAGTGATAAAAGGGGGGGGGCGTCGGCTCTGCTTGAAATATTTATATTTCATATTCTGTAACAAATATTCCTATCCTGCTAGCTTGGAGTTGGTAGTCCGACACGATAACCACTCACCCACTGATGATATATGCTGGTGAGTCAAGGATTATAGCTTCGATCCATAAATCCCCAGAAGTAAAACAACAGGCAGAATGCTCCCACGACCATTCAAGACTAATAATCTCATACTTTTGCTATCTTGTTTCTCAAGAACTGACCAGTAGATCCTGCCAGAAGGAATTCTGAGAAATCGTGTAGAGTAACATTTCCCACACAGCACCGTTTCACCCGCCAACCACAGCGATATCTCCTTACCAAACACTTAACAACCACCAAGGACACATTGACTCATGTGTTAATTTAAAGATAACATGTTTGTTTATTTGTACCTTACACTATTATCGGACATCGAGTGTGTGCATACAACCTGCACAAATGGGGGAAGCGGCCAAACCCCTGCTGTGATTGCGGTACATCGAACCAGACCATCAGGCACATTGTCGAAGATTGCAAACTAAGAGCGTACGTAGGTGACTCTAAGATCTCTTTCAGTGCTACACCATCGAGCCTGGACTGGAGAAAACAGACTGGACATAAGGTCGAAATGAGTTTGATACCTGTGCTTGTGCTGTACTGTATGTACTTGTTTTTTTATTACCGAATTCGGCCAACTATGGACCGCAAGGAACTCAAGACTTATTGGCTTTCTTTCTCTTCTCTTGCCAGAACTTCTTCATCCTGTCACTTCTTTGTTTTCTCTTCCTCCTCGGAAATGATCCGTTTGGGCGTCCTGCTTGGTGGTTTCTCCTGAAATAATTTTACTCCGTCAACTCGACTGCGGAACTCTCTTCTATCGTAGGCCATCGGCGGAGTATTTCCAACTTCCGCTGCATCCCTCTTCACCTCTTAGATGTGACCTTTAACCCCATGATGTAGCTGAAGATCCTCTTGGTCAGCCTGCCTTCATCCAATCGTAGTAAATGTCCGTAGAACTTTAGCATCTGCTTCTTCATTACGTCTGTGATCTTTTCACTTGTAAAGTTCTTCAATTTTCCTCTTCTCCCATGTCCCATCAGTAGTCTTCTGTGTTCTAAGTATTTTTCTCAGAATCTTCCTTTCTTTCTCTTCTAGTACTTGGAGTACTCCCTTTTTACTTAAAATAAGACCCTCTGAAGCGTACAACCCTTCAGGTTGTGCTACCGATTTGTAGTGTCTGATTTTGGCCTTTTATGATAAAGCTCGTTTGTTGTATTTATTCTGGGTTAGTTTTTGGCCAGGTCCAGTTTTCTGGTTTTCCGGTACTTCATTTATTCATTTATTTTATTTTGCACGTTACTGGCTTATCGGACCACGCGAAGCAATCATGACTATTAGTTCTTCCTGTCTTTCCAGTACTCTTTCATTCGTGCTCTAAAAGCCCTCTTCCGTTCTTCGGTCCACTTTGGTCATTGGGCTGTAGGTGCTGCTTTCTCTGACATCACTTCCTACGTGTATACCTTGTGTCGAAAGACGCTTTTGTCTATGACTTCTGGGTTGACCTGTGCTTCTTCACGTGTAATGCCATACACTACATAAATAAATAAAACAGTTATCGGATAAAGTACGTGTATTTTATTTGGTCCACAAATACATAATCTTGCATTATGCAAAACGTTTTCTGACCAGTTTATATTTATTTTGAGTTGCTCTGTGTGAAGAGCGCCTTATACAAACATCCCAATAACACAGATTATGAGACAAATTCTACACACAGACCAAAGATTATGGGCTGAAATGCGCCCTACATGAAACAACAACAACAACAACGACACTCCTCCGCTGACACGGGGCCGGGATTTAGCACTGCTTGCATCTCACCCACTGGTGGCTACAGTAACCAGTTCTAACGAGTTGCAGTCAGTGACGTCAGCTCTATGCTAACACTTCCAACGTGCCCAAATGGCGTGTGACAGCAGTATTTACAAGTTGCTAGTCGGTGCAAGGTAATGCGCCCACTGCACTGCCTCTTGCCTGGCTTACTTACAATGTTACCAACATACAGTACATTCCCTAAGTAATACTCAAAAGAAGCTAGAATCACATACTGAAAAAAGATTTCTGATTCAAGGAAACGCTGATTCGGTATTTAAACATTGCAAAAATTCTAACATTATGCCTTCAAAATATATCACTAGGTCGCTATATACCTATATATCCTTGGTTTCCACCATTGTGGTCTAGGTTGTTGTTGTTGTTGATTCTTTAGCGGCTTTGCGACATGGTCATATAGACCCGTGTGTGGAAGTTGTCTGATAACCGATGACACTGCAATGTATGTACTAGTGTGTGATTTGTAATTAAGGTAGTAGCGTAGTTGGTAGCATGCTGAACTGCTGTGCCCAAGATAGCGGGTTCAAACCCGGCCGAAGTCGTCGGATTTTTAAGAGCGTTAAAATCCTTCAGCATGCCTTCCTTCGGAGGGGAAGTTAAGCCGGAGGTCCCATGTCATAGATTTATGGCATGTAAAAGATCCTCCCACAGACTAAACTTGTGTGGAGCTAAATGTCTATGTTAGGTTTCGTTGTAACGCTCTATCGAAGTTCCAACGTTCACCCCTAGGTATCATTGATATCTGGTGGCGAAATATGGAACTACTTGAAATTGAACGGAACTTGTAGCTCCCCCTAAGGGTGTCCGCAGGAAACAGCTACAAACTCAGGCGAGCCAAACATGTCTTCGGACACTCCCGGCACTAAAAGCCATACGATAAATTAATTAATTAATTATTCAATTGATGCGTAATACCTATAATACGTTAAATTTACGTACATTACGTATTTTGTGCTAAGGCACCAATTAGTTAAATGGTTGAAATTAATATATTATTTCGTATGTAACACTATTTATATACACTGAATCCTTTGTGGTCTTTGAAGTTTAATACGCTAAGTTCCATCTTAAATACAAAAGCTACAGTAGTCGTTTACTTTGACGTAAATAGCAATACGTAATCTCTCCAGCCTCTTATACTGTCTGTATTTTATGAGGTTGTTTTTATAATCCCTCTGAAGTGATGTGACTTACCTACAGCAAATTCCTCACCTCTTTGTTATTGCCATGGAGAAACCAATATGTTGTTATATTCAAAGATAATTTCCAGGCAATTCTTTGCCCCATGATTATACCTCTAGAACTGATGGGCATTAATAACAAAAGCATTGACATCACCACCATAGACCAGTAGAAGCACTTCTGGAAGATGTGGGTGTGGACAGATATAGAGGGAATTCTAAGCAGTTAATTATTCATACAAGTAACTTTTACGTACGTTGGTATTGTAGGGTTAATCAGTAATCAAAAGAAGCTGGAATCACATACTGAAATAATATTTCTGATTCAAGGAATCACTGATTCGGTATTTAAACATTGCAAAAATTATAACATTATGCCTTCAAAATATATCACCAGGTCGAGTGACTTGTCGTCAAAGTTGGTATTCGCCTGAAGAAGAAGAGGGAAACTTCGGTAAACCACTTCCATGATATATCCTTGGTTTCCACCATTGTGGTCTAGGTTGTTGTTGTTGTTGATTCTTTAGAGGCTTTGCGACATTGTGGTCATATACACCCGTGTGTGGAAGTTTTCTGATATCCGATGACACTGCAATGTCTGTACTAGTGTGTGATTTGTAATTAAGGTAGAATTTGGGTAGGAAGCAACCGTGATCTTAACCTAGGAACCAAAACGGTAATCGCCTGAAGTAGAAGTGAGAAACTTTAGGAAACCACTTCCTGGATAGATGAGATGGGAATCGAACCCACCGCTTCTCAGTTTTGCTTCACGAGGCTAAGTGTACCCCGTTCGAGCCCTCAGACCAGAATTCCATTTCTTGACAGGGCCGGAAATCGACAGCCAGGAATGCTAACCCCTACTCCACTGTTGGCACTGTGCGAGTAGGTATACTTATCCAGCAACGTAACCAAGCGCGTGTTATGCTCTACGATTCCAATTGGGATCTGCTAGTTCGGATATCCTAAGTTTAAATATCGGCCCTGATATAGGGCATCATGAATGTGATTTCTCTCCAGTCTTTCTTTTTTTCTCCTTCAGCAAAATTCGGTGCTGTGCCGGAAACCTACCGCAATCCTTAACCGTACTGTTGACACACACTGCCACATTAAGTCAATACACTCTCAAGTACACGGGGCTGTTGACAACGATATCCCAAGCCTCTAAATGAAGCAACATCAACAATTTTCATGCCTGAAAGAGTGAAAGTCGTTAGTTATGGAGACTAAATTGACACGATTCAAAGTGTTTTAAATTGAGCAAACAATTAAAACTGCAATCGGCGGATTGCTTTCTAAGAACATTCGCCTTCATTATTATTATATCCCAACTATGCTGATAACAGGCTGTTCTAGCAGAAACGGAGGAACAGCTCCAGGTAATGATAGATAATATTTTAAGTGTGGGTAAAGAGTTTGGAATGAAAATAAACACTGCTAATGAGAGTAGGAAAAGAAGACACATGTAATATTACAATAGATGGAATGGTATTAGAACAGGTACAATCATTCCAGTATTTAGGAAGCTTGATAACCTCCAGGGGAAGTTGTACAGAAGAAGGGAGACGCAGAATCACCATGGGGAGGGGGAGTGAAAGGTTTATTAACAGCCAGAAGCATACCGATCAAACTTAGGAATAGGTTTGCAAAATGTTTTGTGTGGAGTGTGGTGGTGTCGCATGGTTCGGAAACATGGACAGTCAGACAGAAAGAACAAAGATATTTAGAGAGTTTTGAAATGTGGTTGTGGAGAAGAGTAGTGAAAGTGAAATGGACCGATAGAATGAGAAATGAGGAGGTGCTAAGAAGGGTAGGAGAGGAGTTTTAAGAGGATGATCTCATTCTCTCTTTATTCGTTTAGTCGATTCCGACTCTCCGTGACCCCATGTACTAAACTACACCAATTTCTTCTGTCCTGCACTGCCTCTCGAAGATTTTCCAAGCGGGAATTTAGTGCTTCTGTGATGCCATCCATCCATCTCATTCTTTGCCTCCCTCTTCTCCTTGTGCCTCCTATCTTCCCCAGCATTAAGGTCTTCTCTAATGAATTATGTCTTCTCATGATGTGTCCAAAGTAGCTCAGTTTTTGTTTCAGGATTAAGCCCTACAAGGAACACTCTGGTTTAATTTGCTGTAAAACTGACATTTCTTCTCTTCGCAGTCCATGGAACTCTAAGAACTTTTCTCCAACACCATAATTCGAAGGAATCTATTCTACGGCGTTCTGCTTTTCTTATGGTCCAGGTCTCACATCCGTACATCACAACTAGAAAAAACATAGCCCTTACTATACGGATGATACAGAGGAGAAAAAAAAATCTTGGATGGGCCGCATACTACGTAGGAATCATGGAAGGAAAAGTTGAAGGGAAAAGAGGGAGAGGAAGAAGAAGGTTTGGAATGTTAACAGATGTAAAGAGAGGAAGAAGTTACAGCCATTGAAAGAAGATGCTCAGGACAGCGAGAAATGCTGGACGTCCAGTTGAAATCTGTCTGTGGACAGATCTACCGAAAGAAGAAGAAGTATCCAAGTTTTAATATGCAGGAACCTGCTTATACGGCTTTATAATCTCACGGTGGAAGTTATTTTTAATATTAGCTTGGGAGAAAGGAAGAGAATTCCAATATTCTACACACAGCGGGTGTGTTCTATCGAGAGCACGGATACAAGCAATGTTGATGAGTTTATCGGAAATAACAATCGCATTCTAATGAAGGATGACAACCGCTATCAAGCTTGCCACGTTGGGTGAGTGGTTATCGTTCGGATTACTAACCCCAAGATTGCAGGTTCGCTTCTGTTCGTGGTAAGTGATTTTTGAAAGGCGACAAAAATCATGACACGCATGTCATACGATGTTGGCATGTTAAAGGACCCATTTGAATTCATTTGGCCGTGTTCATAGTGGTAAAATTAATCTCGAGATCTTCCGCCAACACAAAGTTCCTCATTTCTCTACTAGAAAGCGCTCGAGTGTCAAGGAGCTTAGATATCTAACCTTAAAACAACAATTATCATCATCATCATCCTTGCTTCAAGGAACAACAAAATTCGACATGCAAGCTGCCCTCTGGGTGTAAAATAACAAAGCTTGCACCCGGCACTCGAGGCCATACGATATTATTATTTATCGCTATCAAGTTGTCGTTGTTGTTGTTGTTGTTTAATTTGAGGGGCTTGCGATACCATGATCATTCAACCCATGTATTTGCGCGTGTGTAGCATTTAGGCTGATAACATGTGATATTGTAGTGTCTGTGGTTGCGTGTGTTCATTTGTAATTGAGACTAGGATTCGGAAGAAAGCGGCCATGGCCAGGAACCATTCCGAGATTTTTTAGAATTAAAAAAGCTACAGAAAACCCCTTCTAGAATGGCATAGGTGGGAATTAAACCTACCTTTTCTTAGTTTTTCCTCACGAGCCTGAGTGTACATCGTGCCAATTTTCAGATCAGAATTAATTTCTTGGTAAAATTGGGAGTCTCAATTCATACCTCGAGGCCACGAAAAGCGACTGACTATCATCCAATGAAGGACTCCCCCCCATTTGTTTTGTACATAAAAGCGTGTTATTTTGTGATAAATACAGTATCTTAGGTAATATTTCTTTCAGGTTAAGGTGTTTAAATACTTGTTTTCCCGCCTAATTAGTACGTAGTATGTGGCCCATCCAAGATTCAGTGTATGAGCCGGGTTCGAGTCAGCAATCGGACTAAAATGTAATAGGATGTTTTCAGTGGCGTACGCAGGATTTCTTTCTGGTTCGTTAATATAGTAGGGTAACTGTCTACACTACGATCATCATCATAATCATAATCATATATTTACTAAAATTATATTTCGATTAATATTCATAAAAAACAATAATTAAATAAACAATCCCATGCCAAAAAATACAATTTTGGCCTCATTATTTTTTTTAGCACAATAAGAAAATGACTTTTTAATATAGAAAACAGAGTCTAAATATTAAAACTGAAATGATGCTGTGGTAAGATCACGTGGCTGCTTATATTATTGATATTATGTGAGAGAGAAATGATGTTTTGCTCTCCATGTTCTTACTGCCATTAATATTGTCTCTCAAAATCTGCCTTTAGTTAGTTAGTTGTTGTTGTTTTAAGGGGCCTTATCTGCATCATTGATAGGAAAAAACTGCAGAAACTCCTCATGTACCGAATTATCAGTAACGAAACTGACTAACAAAGCAACCCGAACCGACGTGAAATAAGTTACCGATCGCACACTTTACAGAAAAACTGATCCATGGCTAGCTACAACTGTGAAAGAGTCGTCTCGCTGCGAGTAGACTGCAGGACATTTGCCAAGTGACGAACGTGGCAACTTTCAAAATACGGGATGTACAGGTGTTAAGACGCCTCAACAGTGGTAGTGTAAAACAGATGATAGATGGGACAATATAAAGATCCAAGTTAAGAAATGTCTCTGGTGGGGTTAAACCAGGCGCGGATTCAGGGGGGAGAGGGGTCACGGGGGTCATGACCCCCCCCCCCCCCCCCAAACGGAGACCAATTTTTTTGCAAACTCAGAAAACGAAAACACAATGACCAGATAAATAAAACTTAACAAATTTTAACTGAAAAACAGTTTTTTTTTTCATTTTATTCAATACTGAAAATATCTTGATTGCAATTATTATGTTCTGTTACAACTGTACATATTTACAACTTCATACCTGTTATGTAAAAACGATTATTTATATAACAAAATCAACTCGTATTTTGTTTAGCAAACCTTGTGATTACCGAATCGATGTTTATAGCGATGTCACGATAAATGTGCAGCAATGCACGGATAGAAATTTGGGGCATTTTTCGCTCCAAAAAATTTTGCCGACGTCCAAACTGTAAGCTTGGTTGCCATTTTAAGCTGTGACTTTCTCCCTTTGTCGGTACCAACTCAACTTGCCGAAACTGTAACGTACCTTGATACTTTTCTCGAAGCTCGATGTAAAAGTCGCAAAACACGCCGTTGCAATTTGTACGAATATTTTTGGTGCGCTAAACGAATCAAATTTCTATCCATGTAGCTTGCAAAAAAATTAGTCTGGTTTTGTACGTTTGGTTATTTTGGGATTGCGTTTTTAGTGATACCATTTTTCTTAACAATTTCGAATCTCTGACACCCCCCGCCCCCAAAGCCAAACTCTAGATCCGCGCCTGGGTTAAACCCTACGCTCCCCCATGTCTGTACGCCACTGGATGTTTTCAACATCGAGTTGCTTGCCTCTGAAGTACTGTGGATTTTTGTAACAAGTTGCATTGCGCGTGGATGTAAGACAGGAAGGATCAAGCTCAGTAACTTCGCTACCATAAATAGGCCAAAAAAAACACATAATGATAAGGAAACTAGCACACGGTCGTTCCGCGCTCCGATTTATGACCCTGCTGTTCTGTTATCGGCAGCTCGGCTGAGGGCAGGTGAACGACTTTCCCTACTGCCCCGAGTTTGTTTCAGGCTGCAGGCACACTTCTCGTGTAACGGGTCGAGCCTGACGATGTCTTTAAACACTGGCATTAGTCTCTCTGTTACTCCAGGTACCGCGCTCACTTCTTGACCTGCGTACAACGGAGTCCATTAAACTCTACTTTGCAGTACGTGAGCGTGGTCCTTAGAATACAATTACCACGGGGACTCTGTTAAGTGGGCGTTACTGGCTCATTTACCCCTTGTTGATACTAGTTCTCATTTAAGGCAAGGCATTTCAAACCGCCGACCGCCGTCCTCCAGATATCCTCATAATTACTTGTCTGACGAACTTAAACCGTAAATGCAGCATACTATTGAATATAAACGAGTTAAAAATAAATTATTCCAAGCTGACGGTGATGCGGATATTTGTTATCTTTGGACGGGTGGCGATATGGATAACATTCTGTGTATCTCCGTAGGGCTGGATTTATTTCCTCAGTAAAAAAATAGACTTTAATCGAAATTTTCGCGTCATTTCCTCGTATGTCATAAGACGGTACGATACGGGACGGTACGGTTTGGTATCATATGATACGGTACGATATGGTTTGATACTGTAAGATACGATACGATACGGGATGGTACAGTTTGATACGGCACGGTACGATACGATACGGTTTGATACGGTACGGTTTGATACGGTACGGTTTGATACGATACGGTTTGATACGGTACGATACGGTACAGTACGATATTGTTTTATACTGTACGATACGATACGGGATGGTACAATTTGATGCGGCACAGTACGATACGATACGGTTTGATACGGTACGAACGATACTGTTTGATACGGTTCGATACGATACGGTTTGATACGTTGTACGATACGGTACGATACGATACGGTACCGTACGAAACTAAACGTATTGGAGCAGCTGTATGTGCTGCTGTGTGAAAGTCATCATGCGGAAATTCCACCACATCACATAGTAGTGATGGGAAGAGTAACCACCGGAAATTGTGTAGTTAATTAATTTCAGCACATGTCACTGTTATTACTACACACAATGATGTTTTACAATCGATGTTAGCTGTTGTTCGTCAGGTTGAGGGCTGCACAATGTATGATTTGCTATCTACCTCCCTTTCGTGTTAAAAGGTCGATCTCGTCCGTTGTGGGGCATAAGTGAGAAGGTGTGGCTTCGATTCTTATCCAGCCATCTTAGAATTGTTTTTTCCCTTCTACTCCAGGCATGTGCGTGGGTGGTTCATAACTTAAGATCACGGTCGCCTCCTTTTCAATCATTAACTTAATTATAAATACACACCCTGCTACAGATACAACAATAAGACAGGTTGTTAGACAAGCCGAATGCACACACACATACCCAAATACTTGATCTAAATGGCGATGTTGACGCCAGCCCTAAGTGTATTAACAACTACAGTACAATTCTCAAAAAATGTTTTGCATATGGCGATTACACATGGGTGATGGGACGATGCTGCAAACATATTTACGATACGTACTGTACTTCAATGGTAGAGCCACACAATGACTGTACTCAGTACGAATCATACAATGTTTGTCCGCTGGAAGGCATGTCTCGTGTCCGTCCGTTTATCATCTCTTGTACAGCTGGTCTCGAGAGCACGGGGGAGGTGAAGATACTGTAGCCTACTGTAAACATGGCAAGAGTTCTCATTCGTACGACAGAGCTGTAACATTGCTTCAGAAGGGAGTCCGACAAGTGGATGTTGCTGCTCGTGTTGGAGTGAGTCAAAGTGATGTCTCTAGGGTGTGGAACAAGTCCAGGGAGAACCAAACAGTTGTTGATCGACAAAGAACTGGACGCCCGCGCAAAATCACTTACAAGGAGGATCGGTTGCTTTCAGCACGTTCTGTTGGTCGTAGGCCCTTTGGTACTGCCACGACCTTCTGCCAGGATCTTCGACGGGCTAGTGGCGTGAATGTGTCCAGTCAGACAGTGCGCATGAAGCTGGACTGATGTCAACCTCTTAATTAGCTGGTTGGCAGCAGTTACGACATTTCCCGCCTACTGTATCTTGGTTGTTTTTGTTTTGTTTTTGTATTCGTTTTATGCTTTTTCTTTTTTATATAAATTTTTGTTTTTCCTTTGTGTTATTTTTGTTTTTGTGTTTGTTTTCTGTATTTGCTTTTGTTTTGTATTCTTTTTCTTTTGTTTTTGCTTTGTATTTATGATTTTTGTGTTTGTTTTCTGTATTTGCTTTTGTTTTTGAATTTTTCTTCTTTTGTTTCTTGTTTTTGATTTTATGTTCTTTTTCTGCTTTTATTTTGTCTTTGAATTTTTGTTTTTGTGTTTGTTTTCTGTATTTGCTTTTGTTTTTGATTTTCGCTTTCTTGTTTTTTGTTTTTGAATTTGTGTTCATTTTTTGCTTTTTCTTTTGTTTTTGAATCTTTGTTTTGCTTTGCGGTTTTTGTGTTTGTTTTCTGTACCGGTATTTGCTTTTGTTTTTTGATTTTTGCTTTTTTGCTTTTTGTTTGTTTTTGATTTTGTGTTCGTTTTCCTGCTTTTTATTTTCTTTTGAATTTTGCTTTGCCTTTTGTTAGTTTTTTGGTTTTGTGTTTGTTTTTCGCTTTTGATTTTGAATTCTGCTTTTTGCTTTCTGATTTGGTCATGTGTTTGTCTTTGCTTTGTGCGGGAAGCAATACAAGACAATCAATGAAAGCAAACCTACACGTTTGATCTCGATAGCATTTGATACGTCTTATTTGCACGCACCTCTCAATGTGCGGAAATGAATAGTTTAGGTCATACGGACAAAAATCTTAAGTTCTAATCAGGTAAATGACCTTGTAGTTACTGAAAAAATTGTCAAAATGTCTCTTGAATTATACTCAATACATTGAAATTTCTTTATTATACTATAACACAACATTATTGCTAATATTCCCGCTAACCTTTCCGCCTATACTGTCGTAAGAATTGGCTGGAAATAATACACAGGGCAGGTTACACCAAGCGCTCAAAAATACCCAGTTAAGAGGTTAAGGATACTTGAGCCAAAACCTCATCTGAAACCACATCATAAGGCAGCTCATGCATGGTGGGCAGCAACTCATCGGACATGGCAACAAGAAGACTTGAAGCGTACTCTCTTTACTGATTAGGTCTCCGGTTTGTAACCATACAACAGGAGCATTCGAGTGTGGCGACGAGTGGGTGGGAGATTTCACAAGCATTTCATCCAGGAACGCCAGTTCAGTCATGTTTTGGGGTGGGATACTGTTTGGTCGACGTACGCTTCTAATTCCTATCCACAGTAACATGACTGGTCCGGTGTACAGAGACAACATCCTTGAACCTGTCGTTACAGGATTCGCTGCCACAATGGGTGAGGGCTTCACACTAGTGGACGATAATGCTGTGTCCATCGAGCTAGGGTGGTCAATCATGCATGGCATACAGAGAATGGAGTGGCCTGCCTATTCTGCGGACATGAACTGTATTGAACAGGCATGGAAAGAGCTCAAGAGGGCAATTTCGCACCGTCCCAATCCTCTTCAAACATTCAGCAACTGATTGAAGCTGCTATCACCGAGTGGGATAATCTGCCCCGAACCAGGTTGGATTCGTTCGCTCTCAGTATAGCTCGTCGACTGGAAGCATATCTTAGGGCTCGTGGTGGCCATACACGGTATTGATATGCATTAACATGAAAAATACGTTTGTGCACCAAATCCAACATCATCTCTTTTGTTATTCCGTTTGTGGTTGGTTGGTTCTTAAGTTTAGGGGCTGCAACAACGCGGTCATGTAGCCCCGTGTACTTTGGGTGTGTGTAGAATCTGTCTGATAACCGGTGTTAATTGTGATGACTGTATTAGTGTGTGTTATCTGTTTTTTAATTCAAGTAAGGACTGCAGATTTTTGAATTTTTCAAATAGTTCCTACTTTTGCTGCCAAACGCCACCGTCAACAACTACTAGTTCAGAACTTAGCTACCAGACGCCACCGCAGTCGGCTCCTGGCAACGAACGTAGGAACCTAAGAGCTTTGTTTATATTCTTAACCCATACAATTTAGCTTCGCACAGTTGTAATTAGTGGAAGGTTCTTTAACATGCCATAAATCTATGACATGGGACCGCCGGCTTTACTTCCCCTCCGAAGGAAAGAAGGCATACTGAGGGGTTTTTCATCATCATCATCATCATCATGTTTTTCAGTCAAGCGACTGGTCTGCCCCTACAATGAGTCTTCTCCACGTTGTTCGGTCTTGTGCTGTCCTTTTGACCATTTCATAATTTCGTAGGCCAGAGCTATGTAGGAAAGATCTCATGAAAGTGTTCCGTGGCCTCCCGCGAGGGCGTTTTCCAGGTATTTTGCCTTCTAGTATATCGATCATCAGGCCACCATGTCGTAACCTGTGGCCAAGCCAGGTGGATTTCCTTCTATATATCTGGCGGATCATTTGCCTTTTTCCCTTTATTCGATCCAGCACCGTTATGTTGGTCATTTTCTCTACCCAGCTGATCTTTTCCATTCGGCGCCAACACCACATCTCAAACGCTTCTAGTCGTTTAATATCACCTCTATTCATTGACCAGGTCTCACTGCAGTACATTGCAACTGGCCATATGTAGGTCTTAACCAGTTGTTTTCTAAGGCTGAGGGACATCGAGCGTTGACAAATTAGAGAATACTTTTCACGGAAAACCTGCTTGGCCATGGCTATACGGCTCCTGATTTCAACTTCACATCGTAGGTCTTCTGTGAAGATCTGACCAAGGTATTTAAAACGATTGACCTGTTGTACTGGTTCTTTATTTATGGTAATATTTAGTTCGTGTTGATGCTTACTTATCACCAGAATCTTGGTCTTCTTAAAATTGATTTTCATTCCATATTCTGTAGCTGTATCATTTAAACATTGCAACATGTTTGTTAATGTATGCGGATTTACTGCAAGTAATGCCAGATCATCAGCAAATTTAATATTCTGGATAAGTCTTCCACCAACTTTCACTCCCATATTAGAACCTTTAAAAGCCCACTTAGTTATAGCTTCAGCGAAGGCATTGAACAGTCCAGGGGACATCAAACACCCTTGTCGCACACCTTTGCGGATCTTAGCGGGTTCTGATACGTCATTTCCAAGCCTAACAACAGCAGTTTGATTTATATACAGATCAAATATTAATCTGATTAATCGATGGGGACAACCTATTTGATTCAGAAGAGGAAACAGCTTGTGCCAGCTGACTTAATCAAATGCTTTTTCGAAGTCCACAAAGCACACGTAAAGGTTTCTGTTTACACTTAACATCTTTTCTCCAAGACATCGCAAGGACCCGATAGCATCACGTGTAGACATATTCTTTCGAAAACCAAATTGAGAGTTGTCTAGATACTGTTCGATGTATATTTCCATCCTTTTCCTTAAAATCTGCAGAAGTATCTTTGATGCATGAGGGATGAGACTAATGGTCCGATAGTCACTACATTCAACTGGTACAGTCTTCTTTGGAATTGGAATGATGATGCTGGTGTAAAACTCCCGAGGCCATTTACCTTCTTCGAAAATTCTTGCTACCAATTTGAATATCCATTCAAGTGTACTATCCCCACTATTCTTGATTAGTTCGGCAGGAACATTGTCAATACCTGGTGTTTTACCCATGGATATTGATTTTAGAGCTTCATCGAACTCTGATCTAATAATTCTATCTTCTGCAATTGACCTGCCTTCCTCGCTACGTGTTGGCAAAAGGAATGGAATTGGTTCTGCGTATAGATCTTCAACATACATCCTCCAGTGTTCCTTCTTGTAATTCAGGTCTGATATTGGATTCCCATGTGTATCACGGAACTGTCTAGTGCGGAATCCTTTTTGTTTCTTAGTAGTTTCCCTGATCTTTTGGTAGGCTAAATCTGTTCTTCCTTGTTTTTGCAGAAATTCGATCTCTTCGCATTTTGACTGCCACCACTCCATTTTCTTCTCCCGACAGAGTCGATCAATCTGGTTCTTTAGCATTCGGTAGTTATTTCTGCCTACTTCTGAAGAGTCGTTTTTAAATTTTCTTCTTTCATCCATCCTTAAGAGAATGTCCTGTGTGATCCATGGTTTGCGATTCACTCTTTCCACAAATCCCACATAGTCTTCAGCAGGGGTTTTTAGCGCTCTTAAAATCCGATGACTTCGGCCGGATTTGAACCCGCGAACTTGGGCATAGAAGCTCAGCATGCTACCAACTACGCCAACGAAGCCGCCATTTGTGTTTCTGTCTCTTTTGAACAGCAGATTGTGTGTTATTTTTCTTTGTATGTACCTGATATTGTGCATAATCTGATTACATACACATGGCAAAATATATGCCATTAAATCGCAATATGCAAAACTATTTTGAATACTGTATTACTCTGCACACACCCAAGTACACTGGGATGATGACCAAGAAGTCCGAAGCGTCTAAACACGTGAAAACATCAACAACAAGTTCAGATGCCGACTCCTGTAGTGGCGTGTAAGTTAAATGTGCACGGCTATATCAGTAGATGATTCAGTATTTCACTGAATGAGTGAAATCAGATTATTTTCGCTCAAGCTCACATCAAATAGCTAGTCCATATTCATCCCCTGTCATCCATCAATATAGTCATGCCTGGAAATACCGCAGTTCCCATGGCGTTATCATAGGGTTGGTGTTATAACTGACGCTGACATGTTTAGAAACAGATAGGCTATAATATGTTACGTGGGATGGTTGTCCTATGCGAGAGAATCGTACGAAGTTGGACACCAAATTTCGGCAGAAAAAAACATTCTATATTCGTGAAAGTATTTTCAGGCTGAAATAAATGTGGGGAGGAGGTCTAATTGTGGAGCTTGTTTTCAAAACTGAATATCTCCAAAAAATAAAAAATAAAATGTTTTTATGGTTGTTTCGGTAACATTTGCGTCAGCTGCACTGGATGGTAAAATCTCTGTTGATCAAATGTTAATATTTCTCATTGATAAATCTGTGAGAAAACATGCTTTCTGTTCAAAACTAAATATATCCATCACTTATAATTTATTTACACTGTTTACGCCCACATTGGAGCATCAAAAATCAAACCTATATACAAAGTCTTCATATACTAAGTTCAGTTCTTAATACTTGATATTTTTTTTCTTTCCCAATACTTTTTCATTCTGGAAGATCTTGTAGCTCGTTCTTCCATCACTTATAATATGAAAATCCACAGCCTGTTTCCAGTCTCCGACCGGGTCAGGAATGGAATGAATGAAGCCCCCATCTAGCGGCGAGGATATGAACTGTGCCGGCTGCCGAGGCCTGACGCACTCCTCTGGGGCAATGATTAAATGAATGACAGATGAAATGAAATGATAGTGGAGAGTGTTGCTGGAATGAAATGTTGACAGGGAAAACCGGAGTACCCGGAGAAAAACCTGTCTGCCTCCGTTTTGTCCAGCACAGATCTCACATGGAGCGACCGGGATTTGAACCACGGGCCCAGCGGTGAGAGGCTGGCGTGCTACCGCCTAAGCCATGGAGGCTCCCACCACTACCTAAATGAATATTTATTTTAAATAAAGACTTCCTATTACTATTATGTTCAAGATAAATACCACGAATTAGGATAAATATTAGATATCATGTGAAATATCCATTGCTAAATACAACAACCATTTTTTTTTTTCAAAACTAAGTACGAATATCCATTCAGTTTTTTTCAATCTTACCAACACTTTGTATGTACTGTACATAATTTGGTGCACTTTTGGTAACAGTATGTTGCTCTTTCTAGCTATCTTTCAAACTTTAAATTACTCCATTTTGATCATCCTGTCTGAATATGTATGTTTCTACTCTCTCCTGTAAAATGTATGATTGTGGAGATATTCAGTTTTGAAAACAAGCTTCTCAATTTATCGGTAGTCCTTTTAAAGAGTGAATTCAGGGGTTCAACGTTGATTGCCCATGTTCTGAATAAAAGCCCTTACATATCAGCGCTCACAACCAGCGATATAATGTACTGCTTCTTCATTTTTCCTTTGGTAAGGGGGTTCCCGGTGCCCATAACGCTGATGTGCATGCGAGCGTCTATGCTTTTCCCACATGAAATAATGTTTGAGGGCTTGTAACTCCAAAACAATATGTCTTCTTGGGTTGCGATTTTGGATTTAGACCAACACTATATGGTCAGAAAGGCACATACCATACTATATCAAGCACGGCTGCAAAAAAACGATGAAATGTGGAATTATGTGTGCCTAGCTTGTTCTCAGACTCCCACGTTAGGTAAACCTCGTTATTTGCTATCCATATGTCGTCATATTCCTGATCCCAGTCGTCTCCTTGGAAGACAAGGATGATAAGATATTAAAGAAATAATTATATTAATTCATGAAAACTACTTTAGGAACATAAAGTGAAACGTATATCTACTGATTTTCAATTTCATTTTATTTAGATGATGATGATGATGATAATTGTTGTTTTATGGGGCCTAACACCTATTTTATCGGCCCCTAATGGTTTGGGTGATAGTGAAAGATGAGATGAGAATGAAAACTATAACTAATACTAACTTATACAAACTTACAAACTAGAAGAAGAAATGGTAAACAAATAAAGGATAAGGCAAATAAAGGACAGGAGGAAAAGAAATTCCCTCAACCCTCGAAGAATTAGGATTGAGGGACTTGGAAGGAAGGAGAGCCATGAAAGGCAGATAGGAAAGGGAAAGAGGAGAGGGTCTGCTCCCGAGACAATGGAAAAGGGGGGGAAATCCGGACCCAGCTCAGGAATCCCTCGGGGTTGCCAACTGCCGAACTCAGCAGCCGTGAGCCCTTGAGGGTGTAGCACTAGCCAGGGTGCACCAAAAGTGGTGGAGCTACACACACTCTGCTTCCTTGAGGGCCTTGAGCAGAAGGCAGGAGATATGAAGAGAACAGAAGAGGTCTAACCCCTCGAATAATGAGGAATCAGGAAAGATGAGACAAGGGCCAATTAAGGCGGGAAAGGAAAAGACTCCCTAGGCCTCGGATACTCTAATACCGTCGGGGTCCGAGAAGAACAAGAGTTGACCAAGGGTGGTCGATAGGAATGATGACAGAGAGGAGACCGACACATGTAAGTGGAAGGAATGCCGAACTCAGCTGGGGTCCCGTGGTCGCCAACCAGCGTCCCACTAGCCGTTGGCGCCTGGGGGAAATTTTATTTAGAAATTGCAAAACAAAAATCATTGTTACTCCATGCAGATTAAGCGCTACATAATAATGCAGACGATATTTTTGTATATTTGATATAGAGCCTATATCAAAGGTAACAGGGACGCTGCCCACATATTTTTGGCGTACTTTCTTCTGATTTTTTTTTTGTCGTGTAGCCTCCTGAGAGGCCGAGTGCAGGTCTTTCTAGTCGACGCCCGTGGGCGACCTGCGCGTCGGGATGAGAGATGGAATGGATGAAGATGAATGAAACTGGGCAAGGATGTGGAAGGAATCGGCCGTGGCCTGTCAGAAGGTACTGTCCCAGCATTTGCCTGGTGTTGAAAATGGGAAACCACGGAAAACCATTTCAAGGACAGCCGACGGTGGGGCTCGAACCCACGCGTCTACCGAGTCAGCAGAGAGCTTGGCCCCTTGACCTAACGCAGCGCTTTAGCCCGCGTAGCCACTACTGTCGGTTCTTCTGAAATGGAACGTTAGTTTTGGTGTACTTTCTTGTTGTGTAAAACGTTGGTCTGGTGCCCTCTCCTGTGGTTTTTGTTTGGAAATGAAATCAGCATGCATACTGTAATAACCATCGTTCTTATTGCTGTGTGGCAATTCATTATACACACATCAAAAAAAGTTTTGCATCACCTCGGTTCCAAGAGTTCCGGAACCGTTAAATACAAAGGGAATAGAGATCAACACAAACAACATTTCAGCTCGTTTTATTGCTCATGAGACCCACACATTGCATGTTGTACCATCATACAGCTAGACTTTCAGCATTTGTGGTCCAGATTGCAGTACACACCACTACCTCTAATACCCAGTAGCACGTCCTCTTGCATTGATGCATGCCTGTATTCGCCGTGGCATACTATCCACAAGTTCATCAAGACACTGTTGGTCCAAATTGTCCCACTCCTCAACGACAATTCGGCGTAAATCTCTCAGAGTGGTTGGTGGGTCAAGACGTCCATAAACAGCCCTTTTCAACATATCCCAGGCATGTTCGATAGGGTTCATGTCTGGCGAACATGCTGGCCACTGTAGTCGAGCGATGTCGTTATCTTGAAGGAACGCATTCACAAGATGTGCACGATGAGGTCGAGAATTGTCGTCCATGAAGGCAAATGCCTCTCCAATATTCTGCCGATATGGTTGCACTATGGGTCGGAGGATGTCATTCAGGTATCGTAAAGCCGTTTCGGAGCCTTCCATGACCACCAGTGGCGTACGTCGGCCCCACATAATGCCACCCCAAAACATCAGGGAACCACCACCTTGCTGCACTCGCTGGACAGTGTGTCTAAGACGTTCAGCCTGACCAGGGTGCCTCCAAACACGTCTCCGACGATTGTCTGGTTGAAGGCATATGCGACACTCATCGGTGAAGAGAACGTGATGCCAATTCCGTGGGGTCCATTCAGCATGTTGTTGGGCCCATCTGTACCGCGCTGCATGGTGTCGGGGTTGCAAAGCTGGACCTCGCCATGGACGTCGGGAGTGAAGTTGCGCATCATGCAGCCTATTGCGCACAGTTTGAGTTGAAACACGACGTCCTGTGGCTGAACGAAACGCATTATTCAACATGGTGGCATTGCTGTCAGGGTTCCTCCGAGCGGCAATCCGTAAGTAGCGGTCATCCACTACAGTAGTAGCACTTGGGCGGCCTGAGCGAGGCCTGTCATCGACAGTTCCTGTATCTCTGTACCTCCTCCATGTCCGAACAACATCGCTTTGGTTCACTCTGAGACGCCTGGAAACTTCCCTTGTTGAGAGCCCTTCTTGACACAAAGTAACAATGCGGACGCGATCGAACTGCGGTATTGACCTTCTAGGCATGGTAGAACTACAGACAACATGAGCAGCGTACCTTCGTCCTGGTGGAATGACTGGAACTGATCGGCTGTCGTACCCCCTCCGTCTAATAGGCCCTGCTCATGCATGGTTGTTTACATCTTTGAGCAGTTTTAGTGACATCTATGAACAGTCAAAGGGACTGTATCTTGGATACAATATACACAGTCAACGTCTATATGCCGGAGATCTGGGAACCGAGGTGATGCAAAACTTTTTTTGATGTGTGTAATTATGTTGAGGGTATCAGGAGAAGACGTGGTTCACTTATCCAGTGGTCGTAGGTCAGAATAGCCTAAAGAGCACTGGCCGTATTAGAGCTCCTCGCTGGTAGCACGGGAGAACAATGTAATGAATATTAAAGAAAACGAAAGTTTGATACTTTTCAGTCGGTCAACATAAGTTTTTCTCAAAAGAGATGGATTATTTCCTACTTCTGAAAAAAAAATGCCTGAGATTAATAAATACACCTGGATTATCTCATGTATATTTTTCAGGATTAGGGAAAAACCCATCTCTTTTGGGAAAAACTCATGTTGACTGACTGAAAAGCATCCTACTTTCGTTTTCTAAGGCAACACTGAAAATGGCTTCAAACACCATAATGAACATTAAAGCTTAGTTTCTCGATTTCATTTATTAAAAAAAATAAAAAATTTAATATTTAGTATTTTTTGTTTTAATTTTAATTTTATAATTTTACTATTTTATTTTGTTATTGTTATTTATTGTTTATTTTAACTTTTATAATTTTTTATTTTTATTTTTAATTTTTAATTGTAATTTTAATTTAAATTTATAATCTTTAATTTTTGATCTTTAATCCTTAATCTTTAATCTTTTAATCTTAATTTTAAAATGAATTTTAATGTTAAATTGATAAATTATGGGAGCTAATGTTGCATTTCTTTCGAGCTGCCATCATAGGTAGAGTATTTTTCGGACCGTCCATAAGACACACTTCAGCCAGGAGGCAATGGGAGCTAATGTTGCGTGGGAGGACACAGAGTGCCCTGGTCGTGCGCAGTGAAAGTCTTGTCTCGTGAGTTGCAGGTTTGTCCCAGTCCGTTCCGGATCTCACCCACTTCCGTCAGAGAAGAATGGTTTACTGAGGGCACGTGTCTTCTTCTCCCATCCTGCAGAGAAATTCCGGTTTCATCATTTGTCTTTCACGTGTCAGCGTAGCCGGACGCGATATGTTACCCTCCACGGTTGCAAGCTGGGAGATGTGAGAGTCAAATCCCGACCTTGACAGCAGATATCCTGATTGCGACTTTCCCCTCAGAATTGACCATTCTCACTCCAGGCAAATGTTAGAATGGTAACGTATTTAGAATCCCGGGGCAACTACCCCACAAATTACGATTGCACTCACTATTGCAGTTACAGATTGTCAGAGAAACATCATGATAACTAATTTAAGGGGCTGAACATCGAGGTCATCTCCTCTTCGTAACACATTATAAATACAAATTCTGATTAGTTAAAATTTAGAGGGAGAAGCTTAAATATTTAAATAGAGTAAGCCCTGGATTTAGCTGACTAATAGGAACTCTCTTACACTTAAACACTCACAATGCAGCTCCCATCAACACTCGCATATGTTATTCTTTACCTACCTAGCGAAAGTAGGAACTACTTGAAATTATCGTCTGTAGTCCTCACTTGAATTATAAACAGATAACACACACTAATACTGTCATCACAATTAACACCCGTAATCAGACAAATTCTACACACATCCAAAGTACTCGGGGCTACATGACCGCGTTGTCGCATCCCCTAAACTGAGGAACCAACGAACCAAAGTAAGAGCATTTGGTGAGAAGAACTACTCCATCTCAATTTTCCCCACATGTCTCATATCGAGCATTTGTGACTTGTTATCTTGATTCACACCCCCCTTAAAACAATGGCAGCACCTCGTCCGCACCCCTCATTTATGGATTCTGGGTACGTTGCACGGGACCAATGCCCTAATGTTGAGCTCTTGTTGTTCGTTAAGCTCAGGATTGAAAGCACCTACCTCTGGGTGTTCAGCTGTGACTACTCCGCTCACTCACCTGAAGGCACATCAAGGCTGATTTGGTTTGAAACTGACAACATTATGGATTCTCGTGTTTCTAGCCCAAGACGTAATCGTCAAGTTGATTTAACGAGAAGTTCCGATTTTATAATTTTCCACTTGTTTCACAATCGTTCGCGAGCACGAGGTGGAAAAGTAAGCAGCGAGCCCGCATCTCGCCCTGGGTTTTAGCATTCAAGAGGATGTTCCAACACATTCTATACCATAGTAAAATTGCTGCTGTTGTTTTTATTTAAGGGGCTTGGCCATCGTGGTAATTTAGCTAAATAGTAGCCTGTGTTATTGTGGTGTCTGTAGCAGTTTTTATTTTTTGTTTATTTTTTATTTATTTAACAATTTTTACTTATATTTATTTCTTATTGATTGATTTTATTAATTTATTTATTTATTTTAATTATTTCGTATTTTTTACTTATTTTTAATTTTTATTTATAATTGATTTTTTATTTATTATAACTTAATGTATTTATTCGTTTATTTTTATGTATTTTATCCTTAATTTTTTTAGTAGTGGCTACGCGGGCTAAAGCGTTGCGTTAGGTCAAGGAGCCAAGCTCTCTGCTGACTCGGTAGACGCGTGGGTTCGAGCCCCACCGTCGGCTGTCCTTGAAATGGTTGTCCGTGGTTTCCCATTTTCAACACCAGGCAAATGCTGGGACAGTACCTTCTGACAGGCCACGGCCGCTTCCTTCCACATCCTTGCCCAGTTTCATTCATCTTCATCCATTCCATCTCTCATCCCGACGCGCAGATCGCCCACGGGCGTCGACTAGAGAGACCTGCACTCGGCCTCTCAGGAGGCTACACGAAAAAAAAACTTATTTTTTTATCTTTTTACTTATTTTTATTTTTTATTTATTTATGTTCTTTGTAATTATGTTATGTATTTTGCGTACTTTGTCATAAGCTTGATTGATATTATTTATTTCTTGATTTTATTTATTAGTCTAGGCTATTTATTAATTTATTTATTCATTTTTTATCTTTAAAAAAATTTAATTATATTTTATTTTTATATTTTCACATTAGTCTACTTATTGATTTTTATTTATTGAATAATTTTATTCTTTATTTTTATGCTTTATTTATTTATTTATTTATTTATTTATTTATTTATTTATTTAAGCCAATGTCTTAAATTTTTGGTCCTACCAAGCTTAAGCTTGTCGCCAGGTGCCAATAATAATAATACAATTTGTATTTTGAAAAACAATTACATTAACAATTGTACCGTCCAATCTCAATAGTAGTGTGTATTTGTGATTACGGAGAGGATTGGAGAGGAGGCGGCTGTGGACTGAAGTTGGGAATCATCTCGACATTTGCTTGGAGTAGAAGTGGGGATACCACGGAAAGACACTTCCTGAATGGCTGAGGTGGGAATCGAACCCACCTATTCTGAGTTTTTCCTCACGAGGCTGAGTCAGTCCTCGCACCAGAATTAAATTTCTTGGTAGAGTTGGGAATCGAACCCAGATCTTCACTACATTATTTTGTTTTATTGTTTATTTAATTTCAAAGACTAGAATCGTAATGGACTACACCCCGAGTACTTGAATTTATGAATCTGTCTGATAACATGTGTTATTGTAATGCCTGTACTGTTGTGACTGTATAAGCTACGTATACTTCCTTCAAACTTCCATTCATCTTTACCTCCTTCAAACTTCCATTCATCTTTACCAGTATATATTTTCTCTCTCGTTACTTAATCTCATGAGTAAGGGGATCCGGCAGTAAAAGCCATTTCCTACACAGGGAATTATCTCACTAGTAGAAATGGGAATAATAACGGATAGCAATAATTATCGGCGGCGACTTCGGGGGCTGTGTGTATCCCGTGCCAGCCCCGTAAAACCCTAATTAAATTCTTAGATAGAAACTTGAATCGAACTCGGGACCTTAATATACACACATTCTTCAATAATATAAATTTGGTTGACTTAATAGTGACTACAGCTCTAACATTTCACCAAGTCAGTATTGGCCGGTTTAAGTACTGTATAGGCTACTGTATACTGACTGTATAGTGGCACGCCCCGATCAGATCTGCTCTCGCTGCTCTCGCCAAAAGTGCCAAAGCCGATTGAATCGGCGCGCGGTGTCCGTGATTATTTCATTCTGTTGGAAAGGTGAGGTTCCAAGCTTGCCTGTGCGGTGTCTACTTTTTCCCATCGAAGTCCGTTATGCGATAGGTTTGAGTTTGTATTCACGCCCTCCCTTGCCGCTCCCCCAATCACGCACGTTCCCGCCAAATTTGCGGTGCAGTTGTTTTCTTCTTGTTGAAGTTTTCTGCCTACAGATGTATCTAAGAACTTTATACAGCTGGAAACGTAGTGTTTCTTCGAATATGACTTTTAGGTGTCCTTAATTTAGACTCAACATTCATTTTTTACAAAAAAAAATTGAACAATTATCAGAATAACCTCCATTAAAAAGGTTTAGATGCAGTATTTACCTTTACGAACATAATGTATGAAAGAATGAGGTATTGGTTATAAAACAAAGCAAAACTAATGATTCTAATCTTGAAAATGTGGTATTTATGGTCATTGCATGGTCATTGAAAATGACTTGGCATTCTTGGCAAGTATTTCAGGAAATGGCTTGGCACTAAGAGGGTTGACATTGCCGTTCTGATTCCACGAGGAACTGTTTACTTTCGTGGCTTACGGTCGGAAGATTTGCACTCACGTAAATATACAAGGTTACATACAGTAATTACTAAGGTTCGGATGTTAAGGGAAAGTCATATTTTTTCCTGAGCTCATTTTACCCGAAATCTGAAAAATAAGTTTGAATGACGGGTCCCTGACTACGTTTAAGGCAATTTGATGTTGCCTATAAATGCATGTTTCGGCCATTTTTATTGTTTTGGTCATATTTTAGTGATATAAGGTCATATTTGGTTATAATTTCAGCATTTTTGTTTAAATTGAGGCGTCGTGAACAAGGTACGTGTTACCTGCGTCGAGTTTCAAACACAGGATTTCCGAATTTGTGTAGTAGATGTATTTTTCTTTCTTTTCCTGGAACAGGCAGATAGCAGGTTTAGAAGACCTGATTCCAAGGAGGCGGTCCTCGATGGACGCCTTTTAGCACATCTTTCTGGACAAGTTAGATTGCGACATTGTACGAACGAGGTCACGGAACATGACGATAGTGTGCTTCCACCTTTCAATAGAATGCCACTCCAGTAGATATATTTAGCTCAGAAGCAAGTAGCAAACAGGGAAATGCCATATTTTGTAAGTCATATTTTATAGTTTTTAGGTCATATTTAGCTAGTTTTTAGGGCATATTTGCTTGCATATTTTGTACTTCCTTAGGTCTTAAACTTCCGAACCCTAGTATTTACTTTCGCGTGGTTATCACCTCCTTGATTTGTCTGATAAACTGCGTTACTATTGTGCATCTACTAGTTTGAGGCTATAAGGAGGCGACCGTGGCTTGTACAGTATTTGCCAGCACGCACACTGAACTGTGATCCAGCAATTACCTCCACCCATGCCCAGCTGGTAGGAGAGGCGATGACGTGTGGCGTGAGGCAAGCCTTTTGTTCTGACATCACCTGTCTCACACGTACGTGCCTGTACAGTCTGTCTCAAAAATAAATTGCAAACATAATATATGGTCCACCGTGTAGAATGAGGCTATCTATGACTGTATTTTTGAAAAATGTAAAATATCTCTGCTTATGTTTCGGTTCTTTTTGCGGTATAAAATAATGCAGACCTTTTTTTTAAATCCATCAACTGCTTTTTGGTGCAATTTTTTAAGTCTCTACGACATGTTTACACATCCCTCACATCTTGAGATTTATTTTATGCCACTTTTTCATTACTTCGAAAAACGTAAACTTAATAGCATTTTATTGTTGAATAACGTTGTTGTTGTTGCTGTTTCACTTTAGGTAGCCTACTTGGGCATCTTGGCCATCTAGCCCCGTGTATTTGAGTGTGTGTGGAATTTTTGTCTGATATCCTGTGTTAATGTAATGCCTGTATTAGTGTGTGTTAGTGCTGTTGTTGTATTGTTTTATTTGAGGGGCTTAAACATTGTGGTTATTTAGTTCTATGTACTTGGGTGTGTGTGGACATTTTTGACTGATGACCTGTGTTATTGTGATGGCTGTATTAGTAATTGAGACTAGAATTTGGAAGGAGACAGCCGTGGTCTCTAGTTAAGAACTATCTCGGCTTTTGCCTGGAGTTGAAGTAAGAAACCACGGAAAACCACTTCCAATATGGATATAATGGGAATCGAACCCATTTCTTCTCAGCTTTACCTCACGAGGCTAAGATGACCGACTGAGAAATTATCGATTTGTTGCTAATTATGACACACTGAAAATGGATTCCTGTTGTTCAGAAAAATGCGTTTAGTCACTTATATCAATGCTGCTTCACTTCATTTCATTTTACGACCCAGTATTTTTGTGTTTATTTACTCTATTCTTTGTTTACAATCTCTTGATGAATGCAGTACATTTGCGTTTGTCTGTTGGCACAGGAGAGAGTAAAATGTGGCTTTTCACCAATATCTCAGTCCCACTCATGACTGTGATCATATGGAAGCTTTGAGGTATGAGTGGTGCTGAGTAATGACCTTCAGTGCACAACTAGTGCCTGTGCGTACTGGCAAAGGTTCTACTCATAGGTTCCATGCTATTGTTCTGACTCGGTGAGGAAAGCAACAGCAAACTATCTCACTCCTCATCTTGCCTAATACGCCTCATTATAGTGCTGCCTTACGGTTTTATGGGTACCTACCGTTTAACCTCTAGCGGGTTTCTTCTGAGGATCCAACTATCCTCTGGACTGACTACCTAACAGACAGACTCTGCAATTGATTGGTTGGTTCCTCAGTTTAGGGTCTGCGACAATGCGGTCATGGAGCCCCGTGTACTTAGGGTGTGTGAAGAACCTGTCTGATAGCCGGTGTTAGTTGTGATGGCTGTATTAGTGTGTGCTATCAGTAATGCAGGTAAGGACTGCAGACGATCAATTTCAAGTAGTTCCTACTTTTGCTACCAAATGCTAGCATCAACGACACCTAGCTGTGAACTTGGCTACTAGATGCCACCGCAACTGGCACCTGGTGGCGAACGTTGGAACTTAATAGATCGTTAATCAAATCTACCGTACAAATTTAGCTTCACACAATTTTCGTTAGTGGAAGGTTCTTTTACATGCCATAAATCTATGACATGGGTCCACCGGATTTACTTCCCCTCCGAAGGAAGGCATACTGATGGATTTTTAAAGCTCTTAAAAATTGGTTGACTTCGGCTGGGTTTGAACCCGCGATCTTGGGAATAGAAGCTCAGCATGCTACCAACTATGCCATCGAAGCCACCAGAGACCAGAGACTCAACAAAAATTAGTGATTTTGAGGCAGGAACTATTAACAACCCAGACCAGAGCTTTTGTATAAATTCCTGTTGTTTAAGAGAATGTTATAAGTGGATGTGCATTTAATTTCGAGTCGGACTGTACATTGAAATCCACGGGCGGGCGCGACAGTAAAGAGGAAGCGGTGCTTGATGAATCTCTTGGAGTGGAAAAGAGCTTCGTGCACAGAAATGACGATTGAGCACGCCTCACGTAGTGTTCTGTGATCACAATTACTCGGGTCGACTCTCAATTTCCGCAAGAAGTACAGCTCTCTAATTTGTCATTTCCAGTCAGTGATTAACTTCTCTCTTGTCATGGCCAATTCATTTTAATAAGACATCAAACCTGAAAATTCACTGGTATAGGGCGCCAGGGATGTTCTCCGAAGCGACTACGTGCTGCTGCTAGGGTAACAGGCCGGACGTTAGTTTTAGACAAGTGAAAAATCTTAATGGAAGCCTGGAGGCGAGTTACTACAGTACCTGTGTTGTTGTCACCTGTCCCATACGGTCAGATGATTGAAAAAGCTATCACACACTACTGCTGAAGTCGTGGGCGTATATAAGGGGGGTGCTGAGGGGGCTCCAGCCCCCCCCCCCCCACTCACCCCGATAAAAATTAAGAAAGCATTGAAAGAGCATAAAATAATTGTAAATTTGGTTGTACCCTAATCTTAACTTATTGACTAAGTTATAAACAATTTTAAGATTGAAATTAGACTAACTCGTGGTGTAGTGACTAGCATTCTTGGCTGCCGCCCCGGAGGTCCGAATTCGATTCTCGGCTCTGCTAAGAAATTTTAATTCTAGTCTGAGGGCTGAAACGGGCTACACTCAGCCTTGTGAGGGAAAACTGTGAATTCCACGGTACGGTACATTTGTGAAAAAAAAATGATCAACTTGTAAAAAAAAAAGGGAAACTGTTTATCTTTCTGCTCAGTAAATTGACAAATATTTAGGTATTTGCCATTCATACTCCATAGATCATAATAGAAAATTCATTAAGTATAACATTTTATTCGTGTGTTGTATTTTACAACTATTTTTATATTGTCAGTAATTGTAGGCTATATAAACTTTGAATCTTATCCAAAATAATTACACAAAGTTATAAGCTCTAAGATATTGGTTGATATTTCTGGGTATTTTGCGGAGATAATCCCCTGAGAATACTCACAATTTTCCAGGATAGTCAGCCCCCCCCCCCCCCCCCCCCCGAAAAATGTATATACGCCACTGGCTGAAGTACAGTCATTGGCAAATATAATGGCGTTCTGTTCGTAACTATGTAACGTGTACTTCCGCGTCACACAATACTTCGACGTGGACTGTACTGTCTGCACGGTGGTGTCTTCACGTGCTCAAGTCTGAAATTTCATTACATCAGACCGGTGGTGACAACTGTGAAGGGAGAGGGCGAGATTGTGACTGTGTACAGGCTCACCCGCAAACTTCAAGGCCAAGGGCAATCGTCTAACTCTAAGACAAACATCCGGCTTGTAGCATCAGCAGTTTAGTTGGCAGCACGGTGTCCTTGACAGGGCAGCGGTACAGTGTTGGTTGTGGTATGTCGAAATCATCAGTGTGTATTGCAGTAAGCGAGCGTTCAGATAGATTATTGGAAGAGTGCATTAGTATACAGGCGGTAATGTTTACTACTCAAGAGAGAGCTCTATTTTGGTGGAATACGTTTTTCGCGAAGGCGATTGGTTTACAGAAAATGTAAAACTAAAATTTCAGGTGCGGTTTCCTAATTCAAAGTGTCCAAATCGGGATACCATTAAGGATTTGATAAGTAAATTTCGTGTGACCGGCTCAGTTCTCGATGTACCGGGAACAGGCCAGCCTACGCTTTTAACAGACGAAATACTTGATGAAATCTCCGGTATAATGCTGCGTAATCCAAGAAAATCAACATGCAAATTAGCTCAAGAAAGTCTTCGACAATATGTGTAGATGTGTTGAAGTCTGTCTTTCACACTTCCAGCATCTGCTATGAATGGCTGTGGTGAGTATAACGTTTACTGTTTGTTTTGATACAAGTGGGAGCCGTGCTGCCAACGTAACTGCTGATGCTAGCTCTCGCAACAGCAAGTAAGCACTGCGCCCTGTACTAGATCTACCGTGAAGGAACTTGCGAAATGCTCGAAGCACACTGCAATCAATTCATGGCGTAGAGCCCTGCGCAGATAAACAAAACGTTATCCACATCCGCCCCGCATCCGCACGTTTGTTATCCGAATCTGCTGGCATTAGAATCATTTTATTAATTTATTAGATAAAGCATAAAGTAAAAGCAACACATTTAGACATTTGAGGAGAAATTCGTTCCGCTAGGTTATACAAAAAATGTGTGAATTGCAATACTTGTCGACTGCGTTTTGTCCCTCTGAGTAACGGCATGAGAAACAGCGGGTGGCTAATTATTACAGTTACTTAGTCGTCGGATATATCCACGCAGGCAAGCGCAGGTATAAATGACTTTTTTGGAGGGGGAGGGGGGGGGGGGGGGCATAAGTCAACACTAATTGAGGGTATTTCCATGACTGGCTTCTCTCACTTCTTTATTATTCTCATACTATCCAAGCGAAAGCAAATCGGGAAATAGCAAGAAACGTGAAAGATGCAGATCTTAGAAAAATCTATTTTTTTTTTAAATCCAGTTCAACATTGTATTCTAAAACTATCCGCAAATTTACTCTAAATATTATCCGCAGCTTATCCACTATCCGCAAAACCATATCCGCATGACGAAATATATTGCGGATATCCGCATCCGCGCAGGGCTTTACTCATGGGGACCACCCACATATTACGTAGCCTACGGTAATCACAAAGAGGGGGGAGAATCGAAGCTTATTATTACGATAATGACGTAAGGGGATGGGGAGGTGTATACGAAATGAACACGTAATCACTTAACAAATAACAAGAATCAACTCATTTTACGCTCTAATTGTAAGCTTGGAAGACGCGAGCAAAGTCACCGCGCGGAAGGGTCGTAGGAGTATTCCGCTAACCGGGTTTATTCCCCTGTTCACTTTTGTTTTACTTATAAAATTAGCAGAGGCCTTACTTTGTTCAAAGAATACTTAAGTAAACTCTATGCAGATTGTAACAGGTAGCCTCATCCCCCCTTACCCTGTTTATTAGCCAAAATGATAATAATAATAATAATATTAGCATATCAAATAAATGATCACATGACATTACCACACCCAGAATTAATAATAAAAACACATGAAAGGGCTAATTTAATTACTCGCTAGGCCAGCTGAGTTCACAGCAAAAAAAAACCTAGGAGCGAATGTTCCGATTTGCTTGGTTTTCAAGAACACCCTCATTGATTTAGAAAAGAGAGAAGGCGGGACGAAACCAATGTCAAGACCAGCTTGTTGAGTGGAACGCTGGGTGCGTACCTCAGCAGGCCGTATTAAATTGACCCTGCCAAAGATGAAGAATGAAAAGGGGAATAATCTTCCTAGTGACTTCATGCAATAAATAATATGACAAATCGAAATAAGCTAACATGTATTGAGCAGTAAAATAAAACAATTACAAGAGACAGCCTTCCACCACTTAATTAACTAACTGACAAATATGATCTAATTAAAACACCAATGAATCACTTAACCTAAACTAACCAGGCACTTGCCCGGGTGGCAAGATTACACGCATCTACATTTATGATAGAAAAGAAATTGATTAGAATGATTCCCCTGACGACAAACTAAAGGAATAACAACACGAGAAAGGCAATGCCTTCTCTAAAAACAAAGCTGCGTTAAACAACCGAAGCGGCCCTTAATGGAACGGAAAAGATCTGACAACCTCCACAGTGCAGCCTTGACCGTCCCGTCTAGGCTGTCTGACCAAGAATTAGAACCCACGAGGTTCCCATCCAGCTAACGGGAAAATAGGGCAATAAATATACACCCTGCAGTAATTACATATAAAGGTACCACCAAAATATTACTAGACCCTCCAAAAGATTACATACTAAAGTGTTAAAATAGACTTTATCTAGTTAAGCTTACGGACCGCCGACACGCGGCCTTAAAATGACGTTACAAAATTTAGCAGTCAAAGTTTGTATTAATCGTCCTTGGTTATGCCCCTTAGTAATTAAATCATGATAGTACCACCTGCTGTCTTCGAACCCTCCGGGGAAAACTGCACACACGTTTTCCCCGGAGGCAAGTGCTCGAGAGTCTTTCTGTCAGCAACCTTCGTCTCGTACTGTTCGTCGAGTCACCGATTCCACCCTAGTATATCAGCGTATCCCCCTCCACAACCCTCCAGTAGTACCAACTGCGACCAGTAGCACAACCGGCCAAAACAAAAGCCAGGGTTCAAGGTCTTGAGTGGGTACTATAGAATATCAGCCCATACAGGTTACTGCGTAGAAACCTTCTAGGAGTCGAGGTGTTACACAATGTCCTTTGTAAGATCTTTCTCAGAATAAGAGCTTGGCGAATGCAGCTGACAGTAAATGTTCGCTTTTCCAAAGTTTGCAGACACAAAGCTCGATTTTCTCTCTTGACGAGTGTCTATCACGATAAGCCAATAAGTGACAGCACACACAAAGGCACAAATCCTGGCCATTTCAGCAGTAGCCAGGTGCCAACTTGGTGAATGCAATTCTCAGAAGGGGGCTGGTGTATTTTCTCATGAGAATCTGCCCAGACCTGGAGCTCCAGCTGCGTCTCGAAGATAAGATGAACATGTACCGATTTGCAAAATTGGTACATCCTCCTCCTCCAAAGGAAGCCGATGGGGAGACGATGAACAGGGTGATGGTGTCCAGCTGGTCTCTTGGCAGCTGAAGAGGCTACTCCAATCTCCGCCAGCGGACCTTGAAGTAGATCTCCTCGGGTAGAATGATGCCATGGGACCTAGATGGTACCTCCAAACTGGGCCCAGATTGGTAGTACACGTCCCACATAGTGACCACTGAAACACACATCAGAACAGCAGCGTATGGTCCAAATACAGTTCCCTTAGAGGGAACAATCGTTCCAGGCCAGTCAACCAGCCCAAACAGCCGAAGTTATCCCAGGAAGGATAAAAGAAAACATTACACGAAGCATTAGTGTGCCATCCAAGTTCACTTAAGAGTCTTTCAAATCACAAGGGATACTTGATGCTTCAAACAAGGTTCTGCGCAAAGAGATAGTGTCCAGGGCATAATTAAAGGTCCACTGAAGTACGAAAAACACACGAAAGGGGCAACCAACTATACGATATGACTGACGTTAACAAGCTTAATTGAAAGTTCACTACAATACTTAGCAAGAATAACTAAAATTTAACTAAGGTGTACAGAACCCAGAATTTTTCTTTAGAATATGCAAATCAAAGGCACCTACAAACTTGCCCACCAAAATTTTTAAACAATTTTTCCAAAATGAATTTACTTTAACAAAACCGAAAGGACCATTTTTCTGCGACTTCACGAAACCAGGACAGCACGTAACTATTTCCAAAATTCACAATGACAATTACATTAACATGCCGCACGGGGCATTCCATCAGAACTACATTTACTATACCGCCCGTGACACCGCTCAAGTTAATACATTACAAAATTACCTACCGCACCGAAGGCATTACACAGAGCTCGTTTTGATATGCACACAAACACAAATTGCATGTCTTGCTCAATTTTACATGTTCCTGACCCACACTGCCCTCAGTGGCCTCCAAGGACAGGAGGAACAGAGACCACAACATCCTATCACGCAAGCGCACTAGCAGCAAGACAAACAAAATAAGGAAAAACCACGTCACCCACATAATTCACACACACATTCACTCTTTAACAATAAGAATGCCCTTAATTCCATCGGGCTGTCACCCCGATATTTCTCCCACTCCATATCTGCCAACGGGCACTGTTCCCGGTGACAACACAAAACATAAATAACCCTAAATTCCATCGGGCTGTCACCCTGATATTTCTCCCACTCCATAACTGCCTACGGGCACTTGTTCCCGGCGACAACACAAAACATAAATAACCCTAAATTCCATAGGACAACTAGCGAACCAGGAAAACAGCACGAGGACTGCAGTTCATAACCTGACGTGAATTATTAAAACAGTATGCACTGTCATTCACACACTACACAAACAAACACCGCCCTGTCCTTCACATGACAGGTCCTCTCCCTTATGACACCGGGAGGAACATCACTCTTGCGCCACCAAACCCTGGCCATCACGACAAAATCAGCTCGGTACCTGAGCTCCCCCTCCGGTCAACACACGACTCCACAGAGCGTAATTAACATCTTCCCCTACAAAGGCATGGCCGCCTCAGAAGATGACAGTACAACACATTACCAAAACATAAATACACATTCGACACAAGGTAGGGCACCCACTAAGCGTCACACACACCCAAGTGCACGTGGTTCACCTTCCAATCACACAACACAGACAATCACAACCCCGAAAATTTCTCTACGTGGCGTTACCACAGACTACAGACGTCTCCAACTAACAACGTGTGTCACCTACCATTAATATTCACCATCCAAATACCGGGTGACACTTTATGACCACACTCAAATCGAACCCATGATGCTTCAACTCACCACTGTCATCAAAACGTTCTTAAAACATTAACTTCACGAAGCTACTTAAAATCTCAAAATTCACAACCTCCTTGACTAACAACACGTGTCTGTATCTCACCAAATGCTAACGCCAATAAAATCTCTCCCAGAATATCAAAACTAATTTATTCAGAATTACAAATCACAGAAGTGACAGATGTTACATCTCAAAAGGCACGAAGCAATTAAAATCTTCAAAATAAATCCATAAATCCAGCTCGCACCAAACCACATTGGAACCTCGCACTAAAAAAAACTGTCAAACTACCAACACTCTATTACTCAGAGAATTTAAATTATTTTTACCACCAAAGATGATTACTCCAGTAACTACCCAGGACACTAACTGTCACGAAGGCTCACAATCAATCAGAACATCCGGTAGCAACAGCCAAACTCGCACACACCCAAGGTGACGGGGCTATACAAAGTTTTAATGAACCCAGAACCTTTCAGAGTTGAAACTACAACAGAAACGCCAGCGGTCTAACAGATCAAGACTGCAAGTTATAAATAACTAACCAACTAATGCACTGAAGCACCCTCAAGTGAAAACTCCAGAATCAAAATATCAAAATATGCATGAACGCCTACAACAGCTGATTGTGAAGTGAACACACCCAAGCTAACGGGAGTCTACATGAAATCTCACGAACCTACAACCCTTCAGAAATGCGACCACAATAGAAATAACCTAGCCGCCTAACAGCAAGAAACTGCAAGTTATGAATAACTAACGAACCAGCCCATTTCAATGCCATCGCAAACGAAGCATTGCAACCTCCCCAAAATCTCAAAATCAGACTAGTGAACACAGCAGCTGACATACAACGACAGCTCAGCATGCCACCGCAGGATATCTCCCTAAAGGAAAACTTTCACCAACCGAACTACCAAATATTTTTTTTTTATATATATACCAAAATCAACAAGTATTTCCAGAGCTAGCAACTTCATCACTGGAACTCGAACACAGGTCTCCAGTTCCTAACATTCATCCATCATCCATCACACATCCTTCTCAAACATCTCATTATAAGATTTTACCACCCACTACAATAACTCGTTACTTTCAATTATGCAAATTAGCAGTCGTACAGATATCATGAACCTAAACTAATGGTATTGCGGACTCTTACCAAGAGGGCCTCCGTAGAGGTCTTTTAACCCCGACTCCCCACTGACTGAGCGGCCTCAACTACCCCAAAAAAAAATTCGCCTTTCACCGAGATAACGAAGTCCCATACCTATAGTCACTCGACTCGGGCAAATGCTATATACACCCTGCCCGGGCCCAATCAAGATGGTACTCACACCCCAAATTAAATGGACTCCTGACAGTAGATCCCCATACGAAGCACATCTGCATAATAGGTCCATTTTCAAAATGCAACTAATACAACTAATATAAAATTAATAATAATCCATCTTACGTTACTGGCAATTAGGCCTCAATTACTCCCACCCAAATTCAAATTGCAAACCTACATCAATTCATTCACACATGACTTTCATTCAATCAGCAGGATTAAAAAAAAACTGAAGGATTACCAAAGAAAATAAATACAATTTTGACCACCAAAGAACACCAGTTCGATTCCTACTCAGGGCAGCAATAAAAATCGCATCACACACACTCTTTCATCTTGAACACAGTGAACCACAGAAATACATTCATACCTCCACCAGACATAAGTGCTCCCTTCCCTGAACAATCCTAAAATTCCCCATTTACAACAGTATGTTAGTATTCGGATCGTCAAGACACTATAACGCCAACGGAGTATCAACTCACGTAAGGACCTGATAAAACAACCCGTAGTTGTAGCCCTGAAATCACAGTTCTCCTTACATCGTAGGAAAACGTCCTAAAACGAAAGACACGAATCGGGGGAAAATATTTATTTACACCCTAAATGAGATGCGACGTGAAGGTGACTGCCTCCCAGAAACATCCCACTTAGTAAGTCACTCAACGAACACACACTAATATACTGAATATTAAAGCCATTTAATACTTGACCAGTTTAGATGACAATCTAACCTTAAAATCCCCATGTCACAACAAGACAATTTACTCTCCCCCCAATTACTAAGCAACTTAAACCTAAATCATACATACATAAACACTCACCTGATTCATTTATACTGAATTAGCACACACGCAATTCGACATTTAACATCATTCAAAACACAATTACCGAACGTATATATAGACAGCAATTCGACCATTTTCCAGAATTAATTTAACGCAGAATAAGTTCACAACACCAAATTTTAATGCTCTCACAGTCCAATTTAATTTGACAGAACTACCAACAGCGAAATAATTAACCCCCAGCTAAAGAAATGACAACAAAACATGAAATGTTTGGCCTAATGAACAGCTGATCACTACCAATTATACCTCACACGTATTATGCACAGCGAATCGCAGAATTTCAGCCTTACATCACTAACAATTATTAAGAATAATTACAGATTTACCCCAAGGAACCTGCTGAGATAAATCCACACACGCAATTCACATTTTCACTGTCATCAGTTGTATAAAATAATAACTTGTCACAGACGTCAGCCATGATGGTTCAAAATCACTACGTGATTCAACAGGCGTGTACTAAACGCACATCAAAACAGACACTAAGTTATTCTTACTGGAAATACAAGTTTATCAATTTCAGCCTATTTTCAAGAGAATTTAGAACGTCAATAATTTTAATTTTACCAAAACTACTTCCAATCAGACAAACATTTTATTATTTCAAACACGTGACACAATTTAGTCAAAACAACACTTCCCGAGGTGTAGATTTAACACAGGTGCAGTAAAATTGAGCTGGACTAGTTCCTACAAGAACAGAATGAATTTACAACCACCCCAAAACATACAAACAGCATATCAAAACTCACCACGTGTGAAATTCTTTCAGCCGGTCGACTCGTCAATCTGGCAACGCAGCAACGCCATTTTATCTCAGCAGTCCTGAATTTCGTTCAGCGCATGTGACTGCCACTTCTCGCCTGACAGCTGACGATATGAATTGCTCATATGGTCCATGGTGTACACAGCAAGTTATTTTACATGAAATCAAATCACAACATGTATTAGGTTCTGCTCTAATTACTAGCCTACCTATTGGAGAAAAAATTAGTAGTATGGAGGGCCCAATCTACATTAATTAAGTTACTGAATTTAATTTTAATTAATTACTGCAATCAGTCAATAGGAAGGATTGTTTACTAATGGCAAGATCACAGAGCAAAACCATGCTCATGCTACCATTGTAACAGGTAGCCTCATCCCCCCTTACCCTGTTTATTAGCCAAAATGATAATAATAATAATAATATTAGCATATCAAATAAATGATCACATGACATTACCACACCCAGAATTAATAATAAAAACACATGAAAGGGCTAATTTAATTACTCGCTAGGCCAGCTGAGTTCACAGCAAAAAAAAACCTAGGAGCGAATGTTCCGATTTGCTTGGTTTTCAAGAACACCCTCATTGATTTAGAAAAGAGAGAAGGCGGGACGAAACCAATGTCAAGACCAGCTTGTTGAGTGGAACGCTGGGTGCGTACCTCAGCAGGCCGTATTAAATTGACCCTGCCAAAGATGAAGAATGAAAAGGGGAATAATCTTCCTAGTGACTTCATGCAATAAATAATATGACAAATCGAAATAAGCTAACATGTATTGAGCAGTAAAATAAAACAATTACAAGAGACAGCCTTCCACCACTTAATTAACTAACTGACAAATATGATCTAATTAAAACACCAATGAATCACTTAACCTAAACTAACCAGGCACTTGCCCGGGTGGCAAGATTACACGCATCTACATTTATGATAGAAAAGAAATTGATTAGAATGATTCCCCTGACGACAAACTAAAGGAATAACAACACGAGAAAGGCAATGCCTTCTCTAAAAACAAAGCTGCGTTAAACAACCGAAGCGGCCCTTAATGGAACGGAAAAGATCTGACAACCTCCACAGTGCAGCCTTGACCGTCCCGTCGAGGCTGTCTAACCAAGAATTAGAACCCACGAGGTTCCCATCCAGCTAACGGGAAAATAGGGCAATAAATATACACCCTGCAGTAATTACATATAAAGGTACCACCAAAATATTACTAGACCCTCCAAAAGATTACATACTAAAGTGTTAAAATAGACTTTATCTAGTTAAGCTTACGGACCGCCGACACGCGGCCTTAAAATGACGTTACAAAATTTAGCAGTCAAAGTTTGTATTAATCGTCCTTGGTTATGCCCCTTAGTAATTAAATCATGATAGTACCACCTGCTGTCTTCGAACCCTCCGGGGAAAACTGCACACACGTTTTCCCCGGAGGCAAGTGCTCGAGAGTCTTTCTGTCAGCAACCTTCGTCTCGTACTGTTCGTCGAGTCACCGATTCCACCCTAGTATATCAGCGTATCCCCCTCCACAACCCTCCAGTAGTACCAACTGCGACCAGTAGCTCAACCGGCCAAAACAAAAGCCAGGGTTCAAGGTCTTGAGTGGGTACTATAGAATATCAGCCCATACAGGTTACTGCGTAGAAACCTTCTAGGAGTCGAGGTGTTACACAATGTCCTTTGTAAGATCTTTCTCAGAATAAGAGCTTGGCGAATGCAGCTGACAGTAAATGTTCGCTTTTCCAAAGTTTGCAGACACAAAGCTCGATTTTCTCTCTTGACGAGTGTCTATCACGATAAGCCAATAAGTGACAGCACACACAAAGGCACAAATCCTGGCCATTTCAGCAGTAGCCAGGTGCCAACTTGGTGAATGCAATTCTCAGAAGGGGGCTGGTGTATTTTCTCATGAGAATCTGCCCAGACCTGGAGCTCCAGCTGCGTCTCGAAGATAAGATGAACATGTACCGATTTGCAAAATTGGTACACAGATTATAAAGAGGTTCAAAAATATTGTTGGTAGTTGACGGTCAATTTCCTTCCACAATCCCTCCTTCCTGAAAATGGTTTTCGTGGTTTCCCATTTTCACCACCAGGAAAATACCTGGACAGTTCCTTTCAACAGATGCACGGCCGATTTCCTTCCAAAATCCCTCTTTCCTGAAAATGGTTTGCCGTGGTTTCCCATTTTCGCCACCAGGCAAATGCCGTGACCCTTGCTGAAAATAAAATACGTAACTACATTAATAAAATTTAAATAAATACAGTTGAGCAAACAATCAAGTAAGCTGGGCTTGAATATCGTGGTCATTCTAGTCCCGGGTATGCATAGTAATTGTATGATAACCTGTGATATTGTGGTGTCTGTAGTGGTGTATGTGGATGTGTAATTGAGGCTAGGATTGGGGAAGCGGGTGTTCGTGCCATAAGTTAGGAACCATCCCGGCATTTGCCAGAAGTAGAAGTTGGAAACCATAGAATACCTATTCTAGGATGACTGAAGTGGGTATCGAACCCGTCTATGTACAGTACGAGGTTGAGTGTATCCCGCTTCATCCCTCAGATTATAATTAAATTAAATGGCAGAGTCCAGAATCGAACCCAGACCTTTGGTACTGGTGTCTCAAGAAATCCCCGAGATCACAATAACCAGTGGTCAGATAATATCACGCGCATACTATTCTGTTGTTGTTGTTGTTAATGTTAGTTTATTTTAGGGGCTTGGAACATCGTGGTCATTAGCCCCATTTAGTTGAGAATGTGTTTGTATGACGACTGTAACCACGTATACCGGTCGAGGATTGGAGTATACAGGATTGGAGTATACAGTAGGCCCCAGATCCTGAAATGTGTCAAACCGTAGTTTATCTGGAGGGAGTGTGGAAAATCCCCGGGAATTGGCTGCTATAATCCTCGGTTCTCAAACCTGCGATGTTCATACTTGCAGCTCCCCATGTCTCTTTAAAAGCAATTTAACATACAGTAAATTCACTTAAAAATTGGTGCGGGGAAGTAAAGCCGGCGGCGGTCCCATTTCATAGATTTATGGCATGATAAAGAACCTTTCACTAATTACACCTGTGTGAAGCTAATTTATAGGTTATCTTTGACTAAGGCTCTTTGGTTCCAACGCCCGTCGTCAGGAGCAGACTGCGGTGGCATCTAGTAACAAAGTGCAGAACTAGTTGGTCGTTGACGGTAGCGTTTGGTAGCAAAAGTTGGAACTACTTGAAAATCGAATGTATGCAGTCCTTACTTGAATTAAAAACAGATAACACACACTAATACAGCCATCACAATTAACACCGGTTATCGGACAGATTCTACACACACACCCAAAGTACACGGGGCTTCATGACCGCGTTGTCGCAGTCCCTAAACTGAGGAACCAACCAACCTAATATCTTCCTTTGATCCATACTACTGCTTGCAATTTTTGCCGCAGCTTACGGCCTTATCGATTAACTAATGACAGCACTTACATCGAGCTCGGCGGTGTCACAGAGGAGAGATTCCACAGTGTTCTCTCGCTGAGTGAACTTATTGCCGACAACCCTCCTCTCAGCTTGAACAATTATAAAGTGATTAACTGATCGTAGGCCAGTGGCACTGCTATGTTTCTGGGGTGTCTTTCCTTATGGGAATGACTTCAACCTTTGGGAATTAGGGCCCCGTGTGGCTAAACTAAACGTTATCCGCATCCACCTCGCATCCGCACAAATGTTGTCCACATCCGCCCCGCATCCGCACTACTTTCTTCCGCATTTGCACGTTTGTTATCCGAATCTACTGGTATTACAATCATATTTTTAATTAGATAAAGCATAAATTACTAAACAACATACTTAGAAAGATGGTATATTGGCTTTCACCGCCAGTAAATTAAAACTCAGCAATTCTTCAAGGTTTGTGCCGTGTCTTGTGTGGGGTTTCGCCTAGGACACAAACCTAGAAGAATTGCTGAGTTTTAATTCACTGACCGTGAAAGCCAATATACCATCTTTTTGGAAGCTTTCATAGGGAGGTTAAGGCTGCTTGAGCTTTTAGTTCTCGCAGTAAAGTGATGCAGTTGCACTCCATATAAAGGGAGGTAGCGCGTAGTACGCTACTCCTGTGGGGTCCGAGTGGAGACACCAAGAGCCCGCTGATGATCCAGCTTGCTGTTCTAGGCGTAACCCCACACAAGATACGGCACAAACCTAGAAGAATTGCTGAGTTTTAACATACTTAGACGTTTGAGGAAAAATTCGTTCCCCTAGGCTTTGTATGTCAAGTGCTATGTTTGAAATGAATGTAATACACCAGAATTGCTGAATATTAAGTTCAGCAAGATCCTTCTCAGCCGGTCCCGTAGTGTTGGGGTAGCGAGCCTGCCTCTCACACGGAGGCACCGGGTTCGATTCCTGGCTCCATCAGGGATTTTAGAAACCGACGTTAGGGCTGGAACTGGGTGCACTCAGCTTCGCGAGGACAACTGAGTAGCTGTCTGACAGTGAGGCAGCGCCCCGATCACGAAAACCAAGATTAATGGCCGAGGGGACCCGATGCGCTGATCACGCATCACCCCAATATCTGCAGGCCAAATGGCTGGGCAGCGGTCGCTTGGTAGGCCTAGGCCCTTAACGGGCTGTAGTGCCAGGGGTTATTATTTATTATTAAGATCCTTCTCAATTTGTTTGATCCACAAGGACCCAGTGGCTTTACACTTCTTGGCTACCTTGAAGATCTTACAAGACAGCCTGTGGTGGCCGTAGAAAGCCAGGCGTCTCCTGATAACACCGGTGAGGATTTCCTGGTGTTTGCACATGGAAGACTGGTAAGATCCTAGGTCCCACTATTTTTCTGCAATAATTTCCTTTCCTGTACCTCGAGGGCACCTTAGTTAGAAACCGGCACTCAGCTGCGTAGAGGATTGAGGTTTCTTCATTTGTTAGTTCGTTCTTATTATGCGGCCTTCTAGATATTAACTGGTATCAAAATTACATTTCACTTCAGTAGAGTATCGGTAATTCGAAGTGGACGGGACTGAAACCACCTCGTAGAAAAACTAGGACTTACGAAATTACATGAAATAGCTTGAAAACACGAAAAGGTTGATTATTTTAAACATTATAGGATAGTAGTTTATTAAATCACTTTCCCTTCTTTGTTAATTCAAATTTTTCAGTTCAGATGTACCGGTATGGGAATATTGCACTATCGAGACTAAACTGTATCAAAGACAATAAAATTGAACGTGTCTCCACCATAAAGTTGCAAGCGCATTTTTTTTCCTTTTCCCGGGAGATGCCACTAGTTGTTTCTTATCCACTTTTCCTGTCATCTCCCGGGTGAAAAGAAATTGGTGCTTGCAAGTTATGGTGGGGACACATTCAATTCTTGAAATGATTACATCCTCTTTTAATTATTACTATAATAATTCCTTCTTTTAATATTAATGTTATTTGTTTTACGTCCCGTTTAACATATGCATCTTAATTTAATACAGTATTTATAATAAAACATTAAGTAAGGTTAAATAACCTAGCCTAACCTATCCTAACCTAACCTAAAGCGGACGGTGATCCACAGAGAAATGTATTGACCGTGGGCCTAACCAGTGGCGTGACTAAGGGAGATCAATCCCCCCCACTAGAGCCAAATAATTTAAAGAAACGTAATTTGATGAATTTCTTACTGTAAAAAGAAAGAAGCCAATTTTCGGATTGATAACAAACCGTCTAGATTATGTTCGTTTATACCTAGTAATTTGAGAACATTTATCTTTACTTGTGTACAAATAAAGCGTATCAAATGCTATCGGGATCAAGCATGAAAACGTGTAGGTCTGCTTTCATTGATTCACAAAGCAAAAAGCAAAAACAAACACTTCACCAAAACAGAAAGCAAAAAAAAAAAAGCAAGAGCAGAAAAAAAACTTAAAACCAAAAACAAAAAACAAAGAAAAAGCAAAATTCAAAAGCAAAAGCAGAAAACAAAGACAAAACAAAATCAAAGCAAAAAGCAGGATTTAGAAACAAAATCTAAAGAAGAAAATAAACACAAACACAGAAACACAAAACAAAAAGCAGAATTAAAAACAAAAGCAAAATAAGAAAACAAACACAAAAACAAAGAACACAAAGAAAAAAGAAAAATCCGAAAACAAAAGAAAAACTAGAAAAGAAACAAAAGGAAAAAGCAAAATTAAAAAACAAAAGCAGAAAACAAACACAAAGTAAACAAAAAACAAAGCGAAAAGCAGAATTAAAAAACAAAATCAAAAGAAGAAAACAAACACAAAAAGACAAAGAAAAAATCAGAATTAAAAATCAAAAGCAAAATAGAAAACAAACACAAAAACAAAGAACACAAAGAAAAAAGCAAAATTCGAAAACAAAAGAAAAAGTAGAAAACCAACACAAAACCAAAAACCAGTCACAAAGCAAAAAATAAATAAAAATTGTAGAAAACAAAAAACACAAAATCAAAAACGCAATTAGTTCAGATTTGACTCCACTCATCCCCCTTCAGAAGCAAATCCTAGTTAAGCCACTGGGCACAACCCAAACGTTCTCATCTTACGTCATCAGTCCATAAAATAATATAATGTTCGTTCTTTTTATTTGAGCATTAATTGAGATCAAAATAACTTATTTAAATTTACCACTGCGATCCAAAAATAGTATTTATAATTCGGTTTGGATGACATTTCGACGTACATTTTCCATGATTCTATTCCCCACATTTCCTGGATTTCCCTCCATTGAACGTTTGCGGCTACTCCACATAATCGTCCGACAAGGGGAATGTTTGAATGACCGCAGAGCGAATGTTTCTTCCGCTCGCGAGCTATTGACTACACAAAACTGACCGCCCTTGGGGAATCCCACAGTTTGTCATTGACCAGGGCTTTCCAATGAGAGCCCTCCACCATTATTGATAGTTCCACAGGGTGTGTACACTTTCCAGGACTTTACGGCTGGATTACACCTCTCGTTCCTCTTTATCTTCACTCTCTCCCATATATCTACTCCTTTGGCCCTTAGGTTTACTCCTGCGGAAGAAATGGCCTTTAACTACTAGCGTAGCCAAGCCCGTTGAGTCACTGCACGAATATTCTACAATAGAGAGCTATTGAAAGCTTTGAAGAATCTAGGTTCGAACAGTGACCATCCGGAGTGCATTCTTCCTGGCTTTTCCCCACCACATCCTTGCCAAAACTAGTAACGAAGTTACAGTTACCGTTCCTTGCCAATAGAGCGCCCTGCTCTAGTGTTAAGCGAGCTCGACGCTACACAGTTCTGACAGGGGCTATCGTCTTGTTTATTTGTTTAAACGCAGTTTATAAACAAATAAATATATTTCCGTTGACTTTTCAAGAAATACAAGATTTTTCCAGTACTATTGAGACAGTTTGGAAGATTGTGGTACAGACCGCACCTCCTAACTTCCTCTGGTTTAAGCTTGAATTTTGTGAAGCATACACCTTGGCATTTTATATGAATAAGTTAATACAGTTAATACTGTATATTTGTGTGTGTGGTGGAGGTGGCTTATCGTGAGTGGTTAACCCCTTGGCACATCATTACTATTTGAAGGTTCCTCCTGAAGTTAGGAGAAATTTCGCACAGAAACTGTCTATCCCACTGGTTCTTAACCGGTGGTCCGTTAGTGCCTCGGGAGTGGTCCGTGGGAGAAAAGGGCCCACCAGCAGGTATTGAAAAGTGGCCATAAATAGGGACTTCCAAAACGATATGCGTTGAACGAGAATCGTCCGAATGTATTCGCGGCGATGACTATCAGGTTTTGAATTGAAATATCTTTAAAATAAGTGTTATTGAGGAAGGTTTACAACTGATAAGGTGTCTGGCTGCGTGGCTCAGGGGTAACGTTCTCGCTTACTGAGCCCAAGGTTGCAGGTTCGAAACCTGGCGCAGTCAGCTGGCATTTGAGGGTGCGCAAATGCGAGGGAGCCGTGTCAGTACATTTACTGGCACGTTAAAGATCCCCTTCGGGGCAAAATTCCGGCACCCCGGCGTCTCTAAAAAGCCAGTGTAGTTAAAAGGGACGTAAAACCAATAACATTATTATTATTATCAACTGATAAGGTGTATTAGAGTGGGGTGGGGGTTGGTACATGATTCAATTTCAGGCTGAGTGGTCCGCAGACTTCTACGGGTTCAGAACCACTGGTCTATCCGGATTATTTACGATGCGTACAATTAACTAGAATTTTACCGACACTCCTCAATCAACCTTCAGATCTCGCCAACATCTGCAGATTCAGTATTTAAGTATCTGGAACGTTATATGAAGCTTAGCTTCCGGCACATATCAAAGAGCCATTGCGTCAAATGTGGTGTGTTACACAGGGTATGTAAAACGTATGTTTAGTATCATTTATGACAGTCTTTTGATGCACAGTTTGTTGGGCTACGTGACGTAGTTAATTCAATTTAGTGTTGGCCTTCAAAACCCGAGATAGTGAGCTCTGGTCGGGCTCAGTCAGATGGCATTTAAAGTTGTTGAAATGTGGCAATCTCGTATCGCTAGTTTTATCACCACCTGGCACCTTTTTAATGAACGCCTTCAGGGGGAAAACAAGATGTTCAGTAAATAACATATAGCCTACTTTCTCCTAAATGCATGGGTATAGTCATAACTCATTGTACTTTCCAAGGAATATAATTGAATATTGGTTGTATTAGCTTGTTGAATAACAACGTGCTATATTGTATATTGATTGATTGATTGATTGATTGATTGAATCCTCACCTAAAATAATATGGTGTAGCGAGCAAACAATAGCCTCCATTTTGACCCAACGGGACGGCACGGTCCAGCACGATACGGCACCGTCGGCCTGAACTGTTATTCACAGCTATGGTATAATAATGATACTGTATTATACAGTAAGATGTTAATATCCTACGGTTCACCTCTTTGAGGACAGTTTGAATCACCTTCTGTACGATAAACGGATTTGTTGAATCGTAAGTAATGGTTAGTCTATAATACTAGCATGATTCATACGTCCGCCATCTTGAAACTATTTGTCTGATGACCTTTCAGTTTAGGAAAAAGGCACTTACTACATTAAGGTACATTTTTTAAAAAATTGGTAGAGATCGGATGATTAGGTTAGACGTAATTTGATTTAAACTTTGAACATTTGGGTGGCCACCATTACGTTTCCGTCAAGTTGGAGGTGATATAAAACATGACACTGAGGAGTCCATATTTGCTGGAAAGAAAACATTTACAATCCCAGATATACTGTACATCATAAGGAGCAAATTCTTCGATAACTCGGGGACTGAATTCTGTAATATCATTAGTCGACAGTAGGAGGTGGCTATCTCATGGTGTTGAAGTAGGTTAATATCTATATTTAGAAGTCTCATTATAGTCAAATACACACTGATATCTTAAGGAATCTTATTAGATGCTACGTGGCACGCGAGTAAGTTGTAATTTTGATATTTTATACTTCACGAACAATAGAAATCTTTCTCTTGTTGTAATTTCACTCACGTATAATAGGGCTTCGCGCAATTTAGAAAGTGTACGCTGGTCTCACACCCACCCGCCCCGCGGCAGGCAAAACCAATCGCGTCTGATCAGTTACGATCTTTGAGGTATCTGTTGTATGCTGACTCTATCATTAGAAAGTGACTGGTACCATTATTCGTGAGCAAATATCATACATGGTTTAAACAACTCTAGAATACAGTGCTACATTCAGAAAATTGTGAGACGTGGCTAGCATTCTTGGCTGCCAACGTGGAGGCCTGTATTCTATCCCCGGCTCTGCCAAGAAATTTCATTTTGGTTTGAGGGCTGAAACGGGGAACACTCAGCCTTGTGAGGCAAAACTGGGAAGAGATGAGTTCGAATTTCCACCTCTGCCAACCTAGAAGTGGTTTTCGGAGGGTTCCCAATTCTAACCCAAGAAAATGCCGAGATGGGTCCTAACTCAAGACCACGGCCGCCTCTTTCCAAATCCTTGCCCTAATTACAAATACACACACGTATCCGGCCATCGCAAAGTCACAGGTTGTCATACAAATTCCACACACATCCAAGTACACGGGACTACACGACTATGATGTTGCAAAGCCAGCAGATGGATCATCAACAACAGCTGATCTAATCTAGTACTGTAAACCCTGCCTAAAACGGAACGCAATAGTTCCGGATGTATTTTTCCGTTTTACAAAGGGTTGAGTTTTACTAAGACAAAATACACTAGAAAGAAATTCTGTATTATCGCATAGGATTACTATGAAATAATTTGAGTTTGTCCCACTTTAAACGACACAATTAATTCTTTAGCCGGACGTTTGTTTTTCTCGTGTTCTTCAATAACTTTAATTTTCTCCTCCAGTGTAAGTGTTTTATGTTTAGAAGTAATTGGCTCTGAATTACAGTACGTAAATAAATGCAGTACACAGTAAAAATAACACCTTTAAAGATTACTCCAGTTCACTGTTTTCTTCTTCTTGTACTTCTTCTACTCTAATTGGTCAGAAGGAAACTGTGTGTATCACAAGCGGGTTGGAGGAAGTAATGGTACAGATGTTGTGAAATGTATCATACCTGCTGCATCCTTGAGCAGTTAATGTTTCCCAGGACTTTGGTGCAAATACAGTCGTGCTCAAAATGTAGTAGGCCCTACATAGCTTTGTATTATGGATAAGATAATCCGTCTAGTCAGGTTATTTACGCCTACAGTTCCGACATTTCTTTCCGTTTCCGCGTTAGGCAGTTTTCCGGTTTGTAGTGTCATTTTACATAGGAAATACCTCCGTTCCGAATTTTGTTTTCCGTTTGTCCAGATTTCTGGTATATAGAAGGTCCAGTTTAAGCTTGTTTCACTGTAGTAGAAATCTGGATTCTGTTTATGACTGTAACCAGGCAGCACTAGGTGAATGAAATTCAAAGCTTCTCGATCACCAGGATTCTGCTTTCCTCCTTGCTTCAATGAACTCATAATACTGTAAAATGTGGTTGCATGGTGCATGTTCTCAGGACCATTTCCGGTATGTTGATCATGTTACAGCAGAGGTATGCTTTCTTTTCTGATTAGAGTTATGTTAAGTTACGTACCATGAAATTATGGAGTCTCTTAAGTCCTCGTTGCCCGTTCAGGAGTGGCAGTACATCACTGCTGTAGAACCTAGAAATTGTTCCTGACGTGATTACGGTAGATATCTGAAGATCTGTGCCCCTATCTCAAATAACAGAAAATACTTACTGTAGGTGCATAGTGCAAATATCTCTACATAGTATAAACAAAGTCCACGATTCTTGGATGTAACGGGTAATCTTGAGAACCACTGGATGGATTTGGATGCGGTTTTTACCATTCTGTAAAGGAAGGTTTCTGTAGAAAAGCATTCATTTATGACTAAAGGAAGCCGAGCAGTAAGGAGTTCAGTGAATTGAGTCGAAGAAAAACCTGCCGTCCGTGCGCCTCATAAGCTTACGCTGGCTAAATCATTAAAAATATCTATATACGAGTGGAAGAATTGTTCATCAAGAAAAGTTCTATAAAAACATCCGCGACAGCATATCATTAATACTTCACCCACTATAAGTGTTTTTACGATTTCAATTTATCCAACAGTCTCCATTCAGTGCAAATTCAAATTTCTAGTTTCGGAGGAAGTTTACGAGCTAGCGAGTGAGCCTATCACCCCAGCTTCAGCCAGCATTAAGCTGTCGAGTCGTGTCGAATTAAGTCTTCATAAAAGAATATATGTGTTTAGAGTTTCGCTGTTCACCTCGGCTTTAACGAATTGCGTCTGGGAGCTGCCGTCCGTGCACCTTTTAAGCTTAGGCTGGGTGAACCGTTAAAGATATCAAGGGAAGCTGGGACGAGGCCGGGGCCAAGCAGGGACCAGGCCGGGGCAAGCCAGGGCCCAGCCAGGGCGGGTTGCTAGTTATCATATAGGCCTATAAGCCAAGTAGAAGTGTAAAAGTCAGTATTTGTTCTCCTACAGAATTAATGAAAGATAAAAAAGAGAAATAAATAAAGACAGAATGAATGCACCGAGTAAGTGAAGTAGATGTTTTTGGAATGCGTGATACACGGTACACGGGAAGACATTTACACTTCAAACCCAGCTGACTTTTTTTTGGCGCGCAAACAATAGTTCGGCGAGTATTCTTAATTTTCAGTTTCAGGCACATTCACATAATAGGACGTTACCCTCTACTGTAAAGCAGAAATTCTTAATATGTGAGGTGTGCTTCCCCTGGGGAGGTGCAAAGAGGTTAGTGGGGAGGTGTCTGTCCTCTATAATTTAGTAATATTGTTTTTCAGAATTTATACCAGTCTCAACGTAGAACATAACATTATAAGAGTTGGCTGAAACAAAATTTCTTCAGTCAAGACATTGGTGAAATTTTGTGCTCACAAATAGACGCATACCCAGTTTTGGCAAAAAAATGCCCTCTCAATCTTGATCCAGTTTCCAACAACATACATACTGTATGTGAATCAGGATTCTCAACTTTGGTGTCTGTGAAAACAATGGAATGAAATCGGTTGCATTGCAGGCATGACATGCGGCTCGCATTATCTAAGACTTAACCCTGAATTTGTGATCTCATTGTTGGTTGGTTGGTTCCTTAGTTTAGGGGGCTGTGACAACGCGGTCATGTAGCCCCGTGTACTTTGGGTGTGTGTAGAATCTGTCTGATAACCGGTGTTAATAGTGATGGCTGAATTAGTATGTATTATCTGTTTTAAATCATGTAAGGACGGTAGACAGTAATTTCAAGTAGTTCCTACTTTTGCTACCAAATACTACCGTCCACGACACCTAGCTTGTGGACTTGGCTACTAGATGGCATTGCAGTCAGCACCTGGTGGCGAACGTTGGAATTAATAGTGTTATCAATTCTGACCTACAAATATTGGCCTCTCGCAAGTGTAGTTAGTGGAAGGTTCTCTTTCATGCCATAAATCTATGACATGGGCCCGCCGGCTTCACTTCCCCTCCGAAGGAAGGCATACTGAGGGATTTTTAACGCTCTCAACAAATCCGACAACTTCGGCCGGGTTTGAACCCGTGACATTGGGCATAGAAGCTCAGGATGCTACCAACTACACCACCGAAGCCGCCTGATCTCATTGACAAGAAGCAAGAACAAGTCACACATTAAATGACATTGTGTGCTTTAAGGGACTCGTTCATAACACTGAAAGACAAAAAAATCCTTAAAAAAAGTAATCCTTAAGTATTTTTGTGTAACCATCTGAGATGGAAAAACAATTAATTACATATTAACATTTTTAATTACTTTGTGAAAAAGAGAGGGAGGGTGGCGAGGGGGGGGGGGGGTGAGGTGAATTTTTAAGTTTACTTTCAGGGGAGGTGTGAGTGTAAAAAGGTTAAGAACCTCTCCTCTAAAGCTATACCTAGCAACCACGCAGTCATTCAGTATACAAATAACAAGAAATGAGACTTATGGGATGAGATCATCTTAAGTAGGGCATTCAGAAGTGGGCACTGAAAAACTCCCTCCACCGAGAATTGCAAACTTATATTAGTCCATAAAGTGAGTTTATGTTGCTCAAGTAATATGGCTGAGGTTGAGATAGTTTCTTATCACCGCCTGACAGCCATGTTGTGGAACCTGCTTCAGCGAGCTCCCATGTTATATCACAGGGGCGTCCAGTCTTTGCACACTCGGCGTGCTATTGACGTCAGAAAAGTTGGATGGCACCGCCACGCGGCAGAATGTTGAAGCTGTAACATTGTGACTGGTGAGATTTATTTAGACGGTGAAGCATTGACGTCGTGATGGAAACAGAAAGAAATTTGTCAAATTTGAGGAGGTACTGCTCTGTATACGGTTGCAAATCGTATAAAACGGCTACGAAATATCTTCACTGCTATCCTGTACAAAAAGTTCAGAGAGAAAGATGGGCTTCGGCGCTGTCAATTGGAAAACGTGTTATATTACATGTTACATGACAGTGTGCAGTCTGCATTTTTGTGAAGACGACTTCCTTCCACCGGTAGGCTACTGTTGATTATTGATAGTTATTGTCTCTAATTTGTATTCACATGGATTTAGCTACAACAAAAATACTGATAAACTTATAGCCTATTACTTCTGTGCCGTACAAAGAATGTAATCCGCTCTTCGTAAATTTATTTTAGGGGTTCTTCCGATTGACAATAGCTGAATGGTTAGAAAACTTAAGAAAAATGCTGTTCCTAGCCTTAATTTGCCAGAGAATTTATATTCTTACCTTTGAACAGCAAGTATGTAGGTCATTGAAGTACGATTTGTCTTAAATTGTGTTTTTTGGCTATGGTCTCCCCACTGTTGAATTTAGTTAATTAAAATGTAAAATCTTAGTTTTAAGTACCGGTTTGGTGACCCATCATCCCAGGCATGCCGGCAACACCTATACTACTCAGGCAGATAGGTCACTTAGCCGTAATTTTCAAGTTATAGTGATGTTAAGTATACATATGTGGTAATGTAGCAGGAGACCGGATCGGCCTAGGCTATTCTAACTTTAATTAGTTCCCATTTCAGGGTTTTATAGTTTTGAGTGCGAATAGTTGGTTTGAAAGTTGTACAACAGTAAGGAGAGTATGTTTTGTATAGGTTTTAATTGGTATTATGGTTTATGTCGAGCTGAGGATTGAATTTGGTTTGGCTTAAAGTGTTGTTTTTGAACTGTTCCGTTTGCTTATGACAAGTTCAAATGGAGACTCCAGCTTTGTTAAATATCTGTATTTTAAATATTTAATTAAATATATTGATAAAGAGGATGTCTCCATTTTAACTTGCCTGTGGCAAGAGATTAATACATTAAGATTCTTGCCTTTGAACAGCAAGTATGTAGGTCAATATTTGCAATATTGAAGTATGATTTGAGCATCCCAAGTAACGCTCCTTTGAACCCAAAACATTCATGCAAATTCAGGGTTGCTTGATTCAATTTATTATCAGGGAGTCGTCCTTGTGTTATGTGATGTATATATATTGTGAAATTAATAAAAACATCGATACCGCTAGGCTCCCAAGTACAGGCTTCATATATGTAACAGCAGACAGTAAATTAACTATCTACATGTGGGTAATATTTTTAACTGGTAGTAATTAGGCACTGCATTTAAATTGATTATAAAAATATTTCTATCAATGAAAGGAAATATGTAGTATTTTGCCATCATAAATTTGAAGCCATACCAAACGCACACCCAATTACTTCACGTCACTATATCGCCGCCATATTGCAAACAGCTGGCCGTAAGCTCCTCCCCCGTTTCGGACGTCATGAGCATCCAGCGCTGAGAAAGGACTACGGTCCCCCGCCCCCCTCTACACTGGATTCGTTACCTCACCTTTTATCATGAAGGAACTCTGAACATATATATTTTTCGTCATAATAGCTTTCTACAATTATCTGCCAATTGATTACCTTTGTTATCGTATACACGTATCGTTTATAATTGCGTCTTGGCAATTTATTTTCGAGGTTAGCACGCCGGAAAGAAGAGCCTCGTTCTGTGCTGCATGCTCGCCCGGAGTGGAGCAAGTGCTCAGTTCCTCCGGCAACATAAGTTCTGAAGCACTATCCATCATTGGTTTTAGTGTTGTGTGTCTGTTTTATTTTCTATTCGATAGAATCAGGGCTGCCGACAACGGGGTTGGAACCCACTATCTCCCGAATAAGCTCACAGCTGCGCGCCCCTGATCGCACGGCTAACTCGCTACGATATTAATCCAAACAAAACAATAACAAGAATAAAATCGAAAAAAACTAAATTGTAGCCAAACTAATAACAAAAATTGTGATGATCAACAGTATTGCTGACGTAAAAATTGTTAACATCATCAGCAAACATCCGAGAAGGAAGGAAGGGTTGTGCTCTCGACATGACTGTGTCAATCAGTAATGCGTCATCTAACAACGAAATGAATGTCAAAAGGAAGGAAGGAAGCTTGTAGTTTAACGTGACCGTTAATCGTGAGATCATGAGCCACGGGACCTCCTTTTTACGTGGAATCCGAACCACAGGACATGGCATTTCACTTCGAAAATCTCACATGCATTGACCGGGAATCGAACCCGGACAGCCTTGGTGAGAGGCATACAGCTAGACCGCTGAGCCACCATGCCCCCGAAATGAATGTCGTTCTTAGTTCTCTTCGCGTATCATTAATACTAGTCCAATCCGTTAACACCTGCAAAAATGCTCCTTCCTGGGCGTGTTCTATTTCAGATAGCGGCTGGGGTTGTGTTGTGTCGCTAACTTATGAAAATGTAGTAGCCTACTCGAAGCGGGTGAAGATAACGTATGACGTCAGTGCAACTTCTGCCTAGAGTTAGCAACACTGTCGCCATAAGGCTCCATAGTCTTTTCTCAACGCTGGATGCTTCATAGCTATGCTCCGCCGCACGCCGCGCCGGCAGGCTGGCTCATGCCTCTCTTGGCTGGGCTGATTGTCCAAACTGCAAGTTGGGATTGCTAGCGCACCGAATGTACAGTGCCTACCAAAAGTTTAAGACCACTAGCTTATTTTCAACAAAAGCTCGCTGGTCTTATATGTTTGATTCAAATTTTGCCAAATATTTTATGGAAATACTTTGATATAATAGACATCTACCTGTACCAACAACATTGTAATATGGCTTTCAGTTTTTGAGTTAAATTTTTTAAATACAAGTGGAGTATCGAAGAAAAACACAATTTTCAACCACAGATTAATTTGTGGACACTACACCAATGGGGTTACCTTATTGATTATTTTTTATAAGTATTGTAGAATGTATACAAACGTTTTGGTAAATGAAAAGAAAATCCCAAAAATTTTCTTGCCATTTGGCAGTGATTTTTGTATACCTGGCTTCTCAGAATAGACGAGGGAAACAGATTCCAGGTACTCGGATTGTTGACCTTGGAACGGTCCCTTTATCTGTTGACACCATGCTGAGCTGTGGCTGGTGAAAGTTAGGGTCCGCTAACTCAACCCTCACAGAAGCTATTAAGCAGTGAACGCTCATCAGTCTTGGCTTCAATTCGTTACCTTTTACAAAAAGTACAAACATCACTACCAAATGGCAAGAAAATTTTTGGGATTTTTTTTTCATTTACCAAAATGTTTGTATACATTCTACAATACTTATAAAAAATAATCAATTAGGTACCCCATTCGTGTAGTGTCCACAAATTAATTTGTGGTGGAATAATGCGTTTTTCTACGATACTCCACTTGTATTAAAAATTTGTAACTCCAAAACTGAAAGCCATATTACAATGTTGTTGGTACAGGTAGATGTCTATTATATCAAAGTATTTCCAAAAAATATTTGGCAAAATTTGAATCAAACATATAAGACCAGCGAGCTTTTGTTGAAAATAAGCTAGTGGTCTTAAACTTTTGGTAGGCACTGTAATGTAAACAAACTGTTCGTCCAATACTTTGTGTATTTATGTGCCCTTATTTGGGATTATGTGGTTGGATGTTTTGTGGTTTTATGTTGGATTAGTATTATTTGTGGCAGTTTCATGCAGTAAAAGCAAGGTGGACAAGTCATATCCACTCAAAGGAGCGTTTAATGAGTCTAGGGTTCTAATGGGTGTCTAATGGAATAAATGCAATCGTAAGAATAGGTCAGTCGCAGTTTTATGACACTTCCAATGTCATCTAACTGTGTCAGTGCGTAAGATTGTGTAATTGTTTGTAGATGGATCTTATTTCTGACGGTAAGTAATATAATTTTTCTCTACCGGTACATATATAAAACAAAGATTGGATATAACGAGTAATCTGAGAAACACTGAATCGATTTTGATGCGGTTTTTATCATTTTGTAAATGCTTTCTCGAGGAAGGTTTCTGTAGAAAGACAATCATTTATGACCAAAGAAAGTCAAGCAGTAACGATTTCAGGGAATCGAGTCGAAGGAAAACCTGCCGTCCGTCGCCTTTTAAGCTTACGCTGGGTAAACCGTTAAACATATCTATATACTATGAGTGTAAGAATTGTTCAGCATGGAAAGTTCTACAAAATATTCCCGGACAGCATATCTCTATCTTTAATACATCGCCCACTATAAGTGTTTTTACGTGTTCATGTCTTCCAACAATCATCATTCAGTGGAAATTTAAATCACTAGCTTCGGAGCGTGTTTAGGAGCGAGCCTATCACCCCAGCTTTGGCCAGCATCAGACTGTTGAGTCGTGTTGAATTAAGACTTCAGGAAGAGTATATGTGTTTGGAGTTTAGCTCTTCACCTTGGGTTTTCTGAATTACTTCTGGAACCTGCCGTCCGTGTGCCCTTTAAGTTTGCGCTGGGTAAACCGTTAAAGATACCGGGCGAAGCCGGGGTGGGTTGCTAGTAAATTAATATCAATCATTCTGTTGGTCAGTGAATATAAAAGAACCTCATGAAAATGTATACAAAAAACAGGTTCTTATTTCTTCGTTTCACAACTTACAAGGCTTGTAAATAACATGTAGTACATACATGTATCCAAGCTATTTTTCTATATCCTAGCTGCACCATTCCTACTAGTTATACTATGTGTTTCAGCCAGCCAGCACACTTGAGTGAAACTATTTTTTTTTTTTTGCAGAGTTTCACGCTATTTCAAAAATTGACTTTTTGAAGAATGGCTCAAACACGAAAAATACGATAGAAACGTTTCGTTCGTTCAACTAAATTTGATTTGAATGATGTTACTGGGGACTCTATGAGAAATCAAAATGAATTTGGCCAGCTGCTCGTCATAATTTTCTGCCAAATGGGTTGTTGTGGGAAAGCCAAAGATAGTCTCTTGACTAAGAACAAAAGCTGGTTGGGGCTGGCCATTAAAACAACAATAAGTAACTAGCTAACTAATATTCCATAACTCATCGATATAAATGCAAAAATGTCGAAAACTAATTCTGTCTCCCCCCCAGCTTGTATTGGACGAAACACTGTGCTTCGGGCTGTGGAGCCAGATAACTCAAAGGTTTAAACAGTTGGACTAAAATGAACTGGTGGTAATGTCGCGGATATCGGTGCGTGCCGTACCTCAACACTTTAAGGTGTCAACATCACTACGGCTTATTACTCCCTGCTCAGGCGGTGGCCTTATGTTTACCGAGGACACAGGATTCATGTGTACATGTCAGGCGAGACTCAGTTTAGCATTATGTACCTAGTTAATGATCTTCAAACACGAAATATTTCACAATATTTAACGTGTGTTCTTATGTTCGAGACTCTGACATAGCCCTAAAGAACCATCTAAAAAGAACTCGGCGAAAGAGAATACATATCCTGGTGTGCACTACCCCTTAGACCAGGCGTTCTCAACCTGATACTCGCGTGCACAAGCTCCCCTGAGATACATTCTTCAATTCAAATGTTGTGGTATATCTCAGAATAATAGTGTTATAATTACAAGTTTTGACAGTTTTATCATATTGAGGTTTATTATATAAATTTAATTGCAGTCGAATGGCCAAAATACAATTCATGTTGGTTCTTTAGTCTATAGATCTTTGCTATACTCTAAAATTGATTTTGTCCTATTTTTGCATCGGTTGATGTGATGGCGTTCACATCCTTCACCACACAAAGTACACACACACTTCTTTCTACTTCATGCAAATGTGTCGTCGCACATAGTTTGTGGTGATACTGTATTAAATTTATGAACCGCTAAACTTGTGATGACATGCCTAATTATTGAATCGCCTCCGTCCAGTGTCGCGGTCGGTTCCACATGGCGTCTGTACTATAAAATTGAAGCCAAATATCCTCCCTTGTTTTGTCTTCTCTCTTCAAGTAATTTTATCATATTGTGAAATAGTATTTTTTTAATCTACAGTAAAAATAATTGGACATCCCTGTTTTATGAGTAACACAAAAGATACTGATTTGTCTACTGTCCACACGTAAATGTATCTTTTGTGCAAGCAGTTGCAGCTTTCCTGGTGAGCGGTGAATTCCTAGCTATTTCAGCACTTCAGAGAGAGATTGGTTGGTTGATTGATTCCTTAGTTTAGGGGCTGCGACAACGCGGTCATGTAGCCCCGTGTACTTTGAGAGTGTGTAGAATTTGTCTGATAACCGGTGTTAATTGTGATGACTGTATTAGTGTGTGTTATCTGTGATTCAGGTAGAAGGACTGCAGACGATTACTTTTTTCAAGTACCGCAGTTCCTGCTTTTGCTACCAAGTGCTACCGTCCACGACACCTAGCTGCGGACGTGGCTACTAAATGCCATCGCAGTCAGCACCCGGCGGCGAACGTTGGAACTAATATCGCGTTATCAAACTAACCTACAAATTTAACTTCCACAAGTGTAGTTAGTGGAAAGTTCTTTTTCATGCCATAAATCGATGACATGGGACCGCCGGCTTTACTTCCTCTCCGAAGGAGGACATAGTGAGGGATTGTTAAAGCTCATAAAAAATCAGACGTTTTCGGCCGGGTTTGAACCCGCGATCTTGGGCTTAGAAGCTCAACATGCTACCAACTACGGCACCGAAGCCGCTCAGAGAGAGACTAATTCATTGATTGTTTAAGGATTACACACATAGGGCCAGAGAGATAGGAAAAGGAAAGAGAGGTTTATGTTTGTTGCATTATTATTCCTTTTACATCGTTATCCCCTACTCAGGACCACGATTGAACCTGCTTACAAGGGAAGTATTAGATAAGACAGATCGAAACCTATCTTGACACTTTGTGGACGCAATCGTTGTACTATAAGAGGACAACGTGCGAAAAATCAGCCGCTAGATTGAACTGCAAGGCTCCGAAATCGTACCTAACATCTTGGTACACAAGCTGGCGTAGCTGGATATCCCTGGCACTCGGAGTAGTCTTTTCTCTTGAAACAAATCATTAGTTTCCTAATGGTTTGTTGGTAATTTTTGAAGACCGGGCGTGCTTCGGCTAGCCGAGTACAGCTTCGGTTAATGAAGATATAAATTTAGACTGTTGTGGTGGGGCGTGTACGCTGACTGGAGCGTGCGGCTACTTCCTACCGGCCTTGAGTGGCTGAATCGTCAGGACTGTCCATTCCAACATGTACGGTACTCGCTACTTCCCATTGATTTACATGAGAGATTCGCCACATGATTTCGGAGCCTTGCAGTTCAATCTGGCGGCTGATTCTCCGCACGTTGTCCTCGTACAGTACAGCGATTGTGTCCACAAAGATTCAAGATAGGTTTCGACCTGTCTTACCTGATACCTCCCTTGTTACCTAATGTGCTGACCTTCTTTTCCTCCCGAAATCTCTTCATCCTCTCGCTGAGCTTCTTCCTTCGTTCCCCCCAGGGGCTCACATCTAGTGGGACGTGGGTTGGCGACCACGGGACCCCAGCTGAGTCCGGTATTGCTTCCACTTACTTGTGCAGGGCTCCTCTCCGTCTTCTGTCCTGTCGACCTCCCTTGGTCAACTCTTGTTCTTTTCCGACCCCGACGGTATTAGGGTATCCGAGGCCAAGGGAGTCTTTCACTTTCCCGCCTTAATTGGCCCTTGTCTCATCTTTCCTGATGCCTCCTTCTTCGAGGGGTCAGACCTCTTGGTTTCTTTTCATTATATTTCCTTTTCCCTTTAAGATTTCCGCACTGTTTTTGTTAATTTCTAAATTCCCTTTAGCGGCCTTTTATGCAGTACATTTCGTAGATATTTTTAATCTACGTTACATTTTGTAAGTTTTTTCGATCTGAATTTCATTTCGCGAGTGTTTTCAATCTCAATTGCATTTTGTAAAGATTGTCAATCTAAATTGCTTTTTAGTAAGTCTTTCAATATTTGGGCCGGGACATTTGTGAGTATTTTGAATTTCAATTGCATTTTGTAAGTATTTTCAACCTAAACCGCATTTCGTAAGAATTTTAAATCTAAATTGCATTTTGTATGGTGGGCATTTTGCAGGTATTTTGATTCTCAATTGCATTTTGTGGGTATTTTGAATCTAAATTGCATTTTGTGGGTATTTTGAATCTAAATTACATTTTGTATGTATTTTCAATCTAAATTGCATTTTGTATTGTCAATCCAAATGAGTAGTTTGAATCTACCGTACATTTTGTAAACATTTTCAATTTCAATTGCATTTTGTAAGTATTTTGCATTTCAATTGCACTTTGCGTGTATTTAGAATCTGAAATGGGCGATTTTCAATCTAAATTGCATTGTGTATTTTCAATTTCAATTACATTTTGTAAGTATTTTGAACTTAATTTGCATTTTGTACGTATTTTCAATCTCATTTGCATTTGTAAGTATTTTGAATTTCAATTGCTTTTTGTAAGTATTTTGACTCTACATTGCATTTTGTACGTATTTTGGACCTAGCCTACATTTTGTGCGTATTTTTCAATCAATTCCTTTTGTGAGTATTTTCGTTCTAAATTCTCTTTTGTAAGTATTACCGCTCTCCATTTTGTGAGTAGTTACAATCTGAGTTCCTTTTTGTAAGTATTTTCCGTCTCACATAATTTTCTTTCTGGTTTCCATTTCATTGTCATTTTCGCTATCACCCAGACCATTAGGGGCCGATAATCTAGATGTTAGGCCCCTTAAAACAACAATTATCATCATCATCTTCCCTCGTTCTTCTGTCCAAGTTATACTGGCTCTGGTGTTGTTGGTGGTTGTCGATTTTGGTTCTGAATTCACATCTGTCCCGTACAATGTCTTCTGAGATGTTGATTTCCTGGAGATCTGTTTCAATTTCACGAAGCCAGCTGTTTTAATGAAAGGGCCAGGTTAAGAATTCTTGTAGTTAGTCTGTTATTGTTTATTCTGATAATGTGTCCATAAAATTTCAATCGTCATTTCCGACAAGTGTGAGAGATTTTTTCAGAATGACAATATATTTCCTTGGATGATTTTTTCCTCCATACTGAATTCCCTCTATACGAACTAAATTTAAAAAATTCTTAAAATTTTTCTTTCTTGTTTCTCTATGTTTTTGGTTAAATATATGTCACCAATGATTGAGGCTTCTGATGCATACAACGCTTCCTGGCTATGCCAAGAAATTTAATTCTGGTCTGAGGGCTGGAACGGTGCACACTCAGCCTCGTGAGAAAGAGCTGAGAAGAGGCGGGTTTGATTCCCACCTCAGCCATCCTGGAAGTGGTTTTCCGTGGTTTCCCAACTTCTAATCCAGGCAAATGCCGGGAAGGTACCTAACTTAAGGCCACGGCCGCTTCCTACCCAAATCCTTGCCTCAATTACAAATACACACACTAGTACAGATATCACAGTGACGTAGGTAATCACACAAATTCTACACAAGCCCACTATGTCGCAAAGCCCCTAACGAGTCAATAACAACAACAACAGTACCGTATTTTTCATTCATTTCATCTCTCATGTGGTTGTCGTCGGGAAGGGAATCCAGCTGTAAAATTTGCCTGCCATATTGACGTTCATCGCATCTCGTCCCCGACCCCATTGAAGCTGGAATGATAAGGGGTAGCCATGCTTATATTGTAAGGATTTAATGTTTATGCGCACTAGCAATGAATGTTGTTAAGGTCAGAAATAAACAAGATGTTCAGTAAAGAACATATAGCCTACTTTCTCCTAAATGTAGGAGTATAGTTATAACTCGTTGTTATTATCAAAGAGTATAATAGAACTATTCTTTGTTGAAGACCTTAGAAACGATTTACCTCTACCAAACGCCACGACCTAGATAAAAACTGCTACCATCATTGAAGAAAGAAAGAAAGATAAGAAGTATATCAAGAATGTTATGGATCTGGAGACATAATCGACCGGACTGGCGGCGTGGCTCAGCGGTAACGTTCTCGCTTGCTGGGCCCTAGGTTGCAGGTTCGTATCCTGGCGCAGTCAGCTGGCATTTGAGGGTGCACAAATGCGAGGGAGCCGTGTCAGTACATTTACTGGCACGTTAAAGATCCCCTTCGGGCCAAAATTCCGGCACCCCGGTGTCTCTAAAAGCAGCAGTAGTTAAAAGGGATGTAAAACCAATAACATTATTATTATTATTATTACGACCTGCCGTGGGCAACATCCAACTTTGAGTTGAGGCATGTCTTTACACGTCTGGTTGTGCATGGCTTTCACAACCCTAATTGAATTAACAAATCTTTCCATGACCCTACAGAGACGTGTGTATACAAACTATGTGGATATTTTCGATAATATAATCCTAACAGAGCGAGTGCATTCTAGCGGCCAAAATAAGAAACTTTTCAATAAAATCTGGAAGTTACCTTTTTGGCAGCTAGATGTCTCGAGTAAATCTGCTGGCGAATTATGTTTTAATTAAATATATATTTTACACCATAATGTGGACAATATAACGCTTAATAACATTTTCAAGTAACGCAAAATAGGCTGTTACAAACCCTTTAAAATAAAAAGTTAAAATGTATCGTAGTATCAACTTGTCATTCTTCAAATTCGATGCGCATAGAATGATAATGGTATAGTAATCAATGGATCCCCACGTAGACTAGTCGGGACATCTAGTGGTGAAATATCGAACAATATAATCCTAACAGAGCGAGTGCATTCTAGCGGCCAGAAGAAGAAACTTTTCAATAAAATCTGGAAGTTACCTTTTTGGCAGCTAGATGTCTCGAGTAAATCTGCTGGCGAATTATGTTTTAATTAAATATATATTTTACACCATAATTTGCACAATATAACGCTTAATTTTAAAACATCTGAGTCATTACAAAACAATAAACATATAACATTTCAAGCAAAAAAACTAGCTCTGATCGGGTTTGAACCATAGGAATCTGAGCGACAGGCTATCGCTCTACCACTGAGCTAATTGTGTCAACGAATATCGTTCTATTTAAAATGACTTACATAGAACTTGTTAGCAAATAATGATTTATACTAAACGATTTCATCACTGGAGTATATTATTTATATATAAAGCATTTCATACAAAGTTTATTTATTTTTTATCAGTACGCTATATTGCATTCAATACTCAAATTAGTGAAATATAAGTCAGGCACAAGATATCCGCTGCCATCTTGTCTTATTAATGAATCAGCTGAGCTTTTTAAAATCACGTCTGCACTATAGTATTACAAAATAAACTTTTAATTTCGTACGTGCCTCTTCCTTTAGAACAGTTAAAACGATTCTCGGCTCGATAATCGGAACTGGTGGGTCCCATGATATGGATTATAAAGTTTGCATAATTCGCACGGCCGCCATCCTGAAATGGTATGGCGGACGACCTTGTAGTTTGGTCACAAGACGCATCCTATACGAAGGTATGTTGTTACCAAATTTGGTAGAGATTGGATGATTTGGTTAGTCGTTATTTGATTTTACGTTTTGAACGTTTGAGTGGCCGCCATTCAGTTTTTGTAAAGATGGCGGCGATATAAAACATGACACTGAGGTGTCCTTTGCTAGTGCTACCTTTGTACCAAATTTCGTTCAATTCGCATTCACCGTGTTCGAATTGATAGGGGGGGACAGACATTCAGAGTACACACACTCACACACACACACACAGACTCACACACACACATACACACACACAGACTCACACACACACATACACACACACAGACAGACACACTTTTTTCGCCCTGTGTTGATCTCATAAGTCTACTTTCATTTTTTGCAAAAATCGAAAGTAGGCTAAAAACCAATATAAATGCTCTTTATAGCACATTTTATACTGATTCTAATTACTCGTAGCACAGTCATAAATGCTGGCTATTAAGACCCCCACGCATTTCGTTTTAATGTGGACGTATTTCTTGATTTCCACGGATTTTATTTCGTCAGTTTTTATTTTCGTTGAGTCATATTGAGTACCCACATTGCTCGCCGAGGTGAAGAAGAAGAAGAAGAAGAAGAAGAAGAAGAAGAAGAAGAAGAAGAAGAAGAAGAAGAAGAACTTTGTGGCCTTAATTCGTTTTTTCTAGTACAATAATTGTTTAGATTTGCGATATTATCTACTTTGTATTTGTGTGTCAAGAAGATACTGAACTAGGCTTATGGCTAAAGCCCTGAGCGGATGCGGATATCCGCAGAATGTTTTGCCATGCGCATATAGTTTGCATCGCTTGGCGGATAGCGGATAAGCTGCGAATAATTTTTTGAGTAAATTTTCGGATAGGTTTTAGAATACAATCCGAACTTGTTGAATATCATTACTAAGACCCGGATGTTTATGATATATTTTTCCGTTATGTTTTTTTTTTTCATGACAAATGTAACATTATGATTTGAACTAATCTCATCCAAATAATGTCATTTAGCATAACTAACTCTCCGAACTGAAAATGGTTGCAATTCGGACTGTGTAACATTCATTTTAAACATAGCCCCTTGACAGACAGAGCCGACTTTCTCCTCAAATGTGTAAATGTATTGCTTTAACATTTTATCTAATTCCAATATTATTGAAATGCCAGTAGATTCTGATAACAAACGTGCGGATGAGGGGCGGATGCGGATAACGTTTTGTTTATCCGCACAGGGCTCTACTTATGGCCTGTGTACTTTCATGAATGAATAAATGAATGAATACGTAAATGAATGAATACATAAATAAACAAAGAAATCCCACAAAGGGTGGAAGACCTAGAAACAACGATCGGGAAAAGACGACTGAGTTTCTATGGACACATGGTCAGAATGGATGAATAAACAAATTTTTGATAAAATATACAATCTGAAGAGCCGGGGGGTTACACCAAGCAGATGAAGGAAGAACTTAGGAGGCTAGGAATCACAGATGAAGACTGTCAAGACAGAAAACAATTCAGGGAAAAACGTTCTAACATAAAGGTTCTTGTGGAAGAAAAGGCAGAGCGTGCAGGGGAGGAAGATGAACAGAAGAGAGATAGTCGCAACACACTGAAAGAATGAAGGAAATGTGGAAGAAGAGGAAGGAAGAAAGAACGATGAGAAAGAGATGAAGTGATATTTACGTGGTCCTTAGTTTAGGCCGTTTCGCAAGGGAAAAAAACAAACAAAGAAATAAATGAATAAATGCTTTACCAAAAGACTGAAAAACTCTCGGACACAATAAAAAAAAAGGAGAATTGATTTTTAAGGGCACATCATCCGAATGATTTCAAATTGACTAATCAAAAAGATCTTTGACAACTTTCGTAATAAAAACAAAACAAACCCTCTTTGGTTTAAGGAAACCGAGAAAGACATCGTAGAACTCCAAATTACAGACACCATGCTCATGAACAAACCGGCCAAAACCATCACCAAGGATAAGAAATAACGGTTCCAAGTTAAACTCAAACAAAAGCGTACGATCCACATCTCTGCCGAAGAAAGGGAAGCAAGATCTCAAAGAATGAGGCAATACTGTGCCAAAAGGAAAGCTCAAAACAATAAAAAAAAATATTGATTTCATGTACCCCAAAGTTGGGTGAAACAAATAAAGAAGAAATGAATAAAAGAATGATTGAATACATAAATAAACGTATAAATGGATGAATAAATGAATACATAAATGAACGAAGAAATGGATAAACGAATGAATATATAAAGAAAGGAAGAAATTAATAAACTTTCCCTGCTTGTATGATGGTTGCTGCTGGCGGGTCGCTATCTGCATGAAGTACCGCATTGTTTCCCGCCCCTCACTGCGTGCTAAGGACGTAACGTGTAGCAAAAGGATTACATGACAGTTCCCCACACTGACACTTCCACACATTGCCCAAAATATTGACAATTCCCCACAGCCTATGGACGTGGCTACCTGTTTAATGACTCAGAAATAATCTCGACTGATAGTTCCACACACATCCCCCCCCCCACTAAGGCTATAGGCTTCAGCGATCATCGTTACAGTCGCACCAGTGACAATGCACCTTAACATAATGCTCCTTTGGTGTGAAGAAAACGCTCGGTCTATGTACTTCATTACTAACACAGTCTCGAAAATATCATTGTGATGGAGTGTAATTTCCATCAAAATGAAATAAATGCAGAGTCTGGTTTCCATCACACTTTATCGAGGCTGCGGACTGGCTACATAATAACAAAACCGGTCATTTTGGTGTTGTTATCATTTTGGCGTGTTTAAAATCAGCTTTCTAGGCTTCGTCAGTTGTTTTGTATTTTTTTTAGTTCAACAATAATATTAACCTACTCCATTTTCTGTGAATAGGCAACTGCCTTCAGAAAACTTTTTTTTTTGTCATTTTCGAACTTTTTCTGAATGTTCTCAATCCGTCCGTCTAGTTTGACATATTTTCGTCTTCATTTTTCCCTTCCATGTTGAGTTTGGCCTTTACAATTGCGCAGTTTGTCTTCTCAGCTTCCGTCTTCAACACTTTGACAACCTCTTTTAATTTGGGGTGAGGTCTCCCGACAAGATTGTTGAGTCGGTTGTTCCAGCCCTCAACAGCATTCGTTGTCCTGTGTCGTGCTTGGTGGAAGTTCCACATCTCGATTGGAATGTCTTGGTTATCTAACCAGTTGTCAACGAAGTAGTAAAAAAACTGGCTAAATTTGGGAGTTTCTGGAGCTTGAGACTGTATTTCCACCCATCCATCGAGCACATCTTCAGGCTTTAAAAATGCAAGTGCTGCGCATATACGGACATGAAGGTTGATTTCGTTATTCTCTCGGTAATTCACCGACAATCCGAGATACTGTACTTTTTTCCATAAGCATTTTGTAATGTGAAAATGACAGCCATGTATTTTTGTTGTTGGAAATACGTCTTTCAGAGAATAAATTACAGCAGCTTCCAAACCCACATTTATGTCCTCAACTTGATCGTTTTCATCGTAGCTTTGGTTGTGTGGGGGGGGGGGGAAGATGTGTGTGGAAATGTCAGTCGAGATTATTTGTGAGTCATTAAACAGGTAGCCACGTTCAAGCGCTGTGGGGAAGTGTCAGTATTTTTTGCAGTGTATGGAAGTGTCAGTGTGGGGAACTGTCCGGACACCAGCAAAAGCATTGCTTTTAGAAGTTTAGGAACAGTGTCAACATGTCTGTAAACAAGTAGTTGGGTTTCAGTTTTCAACACGTTATGATACACTTACAATGTTATTAAAATCTATTAATGACTGAATGGATGAATCAATGTTACATCAAGAGTTTGTCTTCCGACCGAGGAATTCTGATGTTTCCAGGGCAGAAAAAATCCACGCCACTCTGAATAGCTCATTCTTGGCTCCTGAAAGACCTCTCGTGCCATATTTAGTGACAAGGATACAAATTCAAATATCAGCGATGGAGTTCCGGTTACTCTGCTAGATGCCAGTCGAGCTGGAATGTCAAAACATGGTACCACATTAAATAATCTCCAATATCAGGGCGGTATTATTATTAATTATTTCTTCGTTATGCCCCTTCATAGAGCTAGTTTGAACTCTTTATTGGCTTGATGTTGATGACTTTCTTTAACGGACCAAACAGATGGAAGCCGCTGGGTGACAAGTCCGGGTTGTAGGGCGGATGATCAAGTTGCTCCCACTTGAAAGTGGCCAATACACCTTGTGTGACGTTAGGGACGTGTGGGCGAGCGTTATCATGGAGCAGATTCACTCCCTTTGTGAGCAGTCCAAGCCGTTTGTTCTTGATTGACTTGCGTAGGCTACGGAATGTCGCACAATACACGTCACTGTTAATTGTTCGTCTCAAGGGAAAAAGTTTCCAATTGGACGACGAACTAAAGGACACCGTACAGGATTGGCTCCTGTCACAACCACAAGACTTCAGGGAACAGGGCAACCTGTGGCTAGTAAAGCAATCAGAGACTTGTACACAGGCCTGTGGTGATTACTTTTCAATAACGAATAAATTGTACCCACAGTATCGCTTCGTACCTTTTCATTTGAACACCCCTCAGATATTGTTTTTTTTTGTTAGTCTCTTATTGTCCATCCTAAATATTATTGTTATTTTTACTTACTTACTTATATCCTTGTGGCCACTAGAGACCGCGAGATCTCAACTGTTTTTCTTCTTGTCAGCCCGTGGTGGGCCTTCATTCTTTCGGAATGGGATTTCTTCCATTCATCCGAGTGAACAGATATGTTGCTGGGTTTTACTTCATCTTGATGAACCTGACGGAGTTTCTGAGCAAGATATCTGATTCAGAAATTTCAAACTTTTGTAAGTCCTTATCCATTTCCACCAGCCAAAGAGGCATCGCCTTTAAACCTCGGAAGTATGATAATAGACGGTTGAAGATTCTACTGAAAGGCATTCTGAGGAGGTGGCCATAGAATGTTATTCTCCGCTTCGGATTACACTTGAGATCTTTTCAGTGTGGGAGTATATTTCTGAATTCCTCCATCTTTGAACTTAGGACCAAGAATTTTCCTAATGATCGTTTTTTCCTTACTCCAAGTCTCTCGGTCGGGCCAGCTGCGCGGCTTGTTAGGCATTGCGCTACATACAGTCGGTCTAATACAGTCTAATCACAGTATGACATTGTCTTAACTTTGCATTCCTAGAGATGGACTTTCTATTGTACAGTTGGTGTGTGGGGCGGAAGGCTGTTTCGAATTTATTGACTCGTGTTGAGATGGCGAACTTTTCAGAATTATTTGGTTCGATCCACTCACCAAGATATTTAAACTTTTGGACTTTTAAGATCTGTTATTATGATTATTATTAATATTAATTTTTTACATCATTATCACGGCAATGCTCGGTTACATTTTATGATACAGCCTGGTTTGGCCTTAGCAAGGAGCCATCTGTACTGAAATACAATGTACTATATGCAAATTACAGTGTACAGGAACCTCACATTACATTAATTTTGTGCCCGCACTCTTCACGAGTCTCCTTCATTTATAGGATGAGCTAAGTTTCCATCTGAGTCTTCTTCGAGCCTTGTGGAGTGATGGACCGAAGTGTTTCCTCCAAGTAACTTCCTGACAGTATGGTAGGTCTTCAACAGAACTGCCTTCTGTAGTTCAATATATCTGCGGATTCAGATTCAATACTGGTTGGTTGGTTGGTACCTCAGTTTAAGGGCTGCGACAACGCGGTCATGTAGCCCCGTGTACTTTGGGTGTGTGTAGAATCTGTCTGATAACCGGTGTTAATTGTGATGACTAGGGCTCGGATTTTTAGGTGCTAAAAATCGGGAATATATTTATTTTTTATATATTAAATATTTCTGAAATATGTGACTAAACAGTAAAAATATTTAATTATAATTTAGTTTATTAATGCCAACCAGCATAAATAATATGTAGTGAACCCTTGCAAAGAAGCATATGAGACTCAGATTCGGGGCGTAACAGGTCATATTCGTAAGTTGCTGTCAGGGCGCTTCATTAACTTGCAGGGTAACATATAACAAAATAACATGCAGGAAAGAGTGAAGCCAGGGTTAAAACAACTGAATTTAATAACAAATCACCATATTTACACATAAACAATTAACAACAAAAACTCCCAATTGACTCCCGCTTAATAAAAATGCCAAACACTTAGGCGATATCTCTGGAGAGATTAATTACCTGGACCAAGTGTCCTTAAATAAAAATACAAAAATGACCATATAAGTGCTTACGCCGTTCTACATGCATCACGATGTGTACTTTGAATGCGTGATTCGTTATCATCCAGAATGACCCTTCAAACAACGAATCCGCATTTCCTAGAGCTAGACCGACACAAGGGAACACAACTACAATATTTAAATTAAATCGACACTTCCTAAATCTACTATAAACAAACACAAAATTTCCGTGTGAAATTGGACTTAAATTGCCGTAGCAACATTTACTGCCTAAAAACTTAGGACTTCTCACACAAATCAACACAAGTACATTAACACGTGACCAATAGAAAAATATTCAAATGACCGCTGTCAAAATTTACAAATACTCTACCACTACACCACACGGGTGTGACAAACAAAATTACATGAAATCGAGTCATCAACAAAGCAATAGGCAAACAGCCAACATTTACGTTAATCACAATATTCTTATCCATACAAGGTACAACAATCCGTTACACACATGGCGAACTCCCCAATTAATTATGGCTTAAAAATTAGCCATCACAATGAACAGGTTTGCTACATGAAAGCTTACAGGGTTCAGTCGGACAAATAGGACTGCCTATCAAAATAAGTCACAGGCAAAACGGGCGGTTTGTGGAACTCTGCATGTCTGTCAACCCACGTGTCAATAACCTCGACCTCCCAGAACATGGGGTCGAACCTCGAAGAAATGTGCCCCAAAGCACAATAATACGTGTGTGTCAGAAAAACATATGGACAAGAATCAGCAGTCTCCCAAGAGCACTCTGTCTTTCCATCTAAAAATACAACAGCAGCAAAAATATATAAGGGCGGTAGGACAACTACCCCCTCCTCACGTAGAATCAACACACACAAGACACATCAACACACATTGAATCACACGTATGGGTTGTGACAGACCCTGAAATAAAAGACACAAATAATATCCACATGCTGGCGCCATCGTTCTATGCCGTGACTAGTCACCTGAAAAGGACTCAAGAAAAATCTATCAAAATTAGAACGAAGGTGTTCCACAATTACTTTTAAGTTGGTGCACTCGGCTACCCTAACATGAATAATAACCTGTTCAGCAAAATGTTTTACAATCATTTCCTCCCATTCCTATTTTAAAAATATTAACGTTAATAAAGCACCATTTATCGAATGTAACGGGTTCCGCAATTGCAAGGATAAAATCACGCACGCACGCCGCGTACATTACATATGACTCAAGAAAAAAAAATCAAAATATCAACAAACACTTTGGCCACGCGCCAACGGACATTTAAACATATAGTGTCGGTACAAGAAAAACAGCTATAAAACCAGAAAGAAAAACATGACTATTTACAAAGTTCCCCGGCCAAATCTAACTACATAATTGAAATAATCCAATTTTAGTACATCACCGCTTCTGCATGTAGGACTAAGGACATCCTCCTCAACCCATTGCCCTATGGACAATTTAGCACTCCATAGTAGTCGTCTGCGTTGATTTCTTGAAGCTCATCCCAACTTCAAACCACGTGCTGATCATCTTGGTCTCGACTCCTTGGCAGAAAAGTTCAATGTTAAATATTTGCCTATCTATAATCGCTTGCAGGCTACTCAGTTCACCCACAATTGTCCTACTGCGATTAATAGCGAAGACTGGCCCTAATTATATCGCACATACGCACTATAAAAACACATACAATACACACAATTTATACATAAAATATACATCTCGAGTCCGCGCCACTGGCGCGTTAACAAGTTCAAAATCCTGGCTGCACTCGCAGTCGCTATCTCGTCCGGTATTTCCGTCCCGTCGTATGGACTTCGGTTCTGGTAAGCGCTAATGAGGGTGATACGATACTTCCCCCTTAAAGTTGAACTCGTCGTCTTTAAAAGAATGTTACAGTTTATCACGCGCTGGCGTGAAATATTTAGATCACACAACTTAGTTGATTTTAGAACAAAATGTATTATAGCTTATGAAATTCGGTACTGCCAACGCTGCGACTTTAGCTCCCCAGAGCTCAGAAAATAAAATTAGCTTCACTGATTTTAGAGCGTAAAAATCACATTTTAAACTGGCGTGGAGTATACCTCTGAAGGCTCCACACAATAAGTACTCAGATAACTTCGAGCGTCAAAATCACACTTCAAACTGGCGTGGAGTATGCCTCTGAAGGCTCCACAAGATAATAACTTAGATTGGCGTCAGGCCAGACTATTTATGAGAAACTGACAAGGGCGGTGGAGTGGGGCGGAGTCGGATAAAAACTTCCAGAGTTTTTGTCTCACAAAGATGGGTCTAGTGTCATTCTTCTCCAAATGAATCCGACGTCTCAAATTACTCGAGCGGAGATTAATCCGTTCGGCGGTTCCTTAGATACACACTTCCGCGCGCTTTTTACTACTGACGCCGTCCACCTCGTGGTCACGGCTTGGTCTCTTGCGATTGGCTGATTCAATCGTATGTTCGTTGAGAGGACCTCGTGATTCTCCCTTTATGTCTCCAATGATGGTACAGTAGTTGCACAATTTGGCCTTGAACTCGACTAATTCTGGCCGTCCCCAGGAATAGCTACCAACTCAGCTTCTGTTGCAACCATTACGAAATGCTGACCTCCCTAATATCCAAGTCGACTTCCTTATGTGCTGCCTGGGCCGTAGTAATAATAATAATAAATATGAATACTTATTTATCGAAGATCAATAAGGGTTCATTTATCCTCAGCAAGGTTTTGAAATTCGAAACAATTTATTGGTTTGGATTTCAAAAACAAAATCCACTGTAGTAACAACACATCTCTTTAAATCTCACTCAGCTGCTCGAGTGTATGCCCCTCTGACTCACTTATTGTGCTCCCTTCTCGCTGGAATGTCATTCATATTTTCATTAGGTCTCCCCCTTCTCCTCACGTAGTTGCCACTCCCGTCGTCTCAGCTGCTCGTTGTTTACAAACAAAGTGCGTACTCACGCGCTCCCCGTGGATTTGAGTGTTTGCTTTCAAAAAAAATAAATTTCTGGCAATACAGATTCTGCATAATCATCTTTCCTAATCATCAAATGGTTCCCTTCTGTAGTACGGTTTCAAATTGGCGCTATTAAAAACAGATTTTGCACCAGTGCTCACTTCTTCTAATCTGTAGGCATTGTTACCCAGATTCTTAATTACCCGGAACGCGCCAATGAATTTCGGACAGAACTTGGCGAAGACTTTGTTCTTAGGGTCGGAGATCGGTGGTCTACGAACCAGCACTAATTCTTGTTCTTGTAACTCTCGGTGAAACTTCTTTCCTCGGTACCGTCTCAGCCTTCGGTCCGCTTGGTTCCTCATGTGCTCCCTCGTTCGCTGGATTCGCAAATCATGCGCTAATAATGGATCCCTTGGGCAAGGAATGATCTTGTCCCAAGTTCTTTCCGGCAATATGTTGTGGTGTACAATCAGTGGGACTTGACCCGTCGACTCGTGCTTAGTAGTGTTCATGCACATCTCAATTTCCCCTACTTTGTCTACCCATTTATTGTGTTCGTTAGGAATCATTACTCTGTAGTATTTAGCGACACAGCGAATTGTTCTTTCGCTCGGATTTCCACAAGGATGACGAATACTTGAAAATATGTGTTTGATTCCTAGGCTCTCCAAACCTTGCCTAAAAACATTGCTTGTGAAATAGGTACCGTGATCTGATAGAATGGATTCCGGCTTCCCAAGCATCGGAATGACTTTGTTCTTAATTCGACTAAGGACTTGTCTTGATGTCGTCTTCTGAATAGGACATAGCACGACCATCTTCGAAAATACATCGACACATACCAAGAGGTGTCGGCATCCACGCTTTCCTTTTACTAAAGGACCAAAGCAATCAATCGCGAGCATCTCGCATGGTTTCTGCGGTAATAGTGGTCTTGGAGGTTGTTTCAGAATAAAGTTGTTCGGCTTTGTGCGCTGACAAGCGTCACACGTTCTAATTACTTCAACAATGGTGAATCTCATCTTGGGCCAAGTAAAGGTCTCCCCTATCGTAGCTTCAGTCTTATCCGTGCCGATATGTGCTAGGCTCTCGTGAACATGCCAAGTTAATCCCCTCTGTAGTGATGCTGGAACTAAGATCCGCAGTTTAGTATGATGCTCATCCACGTACTTATGTAACAAGTTATTCAAGTAGTGAAATCTCGCTTGTTTAGCACTGGCTTCCCGATACTCCGGTGAATTTGGTTGTAACTCCTTCCTATAGAATTTTATCATCATCATCATCCATGGGTCAGCTTCTTGCTCCTTCCGAATATCCTTCAATCTTGCCAAAAACTCACGAGCCTTAGGTGTCAAGGTAATATTGTGAACTTCCGCTGTTACTTCGTTTCCGTCCTCAGGGTTTCTACTCAAGGCATCTGGTATGACGTTCAATTTCCCAGGACAATGCTCTATTGTGATGTCAAACTGCTGTATGTAGATGGACCAGCGCGTAACTCTCTCACTTGCTATTGTTGTCTTAAATAAAATGTCAGTGCATGGTGGTCGGTTCTAACAATGATGGAATAACCGTAGATCATCTTGCGCCACTGTTGGAGAGAATATAGAATTGCTAGTAGCTCAAGTTCCGTAACTGTGTAGTTCCTCTCATGTTTCCGTAATTTACGACTCGTGAATGCCAAATAGGATTTCTTCTTGGGTTCTTCAGCGTCCTCTTGGTACAGCATAGCACCAATCCCAATTAACGAAGCATCTGCTTGAATGATAAATTGTTTCTCAAAATCCGGATATCCAAGTTTCACACAGTTTTCCAATAAATCCTTCGTTGCTTTAAAAGACCTGTCGCACTCCTCGTTCCACGACCATCGATTCGCTTTCTTCAACATCTCCTGCATGGGCGCTACTGTTTCTGTGTAACCAGGGCAATTTTCTTTGAAGAAACCTGTCACTCCCAAAAATGCTCTAACATGTTTGACTTTGGTAGGTGTGGGAAATTTCTTAATAGCATCAATCTTGGCTGGATTAGGCCGCACGCCCTCGACATCAATTATATGTCCCAAATATAAAATTTCGCTCTGGCAAAAATGTGACTTTTTTAAGTTGATCTTGAAGTTCATGGTTCTCAGGTTGTCCAGCAGTTTATTTAAATTTATCAAGTGTTCTTCCATTGTCTCAGAAGCGATTAATATGTCATCAACATATCTCGTGGTGAAGTTCTTGACCTCCTCAGTCAGATTTCTATCGAGTGCTCTAATGAGTGCACATCCCGCAGTTTTCACGCCAAAGGGCATTCGACACCAGATATAACTTTGATTATCGAATAAAAATCCCGTCAACAGTTGGGATTTTTCTTCAAGTTCAAGATGGTGGAAACTATTCGTCAAATCAACACTTGAGTATATCTTCTTCCCACGGAAGCCTTTCAAAACATCTTTGATCCTCGGTGCTTGGTCGTGCTCAACTAGCAGTTTGCTATTTAAAACTCGCGCGTCTAGGCACAGCCTAATTGATCCGTTTGGCTTGGTCACAGCCAATATTGCGTTCAGATAAGGAGTTGCAGCTTTCCTTATCATGCCAGAATCTAATAAGTTAGTAATGATATCCTTCACCTGAGAAAAATGCTTCTCTGGGATCGGGTACAATTTACTTTTAAATGGGGTCCAATCTGTTACCTGCATCGCATATTGAAAATTTAAAACTTTCCCAGGTACGGTGTCAAACGCTCCTTTATGTAATCTTAAAATTTCTTCCAATCTTCTTCTATCAGATTCCCCTACGATGGCTTCCTTAAGTCGCTCCTGAAGTAGAATTTCGAATTTGGTTCCGCCCATTTCTTCTTCCGCCAAATGCACCCAAAGTTCCTGCGAAATATCTCGGCTGTCCATTTCTAGCACTGCTGTCTGGTTAACTTGCTCTCCCCTCAAGATCTTATCTCCGGCCTCATTAGTGCATTCCTCAACAACCCAAGTATTTGCCTCTCTCTCCAGCGGATTCTCTTCCATATTTAAACCCACATGATCCAATCCTTCTACTTGTTTGAAGCTTACAGTGTTGTTATGTAAATCAATTACAGCATGAAAATCGCAGATGAAGTTGGCTCCTAAAATTATATTGTAGTTCATCTTTGGAATAACAATGAATGTTTGTGAAAAAGTATGGTTCAATATTTCCAGATCTAGAAATGCTTGCTGTTTACAATTCATAGTTTTGTCAGGAATGACACCTCTGACTTTCATTAGCGGTACCGGCATAATAGGAACAGTCTGTTTTCTTGCTATTTCTTTTATCAAAATTTCAGTGACTAAGCTCACCTGGCTACCTGTATCAATCAAACATCTCACCCTCATACCTCCAATATGCGCGTAAATAATTGGTAGCTGTCTGATAACATTTTCATGGTTCTTCACCACTTCCTCCAGGCAGTCGTCTGGGAATGCTACCCACTCTTCTATATTGGCCACTATCATCTCTTCTTGCTCCCTGGCGATCTCCGTTTCTAGCCTGTCTCCTTTCAGTTCATTTTTTTTTTTTTTTTTATCCCGGGCCCCATTAGATGTGTTTCGCCGGTTATCATTCTGTCGCTCCTGTTGCCTCAGTAAACTCTCTGCCCCCTCTCCTTGATGGTTATCTGGGCTCTGTCTGTTCGCCATGGCACGCCCCCACTTCTCCTTCTCCGCTTCTTCATTACTTAATTGATCCAAGTATTTACGGGATTCAATATATCGTTCGTCCCAGTTATTCCTATAATCCCCTCTGTTTTCTTGGCGATAGTCCCTGCCGTTACTCCATCTACCATCTCCATTTCTTTGGTAAGGTCTACCTTGTCTCTGGTTTCCCCTCCAATTCGTGTATTCCCGCTGGTACGTCCACTGATTATTTTGATTTTGGTTATTCTGATAATATCTCCCGCGGTTATTCTGATAATTCTGATTGTTGTTATGGAACTGGTTTCGGCCGTCAAAATCTTGTCTTCTTGGCGTGAACTGTGTCCCTGTGGACTGTGTCTTACTTTGGTTCCCCTGGCCGTGGTTATTTTGGAGTCCCTGAACTACCTCTGCCGTGTTGACACATTCCAAATTCCTTCTTCCTGTCTGTGGGCTTACCATACTCGTCTCATCTAAGTGTCTGAGTAATTCTTCGGCTTGGACTGCGGTCTGAATATTTCCTGCGACTAATAATTGTTGGATATGCATTGGGAGTTGTTTTCCGATGGTTAGAACCATATTCGGCTCGCTAGGCGGGTCATCAAAATCCCTGAATTTTACCAATTGCTGACTGAAGAATTCTGAAAAACGGGTTGGATGTGTACTGTGGTATTTGCGCGTGTACAGGTCCATTCTTAACCCTTGCTGTAACGAAGGACTCCAAAACTTCTTCAAAAACGCCTCGCGGAATTGAGCCATGTCTGTAAACGTGTACTTGAAACTTAAAAACCAGGTCAGGCTAGGTCCTTCTAAAAATTTCTCCACCATTCTTAATTGTTTCTCCGGGCCGATGTGTTGGTCATTAAAGTAGTCAGTTACTTGCCGTAGAAATGCTTTGGGAGTAGTTCCTGAATGTTCTTTAAACTTATCGGGCTTAAAATCATTACCCCGAATGACTTGGATGACTTGGGCTGGTGCCAAGTTCGGTTGCGGAGTTGAAGTCTCCCCCCTGTACTGCTGGAATGCATTAGTCGTTAGTCTGGGACTTTGACCCCGACTCGTGTCCTCAGCCAACTTCGAACCTGCCGGACTTCCAATACTTGTTTGCTTTTCCGGAATATTTTCGTTTGAAATTAATGTCGCATTCTCTAACGATCTAATCTCGTTTTTTATGATTAATTCTGAATGTTCCTGTAATTTCGACTTCATATTTTCCTCCAGTGCCTGCATTCGCTTTAAAACTGCCAGCCTGTCTTCCTTATTCGCATGAGCCTGCTGGTCCCAATCTCGCCGGATCCTACTTTTTAAGCTATTTATTTTCTCCTCGTTCCTCTCCTGATTTTTCTCTAGCTCTTCACGTATCCGTTCCTGCGTTTTTACTAGTTGTTCTTCCAAATTATCCTGAGTTTTGACGAGCTGCTCCCCTACTTCTTGTCTTATGACCTCCTGTGTGTTTATTAGCTGGCCTTCCATCTCTTTTCTTATGATCTCTTGTGTTCTGCCTAATTGCTCCTCTAAATTTTCCCGCAATTGTATCCGCTCGGTTTCAGCCTTAACTTCGACTTTATCTATTTCCTTTATTAATTCCAGCACGTTGTTATCTACCGAATTAATTTGCTGCTGTAGTTTCTCTTGGGTTTTCTTCACTCCCGCGGTGTTACTGACACATGCTGCCTCTATCTGCTTGAGTTTATCTGCCACCATCTCGTCAAATTGTACTAATTTGTTATCAAATTTCGCCTCCAATTTCTTCATTTCGCCTAACTGTTTAATGTTGTTTTCCGCAACCTCGCCTGCCAGTTTTCTCTACTTTTTGAACGCTCTGATTAATATCATTCGTGATTTTTCCTAACTGTTCGGTTTGTGTTACCGCCTGTTGTGACAATTTGTGGTTTAGTTCATTGAATTGTTTGTCAGTGTCTAATTTCTGGACTTCTAACTGGACCGAAATGTTACCGCTCATATCAAGTAATTGTTTTTCACTATGCTCACGCTGAGCTTCTAATTGTTCTTTTAATTGTTCTTTTAATTGTTCTTCCGTCTTTACGGACATCTGCACTAATTGTTCTTCCGTTTTCGCGGACATTTGTTCTAATTGTTTTTCACTATGCTCACGCTGAGCTTCTAATTGTTCTTTTAATTGTTCTTCCGTCTTTACGGACATTTGGATCGACATCTGTTCTAACAATGCCTTTATCTCCTCAACACTCGCCATATCACACACAAAATATTCAGAGAAAAACAGGGTTATGGGCTAAGGTTTCAGCCCTATACGCACATACATGTCACACATTTAAATATTACTGGCTCTAATTTAATGAAAATTTCAGTAACAAAATTTACTGAATACAATGACATTTATTCCCAAACAACAAAATAACCCCTAGTGATCTTCTTTTAAATTCCTAACCAACAGAATTTACGAAACACCAATTAACCGAAGTCAATTAAATGTCAAATATAAGGCAACATCTTCCTGCTTTGACTGAGTTCATCAATAATGCAAATTTCTAGTTTTAATGTGGGCGCCAGAACAAGTTTATAACAAATACCAAATCAAATTCTAACCTTGTTCAATATTTCTAACTTTAGAAACTCAGTGATTTTACTAATGCACATGGCGGTACAACATCGCCTCCATTTACTGAATTTACATGTCCGCTTGACCTGGCATCATTTCTCAACGAAATAAATATGAGATCAGCGAAGCAACAACAACAACAATCCCCACGTTGGGCGCCATTTTTGTTTTATGAACCCTTGCAAAGAAGCATATGAGACTCAGATTCGGGGCGTAACAGGTCATATTCGTAAGTTGCTGTCAGGGCGCTTCATTAACTTGCAGGGTAACATATAACAAAATAACATGCAGGAAAGAGTGAAGCCAGGGTTAAAACAACTGAATTTAATAACAAATCACCATATTTACACATAAACAATTAACAACAAAAACTCCCAATTGACTCACGCTTAATAAAAATGCCAAACACTTAGGCGATATCTCTGGAGAGATTAATTACCTGGACCAAGTGTCCTTAAATAAAAATACAAAAATGACCATATAAGTGCGTACGCCGTTCTACATGCATCACGATGTGTACTTTGAATGCGTGATTCGTTATCATCCAGAATGACCCTTCAAACAACGAATCCGCATTTCCTAGAGCTAGACCGACACAAGGGAACACAACTACAATATTTAAATTAAATCGACACTTCCTAAATCTACTATAAACAAACACAAAATTTCCGTGTGAAATTGGACTTAAATTGCCGTAGCAACATTTACTGCCTAAAAACTTAGGACTTCTCACACAAATCAACACAAGTACATTAACACGTGACCAATAGAAAAATATTCAAATGACCGCTGTCAAAATTTACAAATACTCTACCACTACACCACACGGGTGTGACAAACAAAATTACATGAAATCGAGTCATCAACAAAGCAATAGGCAAACAGCCAACATTTACGTTAATCACAATATTCTTATCCATACAAGGTACAACAATCCGTTACACACATGGCGAACTCCCCAATTAATTATGGCTTAAAAATTAGCCATCACAATGAACAGGTTTGCTACATGAAAGCTTACAGGGTTCAGTCGGACAAATAGGACTGCCTATCAAAATAAGTCACAGGCAAAACGGGCGGTTTGTGGAACTCTGCATGTCTGTCAACCCACGTGTCAATAACCTCGACCTCCCAGAACATGGGGTCGAACCTCGAAGAAATGTGCCCCAAAGCACAATAATACGTGTGTGTCAGAAAAACATATGGACAAGAATCAGCAGTCTCCCAAGAGCACTCTGTCTTTCCATCTAAAAATACAACAGCAGCAAAAATATATAAGGGCGGTAGGACAACTACCCCCTCCTCACGTAGAATCAACACACACAAGACACATCAACACACATTGAATCACACGTATGGGTTGTGACAGACCCTGAAATAAAAGACACAAATAATATCCACATGCTGGCGCCATCGTTCTATGCCGTGACTAGTCACCTGAAAAGGACTCAAGAAAAATCTATCAAAATTAGAACGAAGGTGTTCCACAATTACTTTTAAGTTGGTGCACTCGGCTACCCTAACATGAATAATAACCTGTTCAGCAAAATGTTTTACAATCATTTCCTCCCATTCCTATTTTAAAAATATTAACGTTAATAAAGCACCATTTATCGAATGTAACGGGTTCCGCAATTGCAAGGATAAAATCACGCACGCACGCCGCGTACATTACATATGACTCAAGAAAAAAAATCAAAATATCAACAAACACTTTGGCCACGCGCCAACGGACATTTAAACATATAGTGTCGGTACAAGAAAAACAGCTAAAAAACAAGAAAGAAAAACATGACTATTTACACAGTTCCCCGGCCAAATCTAACTACATAATTGAAATAATCCAATTTTAGTACATCACCGCTCCTGCATGTAGGACTAAGGACATCCTTCTCAACCCATTGCCCTATGGACAATTTAGCACTCCATAGTAGTCGTCTGCGTTGATTTCTTGAAGCTCATCCCAACTTCAAACCACGTGCTGATCATCTTGGTCTCGACTCCTTGGCAGAAAAGTTCAATGTTAAATATTTGCCTATCTATAATCGCTTGCAGGCTACTCAGTTCACCCACAATTGTCCTACTGCGATTAATAGCGAAGACTGGCCCTAATTATATCGCACCTACGCACTATAAAAACACATACAATACACACAATTTATACATAAAATATACATCTCGAGTCCGCGCCACTGGCTCGTTAACAAGTTCAAAATCCTGGCTGCACTCGCAGTCGCTATCTCGTCCGGTATTTCCGTCCCGTCTTATGGACTTCGGTTCTGGTAAGCGCTAATGAGGGTGATACGATACTTCCCCCTTAAAGTTGAACTCGTCGTCTTTAAAAGAATGTTACAGTTTATCACGCGCTGGCGTGAAATATTTAGATCACACAACTTAGTTGATTTTAGAACAAAATGTATTATAGCTTATGAAATTCGGTACTGCCAACGCTGCGACTTTAGCTCCCCAGAGCTCAGAAAATAAAATTAGCTTCACTGATTTTAGAGCGTAAAAATCACATTTTAAACTGGCGTGGAGTATACCTCTGAAGGCTCCACACAATAAGTACTCAGATAACTTCGAGCGTCAAAATCACACTTCAAACTGGCGTGGAGTATGCCTCTGAAGGCTCCACAAGATAATAACTTAGATTGGCGTCAGGCCAGACTATTTATGAGAAACTGACAAGGGCGGTGGAGTGGGGCGGAGTCGGATAAAAACTTCCAGAGTTTTTGTCTCACAAAGATGGGGCTAGTGTCATTCTTCTCCAAATGAATCCGACGTCTCAAATTACTCGAGCGGAGATTAATCCGTTCGGCGGTTCCTTAGATACACACTTCCGCGCGCTTTTTACTACTGACGCCGTCCACCTCGTGGTCACGGCTTGGTCTCTTGCGATTGGCTGATTCAATCGTATGTTCGTTGAGAGGACCTCGTGATTCTCCCTTTATGTCTCCAATGATGGTACAGTAGTTGCACAATTTGGCCTTGAACTCGACTAATTCTGGCCGTCCCCAGGAATAGCTACCAACTCAGCTTCTGTTGCAACCATTACGAAATGCTGGCCTCCCTAATATCCAAGTCGACTTCCTTATGTGCTGCCTGGGCCGTAGTAATAATAATAATAAATATGAATACTTATTTATCGAAGATCAATAAGGGTTCAGTAGTATTCACGAATGCAATTTATGCTATGCCTCACTGACTACTGAAGAATTTCAATACACAACGAGATACAGTTTCAGGTTGTCCATCACTAATGACCGACGATTATCGCGAAACACTTCTTCTGAAGGCGCGAAACTGCGGCAATATGTTTCTTGTCCTCGAGGCGTGGTGTAACTTGAGATCACTGTTCAGCCTTGATTGCTTTCCCACATGGTTGGCAGAACAGAATGACCCCATCAAAAGTAAAATTATCCTTAAATTCTGCAACACACTGCTCAGACGATAACTTGTATTTGCTTTTACTTTAGACGCTCTTAAAAAATCCGACGACTTTGGTCGGGTTTGAAACTGCGATCTTGGGTTTTGGGAATAACACCAGTACATGATACAATTATTGGGATTGTAGGTACCGACTCAAGTTTCCACATCTGCTTTATCTCAATTGCCAGCCCTGTGTACTTTTTAGTAGCAGCTGATGTTTGGATGTTTTGTGTGTTGGGACATGCGATATCTATCAGTAAATGCCTCTCTGTGTTCTGTATTGATGACTGGTTGTTACTGACGGCTACATCTGTCACAACTCCTCTGTCCCAGTAGAGCTTGTGTGTGGCATTTTCGAGTAGCCTAATGCGGATGGTGCGTATTTTCAATAGAGGACGAAGTTTTGAAGAAGTTTGTACTTTAAGGCCGGTTTCTGGTGGATAATGTTGGCAACTTGATCGTGTCTACGGTTAGAGCCCTGTGCAGATAAACAAAACGATATCCGCGTCCGCACGACTTTTATCCGCATCCGCCCCGCATCCGCAAATTTGTTATCCGAATCTACTTGCATTAGAATAATATTTTTATAGAGATAAAGTATAAAATATTAAAGCAACACATGTAGACATTTAAGGAGAAAGTCGTTCCCCTAGGCTTTGTATGTCTTGTGCTATGTTTAAAATGAATGTTATAGGCCTACAGCCAGAATTGCAACCCTTTTCAGTTCGAAGAGTTAATTATGCTTAATGACATATTTTGAATGAGATTAGCTCAAATCATCATCTTACATTTGTCAAGAAAAAAAAAAAAGATTACGGAAAAATATGATATGTCATAAACATCCGGTTCCTAATAATGATCTGAAACAAATTCGGATTGAAACTTATTCTAAAAACTATCCGCAAATTTACTCCAAACATTATCCGCATCTTATCCGCTATCCGCACAGCCATGCAAACTATATCCGTATGGCGAAAACCTTTGCGGATATCCGCAGGTTTATCCGCGGATATCCGCATCCGCGCATGGCTTTATCTAAGTTTGTAGTCAGTGTTGGCAAGGTGGGAACAACCTGATATAATGTGTTGAATGGCCTCACTACATTTGAATTCAGTAGGCCGTGTTCATGATGGCAAAATAATTAATTTCGGGATTTTCCGCCAACACAAAATAGTTCCTCCTTTGTCTACTAAAAAGCGCTTTAGTGTCAAGGTGCTTAGATATCTAACCTCCTTGACTTTCATAGCGTTTTCCAGCACACTTTATGGAGAGTATTTTTGTAATAAAGCGTCCTGTCGTGTATGAGAGATCGGGTTAGGTCGAGTTCTTGATGAATAACTTTGGCAACATCGTTATGCCTCTCAGTGTAAGATGTTAGCGCTAGAATTCTGCAGCTGCTGGTAATATGCTCTATGGTTTCTGGGCCGGTATTGCACTTCCTGCATTCGTCACCCCAATAACAGTCTGATCTTTAAGGATGTGTTTCCTGTAACTTCTTGATGTGATAACTTTGTCCTGCATCGCCTGGTTAAATCCCTCAGTTTCTGGAAACAGCTCTCCCGTTGACAGCCATGTGATCGAAAGCTGTTTGTCAATATTCGTATCATTGCACTGATTGTAGAATTTGCCATGAATTTATTTTCCAGCCCATCTCTTCACCTTCTTTCTCTTCAGTGTGTTCTTGTCTTTCATGACGAAATTACCTTCATTATTAGTATTATTATTATTAGTATGTTCTGTATTACCTCAATGGATGATAGGTGGAATTCATCCAAATAGTAAGGGCTAGATAGCGACTAGAGCAGTGGTTCCCAACCTTTGTCAGCTGACGCCCCCCTTTTCGTATACGGGAGTTCATCGTGCCCCCTCCACCCCCCCCCCCCCCGCTCCCCATCACTTCGATTGACGCGGAGGATATAGACCTAACCTAATAACACTACATAATGGAATAGGCCTATCTATTACATACTAACTTAATTTTAGCACAATACAAAGAATACACTTTTACAACAAATCCTTAAATTAGTCAACAAATTTCAGTGAAAGGGTTGACACTGTTTTCTCTTGGTAAGATTCGGTATGTTTGGTTTGATATTTGACAGAGAACAGTGGAGATCACTTGCAACATCAAGCCGACAGCGGATATCAGGAAAGTAGAAGTTAAATTCTTGTGCCAGGGAATCCAAATGTGACTGAATTTTCACCTAAGTTTATTACGATCACGTTCATTTTCCGGCAAAATTTCATTAAGGTGGTGAAAGGATGAGAAGTTGTTCAACTGATGCCGGCGTTTCCATCACTGTATTTTTCCAGGAATGCATAATATTAGAGTTATTGCCTTGGAGCTTGAAGTGCAAACTGTTCAAACTTCAAAGAAATCACAAAGATATGCCAACGAGACGATAAAATTGGCATGATTTTGCTCCTTAAAACACAGCAAATTCCTTATTTCACCTCCAACCTCGTGGCTCCGCAGAGGTTTGTGCCGACAGTTGGCAATTACCAGTGCTTTTGAACGATGGCCTTCGTGCGACAATCACTTGGAGAGATTCGAAAAATGTTTATTTTACAAAATTGTAATATTAGAGTTAAAAAAAACTTAATTGGGAAATCACTTCACGCCCCCCTTAATAATGCCCCACGCCCCCCAAGTTGGGAACCCCTGGACTAGAGTATCAAGTCATGTTTTGGAGACGCTATTTTAATCAAGTCTTGTCTCAAGACTTTTGTAACACACGTAATCTTGGACTACAAGAGCAGCGCGTGTGATAAAGTTTGCTTAAGCTCTATTTCTGTGAGTGTTCCGAACTTTGATCACCAATATTGTTGTTGAAAAGTGAAGTAAAAGTTCCCCTTGAGCTATCAGAGTTGCAGTGGTCGTCTGATCGATCTGAGGACCCAGAGAGAGGGAGATATCGCTTGCAGGTCAGCTTAAAGCGCGCGCAGTGCTCATTGTGAGAGAATTCATCGTGTTTCAGGCTCTGGTGCACTCCAATAATGCGGCATATTCTACTGAAAGCTGACACTCAAGACAAATCAATGGCAGTCAACTAGTTTCAAATTCAAACATCTGCATCTGTCAATACGGCTCATTCTCATTTATACTCCTTTCTAAAGCGGTTAATTGAGTTCTATTTTGGGTTACTTCAAAAATCCCCCCTTACCCTCCAGGGGCTCATAGCTTGTCGGACGTGGGTTTTGGGGCTGCGACAATGCGGTCTTGTAGCCCCGTGTACTTTGGGGGGTGTGTTAGAATCTGTCTGATAATCGGTGTTGATTGTGATGACTGTATTAATGTGTGTTATCTGTTTTTAATTCAAGTAAGGACTGCAGACAATAATTTCAAGTACAGTAGTTCCTACTTTCGCTACCAAATGCTACCGTCCACGACACCTTGCTGTGAACTTCGTTACTACTAGGTGCCATCGCAACCAGCGCCCGATGACGAACGTTGGAACTTAAGAGCATTAATCAAACCTAACCTGAAAAATTTGGCTTCACACAAGTGTATTTAGTGAAAGGTTCATTTACATGCCATAAATCTATGACATTGGACCGCCTGTCTTACTTCCCCTCAAAGGAAGGCATACTGTGGGATTTTTAACGCTCTTAAAAATCCAACGTCTTCGGTCGGGTTTGAACCCGCGACCTTAGGCATAGAAGCTCAGCATGTTACCAACTATACCACCGAAGCCGCCCGGGACCACACAGCTTCCTCTTACATGTTCCGGGCTCCATTCTGTCATCCTTTCTGTCGACCTCCCTTGGTCGACTCTTGATCTCTTTCGACCCCGACGGTGTTAGGATATACGAGACCTGGGGTGTCGTTCAATTTCCCGCCTTAATTGGCCCTTGTCTCATCTTTCCTGACACCCACATTCTTCGAGGGAACAGACCTCTTCTTTTTCTTTTCATAGCATCCCTTGCCTTTTGTTTAAGGACCGGAAGGAGGCAAGGTGTGTATGTAACCCCACCACCACTTATGATTAGAGCCCTGCTCGGATAAACAAAACGTTACTGCATCCGCCCCGCATCCACACGACTTTTTACCAAATTCACACCCTTGTTATCCGAATCTACTGGCATTACAATAATATTTTTAAATAGATCACTAAACCAACATACGAGGGTCACTACGAAAGTTTTGAGATACACCAAAAGTATCTATTTTTAAATTATTCCGATTGTTGCACTTTCTCCAAGTACTCACCACCACATTGTATACACTTTTGCATTCGCTGAAACCACTTCTGGAAGCACTCCTGCCACACGTTTTCTTCGATGGCTGCAAGCTCATCTTCGTAGGTCGTAACAGCTTCTTCAGGGGTTGAAAATCTCTTTCCACGCATGCGATTCTTTTACCATTGGGAAGAGAAAAAAATCACACGGAGCCAGGTCAGGACTGTAAGGTGGATGAGTCATTAGTTTGACCTCCGTAGAATCCAGGAACTGAATTGTCATGTTGGCCGTGTGTGCAGACGCGTTGTCGTGATGGAGAAGGATCCCTCGCAGTCCCGTGCGAGACCGCCATTTTTGAAGTTTTGCAAAAACATTTGGCAGTCAAACCGTGGTGAACCAATTAGCGGTAACTGTCCTTTGTTCCTCCAGAGGAATGGTTGCCACATGACCACTCTTCGAGAAGAATGAAGCCACCCTTTTCTTGCCAACACTTCGGGGGCGCATCACTTTTGTCGGTGTCTTGCCATCAGGAAAGATCCACACTGCTGATTGCCGCTTGGTCTCCGGATCAAATTGATAAATTCAGGTTTCGTCACCTGTGACGATGTCAGAAACCCGTCTAGAGTCCCCTCCTTTGAATCTAGTCAGCATTTCCTCACACCATTCAACACGGGCGTGTTTTTGTTCTTCTGTCAAATTGTGTGGCACCCATCGGGATGAGACCTTTCTCACACGAAGGGATTCATGCAGTATTTTCAAAACTGCTGGCGAACCAATCTGCAATGCTGCCTCAATTTCTTTAAATGTTGGACGATTATTTTCGCGAAGCATTTTCTCCACGGTTGTGATGTTTTCCTCTGTCACCGCCGTTGCCGGACGCCCGCTTCTCTCCTCATCTTTCAAAAATTTTCGGCCCCTTTTAAATTCCTGAAACCACCAGAAAACTGTGGCACGGGAAGGAGCTATCTCCCCAAAAGCCTGTTGCAAATGCTCAAAACGTTGAGACTGGTTTAACTCACTTTTAAAATCGTAGAAAATCATTGCACGAAAATGCTCTCTTTCCAGCTCCATTGCAGCAACTGACTACCTGCGCGCTGCGGCTTGTTTGACCTTGCACTGCGGGACTTCCCAGAGCGGGAGAGTCACTTCCTGCTACCGGGTTACTCGCAAAGGATGGAGTGGGTCAACCTTCACTTTCTCACATCTCAAAATTTCCGTAGTGACCTTCGTATTTAGACTTTTGAGGAAAAAGTCGTCCCCTTAGGCTTTGAATGTCATTTGCTATGTTTAAAATGAATGTTATACAGCCAGAATTGCAACCCTTTCCTGTTCGGAGTGTTAATTATGCTCAATGACATAATTTGAATGTGATTAGCTTAAATCATCATCTTACATACCATATGTCATGAAAATAAAAACATAATGGAAAAAATAGATGTCATAATAAACATCTTGGTCCTAGTAATGACATTAAGCCTGAACATGTTCGGATTGTATTCTAAAAACTAAAAACAGTATCCGCACAGCCATGCAAACTGGTTGGTTGGTTCTTAAGTTTAGGGGCTGCGACAACGCGATCATGTAGCCCCGTGCACTTTGGGTGTGTGTAGAATCTGTCTGATAATCGGTGTTAATTGTGATGGCTGTATTAGTGAGTGTATCTGTTTTTAATTCAAGTAAGGACTGCAGACGATCAATTTTCAAGTAGTTCCTACTTTTGCCGCCAAACGCCACCGTCAACGACTACTAGTTCAGAACTTAGCTACCAGACGTCACCGCAGTCGGCTCTTGGCAACGAACGTAGGAACCTAAGAGCGTTGTTTACATTCTTAACCTATACAATTTAGCTTCACACAGGTTTAATTAGTGGAGGGTTCTTTAACATGCCATAAATCTATGACATGGGACCGCCGGCTTTACTTCCCCTCCGAAGGAAGGCATACTGAGGGATTTTTAACGCTCTTAAAAAATCCGACGACTTCGGCCAGATTTGAACCAGCGATCTTGGGCATAAAAGCTCAGCATTCTACCAACTACGACACCGAAGCCGCTAGCCATGCAAACTATATCCGCATGGCGAAAAATTTTGCGGATATCCGCAAATATCCGCATCCACGCAGGACTTTACTTTTGATACACCCTCAGACCAACTCGTGGTGTAGCGGCTAGTACTCTTGGCTGTCGCCCCGGAGGTCGGAGTTCGATTCCCAGCTCTGGTGTGAGGGCTAGAACGGGGTACACTCAGTCTCATGAGGCGAAACTGAGAAGAGGAGGATTCGATTCCCACCTGAAACATCCTGGAAGTGGTTTCCCGTGGTCCCCCACCCCCCTTCTTTCCCCTACCACTTCTACTCCAGGAAAATGCTGGGATGGTTCCTTACTTAGGCCATGATCGCCTCCTTGCCAATCCTATCCCAATTTACAAATATGCACACTAGTAGGCTACAGCCATCACAGGTTATTACACATTACACACATTCCACAAACACACAAATACACGGGGCTATATGTCCACGAAGTCCCAGCCCCTCAAATCGAAATTATTATATTTCAATTGCAGCCAATGGCCATAGCTGGGTATTTTAATTGAACTCCCGAAGGCTCCCCATCAAGTTCAATTTCAAGAAGTTCCAATTTTGGCTTCCAACATGTCACTGACACCTAGCGGCGAACGTTGGAACTTGATAGAGTGTTTCTAACCAAATAACCTACACATTTAGCTACACACTACCAATTGTAGTGGTAGGTTCTTTTACATGCCATAAATCTATGACAAGGGCCCGCTGGCTTTACTTCCCTTCCGAAGGAAGGCATACTGAAGGATTTTAACGCTCTTAAGAAATTTTTCGACTGGGTTTGAACCCGCGATATTGGGCATAGAAGCTCAGCATACTACCAACTACGTCACCTAAGCCGCTGATAATATAGCTGTATTTCACCGACAGCAGTAGCTACGCTCGCTAACGTGCAGCGCTAGGCCATGGGACCGAGCTGACTGTGAACTTGGTAGACGAGGGTTCGAGCCCCACCGGCATCCGTCCTTGAAATGGTTTTCCATATTTTCCCATTTTCAACTCCAGACAAATGGTGGGACGGTAGGCTACTTTCTGACAGGCCACGGCCGCTTCCTTCCACATCTTTGCCAGTTTCATTCACCATTCATTTCCTCTCTCATTAACTCCTCTCACGAGGTTGGCGTCAGGAAGGGCATCAGGCAATGAAAACCGTCCGTCACAAAGAGTTTCATCGCATCTCATCCCCAACCCCATTGGAAAAGGGGAGTAATAAGGGGTAGACATACATACATACAATATAGCTGTATTCCGTTTTCCCCGGCTTACACAGTCGGTCGAGCAGGATCCACCCTTCCATATAGGGTCTTATGAGTGGCGGCGCATCCTCGCATATCACCATATACAATATATCCGTCTGTTTGTGGCCTAATTTCGGTAGATTTTGATGATCTTAACATGGCTCGTGCTGGCCGCAGATGCGAAGTAAATCACTAGCTGGGTGTGTTGACCTTATAAGTCACAGAGCTGTTCCCTATCCATGCCGACACTCAACAACGCCCACCAGTCACTGGCGTAATGCAAAAGGGCGGTAGTCTTTTTAGTGGACTGGTTCACCTGCTGAGATAGAAAGTCCATTACCATATTGCTGTTTTTTGAAAGAGATTGTCAACTTTAAAGTATCCATTTCATCAATCGTACATGGCTCCTAACTTGTAATTATTTTGTATAGCCTAATCACCGCGGAGGCGCAGGTTCGTTTCCTGTCTCTGACAAGGAGTTTAATTGTGGCCCGAGGGCTTAAACGGGGTACACACAGCCTCGTAAAGCGAAACTCAGAGGAGGTGGGTTCGATTCCCACCTCAGCCATTCCAGCAAAATGACGGGATGGTACCTAAAATAAGGGCCACGACCGACACTTACCCAAACCCTATCTTCAGTTACAATTAGCCTACAGGCACTAGTACAGCCATCATAATGACACAAGTTATCAGACAGATTATACACACACCCAACTACACGAGGGTACATAACCACGATGTCCCTAAACGGTACTTGCAACCAGAGACCTGTGTTCGATTCCCACCTCAGCCATCCTAGAGGTGGTTTTCTGTTGTTTCCCACTTCTACTCCAGTCAAATGCCGGGATGGTTCCTAGCCTATGGCCACGGGCGTCTTCTATCCAATCCAAACCTGAGTTATAAATATATACAGTGCATGGCTACAGAGACCACAATAACACAGGTTATCAGATAGATTACATAAAGGCGGCTTCGGTGGCGTAGTTGGTAGCATGCTGAGCTTCTATGCCCAAAGTTGCGGGTTCAAACCCGGCCGAAGTCGTCGGTTTTTTAAGAGCGTTAAAAATCCCTCAGTACGCTTTCCTTCGGAGGGGAAGTAAAGCCGGCGGTCCCATGTCATAGATGTATTTATGGCATGCAAAAGAACCTTAATTACACTTGTGTGAAGCTAAATTATAGGATAGATTTGACTAACGCTCTTAGGTTCCAACGTTCGTCGTCAGGAGCAGACTGCGGTAGCTTCCAGTAACCAAGTTCAGAACCAGTTGTCGTTGAAGGTGGCGTTTGGTAGCAAAAGTAGCAACTACTTGAAAATTGAATGTATGCAGTCCTTACTTGAATTAAAAACAGATAACACACACTAATACAGCCATCACAATATTAACACCGGTTATCAGACAGATTCTACACACACCCAAAGTACACGGGGCTCAATGACCTTGATGCCCAAGCCCCTCAAATGAAACAACAACAAAGGTACTTACAAAGTGAATCGCTGTTTCCTTGAGTGCTTGTTGTTTCATATAAGGGGCTTGGACAACATGGTCATTTAGCCCCGTGAACTTGGGTGTGTGTGTAATTTTGTATGATAACCTGTGTTGCTGTGATGGCTGTATTAATGTGTGTATTTGTAATTCAGGAGAGAATTGGGATGGAGGTGGCCGTGGCCTTAAGTTAGGAACAATCTCGGCATTTACCTGGAGTAGAAGTGGGGAAACCACGGAATACCACTTCCAAGATGGCTGAGTTTTGCCTCAGAGGGCTGCGTGTACCTTGTTCCAGTCCTCAAAAAACAGTATTAAAGTTCTTGGTAGAACCACGAATCGAACCCGGACCTTCGGGGTGACAGCCAAGAATGCTAGCTTCTACACCAGATAGTGGACTCTCTGAGTACAATAAGATCTTGGGAGCTCTTTGCTAACTTTCCACGGTTTTTTTTTAATTTGTCGCATTGTACGCTCTCCTAACTCGTTGAAGTTCCGGCGTGTAGACAGATCCAATTTGTAGCGGGTTTACCAACCTTCATTAAAATGTTGGATATACTCACACTGCTGTCCGAGGTCAAGTAAAAACAGAACATGTGGAATGGAACACAATGTTTTTGTGCCAACGATATTTCATAACACACTCTTGACGAAGGACAGTGGTAAAAACAGTTTTTTTTTAAATCGTTTATCCTCCCAGCTCGGCCTCACCCACACCCATGGACTCTGCGAGGGATCATTCCTCTACCGTCGCAAGGACGGTGTCTGGAAGCTGAACCCACTTGGTCAGCAAGGTGATGGTGACAGGCCGATCGCCTACCAGAGGTTCTCAAACTTTCTACTGTCGCCCTCGTCCCCCACCCCGCTTCTGAAACATGAATTATCTAGCACGCCCCCACCCTCCATCCCCACCCTTTATTCTTCTTTCCGGAGAGCAAGCACTATCACTTTCATGGGGTCTCTTTTTTACCACTAAATAATAATAATAATAATATCATATGCCCTGGTGCCGGGTTCAAGCTTTGTTATTTACGCCCATAGGGCAGCTTACATGTCGAATCGTATCGTTGCTTGGAACGCTATGAAAGTCAAGGAGGTTAGATATCTAAGCTCCTTGACACTATAGCGCTTTCTAGTAGAGAATGGAGGAACTTTGTGTTGGCGGAAAATCCCGTGATTAATTTCGCCATTATGAACACTGTCTACTGATTTCAAATGTTTTTTTAACATGCCAAAAACATATGACATGCGTGTCCTGATTTTTTTTGCCTTTCAAAAAAATAATCACTTACCACGGCCAGGAGCGAACCTGCAAGCTTGGAGTTGGTAGTCCTAAACGATAACCACTCACCCACCGTGGCAAGCTATTTTACCAATGTTAATAAGCCATTTATCCATGGGTAATGGCGTTACTTATATCAGTTTATGGTAAATCGGGCTAACCTTATCCACTGAACACGCACTAGAATTGACCTGTTCACTCACTGTCTTTGAACTGACAGCAAAGGCCTGGATGAATTCGAGTCGACAATGGCAGAAATAGAAGAATCTATTCTTGTTTGGAAGTGGCGGTCACATTGTCAAGCGGTTTATTGTTATTAGTGGTTGTTAAGTGTTTGGTAAGGAGATATCGCTGCGGTTGGCGGGTGAAGGATGTTGTGTGGGAAGTGTTATACTCTACACTTTTTCTCAGAATTCCTGCTGGCAGGATCTACTGGTCAGTTCTTGTGGAATAAGACAGCAAAAGTACGAGTTTATCAGTCTTGAATGGTCGTGGGAGCTTTCTGTCTATGATAGGTGCATGGATGAGGATAGCAATATTAGTTACAGAATATGAAATATAGTCTCTGCACCTCAATCTTTGAGGACCTCTGGCCTAGACGACCGCTAACATGGGTTTAATTGGACACCACGTACTCTTGGGCATACCAATTCTGCACATTAGCTGGCATCATTATACTATGCATTTTCTGGATTTCTGGTAAAGGTACAACTATGATAACATATAAAAAGTAGTATATTCTGAGCTGATTATGGCCATGAAATGGTACTTTGCTTTTATAGAACGTGTGAAATGATTACGAAATTTTCAGAAAAAAGCTACTTCAGGTACAAATTTCTCAGTTGTTTACCGATCAAATACTCTCAAATTTTGTTCACAAACTGGGAATAGATAATGACAGACAAGTTACCACTTTTAAAATTATTATTGGGTTAGAATGTAAGAAAAAAACAAGACTTTTGATTTTTTATAAATTTTAAAATATGTTTGTCGGGATTTGTTTTCGTACATTCTAAACCAATATTAATTTAAAAGTGGTTACTCGTCTGCCATTGTCCATTCCCAGGTTGTGAACAAAATTTGAGAGTATTTGATCGGTAAACAACTGAGAAATGTGTACCTGAAGTAACTTTTTTCTGAAAATGTCTGTCAAAATTCGTAATCATTTCACACATTCTATAAAAGCAAAGTAGCATTTCATGGCCATAATCAGATCAGAATATATTGCTTTTTATATGTTACAAGAATCATAGCTGTACCTTTACCATGAACCCAGAAAATGCATGCCAGCTAATGTGCACAATTGGTATGCCCAAGAGTACGTGGTGTCCTTAAGAAAGGGTCCGAGAAGGAATTTTGTAAGGAAGTCGTGGACCTGTTGAAAGAAATTGTCAATGCATTTGCCTGGGGGTGAAAATTGGAATCCACGAAAACACAGGATGGCCGAGGTGGGATTCGACCCACGCTCTCCCGATACCAGCGAGGCACGAGGCAGCGCGTCACCACTCTCGACCTCCGCGGCCGGTCTGATATAACAATATACCGTAGTTTAATTTCATTCATAGTCCGTACCAAGAAGAAGAGGTTTAGAGGAGGTGAGTGACCTAATTCTGGATCATAGCAGCTAACTTTTATAAGTTTTTTCTTCGCTGTTCTCATTGATGCTGAGACAATCAACTCTCTTTTTCACAGGCATTTTTTGCACTATTCATCGTTCCTTTACAAAATGGATGTCATTTCATGATGGATGTTCTTTCTCAATTCTTCTTGAATCGATAATTTCAGAGCGGGTGGAATGGATCGTTCTATTTACACAGAAGAATGTCAACTAGGGTAGAACTTTTAAAAGTGTTCAATGACAGGTGAATAGGAGACTATCTTATAGCTATCTATTAATACCATAATAAATTTTCTCTCATAAGCTACAATATTTCGAGTAGACACATTAAAAATACGTAGATTTCAAAATTTCGAATTGGGTGCTTGAATTAGTAGTAAATAATCAAACCAAGAATGAGCCTATAATAGTCGGAGACTATTTCTCTATAAAATAGCCTACGTGATTTTTCCCCAGTAGGCCTAAATATACCAATAAACGATCTATTGATCAGATCTTCATTCAATTGTGTGTGTTTCTAATTAATTTATTATTATTATTACTATTATTTTGAATTTTATATTTTTATTATTTTATTTCTTGTTTATTTTTATTTTTATTTCTTAATAATTTTTTAATTTTTAATTTTTGATTATTAATAATTCTTAAGTTTAAATTCACTAATTTTTTGATTTTTGTTTTTTATTTTTTTTATTTTAATTTTTAATTTATCATCATCATCATCTTCTTTGCATTTTCCCATTTATGTGGGGTCTGCTTTCCTGCCATGATTCCTCTACCTTAATCGATCCATAGCGTCCCGAGGGCGGAGTTTAGTGAGCCGCATGTCATCCCTCACCCTACTCAGCCAGCGTGTTTGAGGTCGCCCTCGAGGTGGACGACCCTGCACGTTCAGTTGATGATGATGATGATAATGATGATAATTGTTGTTTTAAGGGGCCTAACATCTAGGTTATCGGCCCCTATCGTTCAGTTGAAGGGCAGTCTTTGCAACTGAGTTAATTTTTAATTATTAATTTTTAATGTTTAATTTTGGATTTTCAAAAATAAAATAAAACTCTGTTTTTAATTTTAATTTTTTATTTATATTATTTGAGTTTTGAGTTTTAATGTTTGATTTTAAATTCTTTATTTTTTATTGTTTATATTTATTATTTAAATTTTAATTTAGTCTATCCATGGTAAAACGCATTCAATTGCTTAAATATACAAATATTTAAAGATGACCTCGCTGTTTCGCCCCTTAAAACTCCAATAACTAACAATCTTACAGAAAACTGTTGGTGATTCATTTGGCGTGTATGTAATTTGTCCGATAGCCTGTGTTAATGTAATGGCTGTATCAGTGTGTGTATTTGTGAGACGAGGATCGGGGAAGGAGGAGGCCGTGGCTTACGAAAAAAATATTCTAGGACGGTTGAGGTGGAACTCGAGCGCACTTCTTATCAGTTTTGCCCCATGAGGTTGAGTGTACCCCGCCCATTCCAGCCTTCAGAATGAAATTTCGTGTGAGAGCCAGGAATCGAACTCGGATCTCATTGGTGCCAGCCAAGAATGCTAGTCACAAAAGGGTAGGCCTACTGTGTTATCGTCTCTGTACGTTATCTGGATCTGGGGGAGTGGCAGTTGTTAGTGTTTTGTCAAGAGGAAGAGGAGCTGTTGTGAATGGCGGGCGGTCAGTGGTCGTATAAGTCTGGTGGTGAGGTCAGATGGGCGGCGGACGTGATCTCTCAGTATTTATGACGCTATAACTCCAGTCCTCCAGATTTAGAACCATCAACTCACCGGACATCCGCTGCTTGAGCCCCGAGTGGCCATCCCAAAGGAGCTGTTGAAACACGCCGACGACTGCAAACTAAACGATTTCTGTTTGGCCTCTTGATTGACCAACTGTTCTACAATAGAAGGCAATATAAACTTGTTTGTTGTTGATTTATTTAGGGGCTTTTCGAAATCGTGGTCATGTCGAGCCGTGTACTTGGGTGTATGTAGAATTCGTATGATAAACTCTGTCACTGTGATGGTTGGTTGGTTCCTCAGTTTAGGGGCTGCGACAACGCAGTCATGTTGCCCCGTGTACTTTGGGTGTATGCAGAATCTGTCTGATAACCGGTGTTAATTGTGATGGCTGTATTAGTGTGTGCTATCTGTTTTCAAATCATGTAAGGTCTGCAGACATTGAATTTTTTCAAGCTGTTCCTACTTTTGCCGACAAACGCCACCGTCAACGACTACTAGTTCAGAACTTGGTTACCAGATGCCACAGCAGTCGACTCCTGGCGACGAACGTCGGAACCTAAGAGCGTTTGTCAAATGTTTAACCTATATAATTTAGCTTCACACAGGTGTGATTAGTGGAAGGTTCTTTAACATGCCATAAATCTATGACATGGGACCGCTGGCTTTACTTCCCCTCCGAAGGAAGACATACTGAGGGATTTTTAACGCTCTTATGTCACTGTGATGTCTGTAATAGTGTGTGTATTTGTAATTGAAGCGAGGATTTGGGTAGGAAGCGGCCATGGCCTTAAGTTAGGTACTATCCCGGCATTTGCCTGGAGTAGAAGTGGAAAACCACGGAAAACCATTTCCAGGATGGCTGAGGTAGGAATCGTACCCTCCTCTTCTCAGTTTAATCTCACGAGGTTGAGTGTACCCCGTTTCAGTCTTAAGACCAGAATGTTTCTTTGGTCAGAGCCGGGAATCGAATCCGGACCTCCAGGGTGACCGCTTAGAGCGCTAGCCAATACACGAGCGACGCGACACGGTTGTGGAAGGGTCTATCATCTTGTACATTTGATTCAACGCACTTTTTAAACAAATTATTATATTTATGAAATCCGAGGGCATTTCGTACAAATAATAATATTTTCGTTAACTTTTCGAAAATTCAAGATTTTTCTTGTACTATTGAGACGATTTGGAAGATTTTGGCATAAACCGCACCTTCTAACTCCCTCTGGATTAAGAGTTTAGTTTTGTGAAACATACAACTTAGCATTTACCTTGAATCCATGGCATTGTTGGTCCAAAGCGGATTTCCGCCTGCTGGTGTGTTTAGAAACAGTGAGTGTCACGTGACTCGACTGTTGTCATTCATCAAACAGAGGGAGTGGAATAAACAGGAAGAGGTAGGGTTTGTTTTTCAAATTTTTCCTCCCACTCGTTGTAGCGACTTATGTTGTATTCGTTTCTTAAGGGCATGGGTATGGAATACCTTCATATAGTTATAGCCCTGGGCGGATAATCAACACGTTATCCTTATCCGCCCCGCACTCGCACGACTGTTATCAGCAACCGCCCCGCATCCGCACGTATGTTATCAGAATCTACTGGCATTACAACACTATTTTTAATTATATAAAGCGCAAAGTATTAAAGCAACACATTTAGACATTCGATGAGAAAGTCGTTCCTTTAGATTATGTAGGCCTATGTCATGTGCTAAGTCTTGGTTGGTTGGTTCTTAAGTTTAGGGGCTGCGACAACCCGGTCATGTAGCCGCGTACACTTTGGGTGTGTGTAGAATCTGTCTGATAACCGGTGTTAATTATGATGACTGTATTAGTGTGTGTTATCTGTTTTTTTTAAATTTAAGTACAGACTGAAACTTAGAATTTTTCAAATAGTTCCTACTTTTGCCGCCAAGCGCCACCGTCAACGACTACTAGGCCAAGTTCAGAACTTAGCTACTAGACGTCACCCCAGTCGGCTCTTGGCAACGAACGTAGAAACCTAAGAGCGTTGTTTACATTCTTAACCTATTCAATTTAGCTTCACACAGGTGTAATTAGTGGAAGGTTCTTTAACATGCCATAAATCTATGACATGGGACCGCCGGCTTTACTTCCCCTCCGAAGGAAGGCATACTGAGGGATTTTTAACACTCTTAAAAAATCCGACGGCTTCGGCCGGGTTAGAACCCGCTATCTTGGGCATAGACGCTCGTGCTAAGTCTAAAATGAATACTACGCAGCCAGAATTGCAACCCTTTCCTGTTCGGAGTGTTAATTATGCTTAATGACTTATTTTGAATGAGATTAGCTCAAATCATCATCTTCCATTTATCATGAAAATAAGATAACGGAAAAACATGAATTGTCATAAACATCCCGGTCCAAGCAATAATATTCAACAAGTTTGGATTGTATCCTAAACGCTATCCGCAAAATTACTCCAAACATTATCCGCAGCTTGTCCGCTATCCGCACAGCCACGCAAACTATATCCGCATGGCGAAAAATATTGTGGATATTCGCATCCGCGCAGGGCTTTACCTATAGTGTAGATTAGAGGTTAGCGTTATTGGCTGTAGGGATCGAATCTCGGCGCTTTCGGTTGGCATTTCAGAGAGCTTAAATATGAGAGGAGGAGCAGGAGGAAGGGTGGGAAGGATCAGGCCACTCTACTGCACATCAACTCCGATTTAGAATGCCTGCTCAGTGAACTCTTGCCATAGCCATTGCCTCTACCCCGTGGCGTAGCCGTGCGCGTTAAATCATCCACCACGACCCCGATGGGGAGCTGCAGAGGTTCATATCCCCGCCCTGACTGAGACTAACCTGAATGTTTTTTCCAGGGTTTTTCTGCACTACCTCCAGATAAATTTCTGTATAGTACGTGGGCTGTTTTTTTTTTCAAGTTCCGATGGACTGTATAAAATAACAGATTGACATACCAAACTGATTTTACTACTAAATGTTTGCTTGTTTTATCCTTATGTCTCAACATAATCGTCAAAACGATTGAAACATTTGTCGTATCGTTACACCAGCTTTCCAATGCCCTCAGCAAAATATTCTGCCGCCATTGAGGTGGGTACGTTTGGACAGTCTCCTTAAGTGTTTCCTTTTTGGCGAGGCGTTGCCGCCCAACCATGCCTTCAATTTATTCTTGAAAAAGGTGAAAATCTTTCAGTGCTGGTTTGGACTAAACGGCAGATGGTCCAAAATTTCACACTTGAATACTTTGAAAAAGTCTATCGTAACGATGGCACAGTGCGGTCGTGAATGATTTGAATGGAGATTGTTGGAAGAAATGGAAACTTAAATACACTTATAGTGGGCAATGTATTGAACATAGAGACATGCTCTCGCGGACTTTATTGTAGAACTTTTCATGCTGAACAATTCATACAATCATAGTATATTGATATTTTTAATGGTTCGCCCAGCGTAAGCTTAAAAAGTGCACAGACGCCAGTTTTTAGCCTACTTTCGATTTTTGCAAAAAATGAAAGTAGACTTATGAGATCTACACAGGGCCAAAAGTTGTGCGTCTGTGTGTGTGTGAGTGTGTGTACTCTGAATGTCTGTCCCCCTCCTATCAATTCGAACACGGTGAAACCGAATTGAACGAAATTTGGTACAGAGGTAGCTCTCGCAAAGGACACCTCAGTGTCATGTTTTATATCGACGCCATCTTGACGAAAACGTAATGGCGGCCACCCAAGTGTTAAAAGCTTATATCAAATTACGACCAACCAATTCATCCGATCACTACAAAATTTTACAAATTATATTTTCATGTATGAACAATCTTTTGACCAAACTACAAGGTCATCAGCCCAATACTTTGCAGATGGCGGCCATGTATGTGTGCAAATCTATTCCCCCTATCTATTCAAACACGGTGAAACCAAATTGAACAAAATTTGGTACAGAGGTAGCACTAAGGAAGGGCACCTCTGTGTCATGTTTTATATTGCCACCATCTTGACGGAAACGTAATGGCGGCCACCTAAATGTTAAAAGCTTAAATCAAATTACGACCAACCTAATAATTTGATATCTACCAAATTTTGCAACAACATATATTCATATGGCGAGCGACCTTTGCCTAAGCTACAAGGTCATCAGCCCAATAGTTTGCAGATGGCGGCCATGTATGTGTGCAAATCGATTCCCCCTATCAATTCGAACACGCTGAAACCGAATTGAACGAAATTTGGTACAGAGGTAGCACTGGCAAAGAGCACATCAGTGTCATGTTTTATATTCCGCCATCTTGACGGAAACGTAATGGCGGCCACCCAAATGTTCAAAGCTTAAATCAAATTACGACTAACCTAATCATCCGATCTCTAACAAATTTTGCAACAACATATATTCGTATGGCGAGCGTCTTTTGACTAAACTACAAGGTCATCAGCCCAATAGTTTTCAGATAGTGGCCATGTTTGTCTGCAAATCGATTCCCCGTATCATTTCAAACACGGTGAAACCGAATTGAATGAAATTTTTTACAGAGGTAGCAGTAGCGAAGGGCACCTCATATTCATGTTTAATATCCCTATAGCACGTTGTATTTCGACAAGCTACTACAACCAACATTCAATTATACTCCTTGAAAAGGACAAAGAGTTATAACAATACCCATGCATTTAGAAGAAAGTATGCTATATGTTCTTTACTGAACATCTTGTTTTTAAACTTTTTCACTAAAATCGTTATTGTTTGGCTTGCTTTGATCATAAATACATTATTTTCTACAGAAATCCTCCTCGAGATATCCTTTACAGAATGGTGATAACTGCATCCAGTGGTTCTCTAGATTACCCGTGACATCCAATAATCACGGACTTGGTTTTATACTAAGTAGCGAATCTTCTGAATGTGGTATTCAGGTATTGTGTAGACTACTGCTCCTTCCGTTATCCTGCGTCAAGGTTTCGAAACAAAACAGAACAGAGACCGCTGCGTTGTTCTCTTGCGTACCGATGTTCCAACATATCACATGCCTTTGTCAAGTCAAGGTCTGCCAGATTGCGAATCATGTGGAAACGTTACTACGTAAGAAAATAACGGAATCTGACCTCTTTTATGTCCTGTACTCTCTTTCATAATCACTTGCGTTCGGAAGCTTTACATTCAGTAGTAGACTAAATATAATATTAATATGTTTTTAAATGAATTTAAATGTTTATTTGTAGATACTCATTTTTAAGATCTTTCACATTTACAGCATGAGCGATGGTAATGTACAGTATATCATTCAAGCGAGCGATGGACAAAATAAATTACTCACATTACTTCAGACACTGTGGAGCCTCCGTGGCTTAGGCGGCAGCACGCCGGCCTCTCACCGCAGGGTCCGTGGTATAAATCCCGGTCACTCCATGAGACATTTATGCTGGACAAAGCGGTGGCAGACAGGTTTTTCTCCGGGTACTCCGGCTTTCCCTGTCACAAATTTCATTCCAGTAACACTCTCCACTGTCATTTCATTTCATCTGTCATTCATTTAATCATTGCCCCAGGGGAGTGCGATAGGCTTCGGCAGCCGGCACGGTTCATATCCTCGCCGCTATATGGAGGCTTCATTCATTCCATTCCCCGACCCGGTCGGTTGACTAGAAGCAGGCTGTGGATTTTCATTTTCACTACAGACACTCCCAATAATATTTGTTATCTGACATAGGCTGCTGTTATGTTTTAATTATTGTCTGGCTGCGTGGCTCAGGGGTAACGTTCTCGCTTGCTGAGCCCAAGGTTGCAGGTTCGAAACCTGGCGCAGTCAGCTGGCATTTGAGGGTGCGCAAATGCGAGGGAGCCGTGTCAGTACATTTACTGGCACGTTAAAGATCCCCTTCGGGGCAAAATTCCGGCACCCCGGCGTCTCTAAAAGCCAGGGTAGTTAAAAGGGACGTAAAACCAATAACATTATTATGTTTTAATTACAAATAAGCAATTTTTCATATATTGGCCTATGCCCTGGATTCGATTCTCAGCTCTGTCCTGGTATTTTTAAAAATCGTGGTATCAGGGTGGACTACTGATAAGGGAGATGTGTTCAAATCTCACTTTTTTGACTGGCTGCGTGGCTCAGCGGTAACGTTCTCGCCTGCTGTTCCCAAGGTTGCGGGATCGAATCCTGGCACAGTCAGCTGGCGTTTGAGAGTTCGCAAATGTGAGGGAGCCGTGTCAGTAGATTTACTGGCACGTTGAAGATCCCCTTCGGGGCAAAATTCCGGCATCCCGGCGTCTCTAAAGGCCGCAGTAGTTAAAAGGGACGTAAAACCAATAACATTATTATTAAATCCCACTTTCGACCATCCTACAAATACAGTAGTTTTTCATGATTGCCAACTTCTGTTCGAGGCAAATGTTACTGAACTTAAGGCCAGAAGCTATATTCTTCCCAACTGTACATCCAATCACAGGTAGAGTAGGCCTGTAGCTTCTACCAAAAGTTTGAGAACAAAGTTAAATTTAACAAATATAACTTGCTTCCTAAAATCCACCATTTCTTGTAGGTTTTGCCATGTCATTAGTGGGGTATCGCCAAGGTGCACCAAGCCAGGTTCTTGAGCGGGTTCTTGGTACACCCTGCCCGAACCACCGCTGGGGTAGTGGACCATGCGCTACGACCCTTTATGAATATACCAGCACTATAGCACTTCTATAGTTTTTGCGTTGTTATTATTAACGTAGTTTAAGTATGTTAACCTGCGATCTATTGACTTATTATTGTGACGAACTTCAGCTATGATGTGGTCTGCATTATTTTATGTCTGTTTCTATTTCTACCGTTCCTGTTTAAACTAGTGGACTACTGTAGTGTTGTTATCTTGTGAATACATAAATGACACAAAACACTAGAGTTGAATAAGGTTTTGTCAACTTAACTGGTATTTTAATACTTACAAGGGAAGTAGGCAATCAGGTAAGACAGGTCGAAACCTACAGTATCTTGAATCTTTGTGGACGCAATCGTTGTACAGTTGCCTCACTTTCCTGGTTAACCTGCGGCTCGCCTTTGAAATCTAGCTGGGCGGATATGTTTACATTCCATGGCACCTGGGGCCAAGGCTTTCCCAACGCGAGGCACAGCGTTGTCAAATTTCTACCATAGCCACTGAGGGCAAGCAGCGAGAGTGGACAGAACTATGTGCAGATGTGCAATATTGGACACTGATACCTGTCGGAGACACAAGCTAGCCACCAGCGCGGGACTTGAGAGTCCACGTGGAGTGATAGAGGAAGCATTATATTGGTCAACAACCGTCAGCTATTGGTCACTAGCGAACAATGCTTATTGTCGACACGTGCTAATGCCTTACGTTTGAGTCGCCGCTCGTTAACCAGGAAAGTGAGGGAACTATACTATAAGAGGACAACGTGCGAAAAATCAGCCAACAGATTGAACTGCAAGGTTCCGAAATCATGTGGTGAATCTTTCATATAAATCAATGGGAGGTAGCGAGTACCGTACATGTTGGAATGGAAAGCGCTGACCGCCCAATCACTCAAGGGCGGTGGGAAGGAGCCGCACGCTCCAGTCAGCATTTACGCCCCGCCTCGCTACTACTCAGAGTGCCACAGGGATGTCCAGCTCCTCCAGCCGTCACGCCTGTGTACCAGGATGCCAGGTGCTCTTTCGGAGCCTTGCAGTTCAATCTGGCTGCTGATTTTCCGCACGTTGTCCTCTTATAGAAGAAACGATTGCGTCCACAAAGTTTCAAGATAGGTTTTGACCTGTTTTACCTGATACTACACTTGTCAGTCCTATTCTGCGTCCGTTATCACACACTACTAGCCTACTGTTGACCGACTGAAAAGTTTTGTATAATAGAACTAGGCAACACTGAAAAATGGCTTCTAATCCTTCCTTTGAAGAAATACATATTTATCATGAAAAAGAAAAACGGTATTGTTTTGGACGAATATTTAAGGATAGAAAGTAAATATTATATTTAAATTGCCTGTGTCCTCGAACTTTTTGTAGAAGCTGTACATAGCCACAATAACGCCGGTTTTCAAATGAAATCCACACACACACACTTACAGGGGGCTGATGATCACAATGACCCTAAACAATGCTCTAGCAAGAACGACGACGAAGACATGATAGGTTTTATGTAAAAGACAAGCAAACACAAGTGGTGGAAATAAATCAAGTGGGGCATTTTAACGAAACACCTGTTCGACTTGTAATGATCTCATTGACGAGCAGTTTCTTAGTGAGCTGAGCTCAACAGTTGAACGATGTTAAGACAATGCGTAAACAGTAGTAGCTGACACAATAGGAACTCGACTGGACTCGTGCCATGTTGCGAGATAATTTGGGACTGCTTCCCAACAGTCAGAAACCGGAGTGCGGCTACTACCGTTCTACACTAATGATAATGGACGGCAATTTCATTTGGTATTGTTCCCTGGATTATGAAAATAAATATCAAAATCATGTATTATCCGTTTTAACGAAGTTGTAAATGTCAACGCAGGGGTTTCCATCTCCACTATTGATATAATGATTTCCATAAATCAAGACTTAAAAATATGACTGCAGTCGCGATTCAGACCCGAATCCATTTCTGACCGATCAGATGGGTTTAGCCACACCAACGCGACTTGCAATTCTTATTAGATGGAGAGGCGCTGTTGCGGCAGCTTCTGGAAGGGATGTCTTAATGGGGAGCTCTGCCATAAGGCCGTTTCTGTGCTTTAATAATAATAATATTTTATGTCTACCCATTATTATTTCCGTTTCCAACGGGGTCGAAGATGAGATGAAAGTATATGTGGTGGGTGGATTTTAAGGCCGGATGCCCTTCCTGACGCTAAGCTAATGAGAGATGACTTGAATGAGACTGGGAAAGGATGTGGAAGGAAGCGGCCGTGGCCTGTCAGAAGGTACCGTCCCAGCATTTGCCTGGAGTTGAAATTCGGGGAAACGGTGAAAAACAATTTCAAGGACGACTGACGGTGGGGCTCGATCCCACGTCTAGTGAGTCTGCAGATACCTTTGTTCCATGGCCTAGAGCTGCGCGTTAGCGAGCGTAGCTACCGCTGTCAATGATAATAATAATAATAATAACAATAATAATCAATAAATATTTAATAATAATTTATTATTATTTTTGTCTGTATTTTCTCTATTGTTGTTCCCAAAACAATGTAAGTTTACTACTGGGCAAGTTTTCAGAGTGGACTAGATATTTTGAGTCATGTGAAGCATTGGAACGAATTCGAAAGATGATGATGATGATGATGATGATTATGTTTTAAGGGGAAGAATTTCGAAGACATCTGCCCCTAAAAGAAAAGAGATCACATTTAAAACTAATTAGAAGAAAACTGATTTGGTTAAATTGCTAGCAATTGCCGTCTAGTACTGTATTTCAGGGCAATTTCATCCGTTTATATGTTTGCCGCCATTTGTGATCTCTGGGTAAGTTTTGGCATCCAAACGTCTTGGGTTCGATTACCAGCTCTGCAAGGAAATTTAATTCTCCAGTCTTTCAGGACCTTTAGAGAGACTCAATACGTACCCTCGAACCATATAAGGTGTCTAAAGGGGTTTTCCTGCGATGATCTTGTGTCGGTATAGTTTCCGACACGATTAAGGGCTGCAAGTGGTTTCAAAAAAGCTAGGAAAGCAAGTGATTTCCACAATTTATTCTACTCCAGGCAAATGCTGGGATGGTTCCTAACGTAAGGCCACGGCCGCTTTCTTCCCAATCAAATTCTCAAATTACAAATACACACACTAGTATAGCCATCACAACAACACAGGTTATCACATTGTTTTTGTCGTGTGGCCTCCTGAGAGGCTGAGTGCAGGTCTTTCTAGACGACGCCCGTGGGCGACCTGCGCGTCGGGATGAGAGATGGAATGGATGAAGATCAATGAGACTGGGCAAGGATGTGCAAGGAAGCGGCCTTGGTTTGTCAGAAGATACCGTCTCAGCATTTGCCTGGTGTTGAAAATGAGAAACCACGGAAAACCATTTCAAGGATGGCCAACAGTGGGGTTCTAACCCACGCGTCTACCCATTCAGCAGTGAGCTTGGCCCCATGACATAACGCTGCGCTTAAGCGAGAGTAGTCACTAATGTCGGTAGGTTATCACATAAATTCCACTCACACCCAAATACACGGGGCTATATGATCACGATGTCGCAGTCCCTAAGGTAAGCAACAACAACAGTTATATTAATATTAATAATAATAATAATAATAACAATAATAATAATAATAATAGTTCTATAAGGTTGAGCAATAAGATCTTCAGTTTTCTTATTAACAAGAAAACCAAGGCGGCGTGGTTCACCCAGGTAGAAAAAGACCTGCGTGAAGTGGGAATAACCCAGGAGGATATCCAGAAACGTGTTCCACTAAAGTCGAAACTCCAACAATATCATGGATTCCAAGAAAAGCCAAAACTAAAAACTGGCAAGACATGGACTGAAGCGCAAAAGGAACAGCATAGGAAACAAATACGGGAATACTGGACGAACGTTAAGCCCAGGCGCAAAGACATGGAAAAGGGCAGTTGAAATAGCGTGGTCCTTAGATGGCCGAAACGACAGCAAGAAGAAGAAGTCAAATAATAATAATGTTATTGGTTTTATGTCCGTTTTAACAACTGCGATTCTTAGCAACGCCAGGGTGCCGGAATTTTGCTCCAAAGGGGATCTTTAACGTGGCAGTAAATCTACTGGCACAGATCCCTCGCATTTGCGCACCATCACTGTGCCAGAATTCGAACAACAGTTAAAATGGACATTTTCCCACAACGCTATTCATTTTGTGGTGTTATGACGAAACCTATTCGTGAAATATTTCCTCGGTTGTTGGTCAGAAAATAACAGTCATCTAATATTATCAACAAGTTAGACTATATTTTGCACGATGAGAGCTCAAAGAAAGACGTTGGAGCCTGGTGAATTACACAGCTAGTTTGCCTTATGAACAGATCTTGATGTCGTTACTTCCAGTCTGGTGCTAATGTGTTATGTAGACATGTGATAATGCGCGCCTTTTAGCCGCGTGGCGCCAAAAACAGTTGAACTGCATAAACACCGCGCGCGCCATCACGACACGAGGACTAGCAAAATAAGAAAAAAAAATGCACAGATTCTTTTTCGAAGTTTCTATATTAAAATATTAGTTAAATCAATCTTTCCACTCATTTTTAGCCTATTTTCATTTTATGAAAAAAAAATAGGCTTGCAAGATCACCTTTTGTCCGTGTGTGTGTGCGTGTGTGTGATCGTTTGTGTGTGTCCCTAATAACTTCTAAACGGCTGGAGCGATTACAATGAAACTCGGTACGATCATAGCACTATTCTGGCCGACCCCGACCGTGCCGTTAAAATTTTATTGAGTCTCACCAATCCAACATGGCGGCTGGGCATTATATTTCACCAGCATTCAGTATCTCCGAAACTATTACAGATATCGCCCTGAAATTGTGTACGGTGATAAAGGGCACTAATAGAAGTTCATCTATGAGACTTTCAAAATCCTGCTGACTTCAAAAACCAACATGGCGTCCAAGCGAAGTTGAGATTTTAAATAGACTTTTCTCGCGATTTATCTATCCAAACGTAATGAAAATTGGTACAGCAAATTTTTATACACATTGTAATGCACTGGAGTCTAATTTAGTTCAATTGTTTACATAACCTCAAAATGGCGGCTGTGCGAAATTTTAAAATTAAGTTTTTATTTCTTGTGTCGTAATAATGCGATCGAAGTGAAAGTTTGAATAATGAACCTAGGCAATAATATTGTCCGTGAAAGGTACATAACTCTATGGCCTCTACATATAACAATCCAAAATGGCGAGCATCCTAAATATTTAGACGGTTCTCAATATCTATGAATCTTTTACCGCAATCAAACTGATTTTTTTAATGTTCATAGAGGCTATGAACATATGTTCACCTATAGGACTTTCAGTAACCTGGTGAGCACAAATCCAACATGGCGGCGATGCGAAATATAAATATTTAAATGGACGTTTCTCGCGAATTAACTATCCGAGTGCAGTGGAACGTTGCACGTTAAATGATTATACAAATCTTAATCCACTGGCATCTAATTTATTTCAATTGTTTGCCTAATCACAAGATGGCAGCAGTGCTAAATTTTAAATCTCGTTTTTACTTCTTTTGTTCTAATCATGCGATTGAAGTTTGAATACCACACGTACACAATAATCTTAATGTAATAGTACAGAAATAAAAATCCAACCTGGCAACCATCTGAAATATTTAGACGGTTCTCAATATCTACGAATCTATCACAACCTTCAAACTGAAATTTTGCATGTTGATAGAGGCAATTAACATGAGTGGGATATATGAAAATAGGCTGTATAGTTCTTCACGGATCTACTTGTTGAAGCTGCAATACCATTGTTGTGCCTTTGTCATAATTCTGTGAAAGTTAAGAAGTATACGCATGCGCATGGCTCCCTATCAATTCCTTAACTGCGGTATTTCTCCGATTGCGATCGAAGTTGAGACATACCCATATCTGTACACGACCATCATAAAAGTGCGGGAATTTTCCACCGAAGGGGATCTTTAACGTGCCAGTAAATCTACTGACACGGCTCCCTCGCACTTGCGCAACCTCAAATGCCTACTGGCTGCGCCAGGATTCGATCCAGCAACCTTGGTCACAGCAGGAGAGAACGTTACCGCTGAGCCTCGCAGCCAGCCAATCAGTGAATCCCGACACCCCAGCGCGGCGTCTCTAAAAGCCACAATAGTTAAAAGTAAAACAAATAACATTATTAAAACTCAGCCATTTTTCTAGGTTTTGTGCCGTGTCTTGTGTGGGGTTTCGCCTAGGACACCAAGCTGGCCCATCAGCGGGGTCTTGGTGTCCCGGCCTGGACCCCTCAGGAGTAAGGAACTGCGTGCTACCTCCCTTTTTATGAAGCACACCTGCGCCTCTTTACTGCGAGAACTAAAAGCTCAAGCAGCCATAACCTCCCTATGAAGGCTTCCAAAAATATGGTATATCGTCTTTCACGGCCAGTGAATTAAAACTCAGCATTTTGCTAGGTTTGTGCAGTGTCTTGTGTGGGGTTTCGCCTAGGACACCAAGCTGGCTCATCAGCGGTCTCTAGGTATCCCCGCCCGGACCCCCACAAGGAGTAGCGAACTGACCTGACCCATGCATTCGTTGCATTGCGCGCTACCTCCCTTTTTATGCGCCTCTTTACTGCGAGAACTAAAAGCTCAAGCAGCCATAACCTTCCTATGAAGGCTTCCAAAAATATGGTATATCGTCTTTCACGGCCAGTGAATTAAAACTCAGCAAATTTTCTTGGTTTGTGCCGTGTCTTTTGTGGACACCAAGCTGGCTCATCAGCGGGCTCTTGGTATCCCCGTCCGGACCCGAATATCCCAAGACCATTTTAAAAATGAACGTAAATCGTCTTTCCCCTGGACCGTTCAAATAGACTATTACAGAAATTCACTATGACACAGGTTTTATCAGATAGATAGCACACACACCCAAGTACAAGGGGAATCATGGCCACGGTGTCATAATGATCTTAAATGACTCAACCCCAACATCATCAACAACAAAGCGAAGGAGATCCAACTTCTATCCCATGGATGCTATTACTTTTGTACGGTGCTATGGCGAGCAGCTCGTTTCCCGGATACCTGGAGAGCGTCCTTCTTCAACTTTATATTTCCCAGTATTAAAGCAATAACTCACTACAGGGGTTCTCCATTTTCAGCGACGTGGTGCATATTTCATGGCAAGAAGAAGACATCGCAGGGGAGGCAACAGGACAAGAGATTATAACGCTACTTTTTACATTGTAGTACCAGGCATTTTACTTCGGGGATTTCTGCCGGTGTCCTTGAAAGCTCTCGCATTGAAGCGATTTTATAGTAATCTAGTAATAGCCCACTTGTGGCGCTGCTGGTCAACAATGGAGCACACAGTTCGTGGTTTATCCAGTATTGTGACCCTGTCAATTTCGTTGCGCGACTGACAATTTACGTTTCATCGCGCATGCCCTAGAATTTGAGGCTCGCACACTGTATGCCATCGCGAAGCGAATCTACAGCTCTCCGGCATAGAACGATGAAGTGAACGAAATGTAACTGTTTTTCAGTCGGTCAACACGATCGTACCCAATTATATTCCATGTAATTTTTCAGGTTAAGGGAATAACACCCATTATAATTGGGTACAATTGTGTCGACCTACTGCAAAACATTAACATTTCATATACTCAGGCTACACTGGAAAACGGCATCCAACACGTTAACGATGGAGTGAACTGTACTTTCCACCCCTCGGCGTAGCCATGCGCGTTAAATCGTTCACCACGACAGCAATTGGGAGGTGCAGCAATTCCAGAGATCAGAGAGTCGAATCTTGGCGCTGACGGCGGCCATGCTGAGCGTGGTTTTATCCTGGGTTTTACCACCTTCCATGGATAGTATCTTATTTGAAGTCGCGGGGCACCTACCCCTTCCTTGATCCTAATAATTACAGTTAAACCCAGCCACCACAGAAACACGGGTTATCAGATAAATTCAACACATATTTAAGTACACGGGGCTGATGACCAATGATGTCTCAAGCTTCCCAAACGAATTAACAACAACCATACTTTCTGTAAAGATGACATATTGATTTTCACGGCCAAGTGTTTAAACTCCAGCATATCGTTTAGTTCTTTTGTTTTGGGGACGTGATGGCGCAGTCGTCAACCTCTCACCAAGGTAAACCGGGTTCGATTCCCAGTCAATACATGTGAGATTTTCGAAGTGAAGTGCTATGTCCTGTGGTTCGGATTCCACGTAAAAAGGAGGCCCCGTGGCTCATGATCGCGAGATTAACGACCACGTAAAACTACAAGCTTCCTTCCAATATTTGTTACATCTATAAATCTTCCAGGATTTTGCTGTGTCTGTAGCGACCTTTCGCCTAGGTGCATCAAGTCAAGCTCATCATTGGCCCAACTAAGCGGAGAAACGACTCAAAAAATCGAAATAAATTTGGCATTATAAATATTGAAGTCCACATTTAATCCGAATAAGGATGGAACAATTAACCGAATATCAATATGAGATAGGGACTCAATAATAGCTTTGTTGTTATAAATTCTTTGTAGGGACTTGGGGAATCCTGGTCATCAGTCCCGTATAGTTAGGTGTATGGCTGACTGCTTGGCTCAGTGGTAACGTTCTCGCTTGCTGTGCGCATGGTTGCAGGATCGAATCCTGGCATTTAAGGGTGCGCAAATGTGAGGGAGCCGTGTCAGTAGATTTACTGGCACGTTAAAAATCCCGTTCGGGGCGAAATTCCGGCACCCCAGCGTCTCTAAAAGCCGCAGTAGTTAAAAGGGACGTAAAACCAATAACTTTATTGTTATAAATAATTATTAGTTAGGTGTGTGTTGAATTTGTCCGATAACCTGTATTTATGTGATGACTGTAGTGAAAATCCACAGCCTGCTTCCAGTCGACCGGTGAAGATATGAACTGTGCCGGCTGCCGAAGCCTGGGGCAAGCAATGATTGAATGAATGGCAGATGAAATGAAATGATAGAGGAGAGTGTTGCATGAATGAAAATGATTTTCGTGATTTCCCATTTTCACTACCAGGCAAATGCCGGGACGGTTCCTTTCAATAGGTCCACGGTCGATTTCCATCCAATATCCCTTCCCTGACCCGTCATGAAAGGAAAAGTACATGGCCATTGGCTTCATTAGTAAAATGATTATTGGTTGGTTTCGCAGTTTAAGGGCTGCGACAACGCGGTCATGTAGACCCGTGTATTTTGGATTTGTGTTGAAGAATCTGTCTGATAATGAGTGTTAATAGTGATGGCTGTATTAGTGAGTGTTATCAGTAATTCAGGTATGGACTGCAGAGGGTCAATTTTGCTAGTAGTTCCTACCAAATGCTACTGTCAACGACACCTAGTCACGAACTTGGCTACTAGATGCCACCGCAATCGGCGAACGTTGGAACTAATAGAGCGTTAATCAAATCTAACCTACAAATTTAGCTTCACACAATTGTTGTTAGTGGAAGGTTCTTTTACATGCCATAAATCTATTGCATGGGCCCGCCGGCTTCACTTCCCCTCCAAATGAAGGCATACTGAGGGATTTTTAGCGCTCTTAAAAATCCGATGATTTTGGCCGGGTTTAAACCCGCAATCATGGGCATAGAAGCTCAGAGTGCTACCAACTACGCCACCGAAGGCGATCCAAGATGTCCCTAGCCTGCAAAAGGAATGAATAGAACGGTTATAGGACATAACGTACCACTTGGCCGGCTAATTACCTGCGAAGAGTCAGCTAATGACCATAAAATATTTAGGAAAGAACATAACTTACCACTTGAAAGAGTGGGAAGTATTTAGGTTGCATGAAACCCTAACCGCACGGCCACTTGCTCGGTATTGCTCAATTAATCCTGGTAATACATACGTGGGCAATAACATAACATAAACTAATATAAAATATGGTAAGTTTTTGGATTTTCATCACACTTTATTCAGGCTTTGGACTGGCACGTGTTTAAAATCAGCTGTGGTTAAGCTCTGGTAATTTTTCGTTTTCTTTACTTTCTTATTTTTATTTTTAAAATGCTTTATGTGGGTTTTATATCCTAGCGAATAGCAAGTTCGTCATGTGAAGTTTCATTCCAAGATCTGCGAATATGAGAGAGCTCTCAAGCAAAATTTCAAGTTTCCATTCTCTTCATACCGCTTCATTATTCTGTCAAGCCGTTCATCATACTTGACATATTTCTTCTTTCTCTTTGAACTTCCAATGTACAATTCGTACTTCATCCGTCGAAGTGCGCACATAAACCGCCCTTATTCGTTGTATACAACTCCATGTTACAATACCAAATGGTTAAAGCCGCATAGTGTGATCGCCACTGATGTTTATGTGGTAATAAACCTGTAACTGGAATGCCCGTCTGACATCAAGTGGTACGTTATGTCCTAACTTAAATATTTGGGGATTACGGGAAAACCTTTCTTAGGTAGATAACGACCTAGGTGGTACGTTATGTCCTCGAAAATCAAGTGGTACGTTTTGTCCGTGGTACGTTATGTCCGGACACCGAATAGAACGACAATGGATACAGGCGGCCCACAGTGCTGTAGGTACAGATTGTTACAGGGGTCTGTATTATCACATATTACTGGTGACTGGGGACCACTATCCCTCATGAACAGAGTTCCACTAATTATTCATATAATTAGGAGTGTGTTTAAACATTATTTTCATAGTTTTGGGAAGGGTTTTTCGAAACTGTGCACAATGAAAATTACTCCTACCGCATGTTAATTAACGCTACATAATATACGGTAATACACATAATTATATATTATAATTGAATTCCAGAACAGGCAAACTAACGTCAAATTAGGGTTTGCATTTTTGCATCGATGGGGATTACTGAGTCATGTAGGTTTAGACCAACGACATAATTATAGAATTGTTGGCAGGTTACTCGACTGGGGATATGCGCTCTAGGGAAAATTCACCAAAAATATTAACTGACCAGCAGGCATTATCGCATGTTGACAAGGTTTATTATGTACTAGCAACCCGTCCCGGCTTCGCCCGGTATCTTTAAAGTTTTACCCAGCGTAAGCTTAAAAGGCGCACGGACGGCAGGTTTTACTTCGACTCGATTCACTGAAATCGTTACTGCTCGGTTTCCTTTGGTCATAAATGACTGTTTTTCTACAGAAACCTTCCTCAAGAAATCCTTTACAGAATGGTGAAAACCGCATCAAAATCCACCCAATGGTTCTTGAGATTACCCGTTACATCCAAGAATCGGGGACTTTGTTTTCTACTATGTAAATATTCGTCTGTGTTCGGTAAGTTTTTTTATTCACAGAACCAGTTGATATTTAAAGTTTTAAGTCGGCCAACACAATATAATCCCAAATACTGGGACATGCGAAAAAAACTGAAAACAATACTTGTGATGAATAGACATACAGTAAACCGGCCTTCAACGGAATAGAACGGGCCTCGCAAATTTTTCCGTTAAAGATAAGTTTCCGGTTAACGGAGGTACTGTAGGCCTATGTTAAGATAATCAAACTATGAACATGCTGTGATAAAATAAAATGGTGTACACTCTTTATTCAATATTTTACTTAGATATTTATTTATTTACATAATAAAACTATGAACATGCTGTGAAAAAATAAAATGGCGTACACTCTTTTATTTATTTATTTATTTATTTATTGCTGCTACGTATTAATACAGCACTGGATCAATTTTACTCTCCTGTAAGATCAAGCACAATTCTTGCTTTCGAAGCCATAATAACTATATCAGTAATGTAAGTTGAGAAGTGCTCAGATAATAGCTGATTGACAAGGACCGAGACAAAGACAGGCTTTTGTTCTTTGACAGCTGATTGAAGCGAGCACTGGAAAAAGCTTGGGGATCGGGAAACAGACAAATAATCGTACACTTTGACGTGTACGTTGGAGATCGAAGGGAGGAAGACCTAACTCTTTGCACATTCCTTGTTAGCTACAGAATCAACTGTTACAGCCGACACTGTAGTCTTTCACACGGTGCCTGAAAATGTTCCAAAACACTGCATTCCCCAACTTGGAAATTTTCCGTTAGAATGTGAATTTTGATTTCCGTTGCCCGCGTAATACAGTTTCCGTTTAATAAAGGGTCCATTGCTACTATTGCTGTGATGTACTTAAGCAATACGTCCCAAACTAGAATTGTAAACTAATATGCAGGAATGAGTACCCTGCTGAGATGATGGTAAAAAGGTAGAACTGCAACATACATCAAGTAATTCCGTGACGGACTAAAGAGCCTACAAAAAAAAAAAAAAAAAAAAAACTGGCGCTATACAGCCCATGACGGGCTAAGGCAGACCAAGCGACCGCTGCTCAGCCATTTGGCCTGCAGCTATTGGGGTGACGCGTGATCAGCGCGTCGGGTACCCTCGGCCGTTAATCTTGGTATTCGTGATCGGGGCGCAGTCTCACTGTCAGACAGCTACTCAATTGTCCTCACGAGGCTGAGTGCACCCCGTTCCAACCCTCACGTCAGTTTTAAAATCCCTGACGGAGCCGGGGATCGAACCCGGGGCCTCCGGGTGAGAGGCAGGCGCGCTACCTCAACACCACGGGGCCGGCCTAAAGAGCCTACTTTTCTTAAAATTTAGGATTCATGCCAATGATTAATCAATATATCAGAATAGAATTAATGCTACATTGGATCTATTAGCGCGCATAAAATCCTGTTGGCAACAATGTCATGTATGTGTTGCTCAGAATTAATCTGAAATTCAATATTATACTGTAGTCTATTATTGCCCCAATTTCGGATGAAATCCATTTGTTAGTATAGAAGTTACATGTATTTAAAAAATTGACCTATCAGCAGGCTTAGAATCATATTGGCAGCACTTGCATATACCAGTTATTCCAAATTAATGTAGAATGTCAGGTACTATACGTGTGGAAAGTTTAGAGATGTTAAATGGCATACTTTCTGATATATTGGAATTAGGATATAAAATAGATAGAGCACTTATTAACAGTTGGCAGCCCTGAAGGATCTTAAGAAGGCTTTGTTATGGTACACCAACCACATACGAAACTTGGTTGAAATCCATTTGTTAGTATAGAAGTTATAAGCATTTAAAATTGGACCTATCAGCAGGCTTAGAATCATTTTTGCAGCATCGACGTATATCAGTCACTCCAAATTAATCTAGAAAGTCAGGTACTATACGTGTGCGGAGTTTAGAGCTGTTGTATTACATACTTTCTGATATATTGGCATTAGGATGAAAAAGATTGAGAGAGCATTTATTACATTTGGCAGCCCTGCTGGCTCTCAAGAATACGCCTAGTCATATCTGTTATGGCACACAAAGCACATACGAAATTTGGTTGAAATTCAATTGATAGTATAGAAGTTACATGCATTTAAATATTGGACCTATCAGCAAACTTGATAACTCTATCACATGGGCTCCTGAAATGTAATCTGGAATGTTATTATCTCTGTGTGTGCCAATTTTGGAACAGTTCGCATGCATAACTTCTGAGTTATCCAACATAGTGCTCAAATTTCAATTGTGATTTTTCAGCAGTTGGTAGCACTGATGTCATTTTTAAATATTGCCGGGAGATTTTCAGGTATAGATCTTTACTCATATCAAATTTGGTGTTGATGGCTGCAGCCGTTTAGGAGTTGATAGGGGAAGGGGTGTGGGTGTGTGTGTGTGTGGGGGGGGGGGGGGGGGGGTGAGAGAGGTAGACACACGCACAGACAGACAGACACATTTGCCCGGATCGATCTCATTAGTCTACTTTTTCCTCAATTGAAAAAAAATATGTTAAAAGTGGGCTAAAAGCAGCGTTTGTCTACCAATAATGTTTTGAAAGACCTGATGTGAAGACGTGCCTGATTTGTGGAATGTGTACTGGCTGATCTGTCCACCACTATCGCGAGGTAAAACAATCTGTATGTGGAATCACTCGCAGATCACCAATATCAAGACTAACTTATTGTTAAATTCTGTTAATGAACAGAGAGGAAAAGCGATCCAGCTGGCAGTGGGCGAAATGAAGAAACTAAATCATGAGTGTTTCGCGATGTTAAAAATACGCTATATGATGATTTCAAAAAATCATTAAAATTTGAAAGAAATGCCTAAAAAATTTCAAGTGGGTCAATATTTAAAGGAATTCGCAGTTTTAGTAATACTATGGTCTTAAGAGTCTCACAGAATTTTCACGACCATCAATCACTGAAGCACTCTCAGATAATCGCTAAGCCAACTGATAAAGCATAACTTGCCGATTAAAAGCAATGAAGGAATATCTTGCTAATTGAAAGTTTTGAAAGTAAATATGGAATATCTTGCCGATTGGAAGTTCTGAAAGCATTGAAGGAATATCTTATCAATTGAAAGTTCTAAAAGTAATGGAGGAATATCTTATCGATTGAAAATTCTGAAAGTAATGAAGGAATATCTTATCGATTGAAAGTTCTAAAAGTAATGAAGAAATATCATATTGATTGAAAGGTTTGAAAGTAATGAAGGATTATCTTATTGATTAAAAGTTCTGAAAGTATTGAAGGAATATCTTATCGATTGAAAGCTCTGAAAATAATGAAGGAATATCTTATTGATTGAAAGGTTTGAAAGTAACGAAGAAATATCTTATTGATTGAAAGTTCTGAAAGTAACGATTAAATTAACAGATACACATATTGCAGCCGTTTAAATTTTAATTCTTCAGTTTGAAGTGTGGAGATATGGCTGCGTGTCGGTCATTGGCGCTACACGAGGCGGTCTGCTACCAGTGACCATGTGCTGGCTTATCTTAGCACGCCCCTGACGACTGCTGCCACTCCAACAGATTGATGGCGTCTGGAGGCGCAACCGCCCCCGCATCAGCACTTCTACACAACAACTCAATAAGCCACGAACGTTAGCGTGTTATCCATATTTTTTGAACCGTACCTCTTCACGTCAGCTATTTTTGTTAATTCATTTTAGGGGCTTGGGGCATCTTGGTTATCAGACCCATGTGTTGAATTTGTCAGGTTCTACTTAGCTTTTATCCCATTTATCCTAGAGCTGGAAATATCTGGTCGGAGTGGATACAACTGAGGAGGTGTGATCAGCACCTCACCCAGGCGGCCTTACCTGCAAAACGAACAGGGGCCTTATGAGGGATGGGAAGATTGGGATGGATAGTCAAGGAAGCGGGAAGGAGGTGGACGTGGCCTTACAGTAGGTACTGTACCATTATTCTCATGCTCAGAATGTGAAGTATTTCAGCGCGACTTTTGATTTTGGAGAGAGCACGGCGCTGGTGATGTTTATCGCAGCTGGCTAGGTCCCGCTACGGTACTTCCGAATCACGCCGAGCACTGTTCTGCATTTCCCTTTCCATTTAATGCGGTCTTGTACATTTCCAGGAGTGACATTCGTCTCATAGGCTACATAGCCACTTGTAGAGTTTCTTTGGTGAGGGCGTAGTAATGCAGTGGTCAAGCTGCTTGCCTCTCACCAAAGCGGGCCAGTTTCGATGCCCGGTCAATGGGTATGAGATTTTCGGAGTGATACATCACGTCCTGTGGTTCGGATTCCATGTAAAATGGAGGACACATGGATCATGATCGCGAGATTAACAGTCACGTTAAACTACGAGCTTCCTTCCTTGCTTCCATTTTCTTCCTTGCTTCCGTTTCCTTGCTTCCTTCTTCTTCTTCTTTCCTTCCTTCCTTGCTTCCCTCCTTCTTCCTTTTCCTTCCTTGCTTCTTGCTTCCCTCCTTCCCTCCTTCCTCTCCTCCTTCCCTTCTGCCTTCATTTCTTTGGTCGCCCTCGTGGTCTGCGGCCTTCAGGACTCAAGTTTAATGTCCTTCTCACAACTGAATAACCGTATGGTATAGGTAACCCTCCAACATTTAGCTGAAGAAAGTGTGGAAGAAACAGAAGATGGACCACATACTTAGGATAACCGCTTTCTACGCCGGGATTCGAACCATTGCGTTGTTCTCCGAACTTTCAGCTCCCTTTCCAGTCGTGGTTCACAGCTTAACGCGCGTGACTACCAGCATTCTTGGCTGTCACCTCGGAGGACCGGGTTTGATTCCTGCCTCTGCCAAGAATTTTATTTACAATCTGAGAGCTGGAATGGGATAGACTCAGCCTTGCGAGGTATGACTGAGATGAGGCTGGTTCAATTCCCACCTCAACCATCCTAGAAGTGTTTTTCTTTGGTTTTCCACTTCTACTCCAGGACAATATCGGAATGGTTCTTAAATTATGGTCATGGCTACTTCCTAACCAAATTTTAGCTCTGGAATTCGGCTGGGTTGCAACCCGCAATTTAAATAAGAATAGTAAAAAGAACCAACGAAATTAATTTGTATTGTATCTTTGTGAATGTTTATGTTTATAAGAACTTCCTGATCTATCAATGCGGACCAAAGAATGAACCTTCGCGGGCCTTACTTGGTCATGGCCGTAGGTTGCTGACCCCAGGTTCAATCAGCAAATCGATTGCTTCCCTATGCTAGTCATATACCCCGTGCAAGACATAAAAAGCCAAGGAAGATGCTGAAATTCCCTCATTACCATCTTCATTTTACCTCTTCGCTGGCTGGCTGGCTGGATATATGTCTGGGAGCACTTCTATTTCCTCCTAATATTTTATTCACCGCCATCTCTTTATCTCCGTCATCAAGACTCGTACATTTTTAACGCATCATGTTTACGCACCACGATGGAAGTGTTAAAGAACTCGGCGAGGAAAAAGGAGTACTCTATCACCTTCTTGCAGGTGCTCTCCTTGAGCGTGACTTCTTTAAAAGGAACACGCTCGATAAAGGGGATACGTTTAATTAATACCGGGACAGTGACATCAGATGTAAATATCTATACTTGTATTATACTAGCTGATTCGCCCCAGCTTCGTACATAATAAGTATCTCCGTATACAGAGTGTTTCTAAATTCACATGACAAGACTTGGAGGGCTTGCGAGTCTCCGTGGCTTAGGCGGCAGCACGCCGGCCTCTCACCGCTAGGTCTGTGTTTCAAATCCCGGTCACTCATGTGTTGTGATTTGTGCTGGACAAAGCGGAAGCAGACAGGTTTTTCTCCGGGTACTCCGGTTTTCCCTGTCACACATTTCATTCCAGCAACACTCTCAACTATAATTTCATTTCATCTGTCATTCATTTAATCATTGCCCCAGGGGAGTGCGACAGGCTTCGGCAGCTGGCACAGTTCATATCCTCGCCGCTAGAAGGGGGCTTCATTCCATTCCCTGACCCGGTCGGTTGACTGGAAGCAGACTGCGGATTTTCATTTTCACGTTGAGGGCTTTTAGTGGGGACAAAGACGGTTAAGTGTAGCACAGGAACTTGTGTCCGGAAACGTATTGTCTTTCCTCTACCCGCAAAAAAAAAACATTACAGCACACGTTCACAGCTCCCGCATGTTGAGCTTCTATGCCCAAGATCGCGGGTTCAAATCCGGCTGAAGTCGTCGGATTTTTTAAGAGCGTTAAAAATCCCTCAGTATGCCTTCCTTCGGAGGGGAAGTAAAGGCGGCGGTCCCATGTCATAGATTTATGGCATGTTAAAGAACCTTCCACTAATTACACCTATGTGAAGCTAAATTGTATAGGTATAGCCGACTGCGGTGACGTCTGGTAGCTAAGTTCTGAACTAGTAGTCGTTGACGGTGGTGTTTGGTGGCAAAAGTAGGAACTACCTGAAAATTGATCGTCTGCAGTCCTTACTTGAATTAAAACAGATAACTCACACTAATACAGCCATCACAATTAACACCGGTTATCAGACTGATTCTACACACACCCAAAGTACACGGGGCTACATGACCGCGTTATCGCAGCCCCTGAACCCCGCATTTTTGGCGCTCTGTCCGACTCCAGCTGCTTGTCGTCTGAGTCCAATTACAGGTGGGGCTCGATGTGACGACCACCAACTGCGTACCATGTTCTGGAACACACGATCACTAATCCCTGATCCTCCAACATCTGCCGCAGCCATAACCCGCACCAGTAGGTCTTCCTCGGATTCCACAAGGATCTCGTAAATCAAGGTTTGCATGTGACCCCACATAGCGGTGTCAAGTCGGGTGAACGTGCAGGCCAAGCAATTGGGTCACCACGACCTATCCACTGCTGCCCAAATCTGTGGTGCAGAAGATCTCGGACCGCAAGTGAAAAGTGAGGTGGTGCTCCATCGTGCTGGAACCACAATGATGTTTTGACGCACTTGCAGTGGCACATCGTCCAAGAAAACCGGGTGAGTTAGCCGTGGTCGTTACGGCATGACTGCTGCCAGTCGCTCACATCCGGGAGACAAGGAGGTTCGAATCCCCCACCGGCAACCTCGAAGATGGTCTTCTGTGGTTTCCCATCTTCCTTCTACAGTAGGCAAATGCCGGGGTTGGTCCCTAACTATAGGCCATAGCCGCTACCTTCCAACTCCTCGTCCTTACACTCAAACTTTCCTACCCAGGCAACACTCCACACGCGATGGTACTTGTAGCTGACCCATTGGGTGTTCGCCTCGAAGCAGCTACAAAAACTGGCGAGCCGAACATGTCCTCGGGCACTCCCGGCACTAAAAGCCATATGAAAAAAAAGCGTCCAAGAACTCATGCAGTACGTCTTCGCTCGGTTGGTTGGTTGGTTCCTCAGTTTAGGGGCTGCGACAACGCGGTCATGTAGCCCTGTGTACTTTGGGTGTGTGTAGAATCTGTCTGATAACCGGTGTTAATTGTGTTGACTGTATTAGTGTGTGTTATCTGTTTTTTAATTCAAGTAAGGACTGCAGACATTGTTTTTATCTTTCAAGTAGTTCCTACTTTTGCCGCCAAACGCCACCGTCAACGACTACTAGTTCAGAACTTAGCTACCAGACGCCACCACAGTCGGCTCTTGGCAACAAACGTAGCAACCTAACAGCGTTGTTTACATTCTTAACCTATAGAATTTAGCTTCACACATGTGTAATTAGTGGAAGTTCTTTAACATGCCATAAATCTATGAGATGGGACTGCCGGCTTTATTTCCCCTCCGAAGGAAGGCTTACTGAGGGATTTTAACGCTCTTAAAAAATCCAACCACTTCGGCCGGATTTGAACCCGCGATCTTGGGCATAGAAGCTCAGCATGCTACCGACTACGCCACCGAAGCCGCTCCTTCGGGGAAGAAGGTAGGGGATACAACCTGTAGGGGATATGGGACATCAGGTGATCGTTCAATGACGTACGTACTCTAGTCAGTCACGCCGAAAGTATGGAAGATTTGAACTGTGCTGTGGTGTCTTGTTGCGGATAGCGGGATGACGGTACGTTTGCGGACACAAGTTCCTGTGCTAAACTTAACCATCTTGGTCCGATTCAACATTTGATTGCCGCTGAGCGTGGCTGCACCAGCGTTTGTTGTTTATTGTAGAATGAGCCTCGCGGGGCGAAGCGGAGGACGAAGCGATGACAGAGTGCAGTCCGCACATAAGTCAAGCAGCATTGCGTCAGATAAGTGTCACATAAGCTCATGTTTCCACGAACAGTTAAACGATGACAGAGGCTACTGGAGGTGAGTCATATCCTACGCGCGCAACTGTATTACCCATTTAAGATTTGATTGCCGCTGAGCATGGCTGCGGCACCGTTTGTTGATTATTGTAGCAGGAGACCCGCGGGGTAAATAGGAGGACACAGTGATGACAGAGTGCAGTCTGCATTTAAGTCAAGCAGCATTGCGCGTGCTACCTGTTTTAGAAGCGCAGATAAGCGTAACAGGAGCTCATGTCACCACGGACAGCTACTGGAGCTGAGTCATATCCTACACGCACAACTGTACCTGTCAACGAAGCAGAGTGACGTGTGACACAAGTAAACAGAGAATAGTTCCCATCTCGACCGCCGGCAATCAATTTGAGCAAGGGTAATACAAGCCCTCAAAGTCTGTAATGGAAATTAAATTTAGAAACACCCTGTATAGTAATTAAGTAGAGGGGGCATGATGGCGCAGTGGTCATGCTGTTGGCCTCTCACCAAGGTGGACTGGGATCGATTCCCGGTCAATGCATGTGAGATTTTCGATATGAAATGCCATGTCCTGTGGTTCGGATTCCACGTAAAAAGGAGGTCGCGTGGCTCATAATCACAAGATTCATGGTCACGTTAAACTACAATCTTCCTTTGTATATTAAGTAAGAACGCAAGCTCATCTCTTTCGACAGATGTTCTCTGTTCCTTTTCTCCATTTATCTTGAGTTCTTGTTTACCTCACTTACACTTAAACCAATATTTCTTCCAAAATTTAATTTTCAAGCTCTAGCTAACGGTTATGGCAAGTTCCACTCTTAACTTGTTGAACGGGGGGTTCTCTTCTCATTAACATCCGGCTACACACTGAAGAGCTCCGCACACACAACCCGAGCCCAGAATGAAAGACTTTCTGTTCTTTAAGATTCCATCTGCAAATAGCGGGAAGGAAGCGATAAGGGATTCCTTGCTTGCGGCAGCTACCGTGTGGACATTTGCATCAAAGATATAGTGGCGTGTGAGGTAAAAGAATTGCAGTTCTTTGAAGCAAGGAGTAAATGTTCTAGGGCGAGAAGAGGTAATTTTCAAACGAATATCGAGTTCCTTTCTCTTTTTAAAACACTTCACTTCACCAACAGTGTCCGACGTGATGAATGGCTTAAGAGAAAACTATTACTTTGAGTATTGATGTTTGAGTCTTCAGTCTTTTGACTAGTTTGATGCAGATCTCAATGCCTCACTGTTCTGAGTTAATCATTTCATCTCTATATCTGTCACCGCGAAGACCCGGGGTCAATTCCAGACTCTACCAAGAAATTCAATTCTGATCTGAGCGCTGGAACGGGTTACATTCAGTCACGTGAGGCAAAGCTGAGAAGAGGCGGGTTATATTCCCACCTTGGCCATCCAGGAAGTGTTTTTCCGTGGTTTCCCACTTCTACTCCAAGCAAATCCCGGGATGGTACCTAACTGAAGGCCACGGCCGTCTCCTTCTCACTCCTCATCTGATTACAACTACAAACACTAATACGGCCATCTCAATAACACAGGGTATCAGACAAAACCAATACACCGTCAAGTACACGCGGTTACATGACCACGATGTCGCAAAATCCCTAAATGATTCATTATCAACAACAACAACAACAATTGGTTTAACATATTCTAACCTTGATCTACCCCCACAGTTCTTATCCTCGACCATTCCTTCCATAACTAAGTTTGCTCTTTTTTGGTGTCTTAGTTTGTGTCCTACAGACTTATCTCATCTCCTCATTAGCAGTCGTCAGAAACATCTCTCCTCTCCCACTCGTATTAATACCTATTCATTTGTAACCCTATCTACCCATCTGATCTTCATCATTCTCCTGTAACACCGCATTTCAAATGTTTCTATTCTCCTCTTTTTTGTTGCGCCAACGGTTCAAGTTTCACTTCCATAGAGTGCCACGTTCCAGGCAAAGCCTTTCGAGAATGATTTCCTAATACTTAAATCTATATTTGAGGTCAACATAACATGTCTAAATATGATTTATTTTCTGTGGAACTTCTTTCCTTGCCTGAGCCAACATACTTTTTATATCCTCTTTATTTCGTCAATCACTGGTTATTTTTCTTCCTTAGGTAGCAAAACACTCCTGTCAATTTGACGTCAAAAGGGCTTTGAGTATTACTTAGTGGATTATTATGCAAATGTGCGTGTATCTCTACTCCTAGTGATTAACACTTTTTACGTGAGTTCGGTGATGATCGGGTGTCTTCGTGGACACCTTCTTGCACAGTTTCATCCCTCTCGATTCATGCCACTACTGGTGGCATCACTGTGTTCCACCTTGCCCCGAGTTTGTATAGCTTACTGGCATCTGGCCTCCTTGGTTATCGATCCATCTTACACTCGACCAATGATCGAACTCCCCTTTCTACAATGTCTGAATCTATTTTACCTAAGACACTTAACCAAGTAATACCTCTAAATTGTTGCCTCTCACCAAGGAGGACCGAGTTCGATTCCCTGTCAATGCATGTGAGATTTTCGAAGTGAAATATCAAGACATGTGGTTTGGATTTCACGTAAAATCGGAGGTCCCGTGGCTCATGATCGTGAGATTAATGTCAATTAAAACTACGAGTTTCATTTTTCTAAACCCTAGGCTATGCCGATTCGATTATCCTATACAACCATTTTTATCCCTGCCTATCTACTATCTTGTATTTTGCAATTCCTGGCTGAATTTCATCTACACCTGCTGCATCGCGATATTCTTGTTCATTTACCAACTTCTTTAAATTTATACTTTACTAAAATAATGGAACTTAGTTAAAATACAGTTTGCCGACCTCTTCAGACCTAGGGAACACTCTTGTGGACCTTCACGTTTTTATATATTTTTTCTCTTAAATTGTCCTTCTCTCCCTTAATATTCCCATTCGTATGGGGTTGGTTGGAGAAGAGATGAGATGCGTCTTATGTTGATGGATGTTTTTTACGGTCGGATGCCCTCCCGGCACTTAGCATATCAGGGAATTATTGAGAGTTAAAAATGAATGGAGATGAATTAAACTGCGCAAGAAGTTGGAAGGAAGCGGCCGTGGTCTGCTACAAGATACCGCCTCAGTTTCGCCTGCATTTGAAAACGACATACCATGGAAAATCATTTCAAAAATGTCTCATTGAGAGATTCCATCCCATTCGATTTTCCAGTCCGTAGGTAGTTATGCCCTGTGGCAACGACTTGGCGCTCTTAACTATCCCGATCGGCAACTGTCGTGTTTAAATTTAATATTTTATTTAAAATATGTCCTGTGTCTTAAAATATGTGTGATTTTTGCCATCATTTAATAATAAAGAAAGACAAAACCAGAAAATCTTAGCTACGAATTATGTCATGAGTCTGAAGAGGTTAAAAATTCCAAAATATGAAGCAACTGGACCAACATATGCACTTAAATGTACAATCTTATTATATAACACGCTATGGTGTATGTTTCACAAAACTCAAGCTCCTAAACCAGAGGGAGTTAGAAGGTGTGGTTTGTACCAAAATCTTCCAAATCGTCTCAATAGTACAGGGAAAATCTTGCATTTCTTGAAAAGTCAACGGAAATATATTTATTTGTTTATAAAGTGCTTTTAAACAAATAAACACGACGGTAGCCCCTGGGAGAACTGTGTGGCGTACAGTCCGCATAACACTAGAACCGGGCGGGTAGTCTGTACACATGAGGCTTACACAACCCATTATGCGGGAGTTCTCGCACGGGTCCGCTAGTCTATTATATAATACGCTAAGTTCATTCAACAAAAAACTCAAGCTCCTGAACCAGAAGGAGTTAGAAGGTGCGATTTGTGTCAAAATCTTTCAAATCGTCTTACTATTACAGGAAAAATCTTGCATTTCATGAAAAGTCAACATAAATATATTTATTTGTTTATAAATTGTGTATTTAACAAATAAACAAGACGATAGCCCCTGGTAGAACTGTGTCGCGTCCAGCCCACATAACACTAGTGCCGGGCGGGTAGTCTGTACACATGGGGCGCACACAGCCCATTGTGCATTGAAAAGATTATTCAAACAGAATTACCCGCAACAGTGACGAATTGCTTTCTGATTTCATAAGTATCGACAATGTGTTTAAAAAGTGCGTTTAAACAAATAAACATATTTATAGAAGCCTGCATAACAGTAAGGCCCGGTGGGTGGTTTAATGAACATGCGAGATTTCTCGCACAGGTCTCCTAGTAAAATATTGTTGAGTTAAGATAAGGGTGATTAGTATAGATTATTCACCAGGATATTCATCCAATGCATGAAGTTAGTTTCACTCCCTGTTTATGGCGGCTTCGGTTTATGGCTGAGCTTCTATGCCCAAGGTCACGGGTTCAAACCCGGCCGAGGTCGTCGGAATTTCTTAAGATCATTAAAAATTCCTCAGTATATCTTCCTTCGGAGGGGAGATAAAGCCGGCGGTCCCATGTCATAGATTTATGGCATGATAAAAAACCTTCCACTAATTACACTTGTGTGAAGCTAAATTATAAGTCAGATTCAACTAACGCTCTTAGGTTCCAACGTTCGCCGCCAGGAGCCGACCGCGGTGGCATCCAGTAACCAAGTTCAGAACTAGTTGGTCGTTGACGGTGGCGTTTGTTCGCAAAAGTTGGAACTACTTGTAAATCGAATGTCTGAAGTCCTTACTTGACTTAAAACAGATAACACACACTAATACAGACATCACAATTAACACCGGTTATCAGACAGATTCTACACACACAACCTAAGTACACGGGGCTACATGACTGCGTTGTCGCAGCCCCTAAACTGAGGAACCAACCATCCCTGTTTATGAAGGCGCCCGATATAAGAACGTTCTTCTCGCGAGCCATGTACCGTACCGAGTAATTTACGGCCTGAAGCGGCGGGAAATGGAACATTACAGAAGCGTGCTCTGCATGTGAGAAAGGCCGTGGAAAGTGTGACGTAGAGCATTGTTCACCAATCCCGTTACCATCCTTGCTTGCTCCTGTTTGTGCGTCTCAAGATTGATGTTTGTTGTTTCAATGGACATCGTGGTTATTTAGCCCCGTGTACTTACTGTAGGTGTGTGTAATAACCTGTGTTTTATTTACTTAGCATATGTCTTTAGTGCCGGGAGTGTCCGAGGACATGTTCGGCTTCCAGAGGCTGTAGTTGCTTCAACGTGGACACCCATAGGGTGAGCTACAAGTTCCGTTCAATTTTAAGTAGTTCCAACTTTCGCTACCAGATGTCACTGACACCTATTGGTGAACGTTGGAACTTTGATAGAGCGATACAACGAAATCTAACATGCAAATTTAGTTCCACACAAGTTTAATTAGTGGAAGGTTCTTTTACATGCCATAAATCTATGACATTGGACCGCCGGCTTTACTTCCCCTCCGAAGGAAGGCATAGTGAAGGATTTTAACGTTCTTAAAACATCTGACGACTTCGGCAGGGTTTGAACCCGCGATCTTGGACATAGAAGCTCAGCATGCTACCGACTACGCCACCGAAGCCACTTTATAACCTGTAGTATTGTGGTGTCTGAAGCAGTGTGTGTATTTGTAATTCAGGTGAGGATTGTGAAGGAGGCGGCCATGGCCTTCAGTTAGTAACCACCTCGGCATTTGCCTGGAATAGAAGTGGGAATCCAGGTAAAACCACTGTCAGGATGCCTGAGGTGGAAATGGAACCCGCCTCTTCTCAGTTACGCCTCACGAGGTTGAGTGCACACCGTTCCAGCCCTGAGACCAGATTTAAATTTCTTGGCAGAGCTGGGAATCGAACCCGGATCTCTGGGGCGACAGCCAAGAATGCTAGCCGCTACACCACGTGGTGGCACTATTTAATGTTGTTCTTAATTAATATTAGGGGCGTGGGACATCTTTGGTAATCAGTCCCATACAGTTGGGTGTTTGTTATACTTATCTGATAATCCTTGATTTTTAGCCTATTTTCAATTTTGAAAAAATAGGCTTATGAGATCATCTTTTGTCCGTGTGTGTATGCGTGTGTGTGTGTGTGTGTGATTCGTGTGTGTGTCCCCCCCTAATAAAATCTAAACGGCAGGAGCGATTTCAATGAAACTCGGAAAGTTCATAGCACTATTCCCGGCGACCTCGACCGTGCCCTTCAAATTTTGTTACGACTCACCAATCCAACATGGCGGCTGTGCGAAATATTTCACCAGCATTCAATATCTCCGAAACTATTACCGATATTACCCTGACATTTTCTATGGTGATAGAGGGAACTACTATAAGTTCACTTATGTGACTTTTGAAAACCTGGTAACTACAAAACCAACATGGAGGCCAAGCGAATTTGCGACTTTTAAATAGACGTTTCTCGCGATTTGACCAACCAAACGCAATGAAACTTGGTACAGTATATATTTATATACATTGTAATGCACCGACATCTAACTTCGTTCAATTGTTTACATAATCACATAATCACTAGAGGGAACTACTATAAGTTCACTTATGTGACTTTTGAAAACCTGGTAACTACAAAACCAACATGGAGGCCAAGCGAATTTGCGACTTTTAAATAGACGTTTCTCGCGATTTGACCAACCAAACGCAATGAAACTTGGTACAGTATATATTTATATACATTGTAATGCACCGACATCTAACTTCGTTCAATTGTTTACATAATCACAATATGGTGGATGTGCGAAATATTTCACCGGCAATCTATACCTCTGAAACTATTAGCGGTATCTTCCTAAAATTTTGTACGGAGATAAAGGGCACTACTGGAATTCCACCTATAAGACTTTCAAAAACCGGTTAACTACAAAACGAACATGGCGGCCAAGCGAATTTGAAAATTTTAAATAGACCTTTCTCGCGATTTAATGTTCCAAGCGCACTGAAACCTGGTACAGGAAATATCTATACGCATTGTAATCCACTGGTATCTAATTTAGTTCAATTGTTTACATAACCTCAAGATGGCGGCAGTGCGAATTTTAAAATTAAGTTTTTATTTCTTGTGATGTAGTCATGCGATCGAAGTGAAAGTTTGAATAATGAACCTACGCAATAATTTTCCTTTAATGGTACACGACTCTATGGCCTATACATTTAACAATCCAACATGGCGACCATCCGAAATATTTAGACGATACTGAATATCTACGAATCTATTTTAGCAATCAAACTGCATATTTTAATGTTCATAGGGGCTATGAACTTAAGTTCACCTACAGGACTTTAAATAACCTGGTGATCACAAATCCAACATGGCGGTGACGCGAATTATAAATATTCACATGGACGTTTCCCGCAATTTAACCATCCGCGTGCAGTGAAACTTGGTACAGTAAATCCTTATACGAATGTTAATCCACTGGCATCTAATTTACTTCAATTGTTTCCATAACCTCAAGATGGCAGCTGTGAAAAATTTTAAAATCTCCTTGTTTTTTCTTGTGTCCTAATTATGCGATTGAAGTTTGAATACTACACGTTCACAATAATCTGCATGTAACAGTACATAACTCTAGGACCTACATATATAAAATCCAACATGGCGACCATCCGAAATATTTAGTCGGTTCTTAATATCTACGAATCTATTACAGCAATCAAACAGAAATTGTGTATGTTGATAGTGGCAATTAACATAAGTAGGATATATGAAAATAGGCTGTATAGTTCTTCACGGAACTACTTGTATAGAGACTGTAGTAGTGTGTGTAGCTGTAATTTATAGGATCGAGAGTGTGGGTTGGTGCTCCGTGACTTGATATAAGGTACTATCCAAGCATTTGCATGGAGGGAGTGTGGGTAAAAACAGGGAAAACACTCTGGATAGCTGCTGTCACCTGGATTTGAACCTCTGATCTCCAGATTTTATACTGCTCCTCATCAAGGTCGTGCTGCGTGATTTATCACCCACGGCTACGGCGCGGGATAAATGGAGGAGAGAAGTATGTCATAAGTATGTATGTCTACTCCTTATTATTCTCGTTTTCAACGGGTTCGAGGATGACATGCGATTAAATTCTATTTGGCGGATGAATTTTATGGCCTGATGCCCTTCCTGGCGCCAACCTCAGGAAAGGATTTAATGAGAGATCAAATGAATGAAGTTGAATGAACCTAGGCAAAGATGTGGAAGGAAGCGGCCGAGGCCTGTCTTAAGGTATCGTCCCAGCATTTGCCTAGAGTTGAGAATGGGAAACCACGGAAAACCATTTCAAGGACGGCCGTCGGTGGGGCTCGAATCCACGTCTACCGAGTCTACATTGAACCTGGCCCCTTGGCCTAGCGCTGCGCTTCAGCGAGCATAGCTAGCGCTAGAAGTTTGTCATTCATAAGTAAGGAAAGAAATCACGCTCTGCTCTGGGTACCATGGTCGCAATCCTAATGTTAGCATATACGACTCTGTTGTGGAAGGTATAATCTGGATGACTGTCTACATCATAATAATAATGTTATTTGTTTTAGACTACGTCCCTTTTAATTATTGTGGCTTTTAAAGACGCCGGGATGCCGGAATTTTGCCCCGAAGGGTATCTTTAACGAGCCAATAAATCTACTGACACGGCTCCCTCGCATTTGGGCACTCTCAAATGCCAGCTGTTTGCGCCAGGATTCCATCCTGCAACCTTGTGAAGAGCAAACGAGAACGTTACTGCTAGGCCACGCAACCAGCCGGATGACGCACTAATTTGTGACTATCCCGTGGCGTGAAATCGTGCGTGGACAGCTGCAGCTAGTCTGGAGTTCGAAGGTTAGAATCCCGGCGTTGATAGCGGCTATCCTGAATACATACGGGTTATCAGACAACTTCAACACACATCCAACTACACGGGGCTGATGACCAACATGTCCGAAGCCCGAACTTGAATTAACAACCTTGAATGCCCAAGGTCGCGGGTTCAAACCTGGCCGAAGTCGTCGGATTTTTTAAGAGCGTTAAAAATCCCTCAATATGCCTTCCTTCGGAGGGGAAGTAAAGCCGGCGCGGTGGTCCCATGCCATATAAGGCATGACAAGGAACCTTCCACTAACTACATTGTGTGAAGCAAAAATTTGTAGGTTAAATTGATAACGCTCTATTAGTTCCAACGTTTGCTGCCAGGTGCTGACTGCGATGTCATCTAGTAGCCAAGTCCGCAAGCTAGTTGTCGTGGACGGTAGCATTTGGTAGCAAAAGTAGGAACTACTTGAAATTACTGTCTACAGTACTTACTTGAATTAAAAAACAAATAACACACACTAATACAGCCATCACAATTAACACCGGTTATCAGTCAGATTCTACACACACCCAAAGTACACGGGGCTACATGACCGCGTTGTCGCAGCTCCTAAACTGAGGAACCAACCAACCTGAATTAACAACAACATAATTATTGTGACTAATAATTCAGTAAGCTTACCTGTAAAAAGAGGACGTCCGCCTTCTTGCGTACTGGCCAGGATTCTTGACTGTCACCGCGGAGACTTGGGTTCGATTCCCGACTCTGCCAAGAAATGTAATTCTGGTCTCAAGTTTGGAACGGTGTACACTCAGCCTCCTGAGACAAAACTGAGAATAGGCGGGTTCGATTCCTACCTCAGCCATCCTGGAAGTGGTTTTCCATCGTTTCTCACTTGTACTCCAGGCCAATGCTGAGATGGTACCAAACTTAGGCCACGGCCGCTTTCTGCCAAATTCCTATCTCAATTACAAATTCACACACCAGTACAAACACCACAGTGACACAGGTTATCAGACACATTCTACACACATCTATACGCATGGGGCTGCATGACCACGATGTCGCAAAGCCCCCTAAAGAATCAACATCATCAACAGCAACAACTAAAAGATGACTATGTTCGTGGTACTTCTCGGCTCTTGGCGGCTACTGGACATAAAGCTAATCACTGCCCCCGGAAGTGTTTCCTTAATGGGGCAGTAACACTGATGTCTAAAGCGAGCCATAAAAATCCTGTGCAATTAAGTGACTTTTATTACTGTGCTGTAAAACTACTAAGGATAAATGATAACAACAGTTAAATAGTATCAAGTGGATTCATGGAACCTACAGTGTAAATTAAAAAGGTGATTCCAAGTCAAATTTTGCTCATCCTTTGGCGTAAGGATGGGTCATATCAAACAATCTTTCAGTCAAAAGTTTTAGGTAATGTATAGAGGGCCCGGATTCATTCCAGCAACACTCTCCACTATCATTTCATTTCATCTGCCATTCATTTAACCATTGCCCCAAGGGAGTGTGACAGGCTTCGGCAGCTGGCACAGTTCATATCCTCGCCGCTAGATGGGGACTTCATTCATTCCATTCCCCGACCCGGTCGGTTGACTGGAAGCAGGCTGTGGATTTTCATTTTCATAGAGGGCCCGGCCCCGTGGTGTTGTGGTAGCGTGCCTACCTCACACCCGGAGACCCCCGGTTCGATTCCCAGCTTCGTCAGAGATTTTAGAAACTGACGTGAAGGCTAGAACAGGGTGAATTCAGCCTTGTGAGGACAATTAAATAGCTGTCTGACAGTGAGGCAGTGCCTCTGTCACAAAAACCAAGATTAACGACCGAGGGGACGCGATGCGCTGACCACGTGTCATTCCAATATCGGCAGGCCAAATGGCTGGGCAACGGTCGCTTGGTAGGCCTAGGCCCATCATGGGCTGTAATGCCACGGGATTTTAATGTATAGAGGCCCCTTGACAATTTTAAACGGTTTTGATATTTTCTAAAACAAAGCTCCAATTTTCACCCCTTTGGTCAATGCTTGGTACTATCATATAACTTAACTGAGATATGTTTTAGGCCCTTACTCGAAGAATAGTATGAAACATTTAGAATGTTTTAGACTCTGTTTTAGACCTCTCTTCGAGGGGACTGAGTTGTAGGGATTTGAAATGGCGGCTTAGGAGAAGAACGGTGTAAGCAAGCATTTTTTCAACCGTAGATTAATCCGTTTTCCAAAGCGATGACCTATAGTTGTGGACTCAAACGTTTCCTGAATGTCCAAAGTAACATTTAACATAAAACCCAGAGGAAGTGTTGAGGAAAATATTCGAGATATTAAGGAGGTAATGTCGAGGTATAACGATGTATAATAATGACAAAAATGAAAATAGACATGAATTAATGCAACACATCCAGGTATCCTAGAAACTTAAAAACTAGGTACCAGAGAAGCTGATGTTCCCAGGATCCCTAGAAAAATCTAAACATCTAATAATTTTGTTAGGGGGCCGAGCTGATGAGCTTTTAAATTCGGTTTCAGAAGCAGTTCGGCGATAGAACGCCATGCGTATTTCACCCATAGGTTAACTTGTCTCAGACGTTTGTTAAAATTCCAAACTAACTTTCCTCACCAACAAACCTAGTTAGAGATAGGCTAATTAAATCCCAAATGCACAATTTAAAATTACTGCTTGCGATTCACCGTCAATATCCACCGTGATTTCAAATCAATTTTGTGAGTTCGTGAAGGGGATCTATGTAGAATATTGCATTGCTCTGTGTGTTACAACATCTATTATTGAAACCAACAATGCTACACAACGTTTTGAGATAGTTACTGTAAATAATAGAATAAAGGCCCGCACGTTGTCGATGTACATCAATACTCAGCTGATCCCGGCATGTAACAGCTTCTCGGAACGTCCGCTTACAGCAGCACTTCAGTATACGCACGGAGCCTATAGCACTTTCAGCCCCATGTGTATCAATTTGATACATGGTAAGTTATGAGCTCAGCCCCATGTGTATCATATTGATACACCGTTAAACCCAGCTAAAAAGGTGGTAAGTTCACCCACAGCCCAAGGCTTACTATTGCATGAACTCGTTATTTCGGTGGCCTATGGGTGTTTAAAAACAACGAAAAACATTTTGCCATTTTCAGCGCTCGGAAATTAGGTGTGAGTCAATAAGATGCACATGGGCTATGAGTAAGTATGTATGCACTTTGCGTGTGCGTCAATTTTTCCCCCTTCCCAAAAAAAGGACATTTAAAAATTTTTGCTAATTTTTCTGTTATTTCTAACACTTTCATATAAATTTTCACATTGTTTTTTGTTACTAGTGCTAAGTTACGTTACAATAGGCTAGGTCATATTACAAAAAAGTTAAATGGACACAGGAATCAGCATTAGGTGTAAATACATACAATATTCAGTAGATTCCTTCAATGAATTTCATTTATAATTTACTGAAAGCAACATTTTACTTTGGACTACTTCTTTACACATCTATGTTTCTTGAAAAAACAGTCCATACACATGTACTTGAATTCTGGGCAACCAACGCACATAGTTCGTACTTGACATCTCTTAGCAGCTAGTTTCCTCCCATCACGTGCTGATAAAAGTTGGTAGCAAGAAGTGCATCTACCTCTGGGCCTATCTTCAATGGTTTGGAGAGTGTGGTTCGAAGGTAGGTCGTCCGCCGCATTGTTGTGAAGACGTTCCAAAAGCAGGTAAGTAACAAGGTCTTCTCGGAATGATACAATGTCTTTTGGTGCAAAAACAGTAGACTTGTAAACTGAGTGTGCATTAACAACAGCTGTATTAGTCAAGAGCTCAAACATAAGTTTTCTGTACCATTTTACACCTCGACGTACAGATGTACCATAAGATGCTAGCTGATCTGAAACATCAATGATTGATTTTCCTCCATTGTATTGCAAAACTGTAGATGGTTTCTTTTTAACACCCCATTTGTTAGTAGTTTCAACCAGTTCAAGAACATGTTTTGTCGTTAAGAACATCACATCCCTTTTGTCTTTCCATTTTCCCATTATTACTCCGGTGTTGCTTTCCTTGACAATCATCTGGCCTTTGCGAAGTGTACTTTTCTCGACTGTTTTAGAGTTCATTTTTCTTTTTTTACGAAGTGTTCCAACTAGATGTGTCTGTTGATCATTTAGTTGGTGGGCCAGTGGGACACTCGTATAAAAATTATCAGTGTATAAAGTATGTCCTTCTCGTAACAATGGACGCACTAATTCCATAACTGTGGTAGCAGAAGCTAACTGACCGCGTGGGATGTTTTCTTTTCCAGCATATACTTTCAAGTGCCAGGTGTAACCACCCTTCAGACATAACTTGTATAACTTAATCCCATACCGATGCCTTTTGTTTGGGATGTATTGGCGAAATTTGACCCTACCACGAAAAGGGATCATAGACTCATCAATACATATTTCCTCCTGTGGATTCATGGCATTTTGAAATTTAACATTTAGTGCACTGACCAGTGGTCTTATTTTTGCCAATCTGTCATTTGGTAGGGCACTCTCGTTGTTGGCAATGTTTAAGTTACTAAGAATCATTTCAAATCTATTACGACTCATAGCTTTAGATAATGTACTGTGGTAAATAGCATTTTTGGACCAATAGTTCCTTAGTTTAGGTTTTTTATCTAGACCCATCCATAACACTAGACCGAAAAAAGTTAGCATGTCATCCCCTGTAACATCATTCCATTGTTCTAACATAGGACACTTTTTCTCCTTCGATATGGCATCAACAATACTTTGCTCAGCATACCTATTAGTTTCATTGACCAACAGATCTAAAATGTCACTATCAACAAACAGAGAATAAAATTCAAAAGGCGAATTTGTAGATAGTTTATTATTAGCAGTCTTGGATACACCTGGTGGTTCTCTAGGAGTGTAATCAAAGGTACTCAAGTTACCTTCAACCTTCTGCCAAATTATGACTTCACCTTCTTTTGTTATCACTATTTCGTCATCATCATCAGTTTTCAAAACGACACCCTCATTCTGTTCCTCCTCTTGTAATATTTCCACGTCATTGAGGTTAGGTTGGTCCATCACAATATTATCACTATCACTACTGTCGAAATCAAGGTCTGTCAAGTGCACTGTCGGATCATCTGAGTCACTCATATTTCTAAAAATACTAAGTTCACTACTATCTGAATACATTCAGATTTCGTCTCTTATCTCATCAGAATCCATGTTACTGCAATATCATACCAGCACTAGAAGTAAACAATACAATTTGGAGGGAAAACTGGCAGACAAGAAAAGGCTGTGTAGTGGTGCCAACCCTCAAACAATATTCGACCCACCACTGCCCTGCGGTCCCACAGCCCCAGGGAGAAGAAGACACTATGCTATTTCAATGTACGTGTGAATCTGAATGCCTCACGCTTTGAAGAAGGAGCCTATGTCATGTGTGACAATATGATACACATGGGGCTGGGCGCCTAACTTCGTGTGTATCGGAATGATGCACATGGGACTGAGCACGTGCTAATTAAAACATAGTGGGCTGGGAGGTAATGTGCTTGTCATTCGCATGGGGCTGAAAGTGTTAATAAAGGCCCGCACGTTGTCGATGTACATCAATACTCAGCTGATCCCGGCATGTAACAGCTTCTCGGAACGTCCGCTTACAGCAGCACTTCAGTATACGCACGGAGCCTATAGCTAAAGCCCTGCGTGGATGCGGATATCCGTGGATAACCGCAATATTTTTCGCCATGCGGATATAGTTTGCATGGCTGTGCGGATAGCGGATAAGCTGCGGATAATGTTTGAAAAAAAAATTGCGTATAGTTTTTAGAATACAATCCGAACTTGTTTAATATCATTATTAGGACTCGGATGTTTTATCTCATATCATATTTCTCCGTTACTTTTTTTTTTTTCATGACAAATGTAAGATGATGATTTCAGCTAATCTCATTGAAATTATGTCATTCAGCATAAGTAACACTCCGAACAGGAAAGGGTTGAAATTCTGGCTGTATAACATTAATTTTAAACATAGCACATGGCATACTAATTTAGCCTAAGAGAAGGACTTTTTCTTCAAATGTCTAAATATGTTGCCGTAGTAATTTTTGATTTATCTAAAAATATTATTGGAATGATTGTAGATTCGGATAACAAACGTGCTAATGTTGATAACAGTCGTGCGGATGCGGGGCGGATGCGGATAACAGTCGTGCGGATGCGGGGTATGTAGATAACAGTCATGCGGATGCGGGGTGGATGAGGATAACAGTCGTGCGGATGCGAGGCGGAAGCGGATAACAGTCGTGCGGATGCGGGGCGGATGAGGATAAAAGCCGTGTGGATGCGGGGCGGATAACAGTCGTGTGGATGCGGGGCGGATGCGGATATCAGTCGTGCGGATGCGGGGCGGATGAGGATAAAAGCCGTGCGGATGCGGGGCGGATAACAGTCGTGTGGATGCGGGGTGGATGCGGATAACAGTCGTGCGTATGCGGGGTGGATAACAGTCGTGCGGATGCGGGGGCGGATGAGGATAAAAGCCGTGCGGATGCGGGGCGGATAACAGTCGTGTGGATGCGGGGCGGATGCGGATAACAGTCGTGCGGATGCGGGGCGGATGAGGATAAAAGCCGTGCGGATGCGGGGCGGATAACAGTCGTGTGGATGCGGGGCGGATGCGGATAACAGTCGTGCGGATGCGGGGCGGATGAGGATAAAAGCCGTGCGGATGCGGGGCGGATAACAGTCGTGTGGATGCGGGGTGGATGCGGATAACAGTCGTGCGTATGCGGGGTGGATAACAGTCGTGCGGATGCGGGGCGGATCCGGATAACAGTCGTGTGGATGCGGGGCGGATGCGGATAACGGTTTGTATCTCTCCTCATTGTGACGTAAAATATCCATTAAAATCGACAGCACTCGCTTGATCAAGTCTGCTATTTAGTGTAATTAGAATGTATTATCCCCGTAACGTTATTTATTTTGTGTATTTGTCTCTTGTCTACGTCATCAGATTTATTACCATTTGCTTGCTGTCAACATCTACATCGCAAATGTGGCAATATGTAGGTTAGGCGCGCCTGCGATACGATCTAGTGAACCTGATTGCATTAGCCGACTAGTAGGGCTTGCCAGTAATACCAACCTACCTGTTCATGTAACTCCCTCTCACACACATAACACCTGAACGTGATTGCGTTTGTTCTTACAATCAGGTCATCGATTAAGTTAATGCAGATTTGTTGTCGAGTTGGCTGGGAGTCTTCAGGTCTGTAGCCAAGGGAGGTTATAGGTTTTTCCGTCGGACAGTATATTGATTAGGGGTAGATGACCATGCTGTTCCGCCCCTTAAAACCTCAATAACAAATTAACTTGTATATCGATTAACTATTATGTGTGTTTGAGCCCTCAGTCTGGTTTGACGCAGCACTCCATTTCCCCCTGTGCTGAGCTAATCGTTTCATCTCTACATACCTACCACACCATACTGTACATCCGACGCAATCTGTTTAACATATTCTCACCTTGGTCTAGCCCTACAGTACGTGTCCTCAAAGGGGCGTGGTGGCGCAGCCATCAATCTGTTGGCCTCTCTCCACGGTGGACTGGGTTCGATTCCCGGTCAATGCATGTGAGATTTTCAAAGGGAAATGCCATGTCCTGTGGTTCAGATTCCATGCAAAAAGGAGGTTCCGTGGATAAAGATCGCGAGATTAACGGTCACGTAAAACTACAAACTTCCTTCTTTCTTGTCCTCGACCCTTCCTTCCATAACTAAGTTTGCTATTCCCGGGTGTCTTAGTTTGTGTCCTACCAACCTATCCCTTCTCTTCATTAGCAGTCGCCACAAACATCTCTCCTCTCCCACTCTTCTCAATACCTCTTCATTTTTAACTCTGTCTACCCATCGGATCTTCATCAGTCTCCCGTAACACCACATTTCTCTTTCTCAAATGTAATAATAATAATTTAATTTAATTTAATTATTAAATCTATTGATATTACATTAATGTGATATGTCTCACGAACCTGACGCCAAATCCGGTACAGATTATCTGCGATACATATTTATTATTATTTACAACATATAAACTTATACAGATTGTATTTCAATACAAGGGTTCATTCAAAAGATATGCTTTTTTTCATATTTTGGTATTTATTTATTTATTTATTTATTTTAATTATAATTAAAGATATTTTATTTTGTTTTGTTTTAATATTCTTTTCTTTATATATAATACTAGCAACCTGGCCTGACTTCGCCCGGGAACAGTTGTGAATGCATTACGTGATAAGCGCTTTATTTACGATGTCAATGGACTACGATCGTTATCCGTTTTACGTCTCGGCGTGATGGGTTAAAATCACTGACTGGACTATTAACTATATTTTTAACGGGTTTCCCAGCGTAAGCTTACAAAGCGCTCGGACGCCAGGTTTTATTTTCGACTTTTTCACTGAAATAGTTACTGCTCGGCTTCCTTTGATCATAAATAAATTATTTTCTACAGAAATCATCCTCGAGATATCCTTTACAGAATGGTGAAAACCGCATCGAAATCCATCCAGTGTTCTCGAGTTTACCCGTAACATCCAAGAATCGGGGACTTAGTTTTATACTAAGTAGAGATCTATTGATTTAACATGTTAGGTGGTAATGAGAAAAATAGTAATGTAAATAATAATAATAATAATAATAATAGGCTAGTTGTGCCCACTTTGTGTCTATAATGTGTGTGTGTAATATAGTACTTTGGCAATGCCTGTTGGAGGGAATGGGGACAGTGATGTAATATTGCCATAAAGATAACAGCATGTTCGATAGCTGTCATACATCATTGTCCCCTCTGGAGAGCACTGTGTCAGTTCATGTACAGACCGGGGGTAATTAACATAGGCCATTCTTTCACTTAGTTACTGGGTAAATGGAATTGATATGACTGTTGCTGGGATACGATGATCTGTATATCAGAGTCTCTTAAAAGGTGTAGTTTTGCAAGTTGATGTATACTGTATTGTGTATCAGTTGATACGATCGATGTTTAAACCAAGAGAACGCTAGTACAATTTTATGAAATTGGAAATATAAAGCGCAGACATAATGACGGAAGAATGATTAATGACAGATAAATAATAATAATAATAATATGGTATGGCCTCGGGTGCAAGCTTTGTTATTTGACACCCTGAGGGCAGCTTGCATGTCGAATTTTTGTCTTTCCTTAGAGCGCTATGAAAGTCAAGGAAGTTAAATATCTAAGCTCCTTGACACTATAGGCTAGCGCTTTCTGGATGAGAAAGGAGGAACTTTGTGTTGGCGGAAAATCCCGAGATTAATTTTGCCATTATGAACATGGCATACTGGATTCAAATGGATTCTTTAACATACCAACAACGTATGACATGCGTGCCGAAATTTTTGCCGCCTTTCAAAAATCACTAACCACGACCACAAGCGAACCTGAAATATCTTTGCCCACATTTTTTGAATAAAAAAATACATACAGGTAATTACAAGCAGCTTACACTATTTTTCCACATAGTCTCCACATTTGTTCAGATATCTGTCCCATCGCAACACTAAATTTGAGAAGCCCCTGTGGTAGAATTCAGCCGGCTGTCTGTGGAACCATCGTCGGACTGTTGTCTTGGCGTCATCGTTGCACGTGAATCGCTGTCCTGCCAGGAACTTCTTCAGCGGACCATGACAATGCGAGACCACATGTGGCAACCAGAACAGCCAACAAGCTCCGGTTATTTCACTGGGAGAGTCCACCCTCAATTCCACATTTTCAGTCCGCTAAATAAGTTCCTGGCAGGACAGTGATGCACGTGCAACTATGACGCCAAGACAGCAGTCCGACGATGGTTCCACAGTCAGCCGGCTGAATTCTACCACAGAGGCATCTCAAATTTAGTGCTGCGATGGGAGAAATGTCTGAACAAATGTGGAGACTATGTGGAAAAATAGTGTAAGGTGCGTACAACAATACTAATATATATTTGTAATTATCTGTATCCATATTTTGGACTAAAAAAATAGCGGCAAATACTTTTCGACTCGCCTTCGTATTTGGAGATGAAACGCTCTTAAGTGGGTTTCAGTTGGGCGACTGAACTAATACCATAGCTGCGCCGCTACACGCGGCAACAATTGTACCATAGGAGCTGTAGTCAATTCTTAACTCTGGACGGACAATAGAAAATTTCAATGTTACCCACTAGAAATTCCTGGCAGAGCTGCTGTATGAGTTTGTTTATTTATTTATTTATTTATTTATTTATTAATCGTATGGCTTTTAGTGCCGGGAGTGTCCGAGGACATGTTCGGCTGGCCAGAGGCTGTAGCTGCTTCAAGCGGACACCCATAGGGTGAGCTACACGTTCCGTTCAATTTCAAGTAGTTCGAACTTTCGCTACCTGATGTCACTGACACCTAGTGGTGAACGTTGGACCTTTGATAGAGAGTTCCAACGAAATCTAACCTAGAAATTTAGCTTCACACAAGCTTAGTCTGCGGAAGGATATCTTACATGCCATAAATCTATGACATGCGCCCGTCGGCTTTACTTCCCCTCCGAAGGAAGGTATACTGAAGGATTTTAACGCTCTTAAAAATCCGACGACTTCGGCCGTTTTTGAACCCGCTATCTTGGGCACAGAAGTTCAGCATGCTACCAACTACGCCACCGAAGCTCAGTGACTGCAGTAGTTGATGTTGTTTTGTAGGGGCTGTGACGGGACGACCTCGATACCAGAAATTTACCTCATTTGAGCCACTTGACACAATCACCGCGAAGCGAGGGCGTGAAAGTCTCTGTTTAACGGCAGACTCGTTTAGTTGATCATTTGGAGGCTTTGCGACATCGCAGTCTTGTAGCCCCGTGTAATTTGTCTGATAACCTGTGTTAATGTGATTATTAGTCTGTGTATTTGTAATCGAAAATTAGGATTGTGGTATTACTTTAGGTACCATTCCGGCATTTGCCTGGAATATAATTGGGGAAAATCGAACCTACCTCTCCTAAGTTCTGTCTCACGAGGCTAAGGGAATCCTGTTTTAAATCTCAGACCAGATTCAAATATCTTGGTAGAGCCGGGAATTGAACCCGGGCCTTAGGAGTGACAGCCAAGAATGCTACTAGCCACTGCGTCACGAGTTGGCTTGCCTGGAGTAGAAGTGGGAAACCTCAGAAAACCACCTCTAGGACAGCTTAGCTGGAATGTAACCCAACTGTAGTAAGTTTTGTATTAAGAGGCTAAGTGTACTCCAGGGGCAGATGACCTCACTGTTCCGCCCCTTAAAACAACAATAACTAACATACTCCATTCCAATCCTCAGAGCAGAATTACATTTCTTGGTAGAACCAAGAATCACACCTCCAATTCTAATAATTACAGTTAACACATACTAATATAGTCGGGGACGTGATGGCTGAGTGGTCAATGTCCTTGCCTCTCACCAATGAAGACCGGGTTCGATTCCTTGCTAATGCATGAGAGATTTTCGAAGGTGGTTCGCAATATACGTAAAACGGAGGTTCCGTGGCTCATGATCAAGAGATTAACGGTCACGTAACACTACAGGCTTCTTTTCTTCCGTACTAATATAGTCACAACAGGAACGTAGGTTATTACACAAACTGAGCACACCCAAATATACGGGGCTGAAGACCTAGGTGTCCCAAGCACATAAACGAATTATCAAGTAACAATACCAACTTAGAAACAGTGACTTAATTGGGGAAATTTCATCCTTGTGTTTGCAGCCATTGTATTTTACTCAGGCTTGTATTGGCGTGGGTTAGAATGCTGTGCGTGGGTATGGCGCAGTTTGGGATCAGCAGCTTTTTATGGGCAAAATGGGGAGCGGTACCCAAGTGATCAAGCTTTTTTAGGTAATGCTCACTTGTTAGCTGGACTGTCTTGCCCTTCCCGGAGGGTCACGAGTTTAGACCTCGTTCAGCCTTAGGATTTTCATATAGTAATCTTTTAGCCTACTTTCGATTTTTGCAAAAAATGAAAGTAGACTCATGAGATCAACACAGGGCCAAAAAATGCGTGTGTCTGTGTGTCTGTTTGTGTGTGAGTGTGTACTCAGAATGTCTGTCCCCCCCTATCAATTCGAACACGGTAGAACTACAAGGTCATCAGCCCAATAATTTGGGGATGGCGGCCATGTATGTGTGCAAATCGATTCCCTTTATCAATTCAAAAACGGTGAAACCAAATTGAACCAAATTTGGTACAGAGGTAGCGCTAGCAAAGGGCACCTCAGTGTCATGTTTTATATCACCACCATCTTGACGGAAACGTAATGGCGGCCACCCAAATGTCCAAAGCTTAAATCAAATTACGACTAACCTAATCATCCGATCTCTACTTAATTTTTCAACAATATACCTTTAATGTGGGAAACGTCTTTTATCGAAACTACAAGGTCATCCGCCTAATAGTTTCAGGATGGTAATTTTATGAATCATGCAAGTATTATAGCCCAACCATAACTTACGATTCAACAAGGCCTGATCTCAACAATTCAGTTTATCGTACATATGGAGGTTTAAACTGTCCTCAAGGAGGTGACCGGTAGGATACTAGCCTATTATAATAGAATATGTAACCGTAGAAGTGACTTAACAGGTCTGATTGACCATGCCATATGGTTGTGGGTCGTAGACAAAATGGCTACTATTTATGCTCGTAAATCCATTTATATCCGTAACTGCCTTAGGTTATATCCTTTTAGGAATGTTTTTATTTATTTTATTTAGTCAATTTACCCTCTAGGTTGGTGGTTCCCACGGACTCAGCGAGGGAACTCACCACTACCGCCTCTATGGGCAGTGTCCTGGAGCTTGGAACATCTGGCCGGGATGGATACAACTGGGGAGGTGTGATCAGCACTTCGCCCAGGCGGCCTCACCTGCAAAGCGAACAGGGGCCTCATGAGGGATGGGAAGGGATGGAAGATTGGGATGGATAGGCTAGGAAGAGGGAAGGAGGCGGCCGTGGCCTTGAAGATGGTACTGTCCCCGTTTACCCGGATAGTAGGCTGTCAGATATCCGCCCCCTCAATCGGATTGCCAATAATCCACCGCGCCGGCTCAGCTACACCAATGAAAATGGCACTGACAGATACTATCGAGATTTGAGTACAGAAGGATTGGCAACCCTAATACGTGGGGCTGATTCAACATAAGTGGATTACCAGGTTGAACGCCAGTAGAATTGGCAAACCTAAAACGTGTGGATCGATTAGACTCAAATAAAGAGGTTGATTCTTTGTTAGATGTCTTGGCCAATTGTAGTATTTAAGAGTGTGATTATATAGGAATTAAATGTTGTATTGTAGTAGGAAAATTACACTCAGAAAAGATCAGATCTTATACAACTTGAGAAAGGTTAAATGGGCTGGAAACTTAGAAAAATCGCCTATGATCTGGAATCTTATTTTATTTGACCGGCTTATGACATTTTAGTCATATTAAATATAAAATTAAATTATTTGGATTGTAAATGTAAATTATTTGTGTTAGGATATTTTAAAATGAGCCAGGGAAATTTGAACATGTGCTTGAGTTTGTTTCAACATGAAGTGTCTTCGAATGTTAATTATAAGGTAGTTATAAGTTAGATTTAAGACAGAAAATTGATCAAATTTATATATGGTGAAAAGTGTTGCTCAGATGTTGTTATTTTGCTCTTTTGATGTATGTCCCTACAGCAGTTTATATTTTGAATAATATTGTAATGGCAGACGAAAGTTTGAGGAAGATGTTAGAGGAGATGTCTGCTAATTTGACAGCTAGCTTGAATGAAAGCATGAAGGAGATGGAAGCTAGGAATACTAGTCGAATGGAGGAGAATATGAAAGTTATCCAGATCAGTTCTGCTAACTTAGAGGATAATATGTCGCGTTTACAGATTAATACCCAAGGAATCGAGAATGCTGTAACTGACATGCGCTCAGACGTGTCCAATGTCCAAAAAGATTTATCTAATGTGCATAAAAATGTTTCAGATGTTAAATTAGATGTTGCTAATGTCCGAAGTGATATTTCTTGTGCTAGGGCTGAAGTAGTTGTTAAAAATGATGTTGCGACTGTCCAAGAAAAGGTTGAGGAAGTCCAAAGAGGAATCCAAAATGTTAGAACTGATGTGTCCAATGTTCAGGTTGATATTAATAACATTCATTCGGATGTAAACGAGATGCAAGGTGACATAAATAAAATTCAAGTAGAGGTCAACACAGTTTTCGTAGATATTGCTAAAGTCCAAACTGATGTAAATAAAGTCAGGGAAGAGATAGAAAATTCGAAAACCCTTTGTACACGTAATATAAGTGCGTTAACGACTAGGCTAGTTGATGAGTCAGTTAGAACGACAGCGTCTTTAGAAGGTTTAAAGTTTGATGTAGAGGTAATGAGAACCCAGGTATTAGACCATAATAGATTACTTAAAGAAGATATCGAAGTAGACATAGCAGAAATGTTAACGGCAAATGTAGCAGTATGGAAAGACGAGTGGAATAGGTCAAGTGGGGAACATGTAACCCAAATTCAAGAACGTATTGAAAGAAAACGTGCCAGTACTCAAATTGATATTAACAATGAAGTAGTACAGATTAGGAAAGATTTAAGCGTCAGGATGGATTCGCTATCCGAGAGACAAGTAGAAGATAGAACACAATTAGGTCAGGATGTGCAAGCATTAAAATCTGCATTAGAGGAACAGATTCATAAAGTTGTCTCTGATGTGAATGAAACGACGAGTAAACTGCAAAGTTTGAAGCTAGGAGAAGCTAGTTTGATGGAGACCTACAAAGAGGAGTTAATCAAGAAAGTCTTAACGGAGATTACTGACAAGGATACAGTAGGCGTGGCTTGCGAAACCAATAGGAATTATGCCAGAAGATATAACCTAGATCCAGAAGAGAGAGACGTGACTCCTGAAGAACGTATATCTAGATTCAGGGAGGAAGATGACGAGAGGAATATGGAACCTGAGTGGAACTACCGAGATAGTGGGAAAAACTACCCGGATTCATATCCGAGGAATGTCACGGTCATCAGGAATTTCGAAGACAAACCACAAAAGTTCAGCAACACTGACAGTTTGACGCCTATAGAGTATGTCAGGAACCTCAAAGATTATTTCATCGAAGCTCACATTCCCAGAGAGAGAGAGAGAGATGAAGATATTGGAGAGATTTTTGATTGGAGGACCCCTGGAATGGTTTTGCGCATTTAGATACACGTTCAGTAACTTTGACGAGTTTGCAGAGGCGCTAATCAAGCGATTTTGGTCCATCGAAGCGCAGAATTCGTTAAGAGCGGAGGTTTATTCAAGAAAATACTCAGGTACTCTTCCAACGCGGTACGCTGATTTCTTTACGAGTCAATTGTCCCGCTTGAGATTTTTGCAACCCCCTTTGTCAACGGAGCAATTAATTGATGCGATTTCTCGTATGCTGCCTGTGGAGGTGAGGAGACTAATCATTTCATCAAACATAAGAGATTTGACCAGCATGGATGAATTACTGAGGAGGTTAGACTACACAAGTCCAATGCCTAACGTGGTACAGAAAGGTCAAAGGCATGACTTTAAAGAAATAAATACGGTATATATGGACCAAGTCCAACAAACTGACAAGCCAGATGAAGAGAAAACCGACAATTTAGGTCCTCACAGGAATAATCAGTTTAGGAATAACAGATCGCAAGGTTACCGTCCGTATCAACAGAGAAGAGGCTGGAACTATAATCGAGGCAATTACAACAATGGAAGAGGCAGATATTACAACAATAATGGTTATAACAGAAATTATAATAGAAATAACCAGAACCAAAATAGAAATCAGGATTCTCAAGGTCAGGTTATGACACCCGATCAGTATCAGGAAAGAGAGAAGGAAAGCCAGCAATACTTAAAGGAGTTACGGGAAAAAGAAGCCGAAAATCAAAGGAAAGGGCAGGATGTTGTAATCGATCCTGGACCTTCTACGAGCCAGCAGAACTTAGAAAATAGAAATTCTGGACAGAAGAGAAAGTAGAGAGGAGAGAATGCATTTAACCACACACAACCCAGAGTAGAAGAGATTTATGATTAAGGAACATAGAGGAAATATCATACTAGAGTAAACCAGTAATAATTCAATTTCGTGTTCAAGATAGTTGAGATACTTGTAACACTGAGTTTAAAAACAATTTGCAACTGTTTTTAAAACGTGGTGAGGGGAGAATGCCCCCGTAAATTGAATTATGTTGAGACCACGGTGGCTATATTGAAAATTATAAAGAAAGTTAAGGCTGTCATAGTTATGACGTGGATAGTCATGACGTAAGCACGGATGACGCAGACGTTATGCCAGCAGGCTACTTGAGCTGAGATTCTCAATGACGTCAGCATTTATTCGAGAAAGTTCCGAGATTTACGACGCAGTCGCAGGAAACGTGGAATTGTGCTGAGGAAGAAAGTATGCTATTGGAGGGGAGGCTTGAACCAATGAACGATTGTTTGAAGGAAGACGGAGATTGCTGATACTATGATATTTTTAATACTTTTTGGAATGCAGAATTGTGGAAATCCATTTGCAGTAGAGGCATTGTTCTGGAATTTTGGTGAAATTTATTTCCAGTTTTTGAATTTTGAAAATCCGTCACGTATTGACGAAGTTGGAACTTTGAGCGATGACGCAGTAACTCGCTATGGAAGGGATGGTTTATAAAAGGCCTTGCGCAGAAGAGAGGAGTCTCAATCGTCTCATATCGCATATCTCAAATCGTCATATGGTGAAACGTCATAAGGGGCGTATCCATCCCTTCCATAGCGAGTTACTGCGTCATCGCTCAAAGTTCCAACTTCGTCAATACGTGACGGATTTTCAAAATTCAAAAACTGGAAATAAATTTCACCAAAATTCCAGAACAATGCCTCTACTGCAAATGGATTTCCACAATTCTGCATTCCAAAAAGTATTAAAAATATCATAGTATCAGCAATCTCCGTCTTCCTTCAAACAATCGTTCATTGGTTCAAGCCTCCCCTCCAATAGCATACTTTCTTCCTCAGCACAATTCCACGTTTCCTGCGACTGCGTCGTAAATCTCGGAACTTTCTCGAATAAATGCTGACGTCATTGAGAATCTCAGCTCAAGTAGCCTGCTGGCATAACGTCTGCGTCATCCGTGCTTACGTCATGACTATCCGCGTCATAACTATGACAGCCTTAACTTTCTTTATAATTTTCAATATAGCCACCGTGGTCTCAACATAATTCAATTTACGGGGGCAGTACCATCCCGGCATTTGCCCGAAGACGAAGTGGGAAACCACGGAAACCCACTTCGAGGATGGCTGAGGTGGGAATCGAACCCCCTCTACTCATTTGGACCACCCGAGGCTGAGTAGACCCCGTTCCAGTCCTCATACCACTTTTCAAATTTCGTGGCAGAGCCGGGAATCGAACCCAGGACCTTCGGGGCGGCAGCTAACCATGCTGACCGCTACGCTACGGAGGCGACTTTTTAGGAATGTACTGAACAAAATAATTCATATTAATTATCAAATGGTTTATAGAAGCGCCAAAAAACGATAATGAAATCGCTGATTACAACTCAAAATATGATACATCCGTACGAAAGAAGTTATCTTGTACCGCATCCGTGGCACAGTGGTAGCGATCTAACTTCATAGTTAGGGGTTCCCTGGTTCTAATCCCCGTGGTTTCGTTATTTTTACTTCGTTTTTTGTTGTTGTATTTATTGATTCATAACTACTCACACGTTATAATGTCAAGCATATATTGTGTGTATTTGCAATCGAAAATATTATATAATATGCTGTACTCCTGAAAAATCCACAACCTGCTTCCAGTCTCCGACCGGGTCAGGAATGGAATGAATGAAGCCCCCATCTAGCGGCGAGGATATGAATTGTGCCGGCTGCCGAGGCCTGTCGCACTCCTCTGGGGCAATGATTAAATGAATGACAGATGAAATGAAATGGTAGTGGAGAGTGTCGCTGGAATGAAATTTTGACAGGGAAAACCGGAGTACCCGGAGAAAAACCTGTCTGCCTCCGTTTTGTCCATGCTGTACTCATAACAACACAAATTTCAACACTCGACTAGAGCTATTTAAATTCTTTGTCCTTGATCCGCGGTAGAGTCTATTGTTGTTATTTTTGTTGTTGATTCTTTGGGGTTTTTGCGGCATCATGGTCTTGTAGCCCCGTGTACTTGGGTGTGTGTAGAAGCTGTCTGATAACCTGTGTCACTGTGAGGTCTGTAGGCTTACTAGTGTGTGTACCTTTATACGAGGAAGGATTTGGGTAAGAAGCTGTTGTTGCTGTTGTTTCATTTGAGATGCATGGACATCATGGTTATTTAGTCCCGTGTACTTGGGTTAGTGTTGAATTTTGTCTCATAACCCGTGTTATTGTGATGGCTGTGTTAGTGTGTGTACTGTACCCATGTGAGTAATTTCCATGGAAAACATGCTTCTGCCTCCAGCTAGTTTCAGTTCTCGGCGTGTACCGTTCTCCCACTGAGCAGTTGCATATTTTGATTTGAGACTAAAAGGTATCAACTCTACAATGATAAACACAACTCTATTCTAAAGACTTTAATTCAGCATTAAATCATGGCTTCAAATATATAATTACACAATCCCAACAAATATAATACACAAACAAAGCAAAATTACTCCCACAATCCACTAATTATTCACACATATATCATATTAAATTCAATCATTATTCAATCCTTTACCCTTAGATTGACTTCAAAATTCACTCTAGTGCGCTGATGAACATGTAACTTTCACAAAAACTGTACTTTTACTCTTATGTCATCTTGTGTGACTTCACAAAATTACTTGTTTCTTACAACACATCTTACTTTTACATTATGTGTACCGTTTGTGTTTGGTCTCTCTCTTCCCACCAAATGCTTTATCATGCACTAGCCAATTCATGGTTTGCACAACAAATCTACTTGCAACTCCATAATTATGTAAATCTACCCCTACACTTCCCTCCTTTTATAGTTCCACTGCATGCCGTTGTGATTTCACTTCAAAACTTTCGTTATCGCTGTGTCGGATGGTATTATTAAGCTATCCTTGCGAGCGTAGCCTGTGGCATCTAGTGCCCAACATCATAAATACGTGTCAGTGTCAGTCTAAAATGCAACTTCCAACCATTCGTAAGATTGCTAAAATTTTAAACCATCAGGGTGATCTATGATTACCAATGTGTTTTTAAATCACACAAATTCATTACACAATATAACAATGCTTCCTTTCATTACAAACAGGGTCTCAAATCTGTCCTTTCTAAACGTTAACTTTCAGGGTTCGTTTTACAACTCAGCCCCTCAGAGCGGCTCGTATACAATGGAGCGGAGTGGAGCGGTCACAGCACGTGCACCGTCCCTCGCTTTCTGACTCCTGGTTTTTATCCCCAAGCAGTAACAAGATTCTAAATACAATAGTGCATTCTCAAAGACGCACTTATCCCATATGATTTAAACTGAATGGTATGCAATTTAGGTTCTGGACGAGCTTAAACATTTATTCCTCACCTTAGGATATTAATAACTGGCCTCAATAGGTCCATTTCATTATATGAAGGCACGAGATTCATCAAACACAGGTCGAGTTGGCTAGCCGGTATCTTAGTAAATGCCACGGTCAGTCACAAGCTGCCGTCAATAAGATTCGCTTCACAAGAGCCGAATCATTCAATAACAAGTTCTCGGTCGATCAGGTATGGTGCAGAGGTTTCCATTGTTCTCCTCTCACCTACCACAGGATTCGAACCCGGAACATTCCATATCCATCATCAGAGTTAGGGTACAACACTAAATACACTCTGGCACATAATAAATATCTCTGTACGCCCATGGCTATACGAGATTTCACACGTCGAACAGATTACCTGGCTCCATGACCCGATGCTATGATCTCGTCCTTTAATAATTAAGAGAAATCTATCAATTACTCTACAAGCTTATTCACAAGCTACAAATTCAATTCACTATTAAACTCTTCCATTTCCTTGCATAATTATATTCCCATTAACACAATATATTCTGATATTAAACTCTTTTCTCATCCCTTAATGTATAATCTTACTGCTTGGATAGATAAATATTCCAATTAGCGTAAATATTTCTTGCTTACAACATTTTATCCTGATGTATTTATTTATACCTTTTATTATTATTATTATTATTATTATTATTATTATTACTGACATAAATTACCATAACCCGACACAACATAACCATTTTACTAATCGAACATCCGTGTTCGTTACGTTAAGTTTTTACATAACTGATTTGCCATTTTTTTAATAGTGGTAACGATTAATCCACTCACTGATGTATAAAAACATCTCAACTCTACTAAAATCAAAACAACCATAAACACTTGAGGGTCTACCTCCTAATACAGATTCTTACTGGCACATTTTATAATTCTGAAATCACATTACACGCAGTGGGCTACAACTTCTATAAAATCATGATTTGTGGGGTACTCACATAGGCTTATCCAGGTGGCTCCAACCACTCATATCTTCCAGTGTCACCTGCCATTTGCATAATTAGCGAGGCATTTTCACACTGATAATACACATTTTACAAAACCTTTGCTTCACAAACCACACGACACTTTTCATTTCTATGGTGAAGCTATCGCTTCCTTACACATAACACTTTATAGCACTTGTTATAATATTAATTTAAACGATATTTCACATATGATCACTACGAAACACACGTCACTATTTACATTCCTTACTGGTTGAAATTTCCTGGCAAGATATCAGAACTGCAGGTGTTGACGGACTCTTCCACGCTCCTACCACCTCCTGATTGAAAGTCTCGATCATCTGCCTACGGATTCACCAACTGTCTATCAATTATCCTTCGATAACCTTCCTGATCTGGCACGAATATGCTTACATATCGTCATGAACGTTAATTATTGGTATTCTTATGGCAATTCACCAATCGCATGATAAAGTTTATCCCGGCGCAGCCCGGCATACTAAGACATGTATAACCAATCAATATTTTATACACTGCGCTCAACATTGTACATTGTGTTTATACAAATTATTACTTTCAATAGTTCTGCAAATTATATCACACGGTACTTCCTATGTGAACACTAACAATTGCTCGTACTGCCGACTATACACATACAGCACGACTGTCCTTAATAAAAAGTCTTCTAAAAGTTTTACTGCACGGCTTCCCAAACTGAAGTCCGAGTCTCCCTCCTTGACTTCGGTAACGCGCATTTCGCATAATAAAGTTTGTTGATTACAGTACTTATTATTACTCCATGACTATGCATGATTATATTATCAATTGGTGCATTACACTGCACGGCGAATATACTGATTAACACTCAAATGTTCAAGTCTTTGTGTGCGCGTCCTTTCCTGGGCCAGAGCGACATACGCTCCGCGCTCGAGTCTGTTCCAACTGACCTCTCTGACCTGAGTCCACTCCCTTATATTCGTTTCACAAGGAAAAGTAGATCGAGAATTCCCTCGCAGAGTCATCTTCTGTCCCAGGATGATTCTGGTCTTGAAATAATACTCATATGGTTCCTTTTTCCTCGCTGGTCACAAAACTATCTGCGTGCTCGAGGATCGATCGGCAATTAATTAATATTAATTGCCTTTGCCATGGGTACGCGGCGTCCTGTAAAAATCCCCGGCGCACTAGTAAGGTCACGCCGCGAACACCAAACGTCCTGTGTTCTTGCGCATTCCATTAAATATGCCTTAATTTCACAGTTTAAAGGCTTCATAATTAGCCTCCTGGCTAAAGATTCACCTGTGTGCAACTTTCATGTCACTGCGTTGCTCCAATCATGAGTAATCAATAATTTTCAATGGGATCTTCCCCTTCCATTCTCGTTTCTATTCTGAAACGGGGAAGAACTGGGCCATTATTCAACCCCCTGACCCGCTCCAGACGACTTAAGTAGGTCAGCGAGAGTGACAAGGCTCCACGAGTCTCCACCCACAATTCTGGAGTCATTAGTAAAATGTCAAACTCTCCAACTTCTGTGCTCAAATGCAGCATAGCTTACTTCATACAGCCCAATAATGCTGTATTCACTCATTTTCCCTGCATTATTTTAATAAATAATGTCAGCATCAGTTGATATCACACCAGTGATTAAATATGTAATTTCCTCTAGGGGTTTTTACAACTAAAACTCCCTCAACAGATCTCGGGTTCGTTCCCTGGTGGAACCTTCATTCTGAGCTCAATTTATCTCCGAGATCCACGTTCGATACCAGTCAGCCTAACCCCCCTCGGGTTCAGTACATATCATTCAGGTGAGGATTCAATCAATCAACGTATAATATCCGTTTAGCACGTTGTATTTCAACAAGCTACTACAACCAACATTCAATTATACTCCTTGAAGAGGACAAAGAGTTATAACTAAACCCATGCATTTAGGAGAAAGTAGGCTATATGCTCTTTACCGAACATCTTGTTTCTTTATACTATTAGTAGACCTAACAGCACCGTACTACAGTGGCTCGCCAGCAATTATCATATGGGCTAAGTATAGTTGCTGATCGCGCTATTACCTTATTAGAAAGTGTTCCTAAGCAAACATAGCTTTGACATTTTGCCTTATTGACAATTAATATTGTAACTTTCAGTCGGTCATCACACAATAATTCCAATAGCTGGAATATGTGAAAAACATATATAAAAAAAAGCAATCACCCGAGTCTTGGAGAAACTGACTGTAGGCTACTTATTATTATTATTATTATTATTATTTCCGATTATTCCCCTTCAGGAGAGCGTGAGAACTTGAGCCAATCACAGCTTCAATTCCTTTTCCTCTCTTCTTTTCTTCCCTAAACCTCTTCATTAGTTCACTGTGCTTTTTCTTCATTTCCTCTGTTCATTTTTTCCCTGATGTGTCCTTCCTTGAAACTTGTACAATTTTCGTGTTTCTGATATTATTTCTAAACTGTTCTCTGTCCTTAATGTCGTCTTCAGAGATTTTAAGTAATTCCATGTCTTCATGTACTTCTTTTATCCAACTGGTCTTTAATTTACTTGCATTCACGATATTGAAAATCTTCTTAGTGAGTCTGTTCTCATCCATCCTATATATGTGTCCATAGAACTGCAGACGTCTCTTCCTAAATTTATCTATAATGGTGTCTGTATTTTCATAAAGTTCCTTTGTTGGTCTCCTGACCCAAATTCCATTACGGAAAACAGCGCCATGGATTTTCCTAAGAATTATTCGTTCCTGTTTCTCAATATCATGAATTCTCGTCATTCCTCTAATGACGGTGGTTTCTGCCGCGTACAAGGCTTCAGGCAAAACAACTGCGTTGCAATGGCGCAGTTTTGCATTACGAGATACTGATCTTTTGTTATAATGATTCCATGTCAGCTTGTACGCGTTCTGCAATTTTACTATTCTCTCTGCATTAGAAATTGTGTTCAATCCTGTGGGTTGGATGGCTTCTCCTAAATATTTGAAGTGAGTGACCTGCGAGATTTTTCCATATTGCGTTCGTAAGGTGATGTTTCCTGTTGATTTGGTATTTACAGTATATCATATATCGGTATATTATTTCAGTAGTAGGCCTATAGATCCCTCCAGCGGCGCTCACAAGCGACCGATCGTGAAAAATGAGCATTCAAATGAGAGAGAATATACATTACCAATGAAGCATTGCCCTCTAATTTTATAAATATCTATAATTTCTTTAAAAAATGACTTGCTGTGACGCCTGTTTCCTGTCATTTTAACATTCTGAGGTCTTTCCTTTATCATTTTCCATGGATTTCAGAAACAGTAATTTAAAGAAATGAGTACTCATATTGTACAATTTCATACATATCGAATAACCGGTGAGTGTTACGTCCAAGCTGTCAATCAATGGACTCAGCACACAAATAACTTTAGCAGTGACGAATTGCATTCTAATTTCATAAATATCAATGTTTGTAAGAAGTGTGGGATTTGCAAATACTGTTGGTGTAGGAAAATACGTGACATCATTGCTGTTCAGTTCGCATTTTGGCCGTAGGAAAGCCTGAAACGTAAATAGTGTTCCAAATTCATTAGGTTCAAATAAAAACATAACAGCCTTTCTCCTCAAGTCTCTCATTATAAACCTATTGGGAAAGTGTGGCTTATGAACATGCGAGATTTCTCGCATGGGTCCGCTAGTATGAAAATTAAGTTATTAACCGTGAAGGCACACATTTTTATTATCTGATCTATCCGATTCCATATGTTTGTAATAAAACAGTACATAGTACAGTATATAGCGATTTTGCAGCAAGAACCTTGCGTTACGTGTAATCATTGGGCAGCCACTTTGCTGCTGGTAATCACGTGTCCCAAGAATGGCCCCCAATTGGTTTCATGGATGCGGTATGCTTTACCAAATTCAAGCCGCGAGATTTGGCACTTCTTAGCATTAAACGCGATTTTCAACACCCCATTTGTCATGGGTTTGGGCTGTTTTGACAATTTCATTTTCCTTCATACTATGGTGCACCCTACCAACGCATCCTCTTTTCACCATTTTTGATATGACCCACCGCTACGCCAATAGATTAGCAACACGTTTTCGGAATTGTAAGAAAAGGCGAAATTGATGAGAGAAGAGTCATCAGAGGTTATGACAACGCCTCTGCACGAGATAACATTCAGTTTTCCATCTGTCTCTGTGGGAGATAACATTTTGCGTGAAGAAGTAACAGACCGTTAGATAGTTAGAGATTAGTGTCGAAACCTTGCATAAGAGCAGTGTGACCAACATTATAAAAATTGACCCCAAAAGACGGAAAGTTTAACGTCCCCATAAGACAATAAAATGTTAAAAATTCCTCTCGGCACGCCGGAAGGCGGAGGTAGATTTCACCGGGCAAACTAGGGGATAGGCTATAATAGGCAAAATATGCAGGTTTTCGTAGGAGGATCAGACCTCATTTATTGCGAGAAAGTATTTTACAATTGGAGGTTAGTTAACATTTTTCGTCTTTCTATGCATACTTTTAACATTTTACTGTCTTATGGGGATGGTAACCTTCTTGTCATTTGGGGTTAATTTTTATACTTGTGATCACACTGTCCTTATGCAAGGTTTGAAACTAATGTGTAACTATCTAACAGTCTGTTACTTCTTCACGTAAAATTTTATCTCCCGCAGAGATGTTGGTTGGTTCCTCCGTTTAGGGGCTGCGACAAGGTGGTCATGTAACCCTGTGTACTGTACATTGGGTGTGTGTAGAATCTGTCTGATAAACGGTGTTATTTGTGATGACTGTATTAGTCTGTAATTCAGGTAAGGTCTGCAGACGGTCAATTTTAAGTAGTAGTACCTAATTTTGTACCAAATACTAACGTCAACGACACCTAGCTGTGAACTTGACTGCTAGATGCCACAGCAACCAGCAACTTGCAACGAACGTTGTAACTTCCCTCCGAAGGAAAGCATGCTGACGGATTTTTAGCGCTCTTAGAAAATCCGGCGACTTTGGCCGGCTTTGAACCCGCACCTTGGGCATAGAAGTTCAGCATGCTACCAGTTAGCCGCTTCCCTCATAGTCAGATGGAACAAGAAGTTCCGTGACGAACTAAAGAGCCTACTTTTCTTAAAATTAAGATTCATGCCATAGATTAATCTATAGTATATGAACCTATCTAGAATAATGACGAAATTAAGTGGGTAATATCGAAATGTCTTAATTAGTTCGAAATAAGGTATACTAGGCATAATGTAGCCTAATAGAGCAATACAGTTGGCAGCTCTGGTGACTGAATATATTCTTACTTCCATCTCCTAAGGTACAGAATACAAAATGTGGTTGAAGTCCAAAGGACGTTACATGGATTTAGACATTGGATCTATTAGTACACGTAAAAGCATGTTGGCAACAATGTCATGCGAGTGCTGGTCAGAAATAATCTGAAATATTATATATTTTTGTGCCAATTTTGGATGAAATCCATTTGTTGGTATAGAAGTTACATGTATTTAAAAGTTGGTCCTATCAGCAGGCTTAGAATCATGTTGGTAGAACTGACGTATATAAGTTACTCCAAATTAATGTAAAATGTCGGGTAATTTACGTATGCATAGTTTAAAGCTGTCGGCTTGCATACTTTCTGATATATTTGGATACAAAATAGAGAGCAATTATTAACAGTTGGCAGCCCTGGTGGCTCTTAAGAATACACTCAGTCATATGTTTATGTACACATACTACATACAAAATTTGGTTGAAATCCAATTGATAGTGTAGAAGTTATATGCATTTAAAAATTGGACTTATCAGAAGGCTTAAAATTATTTTGGCAACGCTGTCATGTATGGCCACCTGGAAATTAAACTGAAATAGTATTATCTACATGTGTGCCAATTTTTGAATAGCTCCCATGTATACCTTCCAAGATATCCAACATGGAGCTCAAATTTCTAGTGCGTTTTTTTAGCAGTTGGTAGCACTGCCATCTTTTTCAAATATGGGCCTGAGATATTCCGGTATACATCTTTACTCATACTAAATTTGGTTTCGATTTCTGCAGCCGTTTAGGAGTTGATAAGGGGGGGGGGGGGAGGACACACACACACAGCCAGACAGACAGAAGGACAGACAGACAGACAGACAGAAGGACAGACACATTTTCCCGGATATATCTTATAAGTCTACTTTTTCCTCATTTTTAGCCTATTTTCAATTTTGAAAAAATAGGCTTATGAGATCACCTATTGTCCGTGTGTGTGTGCGCGCGCGTGTGTGTGTGTGTGTGTGTGATTCGTGTGTGTGTGTCCCCCTAATAAAATCTAAACGGCAGGAGCGATTTCAATGAAACTCGGAAAGTTCATAGCACTATTCCCGGCGACCTCGACCGTGCCCTTCAAATTTTGTTACGACTCACCAATCCAACATGGCGGCTGTGCGAAATATTTCACCAGCATTCAATATCTCCGAAACTATTACCGATATTACCCTGACATTTTCTATGGTGATAGAGGGAACTACTGTAAGTTTACTTATGTGACCTTTGAAAACCTGGTAACTACAAAACCAACATGGCGGCCAAGCGAATTTGCGACTTTTAAATAGACGTTTCTCGCGATTTGACTAACCAAACGCAATGAAACTTGGTACAGTATATGCTTATATACATTGTAATGCACCGACATCTAACTTCGTTCAATTGTTTACATAATCACAAGATGGCGGATGTGCGAAATATTTCACCGGCATTCTATATCTCTGAAACTATTAGCGGTATCTCCCTAAAATTTTGTACGGAGATAAAGGGCACTACTGGAAGTCCATCTATAAGATTTTCAGAAACCGGTTAACTACAAAACGAACATGGCGGCCAAGCGAATTTGAACATTTTAAATAGACCTTTCTCGCGATTTAATGTTCCAAGCGCACTGAAACCTGGTACAGGAAATATTTATACACATTGTAATCCACTGGTATCTAATTTAGTTCAATTGTTTACATAACCTCAAGATGGCGGCAGTGCGAATTTTAAAATTAAGTTTTTATTTCTTGTGATGTAGTCATGCGATCGAAGTGAAAGTTTGAATAATGAACCTACGCAATAATTTTCCTTTAATGGTACATGACTCGATGGCCTATACATTTAACAATCCAACATGGCGACCATCCGAAATATTTAGACGATACTGAATATCTACGAATCTATTTTAGCAATCAAACTAAATTTTTTAATGTTCATAGGGGCTATGAACTTAAGTTCACCTATAGGACTTTAAATAACCTGGTGATCACAAATCCAACATGGCGGTGACGCGAATTATAAATATTCACATGGACGTTTCTCGCAATTTAACCATCCGCGTGCAGTGAAACTTGGTACAGTAAATCTTTATCCGAATGTTAATCCACTGGCATCTAATTTATTTCAATTGTTGCCATAACCTCAAGATGGCAGCTGTGAAAATTTTTTATATCTCCTTGTTTTTTCTTGTGTCCTAATTATGCGATTGAAGTTTGAATACTACACGTTCACAATAATCTGCATGTAACAGTACATAACTCTAGGACCTACATATATAAAATCCAACATGGCGACCATCCGAAATATTTAGTCGGTTCTCAATATCTACGAATCTATTACAGCAATCAAACTGAAATTGTGTATGTTGATAGTGGCAATTAACATAAGTAGGATATATGAAAATAGGCTGTATAGTTCTTCACGGAACTACTTGTTGAAAAGTGTGAAAAGTAGGCTAAAAATGAATGTGATCTCGTCAATGGCGTTGTCTTGGCAACCTCCGATAGATCATCCCTTATCAATTTAAATGCGTTGTTATGGTAACCTCTGATGGCACTTGGCATTTTTAAAAATTCCAAAATCATTTTTCTCATCCCTTGGCGTAATGGTGGGTCATATCAAAAATTCTTTCAGACAAAAGTTTTAGGTAATTATTAGGGGAATATTTTCCATTTTGTACGGTTTTGATATTGTGCCTATTAAGAGAGATATGATTAATGTTTCCCGAAAAACCCACTTTTTTCCACCCCTTTGGTCAATGGTTGGTGCTATCAAAAAACTTATTTGACATAAATTTTTGGCACTTATCCGACACATATTATGAACTTTGAATGGATTCGATATTTCACGTATTAAGAGAGTTATAGCGAAATTCCACTTTTTCGAAAAAAGACCCCCATTTTCACCCCCTTCAACCGATTTTTCCCATTAACGAACTCGACCGAGATTTTATAGGGATACATATTATGTAAAAAATGCAAAGTGATTGGTGCAAAATTACGGCAGTTATCGTGTCCACAAGAAACTGATATATATATATATATACATATATACATAAATTATATATAAACTTTTGAACTGACGGTGGTTTTGGGGTCTGGGGGATGTGAAACGTGAAGATATGTCGAAATTTTCCGGAAGTCGAATCATGGTACCCATTGCAATAGTTAGCTTTCTAATGAAATCTACCTAAAATATGCATAAAAACGCGAAAAACAAAGTTTTTTAAGCTCAAATTGTAAAATACTTTCTCATAATGAGGGGTTAAAATGAGGTCTGGTCCTTCTACGAATACCTCTATTTTGCCTATTTTCGCCTATTCCCTAGTTTGCCCGGTGATATCTACCTCCGCCTTCCGGCTTGCCGAGAGGGATTTTTTTTTAATTTGGTGCCTTCGGGAATTAAACTTCTCAAGTGCGGTCTTCCAGTATGACAACGGTGGGGCATACTGTAATTTGTGGGATGGTAAAATTGGAACAGTGCCCGAGATCCGACGTTCGCACGTCGGAACTTAGCAAGCCGACACAAGATAACTGGCTTCCTAGTTGACCTGGTTCGCAGAATTCCCTACGGTACGTCAAAGTGAGCTGCTGGATTCTCTTTATGTTGGCACTGAACACGGGATGATAATATTGGTTATCATCACATGACAACCGCAGTAACTTATGTTAAAAGAGGGGAGGTTATTGTAAATATGTACACGCCGCTAGTACAGCACAAGCCCATTATTCAACATGTTTGTGCTAGAATCCATAACGGGAGCGCAAATACAGAGTTGGTCAAAAGTTGTATAATAATGTTTGTGTTCGACCATGGCGAAATGTAAATATTATATGTCAGAAAATCCTACTATAATTAGGCTCATTATAGTACAAGTTTTCATTATGATACAGTTTCTCCCACCAATCAGAGCTCAAGAAACAGTTGTGTGACCAATTAGGTAAGGATAGCATCGCATCTGTGCTGACTTCCACGGCCTTCTACTTCAAATTTCACTGCGTGGCTAGTGTCAAAGTGGGGTATTCGAGGAGGCCATGGTCAAATACAAGGTATTCTCTGCGTCCCATGCGCTCCGTTCAGTACATACAACTGGCGAAATCTCGACAGATATTTATGAATATTTATGTTCAAACGTAAGATAGTTATAATTATCGTCGAAAATAAACAGTCGTATGCAACTCGCCTATAATGGAAATTATAGAACTCGCTTCGCTCGTTTTATAAACATACTCGTGTCTTAATTATTGCCATTATAGGCTCGTTGCATAATGTACTATATTGGTTTTACGTCCCGTTTAACTACTCGGGCTTTTAGAGACGCTGGGGTGCCGGAATTTTTACCCCGAAGGGGATCTTTAGCGTACCAGTAAATCTACTGTCACGGCACCCTCACATTTGCGTACCCTCAAATGTCTGCTGACTGCACCAGGATACGAACCTGCAACCTTGGGCCCAGCAAGCGAGAACGTTACCGTTGAGCCAGCGGCTTCGGTGGCGTAGTTGGTAGCATGCTGAGCTTCTATGCCCAAGGTCGCGGGTTCAAACCCGGCCGAAGTCGGCGGATTTTTTAAGAGCGTTAATAATCCCTCAGTTTGCCTTCCTTCGGAGGGGAAATAAAGCCGACGGTCCCATGTAATAGATTTATGGCATGATAATGAACCTTCCACTAATTACATCTGTGAGAAGCTAAATTATAAGTTATCTTTGACTAACACTCTTAAGTTCCAACGTTCGTCGCCAGGAGCCGACTGCGGTGGCATCTAGTAACAAAGTTTAGAACTAGTTGGTCGTTGACGGTGGCGTTTGGTAGCAAAAGTTGGAACTACTTGAAGATCTAATGCATGCAGTCCTTACTTGAATTAAAGACAGATAACACACCCTAATACTAGCCATCACAATTACCACCGGTTATCAGACAGATTCTACACACACCCAAAGTACACGGGGCTACATGACAGCGTTGTCGCAGCCCCTAAACTGAGGAACCAACCTACTAACCACTGAGGCACGCAGCCAGTCAAGGTCAAAAGTTGAAGACATAACTTCATGGGTGGCTGGCTGTTTGTGCTATAGTAGTCGATCTTCAGAATTTACATTTTCATTTATAAACTATTTATTTTGGTATTCGAATAGTTCTTAAATTCGAAAGAATATCATAAAAAAGGAATAATAACAGCAAATAAGACCCTGCTTATAATTGGATTCCCAGCTCTGCTAAGAAATTTAATTCTGGTCTCAGGGATGGTACGGGGTACACTCAGCCTAGTCAGGTGGGTTCGATTGCTATCTCTGCTATCCTGGAAGTGGTTTTCCGTGGTTTCCCACTTATACTCTAGTCAAATGCTGGAATGGTACCTAATATAAGACCACGGCCGCTTCCTACCCAAATCCTTCCTCGATTACAAATACACACACTAGCACAGACATCACAGTGGCACAGGTTATCAGATACCTTTTATAAACATCCAAGTACACGAGGATACATGACCGAGTAGTGTGGAGTGAAAGGAGTTTTTCATATGGTGTTTTAAGAATATTTTAGAATTTACAATTTGTTGTTATGTCGTGTCTGTCATATTGACGCCGGCTGTAAGCCACTTGTAGCAGAAACAAACTCCGTACTTACTTACGATATCGCAAAGCCTCTAAAGAATCAACAGCAACAACAACAGTAGATACGACGAGCAGCGAGATGAAGATATGTTATCTACAAAATGCATATGTATTTACCATTATGGTAAAGTGAAGATAGAATTCGTATTGACAGTTGAATAATACTTAAATAACTGTACGCTGAGTCAATACTAGAAAGTTGGTTGGTTCCTCAGTTTAGGGGCTACGAAAACGCGGTCATGTAGCCCCGTGAACTCTGGGTGTGTGTAGAATTTGTCTGATAACCGGTGTTAATTGTGATGGCTGTATTAGTGTGTGTTATCTGTTTTTAATTCAAGTAAGGACTGTAGACGATAATTTCAAGTAGTTCCTACTTTCTCTACCAAATGCTACCGTCAACGACACCTAGCTGTAAACTTCGCTACTACTAAATGCCATCCCAGTGACTAACGTTGAAACTTAAGAGCATTAATCAAACCTAACCTACAAATTTTGGCTTCACACAAGTGTAGTTAGTGGAAGGTTCTTTTTCATGCCATACATCTATGACAAGGGACCAACGACTTTACTTCCCCTCTGAGGGAAGGCATACTGAGGGATTTTAACGCTCTTAAAAATCCAACGACTTCGGCCGGGTTTGAACCCGCGGCCTTGGGCATAGAAGCTCAGCATGCTACCAACTACGCCACCGAAGCCCCCGCAATACTAGAAAGAAACATCTATTATTCTTTCTAACATGTTTCTGCTTTGGAAGAAGCCATCATCATCGAAATACGTATTATTTTATCTTTATTAATGTTTGTCTTATGTGAATAAGAAGTATTTCGCTGATGATGGCTTCTTGGAAAGCTGAAACATGTTCCAAAGAATAATAGATGCTTCTTTCTAGTATTGACTAGGCATATAATTTTAACGTATTATGTTAACTGTGACTTCGCTTGAAGCCAGAACGCTACCAAACTTATCGGCAGTGTCTTCAGCTCGATCCTGAGAACACTTTTATTGTTATAACGAAATATTTCTAGTATCCACTTACTCATGAACTTTCCTTCAAACTTCTTAAAGGCATTCAATTCGAGAAGTTGTATTTGCTACGCTTATTGCATTAAAGAGCTGTTTGTGTATCCCGCCCAAGGGACCCTTCCAGCCACTCCTGTTTGTTTTTACAAAGCCTCGGAATTTAATACTGTACTTCCTAGCTCGTCAATCTGCTTAGCGTCTGCTTCAACTCCCTGTGTTTCCGCCTTTGAGACTCCTGAGCACCTCTTGTGTACTTCACCCATTCTACTTTACTCACTCGCATTTAAACTTGATATCTTAAGAGTCGACAAAAAACATCCTAGCCCATATAATGAACTCTGAAGCTTTCAACAAAATCTAATGGTACTTTCAGAGAAAACACCCATTATTGAACTCCTATACAATTATTTTATTATTATTATTATTATTATTATTATTATTATTATTATGTCGCCTCCGTGGTGTAGTGGTCAGCGAGCTTAGCTGCCACCCCGGAGGTCCCAGGTTCGATTCCCGGCTCTGCCACGAAATTTGAAAAGTGGTATGAGGACTGGAACGGGGTCTACTCAGCCTCGGGTGGTCCAAATGAGTAGAGGGGGTTTGATTCCCACCTCAGCCATCCTCGAAGTGGTTTTCCGTGGTTTCCCACTTCGTCTCCGGGCAAATGCCGGGATGGTAACTACCGTAAGGTCACGGCTACCTCTTTCCCTCTTCCTTGCCTATCCCTTCCAATCTTCCCCTCCCTTCCCATCCCTCATTAAGCACCTGTTTGCTTTGCAGGAGAGGCCACCTGGGCGAGGTGCTGGTCTCACCTCCCCAGTTGTATCCCCCATTAGGTGTTTCAAGCTCCAGGACACTGCCCTGGCGGCTGTAATGGTGGGATCCCTCGCTGAGTTCGAGGAAAAAGCCAAACTGGACGGTAAACCGACTAAAAAAAAATAATATATTATTACTAGACCGACAGCGGTAGCTACGCTCTCTAACGCGCAGCTTCAGGCCAAGGGGCCAACTCTCCACGGACTCGGTAGACGTGAGTTAGAGCCCCACCGTTGGGCGTCCTTGAAATGGTTTTCCGTGGTTTCCCCATTTTCAAATCCAGGCAAATACTGGAACGGTACCTTCTGATAGGCCACGGCCGCTTCCTTCCACACCCTTGCCAGTTTCATTCACCATCATTCATTTCATCTCTCATTAACTCCTCACATGAGGTTGGCGTCAGTAAGGGCATCCAGCCGTAAAAAATCATCCGCCACAAAGACTTTCATCGCATCTCATCCCCGATCCCGTTGGAAAACGGGAATAATAAGGGGCAGACATACATTATTATTATTATTATTATTATTATTATAATTACTAGATTATTAATAATATTATTATACTGGCGACGGTGGCCGGGAACGCCAACGCGCTAGCTCGTGCCTCGCTGGCATCGGAAGATCGTGGGTTCGAATCCCACCTTGGCCAGCCTTGAAAATGGTTTTCGTAGTTTTCCATTTTGACTAATAGGCAATTCCCGGGACGGTTCCTTTCAACAGGTCCACGTCCGACTTCCTTCCAAAATCCCTTCCCTAGCCCTTCCTTTAATTAGAACCAAGTTAGCGGTCGCCTGGGCGATCGGCCTGTCACAATCCCCAGTTGTTTCCGATGACAAAGTGTGTTCAGCTCCCTGACACCGTCCTTGTGACTGTAGAGGAATATTCCCTCGCAATGCCCGTGGGTAAAGCCGAGCTGGGAAAGTAAGCGATTAAAAATATATTCATTCAATTTCGCTAATCGACCAACTAGGGACCACGATACGCCTCATTTTACATTCTGGCATTTGTTCATTTTTCGCTTGATCTACATTGTCTTCATAATAATAATACTATCGTATGGCCTCGGAGCCCGGGGGCAAGCTTTGTAATTTGACACCCAGAGGGTAGCTTGAATGTCGAATTTCGTTGTTCCTTGAAGCACTATGAAAGTCAAGGAGGTTAGATATCTAAGCTCCTTGAACATTATATTGCTTTCTAGTAGAGAAATGAGGAACTTTGTGTTGGCGGAAACTCCCGAGATTAATTTTTCCATTATGAACACGGCCTACTGAATTCAAATGGGTTATTTGACATGCCAACATCGTATGGCATGCGTGTTGTATTTTTGCCGCCTTTCAAAAAAAAAAAAAAAACACTTACCACGGCCAGGAGCGAACCTGCAATCTTGGGGTTAGTAGACCGACACGCTATCCACTCACCCACCGTGGCAAGCTACTGTCTTCATGAGCTCACTGTGTTTAGCACGACGTTCTTCTGTCCATTTCGCACCAGTTGTCCGTTTTTCGTCCCGGAAAGTCCCAAACGTCTTGATGGCTGCTCTATAAAGATTTCGGTCTTGTGCATCTTCTGCTTGTATCCCCATTTCTTTAAGATCTTTCTGGACGTTAACGTACCATGGCTTTGTCGTTTTTGGTTTTGAATCAAAGATACTGAAGATACGTTTCGTCCATCGGGAGTCGATCATCCGTCGTATATGACCGTAGAAGCAAACTCTGCGTTTTCGCAGTGTGATCTTCTCTATCTTAGAGAATATTTCTTGCCTGGATTTTCTGATGTAGATGCCATTTTTGTAGTCCGGGCCAAGTATGATGTGTAGGATCTTTCTTTCTTTTTTTCTTTTTTCTCTTAATTCGCGAGCAAACATTTCTCGAATAGGATAAGGCATTCAGATGCATATTATTATTATTTTTATTATTTTATTATTATTTCTTCTTATTCTTCTTCTCCTTCGTTATACCCATTCAAAAAGCGCCCTTGAACTTGTTAGTTGGCCTGCTGGTTTTCGCCTTCTTATCCTCCCAAAATCTCTTCATGAATGCATTGTGTTGCATCTTGCGTTCTGTGGACCACTTCCTACCAGTTTTCTTTTTAGATTTCTCCACAAATTCGTGCTTGCCTACCATTGTAGTCTACTAAAGGCTCCATGATTTTCCATGATGTCGTCTGTGATATATATTTCTTGGAGGTCCACCTTAGTTTCTTCTAGCCAGTTTATTTTGACCTTCTTTGAGTTGATTACTTAAATAAATAATATTTTGGTTAGTCTATCGCTGACCTTTTCACAGATATGGCCGAATAAATTATTATTATTAGTCTATTATTTCTTCGTTTTCGACCATCTATGGACCTCGAAAAATAACTTCCTCATGATTTTGTATCCTTTCTTCATTTTAGTTTTTTTTTTCAGTACTTCATCCTTCCACTGGTTTCATTCCTTCTGTCATCTGTCCAAACAGTTGCACGCTTTTTGTGTTAATACTGAAAATCCCCGAATTTTCTAATCTTATTTTGAAATGTAACCTGCTCTAGATTTTCTTCATATATTTTAAATACTTTTTCACTTCGATGAACCAACTATTTTGCGTTTTTTGGATTTTTGTAAAAATGGTAAAAACAATCAGGCTATCTTTCCGGGTTCATTCGGACCAAGTGACCGTAAACATAAATTCTTCTCTTTCTGAGAGCATCTGATATTTTTTTCAGTTTGGGTATAAATGTCCTTTTATTTTTTCGTATTATTATAATTAGTTTTATTCTTCTTCTTTCGATTCGGCCATCTAAGGACCACGTCATTTCAATTGTTTCTTGTTGCATCGAGCTTTAACATCCTCCCAGTACTTTCGCATTAGTTCTCGATGCTGTTGTTTCCTTTCTGCAGTCCACTTCTTGCCAGTTGGAAGCTTTGGCTTTTCTTGGAAACATCGGTGTGTTGTTAGTTTTTGTTTAAGGGTGGCACTTTCCCAAATATCGTTGCCTGTAATTCCCACTTATTGTAAATCTTTGTCCACCTCAGTGAACCAAGCTCCCTTGGTTTTTCCTTTTTAGGAAGTAGGTATAAATTCTATTTGTCAATCGTGCTGGGTTCATTCTTATTATATGACAGTAAAAGGCAATTCTCCGTTTCCTCATGGTATCAGTTATTTTTTCCACATGGGTGTAAAGTTCGTGGTTGTGCCGTCGCCTATATTCCCCATTTTCATTTACCGGACCCAAGATTTTCCTTAGAATTTTTCTTTCTTTCACTTCCAGATTCCCTGTTAGTCCTTTGCGATGCATTGCAAGGCACTCTGCAGCATACAAAGCCTCTGGACGGATGACTGTTTGGTAGTGTCTCAACTTGGCATTTGTTGATATGGATTTCTTGTTGTAAATGGCCTTTGTTAGATTAAGTTATATTAAATTTCCATTTTCCTGATTCGTAACTCGAAAGCTGCCTTATTATTATTATTATTATTATTATTATTATTATTATTATTATTATTATTATATAATTCGCTAGGGCCATCTAGGACCACGTTAAGTCTTGCTACATTTGGCTTTCCTTTGTGCCCAGAATTACCTCATCCTTTGGAAATGAGTCTGCTTACGTTCCTCTGTCCAAGGGGCACCATGTCTTCTTTTTGAAGTCAAGACTCAGTTAAGCCCATTCGTCACTATCTTTTGCCGGAAGACATCCCTGTCCAATGCGTCGTCGGGATTGATTTATTTTATATTATTTTATATTAGTATTACTATTAGACTCTGCTAGGCGGCAAAATAGAAAGAGTCATTGAGCTCCTGTGTTTGGACCAGTGTTAAATATTTTGGTCTATTATTATTTTATTATTATTGAAACATAAAAATGACACAACGATACAGCTCTCCGTGGAGCATTCACATTATATCTTCTTATATCTGAAGTAAAAGCGTTTTCCAAAGGGATTACCAAAATCTTCCGATAACTCACTATGTCTTATTGGGCCCAATTCCAGACAACGTTGCTCTGTTGTGCTCTTATTCGCTTCAGAATACAATGCGAGGCCAGGAGTTCTGTTTCGTGTCGCTATCGATCAAAGTCAGCCTTGCTAACTGCTGTAAGAAATGTGCTGGTGATTCAACCAGACACATGATGAATTTCACTTGATGGATGGGAACACCCAGAGTTCAGATGTCCCTATGAGCAAAGAATGTGCGGATGTGCTACTTCATGTTATCCACAATTCTAGCTATTTCCTTGAGGGATATGCACCTGCTCCTCGTCGTAAGGCTACATGAATAATTCCCCACTGAAGCGAGTTCAGTTGAAAAATTCCAGAGACGAACTGTAAGAAATTCCTTCCTTTCACACCTGTTTCATTTAGGGGATGCTTGCCACGGTGGGTGAGTGGTTAACGTGTCGGCCTACTAACCCCCAAGCTTGCAGGTTCGCTCCTGGCCATGGTAAATGATTTTTGAAAGGCGGCAAAGATTTACGACACGCATGTCATACGATGTTGGCATGTCAAAGAACCCATTTGAATTCAGTAGGCCGTGTTCATAATGGCAGAATTACTCTCGGGAGTTTCCGCCAACACAAAATTCCTCATTACTCTACTAGAGAGCGCTATAGTGTTCAAGGAGCTTAGATATCTAACCTCCTTGACTTTCATAGTGCTTCAAGGAACAACGAAATTCGGCATGCAAGCTACCTCTGGGTGTCGAATAACAAAGCTTGCACCCGGCACCCGAGGCCATACGATTAAAAAAAGGGGTATTACGAAGGTAATCCCAAAAAAAGGTCTATCAACTTTTATATACAGGGTGTTCGCAGCAAGCCCTACTTTGTGCTGTAACTGGTTTGTTTTTCAAGATATTTTAATTTTGACACTTGCTTTGTAAAGTACTTTTCAATCTCTAAAACTTTTGTTTCGTTGTTTTTTGTGTGAAGTTCGCGCATAACGCGCAAATCAAATTTTTGTGGCATGGTTTAGGCACTTTTTTTGCCCAAATCGGTTTTTTGACATCATCTATCGAAAGAGCGACATCGAATTAGTCCAATAAGCTACCAAAATATCAGTTTTTCCCCAAATCAAACTCGCAAAATGCGAGTTTGTGTTTAGATTTTCGTCCGCTTATAGCAGGCTGTTCCAGCCGAGCAGCTCGCTAGTGAGCAGGGGAGTACTCGCCGCCTTGTGTGATTAAACGTGCAACATGCAATACAGCTCTGCTGTGGGGGCTGCCTTGGCTATCACCCCCAGTCCCTCTCCAACCGTGCTCCGAGCATCACTGCTGAGTACTCGCGTGTACGCATACTCAAACTCGTTGATTTGGAACAACCTGGCTTATAGCATACGACCTGCCTCAGCCCGGCCCGGCCGAACCAAGTGGGCCTTCGCGTCCTGTTCGCTATAAGCGGACGAACATCTAAACACAAACTCTCATTCTGCGAGTTTGATTTGGGCAAAAACTGATTTTTTTTGTGGCTAATTCGACTAATTCGATGACGCTCTTTCGATAGGTGATGTCAAAAAACCGATTTGGGCAAAAAAGGTTCCAAAACCGTGCCACAAAAGTTGATTTTCTCGTTATGCGCGAACTTCACACAAAACCCAACGATACAAAAGTTTTAGAGCTGGAAAAGTACTTTCCAAAGCAAATGTCAAAATTAAAATATCTTGAAAAACAAAAAAGTTACAGCACAAAGTAGGGCTTGCTGCGAACACCCTGTATATACAGAACCATTCATTGGTATAATAATTATATCATTGTAAAGGTTGAACATTTAGCTATTATTCTACATCATAACCATTTCGATCGATGCATTTGTAGGCACTGTGACAGCTTCTGTATGGTCATGCCATAACAGCTCGCCACCATGCCGTTCAGGAAGTGTTGAACCTCTTCGAAGTGGGCGGAGAGGGATGCCGCCACTTCCATGATTGTTGTTTGGTATCAGGTGTAAATTGGAATGCCCAAGTTTCGTCACCAGTGACAATCAAGTCCAAAATATTGTAATTTTCGCCTGCAAAGCGGCGAAGTAATTCACGGGAAGGATCAACTCGTTGCCGCATGTGGTCTTCCGTCAGCGTTTGCGCTACCTATCTTGGCGATTGATTTCAATCGGTTCAAATACCCTTTGCGTTCAAAAACCTAGTAACTGCGCGCACTTCACACTTGGCGATAGCGTTCAACCGGAGCTCCATTCTCAACGGCTGCTAAGTCAAGACGAGTGCTCCGGAGAGACGCGCGCAGGCTTATTTGGGAGTGCGGGAATCATCCATCACAGCAGTGTGGCCAAGACCCGCACGAACAGTGTTTTGTATTTAAAATATATATATATATATATATATATATATATATATATATATATATATATATATACAAATAAAATAAATAGGATACTTTTTTTCTGGGATTACCCTCATATATAGATGAGGGTTTTGCTGCCGGCTACCCAGGGGCGCGCACTTGTCTGCCGTTGGCAAACTTGTTTGCTGCATTGCTTACTGCAGCATTACACAAGCAGGGGCCCGAGATGGCTTGGCTAATTGCATTCAATCAGCAGTGGAATGAGGACCAGTTCCATTTTGTCACATGGTATATAGCAGGGCCACTCAGTCATTGCGCTCCGGGAGCGCGACCGCGCTCGGGGAGCACTGGGCACTCAGACTAGCGCTCCTTCCCCTACCATCACTACACTGTGGCAGCGAGGAGACGGACCATGTTCGGACCACGCTGACCAGATACGTACGTACAGTCGTGCGGCCGACTGCTCTTGTGGGATTGTTGACATATTAATAGGGCTGTTTTGCCATAACAAATATACCGCATATACAAATCGAATGGTACTCCGATGTATAGAATATGCAGGAAAAGAACACAGTGTTAAGTAAAGAATATTGTGATTTATTCCAAACTGAAATGTGAACATATTAGAGAGGAAATTTCAACAACAAATTGTGTTCTTTTTAACACATTACTCATCTGTTGCATACTAAACATTTAGCATACCCTTTATACGCTGTACAGAAAAATGAAATTTCCTATTCTGCTTTAAAAACTGCTGCTTCAATACTCCTTATTTAGTATGCTGTTCAGTCATGACCACTGTGAAACTGATTTATTTACACGCTGTCAACAAAGCGCATTAGACTAGACTAGCGACTGATGGATCGGCTGCACACTTCAGCGTGCTCAGCCAGCCAAGCTCCTTCCACCACTTCTGAAACTACCTTCCAACGAAGTGCTCGGAGCACTGGCTTAGAGCGCGGCCGGAGCGCTGTCTGGATGGCCCTGGTATATAGGCTACACTTACTATGGAGCTGGTCCTCATTCCACTGCTGACAAACGAAAGGAGCGGAACCCTTGAAGATGCCGGACGCAGTTTCTGGTGAAACGTCGGGAGATATCCTGTCTGAACCTTGGCCTACAAGCCCGGAAAACGTGTACCTAATCTATTCGCCAAGTCGAGACAGTGCCCCTGGCTACCCGGACAGGGAAACACGCCCAGTTCACGTCATCGGCTCTGCCGGACAGGGGTAGCCAAGAAGCTCCGAGATCATTAGTCATGCCGTAGCCCTAGAAAAGACAAGACTTGCTGCTCTTAGTGCAGTGCTGCACTGTATACTGTTGCCTGTCATAAGCAGCTAAGAACTAATTAATTAATTAATTAAATAAATAAATACATAAACGAACAATAAATACTGTAAACCGCACTGTAGCATGTAACCGATAAGTCAGCCCACTTCATAATTATGTAGACTATACACAGCACTGAAGTTGGCGTACGTTCAACAGACCCAGCTCTATGCTCCCCTTGCGGGCAGCCCTGCAATCACGTGTACAACTGTGTTTACTTCCACTATCTCGACTCGGCGAACAGACTTTAGTTATGAACTCTGGCCGTGAAAGCCTAAGGTGTTATATCAGCCATCTTGAAGTTAATTTAAAAATGGCGGAAATGTTTGTGTTGAGTCTCCTAATTTGAGCAAATGTGTACTTGCCTTAAAGTAGATATTTAAACAAATATTAATCAAATCATGTCATTGAGCAGGTCACCCATATGATAATCGTGATTTCGACTCTTTACTGGTGATGTATGAAGCCAACGAGGTCGGCGTCAGTCATCGCGAATAGGGACGAATGTTATATCGCTGTTAGTTATCTTGGTGGCAAAAATAGCACTGGCTACTTCTAACTCTGCCCCAAACTCGAACACAAAGGGAATTAAATAATTATTGTAATGCACAAAGGGCTCTCACAAAATTGATGTTATATCATACAGAATTGTCCCTACAACGTCATATTACTATTACACCTGTAGGAAGCGGAGTTTGAAAGCGGCTTGATATTCCAACTGCGGCCCATTGAGAAACAAAGGCGCTATTCATGTGGGTGTTTTATCACAGAGATAATCTGTGTGTTCAGTACGTGGCTTGGATCTCCCGGCAACAGGGGTGGCAAGTAGGAATGGGGGTACATCACAGCGCAGAGGAAATATCGTTGAATAAAATTTACATTATTATATTAAAAAAAAAACAAATTGATGGCCAGTCGAGGATTTTGCCTAATTCAGTACTTAACAAGGAAAGTGAATCGATCATTGACACGATGTGAAAATGAAGAACTGCATTTTTTGGACAAATTTCCCGTTTATCGCAACTTTTTGATTTCTTTTGGAACAGTAAAACAAAACAAAAAACAAACAAAAAACACATGGTTTGAAGAAATACAAATGGATTTAGATGAATTGAAAATTACTAAGTGTCAAATTGAACTTAGAGAAGATAAACGATTTCTGAATAACAAATTCACAAGACTAAAACTCAAAGTTTAACAGCATATGCAATATATTTTATCTGCATGATCATCCAGAATGAAGAAGTTTTGGGAAACAAAGTAATTGGCTAGTGTTAAAACTTGAATTTATTTGTTTCCCGAAGACTTCGTTGTAGGCTATAAGGTTTGATTTTAGTGCTCCAATATGGGCATAAATCAATAAATAAAAATGAAAATTAACGACAGCCACATCCTCCTTCCAATCCTAGCCTCAGTTATAAATACAGACACTACTATACTGTTATTTGTAACTCTTCAGTCGGTCAACACGAATTTGCTCAATGACTGGGCGGGTACAATTTATATAATATGGTATGTAAAGAACACTCCTGGAAAAATATATGATTAGTTTATGATCGCTATTACAATGGCGCAATTTTTAGGATTACGCTTTTTGACCTTCAAGCGGTCATCATCAGATCCTGATAATTGTGTTGAGTTTTAAATGTGTACACTAACTAGCAGAAGTACCCGCTCATCGATCGGTCTTCGGTATTAATAACCAGACGCTATCAATTGAGCTACTGTTGCGATGGTTCGGGGCTTTTCATTCCTTCATAAGTTGATCAGAACGAAGTTAGTTTTCTGGGAATATCACACACACTGTTAATTTAAGGGCCTTAAAATGTGGTTTCCGGTGACCCTTTATAGACTCCCTAGTTTTGTGTCATACATTGAGAAGCGCAACATATCCTTTGGTCGTCTTTCTAGCATAATTTCTATTTTTCGCCTATTTTAGCATGTATTATAAAAAGTTTTTCCCTATACCAACCCTTCTATGAGAAGTACGGTGAAGAGTTTTATACAGTAAATGATTGGCGTATTGACTCATGGTTACAATACCTAATTTTACGATGCTCCAAGAACCCGAACACGAGTTATAGGCGTACATAAACATAAAGATATATCAAACACACAGTGTCAAACAAAATCATCTTCACGATGAACCCGTGTGTCGACAAAAATATGATTAGTTAAAATGTGCTCTCAAACTACAGTAAATTCATCTAACGTGTACCGGTACTTCCTGACGTGAAAATAATAATGAAAACCTTGTTGACGAAACGCAATATGTGTCAAATAAAAACTGACCCTCATCGTTGTGGAAAGTCCCCATCCCCAGGAAGACTCCATTAATTAATTACAAAGTCTTTTGGTGCATGAAGATTCAGGATTTTTAGCCTCCAATGGCCCAAATTCCCAAAAGCTGCAAAGAAACACTATTTCAATCCAGGAATTTTCGAAAATAATGTTGCTGTTTAGAGATATATTCGCAATTTGAATCTCGTTATGCGGTTAGTTTGTTTTGCTCTAAGGGTTTGAGAATTACGTGTGAGTAATGGTATCATGCACGTGTATACAATTTAGAACAACACAATATTTATTAATTTACATAGTTTGCGCCCACATTGGAGCACTTAAATCACACCAAATACATTTAAGTCCTCTACGGATTGACAGGGAATTTAGCTGTCATCTGCCTACTCTCCCAAAACCTCTTCATTCTGGCTGACCTGGTTGCCTTTTCCTTATCAGATATGACATATTGTTTTCATTGATTAATTTTTAGTGTAAGCCTTATATGTCTGATCTTCAGAATCCTTTCTTCCTCTATTTCCACTTTGTTTCATTAAAACTAGGGCCCGAATGTTGATGACCTTAAAATTATCGAAAAATGACAGCAGATGGAAGAAGTAGAAGAGAAATAGTCAGCCGCATCAACCAAGCCAAAATAGCATTCAACAAGAAAGGAAAGCTCTTTACATGCAAAAACATTAGTATGAGCCTCAGGAAACGTCTTGTGAAGATATATGTGTGGAGCGTACTGTTATATGGTAGTGAAACCTGGACTCTTAGCTTGGCTGATAAAAAACGAATAGTAGCCTTTGAAATGTGGTGCTACAGGAAAATACTAAAAATTCCATGGGTGGACAAAATCAGTAATGAAGAAACGCTGAAGAGGATTGGAGAGAAGCCATGTTTATGGAATATGCTTACTCACCGAAGAGAAAATTGGATTGGACATATCTTGAGGCATGAAAGTCTTCTGCACACAATACTGGAGGACAATGTTGAAGGAAAGAACTGTAGAGGTAGACCACGGCTGGGATACATAAAACAAATCATTCACGACAAAGGTTGTGATAATTACTTGGACTTGAAGAGACTAGCCACAGACCGGAGTCCATGGAAAGCTGCTACAAACCAATCTTCGGATTGAACACCACAGAAGAAGAAAGACCTATAAAATTCCCTTAAAATTCTCTTAAAATGACCTCATTAAAAAAAACTAAAATTATCAATTTCATGATTGTCTTGTACAAATAATGGATCGAATAACAAACATCCTTAGTATAATTAGTCTAAACTATTAATCAATAGATAAACAATACGTCATTTTCATTTCTACTACAAAGTGAAAAAATATATTGCTAAATAAGCAAACCTTAGTTAGCGTTGCAATACCCCACCATCGTCATCCTCAAGTTATCAAAGGTGAAGGAACGGCGGTTGTCAGCTAATACTGTTTTATATTTCGAGAAACTTCTCTCCACTCCCACTGATATAATAGGAGCATATTTGAAAAACACTATGTCACTGGTTGTTAAATCCTCTTCAAAAATGTCAATTCTGAAGTCTTCTCCCGACAAAATACTGGCTATTTGACACACTGTCTGATACCCTTTATTCTTGTCCAATACAAATTTTATTTTCTGTCTGAGTCCCAAATCTCACCTTTTGCATGTTTTATACAACCTTCAGCATTCCTGACTAACTCTATTGACTTGGCCAATAGCATGCCACTTTCTTCTAGGCTGGTTATGGTTTCTGGCAAAAATGAAAAATTTGATTTTATGCAAGGATCAGAAAACCGGTCCTGTGCACTCCCAATAGCCTTAGTATCTGTCCTATCAAAGCCATTCACTACTTCTCTCATTATCTGAAAATTGTCACAATAGTATATGCATGCAGTGTCAACCAGGAACCCCAGCGTGTTAAAACTGGTGCGGGGGCAAAGCTACATCAGGGGCATTGCCTTTGAAATATTTAGTGCGGGATAGTGATTTGACAAAGACTTTCTTTACTGTGGAAACTAGTCAATCTACTTCTGAAAATTTTGATCGGACCTCTTCTGCAATTCGATGAAAAGCCTGGGCCAGACAAGTAACATGCACCATCTTATTATAAAATGCTTTGATAGATCTTTCTACCTTTACCATGTAAGGTGCATCTGTTAGGAAGAGGAGCACATTCTCATGTTGTATTCCCATAGGCCATATTAAACACATGGATTTATCGAACAGTTTGCGTATCTGAGTGTGATTAACCGCTTCCAAAACCTCTGAGGTCAGCAGAAAAGTTTGCCCGGGACTGTTTGTTTCTAGGGTCCCTATCATTACATTTCCTACATAACGTCCCTCTGTATCTGTAGTCTCGTCAATTGATACGTAATTTTTTTCCCCATTCACACATTCACGTATTCGGTTTAACGTGTCTTCGGAACATTTTGATAGGTAGTTTTTACGCAATGTTGATTTGTCTGGAATAGTATGACCAGTGTGGTGTTCGAGGAAATCACTTAATTTAGGATTGCTTAGTTTTCCTAGTGGAATATTAGCACTAACAAACACTTCACATAATTCTTTATACTGTAAAAGGAAGATGACTTGTTATTTGATGTCGAAGCAGTTTCTTTTAACAGTAATTGAGACACTTTCCTTTTTTCCACATTTTTAAGACCTCGGAAATGTTTATCGCGCCCGACGCGACGTGTTGTTGTACGGTGAACCATTTATCTGCAGCGACTTTGATTTCGCACACTTTACAGAACAAAATAGTTCCATCAGTTGGGAATATGTTTTCACCGAAATCTGACACATAATGTTTTAAACGGCTCGGCATTTCAATTGCACTGAACAACAAAACGTCACACACCTACAACACAAACACACCTTAAAAGTTCTATAGTTGACTGGTAACTGAGTGAACGATCAGACGCCAGAGCCGGCCAGAGCTGCCGTCAGAGCTGTCAACACTTCTAATAAAGATAAACTCGACACAAACCACATGGCACTGAGGGGATTACCCCGTTTCTTTTCTCAGACTGACGCAATACTCACGTGCACGTGAAGAAATCAGTGACGCAAACCGTACACACAAATGCATCGTCGAGAAAAATTAAATCAGCTGCGTAGATAAGAAACGGGTAATGAAAACAGATGAGCACTGCAGAACTACAGTATATGGGTTAGTCCAAGAATTTTAACGCTGACATGTTTAGAAATACAGATACTAAAAACATAACTTTAAAATGAGCATTTAACCATATTCAATTTAAAAAATGACCTATAAAAGTATAACACATGAAAAATGAACTAAAATGCTCCTAAATGTTAGAAAATGACTTTATTATGAAAAAATGTACGAAAAATGCATTTTGATGAAGTTTTAAAAACCTCATATATCTAACATATTTATTGTACAATACACTTAATTACCACTAAGCATCGTCTCCGTGTACTCAGAAAAAAGATGTCTTTTCATCAAAAGCCGGGTCCTATTTATAACATTCAACTAATATACAGTGGCTTCGATGGCGTAGTTGGTAGCATGCTGAGCTTCTAAGGCCAAGAATGCGGGTTTTAACACGGTCGAAGTCGTCGGATTTTTCCTCTCCTTCGGAGGGGAAGTAAAGCCGGCGGTCCCATGTCATAGATTTAGCCTAAGGCATGTTAAACAACCTTCCACTAATTACACCTGTGTGAAGCTAAATATCTTGGGTTAAACATCTGACAAAAGCTCTTAGGTTCCAACGTTCGTCGCCAGGAGCCGACTACAGTGGCATCTGGTAACCATGTTCTGAACTAGTAGTCGTTGACGGTGGCGTTTGGCGGCAAAAGTAGGAACTACTTGAAAAAATTCAATGTCTGCAGTCCTTACTTGAATTGAAAACAGATAACACACACGAATACCATCATCACAATTAATACCGGTTATCAGACAGATTCTACACAGACCCAAAGTACACGGGGCTACATGACCGCGTTGTCGCAGCCCCTAAACTGAGGAACCAACCAACTAATATACATCATTTTTAACTTCTTGGAACCAATTCTTCTTTACAACACAATATATTAAACAAAAAACTTCAAAGTAAAAATAAATAAACAATTCGAGCATTCACTGGAATTCTTTCCATATTATGATTACTTATCTCAGTAGTGCTATCATCGTACAGCAGTTACTTTTTCGCCAGCCTCCTTTCAACACTACTATATCCACCACTTTGACACAGGTTTTCTGGCAAATTCTACGCACACCCAAGTACACAGGGCTACATGATCGCGATGTCACAAATCCCGTAAATGAATCGACAACAACAGCTTCAAGTAACTTTTCCCGAGAAAGTTCCAATACAATTTGTTGGAAAAACAGCTGACGCTCATACGGATCGATTTCTAAAGAACTCTATTTGCACGTTCGGCCAGTAAGACAGTCCCCTTCCTTCATTCCCGATTGATTGGAAACGTTCTTAGAAACTCTCCTGCTGCTATCTAGTGACCCATTCTTCACCTTGTTATTGAGTGGACTACAGTCAACTACAGTCGCTGATGTAACCTATCCCATTATAACTTATCTTTCTCACTGGCTTCGCAAATAAGATTATTGGCAGGTGTAAGTTGGCAAACTTCTCTAAGGGCTTCTTTCACTGCATCGACAGTCGTATTTTAGTTGCGTTACAGCCAAGTTGTCGTGAATATCCAAAGGTAGGTTACATTGTGACTTTCTGTTGGTTGGTTCCTTTGTTTAGAGGCTCCGACAACGCTGTCATGTAGCCCCGTGTACTTTGGGTGTGTGTAGAATCTGTCTGATAACCGGTGTTAATTGTGATGACTGTATTAGTGTATGTTAACTGTTTTTAATTCAAGTAAGGACAGCAGACGATAATTTCAAGAAGTTCCTACTTTCGCCACCAAATGATACCGTCCTCGACACCTAGCTGTGAACTTGGCTACTACTAAATGCCACCGCTACCAGCGCCCGGTGACGAACGTTGGAACTTAAGAGCATTAATCAAACTTAACCTACAAATTTTGGCTTCACACAAGTAAAGTTAGTGGAAGGTTCTTTTTCATGCCATAAGTCTATGACATGGGACCACCGGATTTACTTCCCCTCCGAAGGAAGGCATAGATAGTGTTTTGCTATAAAATTATGGAGACGAATATTTCAAGGGCGAATTGATTAAAATAACATTAATTTTAATAATAATAACATTGTTATGGGTTTAACGTCCCTTTAAATTACTGCGGCTTTTAGGGACGCCGGGATGCCAGAATGTTTTTCCGAAGGGATCTTTAATATGCCAGTAAATCTACTGAAACGACTCCCTCGCATTTATGCACCCTCAAATGCCAACTGATTACGCCGGGATTCGATCCCCCTATCTTGGGGTTAGCAGGCGAGAACGTTACCGCTGAGTCACGCAGTCAGTCACATTAATTTGAATTAATACCCTCCGCGTATGGCAGGGGCTAATGATACTGTCCGCGCGCCAGGAGAATTCTGCTGGGTTTGAACTGCAGAAACCTTCCCGCGAAATACATACTGCACATTCAAAACACATAAAGGCAGTCTCTTCCAGCTTCACTCATTCACGCCTTCTCTTTTAAGTTACTTTATTCGTATATGCAAATGTGAAACGTATAAATGGGCCGTGACAGACTACATAGGCTACTTAGAGCTGGATGTGCAAGCACAATACGGGAGGTAGCAATAGATGACTGTCGATATATTTAAGTCAGAAATAAACAGACCACGCATGCGTACAGCCCCGACGGAACAGGCCTCAGGATTTCCGCTTGTAGCAGGCGTCCGTACTCCTAGGTTACTTGATGTGGTAAAAGAACAGACAGAATCACGGAATTATCTAATATAGTCACCTTGATCAAATTATGTGGTAATAATATCTATATATTTAAAACACTAAGCTGTTTTTTGTACACACGAGATTGTGAAAACGACTTAACCGATTGGCTTCGTAAGACATTCTAACGAAAGCTCTTGGCATGCAGATTTGCAGAGTTTCTTTAAAAGGAAAATATATGTTACGGTATATTTTTAAATGATTAAAGAAATATGTAATATTTGACACTCCCGCGCATGCGCACAATGGCCTTTCTCAACAAGGAAAATGGCGATTCCGGTCGCGTCTAACTGAGATCTTTGTTTATGAGAATTAAAAAAGGGTCTCCAATAATGTTAATTATGTTTTTACAATATGCATTGAATTAGAATTATATTAAATAAACCACGAATTGAAGTACTTAAACTGCAGGTTGAGCGTGTATACTGGTTAGATAGCTTAATATTGAAGCGGCCCATAGTTGTCTGGATGGTCAACGGGATAAGGTTACTGCCTAGAAATATGTATTATGCATGATCGAGAGGGTTCGATTCCCACCTCGGATATGTTTTTTTATTTTCGTTTTCTGCCTTCCTACGATTGGTATTACATTTTAAAAACATATTTCACTTTTATCATTCCCGTCAAGTAACGAATTCATTGTTGCCATCCTTTGCATGGTCGAGAGGGTTCGATTCCCACCTCGGATACGTTCTTTTATTTTCATTTTCTTCCTACCTACGGTTGGTATTACATTGTAGAGACATATTTCACTTTTTTCATTCCCGTAAACTAACGAATTCTCTGTTGCCATCCTTTGCATGGTCGAGAGGGTTCGATTCCCACCTCGGATACGTTCTTTTATTTTCATTTTCTTCCTTCCTACGATTGGTATTATATTGTAGAGACATATTACACTTTTTTCATTCCCGTAAAGTAACGAATTCTCTGTTGCCATCCTTTGCATGGTCGAGAGGGTTCGATTCCCATCTCGGATATGTTTTTTTTTTGTTTTCTTCCTTCCTACGATTGGTATTACATTGTAGAAATGTATTTCACTTTTATCATTCCCGTAAAGTAACGAATTCTCTGTTGCCATCTATATATTTAAAACACTAAGCTGTTTTTTGTACACACGAGATTGTGAAAACGACTTAACCGATTGGCTTCGTAAGACATTCTAACGAAAGCTCTTGGCATGCAGATTTGCAGAGTTTCTTTAAAAGGAAAATATATATTACGGTATATTTTTAAATGATTAAAGAAATATGTAATATTTGACACTCCCGCGCATGCGCACAATGGCCTTTCTCAACAAGGAAAATGGCGATTCCGGTCGCGTCTAACTGAGATCTTTGTTTATGAGAATTAAAAAAGGGTCTCCAATAATGTTAATTATGTTTTTACAATATGCATTGAATTAGAATTATATTAAATAAACCACGAATTGAAGTACTTAAACTGCAGGTTGAGCGTGTATACTGGTTAGATAGCTTAATATTGAAGCGGCCCATAGTTGTCTGGATGGTCAACGGGATAAGGTTACTGCCTAGAAATATGTATTATGCATGATCGAGAGGGTTCGATTCCCACCTCGGATATGTTTTTTTATTTTCGTTTTCTGCCTTCCTACGATTGGTATTACATTTTAAAAACATATTTCACTTTTATCATTCCCGTCAAGTAACGAATTCATTGTTGCCATCCTTTGCATGGTCGAGAGGGTTCGATTCCCACCTCGGATACGTTCTTTTATTTTCATTTTCTTCCTACCTACGGTTGGTATTACATTGTAGAGACATATTTCACTTTTTTCATTCCCGTAAACTAACGAATTCTCTGTTGCCATCCTTTGCATGGTCGAGAGGGTTCGATTCCCACCTCGGATACGTTCTTTTATTTTCATTTTCTTCCTTCCTACGATTGGTATTATATTGTAGAGACATATTACACTTTTTTCATTCCCGTAAAGTAACGAATTCTCTGTTGCCATCCTTTGCATGGTCGAGAAGGTTCGATTCCCATCTCGGATATGTTTTTTTTTTGTTTTCTTCCTTCCTACGATTGGTATTACATTGTAGAAATGTATTTCACTTTTATCATTCCCGTAAAGTAACGAATTCTCTGTTGCCATCTATCTATATATTTAAAACACTAAGCTGTTTTTTGTACACACGAGATTGTGAAAACGACTTAACCGATTGGCTTCGTAAGACATTCTAACGAAAGCTCTTGGCATGCAGATTTGCAGAGTTTCTTTAAAAGGAAAATATATGTTACGGTATATTTTTAAATGATTAAAGAAATATGTAATATTTGACACTCCCGCGCATGCGCACAATGGCCTTTCTCAACAAGGAAAATGGCGATTCCGGTCGCGTCTAACTGAGATCTTTGTTTATGAGAATTAAAAAAGGGTCTCCAATAATGTTAATTATGTTTTTACAATATGCATTGAATTAGAATTATATTAAATAAACCACGAATTGAAGTACTTAAACTGCAGGTTGAGCGTGTATACTGGTTAGATAGCTTAATATTGAAGCGGCCCATAGTTGTCTGGATGGTCAACGGGATAAGGTTACTGCCTAGAAATATGTATTATGCATGATCGAGAGGGTTCGATTCCCACCTCGGATATGTTTTTTTATTTTCGTTTTCTGCCTTCCTACGATTGGTATTACATTTTAAAAACATATTTCACTCTTATCATTCCCGTCAAGTAACGAATTCATTGTTGCCATCCTTTGCATGGTCGAGAGGGTTCGATTCCCACCTCGGATACGTTCTTTTATTTTCATTTTCTTCCTACCTACGGTTGGTATTACATTGTAGAGACATATTTCACTTTTTTCATTCCCGTAAACTAACGAATTCTCTGTTGCCATCCTTTGCATGGTCGAGAGGGTTCGATTCCCACCTCGGATACGTTCTTTTATTTTCATTTTCTTCCTTCCTACGATTGGTATTATATTGTAGAGACATATTACACTTTTTTCATTCCCGTAAAGTAACGAATTCTCTGTTGCCATCCTTTGCATGGTCGAGAAGGTTCGATTCACATCTCGGATATGTTTTTTTTTTGTTTTCTTCCTTCCTACGATTGGTATTACATTGTAGAAATGTATTTCACTTTTATCATTCCCGTAAAGTAACGAATTCTCTGTTGCCATCTATATATTTAAAACACTAAGCTGTTTTTTGTACACACGAGATTGTGAAAACGACTTAACCGATTGGCTTCGTAAGACATTCTAACGAAAGCTCTTGGCATGCAGATTTGCAGAGTTTCTTTAAAAGGAAAATATATGTTACGGTATATTTTTAAATGATTAAAGAAATATGTAATATTTGACACTCCCGCGCATGCGCACAATGGCCTTTCTCAACAAGGAAAATGGCGATTCCGGTCGCGTCTAACTGAGATCTTTGTTTATGAGAATTAAAAAAGGGTCTCCAATAATGTTAATTATGTTTTTACAATATGCATTGAATTAGAATTATATTAAATAAACCACGAATTGAAGTACTTAAACTGCAGGTTGAGCGTGTATACTGGTTAGATAGCTTAATATTGAAGCGGCCCATAGTTGTCTGGATGGTCAAGGGGATAAGGTTACTGCCTAGAAATATGTATTATGCATGATCGAGAGGGTTCGATTCCCACCTCGGATATGTTTTTTTATTTTCGTTTTCTGCCTTCCTACGATTGGTATTACATTTTAAAAACATATTTCACTTTTATCATTCCCGTCAAGTAACGAATTCATTGTTGCCATCCTTTGCATGGTCGAGAGGGTTCGATTCCCACCTCGGATACGTTCTTTTATTTTCATTTTCTTCCTACCTACGGTTGGTATTACATTGTAGAGACATATTTCACTTTTTTCATTCCCGTAAACTAACGAATTCTCTGTTGCCATCCTTTGCATGGTCGAGAGGGTTCGATTCCCACCTCGGATACGTTCTTTTATTTTCATTTTCTTCCTTCCTACGATTGGTATTATATTGTAGAGACATATTACACTTTTTTCATTCCCGTAAAGTAACGAATTCTCTGTTGCCATCCTTTGCATGGTCGAGAGGGTTCGATTCCCATCTCGGATATGTTTTTTTTTGTTTTCTTCCTTCCTACGATTGGTATTACATTGTAGAAATGTATTTCACTTTTATCATTCCCGTAAAGTAACGAATTCTCTGTTGCCATCTATATATTTAAAACACTAAGCTGTTTTTTGTACACACGAGATTGTGAAAACGACTTAACCGATTGGCTTCGTAAGACATTCTAACGAAAGCTCTTGGCATGCAGATTTTCAGAGTTTCTTTAAAAGGAATATATATGTTACGGTATATTTTTAAATGATTAAAGAAATATGTAATATTTGACACTCCCGCGCATGCGCACAATGGCCTTTCTCAACAAGGAAAATGGCGATTCCGGTCGCGTCTAACTGAGATCTTTGTTTATGAGAATTAAAAAAGGGTCTCCAATAATGTTAATTATGTTTTTACAATATGCATTGAATTAGAATTATATTAAATAAACCACGAATTGAAGTACTTAAACTGCAGGTTGAGCGTGTATACTGGTTAGATAGCTTAATATTGAAGCGGCCCATAGTTGTCTGGATGGTCAAGGGGATAAGGTTACTGCCTAGAAATATGTATTATGCATGATCGAGAGGGTTCGATTCCCACCTCGGATATGTTTTTTTATTTTCGTTTTCTGCCTTCCTACGATTGGTATTACATTTTAAAAACATATTTCACTTTTATCATTCCCGTCAAGTAACGAATTCATTGTTGCCATCCTTTGCATGGTCGAGAGGGTTCGATTCCCACCTCGGATACGTTCTTTTATTTTCATTTTCTTCCTACCTACGGTTGGTATTACATTGTAGAGACATATTTCACTTTTTTCATTCCCGTAAACTAACGAATTCTCTGTTGCCATCCTTTGCATGGTCGAGAGGGTTCGATTCCCACCTCGGATACGTTCTTTTATTTTCATTTTCTTCCTTCCTACGATTGGTATTATATTGTAGAGACATATTACACTTTTTTCATTCCCGTAAAGTAACGAATTCTCTGTTGCCATCCTTTGCATGGTCGAGAAGGTTCGATTCCCATCTCGGATATGTTTTTTTTTGTTTTCTTCCTTCCTACGATTGGTATTACATTGTAGAAATGTATTTCACTTTTATCATTCCCGTAAAGTAACGAATTCTCTGTTGCCATCTATCTATATATTTAAAACACTAAGCTGTTTTTTGTACACACGAGATTGTGAAAACGACTTAACCGATTGGCTTCGTAAGACATTCTAACGAAAGCTCTTGGCATGCAGATTTGCAGAGTTTCTTTAAAAGGAAAATATATGTTACGGTATATTTTTAAATGATTAAAGAAATATGTAATATTTGACACTCCCGCGCATGCGCACAATGGCCTTTCTCAACAAGGAAAATGGCGATTCCGGTCGCGTCTAACTGAGATCTTTGTTTATGAGAATTAAAAAAGGGTCTCCAATAATGTTAATTATGTTTTTACAATATGCATTGAATTAGAATTATATTAAATAAACCACGAATTGAAGTACTTAAACTGCAGGTTGAGCGTGTATACTGGTTAGATAGCTTAATATTGAAGCGGCCCATAGTTGTCTGGATGGTCAACGGGATAAGGTTACTGCCTAGAAATATGTATTATGCATGATCGAGAGGGTTCGATTCCCACCTCGGATATGTTTTTTTATTTTCGTTTTCTGCCTTCCTACGATTGGTATTACATTTTAAAAACATATTTCACTCTTATCATTCCCGTCAAGTAACGAATTCATTGTTGCCATCCTTTGCATGGTCGAGAGGGTTCGATTCCCACCTCGGATACGTTCTTTTATTTTCATTTTCTTCCTACCTACGGTTGGTATTACATTGTAGAGACATATTTCACTTTTTTCATTCCCGTAAACTAACGAATTCTCTGTTGCCATCCTTTGCATGGTCGAGAGGGTTCGATTCCCACCTCGGATACGTTCTTTTATTTTCATTTTCTTCCTTCCTACGATTGGTATTATATTGTAGAGACATATTACACTTTTTTCATTCCCGTAAAGTAACGAATTCTCTGTTGCCATCCTTTGCATGGTCGAGAAGGTTCGATTCACATCTCGGATATGTTTTTTTTTTGTTTTCTTCCTTCCTACGATTGGTATTACATTGTAGAAATGTATTTCACTTTTATCATTCCCGTAAAGTAACGAATTCTCTGTTGCCATCTATATATTTAAAACACTAAGCTGTTTTTTGTACACACGAGATTGTGAAAACGACTTAACCGATTGGCTTCGTAAGACATTCTAACGAAAGCTCTTGGCATGCAGATTTGCAGAGTTTCTTTAAAAGGAAAATATATGTTACGGTATATTTTTAAATGATTAAAGAAATATGTAATATTTGACACTCCCGCGCATGCGCACAATGGCCTTTCTCAACAAGGAAAATGGCGATTCCGGTCGCGTCTAACTGAGATCTTTGTTTATGAGAATTAAAAAAGGGTCTCCAATAATGTTAATTATGTTTTTACAATATGCATTGAATTAGAATTATATTAAATAAACCACGAATTGAAGTACTTAAACTGCAGGTTGAGCGTGTATACTGGTTAGATAGCTTAATATTGAAGCGGCCCATAGTTGTCTGGATGGTCAAGGGGATAAGGTTACTGCCTAGAAATATGTATTATGCATGATCGAGAGGGTTCGATTCCCACCTCGGATATGTTTTTTTATTTTCGTTTTCTGCCTTCCTACGATTGGTATTACATTTTAAAAACATATTTCACTTTTATCATTCCCGTCAAGTAACGAATTCATTGTTGCCATCCTTTGCATGGTCGAGAGGGTTCGATTCCCACCTCGGATACGTTCTTTTATTTTCATTTTCTTCCTACCTACGGTTGGTATTACATTGTAGAGACATATTTCACTTTTTTCATTCCCGTAAACTAACGAATTCTCTGTTGCCATCCTTTGCATGGTCGAGAGGGTTCGATTCCCACCTCGGATACGTTCTTTTATTTTCATTTTCTTCCTTCCTACGATTGGTATTATATTGTAGAGACATATTACACTTTTTTCATTCCCGTAAAGTAACGAATTCTCTGTTGCCATCCTTTGCATGGTCGAGAGGGTTCGATTCCCATCTCGGATATGTTTTTTTTTGTTTTCTTCCTTCCTACGATTGGTATTACATTGTAGAAATGTATTTCACTTTTATCATTCCCGTAAAGTAACGAATTCTCTGTTGCCATCTATATATTTAAAACACTAAGCTGTTTTTTGTACACACGAGATTGTGAAAACGACTTAACCGATTGGCTTCGTAAGACATTCTAACGAAAGCTCTTGGCATGCAGATTTTCAGAGTTTCTTTAAAAGGAATATATATGTTACGGTATATTTTTAAATGATTAAAGAAATATGTAATATTTGACACTCCCGCGCATGCGCACAATGGCCTTTCTCAACAAGGAAAATGGCGATTCCGGTCGCGTCTAACTGAGATCTTTGTTTATGAGAATTAAAAAAGGGTCTCCAATAATGTTAATTATGTTTTTACAATATGCATTGAATTAGAATTATATTAAATAAACCACGAATTGAGGTACTTAAACTGCAGGTTGAGCGTGTATACTGGTTAGATAGCTTAATATTGAAGCGGCCCATAGTTGTCTGGATGGTCAAGGGGATAAGGTTACTGCCTAGAAATATGTATTATGCATGATCGAGAGGGTTCGATTCCCACCTCGGATATGTTTTTTTATTTTCGTTTTCTGCCTTCCTACGATTGGTATTACATTTTAAAAACATATTTCACTTTTATCATTCCCGTCAAGTAACGAATTCATTGTTGCCATCCTTTGCATGGTCGAGAGGGTTCGATTCCCACCTCGGATACGTTCTTTTATTTTCATTTTCTTCCTACCTACGGTTGGTATTACATTGTAGAGACATATTTCACTTTTTTCATTCCCGTAAACTAACGAATTCTCTGTTGCCATCCTTTGCATGGTCGAGAGGGTTCGATTCCCACCTCGGATACGTTCTTTTATTTTCATTTTCTACCTTCCTACGATTGGTATTATATTGTAGAGACATATTACACTTTTTTCATTCCCGTAAAGTAACGAATTCTCTGTTGCCATCCTTTGCATGGTCGAGAAGGTTCGATTCCCATCTCGGATATGTTTTTTTTTGTTTTCTTCCTTCCTACGATTGGTATTACATTGTAGAAATGTATTTCACTTTTATCATTCCCGTAAAGTAACGAATTCTCTGTTGCCATATATATATTTAAAACACTAAGGTATTTTTTGTACACACGAGATTTTGAAAACGACTTAACCGATTGGCTTCGTATGGCATTCTAACGAAAGCTCTTGGCATGCAGATTTGCAGTGTGTCTTTAAAAGGAAAATACTGTTTATGTTACGGTATATTTTTATATGTTTAAAGAAAAATGTATAATATGTGGCTATTGCGCGTTGCCACAATGGCGTTTCTTCATGAGAGAAATGGCGGATAAACGATCCACCGTATCGTAGTGTGATCTTTGTTTATGAGAATTGAAAAGGGAAATATCGCTTATGTTGTATCCCGATATATACTGGAATAGAATCATGAAATAAGGGACATATTGATGAACTATAACTGGCAGTTGAGTGCGTTTGTTGTTTACGTCACTTAATATTGCACTCTAATTTCGTTGTCTGGGTGGCTCAGCGGCTAACATTGTGGACAACGAAATTGATTATGCATCGTCGGAGGAGTTTGATTCCCACCTCAGACATGTAATTTTATTTCCCAATTATTCTGTCTTGCAATTGGTATTACATTGTCTAAACATATGTTACGTTTATTATTCCCGTAAGGTAAGGAATTCTCCATTATTTACGTTGCCAGATACTTTTAAATTATTAAATAAAAATCGGCACAATCGCTTCGCCTTGAGAGAAAATTGTCGAACATAATCCATTTGATGGACTCAGACATCGTGGTCACTCAGCGCCGTCTACTTTGTTGTGTGAGTGTAAACCTTTCTCTGATAACCTGTGTTAATGTGATGGCTGTATTGATGTGTGCAATTGTAATTAGTATGGGGAATGGAGAGTTGACGACTGAGGCTTTAAGTTAGGAACTATCCCGGTATTTGCCTGGAGTGGAAGTGGGAAACCATGGAAAACCACATCCAAGATTGTTGAGATGGGAATCAAATTTTGCTCTTCTTAGGTTTGCCTCAAGAGTGCGCCCCGTTCCTGCCCTCAGACCAGAATTAAATTTCTTGGCAGAGCAGGGATCGAACCTGGAATCTGGGGCGATAGCTCAGAATGTAGCCTTAAGACTGGGCTTCCCTGTGTTAATACGATCTTTGAAAAACACTGAACATATAATTCTAAAACTCCCTCCATTACGGTGGCTGGCGAAGTGAGTCCATGCTCATTCCAGTAGAGGGGGGCGTGGTGGCTCAGCGGCTCAGCTGTATGCCTCTCACCAAGGTGGTCCGGGTTCGATTCCCGGTCAATGCATGTGAGATTTTCGAAGTGAAATGCCATGTCCCGTGGTTCGGATTCCACGTAAAAAGGAGGTCCCGTGGCTTATGATCTCAAGATTAACGGTCACGTTAAACTACAAGCTTCCTTCCTTCATTCCAGTAGTGGCGAAGTGATTCTATGCTCCCTTGCATAATTTACTGTCATGGAAATGCAAAGTATTGTACCTTCAACAGGTGATGGAAATTGATTATTTAGAGCAGTTTCATTCTGTTTATTTCAAAATGAAGTTCGTCATCCTGAGTTGCGTTTGCAAGCAAATTGCAAAAATTGCAAGGATTTTATTATTGGCGATCAGTCTCATCGCATTCTCATCAGCAACCAACTTGAGAATGGAAGTCTCTGAACTTAGTTGTATAAGTGAATATTATTGTTTATTGATTATTTTTTTAGAGTACATAACAATGAGTATAACCACGCAGTTGATTTTGGCAATGGAAGTAAGTTATTCTTTGCTATTTAATATTTGGCTGCTGCGTTGATGCAGGCCACTATAGTATTATTTAATATGACGTTAATTTGGGGAGAAATGCTGCTATAAATAAAAAAAAAATACGAAGCCACTTTTAAACTCCAATATGAATACGGCTTTTCAGATACAATTCCAGATACTATACCGTTACAGTGTAGGGTCCTTGACGAACAAATGTAAACATTGTTCTGCACTGTATTTCTCTTGAGAGAAATCTACACTTGGTTACTTTGACCTTTGCTGTTGTAGTGGTAAAATTAATCTGACTAAATATAAAATATTTGACATGCTGCAACAATTATTTTTCACTGGAGATGATATCTCAAGGAATTTCAGAGAGACTAATCGGCAGTACAATGCTATGTCCTTCGTTTCATTTGGTGCCAATGTTACTGTGCCACACCCATACGGTCCACATTGTTTTAAGATGTATGGAGGTGCACATCATCGCATTTCTTCGTTATATTCCAAAATTATATGTGACGGTTTGCGGCCAGTTTTATTAGACTCCTCAGAGTTCTTGAATTCCTTGGAACTAAATGACTTGCCTCCACATATTCCAAACGCTTGAACCGTTATGCTGCTTAGAAATCTGAACGTTTCCCAAGGGCTCCTAAATGCAACTATATTGCTTGGATTTGGAAATAATAAGTGCAGTTAAAATTAGGCAGAGAGGTCTAATCCTTCTACTTGATTTAACAGCATCCGATAAAACACTATCATTTTGTTTTAAGAGGCAATATTTTCCAATTTATTTGGCATACTCTGTCACAATCAATGAAGCTCAAGGGAAAACTCTGGAACGTATAGGTCTCAATTTGCCTCATCAATTTTTCAGTCATGGCCAGCAGTATTTTGCAATGTTGAGAGTGCAATCTTTTGACGCCCTTATAGTTTCAATAGAGCCAAAAAATAATCGTACAAAGAATATACAGTAGGCCTACATAAGAAAATTCTTCAGTAAATATTTTTCTATTGACCGTCATTTTTGACGGGTTTCAACTAGTTATTAATAATAATATTTATATATTCATTGTATGGATTTTAGTGCCAGGAGTGTCCGAGGACATGTTCGGCTCGCCTGAGTCTGTAGCTGCTTCCAGCGGACACCCTTAGGGTGAGCTACAAGTTCCGTTCAATTTCAAGTAGTTCCAACTTTCGCCACCAGATATCAATGACACCTAGTGGTGAACGTAGGAACTTTGATAGAGCGTTCCGACGAAATCTAACCTAACAATTTAGCTTCACACAAGTTAAGTCTGTGGAGGGATCTTTTACATGCCATAAATCAATGACATGGGACCGCCGGCTTTATTTCCCCTCTGGAGGAAGGCATACTGAAGGATTTTTAACGCTCTTAAAAAATCCGACGACTTCGGCCGGGTTTGAACCCGCTATCTTGGCACAGCAGTTCAGCACGCTACCAACTACGCCACCGAAGCCGCTATAATAATAATAATAATAATAATAATAATAATAATAATAATAACGCAAGTATGAAAAAGAACAAATGGACAAAATTGAACAAAACTTTCACAGAAATGAGACCCGTGAATACTACAGGGATTTTAAAAAGAAGATACAAGGATACAAGGCACCTTCCCTTTGTTTTCTAAGAAAAGATGGAACTCTAGCAACATCCAACGAGGAAAACTGCGAAATTTTAGCCGGGTATTTTAACGACCTCCTAAATTGTGAAAAGCCATCCAACCCCATCAGAACAAACAAACAAATGAACCACAATTTGCCATCTTCTCCACCAAATCGCGATGAAATAAAACGCCACATAAAGATGTTGAGAAATAACAAGGCTCCTGGTGAAGACTCCATGATTGCAGAACTGTGGAAACATGCCCCAGAAGAAGCTTTGACATCCTACACCAAACCATTGTAGATATATGGGAGACAGAACAACTCCCAGAGGACTGGAAGATAGCTTTGATCCATCCTTTACACAAGAAAGGAAATATAAGAGATGTGAACAACTACCGTGGTATTTCTCTTCTGTCAGTAGCTTACAAGATCCTGTCACTTTCCATCCTTGAAAGACTGGAACAGCAAGTTGAACACAAACTCGGAGAATACCAAGGGGTTTTTAGGAAAGGCCGATCGACTGCAGAACAAATCTTTAACCTAAAAACCATAATTAGGTACTATGTGTTGAGAGGTCGAACGTATGTATCGACATTTGTAGACTTTAAGAAAGCGTACGACTGCATCGACCGTGATGTGTTGATTAACATACTTGCAGAAATGGGAGTCGATATGAAACTGCTGGCGATAATAAGGGCAACCCTAATTAATACCACATCCAAAGTCAAATTCCAAGGATGTATCTCTGAACCCTTTGAAATCAAGACAGGTGTTCGACAGGGAGATAGCCTGTCACCTCTGTTGTTCAACTGCGTGCTTGAAAGGGTAATACAGAATTGGCGACAGAAGTTAAAAGAAGGAGGCCTTTACAAACCTTTAAGGATCGGGACGAAGAAAAACGGAGTGGAAATAGATTGCTTAGCATTCGCTGATGATATAGCCCTGATGACAGAAGATTTCGAAAGTGCAACAGAACAGGTCAATATATTGAAGGAAGTAGCAGAACAAACAGGATTACAAATTTCCTTTCAAAAGACAGAAGTAATGTCGAACATCAAGGATGATACAGCACAACTAAACACCAAATATGGAACGATAAACCGTGTTAATAAATTTAAATATCTTGGGGAATGGATCCAGCAAAATGGCCTTGACAAGGAAGCCATAGAAGCAAGAATCAAGAAAATGGAAGTCGCTTTTCAAACCACCCGCAACATATATAACAAAAAGTGATTTTCTATGAACACAAAAATTCGTCACTACAACACTGTCATCAAACCAGTACCGCTATATGCATCTGAATGCCTTATCCTATCCGAGAAATGTTTGCTCGCGAAGTTAGAGAGAAAAGAAAGAAAGATCCTACACATCATACTTGGCCCAGTCTACAAAAATGGCATCTACATCAGAAAATCCAGGCAAGAAATTTACTCGAGGATAGAGAAGATCACAGACACAATGCAAAAACGCAGAGTTTGCTTATACGGTCATATGCGACGGATGATCGATTCCCGATGAACGAAACGTATCTTCAGTATATTCGACTCAAAACCAAAAACGACAATGCCATGGTATGTTAACGTCCAGAAAGATCTGAAAGAAATGGGGATACGAGCAGAAGATGCACAAGACCGAAATCTTTATAGAGCAGCCATCAAGACGTTTGGGACTTTCCGGGACGAAAAACGGACAACTGGTGCGAAATGGACAGAGGAACGTCGTGCTAAACACAGTGAGCTCATGAAGGCAATGTGGATCAAGCGAAAAATGAACAAATGCCAGAATGTAAAACAAGATGTTCAGTAAAGAACATATAGCCTACTTTCTCCTAAATGCATGGGTATTGTTATAATTCTTTGTCCTTTTCAAGGAGTATGATTGAATGTTGGTTGTAGGAGCTTGTTGAAATACAACGTGCTATAGGGATATTAAACATGAATATGAGGTGCCCTTTGCTAGTGCTACCTCTGTACCAAATTTCGTTCAATTCGGTTTCACCGTGTTTGAATTGATAGGGGGAATCGATTTGCACACATACTTGGCCACCATCTGCAAACTATTGGGCTGATGTTCTTGCAGTTTGGTCAGAATATGTTTCCCACATAAAGATATGGTGTTGCAAAATTAGGTAGAGACTAGATTATTAGGTTGGTCGTAATTACATTTTAGCTTTTAACATTTGGGTGGCCGCGATTACGTTTCCATCAAGATAGCGGTGATATAAAACATGACACTGAGGTGCCCTTTGCTAGTGCTACCTCTATACCAAATTTCGTTCCATTTGGTTTCAGCGTGTTTGAATTAATAGGGGGAATCGATTCTGACACAAAGATGGCCGCCATCCGCAAACTATTAGGCGAATGACCTATTAGATTGGTCAAAGGATGCTCCCTCCATAAAGGTATGTAGTTGAAAAATTTGGTAGAGATCGGATGATTAGGTTAATCGTAATTTGATTTAAGCTTTGAACATTCGTGTGGCCGCCATTACGTTTCAGTCAAGATGACGGCGATATAAAACATGACACTGAGGTGCCCTTTGCTAGTACTACCTCTGTACCAAATTTCGTTCCATTCGGTTCCACCGTGTTCGAATTAATAGGGGGAATCAATTTTGACATAAAGATGGCCTCCATCCGCAAACTATTAGGTGAATGACCTATTAGATTGGTCAAAGGATGCTCCCTCCATAAAGGTATGTAGTTGCAAAATTTGGTAGAGATCGGATGATTAGGTTAATCGTAATTTGATTTAAGCTTTGAACATTCGTGTGGCCGCCATTACGTTTCAGTCAAGATGGCGGCGATATAAAACATGACACTGAGGTGCCCTTTGCTAGTGCTACCTCTGTACCAAATTTCGTTCCATTCGGTTCCACCGTGTTCGAATTAATAGGGGGAATCAATTTTGACATAAAGATGGCCGCCATCCGCAAAATATCAGGTGAATGACCTATTAGATTGGTCAAAGGATGCTCCCTCCATAAAGGTATGTAGTTGCAAAATTTGGTAGAGATCGGATGATTAGGTTAATCGTAATTTGATTTAAGCTTTGAACATTTGTGTGGCCGCCATTACGTTTCCGTCAAGATGGCGGCGATATAAAACATGACACTGAGGTGCCTTTTGTTAGTACTACCTCTGTACCAAATTTCGTTCCATTCGGTTGCACCGTGTTCGAATTAATAGGGGGAATCGATTTTCACACAAAGATGGCCGCCATCCGCAAACTATTACGCTGATGACCTATTGGTTTGGTCAAAGGATGCTCCCCCCATAAAGGTATGTCATTGCAAAATTTGGTAGAGATCGGATGATTAGGTTAGTCGTAATTTGATTTAAGCTTTGAACATTTGTGTGGCCGCCATTACGTTTCCGTCAAGATGGCGGCGATATAAAACATGACACTGAGGTGTCCTTTGCTAGTGCTACCTTTGTACCAAATTTCGTTCAATTCGCATTCACCGTGTTCGAATTGATAGGGGGGACAGACATTCAGAGTACACACACTCACACACACACACACACACAGACACACACACACACAGACTCACACACACACATACACACACACAGACAGACACACTTTTTTCGCCCTGTGTTGATCTCATAAGTCTACTTTCATTTTTTGCAAAAATCGAAAGTAGGCTAAAAATGAGGCTTATCGTGGTCCCTAGTTGGCCGATTAGCGAAATTGAAAGAATGAATGAATAATATATTGTTCGGCTTGACATTGAGGCGTCCAAAGCCGAACTTTTAGTTTTGGTAGTGATTTTATTTATTTACTGTCATTTGAATTGTTGGAGAGGATTTATTTGAGAATAGTTGCGCTTTACATCTTATGGTTCGGTGAGTCTGTGATTTTATTAATTGCAGGGGCTGATGACCAGCACTTGCTCACCGATGATGTCAGATGTTCTAGTTTTACACTCTCTCACCAGGGTCGCTGTTTGTTACGTTTCTATGTGTATTATTTGGGATGTATGTACTGTTTTGATGGTGCTGCTCTGTGATTGGCTGTTAATGTTTTGCTGGATCTTGGGGTTTTCTGATAACAAAAAATTGTTACTAGTCAGCAGGACAAACTTATAGTAGGCTATCGAGCTGTTTAGTGGTTGTAATTAATGTGGTATCACGAGAACATATTTGTGCGGAGCTGTTTCTTCCCACGATCTTCTTCATTACCGAGTAGATTTAGAGTAAATATTCTGTAATTGTTGTCTAACCGTAGTGCGGCAATTTCTTGCGCTTATTAGCGTAAGTGGCGTGGTGTGACCTCTCACGTTACGGTAATGAGAAATGGCACAGATCACAGGACTTCCGCTTACGGCAGGCGTTTTTACTCTAGAACTGGGGGAATGACGGAATCATCTAATATAATCACCCTGGTAAAATTATCTGGGACATAATGATGATGATGATAATAATAATAAATAAATAAATAATAATAATACTTTCTTACTTACTTATTCTTTCACACTCTTTCTCAAGTCTTTCTCAAGTCCACCTCTACGTCATCCTGCCACGTAATCTTGGTCGTATCACTGACTGACTACACTCTGGTTTTGTAGCTAAATAATATCAATAAAAATAGATTATTATTAATATTATGAACAATTAGGAAAATACGTTTACGTTTCTATGGACATATGGTTAGAATGGAACCAACAAGATTAAATAAACAAATTTTTAATAAAATATATAATCTGAAGAGCCAAGGGGGTTACACCAAGCAGATGAAGGAAGAACTCCGGAGGCTAGATATTACAGATGACGACTGTCGAGACAGAACACAGTTCAGGCAAATTCTTTCCAACATAAAGGTTCTTGTGTGAGAAAAGAAGGTACGCAGGGGAGGAAGGTGGACAGCAGAGAGAAAGGCGCAACACTCTGAAAGAATGAAGGAAGTGTGGAGGAAGAGAAAGGAAGAAAGAACTATGAGAAGGAAATGAAATGATATTTGCGTGGTCCTTAGTTTTGGCCGGTTCGCATAATGCAATGTAATGTAATTCATATTATGAAAATAATAAATGTACGAAAATACCATTGAGGTCAAAAGAAAACAACAGTAAAGATAATCAAAGATGGTTTCAGCACAAGTCAATGCCTGACTAAGCTGGAGTCCCTTGGACGTCAAGTAATGAGCCCTTGGGGAAGTGAGCCTATAGCAATTAAAAGCACTTGATCTCTATATAACGGTATCTCTGAATAACATTCAGAGAATCTTATAAATAACGCAACTTCTCTTTTCTCCTTGACTTCCGCCTTGATCAACTACGAAACTGTCAGAGATTCTGATCTGTTGCCTGTTAGATGAACCTTGACGTCAACTTTGTGTCGGTCGGTCGCTGGGATTCGGAACACTGTTTTATCTTACTACTCTTCCTGCTCTTGTGTGAGAAAGCCTTGCTTTGCTATGTTACTACAGTACTTCTTCTTCTTCTTCAAGTGCCCCGTCCTCCAAGAACATTGGCGATCAGTAGCATGATCTGCTGTTTGTCCATAGCTATTCTAAACAGTGTCACTGTATTAAGTCCGAACCACTGGACCCCTAATGCCATCAATCTTCCCTTGGATAATTAATTGCAAGAGGTGGTATTTGTTGTTGCGCATGAAATGACCAAAGTATTCTAGTTTTCTCCTTTTGAAGATACTGAGAATTTCCAAGTCTTTGTTCCTACGCCGCAGTACTTCCACATTTGTGACTTTAGCTGACCATGATATCCGTAAAATCCTGCGATACGTCTACATTTCAAATGCTATCAGTTTCTTACTTAAAAGTACTGTACATCTAAATCCAGTCAATTTCAAGTTCTCAAGACTACTCAGAATATACGTAGGACAATAAAAGGTTTAATATTGCCATTTCTTATTTGGACCACCTCGTGTTGTTGTGGCTAGCATTCTTGGCTGTCGGGTTGGATACCCGGTTCTGCCAAGAAATGTAATTCTATTCTGAGGGCTGGAACGGAGTACACTAAGAAGAGGTGGGATCGAATCCCATTATGGATGAGGTGGGATTGAATCCCACCTCAGCCATTATGCATGTGGTTTTTCGTTGTTTTCCCCACTTCTACTCCAGGAAAATGTTGGGATGGTTTCTAACTAAAGGCCACGGCCGTTCCCTTCCTAATCCTCGCCTGAATTACAAATACAGTAGAGTCTCGCAAACTCGGAACTCGGTAACCCGGCATTTCGGATTTCTCGGCCACTCTGACACGAGAAAAAAATCGTGATTTTTGTTTGTTTTTGTGTTTCCGCACTGAGCGTTATTATGTTTTCTTTCGTCTTCTCCATCAATGGAATTATCGACAGTTAAATACGACGCGAAACAAGTTGACCTACGGTACATAGTAAGACGACCTAATAAATACAGGTAGTTTGTAAATGCACAAACTGTTGGCAGTAAGAAGTAAACAAACGGTTCTCGTGCAGAGCGTTGTATTTATTTGATTGCGCATTCTCCGCAATTCTGTTTCTTCGCCGTCTTCGTGACGAGGCTTCAAGAAACAGGTTTCAAACCGAAAAGCAAAAGAACATTACTTACTTTTTTGCAAAAAAGTAAATGGTAATTTTCATTAAGTGAAAAAACTATTTGCCTACGGGAATTGTTTTGTACTTATACTGTACAGTGCACATATTATAAAAGTAATTTGTAGGCCTAATTTTTCTAAGTTCTCTTTTATAATTTACAGTAATTGTTTTCCTTGATTTTTATGCAGTACAGTACTGAACTATATATTCAAGTACTGTAATTGTACTGGCTTAATCATTTTAAAAAACTTGTGTTTTTGTTAAAAACAAATAAATATACTGCATTGCATTACTTTTAAACCAAAACAAACAGCTTATTTCGTCTTTTTAACACATTTCCCGATAACCCGGCATTTTCGCGAACTCGGCCACCCTTCGGTCCACATTAGGCCGAGTTTGCGAGACTTTACTGTACACACACTAATACAGCCATCATAACAACACAGGTTTTCAGACAAAAATTCCACACTCACCCAACTACACGGGGCTGATGACCAAGATGTTCCATGCTCCTAAATTGAATTAACAACAATTGAAGAGAGTTGTTCACAGCTGCACTCAGGACACCAACAATATCAAAGCCTGCTAGGTGGTAAAGTATTTTCTGGTACCACTGTGTTCATATGACGGCGTATTTAACCTTTCGAGGCCGAATACTATTTTAAGAAAGAAATCAATGCTGGTCGGATTAAATTGATAGGTCAGCGCAGTTGCCATTTACATCTAGGATGGTTCATCGCTACACTGAATAAAGGTAAAACTGGATGATATTAAATCATGAGAGTTTTGTTTCACACATACAGCTCTGTGTGGTTAAGGATATTACTGGCAGTGGGGCTACTTGTAAAGGTATATCTTCATGCGAGGGATTATGTTAGTATATCTAAATATCTTTACGTTTACAGTTTTACGATCTTGCTTATCATGTATACGACAAACACACAAAATATTCCATCTTAACTCACCTCAAGTGCGGAGAGAACTCTATTTGTTGTAAAGAACTTGTTGTTTGTTGTTGATTCTTTAAGGGCTTTGCGACATCGTGGTCACGTAGCCGCGTGTGCTTGGGTGTGTCTTGATTTATCTGATAACCTGTGTCACTGTGATGTCTGTACTAATGTGTGTATTTGTAATTCGGATGAGGAATGGGAAGAAGGTGACCATGGCCGTGGCCCAGCATTTGCCTGGAGTAGAAGTGCGAAACCACGGAAAACCAGTTCCATGATGGATGAAGTAGGAATCGATTCCGCCTTTTCTCAGTTTTGCCTCACGAGGCTGAGTTTACCTGTTCCAGCCCTGAGACCAGAATCAAATATCTTGGCAGAGCCGGGAATCGAACCCAGGCCTATGTGGTGACAGGCAAGAATGCTAGTCACTACGCAGCGAAATGAACTGTAAAGAATATAGGGAAAGACATAGACTATAGTACGATACTGTTTTATTCCAGACTGGCTGCGTTGCACAGCGGTAACTTTCGCACCTGCTGATCCCAAGGCTGCAGATCGAATCCAGGCGCAGTCAGTTGGCATTTGAGGGTGTGCAAATGCGAGGGAACCGTGTCAATAGATTTACTGGCACGTGGTTAATTTCCGGCACCCTGGCGCCTGTTAAAGCCACAGTAGTAAAAAGGGTCGTAAAACCAATAACATTTATTATTATTATTATTATTATTATTATTATTATTAGGGTCTAGTCTATTATTTTATTATTATTGTTATTATTATTATTGTTATTATTAAATCATTTTTGCCCTTATGGAGAGTGCTTGAACTTAAATATCACATGATGACACAATTTTCACTTCTCTTCCTTCTTCTTCTTCTCTTCTCTTTCCGTTGTTCTGTCCACAATGTTCTTGTCTTCATCTTTTCACTTCATTCTTAATTTTGTTTCTGAATTCTCCTCTGTTTCCAATCATTTGCCTGTCTTAAGTCTTCCTCTATTTCATGATGCCAACATTTATTACTATTGTTATTACTACTATTTCATTCCAAGGATGATCGCAAAATTAACGGTTACGTAAAACTGCAAGCTTCCGTCCTTTTATTTTACCCCATTCCTGATGCTAATAATTAATTAAAGTCACACACATTGCTATATTCACCACAGAAACACAGGTTATCATACGAATCAAACACACACCATAGCACACAGGGATGATGACCAATATGTCCCAAGCCCCTGATATGAAATAACAACAACAAATATCTGGAAACAAATGCATTTTCGAGTGAATGTTTATAGGACTTCAATTCTTCACTATTCCAGGAATCACATCCCGCATTTTAGGATCACTAATGCTTAAGTTTATTTTTTACTACTTTACCATACATTCATAAATATCTGTCGAGATTTCGCCAGTTTTATGTACTGAACAGAGCGCTTGGGACACAGAATACCTTGTACTCGACCATGGCCTCCTCGAATACCTCACCATGACACTGGCCACGCAGTGAAGTTTAAAATAGGATGTTGTGGAAGTCAGCGCAGGTGCGACGCTATCTTTACCTAATTGATCACACAACTGTTTCTTGAGCTATGAATGGTGGGAGAAACTGTATCGTAATGAAAACTTGTACTATAATGAGCCTCATTATAGTAAAGTTTTCTGACATATAATATTTACATTTCGCCAGGGTCGAACATAAAATTACGGTAATTAATTTGTTCATTTTATAAATGCATTGTAGATGAAAATGTTCGACGGCTCAAAAATATAACTCCGATCTATGGAACTCTAGCAGATGAATAGAGAGCTTTGAAGCCATTTATCAGTGTGGCTTTATTTACAATTGATATTGCAAATTTTTAGTTGGTCAACATGATATAATCCTCCCTACTCGAAATAACAACAATATAGGTCCCTATATTATTCTGCTAAGGTCCCATTCCGGGTTTGTACCGAAAATAAGGTCCTGTTAACACCGACCTACACATATGGGGCACCTACAGGTTCCGCATAACCCCATGTGTGACCGAAAGGCACTCACTTCCTTTAAATGCCTCACAAATAAATACCACAAAAATTGTACATTTACAATGGGAGCACCGTAACCTGGCGAGCCTGCCACTAGAGCGCAGGGCAGTGCGGCGTACTGCTAGGCGAGCCTGCCGCTAGAGCGCAGGGCAGCGCGGCGGCGGCAGCCATCTGGCGGGAGCGCGGCGTACTGCTAGCTGTATGCCGTTTAACAACAATAAATACATTTCTTCAATATTTAAAACTTCGTTCTCTCACATTCTTCCCTATTACCCCATAAACCTACATTCACGTTGCGAAAGCTCGCACGGGCCTACTAGTTCCAATTACTAGGACATGCGCAGATTGTGTTGACCGACTGAAAAGTTGTAATAGCCACTGTATATATTTTTGTAAATGTTATTCTTGTTCCTCTGTAGTCATCCTACCTTCTTGTATCTGCTATTCTTGGCTACAACTAACTGAAACTCTGTTGTGCCATCAGGTGACGTCACCATGAAGATGAGCCCGAAGCAACAGCTGAAGGCGGCGCCTGGCAAGTGGCAGATCCCTACGAGGTTTCGGCCCAGTCCACCACGAGGAATGAGTTCGGGATATTTCGGCTGGTTCCGAGTATGGCGGATGGCAGACCTGCTGCTCCACACCGCATGCTGAGGGAAGCAGTCAGACAACTAGAAACCAACAAGTCGATGGCATACTAAGAATGCCCGTAATATATCCTACCTAATTCGATAACATCCAGTTGAGTTTAGCGTTTGATCGCAGACTTCTTCAATCATGTACAAAGAAATAATTTGTTTTTTAAGGTTAACAGTTAATTAGCAATGCTATGGTTTGAAATTATTATTCTTCTCATAACACTGCATCGACAGTGGTAGGGCCGTACTTACTTGTTTCTGAAGGGTTAGGATACCACCAGAATAAATTATAGATGGGGTATGCCATGTATAATTGCATGGGCACTTGAAGAACAAACCTCGTTCATTTCTTATTATTCTTAAACATTCCTCTGATTCATATTATTAATCTGTCCAGTAAACACAGCATCGCGATGCTTGTCATTTTGAGCTTGTAAAAGAGACAATATTTTCCATCCGTAAGCGTGCGGTGCAAAAATGGGTTCTAACCAAACATAGTTTCCTCTCAGGTAAAAAGAAAAACATTGTTATGTAAAATTTATTTTATATTATCTGTCCTATTATTTTGCTAGTAATATTTGCATTATATTTTTTATTACATCAGAATGCTTATTATAGGAAAGAAATGGCAGCGATATTATGTTCTAACTATGGCCGCCTGATGGTAGAGTTTGGCTCCAGAATCACAGCACATGCGCAGTAACCAGTTTTCGTCACGCCTTGGTTGATAGTGTTGTTTCCAGGACCGGAACATACTGTAACATCTGTGCTTTTAGCTTTGTTCTAATCTTTGTGTCTACAAAATGTCTCATGCCTATTCAGTATTAGTATGCGCAGTCACTCTCAATCCAAGATAGCTTTTTGCTCATGCAGAGTTGAGCTTGGAGCCAATGAAGTATCTATAGGGGTACCAAGTAGAAAAGAATGTTGGAGTCGGGACTCACCGTACGTTGCTGCTGAAGAGCTTCCTCCTCCATACACGACTTCACAAGGTTAAACGACGACAAAGATACCAGTAGCAGTACCTGAAGCACATGCGCAGAAGAAAGGCTAGCAGTGGACCGACAAGAGAGCTGGAAATACTCTCCCCTACTTTGGTCCGCATGCGCATTGACACATTCTTTTCTATGTGGTAACCCTATAGTTTGGATTAGTTCAAAATTAAGCCTTAATAGAAACGTTTTCCCGAAGCCTCCTTGGCTTAGGCGGCAGCCGACCTCTCACCGCTGGGTCCGTGGTTCAAATCCCGGTCACTCCATGTGAGATCTGTGCTGGACAAAACGGAGGCAGTCAGGTTTTTCTCCGGGTACTCCAGTTTTCCCTGTCAAAATGTAATTCCAGCAACATTCTCCACTATCATTTCATTTGATCTGTCATTCATTTAAACATTGCCCCAGAGGAGTGCGTCAGGCCTCGGCAGCCGGCACAGTTCCTATCCTCGCCGCTAGATGGGGGCTTCATTCATTCCATTCCTGACCCGGTCGGAGACTAGAAGCAGGCTGTGGATTTTCCTTTTTCAGAAACGTTTTCCCAGTTATGCTCTTTCCTTCGTGCTGCGCAAAACACGCACGTCTGTTTCTACCTTGAACTACTATACTACCTCTGATGAAAACGAGGGCTACATTTTAAAGTTCTGTTTACTAAGTTAATTGTTTTTTTCTTTCTTGATGAGGTGAATGTTTTCAGTTGCAGCACACATTTCTCGTTCTCGCTCTCTAAGCTGACTTCCTAATATATACTGGATCACAATCCCGCACCGCCGGTAGCGGAGTCAAACTCTAGTTTGTACGCGGGTATCGTTTAACATGTAAGCCTATACGAGATTCTGCTCGTCCGTGAATCAGCAAATAGAAACCTATAAAGCGGCCATTTTCTAGATCATACTGTCAAACATGTCTTGTTGTTTCTTCTGAAAAGAAAGCACTGCAATAATGTATATAAACCAAGCTGCTGGGTACCGGTACGTATTTTTTCACTCCCGCCGTGATGGAGCACGGCCCTGCCTCTAGGTATATCACTCCTTCCTGTTATTCTTTCTTCCTCACATTATTGGCGGGAGGAATACCAACGTGTACCTTGTTTCCGTCATACAATATCAAACTAACTTGTGATAGACTTCTTGTAATATATTGTTGTAGTCTACATTGAATATTGTACAGGATTTGTAGCCTTACTTTTTAGCTTTTTTCATATATATTTAGAATGTTTATATAGCAATTTAAACTGCTAATTGTTATTGTACCATTAAGTATTACTGGTATGTAATGTTCTTGAAATAATAAAACAAGAAAATATAATTCTTCTATGTCTTCCATTACCCTTTGACTTCCAAGGTAACGATCTATAGTTACGCCCTGTGTGTGCCAAAACTGTGAGGGTAACGATCCATCGTTACTGGCCTTTATTATTGATTATTTCGTTGATTTTACACTTGAAAAGAGCAATAATCAGGGAATATAAAAAAAGGTAATTTTCACTAAGTTTATATACCGTGGGAACCTCTGAAAATCTATATTTATATTAATTCTTAGAGTATGAAACTTGTGCTCACAGAGTTTCGTGTCTTGTTTACGTCGTGGTTGGTGGCAAACTTGCGTGTATTTTTTCAGTTTTCGTTGGTAATTTTTGAATCTTGACATTTACCACGCTATCATATAATATAGTGTTTCTTGAATAGTAAAGTTGACAAGTGAATTCCATTTCCCAAAATTACTTCAAAAATTCAAACCTGAAATTCGTATTTTTTCCATTGTTTTTTTACATTGAAATCATATGACTCAGAGACATCATTTATTTTCAGAAATAACAAGTGATTTATACACTCTATGATTATAATATTTTATTTTAATATTGCTCTCTCTTCCATCTCATTTTAAAAGAAGTGTGTGAACAGCTTGGTAAATATGTCTGACAGTTTTCACACATCCATCAGATGAGAGCTTGAAAGTGAAAGTGATAATATACCTCACACTTCACCACCTTTATGGAAGAAGTAACAATTGCACCTGGTAAAACTATGGGAGTTTACAATGGCCAGTATTCCCACCATGCACGGCATGGTTTATTTCACCTCAGGTAACCACTTCCGCCAATCATCCCCTGATGCTGATCAAATGCTGACAAATAACTCAAAACCCTTTGTAAAACAACAGCCACAAACAGTGGCGGGAATATTATGGAACAAAAGGGGTTCGCCGTGGCAAACTAACACACGCGCTGATCCTATTATCACCGATATAAATTAAATTAAATAAAAAAACAAAAGAAAAAAAAGAAAGAAAAAAAACCACATCATTTGCACAATACACATTGACGCAATTATAAATAAGCAGTAAGGTTTTACTTATCATTCCAAAACAAAACTAATCAACAATTTCTTAAACTCTCTCGACAAGGGGCAAAAGGAACTCCATTGGGGAACCAGGTCCCCGTAACTTTCACGACATAATCCAGCATTATGCCCATGCCTGGGATTAGAATCTATCTACAAATTATGTACTCCATACTGTACCCAATCGTCATCATATGGAACATGTGTTCGTATCCCAGCTAACTCACGGTCTTTCGAGGTATGGGACATTCATGCCCACCATACGATCACATGCTCAGGATTTGAGTCTGTCAGGTGACTACTCTACTTGAAAGAAACAACATATTCCTAAATATAACATTTAATGATAGAATATCATGGCTATACAACATAAAACACAAACAAAGGATAGTTTACATTAACTTCCCACAACGAAAATCAAAGTTATCTGTGAGTCTCTCCTTAAAATTAGTGCTTCACCGCACTCAAGTCTATTCCTAGCATCCTATCATTGATACTCTCTGACATTTGCGAGTGTCCATAGTTCTTCACGTGGCACAATTTAACACAAACTGGAATATCACAACACAATAATCACAATTTATCTTTACATGACATTAATCTGCAATTATTAAACATTTATCCGTTTTACACGGAGCATTTACTTTCAGTAAAATTAATTCATTATCTTATGCCTTAATTAATAAGTGTTGTGTCGTGCAACTCGTAATCTTCTTCCCATCAATTTGAAACGCTGAAGTGGTACGTTTTCCCTTCCAAAATACACATGGATAGAAATGTTTATAGCTTCACCATACAACGATTTTCTGTGTCTGGTCAAAACCTTATCGTTACAAACGTGTCATGTCATTGAAATTACTCTACCCGTACGAATAAATTAGTGTAAACTGGGTAAAATACACTTTACAAAGATGCCTATATTTATTTGGTGCAGTATTCCTCCTCAGAGAATAACTGGGCCAAATATTATCCGATCACAGCGATCCAACATGGTATGTGTGTGGAAATAAAGCATTTAATTCAATTGGCATCATCACATCAATCATATCTTAATTACTTTTCGAAATATCGAGATTCTTCAGTGTCCCACTACTCTTTTAAAATAAAAGGATCAGGTCAACGGACCTCCTTTCCAAGCGGACAATAAATTAGTTTCGGCTGACTGAGAAAGATGGTCGCCGGTCTCGTCGCCTCCGACCACCCCATCTGGCTTCTCACAAGGTCAAGTTTGTTTACTGGTGCAGTTATACTGGAGGTACCCTGAGTGTTGTCCCTAGTAATTGAGTCATTCTAATTATTTAACACCTACATTTAGAGTATAATGGGCTCAACTCGGCTCCTAATTAATATTCATGGCAGGGGATGGATCATGAATAGCTTTGCCGTTCTGTGGCGACATTAGTGGCTTCTGGCGCGCATCTCGAGTGAGTATCCAAGTTCTCTCACCGGTGCAGCTGTCTATAATAAGGAAATCGGCGTTTCCTATACGACGAACCATTAGTCTTCCCTCTAAGGGCAGATCAATTAATACATGGGCTCACACAGGGTCTCTAATAGTTATCCCTGCTGGCAACAATTCTGTAAGCGGTGGATACAGACAGCCTCCGTCCCACTTCGCTGCAAATAATACAAGTATGCTCCAAGGCGATACTATCTCGTAGATTAGCCGACTTTTCGCCTAACGCGCAAGCTATGTTTGGATGATCCCCGCAACTTATTGACGTAAATCTCTTGATTCTACGTTACTTTCTCGCTGTACGCGGCTCAAACAATACTTCTTATTAATGACTCAATTCTTAAAGCACTCGCGTCCTCTCTGCAATTACTCTTAAGCCAAAGCTTTATGTAGCTCCCAAAACAAGCATGAGTTTACTGGCTTACATTAACTACCTTAATGGTTCTCAAATACAACCCTGTATGTATGTCTACCCCTTATTATTCCCGTTTTTCCAACGGGGTTGGGGATGAGATGCGATGGAAGTCTATGTGGCGATAGTTTTTACGGCCGGATGCCCTTCCTGACGCCAACCTCATGAGAGGAGTTAATGAGAGATGAAATGAATGATGGTGAATGAAACTGGGCAAGGATGTGGAAGGAAGCGGCCGTGGCCTGTCAGAAGGTACCGTCCCAGCATTTGCCTGGTGTTGAAAATGGGGAAACCACGGAAAACCATTTCAAGGACGGCCGACGGTGGGGCTCGAACCCACGCGTCTACCGAGTCAGCAGAGAGCTTGGCCCCATGACCTAATGCTGCGCGTTAGCCAGCGTAGCCACTACTGTCGGTTAAATACAACCCTGTATAATTTACCATATTAAACATTCATTCAACAATTCAATGACACTGAAAAACTCTCATTATCTCGATATATTTTACGTTTCTTTCTTACTGTCTACAATAATACAGTATTTTTACGTTAGACATGACACACTTTGCACGTACTCTAGGCCTGACATGCCTATTATTTATTCATTACTGTTACCGACCCCAGATTATTTTTATTATTATTATTATTATTTAACGTTACCGTTACTTTCATCAATATCTTAGGCCTAAATGGCCGTAAACAAATCATCCTCCAAGCCATATTTCACCAAAATACGAGGGATGTAAGCTCGTAGATAAATGAATGTTACTTCTTAGTCTTAGAGTGATGCTTCTTTGTATGGTGAACTATTTAATCATATCAACATATTCAATTTGTACTCACTTTTCATTTTTGCTGGGTTAGTCCAGCACGCCAGCCACGAACCTACCATGATGCTTGGTTTAAGCCATCATGCTATTTATCACACGACTCATGGTATACACTTCACACATGATAATCATATTTTCATCAGTGGCTTTTCTCACTTTGACACAATACATATTATTTTACCACATACATAAACACTTTTAAAAATCACTGTACTATAACTTATATACAATTCCCGCACTATTTCACAAGTGGATCCTTAATTGGACTCCTACTAACGCCTGACCTCAGAGATGCGATGCAGCTAACTTCTGACAACCGCTGGTCTCCATGAAAGTCTATCCTGCGTGTGCGTGCGTTCGATTCCCGTCACCTACAGTTCATATCACCTCTACTGCAATTCTGATCAGTCCTCTGTCACGACTATTTGTGACGCCTTCCAGGCTCCCATAACTGTAGTGATCCTGACAATAATGGGTCATTTTTAACTATGACAACACCTCCTGGTATGTTCACTGTCTATAAACATCCTAAATTATCCCTACGCTGTATAGAATTTATACTTGTGTATGTTCTTGGTTAAATATCTGCTGTAGACTACATCTTACACGATGCATAATTACTATGGTGAAGCTGCATGATGCGCTTCCATTGTTCTCCAAATATACTTGAGCGTCGATACTTTATAAATTCGCGCACTTTCTTGCGTGATCTGGCAGTGTGTGAGTTCACGTGTTGAGTCAAGACGAACTGAAGACGAACTAACGACGGACTCAAGACGGACTAACCCCCTACGAAGCTTCCCCCTATATAAAGCTTTCTTGTGAAACATAGTCCACTGGACACTCAGGACCGACTCCCTTCCTGGAATAATACATTTCCAGACAAAATGAAGTATAATCCTCGTTTGTCTAGGTGTGGAGGTCCCAAAATCACTCGCGTGCAAGCGATCGCTTCGGCCAATTAATTACAATTAATTGCCTTCTACCATGGCGTCATAACGCTATCCTGGTACTTCCCCCTCTACTGGTCTCCAAAACCTTCCTCCCGAGCGGAATCAGTGTGTTCGGAGGCTCATTTATAGATGTAGGCTTTAATTTAGGCGTGAGAACACTCCTAAATTATCTTTACTAGAATATATTCACCTGGGTGTAAATTTTATTTCATTTCAATGCTCCAATTGGCTGTAATCAATTAATTTCCGTGGGCGGCTGCCCCCTCTCTACTCTGAGGCCTTGTGAACTGGTGGATCCCAGAGTCATTAATCTTGAGCTGTTCGTGTGGTCCAGACGAAAATGAGTTCCCTGGCGTCACTTAAATACGCCCCTTGGCTAGCTCCGATTTGTCAACTGTCAAGCTGGTTTGCTTTCATGAATTCGGGCTTCTAAAACATACATAGGCCTGCATTTTCTCGTAATTATCCACCTTAAAAAGCTATGATATTCCCGTTGTAGCCGTGAAATCCTGCTATTATGATTATATGCAGATATAACTCATTGCTCTTCGGGTTCCCTGTAGCTGTTCCCCCTCAGAGATCAATGATTCGATTCTGGGCAGAATCATGGGCCTGGTCTTCTTTGATAAGACCAGAGTTCGATGCCAGACTGCTGTGTCTAATTGGGCACAATACCTCCCTGATCACTACCATGTGCAGTTCAGTCCACCGTTTTCTACTGGTGGATTCTGGATGCATATCGGGATATCATAGTCTACGGGCCGCCTCAAATTGTGGAACATGCGCGTTGATACATAAATCGCCCCGCAGAGAGCTTGGCCGGGTTGCAACCCTGGGTGAACCACGTGCTCTGTATACTCCGGTGTTGATCAGCAGCACCTCCAGGCTCCAGTGGGCTGTTACTGGACTACTAGACTCGCTTCACTTGCGTCTCGCGACAGACTTGGCTGGACAAGCTGAATGGTCGCTCTGACCAGGATCGAGACATAACTTTAACCTCACTTTTGTAACACAGACGATTGTTATCCCAGTCACGTTTTAACGACGTACCGTATACTAAATTATATTTATTTAAATTTGTTCAAAATTTTGAAATCTCATTACAGAAGCCCACGCCCCTTCTCGAATCTATAAAAGTTTGCATACTTACGAGTGGTTGAATGCCTAAACGTTAACGTAGTTTTGGTAAGATAACGAACAGAAAGATTCTCGGTGGTCTACTGCTTTAATCTATCATTTTATTAAGAATAATAGGCCTACTGTTCATTTCATTTCATCAGTGTGCTAAGCTTTTGTTGATGAAAAACTTGCGTCTAGTGACAAACTTGGCTGGACAACTCTTCTTGTACTGTGCGAGAAGCTGAAATGGATAAGTTAAGGAAGTAACGTCGAATTTTGATGACGTCACACCATTCAACCAATCAGCTTATCCAGTTAAGTCTGTCGCGAGACGCAAGTCTCGCTTCAATGCGTGAGCTCTCAAGGACACCGGCAGAAGTCGATGTAATAAACTGTAACATGGAAGAACTAGCGTGTTTAGGACTACTCTTTGGAAGTAGAAGCGCTATGCTACAGTTGAAATGGAAACATCTCAAATGCCTCGAATTCTGTTTGTATCTTTCTTTGACCTAATTATATTCTCATTGTATGATGTGAAGTAACAATAAAATAGGTGGGAACGAATGGTGGGTATAGCAAAACGATGTATGAGAAAAGTATTGGGCACCTCTCAAGTGGACGAGGAAACTATGAGGGCAATACTGGCAGAAATGGAAGCCGCCATTAACAGCAGACCAATTACACAGGATGGCCCCATCGTACTGACACCAAGTCACTTCATAAGCGGGGGACGATTAACAACATTACCCAACGGTACAGAACCTAGCGTCCATACAGATGTGAGAAAAGAAGCAAGACTGAGGGCAAAGATGCAAGACGACTTCTGGAAGAGGTCGAAGAAAGAGTACCGTCTCCAGACGGAAGAGCGACGAAATGCTGGAAAGGGGATGTCGTCCTGCTTCAAGAAGATCTTCGTCCACGTCATATTATGGCGACGAGCTTGCATCTCTGGTGTGAGACCTGGCTGCGACGGGAAGGCGAGCAATCTCGTCCTCCGACTCAGAGATGGAACAAAGATCACCCAACCAGCTGGTCGCACCATTGGAGATCGACCAGGGTGGGGAGGATGCTGAGGATTAACGATGCCGTTCTGTTTTCTCTATGTATGAATTCTGTTTGTATCTTTCTTTGACCTAATTATTTTCTCCTTGTAGGATGTGAAGTAACAATAAAAGGAAGATTTGTGTGAGCATACACGACAACTGTTGTATTTTTAATTTGAAAGGTAATATCAAGTTCAATTATAAAACGCTCATTTTTTACTAGAATCAAAAAACTAATTTCTGTATTGAACCCTTTACTCTGAAGAGTTCAGTATATTATGAACACACTAAAATTAGGGTGGATGACTTCACTGTTCCACCCTTTGAAGCAACAATAACTAACTTACTAACTAACTAACTAACTAAATAACTAACTAGACTCAAATTCTGCAACCATAATTGCACTCAAACTTCTCTAATGAAATTTAAACAAGCCACAGATTGAATTTACAAAAAGAATGTTTTTTATCAATATTAAAAATAGGTAATAGAAACACATACGTGTAACTACAAATGCGTAATTCACTAATGCGCAATCGCGCGCACTTAATCTCCTGGATATGCTCATTAAGAAAATAACGTGGCTTCGGTGGCGTAGTTGGTAGCATGCTGAGTTTCTATGCCCAAGAACGCGGGTTCAAACCCGGCCGAAGTTGTCGGATTTTTAAGAGCGTTAAAATCCCTGAGTATACCTTCCTTCGGAGGGGAAGTAAAGCCCGTGGGACCATGTCATAGATTTATGGCATGTAAAAGAACCTCCCACAAACTATACTTGTGTGAAGCCAAATTTTGTAGGTTAGAATTGATAATGCTCTATTAGTTCGAACGTTAGATATCTAACTTCCTTGACTTCCATAGTGCTTCAGGGAACAACTGAATTCGACATGCAAGCTACCCTTTGGGTGTCAAATTACAAAGCTTGAACCCGACACTCGAGGCCATACGATATTATTTTTTAAAATTCCAACGTTCGCCGCCGGGTGCTGACTGCGATGCAATCTAGTAGCCAAGTCCGCAAGCTAGGTGTCGTGGACGGTAGCATTTGGTAGCAAAAGTAGGAACTACTTGAAATTGATCGTCTGCAGTCCTTACCTGAATCACAGATAACATACACTAGTACAGCCATCGCAATTTAACACTGGTTATCAGACAGATTCTACACACACCCCAAGTACTGCTCGAGTCTAAGCTGCGTGGACCTGAGAGGAATGTGCATCGCAGACTATTATGAGTATTATGAGTGGTGGTGACGAGTGATGCGGTTTCTCGGTCCTTGTGTAGTAACAGAAGCAAATACATTAGTCGGTGACTCAGTCACTCATTCCCAACGCCACACTGGTTTCAGAAAAGACCCATGTTAGCAGTATTGGAATAGACGAGTATGTCAGGTAACACGGCGGGCTGTCGACAGGCTTCTCAATTCACGCCTGCTCCTACCCTGCCTCTCCTCTTCATCCCGCAAGTTCACAGAGCTTAGAACCGAGCAGTACATGGGGCTACATGACCTCATTGTCGCAGCCCCTATACTAAGGAACCAACCAACCAAGGAAATAACTATACAACGAGGACCTAGTGTTTTAGTGGCTAACGTTATTGGATGCCAAACCTGAGGTCCGTTGTTCGATTCTAGGCTCTGCCGAGAAATTAAGTGTGGTCTGACAACATGAGCGGGGTCTAATCGTGTTCCTGATGACAGAATGTGGGGTCGAATTCCACCTCAATCATCTCAGTAGTGGCTTTCCAGGGTTTCCCACTTCTACTCCAGGTAAGTTCCAGGACGGGGATTCAATTTAAGGCCACAGCCGCCTTCTTGTTAATACTAACCTCAATTATAAACACACACACAGTACACTCAAATCATGCAAGCATGCATAGATAATAGACTTAAGGGGAGACGAATGCGAAAATATCGTATGAAAGATCTATGGTCATAACTATGGACCGGATGTTTTGAAAATGCATTTGTACGTATGCAAATGCATAATTTAGGGTTTATTGTATTTTTGCATAGTCTGAACATAACAGCATATACATTTGAAAATGTATAATTTAAAACATCTTGAACAAAATAGGTTTCGCCTGTGTGTTGGACATCCTTGTGAGAAAATTTCTGAGCAACAGATTAATAACTAATATTTTACGCAAGCAAGCTGCCAGGTTATTTGAAGAAGGGAATGGTGTGGGACATTCCTTTCACCATCTCGACAGCCAGTAGCCTGGTGTTAGTTTTTAGAGGAGTTTCTTCAGTTAATATGTTACCTTATTCTTAGTCTGCATATCCTAAACTCAAAATGCGTAAAGAGAAGAGAAACAGAAAGCATTTATTAAAACAGTGGGTGTCAGGTAATAGTGATTATTCAACTGATGGCTAGGGACCGGACATTTATGCACTGAAAACGATTACAATAGACGTAATTTGTTTCCTGAAAACATTGAAAAACTTACAATTATCTATTGTGATGCTTCTTTCTGCAGTAAATGATACATGTATAAAGTGAATGAATAAGAAAGTCTTATTGTTAAGTGCATATTTTTCAATTTTAATTCCTATTTTCTACATTTTTAGTGCATAATTGCATGCATATAAGGTGCGTTCAAAAAGTAACGAGCCTGAGGCTGTTATGCGCAAACCGGTGACGACATCGGCTAATCGTGGCGTGTGTAACGAGGTGTGGTTCCGACCAGAGCGTGGAAGGTCACATTCCGTTGCTAGAGGGCACGCGTGCACGTCACGTGACTATACAAAGCGAGCAGCAGCATGCATCAATCGTCCAACCAAGACCAAGAGAGTAGGCCATTCGTTATGCTTCCTGGTGTGGTGGAAGACTGTGGGGCACCCATTGGGCACACACTTTCCGCAAGTGCAGTCGTTCCTTCATGATGGTGTGCACACTACCGACGCTCAATCCGACCACGGCGGCTATGGCGTTCACTGTCACTCGGCGGTCCTGGGTAATGAGTGCATCAACCAGCTGGACGTTGTCATCGGTAATGCAGGGGGGTGCCCCAGACCGGGCATCATCGGCTAACGACACCCGTCCTTCGCTGAAGCGCTTGTGCCACGCCTTGACCTTTGCAAGGGACATGCAGTGTTCGCCGTACACTTGTGACATTCGGCGATGAATATCCGTTCCCCCTACTCCTTTCGCTGTCAGAAATCGAACCACACTTCTTTGCTCTTCGGTTGACGCCTCCATGTCATTGTTTACAATGCGACTGGCAGCGTTGAACGATTAATGCATGCTGCTGCTCGCTTTGTATCGTCACGTGACGTGCACACGTGCCCCCTAGCGACGGACTGTGACCTTCCACGCTCTAGTCTGAACCACACCTCGTTACACACGCCACGATTAGCCGATGTCGTCACCAGTTTGCGCATTACAGCCTCCAGCTCTTTACTTTTTGAACGCACCTTATATTTTAATCGTTTTCACTGCATAAATGTCCGGTCCCTAGTCATAACTCGCCAAGCACATACACATCTGCCCAAAGAATGTGACATTATACTTGGAAAGTAAAATATGCTTGTTTTTCCTTTTTTAAGCAAAATGAAATGTTCACAATTTTGTAATGACACAAAGAACATTTTCTCATAACCAGACATTGCTTCGAGCACGACATGATTTACAACTACTGTCTGGAGAATAAATATACAAATTTGTGGACAGAATTTTATGAAATATATTTTTTTCTTCAAAAATAATAAGCGAGTGAGCCTATCACACCAGCTTTGGCCATCATTAAACTGTCGAGTCGCGTCGAGTTAAGAAGTCAGAGAAGAGTATATGTGTTTGGAGTTTCGCTGTTCACGTCGGCTTTTCTAAATTGCGTCTGGGACCTGCCGTCCTTGTGCCTTTAGATGCATATACTGGGCAAACCGTTAATGATACCGGGCGAAGCCGGGGCGGGTTGCTAGTATATGTATTTTATGGACTAGAGAAGAGGAAGAAAACTTGTAATATCATTTGTTAAAACAATGCATGTCTAGCCCTTATTATTCCCGTTTTCAACGGAGTCGGGCATGAAATGCGATGAAAGTCTCTGTGGCGGGTGTTTATTTTACGGCCAGACGCCCTTCCTGACGCCAACCTCATGAGAGGAATTAATGAGAGATGAAATGAATGCAGATGAATGAAACTGGTCAAGAATATGGAAGGAAGCGACCGCGGCCTATTAGAAAGTAGCGTCCCAGCATGTGCCTGGAGTTGAAAATGGGGAAACCACGGAAAACCATTTCAAGGTTGGCCGACGGTGGGGCTCGATCCTACGTCAACCGATTCCACAGATAGCTTGGCCCCATGGCCTACTGCTGCGCGTTAGTGAGCGTACCTACCACTGTCTGTATTTGTTAAAGCAATGATTGGAGTATTTTGGCATGGTTTCAGTTTTATGCCACTTTCCTTGCTGAGATTAACTGTTGTTGTTGTTGTTGTTGTTATCGAGTGTGTAACAGCGTAACGCTACTGGTAAAGGTACAGTAGATCGGCTTTCTAAACTCCAATACACTTGCTTGCTTCATTGCTAAACCAGTGGACTGGAAACTGCTTAAGCCCAAGAGCCGAGGCCAAAGGTGAGGCACTGTAGCAAGCTCTGCTCTGGAGTAGGTCAGCTCGCACTGTTAATTAAACTAAAAAGGAGCACTTGTAATTAAGTTTACTCTATCTAGCCTCATTACACTGATAGAGTAGGCCTTGTGATTACACAAGTACTCGCGGTGCATTATTAAAGTGTCTGGTGGAAGTACGCTACTAGGTAGAGCGCAACTGCAGTTAGCTTCAGAACTTTTATAACCGGAGTTCTATGAATGAAAATGAAAATCCACAGCCTGCTTCCAGTCTCCGACCGGGTCAGGAATGGAATGAATGAAGCCCCTATCTAGCGGCGAGGATATGAACTGTGCCGGCTGCCGAGGCCTGACGCATTCCTCTGGGGCAATGATTAAATGAATGATAGATGAAATGAAATGATAGTGGGGAGTGTTGCTGGAATGAAATTTTGACAGGGAAAACCGGAGTACCCGGAGAAAAACCTGTCTGCCTCCGTTCTGTCCAGCACAGATCTCACATGGAGTGACCGGGATTTGAACCACGGACTCAGCGGTGAGAGGCCGGCGTGCTGCCGCCTAAGCCACGGAGGCTCTAGTTCTATGAATACTAAGCTTAAATAAACAATCCTGTATCCCACGATGACCTTTCACAGGACACCAATTGCCCCATGTGCGTAAATAATCGCTATATTTTTCAAGTAACTTTGAGGCTTCACTGAAGTGACCTCTCCCTATTGTATTTAACATATACGTATCTCTGCTTCAATATCTTATGGTTATAACCCGTATTTAAATCTTTATTCTTATTTCCTGCTACACCCATGGATTTGGGATTGTAACTTTACATTTGCCTAAAGCTCTTGTTGCTTCACCATGAAAGCACTCTAGTCAAGAATTTGTAAAATAATTAATCTATTGAACCAAAAATTCTATACTCTTGTAAGGGTTCTTGTTATTCGTGTTACGAGTCTCAGACCTCTTAATTGTACAAATTGTTCAAAATTCTATTATTTTTGAGGCAATTAAAATTGATATAATTCCCTGGAGTTCAATTATATTTGCTCGAAGAGCTCTTAGGTATGGCCTTCCTTTCCCCATCTTTTCTTGCATTACTTTCTGTATTTAAAAGAAATAATCACGAGTACTGAATACTAAGTTTAATACAGATTTAATCATTTGTTGTGTTTATGGAAAAACGTCTGCTAATACTGCACATAAAGTTTACTTTAGTTATCTCTTGTAAATTATTAACGGCGAGTATAGCTTGCTCAGCCAGCTTCCTACTCGAGGTGAATTTTGCCTTATCCTATAGTTTACCTATGAATTGTAGTTTTGCCTAAAGTTAGGTTTGTTTTCCTCAACCTTTCTAAACTTTTAATCTGCACTCTGCCGGATAAAAGTTTAGTCAAACTTAAACACAAGAATTGTTTCTTTCGAGTCACTTCTACTAGTTACAATATTCTTACCAAAAACTTAGAGTTCAATTATATTTGCTTGAAGAGCTGTTAGGTATGGCCTTCCTTTCCCCATCTTTTCTTGCATTACTTTCTGTATTTAGCTCTGTATAGATTGAGTGCAATCGGATCCATCCTCGGCGGGGAATAAAACTATCCCAGTTAATTCAAACCTCTCCAGCATTTCAGAATGCTTCCTAAAACATTCAATTTTTGCAAGGAGAGGAAATAATTCCATTTCTTCTTAGTTGCATTTTTTCGCCAGTGAACTATGTTCTCACATAATTCCCGAATTCCTGTTCGAGAAGGAAAGTGCACTTAGCGCTTGCTTGCCAGCAACTTCAGCTAGGTTACACACTCTTGGTTGCTCAATGCGTAAGCAAGACTGTGTTCGCTTTATTAGTTTCATTTGTCAAGTTTTTAGTAGTTTTTCTAAAGTCCACCAATCCCGAAAAATACCCTATCAACTATTAAAAATCAAGGTTGGTATTTGCTTTCCCGCCTTGTATTCATCAGCATAAATCCACCCCAACCATTTGATATTAGTTTTTATTACCAAAAATAAAGTTTTCTTTTTTGGGTTCGCTTCCTTTTTTCCAAAAATTTGTTTCTATTCCCAAGCCCTTTCCTTTTTCACGTCATCTTCCCTCCGGTAGCGTTTAAGCCTAGGATTGACCTGCCACCATGTTTGAAACTAACATTACTTCTTATCAATACCTGTTGTTGTTGTTGTATGAGTCTTCAGTCGTTTGATTGGTTTGATACAGCGCTCAATGTATCCCTATCCTGAACTAATGGTTTCATCTCTACATAGCTACCACACCTTACATCCGAGACTATCTGTTTAACATATTCTAACCTTGGTCTGCCCCTACAGTTCTTGTCCTCGACCCTTCCTTCCATAACTAAGTTTGCTGTTCCTGGGTGTCTTAGTATGTGTCCTTCCAACCTATCTCTTATCCTCATTACCAGTCGCCAGAAACATCTCTCCTCTTCCATAAGTCTTAATACCTCTTCATTTGTTACTCTATCCATCTGATCTTTATCATTCTTCTGTAGCACCACGTTTTAAACGCGTCTATTCTCCTCTTTTCTGCCGCGCCAACAGTCCAAGTTCCACTTCCACGCTCCAGGCCAAGGCTTTCAAAAATGATTTTCTAATACCTAAATCTATATTTGATGTCAACAGATTCCTTTTCTGTAGAAATTCTCTCCTTGATTGAGTCAACCTACGGTTTATATCCTCTTTGTTTCGTTCATCACTAGTTACTTTTTGACTGGCTGCGTGGCTCAGGGGCAACGATCTCGCCTGCTGTCCCAAGGTTGCAGGATCAAATTCTGGTGCAGTCAGCTGGCATTTGATGGTTCGCAAATCCGAGATAGTCGTGTCAGTGGATTTACTGGCACGTTGAACATCCTCTTCGGTGCAAACTTCCGACAGCCCGGTGTGATTAAAAGGGATGTTAAACCAATAACATTTATTAATCAATGATTTGGTTTATTCGTTACGAATGCCACAGTCCAGAGAATATCACATCACCTCGGGAATAAATTGATATTACGAGTAAGTTTACTTGGGGCGTTCAAAAATGATTGGCACTACAATTTTTCTTCGTTCACAGGAACCATTTATTGATAAAACTCATTCAGACTACAGTATAGGTATTCCCAGCCAATGTCTATGTACTTTGCACATCGTTCTGACAGCTTCCGTATTTGCGTAGTAAACCATTCATTGGGGGTATCCCGGTGCCACTGTTGGACAACTGCATGGGGTTCGTCATTGTTGGTGAACTTCTTACCCGCACGCCCTCTTTCATTGCGTCGAATAGGGCATAGTCGCTAGGAGACAGATCCGGCAAATTTGGAGGATATGTGGCAGCACAGTAAACCTTAGTTCACGAATGGTGGCAATGGTGCTGCCTCCCCACGTATAGCTGCTAACCTCGTGTGGATGTCTGAAGCAGTCACGCATACCCTCCAGAGAAACCACACTGTCCACCTTCGCCCGTGCTTGTCGGTTTCCATGTTGTCTCATCGATGTCCAAAGCGTAGTCGCACGTCGAAACATTTGCCGCTCCAGTACGCTACCTATGGGAAGCAGCAACAGCATCTGGTGGCATTCGACAGTACTATAGTCGAACTTCACGCACACATCGACAAACATTTCAAACTGCTATTTTGCAGGAGTTATAGAGGGAGTGCCAATCATTATTGAACCCCCTGAATATGTAAAACTTTACGAGAAGAAAATAGCGTAAGCTATACATGAGGGCGAGAAAGAACCGCATAAGTGTTGCACTCACGCGCAAATTACATTGCGACACAATGGTATCGGCAGTAGACGGAGCATCTCTGTTATATTCGTCCAAACCTCTCCTCCTTTATTGCTGTCAGCACGCAAGGACCAGACGAGTTAGCCCTTGGGATAGGACTTGCTCTGCCATACCATCTACTACTGTATTGAGATCTGGTTGGTGCTCGAGCCTAGCAACTACCACATGGTGATCGCTCCTATATTCTATCATTGGCGCGCTTCGCTTTCTCAAACAGTTCTCAGTGAAACTAAACGATTTTCTGAATTATTAACTCTTTATGGGATACTGGTCGCTTTATTAACCACCTGTCATAAGGACAGTTTATGTTTTCAAAGATGTTGATAGTTGAATCTTTCAGCCAAATTTCGGAGAATTATCATGTTGAAACTTTTCTAAAAATCAAATATTATGTACATATCTACTTGACGTAATGTGTTGGATAAAATTTTAAGCAATTTATAGCTAAAAACATTAACAAGTTAAGTGTAAAAATGAAATATAAATCTAGCAATAAAAATTATAAAAATAAAATTACAATAATAAAAGAAATATTAAAATGTAAATAATGGACATAACTATAAAATATTATGAAAATAATTGTAAAAATCAATTTGATATTAGTTAATTAATTAACTCAATAAAAATATCAAAATTAAATCTATAGCAAAGTAAATTAAAAATCAATACATAAACATTAGAATTAGAGAAATAAACAAGTAGTTCCGTGAAGAACTAAAGCCTATTTTCATATATCCTACTCGTGTTAATTGCCTCTATCAACAAACAAAATTTCAGTTTGATTGCTGTAATAAAGCGGTTCCCAAACCTTTTCTTTCCGTGACCCATTTTAGCCCATACGTTTTAGCCGCGACCCCCGTTTTAGCGCAGGTGTCTGTGAGGGGGGGGGGGGGGGGCAAAGTGGAGGGATAAAATTACTTTGGAATTTAACTTAAGTGACCGGTAGGTTATTCGTTTAAATGTTTATTTATTTACTTTGTTCATATTTTAAAATTTTAATCTTATTCTGATGTTACTGCCCTGTTTGATGTTTACTGAGAAACTTAAATGTAAAATAATATGACACAAAAAATAATATTTGGCAGTTCAATAGTATAATGATATTTAAATAAATGGTAGTAATTCTTTTTAGACTACCAGGGTATTATTTTAAAAACGAAAAGTAGTAGTGCCTATAACCTGCTATTAACTTTTATAAATGCTTTTAAATAGTCACAAAGGAACCTAGTAGCTCGACTGTCTTCACTTGACTGTAGTTGTGACGTTAGTGACGTGTGGAGGGAGAAGGGCTCGTATGCGCATGCGTCAGCCGCGCTTCAAGCTGCCTGGCTTGTACTGTACGTCTCTTGTGTTTTGTTCGCTCGCGTATTGTTTGATTTTTTTCTAACTATGGATAAGTTTGTTAAGCGTGCAGGGCCTTCGACTTCTCATGATGATCATGAACAGAAGAGGGTAAAGGTGAGAAAGTATAGTGACAGTTATATTAAGTATGGATTTACGGTGCTCGGAAATCGGCCACAGTGTGTTATTTGCAGCGAGTTGTTATCTGCCGAGAGTATGAAACCTTCCAAGATGATTCGCCATTTAGAAAGTAAACATCCCAGTTTTAAAGATAAGCCGGCAGATTTTTTTGAACGTAAATTACCTGCTTTAGATTACCAGAAAAATGCAGTAGTACAGTTAAGAGGAAATAATATGAGCAAAAGTGCTTTGCTAGCATCGAATAGCAAAGAAAGGTAAACCACACACGATTGCTGAAGAGCTCATTCTACCTGCTGCTCAGGATATGGTTTCAACTATGATCAGCCCAGATGCAGCTAAGAAGCTTTCCACCATTCCTCTGTCGAACAACTCGGTGGGGAGGCGCATTACCGAGATGGCTCAAGACATAAAGGATCAGTTGAAAACAAAGTTGCAGAAAAGTGAGTACTTTTCCATTCAAGTTGACGAGTCTATGGACGTGTCGAGTTTGGCGCAGTTTATGTGCTTTGTTCGTTTTGAGGGTGACGGTAGTGTGGAAGAAGACATTTTATTTTGCAAACCTTTGCCTGACCACGCAACAGGTGAGGAAATGTTTCAAATGTTTATGTCTGCAACCGATTCGCTTCAAATTGACTTTCAAAAGTGTATTTCAATCTGCAGTGATGGTGCCAAAGCAATGACTGGGAAAGACAGCGGTTTCGTGAGACGGATGAAAAATGTCATGCCAAATGCCACTTGGATTCATTGTTTTCTGCATCGCCAGGCATTAGCTACCAAGGTCATGCCAACTGAGCTAAAAACAGTGTTGAACGAAACTGTTAAGTTGGTTAATTTTGTAAAAAGCCGGCCATTACAGTGTCGACTGTTATCACAGTTATGCGAAGAAATGGAGGCACAGTACAAATGCCTCTTGCTTCACACAGAGGCAAGGTGGCTGTCACGAGGGAAGGTGTTTTCTCGAGTGTTCGCTTGGCGCTCTGAGCTTAAGACATTTTTTCAAGTTGCAAACAAAGACCTTGCCGGTTTTTTGAGTGACAATGAATGGCTGTTAAAACTTGCTTATTTAGCGGACATATTTCATCATCTGAACGATCTCAACGTTTCCTTGCAGGGAAGAGACAAAACCATACGTTTTGCACAAGGCAAAGTCAATTCGTTTTTAAAGAAATTAGCCACTTGGTCAACCAGGGTTGAGAAGAATACATTTGAAAACTTTGAACTGACAAATGAGCTTATCACATCCCTTGATCGAAGCGATGAATATTATCCCGACATTGACAACCTGTCCAAACTGGTTACTACTCACTTGCAAGGTCTACAAGAGCAGATCCTTAGCTACATTCCCGAGGATCAACACACCGGTTGGAACTGGGTGCTTAACCCCTTCAACGAGCAGGCTGTGAACGAGGCAGACTCCAACCCACTGATTCATGACAAACTCATCGAGCTATCCTGTGACATGACTTTGCAACTGACCTTCAGCACCCAAAATGTTGACAAGTTCTGGCTACAAAGAAGAGCTGAGTATCCAAGCTTAACATCAGTGGCTCTGAGAATCATCATGCCCTTTGCAACATCCTACCTCTGCGAACTCGGATTTTCTACATTGGTCAACATTAAAACCAAGGCAAGAAATCGACTGGACGTAGAAGACGACCTTATTGTATGTGTATCTAAAACTAAGCCGAATTTTAAGAAACTTGTTGACAAAAAACAGGCCCATGTTTCTTACTAAAGAAGTCTTTTTTACTTAGAAATGTATTAACAATTACATATCAAAATTAATAAATGTTTCTGTTTTGTTTTGATAAAATCTGTAAAATATATTGATATTTTGTAAATGTACAAAGTTATTTAATTTAAAACTCCCGATGGCCATCTAAGTTCAAGTACATAGTTCACCATTATTTGTATACATCTCGCGACCCATTTCCGAACGGCCCGCGACCCCCCTGGGGGTCGCGACCCCCAGTTTGGGAACCGCTGCTGTAATAGATTCATATAAGTTGAGAACCATCTAAATATTTTGGATGGTCGCCATGTTGGATTTTTATATTGTAGTCCATAGAGTGGCGTATTATTAGATTACAATTATTGTTAAGGTTCATTATTCAAACGTTGACTTCGATCACATCATTAGGACACAAGAAATAAGAACTTAAATGTGAAAATTTGCATAGCCGCCATCTTGGGGGCATGTAAACAATTGAACTAAATTGGATGCCAGTGCATTTCAATGTGTATAGACATTTGCTGTACCAGGTTTCAATGCCCTCGGATGGTTAAATCTGGAGAAAAGTCTATTTAAAACTTTCAAATTCGCTTGGCCGCCATGTTCGTTTTGTAGTTAACCGGTTTTTAAAAGACTCATAGATGAACTTCCGGTAGTGCCCTTTATCTACGTACAAAATATCAGGGTGATACCGGTAATAGTTTCAGAGATATAGAATGCCGGTGAAATATTTCGCACAGCTGCCATCTTGAGGTTATGTGAACAATTGAACGAAGTTAGATGGTTGTGCATTACAATGTGTATAAACATATACTGTACCAAGTTTAATTGCGTTTGGTTGGTTAAATCGCGAGAAACGTCTATTTAAATGTCGCAACTTCGCTTGGCCGCCATGTTGGTTTTGTAGTTACCAGGTTTTCAAAGGTCACATAGGTGAGCTTCTAGTAGTTCCTTTTTATCACCGTACGAATTTACAGGGTGATATTGGTAATAGTTTCGGAGATATTGAATGCTGGTGAAATATTTCGCACTGCCGCCATGTTGGATAGGTGAGACGTAACAAAATTTTAAGGTCACGGTCGGGGTCGTCCGTAATAGTGCTATGAACTTACCGAGTTTCATTGAAATCTCTCCAGCCGTTCAAAAGTTATTAGGGGGACACACACACACACAAATCACACACGCACACACAGACACACGGACAATAGGTGATCTCATAAGCCTATTTTTTTCATAAATGAAAATAGGCTAAAAATAACATTATTAATAACGATAATAATTAAAAAGTAAGAAATACATCAAAGTAAAAAAAGAAAAATAATTTTGCCCTGTTGTTGTTTGAGTCTTCAGTCTTTTGACTGGTTTGATGCAGCTCTCCAAGCCTCCCTGTCCTGAGCTAATTGTTTCATCTCTACATAGCTACCACACCCGACATCCGAGGCAATCTGTTTAAAATATTCTAACCTTGGTCTACCCCTACAGTTCTTATCCTCGAGCCTTGCTTCCATAACTAAGCTTGCTATTCCTGGGTGTCTTAGTATGTGTCCTACCAACCTATGTCTTCTTTTCATTAGCAGTCGCCAGAAACATCTCCCACTCGTCTTAATACCTCTTCGTTCGTAACCCTATCTACCCATCTGATTTTCGTCAGTCTCCTGTAACACCACATTTCAAACGCTTCTATTCTCCTCTTTTCTGCTGCACCAATAGTCCAAGTTTCATTTCCATAGAGTGCTACGCTCCAGACAAAGGCTTTCAAAAATGACTTCCTAACACCTAAATCTATATTCGAAGTCAACAGATTCCTTTTTTTTTTTTTGTAGAAATGCTTTCCTTGCCTGAGCCAACCTACATTTTATATCCTCTTTGCTTCGTCTATCACTGGTTATTTTGCTTCCTAAGTAACAGAAGTCTCCTACTTCCTTCAGCTTTTCACCTGCCAATTTGATGTCCATAGGGGTTTCTGATTTATTTCGGCTGCATTCCATTATTTTTGTTTTACATTTATTAATTTTCATCATGAATTCTTTCCTCAAGACGGAGTCCATACCATTCAAAAACTCATTCAAATCCTCAGGCGTGTCGACTATGTCATCGGCAAATCTCAGAGTTTTGTCCTATATAGGGTTAAATAACAAAATTATGATTTCCTATGCATGTAAGAGGCGCATGACCTTTTCTTGCTTAAAGATGTTACGGTATTTTTTTTATTGAAACTTAACGTTATGCAACACTGCAACCTTATTCCCGGCCACCACTGACGTTGTTGGGAAGAATAAAAGAACGAGGGAGCAAGATTTGGGGGACAGTGACAGCGGAACCTGTTGCATGAGCAATTTAGAGCACAGAAATAGTCGCAGGGAGCAAATTCTCTTCAATAACAGTGCAGTGCCGAAGAATGTAAAGATCCCTCGAGCTTGCTCGTTCACGAAATAGCGTTCCTTGCGTTGGAATGCTAGCTCGTCAGAGAGCCTTTGTTAGGGGACGATATTACCCACTGCCTTAAATCGTGACGGTCTCTCGAGTTCTCACAGCCTCTCTGCTCTGGCATCCATAAGCGTCGAGATGGCAATGCTTAATAAAATATAATGTAGGCTTTTAAAGATAGAGAGAGCTGCTTAAAACTAAATGAGGAATGTTATTAAAAATTAGTAGATGAATTTATTCTATTTAGCGTATGGCTTTTAGTGCCGGGAGTGTCCGAGGACATGTTCGACTCGCCAGAGGCTGTAGCTGCTTCAAGCAGACACCCATGGGGTGAGCTACAAGTTCCGTTCAATTTCAAGTAGTTCCAACTTTCGCTACCAGATGTCATTGACACCTAGTGGTGACCGTTGGAACTAGGATAGAGCGTTTTAACGAAATCTAACCGAGAAAATTAGCTGCACACAAGTTTAGTTAGTGGAAGGATCTTTTACATGCCACAAATCTATGACATGGGACCGGCCGGCTTTACTTCCCTTCCGAAGGAAGGCACACTGAAGGATTTTAACGCTCTTAAGAATTCCGACGACTTCGGCCGGATTTGAACCCGCGATCTTGGGCGTAGCAGTTTTGCATGCTACCGACTACGCCACCGAAGCCGCTAGTAGTTATTTATTTATTTATTTATTTATTTATTTATTTATTTATTTATTTATTTATTTAGCGTATGGCTTTTAGTGCCGGGAGTGTCAGAGGGCATGTTCGGCTCGCCTGAGTCTGTAGCTGCTTCCAGCGGACACCCTAAAGGGTGAGCTACAATTTCCGTTCAATTTCAAGTAGTTCCAACTTTCGCCACCAGATATCAATGATACCTAGTGGTGAACGTTGGAACTTTTGATAGAGCGTTCTGACGAAATCTAACCTAACAATTTTGCTTTACACAAGTTTAGTCTGTGAAAGGATCTTTTACATGCCATAAATCTATGACTGAGATCAGCTGTTTTAAATCGATATAGGAATTGCTCGTTGATAATGAAACAGGTTGCTTAGTGAAGACCTAATCCATCTATTTTCATATACAGTAATGGGCCTGATCTGTTTTAAGTTGTTGTTGTTGATGTTTTGGCTTACGACATCGTGGTGATCAGCCACATGTTCTTGGGCATCTATCAGAGTGTAGAAATTAAATTTTCTTGACAAATGGAAGCTTTCATCTAATAGGTCGTGTAATGTACGACAAATAAATGACATTTAAATAACGGGCACATCATTAAAATATGTAACCCATGTGGAACTCAAACCCGTAACCTCAGACTTTGTACGCCATTGTTCTGACCACTGAGTTAAGGGAGCAGACATCTTAACTGTCATTGGTGAAAGGTAAGTTACATTAAGTGGCGCAAGAATATCACTGTATTTTATTGATTTATCTATCTGACTACTTGATTATTTATTCAATCATTTAGTTCTTTATTTACTTGTCCGCCTTGTTTCGTAGCGGCTAGCACTCTGGGCTGTCACCGTGGAAGCCCAGGTTCGATTCCTGGCTCTGCCAAAAAAAATAATTTTGGTGTGAGGGCTGAAACGGGGTCCACTCAGCCTCGTGAGGCAAAACCGAGAAGAGGCAGGTTCAGTTCCTACCACAGCCATTCTGGAAGTGGTTTTCCGTGGTTTCCCCTACTTCTACTCCAGGCAAATGCCGGGTTGGTTCCTAAATTAAAGTCACGGCTGCTTCCAACCCAAATCCTACCTCAATTACAAATACACACACTAGTACAGACAGCACAGTTATGAGACAAACTCTACTCAGACCCAAATACAGGAGGCTACATGACCACGATGTCGCAAAGACCCTAAATATCATCAACAACAATAACAACTACACCAACACCTATTTGTTTAATGAATTAGTTAATTATTTTATTTATTGTATTTATTGTATTTATTATTTTATTTATTTTATTTATTTTATTTATCCCTCCCTATATTATTCTGCTAAGGTCCCATTACAGTTTTGTACCGAAGATAAGGTCCCATTAACACCAACCTACACATTTGGGGTACCTACAGGTTCAGCATAACCGAATGCGTAAGCGAAACGCACTCACTTACTCTTTAAGTGCCTCACAATTAAATAAATACCCTAAAACATGTATATTTACAATGACGTAATGAAAGAATGCAACACGGTGACCATGGCAACAGAATCTCACAGGTCCATCTAATTCTGTAAGACGCAATGCAATTCCAATTATTACATTATTGCGAAAGTTTCCAGACGGTTATAAGGTTATCACTGAACCAAATTAATCTGTAAAATTCATCAATACATACAGTATAATGCGCTTAAGGGGGTCAAGGGGCACTCTAGATTTTTTTCACGCAATTTTCATGTGTGAGTGTGGTACGAAAGGTCTTTTTCGCCCGACTATAAAGGGTCTCCGAAAAACACATTTAAAGGCCCTTAAATTAACAGTGGTTGTGATATTCCCTGAAAACTAACTTCGCTCTGATATACCTATGAAGGAATGACAAACCTCTAACCAATGCACCAGTAGCTGAATTGATCAAGTCTGATTATTCATACCAAGGATAAATCAGTCATAGCATTCATGATTGAGATTTTGCTATGTGAACTCTTTGCAACTAGAATATTCGCGGGCGAAGCCGTGACGGGTAATGCTAGTTTTATTTATTTAATTTAATTTTATTTATTTGTTCATTTTTTGTTTTATTAATTAATTAATTAATTAAATTATTTATGTATTTAATTATTGATTTATTGATTTATTTATTGATTTATTCATTTATAAGCGTGACAGCTAAACAGGGACTACGCCTTGGGATTCAAAACCGACTCCCTTGCATTCTGGGCAAGTGCGTTTTGCGATTAGCTTACACCACAATGGTCTTAGTTCATTTCCAAGTAGCACCTTCAATGTTGTGGCCATGATCGCGCTTGGCGATGTCAGCACGCTTATGGGTTGGAAGTAAGCTTCCCTTGGGCGTGGAACTTTTCGATCTAATAGGAAAGGGCATTTGTCCATAATGTAAGCTATTCGTGGTTGAGACCTGCGGGTGACAAATTTACCAACTCTCAGCTGCAAAGTATTACAGCTTTAAGAATGGCTATCTTCAAGTCATTTCTATGTCCTCTCTTCCTTCATCCAGTAGGAAGGATGTTTTTTTCATTTGAGAGGCTTGGACATTGTGGTCATTCAGCCCCGTGTACTTGGGTGAGTGTGGAATTGTATCTGATGAACTGTGTTCCTGTGAAGCCTATGTTTGTGTGTGTATTTGTAATCAGGAGGGGATTGGGATATGATTGGCACATGATTATAATTGTCCCATTGTTATGTTGATGATGATTGTTGCTGTTGTTGTTTTAAGGGGCAGAACAGTGACGTCATCTATCCCTAAGCATTGTTATGTTACCGGAGGTGAATTTACGAGGATCTCCGAAACTACACAAATTCTACTGTATGTTGGCAGCATAATCCAGATTGACAAATTTTCTCCAAGGAATCAATAACTTGCTATCTTTTGTTTTTACCGAATGATCTGGAACTCACGTTGGATAAGGAGCAGTGTTGCCAGATCTCTTGAAATTTTGGAAGATCTTCCGAATTTTACATGCATTGGGAGAAAATAACAAATTCCAGTCAAGATCTTCCCAAATGTAGAACTGCAGCTTCCGAAATTTTGAGCTGTAATTTCCGAATGTTTTTGAGATCTAACTTCCGAAATTATTCTTCCTATTCTGGCAACATCGGTCAGGAGGTTAGGTAAGGCACGCACGGATGGATGGTAAGCAGTGCACGTCAGCTGACCAGCGTTACATCACTGATATCCCCCGCACACTTTCACTAGTACCTGGAAGTGTGTGAGCATGGTGTTTATATCGTGTGTGAAATATGGTTATCGCTGTAGTAACCCGTCTTAGCAGGAACCGCGACATGGTGACAATAAACTCGATAGAAAGCTACAACGGAAGTAATTTAAACACTTAAATATAGTCGCAGTCATCTTACTTCTCTGGTTGGTTTTTAAGTTTAGGGACTGCGACAACGCGGTCATGTAGCCCCGTGTACTTTGGGTGTGTGTAGAATCTGTCTGATAACCGGTGTTAAGTGTGATGACTGTATTAGTGTGAGTTATCTGTTTTTTAATTTAAGTACTGCAACTTAGAATTTTTCAAATAGTTCCTACTTTTGCCACCAAGCGCCACCGTCAACGATTACTAGGCCAAGTTCAGAACTTAGATACTAGACGCCACCGCAGTCGGCTCTTGGCAACGAACGTAGAAACCTAAGAGCGTTGTTTACCTATCCAATTTAGCTTCACACAGGTGCAATTAGTGGAAGGTTCTTTAACATGCCATAAATCTATGACATGGGACCTCCGAAGGCATACTGAGGGATTTTTAACGCTCTTAAAATTGGCGGGTTTGAACCCGCTATCACTTCTCTATAAAACAAAGTACCCGATTCTTGGATGTAACGGGTAGACTAATTTCGAGAACCACTGGATGGATTTTGATGCCGTTTTCACCATTCTGTAAAGGATTTCTCGAGGAAGGTTTCTCTAGAAAACCATGCATTTATGACCAAATGAACCACAGCAGCAACGATTTCAGTGAATCGAGTCGAAGTAAAACCTGCCGTCCATGCACCTCTTAAACTTACGCTGGGTAAACCATTAAAAATAACAAACACTATGAGTGTAAGAATTATTCAGCTTGAAAAGTTCTAAAAAAAGTCCGTGACAGTATATCTCTATCTTTAATACATCGCCCACTATAAGTGTTTTTACGTTTTCATTTCTTCCAACAGCCTCCATTTAGTGGAAATTTAAATTACTAGCTTCGGAGCGAGTTTACAAGCTCCTTCCAGCATCAAACTGTTGAGTCGTGCCGAGTTAAGACTTCAGAGAAGAGTATTTGTGATTGGAGTTTCGCTGTTCAGCTCGACTTTTCTGAATTGCGTCTGGGACCTGCCGTCCGTGCGGCGTTTAAGGTTACGCCGGGTAAAGCGTTAAGATACCGGGCGAAGCTTGGGCGGGTTACCAGATAACCAATAAACGGTAAATTTGAGGACAATTCTTCAAAACGCATGTTGTCCCAGAAAGGTAAATTTTCAGAAACTGTTGAAAGTTGTTATTGTTTGAAGGACTTGGACATCGTGGTCATTTAGCCCCGTGCTCTTGGGTGAGTGTGCAAATTGAATATGTATTATTGTGATAGCTGTATGTGTGTGTATTTGAAATTCAAGTGAGGATTGGGAAGGAAACCGCCGTGGCCTTGTCTTAGGAACCATCTCGGTATTTACGCCTGGAATGGAAGTGGGGAAACCTTGGAAAACGACTCCTAGGATGGCTGAGGTGGGAATTGAACTCATCTCTTCTCAGTTTTGCCTCACGAGGCTGAGTGTACCCAGTTCCAGCCCTTAGACCAGAATTTTATTGCATTTTTTGACAGAGTCGGGGATCGAAATCGGACCACCCCGACAGCCAAGAACGCTAGCCGCTACACCAGGTGATAGACGCTAATGAAAGAATAGCGTTCTGTGTGATAGGAAACTAAATGTCCAAGTAAAGGGGAAAGCCTATACATATGCGGTGAGACCTATCATGCTATATGGAGCAGAAATGTGGCCAATGGAACAGTCACAGAATAAGCGACTGGATGTAGCCGGAATGAAAATGCTGAGATGGATGTTTGGTGTTACGAGGAAACACCACATCAAGAACACCTTTATACGGAGCAGCGTTACGGTGACTTAGATATCCAAAAAGGTCCAAGAAAGATAAGGTATTGTCACATTAAGCGTAGGGGTGAGAACTATGTAGGAAGAAGAGCTGAAAGGCAGGAGGGTGAGAGGCAGACCTAGAAGGTGGATGGACTGCGTGCGAGAGAATAGTAGATAGTTATTGTTGTTTTACGGGGTGGAACTACAAAGCCTCGTAGAGAACCAGTTAACATTTTGGACTGAGGGAAATGGAAAAGACTTGTCAAAAAGTCGACCCCGCAAGAGTGGGAAAAGAAGATGAAGATACATAAAAAATAATTACCGCGTTTTTAGCCTACTTTCGATTTTTGCAAAAAATGAAAGTAGACTTATGAGATCAACACAGGGCGAAAAAAGTGTGTCTGTCTGTATGTGTGTGTGTGAGTCTGTGTGTGTGTGTATGTGTGTGTGTGTGAGTCTGTGTGTGTGTGTGTGTGTCTGTGTGTGTGTGAGTGTGTGTACTCTGAATGTCTGTCCCCCCCTATCAATTCGAACACGGTGAATGCGAATTGAACGAAATTTGGTACAAAGGTAGCACTAGCAAAGGACACCTCAGTGTCATGTTTTATATCGCCGCCATCTTTACTAAAACTGAATGGCGGCCACTCAAACGTTCAAAACGTAAAATCAAATAACGAAGAACCAAATCATCCGATCTCTACCAAATTTGGTAACAACATACCTTCGTATAGGATGCGTCTTGTGACCAAACTACAAGGTCGTCCGCCATACCATTTCAGGATGGCGGCCGTGCGAATTATGCAAACTTTATAATCCATATCATGGGACCCACCAGTTCCGATTATCGAGCCGAGAATCGTTTTAACTGTTCTAAAGGAAGAGGCACGTTCGAAATTAAGAGTTTATTTTGTAATACTATAGTGCAGACGTGATTTTAAAAAGCTGAGCTGATTCAGTAATAAGACAAGATGGCAGCGGATATCTTGTGCCTGACTTATATTTCACTAATTTGAGTATTGCGTGCAATATAGCGTACTGACACAAAATAAATAAACTTTGTATGAAATGCTTTATATATAAATAATATACTCCAGTGATGAAATCGTTTAGGATAAATCATTATTTGCTAACAAGTTCTATGTAAGTCATTTTATAAAGAACAATGTTCGTTGACACAATTAGCTCAGTGGTAGAGCGTTAGCCTATCGCTCTAATGCCAATGGTTCAAGCCCGATCGGAGCTAGGTTTTTTGCTTGAAATATTATATGTTTATTGTTTTGTAATGACTCAGATGTTTTAAAATTAAGCGTTATATTGTGCATATTATGGTGTAAAATATATATTTAATTAAAACATAATTCGCCAGCAGATTTACTCGAGACATCTAGCTGCCAAAAAGGTACTTATTAACTTCCAGATTTTATTGAAAAGTTTCTTCTTCTGGCCGCTAGAATGCACTCGCTCTGTTAGGATTATATTGTTCGATATTTCAGCACTAGATGTCACGACTAGTCTACGTGGGGCTCCATTGATTAATATACAATTGGCATTCTATGCGCATCGAATTTGAAGAATGACAAGATGATACTACGATACATTTTTACTTTTTATTTTAAAGGCTTTGTAACAGCCTATTTTGCGTTACTTGAAAATGTTATTTGAAGTAAAGAACAAAACGATTTCACATAGTAACTGAATTGAAGCCGTTGATGTTAGTTCAGGTTATTAATTACTACTTTTATTTCAGGCAAATAGCAATCGAAAATATCCACATAGTTTGTATACACACGTCTCTGTAGGGTCATGGAAAGATTTGTTAATTCAATTAGGGTTGTGAAAGCCATGCACAACCAGACGTGTAAAGACATGCCTCAACTCAAAGTTGGATGTTGCCCACGGCAGGTCATATATGTAATAATAATAATAATAATAATAATAATAATAATAATAATAATAATAATGTTATTGGTTTTACATCCCTTTTAACTACTGCTGCTTTTAGAGACACCGGGGTGCCGGAATTTTGGCCCGAAGGGGATCTTTAACGTGCCAGTAAATGTACTGACACGGCTCCCTCGCATTTGTGCACCCTCAAATGCCAGCTGACTGCGCCGGAATTTTGGCCTGAAGGGGATCTTTAACGTGCCAGTAAATGTACTGACACGGCTCACTCGCATTTGTGCACCCTCAAATGCCAGCTGACTGCGCCAGGATACGAACCTGCAACCTAGGGCCCAGCAAGCGAGAACGTTACCGCTGAGCCACGCAGCCAGTCCGGTCGATTATGTCTCCAGATCCATAACATTCTTGATATACTTCTTATCTTTCTTTCTTCAATGATGGTAGCAGTTTTTATCTAGGTTGTGGCGTTTGGTAGAGGTAAATCGTTTCTAAGGTCTTCAACAAAGAATAGTTCTATTATACTCTTTGATAATAACAACGAGTTATAACTATACTCATACATTTAGGAGAAAGTAGGCTATATGTTCTTTACTGAACATCTTGTTTTTTCTTCAAATTAACATGAAGAAGGTCATGATTCAAAAAGACAGTGAGTGAAGTTAGATAAGTTGTAATGATGGTCCTAGTGAACAAAATTGTTCCATATTTTGATCAGGCATGTTTGGACACTATGCATTTTTATTAAGAGTATTCAACGGAAATAGATTTTGATATTGATTTATGTTTATTTAGACTCATTTATATTGTAGTTTAAATTTTCCTATCAATGTTGTTGAAATAACACAACACATTTTGGGTTCAAGCAATATTATTTAGCATTTACTATAACAAATTCCCCATCTTAATCGCGAGAAGTACAGAACTGTAGTATCGTGGACATTATGCAATCATGAAGCTGTATTATCACATTAATTAAAATTAATTTTAATGACAACTATAAAATCCGATTTGATTCATTCACACTAGTGGACAAAATGCTATTCATTATGTCCACTACATTTAAAAAAAAATTGAATGTGTTAAAATGCGTTTTTCGGTTATCAGAGTACAGCAGCATTTGTGGCATGTTAAAAACTATATGATTTCATATATTGTTAGTTATTGTTGTTTTAAGGGGCGGAACTACGAGGTCATCTGCACCAAACTCACTAAATTTTGTCCACTGGTGGACATTACGCGTTCTGATTAGTTGCTCCTTATTGATGTGTAACATCTTTCCACTCGGTAGCTGGACATTTTTGTGGGAGTAATTTTGGAAAAGGGACGGAAGTGGATGGGACGGAAACGGATGGGATGGAAGAACATGGGACGGAAACAACGACGTACTGTAGACCATGTGGCTATGGGGAATGTATATCGCATACAGCTTAGTTCAAGATTTGGAGACCCCATTTAAGATATTCCTACAATAAATTATCTTCAAGTTGTCGTTCTTTGGTGTGAAAATAATAATTATATCATATTTGCTGAAAACAATTACGATTTATTAAATTTTCATACTTTTGTTCTATTCTTATTTAATGTAAGCACTCGATGTACTGTCGGCCATGTGCCTATGTGGAATCTATATCGCATCAACAAACACTCCAAACAACGTAGGAATTCAGTATATTACCGCCGACTACCAACAATAATTGAAACTTCGTTGGTCTAAACACGGCCGACTGAATGCGCTCATACCGGCCTAGACAATGAGACCTTTTTCATGAAATCTTGTTAGTTACTCAACTGCTCACACAGCGCTGTTCACCAAGCATTGCACGACTAAGACTTATCTCTACTTAGTGTAAAACAAAGTCCCCGATTCTTGGATATCACGGGTAATCTCGAGAACCACTGGATGGATTTTGATGCGGCTTTCACCATTCTGTACAGGTAATATCGAGGAAGATTTCTGTAGAAAATAATTTATTTATGATCAAAGGGAGCCAAGCAGTAACGATTTTAGATTTCAGTGAATAGGTCGAAGAAAGAACTTGACGTCCGTGCGCTTTTTAAGCTTACGCTGGACAAACCGTTAAAAATATCAATATACTATGAGTGTAAGAATTGTTCAGCATGAAAAATTGTACAAAAAAGTCCGGGTGAGCATATCTCTATCTTCGATACATCGCCCACTATAAGTGTTTTTAGTTTGGACGGGAGGGGGATTTGACTTGCACCTCGCCATTCTTAAATTACGTCTGACAGGAATTCCTTGCACATTCATAACTGTTCCCGGGCGAAGCCGGGGCGGGTTGCTAGTGACACTATTATATTATCATTATAATTCCAACAATATCAAAATGCAAATTATATCACAAAATAAAATAGCGTGCTAATAAATCTAAGAGAAATTAGACATACCTTGCACCTCGTTACAGTTGAATTCGATCAGAATCACTCGGTTTTCATTAAAGTTTATGCATTTTTCTGCTGAACGGTTTGGAAGTTCGGCAACAGGAAACTAGGACTGTTATTTACTTAAAATATTCATTTTTGTATTTTTGTACTATTTGTGTTCATGATTTCATTACATTGTCAGAATTACCGACAGTAGTGGCTACGCTGGCTAAAGCGCAGCGTTAGGCCATGGGGCCAGGCTCTCTGCTGACTCGGTAGACGCGTGTGTTCGAGCCGCACCGTCGGCCGTCCTTGAAATGATTTTTCGTGGTTTCCCATTTTTCAACACCAGGCAAATGCTGGGACGGTACCTTCTAACAGGCCACGGCCGCTTCCTTCCACATCCTTGCCCAGTTTCATTCATCTTCATCCATTCCATCTCTCATCCTGACGCGCAGGTCGCCCACGGGCGTCGACTAGAAAGACCTGCACTCGGCCTCTCAGGAGGCCACACGAAAAAAAATATGTCAGAATTAATGCTTTAATTAGTAGGGTATACTATTCAGTGTACCTATTATAAATAAAAACCGTGAGGTTTCTCACCTCCCCATATTACGAAACCCGGTTGCCTAATACGAGGAAAGTGCACTTTTAAAGTTAACAATAATATCAGAGGGTATTACAACACCAAACGTGCCCATATTTGTAATATACATAGTATATCGCCTGAGGTTTACATTGGTGAGAAAACCAAAATTATTCCGTTCCTTCTTATGTCTAATGTGAGCCCTATAAAAAACTCCCCATATTTGGCGACTTTCCTCTACTCATTTTTAGAAGATACCTTATGCACTGGACAGCTGAATCCGTGATTAATTGTATAGGTAGCTTCGTAAGTCTTAGAACTCAGGAAGTCCTTTCTAGCAGCGTTACTAGCAGCTTTCAAAGTTTCAAGGTAAGAAAGAAAATATTCCTCTAGCCAGTTTAGGCGACTGACATTTAATGAGAAAAAAAGCCCTTTATCTGGATTTCTAGACTGAATATGATGATATGTGATGCTTACGTCATGCATAGCGAACCATTTATTAACGTTTTTCAAAAAAAATGGTTGCTTCTGCGTCCATGAATGTGTACGCTTCCGGGTGCATGCCTATATTTTCTTTTAGTGTACTAATGGCACCAATAACTTCTGACGAGAACACTTCCTTGGCACGCCGAACATTCATTTTTTCAAATTTAGTGGGTTCGATGTGTTTTTTAGTGAGGTGTCTGACCGGTTTGACGATCTCACCCTTTCGCATTGTGTATAGTAATGACAAGTATTTCCCTGAAATTATTCCAGTACCATCAGTCATCTCTCGTTACAGAAACTGCGTTCTAATGTTTCTTTTTAGAATGTGACAATGATCAAAACTAGGGAATACATGCCTAGACTCGTCGTATGGGTGATTGACCATTGGTTGCAAATTCCCTCCCCCTAAATGCCTCATCATTGTAGTGTTAGTTTTGTGATTATCAGAGACAGTTATTATAATTATGAAACCGCATTGTTCAACCTCGAGAATAACGTCCAGCAGGAGTTTATGTAAGTCCCGTCCTGACAGCTGCTTCGTGAAAAAGAAGGCACACGGTATCTGATAATCTGTCGAAAGATCTCTTAGCACAAAACACAACACACGATTAGCTGCTACTTGTTCCCGGCTGTAATTTTGATCCTCTCTTTCCTTTTAATGAGACGGTGTTGGAGTAGTGTCCTTGTACCCGAAGAAGGTGCAAGGTATGTCTAATTTCTCTTAGATTTATTAGCACGCTATTTTATTTTGTGATATAATTTTAATTTTGATAATGCGGAAATTATAATGATAATAATTATATAGTGTCACTAGCAACCCGCCCCGGCTTCGCCCGGGAACAGTTATGAATGTGCAAGGAATTCCTGTCAGACGTAATTTAAGAATGGCGAGGTGCAAGCCAAATGCCCCTCCCGTCCAAACTAAAAACACTTATAGTGGACGATGTATCGAAGATAGAGATATGCTCTCGCGGACTTTTTTGTAGAATTTCTCACGCTGAACAATTCTTACACTCATAATATAATGATATTTTTAACGGTTCGCCCAGCGTAAGCTTAAAAAGCGCACGGACGCCAGGCTATTTTTTCGACCTTTTCACTGAAATCGTTACTGCTTGGCTCCCTTTGGTCATAAATAAATTATTTTCTACACAAATCTTCCTCGAGATCACCTTTACAGAATGGTGAAAGCAGCATCAAAATCCATCCAGTGGTTCTTGAGATTACACATTTAATATACGTACTGTTCAGCTTATTCTTTATCGCGCCTATAATGGGAGGGGAGTGCGCTCTACCGGCAACGAGTAGAAACTTTCCAATTACATGTTATACATGGGTTCTGACTGGGAATGTCAAGGCCGGTATAGAGCGCAGCTCGTATTCAGTCGGCCGTGGTCTAAAAGTATCATTGAGAGAAAGACATTTAATATACCTTCTGCACACCTAATTATTAATTGCGCCTATACTTGGCAGTGCGCTCTATCGGCAAAAAGAGGCCATTTTCAATAACATCGCTGGCATGGGTTCACTAACTGGCCGGTACAGAGCGCAGCTCGCATCAAGTCGGCCGTGTTCCCGCATACCGTAGTTCAACTAGTGGAAGGTAGATGTCACTACTGCAGATACATTGGAGAACTTTGTTTTAATTAAATATATAATTTCCATTGCAAAATGCACAATATAACGCTCAATTGAATAACGCCTCAGTACTCAAAAAACAATAAATATAAAAGAAATCAAGCAAAAAATACAACTCTGTTAGGATTAGAACCTCAGCCGGCCGGTTGAGAGACCAACGATGTAACCACAGAACTAATTATGTCTTCCCAAAATAAATGTTATCAATCGATTAAGATACTACGTCTTAGCCAATAATGACTTTGACTAAACGATTTCTTCACTGGAGAATATTTCAAAAACAGTTCATTTCAACAAAGTTCCTATTATTTTTATATCTTTGGGCTATATTGCATGCAACATATTCAAATTAGTGAAATATAGTTCAGAACGAGAGATCATCTGCCATCTTGTCTGCAACCGAGACGGCTCAGCTTTTTAAAGCCACTTCTGCACTATTTAATATTACAATATAGCCTACACTTTTAATTTTCCATTGCAAAATGCACAATAGGTTATCAATCGATTAAGATACGACGTCTTAGCAAATAACAATTATGATTTATTAGGGTCGGGATTTGGCACTGGAGTTTTACAAGTAGTTATTTCAATGACCAACAGAGTTCACTGGTAACAAGGGATTTGCGCTCCCGGGACACACATAGTAGGATAACATGTCACATGTTACACATCATATGCGACTACCGTAAGGCTCGTATAATTTTGTTTAAATTCTTTAAAGCAAATTTGTTGTCCGAAGCAATGCTGCCAATATAGATTATTTACTTTCGTAAATGTCGAAAAATCACGTTGCAATAGTATGCATGGTTGTGTGAAAATCGCTCCCAGGGAAAATGGCGCCCACTGAGAAATGTGCGTAAATCGCACCCAGTCTAGAAATTGTCCTCGTGACTACGGACCCTAATGAGTCACAACTGAACCGACTGAGGCGTAGTCTTGCATTCCATTTACTTGGGGCGGATGTTTGTCTCTTGGATCGCAGCCTACCCCACCGTATGACCTCTGCACAATGATTTTCCGCTTTGTTCGAAACATGGAATCCTTGCGATCATCGTTCATTACGTGGTGAATACTGTTCTACATACAAAACAAACCTAACCTGGGGCTTACGCCCAGACCCCCTTGCTTGTAGTGCAATCAGTAATTTTCGTCCAGACAGTTATCTAACCAAGTAGCGACCAATGATTTCGTCCAGACCAATGGTTTAATCCAGACAGTAGTCTAACCAAGTAGCGACCAATGGTTCAGTTCAGACACCCATTTTAGTTCTTCACTATTTTGAATCATTAACATAGGTTAAATATGTGTTTCGACCATCGGCACATCCGGCATATTTGGGGTGGAAGAAGGAATGTCTAGATCCCTTAATATTTCTTCGGCCGCCGAAGTACTGTACTGTAGTTCCGTATCAGCCACAAATACTCCAGGTAGAGAGCGTGCTGGGCGCGATTTACATTGGGCGCAATTTACAGGACACCAATAGCATAACGTAACATAACATGACATACTATACTTTATTGTTCTTTCTTCTTCCTCCATAATCCTTCATCCTCTCACTAGGTATCCTTTTCCTCATTTTGAGCATGTTTTCATGCCTTGAAATTCTTCAATTTAACACTTCTATTCGGAAAATGACTCTCATTTTACTGCTCCTTCTCCTTCTCTTATGATGATGACTGTTGTTATAAGAGGCCCAACATCTAGGCTTATCGGCCCCTAATGATATGGATGAGAATGGAAATGAAAATGAAAACTACTTATTTCAGCAACTAACGACCACCTCGTGGTACAGCGGCTACCGTTCTTGGCTGTCGGCCTGCAGGTCCAGGTTCGGTTCCCGGCTCTGCCAAGAAATTTTAATTGTAGTGTGAGCGCTGGAGCGGGGTACACTCAGCCTCGTGAGGTAGAACTGAGAAGAGGTGGGCTCGATTCCCACCTCAGCCATCCTGGAAGTGCTTTTTCGTTGACTCCCCCCACTTCTACTTCAGGTTCCTAGCGTAAGGCTACCGCCATCTCCTTCTCGATCCTCACCTGCATTACAAATACACACACTACTACAGCGATCACAATAACACAGGTTATCTCGTTATCACACGAATTGCATACATGCATACATTCATACACACACACACCCTACACAGATGGTCATAACATAGAGAAAAATAATAATAATAGTAACTACAACTGCGACTGCGACTGATTGTGAGACTGCGAATGGGACATGACAACAGTTGTCCACTGTTACTGTCATATAGTCAAGATATTCTTGAATAGTGATTAAATACCATCAAAGCTTCTTGTGTTTAATTTTTGATTTTTTTTTGGGGGGGGGGGGGGGGGGAGGGGCGAGGTGGAGGAAATGCATTTTCGCATACTGTGTCGGGCTCCTGAGTAGCAGACTACAGACAAAAACTCCCTCCCCCCCCCCTCGTTACTTCTGAACACTAGCCTGGAACTGTTTATCACATTACTTCAGGCTAGAGTCATTCTCTGAAGAACGTACACTGACCAGATCCCACAGCATGTACTAAATCTTTAACAGAACCTCGTTCTTCACAAAAAACACATTTCCTTGTAGCCGTACATCCTCTAGCTTTGCGATCAGTCTCGCCGCAATTGTAACAAAGTTTAGTCTACTTCTAGCAGTGCCTTTACAGTTGCTAGCAATAATAATAATAATTTATTATTATCATCAAACTCAGTTCAGAATACAATATAGAGAAAGTGTGGGCTTTGCTTGCCTCTGGGGAATGGCATAATACCTCCCTGCAGTAAGCCAGTGCTCCACTATCTCGCGACATGTTTATAGCAATTGCCACCATGGCAGCGTTAAGCCCAGCTTGAGAACTCCTCATGTCTCTGTCGTCTCGATGCGGTGATGTGACTCAGCTTGCCTACCGAGATGAGCGATGTTTGCTCATTCGTCTCCTCTTCTCCCTTGCGAGCACGCTTATACACATTCACTTCGGTTCACTGAGCCCGTATATCGTTACACGTAAGTGAAGCCTGCTCACCTTAGTTAGCGATCTTCTTCTTAAGTATTCGATCCATGGATTGGTCTGCGGCAGTTCTCCAGTCGGCTCTATTTATAGCTTTCCTCTTCATCTCTTCATAGTTTCTGCATCCAACATCACACATGATTTCCTGTACATATTGTAGGCGTGGTCTTCCTCGACATCTTTTGCCTTCAACCATTCCCTCCAATACCGTTTTCAGCAGGCTATCGTGTCTCAAAATATGTCCTATCAGTCTAGTCCTCCTCCTCTTTATGCTTTTCCATAAGGTATAATTTTCCTCCACCTTTTTAAATACTTCAGCATTCGTTATTTTTTCTGTCCAGCTAATTTTTAGCATTCTTCTATAACACCAATGTTCAAAAGAATTTATCCTCCTTTTTTCTTCTTTTCCAATTGTCCACGTTTCGCAACCATAAAGGGCAATATTCCAAACATACGCTTTTAATAATCGTTTTCTGGTTTTAAGATTAATGGAATTTGTAGTGAATAAACGTTTCTTTTTGTGAAATGCTAATTTGGCTTGTAAAATTCTACATTTGATTTATTTCTTGCTTCTTCCATCTTTGGTAATTTTGCTTCCGAGATATTTAAATTCTTGAACATTTTCTAGAGTTTTGTGGCCCACCACTAATTTCATACTTTAGTCTGCCTTTTTATCGCAGACTATAACTTTCGACTTTGACTTATTTATTTTCATCTTGTATTCATTTCCCACGATTTCCTCCATTTTTACTATTATTTGTTTGAGATGTTGTTCACTATCTGCAACTATGGCATTGTCATCTGCAAATCTAATCATATTTATTTGTTCACCTTGTATCCTTAATCCTAAATTCAAATCCTCTCGAACCTTATTCAATGCATCCTGGATGTAGGCATTAAAAAGCGTGGGAGACAAAGCACAGCCTTGTCTAACTCCTTTCCCTATTTTTGCTTCCTCTTGTTCATTTCCATTTATAGCGATCACGACGCTATAATTCACATCCGAAGGGTCGGGTGAAAGAGGAATGTGTCACCTCCCTTGGTGAGGTTCGCGAAGGAATTCTGGTATAGTCCGTTACTGTGTAAGGAGGTTGTTTTTGTTATTGTTTGAGTCTTGAGTCTTTTGACAGGTTTGATACAGCTCTCCATGTCTCCCTAACCTGAGATAAACGTTTCATCTCCACATAGCTAAGGCGGATTTGGTGGCGTAGTTGGTAGCATGCTGAGCTTCTATGCCGAAGGTCGCGGGTTCGAACCCGGTCGAAGTAGTCTGATTTTTTATGAGCGTTAAAAATCTCTCAGTATGCCTTCCTTCGGAGTGGAAGTAAATCCGGTGGTCACATGTCATAGATTTATGGCACGGAAAAGAACCTTCCACTAACTACACTTGTGTGAAGCAAAAATTTTTAGGTCAGGTTTGATTAATGCTCTTAAGTTCCAACGTTCGTCACCGGGCGCTGGTTGCGATGGCATCTAGTAGTAGCCAAGTTCACTGCTAGGTGTCGTGGATGATAGCATTTGGTAGCGAAAGTAGGAACTACTTGAAATTGGTCGTCTGCAGTCCTTACCTGAATTAAAAACAGATAACACACATTAATACAGGCATCACAATTAACACCGGTTATCAGACAGATCCTACACACACCCAAAGTACACGGAGCTACATGACCGCGTTATCGCAATCCCTAAACTAAGGAATCAACCAACCATCCACATAACTACCACACCCTACATCCGACGCAATTTGTTTAACATATTCTAACCTTGGTCTACCCCTACAATTCTTGTCCTCGACACTTCCGTCCATAACTAAGTTTAGTTAGTTATTATTGTTTTAAGGGGCGGAACTACGAGGTTTGCTATTCCTGGGTGCCTCAGTTTGTGTCCTACCAACCTATCTCATCTCTTCATTAGCAGTCGCCAGAAACATCTCTCCTCGCCCACTCGTCTCAATACATCTTCATTTGTAACTCTATCTACCCATCTGATCTTCATCACTCTCCTGTAACACCGCATTTCAAACACTTCTATTCTCCTCTATTCTGCTGCGCCAACAGTCCAAGTTTCACTTTCATAGAGCGCCACGCTCCAGACGAAGGATTTCAAAATTGACTTCCTAATACCTAAATCTATATTGGATGTCAACAGATTTCTTTCCTTTAGAAATGCTTTCCTTGTCTGAGCCAAACTACATTTTATATGCTCTTTGTTTCGCCCATCGCTGGTCATTTTGCTTTCTAAGTACCAGAAGTAAGGGTAAAAATAAAAAAATGAGAAAAATGGACATTCTCATTTTTACATACCGTCAATTTGCTTGAAGGATCAGCTGGGTCTAAGACAGCTCAAAATTGATATAGCCTAGAAGTACTAGAGCAATGAACTGAACTGCAATCAACTACGCCACCGAAGCCGCTGGGAAGGAGACATCCGTGGCCTTAAGTTAGGAACCATCATGGCATATGCCTGGAGTAGGAGTGGAAATCCTCCACTTCCATGATGGCTGAGGTGGGATTTGAACAGACACCTCCTCACGTGGCTGACTCTACCTCGTTCCAGCCCTCAGACCAGAATTAAATTTCTTTGTAGAGCCGGGAATCGATCTGGACCTGAGGGGTGACAGCCAAGAATGCTAGCCGCTACACCGCGAGGTGGTTGCTTTAGAGAGCGTTGTTGTTGTTGATTAATTTAGGGGCTTTACGACATGTATGCCCGTGAACTTGTGTGTGGAATCTGTCTGATAACCTATGTCAAAGTGCTTTAGAGAGCGTAGTTGCTGTTGTCGGTCTAATGATGCAAATGTACATAACTAATCTGAAGGAGTCGATTATCGCGTTGGAAGCCATTATTCACTGTTTCCTTAGTAATCGAAATTGAATGTTTTTCAGTCAGTCAACACGATTGTACCCAATTGTAATGGGTGTTTCCCAAATCATGAAAAAATTACATGACATTAATAAATACATTTGGATGACCAGTTTCGATGGTCAAGCGATCATCATCAGATCCTTTACACTTAGCAAACTTTAAGGTCAATCACCACTATCAATATCTTTAAAAAATCACATATCTATATACTTAAAACACTAATTTGATTTTTGTTACAGCTAGATTGAGATAACGTCTTAACCGATTGACTTCGTAATGCATTCCAACGAGAGCTCTTGGCATGTAGATTTCCAGAGTGTCTTTAAAAGGAAAATATATGTTACGGTACATTTTTTTAAATTATTAAAGAAAAATGTAATATTTGTCACTCCCGCGCTTGCGCACTGTGGCTCTATTTCACCAGAGAAATGGTGGATCCCTCGGCGTCTTACTGAAATCTTCGTTTATGGGAATTAAAACTTGGGTAAATATTGTTGTGGCTCTAAACTTTTAGAGTAAGTATATGTGGAGGAAAATCACTTAATAGACAGAGAGCTATAATCATTCGACTTGATTTAACATCTTCCGTTAAAACACTTCAATTTTCAAATTTCCAATTTGCTTGGCGTACTTAACATCACAATCAATAGAACTCAAGGGGAAACTCTGGAACGTGTAGGTCTCTATTTGCCTCATCAAGGTTTCAGCAATGGCCAGTTATACGTAGGCAGATCAAAAAGTAAGTAGTACTTCCCAGTTATAGCCATTTATTACACCACCTATACATCAGCAACACGCCTATAACGACATACAATATAATGTCACCTTTCCACATAGTTTCCAAGAAACTGCAAACATTTCTGCGAACGCACAACCAACTTGTTGATGCCGGATGCATAGAAAGTTCCTCCAGCGTTCTGGAGCGTTTACGCAACTGATGCGATTAAAGCGATTAAAGAGAAGAGCCGGGAGAAATTGAGCGCCGTTGTGATTTTGTTGCACGATAACGCAACACCTCACAAGGCCCGCCAAACGAGCGAACTGCTGCAGAGTTTCAAGTGGGAGGTCTGGCAAAATCCACCCTACAGTCCCGACCTAGCGCCATGTGACTTTCATCTGTTCGGTAAGCTCAACACGGAGCTCGGTGGTCGACGTATCCAGACCGATGAGGAGGTGAAGGCCGCTGTCTCCGTGTGGTTGCAGAACGCTGGAGGATCTTTCTATGCATCCGGCATCGACAAGTTGGTTGTGCGTTCGCAGAAATGTTTGGAGTCTCTTGGAAACTATGTGGAAAAGTGACGTTACATTGTATGTCGTTATAGGCGTGTTGCTGTTCTATAGGTGGTGTAATAAATGGCCATAACTGCGAAGTGCAACTTATTTTTTGATCTGCCCTCGTATGTTGCGAAGTTGATCTTTCGACGCCCTAGAAATTGCAACAGTGTCAAAGAGTAATCGTTCAAAAATGCATACTGTATAAGAGAATCCTTAAGTAAATATTTTTCCAATGACCGTCATGTTTTGACGGGTATCAACTAGTGACTAACAAATCTTGACTAGTTGCGCTAGTTCAATAACTACTGCAACTAAGTAAGTGTATATATTGTAAATATCATCTCCCATACTTGTAGACATAGATTTAATAGCCCAAGTGCAGCGGATTTGATGATGATCACTTGACGATCGAAATTGGTCGTCCAAGTTTATTTATTAATTTCATGTATATTGAATTCAAGAATAGGGACCACCCGTAACAATTGGGTAAAATCTTGTAGACCGACTGAAAATCTATAATTTCGATATAGGAGTAGATTATAGAAGTTTTTCTGGAATAATTATTGCAGTTTAATGACTATGAGGACCGTGAAAATCTAAAAACTATGATAGCATGGTAGCAGTGAGTTGGACATCCATCTTGTCTACATGAGCAGATGAATGACAACTCACATTATGCTTTCGATGGTAGAGATTTCATTTGTTAGGTGCTTCCATATATAGAGATGAGGAAGATGACACTGTGTTGTGTAGTACACCTTGTTCTCACACCAGCAGCCAGTGTGACTTCCTTTGTTTACAAGCTTCCCGCTAATAAACACATCTGGTAACACACAACATATGTGCAATGTAGATCAAGGTTATGCAAACACTTCCTCCACTCCACTGTACTGCGAGAGGGCCAAGATGTGTTCCATATGGAAATAGGACAGGAAATAGAGTGAGTGTGAGCATTAATCATATGTATGGTCTCGGAAGACAGGTGGTTTGTCAGGAATAGGAAGGAAGGAAGGAAGGCTGACAGTTGGGTCGTCATGAGAAGGAAGGAAGGCTGACAGTTGTGTCGTCATGAGTAGGAAGGAAGGCTAACAGTTGGGTCGTCATGAGTAGGAAGGATGGAAGGAAGGCTGATAGTTGTGTCGTCATGAGTAGGAAGGAAGGAAGGCTGACAGTTGTGTCGTCATGAGTAGGAAGGCTAACAGTTGGGTCGTCAAGAGTAGGAAGGAAGGAAGGCTGACAGTTGTGTCGTCATGAGTAGGAAGGAAGGAAGGCCGACAGTTGGGTCGTCATGAGTAGGAAGGAAGGCTGACAGTTGTGTCGTCATGAGTAGGAAGGAAGGAAGGAAGGCTGACAGTTGGGTCGTCATGAGTAGGAAGGAAGGAAGGAAGGAAGGAAGGCTGACAATTGGGTCGTCATGAGTAGGAAGGAAGGCTGACAGTTGGGTCGTCAAGAGTAGGAAGGAAGGCTTACAGTTGGGTCGTCATGAGTAGGAAGGAAGGCTGACAGTTGTGTTGTCATGAGTAGGAAGGAAGGCTGACAGTTGTGTCGTCATGAGTAGGAAGGAAGGCTGACAGTTGTGTCGTCATGAGTAGGAAGGAAGGCTGACAGTTGTGTCGTCATGAGTAGGAAGGAAGGCTGACAGTAGTGTCGTCATGAGTAGGAAGGATGGAAGGATGGCTGACAGTTGTGTCGTCATGAGTAGGAGGGAAGGAAGGCTGACAGTTGTGTCGTCATGAGTCGGAAGGCTGACAGTTGGGTCGTCAAGAGTAGGGAGGAAGGAAGGAAGGAAGGCTGACAGTTGTGTCGTCATGAGTAGGAAGGAAGGAAGGCTGACAGTTGGGTCGTCATGAGTAGGAAGGAAGGAAGGGAGGCTGACAATTGGGTCGTCATGAGTAGGAAGGAAGGCTGACAGTTGGGTCGTCAAGAGTAGGAAGGAAGGCTGACAGTTGGGTCGTCATGAGTAGGAAGGAAGGCTGACAGTTGTGTTGTCATGAGTAGGAAGGAAGGCTGACAGTTGTGTCGTCATGAGTAGGAAGGAAGGCTGACAGTTGTGTCGTCATGAGTAGGAAGGAAGGCTGACAATTGGGTCGTCAAGAGTAGGAAGGAAGGCTGACAGTTGGGTCGTCAAGAGTAGGAAGGAAGGCTGACAGTTGGGTCGTCATGAGTAGGAAGGAAGGCTGACAGTTGTGTTGTCATGAGTAGGAAGGAAGGCTGACAGTTGTGTCGTCATGAGTAGGAAGGAAGGCTGACAGTTGTGTCGTCATGAGTAGGATGGAAGGCTGACAGTTGTGTCGTCATGAGTAGGAAGGAAGGCTGACAGTTGTGTTGTCATGAGTAGGAAGGAAGGCTGACAGTTGTGTCGTCATGAGTAGGAAGGAAGTCTGACAGTTGTGTTGTCATGAGTAGGGAGGAAGGCTGACAGTTGTGTCGTCATGAGTAGGAAGGAAGGAAGGCTGACAGTTGGGTCGTCATGAGTAGGAAGGATGGAAGGAAGGAAGGCTGATAGTTGTGTCGTCATGAGTAGGAAGGAAGGCTGACAGTTGTGTTGTCATGAGTAGGAAGGAAGGCTGACAGTTGTGTCGTCATGAGTAGGAAGGAAGGCTGACAGTTGTGTCGTCATGAGTAGGAAGGAAGGCTGACAGTTGTGTTGTCATGAGTAGGAAGGAAGGCTGGCAGTTGTGTCGTCATGAGTAGGAAGGAAGTCTGACAGTTGTGTTGTCATGAGTAGGAAGGAAGGAAGGCTGACAGTTGTGTCGTCATGAGTAGGAAGGAAGGAAGGCTAACAGTTGGGTCGTCATGAGTAGGAAGGATGGAAGGAAGGAAGGCTGACAATTGGGTCGTCATGAGTAGGAAGGAAGGCTGACAGTTGGGTCGTCAAAAGTAGGAAGGAAGGCTGACAGTTGGGTCGTCATGAGTAGGAAGGAAGGCTGACAGTTGCGTTGTCATGAGTAGATGAGTAGGAAGGAAGGCTGACAGTTTTGTCGTCATGAGTAGGAAGGAAGGAAGGCTGACTATTGGGTCGTCATGAGTAGGAAGGAAGGCTGACAGTTGGGTCGTCAAGAGTAGGAAGGAAGGCTGACAGTTGCGTTGTCATGAGTAGATGAGTAGGAAGGAAGGCTGACAGTTTTGTCGTCATGAGTAGGAAGGAAGGAAGGCTGACAATTGGGTCGTCATGAGTAGGAAGGAAGGCTGACAGTTGGGTCGTCAAGAGTAGGAAGGAAGGCTGACAGTTGGGTCGTCAAGAGTAGAAAGGAAGGCTTACAGTTGGGTCGTCATGAGTAGGAAGGAAGGCTGACAGTAGGGTCGTCAAGAGAAGGAAGGAAGGAAAGGAGGAAGGAAGGCTGACAGTTGTGTCGTCATGAGTAGGAACGAAGGAAGGAAGGAAGGAAGGAAGGAAGGAAGGAAGGAAGGAAAAAACAAGTTACTCTAATTTCGGAATAACGATCCCCAAAGAAGTTACTCCGATCGACCGGTTGAATGTGATCCATGTGATGGACATATTTGATCGTAGTACACCAGGTTACGTTTGAATACGTAAGTACCACATTAATATGAATTGGTATAATTCCAAATCCCGACAGTTATCAATTTTATGTTAATACGATTGAAATTGCTTTTAGTTCATCCTATTTTAAGTGCTTTAACAATGGTTATATGTAGAACGTACGTCGTCCATGTCTGAAGAACTATTTTTTAAAATCAAAATGCATTGCTTTACAAATTCCGTAAATATGAAACAAAATAATATATCTTGTAATGATGCACTGAAAGGAAAGTAGGCTAGTAGTTTTGCCATAGGATTTGTGGAATCCGAAGTGACGTTTCACCTTCTAACGCCCAGTCGGCCTTGGTAGGAGGCAAGCAGCTTGAACGCTGCACCACTTCGCCCCCTTAGGTATCGAGTTTTCGAACTAGACGTTATATGTAGGCTTTATTTACCCGAACAGGCCGATCCTTTTTACGGTGTATAAACAACAATCATTCTAAGAAGAAACAGGAATCCTAATTTTGTGACCAGCTAGTTGTATGAAAGTGTGCCTCTGACGTGTTATCACAGCTCCCATATTTCACATAAGCGCTCAAAGCGGCTTATATTAAATCCAACGTGATGCTATGTGAGGTACGCCGGTATTTGCAGTCACGGGAAAGGAATGGAATAAACGCACGTGGTGTGCTGCTGAACATTGTGGAATTATCATAGATGAGGTGTGCCTCACTGTAATTCACCTGTCCTCAATCTCCTGACTAGGGAGAGGAAACAGCCACATATTGTACATCTGCCTGGCTAGATCATTACAATCGTCTTCACGCTTGCGATGGTGTCTTCCTACGTGTATTTCTCTACCCTCTGATAGGCTATCATAAAGCTTTCACATTTCCTCTTATTGATGTGCAACATCTTTCCGCTCGGTTGTTGCATAGTTTTGTGGGAGTGATTTTGAAAATTGGGGACGGAAGTGGTTCGGAACGATCGAGCTGGCAGTGGTGGATCAAAAGGAAGTATGCACTGCCCGCTCGATCGATCAAACGGAATTGTACTAGCTGGCAGTGGTGGATCGAACGGAAGTATAAGACGCACTGCCCGCTCGATCGATCGATCCAGCTGGCACTGGTAAGAGAAACAATCAGCGCGCGGTGTCGAAAATTGATACCATGACGCACTCTCAGCCATGTGGAATGTATATGACATACTGAACGGAAAACACTCATGCGAACTCTGGTGTCAAGTGATTTAAACAAATGACATGTTATATGTTCGAAGTCTTCGTATCAGTATTTAAATGGTAAAATGCCTTAATATCAGACATTGTAAGTAGTCGGCATTGCATTGGCATAAGGCATTTTAAACTCAATGTCACTCAGGAGCATTATCGAAACAAGCAAAATATAAATGAAACTTAATTCCGTAATGCAGTATTATTGGAACGTGGAAATAAGCCACCATCTTGTGCACAATATTTGCGTAGTCGAAATAGCCGTGCGGTTATTGCGTATGACTGTGAATCTAGAGATCTTGTGTTCGAATCCTGGGCGGGGTGGATATTTTTGCTACCAGATTATCATTTTAAACGATATTTATCATATCAATATGACTCATTTAGCAGAATCCATATGAAATTACGTGTTGGTCTGTGAATCAAGAGGACCTGTTTATAAGGAATTTAAGGTTATGAGCGGTGTCGCGTCTATTAATCTAGTTGATCTATATCGTATTCTTTATTTAGGCTAGTGCTGGTGGAAGCTACAAATCATCTAATAAAATGAGTTCCGTATTATAAACTACAATATCTGTAAAATACTCCCTTTTACAATAGATTAATATTTGGGCCAATAATAGTATAAAAAATCCTCTCGGCACGCCGGAAGGCGGAGGTAGATTTCACCGGGCAAACTAGGGGATAGGCTATAATAGGCAAAATATGCAGGTTTTCGTAGAAGGATCAGACCTCATTTATTGCGAGAAAGTATTTTACAATGTAATTGGAGCTCAATTCACTTTTCTTTCGTCTTACTATGCATAATTTTAACATTTTATTGTGTTAGGGGGACGGTAACCTACTTGTCATTTGGGGTCCATTTTTAGCCTACTTTTCACATTTTGCAAAAATGAGGAAAACGTAGTCTTATGAGATCGATCCGGGAAAATGTCTGTCTGTCTGTCTGTCCTTCTGTCTGTCTGTCTGTCTGGCTGTGTGTCCCCCCCCCCCTATCAACTCCTAAACGGCTGGAGCAATCGAAATAAAATTTGGTAGGAGTAAAGATCTTTACCTGAATATCTCACGGCCATATTTGAAAATGATGTCAGTGCTACCAACTGCTGAAAAATCGCAATTGAAATTTGAGCTCCATGTTGGATATCTTGGAAGGTATGAATGGGAGCTATTTCAAAATCGGCACACATATAGATAATAATATTGCAGTTTAATTTCCAGAAGGCCATACATGGCAGTGTTGCCAAAATGATTATAAGCCTACTGATAGGTCCAATATTTAAATGCATATAACTTCTACACTATCAATTGGAATTCAACCAAATTTCGTATGTTGTATGTGTACATAACCCGATATGACTGAACGTATTCTTATGAACCACCAGTGCTGCCAACTGTTAAAAAATGCTCTTAATTTCTTTTATCCAAATACCAATATATATGAGAAAGTATGCAAGCCGACAGCTTTAAACTATGCACACGTATAGTACATGACATTCTATATTAATTTGGAGTAACTTATATACGTCAGTGCTACCAACATGATTCTAAGCCTGCTGAGAGGTCCAACTTTAAATACATGTAACTTCTAGACTATCATTTGGATTTCAACCAAATTTCGTGTGTGCTATGTGTACCATAACAGATATGACTATGCCGATTCTTAAGAGTACCAGGGCTGCCAACTGTTAATAAAGCTGTCTCTATTTTTGTTACCCTAATATCAATATATCAGAACGAATGCAAGCCAATAGCTCTAAACTTTGCACACGTATAGTACCTGGCATTCTAGATAACTTTGGAGTAACTAATATACGTCAGTGCTGCCAACATGATTCTAAGCCTGCTGATAGGTCCAATTTTAAAATGCATGTAACTTCTATACTAACTAATGGATTTCATTCAAAATTGGCACAACAAAAGATCATATTATTTCAGATTATTTCTGACCAATACATGCATGACACTGTTGCCAACATGATTTTACGCGCGCTGTTAGATCCAATGTTTAACTGCATGTAACGTCCGTGCTATTCATTGGACTCCAACCAAATTTTGTATTCTGTACCTTATGAGATGGAACTAAGAATATATTCAGTCCCCAGGGCTGCCAACTGTAGTGCTCTATTAGGCTACATTATGCCAGGTATACAGTATTTCGAACTAATTAGAAATTTCGATATTACCAACTTAATTTCGTCATTATTCTAGATAGATCCATATCGATTAATCATTGGCATGAATCTTAAATTTTAAGAAAAGTAGGCTCTATAGTTCGTTACGGAACTTCTTGTTATATTTGTGGTCACACCGTCCTTATGCAAGGTTTAGAACTGATGTGTAACTATGTAACGGTCTGTTACTTCTTCACGTCAAATTTTATCTCCCGCAGAGATTTTGATTGGTTCCTCAGTTTAGGGGCTGTGACAACGCGGTCATGTAACCCCATGTACTTTGGGTGTGTGTAGAATCTGTCTGATAAACGGTGTTAATTGTGATGGCTGTATTAGTCTGTAATTCAGGTAAGGACTGCAGACGGTCAATTTCAAGTAGTAGTTCCTAATGCTGGTACCAAATATACCGTCAACGACACCTAGCTGTGAACTTGGATATTAGATGCCACCGCATCCAGTAACTTGCAACAAACGCTGGACTTCCCCTCTGAAGGAAAGTATACTGAGGGATTTTCAGCGCTCTTTGAAAATCCGACGACTTCGGCCGGCTTTGAACCCGCGACCTTGGGCATAGAAGTTCAGCATGCTACCAGTTACGTCACCGAAGCCGCTTCACACTTAATCAGATGGAAATCTGAATCAGATCTCGTGCAAGTGCGTTGTCATGGCAACGTCTGATGGCTCATCCCTCATCAATTTAGTAGTGTTGCCATGGCAACGTCTGATGGCTCATCCCTCATCAATTTAGTAGTGTTGCCATGGCAACCTCTGATAGCTCTTGGCATTTTCTTATAATTCCGAAATCATTTTTCTCATCCCTTGGCGTAATGGTGGGTCATATCAAAAATTCTTTCAGACAAAAGTTTTAGGTAATTATTAGGGGAATATTGCCAATTTTGTACGGTTTTAATATTGTGCCTATTAAGAGAGATATGATTAATGTTTCCCGAAAAACCCACTTTTTCCCACCCCATTGGCCAATGGTTGGTGCTATCAAAAGACTTTTTAACATACATTTTTGGCACTTATCCGACACATAATATGAACTTTAAAGGGATTCGATATTTCACATATTAAGAGAGTTATAGTGATATTTCACTTTTTCGAAAAAAAAAACCATTTTACCCCCCTTGACCGATTTTGCCATTAACGAACTCGACCGAGATTTTATAAGGATACATATTATGTAAAAAAATTCAAAGTGATTGGTGCAAAATTACGGCAGTTATCGTGTCCACAAGAAACTGATATATATATAGATACATATATACATAAATTATATATAGACTTTTGAACTGACGGTGGTTTTGGGGTCTAGGGGATGTGAAACGCGAAGATATGTCGAAATTTTCCGGAAGTCGAAACATGGTACCCATTGCAATAGTTAGCTTTCTAATGAAATCTACCTAATACCGGTGTATCAACAATTTCATGTGAGGTTTCTTCTATGTCAGATGTTACACATCATATGCGACTACTGTAAGGCTCGTATTTTTTTTCTTTATATCACTGTCTTGGCGGCTTTGGTGGCGTAGTTGGTTGCATGCTGAGCTTCTATGCCCAAGATCGCGGGTTCAAACACGGCCGAAGTCGTCGTATATTTTAAGAGCGTTAAAAATCCTTCAGTATGCCTTCCTTCGGAGGGAAAGTAAAGCTGGTGGGCCAATGTCATAGATTTATGGCTTGTAAAATAACCTTCCAGTAACTACACTTGTGTGAAACTAAATTACTAGGTTAGATTTGATTAAAGTTCAAGCTAAGTGTAGTAAAAGTAGTAAAAGTAAAAAAAATACTTGAAATTGATCGTCTGCAGTCCTTACCTGAATTACAGATATCACACACTAATACAGCCATCACAATTAACACCGGTTGTCAGACAGATAGATAGATAGATGGAAGAAGCAAGAAAGAAATCAAATGTAGAATTTTACAAGCCAAATTAGCATTTCACAAAAAGAAACGTTTATTCACTACAAAGTCCATTAATCTTAAAACCAGAGAATAGTACATTATGAATTAAGACACGAGTATATTTATAAAACGAGCGTATGCGAGTTTTATAATTTCCATACGAGTGTCTTAATTACCATTATAGGTGAGTTGCATACGACTGTTTATGTTCGACTATAATTATTATAACTATTTTATGTTCGAAGATAAATATTCATAAATATCTGTCGAGATTTCGCCAGTTTTATGTACTGAACAGACGCATGAGACGCAGAGGATGCCTTGTATTTGACCATGGCCTTCTCGATTACCCCGCTATGACACTAGGCAACGCAGTTTAGAAGGCCTTGGAACTCCACACAAGTGCGATGCTAACCTTATCTAATTGGTCAAACAACTGTTTCTTGAGCTGTGATTGGTGGGAGAAACTGTTTCATAATGAAAAATAGTGTTATAATGACCATCATTATGCTACAGTTTTCTAACACATACTAGTCAGGGTCGAACATAAAGATTATTAAAAGCGTATGTTTGGAGTATTGCCCTTTATGGTTGCGAAACGTGGACAATTGGAAAAGAAGAAAAAAGGAGGTTAAATTCTTTTGAACATTGGTGTTATAGAAGAATGCTAAAAATTAGCTGGACAGAAAAAATAACGAATGCTGGAGAATTTTTAAAAGGTGGAGGAAAATTATACCCTATGGAAAAGCATAAAGAGGAGGACCATACTGATAGGACATATTTTGAGACACGATAGCCTGCTGAAAACGGTATTGGAGGGAATGGTTGAAGGCAAAAGATGTCGAGGAAGACCACGCCTACAATATGTACAGAAATCATGTCAGACGTAGGATGCAGAAACTATGAAGAGATGAAGAGGAAGGCTATAAATAGAGCCGACTGGAGAACTGCCGGAATCAGATAGATTCTACACACACCCAAAGTTTACGCGTAGTCGCAGCCCCTAAACTAAGGAACCAACCATATCTCACTGCCACATTTAATAGTGAGTATGCCCATTAAGCGTATTCTTTTTCTTTGTAACAGTCCTCCGGGGGCTCACAACTTGTGGACCGTGGGTTGTCGACCACGGGACCTCGGCTGAGTCTGGCATTGCTTCCACTTACTTGTGTTGGTCTCCTCTCTATCATCTTTCCTATCGACTTCCCTTGGTCAACTCTTGTACTTTTCCGACACGGACGGTATCCATGACCTAGAGAGTCTTTCAATTTCCCGCCTTAATTGGCCCTTGTCTCATCTTTCCCGATCCCTCATTCTTCGAGGGATCAGACCTCTCGTTTCTCTTTTCTTGATATCTCCTGCCTTCTGTTCAAGAAGGAGGCAGGGTGTGTGTAGCGCCACCACGTATGGTGCATCCTGTATAGTACTACACCCTCAAGAACTCACGGCTCGGGAGTTGGCGACCCTGAGGGATTCGTGATCTAGGCCTTGTTTCCCTCTTTTTCCATTGCCTTATAGGGCGGATCCTCGCCTCTTTCCCCCTTTCCTCTCTGCCTTTCATGGTGCCACTTCCTACCAAGTCCCTCAATCCTCATTCTTCGTGGGTTGAGGGCATTGCTGTCTTTTATTCCCTTCAATCCTGTTTTAACGATTTCTTCTTCTAGTCTGTAAGTTAGATGTAAGATAGTAGTTAGTTGTAGTCGGTAGTTTTCATTTTCATATTCATTTCTAGTATCATTCGTATCATCAGGGACCGATAGCCTAGATGTTAGGCCTCTTAAAGCAACAATTATCATCATCATCTTTGTAAAGGATCACTATTTACAAATTGCACGAAAACAGAAGCCGTTCTCCAAGCCGAATCATTTCTCAATTTCCCCATCATAATGAACATTAAGTCGAATGAAAAAGTAAACAATAACAGAATGAATGAAAGGATGTTTTGTTTTTACCAAAACAACCACAAATTCACTATTATCTACAATACAGCAGTTAGAAAGAAACCCACAAAAGTAAAAGACAATAATCGCTCACTGAAACGCATAGCTGCCTTTCACATTCCTTCCTGCCTTTCTTCCTTCCTTCCTTCCTCCTTACTTCTCATCTCCTTCTTTCTCCTTCCTTCCCTTCTTCGTTTCCTTCTCCTTTCTCTGCTTATTTCTTTCTCCTTTCTTCCTTACTTCCCTCTTTCTTTTCCTTCTCCATCCTTCTTTCTCCCATTCCTCTCCTTCTCTCACCTTCCGTTCCTTCTCCTTCTTTCTCCTTCCTTCGTTTTCTTCTCCTTTCTCCTTTCTCTCCTTATTTCTCCTTTCTTCCTTCCCTCTTTCCTTTCCTTCTTTCTCCTTCTCCATCCTCTCCTCCTTCCTTTCCTTCTCCTTCGTTCTTTCCCTCCTTCCTTTCCTTCTTTCTCCTTCCTTCCCGCTTTCATGTTCTTCTCCTTCTTCCTCCTTCCCTGCCCTTCTCCTTCCTTTCCTCTTTCCTTTTCTTCTCCTTCTTCCTCCTTCCCTGCCCTTCTCCTTCTTTCTCCTTCCTTCCCTTCTTCCTTTCCTTCTCGTTCTTTCTCCTTCCTTCTTTCCCTCCTTTCTTCCCTTCTTTCTCCTTCCTTTCATTTTATTTCTTTCCTTTAAGTGGTTTCCACGGTTTTCAACCCCTTCCCTATGCAAATGCCGGGATGTTCCTAATTTAAGGACACGGCCGCCCCTACACAATCCTCCATAAATTACAAACACAACTTGAGTTACCACAACAACACAAGTTATCAGACAAATTCTATACACGCACCCAAGTACACGGGGGTGAAATAAGCACGATTTCCAATTTTCTTTTGTCGTGTGGCCTCCTCAGAGGCCGAGTGCAGGTCATTCTAGTCGACGCCCGTGGGCGACCTGCCCGTCGGTGAGAGATGGAATGGATGAAGATGAATGAAACTGGACAAAGATGTGGGAGGAAGCGTCCGTGGCCTATCAGAAGGTACCGTCCCAGCATTTGCCTGGTGTTGAAAATGGGAACCCATGGAAAACCATTTCAAGGATGGCTGTCGGTGGGGCTCGAATCCACGCGTCTACCGAGTCAGCAGAGAGCTTGGCCCCATGACCTAATGCTGCGCATTAGTGAACGTAGCCACTGTTGTCGGTACGATTTCCATTTTTATCATGTGGCTTCCTGGGAGGTCGAGTGCAGGTCTTACTAGTTGACGCCCGTCGGCGACCTGCGCGTCGTAATGAGGATGAAGTGATGATGATGACGTCACATACATCCAGTCCCCGGGCCACGGAATTAACCCCAGGAGATTAAAATCCCTGATGGCCCGGCCGGGAATCGAACCCGGGACCCTTCCGACCAAAGCCTAGTACGCTAACCAATTAGCCACGGAGCCGGACACGATTTCCAATAAAAACAACACAAACAACTAATCACCATTTGCCGGAGACCACGGTTTAATGCAAACGTTGTGCTATACTGCGAGGCGGTAAGCTTTCAAACATAATAATCTATTACTACTAAACACACATTTTTCCCCCGCATTTATACGGATCATCGCAGCATATTTGAGCAATAGAGCAGAAAAAATGTAAAATGCGCGCAATGGCATTCATGCATTTGGGGGCTTTAGAAGATCCGCCATTGCAATGTAGGCTACTGTATTTTAACGACCAATCAACAGATATTCATAAAACATGTGCTTTATTTTATAGCTGATCACAGCAGTGCTCCATTTATATCGAAATCATTTTAGTCGTATTAAGGAGAGTCATGACATATATTTTTTTCCGATTATCGGTCATAAAATTGATTTTAGCCTACTTTTCACATTTTGCAATATTAATTATAAGTAGACTTATGGCATCAACCCGGGAAAATGTGTGTGTGTTTATCAGTCTTCCTGCCTGTCTGTCTGTCTGTCCGTCGGTCCTCCTGTCTATGGATTTCTCTCTTATCAGCTCCGAAACGGCTGCAGCTAGCGAAACCAAATTGAGTATGAGTATGAGTAAAGATCTACTGTATAGCCTACCACGACATCTTAAAGCCATATTTGAAAATTATGTAAATGCTACCAATGCTGAAAAAAAGCAATTGATATTTGAACTCTAAATTTGATAACTCAGAAGGTATACATGGGAACTGATGTAGTTGTTGGTGGTGGTGGTTCATCGTTGTCCTTTAGCCCCTTGCACTTGGATGTGTGTAGAATTTGTCTAATGACCTGTGTTATGGTGTTTGTAGTGAAGTTTATATTTGTAATGCAGTTGAGGATGGGAAGGAGGTGGCCGTGGCCTTAAATTAGGACCCATCCCGGCATTTTCCTGGAGTGGAAGTGGGAAACCGCGGTAAACCACTTCCAGGATGACGGAGGTGGCAATCGAACCCACTTCTTCTCAGTTTTGCCTCACGAGGCTGAGTAGACCCCGTTCCAGCCCTCAGACCAGAATTATATTTCTTGGCAGAGCCGGGAATCGAACCCGGGCCTCCACGGTGACAGCCAAGAGTGCTAGCCACTACGCAAAGAGGCGGACTAATACATTAGAAAATTGACAAGTGGTCGACATGGGCATCGTAAAGGATGATTATATGGATAATGAAGACGTCACCAACACTCAGTACACGAGGCAAAAAATAACCAACGAACTTAAAATCCCACAACTCAGCCACGAATCGAAGTGTATGCTCTTCAGACCAAAGACACTCTATCCACTTAGGCATAAAGCCGGGAGATGAAAGATACAAAGATACAAATAAAAACTCAATCCGATTGAGATTTTACAGGTAAAGCTGCATCAGACACCGGTATAGCATAATAATGTATAGGCATACCTATAAAGTACGCAGCTTTCTCCAAGCATTTGGACAGAATGTCCACTGACAAGGACCTCGGTAAATCATTCTGATGTGAAAGAGAGATCTGCAGATACGTGAGTAGATGGTATTATGATGTTAAGCAAGCATGTCAAGACCACTTCAGTGAGATGTATTCGGCTGTCCGTGTGATTTGCATAGTATAAGTCATTCGTGTGCTGTTTGACGCAGATACATATACATCAGTAAACTAGGTTGTATAACCAATGTGTTATATAAGTAACCACGGCCGACAGATGTAGTAAGCCCTTCTCGATCTGAAAACGCAACTACCACGAATAAAAATTATTTAAAAGGTTGTTCATACACATAACTTACATACATACAGTATATACATTCATCCATGCTAATATTTGAAATGACGTATTTGATGTTTGGTCAACAAGGCTCGAACTATCCTACATATCTCTTCCACATCAGTAGTGTTCATTTATTAATTCCAAAGGAATATACACTACTGTTTGTAGAAAGTGAAACACCAAGAACAAGAGATGTGACCACATTGCACTTTATACCAAAAAAAGTTACGAGCCTTACAGTAGTCGCATATGATGTGTAACATCTGACATAGAAGAAACCTCACGTGAAATTGTTGATACACCGGTATTTTATACTATTATTGGCACAAATATTAATCTATTGTAAAAGGGAGTGTTTTACAGATATTGTAGTTTATAATACGGAACTCATTTTATTAGATGATTTGTAGCTTCCACCAGCACTAGCCTAAATAAAGAATACGATATGGATCAACTAGATTAATAGACGCGACACCGCGCATAACCTTAAGTTCCTTATAAACAGGACCTCTTGATTCACAGACCAACACGTAATTCATATGGATTCTGTTAAAATGAGTCATATTGATATGATAAATATCGTTTAAAATGATAATCTGGTAGCAAAAATATCTATCCCGTCCGGGATTCGAACTCGAGATCTCTAGATTCACAGTCATAGGCGCTAACCTCACGGCTATTTCGACTACGCAAATATTGTGCACAAAATGGTGACTTATTTCCACGTTCCAATAATACTGCATTACGGAATTAAGTTGCATTTATATTTTGCTTGTTTCGATAATGTTCCTGCGTGAAATAGAGTTTAAAATGCCTTTTGAATAGGCCCTCTTGTGAGTAAAGAGAATGTATTCAGCAATAGTTCATGACGGCTTGCTCAATTCTCGTATAACCAGAACGATTATATTATATTGATGAGTGCATTACCGTTATGTGGGTTAATATTTGAATTGCCATTGTGCAGAAACATAATACCGGCAATGCCGACTACTTACAATGTTTGATATTATGGCATTTTACCTTTTAAATACTGATGCGAAGACTTCGAACATGTACCATGTGCTTTGTTTCAATCACTTGACACCAGAGTTCGCATGAGCGTTTACCGTTCAGTATGTCATATACATTCCACATGGCCGAGAGTACGTCATGGTATCAATTTCCGACACCGCACGCTCATTGTTTCTCTTACCACTGCCAGCTGGATCTTACCACTTCCAGCTGGATCGATTGATCCACCACTGCCAGCTGGTGCCACCTCGATCGTTCAGATCCACTTCCGTCCCATTTTTCAAAATCACTCCCACAAAAATATCCAGCAACCGAGTGGAAAGTTGTTACACATCAAAAATTAGGGGCATGACTATACATTACTGATTAGAAGGACAGTCCGGTACATGCACGTTGACGGTCGATCTTCTGTACGGCGTCGTGCCACCACGTGCTGCACTCAGAACCGCTAGACGTCGTGGCATGGAATCATATTGCGCTTGAATACGCTGCTAGGGAATACCATCCCACGCGGATTGTAGACGCGTCCACAATCATCAACAGTGGCGGCAGGTGGACCTGAACGAACAAGTTGCCGACCAACCATATCCCAGACATGTTCGATGGGTGCCATGTCAGGCGAATGGGCAGGCCAGGGAAGCAGAGATATCCGTCGTTCTGCGAAGAAGGCTTGCACATTCCTCGCCACATGCGGGCGGGCATTGTCCTGCTGAAATATGGCCTGTGGAACGGCCTGCAAGAAGGGCAGTGCTGCGGGCTGTAAAACTTCCCTAATGTAGCGGTCACTGTTCAGATTGCCCGCAAGACGTACATGGCGCGATCGCCTGTTATAGGCAATTGCGCCCCAAACCATTACACCTGGTGTTTGTCTGCTATGCCGCTCAACAATACAGTTTGCCTGACTGCGTTCTCCACGGCGGCGACGAACGCGTATGCGGCCACCATTGTAGGACAGGTCGAAGCGGGACTCGTCAAAAACACTATATTTCGCCACTCAGCCTACCAGGGTCGGCGTGCACGTGCCCATTGTAGTTGGAGGCGTCGGTGGTTCCCAGTCAATGGAAGCCGATGCAGTGGCATGCGTGCTACCAGTTCAGCCCTCAAAAGACGGCGCCGCCCCGTCGACGCGGACAAGTCCACCCCCGTTGCAGTGCTCCAACGTCGAGCCAACACCGAGGACGACGCTGTTCTGTCCGATACTTCCATGCGGAGAAGATGGCGGTCGTCTCGTGCTGTGGTCACATTGCATCATCCTGTACCCTGTCGTCGCTGTGCACGGCCCTCCTCTCTCCACTGGATCCACATACGCCTTACTGTTGACGCAGCATGCCCTGTACGAGCCGCAATATCCCGTAACGACAGACCCGCCTCCCGGAGCCCAAGCATTCTGCCCCGTTCAACCGCACTCACATGCTGATAGTTCACTCTGTGATATCGACGAGGCATCGTTGCACTTGCTTACACATTTCCACTTTGTATGACGGCGCCACGCCGACAGAGCTGTGCGGAACACTGACCTATCGTGTCTCACGACAGAGGGCACTGGTGGGCCAATGTGCATGCCATCTCTCTGCGATTTCATTCACTTAGTTTGCTACCACAGGCCTACACGACCCCTGTTCTGGGAGTGTCTCCGGCGATTTCTTCTGGGTGTTTCACTTTCTACAAACAGTAGTGTATTATTACCAGGACCCGGATAAGTATGTGCTTAACTTTTCAGAAATATGTATTTATTTAAGTGCTTAAAAATGGAAAATTGGTGTTTAAGTTTTCGAAATATGTTCTTAAATTTGTATCATTTTTTGAATGTCCCAAAGAAACGTCCAGCTGCTTGAATAATTCAATCCTCAGTACAAATGTTCCCGAGGCCGAGGATTGCCTCAGTTTCCGATTCCTACAAAACTTACTGCAGATGTGCGATACGAAATCATATATGTAAACTTTTCGAATTTCATTCTAGTGAGTAAAAAGCAAAATCATTTGCCATTTTTGGTAAATGTAGCAACATTGCCGTATTGATTAATAAATAAATTAATTAATTAAAATGCTCAGCTAATTAATATACATTATATTCAAATGTTAGTACATGTTTCGATATATGATGATATCTTTTTCAGCATTTATTCAATATTAAAATAAAATATAATTGATGTCCTTACAAATATTTCTAAATATTTAAACAAAATTTTCAAAAACACACTGTAGATGCTGTTTCCAAACCGTGATGGACGGTTGTAAAGTTGATAAAACTGACAGATGGAATTGAGGCTTCCATTCTCGGCATCTACCAAATTTAAAGCCACAATTGTTGGCCTACAACGAGAATAGGAAATGTAGGAAGTATTTACCTATGAATAAATACGCCAGAATATGTATTTATTTATTAAAACAGCAAAAGTATGTAAATACATAGAAAATATTTAATTACACAATAGTACATTATGCAACGAGCCTATAATGGCAATATAATGGCAATAATGGCAATAAGACTCGAATAGAAATTATAAAACTCGCTTCGATCGTGTTATAAACATACTCGTGTCTTAATTACCATTATAGGCGAGTTGCATACTACTGTTTATGTTCGACGATAATTATAATTTTATTATATGTTCTAACATAAAAATTTATAAATATCTGTCGAGATTCTGTCAGCTGACTTAAGTGAAGAGCACATGCGCTGGATTACCACTAAGGATCAAAGTCATTCCAAAGCTTTGTTTTTCTTTTTCCTGGGAATTGTGTGGGCTCAGCATTTGCTCTCTACCCAATAACAAATTCCAAAACTTTGAAACATTGTTTATCCTGAACTAGCTCCAACAGATAGCGTACAGGTACTATATGGGATCATTTTGTTATTTTGGTAAAATAACACACAATAGGCAGTTATAAGAGGTTTAAAATTAAAATGTATCGTATATAAACTAGTTTTTCTTTAAATTCGATGCGGATAGAATGTCAACGAAGGCAAAACAATGGGAGTCCCAAATAGAACAGTCATGACATCTAGCGGAAATGTTTCGCATAAGAAATCCCTTTACTGAATAGAGCTTATGCGCTAGAGCTCACCAGGTTATTGAATAATCCATAGATGAACTTATGTTAATAGCCTCTATCAACATACAAAGTTTCAGTATGATTGCTGTAATAGATTCGTAGATATTGAGAACCGTCCAAATATTTCTATTGGTCGCCATGTTGGATTGTTAGACTATATGTGTAGCCCATAGCGTTATGTACCATTAGATAAAAATTATTGCGTAGGTTCATTATTCAAACGTTCACTTCAATCGCATGATTAGGACACAAGAAATAAAATACTTAATTTAAAAATTTGCTCAGCCACCATCTTGGGGTTAGCAAAACAATTGATTTAATTGGGTTTCAGTAGATTAAATTGTATATGAACATTTACTGTAGGCCTACCTATATGAACATTAACCGTACCGTAAATCGCGAATAAATTTCACTTAAATATTTAAACTTCGCTAGGCCGCCATGTTGTTTTTGTGATAACCAGGTCATTCAAAACCCATACGTGAACTTAAGTTAATAGCGTCTATCAACATACAAAATTGATTGCAGTAACAGATTCGTGGATATTGAGAACCGTCCAAATATTTCGGATGGTCGCCATGTTGGATTGTTATATATTTAGATCATATTGTTATGTACCGTGATAAAGATAATTACATAGATTCATTATTCAAACGTTCACTTCGATCGCATGATTAGGGCACAATAATCAAAAAACTTCCATATGCCATAGGCTATTTGTCAGATATATGAGGTTTCAAACAGTGGGTCATTACATGCCAATGTAATGACATGTGCTCAGGTTCGACGTGTGGTGGTGAGTTAAGAATGTTCATGAATTACTTTAATTGTTCAACTTAATTGAAAAGTTTCACTGTACTCTTCTAAAGCCATGGTGAGACAAAGCCATTGGTCGCTACTTGGTTAGATGACGGCCTGGGCGAAACCATTGATCGCTACTAGGTTAGACGACTGACTGTCTGGACGAAAACTAATGCTTGTACTACAGATTAGGTTTGTGTTTGTATGGTATGTAAAGCCTTCTTAACAGACAGAGTTTAACATGTAAGCATCGTTTAAACATTTAGTGTCACCCATGACCTCATGGATGCCGCCATTTTGTGTCTATGGGATTTTTTTAGTGTAATGTATCGTGATCTATACTACACCCGAACTATTTGTAAAGCCCACGTAATTCGCCAGGTCTTTTTAATTATATTATTATTTATTTAGCGTATGGCTTTTAGTGCTGGGAGTGTCCGAGGACATGTTCGGCTCGCCAGAGGCTGTAGCTGCTACAATGCGGACACCCATAAGGTGAGTTACAAGTTCAGTTCAATTTCAAGTAGTTCCAACTTTCGCTACCAGATATCACTGACACCTAGTGGTGAACGTTGGAACCTTTATAGAGCGTTAAAACGAAGTCTAACCTAGAAATTTAGCTTCACACAAGTTCAGTTATTAGAAGGAACTTTTACATGCCATAAATCTATGACATGGAACGGCCGGCTTTTCTTCCCCTCTGAAGGAGGGCTTACTGAAGGATTTTAACGCTCATAAAAAATCCGACGAATTCAGCTGGGTTTGAACCCACGATCTTGGGCACAGCAGTTCAGCATGTCACCAACTACGCCACTGAAGCTGATTTTTAGCCTATTTTCATTTATGAAAAAATATGCATATGAGATCACCTTTTGTCCGTGTGTCGGACTTTGTGTGCGTGTGTGTGTGATTCGTGTGTGTGTGATTCGTGTGTGTGTGTCCCTAATAACTTCCAAACGGCTGGACCGATTTCAATGAAACTCGGTAAGTTCATAGCACTATTCCGGACGACCCCGACCGTACCCTTCAAATTTTGCTACGTTTCACCAATCAAACATGGCGGCTGTGCGAAATATTTCACCAGCATTCAATATCTCCGAAACTATTACCGATATCACCCTGGAATAGTTTACGGTGATAAAGGGAACTACTAGAAGTTCACCTATGTGACTTTTGAAAACCTGGTAACTACAAAACCAACATGGCGGCCAAGCGAATTTGCAACTTTTATATAGCCGTTTCTCGCGATTTAACCATCCAAACGTAATGAAACTTGGTACAGTATATGTTGATACACATTGTAATGCTCGGACATCTAACTTTGTTCAATTGTTTACATAACCTCAAGATGGCGGCTGTGCGAAATATTTCACCGGCATTCTACATCTCTGGAACTATTACCGGTATCACCCTGAAATTTTGTATGGGGATAAGGGGTACTGCTGGAAGTTCATCTATGAGACTTTCAACAAGATGTTCAGCAAAGAACATATAGCCTACTTTCTTCTAAATGTATGGGTATATTTATAACTGTTTGTCCTCATCCCTAAAACCACCTCTACCACCATGTAGTGTTTGTTTTCTTTTATATTGATAATTAGCCAGTAAGTGTCAAAATCAATTTTATATACTTTATGATGATTGAACAACAAAACTACTAGCTTATTGTAATGCATTCACGTCCGTTAATCTCTATATTAAGCCAGCCTGCAAACTTAAGAATCTTTCGTTTTGGGTACCTTCCCCTTTAAAAATCCGCGCCGATCACAGTAGGTTGGTGCTGCGACCTAGCAGTGAATTAATATTTATCTCGTACGCCTCTGGGTGTTCAACGAGCAGGCAGTTTAAAGTAGCCAGGAGGGAGGCGATCCAGCTGGCAGTGTTTAAAGGTAATCGGGGCGCGATCGTGGCTAATAGTTGAACTACCAGTATTACAAAATTGCCATACTTCAGGAGGCCAGGTATTTACACAGCGGTATGTTTGGAACAATATTACCCACATAATCCACAAGAGGACAGCACCGTACAGAGACATTAAGAAGGCTGTGGTTGATAACAACGTGTATCTAGTTCTTCTATTCTCCTAATGTCTTCTGTTTATGTGCAATGCTGGGACTGTGATTTTATTAATAAACGAGTGTATACATTAGCCTCCCCTTTGAGCTAAATGACATTTTATTCAGTATCTGTGGAAAGAGCTTGTGCACATCAATTGTAAAAGAATTCAAGAAAAAAAGTTAACTGTAGCAGTATTCGATCCCCAGTTAACTGCGTGACAGACTAACACGCTAGCCCAGAGCTAACCATATCCTTAACATCATGGCGATCTTAACTGATATATTAGATACGACCTGTTGGCAAATAATGACTTGAAATAAACTATTTCTTCACTGCAGTACATCTTCATTATAGATCATTTCATACAAAGTTTATATTATTGTATCAGTAGGGTATATCACATACAACATACTAAAACTACTGAAATATAAGACAGGCTCATGAGGACAACTGCCATCTTGTCGTGTGGCAGATACGGCTCAGCTCTTTTAAGCCACTCATACAGAATAATATTATAATATTAAATTATAATAAATAACGGATCACGACCTTCAGGATAGCTTAAACCACCCTAGGCTTGATAATCTGAATTGGTGGATCTTAAGTATTGATTATAATGGTTGCATAATTCACACGGCCGCCATCATGAAATGGCAAGGCCGATGACCTTGAATTTTGGGTGAAAGACGCGTCCTATATAAAGGTATGTTGTCACCAAATTTGGTAGAGATCGGATGATTAGTTTAGCCGTAATTTGAGTTTACGTTTTGAACGTTTGAGTGGCCGCCATTCAGATTTGGTAAAGATGGCGGTGAGTATGACACTGAGGTGCCCTATGCTAGAGCTACCTCTGTACCAAATTTCGTTCAATTCGGTTTCACCGTGTTCGAATTGATAGGGGGGGGGACAGACATTCAGAGTACACACACTCACACACACACACACACACACACACACGCACACACACACACACACACACACACACATACACACACACAGACAGACACACAATTTTTCGCCCTGTGTTGATCTCATAAGTCTACTTTCATTTTTTGCAAAAATCGAAAGTAGGCTAAAAACCGGTTAACTACAAAACGAACATGTCGGCCAAGGGAAGTTGAAAGTTTTAAATAGCCGTTTCTCGCGATTTAATAATCCAAATGCAATGAAACTTGGTACGGTACATTCTAATGCACTGGTATTTAATTTATGGTAGTTCAATTGTTTAAATAACCTCAATATGGCGGCTGTGCGAATTTTATAATTAAATCTTTATATCTTGTGTCGTAATCATGCGATCGAAGTGAAAGTTTGAATAAAGAACCTACACAATAATTTTCCTTTAATGGCACATTACTCTATGGCCTATACATATAAAAACCCAACATGGCGTTCATCCGCAATATTTAGTTGGTTCTCAATATCTACGAATCTATTAGAGCAATCAAACTGAAATTTTGTATGTTGATAGTGGCAATTAACATAAGTAGATTATATGTAAATAGGCTTTAGTTCTTCACGGAACTACTTGTTTCATTATAAGGCGAAGCATAATATGGAAATGAAACCATTCATGTGGTGCGAGAGGCAGACACTGCTTATAAAGTTGGATTACAGTTCGAGCGTGCCTTGCTGTTTCAATTAAAATGCTTCACAAATCAACAACTGAATAGGACGACAGCTTGCAAGACAAGCGTGATAGATGGTGCTACATGTACAGTACATGCTAAGTTCGGAATACAGTAGCTCGCTCCAATCTGAACAGCATGCATCACGTCCGTCCAAGCGAAGTGAAACACTTTATCAGTACATAAATAAAAGGCAAAATGAAAATGAAATCCACAGCCTGCTTCCAGTCGACCGACTGGGTCAGAGATGGAATGAATGAAGCCCCCAACTAGCGGCGAGGTTATGAACTGTGCCGGCTGCCGAAGCCTGTCGCACTCCTCTGAGGCAATGAATAAATCAGGATGTTCCAGCCGAGCAGCTCTCCCGTGAGCAGCTGAGTACTCGCCGCCTTGTGTGAGTAAACCTGCAATATGCAAAACTACTCTGCTGTAGGAGCGGCCGTTTCTAAGCGGTGGATACATCAAGATTGGCAGGAAGCGCATGGACTTGTGCTATGATCTTCGCCCAGTGACGTTTTGGCTATCACCCACAGTCCCTCTCCAACCGTGCTCCGAGCATTACTGCTGAGTACTCGTGTGTACGCATACTCAAACTCGTGGATTGGGAACAGCCTGGATTAAATGAATGACAGATGAAATGAAATGATAGTGGAGAGTGTTGCTGGAATTACATTTTTGACAGGGAAAACCGGAGTACCCGGAGAAAAAACTGTCTGCCTCCGTTTTGTTCAGCACAGAACTCACATGGAGTGACCGGGATTTGAACCACGGACCCAGCGGTGAGAGACCAGCGTGCTGCCGCTTAAACCATGGAGGCTTTAAAAGGCAAAATTCCCTTGCAAAAATAATGCTTTAGAGCAGGGGTCTCCAAACTACGGCCCGGGGGCCACATCCGGCCCGCGGACAGATTTTGTCCGGCCCGCGGAGAGCTAGCATACTTGAAAACTCCTTTTAGAGAACATATTTTTTTTATAGCAAATTAAATTTAGTTTACTGAAGTATTCTAATTTTATGTTGAATAATTATTAATATGACATCTATATTGATATGGTCATGGGCTAACTACTCATAACATTGTTGTAGGCTTATTGTTATTGTTTTTGTGATAAGTTGGATAAAGAAACACAGAATTGTAATGAGTAAAGACATGTATAACATGCAGACATATGAAATACTAATGAGATTTATGTAATTGAGATTTTCCACTGACAATAGTTTGTAGTTGTGGACTAATTTTACTTGTACCAATTATTAAAAGAGATTTAAGATGCTCATCAGTTAATTTAGATCTGTAAACATTTTTTGTGTACTTCATTTTGGAGAAGGTCTTCTCACACAAATAAGTAGTACCAAAAACAGAAAACAGCCCACGAGCAAATTTATGCAAATTATCAAATTGTGTCAGTGGAAGACTCTTATAAAATTCCAACAAAGATGAATTTGATATTTGTTCTTAATTATATCACTGCACTGTAGTTCAATCATTTCCATTTGAAGTTCCGGGGCTAGGGTTTCAATGTCAGTATCAAAAGGATCCTGAAAAATCTTAATTTGATTCGCAAAGGCATCGAAGTCCGAGAAACGAGTATCAAAATTTATTTTCAAAGCACTCAAAGTTTCGATTGCAAAATCGATAGGAAACTCAGTCTCAGTGGTGTGGCTGAATATTTCACATGTTTTAAAATGTGAAAAACATTTACTTCGTAGTTGTGATTGAAACAGTATCAATTTCTTCCCGAATGATTTGATATTAGTGTATAAATCAGGAAGATGCTGGTTTTCTACTTGCAATCTCAAATTCAGTTCGTTCACATGTTTTGTCAAATCAACATAGAATGCTAACTTCCACAGCCATGCGTTGTTTTGTAATTCAGTAAGAGGGCGATGCTTTTCATTCAAAAAAAATTCGATCACTGATCGAAGTTCAAAAAAGCGCTGAAGGACTTTCCCACAATTAAGCCAACGTACGGCAGTATGATAAGGTAAGTCATTTTCTCCAATCTCTTCAATAAATTGTCGGAATTGTCGGTGATTCAGCCCAAAAGATCTCATAAAATTAACAGTTGATATGACTGGTTTCAGAACTTCAGACATATCCAAACATTTTCCGCACAAAGACTGTTGATGAATGAGACAATGTAAGACTAATGGTTTTGAACCACCGTCATTTTCTACAGCCTTTGACACAAGAGCGACCACTCCTTTATCTTTCCCACTCATGTTTTTGCCTCCATCAGTTGTAATACATTTCAAGTTTTTCCATCGAAGGTTCTTTTGATTAATGGCCATTTCAACTCCTTTAAAAATATCTGTACCAGTAGTTGTGCCATGAATACTATACATATCAAGAAGTTCTTCATGCACTTCATAGCTTTTATCTACTCCTCGAATATATATCAACACCTGAGCAGTATCTGACACATCCGTTGACTCATCCAAGGCCAAAGAAAACCACTCAACATCTCCATTTTTGTCGAACAGTTGAGAGGATATATTTTCAGCGATGTTTTCTACCCTTCGAGCCACAGTGTTTGCTGACATACTGACAGTTTTTAATAAATTTACCTTTTCAGGGCACATTTCTTCGGCTGCTGCAATTATGCATTCTTTGATCATTTATCCATCGGTGAATGGTTTTCCACGTTTTGCAATTTCAAGAGCCAAACGAAAGCTGGCACGAGTTGCAGCCTCTTGTTCGGTTTTGAGTTTTGTAAATGAAGATTGCTGCGATTTCAATCCGCACTTCATAGCTTCGAATTTTTCTGTCCGCAAACTTCCTGTATATTTTGAGTAATTTTGAAAATGTTTTGTTTCATAATGACGTTTAATGTTATATTCCTTGAGAACGGCTATGCTTTCATTGCAAATCAAACATAGCGCCTTGTTACTGGACTCAATTACGAAATACTGAATGTTCCACTCATCTTTGAATTTTCTGCATTCACTATCAATTTTTCGCTTCTTTTCCATACTACTAAATCACACACAAAAGCAACAATTCAAATCAAAATACTGTTACAAAGATGTCTTAAACTTAAACACGCACAAACACGTTTTAAGGAGGTACGCACTATTTTATTTCACAACAGTGTCATAGGAACTGACTTGTGGTTGCGCAACTAGCCTTCTTATATATTCCAATTACATCTAGAAGTGAGTGGAAGACACCAGAACTCTCTCGAACCAACGAGACTACTCTGTACGTGCTATTAGCGCCATCTGTTAGCGATAGAAGGTACTACCTATTTCCACTTGTGTCCACCAGATGTCGTGTCACGTTACTCCTCATGGCTCGTACTCTACGACTAATCTAGAAATTACAGATAATGACAGGAAAATTAATAATATGCAGTGTTGCCGTTTTGCGGACTTTAGTCCGATTTGCAGCCTTTTTTCAACGTTGCGTACTTTTTCGGACTTTATTTTCATCAGTGGACTACTTCACCTTTTACCACCGGCAACAATGATAATATGGTTTTGGCCCTCGGAACTTACTGGAGTAATCAGTATGGCCCTAAGGCTGGAAAGTTTGGAGACCCCTGCTTTAGAGGACCGCGCTTACCCAAGAACGACTGTCACCCAGCTCCAAAAACCTGGGAACTATTGCCGACGCGTGGGCAGTGGAACGACACTCTTTATCCGTATTATTTAGCCTTTCAAGTTACGAGAGCCATTGAACTTGACTGTGCCGGCGTTTGTTGATAACGGGAGCCTTGCAGGACTATGAGAGGGACACAGCGATGACGGAGCGCAGGCTCCACATGAGGCAAGTAGCATTGCGTGCGCTACTTGTGTTAGACACAAGCTATATTGTGAAATTGTGAACGGGAAATTAATAATAATGGGAAAATTAAGATTGGCGCGTTTCTAATTGTTTCGCAACAGCACAGCTAAGCGTAACAGGAGCACGTGTCACCACAGAGAGCGTATTTAGAAACCCTTCTTGAGTCGAACCCACCACGCCTGCTCGATGAGTTCGCCTACATCTTGTTTTAGATCCCTTATTTGGGGGTGGATCTAAAAGGGAGAGTTGCTGTACTAATTTATGAGTTTGTGCCTAAAGAAGGGTAGCTCCCCTTGACAGGGCAAGCTGACCAGTGTAGTGTGTTGTGGTGTGCTAGGAACTAGGGGGCGCTCCTATAAAGACTGTAAATGTGGTTTAAGGGATGTAGCCTTAGCACGCGGGTCGATGTACTAGTCGCCCAGCCGGCTACTTATTATATAATCACCTTGCTAGTGTCAGCGGTTCGGCACGCGCTTCACTTGAGCACGCGAGCCGCTGTGAGGAATACAATGACGTCTGAGTTGGCGTTATTACTACGGTGTGTCACGTCTGACTGTGACGGGAGTAAGGAAGGACGTGGGGACGTGAAGAAGAGTGTAGATCAGTAATGCAAGTGTAAGAGACTGACCAAGTGTTTATTGGTCAGCAATGAGTAACTGTTAGTCCCTTTTAAGGGATCTTGTGATGTTATAATGTGAGTACAAACTGTGGGTGTTAGGTTACAAAAGTAGGATTCTGAACACTGACTGACTGACTCACCTCGGTTGACACTGTCGTTAGCCTCCGGCTGTCTCGTCGAAGCACTGATGATGGAGAGATCCTCGTGACCCACTTAAGGCACCTTTTATACCTTTAGCCTCTGTTCTGTCAGCGCGTTGTGGCATAGTTGAACCAGTTTGTAGTATGTCGCTGTGTGTCATAATTACGCAAGGGTTGAGCTGCTTTATGGAGTAGCCAGCTGCCCTTATAGTATTGATGGATATTGGGTAGGCTTTTAAAGGGTTGCCTTTTATGAGATTTAGACAGATGATGGGGGGGGATGATCTCTAAGGGGTGCATACCCCTTGGGTATTGTACAAGCCTCTTCCTCCATTTGGTCGCGTCCTCGCGACCGGGAAGGGCACTTGGGGTTGGGATGTTGTCGTAGTAGTTTTTGAATCCCCCTCGTCTCTTCTGGTGGTGGCGTCGTAAGCGTCGTCGTATGGAACGGGTGTCGTCGTGCAGAAGTGTAGGTGTGCGGTCAGCCCGTGTTCAGAGGGGAGGGTTATGGGGTGTACATAGATATATATGTATATAAATTTTACATTGCATGGTGAAATGTGCATTAACATTGTTGAATAAAGAAAATAATTGCTATTGAGGCACAATCGCCATTGCCGTTGTCGGCATAAAAAAGAAAAAAAACATGGTTATACATGGTTACATAGTTGTGCAGGGAGGAAAAACCCAGGGCCGAACGGATGATTGCGTCGTCCGCCCTATCTTGGGGAAAAAGTGCTCCCTGCAATAAAGAAGATAGGAGAGAATAGAAAAAAAATGGGTGTTCCAGGGTATAATTTAAAGGAAATATTTAAAATGTATTTATTGGAGTGGGATAAAACGGAACACCCTGACAAATGGGGAAGTTAGAAGAGAGAAAAATGAAAGAAAACAATTCACAGACATTGGTTACGTGTTACCTTAGCAAACGAAACAAAACAAAACAAAAATATAGACATCGTGTACACGTGAACTTGATAAACAGACAAAAATATATATATTGTTTAATGTATTATGTTGCGATGCTGACATTTAGGAATTTCCATTGGAATAATTGCCCGTGGGCGCATGAATATGTATGTAGTTTACTCTTTAAAATTATGAACTACAATGACCTTATGTCTACTTAAGCGCGCTAAACCCTTATAATTCTAGTTTTTGTTTGGATCCTCGCGTGCACGCTACCTGTTTGTACGTACGCTTGCCGTATCACGGCTGATCCTATACGGCCACCTCTTGGCACGGTTGAGTGGTCGTACCGCTTGCAGTGTATTCTTAATACCTAGTCTGTGAAGCATCCTCTGTGGGTGAATGCTTGCACACTTGGCCATGAGGGTCGCCGCCACATGCCGGTTGCGCCCTCATCGCCGTAAGCTGCGTCGCATTTTGACGCTTCAAGTGTTTTTGTTTTATGCAGATCTGCCAGCAAGCCTGATGCCCCACAGGCATCATTCCCGCTGTGCAGATTATTGACGTGTAGCTGTAAAAAAAAATGTAGTGAGTGTGTAAGTGAGAATGAATGTTAAATGGAGGTTAGTATGCACAGGTATAATACTACAATAAGGGGGCATTAAATAGCATGTTGCTGCTGTCTGGCAGCAAAATCATAATTACACGTGTCATATTCTAGGTGACAATGCCTGCAAAAAAATATGGAGAGGTTAACAAAACATTGAAATTCCCTATTCCATATGCCGCTTCCTGTGGCAGCGTTGCCACAGTCTGAAGCCCCTTTTTACCTGTGAAAAGAATGGCATGGTTATTATTACTCGATATATGGCCGGGCTTACCCTATATGGTGCCGTGACGTCATTTCCTAATGTGTTGTAGTATTGGGCTTACCCTGGCAACGAATTTGGGCCGCCAGGCGCCGAAATTTTACCTCAATATATGTATTAAAAAAAATTGTCTTAAATGTAAGACTATGCTACATTATAATAACTTATCATGAGTTATCTAACTTATTGATAAAATTACTTAACTGTAAAACTATTCTGTATTTACATGCCGAGTGGACCTTATTCTAAAGCCGAAATGTGCTGTGCTATTATTAGCAACAGCTGTCAGTAAATTTGCTTACATCTAAGTGACCTTAACATGGCACTATGACTTAAGTACTAAGATTTAGATGGAGGCTGGCCGCTTGATTTCTCTCGCGGGGGCGCCCTTGTAGTACATTGTCGGGACCGGAACCCAACAATGCCTCGTAGTCCCCTCCGTTTTAATAGTATTGTCGACATCTATTCTAGGTCTTAATACTAGTACTAACCTATTCGCAGGTGCTTACGGTGCCACTAAGCTAACCGTTTCGCCCGCTGTAACTTTCGTGTTCATAACCGGGTGCTGTTCCTATTTGACGTAGGTGAGCCGCCCACTTGGCTCCTGTGAGGGGCGCGCAATGCCCCTCTCTGAATGCCCTCTGGTTGCCCGTTGCGTCGCCATTTATGTGGGCATTGGACAGTGTGGTCCAATGGCATAATATTGTCTTCGCCTTAATCGGCCGTCGCAATCTGCTTTCGCAGTGATATTTGCCTCTATGGGCCGCCGTAGTATGCATTTTCGCATTGATATATAAAGTTGCCTCCATGGGCCGCCGTAGTATGCATTTTCGCATTGATATATAAAGTTGCCTCTATGGGCCGCCGTAGTATGCATTTTCGCATTGATATATAAAGTTGCCTCTATGGGCCGCCGTAGTATGCATTTTCGCATTGATATATAAAGTTGCCTCTATGGGCCGCCGTAGTGTGTTTTGCTCCAACGCACAGGAGTTTTGCTTCCCGCTATGGAAGCCGTGCCTACTTAAATTTAAACTGAACTAGAAGTCTAGTCATAATGGGGTCGTCTCTAGGGATAGCTCCCGAGGCCGGCGCGGAGTGAGCTATTTCTCCCGCCATTCTCAGAAAGTCTCCCTGCAGGTCTTGGCTTCGACGACCGTGGCACAAAGTGGGTTTAGCATCCCTTCCTCCCAGGGGCGGTTTATGCGCACCTAGGATTCCAGAGCTTGCCCGACCAGGCCGCGAATGCTTTGACCTTACGTAGTTCGTCTGTTTGGTCTAGTCGTCAGTTAAGTGAGGTCGCTGCGCTGTCGCGCCAACTGGGGAAGGGTCCACATCGCCTTCCCCATCTCTCAAAGTGTGGTTCTCCTGACCTTTGGCTAACGCCGGTATCATCAGCCAGGGTGTTTCAGATTCCCTTTTTTTTTTTTTTTTTTTTTTAAATATATAGGTGTAACCTGTGTAAAAAGTGTCAAATGTAAAATACTTCCAGTGTGGTGGGCTGGTAAAACCTCTACATACGTAGACTACTTTAGGCTACCTGTGCTATATCAGCTTCTCCAGCGATAATGCTCTTTTTTAACCTTGATGGAGGTGTTAGTAGGGTCTGTGGCGTCAGGTACCCTGTTATTGTGATCTGGGGGTAGTTATCTGTAGAGTGGGTTAAAGCAGGGTAGGAGGAGGTTGCGCACTTCCGAATTCCGCGTTAGTGGCGGCCTGGAACCGGTTTTTGTGCTGGGATGCTCCTACAGTGAGTGGAACGGGGCAGGTAATTCCCGGGGTTGCAAAAAATAAAATAAAAATCCATGCCGGTCTGATATCAATATCCCCTGGTGAATGGATGGGATATACATGCATGCGTCTGGATATGAGGCGTTTGCACTCATGTATGGATAGGTGTAGGTTGAGGCATAATACTAATATATTTCCCTCTCATGCGGGATGATTTAAATTTAAAAAAAATGGTTAGTATTTATTACTTATGGCCTCATCTCTCATATGGAGATGTGCATTACGCTTAGTTGGTGTTGGCCGATGCACCCCTCTCATTCAGGTGATAGCGGTGGGGCTCAAGGCGTAGCATGCCCTTTCTGTAAACACATGAAGTTTACCAACCCTTATGTATACTTTGTAGTGTAGTGTAGCTGTGCTGGTCGTGTTCATGTGTCTGCGTTGTTTATGTTTGGACGTGAAAAGGTTATGGGAAGGGAGTAGAGTGGGACGCTGTTAGCATGTTCTCTTATCATCCTTCCTTGGTCCATGTTGGTTTTCTATCCGCGCTTTGGGATAGCGAAGCTTCACGACCTACTCTGGTCCGTTATAGGGCTAAGTCCTAGTCGCCTGGAATGATTTGTTTCGGTACTAGGGTCGCAAAAAGAAGTTGTTAAGGGGAGGTCCCGTTTCCTCAAAGTCCCTATGTTCGCCCCTGATTGGTGAGCGCGTTTGTGTGTGTGTGTGTGACTACGCTCCGCTACACCACGCGGACGCCTGGTCTGCTGTAGGGCCAAGTCCTACTGTGTATATTGTGTATGGGTAGGAAGCGCCCGTGGCCTGCCAACGTCTTTACGAACGTGCTACTCTGGGCCTGCGACAAGTTTTGGTCTGTGACGTCTGCTTGTTGATAAATGCTTTCGCAGTGTTGAAAAATGTATAGTGTTATGATTGTTCTGCATTTGTTTATTCATGGTCACTGCCACTACACAATCGCGTTTTGTCATCGACAGTGTTGCAAAGTGGCTAAGTCTGCAAGTCATCAGTTTGTGTGTGTAACTTCAGGCCGGGATTTTATGTAGGTTAACCACTGTTGCGTGTTTTTCTGCACGTATGCCAGTGTGGTCATTGTGTTAAATTCCTGGCGGCCCGATGTGGTAATCCGCCCTGCTACTATTGCCGTTGTGTGGCCATTATTCCGTAAGACCGTTGTCTTACGAAATTTATATGTCTCTGTCTGGAAAGTCCATTTTCCCTGTCAAGTGTATTTCTGGAATTTTATGCCTGTCATTTGGCCGCAGGAATGTAGTATTATCTGTCTAAGCCGTTATATGGGCCAATTTTGGTGTGATTGGAAGGCCGTCTGCTTGTTTTTCCCTGGCGTGCAATTTTCTCTGGGGTTCGAACCCGTGTTCTATGTAATTCTCTGTGTTATATGTCTGCGTTGTCCATGTTCTGCGGGCATTCTGTCTGTATTTTGTTTGTGTTTCTCGTACCGAAAATACCGTTGTTTAGTTAGTTTTCGGTACGAGGTTTTTGTGTGTGGACATGGGTTCGAAGCCGGTTGTCTGTAAAGATTTGGTGGCCATTTCTGTGCCGCCTACACTATGGCAAATGGGCTGTGTGTTTTTCTATGCGCAACCCCTAGTATACCTTCCTGCGAGGAGTTTGCTTATTTTTGCCCTCTCCTCGTAGTGTAAATTTTGAAGATATAGGGTTCTTAGGTTGGCTATGAATGATTCCGTGCAGTGTGCTTTGGGAACTGTCGTCTGTAAGGCTCGCAGTTTATCACTGAGGTCTGCTTTACTGCTGAGTATGAGGGTGTCGGGTTGCAATGTCTTGCGCGCTCGCTTGTTTACTTGTTTCGATAACGCTGTGTATCCGAACATGTGTTCTTAATCAGCCTGCTTTCTGTTAGTGCTCTTCGCATTATAAAAAGGCAAGAGGGGAATTTTGTGGTTTAACGTGACCATTTCTGGAGATCATGTGCCACGGGATTTCCGTTTTACTTGGAATCCAAACCACAGGCCATGGCATTTCACTTCGGAAATCTCATATGCATTGTACGCGAGTGTGTCTGGTCCGCTAGTCGCGTATTTGGTGACCAGATGCCAGTGTCGGTTGTATTGTTTTTCGTTTATGACCCGCTGTTAGTGGGACTGTCCCAATTAGTCTTAGCGTTCTCATTATCCTTATTCTACGACTGGATATTTACTCAACCTTATATTCCTGGTATTCAGAAGGTTGCGGGTCTGGAGACCGCCTTTTACCCAGAGTAATTGTTTCCGGCGCCATGAAGGTTGTGTCTCCGGGACAGTTCTGGTGAGTGTTAGGATGGTATCCCGGTTCGGTCAGTGGGCTATTTCTTGGCTTTCTTCCCACGTGTTCCAACGGGACCGTTTCCTTTTCTTTTAGCAGTGTGCCCGCCTTTACATGTAGGTGTGTGTGCTTTACGTGTGTGATATGCCTTCATCCGGCGGGCGTGAATAGTGTCCTTTATGAGTTTCCTCCCATGGCGCACGTTCACTATATAATTTAGGTCAGATACCTTCCTGCAGACTTTGAAGGGACCTGCCCATCGTGGTAGGAGGAATTCGGAAACGTTTTTCTTACGGGCATGATTGGAGACCATGACCAATTGCCCGGGTGTGTATTCCACGGTCTTTCTATTCTGATCGTACCGCTCTTTTTGTTTTTTCTGGGCCTCGGCTATGTTTTTTCTAGCGTCCATGCGGGCTATCTGCAAATGCTCTAGCCGAGCCGCATTGTCTGTGTGGGCGTCCTGTGGGATACATATATTGTCTATGGGACTTCTGGGTGTGTATCCGTGCAGTAGGAAGTGTGGAGAGTGTTTCGTAGCCGTAGATACAGAGGTATTATAACTAAAAGTAATGCTTTGCAGATATTCATCCCAGTCTGTTCCTGCGTCCTCTGTAAATTTAGCCAGCGCTATTCCAAGTATTTTGTTCATACTTTCCGTGAGTCCGTTGGTTTGCGGTGAAAAACTCGTGGTAGTGTATGCCTTAATCCTGAGTATCTCCAGAAACTGTTGGAGCACTCTCGAGGTGAAAATAGTACCTCTGTCGGATAATAAGGTTTGGAATAGGCCATATCGTGTAATTATGTCAAATAAAAATTCGGCTATGCTGTTCGTGTCTGCTTTGGGAACAGCCTTTGTAATCATGTATCGTGTGAGATACTCGGTGGCCACCAGGATATATTTATTGCCTTTCTGACTTGTTGTAATGGGGCCTTTCACGTCTATTCCGACTCTGTGAAATAACTCTCCCACGGGAATTGGGTTGAGTAGTCCATGAGGCTTGCCAGGTCTTGTTTTGAATCGTTGGCAGGTGTGACATGTCTTGACAAAGGTATCTATGTCGGCCTTCATGTTTACCCAATAGTACTTGTCACGGATTCTAAGGTAAGTTTTATGCGTACCTAAGTGTGCCCCTGCTATTGGGCTATTATGGTGTCCGATCATGATATTTTCTCTCAATGATTCCGGCACCGCTATAGGTGCGCTATCGTGCATGGCTGTGGGCTTAAATTTCAGTACCCCGTCTTTGTCTAGGAAAAATCGCCTAGACAGCCGTGCTGTCTTGGAGTCCACTTTATCCAAGTCTTCTAGTGCCAATAGAATCTGTTTCAAGTGCGGATCACTTTCTTGCTCCTGTTTGATGTCAACCACCGTCAGGGCAAAGGTGGGCATATCGTCCCAGTCGTGGTCCTTACTGTCATCCGGGGGATCGGCTACTGGCAGCCTAGACAACCCATCTGCGTCTAGGTGTGTAGCGCCTTTCTTGTGTTTGACCACGAAATCATATTCATACAGGCGGAATATAAACCTGTTGAGGCGCGAATTTGGGTTTTTAAATTTGTCCCAAAAAAGCAAGCTCGCGTGGTCAGTCACTACCGTGAACTTGATACCATAGAGGTATACTCTAAAATAGTTCACTCCCCACGAAAATGCCAGCATTTCCCGCTCTGTGGCAGAGTATCTAGTCTCAACGGCCGTTAGCTTCCTGCTAGCGTAGGCGACGGGCCGTTTGCGCCCTTCGGCGTCTTCCTGCAATAGGGCTGCTCCCAACCCATACAGGCTGGCATCCACGTGTAAAAATGTGGGCCTATCACTATGGAAGTGTTGCAGCAATGGAGGTGAGGTCAATAGTTGCTTCAGTGTGTTGAAGGCATCTATGTGTTCCTGCGTGATGCTGAAGGGCGTTTTTTCACGTGTGAGTTCAGTTAGGGGATGGGCGATGTGTGCAAACCTATAGATATACTTGCGATAGTACGAAGCCAAGCCAATAAAACTGCGCAATTGTTTCAAATTTGTGGGCATTGGGATGCCCGTTATTGCGTCAGTCTTGGCTGGGTCGGGAATAATGCCCTCCCGGTTGACAATATGGCCCAATATGTTAATTTGCTGTCTGGCAAATTGACATTTCGCAGGTTTAAGCCTTAGTTTAGCTTCTCTGATCCTTGCGAAAGCCTCCTCCAAATGTACGATGTGTTCGTCAAAAGTGTTGGAGAAGACCGTTATGTCATCCACGTACACCAATACGGAACGCCATTTAAGCCCTGAAAATGTCTTATCCACTAGCTTTTGGAAGGTTTGGCTGGCGTTACGGAGACCCATCGGTAAACGGGTGTAGGTAAATAGTCCGTTCTCTGTAACGAACGCCAGCTTGTGCCTATCTGGTTCATAGACGGGGATTGAATAGAATCCGCTATAGCAATCCATCGAACTGAACCAGCTAGCTCCACCAAGGGCGTCCAAATAGGTGTCTGCCCTTGGTAGTGGATAACTATCATTTTCGACCAACTTATTGAGCCTCCTGTAGTCAGTACAAAATCGGTGCGATCCGTCCCTCTTTTTGGTCAGCAGAACTGGAGAGGAATAGTTAGAAAGAACTGGAACAATGACCCCTGCCTCGAGCATCTCTGCGATTTGGGCATCGATGGCATGTCTCTCCTTCTGGCTCACTCTGAAGGGAGGCTGGTGTACTGGTCGGTCACTAGTGAGTGTGACGTGGTGTTCAATGAGGTCTGTCACAGCGAGATCCTTCATTGAGTGGGCAAAAATATCTCTGTTGGTCTCCAGGAGCTCCGTGAGCCTTTTATTTTGCTCCGGAGTCAGGTCCTGCGTGTGGTTCTGGTTGGCCGCCTTATCAGTGTGTGTGTTTGTGTATTGGCTGATAGTGTGCAGTGTAGGGGCCTGATGCTCGTGGTTTTCTCGCTCCGCTCGAATCCCATCTCTGTTCCTGGTGTATACCATGGGATGTGTGGTGAGCCTCTGGTCGTGCTTTAAAAGCATCTGACCACTAGCGAAATTTATGCTAGCCTCATATCTAGCGAGAAAATCCATGCCTATTATGGCTGACGCAGAAAGGTGTTCGATAACGAACATGGGGTGCATTGTGGCAAAATGGTCTATCCTAATATGTATGTTTGCCACTCCCCTGTTTTCTAACGTCTGAGCATTGGCCGCTACCAGCCGGATGTCCCCCGTGACACCTTGTATTTGCGCCTCGGCAATGTGTCGGCTATTAACACAACTTACGGCAGCCCCAGTATCGATTAGGGCCTGCACTCTGTGGCCATTTATGGTGGCGTGTATCGTGAGGGCCGATACCTGAAATCCACTGCCCTGCACCGATGTGTTGTGTAAGATGTACGTTGTTGTTGTTGTTGTTGCCGGAGTGACATTTGTGCTGGGAGGGCATGGATCTGTCCGTTTATCGTACCTAGCACGCTTCGCCTCTCGGCTTACTTCCTGTCCTGAGTACTTTGCCCAGGTCAGCAAAGTGCGTTTGCCAGGTACATTGCCAGCTCCTTTAACCGGTCTTGCTGTGAGACTAGGAGTCTGCTGGCTAACGTTTAGTGTATTAATTGTTCCCAGCCTTTGTGTAGTTGTGTTGTTGTTGGTTTCTTCCTCTCGGGAAGGTGTGTCTGCAAATGTGACCCTGAGCTTGCCTTTGTTAACCCGACTTTTGTTCCAGGCGGTCGCGAGTTCGACTCCTGTTGCTGGCTTCCCCATGCCGAGCGAGCTCGCGTCACGCGCCTGTGTATGGTCAATTCCCCCCCTGTGGTGTGGTGAAGGGGGTGGGGTTTTCTGTTTGGAGGGTGTGGGCGTGTTCTCGGGCTGTTGGCTTCTAAATGTGAGGGGTGTGTAATGTCCCGCCTTAGGGTTTCCTGTGAAAAGTATGTGTAGGTCCCTATTGAATCCCGCAGTTGAGAATAGCGGAGGCGAGTGCACATCCGTATATACATGGATATTGGCTTTGAGCACTTTGCCGAGAGCGGTTACCTCTACGGCACTGCCATAGGTGCCGTCCTTGCCCATGTATTTTTGGTAATCCGCCCCGGTCTGGAATGGGTTTTCCCGCTCGTCCGACACAAAGTCCCGGTACTCTTTCCAGTTGGCCAGGATATGTTTGACCGTCTTCTGTCTGTAGTCCCCATGATAATCCTCGGTATTCCGGATTAGAAAGCTCATGGCCCTAAACAGACAGTTGCCGTCTCCTTGCACGGGGTGTGTTTGGAAACGGTCCGGGGGCGGATCGTCAGCCTTAGTTTTAGCTGGCTGCTTCTTCCCCTTATTCTTACGAGTTTTCTTGGGGGAAGGGCCTTTCTTGTGTTGTGTTGGGGGAGGAACCTCAGCTGCTTCATCAGCTAGCCGAACCTCCCCGTCTAGGCGTTTTTTGAAAATGTGGGTGTACGCCTGCCTGTAATGTATGTGCGCCCCCCCTCGGGGTGGCTGCGCCAACTCCCTGCTTGCGGTGTGTGTTTAGGCGTAGGGAGTATTGCCCCCCTGTCTGTCCTGTGGGGTGTTTCATCCCTGAACTCCCTCGGGTATTCGTCTGGGAGGGGGTAGTGTTCTGGGCCCTTCGTGTGTTTGTCCATGTTGTCCCTTCCTCTAGTGGGTTTTCTTCCTTGTCGGTTATTGCCCTGTTGTCCGTTATTCTGTCTCCGCCAGGGTGGGGTGTATGTCTGCTGCTGCTGGGGCGGGTGTTCCCGTCGGTTCCCCTTTTCCCTATATTGGTCAGCTGCATACCCCTGTCTGGTCGAGGGTGGGTTTTCTCGCTGTTCCCAATTTCCCTTGTACTGCGGGGCTGCATAACCTTGGCTGCGTGGGGGCGGGTTCTCCCGATATTCCCCATTTCCCCTGTACTGCGGGGCAGCATAGCCTTGGCTGCGTGGGGGCGGGTTCTCCCGATATTCCCCATTTCCCCTGTACTGCGGGGCAGCATAGCCTTGACTGCGTGGGGGCGGGTTTTCCCGATATTCCCCATTTCCCCTGTACTGTGGGGCAGCGTAGGACTGTCTATGTGGTGACGGGCTGTTTCGTCGGGGGATATCGTGGTCGTACTCCTCAGGGTAGTACTCCCGTGTGTACGGAGATGGTGACCGCCTTGAGGGGTATGTCGGCTCTGTGTCCGTGTATGCTATCGGTGAGTACCGAGGAGGGTAGTGTGGCCTATCCTGTGGGGGAGGTGTTGTTGGCCGCTGTGGAGGGTAGTAACTTTCTTCCCTCCCGTAGCGTCTCCTCTCTGTGTACCCCCTGTCCCTCTCAGTATGATAGTGTTCTCGTGTGTCTGCTTGCTCATCCCTTGGCGGTCTCCCGCCCGCTTGGATGGCAGCTATGGTCAGTTTCTCCATCCTGTCCACTAATTCGTCTATTTTGTCATTAGTGTCGTCTTTCCGGGTTTTGAAGTGCAGATCCACGGCTTTTTCCGTAGCCTTTTCCGTGATCTTTCTCCCCTCCTCTATGGTCTTTATGTTATTCAACATATGTTGGACCGTGAGGTTGTTCATGATGCATAGCTTTTCTACTATGGCTGGTCTGAGGCCCTGCATCAACAGCTTGACTTTCTGTTTATTTGTCATTGCTGCATTGTACTTTTCGCACATTATCAATTTAACATTGATGTATGCCTGGGCGCTCTCTTTGGGTCCCTGTGACCTCTGTCTAATCTGGTCATAGAGATCGTCATCGTCTGGTATAAGCTGGAACTCATCCTTCAACATTACCGCGGTTTCCTCCCATGTGGCAGCCTCTAGTGCGTCCTCATGGAGCTCATACCACGTCATGGCCGCCTTTGTGAGGTAGGCAGGAAGGAGCCGTTTTCTAACTTCCTCGCTCCAACCATTGATCCGGGCCGTTCTATTGAAGGCCTTGAGGTATTCCTCGGGATCCTGGCCTTCCCCCGTGAACTTTGTGGGGTGGATCATGGGGTACTCAGTGTGTCTATTCATGTCGTTCTCGGCTGTGTCCCGTTGACTGTGTGTCGAGGTGTTTGGGCTGTTTGGAGGGGAATTAGCCTCGCTTCCCGTGTAGGACACCTGTGTTACGTTACCAGGTGGCTCGTCACCTGATATGCTTGTGCTGATGGCCGGTGTGTTGTCGTACTGTGTGGATTCGACTATGTGTACGGTTCTGTCTAAATCCTGTTTTACTGTCTCCAAAATAGTGTGGATGTCCAGAACTGCTTCTGTCGTGTGACTATTGGCTTTAATAGTGTCTGTTTCTAATAGCTCTGAAATGCGCTCGAGCAGGTTATTGGCTTTCTGCTCTGTGATCTGCAGTTGCTGTAACAATAGGGGATGGAGTGTTGGCAGGCAATCTACCTCACTATCGCTGGATACCGGCGACTCGTGTGTGTATTCACTGGCCTGGGACCGTGTAAAATGTATAACTTGTGCTGCAGCGGCAGGGTGTTGAGCACGGATCTGTGCTGTTTGGAATTCAAGGTCCCTGAGAAGTTGTACTGCAGTCTGGTCAGTTATTAAGTCACCGTTCTTAATCTTTAGCTTCGGCAGGAGTGGGGTCGTACTAGCCGACAAATGGTGTGCAAAGTCTCTTAATGTAGTCCTAAATGTGGACATTTAATAATAAAAAAAAAATGTGTGACGCAATATGAGGTTAAAAAAAAATTTTTTTTTTCTCTATTTGCTTGGCTTTTTTTTTTGCGGTACGGAAGGGGTCGTTTTAACTACGAGGGCTCGTTGATTGAGTCCCTTTTCTCTATGCGTAGTACCCCGCCTCCACCAGTGTTTTAGATCCCTTATTTGGGGGTGGATCTAAAAGGGAGAGTTGCTGTACTAATTTATGAGTTTGTGCCTAAAGAAGGGTAGCTCCCCTTGACAGGGCAAGCTGACCAGTGTAGTGTGTTGTGGTGTGCTAGGAACTAGGGGGCGCTCCTATAAAGACTGTAAATGTGGTTTAAGGGATGTAGCCTTAGCACGCGGGTCGATGTACTAGTCGCCCAGCCGGCTACTTATTATATAATCACCTTGCTAGTGTCAGCGGTTCGGCACGCGCTTCACTTGAGCACGCGAGCCGCTGTGAGGAATACAATGACGTCTGAGTTGGCGTTATTACTACGGTGTGTCACGTCTGACTGTGACGGGAGTAAGGAAGGACGTGGGGACGTGAAGAAGAGTGTAGATCAGTAATGCAAGTGTAAGAGACTGACCAAGTGTTTATTGGTCAGCAATGAGTAACTGTTAGTCCCTTTTAAGGGATCTTGTGATGTTATAATGTGAGTACAAACTGTGGGTGTTAGGTTACAAAAGTAGGATTCTGAACACTGACTGACTGACTCACCTCGGTTGACACTGTCGTTAGCCTCCGGCTGTCTCGTCGAAGCACTGATGATGGAGAGATCCTCGTGACCCACTTAAGGCACCTTTTATACCTTTAGCCTCTGTTCTGTCAGCGCGTTGTGGCATAGTTGAACCAGTTTGTAGTATGTCGCTGTGTGTCATAATTACGCAAGGGTTGAGCTGCTTTATGGAGTAGCCAGCTGCCCTTATAGTATTGATGGATATTGGGTAGGCTTTTAAAGGGTTGCCTTTTATGAGATTTAGACAGATGATGGGGGGGATGATCTCTAAGGGGTGCATACCCCTTGGGTATTGTACAATCTCATCTTTCATTGAAAGTTCATATTATTTCTATCAGTAAGCTAATTGCATGCAACATTCTCAAATTACTGAAATATAGGTCAGAACGAGAGATCAGCTGCCATCTTGTCTTGTAACCAAGACGGCTCAGCTTTATAAAGTCACTTCTGAACTGTAATATTACAATATAAACTTTTAATTTCGAAAGGGCCACGCCCTTTAGAACAGTTTAAACGATTCTCGTTTCGATAATCGGAAATGGTGGGTCCCAAGTTATGGATTATAAAGTTTGCATAATTCACACGGCCACCATCCTGAAATGGAACGGTTTATGACCTTGTAGTTTGGGCGCAAGACGCGTCGCATATGAAGGTATATTTAAAAAAAATTGGTAAAGATCCGATGATTAGTTTGGTCGTAATTTAATTTTAAGTTTTGACCATTTGAGTGGCCGCAATTAAGGTTTGGTAAAGATGGCGGCAATATAAAACATGACACTTACTAGTGCTAACTCTGTACCAAATTTCGTTCAATTCGGTTTCGTCGTGTTTGAGTTGATAGGGGGGACAGTTTTACACACACACACACACACACACACACACACACACACACAGACTGATAACGTTTGGCCAATGTTGATCTCATAAGTCTACTTTCACTTTTTGCAAAAATCGAAAGTAGGCTAAAAGAGCCCTCACAATCTGTGTTATAAATAGAGTATCAATGAAGACAGAGAAAATAATGTTGGAAAGTATGACTTCAAGAAATAAATCGGTGCCTAAATTATCTCCGCATGCCTCACCCCTTCACCATTGCTGTACTAATATTATTCTCTTGTCCACTCGTCTTTTGTTACGACATTCCACTGCAAGTTGATGTTGATCTTCTATGTCATCTTTTCCAGGTTACAAAAATTTCGAACTGTTCAGCAAGCGCTTTAAGAATGACAGATTTTAAATACATGTTTACTGTACTGATGGGAAGATCCAATGCTTGCAGGTTTCTCTTCAGAGATGTTGGTACAACACCTGGTGCTGAGAGGACAAGTGAGGCATCCATTTCCAAACGGTTCCTTGTCCAAGAAATGAAACTTATGGGAATATGCAAAAAACGTTGAGCACACAAACCGTTCACTGTATGCTTATAATATCGTGTTCATCTACGAGTGTTACTATTAACTGAGGAAGCTTATTGGTTGATTTACAGATTATAGACTTCAAGGCATCTTCATAAAATTAAAATAACAACTTGGACAAGATGCTGTTTGGAACTGCATTAAGGACGAGAGCCATTTTGGAACAGTATGCAATGGACAAGGGAGACTTCGATTTTGTGAGGGTTACACGTCGTTTTAACAGCTACTTAAACCAATATTCATTGCGTTATATGGGATGATTTATTCATAGAACTGGAAAGCAGAGTACATTGTTATTTAGAAACAAACATATCCGCTATTACAGAACTGTATCATCAACATCTTTCATTTGACCTCCCTCATCTTCGTCTTCTGATGCATCTGCATTATCTGTGTGAAAATATGAAACGTTGATGTATTTGTACTACACTAAATAATTCGAATTTCTTACCTGTTTCGAATAAAGACGTCACAGATATATTGCAGGTTTTCTGATCGTCGGAGTTCCAAAGATTTGATTGTATTCATTTGTGAAAACTCTGCTGACAACTGGACAACAAGTATTATTGCACTCAAATAAAGCAAATAGTAAAGAATTCACCTTTGAATCAACTACTGTTTGGCCCAGCACACACGTTCTGGTATACTGAACAGGTCACCTGTACAGGTAAACCGGAGCGTGTGTGCCAGGCCAGCCGCTGCAGGCCAAACTGCACAGGCGTAACGACCTGCGCAGGCGACCGGAGACGAATCGAAACTCAAAGGCGAGCCAGGAAGATTCGAAAATCAATTCCGTCTGCCTGCGCAGTTGAACATAACTGCGCGTGTGTGTAATTCCCCCAGGTTTCAGCTCAGTTGAAGCAGGACAAGCGTGGGAAGAGGACCCTTGCTTTCTGTCTATTTGTTTTATGAAACCACCCGTTTTTAATTGTAATTTATTTTTTGTTACCTGTGATTGTTTGTTTTGTTAGAATACTATACAAACCATGTCAAACCGGAAGCGAACTCAAGTTTTAGAGGAGTTTATTGAGTTGTACAAATCTGAATCTAGAAGTTCTCGTGTGTAACTCCTCTAATACAAAAGAAGAATACAATTATTGTATTCTTCTTTTGTATTAGAGGAGTTACAAGTGACAGCAGTTTTGGTAGACTTCTTCATTTATTCGCAAATAATTACGGTAATCTGTAGGATCTGAACTTAACTCCTTTAGTAATCTTGTATGAGTGTATTCATTTCTCTTTGTAAGCCAATCTTTACACTGAGCTTTGCGTTTTCGTTTCTTTTTACACATCTTGGCCACTAATAAACCTGGAACTGTTCTGATTTACCTCTCCGGTACGCCGCAACGTGTATGGCTGGCCTAACAGACATCTCCACTACGGACAAGGGCAAGTTTGGAACGCTGTATTGTAGCTTGTTTTCCCGCGCAATGGGACAACGGACCGTTTGCTACTGTAGATTATTAGGTTTGCCGTATTGGAGATGTGGCATTGGACAAGGGCCACCTTGGAACTGCATTCGATATTCAAATGCAATTATTAAGGGGTTTGGGGCGTTTTGGCTTTGTAAGGCATAGGCTATTTAAATCAGTAAAGGACACACAGACTACACCATAGCTACCAAGATATCAAATTTCCTTTGGAAATGGATGCCTCAAGTGGTACAACAGTTGTCTTTTCTTGATATCCTATCTTCTTTATCTCTTCTGCCAACTCACTGTTTTTCCTGATTTGTTTGACTGTACTCGTGCTATTATTCGTATTCTCATTATTATTATTATTTTTAATATTGCCGTTGAAAATATACATAAGATAATTCTGAAGCTCGGTATGGTTCGGAGTAGAACCTTTGTAATTTCAATTCCCTCTCATGCTACACGTCTCAGCAAACACAGCTGCACATAGGATCTGAATTATTCAGGAATGTGTGGAAACAGAATATTACAATACACTGGCTGTTTGGAACAAAGCTAGCTGATGAGCACATTAAGGTCTATTTCACATAATTAGTGGTCTAATGGTCTGGAAACATACGGGTAATTATTTCATCGATTAAATGTACTTTCACACGTGTTCGACTTCATAAAGGCTGCTGCTGTATTGCTAATCTGAGTTAATTCGCACGACGTCTTTGACTGAATACACATACACGCTCAGGGGGCAGCATACTCGCCAACAGAAAACATCTTCAAGAAATACAGTCAATTCAGATGTGATTATAGGGCGTAAGGAGAGTTTTGAAATGCTGAAACCTCGTGACGTCGTGATTAGTATTCTTAGCTGTCACCGCGGAGGTCCTGGTTCGATTTCCGGCTCAGCCAAGATATTTAATTCTGTTTTGAGGGCTGGAACGGGATAGCCTACTCTCAGCCATCCTGGACGTCGTTTTCCGTGGTTTCCCCACTTCTACTCCAGCCAATTGCTAGTATGGTCCGTAACTTAAGGCCACGGTCGCCTTCTACCAATCCTAAACCCAATTTGGAAACACACACACTAATACAATCACCATAATGACACAATGAGACAGATTCCTCACACACACCCAAGTTCATGGTGCTACATGACTACGATGTCTCCGAGCCCGTAAATGAATCAACAACAACAACAATGCTAAAAAGTTTATTGAAGACTGGTTTCTTTCGTGCGCTAGTCTGATGTTCTTCCAAGAGATCCTAAAATCCTGCAAAATAACCGAGCGTATTAAGTTGCGAAACCACGACTGTGGAGCCTGTTCGTCTTCATATTCCTACCTGACCTTCACCTATGGACCAACTGCAAGGAGGGGCTGGCAATCCAACGATCGAAGGAAACTACAATCAAATAAAGAGAAAATAGTCATTGCGACTTTCTTTTAACTACTGTAGTTTACTTATTTCAGAAGTCGGCAAATACGGATTCGTTAATTAGTGACGTCAGTAACCTGATAGGGCCATGTTGAGTCGAGGGGAGATGTGTCTTATCTTTTCCACCAGCAACTATGAGATCACTACCCTATTCTTCCCCACCCCGAACCCCGCATGCAATCAGGCGTAGTTATCACATCACCCCCCCCCCCCCCCCCTCCCTGTCCTGTATTACGTAACTAACCACAAAGCAATACCTAATTTTATTCTCATCAACAATATTTTTTGAACCTCTTTATACAGTCTGAAAAGATCTATATTTTGAACAAGAGGCTTCTGCTAATTTATAAGTAAAACATAAATGACCTTTACATTCAACTTACAAGGTAAGGCATCTGCTAATGTTATAAGTAAAACGAAAATGACCTTTACATTCTACTTACAAGGTAAGGCTTCTGCTAATTCTTTAAGCAAAACAAAAATCACCTGTACATTCAACTTACACGGTAAGACTTCTTCCAATTTTATAAGTAAAACAAAAATGATCTAAAAAAACCTACATCCCACCGCGTGGTGGCTTCCCTCGCGTCTTCCATCAGTACGGCTAGAAAGTTGCAAGGACTTTAAAATGAGTTGTGTTTTGTCATTTATTAAGTGAAGGAATTCTGCCGTCTCCTCTTTGGTCTAGTTCTTCTGTTTCGTGCTCGTGACAATACTGAAATGCTCATTGATCCGCTGCCACCAATAAACCTAAGAAGTGAGGGGCTATATCAGAGTTTATTGAGTATCGTAGCGCGTCTTGAAATGTCTTTCTCTTTACGATATAGCTCGAGAAACTTAACATGAATGCCCATTCTTAGTAACGAGATCTTTAACCTTAAGCTGGCGACTCCTACCCTTAGTCTGAAAAACATTTCATTTTATATCAAAAGGGAAACCTTAATTTATTTTGGTAAAATACTGTTACCGGCCACGGCCTTCGTGCCTCACTGGCATCAGGAGAGCTCGGGTTCGAATCCAACCTTGGCCTTCCAGAAAATTGTTTTCGCGGTTTCGTATTTTCCCCCACCAGCTAAATGCCGGGACAGTTCCTTTCCACGACCGACTGCCTTCCAAAATCGCTTCCCGACCTTTTCTTAATTAGACCCAAGTTAGCGGTCGGATGGGCGATCGGCCTGACACAATCCCCAGTTGTATCTGCTGACCAAGTGTGTTCAGCTCCCAGACACCGTCCTTGCGACGGTAGAGGAATGATTCCTCGTAGAGTCCGTGGGTGAAGCGAGCTCGGAGGATAAGCGATTAAAAATAAAACAAAAGCAAAACAAGATGTTCAGTAAAGAACATATAGCCTACTTTCACCTAAATGCATGGATATTGTTATAACTCTTTGATCTTTTCAAGGAGTATAACTTAATTGAATGTTGGTTGTAGTAGCTTGTTGAAATACGTGTTATAGGCCTACGGATATTAAACATGAATATGAGGTGTCCTTTGCTAGTGCTACCTCTGTACAAAATTTCATTCCATTCGGTTTCACCGTGTTTGAATTGATATGATTAATCAATTTGCACACATACATGGCCGCTTTCTGCAAACTATTGGGTTGATGACCTTGTCGTTTGGTCAAAAGATGCTTATTATATAAAGGTATATTGTTGCAAAATTTAGTAGAGATCAGATGATTAGATTGGTCGTAATTTGAATTAAGCTTTTAACATTTGGGTGGCCGCCATTACGTTTCCGTAAAGATGGCGACGATATAAAACATGACACTGAGGTGTGCTTTGCTAGTGCTACCTCAGTACCAAATTTCGTTTAATTCATTTCCACCGTGTTTGAATAGATAGGGGGAATCGATTTGCACACATACATAGCCGCCATCCGCAAATTATTGGGCTGATGACCTTGTAGTTCGGTCAAGGGATTCTTTGTACATAAATGTATCATGTTGCAAAATGTGGTAGAGATCAGATGATTAGGTTGGTCGTAATTTGATTTAAGCTTTTAACATTTGGACGGCCGCCATTACGTTTCCGTCAAGATGGCAGTGATATAAAACATGACACTGAGGTGCCCTTTGCTAGTGCTACCTCTGTACCAAATTTCGTTCAATTCGATTTCACCTCGTTTGAATAGATAGGAGGAATCCATTTGCACAAAAACATGGCCGCCATCCGCAAATTATTGGGCTGATGACCTTGTAGTTTGGTCAAAAGTTTCTTCATACATAAGGGTATAAAGCTGCAAAAATTGGTAGAGATCAGATGATTAGGTTGGTCGTAATTTGATTTAAGCTTTCAACATTTGGGTGGCCGCCATTACGTTTCCGTCAAGACGGCGGCGATATAAAACATGACACTGAGGAGCCCTTTGCTAGTGCTACCTCTGTACCGAATTTCGTTCAATTCGGTTTCACTGTGTTCGAATTGATAGGGGGGGGGGGACAGTCATTCAGAGTACACACACCCACACACAAACACACAAACACACACACACACAGACAGACAGACACACAATTTTTCGCCCTGTGTTGATCTCATAAGTCTACTTTCCCTTTTTTTTTGCAAAAAATCGAAAGTAGGCTAATACTGTAATCATGGAATGAGTGTAAATTTAATGTTTCAAGAAACGATCTTTTTTCGGCGGCTTCGGTGGCGTAGTTGGTAGCATGTAGAGCTTCAATGCCCAAGGTCACGGGTTTTAACCCGGCCGAAGTCGTCGGATTTTTAAAGAGCGTTAAAAATCCCTCAGTATGCCTTACTTCGGAGGGGAAGTAAAGCCGGCGGTCCCATGTCGTAGTTTTATGGCATGATAAAGAACCTTGCACTAATTACACTTATGTGAAGCTAAATTATTGGTTATATTTGAATAACGCTCTTTGGTTCCAACGTTCGTCACCAGGAGCTGACTGCGGTGGCATCTAGTAACCAAGTTCAGAACTAGTTGGTCGTTGACGGTGGCGTTTGGTAGCAAAAGTTGGAACTACTTGAAAATCGAATGTCAGCAGTCCTTACTTGAATTAAAAACAGATAACACACACTAATACAGCCATCACAATTAACACTGGTTATCAGACAGATTTTACACACACCCACAGTACACGGGGCTACATGACTGCGTTGTCGCAGCCCCAAAACTGAGGGGGACCAACATCCTCACACAGAGAGCGGATACCACTCTTGGAAATCTGGATTGGTGACTTTTCACTATCATGAGATATAAACATGAGTCTGTCTGTGTGGCTAGTAAAATGAACACTGTGTGCATTTATGTATATGGACATTCTTTTTACATTTTGGACATTTTCACCTGTGAATATTTTACTTAGGACAGTAGTGCATTTTTGACATACTATGTTTGCCTTTAGATTTAGCCTTTATTGACGGTGGCGTTTGGTAGCAAAAGTTGGAACTACTTGAAAATCCAATGTATGCAGTCTTCACTTGAATTAAAAACAGATAACACACACTAATACAGGCAACACAATTAACACCGGTTATCAGACAGATTCTACACACACCCACAGTGCACGGGGCTGTATGACCGTGTTGTCGCAGCCCCTAAACTGAGGAACAAACCAACCATTTTTTATGAGAAATGTGAGATGATGATTTAAGCTAATCTCAACCTTTGTTATTAAGCATAATTAGCATTACGAACATGAATTGGTTGCAATTCTGGCTGAATGGCATTCCTTTTAAACATAGCACATGACCAACATAACCTAAGGGTACGACTTTCTCCTCAAATGTCTAAATATGTTGCTTTGGTAATTTATGCTTTATCTAACTCAACAAATTATTGCAATGCCAGTAGATTCGGATGCAGGGCGGATAACAGTCGTGCGGATGCGGGGCGGATGCGGATAACGTTTTGTTTATCAGGCAGGGCTCTACCGGTAACTAAGGTGCTGCTGCTGCTCGCGAGTATGCGGCACGGTACCCTCAAAGGCGCCATCCCGATAAACATGTTTTTCGTCGCCTTGAGCAACTTATAACTTTGGTGAATCTTAAATCATCGAGTTTTAGTAGCCTACCAGGACGCAAGGACCATATACAGATCGTAATAACACAGACCATCCTAACCTTCCCTCATGAGGCCCCTGTTCGCTTTGCAGGTGAGGCCGCCTGGGCGAGGTGCTAATCTCACCTCACCAGTTGTATCCACTCCGATTAGATGTCCCCAGCTCTAGGACACTGCCTGCAAGGGCGGTAGGGGTGAGTTCCCTCGCTGAGTCCGTGGGAGCCACCACCCTGGAGGATAAACTGGATTTAAAAAATAACAAGAAGTTCCGTGACGAACTAAAGAGCCTACTTTCCATGCCAAAGAATATTCTGCAGTATATGAACCTATCTAGAAAAATGACCAAATTAAGTTGGTAATATCGAAATGTCTAATTAGTTCGAAATATACCTGGTATAATGTAGCCTAATAGAGCATTACAGTTGGCTGCCCTGGTGACTGAATATATTCTTAGTTCTATCTTTAAGGTACAGAATTAAAAAAATGGTTGAAGTCCAATGGACGTTACATGCAGTTAGACATTGAATCTATCAGCACGCGTAAAAGCATGTTGGCAACAATATCATGCGTGTGCTGGTCAGAAATAGTCTAATCTGAAATATTATGATATCTTGTTGTGCAAATTATGGACGAAATCCATTTGTTAGTATAGAAGTTATATGTATTTTAAAATTGGACCTATCAGCAGGCATAGAATCATGTTGGCAGCTATGACTTATATTAATTACTCCAAATTAATCTAGAATTGCAGGTGCTATACGAGTGCAAAGTATAGGGCTGTTGGCTTGCATACTTCCTGATATATTGATATTAGGTTAAAAAAAATATAGACAGCATTTATTAACAGTTGGCAGCCCTGATTGCTCTTAAGACTACTTATAGTCATATCTGTTATGTTACACATAGCACATACGAAATTTGGTTGAAATCCAACTGATGGTATAGAAGTTACATGTATTTAAAAATTGGCCTTATCAGCAGGCTTAGAATCATGTTAGTAGAACTGAAGTATATAAGTTACTCCAAATTTAATCTAAAATGTCAGGTACTATACGTGTGCATAGTTTAAAGCTGTCGGCTTGCATACTTTGTGATATATTGGTATTTGGATAAAAGAATAGAGAGAGCAATTATTAACCGTCGGCAACCCTGGTGGCTCTTAACAATACTCGCAGTCATATCTGTTTATGTACACATATTAGATACAAAATTTGGTTGAAATCCAATTGAAAGTGTAGAAGTTATAGGCATTTAAAATTGGACCTACCGGAAGGCTTAACATTATTTTGGCAACACTGTCATGTATGGCCTCCTGGAAATTAAACTGAAATAGTGTTATCTACATGTGTGCCAATTTTGGAATAGCTCCCATGCATACCTTCCATGATATCCAACATGGAGCTCAAATTTCTAGTGCGTTTTTTCAGCAATTGTTAGCACTGACATCATTTTCAAATATGGACGTGAGATATTCTGGTATACATCTTTACTCATACTAAATTTGGTTTCGATTTCTGCAGCCGTTTAGGAGTTGATAGGGGGGGGGGGGGGGCACACACACACACAGACAGACAGACACACATTTTCCCGGCTCGATCTCATAAGTTTACTTTTTCCTCATTTTTGCAAAATGTGAAAAGTAGGCTAAAAATAAAAATAAAATAACACAGACTATGTCAGACAGTTACAATACACGTGACTGATGATTAGTGATATCCGAAGTCCCTGAACGGAACAACAACAACAACAACAACAACAACAACAACAACAACAACAACAACAACAACAACAACAACAACAACAACTCACAATTGACGCATTCACAGAAAATACTTCATGCAATGACACAACGATTTTCCGGAACTTCTCTGAAGAGGATTTCTCATGGAATGTTAGAGATTTTAATAGCCAATGCTAGTGTGTCTCTCCACCTTGGTATGCTAACTGCCATACCACCCTGGCCAGATGCCAGCTCGTACCATCACCAGACGTTCTGTAACAGTGATTACGTCATCCAACCGCTTTAATAGAGGTAGCCAGGGCCAAGCTTGCATCCCGAGTTAACATTATTGCGGCCATGCAAATAATTACTTCACTGTTCTTGGCAGAGAGTCGTAGGGTTGTTGTTATAAAATGCAGAAAGGTCCATATATCATTCAAAGAGGCCACTCCAAGAATAGCCCAATGCTATTAGTTTGTAATACACCCGCTAAATTAACATGGCGCCGCTGTCTTGCGGAATAATGGGTATACAGGTGCAAGTGTTGTAAAGAGAAGCTACAAGATAACAGCACTTACTAAATGATGCTTTTATTTGCCGTCAGATGGCTGGTGCGTTCGTTCAGAGGAGTGTTTCGTTCATTAACCGTCAGAGGTCAGAGTAGAGCGTATAAGGTAATGTAGCTGTCTGATCAGAGATGGTGCAGCGATCGCCGTTGCCATGGCGACGGAACGCTGCTGGACGACGTCGCTCTCTAGTGTGTCAGTGGTTCTCGTGGTAGCGGTCTACTCGGATGCTCTCGGAGTGGTCGTGGCAAATCCCGCTCGATTGGGATTTAGATTTAAACCTGGAGTTAACCACGGCCGTCCAAACGAGGAGTCGTCTGCAGAGGTACCTTTCGGAGGGCCATCATCACCATGCGGTGTCGCAAGCGCCACCGGCAGTCCCGCGTCGGTCTGCAACCATGACCTTCCCCAGGTCAGTGAAGACAACGTGGTTTGCAGCACCATTTTGTTGGTGACAACCCACAACCCTTTAGTGAAATGAAACTTTTTCTTAAAATTCATAATAGAGCTTGTGTAATTTAGACGACGAATGCTTCTGGAAGTAAAGGATTGCAATGCCAACCTCGTGTCTCTTACGTCAATGTCTCCACTTTCGGGAAAGTGATGGAGAAAGCCTATTGGAATATATCCTCTTCAATTATCTAATAGGAATATCATCCCCAAATGTCATGCTAATTCACGTTCGTATTAAATGGTTCATTATACAGGAATATTATGACACTCTCCTTTCCATTTCCTTTTCGATTGACACCTTCATCGTAATTTGGTTGATGAGCTATTGAGAATCAGATAACCAACACTAAAGTAAAGGAAGATTATAGTTTTTAGTGAATTTCGCGATTATAAGCAACGAGATCTCCTTTTTACATGGATTCCGAACCACTGAACGTGACATTTCTTCAAGCTTTTGTTAAACGTTAGGGAGGGGGTTTACATAGAAGACAATCATGCGAGTTTTTGACTATAAGAATAGAGTTTACATTTTCATTAAATTAAGATTTATTTCTTCAGGGTTTCCATGTCAACAATTCGCCAGTTATGATATTTTCAGAAAACTGTTGTGTCATTTCAGTACAGATTGTAAATAGATAATTTTTTGGCAACTACGAGATTTTATTTTCAGTAATTCTATGCCTTCTTCAAATGATAAAAACAACACGAATTATGTCGTGAATGTGCGGTTTATAATACATCTGAACCTTCAGAACTTTCTTGTCATTTCCCACCTGTCTTATTAATTGGATATCATAAATCTGGAGAAGATTCCAATGCATACTTTTCACATGCTACAACATTGAAACGTTAAATATAGGGAGATGCAATTATAAAATTGGGCTTTTGAAACGTGAAAATTATGTGCAATATTTTGCATCTAGACCTAGATAGATAACACTAAAGAACTGAAGATTCAAAACATTCCAATATCGTATTACACTGTACGAGATGATCGATCCCACGTAGCATGGTTTACATCAGGGACATTGAAATATTGCTCAAAGAATTAAAATAAAGTTTTAATTGTTTGCAAACAATGAACAGCGATATATATTTAGTTGGTTGGTTCCTCAGTTCAGGGGCTGCGACAACGCGGTCATGTATCCCCGTATACTTTGGGTGTGTGTAGAATCTGTCTGATAACCGGTGTTAATTGTGATGGCTGTATTAAATTGTGTATCTGTTTTTTAATTCAAGTAAGGACTGCAAATTTGAATTTTTCATGTAGTTCCTACCTTTGCCGCCAAACGCCACCATCAACGACTACTAGGCCTAGTTCAGAACTTAGCTACTAGACGCCACCGCAGTCGGCTCTTGACAACGAACGTAGACACCTAAGAGCGTTGTTTACATTCCCAACCTATACAATTTAGCTTCACACAGGTGTAATTAGTGGAAGGTTCTTTAACATGCCATAAATCTATGACATGGGAACGCCGGCTTTCCTTCCCCTCCGAAGGAAGGCATACTGAGGGATTTTCAACGCTCTTAAAAAATCCGACGGCTTCGGCCGGGTTTGAACCCGCTATCTTGGGCATAGAAGCTCAGCATGCTACCAACTACGCCACCGAAGCCGCCGGTATATATTTAAAAGGGTGAGGTTTTTATATTGAATATCTTGCAGAAACACAATACCACAACAATAGGTCTATTTGTCCACCTTTCACTCTCGAATGTGGGCAAGCAATTCAAATTTTTCAAGTGCAAGATATTGCCTTGCAGAAACAGTGTTCATTCCTTACTGCATTATTTTTATTGAAGCTGTTTTGCCAACTAAACCTACTTTAGAAAGAAGAGTTGAAGTGGAAGTTTATTTACATAGCATATCCTCCAATTGTAGGGTTCTAAGTCTTGTGTCATCTCGATGCCTTCTAGGGTAGCCAAGTAGTATAAAATCAACTTGGCCGAGAGTGCGTTGGTCGCTTGTGAAATGAAGTCACTTGTTAGGCGGATCCGAACAACTCGCAATCGCACTATCATGTGATCTCGGCCGAGATCCTTATTTCTGACTGGCTTGTTTCCTTTCGGAGGCCAAGCCGTGGGGAGAAGAGGAGTGTGCAGCTAGCTGGAACACCTTTGCTCTTAACGCGACCCTCCCTAATAGAAGTGGTTCTCAATCTTTATTAGCCTGTGTCCCGGGAATTTCATTTTGATATGCTGAGGCCGGATGCCATGACAATACTCAGATTTAAGTTCTCCAATGTTCTTTATAGCTCTTAACCGAATTTACTCGATTGAATATTGTCATAAAAGTCAACTGATATCAAAGTTCAACAAGTAGTTCCGTGACGAACTAAATAGCATACTTTCCTTAAAGTTTAAGATTCATGCCAATCTATATAGACCTATCTAGAACTATGACGAAACCAAGTTGGTAATACTAACATTTCTAGGTACTGAAATTTGAAATACACCTGAAATGGTGTAGCCTAATAGAGTAACTTATACAGTTGGCAGCCCAGGTGACTCGGAATATATGCTTAGTTCCATCCCTTAAGGTATAGAATGCACATACAAAGTTTGTTAAAGTCCAATGGATAGTATGGACGTTACATGCTGTTTGATATTGGATTTATCAGTGCACGTAAAATCATGTTGGGAACAATGTAATGTATGTGATGCTTAGAATTAATCTGAAATATTACGATCTATTATAGTGCCAATTTTGGATCAAATCCATTTGTTAGTATAGAAGTTACATGTAATTCAAAATTGAAATTATCGGAAAGCTTAGAATTATGTTGGCAGCACTGAGGTATATAAGTTACTCCAAATTAATCTAGAATGTCATGTACTATACGTGTGCAAAGTTTAGAGTTGATGGCTTGCATACTTTCTGATATATTAGTATTAGGATTAAACAAATAGAGAGAGAGCATTTATTAACAGTTGGCAGCCCTGCTGGCTCTTACTAATACGCATAGTCATAACTGTTATGGTACACTAAGCACATACGAAATTTGGTAGAAATCCATTTAGTAGTATAGAAGTTATATGCATCAAAATTGAAACTATCAGCAGGCTTAGAATCATGTTGGCAGCACTGATGTATATAAGTTACACCAAACTAAGGTAGAATGCCAGGTACTATACGTGTGCAAAGTTTAGAGGTGTTGGCTTGCATACTTTATGATATCGATATTAGGGTTAAAACATAGAGATGCATTTATTAACAGTTGGCAGCTCTGGTGGCTCTTTAGAATACGCACAGTCATATCGGTTCTAGTACCCATACTCCATACGAAATTTGGTTGAAATCCAATCGATAGTATAGAATTTACATGCATTTAGAAATTGGACCTATCGGCAAGCTTAGAATCATGTTGGCAACACTGGCATACATGGACTTCTGAAAATTAATCTGGAATCTTATTATCTATATGTGTGACAATTTTGCAATATTTCGCACGCATAACGTCTGAGATGTCCAACATAGAGCTCAAATTTCAATTGTGATTTTTCAGCAGTTGGTAGCTCTGACGTCAATTTCAAATATGGCCGTGAGATATTCAGGTATAGATCTTTACTTTTTCCAAATTTGATTTCGATAGCTGCAGTCGTTTAGGAGTTGATAGGGGTGGGGGGACACGCATACAGACAGACAGACAGACATTTTCCCGGATAGATCTCAGAAGTCTACTTTGTCCTCATTTTTGCAAAATGAGAAAAGTAGGATGAAAAAGAAAAGAAGACCTAAGCATACAACTTACATTAGGCGAGCGCATAGGAAATTAATTACTGTACTGTACTTTCTAACTTGTTAATTTCCTCTGTACTCTTCTTCTTTCTCTTTACACCATTCCCACTCCTATGTGAGGTCGATGTTTCTGACAGCTCTCCTCCATTTAACCCGGTCATGCACATCCTCTTCTGACAACTGTTTTTCTCAGAGGTCCACCCGTACACAATCCATCCATCTTCGTTTAGGTCTGCCTCGCATTCTCACTTCCTGTATTTGCATGTCTAGCATCTTCCTCCCCACGTAGGATTCCTCCCTTGTTCTCATATGCCCGTACCATTGAAGTCGCTTTCCTTGTATCTTCTTAGATATTTCCACGACCTTCAATGTTCCTCTTATTTTGACATTTTCTACTCTATCACTCTTAGACACTCCACTGTTCCACCTGAGCATTTTCATTTCCGTGACGTCAAGCCAGTTTGTGTGCGTTAATTTCCTCGGTACTAACAAGGAATTTTTTTAAAGTCAATTTACCCTCTAGGTTGGGTTCTCACGGACTCAGCGAGGGAACTCACCACTACCGCCTCTATGGGCAGTGTCCTGGAGCCTGGAACATCTGGTCGGGATGGCTACAACTGGGGAGGTGTGATCAGCACTTCGCCCAGACGGTCCCACCTGCAAAGCGAACAGGGGCCTCATGAGGGATGGGAAGGGATGGAAGATTGGGATGGATAGACGAGGAAGATGGAAGGAGGCGGCCGTGGCCTTACAGGAGGTACCATCCCGGCATTTGCCCGAAGACGAAGTGGGAAACCACGGAAAACCACTTCGAGGATGGCTGAGGTGGGAATCGAACCCCCTCTACTCATTTGGACCACCCGAGACTGAGTAGACCCCGTTCCAGTCCTCATACCACTTTTCAAATTTCGTAGCAGAGCCGGGAATCGAACCCAGGACCTCCGGGGCGGCAGTTAATCATGCTGACCGCTACGCTACGGAGGCGACTTACTAACAAGGAATATATGTCTTAAAATCTGTCTCTTTTGCCCTCACACCTGATGACATAGAAGGTCTTTGCTGCTATCCTGATTTGTACTTGCAAATTTTGGCTGGGGAGATCCTAAGCTATCTGTGAGGTTAAACCATTACATACCTAGATATTTATGTAGTTGAAGGGGTTAGTGACGACTGTCTTGAATCTACGTTGTCGTTTGTCGTTGCGCAGTAGCTAAGATTCTTAGGTGTCACCCCAGGCTCGTCGGCCATCATTGAAATGGTTTTCCGTGGTTTCCCCATGTTCAACTCCAGGCAAATGCTGGGACGGTCACTTCGGACAGGCCACGGCCTCTTTCTTCCACGTCATTGCCGAGTTTCATTCATTCGTTTCATAACTCATTAACTCCTCTCCTGGGGTTGGCGTCAGGAAAGGCATCTGGCTGTAAAAACGACCCGCCACATGGCCTTTTATTGCAACCCGTCCCCGACCCGTTTGAAAACGGGAATACTTTTCTTTTTGTCGTGTGGCCTCCTGAGAGGCCAAGTGCAGATCATTTTAGTCGACGCCCGTGGGCGACCGTCACGTCCGTGGGGCTCTAACCCATGCGTCTACCGAGTCTGTCGACCAAGTCAGCAGACCGCTTGGCCCCATGACCTAAGACTGCGCTTTAGCGAGCGTAGCTAGCGCGGTCGGTACGGGAATTCTAACGGGTCGACTTACATAATGGTTTGATCCTTTGTGATTTTTATTTTGTTTTTGCTTTTATTTTCTGCTTTGACCTTTGTTTTCATATTTGCTTTAATACAGGGAGTTGTCGCCAAATGACAAAAGAAGACATAATCAATGGAAGCAAAACCCCACGTTTTCGTGTTTTATCTCGATAGCATTTAATACCGTACGTTTTATTTGCACCTATCAATGTGCAAAAGCTTGAAAATGAGCAGTTTTGCTTGCTTTTAATCAGAACAAACATTTCATCGAATTACATATTTTTATTGTTTGTCCCTGGGGGGGGGGGGGGGGGGGGGGGTTGATCCGCCCTCCCCCTCCACCGTAGTTACATCACTGCTTTAAGCAAATAATAGGCTATCAGTCGTTTTCTAGTAAGATTGTCTTCTAAAGGTGAGTTCTTAGATATATAGCCCAATCCTGGAAACACAACTCGCCCACAGTAGTGACACACGTTGTTCGGAACAGCCACTGACTCTTGAGGGTAAACCTCATGCTCTTTCCTCGCATTGTACTTCTCAGTCTCACGTCTTCGCCGATGTTGTTCGAAACATAGTGTTGGACCTTGGTGGTACCTGACGATTTGATCCCGTAGTCTCCCAATTATCAGTGCCGATTTGACATTTGGTTAAATTGTATTTTAGGACGTCTTTGAAGCGTTTCCGTTGCCCACCTTGCTTTCTCTTTCTAATCTGCAACTGTCAGTACATGATTTGTTTTGGGAGACGTCGTTCAGGCGTATTCGCTGCTGCTATTTTTTTTATAATCTGTTTTAAAAGCCGCTGGCTGCAAGCGAAGCGAGCAGGCCAACGGCGTTAGGGGACCAGGGCGTATTCGCTTCCTCCAGGACTCTGATATTGGTGCGTCGGTCCTGCCACTTAACTCGGAGCAAACTCCTTAAGTGCCTTGTGTAGGTAGTCCAGGTTTCGCAACCATAGAGCAGAGATGGTATTACAACAATTACATAGAATTTTGATAACCTGAGGTAAAAACTATACTACTATATTTTCAAACCAATTTTAAAGTATTTTAGAAAGCTAATATAGTAATAATTCTTCTTTAGCTAGACCTTTTCCCAATTAGGTGGTGTTGGCATTTCCATCCTTCATTCTTTTTCGCCATTACTTTATGTTTAGGGCTTCTCCTCTCGTCCAATCTTTATCCCTCAGGTCAGGTCTCGGACAACCTTATCTCTCCACCTTAGCTTAGGTCTCCCAACCCTCCTCCTTCCCGTGTACTTCATCGTCTGCACTCCCTTTCCCACATAGTCTTCATTTTTTCGATCTACATATCCAAACCACCTTAATCTGCTTTCCTGTATCTTCTTGCTCAGTGGTCCCACCTTAACTGTTCCTCTGATGCGTTCATTCCTAATCTTGTCCCGTCTGGGAACACCACACTTCCTCCGTAACATCCTCATCTCGGTCACCACAAATTTTCTTTCCTGTGCCTTGGTGATCGCCCATGTCTCTGCACCATACATTATTGCAGGCCTCACCATGACTGTCTTATACAAGTTTCACTTTCATTGGGCAAGGCACTTTCCTGTCACATAATACTCCACTCATTTTACTCCAATTCATCCAGCCACATTGGATTCTATGGGAAACCTCAGATTCCAATCCTGCATTCTTTTCTAAGGTTGATCTCAGATACAGATAATAATAATAATAATAATAATAATAATAATAATAATAATAATAATAATAATAATAATAATAATAATAATAATAATAATAATAATAATGTTAATCACCCCGCAGGCCCGAGGTTCGATTCCCGGCTCTGCCACGAAATTTGAGGACTGGAGACTGGAAAGGGATCTACTCATTCTAGGGTGGTCCAAATGAGTACAGGGAGTTCGATTCCCACCTCAGCCATCCTCGAAGTGGTTTTTCGTGGTTTCCCACTTCGTTTCCGGGCAAATGTCGGGATGGTGCATAGGCCTAACGTAAGGTCACGGCCGCCTCCTTCCCTCTTCCTTGCCTATCCCTCCCAATATTCCCATCCCTTCCCTCATAAGGCTCCTGTTCGCTTTGCAGGTGAGGCCACCTGGTCGAGGTGCTGGTCCCACCTCCCCAGTTATATCCCCCGACCCGATGATTCAAGGTCCAGGACGCTTCCCTGGAGGCGGTAATGGTGGGATCCCTCGCTGAGTCCGAGGGAAAAGCCAACCTGGAGGGTAAGCCGACTGAAAAAAAAAAAGAAGTTCAATAGTCCATGGATTTTCTAACTATTCTGGTTGTCGCCATAATGCTGACTTTTGCACTGACTTGTATAAATTATGTATATATAAAGTTCCTTCAACCCCTACAGTAGACTCCTAGGTACAACGCCAGTACTTGATATGATAATTGGAATGATAATCACCTTTTCAACCTGCCATGCATGCTGATAAGCTCCACTAGGTCTTTGTATTTGGAGATTTTTCGTCGTGATTTAGTTAGTTAGTTAGTTAGTTAGTTATTGTTGTTTTAAGTGACGGAACAGCGAGATCATCTGCCTCATTCGTCGTGATTTTTCCCTAAATTGTTGCTATTATTATTATTATTATTATTATTATTAATCGAACCGGCCACGGTAGCTGAGAACGCTAACGCGTTACCTCGTGCCTCACTGGCGACGGGAGAGCGTGGGTTCAAATCCCATTTCGATCATCCTGTAATGGTTTTCATGGTTTCCCATTTTCCCCACCAGGCAACTGTCGGGACGGTTCCTTTTAATAGGTGCACGACCAACTTCCTTCCAAAATCCCTTCCCTGAACCTACCTTAATTAGAGCCAAGTTAGCGGTCGCCTGTCACCATCCCCAGTTGTACTCGTCATCATCATCTTCATTTCCCCTTCTCCAGCTGACATTGGGTGGGGGCAAATATGGTTCCTCTTTCGACACGGTGTTCCAAATCAGGTTCCGTTTTCAAATGCTATACTTCACCGAGTCCATCCAACGCATTCCATGTCTTCCTCGTCCTCTCTTCCCTGTAATCCGTCGTGGTGGCCTTACTTCATTCATCCGTTTGACATGTCCAAAACCATCTCAATCTGTTTTGCTCCAGTTTGTCATTTAATTTATGTACTCCTAGTTCTTTCCGTATAGCTTTATTTCTCACTCTGTCTCTCCTCGTTTTCTGGACCATATTTCTCAGGAATCTAATCTCAGCTGCCTGTACTCTGATCTCATCCCTCTTAGTCATTGTCCAAGTTTCTGCTGCATATGTCATTATAGGAACATAATATGCTTTGTACCTAACTTCTTTAGCCTTAATTGGTATATCCTTCTTCCATACAAGTCCCCGTACCTGTTGGTATAAAGCACTCCCGAGTTGTATTCTTCTGCTAATTTCCAAATCTAGTCTTCCATCTTCAGTCAGTTCACTTCCCAAGTATTTGAAGTGTTTCACCACTTCCAATTCCTTATCTCCGACTTTGATTCCTCCTTTTCCTTATTTCTTACCTCTACTCATCACCAGTGTTTTACTCTTTTCCACATTTATCTTCAATGCCCATTGCTCAATCTTTTAATTTATTACGTCTAACTGTTCTTGTACCTCCATCTCATCCTCGCCCCAGATCACAACATCGTCTGCAAACAACATTACCTTCATCTTTGCCCTACTATAGTCTTTCATCGCAGCCTTCATGATGTAATCCATCACCATTAAGAACAATAATGGTGACAACACACTTCCTTGCTTCAGTCCACTGTCAACTTTAAACCATTTCGATGTATCTTTTGATAAAGTGTGTCCAGCTCCCCGATACCTCCCTTGCGACAGTAAAGGAATGATCCCTCGCAACGCTCGTGGGTGTAGCCAAGCTTGGAGGGTAAGTGATTTAATGAAAATAATAAATGAACCACCAATACGGTGCAAATTACCTGGCACCTAAGTTTTAGAGTTGACACCTAGAGAGGAAAAACATTTCACTGACCTGAAGTAAATCGAGTGCATTTGGAGTTTCTTCGGGCGAACCTCCTCTTTAGTTAATTACCGGCCGTCTTCACTCTGCCTTCAGTAAGATACACATTACTGTAATTAGGAAATACGTAGGCTATGCTAGAGCAATCTGCTTGGCATCGATCAACGAAACTTTAGAGCTAAGCCCTCCCCACTCGGAAACTAATCCTACACACGATACCAGACTTAACAGTGTTATCAGCTCATTCACCAAAACTTGGTTAAAATTTCACATAAATCCCGGTAAAATGTCGGGGTCTGATTCCCGGCACACCAAGAAATGTAATTCTGGTCTGAGGGCTGGAACGGGGTACACTGAGCCTCATGAGGCAAAATTAAGAGTGAATTCGATTTCCACCTCAGTCATCCTAGAAGTGGTTTCCGTGGTTTCCCACTTCTACTCCAGGCAAATGCCGGAGTATACCTAAATTGAGGCCATGACCACCCACTTCCTCGCGGGTCTACATGACCACAATGTCGGGAAATCCCTAAAATTAATCAACGTCCTCAATGCAGGCATGACAACGTCGCATTAATTTCCGTCGGATTTGGTTGGACATTCCTGGCATCATTCGTGCGATGTAACAGGCAACAAAGGTTCAAGGCAGAAGCCCCCGGTTCGACAGTGGTGTTGTATACCAGACTTTACACATAACCACACAAGAAGAAATCTAGTTAATAGGGTGACAGGATCATATCAAGCGAATGAGTTGGCCACACAACAGGACCTCCTCATCTCATCCAATATCTGATTACGATGTTCAGGAGCAGCATGAGGAAAGTGGTATTAACATATCGATTCTTAAGGAGGTCTACCTCATGTTCCTAGCTATTCTGTAGCCATTTGGTCAGGACCGAACACATTTCTGGACCGGCGTTTCCTGCTTCAAATTCATCATTGTGCCGGTCGCCAGCATCCCTGATAGTTTGTATCATTAACACGGAAGCATAATGTAGAATTTAAAATAGATCATGATTTTCTTATACACATCATCATCATCAGAAGAGGAAGGAATTTTAGTGGTATTGAAAAATTGCACAAAAAATGTGTTAAAAATGAAAAGTATTTGCTTTTTTATTTTTTATTTTAAATATTTTCTCTCAAATGTAATTTAACAAGTGGAGTGTAGGAGATAAATGAATACCAAGTAATGGGGGTAGATGACCTCGAAGTTCCACCCTTTAAACCACAAATCATCACTAAATTATCACCAAACTTGTCTTCTTACTTGCTGAAAATATCTGGGCGTTGCACTTCATTAGGAACGCTATCTCCGTTGTTTGTCGGTAAATCATTTTAGAGGCTTGGGACATCTTGGTCATCGGCCCCGTATGTGTTTTTTTATTTTATTTATCGTATGGCTTTTAGTGCCGGGAGTGTCCGGGGACATGTTCGGCTATCTTGAGTTTGTAGCTGCTTCCAACGGACACCCTAAAGGGTGAGCTACAAGTTCCGTTCAATTCAAGTAGTTCCAACTTTTGCCACCAGATATCAGTGATACCTAGTGGTGAACGTTGGAACTTTGATAGAGCGTTCTGACGAAATCTAACCTAACAATTTTGCTTTACACAAGTTTAGTCTGTGAAAGGATCTTTACATGCCATAAATCTATGACATGGGACCGCCGGCTTTACTTCCCCACCGAAGGAAGGCATACTGAAGGATTTTTAACGCTCTTAAAAAATCCGATGACTTCGGCCAGGTTTGAACCCGCTATCTTGGGCACAGCAGTTCAGCATGCTACCGACTACGCCACCGAAGCCGCTGCCGTGTGTGTTGAACTTGCCTGATGACTTGTGATGATGCGATGACTGTAGTAGTGTGTTTAATTGTATTAGGGACAGGGATGAGGTTGGTGCCCCGGGTCTTGAAATGACTCTATCTCGGCATTTTCCTGGAGGGAATGTGGTAAACCACACACAGTGCCGTGGTTCGATAATCTGATCTCTGGACCTGCCACAGCTCCCCATCGTTGTCGAGGTGTGCGATTTAATGCGCACAGCCACACCACGTGGTGGTTTTGTTTGACCTCCAAAACATAGAACGCAGGGTTGGTTTCCAGGACTATTCCGATGATATCAGAATATGTGGCAACGCTGGTCAGAAGAAAAAGAAAAAAAAACAGTGATTAAAATTGTGTGAAGCTTGACCCGAATTGTGGAGAGCGCACCAAAAGTTCATTAGAGGTAAAGTTGCTAATTTACCTGCAGAGAGCAGTTGTCGCAACCAGCTGTTTGTTCATTTGTCTGTTTGTTCCGGGCTAGAGTTTGTTTTCTGGCTCGATGTGGACAATATCCTCCCCCTGTCAGTCTCTCTGTCACCTCTCACTAAGTAGACTGGCCTTCGCAGTGGACATACGAGGGCGGATCTAAAAGTCTTTGCCCATATATTTCTAGCCAAAAAAATACATACAGGTAATTAAAATATGCGTACTGTTCTTCGTACGTTCACTATTTTTTTCACATAGTCTCCAATTTTTTTCAGACATTTGTCCCATCGCAGCAGTAAATTTGAGATGTCGCTGTGGTAGAATTCAGCCGGCAGACTGTAAAACCATCGTCGGACTGCTGTCTTGGCGTCATCGTTACACGTGAATCACTATCCTGCCAGGAACTTCTTCATTGGACCATGACAATGCGAGATCACATGTGGCAACCAGAACCGCAAACAAGCTCCAGTCATTTCACTGAGAGAGTCTGGAACACTCACTAAACAGTCCCGACCTCGCCCCTAGTGATTTCTACGTTTTCGGTCCACTGAAGAAGTTCCTGGCAGGACAGTGGCCTACTAAATTTTGAGCGCGACTGTACTTGCACCGAAGTCCTAGGAAACATTAACTCTATTTTTTCCTCAAAGATGCAGCAGGTATGCTACATTTCACAACATCTGTACCATTACTTCCTCCAACCCTCTTGTACTACACAAAGTTTCCTTCTGACAAACGAGAGTAGAAGAAAACAGTGAACTGGAGTAAATCTTTAAAGGTGTTCTTTTACTGTGAAAAAAAAATAAAATAAAAATAAATAAATAAATACATAAAAAAATCCACAGCCTGCTTCCAGTCTCCGACCGGGTCAGGAATGGAATGAATGAAGCCCCGATCTAGCGGCGAGGATATGAACTGTGCCGGCTGCCGAGGCCTGACGCACTCCTCTGGGGCAATGATTAAATGAATGACAGATGAAATGAAATGATAGTGGAGAGTGTTTCTGGAATGAAATTTTTGACAGGGAAACCCGGAATACCCGGAGAAATACCTGTCTGCCTCCGTTTTGTCCAGCACAGATCTCACATGGAGTGGCCGGGATTTGAACCACGGACCCAGCGGTGAGAGGCCGGCGTGCTGCCGCCTAAGCCACGGAGGCTTACACTCTTTTACTGTGCACTGTATTTATTTACGTACTGTAATTCAGTGACAATGACTCCTAAACATAACACACTCACACTGGAGGAGGAAATTAAAGTTATTGAAGAACACGAGAAAACAAACGTCCGGCTAAAGAATAAATTGTGTTGTTTAAAGTGAGAAAACTCAAATTATTTCATAGTAATCCTATGAGATATTACAGCATTTCCTTGTAGTGTATTTTGTCTTATTAAAACTCAACCCTTTGTAAAACGGAAATATAAATCCGGAACGTTTGTGTTCCGCTTTAGGGAGGTTTTTCTGTATATTGTCTTTCACGGCCAAGGAGTTACTAGTCAGCAATTTTTCTATGTTTATGCCGTTCGTAATTACTTAAATACACTTTACGACTCTGGCGCATGCGTAGACTTGGTTTCAAATGAAAAAATATGACCGACAGTACAAAAAGCGTGTAGCACTGACCGTTGTTTGTGATGCTTCATACGGCACACGGTGGTTGCTCTGTGATTATAATGTGACTTGGCTGGGTATTAGTGCTCTTCTCCCGCCCGTGTAGTAATAAGAGCTGAATGATGTTATCCTCTTATCACCCTCCCACTCTTATCTTGTCGAGGGGAACTAAACCTTGATTATACACACTGAGGATGTTCGGAAAATTAGTTCCCCTAGTCTGTCATCGGAGGGAGTTAGAATGTACAATTTTGGCCATAATCTACCAAATCATCAAAATAGTAAAGGAAACCTCATGTATTTCTTGAAAAAAAAAAAAAATATATATATATAATTGTTTACAACGTGCGTTTAAGTAAATAAAAAGAAAATACGATAGCCCCTGGCAGAATTATGCTGCGTCGAGGCCGCATAACAGTAAAGCCGGGCGGGTGGTATATACTCTTGCGGCGCTCACAAGTTGGTTGGTTGGTTCCTCAGTTTAGGGGCTGCGACAACGTGGTCATGTAACCCCGTGTACTTTGGGTGTGAGTAGAAACTGTCTGATAACCCGTGTTAATTGTGATGGCTGTATTAGTGTGTGTTATCTGTTTTTAATTCAAGTAAGGACTGCAGACAATAATTTCAAATAGTTCCTACTTTTGCTACCAAATGCTACCGTCCACGACACCTAGCTTGTGGACTTGGCTACTAGATGGCATCGCAGTCAGCACCTGGCGGTGAACGTGGAACTAATAGAGCGTTATCAATTCTAACCTACAAATTTTGACTTCACACAAGTGTAGTTAGTGGAAGGTTCTTTATCATACCATAAATCTACGACATGGGACCACCGCCTTTACTTCCCCTCCGAAGGAAGGCATACTGAGAGAATTTTAACGCTCTTAAAAAATCCGCAGACTTCGGCCGGGTTTGAACCCGTGACCTTGGGCATAGAAGCTCAGCATGCTACCAACTACGCCACCGAAATCACCTGCGCTCACAAGTAACCGATCGTAACAAATGCGCATTCAAAAGAGAGAGAATTACTCGGAGCAGTAACGAATTTCACTCTGATTTCATAAATAATGACAATTCGTTTAAAAAGTGTATGTTAACAAATAAACAAGACGATAGCCCCCACCAGAACTGTGTCGCGTCGAGCCCGTTTATGGTTTATACTCATACGAGAGTTTTCGGATCGGTCCGCTTGTATTCTTTAATATAATTGTCACTTTGTCACTCATAGCCCGCCATTAATGCACGGGTAAGGTATCTCTCGAGTACTGATGGATGAGAATTCTCATCGATATGCAGCTTGTACAAATTAGACTATACAGGGAGTCATTTATGTACTTGAGTACCCTTAAGGGGCGTGCAGGGGATGGGTATAGGATCAATTTGAGATAGGGAACCTGGGGTCGAAATGGCCTCCTAGCCCCAGAAAACAGGTTTGTTTCAGGCCGTCCCTGTAAAGAAGTGAAGCTTGCCATGTGATACTCGGAGGTCAGGCACTCTTTGGCTGTCAACGGTCTTGGCGCGACCACCGCTCAACGCTGCGTTAGCCGAGAGGATAGCGACGAGGCACGGTGCCACGGTGTCCCGGGTTCGTTTCTCCTGGGGTGCCATGCCTTTATTAATTCTTTTTATTTTCTTTATTTTTTGGACGGGCAGGAGGGGGCGTAGTCACAGTGCGTGTTTATTCTGTGCTGATTTTTTAAAACTATCGTTGATTCTGTAAATTAATTGTCTTTTGATTATTGACAGCGAAAGAGTGCCTGACCTCAGAGTAACAAATGGCGCGCTTCCCTACTTTACAGATGCGGAGGGCCTGAAACAACCATGTTTTCTGGGGTTAGGAGGCCATTCCGACCCCAGGTTCCCTATCTCAAATTGATCCTATACCCATCCCCTACACGCCCCTTAAGGGTACTCAAGTACATAAATGACACCCTATATGTGTGATGACTAGGGCTAGGATTTGTATGTAATTTTAACATGCAACACCTACTGAATGAAAATCCACAGCCTGCTTCCAGTCCCCGACTGGGTTAGGAATGGAATGAATGAAGCCCCCATCTAGCAACACCTATCTAATACATAAAAGTGAAAGTCTGTATGTATGTGGGTATGTATGTGGATCTGTTCCGTATACAAATCTACACCGTTGCACCAATCTCAACCAAATTTTGCATACACATAGTTTAGGACCCAGAAGGAACCGCTGGCTACATGAATTTACGATAGTCTTTCTCATTCTTCTGATTTCGACCCTTTTGCACTCCAGCACATGCTAATCAAATCATAAAATATACTCATGAAGGAATGGCAAGGCGGATAGCTTTCATGGCAACATAGCTCAAGTCGAGACACGGCCGACTGGATGCCATTTGCGCTCTGCACTACCGGTATAGAAAATGAGGATCTTTACTTGAAATCACGTTAGTTACTCAACTTCTCACACAGCACTGTCAACCGAGTTTAGCATAAGAAAGACTTGACACTATCTTCTACTATATATTTGTCAAATACCACTCACTCACTCATTCATTCATCACGAAATCTCAGAAACCATCAAACGGATTGGAATGAAATTTGGTATGCAGCTTCCCCAAGGGCCGCAAATGCCCACTAAGAGAGGATTTTTGGATATTCTGGTTCTAAAGGGGTGTTAAGGGGGGTAGACCTGCATTTCATTGAACAGCAATAACTCCCGATTGGTTTCATTGGGGGATGTGATACTCGGCACATAAACTCATCATTAAAAATAAGAAGACACGAGTCGGAGGGTTTTTCGATGTGGTGTATATTATGAGATGAAAGGGGTGAAAAGTGGGGATTGAAAGATTCCTAACGGAGCGTGTATCTCTTAAACGACATAGGCGAGGAGTTTGAAACTCAGCGGGAAAAAATCAGCATAAAAATAAGTAAATATGTGTTTGACCGTTTCATCATAAATCCAATTTAAGGGGCCCATGGGGTGGGGTGAAATTCTGGAGGGGGGGGGGGGAGAAACAGGAAAGAAAGTGTCCTAACTGATTGACTGACTCACTCACTCATCAAACTCAGGGGGAAAAACTGCTTTAAAGTAAGTAAATAGCTGTTCGACAGTTTTTTTCATAAGTCAAATTTAAGGGGTTCATGGGGAGGGGTGAAATTCTGAAAAAAGAAAATTGAAAGAAAATGTCCTGACTCACTCACTCACTCACTCACTCATCATCGCCCAGCCAAAATGATTGAAGTTAGAAACATGAGAGTTTGGGGATATGTTCATTGTATTTCAAAACAGTCTACTAAGGGAGGATTTTCGGATATTCAGGTTCTAAAGGGGTCTTAATGGGGTTAAACCTGCATTTCATTGAATAACAATATCTCCCGATTGGTTTCATTGGGGGGTGTGATACACGGCATATAAACTCATCATTAAAAAGTAAGACACGTGTCTGAGGGTTTTTCGATGTGGAGTATATTATGAGGTGAAAGGGGTGAAAAGTAGGGATTGAAAGATTCCTAACGGAGCGTGTATGTCTTAAACGACATAGGCGAGGAGTTTGAAACTCAGCGAAAAAAAATCAGCATAAAAATAAGTAAATATGTGTTTGACCGTTTTTTTTCATAAATCCAATTTAAGAGGCCCATGGGGAGGGGTGAAATTCTGTGGGGGGGGGGGGGGACAGGAAAGAAAATATCCTAACTGATTGACTGACTGACTCACTCATCAAACTCAGGGGGAAAAACTGCTTTAAAGTAAGTAAATAGCTGTTCGACAGTTTTTTTTATCAATCAAATTGAAGGGGTTCATCGGGAGGGGTGAAATTCTGAAGGAAAAAAAATGAAAGAAAATGTCCTGACTTATTCACTCACTCATCATCGCCCAGCCAAAAATATTGAAGTTGGAAACATGGCATTTTGGGGATATGTTCGTTGTATGTCAAAACCGTACACTAAGGGAGGATTTTTGGATATTCAGGCTCTAAAGGCGTCTTAAGGGGGTTAAACCTGAATTTCATTGAATAACAATATCTCACGAGTCGTTTCATTTGTGGATGTGATACTCGGCATATAAACTAATCATTAAAAATACGCAGACATGTGTCTAAGGTTTTTTCGATGTGGTGTATTATTATGAGGTGAAAGGGGTCAAAAGTGGGGGTTGAAGGATTCCTAACGGAGCATGTAGGCCTATCTCTTAAACGACAAAGGCGAGAAATTTAAAATTCAGCGGGGAAAAAATCAGCTAAAAAATAAGTAAATCGGTGTTCGACCGTTTTTTCATAAATTAATTTAACGGACCCATGGGCTGGGGTGAAATTCTGGGGGAAGAAAGGAGAGAAAATGTCCTAACTGACTGACTAACTCACTCATCAAACTCAGGGGAAAAAGACAGCTTAAAAAATAAGTTAATAGGTGTTCAAGCGTTTTTTCATCAATCCAATTTAAGGGGTCCTTGGGGAGGGGTGAAATTCTGGTAAAAATAATTGAAAGAAAATGTCCTGTCTGACTCACTCACTCATCACGCCCAGCGAAAACTATTAAAGTTGGAAAAATGAAATTTTGGGAATATGTTCGCTGTATGTTGAAAACGTCAACTAAGTAATGATTTTTGTTTATTCGGGTTTTAAAGAGATGTTAAGGGGGTAAACGTGCATTTCATTGAATAACGATATATCATGAGTTGTTTCTTAGGGGATGTGATATTCGGTATATAAACTAATCATTAAAAATAATCAGACATATGTCTAAGGGTTTATCGATGTGGTGTATATTATGAGGTGATAGGGGTGAAAATTGGGGGTTGAGGGATTCTTGACGGAGCGTGTATCTCTTAAAGGACATAGGCGAGAAGTTTGAAATTCGGCGGGAAACGAACAGCTTAAAATACAAGTAAATAGGTGTTCGACTGTTTTTTTTCATAAATCCAATTTAAGGGGCCCTTGGTGAGAGGTGAAATTCTTGGGAAAAAAACAGGAAAGAAAGTGTCCTAACTGATTGACTCACTTACTCACTCATCAAACTCAGGGGGAAAACAGCTTTAAATAAGTAAATAGGTGTTCGACCGTTTGTTTCATCAATCCAATTTAAGGGGTTCATGGGGAGGGGTGAAATTATCAAAAATAAATGAAAGGAAATGCCCTGACTGACTCACTCACTCATCATAGCCCAGCCAAAATTATTGAAGTTAGAAACATGACATTTTGGGGATATGTTCGTTGTATGTCGAAAACGTCCTCTAAGGAAAGAGTTTAGAATATTCAGGTTCTAAATAGGTGTTAAGGGGGGGGGGGGTAAACGTGCATTTCATTGAATAACCATATCTCACGAGTGGTTTCATTTGGGGATGTGATACTTGGCATGTATACTAATCATTAAAAATAAGCTGACACATGTCTAATGGTTTTTCGATGTAGTGTATATTATGAGGTGAAAGGGATGAAAAGTGGGGGTTGAAAGATTCCTAACGGACCGTGTATCTCTTAAACGACATAAGCGAGGAGTTTGAAACTCGGAGGAAATCAATCAGCTTAAAAATAAATAAATAAATAAATAAATAAATAAATAAATAAATAAATAAATAAATAAATAAATAAATAAATAAATAAATAAATAAATAAATAAATGAACAAATAAATAAATAAATAAAATAAATATGTGTTCGACCGTTTTTTTCATAAATACAATTTAAGGGGCCTATGGGGAGGGGTGAAATTCTGGAAGAAAAACGTCCCCTAATGAAGGATTTTTGGATGTTCACTCTCATCGACCAACCCAAACGATTAAAGTTAGAAGAATGATATTTTGGGGATATGTTTGTTGTGTGTCGAAAACGTCTACCGAGGAGGGATTTTTGGATATTCAGGTTCTAAAGGGGTGTTAATGGGGTTAAACCTGCATTTCATTGAATAACAATATGACACGACTATGACGCGAAAGAAGCGAGGCTAAAAATGAGATGATGTGCGTCTATGTATTACTCAATCACGCAAGTACCACTGGTCCGATTTACATGAATTTTACATGGAAGCAGCTGATTTACCTGGTTAACATATAGGTTACTTTTGATTTCAATACTTTGTACTATTTAAAGATGGCGACCATTTTAGTGATTTCACTACACCATTTGGTTTAAAACTTTCATATTTCCATTTCAAATACAAAGAGAACGCTAAGAAATAGCAAACTTTTGATGGTATATACGAGGTTAAAAATTACATTTTCTATCCGAAAGGTATCTCCAACCGTTAGCGAGTAAAACCTAAATTTGTGCTATAAAACACGGTCAACGCCGAGCGGTGTAGTTGGACAAAATTTTCCATCCTTAATCTCCCTCTGCGCAGCACCTCGCCTATCCCCTGTTTTAACTGTCACCTTCATATTTTAATTTATTTATGACGCGTAGCGAAGCACGGGTACTTCAGCTAGTTACATTATATAATACGCTAAGTTCATCCGACAAAAGACTCAAGCTTCTGAACCAGAAGGAGTTAGAAGGTGCGTTTTGTGCCACAATCTTCCAAATCGTCTCAATAGTACAGGAAAAATCTTGCATTTCTTTAAAAGTCAACGAAAATATATTTATTTGTTTAAACAAATAAAAAAGACAATAGCACCAGGCAAAACTATGTCGCGTCCAGCCCACATAACAATAGAGCCGGTTGGGTAGTCTGTACACATGGGGCGCATACAATCCATTGTGCATTGAAAAGAATATTCAAACAGAATTACCCGCAACAGTGACGAATTGCATTCTGATTTCATAAATATCCACAATTTGTTTAAAATGTGCGTAAATTAAACAAATGAACAAATTTATAAGAGCCCGCATAACAGTAAAGCTGGGTGGGAGGTTAATGAACATGAGAGATTTCTCGCACAGGTCCCCTAGTATGTACATATTTATGTAATAATATTAGGTGAAATAATTTTAAAATATGTTATATTAATTTTATCTCTACTTAGCATAAAACAAAGTCCCCGATTCTTGGATGTCATGGGTAATATCGAGAACCACTGGATGGATTTTGATGCGGTTTACACAATTCTGTAAATGTTATCTCAAGGAAGGTTTCTGTAGATGATCAAAGGAAGCCAAGCAGTGACGATTTCAGTGAAAACGTTGAAAAAATAACTGGCGTATGTGCGCTTTCTGAGCTAACGCTGGGCAAAGAGTTTAAAATATCAATATACTATGAGTGTAAGAATTGTTCAGCATAGAAAGTTCTACAAAAGAGTCCGCGAGAGCATATCTCTATCTTCAATATATCGCCCACTATAAGTGTTTTATGTTTTCATTTCTTCCAACAATCTCCATTCAATTACTGAGGCTACAGTTTACGAGCTAACTAGGGGCGAGCCTATCACCCCAGTTACAGCCTAGCTAGTGGGCAAGTCTATTGCCCCAGACGCAGCCAGCAGCAAACTGTCGAGTCGTGTTGAGTTAAGACTTCAGAGAAGATTGGTTGTGTTTGGAGTTTACCTGGAAGTGCAACTCGGCGTTTCTTAATTTCGCCTGTGAACTTTTCGTCTCGCAGAATACACAGTCAAGCTTAGATTGGACGGAAGGGGGATTTGTGTTACATGCACCTCGCCATTCTTAAATTACGTCTGACAAGAATTCGTTGCACATGCATCTCCATGATAATATAATTAATAGTCCAGTCAGTGATTTTAACCCATCATGCCGAGACATAAAACGGATATAGGTCGTAGTTCATTGACATTGAAAGAAAAGTGCTTATCACGTAATGCATTCATAACTGTTCCGGGCGAAGCCGGGGCGGGTTGCTAGTTTTTATATAAATGATATATTACACATAACATTACTTGAAGATTCCTCATTTTATTCATTATTTTTTTGCAAAATAAAGTGTGGTACAATAATTAATTAATTAATTAATTAAGCATATGTACATATTATAGCTGATTCTCCGGCAGGGTGTTACGAGAATTCCCATCCCCTTATCTCCACTAATATCTTTTCTGGAATTCTTCCTTGGTCATTTCTCAGCAGCTTATGAATTGCCTGGAAAATCCGTTTTTTGTACCTGAGTTTCTAGTGAACAAAATATATTGTCGTACAGACTGTTTTGAATTACCGTATAGGCTATTTCATTTGCGAAAAAATACTTTTTTTTACAGTAAGGGACAAAATATGTAATTTTACATAAAAATCTAAAATCTAAAAGTACAGTATGTATTAAAATGTCATTATGATAAAATACATAAAATAAAGAGACAGAATATGTATGCAATATGTATAATAATATTACATTATGCAAGGAGCCTATAATGGCGATAATTAAGACACGAATATGTTTATAAAACGAGCGTAAGCGAGTGTCTTAATTATCATTATAGGCGAGTTGCATACGACTGTTTATGTTCGACGATAATTATAACTTTATAATAATATGGTTTAACATAAATATTCATAAATATCTATGGGATTCAGTTAGTGAACAGGGAACGCTGGCTTTGCTGATTGAACAGAGCGTATGCGTGGGTCAAGGCACTCCGAAAGCAGAGACCATTCACTTTGCTTGCCAACACAGAAATGTGTTGGATTTTGAGCGCATGCGCGAAGGTATCCTTACCTAATTGGTCACACAACTGTTTCTTGAGCTCTGATTGGTGGGAGAAACTGTTTCATAATGAAAACTGTATCATAATGAGCCTCATTATGATACAGTTTTCTGACACATAATGTTTACATTTCGACATAGTCGAACATAAAGTGTCATTATGATAAAATATTTAAAATATGTAACAATAAAATGTAATTATAAATTAGCTAAGGTTCTAATTCATGGACATTTATCATTTTTAGTTATGTATAAGCAAAGGGAAAGAATATATATTGACATATTTACTGATGATGTAACATAAATATCAACATACCCACTGCGAAGTATAACCACATTGTTCTAAACCCTTAATCATACAATTGCAGCAATTACGCAGATTCACAATTCTAGCACAACTGCACTAATGTAGAACCTTCCTCTGAATGTTCGTATGTTGTAGCTACGCCTTGAAATAAAGCGAGCTTATGGCTCCCTGGTGAATAGTCCATTACACTCCAGCTAAAGCTAATTTACAACGTTGTAGGGAATTACTTTTGTGGAGTGTGCTTAACGACCTAGCCACTCTATTTTATTTGTAATACTCGCCAACATATTCATTGTGAGTTACCTTCCTAATTCCAAGCTGTAACTTAACAAAAGCCCACAGTATCGTGTAGCATGCAGGGGTGGTGTACATTCGAGCTGTGATATAAAACGTACGAGATTTCGCGACTGAAGAACAACTAATTTTCATGGCCGCGCAAAATAATTAAAAAACCTGGCATCACACAACAAGTGTTGTCAATTGAGTCAATTGAGAGAAGAGATGAATTTGAATGCTACTCATAGCCATTATTGTGGTGGGTTTTCTTCGTTTCCCTAATTCAACTCCGTTAGTTAGTTATTGTTTTAAGGGGCGGAACTTCGAGGTCATCTTCCACTTTGAACTCTATAAATGTTGGAAATATAACAATGGCTATAACTCTGCCACGGCAGAACACTGCAATCGTGAAATTACTTGAGTTGAGCAAATAATAATAATAATAATAATAATAATAATAATAATAATAATAATAATAATAATAATAATAACAATAACAATAACAATAACAATAATAATAATAATAATAATAATAATAATAATAATAATAATAAGAGAACCGTCTTACAGTTAAGTGCCTCGCTTTTGCGGACGATATTGCCATTATCACTAACACCAGACATGAAGCCATACACGCAGTGGAAAAATTACATGAAATTGCTCAAAGAACCGGACTACACATTTCTTATGAAAAAAAAAAAAAACACTATATGGAAAGACGGCCAGAAAATAACTCTTCTTTAATCACACAATACGGTAAAATAACACAAGTCCCCCATTTTAAATACCTTGGTGAAATCATACAGTCCTCGGGACAAAACCGAATCGCCAATGAACAAAGAATCACCAAACTACAGAAGGCCTACAAGCTAACGTGGGCTCACTACAACAAGAAGTGCATCTCGCTGGACGCAAAATTAAGGCACTATACAACGGTGATTCTTCCGGAAGCAACTTACGCAGACGAAACAATGGTGATCGACGGTCATTCCAAAATTAAGGATATAGAAAAACAGGAAAGGAAAATTCTCAGAAAGATTTACGGGGCAGTTAATATTAACGGTATTTGGATGAAGAGACCTCAAAGCGAACTCTACCAAAAGATCCACACGATAACGGAAGTAATCAGAAAACGCCGAGTACAGTTTTATACACACATTTACAGGATGGAAAATTTCAGAACGCCGAAGAAATTGCTCAACGTTATAACACGGAGTAAGTGTGGTACGGAGTGGCTGACAGAGGTTCAGAGGGACCAACAACAGGTCAACATTGAACATTTTTAGGACCGCACCGAGTGCAGGAATAAAATCAAAAATGTTAAGTTTGATCATAGACAGCCTGGAAGAAAGTGGACAGCTGAGCGGAAGAAGGAGCATTCTGAGAGGATGAAGAGATTTTGGGAACAGAAGCGGGAAAACGCCAGAAGATGAAATCATGTATTCAAGTTCAATCGCTCTCCTAAAGGGGAACAGTCGATTAAATAAATATAATAATAATAATAATAATAATAATAATAATAATAATAATAATAATAATAATAATAAAAATGATTCCCCCAGCGGTTCACAACTTGTGGGACGTGGGTCGGCGACCATTGGACCCCAGCTGAGTCCGGCATTGCTTCCACTTACTTGTGCCGGGCTCCTCTCTGTCTTATTTCCTGTCAACCTCCCTTGGTCAACTCTTGTTCTCTTTCGACCCCGACGGTAGTAGGGTATCCGAGGCCTAGGGAGTCTTTCAATTTCCCGCCTTAATTGGCCCTTGTCTACCTTTGGGTGTGGCGAACCCATCGTACAAATAGCCTAAATATGATAGTGTGTGAGACGAGGTCTCGGATGGAGGTTTTTGATTCACGCCCCGACCCAGATCATCCGGGAACTGAATAATAATAATAATTTACTCATTCATTCAATTCTGCTAATCGGCCAATTAGGGACCACGATAAGCTTTGTGTTATTTTACATTCTGTCATTTGTTCATTTTTTGCTTGATCCACATTGTCTTCATAAGATCACTGTGTTTAGCACGATGTTCTTCCGTCCATTTCGCACCAGTTGTCTGTTTATTTGTCCCGGAAAGTCCCAAACGTCTATAAAGATTTCGGTCTTGTGCATCTTCTGCTCGTATCCCCATTTCTTTAAGATCTTTCTGGACGTTAACGTACCATGGCATTGTCGTTTTTGGTTTTGACTACTACTACTACTACTTTTTTTTTTACGAGGGAAGTGGAAAAATCTTGCATAAGACCTTGAGGAGGATCCGCACTCCTCAAGAGTGTGGGATTCTTACCCACTAAAAAACCACACCCTGTCCTCTTGACAAAACCCATCCCGGGACCACTTTCGTATTACTTCAGGATGGAGCCATTTTCTTTGCTTCACATGCACCATCTTACTTCTCAACTCATAGTCCGCGGATCGCAGACTTAATCAACTAAATCGAGCAAGTCCCCATCCGGCTTCTTCTGGCGAAGGACCACCTCAACAAAGAAAGCGACCGTATCTCAGCTGAGCTCGTTCCTCAGCATAATTCCAACTATATTGTCCGGCGTTATTGGACCAACCTCAGCTTCAAGTCGTTGTTTTTCCTCTGTCCAACGAGTGCAGACGAAGAACGTATGATATACGTCATCTCGTTCGTTCTCGCAGTAAATACATACTGGACTCCTTACTTTGGCCATACGATGAAGGTAACACCGATAGTAGCCATGACCTGTCAACATCTGAACATCTGAGTCAGAAAGTAATTCGTTTCTCCATGTTTTCTACTTGTCCACTCGACCAGACTCGGTATCAGCCGAGCTGTCCATCTTCCTCTGAGATCGTCATTCCACCTCTGCTGCCAAAGCTCCATCTTGCATGCTACGGCTTCCTTCCGGGCTTGAGCCTTGCCCAGTTCTACTCGTCGGAAGTATACGTCTTTACGTTCTTGCGCGAGTAAGTCTATTGGCGCAACACCTGAGACAACCAGAACTGCAGGTTCCGAAACTGTACGGTAAGCACACGCCACCCTCAGAGCTCCTCTCCTCTGAATTGCAGCTAGGCGTTTCCTATGCTTCTCTATCCTCAGCGAATCAGACCAAAGCCTACTACTACTACTACTACTACTACTAATAATAATAATAATAATTGGAGGATCTGTATGAATAATCTCGCATGTGTTAAACCACTCGCCTGGCTTTACTGTTATGTGGGCTCGACGAGACACTGTTCTGTTGATATTTATGAAATCAGAGTGCAATTCGTCACTGTTGTGGGTATTTCTGTTTCTTTTGAAACAAAGAATTTTACCAGAAAACTGAAGGTGTGGTTGAACTGATGAAGAAGAGGAGATTACAGTTCTATGGACACCTCCTGAGAATGGATGGCAACAGACTGACAAAAAGAATTTTCGACTTTTTCAGGAAGAGAAAGATAGAGCTCAAATGGTTTCGAGAAATGAGAACGGGCCTAGCCAAGATAGGGGTACAAGAAGACGACATAGCAGATAGGGAGAAATTTAGGTGACTAATTGAGGAGTACAGAGGTTTCCAGGAGACGTGGGAGGAGCAAGTGACAAAGAAAAGAACCTACACAGAAGAGGAAAGTAGGAGAAAAGATGGGAAGATACTGGCAGAGAGACAAGGCATTGGTTGGTTGGTTCCTTAGTTAAGGGACCATTTAGCCCCGTGTACTTTGGGTGTGTGTAGAATCTGTCTGATAACCGGTGTTAATTGTGATGAGTGTATTAGTTAGTGTGTGTTATATGTGTTTAATTCAAGTAAGGACTGCAGTAGATAATTTAAAGTAGTTTCTACTTTCGCTACAAAATGCTACCTTCCACGGCACCTAGCTGTGAACTTGGCTACTATTAGATGCCATCGCAACCAGCGCCAGGTGACGAAAGTTGGAACTTAAGAGCATTAATCAAACCTAACCTATACATTTTGCATCACACAAGTTTTGTTAGTGGAAGGTTCTTTTGTATGCCATAAATCTATGACATGGGCCCACCGGCTTTACGTACCCACCGAAGGAAGGCATACTGAGGGATTTTAACGCTCTTAAAAATGCGACGATTTCAGCCGGGTTTGAACCCGCGATCTTGTGCTTAGAAGCTCAGCATGCTACCACCTACGCCACCAAAGCCGCTAGAGTCAAGGCAGAGAAGGCAAAATATAATATAATGTAAAGACTGTCAAGCGTGGTTCATAGAAGGCCAAGACGAAAATAAATAATAACAATAATAATAATAATAATATGTGTTTAAACGATTAATTGCCTTAGAGATGCCCGGATACCAGAATTTTGTCCTGAAGGAAATATATACCGCTGCATTAAGTATATCGAAACTGATCTATCGCCTTTAACCCTAAAATACTAAATATTTATGTGTATGAACAATTTAACTGCTAAGAGTTCCCTCTAAATCTGTCCCCACCCTACCATCTTCCAGCATTGCTTATACTGGGCTATGGTGGCGATGTCAATGCTTTTGTTTATAATGCCTATTAGTTCTAGAGGCATAATCTAGGGGCAAAGAATTGCCTGGACACTATCCTTGAATTTAACAACATATTATCCATGGCAATAACAAAGAGAGGGGGATTTTGATGTAGCTTTGTCACATCACTTCTGAGGGATTGTAGAAACAACCTCATAAAAACTAGAGACAGTATAAGAGGCTGAAGAGATTACATAATGCTATTTACGTCAAAGTAAACGACTCCTGTATTTTTTGTATTTAAGATGGAACTTACCGTATTAAACTTCAAAGACCACAGAGGATTCAGTCTATATAAATAGTGTTACTTACGAAATATATATTAATTTCAACCATTAACTAATTGGTGCCCTAGGACAAATTTCGTACTGTACGTAAATATAACGTATTATTAGTATTAAGCATCAATTGAATACAGTTGGTGCCGTATTCTAGGATTAATTACCCTCAGATGACAACAGACTGTGCAGGGATTTGATCCCGTAGCCATAAGGACCAGGAAATCAAAGCCTGCCTTACCAACTGCGCCAGAAACAGGCAGATGGAAGAATGGACAGATGCGAATGGATTTCATGACTCTTTTATGCTTAGGGGTTGATGACCTGAATTTTCCAACCATCACGGCCACCAGATAGATCTGAATTGTATAAAAACATGTGTATATTCTCGTATATAGACTGGAAAAATTGAGCAATGGGGATTGAAGATAAATGTGGAGAAGAGTAAAACAGTGGTGATGAGTCGAGATAAGAAAGAAGGAAAAGGAGCAATCAAAGTAGGAGATAAGGAATTGGAAGTTGTGAAATACTTCAATTACTTGGGAAGTGAATTGACTAAAGATGGAAGACTAGATTTGGAAATTAGCAGAAGAATACAACTCGGGAGTGCTTTCTACCAACAGGTACGGGGACTAGTATGGAACAAGGATATACCAATTAAGGCTAAAAAAGTTATGTACAAAGCATATTATGTTCCTATAATGACATATGCAGAAGAAACTTGGACAATGACTAAGAGGGATGAGAGCAGAGTACAAGCAGCTGAGATGAGATTCCTGAGAAGTATGGTCCAGAAAACGAGGAGAGGCAGAGTGAGAAATGAAGATATACGGAAAGAACTGGGAGTACAGAAACTAAATGACAAACTGGAGCAAAACAGATTGAGATGGTTTGGACATGTCAAACGGGTGGATGAGGTAAGGCTACCAAGACGAGCACTGGAACGACAGATGACAGGGAAGAGAGGACGAGGAAGACCAAGAATACGTTGGATGGACTCGGTGGAGAATCGTATTAGAAAACGGAACCCGGATTGGAACACTGAGTCGGAAGAGGAATGGTGGAACGACAGAACAAAGTGGAGAGGAACCATATTTGCCTCCACCCAGTGTCAACTGGAAAAGGGGAAATGAAGATGATGATAGACTAGGAGGTTACAGATAGACTAATGGTTAGACTTATAGACGAGTGTTCCACTTTGTGTGTTGACAGTGTCAAATGATATCACCTAATTATTTAGTAATGGTCCCGAAACGTCCCTTATAATTAATATTGTATCTAACGTTTGACTCGCTGAGCTCATGTGATGTGGAGAAATGTCAAGAAAGCACGGTTTATCTGATGAGACGCCACAAGATGGCGTGTTACTGAGATGATGTTTCTCTCGTGGTTGAAACATGACCCCCAGCTTGTTAACGTGCTAAGCGTGCGGACAGATCATGGTCTTGATCTCAGTCTCAGTTACACTTTTATTTTCTCGTTGGCAGTCATATCACGAACATTCCGCCGCCCTGGTGGTTCCATATACTAGTATGCTGTTGAAATAAATTTATACATTTATATATTGTTTATTGTTTATCATTTATCGTTTATCGTTTCGTTTATCGTTTATCGTATATCGTTTATTGTTTATTGCTTATAATCATTACCATTATCACGCGACGGAGACGACTGAATTTCTACGGGTACCTCTTCCGAATGGGGAACGATAGAATCACCAAGAAGATCTTCAACTTGATTAATGACTACAGGACTTGCAGCTTGTGGCTTAATGAAGTGAAAGAAGACTTATATAACACTGGCATTTTAGACTGTGATATTCTTGACCGTTCCAAATGTTGTGATAGTGTTAACTCTTGGTCCCCACCAACCAAAGTGATCAAGACCCGACCACCCTTCACACAGGAGAGGAAGGACAAGTTATTGGCTGAACTGAGGATATATTGGAGTACAAAGAAAGCATCGCAGAAGCACTCCTTAGTGAGCTTAAATCACTAATAATAATTATTATTTATTAGCCTATTTTCATTTATGAAAAATTAGGCTTATGAGATCACCTTTTGTCCGTGTGTCTGTCTGTGTGTGCGTGTGTGTGTGATGGTGTGTGTGTGATATGGTGTGTGTCTCCCCTAATAACTTCTAAACGGCTGGAGCGATTTCAATGAAACTCGGTACGTTCATAGCACTATTCCGGAGAACCCAGACCGTGCCCTTCACATTTTGTTACGTCTCACCAATCCAACATGGCGGCTGTGCAAAATATTTCACCGGCATTCAATATCTCCGAAACTATTACCGATATCACCCTGGAATATTTTACGGTGATAAAGGGAACTACTAGAAGTTCACCTAAGTGTCGTTTGAGAACCTGGTAATTACAAAACCAACATGGCGGCCAAGCGAATTTGCGACTTTTAAATAGACGTTTCTCGCGATTTAACCAACAAAACGCAATAAAACTTGGTACAGTATATGTGTTGTTGCTTAAACATCTCTCTGGTAGCAGTTAAAATGAAACACCTCGAGTACTCACTTAAAATAATTTATTAACTAAATTCTACAACTAAGTAGAACATCTTAAGACTACGACATTGCTCTCCGTGAGACTACACGTGACTGTGGAGCGGGGACCTCACTCAAGGCTGCCCGAGTCGCCTGCGGGGTGCTGCCGTCTTGTGGTTTCAGGGTGAACTACCCTTAGTCCAGAGCGAGGCACCGGACATGCCGCCCATCTAATTTGTTACACAAATTATAAAAAATGATGGCAGTACGTGGACATACTGCTCCAACACAAGTCTCTAGCAATAAATCAAAACACACAATGTAGACAAAAAGAAAACAAGATAAACACAAGATAAACACTATATGAACACAAGATAAACACAAGATAAACACACGATAAACACAAGATAAACACACTACACTGGTAGTCCTTTTAGATGAGTTCTTCAGGGAAAAGACTGATCCTGGTTACTGGTCGTTTGTACGACCCCTTGCTCGTCCGCACAGTCACAACACGCACCAGCCCATCAGTCCCAGGATGGAGCTCTTCTATTATCCCGGTTGGCCATGTGAGGGGGGGAGCATTTTCTTCTTTGAGGAGCACCAGCCTTCCTGCCTTGAGGTTGGGTTGGTTGTGGAGCCACTTGGAACGCTGCTGGAGCTGGCCCAAGTAGTCAGTTGACCAGCGCTTCCAGATGAGTCGTCGGCACCGCTGGACCAGTTGCCATCTTGACAGCCGTGATGATGGCCCTAAGAGACAATCTGGTTCAGGGAACGACACTAAGGGTTCGCCAGTCAAGAAGTGACCAGGGGTGAGGAACGCATACTCATCAGGACTGTTGGGTATCGGGATGATGGGTCTCGAATTTAAACATGCCTCAATTTGTGTGAGCAGTGTTGTTATCTCTTCAAAGGTTAGCACAGTGTTACCAGCAACTTTCTTCAGGTGGGTCTTCACTGATTTTATACCTGCTTCCGACAGTCCGCCGAAGTGAGGGGAGTAAGGAGGTATGTGATGCCAACGAATTCCTTCTTCAGCTGTGAAGTTCGATACGGTAGTTTGATGGTCTTCTGTTCGGATGAAGCGCGACAATTCATCTAGTTTCCTTCGTGCTCCGGTGAAGCACGTGCCATTGTCACTATACATGTGACTGCAGCGCCCACGTCTTGCAATGAACCTTCTTAATGCGGCAATAAAGGCCTCCGTGGATAGATCGCTGACTGCCTCAATGTGTAGTGCCTTGGTCGCCATGCACACAAACAATGCTATGTAGCATTTCTTCTGTATTTTACTTCGTGGGCTTCCATATTTCACATGCAGCGGCCCTCCATAGTCCACACCACAATGAGAGAACGGCTTGCTTGGGGTCACTCTAGACTTAGGCAACTGTCCCATGAGCTGACTGGTGTCATTGGTCTTCACTCGGAAGCATGTTACACAGCTGCGGATCACTTGCCTGATAACAGATCGGCCATTGGTTATCCACCACCGTTGCCGCAACGAGGCTAAGAGAAGTTGGCTTCCTGCGTGCAAAAGTCGTATGTGCTCATTCCAAATAAGCAATTTTGTGACAGGATGCTTAGGGGGCAGTATCAAAGGATGTTTTTGTTGAAATGATGCTTCAGCATTCTCCAGCCTGCCGCCCACCCTCAATAGGTTGTCACTATCCAGAAAGGGGTGCAGAGTGAGAAGTTTGCTCTGAAGTGGCACTGCGTTTCCTTGATGTAAATTATGTATCTCCTGACTGTACGAGCAGCGCTGAACGATGCGGATGATTGGTGTCAGACTATCGCGAAGTTCGTCAGTAGTCAAAGGTCCATGCCGTCTTGCTGCTGCCTCCTGCTTTAGATTGTGAAGAAATCTGAGAATGTATGCAAATACTCTGTGCAGTTTAGTCCAGCTGGAAAAGCGGGTGAAGAGGTTATCTGCGTCATGATTACTCGCAACGAAACACAACCTTACACCTCGCTGCTCAGGAATTTCGGTTGGTTCAGCAGTGGTTAGTTCAGGCCAGGCTGAAGGATCCGTCGATAGCCAGGCGGGCCCCGCCCAACATAATCGATTGCCTTGAAGTCGATGTGGCTCCGTTCCCCTGGAGATAACGTCCGCTGGATTTTCCTGTGATGAGACATGGTTCCAATCTTGATGAGAAGTCAGTTGGTGAATTTCCGACACCCTGTTGGCCACATATGTTTTCCAGGCTGAGGAGCTACCTGCAATCCAGGCCAGAACGACAGTGGAGTCTGTCCAGTAATAACGTCGACATGAATGTAGATTAAGGGCTTGAATCACTCTTTCCATTAGCCTGCTCAGAAGTAGTGCGCCATTCAACTCCAGTCTTGGGAGCGACACTTGCTTCAAAGGGGCTACCCTAGATTTAGAGCAAAGTAAGTGAACGGAGATTGTTCCATTGGAGTTGATGCAACGTAGGTGAGCGCAGGCACCGTAGGCTCTTTCTGAGGCATCAGAAAATCCGTGAAGTTCAACATTGGCATTCATGCCGTCTGCGGTCACCTTCCGTGGTACACGAATCTCATTTAGTTTGGGGAGCTTCTGATGTATCTCCTTCCATTGTGTCTCAAGTTCTGAGGGAATTTTACCATCCCAATCGAGGTGTCGTTGCCAAAGGACTTGTATGAACAACTTGCACTGGACAATTACAGGCCCTATGAGTCCCAATGGATCATAAATGGACGCTACATTGGCCAACACTGATCTCTTTGTCCAAGTCAATTTGTTGTGGTTGAGAGCTCCCACGGTGAATTGAAATGAGTCACTACTCGAATGCCATAACAGACCAAGCGTTTTCACGGCGCCATCTTCAAGAGGAAGACTGCAAGACACCTGGCTCTCGCGAAGTGTAGGTGGGATGGCCTCCAATACATCGGGATTGTTGGACCGCCATTTGCGGATGGGGAATCCTCCGGTTTGCAGGAGCGATGTGAGGTCTTTGTACAAATGGATGGCTTTTTCAATGGTGTCTGTCCCTGTCAAAAGATCATCAACGTAGAAGTCTCTCTTGGCAATGTCGGCTGCTGTAGGGTGCATGTCTTTACCGTCGAGTGCCACCTGCAGTAAGCAACGGGTAGCTAGATACGGAGCCGCTGCAGTACCGTAGGTTACCGTAGTCAATCGGTACATATCCAGTTGTTGATTCGGAGAACTGCGCCACAAGATTCTCTGGAAGTCTCGGTCTGCTTCATGAATCTGGATCTGTCGGTACATCTTCTCGATATCTGCTGTTAGCGCATACTTGTGTGTGCGGAAGCGAAGAACGATCGAGAACAGATCCTGCTGAACAGTTGGCCCAACCAGCATCACGTCATTCAGGGAGATCGACGAAGTTGTTTTAGCCGACGCATTGTAGACAACTCTGACCTTGGTAGTGTTGCTCGTGTCCTTGATTACTGCGTGATGAGGCATGTAATAAACAGGTTTCTGCTGGTCACTACGATCGACAAGTTCCATGTGTCCTAGTTGGCGGTATTCATCCATGAATTTGATATACTCATTCTTCAGTTCAGGTTGTCGATGCAATTTCCTCTCGATATAGCCAAAGCTCCTCCTGGCATTGGCAAACGAGTCACCAAGTTCTCCTACTGCTTCTCGTAGTGGAAGTCTCACTGTGAACCTGCCCGACTTATCACGCGTGAATGATTTCCTAAAATGCTCCTCGCATTGACTTTCTTCCTTGAATGGCTACGAGTCGTCAGCTCCTCCTGTTCCCAAAAGCGTTCCACCTGTGTGTGCAAGGCTTCAGCCGTGGATAACAATGATGTTGTTCCATTCTTACGTTGTTGAACTGAGTGAGGGGGTAGACATCCAGATAGCACCCAACCAAGTTGTGTATTTTGAAGAGTAGGGTAACCTTCTCTAGATTGTTGTTCGGGTCTCAAGACTTCAAAGAACACAGTAGCACCTAACAGCAGATCTATCTCCTCAGGCTGGTTGAAATTAGGGTCGGCTAGTGGAATGTTGGCGGGCAGTTGCCAGTCCTCGCACTCTATTCTTGATGAAGGCAGCAGGCCAGTGATCTGACGCAGGACAGAACCTACTATATGCCGACTATAAGTACCAACTCTCGACTCTATCTGAAGTTGACAGAAGTGAGAGGATTCAGTCGCTCGCGTGTTGCTAATGCCATTGATGGGCATTGAATGCCGATTCAGCTTGATACCCAACCGGTCCACTAAGTTTCGAGACACGAAGTTCATCTGTGATGCACTGTCTAATAGTGCTCGGCGTTGATGCATTCGACCTTCGCTATCCCTAATGTTAACAATGGCAGTTGATAGCAATACTTCATTGTGAGGGCAAGCGCCTCTGACAGAACAATATGCTTGGTGTTGGGATGAAGTGTGTGACGAGGTAGCAGTACGGTCCATATTCTGGTCTATATGTAACATTGTGTGGTGACTTTTATTGCATCTTCGGCAGTTACCTGCGTTGCAATTGTTGGCTATGTGGTCATTTCTCAAACAATTGAAACAGAGATTATGTTCCCTCACAATACCTATACGGCCATTTACGTCCATGTATTTGAATTTTGGACATTTATGCAGACTGTGAGATGTCTTACATAGCACACAATAAGGTGACGTGGTGACGAAGGCTCGGTGTTGTCCCCTTGAACTTGTACCACGCTTGACCTCATCTTGGGTTACAGCAGCTGTCTTGTTGGACGTAACTATTTCTAAAGTTTGGCAATTACTTTCCAAGAATTGAATTAGGTCCTTCAAGCTGGCATGCACTTCATTTGACGTACCGTTCTCCCATTGTTTCCTGAGATTGAGACTGATTCTTTCCAAAACTAAGTGCGAGAGCATAAGGTCATGCAAGGGCGTTTCAATTTTTAGAGCTTCTATGGCATTTAAGTTGCTGCAAAGTTGATTAATTAGCAAACGCAGCTCTTTAGGAGAATCATGCTTTGCGTTAGGGAGTGACAGCAATTCCTTGATGTGAAGGTCTGATATAAGTCTGGGATTGTGATACCGACTGCGAATCAATTCCCAGGCGACCTTGAAGTTATCCTGTGAAATTGGTAAATTCTCAATTAGGTGGTGAGGTTCGCCAGACAAACATGATAGAAGATAATAGTATCTTTGAATGTCTGTGATTGTATCATTATTGATGATCAGCGCTACAAAGGTGTCATAGAAATGCATGAAATCTTGTAGAGCACCACTGAACTTGGGTAGTGAAATAGTTGGAAGTTTTAGGGCGCAACTATTGCTCATGTTATCACTATTTACAGGCGGAGGTGTGTGTGTATGTTCGGGGCACAATAGCGTTTCCATTTTTGACTTAATGTCCAAGCATAAATCATCAAAGGCTGCTCTATCTAGATCATGTGCTTCGTTTTCAGGATCATCGATTTCCAATTGTATCTGAGTGTCATTATACTCATCCATTAAACTCGCCAACGATTGTTTCCTAACTTTAATGTCATTAAGATTCCCACCTGCTGCAAATGCATTCACGAATATACTTAAGCGAGTCACGCGAGATTTGATGACTGCTCTTTTCTTTGTTAATACACGTTTTTGATTGGCATCCATAATAACCCGGTAAGAAAGGACAGAAGGAAATGTTGAACCAGATTGTACTCACCGATGCTGTCTTCAATGTTGGTAAGCTTGTTTATCTGTCGACAGCAGTCTCTGGTGGATGTTCCTGCAAGTTCCGTTCTCTAGCACTCCTGGCGGGCATGTATGGTAGCTGACGTAAGCGGACTAGCACCTCACAAGATGGCGTCCTACGGTCATGGCGTGGTTGTGCTATTCAAGATGGCTATTTACAGAATACGAATTTATTTCTACCGTTATATATGTATATATTTTGTATTCTTATACCGCACTTTGTATTATTAGTCACAGTTTGATTTGTAACATAAGTCATGCACATTTCATCACTAAACAGGTACACTTGTTTCACAAAAATCCCACATGTTGGCACACGAATAAGTTCGAAGTTCACTTTTTTCTATAATCCGGCATTAGGAGGACCAAAATGTTGTTGCTTAAACATCTCTCTGGTAGCAGTTAAAATGAAACACCTCGAGTACTCACTTAAAATAATTTATTAACTAAATTCTACAACTAAGGAGAACATCTTAAGACTACGACATTGCTCTCCGTGAGACTACACGTGACTGTGGAGCGGGGACCTCACTCAAGGCTGCCCGAGTCGCCTGCGGGGTGCTGCCGTCTTGTGGTTGCAGGGTGAACTACCCTTAGTCCAGAGCGAGGCACCGGACAATATGTTTATATACATTGTAATGCACCGACATCTAACTTCGTTAAATTGTTTACATAACCTCAATCTGGCGACTGTGCAAAATATTTCACCGGCATTCTATATCTCTGAAACTTTAAGCGGTATCACCCTGAAATTTTGTACGGAGATAAAGGGCACTACTGGAAGTTCATCTATAGGACTTTCAAAAGCCGGTTAACTACAAAACAAATATGGCGGCCAAGCGAATTTGAAAATGTTAAATAGACCTTTCTCGCGATTTATCGATCCAAACGCAAGAAAAAACTTGGTACAGCAAATATGTACACACATTGTAAAGCACTGGTAGCTAATTTAGTTCAATTATTGACATACCCTTAAGATGGCGACTGTGCGAATTTTAAAATTAAGTTTTTATTTCGTATGTCGTAATCATGCGATCGAAGTGAAAGTTTGAATAATGAACCTGCGCAATAATTTTCCTTTAATGGTACATGACTCTATGGCCTATACATATAACAATCCAACATGGCGACCATCCAAAATATTTAGATGGATCTCAATATCTACGAATCTATTACAGCAATCAAACTGAATTTTTTAATGTTCACTGGGGCTATCAGCATAAGTTCACCTATAGGACATTCAATAACCTGGTGATCACAAATCCAACATGGCGGCTACGTGAAGTATAATTATTCACATGGTCGTTTCTTGCAATTTAACCATCCGAGAGCAGTGATACTTGGTACAGTAAATCCTTTTACAAATTTAATCCACTGGCATCTAATTTTTTCAATTGTTTCCATAACCACAAGATGGCAGCTGTGCGAAATTTTAAAATCTTGTTTTTACTTCTTGTGTCCTAATCATGCGATTGAAGTTTGAATACTACAAGTACACAATAATCTTCATGTAACAGTACATAACTCTAAGACCTAAATATATAAAAATCCAACATGGCGACCATCCGCAATATTTAGTCGTTTCTCGATATCTACGAATCTATTTCAGCAATCAAACTGAAATTTTGTATGTTGATAGTGGCAATTAACCTAAGTAGGAAATATGAAAATAGGCTGTATATTTCTTCACGGAACTACTTGTTATTTATTGTTTACTATTTATCGTTTATTTCATATTTTATATTATATACTCGTATTTTCTATTAGCCTACTTTGCAGAAAATGAAAGTAGACTTATGAGATCTACACAGGGCCAAGAATTGTGTGTCTGTCTGTGTGTGTGTGAGTGTGTGTACTCTGAATGTCTGCCGCCCCCCCCCCCCCCTATCAATTCAAACACGGTGAAACCGAATTGAACGAAATTTGGTACAGAGGTAGAACTAGCAAAGGGCACCCCAGTGTCATGTTTTATATCGACGCCATCTTTACCAAAACTGAATGGCGGCCACTCAAACGTTCAAAACGTAAAATCAAATAACGTCTAACCAAATCATTCGATCTCTACCAAATTTGGTAACAACATACCTTCATATAGGACGCGGCTTGTGACCAAACTACAAGGTCATCCGCCGTACTATTTCAGGATGACGGCCGTGCGAATTATGCTAACGTTATAATCCATACCATGGGACCCACCAGTTCCGATTATCGAGCCGAGAATCGTTTTAACTGTTCTAAAGGAGGAGGCACGTTCGAAATTAAAAGCTTATTTTGTAATACATACAGTGCAGAAGTGATTTTAAAAAGCTGAGCCGTCTCAGTTACAAGGCAAGGTGGCAGCGGATATCTTGTGCTTGACTTATATTTCACTAATTTGAGTATTGCATGCAATATAGCGTACTGATACAAAGTAAATAAACTTTGTATGAAATGCTTCATATATAAATAATATACTCCACTGATGAAATCTTTTAGTGTAAATCATTATTTGCTAACACGTTCTATGTGACTCATTTGATAGCGGTCGATGTTCGTTGGCACGTTTGGCTCCGTGGTAAATCATTGGCCTATCACTCTTATGGCTATGGTTCAAACCACATCAGAGTTAGTTTCTTTTTGCTTGAATTTTTTAATATTTATTGTTTTGTAATGACACAAACGTTTTAAAATTAAGCGTTAAATTGTGCATAGTACGATGGAAAATATATATTTAATTAAAACAAAATTCGCCAGCAGATTTGCACGAGACATCTAGCAACAAAAAAGTAAATTATCATGGCCATCTGGCGGCAAACTGCACGCCGGCCTACGATTAACTTACAGATTTTATATTTTATTGAAAAGTTTATTTTTATGGCCGCTAGAATGCACTCGCCCTGTTAGGATTATCTTGTTCGATACTTCTCCACTAGATGTCACGACTGGTCTACGTGGGACACCATTGATTAGTATACCATTGGCATTCTATGTGCATCGAATTTGAAGAATGACAAGATGATACTACGATACATTTTTACTTTTTATTTTAAAGGGTTTGTAACAGCCTATTGTGCGTTATTAGAAAATGTTATTTGAAGTAAAGAACAAAACGATTTCACATAGTAGCTGAACTCTATCCGTTGGTGCTAGTTCAGGATATTAATTAATGCTTTTATTGCAGCCAAATAGCAATCGAAAATATCCACATAGTTGGCATACACACATCTCTGTAGGGTCATGGAAAGATTTGTTAATTCAATTAGGGTTGTGAAAGCCATGCACAGCCAGACATGAAAAGACATGCCTCAACTCAAAGTTGTATGTTGCCCACGTCAGGTCGATTATGTAATAATAATAATAATAATAATAATAATAATAATAATAATAATAATAATAATAATAATAATATTGTTATAGGTTTTACGTCCCTTTTAACTACTGTTGCTTTTAGACACGCCGGGGTGCCGGAATTTTGCCCCGAAGGGGATCTTTAACGTGCCAGTAAATCTACTAACACGGCTCCCTCGCATTTGTGCACCCTCAAATGCCAGCTGACTGCACCAGGGTACGAACCTGCAAACTAGGAACCAGCAAGCGAGAACGTTACCGCTGAGCCACGCTGCCAGTCCGGTCGATTATGTCTCCAGTCCATAACATTCTTGAGATACTTGTTATCTTTCTTTCTTTCTTTCTTTCTTTCTTTCTTTCTTTCTTTCTTTCTTTCTTCAATGATGGTAGCAGTTGTTTTCGAGGTTGTGGTGTTTGGTAGAGGTAAATAGTTTCTAAGGTCTTCAACCAAGAAATGATTCTATTAATCCCTTTGATAAAAACAACGAGTTATAACTATACTCATACATTTAGGAGAAATTAGGCTATATGTTCTTTACTGAACATCTTGTTGTTTTTTTTTTGTTATTTTTTATCTTTTTGAATTTGTATCATTTTTTTTTAATTTTTAAATAATATTATTTATTTTTTATTCTTTATTCTTTAATTCGTTTTTTCTATTTTTTGGTTTATCTACCTGCCTACTTATCTTATGTGATAGGGTGATATAATATTTGTTACTCCCCGCTCAATGTCATTGGACTCACTCGTGTTGACAAACTGAAAATCAATTCTGTTGATAGTTATCGTCCTCTAAAAAATGCTGATAATTTTATTATTATTGAAGTACTGACTAGGAGCATTTTTCCTTAATATATATTAAAACATAATCAATGAGAATACTGAGACCTTGAACTTCGCGCAAGTGAGAGCAACAAAGGCTAATAAAGTGTATTTAAATACCCACTTGCGGGCCCGGGCAGGCAATTTTCCTCTTGGCTTAATTGAGAAGGTCGGGGAGAAGAGACCGCCAGCTCAGCTCCCTCGGGAGTAATTCCATTATCTAACATTCTGCACAATATATTTCACCTCAAGCTCTTACTATTATAGAATTTTCTCCGTGCTTCTTTTAGTGAAAAAGTTATATTTCCATTATATCAAGATAAGCTTGCAAAGGGAGGGAGGGCATAGCGGATTCCATTTCAAAGGGAAGAAACCTCTACTGTACTTGGAAAGGAATATAACGCCCAATCAGCAACAACCACTGATGTCGTTTAAAATTGTAATTTCTATTCGTTCCTCTGCCATGGAGGGCGCAACCAAACCGCGAAGGTTGCCCAGATTGTTGTTGTTGTTGTTGTAGTTGTTGATTCTTTTAGGGGCTTTGTGACATCGTGGCCATGTAGCCCCATGTAGTTAAGTGTGGGTAGCATTTGTCTGATAACCCGTGTCACTGTGATGAGGTGGGATTTGGGTAGGAAGCGGTCGTGGCCTTAAGTTAGGTACCAACCCAGCATTTAACTGGAGTAGAAGTGGGGAAAACCATAGAAAACCACTTCCAGGATGACTAAGGTGGGAATCGTACCTGTCTATTATCAGTTTTGCCTCACAAGTCCTCACAGCCCTCAGACCGGAATTACATTTCTTTGCAGAGCTGGCAATCGAACCCAGGCCTCTGCGGTGGCAGCCAAAAATACTAGCCACCACGCAATGAGGCGGGGGCATGCTCAGGTAGTAGTCTGGCCAATATTTTAAATAATAATAATGAATGAATGAATGATCATGTGGCTTCATGAGAGGCCGAGTGCAGGTTTTTCTAGTTGACGCCAGTGGGCGACCTGCGCACCGTAATGAGGATCAAGTGATGATGACGATGGCACATACACCCAGTCGCCGAGCCACGGGAATTAACCCCAGGAGATTAAAATCCCTGATGGCTCGGCGGGAATCGAACCCGGGGCACTTCGGGCCAAAGCCTAGCGCGCTAACCATTTAGCCACGGAGCCGGACAATAATAATAATAATAATAATAATAATGGTACGGCTTCGAGTTAGAGGCTATGAGGCGATCTATCTTGCAATATTTCGACGCTCTGTTTAACACTGCCATCTGGCAGTAAACACCAGAACTATATAGAGCGAGCGACCTGTGACTGATTTAATGAATTTTGTCTTGTCATCATCATCACCAAATGTGACACGAGTGATCTTTGGCGTGCCAAACATCGTTCGACTTTGGGAGACTTATGGAGTTTTACCGCTCTTCAAATATCTGACTTCACGGCCGGGAAACGATCCAGAGATCTTGAGGCGGACACTATCACTGACCCAACGAGTAAACTAACTTATTGTTCGCCTCGTTGCGTAGTGGCTAGCACTCTCGGCTGTCACCGCGGAGTCCCGAGCTCGTTTCTCGGCTCTGCTAAGAAATTTATTTCTGGTCTGATGGCTGTAACGGGGTAAACTCAGCCTCGTTAGTCAAAACTGTGATGAGGTGGGTTCGATTCCTACCTCAGTCATTCTGGAAGTGGTTTTCCGTGGTTTCTCACTTCTGCTCCAGGAAAAGGCCGGGCCGCTTCCTACACAAATCCTACCTCAATTACATATACGCACACTGTTACAGACATCACAGTGACACAGGTTATCAGACAAATTCTACCCACACACCCAAGTTCAAGGGGGTAGATACAGGTACGGTTCTCACCATAGCCATCCTGGAAGTGGATTTCCGTGGTTTCCTTTTCTACTCTAGGTGAATGCCGGGATGGCTCCTAAATTATGTTCATGGCCGCTTCCTTCCCAATCCTCATCTCAATTACAATTACACACAAATACAGCTAACGCAATAACACACGTTATCAGACCCAATTACACGGGACTACATGACAACGATGTCGTGAAGACCCTAAATGAATCATCATCAACAACAACAACACAACAACAACAACAACAATGAAACCTATTTGAACGATATGAGTTGTCCTTGAATTACTAGTAACATATTAAAATAAGGTAAAAGCGGCGCTTCCAATCAAAGCGTAATCACATAACAATCTCGCTATTTCTTCTCCAACTCTCTCATAAGACAAAGCAAATTATATGTTGAGAAGCTGCCGTGATGCTCTGCCTTATATAACCTTCGACCGGTCTTCATCATTGCGTTAATATGCTTCTGAGGTCAAGCAGGGAGAGGCGGCTGTCACCCACTTTTAATTTCTCACTTAATATTCCGTTTCTGTCAGTTTTATCTCTTTGGCCTTCTATATAATGTTCTCATTTGCATTCACACCTTTAATATCAGTCGTTAAAAAAGTCAATCCGAATGACGTCGAGAGGTGCTAGACTAGAAATAGCAGAATTGGATACGCCTTCGCATATCAATTAGTGAGCACGACTGCCTTCTCTGGGATGAGTGGAAAATTTCTCTTTTGTTAGATATTCAGTGGCCGACCCCGTGGTGTTGGGGTAGCGCGGCTGCCCCCTGGCTACGTCAGGAATTTTAGAAACTGGCGTGAGGGCTGGAACGGTGTGCACTCATCCTTGTGAGGACAATTGAGTAGCTGTATGGCAGTGAGACAGCGCCCCGGTCACGAAAACCAAGATCAACGGCCGAGGATCACCGACGTGCTGACTACGCGCGTCGCCCTTTAATCCGCGGGCCAAATGGCTGGACAGCGATCGCTTGGTAGGCCTAGGCTCTTCATGGGCTGTCGTACCACGGTCGGGGAGTTGGGTACTCAATTTGAGTAGATAGGTCCAGCTGAGTAGGGGTGTCATATTTTCAAAAGCGACAATTAGTACCATGACTACTGCTTTTCTTAAAATTTAAGATTCAGAACATTGATCTATTTAGACCTATCTAGAATAATACATTTAACTACAGAATTTAGTTGGTATCTCTGGCCTTTATTATTTGCTCAAAATATATCTGGAATATTGAAGCCCAATTGAGCACTATAATAGTCTATGTTTGAAACTGTTTCCGTGCATGTAATGTGAGATTCTGAGAGAAGACGTCTCAAATGACCAGAGAGAGAGAGAGAGAGTTATTAGGTAGTTGATAGTACTGCTTCCTCTGAAAATGTGCACAATCATATCTTTTATGGCAGGAGCGCTGCTTCATTAAGGGCTGAAATGCCACGCGCACCCTGGGCCGTTAGGCCGTTTTGCACAAAATTTGTTTTATTAATGTATTTGAAAATTACTTTAAATTTCAGATCACTGTATTGCACGCACATTTTTCTGTGGATAATTTTCTTTTCTCTTCAACGACTTTGAGAATTGGCCCATAACCTTGCGTTGAAGTGAAAGAGAAGATCTCTTCATTTCACTTCCTGCTTCTGTCTCAAGGTCAAACCAGTTTAGGGGAGGCATGGGTTATGTGATCGTGGTCATGTAGCCTCGTGTACTTGGGTGTGTGTGTGTGTAATTTGTCTGATAACCAGTGTTATTTTGATGGCTATATTCGTGTGTGAATTTGTAATTCTGATGAAGATTGGGAAGGAAGCGGCCATGACCTTAAGTTAGGAGCCAGCATGGCATTTGCATCGAGTATAAGTGGGAAACCACGGAAGACCACTTCCAATATGGCTAAGAAGGGAGTCGAACCCTCCTCTTCTCAGTTTTGCCTCACGAGGCTGAGTGTACATCGTTGCAGCCTCAGAGCGGACCTCCGGGGTGACGGCCATGAACGCTAGCCACTACACTACGAGGTGGTCATACTGGTGTTGGTTATGGAGGTGTCTAATCTATTGAGCTCTGTCGGCTTACAGTATTCTGTCTTCTTGTTTTAGCAGTGCTCAGTGACTCTGTGCCAAATCCCCATCACCTTAATCGCTAGTGGGCGTGACGAGTGTGATAAGCACTATAGTGGCTTGTCAAAGATAAACTGGACCGTGGACCCCTGCTGACCAATCCACATGTCACAATCACACAGCAGCGGGCAGTGATTCCCCCGGGCTGCTCACTACTGTTTAGACCACAAGCTATGGATGGCTTTTAGGGCACTGTTTCCCTGGCAAAAAGAGTTACAGTCGAAATCAGAGTGCACATTCGCTACTACAATCCCCGGTCATACTCACCTTCTCTGTTCTCGAGATTCATATTGTGACTCTAGATTCATTGGCTTTGGTTTGACTCGCGACTCTACTAAGAAATTTCATTTAACGAAGGGGTGTTCAAATGAATAGGTACGAAACGATACTGTGGGTACAATTTATCCGTTATTTAAAAGTAATCACCACAGGCCTGTGCACAGATCTCCCATTGCTTCACTATCCGCAGGATTCCCTGTTCCCAGAAGTCTTGTGGTTGTGACAGGAGCCAATCCTGTACGGTGTCCTATAGTTCGTCGTCCGATTGGGAAAGGTTACCCTTGAGATGTTTTTTTAACGGCCCAAACAGATGGAAGTCGAAGGGTGACAAGTCCGGGTTGTAGGGCGGTTTCTCAAGTTGCACCCACTTGAACGCGGCCAATACACCTTGTGTGACGTTAGAGACGTGTGGGCGAGCATTATCATGGAGCAGACACATTCCCTTCGTGAGCAGTCCAGGCCGTTTGCTCTTGATGGACTTGCGTAGGCTACGAAGTGTCGCACAATACACGTCACTGTTAATGGTTCGTCTCAATGGAAAACGTTTCCTATCGGACGACGATCTAAAGAACACCGTACAGGATTGGCTCCTGTCACAAGCACAAGACTTCTGGGAACAGGGAATCCTGCGGCTAGTGAAGCAATGGGACACCTGGGCACAGGCTGTGGTGATTACTTTTGAATAACAAATAAATTGTACCCAGAGTATCGTTACGTACCTTTTCTTTTGAACACCCCTCATAGTCTGAGAGTAGGAACAGGGTATAGATGGGCCGGTCGTTCGTGGCCTGTCATAAGCACGTGAGAATTCTTCTTAAAGCCCGAGTAGAACATTGAGACCACTGAATATACACATGCGCTGCCGAGGACACATTGCACACTTGATTTGCATTGATCACAAAGGTGTGAAGGCTCACTGTGCGTGGGGACACCACTGCGCATGTAATATGTACCGGTCAAGAAGGAACGGCCCACTTATACACTGCCTATTTGTTGTTGTTGAATTATTTTGAGGCCTTGCGACATCGTGATCATTAATTCCCGTGTGGAATTTGTGTGATAACCTGTGTTATTGTGATGGCTGTACTAGTGTGTGTATTTGTAAATTGGGGATAGCATTGGGAAGGAGGTGGCTGTGGCCTTAAGTTACAAAACATTTGCCTGGAGTAGAAGTGGGGAAACAATATCCAGTATGACTTAGGTAGGAATTTGCTTACTGGATTTAACATTAGCATTTTAATGAACTGCTTGATTTTTAGCCTACTTTTCACATTTTGCAAAAATGAGGAAAAAGTAGACTTATGAGATCGGGCAAATGTGCGTCTGTCTGTCCTCTGTCTGTCTGTCCTTCTGTATGTCTGTCTGTGTGTGTGTCCCCCTATCAACTCCTAAACGGCTCGAGCAATCGAAACAAAACTTGGTAGGAGTAAAGATCTATACCTGAATATCTCACGGCCATATTTGAAAATAATGTCAATGCTACCAACAGCTGAAAAATCGCAATTGAAATTTGAGCTCCATGTTGTATATCTTGGAAGGTATAAATGGGAGCTATTTCAAAATTGGCACACGTAAAGATAATAATATTGCAGTTTAATTTCCAGGATTCGATACATGGCAGTCTTGCCAAAATGATTATAAGCCTGCTGATAGGTCCAATTTTAAATGCGTAATAATAATAATGTTATTGGTTTTACGTCCCTTTTAACTACCCTGGCTTTTAGAGACGCCGGGGTGCCGGAATTTTGCCCCAAAGGGGATCTTTAACGTGCCAGTAAATGTACTGACACGGCTCCCTCGCATTTGCGCACCCTCAAATGCCAGCTGACTGCGCCAGGTTTCGAACCTGCAACCTTGGGCTCAGCAAGCGAGAACGTTACCCCTGACCCACGCAGCCAGATAATTTTAAATGCATATAACTTCTACACTGTCAATTGGAATTCAACCAAATTTCGTATATGCTATGTGTATATAAACAGATATGACTGAGCGTATTCTTAAGAGCCTCCATGGCTGCCAACTGTTATTAAATGCTCTCATTTTTTTCCAAATACCCATATATCAGAAAGTATGCAAGCCGACAGCTTTAAACTATGCACACGTATAGTACCTGACATTCTATATTAATTTGGAGTAACTTATATACGTCAGTGCTACCAACATGATTCTAAGCCTGCTGAGAGGTCCAACTTTAAATACATGTAACTTCTATACTATAATTTGGATTTCAACCAAATTTCGTGTGTGATATGTGTACCATAACAGATATGACTATGCCGATTCTTAAGAGTAACCAGGGCTGCCAACTGTTAAAAAATGTTTTCTCTATTCTTGTCACCCTAATATCAATATATCAGAAAGTATGCAAGGTAATAGCTCTAAACTTTGCACACGTATAGTACCTGGCATTCTAGATTAATTTGGAGTAACTAATATAGGCCTACGCCAGTGCTGCCAACATGATTCTAAGCCTGCTGATAGGTCCAATTTTAAAATGCATGTAACTTCTATACTAACTAATGGATTTCATTCAAAATTGACACAACAATAGATCACATTATTTCAGATTATTTCTGACCAATACATGTATGTCATTGTTGCCAACATGATTTTACGCGCGCTGTTAAATCCAATGTTTAACTGCATGTAACGTCCATGCTATCCATTGGACTTCAACCAATTTTTGTATTCTGTACCTTAAGAGATGGAACTAAGAATATATTCAGTCCCCAGGGCTGCCAACTGTAGTTCTCTATAAGGCTACATTATGCCAGGTATACAGTATTTCGAACTAATTAGAAATGTCGATATTACCAACTTAATTTCGTCATTATTCTGGATATATCCATATAGATTAATCATTGGCATGAATCTTAAATTTTAAGAAAAGTAGGCTCTTTAGTTCGTCACGGAACTTCTTGTTTTAATTTTCGTAGATACATTTCTTTCACCTGTTTTCAAGAACTGAACATTATGACGTTGAGTCACAAAAGAGGAGCTTCGCGTACTTCTATGGACACAAATTCTGAACTAAAAACAAAATATTCCTCCCGATCTTGCCATTAAGGGGGGACCTACACCTTTAAGGATCCGAAAATCATGTATATTTCACTTTTTTATTCCTCAGCAACAGAAAGTACTAAAGAATTGTAATTTGTTCTGCCAATCACACTATGCTTTGCCAATATGTTCGTGTATTTACAAGTCATATGGCGAATGCATTTCCACAAATTAGGCATTTAAAATGGCGGCTGCATATTTTGCACTGATCCACCGTTTCCCTAATATTTTACACAAATAGTCTATCATTGATTTCCAAAAATTCTTTTTTTCATTGTATTTACTAATACGGTAGCTAGAGATTGACCTAGAATCATTGGAATCTACAAAGAAAAATATTTTTTTAAAATGCTTATATTAAAGTGTAACTTTTTTGCATTTTTTTCACTGTTTCTTTTTAAACCGAAACTATGACATGTAAAACAACAGTTCTAGGTCATATTGTTCTTCCCTATAGGATACACTTGTATACTAAATTTCACTTCATTATCTTGAAAACTCTGGCAGTTACTAAGGAAACGGATTTGAAAATCCAAGTTTCGGGAAACGAGCAACAAAGTTACCACTGTGTAGGCAAACTTCCTAAACTCCCCTGCACGTTTTGGGTCATAACATCAAAAGTATTATACATATGTAAGAAATTGTTGCTGTGATTTGAAGAGGAATAATCAGTAAACGTAGAAAAAAAATGAAAAATGACTCATTTTGATTCTTAAAGGTGTAGGTCCCCCCTTAAGTAGCCAACAGTTTCAGAGCAGCCAAATAATCAATTTCACGACGCAAGTAAGAAATGAAACGAAAACTGGGGGGGGTTCATCGTCACCTAGTGACAAGTAGGTAATGAAATGAAAACTATTACTTGCCCACCCCCTAGAAAAAGTCCTACCTAACCAGGCTGTTACCTAAAATGTAACCGGGCTATGTCGTATGAAAATAATAATAATAAAAAATAATAACAACAATCATTATTATTATATACACACATCAAAAAAAGTTTTGCATCACCTCGGTTCCCAGATCTCCGGCATATAGACGTTGACTGTGTATATTGTATCCAAGATACAGTCCCTTTGACTGTTCATAGATGTCACTAAAACTGCTCAAAGATGTAAACAACCATGCATGAGCAGGGCCTATTAGACGGAGGGGGTACGACAGCCGATCAGTTCCAGTCATTCCACCAGGACGAAGGTACGCTGCTCATGTTGTCTGTAGTTCTACCATGCCTAGAAGGTCAATACCGCAGTTCGATCGCGTCCGCATTGTTACTTTGTGTCAAGAAGGGCTCTCAACAAGGGAAGTTTCCAGGCGTCTCAGAGTGAACCAAAGCGATGTTGTTCGGACATGGAGGAGGTACAGAGATACAGGAACTGTCGATGACAGGCCTCGCTCAGGCCGCCCAAGGGCTACTACTGTAGTGGATGACCGCTACTTACGGATTGCCGCTCAGAGGAACCCTGACAGCAATGCCACCATGTTGAATAATGCGTTTCGTTCAGCCACAGGACGTCGTGTTTCAACTCAAACTGTGCGCAATAGGCTGCATGATGCGAAACTTCACTCCCGACGTCCATGGCGAGGTCCAGCTTTGCAACCCCGACACCATGCAGCGCGGTACAGATGGGCCCAACAACATGCTGAATGGACCCCACGGAATTGGCATCACGTTCTCTTCACCGATGAGTGTCGCATATGCCTTCAACCAGACAATCGTCGGAGACGTGTTTGGAGGCACCCTGGTCAGGCTGAACGTCTTAGACACACTGTCCAGCGAGTGCAGCAAGGTGGTGGTTCCCTGATGTTTTGGGGTGGCATTATGTGGGGCCGACGTACGCCACTGGTGGTCATGGAAGGCTCCGAAACGGCTTTACGATACCTGAATGACATCCTCCGACCCATAGTGCAACCATATCGGCAGAATATTGGAGAGGCATTTGTCTTCATGGACGACAATTCTCGACCTCATCGTGCACATCTTGTGAATGCGTTCCTTCAAGATAACGACATCGCTCGACTACAGTGGCCAGCATGTTCGCCAGACATGAACCCTATCGAACATGCCTGGGATATGTTGAAAAGGGCTGTTTATGGACGTCTTGACCCACCAACCACTCGGAGAGATTTACGCCGAATTGTCGTTGAGGAGTGGGACAATTTGGACCAACAGTGTCTTGATGAACTTGTGGATAGTATGCCACGGTGAATACAGGCATGCCTCAATGCAAGAGGACGTGCTACTGGGTATTAGAGGTAGTGGTGTGTACTGCAATCTGGACCACAAATGCTGAAAGTCTAGCTGTATGATGGTACAACATGCAATGTGTGGGTCTCATGAGCAATAAAACGAGCTGAAATGTTGTTTGTGTTGATCTCTATTCCCTTTGTATTTAACGGTTCCGGAACTCTTGGAACCGAGGTGATGCAAAACTTTTTTTGATGTGTGTATATAAGCCTCCGTGGCTTAGGCAGCAGCACGCCGGTCTCTCACCACTGGGTCCGAGGTTCAAATCCCGGTCACTCCATGTGAGATTTGTGCTGGACAAAACGGAGACAGACAGGTTTTTCTTCGGGTACTCCGGTTTTCCCTGTCAACAATTTCATGCCAGCAACACTCTCCGCAATCATTTCATTTCATTTGTCATTCGTTTAAACATTTCCCCAGGGGAGTGCGACAGACTTCGGCAGCCGGCACAGTTCATATCCTCGCATTCGTTCCATTCCCTGGCCCAGTCGGTCGACTGGAAGCAGGCTGTGGATTATCATTTTCATTATTATTATTATTATTATTATTATTATTATTATTGTTATTATTATTATATGAATTGCAGCCAATGGTCATAGCAGGGTATTTTAATTGAACGCCCGTAGATTCCCAGCAAGTTCGAATTCTAGTAGTTCCAACATTGGCTACCAGATGCCACTGTAACGGACACTGTCACTGTCACAAACACCACTGACAGCGTTGGAACGCTAGAGCGTTTCTAACCAAATAAGCTACCAATTGTAGTGGTAGCCCGCCGGCTTTACTTCCCCTCCGAAGAAAGGCAAACTGAAGGATTTTAAAACGCTCTTAAAAATCCGACAAGGTGGCTTCGGTGGCGTAGTCGGTAGCATGCTGAGCTTCTATGCCCAAGATAGCGGGTTCAAACCCAGCCGAAGCCGTCGGTTTTTTAAGAGCGTTAAAAATCCCTCAGTATGCCTTCCTTCGGAGGGGAAGTAAAGCCGGCGGTCCCATGTCATAGATTTATGGCATGTTAAAGAACCTTCCACTAATTGCACCTGTGTGAAGCTAATTTGGATAGGTTAAGAATGTAAACAACGCTCTTAGGTTTCTACTTTCGTTGCCAAGAGCCGACTGCGGTGGCGTCTAGTAGCTAAGTTCTGAACTTGGCCCTGTAGTCGTTGACGGTGGCGCTTGGCGGCAAAAGTAGGAACTATTTGAAAAATTATAAGTTGTAGTACTTAAATTAAAAAACAGATAACACACACTAATACAGTCATCACAATTAATACCAGTTATCAGACAGATTCTACACACACCCAAAGTAAACGGGGCTACATGACCGCGTTGTCGCAGCCCCTAAACTTAAGAACCAACCAACCAAAAATCCGACAACTTCGGCCGGGTTTGAACCCGCGATCTTGGGCATAGTAGTTCAGCAAGCTTCCGACTACGCTACTGAAGCCGCTATAATAACAACAATAATAATACCATTTTTTCATACATTAGGCCTACTTGTAGTTATTCAAGAAATCTGTAGAATTTCTTTACAGGACTGACCACTTGTCCACTGCCCTTTTAGTGAATATATTCACAACAGGAAGACGAAACACTCTCTTCTAGAGAGCCATCAATCACTAGAGAATCAACAGTGTGCATGTTGAATACCAGGAGCTCTGTATTGACTGTTAGCCTCGCGTGATGTTCACCGCTCGGAGATGCAATAATAAACTTAGTCCCTGGAGCGCCGACTTCCGCCCCATGATGAGCTGGTCGGCTTAGCCGGGACATAATTCCAAGTCCGTCTAATGAGGGAGTGAATTGTGTTTCCTTCCCGCGGTCTTTACTTTTATATCGTTAATCACAGTCCATCCACTCGCCTTCTCTCGGACGACTCTGTTTGAGACGTAGCACGATAAAGCATTACGCCACAGATTCAGTCAAATATGTAGGTCTAAATGTATAGTAGCTTAATTTAGCCCTTTTTTTTTTCTTCAAATATAACATTTTCAAATTACAAAAAGAAAAGAAATTTCAAAAGAATATTTTTAAAACATTTCAAAAATTACATTTAAAAATAAATACAACAGCAATATTCTGAAGAAAAAAAATCACAAAAAAAGAATAAAAAAAATAAAAATCTTAGGCTATTTACAAACAAATATTCTAAAATGAAAAAATCCAAAAATATTACGAAAAACAATTTTACAAAAAGATTTATTCTTTAAAAATAAAAATCCTGGATTTTTCACATTCCTAAAGGGTGTAAGGAGTAGATTGTCTCGTCTAGATCAGGGACGGCCAAGAACGTTGCTCACATCTGAAGCACATTGCACGCGTACACAAGTCTTACAGACAGTCACTAACTTCTCCCTTAGGTTAGTAGTGTGGCTGTAAACAACCGTTTGGCATTAGGCTCACGATCAGGAACGTTCTTACGATGTCCCGATTAAACGTTTAAAACCGTCTCATATAAGACGTTTTATAAATCAAACTTTTTTCTAAAAACGTTTTTTAAAGAAACCTTTAGAGTTTCTTTTTATTTATATTGACCCTATTAAACGATTTTGCATTTAAATTTGATAAATGTTTTTGCCGATTGACGTTTTGACTGATTCTGAGGGAATTGTTACGAAGGTTTTTCAGTTCACAAGTCCAGTGCGAGGAATAAATGCACAGTGGAGCGGTATTCTGGAATTGTGGAGTATTTAATACCACCAACCGGTATGAGAAATACCGGTACATGCTGAGAAGATGATGAAAGGAAAGTTGTTTATTTTACCGACAGCAGGGGCGTATATAAGGTGGAAGGGGGGGGGGGGGAGGGGGGGGGGGCTCGCCCCCCAATTTTTGTCACATATAATATTTGTTTATGAATTTAAACATTAAAAACTAATATACTTATCATGTAATATTATTACTAAGCGACGTATGGCAACGTTGCGAAGCGAGGCGAAGGTAGAATGATATAAACTGTGTGACAATCAGTTTGCTCTGATCTTATGTGTAACAACATAACCTCTTATTACTCTGCAGTGCCTTCGTTCTTATGAATCTACCAAGAACAGCAACAAGTGCCCTTGAAGCGTGTGACAAAAGTTCTTTCCCTAACTTTTATACCCTTATCAAACTTTTGGCAAATTTGCCTCTCTCTCTGTAATTACCGGTACTGCCGAACTGAGTTGGAGTTAGTTGAAACCATACGTAAGAAATTCTATAAGGTGCGTTCCAAAAGTAACGAGCCGGACGGTGGAATGCGCAAACCGGTGACGACATCGGCTAATCGTGGCGTGTGTAACGAGGTGGGGTTCCGACCAGAGCGTGGAAGGTCACAGACCGTTGCTAGAGGGCACGCGTGCACGTCACGTGACGATACAAAGCGAGCAGCAGCATGCATCAATCGTCCAACGCTGCCAGTCGCATTGCAAACAGTGACATGGAAGCGTCAAACGAAGAGCAAAGAGGTGTTGTTCGGTTTCTGACAGCGGAAGGAGTAGGGGGAACGGTCATTCATCGCCGAATGTCACAAGTGTACGGCGAACACTGCATGTCCCTTGCAAGGGTCAAGGCGTGGCACAAGCGCTTCAGGGAAGGACGGGTGTCGTTAGCCGATGATGCCCAGTCTGCGGTACCTCCTTGCATTACCGATGACAACGTCCAGCTGGTTGTTGCACTCATTACCCAGGACCGCCGAGTGACAGTGAACGCCATAGCCGCCGTGGTCGGATTGAGCGTCGGAAGTGTGCACACCATCATGAAGGAATTACTGCACTTGCGCAAAGTGTGTGCCCAATGGGTGCCCCACAGTCTTCAACCACACCAGGAAGCATGTCGAATGGTCCACTGTCTTGGTCATCTGCAGCGCTATGCCAGGGAAGGGAATGGGTTTCTGGCACGAGTGGTGGCTGGAGATGAGTCATGGTGTCATCACTTCGAACCAGAATCCAAACGACAAAGCCTCCAGTGGAAGCATCTAGGGTCACCACCACCCAAAAAAGATCAAGGCCATCCACACGAGTGCAGGAAAGGCAATGCTGACGTTCTTCTTTGACCAAGATGGCCCCCTTGATACACTTCTTAACGCACGGGACAACAGTGAATGCCAAGCGTTACTCGCAAACCTTGACCACCCTTCACCAGGCGATCAAAACAAAATGACCAGGCAATCACACCTGTGGAGTCATTCTTCTTTACGACAATGCACGGCCTCATACGGCCAACACAGTCGCAGCACTCCTGCAGAAATTCAAATGGGAGGTTCTCGGCCACCCTCCATACAGTCCAGACCTCTCTCCCTGTGATTACACTATGTTTGGTCCCCTGAAAAGGGCTCTGCGGGGCCAAAGATTCACCTCGGACGTCAACGTCTAGCTGTACGTGCGGAACTGGTTCACATCACAGGGAATTTTATGAGACAGCCATTCACCGCCTCGTGTCACAGTGGGACAAGTGCCTCAACAGCCATGGCCAATATATCTAACTTACAGGTACTGGTTTCTGTAATTATGCCTCCAGCTCGTTACTTTTTGAACGCACCTTATACTTCTGAAAACAGACTCAACGGTCTAGTATTGTTCCAGAGACATATATCACCGACGATGAGGTTATAAACCGATTTGGTGATGCTTCAAGAAACCTTGACTTCATATTATAGTGTAAGTTGTAAATAAAAACAGTAATGTTAATTCTTTCCATGTAAACACTATCAAGTGAGCAGATGATTGTATTAATGAAAAGTAACATAAAATAGTCTTAGTTATGTTTGACATTAGTTAGTTAGATAGTTATTGTTGTTTTAAGGAGCGGAACTACGTGGTTATCTGCCCCTATGTTTGACATTAACCAAACATAAAACACCACAACAAATTGGTTGTAAAAGTGATGCCAGATAGCCTTAAAACTCATCATTTTGCGCCAAATTATACAAAAGTTTCACGGGGAGGAACCCTGGACCCCCTTTTCTTTGGGGCCTATACCATGCCCCCTAACCTCCGGTTGGGCACCGCCCAAAATAAAACTCTATATACGCCCCTGACCGACAGTAACACCCGTCAAACACGAAATATCATTACAGTGAGTTAATTAAATTAAGGAAACAAAAATGAGACACATTAAAGGCTAAAGAAACAAATTTAAATACATAAAACGGTTTTCAGAAAACATTTAATCTTATGAGTGCAACTGAGTATTCACGAGTGCCGAGTCGATCTTTGGCATGTTTTGTCATCTGTTGGACAGTATGTATTACTGCTTAAATATGGATTTTTGCTTCTAAATAGTAACTAATAGACCATTTTGTAGACGTTTATCCTCTACAGCTTGAGTTCATCACTGATGTAAACAAGCAAGGCAGAAAAACAAGAAAGGTCTTCTAGCTGCATTGTGATTTCAGATCAAAGAAACCACAAGTAAGGAGAAACATGTATTAGTTGCCTACTGATTTTAAGAATTTATTTTATTTTGGGCTTTGGTATGAGGATGACGCAAGCGTGAGCACAACCATTTTGATTCTGATTTTCTCAAAATTAAAAATTAATATAAACGTAGGATTTTGAATTTACATTTAAACTAATAAAGAATCAAAACATACATACATTTTAAGTACATCAGTCTCCTGACGAGTTAAGAATTACGACTTTTACACTTTTTGTAATTGTGAATGAAACATCTCAGCTCTGGGGTAGCAAACAGCCAACTCAGAACTTAAAAGGTTAATTAGGAAACGATTTGTTAAAGAACGTTCAGTGGTCTATTTATAAATATTTCTTATTATCAATGGGAACCGACAAACCAATATTCGCTGGCTAGTAGATACACAAATGGACCTTACTGAAGTCGACATTGATCCAATGACTACAACAAGGACTGCATACAGACAAAAGATCAACACCCACAAATTTGGACCCAAGAATCCATCCGAGAAAAGCTTGAAACTCCAAAACTCATGGACACAAGGAAGACGGCAGGCTCAGAGTGAAAGAATGAAGACATTTTGGGCGAATAAGAAGTTCAAAAAGGAAGAATTCAAGTGCTATTTAATGGTTCCACGTGCTCCTTAAGGGGCTGAACGAATATAATAACAATAAACTTTTTTTATTAAACGAAACGTGGTTAGTTAGTAAATGATTAAACGATTAATAGGGAGCTCTATTTGAGAAACGAGCGTTGGCGACCAAGTTGGGAACTATTTATTTAGATTAAGGCTTTCACGATCCGGATTATTATTAATATTATCCATATTTTTGGGATTATGCCGTGTGAAATAATAATAAGAAGAAGCCTATAGTTTTCGGAGGCACCTTGCTCCCTTTTTTTTTCTTCTATTGAAAAAGGAGGCAAGGTGCCTCGCGAAACATATAGGCATTTAAATTTTTTTTATTATTATTTCACACGGCATAATACAAAAAATAAGGATAATATTAATAACTATTTATTTAAAACTCTGCAATTCTTCTAGGTTTGTGCCGTGTCTTGCGTGGGGTTTCGCCTTGGACACCAAGCTGGCTCATCAGCGGGCTCATGGTGTCCCCGCCCGGACCCCCACTGGAGTAGCGAACTGCCCGCTACCTCCCTTTATATAAAGTGCAACTGTACCTCTTTACTGCGAGAACTAAAAGCTCAAGCAGCCTTAACTTCCATATGAAGGCTTCCAAAAAGATGGTATATTGGCTTTCACGGCCAGTTGGGTCTGGGCGGGGACACCAAGAGCCAGCTGATGAGCCAACTTGGTGTCCTAGGCGAAACACCACACAAGACACGGCACAAACCTAGAAGAATTGCTGAGTTTTAATTCACTGGCCGTGAAATCAATATACCAACTATTTATTTGTTTCCAGGCGTCACGCTGTCAGATTGCACTGCTGACAGATAGTCACGCGGGTAGGATATGACTCGGCTCCAGTGGCCTCAGTCATGGTTGTGCTCTCCGTATTACACTTAGCACTGCTGGACCTATGTGGGCACTGTAGTCCATCACCGCTCAGACCATTTCCCCGTCTCGCAAGGCTCCTCTTGCTACGATCAACAACCACCGGCGAAATCAGTGTTAGCAAAATTTTTTTTTCTAACATATTTTTGGATTAGATTGCTTGAAACCATTCTCTTGTCATATTTCAGTTTTGTATCTTAACATGTAACATCCTTGTGTTTCAGGTATGTGACCCTGCAACTTGTAGAATGATCCAAAAGGTGCTTGGTAAGTGACTCTATTCTCCAATTGCTGGCATTACCACCAATGGCCAACATTCTGTGTGAATCAGTGATACCGGTTAGGACTTCTGGTGTAGCGAATAGCATTCTTGGCTATCGCCTCAGAGGTCCGGCTATGTTAGCCAAGTATGCTAGCCACTACACTACGACTGCCTCATTATAAATGCCCTTCTAGGGCCTAGAATCTAAGCTATAATACCAGGACTCCAGTCTATGCAATACTGCCGGATCCATCCGGATTACAAATCTCACGCCAATACACGTCACCCCAGAATACCATGAAATCCGCTGTATATTATTTCACTAAGGATTGCAATTGGGTTGGAACAAATATTAGGGAAAATACCCAACGGAATGACACAAATGAGCAACCGTTAGATGAGTCAGAACACAGGGTGTGTAATAAATATACATTTATGCACCATTCTATCACTCCAAGTGTTTAAAAAAAATAGTTCAAATGTTGCTGAATTTCGACTTTTATCTACCAGGGGAGCCATTGCGCTCAATCAAGATTTATCAAGGACCCACTTTATTATACACCGTAAAGTCTATTAAGAAAATTAAACAACGATGACTCCAAGAAGTAATAAAATAGAATTGTTGTTTGAGTCTTCAGTCTTTTGACTGGTTTGATGCAGCCATCCATACTCCCTGTCCTGAGCTAATCGTTTCATCTCTACATAGCTACCACACCCTACATCCGAGGCAATCTGTTTAACATATTCTAATCTTGGTCTACCCCTACAGTTCATATCCTCGACCTTGCTTCCATAACTAAGCTTGCTATTCCTGAGTGTCTTAGTATGTGTCCTTCCAACCTATCTCTTCTCTTCATTAGCAGTCGCCAGAAACATTTCTCCTCTTCCATTCGTCTTAATACCTCTTCATTTGTTACTCTACCTACCCATCTGATCTTCAACATTTTTCTGTAACACCACATTTCAAACGCTTCTATTCTTCTCTTATCTGCTGCTCCAACCATCCAAGGTCCACTTCCATAGAGTGCCAAGCTCCAGACGAAGGCATCAGAATGACTTGCGATGAATAAGAAAGAACAACTGGAAGCCAAAGAGAGGAAGATCTTGAGAAAGATCTTGGGTCCGGTCAAAGAACAAGGAGGGTACCGAAGACGACACAACGATGAACTAAATCTTTACGTGGAGAAGATTATTTATTTATTTATTTATCGTATGGCTTTTAGTGCCGGGAGTATCCGAGGACATGTTCGGCTCGCCAGAGGCTGTAGCTGCTTCAAGCGGACACCACTAGGTTTCCATTCAATTTCAAGTAGTTCCAACTTTCGCTACCAGATGTCAATGATACCTAGTGGTGAACGTTGGAACTTTGATAGAGCGTTCTAACGAAATCTAACCTAGAAATTTAGCTTCACACAAGTTTAGTCTGTGGAATGATATTTTACATGCCACAAATCTATGACATGGGACCGCCGACTTTACTTCCCCTCCGAAGGAAGGCATACTGCAGAATTCTAACGCTCTTAAAAATTCCGACGACTTCGACCGAGTTTGAACCCGGGATCTTGGTCACAGCAGTTCAGCATGCTACGAACTACGCCGTCGAAGCCGCTACGAGGAGAAGATAACGGACACCAGTAGCAAAATGAGAATCTCTTTCTATAGTCACTTGACACGAATGAGCTTTGGAAGATGGTTCAATCGAATCTGGGCCTACTTAGTGAGAAAGAAAACCAAATGGGTCTGGTTTATAGAGGTGGAAAAAGACCTACAAGAGCTGGGGATATCACATGAAGACATCTTTGAACGTAACCGTTTAAAGAAGAAACTTGGGGAAATAAAGACGTATCAGCCAAAACCCAAAATGGAAACGGGCAAGATGTGCGCCGAAGAACGGAAGGAAGCTCACCGAATGAGTGAATACTGGACACATGTGAGAGATCGAGGGAGAATACAGTTGAAATAGCGTAGTCCATATATGACCGAAACGAAAGAAAACAAAGTACATATTTTACAGTTCAGGTTAACGGTAAAGAGAATACCCTAGTGCACTAAGTACTTGTAGAAATACTTGTAGAAGAAGACTCGTGCAAATACTTGGGCATCCATGTAAGGAATGAATGGAGTACCCATGTGGTTTGTGTCATCTCCAAAGCGTACAAATCACTTCATTTTGTAATGCGGGTATTAAAAGGCAGTAGCTCTACCACAAAAGAATTAGGATATTCGACCCTGGTGAGGCCAATTTTGGAATACGGCTCAGCGGTTTGGGACCCAAATCAAGTAGGGGCCATCATTGAGCTGGAGATAGTACAAAGGAAGACTGCTAGGTTTGAGCTCAACGATTTTAATCCTAGAAGTAGTGTAACTCGAATGATAGAAAAACTAGGGTGGGAATCTCTGGAAGATAGAAGGACGAAATCTAGACTATACGCTATGTTTAACACTTACACTAATTGGCCAGCATGAGGAGAACTAAGCAAACGTCTGGGAAATCCGACCTACCTGAGCAGAGCAGATCATCCACATAAAGTCAAGGTCCGACCACAGCGTACAGATTATGGGAAATATTCTTTCATTAATCGTGGTATTGATAATTGGAACTCATTACCTGCCCCAGTCTTAGAGCCTTTCCCCTAACATATTGATGTGTTTAAGAGAAGATTACAATTTTGTGTAAATACTACGATGTAATTACTCTAGTTCCTAAATTGTGAATTGTGAATATTGTGTTTGATGTTACTGTTGGTAATTTTTTGTATTTGTACAATTTGCCACCGGGGAATTACCCCCATTTGCAAATATTAGTCTATATAATAATAATATAATCAGCAGTCAGTCAGGCAATACGCTGCCGAAGTGACGCGCCTAGCAACCGCATGGGCGCAGCCACATTGGACCCAAACAACCGGTTGCTAGGTTTTTTACACATAGGAAGCTGCATTTACGCTGCGCAGTGTCTTGAATTTTGTGGATAAAAAGGTGTAATATGCGTGAAATAAGGCAAACGTCTCCCGTGAAGATCATCTACAGTGTTGGAGCTACAAAATAGAAGTGAAATTTTATGGATAAAGTACGAGAATTTTGCGAGATAGTATCAATAAAGTTGACCTCACTCCTGAGGCAAGAATTGCATGGCGGGTACTACAAATTATAAATAACTTATTTATTTATAACATCATTAGTGGATACGGTATGCGGTATCTAATATAGAGAGATATTTAGGACATGTATGTCATATAAAGGGGTTTTTGGTTCATGTGGGGAGTGTAGTTGTAATTAAATATTGTTTGTACTATAAGTAGACTATTATGAACGACTACCTACATAACCTTACAGCTGATTCACTAAATAACAGCAATAAAGTTTCTCCTACAACTTTTCTGAGTGGTGATTTTTCATTTAATTTATTTAAGCAGTGAATCGTGTTTCCAAATAACAATTAGGCCTATTCCAGACTGAACATTTCTGCCTAAATATTTTATTGTTTGCACAATTATCATGTACCAATAGCCTAGCCCTGCACCCTGCAACGAAGATACAGTATGTACTGTACCGTACAGTGACATTATTCAAGCCAATGGATACTGCTTATTTCTGAAGTGATGGAGTGGCAAGTCTTGTCGTGATTGTCAAGGAAGTTTCAGTGAAAAAGTCAGTGGTGTCAAGAATTGAGGTGATGAGATGAGGATAGTGGCGAACCAGGCTATCATGGCATTATGTCAAGATTGTTAGAAAATGTTTTAATCGTTTCAGCATGAAGTATTAGTGTGTACTTAGTCAGTTTCTTGTGCTCTAACTTACTTATCTGGACAATTTTTCAAACATTGGACAGTAAAATTAGGCTAGTTCAATGAAGTTATGGCATGCTACAGTATTGTACATTTATTATGAGTTATAATAAAAAAAACTATATTGCTATTCAAAATATCGAGGCTTAATAAGTTACTTAACTGCAATGTTTTTTTTTTTTTTTTTTTTCGTGTGACCCCCTGAGAGGCCGAGTGCAGGTCTTTCTAGTCGACGCCCGTGGGCGACCTGCGCGTCGGGATGAGAGATGGAAGGGATGAAGGCGAATGAAACTGGGCAAGGATATGGAAGGAAGTGGCCGTGGCCTGTTAGAAGGTACCGTCCCAGCATTTGCCTGGTGTTGAAAATGGGAAACCACGGAAAACCATTTCAAGGACGGCCGACGGTGGGGCTCGAACCCACGCGTCTACTGAGTCAGCAGAGAGCTTGGCCCCATGTCCTAACACTGCGCTTTAGCCAGCGTAGCCACTGCTGTCGGTCATGTTTATATCAAACATCTTTAATGGAAATCAGGAAGTACTGGTATATTATTGGGAAGTAGGCTACTCCCTTGCGATTCAACTTACAAGCTCCTGCAGAAGTATGGATGTGTTTTTCACCCCTCAACATAGCCTTTTTTTGTTATTGAGCAACTGAGTTTAATTGGAGTTGTAACAGGTCATTTTATCACAGGTTGTGGTGAATTATGTAATAAGGTACCAAATGGCAGGTGGTAGGTGGTGTTGGTGGTTGCCCCATTATTTAGAATGAGGTAGGACGATAGGCCTTAATTGTAGACTTCTCTAACCTGTTAGTGAGCACACAGGTTAGGCTTTGTTAATTTGATTCGTTTTCAAACAAACGCGGCGTTGTGGTAAACACACAAATTAAATTGAGATGCAGTCTTTGTTTTCTCCTAAATCCGTTGATGATATTTGGCCTAAACTCTCGTGCAAAATATTTTAAACTGTTCCCTTATGCATTGATAGACCTTCTTTTAAAGTTCATTTAATTCGTCACTTACTGGTAGGGCCAACGGTACTTTATTTTCCCTAGTATTGATCATTCATACGGGATGTGATTCACAATATCCAGAAATGTTATATTTTCATGTTTTCACTTAATTTAGTTAAATATTGTAGGACACATCTCTACGACTTATGCTATAAGACGTAATGTGCATCCCGTACGCAATATTTTACAACTTTATTGAACAACTAGGTTAATTTACTGTGGAAAATATACTTTTCTATGCTTTCTTGCCTCTGGACATCCATGCATATACAGTTTTATCCGATACAAATAGGAAATAATGACGGCTCAAAGACGAAGCAAGCTACGAGGGAGCCATGTTGTATTGCTCCAGTTGCTTAGAAACGGAGCGGAAGTGACGTCGACTTCGGCAGCGTATTAGTGGATATGCCCACCATTTCGCAACACTGCCAGCAACTCATAATCAGATCCCAGTGTATCGCATGGAGGGTAGGATCATGGATGTACTGCTCGAGTCTAAGCTCCATGAACCCGAGAGGAATGTGCATCGCGGACTATGAGAAACGGTGTTGGCGAGTGATGAGGTTTCTCAGTCCGTGCATAGTACCGAACCAAATACATTGGTCGGTGACTCACTGACTCATTCGTATCACCACACTGGTTTCAGAGAAGACCGTACGTTAGCAGTATTGGAATAGAGGAGCATGTCAAGTAACACTGCGGGCTGTTGACAGGCCCTTCTCTTCACGCCCGACCCTTCTCTGCTCTTTCTCCTCACCCCGCAAGTTCATAGAGCTTGGACTCGCACAGTACAGTATATTCGATCATCTGATGAACTAATCAGTCTTGTGCTTGAGGTGAACTGAAATGAGCTGCTTGTTCTCTTCCATTAGTAGCACAGCCACGTTAATTCCAAGCATTTGCCAGCCGTTTGTTCTCAGCGCTTGGCTTCCAAATAACTGCTGTCTGCTGACAAAGACGGCCATTCATTTCGGTAGGAGAGATTCTCTGGTGCAACTGTGAATCTCACATCAGATTATCTATTCAAGTCTAATGTCACCATAGGCACATCTTTGCGATCGCTCAATGATTCAGTTGGTCTTAACTGAATTAAAAAACACCTATGAATAGGCAAAATAGATTTATTCCATCGTCAATGCTATATTGAAACTAAATGACATATATCGTACTAGTTTCGGTTAACTTGCAACCATCCTCTGCTAAAATCAATTTAAAATAACATTAAGCTAAGAACATCAATAATAGTATAATAGTAACATTAACAATCTATAAAAAAATTAAGCACTCAAATAAAAATATTCACTATAAATATATTTAGTATCTGTTGAATAACCTTCCAAATATTAACTGAATGTTAGAATCAAAAACAAACAAAAATACTGTCTATCTTGATACTATTTGAAGAATGGTTATAATCATGATAAACATATATTGCAAAATTGTTTAAAAATCATATCTGCTACATTGGAATATTTAATGAAAATTAAAAAGAAAAAACATTATAAAACAAATCGACTAGTTCCGTGAAGAACTTAGTAGCCTATACTCATATATTCTACTGGTCTTATTTAGGACACAAGAAATGAAAACGAGATTTTAAGAAAATGCACAGCCTCCATTTTTAAGTTCTCATAAATTCCATTAAATTAGACGTCAGTATAATTATTAAGGCTCGTATGAAGATATACCATGCCAAGTTTCAGAGCGCTAATATAAAAAGTTGCAAGAGAAATCTACTTAAATATTTAATTTCACATCGCCGTCATGTTGGTTTTGTGATAACCAGGTTAAGAAAAGTCCCATAGATAAACTTAAGTTAACAGCCTCTATCAACATTCAAACTCTCACTTCGATTGCATGATTAGGACACAAGATATAAAAACTAAATTTTTAAATTTTGTACAGGCGCCATCTTAGGGTTATGTAAACAATTGCACTAAATTAGATGTCAGTGCATTACAATGTGTATAAACATTTGCTGTACCAAGTTTCATGCGAGAAAAGTCTACTTAAATGTTTCAACTTCACTTGGCCGCCATGTTCGTTTTGTACTTCACAGGTTTATGAAAGTTACATACGTAAATTTCTAGTAGAACCCTTTATTGCCGTACAAAAATTAAGGGTGATATCTGTTACTGTTGTGGAGATATAGCATGCCAGTGAAGTACTTCGTGCGACCGCCATGTTGGATTAGTGAAACGTATTAAAATTTGAAAGGTACGGTCGACGTAGGACGAGGTATGGTAGTATGCACTTACCGAGTTTCATTAAAATTGCTTTGGCCATTTAGATTTTATTAGGGGTGGGGGGAGAGGGACACACACGGACAAAAGGGGATCTCATAAGCCTATTTTATCAAAAATGCTAATATTGCTAATAAAAGCCTTGAGGTACAAACTAATGATATAATATAATATCTGTTTACTGTAAAAATGTTCTATTCGTAGGTATTTTAACTTTAATATAGGTGATAATCTTTCTTTGAGCTACCCTCTGTTTTGTAGCCTATCTGTTGCCAGCTTCTTTTTTGAAGTCCACTCCATGGTGTAACAGCTAGGATTCTTCACTGTCGCCTCGGAGGTCCGGGTTCGATTCCCGGCTCTGTCAAGAAATTTAATACTGGCCTGTGGACTGCAACCGGGTAAACTCAGGCAAAACTGAGAAGAGTTTAGTTCGATTCCCGCCTCTGCCATCCTACTAGAAGTGGTTTTCCATGGTTTTCCCACTTCTACACCAGGCAAATGCTGGGATGGTTTCTAATTTATGGACACGGCCATCTCCTTCCCAAACCTTACCTGAATTAGAAATACACTATTACAACAACAACAACTACAACGGACACCACAATAACACAGGTTATCAGGCGAATTCCATACACATCCACGGGGCTAAGTGAACACGATGTCCAAGTCCCTCAAATGAATCAACAACAACGACATCTTTTGTAAATAAGCTCATGGAAGTTATGTTTCGATATGGCCATCTATCTAGTATAATTTTATCTATGGCGATAATGCGCAATTTTTGGCTCATTCCTTCATTATCTTCCTGTCCTTGATAACGTGACAATATGTTGTCTCCAAACGCGTCGGTTTTTTTGCATCACATCTCGACCGAATAGTCTCAAAGCTACAATGATGGGAACTCGTGTAGCATACGGGGCGAACACAAATGGATAAAAAAATCACTTTAGGAACCGGTAATATGACCAAGACGAAGGAATTGAACTGTTCGTCGCTAGGAGTTTTTAATGCTCTATTTCAACAGTGCCAACCTGATTACAGTTAGAGTTAGATCACAGGAATTGGCGCTCAGTTTAAATCATGGAGTTGCTTAGGTCTATTGTGTCACGATCAGTGATTTTTGGACAATAGTAATTCGGGTCTGTTAGGTAGTCAGCCCGAAGGCTGGTTGGATCCTCAAAAAGTACCGCCGTTAGGTTATGTGGGCAGGTACCCACAAAAGCCCAAGGAAGACCTATATTGAGGCGTACTAGGCAAGATGAGAAGCGAGATAGTTTGCCATTGCTTTTCTCTCTGAGTCAGAACAGCAGTACTAACCCTATGAGTAGAACCTTTCACAGCATCCACAGGCACTGACTGTGCCCTGAATGTCATTACTAAGCACAACTCATACCTCAGTGAAAATGAAAATCCACAGCCTGCTTCAATTTTCCGACCGGGTCAAGAATGGAATGAATGAAGCCCCCATCTAGCGGCGAGGATATGAACTGTGCCGGCTGCCGAGGCCTGACGCACTCCTCTGGGGCAATGATTAAATGAATGACAGATGAAATGAAATGATAGTGGAGAGTGTTGCTGGAATGAAATTTTGACAGGGAAAACCGGAGTACCCGGAGAAAACCCTGTCTGCCTCCGTTTTGTCCAGCACAGATCTCACATGGAGTGACCGGGATTTGAACCACGGACCCAGCAGTGAGAGGCCGGCGTGCTGCCGCCTAAGCCACGGAGGCTTCACCCATACCTCAGTAGCTTCCATATAATCACAGCCATGAATGAGACTGAGACATCGGTTAAAAACCACATTTTACTCTAGCCTGTGCCAACGGACAAATGCAAATGTACTACATTCGTCAAGAGATGGCAAACAGGCCAAGTAATTCGGGTATCAATTTCAAAAGTATGGGGATAATAGTAACTAGCAAGCATAACTGCTGCACTTCGCGCGGGCCTAACCCTTATCCTCCACTCTCCTCGCATATCGGAACTTTCATAAAGCAATGGTTTTAACCTCAGCAGATCAATCAATGGTTTTAGTATCCACCTATCCTAGCCTCAGCAGATCAATGGATTTAGAATCCTCCTAGCCTAACGTCGGCAGACAAATTAATGATTTGGCAAGCACGTGCACTGTGGAGACCACTGGGATGTAATATATGCTTCCTAACCTTGATTTTAGATGGCAGTATAGGCCTACATCAAATTAATAGGTTTTCAATGTTTCTGTGCAGCTACTGTAACTTGTGGAAGCATGTGCATCTGCTTGAACTAAAATGGGTGGGAAGATTCTCTCCCTAACACCGTTCTATACATAAATGGTGGGAAGTCATTACCCCAAAGACCGATAAAGGGTTAACTATCCCGAAATAAATATTATGTCTATATTTGAGATAAAATCACCCTAATCTAAGGTAATAAGGGAAATTAGACCGAGCCTATCACCTGACGAAAAATCTCTATAATAAGAAGTCGCTGAGCATTGGAGCCAAATTAGGCCTAAGACACTACAGCACGGTTGTCAAACCTGAAGCATTATATGCTTCGGAGACTTTGACTATGAGCAGACGGGGACTAGTCGACCAGTTAGTTAAAAGAGAACGCAGGGTATTGAGAAAAATTTAGGCAACAGATGGGTTAACGGACACTTACGTTTGAAGTCAAACGAAGAGTTATATAGAAAGATAGAACCAGTCACGTCAACAATAAAAAGGAAAAGGTTGTTGTTCTATGGACACATTTTTAGAATGCCCAAATATCGTCTAAGAATAGAAAATGTGGAATTTCGTGAAACCAAAGAGGAAAAAATTGGCATGGTTCGAAGAATGTAACAAAGACCTTATAGAAATTGGTATTCCAGACTGCAAAATTATGAACAGGTGCGAATTCAGACACCTAATCAAAAATTACCAGGGATTTAAGGTAGGGGCAGAACCCAAAAGACGGAGGGGACCTCTTTCAGAAGATCGAAAGATGGCGCTGAGCGATGGGCTCAAGAGATACTGGCAGGACATCAAAGCTGGCAGACGATCTAGAACGAAATATTGATTTTGATTGTTACTCCGTATTCCATAGTGGCTCAATTCGAATGAAAAAATAAAAGGTATAAGTTGCAACACTGACTAAAACACGCCGTTAAATCAGAATAGCCTATGTCTACTCAATCCAACAAAATAAAAGCATTTAAGTTCGAGGACAAATCTCACAGTATACAAAATACATACTATGGAATATATCCTAAGCCTGCTTTTCTTTAAATTAGCATTTATGATACATGCACATATTATAGTTGAAAGATAATGCAAATCCGATGTGTGCCTTAGACTGCAACATTAAACATTCCAGTTCAAGTTGCATGAAAACTGACCTTAGATTAGGAGTCAGTGATGCAGAAATCTCCAGAAGACGGAAAGCGTGAAGGCATGTGTATTTAATAGAACCAAAGACAAAATTCATGCCATAGGAGATAGCCCATTACCATTGAAGTTATCACCTTTTTGACTTATGTTTATAAGGCATTTCTTCTTGGCTATGAAGGATGCTGTCTGTTTTCAAAATTTGAGAACGTTCTGTATGTCTGTGTAAATATGGAGCTGAGTTTTTTTGTTAGCTCTTTTCATTATACCTATTAACTTCTCAAATGATTGTGAGATCGCAACAGCTGTTTGTTGAAGTAGAAGCCGGCGCGGGCGTTTGATAAGATCTCTGGTGCGAGGTGTTTTACATGGGAGAACAGAGCCTCTATATCCTCCAGACCTCCCAGCCAGACAAGAAGCTTCTGCTTCACCGAACATTTCCTTCCAGTTTCGTGCCTGCTTCACATAAATGCAAACTATATAAGATTTACATACTGCTGTCTACTCTTCTTGGCGCATGGTACCAGTAATATTCAAACTATAATTTGCAAAGCTCGAAATATTCCAGCGTCGTCTCATCTCAGGTTTAGATGAACATATCAAAGACAGGAAGATGAAAGTTGAGATGTTTTGAATTACAGATGACGATAGAATAAAATGCAGTGTCAAATGCTGGAATCACTTGAAGTTGAAAATAAAATACAACTGAACACAAAGTAGAAAGTGGAAAGTTCGGTTTCTTTTATTCATTTTAGAGGTAATAATAATAATAATAATAATATCGTATGGCCTCGGGTGCCTGGTGCAAGCTTTGTTAATTGACACCCAGAGGGTAGCTTGCATGTCGAATTTCGTCGTTCCTTTGAACGCTATGAAAGTCAAGGAGGTTAGATATCTAAACTCCTTGACACTACAGCGCTTTCAAGTAGAGAATGGAGGAACTTTGTGTTGGCGGAAAATCCCGAGATTAATTTTGCCATTGAACACGGCCTACTGAATTCAAGTGGGTTCTTTAACATGCCAACAACGTATGACATGAGTGTCGTGATTTTTGTCGCCTTCAAAAATAACTTACCATGGCCAGGGGCGAACCTGCAATCTTGGGGTTGGTAGTCCGACACTATTACCACTCACCCACCGTGGCAAGAGGTTTGCGACATGTACTGTACAGTTGCCCGTATAAGAATTTCCCATAAATGAATTCCATTAACTCGTCGTGGAATGATCCTATGTCGGAGAGACTTGGTATAATAGACCTCAGGTATAGACATTACATACTGGCTTATAATTAACTAACAACCCACCCCAGCTTCGCCCGGTATATTTATCGGTTTACCCAGGCGCACAGACGGCAAGTGAAAATGAAAATCCACAGTCTGCTTCCAGTCTCCGACCGGGTCAGGAATGGAATGAATGAAGCCCCCATCTAGCGGCGAGGATATGAACTGTGCCGGCTGCCGAGGCCTGACGCACTCTTCTGGGGCAATGATTAAATGCATGTCAGATGCAATGAAATGATAGTGGAGAGTGTTGCTGGAATGAAATTTTGACAGGGAAAACCGGAGTACCCGGAGAAAAACCTGCCTGCCTCCGTTTTGTCCAGCACAGATCTCACATGGAGTGACCGGGATTTGAACCACGGACCCAGCGGTGAGAGGCCGGCGTGCTGCCGCCTAAGCCACGGAGGCTTCACAGACAGCAAGTCCCAGACGCAATTCAGAAAAGCCGAGGTGAACTGCGAAACTCCAAACACATATACTCTCCTTTGAAGTCATAAATCGACACGACTCGACAGTTTGATGCTGGCCTAAGTTGTGGCGATAGACTCGCTCGCTAGCATGTAAACTCGCTCCGAAGCTTGTAATTGAAATTTCCACTGAATGAAGATTGTTGGAAGAAATGAAAACGAAAAAACACTTATAGTGGGGATGTACGAAATATAGAGATATGCTGTCGTGGACTTTTTTTGTAGAACATTTCAGGCTGAACAATTCTTACACTCATGATACTGTATATAGGCCTAGATATGTTTAACGGATTACCCAGCGTAAGCCTAAAAGGCGCACGGGCAGCGTTTATTTTTATTTTTTAGCTTATTTTCATTTATGAAAAAAAAAAAAAGGCTTAAGAGATCACCATTTGTCCGTGTGTCTGTCTGCGGTATGTGTGATGATTTTTGTGTGTCCCTCTAATAACTTCTAAACGGCTGGAGCGATTTCAATGAAACTCGGTAAGTCCATAGCACTATTCCGGGCGACCCCGACTGTGCCCTTCAAATTGTGTTACGTCTCACCAATCCAAAATGGCGGCTGTGCGAGATATTTCACCAGCATTCAATATCTCCGAAACTATTACCGATATCACCCTGGAATATTGTACGGCGATAAAGGGAACTACTAGAAGTTCACCTATGTGACTTTTGAAAACCTGGTAACTACAAAACCAACATGGCGGCCAAGCGAAGTTGTGACTTTTAAATAGACGTTTCTCGCGATTTAACCAACCAAATGCAATGCAACTTGGTACAGTATATATTTATACACATATTGTAATGCACCGACATCTAACATTTTTCAATTGTTTACATAGCCTCATGATGGCGACTGTGCGAAATATTTCACCGGAATTCTATATCTCTGAAACTATTACCGGTATCACCCTGAAATTTTGTACGGAGCTAAAGGGCACTACTGGAAGTTCATCCATGAGTATTTCAAAATACGGTTAACTACGAAACGAACATGGCGACCACGCGAACTTGAAAGTTTTAAATAGACTTTTCTCGCGATTTAATGATCCAAACGCAATGAAACTTGGTACAGGAAATGTTTCTACATATTGTAATGCACTGGTATATAATTTAGTTCAATTGTTTACCTAACCTCTAGATGGCGGCTGTGCGAAATTTTAAAATTAAATTTTTATTTCTTTTGTCGTAATCATGCGATCGAAGTGAAAGTTTGAATAATGAACCTACGCAATAATTTTCCTTTAATGGTAGATGACTCTATGGCCTATACAGTACATATAGCAATCCAACATGGCGACCATACGAAATATTTCGATGGATTTCAATATCTACGAATCCATTAGAGCAAACAAACTGAAATTTTGTAGGTTGATAGTGGCATTTAACATAAATAGGATATATGAAAATAGGCTGTAGAGTTCTTCGCTGAACTACTTGTTATGTTTGGACTCGATTCACTGAAATCATTACTGCTCGGCTTCCTGTGGTCATAAATGAATGTTTGTCTACAAAAACCTTCCTCGAGAAATCCTTTACAGAATGGTGAAAAGCACATCAAAATCCATCCAGTGGTTCTCGAGATTACCCGTTACATCCAAGAATCGGGGAATTTGTTTTATACTATGCAGAGATTATCTAGTGTACAATAGATCTTGAACAGAAGCCTACTCAATCAGCAAGATAACGCAAGTTTTTTTAAATTACAACTTTGATTTTACAGATTCGAAGGGGCGCGTCTGTTACTCACTGCCTATCGATCATATCGAAGCGAAAGTAAATAAATACCATGAACGAATTATGCTGGCAGAGAGAAATATGATTTTTCTAAAGCTCATAAACTTCCCCTATTTGCGGGCTGTCAACAATGAAAAAAGTGCACAAGAAACAATAGAAAACTGTAAAATCAAAGTTGTAATTTAAAATAACTTGCCTTATCATGCTGGTTGAGTTAGGCTTCTGTTCAAGAAAGTTTAAAAAAAAGTGTTCAAACGTTGTCAATGTGGGATCTCACTATTCTCACAGAAATGAGTATTTCCGTTTTGATGAGGTATGAAAGTCTGACCTTAAGTAAACCGAACCGTTTCCATAATAATGATTAAGGAGGCTGGCACAGTACCACGTGTCTGGCATTGACTTAATTCCTTAAAGTCCTGTTGAGGAGCATAGGGCTGAAACAAGGGTTCGCCATCTGGTTCAGTTGCGTGCTGTGGATTTTATCTTTCCCCACGAATATCCAAGCTGCTCGCTCTCTTCCTCCACTGATCTCCTCCATGTCATTCTAGGTCTTCCTCTTCTCCTTTGGCCCTGAGGATTCCACGCCATGGCTTGTTTAGCAATGCTGTCATCAGATCTGCGCAGTGTATGGCCAATCAATTGCCACTTTCTTCTCTTGATCTGTTGTTCGACCGGCAGTTGATCTGTCCTCATCCACAATTCCTCATTTGACACCACCTCTGGCCAGTGTATTCCTAAGATGTTCCGAAGACATTTATTTACAAATGTCTGGATCTTTTGTGGCAAGGATTTGGTCACTTTACATGTTGCAGATGCATATTGCAGCACCGACTTGACATTGCTATTGAAAATCCGTAATTTTGTTCTCTTACTGAGTTCTTTGGACCTCCATATGGGACGAAGTGTTACAAAAACGCCCCTAGCTTTATTCAAATGATTGTTAATGTAACGACGAATGGAGGGGCAGAAGAAGACATTAACAGCCACGTGTCTGAACTTAAGCCCAATTATCAGGGTGGTATTTTTCATTGCTGAAAGGTACCGTTTGATTGAACCGTATATGTCTCCTTTCTCGGTGTTCATTAGGTCCATGGCCGACTTCCTTGTAATGATGATGATAATTGCTTTTTTTATGGGACCTAACATCTAGGTTATCGGCCGCTAATGGTTTGGGTGATCGTGAAGATGATAATGAAATGGAAACGGAAACTATAACTAAAACTAACTACTAACTTATATACTAGAAGAAGAAATGGAAAACAAAAGGAGAATAAGGCAAATAAAGGACAGGAGGAAAAGAAATGCCCCCATCCCTCTAAGAATGCGGATGGAGGGACTTGGATGGAGGGAGAGCCATAAAAGGCAGTTAGGAAAGTAAAAGAGGAGAGTGTCCGCCCCACAGGTAATGGATAAAAGGGGGGAAAACCGGACCCAACTCAGGAATCCCTCGGGGTCGCCACCTCCCGAACTCACCAGCCGTGAGCCCCTGAGGGTTTAGCAATATCCGGGGTGCACCAGAAATGGTGGGGCTACATACACCCGGCCTCCTTGAGGGCCTTGAGCAGAAGGCGAGGAGATAACAGGAAAAGAAAAGAAGGCTGATCCCTCGCAGAAGGAGGGTATCAAGAAAGATGAGACAAGGGCCAATTAAGGCGGGAAAGGGAGAGACACCCTAGGCCTCAGATACCCTAATACCGTCGGGGTCGGAAGAGAACAAGAGTTGATCAAGTGAGGTCGACAGGAAAGAAGACTGAGAGGTGCCCTGCACAAGTAAGTGGAAGCAATGCCGAACTCAGCTGGGGCACCGTGGTTGCCAACCCACGTCCCACTAGATGTGAGCCCCTAGGGGTGACTTCCTTATAGAACCCCTTCCCTGACCTGTCCTGAATATAAAACATAAATGGCTATTGGCTGCATTAATAAAGAAGAAAGGCACAGTTCTAGCCCTAGGAACTTAATGCTGAACACATGACTTAGGAAATACGATATTAGGATAACAAGAGATAAAGAATCAAAGAATAGATTAAAGCAATCGGACTTTAATTTCATTTAAATATGTAAAGCAAAATAACCAGTGATGGACGAAGCAAAGAGAATATAAAAAGTAGATTGGCTCAGGCAAGGAAAGCATTTCTACAGAAAAGGAATCTGTTGACATCGAATATTGATTTAGGTATTAGGATGTCTTTTTGAAAGCCTTTGTCTGGAGCGTGGCACTATATGGAAGTGAAACTTGAGCTATTGGTGCAGCAGAATAGAGGAGAATTGAAGCGTTTGAAGTGTGTTGTTACACGAGAATGATGAAGATCAGATGGGTAGATAGGGTAACAAATGAAGAGGTATTAAGACGAGTGGGAGAGTAGAGATGTTTCTGGCTACTGCTAATGAAGAGAAGAGCTAGGTTGGTAAGACACATACTCAGACACCCAGGAATAGCAAGCTTGTGGAAGGAAGGGTCGAGGATAAGAACTGTAGGGGTAGACCAAGGTTAGAATTTGTTAAACAAATTGCCTCGGATGTAGGGTGTGGTAGCTATGTAGAGATGAAACGATTAGCTCAGTACAGGGAGGCATGGATAGCTGCATCAAACCAGTCAAAAGACTAAAGACTCAAACAACAACATGTAAAACAAGTTCCATTTTAAAAACAAGTGTTCGCCGACTCGTTCCAGGTTCGTCGCTGAATATTACTAATTTCTGCTTTTTAATTGTATTATTCCACTTTTAAATATTTTGCGTATTAACCAAACGCCTCTTACGTGTTGGCGGCATGGTGACACACACTAAACTGCAAGTCATGGACACCAAGCGTTAGACCACATCTTTTGTGGCCTAAATCTATCACTACGAGCGCTAGTGATAACCCATACATGGTCAAATCAAAATATCTACTTCCGTATTGAGAAATTCCATAATCTTCTTCCCACAAATTGAAGATATGGAATCAAAGAATGGTTGAAACAATCAAACTTTAATTTCATTTAAATCTGTAGAACAAGTTCCATTTTAAAAACAAGCGTTTTTAGCATTGTTTTTTTTCTTCAAAATATCATTTAAGCTGGAAGTAATTTTCAAAACACGCATATTGACTTTTTCTATGTCTTCTAGCTTTTCAACCTTTAGCAGAATCGTCAAAATTTCTTAATTTTACGCTTTTGCTAATCTGGACCCCTCTAGTCTGAGTGATCTTAGTGCCATTTAAAGAATGTTCAGTACAATACAGATAGTATAATAAGAGGTATATATCTTACCGGGAGAAGATTCGACACTATACCACGGTTGTCCAGCCGGAAAGCCTTAACAGTTCCAAATACCTGATTATTTTTATATTCGTTCAGCCCCCTAAGGATCACGTGGAACCATTAAATAGCACTGGAATTCTTCATCTTTTTGAACTTCTTATTCACCCAAACTTTCTTGATTCTTTCACTCTGGGCCTGCTGTCTTTCTTGTGTCCATTAGTTTTGGAGTTTCAAGCTTTTCTCGGATGGTTTCTTGGGTGCAAATTTGTCTGTATGCAGTCCTTGTTGTAGCAATTGGATCAATGTCGACTTCAGTAAGGTCCATTTGTGTATCTACTAGCCAGCGAATTTTGGTTTGTCGGTTCCCATGGATAATAGGAAATATTTTCTTAGTCAGACGTGAATCATCCATTCGTGTTAAATGACCATAAAATTTCATACGCCGTTTGCGTTCGACTGAAGAGAATCGTTAAGTTAATGCATAGAGTTCTTCCGAGCTTTTCCACATCCATATACCCTCTTGAAACTTGGGCCCGAACATCTTCCTTAGTATCTGTCGTTCAATTTGCTCGATGTACTTGATGTGAACTTTGAGTGACGATGTCTCAGGTGCGTAGAGTTCCTCTGGTAGGACAATGCCTGATATTGAATAAAAACGGGGAAATTGAGGAATTAGGGTAGAAGGAGAGAAAAATCTTGCGAGAGATTCTAGGTCCTGAAACACGAAACGATGCGATGGTACATGGAGAAAGAGGAGAAATGAACATCTATATAGACTTGCAGAGAAGATCACGGACACCATGCGTAAGATGAGACTGAAGTTTTATGGGCACCTCATAAGAATGGATGAGAATCGAATAACAAAAATAATCTTTAATTACATCACCAAGCTAAAGGCGACTACAATGTGGGTAGAAGAAACTAGAAAATACATGGAGGAAGTTGGCGTACATCCAAAAGACATCTGGAATAGGGCTGTGTTTCGAGCTAAAATTGATAACTTCAAGGACAGACCCAGTAGAACGACAAATAACACGTGGTCAGAGGAATGGAGGAGGAACCACAGCGAAAGGATGAAGAAATTATGGGTGAATATAAAGGAACTAACCAGCAATTCAATTGTTTCCCGTGGTCCACAGTAGGCCAAATTCGAAGGAAGAAAGAAAGAAAGAAAGAAAGAAACAAAAGAAGAAAAATATCCCTCGTTTCACTCTCGTCCCCACCCTCCTCCCTATCACTTCTATTGTAGGCCTATATAGGGATGGTATCCACGATGGATTCAAATCTCGGACCCCCGAAAGCACAGCTATCAAGCCTAATGCAGCGTACATGAGACCTCTCGGCTATGCCAGTGGATAATGTTTGTTAAGTTTGAGACTGAGTTGCATGGTTATAAAAAGCAATAACAGCGGCATCTGGTAGCCAAAGTTGGAACTACTTGAAATCGAACTTGCTGGGAGCCCTCGGGCGTTCAATTAAAATACCCTGCTATGGCCATTGGCTGCAATTCATTTATAATAATAATAATAATAATTTACCATGCTAGGAAAATGTACTAGGTTGGCTAATCTATTTTCCGTATTGATATAGATAAAAATACTACGCTATCCGTACAAATTATGAAATATCTATTCAATTGTTGTACATGTTTCTACCCATCAATGGAATCTTTTTCAGCGTTTAACATTATTAAAACCAAATCAAATGGATATCCTTAGAATAATTTAATTAAATAAAACTTCCAAAATTGTTTCAAAAACACTTAGAAAGAGTTGTTTCTAAACTGTGTCATTGGAGTTGCGATGCATGGTGGTGAAATTGTAAACATTGATAGAGGGAATTGAGATTTTAAGCCTTCTTTTCTCATTTTGCAAAAATTAGGAAAAGTAGACTTATGAGATCGATCCGGGCAATTGTGTGTCTGTCTGTTTATGTGTGTGTGTCACCCACTATCAACTCCAAAACGGCTGCAGCAATTGAAATCAAATTTGGTATGAGTCAAGATCTATTGTAGGCCTGCATATCTCAAGGCCATATCTAAAAAAAATATGTCAGTGCTACTAACTGCTGAAAATCCGCAATTGAAATTTGAGCTCCATGTTGGATATCTTGGAAGGAATGCATAGGAGCTATTCCACAATTGGCACACACATAATTAATAATATTTCAGTTTAATTTCCAGGAGGCCATATATGACATGTGTTGCCAAAATGATTCTAAGCCTGCTGATAGGTTCAATTTCTAAATGCATGTAACCTCTATAGGCCTACTATCAATTGGATTTCAACCTAATTTCGCATGTGATATGTGTACTATAAGAGGACTATGCGTATTCTTAAGAGCCACCAGGGCTTCCAACTGTTAATGAATGCTGTCTCTATTTTTGCCCTAATATCAATATATCAGAACGTATGCAAGCCAACGGCTCTAAACTTTGCACACGTATAGTACCTGACATTCTAGATTAATTTGGAGTAACTAATAGACGTCAGTGCTGCCAACATGATTCTAAGCCTGCTGATAGCTCCAATTTTAAAATACGTGTAACTTCTATACTAACAAATGGATTTCATCCACAATTGGCACAGCAATAGATCATAATATTTCAGAATATTTCTGACCAACACATACATGACATTGTTGTCAATATGATTTTACGCACGCAGATTGATCCAATGTCTAACTGCATGTAACGTCCATGCTATCCATTGGACTTGAAACAAATTTTGTATTCTGTACCTTAAGAGATGGAAATAAGAATATATTCATTCACCAGGGCTGCCAACTGTAGTGCTCTATTAGGCTACATTATGCCAGGTATATTTCGAAATAATTAGAAATTTCGATATTATCAACTTAATTTCGTCATTATTCTAGATAGGTCCATATAGATTAATCATTGGCATGAATCTTAACTTTTAAGAGAAGTAGGCTCTTTAGTTCGTCACGGAACTCCTTGTTACCTTCGACATCGGCCAAATTCAAAGTTCTTATTTGCTGGCTTATTCTCGTTGTAGTTGTTCGGATAGCTTCACAAAATATTTATATGCTTCATTCTTCCGTGTTTTTATATGAACTATTCCTTGTATTAGAAGTTTCAGTCGAACTAATGCTACGCTCACTTGTGTCAAGCAGGTTATATTTGCATCGGAGTTGAAATGAATGGAATTGTTGAAACAATTAGGCTATATTTAAGTATTTGGAACTGTAATCAAATTATTGTAAAGATATCCATTTTAATTTATCTTAGCAATAATAAACGCTGAAAAAGATATCAATGAATACTAAACAATATGTACAAAAATTTATTTTGAATAGATAGTTCATAATTTGCATTTATTTGAGTTCCATGGTTATTCTCTATTTGTTGTTATTATGAATTAAGTTTAGGGTATGGGTGTTAATTTTTCGCCAGCCCCGTGTATTTGGGTGCATGTTGTAATTGTCTGATAACCTGTGTTTCTGTAGTGACTGTAAATAGTGTGAGTAACTGTAATTCTTAGGTTCTAGGATTGCATTAAGTGTCACAGCACAGGAAATAGTGTAGTATACGGGTATTTTCCTGGAGGGATGTGGGAAAACTCAGGGGAATACAAGATTCAGAATGACCTCTGTCAGTAGCGTGATTTTAACAATCGATCTGCGGACTTCTAGCTCCTCCTACAGTCGTGGTGCGTGAATTGTTGCGTTTCTAGCCGGGTTGTGCCGCGCTGACACTCGAATCACCTTTCTGTGGCTTCCAAGCCACATGGGAATTGCGGGGAATGAGTTCGCGGATCAAGCTGCAAAAGAGGCGGTATCACTACCATTTCGACCAATGGAGGTACCGGCTAGAGATATTCACTCTCAATTACGCCAAGTAGTCGACTGGCTTTCTGGGAGTCAGTGGCTAGCTGACCCAATGCCTAGTAAGCTGAGAGCGATAAAGGCAACTACTCGCGTGTGGCGGAGCTCTTTCCGGTCACGGAGGGAGTCCATCATTTTGTGTGCACTAATAATAGGTCATGCAAGATCTACCCACTCGTACATAATGAGAAGGGAAACCCCCCACCACCACTTTGGACCTCTGGAGTCGTATTCATCGTGTACCCACATTTTAACAGAGTGTGTGGATCTTGCGGATCTATGAAGAAACTTTGGTTTGCAGATGACACTCAATCTTCTATTAGCCGATGACGAGATGGCTGCTGATCTCGTCATCCGCTTTATAAGTGAGAGTGGGTTAGGGCCAACAATCTAAATGTTGCCGGCCCCGTGGTGTTGGGGTAGCGTGCCTGCCTCTCACCCGGAGGCCCCGGGTTCGATCCCCGGCTCAGTCAGGGATTTTAAAACTGGCGTGAGGGTTGGAACGGGGTGCACTCAGCCTCGTGAGGACAATTGAGTAGCTGTCTGACAGTGAGACAGCGCCCCGATCACGAATACCAAGATTAACGGCCGAGGGGACCCGACGCGCTGATCACGCGTCACCCCAATATCTGCAGGCCAAATGGCTGGGCAGCGGTCGCTTGGTCGGCCTTAGCCCGTCATGGGCTGGATAGTGCCAGGGGTTGTTTGTTGTTTGTTGTTTAATCTAAATGTTCCAGTGCACATTGACTCAAAGACTTTGTTCTTTTTTGAATTATGATTTTTTTGTTTTCCGTATTTTTTAAATTGGTTTCATTAAATTTCTTGTTTTATTATATTTAGGCTTTTTTCATATTTAGGCGTCCACTTTAAATTTTAGTTAGTTAGTTAGTTATTGTTGTTTTAAGGGGTGGAACTAAGAGGTGACCCCTACTTTAAATTTGAACTTAAATCTACATTTGTAACTTTAATCCGTGTTAAGAGGGGCAGATGATCTCGCTGTTGCGCCCCCTAAAACTCCAATCATAACAGCATGGCTGTTCTATCAGTACGACTACGATCATAATAGCGCTAGCTCGTAATCAAATCCTGGCCATCCCAAATCGAGAGAGAAGGGAATACAAAATGGCGAACTTAACTCGGGGACTTGCGTCCCACTGTGTATTTTCCTTGTAAATTTATTCAGGAAATCCAGGTTAATTCTATTCATTTAATTTTAATTGTTTTTGTCCCGCACAGCATCTTCTCCGGGGATTTTAATTATTTATCCTTCCTTTTTTTTCTCATTTTACCTCGTTTCTTTCGTTTCATTCTTCCTGGGAGACGCAGAGGGCCATGCAATTATAGCGGAACCAAAGCCCTCTGCGAGATTGCCAGCATAGAGTTCCGTGACTAGCTCTCCCATATTAGGACCCTATAAAGTGTAGGTATGCCCATCCGCCATTTTGTTTCTTTGCTGCACTTCTTCTACTGGCTATTGCTAGCATAAACTTTATATCTCTCAAGCTTTCCTATTGTTTCACTCATCTGTAGGATATATAAAGTAAATTTTCCGTCTCCCTGTCTGTCTCTTCATTAGTTTGTCTACGATTGGCGCGTAAATGGCCCCTGCGATCTTAATAAAATATTCAGGAAGGGCTTATCAATACTTTACGACTAAGACTGGCTAAGGTGTATTCCCAAATATATATTAGCATGTCGGAGATACGAGGAAATTTATTCTTCAATGCCGGTGTTAAAAATGATCATGAACTGGAATATATTTGACATTCTGTTGTTAAGGCAACAGAAGTTGCGTGTTCGGGCTTTCATATTGATTTATTCATTCATATAGCTTATTTTCAATTGAGGTAGATATTTCGAGTGTTCGCTCGTTGATCTGACTGTGTTGGTGCGGGGGACTTAATAGCGTGTAGAGGTTGCAATAACTTCAATATAGGCCTATTTTGCAACGCTGTTGCTCCCTTATTTCAAACTCCTAACCCGAAAAACGTCCTTCAGAAATGCTAGGCAACAATAAGATAAATACAAGCTTCTGAATATGTTTATATGCAAATAACATGACTTTATATCCCTAATTGCAAGTTACATTGACCGCGCGCGGGAACTAAACCAGGGACAATCGGTCAAGTCCAATAATATATTGTTAAAGAAGTGGTCGTGCTCTATTAGAAAGGCAAATAGGAAGTGGGTAACCACACTACTTCACAAATTCTGGCTTCCAGTGTCACTGCCTTACCAAGCTAGCCTGGTTTGTGGAATTAGTGTATTAAAAACACAAATTACAGCATTCTCATATTTTATAAATCAAACGCTGAAAGCTTGATACAATACTATGAAAACAGGTGCGCTGGTAATAGGCCTATTGGAATAACAGAGTTTCTTCAGAACTTGCGGTGACATGCGTGTGATATGATAGTAATGCTTAAGTAGCAATCAAGAAAAATGAAAATGTGATCACCTGTGTGATGTTAGTGAGAGAATCAAAATATATGAATATACTGTGCCGTTGCTTACTCTTTGTAGAACCTCATTCCATTCCAGAGTCTTCTGCAAGACCGTCAGTGTAGCGTAGCGCTTCGTGACTCACTCATAGCAGTTGCGTGGCGATTTGAAGCTGCTTCATAACTAATTTCTAGCCTCCCTCAATGGATCAATTTTACGTGATGTCCTAGATCCAGTATAATTCCACAGTTTCACATAGCCAACCATGAGACTGGAGACAATTTGAATGCTCCGTGTGAAGTGCCTATACCAAGGGAATCAATATCTTTGACCCAGAGCATGGGTTTATCCAGGTCCAATACTCTCAAATAGCGGCGTCGGTGGCGTAGTTGGTAGCATGCTGAACTGCTGTTCCCAAGATAGCGGGTTCAAACCCAGCCGAAGTTGTCGGATTCTTTTAAGAGCGTTAAAATCCTTCAGTATGCCTTCCTTCGGAGGTGTAGTAAAGCCAGTGGTCCCATGTCATAGATTTATTTAAAAGATCCTTCCACAGACTAAACTTGTGTGAAGCTAAATTTCTAGGTTAGATTTCATTGGAATGCTCGATCAAAGTTCGAACGTTCACCACTAGGTATCAGTGACATATGGTAGCGAAAGTAGGAACTACTTGAAATTGAACGGAACTTGTAGCTCACCCTATGGGTGTCCGCTTGAAGCAGCTACTGCCTCTGACAAGCCTAACATGTCCTAGGACACTCCCGGCACTAAACGCCATAGGATAAATAAATAATAACTCTCAAATGAGCACATGGCGATCGTCATTTTGTGTTTGGGTGCAAAGCAGCAGCCAATGGCCATCAGCGAAACAATTGAAAACCGCCTAGTAAGCACGTGGAATGCTCATAATTGCCAACCCTATCAAGAGATTTCAGTGTCCATTGTGTTGGTCCTGTAAAGAAACAAGTTGTCAATAAGAAGCGTCTTGCCAAGAATGCTAGCCACTACACCACGAGGTGATCTAGTCGAGAACAATGCGGTGTTAGAGAGTATGCTAAGAGGAATCAACTACTTGATCAGATATGGAAAAGGCAACTTGTACAGATGGCCCCATGGAAGTAGTGTGTTGCTCGTGTGCCAAGTAAAAGAAACATGCTGGCGTTGCTGGAACTTGCTCGTCACTGGTTGTCAAGTGATTTCGTGGTAGCGGTGGCTGTTGTTTTAAAGGGGTGAAATATCTAGGGCATCCCCCATAATATTACGGATGAAAATTCCATCTGTAACTACTGACAACTAACTTACTACAAGAAGAAATGGTCAAACAAAATAAGGGACGATTGATTTAGGGACTTTGCGACATCGTGGTCATGTAGCCTCGTGTACTTGGGTATGTGTGAAAGAGAGGGCAATTTGTGTGATAACTTATTTTATTGTGATGGCTGTACTAGTGTGTGTGTATTTTTAATTCAGGTAAGGATTGGAAAGGAGGCGGTCGTGGCCTTTAGTTAGGAACCATCCCGATATTCGCCAGGAGTTGAAGTGGGAAACCACAGATAACCACTTCCAAGATGTCTGAGATGAGAATCGAACCCTCCTCTTCTCATTTTTGCCCCACGAGGCTGAGTGTACTCCGTTCCAGCTCTTAGACTAGAATTAAAATTTCTTGGCAGAGCAGGCAATAGAACCCGGACCTCCGAGGTATCAGTGACGAATGATAGCCGCGAAAATAAATGTCCATGATCCTCGAAGAATGAGGATTGATGAACTCGGAAAGAAGTAGAGCCAAGATAGAGAAATAGGGGAGAATCCATTCCAAAATCACTGAGTAATCCAATGGGGGGTCACCAATTACAAATATCATAATACAAGGGGTGTTCAAATGAGCAGGTACGAAACGATACTGTGTGAACAATTTATTTGTTATTCAAAAGTAATCACCACAGGTCTGTGCACAGGTGTCCCATTGCTTCACTAGCCGCAGGATTCCCTGTTCCCAGAAGTCTTGTGGTTGTGACAGGAGCCAATCCTGTCCGGTGTCCTTTAGTTCGTCGTCCGATTGGAAACGTTTTCCCTTGAGATGTTTATTTAACAGACCAAAGAGATGGAAGTTGCAGGGTGACAAGTCCGGACTGTAGGGCGGATATTCAAGTTGCTCCTGCTTGAACGTGGCCAATACACCTTGTGTGACGTTAGAGTCGTGTGTGTGAGCGTTATCATGGAGCAGAATCACTCCCTTCGTGTGCAGTCCAGGCCGTTTGTTCTTGATGGACTTGTGTAGACTTGTACACGTCACTGTTAATGGTTCGTCTCAAGGGTAAACGTTTCCAATCGGACGACGAACTAAAGGACACCGTACAGGATTCGCTCCTGTCAAAACCACAAGATTTCGGGGAACGGGGAATCCTGCGGCTAGAGAAGCAATGGGACATCTGTGCACAGGCCTGTGGAGATTACTTTTGAAAAACGAATAAATTGTACCCACAGTAGGCTATCGTTTCGTACCTTTTCATTTGAACACCCCTTATAATATTCCCTGGCACTACAGCCAATGAAGGGTCTAGGCCTACCAAACTATCGCTGCCCAGCCATTTGGCCTGCAGAAATTGGGGTGACGCGTGGTCAGCGCATCGGGTCCCTTCGGCCGTTAATCTTGGTTTTCATGACTGGGGCGCTGCCTCACTATCAGGCAGCTACTCAATTGTCCTAACGAGGCTGAGTGCACCGCGTTCCAGCCCTCACGTCAGTTTCTAAAAACCCTGACGGAGCCAGGAATCGAACCCGGAGCCTCCGGGTGAGGGGCAGGCACGCTAACCCAACACCAAGGGGCCGGCTCAACTCCTAATATCAGAACTCTACATTCGCAAGGTCCTGCGTTCAAGTCCCGAGTCTACCAAGAAATTTAACTCTGGTCTGTGGGTTGGAACGGAGTATATCCATTCTCGTGAAAAAAAAAAAAAAAAACAACTGAAAAGAGCTGGTCCCAAATCCCATCTCAACTGTCCTAGAAGTGGGTTTTCCGTGGTTTTCCACTTTACACTAGGCAAATTCCGGGATGGTTCCTAAATTATGGCCACGGCCGTCTCCTTCCATATACTAGCCTCAATTACTAATACTGTTGGGTAGTCAGTCCGGAGGCTGGTTGGATCCTCAAAAAGTATCATCGTAGGTTATGAGGGTAGAAACCCACAAAAGCCCAAGGAGCGCTATATTGAGGCTTTCTTCACAGAGTCAATACAGCATTACCAACCCTACGAGTAGAACCTTCACAGCATCCACAGGCACTAGTTGTCCTCTGAAGGCCATTAATCAGTACCACCCATACCTCAATGCAGTGGCGGATCCAGGCCTTGCGGGGCCCTGGGCGATATGATAAGGTGGGGCCCACAACAATAGGAAATAAAAACATATCAAATCAAATGGAAAATAGTTTGGTAATAATAATAATATAAAGAATTGTTACTATATTTTGAATACACTACAGTACATTTTTTAATAATATGAAAGAAACCTTTAAGTCTCCACGAAGAAGATTATGTAAAATATGAAATATAAGAATATTATTTTGCAACTTTTTTCCCTGACTGAAGTCTTCTATTATTTCACTGAAATCGTAACTTGCTAAACGGTCACGGGAGGTCATAGCTGCACTGAAAAAAGGAATATGAATTATAAATTGGTTTGAAAAGTATAACTAATGAATTAATTAAATAAATTTTAAAAAAATACCCTTGGACCGCGGGGCCCTGGGCGATCGCCCTCCTTGCCCTCCCCTAAATCCGCACCTTCTCAGTAGCTTCCATATAATCACAGCCATGAATGAGGCTGTGACACCGATGAAAAGACACATTTTACTCTAGCCTGTGCCAACAGACAAGTGCAAATGTAATGCATTCATCAAGAAATGGCAAAGAGGCGGGACACTCGACTACAGACATCAAAATGACACAGTTATCAAACGATTCCTCACTCACGCAAATACTCGGGACTACATGACAACGATATAGCTATGCCCATAAATAGAGGCCTGCGCGGATAAACACAACGTTATCCGCATCCGTCCCGCATCCGCACGACTGTTATCCGAATCTACTGGCATTACAATAATATTTTTAGATAAAGCATTAAGTATTAAAGCAACACATTTAGACATTTGAGGAGAAAGTCGCTCCCTTAGGCTATGTGTGTCATGTGCTAGGCTATGTTTAAAATGAATGTTATACAGCCAGAATTGCAAACCTCTTCAGTTCGGAGTGTTAATTAAATATGCTTAACTACATAATCATCTTACATTTGTCATGACAACAAAAAACGGAAAAATGTGATAACTTAGGCTATGTCATAATAGGGCCCAGATGTTGATGCCGTAAAAAAGTTTAAAAAAATCCTCTCGGCACGCCGGAAGGCGGAGGTAGATTTCACCGGGCAAACTAGGGGATTGGCTATAATAGGCAAAATATGCAGGTTTTCGTAGGAGGATCAGACCTCATTGATTGCAAAAAAGTATTTTACATTTGGAGGTTAAAAATCAACTTTTTTTCGTTTTTGTATGCATATTTTTATCATTTTATTGTCTTATGAGGATGGTAACCTTCTTGTCATTCGGGGTTCATTTTTATACTTCTGATCACACTGTCCTTATGCAAGGTTTGGAACTGATGTGTAACTATCAGACAGTCTGTTACTTCTTCTCGCAAAATTTTATCTCCCGCAGAGATTTTTGTTGGTTCCTCAGTTTAGGGGCTGCGACAACGTGGTCATGTAACCCCGGGTGTGTAGAATCTGATAAACGGTGTTAAATGTGATGACTGTTTTAGTCTGTAATTCAGGTAAGGTCTGCAGACGGTCAATTTTAAGTAGTAGTTCCTAATTTTGTACCATATCCTAACGTGAACGACACCTAGCTGTGAACTTGGCTACTAGATGCCACCGCAACCAGCAACTTGCAACGAACGTTGGAACTTCTCCTCCAAAGGAAAGCATACTGAGGGTTTTTTAGCGCTCTTAGAAAATCCGACGACTTTGGCCGGCTTTGAACCAGCGACCTTGGGCATATAAGTTCAGCATGCTACCAGTTAGCCGCTTCCCACAGTCAGATGGAAAAATGAATGTGATCTCGTGCAATGGCGTTGTCTTGGCAACCACTGATAGCTCATCCCTCATCAATTTAGAAGCGTTGTCACGGTAACCTCCGATGGCACTTGGCATGTTCTTTAATTCCGAAATCATTTTTCTCTTCCCTTGGCGTAATGGTAGGTCAGATCAAAAATTCTTTCAGACAAAGTTTTAGGTAATTATTAGGGGAATATTTTCCATTATGTACGGGTTTGATATTGTGCCTATTAAGAGAGATATGATTAATGTTTCCCGAAAAAAAACACCTTTTTCCACCCCTTTGGTCAATGGTTGGTGCTATCAAAAAACCTATTTGACATAAATTTTTGGCACTTATCCGACAAATATTATGAACTTTGAATTGATTCGATATTTCACGTATTAAGAGAGTTATAGCGACATTTCACTTTTTCGAAACCCCCCCCCCCATTTTCCCCTTTTTTAACCGATTTTGCCCATTAACGAACTCGACCGATTTTATAAGGGGTTACATATTATGTAAAACATTAAAGTGATTGGTGCAAAATTACGGCAGTTATCGTGTCCACAAGAAACTGATATATATGCATATATATACACACACATATATATAAACTTTTGAACTGACGGTGGTTTGGGGTCTGGGGGATGTGAAACGCGAAGATATGTCGAAATTTTCCGGAAGTCGAAACATGGCACCCATTGCAATAGTTAGCTTTCTGATGAAATCTACCTAAAATAGGCTACATAATTTAAAATACTACCATCAACGACACCTAGCTGTGAACTTGGCCACTAGATGCCACCGGAACCATCAACTCGCAACGAACGTTGGAACTTCCCCTCCGAAGGAAAGCATACTCAGGGTTTTTTGGCGCTCTTAGTAAATCCGACGACTTCAGCCGGGTTTGAACCCGCGACCTTGGGCATAGAAGTTCAGCATGCTACCAGTTCCGATACCGAAGTCGCTTCCCACAGACATATGAAAACAGAATGTGATCTCGTGCAGTAGCGTTGTCATAGCAACTGCTGATGGCTCAACCCGTATCAATTAAAAGTAAAGTTGTCATGGCAACCACTCTTGGCACTTGGAATTTTCTTATAATTTAAATCATTTTGCTCACTCCGTGGCGTAATGGTGGGTCATATCGAAAATTCTTTCAGACAAAAGTTTTAGGTAATTATTGGAGGAATATTGTCCATTTTGTACGGTTTTGATATTGTGCCTATTAAGAGAGATATGATTAATGTTTCCCGAAAAACCCACTTTTTTCCACCCCTTTGGTCAATGGTTGGTGCTATCAAAAAACTTATTTGACATAAATTTTTGGCACTTATCCGACACATATTATGAACTTTGAATGGATTCGATATTTCACGTATTAAGAGAGTTATAGCGAAATTTCACTTTTTCGAAAAAAGCCCCCCATTTTCACCCCCTTCGACCGATTTTTCCCATTAACGAACTCGACCGAGATTTTATAGGGATACATGTTATGAAAAAAATTCAAAGTGATTGGTGCAAAATTACGGCAGTTATCGTGTCCACAAGAAACTGATATATATATATATATATATATTGTACCCGATTGTCACCATGTGGACCATGTGTTCGTATCCCAACTAGCTCACGGTCTTTCGAGGTATGGGACGTTCATGCCCACAATACGACCACATGTTCAGGATTTGAGTCTACCAGGTAACTACTCTACATGAAACACACAACATTCCTATGAATAAAATATTTACTGGTCTAAAATCATGGCTGTACAACAAATACAAAACAAAGGACAAATTACAATTAATTCCCACAAATAAATAGGGTTATTCTGTGAGCTTTCTCCATAAAAATAGCGCTACAATGCACTCAAACCTACTTCTAATATCCTGTCAATAATAGTTCAGATTACAAGGTTTTCATAGTGTCCGTCATGTGACACAATTTTATTTAATGGAAGTATCTTAACACAAAAACCACATGTCACATAAACATGAATTACTAAGACATTATTCCGTCTCCTACAGCATTTACTTTAATTAGCATTACTTCAATGTTTCCTACATTTATTAGCAAATATTTTTTTTTGTGTCGTGCGAATCATCTTCCTTCTTTCCATCCCTATGAACGCTCTAGGAAAATGAGTCATGCTTCTTAATCATACAATAAACATAAACATGGATAGAATATTTATAGTTTCACCATATAACGATTATCTGGGTCTTGTCGGGCTTATTATAGATACAACTGTGTCATGTTCTGGGAAAAACACATACCCGTTTTTCCTAAATTAGCATAAACTGGCAAAATGCACTTTAAAGAAGATGCCTACATTATTTTGGTTCAGCCTTCCCCCTCAGAGGATAACTTCGCCAAATATCATCAGATTTCTATGGTTCAACCACGTATGTGAGTTGCCATATACCATTTAATTCCATTTGCATCACTAAAATACTCATATTTTAATTGCATTATCGAATACCGAGACCTCTCAGTGTCCTATTGTGACCGTAATTGACAAGGGATCGGTCGAGCGACCTCTCTCCCCTCAGCAGGTCATAAAATTTGTTCCAGACAGCTCTCCAAGATGGCTGCCACGGAAATGGTCCACATTTCCTGTCTCTCTCTACCTTCAAGGCCATCCTTGTTTACAATTATATAACAATAAAGATCCGCTAGGCATGGTCCTAAGTAATTGAGTCATTTAATTAATTAACACCTAACTTTACAGTGTATTTGGGCTCAAATGGCTCCTATTAAACATTCATGGCAGGGGTGGAATTCTAATGATAGCATTGCCGTTCTAAGGTGATTACTTGTGGCTTTAAAGACGCGCATCATAATGAAACCCCATGGTTATCATCAGCAGCTGTCATTTACATATATATTTGGAACCACGTTCCTCGTCGACGATTATGATTCTACCTCTCGGGCAGACCATAAGTAAAAATGCTCACCGCGCCTCGCTGGGCGTCCATAGTGGCTATAATTCAATGCAAGCGTTGGCAATAGACAGAATCTATCCAAATCGCTGCGTAACACATACAGTATGCACAAAGGCGATACTTCTCGAAGATTAAGCCCATTTTCACCTCACGCGCAAGCTATACTAGTCTTTCCCGTGCTTCTCTTACGTAAATCACTGGATTCTACGTTAATGTGCACGCTATATGCGGCTAAACAATATTTCACATATATGACTCCATTATCAAGGTACCTGCGTTCTTCCTGTTATATTAGTTAAGCCAAAGCTTTACATAGCTCTTAACACAAATGTATAAATATACTGGCTTACTTTAATTTCAAATATTCATTCAAAATTTCACTGACACTGAGAAAAGCTCTCGTATTCGCGATATTCCACACTACATTCTTTACTGTTTACCAAATGACAGTATCTTAAATTAGACATGACACTATTTGAACATTACTTAGGCCAATTCTGCCCTTACTTTATGGTTGCCGACCCCAGTTATTATTATTATTATTATTTTAACGTTTTAGATCCATCACTATTTTTGACCTACATGGTCCTAAGCAAATCACCTTCCAAGTCATACTTTATTCAAGACGAGTGGTGAAAACTCGTTCAGTAAGTGACTATTACTTCTTTAACTTCAAAGTGATTAATCGTTACATGGTGAACTATGCCATTATAATGTTATTATTTGCATGTTTACTCACGTTTCCTTCTGGCTGGAAAGTACCAGTATCTCCGCCTGAGCTCTACCATGACGATTTGACTTAATCCATCATGATATCCAATACACAACACTGAGATTCACACTTTTTACACATGATGCACATATTACCACAAGTGGCCTTTACCACTGATAAACACTGAATATTAAACATTAAACACATTAACACTTTAAATTATTATTTCACAATTTATACACTTCATCTATCATTTCACATGTTGATCCTTATCTGGATTTCACCTACGCTTGACCTCAGAGATGCGATGACTTATGATAACCGCTGGTCTCCGTGAAATCTAGTAGCGTTTTTATAGATGTTCGATCCTAGTTCCCTGCACTCCCGTTTACCTCACTGTCCTGGATAGGTGGCAATAACTCCCACTCTCCCATCACTGGAGTGCTCCTAATGCTGATGTCATATAATTGACAATACCTTCCGGTATACGAACTGTTCCAAACATTATCAGTTCCTATTCGCTGTAGCGAATTTATATCTGTGTCAGATAATAAAGCAATATCTGCACTTTGTTACCTTATGCACTTCATTATCACTGATGAAGCTTACAATTTGCCTCCATTGTCTTCAACGGCGGTACGCTGATATTTTAATAATTGGCGTGCTTACTGCAGAGCGCTTGTAGACAAAGAACTAACTTCCAACTCGAGCGACCGTCTGACGTCTTCAACTGCTTTCCACTGAACCATAACAGACGTGTAACTGACCATAACTGACTTCGACTGACCAACAAGTGACTTCAACTGACCAACAAGTGACTTCAACTGACCATAACTGACGTGTAACTGACCAACAACTGCCCTCGGCGTAGGGTGCTCTTCCCTTATATTGGTTTCTTGCACAAAATAGTTCACGGGACACGTGAGAGCGACTCCCTTCTTGAAATACTCCGTCTTCAGCCGAAATAACAACTGCATCTTGTTTATCTAGGCGTGGAGGTTTTAAAAACACTCGCGTGCCGGCGATCGCTTCGGCCAATTAATTACAATTAATTGCCTTAGTTCAGCGCGTGGGACGCTACGGTGGGGATTTCCCGCTGGTTGGTTAAAGTATTCATGCTCTCGAGCGTGAGTTAGGTTGCAATGCGGTCATTTTGAGAAATAGGCGTAATTTTAGGTGAAAAACCACTTCTAAATTACTCCTCCGTGAATACATTCATCTATGTGTATGTTCCATTGCATTACAATGCTCCATTTCTCTGTAATTAATTAATTTCTTGTGGGCTTGGTCCCGCCAAAGCTTCGCTCGTTGTCGACCGGTGGATTCCCGGGTCATTAATTTTGAGCTGTCTGACCGCCCTAGACAGAAATAGTTCCGTAGGCGCCTGGGCTACTCCGCCTACTTTTAAAAGTCATTTGTCAGACTTCAATACTAGCCTCTCTCGACTTCGTATGCACTGAAAACGTACATTTCCTTGCATTTTGCTTACAATTTCTCCTTTCAATTGCTATGATTTGCACCTAAATAATCGTGAAATCACGCTAGACTATTATGTGTCAGTAGACCTCTCATTGCTCTGTGGGTTCCATATAATGGCTCCCCCTTAGAGACCACTGGTTCGACCTTAGGCATAACCATTTGCCTGGTCTTCTCTGATAAGGCCCTGAGTTCGATACCAGACTGCCGTGACCAGTTGGGCACATCTTTCTCCTGCTAAGTTCGAAAAATTCATTTCATAAGTGAATTTTTCGGGCCTATCAGCTGGTATCAACTCCTTGCAGTGTTTGCTTTAAGCGGTCATTGCTCTTGGCAATGGGCTTTCACGTTTTCCCACTCCACTCTTGTCTGCTGTCTCGTAGACTTTCGTTTTCCTGTCTCAATTGTTCATTCATCTCCTCTAACTCCGCAGCGGCTCCCTTTAACTGGTCGTAAAACTCCTGCAGTCGACAGCTGCATTCTCCCCTCGTGTCCGCTGGGCTGGCGAGCTGTTTCCTTTTCTTCGACCCTTCTCGAGTCTGCAAGCTTTTCTCCAGAACCTTTCCGTGCATACGTAATGATTCCTCGTTCACTTGAATGTGTGTAGCTTGCTCTTCTCTCGCTTCATAGTCTTCTGGTGGACTATATAACTTCAGATTTGCGGCATTTACCACAACTTCTCTACCTGTTGCCTCATCTTTAATCCGATATGCGTTATTCTGCAGATCCCTTATAATCAGGTAGGGTCCGAGATAAGCGTGCTGAAATTTCTTATATTTCCTGCTCTCTGGATCTGAACTGGCGGGTTTTTTCAATAAGACGTATTCTCCCACGAGTAGCGGTCTATGATAGCGTTTCCTCCTGTTTCTCCGCTGTCGCTTATCTGCTTGTTTCTTGAGATACTCGAACGTCCTCTGGATTCTCAACTCACGTCCAAGTTGTGCATCGACGGGTGTCTGGATGACATTATTCCATGGCCTCTCGGGTCTTCTGTCGAGATGTAAGCTCACTGGCACCTCTCCTGTAGCTTCGTGCACAGTATTGTTGATACAATATTCAATAATCTCAAGCACGTCAATCCATTTCCAATTCTCAGTAGAGCAGTATATCTTCATGTATTTCTGCACCTCCCTCATAACTCTCTCAGCTGAGTTCGACTCCGGGTGCCTAACCGTGGACAAAATCTGTCTTATGCCCAGATTTTCCAACTCCCTGTGAAATTCTACGCTGGTAAAACAGCTTCCGTGATCCGATAAGATGTTTTCTGGCTGTCCTAATATAGGAATGATTCTTTCCTTCAGCCTCTTAAGTACTTGTTTTGTACTGGTTTTCTGAATTGGACACAGGACTACCATTTTGGAAAACACGTCTAGTGCAACTAGGATGTGTTTATTTCCTCTTCTAGCTCTAGGCAGGGGCCCAAAGTTGTCCAGCGCCAGGAGCTGACATGGCTTCTCTGGTAAGAGTGGTATAGGTTTCTGCCTCATTAAGTACGAGTTAGGCTTTACTCGTTGGCACATATCACATGTCCTGATAGTATTTCTGACTGTTTCTCTAAGTTTAGGCCAAATAAACGCCTCTTTAAGCAGGGCAACAGTCTTATCTACACCTGAATGTCCAAAAGCTCGGTGTGCTAGCCAAACTAGCCTTCTCTGCAATGCTGGTGGTACAACAATTCTAGGTTTTGTGTGGTCAGAGTCGCTCCATTTATGTAGCATCTGGTTAAACCATAGATATTCCGTTGAAAGTGCTTCAGCTTCCATATACATCGGGGTTCCTCTATTCAGCTTTCCCTCGAAGTAATTTATCATCAACCGTATCCAGGGATCTTCACGTTGAAAAACGGTGATGTTCCTCAGATCATCTAAGGTCTTCTGATCTCTATCTTCTATTTCAATAGCTAGAGTTTCTTCTTCCTCTGCTGTAGGGTATCTGCTTAGCAAATCAGGTATGATATTGTCCTTCCCCGGGCAATATTCTATTTCCACTTGAAATTGTTGTATGTATAGGGACCACCTTGTCAGTCTTTGACTCGACAAGTCAGTTTTTAGCAGGAACGTTAGGGCTTTATGGTCTGTTCTCAAAATAATTCTAAAACCATAAATCAGCTTGTGCCAATACTGTAATGCATACAGTATCGCAAGTAACTCGATCTCCGTGACCGTATAATTCTTTTCATTAGGCCTCAACCTTCTACTGATGAATGCGATATAAGTTCTCTCCTCTGGCCTGTCCTTATTTTCCTGATACAACATAGCTCCAATGCCTACGAAGGATGCATCAGTCTGGATGATAAATTTCTGAGTGTAGTCAGGATATCCCAATTTCACATAATCTAACAGCATCTGTTTAGATTTCACGAAGGCTTCCTCGCATTGCTCCGTCCATCGCCATCTTCCTCCCTTTTTAAGTAAGTCTTGGAGTGGTGCTACAGTCTCGGTGTACTTCGGACAATGGTTCGAAAAGAATCCAATAACGCCTAGATATTGCCTGACGTTCTTCACCTTCGTTGGTCTCGGGAAACGTTTTATGACTTCCAGTTTTCCCGGATTAGGCCTAACTCCTTGTGCATCGATTACATGACCTAGAAATTTAACTTCTCTCTGAGCAAAGTTAGACTTCTTTATATTGACCTTGAAGTTAGCCTGACTTAGGTCATATAACAACTTGCGTAGATCTCTGACATGTTCTTCAACTGTTTCAGAGGTCAATAGTATATCATCTACGTAGCATATGGTTGTAGCTTTTACTTCTTCGGATAGGTTCCTATCTAGCGCTCGTATCAACGCTGAACCTGCTGTTTTTAATCCAAATGGAAGACGGACGTAGGAGTACGTGTGCTGGTCAAATAAAAATCCGGTTAATAGACTTGTTTTCTCTTCCAGAGCAAGATGGTGAAAACTTGCCGTGAGATCAAGATTTGAGAATACAGTCTTTCCTTTGAACCTTCTGAGTACCTTCTTAATGGGTGGAACTGTATCAAATTCCGGTATAACCTTGGAATTCAAATTTCGTAGGTCCAGGCATATCCTCACACTTCCATCCTGTTTCGGTACGACTACCAGTGGGCTGACATAAGGTGTGGCTGTCTTTACAATGACGCCTGCTTCTAGCATTTCCTGTATCGCTTCTTTGACCTTTAAATAATGTTTCTCAGCTACAGGATACGGCTTCTGTTTGAATGGCGTCCAATCGCTGACTTGAAACGCATACTGGAAATTCTTGATCCGGCCAGGTCTCGAATCGAAGACTCCTTTATACTCGAATAGCAGTTCCCTTAGCATTTTCTTATATTCTGGACCAAATTTAGCTTCCTCAATCTTCTCTTCCAGGCATTCTTCAAATCTTGGTTCGAGATCTTTTTCAATGTCTGCGGCCAGTGTTGCCAACTCTTCCTCAATATCTTCTATTGTCGACACTGCCTCCCCAGTCATATCTCCGTATGTATGCCATACGTATTCTTATTGTCTCGCTTCATTATGCCTTAATGAGAGTTCTAAGTCTTCCTTTCCCTCACTTGCGCGAAACATTACAATGTCTTGCGAGAGATCTATAATAACTTTATACTCTCTTATGAAATCCATCCCAACAATAAGGTTATATGGCAGCTTATTTACAAGTAGGAAGCTCTGTGAGAATGTAGAGTTCCCTATCTGCAGATCTAAAAATACTTGGTATCTGCATATCATAACTTTGTCTGGTATGACACCTTTTATTTTCACGCTTGAAATGGGTATTTTCAATACGTGGATTTTACTCTGGATTTCATTATATAATGCCTGGGTTATCAAACTCACTGTTGATCCTGTATCGATGAGGCTTCTTACTTTCGTTCCCGCAATGTTTACAATAATAATAGGTAGTTCCCTTCTTACATTGACCGTTCTTTCATCGAGGTCTTCGATAAGCTCCTCAGGTTTGGCAATCCAGTTAATAACATTTACTGTACTCCATCCTGAACCTATCTCTCTCTGGTCATTTAAAATTGGTGTTTTTTTTTTCAATTGCTCCATTCTTTGTGGAGTTCTTCTGCCTGTCTTCATGCTGTTGAAGTTCCAGACTTTTGGCACCATTTTCATTTTGATATATGTCGGGTGACCTTCTATTTCGAATCGCTTCATCCCAGTGAACTCGCGATTGTCTTGGATCATCTCCGCGCTCTTCCATGTATCTTAAAGATGCATGATAGCGTTCTTCCGCCTCTTCATCGAACCCACGACTCTTCTCTTGGGATCTCCATCCTTGGTTATTCACATTTCGGCCGTAATTTCTTCTGTTATCCAACTGCTGGTCTCTGGTACCACGCTGATTCCAGTTTTTCCTTCCTCGGTTACCACGGTTCGAACCTCCTCGATACGCTGGCCTCCAATTTTGGTTTTCGCGTCCTTCGCGCTGCCAGTCGGATTTTTCTGTTTCGGTGCTTGTAGACTTGGATTTCGTCTGCACCTTCGTTGGCTCGATCGGCGTATTCGTCATATTAACTTGTTCCACATGTCGGCTTTGTCTTGCGTGCTGCACTGTGGTTAAATCAAGTTGTCTCAGCACCTCCTCCATATCGATTGCAGTTTTTGCGTTTGCTGAGATTAGCAGGCGCTGCACCTCATACGGCAGCTGCTTAGCTATTGCTATGCATAAGTCTGACTCTCTGAGTCCTTCGTCGAGCTCGCGAAAACGGCATAATTGGTTCACAAAAAACTCTCCGTACTTGGTCGGGTTACTAGTACTGTAACGCCTGGAATACAAGTCCAGTCTGAGATTTTGTTGTACGCTCGCGTTCCAATACCTGCTTAAAAATGCTTGGCGAAATTCCTCAACGGTGTCGAACGTGTACCTAAAACTTCTAAACCATAGAGCACACTCTCCTTCGGTGAGTTTTTCAATCGCTCTCAACCTGCGCTCTGGCGGTACTTTTGCATCATTCAAGTACTCGGAAACTTCTTTAAGCCAGTACTTGGGTGTCATATTAGAATTACTCCCAGAGTATTTCTTTGGTTTTTCATCACTAGCCCTTATAACTGTGACTATTTGGTTCTGTACAGCATTTTCCTGCGGTGTTGACATAGCCATTGGCATACCAGGTGTGGCATACGGGCTGTCACTTGGCATTGCTGCATTCTTTGGAGTGGGCTGTATTTCTATCTCTGCCCATTTATTCCTCCTATTCTCGTCTATACTTCCTTCGCTAGACCTAGGATTCCGCAACATGGATTCTTCCTGCGCTATCATTCTCGTTTCTAACTGGCTGTGCCTGTTTTCAGTCCTTTCCAAACGAGCTAATACCTCTCGTTCTATTTTCTCGAGGCAATCTCGGTTTCTTTCTGCCATAGAAAATACCTTTTCTTTATTATCCTTAAGGTTTTCCTTCAGGTGGATAATTTCCCCTGCTAGACTTTCTCTTACTTCGGCAAGAGTCTTATCACTGGCTTCAGTCTTTAAGCCTTCCCGAAGCTCTAACTCTTCGCGTAAGCCTGTAACTTCCCGTTGAATGTGACCTTGTATATGAGATATTTCAGTCCTTATTTTTGTGATTTCTCCTTGGTCTTCGTCCTGTCTTTTATGGAGAACTGCTAAGTCATTCTGAGTGTTTTCCAACTCTTTCTGCACTTTTCCAACTTGTATCTTCATATTAGACATTATTTCCTTATTATCTCGATCAGACGTCTTTATTTCCTGCATTTCCTTGCATTGGTCAAGGATATTCTGGTCCTGCTTTCTTAAAGCTTCGTCTACAGCCTTGGCATACCCTGCCATTCGCGTATTCCATTTTAGTTCATTATCCTCGAACCTATGATCCACGGTCTGAGTAAACGTGTTAAATTGTTCTAACTGACGTTTCGTGTTAGCTTCATTCTGACTTTGAATGTCTTTAAGCTCCCGGGACATACTGTTTAAATTATCGTTAATTTCACGCTGTGACTCTCTGCACATTTGCAAATTGCTTTCTAATTTTAATTCAATAGACTCAAAGCGTTTTTCGTTATCATTTTGCATTTCTGAGATCACGCTAACAATATTCTTAGTTACCTGTCTCTGGACAGACTCCTTAACGTCGTCCATTTTCTTATTAACCTCTACTAGGTTTAATTCTAACTGTGTGTTTACATTAGTTTGACTAGCCTCTAGTCTATTATTTATTTCGGCTTGATTAGCCTCTAGTCTAGTATTTATTTCAGCTTGATTAGCCTCTAGCCTATCCGCTATTTCATCTTTAAATGCTTTGGATTCTTCCTTACTTTTAGCATTTATAACATCGAAATGTTCCCTTAACTCGGCGATACACCTGAGTACTTCTTCCGTTCCGGCCATCCTGTACTACTTAATTTGAGATTCAGGTAGGCCCTAGCTGAAGACACTGGCGCGTTCTATTGGAAAGAAAGGATTCCGATCCCGCGACAACAACAACAACATATTATAAAATGTCAAAACTAACTATGGAATGGGTATAGACCCTCGTACCCGTCTGACAACATTTGTCTGACGTCTGAACATCATCTAGAAAGACTCACAATCGCTCAAACCAAGTTTGAGGAAAAAAAAAAAATATTTCTATGGTTTTCCCCATGAAAACCATGCTATTATTATGGGGTTTTTCTAAATCCCATAAGCCAACCACGTACGGGCGCCATGTTAACAATAAGAGAGATCACACGTGGGTGCCATGTTAATTTTAAGAGCATTCATGGTGGCCCACTCATGGGTGACATGTTAAATTTAGGGTAGTCAACATGCTTATTTATGCCATGCTCATGATGCTTAAGTGGAGGTTACCTGTATTTTGAACTGGCCCCACATATCAGCGTCATGTTATTTTATATGTGTTATCTATGGCTATGGTTTAAGAAAGTTACAATTATATAAGCATGTCTTATGGAGGATTAACAATTATTTTTAATGTGGTGGCTTATTAACAAATGGGATGCGGTCTTCCTATTCTGTCCTAAATTCTATGCTATATTTGCTTCTACCATTAATACCTTGACCGACTTAAGTAATTACCTGTGACTCAATCCAAGTACAGAGACAACTCCCCCCATGTACCCGATTGTCACCATGTGGACCATGTGTTCGTATCCCAACTAGCTCACGGTCTTTCGAGGTATGGGACGTTCATGCCCACAATACGACCACATGTTCAGGATTTGAGTCTACCAGGTAACTACTCTACAGGAAACACACAACATTCCTATGAATAAAATATTTACTGGTCTAAAATCATGGCTGTACAACAAATACAAAACAAAGGACAAATTACAATTAATTCCCACAAATAAATAGGGTTATTCTGTGAGCTTTCTCCATAAAAATAGCGCTACAATGCACTCAAACCTACTTCTAATATCCTGTCAATAATAGTTCAGATTACAAGGTTTTCATAGTGTCCGTCATGTGACACAATTTTATTTAATGGAAGTATCTTAACACAAAAACCACATGTCACATAAACATGAATTACTAAGACATTATTCCGTCTCCTACAGCATTTACTTTAATTAGCATTACTTCAATGTTTCCTACATTTATTAGCAAATATTTTTTTTTGTGTCGTGCGAATCATCTTCCTTCTTTCCATCCCTATGAACGCTCTAGGAAAATGAGTCATGCTTCTTAATCATACAATAAACATAAACATGGATAGAATATTTATAGTTTCACCATATAACGATTATCTGGGTCTTGTCGGGCTTATTATAGATACAACTGTGTCATGTTCTGGGAAAAACACATACCCGTTTTTCCTAAATTAGCATAAACTGGCAAAATGCACTTTAAAGAAGATGCCTACATTATTTTGGTTCAGCCTTCCCCCTCAGAGGATAACTTCGCCAAATATCATCAGATTTCTATGGTTCAACCACGTATGTGAGTTGCCATATACCATTTAATTCCATTTGCATCACTAAAATACTCATATTTTAATTGCATTATCGAATACCGAGACCTCTCAGTGTCCTATTGTGACCGTAATTGACAAGGGATCGGTCGAGCGACCTCTCTCCCCTCAGCAGGTCATAAAATTTGTTCCAGACAGCTCTCCAAGATGGCTGCCACGGAAATGGTCCACATTTCCTGTCTCTCTCTACCTTCAAGGCCATCCTTGTTTACAATTATATAACAATAAAGATCCGCTAGGCATGGTCCTAAGTAATTGAGTCATTTAATTAATTAACACCTAACTTTACAGTGTATTTGGGCTCAAATGGCTCCTATTAAACATTCATGGCAGGGGTGGAATTCTAATGATAGCATTGCCGTTCTAAGGTGATTACTTGTGGCTTTAAAGACGCGCATCATAATGAAACCCCATGGTTATCATCAGCAGCTGTCATTTACATATATATTTGGAACCACGTTCCTCGTCGACGATTATGATTCTACCTCTCGGGCAGACCATAAGTAAAAATGCTCACCGCGCCTCGCTGGGCGTCCATAGTGGCTATAATTCAATGCAAGCGTTGGCAATAGACAGAATCTATCCAAATCGCTGCGTAACACATACAGTATGCACAAAGGCGATACTTCTCGAAGATTAAGCCCATTTTCACCTCACGCGCAAGCTATACTAGTCTTTCCCGTGCTTCTCTTACGTAAATCACTGGATTCTACGTTAATGTGCACGCTATATGCGGCTAAACAATATTTCACATATATGACTCCATTATCAAGGTACCTGCGTTCTTCCTGTTATATTAGTTAAGCCAAAGCTTTACATAGCTCTTAACACAAATGTATAAATATACTGGCTTACTTTAATTTCAAATATTCATTCAAAATTTCACTGACACTGAGAAAAGCTCTCGTATTCGCGATATTCCACACTACATTCTTTACTGTTTACCAAATGACAGTATCTTAAATTAGACATGACACTATTTGAACATTACTTAGGCCAATTCTGCCCTTACTTTATGGTTGCCGACCCCAGTTATTATTATTATTATTATTTTAACGTTTTAGATCCATCACTATTTTTGACCTACATGGTCCTAAGCAAATCACCTTCCAAGTCATACTTTATTCAAGACGAGTGGTGAAAACTCGTTCAGTAAGTGACTATTACTTCTTTAACTTCAAAGTGATTAATCGTTACATGGTGAACTATGCCATTATAATGTTATTATTTGCATGTTTACTCACGTTTCCTTCTGGCTGGAAAGTACCAGTATCTCCGCCTGAGCTCTACCATGACGATTTGACTTAATCCATCATGATATCCAATACACAACACTGAGATTCACACTTTTTACACATGATGCACATATTACCACAAGTGGCCTTTACCACTGATAAACACTGAATATTAAACATTAAACACATTAACACTTTAAATTATTATTTCACAATTTATACACTTCATCTATCATTTCACATGTTGATCCTTATCTGGATTTCACCTACGCTTGACCTCAGAGATGCGATGACTTATGATAACCGCTGGTCTCCGTGAAATCTAGTAGCGTTTTTATAGATGTTCGATCCTAGTTCCCTGCACTCCCGTTTACCTCACTGTCCTGGATAGGTGGCAATAACTCCCACTCTCCCATCACTGGAGTGCTCCTAATGCTGATGTCATATAATTGACAATACCTTCCGGTATACGAACTGTTCCAAACATTATCAGTTCCTATTCGCTGTAGCGAATTTATATCTGTGTCAGATAATAAAGCAATATCTGCACTTTGTTACCTTATGCACTTCATTATCACTGATGAAGCTTACAATTTGCCTCCATTGTCTTCAACGGCGGTACGCTGATATTTTAATAATTGGCGTGCTTACTGCAGAGCGCTTGTAGACAAAGAACTAACTTCCAACTCGAGCGACCGTCTGACGTCTTCAACTGCTTTCCACTGAACCATAACAGACGTGTAACTGACCATAACTGACTTCGACTGACCAACAAGTGACTTCAACTGACCAACAAGTGACTTCAACTGACCATAACTGACGTGTAACTGACCAACAACTGACCCTCGGCGTAGGGTGCTCTTCCCTTATATTGGTTTCTTGCACAAAATAGTTCACGGGACACGTGAGAGCGACTCCCTTCTTGAAATACTCCGTCTTCAGCCGAAATAACAACTGCATCTTGTTTATCTAGGCGTGGAGGTTTTAAAAACACTCGCGTGCCGGCGATCGCTTCGGCCAATTAATTACAATTAATTGCCTTAGTTCAGCGCGTGGGACGCTACGGTGGGGATTTCCCGCTGGTTGGTTAAAGTATTCATGCTCTCGAGCGTGAGTTAGGTTGCAATGCGGTCATTTTGAGAAATAGGCGTAATTTTAGGTGAAAAACCACTTCTAAATTACTCCTCCGTGAATACATTCATCTATGTGTATGTTCCATTGCATTACAATGCTCCATTTCTCTGTAATTAATTAATTTCTTGTGGGCTTGGTCCCGCCAAAGCTTCGCTCGTTGTCGACCGGTGGATTCCCGGGTCATTAATTTTGAGCTGTCTGACCGCCCTAGACAGAAATAGTTCCGTAGGCGCCTGGGCTACTCCGCCTACTTTTAAAAGTCATTTGTCAGACTTCAATACTAGCCTCTCTCGACTTCGTATGCACTGAAAACGTACATTTCCTTGCATTTTGCTTACAATTTCTCCTTTCAATTGCTATGATTTGCACCTAAATAATCGTGAAATCACGCTAGACTATTATGTGTCAGTAGACCTCTCATTGCTCTGTGGGTTCCATATAATGGCTCCCCCTTAGAGACCACTGGTTCGACCTTAGGCATAACCATTTGCCTGGTCTTCTCTGATAAGGCCCTGAGTTCGATACCAGACTGCCGTGACCAGTTGGGCACAATATATAGATATATAGATACATATATACATAAATTATATATAAACTTTTGAACTGACGGTGGTTTTGGGGTCTGGGGGATGTGAAACGCGAAGATATGTCGAAATTTTCCGGAAGTCGAAACATGGTACCCATTGCAATAGTTAGCTTTCTAATGAAATCTACCTAAAATGCACTTAAAATTTTCAAGAATGACTGCAATAACTTACCTAAAAATTCGAAAAATGCACTATAAAATGGAGAAAATGATCTTATAATAATAAACTCACCAATATTTCAAAAATGACATCTTAAGCTCAACATTAAAAGTCAATCAAAATATTTCTAGCACTTAACAAAAGGTTTATGTTCACTTTAGTCTGAGTAGCGCTGCACTACAAATGTCATTCTGACATTGTCAAATGTAAATGATCTGCGGTTATCAGCCAACAAGTTTTATAACTCGAAAAGCTGCGTTCAACATCAACTGATGTGATCGGAGCGTACTTGAAGTGAGGAAGGTCGTTTGCTGCTAACTCTGAGAGACGTAACTCCCTCATATAAAGCTGTGACATGACCAAATTGGAAAATAAATGACCTTAAAAGGCCGATTTCTCTAAAATATGACCAATAAAATCTACCAAACTTAAAAATATGCTCTTAAAATGGAAAAATAACACACAAAAAAATGCAAACAGATGCAAAATAGAAATGACATATTTAAAGTTGGGGAGACCCGTCCAGAGTTGCTATGTATTTCAGCATTGTTTAAGACAGCTCAGTAAAAATATGACATGTCATCAACATCCGGGCCCTAGAACATTCGGATCCTAGTAATGATATTCAACAAGTTCGGATTGGATTCTAAAAACTATCCGCAAATTTACTCCACACAATATCCGCAGCTTATCTGCTCTCCGCACAGCCATGCAAACTATAACCACATGACGAAAAATGTTGCGGATATCCGCATCCACGCAGGACTTTACCTATAAACGAAACAACAACCTTGCCGACCTGCAGTATTGAAGGGAAGTTTGAAATCCACTCAGCCCTGCAAGAAATATAATATTCTAGATACGCAAGAAATGAAGCCACATTTAATGCCCTTCATAATGGCATGCCATCTGCTGTATATTTTGTATCTTCCTCATCGAGCAGATGTATGAGGACGTTAAATTTAAAATATTGGAAGTTAGGAGATGAGGTTCGATCGTGTTTGAAATGAGTTCAAGACAATACGGGCAGGAATATTTCACCAAGCCGTGGCGTGGCTGTGAATAGCGGGGAAGAGCTAGAATGAAGGAAATAATGACTTTTAAAAAGCTACGAAGAAGAAAATGGGAAAATGAAAAGAGGACGCAAAAGAAGGAAGTTTGATTAATGCTCTACGTAGCCTGGTAAAATTGAGGCTATGAATGGACGTCTTTTAAATTTCAATGGAGAACGCAAGATTGAGAGGACAGAATGAGGGGGGGGGGGGGGGGGGGGAGAGGAGGGGGAGAAATGGTGGAAGAAGTGAAGTAAAAAAGGAGCGATTGATCACCTATGGAGGCAGCACATGTCGTGTGCTATTGGAGGGAGATAGGTAGCGACAAGGAGGCAAGCAAAAAGAGTTTTATTTCGTCCAACAGGACTGGACATCCTTTGGAGATTCTTCCTCTAGGCTACAGTCAGTCGGGAGACAAGGCTATAAAGATGGATTACAAGAAAGCAGCAAGGGGCTTTTGTGACTTGAATGATTGATAATACCTAGAGTCTACCATTTTGAACATGTCGCACATTATTGCAAGCAAAGTTAGTACCGTTAATCTAATTCCTGATATTATCGATAGAAACAAGACCAATACAAGTGCATAAGAATGGGAATAAAAGACTTTCAGTCAGGGTGCGAATGATACATTTGACAAGGGAAAAGGGGAATGTCTTCTGGTTGGCTCTCAAGGAGTGCAACTTACAATTATTATTATTAAAAAACACTTATGTTATATATTCGTCAAATCAATACTAAAAACACTTAAATGACTATATTTTATAGACTATGTGTACATGTTTCGGAACACGTTGGTTTCTTCATCAGCACATAAAGAGAACTTATCCTAAGGAGTCTTAAACTTACAATACGTTTTAAGAGATAATTAAGAAAAAAACATTACTAATACTTCGAAAATATCTATGAACATTTTGTTTTACTAAATAATCCTTTGGAAATACATGTGAAATTTTGTATTACAGGCAGTTACAGGTGGTAATTTTTTTGAAAAAAATATCTATGATTTATTTTTTTGGTAAATGTTTCCCATCTGGTAAAATTATTGGTTATTATGTGCCCACTGAATATAAACAGTCTCTTCAAAATAACTTGCAAAGTTATCCTTAGGATAAGTTCTCTTAAAGTGCTGATGAAGAAACCAACGTGTTTCGAAACATGTACACATAGTCTATCAAATATAAACATTTAAGTGTTTTAGTATTGATTTGGTGAATATATAACAAAGTGTTTTTTAATTATTCTATCAATACGGATCTAAACAATTTGCTGTTATATTTTTGCTAAATATTATTATGTCTTTTTTAAACTTCGTTTAGCCCATCTGTGGAGCGCGATAGAACTTAGCTGATTTTGCTGATTTTTTTCTTCTCCCAAAATCTCTTTATCTGCGCACAGAAAATCTTCCTCCGTTCTTCAGTCCATGATTTTGTTGATTTTGGTATCCATTTTCTCATCAAAATGATGGTTATTGATTACCGTTTCGAGCCGGAGTCGTTCTTGTATAATTTCCTCTGTGATACCAATATCTTGAATATTCTATTTCATCAAGCCAATATTGTTCTTGGTCGGCCCCGTGGTATTGGGGTAGCGTGACTGTCTCTCACCCGGAGGCTCCGGGTTCGATTCCCGGCTACGTCAGGGATTTTAGAAACTGACGTGAGAGCTGGAACGGGATGCACTCAGCCTCGTGAGGACAATTGAGTAGCTGTCTGACAGTGAGGCAGCGCCCCGGTCACGAAAACCAAGATTAACGGCCGAGGGAATCCGATGGGCTGACCACGTGTCACCCCAATATCTGGAGGCCAAATGGCTGAGCAGCGGTCGCTTGGTTGGCCTAGGCCCTTCATGGGCTGTAGTGCCACGGGGTTATTTTTTATTAGCCTATTTTCAATTTTGAAAAAAAAAATAGGCTTATGAGATCACCTTTTGTTCGTGTGTGTGTGATTCATGTGAGTGTCCCCCCCTAATAAAATCTAAAGGGCTGGAGAGATTTCAATGAAACTCGGTAAGTTCATAGCTCTATTCCGGGCGACCCCGACCGTGTCCTTCAACTTTTGTTACATCTCACCAATCCAACATGGCGCATGTGCGAAATATTTCACCAGCATTCAATATCTCCGAAACTATTAACAATATCACCCTGGAATTTTGTATGGTGATAAAGAGAACTACTAGAAATTCACTAATGTGACTTTTGAAAACCTGGTAACTACAAAACCAACATGGCGGCCAAGCGAAGTTGCGACTTTTAAATGGACGTTTCTCGCGATTTAACCAACCAAACCAATGAAACTTGGCACAGTATATGTTAATATACATTGTAATGCACCGACATCTAACTTCGTTCAATTGTTTACATAACCTCAAAATGGCGGCTGTGCGAAATATTTCACAGGCATTCAATATCTCCGAAACTATTTATTTATTTATTTATTAATCAAAACACAAACTACAGCTATGCTAGCCCTTCACGCTTGTACAATTAACAACCAAATAACAATTAAAATAAAATATAAGATAAAATTTAACAATCATCAAACAAAACAAGTCCAGATCAAGAGCCGGTAGAATGTCCTTGCTCGTAGCCGTGTCGTCAGTGGTTGATTTATGATATCAACCTGAAATTTGGACGGTGATAAAGGGCACTGCTACAAGTTTATCTATGTAACCTTCAAAAACCTGTAAACTACGAAACGAACATGGCGGCCAAGTGAAGTTGACACATTCTAATACATTTTTCTCGTGATTTAATCATATGAGCGCATTGAAATGTGGTACAGTAAATGATTATACATATTGTCATTCACTGGCATCTAATTTAGTTCAATTGTTTACATAAACTGAAGATGGCGGCTGTGCGAAATTCTAAAATTAAGTTTTTATTCTTGTGTCGTAATCATGCGATCAAAGTGAAAGTTTGAATAATGAAGCTACGCAATAATTTTCCTTTAATGGTACATAACTCTATGGCCTATATATATATATCAATCCAAAATGGCGAGCATCCCAAATATTTTGACGTTTCTCAATATCTAAGAATCTTTTCCAGCAATCAAACTGATTTTTTATGTTCATAGAGGCTATGAACATAAGTTCACCTATATGACTTTCAGTAACCTGGTGAGCACAAATCCAACATGGCGGCGACGCGAAGTATAGTTATTTAAATGGACTTTTCTCGCGATTTAACCATCTGAGTGCAGTGAAACTTTGCATGTTAATGCTTATACAAATGTTAATCCACTGGTATCTAATTTATTTCAATTGTTTTCATAACCCCAAGATGGCAGCTGTGCGAAATTTTAAAATCTCGTTTTGTACTTCTTGTGTCCTAATCATGCGATTGAAGTCTGAAAACCACACGTACACAATAATCTTCATGTAATAGTACATACCGTAAATAAAAATCCAACCTGGCTACCATCTGCAATATTTTGTCGGTTCTCAGTATCAACGAATCTAACATAGCAATCAAACTGAAATTTTGTATGTTGATAGAGGCACTTAATGTGAGTAGGATATATGAAAATAGGCTGCATAGTTCTTCATGGAACTACTTGTATTGTTCTTGACTTTCATTGAGAGATCAAGGCTGAGAATCCTTTTGGTAATCATTATTATTATTATTGTTATTATTATTATTATTATTCGGCTTCATGACTAAGTTGATAGATTGCTGACTCTTGAACCAGGGATCCTGGGTTTGATTACCAGCTGGGTCATGTGGTTTTAACTTTGTATTGCTGCATCTGTATTTTATTATTCAATGCGGTTTTGTCCTATTTGAATTGATAGGTGAGGGAGTGGGGCATAATACATATACACATAGACAGACCTCTTAAATCCACTTAGGGGGGGGGGGGGGCGTGGTGGCTCAGCGGTCTAGCTGTATGCCTCTCACCAAGGCGGTTCGGGTTCGATTCCCGGTCAATGCATGTGAGATTTTCGAAGTGAAATGCCATGTCCTGTGGTTCGGATGCCACGTAAAAAGGAGGTCCCGTGGCTCATGATCTCAAGATTAACGGTCACGTTAAACTACAAGCTTCCTTCCTTTTTTAAATCCACTTAAGACCACCTCGTGGTGTAGCGGCTAGCATTCTTGCTGATGAAATCCCCTGTACCGCCCCAGGGAAGTAGCGCTCAGAGGTGGAATCGCATCCCCTTTAACCCGCTTTGCCGTGGCCGTAACCTTGCTATATCGATATGTAATATATTAGATGTGGGGGTGATGAAAGAGCAACTGGCAAGGCGCCATCTGGCAGAGGAGAAGGGCAAGTGCAAAACTGTAGCACAGTGACTAGCAAGCATTCTTGGCCGGGTAATCAGGTCTGAGGACTGGAACGTGGTACACTCAGCTTCGTGAGGCAGAACTGAGAAGTGGTGGCTTCAATTCCTACTTCAGCCATTCCAGAAGTGTTTTTTCGTGGTTTACCACCTTGTTGTTGTTGTTGTTGTTTGAGTCTTCAGTCATTTGACTGGTATGATGCATCCCTCCATGCCACCCTGTCCTGAGCTAATCGTTTCATCTCTACATAGCTACCCCACCCTACATCTGAGGCAATCTGTTTAACATATTCTAACCTTAATCTACCCCTACAGTTCTTGTCCTCGACCCTTCCTTCCATAACTAAGCTTGCTATTCCCGGGTGTCTTAGTATGTGTCCTACTAACCTATCTCTTCTCTTCATTAGCAGCAACCAGAAACATCTCTCCTCTCCCACTAGTCTTAATACCTCTTTGTTTGTAACCCTATCTACCCATCTGATCTCTCCTATAACAGCACATTTCAAATGCTACAATTCTCCTCTTTTCTGCTGCACCAATAGTCCAAGTTTCACTTCCATAGAGTGGCATGCTCCAGACAACGGCTTTCAAAAATGATTTCCTAATACCTAAATCTATATTCGATGTCAACAGATTCCTTTTCTGTAGAAATGCTTTCCTTCCCTGAGCTAACCTACTTTTTATATCCTCTTTGCTTCGTCCATCACTGGTTATGTTGCTTCCTAAGTAACAGAAGTCTCCTACTTCCTTTAGATTTTCACCTGCCAATTTGATGTCCATAGAGGTTTCTGATTTATTTCGACTGCATTCCAATATTTTTGTTTTACATTTATTAATTTTCATCATGAATTCTTTCCTCCACCTCTGCTCTAGGAAAATGCAGGGTTGGTACTTATGTTATGGCCACGGCTGTCTCATGCCATTTAATGCTAAATCTAATTACAAAATAAACGTACTACACGGCCATCACAAGGACATAGGTTACCAGACAGTTTCCCCAAACAGTAAAATAATTGTAGCAATCTGGTAACGCTTCATTTTTATACTGGTACAGGATGTCTTAATAGTGAATACAGTTTTTGATCTTATATTTACATATTTGAGGTACGTTTAAACCACGAACATAGGAAATAAATCAAAGCAATTAAATTAGGAAGTGATGCCACATAATCGCTCACAATTAGTTTTTGTTTTTGGAGGGGGGAAGTAATGCATTAACCCACATAGTGTCGGGCTCCTGAGTAGCAGACTACCGACTAAAACTCCCCCGTTACTGCTGAACACTAGCCTGGAACCGTTTATCACATTACTTCAGCCTAGAGCCATTTTATCTTTGCCGGTAGGGCACTCTTCCGTAGTGAATTATCTTCAGTGGCGATCCAGATCTGTCTTCTATGTTCGGAGGACACCTTCAACAAAACTTGCTACCAGCTTCCAATGTTCTTCATTTTGTAGCATCTCCGCAACAATATTGTCAGGAGATATCTCTACCGCAAATGTGCACTTGAAGACACTGTATATTTTGTATCCACCGTCCACAAGAGAAGAAGGTGTGAGTAGCATTATCTAGTTCATTAACACAGTAGATACAATCTGGTGAATCCATCTTCTTAAGACAAGAACAGAAGTTCCCATGCCCAGTCAAGAACTGAGTGAGATAATAACCAACCTCACCATGTTTCCTCTCTGTCCAAACCTGCAACTGGGGGGATAGTATTATTATTAATAATAATAATAATATATTTTTTACGAGGGAGTGTGGGATTCTTACCCACTAAAAACCACAACCCTTTTCCCACGATGCGTTCATCACCCCGGAACCGCTCTCGCATTTCGTCAGGATGATGTCGTGCTTACTTGGCCTTTCAGAATTCTTCTTTCTACATTTCTTCATAAGGACGTTCGTGCGCTTCCAGATCCCGCTTTTCCTGGCGAAGGACATCCTCCACATACACTGCTACATGATCCCATGATTGCTGGTTCCGTAACATCACAGAAATAATATTATCTGGTGTCAGTTCTCCCAATTCAGTTTCCACATATTATCTCTTTATAATCCAATGGCCGCACACGAAGAAGGTGTGAAGTACATCATCGATGTTGTCACAATATATGCATGTTGCACCACTCGCTCCGCCTACTCTATGCAGGAATATCCGGAAATATCCGTGTCCTGTTAGAAGGTGTGTGAGGTAATAATTGACTTCACCATGGACTCTTTCGACCCAGGTATCCAGGCGTGGTATCAGTCGCTTGGTCCATTTACCACGACGGTCACTTTCCCATAAGTAATAATAATAATCCCTGTACTGGGATCGTACTGTACTGACAGACCAGTCAGCTAATACTACTCATTAGCAATTTTTGATATTATTCCAGATTCCTGGATTTCTTCAGCCTTGCACTTGACAAGGATAAGGTTCTGTCATTTTCTTTGCATTTTACAGTTATTATTCACATCTGCACATTTTAATTTTTAAGTTGGTTGGTTGGTTCCTCAGTTTAGGGACTGCGACAACGCGGACATGTAGCCCCGTGTACTTTGGGTGTGTGTAGAATCTGTCTGATAACCTGAGTTAATTGTGATGACTGTATTAGTGAATTTTTAAGTTGTAGCTTCGTAAACATGAAAGATATAGCCTGCACTAGGACCTTTTAAACGATATCGCGGGATACAAAATGCTTATATGTATTCTGCTACAAAATAAGGTGCATTCGTAAATGAATTCCTTGTTGGAACACCTCCTGTTGTGACAACTCAAACGTACAACATTTGTAGTTTCCTATAACTCACAATACTGCACTATTTTGACAGTACATGAATAACATGTTAGCTGCACTGATTATATCTACGGAAACTCCAGGGGGTCCATGTGTACGGAGCTGTCAGTTTTTTTTGTCGTGTGGCCTCCTGAGAGACCGAGTGCAGGTCTTTCTAGTCGACGCCCGTGGGTGACCTGCGCGTCGGATGAGAGATGGATGAAGATGAATGAAACTGGGCAAGGATGTGGAAGGAAGCGGCCGTGGCCTATCAGAAGGTACCGTCCCAGCATTTGCCTGGTGTTGAAAATGGGTAACCACGGAAAACCATTTCAAGGACGGCCGACGGTGGGGCTTGAACCCACGCGTCTACCGAGTCAGCAGAGAGCTTGGCCCCATGACCTAACGCAGCGCTTTAGCCAGCGTAGCCACTGCTGTCGGTGGAGCTGTCAGTCAACTCATGACTATCCAACATTTCAGGGAAGGTTGCCTGCCCCCACTATTTTTCCAAACCCATTAGCGTGAGCTGACTGGACAGTTTGGGTTTAACCTAATTAGCGCAGTTCGACCATCCCGGAAATAGCTACCCTTTCAGACGGCTCGAAATGGTTTTCCGTGGTTTCCCATATTGAACTCCAGGCAGCTGCCGGAATGGTATCTTATAAAAGGCCATGTCTGCTTCCTTCCAACTCCTTACCCAGTTCTATTCATCTTCATTCATTTCATCACCCATTAACCCCTCTCACGAGTCAGGAAGGACATCCGGCCATACAATCGATCACTATATAGAAGGTCATGGCATCTCATCCCCGACCCCGTTGAAATGGGATTATTAAGGGGGTAGTTTGCCTGTTGGCCATCTCTTGATGAATGCAGTATGTTTGCATTTGTCTGTTTGACTAGAGTAAAATGTGGCTTTTCACCGCTGTCTCAGTCTCACTCATGGCTGTGATTATAGGGAACCTACTGAGGTATGAGTGGTGCTTAGTATGACATTCAGGGCACAGTCAGTGCCTGTGGATGCTGTGAAAGGTTCTACTCATAGGGTTAGTACTGCTGTTCTGACTCAGTGAGGAAAGCAATGACAAACTCCCTCACTCCTTATCGTGCCTAGTACGCCCCAATATAGCACTGCCTTGGGTTTTTGTGGGTATCTACCCACATAATCTAACGGCGGTACTTTTTGAGGATCCAACCAGACTTCGGGCTCACTACCTAACAGACAGACAAAGGGGTGGTCATGCACATATGGAAATAGCAGAATGAAATATAGAAGTTACATTAGGGTCCACCTCCTGGTGTAGCGGCTAGCATTCTTGGCTGTCATCCCGGCTCTGCCAAGAAATTTAATTCTGGTCTGATTGCTGGAACGGAGTACTCAGCCTCATGAGACTAAACTAAGAATAGGAGGGTATGATACCCACCTGATGAGTGTGATTTGGTACAACTAGGCGAAACCCCACAATAGACACAGCATAGACATACAAGATTTGTTGGAATATAATTAAAGGCTGTGGAAGCCAATATGTTATTATTATTATTATTATTATTATTATTATTATTTTACAACGTACTGCCAACTAAGGAGCGCGGTTGAACCTATTACACAAATGGATTTGAATTAGCTTTCTTCTCTTCCTAAAATCTCTTCATTCACTCACCATGGTTTTTCTTCCTTTCTGCCATCCATGCATCATCCGGGGGTTTACAACAAATTGATGTTTATACACCAACGTTCTGAAGCTAAGCTATTCCATAAAATTTCTTCTGTTAGGCTGATTTCTTGAAGGTCATTTTCAATTTCTATTGTCAAGTTATTCTTGTCTTTTAATGAAGAGGCAAGATTAAATATCCTTTTAGTAAGTCTTTCATTGTCCATTCTTTAAATATGTTCATAAAATTTTAATCGTTTTATTCCAATTGTTTTCATAACCACAAGATGGTGGCTGTGCGAAAGTTTGATATCTCGTTTTTATTTCTTGTGTCCTCAACATGCGATTGAAGTTTGAATAATACACCTACACAATAATCTTCATGTAATAGTACATAACACTAAGGCCTATATATATAAATCCAACATGGAGGCCATCCGAAATATTTAGACGGTTCTCAATATCTACGAATCTATTACAGCAATCAAACTGAAATTTTGTATGTTGATAGAGACAATTAACATCAGTAGGATATATGAAAATAGGCCGTATAGGTCTTCACGGAACTGCTTGTTCATTGTTGCCTTAGTAATCGAAATTCAATGTTTTTCAGTCGGTAAACACGATTGCACTCAATTTTAAAGTTTTTTTTCACGAATCCTGAAAAAAATTACATGAGATTAATAAATAGACTTGGATGACCAGTTTCGATCGTCAAGCGATCATCATTAGATCCATTACACTTAGGCTATTAAATCTATGTCTACAAGTATGGGTTATGATTTTTATAATATATACACTTACAGTACTTAGTTGCAGTAGTAATTTTATTGAACGTGTGCAAATGCGATGTGTAAGTTAAATGTGATTTTTGATGTGTAACATCTTTCCATTCGGTATCTGTATATTTTTTGTGGGGGTGATTTTGAAAAATGAAACGGAAATGGATGGGACGGAAACAATGAAACGGAAATGGATGGGACGGAAACAATGAAACGGAAATGGATGGGACGGAAACAATGAGTGCACGCGATGGCGGAGATTGATACCACGACGTACTATCGGCCATGCGGCTATGTGGAATGTATATCGCATACGGTTTACTTCAAGGGTTGGAGGCCCCATTACAGATATTCTTCCTACAATAAATCATCTTCATGCTGTCGTTGTTTGGTGTGAAATTATTCATTATGTCATATTTGCTGAAAACCTGTCAGGATTTGGTACTGCAGTTTTACAAGTAGTTATTTCAATGACCAACAGAGTTCACTGTTAACAAGGGAAACATGTCACATGTTACACATCATATGCGATTACTGTAAGGCTCGTAATATTTTATTTTTCTAATAGTGTCTCCTACTTTCTCGGAATGTTGGTATAACTCGTGAGACCTCCTTGCCATCCATACTCGCTCTATGTACACTAGGCCTACATGAGAATTTCCCTGGGATTTTTCATTTCTTTTGTCTTTAGTTAGTGATTTACCTCCAATGATTAGGGCTTCTGATGCGTATAATGCTTCAGGTTGAATTACCGTGCTAAAGTGTTTAAATTTTGCGTTAAGAGTTAATGATCTTTTGTTGTATCTGTTCCAAGTGATTCTACAGGTTTTTTGTAATTTAGAGATTCTCTCTTTGTTTCACGATTTAGCCGGTCCCGTGGTGTAAGGTTAGGGTGCCTGCCTCTCATCCGGAGGCCCCGGGTTCGATTCCCGGCTCCGTCAGGGATTTGAGAAACTGACGTGAGGGCTGGAACGGGGTGCACTCAGCCTCGTGAGGACAATTGGGTAGCTGTCTGACAGTGAGGCAACGCCCCGATCACGAAAACCAAGATTAACGGCCGAGGGGACCCGATGCGCTGATCACGCCTCTCCCCAATATCTGCAAGCCAAACGGCTGGGCAGCGGTCGCTTGGTTGGCCTAGACCCTTCATGGGCTGTATTGCCAGGGTTGTTTTTTTTCCTTCACGATTTTATCCAGATGGTTGTATTATTTCCCATAAGTATTTGAAATTATTTACCTGAGGGATTTTTCCTAACCGAGTAATCAGAGGTTGCTTGTCTAAGTATCGAGGAGATTCTTCCAAGTATTGGGTTTTCTCGTATGAAATTTGAAGCCAAGTTTTATTATTATTATTATTATTATTTCTACATTCATTTCACCACATAAGTGGGACATATCAACATATCGTCGGCTTGTTCGCAAGACGGTATGGCTAATTCTCTTAAGGTGGCACATTGAGAAACGAGCGAACAATGGAACAGGTCTCCAAGATCTGAGGTTGCCTTCTGCATGGTGATATGTAGACCAGGATGTATTCCCAATATTTGTAGATTGCGAGCCAATGATTTGGGGATGATGCCGGTAGAAGAAATGACTATGGGCAGAACCACTACACTTTGCTGTCTCCATATTTGCCGTATTTCCTCAGCCAAGGGCAGATATTTGGTGATCTCATCACAGCAGGTTTGTTGCAGATTATGGGAATTGGGCACTGCAATATGAATTAGGAAGGTTCTCTTCTGCACCTTGTCCACAAGAACGATATCTGGCCGGTTTGCTGGTATGGTTTTATCTGTAATAACTGATCGGTCCCATAACAACTTGTGACTACTATTTTCCAAAACGGCGTCAGGACCATACTGATAGTAAGGCAAAGTATTTTCAGATAATAAGTGCTTTTGAGCAAGGTGTAGGTGCATTATTTTGGCCACTTGGTTGTGCCTTTTCATGTAATCAGTACAGGAGATTGCTTGGCAGCCTCCTGTGATATGTTGAATTGTTTCCGGTTCTAGTTGGCATCTTCTGCATTTATCTTCCTGAATATTTGCCTTAACAATATATTTAAGATAATTTCTGGTAGCCACAACTTGATCCTGGATTATTATTATTATTAATATTATTATTATTATTATTTTAGTCCAGAATACAGGGTGTTTCTAAATTCTCATTACAGACTTTGAGGATTATAGTGGGGACCAAGAGGGTTAAGGTTAGCAGAGGAACTTGTGTCCGGAAACGTACCGTATTCTCGCTACCCGCAAGAAAACACCCCAGTCCACGTTGAAATCTCCCGCATTTTTGACGCCACTGACTAGAGTACGTACGTTTTTGAGCGATCACCTGACGTCCCATATCCCCTACAGATTGTAACCCCTACCTTCTTCCACGAAATATCACGGATGCCGCGTACTGTACCCAATCGTCATCATATGGAACATGTGTTCGTATCCCAGGTAACTCACGGTCTTTCGAGGTATGGGGCGTTCAACCCACTATACGATCACATATTCAGGATTTGAGTCTGTCAGGTGACTACTCTACTTGAAAGAAACAACATATTCCTAAGTATAACATTTAATGATAGTAATTCATGGCAATACAACATAAAACACAAAAAAATACTTTACATTTATTTCCCACAATAAAAATCAAAATTATCGGTGAGTCTCTTCTCCTCAAAATTAGTGCTTCACCGCACTCAAGTCTATCCAAAACATCCTATTATTGATACCCTTCGACATTTGCGAGTGTCCATATTGTTCTTCACGTGGCACAATTTAACACAAATTGGAATATCACAACAAAATAAACACAAATTATATTTAAATGACATTAAATCTGCAATTATTAAACATTTATCCGTTTTGCACGGGACATTTACTTTAAATAACATTAATTCATTAGCTTATGCCTTGTTTAATAAGTGTTGTCTCGTGCGAATCGTATTCTTTTCCCATCAGTTTCAAACGCTGAAGTGGTACACTTTCCCCTCCAAAATACACACACATATATATATATATATATATATATATATATATATATATATATATATATATATATATTTATAGCTTCACCATACAACGATTTTCTGGGTATGATCAAAACATTATCGTTACAAACGTGTCATTTCATTCAAATTACGCTACCCGTATGAATAAATTAGTGTGAACTGGGCAAATACACTTTACAAAAATGCCTCTATTTATTTGGTGCAGTTAATTCCTCCTCAGAGAATAACTGGGCCAAATGTTATCCGATTACAACATTCCAACATTGCATGTGTATGGAAATAGTGCATTTAATTCAATTGATATCATCACATCAAGCATATCTTAATTACTTTTCGAAATATCGAGATTCTTCAGTGTCCCACTACAATTTTAAAATAAAAGGATCAGGTCTATTGACTTTCTTTCCGTGCGAACAATGAATTAGTCATGGCTGGCCTCGGCAAGATGGCCGCCGGGTTAGTGGACTACCTGCCACCCCGTCTGACTTCCCGCAGGGTCAAGTTCATTCACTGGTGCAGCTGTGCTGGAGGTACCCTGAATGGGTCGTGTCCTTACGAATTGAGTCAATCTAATTATTTAATACCTACATTTAGAGTGTAATGGGCTCATCTCGGCTCCTAATTAATATTCATGGCAAGGGATGGATCACGAAATAGCTTTGCCGTTCTGTGGTCGGCATCAGTGGCTTTTGCTTGCGTCTCAAGTGAGTTTCACAGGTCTCTCACTGGACGGCATGCATATAACAAGAGGAAATCGACGTTTCCTATACGAAGAACCATTAGTCTTACCTCTACGGGCAGATCAATTAATATATGGGCTTACCTAGGGTCTCTAACAGTTATCCCTGGTGGCGAAAACTCTGTGAACAGTGGATACAGACATACCCTGTCCCAACTCTGTTGCGAATAACACATGTATGCTCTAAGGAAATACTCTATCGTAGATTCGAAGATTGGCCGACTAGATTCGCCAACGCGCAAGCTATTTTCGGATGATCTCCGCAACTTATTGACGTAAATCTCTTTATTCTACGTTACATGCTCGCTGATCGCGGCTCAAACAATATTTCTTACAGATGACTCAATTCTTAAAGCACTCACGTCCTCTATGCAATTACTCATAAGCCAAAGTTCTACGTAGCTCCAAAACAAGTATAAATTTACTGGCTTACATTAACTATCTTAATGGCTCTCAAATACAACCCTGTAGAATATACCATAATAAACATTTATTCAACATTTCACTGACACTGAAAAGCTCTCTTTATCTCGATATTTATGTTTCTTTCTTACTGTTTACAATAACACAGTATTCTTACGCTAGATATGACACACTTTGCACGTACTATAGGCCTGACTTGCCGATTATTTATTCATTATTGTTACCGACCCCAGATTATTATTATTTAACGTTACCGTTACTTTCATCAGTGTCTTACGCCTAAATGGCAGTAAACAAATCATCCTCCAAGCCATATTTTACCAAAATACGAGGGATGTGATCTCGTACATAAATTACTGTTAATTCTTAATCTTTGAGTGATGCTTCGTTGTATGGTGAGCTATTAAATCATATCAACATGTTAAATTTGTACTCACTTTCATTCTAGCTGGGTTGGTCCAGCATGCCAGCCACTCGCCCGCCATGATGCTTATTTTAAGCCATCATGATTTTATTCACACGACACATTGTATAAACTTTACACATGGTAATTATATTTTTCACTACTGGCATTTTTCACTTTGATACAATACACATTCTTTTACCATATAAACATAAACACTTTTAAAAATCACTGTAATATAACTTAATACAAAATTCTCGCACTATTTTCACACATGGATCCTTGATTGGATTCCCACTATCGCCTGACATCAGAGATGCGATGCAGCTAATTGCGTGATCCGGCATCGTGTTACCTCACGGGTTGAGTCAAGACGAACTGACTTCCCTGCTCCAGCTTCTCCTATATAAAGCTTCCTTATGAAAAGTAGTTAACTGGATTTCCAGGAACGACTCTCTTCTTGATATAATACATTTTCAGACAAAGTAAAGTATGATCCTTGTTTGTCTATGCGTGGAGGTCCCAAAATCTCTCGCGTGCAGGCAATCGCTTCGGCCAATTAATTATTATTAATTGCTTTCTTCCACGGCGTCATGACGCTACTCCGGTAATTCCCCTCGGCTCCTCTACAAATCCTTACTCTGTAGCGAATGATGTCTGTGCAGAGGTTCCTTTATAGATGCAGGCTTTAATTTAGGCGAGAGAACACTCCTAAATTATCTTTCCTAGAATACATGCATCTGGGTGTAAGTTTCATCTCAATTCATTGCTCCATTTGGCAGTAATTAATTAATTTCTGTGGACGACCGCCCCCACTCCCCTGTTTCGCCTTGTTGAAGGGGGATTTTCTCGGTTGTTAATCACGCCCTTCAGCTTCCAGCCACGCCGAAAGTAGGACGTAGGCGCCATGTATACGTTTCCCACATTCAACTCCGCTTTGTCAAAATGTCAAGCTGACTCGCCTTCTTGCGCTCTAGCATCTAAAACGTACATAGGCTTTTATTTTCTGCAATAATCCACCTTAAAAGCTATAATATTCCCGTTCTGGCCGTGAAATCCTGCTATTATAATTATATGCAGATATAACTCATTGTTCTTCGGGTTCACTGTGGCTGTTCCCCCTCAGAGATCAATGATTCGATTCTGTGCAATGGGCCTGGTCTTCTTTGATAAATACCCCAGTTTGATGCCAGTCAGCCGTGTCTAATTGGGCACAGTACTTGGTATTCTTTGAAGACATACTGCTAGAGTTCTTAGACGATGTGCCACTGCATGTGCGTCAATACATGGTGTTTCAGCCCGATGGAGCACCACCTCATTTTTCACTGCGGTCCGAGATCATCTGCACCACAGATTTTGACAACAGGGGATAGGTCGTGGTGGCCCAATTGCTTGACCTGCACGTTCACCCGACTTGACACCGCTAGACTACTACCTGTGGGGTCACATGAAAACCTTGACTTACGACACCCCTGTGGAATCCGAGAAAGACCTACCGGCGTGGGTTATGGCTGCGGCGGATGTTGAAGGATCAGGGATTGGTGATCATGTGTACCAGAACATGGTACGGAGGTACCGTGTCTTTGTTGACGTAGGTGGTCGTCACATCGAGCCCCACCTATAATTGGACCCAGACGACTAGCAGCAGGAGTCGGACAGAGTGCCAAAAATGCGGGAGATTTGAACGTATGCTGTCGTGTTTTCTTGCGGGTAGCGGGAAGACGGTTCATTTCCGAACACAAGTTCCTGTGCTAAACTTAACCGTCTTGGTCCCCACTACAAGTCCTCAAAGTCTGTAATGGGAATTTACGAACACCCTGTATATCGGTCTATCGTATGGGGAATATAGGCTATATTCAAGTTCCAATTTATCTGAAGTGAGATATGAGAATATTATTATAATCCTGCGTACGTCTTCAACAGCGGTAATGAGGGTTGTTTCCAAACCGAGTATTTGTCTCAGTATCGAGGATATCCTTCAATATTTTGGGTTTTCTCATGTGAAATTTGAAGTCCAGTTTTTTTTCTTCCATGTGAATTGACCACTTAGGATCACGCAATAACTTTATTTCCTTTTCTTATCCTTTGCCTGGAGTTTCCTCTGTCTCCAATATTCCTTCATGAGGTCACTGGCATGTTTCCTTCGATCTTCTGTCCAAGTTCGTCCATTTCTTTTAGGTTTTCCTTCATCTTGAAACCCTTCCAGATTTTTGACTTTACTCTTAAAATCACTTATTTCTAGCATCTGAGACTCTGTGATATTTGAAGTCCAGTTTTATTATTGTTATTATCATTATTATTATTTAAAGGGTAGTGGTGTGCATTCCATAATCTCTCCTACCCAAATCCCAACCTCAGCTGCCCGTGGTACAGTAACCTGATTTTACAGACGAGTCATGGCGGTATAACCATTCCATCCTTGTACTGGGGAAATACAGTATCATGCAGTGGGTCCAGATGCTGAAAGGTGGCAGCCCTACCACTGGACTTACCTCCTTCTTGCCAGAAAATAGTTGGAGGGACATTTCAAGTCTCACAAATATAGAAACCAGACGGATCAAATGTAAGACGACCCAACAGAAATGCTGAATGGTCTTAACAGCAGATTTATATTGAAATACAGCCCTGAATACCAAAGAAATTGGCTAAGACACCTCAACAGGATGGACAGAAGCAGGATCCCTAAAGCAGTCATCAACTACTGCCCCGGTGGGAAGAGATCTCTAGGTCACCCCAGGAAAAGATGGCGTGAAAATTCAAATCTTTTGTGTAGACCGTAACAGTTCTTCTAGGACTAACACATGAAAGGATGATGATGATGAATTACAGAATATATCGGTTTATCGTATGGGGTGTATATCTTTAGTCCCAACTCCTCCGAAGTGAGATATGAGAATATTATATAATCCTGCCTACGTCTTCAACAGCGGTAATAGGAAAATATTCTATATCTGTTCCGCGTGAAATCCCCTGAGAGGAGAGAGGAATTGGAAAGTGCTACATAGACTTTATATCGGCTCCTATATTCCTCTTTCAGCTGGCGCTAAGCCTAAAGCTATTGCCGTACTTCAAGAGACGTGGGTGGAAAGCAATGCTTATATAGATTCTGATATATTATGGAAATATTGTCTCAAATTTGTTGCATGCATACCGTACTTAATTGAAACAGCCTTTTAACAAAGGGCCCAATGACAAGAAGTTAAAACTTACAGGAGAGCGAAAAAAACCTTTTTTTTTCTCCTCTCTACTATGTAATTACTTATCAATTTAATTTTTCTCTAAATTGTTGTACTCGAGGGGTTTAATGTTTCAGATGTGTAACCTTTCATTATATTTTAGTAAATACAGAGATTTTTAACGTGAAAATCGGCGGCTTCGGTGGCGTAGTTGGTAGGATACTGAGCTTCTATGCCCAAGGTCACGGGTTCAAACCCGGCCGAAGTCGTCGGATTTTTAAATCCCTCAGTATGCCTTCCTTTGGAGGTGAAGTAAAGCCGGCGGTCCCATACCATAGATTTAATGCATGTAAACGAACCTTCCACTAACTACACTTGTGAGACGCCAAAATTTGTGGGTTAAATTTGACAACGCGATATTAGTTCCAACGTTCGTCCCCAGGTACGGGCTGCGATGTCATCTAGTAGCCAAGTCCACAGCTAGGTGTCGTGGACGGTAGTATTTTGTAGCAAAAGTAGGAACTACTTGAAAATTGATCGTCTGCAGTCCTTACCTGAATCAGAAATAACACACACTAATACACCCATTACAATTAACACCGGTTAACAGACAAATTTTACACACACCCAAAGTACACGGGGCTACATGACCGCGTTATTACAGCCCCTAAACTAAGGAACCAACCAAACAACCAACCAACGTAAAAATCATGGAGTTGAGCCCTTTCAAAACTGACTAAACTGAAATATAGGTATGGTTTTGGTAAGTGTTACAATATTATTAAATAAGAATACTTATAAATTAGTTCAAAACATTCAACAACCTGATTTTGTCAATGAATTAAATTCAATGTCACACTTCCAATGTCGGTTGTTCAATGGGTGGCTTCGGTGGCGTAGGTGGTAGCATGCTGAGCTTCTATGCCCAAGAACACGGGTTCAAACCCGGCCAAAGTCGTCGGATTTTTTAAGAGCGTTACAAATCCCTCAGTACGCCTTCCTTCGGAGGAGAAGTAAATCCGGCGGTCCCATGTCATAGTTTTATGGCATGAAAAAGAACCTTCCACTAACTATACTTGTGTGAAGCCATTTGTAGGTTAGGTTTGATTAATGCCCTTAAGTTCCAACGTTCGTCACCGGGCGCTGGTTGCGATGGCATATAGTAGTAGCGAAGTCCACAGCCAGGTGTCGTGGACGGTAGCATTTTGTAGCTAAAGTAGGATCTACTTGAAATTATCGTCTGCAGTCCCTACTTCAATTACAACACACTAATGCAGTCATCACAATGAACACCAGTTATCAGACAGATTCTACACACAGCCAAAAGTACACGGGGCTACATGACCGCGTTGTTGCGGCCTCTAAACTAAGGAACCAACCAACCATAGCATGAAATTGTTCAATGGGCTAACCCATGAGACTTCGCACTCCATTAGGCCAGGCTAACATTTCTTCATAGAAGCCTTTGTACTCTTCTGGGATATATCATATAAGTCACTTCAAATCTTCAATCTATTTGCAATTTAGTTTAGTTTAGTTTAGAAACGTCTCAACTCCAGGAATTGAACCGTTTCAAGAATGAACGCTATTAAGAGTCCCCTTAATTCTCCAGTACAATATTGTGGAGTTGAGTCCATTTCATAGTGAATACATGGATCTATCATGTAGGAACATACATAGGCCTCCGTAACAACTCATTTTTTGAAGATAAAAGATGTAATTGAGCGCTTTTCTTAAATGACTGATATAATTATGTAGTGACATGTATAGATTTCAAGTGTAAATTATCATTTATATATCATTTATACATTTACGAGGCACGTCCAGAAAGTAAGTTCCGTTTGGTAATAAAATTAAATTGTGTACAGATACAGAAAAATTATTTATTGCACAACATTCTACACCTCTTAAACTACTTTTCCGCATAACTGCCGAACTTTTGCAGGCATTTGTTATAGCGTGGCACAAGTTTTTGGATACCTTCTTCATAGAAGTTTGCCGCCTGTGTCTTCAACCAGTTGGAAATATCTTCTTTCAGCTCGTCGTCATTGTTGAAGTGTTGACCGCCAAGGAAAGACTTGAGATGTGTGAACAGATGAAAGTCGCTAGGAGCGAGGTCAGAGATGTACGGAGGGTGGTCAAACACGTCCCAGCCAAATCCCTGTAGGAGGTTTTTCGTCACATTTGCAGTGTGTGGTCGAGCGTTGTCGTGAAGAAAAACAACACCTTTTGACAGCAACCCTCGGCGCTTATTCTGTATTGCGCGGCGCAATTTCCTAAGTGTCTCGCAGTAAGCATCTGCGTTGATTGTTTGACCACGCGGTAAGAAATCAATGAGGAAGATGCCTTTCCAGTCCGAGAACACTGTGCACATCATTTTCCGAGGTGTCAAGATTTGTTTCGGCTTAACCTTTGCTGGGAATGAAGTGTGCCTCCATTCCATTGATTGCCGCTTACTTTCAGGGGTGTCGTAAGAAATCCAAGTTTCATCTCCTGTGACTATCTGTGTCAGAAATTCTTCGCCGCCTTCATTGTAACGGGTCAAAAACTGTTTGTTTTGTGTTGCTCCGTAAGAATCTTTGGTACCCAATGTCGGCAAAGTTTACGAAAGTTCAGTTTTTCGGTATTAATTTCATGAATTAGTAATCGTGAGATTTGGGAAAATTCCATAGTGAGAGCACTAATTGTAAACCTGCGGTTTTCCCGGATCTTGTCATCAATCGCGTGAACCAGTTCTTCTGTAACCAAAGATGGACGCCCACTTCGTTCTTCATCGTGCACTTCACTACGTCCTTCATTGAACTGTCGGACCCATCTTCTCACCATTGAATCACTCATCGCATTTTGTCCATACACTTCGCAAATTTGCCGATAAATTTCAATTGGTTTCATTTTCCTAGCATTCAGAAAACGAATCACAGATCTGATTTCACAAGCGGCGGGATTTTCAATCAACACCGACATTGTACGAGTAAACATGCACAACAACGCGTACGTGACTGACAGCGCTCTCCAAATGGCGCACGTTTCTTCTCCTTGATACAGAGCGTCTACCGCGCATATGCGGAACTGCGCTCCAGCGGAACGTACAACTAGTTGAAGACACAGGCGGCACACGTCTATGATGAAGGTATACAAAAACTCGTGCCACGCTACGACAAATGCCTGCAACATTTCAGCAGTTGTGTGGAAAAGTAGTTTAAGGGTTGTAGAATTTTGTGCAATAAATAACTTTTCTGTATCTGTACACAATTTAATGTTATTACCAAACGGAACTTACTTTCTGGACGTACCTCGTATTTATTTATTTCAGGCTTCTTAGTAAAAAAAAAAAGATTGCTTTGAAACCATTTTTCAGTGTTGCCGTATTGACAATTAATGTTGTAGCTTTTAGTCGGTTAACACAAAATAATTACAACTAGCATTACCCGTCGCGGCTTCGCCCGCGAATATTCTAGTTGTTAAGAGAACACTTAGCAAAATCTCAATCATGAATGCCATGACTGATTTATCCTTGGTATGAATAATCACACTTTATCAATTCAGCTACTGGTGCAGTGGTTAGGGGTTTGTCATTCCTTCATAGGTATATCAGAGCGAAGTTAGTTTTCTGGGAATATCACAGACACTGTTAATGTAAGGGCCTTTAAATGTGGTTTTCCGAGACCCTTTATAGTCGGGTGAAAAAGACCTTTCGTACCACACTCACACGTGAAAATTGCGTGAAATAATTCTACGATGCCCCTTGACCCCCTTAAGCGCTTTTAAACTGTATGTATTTATGAATTTTACAGCTTAATTTGGTTCCGTGATAACCTTATAACCGTCTGGAAACTTTCACAGCAATTGGAATTGCATTGGGTTTTTCAGAAATAGATGGACCTGTGAGATTCTGTTACCATGGTTACCGTGTTGCATTCTTTCATTATTTCATTGTAAATATACATATTTTAAGATATTTATTTAATTGTGAGGCATTTAAAGAGTAAGTGAGTGCGTTTCGCTTACGCATTGGGTTATGCTGAACCTATAGGTGCCCCATATGTGTAGGTTGGTGTTAATGGGACCGTCTTTTCGGTACAAAACTGGAATGGGACCTTAGCAGAATAATATAGGGAGGGATTACTGGAATATGTGAAAAATAACCTGAAATAAATTCCTTGTGTTTTACTGCACGCTCTGCTGAGGCTGCATATCCAGTCTCTTGTCTATTTGATGATATACGACACACGAATCGTTAAGCATCCTATGTTCCTCTGAGAACTCCAGTCCCTTTGAAAAGTCCCCGTACGCACCGCGGATCCCAAGGAAATGTTCTTTTTATTACAGCTCATGTTTTATACAACAGGTGTGATGTTGCAAGCTTCAGTGAATATAATGAGAGTCTCCGGCCTTGTGAAGGACGTGGGGTAGAAGTCATCCACAGGGAACTTCAGGTTGTCATTTTATGTTCAAGTGTCATAATCCGACTCGGCATCAATTGGCCACAATCTTTTAAAACTCTATATTTTATTAACAAACAATAAGAAATACAGGGCACTGAGAATGATTTTGCTTTTGTACTTGTTTTCGGTAATAATAATAATAATAATAATAATAATAATAATAATAATAATAATAATAATAATAATGGGTCCCAGGAATCAACATGGGAGGAGTCCTTACGGCTCTGGGCTAATGGGAGTGAAATGCGTTGTTGCATGTCAGCTGCGACTTAAACATATTGGATTCAGCAAGAGAATCCAACTTAGCCTCTTTCACTCCAACTCCAGCATGTAACCTACAAGAGGTGCCCCCTGTTAAGCCGAGCAACCCAGTGGAAGGTTGGGTAACCAATCCCAGCGGGAAGCTGGGTCGGCGAGCCGATCAGTGCTGGGGACTCCAAGGCTCACAACCTTGGCAGTACATTGGTCAGTGTGCAATATCACTGGCCCCCTATCTACAGTTTTTTCAACTGTGAAAAGCATGGATGAAACGTCTGCTGAAGCAACTACCCCAGGTGGTAACCAATCCACCGTCGTCTTGCACGACGCATGCAGGCCTTCGGACTCTGGGGAGCCTGCAACGACATGCTTGGAGGTATCGGAGACTCCTACAAACAAGATCAGACACAAACGACGCAACTTCTTCGCAACATTCAACATGAACTCCCTTATGAAGGTCGGTAAATTGAAACAACTGATTGACACCCTACAACATCATCAAATCCTGATCGCAGCAATTCAGGAAACAAGGTTTGTTGATGCATAAACTTTTGACTCCCAGGGGTATAGAATCTTCAAAGATAAAGTCGGAAAACGTGTAGTAAAATCCATCCCCCACCTTGGCACAGGATTTGTGGTCAGTAAGAAGATTTTAGAGTCCATCACCAACTTCACGTCCCCCAACAGTCGAGTCTCGATCCTTTCGTTTCGGAGCACAAATAAAATCTACACCATGGTGAACGTACATGCCCCAATTAATCAAGCTAACAGAATCGATCCACAAGGGACGGAAATATTCTGGGAAGAGCTTGAAGATATTCTATCCAAGATTCCCAAGGAACACATCATCGTCCTTCTTGGGGTCTTCAATGCTCAGCTCGGTAAGGAAAAGAAATTCAAGAATATTATCGGAGAATACCCGGCCCACAGAAGAACAAACCGCAATGGAGAAAGGTTAGTGGAGTTGTGCAAGGCGTTCAACCTAGTGATGAAGTCAACCACTTTCAAACGACTTCCTGCAAAACAGAAAACATGGACATCCCCAAATCCCCATCTCGGCGAATTCCAAATTGTCCACGTTGCTATTTCTCGTAAATCTCGTAGAGAAATCCAGAATGTAAAAGTCTTAAGAAGCGCGAATCTTGACTCTGATCACTATCTTTCAAAGATAAAATTAAAACTTCTTCCAAGATCCACCAAGAGATTTCAGGGAAGAAAGATCAACAGGTTTGATGTGGAAAAACTGAAAACACAAAGCGAATTCAGTCAGAAACTCGAAACACTTGAGCCACAGAATTGGGAACAACTCAAAGAAGCAATTCTTGAAACGGCACAGGAAACCATCCCACTGACAAAGTTGAGGCGGCATCCTTGGTGGACTAATGAATGTGACGATTCCATTCACCAAAGGCGGCTTGCCTGGTTGCGATGGAACAAACAGAAGAATGAAGAAAACAGAGAGAGATTCCTGGTCGTGAGAAAGCAGGCTGATAAAACCATACGCGGGATAAAACGAGCATTCCAAAAAAATCAGTTGGCACAGATAGACCAAGATTTAAAAAAGAACAACACCCGTGATTTCTATAAAACCTTCAAGCAAAATCTCAGTAAATACACACCACCCAGTCTTCACTTTAGGAATCTCGATGGGAAAGTTGCTTACAATGACAAAGACAACTGCCAGATCCTGGCGAAATACTTTGAGTCCCTTCTCAATTGTGAGGCTCCAACATCGAAATTTTCCTTTCACAGTAATGTGCTCGTCAATCCAGACTCAAGTCCACCAACTAGGGAAGAAATCAAGCAGATCATTCACTCACTTAAGAACAATAAAGCACCAGGTGAGGATTCAATAGTTGCCGAACTCTGGAAATACGCATGTGAAAAACCAGTCGACAAGCTAACGGATATCATCCGGGAGATTTGGGAAACAGAGAAACTGCCCAGTGATTGGACATCGGCCCTAATTCATCCCCTGCACAAGAAAGGTGATAAAGCGGACGTAAACAACTATCGTGGCATATCACTCCTCTCGATAACATACAAGATTCTCGCGAAAGCGCTTCAAACGAGAGCGGAAGCACAGCTCGATCAACACCTGGGCGAATACCAAGGTGGATTTCGAAAGGGGCGCTCTTGTGTTGAGCAAATCATGAATCTAAAATCAATTCTATCGTACATGAATCTGAGAAGTAAGAAATTTGTTGTGACTTTTGTTGATTTCAAGAAGGCTTACGACTCGCTGGATCGAAGTACCCTGATCCAGGTTTTAAGAGAATTTGGTTTAGATAATAAGACAAGAGCAATCATTCACCAATCCCTATTGGATACGGCTTCCAAAGTGAAATTCAGGGGAGAGATTTCTGAATCCTTCGCAATACGGACAGGGGTGAGACAGGGAGATGGGCTCTCGCCTCTTTTATTCAACTGTGTTCTTGAGAAAGTTATTCGAGAATGGCGTAAAGAATTGTGTAAGGATGGTATAGAGAATGGGGTCAGACTAGGTTGTAAGAACAAAAACCTGACAATCGACTGTTTAGCTTTCGCAGATGATGTTGCAATTTTCTCTAATTCTCATGACACAGCCACACAACAAATCAATCAATTACAGGTGCAAGCAGCAAAGGCAGGTCTTCAGATTTCGTTTGAGAAAACGCAGTTTATAACGAACATCAAGTCGGAACCCAGAGAACTTACGGTGAATGGAGGACAAATAAAACAGGTAGAGAAATTCAAATACCTGGGTGAATGGATTGAGCCCAACATTCGTGAAAAGGAAGCCTTCGTGGCACGGATTAACAAAATGGAAATGGCTTACCATTTAACCAAATACATTTACAAATCACGATCAATGTCCTTCAAGGCCAAACTGAGGCACTTCGTTACCGTTATTCGCCCGGAGGCGTTATATGCATCAGAATGCCTGGCGACGAATAAGAAAGGCCTGGCAGAACAACTCGAAGCCAAAGAGAGGAAGATTCTGAGAAAGATCTTGGGCCCGGTCAAGGAACGAGGAGAGTATAGAAGACGACACAACGATGAACTCTATCTACACGTGGAGAAAATAACGGACACCATTCGCAAAAGAAGACTCTCCTTTTATGGCCATTTAACACGAATGAACTCCGGAGATTGTCCAATCGAATCTGTGCCTACTTTGTGGGAAAGAAAACCAAAGGGATCTGGTTTACAGAGGTGGAAAAAGACCTACAAGAACTGGGGATATCACATGAGGACATCTTGGAACGTGACTCTTTGAAGAAGAAACTTGGGGAGATACGGAGTTTTCAGCCAAAACCTATAGTGAAAACTGGCAAGAAGTGGACCGAAGAACGAAGGGAAGCTCACCGAAGAAGAATGCGCGAATACTGGGCCAATGTGAAAGAACGAGGGAAAAGGCAGTTGAAATAACGTGGTCCATAGACGACCGAAACGATAAAATAATAATAATAATAATAATAATAATAATAATATTAAGGCCCAAAGACGTAAGCAGTTGAAATGACGTGGTCCATAGCTGGCCTAAACGAATAAATAATAATAATATTATTATTAATAATAATAATAATAAATAATAATAATAATAATAATAGTAATAGCAATAATAATATTAATAATAATAATAATAATCGGTTAAGTAAGACTTGGATATGTGAATGAATTTGGGATTCGAAGCCGAATCTTCTGCTGTCCGGACTCCAACCGTGAGACATTTTAAAGACTTAGATAGAGAACCGCTGTTTCGGCAGCTTTTATGACGTGCAGTTGATGATGGTGATATTGTTGTTGTTGTTGTTGTTGTTAGAGTCTTCAGTATTTGGTCTGGTTTGATGCAGACCTCCATGTGTCACTGTCCTGAACGAATCGTTTCATCTCCACATACCTACCACACCCTACATCCGAGGCAATCTGTGTAACCTATTCTAACCTTGATCTACCCCTACAGTTCTTGTCCTCGACCCTTCCTTCCATAACTAAGTTTGGGTGTCTTAGTATGTGTCCTACAAACCAATCTCTTCTCCTCATTAGCAGTCGTCACAAACATCTCTCCTCTCCCATTCGACTTAATCTACCCATCTGATCTTCATGATCTTCATGATTATCATGTAACACCACATTTCAAACGCTTCAATTCTCCTCTTTTTGCTGCGCCAATAGTTCAAGTTTCGCTTCCATAGAGTGCCACGCTCTGACAGTCCAAGGCTTTCAAAAATGACTTCCTAATACCTAAATCGATTTTTAATGACAACAAATTACTTTTCTATAGAAATGTTTTCCATGCCTGAGAAAACCTACTTTATATATCCTCTTTTGCTTTGTCCAAAACGGGTTATTTTGCTTCCTAAGTAAGAGAAGTCTCTTACTTCCTTTAGATTTTCACCTGCCAATTTGACATCCATAGGGGTTTCTGATTTCATTCGGCTGCATTCCAATATTTTTGTTTTACATTTACGGCTGAAATCAACGGGAAACTTTCCTTGGTTTAATTACTTTTTCATGTGCCTATCTCCATTAACCGAAAACTTATTCTTATCGGAAAACTTTGAAACACGATTTATTAGTGTTTCCGATGAAAGTATGCGAAAGTCTCATGTAGTTTACTGATGACCCAATGACCTCTGGTGGATCGTCTTCAGACTTTATTTAAATATTGGGCTATGACAGTCACGGTGACTTTCTCTAAACGTCATCGTACTGACATTTAATGTGGCGAGGGCATGAAGACAATGGGAGTTTAACCTCCACGTCCTCTGAAGGGAGTTTCCTGAGGGTGGGGTGTTCAATATACTAACAATGCAGCTTGTCCTACCTGCTGGAAGAGCTGGCTGAGACATGTTCATAAGGCAGAGTTTTCACTCATACTTAGGGTGCAGGAAGCTTTATTAATAATATTATTATTATTATTATTAATAAATATTGGGCTACGCCAGTCACGGTGGCTTTCTATAAACGTCATCGTAATGATGATGATGTATGACTACCCCTTATTATTCCCGTTTTCCAACGGGGTCGGGGATGAGATGCGATGGAAGTCTTTGTGGCGATGGTTTTTACGGCCGGATGCCCTTCCTGACGCCAACCTCAGGAGAGGAGTTAATGAGAGATGAAATGAATGATGGTGAATGAAACTGGGCAAGGATGTGGAAGGAAGCGGCCGTGGCCTCTCAGAAGGTACCGTCCCAGCATTTGCCTGGTGTTGAAAATGGGAAACCACGGAAAACCATTTCAAGGACGGCCGACGGTGGGGCTCGAACCCACGCGTCTACCGAGTCAGCAGAGAGCTTGGCCCCATGACCTATCGCAGCGCTTTAGCGAGCGCAGCCACTACTGTCGGTCATCGTAATGATGATGATGATGATGATAATTGTTGTTTTAAGGGGCCTAACATCTAGGTTATCGGCCCCTCATCGTAATGACATTTAATATAAATATGTACTGGTTTTGCCGTCAGATTCGTGAGACATATCAAATGTAATATCAATAGTAATTAATAAATAAATTCAAATTATTATTATTAATGTCGAAAGCACGCAAGCCAATGTCTTAGAACTTGAACATAAATATAGGAAGTGTGGTATGAAGATCAGCATTTCAAAGACGAAGGTCATTTCTGTGGGAAAGGAAAACGCAATAAAGTAGAATGCCAGGTAGGAGGAACTAATTAGAGCAGGTGGAACATTTTAAAAAAAGGAAGGAAGCTTGTAGTTTAACGTGACCGTTAATCTGTAGATCATGAACCACGGGGGAACATTTTAATATCTTAGGCTGTGTATTCTCTCAGAATGGTTGTATGGGGAAGGAAATAGAGCCGAGGTGTAGAAAAGCCATTGCAGACAGTGAGTTCTCAGTTGCGATCTACAGTATCCTACAAGAAAGAAGATTGTGTAGCGACGAAACTCTCCCTACATCGCTCAGTGTTTAGACCGACCTTGCTGTATGGAAGTGAGAGCAGGGTAGATTCAGGTTATCTGATACATAAGCTAGAGGTATAGTCCAGGACACCTTAAATAAGTTACTAGAAAACCAACATGGCCGCCACATTTGGTGTTGCCAACTTACATCATTTAACACCAAAAAGTCAGCACACACATCCATGAAACACGTATCGCAAATGATCCAAACTAAGTAAAGGCTCTTTTACGAAAATACGTTTTACATGAAGTTGTGAAGCAGTCCTTGCTCAAGTTAGGGACATCTTGGTCATCAGTCCTCGACAGTAACTCTTAAGCAGTATTATGGTAGTGAAGTTAACTTAAATTATCTCTTCTAGATTGATTTTTAAAGCATCATATAAAATGCATAAGAACAGAAACATTAATACTTACTCAATTATTTTCGCCAGGGAGCTAAAGATGAGCATGTTCATTTCTTCTTATAGGCTATAATTTTATAATTAGTCCAAAAATGCAGACCATTCTGTTTTAAGATGAGTGTTCAGAGAAGTATTTAGGAGTATGAGAGAACTATAATAGTAGGGTACATATTAGCTTATTATTTCTTTATTTTTGATAAGTACCGTACTCATTTCTTGCATGTATTGGCAACTCAAACTAACACTTGGGGCTCTGCGGTCGGTCTGGATAAGTAGGGTAAAAATACTCAATAACACGCGTTTGATATGGAACACTTTTTATTTTTCGGTTATAATCAGTAAATGTGGTCCCTAAAATAATGACAGTGTTATTTTTGATTGTATATATGTATAACTGTGCGATACACGTGATCTAATTTGTGTGTTCCACTGGATTTTATGTGTCAATTGCATATTATCAAGCATCGGTTTTCTGCTGGTATCTGTTTTTGAGCAGTTCGAGTCATGGCGCTGTTACTTTAAAAGCTATATTTGAGTTTGCTCACTGTACCATAGACTGTAGAAATTATTTGCTGCTTGGTAGGGTGAAGGGATGAGTTTAACTTGTATTAAAGCTCGGGGGACACAGGAATTGCTTGATTTAGATGGTTAGCTGGTGGGTTTGATGTAGAATATCGGACTGGTAGCAGGTTCTTGCAGAGTAGATATTTACCCTGCGAAGTCAAATTAGGCCTATATGACTCGTAGTGGAATGGCTCGGATATCGCAGAGCGAGGTGATGGCGATTGGTAGGGTAATTGGAAATGAACTAGGGAGGGGGAAGGATACCTGACTGATGAAGCTTGGCTGTAGTCGGCTGGTGTAGGCCTAGCTGTCTTGGTACGGCTTGGCTCGGCGTAAACAGTGAACAACCCGTCCTGTCGTCAGTGAGTATAGCAGTGAGTGGTCCAACCCGCTCCTGTTGCCCGTATTTATTTGGTATCGTCACCTTTTGGCTATTGCTATTTACATCTTTTGGAAAGTGATGAAAACTTATATCCGCAGCCCTCTTTTATGCATCGACTTACAGCCGTAAACTGAGCAATATACGTTGCTTTTACTCATTTTACACTCCATCAACGAGTAAAACTTATTATTTATATATAAAGACACGAAGAAATTACCTCGATCTGCTTACGAATACAAGAAACCATATACAAACAGTCACCACGTGACAAATGTACCCTACTTGGTAAGTTTCTAATTTTTACCGCTAGATGTTATATCAGATAGCTGGAGTTGCCAATAGGCCTACATATATGAAGGCAGAATTGAGACAAGCTGTTGAAAGCCTGTTGGCAAATCCCTATTGAGATGCAAGAAGATGGTTGATCCAATGCTTAGGCCTAAAACCATTCGAACTAGTCGTGGATTTTAGGGGCATTAGACTAATGGCAACTCGAAGATTTCGTCTTGGAATGGTAGAAAGCAGCAGTTGGTTGATTTTGGGGCTTTGTGACATCATGGTCATGTAGATCTGTGTACTTGGGCATGTGGAATTTGTCTGATAACCTGTGCTATTGTGATGGCTGGATTAGTGTGTGCATTTATTATTCAGATGAGGATTGGGAACGAGGTGGCCATGGCCTTAATTTAGGAACCATCCCGGCATTTTCCAGGAGTAGAAGCGTGAAAACCACTTCCAAGATGGCTAAGATAGGAATCGAACCCTCCTTTTCTCAGTTTTGCCTCATGAGGCTGAGTGTGCCTTGTTCCATCCCTCAGACCAAAATTAAAATTTCTTGGCAGAGCTGGAAATTGAACCTGGACCAACTGCCAAAAAATGCTAGCCGCACAACGCGAGATGGTTGGTAGAATAGTCTCCTGACCTCTCATCAACCGGCACATTAAAAGCCACTTGTAGAAAATTCAATGAATTCACTGAGAAATTGACGAGTTAAGTACAGGCGTTGAAAGGCAAGCTTTATCGACGGAGTAATATCTTGAAAATTATAATTATAAGATACCAACACAAAACAATTTTCTGTGGAGAGCCGAGTTATTTAAATTGCGAGAGCGGAATATATGAGAGGGAATTGAACTGAGGCAGCGTTGTCACGAATGGGTACGTCCTCTACACTTCCACTCATTTCTACATGATTATAATTGAACCCTTCATAAAAGCAGTGTTTATATGCAAGAATCTTGATCAAGGGGTCGCGCTCAGTTCCTAGTGTGATGTTTACGTTCGCCAAACAACATGCTCTACTGAGGTAAGGGTCATGGGATTTAAACTATAATTAAGAAAGAAAGGTGACAAGATGTAAAATAATAACATGATTTAATGACTAATAGTGCATAAAAATAATATAAACAACAATAATAAAATAAAATCCTCCCTGAATTTTCCCATGACAGGAATATCTATCAAAGTTGAGGAGTCAGACGGATCTCCCCCTTTATAAAAATGTGGATCCTAGTTCCACTAACTTGCATTTTGGATTTTATGTACGCGTAATGACTAACTACGAGGAATGAGTACTTTGGATGACTGTTCGTTTGCAACGGGTTAACAGCCACGATGCTTACGAACAATCATCTCGTAAATCAACGTTTACGGATATGGAACATGACACTAATAAAAACCCTTAAAAATGTAATGCTGACACACACACTAAAATCTACTATTTACAGGAATCTCTCTCGAGACCCTCATTTAGCGCGATGACGCACTGGACAAAATGAGCTGCCAACTCCGGCCAATTGCTCAATCCACAAACAAGGAAATACAGCATTGCACGTGACTTCACGGGTCACTGATATGGAATATAAACATAAACTAAACCAACAACAACAAAAGCCTGACCGGCTAAGATTACTTTATATGAACAAAACTGCATGTTAAGGTAACGCTTCGGAGATTATCGTGATTCGTAGGCAACTCCCATTTATTTAAACAATTTTACCATTGATCAGTTCTTAATGTTGTATTTCAAGTAATTACGGAGCCAAACGAGCGCTCCTCACTAATGACCTCGCTAGCAACCTTCAGTCCGTCTTGTGAAACAGCTCCCCTCTCCTCAATACCTGTCATTGTCCCAACTCCAGTGTGTAAAAATAACTGACCAGCTGTGCCGTTATCTCAAGGAACCAACAGCAACAAAATCTCAACCACCTCAACATATGGTCAGACATTAATCAAATATCCACAATTGCCCTCGCAAGGTAACTATGTACTTGGCATCAAGCTGACAGAAATCAGTCTACGCTGAAATTCCCGCTTGTAATAACCACAAAATACACACACACTTCTGGGAATGACATGACGTTTCTCACACAGATCGGCTGAATAGATGCTCACAAACAATTTAAAAAAAAAATTAAAACCTACGATAGAGCTGACTGCTCTTCGTCACAAATCACATTGCTCCAAAGGCAATAATCTCACTGAATCTGATCAATAATAAACCTTAAAAAGGATTAATTACCCTCCATTCTATTGTATAATTATATTACTTCAGTCCTACTTCTGAAACACAACATATCTCCGAGAGACGTTTTTAACCGCATTGCGTAACATATGCAAACACGGTCTTCCACATAGCTACGTTAGTTAAAACAACAAACAAACAAGAACCTTCCACTAATAACATATATGCGAGCTGCTTCCATGCAAAAGGTGTGTCAGACCAAAACTAAATATACTACGTTAATCACACAAGCAAATTATTTACAAAACAAAATATGTCCCATACACCATAGGTTAATTTATCAGATAATAATAAGAATATTATTCAGTACTCATCCTCGGCCAGTCACCCGTCAAAGGACATCCGCTGCCATCTCCCAACTGAATGCTTCTTAGCTCATCTCAGCCATCTGGACGGAGTGTTGATAGTTCCAGACTTCCTTCAGGATAAGCGATGTCATCTCTCGTGCTGATTCAAAAAGTTAGATTATTATTCACTTGATATCTGACTACTAAATTCGCCGTTTCAGGTACTACTTTCCCCGGAACTGTCTGTTGGCGAATTATCGAAGATACTGCCCCTACAAAATATAGTACTGTGACTATCTATCACTGAATTTAACACATTTATAATAATTTCTGTGTCCACTGACACATAAAATATAATAACTTACGTCCTCAGACGAGCAAAGTAATAGCTTCCGTCCTCAGACGAACAAATGTAATGAGGCACTGTCTTGGCTCTTCACGCCACTTATAAATGAACCGGCCCTAGGTATTGATAGTGGGGAAATTATATAAAAATTTCTCAAAATAATAGTGGTACAGGAATGAAATAAATATCACTGAACTCGAAAAATAGCGCAGGTCAAGAATATGCCCATTAATCCTAGAATCGATCGTAGAGATTTTGTCTAGGCGATCTCCCGCGTTAATGCTAGTCATCGCGTACCCAAGCTAGACTTGCCGCGCTGGTAAGCATTCTTCTCTCATTGGTTCCACATTTTCTGTAACTTGGCGGTTTTTATCAGACCTTGGCTTCGTAGGAGTGTCTAGTATTTTCATCAGCCACTCACGTTACTGCATCATATTTTTTCTAGGCGCGAATATTACAATGAACATACCAGAAGCGTGTCTCACTGCGCGTCGCTTCTATTTTGAGGTGGCCACCACCTGTCCTTCTGAATCATTGCTAGGTCTTTCTTTTCACAATCCTAAGTATTTAGCCTTTTGTCAAACTGCTGCAGGTATTTCCTCATTGTCTCCAACCAATGCTTGAAATTTTCTCATCTCCGTCTGGCTATTTTCAAGATGCTTGTAGAAATATTTATTAATTGAAGAAATAAAACATCGAATCATTTATCCATCAGAGGGTAAAGGGTTCACAACTCCCCCAATCACAAAATTTCGAACTTCGGAGAAAGTCGATAATTTTAAAAAAAATTCGTAGGCCAATTTGTTTTATTTCAGAATCACCCCTTTTCTATTACTTGGACTAGCCGCTCCTGTCTTGAATGGCATTTACACGTTTTATTTTCCTGCTTGGACCTCGCCCCTCCAACTGCTTGCATGACGCGCTGGTGCCTTAGGCAACACTCTGCTCGTCTCGTTAATGTTTGTCAACACCAATTCCACTTCCTTCTTCACGTGCCGTACTCAACTGCTCCCCGTTCACTTGGTTGATATTGGACGTCCATATATTTAAACTGCATCATTATTTCGGCGCTCTCATGGTTCACTTCTTCGATACTTTTTAGGTTGGCAGCGTTGTAGACCGACATTGTTCCTGTGCTTAACTCTTTCACTCTGTAAGCATTATTTCCAAGGTTTCTTACAATAGAATAGGGTCCTATGAACTTTTAGCAGAATTTGCTGAAGATCTTCTTCTCTGGATCCGATGTAGCGGGTCATTTCACCAAAACGAGCTGGTTGATTTCTAGATCACTGTGAAACCTCTTATTTCTCACTCGCCGTAATCTGCGGTCTGCTTGTTTTCTCATGTAGGCTCTCGTTCTCTCAATTCGCAGGTCAGGTGCTATCATGGGATCTTGTGGGCAGTTAATGATGCTTTTCCACGTTCTCACTGGATACTCGTTTTTGTGTAGGACCATAGGGATCTGTCCTGTTGACTCGTGCCTGGTAGAATTCATGCATGCCTCTACATCCTTAATTTTATCCACCCATTTGTGATGTTCATTTGGAATGAAGATTCTCAAGTATGATGTTACACATTTTATTGCTCTCTCACTTGGATTAGCTTGGGCATGTCAGATACTGCTTAAAATGTGTTTTATACCCATGTCCTCCATACCTTTCTTGAATTCGGCGCTTGTAAAATAACTGCCATGGTCTGACAATATAAATTCTGGTTTTCCAAGGATTGGAATAACTCTATTTCGAATACGACTGAGTACTTGTTTCGATGTAGTTTTCTGAATGGGGCATAATACGACAAACTTAGAAAATACATCAATGCACACTAGCAAGTGCCGGCAACCTCGCCTTTCTTTCGGAATTGGACCGAAACAGTCTAGGGCCAGTAGCTCGCTTGGTTCCTGAGGTAGCAATGGTCTAGGATACTGCCTCATTAAATAGTTATTGGGCTTTGTCCTCTGACAAGGATCACAAGTCGTAATGACGTCACATATAGTTGTTCTCATACGTGGCCATGTAAATGTCTCTCCTATTGTCGCTTCGCATTTATCTACGCCGACGTGTCCGTAACTTTCGTGAGTATGCCATGTCAGTCCTCGCTGTAAGGATGCAGGTACTAATATGCGTAACTTGGTGTGGTCATTATCTACCCATTTGTGCAGCAAATTGTTGACATAAACATATCTTCCTTCTTTGGCTTTCGCTTCTCGAAATGCAGGTGTTCCTGTAGGTAGTTGCTTTCTGAAGTATTGAATTAATAGCATCATCCATGGTTCCGCTTCCTGCTCTCGCTGTATCTCACGTAACTCCTCCAAGAATTCCCGGTCCTTCGGTGTTAACTCCAAGTGTTGTACCATCGCTGTTTCTTCATTATCAGGCTCTGGGTTCCTGCTGAGTGCATCCGGAATCACGTTCATCTTCCCTGGGTAATGTTCAATCTCAATGCTAAACTGCTGAATGTATATAGACCAACGTGTCACACGTTTGCTTGCCATCGACGTCTTAAACAAGAATGTTAATGCCTTGTGATCAGTCCTGACAACAATGGGGTAGCCATAAATTATTCTTTTCCATTGTTGAAGCGCATGAAGTATGGCCAACAATTCTAGTTCCGTTACAGTAAAATTGCGCTCGTGCTTACGCAATCTTCGGGTGACAAATGCCAAATAGGTTTTATGTTGCAGGTTAGCTGGATCTTCTTGGTAGAGCATAGCACCTATACCAATTAGTGAAGCATCCGCTTGGATTATAAATTTGTGCTTGAAATCTGGGTATCCTAATTTAATGCAGTTTTCCAATAGCTGTTTTGTTGCTTGGAACGCCTTCTCACACTCCGCATTCCATAACCATTTATTATTCTTCTTTAGCATTTCCTGCATTGGAGCTACAGTCTCCGTGTAACCTGGACAGTTTTCCTTAAAGAATCCCGTTACGCCTAAGAAAGCCCGAATGTGCTTGACTCTCGTTGGTGTAGAGAAATTCGTTATCGCTTCGATCTTAGCTGGATTTGGCTTCACCCCCTCCTTGTCGATGGTGTGACCCAAATATAAGATCTCGCTCTTGAAGAAATGCGATTTCTTCAGGTTTACTTTGAAATTTGATGCATTCAGGTTGCCTAATACTTTATCTAAATTTTCCATGTGAGTTTTAATGTTGTCGGATGCCAGCAGAATGTCATCAATGTAGCGTACTGTCATCTCCTTAACTTCCTCGGTTAGATTCCGGTCCAGGGCTCGGATTAAAGCACAGCCCGCTGTTTTGACTCCAAAGGGCATTCGGACGAAGCAAAACGTTTGGTTATCGAATAAGAAGCCAGTTAGAAGCTGTGACTTCTCATCCAATTCAATATGGTGAAACGAGCTCGTCAGGTCAACTGATGAATAAATGCTTTTGTTTTTAAAGCCTTTTAATACGTCTCTGATAATTGGCGCTCTGTCATACTCAGGAAAAATGAGTCTCATATTGAGATTTCTGGCATCTAAACAAAGTCTAATAGATCCATTTGGTTTTGTGACTGCCAAAATCGCATTTAGATAAGGTGTAGGTGTCTTCCTTATCACTCCAGCTTGTAACATCTCATCTATAATGACCTTGACTTGACCACGATATTTTTCAGGAATTGGGTACAACCTGCTTTTGAAAGGTGACCAATCCTCGACTTGCATAGAATATTTGAAATTTAATATTTTCCCAGGTACTGTATCAAATAGTGTTTTGTGCTTCCTTAAAATCTCTTCCAATTGTTTTCTGTGTTCACCCCCAAGTTGAATGTCATTGAGCCGCTCCTGTAGTAACTCTTCAAATTGTGCCTCACTGTTATCTCCTTCCGTTAATAAAGACCATATCTCCTGGGATTCACTCTCCTCATCTAGTTCCACAACAGCTCCTTCTATGATATTATCTTCTGCCTTTCGTATCTCCTCTTCCGTCTCTTCCGATATTGCTTCCAATGCCCACGAATTTACATCTCTTCCGGTAGTGATTTCATCCATATGCAATCCCACATTCTTCAGCTGATCATACTCTCTAAAACTGACTGTATTCTTGTGCAAATCTATCACTGCTTGATAGTCACAAATAAAATTTGCACCAAGAATTATATTGAAATTCATCTTTGCCATGATAATGAATGTTTGCCCAAAAGTATGTTCCAATATGTTCAGCTCTAAGTATGCCTGACGTTTACAAGTGACGGTGCGTTCAGGAATAACACCCCTCACTTTGAGCTGTGGTACGGGAATTACAGGAATATTCTGACTTCGTCCCAACTCTCGAACCAAGGCCTCCGATACCAGACTGATCTGTGACCCCGTATCCAATAAACATCTTATATTAATTCCACCAATCCTCGCGTAAATAATGGGTAATTGCCTAATTTCATCGTTCCGTGGTTTCGCCGTCTCCTCCAGGCAGTCTTCTGGCAAAGCAATCCATTCTTGTATGTTCGCTACTATCCATCCATCTTCAACTTCCGACTGTTGCGTTTGTAGACTGTCTTCTTTATCCAAATTTAGCATTTTTTTTAGCTCCGGTGCGACTCCCATCATCCTTTTGTCGCCCATGCCCTTGATATTCCTCTTGTCTCAGTAGACTTCCGGCTTCCTCAGTATGTGTGTCTGGATTCTTCATGTTCCCAATGGCTTTTTCCCATCTTCCTAGTTCTCCACCTTGACTAGCGTGTAATTCCTCTAGGTAATTTTGTGATAGAGCGTGCCTATCATCCCAGTCATTTCGATAATTACGTGCCTCTCCTTGATTTTGATCTCTCCTTCCTTTCCATCTTTGATTAGCATTGTAATCACCGTATCTTCCATAAGGCCTTTCATTTCTTCGATTTTCACGCCATTGCTGATATCCTCTCTGTTGATATCTATTGTTGCCTTGATATGACCTATTGTTGTAGTTATTCTCGTTACGCTGGTATGGTCTGTTTTCTCCTTCTTCCTGGTTTCGCCTAGGTGTGGAGGTGCTTGTATTAGTACCCTGCGTTTTAGTGTTTGCCTGTTTAGGTTTTATGACCTCTGTCGTATTGACTAACTCCAGCTGTCTTCCTCCTCTATAATGATTCTGAGATGTAGTCTCATCTATCTGGCGTAATATCTGCTCTGCATGTATGGCCGTACTAACGTTCGCTGCGACTAGTACTTGCTGCACGTTGACTGGTTATTGCCGCGCTATTGTCATCACCAGATCCGCTTCATTTAAAGGGTAATCAAGGTCGCGAAATTTTAGCATTTGCATGTTAAAGAAATCTGAGTATTTCGTTTGCTGGGTAGTTTGGTATTTTCTAGAGTAAAGCTCCATCCTTAGACTCTGTTGTATTGCTGGCGACCAGTACTTGCGCAGAAACGCTAATTTGAAATCTGACATAGTTCCAAATGTATATTTGAAGCTTAAAAACCATGTAAGGACATTTCCTGATAAAAATCTCTCCATCATCCTCAATCTACGTGCTTCAGGTACTCCAGTGTCATTGTAATGGTCTTCAATTTCTTTAATAAAAGCTTTCGGTGTTACCCCTGAATTCTCCGTGTATTTCTGCGGTTTATAATCACTTGAGCGAATTACTTGGATAAGTTGTGTGGGCTGATGACCGTCTTGTGGCGTGGAACTCCTTTCAATATTTTTGTGAAACCCTTCCGTGTTTGCTGTTAATGGGCTCTCTGTCTGAGCTTGACTCCCTGCTGTGCTTTCCTCCCCTGGGCTATTTGAGTCGTCCTGCCTATCTCTCATTGTTCCTGTTTTAAATATCGAGGATTTTTCTAACGACCTCAGTTCGGCTTTAATGATCCTGTCTGTTTGTTCTTTAAGTTTACTCTTAATTTCTTGCTCTAATGCTTGAATACGAGTATGATTTTCGCCTACTGTCTTAAGGATGGTTGATCTTTCCTCTTTAGAATCGATAGTCATTTTTCGCCAATCTTTCCTTATCTGCTCCTTAATCGTGCTTACTTTCTCTTCAATCCGGCTTTTAGTGTCATCCTGATTGCTTTCTATCTGGCTTTTCCATTCTTCCAATCTCGCGCTATTTTCGTCGATGGTACTCCTTAATTGACTCTGATCCGCTTCTAGGCTTTTCCATTGTTCCGCTGATTTTATTTCGAGACGGTCCATATCTTTAATTATGCCGGATATATTTTCATCTACCGCTGATAATTGTTGTTGAATGACTTTGCCGCTCTTTTCCATTTCCATAAATCGTCCTTCTAACTTATCCTGAGCTATCTTGACCTCGCTTGTATTCATAGTGCACGCTAGTTCAATTTGCTCTAATTTAGCTAACACCGTTTCATCCAGAATGCTAAGTTTCTGATCAAAAATACTTTCCATTTTCTTAATCTGGTCTAATTGTTTTTCATTATTTTTATTAACATCTAGGGCCAGCAATACCATCTGTTGATTAGTGTGATCCTTCATCTCTGCGGTTAACGTCTCTAACTGTGAATTTATAGTGTCGTTGATTTCACTCTTTAATAACCTAGCTTGTTCCGCCTGATATTCATTTTGTTCAATCCTACTGTTGTTTAATTGTGTCCGCAATGATTCACTTTGCTCAGATAATTTCGCGTTTAATGCTTCACTTTGTTTCGCCAATTTAGTGTCCAACAATTCCTGTGTTCTCCTAGCCGCACTCTCAATGATTTCTTGAATCTGTTCCACCGTTGCCATGTTATACACTTTATATGAGACATTAGGGAAATGGCATAAAGCAATGCCCTTTGACACACACATACAATCCAATGCACATTTAATTTCTTTATCCAACTCAGTTCATTTATTTTTACATTTAATCCCACTAGTCGATTGTATCTCTGAGTGGTTCTTATTTTACTCAATTTAATTTAAACCCAGTCACATATTTAGTCATTAAATTGTCATCCTGATCTGATATTAACACTGACTAATTAACAAAGTATTAATTGTCATTTAAGGCTACCAGCCTCCTAACATTTTCATGAGTTTGATTTTCTAAACAAATCTAGTTTTAACTTTAATCATTGGGCGCCCGGTATCACGTATATTAATTTATTTTAATTCAATAGACAAAAACGTGAACCGTATTTTACATTGCAAACTCCTGATTTTAATTTATATTTCACACATTTGGCGGTATCACCTTCGCCTCGATTACTTTTAATAAAATATCACTTTCCGGTGATTAAAATACTGTCATATCTGCCTGCACTTGCGGCATGTCAGTTTTACTCAACTACGCCACTTAAATGTGTTCCAGCAGCGAACCAGCAACAAAATTACACCTTCATTGTTGCGTCAGTTTGAAAACCCAACCACGCTTACATTGACATGTGCAAAATCTTTGCCGTTACACCACAGTGAACCGCCCCACGCTTAGCCGCGCCAGTTTATCTCCTATGAACCCTTCAGAAAAGCAGTGTTTATATGCAAGAATCTTGATCAAGGGGTCGCGCTCAGTTCCTAGTGTGATGTTTACGTTCGCCAAACAACATGCTCTACTGAGGTAAGGGTCATAGGATTTAAACTATAATTAAGAAAGAAAGGTGACAAGATGTAAAATAATAACATTATTTAATGACTAATAGTGCATAAAATAATATAAACAACAATAATAAAATAAAATCCTCCCTGAATTTTCCCATGACAGGAATATCTATCAAAGTTGAGGAGTCAGACGGATCTCCCCCTTTATAAAAATGTGGATCCTAGTTCCACTAACTTGCATTTTGGATTTTATGTACGCGTAATGACTAACTACGAGGAATGAGTACTTTGGATGACTGTTCGTTTGCAACGGGTTAACAGCCACGATGCTTACGAACAATCATCTCGTAAATCAACGTTTACGGATATGGAACATGACACTAATAAAAACCCTTAAAAATGTAATGCTGACACACACACTAAAATCTACTATTTACAGGAATCTCTCTCGAGACCCTCATTTAGCGCGATGACGCACTGGACAAAATGAGTTGCCAACTCCGGCCAATTGCTCAATCCACAAACAAGGAAATACAGCATTGCACGTGACTTCACGGGTCACTGATATGGAATATAAACATGGACTAAACCAACAACAACAAAAGCCTGACCGGCTAAGATTACTTTATATGAACAAAACTGCATGTTAAGGTAACGCTTCGGAGATTATCGTGATTCGTAGGCAACTCCCATATATTTAAACAATTTTACCATTGATCAGTTCTTAATGTTGTATTTCAAGTAATTACGGAGCCAAACGAGCGCTCCTCACTAATGACCTCGCTAGCAACCTTCAGTCCGTCTTGTGAAACAGCTCCCCTCTCCTCAATACCTGTCATTGTCCCAACTCCAGTGTGTAAAAATAACTGACCAGCTGTGCCGTTATCTCAAGGAACCAACAGCAACAAAATCTCAACCACCTCAACATATGGTCAGACATTAATCAAATATCCACAATTGCCCTCGCAAGGTAACTATGTACTTGGCATCAAGCTGACAGAAATCAGTCTACGCTGAAATTCCCGCTTGTAATAACCACAAAATACACACACACTTCTGGGAATGACATGACGTTTCTCACACAGATCGGCTGAATAGATGCTCACAAACAATTTAAAAAAAATTAAAACCTACGATGGAGCTGACTGCTCTTCGTCACAAATCACATTGCTCCAAAGGCAATAATCTCACTGAATTTGATCAATAATAAACCTTAAAAAGGATTAATTACCCTCCATTCTATTGTATAATTATATTACTTCAGTCCTACTTCTGAAACACAACATATCTCCGAGAGACGTTTTTAACCGCATTGCGTAACATATGCAAACACGGTCGTCCACATAGCTACGTTAGTTAAAACAACAAACAAACAAGAACCTTCCACTAATAACATATATGCGAGCTGCTTCCATGCAAAAGGTGTGTCAGACCAAAACTAAATATACTACGTTAATCACACAAGCAAATTATTTACAAAACAAAATATGTCCCATACACCATAGGTTAATTTATCAGATAATAATAATAATATTATTCAGTACTCATCCTCGGCCAGTCACCCGTCAAAGGACATCCGCTGCCATCTCCCAACTGAATGCTTCTTAGCTCATCTCAGCCATCTGGACGGAGTGTTGATAGTTCCAGACTTCCTTCAGGATAAGCGATGTCATCTCTCGTGCTGATTCAAAAAGTTAGATTATTATTCACTTGATATCTGACTACTAAATTCGCCGTTTCAGGTACTACTTTCCCCGGAACTGTCTGTTGGCGAATTATCGAAGATACTGCCCCTACAAAATATAGTACTGTGACTATCTATCACTGAATTTAACACATTTATAATAATTTCTGTGTCCACTGACACATACAATATAATAACTTACGTCCTCAGACGAGCAAAGTAATAGCTTCCGTCCTCAGACGAACAAATGTAATGAGGCACTGTCTTGGCTCTTCACGCCACTTATAAATGAACCGGCCCTAGGTATTGATAGTGGGGGAAATTATATAAAAATTTCTCAAAATAATAGTGGTACAGGAATGAAATAAATATCACTGAACTCGAAAAATAGCGCAGGTCAAGAATATGCCCATTAATCCTAGAATCGATCGTAGAGATTTTGTCTAGGCGATCTCCCGCGTTAATGCTAGTCATCGCGTACCCAAGCTAGACTTGCCGCGCTGGTAAGCATTCTTCTCTCATTGGTTCCACATTTTCTGTAACTTGGCGGTTTTTATCAGACCTTGGCTTCGTAGGAGTGTCTAGTATTTTCATCAGCCACTCACGTTACTGCATCATATTTTTTCTAGGCGCGAATATTACAATGAACATACCAGAAGCGTGTCTCACTGCGCGTCGCTTCTATTTTGAGGTGGCCACCACCTGTCCTTCTGAATCATTGCTAGGTCTTTCTTTTCACAATCCTAAGTATTTAGCCTTTTGTCAAACTGCTGCAGGTATTTCCTCATTGTCTCCAACCAATGCTTGAAATTTCCTCATCTCCGTCTGGCTATTTTCAAGATGCTTGTAAATATTTATTAATTGAAGAAATAAAACATCGAATCATTTATCCATTAGAGGGTAAAGGGTTCATAATAATAGCATTATCATGACGAATACAATACATAGTGTTAGCACTGACTGAGTTCAAGTGCGCCCCGCTGTTGGCCAGCTCTAGTGGAGCAGATCCCCAACGCTGCAGTCAACCGCAGTCAGCTGTTCAAAAATGGGATACGCGCTGGCCTGCGTAAACCTCTTTACGAAGGCTGCGGTTACGCTGATTACATCAAATTTTCAGTGCATATTCTAAAATAAAATAATAGCCTGCCTTCAACCAAAAATGTTCAAGGCAAAACGACATACGTAATAGAGGTAACACTTCAGGAGTGATGAACCAAGTAGAATACTTAACTTAGCCTAAATACCTTGTGTAATGATGAATAATAATTATGGAAGTGATGTCCTAATAGATGCTTTCTCCTTAGCTGTCTGTAACCCACCCGCTATGCCCTTTTATAAAACGACATATACTGTAGTGAAATTTCAGATTAATTCTGTACCATGTATCACTCCTTTTTCTTTTTGCTTTCACTTTGATAATATATAATTTTCATACCTTATTTCATCTTCTGGCGGGAGGGGGGGGGGGGACATTATCAATTGTAACTACTAACCTTGATCACTTCTGCACCGGATATATGTGCTAAATCACTTAAACATGTGTTTTTATTTATTGTATATTTAACAACCGCAGCCATGTTCGACAACATATTTGGTTTGTGAAACTGCCGCAGTGAGCGATCACATTGACGTCATTAGTTACCAACATATCCAATACTAAATAGGCCTAAATTAGACGACACATGTAATGTTGTAATTATGTGAGAAAAAGAAATAAACAAGCTCTTCCAGGATATGTTGTACGTAGAATGAAGTTGATCAAAATTATCAACTCCACCCATGTAGGCATTATAATCCTTCACAGATTCTGGACAAGAAACAAGATCTCTTTTTCCCTCTTTGTTAGTCCTCAGCACCTGTGCTTTGGATTGAGCATCATGCATTGTACTGATAACAGGTACACACTTCTTACCCCTGTCTTTCCATTTTGAAACGCCAACATCACCAGCCATAACTGCATCACTTTCGCCCATTTTCAACATTCTGTCAGGAAGAAGCTTGTCTTTGGGGAAAATTTTTCTTGTTTGTCTGATTGTCGCACAAGCGAAGAAACTTTTCGTTAGGAGTCTCTTCATCATAACAATGTTAGAAAAGAAATTATCAAAGAACAAGCAGTACCCTAAACCCTCAAATGCTTGGCAAAGTTTGGTTATTACACGTTCACCTAATGAAAACTCAATGCTATCCCCTTCATGCTTGCCTTCATACACTGATATACCTAAACAATACCCTGTTACTGCACACGCTATTACCCATATCTTGAATCCCCTCTTTATAGGTTTCATTGGCATATACTCCTTTAGAGAACTTCGACCTTTGAAGCTAACCATGGATTCATCTATCGAAAGGAAACGTGAGGGATGGAATACGTCCTTGAAAACAGCATTCAAATGATTCAACAAGGGTCTCAGCTTGTACATTTTGTCATAATTTTGTTCTCCTTTCTTTGGCATTTTTGAGTTATCATTCGGGTGTTCGAAGTAGCTCGAAATAATTTTGATAATGCTCAATGTTTAGGTTAGAGTTGCTCTGTATAGCCATCTCACTTCTGTCTAATGTATTCCAAACGCATATTAAAACTTACGCCATCTCTGCAGCTTTCGTATACTGATAATTCTGCCTTCCGTTCCATTTCATGTTAATGTTCATTGTGAATATCTGTAGAGTTGATATCTCACTGATATGAGTTGCCTCAATGTTCATAAACACACGCAGCTTAGTAAATATCAATGGCTTCAATACGGTGCTAATAATGTTCGTCTCACTTCACATAAATTTGCTGCTCGCCTCGCCAGTATACGAAATGTTATGGACTGAACGATCTAGTATCAGACGCAGATTCTCTTATGAATACACTCGTATAAAACACTGTTACAAACGTCAAAAACCAATTCCCGACTACACAACCCTCCTTATTTACCTTAATACAGCCGAAATTAAACCATTTCTCACTTAGTGCAATTTTGCATACGTCCCCCTTAAATTGCATTTTGTGACAATTTTGAATCTACATTACATTTTGTAAGTATTTTCTATCTAAATTGCATTTTGCAAATATTGTCAATTCAAATAAAAGTACAGTAAGTATGTAGTTAGTTTCAGTTGTAAGTAGGTAGTTAGTTTGTCTATTAGATATATGTCATTGTTCTATTAGACTGTGGTGTGTGAGTGTGTCTGGTAGCAGTTGCATTGTTTATTAGTTATAGTTCATTGTTTCAGTAGACTGTGATGTGTGAGGGTGCATGTGAGTGTGCTTGTTGACAGACTGTTTTAGTGGTAGTATTTGTTGTTGGTGGAACTTAAGTTTTTTGTTAGTAGAGTTTTGGTATTTAATTGTTAGTACGGTAGAAGGTTAGTATTTTTGTTAGTAGAATTGCTCTTTACTTATTCTGAAAGGGAGTATCAGCCTTTCAGAATAAATCAATTCTTTACTAGTCTTATAGACGGTTAAGATATTGATAATATAAGCCAATAATGGCTACACTGCGTCCTGCTGCACGGCTGAAAGCAACGGGAAACTACAGCCGTATGCTATTCCCGAGGATATGCACCTCTCTATGCATAATTACATGTGATGATGGCCTCCTCCCTTGTAAAATTTCAATCCGGAGGTAAACTAGTCCCCCGTTCGGATCTCCGGGTGGGGACTACTCGAGAGGGGGTTAACATCACAGAAGTGACAAAGAGGAAATATGACATTCTACGGATCGGAGCGTGGAATGTTAGAAGTCTGCTAGGAAGTGGAAGGTTAGAAAACTTAGAAAGGGAAATGAATAGGTTGAGGTTGGATTTGGTTGGGATTAGTGAAATGCGCTGGCAGGAAGAACAGGACTTTTGGTCAGGAGACTATAGGGTCATTAGCACTAAATCAAACAATGGCCAAGCAGGGGTTGGCCTCATATTGAGTAGGAAACTTGGACAGCGGGTGGAATATTATGAGCAATATAGTGAACGGATTATTGTAGCAAAAATCAATACAAAACCTACCTGCACTACAGTGGTACAAGTCTATATGCCTACCAGTCAAGCTGATGAAGAGGATGTTGAAAAGGTCTACGAAGAAATAGACGAAATTCTGAGGTATATCAAGGGTGATGAAAATGTTATAGTAATGGGAGATTGGAATGCTGTGGTAGGAAATGGGAGAGAAGGGAAGATAGTAGGAGATTTCGGATTAGGTGAAAGGAATGATCGAGGAAGCAGGCTGGTAGAATTCTGCACCGAGCATGAATTGGTGATAGCTAACACCTTATTCAATAACCACAATAGAAGAATATACACATGGATGAGACCAGGAGATACAGGGCGTTACCAAATCGACTTCATTATGGTCAAGCAGAGGTTTCGAAACAAGATTTTGGATTGTAAAACATATCCTGGTGCTGACATAAACTCTGATCACAATCTGGTTGTAATGAAATGCAGATTAAAGTTGAAGAAACTGAAGAAAAGTCAAAAGCCAAAAAGGTGGGCAATAGACAGACTGAAAGAGAAGGATGTAAACGAAAGATTCAAGAAGAGTATAAAGGAAGGACTAATGAAAAACCCTAAACAAACTTCAATTGCAGACGAATGGGCACTTTTGAAGAATGAAATAACAAAATCCGCAGAAGAAAACATTGGTAGGAAAGAAAGAATAGGTAGAAAACCGTGGATCACTCAGGATATACTAGAATTGATGGATGAAAGGCGGAAACAAAAGAATCTAAGAGATGAAAAGGGGAAAGCAGAATACAGACGTCTGAGAAATGAGGTTAACAAGAAGTGCAAGGAAGCGAAAGAAGAATGGTTGAAAGAGAAATGTGCAGGTATAGAAAATTGTCTGAAATTAGGAAAAGTAGACACAGCTTATCGAAGGATTAAGAATACTTTTGGGGAAAAGAAGACTAAGTGCTGTAATATTAAGGACACAAATGGAAAGCCTCTAACAGATAGGGAAGAAAAGGTTGAGAGATGTAAAGCTTACATAGAGAGTTTGTATAAGGGAAAGGAGATTGAGAATCATGTAATGGAAAGGGAGGAGGAAATTGATGAGGATGCGAAAGGAGATTTAATATTGAGATCAGAATTTGATAGAGCTTTGGAAGACTTAAGCAGGAACAAAGCACCAGGCATAGATGATATACCGATTGAGTTGCTACGCTGCATAGGAGATGAAGGTCTGATCAGGTTATTTCACTTGGTGTGTAGGATTTATGAGACAGGTGAGGTACCCCCTGATTTCAAGAAGAATGCAATCATCCCTATACCAAAGAAAGTGGGAGCTGACAGATGTGAAGATTACCGTACAATCAGCTTGATTACTCATGCTTCAAAGATCCTGTCTAGAATAATTTACAAGAGGATTGAAAGCCAGATAGAAACGGAGTTGGGTGAAGACCAGTTTGGTTTCAGGAGAAATGTAGGAACAAGGGAAGCTGTACTAAGTCTTAGGCTGATTTTAGAAGGTAGAATAAGGAAAGATAAGAGAACGTTCATGGCTTTTGTAGACTTAGAAAAGGCTTTTGATAACGTTGATTGGACTAAATTGTTTGACATTTTGAAATCAATTGGAATAAAGTACAGGGATAGGAGGGTGATATACAATCTGTACAGAAACCAGACAGCAGTCATTCGAGTTGAAGGACATGAGAGAGAAGCTGGTATTCAGAAAGGTGTAAGGCAAGGCTGCAACTTATCACCCATACTTTTCAATCTTTACATTGAACAAGCAATGAAGGAAATTAGAGAAAAGTTTAAAGTGGGAGTGAAGATTCAAGGAGAAATAATTTCAACTCTGAGATTTGCTGATGACATCGTCATCTTGGCCGACAAGCCTGAGGATTTGAATGAGTTTTTGAATGGTATGGACTCCGTCTTACGGAAAGAATTCATGATGAAAATAAATAAATTAAAAACAAAAATACTGGAATGCAGCCGAAATAAATCAGAAACCTCTATGGAGATCAAATTGGCAGGTGAAAAGCTGAAGGAAGTAGGAGACTTCTGTTACTTAGGAAGCAGAATAACCAGTGATGGACGAAGCAAAGAGGATATTAAAAGTAGGTTGGCTCAGGCAAAGAAAGCATTTCTACAAAAAAGGAATCTGCTGACATCGAATATAGATTTAGGTATTAGGAAGTCATTTTTGAAAGCCTTTGCCTGGAGCGTGGCGCTCTATGGAAGTGAAACTTGGACTATTGGTGCAGCAGAAAGAGGAGAATTGAAGCATTTGAAATGTGGTGTTACAGGAGAATGATGAAGATCAGATGGGTAGATAGGGTTACAAACAAAGAGGTATTAAGACGAGTGGGAGAGGAGAGATGTTTCTGGCGACTGCTAATGAAGAGAAGAGATAGGTTGGTAGGACACATACTAAGACACCCAGGAATAGCAAGCTTAGTTATGGAAGGAAGGGTCGAGGACAAGAACTGTAGGGGTAGACCAAGGTTAGAATATGTTAAACAGATTGCCTCCGATGTAGGGTGTCGGAGCTATGTAGAGATGAAACGATTAGCTCAGGACAGGGAGGCATGGAGAGCTGCATCAAACCAGTCAAATGACTGAAGACTCAAACAACAACTTGGTTAGATGACTGACTGGACAAAACCATTGGTCGCTACTTGTTTAGACAACTGTCTGGACGAAAATTACCGATTGCACTACAAGCAAGGAGGTCTGGGCATAAGCCCCAGGTTAGGTTTGTTTTGTATGTAGAACAGTATTTACCACTGTAATGAACGCTGATCGCAAGAATTTCATGTTTCGAACTAATCGGGAAAAAACCAGCGCCTCACTGCCTAAAAGTTATTGGTCTAGGCACAAACCATGGGTTTGGATGAAAATTATTGATGCGTGTCTACCCCCACTGTGCGTGACAGAATCCAGGGGTGTTTGTATGGCCTAATGAATTAACAATTATTGGTTTAGACAAAAACAGCTTGCACAATCCATTGCGAACTGGTTCAAACTTGGCGCTATTTTGTTTCATGGTACCGCGCTTATACAAAGTAGTCCCGTAAGTGTGGGATTGGCAATAGGCTACTGTACTTGTGCATAATTAACAGCGAAAATGGCAGACTCAGCTGGAATTCCATCTATATAAGTCGTGATCCTATTTGGGACATCCTGAGATCTGAAAAATGCACACTTTGTCACGAACCTGGAAGTAAAATGGATAAGGGGCACCTGCGACATTGCAACACACTTGATGTGACTGCTAGAACTGCAGGAAACCTCACACAACTCTATTGGAATGCAAGAAAGCTGATGGATTGGAATCTGGGCTAGCCATAAGAAACAACAACAATGCTTTAATATGAAAAATTGAGGTAAGGCGGGCCGCTTTAGCTAATATATAACAACCCCGGTTTTTGTCATGCACAGTGGGGGTAGTCAAGCATCAATAATCTTTATCCAGACCAATGGTTATGCCTTTTATTTCATTATTCACGTCCAATGTCCAAGCTGTGTAGTATAGGCCTACGAGATCTATGAAATTTTTAGTTTTCTATTACCGTATAATGTATAGCCTACAAATATCGTTACCTGTGTGCTACTAATTCTAGCGCAGCCATCACAGCATACAGTCACAATCATGTCCGATGCAGGTGTATAAGCCACTTTCTACTTTCATTCAGAATTAATAATACAAGTAGGCTATAGCTGCGACCAATATTTATAACTTACAAGCTGTACCCGGCATGCGTTGCAATGCCAATCAAAGAAAGTGTTGGCGTTGAAATTCTGTTTCTTGAAGTGCTTTTGGATACACAACATGTTAACTGCCTCTAAGCTATCGTAAAATGGATTTTCTAATTTAGAACCATTCGTGGAAGCGCGCACAACAACTTTCAAAAGTTTCATCGCTGTCACTCATTTGTTGAATCTACTCGTACGCTACCTATTGTGAAATGGATTTACTAAGTCGAAACCCTTCCCTGGCGTGTACACAATAACTCATCAATGATTCATCGCAATCGGATGAATTGTATATGCACGTATACGGGGTTTTGTTTAAACGATTCGTGCGCTGTCACTCATTTGTTGAATCTACTCGTGCGCTACCTATTGAGAAATGTATTACTAAGTCGAAGCCCTTCCCTGGCGTGTACACAATAACTCATCAAGGTTTCATCGCAATCGAAAAATGTTATATGAACGCAATAGGGGATTTTGTTGAAACGCATCGCGCGTCGTCACCCATTTGTTGCATCTACTCTTGCGCTACTTATTGTTAAATGGATTTACTAAGTCCCCTTCCCTGGCGGGTACACAATAACTGATCAATGTTTCATCGCAATCGGATGAATAGTATATGAACGCATACCTGATTTTGTTTAAACGATTCGCGCTCCGTCACTCATTTGTTGAATCTACTCGTGCGCTACCTACTGTAAAATGTATTTACTAAGTTAGAAACCGTCACGTAAGTGTCCACAACATCTCACCCAAGTTTCATCGCTATCGGACTAATGGGATATGAAGACATAGGGGACTGTATTGAAACGCTCCGCATGTCGTCGTTCATTTGTCGAATCTACTCGTGTGCTACCTACTGTGAAATGTATTTACTAAGCCAGAAACCTTCCCTGGAGTGTACACAATATCTCACCCAAGTTTCATCGCAATCGGATGAATGGTATATGAAATTATATGGCACTTTGTTGAAACGCTTCGCGCGCCGTTGCTCATTTGTTGATTCTACTCGTGCTCTACCTATTTTTAAAGGGATTTACTAAGCTAGAAACCTTCCCTGGAGTGCACACAAAATCTCAGCCTAGTTTCATCGCTATCGGACGAATGGTATATGAACGCAAACGTGAATTTGTTGAAATGCTTCGCGCGTCGTAGCTCATTTGTTGAATCTACTCGTGCGCTGCCTATTGTAAAGTGGATGTACTAAGCCAGAAAAATTCCCTGCAGTGTACACAACATCTCACCCAAGTTTCATCGCTATCGGACGAATGGTATATGAACACATACGGGACATTGTTGAAATGCTTCGCGCATCGTCGCTCATTTGTTGAATCTACGCGTGCGCTACCTATTGTAAAATGGATTTACTAAGTCAGAAACCTTCCTTGGAGTGTACTCAACATCTCACCCAAGTTTCATCGCAATCGGACGAATGGTATATGAACGCATAGGAGACATACATACCCACAAACTATCACGTTACATTGATTTTTATATATATATAGATTGCAACCAGTGGTTTCGCCCAAACCGTGTCATCTAACCAAGTAGCGAACAATGACTTTGTCTCACCCAACATTAGTACATCAGTAATTTTCACCCAGACATTCAGTGGCGCAGTAACTTATGTCAAGAACTAAAAGAGAGCTATGAGATATTGTTGGTATTCTCTGAAAATTTGCATATGTGACTCTAGCGCAGTACATATACCATGCACATGTGAGTATATGGCTCTTCAGAATGATGATTGATTCATGTTGCACAACCCTTGAAGTTCGTTGAAAGGCATCACACTACTCTGTCGCAACCATGACTGAAACAAATAAAAATAGGCCTAATATAAATATTTTATCTGGCTACTACCAAGTAGGCTATAGGTCAGTAGCCAAGTACATAAGTTATAAGCTTCATAAATAATCACCAATACATACACTACCACCAACCGAGTGCGAATCATAGACTAGGCCTACTTCCAAGCTTAAAGAGTTACATGTGCAATGTATTATAATATTATGGCTGACGGCATTTGGAAGTCGAGAATAATATACATTACTATATTAGAAGGCGTATTGAACCTAAGAATACATTCCCGAGAGAGAACTTACATAGGCTATATTTTAGGTTATGTTTGAATGAGGCCAATACGGAAAATGCAGTCGGAAGACTATTTCAAAATTTCCAAAGACCATTTAGGTTTTTTATTACGTTATTTGTGCTCTGACTGAATATAAAAATAAATAAAACAACGATTAAATAACTCTGTACTTTAAATTGTGTAGGTCTAGGCTAGGCCTACTTACTTAAATTGTAGTGATCTTTGTAGAGTTACTCCAATCCATCTCCAATCTTGTTCTCGTATTTTTTAGGCGTCATGATGAAATCTAAATAAGAATTTATCCTAAAATTAATTAAATAAAAGCTTCGAAACATCTCAGACAAGTGGATTTGACACACACATATCAAGAGTCAATAATAACTGTATAAACTGTTTTGATCGATGTATATTACTAGTACTTACCTTGTACAACTTCATTAGACTTGAATTTCCAAAGAAAACTGTGAAATTATTTAAATAATAAGTCATTAGTTACAGTCGTAATTATAATGTTGGCTGACTTTGTGAAAAATACATTCTGGGAGTTATTGCCAGAAACATGTCGGCAACTGTGTGGTACGGAATTTTACTGGTATTATGGTCTTTGGAGATGGCGGGATTTTAAGCAGGGTTGGCGACAATGTGCTCGCACCTGAAAACAACTTACCTTCAAGAAATGCAACCATAAACCAACATTTACGTAGGCATAGGGGACGGCTGTTAATGTTGCCTACCCTGTCTTGATCTAGTAACTCATTTAAGCTGTCCCAGACTATAACTCATATGAGGGTAGCACGAATAATTGTTGGGACAAATAGATGAGGGCAATGGTAGGAAGGTACTCGTAATGAGGAGATAACTGAACTGGCTAGATGATGCTGTTCGTATGAGCCGACTCAGATGGTGAGACCATGCGAAGGGAATGCGGGAGGAGTGTTAACCTAAGAGGTTAATGAGTTCGGGTGTAGAGGGTAAGAGAAGCAGAGTTAGACCGAGATGACGATGGTTAGATTCAGTGTTGAACGATTTCAAAGAGAGAGGTGTACAAGCACGGGAGGCCGCAGTGAATAAGAGATCATGGAGGCGACTTGTTCGCAAACAGAGGTTTGCAGACTGAAAGGCAGAACAGTCTCAAATTAAAATGTATGCATGTAATGTATTATTACAATTAGTTTTATGTTATTTATTTTATAATTTTTAGGTATTTTTCATACTTAGGTTTCCAACTCTAAATTTTAAATTTATCAGAATTTCTATAAATTTTCTTTGTTAAAAGGGGCAAGTGGCCTAGCTGTTTCGTCCCGTAATACAACTAGACAACAACAACAACTAATACTCGAGTGCAAGCTCTGTGTACTTAAGAGGAATGTGGATCGTGGACGGTGAGGATAGATGTGGGGATTCCCAGTCCGTGTGTACTAACAGAACCAAATACATTAGTCGGACAGTTGGTACGCATGTGACGCTGTTAAAATATATAATGTAAACACCATGCTCCATAATCAAGAAAATGTCAAGCGTAAATTAAATGGTATTTGTGCCCTGTGAACATCGTCCACAACACACGAGAATGATAGAGCAACAACTGTTTGATTACTCACTCATTCGCAACACCCCACTGGTTAAACCACTTGCAACGGTAGGTGAGTGGTTATCGTGTCGGTCTACCAACCATAAGCTTGCAGGTTCGCTTCTGGCCGTGGTAAGTGATACTTGAAGGGCGACAAAAATCACGACACCTATGTCATACGTTATTGGCACGTTAAAGAACCCATTTCAATTCAGTAGGCCGGGTTCATAATGGCAAAATTAATCTCGGGATTTTCCGCCAACCCTCAAGTTCCTCCTTTCTCTACTAGAAATGGCTATAGTGTCAAGGAACTTAGATATCTAACTTCCTTGACTTTCATAGCGCTCCAAGGATCAACAAAATTCATCATGCAAGCTGCCTTCTGGGCGTGAATTAACAAAGCTTGCACCCGGCAGCCGAGGCCATACGATATTATTATTATTATACTGGTTAAACCTTTTCAGACCCAAGGCATAATTCAAAGCTAAGATTTTCTAGTTCTGTCTCCCTTTTTTTAATAAAATAGTGGAAAAAATTACACATATTTTATGAAACAGGACATATGTTTAATAAAGGAAAGTTTGATGCATTTTATTCGGTCAACACGATTGTACCGAAATGAGATGGGTTATTCCTTAACCATTTAAGTGCTGAGATTTTTCATTATCTTGTTTAGAACAATTTTATAAGTAATAATTTTTAACTTATTACGGGGGAGGGGCTTAAAATGTCGATAGATTTTGGGAATTTATTAGGTAAATGTGAAGTTAAAATCCTATGTTTATATAAATGTATATAACAATTATATAATTTTGAGAGGAATCAAAATTAAAATTATTGCGCCAATGCTTGCATCATCTCCATTAAACGATCCAAAATAAAATTCTTTCATAAAAACAGTGGGCAAGTAATACTTGTTGATCCTTACTAGTGGGCTACAATTTTTTATTTTTTTAAATCTGAAATTACAACGGTGTGAGAAGGTTTTGCTTCTTATTCAACCATGCCTGTTTACATCACAAATGTACTCCATCTGTAGAGAACAGTCACCTACAAAATGCTCTGTTACTTCCAGTAGCAAAATTTTTATTTCAATCAGTACTACATAATGCGCAACAGATGGCAGAACATGCCAGATATCGACTGATCAGTCGAAAGCGAATGGGGAATATGAAAAAAAATAACTTTGTTTTGCAACGTTTATAGACGGGCGAAGCACTAAACAGGTTAATCCTTAATTCCTAATCCGACCGAAAAGCATCAAACTTTCGATTACTAAGGCAACACTGAAAATGGCTTCAAAGACCAAAATGTTTTTAATAAAGTAATAAAATTATAAGCCGGCCCCGTGGTGTTGGTGTAGTGTACCTGCCTCTCACCCGGAGGCCCCCGGTTCGATTCCCGGCTCCGTCAGGGATAGAAACTGACGTGAGGGCTGGAACGGGGTGCACTCAGCCTCGTGAGGTCAATATTGAGTAGCTGTCTGACAGTGAGGCAGCGCCCCGATCACGAAAACCAAGGTTAACGACCGAAGGGACCCGATGCGCTGATCACGCGTCACCCCAATATCTGCAGGCCAAATGGCTGGGCAGCAGTCGCTTGGTAGGCCTAGGCCCTAACGGGCTGTAGTGCCAGGGGTTATTTATTATTATTATTTAAATTATACAGTACAGTTGTCAATCGGGATAGTTATGAGCGGTAAGTCGCGGCAATAGGGCCTGACTATCTACGGACTGGAAACACGAATGGGTTCGAATCCCTCAGTAGGACATTTTTGAAATGGTTTTCCATGGCATGTCGTTTTCAAATCCAAGCGAATCTAGGGTGGTACCTTCAAGCCATGATCGCTTCCTTCCAACTTCTTACCCTGTTTAATTCAACTTCTCAATTTTTTAGGTAGATTTCATTAGAAAGCTAACTATTGCAATGGGTCCCATGTTTCGACTTCCGGAACATTTTGTCATATCTTCGCGTTTCACATCCCCCAGACCCCAAAACCACCGTCAGTTCAAAAGTTTATATATAACAAGCTGTACCCGGCATGCGTCGCAATGCCAATCAGTGTTGGCGTTGAAATTCTGTTTCTTGAAGTGCTTTTGGATACACAACATGTTAACTGCCTCTAAGCGATCATAAAATGGATTTTCTAATTTAGAACCATTCGAGTGAGCGTGCACAACAACTTTCAAAAAGTTTCATCGCTGTCACTCATTTGTTGAATCTAATCGTACGCTACCTATTGTGAAATGGATTTACTAAGTCGAAACCCTTCCCTGGCGTGTACACAATGACTCATCAATGATTCATCGCAATCGGATGAATGGTATATGCACGTATAGGGTTTTTTGTTTAAACGATTCGTGCGCTGTCACTCATTTGTTGAATCTACTCGTGCGCTACCTATTGAGAAATGTATTACTAAGTCGAAGCCCTTCCCTGGCGTGTACACAATAACTCATCAAGGTTTCATCGCAATCGAAGAATGTTATATGAACGCAATAGGGAATTTTGTTGAAACGCTTCGCGCGTCGTCACCCATTTGTTGCATCTACTCTTGCGCTACTTATTGTGAAATGGATTTACTAAGTCCCCTTCCCTCGCGGGTACAAAATAACTGATCAATGTTTCATCGCAATCGGATGAATAGTATATGAACGCATACCAGATTTTGTTTAAACGATTCGCACTCCGTCACTCATTTGTTGAATCTACTCGTGCGCTACCTACTGTAAAATTTATTTACTAAGAAACCGTCACGTAAGTGTCCACAACATCTCACCCAAGTTTCATCGCTATCGTCGTTCATTTGTCGAATCTACTCGTGTGCTACCTACTGTGAAATGTATTTACTAAGCCAGAAACCTTCCTTGGAGTGTCAACCATATTTCACCCAAGTTTCACCGCTAACGGCAGAATGGTATATGACCTTATACGGGACTTTGTTGAAACGCTTCGCGCGTCGTCCCTCATTTGTTGAATCAACTTGTGCGCTGCATATTGTATAGGGGATTTACTAAGCCAGAAATTTTCCATGACGTGTACACAACATCTCACCCAAGTTTCATAGGTACGGACGAATGGAACATGTATGCATACGGGACTTGGTTGAAACGCTTCGCGTGTCGTCGCTCATTTGTTGATTCTACTCTTGCGCTACATATTGTAATATGGATGTACTCAGCAAGAAACCTTCCCTGGAGTGTACACAACATCTCACCCAAGTTTCATCGCAATCGGATGAATGGTATGTGAACGTATACGGGACGTTGTCGAAACGCTTCGCGCGTAGTCACTCATTTGTTGAACATAAACGTGCGCTTCGTATTGTAAAATGGATTTACTTAGCCCGAAACCTTTCCTGGAGTGTACACAACAATTCACCAAACATTTATCACTATCAGACGAATGGTATATGACTTTATACGGGACTTTGTTGAAACGCTTCGCGTGTCATCACTCATTTGTTGAATCTACTGGTGCGCTACCTATTGTAAAATGTATGTACTAAGCCAGAAACCTTCCCTGGAGTGTACACAACATCTCACCCAAGTTTCATCGCTATCGGAGGAATGGTATATGAAATTAAATGGGACTTTGTTGAAACGCTTCGCGCGCCGTTGCTCATTTGTTGATTCTACTCGTGCTCTACCTATTTTTAAAGGGATTTACTAAGCTAGAAACCTTCCCTGGAGTGCACACAAAATCTCAGCCTAGTTTCATCGCTATCGGACGAATGGTATATGAACGCAAACGTGACTTTATTGAAATGCTTCGCGCGTCGTAGCTCATTTGTTGAATCTAATCGTGCGCTGCCTATTGTAAAGTGGATGTACTAAGCCAGAAAATTTCCCTGCAGTGTACACAACATTTTACGCAAGTTTCATAGCTATCGGACGAATGGTATATGAATGCATTCGGGACTTTGTTGAAATGCTTCGCGCATCGTCGCTCATTTGTTGAATCTACGCGTGCGCTACCTATTGTAAAATGGATTTACTAAGTCAGAAACCTTCCTTGGAGTGTACTCAACATCTCACCCAAGTTTCATCGCTATCGGACGAATGGTATATGAATGCATACGGAACCTTTTTGAAATGCTTCGAGCATCGTCGCTCATTTGTTGAATCTACGCGTGCGCTACCTATTGTAAAATGGATTTATTAAGTCAGAAACCTTCCTTGGAGTGTACTCAACATCTCACCCAAGTTTCATCGCAATCGGACGAATGGTATATGAACACATACGGGACTTTGTTGAAATGCTTCGCGCATCGTCGCTCATTTGTTGAATCTACGCGTGCGCTACCTATTGTAAAATGGATTTACTAAGTCAGAAACCATCCTTGGAGTGTACTCAACATCTCACCCAAGTTTCATCGCTATCGGACGAATGGTATATGAACACATACGGGACTTTGTTGAAATGCTTCGCGCATCGTCGCTCATTTGTTGAATCTACGCGTGCGCTACCTATTGTAAAATGGATTTACTAAGTCAGAAACTATCCTTGGAGTGTACTCAACATCTCACCCAAGTTTCATCGCAATCGGACGAATGGTATATGAACACATACGGGACTTTGTTGAAATGCTTCGCGCATCGTCGCTCATTTGTTGAATCTACGCGTGCGCTACCTATTGTAAAATGGACTTACTAAGTCAGAAACCCTCCTTGGTGTGTACTCAACATCTCACCCAAGTTTCATCGCAATCGGACGAATGGTATATGAACACATACGGGACTTAGTTGAAATGCTTCGCGCATCGTCGCTCATTTGTTGAATCTACGCGTGCGCTACCTATTGTAAAATGGATTTACTAAGTCAGAAACCTTCCTTGGAGTGTACTCAACATCTCACCCAAGTTTCATCGCTATCGGACGAATGGTATATGAACACATACGGGACTTTGTTGAAATGCTTCGCGCATCGTCGCTCATTTGTTGAATCTACGCGTGCGCTACCTATTGTAAAATGGATTTACTAAGTCAGAAACCATCCTTGGAGTGTACTCAACATCTCACCCAAGTTTCATCGCAATCGGACGAATGGTATATGAACACATACGGGACTTTGTTGAAATGCTTCGCGCATCGTCGCTCATTTGTTGAATCTACGCGTGCGCTACCTATTGTAAAATGGATTTACTATGTCAGAAACCTTCCTTGGAGTGTACTCAACATCTCACCCAAGTTTCATCGCTATCGGACGAATGGTATATGAACACATACGGGACTTTGTTGAAATGCTTCGCGCATCGTCGCTCATTTGTTGAATCTACGCGTGCGCTACCTATTGTAAAATGGATTTACTAAGTCAGAAACCTTCCTTGGAATGTACTCAACATCTCACCCAAGTTTCATCGCAATCGGACGAATGGTATATGAACACATACGGGACTTGTTTGAAACGCTTCGCGCATCGTCACTCATTTGTTGAATCTACGCGTGCGCTACCTATTGTAAAATGGATTTACTAAGTCAGAAACCTTCCTTAGAGTGTACTCAACATCTCACCCAAGTTTCATCGCAATCGGTTCAGTGGTATATGAATGCATAGGAGACATACACACCCACAGACAAACTATCACGTAAGATTGATTTTTAGCCTATTTTCAATTTTGAAAAAAATAGGCTTATGAGATCACCTTTTGTCCGTGTGTGTGTGCGTGTGTGTGTGTGTGTGTGTGTGATTCGTGTGTGTGTCCCCCCCTAATAAAATCTAAACGGCTGGAGCGATTTCAATGAAACTCGGTATGTTCATAGCACTATTCCCGGCGACCTCAACCGTGCCCTTCAAATTTTGTTACGTCTCACCAATTCAACATGGCGGCTGTGCGAAATATTTCACTAGCATTCAATATCTCCGAAACTATTACCGATATCGCCCTGAAATTGTGTACGGTGATAAAGGGTACTACTAGAAGTTCACCTATGAGACTTTCAAAAACCTGGTGACCACAAAACCAACATGGCGGTCAAGCGAAGTTGAGACTTTTAAATAGACTTTTCTCGCGATTTAACTATCCACACGTAATGAAACTTGGTACAGCAAATGTTTATACACATTGTAATGCACTAGAGTCTAATTTAGTTCAATTGTTTACATAACTTCAAAATGGCGGCTGTGCGAAATATTTCACTGACATTCTATATCTCCGAAACTATTACAGATATCACCCTGCAATTTAGGACGGTGATAAAGGGTACTGATACAAGTTTACCTATGTATATTTCATATACTTGTAAAGTAGAAAACGAACATGGCGACCAAGCGAAGTTGAGACTTTTAAATAGACTTTTCTCACGATTTAACCATCCAAACGTAATGAAACTAGGTACAGCAAGTGTTTATACACATAGTAATGCACTGGAGTCTAATTTAGTTCAATTGTTTACATAACCTCAAAATGGCGGCTGTGCGAAATATTTCACTGACATTCTATATCTCCGAAACTATTACAGATATTACCCTGCAATTTCGTACTGTGATAAAGGGTACTGGTACAAGTTTATCTATGTATATTTCATAAACTTGTAAAGTAAAAAGCGAACATGGCGACCAAGCGAATTTGAAATATTTTAATAGACTTTTCTCGTGATTTAACTCTCTGAGCGCAGTGAAATGTGGTACAGTAAATGATTTTGCAGATTGTAATGCACTGCCATCTAATTTAAATCAATTGTTTACATAACCTCAATATGGCGGCTGTGCGAAATTTTAAAATTAAGTTTTTATTTCTTGTGTCGTAATCATGCGATCGAAGTGAAAGTTTGAATAATGAACCTAGGCAATAATTGTCCTTGAATGGTACATAATTCTATGGCCTATACATATAACAATCCTAAATGGCGAGCTTCCGAAATATTTAGACGGTTCTCAATATCTATGAATCTTTTACAGCAACCAAACTGAATTTTTTAATGTTCATAGAGACTATGTACATATGTTCACCTATAGGACTTTCATTAACCTGGTGAGCACAAATCCAACATGGCGGCGACGCGAAGTATAAATATTTAAATGGACGATTCTCGCGAATTAACTATCCGAGTGCTGTGAAACGTTGCACGTTAAATGCTTATACAAATGTTGATCCACTGGCATCTAATTTATTTCAATTGTTTGCATAATCACAAGATGGCTGCTGTGCGTAATTTTAAAATCTCATTTTTACTTCTTGTGTTCTAATCATGCGATTGAAGTTTGAATACCACACGTACACAATAATCTTAATGTAATAGTACAAAAATAAAAATCCAACCTGGCGACAATCTGAAATATTTAGACGGTTCTCAATATCTACGAATCTGTTACAGCAATTAAACTGAAATTTTGTAGTTTGTTAGAAGAAATTAACATGAGCAGGATATATGAAAATAGGCTTTATAGTTCTTTACGGAACTACTTGTTATATATATAGATTTATGTATGTATGTATGTATATATATATATATATGTATAGATATCAGTTTCTTGTGGACACGATAACTGCCGTAATTTTGCACCAATCACTTTGAATTTTTTACATAATATGTATCCCCTTAAAATCTCGGTCGAGTTCCTTAATGGACTAAATCGGTCAAAGGGGGGTGAATATGGGGGCTTTTTTCGAAAAATTGAAATATCGCTATAACTCTCTTAATATCTGAAATATTGAATCCATTCTAAGTTCATACTATGTGTCGGATAGGGCCCTAAAATTTATGTTTGAAAAGATTTTTATAGCACCAAACATTGACCGAAGGGGTGGGAAAAAGTGGGTTTATCGGGAAACTTTAATCATATCTCTGTTAATAGGCACAATATCAAAACTGTACAAAATGGACAATATTCCTCCAATAATTACCTAAAACTTTGGTCTGAAAGAATTTTCGATATGACCCACCATTACGCCACGGGGTGAGCAAAATGATTTAAATTATAAGAAAATGCCAAGTGCCAAGAGAGGTTGCCATGACAACTTTACTTTTAATTGATAAGGGATGAGCCATCAGCAGTTGCTATGACAACGCCACTGCACGAGATCACATTCAGTTTTCCATCTGTCTGTGGGAAGCGACTTCGGTATCGGAACTGGTAGCATGCTGAACTTCTATGCCCAAGGTCGCGGGTTCAAACCCGGCTGAAGTCGTCGGATTTACTAAGAGCGCTAAAAACCCTGAGTATGCTTTCCTTCAGAGGGGAAGTTCCAACGTTCGTTGCGAGTTGATGGTTCCGGTGGCATCTAGTAGCCAAGTTCACAGCTAGGTGTCGTTGATGGTAGTATTTCTAATTATGTAGCCTATTTTATGTAGATTTCATCAGAAAGCTAACTAATGCAATGGGTGCCATGTTTCGACTTCCGGAAAATTTCGACATATCTTCGCGTTTCACATACCCCAGACCCCCAGACCACCGTCAGTTCAAAAGTTTATATATACGTGTGTGTATATACAGTATATGTTTATATATCAGTTTCTTGTGGACGCGATAACTGCCGTAATTTTGCACCAATCACTTTGAATGGTTTACATAATATGTAACCCCTAAAAATATCGGTCGAGTTCGTTAAAGGGCAAAATCGGTTGAAGGGGGTGAAAATGGGGGGGGGGGGGCTTTTTCTTTCGAAAAAGTGAAATATCGATATAACTCTCTTAATACGTGAAATATCGAATCCATTCAAAGTTCATAATATGTGTCGGATAAGTGCCAACAATTTATGTTTGAAAAGTTTTTGATGGCACCAAACATTGACCAAAGGGGTGGAAAAAAGTGTTTTTTTCGGGAAACATTAATCATATCTCTCTTAATAGGCACAATATCAAAACCGTACAAAATGAAAAATATTCCCCTAATAATTACCTAAAACTTTGTCTGAAAGAATATTTGATCTGACCTACCATTACGCCAAGGGATGAGAAAAATGATTTCGGGAATAAAGAACATGCCAAGTGTCATCAGAGGTTAGCATGACAACGCTTCTAAATTGATGAGGGATGAGCTATCAGAGGTTGCCAAGACAACGCCATTGCACGAGATCACATTCATTTTTCTATCTGACTGTGGGAAGCGGCTAACTGGTAGCATGCTGAACTTATAGCCCAAGGTCGCTGGTTCAAAGCCGGACAAAGTCGTCGGATTTTCTAAGAGCACTAAAAATCCCTCAGCAAGCTTTCCTTTGGAGGAGAAGTTCCAACGTTCGTTGCAAGTTGCTGGTTGCGGTGGCATCTAGTAGCCAAGTTCAGAGCTAGGTGTCGTTGACGTTAGTATATGGTACAAAATTAGGAACTACTACTTAAAATTGACCGTCTGCAGACCTTACCTGAATTACAGACTAATACAGTCATCACAATTAACACCGTTTATCAGATTCTACACACACCTAATGTACACGGGGTTACATGACCACGTTGTCGCAGCTCCTAAACTGAGGAACCAACAAAAATCTCTGCGGGAGACAAAATTTTGCGTGAAGAAGTAACAGACTGTTAGATAGTTACACATCAGTTCCAAACCTTGCATAAGGACAGTGTGATCACAAGTATAAAAATGAACCCCAAATGACAAGAAGGTTACCATCCCCATAAGACAATAAAATGATAAAAATATGCATACAAAAACGAAAAAAGTTAATTAACCTCTAAATGTAAAATACTTTCTTGCAATCAATGAGGTCTGATCCTCCTACGAAAACCTGCATATTTTGCCTATTATAGCCTATCCCCTAGTTTGCCCGGTGAAATCTACATCCGCCTTCCGGCGTGCCGAGAGGATTTTTTAAATCTCTCAATGGCACCCTGGAGCCTTTGTGGCTTAGGCGGCAGCACGCCGGCCTCACTTCGCTGGGTCCGTGGTTCAAATCCCGGTCACTCCATGTGAGATTTGTGCTGGGGAAAGCGGAGGCAGACTGGTTTTTCTTCGGGTACTCCGGTTTTCCCTGCCACAAATTTCATTCCAGCAACACTCTCCACTATAATTTCATTTCATCTGCCATTCATTTAATCATTGCCCCAGGGGAGTGCGACAGGCTCCGGCAGCCGGCACAGTTCATTTCCTCGCCGCTAGATGGGGGCTTCATTCATTCCATTCCCCGACCCGGTCGGTCGACTGGAAGCAGGCTGTGGATTTTCACTTTCAATTGCACCCTGATAAGGTAAGCGTCTGGAGGGCTTCCAGCCGAGAAAAACACCCACCAAAATAAGACTTATCTCTCTTTTCCCACCAACCTTATGGAAATGGGAATATTAAGCGAGATAATGACAGTTCAGGATTCACATAATATCAACTGCTCCCGAGAAAAATAATATTAAAAAGTGATGGTCCACATATGTGTATCCTGGTTCTGAAGAGGTTAAGCAACGTTTCTATGTTAGCAGTATTGGACTAGACGGGAAGCCCAGATAATGCCTCGGTCTGTTGGCAGGCCCCTCTCTTCCCGCCTGCCACTTCACCTCACGCCGCAAGTTCGCAGAGCTTGGACCCGAGCTGGTACGTATTTAAAAGAGCATTCGCGATTTTTTATACTCCAGAAGCGTTGATAGAACCTCTATGCAAAGGTGGCTTCGGTGGCGTAGTCGGTAGCATGCTGAGCTTCTATGCCCAAGGTCGCGGGTTCAAACCCGGATTTTTAAGAGCTTTAAAATCCCCCAGTATGCCTTCCTCCGGAGGGGAAGCAAAGCCGGCGGTCCCATGTCATAGATTTATGGCATGATAAAGAACCTTCCACTAATTACACTTGTGTGAAGCTAAATTATAGGTTAAATTTGACTAACACTCTTAGGTTCCAACGTTCGTCACCAGGAGCCGACTGTGGTGACATCTAGTAACCAAGTTCAGAACTAGTTGGTCATTGACGGTGGCGTTTGGTAGTAAAATAAGGAACTACTTGAAAATGCAATGTCTGCAGTCCATACTTGAATTAAAAACAGATAACACAAACGAATACAGCCATCACAATTAACATCGGTTATCAGACTGATTCTACACATTCCCAAAGTACACGGTACTACTTGACCGCGTTGTCGTAGCCCCTAAACTGAGGAACCAACCAACCCACCAACCACTCTGTAAAGTCACACAATCGACAGCAAAAGAGCATTGAACTTGTCCATGACCGAATACCTCAGAGAAGAGCGAATAACGAATACAAGAGAAGCTGTTTGAGAATAAGCTCCAGGGTATATCTTTTTATTTCTTACGGAAATAAAGAAAAACACTGATAAAAACTTTTTCTTTCTCACCAGGAGTTTTATAAAAGCGCACTACAATTTGCTTCGGTGGGTTCCACGCACGCAGTTGTTATCGATAAACAATATTCCGCTTTACCTCAACTTTTTCTTTGTTGTAGTAATTATAATAAAGGGAAGGTGTGTTCCATATCGGTGGATCTGACAAGCATCTGGGTTGGAGTCTACATGTTCTACCGGCGTAAAGTCTTACAGAATTACGCCCTTCTTATTTCGTTCAACAGACTTTGGCAAGGCGCAGTTGCTCCGCCATACAACATTGAACAGTCTTGGAGTAATCTAATATCTTATATGTTTTAAACTACATTACCTGTGGCAATCTGCAGTTCTGAAATTAAAAAAACGAAAATTACTACACTGTGAAAATAGATTTCACGTATTCTTACATCAGGCGCAACCAAAATTGTATCACCGTCGGGTGCAACTACTCTCTCATATTAACCATTCAAATAAACAGTATTAGGCCATATTATTATTATTATTATTTCTTTTCATACAGCTACCTATGGACTACAAATACACAACAACCGTTCAAGTTTTCTTCTCTAAGGTGTTTCTTCCTTGTCGTTTAGCTTCCTGCCAAAGATCTTTCAGCCTCTGGCTCCTTCTCAATCGTTCTTCGGCTGAAAGCGTGGGTCTTTCTTTGGGGGGATCCTTCATACCTGCAATTTTGGTTCTGAATGCTGTCCTGTCCCAGACTTCGGCCGGTCCAATGTTCGCCCTCTTTAAGTCCTGATGGACTTCCTGAAGCCATGGAGGTGCACCTTCCAATTCTCCTGAAGGTTGAGAATTTTATTAGCCAATCTCTCGTTCCCCAATCGTTTAATATGTCCTTAGAACATCAACCTCCTCTTTCTCATGCTGACAGAAATCCCTTCAAACTTGTCATAGAGTTCTTGGTTTGTCCTCAGTTGAAATGTGTATCCATCTCCAGGTAGCTTCTTAGGACCTAGAATTTTCTGGAAGATCTTCCTTTTTCTCAATTTCAGACCATATTATAATGATTATTCTTAGATTTCTGGTATTCATCTGTTATTAGCTTGGTTTCCTCTATACACGAATTCCGCTTGTTGCGTAGTGGCTAGCATTCTTGGCTGTCACAGCAGAGGCCCGGGTTCGATTTCCGGTTCTGCCAAGAAATTTAATTCCGGTCTGAGGGCTGGAACGGGGTACACTCAGCCTCGTGAAAAGAGGTGCGTTCGATTCGTATCTCAACGATCCTAGAAGGTTTTTTTCGCGGATTCCCTCTTCTACTATAATCCAGGCAAATGCCGGGATGGTACCTCTAACATACGGCCACGGCCGCTTCCTATCCAAATCCTACCTCAATTACAAGTACACATTAGTACAGCCATCACAGTGACACAGGCTATCAGAAAAAATCCACACACTTGGGCTGCATTACCACGATCGCTAAAAACAGAATAATTTTATTAATGCAGCCATTAATAGCCATCTATTTTCTTTCCAGGACGAGTCAGCAAATGTATTTTGGAAGGAAATCGGCCGTGGACCTATTGAAAGGAACAAGACACGGCACAAACCTGTAAATATTACTGTGCTTTAATTCACTGGCCGTGAAAGCCAATATATCATCTTTTTGAAAGCCTTCATAGGGAGGTTATGGCGGATTGAGCTTTTAGTTCTCGCAGTAAAGAGGCGCAGGAGCGCTTCATAAAGAGGGAGGTAGCGTGCAGTTCGCAACTCCTGTGCCCCAATAGACCACTGATGAGCCAGCTTGGTGTGCTAGGCAAAACCCCATACAAGACACGGCACAAAACTAGAAAAATTGCTAAGTTTCGTCCCGGCATTTGCCTGGTGCTGAAAATGGGAAACCACGAAAACCATTTTCAGGGCGGCCGAGGTGCGATTCTAACCCACGCTCCCCCGATGTCAGCGAGGCACGATGTAGCGCGTTAACGCTCTCAACCATCCCGGCCTGTGAAAAAAATTAAAAAAATAAGGTGTTCGGTGCGAATGGCATGTCACGGAAACAGATTTGATATTGGTGCAGTGGGTTTGATAACTACAGGATGGATATGCCAGATGAGCAAAAATCGGACCGCTGAAGTAATTTCCGTCTCTTCAGTTCGTTGAAGAGGCACTTGGCTGATAAGCGGTAGGTACAACGATGATACGGTTGTTCAGTATGCCACCATGACGTAGACTGGCTTCAGAGACTGAACACAGATTCCTCCCACGCTGGCATCGATAAGAATGGTTTTGAATAGAGATGCGTTTAAATTCCCCCTTAAGGTTCCCACACACCGGAGCGATCGTGGTGGTGGTGGCGGGCGTGATGGCGGTGGCGATCATGATGGCGATCTGGTCTTTTCACACCCAGACACGCGGAGGTAGCGATCAGTTTGGAAAATCGTGTACATCAAGGATACATCGGTTATCTAAACTGGAGGAAGAAGCGTTACTGTTTGGCAGCGGTAGTTGATGATGAGGAGCAGCAGTGAGCAAGGCAATTAATTATTCCTTTCATTGTTTAGAATTAGAGTAATGTGAGAAGTATTTACAAATAATACAAATCACAAATATATTAATTAAATAATATATTTTTCGAAAAAAAAACACGTAAGAGAACGTGGATTCACGACCTGAATCTGCTCCGTGAGCATCAATGAGAAATTCACACATTATATCGGCAACTGCGGCAACGTGAAGAACGATTCTACATTTACAGTACTTTCGGATGCCAATGGAATGCTTTGATGATCTACTGCAGCGTTTCCCAAACTGTGGTACGCGTACCACTGGTGGTACGCTCGTAATGCGGCAGTGGTACGCGGTGATGTTACGAAAAATATTAAAAAAAAAATTACGTTACGAAAAATATAAAAATATAAAATTCATAAATATAAAAACATTTATATTTTTTAGGGGTAGATGAACTCGTAGTTCCGTCCCTTAAAACAACAATAACTAACTATAATTGATATTGTGCCCGCTGGCCGAAGGGGAGCCACCGGTTTCAAATGACCCTTCCGAGACCCTCTTCCAGTTAACACACAAGTATAGGGGACGATACATTCATAGGCTGGTGTAGCACAAAATCTGCACTCGGGGGTGTCGGGAATTAATGAAGTTCGATCTTTAACCAGCTCAGAGGAATGCATCGATAACAAAACTAAACAAGAAAATAGAGGTCAGTCTTATGTTAAAATCACAAATAAAATTTATTCAGAATAGATCCCTAGCCTAGCATGAGAGTTGCAAACGGCTAGTCAGATACTGTTCTGCCCTGAAAGAAAATAAAAAAAAAATCCTAAACAAGATCTAAATTACTCTCATGGTCCTAATACAAAATTCGACTAAAATGAACAAGCTAAGAGAATGGCACGTAAGATCGGCCCTAAGCAATTACATCGAAATAACTTACGGGTGGATCAAACATCAAAAGAATCAACAGTAAAGCAAGACATTTACTTGTTTACAAATACTAGAACATTTACATTTAGTAGCAAGGGGAAAATTTGTCCTATGCTATGATGATGCCATCTCTAACATTTATCTTTAGAGTTAAGTGTTTAACTAGTCCTAAATATCGTTAATTAATAAACGAGATGCGTTTATTACTAAGAAAATCAAGCTATGTGCACAATGTTGCTGAATAAAAAAAGCTATGCTAATACATCACAAATGCATACAATAATTCAGCACTCCTATGGTAGTGCAATTGGCACTGCCTGCGTACTCGATTTGTTACTGTTTGTAACAAACGGTCATAGTGTCAAAGTGTTAAGAAAATAGAAAATATAGGAAAGCCTGCAAATGCGATAGTAATAAAACAATTACATTGACTCATATTGCTACTAATCTGATGTGCGTGCTTCTGTTATCACATCAACAATTAGTTGTCGACTATTCATGTGAAAATGTATCAAAATGTATCTAAAATAGCTTAACAATATCTAAGTGTTGACATTTGGTCCAGAAAATAGTTTACTTTTAATGTTTATAAATTTTATTTAGATTCAGGGGGAATTATAAGATTTGTTAGTTTTCAAAACCCTATTTTTGATTATTAAAGTTTCACACAATTATTTATCCCTGACAGTATTGTTGTTCAGTTTATGGACCTTTAAAAGCGTTCAGTGTATTCAGGTAACGTGTGTATCCAACTTAAGCAAATAACTCAATAGTTTAATAGTTTACGAGACACCCTGTGTCTTCACCAATATTTCATCATACTTATTAGACATCCTATGTCTTCACCAATTACTTTACTCTTATTTCGGATTCACTGATCCAGGCGCCCTCGGTTTTGGTACGACTTTAAATAGTTCATTACCACCGATATAACCACAATAACAATGTCGGAGGTATTTATCCACCGTCACGACTCATATAATACTCTTATAATGTTAATTTACAAAAGTGAGGATTCCTAATTGATACACGTTTGAAATGCTGGTAATAAAGATTATGTGTACAGAAAACACATCCTGACAACGCTTTAAATAAACATGAAGGCTTCTGATACAAGCTAAAAGTGTGTGTGAGCATTTATAAAACTGCCTCTTCCCTGAATAAAGTCGAACCTCCGTTCATTTGGTTACAAAATACAGTTGCATTCATTGCCTGTGTGGCTTCTCTTAAATAAATAAACCTGTTTTCAAGTATTGATCTGGCCAACAAATGTGAATATCGGAACTCTGCATTCCACTTGTAATAATGTCAAGAATCTCACAGCCTTCTAAACAAAATATTGATACACTGCCTAGAATCGAGTGTGCTGTGTAGTGAACTTGGCTCGTAACCTTGGCATCGATTTAACATTTGTCAAACTAGTTTATTTGTCATCAGCCTGACAAAATAAAAGTTGATAATAACTGTTTTGAAATGATACGAAATGAGCATTGAAAATCCAGCCTTCCTGGCGTCCATAAATGTTTAATAAAACTTATTTCTTTCCACACGCGTCTTATAATTAACTACCTGCATTGTGCACTAAATAAATGAAACCAAATTAACTTAATCTACTGTTTTCAACTCTTACAATACGCTATAAATATTTGATCTGACTTACAGATGCAGCGTCACTGGGTTCGAGTCCCGCCATGAGATGTTATATGCGGTCTCGTGTATGGCTTTAGATTACCATCTCATTGTGTCTGGACATCTTCCGTCGCCAATTCCCCACGCATGATTTAGAAATCGCATGCCATCGCGTGGTTGGGGTTGTATTTGAAGATCTGCTGGTCTATCATGATGTAATGTTAGCGTTGGTAATAACGTAGCACATAATTAAAGAAAACTTTCGCGCACTGCAGCTAATATGCGGTAAAAAATTGCCCATTTTCACTCCGCCACTGACTCTAGCCTTTGTCGCTTGTGCGACACTCACTCGTGACTTGCACTGATATTTACACAAAAATATTAACACAAAATTAAATAAAAAATACTGCCCATCTGGCATATAAAGATTGTTCTCGTAGATTTTGTACCGTTATACAGTTAATTAAGTACACAGTTTATATAACACTGAAGTGTGTGTGTGCGAGTGAGACCATGCGGTCGTAAAGTTTACTTCACACAAGTTCGTCATTTCACCTCGGATAATGAAAATATTTCACAGTTTATGTAGTGATGAATGTCTTCAATCTTTAAACTATTAAACAATGCCATGATGGCTATCCATAAGAAAAATATCCACAGATTTTTCTTGCCACATGGTTTCCTTCACGGACGTACTTTCACTTGTGCTCCAACATGCACATCGATGTTGTCTCCTCCAAAGACAAATAGGAACTGGTGTTACCAAATATGGCGTGCTCTCAGTATATGAGCTGGCCGCGTAAATTGATAGTTTCCTTGATTTACGAAGTATGCTGTACTTCAAATATGCAGTATTAATTGGTTATAATTATAGTTGATTTTTGGAATGTCCAAAATATATAAACATATGATCCTAAGCGATATTTCTTCAGCTTCTTTCCGCCGCTCGCAGGGCATGTTCAGTTACATTTCAGCATAAGTTTTAGTCTCTGTTATCTGAGCAAACATGCGTCAACAGGCGCAATATGTTGCCGGAGGAATTTAAGGCCAAAGATAAAGAGCAGTTTTATGAATTGAATTGTGATTCAGAACTAAGGCAAACTTTTTCAAGAATGGCTCCTGTGAACTTTTGAGTTGAGAGGCGTGCAGACTATGCAGACTTAGCTGACAAAGCAGTTATATTTTTACTGCCTTTCGCTACTTTATACTTACGTGAGACATAATTTTCTTCACTTGTTTATCTCAAGAATAAATACCGGAATTGACTCCTTACAGTGGAAACCGATCTTATTTTGAGACTCAGCAATCTTAAACGAGACATTCCTAAGTTGGTTTCTAATCTTCAATCTCACCCTTCACATAGAAGTTGTTAGTTAAACTTTGGATTTTATGTTTAATTATTAAGAGTTCTCTTATTAATATTATTTGTACAGTGTCATTTCTGGATGTTTGAATTGAATACTTATTGTAATAAATAATAAACCAACTGGACACACTTTTTATTATTTCAACCTTAACTCTAACAGTCTAACTCTAACAAATACAACTTACAATCCTTCTCTTGTTCTACTACGTAGTGGTGGTGGGGGTTTATAGTTACTGTGTATATCTCCCAACCATTAGGTGGTACGCGAGAGATTCTCATCTCTTAAAATGGTACACACGCAAAAAAGTTTGGGAAACACTGATCTACTGGACTATAATTATGTTTATTGTCAGGATGCGACAAATTAAATAATATGTTATGCCAACGCACAGTGACGTGGGCAGTGGTCAATGACCTCGTAGTTCCGCCCCTTAAAACAACAATAACTAAACTTGACAAGCAGCATCTGATCGTCACCGCGATCGCTCCGGTGTGTGGGAGCCTTTAACTGTGTTTCCTTATCCGTACGAGCTCTAGTTACTTCATTTTTAAATATCCCTTGTTGGAGAACTAGGACCTTATTTCTAAGCCGCCCCATGAAACATGGCAGCGTGTTATAAACCTGTATGTTTGAACTGCTTCCCTCATACAAATTGTACATGCAAATGTGACTCTGCGTCAGTTCAACATCACATCACGCAAATTAATTACTTTATATGGTAGTGCTGTTTGAGTTCTACTTTGTAGCCAATAGTCGTTCCATTAGCCTAATTACTTTACAAGATGTGCTCTTTATGCCAATCATTGCTCATAAGTCAGTACTCAACAGCCTTGCTCTCAGTCTGCAACCATTTTAGTGCAATATTTGTTGACTGAGTATCTATTGGAGCCCTTCAAGCAAGAAACTCAATTTTTAAAACCCAAGAAATGCACGTCCTTATATTGTTTAAACATCGGCTTCGGTGGCGTAGTCGGTAGAATTCTCAAGATAGTGGGTTCAAACCCGACCGAATTCGTCGGATTTTTAAGAGCGTTAAAATCTTTCAGTATGCCTCCTTCGGAGGGGAAGTAAAGCCGACGGTCCCATGTGATAGATTTATGGCATGTAAAAGAACCTTCCACTAATTAAACCTGTGTGAAGCTAAATTTGCAAGTTAGATTTTGTATCAACGCTCTATCCAACGTTCACCACTAGGTGTCAGTGACATCTGGTAGCGAAAGTCAGACCTACTTGAATTTGAACGGAACTTGTAGCTTACCCTATGGGTGTCCGCATTGATGCAGCTACAGCCTCTGGCGAGGCAAACATGTCCTCGGACACTCCCAGCACTAAAAGTCATACGCTAAATAATAATAATTGTTTAAACTTTACGTTGTTGCTTCTTGGGACGTTCCTCTTCGTTCGTGACGCTATCTTCTCGTTGCCTGTCGATCACTGTTTTACATTTTTTCCGATTGCCGGCTCGAACCCGGTTCGTCACTGAATCTCATTGTTGGTGCATTTGTAATTCAATTTCGTTGTTTTCTCCACTTTTCCAAACACAAAGGACACACTAAACGTTTCTTACGAGGTATCGACATGATGACACGCGGTAGACTAATGATTTTTCACCGGAAACTCAACCATATCCTGTCGATTAGATTAGCAGTTTGCCTTTTCTAGCCCTACGAGCGCTAGTGTGAGTCAATGCAAAGTTACACTTAAGCCTTTATAACTACTTCCGGTGTGAGGATTTTTCAAAAAAACAGAAAGCCCTGAGGGTATTGAACCAAGTTGCTTGGTTGGTTCCTTAGTTTAGGGGCTGCGACAACGCAGTCATGTAGCCCCGTGTACTTTGGGTGTGTGTAGAATATGTCTGATAACCGGTGTTAATTGTGATGACTGTATTAGTGTGTGTCATCTGTTTTAATTCAAGTAGGGACTGCAGACGATAATTTCAAGTAGTTCCTACTTTCGCTACCAAATGCTACCGTCCACAACACCTAGCTATGAACTTGGCTACCACTAGATGCCATCGCAACCAGCGCCCGGTGATATTTGCTTCACACAAGTTTAGTTAGTGGAAGGTTCTTTTACATGCCATAAATCTATGACATAGGACCGACGGCTTTACTTCCCCTCCAAAGGAAGCCATACACTGGGATTTTTAACGGTCTTAAAAATGCGACGACTTTGGCCGGGTTTAAACCCGCGACCTTGGACATAGAAGCTTCACATGCTACCAACTACGCCCCCGCAGCCGTCCATAACGTATTAAAGAAAGAATTCTGTAAATAAGTTAATTTGGCTAGGATTTGAATCAAAATGATAACGAGTAAAGAAACATGGGATTTTAGGCTGTTTCACTGGAACTTCATTTAGGGTCGAGGTGATTTTCAAAATTTGTTTATTTTTATTTTGATAGAGCTCTCCAAGACTCAAAATTTGTTTATTTTTATTTTGATAGAGCTCTCCAAGACTCAAAATTTGTTTATTTTTATTTTGATAGAGCTCTTCAAGACTCAATTTTTTTTGATAGAGCTCTCCAAGACTCAAAATTTGATTATTTTTATTTTGTTAGAGCTCTCCAAGACTCATAATTTGTTTCTTTTTAGTTTGATAGAGCTCTCCAAGACTCATAATTTGTTTCTTTTTAGTTTGATAGGGCTCTCCAAGACTCATAATTTGTTTCTTTTTAGTTTGATAGGGCTCTCCAAGACTCAAAATTTGTTTCTTTTTAGTTTGATAGAGCTCTCCAAGACTCAAAATTTGTTTCTTTTTAGTTTGATAGAGCTCTCCAAGACTCATAATTTGTTTCTTTTTAGTTTGATAGAGCTCTCCAAGTCTCATAATTTGTTTCTTTTTAGTTTGATAGAGCTCTCCAAGACTCATAATTTGTTTCTTTTTAGTTTGATAGAGCTCTCCAAGACTCATAATTTGAAACCTTTCCGGGTCCTTTAGCACTTCAACCTCTGGCACAATTGAGGAAATTGTTTAATTTTACGATTTTGCTAAACCCCTACAGAGGTGTACATATTATTAGAATTTAAATCCTTCACATTCTTTTGCACTGAAGCATTTTATTGATCACTTGCTAACATATTTTATTGCCCTAGTAATGTTTTCTTCCGTATGGACTCAAAACTTTTCAGGGGCGTGGTGACGTAGTGGTGAGCTGCTGGTCTCTCACCAAGGTGGACTGGGTTCGATTCTCGGTCAATGCATGTGAGATTTTCGAAGTGAAATGCCATGTCCTGTGGTTCAGATTCCACGTAAAAAGGCGGTCCCGTGGCTCATGATCGCATGATTAACGGTCACGTAAAACTAAAAGCTTCCTTCCTTTTTTCCCACAACTTTTCCATAAGGAATTGCGTCAAGAATTTTTGGAGTTGGAGAATGTGAGGGATGCCTGAGTTGAGGCCGTTTTCTCTTTTTTCAATGACTTTGGAATGTACCCTCTAAATCAGGTGGTTTCAATTCATGATCTATGAACCTTTCAACAGATCAAGAATCCCTCTTCTCCAAAATCACACGAAAACTAGAATAAAGTATTAAAAACAAGACTTATCACATATTGCATTAGCAAGGTTCCTCTTTTAACAAAAGTTTTGTGCTTTTCAGTCGGTCAACACGAATATACCCAAAAGAGTTGGGTTATACCCTAATCCTGAAAAAATTACATGTGATTAATACATTAGTATTAATCTCATTTATTATTATTATTTATTGTTATTAATCTCATTTATTAATCTCATGTAATATTTTTCAGGATTAGGGTATAACCCATCTCTTTTGGGTACATTCGTGTTGACCGACTGAAAAGCACCAAACTTTTGTTTTTTAAGGCAACACTGAAAAATGGCTTCAAACCCCATAATGTTCCTCTTTTAGTCAAAACTCAAAATAGTCATTATACTGTGAGTTTCTTAAAAGAATAATCGTTAAACATTTTAAGTAATATCAGCGCCTTGGAAACATTTATACTGCATTAAGGGGTCAGGTACAGCTTATGACCTTCAAAAAATCTATTTTCCAAAATATTTATCATTTTATGCTCCTATCGTTTAGGAACATTTTGGTGCAAGAAATATGTCATTATGCGCCGTAGTTTTTGAGTTATGATTTAAAAGGCAAAGACCTGCACCCAATGTGGTTAATGATACTGTATGCACAAATGTTTATCGCTCATTTTCTTACAGTTGTGTTTTTGACACCCGTTTTAATGATAACTCGAAAACTAATTCACATACACTAATGAAGTTTTTGTGTGTATTTCTGCCTACTATATTTACTAAATGATGTAAATTCATGTTTCTCTCTGAGATAGTTTCTAAAAAAAACTAAAAATAAACATGTAAGCATTAATATTACAAAATGTTGACATTTTCTTTTCAATACAAAAGTAAAAATATGTTTTGATAAGATATGTTGCTGAAAGTACATGATTTCTAGAGGAATATCTTTGCAATAAAATAAAATTAACGAACCCAAAAATGTTGCAAATTACAGGAGTTATCACTAAAACACTGCAGTCTTGTATGATGAACAACCATTAATTTGAATTTTGAAAAAATAGCCAAATTATTTTTAGATATAAATGTAATGCTGGTTTTTTCATATATAATAATGCCAGTGTTTCATATGCACAAAATTTCATTGCTGTAACTGTTGTGGTTTTGAAGGAAGAAAAAAAGGATAATTGTTAAAATTTTACCATGGTAACCAGTACCTAACCCCTTAAGTCGTGAAAAGTAAATAATAAAATGCTGGAAAACTGGAATCTAGTCTAATACTTTGTACACCTCTGAACTTTATCTGGAAAATAAGTTGTTAATTTTCTGTATGTGGCAGAAACACTAAATTAACAAGATTTGGGGATTTAGACAAATTAGAGAAGACTGAAAGACGAATTCTGAGAAAAATACTGGGAGCTAAACGAAATAATAACGCAGAATATAGGTTACGACCAAATAAAGAGTTATATTTGAAATGTGAAAAATTAACTGATGTAATGAGAAAGAGAAGATTACAGTTTTTCGGGCACATTTATAGAATAGACTAACTAAACAGATCTTCAATTTACTGATTAGTTACAAATTCAAACCCACATGGTTCATTGAAATTGACAAGGTTTGTCAAACGCCAGAATTCAGACAGACACAATAATAAACAGATCACTCTTCAGAGAAGCTATTCAAAGGGCAAAATTTCAAGAAAGGAAGAAACAAACAACTGGCAGAAAGTGGACTCAAGAGGAGAAAGATCGTCACTTGAGAAGGACGAAAGGAATTTGGAAACAAAGGAAATTGAATACAATAGACAAAAGCCAACGTTGATTCATCGTACCCTCCAAATGGGTTATTCGAAAGAAGAAGAAAATAACATATCACGGCCCCATATGTTCGAAAGAAGAAGAAGATAACATATCACGGCCCCATATGTTTGAAAGAAGATTTTCGGTATTTTAATTGAATAAGAGCTGCGATACTCGGGTAATTGATCGCTCTCAATCTGCACACGCGAGGAATACCTTCACTCTTCAATTAATCTGCAGGTAATAACAGATCAGAAACTTTAGTTCTTCGTCGTAAAGTTGTTCCCACGCGGGAAACTTACGTAACATGAGAGAAGTTTTAATTGGCAAACAAGGAATATAAAACAGTACCTTACTAACTTCTACAAGTGATGATGATGATGAAAATAATACTTGTACTAAGGGCCATTATATACTGGTTATCGGTAAAGCTCTTCGCGGATGCGGATATCCGCGGATCATATGTTTAGCCTATTTTCATTTTATGAAAAAAAAAATAGGCTTAAGTGATCACCTTTTGTCCGTGTGTGTGTGTGTGTGTCCCTAATGGATTCTAAACGGCTGAAGTGATTTCCGTGAACCTTGGTAAGGTCATAGTACTATTTTGACCAACCCCTACCGTGCCCTTCAAATTTTATTACCTCTCACCAATCTAACATGACCACTGTGCGAAATATTTCACCGACGCTCTATAGCTCCGAAACCATTACTGATATCACCCTGACATTTTGTTCCGTGATAAAGGGTACTACTAGAAGTTCAGCTATGCAACTTTTAAAAACCTGTAAAATACAAAACGAACATGGCGGCCAAGCGAAGGTAAAACATTTTAATAGACTTTTCTCGCGATTTAACCATCTGAGCGCAGTGAAATATGGTATAGTAAATGTTTATACATATGTAATGCACTGGCATCTAATTTAGTTCAATTGTTCTCATAACTTCCAGCCTCCGTGGCTTAGGCAGCACCACGCCGGCCTCTCACCGCTGGGTCCGTGGCTCAAATCGCGGTCACTCCATGTGAGATCTGTGCTGGACAAAACGGAGGCAGGCAGGTTTTTCTCCGGGTACTCCGGTTTTTCCCGGTCAAAAATTTAATTCCAGCAACACTCTCCACTATCATCTCATTTCATCTGTCATTCATTTAATCATTGCCCCAGAGGAGTGCGTCAGGCCTCGGCAGCCGGCACAGTCCATATCCTCACCGCTAGATGGGGGCTTCATTCATTCCATTCCTGACCCGGACTGAGACTGGAAGCAGGCTGTGGATTTTTTTGTTCTAATAACTTCAAGATAGCGGCTGTGCGCAATTTTAAAATTAAGTTTTCATTTCTTGTGTATTAATCATGCAATTGAAGTGAACGTTTGAATAATGAACCTACGCAAAAATCGTCATCTAATAGTACATAACTATATGGCCTACATATATTAAAATCCCACATGGCAAACATGCGAAATATTTAGACGGTTCTCAATATCTACAGGGTGCCAGGAAATGTTCTCCGCAGTAGCTACGTGCAGGAGGTTGCGTCATCAGTTTAGTTGGCAGCACTTTGTCCTTGATAAGGTGAAGGCCACATGTGTGGGCCAAGGGCTGTCTAAATCGTCAGTGCGTATAGTTAGATTATTGGAAGAGTGCAACAGTATGAAATGAATGGCTGTGGTGAGTATAAAGTTTACTGTTTGTTTGTTATGATACAAGCGACAGCCGTGCTGCCAACTTAACTGTTGACGTAATCACTCGCAGCAGCTTGTAGGCACTGCGGAGAACATTCCCTGGCGCCCTGTATTAATCTATGATAGCAATAAAATTGAAATGTTGTATGCTGATAGAGGCTATGAACATAAGTTCAACTATGAGACTTCCAATAACCTAGTGAGTACAAGTCGAACATGTCGGCGAAGTGAAATATAAATATTAAAATGTACGGTATATTGGCTTTCACGGCCGGTGAATTAAAACCCAGCAATTCTTCTAGGTTTGTGCCGTGTCTTGTATGGGGTTTCGCCTAGGACACCAAGCTGGCTCATCAGCGGACTCTTGGTGTCCCCGCCTGGACCCCCACAGGAGTAACGAACTGCGCGCTACTTCCCTTTATATTGAGTGCTGCTGCACTACTTTGCTGCGGGAACTAAAAGCTCAAGCAGCCTAAACCTCCCTATGAAGGCTTCCAAAAAGATGGTATATTGGCTTTCACGGCCGGTGAATTAAAACTCAGCAATTCTTCTACGTTTGTGCCGTGTCTTTTGTGCAGTTGCACTCAATATAAAGGGAGGTAGCGCGCAGTTCGTTACTCCTGTGGGGGTCCGGGCGGGGACACCAAGAGCCCGCCGATGAGCCAGCTTGGTGTCCTAGGCGAAACACCACACAAGACATGGCACAAACCTAGAAGAATTGCTGAGTGTTAAAATGTACGTTTCTCGTGATTTAACCAGTCGAGCTAAGGTCTCGAACTACAACAGCTGGGTAGTTCCATATGCACACGTCATGATACCAAACTACAACAGCAGGCTTCATACATTTTCAGAACCATCGCTTGCCTTTAGTAATTCAAACGGAAGCTCTCTCCGTCTCTTTCCACCTGCCATTGCCAGTGTCTGAGCGATACATTTATATCTCTGCTAAGATATGAGCACAGTTAAACACGGTCGATAGAGAATTTCAAGTCAGGAGTTGTGTCTGTCATTCAGAGGAGCAGCGCTAGTTTCCACAAGTAATACATCCTGCCCTGAGGATAGGGAACTTTGTAACAGCGTGTATTTCTACGCAAAGTTCAGAAATATGAATCTGCCAGAGATAATGCATATAAAAAGTATAATGTCTTTTGTGCAATAAGAATGGCAGCATGGTGCAGCTGTAAGCTTCTCGCCTGTTGTGCACAAGGTTGCAGGATAACATCGCGACTCAGTCGGCAGATTCAATGGCACGTTAAAGATATCATTCAGGGTAAAGTTTCGGCACCCCGACGTCTCTATAACAAAAACAAGTTAAAAGAGACATACAATCCATAACATTATTATTTTTATACCTGGAGACAGAAGGAGTCGTAACCCTAATTAGAAAAAGTAGAATACAGATTTATGGACACTTAGTGAGGATGAACAGTGCCAGATTGACGAAGAGGATTTTTGAATTCTTCCGGAAGAGGAAGACGAAGCCGAAATGGTTTCCGGAAGTGAGATTGGACTTGGATCGGATTGGGGGGGGGGGGGGTGAAAGAAGAAGACATAATGGACATAGAGCGATTTAGAAGACTAGTTAATGAGTTTACAGGGTTCCAGGAGACAGGGGGAGTTGTCAGTGAGGATGGGAAGATCTTTCACGGAGGAACAGAAGAAGAAAGTGGGAGAGAGGATGAAGAGATATCGGCTGAGAGTGAAGACAACAAATAATGTAAAAACTGTCAAGCGTAGTCAACAGTTGGCTGTAACGAATAAATAGATGAAATGAAAATCCAAACGCGGTCAACAGTTCGCTGTAACGAATAAATAGATGAAATGAAAATCCACAGCCTGCTTCCAGTCTCCGACCGGGTCAGGAATGGAATGAATGAAGCCCCCATCTAGCGGCGAGGATATGGACTGTGCCGGCTGCCGAGGCCTGACGCACTCATCTGGGGCTATGATTAAATGAATGACAGATGAAATGAAATGATAGTGGAGAGTGTTGCTGGAATGAAATTTTGACAGGGAAAACCGGAGTACCCGGAGAAAATCCTGTGTGCCTCCGTTTTGTCCAGCACAGATCTCACATGGAGTGACCGGGATTTGAACCACGGACCCAGCGGTGAGAGGCCGGCGTGCTGCCGCCTAAGCCACGGAGGCTTCGAATAAATAGATAATAATAATTATTATTATTTATTTAATCGAATAGCCCTTAATAGAGCACGTTAAACCAATACATCAAGTTTTGCTGTACGATTTCTTCTTGGTCATCCAAAATAGCTTCATTCTCTCAGATTGTTGTCGCCGGAGCTCCTCAATGTTGTGTGGCTGTTTTCTGTTTCTCTCTAGTTCCTCCTTGAAGGTGACTGTTTTAATTTTGTTCCGAAAGAGTTGTCTATTAGGTATGTCTTCAATTTGTATATTGGCCTCTTTATGGTCATTCAAGGTCTGTTGAAACCAAGCTGGCCGTATCTTAAGTTTTATAATTTTATTGAAAAATTTCTTTGTCAATCTATCATCGTTTATTCTTTGTAAATGTCCAAAAAAGGATAATCTTCTTCTTCGCATGGTATGTAGTATGTTTTCTACATGCTCATAAATTTCTACATTTGGTCTAGGTCTGTTGTAATCCAAGAAGTAATAAGGAGACGCCCTGCCAGCGCTATAGCATGCGGAGAGTTGAAGCACTGACCACGCCCCCATACTTGCCCGGCTCGAGCGGTAAATGGAGCCTACGACCATAGACTTAATTATTAGTTGGATTTAAGTGTGATTAACAGTAAAAGATTCCTGTGCAGGTATAGTACGAAGTTGTAAGGTAGGCCTATATGACGATGGAAATCAAGGAATATTTGTTGATCTTTGCTGGCTAGCGTGAAGTGTACGGCAGTCACAATACTTTTCGTCGCACTCGAAAATCATGTTGACTGCCGTAAAACATTTAATTTTACGACATAAACTAGAGCAATACACCGATGTAAAATATAGTATAGCACTGGGGAAATGAATGTATTATACCGGTATGCAGTTTTTATAACCTGTATTATTGTGTGATTTCAGGCAACCAGACACCCACCACTGTCCTTAACTTATAACTTACCAAATAATAGGCAAATAATTACCGAGATACCAGTAGGCCTGCCATTATATTCATGAATGTGTATTAAATAAATTAAATAAATTTAAAATATTAAGGCACATGAACTAATTGGGTGGTAATTGGGGGTAATTAGATTACAGTAATACCGTTAATTAATTGACAAGCAGGAACTATTTCCAGTAAGAAACGAAGGAAAATATCCGTAATTAATTCCTAGAAATCAAAATACTTGTATTGGTGGACACATATGCCAATATTTGAACATTTAACGAATGATACTAGAACAGTACCGTAAGGTGGATACTCTAAGGAAGAAAACTTAACACAATAAATGGCAAATAAAGTGCATTTACTTGTGAAATTACATTACTTTTTCAGGTTAGAGTTCTGTTTGTGCAAACATATGCCTCACACGTCGACATTTCGTCCCACACGCGAATTATCACCACTTTTAAGTACGTACGTCACACCATTGCATGCTTTTCTTATGGGACCACCGCAATGTTTTGAGCATATGTGAAGGACTAACTTCTGGCTTCACTTCCTGGCCGTTAGGGCCTCTCCTTATTACTCCTTGTTGTAATCTGCTCCTACTTGCCTAGGGCCAAGTATACTCCTAATTATTTTCCTTTCCACGACCATGATTTTGTTAATTTCACCTTTATTCATTAATTTGAGTGTTTCAGATCCATATAAGGCCTCTGATTTCACAACAGTATTATAATGTTTAATTTTAATAGAATTAGGTAATGCTTTTTTCTTATAAATGTTCCTGGTGAGCTGGAAAGCTATATTCATTTTCTTTGTTCTAACTGTTAGGCTGTTTTTCTCGTTATTATTTATTGTAATCCATTCACCGATATATTTGAAAGAATTCACTCTTTTGATTTCGTTTTGTTGAGTACATAATTTATCAGGACTATTTTTGACATTGGATATAAATTCTGTCTTTGTAAAGGAAATTTGTAGACCTATTTTATTTGCTTGTTGTATTAAAATATCAATTTGTATTTTGGCATTTTCCGGTGTATCAGTAATTAGAGCAATGTCGTCAGCAAATGCCAAACAATCTATATAGATGTTATCTCGTTGATATCCTGATTTAACTCCTTTGGTGTCTGTTTTCCTCCACTCTCGGATCACCTTTTCCAAGGCACAGTTAAAAAGTAATGGTGACAATCCATCACCTTGTTTGACTGCTATGTTTATTTCAAAAGCCTTGGAGAACTCCCCACGAAATCTGACTTTGGACGTGGTATTTGTTAGCGTATCCTGAATAATGTTAGTAGTTTTAAGATCCAAACCAAATTCTTTTAGAATGTTGATGAGAGATTCTCTGTCAATGGAATCATAAGCTTTTGCAAAATCTATAAAAGTAACTGTCGTGTCTTTATTTCTTAATTGTCTCATTTGCAAAATAGTTTTAAGATTCCATATCTGTTCAACACAAGATCTATGTTTACGAAAGCCATTTTGATACTCTCCTATTTGTACGTCTAATTGGGGTTCTGCACGATTGAGTAAAGCTTTGGAAAGAATGTTATATGCTACTGACACAAGCGATATGCCTCTATAATTATTCGGGTCAAATTTAGATCCCTTCTTGTGGATAGGGTGTATTATGGCGACTTTCCATTATTATTATTATTATTATTATTATTATTATTCTCTCTTGTATACATGCCTATAGAGGTGTGAAAATTATTAGAACCAAATAAAGAATTTAAATCAGTCACAATTTTTTATTCATAATCATTTTATTGACCAACTGCTGACTACTTTTATAACATTACTTAGTAATGTTTTCTCCCCGTGGACTTACACCATTTCCCATAAGGAATTGCGTCTGGGAACTTTCAGAATCGGGGATTCTGAGGGATACCTGAGCTGGGTCCGTTTTCTATTTTTCATTGACTTTTGAATGTACCCTTTAAGTCAAGTGATTTCAATCCATAGTTCATGAATTTTTTAATAGTTCAAGAACGGATCATCTGTAAAATAAAGATACGAGCCTTACAGTAGTCGCACATGATGTGTAACATCTGACATGTTATCCTACTTTGAAAATGAGATGAAATATATGTGAAGTCATCTGACATGTTATCCTACTCGTATACTACACAGCTTGGACATTCTTAAAATGTTAATTTACGCTCCGTTTTCATACTGGTAATTTGATGAATGAATAGATTGATTTGGAGATATGCTACTGTCACACTTGTTTCAACAAACGTCACATATTATACTGTAAATTAAGAGGAGGAATGACACCATAGTATCAAGCCTATCTGTATAGGCCTACTACTAGAAATAATGTTCAATACAAACAAATTTCCCAACTCCTGCTTGGTGCAAAATATTGTAATAAAAATTAGATAAATCGTAATTTCATGTAGATTCTGTTAAAATGACGCATAATGTTATGATAAATATCGTTTAAATCGATAATCTGGTAGCAAAACAAGATGTTCAGTAAAGGACATATAGCCTACTTTCTCCTAAATGTATGAGTATAGTTATAACTCGTTGTTATTATCAAAGAGTATAATAGAACTATTCTTTGTTGAAGACCTTAGAAACGATTTATCTCTACCAAACGCCACAACCTAGATAAAAACTGCTACCATCATTGAAGAAAGAAAGAAAGAAAGAAAGAAAGAAAGATAAGAAGTATATCAAGAATGTTATGGATCTGGAGACATAATCGACCGGACTGGCTGCGTGGCTCAGCGGTAACGTTCTCGCTTGCTGGGCCCTAGGTTGCAAGTTCGTATCCTGGCGCAGTCAGCTGGCATTTGAGGGTGCACAAATGCGAGGGAGCCGTGTCAGTACATTTACTGGCACGTTAAAGATCCCCTTCGGGCCAAAATTCCGGCACCCCGGTGTCTCTAAAAGCAGCAGTAGTTAAAAGGGATGTAAAACCAATAACATTATTATTAATATTATTATTACATATACGACCTGCCGTGGGCAACATCCAACTTTGAGTTGAGGCATGTCTTTACACGTCTGGTTGTGCATGGCTTTCACAACCCTAATTGAATTAACAAATCTTTCCATGACCCTACAGAGACGTGTGTATACAAACTATGTGGATATTTTCGATTGCTATTTGCCTGAAATAAAAGTAGTAATTAATAACCTGAACGAACACCAACGGCTTGAATTCAGTTACTATGTGAAATAGTTTTGTTCTTTACTTCAAATAACATTTTCAAGTAACGCAGAATAGGCTGTTACAAACCCTTTAAAATAAAAAGTAAAAATGTATCGTAGTATCATCTTGTCATTCTTCAAATTCGATGCGCATAGAATGCCAATGGTATAGTAATCAATGGAGCCCCACGTAGACTAGTCGTGACATCTAGTGGTGAAATATCGAACAAAATAATCCTAACAGAGCGAGTGCATTCTAGCGGCCAGAAGAAGAAACTTTTCAATAAAATCTGGAAGTTAATAAGTAGGTCGGCGTGCAGTTACCTTTTTGGCAGCTAGATGTCTCGAGTAAATCTGCTGGCGAATTATGTTTTAATTAAATATATATTTTACACAATAATATGCACAATATAACGCTTAATTTTAAAACATCTGAGTCATTACAAAACAATAAACATATAACATTTCAAGCAAAAAACCTAGCTCTGATCGGGTTTGAACCATAGGCATTTGAGTGATAGGCTAACGCTCTACCACTGAGCTAATTGTGTCAACGAATATCGTTCTATATAAAATGACTTACATAGAACTTGTTAGCAAATAATGATTTATACTAAACGATTTCATCACTGGAGTATATTATTTATATATAAAGCATTTCATACAAAGTTTATTTATTTTGTATCAGTACGCTATATTGCATGCAATACTCAAATTAGTGAAATATAAGTCAGGCACAAGATATCCGCTGCCATCTTGTCTTATTACTGAATCGGCTCAGCCTTTTAAAATCACGTCTGCACTATAGTATTACAAAATAAACTTTTAATTTCGAACGTGCCTCTTCCTTTAGAACAGTTAAAACGATTCTCGGCTCGATAATCGGAACTGGTGGGTCCCATGATATAAATTATAAAGTTTGCATAATTCGCACGGCCGCCATCCTGAAATGGTATGGCGGACGACCATGTAGTTTGGTCACAAGACGCATCCTATACGAAGGTATGTTGTTACCAAATTTGGTAGAGATCGGATGATTTGGTTAGTCGTTATTTGATTTTACGTTTTGAACGTTTGAGTGGCCGACATTCAGTTTTAGTAAAGATGGCGGCGATATAAAACATGACACTGAGGTGTCCTTTGCTAGTGCTACCTTTGTACCAAATTTCGTTCAATTCGCATTCACCGTGTTCGAATTGATAGGGGGGGGGGGACAGACATTCAGAGTACACACACTCACACACACACAGACACACACACACACACAGACTCACACTCACACATATATACACACACACACAGACTCACACACACACACATACACACACACAGACAGACACACTTTTTTCGCCCTGTGTTGATCTCATAAGTCTACTTTCATTTTTTGCAAAAATCGAAAGTAGGCTAAAATAGTTGCCGGGACTGGGGTTCGAACCTGAGACCTCATGATTCGCAGACCAAGGCGCTATTATCACGTTCCGCCATGAAAAGCTATCCCAGTTTCCGTATAAACACACAATGTGGGTTAATATCTGAATAGCCATTTTGCAGAAACGTAATACCGGCATTGCCGACTAGTTACAATGTTTCATATGAAAGCATAGCATCATTTAAATGCTGTTACGAAGACTTTGACCATGTGGTTTGTGTTTCAATCAGTTGACACCAGAGTTCACATAACTTTGCATTGAATAACACATTACTCGGGGAGTGGATGCCCATCACTTTTATCCAGAGATTGAAATACGGACCCTCAATAAATCATAATTGATATATGATATAATTAATTTTTTCACACCAAAGAACGACAACTTGAAGATGATTTATTGTAGGAATAGTTGTAGGCCTAATGGGACCTCCAAACATTGACGTAAACCGTATGCGATAGTAGGTCGTGGTACTGTCCCCGATAATCCGGATAGTAGGCTGTCAGATATCCGCCCCCTCAATCGGATTGCCAATAATCAATCGCACCGGCACAGCTACATCAATGAAAATGGCACTGACAGATACTACCGAGATCAGAGCACAGTAGTTAACATGAAATTATTGTGGAACACACCAAAATATACGGGGGTTCATACTTACCTTTTACTTACCTATTCAAATTTAATCTCGGGTCTGGGTTTTCAACTGGATCACTTAATAGTATGCCCTCACAATAACCTCCACCACGATATTTAAAATGAACCAAGTCGAAACAAGAAAATTTAAACTGCACAATAATTTATTTCACATAAAGAAAAATAATTTAACAAAATTTAACAACAAAATATACGTGGCAATCAGAAGCCATTGTCAATGCAATCATGTCCTCCTGTAGGACTTGTAGACTTCACATACAAAAATTCAGCTTTCTCTAGCTCAAAAGAACGTAATAATAACAACAATGCACATTGGAATGGATAAGGGATCTGGGACGAGACATAAAGCATTTGTTTCCTTGTTCATGAACTTCACATTTTATTTATAACCGCAAGGCTGCTATGTAGATGACCTTGGCCTCTATCATTCAGTTATCTGGCCACCTGTAATACACCCTGCACCGTGTCGCATGCTTGCTTCGTCAAATGGACGCACCTGTCCACCCAATGTTAGCATATGCTAGTTACCTCAGAGCCTAGCTCCTTTTCAAAACACTTTAAATGTTCACATCTCAACTCAAATATTATCACGCAAATCTTTTAAATGCTCCGTTCAAATATCAATGGATTACTCTAATAATCCCAAATCTTGTTTAATTGTATAATCCAATTGTTGAACTAGCGTTGTTTAGAGTATAATAACGAAAACGCTTAATGATTATAACAAAATGTTCATTAATTATTTATAACATTTTAAATTGTTTATAACATTGTCAAACGACAATTGAAAAATTTATACACGCCTCTATTAATCCCGTTCGTTTCAAATTATTATTAAAGATATTTACATAGTTATTTACATTATTTATATTATTTTTATTAGAAATACATTAAACCACACGTTTATCCAGTTGATAATTACTTAAATCGTGGTGATATAATCGACCAATGAAGGTTAGTTATATTTAAATTTTAGATTCAGGTTTAATAAGATTTAATAATTATTATTATTTGTGACGGTAACCTCCATTCAAAATCGTTATCTCAAATTATTTAAACACTCTTGTTAATTTTAACAGTCACTTCACATGAATAATTTTCAATGGACCTGAACAATTCACTCAGCGGAAAAATACCTCGCTCAAAACGCACAAAATTGCACCAAAATTGGCCCATAATTCATCATATATCTCATTATATATGGCATCAAAATCTTCCACAATACACACAAAAAACCTCCACTTATAAATTCATCATCATCATCAATATTACTGTGGGATCCTCCTTCACTTATTAAAGGGCATTATTCATCAGCGACTTTTACACGTCCACTGAACTAACGATTATACATCCATAGTTCCTCTTTAAAAATTCTTATATTCATCAATTGTATCGAAAACTGTTATTATATTTAACCTTCGTGGGTTTCATTCATGAAGCGATATGAAGTAAAAATTTGCCAGTCACAAATAAATTTAATAGCAAATACGATTAGACACGCCTCCCTGGTCTATCAAAATTGAGATTAATATCATCAAAGTATCGCAGTATAAAAATACTATCTTCAATCAAAGTTCATCTAAACTGCATAAATAGTCGAATAGAATACAATTAGACTGTGGACTGCAAACATTATTGTTCCAATCTACAATTGAGAAAAACTCCTATCAAATGTTCATTACTATAGTGTACTCAATAAATCGTAATCAAAGTTCATATTTCATAAAATTGTCTATAATGCAATGGTATTTCAGAATTGACGATAAATGTCTATGTTGCAATCATGTTCATAAAACGACTAGTATTTCTAAGATCGTCGATAAAGTAGTAGATTTTAACGCTCTGAAATCTTTTAATCATTCTTCTTTCTTGAGGATGACAGAAAATTGGTCAAAGTAATTTACTGAATAGAATTACTTTAATAAAATGACACGCTGTCTGAATTCAAATTTGCCATAGAAAATCGTTAACTTTACAGTCAAATCGTGACTACAAAAATATGCAAATTACTGAAAGAATATATATTATCAGTCTCAACTGATCCAAAATTATTTAAATATACCAATGACATAATAATGTCTCAATAAATCGTAGAAAAGGGCATAAATCAGAAAAGTGTACAGAGTACAGAAATATCAAGCAAGGATATGGGGCAAAATATATGGGACAGAAAATATGGGAAAAATGGTTGCTCAGATATCGCTAAATGGCTCAAATAAATCAAGAAACGTTCACGACTACCTTATCTGTTGATTGAAGTTCTAGAGGAAAATTTCCAAAGAAGACTGCTGTTGGTTCCATTTCACCACCGTAAAGATGTGCTCCGACCTCGAACCTGGAACCTGCGCCCTCGGAGAATAGGACAGTTTTCTCCGGAAATCGCACTGCTCCGTGTAGACGATAGACATCCTTCTGGCAAAACTCTTCTGTGTGAGCCGGGTCCACCCTGGCCTCTCTTGAAAGTTCCCTGAAGTTCTGGTAGAAATTCGCCATGAAGTTTATTGCAATTATTTCCGCAGAAATGTTCATAATTGTGGAGTATGAAGATATTTCCACTGCCATTTGATGTAATTCAGCGATGGATTACGATGCATGAGTGTAGTTGGATGTTCACTACATGCTCGCTTTTGTAGAATGACGATTAACGAAGCTCCATGCTGCTATTTCACTCCATTGATGTATGTCCCAATTGCATTAAAGTTTTAGTCTTCCATCTCCACTTCCGTTATAATAATAGTCGAAAGTACTGCCAGATTATATAGTTCCATTGTAGAATGTAGCGTTGTATCACCAAATGTAATCTTCAGTATCACGGTTGCAATACATGTGTCAGCCGTAGCGTAGAATGTGGTATTATAAAAGTGCTTCTCAGGTGTCGAGAAAATCACTTTTGTCTGCAGTCTTAAAATGCGAATATCTTCCAAAGTATAATAGTGAAAATGTTCAACTTTCGTACACACCTCAATATTGTAATGCACAATTGAATTAGCATAAATGCTGTAGCTAACTCTTGATAGATAATCTTGTAGACTCGTTTATGTGTGCGCTCCAACTTCGCCTAGTTTTAGTAACCGTAAAATTTCACTGCTGCACACTCAGTGCTAGTTCGATGCTGTGGGCTCTACCACACTTGCTAATGACGACTTGCTTCACTGAATAATATATACTTGTTCTATCGGAATTAAGAACTCGAAGTCTGACAATATGAGAATGAGAAAATGAGCCATGAGCCCTGAGACATGAGACATGAGAGCTTCCTCTCTGCTGTGCAAGGCCTTTTATCAACTTCTTAAGGGGCGTATCCATCCCTACCATAGCTTGTTCCTCCGTCATTGCTAGAAGTTCTAACTTTGGCTATACTTGACGGATTTTCAAATTTCAAAAACTCATAATTAATTTCTTCAAAATTCCAAATCAATGCCATAACTGAAAATAGTTTTCCACAATTCTGCATGCCAAAAGTAATTAAATATGGTAGTTTCAGTAATCTCCGTCTCCCTCCAAGCTATCATTCATTGGTTCGAGCCTCTCCTCCAATAGCGTAACTTCTTCCTCAGCACAATTCCTTGCTTCCCTGCGACTGCGTCGTAAATCTCAGATCCTTCTCGAACAAAATCATGACGTCACCAAGAATCTCAGCTCATCCAGCCTACTTGCATGAAGTCTGCGTCATCCGTGCTTACGTCATGAATATACACGTCACAACTATGACAGCCATAACATTATTCACATATGCCAATACAGCCACCGTGGTCTCAGTATAATTCAATTTACGGGGGCAGTACCAATGTCCACCACCGCGCGCGCTCATTGTTTCCTGTTACACTTTTCCGCCAATCCCACTTCCGTCCCTTCTTTCAAAATCAATCCCACAAAAATACCCACTCCTGGCACTAAAAGCCATACGTTAAATAAATAAGTCCAGCAAACGAGCAGAAAGATGTTACACATCAAAAAGACCCCAAACTTCTCTGCTGTAAATTCACACGAAAAATAGAGGGAAGTAATCAAAGCAAAACCTGTGGCATTTTGCATTAGCAAGGCTCCTCTTGACAGTTGAAAGGCGTTATCTTAAATCGCCCCTTTATAATAGTGATAATAACAAATAGGCAAGATTTTGCTAATTCCGCAGTACTTTGGCTATGAATTTCGAAACGAAAAATGCTGCCATCTGGTGGTAAAATCGTGAAAACTTGTTAGTGAAGTATTTTAACAAGATGTTCAGTAAAGAACATATAGCCTACTTTCTCCTAAATGCATGGGTATTGTTATAACTCTTTGTCCTTTTCAAGGAGTATAATTGAATGTTGGTTGTAGTAGCTTGTTGAAATACAACGTGCTATAGGGATATTAAACATGAATATGAGGTGCCCTTTGCTAGTGCTACCTCTGTAAAAAAATTCATTCGATTCGGTTTCACCGTGTTTGAATTGATCTGGGGAATGGATTTGCACACATACATGGCCGCTATTTGCAAACTATTGGGCTGATGACCTTGTAGTCAGTCATAAGATGCTTTCCACAAAAAGGCATGTTGTTGCAAAATCCGGTAGAGGTCAAATTATTAGGATGGTCGAAATTTGATTTAAGCTTTTAACATTTGGGTGGCCGTCATTCCGTTTCCGTCAAGATGGTGGCGATATAAAACATGACACTGAGGTGCCTTTTGGTAGTGCTACCTCTGTTCCAAATTTCGTTCAATTCAGTTTCACCGTGTTTGAATTGATAGGGGGAATCAATTTGCACACATACCTGGCCACCATCTGCAAACTATTGGGCTGATGATCTTGCAGTTTGGTCAGAATATGCTTCCCACATAAAGATATGTTGTTGCAAAATTTGGTAGAGACTAGATTATTAGGTTGGTCGTAATTACATTTTAGCCCTTAACATTTGGGTGGCCGCGATTACGTTTCCGTCAAGATGGCGGTGATATAAAACATGACACTGAGGTGGCCTTTTCTAGTGCTACCTCTGTACCAAATTTCGTTCCATTCGGTTTCACCGTGTTCGAATTAATAGGGGGAATGGATTTTCACACAAAGATGGCCGCCATCCGCAAAATATTAGGCTAATGACCTATTAGTTTGGTCAAAGGATGCTCCCTCCATAATGGTATGTTGATGCAGAATTTGGTAGAGATCGGATGATTAGGTTAATCGTAATTTGATTTAAGCTTTGAATATTTGTGTGGCGCCATTACGTTTCCGTCGAGATGGCGGCGATATAAAACATGACACTGGGGTTCCCTTTGCTAGTGCTACCTCTGTACCAAATTTCATTCCATTCGGTTTCACCGTGTTCGAATTAATAGGGGTAATTGATTTTGACACAAGGATGGCCGCCATCCACAAACTATTAGGCTAATGACCTACTAGATTTGTCAAAGGATGTTCCCTCCACAAAGGTATGTTGTTGCAACATTTGGTAGAGATCGGATGATTAGGTTAGTCGTAATTTGATTTAAGCTTTGAACATTTGTCTGGCCGCCATTACGTTTCCGTCAAGATGGCGGTGATATAAAACATGACACTGAGGTGCCCTTTACTAGTGCTACCTCTGTACCAAATTTCATTCCATTCGGTTTCACCGTGTTCGAATTAATAGGGGTAATCGATTTTGACACAAAGATGGCCGCCACCCGCAAACTATTCGGCTAATGACCTATTAGATTTGTCAAAGGATGCTCCCTTCATAAAGGTATGTTGTTGCAAAATTTGGTAGAGATCGGATGATTAGGTTAGTCGTAATTTGATTTAAGCTTTGAAAATTTGGGTGGCCGCCATTACGTTTCCGTCAAGATGGCGGCGATATAAAACATGACACTGGGGTGCCCTTTGCTAGTGCTACCTCTGTACCAAATTTCATTCCATTCGGTTTCACCGTGTTCGAATTAATAGGGGTAATCGATTTTGACACAAAGATGGCCGCCATCCGCAAACTATTAAGCTAATGACCTATTAGATTTGTCAACGGATGCTCCCTCCATAAAGGTATGTTGTTGCAAAATTTGGTAGAGATCGGATGATTAGGTTAGTCGTAATTAGATTTAAGCTTTGAACATTTGTGTGGCCGCCGTTACGTTTCCGTCAAGATGGCGGCGATATAAAACATGACACAGGGGTGCCCTTTGCTAGTACTACCTCTGTACCAAATTTCGTTCCATTCGGTTTCACCGTGTTCGAATTAATAGGGGCAATCGATTTTCACACAAAGATGGCCGCCATCCGCAAACTATTAGGCTGATGACCTATTAGTTTGGTCAAAGGATGCAGCCCCCATAAAGGTATGTTGTTGCAAAATTTGGTAGAGATCGGATGATTAAGTTAGTCCTAATTTGATTTAAGCTTTGAACATTTGTGTGGCCGCCATTACGTTTCCGTCAAGATGGCGGCGATATAAAACATGACACTGAGGTGTCCTCTGCTAGTGCTACCTTTGTACCAAATTTCGTTCAATTTGCGCTCACCGTGTTCGAATTGATAGGGGGGGACAGACATTCAGAATACACTCTCTCTCTCACACACACACACACACACACTCACACACATACACACACACACAGACAGACACACTTTTTTTCGCCCTGTAGTGATCGCATAAGTCTACTTTCATTTTTTGCAAAAATCGAAAGTAGGCTAAACATATCAGTTATTATGGTGATGCCGTAATGGTAATAATGAAGCATATTAGCCTACTTTGGATTTTTGCAAAAAATGAAAGTAGACTTATGAGATCAACACAGGACGAAAAAAAAGTGTGCCTGTCTCTGTGTGTGTGTGTATGTGTGTGTGTGTGAGTCTGTGTGTGTGTGTGTGTGTGAGAGTCTGTGTACTCTGAATGTCTGTCCCCCCCCCCCCCTATCAATTCGAACACGGTGAGCGCAAATTGAACGAAATTTGGTGCAAAGGTAGCACTAGCAAAGGACACCTCAGTGACATGTTTTATATCGCCGCCATCTTGACGGAAACGTAATGGCGGCCACACACATGTTCAAAGCTTAAATCAAATTACGACTAACCTAATCATCCGATCTCTACCAAATTTTGCAACAACATACCTTTATGGCGGCAGCATCCTTTGACCAAACTAATAGGTCATCAGCCTAATAGTTTGCGGATGGCGGCCATCTTTGTGTGAAAATCGATTGCTCCTATTAATTCGAACACGGTGAAACCGAAAGGAACGAAATTTGGTACAGAGGTAGTACTGGCAAAGGGCACACCAGTGTCATGTTTTATATCGCCGCCATCTTGACGGAAACGTAATGGCGGCCACACAAATGTTCAAAGCTTAAATAAAATTACGACTAACCTAATCATCCGATCTCTACCAAATTTTGCAACAACATACCTTTATGGAGGGAGCATCCTTTGACAAATAATAGGTCATTAGCCTAATAGTTTGCGGATGGCGGCCATCTTTGTGTCAAAATCGATTACCCCTATTAATTCAAACACGGTGAAACCGAATGGAACGAAATTTGGTACAGAGGTAGCACTAGCAAAGGGCACCTCAGAGTCATGTTTTATATTGCCGCCATCTTGAAAGAAACGTAATGGCGGCCACACAAATGTTCAAAGCTTAAATCAAATTACGACTAACATAATCATCCGATCTCTACCAAATTTTGCATCAACATACCTTTATAAAGGGAGCATCCTTTGACCAATCTAATAGGTCATTAGCCTAATAGTTTGCGGATGGCGGCCATCTTTGTGTGAAAATCCATTCTCCCTATTAATTCGAACACGGTGAAACCGAATGGAACGAAACTTGGTACAGAGGTAGCACTAGCAAAGGGCACGTCAGTGTCATGTTTTATATCACCGCCATCTTGACGGATACGTAATCGCGGTCACCCAAATGTTAAAAGCTAAAATGCAATTACGACCAACCTAATAATCTAGTCTCTACCAAATTTTGCATCAACATACCTTTATCAAGGGAGCATCCATTGACCAAACTAATGGGTCATTAGCCTAAATTTTTGCGGATGGCAGCCATCTTTGTGTGAAAATCGATTCCCCCTATTAATTCAAACACGGTGAAACCGAATGAAACGAAATTTGGTACAGAGGTAGCACTAGCAAAGGGCACGTCAGTGTCATGTTTTATATCACCGCCATCTTGACGGATACGTAATCGCGGTCACCCAAATGTTAAAAGCTAAAATGCAATTACGACCAACCTAATAATCTAGTCTCTACCAAATTTTGCAACAACATATCTTTATGTGGGAAACATATTCTGACCAAACTGCAAGATCATCAGCCAAATAGTTTGCAGATGGTGGCCAAGTATGTGTGCAAATCGATTCCCCCTATCATTTCAAACTCGGTGAAACCGAATTGAACGAAATATTTTACAGAGGCAGCACTAGCAAAGGGCACCTCAGTGTCATGTTTTATATCGCCGCCATCTTGACGGAAACGGAATGACGGCCACCCAAATGTTAAAAGCTTAGATCAAATTACGACCATCCTAATAATTTGACCTCTACCAGATTTTGGAACAACATGCCTTTTTGTGGAAAGCATCTTATGACTGACTACAAGGTCATTAGCCTAATAGTTTGCAAATAGCGGCCATGTATGTGTGCAAATCGATTCCCCATATCAATTCAAACACGGTGAAACCGAATTGAATGACATTTTTTTACAGAGGTATCACTTGCAAATGACACCTCATATTCATGTTTAATATCCCTATAGCACGTTGTATTTCAAGAAGCTACTACAACCAACATTCAATTATACTCCTTGAAAAGGACAAAGAGTTATAACAATACCCATGCGTTTAGGAGAAAGTAGGCTATATGTTCTTTTCTGAACATCTTGTTTTTAGATTTATCATATTGCGGATTTAAACAAGGTAGGGCCTACTGTGGATTTAGCCATAGTACCACTACTCATCATCATCTTCATTTCCCCTTTTCCTGCTGACACTGGGTGGGGGCAAATATGGTTCCTCTCCACTTTGTTCTGTCGTTCCACCATTCCTCTTCAGACATGGTGTTCCAATCCAGGTTCCGTTTACTAATGCTATTCTTCACCGAGTCCATCCAACGCATTCTTGGTCTTCCACGTCCTCTCTTCCCTGTCATCCGTCATTCCAGTGCTCGTCTTGGTAGCCTTACTTCATTCATCCGTTTGACATGTCCAAACCATCTCAATCTGTTTTGCTCCAGTTTGTCATTTAGTTTCTGTACTCCCAGTTCTTTCCGTATATCTTCAATTCTCACTCTGTCTCTTCTCGTTTTCTGGACCATACTTCTCAGGAATCTCATCTCAGCTGCCTGTACTCTGCTCTCATCCCTCTTAGTCATTGTCCAAGTTTCCGCTGCATATGTCATTATAATAACATAATATGCTTTGTACATAACTTTTTTAGCCTTAATTGGTATATCCTTGTTCCATACTAGTCCCCGTACCTGTTGGTAGAAAGCACTCCCGAGTTGTATTCTTCTGCTAATTTCTAAATCTAGTCTTCCATCTTCAGTCAGTTAACTTCCCATGTATTTGAAGTTGAGTACCACTACTATAAACCAAAAATTCCTAAAAAGTTAATTATTTCAATTTTTAGGGTGTCATTTAAAGTAAGCTATTAGATGATTTAGATAACCCATGCCAGATGAAATTTTAAGAACTGAATTTGTCAGAAATATGCAGACTAGTAGTTAAATTTCTATATTAATTTTTTGAAACTCTTTCCCTTAATTTTCTTCATGTTTACCATCAATCCCTAAATTTTGCTGAGTCTCCCCTACATGTACTTTTATAATATATTTAATTGCAGCCGAATGGCCAAAATACAATTCATGTTGTTTCTTTAGTATACAGATCTTTACTATACTCCAAAACCTGATTTTGTCCTATTTTTGCATCGATTGATGTGATGGCGTTCACATCCTTCACCACACAAAGTACACACACACTAATTTCCTACTTCATGCAAATGTGTCGTCGCACATAGTTTGTGGTGATACTGTATTAAATTTATGAACCGCTAAACTTGTGATGACATGCCTAATTATTGAATCGCCTCCGTCCAGTGTCGCGGTCGGTTCCACATGGCGTCTGTACAATAAAATTCAAGCCAAATATCCTCCCTTTTTTGTCTTCTCTCCTCAAGTACCTTGGCACTATTTTGAGTGGATGGTAGTAAGAACCTTGCCTTTATGTCATCAATATAGAAAGTCTCTTTGGCCATTTCATATACCAGTCTCGACTTAGTGTTTATTCCAACCTTGCCTTCACTTTTTCTATGGATCGGAGGTCTGCGAGTGTTAAGTGATCCCATATAATATGTTTCCCATTAGTTGCTACTGGGCTCACTACTGCATGAAACAGTTTCAATGCTGATTTTATTCAGGTGTGTTTATTTACTTATTTATATTGCTGACCGACTGAAGAGTTACAACTAACATTTGACGGGAACTCAGTAGTCATCAGTATTGCTCTGTTGCTGAATATGAGTGTAGACCGCTGTGTAGTTCGTGAGCATGTGTACTGATAAACATAGCGTGCTTGAACCCGGAACCAACACCAGATAACATCTCTATTCCATACAAAGGTGCAGCTCTCAAGCAGATTTTATCTCGGGGGTAATTTTTCTACAGATGATATATTGTGTTGTCCAAGGAAATCTCCTTTCTACGCTGCAAACATATGACCTATCATAATAGTTAATAGAGAATAGATTAATATGACCATGATCCAGCAGTGTAGTTGTACAACGTCGCGCATCACAACTGCAGCTACAGACCATAGGTTCGAACCCCAGCACTGACAGTGACTATATTAAGAGAATCCGGAATACCAAAAATTCTTCAAAGTTTTCTAAATTTGGTTATTTTCGTTGAATTAAGCTTTAACATTCTAACGGTAAATTTACTTCGTGCACAACTCATTCCCAGGCTACTTCCTTCATAATTTCTCTATTAGTAAATTCAATAATTTTATTTTTTATTCTTCTCTAGATTTATCTTTCCCTAGTAGCAAACCCAGTAATTTAGATTTTTATTTTAAGTCTACTTTCGATTTTTCAAAATACATGGAAGTAGACTTATGAGATCTACACGGGCCAGGAGTTGTCAGTCTGTGTGTGTGTGTCCGTGCCCCCTCCCCTACCAATTCAAACTTGACGAAACCTAATTGAACCAATTTTGGTACATAGGTAGTACTAGCTAAGGACAACTCAGTATCATGTTTTATATTGCCACCATCTTCACGAAAACGAAATGGTGGCCACTTAAATGTCCAAATCTTGAATCAAATTAGATACCTCTCCAATCCACGCTAATGTGTATTTATTACCGTGTGTTACAAGTTACAAGTATTTGCAGATGAAACGAAAGTGTGGTGCTTTTCAGTCGGTCAACACGATTGCACCCAAATGAGATGGGTTATTTCCAAATCCCGAAAAAGAATTACATGAGATTAATAAATACACTTGGAAGACCAGTTTCGATCGTCAAGCGATCATCATCAGATCCATTACATTTAGGCTACAAAAATTTATGTACTGTAGTTCAACTCGTCAATATTTGTTAGTTATAGTCTACAGCAGGGCTAGATTTGTGACGGTACGCAGCGGTACGCCGTACCGTCACAAATGATCGGGGTAAAAGCCGAATATATAGGCCTAACATAATTTTTAGAACTGTTGAACGTTAGTTGTAAGTCAAGGTCAACTTGTTCTATGGCTGGACTGTACTTCGAAGTACGTGGAATCTTGGCTGCTTTGGCGACGGCACTCCGCTCTGGAGACTAACAGCAAGGTGTGTGTGAGAGGGAGGAGGCACATAAACGGAAACTTTTCTAAATTTTGGACAATTTTATAAACTGTGAGGTAAAACATGTTTAAGTACAGTACCTTTTATAATAAATAATTATTTCAGAAAATTGTAAAGACAAAATTTTAAAACAAGAAATACAAGATTGTTGGTGAACATGTGTGTATTTTCAAACCGAATGTATTTTTTAAAAAAATTCGTAAGAAGAATATTGAAATAAAGCACATTGTTTGAATGGTAGCCTGGTTGGCCTACATTAAAATATAATATAGGCCAACGGCTATGGTAACAAAAATGGTGCTACAGCAGTCCCAATTTAATTTAAAAATTGCAATCAAAATTAGATTGCTATTTTGTCCGCTCATTATTTTTTATTTTTTAAATATGTTCAGATAAGCGTAAAAATATAGATTTTAGAACTCTATATTTCAATATTCCATAAAGCCCCCACCCCCCTCCCACCACCACCCGGTGGCCCACAGTACCGAAACCTCTTCTTTTACAAATCAATCACTGGTCTACAGTATGTGATGTTTTGTTTAAATAGATTATAACTAACACATATTGACGAGTTGAACTATCCCAACTAATACCGCAACTAAAGAAATGAACATATTGTAAATATTTTCACCCATACTTTCAGACATAACAATTTTGTAGCCTAAGTGTAAAGGACCTGATGATGATCGCTTGACGATTGAAACTGGTCATCCAAGTGTATTTACTAACTCATGTATTTTTTTCAGGATTAGGGAATAACCCACCTAATTTGGGTACAATCGTGTTGACCGACTGAAAAGCATTAATCTTCCGTTTACTAAGGCAACACTGAGAATGGCTTTGACACCTTAATATTTGCATATTATGGAAAAAGGAAAATTTTGGTGACACTGGAGTTCAAAGAAAATATAGTGAGGATAAATCACTCACTAAATGTGTGTCGTGGCCTAGAATGAAACTATGGAACTATAACTTCTGATTCATCTTATGTTACTTGTCATAAGCCACACTTGTATTGAGTTAATTCCCTCCAATAGACTGGTAGACTGTTCTATGACGCCAGGGGAGTGTGTATTGAGTGAACTAACACTAATTGCAGCATTGAGAGCGCCTTGCGACAAGTTTGTTGTAATTATCTCAATGGAATCATTAATATCGATAATTGGAACACAAAGAGCTACTGAGATACTAGTGACAACTGGTCTGCTTCATAATTCAAAGTCACTCCTTTGACACAGACAGGTAGTAATGGACTGAGGACTCTTTGACACAGACAGGTAGCCTACCAATGGCCTGAGGACTCTTTGACACAGACAGGTAGCCTACCAATGGACTGAGGACTCTTTGACACAGACATGTAGCCTACCAATGGCCTGAGGACTCTTTGACACAGACAGGTAGCCTACCAATGGCCTGAGGACTCTTTGACACAGACAGGTAGCCTACCAATGGCCTGAGGACTCTTTGACACAGACAGGTAGCCTACCAATGGCCTGAGGACTCTTTGACACACACAGGTAGCCTACCAATGGCCTGAGGACTCTTTGACACAGACAGGTAGCCTACCAATGGACCGAGGACTCTTTGACACAGACAGGTAGCCTACCAATGGCCTGAGGACTCTTTGACACAGACAGGTAGCCTACCAATGGACTGAGGACTCTTTGATACAGACAGGTAGCCTACCAATGGCCTGAGGACTCTTTGACACAGACAGGTAGCCTACCAATGGCCTGAGGACTCTTTGGCACAGACAGGCAGCCTACCAATGGCCTGAGGACTCTTTGACACAGACAGGTAGCCTACCAATGGACTGAGGACTTTTTGACACAGACAGGTAGCCTACCAAAGGCCTGAGGACTCTTTGACACAGACAGGTAGCCTACCAATGGCCTGAGGACTCTTTGACACAGACAGGTAGCCTACCAATGGCCTGAGGACTCTTTGACACAGACAGGTAGCCTACCAATGGCCTGAGGACTCTTTGACACAGACAGGTAGCCTACCAATGGCCTGAGGACTCTTTGACACAGACATGTAGCCTACCAATGGACTGAGGACTCTTTGACACAGACAAGTAGCCTACCAATGGCCTGAGGACTCTTTGACACAGACAGGTAGCCTACCAATGGCCTGAGGACTCTTTGACACAGACAGGTAGCCTACCAATGGCCTGAGGACTCTTTGACACAGACAGGTAGCCTACCAATGGCCTGAGGACTCTTTGACACAGACAGGTAGCCTACCAATGGCCTGAGGACTCTTTGACACAGACATGTAGCCTACCAATGGACTGAGGACTCTTTGACACAGACAAGTAGCCTACCAATGGCCTGAGGACTCTTTGACACAGACAGGCAGCCTACCAATGGACTGAGGACTCTTTGACACAGATAGGTAGCCTACCAATGGCCTGAGAACTCTTTGACACAGACAGGTAGCCTACCAATGGACTGAGGACTCTTTGACACAGACATGTAGCCTACCAATGGCCTGAGGACTCTTTGACACAGACAGGTAGCCTACCAATGGCCTGAGGACTCTTTGACACAGACAGGTAGCCTACCAATGGCCTGAGGACTCTTTGACACAGACAGGTAGCCTACCAATGGCCTGAGGACTCTTTGACACACACAGGTAGCCTACCAATGGCCTGAGGACTCTTTGACACAGTCAGGTAGTAATGGACTGAGAACTCTTTGACACAGACAGGTAGTAATGGACTGAGAACTCTTTGACACAGACGGGTAGTAATGGACTGAGAACTCTTTGACACAGACAGGTAGCAATGGACTGAGAACTCTTTGACACAGACAGGTAGCCTACAAATGGACTGAGGACTCTTTGACACAGACAGGTAGTAATGGACTGAGAACTCTTTGACACAGGCAGGTAGTAATGGACTGAGAACTCTTTGACACAGACAGGTAGCACTTGACTGAAAACTCTTTGACACAGAGAGGTAGTAGTAGACAGACAACTATTTGTGACACAGAGAGGTAGAAGTTGACTGAGAACACTTTTGGCCTTTTATCACTAGGAGATGAAGTTAATGCAAACAATTATTGGGTGTGTGCAACTACGATGCACGACTATATTTGAGAGTGACAACCTATTCTCGGACTGACTTGTTTCAACTGTTGCTTTTGCGGAATTTCAGCTTCGTATATTTTTTAATTATGTATTTTACAGAACGGAAAGTTCACAGACGAAATGAAGGAAAGCCGAGTTGCACTTCCAGGGAAACTCCAAACACAACCAATCTTCTCTGAAGTTTTAACTTAACACGACTCGACAGTTTGCTGCTGGCTGTAGTATGCTCACCCGCTAGCTAGGCAGTAACTGGGCTCGTAAAACTGTCGCCTCAGTATTTGAATGGAGATTGTTGGAAGAAATGAAAACGTAAAAACACTTATAGTGGGCGAAATATTGAAGATAGAGATATGCTCTCACGGACTTCTTTTTCGTAGAACTTTTCATGCTGAACAATGCTCACACTCATAGTATATAGATATTTTTAAGGTTGGCCCAGTGTAAGCTTAAAAAGCGCACAGACGCCATGTGTTTTATTTTCTCGACGTTGTCACTGAACTCGTTACTGCTCGGCTTCCTTTGATCATAAATTCATTATTTTCTACAGAAACCTTCCTCGAGATATCCTTTACAGAATGATGATAACCGCACCAAAATCCATCCAGAGTTTCACCCGTGACATCCAAAAACGACAGTAGCGACACTCGAGCGCAGCAACAGAAGAGAGAGAGAGAGCGTTGCAGCAGAAGAAAGATAAAACGATGTCATCACCTTTCACTGTAACACTTTTTCACGAACGTCACTGTATTCCAACAATATATTTGACTTTGTCATGTCAAAATCTGACACGTTAAAAAAAGAAAGAGGTGCGATATTGCTACAGGAATAAAGAAAACGTGTTTATCATTGCTGTCTAATTCCCGTAAGCAGGGAAATTTCACTTTAAACTACAACAAGTTCGTTCTAGTTTACTGATTGATCTCGTAAGCAGGCGCTTTAGGGACATGAACTACACACATCAAAAAAAGTTTTGCATCACCTCGGTTCCAAGAGTTCCGGAACCGTTAAATACAAAGGGAATAGAGATCAACACAAACAACATTTCAGCTCGTTTTCTTGCTCATGAGACCCACACATTGCATGTTGTACCATCATACAGCTAGACTTTCAGCATTTGTGGTCCAGATTGCAGTACACACCACTACCTCTAATACCCAGTAGCACGTCCTCTTGCATTGATGCATGCCTGTATTCGCCGTGGCATACTATCCACAAGTTCATCAAGACACTGTTGGTCCAAATTGTCCCACTCCTCAACGACAATTCGGCGTAAATCTCTCAGAGTGGTTGGTGGGTCAAGACGTCCATAAACAGCCCTTTTCAACATATCCCAGGCATGTTCGATAGGGTTCATGTCTGGCGAACATGCTGGCCACTGTAGTCGAGCGATGTCGTTATCTTGAAGGAACGCATTCACAAGATGTGCACGATGAGGTCGAGAATTGTCGTCCATGAAGACAAATGCCTCTCCAATATTCTGCCGATATGGGTGCACTATGGGTCGGAGGATGTCATTCAGGTATCGTAAAGCCGTTTCGGAGCCTTCCATGACCACCAGTGGCGTACGTCGGCCCCACATAATGCCACCCCAAAACATCAGGGAACCACCACCTTGCTGCACTCGCTGGACAGTGTGTCTAAGACGTTCAGCCTGACCAGGGTGCCTCCAAACACGTCTCCGACGATTGTCTGGTTGAAGGCATATGCGACACTCATCGGTGAAGAGAACGTGATGCCAATTCTGTGGGGTCCATTCAGCATGTTGTTGGGCCCATCTGTACCGCGCTGCATGGTGTCGGGGTTGCAAAGCTGGACCTCGCCATGGACGTCGGGAGTGAAGTTGCGCATCATGCAGCCTATTGCGCACAGTTTGAGTTGAAACACGACGTCCTGTGGCTGAACGAAACGCATTATTCAACATGGTGGCATTGCTGTCAGGGTTCCTCCGAGCGGCAATCCGTAAGTAGCGGTCATCCACTACAGTAGTAGCCCTTGGGCGGCCTGAGCGAGGCCTGTCATCGACAGTTCCTGTATCTCTGTACCTCCTCCATGTCCGAACAACATCGCTTTGGTTCACTCTGAGACGCCTGGAAACTTCCCTTGTTGAGAGCCCTTCTTGACACAAAGTAACAATGCGGACGCGATCGAACTGCGGTATTGACCTTCTAGGCATGGTAGAACTACAGACAACATGAGCAGCGTACCTTCGTCCTGGTGGAATGACTGGAACTGATCGGCTGTCGTACCCCCTCCGTCTAATAGGCCCTGCTCATGCATGGTTGTTTACATCTTTGAGCAGTTTTAGTGACATCTATGAACAGTCAAAGGGACTGTATCTTTGATACAATATACACAGTCAACGTCTATATGCCGGAGATCTGGGAACCGAGGTGATGCAAAACTTTTTTTGATGTGTGTACTAGCTATCTACCACTTTGTGAGACATACTAGTAATCGTACCCAGCTTTGCCCTGGTGATGAATCCCTCACCCTTTACGATTCTCTGTCCGCCGCTAGTAAAGAGCAACGCCTCAGCAATCTCACTTGACATCATAGCGAATAAAACAGAAAGTGAATCTGCCAGGGATGTTGTCTCGTTGTGCGTGTCTCAAGAATGTCATGTTACTGAATTCGAGGGTAGTAGTGAGGTATTAACCCTATATAAGATAGTTGTCTGTGTACTGACAATCTATCATAGATATGGTTTGTTTTAGAACTGGTAATATGCGATGTTCGGTCAATCGAACAAAAAACGATTAATCGAATAATTTGAAATTGATCGACTAATGGTTAAATCAATTTATCAGCTAACCGAAGAAACTATTAATCGGCTAACCGAAGAATCTATTAATTAATTAATAGACACGAGATAAGAAAATAAGTTTAAATGAGAGATCATCGCTTAAGTTGAGTTACGCTTATTTTCGGAATGATGGATAGAGAGTTATAAACGTTACTTTTTGCTTAAATATACAAAGTGTCATTTCCTGTTTATGTTAACAATAACCAAATAAGAGACAGTGACAGACGAAGGACAAACATCAATCAAATTGGGAAGGTTTCGAAAAAGAAAAACAAAGAATTTGAATTCTTGTTCAATGCTTACAATTTAGGACAGGAACATTTTCGTTTCACTTTGTTTTAGCCTGGTATTCGCAAAGGTACATTATTTAAGATTATATGGTACAATATATTTTAATTAATTATTTAATTATTAACGCCGGCCTCTCACTGCTGGGTCCGTGGTTCAAATCCCAGTCACTCCATGTGAAATTTGTGCTGGACAATACGGAGGCAGACAGGTTTTTCTCGGGTATTCCGGTTTTCCCTGTCAATAATTTCATTCCAGCAACACTCTCCACTATCATGTCATTTATCATTGCCCTAGGGTAGTGCGACAGGCTTCGGCAGCCGGCACAGTTCATATCCTCGCCACTTGATAGGGGCTTCATTCATTCCATTCCCTGACCCGGTCAGTCTACTGGAAGCAGGCTGTGTATTTTTTCATTAAATTATTAAAACAATGTTGGGTAAATAGTTGAATTATTGGAGCGATTGGTATTCCAGGAGAGAAAGTGGGTGCGGGAATAGGGAATGGTTGAGTGGTGAGTGACACAACGAGGAGAATGAGGAGGAGGATGTTGAGGAGCAGGATGGACAGAGAAAGAATAAAAAACCGAGAAGATAATTTGAGATGGTGGCAGAAGAGAAGAAATAAAGAAAACACAGAATTCTTTGAAAATACAAAATGTAGAAAAGAGAAAAAAGGAAGACAGATAAGCAGCATGGCTATAAAGGAATGGAGTGGTAATAGTACGGTAAGATGAAGATAAATGGCGTGTAGTGAAGAAAAGGAAAGAGAGAGGAAAGACGCAAAAAACAGAATAAATGAAAATAGGCCTGGCCTCCATCGCTACTATTGCATTCTTCAGCCAAGGAGGAAAAGAAATGAATTAGAAGATGAAAAGTGTTAGTTAGTTCTTGTTGTTTTAAGGGGCGGAACTACGAGATCATCTGCCCCAAGATGTAAAGTGGATTGGGTTTGAAAGAGGTGATTTGAGCAAGAGACACCGGGCCGAAAAATGAGTCACCCCGCGAGGCCTCTACCCCGAAACACAAAAAATCAACAATACAGTTGTTACTGCATAGTTAACGTTGAGGTTCGATTCCCACCTCGGCTCTCTGGAGAATGGTTTTCGTGGATTCCCAATTTCATCACCTGGCAAATGGCGGGACGGTTCCTTTCAACAGATCCACGGCCAACTTCCTTCTAAAATCTCTTCCCCGACCCTTCCTTCATTGAACCCAAGTTAGCGGTCGTCTGAGCGATCGGTCTGTCACCATTCCCAGTTGTATCTGCGTACAAAGTGTGTAAGCTCCTAGACACCGTCTTTGCTACTGTAAAGGAATGATCCCTCGCAGAGTCCGTGGGTGAAGACGAGCTGGGAAGATATGCGATTTTAAAACAAGATATTCAGTAAAGAACACATAGCCTACTTTCTCCTAAATGCATGGGTAAGAGGGTTCGATTCCCACCTCAGCCATCCTGGAAGTGGTTTTCCGAGATTTCCCTGGTTTTCCCCCTCTTCTACCCAGGAAAATGCTGGGATCAACTTAAGACCACGGCCGCCTCCTTTACAATCCTATTCCCAATTAACAATAATAAACACAATAGTTCAGCCATCACAATAAAACAGGTCATCACATAAATACCAAACACCCAAATACACCACAATGTCACGGACCTTAAAATAAGCAACAACAACAATTAATCTCTCAACATAATAATAATAATAATAATAATAATAATAATAATTTTACTATTTATCGTATGGCTTTTATTGCCGGGAGTGTCCGAGGACATGTTCATCTCGCCGGAGGCTGTAGCTGCTTCAAGCGGACACCAATAGGGTGAGCTACAAGTTCCGTTCAATTTCAAGCAATTCCAACTTTCGCTACCAGATGTGGTGAACGTTGGAAATTTGATATAGCATATTAATAATAACATTAATGTCATTGGTTTTACGTCCCTTTTATTTACTGTGGCTTTTAGAGAGGCCGGGGTGCCGGAATTTCATCCCGAAGGGGATATTTAACGTGCCAGTAAATCTACTGACAAGGCTCCCTCGCATTTTCGCACCCTTAAATGCCAGCTGACTGCACCAGGATTCGATCCTGCAACATTGGGAACAGCGGGCGAGAACGTTATCGCTGAGCCACGCAGCCAGGCCAATCTCCCAACAGCTTTTAAAAGTAACCATAAATTAGCTAACAAGAAGAGATTTGAATTCAGGGGCGTATATACAATTTTTTCGGGGGGGCTGGCTATCCTGGAAAATTGTGATTATTCTCAGGGGATTGTCACCGCAAAATACCCAGAAATATAAACCAATATCTTAGAGCACATAACTTTGTGTAATTATTTTAGATAAGATTCAAAGTTTATAGCCTTCAATAGCGAAATAACCAGTGATGCACGAAGCAAGGAGGCTGTAAAAAGTAGGTTGGCTCAGGAAGGAAAGCATTTCTACAGAAAAGGAATCTGTTGACATAGAATATTGATTTAGGTATTAGGAAGTCATGTTTAAAAGCCTTTGTCTGGAGCGTGGCGCTCTATGGAAGTGAAACTTGGAGTATTGGTGCAGCAGAAAAGAAGAAAATTGAGGCATTTGAAATGTGGTGTTACAGGAGAATGATGAAGATCAGATGGGTAGATAGGGTGACAAACGAAGAGGTATTAAGACGAATGGGAGAGGAGAGATGTTTCTGGCGACTGCTAATGAAGAGGAGAGATAGGTTGGTAGGACACATACTAAGACATCCAGGAATAGCAAGCTTAGTTATGGGAGGGGTCGAGGACAAGAACTGTAGGGGTAGACCAAGGTTAGAATATGTTTAACAGATTGATGATGATAATTGTTGTTTTAAGGGACCTAATATCTAGGTTATCGGCCCTTTTAAACAGATTGTCTCGGATGTAGGGTGTGGTAACTATGTGGAGATGAAACGATTAGCTCAGGACAGGGAGGCATGGAGGACTGCATCAAATCAATCAAAAGATTGAAGACTCAAACAACAACAACAATTACTGGCAATACAAAAAAATGTTGTAAAATACAACACAACACACACATAAAATGTTATAGTCTACTTAATGAATTTCCTATTATGATCTATGGAGTATGAATGGCAAATATCTAAATATTTGTCAATTTACTATGCAGAAAGGTGAACAGTTTTTTTATTATTATTTGTTTTTACAAGTTGATAATTTATTTCTCAAAAGTGCCATACAGTTTTCCCTCACAAAGCTGAGTGTACCCCGTTCCAGCCCTCAGACTAGAATTAACATTTCTTGGAAGAGCCGGGAATCGAATTTGGACCTCCGGGGTGGCATCCTAGAATGCTAGCCACTACACCACGAGTTAGTCTAATTTCAATCTTAATATTGTTTATAACTTAGCCAATAAGTTAAGATTAGGGTACAACCAAATTTACAATTACTTTATGCTCTTACCAAAGCAATACTTCCTTAATTTTTATTGGCTTTTTTCGGGTGGGGGGCTGCTGGAACCCTCTCAGCACCCCTTTATATATGCCCCTGGTTGAAGTTAACAAAGTTATACGCAGCAATACTTGTGGTGAAGATACCTCCTTCTAGTGAGACAAGATCACGAGTAAGACGACACAGAGTAAGCTCTCGACAAGCTCCACCCACCGCACACGAGTCAAGTACCTTTGACGACAAATTACGCGAGTGGTGAGTGTCTGCTATCACAATGGAGTATAACTCAACACTCAGCCAACAACACACGCCCTTATACTCGCAATATTACACCAACAGTTAAACCTTCGTGAAGTTTAGTAGCCATTTTCATAAATCTTCCGTCGAACAACACGCTTTTGCCAAATACGATTGGGGAGGGATACACTATGCTTATAAATTCCTGAAAATGAATTTATTTATTTATTTATTTATTTATTTATTTAGCTTATGGCTTTTAGAAGTGCCGCGAGTGTCCGAGGACATGTTCGGCTCGCCAGAGGCTGTAGCTGCTTCAAGCGGACACCCATAGGGTGAGCTACAAGTCCCCTTTCAAGTAGTTTCAACTTTCGCTACCAGATGTCACTGACATCTAGTGGTGAACGTTGAAACGTTGATAGAGCGTTTGATCGAAATCTAACCTACCAGAAATTTAGCCTTACACAAGTTTAGTTAGTGGAAGGATCTTTTACATGCCATAAATCTATGACATGGGACAGCCGGCTTTAATTCCCCTCCGAAGGAAGGCATACTGAAGGATTTCAACGCTCTTAAAAATCCGACGACTTCGGCCTGGTTTGAACCCACGATCTTGGGAACAGCAGTTCAGCATGCTATTAACTACGCCACCGAAGCCAATTCCTGAAAAGAAAATGATGATACAATGGCAAAGCGACCCACATGAGCCTCGTATTTTACAGAACAATAAACATTTCTTATTCCCACATCGTTTGAAATGAAACAAAATACTAACAAATTTAAAGAACCAAAACATTTGAATACCGGTGGCTTCAGTGGCGTAGGTGGTAGCATGCTGAGCTTCTGTGCCCAAGAACGCGGGTTCAAGCCCGGCCGAAGTCTTCGGATTTTTTAAGAGCGTTAAAATCCCTCAGTATTTTCCTTCGGAGGAGAAGTAAAGCCGGCGGGCCCATGTCATAGATTTATGGCATGTAAAAGAACCTTCCACTAACTACGATTGTGTGAAGCAACCTTTGTAGGTTAGATTTGATTAACGCTCTATTAAGTTCCAAAGTTCGTCGCCAGGTGCGGGTTGCGGTGGCATCTAGTAGCGAAGTTAACAGCTAGGTGTTGTTGACGGTAGCATTTGGTAGCAAAACTAGGAACTACTTGAAAATTGATCGTATGCAGTCCTTACCTGAATTACAGATAACACACACTAATACAGCCATCACAATTAACACCGATTATCAGACAGATTCTACATACACCCAAAGTACACGGGGCTACATGACCGCGTTGTCGCAGCCCTTAAACTGAGGAACCAACCAACATTTGACTACCTTCAGCCACATCTTGCACCCACAGCAAGGTTACGATGGACGTATACGTTATAATTTCGTCCCCTCATTTTCTACATCACGCACATTGTGTAGCGGATAATACTTAATGAACAAGAAGCCCGCAAATCTGTGGAGCAAACTTTGGGGCCTTGGGCTTGTTATCCATTAGCTTCATTTCAGCGCACTGGGTGGATGGAGACGATAAACATACAGTAGTAAAATAAAACATCCCATTGTTAACTCGCTGCTGAGCGGATATGTTGAAGAACTACAGTGTCTTAAAAATGCCTCCAGCACTTACTTCTCACAGGCTTAGTATTTGAATTTACATTAAAGATGATGTTCTCATTGGTGCTTTAATAATTTTTGAAATTCTTTTACATCGAAACTTAGACCTAGCTTTGATTCTGTAACGTTCAATCCCCCAGGAGCTCACATCTAGTGGGACGTGGGTTGGCGTCCACGGGACACCAGCTGTGTCCGGCGTAGCTTCCATTTACTTGTGCTGGGCTCCTCTCCGTCTTCATTCCTCTTGGTCAACTCTTGTTCTCTTCCTACCCCGACGGTATTAGGATATCCGAGGCCTAGGGAGTCTCTTCCTTTCCCGCCTTAATTGGCCCTTTTCTCATCTTTCCTGATACCCTCCTTCTGCGAGGGGTCAGACTTATTTTTCTTTTCATGTTATCTCCTGCCTTCTTCTGGTGCACTCTGGATATTGCTCCACCCTCTGGGGCTCACGGCTGCTGAGTTCGGGAGTTGGCGATCCCGAAGGATTCCTGAGCTGGGTCCGTTTTTTCCCCGTTTTCCACTGACTTTGGCGCTGGCTCTCTCCTATTTCTCCTTTCGTATCGTCTTTCATGGTTCTCCTTCTTTCCAAGTCCCTCAATCCTCATTCTTCGAGGGTTGAGGACATTTCTCTTCTTCCTGACCTTTATTTGTTTAGCATTTAATCTTCTAGTATGTAAGTCTGTAGATAGTATTAATTATAGTTTTCATTCTCATCTCATGTTTCACTATCACCCAAACCATTAGGGGCCGATAACCTGGATATTAGGCCCCTTAAAACAACAATTATCATGATCACGTATCGTCCAAATACAGGTGTATGAAATATTGTGCCACACCTACTGCTCGGGTCCAAGCTCCGTGAACCTGAGAGGAATGTGGATCGTGGACTATGAGGAGTGATGGTGACGAGTGATGAGGGTTCCCGGTCCGTGAGTTGTAACAGAACCAAATACATTAGTTGGTGACTCACTCATTCGCAACACCACAGTGGTTTGAGCAACGGCTCTATGTTAGCAGTATTGGAATAGACAGGAGTTTCAGATAACACAGCGGTCTGTTGATAGGCCCATTTATTCGCGCCTGCCACTACACCTCAACCCACAAGTTCACAGAGCTTGGAACCGGGTGAGTTAGCCGTGGTGGTTACGGCATGACTGATGGCAGTCGCTCACATCCGGGAGGCGAGGAGGTTCGAATCCCCCCGCCGGCAACCTTGAAGATGGTCTTCTGTGGTTTCCCATCTTCCTTCCAGGCAAATGCCGGGGTTGGTCCCTAACAATAGGCCACAGCCGCTACCTTCCAACTCCTCGTCCTTACATTCCAACTTCCCTCCTTCCCTCCCCAACGGTACTTGTAGCTCACCCATTGGGTGTCCGTCTCGAAGCAGTTACAAAACTGGCGAGCCGAACATGTCCTCGGACACTCCCGGCACTAAAAGCCATACGCAAAAAAAAAAAAAAAAAAAAACAGAGCTTGGACCCGAGCAGTACAAGGACGAGCAAAAAAAAAATGCAATTTGTGTAATATAGTTAGTTATTATTGCTTATAGAGCCTCCGTGGCTTAGGCGGCAGCACGCCAGCCTCTCACCGCTGGGTCCGTGGTTCAAATCCCGGTCACTCCATGTGAGATTTGTGCTGGACAATGCGGAGGCAGACAAGTTTTTCTCCGGGTACTCTGGTTTGCCCTGTCACAATTTCAATCCAGCAAAATTCATTTCATTGCATCTGTCGTTCATTTAATCATCGTTCCAGGGGAGTGCGACAGGCTTCGTCAGCCAGCAAAGTTCATATCCTCGCCGCTAGATGGGGGCTTCATTCATTCCATTCCCTATGACCCGGTAGGTCGACTTGAAGCAGGCTGTGGATTTTCATTTTCATTATTGCTTATAGGGGTTGAACAGCGTGCTCATCTGCCCCTTTGTGTAATATAGTCTAAGTCAAAACATTGTTTACATGATTTTTATTGCATTGGAACGAAATTGTTGTTGTTAATTCATTTAGAGGATTATGGACATCGTGATAAAGTAACCCCGTGTACATGGAGTGTGTGTAAAGTTTCGCCTTATAACCTGTGTTATTGAAATTACAGTATTTGTGTTTATATTTGTAATTCAGGTGACAATTGGGAAGGATGCTCATATGCAGTAAAAGTGGGAAACCACAGAAAACCACTTCTAGGGTGTTGGAGACGGTAATCGAACGCACCTCTTCTCAGTTTTGCCACACGAGGCTGAAATAAAAATAGACCGTTCGACCCCTCAGACAAGTATTACATTTTTTGGCTGGGTTGAGAATCGAACCCGGACATCCCGTGTGTCAACCATGAGGTGGTATAAAACTCTGAGAACTCTACAGTACATAATCTATATTCTTGACGGAAATGTGAATGGCGGCTTCGGTACCGTAGCATGCTGAGCTTCTATGCACATAATAGGTTTATGACATGTAAAAGAACCTTCCACTAATTACACTTGTGTGAAGCTAAATTATAGGTTAGATTTGACTAACGCTCTTAGGTTACAACATTCGTCGCCAGGAGCCGACTGCGGTTGCATCTAGTAACCAAGTTCACAACTAGTTGTCTTTGATGGTGGTGTTTGGTGGCAAGAGTAGGAACTACTTGAAAATTGAATGTCTGCAGTCCTAACTTGAATTAAAAACAGATAACACACACTAATACGGCCATCACAATTAACACCGGTTATCAGACAGATTCTACACACACCCAAAGTACACGGGGCTACATGACCGCGTTGTCGCAAGCCCTAAACTGAGGAACCAACCAATCAACCGAAATGTGAATCGAAACCGAACGAAACTCAAAATACGTAACCCTCAAACCACGACGGCCATTCAACAATTTTTTACTTCATCCAAACTCTCGACTTTGCAATGACACTTTCTCATTTACCTTTCACACTGATACAATGGCAAAGCGACCCACATGTGCCTGTCGCCCCCACAGACCTGTCTGACAGCGATTAACAAATTACCTCACTCACTCTAGAAAGAGCGATCTATAATAGTGGACCTGATGAAAACATTAATCTCGTCAGAGACAACACAATAGTCCCGACAAGAAAATATGGGCCTGTCTAAGGTCCTTACCAAACTCCCAGCCAATAGCTGACCTTTGATCACCAAGTGATTTGAAATATTTAGGTATTGGAGCTCTTTGAGTGAATCGTTATGGGATAACAGCATGTTAAGCCCTGAGGTTACTCTCAACCCACTCATTAGTGGTCAGTATATTAACCACCTACTATAAAAAGAGTTGTTGTTGTTGTTTGAGTCTTCAGTCTTATGACTGGTTAGATGCAGCCCTCCGTACCTCCCTGTCCTGACCTAATCGTTTCATCTCTACATAGCTACCACACCCTACATCCGAGGCAATCAGTTTAACATATTCTAACCTTGGTCTACCCCTACAGTTCTTGTCCTCGACTCTTCCTTCCATGACTAAGCTTGCTAGTCCTGGGTGTCTTAGTAAGTGTCCTACCAACCTATCTCTTCTCTTCATTAACAGTCGCCAGAAACATCTCTCCTCTCCCACTAGTCTCAATACCTCTTCGTTTGTAACCCTATCTACCCATCTGATCTTCATCATTCTCCTGTAACACCACATTTCAAACGCTTCAATTCTCCTCTTTTCTACTGCACCAATAGTCCAAGTTTCACTTCCATAGAGTGCCACACTCCAGACAAAGGCCTTCAAAAATGACTTCCTAATACCTAAATCTATATTCGATGTCAACAGATTCCTTTTCTGTAGAAATGCTTTCCTTGCCTGAGCCAACCTACTTTTTATATCCTCGTTGCTTCGTCCATCACTGGTTATTTTGCTTCCTAAGTAACAAAAGTCTCCTACTTCCTTTAGGCTTTCATCTGCCAATTTGATGTCCATAGAGGTTTCTGATTTTATTCGGCTGGATTCCAATACTTTTGTTTTACATTTTTTAATTTTTATCATGAATTATTTCCTCAAGACGGAGTCCATACCATTCAAAAACTCATTCAAATCCTTAGGCTTGTCGGCCAAGATGACTATGTCGTCGGCAAATCTCAGACTTGAAATTATTTATCTTCAATTTCCTACATTGCTTGTTCAATGTAAAGATTGAAAAGTATGGGTGATATGTTGCAGCCTTGCCTCACACCTTTCTGAATACCAGTTTCTCTCTCATGTCTTTCAGCTCGAATGACTGCAGTCTGGTTTCTGTATAGATTGTGGATCACCCTCCTATCCCTGTACTTTATTCCAATCGTTTTCAAAATGTCAAACAATTTTAGTCCAATCAACGTCATCAAAAGCCCTTTCTAAGTCTACAAATGCCATGAACGTTCTCTTATCGTTCCTTATCTACCTTCCAAAATCAGCCTAAGGTTATTATCAATAGTTGAAACTTTCAGTCTAATTATATCACAATTTCTTGTAGAAGTAATATTTCTGAAAGGCAAATATTATATCTGTCTCCTTGAACTGGGTAAAATGTCAACTAGTAAATATCATCAAAAATATTAAAATTAACCAATAAAATAACACATAAATATACAAATTAAAATAAAAATAAGATCATAAAATTAAAAAGTTAAAAAATTATAAAATTAAAAAAAGTAAATAAAGTTTTTTTTAATTTATTTAAATAAAATTATTAATATTGAATAATAACTAAAATGAAATTTAAAATTATAATAATTAAAATAACAAGAAGTTCCGTGACGAACTAAAGAGCCTACTTTTCTTAAAATTAAGATTCATGTCAATGATTAATCTACAGTATATGAACCTATCTAGAATAATGACGAAATTAAGTTGGTTATATCGAAATGTCAAATTAGTTTGAAATATACCTGGTATAATGTAGCCTAATAGAGCACTACATTTGGTAGCCCTGGTGACTGAATATATTCTTAGTTCCATCTCGTAAGGTACAGAATACAACATTTGGTTGAAATCCAATGGACGTTACATGCAGTTAGACATTGGATCTATCAGCACGCGTAAAAGCATGTTGGCAACAATGTCATGCGTGTGCTGGTCAGAAATAATCTGAATTATTATGATATCTTGTTGTGCCAATTTTGGATGAAATCGATTTGTTAGTATAGAAGTTACATGTATTTTAAAATTGGACCTATCACCAGGCATAGAATCATGTTGGCAGCACTGACTTAGATTAATTACTCCAAATTACTCTAGAATATCTGGTGCTATACGTGTGCAAAGTATAGAGATGTTGGCTTGCATACTTTCTGATATATTGATATTAGTGTAAAAAATATAGACAGCATTTATTAACAGTTGGCAACCCTGATTGCTCTTAAGAATACTTACAGTCATATCTGTTATGTCACACATAGCACATACGAAATTTGGTTGAAATCAAACTGATAGTATAGAAGTTACTTACTTACTTACTTACTCGTTGGCCACACGAACCGAAGTCAGTTCATTGCCTCACTCTTTAGCCTCTTCCATTGGTCTCTGTTACTAGCCATGTTCTAATTGGCTCCCAGTGTCTCCAGGTCTTTCTTGACTCCACCCATCCACCTCAGTTTTGGTCTACCCAGGGGTCTCGTACCTTGTGGCTTCCCTTCTAGCACTGTCTTCACCATTTTCTCTTCTCTTCTCAGGACATGTCCCAGCCATTCAATTCTTCTGCTCTTTTTTACAGCTGTTACATCGGGTTCATTAAACAGCGTGTGTATTTCAATATTTTGTCTTCTTCTAAAGATTCCATTTTCAGATACTGGCCAAAAACTTTTCTTAATACCTTGTTTTCAAAAGTTATAATTTTTATCTCCATTTTCTTGCTCAGTGTCCACGTTTCCACTCCATACATTAATACTGGTCGCACGATTGTCTTGTAAATGCGGAGTTTTGTTGTTTTCGTTAATAGCCTGCTGGTAAATAGTTTATTCATTGAAAAGAGACACCTCTCTGCAGATTTTAGCCGGTTCATTACTTCCTCCTCCATGTTGTTGTTGGCATTGATTGTACTCCCTAGGTATTTGAAAGACCTAGACTTCCTAAATTCCACATCTTCTATTGCCAGTACTCCCTCTGTTTCCTCTTCATTGTTTCTGGTTACAATCATATACTCTGTCTTATCTTGATTGATCCTCAGACCCACTCTTTGTGCTTCTTCTATTAGAACTTTAGCTGTTATCTTTAGTTCTTCTTCCTCCTCCGCTAAAACCACAATGTCTTCGGCAAACGCTAAGAGTTTCACTTCACCACCTACAATCGTACCTCTTCCAATCGAAGATGCTCTTTTTAGTACTTTTTCCAAAACCAAGTTAAACAGGCTGGGCGATATGCAATCTCCCTGTTTGACACCCGTCTCCACAGTAAAACATTTAGATTCCCTGCCTTCAACTCTCACTTTACATTCCGTTTTCTCAACGCACATTCTTGTCAGCACGATCAGTTTCGAAGGTATTCCATATTCTTCCATTATCCTCCAGATGCTTTCTCTGTTGACACTATCATAGGCCTTTTTGTAGTCAATAAATAGGCAGTATACCTTCTTATCAAGAAGTTACATGTATTTAAAAATTGGTCCTATCAGCAGGCTTAGAATCATGTTGGTAGACCTGACGTATATAAGTTACTCCAAATTAATCTAAAATGTCAGGTACTATACGTGTGCATAGTTTAAAGCTGTCAGCTTGCGTACGTTCTGATATATTGGTATTTGGATAAATGAAATAGAGAGAGCAATTATTAACAGTTGGAAGCCCTGGTGGCTCTTAAGAATGCGCTCAGTCACATCTGTTTATGTACACATATTACATACAAAATTTGGTTGAAATCCAATTGATAGTGTAGAAGTTATATGCATTTAAAGATTGGACCTATCACAAGGTTTACAATTATTTTGGGAACACTGTTATGTATGGCCTCCTGGAAATTAAACTGCAATTGTATTATCTACATGCGTGTCAATTTTGGAATAGCTCCCATGCTTACCTTCCAAGATATCCAACATGGAGATGAAATTTATAGTGAGTTCTTTCAGCAGTTGGTAGCACTGAGATCATTTTCAAATATGGGATTGAGATATTCCGTAATACATCTTTACTCATACTAAATTTGGTTTCGATTGCTGCAGTCGTTTAGGAGTTGATAGGGGGACACACACACACAGCAAGACAGACAGAAGGAAAGACAGACAGACAGACAGACAGAAGGACAGACAGACACACATTTTTCCGGATCGATCTCATAAGTCTACTTTTTCCTTATTTTTGCAAAATGTGAAAGGAAGGCTAACAAGATGTTCAGTAAAGAACATATAGCCTACTTTCTCCTAAATGCATGGGTATTGTTATAACTCTTTGTCCTTTTCAAGGAGTATAATTGAATGTTGGTTGTAGTAGCTTGTTGAAATACAACGTGCTATAGGGATATTAAACATGAATATGAGGTGCCCTTTGCTAGTGCTACCTCTGTAAAAAATGTCATTCAATTCGGTTTCACCGTGTTTGAATTGATATGGGGAATCGATTTGCACTCATACATGGCCGCTATTTGCAAACTATTGGGCTGATGACCTTGTAGTCAGTCATAAGATGCTTTCCACAAAAAGGCATGTTGTTGCAAAATCCGGTAGAGGTCAAATTATTAGGATGGTCGAAATTTGATTTAAGCTTTTAACATTTGGGTGGCCGTCATTCCGTTTCCGTCAAGATGGCGGCGATATAAAACATGACACTGAGGTGCCTTTTGCTAGTGCTACCTCTGTACCAAATTTCGTTCAATTCGGTTTCACCATGTTTGAATTGATAGGGGGAATCGATTTGCACACATACTTGGCCACCATGTGCAAACTATTGGGCTGATGATCTAGCAGTTTGGTCAGAATATGCTTCCCACATAAAGATTTGTTGTTGCAAAATTTGGTAGAGACTAAATCATTAGGTTGGTTGTAATTACATTTTAGCCTTTAACATTTGGGTGGCCGCGATTACGTTTCCGTCAAGATGGCGGTGATATAAAACATGACACTGAGGTGGCCTTTTCTAGTGCTACCTCTGTACCAAATTTTGTTCCATTCGGTTTCACCGTGTTCGAATTAATAGGGGGAATCGATTTTCACACAAAGATGGCCGCCATCCGCAAAATATTAGGCTAATGACTTATTAGTTTGGTCAAAGGATGCTCCCTCCATAATGGTATGTTGATGCAAAATTTGGTAGAGATCGGATGATTCGGTTAATCGTAATTTGATTTAAGCTTTGAATATTTGTGTGGCCGCCATTACGTTTCCGTCAAGATGGCGGCGATATAAAACATGACACTGAGGTGCCCTTTCCTAGTGCTACCTCTGTACCAAATTTCATTCCATTCGGTTTCACCCGTGTTCGAATTAATAGGGGTAATCGATTTTGACACAAAGATGGCCGCCATCCGCAAACTATTAGGCTAATGACCTATTAGATTTGTCAAAGGATGCTTCCTCCATAAAGGTATGTTGTTGCAAAATTTGGTAGAGATCGGATGATTAGGTTAGTCGTAATTTGATTTAAGCTTTGAACATTTGTCTGGCCGCCATTACGTTTCCGTCAAGATGGCGGTGATATAAAACATGACATTGAGGTGCCCTTTGCTAGTGCTACCTCTGTACCAAATTTCATTCCATTCGGTTTCACCGTGTTCGAATTAATAGGGGTAATCGATTTTGACACAAAGATGTCCGCCATCCGCAAACTATTAGGCTAATGACCTATTAGATTTGTCAAAGGATGCTCCCTTCATAAATGTATGTTGTTGCAAAATTTGGTAGAGATCGGATGATTAGGTTAGTCGTAATTTGATTTAAGCTTTGAACATTTGGGTTGCCGCCATTACGTTTCCGTCAAGATGGCGGTGATATAAAACATGACACTGGGGTGCCCTTTGCTAGTGCTACCTCTGTACCAAATTTCATTCCATTCGGTTTCACCGTGTTCGAATTAATAGGGGTAATCGATTTTGACACAAAGATGGCCGCCATCCGCAAACTATTAGGCTAATGACCTATTAGATTTGTCAAAGGATGCTTCCTCCATAAAGGTATGTTGTTGCAAAATTTGGTAGAGATCGGATGATTAGGTTAGTCGTAATTTGATTTAAGCTTTGAACATTTGTGTGGCCGCCATTACGTTTCCGTCAAGATGGCGGCGATATAAAACATGACACTGGGGTGTCCTTTGCTAGTGCTACCTTTGTACCAAATTTCGTTCAATTTGCGCTCACCGTGTTCGAATTGATAGGGGGGGGGGCAGACATTCAGAGTACACACACACACACACGCACACACACAGACACACACACACAGCCAGACACACGTTTTTTCGCCCTGTAGTGATCTCATAAGTCTGCTTTCATTTTTTGCAAAAATCGAAAGTAGGCTAAAAATTAGAGCAGAAATGAAATTTAAATTTTGAATTTTTTGAATTTATTCTTAGAAAACTGCCACTGAGGTTAAAGAGCCCCTTTATGTAGCATATACAATGAATGGTCTGGAAGCAATAAAAGCAATTGCGATATAAATTACAAAACATTAGTCTGCCCTATAGAGGGCTAAACTTTCAGCAATCTGTATTTTTTCGTGGGCAAAGAGATAATTACAATTATGAGCTGAGTTTGCATGTAGTCGGAATCACCTTACCTGAAGGAGACCTTGTAGGTAACGAAAATCCTTTGTAATGCAATGTTAAAAGTTTAACACACATTTAGGTACACTTTGTTGACAAAATGGCAACTAGATTATTTTCAAAGAAACTTGGATGTGGGATATTATGTGTTGAACAATACCATGCTGATTTAATACATTCGGCGGCTTCGGTGGCGTAGTTGGTTGCATGCTGAGCTTCTATTCCCAAGGTCACGGGTTCAAGCCCGGTCGATGTCATCGGAATTTTTAAGAGCGTTAAAAATCCCTCAGAATGCGTTCCTTCGGAGGAGAAGTAAGGCCGGCGGTCCCATGTCATAGATTAACGGCATGAGAAAGAACCTTCCACTAACTACACTTGTGTGAAGCCAAAATTTGAGGGTTAGAATTGGAAACGCTCTATTAGTTTCAACGGTCGCCGCCAGGTGCTGACTGCGATGCCATGTAGTAGCCAAGTCTGCAATCTAGATGTCGTGGATGGTTGCATTTGGTAGCAAAAGTAGGAACTACTTGAAATTATTGTCGGCAGTCTTTACTTGTATTAGAACAGATAACACACACTAATACACCCATCACAATTTACACCGGTTATCAGACAGATTCTACACACACCCAAAGTACACGGGGCTACATGACCGCGTTGTCGCAGCTCCTAAATTAAGGAACCAACCAACCAACCAACCAACCAGAATTAAATTTCTTGGAAGAGCCGGGAATCAAACCTGGGCCTCCATGGTGATAGCCAAGCATGCTAGCCACTACGCAAAGAGACGGTGTCTGTATTAGTGTGTGTATTTGGAATTCAGGTGGGGATTGGGAAGGAAACAGCAGTGGCCTGACATTAAGTTAGGATTCATCCCAGCATTTGCCTGGAGTAGAAATGGGGGGAAAACCACGGAAAACCACTTCCAGGATGGCTGAAGTGGAAATCAAACCCTCCTCAGTTTTACCTAACGAGGCTAAGTGTACCCTATTCCAGATCCCACACCAGAATTAAAATTTCTTGGCAGAGCCAAGAATCGAATCCGGACCTCCGTGGCCTGAACGATAGACTTGAGAGCCAAGTGCATTGGTGATTAGTGAAAGGAAAAGCGTGATAGCCCATAGTGTTGATGTCATTGTACTATTAGTACTTGTCCAAGTGGCATTAGCAATATTATATATGAGCAAGATGACTGCTATAAATCTCTGTTCACACTTGTTCTGTAGTACAAAGGAGACGACCTCATTGAGCAGGAGAGACTAACCAGCCGTGAAACAACTCCGGAGGGCTTACGGACAGTGGAGGTCTTCCTTCATGGTACTAACAATGTGAGTATCAGGTAAGACAGGTCGAAACCTATCTTGAAACTTTGTGGACGCAATCGTTGTACTATATTTATTTATTTATTTATTTATTTATTTATTTATTTATTTATTTATTTATTGGTGCCTTTATTGTGGCGTAGTTAAGGCTCTAGGCCCTCTCTTACACTTAAACACACACAGTGCAACTTACATCAATACTCATATGTGTTATTCTTAACCTACCTAACTTAAATACTAGGAAAAATTAATTTTTTTCTTTTTAAATCGAGTTTACCCTCCAGGTTGGTGGAACCCACGGACTCAGCGAGGGAACTCACCATTATCGCCTCTACGGGCAGTGTCCTAGAGCTTGGAAAATCTGGTCGGAGTGGATACAACTCAGGACGTGGGATCAGCACCTCGCCCAGGATGCCTCACCTACAAAGCGAACAGGGGCCTCATGCGGGATGGGAAGGGAGATTGGGATGGATAGGCAAGGAAGCGGGAAGGAAGCGGCCGTGGCCTTACAGTAGAAGATGCACCCGTATCCACGTGGTCTTACCTGTTGAAATCCGATGGAACTGCTGGATCGTAGAATCTGGAAGCGCCCGGCTGAAATGCCCCTAAAATTCTACCAACTAGGATCAACCAGGGATAAGGATACCTCTCTTACAAGAATGCGATAGGAAGATGCCAGTGGTCGATAAAATGATAACGAAAAATAACTCAAAGTGAGCTAACGAGACTCTAAAAATGACTAAATTAATCTCGAGCGTGGCGCTAGGCATCCTAAAAACTGGCCCACTGATCCTCGTAGCGCATCCTACTTCTAGTATAAATGGCCAAGATATCCGAAGTATTTAAAATTGACCAACAGTTTATTAATCTAAAGACTGTTGCATGGTGGACTATCTCTCCACTAAACAAAATAATTCACCTCTACTGAAGCGTAGAAATCTCATAATAACATTAGCATCGAAACATATTCAAAAATGCTCTCAAAATACAGCATCCTAATCGCATGTAAAAAAATCAAAAATATTTAAATATTATTATATACACTCATTACATATTTAAATGATCCTCAAAGTTTATGATATTATTTACATTTATACATTATTGTACAAGTTCAAATTCTTCATCAGTAATAAAGTCGATTCCATCAATAAGCATTCTATAGTATTAGTTAAAGTCAAATTAGGGCATGTTCGACGCATGGTTACGTTTATCGAACTCTTTATCATAGCATAAAAATGTTAACTACATTTTAAATCACATAGTTATTCATGTTATTATTATTATCTCTAAAGCTTTTAGTGGTTATTATTGCAGGATTATATCAATATTATTACTCGTCTTTCCAATTAACCTTTCTCCAAAAACAAATGTTATTAATTTGAATAATCCATTCTAGAACAATTATCACAATGCTGTTTCACTTAAATGTTGGATGTATTAACCTCATACTAGCCTTCTAGTATTAATATTCGTGACTATACTGCACGTTCAAAATATACACATATTGTATTCAGACATAGCTCAATAGCTAATTTATACTGGACAGAAAAATGACATAGATCATCCATTGATGTCTAATATCTCATTATAACAATCAAATTCGCAAATACACGTTGCTTCATTCATAGATAAGCTCTCCATAGCTTGTAAACATTTTTCCAAACATCATTAAGTTCAAATAAGCTTTAACATAAAAGTCATGAAATATCGTGCATCAAATTAACATAAGTTAAAGTATCATGGACATTTTTTATCAGAACTAAGGCAAATATAATATAATCAGCTGTTTAAATAACAGTGCTTGAGAATTTTTGACATTATCATTTCGCTTTGTAATGAAAATATTTTATACAATCTTTTTACAATAGTAATTTATTTCTCATTATAATCTCATGTTCATAACTATATCTTTCAAGAAATTGTGGATAGATCACTGTAAAAAGAACGATTCAGCTCCACTAGACAAAAAACTCGACTGGAGATCCTCACCCAAAGAAACACGAAAGATTCTACACCATAGAAATGAGCCTGCCTTAAGAAGGTACACGAAAACTATTAGAATCCAACGCTTAACCAGGATGGAGTTCAACAAACGAATCATGAACAAAAAAAACTGAACGATCTAATAGTGTCTAAGACCACTCCAAAAAGAAAAATCTCAAGAGCTGTAGATTACCAAAGTTAATCCAAAAATCGCAAATATCTGCTCTATAAATCATTATGTTTCCATATTTATACTGCACTTGATGAAAAATAGACCCGCACGTCTATTAGAGAAACTCGCATGAAATGCATAAGTGTTCAAGTTCAAATTCAAAATTCGTAGAAATTGTCTATACAAATAATCTTCAAGTATACGTAGCGTATTGGTCATCTGCTTGCTAACTACTATTCTTATATAAAGTTATCGTAGTCTTCTCCCTACTCTTCATATTAATCTTCTCAACAAGTTATATAATTCCATTAAATTCTCAGATTTAGAAAGAAAAAGAAGTGAATTAATGCATAAAAAATTAGCATAATGAAATATTAATGTTAACTACAAAAATAAAATACACTACAAAACAGAAGCGATAGAGAATTGGAATGCATTTTCTAACTACTAAGAAAAATTGGTGAAAAGGAACACTCTAGAGTATGTCTAATTCATACTGTCTACTATGAAAATGGGTGGTCAGCTACCTTGTACGTTGCCATCTGGTTGAAATATGAGTATGCGAGAAACACACTGTCCTCGTTCTGGAACTGAACCCTCGTTCATCAGGTCGCGTAGTCCTCGATACGACTGGATCTTGTAGAGAACCGAACCCGAGTTCGAACGTTTGAAAAGCAAAAACAGCTGTTCGCGAAACAAGTTCATCGCTGTCACACGTTCCCAAGATATAGCTGGGGCTTATTCGTAGTATGCCATTGTATTTCATGCAGTTACAGTATGAATGTATAATAAACATCTCCAAGACGTCTTCCACCTCTTCTTAAAGAGTTTTCTGCTGTTATAATAATCCATGTTTGGTGCTGGTGATCATCCTAAGTAGTCAATTCCACTATTGCATCGCATTCCTGCCTTCCATTTTAGCCCATACGTGGCATAGTCATGTCTTGGTGAAGTCTCCGTTCAATCAACTTCTGTTCTAAAGTCATAATGATAATATGCTTGTAATCTGTAAACTGTACTGTTGTAGAATAAAGTCTTGTACTGGCATATAAAATATCACACAAGTCCTGGTGAATACAAAGTTCACTGCTCCTGATGATGAAGTTTAACACAGTCTTCAGCTATAATAAGCTGAGACATAAATTTGCGGTACGAACTTTTTAACTTTAAATAAATACACGTCCGCGTTGCTCGCGCACGATATGAGTGTCGTACTCCCAGCGAAGTATATTGCAATCTCGTGTCTCTGCCCGGACAGATCTTTGCTTACTGCTCTGCGAAACCCATAGTGCTGTTCGTTCAGGAACGATATTGACTATCGATATCGACATTGGATCATGTTCGATAATATTCTGATATTTTGTTATCTGCATTTATATATGTGTGAAATATACTCAAGTTTCCTCTTCTTTAAACATATTGCATTTGTCCATTACTATTCTGTTTCATGGCTACTATATCAAAGTATATCATGTTGCATCAGATTGACGTTACTGCTGTCTCCATTTTGTAGAGCTCCCTTGTACTAAAACAAGCACGTGCTCCAGGCTGTATGGCGTGCTGCCTAGTTGCTCCTAACCTCGCCACGGAGTATCCATGCGCTGTGAGCCGTGCAAATAGCGCCTCAGGAATTCACCTAAGTACACACCTGTCCAACATAGTGAACCCTTAATAAGCTACGCATATTAATGATTCTAATTATTCATTTCATTATATTCTGATTTTACTGCCAGAATCATACAGGAAGGCCAGACTGGATTGCGAAATATCAAGCTTATTTGGAGACAGTACGTTTGAACGTGCCCAGTCCTGAAACAAAGGAGTGACGAGATCGGAATGTTTGACAGACACTTTATCAGACAAAGGTGTGTTGGGGTCCTGACTCATTTCAGACCGTAATTCTTTGTCACCCTAGCGTTTCGAGTAAGATAATTGCTGGATGAGAGAGATGAGAGGAACTTTCAACCAATCATAGGACAGAGGCTTCTGTTCTAAACTGCGATATTGACGTCATGAACTACCAATCAGAGAGGGTCACCAATTTTAGCGCCAAGGGAGCGTCTGACGCCGGCTTGAAGTTGAAGCGGGAAAGATTGGATTAACGAAATCTATGATCGATTCCAGAGCACGATAGCCCCATTGTGACCTGTATAATATTTCAAACTGTTTGATACCTGTTGCATGCCAATAGTCGCATTATTATAGAAGTTAGTGATAGATTTCCCTCTCCCTCCGTCCTTTTGCTAAATTCACATAAATACTGTCGTCTGAGTGACGACGAGGTTGATTCTTGGTGACACCGTGAGGTGATCACTTATTCTTTTCCATACCGTGAAGATATACTGTGTTAAATTTATCAGAGATAGGGTCATTATTGAAAACATTATAATAAAGTTGTGTGCGCACAGCTGAGTGTGAAATTTGTGTATCGGTAAGATTTTAGTAGTCTCCCACGACTACAACTATTAGGGAAAGTCTACGTTTAATTTTGCACTAGACAAATGGTGAATAAAGTAACTATTGGCAAAATTTAGATAGAAAATTACGTGTGACTTTAAATAACATTTTATTTTTATTCAACGTCAAGATGGAACTCCAGACCCAGAGAAAGACATCGAACCAACGTTTCTACGGCTCCATGTGGTCTGAGATGAGCTAAACACTTTGGAGAGAGAATGTCAGGCGATGTTCGATGAGACGACGCAGAAAGAGGAATGAGTACTGAAATAATTTATTATTTGACAAACTGGTTATGGTTTTGTGGGAACATATTATTTTGTGTAAATATTTTATTTTATTTTTGTCTTCGTGTTTTATTGTAGTTGGTTGGTGGTATTGACACACTTTAGTTTAGTTCATGAGCAACGTGGCATGTATTCTATATGTGTTAAGATTCTTTTTGTTGATGTCAAGTACACGGGGCAAGCGTACTCGAGTGCGTGTCGCTACCGTAAAATGCGCGGCTAAGCGACGCAAATTGGGAACCGATATCATAACAGAAGCGAAACTGAATTAACTAGAGTAGATAATAGAATTGGTGGGAAATCTTTTTATTGTATAGATTTTTATTGTTACACAGGCTTGTGTGTTAATTGCCGTTTGTTGCATTTTTGTTAAGTGAGGGGTCATATGCCCAATGACTTTATTTGTTGATGAAGTTTCTCTTTTAGTGTTACGGTACACAAAATCTATGATATTTGATTGGAGTGTCGGCCCGTGGTAGATTTGTGTTGTGTTCTGCCCTAAATGCTTTGTTGAGTCTGCAAATATATGTTTTATGGGATAGGAGTTTTCGGGAACCCTGGTTCTGTCTGAAGCTATGTCCAGGTTAAGCATTTAATCCTTGCGAGGAAAATGTTGGAATCCCCTTTTACGATGTTCTTTCAATTCTTTGGAATTGGCAGAAGTGTGTGAAATTTTGTGTCGCGATTAACAGGTGGCGTAACGGGACTGTCTAGTCTCTTGTTTTAAATAGCATGACTCAAAGCTTCGACAAGGAGGGCTGGTTTTGAACACAGACGTTAATGAGTGGTAAGTGAAGGTATTTCTACCCGGCGCACTCCATCAGATAAGGAGCAAGCTGTGCTCATTAGTATTCACGGACCAGGTCTCCGTTCTTCGTAATTGTTTATCTTATATATTAAAATAAAGCCTGTTTAATGATAAAAGAATTGTAATCGGTAAATGGGTGCTGTTCGCGTTTTGATTGATCGAGTCCCAGCGTGTTAGCTTATCCATGCTTTTATTTCATGTAAATATCATCGGGTTTTAGGCATCTTATTTCTTGTTTATTTATTGTCATGTTCATTGACCTCGGGTGGTCTCGATGTTCGGTCACGTTGTTGTCATGTATGTGTTGAGCAATATGAGCCATTGGGCAAGCTTCTGTTTTGCTGGGAGTTTCCTGACTCACTGCGATCTCGATGGAGATCAATTAGTTTATAAATTTTAAATGGTTGCGTGTGTCAGTAAAAATTATAATTGTTGGTATGATATTCTACGAGTGTGTCCCATAAAGCCATAATAATGGTTTGCAGTATGGGGGTTTGCAAGCATATTGGCTGTTCCATCTGTGAGCAAATCTCCATCAAAAGTACTTATTTCTTCTCTAGCGTAGTTATACGCGTGCATACATATTAATCAGACAAGTGGAATTTTGATCCACAATTTTAATTCTTTGGAGTAGACCTTTCTAGGCCACTCAGATCTGTGTAAATTCTTGTACAGTGGGAGTAAAGTTCAGGGTGGACTTTGTTTATGTTATATTTTTTATGTTTTGTTGTTTTTATTCAGTTATTAAATGGTGGTAATTTTATTTGTTTTTCACTCATTTCTTGTTTGTAGTTTTGCATATGGTCCTTGTATTTGTAAGCAGCCGTCTGGTATTTGAGCTCTAGTGAAAGCATACCCGGACTGAACGCCCCCCGAAGTTTGATTCTCGTATATACGACGCTGTTATATACAAGGGCACATAGGCAACGCTGGCATTACCCTACGTGGGGCATTTCACTGTTTTAGGCTTTTCTAGCGCTTTTTTTGATAAACTGACACGCCACAAGTGAAGGCGGAATGTGACAGTATTTGAATCACCGAATGTGATAATTTTAAGTAACATAGTTATGGCGAAGGTATTACCGCCAAGTGAGTGAATTATACAGTAAAATCAGGAGTTGCTAATGTAAAATACAGTACACGTTTTTATTTCTTGCATTAATTATAAAGATAATATCGTGAGACTGGGCGCCCATATTAATGATAAAAATTAGCTTTGCATAGAAAGACAACTCCATGTATGTAATAGGAAGGCGTGTAGCTTTTCCAAGGCAATTAATACTTGATTAATTAGTCTGTTCTTGTAGCGTTTTGTAAGGCTAGCATTTAATAACTGAATGTGTGGGTTAAGTTTTAAATTATGTAAAATGAAGGATACTCAGGGATGCTATTGGATTAATGGGATTGTGTTTATAAATTTAAACGAACTGAGTATGTGTAAATTGATATAAATGTGTGTTAATATGTATGCACGTATCGGAGAACATCGCCAATTGGCATTTTCTCTATTTTCTCAAGTGTATTGTGGTGATGGCTTCTTTAGACGAAATAAGACAGGTTGTAGAGAGCGCTGCGGCACGCACTCAGCAGCAAATGGTGTTGTTACGGCAGGAGATGACGGCTGAATTTAAGGCACAAATGGACGGTAGCAGGGCTGAACAATCAGCGGAATTAATAGCACAGAGTGAAACATTTAAGGCACAAATAGACAGTAGCAGGGCTGAACAATCAGCGGAATTAATAGCACAGAGTGAAACATTTAAGGCACAAATAGACAGTAGCAGGGCTGAACAATCAGCGGAATTAATAGCACAGAGTGAAACATTTAAGGCACAAATAGACAGTAGTAGGGTTGAACAGTCAGCGGTGATCAAAGCCCAAATTAATGAATCTATTGGCACACAATTAGCGCTTCAAAATGATAGTATTAATACACAATTAGCTCTACAGAATGATAATATTAGTTCTCAATTGACACAACAAAGTGAATCAATAAACTCTCAACTAGACGCGCAAAACAGTCGTAACACTGAGCAACTCGATAATGTAGTGGTTGAAATGAAAGAACATACAAGGAAACAGCTTATACTACTCGCCTTAGATGTAAGTAAGAACAATGAGAAGCAGGTTAAACAGATAAAACAACTTGAGGACCAGTTTAACGCTAAACTTAATAACTTAGACGATACAGTTCTGGCAAAATTGGCACAGATTGAATTGGCATGCACAACTAAAAATAGCGAAATTATAACTGCACAGGACAGGTTACAAAACAGATTTAATAAAGTGGAGAAAATAACCGTAGTTATACAGGAACAGACAAAGGCGGTAGATGAAAACGTGACCGGCCTTATAAAAGACATAGACCGTCTCGAAAACCAATCAACAGATCGCTGGAAAAATGCAGAAGTAGACCGGGAGGGATTAAAAGCCACTATTGAAGAAAACAATGTACGCGTGGAAGATCGCTTGGAACGGATCGAAGTGAGCCAGGACACTAATAATCTGAAGATAGAAAACGTTAGAAAGGATTGGCAAAAATTATGTAAGGACTCCAAGGAAGAAAGGTTGGCGGTAATTAAGAAGCTGGGGGAGAACCACACACGGATACAGACGTTAGAAGATGAGATAAAAGCAAAATTTAAAGAACAAGGTGACAGGCTGATAAAAGCAGAATTATTTTCTATGGAACATAATGCAGGGTCATTAGGCGTGAAGGGGAGAGATGGAGACAGAGATAGCCCGGGGGCGACTCATTCAACTGGTAGTCAGGTTGACACGGAAAGTCCACTTGCTCGGAACACGGAAGAATTTCGTAATCACATAGGGAGAAGTTCTACACCACATGACGGTAATCAGCACCCTCAACTTGTACAAATCATCCGTTCTAATGAATTCAAACCAGCTAAGTTTATGGAAAATTCTGGAGTCACACCCAAGGCATTCTTGCGGGAAGTCGAACATTATTATAATGATAATGATATAGCTCCCGCCCGGCAACTGCGCATGATGGATAACGTGGTACTTGAGCTTCAAATACACGTTTGAAAGCTTAGATGCATTCAAGCATGCTTTCCTTCGGAAATATTGGTCGTCTTCATATCAACAGGGGTTAAGAATGGAATTGTACTCCAGAAAGTACCAATCTACTCAGCAAACTAAGTATTCAATTTTTTTTCATCACAGCTCCTTAAATTTAAAGATCTGGATAATCCTTTAAGTGAGGCCGAGCTAGTCATGACTATCGGACGCCAGCTTCCCGTTAACGTTCAGCAGGTATTGGTCGCAGCTAACGTTTCAGACGCGGTACACGCTGAACAGATCCTGCGCCAGATAGATGAAACCACGTCCCACTTACACAATAGAGTTGGAAGACAGGTCGAAATGGTAAATACAACCGAGGTGATTAAGCCGAGCCAGATAAACACAAGATCCAGGCTACCAATACAAATACAAACATTTCAACACCCGTGAGAGGTCAGGATGATGTCGAGAAAAGACAGCGCCAACATTACGATAACAACCGTAATAACAACAGACAGTTCCAAGGACAGAATAGATTCCAACAACGAGGATTTCAACAATGGAGGGACAATCGGAGACAAGATGTACCATACAGGAGATGGGGAGATCGGAATGAAAATCAGAGACGGCAAGACCGCAGATTTCAGAATCGTGAGGACTCTAGAAGCTACCGAGACGACTGGAACGATAGGCATGCTCAATCGCAGAAATACTTAGAGGAAGTTCATGTAAACGAGGGAAATGAACAAGGACGTTGGAAACAGGCAATTGACAAGCGGAAAAATCCCGACACCTACAATGAGGAAGGCAGAACAAGTCAAGGGTTTGAAGCCATGCACATAGAGACGCAGAGATACTTGGATCAGCTGCATGGAGAACAAGCAACTAGCGAAGCCAGCATGGAAGACGAACAAAGATTAGCGGCACAGGGCATTAGAGAACGCAGCCCGGTGGGGAAGACAAACACCGGTGCGATCCGAAAAACTGGTCACTACTAAACGAAGAAGATGGCAACACGCGGGAGAGACGAAGAGGATGGCAGCATGGAGGAGTAAAAACCGTTCAGCATAGTGAGGAATCTGGGAAGTAATGCAGCGATTTAAATACGTGATCGTCCAACATCATGCAAGTGAACGGGGGGCAAGCAGAAGCCAGCACGACATCGAGGAAGTGATTAGCGTCCGGCCTGTTTACATCTTGAAGCAAGCAGAGTTGACAGGTATGTCGACAAACGAGCAACAGAGAAGGGAATAGTCTTCAAGTAACAAATAGCCCCAGGCGAAGCGCTGGGCAAGTGAGCAGCAGACTGGTATTGTCCTAATGAATGGGCGAGAATGTAAACATTGGAACGAGGAAAACACTTGTCAACTAGCAGAGGCGGACTGACTGAGCACTTTGAAGGGAGGCTAAACCAGTATCTGCACCATGTGACTTAGGGAAGAAAAATCGACTTTATCTCTAAGTTCGATTTTTTCCAACTAAGGGAGTTGTGAACCCTTAATAAGCTACGCATATTAATGATTAAAATTATTCATTTCATTATATTTTGATTTTACTGCCAGAATCATACAGGAAGGCCAGACTGGATTGCGAAATATCAAGCTTATTTGGAGACAGTACGTTTGAACGTGCCCAGTCCTGAAACAAAGGAGTGACGAGATCGGAATGTTTGACAGACACTTTATCAGACAAAGGTGTGTTGGGGTCCTGACTCATTTCAGACCGTAATTCTTTGTCACCCTAGCGTTCCGAGTAAGATAATTGCTGGATGAGAGAGATGAGAGGAACTTTCAACCAATCATAGGACAGAGGCTTCTGTTCTAAACTGCGATATTGACGTCATGAACTACCAATCAGAGAGGGTCACCAATTTTAGCGCCAAGGGAGCGTCTGACGCCGGCTTGAAGTTGAAAGCGGGAAAGATTGGATTAACGAAATCTATGATCGATTCCAGAGCACAATAGCCCCATTGTGACCTGTATAATATTTCAAACTGTTTGATACCTGTTGCATGCCAATAGTCGCATTATTATAGAAGTTAGTGATAGATTTCCCTCTCCCTCCGTCCTTTTGCTAAATTCACATAAATACTGTCGTCTGAGTGACGACGAGGTTGATTCTTGGTGACACCGTGAGGTGATCACTTGTTCTTTTCCATACCGTGAAGATATACTGTGTTAAATTTATCAGAGATAGGGTCATTATTGAAAACATTATAATAAAGTTGTGTGCGCACAGCTGAGTGTGAAATTTGTGTATCGGTAAGATTTTAGTAGTCTCCCACGACTACAACTATTAGGGAAAGTCTACGTTTAATTTTGCACTAGACAAATGGTGAATAAAGTAACTATTGGCAAAATTTAGATAGAAAATTACGTGTGACTTTAAATAACATTTTATTTTTATTCAACGTCAAGATGGAACTCCAGACCCAGAGAAAGACATCGAACCAACGTTTCTACGGCTCCATGTGGTCTGAGATGAGCTAAACACTTTGGAGAGAGAATGTCAGGCGATGTTCGATGAGACGACGCAGAAAGAGGAATGAGTACTGAAATAATTTATTATTTGACAAACTGGTTATGGTTTTGTGGGAACATATTATTTTGTGTAAATATTTTATTTTATTTTTGTCTTCGTGTTTTATTGTAGTTGGTTGGTAGTATTGACACACTTTAGTTTAGTTCATGAGCAACGTGGCATGTATTCTATCTGTGTGAAGATTTTTTTTGTTGATGTCAAGTACACGGGGCAAGCGTACTCGAGTGCGTGTCGCTACCGTAAAATGCGCGGCTAAGCGACGCAAATTGTGAACCGATATCATAACAGAAGCGAAACTGAATTAACTAGAGTAGATAATAGAATTGGTGGGAAATCTTTTTATTGTATAGAAATTTATTGTTACACAGGCTTGTGTGTTAATTGCCGTTTGTTGCATTTTTGTTAAGTGAGGGGTCATATGCCCAATGACTTTATTTGTTGATGAAGTTTCTCTTTTAGTGTTACGGTACACAAAATCTATGATATTTGATTGGAGTGTCGGCCCGTGGTAGATTTGTGTTGTGTTCTGCCCTAAATGCTTTGTTGAGTCTGCAAATATATGTTTTATGGGATAGGAGTTTTCGGGAACCCTGGTTCTGTCTGAAGCTATGTCCAGGTTAAGCATTTAATCCTTGCGAGGAAAATGTTGGAATCCCCTTTTACGATGTTCTTGCAATTCTTTGGAATTGGCAGAAGTGTGTGAAATTTTGTGTCGCGATTAACAGGTGGCGTAACGGGACTGTCTAGTCGTTGTTTTAAATAGCATGACTCAAAGCTTCGACAAGGAGGGCTGGTTTTGAACACAGACGTTAATGAGTGGTAAGTGAAGGTATTTCTACCCGGCGCACTCCATCAGATAAGGAGCAAGCTGTGCTCATTAGTATTCACGGACCAGGTCTCCGTTCTTCGTAATTGTTTATCTTATATATTAAAATAAAGCCTGTTTAATGATAAAAGAATTGTAATCGGTAAATGGGTGCTGTTCGCGTTTTGATTGATCGAGTCCCAGCGTGTTAGCTTATCCATGCTTTTATTTCATGTAAATATCATCGGGTTTTAGGCATCTTATTTCTTGTTTATTTATTGTCATGTTCATTGACCTCGGGTGGTCTCGATGTTCGGTCACGTTGTTGCCATGTATGTGTTGAGCAATATGAGCCATTGGGCAAGCTTCTGTTTTGCTGGGAGTTTCCTGACTCACTGCGATCTCGATGGAGATCAATTAGTTTATAAATTTTAAATGGTTGCGTGTGTCAGTAAAAATTATAATTGTTGGTATGTTATTCTACGAGTGTGTCCCATAAAGCCATAATAATGGTTTGCAGTATGGGGGTTTGTAAGCATATTGGCTGTTCCATCTGTGAGCAAATCTCCATCAAAAGTACTTATTTCTTCTCTAGCGTAGTTATACGCGTGCATACATATTAATCAGACAAGTGGAATTTTGATCCACAATTTTAATTCTTTGGAGTGGACCTTTCTAGGCCACTCAGATCTGTGTAAATTCTTGTACAGTGGGAGTAAAGTTCAGGGTGGACTTTGTTTACGTTATATTTTTTATGTTTTGTTGTTTTTATTCAGTTATTAAATGGTGGTAATTTTATTTGTTTTTCACTCATTTCTTGTTTGTAGTTTTGCATATGGTCCTTGTATTTGTAAGCAGCCGTCTGGTATTTGAGCTCTAGTGAAAGCATACCCGGACTGAACGCCCCCCGAAGTTTGATTCTCGTATATACGACGCTGTTATATACAAGGGCACATAGGCAACGCTGGCATTAACCTACGTGGGGCATTTCACTGTTTTAGGCTTTTCTAGCGCTTTTTTTTGATAAACTGACACGCCACAAGTGAAGGCGGAATGTGACAGTATTTGAATCACCGAATGTGATAATTTTAAGTAACATAGTTATGGCGAAGGTATTACCGCCAAGTGAGTGAATTATACAGTAAAATCAGGAGTTGCAAATGTAAAATACAGTACACGTTTTTATTTCTTGCATTAATTGTAAAGATAATATCGTGAGACTGTTCGCCCATATTAATGATAAAAATTAGCTTTGCATAGAAAGACAACTCCATGTATGTAATAGGAAGGCGTGTAGCTTTTCCAAGGCAATTAATACTTGATTAATTAGTCTGTTCTTGTAGCGTTTTGTAAGGCTAGCATTTAATAACTGAATGTGTGGGTTAAGTTTTAAATTATGTAAAATGAAGGATACTCAGGGATGCTATTGGATTAATGGGATTGTGTTTATAAATTTAAACGAACTGAGTATGTGTAAATTGATATAAATGTGTGTTAATATGTATGCACGTATCGGAGAACATCGCCAATTGGCATTTTCTCTATTTTCTCAAGTGTATTGTGGTGATGGCTTCTTTAGACGAAATAAGACAGGTTGTAGAGAGCGCTGCGGCACGCACTCAGCAGCAAATGGTGTTGTTACGGCAGGAGATGACGGCTGAATTTAAGGCACAAATGGACGGTAGCAGGGCTGAACAATCAGCGGAATTAATAGCACAGAGTGAAACATTTAAGGCACAAATAGACAGTAGCAGGGCTGAACAATCAGCGGAATTAATAGCACAGAGTGAAACATTTAAGGCACAAATAGACAGTAGTAGGGTTGAACAGTCAGCGGTGATCAAAGCCCAAATTAATGAATCTATTGGCACACAATTAGCGCTTCAAAATGATAGTATTAATACACAATTAGCTCTACAGAATGATAATATTAGTTCTCAATTGACACAACAAAGTGAATCAATAAACTCTCAACTAGACGCGCAAAACAGTCGTAACACTGAGCAACTCGATAATGTAGTGGTTGAAATGAAAGAACATACAAGGAAACAGCTTATACTACTCGCCTTAGATGTAAGTAAGAACAATGAGAAGCAGGTTAAACAGATAAAACAACTTGAGGACCAGTTTAACGCTAAACTTAATAACTTAGACGATACAGTACTGGCAAAATTGGCACAGATTGAATTGGCATGCACAACTAAAAATAGCGAAATTATAACTGCACAGGACAGGTTACAAAACAGATTTAATAAAGTGGAGAAAATAACCGTAGTTATACAGGAACAGATAAAGGCGGTAGATGAAAACGTGACCGGCCTTATAAAAGACATAGACCGTCTCGAAAACCAATCAACTGATCGCTGGAAAAATGCAGAAGTAGACCGGGAGGGATTAAAAGCCACTATTGAAGAAAACAATGTACGCGTGGAGGATCGCTTGGAACGGATCGAAGTGAGCCAGGACACTAATAATCTGAAGATAGAAAACGTTAGAAAGGATTGGCAAAAATTATGTAAGGACTCCAAGGAAGAAAGGTTGGCGGTAATTAAGAAGCTGGGGGAGAACCACACACGGATACAGACGTTAGAAGATGAGATAAAAGCAAAATTTAAAGAACAAGGTGACAGGCTGATAAAAGCAGAATTATTTTCTATGGAACATAATGCAGGGTCATTAGGCGTGAAGGGGAGAGATGGAGACAGAGATAGCCCGGGGGCGACTCATTCAACTGGTAGTCAGGTTGACACGGAAAGTCCACTTGCTCGGAACACGGAAGAATTTCGTAATCACATAGGGAGAAGTTCTACACCACATGACGGTAATCAGCACCCTCAACTTGTACAAATCATCCGTTCTAATGAATTCAAACCGGCTAAGTTTATGGAAAATTCTGGAGTCACACCCAAGGCATTCTTGCGGGAAGTCGAACATTATTATAATGATAATGATATAGCTCCCGCCCGGCAACTGCGCATGATGGAAATTTTTTTAACTGGAAATGTTTTAACGTGGTACTTGAGCTTCAAATACACGTTTGAACGCGTAGATGCATTCAAGCATGCTTTCCTTCGAAAATATTGGTCGTCTTCATATCAACAGGGGTTAAGAATGGAATTGTACTCCAGAAAGTACCAATCTACTCAGCAAACTAAGTATTCAGATTTTTTTTCATCACAGCTCCTTAAATTTAAAGATCTGGATAATCCTTTAAGTGAGGCCGAGCTAGTCATGACTATCGGACGCCAGCTTCCCGTTAACGTTCAGCAGGTATTGGTCGCAGCTAACGTTTCAGACGCGGTACACGCTGAACAGATCCTGCGCCAGATAGATGAAACCACGTCCCACTTACACAATAGAGTTGGAAGACAGGTCGAAATGGTAAATACAACCGAGGTGATTAAGCTGAGCCAGATAAACACAAGATCCCAGGCTACCAATACAAATACAAACATTTCAACACCCGTGAGAGGTCAGGATGATGTCGAGAAAAGACAGCGCCAACATTACGATATCAACCGTAATAACAACAGACAGTTCCAAGGACAGAATAGATTCCAACAACGAGGATTTCAACAATGGAGGGACAATCGGAGACAAGATGTACCATACAGGAGATGGGGAGATCGGAATGAAAATCACAGATGGCAAGACCGCAGATTTCAGAATCGTGAGGACTCTAGAAGCTACCGAGACGACTGGAACGATAGGCATGCTCAATCGCAGAAATACTTAGAGGAAGTTCAATTAAACGAGGGAAATGAACAAGGACGTTGGAAACAGGCAATTGACAAGCGGAAAAATCCCGACACCTACAATGAGGAAGGAAGAACAAATCAAGGGTTTGAAGCCATGCACATAGAGACGCAGAGATACTTGGATCAGCTGCATGGAGAACAAGCACATAGCGAAGCCAGCAAGGAAGACGAACAAAGATTAGCGGCACAGGGCATTAGAGAACGCAGCCCGGTGGGGAAGAGAAACACCGGTGCGATCCGAAAAACTGGTCACTACTAAACGAAGAAGATGGCAACACGCGGGAGAGACGAAGAGGATGGCAGCATGGAGGAGTGAAAACCGTTCAGCATCGTGAGGAATCTTGTAAGTAATGCAGCGATTTAAATACGTGATCGTCCAACATCATGCAAGTGAACGGGGGGCAAGCAGAAGCCAGCACGACATCGAGGAAGTGATTAGCGTCTGGCCTGTTTACATCTTGAAGCAAGCAGAGTTGACAGGTATGTCGACAGACGAGCAACAGAGAGGGGAATAGTCTTCAAGTAACAAATAGCCCCAGGCGAAGCGCTGGGCAAGTGAGCAGCAGACTGGTATTGTCCTAATGAATGGGCGAGAATGTAAACATTGGAACGAGGAAAACACTTGTCAACTAGCAGAGGCGGACTGACTGAGCACTTTGAAGGGAGGCTAACCCAGTATCTGTACCATGTGACTTAGGGAAGAAAAATCGACTTTATCTCTAAGTTCGATTTTTTCCAACTAAGGGAGTTGTGAACCCTTAATAAGCTACGCATATTAATGATTCTAATTATTCATTTCATTATATTCTGATTTTACTGCCAGAATCATACAGGAAGGCCAGACTGGATTGCGAAATATCAAGCTTATTTGGAGACAGTACGTTTGAACGTGCCCAGTCCTGAAACAAAGGAGTGACGAGATCGGAATGTTTGACAGACACTTTATCAGACAAAGGTGTGTTGGGGTCCTGACTCATTTCAGACCGTAATTCTTTGTCACCCTAGCGTTACGAGTAAGATAATTGCTGGATGAGAGAGACGAGAGGAACTTTCAACCAATCATAGGACAGAGGCTTCTGTTCTAAACTGCGATATTGACGTCATGAACTATCAATCGGAGAGGGTCACCAATTTTAGAGCCAAGGGAGCGTCTGACGCCGGCTTGAAGTTGAAAGCGGGAAAGATTGGATTAACGAAATCTATGATCGATTCCAGAGCACGATAGCCCCATTGTGACCTGTATAATATTTCAAACAGTTTGATACCTGTTGCATGCCAATAGTCGCATTATTATAGAAGTTAGTGATAGATTTCCCTCTCCCTCCGTCCTTTTGCTAAATTCACATAAATACTGTCGTCTGAGTGACGACGAGGTTGATTCTTGGTGACACCGTGAGGTGATCACTTATTCTTTTCCATACCGTGAAGATATACTGTGTTAAATTTATCAGAGATAGGGTCATTATTAAAAACATTATAATAAAGTTGTGTGCGCACAGATGAGTGTGAAATTTGTGTATCGGTAAGATTTTAGTAGTCTCCCACGACTACAACTATTAGGGAACGTCTACGTTTAATTTTGCACTAGACAAATGGTGAATAAAGTAACTATTGGCAAAATTTAGATAGAAAATTACGTGTGACTTTAAATAACATTTTATTTTTATTCAACGTCAAGATGGAACTCCAGACCCAGAGAAAGACATCGAACCAACGTTTCTACGGCTCCATGTGGTCTGAGATGAGCTAAACACTTTGGAGAGAGAATGTCAGGCGATGTTCGATGAGACGACGCAGAAAGAGGAATGAGTACTGAAATAATTTATTATTTGACAAACTGGTTATGGTTTTGTGGGAACATATTATTTTGTGTAAATATTTTATTTTATTTTTGTCTTCGTGTTTTATTGTAGTTGGTTGGTGGTATTGACACACTTTAGTTTAGTTCATGAGCAACGTGGCATGTATTCTATCTGTGTGAAGATTTTTTTTGTTGATGTCAAGTACACGGGGCAAGCGTACTCGAGTGCGTGTCGCTACCGTAAAATGCGCGGCTAAGCGACGCAAATTGGGAACCGATATCATAACAGAAGCGAAACTGAATTAACTAGAGTAGATAATAGAATTGGTGGGAAATCTTTTTATTGTATAGATATTTATTGTTACACAGGCTTGTGTGTTAATTGCCGTTTGTTGCATTTTTGTTAAGTGAGGGGTCATATGCCCAATGACTTTATTTGTTGATGAAGTTTCTCTTTTAGTGTTATGGTACACAAAATCTATGATATTTGATTGGAGTGTCGGCCCGTGGTAGATTTGTGTTGTGTTCTGCCCTAAATGCTTTGTTGAGTCTGCAAATATGTGTTTTATGGGATAGGAGTTTTCGGGAACCCTGGTTCTGTCTGAAGCTATGTCCAGGTTAAGCATTTAATCCTTGCGAGGAAAATGTTGGAATCCCCTTTTACGATGTTCTTGCAATTCTTTGGAATTGGCAGAAGTGTGTGAAATTTTGTGTCGCGATTAACAGGTGGCATAACGGGACTGTCTAGTCTCTTGTTATAAATAGCATGACTCAAAGCTTCGACAAGGAGGGCTGGTTTTGAACACAGACGTTAATGAGTGGTAAGTGAAGGTATTTCTACCCGGCGCACTCCATCAGATAAGGAGCAAGCTGTGCTCATTAGTATTCACGGACCAGGTCTCCGTTCTTCGTAATTGTTTATCTTATATATTAAAATAAAGCCTGTTTAATGATAAAAGAATTGTAATCGGTAAATGGGTGCTGTTCGCGTTTTGATTGATCGAGTCCCAGCGTGTTAGCTTATCCATGCTTTTATTTCATGTAAATATCATCGGGTTTTAGGCATCTTATTTCTTGTTTATTTATTGTCATGTTCATTGACCTCGGGTGGTCTCGATGTTCGGTCACGTTGTTGTCATGTATGTGTTGAGCAATATGAGCCATTGGGCAAGCTTCTGTTTTGCTGGGAGTTTCCTGACTCACTGCGATCTCGATGGAGATCAATTAGTTTATAAATTTTAAATGGTTGCGTGTGTCAGTAAAATTATAATTGTTGGTATGTTATTCTACGAGTGTGTCCCATAAAGCCATAATAATGGTTTGCAGTATGGGGGTTTGCAAGCATATTGGCTGTTCCATCTGTGAGCAAATCTCCATCAAAAGTACTTATTTCTTCTCTAGCGTAGTTATACGCGTGCATACATATTAATCAGACAAGTGGAATTTTGATCCACAATTTTAATTCTTTGGAGTGGACCTTTCTAGGCCACTCAGATCTGTGTAAATTCTTGTACAGTGGGAGTAAAGTTCAGGGTGGACTTTGTTTATGTTATATTTTTTATGTTTTGTTGTTTTTATTCAGTTATTAAATGGTGGTAATTTTATTTGTTTTTCACTCATTTCTTGTTTGTAGTTTTGCATATGGTCCTTGTATTTGTAAGCAGCCGTCTGGTATTTGAGCTCTAGTGAAAGCATACCCGGACTGAACGCCCCCCGAAGTTTGATTCTCGTATATACGACGCTGTCATATACAAGGGCACAATAGATCCAACTCAATACAAAATACGGTCTCAGTACTATCCCGGCATTTGCCCGAAGACGAAGTGGGAAACCACGGAAAACCACTTCGAGGATGGGTGAGGTGGGAATCAAACCCCCTCAACTCAATTGGGCCAGCCAACCCCGTTCCAGTCCTCATAACTTACCACTTTTCAAATTTCGTGGCAGAGCCGGGAATCGATCCCAGTACCTCCGGGGCGGCAGCTAACCACACTGACCGCTACGCTACGGAGGTGACTGGAAAATTTAAATAGGCCTACTAGATAGAATTTATTAAATTGGCAACAGAGTGATATTAACTAAGCTATACTATAAGAGGACAACGTGCGGAAAATCAGTTACCAGATTGAACTGCAAGGCTCCGATATCGCACCTGACATCCTGGTACACAGGCATGACGTCAGAAAGAGCTGGACATCCCTGTAGCACTCGGAGTAGTAGCGAGGTGGAGCGTATATACTGACTGGAGCGTGCAGCTCCTTCACACCGGTCTTGAGTGCTTGGGTGGTCAGGGCTGTCCATTCCAACATGTACGGTACTCGCTACCTCCCATTGTTTTGTATTAGAGATTCTCCACATGATATCGGAGCCTTGCAGTTCAATCTGGCAGCTGATTTTCCGCACGTTGTCCTCTTATAGTACAACGATTGTGTCCACAAAGTTTCAAGATAGGTTTCGACCTGTCGTACCTGACACTTCCCTTGTTGGGAATTGAAAGTTACAGGTGTGAGTAGTTCAGGTTCACATAAAACAAATTGTTCCGTAGAGATAAATTGTAGGTTTTAAGTCTCTCGCCGAACCGAATTTACCGAACTATAGAACTGGAACAGTGAAAGCCTTCTCTATAGAACCGAACCTCGCAGAGGCTGTTCGGCGGACAGGTTGCAATGAGTCACTGCTACACTAGTGTCCAAACGTTTAGCATAATCACTAAACGAGGCCATGCCGCCTGATAGGAATATCAGACGGATTGCTGAATAAACGGAAGCTGAATCACACACCATATGTCACACAACTTGTTCAAAAAGAACAGTGTCAGAAAGGCTCTGATAGCTAAGGTACACCTTTGACAACAACTAGCAAAACTTGGCAGTGTCTTCCACTATAAAATATGCTGTTAATAGGGTGTATGGTTACCCCTAACGGCCACACATGCTTCGCAGCGACGTGGCATGCTCTCTATCAGATGGTCTAAGAGCTCTTGTGGCAGTCGATCCCATTCCTCCGAAAGGGCAATGCGAAGGTCTTGGAGGGTCCTTGATGGAGGCTGATGGGATGCAATTTGCCTCCCCAATGCATCCCAGGCATGTTCTGTAGGATTCATATCCACAGACTTCGTTGGCCAGTCCATGCGATGATGCCTTCCCCAGCCAGAAATTCATCCACCAGAGCAGCGTGGTGCAGTTGGGCATTATCGTCCATTAAGAGGAAGTCTTGACTAACCGCACCTCTGAAGAGTCGACCATGTGGTCTCAGTACCTCATCCCTGTATCTCCGAGCGTTGACAGTGTTCCTCGGACCATTCAACATGATGCCGCACCACACCATGACGCGATCACCACCATACTGGTCCCATTCGATGATGCTCCTGTGGTTGTATCGGCTACCCGGTTCACTCCAGATTAATGTGTGACGGGAATCGTTCTGCAAACTGAAACGGAATTCATCTGTGAAGAGCACATGTCTCCATTCATTCATGGTCCAGTTTCGACGTTGACGGCTCCACATTAAACGGGCCCGTCTCTGTGCTGGAGTGAGCGGGACGCACACCGCTGGACGTCTGGCAAACAGCCCTGCTGTTCTGAGCCTCCGGTACAGTTTCCCGGGAAGCGGCAACCCCTGAGACAGCTGTAAGCTCCTCCGACAATAATTGTCTTGCAGGTGCACTCCGATTTCGTCGGGCGGTTAAGGCCAGATATCGGTCCTGCAGTGGGGTGGTTACTCTTGGTCGACCTGGTACTGGCCTATGTCTCGAAATCGTCTCCAAAGCCTGGAAATGTCACTGTGTGGCACGTTCAAGGATACGGTGACTTCGGTCCGTGTCGGGCCTGGATACAGGCGGCCGAGTGTTCTACCCCTGCAAAACGGGCTCCAAATGGCGTCGTTGTGCCATTATGTTGTCACGTTCACCACGAGGCTACACTCCGCACACTATAACAGGGCAAACACGACTGAGGGAATATGAGGCGCAGGCACTGGCTGTGTTTACCTTGCGGTTACGCCGCTGGTCAAAGCAGGGAATACTCCTTTCCTATACAGAGGGAAAACGTAAGGTTCGTAGGTGCATATGTCGTGTGATTTGCGGTCTATTTCCGGTTGCCCTGCTTATTCGTAACTTCTGCTTAACTTTTGGACACTAGCGTAGATTTTCAGTATGTACCGATTATAACAGCTGGTCAGCTTGCCACGGTGGGTGAGTGGATATCGTATCGGACTACCAACCCCCAAGCCTGCAGGTTCGCTCCTGGCCGTGGTAAGTGATTTTTGAAAGGTGACAAAAATCACGACATGCATGTCATACGTTGTTGGCATGTTGAAGAACCAATTTGAATTCAGTAGGCCGTGTTCATAATGGCAAAATTAATCTCGGGAATTTCCACCAGCACAAAGTTCCTCCATTCTCTACTAGAAAGTGCTATAGTGTCAAGGAGCTTAGATATCTAACCTCCTTGACTTTCATAGCACTCCAAGGAACGACGAAATTCAACATGCAAGCTGCTCTCTGGGTGTCAAACAACAAAGCTTGCACCCGGCATCCGAGGCCATACGATATTATTATTATTATTATTATTATTATTATTATTATTATTATTATTACTATTATTATTACTATTATTATTATCGAATTTTCCTAGTGGAAACTTATCAAGAAGTCGTCTTGCAGTAATTTTGTTCGTAAGTTTCAGCACCGTGCTTTTTTGACTTGTGGTGCAACCTTAAACGTATACAGAAACAAACCGCGTACTCTGAAGGCTCTCGAGAACGAAATAACTGCACTGATACGAATTATCATTGTAGATGAATTACAGCGAGTGCACCAAAACTTTCTACGTAGGTGCGACGTGTGTTTAGAAATTGAAGGATGGCACTTCCAGCAGCTACTCTGAAATCATGAGTAATGATGATTATTAAAAACGTTAAAATGTGTAAATGGGTTGAACAATTTGGACGCTACGCTGCTGCTAGCGGCAGTGCCTTGCTCAACACGCTACAATACACAGTGCCACCGCCGCCACACGCTTTCTGCGAGGTTCCAGTCTATAGAGAAGACCCTCAAAGGACTATGTTTGTCGGAAACATGCTTATTACTTCTACTACCTTTTCAGTAAATATTGCTACAAATGAGTTAAAATTATTATTATTATTATTGATTCTTTTAGGGGCTTTGTGACATCGTGATCATATAGCCCCATGTGCTTGGGTGTGTGTACAATTTGTTTGATGACCGCTGTCACTGTGATGTCTGCACTAGTGTGTATGTTCTGTATGTGTAATGGAGGATAGGATTTGGGTATCAAGTGGCCGTGGCCTTAAGTTAGGCACCATCCAAGCATTTGTCTGGAGTAGAAGTGGGGGAAACCACGGAAAGGAAAGGAAGGAAGGAAGGAAGCTTGTAGTTTAACGTGACCGTTAATCTCGCGATCATAAGCCACGGGACCTCCGTTTTACGTGGAATCCGAACCACAGGACATGGCATTTCACATCGAAAATCTCACGTGCATTGACCGCGAATCGAACCCGGTCCGCCTTGGTGAGAGGCATACAGCTTGACCGCTGCGCCACCACGCCACCACCACGGAAAGTTACGTCCAAAATGGCTGAGGTAGGAATCGAACCCACCTCTTCACAGTTTTGCCTTGTGTGGGGTTTCGCCTAGGACACCAAGCTGGCTCATCAGCGGGCTCTTGGTGTCCCCGCCCGGACCAGCCCTCTCCTCCCCCCCCCCCCCTCCCCTCCCCCAGGAGTAGCTAACTGCACGCTACCTCCCTTTCTATGAAGCGCACCTGCGCCTGTTACTGCGAGAACAAAAAGCTCAAGCAACCATAACGTCCCTACGAAGCCTTCCAAAAAGATGGTATTGGCTTTCACTGGCCGGGGAAGACAATATACCATACAGAGAAAAACTCAGAAAACTGAAATTTGAGCAAACACCCAAAGAGAAAAATAAACATGAAAGAAGTGGGCAGAAGAGAGAGAGAGAGAGAGAGGGAGAGAGAGAGGAAGCATAGTGAATATATGAGAGGTTTTTGGGAAGAAAGAAGAAAGGTTCAGACAAAAAACATGAACATTGATTGTTTTAACACTCTCCTTTAGGAGAATTAACTGTAATAATATTAATAATAATGATTTCGATGTTTCTCAGTCTAGCGGGGGAATTTTAACATTTCTCCCCCCCCAATGCACACACTGCCTACCTGCCAGGGAACTGAGCAAGAGAGCAGCGTGGTGGAGTGACCCTGGCCTAAAGCCATTTCTGTGATGTTTCTGTGTGTATCACCTCTCATCCAGCGTCTGCTATGGAGCGCTCCAGTGATGCTGAAGCTCCAGTGAGTAACGTGATCTGTAGTGCAATCTATCGTGAAATGATGTGGTGTGTAGTAGGCCTACGCGAGCTATATAACCAGTATGAACTCTGGCACGTGTCACTCTTCGTCACAAGGGAAACACGGACTTCGCAGACTCAACAAAATATTTTTTAAATATCCAACGTAGTCCAGAATCTTGTTGTAGGGATGCATTCAGGTTCTCTCCATCCTTATTATTCTATGATCTGCCTAGGCGTTCCAGCAGGAACAATCCAAGCCAATCCCGAGTCGTACGAAGTCGGATTATGAAATACCCCTCGTGTTATATCTTTCATAGAAACATCGCTTGGCATAGCTCTGTTAGATAGCAATGAAAACAAATCTCTTAGATCCCAGATGGCTCTACCTCAGAAATTCTACACAAATGGTTTTAATTCATCTGCATATATTCACAGGAAACTCAGCTATCAGTAGGGATGTACATATGATTCAAATATTCAATTATTTTGACTACTTCGAATCTGATGTTGGTTGGCTGGTTGGTTGGATCCTCAGTTTAGGGGCTGCGACAACGCAGTCATGTAGCCCCATGTACTTTGGGTGTGTGTAGAATCTGTCTGATAACCGGTGTTTATTGTGATGGCTGTATTAGTGTGTGTTATCTGTAAATAAGTTAAGGACTGCAGACGATAATTTCAAGTAGTTCCTACTTTCGCTATCAAATGCTACTGCCCACCACACCTAGTTGTGAACTGGCTACTACTAGATGTCATCGCAACCAACGCCATGTGACGAACTTTGGAACTTAAGAGCATTAATCAAACATAACCTTCAAATTTTGCTCCACACACGTTTAGTTAGTGGAAGGTTCTTTTACATTTCAACTTTCCTGGCGATTTAACCATCTGAGCGCAGTGAAATATGGTATGGTAAATGTTTATGCACATTGTAATGCACTGGCATCTAATTTAGTTCAATTGTTTAAATAACTTCAAGATGGCGGCTGTGCGAAATTTTAAAATTAAGTTTTTATTTCTTGTGTTTTAATCATGCGATCAAAGTGAACGTTTGAATAATGAAACTATGCAATAATAGTTATCTAATAGTACATAACTCTATGGCATACATACATTAAAATCCAACATGGAGACCATCCGAAATATTTAGACGGTGCTCAATATCTATTAATCTATGACAGCAATCAAACTGGGACTTTGAATAACCTGGTGAGCACAAATCCAACATGGCAGCGACACGCTATATACATATTTAAATGGACGTTTCTCGCGATTCAACCAGCCGAGCGCAGTTAAACTTATACAAATTTTAATCCACTGGCTTCTAATTTATTTCTATTGTTTTCATAACCACAAGATGGCAGCTGTGGGAAATTTTAAAATCACGTTTTATTTCTGTGTCGTAATCATGCGATTGAAGTTTCAATACTACACCTACACAATAATCGTCATGTAATGGTAGACTACATAACTCTAAGACCTACAGTACATATATAAAAATCCAACATGGCGACCATATATAATATTTAGACGGTTCTCAATATCTACGAATCTACTGTATTACAGCAATAATACTGACATTTTGTATGTTGATAGAGGCAATTAACATATGTAGGATATATCAACATAGGCAGTGTAGTTCGTCACGGAACTACTTGTTATTTGTTTAAACACACTTGTTAAACAAATAAATATATTTTCGTTGACTTTTCAAGAAATGCAAGATTTTTCCTGTACTATTGAGACGATTTGGAAGATTTTGGCACAAAACGCACCTTCTAACTCCCTCTGGTTTAGGAGCTTGAGTTTTGTTGGGTGAACTTAGCGTATTATATAATAGATGATATTGTCTTGTGTCCCTTTTATCTACTTTGGCTTTTAAGGACGCTGGGGTGCCAGAATTTTGCCCAAAAGGGGATCTTTAACATGCCATTAAATCTACTGACACGCGTCCTTCGCATTTGCGCACACTCGAATTCCGCCAGGATTTGATCCTGCAACCTTGGGAAGAGCAGGCAAGAGTGTTACCACTGAGCCTCACAGCCAGTCCAAGGAATATTGAAAGTACCCACAACTTCTGAATTTGAATGTCCCATTCTAGCACCCACAATCATGCCCCGTCCGAACCTCGTTAACTCACGTCACCTTGCCATGTGCATGTAAACAGCAGTCAGTCCGTATGGCACAACCACATGTGCAGAAGTGAAACCGCTGAAGGCCGTGGCACTCCCATGACTTTTGGCACTGTTCAGATTAGAAGGAAGAGGCTGTGCGAGCGATGATGGGGGAGGCAGCGTCCTGTCAGTGGCAGACAGGCAGGGGTGGGCTGGCCCCACACATCACAGAGAAGCACGCTCGCCCTGCTGCTCAAAACACTTTTTATATCCATGTCAAGGGACATATCTCTTTAAAGGTTCCGTAGTGGCTAGCACTCTTGGCTGACACCGCGGAGGCCCGGGTTCGATTCCCGGCTCTGCCAAGAAGTGCAATTCTGGTTAAGGCCACGACCGCCTTCAACCCAATCCTCACCGTAATTACAAATACACACACTTCCACAGACACTACAATAATACAGGTTATCCAACACATACTACATACACACACCCAAGCATACGGGGTTATATGGCCCCGATGTCCATGCACCTAAAAAGAACAAAAGAAAATTACAACAACGTTTTCATCAACGGGTGTCAACTCAGAGCCACTTTCTTCTTCCTGCGAATTTGGCCACGGGAAACAATTGATTTGTTAGTTAGTTCTTTATCTTCACCCAGAATTTCATTCATCCATTCGCTGTGGTTCCTCCTCCTTTTCTCTGATCAAGTGTTCTTGGTCGTTCTACTGGGTCTTTCTTTGAACCCCTTAAAGTTATCAATTTGAGCTCGAAACACATCCCTATTCCAGATGTATTTTGGATGTAAACTTACGCCAACTTCCTCCATGTCTTTTCTCGTTTCTTCTACCCACATTGTAGTCGCCTTTAGCTTGGTGATGTAATTGAAAACAAGATGTTCAGTAAAGAACACATAGCCTACTTTCTCCTAAATGCATGGATATTGTTATAAATCTTTGTCCTTTTCAGGGAGTATAATTGAATATTTGTCGTAGTAGCTTGTTGAAATACAACGTGTTATACGGATATTAAACATTATTATGAGGTGCCCATAGCTAGTGCTACATCTGTACAAAATTTCATTCAATTCGGTTTCACTGTGTTTAAATTGATATGGTGAATCGATTTGCACACATACATGGCCGCTATCTGCAAACTATTGGGCTGATGACCTTGTAGTTCAGTCAAAAGATGCTTCCCACAAAAACGTATGATGTAGCAAAATTTGGTAGAGATCAAATGATTAGGTTGGTCGTAATTTGATATAAGCTTTTAACATTTGGGTGGCCGCCATTCCGTTTCCGTCAAGATGGCGGCAATATAAAACATGACACTGAGATGCCCTTTGCTAGTGCTACCTCAGTACCAAATTTCGTTCAATTCGGTTTCACCGTGTTTGAATAGATAGGGGGAATCGATTTGCACACATACATGGCCACCATCCCCAAATTATTAGCCTAATGACCTTGTAGTTTGGTCAAAATTTTCTACCTACGTAAAGGTATACTGCTGCAAAAATTGGTAGCGATCAGATGATTAGGTTGTTCGTAATTTGATATAAGCTTTTAACATTTGGGTGGCCGCCATTACGTTTTCGTCAAGATGACGGCGATATAAAACATGGCACTGAGGTGCCCTTTGCTAGAGCTACCTCTGTACCAAATTTCGTTCAATTCGGTTTTGCCGTGTTTAAATTGATAGGGGGAATCGATTTGCACACAAACATGGACGCCATCCGCAAAGTATTGGATTGATGACTTTGTAGTTTGGTCAAAGGATGCTCCCCACGCAAAGATATATTGCTGCAAAATTTGGTAGAGATCAGATGATTAGATTAGTCGTTATCTAATTTAAGCTTTGAACATTTGGCTGGCCGCCATTACGTTTCCGTCAAGATGGCGGCGATATAAAACATGACACTGAGGTGCCCTTTACTAGTGCTACCACTGTACCAAATTTCGTTCAATTCGGTTTCACCGTGTTCGAATTGATAGGGGGGGGGGGCGACATTCAGAGTACACACACTCACACACACACACAGACACACAAGTTTTCGCCCTGTGTTGATCTCATAAGTCTACTTTCACTTTTTGCTAAAATCGAAATTAGGCTAATGAAAATCCACAGCCTGCTTCCAGTCGACTGACCGGGTCTGGGAATGGAATGAATCCCCCATATAGCGGCGAGGATATGAACTGTGCCGGCTGCCGAAACCTGTCGCACTCCCCTGGGGCAATGATTAAATGAATGACAAATGAAATGAAATGACAGTGGAGTGTGTTGCTTGAATGACATTTGTGACAGGGGAAACCGGAGTATCCGGAGAAAAACCTGTCTGCCTCCGCTTTGTCCAGCCCAAATCTCACATGGAGTGACCGGGATTTGAACCATGGACCCATCGGTGAGAAGCCGGCGAGCTGCCGCCTAAGCCACGGAGGCTCGGTAATGTAATTAAAGATTCTTTCGTTATTCGATTCTCACCCATTCTCATGAAGTTCCCGTAAAACTTCAGTCTCCTCTTACGCATGGTGTGCGTGAATATCTCTGCCTGTCAATATAGATCCTATTTCTCCTCTTTCTCCATGTACCACCGTTTCGTATTTCAGGCCCTAGTATCTTCCGCAAGATTTTTCTCTGTTTCTTCTCTAATTACTCAATTTTTCCTATTTTATACAATTGCATGTTTTATTAGTTAGTCGGTCATTGGTCATTCGGAAGATCCCCCTGTAGTACAGGGAGGATGATAAAGCCGGTAGGTGAACAAGATCTAGACACTAAAATGAAAATTGTAGTTAGAATGCAGTACAAATGGACGCCGCTATTGGCTATTCTTCTTTCTTTCTTTCTTTCTTTCTTTCTTTCTTTCTTTCTTTCTTTCTTTCTTTCTTGGTTCTGCCCATTCATAGAGAGCGTTGGAACTTGTTATAGTCCGGGACAGCTTAATTAAGTTACTAGATCAAAACAGGGTAGGCAACATTAAGAGCCGTCCCCTATGCCTACGTAAATGTTGGTTTATGCTTGCATTCCTTGAAGTTAAGTTGTTTTCAGGTGTGAGCACATTGTCGCCAACCCTGCTTAAAATCTCGCCATCTCCAAAGACCATAATACCAGTAAAATTTCTTAACACACAGTTGCCGACATTTTTCTCCCAGAATGCATTTTCCGCACATTCTCCCAACATAATAATTACGAATTTAACTAGTGCCTATTATCTGAATAATTTCACAGTTTTCTTTGGAATTTCAAGTCTAATGAAGTTAAAACAAGTTGTACAAGGTAAGTACTACTAATATACATCGATTAAAACAGTTTTTACAGTTATTATAGACCCTTGATTATGGAATATGTGCGTGTTCATACCCACTCGTCTGAGATGTTTGCAAGCTTTTATTTAATTAATTTTTGCATAAATTCTTATTTAGATTTCATCATGACGTCGATAAAACACGAGAACAAGATTGGAGATGGACTGGAGAAACTCTACGAAGATCACTGGCGAATCAACTAGGTTTTGAGTAAGTAGCCTAGACCCTATCTACATAATTAAAAGTACAAAGTTATTTAATCGTTGTTTTATTTATTTTTATATTCAGTCCGAGCACAAATAACGTGATAAAGAACCTTAATGGTCTTTGGAAATTTTGGAAAAGTCTTCTGAGTGCATTTTTCGTATAATACACACCAAACATAACCTAAAATATAGCCTATGTCTACAAGTTCACTCCCAGGGACATATTCTTAGGATCAATTCGCCTTGTAAGATACCGGTAATGTAATGTACCGGTATCTTATTCTCGACTTCCAAGTGCCGTCAGCCATAATATTATAATACATTGCATATGTTACTCGAAAGCTTGAAAGTAGTCTATGATTCACACTCGGCTAGTTGTTGTGTGAATGCATTGGTGATTATTTATGTAGTTGGCTACTGACCTATAGCCTACTTAGTAGTAGGCAGATAAAATATTTATATTAGGCTTATTTTTGTTTCAGTTATGGTTACGACAGATTAGTGTGGAAGCCTTCAACGAACTTCAAGGGTTGTGCAACATGAATCAATCATCATTCTGAAGAGCCATATGCACTGTGCTTGAGTCACAGATGCACATTTTCAGAGAATACCAACAGTATCTCTTGGCTCTCTTTTAGTTCTCGACATAAGTTACTGCACCACTGAGTGTCTGGGTGAGAATTACTGATGTACTTAAGTTGGGTGAGACAATGTCACTGTTCGCTACTTGGTTAGATGGCACAGTTCGTGCGAAGCCACTGGTTGCAATACGTTATAAATATTCCTCGCAACTATAGCCTAGGCTACTTGTATTATTAATTCTGAATGAAAGTAGAACGCGGCCTATAGATTTGCATCGGATATGAATGTGACGTTTACATACCTTGTATCCTTGTTTCATCTTCTGGGCGATATTACGTATTGAAATTAGGAACCCTGATCACTACTGCATTTCATATATGTGCATAAGTACATAAATATGCGTTTTTATTTATTGCTCTTTAAAAACGGCTGCCATGTTCCAACAGTGCTTGCATCTCATTCAACTGTCAACAAGGTGCACTCTAGCGGCACACCGATGCGCACACATTGTTGTCAACATGTGGGATACAAAATCGGCCTCCTTTGGTCATAAATGAATATTTTTTCTAAAATTACCTCCCTCCAGAACAGTGCAAACCGCATCAAAATCCATCCAGTGGTTCTCGAGATTACCCACTTTCTTCAGCTCAATGGCTTATCCGCCGAACTGTCAGAACACATCTCTAAAATTACAACTCTAGAATAGACGACTGTCTGGACGAAACCATTGGCCGCTACTAGACCAGGTGACTGTGTGGATGAAAATTACTGCTTTAAATACAAGCAAGGGGGTCTGGGGTATAAGCCCCAGGTTAGGTTTGTATGTAAAGCCTTATTCCGGGTTCACCTCGCTCGAACTAAGAGGCAAGACAAGTCTCCAAACAATAATGTTGGCACTGCTGAAAAATGTAACAACACCTTTTAGCGATAAAATGTTCAACTCTTGTATCTGTCACATTACATAAGTTACTGTAGAAAATTTTCCAGATTTTGATGGAGGTTGACTGTTTTTCAATCGCTAGGCAAAGTTCAGAGTAGCTTACTCCCAGCATCAAACGCCATATTGTGTTTTTCAATCGCTAGGCAGCGCTGCCAAGGTAATTAATGTGGTGGGCAAGTTGGTCATATTTACTCGGTGCTATTTGCACTGAATAAGCATTAAACCTTTGGAGTAGTGACACTCCGTAGTTGCTTGTTGTGTTTCTCCTACCAGCTGTGAACACTATGATTTGTGTCATGGATTTGTATGTTAATTGCATGAATCTTAATTTCATGGCTTGATTTCGTTTATCGAAAAGTGCTGTGTTGGCTGACCAATAATTCATAGGTTTTTACGCCATACAAACACCACCCCTGGTTTTTGTTACGCACAGTGGGGGTAGACACGCATCAATAATTTTCATCCAAAGCAATGGTTTGTGCCTAGACCAATCATTTTTAGCCACTGAGGCGCTGGTTTTGCCGATTAGTTCAAAACATGGAATCCTTGTGATCAGCGTTCATTACAGTGGTAAATACGGTTCTACATACAAAACAAAACTAACCTGGGGCTTACGTCCAGTAGTGCAATCAGTAATTTTCGTCCAGACTGTCGTCTAACCAAGTAGCGACCAATGGTTTCGTCCAGACAGTCGTCTAACTAAGAAGAGCCCGATTATTTCTTCTTTTTTCCCCCACATAATTGCAACATTACATGTGCCGTCTAATGTAGGCCTATTTTGTATTGGATATGTTGGTAACTAATGATGTCAATGTGATCGCTGCAGCAGTTTCACATACTAAATATGCTGTCGAACATGGCTGCGGTTGTTAAATATACAATAAATAAAAACACATATTTAAGTGATTAAGCACATATATCCGGTGCAGAAGTGATCAAGGTTAGTAGTTACAACTGACAATGTCCCCCCCCACCGCCAAAAGATGAAATATGGTATGAAAATGATATATTATCAAAGTGAAAGTGAAAAGGAAAAGAGTGATACGTTGTACAGAATTAATCTGAAATTTCCCTACAGTATATAAGTCGTGTTGTAAAGAGGATAGGGGGTGGGTTAGAGACAGCGAAGGAGAAAACATCTATTAGGACATCATTTCCACAATTATTATTCATCATTACACAAGGTACTTAGGCTAATTTAAGTATTCAACTTGGTTCATCACTCCTGAAGTGTTACCTCTATTACGGTACGTATGTTGTTTTGCCTTGAACATTTTTGCCTGAAGACGGGCTATATTTTATGTAATTTCTTAATTTATTCCACTAATATGTATCGGTTTTCCAATATTTGCATTATTCATGTAAATTTTAGATGGTTGGCTACAGAAAATACTGAAACCTGTTTTACAAAACGCTTTAACTCACAAATTTCGTTACATATTTTTGCAAATCTTACAATTTTCTATATTTTTTTTGTAATGTTCTTTTGGGCTGTTTTTTTTCTTTCAAACAGAACAGTGTTGGTGGTGGGGTCACACTGTCTGACGTTCTTTCCAAGCATATCTCGTACATGTTCGATGGGGTTTAAGTCCGGACTATGAGCTGGCCAGTCCAGGGTTTGAATCCCCACTTCCTGCAGATATTATACAACACAGCGAGCAGTATGAGGGCATTATCCTGCATCAGCATGAAATTCTGACCAATGAAAGGCGCAAAGGGCATCACATGGTTCATCAGGATCTCTCGATGTACCTTTGGGAATTGAGTGTCCCGTGATCGATGCACACCAACTCAGTGTGGGCCATAACGTTGACGCCACCTCACACCATAACCGAGCCACCTCCAAATGGAGTCCTGGAGGAGAAAGCACCAGGGCTGTACCTCTCCCCGTGCCTTTTCCACATTCTTTCTCTTCCATCAGGAGATCTAAGATTAAAGCGATTCTAGTCAGTGAAGAGAATAGAGGCCCACTGCTCGTGTTCAACAAATGCCAGTTGTTATTCCTAGAACAACAATAAGCGATTGGCAACACTCATAACCCTTAAATGCTTACAGTGCGCTTCCCGCCATCGAAGATTGGGTAATTGGTGGTAATAAACCACCCTAAGAAATGTCATATTATCAATTACTATTCACGGATGTTTCAGATGTTTGTTCTAATGCGTGAAAAGTTTTCAAAATGTGATTACATCTTTTTCATTACTAATTTTATACTACTTATATTACATTTTTAACTGTTCCACTTTTATTGCCGGTCTGTGTATTACTCCGTCGATAAAGCTTGCCTTTCAACGCGTGTATTTAACTAGTCAATTTGTCAGTGAATTCAGTGAATTGTTTGCAAGTGGCTTATAATGTGCCAGGTGACGAAAGGTCAGGAGAGTATTCTACCGACCATCTCGCGCTGTGCCGCTAGCATTTTCTTTGGGCAGTTGGTCCTGGTTCGATTTTTGTCTCTGCCAAGAAATTTTAATTTTGGTCTGAGGGATGGAACAAGGCACACTAAGCCTCGTGAGGCAAAACTGAGAAGAGGAGGGTTCGCTTCCCATCTTAGCCATCTTGGAAGTGGTTTCCGCACTTCTACTCCGGGCAAATACCGGGATGGTTCCTAATTTAATCCCAATCCTCATCTGAACTTCTTGCATATCAATAGGGATTTGCCAATAGGCTTTCAATAGCTTGTCTCATTTCTGCTTCAATATATGTAGGCCTATACATGAAAGAAACGAGTATGGTACTTAACAAAAATAAAGAAATAAGCTAATATGTACCCTACTATTCTATTTCTCTCCTACTCCTAAATCCTTCTCTGAACACTCATTTTAAAACAGAATGGTCAGCATTTTTGGACTAATTATAAAAATGTAGCCTATAAGAAGAAATGAACATGTTTCTGTTCTTATGCATTTTATATGATGCTTTAAAAATCAATCTAGAAGAGCTAATTTAAGTTAACTTCACTACCATAATACTGCTTAAGAGTTAGCCTGTTGAAGACTGATGACCAAGATGTCCCTAACTTGAGCAAGGACTGCTTTACAACTTTATGTAAAATGTAAAGGGCCTTTACGTTGTATGGATCATTTGCGTACGTGTTACAAGGATGTGTGTGCTGACTTTTTGGTGTTAAATGATGTAGGTTGGCAAGACCAAAAGTGGCGGCCATGTTGGTTTTCTAGTAACTTATTTAAGGTGTCCCGGACTATAGTTGGCCTGATGACCTTTGTCTTCCTCTTCTCCCAAACTCTCTTCATGAACTCAGTGTGTTGCTTCTTGCGTTCTTCTGTCCATCTTGTACCAATCCTGCTGCTAGATTTCACTCTATAAAGGGTGTCGCAAAATTACGTCGACAAACTGAAACCAGAGGTTCTGGCCCTTATCTGAAGCAACTTGAGATAGGACACTTATGGCCGGAAACGAACAGTTAACAATCTGTGCGACGTTAAACTTTTAACGAGGCAAATCGGCAACACCGCACCGAGAACGTGTTTCCATTCTGTACCAGCCGCGGAGGAATGCCGCCACTTCCGGTCTGGCAAACTAGCTCAGTGATATCGTGCACGGCACGGCGTGTGCCTTGAAACGAGTCATTTGGTAGCGGTTCGAATCAGAGCCAACGCAAGTTTTTTTCGTATCATAATTTTTCCATTCTTTGCCGTGCACCATACCACCGAGCTATTTCGCCAGACGGGAAGTGGCGGCATTCCTTTGCAACTGGTATGTAACGAAAACATTAGAAAAAGTCGCACCTTCTCGCTTAGGTTTGAGGAGTTTTGGGAAGCTCCGATCCTTCCCGGCATGACGTCCTGGTCCCCCAGAAGCCGAATGACCAGGTTCGCCTTCGCTCTTCTTAGCTCTGGCCTGAGGTAGTTGCTTTTTTGCTTGTGCTTCCATCATGCTAAGTTCGTGGTTGATTTTAGCTGGTGGGCGTGAGCCCAGGGCGAGTGAATCGCTGATAATCCATAAAAATCACTCTCATCGTAAGGATTGTTAGTTCATACGGCAGCTGATGTTATGTTGTGGTTTACTGGTGCCTCTTGGTGTTCTGGGCTGAATATTATTTTACGGCTTCGAGCCAACCCTCCTCCTTTACCCGGACTTGGGACCGGCAACAGCAACGACTGAGCTACTCAATCCACCAAGTAGTTGCTGCAGGTGGAGTTGCTTTAGGTATATTATTATTATTATCATCATCACTATTATTATTATTATTATTATTATTATGATTATTATTATTATTATTATTATTATTATTATTATTATTATTATTATTATTATTATTATTATAGGTCCAATGAATAGAGAGTATCAAGTCGCGATTCATAAAATATGTGCTGAGAGTTGGAAAGTTGGTCCCTACAAGAGTGGTACAGTTTACGCCACGGTTTTTGGCCGGTCAATCCCGGTTTCAAAGTCGTACAGAAGACAGTCGGCGAGCCTCAGGCATGTGCAATTGTTACGTGAGTTTTCAGTTGTGCGGAAAGCTACTCTCATATCAATTGCACATGCGTGAGGTTCGCCACCTGTCCTCTGTACAACAGTGAAACCGGGGCTTACCGGCCAAAATCCGTGGCGTGAACTATATACGAGCAAGCGAAGGAAACCTTCTACATGGAGGACCTCAGGCTGAAAAGCACCATTGCCAGCTACAAGACCACCTATATAGAGTGTAGAAAAACAAAGAGAAGACAGATCGACACAGACTTCTATATCAAATACACCATGATGGACAGAACATGGACCAAGGAGAATCAAGAACAAAGATATATAATAACGAGACCCGCCATTCATGTCGTTCTTATCATATGATTTGTTTAACTAGATCTTACCCTAGCCCGAGTGTTAGTGTGTCTCTAGCCACGAACGAGTGAGGTCACGCATGTCTGGTGCATCTGAGCAGTGAGAGTGCAGCCAACACACAACAGTTAAGTGCGCCGGATAGCTTCGCCTACGCTTAGTACAGGCTCTTTGTCAATTGGATAGAACCCCAGGAAGAAAATGCAAACCATCAGGAAGAATACGGTGAAATGCTCCTTCCAACGGAACACCACGCGTCCGTTGGCAGCGGAAATTCACACCTTTGTGGCGGAGATGCTGAAACTCACGGTCGACCAACTGGAGACCCTGCAACTTGACGCACCGTCCAACTCTGTTTTTATCAAGGTAATCTCTCAATTTATTATGGACAAACTTTTGAGTAAATTTGTGAAACACACAGGCTTACTTTGTTTAATGGGGAGTCTGTTTCGGTAGAAATTGCCGCTGCGGCATGGAAGCCACGCGGGTAAGGCTCTTTAATATTCCGCCTGAATTATCAAATGATACAATACGCACCCATTTCGCAAAATATGGTACCGTCAAATCCATCACAAATGAAAGTTGGTCCCATTATTACAAGTTACCAGTTGCAAATGGTATCCGACAAATACAAATTGATTTTAAAAAAGCAAATTCCGTCCTTTATCATGATTGATGGGCACCGTGGACAGGTTAGCTATGAAGGGCAAGTTAAAACATGTGCCATATGTCAAGCTATGGACCATCTGCGTATTGACTGTCCGCGCCGATACTCGGCCATGACGCGCCTTGAACGCGACACACGGACAACTAGCCTTGCGGCTATGGTCACCCCTAGTTCCAGCCGCCGTATAGACGACTCCCCGCTTCACAGCCCAGGCGATACTCAAGCACGCTACGATACAGGCTTTCCCCCGCTAGACAGCACGTCTCCAATGGAGACGGAGCCTGTCACCCTGGCTGGCAGCATAGGTGTGCCTGACATGTATCCAGAGTCTGTGGTCTTGCACCAGGAAGAGTCTTCACAGCAACCCTTGGATGCTGACCGGTCACCCCCTCCAGTCGCCAAACCTACCCATAGTTCCCCCCACGGAGAAGGCTAGGCACAGGAAAATTCGGGGATACGCAAAACGTCCACCTGGTCTGAGGACATTGAGGAAAGCATGCTCGTTAGCCGTGGGCCTGCTTCCGATGACTCAGATGCTTCGCTCGCAACCCCAGTCGTGAAAAATCGTAAACCTAAGCGCAAGGTTAACCCTACTTCCGATGAATCCGATGCTTCGCTCGCCACCGAACTTGTTAAAACCCGTAGAGCACAGAACAAGCCTAAGCAGCTGAAGAAAGGTGAAATACGTGTCAGTGAGATAGACCCCCGTTTCCTAGTGCCGGAAACCCCCAGAAGTTGTCCAACAGAGGCCTCACCTGCTGCGAGCCTTACTACCGGCGAAGCCCAAGAGGTTCAGCAAATGATGTCGGACCTGTGTCATATGGCAACCCTTCCTAGCCCCGGACCCATTACTTCACTTTTACGCAAGTGCGCTCAAATGGGTCAGCATGAGGGAGTCCCAGAGTTCGTTAGCAAGATGCGGGCTAAATACAGTGAGCAGTCCCGGGAGGCACTGCAGGATTTGGATCTACAGTTAGCTCCCCTCTTAGCCGATATCCACTATGGACCATAATTCACACTTGATGACCTATGCCACAGTAAATGTTCCTGGCTTGAGGAATCCGGCCACTCAGGCGCTGTTAAGCCGTTTTCTGCGTGAATATGATGTTGACATTCTTTTTCTGCAAGAAGTCAGCGAATGCAACATTGGCTTCCTGTATGACCATGACTATATAGTTAACATGGGCACCACTGCTAGGGGTACGGCCATTATCTACCGTAAAGGCACCCTAGTAACTGATGTGGTGATGGATCCGTCCGGGCGTATAACGTCTGCTACGGTACATGGTGTCAGGATCATAAATGTTTACAGTCCATCTGGCTCCAATTATAAATCTGAGAGAAACGTTTTATTTAGGCAAGACATCTTACCCCACCTTGTAACGAATCTCCCCATTCTATTGATGGGGGATTTCAACTGCATCTTACGCCCCCAGGATCAGACGGGTTCCTTCAATTTCTGTCCTGGTTTACAGGGACTCACCCAGAGCATGCAACTAATAGATATATGGCCTCACATACATGGCAACCAGATCCAATATACATTTTGCCGTGGCGCCTCTAAATCCAGGATTGATCGGGTGTATATGTCCAGTACGCTCGCCTCACGTGTACGCGGCTGTCGGATAATCCCTGTCGCCTTTAGTGACCACAATGCCTTTTTATTTACGGCGCGAAGTGCCGCCCCTGCACACACAATACAAGGGCGAGGCACGTGGAAAATGAATACCAACTGCTTTGAAAGGGAAGAGGATTCACAGCGTTTTGAGGCTGTGTATCGGCAGTGTCAACGGCTGAAACACCGTTACAACAATGTGGCTGACTGGTGGTTAGAAAAGGTGAAGCCGGCCGTTCGGGCAGTCGCCAAAGCCGTTACCTTTGAACGTAATCAACGTTTATATCGGAAACTGGACTTCTATGACACCGTGTTACAGGTCCTCCACCATCGAGAACAACTTGGGGAAAATGTGTCGGTGGCACTACGCACGATTAAGACAACCATCTGCCATGTCCGAGAGAGCAATTTAGCCACCCTGCAGCAGCATGTCAAGAAATATTCCTTGATTGACAGGGCAAAGATGTCTGTTTATCAGCTTGGTCGTCTCCGCCGCTCGCAAGGGCGTCAGTGTATTCGTCAGTGGACGGGACCGGATGGGGGCATATTAACGATCCGTGAGGAACTACTTGCAGAAGGTGAGCGCTATTTTCGGAAGATGTTGGCTGAGGAACCAGTCTCGGAATTGTCAGGTAACCAACTCTTGACATCTACGGACCGGCGCCTGGACAACGACTGCATGCGTCAACTTGGAGCACCGATCATGAAGGCAGAGATCGAATATGCTCTCCGAACCACAGCTAATAACAAGACTCCTGGCATAGATGCTCTGCCGTATGAATGGTGCAAACACTTCTGGCACCTCGTTGGGGATGAGGTCACCCAAGTCCTCAACTACCTATTCACACATGAAGTACCCCACGGCTTTACGGAAGGCGTTATCCTTTTGATTCCCAAGATTAATGGTGTGCGTGGTATTGCTGACTACAGACCAATAACTATTCTCAACACGGATTACAAGTTGCTGGCCAAAGTCCTAGCACTTCGGCTAAAAAGTGTGCTGCACAGCTTGATAGGCCCTGGTCAAACCTGCACGATACCCCAGAAGACCATCCTGCATAGCATTCTTGCTATCCGAGACCTCATTCTTTATGCTTCAGGTAACGGAAATCACGCGGCTGCCTTGCTGAATATTGACCTGAACAAAGCCTTTGATAGGGTCGCCCACGCATATCTTTGGCAAACTTTGCGTCACTTTCACATTCCTCTGGGCGTCATACACTGCCTCCAACGACTCTATGCATCCGCTTCATCCAGAGTGTTGATCAATGGATTTTTATCTCGTCCAATTCCCGTCCATAAATCCATCAGGCAGGACTGCCCATTGTCGATGGTGCTCTTTCTTTTGGCTATTGAACCCCTGATCCGCAGTCTGGACGAGAAACTCCAAGGTATCGATCTGAATGGTGGCCATATCACCCTGCGGGCATATGCCGATGACGTGACCGTCTTTATCACTGATGAGTCAGAACTTACGTCTACGAATATCATCATGGACACCTACGCCCTAGCATCAGGTGCACGCATCAATACTGCGAAGTCATCGCTCATGCCCATCTGCTTGCCTACAACAATCAGGACTCCGCACGACCTAGCCATTCCCATAGTTGACAGGTGTACGATCTTGGGGATAACTTACTTCCCCGATTTTGCAGAAACTGTCAGCTACAACTGGAACCGGCGTCTAAATACGCTGAGATTTCAATTAAAGGAAGAACTGACGAGAAGATTGAACCTGATACAGAAAGTGTGGTTTATTAATACCTTTGCCCTGTCCAAAGTATGGTTTCTGGCACAAGCAATCCCAGCTCCGCACGTTCTCTGCCAACGAATGGAAATGGCCATCGGGTATTTCGTCTGGTCTGGATACCGCTATCGGATTCGTCGAGATCAAATGAACCTACCACTCCGAAGAGGCGGACTGCAACTTGTGGCAGTTGAACACAAATGTGCCGCCTTGCTGGCCGCACAGCTTTTTCGAACGCAACACCATATGGGGGACCCCTTTGACACTGTCTGCATCCAGTCACTTGTCCCAGGTGCGAATCCCCAGATGCTCATCCCAGCCAATGTTTTCAAGAAGGAACTCGCAATACTTAACCGTCTGAAATCCAGTGTCTCCACACCCTTCTCCGCCCTCCCTACCTAGGTGATTTATAGGTTTCTGCTCGCCGAACGACTCTTCACCCCCTATATACAGATGAAATATCCTACGCGAACCTGGTCGACTATTTGGGAGAACCTGTGGAATCCCTGGATTCCACTGGAATGGCGATCGACATTGTATGAGTACCTCAATGAAATTGTGCCGACCAGAGTAAAACTGTCTCGGCATGGGCAGAGTGATGTCGACCTGTGTGACGCCTGTAGTCGCACTGACACATTAGACCATCGGGTCACTACGTGTGGGAATGCGACAGTCGTCTGGACTTGAACCCTCCAGGCAGTATCTGGAATCTGCGGACGGCCGCTGGACGTGTCCGATGGCATGAAGGTGCAACGTTTTGCAGTACAACATTCCACTGGGGAAAAGCGTAACGCCATCCTCTGGTTCACTGCGGGAGCGATTCATTATAACCTCTCCCGCCACAGGTCTCGGGACCACACGCTGGTGGGGTTCTTGGACCACCTCCGCAGGGAGAGATGGAAATCCGCCAAACATGGAACACTGACTGCAGCGTTTGGACGGCTGTTATGTATGTTTTGAATTGGACAGCCACGAGTTCTTATCGTCAGCCTGGAGTGTTTAATGCTTATAAGTGCTTGTGACTTTAAAATGGTGCAGTGACGATTACTTTCTGTGTTGATCTTTACAAAGGTGCAGTGACAATTTGTTTCTGTGTTGCTTTATAAACAATGGTGCAGTGACTTTTATTTTTGGTATTAACTATTCACATTGTGCACTGACAATTCCTTTCTGTGTGTGTAAATTTATTACTATGTAAATAAAATCACTTATCTAAAAAAAAAAAAAAAAAAAAAAGTGGCAAATGTATGTGTACTATGCAACGGAAGATGTACTGACCAAGTACCATATAACTACATGCCGCAAAAGAACACAATCACTTAGTGAATACGGTAAAAATAAATGCCCATTCGGGCGATCCTTCTTCCTTTATTTTGTGTTTAATTTGTTGTTGTTGTTTCAATAAAGGAAATATTTCATTATTATTATTATTATTATTATTATTATTATTATTATTGTAAGCCTCCGTGGCTTAGGTGGCAGCACGCCGGCCTCTCACCGCGGGGTCCGTAGTTCAAATCCCGGTCACTCCATGTGAGATCTGTGCTGGACAAAACGGAGGCAGACAGGGTTTTCTCCGAGTAACCCGGTTTTCCCTGTCAAAACATTAATTCCAGCAACACTCTCCACAACTATTTAATTTCATCTGTCAGTCATTTAATAATTGCCTCAGAGGAGTGCGACAGGCTTCGGCAGCCGGCACAGTTCATATCCTCGCCACTAGATGGGGCTTCATTCATTCCATCCCTGACCCGGTCGGTCGACTGGAAACAGGCTGTGAATTTTCATTATTATTATTATTATTATTATTATTATTATTATTATTATTATTATTATTATTATTACCGACAGTAGTGGCTACGCTGGCTAAAGCGCAGCATTAGGTCATGGGGCCAAAGCTCTCTGCTGACTCGGTAGACGCGTGGGTTCAAGCCCCACCGTCGTCCGTCCTTGAAATGGTTTTCCGTGGTTTCCCATTTTCAACACCAGGCAAATGCTGGGACGGTACCTTCTGATAGGCCACGGCCGCTTCCTTCCACATCCTTACCCAGTTTCATTCACCATCATTCATTTCATCTCTCATTAACTCCTCTCAAGAGGTTGGCGTCAGGAAGGGCATCCGGCCGTAAAAACCATCGCTACAAAGCCTTCCATCGCATCTCATCCCCGACCCCGTTAGAAAACGGGAATAATAAGGGGTAGACATACATACATACATACTGTGCCCAATCAGTCACGGCGGTCTGGCATCGAACTCGGGTCTCATCAGAGAAGACCAGGCACATGGTTATGCCTAGAGTCGAACCATTGATCTCTGAGGGGGAGCAATTACAGGGAACCCAAAGAGCAATGAGAGGTATACTGACATATAATAGTGTAGCGTGATTTCACGATCTATAGGTGAATATCATAGCAAGTTAAGGCGAAGAATTGTAGCCAAATGCAAGGAAATATACATTTTCAGAGCATACGAGAATGAGAGGAGGCCAGTTTGAAGTTTTACAAATTACCCTTAGCAAGTGGGCGGAGAACTTAGGCGCCGAGCGCACTATTTACGTCTGGAGCGGGAAGACAGCTCAAAATTAATGACCCGGATATTCACCGCTTGACAACGATTGAACTTAGAGTAGGGATGATGGCCCACGGAAATTAATTAATTACAGCGAAGTGGAGTATTGAAATGCATTGAAATATACACCCAGGTGAATATATTCACGGAGAGGTAATTTAGGAGTGGTTTTTCACCTAAATTAATGCCTATATCTCCAAATGAACGAATTACAACCTAGCATAAGCTCAAGAGCAGTGATTTTGTGACCAGCCAACGGGGAACCACCACAGTAGCGTCCTGACGCGCTGATCTAAGGCAATTAATTGTAATTAATTGGCCGAAGCGATCGCCGACACGCGAATGATTTTGAAACCTCCACACCTAAATAAACAAGATGTAGATGTCATTTCGGCTGAAGAGGTATTATTTCAAGAAAGGAGTCGCTCTCATGTGTCCAGTGGACTATTTTGTACGAGAAACCTTTATAAGGGAGAGCAGCTCACACCAAGCCAGTTCGCCTAGAGTTATTCTACAGTATACACGTAACTAAGACGCTGCCAGTAAGCACGCCAAATCTTAAAGTATCAACGCTCCGCCGTTGAAGAACAATAGAAGCAAGTTATAAGCTTCATAAGTAATCATGAAGCGCGTCGAAAGTAAATTAATACAGATATTTATCTATTATCTGACGCAAATATAAATTCGCCACAGCGAAAAAGGAACTTATAATGTTTTTGAACAGTTCTTATACCGGGAGGTATTGTCAGAATTGTATGACATTATCATCAGGATCACTACAATTATGGGAGCTTGGAAATCGTTGCCACCTAATCTGGATAGTGAGCTGAACAAGATTGCAGGGAACGAGGATCGAACGTCCGTAAAACGCTGTTAGATTTTCACGTAGACCAGCGGTTGTCATAATTGCATCGCATCTCTGAGATCAGGCGTAGGAGAAGTCCAATTTAAGGATCAACATGTGAAGTAGTGGATAAGTGTACATAAATTGTGTAATAGTGATTTAAGAGTGTTCATGTGTATAGTGATTAATATGCGGTGTGTAGCAGTAAAAGAGGCCACTGATAAAGGTATGTTTATCAGGTGGAAAATGTGTGAATCTAAGTGTTGTGTAAAGGATAACATGATGGCTTAAATCAAGCGTCATGGTAGCGCTAAAGCTGAAGCGCTGGCACTATCCAGCAAAAAGGAAAAAGTGAGTACCTATTTTATAATGTCATTATAACTAAATAGTTCACCATGTAACGATTTATCACTTTGAGAATAAGATGTAATAGTCACTTACTGAACGAGTTTTCACCACTCGTCTTGAATAAAGTATGGCTTGGAAGGTGATTTGTTTAGGGCCATTTAGGTCGAAAATAGTGATTGATGTAACGGTAACGTTAAATGAGAAATAATAATAATAATCTGGGGTCGGTAACAGTAAAGTAATAGGCATTTTTGGCCTAAATAATGTTCAAATAGTGTCATGTCTAATATAAAGATACTGTATTTTGGTAAACAGTAAAAATGTAACGTGGAATATAGCGAAATACGAGAGCTTTTTCAGTGTCAGTGAAATATGAATGAATATTTGATATGGTCAATCTTTGGGTTTATGTTTGAGGACCATTAAAGTAAAGTAAGCCAGTAAATTTATTACATTTGTGTTAGGAGCTATTTAAAGCTTTGGCTTAAGTGGTATGACAGAGAGAACGCGGGTGCCTTAATAATGGAGTCATCTATGTGAAGTATTGTTTGAGCCGCATATAGCGTGCAGAATTAACGTAGAATCCAGTGATTTACGTAAATAAATATTGCGGGGATCAACTTGTATAGCTTGCGCGTTAGGTGAGAAGTTGGCTAAATCTACGAGTAGTATCGCCCTTGAGCATACTGTATTATTCGCAGCGAATTGGACAGAGCCTGTCTGTATCCAACGCTTGCATGAATTATGGCCACTAATGACGTCCGTCGAGACGCAGTGAGCATGTGTATCCATGACCTACCCTGAGAGGTAAGGATCATTTTCGTCGTTTAGGAACGCAGATTTCCTTATATTTTATTGACAGCTGCTGGTGAAAATCGTGGATTTTCACTATGATGCGCGTCTAAAGCCACTAGTAGTCACCATAGAACGGCAAGGCTATCACTAGAGTTCCATCCCCAGCCATGAATGTTAATTAAGGAGCCAGTTGAGCCCAATACACTATAAAGATAGGTGTTAAATAATTAAATGACTCAATTATTTAGGAGCTACACTTAGCGTAACTCCAGTACTGCGATTGTAAACAAACTTGACCTTGACACCAGAGAGAGAGGTGGGGTTATAGACCACTTCTGCGGCAGCCATCTTGACTAGCCAGCTGGAACGAATTGTATTGCCTGCTGAGGGGGAGGAAGGTCGGTCGACCGGTCCCTTGTAAGTTAGAGTCACAATAGGACACTGAGGAATCTCGATATTTCAATATGCAATTAAGATATGAGTATTATGATGATGCCAATTGAATTGAACGATGGGTTGCAACTCACATACGTTGTTGGATCATAGAAATCAGATAATATTTGGCTCAGTTATTCTCTGAGGAGGAAAGCTGAACCAAAATAATGTAGGCATCTTCTTTAGAATGCATTTGGCCAGTTCCTGCTAATTTATGCAGACGGGTATGTGTTTTTCCCAGAACATGACACATTTGTAACGATGATAAGGCCGACAAGACCCAGAAAATCGTTATATGGTGAAACTATAAAATATTCTATCCATGTTTATTTTGGAAGGGATAAGTACCACTTTTCTTAAAGCGTTCATATGGATGGAAAGAAGGAAGATGATTCACACGACACAACAGATATTTGTTAATGAATGCAGAAAATAATGAATTTATGCTAATTAAAGTAAATGCCGTAAGAAACGGAATAATGTTTTATTAATATCATTTTGATGTGATATGTGATTTTTGTGTTATGATACTCCCATTAACTAAGATTGTGTCACATGATGAACACTATGGAAACCCATTGAATTCTGAAAGTATCATTGACAGGATGCTAGAATTAGATTTGAGTGCAGTGTAGCACTATTTTAAGAAGAAAGCTCACAGAATAACCCTATTTTTATTTGTGGGAATTAAATATAAATTGTCCTTTATTTGTATTTGTTGTATAGCCATGATTTTAGACCAGTAAATAGTTCATTTTAGGAAAATGTTGTGTATTTCCTGTAGAGTAGTTACCTGGTAGACTCAAATCCTGAGCATGTGGTCGTATGGTGGGCAGGAACGTCCCATACCTCGAAAGACCGTGAGTTAGTTGGGATACGAACACATGGTCCACATGATGACAGTTGGGTACATGGAGGAGATGTCTCTGTACTAGGATTGAGTCACAGGTACTGCTAAAAGTCGGCCAAGATATTAATGGTAGAAGCAAATACAGCATAGAAATTAGGATATAATAGGAAAGGCCGCGTCCCATTCGTTAATAAGCCATCACGTAAAATAAATGTTGATAATCCTCCATAAAACATGCTCATAAGTTAACTACCACATAAGCATACCACCCTTAATTCATTATCATGGCGCCCAGTACGTGGATGGCTTATGGGATTCAGAAAACCCCATAATAATAGCATGGTTTTCATGGGGAAAACCATAAAAATAGTATTTTTCCTCAAACTTTGTTTGAGCGATTGTGAGTCTTTCTAGATGATATTCAGACGTCAGACACTGTTGTCAGATGGGTACGAGGGTCTATACCCATTCCATAGTTGGTTTTGACATTTTGTAATATGTTGTTGTTGTGGTCGCGGGATCGGAATCCTTTTCTTTCCAATAGAACGCGCCAGCATATTCAGCTGCGGCCTACCTGAATCTCAAATTAAGAAGTACAGGATGGCTGGAACTGAAGACGTACTCAGGTGTATTGCTGAGTTAAAGGAACATTTTGATAATTCTAATGCTAAGAATAAGGAAGAATCTAAAGCATTTAAAGATGAAATAGCAGATAGATTGGCTACAATAAATGTACAATTGGAGGCTAATCAAGCCGAAGTAAACACTAGACTAGAGGCTAATCAAGCCGAAGTAAACACTAGACTAGAGACTAATCAAGCCGAAATAAACACTAGACTAGAGGCTAATCAAGCCGAAATAAACTCTAGACTAGAGGCTAGTCAAGCTAATGTAAACACGCAGTTAGAATCAAACCTAATAGAGGTTAATAAGAAAATGGATGACGTTAAAGAGTCTGTCCAGCGTGAAGTAACTAAGAATATTGTTAGCGTGGTCTCAGAAATGCAAGATGATAACGATAAACGCTTTGAGTCTATAGAAATAAAATTAGAGAATAATCTGCAAGCGTGCAGAGAGTCACAGCGTGAAATTAACGATAGTTTAAGCAGTATGTCCATGGAGCTTAAAGACATTCAAAGTCAGAATGAAGCTAATACTAAACGCCAACTAGAGCAATTTAATACGTTCACTCAGACCGTGGATCAAAGGCTCGAGGATAGTGACGTAAAATGGAATACGCGAATGGCAGGTTACGCCAAGGCGGTAGATGAAGCCTTAAGAAAACAGGATCAGAATATCCTTGAGCAATGCAAGGAAATTCAGGAAATAAAAACTTCTGATCAAGAGAATAAGGAGATAATGTCAAATATGAAGAGACAAGTCGGGAAAGTGCAGAAAGAGTTGGAACAAACTCAGAGCGACTTAGCAGTTATCCATAAAAGACAGGATGAGGACCAGGGAGAAATCACGAAAATAAGGACTGAAATCTCTCATATACAAGGTCACATTCAAAAGGAAGTTACAGGCTTACGAGAAGAATTAGAACTTCGAGAAGGCTTAAAGACTGAAGCCAGCGATAAGACTCTTGCCGAAGTAAGAGAAAGTCTAGCAGGGGAAATTATCCACCTGAAGGAAAACCTTAAGGATGATAAGGAAAAGGTATTTTCTATGGCAGAAAGAAACCGAGATCGCCTAGAGAAAATAGAACGAGAGGTATTAGCTCGTTTGGAAAGGGCAGAAAATAGACACAGCCAAATCGAGACTAGAATGATCGCGCAGGAGGAATCTATGTTGCGGAATCCTAGGTCTAGCGAAGGAAGTATAGACGAGAATAGGAGGAATAAATGGGCAGAGATAGAAATACAGCCCACTCCAAAGAATGCAGCCATGCCAAGTGACAGTCCGTATACCACACCTGGTATGCCAATTGCCATGTCAACACCGCATGAAAATGCTGTACAAAATCAAATAGTCACAGTTATAAGGGCTAGTGATGAGAAACCAAAGAAATACTCTGGGAGTAATTCTAACATGACACCCAAGTACTGGCTTAAAGAAGTTTCCGAGTACTTGAATGACGCGAAAGTACCACCAGAGCGCAGGTTGAGAGCGATTGAAAAACTAACCGAAGGGGAGTGTGCCTTATGGTTTAGGAGTTTTCGGTACACGTTCGACACCGTTGACGAATTTCGCCAAGCATTTTTAAGCAGATACTGGAACGCGAGCGTACAACAGAACCTCAGATTGGACTTGTATTCCAGGCGTTACAGTACTAGTAATCCGACTAAGTACGGAGAATTCTTTGTGAATCAATTGTGCCGTTTTCGCGAGCTTGATGAAGGACTTAGAGAGTCAGATTTGTGCATAGCGATAGCCAAGCAGCTACCGTATGAAGTACAACGTCTGCTAATCTCAGCAAACGCCAAAACTGCAATCGATATGGAGGAAGTGCTGAGACAACTCGATCTAACCACAGTGCAGCAAACAAGATAAAGTCGAAATGTGGAACAAGTTAACATGACGACTACACCGATTGAGCCAACTAAGGTGCAGACAAAAAGCAAATCTACAAGCACCGAAACAGAAAAATCCGACTGGCAACGCGAAGGACGCGAAAACCAAAATTGGAGGCCAGCATATCGAGGAGGATCGAACCGTGGTAACCGAGGAAGGAAAAACTGGAATCAGCGTGGTACCAGAGACCAGCAGCTTGATAACAGAAGGAATTACGGCCGAAATGGGAACAACCAAGGATGGAGATCCCAAGAGCAGAGTCGCGGGTTCGATGAAGAGGCGGAAGAACGTTATCACGCATCTTTAAGATACATGGAAGAGCGCGGAGATGATCCGAGACAATCGCGAGTTCATTGGGATGAAGCGATTAGGAATAGAAGGTCACCCGACATATATAAAAATGATGACGGTGCCAAGAGTCTGGAACTTCAACAGCATGAAGACAGGCAGAAGAACTCCACAAAGAATGGAGCAATTGAAAAAAAAACACCAAATTTAAATGACCAAAGAGAGATAAGTTCAGGATGGAATACAGTGAATGTTGTTAACTGGATTGCCAAACCTGAGGAGCTTATCGAAGACCTAGATGAAAGGACGGTCAATATAAGAAGGGAACTACCCATTATTATTGTAAACATTGCGGGCATGAAGATAAGAAGTCTCATCGATACAGGGTCAACAGTGTGTTTGTTAACCCAGGCATTATACAGTGAAATCCAGAGTAAAATCCACGTATTGAAAATACCTATTTCAAGCGAGAAAATAAAAGGTGTCATACCAGATAAAGTTATGATATGCAAATACCAAGTATTTTTAGATCTGCAGATAGGGAACTCTATATTCTCACAGAGCTTCCTACTTGTGAATAAGCTGCCGTATAACCTCATTGTTGGGATGGATTTCATAAGAGAGTATAAAGTTATTATAGATCTCTCGCAAGACATTGTGATGTTTCGCGCAAGTAAGGGAAAGGAAGAGTTAGAACTCTCATTAAAGCATACTGAAACGAGACCAGAAGAGTACGTATGGCATACATACGGAGATATGACTGGGGATGCAGTGCCGACAACAGAAGACATTGAGGAAGAGTTGGCAACACTGGCCGCAGACATTGAAAAGGACCTCGAACCAAAATTTGAAGAATGCCTGGAAGAGAAAATTGAGGAAGCTAAATTTGGTCCAGAACATAAGCAAATGCTAAGGGAACTGCTATTTGAGTATAAAGGAGTCTTCGATTCGAGACCTGGCCGGATCAAGAATTTCCAGTATGCGTTCCAAGTCAGCGATTGGACACCATTCAAACAGAAGCCGTATCCTGTAGCTGAGAAACATTATTTAAAGGTCAAAGAAGCAATACAGGAAATGCTAGAAGCAGGCGTCATTGTAAAGACAGCCACACCCTATGTCAGCCCACTGGTAGTTGTACCTAAACAGGACGGAAGTGTGAGGATATGCCTGGACCTACGAAATTTGAATTCCAAGGTCATACCGGAATTTGATAAAGTGCCGCCCATTAAGGAGGTACTCAGGAGGTTCAAAGGAAAGACTGTTTTCTCAAATCTTGACCTGACGGCAAGTTTTCACCATCTTGCTCTGGAAGAGAAAACAAGTTTGTTAACTGGATTTTTATTTGACCAGCACACGTATTCATACGTGCGTCTTCCATTTGGATTAAAAACAGCAGGTTCAGCGTTGATACGAGCGCTAGATCGGAACCTGTCCGAAGAAGTAAAAGCTACAATTATATGCTACGTAGATGATATACTACTGACCTCTGAAACAGTCGAAGAACATGTCAGAGATCTACGCAAGTTGTTATATGACCTAAGTCAGGCTAACTTTAAGGTCAATATAAAGAAGTCTAACTTTGCTCAGAGAGAAGTTAAATTTCTAGGCCACGTGATAGATGCACAAGGAGTCAGGCCTAATCCGGGAAAATTGGAAGTCATTAAACATTTCCCGAGACCAACGATGGTAAAGAACGTCAGGCAATATCTAGGCGTTATTGGATTCTTTTCAAACCATTGCCCGAAGTATACCGAGACCGTAGCACCACTCCAAGACTTACTTAAGAAGGGAGGAAGATGGCGCTGGACGGAACAATGCGAGGAAGCCTTCGTGAAGTCTAAACAGATGTTGTTAGATTATGTAAAATTGGGATATCCTGACTACACTCAGAAATTTATTATCCAGACTGACGCATCATTCATAGGTATTGGAGCAATGTTATATCAGGAAAATATGGACAGGTCAGAGGAGAAAACTTATATTGCATTTATCAGTAGAAGGTTGAAGCCTAATGAAAAGAATTATACGGTCACGGAGATCGAATTACTCGCGATACTGTATGCCCTACAGTATTGGCGAAAGCTAGTTTATGGTTTTAGAATTATATTGAGAACAGACCATAAAGCCCTAACGTCCCTGCTGAAAACTGACTTGTCCAGTCAAAGACTGACAAGGTGGTCCCTGTACATACAGCAATTTCAAGTGGAAATAGAGTTTTGCCCGGGGAAGGACAATATCATACCTGACTTGCTAAGCAGATACCCTACAGCTGATGAAGAAGAAGCTCTAGCTATCGAGCTAGAAGATAGAGATCAGAAGACCTTAGATGATCTGAGGAACATCACCGTTTTTCAACGTGAAGATCCCTGGATACGGTTGATGATTAATTACTTCGAGGGAAAGCTGGATAGAGGAACCCCGATGTATGTGGAAGCTGAAGCACTATCAGCGGAATATCTATGGTTTAACCAGATGTTACATAAATGGAGCGACTCAGACCACACCAAACCCAGGATAGTCGTACCACCAGCATTGCAGAGAAGGCGAGTATGGTTAGCACACCGAGCTTTTGGTCACCCCGGTGTAGATAAGTCTGTTGCCCTGCTTAAAGATGCATTTATTTTGCCAAAACTTAGAGAGACGGTCAGGAATACTATCAGGACATGTGATAAGTGCCAACGAGTAAAGCCTAACTCGTACTTAATGAGGCAGAAACCTATACCACTCTTACCAGAGAAGCCATGTCAGCTTCTGGCACTGGACAACTTTGGGCCGCTTCCAGAGCTAGAAGAGGAAATAGACACATCCTAGTTGCACTAGACGTGTTTTCGAAAATGGTAGTCCTATGTCCAATTCAGAAAACCAGTACAAAACAGGTACTTAAGAGGCTGAAGGAAAGAATCATTCCTATATTAGGACAGCCAGAGAACATCTTATCTGATCATGGGAGCTGTTTTACCAGCGTAGACAGATAAGACAGATTTTGTCCACAGTTCGACACCCGGAGTCGAATTCCGCTGAGAGAGTTATGAGGGAACTGCAAAAGTACATGAAGATATATTGCTCTACTGAGAACTGGAAATGGATTGACGTACTTGAGATTATTGAATAGTGTATCAACAATACCGTGCACGAAGCGACAGGAGAGGTGCCAGTGAGCCTACATCTCGATAGAAGACCAGAGAGGCCGTGGAATAATGTCATTCGGACACCCATCGATGCACAACCTGGACGTGAGTTGAGGATCCAGAGAACGTTCGAGTATCTCAAGAAACAAGCAGATAGACGACAGCGGAGAAACAGGAGGAAACGCTATCACAGACCGTTACTCGTGGGGGAATACGTCTTATTGAAGAAACCCGCCAGTTCAGATCCAGAGAGCAGGAAATATAAAAAATTTCAGCATGCCTATCACGGACCCTACCTGATTATAAGGGATCTGAAAAATAATGCATATCGGATCTAAGACGAAGCAACAGGTAGAGAAGTTGTTGTAAATGCAGCTAATTTGAAGTTATATAGTCCACCAGAAGACTATGATACGAGAGAGGAGGAAGCAATGCACACCCAAGTGGACGGGGAATCATTACGTATGCACGGAAAGAATCTTGAGAAAAGCTTGCAGTCTCAGGAAGGAACGGAGCGAAGCGACTAGCTCGCAGACCCAACGGATACGAAGGGAGAATGCAGCTGTCAACTGCAGGAACTTTATGACCAGTTGAGGGAAGCCGCTACGGAGCTAGAGGAAATGAATGAACAATTGAGAAGGCAGAACGAGAGTCTACGAGACAGTAGACAGAGTGGAATGGGGAACGAGAGATCCCATTACCGAGAGCACTGACCGCTTAAAGTAAATACTGCATGGAGTCGATGCCATCTGAAGGGCCCGAAAAATTCACTTATGAAATGAATTTTCCGAGCTTAGCAGGGGAAAGATGTGCCCAATCAGTCACGGCGGTCTGGCATCGAACTCGGGTCTCATCAGAGAAGACCAGGCACATGGTTATGCCTGGAGTCGAACCATTGATCTCTGAGGGGGAGCAATTACAGGGAACCCAAAGAGCAATGAGAGGTATACTGACATTAAATAGTGTAGCGTGATTTCACGATCTATAGGTGAATATCATAGCAAGTTAAGGCGAAGAATTGTAGCCAAATGCAAGGAAATATACATTTTCAGAGCATACGAGAATGAGAGGAGGCCAGTTTGAAGTTTTACAAATTACCCTTAGCAAGTGGGCGGAGAACTTAGGCGCCGAGTGCACTATTTACGTCTGGAGCGGGAAGACAGCTCAAAATTAATGACCCGGGTATTCACCGCTTGACAACGATTGAACTTAGAGTAGGGATGATGGCCCACGGAAATTAATTAATTACAGCCAAGTGGAGTATTGAAATGCATTGAAATATACACCCAGGTGAATATATTCACGGAGAGGTAATTTAGGAGTGGTTTTTCACCTAAATTAATGCCTATATCTCCAAATGAACGAATTACAACCTAGCTTACGCTCAAGAGCAGTGATTTTGTGACCAGCCAACGGGGAACCACCACAGTAGCGTCCTGACGCGCTGATCTAAGGCAATTAATTGTAATTAATTGGCCGAAGCGATCGCCGGCACGCGAATGTTTTTGAAACCTCCACACCTAAATAAACAAGATGTAGATGTCATTTCGGCTGAAGAGGTATTATTTCAAGAAAGGAGTCGCTCTCATGTGTCCAGTGGACTATTTTGTACGAGAAACCTTTATAAGGGAGAGCAGCTCACACCAAGCCAGTTCGCCTAGAGTTATTCTACAGTATACACGTAACTAAGACGCTGCCAGTAAGCACGCCAAATCTTAAAGTATCAACGCTCCGCCGTTGAAGAACAATAGAAGCACGTTATAAGCTTCATAAGTAATCATGAAGCGCGTCGAAAGTAAATTAATACAGATATTTATCTATTATCTGACGCAAATATAAATTCGCCACAGCGAAAAAGGAACTTATAATGTTTTTGAACAGTTCTTATACCGGGAGGTATTGTCAGAATTGTATGACATTATCATCAGGATCACTACAATGATGGGAGCTTGGAAATCATTGCCACCTAATCTGGATAGTGAGCTGAACAAGATTGCAGGGAACGAGGATCGAACGTCCGTAAAACGCTGTTAGATTTTCACGTAGACCAGCGGTTGTCATAATTGCATCGCATCTCTGAGATCAGGCGTAGGAGAAGTCCGATTTAAGGATCAACATGTGAAGTAGTGGATAAGTGTACATAAATTGTGTAATAGTGATTTAAGAGTGTTCATGTGTATAGTGATTAATATGCGGTGTGTAGCAGTAAAAGAGGCCACTGATAAAGGTATGTTTATCAGGTGGAAAATGTGTGAATCTAAGTGTTGTGTAAAGGATAACATGATGGCTTAAATCAAGCGTCATGGTAGCGCTAAAGCTGAAACGCTGGCACTATCCAGCAAAAAGGAAAAAGTGAGTACCCATTTTATAATGTCATTATAACTAAATAGTTCACCATGTAACGATTTATCACTTTGAGAATAAGATGTAATAGTCACTTACTGAACGAGTTTTCACCACTCGTCTTGAATAAAGTATGGCTTAGAAGGTGATTTGTTTAGGGCAATTTAGGTCGAAAATAGTGATTGATGTAACGGTAACGTTAAATGAGAAATAATAATAATAATCTGGGGTCGGTAACAGTAAAGTAATAGGCATTTTTGGCCTAAATAATGTTCAAATAGTGTCATGTCTAATATAAAGATACTGTATTTTGGTAAACAGTAAAAATGTAACGTGGAATATAGCGAAATACGAGAGCTTTTTCAGTGTCAATGAAATATGAATGAATATTTGATATGGTCAATCCTTAGGATTATGTTTGAGGACCATTAAAGTAAAGTAAGCCAGTAAATTTATTACATTTGTGTTAGGAGCTATTTAAAGCTTTGGCTTAAGTGGTATGACAGAGAGAACGCGGGTGCCTTAATAATGGAGTCATCTATGTGAAGTATTGTTTGAGCCGCATATAGCGTGCAGAATTAACGTAGAATCCAGTGATTTACGTAAATAAATATTGCGGGGACCAACCAGTATAGCTTGCGCGTTAGGTGAGAAGTTGGCTAAATCTACGAGTGGTATAGCCCTTGAGCATACTGTATTATTCGCAGCGAATTGGACAGAGCCTGTCTGTATCCAACGCTTGCATGAATTATGGCCACTAATGACGTCCGTCGAGACGCAGTGAGCATGTGTATCAATGACCTACCCTGAGAGGTAAGGATCATATTCGTCGTTTAGGAACGCAGATTTCCTTATATTTTATTGACAGCTGCTGGTGAAAATCGTGGATTTTCACTATGATGCGCGTCTAAAGCCACTAGTAGTCACCATAGAACGGCAAGGCTATCACTAGAGTTCCATCCCCAGCCATGAATGTTAATTAAGGAGCCAGTTGAGCCCAATACACTATAAAGATAGGTGTTAAATAATTAAATGACTCAATTATTTAGGAGCCACACTTAGCGTAACTCCAGTACTGAGATTGTAAACAAACTTAACCTTGACACCAGAGAGAGAGAGGTGGGGTTATAGACCACTTCTGCGGCAGCCATCTTGACTAGCCAGCTGGAACGAATTGTATTGCCTGCTGAGGGGGAGGAAGGTCGGTCGACCGGTCCCTTGTAAGTTAGAGTCACAATAGGACACTGAGGAATCTCGATATTTCAATATGCAATTAAGATATGAGTATTATGATGATGCCAATTGAATTGGACGATGGGTTGCAACTCACATACGTTGTTGGATCATAGAAATCAGATAATATTTGGCTCAGTTATTCTCTGAGGAGGAAAGCTGAACCAAAATAATGTAGGCATCTTCTTTAGAATGCATTTGGCCAGTTCCTGCTAATTTATGCAGACGGGTATGTGTTTTTCCAGAACATGACACATTTGTAACGATGATAAGGCCGACAAGACCCAGAAAATCGTTACATGGTGAAACTATAAAATATTCTATCCATGTTTATTTTGGAAGGGATAAGTACCACTTTTCTTAAAGCGTTCATATGGATGGAAAGAAGGAAGATGATTCACACGACACAACAAATATTTGTTAATGAATGCAGAAAATAATGAATTTATGCTAATTAAAGTAAATGCCGTAAGAAACGGAATAATGTTTTATTAATATCATTTTGATGTGATATGTGATTTTTGTGTTATGATACTCCCATTAACTAAGATTGTGTCACATGATGAACAGTATGAAAACCCATTGAAGTCTGAAAGTATCATTGACAGGATGCTAGAATTAGATTTGAGTGCAGTGTAGCACTATTTTAAGACGAAAGCTCACAGAATAACCCTATTTTTATTTGTGGGAATTAAATATAAATTGTCCTTTCTTTGTATTTGTTGTATAGCCATGATTTTAGACCAGTAAATAGTTCATTTTAGGAAAATGTTGTGTATTTCCTGTAGAGTAGTTACCTGGTAGACTCAAATCCTGAGCATGTGGTCGTATGGTGGGCAGGAACGTCCCATACCTCGATAGACCGTGAGTTAGTTGGGATACGAACACATGGTCCACATGATGACAGTTGGGTACAATACATACATTATTATTATTATTATTATTATTATTATTATTATTATTATTATTATTATTATTATTATTTTGAAAAATCCAGCAATTCTTCTAGGCTTTCGCTGCGTCCTTTGCTGGACGTATTTCTCACATTAAGCACTGTAAACACTCTTACAGTAGAGCTATTCTTTCAGCCCATGCATTTATTGTTGTCATGAACCTCAACTATGGGAATTAATATACACTTAAACGCCAATATCATTTTATGAAGACGCTGTGTATGAAGATAGTCCATAATATGTAATCAAGATGGAGAGAGTGTTGACACGTCCAACGTGATGTACAGTAGAGCGCTGTCGGCACTGCATAGCACCTATTCCACAGATCGTTGGCCTCAGTGTTCCCTCAGGAGATCTCCCGCACTAATTAGGAAGTTGGTTTGTCTTGAGCTCACTCCGCCACGACCTAGTCAAGGATACAGAGCGATGGAATTAGAAAATACAGCAACACCCCCGGGGTGTTACACTTCACGTGTTCTATCCAATATCAATATGATATTATTATTGTTAAAATACAAGGAAAATCAATAATGATAATGATAATAATAATAATAATAATAATAATAATAATAATAATATTTTGTGTATTGCTCGAATTTGATTAACTTGCAAAAGGTCAGGACCAACGAGCTAGAGAAAGGTATATAGAGAGGCAAGGAGCCGCGTAGCAGCGCTCTGGGCGGAGGCAACTTGAGTTAAGGCGGCCATGATTCAGAACGTCGTCTGACAAGAGCTTGTTGTGATTTTTCACGTTGAGCGGGAACATGTGTTGAATGAAATTTATTTAAAAATACATTGACCATGCCATCAGTGTGTTCGTCATTCAATTGTACGAATAGAAGTTATAAGACAACAGGAGTGTAATATTTCAGGTAAGAAATGTCATCCAAATTCATAAATTAATGAGGTAGACCCTTTACGAAAACGTGATGCAGCAGTTTAAGTTTGTGTGATATTTACATTTCAGATTCCCTTTCCAGAACCAGGAACTAACAAAACAATGGGTTGTCAACATGAAAAGCAATAAATGGCACCCCACGAGATACAGCTTAACTTGTTCTCTACACTTTGAAGATATATATATATATATGAAAGGCGACGTCTACTAGCTAATGCAGTACCTACAATTTTCAATTTTCCTGCACATCTGCAGAAGAAGCAGGCCTGTAGATTTTCGCCGAAGAAGCGTAGTTTCCAGGAAACTACAGAACACTCGCATTCAGATATGGTAGCATTGTTGCAGAAGACCTTGATATCAGTAGGTAAATATATTAGGCTGTCTTAAAATTTAAGCAAAGATAGTTGTGAGCCATAATCATAATTACGGTAATAATACTATCGTATGGCATCGGGTGCCGGGTGCAAGCTTTGTTATTTGACACCCAGAGGGTAGCTTGCATGTCGAATTTCGTTGTTCCTTGAAGCACTATGAAAGTCAAGGAGGTTAGATAACTAAGCTCCTTGACATTATAGCGCTTTCTAGTAGAGAAATGAGGAACTTTGTTTTGCCGGAAAATCCCGAGATTAATTTTGCCATTATGAACACGGCCTACTGAATTCAAATGGGTTCTTTAACATGCCAAAATCGTATGACATGTGTATCGTGATTTTTGCCGCCTTTCAAAAATCAATTACCATGGCCAGGAACGAACCTGTAAGCTTGGGGTTAGTAATCCGACACGATAACCACTCACCCACCGTGGCAAGCTATAAAATAAAATATATTGTTCAAATATCAATCTTCGTAAGCCAACGAGGTATACTTTCTCTAGTTTGTTGTTTTGAACTAATTATGGGAAACGTAACGGGCTTTACTAATCTTTTATTTTTTCTTTCTTTCTTTCTTTCTTTCTTTCTTTCTTCTCAGAAATTTCAGATGGAAAGCTTATTTGCGATTCCAGCAGAAAGATGCCAATATACGGTTTGATTATTGATCTCTTAAGTGTGATACAACTAGCAGAAACATACGTGTGGGGACAAAGTTCTGTACTGAGATACTTATTAACACGCAGATTGAGTCAGGATCACTTAAGAGCTATTTTTTTCTTCTATTCGCTCCAGAAGTGGGAATAGAAATGATCCAAATGCAGTACAATTTAATTCAGCTAATAGGACGTGTTTAATTGCGAGGGTACACCCATCCATGAATTCCAACTGTAAGCCTAATGAGTGTGACCTACTTGTGACAACTGCAACAGCAAATATTCATGGTGTCAATGGGAAGGACGATACTATGCTGACAGACAGATCATGGTTACTGTGCACATTATAATTCACCGAGCTTGAATGTAGGAAATGTTGTTCATTACATAGCAGGAAGTGTCGTTCGCCAAGTGTCTAAAAAAATTTACTTGTATTGAATGCCTAGAAGTGCTTTTATCAGGTCAAGATGTTCAGAAAGAAGGAGTTATTAAAGAGAAAGACGTGAAAGAGTGCCCTTTGAATCCATCAAATGATGTAGTGAAATTATGTAAAACAGCTGAGAGGGTCATCAGGAATAATGACAGTATGTTGCGAAAGAACACGAATAATCTCATGCTGAAGTTGCAGACAGATATCTATGATATGCTGCCGGGTTATCTGTTTCTGAAATCTGACCATCTATTTACAGCTACTGAACCTGGGGAAAAGCCTCACTATGCTTCACTCATCGAGCGAATTGTGAAACAGTATTATAAATGCAGGCTTCACACTTCTGCAGAAATAAAGCTCAATGTGAGAGGTCAACAGGTGCGTCAGTTGTACACAAAACGTTTTATTTTTAAAGGAGAATGGAATCATGCTATGTACTGTGCATAAGCAACGTAGCTTATTGTCTTGTAAGATGATTGTGTTTGTTTTCGTTCAATGCACAAATTAAATTGTCAGGCATTACGTAGGCCTAATCTTACGCCTGGTTAGTCACGCCTCTCCCTCCCTGCCTCCCACCCTCTTGACAGATTATATCATGGCGGCTGCCAGTTCAACCTTCTTCAAACATGGCGGCGCCATTTCCACTCTATATACCTTTCTCTAGCTCGTTGGTCAGGACCAAGGATACTACATAACCTGCATAAAGGAACGTCATTTATAAAAACCTTTCTCTGGAATGTGATGCTCTATGGAAGTGAAAATCGGAATGTTGGTTGGTTCCTTAGTTTAGGGGCTGCGACAATGCGGTCATGTAGCCCCGTGTACTTTGGGTGTGTGTAGAATCTGTCTGTTAACCGGTGTTAAATGTGATGGCTGTATTAGTGTGTGTATCTGTTTTTTAATTCAAATAACAACTGCAACTTTGAATTTTTCAAATAGTTCCTACTTTTGCCGCCAAACGCCACCTTCAACGACTTCTAGGCCTAGTTCAGAACTAGACTACTAGACGCCACCACAGTCGGCTCTTGGCAACGAACGTAGAAACCTAAGAGCGTTGTTTAAATTCCTAACCTATACAATTTTGCTTCACACAGGTGTAATTAGTGGAAGGTTCATTAACATGCCATAAATCTATGACATGGGACAACCGGCTTTACTTCCCCTCCGAAGGAAGGCATACTGAGGGATTTTTAACGCTCTTAAAAAATCTGACGGCTTCGGCCGGGTTTGAACCCGCAACCTTCGGCATAGAAGCTCAGCATGCTACCGACTACGCCACCGAAGCCGCCTTGGAATATTGGTCCAGCAGAAAAGAAAAGAATAGGAGCATTCGAAATGTGCTGTTATAAGAGAATGATGAGGATTATATGAGTAGATAACGTAACAATTTTATTTTTTTGTCGTGTGACCTCATGAGAGGCCGAGTGCAGGTCTTTCTATTCGACGCCCGTGGGCGACCTGCGCGTCGGTATGAGAGATGGAATGTATGAAGATGAATGAAACTGGGCAAGGATGTGGAAGGAATCCGCTGTGGCCTATCAGAAGGTACCGTCCCAGCATTTGCCTGGTGTTGAAAATGGGGAAACCACGGAAAGCCATTTCAAGGACAGCCGACGGTGGGGCTCGAACCCACGCGTCTACCGAGTCAGCAGAGAGCTTGGTCCCATGACCTATCGCTGCGCTTTAGCCAGCTGAGCCACTACTGTCGGTACGTAACAAATGAAGTGGTATTTACAATTAATATTTTAGCTTGTAGTCAATCGACACAAAATAAATTAAATAATGTAGAAAATAACCTGAAATAAATTACATGTTATTAAGATTTATATGTATTGTTTCGGACGATTGAAGAAGAAAAAAAATAATAAGAAAATTAAGGGATGACATGTTTCGCTCGTCAAGCGAGCATCATCAGATCCATATATGCAAGACAAATAGCTCTACAAAACACTACCAAACCTACAATGACCCAGACATTTTCTGCCCTCCAAGAAATAAAATACAAAAAATCCGTCGGAAAGCTTAGTAAGTTCAGTAATCATTACTCATCATCAACAATCTATGAAGTTGTAGCTACTATTGCTGTGATATAATTCGCAGTAAGACCTAAAACAACTAGAATTGTAAACTATAAGGTGCGTTCAAAAAGTAACTAGCTGGAGGCTGTAATGCGCAAACCGGCGACGACATCGGCTAAAAGTGGCGTGTGTAACGAGGTGTTGTTCCGACCAGAGCGTGGAAGGTCACTGCCCGTCGCTAGAGGGCACGCGTACACGTCACTTGACGATACAAAGCGAGCAGCAGCATGCATCAATCGTCCAACGCTGCCAGTTGCATTGCAAATAGGCTAGTGACATGGAGGCGTCAACCGAAGAGCAAAGAGGTGTTGTTCGGTTTCTGACAGCGGAGGAGTAAGGGGAACGGACATCCATCGCCGAATGTCACAAGTGTGTGGCGAACACTGCATGTCCCTTGCATGAGTCCAGGCGTGGCACAAGCGCTTTAGGGAAGGACGGGTGTCGTTAGCCGATGATGCCCGGTCTGGGGCACCCCCCTGCACTACCGATGACAACGTCCAGCTGGTTGATGCACTCATTACCCAGGACCACCGAGTGACAGTGAACGCCATAGCCGCCGTGGTCGGATTGAGCGTCGGAAGTGTGCACACCATCATGAAGGAACGACTGCACTTTCGGAAAGTGTGTGCCCAATTGGTGCCCCACAGTCTTCAACCACACCAGGAAGCATGTCGAATGGCCTACTATCTTGGTCATGGTTGGACGATTGATGCATGCTGCTGCTCGCTTTGTATCGTCACGTGACGTGCACGCGTGCTCTCTAGCGACGGGCTGTGACCTTCCACGCTCTGGTCGGAACCATACCTCGTTACACACGCCACGATTAGACGATGTCGTCACCGGTTTGCACATTCCAGCCTCCGGCTCGTTACGTTTTGAACGCACCTTATAATAAGCGGATATGTTGTGATGAATAAATGCTATAACTACAAAATACAGTAAAATATTGTTCGTATACTGCTAATGTGTTGAAAGATCTGATATGGATACTTATCTGAAATTATGGAATGCCTACAGGCTGTTCAGACACCCACTTTTGGTGGTATAAAGGTGAGTGAGTGGAAGAGAAGAAATGTTTTTTGATGATTGCTAATGAAAATAAGAGAGAGTTTGGTAGGACACATATTAAGGCACCCAGGAATAGGCTAGTAACCTTTGCTATTGAATGAAGATTTGAGGTTTAAAGGTAGGCCTAAATACTGTAATAATAATAAACACATCACCTCGTACTGTATTGTGAGGTAGCTACGTAGAGAAGAAACAATTAGCTCAGGAGAGGGAGACGCGGAACAATAATATTAATATCGTATGGCCTCGGGTGCCGGGTGCAAGCTTTGTTATTTGCGCCCAGAAGGCAGCTTGCATGTCGAATTTTGTTGTTCTTTGGAGCGCTATGAAAGTCATGGAGGTTAGATATCGAAGCTCCTTGACACTATAGCGCTTTCTAGTAGAGAATGGAGGAACGTTTTGAGTTGGCGGATAATCCCGAGATTAATTTTGCCATACTGAACTGGCTCAACGGTAACGTTCTTGCTTGCTGGGACCAAGGTTGCAGGTTCGTATCCTGCCGCAGTCAGCTGGCATTTGAGGGTGCACAAATGCGAGGGAGCCGTGTCAGTTGATTTACTGGCACGTTCAAGATCCCTTTCGGGGCGAAATTCTTGCTCCCCGGCGTCTCTAAAAGCCTCAGCAGTTAAATGGGACGTAAAACCAATAACATTATTATTATCAAATGGGTTCTTTAACATGTCAAGAATGTATGACATGCGTGTCGTGATTTCTGTCGCCTTTCAAAAATCACTTACCATGGCCAGAAGCTAACCTGCAAGCTTGGGGTTGGTAGCTCGACACGATAACCACTCACCCACCGTGGTAAGCGGATGCGTGGAGAGCTACATCAAATCAGTCAAAAGACTGAAGACTCAAACAATAACTCTAGCGCTACTAACACTAGCAATTATTAGACATTGGAAGTTTATTGGCCAGAACTGAACTCGCAGTTGTACGGTATCACGGTTGACTTCTCCCCATTACCTCTTTTGGCTAGTTCTTGCTGATTGCCAGCCTCACATATGAACGCGGCTATCAAAGGTATTCGCCATGCCAGTGTAATTATAAACGACCCCTGCAGTGATAGCTCGGTTCAGAGATAAATTTCCACAATTTACGAGGCTCTCCACACAGACTTTAATGTGTGCCATCACCGAGCATCAAGATAACATGGAGTGAGAGAGCGTTATTGCGATAAACTAAATACAAGGGGTGATCATTAAGTAAGGTCCGTGTGTATCAAGTGTACTTTCAAATAGTTATAGATACTAAGTCCTGAATATTACAAACCTTAAGTCAATATTAATTAGTACTTTCTATTGTACCATTTCCGGCCACAATTCCTCGGAGAAAATAATAATATGAGTAGAAAAGCAAGACTTAAAGTACATGAAATATAATATAGGAGGCAGTGACTCAGTAGGTCTGCTCGCAACGATGCTCCAGAATTTGTTCATTTTATATGGTTATTTTGCGCTAACAAGGCTATTTTACAGTTCAGATGTTAATTTTGGATGATTTACTGCCGGTATACATGACTTCGGAATGTTTGAGAGTATTTTTGTAGTCATGTTTGAAATATTTGTCTAGTATGACATTTTGTTTACCTGGTTGCTTAGAAATAAGGCGGCCTACAACCAGGTTAGGTTATGTAAGTTGTCATCAGTACGTCGCTGTTAGATTTGAACCATATGTTGCGTGTTTATAACTTCTTTCATCCAGTCTCTAACTGAATTTGGATCAGATATTGCTGCAAAATAAATTGTTGAATGGTGTTATGCTATATACTTTATGTTGTGCAAATTAAGTGTCGACTGGTGTGACATCAATGAAACCCAGGATCTACGAGTATAAATTGTATCCTTAGTTTACTAGCACAGCTAATTGCTTTCGCCCCTCCTGTCACAGTGAGTATTTATGCATTTCTATACTGCTTGCATGTGCTCAACTTTGGTGATTTGCGTACATATTTAACACGAAGAGGTCGATTAAGATCTGATAGTTCCAAAACAGGTTAAGGATAACTTGTCTCATACTCTTTCGATATCAGCTTCTAAAGCATCGGAAAAATTTACAAGAAATGATTACTAGACTAATAATCTAAGGTAGCAGGTAGGGACCCTCTTCGGAGGTAGCCCTGCCCAGGGATTGGCGCCCCTGCCTATGTGAGTCCCAGAGCATACTGGCCCGGTGTGTACCATCTGGTAAGGGTTCCAGCTCAAGGTTACGTGCGAAGACCTCAACGGAATCTGCAGCGGAGAAGATGGACTTCGGAACGGTGGAGATTGAGGACGAGGCAGCCCAGTACTCAGGGAATAATGTGAGTGCACTAAGCATCAGCAGCGTCTGTTTCCCATGTTAGGGGCGACTGCAAGGGCGTCTGTTCTCCATGTAAGGGGCGGCCTGAATACTTGCTGGCAGTAGCTCTAAAATGCCTTTGGGAGTGGCGACCCCATTGTAATTAACGCTCCTGAATAAGTTTCGGAGTGGCCAACCTTGAAGGCGTTCAGTCTTCACCCTTAGTAAATCTCTTTACTAGTTCACATACGATGATAAACAACGACGCAGATGTCACTACCCCAGGAAGTATCCAATCTCCCGTCACCAATGGTGGCGCATTTAGGCCTTCGGACTCTGGGGAGCCTGATCTCATCGTGCGGGGAAAGTCGGAGTTCCCCAATACTGTCAACCGATTGAGACCCAAAACTATCACACACATTGGAACTATCAATATTCAAACTCTTTGTAAGACCGGAAAACTCAAGCAATTGACCGATATCCTGAATAAACGCAAAATTTCAATAACAGCAGTCCAAGAAACCAGATTTACTGATGATGTGGCTTTTGAGTCAGAAGGTTATAGAGTAATTACGGGGAAGCCGGCGTCTAAGAATAAACAAGGCTCTAGCGTTTTTGGAACAGCCTTTATAATAAGACGTGATGTGATGGATTCTGTCATCGGATTCACATCAGCTAGCGAACGTATCTCCGTATTATCTCTCAGATGCGGCAACAAGGGATACTCTATTGTAAATGCACACGCTCCAGTTAATGATGACAACAAGAAGAACCCTGAAAAGGTCCAACGTTTCTGGCAGTTGCTAGAAGACGAGATCAGTAAGATCCCCGATCACCACGTCAAGTTCCTGGTAGGTGACTTCAATGCTCAACTGGGGAAAGAACGACTGTACCAAGACATACTGGGGCCATATACAGCACATAGACGAACCAATACCAACGGCAAACGCTTAATTGAACTGTGTAGGTTGTACCAATTAAAGATCATGTCCACAGTTTTTCCTAGAAAGGCGAGATACCAGACCACCTGGCAGTCACCGAACACTGCTATGGGATCATTTCAAATCGATCACGTTGCAATCAGTGTAAAGAGTAGGAAAGAGATCATGAATGTCAGAGTTCGAAAAGGTTGGAATGTTGACTCTGACCATTTCTTCACACAAATTAAGACCAGATTATTACCTAAACGAAAGATACCTCCTACCATAATTCCACCACGGATTGATACTCAATTCCTTATGGAGAATAGAGAACGCTTTAAATCTGACATCATGCAAAATGAAATGAAAGACTGGAACCACCTGAGGTCCACTATATGCGAAGCGACCAATAACCTCAGACAACCTCGAAGGAAGCGACGCCATAGATGGTGGAATTCTGAATGTGACCTTGCAGTTGATGAGCGTGCTGCTGCTTGGATGAAGTGGAACTCGACAAAACGACAAGAAGATTGGGAGAATTTCACAGTGGTGCGGAAACTGTCGAACAAGACCATAAGGCGTGTGAAGAGATCTTACGAAAGGTCAAGACTGGAAAAGTTGGATGAAGAATTTAAAATGTATAACACCAGAAACTTTTATGAGGTCTTCAAAGAGGAACTCTCTGGGTATAGACCACAATGCCTTCACTTCAAGGATACAGCCGGGGAGCTGGTCACCAGCAACCGCGAGAACGTGGAACTTTTGGCAAACTACTTTGAACAATTGCTTAATTGCGAAGAGCCCAAGGACAGATTGCCTGTTGAAGATCCTCCAGAGATACACCTGGCATCTAACCCACCAACTTTGCAGCAAGTTGCTAATGCCATCAACCATCTTAAGAACTTCAAGGCACCCGGGAAAGATGGAATCATTGCAGAAGCCCTGAAAGCAGGTGGAAATACGATCGCAGAGGCCCTACTCCAGATCTTAATCGAATGTTGGGAGACTGGCAGGATCCCTGATGACTGGAAATCAGCTGTCATACACCCTTTACATAAGAGAGGCGATCACAGTAATGTAAACAACTACCGAGGGATATATCTGCTGTCAATAGCATACAAAGTGCTCTCCAGGATTTTACTGGACAATGTAGAAAGTCAATGTGACCAAACAATTGGTGAATATCAAGGAGGATTTCGGCGTGGAAGGTCCTGTACCGAGCAGATCTTCAATCTGAAAACCATTCTCCAACTAAAACAAGTAAGGAGTACGAACATTACTGTGGTTTTCGTCGACTTCGCAAAAGCTTATGATTCCATCGACTGCCAGACACTGTTCTCAATACTCCAAGAACGAGGTGTGGATTATAACACACGCACCCTCATCAAACAGACTCTCACGGATACAACCTCTAAGGTGAAGTTCAGAGGAGAACTATCTCGGAGTGTCAAGATCAAAACCGGAGAACTATCTCGGAGTTTCAAGATCAAAACCGGAGTACGACAGGGTGATGGTCTCTCGCCCATTCTGTTTAATCTGGTGCTTGATAAAGTCATCAAGACCTGGGAATGCACATTGAGGAATCTAGGAATCAAACCAGTTGCCATTGGAGCTGGAACCCGAAGAATCGAGATCAGGTGCCTTGCCTTTGCAGATGACATTACAATCTTAGCCAACAACTCTAAGGATGCTGGCATAGCTGTCCAAGCCCTGCACGAGATAGCGGTGAAATCTGGATTACAGATATCTTACGACAAGACCAAGTACTTTGAGAATCGGCACTCCGGAAACACCCCTTTGACGACCATACATGGAACGATTGGAAGAGTCAATCGCTTTCGTTATCTTGGTGAATAGGTCCACCCCAATGGTAGAGATGGCACCTCCATCTTAGCAAGGCGTACCAAACTCAACGCAGCATACCAACTATCCCACAATTTGTACAACAAGAAATGCATTTCGAGGAATGCTAAGATCTGTCACTACAGAACTGCTGTCAGACCACAGTTTCTTTATGCCGCAGAGAACCTCTTGATGAACAGAAAAGGCACCATGGATGACCCGGAGAAAGCCGAAAAACGTATCCTCAGGAAAATCCATGGCCCGAGATTGCTCCCAGATGGAACCTACCGTTTGAAATCTAATTCTGACCTGTATCGACAGTTAGAATCAGCCAATACCAGTATGCGACGTAGGAGGCTAAAGTTATATGGGCACCTACAACGAATGAACAGCAACAGGCTTACCAAGATCTTCTCCTTGGTTAAAAGCTACAAGACTGGAAGCCTGTGGCTTAATGATGTACTAAAGGACTTGGATTCGGCTGGAATTGCTGACCTTGATGTAGAAGATCGTTCTAAATTTTTTGCTATGGTAGAATCTTGGACCCCACCACCTAGAGTCTCTAAATGACGGAAGCCCCTTTCGCAGGAGAGAAAGGAGAAATTATCAGCAGGGCTCAAGAGATATTGGGAACGGAAAAGAGCATCGAAGAAATAGTCATAAGCGCTCCGTAGTGGGCTTAAATCAATAATAATGAAATATTTTACCATAAAAAAGGTTGTTCTTAAAACTACTTCTAAAAATGAATCGTCTAAAACAGTGGTTCTTAACCGGTGGTCCGCGAGTGCCTCGGGATTGGTCCGCGGGAGAAAAGGGTCCACCAGCACTTATAAAAAAGTGGCCAATAAATGGGGACATTGAAAACGATGTGCGTTGAACGAGAATTGTCCGAATGTATTCGCGGCGATGACTATCAGGTTTTGAATTGAAATATCTTTAACATAAGTGTTATTGAGGAAGGGTTACAACTGATAATGTGTATTGGGGGGAGGGGGGGGGGGCGGTGGTCCGTACAAGATTCAATTTCACGCTGAGTGGTGCGCAGACTTCTATGGGTTCAGAACCACTGGTCTAAAAGCTAAAAAACACATACACTAAAATTAAAAAAAAAAAACAGATCTGTTACTAAAATACGTTAAATGCGAAAGAAATAAATCTTGATATAAAACCAGCTTGAAGAAGGAACGGTGATGCGGATGTTATATACACCCTCTGTCTGAAAAGTTCGGTGAATGGGTCTATATTACGAACGGACTGTTGGCTTACCAGAAATAGCCGTTACTATCCTTCGAAGTAATCCCCGTGGATGGTTATGCACTTCTTAGCACGACTGTACAAGTCCTGGCATAGTCTTCCTGAGGGATTGCCTTCAGTTGCGTCGTCACATTACGTTGGATATCAGAAATGTCCGAAAACCTCTGGCCCTTAGGGATTTTCAACGACCCTGGACCCCAATACTCCATACTTTGACGCTTGCCTTCGAAGCCATACCTCAGGCACCAGTTCTCGTCACTCGTGACAATGGTTTTCAGGACCATTCCATTCCTCGGAACATTCACCCTTCTCACAGTTACCTGTCAAACAGATGCGCACGTTAGGTTGCATACATTCACCCTTTTCTTTGCCGCCCGTCTATCAGGTGTGCAAGGCAGGTTGCATAAATTCAGTCTTCTCTCTTGCTTTCAATTTAGAGTTTTGACGACCCAAACTGAAGGCTATTCCTAAAGAAGACTATGCCATGAGTTTCCAGGAATTGTGCAGTCGTTCTCAGAAGTGCATAATCATCCATGGGGATTACTTCGAAAGATAGTAACAGCTGTTTCAGGTAAGCCAACAATCCGTTCGTAATATAGACCCATTCACCGAACTTTTCAGACAGAGGGTGTAGACAAAAATTTTAGATTAAGATTGAATTTATCAGAAGGGTATAATCATGTACAAATGTGAAGAAACTGTGCAATGATATTCTATCGTTGAGATAAATATTCTTCCCATTCTGAAAAATTCAATCTTAACCTCAACTTTTGTCTACATAACATTCACATCACTGTTTCTTCTTCAAGCTGGTTTTATATCAAGAATTATTTCTTTCGCATTTAACATATTTTTGTAACAGATCTGTCTTTCTTTTTTTAATTTTAGTGTATGTGTTTCTTAGCTTTTAGGCGATTAATTTTTGAGAAATAGTTTTGAGAACAACCTTATTTTATGGTAAAATATTTCATGTACTGTAAGTATTGCTTTTCTGTTCATATTATTTGCGCTGAGGAAGGCCGCAATGTGGCCGAAACCGGTACAATAAAAAGTACTAATTAATATTTACTTAAGGTTTTATCATTTCAAATGATCTTGTCGACTTCATCGTTATGCTTTGGTCTACCGTTATGCGTTACGGTTACGGCGTGTATGACGTCATCATGTTGTTCAGTGCATATGCACCGAGTCTGAGTTTACTCCCGGGGTCTGGCGTTATGCGATACGGAGACGGCGAGTGCGTGACGTCATGCAGCTGAGTGCATCTCCCGCTCTCCGTTCCCCGCACAGGAAGCCTAAGTTAAAGGGTGATGGAGTCTGTTGAGTCTGAGTTTACTCCTGGGGTCTGGCGTTATGCGATACGGAGACGGCGAGTGCGTGACGTCATGCAGCAGAATGCACCTCCCGCTCTCCGTTCCCCGCGCGGGAAGCCTAAGTTAATGGGTAATGGAGTGTGTTGAAAGAGCCCTCCTGAGCCTTTCTAACATGTGTAGCATTTGTAGCATGCGTCATTTGAAATGATACAAAGTCTAATCTCTCAGACTGACTGTATCTTTTTTAATCTTCAGGACTTATTATACTTTGTCAATAGGGAACAGGGCTAACATGGTCATTTTCATGTCACATTATACAGGGTGCGGCAGTATAACTTCCTTTTTTTTTAAACGTAAAAAAATCAATTGTATGAATCAGAAAACTTTTTTTAATAATGTAGGCCCATACATAAAGGCTTTTTTTTACTAAATTTTGAAGATCAAATCAGATAGGTGACGTCCCCCATTCTCCATACACTGAGTAAACCGCTTTCTGCCGTTTTTCATGACTCTTGCCAGCATATCATGCGTTATGTTGGCAATTTCTTCCTGGATGTTGGTCTTCAAATCTTGAAGCGTCTTTGTACAGTTCACATAAACACGGGATTTCCAAAACAAAACATAGAAAAAATCACAAGGGGACAAATCAGGAGAGTGGGCCGGCCACTCCACCCCTAAGTGAGATGAGGCCGATGGACTCCAGTTCTTCGTCCTGTCACACTTCCAGTTCGTCTGCACATAGTGCCCCACGTAACAATTGGTTCCCGGTCCACGACAGGAGCAAACGGGGCTAAATTAAAGCGCCTCTGAAAGGCGCGCTGGGTTGCGATCACAGAACATATGCTAGAAAAGTAGGCCTTCTCCCTGTTTCAGCGCATGATGGCGACTGAACTGTGTCGGGACAATACTTTATAGTACCACCTCCCGAACGTGATCACTAGCGCTCCGCTACGACATCAACCGACCGAATGGCGCGCATTTAAAAAAGGTAGTTATGCTGCCGGGCCCTGTAGTTACAGATACGTTAAAGAACAAATTATATAAGATAGCGTTATGATGTACACAGAACTAAAACATAGGATCATGGATATGCTATTATTCCTCTATTCGTATTATAGCCTAAGTAAAGCCCACCCTTTAACGAGTGGAAGCTAAGTACGCCTGCACTTGTTGCCATGGTAATTAGGTGTTGGAAATTTGTTTACACAGAGACTCCTTGCTCAAAAACTTATCCGTGTTGCCTGGAGTAGAAATGGGGAAACTACGTAAAATAGCTCCAAGGATAGGCTAATTGAGGTGGGAACCCAACATACTTGTTCTTAGTTCTGTCGGGGTCGTGGTGGCGCAGCGGTCAAGCTCATTGCCTCTCACCAAGGTGGACCGGGTTTGATTCCCGATCAATGCTTGTGAGATTTTTAAAGTGAAATGCCAAGTCCTGTAGTTCGGATTCCACTTAAAAAGGAGGTCCCGTAACTCATGATCGCGAGATTAACTACAATCTTCCTTCCTTAGTTCTGTCTCACGAGTCTGAGTGTGCCCAGTTTCAGCCGAGAATCGAACCTGATCCTTTGTAGTGGCAGCCAAGAATGCGGGTCATTTCGCCACGAAGTGAATATACTACATTAACAGATATTGTTAAGTAGAATTTTTGCCGTATTTGATTTTATGTTTCCCGCGTGAGGGCTGGAACGGCGAAAAATTATATGATTTGATGACTCCTATTACCAAGTCTCTACATGAAGAACAACAACAACAACAAAAGCAGCACCAACACACCACTAACGTATTATGCAATGTAACAGATACACGTACAGAGGTGTTCTCAAATAGCAGGGGAAAGTAGGAACTCATTTTCTTTTTCACTGTTTTTTTTTTTTTTTGCTAAAGGCTTTCCAATACACCATATATACAGTGAGAGCCTTCTCTATAGAAACGGAATCTGGCCGGGTAAGTGTAACGGGTGAAGAGCGTTGAGTCAGCGCCAGTTGACTAGCATCTACCGTTACACAACAGCGAGTCGGGAAGCTCCGGATAAGGTCACAGCTTAACTGCATTTCCAGCTGGCAAGATACCTTAGTTGAGATAATTACGACTTTGGTGAAGTACTGTAGCCTATCTCGTATCCCGCGAACATTGTTAGTTATAGAACAAAACATTTAATTTTCCTAGTGAAAACTTATCTTCTCAAGAAGAAGACGTCCAGTAAAGTTGTTCGTACGTTTTAGAGCCGTGCGATCTTTACTTGTGGGGGAACCTCAAACAAGAGGTATAGAGAAACAATCCGCGTACTCTGGAGGTTCTCGAGAACGAAATAACTACACTGATACGAAATATCAGTGAGGATGAATTACAGCGAGTGTACTAAAACTTCCTACTTTGGTGCAATCTGTGTTTATAAATTAAAGGACAGCATTCCCAGCAACTACTCTGAAATTCATGTAAGTAATGATGCTTATTAAATACGATCAAAAGTCATCACTTTCATATATTTCTCCAAATTGACGTATAAATTAAAGTTGATACTTATTGAATAGGTAAACTGAATGATCCACCTTAATCTATATATATAAAGCACAAAGTTTGTCTGTCTGTCTGTCTGTCTGTTATGTATACAAATCTACACCGTTTCACCGATCTGAACCAAAATTTGTATACTTACCCTTTGGAACCCTGCGGGTAACCCCGTCAACATTAAATTTCGGACAGACCACCCCATGCCCTGCATTTAGGCCCTTTTGCACAAATCTACACCGTTTCACCGATCTGAACCAAAAGTTGTATATTTAACCTTCGGCACCCTGCGAGTAACACTGTCCACTTGAAATTTCGGACAGACCACCCCATTCCCTGCATTTAGGCCCTTTGGTCCAAATCCACACCGTTTCACCGATCTCAACCAAAATTTGTATATTTACCCTTTGGAACCCTGCGAGTACCACTGACCACTTAAAATTTCGGACAGACCACCCCATTCCCTGCATTTAGGCCCTTTGGTCCAAATCTACACCGTTTCACCGATCAGAACCAAAATTCGTATTCTTACCCTTTGGTGCCCTGCGAGTAACACTGTCTGCTTGAAATTGCGGACAGACCACTCCATTCCCTGCATTTAGGCCCTTTGGCCCAAATCTATACCGTTTCACCGATCTCAACCAAAATTTGTATATTTACCCTATGGAACACTGCGACTAACACTGTCTGCTTGAAATTTCGGACAGACCACGCCATTCCCTGCATTTAGGCCCTTTTTTCACAAATCTACACTGTTTCACCGATCTGAACCAAAATGTGTATACTTACCCTTTGGAACCCTGCGAGTAACACTGTCTGCTTGAAATTGCGGACAGACCACTCCATTCCCTGCATTTAGGCCCTTTGGCCCAAATCTACACCGTTCCACCGATCTCAACCAAAATTTGTATATTTACCCTTTGGAACACTGCGACTAACACTGTCTGCTTGAAATTGCGGAGAGGCTACTCCATCCCATGCATTTAGGCCCTTTGGCACAAATCTACACCGTTTCACCGATCTGAACCAAACTTTGTATACTTACCCTTTGGAACCCTGCGAGTAACACTGTCCACTTAAAATTTCGGACAGACCACCCCATTCCCTGCATTTAGGCACTTTGGCACAAATCTACACCGTTTCACCGATCAGAACCAATATTCGTAAACTTACCCTTTGGTACCCAGCGAGTAACACTGTCTGCTTGAAATTGCGGACAGACCACTCCATTCCCTGCATTTAGGCCCTTTGTCCCAAATCTACACCGTTTCACCGATCTCAACCAAAATTTGTATATTTACCCTTTGGAACACTGCGACTAACACTGTCTGCTTGAAATTGCGGCGAGGCCACTCCATCCCTTGCATTTAGGCTGTTTGGCACAAATCTACACCGTTTCACCGATCTGACCCCAATTTTATATACTTACCCGTAGAACCCGACAAGTAACACTGTTCACTTTAAATTTTGGACAGACCACACTATTCCCTGCTTTTTGACCCTTTGGCAGAAAACTACACCGTTTCACCGATCTCAACCAGATTTTACATAATTACCCTTTGGAACTCGACGAGTAACACTGTCCACTCGAGATTTCGGACAGACCACTCCATTCCACGCATTTAGGCCCTTTGGCACAAATCTACATCGTTCACCGATCGAAAACAAAATGTGTATACTTACCCTTTGGAACCCGATGAGTAACACTGTCCACTTTAAAATTTGGACAGGCCACTCCATTCCCTGCATTTTGGCCCTTGGCACAAAACTACACCGTTTCACCGATCTCAACCAGATTTTACATAATTACCGTTTGAAACTCGACGAGTAACACTGTCCACTCGAAATTTCGGACAGACCACTCCATTTCTCGCATTAAGGCCCTTTGGTACAAATCTACATCGTTCACCGATCGAAAACAAAGTGTGTATACTTACCCTTTGGAACCCGATGCGTAACACTGTCCACTTGAAATTTCTGACATACCACTCCATTCCCTGCATGTAGCTCAGGAATTCCTCGGGGTTGCCAGCTTCCTAACTCACCAGTCATGAGCCCTTGAGGGTGTACCAGAAGTGGTGGGTCTACACATACCCTGCCTCTTTGAGGGCCTTGAGCAGAAGACAGGAGATATTATGAAAAGGAAAAGAAGGCAGACCCCTCGAAGAATGAGGGTATCAGGAAAGATGAGACAAAGCCAATTAAGGCGGGAAATCGAAAGACTCCCTAGCCCTCGGATACCCTAATACAGTCTGGGTCGGAAGAGAACAAGAGTTGACCAAGGGAGGCCGACAGGAAAGAGAACTGAAATGAGCCCAGCACCAGGAAGTAGAAGCGATGCCAGACTCAGCTGGGGTTCCGTGGTCGCCAACCCACGTCCCACAAGTTGTGAGACCCTGGGGGGAGGGTCAGTTGTGAGAATAGCTTGCTGATTCATCGTGAGGTACTTTCCAGAGCCCGCCGTGTTATCTCCTGCTGTCTATGCTGATGCCAGCACAGGGCCGTTGCGAAACAGTGAGTGATTCCCGGTCAATCTGTATAGGACGGGGAACCCCGAACGTGTGTCATCATATTTCGTCATCATCTGCGATCATCTCAGGTTCGTGCAGCTTGGACCTATATTCTTTGTCTTTGCCGAGCAGTACGCTCTTTCACTAGACGCATCCAGTACAGGCCTAAGCCAGAAAATAAGGTTGAGACTTTGGAAGACATCGAAGCTAGACACCTGAATTACCTATATTAGTTTTAAAATAACACCATGTTCGTTTAGTAGTCATTTTTTCATTACCTTATTATTATCATCATAAGTGCAAATGACCTAGATGTTACGCGCATCATACCAATAATCACCGCGGCATAAGGTCTTTCTCGACTGTGATTTTTAAAATATTTATTTTTGGTTGGTTGGTTCTTAAGTTTAGGGGCTGCGACAACGCGGTCATGTAGCCTCGTGTACTTTGGGTGTGTGTAGAATCTGTCTGATAACCGGTGTTAATTGTGATGACTGTATTAGTGTGTGTTATCTGTTTTTTAATTTAAGTACAAACTGCAACTTAGAATTCTTCAAATAGTTCGTACTTTTGCCGCCAAGCGCCACCGTCAACGACTACTAGGCCAAGTTCGGAACTTAGCTACTAGACGCCACTGCAGTCGGCTCTTGGCAACGGACGTAGACATCTATGAGCGTTGTTTACCTATCCAATTTAGCTTCACACAGGTGTAATTAGTGGAAGGTTCAATAACATGCCATAAATCTGACATGGGACCGCCGGCTTTACTTCCCCTCCGAAGAAAGGCATACTGACGGATTTTTAACGCTCTTAAAATATCCGACAGCTTCGGTCGGGTTTGAACCCGCTATCTTGGGCATAGAAGCTCAGCATGCTACCAAATACGCCACCGAAGCCGCCATATAGTTATTTTTATTACAGTACATTGTGTACATTATACGTTGAAGTGTCAATTCAATACCGGTAGTAGTTTCCCTTATCATCCTCATCATAAGAGCAAATGACCTACAGTAGATGTTACGCCCATTACACCATTAATCACCACACACAATAAGTATTTCTCGCCTGTGAATTTTGAAATATGTATTTCAATTACGGTAGTTTGTAAGTTTGACGTGTCAATTCAACAGTAGTTTTTATTATCATCCTTATCAAAAGTGCAAATGACCTAGATATTACTCCCTCATTGTCTTTGGGGGCAAATGACTTAGATTTTAAGTCCATTATATTTCTAAGGAGACCTTAAAACATTATCATCATTCCACCGGGCGAAGCCGGGTACTACTGCTAGTAGTCAATAAATGTATTGGACATTATTGTAATATAACTCATTCCAATACATTTTATTGACTGTCTGTCTCTGTGGCTAAAGGGTTAGTGCGCTAGGCTTTGGCCCGAAGTGCCCCGGGTTCAATTCCCGGCCAAGCCATCAGGGATTTTAATCTCCTGGGGTTAAATCCCGCGGTTCGGGGACTGGGTGTATGTGACGTCATCATCATCACTTTTTCCTCATCACGACGCGCAGGTCGCCCACGGTCGTCAATTAGAAAGACCTGCACTCGGCCTCTCCGGAGGCCACACGATCATTCATTGACTATTAAGGTGGATCATTCAGTTTACTTATTCATAGGTATCAACTTTAATTTACGTTTATTTATTCGTAATTACAACTACATTTAAAAATATGGTACTTAGCAATGCACATATCAAATCGTTTCTGTCCAAAATTTTGCCAAGTCACGGGCATTTGGTGTCGCAGCCATCAAGCCCTCCATTGTGCAACTTAAAGGACACTTAATGCAATTCATGAAATGGACTGTGGTTTGGACTTCACCACAATCACATAGCCTGGATGTGCCAGGAAAACCCCACTTTAACATATTGGTTCTTGATCTACCAACACCAGTGCGTAGCCTGTTCAATGACTTGCACGTAGACTAGTGTTCCTCATGTCCTGGAGGGAGATGTTCAATTGGTAGCATCCAGCCATCAAGTTGAGTATTTCTAGATCTCCATAATCTTAACCTTGTGGACTTAGCAGATTCATGTAGATCTTCTGTTGTACTCAGAAAACTCCTCCTAGACCTCAGTCGTCGATGGGCAGGTTCATATACGTACAATGAGTGTGCGCATGAGGTAATTGCTTTGGTTTTTTCAGTCCTGGCTGTAACTTCTCTTGGCGATTCCAGCCAAACAGTTGATTCTATCTCGTGATGTTGGTCTCAAACAGCCAGTGATAAGTCGGCATGTTTCATTAAGAGAAGTGTCAACTTGTTTAGCATGACTGGAACTGTACCAATCAGGACAAGCGTACTCTGCAGCGGAGTAACACAGAGCCAGGGCTGTAGTTCTCATCGTCTTTGGCTGTGTACCCCAATTGGTTCCAGACAGTTTGCGAAGGATGCTGTTTCTGGCTGACACTTTCTGCTTGACGTTTATGCAATGCTGTTTATGGGTGAGAGCACGATCCAATGTTACACCTAAATATTTAGGTGTTGGGCAGTGATCTACTTGAGTGTCTTCCCATGCTACCTGTAATTTCCTTGACGCCTGCCTGTTCTTTAGATGGAAGGCACATACCTGAGTTTTAGATGGATTAGACATCAATTGGTTTCCTCTGTAGTAGTAGGATAGTTCAGAAAGAGCCTCTGATAGCTTACCTCTATAGTCTCAAAGCTGTTTGCTTGAGCAGCAATAGCTCGATCATCCGCGTATATGAAGTTTTGGTATCAACTGGAAGAGGTTGGTCATTCGTATAAATATTGAAGAGCATTGGGGCAAGAACACTGCCTTGTGGCAAGCCATTCTTTTGTTTCCTTCATCGACTATTCTGATCTTAAAATTCGACAAAGAACCTACGATTTTGAAGATGATTGCTAATGACTTGAGTCATCTTGTAGTCCTTTGTCATGTTATATAATTTGCGCAACAGTATACGATGATTAACTGTATCATATGCAGCAGATAAATCGATAAAAACCACCCCTGTGATTTTATGATTTTCAAACCCATCTTCAATATATTGTGTCAGATGAAGGACCTGTGAGGTACAACATTTCCCTGTACGAAATCCGCCTTGCTCTGGAATGAGGAGAGGTTCTATGGTCGCTTTAAGTCTTTCAAGGATCATCCGTTAATGGATCTTGTATAGATGACACAACAGCGAGATAGGTCTGTAATTTTTCGGATCGTTTGGATCTTTTCCTGGTTTGAGAATTGCAATTACTTTAGCTTTCCTCCACACACGTGGTAACTTGCAGGTGCTTATGCAGTTATTGTACAATTCTAATAACCATTGTTTAGTAACAGGTCCAAATTGCCTTACTTGCTCAACACATATTTCATCTAAGCCGGCAGCCTTACCATTCTTACACTGATCTATTGCTCTATACAACTCAGATAAAGTGAATGATACAGTGAGTGTATCAGTCTCCTGCTCATAATCCCTCTCAATTCCTTTATTCTGAAGTCGACATGGATTAGATGATCGTCCATTTTGTAGAAGTTGATGTGCAATTTGGTTTATTGTAACAGCGGAATGTGTAGATGTTTTATTAGGATCACTACTGAGTCGTCTTAAGTAATCGCCAAGCTTTTTGACTACTTCAATTTACGTTAAAAAAATGTAAATGTTTCGAACTAGATGGGTGCTATGCTGCTGCTATCGCCAGTGCTCGACAGGTGGCTAGCCACAGTAGCTCCAGGCGTCACACGGCGCATCCGAGGCTCCGTTCTATAGAGCCTGTAGATCTACAGTAGTTATTTTTAACTAAACTAATAACCGGATCTATTTTATCTCCGCCATGCGGTGTGTGTTTCTTTTAACTATTATTATTCTTCCATTCGTTGCACGAATTTATTATTCAATGATCGCAGATACTGGGTAATAACAACACATCATTCAATTTATGTGACTGCATTATTCCAGTTAATAGAATAACAAAACATTTACTTCAGCGTGTGTCAGGAAATAAATTATTGACTTTAACAAAGTGACATGCGTTGCTTGTTCCGCTGTAATTCGTTCTGGTATTACCTCTTGGATTACCTCGTGGTGTAGTGGCTAGCCTGTTGCTGCACTTGGTTTAATTGCTGCAATTATTCTGCTGTGTATGTAGTGGTTCTTATTATATAGCCAGAGTCATCTTACTTTAGTCATTGACAAACAAGATATTTACTGTATTCTTTGAAGACTATTAATTAGGCTACTTGTCGGTTGAGTTCTGACTGCCAACATAAATAATACTAACTTTCGTCATCGTTGAAACATCACACTGCATAACATGGCTGTTAGTTTTAACTTTTCAGTTGGTCAACACGAGTTTGCCCAAATGACTGGCCGGGGGTACAATGTAAATAAATAAATACATAAATAAATGAATAAAAAGATGAATGATTGAATAAATGATTAAAGTAATAAATGATAGATGAATGATTATATGAATAAATTAATGAATTAATGAAAGACTGAATGAATGAATAAATAAATAAATGAATGAATGAATGAATTAATAAATGAATGAATGAATAATTGATTAAATGAATGAATGAATTAATAAATGAATAAATGAATAATTGACTAAATGAATGAGGGAATAAATGAATAATTGATTACATGAATGAATGAATAATTGACTAAATGAATGAATAGATGAATGAATGAATAAATGAATAATTGATTAAATGAATGAATGAATGAATAATTGATTAAATGAATGAATAAATTAATAATTGATTAAATGAATGAATAATTGACTAAATAAATGAATAAATGAATGAATGAATAAATGAATAATTGATTAAATGAATGAATGAATAATTGATTAAATGAATGAATGAATAATTGACTAAATGAATGAATAAATGAATGAATGAATGAATAAATGAATAATTGATTAAATGAATGAATGAATAATTGACTAAATTAATGAATAAATGAATGATTGATTAAATGAATGAATGACTGAATAAATGAATGAATAAATGGTAAGTGATTAAATGAATGAATGAATAAATGAATGAATGACTGAATGACTGAATAAAAGAATAAATAAATGAATAATTGATTAAATAAACGAATTAATGAATGAATGAATAAATAAATGAATGATTAAATACATAAATTAGCTATAATCACTATTAAACTAAATAATGAGCAATTTAGGATACGTGTTACGGCCATCAACGCGTAAGCCTAATCCTATTTTGCTCATTATTTAATAGTGAATATGAATAAGCAGTTCTTATTTTTTTCAGGGGGCACGCGGCGGTACGCGTATCCCTTAAACATTTGAATACTGTTTAAGAAAAAAAATTGGTACATTTGTATCTAGTCCAGCAAATATTACTTCCTACTTGAATTCTTCGATCAGCTGGCGTCAACACACTGTTCACAACAGCTGGAGGAGATTTCGAGTAATCCTCGATTAAAATCGGTCTATCGAATCAGTTTCTTTTGTTCGGCAACTCGGCACTCCGTTCTTCTAAGCACGCAAGCTAGTGTTTGGAGGTCCCCCCAGGGGCTCACATCTAGTGGGTCGTAGGTTAGCGACCACGGGGCCCCAGCTGAGTCCGGCATTGCTTCCACTTACTTGTGCCGGGCTCCTCTCCGTCTTCTTTCCTGTCGACCTCACTTCGTCAACTGTGGTTCTCTTCCGACCCCGACGGTTTTAGGGTATCCGAGGCCTAGGGAGTCTCTTCCTTTCCCACCTTAATTGGCCCTTGTCTCATCTTTTCTGATACCCTCCTTCTGCGAGGGGCCAGCCTTCTTTTTCATTTCTTTTCACCTCCTGCCTTGTGCTCAAGGCCCTCAAGGAGGCAGGGTATAGGCCTATGAAGCCCCACCTCTTCTGGTGCGCCCTAGATATTGCTACACCCTCAGGGTCTCACGGCTGGTGAGTTCGGGAGTTGGCGACCCCGGGGGATTCCTGAGCTGGGTCCGATTTCCCCCGTTTTATCCATTACCTGTGGGGGCGGACCCACCCCTCTTTCCCTTTCCCATCTGCATTTTATGGCTCTCCTTCCTTCCAAGTCCCTCAATCCGCATTCTTCGAGGGTTGGGGGCATTTCTTTTCCTCCTGTCCTTTATTTGCCTTATTCTCCTTTTGTTTTCCATTTCTTCTTCTAGTATATAAGTTAGTAGATAGTTTTAGTTATAGTTTACATTTCATTATCATCTTCACGATCACCCAAACCATTAGGGGCCGATAACCTAGATGTTAGGCCCCTTAAAACAACAATTATCATCATCATCATCATGTTTGGAGGTGGCTTAAGTTGTTATTTTGTTTGGCATCGAAAAAACTGAAAGTAAATGATTCGAACACAAACAATGACCGGACTTTGCAAATTGCCGAAAATGGCAACTGAGAGTACCTCTTAAATTCTTTTTAGAAAATAGGGCACAGTGAATAACTGATGCATGCATTTTTTCTCAGGAGTATTTATTTATTTATTATGTACTATTGTTCCCCCGCCCAGTCATTTGGTCAAATTTGTGTTGGCCAACTGAAGATTTAAACTAACAGTTCGTTCAGTCAACACTGAAGAAATGGCATCAAAACTTTACATTACATAACATAACAGTAGTAGATGGTACATCTCAACAAAACTCTCAAGATTTTCTTGCTAAGAATTCCTATCTACTTACAAAGAAGTCAAGTTAGTAATTGTTGCTTTAAGGGGCGGAACAGCGAGGTCATCTTCCCCTACAAGGAATTCTGCTAGCTTGTCATGTTATTGTATTCTCCCTCCATGTCGGAATGAGGCCGACTCGCTTGATAGGAAGTTATCGTGGAGACTGCCTTGTTATGATGTAATCAATCACTGTTAAAGTAGCTAGCACAATGTAATTGAGCATGTAAACCTTAACAATTCATCCGCTTTTTTGCTCGTCTTCGTGTTTCAATTATTAAAGTGTGAGGGGAATCACCGCTACTCGCCACCATGGCCGCCTAATGAACTGAGCGCGAGTCACGTCTTCTCTCGTCAAGGCCTCCTAATTGGATGCTTCTGTGTAGCGTGCCGTGAGCAGAGCGTCTTGCTTAGCCAATTCAATATGCATGTTGACTATGCGCCCCCAATGGTGCGGCTTACAAAAACCATTTGTTACTTTCTCATTTATTGCCCTCTTTTTCTTATTTTGAGGAAGAAAATAAAAATGCTCCGAAGCACTTCGTTTCCTTTCTTTCCTCCCCTCCCTGTTTCGTTGATTTTCTTAGCTTCCATTTGAACATCCACTCGGAAAGAGTGATTCTGGCAAAACATTGCAAGTTGTTAAAGTAGGGTACTTCCTGTTTGTATCGTGTCTAATCTGCCTGAGCTTGTCACTAGTTGGTTATCTACGGGGACGATTAGGGGAATAAATCCCCGCAGAGCCATTTTTTTTAAATAAAGTCTTTTAGTTTTAAATAGTGAGTAAATCCAATCTTTGAAGTAGTAAGAAACTATTTTTGGAAAGTAGATAATATTGAGTTAACTAGGACAAGTTAAGCGTCAGTTGGAAACTATTTAAAAAGGTTGCTTTGGTGGCGTAGTTGGTAGCATGCTGAGCTTCTATGCCCAAGGTCACGGGTTCAAACCCGGCCGAAGTCGTCGGATTTTTTAAGAGCGTTAAAAATCCCTCAGTATGCCTTCCTTCGGAGAGGAAGTAAAGCTGGTGGCCCTATGTCATAGATGTATGGCATGATAAAGAACCTTCCACTAATTACACTTGTGTGAAGCTAAATTATAAGCTTAGGTTAGATTTGATGAACGCTCTTAGGTTCCAATATTCGTCACCAGGAGCCGACTGCGGTGGCATCTAGTAACCAAGTTCAGAACTAGTTAGTCGTTGAGGGTGGCGTTTGGTAGCAAAAGTTGGAAATACTTGAAAATTGAATGTCTGCAGTCCTTACTTGAATTAAAAACAGATAACACACACTAATACAGTCATCACAATTAACACCGGTTATCAGACAGATTCTACACACACCCAAAGTACACGGGGCTACATGACCGCGTTGTCGCAGCCCCTAAACTGAGGAACCAACCAAACTATTAAAACTCACCTCCTTGTTCTTCCCCGGCACGTGTCCCTTCACAGCATTTATTTCGCGTCAATTTCTCACCTTCTTGACGTATTTAGTAATGGCTATTTGCTTGGATTTATGACACGATAATCCATTCTTCAGATACAATTTGCTTTCCTATTTGTACAGGCATGCACCACATGTCACAAAACTTAACTCGGTAAATCACTACAAATAGGTTACATACACCTTAAGAAGTTGTGAAGTTTCAGTAATCTATTAAAAATGTGATTAATTATATACCTTATGCAATTAGCATCGTTATTTTGGAATTATATCTTAACCGTCCCAGTGTCATTGAAATATGTTATACTACTCTTTGAGTGATCAATTTTTGAAGGAATTATTTTGAAGATATGCTCATTTACTTTTTATATTGTCTAGAAAGACATTTAAAAAGAGCAATAATAGTATAAAATATGAATCAGTTTAGGGAAACCGTGGAATTAACAGCACGGAAAACAGACATATCCTGAAATACTGCACATGTAGCCATTGCTCTCATCTCCATCAGTTTCATTGTCACTATAGAAACCCTCAGTCTCTTTAACACGATCTTCAAATTCACTGCAATCATTGTCCGATTCGACCAAATAGCCTATCTTCAAATTGCAGCCACATATTTATCGTACGAGGCACCCCACTCCCCCATTTCACTGTTTACATCGCACATCAACTGATACAGTCAAACTGAAAGTATTTATGTAACCACTCCTGAAAAATATTCATGAAATTACACGTTGTTGGCATGTTGAAGAACCCATTTGAATTCAGTAGGCCGTGTTCATAATGGCAAAATTAATCTTGAGATTTTCCGCCAACACAAAGTTCCTCCATTCTCTACTAGAAAGCGCTATAGTGTCAATGAGCTTTGATATCTAACCTCCTTGACTTTCATGGCGTTCTAAGGAACGACAAAATTCAACATGCAAGCTTCCTATGGGCGTCAAATAACAAAGCTGCACCTAGCACTCGAGGTATATTATTATTAACATTAAAAAGTCCTCTCGGCACGCCGGAAGGCGGAGGTAGATTTCACCGGACAAACTTGGGGATAGTCGAAAATAGGCAGAATATGCAGGTTTTCGTAGAAGGATCAGACCACATTTATTGCGTGAAAGTATTTTATAATTGGAGATTAATTAACTTTGTTTTTCGTCATTTTATGCATATTTTAAACATTCTATTGGCTTATGATGACGGTAACCTTCTTGTCATTTGGAGTCCATTTTTATACTTGTGGTCACACTGTCCTTATGCAAAGTTTCGACACTGATGTGTAACTATGTAACGGTCTGTTACTTCTTCACGCAAAATTATATCTCCCGCAGAGATGTTGGTTGGTTCCTCAGTTTAGGGGCTGCGACAACGTGGTCATATAACCCCGTGTACTTTGGGTGAGTGTAGAATCTGTCTGATAAACGGTGTGAATTGTGATAGCTGTATTAGTCTGTAATTCAGGTAAGGAATGCAGACGCTCAATTTCAAGCAGTAGTTCCTAATGTTGCTACCAGATACTACCGTCAACGACACCTAGCTGTGAACTTGGCTACTAGATGCCACCGCAATCAGCAACTCGCAACGAACGTTGGAACTTCCCCTCCAAAGAAAAGCATACTGAGGGATTTTTAGCGCTCTTAGAAAATCTGACGACTTTGGCCGGCTTTGAACCCGCGACCTTGGGCATAGGAGTTCAGCATGCTACCAGTTAAGTCACCGAAGCCGCATCACACTTAGTCAGATGGAAATCTGAATCTGATCTCGCGCAAGTGCGTTGTCATGGCAACGTCTGATGGCTCATCCCTCATCAATTTAGTAGTGTTGCCATGTCAACCACTGATAGCTCTTGGCATTTTCTTACAATTCCAAAATCATTTTTCTCATCCCTTGGCGTAATGGTGGCTCATATCAAAAATTCTTTCAGACAAAAGTTTTAGGTAATTATTAGGGGAATATTGTCCATTTTGTACGGTTTTGATATTGTGACTATTAACAGAGATATGATTAATATTTCCCGAAAAAAACACTTTTTCCCACCCCTTTGGTCAATGGTTGGTGCTATCAAAAAAACGTTTCAAACATAAATTTCTGAGCTTTATCCGACACATAGTATGAACTTTGAACGGATTCGATATTTCACATATTAAGAGAGTTATAGCAATATTTCTTTTTTTCGAAAAAAAAAGTCCCCCATTTTCATCCCCTTCGACCGACTTAGCCCAGTAACGAACTCGTCCGAGATTTTATGGGTATACATATTCGGTAAAAAATTCAAAGTGATTAGTGCAAAATTACGGCAGTTATCGTGTCCACAAGAAACTGATATACATATATATACATATATTACATAAATTATATATAAACTTTTGAACTGACGGTGGTTTTGGGGTCTGGGGGATGTGAAACGCGAAGATATGTCGAAATTTTCCGGAAATCGAAACATGGTACCCATTGCAATAGTTAGCTTTCTAATGAAATCTACCTAAAATACTGCCGTCAACGACACCTAGCTGTGAACATGGCTACTAGATGCCACCTCAATCAGCATCTCGCAACGAACGTTGGAACTTCCCCTCCGAAGGAAAGCAAACTCAGGTTTTTTAGCGCTCTTAGTAAATCCGACGACTTCAGCCGGGTTTGAACCCGCGACCTTGGGCATAGAAGTTCAGCATGCTACCAGTTCCGATACCGAAGTCGCTTCCCACTGACATATGAAAACTGAATGTGATCTCGTGCAGTGGCGTTGTCATAGCAACTGCTGATGGTCATCCCTTATCAATTAAAAGTAAAGTTGTCATGGCAACCTCTCTTGGCACTTGGCATTTTCTTATAATTTAAATAATTTTGTTCACCCCGTGGCGTAATGGTGGGTCATATCAAAAATTATTTCAGACAAAAGTTTTAGGTAATTATTGGAGGAATATTGTCCATTTTGTGCGGTTTTGATATTGTGCCTATTAACAGAGATATGATTAATGTTTCCCGAAAAACCCACTTTTTCCCACCCCTTTGGTCAATGGTTGGTGCTATCAAAAAACTTATTTGACATAAATTTTTGGCACCTATCCGACACATATTATGATCTTTGAAGGGATTCGATATTTCATGTATTAAGAGAGTTATAGCGATATTTCACTTTTTCGAAAAAAGCCCCCCATTTTTACCCCCTTTGACCGATTTTGCCCATTAACGAACTTGACCGAGATTTTATAGGGATACATATTATGTAAAAAATTCAAAGTGATTGGTGCAAAATTACGGCAGTTATCGTGTCCACAAGAAACTGATATATATAGATAGATACATATATACATAAATTATATATAAACTTTTGAACTGACGGTGGTTTTGGGGTCTGGGGGATGTGAAACGCGAAGATATGTCGAAATTTTCCGGAAGTCTAAACATGGGACCCATTGCAATAGTTAGCTTTCTAAAGAAATCTACCTAAAAAGGATAATTTAATTAATAATACAATATTATTATTATTATTATTAACATTAAAAAGGATAGGCCTAATATGAATACTTGTTAACTGTTGGTAAGCTCTAAAGAATCCCTCCACTTGACATGTAGGCCTATCTTGTACACTTGTCGTGAACTTGGACAGATAATCACTATGGAAGCTTACGAGGGTTCCGGTGCAATCTTCTGCGATGGTATTCACTGCCGTTCCATTAAAAATTGAAGGTGCTTCAATCTGGGACAACCCTCTGAAAGTTTAATGTCCTATCGTGGTAGTCAATAGTAGCTGGACTTCGCCGTGTTGTTGACTGATGGAGACAAGGAACCTTTCCCGAAGGAGGGGGTTGAGCGCGTTTCAACCCCTTAATACTCACGTCTTTTCATGACCCTTTTGCGCCAATGGTGGCTGTATATTTGGAAACAAAATAACACCCAATATTAAAACTCAGCAATTCTTCTAGGTTTGTGCCGTGTCTTGTGTGGGGTTTCGCCTAGGACACCAAGCTTGGCTCATCGGCGGGCTCTTGGTGTCCCCGCCCGGACCCCCACAGGAGTAACGAACTACGCGCTACCTCCCTTTATATTGAGTGCAACTACACTACTTTGCTGCGAGAACTAAAAGGCTTCCAAAAAGATGGTATAGTGGCTTTCACGGCCGGTGAATTAAAACTCAGCAATTCTTCAAACTTATTTTTCAAATGTTCTTTTGAAAGTTAAAAAAATCTAAGATTTTTAAGCAATGCATTTTGTCAAGCTACATAAATACTGAGCCATTATTCTAGATTATATTAATACTCATACAGTGATTGAAGAAAGTTTAGAGACAGGTCTAAATTTCGTTTCATGCACATTTTCCCCTAATGTAACAGCATTTCAGTCATTGTTTTACATGATGCTATTAGACTTCTATATGAGGGGTTTTCATTTAAAATTTCGCTGCTCTACCTCTAATACCTTTGGAGATGGAATGTTGCACCTTTTTGTAAACAGGGCTAAAAGTCCTGATTTCCCGACTAAAATGTTTTCTTTCTCAAAACGGGGGGCGTGGTGGCGCAGCGGTCAAGCTGTAGGCCTCTCACCAAGGCGGACCGGGTTCGATTCCCGGTCACTGCATGTGAGATTTTCGATGTGAAATGCCATGTCCTGTGGTTCGGATTCCACGTAAAACGGAGGTCCCGTGGCTTATGATCGCGAGATTAACAGTCACGTTAAACTACAAGCTTCCTTCCTTTTTCTTTCTCAAAACCTGCTAGTCCTACAGCTATGAAATTTTTACTGCTGTCTTACTGCAACATAGCAACCATAACAAGTAGTTCCGTGAAGAATTAAAGCCTATTTTCAATTAAAATCTACTTATGTTAATTGCCACTATCAACATGCAAAATTTCAGTTTGTTTGCTGAAATAGATTCGTAGATATTGAGATCCATCTAAATATTTCGGATGGTCACCATGTTGGATTGTTACATCTATAGGCCATAGAGTCATGTACCATTAAAGGAAAATTATGGCATAGGTTCATTATTCAAACTTTCACTTCGATCGCATGATTACGACACAATAAAAAATTAAAATTCGCACAGCCACCATCTTGAGGTTATGTAAACAATTGAACTAAATACCAGTGCATTAAACGTGTATAAACATTTGCTGTACCAAGTTTCATTGCGTTTGGATTATTAAATCGCAAGAAAAGTCTATTTAAAACTTTCAACTTCCCCTGGCCGACATGTTCGTTTTGTAGTTAACCGGTTTTTGAAAGGCGCATATATGAAGTACCAGCAGTACCCTTTATCTCCGTACAAAATTTCAGGGTGATACCGGTAATAGTTTCAGAGATATAGAATGCCGGTGAAATATTTCGCACAGCCGCCATCTTGAGGTTATATAAACAATTGAACGAATTTAGATGCCGGTGCATTGCAATGTGTATAGACATATAATGTACCAAGTTTCATTCCGTTTGGTTGGTTAAATCGCGAGAAACGTCTATTTAAAAGTCGCAACTTCGCTTGGCCGCCATGTTGGTTTTGTAGTTACCAGATTTTCAAACGTCACATAGGTGAACTTCTAGTAGTTCCCTTTAACACCGTACAACATTCCAGGGTGATATCTGTAATATTTCGCACAGCCGCCATGTTGGATTGGTGAGGTACAATGAAATTTGAGGGCACGTTCGGGATTGGCCATAATGGTGCTATGATTTTACAGAGTTTCATTGAAATCGCTCCAGCCGTTTAGAATTTATTAGGGTGGACACACACTCGAATCACACACACACACGCACACGCAGACACGCGGACAAAAGGTGATCTCATAAGCCTATTTTTTTTTTCATAAAAAGAACATAAGCTAAAAATACAACTTGGGAAACAAAATTACTACTCATTTGGTCCCCTCTCAAACAAACTTTCTTCCCCGGTAATTTTGGCGGCAAAATTGGTCAATTTCATTCCGCTATAACTTCCGATTGGTTCGAGAAAGCGCCCACAGTGGATCTATCACAAACACTCATGGAGAAAACAACTGTGAAGTCAGTAGTAGATCGGTGCTGTACTTTCTGAGATAATCTACCTGCATAAAAATTAAAGTTTCTGGGAAATGACTGTCCAAGAAATGTCTACAAAGGTAGTTGAATATAGACTTGATAGATGTTTGCCAAAGTTGACAAACTTCAAAAGTCCATATTTGTAAATTAAAATTTTTCATCCAAAGTTCCTGTGACAGTTCAATATGTTGAGAAGCCATAACATGAAAGAGAAATTTAATTTTTTCGCCAAATCTTAAGTTAATCGAGACATCGCAAATAATGCGTTTCTGATTGTGAGCCCAAGTTTAGAGCCTCACTGTGTCACTGACTCCTCCCAAAAGATAGGCAAGCTGCGGAACACACACGACATGCAGGATGATGCAGGCATAGGGGACCATACAATAAATGAAAAAATGAAAATCCACAGCCTGTTTCCAGTCTCGGACCGGGTCAGGAATGGAATGAATGTAGCCCCCATCTAGCGGCGAGGATATGAACTGTGCCGGCTGCCGAGGCCTGACGCACTCCTCTGGGGCAATGATTAAATGAATGACAGATGAAATGAAATGATAGTGGAGAATGTTGCTGGAATGAAATTTTGACAGGGAAAACCGGAGTACCCGGAGAAAAACCTGTCTGCCTCCGTTTTGTCCAGCACAGATCTCACATGGAGTGACCGGGATTTGAACCACGGATCCAGCGGTGAGAGGCCGGCGTGCTGCCGCCTAAGCCACGGGACCATACAATAGAGCTCATCAAATGAGCCGTGTGGTCATAAGCGAAAACTTAAGCAAACCAAGGATTTTCAGTGAAATATTGAAATGTGTCTCATCTATCATGCCTCAGGGTCTGCTTCATCTGCTTGCCACGGTGGGTGAGTAGTCAACGTGTCAGTCTACTAACCCCCAAGCTTGCAGGTTCGCTCCTGGCCGTGGTAAGTGATTTTTGAAAGGCGGCAAAAATTACGACACCATGTCATACGATGTTGGCATGTCAAAGAACCCATTTGAATTCAGTAGGCCGTGGTCATAATGGCAAAATTAATCTAGGGATTTGCTGCCAACACAAAGTTCTGCATTTCCCTACTAGAAAGAGCTATTGTGTTCAAGGAGCTTAGATATCTAACCTCCTTGACTTTCATAGCGCTTCAAGGAACACCGAAATTCGACATGCAAGCTACCCTTTGGGTGTCAAATAACAGAGCTTGCACCTGGCATCCGAGGCCATACGATATTATTCTTCTACATCCTTCGTTACGGCAAACTAAGGACCACGTCATGTCAACTGTTCCTTCTGCATTTTAATGTTGGCCCAGTACTCCTTCATTCGCAATCGATGTTGCAACTTTCTCTCTGTCGTCGACGCCTTCCCTGATTTTTAGCTTCGGCTTAAGTTGAAAACTCCGATGTTTTTGAAGTTTTCCGTAAGTGGGCCACGCTCCTGGATATCTTCACGTGTTATCCAAGTCTCCAACAGATCTTTCTCTACTTCACTATACGATATTATTATTATTTCCGAACAATTGCTAGATAACATGGGAAGCTTGATTTAGTGAATGAGCTGGCTTCTTTTTCGGGTGAAACTCCTCGTGAAGTAACGGCTAACATTCTTAGCTTTCACCCCTGAAGTGAGGATTCGATTCCCACCTTAACCATCATGAAAGTGGATTTCCGTGGTTTCCCATTTCTATTCCAGGGAAACGCTGGCATGATTTGTAACTTAAGTCCACGGCCACCTCCATCCAATTCCTTGCCTCAATTACAAATCACACACTAATACAGACAACATAATTACACAGGTTATCATACATATTCTACAAGCACCCAACTACACGGGAATGAACTGACTGCGACATCCAAGCCCCTAAATGAAACAACAGCAACAACTATCTTAAGTATTCAACCCGGAGACTGGTTGGATCCTCAAAAAGTACCACCATAGGTCATGTGGGTAGATGCAGCACTATAATGAGGCATACTAAGCAAGGTTAGGAGTGAGGTAGTTTGCTATTACTTACCTCTCTGACCCTATGAGTACAACCTTCCACAGTATCCACACACACTTGACCACCTAGTGGTATAGCGGCTAGTATTCTTAGGTGTCACCCCGGAGGTCCGGGTTCGATTTCTAACTCTGCCAAGAAATTTAATTATGGTCTGAGGAGGACTGGAGCGGGTTACACTCTGCCTCGTGAGGTAAAGCTCAGAAGAGGTGGCTTCGATTCGCACCTTAGCCATTGCGGAAGTGATTTTCCGTAGTTTCCCAATTTTACTCCCGGCAAATACCAGGATGGTTCCTAACTTAAGGCCACGGACATCTCCTTCCCAATCCTCATCTGCATTACAAATACACACACTACTACCCTCGCCACATAAAGACAGGTTATCTGATAAATTCCACACACACACCAAAATACATACATGACCACGAAGTCGCAAGGCCCGTAAATAAATTAACAACAACGGGATTCAAACACTAAACTCCTGCTGTATTTTGACACTGACACCAATACGACCACGCTTCTACTGCAGCAAATTTTCAAAGTTTTAATGTAGAGATGCTGTTGCGACGGCTTCTGGAATAACCACGCGGATTGTTTTCTGAGTTCAATGATATGATCTAAAACAGTGTTATAGCGGCTTCGGTGGCGTAGTTGGTAGCATGCTGAGCTTATATGCCTAAGACCATGGGTTCAAACCTGGCCGAAGTCATCGGATATTTTTAAGAGTGTTAAAAATCCCTCAGTATGCCTTCCTTCGGAGGGGAAGTAAAACCGGCGGACTCATGTCATAGATTTATGGCTTGTAAAAGAACCTTCCACTTACTACAATTGTGTGAAGCTAAAGTTGTATGTTAGATTTGATGAACGCTCTATTAAGATCCAACGTTCGGGGCTAGGTGCCGGTTGTGGTGGCATGTAGTAGCCAAGTTCGCCACTAGGTGTCATTGATGGTAACATTTGGTAACAATAGTACGAACTACTTGAAATTGATCGTCTGCAGTCCTTACCTGAATTACAGATAACACACACTAATACAGCCATCACAATTAACACCGGTTATTAGACAGATTCTACACACACCCAAAGTTTACGGAGCTACATGACCGCGTTGTCGCAGCCTCTAAACTGAGGAACCAACCAACAGTGGTCTGGTCGAACCCTGGACAATTGTGCTCCCGGTTTCTTTCAACATTTTCACTGGTGGGTTAGTCACCCACCGCACCGGCTGAAAGGTCGTCGGTCAAGGCTGTGATTTTTCTTCTCTCCCACACGGCAAGTAGCATCCGGAGTAATTGTCTGGTGTGGTGACGAGGAAGTGGGTTGATCAGCGCCTTGTGATGACTCAAACTGCATAACGATGAAGTAACACACTCACCGTTAACATCGGTTACGGTTAGAACCCTGTGCGGATAAAAAAAAACATCCATCCCGCATCCGCAAAACTCTTCTCCGCATCCAACCCGCATCTGCACGACATTTATACTCATCCGCACATTTGTTATCCGAATCTACTGGCAATACAATAATATGTTTAATTATATAAAATATTTAAGCAACACATTTAGACATTTGAGGAGAAAATCCTTCCCTTAGGCTTTGTGTGTCATGTGCTATGTTTAACATGAATGTTATACCGCCCGAGTTGTAACCCTTTCCTGTTCGGAGTGTTAATTATGCTTAATGACATAATTTGAATGAGATTAGCGTAAATCATCATCTTACATTTGTCATGGATAAAACATAACGGAAAAAATATGATATGTAATAAACATCCGAGCCCTAATAATGATATTCAAGAAGTTCGAATTATAGCATATTCTAAAAACTATCCGCAAATTTACTCCAAACATTATCCGCAACGTATCCGCTATCCGCACAGCCATGCAAACTATATCCGTATGGCGAAAAATTTTGCGGATATCCCCGGGTTTATCTGCGGGATGCACTGACAGAGGTCAATCTGATAATAAAATCCCTCAGGATCTTTACATACCCACTCCAAGCTAATACTGGGATGCTATCTTAGTCCCTAATTATTACCTACACCAGACGTTCTCAACCTATTGGAACTGTGAACACTGACGCTCAAAAATATGTATAGTACAAAACCAACATGGCGGCCAAGCGAATTTAAAATATTTAAATGGCATCTTTCGCTCCTTAACCATCCAACCCCAGTGAAAATTGGTACGTTAAATGCTTAAATTACATTTAATTTACTGGCATCTGATTTAATTCCATTGTTTTCATAAGCTCAAAATGGCGGTTGTGTGAAATTTTAAAAATAAGATTTTATTTTTGTGTTCTAATCATGCAATCAAACTTAACATTTGTATAATGAACCTACGCAATAATCTTCATTTAATGGTACATACCTCTATGACCTACATATAAAACAAACCAATATGGCGTTCATCCAAACTGTTGACACGGTCCCCAATATCTACGAATTTATTGCAGCAATCAAACTCAAATTCTGTATGTTGACAGAGACTAATACCATAAGTTCACCTATGGGCCTAACAATAACCTGATGAACACAAATCCAACATGGCTGAGACATGAAATTTTAATATTTATATTGATTTTACTTGAGACTTAATTAATCGAGCGCAGTGAAAGTTAGCACGGTAAATCTTTATACAAGGCTTAATATACCGGCGTCTAATTTAATTCAATTTCTATGAGAACTTAAAAATGGCGCGTGTGCGAAATTTTTGAAATCACGTACCGTATACAGGTATACATATCATGTCCTAAACAAGCGATAGAAATATAGGTTGGTATAATGAGCCACAATTATAATATTCATCTGCTGGCATGTAATTCTATAGCATACTGTATATATAAAACAAACGAACATGGCGTCCATAAGATACATTTCACCGATTCTCAATATCTCCGAAACTATTTAAGCATCCAAACTGAAATTTGATATGGTGTTAGAGGACTGTTAACTACGGACAAATATGTGACTTTCTCTAATCCTGAAAAAACAAAACATCACGGCGGCGAAATGATTTTCAAATATTGCAAAACATTTCCCTGTTTAATTTAATATCTCGAGTGCAATGAAACTCGGCACAGTAAATCTTTATTCAGAGATCAGTATAGAGACATCTAATGATGTTCAAATGTTTCCAAAATTTAAGATTCAGTTCGAAATTTTAAAACCGTGTATTTATTTAATTTATCATATCTTATACAGGCGATTGAAAAGATGATTCGAATGATAACAGTCATTATCTATGATAATCTTTATCAAATGGCAGTAAATTCTGTAGCTTACTTTTCGTAAATCATAGAAGCCGTGCATTTGACTTTTCTAAAAATTAATTGCCAGTCATAGAAAGATGCCAACTCGCGGGAGGAGTCTTAATCACTGATATTGAAGGCTATATGTTTTAGCACATACCTTCTCATTGTAATAGTGTTGCTGATGTCATAGGTCATGAACCAACTGTATGTCGCATGGAAAATTGTTGTAATAGGCAGGAGAATTTTAACGGAAAAGACCAGTGGGATATTTAATTCTTCACGGAACTACTTGTTTATGTATGTGTTTCTTCTTCTTGCTGTCGTTTCGGCCATCTATGGACCACGCTATTTCAACTGCCCTTTTCCATGTCTTTGCGCCTGGCCTTAACGTTCACCCAGTATTCCCGCATTTGTTTCCTATGTTGATCCTTCCACGCCTCAGTCCATGTCTTGCCAGTTTTTAGTTTTGGCTTTACATGGACTCCATGAGTTCTTGGAGTTTCGACTTTAGTGGAACACGTTTCTGGATATCATCCTGGGTTATTCCCACTTCACAAAGGTCTTTTTCTACCTGGGTGAACCACACCGCCTTGTTAAGAAGAAAACTGAAGATCCTATTACTCATTCTTGTAGAACTCATACGAGCAATGTGGCCATAGAAAACTATCCGTGATCTTTTCTACGTGAGAGTAGAGTTCATGACTGTGTCGTCTTCTGAACTCACCATTTTCTTTGATTGGACCCAGGATTATTTTTTTATTTATTTATTTACTTAGTCGCCTCCGTATCGTGGCGGTCAGCATGGTTAGCTACCGCCCCGGAGGTCCTGGGTTCGATTCCCGGCTCTGCCACGAAATTTGAAAAGTGGTATGAGGACTGGAACGGGGTCTACTCAGCCTCGGGTGGTCCAAATGAGTAGAGGGGGTTCGATTCCCACCTCAGCCATCCTCGAAGTGGTTTTCCGTGGTTTCCCACTTCGTCTTCGGGCAAATGCCGGGATAGTCCCTACTGTGAGGCCACGGCCGCCTCCTTCCCTCTTCTTTGCCTATCCATTCAAATCTTCCCTTTCCTTCCAATCCCTCATGAGGCCCCTGTTCCCTTTGCAAGTGAGGCCGCATGGGCGAAGTGGTGACCACATCTCCCCAGTTGTATCCAATCTGACCAAGTATTCCGAGCTCTAGGACACTGTCTGGAAAGGCGGTAGTGATAAGTTCCCTCACTGAGTCCGTGGAAACCACCAACCTGGAGGGTAAAATTGACCCCCAAAAAATTACTTATTTATTTGAACCTAAATATAGGTTTAAAATATTTTAACTTTAAAATACTTTTTGCCTTAGATCTAAGCTGAAGAAGACTCCATCGAATGGTCGAAACATGTACTATAATAAATATATCTCTGATGAAATGTTTTGATAGGCGTAGTACTTTTTAAAGTTTTTTTTATTTATTTGGCTTCCAGTCGTAAACGTGCCGAGCTCACAAGGGAACATCGCTAACGAGAATATCCCCATCTCAATGAAACGTAGTACAAATATTAGTCAGAATACATCTATGGAGGTATCCCCTGTAACCTAATTTACTAGAGCCACCGCTAGAGAGAGAGCAAAAACTTGTACGCATCTGAAGAGTAAGGCAAGATTTGGAGCATGTACGTTCTCAGACCAATCGCACTAATACAGCAGGTTGTCAATGGTGAGAGGGCATATGGTATATGCTGGACAAAGTGGTTGCAATAGCAGTGCGATTATTCGGAGATATATTTAACAATTTAGTAAAACCCCGGTTACTACGTTCTTCAACGGACTGTGGTTTAAACGTGTAATAAGCGGCGCAGCGCTTAAGACGGGAAATGATTTGTGAGGGGAGAAAACAATTCGGAAACAATATTTCAGTAATGTACAATATTTTATTATTACTGTATTTTATTTTACCGGCTTATTATTATTTATTATCGTGTTGGAAGCCATTTTTCAGTGTTGCCTTAGTAATCGAAATTCAATGTTTTTCAGTCGGTCAACACTATTGTACCCAATTGTAATGGGTGGTTTCATTTAACCTGAATTATTCCTAAAAAAAAGGGCATAACTCGTCAAGTGTGGCGTATGAAGCAGTAAAGTAGGCCTAACTCAATTATTTACAAAGCTATGCTATTTTCTAGTATCAGAGTTGCCAACTCTCAAACCTGAAAATCCCAACTTCCCACTCAGAATGTCCCTTTCCACTAGAAAATATCCCACGTAAAAATGTATTTTGTTCAAAACAAATGTATAATGAATAAAAAAGGTGCTGTAGACTCTCGATAATGTGTTTGTAATTGCAGTACCATAATAATAATAATAATAATAATAATAATAATAATAATAATAATTATCATCATCATCATCATCATCATCATCATCATCATCATCATCATCATCATCATCATCATCATCATCATCATCATCATCATCATCATCATCATCATCATCATCATCATCATCATCATCATCATCATCATCATCATCATCATCATCATCATCATCATCATCATCATCATCATCATCATCATCATCATCATCATCATCATCATCAAATTCCAGCTCCAGTCGCCCGGGTGCTGTTAACGAGGCCTCACCACCTTTTCCTATCTAAATGTCCCACAATTTGGGACAAATCCCACGGGTTGGCATCACTGCCTAGTATACGGACATTATAATAATATTACATAGGTTTTCACAACACGTTAGCTCTACAAAATGTATTAGATACTCTTATTTGCTACTACGTGACATGTATTCCACCATAAGGCATATTTGATCTAACTTTAAGTATATAAGAAGGTGCATCAGTTGAGTTTTTTCAGCGAATCACTTTCTTTCTTCGTACAAGAAAATACTACTGACGAGAGTGTTTTCTTTCTGTTATAAGTTCCAAACAAAACGAGCTGGCAAAGCCTTAATGTTGTCCTATCTAGTGAGCAAATTGAGGACTTGGCCCTACTTACTTCGGCAACTTGAGTGGTGTAAGAATTAACAAGAAAAGCGCTCATTTTTCAATTATTTTCTTCTGAAAGGGATAGAAACGTTTTGAAAAAACTCATCTTAAACTGCTTCCTCGATACTTAATCTTAGGTAAAGTATTCATTGTGATAATATAAGCAACAAACACTTACTGTTAGCAGAATTTATTGTAGAACCTTCTCTTCTCTATGTCAAAAGTTGTGTAGCCTATTTGATGCTGTTAACATTTTCCTCCTTCAGGTAGATTTCTTGAGTAAGCTACCTATTGCAATGGGAACCATTTGACATACCTTCGCGTTTCACATCCCTCAGATCCCAAAACCACTGTCAGTTCAAAAGTTTATTTTTATTTTTCCGAAATCGGCACTTGCCTTACATCTAAGGTGACCATGGAGGTCCAAGATTATATAACAAGGATCAAAATTACAGCGATACAGAACATAGATATTTAATACGGTTGGGAAAATTCACATGTTGTTATGTGGGTGGTTATTCAGTTGGTAAATGACCTACATTCTACTCGCAATGAGACTCCTCCTTCAGCGTTGACGATAGCCATAGATCAGTTTTGCTGTTAAAGTGCCCGATAGGTAACTTTCTTCACGTCGCTTTGGACTGCTTTAAATATGCATATCTGTGTCACTGTGTGCCCGTTTTGTTAATGATAGTTCGGTACATAAGGAGTTTCTACGATTTCTTCCTGTCAATGATGCAGATAAAATCATCAAGATAGGCAGATTTTAATAATAGCCTAATAATAATAATAATAATAATAATAATATCGTATGGCCTCAGGTGCAGGGGACAAGCTTTGTAATTTGACACCCAGAGGGTAGCTTGCATGTCGAATTTCGTTGTTCCTTGAATCACTATGAAAGTCAAGGAGGTTAGATATCTAATCTCCTTGAACACCATAGCGCTTTCTTGTAGAGAAATGAGGAACTTTGCGTTGGCGGAAACTTCCGAGATTAATTTTGCCATTTTGAACACGTTCTACTGAATTCGAATGGGTTCTTTGACATGCCAATATCGTATGACATGCGTATCGTATTTTTGCCGCCTTTCAAAAATCACTTACCACGGCCAGGAGCGAACCTGCATTCTTGGGGTTAGTAGACCGACACGCTATCCACTCACCCACCGTGGCAAGCTAATAATAATAATAATAATAATAGTGTTATTGGTTTTACGTCCCTTTTAACTACTGCAGCTTTTAGAGACGCCAGGGTGACAGAATTTTGACCCGAAAGGGATCTTTAACGTGCCAGTAAATCTACTGACACGGCTCCCTCGCAGTTGCGCACCCTCAAATGCCAGCTGACCTCACCAGGATTAGATCCCACTATCTTGAGTTCAGAAGGTGAGAACGTTACCGCTGAGTCACGCAGTCAGTCAAGCATATTTCAAGAGTCAATGGTAGCCTAATGGCAGTGAGAATGTGGAGAGCAAAACATCATATTTCTCACACATAATATCAATGTTATAAACAGGCACGTATGGACCACTGTATCATTTCAGTTTTAATATTTAGTTAGTTTTACATACTAAAAAAGAAGTTCCGTGACGAACTAAAGAGCCTAATTTTCTTAAAATTTAAGATTCATGCCAATGATTAATCTATATGGATCTATGTAGAATAATGACGAAATTAAGTTGATAATATCGAAATTTCTAATTAGTTCGAAATACTGTATACCTGGCATAATGTAGCCTAATAGAGAACTACAGTTGGCAGCCCTGGTGACTAAATATAATCTTAGTTCCATCTCTTAAGGTACAGACTACAAAATTTGGTTGAAGTCCAATGGATAGCATGGACGTTACATGCAGTTAAACATTGGATCTAACAGCGCGCGTAAAATCATGTTGGCAGCAATGACATACCTGTATTGGTCAGAAATAATCTGAAATAATATGATCTATTGTTGTGTCAATTTTGAATGAAATCCATTAGTTAGTATAGAAGTTACATGCATTTTAAAATTGGACCTATCAGCAGGCATAGAATCATGTTGGCAGCACGGTCGTAGGCCTATATTAGTTATTCCAAATTAATCTAGAATGCCAGTTACTATACGTGTGCAAAGTTTAGAGCTGTTGGCTTGCATTCTTTCGGATATATTTATATTAGGGTAACAAAAATAGAGACAGCATTTATTAACAGTTGACAGCCCTGGTTACTCTTAAGACTCGGCATAGTCATATCTGTTATGGTACACATAGCACACACGAAATTTGGTTGAAATCCAAATGATAGTATAGAAGTTACATGTATTTAAGTTGGACTTCTCAGCAGGCTTAGAATCATGTTGGTAGCACTGACGTATATAAGTTACTCCAAATTAATGTAGAATGTCAGGTACTATACGTGTGCATAGTTTAAAGCTGTCGGCTTGCATACTTTCTGATATATGGGTATTTGGATACAAAATATTGAGACCATTTATTACCAGTTGGCAGCCTTTTTGGCTCTTAAGAATACGCTCAGTCATATCTGTTTATGTACATATAGCACATACGAAATTTGGTTGAAATCCAATTGATAGTGTAGAAGTTATGTGCATTTCAAATTAGGACCTATCAGCAGGCTTATAATTATTTTGACAACACTGCCATGTATGGCCTCCTGGAAATTAAACTGCAATATTATTATCTATACGTGTGCCAATTTTTAAATAGCTCCCATTCATACCTTCCAAGATATCCAACATGGAGCTCAAATTTCAATTGCGATTTTTCAGCAGTGGGTAGCACTAACATCATTTTCAAATATGGCCGTGAGATATTCAGGTATAGATCTTTACTCCTAACAATTTTTGTTTCGATTGCTGCAGCCGTTTAGGAGTTGAAAGGGGGGCGGGACACACACGCAGCCAGACAGAGACTCAGACAGACAGACAGAAGGACACACATTTGCCCGATCTCATAAGTCTACTTTTTCCTCATTTTTGCAAAACGTGAAAAGTAGGCTAAAAATATGTTTATTGTGCTGGAAAATATAATTAAAATAGCTTTTAAGAAACGAGAATGTTTATTTAATTATTGCTTTTAGGAATAACAATTGAAATATCATTTTATACCCAATAGCTGTTTGTTTCCTCAGTGCTATGTTTATTCATTCGCATGTCAAAGAAATATATAGAAGCCGCAATTTTGATAATGAATTAGAGGGCAATAGGCTTGAGATGACTATATGTGTGGGTCTGTGTTATTCTAAATGCAAATTCAAAATCCTACGATTATATAGGCCTATTTTTTTTTGAGAACATCAAAATTAAATGTTTTTTGATCACGATAGCATCAACGCCAGGTAAAGGGCCCAAAATATAATTATTTCTTAAAATCAGTTAACAACTGATACGTGTTGCTCATTACTAGTAGTCTACAATGATTGGTATTATTTGGTCTGAAATCACAACGCAGCGATTCTGCTCTAGTTGTATTTATTTTTTCTCGGAAAGCTCCAGTGAGGGAAAAAATAGCTAATAAACAGTCAATTTTCCCCTTCCCTACATCTCCATGTGGTACTTTTCAAGGCAATTGCTAGGATGACGTCCACGTTTCTTAGTGCAGTGTTGCAAAAATATACTGCTTTCGCCTGCACAATCTTTAAAATTTCCTCGGGGTTAGAATATATGAATAATTCACCATTACTGCTGTCACTTTCTTGCAAAAATCTAGTTATTTCAGACGAACTAGCACTAGCCTGTCTGGGTGCCACCATTTTCACAGCCGACTAACGTAAACAACTCGTTCTTTATTTAACTGCAAAACTCGCTAAACAAAATTGAATTGCATCATCAAGGCTGTGAAGATTCGAGAAGCTTTGTATAATAACCACAGATGGCAGCAGCACACACAATACCTTCACGGGTGTGAATAGTTACCGAGGAAACAGCCGCCGGTTGTATCCCGACATACGACCAGAACAGAAAACTACCATGTCAGGAAATGCCCGACAGTCATCCACAAAAGGTTAATGTACGGTACACAACTACCGTACTGTATGAGTGAACACCCCTCAGAAAGAAATCCTGCATACGCCACTGGATGGGTGTTGTGTGGATTTTGATAATACACGAGAGGAATTTTGAGTCTGGAATATGTTATTTTCCTCTTGGTTGTTAAAGTGGCGTTATAAAGACCTTATGCTAAACACGAACATAAAAAAGAGCATTACAATAGCGGTACATTTCATTTTAAAACTCGCTGATAGTCTTTAAAGAGGATGAGCCCACATATAATGTTATCCATGGAGGGTAGATCTCCCTGTTCAAGTACACATATAATCTTGACTTTCACAACACTGCCCACGACTCATAGTTCACACAGTTAATCAGAAAATAAGGATCTCCTGCCTGTCGTCTGTGGGAGATTTTTAGCCTACTTTTCATATTTTGCAAAAATTAGGAAAAAGTGGACTTATGATATCGGGCAAATGTGTGTCTGTCTGTCTGTCTGTCTGTATGTCTGTCCTTCTGTCTGTCTGTCTGTCTGTCTGGCTGGCTGGGTGTGTGTGTGCCCCCCCCCCCCCTATCAACTCCTAAACGGCTGCAGCAATCGAAACAAAATTTGGTAGGAGTAAAGATCTGTACCTGACTATCTCACGGCCATATTTGAAAATTATGTCAGTGCTACCAACTGCTGAAAAATCGCAATTGAAATGTGAGCTCCATGTTGAATATCTTGGAAAGTATGAATGGGAGCTATTTCAAAATTGGCACACGTATACATAATAATATTGCAGTTTAATTTCCAGGAGGCCATACATGGCAGTGTTGCCAACATGATTATAAACATGTTGATAGGTCCAAATTTTAAATGCATATGACTATGCCGATTCTTAAGACTAACCAGGGCTGCCAACTGTTAATAAATACTGCCTCTCTTTTTGTTACCCTAATATCAATATATCAGAAAGTATGCAAGCCAATAGCTCTAAACTTTGCACACGTATAGATTAATTTGGAGTAACTAATATACTTCAGTGCTGCCAACATGATTCTAAGCCTGCTGATAGGTCCAATTTTAAAATGCATGTAACTTTTATACTAACTAATGGATTTCATTCAAAATTGACACAACAATAGATCATATTATTTCAGATTATTTCTGACCAATACATGTAGGTCTATATCATTGTTGTCAATATGATTTTACGCGCGCTGTTAGATCCAATGTTTAACTACATGTAATGTCCATGCTATTCATTGGACTTCAACCAAATTTTGTATTCTGTACCTTAAGAGATGGTACTGAACCCTTTATCCTCTGTTGGATAAATGATTCTATGTTTTATTTCTTCAATTAATAAATATTTCCACCAGCATCATGAAAGTAGCCAGACGGAGATGAGGAAATTTCAAGCATTTGTTGGAGACAGCGGGTTCATACCTGAAGCTGATTGACAAGAGGCTAAATACTTTAGCTGTGAAAGGAAATAGCCTAGCGATGTGTCAGAAGGACAGGTGTTGGCCGCCTCAAAAATAGAAGCGACGCGCAGTGAGACATGGTTCTGGTATGTTCATTGTGATGTTCGCGCCTATAAGAAATATGATGCAGTAACGTGAGTGGCTGATGAAGAAAATAGACACTCCTACGACGCCAAGATCTGCTAAAAACCGCCAAATTACAGAAAATGTGGGAACCAATGAGAGAAGAATGCCTATTTAGCGCGGCAGGTCTAGCGTGGGCACGCTCGGCTAGCATTCACGCGGGAGATCGCCTAGACAAAATCTCTACGATCGATTCTAGGATTAATGGGCATATTCTTGACCTGCGCTATTTTTCGAGTTCAGTGATATTTATTTCATTCCTGTACCATCATTATTTCGAGAAATTTTTGTATAAATCCCCCCCCATCAAGACCTAGGGCCAGTTCATTTATAAGTGGTGTGAAGAGCCAAGACTTTGCTTATTATTCTGTGCGTCTACGGACGTAAGATTATTACTCTGTGCGTCTACGGACGTAGGCTGTTATTTTGTGTGTCAGTGGACACAGGCTTTTATACTTTGTGCGTCTAAGGACGTTGACAGTTATACTTTGCGTGTCATGAAGGACACAGAAATTATTATTAAAAGTGTTAAATTCAGTGTTAGATAGTCACAGTACTATATTTGTAGGGGCAGTATCTTCGATAATTCGCCAATAGACTGCTTTGGGAAAGAAGTACCCGAACGGCGAATTTAGTAGTCAGACATCAAGTGTATAATAATTTTAATTTTTGAATCAGCACGAGAGATGACATCATTGACCATGGAGGAAGCCTGGAAATATCAAGACTCCGTCAAGATGGTTGAGATGAGATAAGAAGAATCCAGTTGGGAAATGGCTGCAGATGTTCTTTGACGGGTGACTGGCTGAGGATGAGTACCGAATAATATTTATTATTATCTGATAAATTAACATTGTGGTGTTTGAAGCCATATTTTCAGTGTTGCCTTAGTAAACAAGAGTTTAGTGCTTTTCAGTCGGTCAACACGAATGTACCCAAAAGAGATGGGTTATGCCCTAATCCTGAAATAAATTACATGAGATTAATAAACCACTAGGATGACCAGTTTCGATCGTCAAGCGATCATCATCAGATCCAATACACTTAGGCTATAAAATACATGTTTGAAATACAGGTGAAAATATTTACAATATGTACAATTATTTAGTTGCAGTATTGGTACTGCAACTGTCAGTGTATGCTAAATGCAGTATATATGTTAGGTGAAATGCTAAATGGTGATAGCTATCCGGAGATTGTACTTTAGAGAGATTATATGGTTGTAAACTATGGTTAAACTATAAAAATTTTAGGCTAACTACTTATCTGATTGTCTTCCGTACTACAGCTATTCGCAGTTTTCGTGCTCACTTGAACTCGCTGTGCGGTCAACTGCGGTGGTTATCTTAACGACTGGTTTTTCCCTGCCTTCCCCCCCTGTCCCTACGTGCTGTGGGGAGTGATCGCGATGTGTTTATGTGAGGTGTTGCCAACCTAGATAAGATGTATGTTATTGAATGAGGTGGATCTACAACTATTAAAGACCGTGGATTAGTCCTCGCCACGCGTGGAGCATAACCCATTCGAACTAAGCGTTGACGGTCTTATGAGGACGTCCCGGCACCTTTAATACTGCCTCTAATATGGGCCTTGGTTTATTGCAGAAGAAAAGTACATCGTACACCTGATCCAGATAACATTTACCTATTAAAAACCCCCTAATTTCCCCCCTTTTTTATCTAGCTTGGCTGTGTCGCTAAATTGTGTTTTGTTTCCGACAGGGTGTGTTTTTTAGTAGCGTGAAGAGGGGTGAGCTCTCCATGAACGTGTGTTCATTTAGATTGTTGGGATTGTTTCGTTTGGCTAGGTGTATTTCGATTGCTTCCTTTATGTCAAGAGCTCTGCCTTTCGATTCGTGATGGATTATTTTAAGGTCCGACTCTATGTTGGTAAAGCTATGCCCTGCGTCACACATATGTTCGCACACGGCTGAATGTGTTCCGTATCTTATCGCATTTCTATGTTCATTATAACGTGTGTCTACTCGCCTTCCACTCTGCCCGATGTAATTAGCTTGACAATCGGTGTCTTGGCACGTTATAGAATATACCCCTGACCTTGAATACGGGTCACGTTTATTTAGATTACTATTTAGGAGGTGCCTAGCGGTTGTGTTTTTCGTCGTGAAAGCTATCTTTATGCCTTGCTTTTTGAATAGGTTAGTGATTTTATATGTATTCGCATTCACATAGTTGAAACGCGCAAATTTTTTCTCATTACTGTCCGGTTTGGGAATCGTTTTATCTTTATTTTTATGTTTGGCTATAATTTGATTTATTTTGCTTGGCGAGAAGTTGTTTTCCTTTGCTATTTGCATAATAGTTCTTATTTCCTTATTATAGTTGTCTTTTGACATGGGTATGTTTAAAGCCCTGTGCACCATTGAATTGAAACCCGCTAGTTTGTGCGTACTGGGGTGATTAGACTGATTGTCGATTGCATGCGAGGTTTGTGTTGCTTTCCGGAATATGGAATATGAAAGGTCGTTGTCTTTACGTTCAATAGTTATATCGAGATAATTTATTTTCCGGTCTATTTCGGATTCCTTAGTGAATTTGATAGAATGGTGAAGGCTATTAATGGATTGGAGAATTGTTTCTTCGCTTGTTAGTTCAGTATCGTAGATGCAAATTACATCATCTACGTATCTTTTCCATATTACTATTCCCTTTGTTGAAGTATTTTCTAAGAACGCATTTTCTAGTGCATTGATGAAGATGTCAGCGATTAACCCACTTAGTGGCGATCCCATTGCTAGGCCTTCTCTCTGTGTGTATATTTTATTGTCGAATTGAAACACGTTTTGGGTGAGAACGACCCTCAGTAATCTCACAATCTCTTCAATTTCTTTTACCGAATTGTTGGATTTTAAGTTGTTTTCGATAGTGTTGATTGCTTCAATAATCGGAATATTGGTGTACATGTTAGTTACGTCGAAGGATACTAGCCTGAAGCTAGGTTTCATTTGTAGGGTGTTCAATGCTGTTACTAGTTCTGTTGTGTTCTTTACAGAGTTGTTTTTGTCGTTGGAAAGACGGCATTTTAAGATTTTTAGTAACTCTTTGCTGATTTTGTAATTAGGGGCAGTAGGGGGGTAGTGCCGATTCCAACCAGTGTCATGGCCGCCGCGTGAGTCCAAGCCAATATCTCGCAAACCGATGGTCGGATTTTAATAAACGAGGTGTCGTTGGACTCGGGTTGACGCCCTCTTTTCAATGGACCATTCCTTTCAACCCCTAAATAAAACCTACCCCTACTAGGGGGTGAAATTGTAATTTTTAGTGAAAGTCTCTTTTCAAATACGACATGTATAAGGTGCGCTGCTAAAATGAACTTAAATGTTGTTGCTCATATCGCGCATGCGTTTTACGAGATGCCGCTATGGATGAACATTTTTGTTTTTGTTTTTTACGCATGCGCACTTGGGATTTTTGTAAGAGGGCGAGCTCTTTGAAAAAAATGATTGATAAGAAGAGGTTTTGGTGGTGAGGAGAGAGCCAGATAGTCGCCTACTTTCCTACGAAGTTTCCCGATATCTCTCAAACGCAAGGTCGGATTTGGACGTGTGACGTGTCAAATCGCTTGTCTCGAAGCCCTATACATGTTATTAATAGGTTAGCGTTTTGAGAATGAGGGAAACAGGCTTTTTTGGGGTAAAACCGTGATTTTAGACTTTTTCTGATATTTCACGAATGCATGGTCGGATTTGGTCCTATGACGTGTCAAATGGCTTGTCTCGAAACCCTCTTTATTTTGGTAATAGGTTAAAGTTTCTGGAAATGAGGGAAACAGAATTTTTTTGTTGTAAAACCGTGATTTTAGTCTTTCTGTTATATCTCACAAACCAATAACGCCAGAGACGTATACGAGGGGTCGTAGGACTCGGGGTGACGCCCCTTTCCTCTCTCCTTTCGAATATAGTATTTATGTTTAAAAAATGTGAAAGGGCCTAACGACACTTATGTTGAAAACATTTCAGTTTTTAAAACTTTTTCTTTTAATTTGTCTAAAATGTTCATGAAGAGTGGTTGCAGATAGAGACGATACCACTGGACACGTGTTTCAACGAAGCTATTACTGGCCACGGTGGTGATATACCAATACAGTATTCGCTATTTTGATGAGACCGCGGGTCGAGGGTTCGTTTTCTGATTTTTCCTATGATGGAATTCCTAATTCCTAAACCCCCTGAAGGGGGTCTTTAACGTGTAAACGATTATGAGTGACATGGCAAATGATAATTCCTTGATCCGATGAAGTTGGCTTTAGATAGAACAAACAGAACTTGGTTATATGGTGCTTGAAATGAGTATAGAAAACAAACTTGCTGGGGCAGACTGACAGGATGTGAATGTTATTTGATCTTATTGGAATGCATTGACTTGACAGGACAATGAAAAAAAAAGCACAGAGATGCTGAGGACACTTGAAGGTCAAACGATATGGCAACCATGGTGGGAGGGGGAAGCTAGGATGATGTCGCCGATCATGTTCAATGTTCAATGGATGAATTTATATTTTGCGAAGCATTGTTTGGAGAGGGTCATGGGACGACTTGTTTTAAGGGTATTTATTTTTTCGATCTTTCTTATGATGGTCTCATTGATTGAAATCATTCAAAACTGCTAGGGCATGGCCTTGAGATTTTATAAACTGATAATGGGATTTTGACATACAAGATCCACTCAGAACTTGACATGATGTCATTCTTTTATGGCTTATGAATTTCCCCAAAAAAAGACCCATAACAACAAGATCATGGACTTTTGCTTTTCATAATATATTGCAAACCCATAATGTAAGATGTTTACTGTGGATGACGAAATCTAGCTAGGTAAAGAAAGAATTATTGTAGGATATATGTATGGTGACTGACACGTCTTTGACCATTGGAACTTGTTTTCAGATCTGACTGTAGTACATAGGGAGTATAGGTTGTAGGCATGGATTGACAAACGATGCACACAAAATTCAATTTATCGATTCGAGAATTAAGAGTAGACTATCATTAATTAATTGGTTAAAGAGTGTAGCTAAAAATAAAAAATGGTGACTACATTAAACTAAACTGAACCAAGTCGAATCAAACCCAACTGAACCAAACCAAGCCTAAAGCAAACCAAACCTAATCAAGAACAAGCCAAGGGCTTAAGTGTAAAACTTGTGGGGGAATGCAGTCATTGGCAATGTCCAAAGGAAGGGATAACGCTCTACCTTTAGAGGGTGAGGTAAAGCTAGCGCATGGTGCTAATGCATATTCCCAAGTACATGAACCACACACACACACAACTATCCTATGCTGTTTTTATGAGTTGACTGTTAAAACTTACTCAGTGGTTACTGAGCAAGATGGTCGCTACACACAACAAGCTTTAAATACTTGAGGCTAATAATCTATACACACACACGCACTCGCTTGTTCTAAACTAAACTGTCTCGCTGGCAGTGCTCACACAGTAGGCAAATGACAGAAATGCTTGGCTAACCGAAATACAATCATTTTCGGTTGTCTAATGATACCAGCTAGCCATTACATGCTATAGTGGTGAGCACATATGCCTCTTGCACTGGAGATCGTAACTCGATTTCTAGCTCTAAGGCCTAGAACGAATCAAACTAAGAAAGAATGGTATGGTGACGCAGTAGTTAAACTGTTAGCCTTTCAATAAGGTAGACTAGGGTTTGATTTTGGGTTAATATACATGTCATAAACAAACAAACAAAAAAAGCGGAGATAATGTTTAAAACTGATTACACTTGTCTCTTTTCAAATTATTACTTAGATTACAAATACAAAGGTGGACTGGGTTTGATATACAGTTAATGCTGCCTATCGCATACTAGCCTGTAAGAAAACCAAACAAGCAAAAGGCGTAGGTAGAGCAGTGGTAAAATCGCTATGTGTAGAGAACTACCTAACGGTTTTATGAACTGGCAATGGTATGTCGCATAAACAGTGCAGGATACAATCCAGCAACCATAATTTGTATCTTGTGGAGCAGAGAAAACATATATATAGAGAAAGATATAGAAAGCTAGTGTATGTATGGGTAGCATTGATAATTTGACCAGAGAAAATACGATGAGGTAGGGTGGGGAGAGGGAGAATTAACACTTATATATGAATGAATGGTAAATAGTATTTTAGTTTTTTTTCCCCAATAGTTTTGTTTTTTAAATGCAGTGGTAGATAGTCGTTATTTTGTAAAACATTCTTACTTGCAGTAGTAATAAGACTCTATGGTTTCGCTAACACATAGATAGACTGTATTATTGCCATGGTCAAGCACTCACATTAAGATCATTTACAAAATCATAAAATGAAAAATAAAAAATCTTGTTTTGGAAATATCGTTTTTCAACATACACAAAATAAATATATAAAAAATTTGTAAACAGCAAAATGGAAAATCCATGGTCAAGCACTCACATTAAGATCATTTACAAAATCATAAAATGAAAAATAAAAATCTTGTTTTGGAAATATCGATTTTTTTCAACATACACAAAATAAATATATAAAAAATTTGTAAACAGCAAAATGGAAAATCCATGTTTCCATATAGACAAAATTTAAAAACCTTAAACGGACATTTAAGAAAATATATATAAATGGGAAATTGACAAATGTGTAAATATGAAAATGGAAAAATCCATGTTTCCATATCATGAAATTGAAAAACATCAAACTGTCATTTTAAAAAATGCAAATGGAAAATTGACAAATTGCAATGTGTGAAATGTGAAATTGAACAAATGGCTATCATTATTTAAAAAAAAAAAAGAACATGGTGCTCTATGGTTGAGGTGTGAATCAAACCCTTTCTACTTATTTGGACCACCCGAGACTGAGTAGACTAGTTTAAGTTGTCATACCACTTTTAAAAGTTTGTGTTAAATCTAGGAATTGAACCCAAGAGCTTGTAGGGGAGATCAAAGGTTATAATATGTTAAACAGATAGCCTTGAATGAAGGGTGTGGTAGCTATATAGAGATGAGACGTTTCGCTCGGGGCAGGGAGGCATGGAGATCTGCATCAAACCAGTCAAAGGACTAAAGACTCAAACAACAACATGTACGTTCACCAAAATAATGTTGTGTAACGGTAAATGTTAGTCAACGAACAGTAATGCATTACTAAAACCCATGACACGATACCTAAGAGCTTTTCTAAAATGATTTTAAAATGCCTTTAACCCTATATTGAACACCCAGTTCACAAAACTCATAACTGCAATGTTATGGTAAAACAAAACAAAATCTATATTTCAAAACAAACAAGTGGTTTAGTCAATGTATACTGGAAAAAGTTTTGTAAACACTCAAGTCCTCAAGACCAATTAAATTAGTAACTGTCAGGTTGGCCGAGTGGTTAAGGTGTTTGACTTAAGATCAAATTTCTGTATAAGGAAGCAAGGGTTCGAATCCCTTACCTGACATAACTATTGCCTTAACATGGCTTGGCCACACTGTATTATTATGATACTCAGTACACAAACCATAGATATAGTGTATTGTTTAAGGCCACTCTCTTTCTGAACATAGTCAGAGACTGTTGATGGTTAACAATTGTATTAATAGTGGGACATGGGGATAGCAATTAAGAAAAAACAGCCAATACCCATACAATATTTTTATTCATTTTAGTTTTTTTTTACAATAGTTACACACTGAATACAACTTTTTATCTCTTTACCATTGTTTGATATAGATTTTAAACACAACGCTTGTTGTAGATCCTTTTACAACTTTCTCTAGGTACTCTTGTTCTTAAAAACTGGGGAAGCCGCAATGGCTTTATAGACATTAAACCCTCATTCTCTTCTCTTTCATCATTATCATCATCATTATTATAAATATTATCTTTATAATTATTATAGTCATTGTCACCATCATTATCATCATCATCATCATCCTCAACATCACTAGAACTATCCAATTCCATTTTTTCCTTTTCAAAAGGGATCTCTTGAAGAGTCTGTGTTGCTTTTGATAGTGTTACGGGTTTATTGAACGTTGACAACTGTCCTAACATGACTTTTTGAGGAGATAAATGTTTTTTCATAAGGAAGTCACTATGTTGAGTAACACTATGTTTTTGTCGGACTTGCTTTTTCTTGTTCTTTTGATCATGTTTTGTTAACACTAACGGTGTTTCATTTGGTATACCACATTGATGAGTACCCACACTTAAGACCTCACCATGTTTACTTTTTAGATGACCTAGACATTTTGTTGTTCTTTGTTTTGAGCACTGCCAAAATATGATGCCATTCGCATTTTCTCGCTTATAGTTATAAGAGTACCCATGATACAGGGCACGTGGTTTACCTTTATTGGTTATAGTATATTCCATAGTAGTCACTGACTTGTATAGTCGATCCGCCTACTACAAAGGTCTGAACACTTGTGGTGAAAGAATGATGTTGTGTTGACGTTTTATGTAGGATAATGTTGGTGGCATATGTGGGTGGCTTATGTTGATGACATGTGTTGTTGGCTGATTTTGGTGGCTTATGTTGATGGTTTATGGTGGTGGCTTATGTTGATGGCTTATGTTGGTGGCTTATGTTGATGACATATGTTGGTGACTTATGTTGATAGCTTATGTTGGTGGCTAATGTTGATGACATATGTTGTTGGCTTATGGTGGTGGCTTATGTTGATGGTATATGTTGCTGGCCTATGTTGATGGTTTATGTTAATGGCTTAGGTTAATATCTTAGGTTGATGGCATAAGTTGATGGCTTATGTTGGTGGCTTATGGTGGTGGCTTATGCTGGTGGCTTATGCTAGTGGCTTATGGTGGTGGTTTATGGTGGTGGCTTATGTTGATGACATATGTTGGTGGCTTAAGTTGGTGGCTTATGGTGGTGGCTTATGGTGGTGGGTTATGGTGGTGGATTATGGTGGCTTATAGTGGTGGCTTATGGTGGTGGTTTATGGTGGTGGCTTATGTTGATGACATATGTTGGTGGCTTATGGTGGCTTATGGTGGTGATTTATAGTGGTGGCCTATGTTGGTGGCTTATTTTTGGTGGTTTACGTTAATACCTTATTTGTAATGGCTTATTTGACAAGTTATTGTTGTCAATGTATTTAGAGGATTTTTCTCTTGGTTTTGGAAAGTATCTCAACTCTTTTTTATGGTAGCATAATGCTTACCGCCATGTTTGTAAGCAACAACAACACACTAAAATTCCAAGAATCCAAAGTACTCTAAGGTTAATGATTGTCTCTCAACTCCATTCAACGTCTAGTCAAAAAACATTATATATTTTTCACATTTTACAAAAAAGGTAAATTGGGAAAGTAAGCTATATGTTTAAACTAAAAATCATATCAAATCATATGCTAACTCCAACACCTACGTCTACCCCAATCTCAGTCAAAAAAATATAATATTCTTCAAATTTTTCCAAAACAGTATTTGGAAAGTAGGCCATATTTTGAAAACTAATCATCCTATAAAGTCATATATATATATACTGAAACCAATGGCTTTTATATCCTTAATCTTAAGAACAAAATATGGAATTTTTGACATTTTTTCCAAAAATGTTCATTTTAAAACGGGGCTATATTTTGGAAACTAGGAATTTTACAAGAAAGTTTGTTTAACGTAAATGGCAGGTATTTACCCCCACTACCCGCAAACCAAGTCCCAGGTCTCTGGGGAAAAATCCAAAAAAAGTTCAATTTGGAAAGTAGGCAATATTTTGAAAACTAATCATCCTAAAAAGTCATATATAGACTCAAACCAATGGCTTTTATGTCCTTAATTGGTAGAACAAAACTTAACATTTTTTCAGTTTTTCCAAAAAAGTCCAATTTTCAAAAATTGTCTATATTTTGGGAACTAAGAATTTTACAAAAAAGTTTGTTTAACGAAAATGAAAGATCTTTACCCCCTCTACCCAAAACATAAATTTCAGGTCCCTAGGACAAAAACTGTGCAGTATATATATATTTTTTTTTTGGGGAGGGGGTCTATATTCACTTTACCTCCCCACTTCACAAGATGGCGGCCATAGCTTAACTTAACCTAGCCTAACCTAACCTGACCTACGAGGTGTGATCAAAAAGTTCCAAAAATGTGGCTGCAACTTAACCAAACCTAGCCTAGCCTAACCTAACCTCCCTGTTGACTAGCCCCCTTTGGACGGGTCCTTTTTGAAGGGAGTCATTTTTTTTACGTGTCCCGGAGGACGGGTCCTTGTTGACGGGTCCCAGTGGCGGGTCCCCTTTGACATAATTTGGATAAAATGCAAGGCCAGTCCATAGGGATCAGTCCAAAGGACCCGCCACAGGGACCCGTCAACAAGGACCCGTCCTCCGGGACACGTAAAAAAAATGACTCCCTTCAAAAAGGACCCGTCCAAAGGGGGCTAGTCAACAGGGAGGTTAGGTTAGGCTAGGCTAGGTTTGGTTAAGTTGCAGCCACATTTTTGGAACTTTTTGATCACACCTCGTAGGTCAGGTTAGGTTAGGCTAGGTTAAGTTAAGCTATGGCCGCCATCTTGTGAAGTGGGGAGGTAAAGTGAATATAGACCCCCTCCCCAAAAAAAAAATATATATATACTGCACAGTTTTTGTCCTAGGGACCTGAAATTTATGTTTTGGGTAGAGGGGGTAAAGATCTTTCATTTTCGTTAAACAAACTTTTTTGTAAAATTCTTAGTTCCCAAAATATAGACAATTTTTGAAAATTGGACTTTTTTGGAAAAACTGAAAAAATGTTAAGTTTTGTTCTACCAATTAAGGACATAAAAGCCATTGGTTTGAGTCTATATATGACTTTTTAGGATGATTAGTTTTCAAAATATTGCCTACTTTCCAAATTGAACTTTTTTTGGATTTTTCCCCAGAGACCTGGGACTTGGTTTGCGGGTAGTGGGGGTAAATACCTGCCATTTACGTTAAACAAACTTTCTTGTAAAATTCCTAGTTTCCAAAATATAGCCCCGTTTTAAAATGAACATTTTTGGAAAAAATGTCAAAAATTCCATATTTTGTTCTTAAGATTAAGGATATAAAAGCCATTGGTTTCAGTATATATATATATGACTTTATAGGATGATTAGTTTTCAAAATATGGCCTACTTTCCAAATACTGTTTTGGAAAAATTTGAAGAATATTATATTTTTTTGACTGAGATTGGGGTAGACGTAGGTGTTGGAGTTAGCATATGATTTGATATGATTTTTAGTTTAAACATATAGCTTACTTTCCCAATTTACCTTTTTTGTAAAATGTGAAAAATATATAATGTTTTTTGACTAGACGTTGAATGGAGTTGAGAGACAATCATTAACCTTAGAGTACTTTGGATTCTTGGAATTTTAGTGTGTTGTTGTTGCTTACAAACATGGCGGTAAGCATTATGCTACCATAAAAAAGAGTTGAGATACTTTCCAAAACCAAGAGAAAAATCCTCTAAATACATTGACAACAATAACTTGTCAAATAAGCCATTACAAATAAGGTATTAACGTAAACCACCAAAAATAAGCCACCAACATAGGCCACCACTATAAATCACCACCATAAGCCACCATAAGCCACCAACATATGTCATCAACATAAGCCACCACCATAAACCACCACCATAAGCCACCACTATAAGCCACCATAATCCACCACCATAACCCACCACCATAAGCCACCACCATAAGCCACCAACTTAAGCCACCAACATATGTCATCAACATAAGCCACCACCATAAACCACCACCATAAGCCACTAGCATAAGCCACCAGCATAAGCCACCACCATAAGCCACCAACATAAGCCATCAACTTATGCCATCAACCTAAGATATTAACCTAAGCCATTAACATAAACCATCAACATAGGCCAGCAACATATACCATCAACATAAGCCACCACCATAAGCCAACAACATATGTCATCAACATTAGCCACCAACATAAGCTATCAACATAAGTCACCAACATATGTCATCAACATAAGCCACCAACATAAGCCATCAACATAAGCCACCACCATAAACCATCAACATAAGCCACCAAAATCAGCCAACAACACATGTCATCAACATAAGCCACCCACATATGCCACCAACATTATCCTACATAAAACGTCAACACAACATCATTCTTTCACCACAAGTGTTCAGACCTTTGTAGTAGGCGGATCGACTATACAAGTCAGTGACTACTATGGAATATACTATAACCAATAAAGGTAAACCACGTGCCCTGTATCATGGGTACTCTTATAACTATAAGCGAGAAAATGCGAATGGCATCATATTTTGGCAGTGCTCAAAACAAAGAACAACAAAATGTCTAGGTCATCTAAAAAGTAAACATGGTGAGGTCTTAAGTGTGGGTACTCATCAATGTGGTATACCAAATGAAACACCGTTAGTGTTAACAAAACATGATCAAAAGAACAAGAAAAAGCAAGTCCGACAAAAACATAGTGTTACTCAACATAGTGACTTCCTTATGAAAAAACATTTATCTCCTCAAAAAGTCATGTTAGGACAGTTGTCAACGTTCAATAAACCCGTAACACTATCAAAAGCAACACAGACTCTTCAAGAGATCCCTTTTGAAAAGGAAAAAATGGAATTGGATAGTTCTAGTGATGTTGAGGATGATGATGATGATGATAATGATGGTGACAATGACTATAATAATTATAAAGATAATATTTATAATAATGATGATGATAATGATGAAAGAGAAGAGAATGAGGGTTTAATGTCTATAAAGCCATTGCGGCTTCCCCAGTTTTTAAGAACAAGAGTACCTAGAGAAAGTTGTAAAAGGATCTACAACAAGCGTTGTGTTTAAAATCTATATCAAACAATGGTAAAGAGATAAAAAGTTGTATTCAGTGTGTAACTATTGTAAAAAAAAACTAAAATGAATAAAAATATTGTATGGGTATTGGCTGTTTTTTCTTAATTGCTATCCCCATGTCCCACTATTAATACAATTGTTAACCATCAACAGTCTCTGACTATGTTCAGAAAGAGAGTGGCCTTAAACAATACACTATATCTATGGTTTGTGTACTGAGTATCATAATAATACAGTGTGGCCAAGCCATGTTAAGGCAATAGTTATGTCAGGTAAGGGATTCGAACCCTTGCTTCCTTATACAGAAATTTGATCTTAAGTCAAACACCTTAACCACTCGGCCAACCTGACAGTTACTAATTTAATTGGTCTTGAGGACTTGAGTGTTTACAAAACTTTTTCCAGTATACATTGACTAAACCACTTGTTTGTTTTGAAATATAGATTTTGTTTTGTTTTACCATAACATTGCAGTTATGAGTTTTGTGAACTGGGTGTTCAATATAGGGTTAAAGGCATTTTAAAATCATTTTAGAAAAGCTCTTAGGTATCGTGTCATGGGTTTTAGTAATGCATTACTGTTCGTTGACTAACATTTACCGTTACACAACATTATTTTGGTGAACGTACATGTTGTTGTTTGAGTCTTTAGTCCTTTGACTGGTTTGATGCAGATCTCCATGCCTCCCTGCCCCGAGCGAAACGTCTCATCTCTATATAGCTACCACACCCTTCATTCAAGGCTATCTGTTTAACATATTATAACCTTTGATCTCCCCTACAAGCTCTTGGGTTCAATTCCTAGATTTAACACAAACTTTTAAAAGTGGTATGACAACTTAAACTAGTCTACTCAGTCTCGGGTGGTCCAAATAAGTAGAAAGGGTTTGATTCACACCTCAACCATAGAGCACCATGTTCTTTTTTTTTTTTAAATAATGATAGCCATTTGTTCAATTTCACATTTCACACATTGCAATTTGTCAATTTTCCATTTGCATTTTTTAAAATGACAGTTTGATGTTTTTCAATTTCATGATATGGAAACATGGATTTTTCCATTTTCATATTTACACATTTGTCAATTTCCCATTTATATATATTTTCTTAAATGTCCGTTTAAGGTTTTTAAATTTTGTCTATATGGAAACATGGATTTTCCATTTTGCTGTTTACAAATTTTTTATATATTTATTTTGTGTATGTTGAAAAAAATCGATATTTCCAAAACAAGATTTTTATTTTTCATTTTATGATTTTGTAAATGATCTTAATGTGAGTGCTTGACCATGGATTTTCCATTTTGCTGTTTACAAATTTTTTATATATTTATTTTGTGTATGTTGAAAAACGATATTTCCAAAACAAGATTTTTTATTTTTCATTTTATGATTTTGTAAATGATCTTAATGTGAGTGCTTGACCATGGCAATAATACAGTCTATCTATGTGTTAGCGAAACCATAGAGTCTTATTACTACTGCAAGTAAGAATGTTTTACAAAATAACGACTATCTACCACTGCATTTAAAAAACAAAACTATTGGGGAAAAAAAACTAAAATACTATTTACCATTCATTCATATATAAGTGTTAATTCTCCCTCTCCCCACCCTACCTCATCGTATTTTCTCTGGTCAAATTATCAATGCTACCCATACATACACTAGCTTTCTATATCTTTCTCTATATATATGTTTTCTCTGCTCCACAAGATACAAATTATGGTTGCTGGATTGTATCCTGCACTGTTTATGCGACATACCATTGCCAGTTCATAAAACCGTTAGGTAGTTCTCTACACATAGCGATTTTACCACTGCTCTACCTACGCCTTTTGCTTGTTTGGTTTTCTTACAGGCTAGTATGCGATAGGCAGCATTAACTGTATATCAAACCCAGTCCACCTTTGTATTTGTAATCTAAGTAATAATTTGAAAAGAGACAAGTGTAATCAGTTTTAAACATTATCTCCGCTTTTTTTGTTTGTTTGTTTATGACATGTATATTAACCCAAAATCAAACCCTAGTCTACCTTATTGAAAGGCTAACAGTTTAACTACTGCGTCACCATACCATTCTTTCTTAGTTTGATTCGTTCTAGGCCTTAGAGCTAGAAATCGAGTTACGATCTCCAGTGCAAGAGGCATATGTGCTCACCACTATAGCATGTAATGGCTAGCTGGTATCATTAGACAACCGAAAATGATTGTATTTCGGTTAGCCAAGCATTTCTGTCATTTGCCTACTGTGTGAGCACTGCCAGCGAGACAGTTTAGTTTAGAACAAGCGAGTGCGTGTGTGTGTATAGATTATTAGCCTCAAGTATTTAAAGCTTGTTGTGTGTAGCGACCATCTTGCTCAGTAACCACTGAGTAAGTTTTAACAGTCAACTCATAAAAACAGCATAGGATAGTTGTGTGTGTGTGTGGTTCATGTACTTGGGAATATGCATTAGCACCATGCGCTAGCTTTACCTCACCCTCTAAAGGTAGAGCGTTATCCCTTCCTTTGGACATTGCCAATGACTGCATTCCCCCACAAGTTTTACACTTAAGCCCTTGGCTTGTTCTTGATTAGGTTTGGTTTGCTTTAGGCTTGGTTTGGTTCAGTTGGGTTTGATTCGACTTGGTTCAGTTTAGTTTAATGTAGTCACCATTTTTTATTTTTAGCTACACTCTTTAACCAATTAATTAATGATAGTCTACTCTTAATTCTCGAATCGATAAATTGAATTTTGTGTGCATCGTTTGTCAATCCATGCCTACAACCTATACTCCCTATGTACTACAGTCAGATCTGAAAACAAGTTCCAATGGTCAAAGACGTGTCAGTCACCATACATATATCCTACAATAATTCTTTCTTTACCTAGCTAGATTTCGTCATCCACAGTAAACATCTTACATTATGGGTTTGCAATATATTATGAAAAGCAAAAGTCCATGATCTTGTTGTTATGGGTCTTTTTTTGGGGAAATTCATAAGCCATAAAAGAATGACATCATGTCAAGTTCTGAGTGGATCTTGTATGTCAAAATCCCATTATCAGTTTATAAAATCTCAAGGCCATGCCCTAGCAGTTTTGAATGATTTCAATCAATGAGACCATCATAAGAAAGATCGAAAAAATAAATACCCTTAAAACAAGTCGTCCCATGACCCTCTCCAAACAATGCTTCGCAAAATATAAATTCATCCATTGAACATTGAACATGATCGGCGACATCATCCTAGCTTCCCCCTCCCACCATGGTTGCCATATCGTTTGACCTTCAAGTGTCCTCAGCATCTCTGTGCTTTTTTTTTCATTGTCCTGTCAAGTCAATGCATTCCAATAAGATCAAATAACATTCACATCCTGTCAGTCTGCCCCAGCAAGTTTGTTTTCTATACTCATTTCAAGCACCATATAACCAAGTTCTGTTTGTTCTATCTAAAGCCAACTTCATCGGATCAAGGAATTATCATTTGCCATGTCACTCATAATCGTTTACACGTTAAAGACCCCCTTCAGGGGGTTTAGGAATTAGGAATTCCATCATAGGAAAAATCAGAAAACGAACCCTCGACCCGCGGTCTCATCAAAATAGCGAATACTGTATTGGTATATCACCACCGTGGCCAGTAATAGCTTCGTTGAAACACGTGTCCAGTGGTATCGTCTCTATCTGCAACCACTCTTCATGAACATTTTAGACAAATTAAAAGAAAAAGTTTTAAAAACTGAAATGTTTTCAACATAAGTGTCGTTAGGCCCTTTCACATTTTTTAAACATAAATACTATATTCGAAAGGAGAGAGGAAAGGGGCGTCACCCCGAGTCCTACGACCCCTCGTATACGTCTCTGGCGTTATTGGTTTGTGAGATATAACAGAAAGACTAAAATCACGGTTTTACAACAAAAAAATTCTGTTTCCCTCATTTCCAGAAACTTTAACCTATTACCAAAATAAAGAGGGTTTCGAGACAAGCCATTTGACACGTCATAGGACCAAATCCGACCATGCATTCGTGAAATATCAGAAAAAGTCTAAAATCACGGTTTTACCCCAAAAAAGCCTGTTTCCCTCATTCTCAAAACGCTAACCTATTAATAACATGTATAGGGCTTCGAGACAAGCGATTTGACACGTCACACGTCCAAATCCGACCTTGCGTTTGAGAGATATCGGGAAACTTCGTAGGAAAGTAGGCGACTATCTGGCTCTCTCCTCACCACCAAAACCTCTTCTTATCAATCATTTTTTTCAAAGAGCTCGCCCTCTTACAAAAATCCCAAGTGCGCATGCGTAAAAAACAAAAACAAAAATGTTCATCCATAGCGGCATCTCGTAAAACGCATGCGCGATATGAGCAACAACATTTAAGTTCATTTTAGCAGCGCACCTTATACATGTCGTATTTGAAAAGAGACTTTCACTAAAAATTACAATTTCACCCCCTAGTAGGGGTAGGTTTTATTTAGGGGTTGAAAGGAATGGTCCATTGAAAAGAGGGCGTCAACCCGAGTCCAACGACACCTCGTTTATTAAAATCCGACCATCGGTTTGCGAGATATTGGCTTGGACTCACGCGGCGGCCATGACACTGGTTGGAATCGGCACTACCCCCCTACTAGGGGCATTCCTACAATTGACTATTGGTCTCATTGGGCATTCCTTTTTGTGTATTTTTGGTTGTCCCCTCAATGACGGTATTTTCGGGTTCATGTTTATTAGTTTTGATTTTTCGGCTTTGGTCAGTATGTATTCTGTTTCTTTTAGCGCACTTTTTATTTGTTTTTGGAATTTGTTGGTGGGGTCTTTTGTTAATTCCTTGATTTCGTTGTTGTTTAGGAATTCGACTGTTTTTTCAATGCATTCTGTTTTGTTCAAAATTACTGTAGTGTTTCCCTTATCTGCTTTTGTGATGATTAAGTCATGTTCTTTTATTTTTTGTTTCAACGACTTTATTTCTTTGATTTGTTTGTTGTTTTGAATGTTATTGCTATCGCCCTCTCGTTTGAGGATTTTTTTGGCTTCGTTGGTGGCGAGATTTTTGGTTACTTCCCTGTCTTCTGCTGGGAGCTTGTGACTGGCTATCTCTATATCTGTGATTAACTGTTTTATATTGTGGTTCGTGTGTGCGTCTGTGCAGTTGTATTTCAAACCTTTGTCTAACATATTCATTTCACCTTGAGAAAAGGTTACGTTCGTTCTGTTGTTTACTCTGCTGTGGAAATTGAATTCATTGTTATTCGTGTGTTGTTCGTTAGATTGATGGTTCTGTGTTTCTCCTAGTTTTCTTAATTTATTTTCTAGCGTTTCATGCTTCCTCGTTGCTCTGATTTTGATGTTGTCATGTAGGTGTTCGGTGAAGCTGTCCCATTGGGCTGCGTGCCAGAAATTACTTAGTTGCAATTGAATGTCGTATAATTGTTGGTTAATTTTTTGCTTTCTTATGTATGCAAATCTTAATTCGTTTTTTATCCAAAGCGCTTTGGCTTGTTTAGTTGAAATGATCGAGGCTGGTGTGTTCGGTACGGTTTTAATTGGTACGTATTTAGGGGTGAGGTTTAGTTCTATACATTTTTTGTTGAACCAAATTGACTTGTCTAAATTCATGAGTTTAAGCCTGAGTGATTTGAATTTCTTGGCTTCACGATTTGCCTGACTAGCCGTGAAAATTGTGGTGTTTGAAGCCATATTTTCAGTGTTGCCTTAGTAAACAAGAGTTTAGTGCTTTTCAGTCGGTCAACACGAATGTACCCAAAAGAGATGGGTTATGCCCTAATCCTGAAATAAATTACATGAGATTAATAAACCACTAGGATGACCAGTTTCGATCGTCAAGCGATCATCATCAGATCCAATACACTTAGGCTATAAAATACATGTTTGAAATACAGGTGAAAATATTTACAATATGTACAATTATTTAGTTGCAGTATTGGTACTGCAACTGTCAGTGTATGCTAAATGCAGTATATATGTTAGGTGAAATGCTAAATGGTGATAGCTATCCGGAGATTGTACTTTAGAGAGATTATATGGTTGTAAACTATGGTTAAACTATAAAATTTTTAGGCTAACTACTTATCTGATTGTCTTCCGTACTACAGCTATTCGCAGTTTTCGTGCTCACTTGAACTCGCTGTGCGGTCAACTGCGGTGGTTATCTTAACGACTGGTTTATCCCTGCCTTCCCCCCCTGTCCCTACGTGCTGTGGGGAGTGATCGCGATGTGTTTATGTGAGGTGTTGCCAACCTAGATAAGATGTATGTTATTGAATGAGGTGGATCTACAACTATTAAAGACCGTGGATTAGTCCTCGCCACGCGTGGAGCATAACCCATTCGAACTAAGCGTTGACGGTCTTATGAGGACGTCCCGGCACCTTTAATACTGCCTCTAATATGGGCCTTGGTTTATTGCAGAAGAAAAGTACATCGTACACCTGATCCAGATAACATTTACCTATTAAAAACCCCCTAATTTCCCCCCTTTTTTATCTAGCTTGGCTGTGTCGCTAAATTGTGTTTTGTTTCCGACAGGGTGTGTTTTTTAGTAGCGTGAAGAGGGGTGAGCTCTCCATGAACGTGTGTTCATTTAGATTGTTGGGATTGTTTCGTTTGGCTAGGTGTATTTCGATTGCTTCCTTTATGTCAAGAGCTCTGCCTTTCGATTCGTGATGGATTATTTTAAGGTCCGACTCTATGTTGGTAAAGCTATGCCCTGCGTCACACATATGTTCGCACACGGCTGAATGTGTTCCGTATCTTATCGCATTTCTATGTTCATTATAACGTGTGTCTACTCGCCTTCCACTCTGCCCGATGTAATTAGCTTGACAATCGGTGTCTTGGCACGTTATAGAATATACCCCTGACCTTGAATACGGGTCACGTTTATTTAGATTACTATTTAGGAGGTGCCTAGCGGTTGTGTTTTTCGTCGTGAAAGCTATCTTTATGCCTTGCTTTTTGAATAGGTTAGTGATTTTATATGTATTCGCATTCACATAGTTGAAACGCGCAAATTTTTTCTCATTACTGTCCGGTTTGGGAATCGTTTTATCTTTATTTTTATGTTTGGCTATAATTTGATTTATTTTGCTTGGCGAGAAGTTGTTTTCCTTTGCTATTTGCATAATAGTTCTTATTTCCTTATTATAGTTGTCTTTTGACATGGGTATGTTTAAAGCCCTGTGCACCATTGAATTGAAACCCGCTAGTTTGTGCGTACTGGGGTGATTAGACTGATTGTCGATTGCATGCGAGGTTTGTGTTGCTTTCCGGAATATGGAATATGAAAGGTCGTTGTCTTTACGTTCAATAGTTATATCGAGATAATTTATTTTCCGGTCTATTTCGGATTCCTTAGTGAATTTGATAGAATGGTGAAGGCTATTAATGGATTGGAGAATTGTTTCTTCGCTTGTTAGTTCAGTATCGTAGATGCAAATTACATCATCTACGTATCTTTTCCATATTACTATTCCCTTTGTTGAAGTATTTTCTAAGAACGCATTTTCTAGTGCATTGATGAAGATGTCAGCGATTAACCCACTTAGTGGCGATCCCATTGCTAGGCCTTCTCTCTGTGTGTATATTTTATTGTCGAATTGAAACACGTTTTGGGTGAGAACGACCCTCAGTAATCTCACAATCTCTTCAATTTCTTTTACCGAATTGTTGGATTTTAAGTTGTTTTCGATAGTGTTGATTGCTTCAATAATCGGAATATTGGTGTACATGTTAGTTACGTCGAAGGATACTAGCCTGAAGCTAGGTTTCATTTGTAGGGTGTTCAATGCTGTTACTAGTTCTGTTGTGTTCTTTACAGAGTTGTTTTTGTCGTTGGAAAGACGGCATTTTAAGATTTTTAGTAACTCTTTGCTGATTTTGTAATTAGGGGCATTCCTACAATTGACTATTGGTCTCATTGGGCATTCCTTTTTGTGTATTTTTGGTTGTCCCCTCAATGACGGTATTTTCGGGTTCATGTTTATTAGTTTTGATTTTTCGGCTTTGGTCAGTATGTATTCTGTTTCTTTTAGCGCACTTTTTATTTGTTTTTGGAATTTGTTGGTGGGGTCTTTTGTTAATTCCTTGATTTCGTTGTTGTTTAGGAATTCGACTGTTTTTTCAATGCATTCTGTTTTGTTCAAAATTACTGTAGTGTTTCCCTTATCTGCTTTTGTGATGATTAAGTCATGTTCTTTTATTTTTTGTTTCAACGACTTTATTTCTTTGATTTGTTTGTTGTTTTGAATGTTATTGCTATCGCCCTCTCGTTTGAGGATTTTTTTGGCTTCGTTGGTGGCGAGATTTTTGGTTACTTCCCTGTCTTCTGCTGGGAGCTTGTGACTGGCTATCTCTATATCTGTGATTAACTGTTTTATATTGTGGTTCGTGTGTGCGTCTGTGCAGTTGTATTTCAAACCTTTGTCTAACATATTCATTTCACCTTGAGAAAAGGTTACGTTCGTTCTGTTGTTTACTCTGCTGTGGAAATTGAATTCATTGTTATTCGTGTGTTGTTCGTTAGATTGATGGTTCTGTGTTTCTCCTAGTTTTCTTAATTTATTTTCTAGCGTTTCATGCTTCCTCGTTGCTCTGATTTTGATGTTGTCATGTAGGTGTTCGGTGAAGCTGTCCCATTGGGCTGCGTGCCAGAAATTACTTAGTTGCAATTGAATGTCGTATAATTGTTGGTTAATTTTTTGCTTTCTTATGTATGCAAATCTTAATTCGTTTTTTATCCAAAGCGCTTTGGCTTGTTTAGTTGAAATGATCGAGGCTGGTGTGTTCGGTACGGTTTTAATTGGTACGTATTTAGGGGTGAGGTTTAGTTCTATACATTTTTTGTTGAACCAAATTGACTTGTCTAAATTCATGAGTTTAAGCCTGAGTGATTTGAATTTCTTGGCTTCACGATTTGCCTGACTAGCCGTGAAAATTGTGGTGTTTGAAGCCATATTTTCAGTGTTGCCTTAGTAAACAAGAGTTTAGTGCTTTTCAGTCGGTCAACACGAATGTACCCAAAAGAGATGGGTTATGCCCTAATCCTGAAATAAATTACATGAGATTAATAAACCACTAGGATGACCAGTTTCGATCGTCAAGCGATCATCATCAGATCCAATACACTTAGGCTATAAAATACATGTTTGAAATACAGGTGAAAATATTTACAATATGTACAATTATTTAGTTGCAGTATTGGTACTGCAACTGTCAGTGTATGCTAAATGCAGTATATATGTTAGGTGAAATGCTAAATGGTGATAGCTATCCGGAGATTGTACTTTAGAGAGATTATATGGTTGTAAACTATGGTTAAACTATAAAATTTTTAGGCTAACTACTTATCTGATTGTCTTCCGTACTACAGCTATTCGCAGTTTTCGTGCTCACTTGAACTCGCTGTGCGGTCAACTGCGGTGGTTATCTTAACGACTGGTTTATCCCTGCCTTCCCCCCCTGTCCCTACGTGCTGTGGGGAGTGATCGCGATGTGTTTATGTGAGGTGTTGCCAACCTAGATAAGATGTATGTTATTGAATGAGGTGGATCTACAACTATTAAAGACCGTGGATTAGTCCTCGCCACGCGTGGAGCATAACCCATTCGAACTAAGCGTTGACGGTCTTATGAGGACGTCCCGGCACCTTTAATACTGCCTCTAATATGGGCCTTGGTTTATTGCAGAAGAAAAGTACATCGTACACCTGATCCAGATAACATTTACCTATTAAAAACCCCCTAATTTCCCCCCTTTTTTATCTAGCTTGGCTGTGTCGCTAAATTGTGTTTTGTTTCCGACAGGGTGTGTTTTTTAGTAGCGTGAAGAGGGGTGAGCTCTCCATGAACGTGTGTTCATTTAGATTGTTGGGATTGTTTCGTTTGGCTAGGTGTATTTCGATTGCTTCCTTTATGTCAAGAGCTCTGCCTTTCGATTCGTGATGGATTATTTTAAGGTCCGACTCTATGTTGGTAAAGCTATGCCCTGCGTCACACATATGTTCGCACACGGCTGAATGTGTTCCGTATCTTATCGCATTTCTATGTTCATTATAACGTGTGTCTACTCGCCTTCCACTCTGCCCGATGTAATTAGCTTGACAATCGGTGTCTTGGCACGTTATAGAATATACCCCTGACCTTGAATACGGGTCACGTTTATTTAGATTACTATTTAGGAGGTGCCTAGCGGTTGTGTTTTTCGTCGTGAAAGCTATCTTTATGCCTTGCTTTTTGAATAGGTTAGTGATTTTATATGTATTCGCATTCACATAGTTGAAACGCGCAAATTTTTTCTCATTACTGTCCGGTTTGGGAATCGTTTTATCTTTATTTTTATGTTTGGCTATAATTTGATTTATTTTGCTTGGCGAGAAGTTGTTTTCCTTTGCTATTTGCATAATAGTTCTTATTTCCTTATTATAGTTGTCTTTTGACATGGGTATGTTTAAAGCCCTGTGCACCATTGAATTGAAACCCGCTAGTTTGTGCGTACTGGGGTGATTAGACTGATTGTCGATTGCATGCGAGGTTTGTGTTGCTTTCCGGAATATGGAATATGAAAGGTCGTTGTCTTTACGTTCAATAGTTATATCGAGATAATTTATTTTCCGGTCTATTTCGGATTCCTTAGTGAATTTGATAGAATGGTGAAGGCTATTAATGGATTGGAGAATTGTTTCTTCGCTTGTTAGTTCAGTATCGTAGATGCAAATTACATCATCTACGTATCTTTTCCATATTACTATTCCCTTTGTTGAAGTATTTTCTAAGAACGCATTTTCTAGTGCATTGATGAAGATGTCAGCGATTAACCCACTTAGTGGCGATCCCATTGCTAGGCCTTCTCTCTGTGTGTATATTTTATTGTCGAATTGAAACACGTTTTGGGTGAGAACGACCCTCAGTAATCTCACAATCTCTTCAATTTCTTTTACCGAATTGTTGGATTTTAAGTTGTTTTCGATAGTGTTGATTGCTTCAATAATTGGAATATTGGTGTACATGTTAGTTACGTCGAAGGATACTAGCCTGAAGCTAGGTTTCATTTGTAGGGTGTTCAATGCTGTTACTAGTTCTGTTGTGTTCTTTACAGAGTTGTTTTTGTCGTTGGAAAGACGGCATTTTAAGATTTTTAGTAACTCTTTGCTGATTTTGTAATTAGGGGCATTCCTACAATTGACTATTGGTCTCATTGGGCATTCCTTTTTGTGTATTTTTGGTTGTCCCCTCAATGACGGTATTTTCGGGTTCATGTTTATTAGTTTTGATTTTTCGGCTTTGGTCAGCATGTATTCTGTTTCTTTTAGCGCACTTGAAACAAAAAATAAAAGAACATGACTTAATCATCACAAAAGCAGATAAGGGAAACACTACAGTAATTTTGAACAAAACAGAATACATTGAAAAAACAGTCGAATTCCTAAACAACAACGAAATCAAGGAATTAACAAAAGACCCCACCAACAAATTCCAAAAACAAATAAAAAGTGCGCTAAAAGAAACAGAATACATACTGACCAAAGCCGAAAAATCAAAACTAATAAACATGAACCCGAAAATACCGTCATTGAGGGGACAACCAAAAATACACAAAAAGGAATGCCCAATGAGACCAATAGTCAATTGTAGGAATGCCCCTAATTACAAAATCAGCAAAGAGTTACTAAAAATCTTAAAATGTCGTCTTTCCAACGACAAAAACAACTCTGTAAAGAACACAACAGAACTAGTAACAGCATTGAACACCCTACAAATGAAACCTAGCTTCAGGCTAGTATCCTTCGACGTAACTAACATGTACACCAATATTCCAATTATTGAAGCAATCAACACTATCGAAAACAACTTAAAATCCAACAATTCGGTAAAAGAAATTGAAGAGATTGTGAGATTACTGAGGGTCGTTCTCACCCAAAACGTGTTTCAATTCGACAATAAAATATACACACAGAGAGAAGGCCTAGCAATGGGATCGCCACTAAGTGGGTTAATCGCTGACATCTTCATCAATGCACTAGAAAATGCGTTCTTAGAAAATACTTCAACAAAGGGAATAGTAATATGGAAAAGATACGTAGATGATGTAATTTGCATCTACGATACTGAACTAACAAGCGAAGAAACAATTCTCCAATCCATTAATAGCCTTCACCATTCTATCAAATTCACTAAGGAATCCGAAATAGACCGGAAAATAAATTATCTCGATATAACTATTGAACGTAAAGACAACGACCTTTCATATTCCATATTCCGGAAAGCAACACAAACCTCGCATGCAATCGACAATCAGTCTAATCACCCCAGTACGCACAAACTAGCGGGTTTCAATTCAATGGTGCACAGGGCTTTAAACATACCCATGTCAAAAGACAACTATAATAAGGAAATAAGAACTATTATGCAAATAGCAAAGGAAAACAACTTCTCGCCAAGCAAAATAAATCAAATTATAGCCAAACATAAAAATAAAGATAAAACGATTCCCAAACCGGACAGTAATGAGAAAAAATTTGCGCGTTTCAACTATGTGAATGCGAATACATATAAAATCACTAACCTATTCAAAAAGCAAGGCATAAAGATAGCTTTCACGACGAAAAACACAACCGCTAGGCACCTCCTAAATAGTAATCTAAATAAACGTGACCCGTATTCAAGGTCAGGGGTATATTCTATAACGTGCCAAGACACCGATTGTCAAGCTAATTACATCGGGCAGAGTGGAAGGCGAGTAGACACACGTTATAATGAACATAGAAATGCGATAAGATACGGAACACATTCAGCCGTGTGCGAACATATGTGTGACGCAGGGCATAGCTTTACCAACATAGAGTCGGACCTTAAAATAATCCATCACGAATCGAAAGGCAGAGCTCTTGACATAAAGGAAGCAATCGAAATACACCTAGCCAAACGAAACAATCCCAACAATCTAAATGAACACACGTTCATGGAGAGCTCACCCCTCTTCACGCTACTAAAAAACACACCCTGTCGGAAACAAAACACAATTTAGCGACACAGCCAAGCTAGATAAAAAAGGGGGGAAATTAGGGGGTTTTTAATAGGTAAATGTTATCTGGATCAGGTGTACGATGTACTTTTCTTCTGCAATAAACCAAGGCCCATATTAGAGGCAGTATTAAAGGTGCCGGGACGTCCTCATAAGACCGTCAACGCTTAGTTCGAATGGGTTATGCTCCACGCGTGGCGAGGACTAATCCACGGTCTTTAATAGTTGTAGATCCACCTCATTCAATAACATACATCTTATCTAGGTTGGCAACACCTCACATAAACACATCGCGATCACTCCCCACAGCACGTAGGGACAGGGGGGGAAGGCAGGGAAAAACCAGTCGTTAAGATAACCACCGCAGTTGACCGCACAGCGAGTTCAAGTGAGCACGAAAACTGCGAATAGCTGTAGTACGGAAGACAATCAGATAAGTAGTTAGCCTAAAAATTTTATAGTTTAACCATAGTTAACAACCATATAATCTCTCTAAAGTACAATCTCCGGATAGCTATCACCATTTAGCATTTCACCTAACATATATACTGCATTTAGCATACACTGACAGTTGCAGTACCAATACTGCAACTAAATAATTGTACATATTGTAAATATTTTCACCTGTATTTCAAACATGTATTTTATAGCCTAAGTGTATTGGATCTGATGATGATCGCTTGACGATCGAAACTGGTCATCCTAGTGGTTTATTAATCTCATGTAATTTATTTCAGGATTAGGGCATAACCCATCTCTTTTGGGTACATTCGTGTTGACCGACTGAAAAGCACTAAACTCTTGCTGATAAATTAACTTATGGTGTATGGGACATATCTTGTTTTGTAAATAATTTGCTTGTGTTGTTAACGTAGTCTATTTAGTTTTGGTCTGACACACCTTTTGCATGGAAACAGCTCGCATATATATTTAGTAGAAGGTTCTTTTCTTGTTTGTTGTTTTAACTAACGTAGCTATGTGAACGGCCGTGTTTGCATATGTTACGCGATGCGGTTAAAAACGTCTCTCGGAGATATGTTGTGTTTCAGAAGTAGGACTGAAGTAAAATAATTATACAGTAGATTGGAGGGTAATTAATTTCTTTTGTTTTATTATTGATCAGATTCAATGAGATTATTGCCTTTGGAGCAATGTGATTTGTGACGAAGAGCAGTCAGCTCTATCGTAGGTTTTAATATTTTTTTAATTGTTGGCGAGCATCCATTCAGCCGATCTGTGTGAAAACGTATTGTCATTCCCAAATATGTGTGTGTGTGAGTGTGTGTTTTTGTGTCATTACAAGCGGGAATTTCAGCGTAGACTGATTTCTGGCAGCTTGATGACAAATCCAGATTGTGACCTCGCGAGGGCAATTCTGGATATTTTGATTAATGTCTGACCATATTTTGAAGTGGTTGAGTTTGTTGCTGTTGATTCCTTGAGATAACGGCACAGCTGGTCAGTTATATTTATACACACTGGAGTGGGACAATGGCAGGTGATTGAGGAAGAGGGGAGATGTTGCACAAGACGGACTGAGGGGTGCCAGCCAGGTCATTAGTGGAGAGTGCCTGTGTGGCTCAGTAATAACTTGTAATACAGAATTAAGAACTGATCAATGGTAAAAATTGTTTAAATAAATGGGAGTTGCCTACGAATCACGATAATCTCCGAAGCGTTAGCTTAACATGCAGTTTTTGTTCATATAAAGTAATGTCAGCCAGTCAGGCTTTTGTTGTTGTTGTTGGTTTATTCCATGTTTTTATTTCATTCAGTGACCCGTGAGTCACATGCTTCCTGTATTTCCTTGTTTGTGTTGAGCAATTTGGCCCGTGTTGGCAGCTCATAGTCAAGTGCGTCATCGCGCTAATGAGGGTCCCGAGAGAGATTCCTGTAGATAGTAGATTTAGTGCGTGTGTCAGCATTACTTTTTAAGGGTTTTATTTAATGTCATGTTCCATATCCATAAACGTTGATTTACGAGATGATTGTTCGTAAGCATCGTGGCTGTTAACCCGTTGTAAACGAACAGTCATCCAAAGTACTCATTCCTCGTAGTTAGTCATTACGCGCTCATAAAACCCAAATTGCAAGGTAGTGGAACCAGGATCCACACTTTAAATAAAGGGGAGATCCGTCTGACTCCTCAAATTTATAGATATTCCTATCATGGGAAATTCAGGGAGGATTGTTTTATATTTTATTGTTGTTTATTTCTTTTTATGCACTATTAGTCATTAAATCATGTTATTATTTTACATCTTGTCACCTTTCTTTCAAATTCATAGTTTATATCCTATGACCCTTACCTCAGTAGAGCACGTTGTTTGGCGAACGTAAACATCACATAGGAACTGAGCGCGACCCCTTGATTAAGATTTCTTACATTAAACACTGCTTTTCTGAAGGGTTCAGTACTAAGAATATATTCAGTCACCAGGGCTGCCAACTGCTGTTTTCTATTAGGCTACATTATGCCAGGTATACAGTATTTCGAATTAATTAGAAATTTCGATATTACCAACTTAATTTCGTCATTATTCTAGATAGATCCATAGAGATTAATCATTGGCATGAATCTTAAATTTTAAGAAAAGTAGGCTCTTTAATTCGTCACGGAACTTCTTGTTGTTGACGAAATAGGTTGGTCGGTTGGTTCCTCAGTTTAAGGGCTGCGACAACGTGGTCATGTAGCCCCGTGTACTTTGGGTGTGTGTAGAATCTCTCTGATAACCGGAATTAATTGTGATGGCTGTATTAGTGTGTGTTATCTGTTTTTAATTTAAGTTAAGACTGCATACATTCAATTTTCAAGTAGTTCCAACTTTTGCTACAACCGCCACCGTCAACGACCAACTAGTTTCGCAATTTTTTACTAGATGTCACCGCAGTCGGCTCCTGGAGAGGAACGTTGGAACCTATGAGCGTTACTCAAAGATAACCTATAATTAGTGGAAGGTTCTTTATCATGCCATAAATCTATGACATGGGATCGCCGGCTTTACTTCCCCTCCGAAGGGAGGCATATTGAGGGATGTTTAACTCTCTTAAAATATCCGGCGACTTCGGCCGGGTTTGTAACCCGCGACCTCGGGCATAGAAGCTCAGCATGCTACCCACTACCCTACACCACCAGAGTGGATGATGATCGTGTGGCCTCCGGAGAGGCCGAGTGCAGATCTTTCTAGTTGACGCCAGCGCGTAGTAATGAGGTTGGTTGCTTGGTTGGTTCCTTAGTTTAGGGGCAGCGACAACGCGGTCATGTAGCCCCGTGTACTTTGGGTGTGTGTAGAATCTGTCTGATAACCGGTATTAATTGTGATGGCTGTATTAGTGGGTGTTATCTGTTTTTGTTGATTCAAGTAAGGACTGTAGACGATAATTTCAAGTAGTTCCTACTTTCGCTACCAAATCCTACCGTCCACGCCACCTAGCTATGACCTTGGCTACTATTGGATGCCATCGCAACCAGCGCCCGGTGACGAACGTTGGAACTTAAGAGCATTGATCAAACCTAACCTATAAATGTTGGCTTCACACAAGTGTAGTTAGTGAAAGGTTCATTTTCATGCCATACATCTATGACATGGGATCGCCGGCTTTACTTCCCCTCCGAAGGAAGGTATCCTGAGGGATTTTTAACGCTCTTAAAAATCCGACGACTTCGGCTCGGTTTTGAACCCACGACCGTCGTAATGAGGATGAAGTGATGTTGAAGACGTCACATACAACCCAGTCACCGAGCCACGGGAATTAACCCCCAGGAAATTAAAATTCCTGAGAGCTCAGCTGGGAATCGAACCCGGGGCACTTCGGGCCAAAGCCTAGCACTCTAACTATTTAGCCACGGAGCCGGACATCAGAGTGGATGAAGGCAAAAGAGAGTCTTCCTCCAGGCTTCGACACCAACTGGGAAACTTGGCGAACACACTCAATAGACTTCGGGGTGATGTTGGGAGATGCAGAGTTAATCTACATAAATGGGGATATATACAGGGATTGGAACTCTGTGACTGTGGTGAGAGGCCGACAATGTTGCACATACTCTTGCACAACACAAGAGTTAATGGAAGGTTGTGATAGCGCTGTGGGAGTGGCCCATTTCTGGGCGAAGATCATCTATTCTGAGACTATTTTTTCTCTTATTAGTGTATTGCCACGCCTCAAACGCTTGAAGAACGTCTCTCGTTTTTTAAAGGAAAGTCTTGCGGAAAATATATGGTCCACTATATAACGCACAAATACAAAGGTGAGAAAGAAGATATCACGAAGACCTTTATCAACGCTTTGGGAAGACGAGCACCAACCGGATTCTGGAGAGGAGGGGGTTGCAATGGTTGGGACATGTTAGTCGAACTGTGGATTTCCTATCCAATCGTGTTTTTAGCTCAACACCAACTGGGAGACGCCCGGGAGGGCGCACTAGAACAAGATGGAAGGATCGAGCGATAATGTCACTGGTAAAGGTGTCACGAACAGCAACTGTGGAGGATGCAAGGGGCAGAGAAAGGTGGAAGACCATCTGCGACCGATACTTGTGATGAGACTCAGTCCCTCCTGTTGTAATGCCTATGTTGTTTTGTAAATTGATTTTTGTTTTATGCTCTTAATAGCAACCCATCCCAGCTTCGCCCGGGAACATTTATGAATGCAAGGTGATAGGCTACTTTTAACCGAGGTCTTATAAGATTTCGTTGTATACGACATTACCGTAGTCGTTTTCCCTCCAGCAGTGAACATGAAAAGATTTCGGTTTGATGTAACACGCGATAGAGCCACGTAAAGCTGTCCATGAGATAAACATTCTCCACTGAGATCAACTCCAGTCACGCTAAGAGTCTGACCCAGTGCTTTGTTCACAGTCATGCCAAAGCATACTCTACTGGGAATTTTACTCGTTTGAAATTATAAGGCAAATCTGAAGGAAGCATTGGGATTCTGGGTACTAAGACCGTTTCTCTTGTACCACTGCTAGTTAAGATAGTTGCTTTAATAAAACAGTTTTACAAAGTTTTCACTACCAATCGCGTCCCATTGCATAAACTTTGGTGGGTATAAATTACGTAGCAATATATTAGGCACTCCCACTTTTAAAATAAGCTTGTGTGCTGGCAATCCAGAAGGAAGTAAGGAATTTAGGAATTCTATAGGGTAATGAACGGCTTCTTCACTACGAACATATCATTCTTTTAGAAGATTTTAACACTAACTTACTAACCAAAACATACAAAACAAAGAAACTCGAAGATCTATTTTCCTCCTGTGACATGACGATACTTCCGCTCGAGCCAACTAACTTCGTAAGCACAGTAAGCTACACTTCACATACACTAATTGATCTCATCATAACAAATAACCCACAGAAAGTAGTGACTCATGGTCTAATGCCAGTGCCGGCTATATCCACCCATGACTTAATATACTTAGCGTATTCGCTCCGCGTTCCTAAGTACAGGACCAAATATGTTACATGCAGAAATATAAAGGACATAGACCCGGTCCAACTGAAATAAGAAGCCTACAGTCTTCCATGGAACGACATATCGAGACTGGACGACATTGACGAAAAAGTAAACAAGTTTAACCTATTAATACATGCACTATACAGCAAACATGCGCTCAAGAGAAAGATAAGGATTTCTCGTAAACCTAAGCCGTGGTTAACTCCGGAAGTCAAGAAAATGATGTCCCGTAGAGATAATCGTTTCAGACTATACAAACGTTCTGGTCTACCAAATGATTTTGAAAACTACCGAGTACTTCGAAACCAAATTAAGCAAACTTTACGTAATCTTAAATTTAAGTATGTTCGTGATACAACCTGCCGACTAAACACGGCTAGAGCGTGGAAACAACTCCGTGCTTTGGGCATAGGAAAAAACCAGGAGCAACTTCCTATACCTGACATTCCACTCGACGAGCTAAATGCATATTTCACGGATGCAGATATTCAATCCAGCCCAAATAACGCTGCCAGTCACGGCCCATCATTTCCACCAACAGATCGACCCAGCTTTACATTTCGTAACGTAAGCACTAATGAAGTTAAGAGAGTGTTGTATTCCATTAGATCCCAGGCGAGCGGGATTGATGATGTACCTATAAAATTTATACATAACATTATTGGTGCTGTTCTCCCTATTCTCACACACATTTTTAATTACTGTTTAAACAATGGCACACTGCCTTCGATCTGGAAATATGCCAACGTGATCCCTCTTCCTAAAATACCCTGCCCACTGCTACCGTCCGACTTCCGCCCTGTATCTATTCTCCCTGCTCTCTCCAAAGTACTGGAACGGTTAGTACAAACTCAAATACTGGAATATTTGAACACTCACTCTCTACTTGACCCACTCCAGTCTGGTTTCAAGAAGGGCCACAGCACAGCTACTGCCTTACTTAAGGTGATTGATGGCATCAGACAAGCAATGGACCAAAGAAAAGTAACAATACTTACACTCCTCGATTTCAGCAGAGCATTTCTGAATGAAAACATCCCCACGTACTTGTCATCAAAATTTAGTTACTTGTCCTCATATCATAACCGAAGCACTCGAGCTGGCTCTTCTCGCCATCCCCATCAACCACTCATCCATGTTCAACCGCTCTTTTGCTGTAGCTGGGTCTCGACTATGGAATTCAACTCCTGCCGATATCAGAAATTCCACAAAAATAAAGAAATTTAAGACCGCATACCGAGATTACCTGTTGAATACTGCTGATTGCCCCGTGTGAATGGTGATGGATGATCGGACGTATGACTGAGCTAGGATATTATAGAAAGGTATATAATATTGTGATTATTATTATTATTATTATTATTATTATTATCATCATTATTTTACATTCATTTCACCACATAAGTGGGACATATCAACATATCGTCGGCTTGTTTGCAAGACGGTATGGTTAAATCTCTTAAGGTGGCACATTGAGAAACGAGCGAACAATGGAACAGGTATCCAAGATGACGGCCTTCTGCATGGTGATATGTAGACCAGGATGTATTCCCAATATTTGTAGATTGCGAGCCAATGATTTGGGGATGATGCCGGTAGAAGAAATTACTATGGGCAGAACCACTACACTTTCCTGTCTACACATTTGCCGTATTTCCTCAGCCAAGGGCAGATATTTGGTGATATTATTATTATTATTATTATTATTATTATTATTATTTGTATTGTTATAATTATTACTATCACTATCCATGTGCATTTCTCATTAATATTAGTATTATCATAATTAATTTACTCCTTGTTTATCATCATAATAATTTTTTGTATTTCCAGAATTGTTATACAGGGTCTTTCATATAAAATAAGAGCGCCAAGCGACGTCTTTGTTAACCGCTGCTGCGGTCACCTTGGCCGAGCTTTTGTCGCGCCAAGGCCCCCTGCTTTAAGCGTGTGTACAATCCTATATGTTGCAGCGGCCTTGCTAGCGTGTGTACAATGCTGAAATCTTACTTTAGTTACTTAGTTATTGTTGATGAAACCGAAACCCCTACTTGTGCTAATTTTGTGAGTGATTTATTCGGAGACCGTTCAAGATTCTCGCCAATGTCATCTAGCTCATCCTCTGTTAAAACTGTTCGTGTGCGGGCATGTTTTTTATTGAGCACCGAGCCAGTATTGTCAAACCTATTTGCAATTACGTGAATCTGTGCTAGTGAAGGTGGCACTTCATCAGTAAATTGCTGAACAAATGCATCACGTACCCGCCGAGCCGACTCGTACTTAAAATAAGTTTTGCATAAAAAATACGATGTTGCAATGATAACTGTCTCACCATGTTAGCACTTGAGGTTTAGACTGGCAACTGAGCAACTGCACGCTTATTGCAAGGTCAAGTTTGGTAATGTCAATCTGTTATTTTTATACAGTCCATCGGAACTTGTAAAAAAAAAACATCGTGTGTACTATGCGCGCACTTTCAATACTATAGGGGTTTCGGTTTCATCCACAATAACTAACTAACTAACTAAAGTAAGATTTCAGCATTGTACACACGCTAGCAAGGCCGCTGCATCATATAGGATTGTTCACACGCTTAAAGCAGGGGGCCTCGGCACGCCAAAAGCCCGGTCAAGGTGACCGCAGCTACGGTTAAGAAAGCCGCCGCTTGGCGCTCTTATTTTATATGAAAGAACCTGTATATGTACTGGTACCATCTTGCGTGGTTAAGTTTAAGAGAGGGCCATGAGCCCTAACTTCACCACTAACGAAGACATAAAATAAATAAATAAATAAATGAAATATCGGCTACTGCGTCTATTGAGAAATATGGGTACTTGAGCCTGGGCAGTGCATTTGGAGAACACCAAGTCATTAATTTTCACAACTTGTTCGTTTGTCGGCGGTAATATTGCTCTTTCTTTAAACCATGAATGGGACTTGTTAGATAGGTCATGGATTTGAGGATAAACGCTATCAATCAATTCTTGAATGCTGCTTACTAAAACACAGAAATCGTGACTGAGGGTAATTTTCCCGTCAATGACCGGAAAATCTCAAATTCCGTTCTAAGTAACAAATCTTTTGAAGGTAGGAGTACTCTCATGTTAGTTTTGAGTGCCAATTTTGTTATATCCGGCCAGATGTAAGATATTTTTAATGAAGCGTTCACTTAGTCAGCTCTCGTTCCTCTGGTAACAACTGGTAAGATTTGACGAAAATCTCCGGCGAACAAAACTGTGCAGCCAGCCATAGGTGTGTTCCGATTCCTTAGATCACGCAAGGTCCTGTCTACAGCTTCAACGGAAGTGCTGTGCTACATTGTAGCCTCATCCCATACAACTAAAGAACAATTTTGGATTAAACTGGCAGTGTTACTTTGTTTTGAAATATTACATACGCTTCCATCATTACTGCTGACTTTCAAAGTAAGTTTAAATGTTGCATGTGCTGTTCTTCCCCCTTCCAAAAGAGTGGCTGCAATTCCAGATGATGCGACGGCAAGAGCAATATTACAACCAGACCTCACTTTGGTGAGCAACAAATTAATCAAGAATGTTTTGCCTGTGCCTCCAGGGGCATCGAGAAAAAATATCTTACCTTCCTTCTTAGTAATGCTAGATATGATGGTGTCATAAGCTTATTTCTGGTTGTGGTTCAGAAGGTGCTCTTCTTGAGCAACGGTTTGAAGGAGCCGAGGACGAAGTCTTTCTTTCTCTTCTGACAATCGAGAAATTATTTGTTGCTCTTTTTCATTGTTACTAAGCGCTTTTTTTTTTCGATATCAATGAACTATGACCTATATCCGTTTTACATCTCGGCATGATGGCTTAAAATCACTGACTGGACTATTAATTATAACGAATTCTTGTCAGACGTAACACAAATCCCCCTTCCATCCAATCTTAAATTGATTGTGTATTTTTCGGAACGAAAAGTTCACAGGCGAAATGAAGAGAAGCCGAGTTGCACTTCTAGGCGAATGGCGAGATGCATGAAACACAAATCCCCATTTCGTCCAATCTTAACATAACTGTGTATTTTGCGGAACGGAAGGTTCACAGGCGAATTATGAAAAGTTTCACTTCCAGGGAATGGCGAGGTCCAGGAAATACAAATCTTCCTTCAGTCCAATCTTAACTTGACTCTGTATTTTACGGAACGAAAAGTTCACAGGCGAAATGAAGAAAAGCCTAGTTGCACTTCCAGGGAAACTCCAAACACAACCACCCTTCTCTGAAGTCTTAACTCAACACGACTCGACGGTTTGCTGCTGGCTGTATCTGGGGTAATAGATTCGCCCACTAGTTAGGCTGCAACAGGGGTGATAGAATCGCTCTTAGCTAGCTCGCAATTACTGTCGCCTCATTATTTGAATAGACATGGCTGGAAGAAATGAAAACGTAAAAATACTTATGGTGGGCGATGTATTGAAGATAGAGATATGCTCTACCGGACTTTTTTTTGTAAAACTTTTCATGCTGAACAATTCTTACACTCATAGTATTTAGATATTTTTAACGGTTTGCCCTGCGTAAGCTTACAAAGCGCTTGGATGTCAGTTTTTTTCCCGACTTTTTCACTGAAATCATTACTGCTCGGCTTCCTTTGATCATAAATAAATTATTTTCTACAGAAATCATCCTCGAGATATCCTTTACAGAATGGTGAAAACCGCATCAATACCCATCCAGATGTTCTCGAGATTACCCGTGACATACAAGAATCGGGGACTTTGTTTTATTCTAACAAGGGGAGGATACGATGCATGGGTCGCCGATTCGAACCATATTTAGTACACGTGTAGGGCATGACCAGGCGTATACCAGATGCAGGTAGTAAGGTGCCCTTCTCAGCCGTTTCCGAGAAAATAATTAATTGCAATTGCAGTGTGGCGTCAGTTTGCGTTGTACGCCAGCAAGAACCCATGGAGCGCGTGGTGCAGCGGTAAGAGCCCTGTTTCGTAAGCGTGGGATCGCTGGATCGAATCCCACCGGTGAGCCGTTGCAGTGTGTTCTGTTTTTTTTTTGTAACCATTGGCAATTTCCAACCAATACGCATAGCATGAGTCACTGCTTGCGGGGTACTGGGTGGTCTGATGGTTCACAGACGTGCAATGAACGGAACAGACTGGACCCTCATTGTATAAATGTATGCATATAGCAGACTACTCCTGACCATGTATAATACCAATGTATTTGCAATGCCGATACTGTACATTGTGTAATGTCACAAACATTGATCCCCATACGATGATTTCAGAATCCCTTTTCCCGCTCTCATAACACCTTATTCCAATTGACTGCAAAACAAACAATGTTCACGACACCTACATTTGTACGAATTGCCAATGGTTACAACAACAAAAACAACACAACACACTGCAAAAGCTCACCGGTAGGATTCGATCCAGCGATCCCGCGCGTACGAGGCAGAGCTCTTACTGCTGCACCACGGGTTCGTTGGCTTCTTACTAGCGCACAACGCACAAAGACGCCGCTCTGTAATTGCAATTAATTAATTTCTCGGAAACAGCTGAGAAGCGCGCCTTACTACTTGCACCTGATATACGCCTGGCCATGTCCTACACGTGTACTAAAGATGGTTCGAATCGGTGACCCATGCATCGTATCCTCCCCTTGTAAGTAGAGATTATCTGTCCTGGGCCTTAATGGCCTATAAATGCAATACATGATGATGATGATGATTAGTGTATTGCATATATGTAATTGATTCTGAATCGAATAAATAATTCGAAATACAAAAATTATTCTCCAGGGCCTAATAGCTAGTAGGAAGTTGGTTGACGAACACAGGAATTGAACTGGGTACAGAATTGATTCCACTTACATTTGAAACCACTTCGTGGGTGTCGCCCTGGAGGTCTGGATTCAATTCCCGGCTCTGCCTCGTGAGGCAAAACTGAGAAGATTCCCACCTCAGCTATCCTGAAAAATGATTTTCCGTGGTTTATATATTTCAACTCCAGACAAATGCCGGGATCGTTTCTAACTTAAGGCCACGGCCGCCTCCTTCCGAATCCTCACATAAATTACTAATGCACACATTATTACAGACACCAACAATAACACAAGTTATCAGACAAATTCCACACTCCCCCCACACACACCCAGATACGCGGGACTACATGGTCACGATGACGTAAAGCCCCTATGTCAATCAACAACAACTTAGCAAGAGTAGCAATAATAGTTATAATTCTCATTTTCATTCTCTTGTTAATTCATTTAGAGGCTTTGCAACATCATGATAATTTAGCCACGTGTACTTAGGTGTGTGTAGATTTTGCCTGATAACCTGTGTTATTGTCGTGTGTATTTGTAATACAAGTGAAGATTGGGAAGAAGATGGCCGTGGCCTTATGCTAGGAATCATGCCGGAATTTCCCTGGTTTAGAAGTGGGGAAGCCACGCAAAACCACTTCCAGAATGGTTTTGGTGGGAATCGAACCCACCTCTTCTCAGTTTTGCCTCACGAGGTTGAGTGTACTCAGTTCAAGCCCTCAGACCAAGAATGTTAACTGCTACACCAGGAACTGGACTTCATTCTCTTAGTGATCCGCATCACAAGGAGATACCTTGATATTTCACCCCTTAATGCCATAACCACCACCACCAGGTACCAAATGATGTGCTCTGAAGGGTAAAAGTGCGTATGTTTGTAACTGAGAAGGAGGCACCCGTGGCCTTACGTTAGGAAACATTTCGTCATTTGCCTGGAGTAGAAACCACGGTAAACCACTTCTTGGATGACTGAGGTGGGAATCAAATCAATTATTTCTGAGGTTTACTTGTTGAGGATAAGTGTAACCTGTTGCAACACTCAGGCCAGAATTAAGTTTATTACAAGGGAAGTGTCAGGTAAAACAGGTCGAAACCTATCTTGAAACTGTGTGGACTCAATCGTTGTTCTATAAGAGGACAACGTGCGGAAAATCAGCCGCCAGATTGAAATGAATGGCTCTGAAATCATGTGTCGAATCTCTCACATAAATCAATGGGAGGTAGCGAGTACCGTACATGTTGGAATGGACAGCCCTGACTGTCCAAGCACTCAAGGCCGATGGGAAGGAGCCACACGCTCCAGTAAGAATATACGCCCCGCCTCGCTACTACTCCGAGTGCGACAGGGATGTCCAGCTCCTCCAGCCGTCATGCCTGCGTACCAGGATGTCTGGTACGACTCCGGAGCCTTGCAGTTCAATCTGGCAGCTGATTTTCCGCACGTTGTTCTCTCATAGTACAAAGATTGCGTCCACAAAGTATAAAAATAGGTTTCGACCTGTCTTACCTGATGCTTCCTTTGTAACCATGAATCGGCAGTCTGACCTCTGGGGTGACTTCTTCTTCTATTAGTTCCTATCCATTCCAGATGTCGGCAACCATCTTGGCTGTGCTTCCTCTGTTCTGTGTCGTTTGGAATAGCTCTTCCGAAGTCTTGAGAGTCCTGCCTCTTAGGGTTTTTAGCCAGGAGATTCGTCTCCTGCCAACACTTCAATTGCCGGATATTTTTCCTCGCAGAATTTCTTGCAGTGTCTTGCAGTATCTGCTTCTGTTGCGAGGTATTGCATCTTTCTCAAAGTCGTCGGATTTTTTCAGAGCGTTAAAAATCCCTCAGTATGCCTTCCTTCGGAGGGGAAGTAAAGCTGGCGGTCCCATGTCATAGATTTATGGCATGATAAAGAACCTTCCACTAATTACACTTGTGTGAAGATAAATTATAGGTTATATTTGACTAACGCTCTTAGGTTCCAACGTTCGTCGCCAGGAGTAGACTGCGGTGGCATCTATTAACCAAGTTCAGAACTAGTTGGTCGTTGACGGTGGCGTTTGGTACCAAAAGTTGGAACTAAATGAAAATCGAATGTCTGCAGTCCTTACTTGAATTAAAAACAGATAAGTCGCACTAATACAGCCATCACCATTAACACCGGTTATCATACAGATTCTACACACACACACACACACAAAGTACACAGGGCTACATGACCGCATTGTCGCAGCCCCTAAACTGAGGATCCAGCCATCTTTTCCGTTTTTACAGTGACCTGTATTTCCATATCCTTTCCCATTCTTCGAAGGATCTTGGCATTTGTGATGTGATCTGGGGTGATGGCCAAGAATGTTTGGGGTGCATGTTAGAAATTTTTTATCTTTGAATTAATTCGATTTCTCTTTTGTTGCAGGTAAATAATCAAGAAACCCAGTTTTATTCTTCACACCGATAAAATATTTCATTCACGGTAAGCTCATGGTAGTTTAAACTATACAAGTTAGTCACCTAAGATGTCACCCTGTAATATCTTCTGATCTATTGCAAATATCCATATTCCAAGAGTATCTTAGCTTAGCTGTGCTCATTAAATCTTGCACTACGGCCTTGAGGGCAGCTGCAGTATGTCTGGAGTTTGCAGGTTTGAATCCTGGCGCTGAAAGCGGTTATTCTGTGTGTGCTCCCCCAAGGGCTCACATCTAGTGGGACGTGGGTTGGAGACCACGGGACCCCAGCTAAGTCCGGCATTGCTTCCACTTACTTGTGCTGGGCTCCTCTCTGTCTTATTTCCTGTCAACCTCCCTTGGTCAACTCTTGTTCTTTTCCGACCCCGACGGTATTAGGGTATCCGAGGCCTAGGGAGTCTCTTCCTTTCCCGCCTTAATTGGCCCTTGTCTCATCTTTACTGATCCCCTCCTTCTGGGAGGAGTCAGCCTTCTTTTTCTTTTCCTGTTATCTCCTGCCTTCTGCTCAAGGCCCTCAAGGAGGTAGGGTGTGTGTAGCCCCACCACTTCTGGTAGGCCTACACCCTAGAAAGTGCTACACCCTCAGGGTCTCACGGCTGGTGAGTTCGGGAGTTGGCGTCCCCGAGGGATTCCTGAGCTGGGCCCGGTTTCCCCCTTTTGTCCCTTACCTGTGGGGTGGACCCTTTCCTCTTTCACTTTCCTGTTGTTTTTCTTTTCATTATATTTCCTTTTCCCTTTACGATTCCCGCACTGTTATTTTTGCATCTCCACTCCATTTTGTGGGTCTTTTCAATCTCCGTTGCATTTTGTAAGTCTTTTCGATATACGTTGCATTTTGTGAGTGTTTTTCAACCTCGATTGCATTTTGTAAGGATTGACAATCTAAACTGCTTTTTAGTAAGTCTTTCAATATAGGGGGCGAACCTTTTGTGAGTATTTTGAATTTCAATTGCATTTTGTATTTTCAACCTAAACCGCTTTTTGCAAGTAGTTAATTCTCAATTGCATTTTTGCGGGTATTTTGAATCTCAATTACATTTTGTAAGTATTTTCAATCTAAATTGCATTGTAAGTATTGTCCATCCAAATGAGAAGTTTGAATCTACCGTGCATTTTGTAAGCAATTTCAATTGCATTTTGTATTTTCAACCTAAACCGCTTTTTGCAAGTAGTTAATTCTCAATTGCATTTTGTGGGTATTTTGAATCTAAATTACATTTTGAATGTATTTTCAATCTCATTTGCATTTTGTAAGTATTTTGATTTCACTTACATTTTGTAAGTATTTCGACTATACGTTGCATTTTGTACGTATTTTTAACTTAACCTACATTTTGTGCGTATTTTTTCACTCTATTCCTTTTGTGAGTATTTTCGTTTGAAATTCCCTTTTGTAAGTATTACCGCTCTCCATTTTGTGAGTAGTTTCAATCTGAGTTCCTGTTTGTAAGTATTTTCTTGCTCACTTAATTTTCGTTCTGGTTTCCACTTCATTGACATTTTCGCTTTCACACAGACCATTAGGGGCCGATAAACTGGATGTTAGGCCCCTTAAAACAACAATTATCATCATCATCATCTGTGTGTGTGTGTGTTTTCCCCTGGTTTTCCAAACTCCCTCCAGGAAAATGCCGGGATAGTACCTTACTTCAAGTACCGGGGCACCTACTTCATCCCTGTCCCTAATACAGTTACACACACTATTTCCGTCATCACATAAATACAGGTTATAATAATAGTTTAACCCTTTATAGGGCAAACGACTGTTTTTTTTTCACATTTGTAATTGGAGGTGATAGATGGGTTCTATTGTATGAATTATTATCCCACTGCCCACACCCGACAGTATGTTTTCTTAAATGAGCAATGGGGTAATAATTTCCCATCTCCAAATTATGATGATACTGTGTTTATCACTCAATAATGAGGTTTATTTAACAGGATATAGTATATAAAAACACCCATCACGCTCTATATTAAAAAAAAACGTAACTCCCACGCAACATAAGGTCAGTGACCTATAACATCTTTGCCGAAAATTGTACAAAAAATATAAAAGTGTTTTTGGAATGTTAAAAGTTAGTAGATTCGAATATAATTAAATAATTTCAAAATAGTATTTACTAATAACCCAGAAAATTAATTAAAAATATTCTATTCTATGGCAAACACCCTGAGCAGGATAATTATTTCCTTTCTAGCTGAAATATATTTACTCAAGTGACCAAAACCATTATTAACATTGTATTTCAATTATATACCAACGTTTACAAATCTCTTATCTTCAATTAAAACACTGTCTTCTGTAAAACAATGCATTTCATTCACTCAACAAAACCGAACTGGCGAGCACGTGCACTGTGGAAACCACTGGGATATATGCTTCCCACCTTTGGTTTCTGATGACTGTATACATCAAATTAATGGGTTTTCAATATTTCTCTGCATCTAGCATGTGGATGCATGTGGACCTGCTTGAAATGAAAGGGGAGGGAAGATTCTCTCCCTAACACCGTTCTATAAATACATGGTGGGAAGATAGTATCCCAAGGACCTATAAAGGGTTGCAGCCAATGGCCATAAAATACAACTAAATTTCTATAGATAACAATCGCACGATTAGCCTTCTATTAAAACATTGTAAATTAGTATTGATCTGTGCTGTACTCCCAACAATGATTTCGTTCGTTTGGAACATTCACCAAAATGGTATCGTGAGCACAATTTGTTACACAATTTGCACACGCGTTCTGGCAAAGGGTCGTGAAAGTCTGTCCGGTTGCAATGTTTATGGTGATATCCATGTATCGCCATTCTCATCACTGCGCTGCGTATTGTGACGTTCGGTCCAGTGCAATTCTGGTTGAGCATCGCGTCAGTTGTGTACAATTCTGTCGGTATATCATTCTCCTTCTGTTGTCTATTTTGCTTTACTTGTGATTCTTGTCGGGTTGCTGGAAGTAAGAGTTTATTGCGTAGGTCTTCCACGAGGCAAGTTTCGTGAGCTAACTCATATGCAAATTTAGATGGAGCAAATTTCGAAATTCCTATTGCGGCTTTTGGGAACCTTGCTTTCACACTCTCTATAGTTTGAAGGTCGCTGTAGCTGAGATCATTCCAAATTATATATATCCCATATGTGAGCCTCAAATAGTTACTTAGCTGTCGTTAGTGACAATTGCGTGATGTTTGCATGTCAAGTATTGCTATGATAGCAGCAGCCACTCTCTTTTTTACGTGTATCCGAAAGGATTTGGCTCTTGTCTGTAGTGTTACTCCTAAATACTTGAAGGCATTAGTAATTTGCAGAATATTGTCCTGTAGATGGATATAATCGCCTACTGCGATATACATGGGGCTGATAACCAAGATGTCCCAAGTCTATAAAATAAATTAACAACATTACAATAATTGAGTTATCACGGCTACAATGATGACAAATGAAGACTAGGCCTATTAGTTGTTAGGTCGTGTAATGCACGAACAGTATAAAATAAACAAGTACTGTAGTTTCATGAAGAACTAAATAGCCTATTTACATGTATCCCACTGGTTTTTCCATTAAAATTCTCCTGCCTATTACAAGGATTTCCGAGAAACATCTATATAAATATTTAAATCTAGCATCGCCTAAAACATAGTGATATCAGTCATAGTTTCGGAGATATAGAATGCCAGTGAAATATTTCGCACAGCCGACATGTTGGTTTGGTGAGACGTATTAAAATTTTAAGGGTCGGACAAAATAGTACTATGTCCTTAACTGAGTTTCATTGAAATCACTCGAGCCGTTTATATTTCATGAGGGGGACAAACACACATGCATACGCACACACACACATACACACACGGACAAAAGGTGATCCCATTAGCCTATTTCTCCATAAATGAAAATAGACTACAAATGGAGGTTAATCCCTTTCCCATTCAGCCTGATAGATCCTTATAAATAAATATCATTCAAAACAAGTATCATTTGTTATCTAATCCTTTCTATCTCTCTCTTTCTTTCCTTCTTTTTCCAAGTGGCTTCGGTGGCGTAGTTGGTAGCATGCTGAGCTTCTATGCCTAAGATCGCGGGTTCAAACCCGGCCGGGGGCGTGGTGGCGCAGCGGTCAAGCTGTATGCCTCTCACCAAGGCGGACCGGGTTCGATTCCCGGTCAATGCATGTGAGATTTTCGATGTGAAATGCCATGTCCTGTGGTTCGGATTCCACGTAAAACGGAGGTCCCGTGGCTTATGATCGCGAGATTAACGGTCACGTTAAACTACAATCTTCTTCTTCTTTGTCAAACCCGGCCGAAGTCATCGGATTCTTTAAAAGCATTAAAATCCCTCAGTATGCCTTTCTTCGGAGGGGAAGTGAAGCCGGCGGTCCCATGTTATAGATTTATGGCATGATAAAGAATCTTCCACTAATTACACCTGTGTGAAGCTAAATTATAGGTTCCAACGTTCGTCGCCAGGAGCCGACTGCGGTGGCATCTTGTAAAAATGTTCAGAACTAGTTGGTCGTTGATGGTGGCATTTGGCGGCAAAAGTAGGAACTACGTGAAAAAAATTCAATGACTGCAGTCCTCACTTGAATTGAAAACAGATAACATACACTAATACAGTCATCACAGGTAACACCGGTTATCAGACAGATTCTACACACACCCAAAATACACGGGGCTACATGACCGCGTTATCGCAGCCCCTAAACTGAGGAACCAACCAACCAATGTATACAAGGTCACCACAATCGATCGCACCTCCAGTCTAGAAGCACCATTTTCTAATGTTTGAAAAACAATATTTATATATTTGGAACTTTAAATTTAATCAGATCATTTGTAAGGATATCCCCTTTTAGCCTATTTTCATTTATGAGAAAAATAGGCTTGTGAGATCACCTTTTGTCCGTGCTCGTCCCGATTAACATCTAAACGACCGAAGTGGTTTCAATACTACTACCTCGTCCGACCTCGACCGTGCCTTTCAAATGTTTCACCAATTCAGCATGGCGACCACCCGAAATATTTCACTGGCATTCTATATCTCCGCAACGGTAACAGATATTATTTTGAAAATTTGTACAGTCATAAACAGTACTACTACAAGTTCACCTATGTGACTTTCAAAACCCTGTTAAGTAGGCTACAAAGCTAACATGGCGGCCAATCGAAGTTGTAACATTTTAATGGATTGTTCACTCGATTTAATCATCCAAGCGCAGTGAAACTTGGTACAGTAAATGCATTTACATACATATCTTAATGCACTGGCATCTAATTTAATTCAATTGTTTTCATAACCTCAAGATGGCGGCAGTGCGAAATTTTGAAATAATATTTTCATATTTGTGTCCTAAACATGCGATCGAAGTGAACGTTTGAATAATGAACTTACGCTATAATCTTCATATAATTGTTCATAACTCAATGACCTACATACAGAACCATCCAAAATGGCGATCCTGTTCATAGGCGGGAGAATTTTGAATCGAGAAGACCAATTGATATATGAAAATAGGCTGTATAGTTCTTCACTGAACTACTTACTTTATTTTATTAATGTACGCTATTAATTTGAACGCTGAAGATGATATCATTGTATATCGAACATATTCGTTTAATTAATAACAAACTACATATTTAAGTATTGACAAGGCGAATTATATAAAACAAATATTTAGCAATAGCCAATACGGATTAACCTTGCCAAACCAATATGGTAGACATATACGCATTTTTGTTGAATATTGTTTTCCATTTATAAGTGTTGTAAGGATATCATGTTTTCATTTTCTATATGCCACAAGAGTAGTGTTTTCTTTATTTTATGTTTGTCGTATGTGAAAACTGAGTACTTCGCTGGTAATGGCTTCTTCGAAGGCTGAAACATGTTTGAAAGAATAATAGATGATTCTATCTAGTACTGACTAGGCGCGTAATTATTAAAGTACTCGCAGAAGAACCCGCTCTTCGAACGGTCTTCGGTATTTATAACCAGACGTTATCAATTGAGCTACTGTTGAAATGGTTAGGGGCCTGTCATTCCTTCATAAGTTTATCAGAACGAAGTTAGTTTTCTGGGAATATCACAGACACTGTTAATTTAAGGGCCTTAAAATGTGATTTTCGTATACCCTTTATAGACTCCCTAGTTTGTCACACATTGAGAAGCGCAAAATATGCTTTGGTTGTCTTTCTAGGGTAATTTTTATTTTTCGCCTATTTTAGCATGTATTTTGAAACGTTTTTCCCTATACCCACCCTTCTATGAGAAGTATGGTGAAGAGTTTTATAAATGATTGGTGAATTGACTCATGGTTACAATACCTAATTTTACAAAGCTCCAAGCACCCGAACACGAGTTATAGAGGTACAAAAACATAAAGATATATCAAGTATCAACCACACAGTGTTAAACAAAATTATCTTTACGATGAACGCGTATGTCGACAAAAATATGATTAGTTAAAATGTGCTCTCCTAACGTCTACTTCCTGACGTGAAAATAATATTGAAAACCTTGTTGACGAAACGCAATATATGTCAAATAGAAACTGACCCTCACCGTTGTGGAAAGACCCCATCCCCAGGAAGATAAATTATAAAGGCTTGTGGTGCATGAAAATTCAGGGCATTTTAGCCTCCAATGGCCCAAATTCCCAAAAGCTGCAAAAAACACTATTTCTATTCAGGAATTTTTGAAAATAATGTTGCTGTTTGGAGATATAATTGACCTTCTGTACAACACATCGCACGTGTAAGTCGCGTTTAAACATTCTAGAGTACCCCTTGACCCCCTTAAGCGCATTGATGAATTTTACAGTCTATGTTTGTTTCCATGATAACCTTATAGCCATTTAAAAACTTTGCCAGAAATTTGATAAATTGAGTGGCATTGCTTCTTAAAGAAATAGATGGAAAGTTGGATGTCACCTCTTGAGATAGTGTTGTCAAGGTTATCGGCTTGCATTACTTCATTAGCTTCTTCTTGTTCTTCTCCTTTCGGATGGGCCAGCTAAGGGCCACAACGTTGAACTTTTCAGCTTGGCGAGGGACTTGATGTTTGCCCAATATTAGCGCATTCTCTGGCTATGTTTCTCCTTTCTCTCTTTTGTCCAGATGATGCCGGTTTTCTTACAGGGTGGTCTGTCCTGAAGACTTCTGTTTAAGTATCTTTCTGAGATGGGATCGGCTTCTAATATCACTTTCCATTATCTTCATTTCTTGGATGTCCTTGTTAACTTCTGTTAGCCACGGTGTCACGCTCTTTCTATTCCCCCAGTAGTTGAGAAGCCGGTTGGTGAGTCTTGTTGGGTTCATCCTTGAGATATGTCCGTAGAAAGCCAGACGACTCTTCTTAGCCACATCTGTGATTTTCTCAGTATATCTATATAGCTCATGATTTGGTGTTCTTCTGTACTCGTCATCTATTTATTAGTTTATTAAATGGAATTGAATTAGTTTTCTGGGAATATATCAGAAACGTGGTTTTAGAGCCTTAAAACGTAGTAGCCTCCGAGCCACTGAGGGGCTGAAAATTAGTCTTGTCTCGTCCTGGTACGCCATAATATAATAATAATAATTTATTTATTTATTTATTTATTTATTCGTGTCAGAAGTACAAAGTATGTGTTAAACAGACGACTTCAAACAGTTTCTGCCCAGAACTTAGCCACTTCGATAGCACTTGAATTACCTTCAGTCAAGTCATTCATTGTGCAGCTGTACGGGCACAATGGACAGGAGAAGAGGTGTTGTGTTGTCTGGGTTGCGCCACAATCACACAGGACTGTCTTGGTCGGAAAATGCCACTTATATAAGTTGTCCCTGGATCTTGCAACTTCCACCCTCAGTCTGTTCAGGGACTTCCAGATTAGCCAGTTCTCTGTGTGACCAGGAGGTAGAGATTCCTTTGGTTCCATCCATTCAGACAGGTTGCTGGTCCTCTCCTTCCACACGGCCACTCGAGCTGTTGCTGCTGTTCCTTGTAATGGTTGAGTAGTTGTTAGGAAGCTCTTTCTCGATTTTAATCTCCTCTCAGCAGGTTGATATCCGAAGAGTGGGTGTGAGGTCATAACAGATGATTTACTTCTTTCGTTGTTTGCAGCCACTTCTCTTCAGATGTCAGGTGGAGCAATCCCTGCAAGATAGTGCACTTTACTGATGAGAGTTGGCCTCAAGCAACCTGTAATAATCCTGCAGCTCTCATTTAAGGCTACATCCACCTGCTTTGCATGGGCTGACTTGTACCACACAGGACTGGCATATTCTCCTGCTGAATAGCATAAGGACATTGCTGTTGTCCTTAACGTTTGGGGATGGGTGCCCCAGTTAGTCCCTGCCAGTCTACGGTGGAGGCTGTTCCTCGAAGAGATCTTCTGTTTTAGCTTAAAGCACTGCTCCTTGAATGTGAGTGTACGGTCCAAGGTGACACCTAGATATTTGGGATGGAAACAATGATCCAATAACATACCATTCCAGAATACTTCAAGTTTCCGACTAGATTGTTTATGTTTCAGGTGGAAGGCACATACTTGAGTCTTATTAGGATTGGGCATGAGTTGGTTCCTTTCATAGTAAGTACCCAGCTGTTTGAGAGCACGAGTGAGTGTATGCTCTACAACATCAAACTGTTCTGATTGTGCAGAAAGAGCAAGATCATCAGCGTAAATGAAGCTTTTACACCCTTGAGGATGTGGTTGATCATTGGTGTACGCATTAAATAAAATAGGAGACAATACACTTCCCTGGGGCAATCCATTCTTCTGAGTTCTCCAACGGCTGCGATGTCCTTGGAAGTCAACGAAGAACCGGTGATCCTGAAGAAGTGTAGCTATCATGTTAGTGAATCCATAGTTGTTCGTTAGGTTATAGAGTTTATGTAACAGTATTCTGTGGTTTACGGTGTCATATGCAGCAGAGAGATCAACAAAAGCTACACCTGTGATCTTTTTCCTTTCAAAACCATCTTCTATGAACTGAGTAAGGTGTAGGACTTGAGAAGTGCAATTTTTGCCTGGTCTGAACCCAGCTTGTTGAGGGATTAAAAGAGGATCAACTACAAGAGTTAAACGATTCAGGATCATTCTCTCTAGGATCTTATAAAGATGACAAAGAAGAGAGATTGGTCTGAAACTTTTATAATAATAATTTAATAATATAGGGATAGGGATATAATAGACCTTCAGTACCACACCCGCACGTGTAAATCGCGTGAAAAAATTCAAGAGCACCCCTCGACTCCCTTAAGCTCATTACATACGTATTGATGAATTTTACAGCTTAAGTTGGTTCCGTGATAACCTTATAGCCGTTTGCGAACGTTCACAGTAATATAATAAGTGGAATGGCATTGCGTCTTACAGAAATAGATGGACTCCTGAGATTGTGTTGCCATGGTTACCGGCTTGCATTCTTTCATTAGTTTTTAAATGAAATTAGTATTCTAGGAATATCTAAAAAAAACTGTTGGTTTTAGGACCTTAAAATGTGTTTTACGGGGCCTGACGTGCCCCCGAGTTTTGTTTCTCTCATTGAGACGCTAAAAATGAGCATTGTCTCGTCTTTCTACGCCCATTTCAGCATGCATTTTAAGGGGGTAGGCCCTCCTTTATGAGAGGTACGGATAAGAGTTACATCAATGATTACATTCGTGCCTCTGATGGTCATCTGTACCAAATTTTACGTTGATCCACTCAGTCGTTCTCGAGTGATGCGCGTACAAAGTTGTACACAGACACACAGACGGACCGACAGACGGGCAAAGATTTTTTTTTTGCGCGCAACCGTCATAAACCAGTCTTTAACGCGTTAATAACTCAAATTTATGTGGAAATTCAGAATAAAACAGAAAAACTTTCATTTTTATATGCTGTATATAGAGATTATAGTAATTTTAACTGTCAAATTTTGATTTTGTTCTTGCGTGATAACCCACCCACTATAAATTATAAGGGTTAAATATAAAATACTGCTCACGTAACCATGGAATGAATGCTTTCAAAACCATTCATATTTTTAAAAAGAAATGCGGTATATCCTTAAATTTGATTTGAATTATATCAAGAATGACGTATTTATGTAGCAAGGAAATAACATTCACGCAGTTTATCGTTGATGAAAATCCCTAAATATATAGAAGTCATAAACTATGAAGGTGGTAAATTGATAAGGTTTGGTCATTTTTTCATTTATTCCTAGTGCAAAAAGTGTCACGAATTGAAAAACGAATATGACGTGGAAACTAAATGTAAATAACATCATTTCTCTACGCAACACGAGACTAATATGTTCCATATTCAACTGCAGCGCCCTGCTGCTTGTCACATTTTCCATGCCTCAGGGGGTCTGTCAATCTCATTGAGTAACAGGTGCTTCATTGCTGAAGGCAAACTACTCAAATAATGTAGTAGACCGAGCTGTTGCTAACGTTTAGTTTATACCTCTTTCCATTAACTGAGGATTCCTCTCAGTAAATTAGATTCAGTACCGTAACTTAGCTGCAGTCGTCCAAGAGTGGTAAAATATTTCTGTATTATTATCCTTATTATTAGTCTATTATTATTATTATTATTATTATTTCATATTAGAGGGCAATATTAGAGGCCCAAAACCCCGTAAACGGCGGCTTCTCATGTCGACTGTCAAATCGATTCTTCTATACAGTTCCGAAATCTGGGCTGAGTCCTTGATGTTTGAATCGCATCGGAGATGGATGACGGCAGTACAGCGAAGAGCAGCTTTACGAATTTCAGGCGTGTATCGTACGGTGTCTGAACCTGCGATTCTCATAGTAGAAGCAGTAGCTCCTATTGAGTTACTAGCCTTAGAAGACGGGAGAGCTGGGAAGGAAACGGGCAAAGGAGCTAGCTGTCCGCCACAAAATGGATCGATGACAACAGAGATGGGTCGCTGCTTCCCGAGGGAAATGTTCGAAGAAGCTGATACCATCCCTAGCTGACTGGGTCGACCGGAATCATGGTGAAGTAAACTATTACCACACACAGTTCTTAACAGGTCATGGATACTTTCGAAAATTCCTCTACAGAATAGAGCGAGCGAGTAGTCCGGTGTGCATCTGCTGTAATGACATCCATGACAAACTCCACACTTTCTTTGTTGGTGACCATTGGCTGCCACAAAGAAAATGCTTGGAATCTGAGCAGGGAGAACTGACTCCAGACTCCGTGCATGCTATGCTGCAAAAGCAAGAATGCTGGGATCAGGTAGCAATGTATGTAGAAGGTACTGTACCTGAAAATCCGGAAAGGAGCCTGTTGGAGTGTCCATTGCCCCAGCTGGATTGCCTATTTCTAACAGCACTGGCAAATTACTACATTAGAAATCGCTCACAACATGGCCTTTAGGGATTTACATACAGCAGTTACAAGAATATTGTGGATCAACAACCAACTACACGGGGCACACCTACCTTTACCTACCTTCTCGGGGACTGGGAATTCTGCTTCGCCTACAATACATCCATAATAACCTAGTTCTAATAGTAAAAATGAATCACACGCCAACAACAACAACAACAACAACAAATAACGAACTGAATAAAATTTATTAACAATGGTGTAAACTAACCTAGTATAAACAAAATAACAATAAACTAATTTACCAATCAAATTAAAATAAAAACACGCAATCATTCACACTTCCTTTCTACTCCACATCTTACTACAATGCTGTGCAAAAATTATGAGCATAAAATTCTTGGCTTGTTTTAGGCCTACACTATGAAAGAAAGAAAAAAAAACGTTTAATTAAGGCTCTTACATTAGTGGCATTTCTTACACCTGATTTCATTCACTAGCCTGCGTTTGGAGAACGCACGTGCGCTAGCTTGTTTCATCAATGAAACCCCAGCACCACGCTGCTCTCGGAACTGTTTTACAATTTATACAAGGCGGTGAGTGTCCACCTGTTCATTATGTCACGCCGTTCTCCAACTCTAACGGTGAATCATTCTAGCCAGCCCACATCGAGACTGCATTTGAGTGCGTTTATAAAACACGTAAAATTAACATTTAGATCTTATACAAATTCACATAACTTCTATGTTTCTTAAACAATCTTCCTGAAAATTTTATACACTCTTTCATTCACACCCCGCAATTGTTCATGACCAATTCGGTTCCACAATTACTCTTAACAGTGAACAATCATTCATACCAGAAACATCTGCTCATAAAACACACGCTATTCCAAAACAATTGATTAATAAATCCTACTAAATTATTTAACTAATTAAATCATTTCCAAAAAATTATTTACATGTAATATGTTCATAATAATATGCATTATTTAGTGTTGCTAACACGTTACTTTCGAGATTCTGGCTTCTCGGTTACAATACAATTCTCAACTAATTATATACCGGTACACTGGTTTTCCACATAACCATTTTAACATTCCGTAGTTTTGATATACTGCTTACACATCGTCTTATATAGGTTTCATTACATTGTCGGTATAATACAGTCGACTAATTAAAGTTAACTGTACGTAATTACATAACTTCGGGTTTAATAAAATTTAATAATTGTATTATTGACATGAGTAGACAATCTTTCTCTAGTTGTATTTCCGCTAAAACCCTCCTGTCAACACAGCTAAATCGTTACCTCAAATGAACTGGACTACTTGTATACAACGGCTCTTATCATGATCCATGCCTTCTTATCAAAGAACAATACTTTGACTTCCTTTAAAATGCGGAACTCCCCTCGCACGAGCATTCTTCATTGCTCTACAAATCCTCATATAACAGTATATATGGCATAAACAATTATCATCCACTATGTTAAACAATAACCAAAAACGGATTAATTGTTATTAACATATCCTCTGTAGGAACTTCTCTCAAATAATGGCATGACCCTCAGTATCATTCCACATGACTACTGGACTACAATTATACATGCTTAAGTTCTTCGAACGAAACTTCCAATTGTAATGAACGATATTAGACAGTCGTGATTAACCTCCTAAAGTTTACTCCACAACAAGATAATTAACTGTTAACTCATCTGTCGCAAATACATGTAATAAAAATAATACTCCTGTCTCACCTAACTTGTCAAGCTTTAAATTGTTTATCGTTGTAATATCATGTCCACAAAATGACGTGACGTTACACAAATCGTGTAAAATAACACACATGTTATTTATAGTGTCAAATAGAATTCAATCTTGACCGGGATAAACTAGCTTTGAATTCCTAGCCAAAGATTTGAATAATCTTCTATCAAAAGGTATTTCCTCTAACATATTAAATGAACAAAGCTCTCAGCTTTACAAATAATAAGAAGGTTTGTCAATGTCGTAATATGTTTCCACTCTACACAAAGAATGTTTATAGGGATTAAGACTTCGGTCTTATCAAACGACTAGTATTTCTTAGATCGTCGACAGTTTATGTACAATAATGATATAACAATATCATTCGATGTTTCTTCTGTTCTTGAAGTTAGATGTTGTTACATTAAAGTGCCCAAATTAAATTTAATAAGAATTTAATTTGAAGCCATGACACAATGTCAGAATACTTGGTTTAAATGAAACTATTAAAATTCGAGAGTCGAAACGACTAGTCTTCTATGAGGCAATATAATTCCTCAAACAAAAATTTTAATGTCAGTTCCACAACTGATCCGTAGAATAAAATTGAAAAATAGATGAAAGGCAATCATCTCCTAAATAATCTTGAAGCATAAAAATCTTAACACTCATCTGACGTGTAAAATACATGAAAACACTGAAATACATGAAATGTGAAGATATGGAAATATGGAATAAGATCGTTGGCTCAGGATGTCACTAATCAAGCTCTATACTATAAATGAGATACACTGCTACCTTATTCGGACGAAAACTTGAAGATCTATGTAAGTATTCCCACAATACTTTAGATGATTCCTCAGTTCAAGACACTGAGATGGATCTGCATTCGAACCTCGGATCTGCGACCTCAGAGATAGGAAACGTCCCTCTCTGGAATTCACCAACATTCGCTTGGGCTCGAACGACATCCTTCTGGCAAATTCTTCTGTGTTGCTGGGCTACCTTTCCCTAGCATCTTGACAAATCTCTTCTGTAGAATCTTCATTATCCGTCGTAAATATGTATCAGCCTCATCATTTGAATAAAATTTATAGAAATATTCATATAAATGGTGAATGAAATATTTCCATTGCTAATTGATGGTACATTACTGTTCGTAGACTGACGAAAATGTACAAGATGGACCGTACACTACGTCTGTATTCAAGAATACGTTGTCTAACGAAGTTCTATCGTTGTATCTTAACTCCTGTTATCGAATATGTCTCTGGCGCATGACTGTTTAGTTCATCATATCAACAATGTTAATTATGTTGAATGAAGACACTTGAAGAATAATGAAAGTCATTCTGATACTGTTTATACACTGCGCCAATGTTAAAAGTTCTTCGCTACTGTTCACTTGAACTGCGTTCGCCAACTTCACGTTGCAATCTAAAATGATATTCAGCTTTATTTCTAACACATTTGAAAATCTATCTTAACAGGCTTATATTGTCGAAACGGTAAGTTCTAGAACGCTCGACTTTTCGCAGAATGTAGTATTCAACCTGTTCTTTATATATATTCGCTTAGTCAAATTCAGATCTCAAATATATAAGAGATATAATTAATTCAATGTTCCTCACAACTTCACGTAAAATGGAAGTGCGGTAATCTCCTACGCTCTACCTAGCTATCCTCGCATCTCCACAAGTCGACAGTCGTCGCACTCGGACTAAGCCTTGGGATCTCCGTTAATCCAGTAAAAACACTTCCTCACTCTTCAAAGACTGCTGGAATAAGAACCTCGATCCTTGGATCTCCCCCTCCAAGTCGAAATTTTGGCGGCCATATCAATCTCCCACCATAATTTTAGCGCGTAGATTACTAATGCTGATTACTGCGTAGATTAACCGATCTGCGGTTTTTAAAGTATCAGACATAATTTCTTTAATATTCTCTTCATTACCAAATAAGAAAAATCTTCTTCTTAGGGCCTAAATGCATAATTTCATCAAATTATGTAATTGAAGTTGATCCCGTCTTCAATAAGACCTCTTCTCATTGGCTCTGGGCTGGGATCCAATAGCATAATTTATAACAATATTTATGATATTAATTTCCAAACTCGCTGTTGCTATGCCAATTATAGCCTTCTAGAAGCGTCTATTGTGCAATATATCACGTGATCGGGCTCTCCCACAGCCTCGAGCTTGTAACACTACCCTCCTGTGTCACACTTCCAGAAACTATATTTGCTGGTTAAATTTTATCATGGGGACGGAAAATACTCTCATTTTGTCCCAGAATAATTCAATTTACGGGGGCAGTACCTGGCGCCAAAAGAAGAGGGACTTAGATGCTTATGAGCGATAAAGGAGAATTGAAAGAAGATGAAAACACATAAGAGACTTCTCGCATGACACCGCCCTGAAGTAATGCGAGAGCGGTACCGGGGCGTAGACACACGTCGTGGGAGAAGGGTATGTGGTTTTTAGTAGGTAAGAATCCCACACCCTTGTGGAGTGCGGCCCCCCACGTGCGTCTCATGCAAGATTTTACACATTCACCCTTAAAAGAAGATATATATATATATATATTATTTTATGACATTTACATAAAAATATAAAAGCATCGTCATCAGACCCCTTTCGATCCAAAGATAACACCGAATCTCAAGATGTTCAGAGCAAGTCACTTAAGAGACAAAAACCTTACGTACTATACTTGCAATACTATACGATACTTGCTGTACCAAGGAGGACAGCCTTTTGCATTATCTGCATATACTGTAGTTTCTCTACAGGGGAGCGTGATGGCGCAGTGGCTTCGCTTCTCGCCTTTCACCCGGACGGCCGGGGTTCGAATCCCGGTGACAGCGGGGTGGAATTTTCACCTGGAAAATTACGTGGTGTTAGGAAGGGCATCCGGCCTTAAATCCCCGGCCAAAACCAAAATGAGCCTGGTTGGCTCCGGCGACCCCAATTAATTGGGAAAAGCCGAAGGGAAAGACTGTAGTTTCTCTACAAGCCAAGTTACTCCTTCCAATTTTTCTATTCCTTTGTAACTAAACCATTCACAGAAACAGCAACTGGGATGACGGAAACTTCGTTTAAACCTTGAATGTGACATAACTCAGAGGCAATTAGCTGGTATTTGCACCGTTTCTCTGCCACTGAGTCCTGTAAGTTTTCCTCCAGTGGAACAGCAACATCGACAATGGTTGCCTTGTGTGTTTGTTTATCGAAGACACTGATAAGCAACATTCTGACGACAATATTAACTAAGTAGACTAAATATTTGTGACTTTCCAAATCCTGAGAAACACAAACCTAATATGGCGGCCAAGTGATTTTCAAATATTTCATATGATTTTTCAAGCGACTAATCACCCAAGATCAGTAATACTACGATCAACGAATATTTTTCAGAGCTTAGTATAAAGACATCTCGAGTGCTGGTTTAGCGAAGAATGTATGAATAAGGCACGTTTATGTAATTGAAAATTATAAGGATATCCATTTTGTTTTATGAATGGTTGCTTGTTTCCTTAGTTTAGGGGCTGCTGACAACGCGGTCATGTAGCCCCGTGTACTTTGGGTGTGTGTAGAATCTTTCTGATAACCGTTGTTAATTGTGATGGCTGTATTCATGTGTGTTTTTTAATTCGAGTAAGGACTGCAGACGATAATTTCAAGTAGTTCCTACTTTCACTACCAAATGCTACCGTCCACGACACATAGTTGTGAACTTCGCAACTACTAGATGCCATTGCAACCAGTGCCCGGTGACGAAAGTTGGAACTTAAGAGCATTAATCTAACCTAATCTACAAATTATGGCTTCACACAAGTTTAGTTAGTGGAAGGTTCTTTTTCATGCCATTAATCTATGACATGGTACCGCCGGCTTTATTTCCCCTCTGAAGGAAGGCATACTGAGGGATTTGTAACGTTCTTAAAAAATTCGACGACTTCGGCTGGGTTTGAACCCGTGACCTTGGGCATAGAAGCTCAGCATTCTACCAACTACGCCTCCGAAGCCATCTCGTTTTATGTACAATGGTTATGCTAGTTATAAGAATTAGATGTAAGCAATTTGTCTGATGAAGACCTCAATGAAAGAATGAAAGGTTAAAACATGCACCAACGATTGAATAGATGCTCTTAATTTTGTATTGATAGGCTTTGTATTTTAAAAGTTATCTATTAATCAATACGACAAATATCAAACATTTCGTAACATGGTAAATTGTATTGCTTTCTTGGAAATAATAACAAAACGTTTCTAAAAACCGGGGTCGATATATCGGTCCCTTGGCACTATAATGTTTAATTTACACCCACCCCAGAGCTCAAACAATGAGCGATGTACGCACATAAATTTATGGAGCTAACTTCATTCTAGTGCCATGTAAGCGCTTTTCATTGAATCACGGAGTGAGAATTTTTTATATCCTCTAGCAATGGATTATCTTGTGTCCACTTGGCTGAGCTTCGCTCGCAGGTAATTTCTTCCCCATTTGGGACGTTGTGCCAACTCTTATCCTCACATTTTTCTTTTCTGTCAATAGTGATTTACCTTTAATTTTCTTTTTTATAGCCGTGGAACCATCAAATACTAACGTGGATCAATAGGCTAGGTGATGTCCAGTGTTTACGTAGCCTATTCAGAAGTTAAGGTGTGGGTCAGTGGTGTAACTACGAGGGGTTATTTGAGGGATCAACCCCCCTACACCAGAGCCAAATAATAAAAAAAACGAATTTGATTAAATTATTATTTCGGAATAATAAAGCCAATTCTCGGATTGTTGGCAAAAGATTGGATTATGTAGCTTTTAATTTGAGAACATTTATATTTACTTGTGTAAAATATTTAGTGTTAGGCTTAGCAAAACTGTTCATTTCCGAGTTTTTGAGAGGTGCATATAAAACTTGACAAATGCTATCGAGTTCAAACATGAAAACTTGTAGCTTTACTTTCATTGTGAACCCTACGGTATTAGGCTGACTGGTGTCGAACCTGGATCTCTGGGAAAATGAGAGCAGACTAGAGACGTCAGCAAGAAACGAACCCAAGGTCTTTCGAGGGAGTTTAAGCCATAAAACCCCTAGATAAAGGACATAGTAAATCACTGTTGTGATATAAACAAATTCTGACATTATTTGATAACATAATGTAGAAAATATTAGCAGAATACGGCAGTATTGGGCTGTAAGATGCATACAATTCTGGACTTAGCGCAGAAAGTGGCACTCTTGACAGGTTGCAAATGAGGCTGGAATTTAGGCGTGGTTTCGTGGCGCCCTGTCAGTCACTGGGATCTATTTACGCTGTCTGAGAGAGGGGAGGACAGTAATATATGGTCAAGTGAATCCCCTACACATAAGAGGAAGCCCAGTGGAGTGGGAATATGCCAGAATAATTTAATGATTACTCGTGATTGGAGTAACTCAGAGACATGAGGATTGCGCCTACGTGAATGAATTGCAAGGAAGCTAATTATCAAGCCGTCAAACATCGAAGTCGAGGCAGATTTAACGTAACGCGCAAGGACACTGGAGGAATGAGTCCAGCGCAATACTATGACCATGTCGTTGGGGACGAACCACTGACGCGGCTTGGGGACGCGCTGGCAAAGGCAATTAATATTAATTAATTGACCGACCGATCCTCGTGCACACAGGCAGATATGCAATCAATGAGGCAATATGGACCAGGAAAACGTCATTTCAAGACCAGAGAAGCACGGAGAGAGGAGATGAAGCTCCAAGGAAATTTTTGACCTACTTTTCGGCTCCAAACAGATATAAGGTCGGTGGAGCAAGCAGTCGAGGTCAGTTGAACCATACTCTAGTGCGGAGTGCACGTCGCCCGAGTCCAGAGAGGGGTGTGCGCACTTTAACATTTGAGTGCTCATCAACATATTTTGAGTGTTCAACATATTAACCAAGCAGTATAACGCACTAAGTGAGAACAATTAATAAGGACAGTCGTGCCATACTTTTATAGTCGGCAGTACAAGTGATTAATAGTGAGTACGCAGTAAATGAACAGTGTGTACATGTTAAGACAATGTCATATTAGGTCAATCGTACCTCATGACGAGGAGATATTATGTGGTATCATAAAGATGTACGTGGAACTGTCCAAGGCTTTGTTTAGAGCAGATCATTCAAGGAGACTGTAAGTTCAGTCGAAGGACAATTAAAAGTGGTAATTGTGCAAGTACAATGTACAATGGACGAGCACAATATATAAGCTATTTGTTAGACATAATAATAGGATGTCGAACTGCGCAGGTATAAACTTTGTTATACGGGTGATGCATTTTCGCAGGGATACCACTTTAATTAATGTTCAGGACGATATGGAAGCATATCTATGCTATATAGGGAAATTATCAAAGGATAGGAATTGATAGACATTGGGGACCGCTAGGAATCGTCAGGCAGTGTATAGAGACTTTCGAACGAGATACGGGGGTATTCGTGGAGGAAAGATCTTCAACGCCTGCATTTCTGAAATTCTGCAAAGAAGGGTCAACCAGTAAGAAATGTATATAGTGGTCGTGTGATTTTCAGTGATGGTTATTTAATTATGAGTAAATTACCTGTGTAATAATTATTATAACGGGTTTTTGTGGAAAAGGAAACGATAGCTTCGACATGAAGTAGCAAAGTGCAGTGTGTTTTGTAATGTAAAAATTATGTAAAATGTGTGTGGAAAGTGTAATAATGCCTTGCTAATTTGCAAATGATGGTGGGCATTAACGGAAAGAATGTTTGGTCGGAGCCGCCAGATTAGCCAATGTAAGTACCCAAAACCATGATTTTTTAGTGAATGTGTAGTCCACTGTATGTTGAGTAATTTCAAAAATTATAGAATAGGCCAATGAGAGTCAAATTTGGGGGGTAGAACCTTCAGATATTAATGTTGTGTTGATTTTAGTCAAGTTGAGATGTCTTTATACATCATTGTGTGGATAAATCATCACCACTAACGTAGAAATGGCAATTGAGTTAAATAGAAAGTTAACGTAACGAACAGGGATGTTCGGTTATTGATTATATAAATACGGTTACGTTGTGTCGGAGTAGGAGAAATTTATGTCAGTAATAATAATAATAATAAGAATAAATACACATCAGGGAATAATGTTTGTAAGCCAAATATATGCTAATTTGAATAACTGTGTATCCAAGCAGTAGTATTACAAGTGATGGGCCAAGCAAAGGAATTTAATATCAGAGTATCTTATGATAATGGAAAGAAATATGCAAGGAGATAGGAACTGGAAGTGTTTAATAGTGAATTGAATCGCAGCTTGATGAATAAGCTTATAAGAGTAATTGGTAGAGATTATCTTATTAATTAAAGGACGGGATTTTCTCACAATGGTCAAGGAAGCCAGGCAGTCTAATCGACGTGTGAAATCTCGTATAGCCAAGGGCATACAGAGAGATATTATTGCAATCGAGCGTATTTAGTGAGGAAACCCTAGCTCTTAGTATTGCTATGAAACGTTCCGGGTTCAAATCCAGTGGTGTATGGGAGGATAACATGGACACCTCATCATGACACCTGATATCGACCGAGAACTAGCTATTGTGTGAATAAATTCAGCTCCTGGGAGTGAATTTGGACGGCAGGAAGTTGGCCTGACCGTAGTCGAGTATAATGAATTTGTGTGGTTTGAGACACATTGATAATTAAGAATCATGCTGATAACTTAATATTTGGCAAACTTATGAGATGTTAAAAGTTGCATTTTTATACTGACTTTGTCACCTATTTCCGAAGGTGAATACCAGATGTCACACGCTACGCCCACGCAAGGGTAGCATAAAATCCCACCCGACACAGCGGTAACGGAATCATTATGAAAGTACACTCATTACGGCATACAGTGGACCTACAAAAAGGGTAGAATTACAAGTAACAGTGGAGTTGCAAGTAAATCTGATGTGCAACTCATAAATTGGTTAATGCATGGTATAGCATTTTGGTGGGAAGAGAAATACAGAACATAATTGTACGCATAGTGTAAAATAAAATGTGTTGATAATAAGTAACTGGCTTGTGAAATTAAAATGGTCACAATGAGTGACGTAAGATTGTAAGAACAGTTGTGTGTGTATTTTACCAGTGCATCAGCGCACTTGAGAGTGAATTTCATGTTAATCTCATGGTAAATAATTCAATAATCATTTGGATTTGCGAGGATAAAATGCGAATAATAGTGGATTGAAGGAATAGGTTTTGCATTGTTTTTGTGTATTATTGTTGGGATTGTGTTTTTGTTTGTGTGAAGCCATGATTTAAAGCTCAATTAAAGTATTTAGAATAGAGTTGTGTCTTATTATTGTGGAGTTGATACCTCTTAGTCTCAGATCAAAAATATGCAACTGCTCAGTGGGTGAACGGTACACGCCGAGAACTGATGCTAGCTGGAGGCAGAAGCATGTTTTCCATGGAAATTATTCAAATAGAACGCAACGAAGTCGGCTTTGCGTCGGCCAGGCCAGGCCAAGAGTCATTGTCCCAGGGAGTGGTTGGTTGGTTCCTAAGTTTAGGGGCTGCGACAAAGCGGTCATGTAGCCCCGTGTACTTGGAGTGTGTGTAGAATCAGTCTGATAACCGGTGTTAATATTGTGATGGCTGTATTAGTGTGTGTTATTTTTTTTTTAATTCAAGTAAGGAGTGCAGACATTCGATTTTCAAGTAGTTCCAACTCTTGCTACCAAACGCCACCGACAACAACCAACTAGTTCTGAACTTTGTTACTAGATGCCACGGCAGTCGGCTTCTGGCGACGAACGTTGGAACCTAAGAGCGTTAGTCACATATAACCTATAATTTAGCTTCACACAAGTGTAAGTGTGGTTCTTTATCATGCCATAACGCTGCGTTAATCGACAGGATAGCGGTGAGGCGCGGTGCCATGGTGGTCCCGGATTCGTTTCTCCTGGGGTGCCTTCATTTTTTCTTTTTCTTTATTTTTTAGAGGGGATGGAGGGGGCGTGGTCACAGTGCGTGTATATTCTGAGCTGATTTTTTAAACTATCGTGGATTCTGTAAATGAATTGCCTTTTGATTATTAGTACCAACGAGTTACGTGTGTTTCTGTAGTAGTTAAAGACGACGGAACTATCAATTGGCAAGAGGAATGCAGCTCTCGGCTAACGCAGCGTTGAGCGGTCGTCGCGCCAAGACCGTTGACAGCGAAAGAGTGCCTGACCTCCGAGTATCACATGGCGCGCTCCCCTACTTTACAGGGGCGGAGGGCCTGAAACAAACCTGTTTTCTGGGGTTAGGAGGCCATTTCGACCCCATGTTCCCTATCTCAAATAGATCCTATACCCATCCCCTACACGCCCCTTAAGGGTACTCAAGTACATAAATGACACCCTGTATAATACACAACCGGACTATGACTCCAAATAGTACATTATTCAACGAGCCTATAATGGCTATAATTAAGACACGAGTATTTTTATAAAACGAGCGTATGCGAGTTTTATAATTTCCATACGAGTGTCTTAATTACCATTATAGGCGAGTTGCATACGACTGTTTATGTTCGACGATAATTATAACTTTATTATATGTTTTAACATAAATATTCATAAATATCTGTTCAGTCACTAGAATGTTGAGATCGGGTGCTGCGGTGGGTAGTATACCTCTGTTTTCCAAGCTCTCTGGACAACCGACACATGCGTTCTGTGTGCTTCAATGCCATATGTTCAGATTGTGCTCCAGTATTCAGTAAAACTGTCACCGAAGTCGTATCAAAACCACGCGCTGTGTAGAAATTGATTTTGGGGATATTAAGGTACAGTGCAATTTCTTGTCTCATATTCACCAGTTTATTTACGCGAACATATGGACGGTGCAATTTCGGTAATTTATATAGTCATGTTGGATTTTGAGCGCATGCGCGTAGGTACCCTTACCTAATTGGTCACACAACTGTTTCTTTAGCTCTGATTGGTGGGAGAAACTGTTTCATAATGAAAAATAGTGTTATAATGAGCCTCATTATGATACAGTTTTCTGACACATAATAGTTAGTGTCGAACATAAATTATATTAAAAGTTTCAATCCATTCATCTCTACATAGTATCAAACAAAGTCCCCAATTCTTGGGTGTAACGGGTAATCTGGAGAACCACTGGATGGATTTTGATGTGGTTTTCACCATTGTGTAAAGGATAGAAAAACATTCATTTATGACCAAAGGAAGCCGAGCGGTAACGATTTCAGTGAATCGAGTCGAAGAGATGCCTGTCGTCCGTGCACCTTTTAAGCTTACGCTTAAAATATCTATATACTATGCGTGTAAGAATTGTTCAGAATGAAAAGTTCTACAAAAACGTTAGTGACAGCATATCTCTATCTTTAATACACTGTTCACTATAAGTGTTTTTACGTTTTCATTTCTACCAACAATCTCCATTCAGTGGAAATTTAAATTGCTAGCTTCGGAGCGAGTTTATGAGCTAGCTAACGAGCGTATTACCCCAGCTTCGGCCAGCAACCAACTGTCGAGTCGTGTCGAGTTAAAACTTCAGAGAAGAGTACGAGTATATGTGTTTAGAGTTTCGCTGTATACCTCGGCTTTCCTGAATTGTGTTTGGGACTAGCCATCCGTGCGCCTTAAAAGACTTAAAGCTTACGCTTGCTAAACCGTTAAAGATACCGGGTGAAGCCGAGGTGGGTTGCTAGTAATATATAAAATACAATTAATAATAAAAAAATTGAATGAAAATAAGTCATATTTTCACAGCTCTGCTTGTAGGCATTAGCATAATGGCCTGGTAACTGATTGAATGCAACGCCGCTAAATGGCAGCTATAAAATCTTAGTCACACTACACGCTTGGCTCACAAGACAACGCAGTACTGCAAGATAACCTGAACCTGGCCTAAAAGTGGGCGATGGAGAATGAAATGAACATAAATACAAGAAATTCTAGTCTCAGAAAATACGGAAAGGGCGAAGGGCGAAGGCAAGATAGTCAATATAACATTGGCTCGGGAATACTTGCATAAGAAAACTCATACAAATATTTGGGCGTTCACGAGAGGAGTAATCATGTAATTAAGTAACGTGCTTAAATGTTATAATAAAGCTAATTGCAAATCTGTATATCGAAGGTATTAAAAGTAAGTTGTACCTGTGCTAGGAAATATTATGTCTCTCGTAAGATCTATACTAGAATACACGTCGGCGGTTTGGGATCCATATGAAATAGGGCTTATCAATGAGTTGGAAATGTTACAAAGAAAGGCCGCTAGATTTGACTTTAATCCCAGGAGCAGTGTGACCCGTATGTTAAAGAAACATGGGTGGGAATCACTTGAGGCTAGGAGGATGAAGTCTAGACTCTGCGCTATGTACAACACGTAGGCCTCATCAACCAGCATAAGGTGAGCTTCTCAAACGTATGGGAAAGCCCAACTACATGAGTACAGTAGAAGTGATCATTCTTTCAAATTTAAGTACCGACCACAGTGTACAAATTATGGTAAATATTCTTTCGTAAACCGTGCCATTGATAACTGAAACTCTCTACCTGAGGCAGTTTTAGAGCCTTTTCCCAAACAAACAGCAGGTGTCTTTAAGAAAAGACTAACGATTTGTGTAAATACTCCAGTTAAATTGTTATTGAATTGTTATGTATAATTGTTTATTTGTTATGGATACCCTATTTGCCACCGGGGAACACACCCCCAATTGCAAATAAATGAATGTATATGAATGAAAAAATATCTCCCTAACTGTTATTTTCTTCTTTAACCTACTATTGAACTACAATTGGAGCAATCATTATTTGAGACACATCATATTATTGAAGTACTACAGTAAGGTCCTGCTGAACCTCACTGGGGCCGCGTGGCGTACGGGCCACTGTGTGTAGCAGCGTGTCGAGGAAGGCACAACCGCTAGCAGCAGTTTTAACACATTAGGCTAAACTTTTTAACGTTTTTAATAATCATAATTGCTCACATGAATTTCAGAGTAGTTACTGGAAATGTGTCCTTCATTTTCTAGACACACATTACACCAAGGAACGAATTATTCGTACAGTCGCTGTAATTCATCCTCATTGATATTTCGTATTAGAGCAGTTATTTCGTTCTCGAGAGCCTCCAGAGTACGCGGATTGTTGCTGCATACATGTTGTTTGGGATTCCCCACAAGTAAGAATCACATGGCTCTGAAACTTTCGAACACATTTACTGTAGTAGGCCTACTTCTTCTTGAGAAGGTAAGTTTGCACTTCGATGATTCGATGTTTAGTATAATAACTAACCATGTTCTCGGGTTATTAGATAGGCTACAGTACTTCACCACCAGTCTTATCTCTCTGAACTGAGGTATCTTGTCAGCTGCGAATGGAATCAATAGGGCTCGGATTTTTAAGTAAATAAATATTCTTTTATGTAAATACATATTTTAAGCATTTTTTCTATAAATTCTTAAATTCCTGCTTTTCGCTTCATTAGCACATAAAGAGACATAAAATTTACATTTTTTAAAAATCAGTATGCTAGATCTTTCAGTTTATTGCATTTTTGTTCTGTGTTACTTCAACGAGGAAGAACCTTGAGCTATCTAATCTTCATGCAGAGCGTATGTCAGCTTGCCAACTGTGTTATTCTTAACTTGTCGCCCCGTGCCACTCACTGTGGAAGCGGGGGATTTCCTTATCCATAGCCATATTGCACCACGTGCTCCCCCAGCTACCTGGAACCAGAGTTACTCTTATGCAGTTCATTTCTGGCACTGTGAAGTGTAAGGCAGTTCTACGATGCCTAAAGTAAAAGCAACTACAAGTTATCTTCTGCAGCAATATGTTGCAGAATTTAAAGATAATTTTACTTCTGATGGGGGCGTTCTGTTCTGCCAACCATGTGGGAAAGCAATCAAGGCTGAACAGCGATCTCAAGTTACACAACATATTGCCGCAGTTTCGCGCCTTCAGAAGAAGTGTTTCGCGATAATCGTCGGTCATTTGTGATGGACAACCTGAAGATGTATCTCGTTGTGTATTGTAATGCTACAGCAGTCAGTGAGACATAGCATAAATTGCATTCGTGAGCACTGCATATTGTTTATATTCACATTAATAAACTAACTTATAATAAAATATTTTTATTTTTTGTCACATATTTCAGGTATTTTTAATACACAAAAAAAATATTTTCCCGATTTTTAGCACCTAAAAATCCGAGCCCTAGTAATCAAGCTCTTATGTAACGGTAGATGCTAGTCAACCGGTGATGACTTCACCCACCACATGGCCTGACAAAGCTTCGTTCTATAGGGAAGGCTCTCACTGTATATTTTTTCTCATGTAGTTTTGTTGAAATATTTTTTTTGCTTATCCCGGTAACTAGGATTACAGACAAGGTCATACTATAATAATAATAATAATAATAATAATAATAATATCGTATGGCCTCGGGTGCCGGGTGAAAGCTTCGTTATTTGACACCCAGAGTGTAGCTTGCATGTTGAATTTCGTTGTTCCTTGAAGCACTATGAAAGTCAAGCTCCTTGAACACTATTGTGTCAGATCTTAGATCTGCACAGACACTCCTCATCATTTATTATTATTATTTTAGTCTAACTACGATATGTCATCTCTGTATCAAGTAATTCACTTATTTATTTATGGTTGTTTGCGTCATGGTTTCATATATTATGTTAGTTATAAGTAAAAGGGACATGTGAGTTTTAAATTATGTAAGTTTGTCGGGAAGTGCAAATTAGGGATGTTCAATAAGCAGCCAGGCTATGGACTGATGGGCTTGAGTTCATGTTGAAGAAAGCATCACTACGGTGTGTAACGTCATTGATATGAAGGCATTCCTTTCACGCGGAGTGGTCATATGACAAGAAGGATTATTGGAAGACTGGATCCGCTGTTACTTAGCAGCACTCGATGTACTTCAACTATGGCATTAAGTAGCGATACGGACCATGTCGAACTATTGCGTTATGGATCGGAAATTGTGTATGATATAGATGGATGTGTACGAACCTTTTAGTCTGTGGAATTACGCATACTTTTGGTTATGTTATCCGTGTCCTTGGTTGGTGTTGGCATTCTATGGAGAACATGGTATACGAGTTATATCAGGCGAGTTGATTGAAAGTGGATTATTGTAATAGTATACGGAAGATATACTGCAAGATTACATATTACTTGGAATTAAATCATACCAAATAAAATGGAAATCAGTTACTACGGCAATGAAGGTAAAAGCACATACAATATTGCACTCATGTCATAGCCCTGGTAAGCTCAACAGGTTGTGTGATGTAATGCACTTTCTGACTAGGGTTCTCATATTTTATTTGTTGAATATAAAATTCACGTCATGCAGTATGTTCCCAAAATTAATATGATATCGATTAATGCAGAATTTCCCCAACCCCTGCAAATTAGGAATCTCGTGTTCTACTTCTTTCATTGATATATTTCACCAAAATATATATATAAGAGCGAGTCACAAAGTGTCACCCAACAGTAGGGCTTGAAAACCGATGTCATATTTCATAGTGCAAGCCGGAATATGCACACAATAGACAATACAGTTAGGGCTTTTTATTTAAAGAGGGCTGGAGGGGCTGTCAGATATTGAACTACGTTCACGCACTGTTATCGGGTATTGTAAAATGGAGAGGGAAAATATAAATAGATTATACAGTGAGGAGAGTGATATTTTGCACGATAGGGTAGAAGCAGTGTGTATTAAGGGGTCGGTGAAGGAATCGGAAGGTGGTGAAGTAGACTGGAGGACTCTATCACGAATGAACAGGACATTAGTCACAATGTAGCGGGGGGAATTAGTTCAGACTGGCTCCAACCACTTATGTCAAAGATTGAACAGGGTAATAGTCATGTGGATGCTAGGATGGAAGAGATGATTGCTAAAATAGAGCAGGGAAGCAAGAATGTTAATGATAAGCTTCAAGAGATGAGCAAAGTGGTTACTAAGGTTAGTGATAAAGTTGAAATGCTGGCAGATCAACTGGTGAAAGTGGAAGACAAATTAGATAAGGAGTGTAGTAAAATTAGGTTCGACATGGAAATAAATAAGAGAGTACTTACTACAGGATCGGGTAGATGAGGTAGCGAAAGTTAGTCAGGCTAATAGTGAAAATGTTGAGGTACTAGTCTCTAAAGTAGACGGTAATGAAGAAGTAACCACAAAAAGAATAGATCACATTGAAAGGACAATAGGGGGGAATAATAGAGACATTTTTAATAGGTTAGGCCAAGTCGAAGGGAAGCTTGGTGAAGTGTCAGAATTAAAGAGTAAACAGGAAGTCTTGTCAAAAAAAGTTGAAGAGAAAGAAGGAAAATTTAAGGAAGAACTTAGGAGAATAGCGGAGAGAACGGAAAGTATGCTAGAAGAAACAATTTTGAATAGCCAGAGAGCATTACGTAAAGAATTGAGAGAAAATCATAGTTGTTTAAATGTGGCAAGTTTGTTTAATAAGGAGGTTGACTTACACAAGTTTTCCGGAAACCAATGTAATCCCATGGAATTTTTAAAATTAGTAGAAAAGAAGTTTGAACATCAAATTAGTGAAGACTGTATTGAATGGGAAATTGTGTTAGAAATGCTATCCATTGCTTTTGTGGGTGAAGCGAAGTCATGGTTTCAGGTATATAGGACAAGTATGACTAGCTTAGAAATTTTTTGAGACAAGTTCAGTAGTAAGTTCTGGAATGAGAATATTCAAGGGAGAGAGAGAGAGAGAGGATAGTGCTTGGAAAGTATAGAAATCAGGGAGGAGCTTCTATGACAAGAGTATTTCTTATCTCATGTGCTGATTTGGCAAAATTTGGATGGTTTAGAGTCTGAGGCAGACATTGTGAGGCTGATGTTAAGGCACTTTCCAGATAGGATTAGAGAAGCAGCTTGTATTCAACGTACAGAAAGTATTAAATCTATGGAATCTTTGTTAGTGAGCTTTGACATGCTAAATAGTGAATTAGGACATCAAGGGAATGTAGTAAATAGGGATATGGAGAGAAGGAATAGGAACCATCAGGGTAGCCAAATAGGGAATAATCAGAGAAACCATGACAATCGGAACAATCAGTACAACCAACAAGGATACAATAGTCGTAATAATTGTTTTAGAAATAATAGACAAGAGCAATATTCAGGAAATGGGGGGCGTAGTCAGTCGACTGATAGAGGTAATAATCAGCATCAAGCTTTCCGGGCATCAGAGCGAGATAGGCAATGTAAAGGAAACCAACAGCAACAACAACCTGGACCTAGCAATTTAAACTCCAACTGGACTGCTCAGTAAGATTAGGGAGACAGTCCAAGGAGAGTTCGTGTCGTAGCTGTGTTATTAAGACTGATTCTAAGGTGATTGACTTAGATCTGCGAGATGAATTATTTAGTGGCCTTAAAAATAGCAATCATGATGAAGTTAATAGTGAAGTTGATACACCGGTGATTGAGATTGAGATATGGGGTAAGAGGGTTAAAGCTTTACTTGATTCTGGCAGCGAGAGATCTTTCATTAATGCTAAGTTGAGTGAATTTCGGCCAAGTCAACGCATTGAGGAGATCCCAGTACGCAGTACTTTTATTGTTACTGCTGTGGGTAATAGGTCACAGAGAGTAAGTAAACAAATTGCGGTGCCTGTTAATATTATGTCTGAATGTGTTAGCCAACCTTGTTTGGTGGTTCCTAACCTGGTATACGATATAATTTTGGGTATAGATTGGTAACAAGGCATAGAGCTAAGATTGATTTCCATTTAGGTAATGTTTGTTTATCTTGGGGTCAGATAAACCATGAGGTGAAGTAAAGTATTATATAGGGGATAATTATAATAAGCATAAAGTTTGTTTAATAAGTGAGGACACTAATGTAAACTTGATGAGCGAGAGTAATATTTGTGACATCACTGAAATTATCAGTTGCCGAGTAGGAACTGTTATATCTAATCCTGTGGGAGATATTGAGCAATCTGTTAAGGAATGTGAGTTAGATGAGGAGAAGAGTACGGTACTTACTTAATTATTAATTAAATATCAGGAGGTTTTAAGTGACAAACCTGGTGTAACACACTTATATCAACATAAATTTGATGTTCATGACAGATCGACATTTGTTGGGCCGAGGTATCCTATTGCCCAAAAATATGCTAGTGCTGTTGAGGATCAGATAAACATTATATTGGGATATAACATTATCGAACCTTCGACTAGTCAGTATCTTAATCCCCATGTTGTGATTCCGAAGAAGGATGATTCTGTTAGACTGTGCATTGATGCTAGGCTATTGAATATGAGAATCCAAGCTGATCAGCAGCGTACTGAAACTGCCGAGGAGTTAGTACAACGTTTTGAGGGTATGGAATGGTTTACTACGGTAGATCTTTCATCTTCATTTTGGCAGATTCCGCTTAGAATAGAAGATAGGCCTCTTACGGCTTTTGCATATAAGAATAGACTGTATCAATTTAATAGGGTACCTTTTGGAACAAAGACTTCTTCAGCTGCACTTATTAGGGCTATGCGTATTGTTCTTGGTAGAGAGACAGGAGATTTTGTGACTAGTTACATTGATGATTTAGTAGTAGCTTCGTGTTCATTTGAAGAGCATATGGAACATTTAGGGGTGGTTTTTGACAAGTTAAGGGAAGGTGGATTCACACTGAAACTTAGTAAGTCTTAATTTTGCGCACACCAAATTATTTTTTTGGGACACACCATATCTAATAAGGGGGTTAGACCGGAACAATCTAGGTTAGATAAGATATTCAATACAGAGGTACCTCGGAACATAAAACAACTGAAGTCATTTTTAGGCGTATATAATTATTTTAGACCTTTTGTTCCGGTGTATTCATCGTTGGTAGAGCCATTTAGGGATTTATTGAAAGGTAAGTCGCAGTGGAAGTGGACTGCAGTTCATAATATTGCTTTTGAGAGGTTGAAGAAAGGTTTTGTAGGAGCGATTAGTTGAGATACCCTAGGTCCAATCGTAAGTTTGTTCTGATGACCGATGCTTCGGAGACTGGTTTGGAAGGTTGTTTATGTCAGGAGGATGACCAGGGCAATTTAGGGATTATCTCGTTAGCAAGTCGGGGAATTAGTCCTATGGAGAAAAGGTATACGATAACAGAAATAGAATTCTTAGCCATAATCTATTCAATAAGTAAGTTCCGTATGTATATTCTAGGCAATAAGCTAGAGATTAGAACTGATCACCAAGCATTAACTTTTGTGAAGAAATGTAAGCTAACAAACAATCGTATGACGAGATGGATCTTAGCATTAAGTGAATATGATTATACTATATGTCACATTAAGGGTAAGGATAATGTGCTTGCGGATTACTTGAGCCGCACAATTCATGGTTGTGATAATGGTATTCTTATTGAAGTGAAGGAATGGCTCTATCCCAGTATATGAGGATGAGAGGTCTAAATTACTGATACTACTATCAGAACAGGAGAAGGATATGGAATTGTCTGTTATTCTGAACCAGATACGTGAGGAGGAAGCTTACTTTCGGGAGGTATACTTATATATTAGAGAATGGGTTTGTTAGTCGTAAGAGTGGAAGGTATGTGTGCCTATGTCACTGCAGGAGGATATGACATGGTATTACCATAAAGAGGTCGCTTCCGTAGCGTAGCGGTCAGCATGGTTAGCTGCCGCCCCGGAGGTCCTGGGTTCGATTCCCGGCTCTGCCACGAAATTTGAAAAGTGGTACAAGGACTGGAACGGGGTCTATTCAGCTTCGGGTGGCCCAAATGAGTAGAGGGGGTTCGATTCCCCCTCAGCCATCCTCGAAGTGGTTTTCCGTGGTTTCCCACTTCGTCTTCGGGCAAATGCCGGGATGGTACCTTCTTCCAGGCCACGGCCGCCTCCTCCCTCTTCCTTGTCTATCCATCCTAACCATCCCTTACCTTCCCTCATGAGGCCCCTGTTCACTTTGCAGGTGAGGCCGCCTTGGCGAGGTGCCAATCCCACCTCACCAGTTGTATCCCTTCCGATTCGATGTTCTCAGCTCTAGGACACTGTCCGTAGAGGCGGCAGTGGTGAGTTCCCTCGCTGAGTCCATGGGTTCCACCAACCTGGAGGTAAACGACTAAAATAAATAAAAATTACCATAAAGAGCTGGGACATTTCGGAGCCAGTAAGGTCCTCTACGCTATTCAAACTTTTTTTTATCTGGAGGCGAATGGGAAGGTACCTCAGGAATTTGCTCGCTAAATGTGATTTGTGTCAGCGCAGTAAACATCCTAACAGGCATTTGGAAGGGCCATGACAGGCTGTTATTACGGAGAAGCCTGGGGAGTTGAAAACTCGATACGGTACGAAATTACTGACCGACAGGTATTTCAAAGTCCTTATTAAGGCATACGGTATGTGTTTAATTTTAATTTTTATTGGTTTTGCGTCCCTGTTAAGTAGGCCTACTGCGGCTATTAGAGACTCCGGTGTGCTGGAATTTTGCCCCGAAAGGGATCTTTAACGTGCCAGTAAATCTACTTACTGGCACGACTCCCTCGCATTTGCGCACCCTCAAATGCCAACTGGCTCCGCCAGGACTCGATCCTGAAACCTTGGGAACAGTTGGCGAGAACGTTAATGCTGAGCCACGCAGCCAGCCTAAGGCATATCTGAATAGAACGAAAGATTCATCCGTGAAAAATCTTCCCACTAAAAATATCAAGCTATATGAGATATTACACGCATAATTTGCTTTTAGAATATCTGTAGGCTAGTCAAACTGTTGTCATAAAATGACGATTAAATGTTTTTGAATGACAATATACCGGTACATGTATTTCATTCTTATTACTGGCCCTTCGCAAAGGACTTAATATCTGTATTTCTTTGCGTTTTCGAAGTCGAATTGTGTTATTGAATAGTTCGTTCCAGTAGTTGTCTATTCGAGCCGCTAGATGGTAGCACTATGCGTTTTCGCCGCTGCTCTGCGTGTTAAGTGGCGAGAGTTTCCACTATTATCATATAAGCTATTTGGTTATATTATCCGTGTCCTTGGTTGGTGTTGGTATTCTATGGAGAGCATGTATACGATATTTGATAACAGAGGCGAGTTGATTGAAAGTGGATTATTGTAATAGTATACGGAAGATATACTGCAAGATTACATATTACTTGGAATTAAATCATACCATATAAAATGGAAATCAGTTACCACGGCAATGAAGATAAAAGCACATACAATTGCACTCATGTCACAGCCCTGGTTAGCTCAACAGGTTGTGTGATGTAATGCACTTTCTGACTAGGGTTCTCATATTTTATTTGTTGAATATAATTTTGTTTTCTTTCATCATTCCATTACTGTTATATTTTCATTTATCAACAAATTCACGTCATGCAGTATGTTCCCAAAATTAATATGATATCGATTAATGCAGAATTGCCCCAACCCCTGAAAATTAGGAATCTCGTGTTCTACTTGTTTCATTGATATATTTCACAAAAAAAAAAATATATATATATATATTGAACCCTTGCAAAGAAGCATATGAGACTCAGATTCGGGGCGTAACAGGTCATATTCGTAAGTTGCTGTCAGGGCGCTTCATTAACTTGCAGGGTAACATATAACAAAATAACATGCAGGAAAGAGTGAAGCCAGGGTTAAAAACAACTGAATTTAATAACAAATCACCATATTTACACATAAACAATTAACAACAAAAACTCCCAACTGACTCCCGCTTAATAAAAATGCCAAAAACTTAGGCGATATCTCTGGAGAGATTAATTACCTGGACCAGGTGTCCTTAAATAAAAGATACAAAAGTGACCATATAAGTGCGTACGCCGTTCTACATGCACCACGATGTGTACTTTGAATGCGTGATTCGTTATCATCCAGAATGACCCTTCAAACAACGAATCCGCATTTCCTAGAGCTAGACCGACACAAGGGAACACAACTACAATACTTAAATTAAACCGACACTTCCTAAATCTACTATAAACAAACACAAAATTTCCGTGTGAAATTGGACTTAAATTGCCGTAGCAACATTTACCGCCTAAAAACTTAGGACTTCTCACACAAATCAACACAAGTACATTAACACGTGACCAATAGAAAAATACTCAAATGACCGCTGTCAAAATTTACAAATACTCTACCACTACACCAAACGGGTGTGACAAACAAAATTACATGAAATCGAGTCATCAACAAAGCAATAGGCAAACAGCCAATATTTACGTTAATCACAATATTCTTATCCATACAAGGTACAACAAGCCGTTACACACATGGCGAACTCCCCAATTAATTATGGCTTAAAAATTAGCCATCACAATGAACAGGTTTGCTACATGAAAGCTTACAGGGTTCAGTCGGACAAATAGGACTGCCTATCAAAATAAGTCACAGGCAAAACGGGCGGTTTGTGGAACTCTGCATGTCTGTCAACCCACGTGTCAATAACCTCGACCTCCCAGAACATGGGGTCGAACCTCGAAGAAATGTGCCCCTAAAGCACAATAATACGTGTGTGTCAGAAAAACATATGGACAAGAATCAGCAGTCTCCCAAGAGCACTCTGTCTTTCCATCAAAAAATACAACAGCAGCAAAATATATAAGGGCGGTAGGACAACTACCCCCTCCTCACGTAGAATCAACACACACTAGACACATCAACGCACACTGAATCACACGTATGGGTTGTGACAGACCCTGACATAAAAGACACAAATAATATCCACATGCTGGCGCCATCGTTCTATGCCGTGACTAGACACCTGAAAAAGGACTCAAGAAAAATCTATCAAAATTAGAACGAAGGTGTTCTATAATTACTTTTAAGTTGGTGCACTCGGCTACCCTAACATGAATAATAACCTGTTCAGCAAAATGCTTTACAATCATTTCCTCCCATTCCTATTTCAAATATTAACGTTAATAAAGCACCATTTATCGAATGTAACGGGTTCCGCAATTGCAAGGATAAAAATCACGCACGCACGCCGCGTACATTACACATGACTCAAGAAAAAAATCAAAATATCAACAAACACTTTGGCCACGCGCCAACGGACATTTAAACATATAGTGTCGGTACAAGAAAAACAGCTATAAAACAAGAAAGAAAAACATGACTATTTACAAAGTTCCCCGGCCAAATCTAACTACATAATTGAAATAATCCAATTTTAGTACATCACCGTTTCTGCATGTAGGACTAAGGACATCCTTCTCAACCCATTGCCCTATGGACAATTTAGCACTCCATAGTAGTCGTCTGCGTTGATTTCTTGAAGCTCATCCCAACTTCAAACCACGTGCTGATCATCTTGGTCTCGACTCCTTGGCAGAAAAGTTCAATGTTAAATATTTTCCTATCTATAATCGCTTGCAGGCTACTCAGTTCACCCACAATTGTCCTACTGCGATTAATAGCGAAGACTGGCCCTAATTATATCGCACATACGCACTATAAAAACACACATACAATACACACAATTTATACATAAAATATACATCTCGAGTCCGCGCCACTGGCTCGTTAACAAGTTCAAAATCCTGGCTGCACTCGCAGTCGCTATCTCGTCCGGTATTTCCGTCCCGTCTTGTGGACTTCGGTTCTGGTAAGCGCTAATTAGGGTGATACGATACTTCCCCCTTAAAGTTGAACTCGTCGTCTTTAAAAGAATGTTACAGTTTATCACGCGCTGGCGTGAAATATTTAGATCACACAATTTAGTTGATTTTAGAACAAAATGTATTATAGCTTTTAACATTCGATATTGCAAACGCTGCGACTTTAGCTTCCCAGAGTTCAGAAAATAAATTAGCTTCACTGATTTTAGAGCGTAAGAATCACATTTCGAACTGGCGTGGAGTATACCTCTGAAGGCTCCACAAGAATAGTACTTCGATAAATTCGAGCGTCAAAATCACACTTCAAACTGGCGTGGAGTATGCCTCTGAAGGCTCCACAACTGAGTACTTAGATTGGCGTCAGGCCAGACTATTTATGAGAAACTGACAAGGGCGGTGGAGTGGGGCGGAGTCGGATAAAAACTTCCAGAGTTTATGTCTCACAAAGATGGGGCTAGTGTCATTCTTCTCCAAATCAATCCAACGTCTCAAATTACTCGAGCGGAGATTAATCCGTTCGGCGGTTCCTTAGATACACACTTCCGCGCGCTTTTTACTACAGACGCCGTCCACCTCGTGGTCACGGCTTGGTCTCTTGCGATTGGCTGATTCAATCGTATGTTCGTTGAGAGGACCTCGTGATTCTTCCTTTATGTCTCCAATTTTGGTACAGTAGTTGCACAATTTGGCCTTGAACTCGACTAATTCTGGCCGTCCCCCAGGAATAGCTACCAACTCAGCTTCTGTTGCAACCATTACGAAATGCTGGCCTCCCTAATATCCAAGTCGACTTCCTTATGTGCTGCCTGGGCCGTAGTAATAATAATAATAAATATGAATACTTATTTATCGAAGATCAATAAGGGTTCAATATATAAGAGCGAGTCACACTATAGTGCTTTCTAGTAGAGAAATTAGGAATTTTGTGTGGACGGAAACTCCCGAGTTTAATTTTGCAACTATGAACACGGCCTACTGAATTCAAATGGGTTCTTTGACATGCCAACATCGTATGACAAACGTGTCATAATTTTTGCCGCCGTTCAAAAATCACTTACCACGGCCAGGAGCGAACCTGCAAGGTTTGGGTTAACCACTCACTCACTGTAGCTAGCATTACCGGTATTAGAATAATTGGGGCAGATAAACTTGCTGTTCCGCCCCGTAAAGCAACAATATCTAATCAACTATAGAATAATGTGCTGAATTAGTTTATGTTCGACGATGTCGAAATGTAAATATATTTAATTATGTCAGAAAACTGTATCATAATTATAGTCATTTAAGTACGGTTCTACTTTTCGTTATAATACAGTTTCTTCAACCAATCTGAGTCCATGATTTTCATTCATTGACCAATTAGGTGAGAATAGTTTCGAACGTGCGCTCAAAATGCAACATGTCGGACATGAATTACATGATTTGAACGTTGACAATGTAAGGGATATCCAATCAAGCATTGTAGTTACAATCCCAAACACAAAGACAAAATCAGCACGAACCTTTACGGTAACAAGAAAATATTATGAAATTTGCAAGAAATGTACGAATCTACGTTCAGAAGTTTGCAACACATCATCCTTTTACCCTAGCCTATACCGACATGGAAAGTGCACACCGTCCGTAATGTTTTTCATAAACCAAGTTTAGGAATTTCACCCTTATAATGACTAAAATCAAATTTATAGAAACAAAGCTTCTATTCTTAATTAGGGTTACAAATAAAAATCCACAGCCTGCTTCCAGTCGACCGACCGGTTCAGGGAATGGAATGAATGAAGCCCCCATCTAGCGACGAGGATATGAACTGTGCCAGATGCCGAAGCCTGTCGCACTCCCCTGGGGTAATGATTAAATGAATGACAGATGAAATGAAATGACAGGGGAGAGTGTTGCTGGAATTAAATTTGTGACAGGGAAAACCGGAGTTCCCGGAGAAAAACCTGTCTGCCTCCGCTTTGTCCAGCACAAATCTCACATGAAGTGACAGGGATTTGAACCACGGACCCAGCGGTGAGAGGCCGGCGTGCTGCCGCCTAAGTCACGGAGGCTCCAGGGTTACAAATAGTTAATGAACTTAGGAAATTTTATTTTAATTTCAAGAATTTGACTACGTCTGTATATTGTGTTGACCCACTGAAAAGTTGGAATATCAATCAGACTGATTCCATACACACCCAAGTATACGGGTCTACATAAACACGATGTCGCAAAGTCCCTGAATGAATAAACAACAACACCTCTTGATTCATAACATCACGCATTACAGTGAGAATCTATCCTACACTTTACTCCGTTGTCCTCACTATGCTGAGTATCCCCCACCCCAGCCCACACTCAGACAGGAGAATTGAGAGTGGTGGGAATCAAACCCGGACCTCAGGGTTGGCAGCCAAGAATGCTAGTCACTACACCACGAGGTGCTCAGGTTCACCAACTCAGCCTTGGACTAGTTGATTGGCACTCCAACGCCCTGGCTAATTGAACTCGACTTTGAGCCTCCACATTTCCTGTAAGTGAGATCATATTAGCGGTTGAGATCAATAATGCTGTAACCAGTGCTGTCAAATCAAAGTTACGAGTGTCCTTGTCACAGATCATACAGAGTTACACAAACATGTCATGCTCATATTGAATATCTTACGAGGAGAACAGTTATATTTATCACTAGACATCTGATTTATTTGCTGTATTAATCATCAATATAAGTATGCATCTATGCTGAAAAACGTGGTGAAATATACAGTGGGATTCTTTTGCTGGAGCGGGACCGGCGGCCGGCTGTCGGGCGCGTGCGCCTTCCGCCAGCCACCCGATCTCGGGGGGTTGCGCGAGGCGGAGGCGAGCAAACCAGGGTCATTAAAGTCCATTAAGTCACTAAACTTTCATCAACGAGGGTGTGTAGTGTCAATGCACTGATAAGAAGGTAGCATAAACAACAGCTGCAAAATTTAATTAAAGAAGCACAGATGTTCTTTTATTTCTTGGGAATCTGGATGACCTCACGTCACCAGTTAAAGGTTAGAACTTATATTTTCACAGAAGATACTAAAAATGTTCTCCTTCTGTTGACAGACAGACATCGTTACATTATGTCGCTTCTCCGCCCCCCCCCCCCCCTCCTGCGTGTTTACTGTAATTAATCGAAGCACGGACCTAAGCCCGTTTGTTGTAGCCTACATTTAACATTCAAAGTGTACAGATCAATCACCCATACTCTAGTGGAGCTGGAGTACAATATACGGCAGCATATATCCCTCACAACAGAAGGGAATTACAACGTGAAAACGCTAATTTATTTACACGGTACAACGCCTGTCTGTCAGTTGAAGGAGAACATTTTCAGCATCTTCTGTGAAAAGGTATGTTCTTTAGTCATGATTTGCCGGTGAATTTACCATTAATTAATGTACTTTGTTACGGTTTCCACCTGCGCACAATCTGCGGTACGAGCTCGATTGGCTGGCGGAAGGCGCGCGCGCCCGGCAGTTGGTTGCCCGTCCCGCTGTAGCAAAAGAATCACCCCGTACAATTACAGTTGTAGCCATAATACGAATAAGGTTCAACAGTGAGAGCCTTTCCTATTGAATAGACATTCGCTTGCGCCGGGTGAAGCGCGTTGAGACAGTGTCATTTGACTAGCATCTACCGTTACACAACGGCACGTCGGAAAGCCCCTAATGATGTCATTGCATTTATTGCATACCGAGCTGACAAGATACCTTAGTTGAGATAATTACGACATGTGGTGAAGTACTGTATGTTATCTTGTATCCCGTGCACATGGTTAGGTATGGAACAAAACGCCGAATTTTCCTAGTGAAAACTTATCTTCTCAGGAAGAAGTCTTCCAGTAAATGTGTTCGTAAGTTACAGCGCCATACGATTTTTACTTGTGGAGTAAACCTGAAACAAAAGGTAGACTATACAGAAACAATCCACATAGCGTACTCTGGAGGCTCTCGAGAGCAAAATAACTGCGCAGATATGAAATATTAGTGAGGATGAATTACAGCGAGTGTACTAAAACTTCCTACGTTGATGTAATGTGTGTTTAGAAAATGAAAGACAGCATTTCGAGAAACTTCTCTGAAATTCATGTAAGTAATGATGATTATTAAATACGTTTAAAAGTGTAAATGTGTTAAACTAGTTGGGCACTACGCTGCTGCTAGCACCAGTGCCTTTCTCGATAGGTGGCTAGCCACAGTGCCCCGGCCGTTACGTGGCGCATCCGAGGCTCCGTTCTATAGAGAGGGCTCTCACTGAAGGCCTATATTAGTTTTCCAAGCAGAGAGATTAATTCTGAAGCACTCTGTTAACGATTCATTTACATACCAGTATATTTTGAAATGAATACTGCATATTCCTTAAAATTTATTAGAGATAGTTTTGAAGCCATTTTTCAGTGTTGATCTCAGTCGGTCCACACAAAAATCATTTTAATGACTACAATATGTGAAAAATAACCTGAAATATATTACTGTATATGGGATTAAGGTTTATATATAGCCTACAGTTAAGGACTATTGAATGAAAAATGAAAATCCACAGCCTGCTTCCAGTCGACCGACCGGACCAGGGTATGGAATGGATGAAGCTCCCATCTAGCGGCGAGGACATGAACTGTGCCGGCTGCCGAAGCCTGTCGCTCTCCCATGGAGCAATGATTAAATGAATGACAGATGAAATGAAATGATAGTGGAGAGTGTTGCTGGAATGAAATTGTGACAGGGGAAACCGGAGTACCCGGAGAAAAACCTGTCTGCCTCCGCTTTGTCCAGCACAAATCTCACATGGAGTGACCGGGATTTGAACCACGGTCCCAGCGGCGAGAGGCCGGCGTGCTACCGCCTAAGCCACGGAGAAGGCCTATTGAATAAGAGGAAGAAATATTAATTGAATGTTTTGCATATTTTGGCAGCATTTGAACCTAAAATGTTGGAAATAAATAGAAAAGTGGCAAAATTACAAGTCTTACTTGGAGAGGCTGTAGTGGCAGCTAAACGCACCTGCCCAGACAGCAGGAGATAAGGGTTCGAATCACAGTTGTAAGTCTTACTAAAAATAAAAAATAAAATGTGACAAGCAAAATAAATATAACCATCAATATTAAGGTGAACATTGAAAGCTATTTAGTTTGCGCAATCCTACCAAACGGCCCAATATGCTCAACAACACAGCATACACTATGCTGTTTTCTTTAATTACAGTAGGATTGGGCAATTTAGATAGCTTTCAATTTTAACTGATCATAGTTAGCCTATATGTATTTTACTTGTAACTATTTCCAATTACTTCTAGCTAATGACGAATGAAATTTGATTCCAAACATGTACTCATTCCTTTCACAAGGATTATAGTTATTGACAAGATGGAATGGAAACAAGAAAATGTTGTTTTAACAATCTAATTCAATACAGATCTTTTTAAAAATGGTTCGAATTTCACCAAGAAATTTCTTATCCTCTCAATAGGTTCTCCCTAATCAATACTAAATTAATTTATTGTTGGTCAAACTCGAATCTTTAGACATGGTTCGATCACTTGGTGAACTTCTTCAGCAATCATCTAATGAAGCAAAATTGCGTGAACATTCTTTTAAGAGCATTAAAAAAACTCAGTATGCCTTTCTTCGGAGGGGAAGTAAAGCCGGCGGTCCCAAGTCATAGATTTATGGCATGTTAAAGAACCTTCCACTAATTACACCTGTGTGAAGCTAAATTGGATAGGTTAAGAATGTAAACAACGCTCTTGGGTTTCTACGTTCGTTGCCAAGAGCCGACTGCGGTGGCGTCTAGTAGCTAGGTTCTGAACTAAGCCTAGTAGTCGTTGACGGTGGCGTTTGGCGGCAAAAGTAGGAACTATTTGAAAAAATCTAAGTTGCAGTCTATACTTAAATTAAAAAGAGATACACACACTAATACAGCCATCACAATTAACACCGGTTATCAGACAGATTCTACACACACCCAAAGTACACGGGGCTACATGACCGCGTTGTCGCAGCCCCTAAACTGAGGAAGCAACCAACCAACCATTCTTTTCTTTGGGTCCGTGAATGTCAACTTTTTTTTTTAAATTTACAATTGAAGGGTTTGTTCCAAAACCAGAACAGTCCAAAAATTGACTTTTTGAGATGAATACATCTTCTTCCTCTTCAAGGCCAGCTCTACGTATAGATATTTTTGCTGACTCCAAAAAGCAGACAGTCCGGATTATATACGAGTGTGAAATATTGGGGATTCTCCAAATTAAGACAAGTCTAATTCTTTTCCAGTGCTTTTTCAAGATAATAAATTACCTGGAATGTTTGGCTCTCAATAATGATTTGTACATTGTTAGGATTAACAAAATAAATAATTGTATTTCAGGATTTTAAAAAAATCATTTTTCTATTCAACTAAGATTTCGGCAAAAATAAGACTGGACCAAGGTCTTTTTTTTTAGATGTCATTACTATCCTCATAAAATATATTTCCTCTATGTGCAATGTAAAGCTGTTAGTGAGACAACAGTAGGTCAAAAGCAATTTTCAGCCTATTTTCATTTATGAAAAAAAAATAGGCTTATGAGATCACCTTTTGTCCGTGTGTCTGCCTGTGTGTGCGTGTGTATGTGTGTGTCCCTAATAACTTCTAAACGACTAGAGCGATTTCAATTAAACCCGGTAAGTTCATAGCACTACTTTGGTCGACCCCGACCGTGCCCTTCAAATTTTGTTACGTCTCACCAATCCAACATGACGGCTGTGCGAAATATTTCACCAGCATTCAATATCTCCGAAACTATTACCGATATCACCCTGGAATTTTGTACGGTGATAAACGGAAATACTATACGTTCATCTATGTGACTTTGAAATACTGGTAATTACAAGACCAACATGGCGGCCAAGTGAATTTGCGACATTTAAACAGACGTTTCTCGCGATTTAACCAAACAAACGCAATGAAACTTGGTACAGCAAATGTATATACACATTGTAATGCACTGGTATCTAATTTAGTTCAATTGTTTACATAACCTCAAGATGGAGGCTGTGCGAATTTTAAAATTAAGTTTTTATTTCTTGTGTCTTAATCATGCGATCGCAGTGAAAGTTTCAATAATGAACCTACGCAATAATTTTCCTTTAATGGCACATGGACTCTATGGACTATACATATAACAATCCAACATGGCGACCATCCAAAATATTTAGACGGATCTCAATATCTACGAATCTATTACAGCAATCAAACTTAATTTTTTAATGTTCATAGGGGCTACGAACATAATTTCACCTATAGGACTTTCAATAAACTGGTGATCACAAATCCAACATGGCGGCGACGCGAATTATAAATATTCACATCGACGTTTCTCGCAATTTAACCATCCAAGCAGTGACACTTGGTACAGTAAATCCTTATACAAATGTTAATCCGTTGGCATCTAATTATTTTCAATTGTTTCCATAACCACAAGATGGCAGCTGTGCGAAATTTTTAAATCTCGTTTTTACTTCTTGTGTCCTAATCACGCGATTGAAGTTTGAATACAACACGTACACAATAATATTCATGCAACAGTACATAACTCTAAGACCTGCATATATAATAATCCAACATGGCGACCATCCGCAATATTTAATCGGTTCTCAATATCTAAGAATCTATCACAGCAATCATACTGAAATTTTGTATGTTGATAGTGGCAATTAACATAAGTAGGATATATGAAAATAGGCTTTAGTTCTTCACGGAACTACTTGTTTTTCATTCAGCACAAATAAAACTATAGACTACCGTTACTGATTTTTTTTAGTTTCTGAATAATTTAATTTTTGGACTCGTCTGGTTCTTGCAATGAACCCTTCAATTAGAAGAAAAAACTTTACGAGAGACTGTCTTTGCTCATAAAGAATTGAAAGCATATTACAAAATTACGAGCCTTACATTTGTCGCATATGATGTGTAAAATGTGACATGTTACCTCTTGTTAACAGTGAACTCGGTTGGTCATTGAAATAACTACTTGAAAAATTGCAGTGCCAAATCCTGACAGGTTTTCGGCAAATATGATGTAATGAATATTTTCACACCCGACAACGACAACTTGAAGATGATGTATTGTAGGAAGAATATCTTTAGTGGGGCCTCCAAACCTTGAAGTAATTTTGAATGTGATATTGATTCCACATAGCCACATGGCCGACAGTACCTCGAGTGCTTACATTAAATAATAGTATAGCAAAAGTATGATGATTTAATAAATCATAATTGTTTTCAGCAAATATGATATAATGAATATTTTCACACCAAATAACGATAATTTGAAGATGATTTATTGTAGGAATGTCTTTAATGGGGCCTACCAACCTTGAAGTAAACCGTATGCGATGTACATTCCACATAGCAACATGGCCATCAGTACTTCGCACAGTGGTCCTTTTGCACGATCTGGGCGATCAAAATGTAAAAAATAAATGTCTTGTATTTTCATGTTGAATGACATTTTTAGTATCAGCAATGTCAGAGAACCTCAGAACTGTACTTTATGTCTTATTTGTTCACCCCCTGGAATGTGAAAGACCGCTGAAGTAGGACGTTTCTTATCGCATCCACAGCTGGAAGCAAAGCTGATTATTTGTGTTTGAAACTTATGCTTGTAAAGACTTGTTAGTTCAGCTATCTTCATCATTTGCCAGTGGATAATTATGACAGACAATGATATGATCTTTCTTTATGAAATTTGCAAAATCTTATAAAAATCGCTGTGTGTATGTAATAAACGTTTGAAAATAGTGAATTTTTGTTATAAAATAATTCTTCTTTTATGGGTTTTCAGACCAGGAAATTCACAATTGTCAACCGTTGGTGAATTTCTTTCCATTAGCCTATAGCCTACACCCTACTATGTTTTCTGTGTAAAAATCGTTTGCAACCTTTTGCAACTTTGGCTTTTGCTCTCCTTTTAGTGTTGTCGGAAGGATTTTCGCGGGACGATCTTTTCGATGCTTAGCGCCATGCAGGTGGAATGCGAAAGGATTTGAACCTATCTAATAGAAAACAGTGATCTGAAATCCCTTGGACAGTCTGTTAAAGAAAATGTTACAATAAAATCTAATTCATTTTTCCGCGCAGTTAAGAAAAACGTGGGTTGCCAATCGCAGTATCTTTAGAAAGTTTGTCACAAAATAAGAATAGCCTGGAAGGAAACATGGAGAGGGAATACATGTAATGTGGGCTCAATCATTCGTGGAGTGGAGTGAATTTTCGAACGAAGGAAATTGCGACCTTTAATACAAAAACTCAGCAGCTAGCGTTAGCCAGTCAAGTGAGTATACGCTTAGAATGAAGGAGAGACACCACTAAACTTATTGGAAAAAATGCAGAATTTTCTCCCAGTTTAGCGGCGTTAAGGAAAATCATAACCCAGTTGAAAAATATTTTTATTATTATTATTATTATTATTGGGCCATTAAGACAAGTTTAACCTCAATTCTTGTTGTTGTTGTTACTTATTTTAGGGGCTGCGACATTGTGGTCGTATAGTCCCATGTATTTTGGGTGTGTCTGTGTAATTAGTGTGATAACCTGTGTTATTGTGATGTCTGTATTACTATTTGTACATTTGGGATAGGACTGGGAAGAGAGCGGCCGTGGCCTTAAATTAGGAACCATCTCAGCATTTGCCTGGAGCAGAAGTGAGGAAACCACGGAAAACCACTTCCAGGATGGTTGGGGGTGGGAATAGAACCCTCCTCTTCTCAGTTTTGCCTCAGGAAGCTTAGTGTACCCCGTACGAGCCCTCACACCAGAAGTAAAATTTCTTGGTAGAGCCGGGAATCGAACCTGGACCTCCGGGGCGACTGTCAAACTTAAATTCTTATAATTGAGAATAAGAAAATTGTTTATCATCATTTTGAACAGTTATTTTAAGGTTTATTGACCATTTCTATATGCAAAGGTATTTTGCACGGCCAGATACCCTAAAAGGACCAATGTGCGTCGTGGTATCAATCTCCGCCACCGCGCGCGCTCATTGTTTCCGTCCCGTCCATTTCCGTTTCATTTTTTCAAAATCACCTCCTCAAAATATATACAGATACCGAGTGGAAAGATGTTACACATCAAAAAATATATATATATATTAAGAATTATTAACAACTTTTTGACTAATCAAGTATAGAACATGGTCAACATGGTTTTCAATTCTTGTAATTAAAAGTTAGTCTATTTTCTTCTTCCCCCATCATTAAATTATGTTGCTGCAAGCAATGATGAAATTGTTTTATATTCGAATGAGCATGACCATGATATCGCAACAGCAACAAAATAGTTCACGTTCAATTTTATTTTCAAAGATGGTATATCGAGGCCATCTGCCAAAGCTATCGTAGTTCCTAGAACTTGTGAACGATGTTGGATAGCTGTAGCCACATTAATTAGCAAGCACTCGCCCCCACAACTCCTTGTAAGACTACTGCGAGGTTAACTCATTAACTCAGTAGCTCCTGTGATAAACTAATGGGTAGAGATAAAATTGACATGTCTAATGTCGCAATCCATACAACCGACCATACTAATATTGTTCACTGATTAATGTTAACAACTGGCTGTCATTTTCTGTTAGATCTCACTCAATGATACTTGGTAATTGGTACAAACCTGTAGTTTCCTTATCGATGTCACAAGACACATATTCATTTCTTTCTTCTAATTCTACAGTGAGAGCCTTCCTTATAGAACGGAGATTTGCCGGGTGGAGAGTGATTAGTAGGGCCCGGATGTTGATGACATGTCATCTTTTTACTGAGCTGCCTAAAACAATGCTGAAGTACATAGAAACTCCGGACGGGCCACCCCGTATCCAAATATGTCAATTTTATTTTGCATCTTTTTGCATTTTCTTTTGCTATTTTTCCATTTTAGGAGCATTATTTTAAGTTTGGTAGATTTTTTGGTCATATTTTAAAGAAATCGGCCTTTTAAGGTCATTTTTTCCAATGTCACAGCTTTATATGAGGAAGTTACGTCTCTCAGAGTTAAAAAGAAGCTAGTTGCTATGAACCTTTTGTTAAGTGCTAGAAATCTATTTTGATTGACTTTTCAGTTTGAGCTTAAGATGTCATTTTTGAAATATTGGTGAGTTTATTATTATAAGATCATGTTCTCCATTTTACAGTGCATTTTTCGAATTTACGAAATATTGGTGAGTTTATTATTATAAGATCTTTTTCTCCATTTTACAGTGCATTTTTCGAATTTTCGAAATATTGGTGAGTTTATTATTATAAGATCATGTTCTCCATTTTACAGTGCATTTTTCGAATTTTCGAAATATTGGTGAGTTTATTATTATAAGATCATGTTCTCCATTTTATAGTGCATTTTTCGATTTTTAGGTCATTTATTTCAGTCATTTTTGAAAATGTTAAGTGCATTTTCTAAACTTATTTACGGCATCAACATCCGGGCCCTAGTGATTAGTCAGCGCCAGATGACTAACATTTGCCGATAAGACAAGAGTAGGACGGGAAGCCCCGAATGGTGCTATTGCATTTATAACATACAGACTGGCAAGATACGTTAGCTGAGATAATTACGACTTGTGGTGTAGTATTGTAGGCTATATCGTATCCCGTGAACATGGTTAGGTACAGAACAAAACAATGAATTTTCCTAGGGAAAACTTAAGTTCTCAAGAAGAGGTCTTTCAGTAAGTGTGTTTTTAAGTTTCAGGTCCGTGCGATTTTTACTTGTGGAGGAACCTCAAACAAAAGGTAGGTTATTCAGAAGCAATCCGCGTACTCTGGAGGCTCTCGAGAACGAAATAACTGCACAGTTATGAAAAATCATTGAGGATGAATTACAGCGAGTGTGCCAAAAATTTTATTCGTCGTTGCAATATGTTTTTAGAAAATGAAGGACAGCATTTCTAGGAACTACTCTGAAATTGATGTGCAAATATGATTATTAAATACGTCAAAAAGTGTAAATGTATTGATATACAGGGTTGGACGCTTTGCTGCTTCTAGCGCCAATGCCTTGCTCGACACGCTATTACACACAGAGGCCCGGCCGTCACGCAGCATCGAGGCCCCGTCATCACTGTATATAACAGGGGTGGTCATGGCACCCCACTACCAAAGGCTTCACATCTCCGATACATTGGCTCCGTTGTGACACAGTCTCGGATGCCCGTGCAAGAGTGAATGCTGCATGGATGAAGAGGCGCCAGGTCACAGGCGTTCTCTGTGACCGCAAGATCCCTTTGCGCCTCAAAACTAAGATCTATCAATCAGTCGACCGCCCTGTTGCTTTGTATGGAGCTGAATGCTGGCCTAATACAAAGAAACATGAACAAGCCTCGCACTCAATGGAGATGCGGATGCTACGATGGTCCTTGGCAATTACACGGCTGGATCATATTAAGAACGAAGACGTCCGCAATACTCTTGGAATTGCCCCTATTCCAGCCAAAATGAGGGAGACTCGGTTGCGTTGGTAAGGGCATGTAGCCCGAGCAAATACTGAGTCCATTGTAGGCAAGTCACTTGCTCTCGAGCCTGATGGGCAAAGACCTCCAGGACGACCAAAAGGGCGTTGGATGGATACCCTACACGACGATATGCGCATCGTAGGTCTTCGTCCTATAGAAGCAGCAAACCACAACAAATGGAGAGCGAGGTGCAGAGTGGCGGACCCCACAAAATAATTGGGAACAACGCCAGGAAGAAGATAACAGGGGTGGTCACTAACCGTAACTTTGAGAGCCACAAATTTGTGAAGCTGTTTCAAAGTGAGAGACATTATTCAGAAATTAATGGTTTACAAATTGAAGAAACGTTTATTTTTTACTTTAAACTTAACGTTATTGTTATCGTGTTTGAAGCCCTTTTTCAGTGTTGACTTAGTAATCTAATTAATGCTGTTTAGTCGGCCAACACGATTGTATCTAATTGTAACGGGTTTTTCCCTGAACCTGAAAAAAATGTACATGATTTGATTAATATCATGTTTTTTTCAGATTTACAATTGGGTACAATCGTGTTGACTTAAGTTCGATAACATTATTGTTCAGTTACACAATAGGGGTTTACTTTTGAGAAGTGCATTTTCGAGTGTTCATTTTTGCTTTTAGTTATTAGAAATCTGGCTGATAGTGCAGTTCACTTAAATGTTCATCTAGTACAGACCGACATTTAGATGTAATGAAACTGAGCGTTGGGTACGGTGATTCGCACACACAAGCAGTCCCAAACATTGAGAAAAGTCTCTTGGCACACTTTTGTTACTGGGTACTTTTATTCTCTAATTTTCTTCCACTTCGTTCCAGTCCTTTCGTAAACACAAAGCAAAACAAAATATAAAACAAGTAACCAAAAATAAAAAACAAGAAACAAGAAACAAACAAAACAAAAAAATTAAAAGTCTAAAAACTAAAAATGAAAAATGAAAAACTAAGAACTAAAAACTAAACACTAAACACTAATTACTAAATACTAAAAACTAATGCTAATAACTATTACCCTAACTAAAAACTAAATACTTAAGACTACAAATTAACACTAAATACTAAAAACTAATCTCTATTATCTAATAGTCTAACTAAAAACTAAATACTTAAGACTAAAAACTAAAAACTCAAAAAACAAAAATACAAAACACAAAGAAGAAAACGCAAAATACACAAAACAAATAACAAGAAACAAAAGAGGAACTGAATAAGAGTAGGTGGTCCATAGAGTTTGGGTCGTGTATTCTCTCAGGATGGTAGTATAGTGAATTACTTAGAGTCACGGTCCAGACGAGTTGGTTGGTTGGTTCCTCAGTTTAGGGGCAGCGACAACGCGGTCATGTAGCCCCGTGTACTTTGGGTGTGTGTAGAATCTGTCTGATAACCAGTGTTAATTGTGATGGCTGTATTAGTGTGTGCTATCTGTTTTCAATTCAAGTAAGGACTGCAGACATTCAATTTTTTCAAGTAGTTCCTGCTTTGGCCGCCAAACCCTTCCGTCAATGACTACTAGTTCAGAACTTGGTTACCAGATGCCACCGCAGTCGTCTCCTGGCGACGAACGTTGGAACCTAAGAACGTTTGTCAAATGTTTAATCTATAATTTAGCTTCACACAGGTGTAATTAGTGGAAGGTTCTTTAACATGCCATAAATCTATGACTGGCCTGTTTACCATTTCTTGATGAATGCAGTACATTTGCATTTGTATGTTGGCACAGGCTAGAGTAAAATGTGGCTTTTCACCGATGTCTCAGTCTCACTACTGAAGTATGGTTGGTGCTTAGTAATGACATTCAGGGCAGAGTCAGTGCCTGTGGATACTGTGAAAGGTTCTACTCATAGGGTTAGTACTGCTGTACTGACTCAGTGAGGAAAGCAATGGCAAACTACCTCACTCCTCTTCTTGCCTAGTACGCCTCAATATAGCGCTGCCTTGGGTTTTTGTGGGTATCTACCCACATAACGTAACGGCGGTACATTTTGGGGATCCAACCAGCCTTCGGGCTGACTACCTAACAGACAGACAAATCTATGACATGGGACCGCCGGCTTTACTTCCCCTCCGAAGGAAGTCATACTGATGGATTTTTAACGCTTTTAAAAATTCCGACGACTTCGTCCGGATTTGAACCCACGATCTTGGGCATAGAAACTCAGCATGCTACCAACTACGCCACCGAAGCCGCCTGGTCCGGAAGAGTCATTGCAGTGATTTCTCCATTGCGGTCTACAGTATTGTATTCTGCACAAAAGGAGTTAGTTTAGCATTGAAACTCTCCCTACATCGCTCAATATTTAGACCGACCTTGCTGTATGGGAGTGAGAGTTGGATGGATTCGGTGGCGTAGTTGGTAGAATGCTGAACTGTTGTGCCCAATATCGTGGGTTCAAACTCGGCCAAAGTTGAAAGAATTTTTTAAGAGCGTTAAAATCCTTCAGTATGCCTTCCCTCGGATGGGAAGTAAAGCCGGCGGTCCCTTGTCATAAATGTATGGCATGTAAAAGATTCTTTACTAACTAAACTTGTGTGAAGCTAAATTTCTAGGTTAGATTTCGTTGAAACGCTCTATCAACGTTCCAACGTTCACCACTAGATGTCAGTGTTATCTGGTAGTGATAGTTGGAACTACTTGAAATTGAACGGAACTTGTAGGGAATACCGGTACGAGGCTAATCGCCCACACACAAAATACCGTATCGTATGGTACCGGAAAGTGTAGACAATGCCGTATCTATTGTGCAAATATACCTCCTTTCCAAGTGTTCTAATTATTAATTTTGGGGTACCGCACTTTTGAATATTTATATATATACGAGTAATGAGTGAATATGTATTAAGTGTATGTGCTCGAAATTAGGCCTAAAACTGATGAATGCGTAAACAATAAGAACTTAAAAATCAACTAGATGAAACCCGTCAAAACATGACGGACAATGGATAACAAAATTACTGAAGAAGCTTCTTATATAAGTTACATTCTTTGTACGATTACTTTTTAGCACTATTGAAACTTTAAGGGTGTCAAAAGATAGCACTCTCAGCATTGCAACATATTGCTGGTCATGACTGAAAACGTGATGAGGTCATCATCATATTGCACAGTTTCCAGCCACTGGCCGGGTCTGTTTGGAACACAAGCCTCTCCAACGTCTTCTGTCTTCCCACCATCTCTCAGCCTCCACCCTTGTCCAGTCTTCTCCTCTCTTCTTCACGCTTTCTTCCACCCCCTTCAGCCACCTGTCTCTCGGTCTCCCTCTTGGTCTCTTTCCTTCCCACTTCGTCTCGTGTATCCTCCTGGGTATCCTCTTCTCCTCCATTCGTTTTACATGTCCATACCATCTAAGTCTAGATTTCTCCATACCATCCTGTAATGGTTCCTCCTTCATTAATTCTCTGGTCCTCTCATTTCTTATTCTGTCCCTCTTTGTAGCTCCAATACTGCTTCTCAAGAACCTCATCTCACTGGCCTGTATTTTGCTCTTCACCCTTCCTTTCATAACCCAGGCCTCCAAGGCATACGTCAGGATAGGGACATAGTACGTCCGATATATGATCTTTTTGCTGTTCTGAGGGACATCCTTGCTCCATAACATGCTTCTCACACTCCTCCGGAATGCTTCTGCCTGTCTCCCCCGCTCATTTATTTCTCTATCGTTTCTTCCATTCTCTTGCATCAGGCTACCCAGATACTTGAAACTCTCCACTTCCTTCAGCTGTACCCCACCAATTGTTATTCCTGTTGTGGTTCTTTCCTTCTTCCTTGTTGTGATCACCATCTCACTCTTATTTATGCTAAATTTCATCCCATAACCTTGTATTATTCCTTCCCACACGTCCAACTGTTCCTGTACCTCCTCCTCCTTGTTTCCCCAAATCATCAAATCATCTGCAAGCACCATTGCTTTCATCTTTCCTTCCCCAATTACTTGTGCCACTCGGGTCATTATGTCATCCATCACCACAATGAAAAGTAACGGTGACAGTGCACTTCCTTGTTTCAGGCCGTTTCTCTGTTCCAACCAGTCCGATCTCTCTCCTCCCACTTTCACACAGCTCACGCTTCCCTTGTACATCTCCTTTATCCTCCTTATAGTCCATTTTTCTATTCCTCTATCCTCCAGGGACTTCCATACTTTGTTTCTGCATACACTGTCATATGCTTTCTCAATGTTCAGGAAGGCCATCAGTAGATCTGTTCCATACTCATAGTGCTGTTCTTGTAACTGCCTTATAGCAAAAATCAAATCCACTGTGGACCTTCCTGCTCTGAAGCCAGATTATTCTTCCCTCATCCCTCCTTCTATCCTTGTCCTAATTCTCCTTTCCAAAACTTTCTCAAACAACTTTGCACAATGACTCATCAGTGTTATTCCCCGATAGTTTCTGCATTCTGTTCTACTACCTTTCTTGAAGATCGGGACAATTATTCCCTTTTTCCAGCCCTCTGGGGTCTTCCTTTCCTTCCATGCTGTCTTCATCAGTCGGTACAACCATTGTATCCCCACCTCTCCTGCTGCTCTCACCAACTCCTCACTCAACTCATCCACACCCGGTGCCTTCCCTCCTTTCATCTTCCTCACTGCATCTTCCACGTCTTTCCATGTTAAGTCCTTTTCTGTTTGCAGTTCATCTACTGTACCTCTTCCCCGATTTCTTCCTCCTCGCCGTGGTTTCCATTTTGGTTCAGGAGTTCTTCAAAATATTCTTTCCACATTTTCTTCAGTTCTTCCCTATTTTCTATCTCTTTTCCCCTTTTCATCACCATTCTAACATAATCCGTAGGATCCTTCCGCCTCTTATTCTTTACCATCCCTTAACAGGACCTTTTTTGTTCCTTCACTATCCTGCTGGTCATGTCTGAAAACGTGATGAGGTTAATAGCCCAATACGTTCAAGAGTTTCTCTTTGAGCTTGATTGATTGTGATAAAGTAGCGAATAGGACATTGTTGCCTATTAAAATAAAATGTACTGTACCTGCAAGTGTTTTATCGGAAGGTGTTAAATCAAGTCGTAGGATTTGAGCTCTCTGCCTAATATTACTGCACCTATTATATCCGAATCCAAGCAATTTCTTACATATTTCTTACAATTAATATATTAATATGAGTCCTTGGGAAACGTTCAGATTTCTAAGGAGCATAACTACGGCTCAAACGTTCGGAGTATGTGGAGGCGAATCACTTAATTCCAAGGAATTGAAAAATTTAATAATAGGGAAATGAAGTAGCTGGCTTTCATCTTCAGTATCCAATCTGTTAACGCTGATGTATGTGTTTGAACTACTGGATATAAGTTCAATGACTTTTAAATTAATATCATTACATTGTTGCAGCTTGGCAAATATTTTATATTCCAGCAGATCAATTTTACCCTCACAACAGTAAAGACCAAAGTAACCACGCATAGATTTTACGCAAGAGAAATACAATGTAGAACAAAGTTTACATTTGATCGTCAAAGACCTTACAGTACACTGTACTGCATAATATCTGGAATTGTTTCTGAAATGGCCTATTTATATTGGATTTTAAATGTGGCTTCGTATTATTCGATAACACTATAGTTCCTGCAATAACGGAGCCGCTAAATATTAAATGGCAAATAATACTTCCATTGCCGAAATCAACTGCGTAGTTAGACTCAGTACTCTAAACAAATAATCATTAAACAATTGTCTTATACAATGAAGTTCAACATGACCGTCCAGAGACTGTCATACTCAAGTTGGTTGGTGAGGAGAATGCGATGAGACTGATCGCTTAAAATAAATTCCTTATAATTGTTCCTGCCAGCGAAATTTTTTGCAATAGCTTGAAAACGCAGCTCAGAATGACGTTTTTCATTTTGTTATAAACAGTACGAAACTGCTCTAAATAAGAAATTTCCATCACCTGTTATAGGTTATGGCAGTACATTTTGAAGGGGAACATAGAATCACTTCACCAACTACTGGAATGACCATAGGCCTATACTCAATACTCACTTCGACAGTCACCCTAAAGGAGGCAGTTTTTGAATTCTATGTCCCGTGCATGTCAAAAATCGTATTAACACATGGAGGCCCACCAATTCTTGTCTATCGCCCCGGAGACCCGGGTTACATTTCCTGCTCTGCCAAGAAATTTAATTCTGGTCTGAGGGCAAAAACGGGGCACATTCAGTCTCTTGAGGTATAACTAAGAAGAAGAAGGTTTAATCCCCACCTCGACAATCTTGGATGTGGTTTTCCGTGGTTTCCCCCTTCCACTTAAGGCAAATACCGGGATGGTTCCTAACTTAAGGCCTTGGCCGTCTCCTTGCCATTTACCACCTTAATTACAAATACACACAGTAATGCAGCCATCACAATAACACAGGTTATCAGAGAAAATTTCACACGTACACACCCAAGTACACGGGGCTGAGTGACCACGATGTCGGAGCCCTTCAAACGAATTATATTTGCCAAGTGTCTCTCATGGCGAAAGCAATTGTGGACACTCGCGAGTGCCTGGAAAACTACTTTTTTCTTTAATAATTTAAGAGTATATCGACGGTGCATAATTATAACTTTTAGTCTAGGACTCTAATAACTTGACCAGCGAAGCATTGGGAAGAAATTGCAATATTAAGGTACATAAACAACCTAGCCTACTACACACCCATATCATAGATTTATTGCATGTAAAGGAACCTTCCGCTAACTACAATTGTGTGAAGCTACATTTCTAAGATTGATTTGAATAACGCTTTATTAAGTTCCAACGTTCGCCACCAGGTGCCAGTTGCGGTGGCATCTAGTGGCCAAGTTCACAGCTAGGTGCCGTTGATGGTAGCGTTTGGTAGCAAACGTAAGAAATACTTGAAAATTGATCGTCTGCAGTCCTTACCTGAATTACAGATAACACACACTAATACAGCCATCACAATTAACATCGGTTGTCAGACAGATTCTACACACATCCAAAATACACGGGGCTACATGACCACGTTGTCGCAGCCCCTAAACTGAGGAACCAACCAACAAACCAACCTAAGTTTTAGTTATCTTTCATTCAACATTACCGGGTGAGTTAGCCGTGGTCGTTACGGCATGGCTGTAGGCAGCCACTCACATCCGGGAGTTGAGGAGGTTCGAATCCCCCCGCCGGCTATCTTGAAGATGGTCTTCTGTGGTTTCCCATCTTCCTTCCAGGCAAATGCTGGGGTTGGTCCCTAACTATTGGCCACAGCCGCTACCTTCCAATTCCTCGTTCTTACATACAGACTTTCCTACCCAGACAACACTCCACACGCGACGGTACGTGTAGCTCACCCCATGGGTGTCCGCTTAGAAGCAGCTACAAATCTCTGGTGAGCCGAACATGTGCTCGGACACTCCCGGTACTAAAAGCCATACGCTACAAAAACAAAATTCAAGCATTCATTCATTTCATTCAACCACCCAATAATGTATTCGCATTAGCCTCCTCTTAAGGGTAGCACGAATGATTGCTGGGGCAAAACAGTGAGGACCATCTCTATATAACGGAGCTCTGGATGTGCCGGGCAACGGGCAGGGCACTGTGTGTAGCAGCGTGTCGAGCAAGGCACTGGAGATAGCAGGAGCGGAGCGACCAACTAGTTTAACATATTTACTCTCTTTAACTTCTTCTTCTTTTACTTTAGCGTTTGTCCCACCTTGTGGCAGGGTCCGCTATGTGGATGAAGATTGACAGCCTTTAGATCATTGTGCAGTGTATCGGCCCACCGTTGCCTTGGTCGCCCTCTGGACCTCTTTCCAGCCACATCCAGTGTGTAAGCTGCTTTTGTCATTGTGTCGCCCTCTGCGCGCAGCACATGTCCAAACCATCTCAGACGGTTTTCCTGCATATTTTCCCTGATTGGGGCAACACCAAACCGATTTCTGATGGCATCATTTGAAATATGATCCAGCCTAGTGAAACCTGCTGACCATCTAAGCATCTTCGTCTCCATGACACATAGGCGACGTTCTGCTTCCTTAGTAGATGGCCAGCACTCCGTGCCGTAGAGAGCGACAGGACGAATGACAGTCCGGTAGATCTTATATTTCAGATTGTCATTCATCCTACGGTCACAGGTGACGCCAGTTGTCATTCGCCACTTCGTCCAGGCTGCGTGTATCCTTGTGTTGACCTCGTCAGTAAGTCACCCATCATCAGAGATAGTGGAGCCAAGGTACTTAAATTTTGCTACACGTGGTAAATCTTCTCCGTCAACAGTAATGGTGCCCACTTCTTGTGTATCGGATGTCATGTATTCTGTCTTCTTCTTGTTGAGGCGCAGACCATATTCCGCAAGTCGATTGTAACACTCTTGTGTTTGACGTTGGAGATCAAGCTTCGTCTCAGCAGCCAACATGACGTCATCTGCATAGAGAAGTGTCCATGGTAGCGGCTGGTGCAGGTCTGACGTTACAGTGTCCATCCCAAGAATGAACAGCAGTGGTGATAAGACGGAGCCCTGGTGGACACCTATGGTGATGCGGAAGTCATTAGATGCTCCCGCGGCAGCTTGGACATAGCTCCTTGGTTCTACGTAAAGCAGCTGCACCCATTTAAGAAGGTGTTCTGGGATGCCGTGTTGACGGAGCGCTAACCAGATTAGGTCATGTGGCACCCGATCTAAAGCCTTCTCAAGGTCGAGGAAAGCAAGATGCAAAGGTTTATTTCTTTCCGAGTATTTCTCAACCAGTTGCCATACAGCGAAGATTGCATCTGTTGTGCCGCAGTTTTCTACAAAGCCTGCTTGGTTCCTTGTGATTTTGGCAATCGCACTCTCTTTTAGACTACGTATTTAATAATCATCATTACTTACATGAATTGCACAGTAGTTGCTGGAAGTGTGGTCCTTCTTTTTCTAGACACACATTGCACCGACGTAGGAAGTTTTGGTACACTCGCTGTAATTCATCCTCACTGATATTTCGTATCAGTGCAATTATTTCGTTCTCAAGGGCCTCCAAATACGCGGATTGTTCCTGTATACCGTCGTTTTAGGTCCCTCCACCAATAAAAATCGCACGCCACTCAACGTAAGAACACATTTACTGGAAGACTTCTTCTTGACCCCCTCCCCAGCGGATCACATCTAGTGGGACGTGGGTTGGCGACCACGGGAACCCATCTGAGTACGGCATTGCTTCCACTTGTGCCGGGCTCCTCTCCGTCTTCTTTCCTGTCAACCTCTCTTGGACAACTCACGTTATGAAACCCGGATGTAGATCCATATAGGCTTTCATATAGCCGTGGTAGTTTTTTTTTTTTTTTTTTTTGAGATCTCAGGAACTAAGCATCGCCCAGGGTTCAAACCTATACCAATCGAATTGGGGTCGAAAAAAGTCTGTCTGTCTATCTGTATGAATGCATGTATGTGTGTGACGTTTTTGCGTTTAGCAAAGTACAGGTCGCAATTTTCAAGATATTGAGCTGAAATTTGGTACGGTAAAAGGGTAAGGGCCTGTGAGGAACCCTATTGTTGGGAATTAAAATCGGTGCAGGGCCGGACCTATTTTTGGGGACCTCAATTTCATCTTTTTTCCGAATCGATGTATCTCGGAAACGGTTGGTCCTATCGAAACAAGTTAAATATACAGGTGTAAGATCTCAGTGATAAGCAACTTTTTGATCCCTCATAATTTTTTGATATCTCTCTCCATTTTCCCTTTTTGGGGCCCTGAATGCCATCCTTTTTTTTCGAATAGTTATTTTCGGAAACGGTCTGTCCTATCGCAAAAGTTAAATCCATAGGAGTAAGATCTCAGTGACTAACAACCTTTTTATTCTTTATGACTTTTTGATATCTCTCACCGTTTTCTTTTCCTTCTTTGTGGCCCTGAATGTCATCCTTTTTTTTTTTTTTCGAATCGTTATATCTCGAAAACAGTCTGTCCTATCGAAAAAGTTAAATCCAGAGGAGTATGATCTCCGTGATTAGCAACCGTTTTACTCCTTGTGACGTTTTGATATCTCTCGCCGTTTTCATTTTTTGGGGCCCTGATTGTCATCCTTTTTTTCGAATCGTTGTATCTCGGAAACGGTCGGCCTTATTGAAAAAGGTCTAGGCTACAGGTGTAAGATATCAGTGATTAGCAACTTTTTCCCCCTTATTATTTTTTGATATCTCGCACCGTTTTCTACTTTAAGAGCCCTGAATTTCATCCTTTTTTTTCGACTCGTCATATCTCGGAAACAGTCGGTCCAATCGAAAAACGTTAAATCTACAGGTGTAAGATCTCAGTAATTACCAACTTTTTTACCCCTCATGATTTTTTTTATCTCTCAACTTTTCCTTTTTTGGGGCCTTGAATTTCATACTTTTTTTTACAAATCGTTATATCTTGGAAACGGTCGATCCTATAGAGAAAGGTAAATCTACAGAAGTAAGATCTCAGTAATTAGCAACTTTTTTATCCGTCATGATTTTTTGATACCTTCACCGTTTTCTTTTTCTGGGACCCTGATTTAATCCTTTTTTTTTTTCGAATCGTTATATCTCGGAAACGATTGGTCCTAACGAAGAAAGTTACAGATACAGGTGTAAGATCTCAGTGATTAGCACTGTTTACCCCTGATGAGTTTTTGATATTTCTCACCGTTTTCCTTTTTTTTTTGGGGCCCTGAATGTCATCCTTTTTTTGATGTGTAACATCTTTCCATTCGGTTGCTGGATATGTTTGTGGGAGTGATTTTGAAAAATAGGAAGGAAGTGGATCGGACGGAAGTGTGTAAGACGCACTGCTAGCTGGATTGCATCCCTCCTGGCTGCTAAAGCGATCCAGCTAGCAGTCTTAAGAGGAAACATGACCGCGCAGTGTTGGAGATTGGTACCATGACGCACTGCCGGTCATATGGAATGTATATCACTTATGGATTACTTCAAGGTTTGAAGGCGCCATTAAGAATATTCCTACATTAAATCACCTTCAAGTTGTCGTTATTTGGTGTTAAAATATTCAATATATCATATTTTCTGAAAACAATTATTATTTATTAAGAGTCTCTTTTCCAATCTCCGTTCACACTGAACGGTAAACGCTCATGCGAACTCTGGTGGCAACTGATTGAAACGCAAACCATATGTTCAAAATCTTCGTATCAGTATTTAAATATGATATGCTTTAATAATGAAACATTATAACTAGACGGCAAAGCCTGTATTATGTTTCTGCATAATGGCTATTCAGATATTAACCCACATTGCGGTAATGCAGTGATCAATATAATATATATATATCGATTTTTTATACGGGAACTGGGCTAGCCTATCATGGGAATTCCCTTTACTGTCAAGTAGGCGTATTCATAATTAATTTAAAACTCAATTCCTCGCAGGAACATTATCGAAAATAGCAAAATATTAATGGAGCATTAAAAAATACTTCCATATTATTACCGGCACATGAAAATAAGTAACTGTCTTGTACTCCATATAACTGTGGTTGTAATAGCTTTGTGGCTAGCCCCTTGGTCTGCGAATCATGAGGTCTTGGGTTCAAACTCCAGTCTCGGCATATGTTTTTGCTACCAGATTATCGATTTAAACGATATCTATCATAACATTATGCGTCATTTTAACAGAATCTACATTAAATTACGATTTATCTAATTTTAATTACAATAGTTTGCACCAACAGGAGTTGGAAAATTTGATTGTATTGAACATTATTTCTAGTAGTCTATAGATAGGCTAGAGACTATGGCTTCATTCCATCTCTTAATTTACAATATTGCGATGTTTGTTCAAACAAGTGTGACAGTAGCATATCTCCAATTCAATCTATACATTCATCATAGTACCAGTGTGAAAACGGAGCGTAAATTAACATTTTAAGAATGTCCAAGCTGTGTAGTATACGAGTAGGATAACATGTCAGATGACTCCACATACATTTCCTCTCAATTTCATAGTAGGATAACATGTTACTACTGTAAGGCTCGTATCTTTTTTTTCTAATCGTTATATCTTGGAAACGGTTCGTCCTATCGAAAAAGTTCAATCTACATGCGTAAGATCTCAGTGATTGACAACCTTGTTACCCCTTATGATTTTTTGATATCTCTCACCGTTTTGTATTTTTGTGGCCCTGAATGTCATCCTCTTTGTCGATTCGCTATATCTTGGAAACAGCCTGTCCTATCGAAAAAGTTAAATCAACAGGTGTAAGATCTCAGTGATTAGCAACTCTTGTACCCCTTATGATGTTTTGATATTTCTCACCATTTCCTTTTTTGGGGCCCTGCATTTCATCCGTTTTCTTTCGAATCGTTATATCTCGGAAACGGTCGGTCTTATCGAAAACATTAAATCTACAGGTATAAGATCTCAGTGATTAGCAACGTTTGTACCCCTTATGGTTTTTAGCCTACTTTTCACATTTTGCAAAAATGAGGAAAAAGTAGACTTATGAGATCGATCCGGGAAAATGTGTGTCTGTCTGTCTGTCTGTCCTTCTGTCTGTCGGTCTGTCTGGCTGTGTGTGTGTGTCCCCTATCAACTCCTAAACGGCTGCATCAATCAAAACCAAATTTAGTATGAGTAAAGATGTGCTCCGGAATATCTCACGTCCATATTTGAAAATGATGTCAGTGCTACCAACTGCTGAAAAAACGCACTAGAAATATGAGCTCCATGTTGGATATCTTGCAAGGTATGCATGGGAGCTATTCCAAAATTGGCACACATGTAGATAATACTATTTCAGTTTAATTTCCAGGAGGCCAACCATGACAGTGTTGCCAAAAATAATTTTAAGCCTTCTGATAGGTCCAATGTTTAAATGCATATAACTTCTACACTATCAATTGGATTTCAACCAAATTTTGTATGTAATATCTGTACATAAACAGATATGACTGAGCGTATTCTTAACAGCCACCAGGGCTGCCAACTGTTAATAATTGCTCTCTTTACTTTTTTATCCAAATACCAATATATCAGAAAGTATGCAAGCCAACAGCTTTAAACTATGCACACGTATATTCTGACATTTTAGAATAATTTCGAGTACGTCAGTTCTACCAACATCATTATAAGCCTGCTGATAGTACCAATTTTTAAATACATGTAACTTCTATACTATCAGTTGGATTTCAACCAAATTTCGTATGTGCTATGTGTACCATAACAGATATAACTATAAGTATTGTTAAGAGCAATCAGGGCTGCCAACTGTTAATAAATGCTGTCTATATTTATTTTATACTGAAAATCCACAACCTGCTTCCAGTCTTCGACCGGGTCAGGAATGGAATGAATGAAGCCCCCATCTAGCGGCGAGGATATGAACTGTGCCGGCTGACGAGGCCTGGCGCACTCCTCTGGGGCAATGATTAAATGAATGACAGATGAAATGAAATGATAGTGGAGAGTGTTGTTGGAATGAAATTTTGACAGGGAAAACCGGAGTACCCGGAGAAAAACCTGTCTGCCTCCGTTTTGTCCAGCACAGATCTCACATGGAGTGACCGGGATTTGAACCACGGACCCAGCGGTGAGAGGCCGGCGTGCTGCCTCCTAAGCCACGGAGGCTTTATTTTACACTAATATCAATATACCAGAAAGTATGCAAGCCAACAGCTCTATGCTTTGCACACGTATAGCACCTGACATTCCAGATTAATTTGGAGTAATTAATACAAGGCAGTGCTGCCAACATGATTCTATGCCTGCTGATATGTCCAATTTTAAAATAAATGTAACTTCTATACTAACAAATGGATTTCATCCAAAATTGGTACAACAAGATATCATAATATTTCAGATTATTTCTGACCAGCACACGCATGGTATTGTTGGCAACATGCTTTTACGCGTGCTGATAGATCCAGTGTCTAACTGCATGTAACGTCCATTGGACTTCAACCAAATTTTGTTTTCTGTACCTTAAGAGATTGAACTAAGAATATATTCAGTCGCCAGGGCTGCCAACTGTAGTGCTCTATTAGGCTACATTATACCAGGTATATTTTGAACTAATTAGATATTTCGACATTACCAACTTAATTTCGTCACTATTCTAGATAGGTTCATATACTGTAGAATAATCATTGGCATGAAAAGTAGGCTGTATAGTTCTTCACGGAACTTCTTGTTTGATATCTGTCGCCGTTTTCTTTTTGTGGCCCTGAATTTCATCCTTCTTTTTTGAATCGTTATATCTCGGAAACCGTTGGTCCTATCGAAAAAGTTAAATCTACACGTGTAATATCTCAGTGATAGTCAACCTTGTTACCCCTTATGATTTTTTGATATATCCTACCATTTTCCTAACTTGGGGCCCTGAATGTCATCCTTTTTTTCGAATCGTTATATCTCGGAAACGGTTGGTCCTATCGAAAATGTTAAATCTACAGGTGCAAGATCTGCGAGATCAGCAACTTTTTTACTCTTTATGTTTTTTCGCTATCTCTCACCGTTTTCTGCTTTTTGGGACCCGAATTTCATCCTTTTTTCGAATCGTCATATCTCGGAAACGGTCTGTCCTATCGAAAAAGGTTAAATCTACAAGTGTAAGATCTTAGTGATTAGCAACTGTTCCACCCCTTATGATATTTCGATATCTCTCACCGTTTTGATGTTATTAAATGCTTTTTTTAAACAAATTGGGGCAAAAATATTTATAAAAATTTGTATAAATTCGAAGGTTGGTCTAATTGAATTCTAAGGATCAATCTCTATAATAATCCGTTTTCACCTTTTCAATAAGTTAAAAAGTGCTCGAAATACAAGGGGTGTCCCAAAATGCAGACTTTTCAAAATCACCTTGTAGTTCGGAAACCAAGGGGGCCGCGATGATTTCGATTTCACCATCGTTTGTTTTACAAAAAAAAGTGGCACGGAATTGCGAATTCCGTTTTGCTCTATCTTGATTCGTTTCCAAGATACCCGCTAAATACATCGAAAAGGCGCCACCCTGTACAGCCGTATTCAATGAAAAAGCATACACGTACTGTATTAGAATGAGCCTCAAATTTTGACATACAATTTATTAATAAAAGTTATCCTACGTCATAGGTTAAACAACACTTTCTTCTTCTTCTTTTTCGGCATCTCCGTGGTGGCTCAGCGGTCTAGCTGTATGCCTCTCACCAAGGCGGTCCGGGTTCGATTCCCGGTCAATGCATGTGAGATTTTTGAAGTGAAATGCCATGTCCTGTGGTTCGGATTCCACGTAGAAAGGAGGTCCCGTGGCTCATGATCTCGAGATTAACGGTCACGTTAAAATACAAGCTTCCTTTTTTTCTCGGCATCTCGGCATCTCAAAACTGAAAAAGCTAGATACAGTGCCGGAATAAGACAGCGCGGGGCCTGTAGCAGAGGGCAGCCAGGGGCTTTTTACTTTAGGGTTAAATATACAGGGTAGGCCAGCCTATTCGAGGCGGACGAGTGCGAGAAATCTATTACAGATATTTCATGACTATGTGATGGTTTTAGCATTTCCTATGAATTCTCAAAAAATGTCTGGAGTAATGTATTTACAGCTGTAAGATATTTTCCATTTCCGAGGACGTCCGGCTTTCATAACCACGCGATGGTGTCAACATTGCCTAGAATAACATTTTACAATTTTCCTACATATCCACGCAACGGGCCGGTGCCAACGAAGTTCTTGTTTGAGATAGTACCTCTCTTGCTCGCCGATATGCTGCGCCACCATCTCAACCAAAGCAGGTCGTGCGGCGTGGATCCCTCTTACAAATATAAACGACTCACAAAGTGGAGCGTGGTAATACTTACAGAAGGGAATTTAGAAGGACAATACTCACCAAAGGAATAGATTGAAAAATTGAAAAATACGCATAAAATGTGGTTCAGGTCAAAATACGTACAGAATGCAATGTAGAGTCGAATACATTGAAATTCAAAATACTTACATTGAGATGAAAATTTCACGTACATCACGCCTAAGGTTCTTGTATTTAAGCTAATCGTAATTAATGGAAAGTAACGGTACCAACCAAACGTTTGCATGAAAAGTAAATTGTGCAAACTGATCCAATTTTGATTGCATTTTTAGGAAATATAAGGTGCGTTCAAAAAGTAACGAGCCGGAGGCTGGAATGCGCAAACCGGTGACGACATCGGCTAATCGTGGCGTGTGTAACGAGGTGTGGTTCCGACCAGAGCGTTTGTCGTTTGGATTCTGGTTCGAAGTGATGACACCATGACTCATCTCCAGCTACCACTCGTGCCAGGACTTGTCTCCCCATGAGTTCCGATTCCCACCAGTTCCAAATTCTTTAGCGGATTAGCTATCTGCCAATTACACTGCCTGAGCGATTCCCACTAGTTCAAAATTCTTTAGCGGATTAGCTATCTGCCAATTACACTCCCTGAACGAGTCCAATCAGTTCCGAACAATACCTGAGCGAGTTCCAGCTTAGGTTTCTACAGCAAATTTGTATTAATTTGTTTATTACTGAAACAAATAAGATCCATTGTTAGCGTCAGCCGAGAGTGCATGCCCTCTTTAATGAATTGGCTCCTCTAACAGGGGGGGGGGGGGCGGACGCCATGGACCGGTAGCTCCCATAAGCAGCTTTCGCCTTGTCAGTATCTGTATCAGCATGTGCCTTCGTCAAAATAATCAGTTTTGAGTTATATTACAAAGTTCTTAAAATAGTATCAGCATGTCGCTTCGTCTTAGAACTGTTTTATGTTATTTACAAGTCACTTAGTAATCAGCACGTAGCTTCGTCAAATTGATCTATTAACTGAAGGATTCTTCTCTTTATACTCTAATCAATATGTACAGCAAAAGAAACATTTCTTCAAAATACTGTTAAATCACCGGTATCTTCAAACTGTTGAGTTGCTCTTTGGATTCTGTCATCCATTGCAACATATTTTCTTTTCCTTTTCGTGGCTTGCAAATTCAACTCTGCCCGCATACTTTTTTCGTCTGAATTTTGAGACACCTTCTTCAAACACGACACCAAGTCTCTTCCACGAGTATGTGGTTTTCCACATTTCAAATTCAGCCTAAGGTTCCAACCTTCTACAGAGTTATTCGTTCTATGCCTCTTCCCATGGCAATTCCCCATTTCAATCAGAATATTCACGTTTTCAAGCCATTGCTTGACAACGTAATCAAAGAAACTCGATTAACTTTTCATTGTCCGGGGCCGTGCTTTGAATGTGTAGCCAACCGTCTTCTACTTTTTCTGGTTTGAGGAATGCAAGTGCAGCACACTGCCTGATGGTGGTTCTGATTTCCTGGCTAGTTTTATACATACCCGAAAGCCCAATTTCTTGCACTTCTCCAAATACTTCGGTTTAAGTGGGAAAAAATACAGCCTTGCACTTGGACTCTAGGATATACTTCTTCTATCGCTTTGATAGCTCCAACCTCAAAATCCATGTTTACTATCATTTTATTAGCCGGTCAAACCTCAGAACTGACAGCTGGGTTTTCCAGAGACATTCGAAACTAGTGGGACTCATTAGCTTATTTTTATTATTTTTTTATTTATTTAGGCTATCACTCGTGATACGAGTATGATTGTCTTCCAAGTTACATTATGTAAATCTTCGCTGTAAACCAAAATTAGGCCTAATCATATTGCGTGAGTTCTTTGGTGAATGTACGGTCCGATCCGAGAACCACAGACTCTTCCACAATATTGGCACACAAGGTCCTGAGCAGCCAATGGATCTTGGGGGTTGATCATTCTGCGAATCATGCGCTCTTTCCTGGCATTTCTTTTGTCAGCCAGAAGCCTTCTTCTCTCTTGTTCGAAGAACAAGTGACCTTGATGGACGTTGCGGCGCCACTCTGATCGGTCGGATGCGACAGCCTCCCAGTTACCTGTATCAATTTGACATTTCTTCAAGTTGGTCTTCAGAACATCTTTGTAGCGTTTTTGTTGCCCACCCTGTTTTTTCTGACCGACATTCAGCTGGCAATATAAGATTTGTTTTGGGAGGCGGGACTCAGGCATGCGAACTACATGTCCTGTCCATCGAAGTCGGTGTTTTATAATGAGAGCCTCTACTAATAGTGCTAGCTTCCTCTAAATACTTGTGTTAGTGCGCCGGTCTTGCCATTTAATACCAAGAATTATCCTAAGGCATCGTTGATGGTATTTTTCTAAAGATACGAGGTGCCTTCTGTAAGTAACCCAGGTTTCACAGCCATAAAGCAGAGTGGGAACTACAACAGCTTGATAAACGTATAATTTAGTTAGAATGCTAATGTCGTGGTTGTCAAACACGCGACGAGCAAACGACCAAAGGCTGCACTGGCACATTGGAGGCGGTGTTGAATCTCAGCGTCAATGTTCGCATTTGTTGATAGGTGACTACCCAAATAGGGAAAATGATCTATATACTTTAGTTTATGTCCATCAATCATGATGGCAGGAGCAGTAGCCCTGTCATGTGATGTAGGCTGATGAAGAACCTGTGTTTTATTGGTGTTAATGTCCAGACCAATGCTTCTGTATGCCTCATTGAACACATTCAGGGTGGATTTGAAGATCTTCATCTGAATTTGCTAAGATGACATTGTCATCAGCATCCTGGAGATCAAGAACGGATGTAGCTGACACTTTAGTTTTTGCACGTAATCTGTTGAGATTGAATAAACCTCCATCTGTCCTGGATATAATTTCTACACCCTTTGGAATCTTTTCTTGGACCAAATTTAGTACAACACTAACATATATTGAAAAGAGTGTGGGGGCATTCACACATCCCTGTTTGACACCCGTTGTAATCTTAAATGGCTCTCCAGGGCCATTGCTGTTAAGGACAATGCCATTCATATCATCATGTAGAATCTGAATGAATTTTGGGGGGCAGCCAAGTGTGGCAAGAATCCTCCATAGCATTTCTCGATTGACCGAATCAAATGCTTTAACAATATCTATGAAAGCCATATATAGAGGGCGTCCTTGCTCTCTGGATTTCTCCTGCATCTGCCTAGCACAGAAGATCATATCAGTTGTGCTTCGATTAGGTCGAAAGCCACACTGAGTTTCAGGCAGTATTTCTTCGGCCAACGGCTTCAAACGGTTGGATAAGACGTTGGCCAGGATTTTACCAGCAACAGAAAGCAACGATATACCTCTATAATTACCACATTGTGCCCTATCACCTTTCTTAAAGATGGTTATTATCAAGGCATCCCTTAGGTCTTTAGGTATGGTAATGGTAGTCCATATTTTAAGTATGAGTTGGTGTATGTGATGAACTAGACTAGTATTCCCTACTTTAAAGAGCTCAGCAGGAATCCCATCCATGCCTGATGCTTTATTGTTTTTGAGCTGATTGATGGCAGATTCAATTTCTGATAGAGGCGGAGGATCATCAAGGTGGTCTTTAGGAGGTCTCTGATGAAGTCGGGTGTAAATGTTATTATCAACCTGTGTGTCCCTGTTGAGTAGTTCTTCAAAATGTTCTTTCCAACGGGAATTAATGGAGTTTGTGTCTCTAAGAAGTTCCGTGCTATCTTTAGACTGCAGAGGATTCAGACCATGATAATGTGGCCCATATATATATTTCTTGTTGCTTTGAAGAAAGCATGAGTATTATTCGTTTCGGCTAGATGCTCCTGCATTTCACGGGATTTGGAGATCCACCATTGATTTTTCAAGACCCGAGTTTTCCTTTGCACTTCAGCCTTTGCATCTTTATACAGTTGCTGTTTGGAGATAGAAGTTGGATTGGCTTGCCATGCATGGAATGCTTTCCTCTTCTTATCAATAAGATTCTGGATTTCTGCATCATTCTCATCAAACCAGTCAGCATGCCTCATCTTGACGAAACCAATCGATTCTTCACACGCTGAGAGTATAGCAGACTTGACTGTTTGCCAATGTTACTCAATCTTTTCAGGGTAATTATCTGGTAACTTTTCATTCAGAAGTTCATGAAACTTCCTTTTAGCAGTAACGTTTTTTAAACGTTCGGTGTTCACCCTACGCCTGATGTGCTTTCTCTGTTTTCTGCGCTTTTGGAGAATTTGTAGAGTCATTACAGATCTTATTAATCGATGATCCGTCCAGCAGTCGTCAGCACTTGTCAGAGCCCTTGTGAGTAGTACGTCACGCTTGTCTCTTGCTCGCACAATCACGTAATCAAGTAGGTGCCAGTGTTTTGATCTAGGATGCTGCCATGAAGTCTTAAATTTGTCCTTCTGTCGGAATAGTGTGTTTGTGATTACGAGGCTATGTTCAGAACACTTGGATAAAAGGAGTGTCCCATTAGAATTGCATTTCCCAACACCATCTTTTCCAATAACATCAGCCCATAATGCTGCGTCTCTTCCAACGCGAGCATTGAAGTCTCCTAGGAGGATGATTTTTATCAGATTGCGGTATATCCTTCAAGATCACATCAAGTTGAGAGTAAAATACTTCCTTCTGTTCATCATCAGAGGTGAGAGTTGGAGCATATGCACTAATTACAGTCGCTCGTCGGCTGTTTTAGGTAGATTTCATTAGAAAGCTAACTATTGCAATGGGTCCCATGTTTCGACTTTCGGAAAATTTCGACATATCTTCGCGTTTCACATCCCCCAGACCCTAAAACCACCGTCAGTTCAAAAGTTTATATATAATTTATGTATGTATATATACAGTGTGGTCCGCCAGCCCCTTATTATTTTTGGAGGAAGGCAACCCAACTAACGCGTATATCACAGTCATCCTAAAAACATTAGTACCTGTTCCTTTACGTTCATTGTACAACTTTACCGTTGAGTACATCCTCGCGAATATAGTAGAAATTAATAGTGGAAGTTTTCTTTCAATGACCTCAAATATAATGCATGATTGAAATGATTAGAGCTCCGAATAACACATGCTTACGTTTTGACAGGAAGTGTCTACGAATAGATTCAATGCGTGCCAGCAATATAACATGGTTCTCGGTAGCTGTGGTGGCTAAATCAAGAGTAGCGTCAAAGAATTCGCATTGTAGTAGGTTCGAATCTTGAACTAATACTTTTTTTTGCTTAATGTCGTTTATTGTGGATGTATTATGGACGCATATCTATCTGTTCCAACGAGTGATTTATTATTTGGTCCTCAAAAGGACCGTACTTATCCGATGGTACGCAGCCAGATTGGACGACGACATAATGATCTGTAGAACGAAAGCAAGGTATCCTGTATTTTCAAGGTAGCAAGTGTTCGAAATTTTGACCACCTTTGTTTAAAGGAAAACTCCGACTCACTCAGACGACCCACATAACAAATAAATAAATACATCAGACCGAAACTATAATTTCTTTCAACGGCGTCTGTGCGAAAAGCGCTTGCTATACACTTACCGTAATAGTTAGTTAGTTAGTTAGTGAGGTTTTAAGGGGCGGAACTACGAGGTCATCTGCCCCAAACCTACAGTAAATACAGATAATAATGACATTATTGGTTTTACGTCCCTTTTAACTGCTCTGGCTTTTAGATACGCCGGGGTGCTGGAATTTTGCTCGGAAGGGGATCTTCAACGTGCCAGTAAATCTACTGACACGGCTACCTCGCATTTGCGCACCCTCAAATGCCAGCTGATTGCGCCAGGATACGAACCTGCAACCTTAGGCACCGCAAGCGAGAACGTTACCGCTGAGCCTCGCAGCAAGCCAGTAATTACAGAACGTGTCATATTATTATAAATATTGAACTATTAAAATTCTAATTATCACGAATAGAGTCGCCTCCGTTGCGTAGTAGTCAGCGTGATTAGCTGCCACCCCAGACGTCCTGGGTTCGATTCCCGGCTTTGCCATGAAATTTGAAAAGTGGTATGAGGACTGGGACGGGGTCTACGCAGTCTCGGGTGGTCCAAATAAATAGAGGGGGTTCGATTCCCACCTCAGCCATCCTCAAAGTGGTTTTCCGTGGTTTCCGACTTCGCCTTCGGGCAAATGCCGGGATGTTACCTACCGTACGGCCACGACCTCTTCCTTGCCTATCCCTCCCTATCCTCCCCACCTTTCCCATCCCTCAAGATGTCCCTGTTCGCTTTGCAGGTGAGGCCACCTGGGCGAGGTGCTGATCCCACCTCCACAGTTGTATCCCCAGGCGAGATGTTTCAAGCTCCAGGTCACTGCCCGTAGAGGCGGTAATGATGGGATCCCTCGCTGAGTCCGTGGGAAAACCTAACCTGGAGGGTAAAATCGACTAAAAAAATATTAATTATAACGAATAGTATCCATCCATGGTTTAGAACAGTTTTTAGTCAATTTACCCTCTAGGTTGGTGGTTCCCACGGACTCAGTGAGGGAACTCACCACTACCGCCTCGATGGGCAGTGTCCTGGAGCTTGGAACATCTGGTCGGGATGGATACAACTGGGGAGGTGTGATCAGCACTTCGCCCAGGCGGCCTCACCTGCAAAGCGAACAGGGGCCTCATGAGGAATGGGAAGGGATGGAAGATTGGGATGGATAGGCTAGGAAGAGGGAAGGAGGTGGCCGTGGCCTTACAGTAGGTACTGTCCCCGTTTACCCGTATAGTAGGCTGTCAGATATCCGCCCCCTCAATCGGATTGCCAACAATCAATCGCACCGGCTCAGCTACATCAATGAAAATGGCACTGACAGATACTACCGAGGTTTGAACACAGAAGTTACCAAGAAAATTATTGTGGAACACACCAAAATAGACGGGGTTTCATACTTACTTTTACTTACCTCTTAAAAATAATCTCGGGGATTGGGTTGACAACAGGATCTCTAAAGTATGCTCCCACAATAATCTTGACCATGACATTTAAAAATGAACCAAAACGAAGGCAAGAACTTTGAACTGTACAAAAGCTTTTATTTCAAATAAAGAGTATGATTTTAACAACTCAACAAAATAAATGTGGCTATCAGTAGCCCATGTCAATCTGACTATGTCCTCCTAAAGGACTTGCAAAGTTATCAAACAATATGTTAGCTCCCATGAGCTCAAAATAACGTAACATTCAAAGTACATTTGGATTGGATAAGGAAGTCAGGATACGACATATATAGAGCATTTGGTTTCTTTTAATAAACATCACACTTGTATTAATAGGCGCAAGGCCAGAGTATCGACCTCACCCGCTGATAACCAGATGTCGAGCCAGCTGGTCTACTCTTCAATCTGGCGCATGCCTGTCAAATGGGGCTCACTCGTCACGCCACACTGCGTAAGAATTCAGCTCCTCTCAAAGCTTTAAATGTCTACAAGACAACTCATATATATATTGACGCAAATCTTTCAAATGCTTAACTCACATACCACTGGATTATTCTGACAATCCCTATACTTGTTAAGTTATCATCCAAATGTTTAATCAGTATAGTTTAGAGTATAAAACACACTCTTAAATGTTTATAACAAAATCACATAAATTATTTATAACAATTAGAAATTGTTTATAATATTGTCGAAGATAATTACAAAAATTTTAAACACGCCTTTAACATTACTTTCGTTCCACATTATTGTCAAAGATATATATACATTTATTATTTACAATATCAACATTTAAATTATTTAAATTATTAATTTAAGAAATACATTGAACCACATGTTCATCCGGTTGGTAAATTCATAATCGTGTTTATATAATCGACCAATGAAGGTTAGTTATACATTTTAATGTCACAATCTGGTTTAATAAAGGTTGTAATAATTATTATTATTTGTGACGGTAATCTTCATTCAAAATCTTATCTCAAATTCTTTCAAAACTCTTGTTAATTATAACAGTAAATTCACTTGATTAATCTTCAACGAACTATGACAATACACTCTAGCGGAAAATACTTCGCTTACAAAATAATGCACACACTGCATTAAAAATTAGGCCCAAAATTCATCATATATTAAAATATACGGCATCAAAATCTTCCACAGACTTTACAAAAACCTCCACTAACACAATATTTATCATCATTAATTACTGTGGGAATCTCCTTCATTTATTTAAGGGCATTATACATCAGCGACTTTCAACATGTCCGCTGCACTATCGATTATACATTCATAGTTCCACTTAAAAATTCTTATAATCATTAATTGTTTCAAAACTGTTGTCATTTAACCTTCGTGGATTTCATTCATAAATCGAATTGAAGTAAAAATTTGCCAATCACAAACAAATTTAATAGTGAATACGCTTATATACGCCTGTCTGGTCTATCAAAATTTAAGATTAACATCTTAAAAGAATTGTAGTATAAAAATACTATCATCAAACAAAGTGCGACTAACTGCAAAATAGTCGAATAGAATCCAATTAGACTGGGGAATGCAAACATCGTTATATAAATCTCTAATTGAGAAAACATTCCTAACAAAAGTTCACGAATTTAATGCATTCAATAATTCATAATTAAAGTTTATCTTCCACAAAATTGTCTATGATGCAATGATCGTTCATAACTGACGATACATGTCTGTGTTGCAATCAATTCAAATACCGACTAGTATTTCCAAGATCGTCGACAACGTACTGGATTTTAACGCTCTAAAATCATTTAAATGTTCTTCCTTCTTGATGATGACAGAAAATTGGTCAAAGTAATTAATCTGGGGTAGAATTACTTTAATAAAGTGACACGCTGTCTGAATTTAAATCTGCCATAAAAATCATTAACTTACAGTCAAATCGTGACTACAAAAAAATAAACAAATTACTGAAAAATCTAAATATCAGTCTCAACTGATCCAAAATCGTTTAACTATGCCCATGACATAACAATGTCTTAATAAAACGTCGAAAAAGGCATAACTCATCAAGATGTACTGAGAATAAGAATCTCAAACAAGAATATAGGGCAAAATACATGAGGACAAAAATATGGGAAAAATGGTTGCTCGAATATTGCTAAGAAACTCAAATACAATAAACGTTCACGACTACCTTATCTGCCGATTGACGTTCCAGAGGAAAATTCCCCAAAGAAGACTGTTGATGGATCCATTTCACCAAGTTAAAGCTGAGCTCCATCCTCGAAACAAGAAACAGCACCCTCAGAGAATCGAACTGCTTCACGAAGACGAACGACATCCTTCCGGCAATAATCTTCTTTGTGAGTCGGGACAACCCTGACCTCTCTTGAAAAATCCCTGAAGTTCCAGTTGAAAATCGCCATGAAGTTTTTGTATAAATTTCCGAAGAAATATTCATATTCAGAAAGTATGAAATCATTTCCATTGCTGTTTGATAGTATTCAGCCTTTAATCACGAAACATGGGTGTAGATGGTTATTTACCACATGTTCGCTTGTATGGAATAGCAATTAGCGAAGTTCCATGCTGCTATCTTACTCCGTTGAAATATGTCCCAATTGCATTAAGTCCTTTAGCCTTCCATCTTCTCTTCGGTTATGGTAATAGAAGAACAAACTGCCATATTAGACTGCTCCATAATACTGTAGCGTTGTGTCACAAAAGCAATCTGAAGTCTCCCTATTTCACTAGCTGTGTCAGCCGTAGCGTAGATTCTGGCTATACAAAGTGCTTCTCATGTAGCGAGAAAATCACTTTTGTCAGTCGTCTAAAACTGCTAATATCTTCCAAAATAATTACTCGAAATTGTTCAACTTTTCTACACTCCTTACTGTAGCAATGCACAATAGAATTAGCTTATAGGCGACCGCTAACTGTTCACAGCTAAACTTGTAGAAGCGTTATAATGTGCGTTTCAACTTCACCTAGATTTACTCACAGTAAACCTGCACTGCTTGTCAGCTCGACTCTCGTTTAATGCAGTGGCTTTACCACGCGTTATACAGACGACTTTTTCACTACTAATCTCACTCGACGTTTCACTGAAATAACTATTTGAGATCTGACGATTGAGCTATCAGACGATTGATGATCTGAGAATGAGGAATGAGGCTCCTCTCTTCTGCGCAAGGCCTTTTATGAACTTCATGAGGGGCGTATCTATCCCTTCCATCGCGTGTTACTGCGTCATCGCTAGAAGTTCCAACTTCGTCAATACATGACGGATTTTCAAAATTCAAAAACTGAAAATAAATTTCACCAAAATTCCAGAACAATGCCTCTACTGCAAATGGATTTCCACAATTCTGCATTCCAAAAAGTAATAAAAATACCATAGTTTCAGCAATCTCCGTCTTCCTTCAGACTATCGTTCATTGGTTCAAGCCTCCCCTCCAATAGCATAATTTCTTCCTCAGCAGAATTCCACGTTTCCTGCGACTGCGTCGTAAATCTCGGAACTTTCTCGAATAAATGCTGACGTCACTGAGAATCTCAGCTTCAAGTAGCCTGCTGGCATAACGTCTGCGTCATCCGTGCTTACGTCATGACTATCCACGTCATAACTATGACAGCCATAACTTTCTTTATAATTTCCCAAAATAGCCACCGTGGTCTCTATATAATTCAATTACGGGGGCAGTACCATCCCGGCAATTGCCCGAAGACGAAGTGGGAAACCACGGAAAACCACTTCGAGGATGGCTGAGGTGGGAATCGAACCCCCTCTACTCATTTGGGCCACCCGAGGCTGAGTAGACCCCGTTCCAGTCCTCATACCACTTTTCAAATTTCGTGGCAGAGCCGGGAATCGAACCCAGGACCTCCGGGGCGGCAGCTAACCATGCTGACCGCTACGCTACGGAGGCGACATGGTTTAGAACAGTATTTAGGGAAAATAACCATTTAAATGAGACAAGAAAATAACTTTCCCTATCGTCTTCGTAGATAATGTGAACAAAACCAAGTTGAAATCTTGCTGTACGAGGTAGGGAGGGTATAATAAAATAGTTAAAAAGAATTTTAAAATTCTGCCGTTGGATGGTCTTGAACCCGGGATCTTCGAAAGAGCGAGCGGGCGCAATAACACTTGCACACATTTCCAACACACTCTGGAGGTTTTTGTTGCGCTTCTTATTAACGAGTATGGTAAAATATTCAATTATTACAGTTAGATCTTAAATATTGATTGGAATGCATTCGTTCAGTACCTGGCAGGTTTTCTAATTTACTTAAAGCAATTTTCGCGACCGCTTTGCGTGAATAAAACGAAAGAACAGCAACTAATGCCCTCAAACGACAGCCCTTAGGTTTTATTTCATATAACTTAGCGTTCAAAATGCTAGCGTGTGATACACTTCGGTCATTCAAGCAGGTGTACTGACGAAGAGAACAGAATTATACAGGATTTTGTACCAGCGATCACACCAGCTTCCTTGCCAGCGAGTGTCGTGTGATACGGGCCTAAAGATATGCTAAGACTTTTTGTTAAAATTTAATTACAAAACAAGATGTTCGGTAAAGAACGTATAGCCTACTTTCTCCTAAATACATGGGTATGGTTATAACCCTTTGTCCTTTTCAAGGAGAATAATTGAATGTTGGTTGTAGTAGCTTCTTGAAATACAACGTGCTTTACGGATATTATACATGAATATGATGTGCCCTTTGCTAGTGCTACCTCTGTAAAAAAAATCATTTAATTCGGTTTCACCGTGTTTGAATTGATAGGGGGAATCGATTTGCACAAAAACATGGCCGCTATCTGCACATTATTGGTCTGATGACCTTGTAGTGTGATCAACAGATTCTCTATACATAAAGGTATGTCGTTGCAAAATTTGGTAGGGATCAGATTATTAGGTTGGTCATAATTTGATTCAAGCTCTTAACATTATGATGGCCGCCATTACGTTTTCGTCAATATGGCGGCGATATAAAACATGACACTGGAGTGCCCTTTGCTAGTGCTACCTCTGTACCAAATTTCGTTCAATTCGGTTACACCCTGTTTAATTGATAGGGGACTCAATTTGCACACATACATGACCGCCATCTGCAAACTAATGGGCTGATGACCGTGTAGTTCAGTCAAACGATGCTCGCCATACAAGTATACGTTGTTGCAAAATTTGGTAGAGATAGGATGATTAAGTTAGTCATAATTTGATTTAAGCTTTGAACATTTGGGTGGCCACCATTACGTTTCCGTCAAGATGGTGGCGATATAAAACATGACATTGAGGTGTTCTGCGCTAGTGCTAACTCTGTACCAAATTTCGTTCAATTCGGTTTCACCGTGTTTGAATTGATAGGGGGAATCGATTTGCATACATACTTGGCCGCCATATGCAAACTGTTGGGCTGATGATCTTGTAGTTTGGTCAAAATATGCTTCCCACATAAAGGTATGTTGTTGCAAGATTTGGTAGAGATAAGATTATTAGGTTGGTCGTAATTTGAATCAAACTCTTAACAATAGGATGGCCGCCATTACGTTTTCGTCAAGATGGCGGCGATATAAAACATTACACTGAGGTGTCCTTTTCTAGTGCTACCTCTGTACCAAATATCGTTCAATTCGGTATCACCGTGTTTGAATTGATAGGGGGAATCGATTTGCACACATACATGGCCGCCATCTGCAAACTATTGGTCTGATTACCTTGTAGTGTAGTCAAAAGACGCTCGCCATATAAGTAAATGTTGTTGCAAAATTTGCTAGAGATCGGATGATTAGGTTATTCGTAATTTGATTTAAGCTTTGAACATTTGGGTGGCCGCCATTACGTTTCCATCAAGATGGCTGCGATATAAAACATGTCACTGAGGTGCCCTTTGCTAGTTCTACCTCTGTACCAAATTTCGTTCAATTCGGTTTCACCGTGTTCGAATTGATAGGGGGGGGGGGGGAAGGGAGGGGCAGACATTCAGAGTACACACACTCACACACACACACGTCACACACACACAGACAGACACACGATTTTTTGCTAATAATACAATGGGAATTTCTACGGAATACGTATACTTCGATGCAAGCACTGGCCATCAGAATATCCTTCGATATGTTGTTGTTTTGTTTCATTTGAGGGCCTAGAACATATAGCCATGTTTACTTGGTGTGTGTGTGTGTAGAATTTGTCTGATAATCTGAGTTATTGCGGGCTTGTAATGATGTGTGTATTTGCAATTAAGGATTGGGAAGGAGGCGGCCGTGGCCTTAAGATAGAATCCGTCCCGGAATTTGGAAACCACGGAAAACCATTTCCAGGGTGGCTGAGGTGGGAATCGAACCCACTTCTTCTCATATTTGCTCCACGAGGATATGTGTACCCAATTTCAGCCCTCAGACAAGTATTACATTTCTTGGCAGAGCTGGGAATCGAACCCGGACTTCCGGAGCAACACTTCGAGATGTTATGTTAATATTCATGCCAGTTTTTAAATTTTCTGCCATAACAGGTCACGTGGCATAACGTACCAATTCGATCGTGTTCTCTTTATAAATCATCAAAATTCAACGAACTCTTCACAAAAATTCGTCGTAAGGCAATAAATGTGGCAATGTAGTTACATCCCGACTAAATGTAATGTGGGCTTTCGTTCAAAAAAAGTATGCCTACTACTGGATTCGAAGCAACATTCTACCCGCTCGCGTCAACCAAATACGGTCAGGCATTAAACCTCGCAGCCACCAAGACATAGTAAATACCGCACGCTAAACGTGCTTTTGTTACTGTAGCCGTCCCACCTCAAACGTTTAAGTCCATCTCAAAGTCTTCAATCACGGTTTGTGGTGTTGTTTTAACTTTCTACTATTACAGATCACGTGGCGTAAGCTATTAATTCGATTGTATTACGTGTATGTGTGTTATTTCAAGGAGCAGAAAGTCATATGTTAGTAGAATGGGCCGTAGTATTTGGCGGGGAAAAGTTTAAGGTCGGTTTTTCTTTGCCAGAACCATGACCCAATTACATTGCTGTCACACAGTCAGAGCGCAGAGCAATATCGACCATCGGGAGAAATGCTATGTTAGTTGGGTTTCATAAAACTAAATAATAAGGGGCGGGTGGACCACACTGTATATATATATATGTATATCAGTTTCTTGTGGACACGATAACTGCCGTAATTTTGCACCAATCACTTTGAATTTTTTACATAATATGTATCCCTATAAAATCTCGGTCGAGTTCGTTAATGGGCAAAATCGGTCGAAGGGGGAGAAAATGGGGGGCTTTTTTCGAAAAATTGAATTTTCGCTATAACTCTCTTAATACGTGAAATATCGAATCCATTCAAAGTTCATAATATGTGTCGGATAAGTGCCAACAATTTATGTCAAATAAGTTTTTTGATAGCACCAACCATTGACCAAAGGGGTGGAAAAGAGTGGGTTTTTCGGGAAACATTAATCATATCTCTCTTAATAGGCACAATATCAAAACCGTACAAAATGGACAATATTCCCCTAATAATTACCTAAAACTTTTGTCCGAAAGAATTTTTGATGTGACCCACCATTACGCCAAGGGATGAGAAAAATGATTTCGGAATTATAAGAAAATGCTAAGAGCTATCACAGGTTGCCATGGCAACACTACTAAATTGATGAGGGATGAGCCGTTGCCATGACAACGCACTTGTACGAGATCAGATTCAGTATTTCCATCTGACTAAGCCGGCCCCGTGGTGTTGGGGTAGCGCGCCTGCCTCTCACCCGAAGGCCCCGGGTTCGATCCCCGGCTCCGTCAGGGATTTTAAAACTGACGTGAGCGTTGGAAGGGGGGCACTCAGCCTCGTGAGGACAATTGAGTAGCTGTCTGACAGTGAGACAGCACCCCGATCACGAATACCAATATTAACGGCCGAGGGGACCCGACGCGCTGATCACGCGTCACCCCAATATCTGCAGGCCAAATGGCTGGGCAGCGGTCGCTTGGTCGGCCTTAGCCCGTCATGGGCTGGATGGTGCCAGGGGTTGACTTTGACATCTGACTAAGTGGGAAGCGGCTTCGGTGACGTAACTGGTAGCATTCAGAATGTCTATGCCCAAGGTCGCGGTTTCAAAGCCAGCCGAAGTCGTCGGATTTTCTAAGAGCGCTAAAATCCCTCAGTATGCTTTCCTTTGGAGGGGAAGTTCCAACGTTCGTTACGAGTTGCTGGTTGGGGTGACATCTAGTAGCTAAGTTCACAGCTAGGTGACATTGACGGTAGTACCTGATAGCAACATTAGGAACTACTGCTTGAAATTGACCGTCTGCAGTCCTTACCTGAATTACAGACTAATACATCCATTACAATTCACACCGTTTATCAGACAGATTCTACACTCACCCAAAGTACACGGGGTTAGATGACCGCGTTGTCGCAGCCCCTAAACTGAAGAACCAACCAGAGGTAGATTTCATTAGAAATCTAACTATTGCAATGGGTAGGCTACCATGTTTCGACTTCCGGAAAATTTCGAAATATCTTCGCGTTTCACATCCCCCAGACCCCAAAACCACCGTCAGTTCAAAAGTATATATATATATATATATATATATATATATATATATATATATATATATATATATATCAGTTTCTTGTGGACACGATAACTGCCGTAATTTTTCACCAATCACTTTTTACCGAATATGTATACCTATAAAATCTCGGTCGAGTTCGTTACTGGGCTAAATCGGTAGAAGGGGGTGAAAATGGGGGGCTTTTTTCGAAAAAGTGAAATATTGCTATAACTCTCTTAATATGTGAAATATCGAATCCGTTCAACGTTCATACTATGTGTCGGATAAAGCCCAAAAATGTATGTTTGAAGAGTTTTTTTATATCACCAACCATTGACCAAAGGGGTGGGAAAAAGGTTTTTTTTTCGGGAAACATTAATCATATCTCTCTTAATAGGCACAATATCAATACCGCACGAAATGGACAATATTCCCTTAATAATTACCTAAAACTTTTGTCTGAAAGAATTTTTGATATGACCCACCATTATGCAAAGGGATGAGAAAAATGATTTCGGAATTATAAGAAAATGCCAAGAGCTATCAGAGGTTGCCATGGTAACACTACTAAATTGATGAGGGATGAGCCATCAGACGTTGCCATGACAACGCACTTGCACGAAATCAGATTCAGTATTTTCATCTAAGTGGGAAGCGGCTTCGGTGACGTAACTGGTAGCATGCTGAATGTTTATGCCCAAGGTCGCGAGTTCAAAGCCGGCCGAAGTCGTCGGATTTTCTAAGAGCGCCAAAAATCCCTCAGTATGCTTTCCTTTGGAGGGGAAGTTCCAACGTTCGTTGCGAGTTGCTGGTTGCGGTGGCATCTAGTAGCCAAGTTCACAGCTAGGTGTCGTTGACGGTAGTACCTGGTAGCAACATTAGGAACTACTGCTTGAAATTGACCGTCTGCAGTCCTTACCTGAATTAAGACTACTACAGCCATTACAATTCACACCGTTTATCAGACAGATTCTACACTCACCCAAAGTACACGGGGTTAGATGACCGTGTTGTCGCAGCCCCTAAACTGAGGAACCAACCAGAGGTAGATTTCATTAGAAAGCTAACTATTGCAATGGGTACCATGTTTCGACTTCCGGAAAATTTCGACATATCTTCGCGTTTCACATCCCCCAGACCCCAAAACCACCGTCAGTTCAAAAGTTTATATATATATATATATATATATATATATATATATATATATATATGCATATCAGTTTCTTGTGGACACGATAACTGCCGTAATTCTGCACCAATCACTTTGAATATTTTACCGAATATGTATACCTATAAAATCTCGGTCGAGTTCGTTACTGGGCTAAATCGGTCGAAGGGGGTGAAAATGGGGGGCTTTTTTCGAAAGAGTGAAATATTGCTATAACTCTCTTAATATGTGAAATATCGAATCCGTTCAACGTTCATACTATGTGTCGGATAAAGCCCAAACATTTATGTTTGAAGAGTTTTTTATAGCACCAACCATTGACCAAAGGGGTGGGAAAAAGTGGGTTTTTCGGGAAACATTAATCATATCTCTCTTAATAGGCACAATATCAAAACCGTACAAAATGGACACTATTCCCCTAATAATTACCTAAAATTTTGTCTGAAATAATTTTTGATATGACCCACCATTATGCGAAGGGATGAGAAAAATGATTTCGGAATTATAAGAAAATGCCAAGAGCTATCAGTGGTTGCCATGGCAACACTACTAAATTGATGAGGGATGAGCCATCAGACGTTGCCAAGATAACTCACTTGCACGAGATCATATTCAGAATTCCATCTGACTAAGTGTGAAGCGGCTTCGGCGACGTAACTGGTAGCAAGCATGCTGAATGTCTATGCCCAAGGTCGCGAGTTCAAAGCCGGCCGAAGTCGTCGGATTTTCTAAGAGCGCTAAAAATCCCTCAGTATGCTTTCCTTTGGAGGGGAAGTTCCAACGTTCGTTGCGAGTTGCTGGCTGCGGTGGCATCTAGTAGCCAAGTTCACAGGTAGGTGTCGTTGACGGTAGTACCTGGTAGCAACATTAGGAACTACTGCTTGAAATTGACCGTCTGCAGTCCTTACCTGAATTACAGACTAATACAGCCATCCCTAAGTACACGGGGTTACATGACCGCGTTGTCGCAGCCCCTAAACTGAGCAACCAACCAAAATCTCTGCGGGAGATATAATTTTGCGTGAAGAAGTAACAGACCGTTACATAGTTACACATCAGTGTCGAAACCTTGCATAAGGACAGTGTGACCACAAGTATAAAAATGGACCCCAAATGACAAGAAGGTTACCGTTCCCATAAGACAATAAAATGTTTAAAATAAGCATAAAATGACGAAAAACAAAGTTAATTAAGCTCCAATTATAAAATACCTTCTCGCAATAAATGAGGTCTGATCCTTCTACGAAAACCTGCATATTCTGCCTATTTTCGCCTATCCCCAAGTTTGTCCGGTGAAATCTACCTCCGCCTTCCGGCGTGCCGAGAGGACTTTTTTAACTTTAGTCGTAGTGTCATAAGCCTTTCATTTATACCATGTGGAAGTTCATCGAGAAGGTTGACAAGCTCGTTCTTAATGGCAAAGCCAACTCCATGAATTCGTTGATCTTCAGTGTCTTTCCCTTTCCAGAAGAAAGTGTAGCCACCTCCATGTTCCTTCAGTTGCCCTTCATAGGCTAACCTTGTTTCGCTGAGTGCGGCAATATGAATGTTGAATCTTTTCAGCTCACGGGCAACAATTGCCGTTCGCCTTTGTGGTCGATTATGTGTGTCATTGTCCATCAAAGTACGGACATTCCATGTAGAAAAAATTAATTTTCATTGTGGTTCGACCGCTTGTGGTGTACCCTCTGAACGCGGTTATCCAGTCGGGTGATATTAGGCTGACTATTTTAGGGCACCTTTTTTAGCCCCCTCCCCATTCAGGGTAAGCAGAGTGGATCCTAAACAGGCCTGCTTAGTCACGAATGCAGCATACGAATTGCTCTACAGCCCATCCTCAAGCAAAGCGAAGATCACACATTCGTCGCCTACGTGCCGGTTCATCACTAGGAGCTCCCAGACAACACAATCCTGCTCCCGTCACAACTCCCCGATCGCCGCAGGACTTGTGATTAATTGGCGAATAGATTTTGTATCCTTCCTTCGTTGTTTAGAAGACGCCTGTGCGTGACATCTTTTAATGTGGGCATGTTGTTGCACATCAACAGACACACATTACTTGACAGATACAGGGCCTTTATCCAGTGGCATAGAAGCTATGACGACTGGTGGTCCTGGACTGTTGAGCCTGCATCCGCCTTCCCAACCGTTCGGGCAATACTAGATGCTCATGCGCTTAGTCCACCGTTGAGGTCTTCTATGCCGTTGACCATTATTGGTTCATCCGCCTTAAGAGATAGTTTCCCGTCTCAAGGGCAAGAGAGTGCCCTAACCTCAATCTGCTCATCCGCCTTACATAAGCCATTGGCAGGAGAGAGGGGGAACTCCTTATCCCGGGAGTTATTCGGTCGTCAGAGCCTCGTCAGTATGGAGCAGGGTTTACCACGTGCAGGTGAGGATGACGTTTGGATAGAGAGAATCTACCCCTTGCACACCATTAGCTTATTTACTCAGGTGCGAATACGTGTTCGGAACTCACGGGACGTTTTTCCTAAGAAATTTGTTTTCGGAACTCATGGGAATGGAACTCGTGGAACGGAACCGTGCCAGGAATCCATTCCCTTCCCTCGCCTAACGCTGCAGATGACCAAGACAGTGGGCCATTCGACATGCTTCCTGATATGGTTGAAGACTGTGGGGCACCCATTGGGCACACACTTTGCGCAAGGGCAGTCGTTCCTTCATGATGGTGTGCACACTTCCGACGCTCAATCCTGCCACGGCGGCTATGGCGTTCACTGTCACTCGGCGGTCCTGGGTAATGAGTGCATCAACAAGCTGGACGTTGTCATCGGTAATGCACGGGGGTGCCCCAGACCGGGCATCATCGGCTAACGACACCCGTCCTTCCCTGAAGCGCTTGTGCCACGCCTTGACATGCAGTGTTCGCCGTACACTTGTGACATTCGGCGATGAATGTATGTTCCCCGTACTCCTTCCGCTGTCAGAAACCGAACAACACCTCTTTGCTCTTCGTTTGACGCCTCCATGTCACTGTTTGCAATGCGACTGGCAGCGTTGGACGATTGATGCATGCTGCTGCCCGCTTTGTATCGTCACGTGACGTGCACGCGTGCCCTCTAGCGACGGGCTGTGACCTTTCACGCTCTGGTCGGAACCACACCTCGTTACATACGCCACAATTAGCCGATGTCGTCACCGGTTTGCGCATTCCAGCCGTTGGCTCGTTACTTTTTGAACGCACCTTATATTTGTACATGGTATATACTGCATTTATTGTAAATTAGGCCTATATAAGTTTTTATTTGGTTGGTTTTCGTCATTATTGACTGGAAAGCTTAGCCTGGATCATAGAAGTGAACGATATTGGGATGAAACCTTTTTAAAAAAAGTCCTCTCGGCACGCCGGAAGGCGGAGGTAGATTTCACCGGACAAACTTGGGGATAGGCGAAAATAGGCAGAATATGCAGATTTTCGTAGAAGGATCAGACCTCATTTAATGCGAGAAGGTATTTTATAATTGGAGCTTAATTAACTTTGTTTTTCGTCATTTTATGCTTATTTTAAACATTTTATTGTCTTATGGGAACGGTAACCTTCTTGTCATTTGGGGTCCATTTTTATACTTGTGGTCACACTGTCCTTATGCTAGGTTTCGACACTGATGTGCAACTATGTAACGGTCTGTTACTTCTTCACGCAAAATTATATCTACCGCAGAGATTTTGGTTGGTTCCTCAGTTTAGGGGCTGCGACAACGCGGTCATGTAACCCCGTGTACTTTGGGATGGCTGTATTAGTCTGTAATTCAGGTAAGGACTGCAGACGGTCAATTTCAAGCAGTAGTTACTTATGTTGCTACCAGGTACTACCGTCAACGACACCTAGCTGTGAACTTGGCTACTAGATGCCACCGCAACCAGCAACTCGCAACGAACGTTGGAACTTCCCCTCCAAAGGAAAGCATACTGAGGGATTTTTGGCGCTCTTAGAAAATCCGACGACTTCGGCCGGCTTTGAACTCGCGACCTTGGGCATAAACATTCAGCATGCTACCAGTTACGTCACCGAAGCCGCTTCACACTTAGATGGAAATCTGAATCTGATCTCGTGCAAGTGCGTTATCTTGGCAACGTCTGATGGCTCATCCCTCATCAATTTAGTAGTGTTGCCATGGCAACCACTGATAGGTCTTGGCATTTTCTTATAATTCCGAAATTATTTTTCTCATCCCTTGGCATAATGGTGGGTTATATCAAAAATTATTTCAGACAAAAGTTTTAGGTAATTATTATGGGAATATTGTCCATTTTGTACGGTTTTGATATTGTGCCTATTAAGAGAGATATGATTAATGTTTCCCGAAAAACCCACTTTTTCCCACCCCTTTGGTCAATGGTTGGTGCTATAAAAAAAAACTCTTCAAACATACATTTTTGGTCTTTATCCGACACATAGTATGAATGTTGAACGGATTCGATATTTCACATATTAAGAGAGTTATAGCAATATTTCACTTTTTCGAAAAAAAAAAGCCCCCATTTTCACCCCCCAACGACCGATTTAGCCCAGTAACGAACTCGACCGAGATTTTATAGGTATACGTATTCGGTAAAAAATTCAAAGTGATTGGTACAAAATTACGGCAGTTATCGTGTCCACAATAAACTGATATACATATACATACATAAATTATATATAACTTTTGAACTGACGGTGGTTTTGGGGCCTGGGGATGTGAAACGCGAAGATATGTCGAATTTTTCCGGAAGTCGAAACATGGTACCCATTGCAATAGTTAGCTTTCTAACGAAATCTACCTCTGGTTGGTTCCTCAGTTTAGGGGCTGCGACAACGCGGTCATCTAACCCCGTGTACTTTGGGTGAGTGTAGAATCTGTCTGATACACGGTGTGAATTGTAATGGCTGTATTAGTCTTAATTCATGTAAGTACTGCAGACGGTCAATTTCAAGCAGTAGTTCCTAATGTTGCTACCAGGTACAACCGTCAACGACACCTAGCTGTGGACTTGGCTACTAGATGCCACCCCAACCATCAACTCGCAACGAACGTTGGAACTTCCCCTCCAAAGGAAAGCATACTGAGGGATTCTAGTGCTCTTAGAAAATCCGACGACTTCGGCCGGCTTTGAAACCGCGACATTGGGCATAGACATTCAGCATGCTACCAGTTACGTCACCGAAGCCGCTTCCCACTTTATCAGGCGGCTTTGGTGGCGTAGTCGGTAACATGCTGAGCTTCTATGCCCAAGATACCGGGTTCAAACCCGGCCGAAGCCGTCGGATTTTTTAAGAGCGTTAAATATCCCTCAGTATGCCTTCCTTCGGAGGGGAAGTAAAGCCGGCGGTCCCATGTCATAGATTTATGGCATGTTAAAGATCCTTCCACTAATTGCACCTGTGTGAAGCTAAATTGGATAGGTTAAGAATGTATACAACGCTCTTAGGTTTCTATGTTCGTTGCCAAGAGCCGACTGCGGCGGCGTCTAGTAGCTCAGTTCTGAACTTGGCCTCGTAGTCGTTGACAGTGGCGCTTGGCGGCAAAAGTAGGAACTATCTGAAAAATTGTTAGTTGCAGTACTTAAATTAACAAACAGATAACACACACTAATACAGTCATCACAATTAACACCGGTTATCAGACAGATTCTACACACACCCAAAGTACACGGGGCTACATGACCGCGTTGTCGCAGCCCCTAAACTTAAGAACCAACCAACCAACCACTTAATCAGATGGAAATACTGAATCTGATCTCGTGCAAGTGCGTTGTCATGGCAACGTCTGATGGTCCATGCCTCATCAATTTAGTAGTGTTGCCATGGCAACCACTGATAGCTCTTGGCATTTTCTTATAATTCCGAAATCATTTTTCTCGTCCCTTGGCGTAATGGTGGGTCATATCAAAAATTCTTTCAGACAAAAGTTTTAGGTAATTATTAGGGGAATATTGTCCATTTTGTACGGTTTTGATATTGTGCCTATTAAGAGAGATATGATTAATGTTTCCCGAAAAACCCACTTTTTTCCACCCCTTTGGTCAATGGTTGGTGCTATCAAAAATCTTATTTGACATAAATTTTTGGCACTTATCCGACACATATTATGAACTTTGAATGGATTCGATATTGCACGTATTAAGAGAGTTATAGCGAAATTTCACTTTTTCGAAAAAAGCCCCCCATTTTCACCCCCTTCGACCGATTTAGCCCAGTAACGAACTCGACCGAGATTTTATAGGTATACATCTTCGGTAAAAAAAATTCGAAGTAATTGGTGCAAAATTACGGCAGTTATCGTGTCCACAAGAAACTGATATACATATATATATACATATATATATATATATATATATATATACATAAATTATATATAAACTTTTGAACTGACGGTGGTTTTGGGGTCTGGGGGATGTGAAACGCGAAGATATGTCGAAATTTTCCGGAAGTCGAAACATGGGACCCATTGCAATAGTTAGCTTTCTAATGAAATCTACCTAATTGATATATACGTGAAAATTAGGTGTGGTAGTTCTTTAAACCAGCTGTGATTGTCTTTTCATATCGGGGTTTGTGACATCGTATTCATCAACCACGTGCTATCTGGGTGTATGTAGAATGTATCTGATAACCTGCGTTATTGACTTTTGATATCGGGGTTTGTTGCATCGTATTCATCAACCACGTGTTATCTGGGTGTATGTAGAAAGTATCTGATAACCTGCGTTTTTTGCAGTGTCTGAATAACTGCTCTTTTGTATGAGGAGACAGGCGTGTTGTCATGATACACGTCCCTGTATTTATCTGGAGTAGCAGTGGTGAACTATTTCATAGGAGGCTGAAGTGAAAATCGAACCAATCTTTTGTCAAGTTGTCTCATCTAGCTGAGTGTATCACATTCCAACCCTATAAGGTTTAATTAAATACAATTTTAATAATTTCGCGGTGTGAACTCGATCTCCACCTGCAGAACTTTGTGTTTCCTTTTCATAAAACGCGCTGCGCACACGAATAAGCCGTCGCTTATAGTCGTTCCTTTTCTGGTTATGAAAGTCGGATCTGGATCCATATAGGCTATGATATAGCCGTGGTAGTTTTTTTTTTTTTTTTTTCGAGATCTCGGGAACTAAGCGTCACCCAGGGTTGAAACCTATACCAATCGAATAAGGGTCGATTTTTTAATTCTGAAAAAAGTCTGTTTGTATGTATGTATGTATGTATGTATGTATGTATGAATGTATGTACGTATGTGCGTGACGTTTTTGCGTTTAGCAAAGTACAGGTCACAATTTTCAAGATATCGAGCTGAAATTTGGTACGGCGAAAGGGTTAGGGCCTGTGAGGAAACCTATTGTTGGGCGTTAAAAGTGGCCCTGAATGTCATCCTTTTTATTTGAATCTATATCTCTCGGAAACGGTTGGTCCTATCGAAACAAGTTAAACCTACAGGTGTAAGATCTCAGTGATTAGCAACTTTTTTATCCCTCATGATTTTCTGATAACTCTCTCCGTTTCCCTTTTTGGGGCCCTGAATGTCGTCCTCTATTTTTTCGAATTGTTATATCTCGAAAACGGTCTGTCCTATCGTAAAAGTTAAATCCATAGGAGTAAGATCTCAGTGATTAGCAACATTTTTACTCCTTATGACTTTTTCATATCTCTCACCGTTTTTTTATTGGGGCCCTGAATGTCATCGTTGTCTTTCGAATCGTTATATCACGTAAACGGTCGGTCATATTGAAAAAGCTAACAGCTACAGGTGTAAGATCTCAGTGATTAACAACTTTTTTAACATTCATGATTTTTTGATATCTCTCTCCGTTTCCCTTTTGTGGGGGGGGGGGCCATGAATGCCATCCATTATTTTTTCGAATCGTTATATCTCGAAAACGGTCTGTCCTATCGAAAAAGTTAAATCCATAGGAGTAAGATCTCAGTGATTAGAAACCTCTTTACTCCTTATGACTTTTTGATATTTCTCACCGTTTTCATTTTTTGGGGCCCTGAATGTCATCTTTTTTTTTTTTCGAATCGTTATATCTCGGAAACGGTCGGCCATATTGAAAAAGGTCTAAGCTGCAGGTGTAAGATCTCAGTGATTAGCAACATTTTAAGTCCTTATGAATGTTTAATATCACTCACCTTTTCCTATTTTGGGGCCCTGAATTTCATCCTTTTTTTTTCGAATCATTATATCTCGGAAAAGGTCGATCCTATAGAAAAAAGGTAAATATACAGGTGTAAGACCTCAGTGATTAGAAACTTTTCTATCCCTTATGATGTTTTGATATCTCTCATCGATTTCTATTTTTGGGGCCCTATATTTCATCCTTTATTTTCAAATCGTTATATCTCGGAAACGGTCGATCCAATCGAAACAAGTTACATCTACAGATGTAAGATCTTTTCTGCCCCTTATGAGTTTTTATATCTCTCGCTGTTTTCTATGTTTGGCACCCTGATTTCATCCTTTTTATTTCGAATCGTTATATCTTGGAAACCGTCGCATCCAAAGCAGGTCGTGCGGCGTGGACTCCTACTTGTTCTCTTCCGACCCCGACGGGGACTAGGGAGTCTCTTCCTCTCCTGCCTTAATTGGCCCTCGTCTCATCTTTCCTGATACCCTCCTTCTGCGAGGGGTCAGTCTTCATTTTCTTTCAGATATCTCCTGCCTTCTGCTCATGGCCCTCAAGGAGGCAGGGTGTGTGTAGCCCCAACACTTCTGGTGCACCCTGGATATTGCTACACCCTCAGGCAGTCTCACGACGGGTGAGTTCTGGAGTTGGCGATCTCGATGGATTCCTGAGCTGGGTCCGTTTTTTCCCCCTTTATCCACTGACTTTTAGCGGGCCCCTTCCTCTTTCCCTTTTCTACCTGCCTCTCACGGCTCTCCTTCCTTCCAAGTCCCTCAATCCTCATTCTTCCAGGGTTGTGGGCATTTCTTCTCTTCCTGTCCTTTATTTGCCTTATCCGTTATTTGTGCCGTTCCTTTAGTATGTAGGACTAAGTCTGTTTTATTATTTGTCTTATTCATTCTCATCTCATCGTTCACTATCATCCAAACCATTAGTGGCCGATAACCTTCTGTAGATATCAGGCCCCTTAAAACAGCAATTATCATCATCATCACTTCTTCTGGAGAAGATAAGTTTTCACTGGGGAAATTCGATGTTTTGTTCAATACCTAATCATGTTCGTGGGATACAGTACTTCACAAGTCTTAACTCTCTGAACTATGCCAGCTGGGAATGTAATCAAACCATGACCACACGCGGGGTCTTACCGACGCGGTGTTGTAATCGCACATGCTAAAAATGTGACGTTATTGCGACGTTTCTGCGGCACGGCTATTGGCTAGCCCCGTTCTATAGGGATGGTCCTCACTGTACTGTAGATGGGAACATTGATAGGATGGTACTCGTAATGAAGGTTGGTTGGTTCTTAAGTTTAGGGGCTGCGACAACGTGGTCATGTAGCCCCGTGTACTTTGGGTGTGTGGAGAATCTGTCTGATAACCGGTGTTAATTGTGATGACTGTATTAGTGTGTGTTATCTGTTTTTTTAATTCAAGTAAGAACTGCAGACAATAATTTCAAATAGTTCCTACTTATGCTGCCAAACGCCACCGTCAACGACTACTAGTTCAGAACTTAGTTCCCAGACGCCACCGCAGTTGGCTCTTGGCAACGAACGCAGGAACCTAAGAGCGTTGTTTACATTCTTAACCTATACAATTTAGCTTCACACAGGTGTAATTAGTGGAAGGTTCTTTAACATGCCATAAATCTATGACATGGGAGCGCCGGCTTTACTTCCCTTCCGAAGGAAGGCATACTGAGGGATTTTTAACGCTCTCAACAAATCCGACGACTTCGGCTGGATTTGAACCCGCGATCTTGGGCATAGAAGCTCAGCATGCTACCAACTACGCCACCGAAGCCGCCCTTGTAATGAAGATATAAAGGCTAAGTTAGAAATGAAAACACTAGATCAGCACCGCCCAAGATTGGGCCGCATCGTGCAGACAGTGTGTTCAAGCCAGTGGTCTTATCACGAATTGATAATGAAAGACACGAGTAGCATTGTTGGATACGTCCCTCCTATAATGCGCGCTTACCGTTGTCTACCGTGTCGACCAGGCACCACCTTGCCTACAGGTGTGCAGCTGTGCGACTTTGCACAGTGTGAGGCGCTCTGGACGCTGCTGCACTATAGATGAAACTGTTCGTATGAACCTACTTAGATGGTGGGAGCGTGTGATAAGAATGAGGGAGGAGAAATTTCCAGTCTTCATTGAGCGCAAGCAAGGAAAGAACAAATCCAGTCTCTGAAATGAAAATGAATGAAATCTACAGGGAAGTAGGAATGTTTCCGTCTTATAATTGTCTCTTTAAAGCTGGCCCTGGTGTTGAGTTATATAATAGGTTTTGGAATCAGAGGGATGATGTGTGTTGCTGCAGCGGGTTTGTACGCTAAGGCTTCCATTTGCTCTGAGCTGAGCGTGTTGTAATTTGTTGTGTCTGTCTCAAGAATACCAATCAGCCCTTCCTCCAGATGTGACCGGGAAGATGAAGACAGACGTGCGGTCAGCTGACTGCAGTACGTGAGCTGCGCACCAACTGTTGGCCATTAGCTGACGGTGAACTCTTTGTTCGCATAGGGAAAAGGATTTGCGGTTCCATCTCAGGCGTGGCATAAGAAATCAATCCTTTTGTGAGTGAAATTACTCATCAGTTTGCAATCCTTAAATTATTATTAGTCCAAATCCTGGTGTAGAAGCTAGCATTCTTGGCTGTCGTCCCGAAGGTTTGGGTTCGATTCCCGGCTCTGTAAAGAAATTTAATTCTGGTCTGAGGGCTGGAACGAAGAACACTCAGAAGTACAACCGAGAATAGGTGGGTTTGATTCCCAGTTCAGCCATCATGGAAGTGGTTTTCCATGGTTTCCCACACTTCCCCGCCAGGCAAATGCAGGGGTGGTTTCCAACTTTAGGCCACGGTCGTCTCCTTCCCAATCCTCACCTGAATTACAAATACCCACATTAATACAGCTATCGTAATAACTCAGGTTATCAGACAGCTTATGTAGGCTACACACACACGCACACACACATCCAAGCACATGGGGCTAAATGAATACGATGGCAAAGGCACTCAAATAAAATCAGCAACAATATTATTATTATCTTTAATTTCTCATAAATATGGTACAACTCAGTCTACAAGATACAGGTTTCACAATCAAGTTTCTAGTTTCGAATTATTATTTCGAATTATTACTATTATTATTATTATTGTCATTATTATTATTATTATTATTATTATTATTATTATTATTATTATTATTATTATTATTATTATTATTAGTCCAATTTCGTTTCGATCGTCGAGGGATCACGAGCAAATTTCAATGCTTTGTCCTTTGCTGTTCCTTCTTCTTCCTCCAATATTCCTCCATCATCTCACTATGTTATCTCTTCCTTTCCTCGGACCATTTTGAGCCGGTTTTCTTTCCCTTCCTTCCTTGGACTCCTTCCATTTTTTTAGCACTTTTTGCCTAAAAATATTCTCCGTGGTGTATATTCTTCACTGCTATTGTTTCTTTCCAAATCCTTATTATTATTATTGTTTAATTTTTTGGCATCATTAACACGGCAGATACCGGTTACATTTTATATTACAGCCTGGTTCGGCCTTAGCAAGGAACCATCTGTACTGAAATACAATGTACTGTGCTCTTATATGGATATGAGCTTGGGAATATTCATCTGTTCAAAAGTTTTCTAAACTGTTCCATGATAAAAAACAAGTAGTTCCGTGAAGAACTATACAGCCTATTTTCATATATTCTACTTATGTTAATTGCCACTATCAACATACACAATTTCAGTTTGATTGCTGTAATAGATTCGTAGATATTGAGAACCGACTAAATATTTCGGATGGTCGCCATGTTGGATTTTATATATGTAGGTCCTAGAGTTATGCACTGTTACATGCAGATTATTGTGAACGTGTAGTATTCAAACTTCAATCGCATAATTAGGACACAAGAAAAAACAAGGAGATTTAAAAAATTTTCACAGCTGCCATCTTGAGGTTATGGAAACAATTGAAGTAAATTAGATGCCAGTGGATTAACATTCGGATAAAGATTTACTGTACCAAGTTTCACTGCACGCGGATGGTTAAATTGCGAGAAACGTCCATGTGATTATTTATAATTCGCGTCACCGCCATGTTGGATTTGTGATCACCAGGTTATTTAAAGTCCTATAGGTGAACTTAAGTTCATAGCCCCTATGAACGTTAAAAAATTTAGTTTGATTGCTAAAATAGATTCGTAGATATTCAGTATCGTCTAAATATTTCGGATGGTCGCCATGTTGGATTGTTAAATGTATAGGCCATAGAGTCATGTGCCATTAAAAGAAAATTATTGCGTAGGTTCATTATTCAAACTTTCACTTCGATCGCATGACTACATCACAAGAAATAAAAACTTAATTTTAAAATTCGCACTGCCGCCATCTTGAGGTTATGTAAACAATTGAACTAAATTAGATACCAGTGGATTACAATGTGTATAAATATTTCCTGTACCAGGTTTCAGTGTGCTTGGAACATTAAATCGCGAGAAATGTCTATTTAAAATGTTCAAATTCGCTTGGCCGCCATGTTCGTTTTGTAATTAACAGGTTTTTGAAAATCTTATAGATGGACTTCCAGTAGTGCCCTTTATCTCCGTACAAAATTTTAGGGAGATACCGCTAATAGTTTCAGAGATATAGAATGCCGGTGAAATATTTAGCACATCCGCCATCTTGTGATTATGTAAACAATTGAACGAAGTTAGATGTCGGTGCATTACAATGTATATAAACATATACTGTACCAAGTTTCATTGCGTTTGGTTGGTCAAATCGCGAGAAACGTCTATTTAAAAATCGCAAATTCGCTTGGCCGCCATGTTGGTTTTGTAGTTACCAGGTTTTCAAAAGTCGCATAAGTGAACTTATAGTAGTTCCCTCTATCACCATAGAAAATGTCAGGGTAATATCGGTAGTAGTTTCGGAGATATTGAATGCTGGTGAAATATTTCGCACAGCCGCCATGTTGGATTGGGAAGTCGAAACAAAATTTGAAGGGCACGGTCGAGGTCGCCGGGAATAGTACTATGAACTTTCCGAGTTTCATTGAAATCGCTCCTGCCGTTTAGATTTTATTAGGGGGGGGACACACACACGAATCACACACACACACACACACGCACACACACACACGGACAAAAGGTGATCTCATAAGCCTATTTTTTCAAAATTGAAAATAGGCTAAAAATATAGTGACTCTGGAAACTGACCACGGAACCGGTTTGTACCTCGCCGAGTTAGCTAGTTAACCGAGCTCGGCCAATGAGAAAATTAGCAGTCACGTGGGAGACTGGGGACTGGATTGTGTAGTTCGAGAACAAAGATGGCATTTTGGTGCGCGGAGATAATCGAGGACTCCCGAAGCGAGCCGATTCCCCGCACGCGCCGTGTGTCTCGAGTATGGTAGGGGTAGACTCGAGGGATACGCGTGTCACACAGCCAATGAGAAGCGACCTTACTTAGATAATAGCAAGCAATGTAACATGAGCATAGCTAATTACCAGCATGACTTTAACACATCGTAATATCATGGAAGATATTAAACAATAAATAAGAACTATTTATTAACATTGCTGCTAATTATTTGTTTAAATAAGGATTATTACTATTATCGATATTAAGCAACCAATCAGATCCATGTTCTGAAAAGGACGCTTACTTGAGCATTGACGAGGGGGATGAGAGAAGAGAATCGAGGCTCTTAATGCTTACGACATCATGGGAGAAGGACGTCTCAACGAAATATTCAACAATTTCACAAGCTGATAGAGATTACGGTATTTCTGAAGAAGAATATTGGCAAACGAAGGCACTTAGTTTGTGCAAACATATATCAAGTCGATATACAACGATATTTAAAAGTTTATTGAAATTAATCTACATTTTTAACCATGTCGAAATTACTGAAGTTGAGGGAGGAATATTCGACTGAATCACAGGAGTTATAATGACCGACTAAGATGCTAATGGGAACAGAACTATGACGACAACGAGAGTATTCGAAATGACATAACATAAATCTCGTGGGGGAGATTAACATCTCATCTCTCCCATCGATATTATTCTACATCTACAAGTCATTTCACCTACTAAAATGACGAATACATATATCTGATCTTTGGCGAAAGAAGACAGAAGAATTCACGAACGAGGGCGGCTAGGGTTATCCCAGCGCCATTAAGCGAGAAAGGGTATCCCATCTCACAATAGAAGATTCACCAGCAGAAAGGACGGCCTCACGAAGATGATGGACTTCGAATCCCGGACCTGACCGCATGGGGACTTCTGTAGGAGACCGTAGGAGCCCACACGACATAATGCAGTCTCGCGCTATTAGAAACAATCTGTTTCTGAAGAATAGTGAAGAAATCCCACTTCTAGTCATCTATAACGCAACACAAGGTAATCTAAAGACCACCGATATATCCCATCTTGTAGAAACTGTTAAGAAAATCCGACAACTGTTTATTAATGCCATTTTTCTACGTTTAAATAATATTGCTATAGTTTTCGATGTTATATTTTCATAACTACGTCATGCAGATGTTTATTCACGATTTTCGTCGATTTTTGACTTTTTTAGAATTTGAGTTAAATTTTTGGAATTTTGCGACTTTCGAAATTTAAATGAGGAGATTCTACAGTTTAGTTAAGAATATATGTATGGTCAAGTTTAAATGTGATTAGATCACATTTTGTCAGTTTTTGTATTGTAAGATATAGTTTTTGACAACGATGAAAATAATGTAAATTTGTTCCAAGAATGTTATACAGAAGTATATTTTAGAGAATGCGATTCTTAAAGATCTTATGTAGAGATCCATGTAAAGTCACGATCTGATAACTTATTCGACAGATTTGGTTATAAATATTTGTTGACTAACAAACATAACGTATAAAAGTTTATGAGAAATGTTAAAGAAAGAATTTGTAAATGTGTAAATGTGATGTTAGTAAATACGAATTACAGCGTATTTTTGAAGTAATATGATTTTGAGGAAAGAATTTAAAGGAAATATCACAGCTAATTGGAAGCTTTAAGGAAATGTGAGTGATAAAAAAGAAATAATATTGTTATTAGAAGACTAGTATTCTATTGTATTACCTGTTAAATTAATTCACCGATATATCCAGTATTTTTATTACATATTTTTATTAAGGATGTTGAAGTTACGAAAAGAATTTGTTAACGAGAAGTTAGTTCAGAATAATATGTTTTTGGAAGAAACTGCGAAGCATCTCCAAGAGAGAGATTTATTTATTCCCGTAGCAGACGGAGGTATTTGTTGTGTGACAATGAGCATTGTGAAGCCATTGGTCAAATTGTTGAAGGAATGTCTGTAGTGACAGACTTGCGCATATTTTGAAGTTGAAATAAGATGTTATATGAAGAAGCAGTATTGTTGATGTTTATTAATATTTGAAGTTATTGTAATAGTCTCATAGAGTTGAAACTCCTTGAAAGCATTAGGACAGCGGATCCTAGATAAAGTTCAATCTGAAAGGAATTATAGGATCAACGGATCTTTGTTGAAACTGAGAGTAAACTGAGCTCTATTTAAATGGTTCTTAATCAGATATTGAATTTACGGTAATTATTCTATGAAATGGAAGAACATATTTTATTAATTATTTTTATTTTGATGACAGACCAGTTGTAGGAGGTCTATGAACTATATCTTTACTTAATTGTATGGATTATAGAATCCCGAATTGTAACAGTTTCACGAATAAGACATAGTATGGTGAACGATAATTTCTAAAGTCCGTTGAAATGTAGTGAAGAACTAGGAAGACAATTTTTGTCTAGATTGTCTGAGAAGAAGGCAGTTGGCAGGTTGTATATATTCTAGTTTTAAATTGAGTAGTCGCTGAATTACAGCGTTAATATTTGTGTTGTATATAAATTAATATTTAGAATTTAAAGAAAGGTTTATAGTTATATTTACGCGTATTAAAATGTTTAATTTATAGTTTAAATATGAGTAGAGAATTTGTATCGCTTCTATGAGAAGGATTTAAGTGATAGGAGACGGGAGATAAATTGTATAGAGTAACGAATAGTTTTTGTAATGACGGAGATCTACGTCAGGGGTAGATTCATTTCATTTGGGGATATTTTTTTAAACTTTATAACATTTTATCTTGTTATAAAACTCCCGTTACCTAGGGCACAGCAGTTGTATGCTGCGATTTATTTCATTATTTTATTTGAGCTTATGAAAGCGTTTGAAATAATTTTAATAGTTTCTAGAAGGAACAAACAAGTATTGAATGTAACAGTAGTAATGACATTTTGTCATATAAGTTAATTGAACGTTATTAACGCATATAATCAATGCTAGTGATAGGAAACGTGTATTTGTTAATGTCAATAAATATGACAGGCACGTTTTTACGATTCCCTGATCTTTTATAGAAATTTGGCTTTGTCTTTGTAGTTAAATGGTAGTGGAATGTGCTGTAGGATGGAAGTTCCCGAGGGACCTGATCCGCATCCTTACGCCCGAGATTTTCATAGATTCTCGCCTTTCCTGAGTAGATAGAGAATCCTACTGTTCTGTAGTTAGTTACTATAGCACATTCAGTTTGATAAAATCCTGTTCCTTATTCTGAGTGTTTTCACCAAGTAGCACTGTGTTGTTTTTAGCCGGGACTTCAAGATGCTACAATCCATTATTTTTTTCCATCCTTGGATTTTGGTGGATCATCCAGATATAAGGGTACAGTATGTAAATTATAGGAACCTCACATTACATTAATTTCGTGTCCGGACTCTTCACGAATCTCCCTCATTTATAGAATGAGCTAAATTTCCTTCTGAATCATCTTCGAGCCTTGCTGAGCGTTCGGCGAGGGTATTGTCACCAAGGAACTTCCTGACAATATGGCAGGTGTTTAACAGAACTGCCTTCTGTAGTTCAATATATATACCTGCGGATGTATATTCAATATTGATAGACTACTGTGGAGAGTTTTGGGTATAACACCAGTACACGATGCAATTATTGGGATGGTAGTCACCAACTCAAGTTTCCACATCTGCTTTATCTCAATTGCCAGCTCTGTGTACTTAGATATTTTAGTAGCAGCTGTTGTTTGGATGTTTTGAGTGTAGGGACATGCGATATCTATCAGTAATGCCTCTCTGTGTTCTTTATTGATGACAATGATATCTGGCCGGTTGTTACTGACTGCAACATCTGTCACAACTCCTCTGTCCCAGTAGAGCTTGTGTGTGGCATTTTCGAGTACTGCGGATGGTGTGTATTTCCAATAGGAGACGGAGCTTTGAAGAAGTTTGTACTTCAAGGCCAGTTTCTGGTGGATAATGTTGGCAACTTGATCGTGTCGATGTTTGTAGTCAGTGTTGACAAGGTGGGAACAACCTGATATTATGTGTTGAATGGTCTCACTACATTTGCCACAGCGGCGATACTTCTCCCTGTTGATGGATCTTTTATGATAAATATCCGATAGCTTCGAGTAGCAACAAATTGGTCTTGGATAGCTACAACAAATCCCTCTGTTTCCGGAAAGAGAACCGAGTGGGTCAGCCATGCGTGTGACGCATGTGGAAACTTCCCATGAAGCGCCTTCTGTTTCCAATTCCCGATCTTGTATTCAGTAGTTTTCACTTCGTTTACTGGTGAATCTAAAGATGATAGATAGAGCGGTGTGTAATTATCATCTGCTGAATATACAGTGCGATGGAGAGTGGATGTTTCTCCTTTTTTGTGGAAAAATGCACGCAGAGTTGTCACTTGTTTTGTATGAAGGTTCATGATGTCTATCAGTCCTCTACCACCTTCAGATCGGGGTAGAGTCAGGCGCTCTGTTGCTGATTTCGGATGGTGCATACGATGGCGTGATAAAAGCAACGATGTTTTTCGTTGCAGATCGTGCAGCTCAGTTTGAGTCCACCTGATGATACCAAAGGAGTATGTAACTAAGGGCATTGCAAATGTGTTAACTGCCTTAATGATATGTTTAGCGCTAAGTTTTGAAACGAGAACACTACGAAGTCGTGAAGTTTACTGCTCAGTTATGTTCTTCTTGATATCACCATGTCTGAGACGGGTACTCTGGACGAACCCAAGATATTTGTACAATGCGCCTTCCTCCAACGGCTGACTACTTCCCTGTCCCTCTCCAACAGGTATTACTTGGGCAGAGTGTGAGCCTCTAATAACAATCTGTGTTATGCACTTATTAAAACCAAACTGCATATGGATATCTGAGGAAAGCTCTGAGTGATAGAGATGAGGTATTGTAGGTGCACTTTAGTTGATGCATACAGTTTAATGTCATCCATGTAAAGAAGATGGTTCATCTTATACACTTCATCATGATTACCCTTAATACTAAATCCGTAGTTGCTACTGCTCAGGATTTGCGAGAGAGACTTCAAAGCCAGACAAAACCAGAGTGGGCTTAGCGAGTCTCCTTGGAAAATTCCTCGGCGAATCGGTATTAATGAAGATGTTAAACGAGTGCCACCCACTGTAAGTTGGAGGGCAGTGCTCCATGAAACCATTACGCTCTTCAGGAAGTTCACTATAATAGGGTTGACCTTGTAAATCTCCAAGCTCTGTATAAGCCATGTATGAGGCACGGAATCGAAAGCTTTTTGGTAATCAATAAAGCAGGCATAAAGGTTTCGTGATCTACGATAGGCCTGCTCTAATGCCACGGCATCAATAGTGAGCTGTTCCTTACATCCTTGAGAATTCCTTCTGCAACCCTTTTGCTCCTCTGCGAGAATGGCATTTTCCTCACAATGCGCACGAATTCGTTTTGCAATAATGGATGTAATGATCTTATGCAAGTTTGGCAATCAGGTGATGGGGCGATATTTAGATGGGTTTGTGATTTTAGAGTCCTTTGGCTTGAGATAGGTTAATCCTCTGGTTAGGAAAAATGGAAATGCAGCAGGGTTTTCCAGAAAACATTGTATGTGGATAGCCAGTAAACGGTGGGTACATGTGAGCCAACAGAGTCTGTTCTCCTTCACTGGAGCCTAAACTAGTTGATGTAACAGATTTCAAAAATCCATAATGACTTGCAGGATGCTGATTTAACGTATCAGATATTTTAGTCAAATGACTGCCAAGAATGTGGTTAGCCTGGGTTAAACGAGACAGGCTATTCCACAGCTGCCTGTAGTAGTAGTTATGGATCTGGTCAATTCCAGGTGCTTTCCAATTCTATAGGCTGCTGATGACGTGGCGTAGTTCCTCAACGTCAACGTCTGTATGTGCCATTTGATTTATTCGTCTGGTAGCATTCTCTATTTCCTTAAACCACGGAGCTTCATTGTTGTGTTCTTCCGGCCTAGAACATACTGATGACCAGTAGTCGGTAACACTCTCCGCACTGGGTCCTTCTGGAGAATCATTCTGAACTTGAGGTGTCTTTGTCAGGTCTTCATAGAACTTTCCCTCATTTCTCTTGAAGTCATTGTTCTGTTTCTTCCGTTCGGTAGTGTTCTGGAATCTCTTAAGACGCTTAGAGAGGGCTGTAAGTTTTTGTTTATAAGTATCAAGTACTTCTGTTATCACAGCGTCCTCGGGGACCTGAAATTCTCGTTGTGAGGAGTCCATCATGACCCTTCGTATGCGGTTGTTCAGACGTCTACTTCTCTCTCCATTCTTATACTGTTGCAGTCTGTTCACATTCTGGCGTAGTTGTTCAATGCGTTGTTTCAAACGTTTTGCCCATGGTGGATCGCTGGGTTTCCTTGTAGCAGACTGTTGGTTTGGAGGGCGTGGCCTACCCCCCATTAATTCGTAATGCAGCTAGTGCTGCACAATAGATAGCAGTATGAACCTCCATGAAAGTTTAGTGCTCTTCTAAATAGTTAGAAAGTACGGTTACGTTCAGTTCTTTCAACACCATGGCAAACTTGCGGGAAGACTGCTGCCTCGGAAGTATTGGACGTTGGGTCGGGTCAGTACCTGCATATTCAAGCAGAGCTGAATTAAATTCGTCTTGGATCTTGGAATGATGGCTTGTTTCCGCATTATGAAGTTCAATTACGTGAGTCAATTCTTTCATGGTGACCTCATTATCAGTGTTTATTTGGTTAGTTTCACCACTTGCAGCTGAGGGATATAGTTCATGAGATATCTCCTGTCTGATTCGATCCAGAACAGAGTTGGGAACTAAATGATTCTTTACAATTGCTCTTCTTTGATCCGCGACTCGTTGCTCAGTGATGTTAAACAGAGGATACTGCTGCTTGAAAGCCACATGGAGTGCTTGGCGGTAGTTTGTCATATCTGTTCAAGACGAGTTATTCGATAATATGCCCGCATGATATATTCATTCATATGGGTTTCCCATTTCATGCGTTTTCTGGGCTTACCTGCGAGAGTGGTTGTATTTAATACAAAGGCACTGCCGTTAGTTGCGGTGCGAGACTCGAGATTTTGTGTACCGCCAATATCGTCATGAGCTGCTGGAGATTCTTCGGGTCTACTGGTGGGTGGACAACAGCTTGTCATCCCACTGCCACCGGTTTGCGTATTGTCACCTCTAGCGGTGGTTCTAGAGGTAACCTGCCGTATCACAGGCAGTGACATTTCTTAAAGCAAATTACTATTATTGCCTTTCCTGTGTGCTTTTTATACCTTCAGCCAGGTATTGCCTGGGTATTGCCTTTTATATATATGGCAAGGTTTACAACATTCCTGAGACAGCTAGTGTGTTATTTTGACTGATCGACGCAGATTCTTTGTAAATATGTGATCCAACTAATGTCAGTTCACTCAATCAAACCTCCGTTTCTAACGAAATAAACGACATTACACAATTAATATATGTTATAGGGGCCCAATTGGACTAATTGAGTAAACGGAGTAATAAACACACAATACAGGACATAGATTAAACTATTTTAAACGAAGTATTTGTGGCAATGTTAACCTAACCTGTACCAGCAATTCCTAGGCAACCTTATTATTATTATTATTATTATTATTATTATTATTATTACTGAATTATTCTATTATGAAATCATTCATTCATTCATTCATTCATTCATTTATTTATTGAATTATTCATTTATTCATTCATTCATTTATTTTTTGATTCATTCACTTGTTTATTTATTCATTCATTCATATATTAATTAAGTAATTTATTTATATATTGTTTTTTATTTATTTATTTATTTACTCAATCATCCATTTATTTAATTAGTTATTTAGTTAGTTATTAATTAAGAGCCATATTAGGCTTATCGTAAGAACGTGTCGTGTCCACCCCTGCAATATAACGATCTTCGATAATTAAAACCGAGTGCTCACGGGTGGAAAATTTCAGGAATTGTGCTTGTTTTAGCGTTTTGAAATGATAAATATGAGATGCCAAGTTAATTCGCTGACACCAGTCACTGGCATCGCACTGCTGTTGAATAATTTTGTGACAAAAAAATATTTGAAACAAAGTTATTATTGGACTGCCATTTGTATTACATAACCTCACTCCTTCCTACGCATCAGCAGAAATGTGAGATAAAATAGAATTGTAATCACCGAACGTATTCGAACAGTATGTCCGTCTATAAGCAGTTATGTTGACAAGGCAGATTTGCACTTACTGTTCTCACATTGGATGATATCCACTTCAATTCGCCAAAATAATAACTGAGATGTACTGTATTTTTAAGTCAGATCACCGATGTCTCAGTCTCACTCATGGCTGTGATTATATGGAAGCTACTGAGGTATGGGTGGTGCTTAGTAATGACATTCAGGGCACACTCAGTGCTTGTGGATGCTGTGAAAGGTTCTACTCATAGGGTTAGTACTGCTGTACTGACTCAGTGAGGAAAGCAATGGCAAACTACCTCACTCCTCTTCTTGCCTAGTACGCCTCAATATAGCGCTGTCTTGGGTTTTTGTGGGTATCTACCCAGATAACCTAACGGCAGTGCCTTTTGAGGATCCAACCAGCCTTCGGGCTGACTACCTAACAGACAGACAATGGACCTGATATTAACTAACGATTCTTCTTCCTTTTTCGATTTTGGCTTATTGTGGAAACACTTTGTTTGTTGGTCCTTTCTTTTTCTCTCCTCCCCACCTCCTCCATCCTGTCCGCCTGGTTGCGTAGTGGATAGCATTCTTGGCTTTCGCCGCGGAGACCCTGGTTTGATACTCGGCTCTACCACGAAATTTCATTCTGGTCTGAGGGCTACATCGGGGTCCACTCAGCTTCGTGAGGCAAAACTGAAAAGAGGTGGGTTTAATTCCTACCTCAGCCATCCTGGAAGAAGTTATCCGTGGTTTCCCACTTCTACTCCAGGCGAATCCCAGGATGGTACCTTACTTAAGGCCACGGCCGCTTCCTATCCAAATCTTACCTCCATTACAAATTCACACACATTGGTACAGCCATCACAATCAGACAGCTTTACACACACCAAAGTACAGGGGTTAAATGACTACGGTGTCACACAATTGAATCATCAACAGCAACAACTTATTTCATCCCCAGCCCCATATAAACGTGAAAAATAATGGGCAGACATACATTGGATTCCACTTATAAGTACTCAGGGCTGATAACCACAATGTCCTAAGCTCTAATGAACATCAAATTACTCTGGAAATGAGAGTAATATTGAGTTCAAGATAGAGCTGGTAATAAACCCCGTTCTGTTAATCGATTAATAATCAATAATCGATTAATTAAATAATTTGATATTAGGATAAACGATTAATCAATTAATCGTCTGGTCGTTCAATCGATTAATCATTTAATCGAATCATAGATATGAATCGATTAATTGATAAGTAGACACGAGATAAGATAAGAAATTTAAATGACAGGTCATTGCTTAATTTGAGTCACGCTTATTTTCGGAATGAGGTATAGAAAGAAGTCTATAAGAGTTACTTTTTGTTTGGATATGAAATTACTGTAAATTAAATTAAATTAAATGTGTATATTGCTTCTATGAGGGCGTAGTGAAAGGAGCGAAGTGCATCCATTAATCGACAAAACAAAAAATTGATCAAATATTCGACCAATCGATTAAACAAGAAATCGATCAATCAATCAAAAGCAGAATCGATAAATCGTTATTAGTAGCATTTAATCGAATTTTCTTCTTCGAATAATCGATTATTTAATAACTGAAATCCCCCCCAGGGGCTAACATCTAGTGGGACGTGGGTTGGCGACCACGGGACCCCAGCTGCGTCCGGCATTGCTTCCACTTACTTGCGCCGGGCTCCTCTCTGTCTTCTTTCCTGTCGACCTCTCTTGGTCAACTCTTGTTCTCTTCCGACCCAGACGGTATTAGGGTATCCGAGGCCTACGGAGTTTCTTCCTTTCCCGCTTTAATTGGCCATTGTCTCATATTTCCTGATACCCTCATTCTTTGAGGGGTCAGCTTTCTTTTTCTTTTCATGTTATCTCCTGCCTTCTGATCAAGGCCCTCAAGGAGGCAGGGTGTATGTAGCCCCACCACTTCTGGTGCACCCTGGATAGTGCTGCACCCTCAGGGGCTCACGGCTGGTGAGTTCGAGAGTTGGTGATCCCGGGGGATTCCTGAGTTGGGTCAGATTTTGTTCCCTATTTCCACTGACTTTGGGGCGGGCCCTGTCCTCTTTCCCTTTCCTCTCTGCCTTTCATGGCTCTCCTTCCTTCCAAGTCTCTCAATCCTCATTCTTCGAGGGTTGAGGGCATTTCTTTTTTTCCTGTCCTTTATTTGCCTTATCCTTTATTTGTTTACCATTTTTTCTTCTAGTATGTAACTGTGTAGTTAGTATTAGTTATAGTTTTCATTCTCATCTCATCTTTCACTATCACCCAAACCGTTAGGGGCCGATAACCTTAAAACAGCAATTATCATCACCATCATCAATAACTGAAATTAATAAATTAAAAGAACTGTGTTCTCATATCCACCACCACATGATAATCAATACTGTTAATTGCTATTGTCTATCGGCCAGTTGTCAACCTACTCATGAATTCTGTTTTGGAGCTCAAACTTATTTATAGCTGTTAGCTCAACAAAGGTAGCGAGCGAGCTTTAACGACAGCACAACGCGCTTCGCTTTTTTCCGCTTAACGGAATTTAGATTAAACAAGCTTTGTCCCTGCTCTTGTCTTCTTACGACGAGGATTCTGTACGTAAATTGGCAATTATCAGAGTCACCTACATTGGGGGCTCGAGGCTCACTTCCCTTCTCGTGGAATTTAAAACACAGAGAATCGCAAAACTCATTGTTATCACTTCTACTCATTTTTTAAAATATTTCGTCATAGATCGATCGCTTTCTCGGTGGATCTCCAGGGTAGTGTTAGCTTGATTATGCCAAAAATGCTTAAAATAGGTATTTATGTAAACAATATTTATTTACCTAAAGATCCGAACCCTACTCATAACTAACTTGTAGTGTTAACCTGTGGTATTGTTAATTGGCCTTGGGCAAGTCTTCACTTGGATGTCAACAGGTTACTGTTCCAGTACCTCAAACCACAACTTTCTTCACAAAGATGAGAATCACCCTCCGGAGTGAAAACAAACAATGCTAACCACTACACCACAGCATAAAGAAAACCCAAAATGTAATATTTTAAAAAAGTGTTATCCTCATAAACTTGTCTGTTCACTCATTCAGCATCAATCTCAAACTATTTAAAATTACATTTCCGTTGAAGATTCATTTCCAATACCCGACAGGGGCTCACAACTTGTGGGACGCGGGTTGACGACCACGGGACGCCAGTTGAATCCGGCATTGCTTCCAATTGTGAAGGTTGAATTCCCAGTCGAGGAAGTGGAATTTTTGAAGGGTGATGTTTTTGTTAAGGTATTGATAATGACGGTTGATCTTCGAGTTCAGTTCAATGCAGACAGTGGTGAGGGAGGAGTTCAGGAACGGACCACACATCGCTCAAACAATCAGCGAAGTGCACAATCCACTCCAACCTGACCATTTAATAACAATCAGAGATACCACACTAAGCTCGCAAACTTGAAGGTCAACCACCACTACGAATATCTCAACAAACAAACAAATTACGAGCCTTACAGTAGTCGCATATGATGTGTAACCTGTGACATGTTATCCCTTGTTAACAGTGAACGCTGTTGGTCATTGAAATAACACTTGTAAAACTGCAGTGCCAAATCCTGACCGGTTTTCAACAAGTGTGATATAATGAATATTTTCACACCAAACAACGACAACTTGAAGATGATTTATTGTAGGGAGAATATCTTTAATGGGGCCTCCAAACCTTGAAGTAATTTTGTATGCGATATAGATTCTACATAGCCACATGGCCGACAGTACCTCGAGTTTTTACATTAAATAAGAATACAGCAAAAGTATGAATATTTAATAAATCCTAATTGTTTTCAGCAAATATGATATAATGAATGTTTTCACACCAAAGAACGACAACTTGAAGATGATGTATTGTAGGAATATCTTTCATGGGGCCTCCAAACCTTGAAGTAAATCGAATGCTATATACATTCCACATAGTCACATGGCCGAGAGTACGTCGTGGTATCAATCTCCGCCACCGCGCACGCTCATTGTTTCCGTCCCATCCATTTCCGTTTCATTGTTTCCGTCCCATCCATTTCCGTTTCATTTTTCAAAATCACCCCCACAAAAGATATACAGATGCCGAGTGGAAAGATGTTACACATCAAAAATCACATTTAACTTACACAACGCATTTGCGCAAGTTCAATAAAATTACTACTGCAACTAACTACTGTAAGTGTATCTTATATATAAAAGTGAAAGTCTGTATGTATGTATGTATGTGGATCTGTTCCGTATACAAATCTACACCGTTCCACCAATCTCAACCAAATTTTGCATACACATAGTATAGGACCCAGAACGAACCGCTGGCTACATGAATTTTCGATAGTCTTTCTCATTCTTCTGATTTCGGCCCTTTTGCACTCAAGCACAGGCTAATCAGATCATAAAATATACTCATGAAGGAATGGCAAGGCAGATTGTTTCCATGGCAACATTGCTCAAGTCGAGACACGGCCGACTGGATGCCATTTGCGCTCTGCACTACCGGTAGGCCCTATAGAAAATGAGGATCTTGACTTGAAATCCCGTTAGTTACTCAACTACTCACACAGCACTGTCAACCGAGTTTAGCATAACAAAGACTTGACACCATCTTCTACTATATATTTGTCAAATACCACTCATTCACTCACTCATTCATTCATCATGAAATCTCAGAAACCACCGAACGGATTGGAATGCAATTTGGTATGCAGCTTCCTCAAGGGACGCAAATGCCCACTAAGAGAGGATTTTTGCATATTCAGGTTCTAAAGGGGTGTTAAGGGGGTAGACCTGCATGTCATTGAATAGCAATATCTCCCGATTGGTTTCATTGGAGGATGTGATACTCGGCATATAAACTCATCATTAAAAATAAGAAGACACGGGTCTGAGGGTTTTTCGATGTGGTGTATATTATGAGGTGAAAGGGGTGAAGAGTGGGGATTGAAAGATTCCTAACGGAGCGTGTATCTCTTAAACGACATAGGCGAGGATTTGAAACTCAGCGGAAAAAATCAGCATAAAAAATAAGTAAATGTGTTTGACCGTTTTTTCATACATCCAATTTAAGGGGCCCATGGGGAGGGGTGAAATTCTGGTGGGGGAAACAGGAAAGAAAGTGTCCTAACTGATTGACTGACTGACTCACTCATCAAACTCAGGGAGAAAACTGCTTTAAAGTAAGTAAATAGCTGTTCGACAGTTTTTTTTCCTCATAAATCAAATTTAAGGGGGTCATGGGGAGGGGTGAAATTCTGAAAAAAGAAAATTGAAAGAAAATGTCCTGACTCACTCACTCACTCACTCACTCACTCATCATCGCCCAGCCAAAATTATTGAAGTTAGAAACATGACAGTTTGGGGATATGTTCATTGTTTGTCAAAACCGTCTACTAAGGGAGGATTTTCGGATATTCAGGTTCTAAAGGGGTCTTGAGGGGGTTAAACCTGCATTTCATTGAATAACAATATCTCCCGATTGGTTTCATTGGGGGATGTGATACACGGCATATAAACTCATCATTAAAAAGTAAGAAGACACGTGTCTGACGGTTTTTCGTTGTGGTGTATATTATGAGGTGAAAGGGGAGAAAGGTAGGGATTGAAAGATTCCTAACGGAGCGTGTATCTCTTAAACGACATAGGCGAGGAGTTTGAAACTCAGCGGAAAAAAATCAGCATAAAAATAAGTAAATATATGTTTGACCGTTTTTTCATAAATCCAATTTAAGGGGCCCATGGGGAGGGGTAAAATTCTGGAGGGGAACCAGAAAAGAAAGTGTCCTAACTGATTGACTGACTCACTCACTCATCAAACTCAGGAGGAAAAATTGCTTTAAAGTAAGTAAATAGCTGTTCGCCAGGTTTTTTTTGATCAATAAAATTGAAGGGGTTCATCGGGAGGGGTGAAATTCTGAAGAAAAAAATGAAAGAAAATGTCCTGACTCACTCACTCATCATCGCCCAGCCAAAAACAATGAAGTTGGAAACATGGCATTTTGGGGATATGTTCGTTGTATGTCAAAACCGTACACTAAGGGAGGATTTTTGGATATTCAGGTTCTAAAGGGGTCTTAAGGGGGTTAAACCTGCATTTCATTGAATAACAATATCTCACGAGTGGTTTCATTTGTGGATGTGATACTCGGCATATAAACTAATCATTAAAAATAAGCAGACATGTGTCTAAGGGTTTTTCGATGTGGTGTATTATTATGAGGTGAAAGGGGTGAAAAGTGGGGGTTGAAGGATTCCTAACGGAGCGTGTAGGCCTATCTCTTAAACGACATAGGCGAGAAATTTAAAACTCAGCGGGAAAAAAATCAGCTAAAAAATAAGTAAATCGGTGTTCGACCGTTTTTTCATAAATTAATTTAACGGACCCATGGGCTGGGGTGAAATTCTGGGGGAAGAAAGGAGAGAAAATGTCCTAACTGACTGACTAACTCACTCATCAAACTCAGGGGAAAAAGACAGCTTAAAAAATAAGTTAATAGGTGTTCAAGCGTTTTTTCATCAATCCAATTTAAGGGGCCCATGGGGAGGGGTGAAATTGTGGTAAAAATAATTGAAAGAAAATGTCCTGTCTGACTCTCTCACTCATCACGCCCAGCGAAAACTATTAAAGTTGGAAACTTGAAATTTTGGGGACATGTTCGCTGAATGTCGAAAACGTCAACTAAGGAATGATTTTTGTTTATTCGGGTTTTAAAGAGATGTTAAGGCGATAAACGTGCATTTCATTGAATAACGATATCTCATGAGTTGTTTCTTTCGGGATGTAATATTCGGTATATAAACTAATCATTAAAAATAATCAGACATATGTCTAAGGGTTTATCGATGTGGTGTATATTATGAGGTGACAGGGGTGAAAATTGGGGGTTGAGGGATTCTTAACGGAGCGTGTATCTCTTAAACGACATAGGCGAGAAGTTTGAAATTCGGCGGGAAAAACAGCTTAAAATACAAGTAAAAAGGTGTTCGACCGTTTTTTCATAAATCCAATTTAAGGGGCCCTTGGAGAGGGGGTGAAATTCTGGGGGACAAAAACAGGAAAGAAAGTGTCCTAACTGATTGACTCACTTACTCACTCATCAAACTCTGGGGGAAAACAACTTTCAAATAAGTAAGTAGGTGTTCGACCGTTTGTTTCATAAATCCAATTTAAGGGATCATGGGGAGGGGTGAAATTATCAAAAATAAATGAAAGAAAATGTCCTGACTGACTCACTCACTCATCATCGCCCAGCCAAACTTATTGAAGTTAGAAACATGAAATTTTGGGGATATGTTCGTTGTATGTCGAAAACGTCCACTAAGGAAAGAGTTTTGAATATTCAGGTTCTAAATAGGTGTTAAGGGGGTAAACGTGCATTTCATTGAATAACAATATCTCACGAGTGGTTTCATTTGGGGATGTGATACTTGGCATATATACTAATCTTTAAAAATAAGCTGACACATGTCTAATGGTTTTTCGATGTAGTGTATATTATGAGGTGAAAGGGATGAAAAGTGGGGGTTGAAATATTCTTAACGGAGCGTGTATCTCTTAAACGACATAGGCGAGGAGTTTGAAACTCGGAGGAAATCAATCAGATTAAAAATAAATAAATAAAATAAATAAATAAATAAATAAAATAGGTGTTCGACCGTTTTTTCATAAATCCAATTTAAGGGGCCTATGGGGAGGGGTGAAATTCTGGAAGAAAAACGTCCACTAAGGAAGGATTTTTGGATGTTCACTCTCATCGACCAACCCAAACTATTAAAGTTAGAAGAATGATATTTTGGGGATATGTTTGTTGTGTGTCGAAAACGTCTACTAAGGAGGGATTTTTGGATATTCAGGTTCTCAAGTGGTGGTAACGGGGTTAAACCTGCATTTCATTGAATAACAATATGACACGACTATGACGCGAGCGAAACGAGGCAAAAAATGAGATGGTATGTGTCTGTGTATTACGCAATCACGCAAGTACCACTGGTCCGATTTACATGAATTTTACATGGAAGTAGCTGATTTACCTGGTTAACATATAGGTTTATTTTGATTTCAATACTTTGCCCTATTTAAAGATGGCGACCATTTTAGTGACGTCTCTACACCCTTTGGTTTAAAACTTTCATATTACCATTTCAAATAAAAAGAGAACGCTAAGAAATAGCAAACTTTTGATGTCATATACGAGGTTTAAAATTACATTTTCTATCCGAAAGGTATCTCCAACGGTTAGCGAGTAAAACCTAAATTTGTGCTATAAAACAGGGTCAACGCCCAGCGGTGTAGTTGGACAAAATGTTCCATCCTTAATCTCCCTCTGCGCAGCACCTCGCCTATCCCCTGTTTTAACACTGTGACCTTCACATTTTAATTTATTTATGACGCGTAGCGAAGCACGGGTACTTCAGCTAGTATATTATAAAAATCATAACCCATACTTGTAGACATAGATTTAATAGCCTAAGTGTAATATATCTAATGATGATCGCTTGACGATCGAAACTGGTCATCCAAGTCTATTAATCCCATGTAATTTTTTTCAGGATTCGTGAAAAAAAACTTTAAAATTGAGTGCAATCGTGTTGACCGACTGCAAAACATTGAATTTCGATTACTAAGGCAACAATGAACATGTAGTTCTGTGAAGAACTATACGGCCTATTTTCATATAGCCTACTAATGTTAATTGTCTCTATCAACATACAAAATTTCAGTTTGATTACTGTAATAGATTCGTAGATATTGAGAACCGTCTAAATATTTCGAATGGCCGCCATGTTGTATTTTTATATTTATATAGGCCTTAGTGTTATGTACTATTACATGAAAATTATTGTGTAGGTGTATTATTCAAACTTCAATCGCATGATGAGGACACAAGAAATAAAAAACGAGATATCGCACAGCCACCATCTTGTGGTTAAGAAAAAATTGAAATAAATTAGATAGCAGTAGATTAAAATGTGTATAAACATGTACAGTACCAAGTTTCATTGTGCTCGGATGGTTAAATCGCAAGAAACGTCCATTTAAATATTTAAATTTCGTGTCACCGCCATGTTTAATTTGTGCTCACCATGTTATTGAAAGTATCATAGGTGAACTTATGTCTATAACCTCTATCAACAGACAAAATTTCAGTTTGATTGCTGTCATAGATTGATAGTTATTGAGAATCGTCTAAATATTTCGGATGATCGTCATGTTGGACTTTAATATATGTAGGCCATAGAGTTATGTACTATTAGATGACGATTATTGCATTGATTCATTATTCAAACGTTGACTTCGATCGCATGATTAGGACACAAGAAATATAAACCTAATTTTAAAATTTTGCACAGCCGCCATCTTGAGTTTTTGTAAAAGATTGAACTAAATTAGATGCCATTGCATTGCAACGTGTTTCACTGCGTTCAGATGGTTAAAATGTCTCAAATTCGCTTGGCCGCCGTGTTCGTTTTTTAATTAACAGGTTTTTGAAAGTCACATAGCTGAACTTTTATAGTGCCCATTATCACCATACAAAATGTCAGGGTGATATCAGTAATAGTTTTGGAGATATAGAATGCCGGAGAAATAATTCGCACAGCCGCCATGTTCGATTGGTGAGATGTAATACAATTTGAAGGGCACGGTCGGGGTGGGCCAAATTAGTACTTTGACCTTACCGAGTTTCATTGAAATAGCTCCAGCCATTTTGATTATTTGGTGGAGGGAGGGGGGTACACACACAGATGCACACACACATACACATAGACGGACAAAAGGTGATCTCATTTGCCTATTTTGTCATAAATGAAAATAGGTTAAAAATGGCTTCCATCACGATATGTTAATTACTCTGTATTGTTATGTCCCAGAGGGTGGTACACCCTCAGGACATACCCCCCCCCCCCCCCCGCTCCCCCCAAGGGAGAGGTGGCCTACGCCACTGAACCCACATACACGCACAAGTTGCGAGTAGGATTATAGTACATGTACCGAGACTTGAAGTAGGGTATTATCTCTACATTTCGTTGGAGGATGTGTGGTTAAACCCATCCTCAGGATGGGTACTGTCTGCACCGGAATTCAAACTTCCAATCTCCGGATATTTTCCAACCTCCCTCCTTCCAGTCTTGGAGCTTCTGAGTGTCTTCTCTCTTTTAGCTCGGTTTAGTTTATCTGCCTAATGATAGGTTTACTCATGATCTTTCTCTGCGCAACGTTTCATTAGGTCATAAGATTTATTAATTTTTATGTTATCAATCAGCTGCAACTTTCTTCTCCCTCTTCTGATTTTACCATTTACTGTCCCTTCCAACGCTCTTGTCACCAAACTATTTCCTCGTATGCAATGCCCAATGCAATTCATTTTTCTCTTTTAACATCATTCTTTCTTCTCCTATTTACTGCAATACCTCTTCATTTCTTACATTTTCTTTACAATTTATCCCCTCCATCCGCCTCTAAATCCGCATTTCTAGAGAGACTATTCTTCTGTCATCTTATTTTCTAAGTGTCCAGATTTCAGCTCCACACTCAAAACATAACACCTCACTAATCTCTTTCTTAAATCAATATTCATTGCTCCACAAAGTAATTTTCATTTCTTAATGAAGGTTAACGCAACTCTTGTTTTTAATCCTGTTAAACATATCGTATCTTGTACAATCCATAAATTCATACAAAAGTATCCAATCGTTAACTACAATCAGGATGTACATATTTATGTGGCTGACCAACAACCGAACGGACCATCCTTGTCGCAAGATGCAGACACAAAAGTCTAGTGTACTCGCAGCTGAGACCCGCGGAGGACTAAATGTATAAGGTTAGCAGGCTGTCCGTGTTGGTTAAGGAGGACCAACAGCTCTTAACAGTGTGTATTGGACAGCTGATAGACAGCAGAGGCTGATTACTGCCCCCAATTAACGAATCTCTTGAAGAAACAATCTACTCACAAGAAACGGATACTCCTACTAAAATTAGGCCAGACTCACCATCTCCACGCAGCTTGCCACGGTGGGTGAGTGGTTATGGTGTCGGTCTACCAACCCCAGCTTGCAGGTTTGCTCCTGGCCATGATAAGTGATATTTGATAGGCGACAAAATTCACGAAACGCATGTCATACGTTGTTGGCATCTTAAAGAACCCATTTGAATTCAGTAGGCCGTGTCATAATGGCAAAATTAATTTCGGGATTTTCCGGCAACACAAAAGTTCCTCCTTTCTCTACTAGAAAGCGCTATAGTGTCAAGGAGCTTAGATATCTAACCTCCTTGACTTTAAACAACAACAAATCGACATGCAAGCTGCCCTCTGGGTGTCAAATAACAGAGCTTACACCCAGCACCCAAGCCCATACGATATTATTATCTCCACGCAGGGACACTAACTAATTCTAATCCTATCTTCATAAAAATGAAATAGACTTTTGAAATCAGGCCTGAACCAAGTTGAAAGAAATTTGTTAAAAATATGTACTTTAATTTCCTTTTTATTATTGCCACCATTTCAGCGAAAAATTAAATGGCTACTTCTTGAATCTTCATTGTCTAAGTCGACTTCTGGCTGAACCAATTTGAGTCTCACGTGCTGTCCTGTTAAAAAAGTCGGTCATAGAAATTGCTCACTTCATCTAATTAATTTCATTATGGCAGCCGTGCGTATTTTTCAAGTATTATTATCAATTACTCAATAGATAAATGCACACCAAAATTGAGCCTGGCCAGTGGTGTTGGGGTAGCGTGCCTGCCTCTCGCCCGGAGGCCCCGGTTCGATTTCCGGCTCCGTCAGGGATTTTGTTGTTGTTTGAGTCTTCAGTCTTTTGACTGGTTTGATGCAGCTCTCCATGCCTCCCTGTCCTGAGCTAATCGTTTCATCTCTACATAGCTACCACACCCTACATCCGAGGCAATCTGTTTAACATATTCTAACCTTGGTCTACCCCTACAGTTCTTGTCCTCGACCCTTCCTTCCATAACTAAGCTTGCTATTCCTGGGTGTCTTAGTATGTGTCCTACCAACCTATCTCTTCTCTTCATTAGCAGTCGCCAGAAACATCTCTCCTCTCCAACTCGTCTTAATACCTCTTTGTTTGTAACCCTATCTACCCATCTGATCTTCATCATTCTCCTGTAGCACCACATTTCAAATGCTTCAATTCTCCTCTTTTCTGCTGCACCAATAGTCCAAGTTTCACTTCCATAGAGCGCCACGCTCCAGACAAAGGCTTTCAAAAATGACTTCCTAATACCTAAATCTACGAGATATTCGATGTCAGCAGATTCCTTTTTTGTAGGAATGCTTTTCTTGCCTGAGCCAACCTACTTTTTATATCCTCTTTGCTTCGTCCATCACTGGTTATTCTGCTTCCTAAGTAACAGAAATCTCCTACTTCCTTCAGCTTTTCACCTGCCAATTTGATCTCCATAGAGGTTTCTGATTTATTTCGGCTGCATTCCAGTATTTTTGTTTTACATTTATTAATTTTCATCATGAATTCTTTCCGTAAGACGGAGTCCATACCATTCAAAAACTCATTCAAATCCTCAGGCTTGTTGGCCAAGATGACGATGTCATCAGCAAATCTCAGAGTTGAAATTATTTCTCCTTGAATCTTCACTCCCACTTTAAATTTTTCTCTAATTTCCTTCATTGCTTGTTCAATGTAAAGATTGAAAAGTATGGGTGATAAGTTGCAGCCTTGCCTTACACCTTTCTGAATACCAGCTTCTCTCTCATGTCCTTCAACTCGAATGACTGCTGTCTGGTTTCTGTATAGATTGTATATCACCCTCCTATCCCTGTACTTTATTCCAATCGATTTCAAAATGTCAAACAATTTAGTCCAATCAACGTTATCAAAAGCCTTTTCTAAGTCTACAAAAGCCATGAACGTTCTCTTATCTTTCCTTATTCTACCTTCCAAAATCAGCCTAAGACTTAATACAGCTTCCCTTGTTCCTACATATCTCCTGAAACCAAACTGGTCTTCACCCAACTCCGTTTCTATCTGGCTCTCAATCCTCTTGTAAATTATTCTAGACAGGATCTTTGAAGCATGAGTAATCAAGCTGATTGTACGGTAATCTTCACATCTGTCAGCTCCCACTTTCTTTGGTATAGGGATGATTACATTCTTCTTGAAATCAGGGGGTACCTCACCTGTCTCATAAATCCTACACACCAAGTGAAATAACCTGATCAGACCTTCCTCTCCTATGCAGCGTAGCAACTCAATCGGTATATCATCTATGCCTGGTGCTTTGTTCCTGCTTAAGTCTTCCAAAGCTCTATCAAATTCTGATCTCAATATTAAATCTCCTTTCGCATCCTCATCAATTTCCTCCTCCCTTTCCATTACATGATTCTCAATCTCCTTTCCCTTATACAAACTCTCTATGTAAGCTTTCCATCTCTCAACCTTTTCTTCCCTATCTGTTAGAGGCTTTCCATTTGTGTCCTTAATATTACAGCACTTAGTCTTCTTTTCCCCAAAAGTATTCTTAATCCTTCGATAAGCTGTGTCTACTGTTCCTAATTTCAGACAATTTTCTATACCAGCACATTTCTCTTTCAACCATTCTTCTTTCGCTTCCTTGCACTTCTTGTTAACCTCATTTCTCAGACGTCTGTATTCTGCTTTCCCCTTTTCATCTCTTACATTCTTGTGCTTCCGCCTTTCATCCATCAATTCGAGTATATCCTGAGTGATCCACGGTTTTCTACCTATTCTCTCTTTCCTACCAATGTTTTCTTCTGCGGATTTTGTTATTTCATTCCTCAAAAGTGCCCATTCGTCTGCAATTGAAGTTTGTTTAGGGTTTTTCATTAGTCCTTCCTTTATACTCTTCTTGAATCTTTCGTTTACATCCTTCTCTTTCAGTCTGTCTATTGCCCACCTTTTTGGCTTTTGACTTTTCTTCAGTTTTAGAAAATAAATAATAATAATGTTATTGGTTTTACGTCCCTTTTAACTACCCTGGATTTTAGAGACACCGGGGTGCCGGAATTTTGCCCCGAAGGGGATCTTTAACGTGCCAGTAAATGTACTGACACGACTCCCTCGCATTTGCGCACCCTCAAATGCCAGCTGACTGCGCCAGGTTTCGAACCTGCAACCTGATTTTAGAAAATGACGTGAGGGCTGGAAAGGGGTGCACTCAGCCTCGTGAGGACAATTGAGTAGCTGTCTGACAGTTAGGCAGCGCCCCGATCACGAAAACCAAGATTAACGGCCGAGGGGACCTGATGCGCTGATCACGCGTCACCCCAATATCTGCAGGCCAAATGGCTGGGCAGCGGTCGCCTGATAGGCCTAGGCCCTTCACGGGCTGTAGTGCCAGGGGTTATTTACACCAAAATTGAGATTAAGAAAGCTTCATATAATGGACATACGTTACCTGAGTTACTCGAATTATTGTTTATCTATGCCCGGTAAAGTCTACCTCCGCCATCCGTCGTGCCGAGAGGGATATTTTTAGAGGATGAACTTCTGCAGTTACTACCTACAACGTCCGAACGTGTTTCACATTTCATTCAAAGCAAGCCCTATGACCGATGGTGTGGTGATAAATATTGCGACCCATTTCCACTCACAGGTAGATAAACATGGGGCCAAAGTGATGCGTATTTTAATGTGGAATGAGAGAAGGTTTTTGATGGGAGGACCGTAACTAGAACGTTTTAATCATACTGTAGTTCATTCCACGAGTGCATATACTGCACATAGTAGTCTATTTAATACACAAAACACATTCACGCACATACATCAAAAACATGGGAGACCTCTTGTGATTGCATAAACATGACGACAGGCCTGAGCACCCGTGATGCTGCATAAAATAACTTTTGGACCTTAAAATTCACTGCTCTGGCCAGAAATGTAGGCAAATCCAGGATTTCAAGATCCTTATGTTTGTAACAGATTGCCACGGTGGGTGAGTGGTCAACGTGTCGGTCTACTAACCCCTAGCATGCAGGTTCGCTCCTGACCGTGGAAAGTGGTTTGTGAAAGGCGGCAAAAATACGACACCATGTCATACGATGTTGGCATGTCAAAGAACCCATTTGAATTCAGTAGGCCGTGTTCATAATAGAAAAATTAATCTCGGGATTTACCGCCAGCACAAAGTTCCTCATTTCTCTACTAGAAAGCGGTATAGTGTTCATGGAGCTTAGATATCTAACCTCCTTGACTTTCATAGTGCTTCAAGGAACAACGAAATTCGACATGCAAGCTACCCATTGGGTGTCAAATAACAAAGCTTGCACCTGGCACCCGAGGCCATATGATATTATATTATTATATGCTTGTAATTTTGCTATTTTTATTATAAAAGATGCTTATAAATCACAACGTGGTGTAGTGACAAGCCCTCTTGGAAGTCGCCCCTCTGCATTGAAATGTAATTCTTGTCTGAGATCCTCAGCCTCGTGAGGCAAAACTCGGAAGAGGTAGGTTCGATTCCCATTTCAGACATCTAGGAATAGGTTTTCCGTGGTTTCTCCCATTTCTAGTCCAGGAAAATGCTGAGATGGTACCCAACTTTAAGCCACCAGCCGTCTCCTTGTCAATCACTTGAATTACAAATACAAGCACTAATAGAGTCACAATAAATCAGGTTATCAGACACATTACATACCCACCCACGTAAACGGGGCTACAAGACCAAGATGTTCAAAATCCCGTAAATAAATCAACAACAACAACAAGAACTCTCTGTGATATTGCTCCTCTACATCTCAGGAGGCAAAACAGCTTAATTCAAGAATATTAACCCATCAAGTGCTTCGCCCGTCTATACAGGGTGTTACAAAAAGGTACGGCCAAACTTTCAGGAAACATTCCTCACACACAAAGAAATAAAATATGTTATGTGGACATGTGTCCGGAAACGCCTAATTTCCATGTTAGAGCTCATTTTAATTTCGTTAGTATGTACTGTACTTCCTCGATTCACCGCCAGTTGGCCCATTTGAAGGAAGGTAATGTTGACGTAATGTTAGAGCTCATTTTAGTTTCGTTAGTATGTACTGTACTTCCTCGATTCACCGCCAGTTGGCCCATTTGAAGGAAGGTAATGTTGACGTCAGTGCTTGTGTTGACATGCGACTCATTGCTCTACAGTACGAGCATCAAGCACAAAAGTACGTAGCATGAACTGGTTAGTGTTCATCACGAACGTGGTTTTGCAGTCAGTGCAATGTTTACAAATGCGGAGTTGACAGATGCCCATTTGATGTATGGATTAGCACGAGGCAATAGCCGTGGCGCGGTACGTTTGTATCGAGACAGATTTCCAGAACGAAGGTGTCCCGACAGGAAGACGTTCGAAGCAATTGATCGGCGTCTTAGGGAGCACGGAACATTCCAGCCTATGACTCGCGACTGGGGAAGACCTAGAACGACGAGGACACCTGCAATGGACGAGGCAATTCTTCGTGCAGTTGACGATAACCCTCATGTCAGCGTCAGAGAAGTTGCTGCTGTACAAGGTAACGTTGACCACGTCACTGTATGGAGAGTGCTACGGGAGAACCTGTTGTTCCCGTACCATGTACAGCGTGTGCAGGCACTATCAGCAGCTGATTGGCCTCCACGGGTACACTTCTGCGAATGGTTCATCCAACAATGTGTCAATCCTCATTTCAGTGCAAATGTTCTCTTTACGGATGAGGCGTCATTCCAACGTGAACAAATTGTAAATTTTCACAATCAACATGTGTGGGCTGACGAGAATCCACACGCAATTGTGCAATCACATCATCAACACAGATTTTCTGTGAACGTTTGGGCAAGAATTGTTGGTGATGTCTTGATCGGGCCCCATGTTCTTCCACCTACGCTCAATGGAGCACGTTATCATGATTTCATACGGGATACTCCTCTACCTGTGCTGCTAGAACATGTGCCTTTACAAGTACGACACAACATGTGGTTCATGCACGATGGAGCTCCTGCACATTTCAGTCGAAGTGTTCGTACGCTTCTCAACAACAGATTCGGTGACCGATGGATTGGTAGAGGCGGACCAATTCCATGGCCTCCACGCTCTCCTGACCTCAACCCTCTTGACTTTCATTTATGGGGGCATTTGAAAGCTCTTGTCTACGCAACCCCGGTACCAAATGTAGAGACTCTTCGTGCTCGTATTGTGGACGGCTGTGATACAATACGCCTTTCTCCAGGGCTGCATCAGCGCATCAGGGATTCTATGCGACGGAGGGTGGATGCATGTATCCTCGCTAACGGAGGATATTTTGAACATTTCCTGGAACAAAGTGTTTGAAGTCACGCTGGTACGTTCTGTTGCTGTGTGTTTCCATTCCATGATTAATGTGATTTGAAGAGAAGTAATAAAATGAGCTCTAACATGGAAATTAAGCGTTTCCGGACACATGTCCACATATCATATTTTCTTTCTTTGTGTGTGAGGAATGTTTCCTCAAAGTTTGGCCGTACCTTTCTGTAACACCCTGTAGACGCTGCACAAGAACTTTTTATTTTTCATTTTCATATTCCCCTTTCCTTTTCGAGTGCTGAGTCGATAAATAAATATTAGTATAAACGTAGAACTTTGAATTTACATTTGGATTAATCGAGGCCTGAAAGCTATAGACATGATGAGTTAAAAAATTACGACTTTTCGTTTTTTTAATGCATTTGATGAATTTAGCAGTGAGGCGGCAAAGAGCTAACTGGGTAACTCAGCGCTTGAAAAAATCCACAGCCTGCTTCCAGTCTCCGACCGGGTCAGGAATGGAATGAATGAAGCCCCCATCTAGCGGCGAGAATATGAACTGTGCCGGCTGCCAAGGCCTGACGCACTCCTCTGGGGCAATGATTAAATGAATGACAGATGAAATGAAATGATAGTGGAGAGTGTTGCTGGAATGAAATTTTGACAGGGAAAACCGGAGTACCCGGAGAAAAACCTGTCTGCCTCCGTTTTGTCCAGCACAGATCTCACATGGAGTGACCGGGATTTGAACCACGGACCCAGTGGTGAGAGGCCGGCGTGCTGCCACCTAAGCCACGGAGGCTTATAACTCAGCGCTTAAAGGATTAAAAAGAAGAAAAATGTCCAATTACCTATCAATGTTGATATTTCGGACCAAATGATATTACATCATAAAATAACTTCAAGAAACCCACCAATAACATCAAGATTGGTCCATTCAGTCAACAATTTCAAACTAAAACAGGAATAGGATGAATAATGGTCCAACAAGGTACTTCTTCAGTGGTAATCATTTAAACAGCGTAATAATAGACTGAGATTTCAGCTACCTCGTCCGTTATGGTCCCGATAGGAGCGGATATGAACTAACTGTGGGCGATGTGCTACCTTGCAATATAAGTGGGTCTGAAATCATCACCTGGATACGACTGGGGACAATTCATCACATCGCTTGTCAGTGCCCCATCAGATGATGTTACCCAGGCGAGAGGTAAGATTATATTAATATGACTCCTGATGCAGATGACTGGCTCAACAAACTTGACTGCAATCTGTAAGGGCTGCTGGAACAGTGTCCAGCATGAACCTTTCTGTGTTTATTCTCCAATATTTATATGCCATGGTAAATGTAATAAATTATTGAATATTTATCAAAATAACCGGCGAGTATATATAATTCCCAACTCGTAAAGTCGAATGTGAATACTTTACTTGAATGGTGGCACCTCACACCTCTAAAGCCATGACGAGACGATACCACTGGCCGCTACTACGTTAAACGACGGTCTGGACGAAGCCATTGGCCGCTTCTAGGTTAGACGACGGTCTGGACGAAATCGTTGGCCGCTACTAGGTTAAACGACGGTCTGAATGAAGCCATTGGCCGCTACTAGGTTGAAGACGGTCTGGACGAAACCATTGGCCGCTACTAGTTTAGACGACGGTCTGGACGAAACCATTGGCCGCTTCTAGGTTAGACGACGGTCTGGACGAAACCATTTGCCGCTTCTAGGTTAGACGACGGTCTGGACGAAACCATTTGCCGCTACTAGGTTAGACGACGGTCTGGACGAAACCATTGGCCGCTACTAGGTTAGACGACGGTCTGGACGAAACCATTTGCCGCTACTAGGTTAGACGACGGTCTGGACGAAACCATTTGCCGCTACTAGGTTAGACGACGGTCTGGACGAAACCATTGGCCGCTACTAGGTTAGACGACTGTCTGGACGAAACAATTGCTTACTATTAGGTTAGACGACGGTCTGGACGAACATCACTGCATGTGCTACAAGCAAGGGGGTCTGGGCCGTTAGCCCCAGATTAGGTTTTTGCATGTACATGTAAAGCCTTATGAACACAGAATTTAACATGTCAATCTGACTTTTGTCACATTCGCCATTACGAGTTGGGAATTATATAAATTCGCCGGTTATTATGGTAAATATTCAATAATTTATCACATCTACAAAATTTTATGATTATTATATGTAATAACAGGCAATTATACACCATCACCCGATAAATCAACAAGCTTCGAGGCTTAGGTGGCAGCCCCACCACCAAGCTCGGATGCTGAGAAGTGAAACAAAACCGGATGGATACCTCGATGACGACCTTTGGCCCGAAACAGAAAATGAGAATTGGTTGTTGGAATGTTAGAACTTTAACAGAGGAAGGTAAACTAAAGCAAGTTGAGAAAGAGATGCAGAATTATGGTTTGAAAATTCTTGGACTAAGTGAAGTGAGGTGGTGCGATTTTGGGGATATTACGACGCAGAATAGGAACACATTTATTTATTCTGGACAGACTGGAGATGATGTTGAACGGAGAAATAGAGTGGGTATGCTGCTAAGTAGTACATACAAGAACAGTTTAATTGGATGGAGTCCCATTCAGACAGAATGATGACAGCTAGATTTCAAGGTAAATTTCGCAATGTAATAGTTTGTTATGCACCAACAGAAGTATCTGATGGTAACATCAAGGACCAATTTTACCACCAGCTGAACGAAACTGTGAAGAATATAAATAAAAGAGATATTGTTATTATTATGGGTGATATGAATGCGAAGATTGGACCAAATAATGAGGGATTAGAGCATGTGATTGGCAATCATGGATTAGAGGAAACGAATGATAATGGAGAGAGATTTGTAAATCTGTGTGTCAGTCAGGAAATGGTAATTGGAGGAACAATTTTTCCTCACAAGAAGTGTCATAAAGTTACTTGGATATCACCAGATCACAAAACAGAAAATCAGATCGTTCATGTAGCTATTAGTAAGAAATTCAGAAGATCTCTGACAGATGTGAGGAGCAGAAGAGGAGGTAATATTGGTAGTGATCACCACCTAGTGGTGGCAGAGTTTAAATTGAAAATAAAGGCTGCATGTAAGAAGTTTGACACTCGGAAAAAGAGGTTCAACATACAAAAGTTGAAAACTGAAGAGAGAAGGAAAGAATTTAGTTTGGAGTTGAAAAACCTGTTTGTAGCCCTTGCAAATCTTGAAAAAGAGGAAGATTCAAGTGTGGAAAGAACTTGGGAGAATGTTAAGAATATTTATATACGAACATGTGAAAAAGTAATTGGTTATAGGAGTTATCAACAGAAAGATTGGATGTCTGTGGAAACATGGGACTTAATTGAAAAACAAAAAGAAGTAAAAGCTATAGTAAACCAAAGCAGAACACGGCAGCAGAAGGCAGAAGCTCAAAGGAAATATTCGGAAATTGACAAAATGGTTAAAAGGAGTGTGAGGAGCGATAAAAGAAGATGGATTGATGAACAGGCAGAAATTGCCGAAGAGGCCGAAAAGAAGGGTGATATGAAACAACTTTACAATATTACAAGGAAATTGTCAAGAGGAGGTTATAGGAAGAGTAAACCAGTACGAGACAAACAAGGAAATATATTGTTATCCCAAGAAGAACAGTTGAGAAGATGGCAAGAATATTTTTCAGAAATCTTAAACAAAGATGGTGGAAATGAACAGGAAATACAAGAAGTAAATGATGGTTTAGACAGTGAAGATCCAAGATTAAAGCTAGATCCCCCAACAAGGCTAGAAGTTAGACTCGCATTGAAACAAATGAAGAATGGGAAAGCAGCAGGCATAGATAATATAGATCCAGAAATATTAAAAGCAGATGAAGGGGTCACCATTAATTTGCTCCTACCATTATTGAAGAAAATATGGAAAGAAGAGAAAATTCCATCTGATTGGAAAGAGGGACTTATTGTGAAACTTCCCAAAAAAGGCGACACCACAATGTGCAAGAATTGGAGAGGTATAACACTTCTGAGCATACCAAGTAAAATTCTCTCTAGAATAATCCTAAACCGAGTGAAGGACTCTATCGAACATCGCCTTCGAAAAGAACAAGCTGGTTTCCGTAGACAGCGCAGCTGTGTTGATCTAATAAACACGCTAAGAATAATTCTAGAGCAAAGTAATGAATGGCAGGTAACATTGTACTTGACGTTTATAGATTTCGAAAGGGCATTTGATTCAGTAAACAGGACTGTAATGTGGAACACCTTGATGAGATATGGAATACCACATAAGATCTTGAATCTTATGAAGGAAATGTATGAAGGATACAGGTGTAAAGTAGTACACACATCAAAAAAAGTTTTGCATCACCTCGGTTCCAAGAGTTCCGGAACCGTTAAATACAAAGGGAATAGAGATCAACACAAACAACATTTCAGCTCGTTTTATTGCTCATGAGACCCACACATTGCATGTTGTACTATCATACAGCTAGACTTTCAGCATTTGTGGTCCAGATTGCAGTACACACCACTACCTCTAATACCCAGTAGCACGTCCTCTTGCATTGATGCATGCCTGTATTCGCCGTGGCATACTATCCACAAGTTCATCAAGACACTGTTGGTCCAAATTGTCCCACTCCTCAACGACAATTCGGCGTAAATCTCTCAGAGTGGTTGGTGGGTCAAGACGTCCATAAACAGCCCTTTTCAACATATCCCAGGCATGTTCGATAGGGTTCATGTCTGGCGAACATGCTGGCCACTGTAGTCGAGCGATGTCGTTATCTTGAAGGAACGCATTCACAAGATGTGCACAATGAGGTCGAGAATTGTCGTCCATGAAGACAAATGCCTCTCCAATATTCTGCCGATATGGTTGCACTATGGGTCGGAGGATGTCATTCAGGTATCGTAAAGCCGTTTCGGAGCCTTCCATGACCACCAGTGGCGTACGTCGGCCCCACATAATGCCACCCCAAAACATCAGGGAACCACAACCTTGCTGCACTCGCTGGACAGTGTGTCTAAGACGTTCAGCCTGACCAGGGTGCCTCCAAACACGTCTCCGACGATTGTCTGGTTGAAGGCATATGCGACACTCATCGGTGAAGAGAACGTGATGCCAATTCCGTGGGGTCCATTCAGCATGTTGTTGGGCCCATCTGTACCGCGCTGCATGGTGTCGGGGTTGCAAAGCTGGACCTCGCCATGGACGTCGGGAGTGAAGTTGCGCATCATGCAGCCTATTGCGCACAGTTTGAGTTGAAACACGACGTCCTGTGGCTGAACGAAACGCATTATTCAACATGGTGGCATTGCTGTCAGGGTTCCTCCGAGCGGCAATCCGTAAGTAGCGGTCATCCACTACAATAGTAGCCCTTGGGCGGCCTGAGCGAGGCCTGTCATCGACAGTTCCTGTATCTCTGTACCTCCTCCATGTCCGAACAACATCGCTTTGGTTCACTCTGAGACGCCTGGAAACTTCCCTTGTTGAGAGCCCTTCTTGACACAAAGTAACAATGCGGACGCGATCGAACTGCGGTATTGACCTTCTAGGCATGGTAGAACTACAGACAACATGAGCAGCGTACCTTCGTCCTGGTGGAATGACTGGAACTGATCGGCTGTCGTACCCCCTCCGTCTAATAGGCCCTGCTCATGCATGGTTGTTTACATCTTTGAGCAGTTTTAGTGACATCTATGAACAGTCAAAGGGACTGTATCTTGGATAGAATATACACAGTCAACGTCTATATGCCGGAGATCTGGGAACCGAGGTGATGCAAAACTTTTTTTGATGTGTGTACATGAGGGGAAGCTCACAGACAATGTGAATGTCACAAATAGAGTTCGCCAGGGATGCGTTCTGTCACTAACACTCTTTTTAGTGGTGCTCGATTAATGTTATGAGGAAAATGTTGGGTAGGAGGAAAAGAGGAATACAATGGGGAATGGGGGAAAGACTGGAGGATCTAGAGTTTGCAGATGATATTTGTCTTTTGTCTTCAAGATTTAGTGACATGATACACAAGCTAGAAGGATTACGAAAGGAAGCAGAGGCTGCAGGACTCAACATAAATGTTGATAAGACCAAGGAAATGAGAGTAAATGCCAAAATTGAAGAAAGGTTGATTGTGGCAAGAGAAGAGATTGAGGAGGTTAAAACATTTCTTTATTTGGGAAGTGTAGTGACAAGAGGAGGAGGAGCAGAAGAAGATGTGAAAGCGAGAATAAGGAAATCAAATGGAGCATTTATGCAGCTGTATGTGGTGTGGAAGAATACAAACATTGCTAAGAAGACGAAAATTAAAATTTTCAATACAAATGTTAAGTCTGTCCTTCTATATGCTTGTGGAACTTGGAAGGTTACACGAACTATCACTAATCTTCTGCAAACATTTATAAACCGTTGTTTACGACGCATCATTAACATCAGATGGCTGGAAATAATATCCAACGAAGAACTATAGAGAATAACAAATCAAGTTCCAGTTGAAGTGGAAATCAAGAGGAGAAAATGGAAATGGATAGGTCATACTTTGAGGAAGCCAGTGGGATCTGTAGAAAGGGCAGCATTGGAATGGAATCCGCAAGGTGCACGGAGGAGAGGTCGTCCTATGAAGACCTGGAGGTGGACTGTAGAGGAGGAGGCACTTGAAATTGGGAAGACCTGGAAGGAAGTTAAAGCATTGGCAAGTCGACGACCGCAATGGAGACGTTTCACGGATGTCCTATGTTCCAGTGGGAACAAGAGGAATTAAGTAAGTAAGTAAGTAATATGTAATAACAGGCAATTATACACAATCACCCGATTGATCTCATTTACCGTAACATATAGGCTACACTAAGTAATAGCAATAAACCCAATCCTCTAATTGAAGCAACAGAAAAACTCTTAACTTACTATCCCCTTTGATAACCAAACTGTAGCAGAATATTTGATGTAGCGAGCGAAGAGGGCGTGGTACCACACATACTAATTCAGATAAATTGCGTTAAAATAAGGATTCCCCACACGAGTTCCTCCCTGGAGGAAACATTCATTAATCTCGTTCCATTTCATTAGCTACTTTGAACACTGCTGTACATATATTAGACAAAACTGTATGTTGAATATTTTATTGAGTTGATATCAGCACCGTACACATGGGTGTATGCAAAATTGGTTCGAAAACCTGTGTTACTGTGGTGTATATATTAATAATTTAATAATACCGAAGTTGATTCACAAAGAATTGAGTCAATGACACAATTCTATCTGTACAACCCATCACGTGTTTTATGCACTGCAAATCTGCCAACAAGATGTCTGAGCTGATGATTTGCTTCTTTCCAGTTCGTGGTTATCATGGCATCCGTGGTGTAAAATTCCATCCAAATATCCTTTTGCTTTGCTATGTGCTCTCTGAAAAAATAGAAACGAAGAAGAACAGGAGATAGAAGCGAGGAATAAAGCTGCAACCAGAGCATCATATTCAGTTAACAAACTACTCACATCAAAATTGTTATCAAGAGGAACCAAATACGAATATATAAAACTACTAGCTGTTACCCACGGCTTCGCCCGCTATAACATTTGGAATCCCGTTATAACATTAGTTATATAGATAGATAAGCATGGGTCCTAGTGGAAAATAATTCTATCACCTGAAACCAAAAATGCTTGGGACGAAAAAAAAACCATCAAAATATATCGTTGGTTTCGGACCCTAAAAGACGTGAAAAATATAATAAAAGTATTAAAAAAAACTATTTTTTGAAATTTCATTCGAATCAATTTGTATGTCATTCCTGGGACTTAGAAAATTCCGGCCAAAAAGTACAAAATCGTTAATAACTCCCTAAGTATTCGTCGTACGATGAAATAGCAAGAGACAAAAAAAGATGTAATGTATTATTGTCTAAAACATAGGTCATGTATAATTTTCCACTCAGACATATTACCTGTTTTATTCCCCCCCAGAATTTCACCCCTCCCCATGGGCCCCTTAAATTGGATTTATGAGAAAAACGGTCAAACACCTATTTACTTATTTTTTATGCTGATTTTTTCCGCTGAGTTTCAAACTCCTCGCCTATGTCGTTTAAGAGATACACGTTCCGTTAGGAATCCTTCAACCCCCCCACCTTTCACCCCTTTCACCTCATAATATACACAACATCGAAAAACCCTCAGACACGTGTCTTATTATTTTTAATGATGAGTTTATATGCCGAGTATCACATCCCCCAATGAAACCATTCGGGAAATGCAGGTCTACACCCTTAACACCCCTTTAGAGCCTGAATATCCGAAAATCCTTTCTTAGTGGGCATTTGCGGCCCTTGAGGAAGCTGCATACCAAATTTCATTCTAATCCGTTCGGTGGTTTCTGAGATTTCGTGATGAATGAATGAGTGGTATTTGAGCTTTATATAATAGAAGATAATTAGGCCAGTATTACTATGTGGTGAAGAAACATGGATATGAAGCAAATGCACAGAGAGGATGATAAAGGTTTTTGAAAAAAAAAACGAGCCTTACAGTAGTCGCATATGGTGTGTAACATCTGACATAGAAGAAACCTCACGTGAAATTGTTGATACACCGGTATTTTATAGTATTATCGGCACAAATATTAATCTATTGTAAAAGGGAGTGTTTTACAGATATTGTAGTTTATAATACGGAACTCATTTAATTAGATGATTTGTAGCTTCCACCAGCACTAGCCTAAATAAAGAATACGATATGGATCAACTAGATTAATAGACGCGACACCGCTCATAACCTTAAATTCCTTATAAACAGGTCCTCTTGATTCACAGACCAACACGTAATTCCATATGGATTCTGTTAAAATGAGTCATATTGATATGACAAATATAGTTTAAAATGATAATCTGGTAGCAAAAATATCTACCCCGCCCAGGATTTGAACCCAAGATCTCTAGATTCACAGTCATACGCAATAAGCCCACGGCTATTTCGACTACGCAAATATTGTGCACAAGATGGTGACTTATTTCCACGTTCCAATAATACTGCATTACGGAATTAAGTTTCATTTATATTTTGCTTGTTTCGATAATGTTCCTGAGTGACATTGAGTTTAAAATGCCTTATGCCAATGCAATGCCGACTACTTACAATGTTTGATATTAAGGCATTTTACCATTTGAATACTGATACGAAAACTTCGAACATGTACCACGTCATTTGTTAAAATCACTTGACACCAGAGTTCGCATGAGCGTTTTCCGTTCAGTATGTCATATACATTCCACATGGCCGAGAGTGCGTCATGGTATCAATTTTCGACACCGCGCGCTGATTGTTTCTCTTACCAGTGCTAGTTGGATCGATCGATCGAGTTGGCAGTGCGTCTTATAATTCCGTTCGATCCACCACTGCCAGCTAGGGCACACTTCCATTCGATCAATCGAGCGGGCAGTGCATATTTCCGTTGTCCACCACTGCCAGCTAGTACACTTCCGTTTGATCGATCGAGCGGGCAGTGCATACTTCCATTGTCCACCACTGCCAGCTAGTACACTTACGTTTGATCGATCGAATGGGCAGTGCATACTTCCGTTTGATCCACCACTGCCAGCTCAATCGTTCCGATCCACTTCCGTCCCCAATTTTCAAAATCACTCCCACAAAACTATCCAGCAACCGAGCGGAAAGATGTTACACATCAAAAAAATCCTCAGAAAGATTTTTGGACCAATTTGTGAAGCAGGTGAATGGCAAAGGAGAAAGAACGAGGAACTAAAGGAGTTGTCTAAAGAACCTAAGACAAGAAGGCTGAATGGGCTGGTCACGTGTATAGAGGAGAAGAGGGATCTAGAATGCGAGAAGTGTGTGAGAAAAAGCCAGTCGGACGAAGACCTATTGGCAGACCAAAAATGAGATGGAGAGACCAGGTAACCAAGGACATTCAGCTACTAGGAGAGCGAGAGGAAGATGCCAAGGACTGAACGAGGTGGAGGAGGCTACTTGACGAGGCCAAGAACCGACTGCGGTTTGTGGAGCCAGGGGAGTAAGTAAGTGTTCTCTGACTACCTCTTTGAAGGCCGGCGTGGGCGCAAGTAGCATTTTCAAGCGTAGATCTTCTAATAGCATAGTTACTTTAGATAGTTCATAAACTAATTCAGACCTTGTGTACCTGGATTCTCCAATGGTTGTTTTTAAAAAGCGCGCTTTAACCTTTTCCAGCGTCCTTAGTTCGGTTGTCGTCAGCCTATCCCAAATAATCTCTATCCCGTAAGAGAGAATAGGAATAATTTTGGTATCGAATAAAGCCATGGCAGTAAATCCCTTCCCTGACCCTTCCTTAAGTAGATCCAAGTTAGTGGTCGCCTGGATGATCGGTCTATCACCATCCCCAGTTGTATCTGCTGCTAAAGTGTGCTCAGCTCCCAGACATCGTCCTTGCGATGGTAGAGGAATAATCCCCCGCATAGTTCGTGGGTGAATACGAACTGGAATGATATGCGTTTAACCTTTTAAGTGCTGCGAGTGTTCATTTGGATTTTAAAAAAATTGAATAAGTGATAATTTTTAACTTATCAGGGAGGGGGCGGGGGGTTAAAATGTCTATAGGTTTTGAGTATTTAATTATCTAAATGTTAATTCAAAATCCTAAATGTACATACATTTTTATTTTGAGAGGACTCAAAATTAAAATTATTGCGCCAACGCTTGCATCATCTCCAAACCAGGCAAAGGGTAGGCTACAAAATAAAATTAGTTCCTAACATCAGTAAGCAAGTAATACTCTTGTTGCTCCTTGCTTGTACGAAAATTGATAATCTTTCATCCGAAGTCACAACGTGGCGTGAAGACTTTGCTTCTTGTTCCGCCATGCTTGTTTACACGTCATATGAACTCAAGCTGTAGAGGGCAGACGTCTACAAAATGCTCTAATAGTTACTTCTAGAAGGAAAATCAAAACTCAAGTAGTACTACATAATGCCCAATAGGTGGCAGAACATGCCAGAGATTGACTCGGCAATCGCAAGCGAATGAGGAATATGCCAAAAATAATAGTTATTTTGCAACGTCTATAGCCAGGCGAAGCACTCAACGGGTTAAACAAGATGTTCAGTTTAGAACATATAGCCTACTTTCTCCTAAATGCCTGGGTATTGTTATAACTCTTTTTCCTTTTCAAGGAGTATAATAAAATGTTGGTTGTAGTAGCTTCTTGAAATACAACGTGTTATACGGATATTAAACATGAATATGAGGTGCCCTTTACTAGTGCTACCTCTGTACAAAATTTCATTCAATTCGGTTTCACCGTGTTTGAATTGATATGGTGAATCGATTTGCACACATACATGGCTGCTATCTGCAGACTATTGAGCTGATGACCTCGTAGTTCAGTCAAAAGATGCTTCCCACAAAAGGGTATGTTGTTGCAAAATTTGGTAAAGATCAAATGATTAGGTTGGTCGTAATTTGATTTAAGCTCTTAACATTTGACTGACCGCCATTCCGTTTCCGTCAAGATGGTGGCGATATAAAACATGACACTGAGGTGCCCTTTGCTAGTGCTACCTCTGTTCCAAATTTCGTTCAATTCGGTTTCACCGTGTTTGATTAGATAGAGGGAATCGATTTGTATACATACATGGCCGCCATCCGCAAATTATTGGGCTGATAACCCTGTAGTTTAGTCAATAGATTCTTCATACATAACGGTATAATGTTTCAAAATTTGGTAGAGATCAAATGATTAGGTTGGTAGTAATTTGATTAAAGCTTTTAACAATTGGGTGGCCGCCATTACGTTTTCGTCAAGATAGCGGCGATATAAATCATGACACTGAGGTGCCTTTTGATAGTGTTATATCTGTACCAAATGACGTTCAATTCGGTTTCACCATGTTTGAATAGATAGGAGAAATCGATTTGCACACATACATGGCCACCATCTGCAAATTATTGGGCTGATGATCTTGTAGTTTGGTCAAAAGATTTTCATACATAACGGTATAATGTTGAAAAATTTGGTAGAGATCACATGATAGGTTGGTCGTATTTTGATTTAAGCTTTTAAAATTTGGGTGGCCGCCATTACGTTTTCGTCAAGATGGCGGTGATATAAAACATGACACTGAGGTGCCCTTCGCTAGTTCTACTTTTGTATCAAATTTCGTTCAATTCGGTTTCACCGTGTTTGAATTGATAGGGGGAATCGATTAGCACACATACATGGCCGCTATCTGCAAACTATTGGGCTGATGACCTTGTAGTTTAGTCAAAAGACGATCGCCATATCAATATATGTTGTTGCGAAATTTGGTAGAGATCGGACGATTAGGTTAGTCGTAATTTGATTTAAGCTTTGAACATTTGGGTGGCCGCCGTTACGTTTCCGTCAAGATGGCGGCGATATAATACATGACACTGAGGTGCCTCTGTACCAAATTTCGTTTAGTTCGGGTTCACCGTGTTCGAATTGATAGTGGGGCATGCAGAGAACACACACACACACACACACACAGACAGACACACAATTTTTGGCCCTGTAGTGATCCCATAAGTCTACTTTCTCTTTTGCAAAAATCGAAAGTTGGCTAAAACACGTGTCTGGTGGAGCTGCAGAAAAATACCATATTTGCTAATTTAGATTCGAATAATGATCTGAAATAGGAAACTGAAAATGTTGTTGTTGATTCAATTAGGAGCTTTGCGATGTTGCGGTCATCTGACTCATGACCTGTGCCATTGTGATGGCTACACTAGTCTGTGTAATTGTAATTGGGGCTAGAATTAGGGTAGAAGGTGGCCGTGGCCATAAATTAGGTACAGTACAATATTCCGGCATTAGCCTGGAGTATAAATCGTAATAACTATGCTAAACCACTCCCAGGATGGCTGAGATGAGAATCGAACTCAAAACCTCTTTCTCACGAGGCTGAGTCACCCCGTTCTAGCCATCAGGTCAGATTTAATTTCTTTTCAGAGGGAGGATTCGAACCCGGACCTCCTTGGTTACAGCCAGAAATGCTAGTTTCTACCTCAAGTTACTGAGTTTCAAAACTAATTTAATTTGTGTTAAATACCAGCTTAATGACGTGCATTGGAATTAGAATTCACATTAGATATTGAATCTCACATAGTTTTACATAGTCGGCATATTAATAAGTATAGGCTATAACGTTTTATGTACAGCTCCAGACACAACAAAGAGACTGTCAGTCTGAAAGACTGGACTTTATATCATTTTAAATGCTACAAATACTGAAAAATGCTGGAAAGGCTGGAGGCTTCGAGCGACATGTTAGATGAGCAAGACACAATCAGAACGCTAGAAAGTTACAAGTCATGAGGGAGCTGGAGCGCGCGGTGAAAGGAGGGAGCTGGCTGCATGACGTCACGCTCGCCGTGACGTTGCCGTCTCGTAACTCCAGAGCTCACCAGTGAACTCAGTACACATGCACCAAGTGGTACTATTACGTCACACACCTCAGTGTATTCTCGGTACATTTCGTGACGTTGCCGTAACGTAACGACGAAGTCGACTGGATCATTTAAAATGATAAAATGAACTGGCTGAATAAATGTTACGTTTCCGTCGTGATAGGGAACTCCTCAAACACTCGTGTATGTTGGGATGCAGAACTTGCAGGAGAGAGTGGCAGCTATTCAATAATATTGTACAGACACTAAACAAGAAAATGAGGCTTTGGAATTTTATAAATTTCTCTTACGCACATCAGCACCTGCGTCACTACTTCACGAGGTAAACAAGTACTGACTTTCAATGTGTATTAAATACGAGCTTAATGAAGGGCACATCTTTTAGAATCCACACATACTGACCAGTGCGGTTTACTCGTCCTGAAAACGGTCCGGATAATGTTATTAGATTATTGTTGACAATGGAATGAAAATGAAAATCCACAGCCTGCTTCCAGTCTCCGACCGGGTCAGGAATGGAATGAATGAAGCCCCCATCTAGCGGCGAGGATATGAACTGTGCCGGCTGCCGAGGCCTGACGCACTCCTCTGGGGCAATGATTACATGAATGACAGATGAAATGAAATGATAGTGGAGAGTGTTGCTGGAATGAACTTTGACAGGGAAAACCGGAGTACCCGGAGAAAAACCTGTCTGCCTCCGTTTTGTCCAGCACAAATTTCACATGGAGTGACCGGGATTTGAACCACGGGCCCAGCGGTGAGAGGCCGGCGTGCTGCCGCCTGAGCCACGGAGGCTTCTGACAATGGAATGACGGAATGTAATTAATCAAGTTGACATCACCTCTTTATAATTAGTTTAATTATGTTATATACGGTTACTACGAGAAGCTCTTTCTTTCTTTCTTTCTTTCTTTCTTTCTTTCTTTCTTTCTTTCTTTCTTTCTTTCCTTCTTTCTTTGAGTGACTACAGGGTAGATCTATACTAATATAATAAAGCTGAAGAGTTTGTGTGTTTGTGTGTTTAAACGCGCTAATCTTTGGAACTACCAGTCGGATTCGAAATATTATGTTTGTATATGATAGTCACATTCAAGAGGAATAGTTTATGCTATATTAAATTTCGGACAGACTACTCCATTCCCTGCATTTAGGCCCTTTGGCACAAATCTACACCGTTTCACCAATCTGAACCAAAATCTGTATACTTACCCTTTGGAACCTTGCTAGTAACAAAATTTCTGCATGAAATTTCGGACAGACAACTCCATTCCCTGCATTTAGGCCCTTTGGCACAAATCTACATCGTTTCACCGGTCTGAACCAAATTTCACATACTTACACTTTGGAACCCGACGAGTGACACTGTCTACTTGAAATGTCGAACAGACCATTCCATTCCTTGCATTTAGGTCCTTTGGCACAAATCTACACCGTTTCACTGATCTGAACCACATGTTGTATAATTACCCTTTAAATTTCGGACAGACCACTCCATTCTCTGCATTTAGGCCCTTTAGCACAAATCTACACCGTTCCTCCTAATTGCACCAAATTTTACTTACACTTTGAAACCCTGCTGGTAACACTGTCCACTTGATATTTTAGACAACACTATCCATTCCCTACATTCAGAATAACAAACAAACTGAACTTGAAAACCACGTATTGAGACCCTAGAACCATTCATGTCCGTAGTAGTGTAACTGAAGAGTATTTAATAAGTCCATTGATGACTGGCAATTTGGGCTGCATCACGTCGCCCGTACCATTGTTCTGGTGCAGAATTGCGAAAATAGTTAAATCTTGCGCTGATTATAAATTGCAGTCAAGGGGAGTAATTAGTGCAAGAAGATGTCTTAGGCCCCTTAAAACAGTTATCATCATGAACATATTATGCATCTGTATTAGTGCGATGGTGTTGGTGCAGTACATTGAGGTTATCAGCTGCAATAAGCGTTGGTGATTTCAAATTTACCTTATTTTACTCCGATACTTATCGTTGGGCGCTATGTGGCGATAAATGATACTATTCTACCTCAGGAGCTGAACAGCCGAAGTTTTCCAAAGTGCTCTGATTATTTTCCTACGGCGCTATGCGACAAAAGACGATACTATTGGTCTCTACATTTCTAACAGCCAATGAGATATAGGCCCTAGGTAGTCTCTTATTTCACTTACTCCTCTTTATAAACATATTTTAAAATTTGTTTGTCAATTACATGTGTCAGTGCTGTAGTTAGTAAACAGCCGTTTCCCTTTTCATTATCATCATAACGGGAAAACGCCCTGAATGTTACGTCCATAATAATAATAATAATATAATATCGTATGGCCTCGGGTGCCTGGTGCAAGCTTTGTTAATTGACACCCAGAGGGTAGCTTGCATGTCGAATTTCCTCGTTCCTTTGAACGCTATGAAAGTCAAGGAGGTTAGATATCTAAACTCCTTGACACTACAGCGCTTTCAAGTAGAGAATGGAGGAACTTTGTGTTGGTGGAAAATCCCGAGATTAATTTTGCCATTGAACACGGCCTACTGAATTGAAATGGGTTCTTTAACATGCCAACAACGTATGACATGAGCAGGCTTCGGATAATTATGCACTTAAAATGCCAAAATATGCATGCAAATATGCACTAAAAAGTGTCTAAATAAGCACTAAAATATAAACATATATCTGATATCAATTAGTGGTTTTTATTACAAGAAATTTATGTTACATATAAAATATCGCCAAAATAAAGAAAATTACTTAGATTACTACAATACATTGCTCCAGTTTGTCAATAAAATTTACAAGTCTTGATTACACTTAATCACTGCATGATGTAATAGGTTTTCAAACACAAACTTGCGCCTATTTTCACTTAAAATGACTTTGTATTCAGAAAACACTCTCTCCACATCACATGCCACAATTGGAGCATACCCCAACTTGGCGAAATCAGAGACCTCTAGTATCGATGCACTGTCAATTTTGTCTTTGCCTTGGATAACACCACAAATGCTTTTAAGTTTGATGAGACCGGAAGTTTTCAGCACTACATTCTGCAATTTTTTCGAGAAAATTTGATTAGTTAGGTTCTTTAGGGATCGATCGACTTCTTCAACAATTCCAATGCTAACGTGAAGAGGCAGTCCTTTTTCTTGCAATTTCTTGATGGCTGAAGGTATGCAACGCAAATTGGAACGAATGAATGTAAGTTGCTCGCGAACACCATCTTTGCTCAAGACTTCTTGAGCTTCTTTAATAGAAGCAGATTCTTCAGAATCGAGGTCATCAACTACCTTTTTTACTACCTCGAAATAATTGGCATAATAAACAGCAGCTTCGAGCCACGTTCCCCATCTTGTATGAACTGGTGAAGGCGGGAGCGGCACATCATGAACTGCATCAACAAATTTTCCTTTGCGACTTGGAGCCTTAAGGAACACTCTTTTCACTGTGGAGATCAACGTGTTTACTTCAGGAAAGGAAGCCCGGACTGCTTCAGCGACTCGATGAAGTCCATGTGCTACACATGTGACGTGTATCATCTTGGGATATAATATCCCAAGACCTCCCATGGCTTAACACACGTAAGGTGCGGCATCCATGCAGGCCACACTAACATGATCATAAAGAATGCCCGATGGCCACAAACAAGAAAGTGCATCATTGGAAAATGCAACAACTGTTGGGTGATTCACCTTAGGCAACACAGCCATAGTTAGTAGATATGATTTGTCTTTCTCTTTTTCTTCTCCTAAAATTCCAAACTCGAAGTTAGCTACATATCTTTGATCTACGTCCGTTGTTTCGTCTAGTGAGACCCAAATATATTTTCCATGAGCTTTTTATCTTAGTTTAGCTAACGTTACATTGTAAAGCTCAGGAACGTAATTCTTCCTAATTGTTGATTCATCTGGGACTGGTTGTTTCGTATACTCCTGCAGAAACTGAACTAAGTTCTTATTGTTTAGTTTAGCCAACGGTATATTTGCCGAGAGAAATGCTTTACACAGATCTTCATTGAATTTACTACGTGTTGGTCCAGGTTTAACTAAGGCAGTGGTTACAAGAACCTGGTGTTTTTGTTTCAGGTTAACGTCTTTCAATTTATTGTGTTTCGTTGTTTGAAGATGTTGTTGAATTTGATACTTTTTAGATGCGTTTCCGACTGTGCTACAGTATTTGCAAAACAATACACTTCCGTCAGTTGAAAAGTCTTGAAACTCTCGTACATACCCTTTCATTACCTCATTAACTGTTCTCTTCTCCTTAGACATCTTAAATACAGTAGCTATTTAACGTGCTATGAACCACAGCCTGTTTAAACTCAACGAAAGTAACACTGACAAGGTAGCTATTTAAGGAATGAGGAAGAGATAACCTGCTTTACGGGAAATACCAAGAATCAGTCCCCACCTAATTGCATTGCATGTAGACAAAGCTATGGCCGGATGGAGGGCTCGTGTTGCTAAATTTAAACACGATGAAAACCCAGCGCTGCTCAACACTCCTGTTACCTGAAATACATGTCAAATATTCCAAAAGTGTCCTGCAGAAGCTGATGTCTACACTCAAGATTAAGAATGTTCTTGAAATATGCACTAACAGGAGGAATCCCCTAAATATGCACTGTTAAGTTAAAACTGTTCCAAATATGCAATTGCATATGCAATATGCAAAATGCATAATTATCCGAAGCCTGGACATGAGTATCGTGATTTTTGTCGCCTTACAAAAATCACTTACCATGGCCATTGTACTGTGCTACTAATCACCCCCACTACAACCACCACCACCACCACAAAAAGTTATATTTATAACAGATAAATAACAAAAACCGTGGCACTACAGCCCATGAAAGTCTCAGGCCTACCAAATGTCCACTGCTCAGCCATTTGGCCTACGAATTGCTGAGTGACATGTGGTCAGCGCAACGTACCCTTCGGCCGTTATATGCCTTTCTTCACCGGTACGCTGCCTCTTTCCTCTGACAGCTACTCAGTTGGCCTCGTAATGCTTAAAGCACGCCGTTCCAGCCTTCACGTCATTTTGTAAAACCTTTGACGATGCCGAGAATTATACCCGTGGTATCCAAGATGAGGGGCAGGCGCGTTACCCTACACTACAGGGCCTGTATAATAGTTACATACAGCTCAGTAAATTGGACAGGTTCAGTCCAAAACCCTAATGTTTCGGCAACTTCTCTGCCTTATGTGTGAAGCGGATCAATCTAGCTACAGGCGAATGGTACAGCTGTACAGTTAAAGCAGAGAAGTTGCCGACAGAGTAGGAGTTCAGACTGCAGATCAGATTTTTCGTATCTCCTATCACTGTAAGACTTACTGAGCTGAATGTATCTGTTAAACTCTGTACATGTTTGGAGCGCTTCGGTCCAGCTACTTATTCAACACACACGTGAGTGAGTTGCCTGATTATCCTACACAGGAGTAAGTCCAATTTTTGTCAGGAAGGGTTCATATCCCTTGATAAAATTCTACATTTAAATATGAGCTCTACTCATGACCATGCCCGTCTTGGCATCTTTCCATGAAGTCACACCACCCTCCACACGATCATAATTATTTCCCTACGCAGCCATTTTAGTGCGCGCCATTTAGAATATTTGAGCCGAACCACGAGGCACACGGATCACTAATCCGGACTCATTCGGTTCCCTCTAAGCACAACTGTCGGTCGTAACTGATTACTACCACTATATGAACAAACTTCAGACTTCCTGTCTGATTACTGTCTGTCTACGAGGTAATCAGCCCAGAGGCTGGTTGGATCCTCAAAAAGTACTGCCATAGGCAGCATTATAATGAGGCAAACTAGGCAATATGAGGAGTGAGGTAGTTTGCCATTGCTTTCCTCACTGAGTAGAACCTTTCACATTACACAGAGGCACTAGTTGCGCCTTGAGGCCATTACTAAGCACCACTCATACCTCAGTAGCTTCCTTATAATCACAGCCATGAATGAGACCGTGACATCGGTGGAAAGCCACATCTTACTCTAGCCTGTGCCAACAGATAAATTTAAATGTACTGCATTCATCAAGAGATTGTAAGCAGGCTGAGTCTGATTAGTCTGATAATTAACTAATACATGTATTTCTTTTTCCAGGAGTGTGTTTACATATTTATAACTTGTACACCGCCCAATTAATTGGGCACAATCCTGTCGACCGACTCAAGAGATGCAAAAGACAATTATTTCCACTGTGCTTGAGAACATTAAACCCATGGGGTTCATACACCGCGAGAGGGAGTATTTGCATACAGTTAAGAATTAAATCATAGCTTCACTAATATGTAACATAGAATTATGAGAACTTACAATCACATATTTTACACACGGGGCTTTTATTTATTATAAAACGGCAAACAGTATATAAAGTATTGCGTGATTTATTGATAAGACAATATGTGTGATTTTATAAACGTCATGAATCACAAAAAACACGATTTAACAAGAAATACCAGTCTGAATGGAATGATTTTTTCTTTCATATAAAGAAAACACATGAATACCGAGGATACACCACCATTAATGTTATATTGTCAATGGTATGTTTTTAAAAAAATGTTCAATTTGTATTTCAAAAATAATTTTTGTTATATTTTCCATGTAGACTGTATCGTAATTATTCTTTGATATAATTTCAAGAATGAGGTTTTTCCTCCGTATTCATGTGATTTCTTTACAGGAAAAAAAGTAATTCCATTCAGACTGGGAGTTTTTGTTAAATCGTATTTTTAGCCTACTTTTCACAATTTGCAAAAATGAGGAAAAAGTAGACTTATGAGATCGATCAGGGCAAATATCTGTCTGTCCTTCTGTCTGTCTGTCTGGCTGGCTGCGTGTGTGTCACCCCCTATCAACTCCTAAACGGCTGCAGCAATCGAATCCAAATTTGGTATGAGTAAAGATCTATACCTGAATATCTCAAGCCCATATTTGAAAATGATGTCAGTGCTACCAACTGCTGAAAAACCGCAATTGAAATTTGAGCTCCATGTTGGATATCTTGGAAGGTATGCATGGGAGCTATTCCAAAATATGCACACATATAGATAATAATATTTCAGTTTAATTTCCAACAGGCCATGCATGTCAGTGTTGCCAAAATGAGTCTCAGCCTGCTGATAGGCCCAAATTTTTAATGCATATAACTTCAACACTATCAATTGGATTTCAACCAAATTTCGTATGTACTATGTGTACAAAAACAGAAACGACCGAGCCTATTCTTAAAAGCCACCAGGTCTGCCAACTGTTAATAAATGCTCTCTCTCTATTTTCTTATCCAAATACCAATATATCAGAAAGTATGCAAGCCGACAGCTTTAAACTATGCACACGTATAGTACCTGACATTCTAGATTAGTTTGTAGTAACTTATGTACGTCAGTGCTACCAACATGATTCTAAGCCTGCTGATAAGACCAATTTTTAATACATGTAACTTCTATACTATCAATTGGATTTCAACCAAATTTCGTATGTGCTATGTGTACCATAACAGATATGAATATGCTTATTCTTAAGAGCAACCAGGGCTGCCAACTGTTAATAAATGCTGTCTCTATTTTTACCCTAATATTAATATATAAGAAAGTATGTAAGCAGAGAGCTTTAAAATTTGCACACGTGTAGTACCTGACATTCTGGATTAATTTGGAGGAACTAATATACGTCAATGCTGCCAATATGACTCGAAGCCTGCTGATAAGTCCAATTTTAAAATACATGTAACTTCTATACTAACAAATGGATTTCATCCAAAATTGGCACAACAAGAGATCATATTATTTCAGATTATTTCTGACCAACACATGCATAACATTGTTGCCAACATGATTTTACGCGCGCTGATAGATCCAATGTCTAACTGCATAACGTCCATGCCATCCATTGGACTTCAGCCAAATTTTGTATTCTGTACCTTAAGAGATGGAATTAAGAATATATTCTGTCACCAGGGCTGCCAACTGTAGTGCTCTATTAGGCTACATTATACAAGGTATAATTATTTCGATCTAATTAGAAATTTCGATATTACCAACTTAATTTCGTTATTATTCTAGATAGGTCTAGGTAGATTAACATGAATCTTAAATTTTCAGAAAAGTAGGCTCTTCAGTTCGTCACGGAACTTCTTGTTTGATTCATGAGTGATTACTTACAGTAAAATCTTAATTACCAACGTGAAAAGCCAGCGTGTACAATACACAGAACGTCGTAAAAATGTCACTAGTTACAACTAGCAATAAACCACTGTCTCTCATTGTGTTAATATTTTAGTTTTCAGTCGGTCAACACAAAATAATTCCAATTGCTGGAATAAGTGTAAAAAAATCCACAGTTCAGGCAAGTATCTCAATATTGAAAACATCCATCAATGTCATAGTTCGTGACACTATCTTAAGAGCCTTGCGCGGATTAACAAAACCTTATCCGGATCCGGCCCGCATCCGCACGACTTTCATCCGCAACCGCACGTTTGTTATCGAATACGCTGGCATTACAATAATAATAATTTTAATTTTTTTACATAAAGTATTAACCCTTTATAGGGCAAAACTATTTCTTATTTTTATTGCTTTTCGTCATAATTTATTTTAATTATTATAATTATTAATAATGTTAGTTCTTCTTTCGACAATTTTAATGTTTATGTATTTATTTTTAATTTTCAATTTATTGAATTGTTGTTGTTTGGGTCTTCAGTCTTTTGACTGGTTTGATGCAGCTTTCCATGCCTCCCTGTCATCTCTACATAGCTACCACACCCTACATCCGAAGCAATATGTTTAACATTTTCTAACCTTGGTCTACCCCTACAGTTCTTATCCTCAACCCTTCCTTCCATAACTAAGCTTGCTGTTCCTGGGTGTCTTTGTATGTGTCAAACCAACATATCTCTTCTCTTCATTAGAAGTCGCCAGAAACATCTCTCCTCTCCCACTCGGCTTAATACCTCTATGTTTGTCACCCTATCTACCCATCTTGATCTTCATCATTCTCCTGTAACACCACATTTCAAACGCTTCAATTCTCCTCTTTTCTACAGCACCAATAGTCCAAGTTTCACTTCCATAGAGCGCCACGCTCCAGACAATGGTTTTCAAAAATGACTTCCTTATACCTAAATCTATATTCGACGTCAACAGATTCCTTTTCTGTAGAAATGCTTTCCTTGCCTGAGCTAACCTACTTTCTATATCCTCTTCTGCTTCGTCCGTCACTGGTTATTTTGCTTCCTAAGTAACAGAAGTCTCCTACTTCCTTTAGTTTCTCCCCTACCAATTTGATGTCCATAGAGGTTTCTGATTTATTGCGGCTGCATTCCAATATTATTATTATTATTATTTTTACATTTATTAATTTTCATCATGAATTCTTTCCTCAAGACGGAGTCCATACCATTCAAATACTCATTCAAATCCTGAGGCGTGTCGGCCAAAATGACACTGTCTTCAGCAAATCTCAGAGTTGAAATTATTTCTCCTTGAATCTCCCACTTTATTGAATTAATTAATGAAAAAATTATGAATTGATTTTTACAATTATTTTCATATTGCTTATAGTTCTGCTCATTATTTTAATATATATATTTCTTTTATTATTGTAATTTAATTTCTGTATTTACTGGTTTATTTTATTTTTACACTTTATTTGTTAATGTTTTTATTTTTATATTTTATTTTTTAAATTTTATCCAACATATTACGTCAAGTAGATACGTCGGTATATTTGATATTTGATACTTCGGTATAAAAATTCACCGAAATTTGGCTTAAAGATTCAACTATCAGCATCTTTGAAAGCATAAACTGTCCTTGCGATGGGTGGTTAATATAGACGCCACTATCCCATAAAGGGTTAAAGCAACACATTTAGGCATTTGAGGAGAAAGTCGTTCCCCTACCCTGTCGACCAAAATATTATGTGCACTCGAGTTTGAAGGTTGTTTGTGAAGTAACCAATAGACCTATATAAAATCCAATAGCATCATCATTTTCGTCGTTCTGTTTTACGTTAGTTCGTGTAGGTTTGGAATCTTTAATTCATGTTTTAATATTTTTTTATCGCTGTTGGAACACAAAAAGTGCCCGTTTTTAAGCGTGTTTCAACCATGCGTCACATTTAAGAATTATTACCTCACAAACCCGTCATCAGATCGAATCCAAATTTTAATACAATATACATTGGAATGTTTTATAACGGGTTTATTAATTTCAAAATTCGCGTGTCCAACAAACAAAGTTGTTATCATTTTTGTAAGGTAACTTTTTCTCGGTTCGGGGTGGTTGGAAAATGTAGTTCTTGGTCGCGTTGTAATCCTCATACATCAAAAGGTTATGCAGTATGATTGAGAAATACGTAAATTAATTCACTTATTTTATATCGGTTTGTATGGGAAAATAAGACATCGTTTAGCAGCTAGCCGATACAGAGGACGCTGTACAGCGTTGCCGAGTTGGAGCCCATCACTTCCGAGCGTGGCGCGCCATGACGCGTGATGGAATCAACAACAACACATGAATAAATGTATTGAAACGTTGGCGAAACGTCGGTAATCCATATACTCCAGACAATACAGCTTGAGACACTGCAGCTAAAACATGTACTGTATAATTCTGGGTCATAATTAGGGGTGTTCCAATATCAAGTAATGTGAAAGAAAGAGCCTCTCGCTCAATCTCTCAGCGGCTTCGGTGGCGTAGTTGGTAGCATGCTGAGCTTCTATGCCCAAGGTCGCGGGTTCAAACCCAGCCGAAGTCGTCGGATTTTTTAAGAGCGTTAAAAATCCCTCAGTATACCTTCCTTCGGAGGGGAAGAAAAGCCGGCGGCCCCATGTCATAGATTTATGGCATGTAAAAGAACCTTCTACTAACTACAATTGTGTGAAGCTAAATTTGCAGGTTAGATTTGATTATCGCTGTATTGACTTCCAACGTTCGCCGCAAGGTGCCTGATTCGGAGGCATCTAGTAGCCAAGTTCACAGCTAGGTGTCGTTGATGGTAGCATTTGGTAGCAAAAGTAAAAAACTACTTGAAATTGATCGTCAGCAGTCCTTACCTGAACTACAGACAACACACAATAATACAGCCATCACAATTAACACCGGTTATCAGACAGATTCTACACACAACCAAAGTACACGGGGCTACATGACCGCGTTGTCGCAGGCCCTAAACTGAGGAACCAACCATATCTATCTCTCTCTCTCTCTATGTGTGTGTGTGTGTGTGTCAGGGCGAACCCTAAGAGCCAAGTTAGCCGCCCATTCACGTACTCCAGCTCGTTCCTTGGTGCGCTTCAATCTATCCATTAATAATGTGAGATCGCCTACTACCTCATCTCAATGGAGATTACTCTGGCAGGCTTGCCAACTTCCCCAACTTTGATTCCTCGACGCCATATTAAAGAGGTTGTGTGCTGTACAGAAGTCGCTTCATTTTAATATCACAAACACGTCCCCAGAATTAATACGTCGAGTTCTTATTTAGGGTGTCTGAGAAATAATATGGGGGAAATGGTGGGACAGTGGTCAAGCTGCTTGTTTCTCACTAATTCGGTCTGGGTTCGATTCTCTGTCAATGCATGTGAGATTTTCCAAATGAAATATTACGTATTGTGGATAGGATTCCACGTAAATTGAGGTCCCGTGGCTCATGATCGTGAGATTAACGGTCACGTTAAGCTACAAGCTTTCCTATAGGTAGCCCATAGCGGAAAACCATCACTGTCTCGATCAGTGACACTCAAGCTTTTTTGTTCATTCATGTTTGCTTGAAATCACTTATATTCTACTGTACTTCATGCCCTAGAACCAAGTTCCATTTAGGCTTTACTGTACACTTGTAAAATTATGGCTGATCTTGATACTATGCACTTTTATTCATAAATTAAATCATAAATAATTAAATGGTGAAAAAGGAGAGAAAGGATAATTCTCAAGTATTCCAGTCAACTTCTAAAGGCAATGCCTTGTCTCCGCAACCATTGTTCTCTGTCTTCAGCACCTCGTTTTATCTCACAGTAGGAACTATAAGGTGCATTCAAAAAATAACGAGCCGGATGCATAATTACAGAAACCAGTACCTGTATGTTAGAAGTATTGGCCCTGGCTGTTGAGGCACTTGTCCCACTGTGACACGAGGCGGTGAATGGCTGTCTCATAAAATTCCCTGGGCTGCGATGTGTACCAGTTCCGCACGTACGGCTGGACGTCGGCGTCCGAGGTGAATCATTGGCCCCGTAGAGCCCTTATCAGGGGACCAAACATGGCGTAATCACAGGGAGAGAGGTTTGGACTGTTTGGAGGGTGGCCGAGAGCCTCCCATTTGAATTTCTGCAGGAGTGCCGCGACTGTGTTGGCCGTATGAGGTCGTGCATTGTCGTGGAGCGACCACGGCGGCTATGGGGTTCACTGTCACTCGGCGGTCCTGGGTAATGAGTGCATCAACCAGCTGGACGTTGTCATCGGTAATGCAGTGGGGTGCCCCAGACCGGGCATCATCGACTAACGACACCAGTCCTTCCCTGAAGCACTTGTGCCACGCCTTGACGCTTGCAAGGGACATGCAGTGTTCGCCGTACACTTGTGACATTCGGTGATGAATGTCCGTTCCCCCTACTCCTTCCGCTGTCAGAAACCGAATAACTCCCCTTTGCTCTTCGGTTGACGCCTCCATGTCACTGTTTGCAATGCGACTGGCAGCGTTGGATGATTGATGCATGCTGCTGCTCGCTTTGTATCATCACGTGACGTGCACGCGTGCCCTCTAGCGACGGGCTGTGACCTTCCACGCTCTGGTTGGAACCACACCTCGTTACACACGCCATGATTAGCCGATGTCGTCACCGGTGTGCACATTCCAGCCTCGGGCTCGTTACTTTTTGAACCCACCTTATATAATGAAGAGTTATTGTGATATCTTGCAGGAAACATTTTCTCGGTTGACCTCGGCCTTCCTTCCCTGGGATTTTTCCTTCCAGGAGATTAGTTAGGAAAGCGTTATGTCGCAATATGTGGCCTGTGCATTTACCTTTTCTTAAGTATTGTTGTTGTTAATTCATTTGAGGGGTTCGGGACATCTTGGTCATCAGCCCCGTGCAGTTGGGTGTGTGATGAACCTGTCTGATTACCTGTATTCCTGCAATGAATGTAGTAGTGTGTGTAACTGTATTCGAGACAGACATGAGGTAGGTAGACTTGAAGAAAAGTACTATCCAGGAATAATACAAATTAATTGAGTAATTGATTTTTTCATATATCCATCAACAACTTGGGTCCACTAACCACAAACGATATTTTGTGATGGAATTCACTCGATATTAGTCGTCGATGTAAACAACACGGGCTCGTAGATTGCCTGTTTCTCGGTGTTCACCTCCTGTAGTTGTAGTTCATTGGTCTCTAGCTATACTGCTGGATATAAGATGTTAGTTATTGTTGTTTTAAGGGGCAAAACTACGAGGTCATCTTCCCCTGGATATAAGATGTGTGCATGATCTCTTATTTATTTATTTATTTATTTATTTATTTATTTATTTATTTATTTATTTATTTATTTATTTATTTATTTATTTATTTATTTATTTATTTATTTATTTATTTATTTATTTATTTATTTATGCTGTTTAGACCCATAGGATTTCATAAAACAAATTATGATCTGCTGCTGGTTTTTTTTTTTTTTTTTTTTGGTCTTCCAAAACTCCTTCATCGTTTCGCTATGACGAACTCGACGTTCCTCCGTCCATCGTCTCACCGTTCTCTTTGGTCGATCTTCAGGTGTAACTTCACAACTGTGTAGTATATTTTGTCTGAATATCATTCTATCTTCGATGTCTGTTGGTGTGATGTTGGCACTCTGTGTAACCCAGACTGTTGTCACTTTCAGTTTTCATAAGTATGTCAGAATTCTCTTCGTTAATCGGTCGTCATTCAGTCTCATGATGTGGTTGAAAAATCTCAGTCGGCGTTTGTGGAAATCTGTCTCAATGTTGGAGTGTCTCTCTGTGATTGTGTGCGATTGTAGACGATATACTTCAGCTGTGAGTTTAGGACCCAAGATTTTCTGGATAATTGTTCTCTCCACCTACTTGATGTTTTCGAGATCCCCGTTATATTTGAGGTTGGTTGGTTGAATCCTCAGTTTAGGGGCTGCGACAACGCGGCCATGTAGCTCCGTCTATAAGGTGCGTTCAAAAAGTAACGAGCCGGAGGCATAATTACAGAAACCAGTACCTGTACTCTACAGTATGTTAGAAGTATTGGCCCTGGCTTTTGAGGCACTGTTGTCTCACTGTGACACGAGGCGGTGAATGGCTGTCTCATAAAATTCCCTGGGCTGCGATGTGAACCAGTTCCGTACGTACAGCTGGACGTCGGCGTCCGAGGTGAATCGTTAGCCCCGCAGAGCCCTTTTCAGGGGACCAAACATGACGTAATCACAGGGAGAGAGGTCTGGACTGTATGGAGGATGGCCGAGAACCTCCCATTTGAATTTCTGCAGGAGTGCCGCGACTGTGTTGGCCGTATGGGGTCGTGCATAATCGTGAAGTCACCACGGCGGCTATGGCGTTCACTGCCACTCGGCAGTCCTGGGTAATGAGTGCATCAACCAGCTGGACGTTGTCATCGGTAATGCAGGGGGTGCCCCATACCGGGCTTCATCGGCTAACGACACCCGTCCTTCCCTGAAACGCTTGTGCCACGCCTTGACCCTTGCAAGGGACATGCAGTGTTCGCCGTACACTTGTGACATTCGGCGATGAATGTCCATTTCCCCTACTCCTTCCGCTGTCAGAAACCGAAGAACACCTCTTTGCTCTTCGATTAACGCCTCCATGTCACTGTTTGCAATGCGACTGGCAGCGTTGGACGATTGTTGCATGCTGCTGCTGACTTTGTATCGTCACGTGACGTGCACGCGTGCCCTCTAGCGACGGGCTGTGACCTTCCACGCTCTGGTCGGAACCACACCTCGTTACACACTCCACAATTAGCCGATGTAGTCACCGGTTTGCGCATTCCAGCATCCGGCTCGTTACTTTTAAAACGCACCTTATACTTTGGATGAGTGTAGAATCTGTCTGATAACCGGTGTTAATTGTGATGGCTGCATTAGTGTGTGTTATCTGTTTTTAATTCAAGTATGGACTGTAACATTGAATTTTTAAGTAGCTCTTGCTTTTGCCGCCAAACGCCACCGTCAACGACTACTAGTCCAGAACCTGGTTACTAGATGTCACCGCAGTCAGCTCCTGGAGACGAACGTTGGAACCTAAGAATGTTGGTCAAATTTAACCTATAATTTAGCTTCACATAAGTGTAATTAAGGCAAGGTTATTTTTACATTCCATAAATCTATTACATGGGACCGCCGGCTTTACTTCCCCTCCGAAGCAAGACATACTGAGGGATTTTTAACGCTCTTTTAAAAATCCGACGACTTCGGCCGGGTTTGAACCCGCAATCTTGGGCATAGAAGCTCAGCATGCTACCAACTATGCCACCGAAGCCGCAAAGTTGAGGTTTAAGTTCTCGCGGGCGTAGAGTGTCTTGGGTTTAATGACAGTCGTGTAGTGTCGAAATTATTATTATTATTATTATTATTATTATTATTATTATTATATCCCTTAGACTAGAAGAGCTAACTGTGTAAACTACAAGTGAATCCGTTATGAGTCACCGATGAATGTATTGTATGTGATAGCTATGTGTCTTGTATAAAAATGGATGAATGTAGAGAACTGGTTGTTGAACAAGCTTACACGATGTACATTGAGAATTCCTTCGTGCCATAGCAAAGGAATGGAATGGCATGGCACATTGAGGGAATGTAGTGAGGTGCGGCATGCCAGCATGTCGGAATGGCGATCTCATTCTTATTTAAAGACAAAGTAAACAAGTAGTTCCGTGAAGAACTATACAGCCTATTTTCATATATCCTGCTCATGTTAATTGCCTCTATCAACATACAAAATTTCAGTTTAATTGCTGTAACAGATTCGTAGATATTGAGAACTGTCTAAATATTTCAGATGGTCGCAGGGCTGGATTTTTAATTTTGTACTATTACATTAAGTTTGTTGTGTACGTGTGGTATTCAAACTGCAATCGCATAATTAGAACATAAGAAGTAAAAACGAGATTTTAAAATTACGCACAGCAGCCATCTTGTGATTATGTAAACAATTGAAATAAATTAGATGCCAGTGGATCAACATTTGTATACGCATTTAACGTGCAACGTTTCATGGCACTCGGATAGTTAATTCGCGAGAAACGTCCATTTAAATATTTATACTTCACGTTGCCGCCATGTTGGATTTGTGCTCACCAGGTTACTGAAAGTCCTATAGGTGAACATTTATGTTCATATTCTCTATGAACATTTAAAAAAATCAGTTTGGTTGCTGTAAAAGATTCATAGATATTGAAAACCGTCTAAATAATTCGGAAGCTCGCCATTTAGGATTGTTATATGTATAGGCCATAGAGTTATGTACCATTCAAGGACAATTATTGCCTAGCTTCATTATTCAAACTTTCACTTCGATCGCATGATTAAGACACAAGAAATAAAAACTTAATTTTAAAATTTCGCACAGCCGCCATCTTGAGGTTATGTAAACAATTGAATTAAATTAGATGGCAGTGCATTACAATCTGCAAAATCATTTACTGTACCACATTTCACTGCGCTCAGAGAGTTAAATCACAAGAAAAGTCTATTAAAATATTTCAAATTCGTTTGGTCGCCATGTTCGTTTTGTACTTTACAGGTTTATGAAATATGCATAGGTAAACTTGTATTAGTACCCTTTATCACCCTATAAAATTGCAGGGTGATATCTGTAATAGTTTCGGAGATATAGAATGTCAGTGAAATATTCCGCACAGCCGCCATTTTGAGGTTATGTAAACAATTGAACTAAATTAGACTTCAGTGCATTACAATGTGTATAAACATTTGCTGTACCAAGTTTCATTACGTTTGGATAGTTAAATCGCGAGAAAAGTCTATTTAAAAGTCTCAACTTCGCTTGGCCGCCATGTTGGTTTTGTAGTCACCAGGTTTTTGAAAGTCTCATAGGTGAACTTCTAGTAGTGCCCTTTATCACCGTACACAATTTCAGGGCGATATCGGTAATAGATTCGGAGATATTGAATGTTAGTGAAATATTTAGCACAGCCACCATGTTGGATTGGTGAGACGTAACAAAATTTGAAGGGCACGGTCGAGGTCGCCGGGAATAGTGCTATGAACTTACTGAGTTTCATTGAAATCGCTCCAGCCGTTTAGATTTTATTAGGGACACACACACACACACCTCACACACACACACACACGCGCGCGCGCACACACACGGACAAAAGGTGATCTCATAAGCCTATTTTTTTCAAAATTGAAAATAGGCTAAAAATGCTAAACGTATGGAGCACTTAATCATTCGTGTACACAGACAGCGACACGTAAGAGCTATACGATGTGTAAGACGTGGTTTGATTGCAAGATCAGGGAATATCCTCTGCCCCAAGGAGTCACAACTTGTGGGATGTGAGGCGGTGAACATCCCGTCATTGGCTATGTTTAATTGTGCCAGGTTTCTCCCATCTTTCCTCCTTCTCTTTCATGTTTGAGAGGCTTGGACATTGTGGTCATTTAGTATCGTGTACTTGAGAGTGTGTGTAGAAAATGTCTGATATCCTATGTTATTGTGGTGTCTGTAGTTGTGTGTGTATTTGCAATGTAAGTAAGGATTGGGTAGGAGGCGGCCGTGACCTTATGATAGGAACCATCCAAGCATTTTAATGGAGTAAAAGTGAAAAACCACGAAAAAACATTTGTAGGAGAACTGAGGTGGGAATCAAACCCATCTCTTCTCACAAGGTTAAGTAGGTCCCGTTCCAACCCTAAGGTCAGAACTATATTACTTGGTCAAGGCGTGAATCGAACCCAGGACCTTTGCATCAGGAGTCTCAGTCCCCGAGGCCAAACAAGACGGCTTCTTTTAGCGGAGGAGCACTAAATGAACATCGGGCACACTTTCAGGAGGAATGGCAAGTCATTGACTAATAATCGCGAGATTGAAGGTCACAATAAATTATAAGCTTCCTTCCTTCCTTCCTTCCTTCCTTCCTACCTTCCTTCCTTCCTTCCCAACTTTGTTCCTTCGTTCCTTCCTTACTTCCTTCTTTCCTATCTTTGTTCCTTCCTTCCTTCCTTCCTTTGTTCCTTCTTTCCTTTCTTCCGTATTTCCTTCCTACCATTGTTCCTTCGTTCCTATCTTCCTACCTTTGATCCTTCTTTCCTTTCTTCCTTATTTCCTTCCTACCATTCTTCCTTCGTTCCTATCTTCCCACCTTTGTTCCTTCTATCCTTTCTTCCTTATTTCCTTCCTACCATTGTTCCCTCCCTCCTTCCTTTGTTCCTTCTTTCCTTTCTTCCGTATTTCCTTCCTACCATTGTTCCTTCGTTCCTATCTTCCTACCTTTGATCCTTCTTTCCTTTCTTCCTTCTTTCCTTCCTACAATTCTTCCTTCGTTCCTTCCTTCATTCCTTCCATCCTAACTTTGTTCCTTCCTTCATTCCCTCCTTCCTACCATTGTTCCTTCCTTCCTTCCTACCTACCTTCCTTCCTTCCTACCTTCGATCCTTCCTTCCTACCTTTGTTCCTTCTTTCCTTTCTTCCTTCTATCTACCATTGTTCCTTCGTACCTTCCTTCCTTCCTACCTACCTTCCTTCCTTCCTAACTTTGTTCCTTCGTTCCTTCCTTCCCAATTTTGTTCCTTCATTCCTTTCTTCCTTACTTCCTTCCTATCTTTGTTCCTACTTTCTTTTCTTCCTTCTTTCCTTCGTACCATTGTTCCTTCCTTCCTTCCCAACTTTGTTCCTTCCTTCCTTCCTTCCTTCCTTCCTTCCTTCCTTCCTTCCTTCCTTCCTTCCTTCCTTCCTTCCCAACTTTGTTCCTTCGTTCCTTCCTCACTTCCTTCCTATCCTTGTTCCTTCTTTCCTTTCATCATTCTTTCTTTCCTTCCTACCATTGTTGCTTCCTTCCTTCCTTCCTTCCTTCCTTCCTTCTTTCCTTCATTTTTCTTTCTTCCATAAACTTTGAAGCACTCCACGTCGCGCCCCCTACTGGAGGCCTTCCGACCCTAAGATGACAATACAGACTTTTGAGCAAGTACATACAATTAACGAGATTTCTAGAAATCTTGAAGAACTCAAATGACCTAATATTTTTGTTCACCAGTGTGTTTTCTTTTGAGTAAATAACGTGTTTTTTAACCACTGTCGTGATAATCATACCGGATTTAAAGTAATTATAGTATCAATTTATTTACTGTATTCGAATAATGTATGATCATGACCCTCATTATTTGCAACTGTTTGTAGTCAATCTTGTATATCTCACCCAACACGACACGAGGTTCTCATATTTTATCATTTCACTTTTTCTATTTTCTACCTCCTACGCGCTTCGTTTTGTAGGACGTAATTGCCTTTTCCTGCTCCAGGCCTTTCATCGCCGGTAAATGATTGCCTCTTATGTGTTTTGTACGTGTGGATGAAGAACAGCAGATGAATGTGTTTTTATTTTGGAATATGAGGAAATGCTTCGAAACGGCAGACTAAAATTGAATTCCATTTGCTCCTTGTCTCCCCACCACCGTCCCCTCCCCCTTCCTGTCCAGTTTCCTTCTATTGTTCCCTTGTGGAGGTATCTAGGGATGAGGGAGGGAACGGAATGTATATAAAGTTCAAAATCGCTTTTCTTTGCTGCACTTCACCCAGAAAGTGAGGTAACCCCAATGGTGCCTCAAGATGTTGCTGAAGAAGGAATAATTTGTTCTCTCCAACCACCTTCATACCTAGGCTATGTACAAGTATTTCTTACTTCCTTCTAGTGAGTGATGCGTATCTTTAACAATCCTTAAGTAAAATATTAGAATTGACTTTGTAGATTCAACCCTTACCTCGGTTGGTTGGTTGGTTGGTTCCTCAGTTTAGGGGCTGCGACAACGTGGTAATGTAGCCCCGGGTACTTTGTGTGTGTGTAAAATCTGTCTGATAACCGGTGTTAATTGTGATGGCTGTATTAGTGTGTGTATCTGTTCTTTTTTTTAAATTTAAGTACAGACTGCAACTTATAATTTTTCAAATAGTTCCTACTTTTGCCGCGAAACGCCACCGTCAACGACTACTAGGCCTAGTTCAGAACTTAGCTACTAGACGCCACCGCAGTCGGCTCTTGGCTACGAACGTAGAAACCTAAGAGCGTTGTTTACATTCGTAACCTATCCAATTTAGCTTCACACAGTTGTAATTAGTGAAAGGTTCTTTAGCATGCCATAAATCTATGACATGGGACCGCCGGATTTACTTCCCCTCCGAAGGAAGGCATACTGAGGGATTTTTAACGCTCTTAAAAATCCGACGGCTTCGGCCAGGTTTGAACCCGCTATCTTGGGCATAGAAGCTCAGCATGCTACCGACTACGCCACCGAGGCCGCGCTAACCCTTACCTCATGGCACCAGCAAATGTGGGTGTAAGAACAACTTCTAAGGTGGTGTTTGGTTAATTAGTTAGTTCCTCAGTTTAGGGACTGCGACAACGGAGTGATGTAGGCCCGTGTACTTTGGGTGTGTGTAGAATCTGCCTGATAACTGGTGGTAATTGTGATGGCTGTATTAGTGTGTGTTATCTGTAAATAAGGTAAAGACTGCAGACGATCAATTTCAAGCAATTCCTACTTTTTCTACCAAATGCTACCGTCAACGACACCTAGCTGTGAACTTGGCTACTAGATGCCACCGCGACCGGCACCTGGTAACGAACGTTTAACTTAACAGAGCGTTAATCAAATCCAACCTACAAATTTAGTTGCACATAATTGTAGTTAGTGGAAGGTTCTTTTACATGCCATAAGTCTATGGCATGGGCCCGCTGGCTTTACTTCTCCTTCGAAGAAAGGCATACTGGGGGATTTTTAACGCTATTAAAAATCCGATGACTTCGGCCGGTTTGAACCCGCTATCTTGGGCATAGAAGCTCAGCATGCTACCAACTATGCCACCGAGGCCGCTAGGTGGTGTTTAAGTGGTATTAAGGGAAAAGAATGCAGAAAGTTAAGAACAACTTGTAAGGTGGTGTTTAAGTGGAAATAATGCAGAAAATTAAGAAAAACATCTAAGATTAAGTGGCATTAAGTGGAAATAAAGTGGCGAATTTAGAACAACTTCTTAAGTGTTGTTAAAGTTGTATTGAGGGGAAGTAATGCAGCAAATTAAGAACAACTTCTAAGGTGGTGTTTAAGTGGAAATAATGCAGAAACGTAAGAACAACTTCTAACTTGGTGTTTAAGCGGTATTAAGGGAAAATAATGAGGCAAATTAAGAACAACTTCAGTTCGAATTCTGGCTGTGGTGAACATCTCATGGTGAAGCAGTTAGCGTTATTGGCTGTTGCCTATGAGGTTAGGGTTGGATTCCCGGCATTGCCAAGAAATTTAATTCTTGTCTGAGAGAGCTGCATTGTGAGGCAAAGCTGAGAAGGGGTGGGTTCGATTCTCAACTCAACAAATCCTGGAAGTGGTATTCGGTGGTTTCCCACTTCTGCTCCTCATCGCCTTCTTCACAAACCCTACCAGAATCAAAAATACGCACACTACTACAGACATCATAATTACACAGGTTATCATACAAAATGTTTATATATAGAGAGAGACTAAATAAATAATATAAATAGACTCGGGGCTGAAAGACCACAAAATCAAAGCCCCTCTAATGAGACACCAACAATCTGATTTTTGGCCTCAATTTCAAGTTTTACTCAACAAATTAGATCAATGGTTACAATTATCTCTTTGTAAGAAAGAAAGAAAGAAAGAAAGAAAGAAAGAAAGAAAGAAAGAAAGAAAGAAAAAATGTATATAAAAATTAAATAAATTAAAATTAATTTTCAATTGAACCAGAATTAAATTTCTTAGCAGAGCCGGGAATCGAACCCGGGCCTCCCAGCCGAAAATGCTAGCCACTACGCAACGAGGCGACAGTCTGTCTTAGACCTACTCGATTTACCCCAAATGGACTCAGGTTTCTAACACTATCGGCAATCAATCAAATTAACCCAGACTGCGATTATTATTATTATTATTATTATTATTATTATTATTATTATTATTATTATTATTATTATTATTCACTCTATGTAGGCGAGACTGGAAAGTCTGTGAGATCGCTCAAGTAGAAACATGTCGTTGCAGAGTATTCTTAGAAGACGAGGGATGTCGATCTGACAACTCAATCTACTAAAGGATGTCGCATTTGTCGGTTTCTTCCCAATAACAAGGAAAGGAAACTTTTAAAAAGCTGTGTTTTGTTGAAGAATAGCGTCGTCCTGAAGTTAGTAAATTTGAAGACAAATATGTCAGACGACTTGGAAGTTGAGAGTGGGTGCAGTCTAAGCCCTCTGTCACGTCACAGACAGGCGGAATTGGAAAACCAGGTCATGGAAATTGATGCATTGTTGACCGGAATATACAGTAGTTTGTTATTCACAACCTCAATTCTTCTTTTGAAACGAAGTAAGAGCAAGAAAAGAACCACAACCAACAGAGAAAAGAGCCATATTTCACAACTTCTCTTCCCCATCTTTCTTCATTTCCCTTACTATCATTTACGTTCTCTTCCCCTTTTGAACACTTATTGTCGACGTGACTAGATTATTTATTTCTTGGAGAGGAAACCATAAAATAGAACAGAGACGCGTAAGAAGAGTTAAACCGATGCGACGTGGTTAGCTTCTAGAAGCCCCAACTCATATGTAGGGATGTATACCTATATTTTGGAAAATCGAATTATTCAAATTGTTCGTATAATTTCGAAAACGAGTATTGATTCGAACATACGGATAATTCGACTCGTAACACATTTAAAGTATTTGAATATTCGAATTATTCCACTTTCCGCCCTATTCAAATTTTGAAATGTTCGCATTAGTGGATTAACCTGACTATTCAGTTAATAATCGAATAATTTGACGAACATGTCGAATCATTCAAATGTTCGAATAATAAATTATAATAATTATAGAAACAAAGAGAAAGGAAAGTATAAAGGGAAAAATAAAGAAAGGAAGGAAAGAAAGAAAGAAAGAAAGAAAGAAAGAAAGAAAGAAAGAAAGAAAAGGATGAGGAAGAGGAAGAGGGAAAGGATGAGGAAGAGGAAGAGGGAAAGGATGAGGATGAGGATGAGGAAGAGGGAATGGATGAGTTTGAGGAAGAGGAAGAGGGAAAGGAAGAGGATGAGGAAGAGGAAGATGAAGAGGGAAAGGATGAGGAAGAGGAAGAAGAAGATGAAGAGGGAAAGGATGAGGATGAGGAAGAGGAAGAGGAAGAGGAAGAGGAAGGGGATGGGGATGGGGAATGGGAGGAGGATGAGGATGAGGATGAGGATGAGGATGAGGATGAGGAAGAGGAGCTTGTATTTAATGATATTTATTTATAAGGATCTATCAGGGAGAATGGGGAAGAGATCCCCATCCGATACCTAGGATTCACCCCTGCTTTAAGCATTCGAATATTGGAAACTTCCAACATTCGAAGATCATATGGGTGGTTATTTATTTAGCGTATGATGCTCCATGACAATCGTTTGAAATGTATTACATATAATTGTTATTTGAAAAATAAAAATTAATATATATATATTTATATACATGGATATCTCAGATTTCATCACAAGCTGATGTCTAGTCCTTCCAACCAAGTGAGTGCCGCAGGGGTTACTTGATGTAGCTCCTCCATAGGCCCAGTGAATGCTCGTAGAGGGCATTCTTTCACGATGTGGCTGATGGTTTGCACTTCAGCACCACAGTTGCAGGAAGGAGACTCCAACCACCCCCATTGGTGTAGTGCAGAAGCAGTTTTTCCAACGCCGCAGCGTATCCTGTTTAGTCTGGTCCAGATGGTGCGCGGGAGGTTGAACCCAGGAGGTTTTGCTGTTGGGTCATCGATGTTGATTAGACCATGTGGGTGTAATCTGGCCCATTCTTGCTTCCATGCTTCGTCAGGTCTAAATGGTATGTCAGCTAGATTCCTGGCCGTCTTCCAGGCAGGTTTCCGGGATTTCAGTCTTGCTACGTCGTTTCCATCTGTATCCTGGTGAATGGGAAGTGAGCTGTTAATCATCACCTTAGTCCATAATCTGACAAGGGCATTTTGTCGTCTGATGTGAGGAGGTTGAATGTGGCTCAGTACGGGTAAGCACTGTACAGGAGTAGCGTGCAGGGTGTCAGATATGATTCTCATTGTGTGGCGTAGCTGGACATCGACCAGACGAGTATGGGAACCAGGGCTGGCATGCGAAATTAAATTCATGGCTGTGGGGACGAAAATAATTTAATTTCGCCCTAAGCGCGATATTCGGGAGCGAAATGATAATGATTGTCGGCGCGTAATTAAATCAAAGCGAAACTTAATTCGAAGCGAAATTAATTTCGTTCCAGACTTTTAATTTCGCTCCCGGCGCGAAATTAATTTAGTTCCAGACTTATAATTTCGCTCCCGGCGCGAAATTAATTTCGTTCCACACTTTTAATTTCGCTCCAGGCGCGATATTAATTTCGTTCCAGACTTATAATTTAGCTCCCGGCGCGAAATTAATTTCGTTTCACCTTTTAATTTCGCTCCAGGCGCGATATTAATTTCGTTCCAGACTTATAATTTCGCTCCCGGCGCAAAATTTATTTAGTTCCAGACTTATAATTTCGCTCCCGGCGCGAAATAAAATTCGTTACAGACTTTTAATTTCGCTCCCGAGGCGAAATAAAATTCCCAAACGGCATTAAGTTTCGCTCTCCGACGTGTATTTAAAATGCATGAAACATTTAATTTCGTTGTTGAAATTAAAATACAGTATATTCGTTTCGAGAGTTAAATGTTAGTCAGCCCGAAGGCTGGTTGGATCCTCAAAAAGTACCGCCGGTAGGTTATGTGGGTAGATACCCAAAAAAAACTCAAGGCAGCGCTATAGTGAGGCGTACTAGACAAGATGGGGGGTGAGGTAGTTTGCCATTGCTTTCCTCACTGAGTCAGAACAGCAGTACTAACCCTATGAGTAGAACCCTTCACAGCATCCACAGGCACTGACTGCCCCGAATTTCATTACTAAGCACCACCCATACCTCAGTAGCTTCCATATAATCACAGCCATGTGTAAGACTGAGACATCAGTGAAAAGCCACATTTTACTCTAGCCCGTGCCAACAGTCAAATGCAAATGAGTCGTCGAGTTACAAAACTCGTTTAATCAACTTGTGAATAAGGATCATTTTCATGAGAAACGTTTCTCTGGACTTTGCCTCACGTATCTTTTGTGTTTGTTGTTTTCTACTTTTGGTTGGTGTTTTTGTGTTTGCTTTTGAATTTGACTTATTGCTTTTCTTTCTTGGTTTTGTGTTTGTGCTCTGCTTTTGCTTTTTTGAATTTTGCTTTATGTTATTTGTTTTTTGTTTTCTGCTTTTGCTTTTGTTTTTGAATTTTGCTTTTTGCTTCGTCTTTTTTGTTTTTGTTTTGTGTTTGTTTTCTGCTTTTGCTTTTATGAATTTTGCTTTTTGCTTTATGTTTCTTGTTTTCTGATTTTGCTTTTTTTGTTCTGCTTTTGCTTTCTGCTTCGTCTTTTTTGTTTTGGTTTTGTGTTTGTTTTCTGCTTTTGCTGTTTTTGAATTTTGCTTTTTGGTTTGTGTTTCTTTTTTATTCTGCTTTTGCTTTTGTGTTTGAATTTTGCATTTTACTTCGTGTTTTGTGTTTTTGGTTTTGCATTTGTTTTCTGGGAAATCAAAATAAAACAAAATCAACAAAACAAAATAAAAACAAAAAAATAAAAAAAATAAAACAAGACAATTTAAAACAAAATAAAACGAAATAAAGTAAAACAAAAAATAAACAAAACAAAATAAAGCAAAATAAAATAAAACAAAATAAAATGAGGTAAAATAAATAAAATAAATAATTTTACGACATGATCCTTATTCACAAGTGGATTAAACGATTTTTGCAACTGGACGACTCAAATGTAGTGCACGGGGTCGTTGGAATGAGGGAGATGGCTACCTGGGAGGCTTGTCGTAGTATAGTATCTGTGTGTGCAGTATATGCATCGACCGTCGTCTGGTTATCCAGTGGGAGATGGTCCGCACGGAGGTGATTGTTGACGTAGGCGCGGTATTCCTGCCAGTTTGCTGTGCAGAAATTCTGGACCATCCTGGGAGGTGGTAGTGGGAGAAGAGGGAAGTTGAGTAAAACGGGGGCATGATCACCTCCTTTGAGTGGCAGGACAGACACGTCAAACAGATGGAGGAGGGAGTTATGAGCAATGACTGCGTCGGGGTGGTATTGGAGGAAGGACGGGTAGATTCTGGGAGAGGGACGAGGGTGGCGTCGATGTGACGTAGGTAGATGTCTAGGCTATGAAGTTCTAGGGCCGAACGGGAATGAAGGTTGAGGTCGGCCATTAGAATTAAATGGGGGAAGACTTCAGACACGTGGGTAATGCAGTCTTTGGGGATGGGTGGTAGGGACGAATGTAGATGGTGGCTAGGTGTGGGACGCGGGAACAAATAAGGCTTTCGGGGAAGAAAAGAAACAGATTTCATTTCAGAAACAAAATGAAATGTTCCATGCATTTTAATTTCAGGCCGGAGGGGGGGACTGAATGCCAGGAACGAAATTGATGGTCGTTAACAAATTTCATTTCGCGCCGGGAGCTAAATTAAAAGTCCGTAATGAATTTAATTCCGCGCCAGGAGCGAAATTAAAAGTCTGTAACAAATTTCATTTAGCGCCGGGAGCTAAATTAAAAGTCCGTAATGAATTTAATTCCGTGCCAGGAGCGAAATTAAAAGTTTGTAACGAATTTCATTTCGCGCCGGGAGCTAAATTAAAAGTCCGTAATGAATATAATTTCGCGCCAGGAGCGAAATTAAAAGTCTGTAACAAATATCATTTCGCGCCGGGAGCTAAATTAAAAGTCCGTAATGAATATAATTTCGCGCCAGGAGCGAAATTAAAAGTCTGTAACAAATGTCATTTCGCGCCAGGAGCGAAATGTTATTCCATTGAACAATTTCATTTCGCGACGCTAAATTAAATTGATAATGCATTTCGTTTCGCATGCCAGCCCTGATGGGAACTATTCAGCCATACAGCAGAACAGTATTCAGCTGAAGAATATGCCAGTGCTAAAGCAGTTGTTCGCAGTGAATTTGCATCTGCACCCCATGATGTTCCAGCTAGACTTCCCAGAAGGTTGTTACGACTTTTCAGTTTAGCTGCCAGTTTCTGAAGGTGATTGCGATAGGTTAGAGATCTATCTAAAGTTAAACCAAGGCTTTTGGGGGTAGCATTACATCGCAATGTGTGGTTTCTGAACCTGACTGTCGGTTGGTAGTTTGCATTCCTGTTACTGAGGTGAAACGTAGCTACTTCTATTTTTAGAGGGCTAGGTGTCAATCGCCACTTTGTGAAATAATCGTCCATCTTCTCAAGATCCTGGGATAGGATTTCTTCAGCTTCACTGAAGTCTGCTCTTTGTAAGGTGAGGTTGATGTCATCTGCATAGATGAACTTGCGAGATGTGGTTTCTGGAAGGTCGTGTATGTATAAATTGAAGAGAATTGGAGACAGCACTGGGTGGTTAGAATAACAAATGAAGAGGTATTAAGACGAGTGGGAGAGGAGAGATGTTTCTGGCGACTGCTAATGAAGAGAAGAGATAGATCGGTAGGACATCCACTAAGACACCCAGGAATAGTACACTTAGGTTTGGAAGGAAGGATCGAGGACAAGAACTGTAGGGGTAGACCAAGGTTAGAATATGTTGAACAGTTTCCCTCGGATGCAAGGTGTGGTAGCTTTATAGAGATTAAAGAACAGGGAGGCATGAAAAGCTGCATCAAACCAGTCAAAAGACTGAAGACTCAAACAACACCAAATATACTAGTATTTTTACAAGATTATTTTATAATAATAATAATCCCTGGCACTACAGCCCATGAAGGGTCTAGGCCTACCAAGCAACCGCTGCCCAGCCATTTGGCCTGCAGATACTGCGGTGATGCGTGGTAAGCGCATTGGGTCCCCTCGGCCGTTAATCTTGGTTATCGTGACCGGTGCGCTGCCTCACTGTCAGCCAGCTACTCAATTGTCCTCACGAGGCTGAGTGCCCCCCGTTCCAGCCCTCACATCAGTTTCCAAAACCCTTGACGGAGCCGGAAATCGAACACGGGCCTCCGGGTGAGAGGCAGGCACGCTACCCCAACACCACGGGGCCAGCTTACAAGATTATTACTTATCAGAATTTTAATTTTTATATCTCATTTTTTTCTTATTCAAGACTAGTTTATTCCAGTCAACATTCCACATTTTACAAATTAAAGCCCTTAGATAAGTTTTTTTAAATCACTACTTAGTATAAAACAAAGTTACGATTCTTGGATGTTCCGGGCAATCTCAAAAACCACTGGATGGATTTTGATGCGGTTTTCTCCATTCTGTAAAGGATTTCTCAAGGAAGGTTTCTGTAGAAAATAATTTATTTATGACGAAAGGAGCCGAGCAGTAACGATTTCTGTGAAAAATTCAAATAATGAAACGTATCGTTCGTGTGCCTTTTAATCTTACGCTGGGTAAACCGTTAAAGATACCGGGCGAAGCTGGCGGGTTGCTAGTAGTTTTATAGAATAATTTCCTAGAATTTTTCAGAACTTAATCATTTTCAAAATATTAAGTTGTATAATCTGATTAATTTTTCCACGCCAAGTTTTATAACTCAGCATCACATTCTTTTTCGATCAATATTCCATATAGGCCTACTGTATTATTACAATTTACTATTACTTAAATTTAAGAATAAACTTTTTATTTTCTTTAAATACTATGTTACTCACAATTATTTTAATATTTATATTTTAACGCTGTGTAAGAACATAACATGGGCGGTACCTGTACGGTTTGATTAATGAATAAAGCTTTCCTGTCGGGCAAAACAAATTTTAATTGTTTGATTTTTTGGTTAGTGTGCCTTTCCATTATTCCCTGCCTGGATATCCGCAAAAAAATTCGCCATGCGGATAGAGTTTGCATGACTGTACGGATAGCGGATAAGCTTCGCATAATGTTTAGAGTGAATTTGCGGATAGGTTTTAGAATAAAATGTTGGACTGGTCTTTTTAAATAATAATTTTAGTTTTTGTTAAGATCTGCATCTGTCACTTTCTTGCTATTTCCCTACTTGCTTTCGCTTAGATTGTATGAGAATAATGAAGAAGTGAGAGAAGCCAGTCATGGAAATACCCTCAATTAGTGTTGACTTATGCCAAAAAGAGTCCTTTATACCTGCTCTTACCTGAATGGGTATATCCGAAGACTAAATAAGTAGCCACCCCTCTGCTTCACATGCCGTTACTGAGAGAGATAGACCTCAGGGATCATGGTCTTGCGACTCACACATAGCGTAGGGGAAATAATTTCTCCTCAAATGTCTAAATGTAATGCTTTAATATGTTATGCTTTATCTAATAAATTTAAAATATGATTGTATTGTCAGCAGATTCGGATAACAAACGTGCGGATGCAGATAAAAGTCATGCAGATGTGGATAAGAGTCGTGTGGAAGCGGGGTGGATACCGATAACGTTTTGTTTATCCACCTAACCATGCAGTTATACTACAAGCCTTTGTACAAGAAATCCATTTCTTCCTTTGAGAAACCGACATTCGTTCTGTCCTTTACCCCATTGTGAAACTCGATTTTACTATTATTAACATTTTGTCCATTACCTTATTATTTTGTTCGTTTCCCAATTCTTTTAATTTATTTTCTTATAAATCCTGTTTTCTAATAGTTTGTGTTTTGATTGCGTCATGCTTACTGTTTGCGATGCTGTCACATTGAAGCGGATGCTGGAAATTATTATGTTCTGATTGAATGTCATACAGTTGTCGGTTGGTTTTCTGTTTGCTTAGGTACGCAAATCTAATTTCGTTTTTTATCCACATGGTAGTCACTTGTTTAGTTTTTGTTTTTGTTTTTGTTTTTGTCGTGTGACCTCCTGAGAGGCCGAGTGCAGGTCTTTCTAGTCGACGCCCGTGGGCGACCTGCGCGTCGGGATGAGAGATGGAATGGATGAATATGAATGAATGAAACTGGTCAAGGATGTGGAAGGAAGCGGCCGTGGTCTGTCAGAAGGTACCGTCCCTGCATTTTCCTGGTGTTGAAAATGGGAAACCACGGAAAACCATTTCAAGGATGGCCGACGGTGGGGCTCGAACCCACGTGTCTACCGAGTCAGCAGAGGGCTTGGCCCCATGGCCTAACTCTGCGAAAGCCAGCGTAGCCACTACTGTCGGTACTTGTTTAGTTGAAATGACTGCTGATTGTGTTTTCCAAGCACTTTTTGTTGAACCAAATATCCTTGTCCAAGTTCATGATTTTTAGCCTTAGTGATTTGAATCTTTTGGCATCACGATTCGCCTGGCTGGCGGTGAAAATTGAAGTGATAGATAAAGCCCTGCGCGGATGCGGATATCCGCAAAATTTTTCACCATGCGGATAAACTATAGTTTGCATGGCTGTGCGGATAGCGGATAAGCTGCGGATGTGGATAACAGTCGTGCAGATGCGGGGTGGATGTGGATAACAGTCGTGCGGATGCGGGGTGGATGTGGATAACAGTCGTGCAGATGCGGGGTGGATGTGGATAACAGTCGTGCGGATGCGGGGTGGATGTGGATAACAGTCGTGCAGATGCGGGGTGGATTTGGATAACAGTCGTGCAGATGCGGGGTGGATATGGATAACAGTCGTGCAGATGCGGGGTGGATGTGGATAACAGTCGTGCGGATGCGGGGTGGATGTGGATAACAGTTGTGCGGATGCGGGGTGGATGTGGATAACAGTTGTGCGGATGCGGGGTGGATGTGGATAACAGTCGTGCGGATGCGGGGCGGATGTGGATAACAGTCTTGCGGATGTGGGGCGGATGTGGATAACAGTCGTGCGGATGCGGGGTGGATATGGATAACAGTCGTGCGGATGCGGGGTGGATGTGGATAACAGTCGTGCGGATGCGAGGCGGATGTGGATAACAGTTGTGCGGATGCGGGATGGATGTGGATAACAGTCGTGCGGATGCGAGGCGGATGTGGATAACAGTTGTGCGGATGCGGGATGGATGTGGATAACAGTTGTGCGGATGCGGGGAGGATGTGGATAACAGTCGTGCGGATGCGGGGCGGATGTGGATAACAGTCGTGCGGATGCGAGGTGGATGTGGATAACAGTCGTGCAGATGCGGGGAGGATGTGGATAACAGTCGTGCGGATGCGGAGTGGATGTGGATAACAGTCGAGCGGATGCGAGGCGGATGTGGATAACAGTTGTGCGGATGCGGGATGGATGTGGATAACAGTTGTGCGGATGCGGGGAGGATGTGGATAACAGTCGAGCGGATGCGGGGTGGATGTAGATAACAGTTGTGCGGATGCGGGGTGGATGTGGATAACAGTCTTGCGGATGCGGGGCGGATGTGGATAACAGTCGTGCAGATGCGGGGTGGATGTAGATAACAGTTGTGCGGATGCGGGGTGGATGTAGATAACAGTCGTGCAGATGCGGGGTGGATGTGGATAACAGTCGTGCAGATGCGGGGTGGATGTGGATAACAGTCGAGCGGATGCGGGGTGGATGTGGATAACAGTCGTGCAGATGCTGGGTGGATGTAGATAACAGTCGTGCGGATGCGGAGTGGATGTGGATAACAGTCGTGCGGATGCGGTGTGGATGTGGATAACAGTCGTGCAGATGCGGGGCAGGTGTGAATAACAGTCGAGCGGATGTGGGGTGGATGTGGATAACAGTCGTGCAGATGCGGGGTGGATGTGGATAAAAGTCGTGCAGATGCGGGGTGGATGTGGATAACAGTCGTGCGGATGCGGGGTGGATGTGGATAACAGTTGTGCGGATGCGGGGTGGATGTGGATAACAGTCGTGCGGATGCGGGGTGGATGTGGATAACAGTCGTGCGGATGCGGGGTGGATGTGGATAACAGTCGTGCGGATGCGGGGTGGATGTGGATAACAGTCTCGCGGATGCGGGGCGGATGTGGATAACAGTCGTGCGGATGCGGGGTGGATATGGATAACAGTCGTGCGGATACGGGGTGGATGTGGATAACAGTCGTGCGGATGCGAGGCGGATGTGGATAACAGTTGTGCGGATGCGGGATGGATGTGGATAACAGTCGTGCGGATGCGAGGCGGATGTGGATAACAGTTGTGCGGATGCGGGATGGATGTGGATAACAGTTGTGCGGATGCGGGGAGGATGTGGATAACAGTCGTGCGGATGTGGGGCGGATGTGGATAACAGTCGTGTGGATGCGAGGTAGATGTGGATAACAGTCGTGCGGATGCAGGGTGGATGTGGATTACAGTCGAGCGGATGCGGGGCGGATGTGGATAACAGTTGTGCGGATGCGGGGTGGATGTGGATAACAGTTGTGCGGATGCGGGGAGGATGTGGATAACAGTCGTGCGGATGCGGGGTGGATGTGGATAACAGTCGTGCGGATGCGGGGTGGATGTGGATAACAGTCGTGCGGATGCGGAGTGGATGTGGATAACAGTCGTGCAGATGCGGGGAGGATGTGGATAACAGTCGTGCAGATGCGGGGTGGATGTGGATAACAGTCGTGCGGATGCGGGGTGGATGTGGATAACAGTCGTGCGGATGCGGGGTGGATGTGGATAACAGTCGTGCAGATGCGGGGAGGATGTGGATAACAGTCGTGCGGATGCGGGGTGGATGTGGATAACAGTCGTGCGGATGCGGGGTGGATGTGGATAACAGTTGTGCGGATGCGGGGAGGATGTGGATAACAGTCGTGCGGATGCGGAGTGGATGTGGATAACAGTCGAGCGGATGCGGGGCGGATGTGGATAACAGTCGTGCAGATGCGGGGTGGATGTGGATAACAGTCGAGCGGATGCGGGGCGGATGTGGATAAAAGTCGAGGGGATGTGAGGTGGATGTGAATAACAGTCAATCGGATGCGGGGCGGATTTGGATAACAGTCGAGCAGATGCGGAGTGGTTGTGGGTAACAGTCAAGCGGATGCGGGGCGGATTTGGATAACAGTCGAGCAGATGCGGAGTGGTTGTGGGTAACAGTCAAGCGGATGCGGGGCGGATTTGGATAACAGTCGAGCAGATGCGGGGCGGGTGTGCATAACAGTCGTGTGGATGCGGGGTGGATGTGAATAGCAATCGAGTGGATGTGGATAACAGTCGAACGGATGTGGGGCGGATGCGGATAACGTTTTATTTATCCGCGCAGGGCTCCAGTGATAGAGACCACTGGCTTCAGAAGCCACAGAAAACTGGGAAACTGGCTTCTATCGTTTAAAAAAAATTATTAATTCATTTTCATTAATTAAAACATTTTATTGACTTAGTTGGAATAAATAAATTAAATACCAATTTGGTATGTCGTTAATTTGTCCTGATTAATTCATTAATTTCGACCAAATGGGATGTGGTGCAGAAAACGGAGTTTTTTTTTTTTTTTTTTTGGTTATCTCTCCTTGTGCTCAAATGGATGGGGTTTCGGTAACACAAGATCACAGAAAGAATTATCTCGTAAAGACCCAATGGAAGTATAGCCAAAGTGTCTAAATGAATTCTTTTTTTCTTTATGTGCTTGTGTTAATTACCTCTTTTGTGCTGTTATTGATGAGGCGTCGTCGACTAATTCCATTTAGTGATGCGACCTAACGTTTGCGTTCTAAACCGCGCAGGTAGCTGAAACGCATGGACTGAAGGCAGACTATTTGCATTAGCAGACCAGTAATATTGCAATCAAGCAAAGCTAACAGCGGCATAGTGCTGCGGTTTGAAGCACTTCACCTTCTGGCCTGGCGTCAGCTCATTAGCCACGAATTGCCTCCCTTTGATCGACAAGTCCTGGGCAAACGATGGAGTGAAGGCAGCGGGAACTCCATGGTATACGTTTGTCTGTCGTAGAAGTCTCTCCAGTAAAACGTTTTAACCATCCAGTCAGTCTATACATTTACATCCGTTCTCGTTAAATCGTGCACCACGGCCACGGGGGCAGATTCGGCAAGTCTGAAAATCGTAGGTTTGATTACCGGCGCTAACGGTGGCTATCCTGAGTGTGGTTTTTCTTTTGGCTTTCCTCATTCCCTCCAGGAAAATACCGGGATAGCACCTTATTTCAAGTCCCGGGGCATCTACCACATCCCTTCCCGTAATATAGTTACACACAATCATCTCATGCTGAGCTTCTATGCCCAAGATCGTGGGTTCAAACCAGGCCGAGGTCGTAGGATTTTAAGAGCGTTACAAATCCCTCAGTATGCCTTCCTTTGGAGGGGAAGTAAAGCCGACGCACAGTGGGCCAGAATCTTGAAAACGTGGCCAAAAAGGAAAAAAAAAGTTTCTAGATGGGAATTTTGGACTATCAGGTTGGCTACAGTAATGTTGGGACTACCGGTACTGAATACCAGTTGTGCGGACGAGTAGGTGTTCATTTCGTCCGATATATTTCAGGTCAATCGCGGCAATTCATTGTTAGTGGTGCGTGCAGCCGGCCAGGCTACAAAATAGTCTTGTCGTAAAAGACAAATGTTTGTGTTCTGTGTAAGTGAAGCGAATATTTTCAATATGGTGGGTGTTCTAGAAGGTATGTACTATATAAAATCCATTTATATCATTATTAAGTCATTAAATTATACATGTTTTCTTTTAATTAACTCAATACGGGAAAATGCACGAGAAAATTTTAAAACATGCCTAAAAATAGAGATATGTTACGAGTTCCACGACATTCCGCTTTCTTTTACACTTTGTATATTATTACTTTTGTAAATTAACCTTCAAATCCACCAACTAGTACCAACTCCGGCTTTGAGCTACGTATTAAGCGATACTTGCAAAATGTCATTATTGAGACATGTTGAAAAATGACAATAAAATTAATTAATTATGAGCTACATTTGTACACTTTAATTTATAATCGATGCTTAGATGCAGTGTAAAGAATTTAATAAGTAGAAAAAGGACGGAAACACCTCTCGACGTTTCTTTGAAAACACTCCAACATCAGCGTTGATTACTGGAATTTCCGAAGAACTAATCCGCCGTTTTCACATTATTTTGCAGACAATTTCGAGCGGACGTCAAATCGACGTTGAAAACATTCGAGCTTACGCCATAGCAACTGCCAGACACTACATCAAAGAATACCCCTGGTACAACATGCCAACAACAGTCCATAGATTGTTAATCCACGGACCAGAAATTATTTCTTCGGTCATTTTACCCGTCCGTCAACTCAAGAATCAACCAATAAGTTGATAAACAATATCGCCTGAGTTTTTCTCGAAGTTTTTCCAGAGTTAAGACAATGGAAGACGTGTTCGGGAGATCGTTGGCAACCACAGACCCCTATATTTCTTCTCTACGCAAATCACCACCGAAGAAACAGAAGAGTTTGTCGCCAGAAGCCGTTGCCCTCTTAGTTCCTGTGGCGGAAGATTATGATGATTCCGATTCAGATGATGAGGAAACAGTCTTTGAAGATGAAGATGATGATGATTCAGTTGAAGAAGCAGAAGAATATAAAGAAGATGATGAAATATGAAAAGAAGAAGAAAACGACAACTTCTAATTAGAGTTACAAACAATTTACTAAATGAATAATTGTAATTGAATTAAAATTATATTTTGTAATATTTTACACCATCTTCTATCCTCTATTTGGTTCTATTTTCGAGCTATTCATTTTTGAGCTTATATTTTTAACCATTAACTACGACAACCCCTAAATATTGACTTTTATTTAATAAAAAGACTTTCATCAATTTTTCTCCGCCATCTTGGATCCACCATTTTGTTTTCTTAAATTTTTGAACTCAATCTTCATCAGCAACCTCGATAATTTCACAAAAATACTTTTATACGAATAAAATGACTTTTATCAATATTTACCCGCCATATTGACTTTTTCATAATATATTCTTAATCAGCAACTTCGATAACCTTTACATACTAACTTTCGTACAAATTGAACAACTCTTTACATTTTGGCCACGTTTTCAAGATTCTGGCCCACTGTGGTCGGTCCCATGTCATAGATTTATGGCATGTAAAAGAACCTTCCACTAATTGCACTTGTGTGAAGCTAAATTATAGGTTAGATTTGACTAATGCTCTTAGGTTCCAACGTTGGTCCCCAGGAGCCGACTGCGGTGGCATCTAGTAACCAAGATTAGAACTGGTTGTCATTGACAATGGCCTTAGGTAGCAAAAGTGGGAACTACTTGAAAATTGAATGTCTGCAGTCCTTACTTGAATTAAAAACAGATAACACACACTAATACAGCCATCACAATTAACACCGGTTATCAGACAGATTCTACACACACCCGAAGTACACGGGGACACATGACCACGTTGTCGCTGCCACCAAACTGAGGGACCAACCATCCTAAATAATCAGATAAGTGCAACACACACCCAAGTACACGGGCCTGCTGCCCCAGATCTCCCAAGCCCCTAAAATAAATTAATATTAGCAACAAGTCTAGACATTTCTTAAAACATATATTTTTACTGCTATTTCACTATAGGCCTACCTCTTTTCGTTTACTTCTTCTTCGTCTTTCCGAAAAGGCCTGCTATGAACTGCGTGCCAATTTCAATTCTTCACTCTTTGTTGTTTTCTCTTACATTCTTCCCAATATTTCTTCATTTTTAGATTAGACTGTTTCTTTCTGTCTTCTGACCACTTCTCCCCAGTTTTCCTTTCCACTCCTCCCTCGAATCCTTCCATACATAACACCTCCTTTCGAAAAAAGGCACGGATAGTCAGTCTGAAAGACTGGACTTTAAATCATTTTAAATGCTAGTAGCCGTGTATCAAGAAGGCAGTGCGAGAACAGAGTTTCAAGGTTCTATTTACTTTCTTCACTGCCTACTTGATTGTTCTCGCACTGCCTTCTTGAAACTCTGTTCTCGCACTGCCTTCTCGGTACTCGGCTGCTACATCGTACTATGACGTCACACACCTCAGTGCATTCTCGGTACATTTCGTCCCGTCACCGTAACGTAACGCCATACCTCAGCGTAACGAGAAGTCGACAAGATCATTTAAAATGATAAAATCTCTCTGTCCACAGTGTCTTCTTCCCTTAAATTATTTATTTATTTCTAAATTCCAGCTGATCGTTGACCTTTTTACTTTATTTTCTGCATGTTCGGTCTTTCCTACACGAAGACGGCACAAGCATCGAGTCTCTGAGCCAGGGGTGCCACCCACAGAAGATTAAAATCCCCACCATGCGGACGTGAATCGAACCTAGAGCCAAAGCCTGGATGATAACCAAATTCACTGAGGCCCTTCCCTATAGAACGGAGCTTTGCTTGCCCACGGAGCAGCCGGAAAGTGATTAGTCACCGCCACTTGACTAGCATTTAGCGATGAAAAGAGTAGGACGGAAAGTCCCCAATGCTGCCATTGCATTTAATACTTACGGAGCTTACCTTAGTTGAGATAAATAACACTTGTGGTGAAGTACTGTAGCCTATTTCGTATCCCGTGATTAAATACGTTAAAAAGTGTAAATGTGTTGAACTAGTTGGGTGCTACGCTGCTGCTAGCGCCAATGTCCCGGCCGTCACGCAGCCACTGCGACTCTCCGTTTTGTAGGGAAGGGCCTCACTGTAGCTACAGGAACCGACAGACAATACTGTACATAACGACTATTTATTTTGGGGCTTAGCCTACGACATCGAAGTTATGCAGCCACGTGTACTTGGGTGTGAGTGGATCTGTCTGATAACTTATGTCAATGTGATACTGATCCGACCAGCCCTCCGGGCTGAGAGTGGTGTGTCATTTGGTAATTAGGGTAAGGATTGGATATGGAGGTGAACGTGGCCTTAAAGCTAGGTACCATCCCAGCATTTGCCTATAGAATTGGGAAACCACGGATAATCACTTCTGGGATGGCTGAGGTGGGGATCGGACCCGTCCCTTGTCAGTTTTGTTTCACGAGGCTGAGTAAACCACGCTTCAAGACGGCTTCGGTAGCGTAGTTGGTAGCATGCTGAGCGTCTATGCCCAAGATCGCGGGTTCAAACCACCCGAGGTCGTCGAATTTTTAAGAGCGTTAAAAATCCCTCAGTATGCCTTCCTTCGGAGGAGAAGTAAAACCGGTGGGCCCATGTCATAGATTTACGGCATGTAAAAGAACATTCCACTAACTACAATGTGTGAAGCTAAATTTGTGGGTTAGATTTGATTAAAGCTCTAAGTTCCAAAGTTCACTGCCAGGTGCCGGTTGCGGTGGCATCTAGTAGCCAATTTTGCAGCTAGTTGTCGTTGACGATAGCATTTGGAAGCAAAAAAAAGAACTACTTGAAATAGATCGTCTGCAGTCCTTACCTGAATTACAGATAAACTCACTAATCCAACCATCACAATTAACACCGGTACTCAGACAGATTCAACACACACTCAAAGTACACGGGGCTACATGACATGACTCTGCTTCAAAACTTTACATACAGTACTTTGAAGTGACGTTTCGTGCATGTGCAAGAACTATGAGCAATAGGAATAGAACACCACGCGCCGATCCAACGAACTCTACGATCCATAGATGGCAACCATTCGCACGAGTCTTTTACTCAGCCTTATTTGACGTTTATATAACCCCTGGCACTACAGCCCGTGAAGGGCCTAGGCCTACCAAGCGACCGCTGCCCAGCCGTTTGGACTGCAGATATTGGGGTGACGCGTGATCAGCGCAACGGGTCCCCTCGGCCGTTAATCTTGGTTTTCGTGATCGGGGCGCTGCCTCACCGTCAGACAGCTACTCAATTGTCCCCACGAGGCTGAGTACACTCCGTTCCAGCCTTCACGTCAGTTTCTAAAATCCCTGACGGAGCCGGGAATCGAATCCGGGGCCTCCGGGTGAGAGGCAGGCGCGCTACCTCAACACCACAGGGCCGGCGTTGACGTTTACTGACGTTTATATTGCTGTTGCATGGCACTCAAGTACTTCAGGATGGTGATTAAAACCTGGATAGCTCGAAGATATAGATCGAGATGGGTGTGGTCATCTAGCCTAGATTACCTGAACCCCGCCTTCCACTAACCTACATAGGCTACAGTATTACACATCACTTCTATAATAGGTAGGCCTACATTTGACAATCATGACATCAGTATTTTAACAAAATCTACGTTTATCGAGCTGTTGTAGTTCCCACTCTGCTTTATGGCCGCGAAACCTGGGTTACTTACAGAAGGCACCTCTTATCTCTAGAAAAATACCATCAACGATGCCTTAGGAGAATTCTTATTAAATGGCAAGACCCGCCCACTAATTAGAGGAAACTAACAATATTAGTATTGAGGCTCTCATAATAAAACACCAACTTCGAAGGGCAGGGCATGTAGTTCGCATGCCTGAGTCCCGCCTCCCAAAACAAATCTTATATTGCCAGCCGAATGTCGGTCAGAGAAATTAGGGCGAGCAACAAAAATGCTGTTCTGAAGACCAACATGAAGGAATGTCAAATTGATACAGCAAACTGGGAGGCTGTCGCATCCAACCGAATAGAATAGCGCCGCAACGTCCATCAAGGCCACTTGCTCTTCGAACAAGAGAGGAGAAGACTTCAGGCTGAAGAACGAAATGCCAGAAAAGAACGCATGAACCGCGGAATGATCAACCCCCAAAATCCATTGGCTGCTCAAGACCTTGTGTGCCAATATCGTGGAAAAGACTGTGGTTCTCGGATTGTACTACTAATAATAATAATATTAATAATATCGTATGGCCTCGGGTGCCTGGTGCAAGCTTTGTTAATTGACACCCAGAGGGTAGCTTGCATGTCGAATTTCGTCGTTCCTTTGAACGCTATGAAAGTCAAGGAGGTTAGATACCGTATCTAAACTCCTTGACACTTCAGCGCTTTCAAGTAGAGAATGGAGGAACTTTGTGTTGGCGGAAAATCCCGAGATTAATTTTGCCATTGAACACGGCCTACTGAATTCAAATGGGTTCTTTAACATGCCAACAACGTATGACGTGTGTATCGTGATTTTTGTCGCCTTCAAGAAACACTTACCATGGCCAGGGGCGAACCTGCAATCTTGGGGTTGGTAGTCCGACACTATAACCCACCGTGGCAAGCTTCGGATTGTACTGCACAGTCACCAAATAACTCATGAAATACGATTAATATTGGTTTACAGCGAAGATTTCTATAACCTTGGAGGACAATCATACTTGTATCACGAGTGATAGCCTAAATATTAATAAATTACATTTGAATTAGCTTAGGGAGGAGCGTGATGGCTCAGTGTCTTAGCTGGCAGTCTTTCACCCGGACGGCCGGGGTTTGAATCCAGGTGACAGTGGGGTGGATTTTTCAACTAAAAAAATCACGTAGTGTCAGGAAGGGCATCCGGCCTTAAATCCCCGGCCAAAACCAAAATAGGCCTGGTTGGCTCCGGCGACCCCAATTAATTGGGAAAAGCCAAAGAAAGTTAAAAAATGAATTAGCTTAGGCTCATTATATAAATAAATAGATAAATAAATAAATAAAAATGTACAAATTTTGCATAAATTACACACCATAGTGTGATAAAAATTGGCTCACTCTGCGCTCGTACAAAATTCTATGATTGATTTTGGAAGTATTCTGCAATTGACAACATGATATCGTTGGTAGTAATTGTCACAGAGAACGCACACTGAATTGCCATCTGGATCGTGGAAGGACTTGACTTTGCACACCCTGTGCTGAAACCCATGCACTGCCAGCGAAATCACAAAATGTCTTAGTTTATGTCTGCCCATGATTTGTTCATCATAGCCTCCGTGGAGTAGAAGTCTTGCCAAATCTCGGACTTCAGCGTTTCCCTTTGATGCATTAGCCGCGTCCAACTATCCGTAAATGGTAAAAGGAGTTTATATCTCATGATTGTGCCTGTCAGAAATCTTGTACAACAATTATATTAATTTCCAAGGAAACACACACATATTGCTGTTAGAACAAAAGTTATAAATGTTCCAAAATTGAAATCGTAGCTATTTTCATCCGGTTTTTTTTCTTTCAAAATTTGGTTCTTGCTTTGCGCTGACCTTCACCGTTTCCCTCGTATCTCCCATGTTTATAGGAAGGCCTGGACTTTTCGATTTCTAACGAAAAGAAAAGAATAGCGTTGGCAAAGAAAGCCTTTCAATATAAGAAGAATTTGCTGCTCAATGAGCACCGCAACTTGAAAAAATGGAAGTTCTCAAGACCTTTGTTTGGAGTGTGTTGACCTATGGTTGTGAAACATGGACACTTACGAAAAGAAAAGAAACACGACTTGGGGCAGCTGAAATTCGGTTTTTAAGATGAATGACCCGAACAAGCTGGATGGAAAGAAAGACAAATGTGCTTGTTCTGAACCAAATTCACCATCAAGAAAAGGAAGGCAAAATTCATGGGACATATTTTCAAACATGACACTCTCTTCCAGGTAATTTTTGAAGGAAACATTTTCCGAAAAAAAAAAAAAACAAGGGGACGACCAAGACAATTGTATCTCAAGAATATTGTCAAGGAAATGGAATGTGACTCGTATGCCCATATGAAGACAACTGCTGAAGACGGTAAGAAATGGCTGCAACGACAAGACCTTTAGCCTTTAGAAGCTGGTGATGATGATGAACGTCGGTATTTAACCAACAGCTAGAAAATGAATATCACACATTTCCACATCATTCATTAACTAAGCATTATTATTTCGTTTTCATTCTGAGCAAACACAAAAAATATTGTTAACGTTTCACATAAGGATCAATTAAAGCTACAAAGGTTTGAGGGAGATTCATTTTGTAGCTGAAGAAAGAAAGAAAGAAAGAAAGTCCAAACATTCATATAAACATATGAGGAAAACGATAAAGACCACCGCAAAGCAAGAACCAAATTTTGAAAATAAAATTGATAAAAAATAGTTACGATTTGAAATTTGAACATTTAAAACTTTGCTTCTAATAGCAAGATGTGTGTGTTTCCTTGGAAATGTATATAAGTGTTGTACAAGATGTATTAATTTTAATTTATTTATTTATTTATTTATTTATTTATTTATTTATTCATTTGGCTTCTTAAGCTGTATGTCCACCCCCTTAACCTCTTCCAGCGTCCTTAGGTCGGTCGTCGTCAGCCTATTCCAAATAATCTCTATACCGTAAGTCAGGATAGGAATAATTTTGGTATCAAATAAGTCTTCAGAGATAGTGTGTTGAGAAGTTTAATGTCGTATATTGCTCTTACTGCCGCAGTTGCTCGTAATTTTATGTGTATCCTGTAGGAACGTACGGTTGTCCGTAGGGTTAAGCCGAGATCTGTATAGTTGTTTACGATTCGAAGTGGTCTTAGGCTCATTAGTCTATAGTTGTAGTAAACTTGGAATGCAACTGGGAGCCAGCTATAAGTCCCCACTCACACACCCACAGACCACACACATATACACTTCGATCGCATGATTAGGACACAAGAATAAAAAGTTAATTTAAAAATTTCGCACAGCCACCATCTTGAGGTTAAGAAAACAATTGAACTAAATTAGTCGTCAGTGCATTAAAGTGTGTATAAACATTTACCGTACCAAGTTTCACTGCGCTCGGATGGTTAAATCACAAAAAGGTGCATTTAAAACTTTCAAATTCGCTTCTCCGCCATGTTGGTTTTGTACTTAACAGGTTTTTGAATGTAACTTAGGTACACTTCTTGTAGTACCTTTTATTTACGTACACAATTTCAGGGTGATATCTGTTACTGTTGCGGAGATATAGAATGCCAGTGAAATTTTTCGCGCAGCAGCCGCCATGTTGGATTGGTGAAACGTATTGAAATTTGAAAGACACGGTCACGGTCAGACAAGATAGTAGTATGTACTTACCGAGTTTCATTGAAATCGCTTCAGCCGTTGAGATTTTATTAGGGAGGGACACATACGCACACACACACATGGATAAAAGTTGATCTCATTAGCCTATTTCTTTCATAAATGAAAATAGGCTAAAATGGCTTCCAAACCGATAATACCGCAACTCTTTGTGGGGTACCCTATATACACTAGACTCTAATTCTCCGAAATATAAATTTTGACAATGTTGTGAGGTTGGCAATGCACTAATCTCTTTCTGTTTCCCTTAGGCGAGCGAGGCCTGTTCCTCATAACATCTTGTGTACGTGAAGACGCAATCTCGTTTCATTCCACAAGATAGGTCGTTACTGCCTTTTATGTACTCCACTAACTTTTAATATCCGCCCGTCGTCAAGGGATGTAATTTAGCTCAAAATCTTGCTTGGTGTGTATATTGTCTCAGAGCTTGCGACATACAAAAAGGCTTCACATTTATATTTCACGAATCTCGTAATGGATATGAATGATGGGGATCAAAAGCATGCACTGGCTTCCCTTTGAGCAAGACCATAAAGAATTCCTGCTGGATGAAGAAAGTTGACAAGGTCCTAATTGAAGTCAGAGCAAGAGGTGATGATGCTCTTTTCCCTTGCTAATATAAAATACTTAATATTTAATGTAGACACGAACAAACTAGAGTCTCTGTTGAATGCAACTTCATAAACAAAAAAGCTTTTTTGCCAAGACAAGAATCCACCAACTTCATTCTTGTGAGGCGTCGGAGTTTCACTTTTAACCTGCTTTTCTCATTTTTAGAAGCCTGGTTGCGTGACTCAGCGATAACGTTCTCGTGTGCTGTACCCAAGGTTGCAGGATCGAATCCTGGCGCAGCCAGTTGGCAATGGAGGGTGCACAAATACGAGGGAGCCGTGTCAGTAGATTTGCCGGCTCGTTAAAGACCCTTTGAGGCAAAATTCCGGCATCCCGGCGTCTCTAAAAGGGCCGTAAAACCATTAGTATTATTATTATTCATTTTTAGAACTGGAAAATAGAAAGACGTGCGCCTCGTTGTGTACTGGCTAGCATTCTTGGCTGTCACCGCGGTAGCCCTTGTTCTATTCCCGGCTCTGCCGAGAAACGTAATTCTGGTTTTAGGGCTGAAAAGGGGTACACTCAGCCTCGTTAGGCAAAAATGTGAAGAGGTGGGCTCGATTCCAACCTCGGCCATCTTGGAAGTGAATTTTCGTGGTTTTACACTTCTACTCCAGGCAAATGCCGGGATTGTACATAAGTTAAGACCACGACCACTTTCTTCCCAAATCCTACCTGAATAACAAATACACACACTAGTACAGACATTACAGAGACACAGGTTGTCAGACAAATTCTATACACACCCAAGTACACGGGGTTACATGACCACGATGTTGCAAAGCGACCAAAACAATCAACAACAACAACAGAACTGTAAAAGTAAATTTATGGATTATGTTGTTGTTGTTGTTGTTGTTTCATTGAGGGGCTCTGTGACATCGTGGTCATGTAGCTCGGTGTACTTGTGTGTGTGTGTGTGTGTGAAAGTCTGCCTGATAACCTGTGTATATTTACAATTTTGGTAGGAGGCTGCTATGGCCTTAGTTTAGGTACCATCCCAGCATTCCCTTGCAGAAAAAGTGGGGAAGAAACCACTGAAAACCTTTTGTAGGATGGCTGAGATAGTTAGTTAGTTATTGATGTTTAAAGGGGCGGAACTATGAGGTCATCTGCCCCTATGGCTGAGATAAGAATCCAACCCACCTCCCCTCAGTTCTGACTCACGAGACTGAGTGAACCCTGTTCCAGCCCTGAGACCAGAATTTAATTTCTTTTCAGAGCCGGGAAAAGAACCTGGACCTCCAACGTGACAGGCAAAATTGCTAGTCACTACGTCACGAGGAAGACCCTATGGATTATGCCATCAATATAAGATGAAATGCACGCATGTGTGTGTATGGCCTCCCATAATGTCTGAACGAATCATCGTATTAGCCTACTTTCGTTTTTTGCAAAAAATGTAAGTAGACTTATGAGATCTACACAGGGTCAAAAATTGTGCGTCTGTCCGTGTGTGAGTGTGTGTGTTCTCTGTATGTCTGTCCTCCCCTCCCTATCAGTTCAAACACGGTGAAACCGAATTGAGCAAAATTTAGTACAGAGGTAGCACTAGCAGAGTGCACCGCAAGGTCATGTTTTATATCGCCGGCATATTTACCAAAACTGAATAGCGGCCACTCAAACGTTCAAAATGTAAAATCAAATAATGACTAAACTAATCCTCCGATCTCTACCAAATGTGGTAACATCATTCCTTCATATGGGACGCGTCTTGTGCCCAAACAACAAGTTCACCAGACGGAGGCCGTGTGAAGTATGCAAATTTTATAATCCATAACATGGGGACCACCAGTTCCGAATATCGAACCGAGAATCGTTTAAACTGTTCTAAAGGGCGTGGTCCGTTCGAAATTAAAAGTTTATATTGTAATATTATAGTGCAGAAGTGACTTTAAAACGCTGAGCCATCTCATTTACAAGACAACTTTGCAGCTGATATATTGTGCCTGACTTATATTTCACTAGTATGAGTATTGCATTCAATATAGCCTACTGATAGAAATAATATAAATGCTTTACAGTATATATAAAAGATATACTCCACTGAAGAAAGAGTTTAGTCTATCTAAATCATTATTTGCTAAGACGTTGTATGTAAGTCAATTGATATCGGCTAATTTTGGTTGACATGTTTGGCTGTGTGGTAAAGCGTTAGCCTCTCTCCGTACGAATGGATTTTTTATATTTATTGTTTTGTGATTACTCAGACGTTTTAAAATTAAGCGTTATATTGTGCATATTACAATGGAAAATATTATATTTAATTAAAACAAATTTCTCCAGCGGATCTGCAGGAGACATCTAACATCAACCAGGTGAACTATCATGGCCAACTGGTTGGGAACTGCGCACCGGCCCACAGATAACCTTGCTGCTTTAATTGAAAAGTTTCTTTCTATAGCCGCTAGAATGCAGTCGCCCTATTAGGATTATCTTATCCGAAACTTTTCCGACAGATGTCTTGACTGGTCTATGTGGGACTACATTGGTTAGCATACCATTGACATTCTATAAGCATCGAATTTGAAGTCTGACAAGTAGATAATACGATACAAGATGGTGGCAGTGCGAAGTTTTAAAAATACGTTTTAATTTAATGTGTTCTAATCATGCGATTGAAGTCAACGTTTGAATATTAATCCTACGCAATAATTGTCATGTAATAGTACATAACTATATGGGCCTGCACATATAAATATCCAACATGATGATATCCAAAATATTTAGACGGTTCTCAATATCTACGAATCTATTACAGCAATCAAACTGTATTTTTGTGTATGTTGATAGAGGCAATTAACATAAGTAGGATATATGAAAATATACTATTTAGTTCTTCACGGAACTACTTGATTTTTTTCTTTTTAATTTCTATAGTATTAGAGTGACCGCGAAGGGATATGGTTTCTGGGGCGTATGAAGCTAGTATATTATATATACAGTATAATTCGTTGAGGCCATCTAGGACCACGTTAAGTCTTGCTACACTTGGCAATTTGCTTCGCTTTCCTCTGAGTCCAGAATTCCCTCATTCTCTGTGAGTTGGCCATCTTTCGCTCCGCTGTCCAGGTGGTACCTTGTCTTCTTTTCGGGTTCGGTGTCTCATCTCGGGTTAGCCCATTAGTCAGTATCTTTTTGCGGAAGAGATCTCTATTGAAGGCGTCGTCGGGTTTTAGATGCAGCATTTTGAGGTCGTCTTTGGTATTCATAAACCAGGGCATTTTGGTTTTGTGTTTGGAGTCCATTATTATTATTATTATTATTATTATTATTCTCATTATGATTATTATTTCTTTTACATTTGGATTGAGCCCCTATGGAGTGCATGTTAACAATCAATTTCATTTGTGTCTAGATCTTGTTCTTCTACCGGCCTTGACACCCTCCCAGTATTTCTTGAGTCCATCGATCAGTGCCTTCTTGTGTACTTCTGGTAGAGTTCCTCTCCACCTCCTGGGCTCATATTCCACTTCAAAACTTTGATAGTTTTTAACCATTTGACGAAATTCAAATCTGTCGTGGATTTTCGTCTCTGTAATACCAATTTGCATCAGGTCTTTCTCACATTCTTGGAACCATCTCCACTTGGTTGTCTTTGGCTTTCTTATTATTATTATTATGGTGTGGTGGTGCAGCGGTCATGCTGTTGGCCTCTCACCACGGCGGACCTGGTTCGATTCCCGGTCATTGCATGTGAGATTTTCAAAGTGAAATTCCTGTGGTTCGGAATCCACGTAAAAAGAAGGTCCCTTGGCTCATGATCGCGAGATTGACAATCACGTAAAATTACAAACTTCCTTCCTTTTATTCTGCTTCCTCTCCTTTTTTCTTTCTTTCTTTCTTTCTTTCTTTCTTGGTTAAGCCAATTCATAGAGCGCGTTGGAACTTGTTTATTGGCTTGATGAATTTTGCCTTCTTCTTCTCCCAAAATATCTTCATGACCTCATTGTGTTGGTTCTTGCGTTCTTCTGTCCATCTTGTACCAGTCCTGCTGATAGATTTCACCCTAAATATGCACTTATTGACAGTGGTTCTGACTATTTCTTGGTATTTCATCATGTTCTTGACGTTTCTGCCAGCTATGGACCACGTTAATTCAACTTCTCTCTTCCTCGAGTTTAACATTCGCCTCTTGTGTTGTCGATGCTGCTGTTTGCTGGCTTCAGGCCACGTCTTGCCTGTTGTTAGTTTAGGCTTTTCCTGGAAACTCTGGTGTTATTTTAGTTTCATCTTAAGGGGCGTATGCATCTGAATATCGTTGTATGTTATTCCTACTTCTTTAAAATCCTTTTCTACCTCCTTTGGTTTTCTTACTCCTTTGTTATTATTATTATTATTATTATTATTATTATTATTATTATTATTATTATTATTATTATTATTATTTTCATATTCAAATTATTCATGTTTTTTTGGGCTAATGCCGTGTGAAAATTAAAAAAAAAAAAACCACCAGACGTTTCGAAGGAACCTTTCCTTCTTTTTCAATGGAATTAAAACAATGTGGCCAAAGAAAGTGTTTCAATGAGATTACAAAAACCTGGAGAAATTTCTCTGTTTGTCACCAGAGAGCAGCTGCCAGAAAGTACTGTATGGACCTTCGTAGAAAAACGCGCCATATTATAAGGTGCGTTCAAAAAGTAACGAGCCGGAGGCATAATTACAGAAACCAGTACCTGTATGTTAGAAGTATTGGCCCTGGCTGTTGAGGCACTTGTCCCACTGTGACACGAGGCGGTGAATGGCTGTCTCATAAAATTCCCTGGGCTGCGATGTTAACCAGTTCCACACGTACCGCTGGATGTCGGCGTCCGAGGTGTCGTTGGCCCCGTAGAGCCCTTTTCAGGGGACCAAACATGGCGTAATCACAGGGAGAGAGGTCTGAACTCTATGCAGGGTGGCCGAGAACCTCCCAATTGAATTTCTGCAGGAGTGCCGCGACTGTGATGGCCGTATGAGGTCGTGCATTGTCGTGGAGCAACCACGGCGGCTATGGCGTTCACTGTCACTCGTCGGTCCTGGGTAATGAGTGCATCAACCAGCTGGACGTTGTTATCGGTAATGCAGGGGGGTGCCCCAGACCGGGCATCATCGGCTAACGATTCCCGTCCTTCCCTGAAGCGCTTGTGCCACGCCTTGACTCTTGCAAGGGGCATGCAGTGTTCGCCGTAGACTTGTGACATTCGGCAATTCCCCCTAATCCTTCCGCTGTCAGAAACCGAACAACACCTCTTTGCTCTTCGGTTGACGCCTCCATGTCACTGTTTGCAATGCGACTGGCAGTGTTGGACGATTGATGCATGCTGCTGCTCGCTTTGTACCGTCACGTGACGTGCACGCGTGCTCTCTAGCAACGGGCTGTGACCTTTCACGCTCTGGTCAGAACCATACCTCGTTTGCGTATTCCAGCCTCCGGCTCGTTACTTTTTGAACGCACCTTATAATTAAAACGGCGGACAGAGTAGTAAGGAAGGATAAGGTAAAGAGGGTGGGGGAAAATTATTGAGACTCTCGAGGAATGAGGATGCTCAAATAAGTAGAAAGGACGGGATTGGGGGGGGGGGGGAGAGGGTTTTAAGGATATAAGGAAACGGAAACAAAAGAGAAGTGTATCTGTACGATACCCAACGTCATACAGGCAACGGCGAAAAAACAGATAGACACTCCTCCAGTGACGAACAAAGGAGATCAATTCATGGCCCCGTAGCCATAGAGGAAACCGTACTATTTGAAATAGATGAAGAACTACAGAAACTGAGAGGAACTATTAAAGATCTGGGAAGATAGTTCCTCTCAGTTTCTCTAGTTCTATTGGTTCTAGTTCTAGTTCTAGTGGTGTTTAATTTTTTTTCACACGGCATTAGCCCAAAAAACATGAATAATTTGAATATTAATCTGGGCCATGAAAGCCTTAATCTGCATGTTATTATTTTCGTTTCGGTCGTCTAGGGACCACGAGTCAATTTCAATGCTTTGTCCTTTGTTGTTCCTTCTTCTTCCTCCAGTATTCCTTCATCATATCTCTATGTTTCCTCTTCATTTCCTCGGACCATTTTGAACCGGTTTTCTTTCCCTTCCTCCCTTAGAATCCGTCCATTTTTAGCACTTTTTGCCTAAAAATATTTCTCTGTACAATGTACACTCTACGATGTACAGTGTGCCAGCACACAGTATTTTAACCTGTGTTTCTTTTAGAAAGAGATACAGTATCCCAAGGTGTGAAGCCCTAATTAGGCGAACTGTGTGTCGCTAGTTGTGGTCAAGTGCGCGTCACTCCGTGCTAAGCCTTGCTTGTCGCGCCCCCAGTGGAGTGGACCGTACCGGGGATTAGCATGGATCTACCCACCAACAGTAACGTCTGGCTGAACATAAACGGCACTTTGCGGAGCGTGTTTCTCTTAGATGAGAGAAAACATAGAATTCAAACTCTAACAGTGGATTTTAAAGTTTTTACGTAGTGAATTCTAGATCTTCATTCCGGAACAAAACCAGCTCCCCGCGAGACCTGTACAAATGAACTTAAATTATTTATGTTCGACGATGTCGAAATGTAAATATTATATGTCAGAAAACTGTATCATAATGAGGTTCATTATACACTATTTTTCATTATGAAACAGTTTCTCCCACCAATCAGAGCTCAAGAAACAGTTGTGTGACCAATTAGGTGAGGATAGCATCGCACCTGAGCTGACTTCCAAAGCCTCCTATTTTAAATTTCACTGCGTGGCTCGTGTCATAGTGGGGAATTCGAGGAGGTCATGGTCAAATACAAGGTATTCTCTGCGTCCCATGCGCTCTGTTCAGTACATAAAACTGGCGAAATCTCGACAGTTATTTATGAATCTTTATGTTCGAACATAAAATAGTTATAATTATCCGCGAACATAAACAGTCGTATGCAACTCGCCTATAATGGCAAATTTTTTTTTTTTTTTTTTTTTTTTTAGCGTATGGCTTTTAGTGCCGGGAGTGTCCGAGGACATGTTCGGCTCGCCAGTTTTGTAGCTGCTTCGAGACGGACACCCAATGGGTGAGCTACAAGTACCGTTGGGGAGGGAAGTTGGAATGTAAGGACGAGGAGTTGGAAGGTAGCGGCTGTGGCCTATAGTTAGGGACCAACCCCGGCATTTGCCTGGAAGGAAGATGGGAAACCACAGAAGACCATCTTCAAGGTTGCCGGCGGGGGGATTCGAACCTCCTCGCCTCCCGGATGTGAGCGACTGCCAGCAGTCATGCCGTAACGACCACGGCTAACTCACCCGGCAATAATTAAGACACTCGTGTCTTAATTATTGCCATTATAGGCTCGTTGCATAATTTACTATTACAATATAATATTTTCGGAGTTATACGCAGGATTAAGTTTTGAGGCCATTTTTGCAGTGTTGCCTGTACAAACTATCAGTTGTAAATCTTCAGTCAGTCAACACAAGTTTGCCCAATATGATTGGGTGGGGGTACAATGTGTAAATACAGGGATATTCAGCTAAGAGGACCACCTAAAATATCTACGGAAATGTTTAAGATATCGCCATTTGGTTTTCAAATTCTTAAATCGTTTATTGCACATGTCGCCTTGAAATTTTGTACGGTGATAAAGGGCACTTCTAAAAGTTCACCTATGAGACTTTCAAAAACCTGTTAACTAAAAAACTAACATGGCGGCCAAGCGAAATTGAAACATTTAAATAGACTTTTCTCGCGATTTAACCATCCGAACGCAGTGAAACTTGGTACAGCCAATGTTTAAACTCGTTGCAATGTATTTACATCTAAATTAGTTCAATTGTTTACATAACCTCAAGATGGCGGCTGTGCGAAATTTGAAAAAAAAAAGTTTTCATTTCGTGTGTCATAATCATGCGATACCGGGTGAGTTAGCCGTGCTCGTTACGGCATGACTGCTGGCAGCCGCTCACATCCGGGAGGCGAGGAGGTTCGAATCCCCCCACCGGCAACCTTGAAGATGGTCTTCTGTGGTTTCCCATCTTCCTTCCAGGCAAATGCCGGGGTTGGTCCCTAACTATAGGCCACAGCCACTACCTTCCAACTCGTCGTCCTTACATCCAAACTTTCCTCCCCAACGGTACTTGTAGCTCACCCATTGGGTGCCCGTCTCGAAGCAGCTACAAAACTGGCGAGCCGAACATGTCCTCGGACACTCCCGGCACTAAAAGCCATACGCCAATAATAAAAATAAAGAAATAAAAAAATCATGCGATCGAAGTTAACGTTCGAATAATGAACCAACGCAATAATCGTCATCTAATAGTAGGCTACTTGACTCTATGGCCTACATAACATAAGAATCCAATATGGCGACCATCCGAAATATTGAGACGGTTGTCAATATCTACGAATCTATTGCAACAAGCATACTGACCTTTTGTAAGTTGATAGAGGCAATTAAAGTAGCCTAAGTACCTGTAGGATATACGTATGTAAATAAGCCGTATAGTTCTTCACGGAACTACTTGTTATTTATTATTGTCAGTTCGCTTGCAGTAATCTATAATATAATGTCTTCTTCTTCTTCTTCTTCTTCTTCTTCTGGTACCTATCCATTAATGGATGTTATCGACCACATGATGTATCTTTTGCTTATGAACTGCGATGTGGAATAATTTATCGATGCTGGGTTATGGTTGGTTGGTTCTTAAGTTCTTAAGTTTAGGCGTTAGGGGCTGCGACAACTGCCCCGTGTACTTTAGGTGTGTGTAGATTCTGTCTGATAACCGGTGTTAATTGCGATGGCTGTATGAGTGTGTGTTATCTGTATTTTTTTTTATTTAAATACTACAACTTAGAATTTTTCAAATAGTTCCTACTTTTGCCGTCAAGCACCACCGTCAACGACTACTAGGCCAAGTTCAGAACTTAGCTACTAGACGCCACCGCAGTCGGCTCTTGGCAACGAACGTAGAAACCTAAGAGCGTTGTTTACATTCTTAACCTATCCAATTTAGCTTTTCACAGGTGCAATTAGTGGAAGGTTCTTTAACATGCCATAAATCTATGACATGAGACCGCCGGCTTTACTTCCCCTCCGAAGGAAGGCATAGCCTATGTTATCAACCCAGGAAATCCTTCTTCGATAATAGAACTCAAATTATTTAAATGCTGGAATTCTAGTATTTCCCGTCAGTGTTCAAATAATAGACTACCGCTTGACATCCAATATACCACGGTAATGCAAAAGCACGACAACAATATCGTCCCACAAAATGCCTTGTTTTTCTGTTCAACAAAGAAAAAAACATAGGGTGTTACTCAACTTACGTTGTTCTTTGTTGATTATTTAGGGGATTTGTGGCATCGTGGTCATGTTGTCCCATGTACTTGGGTGTGTGTAGATTTTGTCTGGTAACCTGTGTCACTGTGATTACTACTGTGTGTAATAGTAATTTAGGTAGGATTTAGGTAGGATGTGGCCGAGGTCTTGAGTTAGGTACCATCCCGGCATTTGCCTGAAGTAGAAGTGGGAAACAACGGAAAGCCACTTCTAGGATGGTTGAGGTAGAACTCAAACCCATCTCTTCTCAGTTTGGCCTCACGAGGGTGAGAGTACTCCGTTTCAGCCCTCAAACCAAAATTAAATTTCTTGGCAGATTGTAGTGATTACATTATTTAAATGACTCATGGTGGTTCTGTACTGATATGCAAGAATAGTTCTTAATAACTATTGTACACCCGCCTGAATCAGTGCTATAAAGAAAATTAATTATTTAACTTGTTTTTAGTACATGTTTCGAGGATTAATTACATTTTATCCCCTTCATCAGCTAAACACATATTGAAAGAACAAAATAAAACCTAGCACAGTAATAAGATACGTTATTAAACCTAATATGGTGCACCATGTAATTTAGGTCATAAGATCAGAATAAAATGAAATGAAATAGACGGTGAAGGTGATCAGCTTGCAGGTGCTTATGACAAATAGTAGTTCCGTTAGCTGATGAAGGGGAGAAAATGTAATTAATCCTCGAAACATGTACTAAAAACAAGTTAAATAATTAACTTTCTTTATGTTCGACCCTCACTATTATGTGTCGGAAAACTGTATCATAATGATGTTCATTATAACACTGTTTTTCATTATGATACAGTTTCTCCAGCCAATCAGAGCTCGTTCATTGACCAATTACGTAACGATACCTTCGCGCATGCGCTCAACATGTCGGACATAAACACAACATCGAACTATAATAAATTACCGACATGGAATACGCACCGTCCATATGTTCACGTAAATAAACTGGCGAATATGAGACAAGAAATAGCACTGTACCTTAATATCACCAACACTAATATCTACACAGCGCATTGCCTTCAAACGACTCCGGTGACAATATTACTGAGGGACGGCAGATGTAAACATATGGCCTGCATATGGCATTGCAAGCACACAGAGCGCATGCGTCGGTCGTTCAGAGATTTTGAAAGACAGAGATATACCCAGCGCTCGCTCTTCGATCACAAAATTCAAGTGGCTGACTCTCAACAGATATTTATGAATATTTATGTTAAAACATATAATAAAGTTATAATTCGTCGAACATAAACAGTCGTATGCAACTCGCCTATAATGGTAATTAAGACACTCGTAGGGAAATTATAAAACTCGCATACGCTCGTTTTATAAAAATACTCGTGTCTTAATTATAGCCATTATAGGCTCGTTGCATAATGTACTATTATAGTATTGATTCAGGCGGGTGTACAATTCTTATTGAGAACTGTGGTAGTGATAGAAGTCATTTTTCAGTGTTGCCTAGTTCTATTAAAGAATGCTTTTCAGTTGGTCAACACAAGTTGTGCCCAATTACATTAGGCGAGTAACAAGTATTTACATACCCTAACCTGAAATAAACGAGATATTATTACAAACTAACACGCATTTGTGTACAAAATGGGGTAATAATAATAATAATAATAATAATATCGTATGGCCTCGGGTGCCTGGTGCAAGCTTTGCTATTTTACACCCAGAGGGTAGCTTGCATGTCGAATTTCGTAGTTCCTTGACTATGAAAGTCAAGGAGGTTAGATGTTGGATATCTAATCTCCTTGAACACAATAGCGCTTTCTAGTAGAGAAATGAGGAACTTTGTGCTGGCGGAAACTCCCGAGATTAATTTTGCCATTATGAACTCGGCCTACTAAATTCAAATGGGTTCTTTGACATGCCAACATCGTATGACATGCGTATCGTATTTTTGCCGCCTTTCAAAAATCACTTACCACGGTCAGGGGCGAACCTGCAATCTTGGGGTTAGTAGACCGACACGCTATCCACTCACCCACCGTGGCAAGCTACAAAATGGGGTAGGCCTAATTAATTAGCATAATTAATTTACTCCTTATTTATCATCATAATTATTTTTCGTTTTTCCAAAATTGTCTCATATGTACTGGTACCATATTGCGTGGTTAAGTGTAAGGGAGTGCCATGAGCCCTACCTTCGCCACTACTGAAGGCATTAAATAAATAAATAAATATACGATACTGGGTGAGTTAGCCGTGGTCGTTATGGCGTGGCTGCAGGCAGTCGCTCACATCTAGGAGGCGAGGAGGTTCGAATCCCCCCACCGGCAGTCTTGAAGATGGTCTTTCGTGGTTTCCCAATCTTCCTTCCAGGCAAATTCCGAGGTTGGTCCCTAACTACAGGCCACAGACACTACCCTCCAATTCCTCGTCCTTACATTCACACTTTCCTCCCCAGACAACACTCCACATGCGACGGTACTTGTAGCTCACCCCATGGGTGTCCGCATAGAAGCAGCTACAAACTATGGTGAGCCGAACATGTCCTCTGACACTCCCGGAACTAAAAGTCATACGCTAAATAAGAAAAGAAAAAGAGTTTACGATGTTTATCTATTACACTTAATCACAATTATATATACGATATTTAGATTACATAAGTTTGTGAATACTTGGCTGAGCCCGGAACCGAACCCGAACCTCCGCGGTGACAGCCAAGAATGCTAGCCACTACGCAACGAAGCGGCTAGCGAAACTTATGACTCACACAGAGCACTAGAAACACATTTTACTCCGTTACTACATTTAATGTTAGTTTGAGGAGATAATTCCTACCTCGCCTTGCATATGGAACGGCTTGCAACCAGTGTTCGGATGAGCAATTAAAACCAGTTTAAACGAGTAATTGTAAAGTTGGTTAATTAGTGCAGACACAGGTTGTGACGTCATGAGACACTTTGCACCTCAATGTAATGAGGAACATAATCGTCTTGTAATTGCTGCTAAATGACGCCGCATCCAGCAGCTTGACGCAGTGTAATGCGCTTTAACGTTCCTAAAACAAAGGAAAGTCCCTGGTCTTAGAGTTGAGGTGAGACTAACGAAGTATTGTAAAGACAGAGACCACATTCCCATTCTGGTATCGTCAACTGTGTGTTTTAATTTCTTGGCCAAAAGGAGTGCATTTAATTTATAAGGTTCTTGTTTCTAATTGGGTTGTAATCCTTTATTTGTTTAATTATGTAAAGGGGGTTAGTCGATTGTTTTATAACTTCTCGCGTACAGCAAATGTACTGCGTCGTTTCATCTTCAGCTCAAGTTGCTGCCTTGAATAGATGTAAGCATTAGCTTGCCATTTGTCTCTCTGATGAGGCCTTGATATTAATGCTAGAGACCTGAGGGGTTAAAGGAGTAAGCAAGGCATTGAAAATCATGCCAAGTCTGTAATATCCCTGTTCACCACATTTTGATATCCCTTACTGCATTATTTTTAAAATCAGGAATACAAAACCATTTAAAAACACAAGCACGTGCATCCACCTGTACAACAACAGACTGAAACTAGAATATGCTAGCGTTATATGAAGTCCTAGATGCAAGACATAAACCTCAATGATTGAAATTCCTAAAATATCTACATTTTAAAAGAACAGCCAACTTTTCTCACTTCATACCATATCAGGAACGGTTAATAAATTTTGCTGTTGGCAGTTTAAAAATACGAAGAGAAATATGAAATTCCTTTTCAAAATTATAAACAATTCAATTGATGATTCCGAATTACTTTCTCTCTTAAATTTCCATGTACCACGCATCAATTCAAGGAACAATATCACATTTGAAATTAAAAGAACCAGGACACCTGACCTAATAACTTCACCGCTGAACATACTGTGTAATATCTTCAACAATGTTGTTCGAATAAATTATGGTTCAAACTTTGCAAGTATAAGAAATACTGTTTAATCTTTATGCCACTGTAATTGGGATGAAAATCATGTTGTGCGCAAATAAATAAATCATTTGTTGACTAATTACTATATATGAATTGCAGCCAATGGCCATAGCAGGGTATTTTAATTGAACTCCCGTAGGCTACCAGAAAGTTCAATTTCTAGTAGTTTCAACTTTGGCTACCAGATGCCACTGTCACCGACACCTAGCGGTGAATGTTGGAACTTGATAGAGCGTTTCTATCCAAATATAACCTAAAAATTTGACTTTACACTGCCAATTGTAGTGGTAGGTTCTTTTACATGGCATAAATCTATGACATGGGCCCACCGGCTTTATTGACTAATTGTTACCCTCATTCAGAGGCGCCAGTTTGTTAACATTATTGGGGGCCTCTCCCATGAAGATAAATTCCTACCTCTAGGAGACCACGTATAATATCTGGCAGCATTGGAAGTTGATGTTTGAGTGAAACTTAGCCCGTTTGATGTCAAGGTATTGTGCCCGGAGGGCCAAAAATGCCAAGCCATGTTTAGTGAAATATTTTTTTTTAATATGTTGATATATTTTCCGTAGTATATTAAACGTATTAGATGAAAAACAATTCATTCATACTTTGATTCATTCTTTTCATTTAAATTGTATATTAATCAAAGTCGTTGGCAGCAGTAAACTTCATTCTCACACCTTGTTTATTCCTTCTTCGTTGAAAGAACCAGCCATATTTATCACCAAGTATCTTAATTTGACCCAAGCAAAAACGTAAAAAAAAAACGAATTCAAAATATAACACACACGGGAAGCCATCAGCTGACTGCAGCATGTTCAAAGAATACTCATTATGTATCCAGGTATTCACAGAACTTAAACACATCGATATATCCGAGGAGATAATAAATCTCACTTTGTCTTGGTTACAATAGTGATACCAGTGCGTGGCTTGAAATAATAATAGTAATAATAATAATAATAATAATAATAAAGAATTAAATGTTGAACCTGGAAAAATCAGTCAGGCAAAAATAAAACGTTTAAGTAACTTACCTAGGGGAGTGGATCGAGCCCAACATATCAGAGAAGGAAGCCTTTACATCAAGAATGAACAAGATGGAAGTGGCCTACCAACTAACGAAAGGAGTGTACAACAATCGAACAGTGTCCCGCAATGCCAAACTAAGACACTATCGTTCAGTTGTCCGACCTGAGGCGCTGTACGAAGCAGAATGCCTGTCAATGAATAGGAAGGGTCTGGTTGAGAATTTGGAAGCCAAGGAAAGGAAGATCCTGAGGTAGATCTAAGGGCCGTTGAGAGACAATGGTGAATACAGGAGACGGAATAACAATGAGCTGTACCATCATGTAGAAAGGATATCTCAAGTAATTCGGAAAAGAAGAATATCTTTCTATGGCCACTTAACTCATATGAAACAAGAGAGAATCGCCAATCGGATATTTACCTATTTTCTTAACAAGAAAACCAAGGGCCCCTGGTTTTGTGAGGTAGACAAGGATTTGCAAGAAGTAGGGATCACCCACGCAGACATTATGGAACGTGATCTTTTGAAGGAAAAGCTTGGAGCACACCACCAATTCCAAGAAAATGCGAAATTAAAAACCGGCAAGAAGTGGTCTGATGAAAGAAAGGAGTTTCACAGGCAGCGAATGCGTGAACACTGGGCTACAATCAAGGCCCAAAGACGGATGCAGTTGAAATGACGTGGTCCATAGCTGGCCTAAACGAAGAAAGAAGAATAATTTTATGGTATTTTAGCCATATATCGGTCCTCTGGAACTATAAGGGTTAAAAATTACCCATTTTTAGCCTATTTTCAATTTTGAAAAAATAGGCTTATGAGATCACCTTTTGTCCGTGTGTGTGTGCGTGTGTGTGTGTGTGTGTGTGAGGTGTGTGTGTGTCCCCCCTAATAACTTTTGATCGGCTGGAACGATTTCAATGAAACTCGGTAAGTTCATAGCACTAATCCGGGCGACCCCGACCGTGCCCTTCAAATATTGTTACGTCTCACCAATCCAACATGGCGGCTGTGCGAAATATTTCACCAGCATTCAATATCTCAGAAACTATCCCCGATATCACCCTGGAATAAAGGGAACTAATAGAAGTTCGCCTATGTGACTTTTGAAAAACTGGTAACTACAAAAGCAACATGGCGGCCATGCGAATTTGCGACTTTTAAATAGACGTTTCTCGCGATTTAACCAACCAAACGCAATAAAACTTGGTACAGTATATGTTTATACACATTGTAATGCACCGACATCTAACTTTATACAATTGTTTACATAACCACAAGATGGCGGATGTGTGAAATATTTCACCGGCATTCTATATCTCTGAAACTATTTGTGGTATCACCCTGAAATTTTGTACGGAGATAAAGGGCACTAAGGGAAGTTCATCAATAAGACTTTCTAAAGCCGGTTAACTACAAAACGAACATGGCGGCCAAGCGAATTTGAAAATTTTAAATAGACCTTTCTCGCGATTTAATGTTCCAAACGCAATGAAATCTGGTACATTAAATGTTTATACACATTGTAATGCACTGGTATCTAAATTAGTTCAATTGTTTACATAGCCTCAAGATGGCGGCTGTGCGAATTTTAAAATTAAGTTTTATTTCTTGTGTCGTAGTCATGCGATCGAAGTGAAAGTTTGAATAATGAACCTACGCAATAATTTTCCTGTAATGGTACATGACTCTATGGCCTATACATTTAACAATCCAACATGGCGACCATCCGAAATATTTAGACGGCTCTGAATATCTACGAATCTATTATAGCAATCAAACTGAATATTTTAATGTTCATAGGGGCTATGAACTTAAGTTCGCCTATAGGACTTTAAATAACCTGGTGATCACAAATCCAACATGGCGGCGACGCGAATTATAAATATTCACACGGACGTTTCTCGCAATTTAATCATCCGAGTGCAGTGATACTTGGTACAGTAAATCCTTATACAAATGTTAATCCACTGGCATCTAATTTATTTCAATTGTTTCCATAACCACAAGATGGCAGCTGAGCAAAATTTTAAAATCTCCTTGTTACTTCTTGTGTCCTAATCATGCCATTGAAGTTTGAATGCTACACGTACACAATAATCTTTATGTAACGGTACATAACACTGAGACCTACATATATAAAATCCAACATGGCGACCATCCGAAATATTTAGTCGGTTCTCAATATCTACGAATCTATTACAGCAATCAAACTGAAATTTTGTATGTTGATAGTGGCAATTAACATAAGTAGGATATATGAAAATAGGCTGTATAGTTCTTCACGGAACTACTTGTTCTTATTGCTAAATATGTATGGAAATGAAATTAATCATATTTCATAACTTAGGGTCCGCACGGTGCCCGTCTTTCCAATGTCACGCTGGCCAGTCTCTACTGCTCACCACGACCGCGATGGAGCGCTGCAACAAGTCTGGATAACGACGGTTCGATTCCCAGCGCTGACAGCAGTTATCCTCAGTGTAGCTTTTCCCGTCGGCGGTCCCATGTCATAGATTTATGATAAAGAACCTTCTACTAATTATACCTTGCTTACAAGGGATGTCCAACACGCAGGCGAAACCAATTTTGTTCAAAATTTTTTAAATTACTCTTAATTTCAAATGTACCGTATATATGCAATAAATTCAATAAACCCACAAAATATGCATTTGTATATGCGCATATGCATTTAAAAAAGTCCTATCCCTATTTTATATAACATTTTAAATCGAATGTGGAGTTCTGAAGGAATGTAACCTACTACTCGACCTAATAGTCCCAAAGCTATATTATTGATACAATTGGTCGAGAATGCTTATTATTATTGGTATTATGCCCATTGGCAGGTTCGTGACTCCGAAGAGGCTACCCTGAGCCGGAGTTTACGTGCGGTAGGGTGGCCAGGGCCTTTCCGCTCCTCCTTACTCTCTCCCCGCCAACAGCATAATGTCCCACTGAACTGAATTCCATCCAATGTCCAACCACCCCCAATGCTGCTTTAACTACGGACTTCTCATGGTACCCGGTGTTTCAACATGTCAAGAAATTGTACGCAACATTATTATTATTATTATTATCATTATTATTATTATTATTATTATAGCTACAGATGCCATAACAATACAGGTAGTAATACAGATTACTTATACACCCACTCACCAAAGTAGGATGACTGTAGTAGCGTGTGTAATATAATAATGAGGGTTGTGGATAGGGGTATGTTGCCTCGACACTTGAAATATGGCACTATCCCGGCATTTGCCTAGAAGGAGTGTGGAAAAACCTCGGGAAAAACTGCACGTTGGTTGGTTCCTCAGTTTATGGGCGGTCATGTAGTCCCGTGTACTTTGGGTGTGTGTAGAATCTATCTGATAACCGGTATTAATTGTGATGACTGTATTAGTGTGTGTTATCTGTTTTTAATTCAAGTAAGGACTGAAAACATTCGATTTTCAAGTAGTTCCAACTTTTGCTACCAAACGCCACCATCAACGACCAACTAGTTCTGAACTTTGTTACTAGATGCCACCGCAGTGACGAACGTTGGTACCTAAAAGCGTTAGTCACATATAACCTTTAATTTAGCTTCACACAGGTGTAATTAGTGGAAGGTTCTTTATCATGCCATACATCTATGACATGGGACCGTCGGCGGGAAAAGCTACACTGAGGATAACTGCTGTCAGCGCTGGGAATCGAACCGTCGTTATCCAGACTTGTTGCAGCGCTCCATCGCGGTCGTGGTGAGCAGTAGAGACTGGCCAGCGTGACATTGGAATGACGGGCACCGTCGTGTCTGGTGAATGACACCCACTAAGCACCCACACCGGGTCATAGGTCGTCATGGTGCAGCTGTCTGTCTGTATGTCACTGTTCTTAATGGAGATCTTTAAGACCCACGCGTGGTCCGCGGTGCCCTGTCTGCTTCACAAATCATTGACGTGTCTCGAGCATGGACATTGTGGCCGACAATTATAGGAAAGCCACTCGAAGCATGGATTTCTGCCTGGGTTTCATTTTCTGGAGAATTTCAACCCTAATCCGTCTGCAAACGTTTCAGCTAACTTTGAGAAAAAAAATGGCTCGACAGCCAATCGAGGGCTTTGGCCTGTCAATCGACCACTACTCAATCATTTGACGGGGTGAGGCATGGTCAACAAGACGTGTCACCTCAGCTTTAAACCTTGGTTTCTAGACCAGGGTCGCATCCTCAAGAGACTGTACCCCGTTTCAATCCTAACATTCGTTCTAAAATAACTGGCGGACACGGGAATCGAACCCGGAGTCCCATAAGCAAGGGATATGTACTGTATGCCACATACACACCACAGAGCCGATGTGCGATGTAAGCACCTTTCTATAATTATTACTTTCGGAAGTGTGATTTGGTATCAAACCTAGCATTTTCATGCCGCCAATTCTAGGGACGAATTACTAGTACCTGTAGCTTTGGAGGTATAAACGGTGTAACCTCTCAGCCACTTGAGGTACGCTCATACGCGGTAACATGTGTCATTATTCACATGCATGCAAAAATTCATCATTATGATAGGTAATTTAAATCGCCACCTTCTGTAATCTCAGGATACTCCAGGTCCAAAGGTCCTGGGTTCAATTTCCGGCTGTCAAGAAATTTTCAAAACACTCGAGAGAAACCTTTTCAAACTTTTCTCCAGAGTGTTTTAAAAATTATATTCAATTAGGCCATTCAACTTTCCATGTATTTCGGGGGTCGAGCGGAGCTGAGTTTGTTCCATAGCTGTCTTGTTGGCTGGTTTCCGTGATTTTAACCTGGATGTAGAAAGTTGATTGACGTCTTGGTGGATTGAGCGAATTTCACTATCCATTATTCTGCACCTCCGGCGGGAACGAGCTTGCTGTCTCCTGATGTGAGGAGGAACAACAACACACAGTAGGCTACAAGTAGCCACTCTGAGGGAGTGCAACGGCTTTTTAATTTTGCTGCCGTTTTTGCAATATGCTGTCTGAAAGGTGCCGGCACGTCCTTAAAAGACCGGGTGCGCTCAGTATGAATGGCTAATAGTCTACGCGTGGCGGGGAATGTTCCACGGTATTTAATAGTTGAAGACCTTCCTGAATCCAATAACATACATCTTATCTAGATTTGGCAACACGTCACAATTACACATGCATTGACTACAGACAACACATAGGAACACAGAGCGGGGGAGGGGGAGGGAAAACCAGCTCAAGTGAGACAACATCAATTCAGTCGACCGTCACCGCTCTAAGAGGGAAGTTGATACTACTCGCAGTTACAGAACGAAAGACATCCAGCCTGATAAGTAATAGCTTGCACTATACAGTACAACCATAGTTGACTTTCACAACCATATAGTCACTCCAAACAGACAAATTCCGGATTTCTATCACCATTTTAGCATTCCACCCAACATCATATATACTACAACTAGCATACACTGACAAGTTGCATTACCAATACTGCAACTAAATAATTGTACATATTTATATATTTTCACCTGTATTTTCAAACATAGATTTTACAGCCTAAGTGTAATGGATCTGATGATGATCGCTTGACGATCGAAACTGGTCATCCTAGTGTATTTATTAATCTCATGTAATCTTTTTCAGGATTAGGGTATAACCCAGCTCTTTTGGGTACATTCGTGTTGACCGACTGAAAAGCACCAAACTTTTGTTTGTAATAGGAATTATGAATCACCCTGTCTAGCTCTTAACTTTTTTTTAAACTTGAAGCAAATTAAATGCAAGTTTGTCAACAATTAGTAAAGTTTAAGAAAGATATATGGCTAGTGCCCTTGACCCAGTATGTGCAGCATCTCTGGCCCGGGGCGTTAGTTCACCCCCACTTCACCTCAACACATCGCCCTTGTCGTGCGGGGGTGGCGCAAGCGTGCTCCCATTGATCTGCTCCTGACCTGGGACATAACCCTGTGTGACCCAGTGCGTGTGCTGCAAGGTCACTCCGATAACCTCGCGACCTCCACAGACACTCAATGAGGCCAGGACGACCTTCATCCGGGCTGAACAATTACCTTATCAGCACATGGCATTACACATCGCCCTGTTTGTTACCGACTATGACCTGACACTTGACTGAACCTTCACAAAGGTTATAATAATAATAATAATAATAATAATATCGTATGGCCTCAGATGCCGGGTGCAAGCTTTGTTATTTGACACCCAAATGGTAGCTTGCATGCCGGATTTCGTTGTTCCTTGTAGCACTATGAAAGTCAAGGGCGTTAGATATCTAAGCTCCTTGAACACTATAGCGCTTTCTAGTAGAGAAATGAGGAACTTTGTGTTGGCGGAAACTCCCGGGATTAATTTTGCCATTTTGAACACGGCCTACTGAATTCAAATGGGTTTTTTGACATGCCAACATCGTATGACATGGTGTCTTGATTTTTGCCAGCTTTCAAAAAAAAAATCACTTACCATGGCCAGGAGCGAACCTGCAAGCTTGGGGTTAGTAGACCGACACAAAGGTGATGCGATGATAATGGTTCCTTATTATTATTATTATTATTATTATTATTATTATTATTATTATCATTAAAATAGAAAGATTGTAGTTTTACGTAACCGTTAATCTCGAGATCATGAGCCACGGGACCTCATTTCTACGTGGAATCCAAACCACAGGACATGGAATTTCACTTTTAAAATCTCACATGCATTAACCGGGAATCGATCCCGGTCCGCCGTGGTGAGAGGCCAACAGCTTGACCGCTGTGCCACCACGCCCCCTTGTATTATTAATTTACAACGTTATGCCGAACGAAGGAGCTCGATTGAACCTATTTATTATTATGAATAGCTTGCCACGGTGGGTGAGTGGATAGCGTGTCGGTCTACTAACCCCAAGATTGCAGGTTCACTCCTGGCCGTAGTAAGTAATTTTTGAAAGCTGGCAAAAATACGACACCATGTCATACGATGTTGGCATGTCAAAGAACCCATTTGAATTCAGTAGGCCGTGTTCATAATGGCAAAGTTAATCTCGGGAGTTTCCGCCAACACAAAGTTCCTCATCTCTCTACTAGAAAGCGCTATAGTGTTCAAGGAGCTTAGATATCTAACCTCCTTGACTTTCATAGTGATTCAAGGAACAACGAAATTCGACATGCAAGCTTGTACCCGACACCCGAGTTCATACGATATTAAAATTAAAAAAATATTATGAATTGCAGCCAATGGCCATAGCTGGGTATTTTTGATTGAACGCCCGAGGGCTCCAAACAAGTTCAATTTCAAGTAGTTCCAATTTTGCCTACCAGATGCTACTGTCACTAACCCCTAGCGGCAAACGTTGGAACTTTATAGAGCGTTTCTAACTAGCCAAATATAACCTACAAATTTTGCTTCACACTACCAATTGCAGTGGTAGGTTCTATACATCTATGGCATGGACCCGGTGGCTTTACTTCCCCTCTTAAAATCCGACGATTTCGACCAGGTTTGAACCCGCGATCTCGGGCATATCAGTTCAGCATGCTACCTATTTAACAGATGAATTTGCATTCTTCTCTGGCCAAAAACCTCTTAATTCTCTCGATTCCCGTTCAATACATGTGTGAGATTTTCGAAGTGGAATGCCATGTCCTGAGGTTCGGATTCCATGTAAAAAGGAGGTCCCGTGGCTCAAGATCGCGAGATTAACGGTCACATCAAACTACAAGCTTACTTATATTAGCCTACTTTCGATTTTTGCAAAAAATGAAAGTAGACTTATGAGATCAACACAGGGCGAAAAAAGTGTGTCTGTCTGTGTGTGTATGTGTGTGTGTGAGTCTGTGTGTGTGTGTGTCTGTGTGTCTGTGTGTGTGTGAGTGTGTGTACTCTGAATATCTGTCCCCCCCTATCAATTCGAACACGGTGAATGCGAATTGAACGAAATTTGGTACAAAGGTAGCACTAGCAAAGGACACCTCAGTGTCATGTTTTATATCGCCGCCATCTTGACGGAAACGTAATGGCGGCCACACAAATGTTCAAAGCTTAAATCAAATTACGACTAACCTAATCATCCGATCTCTACCAAATTCTGCAACAACATACCTTTAAGGGGGGAGCATCCTTTGACCACTCTAATAAGTCATCAGCGTAATAGTTTGCGGATGGCGGCCATCTTTGTGTGAAAATCAATTCCCCCTATTAATTCAAACACGGTGAAACCAAATGGAACGAAATTTGGTACAGAGGTAGCACTAGCAAAGGGCACCTCAGTGTCATGTTTTATATCGCCGCCATCTTGACAGAAACGTAATGGCGGCCACACGAATGTTCAAAGCTTAAATCAAATTACGATTAACCTAATCATCCGATCTCTACCAAATTTTGCAACTACATACCTTTATGGAGGGAGCATCCTTTGACCAAATAACTAGGTCATTAGCCTAATAGTTTGCGGATGGCGGCCATCTTTGTGTGAAAATCAATTCCCCCTATTAATTCAAACACGGTGAAACCAAATGGAACGAAATTTGGTACAGAGGTAGCACTAGCAAAGGGCACCTCAGTGTCATGTTTTATATCGCCGCCATCTTGACAGAAACGTAATGGCGGCCACACGAATGTTCAAAGCTTAAATCAAATTACGATTAACCTAATCATCCGATCTCTACCAAATTTTGCAACTACATACCTTTATGGAAGGAGCATCCTTTGACCAAATAACTAGGTCATTAGCCTAATAGTTTGCGGATGGCGGCCATCTTTGTGTGAAAATCAATTCCCCCTATTAATTCAAACACGGTGAAACCAAATGGAACGAAATTTGGTACAGAGGTAGCACTAGCAAAGGGCACCTCAGTGTCATGTTTTATATCGCCGCCATCTTGACAGAAACGTAATGGCGGCCACACGAATGTTCAAAGCTTAAATCAAATTACGATTAACCTAATCATCCGATCTCTACCAAAACTTTGCAACTACATACCTTTATGGAGGGAGCATCCTTTGACCAATCTAATAGGTTATTAGCCTAATAGTTTGCGGGTGGCGGCCATCTTTATGTCAAAATTGATTCCCCCTATTAATTCGTACACGGTGGAACCGAATGGAACGAAATTTGGTACAGAGGTAGCACTTGCATAGGGCACCTCAGTGTCATGTTTTATATCGCCACCATCTTGACTGAAACGTAATGGCGGCCACACAAATGTTCAAAGCTTAAATCAAATTATGATTAACCTAATCATCCGATCTCTACCAAATTCTGCAACTACATACCTTTATGGAGGGAGCATCCTTTGACCAATCTAATAGGTCATTCACCTAATAGTTTGCGGATGGCGGCCATCTTTGTGTCAAAATCGATTCTCCCTATTAATTCAAACACGGTGAAACCGAATGGAACGAAATTTGGTACAGAGATAGCACTAGCAAAGGGCATCTCAGTGTCATGATTTATATCGCCGCCATATTGACAGAAACGTAATGGCGGCCACACAAATGTTCAAAGGTTAAATCAAATTACGATTAGCCTAATCATCCGATCTCTAGCAAATTTAGCAACAACATACCTTTATGGAGGGAGCATCCTTTGACCAAACTAATAGGTCATCAGCCTAATATTTTGCGGATGGCGGCCATCTTTGTGTGAAAATCGATTCCCCTTATCAATTCGAACACGTTGAAACCGAATGGAACGAAATTTGGTACAGAGGTAGCACTAGCAAAGGGCACCTCATATTCATGTTTAATATCCCTATAGCACGTTGTATTTCAACAAGCTACTACAACCAACATTCAATCATACTCCTTGAAAAGGACAAAGAGTTATAACAATACCCATGCATTTAGGAGAAAGTAGGCTATGTGTTCTTTACTGAACATCTTGTTTTTTTCTCACTATGCTTATCTTTCTTTCTTCTAACTATGCAGCGGTGGCTCTCATCCGGGGGTTTGAAGCAAAGTGATGTTTGTTCACCAACGATCTATTACCCAGTTATTCTTGACGTTTAATGAGGAGGCATGATTAAATATCATTTTAGTTAGTTATCATTGTCCATTCTTTGAATATGTCCATACAATTTTAATCGTCTTTTTCTAAAAGTGTATTCTTCTTCTTCGTTTCGGCCAACTATGGACCACGTTACTTCGACTGTTTCCGTCTTAGAGCTTTAATATTTTCCCAGCAGTCCCTCATCCGTTTCCTGTGCGCCTCCTTTCTGTCAGCCGTCCACTTCTTGCCGGTTCTCAGTTTTGGCTTTTCTTGGAATCGCTGGTGTGCTCTAAGTTTTTTCTGGAGAGGAAGACATTCTTGAATATCATCAAACGAAATCCCTACTTCTATATGATCTTTATCGAGCTCAGAGAACCATGACCCCTTGGTTTTCTTGTCTACAAAGTAGGAAGATGAGCGGCTTCGGTGGCGTTGTTGGTAGCATGCTGAGCTTCTATGCCCAAGATAGCGGGTTCAAACCCGGCCGAAGCCGTCGGATTTTTTTAGGAGCGTTAAAAATCCCTCAGTATGCCTTCCTTCGGAGGGGAAGTAAAGCCGGCGGTCCCGTTGACATAGATTTATGGCATGTTAAAGAACCTTTCACTATCTACACCTGTGTGAAGCTAAATTGTATAGGTTAAGAATGTAAACAACGCTCTTAGGTCCCTACGTTTGTTGCCAAGAGCCGACTGCGGTGGCGTCTAGTAGCTAAGTTCTGAACTAGGCCTAGTATTCGTTGACGGGGGCGTTTGGCGGCAAAAGTAGGAACTATTTGGTAAATTCAAAGTTGCAGTCCTTCCTTGAATTAAAAAACAGATAGGCCTACACACACTAATACAGCCATCACTATTAACACCGGTTAGCAGACAGATTCTACACACATCCAAAGTGCACGGGGCTACATGACCGCGTTGTCGCAGCCCCTAAACTAAGGAACCAACCAACAGAAAGTAGGAAGATATGCGGTTGGTCAGTCTCTGCGAGTTCATGCGTGTTATGTGGCCATAGAAACTAGAGCTGGTGATAATCGATTTTCAATTAATCGATTAATAATCGATTAATAGATTAATTTGAAATTAATCGGAAACGATTAATCGATTAATCGAAGCTCCTTAAAACCAATTAATCGATTAACTGATTAACCTAATAATCGATTAATCGAATAATCGATTAACCGAGAAATCGATTAACGGATAGTAGACACGAGATAAGAAAATACGTTTTGAAAATGGTTTAAATGAGAAGTCATCGCTTAAGTTGAGTTACGCTTATTTTCGGAATGATGTATTGAAATCTATAAAAGTTAAATTTTGCGTAAAGATACGTGTCCTTCCTTGTTTATGTTAACAATAACCAAATAAGAGTCAGTGACCGTGGAAGGACAAACATCAATCATATTAGGAAGGGTTTCAGGAAAAGAAAACGAGGAGTTTTCAGCAATGCTTTTGAATCGTGTTCAATTTTTGTTGGAAAGGCTGTTTACAATTTAGGACAGGAACATTTTTGTTTTATTCTGGTTTAGCCTAATTTCCACAAAGACCTGTAGGTTGTAACTCTTCAGGCGGTCAACTTGAATTTGCCCAAAGACTGGGCGGAGTCCAATTTATAAACTATATGAATTATAAGTAAATAACACTCCTAGGAAGATTACATGTGTTAGTTATGATCGCTATTACAATCACTATCACTATTACGTCGCCACACTCGAATGCTCCGAGTGGGTAAGAGATTTCACGAGCCCTTCATCCAGCAAAGTCTCCAACAGCAATGAGGTTCAGTCATGTTTTGGGGTGGAATCATGTTCGGTTGACGTACGCCTCTAATTCCTATCCACGGTAACATGACTGGTCTGGTGTATACAGACAACATCGTTACAGGATTTGCTACCACAATGGGTGAGGCCTTTACACTAGTGGACTATAATGCTCGTGCCCATCGAGCTAGGGTGGTCAATCAGTTCCTTCAGATGCATGTCATACAGAGAATGGAATGGCCTACCTATTCTGCGGACATGAACTGTAAAGAACATGCCTGGAAAGAGCCCAAGAGAGCAATTTCGCACCGTCCCAATCCTCCAACAAACAAAGAGCAACTGATTGAAGCTGCTTTCCATGAGTGGGGGAATCTGCCCCAAACCACGTTGTATTCGTTGGTGCTCAGTATGCCTCGTCATCTGCAAGCATGGATTAGAGCTCGTGGTGGCCATACATGGTACTGATATGCCCCAACATGAATAAGATGGTTGTGTGCTCTGTCCCACATTATCACTTTTGTTATTCGTCGTGTGTTTCTGTCTCTTTTGAAAAGCAGATTGTGTGTGGTTTTTCTTAGTATGTACCCTATATTGTGTATAATATGATAACATTCACATAGCAAAATAAACAAGTTACTGAATCACAATATGCGAGGCCTTTTTTGAGCATTGTATACGTTTAGTTTGTTTAATAAGGGTTTGTGAATTATTTATGAGTATTATGATCGTGTATACAAATAAGAATAACACAATATAATAAATAAAATAAAATTAGAGCATGCAATTGAATTTTATTATGCATAAGTTTACATATCTCATCGGAGCCTTGGTCGTACAGTTGTTACGCTTTAGCCTGCCTACTCCCGCCGGGCTCATTGTGATCATAACTAATACGTGTAATTTTTCAAGGAGTTCATTTACTTATTACTCATATTTTATATACATTGCACCCCGCACAGTCAATGGACAAATTCATGTTGACCGACTGAAGAGTTACAAATGACAGTTCTTGTATAGGCAACACTGAAACAATGGCTTCAACAGTTCACAAACAAGATGCATTATTTAAAAATAAATGTGACAATATATTTCAATAGACGGTCTGTTTTGGTGCAAGTACTCATTTTCTGGGACGAGGCAGCTCCGCTTTGCAGTCACAATGTTTCCAGCGGGGAATATCAAGTATTTTGTCGCTAGTTTAGCGGGCCTTTGATATATTGTTTATTCATTTTCCACCTGTGAAAAAGGGTGAGTATGCAAGTCAGGCGGTGAATTCCCAAGATAGACGTCCAGTTCGTATTTTGCAATGATTGCAATATTTACGCTACATCTACAAGATTTCCTATTTTTACCGCGCTTTTTATAACTGCCCTACCATGAGATCATTGAGTTTTTATCGAACTTGCCTAAGTGTTGTCTTTAGACATACCTTCGTCCGTAAGACGTCACATTTGTATTTTTGGAGTCGAAATTTAATGTTTTTCGTACGGTCAAAGACTTTTTACATGATATTAATAAATACAATTAGATGACCAGTTTCGATCGTCACACTTTTTTAGTTGCAGTAGTAATTAATCTAGCACAAAGAGTAAAGATAAGTTATTTTTTGTTGAGATACTGATAGTTGTGATTGATCTTCAAGTTTGCTTGCTTAGTGCCATTATGTGATTGTTATTAAATGGTCAGGTTATTGTGTCAGCATAATCGTCCTCACGCTGTGCACAAAAACGGACCACACATCGCTCAAACTGCTAAGTGCACCATTTAATAACTATCAGTATCTCAACAAATAGGACATATCTTTAGTTTGGTAGTTTAATTGCTACTGCAAATAAATAAGTGTATATATTGTAATTATCATTCCATACTTCTCCATATACAGTAGATTTAATAGCTTACGTGTAAATGATCTGATGGTGATCACTTGACGATCGAAACTAGTCATCCAAGTGTATTTATTAACATCGTGTAGTATTTTTTCAGGATTAGCGAACAAATTTTGATTTCTAAGGCAAGCCTGAAAAAGGGCTTCCAACACGGTAATCCTTGGAGTGAAGTTAAATGAAACCTCAAAGCAGGCGTTCAGCAGTGGCTAGCATTCTTAGCTGTCACCACAGAGGTTTGGGTTCAATTCCCGTCTCTGCCAAGAAATTTAATTCTGGTGTGGGGGCTGGAACGTGTACACTCAGCCTCGTGAGGCAAAACTGATAGAAGAGGGTTTGATTCTTACCTCAGTCATCCTGGAAATGATTTTCCATGGTTTCTCATTTCTACTCCAGGCAAATGCCGGGAAGGTATCTAATTCAAGGCCACGGTCGGTTCCTACCCATATTCTACCTGAATTACAAATACACACACTGGTACAGACATCGCAGTGACACATGTTATCAGACATGTCTTAAACACACCCCAGTACGCGGGGATACGTGACCACGATGTTGCAAAGCCCCTAAAATAATTTAAAAAAACGTCATCCATCATGGGACTGCCCCGGCTAACCATGTCGAGTGATTGCATTAAGAAACCAAGTTGTGTCATAGTTGGTTGATTCTGTGAGAGCGTAGTTAAAAATGCGAAATACATTGATTAATCGGCAAAACAAATCAAAAACCGATTAATCGATTAATCGATTATTCGAATAACCGATTAGTCGATTTTTCTGAAAACCGATTAATCGTCTAATTGATTAATCGATTAATCGTTATTTACGATAATTAATAGATTATTCGGTTTCGATGGCATTGATGAACACTGATGGTTTATTGTAAACATCTCTGGTTAGCTGGTACGCAGTTTCCATCTGTTTGATCCTAGATGTAAAAGCTTCTTTCTCAGAGTTGTTTGGTTTTATCCAGTCGCCTAAATACTTAAAATTTTCTGCCCGCTTGATTATTCGTTGTTCGTTGGGCCTGCTTGATGTTAGTTATAAATTCCGTTTTCTCAAAGGAGATCTGGAGGTCTGCCTGTTATTATTACTATTCCGACCGGCCTTGTATGTGAGTGAGAGCTGGGTGGATTCAGGATATCTCATTGATATGCTGGGGGTAACTCATATGGGGATAGCACGAATGATTGCTGGGACAAATAAATGGGAGCAATGACAGGAAGGTATTCGTAATCATACTAATATATAAAAATGACATGGTGTGTGTCTCTCTGTGTGTAACTCAATAACGCAAGAAAGACTGGTCCGATTTAAATGAAATGTTGCATGGATGTAGCTGATTTACCAGGTTTACATATAGGATACTTTTGATTTCGATATTTTGCACTATTAATATATGGCGACCATTTTAGTGACGTCACTACACACTTTGGTTTCAAAATTTCATATTTCCATTTCAAATAAAAAGAGAACGCTAAGAAATAGCAAATATTTTATGGCACATATGAGCTTTAAAATTTAATTTTCTATCTGAAAGGTCCTTATCACTTTTCGTGTATCTCCAACGGTTAGGGAGTAAAACCCACATTTGTGACGTCACTACACCCTTTGGTTTCAAAATTTCATATTTCCATTTCAAATAAAAAGAGAACGCTAAGAATTAGACATCTTTTGATGGCATACACGAGCTTTAACATTTAATTTTCTATCCAAAAGGTCCTGATCACTTTTCATGTATCTCTAACGGTTAGCGAGTAAAACCTAAATTTGTGCAATAAAATACGGTCAACACCGAGCGGTGCAGTATTTCTACATACTATATAACAAGAAGTTCCGTGACGAACTAAAGATCCTATTTTCATATATCCTACTTATGTTAATTGCCACTATCAACGTACAAAATTTCAGTTTGATTGCTGTAATAGATTCGTAGATATTGAGAACCGACTAAATATTTCGGATGGTCGCCATGTTGGACTTTATATATGTAGGTCCTAGAGTTATGTACTGTTACATGAAGATTATTGTGTACGTGTAGCATTCAAACTTCAATCGCATGATTAAGACACAAGAAGTAACAACGAGATTTTAAAAATTCTCACAGCTCCCATCTTGTGGTTATGGAAACAATTGAAATAAATTAGATGCCAGTGGATTAACATTCGTATAAGGATTTACTGTACCAAGATTCACTGCACTCGGATGGTTAAATTGCGACAAACCTCCATGTGAATATTTATACTTCGCGTCGCCGCCATGTTGGATTTGTGATCACCAGGTTATTGAAAGTCTTATAGGTGAACTTATGTGCATAGCCCCTATGAACATAAAAATATTCAGTTTGATTGCTATAATAGATTCGTAGATATTCAGAGCCGTCTAAATATTTTGGATGGTAGCCATGATGGATTGTTAAATGTATAGGCCATAGAGTCATGTACCATTAAAGGAAAATTATTGCGTAGGTTCATTATTCAAACATTCAATTCGATCGCATGATTACGACACAAGAAATAAAAACTTAATTTTAAAATTCGCACAGCCGCCATCTTGAGGTTATGTAAACAATTGAACTAAATTAGATACTAGTGCATTACAATGTGTACAAACATTTCCTGTACCAAGTTACATTGCGTTTGGAACATTAAATTTTCAAATTCGCTTGGCCGCCATGTTCTTTTTGTAGTAAACCGGTTTTTGAAAATATTATAGGTGAACTTCCGGTAGTGCCCTTTATCTCCGTATAAAATTTCAGTGTGATACCGCTAATAGTTTCAGAGATATAGAATACCGGTGAAATATTTTGCACACCCGCCATCTTGTGGTTATGTAAACAATTGAACGAAGTTAGATGTCGGTGCATTACAATGTGTATAAACATACTGTACCAAGTTTTATTGCGTTGGGTTTGTTAAATCGCAAGAAACGTCTGTTTAAACGTCGCAACTTCGCTTGGCCGCCATGTTGGTTTTGTAGTTACCAGATTTTCAAGAGTCACATAGGTGAACTTCTAGTAGTTCCCTTTATCACCGTAAAAAATCCAGGGTGATATCGGTAATAGTTTCCGAGATATTGAATGCTGGTGTAATATTTCGCACAGCCGCCATGTTGGATTGGTGAGACGTAACAAAATTTGAAGGGCACGGTCGGGGTCGCCCGGAATAGTGCTATGAACTTACCGAGTTTCATTGAAATCGCTCCAGGCGTTTAGAATTTATTAGGGGGAGACACACACACACCTCACACACACACACGCACATGCACACACACACACACACGGACAAAAGGTGATCTCATAAGCCTATTTTTTCAGAATTGAAAATAGGCTAAAAATTGCTCCAGTTGTACGGCATATACAACAGTATAGGGAACAAGTAGTTCCGTGAAGAACTATACAGCCTATTTTCATATATCCTGCTCATGTTAATTGCCCCTATCAGCATACAATATTTCAGTTTAATTGCTGTAATAGGTTAGTAGATATTGAGAACCGTCTAAATATTTCAGATGGTCGCCAGGTTGGATTTTTATTTTTGTACTATTACATTAAGATTATTGTGCACGTGTGGTATTCAAACTGCAATCACATGATTAGAACACAATAAGTAAAAACGAGATTTTAAATTACGCACAGCAGCCATCTTGTGATTATGCAAACAATTGAAATAAATTAGATGCCAGTGGATCAACATTTGTATAAGCCTTTAACGTGCAACGTTTTATGGCACCCGGATAGTTAATTCGCGAGAAACGTCCATTTAAATATTTATACTTCGCGTCGCCGCCATGTTGGATTTGTGCTCACCAGGTTACTGAAAGTCCTATGGGTGAACATATGTTCATAGTCTCTATGAACATAAAAAAAATCAGTTTGGTTGCTGTAAAAGATTCATAGATATTGAGAACCGTCTAAATATTTCGGAAGCTCGCCATTTAGGATTGTTATATGTATAGGCCATAGAGTTATGTACCATTCAAGGACAATTATTGCCTAGGTTCATTATTCAAACTTTCACTTCGATCGCATGAATACGACACAAGAAATAAAAACTTAATTTTAAAATTTCGCACAGCCGCCATCTTGAGGTTATGTAAACAATTGAATTAAATTAGATGGCAGTGCATTACAATCTGCAAAATTATTTACTGTACCACATTTCACAGCGCTCAGAGAGTTAAATCATGAGAAAAGTCTATTAAAATATTTCAAATTCGCATGGTCGCCATGTTCGTTTTGTACTTTACAGGTTTATGAAATATACATAGATAAAATTGTATCGGTACCCTTTATCACCGTACAAAATTGCAGGGTGATATCTGTAATAGTTTCGGAGATATAGAATGTCAGTGAAATATTTCGCACAGCCGCCATTTTGAGGTTATGTAAACAATTGAACTAAATTAGAGTTCAGTGCATTACAATGTGTATAAACATTTGCTGTACCAAGTTTCATTACGTTTGGATAGTTAAATCGCGAGAAAAGTCTATTTAAAAGTTTCAACTTCGCTTGGCCGCCATGTTGGTTTTGTAGTCTCCCGGTTTTTTAAAGTCTCATAGATGAACTTCTAGTAGTGCCCTTTATCACCGTACACAATTTCAGGGCGATATCGGTAATAGTTTCGGAGATATTGAATGCTAGTGAAATATTTCGCACAGCCGCCATGTTGGATTGGTGAGACGTAACAAAATTTGAAGGGCACGGTCGAGGTCGCCGGGAATAGTGCTATGAACTTACCGAGTTTCATTGATATCGCTCCAGCCGTTTAGATTTTATTAGGGGACACACACACACACACACACACACACACACACACACACACTCGCACTCGCACACACACACGGACAAAAGGTGATCTCATAAGCCTATTTTTTCAAAATTGAAAATAGGCTAAAAATGAGAGTTTGTCTGTTTTTTCTGAATTTCTACGGAAATTTGAGTTATTTACGCTTTTCAGACTGTTTTATGATGGACGCGCGCAATTTTTTTTTGTCTGTCTGTCTGTCTGTCTGTCTCACTGTCTGTTCGTTTGTTTGTTTGTCTGTTGACAACTTTGTTTCCATTATAACTCGAGAACGGCTGGGTGTATCAACGTAAAATTTGGTACAGATATCCATCAGATGGACGACACTAATCATTGATGTAACTCTTCTCCGTACCCCTCATAAAAGGGGGCCTACTAACTTAAAATACATGCTGAAATAGGCGTAGAAGGACGAGACAAACCTCATTTTCAGCCCCTCAATGTCAGAGACAAATCTCGGGGGCTTAAAGGGTCCCCGAAAACCACATTATAAGGCTCTAAAACCAACAGTTTCTGAAGTATTCCCAGAAAACTAATTTAATTTAATGTAACAAACTAATGAAGGAATGCAAATCGGTAACCATGACAACATTATCTCAGGGGGTGGCATCCAACTTTCCATCAATTTCTGTAAGAAGCAATGTCACTCAATTTATTACATTATTGTGAATGTAGACTGTATAATTCATCAATGCAATTAAGGGGTTCGAGGGGTAACCTGGAATTTTTTCATACATTTTCACGTGCGACATATAGTACAGAAGGTCTATTATATCTCCAAACAGCAACATTATTTTCAAAAATTCCTGAATTGAATCAGCATTTTTTTTGCGGCTTTTAGTAATTTGGTCCATTTGAGGCTAAAGAACCTGAATTTTCATGCACCACAGCCCTTTATAATTTATGAAAGAGATCTTCCTGTGTATGGGGACCTAACACAACGTAGAGGGTCAGTTTTTATGGGACGTGTATTGCGTTTCGTCTACAAGGTTTTCAATTCTATTTCACGTGGAAGAACAAGTTAGGTGAATTTAGTTTGAGAGCACATTTTAACTAATTTTTTTTTGTCGACATACGGATTTTGTTTGATACTGTGTGGTAGATATACCCATATTTGGATATCTGGGTGATATGTTGTAGACAATAGAATTGTCTATCTGTCTTTTTGTGATTCTTTATGAACGCCTATAACTCGTGTTCGGATGCTTGGTGCATCGTAAAATTAGGTATGGTAACCATAAGAGTAAATACACCAATCATTTATAAAACTCTTCACCGTACTTGTCATACAGTAGAAGGGTGGATATAGGGGAAAACTTCTCAAAATACATGCTAAAATAGGCGAAATATAAAAGTTATCCTAGAAAAAACACCAAAGGATATGTTGCGCTTCTCAATGTGAGACACAAACTTCGGGAGTCTATAAAGGGTCTCCGAAAACCACATTTTAAGGCCCTTAAATTAACAGTGTGTGTGATTTTCCCAGAAAACTAACTTCGTTGTGATAAACTTATGAAGTAATGACAAACCGCTAACCATTGCAACAGTAGCTCAATTGATAATGTCTGGTGTTTGCACCAAACACCGTTCGAAGAACGGGTACTTCTGCTAGTGAAGAGATAAAGGCTGAATTAGAAATTAACACGTTAGGTAAGATTGTTCGTCTGAGCCGACTCAGATGGTGGGTTCATGTAGTGAGAATGGGAGAGTTCGATATTAATTTACTTTAGCGACTTGGGACATCTTGATCATCAGCCCCGTGTAGTTAGTTAGATAGTTATTGTGTTTTAAGGGGAGGAACTACGAGGTCATCTGCCCCTTTTAACACAAAATAATTAAACAAATTTGGAGTATATAGTTAAATTTTGAGGTGGACATTTAAAAATCAAAAGAGAGAAAATTAATAAAACAAACAAACAATACAACAAGTAGTTCCGTGAAGAACTATACAGCCTATTTTCATATATCCTACTTATGTTAATTGCCACTATCAACATACACAATTTCTGTTTGATTGCTGTAATAGATTCGTAGATATTAAGAACCGACTAAATATTTCGGATGGTCGCCATGTTGGATTTTATATATGTAGGTCCTAGAGTTATGTACTGTTACACGCAGATTATTGTGAACGTGTACTATTCAAACTTCAATTGCATAATTAGGACACAAGAAAAAACAAGGAGATTTTAAAAATTTTCACAGCTGCCATCTTGAAGTTATGGAAACAATTGAAATAAATTAGATGCCAGTGGATTAACATTCGTATAAGGATTTACTGTACCAAGTTTCACTGCACTCGGATGGTTGAATTGCGAGAAACGTCCATGTGAATATTTATAATTCGCGTCACCGCCATGTTGGATTTGTGATCACCAGGTTATTTAAAGTCCTATAGGTGAACTTAAGTTCATAGCCCTTATGAACATTAAAAAATGCAGTTTGATTGCTAAAATAGATTCGTAGATATTCAGTATCGTCTAAATATTTCGGATGGTCGCCATGTTGGATTGTTAAATGTATAGGCCATAGAGTCATGTACCATTAAAGGAAAATTATTTCGTAGGTTCGTTATTCAAACTTTCACTTCGATCGCATGACTACATCACAAGAAATAAAAACTTAATTTTAAAATTCGCACTGCCGCCATCTTGAGGTTATGTAAACAATTGAACAAAATTAGATACCAGTGGATTACAATGTGTATAAATATTTCCTGTACCAGGTTTCAGTGCGCTTGGAACATTAAATCGCGAGAAAGGTCTATTTAAAATTTTCAAATTCGCTTGGCCGCCATGTTCGTTTTGTAGTTAACCGGTTTTTGAAAGTCTTATAGATGGACTTCCAGTAGTGCCCTTTATCTCCGTACAAAATTTTAGGGAGATACCGCTAATAGTTTAAGAGATATAGAATGCCGGTGAAATATTTCGCACATCCGCCATCTTGTGATTATGTAAACAATTGAACGAAGTTAGATGTCGGTGCATTACAATGTATATAAACATATACTGTACCAAGTTTCATTGCGATTGGTTGGTCAAATCACGAGAAACGTCTATTTAAAAGTCGCTAATTCGCTTGGCCTCCATGTTGGTTTTGTAGTTACCAGGTTTTCAAAAGTCACATACGTGAACTTATAGTAGTTCCCTCTATCACCATAGAAAATGTCAGGGTAATATCGGTAATAGTTTCGGAGATATTGAATGCTGGTGAAATATTTCGCACAGCCGCCATGTTGGATTGGTGAGTCGTAACAAAATTTGAAGGGCACGGTCGAGGTCGCCGGGAATAGTGCTATGAACTTTCCGAGTTTCATTGAAATCGCTCCTGCCGTTTAGATTTTATTAGGTGGGGGGGACACACACACGAATCACACACACACACACACACACGCGCACACACACACGGACAAAAGGTGATCTCATAAGCCTATTTTTTCAAAATTGAAAATAGGCTAAAAATAATAAGTATAACGAACGAAAGTTTGATGTTTAGACAGTCAGCAGGTTGTAGCCAAATGAGATGGGCCATTTCATGAAGAAAATGTACATGAGATTTATAAATACACATCCAGCTGAAAAGCAACAAACTTTCGTTTACTAAGGCAACACTAAGAATGGCTTCAAACATCATAATAAGTATAATTATAAACAAAATATTACAGAAAAGCAAAAATATTCAGAATTCAAAAAAGAACGTAGTCTTTGAGTCAATAATAATAATAATAATAATAATAAAAATAATAATAATAATATGATAAATGACGCACAAGGACCGAAATTCCTTGAAACGGAGATAGGGCGGATTCAGAGAGTATCTCGGTGAAACGATACAGGACAATGGTCTAGAGAAAGCTGCGTTAGGCGATAGGATCTCAAAAATGGAGAGAGCGTATGGGCTTACAAAAAACATCTATAACAAGAAATGAATATCCTGGAACGCCAAAATAAAGCACTACGACACTGTAGTCAAAACAGAATGCCGGTACGCCTGTGAATGCCTTTCAATGAACTACAGGCTAGAGAAGTTGGAGGTTCTGGAAAGGAGAATCCTCCGGAAAATCATGGGCCCAATCCAGACGGAAACAGGATGGAAACTTCGGAGCAACGCCGAAGTCTACCAGAATGTAGAAAAAATCTCGGTGACCAGGAGGAAACGGAGGCTAATATTTCTTGGGCACATGTACAGATTGGACAAATCCATATTAACCAAGCAGTTGTTTGACAACTTCTGGAACAAAAAAACAACAACATCATGGATTAAAGAAACTTGGAAAGCCCTCGAGAGATCTAACAAATGTTGGAAAGGGATACGTTTCTAAACGGCATACACAATTTGGAAGGGTTTCATGACGAGAGACGAGCTACAAAGACCGGAAGAGCTTGGACGGCCGAACAACGGCAGCAGCACAGCGATCGCATGAAGGAGTACTGGAGACAGAGGAAATGACAACTAAAACAGTGAAATTGTAGCGTGATCCAAAGTGGTCAATTCGCAAGTAAAATAATAATAATAATAATAATAATAATAATAATAATAATAATAATAATAATAATAATAATGTATGTATGTCTACCTCTTTATTATTCCCGTTTTCTAACGGGGTCGGGGATGAGATGCGATGGAAGTCTTTGTGGCGGCCGGATGCCCTTCCTGACGCCAACCTCATGAGAGGAGTTAATGAGAGAGGAAATTAACGATGGTGAATGAAACTGGGCAAGGATGTGGAAGGAAGCGGCCGTGGCCTGTCAGAAGGTACCGTCCCAGCATTTGCCTGGTGTTGAAAATGGGAAACCACGGAAAACCATTTCAAGGACGGCCGACGGTGGGACTCGAACCCACGCGTCTACCGAGTCAGCAGAGAGCTTGGCCCCATGACCTAATGCTGAGCTTTAGCCAGCGTAGCCACTACTGTCGGTAATAATAATACTAATAATACCGGGTGAGTTAGCCGTGGTCGTTACGGCATGACTAATGGCAGTCGCTCACATCCGGGAGGCGAGGAGGTTCGAATCCCCCCGCCGGCAACCTTGAAGATGGTCTTCTGTGGTTTCCCATCTTCCTTCCAGGCAAATGCCGGGGTTGGTCCCTCACTATAGGCCACAGCCGCTACCTTCCAACTCCTCGCCCTTCCCTTCCAACTTCCCTCCCCAACGGTACTTGTAGCTCACCCATTGGGTGTCCGTCTCGAAGCAGCTACAAAACTGGCGAGCCGAACATGTCCTCGGACACTCCCGGCACTAAAAGCCATACGCAAAAAAATAAAAATAAAATAATAATAATAATATCGTATGGCCTCAGGTGCCGGGTGCAGGCTTTGTTATTAGACACCCAGAGGGCAGCTTGTATGTCGAATTTCGTTGTTCCTTGAAGCACTATGAAAGTCAAGGAGGTTAGATATCTAAGCTCCTTGAACACTGTAGCGCTTTCTAGTAGAGAAATGAGGAACTTTGTGTTGGCGGAAACTCCCAAGATTAATTTTGCCATTATGAACACGGACTACTGAATTCAAATGGGTTATTTGACATGCCAACATCGTATGACATTGTGTCGTAATTTTTGCCGCCATTCAAAAATCACTTACCACGGCCAGGAGTCAATGATCACTTGTAAATTTAGATTGCTGGCCTTAACCCACTCTCACTATAATATAAAGTGGATGACGAGATCAGCAGCCACCGCGTCATCGGCTAATATAAGTTTGAGTGTCATCTGCAAACCAAGGTTTCTTCGTAAGTCAGCAAGATCCACACACTCGGTTAAAATGTTGGCCACGGTGAATACGGCACCACAGGTACAAAGTGGGGGGGTCTGCCCTTCTCATTAAGTACGAATGGGTGGATCTTGCATGACCTATCCTTAGCCTACACAAAATGACGGACTCCCTCCGTGACCGGAAAGAGCTCCACCACACGCGAATTGTTCCCATTATCGCTGTCAGATTATTGGGCGTTGGGTCAGCTAGCCACTGACTCTCCCAAAATGTCGGCGTAACTGAGAGCGAATGTCTCTAGCGGGTATCTCCATTGGTCGAGGTGGTGGTGATACCGCCTCTTTTGCAACTTGATCCGCTAACTCATTCCCCGCAATTCCCAGGTGGCTTGGAAGCCACAGAAAGGTGATTCGAGTGTCAGCGCGGCACAACCCGGCTAATAGGTCGTGGATTCGCTGCACTAGGGGGTATTGCGGGAAACATATAGCAATTGACTGCTACGAACTCAAAGAGTCGGTACACACGAGAAACTGGATTCGTGCAACCTTAGTGCAAACTGCAGAGCAACGAGCTCCACTGTAAAGACGCTAGAGACCTCAGGCACAGATATTTTTCTATTTGCATCATCAATAACTTAAGCACAACCCACTTTCTCGTCCACCTTCGAACCGTCCGTGTAGAGAATACCAGCGTCCAGAAATTGGTTAACTATGCTGTGGAACTGCCTCTGATAAACTGAGGCATCCGTGTTCGCCTTAGGACCTCGGTGTAGATCTAACCAAATTTCCGGACGCGGGACTTGAAGTAAGGTACTATTCCGGCATTTGCCTGGAGGGAATGTGATAAACCACACTCAGTATAATCACTGTCAGCGCAGGTATTCGAACTTCCGATCTCCGGAGTAGCTGCAGCTCCCCATCACGGTTGTGGTGAGCAATTTAAAGCGCACTGCTACGTCTCGGGGTAGCCTCCACTGCTCTTCCCTCTGTGGTCAATAGTTCGATGTCTCGCAGCTGGTATTACTGCACCGTGTCGCCAATAACGAGCAGTTATACGGCTCATAAACCTCGCCACGCTATAAACGTTGTATCGGCACCAGATGGAGAGGTTATCTCTGTTTGCATTGCTTTCGGACTGGATTACACAGCTAATAACAATCAACTACACTCATACCCAAGTGCTACACTTACAATGATATCCCAAGTAGTTGTAGGATTATTATGCCTTATTCTAGTGGAAATACGAGGTGTGTTCACACATTCTACGTGAGGCGTTGTTGCTTGTAGTTGGAAGTACGCATGAGCAAATGGAGTTGAGTGTATAGCTCAGGCGTTCTCGACCTTTTTAGCCTACGTTCATTTATATATCTATTTCGTATGACATAAAGGAAGCTTGTAGTTTAACGTGACCGTTAATCTCGAGATCGTGAGCCACGGGATCTCCTTTTAACGTGGAATCCGAACCACAGGACATGGCATTGCACTTCGAAAATCTCACATGCATTGGCCGGGAATCGAACCCGGGCCGCCTTGGTGAGAGGCATTCAGCTTGACCGCTGAGCCACCACGCCCCCCAATTCGTATGACATACGAAGGATACAGTAATGCTACAGTATATACAATATATACAAGTAATAAATATCTAGTAACATCGAAAACGAAACCAAAAGTCACAGTTGGATGTCCAGAGCAGCAATCCACTCCACTGCATCGTCAGTTGCGTTCTGCAGGCCGTCATATCCTCCCTTGAAGGACCTTGAAGGCATTCCGACACAATATGATGGATTGTCTGCACTAAATCGCCACAATCACACTGAGGACTAGAAATTTTCCCCCATTTGTGGAGCCAAAAGTTACATCTTCCTTGACCAGTCCGCACTCTGTTCAGTGACGTCCATATCCTTCTTGGAAGATGGAAACCAGGAGGTTTCCTGCAGGGGTCGGTGATCAATCCTAGCTCATCAGGGTTTGATGTAGTCAATTCTTCTCGCCAAGTTTCGTCCATATTGAACTTAGATTCAACAAGCACAAACGGTTCTTCTAAGAGTCAAATGACAACAAAGGAACTAGGACATTCACTGACGATACTTTCATTTATGAAACAATAGGCTTATGAGATCACATTTTGTGCGTGTATGTGTGTGAATGCATGTGTGTGAGTCCGTGTGTGTGTGGGGGGGGGGCAGATGACCTCGAAGTTCCGCCCCTTAAAACAACAATAACTAACTAACTAACTAACTAACTAACTTCTAAACAGCTGGAGCGATTTCAATGAAATTCGGTAATGTCACAGTATTATCTCGGCCGACCATGCCCTTCAAGGTTTATTACGTCTCACCAGCATTCCATAACTCCGAAACAATTACTCATTCAGTGCTGGTTTGGACTAAACGGCATATGGTTCTAAACTTCACCCTTGAATTCTTAAAAAAGAGTCTATCGTAACGTTGGCACAGTACGGTTGTGAATGATTTTCACATGTTTCGAGAATTGAAAGGAAAAACTTCAGGAGACTCTCCAGATGTACCCACCTCAGTGGCGGCAGAATTTTTTGCCGAGGGCTTTGGAAAGCTGGTGTAACGATATGGCAAATGTTTCAATCGTTTTGGCGATTATGTTGAGGCATAAGAATAATACAAGCAAACATTTAGTAGTAAAATCAGTTTGGTATGTCAATCTCTTATTTTTATACAGTCCATTGGAATTTGAAAAAGAAAACGCCCTCTTAGCTAGGGATTCACCGTTCACCGGGCATGCTACAACTGTTTGCATGACTCATGCAGGTAAGACACATTTACTTGTAAACTGTCGAGCCGAATCAGCATCTTTCTTGTTACTCAAAAAACAGAGATGTCCAACTATTATTTTTCCGGTACATTAAAAATACTGATATAACAGCTTGGGCTTTCACGGCCGGCGTTCATAATTAAATACAAGTTTTTCGGGCTTGTAGGCCGTGGTCCAGACTGGATATCTCCCGACGTTTCACCGGAAACTGCGTCCGGCATTATCAAGGGTTCCGCTACTTTCCTTGGTCAGCAGTGGAATGAGGAAGAGGCTTCAAATAATGGGTAACGGCTAGTAGTGGAGTATTGTTGTTTGAATATGACTGTTGGTTGGGTGGATCTTGGCGATGAACTAACAGCTGGAAGGTAGTTTGGATCTTCAAAATAGCATGGTGAGCCGAGCGTTCTCTTCGCATTCCGGCTGGATCGTCTGATCTCACGTACATGTTGCGGGGTGCGGTGCGTGCTCCGGCTTCGGCGACCGAGCTTGTGAGGGTCAGGAAAGGAGCGGAACCCTTGATAATGCCGGACGCAGTTTCCGGTGAAACGTCGGGAGATATCCTGTCTTGACCACGGCCTACAAGCCCGAAAAACTTGTATTTAATTATTAAAAACACTATTTCACAAAATGATACATTTTCTGAATGTCAAAACTTGTAATGAAATATTACATTATGCAACAAGCCTATAATGGCAATAATTAATGTCCTAATTACCATTATAGGCGAGTTGCATACGACTGTTTATGTTCGACGATAATTATAACTATTTTATGTTCGAACATAAATATTCTTAAATATCTTTCGAGATTTCCCCAGTTTTATGTACTGAACAGAGCGCTTGGGGCGCAGAGAATACCTTGTATTTGACCATGGCCTCCTCAAATACCCCACTTTGACACTAGCCACGCAGTGAAATTTAAAATAGAAGGCCGTGGAAGTCAGCGCAGGTGCGATGGTATCCTTACCTAATTGGCCACACAACTGTTTCTTGAGCTCTGATTGGTGGAAGAAACTGTATCATAATATAAAATAGTGTTATAATGACCCTCATTATGATACAGTTTTCTGACATATAATATTTACATTTCGACACCGTCGAACATAAACTCTACTATTCAGGTTCGTGCAACAAAATTTCAATTGAAGAATGTATCTCAGTGGAGCTTATGTTCGTGTGCGCTTCTTAGCTTGTATGTCGAGAGCAACAAATTTCATTTAAGAGCACCGGGATGCTCGCGAGCACTTATTGGCTAAAGCCCTACGTGGATTCGGATATCCGCAAAATATTTCACCATGCGGAAATAGTTTGTATGACTGTGCGGATAGCGGATAAGCGGCGGATAATGTTTAGTGTAAATTTTCGGATCGTTTTTAGAATACAATGTTGAACTGGAATTTTTAAAATAATTTTAGTTTTTGCTAAGATCTGCGTCTTTCACGTTTTTTGTTATTTCCCTATTTGCTTTCCCTTGGATTCTATGAGAATAAAAGAGAATTGCGAGAAGCCAGTCATGGAAATACCCTCAATTAGTGTTGACTTATGCTTCCCCCCCCACCAAAAAAAACAACAACAACAAAAAACGTCCTTTATACCTGCCCTTGTCTGAATGGGTAAATCCGACGACTAGGTAAGTGCTATAATTAGTTAACCACACACAATGCAAACTACATGAATACACATATTATGTTATTCTTAGGTAACATCCCGGCGTTTTCCGGAAGTAGAAATGGGGAAAATACGGAAAACTACTTCTAGAATGACCGAGGTGGGAATCTAACCAGTCTCTTCTCAGTTTTCACTCACGAGGCTGAGTATATCCTGTACCAGCCTTCATTCCAGAATTAGATTTTTTGGCAGAGCTGGAAATATAACCCAGAGCTCTGGATTGACAGCCAAAAATACTTGCCACTGGTACTAGGGTTCTGAATAATAAGACGAAAAATTCTATATTATTGAAGTATAATATTTTTGGTCGCCTCTGTAGGGTAGCGGTAAGCGTGGTTAGCTGCCGCCCCGGAGGTCCTGCGTTCGATTTCCGGCTCTGCCACGAAATTTGAAAAGTGGTATGAGGACTGGAACGGGGTCTACTCATCCTCGGGTGGTCAAAATGAGTAGAGGGGGTTCGATTCCCACCTCAGCAATCCTTGAAGTGGTTTTCCGTGGTTTCCCACTTCGTCTTCGGACAAATGCCGGGATGGTAACTACTGTAAGGCCACGGCCGCCTCCTTCCCTCTTCCTTGCCTATCCCTCCCAATCTTCCCTTCCCTTCCCTTCCCATCCCTCATAAGGCCCCTGTTCGCTTTGCAGGTGAGGCCGCCTGGGCGAGGTGCTGGTCACGGCTCCCCAGTTGTATCCACTCCGATCAGATGTTCCCAGCTCTAGGACACTGCTCGTAGAGGCGGTAGAGGTGAGTTCCCTCGCTGAGTCCGTGGTAAACATCAACCTGGAGGGTAAATTCGATTTTTTTAAAGAATTTAATAATATTTTTGTCCCAATTACTTGAAATATGGCAAAACATCCTCATTTGTAAAAAAAAATGTTTACAAAACTCTGAATCAGAATATCATAGATGTTACAAAATGATAATTCAGAAATTTATCGATCCTACTAAACAGTAAATCTAAAAATAATAGATGTTACAAAATGATAATTCTGAAGATAGATCCTACTAAACGCTAAATCTGAAAAACATAGATGATACAAATTGGAATCTGAAAATCATATATGGGGAGGCGTGGTGGCACAGATTTTCGAGGTGAAATGCCATGTTCTGTGGTTCGAATTACACGTAAAATGGAGGTCCCGTGGCTTGATTTACGGTCACGTAAAACTAAAATCTTCCTTCCTTCCTGAAAATCATATAACTTACGCTACGAAATGGTAAACCTCAAAATCATAGATGGTACACAATAGTAAATCTCAAAATCATATAACTTATGCTACAAAATGGTAAACCTCAAAATCATAGATGGTACATAATGGTAAATCTCAAAATCATATAACTTATGCTACAAAATGGTAAACCTCAAAATCATAGATGGTACATAATGGTAAATCTCAAAATCATATAACTTTTGCTACAAAATGATAAACCTCAAAATCATAGATGGTACGTAATGGTAAATCTCAAAATCATATAACTTATGCTACAAAATGGTAAACCTCAAAATCATAGATGGTACATAATGGTAAATCTCAAAATCATATAACTTTTGCTACAAAATGATAAACCTCAAAATCATAGATGGTACATAATGGTAAATCTCAAAATCATATAACTTTTGCTACAAAATGATAAACCTCAAAATCATAGATGGTACGTAATGGTAAATCTCAAAATCATATAACTTATGCTACAAAATGGTAAACCTCAAAATCATAGATGGTACATAATGGTAAATCTCAAAATCATATAACTTTTGCTACAAAATGATAAACCTCAAAATCATAGATGGTACATAATGGTAAATCTCAAAATCATATAACTTATGCTACAAAATGATAAATCTCATAATCATAGATGTTTCAAAACGCTCAATCTAAAAATAATAGACGTAACAAAATGATCATTGGAAAATCATAGATGCTACAAAATATGAAAATCGTAAATGTTACAAAATGATATATCCGAAAATCACAGTTTCTGCAAAACCCTAAATCTGAATATCATTGATGCTACATAACGCTAAATCTGAGTATCATTCATGCTACAAAATGATAAATCTGAATATCATTGATGCTACAAAATCCTAAATCTGAATATCATTGATGCTACAAAACGATAAATCTGAATACCATTGATACTACAAAACGATAAATCTGAATATCATTGATGCTACAAAATGATAAATCTGAATATCATTGATACTACAAAACGATAAATCGGAATATCATTGATGCTACAAAACGATAAATCTGAATATCATTGATACTACAAAACGATAAATCTGAATATCATTGATGCTACAAAATGATAAATCTGAATATCATTGATACTACAAAACGATAAATCGGAATATCATTGATGCTACAAAACGATAAATCTGAATATCATTGATACTACAAAACGATAAATCTGAATATCATTGATGCTACAAAATCCTAAATCTGAATATCATTGATGCTATAAAACCCTAAATCTGAATATCATTGATGGTATAAAACGCTAAATCTGAATATCATTGATGCTATAAAACCCTAAATCTGAATATCATTGATGCTACAAAACCCTAAATCTGAATATCATTGATGGTATAAAACGCTAAATCTGAATATCATTGATGCTATAAAACCCTAAATCTGAATATCATTGACGCTACAAGCGGCTTCAGTGGCGTAGTTGGTAGCGTGCTGAACTGCTGTGCCCAAGATAAAGGGTTCAAACCCGGCCGAAGTCGTCGGATTTTAAGAGCGTTAAAATCCTTCAGTATGCATTCCTTTGGAGGGGAAGTAAAGCCGGCGGTCCCATGTCATAGATTTATGGCATGTAAAACATCCTTCCATAGACTAAACTTGTGTGAAGCTAAATATCTAGGTTAGATTTCGTTGGAACGCACTATCTAAGTTCCAACGTTCACCACTAGGTATCAGTGACATCTGGTTGAGAAAGTTGGAACTACTTGAAATTGGAACTTGTAGCTCACTGTATGGGTGTCCACTTGAAGCAGCTACAGTCTCTGGTGAGCCGAACATGTCCTCGGACACTTCCGGCACTAAAAGCTATATGATAAATAAATAAATTGACGCTATCAAACGCAAAATCTGAATATCATAGATGCGAAATTATGGATTTTCAAATGCTAAAGAAAACCTCTAGTAATAAGCATTGACAATGTTCTCTACAAGCACCTAACTTGAGATGAGATTCCCCATCATGTTGTTCTGCAAAAGTTCTATTTTCAGCCAATCTATTTATTGATACTTCGTTCAACCTGTTCCTTGTAGCGTGGAACAAGATATACAATCACTTGTGAATGTTTGGGGGCAGCTTGAGGAAGTGGCATTCACGTATACAAACGATATCGTTCCCCGAAATAGCGTGGGGCCAGTTGCAAAATCTCACGTCGTTCACAATCACTGTTCCTTTCTAGAATCAACACTTTCAGATGGGGAACGTTTTGTAAAGCCTTTCAGTGCGACCACAGAGTGTTCTGCGAAGTTCACTCCCACATCCGGGACAAAAGAGAACGCAGAGAAGTCAGGTTCTTGGCTATCACCCTTGGGGTCTTGGTTCCATTCTCGTTTCATCCAAGACATTTAATTCTGGTCTGAGGGCTGGAAGAAGGTACACTCATCCTCGTGAGGCAAAACTGAGAATTAGTGGGTTCGTTTCTCACCTCAGCCATCCTGGAAATAGATTTCCGGGGTTTCACTCTTCTACTCCCGGCAAATGCAGGGACGGTTCCAAAATTAATTCCATGGCTGTCTCTTTTCCAATCCTCACGTTCATTACAAATACACTACTACTACTACTACTACTACTACTACTACTACTACTACTACTACTACTACTACAACTGCAGTCAACACAATAACACAGGTTATCAGACAAATGTTATCCACACGTGGGGTTAAATGATCACTTTGTCCGAGCCACTCGAATGGAAATAATAACGACAACAGAATTCAGAGCGACGCCATCTACGGTCTTGAGGTACGTATTAAGACTATGGATCCAGAGGTCCTGGATTTGATTACCGGCTTTGTCAATAAATTTAATTCTGGTCTTGATTGCCTCATGAGGCAACACTAAAAATAAATTGGTTCCATTTTCTCCTCATCTCTACTAGGAGTGATGTTCCGTGGTTCCCAACTTCTACTCCAGGAAAATGCTGAGAGTGTTCCTAACTTAAAGTTATGCCCACTTCCTTCCAAACTCTAGTTTCATTTCCAAATACTTTCTCTTACACAGCCATCATAATGACACAGGTCATCAGTCAGAATCCACACATACACAGACACCGAAGTACACGGGGCTACATTACCACAATGACGCAAACCCCCTGAATGAACTAACAACAGATGTTTTAGAGATCACTAGTAGTAACCCGCCAGCCCCTAGTTGTGGAAATAGCGTACCTGCCTGTCTCCCGGAGGACCCTTGATCGATTCCTGGCTCAGTCAGGGATATTAGAAATTGTAGTGAGGGCTGGAACGGGGTGCACTCAGTCTCGTAAGGACAATTGAGTAGCTACAGAGGCAGCGCCCCGGTCATGAAAGCCAAGATTAACAGCCAAGGGGATCTGTCACGCTGACCTCGTAATCACTTCGTAATCGAAAGGTCAAATGACCAAGCAGCGGTTGCTTAGTAGGCGAAGGATCTATGTGAGTTGTAGCACCACGGATATTAGGTAGATTTCATTAGAAAGCTTGCCACGGTAGATGAGTGGTTAACGTGTCGGTCTACTAACCCCAAGCTTGCAGATTTGTTCCTGGCCATAGTAAGTGATTTTTGAAAGGCGACAAAAATCACGACATGCATGTCATACATTGTTGGCATGTTAAAGAACCCATTTGAATTCAGTAGGCCGTGTTCATAATGGCAAAATTAATCTCGGGATTTTCCGCCAACACAAAGTTCCTCCATTCTCTACTAGAAAGCGCTGTAGTGTCAAGGATCTTAGATATCTAATCTCCTTGACTTTCATAGCGTTCCAAGGAACAACGAAATTCGACATGCAAGCTGCCCTCTGGGTGTCAAATAACAAAGATTGCACCCAGCGCCCAAGGCCATACGATAAAAAAAATAGAAAGATAACTATGTTTACTAGTAGTAAACCTCACTCAACCGACAGCGGTAGCTACGCTCGCTAACACACTGCGCTAGGTCATAGAACCAAGCTACTTGCGGACTCAGTAGACCTGGGTTCGAGCCTCACCGTCGGCGGTCCTTGAAATGGTTTTCCGTGGTTTCCCATTTTCAACACCAGGCAAATTCTGGGACGGTACCATCTAATAGGTCAAGGCAGTTTTCTACCACATTTTAGCCCAGTTTCATGTCATCTCTCATTAACTCCTCTCATGAGGTTAGCGTCAGGAAGGGCATATGGCCCTAAAATCCAACCACCAACTAGACTTTCATCGCTGGTTTCTGATTTCCTTCGGCTGCATTCCATTATTAGCCTACTTTTCACATTTTGCAAAAATGAGGAAAAAGTAGACTTATGAGATCGGGCAAATGTGTGTCTGTCTGTCCTTCTGTCTGTCTGGCTGGCTGGCTGGCTGTGTGTGGGTCCCCCCCCCCTATCAACTCCTAAACGGCTGGAGCAATCGAAACGAAATTTGGTAGGAGTAAAGATCTATACCTGAATATCTCACGGCGATATTTGAAAATGATGTCAGTGCTACCAACTGCTGAAAAATCGCAACTGAAATTTGAGCTCCATGTTGGATATCTTGGAAGGTATGAATGGGAGCTATTTCAAAATTGGCACACGTATAGATAATAATATTGCAGTTTAATTTCCAGGAGGCCATATATGGAAGTGTTGCCAAAATGATTCTAAGCCTGCTGAAAGGTCCAATTTTTAAATGCATATAACTTCTACACTATCAATTGGAATTCAACCAAATTTCGTATGTGCTATGTGTACATAAACAGATACGACTGAGCGTATTCTTAAGAGCCACCAGGGCTGCCAACTGTTATTAACTGCTCCCATTTTTATTAGCCTATTTTCAATTTTGAAAAAATAGGCTTATGAGATCACCTTTTGTCCGTGTGTGTGTGTGTGTGCGTGTGTGTGTGTGTATGTGTGTGTGATTCGTGTGTGTGTCTCCCCCTAATAAAATCTAAACGGCAGGAGCGATTTCAATGAAACTCGGAAAGTTCATAGCACTATTCCCGGCGACCTCGAACGTGCCCTTCAAATTTTGTTACGACTCACCAATCCAACATGGCGGCTGTGCGAAATATTTCACCAGCATTCAATATCTCCGAAACTATTACCGATATTACCCTGACATTTTCTATGGTGATAGAGGGAACTACTATAAGTTCACTTATGTGACTTTTGAAAACCTGGTAACTACAAAACCAACATGGCGGCCAAGCGAATTTGCGACTTTTAAATAGACGTTTCTCGCGATTTGACCAACCAAACGCAATGAAACTTGGTACAGTATATGTTTATATACATTGTAATGCACCGACATCTAACTTCGTTCAATTGTTTACATAATCACAAGATGGCGGATGTGCGAAATATTTCACCGGCATTCTATATCTCTGAAACTATTAGCGGTATCTCCCTAAAATTTTGTACGGAGATAAAGGGCACTACTGGAATTCCATCTATAATATTTTCAAAAACCGGTTAACTACAAAACGAACATGGCGGCCAAGCGAATTTGAACAATTAAAATAGACCTTTCTCGCGATTTAATGTTCCAAGCGCACTGAAACCTGGTACAGAAAGTATTTATACACATTGTAATCCACTGGTATCTAATTTAGTTCAATTGTTTACATAACCTCAAGATGGCGGCAGTGCGAATTTTAAAATTAAGTTTTTATTTATTGTGATGTAGTCATGCGATCGAAGTGAAAGTTTGAATAATGAACCTACGCAATAATTTTCCTTTAATGGTACATGACTCTATGGCCTATACATTTAACAATCCAACATGGCGACCATTCGAAATATTTAGACGATACTGAATATCTACGAATCTATTTTAGCAATCAAACTGCATTTTTTAATGTTCATAGGGCCTATGAACTTAAGTTCACCTATAGGACTTTAAATAACCTGGTGATCACAAATCCAACATGGCGGTGACGCGAATTATAAATATTCACATGGACGTTTCTCGCAATTTAACCATCCGCGTGCAGTGAAACTTGGTACAGTAAATCTTTATCCGAATGTTAATCCACTGGCATCTAATTTATTTCAATTGTTTCCATAACCTCAAGATGGTAGCTGTGAAAAATTTTTAAATCTCCTTGTTTTTTCTTGTGTCTTAATTATGCGATTGAAGTTTGAATACTACACGTTCACAATAATCTGCATGTAAGAGTAAACTCTAGGACCTACATATATAAAATCCAACATGGCGACCATCCGAAATATTTAGTCGGTTCTCAATATCTACGAATCTATTACAGCAATCAAACTGAAATTGTGTATGTTGATAGTGGCAATTAACATATGTAGGATATATGAAAATAGGCTTTAGTTCTTCACGGAACTACTTGTTTAAAATCCAAATACCCATGTATCAGAAAGTATGCAACCCAACAGCTTTAAACTATGCACACGTATAGTACCTGACATTCTATATTAATTTGGGGTAACTTTTGTACGTCAGTGCTACCAACGTGGTTCTAAGCCTGCTGAGAGGTCCAAATTTAAATACATGTAACTTCTATACTATCATTTGGATTTCAACCAAATTTCGTGTGTACTATGTGTACCATAACAGATATGACTATGCCGATTCTTAAGGGTAACCAGGGCTGACAACTGTTAATAAATGCTGTCTCTATTTTTGTTACCCTAATATCAATATATAAGAAAGTATGCAAGCCAATAGCTCTAACCTTTGCACACGTATAGCACCTGGCATTCTAGATTAATTTGGAGTAACTAATATAGGCCTACGCCAGTACTGCCAACATGATTCTAAGGCTGCTGATAAGTCCAATTTTAAAATCCATGTAACTTCTATACTAACTAATTGGTTTCATTAAAAAATTGACACTACAATAGATCATATTATTTCAGATTATTTCTGACCTATACATGTATGTCAATGTTGCCAACATGATTTTACGCGCGCTGTTATATCCAATGTCTAACTGCATGTAAAGTCCATGCTATCCATTGGACTTGAACCAAATTTTGTATTCTGTACCTTAAGAAATGGAACTAAGAATATATTCAGTCACCAGGGCTGCCAACTGTAGTTCTCTATTAGGCTACATTATGCCAGGTATACAGTATTTCGAACTAATTAGAAATTTCGATATTACCAACTTAATTTCGTCATTATTTTAGATAGATCAATATAGATTAATCATTGGCATGAATCTTAAATTTTGAGAAAAGTAGGCTCTTTAGTTCGTCACGGAACTTCTTGTTTTTGTTTTACATTTATTGATTTTCATCATGATGGGTAAGTGATTATCGTGTCGGACTACCAACCCCAAGGTTGCAGGTTCGCTCCTGGCCATGGCAAGTGATTTTTGAAAGGCGACACAAATCACGACACGGATGTCATACTTTGTTGGCATTTTAAAGAACCCATTTGAATTCAGTAGGCCATGTTCTTAATGGCAAAATTAATCTTGAGATTTTCCGCCAACACAAAAAGTACCTCCTTTCTCTACTATAAAGCGCTATAGTGTCAAGGAGCTTAGATATCTACTGTACCCTCCTTGACAATTCGTAGCGCTCAAAGGAACTACAAAATTCGACATGCAAGCTGCCCTTTGGGCGTTAAATAACAAAGCTTGCACCCTGATTCCGATGCCATACGATATTATTATTATTATTATTATTATTATTATTATTATTATTATTATTATTATTATTATTATTATTATTATTATTATTATTATTATATCATGATGGAGCCCATACCATTTAAAAACTCACTCAAATTCTCTGGTGAGTCGGCTAGGATGACGATATCATCAGCATATCTCAGATTGGTTTTCAGAAGACACTCAAACTTACATTAGTCGATGACGTTGTGGCTGCTGATCTCGTCATCCACTTTATAAGTGAGGGTTGGTTAGGGCCAGCAATCTAAATTTACTAGTGAATATTCATTCAAAGACTTGCTCTTTTTTGAAATACTGATTTTATGGTTTTCCGTAATTTTAATGAATTGGATTGGACACTGCCTAAGAGGAGATGGTTTTGTGAAACGTGCATTAGAAGGGACAGCCCAAGGGAAAATCCGAAGAGGAAGAAGAAGAAGATGGATTCCATCAAGATTGATAAATCTTATGAGCTGATGAAACGTTCTGTTGCAGACCGGATAAGGTGGAGAGACCGACCACGAGACAGATCAACTGCTGCTGATGATGATGTTATAATTATTAGTTGTATTTAATTTTTTATTATTTTTAGGTCTATTTTAGAGTCGCCTCCGTAGCTGCCGCCCCGGAGGTCCTGGGTTCGATTCCCGGCTCTGCCACGAAATTTGAAAAGTGGTATGAGGACTGGAACGGGGTCTACTCAGCCTCGGGTGGTCCAAATGAGTAGAGGGGGTTCGATTCCCACCTCAGCCATCCTCGAAGTGGTTTTCCGTTGTTTCCCACTTCGTCTTCGGGCAAATGCCGGGGTGGTACCTACTGTCAGGCCACGGCCGCCTCCTTCCCTCTTCCTAGCCTATCCATCCCATACTTCCATCCATTCCCCTCCATCATGAGGCCCCTGTTGGCTTTGCAGGTGAGGCCGCCTGGGCGAAGTGCTGATCACACCTCCCCAGTTGTATCCATCCCGACCAGATGTTCCAAGCTCCAGGACACTGCCCATAGAGGCGGTAGTGGTGAGTTCCCTCGCTGAGTCCGTGGGAACCACCAACCTAGAGGGTAAATTGACTAAATAAAACATAAAAAAGGTCTATTTTAGTATTTCGACTTCCACCTCAAAATTTAACTACACCGTGTATTTCAAATTTGTATAATTCAATCTGTGTTAAGTGGGAGTGAAGATTCAAGGAGAAATAATTTCAAATCCGAGAATTGCCGATGACATCGTCATCTTGGCCGAAACGCCTGAGGATTTGAATGAGTTTTTGAATGGTACGGACTCCATCTTGAGGAAAGAAGTCATGATGATAATTAATAAATGTAAAACAGAAATATTGGAATGCAGCCGAAAAAGATCAGAAACCTCTATGGACATCAAATTGGCAGGTGAAAAACTGGAGGAAATAGGAGACTTCTGTTACTTAGGAAGCAAAATAACCAGTGATGGACGAAGCAAAGAGGATATAAAAAGTAGGTTTGTTCAGGCAAGGAAAGCATTTCTACAGAAGAGGAATCTGTTGATATCGAATCTACAGTAGATTTAGTTATTAGGAAGTCATTTTTGAAAGCCTTTGTCTGTAGTGTGGCACTCTATGGAAGTGAAACTTGGACTGTTGGTGCAGCAGAAAAGAGGAGAATTGAAGCGTTTGAAATGTGGTGTTACAGGAGAATGCTGAAGATCAGATGGGTAAATAGGGTTACAAACGAAGAATTAATAAGGCGAGTGGGAGAGGAGAGATGTTTCTGGCGAGTGCTAACTTAGTTATCGATGGAAGGGTCGAGGACAAGAACTGTAGGGGTAGACCAAGGTTAGAATATGTTAAACAGATTGCCACGGATTTAGGGTGTGGTAGCTATGTAGAGATGAAACGATTAGCTCAGGATAGGGAGGCATGGAGCACTGCATCAAACCAGCCAAAAGAATGAAGGCTCAAACAACAACTATAGGGGCAGATGGCCTTCTAGTTATATCCCTTAAAACAACAACAACAACAACAATAACTAACTAACTAGCATATCTCAGATTTGAAATTATTGAGCGGTGTATTTTCAGGGAACTGTACACAAACAATATCCAACATCCCCTCTGTGTTCTCACGGGAAACTAGTCTCATCAAACCACCTGCCGTGATAATTACCTTGCTCATTCTACAATAATAATATCTATTGTTATTATTCAATTAATGTAATTGAACAGAAGTTAACGCGTTGAACTCACGTTTGTGAGTGATAATTGACGATAAATAGACCTTATGACTATCACTAATTAAATTGTGTGATGGATGTTATTCCAATACCTTCGGGATCATTGCAATCAACTGAGGATTAGCTAAAAGCTGCCGACTCGTGTGATTAACTAGGGTATTCCCCCAGTTCAATGTTTACAGGATGAGCATAGTAGCGTTCATAATGTACATCATCATCATCATCATCATCTTGCACAGTTTCCAGCCACTGGCCGGATCTCCAACGTCTTCTGTCTTTCCACCATCTCTCAGCCTCCACCCTTGTCTAGTCTTCTCCTCTCTTCTTCACGCTTTCTTCCACCCCCTTCAGCCACCTGTCGCTCGGTATTCCTCTCGGTCTCTTTCCTTCCCACTTCGTCTCGTGTATCCTCCTGGGTATCCTCTTCTCCATTCGTTTTACATGTCCATACCATCTAAGTCTAGATTTCTCTATACCATCCTGTAATGGTTCCTCCATCATTAATTTTCTGGTCCTCTCATTTCTTATTCCATCTTTGTAGCTCCAATACTGCTTCTCAAGAACCTCATCTCACTGGCCTGTATTTTGCTCTTATCCCTTCTTTTCATAACCCAGGTCTCCAAGGCATACGTCAGGATAGGGACATCCTTGCTCCATATCATGCTTCTCACACCCCTCCGGAATGCTTCTGCCTGTCTCCCCCACTCATTTATCTCTCTATCGTTTCTTCCATTATCTTGTATCAGGCTTCCCAAATACTTCAAACTCTCCACTTTTTCAGCTGTTCCCCACCAACTGTTATTCCCGTTGTCGTTCTTTCCTTGTTGAAAATACAATTCTCGATTCACCCAGATCAACTGCTCTATCAAGGATTTCAATAAGATCGTAAGGTATACTTTTATTATTAATAATCGTATGGTACACACTTACATCATATTACAGCTTAATGAAATCTTGAAAAGAAAGAAAAAAGAAGAACAGATAGTCTCATAATTTAACATCTAAATTCAAAATATAGTCACTGATGCAGGAGTCACTGCGGTAAAATCCATTATGTTACCTCCATAGGCTTTTAGAGGACAGTCCTGAATGATGTACTTCACCGTTTGTCTATCGGCTACACAGTCACACTTTGGAGAGGGTAACTTGTTCCACTTGAACAAAGAGTCCTCACTAACACCAGAATTGGTCCTGATCCGGTTTAATTTCGTCCATATCCGACGAGGAAGATCAGAGCCAGGTACTTTAGATGTGGCAGATGGTATGTCTCGGCACTCCTGTGGAGCAAAATTCTTTCAATCATGAGACCACTGCTGGACTGTGTCAAAGTTCTCATTGATAAGTCTCGTAGCTCTCTTCACAGGGGGCTGCCTTGAGCGAAATCTGGGTAGACAAGCAGCAGGTATTGTACCCATGTGAGTAATCTCGTTGGATAATATGCATCTGCCTCCAACTAGCATCAGCTCTCAGGCGTGTACGGTAACCCCAATTTTTCAGTGCATATTTTTGGATTTGAGGCAAAAAGGTATCAACTCTACAATGATAAAGCACAACTCTATTCTAAAACTTTAATCCAGTAAAATAAATCATGGCTTCAAACACAAAACAATACCCAAAAAGCATAAAATAAAAGCAAACAAAAATTTTACTTCCACAATCCACAAGTAAACAAATATAAAATCACAACAAAGTCATAACTAGCCATAATGCTTTACCCTTCTGTGAACTTCACAAGAATATACTAGTGCGCTGATGCACCTACGACTTCAAAACAAACTGTACATTAACATAACAGTCATACAATGTGACTTCTTTAATATTACAACAAGGATTATTCCTTAAACCTCTTTATGTTAAACAATTATGTGTGCCGTGCGTGTTTTAATATTTTTCTTCTCACCAATGAAATGCTTTGCATGCATTTACCTATTTGGACGTTGCACCAAAATCAACGTGCAACTCCATAATTATGTAAGCTACCCCCTACACATCCTCCAATTATATGGTTTCACCGCATGCTGTCTGTGATTCCTAGATAAAACGTTACGTTATAGCTTATGTCGGATTGTACGATAGACTACCTCGCGCTCATGGCGATTGGCATCTAGTCACCAACTACATGACTTGGTTCCAGTGACAGTACGAATATCTCATGTAACTATTCGTCAGATAGCTAAATTAATGAACCATCAGGATTAACTATAATTATCCATGTGTTCACAAACCACATGGCTATAATACTCAACATAACAATCTTGCATTATATGTCATTTTAACAAGGTCTAGACTCTTCCCTCTTTTACTTGCCTGAGCGGTCCGGGTGGTTGGCTCCGACCCTCGGCTAAGGAAGTCGCTACACAATAGAAAGTGGAATGGGTCGTTTCACCAATTATCTCGACCTTCCTAAAAGTTTGAAAGCTTCCCTCTCTCTAAGCAGTGGAGATTTACAAGACAAAATACTGTGTCCTGACCGACACACATGTTCCCAAAGGATCTTAATTGACTATTATGCCAACAGGTATCGAATGAGCTTTCGTAATTATTCCTACGTCGAGGATAATGATTAATTAATGGCCTCACATGGGTCCATCCAACATGAAGGTTCGGGGTTCGTAATGCATGAGCCTGGCGGTTGACCGATGTCTCAAGTATGATATAGGCGCAGAAAACCACTGTCGCCATGAGTTTTCGCTGCCACGAGCGTACATAACTCATCTATAAGTTCTCGGGAAATCATAGAGCTGCGAGGTGTCCTTGTTTCCTCGACTCTATCAAGGATTCCAATCCGGAACACATTTCAATCCTTTCTTCAGAGTTAGGGTCCATTCACTAGAACTCCGGAATAAATAATATCTCCAACAATGTCCACGACATAGGAGAATTCATACGTAGAATAGACTATCTGGCCCCTAATGCTCCATGCTACGACATTCCGACCTCTAATATTAAGAGAAATCTAACATTTACTCTATAAGCTTCTCAATTAAGCTGCAAATTCAATTCAATAAAAGCTCTTTCATTACTGGTATCATTACCGAATATATGCAATATTCTGATATAAAACTTCTTTCCATAATTACTGAAATGTAATCTCATTGTAACATCTTCCTGCTTAGATTGATAAGTCTTGCACTTAGCGTTAATAATTCTCGCTTACAACAATTTATTTGTTTCCTGATGTGTTCATTCATACTCTTAATAACCATTATTATTATTATCATCATTTCTCACTGACATAAATGACCAAAATCATAATTTACCATTATTATTATAAATCTCATTGACATAAATGACCAAAATCATCATTTATTATTATTCTCACATAAATTACCAAATTTTCCGACATAGCTAAACGTTTTAAACTCGAACAATCGCGTTCGTTACATTTACATAACTGATTGCCATTCTTAATTCATAGTGGGAATAATTACTCCACTTAATGATACAAATCAACATTTCAACTCTATCAAAATCAACTCATTACTGATTAAACATGGAGGATCAGCCTCCTAACTGACTTTTATTGGCATCTATAAGGAATTCACAATACCTTTACGGAATCACAGACATGCATCGGTCCATACTTCTACATGATCATAACCATAATTTGTGGGGTACTTACATCTCTATAGGCATCTAAGGTGGCTCCGACCAATCATATTCTTCCATGTCGCCCACCATAATGGGTTTAACGCGACATATTTCTCTTGTTTACACACATTTGATTACACATAATTTCTATCACCAACACGACACGTTGCATACCTTTCAGGAAGTTATCACTCCCCAAACATGTGAAACACTTCATCAAACACTACTTTAAATGATATTTTTTCATATACATTACACTGAACACTCGTCACTTATACACACTTCAATGCTGAAATTCCCTAGCAGAGATCGAAATTGCAGGTGTCGACGGCATCTTACGTTATCAACTCCTGATTGAAAGTCTGGTTATCTGCTCTCGGAACTCTCCAACAGTTTTATGACGATCATTACTCCTACAGTAAGTGTCCTGCGTTACATCAATACGCTGGCTCCCAAACATGAGCGTTAACATCTGGTACTCTCATGGCAATACCAAACACTTAGTAGAGTTTCTTTCGCGCATTCTATCGTAGTTACACATATACGATTAGTTAATACTATACACACTGCGCTTAATAAAGTTCAACACTTTCACAAATAATTATATACAATATTTCTACCGTTAGTCTATACGGTGCTTCGTAACTGAACACGTCATAGTCCGTGCGGCTGATTATGCCTGTATCACGACTATTATTCATACAAGCGTATTTACTGTTTCTTTTACACATACCCGTCTTTGTTCGGCGTCTTGATGAATAGAATCGTCATGCGTTTTGCCTTGACGAACTTGCTTCAACCTGGCTGTAGCTGACTGAAGTTTCACTCGAAGACTGCACGTAGCTTATTTGAAGACTTCTGTCTGCGGCTTACACGCTGTCTCGTACTGCTGCATATTTGCTGCATACTGATTGCAACTTATTGCCATTGTGCTACAATTGACAATTGAGTAAAACTATAACTGGCTGTAACTGCGCTTGGCGGCATGTTGACTGAGCTTGACTGCGTAACACGTGAGCTTCAAGTGAGCTAGAACTGAGTTAGAACAGAGTGAGTTTCAAAGTGAGGTTCAACTGAGAGCTCCTCCTGGGTCTACTCCCTTATATCGGATTTCCACAGAAAGTAGAGCAACATCTTCCCGCGTAATCTTCGCTCCTCTCACAGCATGATTCAGGTCTTCAAACCATGATCATTGTGTTCCTCTCTCTTCACAGGTCCCAAAACTATATGTGTGCAAAGGAATCGCTCGTTCAATTAATTAATATTAATTCCTTTCTCCATGGCGTGGGACGCTACCTAGTCGGGAAATCCCCTACAACATCTCCACATCCATCCGCGAACAATGGTCGTTTTACAGTCCTTACGCACATCACTAAATATGCACCAATTTCGCAGGTAAAAGACTCAAAAATTATCTTCTTGCCAAGATATTCACCTGTGTGCAACTCTCATCTCGATTCGTTACTCCAATCACGAGTAATCAATGATTCTTCTGGGCATTTCACCGCCCCTACTCCAAATCTATTCTCCGTCGGGGAATAACTGTGTCATTATTCAGGCCTCTCCCCTGCTCCAGACGACATAATGGGGTGACAGAGATGGACGTGGCTCCACTGGGACCAACCCACAATTCTGGGCCGATTAGTAAATGTCAGCTCTGCCCTCCTCTGTGCTTCAAACTCCCAATAGCTTACACCAAATCGTCTTATAATGATATAATCTGCTCATTATTTCCTACATTATTTTAATAAATAATGCCATTTCATCAAAAATCACACCAGTGATTAAATATACATTTCTTTCGAGGGGTTTTTACCAAGAAACTCCCTGTACAGATCTCTGGTTCGCTTCCTGGCGGAACCTTTCTACTGAGATCACAGTCTCTGAGAACCATGTTCGATTCCAGTCAGCATAACCCCATCGGGTTCAGTATATCAACATGAATAGGGAGATCCTGATATTGAAGTATCTTGTGTAAGGAATACTAATTTAGCTGTACATGAAGATCTACCCATTCTTAACCAGAACAGATTACGTTCACGCCTCTGATATGGTTGCCAGAAGTTTCGACCCAACTACGGAGTGGAAAAGCCGGTGGAAAGCAGCAACGGTGATGTACCAGCACAGAATGTTCTTAGGTGTTGAACTTTTGAGTGGATTCCAGCTACTAGGTAAAACATGGACTGTCCTGAATAGAATAAGAACAGGCCATGGCAGGTGCAGAGACATGCTGTATAAATGGAACAAGTTGCCAACACGACAGACCATCCAACACATTGACAGCGAATGTGAAACGCGGGCATATACAGGTAGCCAAGAAGATTTTCTGATGACTACCCCAGAAGCAATACGGTAATCAGTAATCTGGGCATTCAATTGTGAGGAGTCTTCTTGTTTGTTGTTTTCTTGTTATGTAAATATAGGCATAGCCTATTTTATTTCTATATTCAAACTTGATTGTATGGGCCATACGCTAAATAAATAAATAAATAAATAAATAAAATTATCAATAGGGATTGTATGTAGAAAGAAAATGTATAACCTAGAATAATACATTTATTGGTTTTATGTTCGACCATGGCGAAATGTAAATATTATATGTCAGAAAACTGTATTATGATGAGGCTCATTATAGTACAAGTTTTCATTATGATACAGTTTCTCCCACCAATCAGGCCTCAAGAAACAGTCGTGTGACCAATTAGGTGAGGATAGCATCGCACCTGCGCTGATTTCCACGGCCTCCTATTTTAAATTTCACTGCGTGGCCTAGTGTCATAGTGGAGTATTCCAGGAAGCCATGGTAAAATACAAGGTATTCTCTGCATCCCATGCGCTCTGTTCAGTACATAAAACTGGTGAAATCTCGACAAATATTTATGAATATTTATGTTCGAACATAAAATAGTTATAATTATCGTCGAACATAAACAGTCGTATACAACTCGCCTATAATGGTAATTAAGACACTCATATAAAAATTATTAACTTACTCGTGTCTTAATTATTGCCATTATAGGCTCGTTGCATAATGTTCTATTACGTTCCTTTTTAACAACTGCGGCTTTTAGAGACGGCGGGGTGCCGGAATTTTGCCCCGAAGGGACTAGTTTCCCGTGAGAACACAGAGGGGATATTGGATGTTGTTTGTGTACAGTTTCCTGAAAATACACTGCTCAATTATTTTAACTCTGAGATATGCTAGTTAGTTATTGTTGTTCTAAGGGGCGGGACTACGAGGTCATCTGTCCCTCTTAACACAGATTAAATTCCCTCACATTTGCACACCCTTAAATACCAACTAGCTGCACTAGGATTGGATCTTGCAACCTTGGGAATAGCAGACGAGAAGGTTACCGCTGAGCCACGCAGGCAGTCATAAAATGCTAGAATTTTGGTGTGCTATTCTGAGTATAAGCTCAGTAGTGTATGCGTGATGGGTGACGAAAATTGCAGAACGAATTAACTTTTTCTATTTTTTTACATTTCATTTTCAAAATATAAATATTTCGACCTAGTCAGCATTTTAAACAATAAATAACTCACATAAGGGGCTCCAGAATGTCGAAAATCTTAAAAATGTGCAAAATTTTATTTTATGTGTCATATTAAGCTGAGGACCATTCACTTTGTATATTTAATTATAGCTCATTTCTAAGGCCAATTTACTTGTAATTTCCCACACGCGCGCGTCCGATTAATCAACCCACTCATGTAGTTGTTTTTTTAAATCCTCTCTATTAGATACTAGACATTAAAAGACCCGACTTATCGAAAGTTCGAGTATATTAAGGTACGTACGAAAAATTTAAACTTTATGATATATTGGTCACAAAATACTGTACTGTATGTAGGCTTACAACATATAGCGAGGGAGCCGTTTCAGTAGATTTACTGGCACGTTGAAGCTCCCCTTCGGAGCAAAATCCGGCACCCCGGCGTATCTAAATGCCAGAGCAGTTAAAAGGAACGTAAAACCAATAATGTTATAATTATCTGTATTTACTGTATGTTTGGGGGCAGATGACCTCGTAGTTCCGCCCCTTAAAACCTCACTAAATAACTATTACTGTAAGTGTATAGCAAGCGCTTTTCGCACAGACGCCGTTGAAAGAAATTATAGTTTCGGTCTGATGTATTTATTCGTGAGCCTACCCACATAACAAATCTATTTGTTATGTGGGTCGTCTGAGTGAGTCGGAGTTTTCCTTTAAACAAAGGTGGTCAAAATTTCAAACCCTTGCTACCTTGCTTTTGTTCTGCAGATCATTATGTCGTCGTCCAATCTGGCTGCGTACCATCGGATAAGTACGGTCATTTTCAGGACCTAATAAAAAAATCACTCGTTGGAACAGATAGATATGCGTCCATAATACATCCACAATAAACGACATTAAGAAAATAAAATGCACTAGTTCAAGGTTCGAACCTACTACAATGCGACTTCGTTGACGCTACTCCAGCACTTCTTGATTTAGCCACCTTAGCTACCGAGAACCATGGTTTATTGCTGGCACGTATTGAGTCTATTCGTAGACGCTTCATGTTCAAATGTAAGAAGGTGTCATTCGGAGCTCTGATCGTTTCAATCATGCATTATATTTGAGGTCATTGAAAGAACACTGCCACTATTGATTTCTACTATATTCGCGAGGATGTACTCAACGGTAAAGTTGTACAATGGACGTAAAGGAGCAGGTACGAATGTTTTTAGGATGACTGTCATATACGCGTTAGTTGGGTTGCTTTCCTCAAAAAAAAATAAGGGGCTGGTGGACCACACTGTATATAGATAGATAGATACATATATACATAAATTATATATAAACTTTTGAACTGACGGTGGTTTTGGGGTCTGGGGGATGTGAAACGTGAAGATATGTCGAAATTTTCCGGAAGTCGAATCATGGTACCCATTGCAATAGTTAGCTTTCTAATGAAATCTACCTAAAAGGTGATCTCATAAGCCTATTTTTTTCATAAATGAAAATAGGCTAAACATAGGATTATGAGATAAGTACACTTATTAATCTCATGTAATTTTTTTCAGGATTATGGAATAACCCATCTCATTTGGGTAAAATCGTGTTGACCGACAGAAAAGAATCAAATTATTGTTCTTCACACAAGTGTAGTTGGTGGAAGGTTCTTTTACATGCCATTAATCTATGACATGGGCCCGCCGGCTTTACTTCCCCTCCGAAGGAAGCCATACTAAGGGATTTTTAATGCTCTTAAAAAATCCGACCACTTCGGCCGGATTTGACCGCGCGATCTTGGGCATAGAAAGAAAGAGAGAGAGCGAGATAGATGACGTAATCTTAACACTAGCGCATTCTCGTACAACTGATCACTACAAAACAATGAGTGGAAGTTTTGAATCGGATCACACCGTACTCCACCCCCAATTCATTTCAGCTTTCCTTACGACGAACAACTGAAACAGGTGGCATCAAAATGGGTCAGAACTTACCACTACTGGATGATGATGATGATGATGATAATTGATGTTTTAAGAGGCCTAACATCTAGGTTATTGGACACTAAACACTACTGGACTAAGATCTTCTGGCCGGTCCATACACAATCACAACCAGGTCACCGACCCACCGTCATAAAAAGCTATAGTTATCTTGTTGCAGAATCAAAACACAGAATCATGAATATAATTTTATTGAAGTTTTGGAAGCCATTTTAACATGGACATTTGTTTGGGCTGGGGGTGAAACCAAAATTTGCGAGATACACATTGAAAGTGTGACGGTCTACCGCTCACCTTGCCCCTAAGCGGGTGCGTGCAGATACTACCCGGATCTCAATCTGCCTCTGCCAGGCGAGCAAGATAATGCGTATGACACAATTACTAACATTCTTGGAGGTGATCTCAGTATCGATCTAAAAATGCATCAGACAAAATGTTCCTCTTACAGTATCTGTTCCTTATCTCTTATTAGCCTACTTTCTATTTTTGCAAAAAATGAAAGTAGACTTATGAGATCACTACAGGGCGAAAAAAAAGTGGGTCTGTCTGTGTGTGTATGTGTGTGAGTCTGTGTGTGTGTGTGTGTGAGTGTGTGTACTCTGAATGTCTGTCCCCACCCCTATCAATTCGAACACGGTGAGCGCAAATTGAACGAAATTTGGTACAAAGGTAGCACTAGCAAAGGACACCTCAGTGTCATGTTTTATATCGCCGCCATCTTGAAGGAAACGTAATGGCGGCCACACAAATGTTCAAAGCTTACATCAAATTACGACTAACCTAATCATCCGATCTCGACCAAATTTTGCAACAACTTACCTTTATGGGGGCAGCATCCTTTGACCAAACTAATAGGTCATCAGCCTAATAGTTTGTGGATGGCGGCCATCTTTGTGTGAAAATCGATTGCCCCTATTAATTCGAACACGGTGAAACCGAATGGAACGAAATTTGGTACAGAGGTAGTACTAGCAAAGGGCACCCCAGTGTCATGTTTTATATCGCCGCCATCTTGACGGAAACGTAATGGCGGCCACCCAAATGTTAAAAGCTTAAATCAAATTACGACTAACCTAATCATCCGATCTCTACCAAATTTTGCAACAACATACCTTTATGGAGGGAGCATCCTTTGACAAATCTAATAGGTCATTAGCCTAATAGTTTGCGGATGGCGGCCATCTTTGTGTCAAAATCGATTACCCTTTATTAATTCGAACACGGTGAAACCGAATGGAATGAAATTTGGTACAGGGGTAGCACTAGCAAAAGGCACCCCAGTGTCATGTTTTATATCGCCACCATCTTGCGGGAAACATATAGCAATTGACTGCAACGAATTCAAAGAGTCGGTACACACGAGAAACTGGATTCGTGCAACCTTAGTGCAAACTGCAGAGCAACGAGCTCCACTGTAAAGACGCTAGAGACCTCAGGCACAGATATTTTTCTATTTGCATCATCAATAACTTAAGCACAACCCACTTTCTCGTCCACCTTCGAACCGTCCGTGTAGAGAATACCAGCGTCCAGAAATTGGTGAACTATGCTGTGGAACTGCCTCTGATAAACTGAGGCATCCGTGTTCGCCTTAGGACCTCGGTGTAGATCTAACCGAATTTCCGGACGCGGGACTTGAAGTAAGGTACTATTCCGGCATTTGCCTGGAGGGAATGTGATAAACCACACTCAGTATAATCACTGTCAGCGCAGGTATTCGAACTTCCGATCTCCGGAGTAGCTGCAGCTCCCCATCACGGTTGTGGTGAGCAATTTAAAGCGCACTGCTACGTCTCGGGGTAGCCTCCACTGCTCTTCCCTCTGTGGTCAATAGTTCGATGTCTCGCAGCTGGTATTACTGCACCGTGTCGCCAATAACGAGCAGTTATACGGCTCATAAACCTCGCCACGCTATAAACGTTGTATCGGCACCAGATGGAGAGGTTATCTCTGTTTGCATTGCTTTCGGACTGGATTACACAGCTAATAACAATCAACTACACTCATACCCAAGTGCTACACTTACAATGATATCCCAAGTAGTTGTAGGATTATTATGCCTTATTCTAGTGGAAATACGAGGTGTGTTCACACATTCTACGTGAGGCGTTGTTGCTTGTAGTTGGAAGTACGCATGAGCAAATGGAGTTGAGTGTATAGCTCAGGCGTTCTCGACCTTTTTAGCCTACGTTCATTTATATATCTATTTCGTATGACATAAAGGAAGCTTGTAGTTTAACGTGACCGTTAATCTCGAGATCGTGAGCCACGGGATCTCCTTTTAACGTGGAATCCGAACCACAGGACATGGCATTGCACTTCAAAAATCTCACATGTATTGGCCGGGAATCGAACCCGGGCCGCCTTGGTGAGAGGCATACAGCTAGACCGCTGAGCCACCACGCTCCCCAATTCGTATGACATACAAAGGATACAGTAATGCTAAAGTATATACAATATATACAAGTAATAAATATCTAGTAACATCGAAAACGAAACTAAAAGTCACAGTTGGATGTCCAGAGCAGCAATCCACTCCACTGCATCGTCAGTTGCGTTCTGCAGGTCGTCATATCCTCCCTTGAAGGATCTTGAAGGGCATTCCGACACAATATGATGGATTGTCTGCACTGAATCGCCACAATCGCACTGAGGACTAGAAATTGTCTCCCATTTTTGGAGCCAAAAGTTACATCTTCCTTGACCGGTCCGCACTCTGTTCAGTGACGTCCATATCCTTCTTGGAAGATGGAAACCAGGAGGTTTCCAGCAGGGGTCAGTGATCAATCCTAGCTCATCAGGGTTTGATGTAGTCAATTCTTCTCGCCAAGTTTCGTCCATATTGAACTTAGATTCAACAAGCACAAACGGTTCTTCTAAGAGTCAAATGACAACAAAGGAACTAGGACATTCACTGACGATACTTTCATTTATGAAACAAAAGGCTTATGAGATCACATTTTGTGCGTGTATGTGTGTGAATGTATGTATGTGAGTCCATGTGTATGTGTGTGTGTGTGGGGGGGGGGTAGATGACCTCGAAGTTCCGCCCCTTAAAACAACAATAACTAACTAAGTAACTAACTAACTAACTTCTAAACGGCCGGAGCGATTTCAATGAAATTCGGTAATGTCACAGTACTATTTCGGCCGACCATAGCCTTCAAGGTTTATTACGTCTCACCAGCATTCCATAACTCCGAAACAATTACTAATTCAGTGCTGGTTTGGACTAAACGGCATATGGTTCAAAACTTCACCCTTGAATTCTTAAAAAAAAAAAGTCTATCGTAACGTTGGCACAGTACGGTTGTGAATGATTTTCACATGTTTCGAGAATTGAAAGGAAAAACTTCAGGAGACTCTCCAGACGTACCCACTTCAGTGGCGGCAGAATTTTTTGCCGAGGGCTTTGGAAAGCTGGTGTAACGATATGGCAAATGTTTCAATCGTTTTGGCGATTATGTTGAGACATAAGAATAATACAAGCAAACATTTAGTAGTAAAATCAGTTTGGTATGTCAATCTCTTATTTTTATACAGTCCATTGGAACTTTAAAAAAACTGCCCTCTTGGCAAGGGATTCACCGTTCACCAGGCATGCTACAACTATTTGCAGGACTCATGCAGATAAGACACATTTACTTGTAAACTGTCGAGCCGAATCAGCATCCTTCTTGTACTCATAAAACAGAGATGTCCAACTATTATTTTTCCGGTATATTAAAAATACTATTTCACAAAATGATACATTTTCTGAATGTCAAAACTTGTAATGAAATATTACATTATGCAACAAGCCTATAATGGCAATAATTAAGACACGAGTATGTTTATAAAACGAGCGAAGCGAGTTTTATAACTTACATACGAGTGTCCTAATTACCATTATAGGCGAGTTGCATACGACTGTTTATGTTCGACGATAATTATAACTATTTTAGGTTCGAACATAAATATTCTTAAATATCTTTCGAGATTTCGCCAGTTTTATGTACTGAACAGAGCGCTTGGGGCGCTTAGTATACCTTGTATTTGACCATGGCCTCCTCAAATACCCCATTGTGACACTAGCCTCGCAGTGAAATTTAAAATAGAAGGCCGTGGAAGTCAGAGCAGGTGCGATGCTATCCTTACCTAATTGGTCACACAACTGTTTCTTGAGCTCTGATTGGTGGAAGAAACTGTATCATAATATAAAATAGTGTTATAATGACCCTCATTATGATACAGTTTTCTGACATATAATATTTACATTTCGACATCGTCGAACATAAACTCTACTATTCAGGTTCGTGCAACAAAATTTCAATTGAAGAATGTATCTCAGTGGAGCTTATGTTCGTGAGCGCTTCTTAGCTTGTATGTCGAGAGCAACAAATTTCATTTAAGAGCACCGGGATGCTCGCGAGCACTTATTGGCTAAAGCTCTACGTGCATTCGGATATCCACAAAATATTTCACCACGCGGAAATAGTTTGTATGACTGTGCGGATAGCGAATAAGCGGCGGATAATGTTTAAGAGTTAATTTTCGGATCGTTTTTAGAATACAATGTTGAACTGGAATTTTTAAAATAATTTTAGTTTTTGCTAAGATCTGCGTCTTTCACGTTTTTTGCTATTTACTTATCTGCTCTCGCTTGGATTGCATGAGAATAATAGAGAATTGAGAGGAGCCAGTCCTGGAAATACCCTCAATTAGTGTTGACTTATGCCCAAAAAGAAAAGTTCTTTATACCTGCCCTTGTCTGAATGGGTAAATCCGACCGGGATGGTCGAACTCCGCTAATTAGGTTAAACCCAAACAGTCCAGTCAGCTCAAGGTAATGGGTTTGGGAAGAGAGTGGGGGTAGGCAACCTCTCCTGAAATGTTGGGTAAGCCATGAGTTGACTGACAGCTACGTACACCTGGACCCCCTGGAGTTACCATGGATACCATAATCAGTGCAGCCACCATATTATCCATGTGCAGTCATAAAAGTGCACGATTGAGAGTTAAAGGAAACTATAAATGTTGTAAGTTTGACTTGTCACAACGGAGCCAAAAGTGAGGATGTTCCAACAAGGAATTCATTTACGAATGCACCTTATTTTGTAGCAGAATACATATACTGTAAGCATTTTGGTTCCCAGGATATCGTTTTAAAGCTCATAATGCAAGCTATAACTTGCATGTTGACGAAGTCACAACATAAAAATTAAAATGTGCAGATCTGAGTAGTAACTCTGAACACACAAAGAAAATAACCGAAACTTATCTTTATCAAGTGCAAGGCTAAAGAAAACCAGGAATCTGGAGTAAAACCAAACGTTGCTAATGAGTAGTATCGAATACGTCTTTGAGATAACAAGAGTAGATAGTGGCGAACACCGTGATGATCAGGGCAGGTTGACACATTCCGAAATATATTTACCTTGACGTCCAGTTTGGAGTGGGGAGCAGTGAAACACGCCTCAGGCAACTTCCCCTGTTAGGATTTTCCTAATTGACCCCCATGGAGAGTACTCAATAGCGGAGCTCTGTATCACCCAATCCGACGAATAGGTAAGTGCTATAATTAGTTAACCAAACACAATACAAATTACATGAATACTCATATTATGTTATTCTTAGGTAGCATCCCGGCGTTTTCCGGGAGTAGAAATGGGGAAATTACGGAAAACCACTTCTAGAATGACCGAGGTGGGAATCTAACCAGTCTCTTCTTAGTTTTCACTCACGAGGCTGAGTATATCCTGTACCAGCCTTCATTCCAGAATTAGATTTTTGGCAGAGCTGGAAATATAACCCAGAGCTCTGGATTGACAGCCAAAAATGCTTGCCACTGGTACGAGGGTTCTGAATAATAGACGAAAAATTCTGTATTATTGAAGTATAATATTTTTGGTCGCCTCTGTAGCGTAGCGGTTGGCATGGTTAGCTGCCGCCCCGGAGGTCCTGGGTTCGATTTCCGGGTCTGTCACGAAATTTGAAAAGTGGTATGAGGACTGGAACGGGGTCTACTCAGCCTCTGGTGGTCAAAATGAGTAGAGGGGGTTCGATTCCCACCTCAGCCATCCTCGAAATGTTTTCCCGTGGTTTTCCACTTCGTCTTCGGGCAAATGCCGGGATGGTAACTACTGTAAGGCCACAGCTGCCTCCTTCCCTCTTCCTTGCCTATCCTTCCCAATCTTCCCCTCCCTTCCCATCCCTTATAAGGCCCCTGTTCGCTTTGCAGGCGAGGCCACCTGGGCGCGGTGCTGGTCACGCCTCCCCAGTTGTATCCACACCGATCAGATGTTCCCAGCTCTAGGACACTGCCCGTAGAGGCGGTAGAGGTGAGTTCCCTCGCTGAGTCCGTGGAAGCCATCAACGTGGAGGGTAAATTCGATTTTTTAAAAATAAATTAATAATATTTGTGTCCTAATTACAAGAAATATGGCACAAAATCCCCATTTGTAAAAAAATTATACAAAACACTGAATCAGGAATTCATAGATGTTAAGAAATGATAATTCAGAATTTCATAGTTCCTTCTAAACACTAAATCTAAAAATAATAGACAAAATTATAATTCCGAAGATAATAGATCCTACTAAACGCTAAATCTGAAAAACATAGATGTTACAAATTGGAATCTGAAAATCATATATGGGGAGGCGTGGTGGCCTAGATTCTCGAAGTGAAATGCCTTGTCCTGTGGTTCATATTACACGTAAAATGAAGGTTCCGTGGCTCATGATCGCATGATTGACGGTCACGTAAAACTAGCTTCCTTCCTGAAAATCATATAACTTATGGTACAAAATGATAAACCTCAAAATCATAGATAATACATAGGCCTAATGGTAATTCTCAAATCATATGACTTATGCTAAAAATTACAAATCTCATAATCATAGATGTTTCGAAACACTCAATCTAAAAACAAGATGTTCAGTAAAGAACATATTGCCTACTTTTTCCTAAATGCATGGGTATTGTTATAACTCTTTGTCCATTTCAAGGAGTATAATTGAATGTTAGTTGTAGTAGCTTGTTGAAATACAACGTGCTATACGGATATTCAACCTGAATATGAGGTGCCCTTTGCTAGTGCTACCTATGTAAAATAAAGTCATTCAATTCGGTTTCACCGAGTTTGAATTGATATGGGGAATCGATTTGCACACATACAAGGCCGCTATCTGCAAACTATTGGGCTGATGACCTTGTAGTTCAGTCAAACGATGCTACCCACAGAAAGGTATGTTGTTGCAAAATTTGGTAGAGATCAAATGATTAAGTTGGTCGTAATTTGATTTAAGCTTTTAACATTTGTGTGGCCGCCATTACGTTTCCGTCAAGATGGCGGCAATATAAAACATAACACTGAAGTGCCCTTTGCTAATGCTGCCTCTGTACCAAATTTTGTTCAATTCGATTTCACCGTGTTTGAATAGATAGGGGGAATCGATTTGCACACATACATGTTTTATATTGCAACCATCTTGACGAAAACAAAATGGCGGCCACCCAAATGTTAAAAGCTTAAATCAAATTACGACCAACTTAATCATCTGATCTCTACCAAATTTTGCAGCAACATACCTTAATGTATGAAGAATCTTTTGACTAAACTGTAAGGTCATCAGTCCAATACTTTGCGGATGGCGGCCATGTATGTGTGCAAATCGATTCCCCCTATCTATTCAAACACGGTGAAACCGAATTGAACAAAATTGATGGGGGGACAGACATTCAGAGTACACACACTCACACACACAGACAGACACACAATATTTGGCCCTGTGTAGATCTCATAAGTCTACTTTCATTTTTTGCAAAAATCGAAAGTAGGCTAATAATAGACGTTACAAAATGACAATTCGGAAAATCATAGATGCTACAAAATTTGAAAATCTTAAATGTTACAAAATGATACAGTAAATCTGAAAATCATAGTTTCTGTATAACTTAGGCCTAACCCTAAATCGGAATATCATTGATGCTATAAAACTCGTAATCTGAATATCATTGATGCTACAAAACGCCAAATCTGAGTATCATTGATGCTATAAAACCCTAAATCAGAATATCATTGATGCTACAAAACTCCAAATCTGAATATCATTGATGCTATGAACCCTTAAATCTGAATATCATTGATGTTACAAAATCCTAAATCGGAATATCATTGATGCTATAAAACCCTAAATCAGAATATCATTGATGCTACAAAACTCCAAATCTGAATATCATTGATGCTATAAACCCTTAAATCGGAATATCATTGATGTTACAAAATCCTAAATCGGAATATCATTGATGCTATAAAACCCTAAATCATTGATGCTACAAAACGCCAAATCTGAATATCATTGATGCTATAAATCCTTAGACATGAATATCATTGATGCTACAATAATCCAAATCTGAATATCATAGATGCTATAAAACCCTAAATCTTAATATCATTAATCTTAAAAAACACTAAATCTGAATATCATAGATGCGAAGTTATGGTTTTTCGAATGCTAAAGAGAAACCTTCAGTAATAAGCTTTGAAAATGTTCACATCAACCTCCTAACTTGAGATGCGATACCCCATCATGTTGTTACTCTGCAATAGTTCTATTTTCAGCCAATCTATTTATTGATACTTCGTTCAACCTGTTCCTTGTAGCGACGAACAAGATATACAATCACTTGTGAATGTTTGGGGGCAGCTTGCGGAAGTGGCATTCACGTATACAAACGATATCGTTCCCCGAAATAGCGTGGGGCCAGTTGCAAAATCTCACGTCATTCACAATCACTGTTCCTTTCTAGAATCAACACTTTCAGATGGGGAACGTCTTGTAAAGCCTTTCAGTGCGACCACAGAGTGTTCTGCGAAGTTCACTCCCACATCCGGGACAGAGAGACGTAGAGAAGTCAGGTTCTTGGCTGTCACCCTTGGGGTCTTGGTTCCATTCTCATTACATCCAAGACATTTAATTATGGTCTGAGGGCTGGAGGTACACTCATCCTCGTGAGGCAAAACTAAGAAGTAGTGGGTTCGATTCTCACCTCAGCCATCCTGGAAATGGTTTTCCGGGGTTTCCCTCTTCTAATCCAGGCAAATGAGGGATGGTTCCAAAATTAAGTCCATGGCTGTCTCTTTCCCAATCCTCACCTTCATTGCAAATACACACTACTTCTACTCCTACTACTACCACTAATACTACTACTACTACCACTACTACAGACCCAACAATAACACAGGTTATCAGACTTTTCTTTTTCACACATGGGGCTAAATTATCTCGATGTCCAAGCCACTCGAATGGAAACAATAACGACAACAGAATGCAGAGCGACGCTATCTATGGTCTTGAGGTACGTATTCAGACTATGGATCCAGAGGTCCTGGATTCGATTACCGGCTTTGTTAAGAAATTTAATTTTGGTCTCTGCCTCATGAGGCAACACTAAAAGTAAATAGGTTCCATTTTCTCCTCAGATGTCCAAGGAGTAATGCTCCGTGGTTTCCAACATCTACTCCCGGAAAATGCTGTGTGTGTTCCTAACTTAAAACTACGCCCACTTCCTTCCAAACTCAGTATCATTTCCAAATACTTTCTCTTACACAGCCATCATAATGACACAGGTCATCAGTCAGAATCCACACATACACTAAATACCGAAGTGCACGGGGCTACATGATCACAATGTCGCAAAGCCCCTGAATGAACAGGTGTTTTACAGATCACTAGTAGTAACCCCCCATCCCCAAGTTGTGGGGCTAGCGTACCTGCCTCTGTCCCGGAGGACCCTGGCCGAATCTTTGCTCAGTCAGGGATTTTAGAAGTTGTAGTGAGGGGTGAAACGGGGTGCACTTAGCCCCGTAAGGACAATTGAGTAGCTACACAGGCAGTGCTCCGGTCATGAAGCCAAGATTAACATCCAAGGGGACCTGTCGCGCTGACCACGTAATCAGTCCATAATCAGCAGGTCAAATGGCTAAGCAGCGGTCACTTGGTAGGCGAAGGATCTACAGGAGCTGTAGTACCACGGATAATTTTTACTAGTAGTAATCCTCACTCAACCGCAAGCTGTAGCTACACTCGCTAACGCGTTGCGCTAGGTCATGGGACCAAGCTACCTGCGGACTCGGCAGACGTGGTAATATAATCAAAATATGGATGATTATTATTAATTGATTGGCATAACTTAGGCAACGTTATAGACACAGATATAAATATTCACTCTTATAATTATGAGTAGTAATTTACTTCATGTTGATGCGGAAGAATAAGGTGGGTTCGAGCCTTACCGTCGGCCGTCATTGAAATGGTTTTCCGTGGTTTCCCATTTTCAACACCAGGCAAATTCTGGGACAGTGCCATCTAATAGGCCACGGCCGCTTTCTTCCACATTTTAGGCCAGATTCATTTCATCTCACATTAACTCTTCTTATGAGGTTGGCATCAGGAAGGGCATCCGGCCAAAAAAAACACTTGCCAACTATACTTTCATTACTGGTTTCTGATTTCTTCGTCTGCATTATTATTATTTTCTTATTATTGATTTTCATCGTGATGGAGTCCATACCATTTAGAAACTCACTCAAATCCTCCGGTAAGTGATCTAGGATGGCATTATCATCAACATATCTCAGAATGGTTTGCAGATGACACTCAATCATATATTAGCCGATGACTTGGTGGCTGTTGATCTCGTCATCCGCTTTATAAGTGAGAGTGGGTTAGGGCCAGCAATCTAAATTTACAAGTGCATATTGATTCAAAGACTAGCTCTTTTTTTGAAATTCTGATTTTAGTTTTTCCGTCATTTTGTTTATTATAATTATTAGTTTTACTGTTTTTTTATTATTATTTTTAGGTCTATTTTAATATTTCACCTTCCACCTCAAAATTTAACTATACCGTTTATTCCAAAATTATATAATTTAATCTGTGTTTAGAGGGGCAGATGACCTCGTAGTTCCGCCCCTTAAAACGACAATAACTAACTAGCATATCTCAGAGTTGAAATTATTGAGCAGTGTATTTTCAGGAAACAGTACACAAACAATATCCAACATCCCCTCTGTGTTCTCACGGGAAACTAGTCTCATCAAACCACCTGCCGTGATAATTACCCTGCTCATTCTACAATAATAATATCTATTGTTATTATTCAATTAATGTAATTGAACAGAAGTTAACGCGCTGAACTCACGTTTGTGAGTGATAATTGACGATAAATAGACATTATGACTTTCACTAATTAAATTGTGTGATGGATGTTATTCCAATACCTTCGGGTTCAATGCAATCAACTGAGGATTAGCTGGAAGCTACCGACTCGTGTGATTAACTAGGGTATTCCCCCAGTTCAATGTTTACAGGATGAGCATAGTAGCGTTCATAATGTCATCATCATCATCATCTTGCACAGTTTCCAGCCACTGGCCGGGTCTCCAACGTCTTCTGTCTTCCCACCATCTCTCAGCCTTCACCCTTGTCCAGTCTTCTCCTCTCTTCTTCACGCTTTCTTCCACCCCCTTCAGCCACCTGTCTCTCGGTCTTCCTCTCGGTCTCTTTCCTTCTCACTTCGTCTCGTGTATCCTCCTGGGTATCCTCTTCTCCATTCGTTTTACATGTCCATACCATCTAAGTCTAGATTTCTCTATACCATCCTGTAATGGTTCCTCCTTCATTCATTCTCTGGTCCTCTCATTTCTTATTCTGTCCATCTTTGAAGCTCCAATACTGCTTCTCAAGAACCTCATCTCACTGGCCTGAATTTTGCTCTTCTCCCTTCCTTTCATAACCCAGGTCTCCGAGGCATACGTCAGGATAGGGACGTAGTACGTCCGATATATGATCTTTTTGCTGTTCTGAGGGACATTCTTGCTCCATATCATGCTTCTCACACTCCTTCGGAATGCTTCTGCCTGTCTCCCCAACTCATTTATCTCTCTATCGTTTCTTCCATTATCTTGTATCAGGCTTCCCAAATACTTCAAACTCTCCACTTTCTTCAGCTGTTCCCCACCAATTGTTATTCCCGTTGTCGTTCTTTCCTTCTTCCTTGTTGAAAATACAATTCTCGATTCACCCAGATCAACTGCTCTATCAAGGATTTCAATAAGATCGTAAGGTATACTATTATTATTATTAATCGTATGGTACACACTTACATCATATTACAGCTTAATGAAATCTTGAAAAGAAAGGGGAAAGAAAGAACAGATAGTCTCATAATTTAACATCTAAATTCAAAATATAGTCCACTGATGCAGGTAAAATACATTATGTTACTTCCATAGGCTCTTAGAGGACAGTCCTGAATGATGTGCTTCACCGTTTGTCTATCGGCTCCACAGTCACACTTTGGAGAGGGTAACCTGTTCCACTTGAACAAAGACTCTACACAAACACCAGAATTGGTCCTGATCCGGTTTAATTTCGTCCATATCCGACGAAGAAGATCAAAGCCAGGTACTTTAGATGTGGCAGATGGCATGTCTGGACACTCCTGTGGAGCAAAATTCTTCCAATCATGAGACCACTGCTGGACTATGTCAAAGTTCTCATTGATACATCTCGTAGCTGTCTTCACAGGGAGCTGCCTTGAGCGAAATCTGGGTGGACAAGCAGCAGGTATATCAGCATGAATAGGGAGATCCTGATTTTGAAGTATCTTGTGTAAGGAATACTAATCTAGCTGTACATGAAGATCTACCCATTCTTAACCAGAACAGATTACGTTCACGCCATCCTGTTCTGCGTGACGCCTCTGATATGGTTGCCAGAAGTTTCGACCCTACTACGGAGTGGAAAAGCCGGTGGAAAGCAGCAACGGTGATGTACCAGCACAGAATGTTCTTGAATGTTGAACTTTTAAGTGGATTCCAGCTACTACGTAAAACATGAACTGCCCTGAAAAGAATAAGAACAGGCCATGGCAGGTGCAGAGACATGCTGCATAAATGGAACAAGTTGCCAACACGACAGACCATCCCACACATTGACAGCGAAAGTAAAACGCGGCATATACAGGTAACCAAGAAGATTTTCTGATGACAACAACAGAAGCAATACGGTGAATCAGTAATTTGGGAATTTTATTGTGAGGAATCTTTACTTGTTCGATGTTTTCTTGTTATGTAAATATGAGCATAGCCTATTAGCCTACTTTCGATTTTTGCAAAAAATGAAAGTAGACTTATGAGATCAACACAGGGCGAAAAAAGTGTGTCTGTCTGTGTGTGTGTATGTGTGTGTGTGAGTCTGTGTGTGTGTGTGTGTATGTGTGTGTGTGAGTCTGTGTGTGTGTGTGTGTGTGTGTGTCTGTGTGTGTGTGAGTGTGTGTACTCTGAATGTCTGTCCCCCCCTATCAATTCGAACACGGTGAATGCGAATTGAACGAAATTTGGTACAAAGGTAGCACTAGCAAAGGACACCTCAGTGTCATGTTTTATATCGCCGCCATCTTGACGGAAACGTAATGGCGGCCACACAAATGTTCAATGCTTAAATCAAATTACGACTAACCTAATCATCCGATCTCTACCAAATTTTGCAACAACATACCTTCATGGGGGGAGCATCCTTTAACCAAACTAATAGGTCATCAGCGTAATAGTTTGCGGATGGCGGCCATCTTTGTGTGAAAATTGATTCCCCCTATTAATTCGAACACGGTGCAACCGAATGGAACGAAATTTGGTACAGAGGGAGTACTAACAGAAGGCACCTCAGTGTCATGTTTTATATCGCCGCCATCTTGACGGAAACTTAATGGCGGCCACACAAATGTTCAAAGCTTAAATCAAATTACGATTAACCTAATCATCCGATCTCTACCAAATTTTGCAACATCATACCCATATAGAGGAAGCATCTTTTGACCAAACGAATAGGTCATTAGCCTAATAGTTTGCGGATGGCGGCCATCTTTGTGTGAAAATCAATTCCCCCTATTAATTCAAACAAAGGTGAAACCGAATGGAACTAAATTTGGTACAGATGTAGCACTAGCAAAGGGCATCTCAGTGTCATGTTTTATATCGCCGCCATATTGACAGAAACGTAATGGCGGCCACACAAATGTTCAAAGCTTAAGTTAAATTACGACTAACATAACCATCCGATCTCTACCAAACTTTGCAACAACATACCTTTATGGAGGGAGCATCCTTTGACCAATCTAATAGGTTATTAGCCTAATAGTTTGCGGATGGCGGCCATCTTTATGTCAAAATTGATTCCCCCTATTAATTCGAACACGGTGGAACCGAATGGAACGAAATTTGGTACAGAGGTAGCACTAGCAAAGGGCACCTCAGTGTCATGTTTTATATCGCCGCCATCTTGACTGAAACGTAATGACGGCCACACGAATGTTCAAAGCTTAAATCAAATTACGATTAACCTAATCATCCGATCTCTACCAAATTTTGCAACTACATACCGTTATGGAGGGAGCATCCTTTGACCAATCTAATAGGTCATTCGCCTAATAGTTTGCGGATGGCGGCCATATTTATGTCAAAATTGATTCCCCCTATTAATTCGAACACGGTGGAACCGAATGGAACGAAATTTGGTACAGAGGTAGCATTAGCAAAGGGCACCTCAGTGTCATGTTTTATATCGCCGCCATCTTGACTGAAACGTAATGGCGGCCACACGAATGTTCAAAGCTTAAATCAAATTACGATTAACCTAATCATCCGATCTCTACCAAATTTTGCAACTACATACCTATATGGAGGGAGCATTCTTTGACCAATCTAATAGGTCATTCGCCTAATAGTTTGCGGATGGCGGCCATCTTTGTGTCAGAATCGATTCCCCCTATTAATTCAAACACGGTGAAACCGAATGGAACCAAATTTGGTACAGAGATAGCACTAGCAAAGGGCATCTCAGTGTCATGATTAATATCGCCGCCATATTGACAGAAACGTAATGGTGGCCACACGAATGTTTAAGGCTTAAATCAAGTTACGACTAACATAACCATCCGATCTCTACCAAACTTTGCAACAACATACCTTTGTGGAGGGAGCATCCTTTGACCTATCTAATAGGTCATTAGCCTAATAGTTTGCGGATGGCGGCCATCTTTATGTCAAAATTGATTCCCCCTATTAATTCGAACACGGTGGAACCGAATGAACGAAATTAGGTACAGCTGTAGCACTAGCAAAGGGCACCTCAGTGTCATGTTTTATATCACCGCTATCTTGACGGAAACGTAATCGCGGCCACACAAATGTTAAAAGCTAAAATATAATTACGACCAACCTAATAATCTAGTCTCTACCAAATTTTGCAACACCATATCTTTATGTGGGAAACATATTCTGACCAAACTGCAAGAACATCAGCCCAATAGTTTGCAGATGGTGGCCAAGTATGTGTGCAAATCGATTCCCTCTATCAATTCAAACACGGTGAAACCGAATTGAACGAAATTTGGTACAGAGGTAGCACTAGCAAAGGGCAACTAATATTCATGTTTAATATCCCTATAGCACGTTGTATTTCAACAAGCTACTACAACCAACATTCAATCATACTCCTTGAAAAGGACAAAGAGTTATAACAATTCCCATGCATTTAGGAGAAAGTAGGCTATATGTTCTTTACTGAACATCTTGTTTTATATTTATATTCAAACTTGATTGTATGGGCCATACGCTAAATAAATAAATAAAATTATCAATAGGGATTGTATGTAGAAAGAAAATGTATAACCTAGAATAATACATTTATTGGTTTTATGTTCGACCATGGCGAAATGTAAATATTATATGTCAGAAAACTGTATTATGATGAGGCTTATTATAGTACAAGTTTTCATTATGAGACAGTTTCTCCCACCAATCAGAGCTCAAGAAACAGTTGTGTGACCAATTAGGTAAGGATAGCATCGCACCTGAACTGACTTCCACGGCCTCCTAATTTAAATTTCACTGCGTGGCTAGTGCCAAAGTGGGGTATTCCAGGAGGCCATGGTAAAATACAAGGTATTCTCTGCGTCCCATGCGCTCTGTTCAGTACATAACACTGGTGAAATCTCGACAAATATTTATGAATATTTATGTTCGAACATAAAATAGTTATAATTATCGTCGAACATAAACAGTCGTATGCAACTCGCCTATAATGGTAATTAAAACACTCATATAAAAATTATTAACTTACTCGTGTCTTAATTATTGCCATTATAGGCTCGTTGCATAATGTTCTATTACGTTCCTTTTTAACAACTGCGGCTTTTAGAGACGGCGGGGTGCCGGAATTTTGCCCCGAAGGGACTAGTTTCCCGTGAGAACACAGAGGGGATATTGGATATTGTTTGTGTACAGTTTCCTGAAAATACACTGCTCAATTATTTTAACTCTGAGATATGCTAGTTAGTTATTGTTGTTCTAAGGGGCGGGACTACGAGGTCATCTGTCCCTCTTAACACAGATTAAATTCCCTCACATTTGCACACCCTTAAATACCAACTAGCTGCACTAGGATTGGATCTTGCAACCTTGGGAATAGCAGACGAGAAGGTTACCGCTGAGCCACGCAGGCAGTCATAAAATGCTAGAATTTTGGTGTGCTATTCTGAGTATAAGCTCAGTAGTGTATGCGTAGCTTGCCACGGTGGGTGAGTGGTTATAGTGTCGGACTACCAACCCCAAGATTGCAGGTTCGCCCCTGGCCATGGTAAGTGATTTTTGAAGGCGACAAAAATCACGATACTCATGTCATACGTTGTTGGCATGTTAAAGAACCCATTTGAATTCAGTAGGCCGTGTTCAATGGCAAAATTAATCTCGGGATTTTCCGCCAACACAAAGTTCCTCCATTCTCTAATTGAAAGCGCTGTAGTGTCAAGGAGTTTCGATATCTAACATCCTTGACTTTCATAGCGTTTAAAGGTACGACGAAATTCGACATGCCAGCTACCCTCTGGGTGTCAATTAACAAAGCTTGCACCAGGCACCCGAGGCCATACGATATTATTATTATTATTAGTGTATGCGTGATGGGTGACTAAAATTGCAGAATGAATTAACTTTTTTTTATTTTTTTACATTTCATTTTCAATATATAAATCTTTCGACTTAGTCAGCATTTTAAACAATAAATAACTCACATAAGGGGCTCCAGAATGCCGAAAATCTTAAAATGTGCAAAATTTCATTTAATGTGTCATATTAAGCTGAAGACCAATCACTATGTACCGGTATATTTAATTATAGCTCATTTCTAAGGCCAATTTACTTATAATTTCCCACACGCGCGCGTCCGATTAATCAACCCACTCATGTAGATTTTTTAAACCCTCTCTATTAGATACTAGACATTAAAAGACCCGACTTATCGACAGTTGGAGTATATTAAGGTACGTACGGAAAATTTAAACTTTATGATATATTGGTCACAAAATTCTGTATGTAGGCTTACAACATATACTTGTCTACATTTATGTAATAAGGATGGATGTAGTAATGATGGCAGCTTTATTGCATTATCTAAGTAAGGTTGCAAATCTAAGTAAGTATAAAAGTTGCACACGGTTGACTCAACTAGAGTTATCGGTGGAAAATTTGGATTTGAATCTTCGAATGAGACAAGTTGCACTGCAAAAGTACATAAATGTTCGAGATAAGAGAGCAAGTAGTTTAAGTGCCAGAAGTTCTTTAATTAAAATGAGAAAAGTTTTGACTAGCCGTGATTGAAGTCTGGTATTAAGCACCCGGATGCTTCAATGCTACGTTTTTAGTATCCTGCTCTACGGTGTTCAATCAATGGCACTTATTAAGTAAGAAACTTATGGCATTTGAAATGTGGACATATCGCAGAATATTGAGGACACAATGGACAGTTAAAAACATAAAAGTGGAAGTACTGCGGCGTATGAACAAGGATTCAGAAATACTCAAGTCTATACTCAAGAAAATTGTAGCATTTTGGCCATTTAAATAACAAATACAACTTGTTGCAATTAATTATTCAAGGGAAGATCGCTTTAGGGGCATAGGACGTAGAAGAATATCCTGGTTAAAGATTTTGAGCCAGTGGTTTGGACAGAACACAGTATCACTGTTTACAAAAACTATGGGCAAACAGCAGATCATGCTACTGATCACCAATGTTCTTAGAGGACGAGGCACTTGAAGAAAAGGAATACGTGATTTAAGCTTGGAGATAGTAAACAAAACGAGTTATAAACATGATGTTCAGTAAAGAACATATAGCCTACTTTCTCCTAAATGTATGAGTATAGTTATAACTCGTTGTTATTATCAAAGAGTATAATATAACTATTCTTTGTTGAAGACCTTAGAAACGATTTACCTCTACCAAACGCCACAACCTAGATAAAAACTGCTACCATCATTGAAGAAAGAAAGATAAGAAGTATCTAAAGAATGTTATGGATGTGGAGACATAATCGACCGGACTGGCGGCGTGGCTCAGCGGTAACGTTCTCGCTTGCTGGACCGTATGTTTCAGGTTCGTATCCTGGCGCAGTCAGCTGGCATTTGAGGGTGCACAAATGCGAGGGAAACGTGTTAGTAGATTTACTGGCACGTTAAAGATCCCCTTCGGGACAAAATTCTGGCACCCCGGCGTCTCTAAAAGCAACAGTAGTTAAAAGGGACGTAAAACCAATAACATTATTATTATTATTATTATTATTATTATTATTATTACTATTATTATTATTATTATTATTATTATTATTATTATTATTATTATTACATAATTGGCCTGACGCGGGCAACATCCAACTTTGAGTTGAGGCATGTCTTTACACGTCTGGCTGCGTATGACTTTCACAACCCTAATTGAATTAACAAATCTTTCCATGACCCTACAGAGACGTGTGTATACCAACTATGTGGATATTTTCGATTGCTATTTGGCTGAAATAAAAGTATTAATTAATATCCTGAACTAGCACCAACGGTAGAGTTCAGATACTATGTGAAATCGTTTTGTTCTTTACTTCAAATAACATTTTCAAATAACGCACAATAGGCTGTTACAACCCCTTTAAAATAAAAAGTAAAAATGTATCGTAGTATCATCTTGTCATTCTTCAAATTCGATGCGCATAGAATGCCAATGGTATAGTAATCAATGGAGCCCCACGTAGACTAGTCGTGACATCTAGTGGTGAAATATCGAACAATATAATCCTAACAGAGCGAGTGCATTCTAGCTGCCAGAAGAAGAAACTTTTCAATAAAATCTGGAAGTTAATAAGTAGGTCTGCGTGCAGTTACCTTTTTGGCAGCTAGATGTCTCGAGTAAATCTGCTGGCGAATTATGTTTTAATTAAATATATATTTTACACCATAATATGCACAATATAACGCTTAATTTTAAAACATCTGAGTCATTACAAAACAATAAACATATAACATTTCAAGCAAAAAACCTAGATCTGATCGGGATTGAACCATAGGCATTTGAGCGATAGGCTAACGCTCTACCACTGAGCTAATTGTGTCAACGAATATCGTTCTATATTAAATGACTTACATAAAACTTGTTAGCAAATAATGATTTATACTAAACGATTTCATCACTGGAGTATATTATTTATGTATAAAGCATTTCATACAACGTTTATTTATTTTGTATCAGTACGCTATATTGCATGCAATACTCAAATTAGTGAAATATAAGTCAGGCACAAGATATCCGCTGCCATCTTGTCTCATTACTGAATCGGCTCAGCTTTTTAAAATCACGTCTGCACTATAGTATTACAAAATAAACTTTTAATTTCGAACGTGCCTCTTCCTTTAGAACAGTTAAAACGATTCTCGGCTCGATAATCGGAACTGGTGGGTCCCATGATATGGATTATAAAGTTTGCATAATTCTCACGGTCGCCATCCTGAAATGGTATGGCGGACGACCTTGTAGTTTGGTCACAAGACGCATCCTATACGAAGGTATGTTGTTACCAAATTTGGTAGAGATCGGATGATTTGGTTAGTCGTTATTTGATTTTACGTTTTGAACGTTTGAGTGGCCGCCATTCAGTTTTAGTAAAGATGGCGGCGATATAAAACATGACACTGAGGTGTCCTTTGCTAGTGCTACCTTTGTACCAAATTTCGTTCAATTCGCATTCACCGTGTTCGAATTGATAGGGGGGGGACAGACATTCAGAGTACACACACTCACACACACACAGACACACACACACAGACTCACACACACACATACACACACACACAGATTCACACACACACATACACACACACAGACAGACACACTTTTTTCGCCCTGTGTTGATCTCATAAGTCTACTTTCATTTTTTGCAAAAATCGAAAGTAGGCTAAAAATCGACTTGAAGATTTAAAACAATACATGTACATTATAGTAAGTTTGTTCGGGAAGTGATAATTTCTACGAATTATCGACAATTCGAGTAATGGGGGTTCGAGATATCGAGTTTCTTCTGTATTGTACCCGTCAGGGACGGGTATTTAAAGCTATGGTTGGTTGGTTCCTCAGTTTAGGGGCTGCGACAACGCGGTATGTAGCCCAGTGCACTTTGGGTGTGTGTAGAATCTGTCTAATAACAGGTGTTAATTGTGATGGCTGTTGTTGTTGTTTGAGTCTTCAGTCTTTTGACTGGTTTGATGCAGCTCTCCATGCGTCCCTGTCCTGAGCTAATCGTTTCATCTCTACATAGCTACCACACCCTACATCCGAGGCAATCTGTTTAACATATTCTAACCTTGGTCTACCCCTACAGTTCTTGTCCTCGACCCTTCCTTCCATAACTAAGCTTGCTATTCCTGGGTGTCTTAGTATGTGTCCTACCAACCTATCTCTTCTCTTCATTAGCAGTCGCCAGAAACATCTCTCCTCTCCCACTCGCCTTAATACCTCTTCGTTTGTAACCCTATCTACCCATCTGATCTTCATCATTCTCCTGTAACACCACATTTCAAATGCCTCAATTCTCCTCTTTTCTGCTGCACCAATAGTCCAAGTTTCACTTCCATAGAGCGCCACGCTCCAGACAAAGGCTTTCAAAAATGACTTCCTAATACCTAAATCTATATTCGATGTCAACAGATTCCTTTTTTGTAGAAAGGCTTTCCTTGCCTGAGCCAACCTACTTTTTATATCCTCTTTGCTTCGTCCATCATTGGTTATTCTGCTTCCTAAGTAACAGAAGTCTCCTACTTCCTTCAGCTTTTCACCTGCCAATTTGATCACCATAGAGGTTTCTGATTTATTTCGGCTGCATTCCAGTATTTTTGTTTTACATTTATTAATTTTCATCATGAAGTCCTTCCGTAAGACGGAATCCATACCATTCAAAAACTCATTCAAATCCTCAGGCTTGTCGGCCAAGATGACGATGTCATCAGCAAATCTCAGAGTTGAAATTATTTCTCCTTGAATCTTCACTCCCACTTTAAATTTTTCTCCAATTTCCTTCATTGCTTGTTCAATGTAAAGATTGAAAAGTATGGGTGATAAGTTGCAGCCTTGCCTTACACCTTTCTGAATACCAGCTTCTTTCTCATATCCTTCAGCTCGAATGACTGCTGTCTGGTTTCTGTATAGATTGTATATCACCCTCCTATCCCTGTACTTTATTCCAATAGATTTCAAAATGTCAAACAATTTAGTCCAATCAACGTTATCAAAAGCCTTTTCTAAGTCTACAAATGCCATGAACGTTCTCTTATCTTTCCTTATTCTACCTTCCAAAATCAGCCTAAGACTTAGTACAGCTTCCCTTGTTCCTACATTTCTCCTGAAACCAAACTGGTCTTCACCCAACTCCGTTTCGATCTGGCTTTCAATCCTCTTGTAAATTATTCTAGACAGGATCTTTGAAGCATGAGTAATCAAGCTGATTGTACGGTAATCTTCACATCTGTCAGCTCCCACTTTCTTTGGTATAGGGATGATAACATTCTTCTTGAAATCAGGGGGTACTTCACCTGTCTCATAAATCCTACACACCAAGTGAAATAACCTGATCAGACCTTCATCTCCTACGCAGCGTAGCAACTCAATCGGTATATCATCTATGCCTGGTGCTTTGTTCCTGCCTAAGTCCTCTAATGCTCGGTCAAATTCTGATCTCAATATTAAATCTCCTTTTGCATCCTCATCAATTTCCCCCTCCCTTTCCATTACATGATTCTCAATCTCCTTTCCCTTATACAAGCACTCTATGTAAGCTTTCCATCTCTCAAGCTTTTCTTCCCTATCTGTTAGAGGCTTTCCATTTGTGTCCCTAATATTACAGCACTTAGTCTTCTTTTCCCCAAAAGTATTCTTAATCCTTCGATAAGCTGTGTCTACTTTTCCTAATTTCAGACACTTTTCTATACCTGCACATTTCTCTTTCAACCATTCTTCTTTCGCTTCCTTGCACTTCTTGTTAACCTCATTTCTCAGACGTCTGTATTCTGCTTTCCCCTCTTCATCTCTTAGATTCTTGTGTTTCCGCCTTTCATCCATCAATTCTAGTATATCCTGAGTGATCCACGGTTTTCTACCTATTCTTTCTTTCCTACCAATGTTTTCTTCTGCGGATTTTGTTATTTCATTCTTCAAAAGTGCCCATTCGTCTGCAATTGAAGTTTGTTTAGGGGTTTTGATTAGTCCTTCCTTTATACTCTTCTTGAATCTTTCGTTTACATCCTTTACTTTCAGTCTGTCTATTGCCCACCTTTTTGGCTTTTGACTTTTCTTCAGTTTCTTCAACTTTAATCTGCATTTCATTACAACCAGATTGTGGTCAGAGTTTATGTCAGCACCAGGATATGTTTTACAATCCAAAATCTGGTTTCGAAACCTCTGCTTGACCATAATGAAGTCGATTTGGTAACGCCCTGTATCTCCTGGTCTCATCCATGTGTATATTCTTCTATTGTGGTTATTGAATAAGGTGTTAGCTATGACCAACTCATGTTCGGTGCAGAATTCCATCAGCCTGCTTCCTCGATCATTCCTTTCACCTAATCCGAAATCTCCTACTATCTTCCCTTCTCTCCCTTTTCCTACCACAGCATTCCAATCTCCCATTACTATAACATTTTCATCACCTTTGATATACCTCAGAATGTCATCTATTTCTTCGTAGACCTTTTCAACATCCTCATCATCAGCTTGACTGGTAGGCATATAGACTTGTACCACTGTGGTGCACGTAGGTTTAGTATTGATTTTTGCTACAATAATCCGTTCACTGTATTGCTCATAATATTCTACCCGCTGTCCAAGTTTCCTACTCAATATGAGACCAACTCCTGCTTGGCCATTGTTTGATTTAGTGCTAATGACCCTATAGTCTCCTGACCAAAAGTCCTGTTCTTCCTGCCAGCGCATTTCACTAATCCCAACCAAATCCAACCTCAACCTATCCATTTCCCTTTCTAAGTTTTCTAACTTTCCACTTCCTAGCAGACTTCTAACATTCCACGCTCCGATCCGTAGAATGTCAGATTTCCTATTTGTCACTTCTGTGATGTTAACCCCCTCTCGAGTAGTCCCCACCCGGAGATCCGAACGGGGGACTAGTTTACCTCCGGATTGAAATTTTACAAGGGAGGAGGCCATCATCACATGTATTTATGCATAGAGAGGTGCATATCCTCGGGAATAGCATTACGGCTGTAGTTTCCCGTTGCTTTCAGCCGTGCAGCAGAACGCAGTGTAGCCATTAGTTGGCTTATATTATCAATATCTTAACCGTCTATTAGACTAGTAAAGAATTGATTTATTCTGAAAGGCTGCTACTCCCTTTCAGAATAAGTAAAGAGCAATTCTACTACAAAATACTAACCTTCTACTAACAATTAAATACCAAAATTCTACTAACGAAAAAAAATACAACAAATACTACTACCAAAACAGTCTGTCACCAGGCCCACTCACATGCACCCTCACCAGACACACTCACACACCACAGTCTAATAGAACAATGACATATATATAATAAACAAATTAACTTCATACTTACAACTGAATTATAATTCTGTGCATTCAGTACAGTTTAATACGCTAATAATCTTATTCAGCTTCGGTAACAGATGTGATGTTCTAGTTGTCCCTGGGTAGAGTTATGCACTCTCCAGACAGCACTAGGCACAGCTGGCCCCTTATGTCGGCTAAGTGATCTTTACCGAGCAAGAAAGGTATTTGTAAAAGTACTGACATGCGATCTTGGTTGGTCATTCAGTCACCAAGCCAAAGCTTGCCTCTGGTAATTGGACATGAAAATATTCCAATAATAATATTTATGGACTTTGGAAACTTTATAGACTAAGTCTATCATATGTCCGTTAGCAGTTTGATATTTACCAGTGTTGACTGCCACAAAATATCTATCACCTGAATGATAAATGACAAAAAAAAATCCCATGTTTCACTGAAAGAATTTCTAACACTTTTAAAGTACCAGTAACCATGTACTGTTTCGACGATTCGCACTAAGACTTAGCAACCATGTGCTATTTACAAGTTTGCTTGACAGCGCTAATATCGCAGCTAGAAGGCATTTCTTGCGCTTGTAGGGAAGGTGGTGTGTTCGGACACGATTTAATTTGGTCCAGGAGACGTGGTGGCGCAGCGGTCAAGCTGTTTGCCTCTCACCAAGGTAGACCGGGCTCGATTCTCGGTCAATACATGCGAGATTTTCGAAGCGAAATGCCATTTCTTGTGGTTCAGATTCCACGTAAAAAGGAGGTCCCGTGGCTCATGACCGCGAGATTAACGTCACGCAAAATTACAAGCCTTCCTCTTAATTTGGTTCAGATCCCTCTGTATTGTTCAATTCCAGGAGGCCTTCCTTTGATGCGTATTAATTCACAACCGGGATGGTCGAACTGCGTTAATTGGGTTAAGCCCAGAGAGTCCAGTCAGATTACGCTAATGGGTTTGGGAAGAGAGTGGGGGTGGGCAACCTCTTCTGAAATATTGGTTAAACCATGAGTCAACTGTATTAGTGTGTGTTATCTGTAATTCAGGTAAGGACTGCAGACGATCAATTTCAAGTAATTCCTACTTTTGCCACCAAATGCTACCGTCAACGACACCTAGATGTGAACTTGGCTAATAGATGCCACCACAACCTGTACCTGGCGGCAAAGGTTGGAACTTAAGAGAGCGTTAATCAAATCTAACCAAAAATTTTAACTTCACACAATGTAGTTAGTAGAAGGTTCTTTTACATGCCATAAATCTATGACATGGGCCCACCGACTTTACTTCCCCTCCGAAGGAAGGCATACTGAGGGATTTTAGCGCTCTTAAAAATCCGACAACTTCGGCCGGGTTTGAACCCACGATCTTGGGCATAAACGCTCAGCATACTACCAACTACGCCACCGAAGCCGCCCAAATATATATAAAGCTAATTAGCTGATAATTTGAAGCAATACTGTATCCTGTTGTCTCTGTTGTTCTATATGAACCAGGTAAACAAGACAGGCAGCATTAAACATGGATTGTAAGGTATTTAAAGATTAATGTAACGCCTATGCAAAGTAGAATGGTAATAATTATATCATCAAAGTGCAGTGATTATGTCAGTATAGGCTGATCAGCGCGGCAGTGATGCATACTGGTTCAGGTATAACTAACACAGTTGTGCAGTCAGGCACAATGAAGGATTTAAGGTCCCCTGGGAGAGGCTTGGATTGAACACTCAGTAGCCAAATACAACCACTATACAGCTGTGGTATATGCTGGCTTTGATTCTTATTTTCAGGGGCGGAACAGCGAGGCCATCTACCTGTGTTTACCTGTACCTTAGAAAAACATGAAATGGGTGAAAATAGTAATCAAATTCGTCGCGTAGCTGGGCGAATGAAGTTATAACATTGAAGCAAAAGGCGAATACGAGTGTGCTGTTAATTCATTTAGGGGTTCTACGACATCGTGGTCATGTAGCCTCGTGCATTTAGGGGGTTGGAATATATATGATAACATATGTCATTGTGATGGATGTGCTAGTGTGTGTGGTTGTAATAATTGCGGTTAGGGAGGAGGCAGCCATGGCCCCAAGAAGTTAAGAATTATCCCAGCATTTGACATGACACATTTTCTATCACTTCTTCTAAGAAATTAAGATAAATTCCAGTAAAAACCTATTTAAAAATTTTGATTGTTATTTTTAGATTTATTTATTGATGTATAACATCTTTCCGCTCGGTTGCTGGATAGTTTTGTGGGAGTGATTTTGAAAATTGGGAACGGAAGTGAATCGGGTGGAAGTGGATCGAACGGAAGTGGATCGGACGGAAGTGAAGACGCACTGCCAGCTGGATGTACAATTGAAAATGTGTGTGTTGGAAACAAGGCAGTGTGTGCTCTGTAGTGCGAGAATGTTATGGCAATACAGTAGGCAGTGCATTTAGCAGGCACTGGTTTGACGAGCACAGTGGCAAATGTTTCACCGACTTTCATTTGTCATTGAGCAGTTCATGAAGCTTCACGTTCAAGGTTGAATATCACATGGGGTAGGACAAAGACGACAAATTACATTTAAGTAAGCGGCATTATTGTCAAGCTGTGGGTGAGTAGTCAAATATTAAAAGCATAACAGAATGTTGTTATACGAGTGGAATAAAAGCTGTATTTTCATCATATGTGAGACTAGGTCATTTCATGATTGTAGGAAGCCATATTTTGATTGTTTACGACGAACTGTATGAGAGCCTTGATAATAATGAATGTTATAGTTACTGAGGAATGTGCTCACAGTATTTGAGAGTAGGCTACTGTCGACGTTGTGTGTCACTTTGTTATTATGAATTATTAATGTAAAAGGAAGGAAGCTTGTAGTTTTGCGTGTCCGTTAATCTCACGATCAAGATCCACGGTACCTCCCTTTTACGTGGAATGCGAACCACAGGACATGGCATTTCAATTCTAAAATCTCACATGTATTGACCGGGAATCAAACCCGGTCTACCTTGGTGAGAGACTAACAGCTTGACAGCTGCGCCACAAATGTGACAGTAGCATATCTTCAATTCAATCTATACATTCATCATAGTACCAGTATGAAAATGGAGTGTAAATTAAAATTTTAACAATGTCCAAGCTGTGTACTATTCGGGTAGGATAACATGTCAGATGTTACACATCATATGCGACTACTGTAAGGCTCGTATCTTTTTTTTACTCTTCCGTGGCTGTTGACAGAATATTTAGTGAGCTATTCGCAATTTGAACAGTAACTAGATACGGCCACGGTAGCCGAGAGTGCCTTGCTGGCATCAAGAGAGTGGAGTTTCGAACCCCACCTCAGCCATTCTGAAAATGGTTTTCGTGGTTTCCCATTTTCACCACCAGGCAAATGCCGGGACGGTTCCTCTCAACAGGTCCACGGCCGACTTCCTTCCTAAAATCCTGTCCCTAACCCATCGTTAATTAGATCCAAGTTGGCAGTCACCTGGGTGATTGGTCTGTCACCATTCCCAGTTGTATCTGCTGACAAAAGCTCCCAAGCACCGCCCCTACCACGGTAGAGGAATGATCCCTCGCAGAGCTGGAACGATAAACGTTCAGAAAGAACCTTGATATATGTAATTCTCACAGTTGAAAAGTGAGAATATTGTTTCGTATTTTCTACGTGCTTTTCCAGTTACCAAGTAAAATTGAAAATCCACAGCCTGCTTCCAGTGGACCGACTAGGTCAGGGATGGAATGAATCAAGCCCCCATCTAGCGGCGAGGATATCTACTGTGCCGGCTGCCGAAGCCTGCCGCTCTCCTCTGAAACAATGATTAAATTAATGACAGATGACAGATGAAATGAAATGATAGTGGAGAGTGTTGCTGGAATGAAATTTTTGACAGAGAAAAACCTGTATGCCTCCGTTTTATCCAGCACAGATCTCACATGGAGTGACCGGGATTTGAACCATGAACCCAGCGGTGAGAGGCCAGCGAGCTGCCGCCTAAGCCACGGAGGCTTTCTTCCAGTTACCAAGTAATGCAGAAAACTTAAAATTGTATCAAACAACGAAGAGAATCTTTGGATCTGGTTCTTTGGCGATCACAACGAATCGTTGCTAAACTCATTAGTTGTTCAAAGTAAAATTGCGTCAAATGTAGGGGGTTATCTTTGGATGAAACAGGCTCAAAATCGTTTTAAAATTCCCTGGTCGACTTTATCCCTTTTCATGAAACGGTATTAGCCAATGTCACATACATAATGTACGTTATATTGCAAAACATGTTGTTCTTGAAACGGTGATCACGATCTCATTTCCCGGCGAGATTAGGACTCAAGCAAGAAAGACTTGACTTTCAGGTTTGCAGGGAGTGTCTGAGCTCTTCTTTAACAAGACGTTATAGAGCTGATTAAAAATCACAACTCGTAAATTGTAAAATTAATTAACACGCTCAGCATGTGGGCGCGCTGTGTTTCCATACACGTGTAATACGTAATGTACTGAGCAAAGAGGGAGAGAGAGTCGAGTCACAAGCAGATACACATCTGTTCTGATGAAAGGGTGGATTTAACGTTGCCATGGTTCAGCTATGTAGGGAGGAGAGTAATGGATCTATTTGTAGATGGAAAAATAAATAGGGGCAGGCCCAGAAGAAGATGGACTGACAATATCCGAGAAGACCTGAAGGAGAAAAAGTTAGAGGAAGATGATGTGTGGGACAGGAAGAAATGGAAAAGAACGGCCATAAACATCTACTTACACATATTGTACGTATTTTCAGCCTAAGTTACATTTTGTAAGTATTTAGAACCTAAATTGCACTTTGTAAGCATTTTGGATCTAAATTACATTTTGTAAGCATTTTCTACCGAAATTACATTTTGTCAGTATTTTCAATGTAAATTACGTTTTATGAGTATTTTCAATCTAAATACCATTTTGTAAGTATTTTCAATCTAAATTGCATTTTGTAAGTATTTTGGAGTGTAGGCTGTCATATTGTGAGTATTTTGAATGTAGATTACATTTTGTAAGTATTCTTAATTTTTATTGCATTTTTTGAGTATTTTGAATCTGATAGGGTATTTTCAATTTACATTGCATTGTGTATTTTCAATTTCAATTGCATATTGTAAGTATTTTGAATTTCAACTGCATTTTGTGGGTATTTCGAATCTACATTGCATTAGTGCGTATTTTTCAATCTAACTTGCTTCTTTGAGTATTTTCCATCTAAATTACCTTTTGCAAGTATTTTCCACTCTACATTGTGTGAGTCTTTTCAATCTAAATTCCATTTTTGTAAGTATTTTCAATCTACCTTAGGTTTCATTATGCTTTCCATTTCATTGTCATTTTCGTTATCACCAAGACCATTAGGGGCAGATAACCTAGATGTTAGGCCGCTTAAAACAACAATTATCATCATCATCATCATCATCAGTTTGATTTCTGCCATAGAATAAAAGATATTGAGAACAGCCAAAATATTTCGGACGGTCACCATGTTGGATTTTAATATATACAGGCCATAGAGTTGTGTACTATTAGATGAGAATTATTGTGTACGTTCACTATGCAAACGTTGATTTCGATCCAATGATTAGAACACAAGATATAAAAAACTTAAATTTAAAATTTCGCACAGCCGCCATCTTGAGGTTATGTAACCAATTGAACTAAATTAAATGTCAGTGCATTGCAACTTGTAAAGTCATTTGATGTACAAGTTTCACTGCGTTCAGATGGTTAAATCGCGAGAGAAAAGTCTATTTAAATGTTTCAATTTTGCTTGGCCGCCATGTTCGTTTTGTAGTTAACAGGTTTTTGAAAGTCACATAGGTGAACTTCAAGTAGTATCTTTTATCACCTTACAAAATTTCAGGGAGATAGAGAATGACGGAGAAATATTTCGCACTGTCGCCATGTTCGATTGGTGAAACGTAATAAAATTTGAAGGGCACAGTCGGGGTTGGCCAAATTAGTACTATGTCCTTGCCAAATTGCATTGAAATCGCTCCAGCCGTTTATATTTTACTAGCTGAAGTACCCGTGCTTCGCCACGCGTCATAAATAAATTAAAATGTGAAGGTGACAGTTAAAACAGGGGATAGGCGAGGTGCTGCGCAGAGGGAGATTAAGGATGGAACATTTTGTCCAACTACACCGCTCGGCGTTGACCGTGTTAATAGCACAAATTTAGGTTTTACTCGCTAACGGTTGGAGATACCTTTCGGATAGAAAATGTAATTTTAAATCTCGTATATGCCATCAAAAGTTTGCTATTTCTTAGCGTTCTCTTTTTATTTGAAATGGAAATATGAAAGTTTTAAACCAAAGGGTGTAGTGACGTCACTAAAATGGTCGCCATCTTTAAATAATGCAAAGTATTGAAATCAAAAGTAACCTATATGTTAACCAGGTAAATCAGCTACTTCCATGTAAAATTCATGTAAATCGGACCAGTGGTACTTGCGTGTTTGAGTAATACACAGACACACACCATCTCATTTTTAGCCTCGCTTCGCTCGCGTCATAGTCGTGTCATATTGTTATTCAATGAAATGCAGGTTTAACCCCGTTAACACCCCTTTAGAACCTGAATATCCAAAAATCCCTCCTTAGTAGACGTTTTCGACACACAACAAACATATCCCCAAAATATCATTCTGCTAACATTAATAGTTTGGGTTGGTCGATGAGAGTGAACATCCAAAAATCCTTCCTTAGTGGACGTTTTTCTTCCAGAATTTCACCCCTACCATAGGCCCCTTAAATTGGATTTATGAAAAAAAACGGTCGAACACCTATTTTATTTATTTATTTATTTATTTATTTATTTTTAAGCTGTTTGATTTCCTCCGAGTTTCAAACTCCACGCCTATGTCGTTTAAGAGATACACGCTCCGTTAAGAATCTTTCAACCCCCACTTTTCATCCCTTTCACCTCATAATATACAGCACATCGAAAAACCATTAGACATGTGTCAGCTTATTTTTAATGATTAGTATATATGCCAAGTATCACATCCCCAAAAGTAACCACTCGTGAGATATTGTTATTCAATGAAATGCACGTTTACCCCCCCTTAACACCTATTTAGAACCTGAATATTCAAAACTCTTTCCTTAGTGGACGTTTTCGACATACAACGAACATATCCCCAAAATATCAGATTTCTAACTTCAATAACTTTGGCTTGGCGATGATGAGAGAGTGAGTGAGTCAGGACATTTTCTGTCATTTATTTTTGATAAATTCACCCCTCCCCATGAACCCCTTAAATTGGATTTATGAAACAAACGGTCGAACACCTATTTACTTATTTAAAGCTGTTTTCGCCCTGAGTTTGATGAGTGAGTGAGTCAGTTAGGACACTTCCTTTCCTGTTTTTTTCCCAGAATTTCACCCCTCTCCAAGGGCCCCTTAAATTGGATTTATGAAAAAACGGTCGAACACCTATTTACTTGTATTTTAAGCTGTTTTTTCCCGCCGAATTTCAAACTTCTCGCCTATGTCGTTTAAGAGATACACGCTCCGTTAAGAGTCCCTCAACCTCCAATTTTCACCCATTTCACCTCATAATATACACCACATCAATAAACCCTTAGATATATGTCTGATTATTTGTAATGATTAGTTTATATACCGAATATCACATCCCCAAAGAAACAACTCATGATATATCGTTATTCAATGAAATGCACGTTTACCCCCTTAACATCTCTTTAAAACCCGAATAAACAAAAATCATTCCTTAGTTGACGTTTTCGACATACAGCGAACATATTCCCAAAATTTCATTTTTCCAACATTAATAGTTTTCGCTGGGCGTGATGAGTGAGTGAGTCAGACAGGACATTTTCTTTCAATTATTTTTACCAGAATTTCACCCCTCCCCATGGGCCCCTTAAATTGGATTGATGAAAAAACTCTTGAACACCTATTACCTTATTTTAAGCTGTCTTTTTCCTCCGAGTTTGATGAGTGAGTTAGTCAGTCAGTTAGGACACTTTCTCTCATTTTTTCCCCCAGACTTTCACGCCACACCATTGGCCCCTTAAATTAATTTATGAAAAAAAAAACACGTCGAACACCGATTTACTTATTTATTTAGCTGATTTTTTTCGCTGAGTTTCAAATTTCTCGCCTATGTCGTTTAAGAGATAGGCCTACACGCTCTGTTAGGAATCCTTCAACCCCCACTATTCACCCCTTTCACCTCATAATAATACACCACATCGAAAAACCCTTAGACACATGTCTGCTTATTTTTAATGATTAGTTTATATGCCGAGTATCACATCCACAAATAAAACCACTCGTGAGATATTGTTATTCAATGAAATGCAGGTTTAACCCCCTTATGACCCCTTTAGAGCCTGAATATCCAAAAATCCTCCCTAAGTGCACGGTTTTGACATACAACGAACATATCCCCAAAATGCCATGTTTCCAACTTCAATATTTTTGGCTGGGCGATGATGAGTGAGTGAATGAGTCGGAACATTTTCTTTCATTTGTTTTTCTTCAGAATTTCACCCCTCCCGATGAACCCCTTCAATTTGATTGATCAAAAAAAACTGTCGAATAGCTATTTGCTTACTTTAAAGCAGTTTTCCCCCTGAGTTTGATGAGTGAGTCAGTCAGTCAATCAGTTAGGACACTTTCTTTCCTGTTCCCCCCCCCCCCACCAGAATTTCACCCCTCCCCATGGGCCCCTTAAATTGGATTTATGAAAAACGGTCAAACATATATTTACTTATTTTCTATGCTGATTTTTTTCCGCTGAGTTTCAAATTCCTCGCCTATGTCATTTAAGAGATACACGCTCCATTAGGAATCTCTCAATCCCTACTTTTCACCCCTTTCACCTCATAATATACACCACATCGAAAAACCCTCAGAAACGTGTCTTCTTACTTTTTAATGATGAGTTTATATGCCGTGTATTACATCCCCCAATGAAACCAATCGGGAGATATTGTTATTCAATGAAATGCAGGTTTACCCCCCTTAAGACCCCTTTAGAACCTGAATATCCGAAAATCCTCCCTTAGTAGACGGTTTTGACATACAATGAACATATCCCCAAACTGTCATGTTTCTAACTTCCATAATTTTGGCTGGGCGATGATGAGTGAGTGAGTGAGTGAGTTAGTCAGGACATTTTCTTTCAATTTTCTTTTTTCAGAATTTCACCCCTCCCCATGAACCCCTTAAATTTGATTTATGAAAAAAAAAACTGTCGAACAGCTATTTACTTACTTTAAAGCAGATTTTTCCCCCTGAGTTTGATGAGTGAGTCAGTCAGTCAATCAGTTAGGACACTTTCTTGCCTGCCCCCCCCCCCCCCCCAGAATTTCACCCCTCCCCATGGGCCCCTTAAATTGGATTTATGAAAAAAGCGGTCAAACACATATTTACTTACTTTTATGCTGATTTTTTTTCCGCTGAGTTTCAAACTCCTCGCCTATGTCGTTTAAGAGATACACGCTCCGTTAGGAATCTTTCAATCCCCACTTTTCACCCCCTTTCACTTCATAATATACGCCACATCGAAAAACCCTCAGACTCGTGTCTTGTTATGATGAGTTTATGTGCCGAATATCACATCCCCCAATGAAACCAATCGGGAGATATTGCTATTCAATGAAATGCAGGTCCAACCCCTTAACACCCCTTTAGAACCTGAATATACAAAAATCCTCTCTTAGTGGGCATTTGCGGTCCTTGTAGAAGCAGCATACCAAATTTCATTCGAATCCGTTCGGTGGTTTCTGAGATTTCGTGATGAATGAGTGAGTGAGTGAGTGAGTGAGTGGTATTTGACAAATATATAGTAGAAGATAGTGTCAAGTCTTTGTTATGCTAAACTCGGTTGACAGTGCTGTGTGAGTAGGTGAGTAACTAACGGGATTTCAAGTAAAGATGCCCATTTTCTATACCAGTAGTGTGCCCGTTTAGACCGGAGTCCGCACGACCACATATGCATTTTACCAATAATCAGTCAGCACGAGAATCAAAATATCCCGGAGCGCCAGATGGGTTAAAGCAAATCGCAAAAACGACATCAAATTTATAAAAATGCTTTGCTGATTTTTGGCTCAATGCAACAATAAGGATAGAAGGAGATTTAATTGGGTGAAACACATCTGGTAAAATTATCTCAGTTTATTTAAAGTTAAAATCTGACTGCAAGAATAATGCTCAAAGCAGCATCATCCACGTGTGGCGATCCACACTCTTATTTACACACAATATACAGAAATCTTCCAAACACATTTGACAATCTTTTTGAAAACACAAGTCCGATTGTTAGTCCTGTGGACTGTGTTCCAAAATTATTAACATTTTATTCCAGTGCAAAATGAATTGTCCATACTGGAAATAACGTAGATCACTGTTTGACTATTTACATGATATTAACACTCGTAGAATAAATGTTTATAGAATTTCTTAGACTTTCATTTGTTTTCCAGTTTTCCAAAATATATCGTTGAAACTATTATTATCATCGTAGCAACACAAATTATTAACACATATTAACAACATCTGAAAAATATTTGACCATTGAGCATAGCATCGAAGAACTGTGCGAAGCACAACAACAATTAATTGTTCTTCTGACATTAAATATTCGAGAAGTGACTCGATTATGAACTTCAAGTTCCAAACAAAACATATGATTTCTGAATCATTGAATGGTTGAACCATTCAACTATTAGATTTTCCACTTGGAATTATTATGAAAAAAAAAATTATATTTATGGCCATTTCTAGCAACTTTCACAACTTGCAATTCTTCGACAGAATGCGAAAATTAGAATTGTAGTCTTATAATGAATTCATTTAGTTCATGGCACTAGGATTGAAAATATCCTTCAAATTATTCGTGGTTAAAGAATTATTTTAAATTGGCAGTGGCCCATTCTACTATTTGTGTAAGAACACAATATTATAACAACAACAACAACGGCAAAGGTCTTCCTCTGAAGAAGAATAAACTACTATCATGACAAATCCGGGTTCTAGCAAAATCAAATTCTAAATGGAATTCGTAAACGAGGTTGAAATAAGAACTGATGGTTTCAAAGAAATAACCTTCGGGTTATTCATACGACGAAATGTGTGGCTCCAATACTCCAACTATAAACCTGAGCCATCGAACCTGCTATTTGATTGATGCTCGAAAAAACCTTCATTCCTGCGACTTAACATGCGCACCTGGGAATGGCATTTCAACTACTCCACACACATAAATTATCTTCCCAAAATTTATACAATAAATCAAGCCTCTGCTTGTCATCAACACTGGAAGATTAATAAACTTACAAGTTTATTTTATTTTACCATTCAGTTCAACCCGTGAATTTACCATACTTATGAAAAGCTTATTTCACTTTCGAAGTGTATTTACGTCATGATTTTATATAAATACAAAAATCCTATTTGATACAAATATCAATTGCTTCCCGTTTCATGCCTCTCCGTGTTATATGAAACATATACTTTGCTCATAGCAAATATCAACTGTTCAACCAGAACTGAAATGTTGGTTGAATGCGGGCTTGCGCTAACCACTCTCCTTCGTAAAATCTCCTGTTCCAAACTAGAAATGTTTCAACTACTTCATAGGCTCTTTCTCAATACATATGATTATTATAAAATATAATATCCAAGAATTATTTAGAAAAATTATGAAAATTATTATTATTATTATTATTAGTGGATTATTATTATTATTATTATTTCAAATATGTTGAATTATCATCTCATTATGTGAGAATCCACATGTTCGAACCTTCGAATATGGAAAAAATATCCATTCCTCAACAAAAATAAATTTAACTTTTACAGTTACATCGGTTGATTACCGTGATTTCCCAAAAATATGAAAAATTCAAATAAATGCTCAAAATGCTCGGTCATCGATCCTAAACTGTTCTGAGTGCTGAAAATGCTCAGAATAAATCTAACTAGTCTTGCGTAAATCATTACAAGCTTTAAATATGACGAAAAAATGTGTTGGTCATCTGCAGAAAAAATAGTTTGTTCCAATTAGCTAGGCATAAAATAATTCAAATGTGGCTTACATTTCTTGATGTTCTTGAAGTGTCGTAAACCTGGTCTATACCAGATTTATCCGTAGACATGCCCTAGCGGACAAGCACGTATAATCCTTGTATCGGCCGCCATTGTAGACCCACAAATCATCTAGTCAGACATAGTGGTAGTATTCTTCGACGTTTTAAATGACTGTGGTTCCATTTTAATATGGGCTTCTAACAAAGCCATAACAGTTTGTATGAAAAGGGTCGGATCTAAGCGATCTCTTCTTAAATGTGTCAGTTGTAACTTAACTCACTGTAATCTCATCAGTACAAGAAAAACGTTGACAGTCTAAGCAGTTAACGGCTGTTCTGAAGATCGTTCCCTGGGCATGGTTTGTATATCACCATCTGCCATGCGCTAGACAACTTGCAGTTTCCCTTGCGTAGACTAATGAACGCCACCGTTATAGACTATTCTTCACTGTACTGACGGATCGAAGTGGTTAAATAGTTACAAAATATGAAAACTGACTTTAAATGGATTTAAACATCCAAGTATTAATTTACTATTGGACTGTGACAAATACTATTTTCTAGACAAAGTCTAGCATATGTCCTTTTGGAAATATAAATATTTCCACCAATGTCTGTAGAAATACAATCACCTCAGTGATTCTCCTCACCAGAAACTTACTAAGTTCCAACTCGTTTGCGCAGCACTTCTCGTGACTATCACGATTTGAAAAGTACTTCTTCGTAGACGTGGCAACCATGTGCCTTGGCTCAGCGTAGACGCAACTTGTTCGCCAAGTGCTTGTGATGAAGTGAGCCAACTAAGCCTGCTCCAGCTTGCTTTTATACAAAAACGGTCAGGGTCACGCGTCATCGCCTGATATCTAAAAATCCTCATATCTCTTGAATCCCTGGTCCGATTTACTTGATACTAATTGCATTCTCTTTCATTTGGCCGTGCCAGTAATCTGATCCCAGTCTCAAGTCTCTGCTCCATAGTTAACTATTTAATCAATAAATAGTCTCCACCTCTGCTGTTACTCGCTACGTCATTTACCATCCAACTATCGGTAATTTCCTTCGAATGGCTTCGAGAAGCAATGTAGCGCGATATTCAAATATCTGAACTTTCAAACGCTGCTACAGCCTTTCCCTTGATATCTAGGTGTCTGAAACTTGGAATACCCATTCCTAGAGTTGGGCACAGTAGTGCAGAGCGCAAATGGCATCCAGACGGCCGTGTCTCGACTTGAGCTATGTTGCCATGGAAACTATCTATCTTGCCATTCCTTCATGAGCATATTTTATGATTTGATTAGCCTGTGCTTGAGTGAAAAAGGGCCGAAATCAGAAGAATGAGAAAGACTATCGAAAATTCATGTAGCCAGCGGTTCCTTCTGGGTCCTAAACTATGTGTATGCAAAATTTGGTTGAGATTGGTGGAACGGTGTAGATTTGTATACGGAACCAACCCACCCACATACATACATACAGACTTTCACTTTTATATATAAGATTAGTGGGGGGGGGGGGGATACACACACAAACACACACACGGACAAAAGGTGATCTCATAAGCCTATTTTAGCCTATTTTAATTATGAAACAAGTAGTTCCGTGAAGAACTATACAGCCTATTTTCATATATACTAGTTATGTTATTTGCTTCTATCAAAATACAAAATTTCAGTTTGATTGATGTAATAGATTCGTAGATATTGAGAACCGACTAAATACTGCGGGTGGTCGCCATGTTGGCTTTTTATATATGTAGGTCTTAGATTTATGTACAGTTACATGAAAATTATTGTGTACGTGTAGTATTCAAACTTCAATCGCATGATTAGGACACAAGAAGTAAAAAGATATTTTAAAATTTCGCACAGCTGCCATTTTGTGGTTATGGAAACAATTTAAAAAAATTGGATGCCAGTGGATTAAAATTTTTATAAGGATTTACTGTACCAAGTGTCACTGCACTCGGATGGTTAAATTGCGAGAAACGACCATGTGAATATTTATACTTCGCGTCGCCGCCATGTTGGATTTGTGATCATCAGGTTATTGAAAGTCCTATAGGGGAACTTATGATCATAGCCCCTATGAACATTAAAAAATTCAGTTTGATTGCTGTAATCAATTCGTAGATTTTGAGATCCATCTAACTATTTCGGATGGTCGCCAAGTTGGATATTTATATGTACAGGCCATAGAGTCATGTACCATTAAAGGAAAAGTATTGCGTATTTAAACTTTCCCTTCGATCGCATGAATACGACACAAGAAAAAAAACTTAATTTTAACATTCGCAATGCCGCCATCTTGAGGTTATGTAAACAATTGAACTAAATTAGATACCAGTGCATTACAATGTGTATAAACATTTCCTATACCAAGTTTCACTGCGTTTGGATCATTAAATCGAAAGAAAGGTCATTTAAAATTTTTAATTTCGCTTGGCCGCCATATTCGTTTTGTGTTTAACCGGTTTTTGAAAGTCTTTTAGATGAACTTCCGGTAGTACCCTTTATCTCCGTACAAAATTGCAGGGTGATACCGGTAATAGTTTCAGAGATATAGAATGCCGGTGAAATATTTCGCACAGCCGCCATCTTAACGTTATATAAACAATTGAACGAAGTTAGATGTCGGTGCATTACAATGTGAATAAGCATATACTGTACCAAGTTTTATTGCGTTTGGTTGGTTAAATCGCGAGAAACGTCTATTTAAAAGTCTCAACTTCGCTTGGCCGCCATGTTGGTTTTGTAGTTAGCAGGTTTTCAAAAGTCACATAGGTGTACTTCTAGTAGTACCGTAAAATATTCCAGGGTGATATCGGTAATAGTTTCGGAGATATTGAACGATGGTGAAATATTTCGCACAGCCACCATGTTGGATTGGTGAGACGTAACAAAATTCGAAGGGCACGATCGGGGTCATCCGCAATAGTGTAATGAACTTACCGAGTTTCATTGAAATCGCTCCAGCCATATAGATGTAATTTGGGGGGGGGGGGACACCATCACACACACCATACACACGCACAGACACATGATTTAAACAAGTAGTTCCGTGAAGAACTATACAGCCTATTTTCATATATCCTACTTATGTTAACTGCCACAATCGACATACAAAATTTCAGTTTAATTGCTGTAACAGATTCGTAGATATTGAGAACCGTCTAAATATTTCAGATGGTCGCCAGGTTGGATTTTTATTTTTGTACTATTACATTAAGATTATTGTGTACGTGTGGTATTCAAACTTCAATCGCATGATTAGACAACAAGAAGTAAAAACGAGATTTTAAAATTACGCACAGCAGCCATCTTGTGATAATGCAAACAATTGAAATAAATTAGATGCCAGTGGATCAACATTTGTATAAGCATTTAACGTGCAACGTTTCACGGCACTCGGATAGTTAATTCGCGAGAAACGTCCATTTAAATATTTATACTTCGCGTCACCGCCATGTTGGATTTGTGCTCACCAGGTTCCTGAAAGTCCTATAGGTGAACATATGTTCATAGTCTCTATGAACATTAAAAAATTCAGTTTGGTTGCTGTAAAAGATTCATAGATATTGAGAACAGTCTAAATATTTCGGGAGCTCACCATTTAGGAATGTTATGTGTATAGGCCATAGAGTTATGTACCATTCAAGGACAATTATTGCCTAGGTTCATTATTCAAACTTTCACTTCGATCGCATGATTACGACACAAGAAATTAAAACTTAATTTTAAAATTTCGCACAGCCGCCATCTTGAGGTTATGTAAGCAATTGAATTAAATTAAATTATATGGCAGTGCATTACAATCTGCAAAATCAATTACTGTACCACATTTCACTGCGCTCAGAGAGTTAAATCACGAGAAAAGTCTATTAAAATATTTTAAATTCGCTTGGTCGCCATGTTCGTTTCGTACTTTACAGGTTTATGAAATATACATAGGTATACCTGTATCAGTACCCTTTATCACCGTACAAAATTGCAGGGTGATATCTGTAATAGTTTCGGAGATATAGAATGTCAGTGAAATATTTCGCACAGCCGCCATTTTGAGGTTATGTAAACAATTGAACTAAATTAGACTCCAGTGCATTACAATGTGTATAAACATTTGCTGTACCAAGTTTCATTACATTTAGATAGTTAAATCGCGAGAAAAGTCTATTTAAATATCTCAAATTCGCTTGGCCGCCATGTTGGTTTTGTAGTCACCAGGTTTTTGAAAGTCTCATAGGTGAACTTCTAGTAGTGCCCTTTATCACCGTACACAATTTCATGGCGATATCGGTAATAGTTTCGGAGATATTGAAAGCTAGTGAAATATTTCGCACAGCCGCCATGTTGGATTGGAGAGACGTAACAAAATTTGAAGGGCACGGTCGAGGTCGCCGGGAATAGTGCTATGAACTTCCCGAGTTTCATTGAAATCGCTCCAGCCGTTTCGATTTTATTAGGGGGGGGACACACACACGAATCACACACACACGCACACACACACACACACACACACACACACACACGCACACACACAGGGACAAAAGGTGATCTCATAAGCCTATTTTTTCAAAATTGAAAATAGGCTAAAAAAGGTGATCTCATAAGCCTATTTTTTCATAAATGAAAATAGGCTAAAAATAGGATTATGAGATACCGGAATGAGATGGGTTATTCCCTAATCCTGAAAAAAATTACATGAGTTTAATAAGTACACTTCAAATGAGAACACTTATTAATCTCATGTAATTTTTTTCAGGATTAGGGAATAACCCATCTCATTTGGGTAAAATCGTGTTGACCGACAGAAAAGAATCAAAATTTTGTTCTTCACACAAGTGTAGTTGGTGGAAGGTTCTTTTACATGCCATTAATCTATGACATGGGCCCGCCGGCTTAACTTCCCTTCCGAAGGAAGGCATACTAAGGGATTTTTAATGCTCTTAAAAAATCCGACCACTTCGGCCGGGTTTGACCCCGCGATCTTGGGCATAGAAAGAGAGAGAGAGCGAGGTTGATGACGTAATCTTAACACTAGCGCATTCTCGTACAACTGATCACATCCATAACAATGAGTGGAAGTTTTGAATCGGATCACACCGTACTCCACCCCCAAATCATTTCAGCTTTCCTTACGACGAACAACTGAAACAGGTGGCATCAAAATGGGTCAGAACTAACCACTACTGGATGATGATGATGATGATGATGATGATGATGATAATTGATGTTTTAAGAGGCCTAACATCTAGGTTATTGGACACTAAACACTACTGGACTAAGATCATCTGTCCGGTCCATACACAATCACAACCAGGTCACCGACCCACCGTCATAAAAAGCTATAAGTTATCTTGTTGCAGAATCAAAACACAGAATCATGAATATAATTTTATTGAAGTTCTGGAAGCCATTTTAACAGGGACATTTGTTTGGGCTGGGGGTGAAACCAAAATTTGCGAGATATACATTGAAAGTGTGATGATCTACCGCTCACCTTGCCCCTAAGAGGGTGCGTGCAGATACTACCCGGATCTCAATCTGCCTCTGCCAGGCGAGCAAGATAATGCGTATCACACAATTACTAACATTCTTGGAGGTGATCTCAGTATCGATCTAAAAATGCATCAGACAAAATGTTCCTCTTACAGTATCTGTTCCTTATCTCTTATTTTACTTTCATCTTATCTTATCTTATCTTATATTATATTATCTTATATCTTTATCTTATACATTATCTTATATCTTATGTTTCTTATCTCTTATCTTATGTTATGCCTTATTTTATATCCTATCTTATCTTATATTCTCATATCTTATTTTATGTCTTATATCTTATCTTACATTACAGTATCTGTTCCTTATCTTATCTCTTATTTTACTTTTATCTTATCTTATCTTATATTATATTCATATCTTATACATTATCTTATATCTTATGTTTCTTATCTCTTATCTTATGTTATACCTTATTTTATATCCTATCTTATCTTATATTATTATATCTGATCTTATACCTTATCTTAAATCATCATATTTTATATCTTATCTCTTATATTAAGGGCCATATAACCTCACAGTTCCACCCGTTAAAACTCCAATAACTAACTAGCTCTCTTATCTTATATCATTATATATTATCTCATAGCTTATCTTATGTCTTATTTTATATCTTATATCTTATCTCTTATCTTTATCATATCATATTTTATATCATATCTCCTATCTTAAGGGGCAGATGACCTCGCTGTTCCGCCCCTCAAAACTTCAATATCTAACTAACTCTCTTATCTTATTTCTTATTTTTCTTAAATCTTATCATATAGTTTTATGTCTTACTTTATAATCTTATCTTATCTGATCTTTTTTCTTATCATATTATCTTATCATCTTTTCTCTTATCTTACCCTTTCGTTTTTCCTTTTCAGTGAATGTAATATGACCTAGAAATTGTCATCTTCCTTCCTTTACTCTATGAGCCCATTAACGAAGGGTACAGAATAAACTGGTGCAGTTGGGAATGTTGATACGCAGCACACGAACGAATGTGAAGCGGTGTGGCCTGCTGTTCTCAGAAGAACATTAGAGAACATATTTACACTGTATTAAATGCACATTACCAGCAGTGTGTTGAGAGGCGGCCACTACAAAGAGAGGCGTAAGCGAGAATTAAATCGGTAATTACCCTTAACTGGCAGATGGCAGCGATTTATAGCTACGTTGTGGTGCACGCTACATTTGGTGATTCTAGAGCAGTTATATTCATTTCATCCGTATGAATTTTTTTTGCTGATATGGGATATCATTCCCACATATTAAAGCACTGGTCATGGATTTGGATAGCAGATGGGTTCAGGGAGCAGCGTAGCTGAGAGCTCAGTCTCCGGGCAAAGCGGTTATAGGGAGTTTTGAAGCCTTTTATCTGTGTTGCGTTATTTAGAAGGTGTAATCTGCATTTATAAAAGCTAAGGAAATGGAAGATTGTAGTTTTACGTGACCGTGAATCTTGTGATTATGAGCCACGGGACCTCCTTTTTACGTGGAATCCGAACCACAGGACATGGCATTTCACTTCGAAAATCTCACATGCATTGACCGGGAATCGAACCCGGACCGCCTTGGTGAGAGGCATACAGCTAGACCGCCGAGCCACCACGCCCCCCATTTATAAAAGCACCTCAAATTATAAATATAATCTTGATATTGATGATATGCGAGTGGTTCTACCATATTGTTTTTTTTTTACCTCAGGATAGTCGTTGTCAGAGCAGTTTGTGCATATTCCACAAATTCAGATAAGTCTCCATATCATATCTTTCAACACATTATTAGTAGACAGACACTGTTTTTGATTGTTGAAGTTCTAGAGTTTTACCATCATCTCAGCCAGTAATCGTAGGTCATTTCTGCATATTGGTTTACAATTGAAGGGTTCACATCAAACAAACTTAAGGATACTGTGTATTCTTGAGCATGTGAATCGTGTACATTATCTGACATTATACAAAGCATTCCCTTGTTTTGTGCTAAGAACGTGAAACAAGTAACTTCTTCGCAACTGGATGGTAACCATATGAAGATATTTTGAGGTTACAAATCTGGACTATTGTGATAATTTTTAAGAAAAGAAAATTCACACTTAGGCTATTAACTTTATATCTATATATGGGTGAAAGTATTGTAACATGCCACCCCTAGAGGCACTTTCGTTAACTGGATTACGGTGGGTGAAAGCACAACACAATTGTTCCTTTAACGAACTATTAGCTTTATTGCAGGCCAGGAAAATACACCACACAATAAGCAACGAATCTCACTTCATATAATAATAATATCGTATGGCCTCGGGTGCCTGGTGCAAGCTTTGTTAATTGACACCCAGAGGGTAGCTTGCATGTCGAATTTCGTCGTTCCTTTGAACGCTATGAAAGTTAAGGAGGTTAGATATCTAAACTCCTTGACACTAGAGCGCTTTCAAGTAGAGAATGGAGGAACGTTGTGGTGGCGGAAAATCCCGAGACTAATTTTGCCATTGAACATGGCCTACTGAATTCAAATGGGTTCTTTAACATGCCAACAACGTATGACATGAGGGTCGTGATTTTTGTCACCTTCAAAAATCACTTACCATGGCCAGGAGCGAACCTGCAATCTTGGGGTCGGTAGTCCGACACTATAACCACTCACCCACCGTGGCAAGCATCTCACTTCATGACACTACTAGTCACTGTAGCTTCCACACAGCCTACGTTCACACTACTGTCCTCGCTATTAATACCTGCAACTCTGCCTTGTACACAAACTACAGTTATTTGCGATAACCAGTCACTCACCACTACACACTGCTTCACTGTCCTCTGGCTAGGGAACAGCCCACTGCGTTTCGCAATTCACCACAATATCTCTGTCGCACTAGGTAAGTACACACTCCTCAAAACTCAGTCCCTCCGTATGATTCACGCTGCCTTGCTGTCTGGAGAATCAGCCTCACTTGGGTTTCGTAACTTCGCACGTCACGTCGCCACACTCCTGTCGCACTGGTAAAAACACGCACTAGCTCAAAAATACTGTCCCTCCCTCGCTGGTGAGGCCGCTTTATATAGGGAGGGTGGTGACTCAATGGACGTTTCCAGAGTAGGAGAGTCCACGGCTCCTCCCGAGAGTTCCATCACCAGGTACGCCGGGAACATTCCTGACCATGTCTTTCTTCCCGCTGCGCAAGTAGCCGGCCGACAGAGACCGGAGGTAGCCTCAGGCGGCTGTGAGTCACGCGAGAGGGAATGAAGCAACCCCGCTCTTGTAACAGTATTTACAATATGTACACTTATTTAGTAGCAGTTGCGGTATTTTGATTTTTTTTTTTCAGGATTAGGGATTAACCCATTACAATTGGCCTGTTTGCCATCTCTTTATGAATGCAGTACATTTGCATTTGTCTGTTGGCACAGGCTAAAGTAAAATGTGGCTTTGCACCGATGTCTCAGTCTCACTCATGGCTGTGATTATAGGGAAGCTACTGACGTATGGGTGGTGCTTAGTAATGACATTCAGGGCACAGTAATTGCCTGTGGATGCTGTGAAAGGTTCTACTCATAGGGTTAGTTCTGCTGTTCTGACTCAGTGAGGAAAACAATGGCAAACTTCCTCACTCCTCATCTTGCCTAGTACGCCTCAATATAGGTCTGCCTTGGGTTTTTGTGGGTATCGACCCACATAACCTAACGCTCAGGCAAGGAAAGCATTTCTACAAAAAAGGAATCTTTTTTCATCGAATATAGATTTAGGTAGTAGGAAGACATTTTTGAAAACCTTTGTCTGGAGCGTCGCACTCTATGGGAGTGAAACTTGGACTATTGGTGCAGCAGAAAAGAGGAGAATTGAAGCGTTTGAAATGTGGTGTAACAGGAGAATGATGAAGATCATATGGGTAGATAGGGTTACAAACGAAGAGTTATTAAGACGAGTGGGAGAGGAGAGATGTTTCTGGCGACTGCTAAAGAAGAGAAGAGATAGGTTGGTAGGACACATACCATGACACCCAGGAATAGCAGGCTTAGTTATGGAAGGAAGGGTCGAGGACAAGAACTGTACGGGTAGACCAAGTTTAGAGTATGTTAAACAGATTGCCTCGGATGTAGGGTGTGGTAGTTATGTAGAGATGAAACGATTGGCTCAGGACAGGGAGACATGGAGAGCTGCATCAAACCAGTCAAAAGACTGAAGACTCAAACAACAACAACAATGGGTACATTCGTGTTTACCGACTGAAAAACATCAAATTTCGATTACTAAAGCAAAATGGCTTCAAAAACCATAACATTAAAGGATGTTTTCAACAATGAGTTGTTTGCCTGAAGGGCTAAAACTGTGGATTCCTTTTATGTCATTCACTCCAGTAGTTTTGGCATGTTCAGACAGAATGCTTACATGGGAATGGAAGCCGAGCCACCGGGACAGGAAGTGCACGCGGCCTGTCGAGTCGTAACCTCGTGCTGAGCATTATGGATATGTTTCACTATCTATGCATCATTATTTCCTTGTAAGCTAGACAACGCACAATGAATGTACGGAACACTTAGATCTAGTTTACGTCTCACTAACAAGGAACTTTTCCATCTCATTATTTCATTTCTTTGTTCAAGGCAGGTGAGATAGGTTTTCTATCCTCATTCATCCAGTATAATGAGACAGGGGTGTGCAATTCTCAGCTGCTGTTTCTGGGCGTTAGCGTCAGGAAACGGTGCAACTTAATTGACATCCCGAGACCTCAGCTGTTGTTTATGGGCGTTAGCGTCAGGAAACGGTGCAACTTAATTTACCTCCCTAGACCTCAACTCTTGTTTCTGGACGTTATCGTCAGAAAACGGTGCAACTTAATTGTCATCCCAAGACCTCAGCCGTTGTTTCTGGGCGTTAGCGTCAGGAAACGGTGCAACTTAATTGACCTCCCTAGACCTCAACTCTCGTTTCAGGACGTTAGCGTCAGAAAACGGTGCAACTTAATTGACATCCCAAGACCTCAGCTGTTGTTTCTGGGCGTTAGCGTCAGGAAACGGTGCAACTTAATTGACATCCCAAGACCTCAGCTGTTGTTTCAGGGCGTTAGCGTCAGGAAACGGTGCAACTTAATTGACATCCCAAGACCTCAGCTGTTGTTTCAGGGCGTTAGCGTCAGGAAACGGTGCAACTTAATTGACATCCCAAGACCTCAGCCGTTGTTTATGGGCGTTAGCATCAGGAAACGGTGCAACTTAATTGACATCCTGAGACCTCAGCTGTTGTTTCTGGGCGTTAGCGTCAGGAAACGGTGCAACTTAATTGACATCCCAAGAACTCAGCTGTTGTTTCTCGGCGTTAGCGTCAGAACACGGTGCAACTTAATTGACATCCCAAGACCTCAGCCGTTGTTTATGGGCGTTAGCGTCAGGAAACGGTGCAACTTAATTGACATCCTGAGACCTCAGCTGTTGTTTCTGGGCGTTAGCGTCAGGAAACGGTGCAACTTAATTAACATCCCAAGAACTCAGTTGTTGTTTCTCGGCGTTAGCGTCAGAAAACGGTGCAACTTAATTGACATCCCGAGACCTCAGCTGTTGTTTCTCAGCGTTAGCGTCAGAAAACGGTGCAACATAATTGACCTCCCAAGACCTCAACTCTTGTTTCTGGACGTTAGCGTCAGGAAACGGTGCAACTTAATTGACATCCCAAGAACTCAGCTGTTGTTTCTCGGCGTTAGCGTCAGAACACGGTGCAACTTAATTGACATCCCAAGACCTCAGCCGTTGTTTATGGGCGTTAGCGTCAGGAAACGGTGCAACTAAATTGACATCCCGAGACCTCAGCTGTTGTTTCTGGGCGTTAGCGTCAGGAAACGGTGCAACTTAATTGACATCCCAAGAACTCAGTTGTTGTTTCTCGGCGTTAGCGTCAGAAAACGGTGCAACTTAATTGACATCCCGAGACCACAGCTGTTGTTTCTCGGCGTTAGCGTCAGAAAACGGTGCAACATAATTGACCTCCCAAGACCTCAACTCTTGTTTCTGGACGTTAGCGTCAGGAAACGGTGCAACTTAATTGACATCCCAAGAACTCAGCCGTTGTTTATGGGCGTTAGCGTCAGGAAACTGTGCAACATATTTGACCTCCCAAGACCTCAACTCTTGTTTCTGGACATTAGCGTCAGGAATTGGTGCAACTTAATTGACATCCCAAGACCTCAGCTGTTGTTTCTGGGCGTTAGCGTCAGGAAACTGTGCAACATAATTGACATCCCAAGACCTCAACTCTTGTTTCTGGACGTTAGCGTCAGGAAACGGTGCAACTTAATTGACATCCCAAGAACTCAGCCGTTGTTTATGGGCGTTAGTGTCAGGAAACTGTGCAACATATTTGACCTCCCAAGACCTCAACTCTTGTTTCTGGACATTAGCGTCAGGAATTGGTGCAACTTAATTGACATCCCAAGACCTCAGCTGTTGTTTCTGGGCGTTAGCGTCAGGAATTGGTGCAACTTAATTGACATCCCAAGACCTCAGCTGTTGTTTCTGGGCGTTAGCGTCAGGAAACGATGCATCTTAATTGACATACCAAGACCTCAGCTGTTGTTTTTGGGCGTTAGCGTCAGGAAACGGTGCAACTTAATTGACATGCCAAGAACTCAGCTGTTGATTATGAGCGCTAGCGTCAGGAAACGATGCAACTTAATTGACATCCCAAAACCTCAGCTGTTGCTTCTGGGCGTTAGCGTCAGAAAACGGTGCAACATAATTGACATCCCAAGACCTCAGCTGTTGTTTCTGGGCGTTAGCGTCAGGAAACGGTGCAACTTAATTGACATCCCAGGACCTCAGCTGTTGTTTCTGGGCGTTAGCGTCAGGAAACGGTGCAATTTAATGGACATCTCAAGACCTCAGATGTTGTTTCTGGGCGTTAGAGTCAGGAAACGGTGCAAGTTAATTGACATCTCAAGAACTCAGCTGTTGTTAATGGGCGTTAGCGTCAGGAAACGATGATGATAATAGTGAATGCATTACTTCGGATATGATAAATGATGGTGATGATGATGATAATGTTTAAGGGGCCTGACATCTAGGTTATCGGCTCCTAATGATCTGGGTGGCAGCTGAGCATGTTAATCGGCCGAGGGGACCTAACGCGCTGACCACGCGTCACCCCATAATCTGCAGGCTGGGCAGCGGTGGCGTGGTAGGCCTAGGCCATTCAAGGGCTGTAGCACCACCCGGTTAGGAAACTTGTTAATAAAATAAACCTACTGTTACTACAACTACTGTAGTTCTAACTACAAACTTATCACTAACTTAAAAACTAGAAGATTTAAGAGAAAAATAAAACGATAAAAGTTAATAAAATATGGAAAGAAGTAGAGCCATGAAAGGCAGAAAGGAAAAAAGGGGGAGGGGGAATAGGGAAGGTCCGCCTCAAAGTCAGTGGAAGAAGGGGAAAAAAAGGATCCAGCTCAGCCCTTGAGAGTGTAGCACTATCGAGGGAGCAACATAAGAGGCGCACCCCTCCTCCTTTTGGACCTTGATCGGAAGGTACGAGATAACATGAAAAGAATACAAGATATCTGCCCCCTCGAGGAATGAGAGATCAGGAAAGATGAGACAAGGTGGGAAAGTGAAAGACACCCTAGGCCTTGGATACCCTAATATCGCCGGGATCGGAAGAGAACAAGAATTGACCAAGGAAGGTTGACAGGAAATAAGACAAAGAGGAGGCCGGCAAAAGTAAGTGGAAGCAATGCCAGACTTAGCTTGGGCCCCGTGGTCGCCAACCAACGTCCCACTAGGTGTAAGCCCCTGGGGGGCATGATAAATGACAAGGGACCACCGTAATCAAAAAAAGGGGGGCGTTTCGAAGCTTATGATTATGTTGATGACGTGTGGAGTGGAGGAGGGTAAACGAAATGCTTACGTAATCACTAAAAATAACAAAAAATAACTCATTTTGCGCTTTCCAGCCGCGCTCGCCGAATGCGCGAGCGAAGCCACCGCGTAGGACGTAGGGCTAGGGAGACAAATAATATATTTGATGAAAAATGAAGTAGGACCTTTTTAATTTTTAATAGCGCCTCAGGAAACTGCAGTATTGGGTATTGCTTTGTGATTACTAGGAACCGCGAACATATGGTACGGTGCACTTTCCATGTCGGTAATTTATATAGAAAGATGCTGAGTTGCATTATTCTGGACGTAGATTCATAAATTTCTTGCATATGTCATAGTATTTTCTTATTACCTCAATAGCCCAAGCATTATATGCAAAAAACACGACCAACCTCAAAAAAAAAATGCGAAGCTGAAATTTGGCATAGATGTTCCCTAGTACCCTAGAAACAAATCCTGAAAAGTCCCCATCTCTGCGGTGTCCACGTCATAGTTTTTGGAGGATTCAAAAGGGCTGAAATGGGGCCTAAGTGCCAAAAACAGCATTTTGGCTTCCTGCGTTCAAAATATTGATCCAAATTTCGTTCTCGCGAGCTTTAGCAATTACTAAAAATGAACCAGTAGGATAACGGACTTATCAGGCCTGATTATTGCCATTGATGAAGGGAAAAAACGACTAATTTAACATTTTTAGCACAATTTTTACACGAAAATTTGGTTAATTTGTCATTAGCAGGTCATTAATTTTTAAACAACTGCTGATATTGACTAAAGACCCAGAATGAAAGTTATAAAGCATACTTTTAGCTTTACATTGGTACATTACCCATGTCTATGCGAGAAACGGTTACCGAGTTACGGTCCCAAAGCATAACCGCTGTTGAAAAGGCACCCGATCGCGTTTCTAGGTGACAGTGCTCGCTCGGCCTGTCGGAGCAGGCCAACAATACTCGAAACAATTAATTCAGCTTCTAAACAGTCTTGTATTTTCAGTAAATGTGGTGGAAGTCCACAGGTACGAAGTTTCAGCGCTTCGTGAAGAACGTCCAATCCCAAATGCTGGAGCGTTCACGCAGTTTTGCTTTGACAACGCTGACTATAACATAAGGACATTGGACGGGCGAAACACATCTCACTGCATGGGAGGCATCAAGTTCACAGGTCCAGCGCCTGACAGTGAAATATCTCCACTCCCACGTACACAAGAAGTTCCTAATGCTGGTGTGATTACGGCGATGGGAAAGTTCAACATTTCGTGGTATCGGAAACCCTCTTCTCCTGGTTCAAAGGACGTCAAGATTAAGGAGTTTACTTTGGAAGCCCCGAACTCTGTGGCTATTGCGTCGATGATGGACTCCTTGTGGTTATCTGGACGGTGGCCAGGTATTTATTTACCCGCTTCGTGGAACGGCTTTATGAAGACGTCACTGTCTGCTCATGCTCAACCAGCTTCCCAGACAACGTCAGTTGATGCCCTTCCGTTCATTAACTTGGAACCGAGCTATCCATCAACTATATATTCCGCGTTGAAGTTTGCCGCAAGAGAGTGCGCGGAACTGAAAGAAAGCACTTGTTTCGTAACCTTTGACCAGCCGCTATACGCGAAAGTTGCAGAGATAGTCGCATCGGACACTTCAGAGGAACTCAAAAACGTGGTTGTTCGTCTAGGCGGATTTCACCTTCTGATGTCGTTTCTTGGGGCAATCGGCTACGTGATGAATGGAAGCGGTTTGGAGGAGCTCTGGGCGGAAATATACGCTAAATCGTCAGTGACTCACATGATGTCTGGACACGCATATTCTAGTTAGGCTTGTAATTAGCTCGCTGTTAATGATTACGTTATGCCTTCTATTTCAAATGTATCAATAACGTGAAACTGTGCATGTTCTAGGGCCCATAGAGCGCATTTTCTGACAAAACAGGCTGTCGGGACAATGTTACTCAACATGAACGACGGGCTGAAGGATGACAAGGACGAAATACAGGCGCTTTTTACCGCATTCCAAGAAGGCACCGCCAACGACTTGCTATCATATCCTTGCCTTCAACGTCTCAAAGAGTCGCTTCATGACACATTTTCTTCAATGAGCCAGAAATCTCGCACAGGAAAGCTGTGGGTAGAGTACATCAAACAGCAAGCCTGGAAAATATTGAAAGATTCCTCATCTTTACGCGAGGAAATGAAGGTATTCGTCTCTACGGCTCCAGATGAAAAGGCCATAATATCAGCTGGAGAGAAGTTCGCCATTTGTCTCTACGATAGTGCCAAATTGGAGTGCAAAAGCCTCGACGAACTTCGGATAGTGAAATACAGCCAAAAAATTGCCAAACAACCGGTCACAGCATCATTTCAGCTGGCTTCACTTCCGCCGACTTCGGTGGCATGCAAACAACATTCACTGCGGATATATTTGCAAGTTCAGGAATGGCTAGGATTTTCTTTGGACCCACCCAATGGGGATGGAAAATCCAACACTCAGCTTTAGTACCAGTGACAACTCATCTTCCAGCTGCTCCAGATCATCTCCTCAATTTGGTGTCCTGCAACTGCAAGATCTCTTGTGGCAGCCGGTGTGAGTGTGTACGTTCCGGTTTAGAATGCTCCTTAATGTGTGGACACTGTAGTGGAAAAGCGTGTGGCAACGTCACATTTGATGGCTCAGACGAAGAGGAGGACGATTGAGTCCGATGTAAGCTTTGTTTTGCAAATGTTCTTTGTCTAAAGAAATCTTTTTAAGCTTTGTTTTGTTATTATTTGCATTATGCATATTATGAATGTACGTTTAACTGCTAACTGCATTAAACTCGTTTTGTTCTATGCAAACTGTTTCTGCTAGTTTACCTGGATTCAAAGGAATACCATCCTAAAAGCTCTTGATCAAAGATACAATATGGTGTCAGCAAAGTTGAATAGATGGAGCCCACCAGCGTAAATGGGCGTTCGTTCGGAAAGCGACTGCCACACTTGCACTTTTATATTTGTAACTGTATCTCTGCTGCTGTTTGTCGGATGAACATGGGCAATGTATCGTTTTAAAGCTACAACTGTGCTTTGCAACTTTTACTTCGGGTCTTTAGTCGCTATCAGCAGCTGTTTACTCGACAAGTCCCGGCTAATGTCAAATAAGCTAAATTTTCGTGAGAAAAGTTGAGCTAAAAATGTTTGATTACTCATCTGTTTAAATGTAAGGCAATAATTACGACCAATAAGAGCGTTATATTTAACGCCGTCCTTCTCTTATTACTATCAAAGCTCATTAGAACTGATTTTGGATCAATATTTTGAACGCAGGAAGCAAAAATGCTGTGTTTGGCACTTAGGCCCCATTTAAGCTCTTTTGAACTCTCCAAAACCTATGAGGCGGACAACGCAGAGATGGGGACTTTTCAGGATTTGTTACTAAGGTACTAGGGAACATCTATGCCAATTTCAGCTTTACATTTTTTTTTTTAGGATAAAACTTAATATGCCTGGGCTATAAAGGTTCGTGCTGATTTTGTCTTTGTGTTTGCCATTATAACTACAATGGTTGATCGGATATCTTTACATTGTCAACTTTCAAAACATGTAATACATGTCCGACATGTTGGATTCTGTTTTCAAGTTCGAAGCTACCAAATATATAATTGGTCAAACATCATACATCTTGAGCTCTGATTGGTTGGAGAAACTGTATCATAATGAAAACTAGTTCTTTAATGACCATCATTATGATACAGTTTTCTAACTTATAATATTTACATTTTGACATCGTCGAACATAAAGAATTTTAAGTGTTTTTCAGCCTTTAGCCTGTTAGTATTTTGAGTAATTATTTTGATAACAACTTTTGATAAGGGATTTTTTCAAATGTTAGTCTTACTTATTTTCATATTTTATAATATAACGCTGAAGGTTACAATGTAGACGAAGCCGGTACTGTGATTAAAGTACAACTATTTTTTGACTCAAGGTTGCAACTTCTGAATAGTTAGTAGATGCTTATTGAACGAGTTTCGATCACGCTGTGGTCTTCATCAGCATAATCTTAAGAAACAAATGATTATAATTGTTATTGGTATTTTGTCACACAAGAATGCTGGTCACTACATCAGGAGGAAGTCAGACATTTATAGCTATAGTATAAATGTGATAGTTCTGAAGTCACTTGGAATGACGCTATTCTTCTATCTCTACTTAGTACAAAACCAAGTCCCCGATTCTTGGATCTTCCGGGTAATTTCAAGAACCACTGGATGGATTTTGATGCGTGTCTCACCATTCTGTAAAGGATTTCTCGAGGAAGCTTTCTGTAGAAAATAATTTATTTATGACGAAAGGGCGTTGAGCAGTAACGATTTCAGTAAATCGAGTCGAAGAAAATCCTACCGTCCGTGCAGTTTTTAAGCATAGGCTGGGTAAACCATTAAATATATCTATATAGGCCCCTATATTGAGTGTAAAAATTGCTCATCATGAAAAGTTTTACGAAAACGTCCGCGACAGCATATTTTTATCTTCAATACACCGTAGCTTTACGTTTTCATTTCTTCCAACGACCTCCATTCAATTACTCTCTTCGGGGATAGTTTACGAGCTAACTACCGAGTGAGCCTATCACTCCAGTTTCAGGCTTCGTTCCGCAGAATATACACTCAAGTTTAGATTGGACTGAAGGGGGATTTGTGTTTCGTGCACCCCGCCATTCCTAAATTATATCTGACAAGAATTCGTTGCACATGCTATCTCCATGATAGTATAATTAATAGTCCAGACAGTGATTTTAGCTCATCATGCCGAGACGGAAAATGGATATAGTTAGGTCGTACTGTTGTTCATTGAAATCGACACAAGTAGTTCCGTGAAGAACTAAAGCCTATTTTCATATATCCTACTTATGTAAATTGCCTCTACCAACATACAAAATTTCAGTTTGATTGCTGTAACAAAATCGTAGATTTGTATGGTCGCCATGTTGGAATTTTGTACATGTAGGTCTTAGAGTTATGTTCTATTATATGAAGATTAATGTGTACGTGTAGTATTCAAACATCAATCGCATGGTTATGGCACAAGAAGCAAAAACGAGATTTTATAATTGCGCACAGCTGCCATCTTGTGATTATGAAAACAATTGAAATAAATTAGATGTCCGTGGATTAACATTTGCATAAGCATTCACCGTACCAAGTTTCACTGCACTCGGATGGTTAAATCGCGAGAATCGTCCATTCAAATATTTATACTTCGCGTCGCCGCCATGTTGGATATGTGCTCACCAGGTTATTGAAAGTCCTATAGGTGAACTTATGTTAATAGCCTCTATGAAAAAAATCAGTTTGATTGCTGTAAAAGATTCGTAGATATTGAGAACCGTCTAAATATTTCGGATGATCACCATGTTGGATTGTTATATGTATAGGCCATAGAGTTATGTACCAGTAAAGGAAAATCATAGCGTAGGTTCATTATTCAAACTTTCACTTCAATCGCATGATCACGACACGAGAAATTAAAACTTAATTTTTAAATTTCGCACAGGTTATGTAAACAATTGAATTAAATTAGATGCCAGTGCATTGCAATATGTATAAACATTTACTGTACCATATTTCACTGCGCTCAGATGGTTAAATCGCGAGAAAAGTCTATTAAAATGTTTCACCTTCGCTTGGTCGCCATGCTCGTTTTGTACTTAACAGATTTTTGGAAATTACACAGATAAACTTGTAGTATTGCCCTTCTTCACCGTACAAAATTTCAGGTTGATATCAGTAATAGTTTCGCAGATATAGAATGCCGGTGAAATAATTCGCTCGCACAGCCGCCATCTAGAGGTTATGTAAACAATGGAACTAAATTAGATGCCAGTGCATTAGAGTGTGTATAAACATTTGTTGTACCAAGTTCCATTGCGTTTGGATGGTTAAATCGCGAGAAAAGTCTATTTAAAAGTCTCAATTTCGCTTGACCACCATGTTGGTTTTGTAGTTACCAGGTTTTTGAAAGTCCCATAGGTAAACGACTAGTAGTGACCTTTATCACCGTAGAAAACTTCATGGTGATATCGGTAATATTTCGGAGCTATTGAATGCTGGTAAAAAAAATCGCACACCCGCCATGTTCGATTGGTCAGACGTAATAAAATTTTTAAGGGCACGGTCGGGATCCACCAAAATGGTGCTATGACCTTACCGAGTTTCATTGAAATCGCTCCAGACGTTGAGAAGTTATTAGAGGGGGACACACACGCAGACACACACACACATACAGTACGCACACACATACACACGGACAAAAGATGATCTCATAAGCCTATGTTTTTCATAAAATGAAAATAGGCTAAAAATATACGCCTTTGAAGCTTACGCTGGGTAAACCGTTAAAGATACCGGGCGAAGCCGGGGCGGGTTGCTAGTAGATTTATAAAACTGTGGCATCCAAGCGACTTGCTCGAGAGTAAATGGACTGTATCCATGCTGTGATTTAGGAAATTGAAGCGCTTGGCGAAGAGAGAGGTCGTATTACAAAAGAATTGTAATAGGCAGGCATATTCTATCCGTGGTGAAGACTGCGTCATAAAGATTGATGAGGCGTCGCTGACGGTGAAACAGTTAATTGGGTGATAAAGAGAAATGAGGTTTGCTGAACGATGATGGGGTCACTTGGTTTCTAATACAGGCGAACACACGGTGAATAGTCAGTGATGAAAGGGCACAATGTGAGGGATTTCTTTAGTGGAAATAGAAGACAAAAGGCACTTTTTTTAGGATTAACAGCAAACGAATCTTTGTAAGTAATTTAACTGTGTCTACAGTAGTATAGATTTCATGTTTTCGGCAGTTTCGTCGTATTTTCTATTTATCAAACTACAGTAGTGTAGCATATCGTAATTACTGTAGAGCAATCGGTATCGGAAATAAGTGAAAAACTTTTAACACAAAAAATCGTTGAATTATCGGGATATCATGTTGTTGATTCATTTGAGGGGCTTGGACATCGTGGTCATTTAACCCCTGTACTTGGGTGTGTGTATGTGTGTAGAAGTTATCTGGCAAAAAAAAATAATCCTGGTCTGAGGGCTGGAACGGGGTGCGTTCCCGTTCAGCCTCGTGAGGCAAAATCGAGAAGAGATGGTTCGGTTCCCACCTCAGCCATCCTGGAAGTGATTTTCCGTGGTTTCCCACTTCGACTCTCGGCAAATGATGGGATGGTACCTAACGTAAGGCCATGGCTGCCTCCTACCCGAATCCTACCTCAATTACAAATACCCACACTACTACAGAAGTCTCAGTAACACAGGCTATCAGACAAATTCTACACACACCAAAGTGCACGGGGCTACATGACCATGATGTCACAAAGCCCCTTAAATAATCAACAATCAACAACAGTTTTAACTAACTAAATTTTGTATATTTAACTGTGATACGAGAGCAGATGACGTCACTGTTCCGAAACAATTATCATCTTCATCATCCCTCTTCCGTTAAGATAGCTAAAAATATTGGGTTTGAATTCCACTCTCGGCCATCCTAGAAGTGGATTTCCATGGTTTCCCATTTCAACTAGGCGGTTTCGGTGGCGAAGTTGGTAGCATGCTGAGATTCTATGCCCAAGATCGCGGGTTCAAACCCGGCCGAACGCGTCGAATTTTTTAAGAGCGTTAAAAATCCCTCAGTGTGCATTCCTTCGGAGGTGAAGTAAAGCCGGTGGTCCCATGTCATAGATTTACGGCATGTAAGAGAATCATCCACTAACTACACTTGTGTGAAGCTAATATTTGTAGGTTAGATTTGATTAACGCTATATTAGTTCCAACGTTCGCCACCAGGTGCTGATTGCGATGCCATCTAGTAGCCAAGTTCACAGCGCGGTGTTGTGAACTGTAGTATTTGGTAGCAAAAGTAGGAACTAAACTTGAAATTGATCGTCTGCAGTCCTTACCTAAATCACAGATAACACACACTAATACAGCCATCACAATTAACACCGGTTATCAGACAGATTCTACACACACCCAAAATACACGGGGCTATATGATCGCGTTGTCGCAGCCCCTAAAGTAAGGAACCAACTAACCATGTCACTCTCTCTCTCGCTCAGGGCTGGAGAGGCCACAGTTACTGACCTGACGTATATTCTATGGACAGGCGTAGCTTAAGGCCAAAGCTGTTGTTATTGTTGATTCTCTAGGGATTTTGCGACATCGTGGTCATGGAACTCCGTGTACTGGGCTGTGTGTAGAATTTGAATGATAACCTGAGTCACTGTCATGCCTCTACTAGTGTGTGTATTTGTAATTGAGGTAGGGTTTGGGTAAGCAGCGACCGTGGCCCTAAGTTAGGAACCAACCCATCATTTGCCTGGAATAGAAGTGGGAAAATCCACGCAAAACCACTTCCAGGAAGGCTGATGTAGGAATCGAATCCGCCTGTTGTCAGTTTAGACTCATAAGGCTGAGTGAACCCTGTTCGTGCCCTCAAACCAGAATTAAATGCCTTGGCATGGCTGAGAATCGAATCCGGTCCTCTACGGTGGCAGCGAAGAATGTTAGCCTCTAAGGCCAGAGCGTGGGGTTGTGATACTGAACGATCCGTCTGCTACTGGTTCGAGGCCGACCTCAGACATTAGTGCGTGTATTGGAGGAAGTCCTGTGTCTGTTTTATCATGTGCTGACTTTCTCATGAAACATATTAGCACAACGGACTCTATAAATTAGCGGCTTCGGTACCGTAGTTGGTAGTATGCTGAGCGTCTATGCCAAAGATCGCGGGTTCAAACCCGGCCGAAGACGTCGGATATTTTAAGAACGTTAAAATCCCTCAGTATGCCCTCCTTTGGAGGGGAAGTAAAGCCGGCGGTCCCATGTCATTGATTTATGGCATGTTAAAGAACCTTCCACTAATTACACCTGTGTGAAGCTAAATTATATATAGGTTAAACATTTAACAAACGTTCTTAGGTTCCTACATTCGTCGTCAGGAGCCGACTGCGGTGGCATCTGGTAACTAAGTTCTGAACTAGTTGGTCGTTGACGGTGGCGTTTGGCGGCAAAACTACTTGAAATAATTCAATGTCTGCAGTCCGTACGTGAATTAAAACAGATACACACACTAATACAGTCATCACAATTAACACCGGTTATCAGAGATTCTACACATACCCAAAGTACACGGGGCTACATGACCGCGTTGTCGCAGTCCGTAAACTGAGGAACCAACCAACCAACTCTATAAATTACCTAAGACCAAGCGCAAAAAAAATCTTGTTTTAATCATGAGCTGCCTTGGCTTGGACCGCCCTTCGTGTATACACACTCCTGCCTTGAAAGTAGAGGGTTCAGTTGGTTGGTTAGTTTCTTAGTTTAGGGCTGCGACAACGCGCTCATGTAGCCCCGTGTACTTTGGGTGTGTGTAGAATCTGCTTGATAACCGGTGTTACTTGTGATGACTGTATTATTGTGTTTTATCCGTTTTAATTCAAGTAAGCACTGCACACAATAATTTCAAGTAGTTCCTACTTTTGCTACCAAATGCTACCGTCCACGACACCAAGCTTGCGGACATGGCTACTAGATGGCATAGTAGTCAGCACCTGGTGGAGAACGTTGGAACTAATAGAGCGTTATCAATTCTAACCTACAAATTTTGGCTTTACACAGGTGTAGTTAGTGGATTGTAAAATTTCAATCCGGAGGTAAACTAGTCCCCCGTTCGGATCTCCGGATGGGGACTACTCGAGAGGGGGTTAACATCACAGAAGTGACAAAGAGGAAATCTGACATTCTACGGATCGGAGCGTGGAATGTTAGAAGTCTGCTAGGAAGTGGAAGGTTAGAAAACTTAGAAAGGGAAATGGGTAGGTTGAGGTTGCATTTGGTTGGGATTAGTGAAATGCGCTGGCAGGAAGAACAGGACTTTTGGTCAGGAGACTATAGGGTCATTAGCACTAAATCAAACAATGGCCAAGCAGGGGTTGGTCTCATATTGAGTAGGAAACTTGGACAGCGGGTGGAATATTATGAGCAATATAGTGAACGGATTATTGTAGCAAAAATCAATACTAAACCTACCTGCACCACAGTGGTACAAGTCTATATGCCTACCAATCAATCTGGTGATGAGGATGTTGAAAAGGTCTACGAAGAAATAGATGAAATTCTGAGGTATATCAAGGGGGATGAAAATGTTATAGTAATGGGAGATTGGAATGCTGTGGTAGGAAAAGGGAGAGAAGGGAAGATAGTAGGAGATTTCGGATTAGGTGAAAGGAATTATCGAGGAAGCAGGCTGATGGAATTCTGCACCGAGCACGAGTTGGTCATAGCTAACACCTTATTCAATAACCACAATAGAAGAATATACACATGGATGAGACCAGGAGATACAGGGCGTTACCAAATCGACTTCATTATGGTCAAGCAGAGGTTTCGAAACCAGATTTTGGATTGTAAAGCATATCCTGGTGCTGACATAAACTCTGACCACAATCTGGTTGTAATGAAATGCCGATTAAAGTTGAAGAAACTGAAGAAAAGTCAAAAGCCAAAAAGGTGGGCAATAGACAGACTGAAAGTAAAGGATGTAAACGAAAGATTCAAGAAGAGTATTAAGGAAGGACTAATGAAAAACCCTAAACAAACTTCAATTGCAGACGAATGGGCACTTTTGAAGAATGAAATAACAAAATCCGCAGATGAAAACATTGGTAGGAAAGAAAGAATAGGTAGAAAACCGTGGATCACTCAGGATATACTAGAATTGATGGATGAAAGGCGGAAATACAAGAATGTAAGGGATGAACAGGGGAAAGCAGAATACAGACGTCTGAGAAATGAGGTTAACAAGAAGTGCAAGGAAGCGAAATAAGAATGGTTGAAAGAGAAATGTGCAGGTATAGAAAATTGTCTGAAATTAGGAAAAGTAGACACAGCTTATCGAAGGATTAAGAATACTTTTGGGGAAAAGAAGACTAAGTGCTGTAATATTAAGGACACGAATGGAAAGCCTGTAACAGATAGGGAAGAAAAGGTTGAGAGATGGAAAGCTCACATACAGTGTTTGTATAAGGGAAAGGAGATTGAGAATCGTGTAATGGAAAGGGAGGAGGAAATTGATGAGGATGCAAAAGGAGATTTAATATTGAGATCGGAATTTGACAGAGCATTGGAAGACTTAAGCAGGAACAAAGCACCAGGCATAGATGATATACCGATTGAGTTGCTACGCTGCATAGGAGACGAAGGTCTGATCAGGTTATTTCACTTGGTGTGTAGGATTTATGAGACAGGTGAGGTACCCCCTGATTTCAAGAAGAATGTTATCATCCCTATACCAAAGAAAGTGGGAGCTGACAGATGTGAAGATTACCGTACAATCAGCTTGGTTACTCATGCTTCAAAGATCCTGTCTAGAATAATTTACAATAGGATTGAAAGCCAGATAGAATCGGAGTTGGGTGAAGACCAGTTTGGTTTCAGGAGAAATGTAGGAACAAGGGAAGCTGTACTAAGTCTTAGGCTGATTTTGGAAGGTAGAATAAGGAAAGATAAGAGAACGTTCATGGCATTTGTAGACTTAGAAAAGGCTTTCGATAACGTTGATTGGACTAAATTGTTTGACATTTTGAAATCTATTGGAATAAAGTACAGGGATAGGAGGGTGATACACAATCTATACAGAAACCAGACGGCAGTCATTCGAGCTGAAGGACATGAGAGAGAAGCTGGTATTCAGAAAGGTGTAAGGCAAGGCTGCAACTTATCACCCATACTTTTCAATCTTTACATTGAACAAGCAATGAAGGAAATTGGAGAAAAATTTAAAGTGGGAGTGAAGATTCAAGGAGAAATAATTTCGACTCTGAGATTTGCTGATGACATCGTCATCTTGGCCGACAAGCCTGAGGATTTAAGTGAGTTTTTGACTGGTATGGACTCCGTCTTACGGAAAGAATTCATGATGAAAATTAATAAATATAAAACAACAATACTGGAATGCAGCCGAAATAAATCAAAGACCTCTTTGGAGATCAAATTGGCAGGTGAAAAGCTGAAGGAAGTAGGAGACTTCTGTTACTTAGGAAGCAGAATAACCAGTGATGGACGAAGCAAAGAGGACATAAAAAGTAGGTTGGCTCAGGCAAGGAAAACATTTCTACAAAAAAGGAATCTGTTGACATCGAATATAGATTTAGGTATTAGGAAGTCATTTTTGAAAGCCTTTGTCTGGAGCGTGGCGCTATATGGAAGTGAAACTTGGACTATTGGAGCAGCAGAAAAGAGGAGAATTGAAGCATTTGAAATGTGGTGTTACAGGAGAATGATGAAGATCAGATGGGTAGATAGGGTTACAAACGAAGAGGTTTTAAGACGAGTGGGAGAGGAGAGATGTTTCTGGTGACTGCTAATGAAGAGAAGAGATAGGTTAGTAGGACACATACTAAGACACCCAGGAATAGCAAGCTTAGTTATGGAAGGAAGGGTCGAGGACAAGAACTGTAGGGGTAGACCAAGGTTAGAATATGTTAAACAGATTGCCTCGGATGTAGGGTGTGGTAGTTATGTAGAGATGAAGCGATTAGCTCAGGACAGGGAGGCATGGAGGGCTGCATCAAACCAGTCGAAAGACTAAAGACTCAATCATCATCAGTTAGTGGAAGGTTCTTTTTCATGTCATAAATCTATGACATGGGACCGCCGGCTTTTCTTCCCCTCCGAAGGAAGGCATACTGAGGGATTTTTAACGCTCTTAAAAATTCCGACGACTTCACCCTGGATTGAACCCGCAATCTTGGGCATAGAAGCTCAGCATGCTACCAAATACGCCACCGAAGCCGCCAGATGGTTCAGACCCGAATCCAAATGGCGATCTAATTTTCAACCCTTACGTTCTAAAGTAAGAGGATCCCAAATTTATATGACTGAGGTGAGTTTGTTGTTTACAATAAAATGAAATATTTCCTTTATTGAAACAACGAATCTAAACACACAATAAAGGAAGAAGGATCGCCCGAATGTGCATTAATTCTTACTGTATTCACTAAGTGACTTCGTTCTTTTGGGGCATATCCTTTGTAGAGCCCTGCGTGGATTCGGATATCCGCGTATAAACCCGTGGATATCCGCAAAATGTTTCGCCATGCGGATATAGTTTGCATGGCTGTGCGGATAGCGGACAACAGCGGATAATGTTTGAACAAAATTTGCGGATAGTTTTTAGAATACAATCCGAACTTTTTGAATATCATTACTAATTTAAGACCCAGATGTTTACGACGTATCATATTATTCCGTTATGTTTTTTTTTTTCATGACAAATAAAATGATGATTTAGGCTAATCCGATTCAAATAATGCCATTAAGCATAATTGACGCTCCGAACTAAAATGGGTTGCGATTCTGGCTATAATACATCCATTTTAAACATAGCACATGACATACATAGCCGACTTTCTCCGCAAAGCCGGTCCCGTGTTGTTGGGGTAGCGTGCCTGTCTCTCACCCGGAAGACCCTGGTTCAATTCCCGGCTCTGTCAGAGATTTTAGAAACTGACGTGAGGGCTGGAACGAGGTGCACTTAGCCTCGTGAGGACAATTGAGTAGCTGTCTGACAGTGAGGTAGCGCCCCGATCACGAAAACCAAAATTCACGGCCGATGGGACCCGATGCGCTGATCACGCGTCACCCCAATAGCTGCAGACCAAACGGATGGACAGCGGTCGCTTGGTAGGCCTAGGCCCTTCATGGGCTGTAGTGCCAGGGGGTTATTCTCCGCAAATGTCTAACTGGGTTGCTTTAATATTTTATCTAATTAAACATATTATTGTACTGCCAGTAGATTCGGATAACAAACGTGCGGATGCGGATGAAATTCGTGCGGATGCGGGGCGGATGCGGATAACAGCCCTGCAGATGTGTGGCGGATGCGGATAACGTTTTGTTTATCGGCGCAGGGCTCTAATTATATGGTACTTGGTACACCTTCCATTGCATAGTACACATAAACATTTGTCACTAGGGCTATGGTAACATCTGTTTAAATAGTTTTTAAAAAGGTTTATATTACCACCTGAATCAAAACGTTAATGAAAACATTATTAACAAAGTTGTTCTTGGTACATGTTTCAGGAACTAATGAACAATTTTCGTCCCCTTCATCAGCCAACTGTAAAGCATTAACATAATGAAATTATTTTAAATCGTAGCTCTAAACTATCAATGGTCATTTAAGCTGATATGGTGCACCATATATATAGGGTGTATCTTAATTATACCGACAAAAAATCAGGGAAGCTCTGCCTGTTATGTAAAAGACGATGCTGCAATCGGATTGGCGTAGAAAATTTTTCCCTTCGAGAAAATGAGGTTACTTTCTTACTTCCGGGCGCGCGATTCAAATCTACGAACTCTGCTGAGACAGAGAGCAAGCCGCTAGCCACTGCTGTGCTTCAGGCGAGGGAAGGGAGTGTGATAGAATGAGACAGAGATATGCTGGCGGGAATGCGCAAGTGTTCTCGTTCGCCTCGACTTGCACTCTAGCTCAGCAAATACGGCGAGCCCGTCGATTTGAATCGCGCGCCCGGAAGTAACAAAGTGTCCTCATTTTCTCGAAGGGAAAAATTTTCTCCGCCAATCTGATTGGGGCATCGTCTTTTACATAACACTCAGAGCGTCTCTGATTTTCTGTCGGTATAATTAAGATACAACCTGTATATATAGGTTGTTCAAATAATTAAGGCATGGATCAAAATAAAGTAGTTGTTGACGGTGTGACATGTGCAAAGATAGTATGCGGTCTGCAAATGTTATTGAAGATGCATGAAGCAACCAGTAGTCGGTGTACATTTGGCTGACGAAGCGGACAAAAATTGTGCATTAGTCCCTGAAACATGTACCTAGAACAATTTTATTAATAATTTTTTCATTTAAGTATTGATTAAGGCGGTTTTTTTTTTTTTTTTTTTTTTTTCGTATGGCTTTTAGTGCCGGGAGAGTCAGGGGACATGTTCGGCTCGCCAGTTTGTAGCTGCTTCTAGGCGGACACTCAATGGGTGAGCTAAAAGTACCGTCGTGTGTGGAGTGTTGTCTCGGGAGGAAAGTTTGAATGTAAGGACGGGAAGTGGGAAGGTAGCGGCTGTGGCCTATAGTGAGGAACCAACCCCGGCATTTGCCTGGAAGGAAGATGGGAAACCACAGAAGACCATCTTCAAGGTTGCCGGCGGGGGGATTCGAACTTCCTTGCCTCCCGGATGTGAGCGACTGCCTGCAGCCACGCCGTAACGACCACGGCTAACTCACCCGGTATTAAGGCGGTAATATACACCTTTTAAAAAATACAGTATTTAAGCACATCAATGCGGAACCATTATGAGTAATTTAAATAATAAGATCTGGTGATGAAAGCCATGAACGGCGGGTCTCGTTATTATTATGCCTTTGTTCATGATTCTCCTTGGTTTACGTTATGTCCATCATGGCGTCAGTGATGTAGAAGTCTGGGTCAATTTCTCTTCTCTTTGCTTTTCTACACTCTAATAGGTCTGTAGATGGTCCTGTAGTAATGGTGTTTTCAGCCTGAGTAGGATTCCTTCGCTAGCTCGTATAGCCTACCAATCCTGTAGGGGTCATCCTTCCAACGCTCAGCACATATTTTAAGAATCGTGACTTGACACTCTCTATTCTTTCGAGATCACTGCTTTTGAAGTGATCTCATACTATTTCTAGGCCTATACAGGGTCTCCTAATTTGCTTGGCAAGGACATTCTCGCTCACACGCTCCACCAGTGACGGCTCAGTTGCCGGCTGCCACGCGCGCATATGTACGGCAGAATACAGTGCTTAAAATCAGAATCATGCATTTTTACTCACCATGTTTACAGTAGATGCTGAAAATGTTCCCCATCCGCTGCCAAACATAAATGGCATCTCCTGATAAAGTTTCCGGTTACTTCGGTTAATTTAGCCTCAGTATGAAAATAACGACCTTTACGTCTATTTTTATTGTTTACTGAACCTGTACGTTTGAATCTCTTAGCCAGTTGTTTTATTTTGATTGCGTATAGTGTTGTAATGCCTTATGTGAAATATTCGTTACGCGAACGTGTATATCTGCACAATACGTACACAAAGTGCAGGAAACCGTGCACTAGAACAAGACAAAAGTATCCAGTGAAATTTCCAGGGAGACCCATTCCTATAAATCGGACAATAAAACAACTGACTGAGAGATTAAAACATACAGGTTGAGCAAACAATAAAAATAGACGTAAAGGTTGTTATTTCCTTACTGAAGCTAAATTGAGTAACCGGAAACTTTATAAGGAGATGCCGATTATGTTTGGCAGCGGATGGGGAACATTTTCAGCATCTACTGTAAACATGGTGAGTAAAAATACATGATACTGATTTTAAGCACCGTACTCTGCCGTGCATAGGCGCGCGCGGCAGCCGGCAACTGAGCCGTCACTGTCGGAGCGCGTGAGCGAGAATGTCCTTGCCAAGCAAAATAGAACACCCTGTATTACAATAGGTGAGATGGTGGTATGGAATAGCGTCAAGGCTGTAGCTAGAGATAGGACCGGATCATGTATATGCCTCTGACGTGTGTTGCTGTCCTCTCTTGTATATGATGGCTGAAGGAGGTTGCTGTAGTCCGCAGGGTTTTGCTCAGGTATTTGAACTTTTTAGTACATTTAGTAGTACGATGTGCAAGGTGATTGTGTCTTTAAGCGTTGGTTTTCCTTCTTTCCTGAATGTCATTTGCACTGGTTTTTGGAGGTTAATTTCGAGGTGGTTTTCATTTACCCATCTTTCTAATTCTATCAGTGCTCTTTGCAATTCTAGTTTGTTTGAGGACCCTAATACCAAGTCGACTCCGTAGAGCGAGAGTGTCGTACTGGGAGTGTCCATCATTATGATGGTAATGTCTCAGGGGCGTATATAATTATTTTTTTCGGTGGGGGCTGACTATCCTGGAAAATTGTGAGTATTCTCAGGGGATTATCACCGCAAAATACACAGAAATATCAACCAATATCTTAGAGCAAATTACTTTATGTAATTATTTTAGATAAGAGTTAATTGTAAAATTCTAAGTCTGTATAGCCTATAATTAGTGGCAATACAACCGGGTGAGTTAGCCGTGGTCGTTACGGCATGACTGCTGGCAGTCGCTTACATCCAGGAGGCGAGGAGGTTCGAATCCCCCCGCCGGCAACCTTGAAGATAGTCTTCTGTGGTTTCCCATCTTCCTTCCAGGCAAATGCCGGGGTTGGTCCCTAACTATAGGCCACAGCCGCTACCTTCCAACTCCTTGACCTTCCATTCCAACTTTCCTCCCCAACGGTACTTGTAGCTCACCCATCGGGTGTCCGTCTCGAAGCAGCTGCAACACTGGCGAGCCTAACATGTCCTCGGACACTCCCGGTACTAAAAGCCATACGCTAAAAAAAATAAAAAATAAAAAAGTGGCATTACAAAAATGTTCTAAAATACAACACAACAAACAAATAAAATTTTATAATTAATGAAGTTTCTATTATGGCCTATGGAGTATGAATGGCAAATATCGAAATATTGTCAATTCATTAAGCAGAAAGGTAAATAGTTATTATAGCTTAGGCTTTCACGGCCGGCGTTCATAATTAAGTACAAGTTTTTCGGGCTTGTAGGCCGTGGTCCAGACAGGATATCTCCCGACTTTCCACTGGAAACTGCGTCCGGCATTTTCAAGGGTTCCGCTCCTTTCCTTGGTCACGGCTGACCTGTCTGGACCACGGCCTACAAGCCCGAAAAACTTGTACTTAATTATAAATAGTTATTCTTTTTAAAAAATTGATAATTTATTTCTCAAAAGTACCGTACTGTGGAATTCTCAGTTTTGCCTCACAAGACTGAGTGCACCCCGTTCCTATCCTCAGACCAGAATTAAAATTTCTTCGCAGAGCCAAAAATCGTATTCGGACCTCCGAGGGGGGGGGGAGAGAAGCCAATAATGCTAGTCACTACACCATGAGGTAGTCTAATTCAATCTTAATATTGTTTATAATTTAGCCAATAATTTAAGATTAGGGTACAACCAAATTTACAATTATTTTATGGTTTTACCAAAGCAACACTTTCTTAATTTGTATTGGCTTTTTCAGGGGGGGGGTGGAGCCCCCAAAGCCCCTCCCCCCTTATATACGCCCCTGTAATGTCTGTCGTGGCGATTTGTTGTTTACAGTGGAATTCTTTTAAAAATACTAACACAGGAAGAAATAGAATACCGGGAATATTTTTTTTTTTTGTTGGATACTGTTGTATTAGCTGTTAGTACGGATAAGATGAAACGGGAGCACAACCCGTTTGACATGCTCAGCATTATTTCTTTAATATTTAAATTAAGAGGGGAGAGCCCAGCCCTCTAAGGTGAGCATCAAAGTGATCAAAGTCCTTCTCGCGCTCTGAAGCAGCTTAACTTCCTTTATCTTCTTCTCACGCCTGCCGCTGAAAGCGAGTCAAGTGGAAGACTAAAAGCCGGTCCAGGAAGGAAGAAAGACAACAATTCCTTCACTGGGAAGCAAGTCGCATTCTTTATGACACAGTGTACACAGGATTCCTTTAAGTAAAAAGAATGCAGTGCAATTCTCTACATAACAGTTCCATTAAGTCTCCACTGGCAATTTATTAAACACTCACCAGCGGAGAAAAAGGGATACAAATGAATCACATCATTTTTGTCTATAATTGTTATCCTTTGGAATTCCTACCCTTATTTGTTCCATAATTTAACAAATTATGATATTTCGAATATACAACAATAAAATTGTATTTATTGTTATTGCATAATGCTTCTTTACTCTGTATTTTAACAGAAAGAACACGAAAGATACGGCGGAAACTTGGAACAGCATGGCTTCGTTGCCAAGGTTTTATTGTAGTTGTAAATCAGCTGATGTGAATAATACACAGGGCTACATTTCGGGCATTATTTCGGTACTATTATGCGTAATATATTTTAAACGTCGATCTTGACTCAATGCTGAGTACATTCAAATAGAGCAGTGCATCCCAAACTTTCTATCCTCCTGTGCCCCTCTATACATATTCATTGATAATATGAATAATAATAATAATGTTATTGGTTTACGCCCCTTTTAACTACTGTGGCTTTTAGAGACGTAGGGGTGCCAGAATTTTGCCCTAAAGGGAATATTTAACGTGCCAGTAAATCTACAGCCACAGCTTCCTTGCATTTGCGCACCCTCAAATGCCAACTGACTGCGCCAGTGTACGAACCTGCAACCTAGGGCCCAGCAAGCGAGAACGTTTCCGCTGAGTCACGCAGCCAGTCCATTGATATATGAATCGCAGCCAATGGCCATAAGTTGGGCATTTTTGATTGAACGCTCGAGGGCTCCCAACAAGTTCAATTTCAAGTAGTTCCAACTTTAGCTACCAGATGCTACTGTTACTAACACTAGCGGCGAACGTTGGAACTTGATGGAGCAATCTGAACTAGCGAAATACAACCCATATATTTTGCTACACACCACCCATTGCAGTGATAGGTTCTTTTACGTGCCATAAATCTATGACATGGGCCCGCCGGCTTTACTTCCCCTCCGAAGGAAGGCATACTGAAGGATTTCAACGCTCTTAAAAAATCCGATGACTTCGACCGAGCTTGAACCCACCATCTTTGGCATAGCAGTTCAGCATGCTACCTCTAAAATCCAACACCAGAGCCACTATAACTTGGATAGAACAACGAAGGAAGAAGCTCAGAGAAAGGATGAAGAGATTCTGGGAGGCCAACACATCAGCTAAGCAGGTTCAATCATGCATCTGAGTAGGGCATAACGATGTAAAAAATAATAATAATAATAGAAATAACGAAGTAAAATGGAAACAAACAAAAAATAAAACTCAATGCTAACAGTAAACGAAACACTGAAAGGAACTCCGACATCGACATAGACAGTGGTTAACAAGCGAACGTATGAATGGACATGCGCTGGCAACGTGTTGTGCTAGCTGTTCAACTCCGCGGCGGCAGTCAGTGGTCGCTTGGTAGGCTAGGGTTCTTTATGGGCTGTGGTGCCACGGGTTTTGGTTGGTCGTCTGTTTGATCACGTCTTGGTGTAGTCATTAGCATGCATGGCTGTCACCCTGAGGTCCGGGTTCGATTCCTGGCTCTGCAAAGATATTAATTCTGTTTTGAGATTGGAATGAAGTCCGCTAAGCCTCATGAGGTATAACAGAGAAGAGGTGGGTTGGAATCCCACCTCAACCATGTTAGAAGTGATTTTCCGTGTGGTTTCCTCAGTTATACTCCAGGCAAATGCCGGGTTGGTTCTTAATTGAAGGCCACGGCCACCTCCTTCCCAATCCTCGCCTGAATTCCCGGTAGGATATACACGCGACGTCTACAGCACGACTGTAGAACAATCTACCTCGCTCTGTCAGAGGAGCAACCCCGTCCAGCTTCAAGCAGCGTTGCCAGCGGTACTTATCACTAAGTAAATGAAAGTTGAAATCAACGATTCGAAGACATGAATTCTTGTGTCGTATTACAGATATTCAATCTTATCAATTCACACTTTCTTATTCACTCTCTATTTAAGCGGCTTTGGTGGCGTAGTTGGTAGCATGCTGAGCTTCAATGCCCGAGATCGCGGGTTCAAACCCGGCCAAAGTCGTCAGATTTTTTAAGAGCATTAAAAATCCCTCAGTATGCCTTCCTTCGAAGGGGGAAGTAAAGCCGGTGGTCCAATGTCATAGATTTATGGCATGTAAAAGAACCTTCCACTAACTAAACTTGTGTGAAGCTAAAATGTGTAGGTTATATTTCATAACGCTATATTAGTCCAACGTTCTCCACCAGGTGCTGGCTGTGATGGCATTTAGTAGCCAAGTTCGCAGCTAGGTGTCGTGGACGGTAGCATTAGTAGCAAAAGTAGGAACTACTTGAAAATTGACCGTCTGTAGTCCTTATCTGAATCGCAGATAACACACACTAATACAGCCATCACATTTAACACCGGTTATCAGACAAATTCTACACACACCCAAAGTACACGGAGCTACATTGACCTCGTTGTCGTAGCCCCTAAACTAAGGAACCAACCATCTCCCTATTTAGACACCTAAATAACCTTCTTCATCCATTCAAAATACACTGCATCTTGCTCATAAGTCAGTAATGACTCATCATCATCATCACAATCATTAGTCTATATTTTACCAGTATTTCCTCTTCTTACTCTAATTTTAAACTTACCTCTAAGTATCTTACTTATTCACCCTAGCAATACAACAATTTACTGCCTATACCACGCTAATTTGTATTTATATGTCCTTTATATTGTATCAACATTGCATTACTGTTACATTTAAGTAGTGTTTGTATTGTTCATTATGTATCAATTAATAATCTGGTTAGATGGAAGAGAGGGCCTAATGGCCCTAATCTTGCCAGACAAAATAAATCGATTCTACAATACAGACACCACAATAACTCAGGTTTTGAGACAAAATCTTCATGTACACTGGGCTGAACTGACCACGATATCCAAGCCCCCAAGAGAAACAAAACCAACAACAACAACAAAAATCAATCCTTTCAGAAAATTATGAATTTCAAATCATCTGTGCTCGGAAGCCATAAAAGGAAGTGAATACTACAGACCAATTAACCTTGACAGTGAGTCACACATATAGATAGCAGGGGGAGGGACGAAAGGTGGCAGTCAAGTACGTATTAACGACTCGATAAATTACGCCCACGTCCTCCAACATGACTCTCACTGTAATTACGCTACGAGAGGTATGAACTCAGGACACCAGTTAACAGAGTGCAGTAAATTAACTCACATTTCATAATCTCTTTTTCTATCTTGATCCAGGGGCCGATAACCTCGATGTTAGACCCCTTAAACCAACAATTATCATCATCATCTAACTTGTTCCCTTTTGTGGATTGTGAAATGGGAATTGTAGTTTCACGATCACTTGGCTGATCAACAAGTTGTTGTTGTTGATTCATTTGGTTTTTTTGTGACAGCGTGGTCATGTAGCCCCGTGTACGTGGGTGTGTTTGGAAACTCTGAAAAATCTGTGTCATGATGGGTGAATTAGAGTTGTGTATTTGTAATGGGGTCTAGGATCGGGTAGGAAGCGGCCGTGGCCTCAAATTAAGAACCATCGTGATATTCGCCTGGAGTTGGGAAAACCACGGAAAGTCACTTCCAGGATGGCTGGGGTAGCAATTGAACCTGCCTCTTCTCAAAAGGCTGAGTGTACCCCGTGCCAGCCCTCACACCAGAATTAATTCTTTGGCAGAGCCGGGAATCGAATCCGGACCTCCGCGGTGACAGCCAAGAGTTCTACACACTACGCAACGAAGCGGACCAGGCAGAAGATCAAAGCTCTTAACAACTGGGCAGTACCTGTACTTACGTATTCGTTCGGGATCGTTAAGTAGTCCAAGACAGATTTACATCAGATGGAACGGAGGGTACGAGTATCAATGACAAAATATCGTCTACATAAGAGCCATCCGGCCGCGCTCTAAGCCAGTGCTCCGAGCGCTTTGGTGGAAGGTAGTCTCAGTAGTGGTGGGAGGAGCTTGGCTGGTTGAGCGTGCGGTCTGCCCGCCGCACCGAAGTGAGCAATGTTTGGCTCAGCGTACATTTTTAAGCGTTTCTTTTCAGTTCTTAATCTTGCCAAAAGTTAACATCGTGCAACGATGTGCGATAGAAACTTGCGCAATTGTTTACGAATAGCTGTGATCATAAATATTACACACAATTTGGAAAATATTGTTTCCTCTAAAACTAAAAACGACGGATGAAAAGTCACTCAAGGCCTGTACTATCTGTTCATATTGGTAAAACGTTGTTGAATTTTCCTCTCTAATATGTTAACATTTCAGTTTGGAATAAATCACAATATTCTTTACTTAACACTTGCGTTCGTTTCCTGCACATTCCATACTTCGGAGTGCCATTCGATTTGTATATGCGGTATACTTTTTATGGCAAAACAGCCCTATCAATATGATGTCAACAAACCCACAAAAGCCGTCGGCCGCACGACTTTACGGTCCGAGCATCGTCCGTCAGTCTCAGGTCTCCTCGCTACCACAGTGCAGCTGTGGTAGGGGAAGGGGCGTTAGTCTGACTGCCCAGTTCTCTCCGAGCGCAATGACTGGATGGCCCTCGTCTGCATCATACAAAGGCAGCGATCGGGCGCAGCACACTATCACGGAGCGAAGGCGGTCGAGGGTTCAATGATCAAGTAGATGCCCAAAATAGTCAACTGGAAAGGCTGCAACAGTGCTCTTTTGGCGCATGAAATAATACTACGTTTGAAGTTGAAAGTGATAAGAGATTCTCGCCGGCGGCTTCGGTGGCGTAGTTGGTAGAATGCTGAGTTTCTATGCCCAAGGTCACGGGTTCAAACCCGGCCGAAGTCGTCGGATTTTTCAAGAGCGATAAAAATCCCTCAGTAAGCCTTCCTTTCTTGGTGAAAAGAAAACCGGCGGGCCCATGTCATAGATTTATGGCATGCAAAAGAGCCTCCCACTAACTAAACTTCTATGAAGCAAAATTTGTAGGTTAGGTTTGATTAATGCTCTTAAGTTCCAACGTTTGTCACCAGGCGCTGGTTGCAATGGCTTCTAGTATTAGCCAAGTTCACAGCTAGGTATCGTGGGCAGTAGTATTTGGTAGCGAAAGTAGGAACTACTTGAAATTATTGTCTGCAGTCCTTACTTGAATTAAAAACAGAAAACACACACTAATACAGTCATCACAATTAACACTGGTTATCAGGCAGATTCTACACACATCCAAAGTACACGGTGCTACATGACCGCGTTATCGCAGCCCCTAAACTAAGGAACCTGCGAACCAACCAAGACTCACGCCACTGCGAATTACAGACATGGGATATGATAGGAAAGAGCACGTTACTTCGTTTGAACATCGCCAGATGGATTGGTTACGAAAAGAACTACATGGTGTACATCCGCACATGCTCGGCCAACATCAAGTCGAGCCGTGTGCTTACATAGATCTTTAAGTCATTTATATACAGTCTATGTGAAACTCTGTGCTTCACTTGACCAACACTACATTCCTTATACTATCTGTTTAACTCTTTATAAGCTTGCCACGGTGGGTGAGTGTCGGTCTACAAACCCCAAGCTTGCAAGTTCGCTCCTGGCCGTGGTAAGTGATTTTTGAAAGGCGAAAAAAATTACGACATGCATGTCATACGATGTTGGCATGTCAAAGTACCCATTTGAATTCAGTAGGCCGTGTTCATAATGGCAAAATTAAATCTCGGGAGTTTCCCCCAACACAAAGTTCCTCATTTTTCTACTAGAAAGCGCTATAGTGTTCAAGGAGCTTAGATATCTAACCTTCTTGACTTTCATAGTGCTTCAAGGAACTACGAAATTCGACATGCAAGCTACCCTTTGGGTGTCAAATAACAAAGCTTGCACCCGGCACCCGGGGCCATACGATAATATTATTATAACTTTTTATAGGTTAGTGGTCTGTGTATGAACCACCTACTTAGTATTTCTGGAAAAAATACCCTGCTATGACCATTGGCTGCAATTCAAATATAATACCATTTCTGAGAACAAAATATTAGACTACCTAAGGTGCTTGATAAAATTATTTTTTAAATAATAACAAATTATTTATTTATTGCCACAACAGGGCAGTGCCCCAATTACAGTAGCAAACAATTGTTTACACACAGAAAATACATCAAAATGCATTAAAATACAAGATAAAAATACATTGGAATACAAAATTGAAAATTAAAAATTGAAAATTGAAGATTAAAAATTAAAAATGTAAATTTAAATTAAAAAAAGAAATTGTTAACAAGGAATATACACAAGTTCAAATCGCATGATTTTTAATATTTGGTCACATAATGTAAATCTACTGTAGATTCATATTTTTAGGTACTAATGCAATAGCAATGAAAGATGGCAAAATTTGAAAATAAAAATTTAAATTTAAAAGAAAATAAATTGTTAAAAGGAAATATACACAAGTTCAAGTCGCAATATTAGGTCACATAATGTAAAACTAGATTCATATCTTTAGGTACTAATGCAATAGCAATGAAAGATGGTAAGAAAGTGAAACCAAAAACTAATAGCAGCTAAATTTAATATCTTCGTTATAGTGAATCATTTGACAGCTAAAACCTAGTGTAATTGTCTTCTATAATTTATCAAGGACATTCCAAAATCTAAATTGTTGTCAGCTGAGAGCCTGTTGTAAGTACAACACATATTCAAATTCTTACCAGAAGTCTTATACGCTTCAGAAACGACAGCAATCAAGGGACGAACAAAAATCAAGTAATTAGAAAAACAAGAGAGAAAAAATCTAAGAAAGATCTACAGGCCAGTTCAGAAAGGGGGAATATGGATAAAGAGACCGACAATAAAACTGTACAAACAGACAGAGATGATTACAAACAACATAAGGATAAAGAGGGGCAAAATTTTATGGACATATACATAGGATGACCGAAGACAGACCGAGCAAGAAAATTTTTAATATACTCGTAGTTACGAATAGTACTCTAAAAACCAATTGGGTAAATGAAACCATGGAGACCTCGAGAAACTAAACATCTCTACAGAAGACATGGCAGACAGGAGCACATACAGAGAAAAGTTTGAGCAAACTCCCAAAGAGAGGCAGCCGGGAAAGAAGTGGACAGAAGAGAGAAAGAGGAAGCATAGTGTGTATGGATATGAGAGGTTCTTGGGGGTGGGAGGGAAGAAGAAAGAGCCAGAATAAAACATGAAAATGGATTGTGTTGTAACGCTGTCCGTATGGGGAATTAACGAATAAATAAATAAATAACAATTAAAATTAAAGAGTGAAACATATACAAGTAAAATATGACAATAAAAATTAGAATTAAATATGAATATGCTTGTAAAAAATAAAAAATAAATAAGCTCATAAAAAACAAAATTATAATAAATTTATAATCTTAATTTTGAGATTATAAATATAATTTAAAAATAAAAATAATAATGAACATAAATATGAACAAATTTTTTTAAAGAAAACAAAAATTAATATTAATTACAATTAGGCTAAAATAATTAATATGAAATTAAAATAAATACAAATGAAACATCTTCAATAATATTCTGTCTATAAAGGGTTAAGGGACTGACTTGCTCTATCGAATTGTGTGAGTTCTTTACGAAGCTCCCCAATCTTCCTTTTTGCCATGGGGGAGGCATCACTTAGCACACACGGACCTTTGGATATTGTGGCATCTTTAAGTCATCCATGTACATTCTATGTGAAACCTTCTGCTTCACCTTACCAGAACGCATTATCCATGCCAATCGCTTGTACGGCAGCTACTGCAGCACCCAAATCACCAGTTGGACGTGCTCCACATCATCCGCACCATCTAGAGCTTTAGAGACCACTGTGTTGGAATACGAGTAGGCTAATCCTACGCTAAACTTTACAGAGATGTTTGTTTACCTTCGGGATCAGTCCCATAATCCCTCTCCATTGTTTGTTGGAAATAGATATACTGCCTGTTCACATTACCCCGAGAATTGTCTTTGGTGTAGCAGACGAGCTTGTAACTGAGGTTCTCTCTCCAACTGAAACTCATCTTCTAAAGCAGCCTGTACTTCTCATAATTCCAGATCTGCTGAGTCTCTGATTTGGACTTTTTCTACTACTTTGCATTTTATTTCTATTATTTCCAAAGTTGACAACAACTATTTTTCCGAAAATAGCTCTTATTCCAACCACTACTCTTTGTAACTAGTCAGAGTATTTCTCGGCAACCTTTGGATCAGTCTTCTCGGTAGTCCTTTAGCAGTCTACTCACTGTAAAAATACGAAACAAACGGCCCCTAGCTAACATAGTAGTTCATATCTAAGCTATTATAGTTAGCTAGTTATTGAGGGGCTGAACTACGAGGTCATCTGCCCCTAAGCTATTATCATCATACAACTGCCCTTGCTCTGAGTTTCTCTGCTGCAGAATATGCTGCCCCAGTCTGGAGGAACTCTGCTCATGCCAACCAAGTAGATGTTGCCCTCCATGAGACAGGCCGCATTGTGACAGGCTGTCTACATCCAACTTCTGTCGATAAGATCTTTCCGCTTATGGGAGTAGCACATCCAGAAGTTAGAAGACAAGTAGCGGCAGAAGTAGAGAAGAAAAAGCAAGAAACAGATCCAAGACATCCAACGTATGGATTTGATGTCCTTCCACCTAGGCTAAAATCAAGAAAGAGCTTCCTCTAAACAACAATATAAATTCATTCCTCAGCTGAAGCTCGCCGAATTGAACTTTGGAAAGCAAAATCACCAGGAGGATCGTGGGAAATGAAGGAGAAGCCGGCAGCTGGCTACCACCTGCAATACGAATCTTGGAAGACGCTAAACCGACTGAGAACTGGTGTTAGTCTCTGCAAAAGCAATTTAATGAAGTGGGGATACAGTGCCGAAGAACTTTGTAGATGTGGTGAAAGACAAGACCCTGAGCACCTTCTGAATTGCAGCATGTTATCAAGACCATGTGCTATGCAGGACTTGATAGAAGCTAATGACTGTGCCATTCTAACAGTTGAACACTGGAGTAATGAAATGTAGTGTAATTTACATGTATATATGTAAGTGTTTTGGACTCGGATAAATAAATAAATCATATATATAAAACACTAAGTTGTATGTTTCACAAAACTCAGGCTCTTAAACAAGAGATGGTTTGTGCCAAAATATTCCAAATCATCTCAAAGGTGCATGAAAAATCTTGCATTTCTTGAAACGTCAATGGAATATATATATAAGGTGCGTTTAAGGGCGGATGTAACCGATGAGGGGTCTAAATTTCTGAATTTTGAAATACGTGTTTTTTGTATGTATGGCCTCTTTTATACATTGGGTAAAAATGTCTACCTCATTACTCAACTGGAAGTGTTCTTAAAATAATTGATATCTGATGCTGCATGCCTATAGAAAAAGTTACTTGAAGATGACATCCAACATTCAAATGTTGTTTTCTCAATATCAATTGTCCCACCACATAGGTACACTTTTCTCTGTAACCCTAAATGCTACATAATTGAAATTTTCAGGGATTGTTTATTGAGTGATTATACACATATATAATATGTAGATTTATAATTCTATTTAACCATTTGTCGAATTTGCAATCATATTTTCACTAAGGTTTATAGAATACAAAATTCAAATGACCATAAAAAACTATTCATCGTATTGTACAGGCCCGGGGGGCTGCACCCCCTGAAAGCCACCCCCCATCATCTATTAAAACCACCCCTAACTGGCAAACATCATAAGTCCAGAACAGTACCTTTTACACAGCAAGGGCGGCCGACCAGCTCGGGAGGCTAGCCAACCACTTGCAACACACTCATAAACATCTACACAATAGCTAACTAGGGCAGCTACGTCAGTGGAATGCCGACGAAGCAACGCCAGGACCTATAAGAAGGAGGGCCTTTTTGGAGCATTATCTGTCATACAGTGTGTGTCGCCGAAGGCCCTGCTCCAGCTACTATCATCAGGTGAGCATCAGCAAGTGTTCGGATATCCTTAACTTTGTAACACCCATCCACAAACTTGTACACTTAACTTGTACCATTATTCACATTATTTACATTCCCCTAAAAAGGGACTTACAATTGCATACTGACCAATAAAACACTTGGTCAGTAAACTACACATTGTACTCATAATTACACGCCTCTTCACATCCTAATACCCTTCCTGACCTCCGTCACGATTGACCGTGACTAGTAGCCAGTTATTGCTTGCTCAGGCTTCATTGTGTTTCCCGCACGCGTCTCGACTGCCTAGCAGCGAGCCGCTGGAGTAAGCACGTCTGTTATATCATTCACTCTGCCCAGCTGACAGGCCGGCACGTTGGCCTGCACTCAGAGGTTCATCCCCCTATAGACTCTTCCATCTAAGCAGGAACACCCCCTAGCATTTGAACACCAAACAACACGCTACACTGGTCAGCTCTCCCAGCTACGGGAAGCCGCCATCATTTAGAAACAACCTTCCAAATTAATACAATAACACTAATGTTTAGATCCCTAAACTACCCCCCCCCCCAACTAAGGGATCTAAAACAGTATTTAGATAATTCTACATAAAGTTAGAGATAGTGACATATTATATTTTATGTTCGACCCTGACTATTATCTGTCAGAAAACTGTACTTTAATGAGGCTCATTATAACACTATTTTTCATTATGAAACAGTTTCTCCCACCAATCAGAGCTCAAGAAACAGTTGTTTGACCAATTAGATAATTAGATGCGCTGAGTTCCACGGCCTTCTAATGTAAATCACACTGCCTGGCCTAGTGTCGTAGTAGAGTAATCGAGGTGGCCATGGTCAAATACAAGGCATTCCCTGCGTCTCATGCGCTCTGTTCAGTACATAAAACTGGCGAAATATCGACAGATATTTATGAATATTTTTGTTCGAACATAAAATAGTTATAATAATTATCGTCGAACATAAACAGTCGTATGCAACTCGCCTATAATGGTAATTAAGACACTCGTATGGAAATTATAAAACTCGCATACGCTCGTGTTATAAACATACTCTTGTCTTAATTATTGCCATTATAGGCTCGTTGCATAATGTACTATTATGTTCGACGATGTCGAAATATAAACATTATGTGTCAGAAAACTGTATCAAAATGAGGCTCATTATAACACTATTTTTCATTATGAAACAGTTTCTACCACCAATCAGAGCTCAAGAAACAGTTGTGTGACCAATTAGGTAAGGATACCTACGCGCATGCGCTCAAAATCCAACATATTTCCGTGTTGGCAAGCAAAGTGAATGGTCTCTGCTTTCGGAGTGCCTTGACCCGCGCTCTGTTCAGTCAGCAAAGCCAGCGCGCCCTGTTCACTAACTGAATTAACTGAATCCCATAGATATTTATGAACATTTATGTTAAAACATATAATAATGTTATAATTATCGTCGAACATAAACGGTCGTATGCAACTCGCCTATAATGGTAATTATGACACTCGTATGGAAATTATAATACTCGCTTACGCTCGTTTTATAAACATACTCGTGTCTTAATTATTGCCATTATAGGCTCGTTGCATTAGGTACTATAAACTAGTTAAAAGCTCAAACCAGGATCTGTTATAGTAATGTTGTAAAGTGTGCCTAAATAAGAGGATGTAACAAACCTTTTACAGTGACTGTACTGGTGCCATTTTCCCACCCAAGATAGCTGTTGCTTTCCACGTAATAAATCAAACACCATTACACATCTTGTTCAAAGTTTCAACGTTCCATGTCTTATATTGTGAACTCAGTAAGCTTTTAGAGCCAGCTAGGCATTTTTGGTTACATTCCCCCTAAAGTGCGTTTAAACAAATAAACAAGACGATAGCCCCTGTCACAACTGTGTCGCGTACAACCCGCATAACATTAAATCTGGGCGGGTGGTTTATAAACATGTGAGATTTCTCGCACAGACCCTCTAGTTATTTTGATTATCATTATTATTATTATGCTTGCCACGGTGGGTGAGTGGTTATCGTGTCGGACTACCAACTCCAAGCTTGCAGGTTCGCTCCTGGCCGTGATAAGTGATTTTTGAAAGGCGACAAAAATCACAGCATGCATGTCATACATTGTTGGCATGTTAAAGAACCCATTTGAATTTGAATTCAGTAGGCCGTTTTCATAATGGCAAAATTCATCTCGGGAGTTTTCGCCAACACAAAACTTCCTCCTTTCTCTACTTGAAAGCGCTATAGTGTCAAGGAGTTTATATATCTAACCTCCTTGACTTACATAGCGTTCCAAGGAACGACTAAATTTGACATGCAAGCTGCCCTCTAGGTGTCAAATAACAAAGCTTGCACCCGGCACCGAGGCCATACGATTATTTTTTTTTTTTATTTATTTTTTATTTTTTTCCTCCTTAACAGCACGTAGAATCAAAAGGTTCTTGTGCCTATTGATCTGTGCGTTTCAAATTCCATGCCGCAGGAATTTGGGTGGAAATTTATATGAGTTTATTTTCTGTCTATATGCAGTCCGTGTCGTTGTTAGTGGGTCAATTTTGATTTCTGTGAGGTCCTTTTTTGTGTCTGTTAGCCAGCGTACTTTGGTTTGTCGGGTTCCAAGGATTATGAGGAAGATTTTCTTGCTATATGTCAGTAGAATATCATGCGTCTTTTGAGTGTAAGTGAAGTGAATCCTTCAGTCTGTGAATACAGTAGTTCTGAACGTTTCCTCGTCCAGATACATTCTTGAAACTTATAAATATTATTATTATTATTATTATTATTATTATTGAAGCCTCCGTGGCTTAGGCGGCAGCACGCCGGCCTCTCACCGCTGGGTCCGTGGTTCAAATCCCGGTCACTCCATGTGAGATCTGTGCTGGACAAAACGGAGGCAGACAGGTTTTTCTCCGGGTACTCCGGTTTTCCCTGTCAAAATTTCATTCCAGCAACACTCTCCACTATCATTTCATTTCATCTGTCATTCATTTAATCAATGCCCCAGAGGAGTGCGACAGGCCTCGGCAGCCGGCACAGTTCATATCCTCGCCGCTAGATCGGGGCTTCATTCATTCCATTCCTGACCCGGTCGGAGACTGGAAGCAGGCTGTGGATTTTCATTTCATTATTATTATTATTATTATTATTATTATTATTATTATGTGCGTATGGACCCTATTGGATCACGCATTACATTTATGATTCGCCTTTCTAACAGACCATATTGCTTTCATTCTTTCACTGTGCGCTTGTTTCCTTTCTTCTGACCACTTAGTCCCCGCTCTTCTGGGGACTTCATTCTCTGGCTGTACCACCCATTTATTTATCTTCTGACGGTAGACATTTCTGTCTAGTATTTCTGACGTTTCTATCCGGCCCTTGTCCAGGTCATTTTTAACATCTTGTATCCAAGATACGTTCTTCAGTTTTCCAGAGTATGTCAAAATCTTGTGAGTTAACCTTGAAGATGAGAGTCTGTGAACGTGTCCATAGAATTTCAGTCTTCGTTTCCTGATGTCTGCGGCGAGGTTGGATAGTTTTTCCGTGGCTTTGCGTGATTTGAGTCTATACCCTTCTTCACTTTTCTCTGGGCCCAGAATTTTCCTCAAGATCTTTCTTTCCTCCTTCAAGATATTTTCCAGATCACCTTTCTTATTAAGTACCAAGGTTTCACTTGCATACAGCACTTCAGGTTTAATCACCGTATTATAGTGTTTGATTTTTGTATGTATGGACATGCATTTCTTGTTATAGATGTCACGGGTTCTCCAATACGCTCTTTTGAGTTTTTGTAATCGAACTTTCTGAGCTTCCTTTTCCAATCCTGTTGGTTCTAGGATCTCACCGAGATATTATTATTATTATTATTATTATTATTATTATTATTACATAAAATGTATTTTTAAAGCAAATCAATTGAGATCATGTGGACTTTTCTCTGTATTTAGTTGCTTTTCGCGCGATGAATATTGGACTGGAAAGATTTTACTTATGCTTTATTACACCATCTTTGATTATCTGATCGAGTGACTTCGGTGGCGTAGTTGGTAGCATGCTGAGCTTCTATGCCCAAGGTCGTGGGTTCAAACCCGGCCGAAGTTGTCAGATTTTTAAGAGGGTTAGAAATCCCTCAGTATGCCTTCCTTCGGAGGAGAAGTAAAGCCGACGGTCCCATGTCATAGATTTATGGCATGAAAAAGAACCTTCATCTAACTACACGTGTGTGATGCCAAAATTTGTAGGTTAGAATTGATAACGGTCTATTAGTTCCAACGTTCGCCGCCAGGTGCTGACTGCGATGTCATCTAGTAGCCAAGTCCGCAAGCTAGGTGTCGTTGACAGTAGCATTTGGTAGCAATAGTACTACTGTACTTGAAATTATTGTCTGCAGTCCTTACTTGAATTAAAACAGATAACACACATTAATACAGCCATCAAAATTAACACCGGTTATCAGACAGATTCTACACACACCCAAAGTACACGGGGCTACATGACCGCGTTGTCGCAGCCCCTAAACTAAGGAACCAACCAACCGATTATCTGATCCCACAAGAAAATCCTGCATATTTTTTTGTTACAACGTGTGCATATTCTAGAACTTTTTTCGATGTTTGTTCGAGTATAAAATAGTTGAACACCTGTATTTACCGCAACTCGCTGCATAAACATGCTAAGTAGTTGAGACCTGTAATGAATTGCTCCGTCCAAGTGAGAAATCCACGATTCACGCCGGTTATTTAATATTGCAAACGCCGCTAAAGTAACTCTGTTAATTTAGATTAAAATTCTTATTCATCATTTATAATAAAGCACATATGGAACTTTTATTTTAGAACTGTTGTTGTTAATTTATTTAGAGAATTTGCGACATCGTGCTTATACTGTATAGCCCCGTGTACTTGGATGTGTGTGGAATTCGTCTGACAACCTATCTTATCTTGATGGCTGTATTAGTATGTGTGTATTTGTAAGCAAAGTGAGGATTGAGAAAGAGACGGCCGTGGCCTTAATTTAGGAACCTGGAGCAGAAGTGGAAAAACCACAGAACTCACTTCCAGGATGGCTGAGCTGAGAATAGTACCCGCCTTTTCTCAGTTTTGCCTCACGAGGCTGAGTGTACCCCGTTCCAGCCCTCAGATAAGAATTAAATATCATGCCAGAGCCGTAAATCGAACCCGGGTCGCCTCGTTGACCGCAAAGAATGCTAGCCACTACGCAAAAAGGCAGATTGGCTACAAGTTCCCTTCATGCAAAGTACAACAGCAGAACTGCACCAGACTTCAAGTTGCTGTTCCGTAGAGGAATTTCGTGAGTGGAAATCGAACCGAGACCTCCAGGCGAGGGCTTGTTTGTCTATGCTAACAGTAAAACAATATTTACCCAAGAAGAAGACAATATTGTCAGAGGGAACGTGATTGGAGCTAGATTCTTTCCTCGTGCCAGCCTTTGTTTTGCCTCTCTCGCATCCTATGTCTTGTCTTCTTCTTGTGCGATGATAGAATCAGCTGCTATTGATCTCACGGTGCCACACTTACCACCAGCACTTTCCTTTTACCAGTGAAGACATTCCTGTGTAGGACGTTTTACAATGCTGCGAGGAGGAGGGAAAGAAGGAAGGAGAGAAGGAAGGATGGAGGGAGGGAAGGTAGGAGGCAAGGAGGAAAGGAAGGAAGAAGGGAGAGAAGGAGGGTAGGAAAGAGGGAAGGAGGAAAGAAAGGTGGGAGGGAAGGAAGGAAGGAGAGAGGGAGGGAAGGAGGGGAGGAACGAAGGAGGGAAGTAAGGAAGGAGGGAAGGAAGAAAGGAGAGAGGGAGGGAAGGAAGGAAGAGAAAGGGAAGGATGGAGGGAGGGAAGGATGGAGGGAGGGAAGGAAGGAGGAAAGGAAGGAGGAAAGGAACGAAGGAGGGAAGGAAGGAGGAAAGGAACGCAGGAGGATAGAAGGAGCGTAGGAAGTAAGGAGAAAAGGATGGAGGGAGGGAAGGAGGGAAGGAAGGAAGGAGCGTAGGAAGTAAGGAGGGAGGGAAGGAAGAAGGCAAGGGGGAAAGGAAGAAAGAAGGGAGGGAAGGAGGGAGGGAAGGAAGAAAGGAGAGAGGGAGGGAAGGAAGGAAGGAGAGAAGGGTGGAGGGAGGGAAGGAGGGAAGGAAGGAAGGAGCGTAGGAAGTAAGGAGGGAGGAAAGGAAGAAGGCAAGGAGGAAAGGAAGGAAGAAGGGAGGGAAGGAGGGAGGGAGGGAAGGAAGAAAGGAAGGAGAGAGGGAAGGAGGGAAGGAAGGAAGGAGAGAGGGAAGGAGGAAAGGAAGGAAAGAGAGAGGGAAGGAGGGAAGGAAGGAAGGAGAAAAGGAAGGAGAAAAGGAAGGAGGGAAGGAAGGAAGGAGAGAGGGAAGGAGGGAAGGAAGGAAGGAGAGAGGGAAGGAGGAAAGGAACGCAGGAGGAAAGAAGGAGGGTAGGAAGGAAGGAGAAAAGGAAGGAGGCAAGGAAGGAGGGAAGGAACGAAAGAGGGAAGGAAGATGATGATTGTTTGTTTAAAGGGTGGAACTTCAAGATCATCTGCCCCTGAAAACGGAATGAAGATGATTGTTGATTTTTTGTGCGGAACATCAAGGTCATCTTCCCCCCCTGGAAAAGGAATGAAGATGATGATGGGGATGATTGTTGTTTTAAAGAGTGGAACATCGAGATCATCTTCCTTTTAGGAAGAAAGATTGTAGTTGGCGTGACCGTTGACCTGACATGACAAGCCACGGGCCATCTTCTGTAGTCTTTGGTCCCAAAAGTCCTGGGTTCGATTTCCAGTTCTGCTAAGAACTTTAATTCTGGTCTGAGAGCTAGAAAGAGTTATACTCTGCCTCGTGAGGTAGAATTGTGAAGAGATGGGTCCAAAATACTCCTCAGTCATGCTAGTAGTAGATTTTCGTGGTTTCCCCACTTCTATTCCAGGCACATGTCGAGACGTTCCTAGTCTAAGACCACGGCAGCCTCCTTCGCAATCATGGTCTCAATTATTACCAATAGGCTACACACAGTACTATAAACATCACAACAACACAGGTTTTCAGACAAAATCATATACACTCACCCTAGTGCATGAGGCTAAATGTTCACGATGTTTCAACTCCCTAAATGAAATAACAACATACGCCACAGAACTTATTTTTATGTGGCATCCGAACCACCAGATACAACGTTTATCGTAAAAAATCTCACATTCTCTGACCAAGAGTTGAACTCGGTCAACCGTAATGCGAGGCAAAATGCTTGGCCGCTGCGCTCTTCGTTAATTTGGACTTCTCTTAAAGAAGGGTCCACTTCCTGGTGGAGCGACTAGAATTCTCGGCTGCCTCTCAGGAGGGTCAGTTTCGATTCTCGGCTCTGCCAAGAAATTTTATTCTTGTCTGAGGGCTAAAGCGGGGTACACTCAGCCTCATGAGGACATTTGAGTAGCTGTCTGATTAGTGAGGTAGAACCCCGGTTATGAAAACCAAGATTAACAGCGAAAGGACCTGAGTGCTGACCTCGCGTCACCCCACAATCTGTAGACCAACAGAGCGGGGAAGCAGTCGCTTGGTAGGCCAAGGCTCATCAGGGTCTAAATGCAAGTGCAGTAATTAGGATTTGCTTCTGAAGGGGGATGAATCAAGTCTGAACTAATTGCGTTTTTGATTTTGTGTTTCTTATTTACTGCTTCTTTTTCTTTTTTTGTTTTGTGTTTTTCGTTTATGATCTTTGTGTTTGTTTTCTGCTTTTGCTTTAGCTTTTGAATTTTGCTTTGTGTTTTTGGGTTTGTGTTTGTTTCTGCTTTTGCTTTAGTTTTTAAATTTAGATTTGTGTTTGTTTCTGCTTTTGCTTTAGTTTTCGAATTTAGATTTGTGTTTTTGGTTTTGTGTTAGTTTTCTGCTTTTGCTTTAGTTTTTGAAATTTTCTTTGTATTTTTGGTTCTGTATTTGTTTCTGCTTTTGCTTTAGTTTTTAAATTTAGTTTTGTGAGTTTAGTTTTGCGTTTGTTTCTGCTTTTGCTTTAGTTTTTGAAATTAGATTTGTGTTTTTGGTTTTGTGTTTATTTCTGCTTTACCTTTGGTTTTTAAATTTAGATTTGTGCTTTTGGTTATGTGTTTGTTTTTTCTTTTGCTTTTTTTCTATTTTGCTCTCTGTTTTGGTCATGCGTTTGTTTTAGCTTTTTGCTTTGTGCCGGGGGCAAAATAAGACAATCAACGAAAGAAACCTACACGTTTTCATGTTTGATCTCGATAGCATTTGTTATTTGCACCTCCCAATGTGCAAAAGCTCAGAAATGAACAGTTTTGGTTGGTCTATTTTATTCAAGTAAAGATAAATGTTCTCAAATTATAAACTTACATAATCCAGTCGTTTGTACTCAATCCGAGATTATGTTTTTTTTAAATCATCAAATTAGGTTTTTTAAATTATTTTGCTCTGGGAGGTGGGGAAGGTGGTTTTATCCCCCTGATCACCCCCGGTAGTTACGCTACTGCTATGTGCCATGGGTTTTATTACTATTATTATTATTATTATTATTATTATTATTATTATTATTTCGATTCGGCCATCTAAGGACCTCGTCATTTCAACTGTTTCTTGTTGTATCGAGCTTTAACATCCTCCCAGTACTTTCGCATTAGTTCTCGATGCTGTTGTTTCCTATCTGCAGTCCACTTCTTGCCAGTTTGAAGCTTTGGCTTTTCTTGGAAACAGTTGTCAGTTTTTGTTTAAGGGTGGCACGTTCCCAAATATCGTTGCCTTTAATTCCCACTTCTTGTAAATATTTTTCCACCTCAGTGAACCAAGCTCCCTTGGTTTTCTTTTTGAGGAAGTAGGTGAAAATTCTATTTGTCAATCGTGATGGGTTCATTCTTGTTATATGACAGTAAAAGGCAATTCTCCGTTTCCTCATGGTATCAGTTATTTTTTACACATGGGTGTAAAGTTCGTGGTTCCCCATTTTCTTTTACCGGACCCAAGATTTTTCTTAGATTTTTTTCTTTCCTTCACTTTCAGATTTTCACATCGTTGTGCCCATCTAAGGAGCGCGAGAGAACTCATTTAGAAAATGATGTTGATCTTTTCTTCTCCCAAAATCTCTTCATCTGAACACTGAAGAGTTTCTTCCGTTCTTCAGTCTATGGTTTCCTGGTACTGGTACTGATTTTCTCCGCAAAATGATAGTTGGTGACAAGTGTTCTGAATTTGGATCTGTCTTATATGATTCCCTCCACGATGCCAACTTCCTGAAGATCTTCCTCTATTTCCTTAAGCCAGTTGGTCTTGACTTTGAGAGAGCAAGGTTGAGGATCCTCTTCGTCAGTCTGTCATCGGTCATGCGAAGAATGTGGCCATAGAACTTTAATCACCTTTTCCTGAATGTGTCGGTGATCCTTTCAGAGTGATGATATAGCTCCTGAGACTTCCGTTTCATCCAGATTCCCTCTACGCAGACTGGACCAAAGATTTTCCTCAACATTTTCCTCTCTTGCTTCACTATGTCTTTAATAAGACATGTTATAATGTCGTAATTTAGCATTCCGGGATATTGATATTTGTTATATGTGTTCCAGGTATTTATTATTATTATTATTATTATTATTATTATTATTATTATTACTAGCATCATTGATAAATCCGAAGATCAGTCACTTCAAGGGTGAGTTGAATTCTCATCTGACAAACTCCTGCCATGTCAATCTTCTGGCGAGTCCCACACCTGATCAATAATGTACTCTAGCCAATCTTTAGCAAATTATCTACTGTAAGAGCTTTCCTTCTAGCAACCAAAACTAATTTCAAACAAATGACACGACTCTATTTTTTAATGAAATTAACTCCATTACTGTAACCGGAAAAGAACCTGTCAAGAGTTTTACAGGAGATGAAAAAACTTACCCTTAAACTTTCACATTGCACGTAACAACTGAAAATAATCAAACGTTGATAGTCATAACGTTAGTAGGAATATTAGAAATTAGGTGATTAGTAAAATAAGAGAGTGTTTAACCTTCTTGTTGTTTGAGTCTTCAGTCTTTTGACTGTTTTGATGCAGCCCACCATGCATCCCTGCAATGAGCTAATCGTTTCATCTCTACATAGCTACCACATCCTACATCCAAGGCAATCTGCTTAACATATTCTAACCTTGGTCTACCCCTACAGTTCTTATCCTTGATCCTTCCATAACTAACCTTGCTATTCCTGGGTGTCTTTGTATGTGTCCTACCAACCTATCTCTTCTCTTCACTAGCAGTCGCCAGAAACATCTCTCCTCTCCCATTCGTCTTTATGCCTCTTCACTTGTTACCCTATCTACCCATCTGATCTTCATCATTTTCCTGTAACACCACATTTCAAACGCTTCAATTCTCCTCTTTCCTGCTGCTCCAACAGTCCAAAGTTTCACTTCCATTGAGTGCCACGCTATAGACAAGACTTTCAAAAATGACTTCCCAATGTCAACAGATTCTTTTTCAGTAGAAATGCTTTCCTTGCCTGAGCCAACCTACTTTTCATATCATCTTTGCTTCGTCCATCACTGGTTATTTCGCTCCTTTTACTTTTCACCTGCCAATTTGAAGTCCATACAAGGTTTCTGATTTATTTCGGCTGCATTCCAATATTTTTGCTTTACATTTATTGATTTTCATCATGAATTCTTTCCTAAAGACGGAGTCCATACCATTCAAAAACTCATTCAAATCCTCAGGTGTGTCGGCCAAGATGACGATGTCATCAGCAAATCTCAGAGTTGTAATTATTTCTCCTTGAATCTTCACTCCCACTTTAAAATTTTCTCCAATTTCCTTCATTTTAACCTTACTTTGTGCATTACACTGTATTTCAAATTACATTAGATAACAATATTATCAATTGATGATACTTTTCTTTCCAGGTATGTGCTCAACGCTGTGCTCTCCAACTTGGATTATCCTGACTAGTAAGTTTACGTTGTCAACATTCAATGATCAGTTTGTACTACTGTATATTAGACAATCTATATTCTAGATAGATTACAGAATTATATGAGTCCTCGTTACCTAGTGCCTAGTATTCTTGGCTGTCACCACGGAGGCACTGGTTGTGCCAAGATATTTAATTCTGGTCTGAGGGTTGGAACGGGGTACACTCAGCCCCGTAAGGTAAAACTGAGAAGAGGTGGATTCGATTACTACCTCAGATCCTGGAAGTGGTTATCCATGGTTTCCTCACTTCTACTCCAGGTAAATGCCGGGATGGTACCTAACTTAGGACCACGGCCGCTCCCTAGCCAAATCCTACCTAATTACAAAATACACACTCTAATACAGACATGACAGTAACACAAGTTATCAGACAAATTCTACACACACAGGTATACGGGGCTACTTGACTACAATGTCGCAAAGGAATCAACAACAACAACAACAACAACAACAACAACAACAACAACAACAGAATTTTACGAAAATAAAAACGCAATTATATGGCAAGCAGTGAAATGAAAACGATACAGTCACTAAAACATTTCGTTGAACATTATACCACCGGACACAGGTGATAGCTTGCAGCTTGAAAGATAGGATTGAGTGAAATATTCATCTCAGCAGAGGATCACACTTTGCTTCCATATTAGAAACCAACAACGTACCCATTTAGAATTATTATTATTATTATTATTATTATTATTATTTATTTATTTATTTATTTATTTATTTATTTATTTATTTATTTATTTATTTATTTATTTATGTATTTATTTATTTATTTATTTATTTATTTATTTATTTTATTTTATTTTACACGTTACAGGCCTATTAGACCACGCGAAGCAATCATGACCTTTTGTTCTTCCTGTCTTTCCAGTACTCTTTCATTCGTGCACTAAAGGCCCTCTTCCTTTCTTCGGTCCACTTTGGTCTTTAGGCTGTAGGTGCAGCTCTCTCTGACAACACTTCCCACTTGTATACTTTGTGTCTAAATACGCTTTTGTCTATGACGTCTTCTGGGTCGACCTGTGCTTTTACTAGATCAATTTTGACTTGCATCATCCAGGGTGTAGTAATCTTGAGCCGCTGTATGTATCTAAGAATTTTGTTGGTGAGTCTGGTTTGTGGGAGTCTGATGATGTGGCCGTAAAATTTTAGTCGCCTCTTTCTGATGTCTGCTGCGAGGTTGGACAATTTCTCTGTGGTGTCTCTGGAGTGAAGCCTGTATCCTTCATCTGTGTGCTTTGGTCCAATTATTTTCCTTATTGTTTTTCTTTCCTCTGTGAGGAATTTTTCCAAGTCGCCCTTAGTGTGTAACGTCAACGTCTCACTAGCATAAAGCACCTCAGGTTTAATAACCGTATTGTAATGACGAAGTTTAGTGAATGTGGACAGACATTTTTTGTTGTAGACACCCTGTGTCTTGTATAAGGCTCTCTTCATTTTCATAAACCTAGTGTTCTGCGCGATTTTTTCTTTTCCCGTCGGTTCAAGCACTTCACCTAGGTATTTAAAGTGGGCGACTCTATTGATCTTGCCATATTTCGTGTTTAAATTCTGTATGTCGAATTTCGTACAGAAAAACTCTGTCTTTTGGAACGAGATCTGTAGTCCTACTTTTTCGGCGCACTCTTGGAGTACTTCTATCTGTCTGATTGATGTGGTTTCGTTATCTGAGAGTAGTGCCAGATCATCGGCGAAGGCTAGACAGCCAACCTCCAGTTCGTCCTTTGGTCGTCCTAGTCGCACTGGCCTCCAGTAACCTTGAAGTCTCAGCTCTTTCTCCCATTCCTTGATAAATTTGTTCAGCACTAGGTTGAAGAGGAGCGGAGAGAGCCCGTCACCTTGGCGAACACCTTTATTGATCTGAAAGGGTTCTGAGATTTCCCCCATGAATTTCACTTTTGATGTCGTGTCTGTCAGTGTCTGTTTGATCAATCGCAAGGTCTTGCTATCCAAACCTTGCTCGTGTAAGATGTTGAACAATGACTGACGGTCAATGGAGTCATATGCCTTCTTGAAGTCAACGAAGGTACATATAACTGGAGTATTCATGAGAGCTTTGATTTTCAATATACTTTTTAGGTTGAAGATTTGTTCCGCGCAGGAGCGTCCAGGACGAAATCTCGCCTGGTACTCTCCAATCTTGTGTTCCAGCTGGTTCCGAGTCCTTTGGAGTATGCACGCTGAGAGGATCTTGTACGTAACTTGTAATAGTGAAATGCCCCTGTAATTGTTTACATCAGAGCGGTCGCCTTTTTTGTGTAATGGGCGGATCAATGCACATTTCCACTCATCTGGTAGCTTTTCTGATGTCCAGATGTCAGTGATAATCTGTGTGAGTTCCCTAAGTGAGTGTGGCCCTAGGTTTTTCAGTAGTTCGGCCACTATGCCGTCTTCACCAGATGTCCTGTTGTTCTTGAGTTTGAGGATGTGCCTGTGAACTTCTTCTTGTGTCGGAGGTAATGAGTCCGCGTTCTTGACTGTAGGTTCTTCCTATGAGAATTTCTCTATTGGTTCTGGACAGTTGAGAAGTTCAGAGAAGTATTGTGCCATCACCTTGCAATTCTCCTTATTCGTTAGTGCTAATTTTCCATCACATTTTCTGAAGCAAAGATTTGGTGGTGTGTACCCTCTGATGTGTCCTGCAAACGTTCTGTAGAATACGTTGTAGTTACGGAAGTTGTCCTCAATGGAGTCCAACTGTTCCTTCAGGTATCTCCTCTTGGATTGTCTGATAATTTTTGCAGTTGTTTTTCGTGTTTCATGGAAAGTCTGTAAATTTTCTGGGGATTTTTTACTGTTGTATTTCTGATATGCCATTTTCCTGGTAATGAGTGCATTCTCACAATCAACATCCCACCAAGGATGTTTGGAATTCTTCTTCAAAGGAATGAGAGCTTGTGCTGTTTCTATGATTTTTCGGTGGAAATTTTGCCAGTCATTGGTATGTTCTTTTTCCCAGGCTTCCTTCACTTCAGATTCTGCGATCTTTTTTGTGTCAAATTTTGGTAGGGGGGTTTTCTTACAGAAAGTTCTCTTTGGGGTGAACTTGACCTTGACGCGTGTTAGGTAATGGTCAGAGTCAATGTTGGCTCCTCTACGCACCTGTACATCATGAATCTCCTTCTGTACTGGATATGAGATTGCCACATGGTCGATTTGGAACTCACCTAACTGCTGGACTGGAGAACGCCAGGTTTTCTGTTTTCTAGGGTGTTTTCTAAGAGATGTTGACATGAGCTTGAGGTTATTCTGCTGGCAGAGTTCTATGAGTCGTATGCCATTTTTTTTAGCCTACTTTCGATTTTTGGAAAAAATGAAAGTAGACTTATGAGATCACTACAGGGCGAAAAAAAAGTGTGTCTGTCTGTGTGTGTGTATGTGTGTGTGTGAGTCTGTGTGTGTGTGAGTGTGTGTACTCTGAATGTATGTCCCCCCCCTATCAATTCGAACATGGTGAGCGCAAATTGAACGAAATTTGGTACAAAGGAGCACTAGCAAAGGACACCTCAGTGTCATGTTTTATATCGCCGCCATCTTGACGGAAACGTAATGGCGGCCACACAAATGTTCAAAGCTTAAATCAAATTACGACTAACCTAATCATCCGATCTCTACCAAATTTTGCAACAACATACCTTTATGGGGGCAGCACCCTTTGACCAAACTAATAGGTCATCAGCCTAATAGTTTGCGGATGGCGGCCATCTTTGTGTGAAAATCGATTCCCCCTATTAATTCGAACACGGTGGAACCGAATGGAACGAAATTTGGTACAGAGATAGCACTAGCAAAGGGCACCCCAGTGTCATGTTTTATATCGCCGCCATCTTGACGGAAACGTAATGGCGGCCACACAAATGTTCAAAGCTTAAATCAAATTACGACTAACCTAATCATCCGATCTCTACCAAATTTTGCTACAACATACCTTTATGAAGGGAGCATCCTTTGACAAATTTAATAGGTCATTAGACTAATAGTTTGCGGATGGCGGCCATCTTTGTGTCAAAATCGATTACCCCTATTAATTCGAACACGGTGAAACCGAATGGAATGAAATTTGGTACAGAGGTAGCACTAGCAAAGGGCACCTCAGTGTCATGTTTTATATCGCCGCCATCTTGACGGAAACGTAATGGCGGCCACACAAATATTCAAAGCTTAAATCAAATTACGATTAACCTAATCATCCGATCTCTACCAAATTTTGCATCAACATACCAAACTAATAGTTCATTAGCCTAATATTTTGCGGATGGCGGCCATCTTTGTTTGAAAATCGATTCCCCCTATTAATTCGAACACGGTGAAACCGAATGGAACGAAATTTGGTACAGAGGTAGCACTAGAAAGGGCCACCTCAGTGTCATGTTTTATATCACCGCCATCTTGACGGAAACGTAATCGCGGCCACCCAAATGTTAAAGGCTAAAATGTAATTACGACCAACCTAATAATCTAGTCTCTACCAAATTTAGCAACAACAAATCTTTATGTGGGAAGCATATTCTGACCAAACTGCTAGATCATCAGCCCAATAGTTTGCAGATGGTGGCCAAGTATGTGTGCAAATCGATTCCCCCTATCAATTCAAACACGGTGAAACCGAATTGAACGAAATTTGGTACAGAGGTAGCACTAGCAAAAGGCACCTCAGTGTCATGTTTTATATCGCCGCCATCTTGACGGAAACGGAATGACGGCCACCCAAATGTTAAAAGCTTAAATCAAATTTCGACCATCCTAATAATTTTATCTCTACCGGATTTTGCAACAACATGCCTATTTGAGGAAAGCATCTTATGACTGACTACAAGGTCATCAGCCCAATAGTTTGCAAATAGCGGCCATGTATGTGTGCAAATCCATTCCCCAGATCAATTCAAACACGGTGAAACCGAATTGAATGAATTTTTTTACAGAGGTAGCACTAGCAAAGGGCACCTCATATTCATGTTTAATATCCCTATAGCACGTTGTATTTCAACAAGCTACTACAACCAACATTCAATTATACTCCTTGAAAAGGACAAAGAATTATAACAATACCCATGCATTTAGGAGAAAGTAGGCTATATGTTCTTTACTGAACATCTTGCTTTATTTGTGAATTTATGTGCAGGATAGTTTCCGACTGTTTTCCTGTACATCTTTTCTCTACCGATCTGTGCATTGAAGTCGCCCATGAGGAGTTTGACGTCATCCCTGGGGACTTTGGACATCAATGTGTCAAGGGTCGACCAGAATTTGTCTGCGGACTGTGGATCGCTCTTGTTACTTTGGTTAGTAGGGGCGAGTGCGTTGATCAGTGTGTATTTTTTGTTGGCGCACCGGAAGCGCATGCTCATCAATCTGTTGTTTACTGCAGTAACTTCTTCTAAGGATTCTACTATGGTCTTGTGGACCATGAAGGCCATCCCCAGAAGTGGAGCGCCTTTGGCAACGCGCCTGTCAGTCTTGCTCTTGAACAAGCGGTAATTGCCGTAGTCCATGGTGTCTTCATCTGTGATACGTGTCTCCTGCAGCGCGAGGATTAGAAGCTTCTGTCTATCGAGTTCTGTCACTAGATTGTACAACTTTCCAGGCTGTATGGGAGTGTTGATGTTTATTATTATTATTATTATTATTATTATTATTATTGTTGTTGTTTCATTGTATGTCCACACAATATCGTGATCGCATTCTAAAGTAAGCATTTCTTGAGAGACCCGCGAATCGATTCTAGTTGTTTTGAGATAAACGTAAAATTATGCTCCCTTCAACAACGGAAGGTCGTCTACCAATTAGACGCATCAATTTTAGAATGATAAACGATTTGTGCAATTTTTCTACCCGCATATTGGACGACTACGGTCTCTGCTGTAAAAAAAAAATGTTAATAGTGCATGAAATGGGATTCAAGCTAATAAAGGACATGTAGCCATGAATAGGGTAGAAGACGCCACAAAGGAATTGCCCACGATTGGAAAGTTCTATTATAGGACGACAGGGAAGAATGGAAATCAATAGAAAGAGAGGAACCAGCTAAGCCTGGTCGCCTGGGACTTAGGCAGCCCTTTCGTCACCAACGAGTGGCGGCCAGTGTATTGAACGGCAGGGCAGGCGAGGTCCAATCCCACTCTATCCAAAGGGTGCAGTAAACGCACGTAACCTTTTAACCTCCGTATGTGTTAGTCGTAATTTTGTTCAATTTTGACATACGAATATTTTTTATTTATTGACAAAAGCAATGTCCCTCAACTAGTAAGTGGAAACCACCTAAAGGTCACGAATTTCTATGTAGGGAGTTCGCTGTCGTCGATTTTAGGTTTGATTGTTGTTATTAATATTATTATTTTATCGTTATTTTTTATAATCTTTCCGGTCGTCTATGGACCACGATATTTAAACTGTCTTTTCCCTCTTTCTTTCAAATTGTTCCAGTATTCGCGCATTCTTCTTCGGTGAGCATCCTTCCGTTCTTCGGTCCACTTCTTGCCGGTTTTCAATATAGGTTTTGGCTGAAAACTCTGTATCTCCCCAAGTTCCTTCTTCAAAGAGTCACGTTCCAAGATGTCCTTATTTGATATCCCCAGTTCTTGTAGGTCTTTTTCCATCTCTGTAAACCAGATCCCTTTGGTTTTCTTTCCCACAAAGTAGGCACAGATTCGATTGGACAATCTTCCAGAGTCCATTCGTGTTAAATGACCATAAAGGGAGAGTCTTCTTTAGCGAATGGTGTCCGTTATTTTCTCCAAATGTAGATAAAGTTCATCGTTGTGTTGTCTTCTATACTCTGCTCGTTCCTTGACCGGGCCCAAGATCTTTCTCAGAATCTTCCGCTCTTTGGTTTCGAGTTGTTCTGCCAGGCCTTTCTTATTCATCGCCAGGTATTCTGATGCATATAACGACTCTGGGCGAATAACTGTAACGTAGTGCCTCAGTTTTGCCTTGATCGTGTTTTGTAAATGTATTTGGTTAATTTTGTTAATTATTATTATTATTATTATTATTATTATTATTATTATTATTATTATTACTATTATTATTACTATTATTATTTAATTCATCATGCCCAAATAAGGAGCGTGTAGGAACTTACTTAGCACAATCTTTCACCTTTGCTTCCTGGCGCTGTCAGTTTGCATGTCAGGGTGGGCAAATGTGAGGGAGCCGTTTCAGTAGATTTACTGGCACGTAAAAGATCCCCTTTGAGGCAAAAATCCGCAGGAGTTAAAAGGGATGTAAAACCAATAACATTACAGAGGTGTGCAAAGTATTAGACTCGATGCCAGTTTCCTAAAATAGCATTTATATTTTTCAAGACTTAATGCGCTAAATATGTTTGCAAGGCGCTGAAATTACTTCCAATGTATAACCTAGAGTCTTAATTATATTTTCTTTTATGAAACTCAAAGTAAAATGATGTTTTAGAATTTCCACTAACAGCAGAGCCTTGCTACTGCAAAATGCCAAACGTTTTGTTTTGATTACTTCACTCTACTTCTCGTCTGAATTGAGAGCTGAGGGTTTTGGAGTCGTTTTACTGATGATCCGCTCTTGAACTACTCAAGGATTCATGAACTATGAATTGAAATCACCTGACTTGGAGGATGCATTCCAAAGTCATTAAAAAAAATAGAAAACGGGCCAAGACAAGGTATCCCTCGGAATACCCAATTCTGAAAGTTTCCAGACACAATTCCTTATGGGGAAAGGTTCAAGTCGATAAGAGAGAAAACATTACTAAGTAGGGTTAAACAAAAAGATACAGTCAGTCTGAGAGACTAGACTTTATATCATTTCAAATGACGCATGCTACAAATGCTACACATGTTAGAAAGACTCAGGAGGGCTCTTTCAACAGACTCCATTACCCATTAACTTAGGCTTCCCATGCACTCTGCTGCATGACGTCACGCACTCGCCGTCTCCGTATCGCATAACGCCAGACCCCAGGAGTAAACTCAGACTCAATAGACTCCATTACCCTTTAACTTAGGCTTCCCGTGCGAGGGCTGCATGACGTCACGCACTCACCATCTCCGTTCGCATAACGCCAGACCCCAGGAGTAAACTCAGACTCAACAGACTCCATTACCCTTTAACTTAGGCTTCCCATGCACTCTGCTGCATGACGTCACGCACTCGCCGTCTCCGTATCGCATAACGCCAGACCCCAGGAGTAAACTCAGACTCAATAGACTCCATTACCCTTTAACTTGGCTTCCCGTGCGGGGGCTGCATGACGTCACGCACTCACCATCTCCGTTCGCATAACGCCAGACCCCAGGAGTAAACTCAGACTCAACAGACTCCATTACCCTTTAACTTAGGCTTCCCACTCGGGACTGCATGACGTCACGCACTCGCCGTCTCCGTTCGCATAACGCCAGACCCCAGGAGTAAACTCAGACTCGGTGCATATGCACTGAACAACATGATGACGTCATATACGCCGTAACCGTAACGCATAACGGTAGATCTAAGCATAACGATGAAGTCGACAAGATCATTTGAAATGATAAAATGATGCTAGCAGTTGGTCAAAAAAATGATTTTGAATAAAAAATAGGGTCGGATTTAAATTCTTTATTTGATTATAATAATTTGTACACCCCTGTATTCTTCTTTCTTCCTTTAGGGCAGCTATGGACCACATCATTTCAACTGCTTCCGTCTTTGGGCCTTGATCTTAGCCCATTGTTCACGCATTCGCTGTCTGTGAAACTCCCTTCTTTCATCAGACCACTTCTTGCCGGTTTTTAATTTCGCATATTCTTGGGATTGGTGGTGTGCTCCAAGCTTTTCCTTCAAGAGATCACGTTCCATAATGTCCGCGTGGGTGATCCCTACTTCGTGCAAATCCTTGTCTACCTCACAAAACCAGGGGCCCTTGGTTTTCTTGTTAAGAAAATAGGTAAATATACGATTGGCGATTCTCTCGGGTTTCAAACGAGTTAAGTGGCTATAGAAAGATATTCTTCATTTCCGAATTACTTGAGATATCCTTTCTACAGCTCATTGTTATGCCGTCTCCTGTATTCACCATTGTATCTCAACGGCCCTAAGATCTTCCTCGGGATCTTCCTTTCCTTGGCTTCCAATTTCTCAACCAGACCCTTCCTATTCATTGCCAGGCATTCTGCTGCGAACAGTGCCTCAGTTCGTATAACTGTACAATAGTGTCTTAGTTTGGCATTGCGGGACACTGTTCGCTTGGTGCACACTCCTTTCGTTAGCTGGTAAGCCACTTCCATCTTGTTCATTCTTCATGTGAAGGCTTCCTTCTCTGATATGATATTATTATTATTATTATTATTATTATTATTATTATTATTATTATTATTATTGAAGTGATAAAAGCCATTTTTCCAGTGTTGCCTATTTGCATTAAAGAAAGCTTTCCAGTCGGTCAACACAAATTGTGCCCAAATACATTAGGGAGGAAACAAGTATTAATATGCCCTAATATGAAAAATATTACATAAGATATTTAACAGAAAATAATGCCCGTTGCTCACGGTAAAATTTTCCTTCAAATGTATTGTACAATAATTTAATTTTATAAAATTTCTGTTGCTCACGGTCAAATTCAAGTTTTATAAAACCTTCGATAAAACTTTCCATAAAATAGGACATGTTCTATTCCGTAAAATTAATCTTTCGAAACGAACCAATCAGGGAAGCTGACATGAAGATGATGCTGGCGCCACGTGGTGAGAAGATTGTGAAGCTCGCTTGTAAATAAACACTTCGAAAATGGCAGGCTCCGCCTGGACTAAGGAAACTGTTAGTGTTTTACTGGACGAGTACCAGAAATATCAGTGTTTGTATGAGGTTAAAACGCCCATATACCACAATAGAAATGCAAGAAGGGAGGCTGAAATCTCAATCGCCGAATATGTTTCACAAATTCGACCGAACACAAGCCAGGTTGATGTGAAGGCGAAGATAAACGGGCTTCGAACTCACTTGCAGTCTCATTTCAGGAGAAATGGCTTGTCTCATGTTAGTGTCCTGTCGAATAATTTTGGGACCAACAAGATCTAGGAGTGTTTTAAAACTGCCTTCCTCCATTCTTAGAAAATTCCTATATGAATTCTGATCTTCTAACCTCAACTCATTTTCGACCAAGGACAGCATTCCTCTACTCTTCTCTTCTTTTTATCCATTCCCGAGTCAAGGACTTCCTAGCATTTCTTTTCTTCCTTTTTACCACTGTACGACATATAATTGTAGCTAAAGCAGCAATTTTTGCAATTTTTGCTTTGTTTGTTGGAGCCATACTCTCAAACCAATGTGTGTTGAACAGCTGATTCTTGGTTCAGAAGTTTATCGGTAGATGGCGATCTTGATACATCCACGGATTTTATAAAATAATTTTACCGTGAACAACATAGCTTGCTTTCGACAAATTTTTATAAAAATAGTTGTAAAATAAATTTTAAGAAACATTTTACCGTGAGCAACGGGCATAACAGGCTTATATGTACAAAAACAAAATATATACTCGTATATATAGGGGGTCCTTAATTGGATGACATGTTTCGAGCGTCAAGCGTTCATCCTCAGATCCTGTTCACTTTGGCTTAAATTAGTGTGCGACGTTTATGAATTACACTTATGTACAAATATATATACTTCTGTAAGTTTAGATTACATAAGTTTGTAAAAGCTTATTCACTTCTATGGTTGTGTTATTATTATTAGTAACTTAAGGCCACGGCTGCTTCCTACCCAAATCTTCCTACAAATATACGCACTAGTACAGACATCACAGTGACACAGGTTATCAGACAAAGTTTACATACACCAATGAACACGGGGATACATGACCACGATGTTGCAAGCCCCTAAAAGAATCAACATCATAAACAATAAGTGACATGTAGTAGTATTCCCGTCTTCTGTGATATGTCCTGAGACTCCGGGTCGAGAGGTCCAGGGTTCAATTCCCAGCTATGTAAAGGAATTTAATTCTGGTCTGAATGTTTGAACGGGGTACACTCAGATTCTTGAAATAAAACTGAGAAGAGGTGGGTTTGAATCTCACCTCAGTCGTCGTGGAAGTTGTTTTCCATTGTTTCCCCGCTTCAACTCCAGTCAAATGCTGGGATGGTTCCTAGCTTAAGGCCACAGCCCCCTCCTTCCCAACCCTTTCCTGAATATCAAATACACGCACTGCTAGCGACGAAACAATAACACGGGATATCAGACAACCTTGTATAAACGAGAATAGTAACTGATGAACGTTCATATATGTATAAACTTCTAATTCCAATGGCACAGTAGTCATGATGCTTGCTTCTCACCAGGACGGACGGGGTTTCATTCCCGGTCATTGCAAGCGGGATTATCCAAGTGAAATGTTGCCGCCTATGGTTCGGATTCCACGTAAAAATGGAGGTCCCGTGGCTCATGATCGTGAGATTAATGGTCACGTAAAACCACAATCTTCTTTCTTAAACCTAGAATGGTAGCGTTCGTCTCTGCGACTTTCCCCAATTCTGTCATTTGTCCAATCCCCATCAGTGTTTGGCAGTCCTAAAATACAAAGCAAATTAGTCAAAATCCAAACAATAAAAAATAAAAACACCAAAAAATCAAAATCCATAAAACCGCAAAAGACAATCAAAATTAGTCAAAATTCGTCAAAGTAAAAGCTCAAAAATGAAAAAATTACTTAAAATCTAAAAAAAACACAAAAAATCAAAATTATTCGAAATACAAAACAACACAAATAAATTAGTAAAAGAAACCACAAAAAGTCTAAAAACGCAAAAAATCAAAATTACTAAAAATTCAAAAAACGTTAAAATCAAAATTACTAAAAATTCAAAAATAAAACAATCTCAATTAGTGAATATTGGTGGAAAACCAATGTGTAGAGGCGTTCACAGCCTTGAATACTATTAAAACAATTGTGAAAATTGTGAAAATAAAATTTAAAATTCTAGACGTCTCGAGAGGAATCAGGCCTCCGTTTACAATAGAATTAAAACAATTGTTTTAATTGTTTTAATTGTTTTCATTCTATTGAAAAAGGAGGCGAGTTTCCTCTCAAAACGTCTAGAATTTTTATTTTTATTTTTACTCGGCAATATCCCAAAAACATGAATAATTTTAATAGTGTAAATCAGCTTAAATTTTCCACAAAAAAGTAAAAATAATAAAATAACAAATATTAAACAAAATTATTCAAAAACAGTCTCCATTCTGCTGGCCTAAAGAGTAACAGTTGACGTAAGTGATATTTATTATCAGTTTCTAGAATCGTAGCTTGCATGTCGAATGTCGTTGTTCCTTGAAGCACAATGAATGTCAAGGAGGTTAGATGTCTAAGCCCCTTGAACACTATAGCGCTTTCTAGTAGAGAAAAGAGGAACTTTGTGTTGGCGGAAACTCCCGAATTTAATTTTGCCGTTATGAACACGGCCTACTGAATTCAAATGGGTTCTTTGACATGCCAACTTCATATGACATGGTGTCGTAATTTTTTCCGCCTTTCAAAAAATCACTTACCACGGCCAGGAGCGAACCTGCAAGCTCGGGGTTTGTAGACCGACACGTTGACCACTCAACAACCGTGGCAAGCTACCATCAGAAAAGAACAAGGTCAAATTGAATTGTTTTACAGTCCCCTGGGGGGTAGTCTGTTTAAAAATAGAGGCGCAATATGTTGCGTGATTGGAACTTGTGGGGAATTTGTAATGAGAGGAATACGTAAGCTGTGCATTGGCGGGCTCCTCCATGTACGGTGCTTGTAAACATTCGTCATGCCAACAAATGAAGTTAGGAGAGCAATCAGTCTGCAAGTTCATTCACTTTCAACATTCTCGCTTTCTCTTAGAGCCTTAATAATGCAGACTAACAGTGATTGGTTGGGGAAATCGAGAGAGCAGAGGCAATAAAGTACGATTGGTACTACTGACTGAGCAAATGTAGAACAGAAACTCAACTATAAGGCGTGATATAACGTTTTCCATTGACAGCCGTATAGTTCAGAATCCGCATGCCAATCAGGTGGCCCAAGGGCTCACATCTATACCAGACCCAAAACAACTGTGAACATGAGCTCGCCCAGTAGCTGAGCGCTGTTGCCACTGTGAGACTGGCGGAGATGACACAGCTCTACACTCGCAGTATACGCACGACCTTCTCCCTGAACCCAAGGCGCTCCGAATGTAAGATCATGTACCAGCTGGGGGGCCTAATCCTACGAATATCTATGCTTACAACGGAGAGCGCACATTTTTTTATAATTGTGATGTGAGGCAGATATATCACACAAACGTTATTCGTGCACTCCTGGTGTAGCGACCAGCATTCTTGGCTGTGGCCCAGGAGGTACGGGTTCGATTCCCGGCTCTGCCAAACAATTTAATTCTAGTCTGAGGGCTAGAACGGAGTAACCTACACTCAGCCTCGTGAGGCAAAACTGGGAAGATGTGGGTTAGATTCCTACCTCAGCCATCCTGGAAGTGGTTTCTCCTTTATACTCCAGGCAAATACCGGGATGGTTCCTAACATAAGGCCACGGTCGCCTCCTTCCCAATCCTCACAAGCATACAATTACACACACTCTAATACAGACACCACTATAACCCAGATTTTCAGACAAGTACACGGGGCTAAAGTACGAAAATGTCCTAGCCCCTCAAACGGAACAACAACGTTATTATTTCACATGGCGTAATCTACACCCCAAGCCATTCTGATTAACATTGCTTGTGGACTCTTTATAAGGTAATAGAAATACAGAAAACAATTTATTGGGATCAGTTTTTGTTTATTGTGGTGAACTGGCTAGCACACTTGCTGTCCATTCTTGGCTGTCACCGCGGAAGCCCGGGTTCGATTCCCAAGAAATGTAATTCTGGTCTGAGGGGTCTGAGGGCTCGAACAGGATACACTCAGCCTCGTGATGCAAAACTGGGAAAATGTGGGTTTGATTCCTACCTAAGTCATCCTGGAAGTGTTTTTTCTGTGGATTCGCACCTCTACACTAGGCAAATGACGGGATGGTACCTAATATGCCACGGCCGCTTCCTACCCAAATCCTACCTGAATTACAAATACACACACTAGTACAGACATCAAATTGACACAGGTTATCAGACAAATTCCACACACACCCAAATACACGGGGCTACATGACCACGATGTCGCAAAGCCCCTAAAACGATCATCATCTACAACAACAACAACAACAACAACCCGTGAGGTCCGGATTCAATTCACGGCTCAATCAAGACATTTAGTTCTGGTCTCAGGGTTGGAACTGGGAACGCTATGCCTCGTGAGGTAAAACTGTGAAGAGGTGAGTTTTATTCGACTGAATTACAACAACAAAAACATAATTGCTGACACCACAATAATATAGGTTAACAGATTTTGTGTTTTCACGTACTTCGGTATTCGAAAACTTCTTTTAAAGGCCATATACCCTGAAAATTATATTTCTTGCCTGGCTGTGTAAAACTGTTCGGCTGCCACTCGGCTTGCTAAGTGACATTGTCATGAGTTCAAAACTTCAGCTCACAGCACTTGTAAAGCTCCACTACTGAATTGATCCAGCAATGCCGTCACTCTTCGTTATCTTCCCTAGCGAACCTAAATATGTCAACACCTAAATCATTCTCTCTCTAATTATCCCTTCAGTTCAAGGGCAGATGATATCTCCCGAACGGCTGGTCGTAGCGTTACGGTGTTTAGACAGTCAGCTTCAAAATTTTTAGCTCTGTAACATAGGGTCATTAAAATAATTGAAGAATTGATTATTTTCGTGCGCGGAGAGAAATAACGATTTAGTACGGCGCAGCGAGCCCTGCAGGCTGAGTTATCTTGGCAACGCCGCGCTATGCTATTGGCTGGCGCAAGTGAGCGAGGTAATCTGGCTCCTCCCTCATATTCACAGTTGTTTTGGGCCTGGTATAGTGGGACGTGGGATGGCGACCACGGGACCTCAGCTGAGTCCGGCATTGCTTCCTCTTTCTTATGCCAGGATCCTCTCCGTCTTCTTTCATGTCGACCTCTCTTGGTCAACTCTTGTTCTTTTCCGAACCCGATGGTATTAGGGTATCAGAGGCTAAGGAGTCTCTTCTTTTCCCGCCTTAATTGGCCCTTCTCTTATCTTTCGTGATCCCTCATTCTTCGAGGGTTCAGACCGCTTGTTTTATTTTCATTGTATCTCCTCCCTTCTGCCGAAGGACGTTGAGGAGGCAGGGTGAATGTTGCCCCACCATTTCTGGTGCGCCTTCGATTGTGCTACATCCTTAAGAGCTCACGGCCGATGATTTCGGGAGTTGGCGACCCCGAGGGATTCCTGAGCTAGGTCTGATTCCCCCTCCCTTTTCAATGCCTCTGGTGGTGGACTCTCTCCTCTTTCCCTTTTTTTTTATCAATCTTTCATGGCTCTCCTTCCTTCCAAGTCCCTCAATCCTCGTTCTTCGGGGGTTGAGGGCATTTCTTTTCTTCTTGTCCTTAAGTTGCCTTATTCTTTATTTGTTTACCATTTGTAATTCTGTGGTTAGGATTAGTTATAGCTTTCGTTACATTCTCATATTTCACCATCACCCAAACCATTAGGGGCCGATAACCTAGATGTTAGTCCCCTTAAAACATCATCATCAAACAATCAGGCAAAATCGCCTGGGCAATTGAGGCTCCAATCCCACCGATGCACCAGGTTGATGATCCCCGGGTGGTAAAACACTGTGTCCTGCTGCGTGAAGAAATCCATAACCGCCTGCTGCACATCCTCGTCTGACAGGAATCGACGACCCTTCAGGCATTTTTCAAGGGACCTAAGGCGATGTAATCGCATGGAGAGAGATCAGGAATATAGGGTGGGTACTCAAGTGTCTCCCACTTAAGTTGACATACCTTTGCGTTACGACATTTGTGGTATGGGGACAAGCGTTATCATCAAGTAGCAACCTTTGTCTCAGTTTTTCTGGGCGTTTTGCCTTGGAATCGACGACCCTTCAGGCCTTTCTTAAGGGACCTAAGGCGTGATGATCGCATGGAGAGAGATCAGGGCTATAGGGTGGATACTCGAGTGTCTCCCACTTTAGTTAGCGTACCTTATGCGTTACGACCTTTGTGGTATGGGGACTTGCATTATCATGAAACAGCAGCACCCTTTGTCGCAGTTTCTTGGACGTTTTGCCTTAATTGCACGCCGTAATTTCTCCAATGTTGCGCAGTTATGGATGAGGCTGGCCTCCCAGATCGACCGGCGTCTTGTATGGAATCGCGACCATCATCATCATATCAAACGAAACCTTTTTGATCACGCCTTATATAATACTGTACAATGCTGGATGCTGTTATATCCTACTATGAAAATAATTCCCGATCAATGAAGAAACTATAGTCTCAATCATATATTAACCGATGATGTGGTGGCATCATCCGCTTTATGAATGAGAGTTGTTCGTTCCTTAGTTTAGGGGCTGTGACAACGCGGTCATGTAGCCCCGTGTACTTTGGGTGTGTGTAGAATCTGTCTGATAATCGGTGTTAATAGTGATGGATGTAGCCTATTAGTGTGTGATATCAGTTTTAATTCAAGTAAGAACTGCAGACAATAATTTCAAGAAGTTCCTACTTATGCTTCCAAATGCTACCATCCACGACACTTAGCTTGCAGACTTGGCTACTAGATGGCATTGCAGTCAGCACCTGGCGGTGAACTAATAGAGCGTTATCAATGCTAACCTACAAATTTGGGCTTCACACAAGTCTAGTTGGTGGAAGGTTCCTTTTATTGCCATAAATCTATGACATGGGACCCCCGGCTTTACTTCTCCACCATAGGAAAGCATACTGGGGATTTTTAACGCTCTTAAACAATCGAACGACTTCGGCCGGGTTTCAACACGTTACCTTGGGCATAGAAGCTCAGCATGCTACCAACTACGCCACGGAAGCGCCTGAGTGAGAGTGGGCTAGAGCCTGAAATCTAAATTGTCAAGTGATATTTGATTCAAGGAACTTATTAACTTATTCTTCTTGTCCGTTTCACCTACTTTGGGGGACGATAAATCAATCAGTGTTTAGTGGTTGTGTTTCCTAGTCCTCCCAGTATTTTTTCATCCTTTCAGAGCTTGCCGTCCTCTCTTCTTCAGAAATTCTGTATAGTCGTTTGGTCTTGACCCTGTCCTGGAACCTCTTTATATTATCTTTGGTTATATTCTTCACGGATCCATCTGCAAGCATCCCTTCTGTAATTTGGAACTCTCGTAGGTCCTTCTCAGTCTCCTTAAACCAGTTCGGCTTGGTTTTCTTATTGCGGAAAAGTCAAAAATTCTTTTTATTATCCTTTTTGGCTCCATTGTTACAAGGGATGTATCAGGTAAGACAGGTCGAAACCTATCTTGAAATTTTGTGGAGATAATCCTTGTTCAATAAGAGGACAACGTGCGGAAAATCAGGCGCCAGATTGAACTGCAAGGCTCCGAAATCATGTGGCAAATCTCTCATATTAATCAATTAGAAGTAGAGAGTACCATACATTTTGGAAGGGACAGCCCTGGCGGCCCAGGCACTCAAGGTCGGTGAGAAGCAACCGCACGCTCCAGTCAGCATATAAGTCCCACCAAGCGACTACTCCGAGTGCCACAGGGATGTCTAGCTCCGGCAGCCATCATGCCTGAGTACCAGTAGGCCTATGTTAGGTAAGATCTTTTACCCTTGCAGTTCAATCTGGCGGCTGATTTTCCGCACGTTGTCCTCATATAGTACAACGATTGCGTTCACAAAGTTTCAAGATAGATTTAGACCAGTCTTGCCAGATATATCCCTTGTTAGAATGTGGTCATAGAAGTCAATCCTCCTTTTCATTATTGTGTCGGCAATATTTTCGGTTCTCCTATACAGGGTTTCATTGCTAATGTGCGAGAGTTTGTTATTACGGAATTCGGGACCTAGAATTATTCCTAGTATTTTCTTTTCCTTCATCTCCAACTTTTCCATTGGACCATATGCAGTTATGGACAGCGTTTCCGCAGCGTACAGGGCTTTAGGCTTGACTACTATGTTATAATGTCTTATCTTGCCATCCCTGGAGATGATGATATAATTGTTATTTTAAGGGGTCTAACATCTAGATTATCGACCCCTACATTCCTGGAGGGACTGTTTTTGTTGTTGTTGTAGGTGTATTTTGTAAGCTGGAAGGCTGTTTCCATTTTGTTTCGTCTAGATTCCATTGCTTTCTTCTCAAGACCATTCCAACTGATCCACTCTCCGAGGTATTTGAAATCCCTGACAATCTCTATTTTTTGCTCCCACACTTACAAATATTTTGGATGATTCTTAATGTTGGTTGTTCTTTTGGTCTTAACGTATTATTATTATTATTATTATTATTATTATTATTATTATTATTATTTATTCAATTCACCATTACAAACATGGGTTACTCTAAAGCACGGGTTAAACCAAGTGCTTTACAACAATACATAAAAACTATAATACAAACTATAATACATATCATGTATATACAAAATATGAGAGTTCATTATCACTCATTCACAAGCAAGGAAGGATCGCACAATATTGCATGTGGACAATAGGACCGAATGCTGCATACTCTTGTAGATGGTCGGCGGAAGATCCAATTCCTTCAGACTCTTGTGGAGTGTGTGAGGTATGAGGCCATTGACTGACAAGATTACAGGCACTATCCGGACGCAGTTCATCTTCCATATCCTCTTGATTTCCTCTGCAAGCTGTCTATACTTGGAGATTTTTTCATTGTGTTTACGTTCGATGTTGGTGTCGTTGGGGACTGCTATGTCTATTATAAATGTAGTGCTATCAACCTTATTTACTACTATGATGTCTGGTAGATTGTGATCTATTGTTTTATCTGTCACAATACCAGTGTCCCAATATATTTTACACAATTCATTTTCGAGGAGGGATGGTGGATGATACTTGTAGTAAGGGATATACTCCTCAGTTAATTTATATTTATGTGCGAGTGCTTGATGAATGATGCCTGCAACCTGATTGTGCCGTCTTGTATATTCAACTGATGCTAGTATTGGGCAACCTGCAGTGACATGGTCAATGGTCTCGAGATGAATGGCGCATCGCCTGCATTTGTCTGAAATTACACTGGTATCTTTGATGATGTATTTCTTGTAATTTTTTGTAGCAATGACTTGATCTTGGATGGCAATTGCGAAGCCCTCTGTTTCTCCAAACAGTCGACCACTTTGTAACCACATACACGATGCGTTTTTATCAATACTCTGTTGGGATAGGTTGCTGTAGTATTTTCCATGGAGGGTCTTTTCTCCCCATGCCTTTTCTTTTTCATGTAAGTGTAGTGGCTGGCTGATATGATCATCAGAGGATGTACGAAGGTTCAATACAGTGTGTTTATCAGCAAGTACAATGGCTTTATGGAGAATGCTATTTTCCTTTCTTTGATAGAAATATCTTCTAAGGGTTTTAATTTGGTTCTGGAGCAAAATTTGTAAATCTAGTACTCCTCGACCTCCCATCTTTCGTGGAAGAGTGACCCATTCTTTACAGGCGTTTGGATGATGTAAACGGTAAGTAGTGAGAAGGGTCCTTGTTTTTCTCTGCAGGCTTTCCATTTCTGTTGCTGACCATTTCAGAATCCCAAATTAATATACTAGGGTTGGTATAGCGTATGTGTTGATAGCTTTAATTTTGTTCTTTGAACATAGATTGGTTCGCAGCACTTGATGTAGTCTTGTGGTATATTTTCCAATGAGTTCATCTTTGATACTTTTATGATCCAGAGTTGTATTTTGAGCAAATCCCAGATATTTGTAGGTTTCTATTTCAGTCATTCCTTCAATTAGAGATCCTTTGCGTAGCTCATGTGGTTCAGAAGTTGCATATTTACCTCTTTCAATTGTCAGACGCTTGCATTTCTTCACTCCCAACGTCATTCGGACATCGGATGAATATGAATCTATTATATTTAGCATGGCATTCATTTGAGTCTCACTGTGTGCATATACTTTGAGGTCATCCATATAAAGGAGATGGGATATTCTGTATTTCCTGTTGTAGTATTTGATGTCAAATCCGAAACCGGTGGATTTTAGAATTTTAGAGAGAGGATTGATGGCTAAGCAAAACCATAATGGGCTTAGCGAGTCTCCTTGATAGATACCACGCTCAATTTTTATTGTGTCAAATGTGACACATTCATTGTCTGTCTTAGTATACAGTACTGTTTTCCAATTATCCACCGTGACCTCCAGGAAGTGAATTACAACAGGGTTAATCTTATACATATGGAGGATTTCTTTCAGCCATGAATGCGGGACTGAATCAAATGCTTTCTGGTAATCTATGTATGCCGTATATAGATTCCTTTGATTATGTATCGCCTGTTGTGTTATCACAGAATCAATAACTATCTGTTCTTTGCATCCTTGCGACAGCTTCTTGCATCCTTTCTGTTCCTCAGCCAAAATGTTATGTTTGTCGAGAAACTTGTATATTTCGTCCGCAATTATGGACGTAAATAGTTTGTAAAGTGTTTGGAGACAGGTGATAGGTCTGTAGTTTGATGGGTCTTTAGTATTTCCACTTTCTTTTGAGATTAGATATGTAATTCCAGCTGTAAGGAAATCAGGACATTCCTCAGGATGATGGATGAGGTAAGTAAATTGCTGGGCTATCTTCTGGTGTACGCACGTGAAATGCTTGTACCAATAATTGTGAATTTTATCTGTGCCCGGCGCTTTCCAATTCTGAGTTCTCCTTATAGCATCATACACATGCTGTTCTTCAATGGTATCAAAATCCATTTCTTCATATACATTATTGCTATTTCGTTCTTCGTTGATCCAATTTGCATTTTCATTGTGCGGTGACTTCGCAGCCCATACACTTCTCCAAAAATCTTCTGTTTCTTGCGTGCTAGGAGGTTCTGCTTTTGTCATGGATTGTTTGTTTCGTTTGATCATTCTGTAGAATTGACCTTCATTGTTGGAGAAAAGTTTGTTTTGTGTTTTACTCGCTCGTGATTCCTTGTACCTCCTGAGTCTCGCTGCTTTTGCGCATAATTTTAGCTTTTGGTTGTCAATGTATTCCTTGATTTTTTCTGTGTGATCATATTCCTTTATATGGCTGTTGATTTTTCTGAATATATTTCTCAGCTTTCGATTGGTTTTGGGTTTAGTTTTATTGTTTATATATGCTGTTAGTTGGCCTATGGTTTTCCTCAGTTCCTTGATGTCATTTTCTAATCGACGCTGCCAGGGTGGAATGTATTCTGCATCCGCACCTTTTCCACGAGAGCTTCCAGACAAAGGTATTAGTTTCTGGTTGTTCAGCCTTATCACAGTTACTGCTGCGCAATATACAAGAGAGTTTGTTTCTTCTAGATTATCGGATGTTTCCACATACTGTTTTAGGATGTTATTTGTCATACTGACAAGAGATTTACTCTCTGCTGTTTCTAGGAGTTTGGGCAGCTTTGGTCGATAGTCTACTTTAAGGCCCATAAATACTGTCATTGCCTCTTTAAACACATGTTCAATAGAACTTGTTTCATCAGAACTCGAGATATTAGTAGGGATAGTTGGTTCAATAATTCCCCCTTCCCCTGTTTCATTTCTGCACGTTACTTCCTGAACAGCTTGAATCAATAATGTGGGTCTGCTTTCATTGTTGGTTTCTGAAGCTAGAATTTTTGCTGCTTCCTCTTTAAGACTTTGAATCATTATTGCAGGAAGTCTATTGTTCCTCACTATTACACATCTTTGGTCTGCAATTCTTTGTTCTGTAACGAAAGAGTAGTCAGGAAAATTCTCCACAAACAACTTGTGCAAATCTTTCCTATATGTTGTGAGGTCTCTCTCTAAGTTTGTAACAATAAAGTAGGAGCGCATTATGAATTTGTTCATCTCATCAGTCCATTTTAAGCGCTGCCTCAGTTTGCCTGCCTTAGTGGTCAATTGAATGTTTGAAACACTTTCGACCGGGGGAGATGACGGCTGTTGGGTTCTCCTATCTGCGTTGTCGGCTGTAGAATTTTCGGGTAACCCGACATGTGCCCGCCTGTTCAGCATCATGTCACTGGTGGTTCGCCTGCTGTCACGTTCAGCACCAGCTCCAAACGTGCTCCGACGCACCTCGGGTAGCGTCCTTTTCCGAGGCTCATTACTCTTTGACATTTTCTCCATTATCAATGGGCTGCGTTTTATACCTACTGCCAGGATTTCATTTAGGCCGCCTCTAACATGGGGTACAGACGCCTTTCATAGCCGCCCCTAACATGGAGTACAGACGCTGTTGGCTAGTGCTTATGGCGGCACTGACTCGCCTTGACACATTGCTGTCTTTGGATATATGTGGCATTTTATAGAGACTGTGGTGCCATCCACAGACCCACCACATCCTGTTAGCAATGCCGCTGTTGGTCCGGGACTGCTTATTCGTCAGGTTGCCCTGCTTATGTCGCAGCTACCCTCCATATCTAGCGGGCGATCCACTATCCGCCACCTGTGGACCCATCCGGCCGTAGTCAGCTCTACGTCTCTATTATTATTATTATTATTATTATTATTATTATTATTATTATTATTATTATTATTATTTTGAATTTTGTTTTAATAATATTAGGCTGTTGAGGGAGATGGAAATGACTATAAACTTTCACCCGTTACAACAAAAGGTGTTTATCGTTCCAAGAAAAATCAAACACTATGCCACTGTCATTAAACTAGAGGTATTATATGGATCAGAATGCTCAAGATTGAACAAAAGGGGAGTAGGCCTACACGTTTCATAATTTTCTCTACACTGATTTTCATTTCCCATATCTCAATATTTTCCTTCAGTACATCCAGCTGTTCTTGGACCACATTCTCATTCTCTCCCCAAATCAGAACATCATCAGCAAATAGGATTATTTTCATTCTTGTTCCTTTGTTGTCTTTAGTAAAATCAATAAATGTAAGAAATCAGAAAAGCTCTATTGACATCAAATTGTCAGGTGAAAGGCTAAAGGAAGTAGGAGACGTCTGCTACTTAGGAAGAAAAATAAGCAGTGATGGGCGAAGCAAAGAGGTTATAAAAAACTAGGTTGCCTGAGGAAAGGATAGCATTTCTACAAAAAGGAAATTTTTTGACATCAAATATAGATCTAGGTATTAGAAGTTATTTTTGAAACACTTTGTCTGGAACGTGGCACTCTATGGAAGTGAAACTTGGACTGTTGGTGCAGCAGAAAAGATGAACATAAAAGCATTTGGAACGAGGTGTTACGGGAGAATGATGAAGATAAGATGGTTAGATAGAGTAGCAAAGGATGAGGTATTAAGATGAGTGGAAGAGGAGAGATGATTCCGTCAAGTCCTAATGAAGAGAAGAGATAGGTTGGTAGGACACATACTAAGACAGCCAGGAATAGCAAACTTAGTTATGGAAGGAAGGGTCGAGGATAAGAACTGTATGGGTAGACGTTATTTGTTTGAGTCTTCAGTCTTTTGACTGGTTTGATGCAGCTCTCCATGCCTCCCTGTCCAGAGCTAATCGTTTCATCTCAAAATAGCTACCACACCCTACGTCCGAGGCAACCTGTTAAACATATTCTAACGTTGGTCTACCCCTACAGTTCTTGTCCTCGACCCTTCCTTCCTTTACTAAACCTGCTATTCCTGGGTGTCTTAGTATGTGCCTTACCAACCTATCTCTTCTCTTCATTAGCAGTCGTCAGAAGCATATCTCCTCTCCCACTAGACTTAATACCTCTTCGTTTGTTACCCTATCTACCCATCTGATCTTCATCATTCTCCTGTAACACCACATTTCAAACGCTTCAATTCTCCTATATTCTGCTGCACCAATAGTCCAAGTGTCAATTCCATAGAGGCCACGCTCCAGACAAAGGCCTTCAAAAATGACTTCCTAACACCTAAATCTATATTCGATGTCAACAGATTCCTTTTCTGCAGAAATGCTTTCCTTGTCTGAGCTAACCTACTTTTTATATCCTCGAGGACGAACGTTAGAATATTAAAACCTTCCACTAATTTTCACATGTGTGAAGCTAAATTGGATAGGTTAAGAAGCTAAACAACGCTCTTAGGTTTCTACGTTCGTTGCCAAGAGCCGACTGCAGTGACGTTTAGTAGCCAAGTTCTGAACTTGGCCTAGTAGTCGGTGGCACTTAACGACAAAAGTAGGAACTATTTGAAAAATTCTAAGTTGCAGTCTGTACTTAAATAAAAAAAAAACAGATAACACACACTAATACAGTCATCACAATTAACACCGGTTATCAGACTGATTCTACACACACACAAAGTACACGGGGCTACATGACCGCGTTGTCGCAGCCCCTAAACTTAAGAACCAACCAACCGAGCTCAATGGTCGACTCTTGACAATCCTCACTTCCTCGCCAGGCAGGAGACGATTTCTATTATTGGCACCCGGCTGATAGCCTGTGTCAACTCTGCCTTTGGGTCGGGCAGTTGCCATGGATTAGATATATGATGATGATAATTGTTTTAAGGAGCCTAACATCTGGGTTATCGGCTCCTAATGGTCTGGATGATAGCGAAAATGACAATGATACGGAAACCATAACGAAAACTAGCGGGGATTGAAAATACTAACAAAAGGTTGAAAAGACACACACAATGTAATTTAGATGAAAAATATTCACAAAATACAGGTTAGAAAAAAAAGATGATGGTGATGATGATAATTGTTGTTTTAAGGGGCCGCTACTGAAGTTTATGGAAGCGAACAAGTGTATAGCACAGGAACCGGTCAATACAGCAAAGTGTGGTATAATCGATTATGTTGGCTCGATCCCCACCTGATAGCACAGTATCGTATCGGGCCAGTGTTTTGTGACGCAACTCTCGGCCGCTTTTATCTGGCCTGGAATAACAATAATCCATAATACAGAATTCCTCGCCCACGAGGTCTCAGTTCCAGGGTAAAACATTACACCAGAAATAACAATACACAACTCATGATGAACTCTCTGGAGTTCTAAGAATTAGATTTTTGCGCGCACAATGATGGTAAATGGAGGCCATCAGCTTCTAGGTAATGGATTGGTTGGTTCCCTAGTTTAGGGGCTGCAACAACGCGGTCATGTGGCCCCGTGTACTTTGAGTGTGTGTAGAAACAGTCTGATGACCAGTGTTAATTGTAATGGTTGTATTAGTGTGAGTTATCTGTTTTTAATTCAAGTAAGGACTACAGACATTCAATTTTCAAGTAGCTCCCACATTTGCTACCAAACGCCACCGTCAACGACAACTAGTTCTGACCTTGGTTACTAGAGGCCACCGCAGTCAGCTCCTGGCGACGAACATTGGAACCTAAGAGCGTTAGTCAAATATAACCTATAATTTAGCTTCATACAAGTGTAATTAGTGGAAAGTTCGTTTACATGCCATAAATCTATGACATGGGACCGCTGGCTTTACTTCCCCTCCGAAGGAAGGCATACTGAGGGATTTTTAACGCTCTTAAAAAGTCCGACGACTTCGGCCGGGTTTGAACCCGCGGCCTTGGGCATTGAAACTCAGCATGCTACCAACTACGCCACCGAAGCCGCTCGTGTAATGGAAAAATAGTGCAAGATATGTAGGTGGAAGTTAGAGAATTAAAATGGCTGACCCTAGCGGGACTCGAACCATCTACATGGCTATACATGAACATGGAATATTTCACTCTTCCCGAAATTGATCCGTATTGGCATATAAGTAACAATTAAAACCATGACACGCTGTTCCACATTATTAATACTATAATAGTTGTTCGAGATACCAATTCTCCGTACATATTTCAGACCTTTGGTACTTCTTCTGCCAATGTACTAGGCACGTCCAGAAAATAAGTTTCGTTTTCATACCTTGCCCCAGCATCACTGCAATCACAGTTTGGTGCATGCGTGGTAGTTGCTCTGAGTTAAGGAGAAGGAGATGGCCTCATTTTGAGATCGCTGTCTACTGTTTACGCCAGGCTGTTCCAAATACATGAGTTTGAGTATGCGTACACACGAGTACTCAGCAGTGATGCTCGGGGCACGGTTGGAGAGGGACTGCGGGTGATAGCCAATGCGTCACTGGGCGAAGGTCATAACATAAGTCCATGCACTTCCTGCCAGTCTTGATGTATCCACCGTGCAGTGACGGCAGCCCCCACAGCAGAGCTATGTTGCAGGTTTCCTCACGCAAGGCGGCGAGTACTTCTCTGCACACTGGCGAGCTGCTTGGCTGTAACAGCCTGGTTTACGCCTTGTAGTGCTTCGTTAGAATGGCGACGTTGATTGAAAATCCCACTGCTTGCGATGTTTAATCTGTCATTCGAGTTCTGAATGCGAAGAACACTAAACCAGTCGACATTTATCGACAGATTTGTGAGGTGTACAGAGAAAATATAATTAGTGATGTAATGAGTGATTCAATGGTAAGGAGATGGATTCGACAGTTCAATGAAGGATGGCATCAAGTGCACAATGACGAACGAAGTGGGCGTCCATCATTCGTTAGTGAAGACTTGATTCGTGCAGTTGAAGAACGCGCCATGGAAAACCGTTCTACGATCTTTCCGATAATTTCAAGATCATTAATATTCATGAAATCGTTGACAACACAGGCGATTGCGTTTTATAACGAAGGCACACAAAAATGTGCGCCACGTTATCACAAGTTTCTCCTAAATTGTGGGAGCTGTGTGGAGTGAGTTTTTAAATGATACGGACCTGGTCTTGAAGAAAGAATTCATGAAAGTAAATAAATATAAAACAAAAATATTGTAATGCAGCCGAAGGAAAAAAAACCTATTGACCTCAAATTGGCAGATGAAAGCTAAACGAAGTAGGAACGTCTGCTACTTAGGAAGCAAAATAACCAGTGATGGACGAAGCAAAGACGATATAAAAAGTAGGTTGGCTCATGCAAGGAAAACATTTCTACGAAAGGAGATTTGTTGATATCAGATATAGATTTTGGTATTGGGAAGTCATTTTTGAAAGCCTTTGTCTGGAGCGTGGCGCTCTATGGAAGTGAAACTTGACTGTTGGAGCAGCAGAAAAGAGGAGAATGATGAAGATCAGGTGGGTAGATAGAGTAAAAAATTAATAGGTATTAAGGCGAGTGGGAGAGGAGAGATGTTTCTGGCGACTGCTAATGAAGAGAAAAGATGCTAGGACACAAAGGACTAGCAAACTTAGTTAGGGAAAGAGGGATTGAGGATAAGAACTGTAGGGGTAGACCAAAGTTAGAATATGTTTATGAGATTGCCTCGGATATATTGTGTGCTAGCTATGTAGAGATGAAACCATTAGCACAGGAGAGGGAGCCATGGAGCGCTGCATCAAACCAGTCAGTAATGAGGTAGGCGTCAGGAGGGTAAATCATTCGTCATTTAGAAAAACTCATGTCCAATCATCCCCATCCCCGATTCCGCAGAAACAAGAATATTAAGGGGTTGAAGTACTGTTCCAATCTAGACTTTCGGTGCACCTCGTAGTGAAAAGGGATGCGGGTTCCCCAAAGATACCACTGTGAACAAGTTTCACTCGCACACGCTGAGCAAGATTGTGTGCTGTTGTAGCTAATATCTGCTCGATACTTGGGCTTCCTGTACGTGGGCCGACATAGTGTTCGCAAGGGAAGTCAACTCCGGTCTGGCAGAATTAATTATCCACCCCCGTACTTCCAGCTCTACTCTACTCTGTGTAATATTGAAACAAACCCCGCAGAGATCTTTGTGCTAGGCCATGGTATTTCAAACTTTGGTACTCGTACCTTCAGATACAAGTAAGCGAACTTGTAGGAGAAGATAGGGACTGATTGTAAAGTGTTGGTTGGTATGTTCCTCAGTTTAGAGGCAGCGACACTGCGGTCATGTAGCCCCGTGTACTTTGGGTGTGTGTAGAATCTGTCTGAAAACCGGTATTAATTGTAATGGCTGTATTAGTGTGTGTTATTTGTAATTCAGGTGATGACTGCAGTCATTCAATTTTCAAGTAGTTCCTACTTTTGCTACCAATTGCTACCGTCAACGACAACTAGTTGTGAACTTGGTTACTATATGACACCGCAGTCTGTTCCTGGCGGCGAACGTTGGAACTTAAGAGCGTTAGTCAAATCTAACCTATAAGCTTCACACAGGTGTAATTAGTGGAAGGTTCTTTTACATGCCATAAATCTATGACATAGGTCCGCCGGCTGTACTTCCACCCCAAAGGAAGGATACTGAGGGATTGTTAACGCTCTTAAAAATTCGACTTCAGCCGGGTCTGAACCCGCGACCTTGGACATAGAAGCTCAGCATGCTACCAACTACGCTACCGAAGCCTCCTGTATTTATAGTGTCTTGTACTTATTTATTTAAATCGCTTATCCTCCCTGCTCGGTTTCACCCACGGACTCTGCGAGGGATCATTCCTCTACCGTCGCAAAGATGGTGTCTGGAAGCAGAACAGATTTTGTCAGCAGATACAACTAGGGATGGTGACAGGCCAATCGCCCAACCAACCGCTAGCTTGGGTCTAATATAGGAAGGGTCAGAGAAGAGATTTTAGAATAAACTCGGCCGTGGTAAAATTTTAGTCTTGGATGGAATGGTGCCTTTTGCGGCGGCTTCTGGAAATGTTAAGTCTTACTCAGCAGATATGAACGCTCCAAGGAGAGCTATCTCCATTTCTATGTTAAAAATAATAATAATAATAATAATAATAATAATAATAATAATTCAAGACAGCGACAGAGCTTGGCGTGGTTGGAGCGTGGTCGCATTGGTTTTAGTGGCTACTCTGGACAGCAGGAGATTTGGGTCGAGTCCCGACAGCCGGCACATTTTCCAGTCTTATTCAAAAATAGTTTTATTAATTCATTCAATTGTTAATTCATTCAATTGTTTATTCATTCATTCATTCATTCATTCATTCATTCATTCATTCAATAGTTTATTCAATCAATTGTTTGTTCATTAATTTGTTTATCATTCATTTGTTTATTCATTCATACAATTGTTTATGCATTTAATCAATTGTTTATTTATTCATTCAATTGTTTATTAATTCATTCAAATATTTATTTAATCATTAATTAATTTGTTTATTCATTCATTCATTTACCTGTATATTCAGGCATATAATTGTTTAATTATTCATTCAAATCTTTATTCATTCATTTAATTGTTTATTCATCCATTTAATCGTTTATTTATTCATTCAATTGTTTATTCATTCATTCAATTGTTTATTCATTCATTTAATTGTTTATTAATTCATTCAATTGTTTATTCATTCATTCAAATGTTTATTTAATCATTAATTAATTTGTTTATTCATTCATTCATTCATTCATTTACTTGTATATTCAGGCATACAATTGTTTAATTATTCATTCAATTCTTTATTCATTCATTTAATTGTTTATTCATTCATTTAATCGTTTATTTATTCATTCAATTGTTATTCATTCATTCAATTGTTTATTTAATCATTAATTAATTTGTTTATTCATTCATTCATTGTATATTCAGGCATTCAATTGTTTAATTATTCATTCAATTGTTTATTCATTCAATTAATTGTTTATTAATTCATTAAATTGTTTATTTATTCATTCATTTATTTATTAATTCATTCAATTGCTTATTCATTCAATCAATTGTTTGTTTGTTTATTTATTCATTCAATTATTTATGCATTCATTCAATTGTTTGTTTATTTATTCATTCATTCAATTGTTTATTTATTCATTCAATTGTTTGGTCATTAATTTGTTTATCATTCATTTGTTTATTCATTCAATCAATTGTTTATTTATTCATTCAATTGTTTATTCATTCAATCAATTGTTTATTTATTCATTCAATTGTTTATTCATTCAATCAATTGTTTATTTATTCATTCAGTCAATTGTTTATTCCTTCATTCACTCATGTATTTATTTATTTATTTATTTATTTATTTATTTATTTATTTATTTATTTTCTTATTTATTTAATTTGTATGCCTGTCTGTCTGTCATTTTGTTTATCTATTTGTTTATTTATTTATTTATTTATTTATCTACTTATTCATTCGTTCATTCATTCAATCTTTCATTTATTTATTTGCCAACTATATGCATGGGCTATTGTAAAAGGCCTATAAGCCTCATTGTAGCCAAGTAAAATCAATTGAATTCCATTCTCTCTCCCAGGCCACGCTACGGTCGTCACTTACTCAGCTGTTCTCTCCTGGCATTTGTAAACTCGCCACGAACTGCAGTCATATAAGCGAAACGACCAACTGCGCCTATTGAATGGCACTACGTCATACTTCTGCTTGCCCCATGCATAGTCACTGTGCACCCACCGTCTTGTGTGCCCCACCCGCTAGATAACATAATCATGCAATTTCAACTGATACCTTTGATATTTGGTGGTATACCAAAAATATGAGTCCTCCTCGTGGTGTAGTGGCTAGCATTCTTAACTGGCACCATGTAGGTCCGGTTTCGATTCCCTGCTCTACCAAGGAATTTAATTCTGGTCTGAGGGGTTCTCTCACCTCGTCAGGTTGAAAAAAAAAGGAAGGTGGCTTGTAGTTTTTCGTCATCGTTAATCTCGCGATCTTAAGCCACGGGAACTCCCTCTTTTATTGTCGTGGAATTTGAACCACAGGACATGGCATTTCCTTCGAAAATCTCAGATGCATTGACCGGGAATCAAACCAGGTCCACCTTGATGAGAGACAAAGGTTGATCACTGCGCCACCATGCCCTCGTAAAGTATTTTATTGTTGTTTTAAGGGGGGGAACAGGGAGGTCATCTGCTCCTCTTAGTATGGATTAAATTTAGAATACATTTAAATTTAGAGGTGGACGCCTAAATATGAAAATGATTAAGAAATGAACAAAGTCTAAAAATAATAAAGCAAAAATTTAAATAAAACTAATAATTATAATAATAATAAAAATTGTACGAAAAAACAAAAATTTTGAATTTCAAAAAAGAACAAGTTATTTGAGTCAATACACAGTGGTAAAGTTTGATAGTTGGCCCTAACCCACTCTCACTTATAAAGCGGATGACGAGATCAGCAGCCATCACGTCATCGGATAATATAAGTTCGAGTGTCGTCTGCCAACCAAGGTTTCTCCTGAAGTAGAATTGAAATTAGGTGATTTGGAGTTTTTCCGTTGTTTTCCACTGCAAGAAAATGCCAGGATGACACCTAAATCCAGGCCACGGCTGCCAAATACTACCTCAAATACAAAATACAGCCATCACAATGACACAGGTTATTATTAGGGACCGGATTTGTATTTAGGTTCTCAAAATTGTCATTTTAGGTTTTCAAAAACATAAAATAAGTTTTTTAAATGTTTAATATATAGTATAGGATGTTAAATAGGTTTTTATTTCTTAAGTGTAGCAAAAGTTGACATAAACTGCACAAAGCTTAAAATTAATGAATTGTAATAGAAATTCTGATTGCAAATGCAACGAGAGTGTTAATATTTTACATAATGCTAGGTCTATTATCAAATTATCACCGAGAACTTCACACTCTTAGGCATATTTGCTGTCCCTAAATATGTTAATTATCCAAATTCAATGAAACCAAAGATGTCAGAGGTGTTTTCCACACTTTAGCCCGTATAATTAACTTCGTTAATTTAGCATATAGGGAACTTGAAAACAATAAGAGATTTATCCCCACGTTCCTGACACAAAGAATATGATATTCTCTTGATTATAGTTCTAATTGGAACAACATTTTTATCAATCAGCTTAATACCCCCTTAATCACCCCTTTGGTTTTAAAGCTGCCGCTTGATACTGAAATGTTTGTTGACGTTGAATGATTATTCCTTTATATTTCTATTCAATGATGAGGTAGATATTTATTTAGTATATAATGTGCATTTCACTTCCAATAAAAAATATGGACTAAAGATTCAAATATACTACAATAAATGGAACAAAATTGCAATTTGGTATTCTTAGGTAGGCCTACTCGGATAACATTTAGTTTATTTTTTTAGGTTCTAAACAATAATTCATGAATGTGGCTCTATTGAGTGTGATTCGGTGAAGTATTAGAATATTTTTGTATTTATAAATAAGGGAAAATGAGGTAAAATCCGGTCCCACGTTATCGTGCAGATGCCACACACAGAGACTGTTAAGTACATGACCAGGGTGTCGTAAAGTCCATAAGTGAATACATGGCAAAGTGAAATTGAATTACGGTTTAGCAGCACGCCAGTCTAAAAGTTTGAGAGCCCGTGTGCTACGCAATACAAGTCTAGAGGGAATTATTAAAATAACAGATATGATGGCCGACTGGCACTCACCACAATTTTCAAGCTCAAACCTTTCCTTAACTTCATTTCCATACAGCAACAGATCCGGGCGTCAACCGCTGTACAATGTAATCGTGAAAGAGCAGAGCGCTTGCGAGTTGAGACATTTGTTCTACGGAATGTTAAATTGCTGCAGTCATTGAAATAATAGGCATAATTTATTTAGTATTTTTATTATTACTAGCGGACTGAGCCTCCGTGGCTTAGACGGCAGCACGCCGACCTCTCATCGCTGGGTCCGTGGTTCAAATCCCGGTCACTCCATGTGAGATTTGTGCTCGACAAAGCGGAGGCAGACAGGTTTTTCTCCGGGTACTCCGGTTTTCCCTGTCATAATTTCATTCCAGCAACACTCTCCACTATCATTTCATTTCATCTGTCATTCATTTAAGCATTGCCCCAGAGGAGTGCGTCAGGCCTCGGCAGCCGGCACAGTCCATATCCTCGCCGCTAGATGGCGGCTTCATTCATTCCATTCCTGACCCGGTCGGAGACTGGAAGCAGGCTGTGGATTTCCATTTCATTATTACTAGCGGACCCATGTGAGAATTGCGACAACGCTGTCATGTAGCCCCGTGTACTTTGGGTGTGTGTAGAATCAGTCTAATTACCGGTGTTAATTGTGATGGCTCTATTAGTGTATGTTATCTGTAATTCAGGTAAGAAATATTACACAAACATTTATTGCAAAATAAAACGCTTTTTGGCATTCAATTAATTATTCCCTATTTTTGTAATAGGCGCAATTCGTGTTGACCGACTGGAAAGATTTCTTTAATAGAACAAGGCAACGCTGAAAAATGGCTTCTATCACTTCAATTAAAGGGTTAAGCTACTATCTCCTGAGCGTGTCGTCTTATTTCAAGGCAGAATCTTGAATAAGGTCCTCGTTACTTTTGGACGACCCCCCAGGGTCCCACATCTAGTGGGACATCGGTTGGCGACCATGGGACCCTAGCTGAGTCCGGCATTGCTTCCACTTACTTCTGACAAACTGCTCTCCATCTTCTTTCCTGTCGACTTCTCTTGGTCAACTCTTGTTCTCTTCTGACCCCAACGGTATTAGGGTATCTGAGGCCTAGGGAGTGTCTTCCTTTCCCGTTTTAATTGGCCCTTCTTTCATCTTTCCCGATCCCTCATTCATCTAGGGATCAGCCTTCTTTTTCTTTTAATTATAGTTCCTTTTATCTTTAAGAATCCCGCCCTGTTTTTATGAATTGGCTCCCCGTGTCTCTAAATTACATGTTGTGAGTATTTTGAATCTCAACCGCATTTTGTAAGTATTTTCAATCTACATTGTATTTTGTAAGTATTGTCGATCTAAACTCCATTTTGTAGACTAAGTATTTTCAATCTAAATTGCATTTTGTCAGTACAGTATTTTGAATCGCGGACTTCCACATATTGTGAGTATTTAGAATCTAAATTACGGCGGTTTCGGCGGCGTAGTCGGTAGCATGCTGAGCTTCTATGCTCAAGATAGCGGGTTCAAATCCGGCCGAAGCCGTCGGATTTTTTAAGAGCGTTAAATATCCCTCAGTATGCCTTCCTTCAGAGAGGAAGTAAAGCCGGCGGTCCCATGTCATAGATTTATGGCATGTTAAAAAACCTTCCACTAATTACACCTGTGTGAAGATAAATTGGATAGGTTAAGAATGTAAACAACGCTCTTAGGTTTCTACGTTCGTTGCCAAGAGCCGACTGCGGTGGCGTCAAGTTGCTAAGTTCTGAACTTGGCATAGTAGTCGTTGACGGTGGCGCTTGGCGGCAAAAGTAGGAACTATTTGAAAAATTCTAAGTTGCAGTCTGTACTTAAATTAAAAACAGATAACACACACTAATACAGTCCACACAATTAACACCGGTTATCTGACAGATTCTACACACACCCAAAGTACACGGGGCTACATGACCGCGTTGTCGCAGCCCCTAAACTTAAGAACCAACCAACCATTCTAAATTACATTTTGTAAGAATTTTCAATTTCAACTGCATTTTGTTGAGTATTTCGAATCTACATTGCATGTTGTAAGTATTTGAACCTAAACTACATTTTTTGCGTATTTTTCAATCTAAATTCCTTTTTGCGAGTATTTTCCTTCTAAATTACCGGTACCTTTTGTAAGTATTTCAACTCTACGTTTTGTGAATAATTTCAATATGAGTTCCATTTTGTAAGTATTTTTAATCCAGCTTAATTTTCATTATGGTTTCCACCAGGGACCCGGAACAGAACGTAACGCGGAACGGAACTCTTGTCTATGTGGAACGGAGAAATTCCGTTATCTCCAAGTGTTGGCAACTCTGGCACTGTACATACTCTAATGACAGTTGGTCCCCCTGCTGGAGGGTTGTTGACCCATTAAGAGGAAGGGTCGTTTTCTTACCTGCGTCAAGCAGGACTCACTTGCAAGCAGGTAGCAGTGGCTACCGGACATGGTGTCATAGCACGCATGTAATATCTACTGTACTTGTTCAGTGTTTAATCATGTACATACAGTGTAAAATATATTTCTTTATACAGTCCACCACATCGTATTCTATGTATTCGACATAAGTTTTGGTCCTCCGGGCCGGATGAGATGGCAAGGAAAACAGTGAAAATTGAACTCTGTGATCCCAAGACAGCATGGCTTCGCACGAATGACGTGGGTTGTTGGTGGCATGGCGACTACTGGACAACAGAATTCATCATCCTGGTAGGTCACCGATCATCCTTAATTATTCATTGTGACTCATATGCATTCCTTTGTTTCTCCATTCAAAACTGTTCGTTTGTACTTGCAATGTATTGGTATTGCTAGTGATCACACATGATTTCGCCCGTAAAACTGTATGTTATTTGTACGCAGTTTTCCCGCAACTCTTTGAAACAAAACCAGGAGTTCATCTTTGTATTATGTAAATATGTTAGGTATTTGTCTTTTCGTTTTGTCATTCTTTTACGTATAGGCATTTGGTCTATTGTGATTTTATATCATTCAGCAGTTTATTGGGAATTGCTAGTGAAAAATGGAACAAAAGATAAAATCACTGTGTAGCAAAAGGGGTAGGTTAAAGGCTAGCTTATCTCGCATACAAGGCTTCGTAGAGAAATTAGATTCTCAATCTAAGGACGTAGATCAGTTGGAAGATCGACGGGCTCACTTATCAAAAATCTGGGAAGAATATGAAACAGTTCAATCACAAATAGAGGATTTGAAAGAGGATGAATCATTTCAAGCAGAACAAGAATCTTATCGCTCCGACTTTGAGGAGCAATACTTCAAAACATCTGGTCTTATAAGATCCATAAACAGTGCAATTTCCAAGTCAGCAACTTCGCTAAGTGATTCTATTGGTGAATCAACTTCCAGTTCGCAAACACGTTCAGTTAAACTGCCTCAAATAAGTTTACCTACATTCGCAGGTGATTATTTAGAATGGTCCAATTTTGCCGATACCTTTAAGAATCTCATTCATGAAGATGCAAATTTGTCAATAATACAGAAATTTCATTACCTAAAATCAGTGGTATCAGGCAGGGCGGCAGACGTGTTACAGTCTCTAGAAATATCTGCAGCGAATTACGACATAGCGTGGAACCTGTTAAATGAAAGGTTCAATAACCGGCGAGCAATTGTTTCCTCCCACATTAATTCGGTCCTTCAGATTAACAAAATAGAAGTAGAATCTTCCAAGGCATTAAGAGACTTGTATGACGGCTTCAGAAGGCACATACAGTCGCTATCAGCGCTTGGTCTGTCTTGTGAAGAACAATTAGATGCCATTTTGATACATTTAATAACAAGCAGATTTGACGCTGAAACATTTAAAAAATGGGAAACCTCGTTACCAACTTTTGATCTACCTTCATATCAGACACTGGACAAATTTCTACTCGAAACATGTAATGCATTGGAATCGATCGAAACTAAGAATTGTGATCGCACAAAACAGCTGAAGCAGGTAGGCGTTTCATCTAAACCGAATGCATCTGGTTTCAAACCGAGGCCATTCACGAACCCAGGAAAAAATTGTTTCCTTTCACAGAAAAATCAGAAATGCCCGCTTTGCACGGAGGAACATCCCATATTTAGATGCAGAACCTTCACTTCTATGGGTGTTTATGACAGATGGCGGGAGATCAAGAAGCATAAGCTCTGTGTTAATTGCCTGTCTGGAAATCACTTCGCTAACGAGTGCACTCGTTCATGTTGTAAGCTGTGCAAGGATAAACACAACACCTTGCTTCACAGGGACCAAGGGTCACCGAACCACAATAATAGTCAAACTTCAAACAAGAGTATTGTGTCCAATAATCCCCTTAATGAGCAACATAGTAGTAATGCTGTTTCATTGCACAATCACAACAATGATGTTTCCTCTCATGTATTGTTGTCGACAGCAGTAGTGAATGTCAACAATTCAGAGGGAAAAACCCGTCATGCTCGGGTTGTGTTAGACAGCGGCTCGCAACTCAACTTCATAACCAGGGAATTAGCTCATCAATTACGATTGTTAAAGACAATGACTAATATTCCGATACATGGGTTGCATAACACTACCATCAAGGTGGGGTCGGTGGTAAGAACAAAGATTTCTTCGCGGTTCGGTTCCTTTGAACGAATCATGACATTTCACGTAATACCTTCAATTACTGGTCAGTGCTTACCCACTAAAAATATCAACATCACAGATTGGAGTATTCCAGAGTTTATATTAGAAAACCTTGCGGATCCTCAATTTAATGTGTCATCATCCATAGACATTCTCATTGGAGCAGAATTCTTTTACGATCTTATCGGCACAGAACAATTTCAGCTCGACAGTTTCTCAAACAAACTACCGTTGTTTCGCAACACGGCTCTTGGCTGGGTAGCAGCAGGTAGTGTTGGTTTGTCTGAAAAGAACGCAGATAACAGTTCTTCCTGCCTCTTTGTGTCAGGTAAGATATTCAATGAGCCGGGGAAAGCACTGCTTGGCCAAGGACATTCTGAGCAAGAGATTAGTGAGAGGCTATTTACTGACGGTCACAGATGGAATCCACAGGGTAGGTTCATAGTCCCACTACTCCTTAAAGAGGACCCGAGTCAGCTAGGTAGCAATGTTAATGAGGCAATTAGACGGTTTCACAGCCTAGAGAAGCGTTTTGAAAGGCAGCCCCAAGTCAAGTCTGAGTACGTACAGTTTATGTGAGAGTACACTGACCTGGATCATATGGAGGAAATTCCCAGTAATGAGATAAACAAACCATTACAGTACTACCTTCCGCATCATTGTGTATTTAAGGGTAATTCATTGACAACGCGCACTCGCGTGGTATTTGATGGCAGCTCGAAGGGCGATTCTGTATTATCCCTCAATGATTTGTTATTAGTAGGACCGATCGTTCAAGATGATTTATTTTCAATATTGGCTAGATTTCGCATGCATCGCTATGTATTGACCGCTGACATAGAAAAAATGTATCGACAGGTCCTCATAGAACCTGCACATACTGACTTTCAGCGTATCGTGTGGAGGGAGTCCCCTAAGGACGAGCTTAAACATTATCGTCTCAAAACAGTCACATATGGCACGTCATGTGCACCCTTCCTGGCCACAAGATGCCTCTCTCAATTGGCGAATGACACTAAGGAGGAATTTCCTGAAGCTTCGAATGTAATACGGCGGGATTTTTATGTTGACGATTTAATGACAGGTTGTGAATCAACTGACGGCTTAAGAACCACTCACAAGTGTGTTTCAGATATTTTATCCAGTGCGGGTTTTACCTTAAGAAAATGGTGTTCGAATGAGCCCAATGTACTATCGAGCTTTTCTAACCACGAAACAGATCCCAAGTACATTATTAAGGTAGATGAGGGTGAAGACTTGAAGTTGTTGGGGCTATCTTGGAAACCCATCACAGACACTTTTCAGTTTGAGTTGAGAAGTGATTTCAGTTCGACACAGACAAACAAAAGAATAATTCTATCAGACCTGGCTAAACTATTTGACCCCTTAGGGCTTTTGGCCCCAGTATTGATTAAGGGTAAGATTTTCGTCCAGCAACTGTGGCAAATGAACTTAAATTGGGACGACGTTCTCACAATAGAACTTCAAATTAAATGGATTCGTTATATGAAGGATATTGCTAAATTGAAGGAGTTCAAAGTGCCTCGTCATGTTAGGGCAGTAGAATTTGTGGAGTATGAAATTCATGGATTTTGTGACGCGTCTCAGATTGCTTACGGCGCTTGTGTTTATGTAAGATCTCAGACAGGAGATGGTAAAATAACAGTTCACTTATTGTGTTCCAAGTCTCGCGTTGCGTCATTAGGCTCAGTAACTTTACCAAGATTAGAACTATGCAGTGCTGTATTACTTGCTCAGTTGGTCGAAAGAGTCATGAGATCCATAAACGTAACTAAAGACAAGTGTTTTTGTTGGACTGACTCCACAATAGCATTAGCATGGATTTCGGGCCATCCACACCAGTGGAAAACATACGTCGCTAATCGAGTGTCGCAGATTCAACAGTTGACAAATATTGATTGTTGGCAGCACGTCTCTACTCATCATAACCCAGCAGATATGATCTCGAGAGGAGTTACCGCGGAGAAGCTGTTAAATTCATCATTTTGGTTATCGGGACCATCTTGGCTTTCAGATAATAAAGACGAATGGCCTTCACAGCAGAGGCATAGCTCTCAAGAATTACCTGAAGTTAGGAAAACTAAAATCGTTCTAGTGTCATCTACAGAATCCCTTGGATCGAATCTGATTAACAGATACTCTTCCTGGAGCAAGCTGATTAGAATAACAGCTCTCGTGCTCAGATTTATCAAAAATCTTAAAACTAAAACAGACAGACAAACAGGTGCTCTTAATCCGGTAGAACTAGAGCAGGCTAAGTATTTATGGTGTAAAATTGCGCAAGGTTCTGAATTTTCACAAGACATAAAGGCTCTCAAACAAAATTTGCCACTACCCAAGGGAAGCAAATTACATGGATTAGCACCGTATTTGGATGAGCAGGGTCTGTTACGGGTAGGAGGCCGTCTGCAAAATACTAAACTATCGGTCAACAGAAGACATCCTATTTTATTACCTGGCAATCATCGCATTACAATAATGTTATTTGATCATTTTCATTTTGTTTTTCTTCATGCTGGAGCTCAGACTTTATTGACAATGATGCGACAGCAATACTGGCCTCTATGTGGGAGGAACGGTGCTCGAAAGGCAGTGTATCGATGTAAGACGTGTTTTCAATTCTCGTCTCGGCCGTATCAACCGATAATGGGATTGCTACCTGAAAGGAGAGTAGTTCCCAGTCGACCATTTGCATCTTCAGGAATAGATTTCTGTGGCCCAGTATATTTACGGCCTTCCTCCAGGAAGGGCGCTCGGATTAAGGCATATATAGCTATGTTTGTTTGTTTTGCCACAAAGGCTGTACATATTGAACTTGTAAGCGATCTGTCTACAGCTGATTTTTTAGCATCACTGAAAAGATTCATGGCTAGACGAGGAACTTGCACCCACATATTCACTGACAACGCAACTAATTTCGTAGGTGCATCACGTGAGCTAAAGAAATTCTTTAATGATATGAATACCAAGCAGTCACTCATAAGCTTTGCTACTGAGAAGGGGATTCAGTGGCATTTTAGTCATCCTGGTTCACCTCACTTCGGAGGGTTGTGGGAGGCTGCAGTTAAATCAGCTAAGTATCACCTTAAGAGAATAGTAGGAAATGCTGCATTGTCGTTTGAAGAAATGACTACAGTGCTTGTACAGATAGAGGCAGTTTTGAATTCGCGCCCCCTCTGCCCACTATCCTCTGATCCCAATGATCCGGAAGTATTAACCCCATCCCACTTCCTGATCGGTGGCTCATTTCATCTTCCTGTGGAAGAAGATGTGTCTCAGACTCCCTTGAATAGACTGAAGCGCTGGCAACTGCTTCAGGCTATGTTCCAGCAATTTTGGCGTCGATGGTCCAAGGAATATCTCGGACAACTCCAACAGCGTTCTAAATAGCGGTCGCCCGGACAATCCCCACAAATCGACACTCTGGTTGTTCTGAAGGAAGAGGGAGTGCCTCCACTTCATTGGAAACTGGGCCGTGTCGCAGCAGTGCATCCAGGAACCGACGGAGTTACGAGGGTTGTTACCATCAAAACACCCAGCGGAGCTCTTTTGAAAAGAGCAGTGTCAAGACTTTGCCCATTGTTGAGTGAAGAGAAGTGAATTGTTTAAATGTTTGTGTACATAGTGTTTATTTCAACTCTCATTCCAGTTAATAGAACAAAGTGACAGTATTTAATTGTTGTTTGAAATATTTGCTATTTCAAGGGGGGGGAGTATGTTGGCAACTCTGGCACTGTACATACTCTAATGACAGTTGGTCCCCCTGCTGGAGGGTTGTTGACCCATTAAGAGGAAGGGTCGTTTTCTTACCTGCGTCAAGCAGGACTCACTTGCAAGCAGGTAGCAGTGGCTACCGGACATGGTGTCATAGCACGCATGTAATATCTACTGTACTTGTTCAGTGTTTAATCATGTACATACAGTGTAAAATATATTTCTTTATACAGTCCACCACATCGTATTCTATGTATTCGACACCAAGGTTATTTCCAAGTTGTAACGTTACCGCTGTCTGTTCCAAGCGTAACGTTACCGTCCTGGAACGGAACTGATTCTGAAACTGTACCCGGTATCTGGAACAGTGGAACGTTAGCCGAGCCTGTACCGGTACAGCGTATTGGAGACGGGTGGAACGTTACGTTGTCCCATACCGAAATGAACAGAGGAATATCCGATACGTTACAGTTCGGAACGTTCTACTTATAATAACGGAACAAACAGACGGAACGGAACGTTACAAATTTAACGGGATTGTATTGTTACAAGGCTGCTTTATGACGTCTCAAGGTCAAACAGAAGGCGTGCGATATAGCTGTTATTTTTATTGGGAGGACAGCGTTAGTGGTAAAATCACATCCAAACACGATGCGTGCATTTACTCACTCAATCCCATTTTCCCGCTCCCCTCACAGCACGCCAGCATTCTGTTTCAGCTAATGTAGAGATCCTGTACCCCAAAAGAAGCTGCGTGACTCCGTCCCCTCGTTGTGATCGGTTGATCAAAATATCTTTGGGAAACCGTACACGATTTGTGAGGTAGGGCAATGGGCAAAGCACAGTGCTATCAAGCGGTTCCGTGGCACCTTTTCCGTATATAACTAAGTATATCTAAGTTGCGGGAACACCGTAGTGTTTGTTTGTACTTCAACGTTGATTATCAGCGAGACATGAGGTTTGAGCCCACATATAAAATTTATACATTTCAAGCTGCCTGGAGTTGGAGAGGCGAGTACAGACGATTCTCTAGTTTAATCAAATTTTGGTTGGCTTACATATCATTGACAACCATTTCATGTCTCTGCTTTCAGAATAAGGCTATATTATGATTACCCACATCGTCACTCCAAGAGGACAACGAAATACTTATTATTAGACTATTGTTATTATTATTATCATTAGACAGATATGTTATATTGAGACCGTTTAGTTGATGTCAACAACCACGATGACTCAACTAACGACACATAAATCGAATAAAAAGAAAAGTACCGTGAAGATCAGGTGACCTTCCAAAAAGGCTAAAACGGCACGAGAGTCCGTAGTCCACAGGGATCGTGGTACATGGTGACGATGGTCATAGACCGCCTAAGGAAAGGTTCACCTTAAAACTAGACTGAGAAAATAAACATCCAGACTCATGTAAAACACCGTGAAAATTTATTAAAATTCACAAGCCCCTAGCCTAGTTCGGAGGGTTATAATCGGCTAGTCCGCAAATTAATAAATAAACTAAGATAAAGAACAGGTCCCCTACCTGAGAAGTTACTGAAAACCCTCGCGAAAGATCTAACTCACAATGATAAAGCAACAACAGCAACGCTAGGAATATGGCACGACGCAAGTCCCTAGTTCAAGTTACAAGATCAAGCTAATATCTGAATTTACATTTAACAGGGCAGCAAAACAAATCTAGGTTAGGATGGTACCATTTCGACATTTAAATTTGACATTAATTCAACTAGCTAAGTCCTATCAATTAACAAAATTTACGGCGATGACGTCCGTAAAAGAAAACAATTACATCCAAAAGCTAAGTGTACAGCCATGAAAAACAAACAATTTAATTATGCTTAATAACTATGTGCTAACAGCACACAATAAAGTAACATGTAGGGTTTAATACACTTGACATCATAAATTAATAACGAAATAGACACAGTAGTTTTATTAAAAATTCCTGCCTACACCTTGGTTTACTCTTTGTAAACCATAGTCATCTAATGTGTATAGTTACGGTGACGAATGCGCAGTTGAGACCACGTCTGACATCGCATGGCCTGAGCTCCACAAGCTACGAACTCTAGGTTCGCACATGCTTCAGGTCGCTACAAAAATGTCAACTGTCCTAGTCATTTCCTCACAAGGAAATTATCTTCAACTGCACGGCTATGTCAACAGTTCCAGAATGCAAAGAACAAAGTTAGATAGAAAGAATCGTTAGTTAGGCTTGTTTTATAACAATTATGCATTTTATTATTAGAATGTCGGTTTATAGGTTTATCGTAGGTTTATGGCGAATAACATTGACAATAGCCTGGGCACGGAGTGTCTCCAACTGAGATCATTCTCCACCAAAAAGCCTCGACTCAACAGTCGGAATATAATCATCGAGTATAACAACTCGGACACACAATAACACGGGTTACCAGCGGCGCTAAGCTCGCGTTCAATAACTCTGGGATAGGCCTGTACAACAGTTACCTTCCAATAACATCTGGTCAACGGGATCATCCCCGGACAAAGCATACAATAACTTCCTGCTAAAACAGGGTAGACTTCACCATCCTATAGAAAACCTTACATAACTGTACCTGTCATACGACAATACACGCAACAGAGCGCTAAACTAACAAAAACCGATCCATAAAACAAGTGATCAAATACAAGAGTGGAAACTGGTTTCCATAAGCAAAATAGCAATGAAAGGAAAAGCGAATACAAATTGTACTCTGTCCTCGTCTATAGTAGTTTTGTCTCACAATGAAGCAGGCGTGCTCTAGGTCACTGGGTTACATAACCAGTTTATTCAAGGCCGGCGATTTAATCAATACAAAACCTGCACTTGGCCGGTTCATAAAAAACATTACCATATGTTACGGATCTCTACAGAGTCCGTGTATCAAACGCACGCTATAAATCTGAGTATAGTAATACACTTCCGTCTTTCTACCAAAGACGTCTAAATGAAAGTAAACTTACAATAACTGAAGCTCTTTGCTTTAAAAATGCAACTCAGTAGTTGCTAGAACATCAAATAAAAACGTGTCTCACACGACACAAGAAAAATATGATAAATGTGGCACAGATTCACACACTAGATCTGCTTAATGATACGTTGGGAACCGCGTTCGATGCTAGGCAACGAAACATTCCTTCTAGTTGTTAGGTTCAAACATGACCAAGAATAGCTTCTGAGCTTATTCAAAATGAAATATAATGTATTTACAAACTGGTAGTTACTGTCGACTACCTAAATGATACGACCGTTCTAACGACAGTCAGGGGTGTAACAAAGGATGGCTGCGAAGAATGCAGTCAATTAATAACCAAGGCATCTGATTGCCATAACTACAGTCAGCAAAGACTTGAAAATTACCCTAAGTAGGGTTGAACAAAATAGCCTCAAAATGACTACGATCAGGTTCAGCAAAAAGGTAGGCATTGACGTTCCACGACGTTCACCAAGCTGCACCAGGGCTGACCAAAATGTCTGACCCCAAAGGTGTCTCACTCTAAACTGAAATAAATGACATCTAACTAATCTAGTTACATTCCTACCTAGAAAAATGGCTGACACTGAGTGTGGTTGATTCACAAACTACATTAAAACTACTATGCCACCAGAAACTAGAACAAAGAAGGGGTGTGACAAAAACTCACGAAATGGAGGAGCTCTCACTCAGCTCTCTATTCCACAACAAGGGTTGTACATAAACCTCTCTGGCTCTCTGGATCGGTATCCTCCTCATCAGGATTCCCATCTGGACTCCCCCAAAGACCAGGGTTCGATTTGTCCCTGTCGACATCTTCGTGGATATGCCTGGAAATGGCATTTTGGCTCCTTCCCTCTCGTTCATCGTTCTGGAAGTTCCACCATCACGCTGGTTCCTGTAGAAACGTCACCCCCCCATACTGGGATGGTATTAGCCCATGGTAACTGCTTCAACCATGGTGAATAAAAGTCCAATCACGTGGGTAGCGAAATAAGTTGCGTGATTATTCATCCTCTCACTTCCAAAATTATAATGTCCGTCGTGACTATTATAGGCTTCAATTATAAGATACGACACAGCCTTAATCTTGCAGATGTGGATTAGCATGTGAGCTAATACTATTTTATAATGCTGCACGTGCTAGTGACGCTACTTTTGTATCACGCAGCATCCGTGAATTATACGACGTTTCAAAGATGAAATTTCCACTTTGGCAATTTAAATATCTCATACTATTATAATCACACTTATTCAGGATAATTGTAACACTATTACCTGTATATTTCCACTAGGCATCTGCCCTCCACATACGCGTGGGTAATATGTGATGTCACAGCAATGTTGTGCAATACACTATACTTGCCAATAATTATTTCCCAAGCTTCTTATTTAATTCACTGGACTTCATCGACAGTGAATATTAGTATTTGCTTGCTCGATGGCACCTTATAATCACTTTGAACGCTAAACAGCGGATATTCTTCTACGTCTCGTAGGACAAATGTAATTCCACGCCTACACAAGGCGGATTCTCAAGACGCAGTGCCCCGGTACTGGGTGTCTCTAGAAAGTAGGTCGTCAAAACGAAAACGTTGAGCGACTACTTACGTTCCTTTTTGCGTATCTGCAAGGGTATTTATTACCTTACCTAAAGTAAAAATAAACATTCTCCAAAATGTTTTAATAATGCAGCATGACGAAATGGAATATTCTGAGTCTCGTAGGAAAGATAAAAATAATTAATAAGACCTCAGATAATAATTAGCAGTTTACACCAAAGTCAAAAGTGCGATTCACCGCTACTTCAAAATATCGCGTGATCTCTCAGCTTCACGTGGCTTCCTGGGTGTGTTCAAAAGTACGACATCCCATCATAAATGCTCTGTCATAAAGAATATCACATGAACCATAGCTCAGCGGGTTCATCTGCCTCTCTGTCGTTTCAAATAAAATGTTGGGATAACATTTTTATTTGCTTTGAAATTCATTCAAGAGTGATATTTTTTTAGATTGGCTGCATTAAAGGTTCCAAGGCGTTCTCCTGTCCTAATGTCTTCTATCACATAACTTCCATTGTTTAAAGGCTGTCGGATACGACTAGGGCCATAATACAAGGATAGAAATTTCCCATATATGCGGTCTATAGGACTAGAAATTCCGGGTCTCCTTATAAGGATAAGGTCTCCTTCTACTAGTGGTTCTCTAAATCTCTGGCGTCTAGTTCTTCTCAAGCGCTTGGCAGCTTGTCTGTCCATAGTCTCTCTTGCAGCTAAAAGTCTGCTGGCATGTGATGGTTGTAAACAAGGTGGATTTACAATCACACGATCCCATATTCTCAGCGGCATCTGGTTCAAATGCAAGACCATAGGTATTTGACCAGTGCTTTCATGTACTGTTGAATTAATACATTTTGCCATAATGACAAGGACTTCAGTCCATCGCCAGTGTTCTTCTTGACAATATAATCGACAGAATTTTGCGATAATAGACATCACGCATTCTGCTGGGTTGCTCTCTGGATGTCGAATAGATGATAAAATATGACCTATTTCAAGCTCATTCATGGCATTGGCAAATTCTGCTGAGGTGTACTGTGATCCGTGATCAGTCAACAAGAATTGTGGCTTTCCTGCCTCCGGTATCACTTGACGTCTAATCCTCTGAATAATCTGATGTGCAGTAGCTTTTTGAATCGGATGAAGCATCGTATATTTCGTGAACACATCCACCGTTACAACGATGTATCGATTCCCACGACGAGCCTTAGGTATTGGGCCATACAGGTCCTGTGCATACAACTCTCTAGGTTGAGTTGGTAGTATTGGTCTAGGTTGTTCCTTCAGCAAGTGTGACGTGTATTTGTTCCGCTGGCATGCGTCGCAAGCACGTAAACACTGTCTAACGGTGGCTCCTAACCCTTTCCATGTGAAAGACTCCTTGATAGTTGCAATGGTTTTGTCTGTTCCACCATGTCCAATGGATAAATGTACCATAAGAATAACAGATTCTTGGTATCTCCTAGGAATAACTGCACGAAGTTGAGTGTGGTCCTCGTCTACAAACTTGTATAAGACACGATGATAAATCAAATAATCATCTGCAACAGCAGCAATCCTTGCATAATGATCATCCTGTGGATCCATTCTTCGTTCTAGGAAACGGATAATATGTCTGAGTTCCTCCTCACGTCGCTGTCCTTCAGGTAAATGACGAAATCGGCGAAGGTGTTCCTCGCATTCTCCCTCGATGTCTATGGCATTAACAGTAGCTTCAGGATTCCGGCTGAGGATGTCGGCCAACACATTCTCTCTGCCTGGTCGATAAACTATTTCCAAATCGAACTGTTGGAGAAACAGCGTCCAACGTGTGATCCTGTCGCTTGCCAGTCTTGTTCTCAAGATGAAGGTCAACGCATGATGATCGGTTCTCACAATAATCCTCTGACCTAACAGAAGTTTCTGCCAGTATTCAAGTGCGTAAACAATTGCAAGTGCTTCTATCTCGGTCGTGAAGTAGTGAGATTCATGTGCTCTTAAACGTCGGCTTAAGAAAGCGATGTAATGACGTTTCTTCTCATCATCTTCCTGCAGTAAAATGGCTCCTATACCAATGGCAGATGCATCAGTTTCTAGAATAAAGTTCCGAGAGTAATCTGGATATTCTAACTGAATTGAGTCCACAAGCATCTGTTTAGCTCTCCTGAAAGCTATCTCGCATTCATCATTCCAGTTCCACCTGCAGTTCTTTTTCAATAATCCTTGCAGTGGTGCAACAGTTTCGGAATACTTCTCACAATGAGCAGCAAAGAGTTGGAGAATTCCTAAGAATTGTCTCACGTGTTTCACACGGGTTGGTGTTGGAAATGCAGCAACAGTTCTAATCTTTGCCGGATTCGGTCTATATCCTTCTCCATTGATTATGTGTCCTACGAATTTCACTTCTTCCTGAAAAAATCGACACTTGTCAAACTTGACCTTAAAATTTGCCTGTCGGAGATTCTCAAAAACAAGGCGCAATGTCTTTAAATGCTCTTCTTCTGTTCCCGAAGCTATGATTATGTCATCCACATAACATATTACTTTCTGCTTCACTTCATGAGTCAGCTTGGCATCAAGTGCTCTGATTAATGCAGCTCCGGCATTTTTCAATCCAAATGGTAGTTTTTGGAATACATAAGTAGTCTGATCAAACAAGAATCCAGTATATTTCTGAGTATGCTCAGATAATCTGATATGGTAATAAGACTGAACCAAGTCTAATGATGAAAATATCCTTTTTCCTTTGAACTTCCTGAGAATGTCCCTAATCTTGGGCGGTCTGTCGTGCTCAGGAGCTAGGCGTTCATTCAAGGCTCTGGCATCAAGACAAAGTCACAAGCTTCCATCTACCTTAACCACAGGTATTATGGGATTCAAGAAAGGAGTCGGTGATTTCTTGATTGTACCTGCTGCTTCCATCTCATGGATCTTCTTAGCAGCTTCTTCGAGATGTTTCTCGGCAATCGGATAGATCCTTTTCTGGAATGGGGAATCGTCCAGTAATATAAGATCATACTCATAGTCTAATATCTCACCAGGTGTGGTGTCGAATATATCTCTGTATTCGTTCAGTATTGCCTCAAGATCCTCATGTGTGGGTGCTGATAACGATTCTGCCTCTTCGTCGGCATCTAGTGTCGCCTCAATTTCCTTGCCCTTTAATGCTTCGACTACCTCTACTTCGGATAGGAATTCCGGTTCTTCTTCAATTAGGCTCATCTCAATGGGTTCGTTCGGCTTGAATTCTACCGTATTCCGTCCCATGTCAATGATTCCATCATATTTTCTAATGAAGTCTGCGCCTAAAATGGCATCATGATGCAGGCCCTTCATTACGAGAAATTCGTGCAAGTACACGTGGCTCGAAATTTTCACAGTACACAAAATCTGGATTTTGCACGTTACAACGCGGTCAGGTATAACACCTCTGACTCTTATAGCTGAAATGGGCAACTCCGTCACCTCAGAGTTTGCTCTAAGTCTGGCATGACAATCGGCGGAAATTACACTAATCATCGCTCCAGTATCGATGAGTATGGCTACACTGACTTCATTCAAGGTGGCTACAATCTTGGGTAGACGTGTTAATTCATAATTGTGGTTCGTCGTTCGTCGTTCGTCCAACAAGTCTTCTTGGATTGGCTCCCAGAGTAATATAGAGGCAGTTACTCGGTGCTCAACCAAACAAGAATCTATTGATTTTTCGGAGTTTTTTTTCTGTCATGGCGAGAAGTACTGGGCTGGTTCTGCTCCGTTTCCTGCGCCGAATGTCTATTTTCCCTCGAAGTAGGGTTCCGTTCTCCCTCTTCTTGGATCTGCAATTCTCTCAATTGTTGGAAGTACTCACGGCTCTCCCGCGCTCTTCCTTTCCAATCCCTGTCTGGCTGGTATCTAGGGTCTCGATTTCTGTCGTAACCCCCACTATATCGATAGTCTCTACGGATACATCCGTGTTGCTGATTTCTTCCTTCATTCCCTCGGCGGTTGTTTTCATGACGTCGGTTGTCGTCCGTCCTTCGGTCGAATCGCCGGTCCCAATGACTTCGCCGGTCATCATGTTGATTTCGAGTATACGGAGTGTTATTCCATTCTCTCCTGTTATAACTGTAATAGTTATCACGTCGCCCAGAATCCTCTGTGGTTTGTGTTTGTTGTGGCGTCTGGCTCACTTTATCAACAGTCGTCAGATTCATATGTCTATCCTCGCGTCTATCAGCCTTCTGCTGACGGTGTGTAGGAAACTGTTCTGTGTTAGCGTCCAACCTTCGCAGTATCTGGTCACACTGCTGGAAAGTGGATGCCCCTGCAGCGATTAACACACTTTGTACATCCGCAGGGTACTGCCAAACAATTGTGTTCACCAAAACTTGTTCGGACAATGGAGGCTGAAGACAACGGAGCTTCGCGAGCTGTATTGCGAAGTAATTCGCATAACGAGTAGGTGTATTGGAACTGTACCTTCGAGTGTACATCTCAGCTCGGATGCTCTGCTGGATGTCGCTCGACCAATATGTTCTTAATAACGCTTCCTTAAAGTCTTGGTAGCCTGTGAATGAGTATCGGAATGCTCTGAACCAGGTACCGGCTTGTCCCTCAAGCAGTCGCTCTATAACTCTTAGTTCCCTCTCTGGAGTTACCATAGTATCACGTAAGTAGCTTTCGACATTTGCTAGGAATTCCACTGGAGTAACACCGCTCCCAGTTCCCGAGAAGCGAGCTGGTTGCTCCTCTCTTGAACGAATTATGGTGACATTTCCCTGCGTATTCGCGGGTCTGAAAGTATTTTGCATGTAACTCTGCGTAGGAGTGTTAGTCTCATGACTAATTCGATTAGATGCTGGTTGAAACGGGTGAGCGTTAAAGTTCAATGTCTGACCTTGCGCTAAATTAGTGAATTGTGACGGTTGCGGTTCCATAGGCGCGCTGGGTTGGAAATGGGTAGGCATCATTCCTCCTGATTGAGATATAGGCGTTTCCTGAGATTCTCCCATCTGTGGGTGTACGTGTCTCTCTCTTGGAGTCGTCTCGAGTCTGTCCAGGCGTCTTTCTATTACTTCAAGACCTGGGATGGTTCTGGCTGCGACTTTGTTGCCTAAGTCGTTCAATTGCAGCTCGATCCTGTCAACCTTTCCCTTGAGGTTTGTGTCTACCTCGCGTATGGCCGTCCTAAGGTTATAACTGAGGTCTAACCTCTCGGTCACCGCGACTTCCTCAAATCTCTTTTGTAAGTAATCGATATCTCCTTCAACTCTGGACATATTTTCTTGGATTTTACCCACATCGTCTCTAACCTCGGCTACCTTAGCCTCGACTGTAGCTTCGTGTTCGTTGAGGTCACCTCTCAATAACATGAGGTCAATTTTGTGTTCCTCATGATGAACATCAACTGTCTCGTGTAGACTGGCTACGGTTTCCGTCAATTCAGAAATGTTTCTCCTGTTGGTGTTAAGTTCCTCTTTAATCTCCATCATGCCATCAACGATAGTCTTCACGTTGTTATTAACGGCATTGGCAGCTCCTCTCATCAAGATTAAACCAACGTTCATGGTTGCCATGTCCTTCTTCACATTTCCGATAAATCCCTCGACGTGATCTAGTCGAGTCCCGAATTCTTCCCTGGTATGTTCCAGATCTGCTCTCATGTCTATCTGGACTTTATTCAAGGTTGTCTGAATTTGAGCTGTGTGCTCCTCCAATCGGTTTTGCACCTCCTCCCTAGCTCTATTCATCTGGTCGGTTAAGCAATCTACGCGCTGCTTAGCCTCCTGATGGTGTCGTATGACATCAACCCTAACAGCTGCTAAACCTGCCGTCAGATCATTTCTCGCTTCGATCCTATATGTGTCCATGTCTGCCCTGACTTGAGTTAAATCAGCCCTAACATTATTTACAGAGTGAGTGTTAATCTCTAAGTCCTGTCTTACATTGTTGACTTCCTGTCTAACCTGGTCCACATGACCACTGACATTGTTTATAGACTGAGTGTTAATCTCTAAGTCCTGTCTTACATTGTTGACTTCCTGTCTAACCTGGTCCACATGACCACTGACATTGTTTATAGACTGAGTGTTAATCTCTAAGTCCTGTCTTACATTGTTGACTTCCTGTCTAACCTGGCCCACATGACCACTTACAGTATTGACAGCCTGAGTATTTTGACCCAAGTCACCCCGGACTTCACCTAGGTCAGCAGTAATCTGTTGAAGATTGGCATTCACACCTGCCAACATCTCTCCAAACACACGACGAATAGTTTCCTCATCCATAGATAAGAAATATATGAGAAAGTGAGGGATCAATTTCTACTGGAACTTACAGCTATGATTAGTTACTTGGTGGTATAAAGCTTGCTTCATTTATATAAATAACACGAGTACAGCTGGAGTATGCAAACTAAGTGCTTCTACATTTACAAAGACAACGGTGAGCAAAGCAAAGTATTACATTTACTTAGGATGAGGCATCATCAAAGAAAATCCTATCCTTCATTTATTCAACACTAAAGCCTCACCCCATGGACTTCTATCAAACATGAATGCCATGCGGTCAATTGATCTGCAGTACGACTTTCTAAGTTCGTCCCAGTCCTGTCAATTTACCATTAATCGACATTAGGATCCTCAAAAAAAATAACATGGTACTGAGGGTCACCACGTTAACGTCGGCACATGAGTTGGGCGCCATTTTATGAGACCGTTTAGTTGATGTCAACAACCACGATGACTCAACTAACGACACATAAATCGAATAAAAAGAAAAGTACCGTGAAGATCAGGTGACCTTCCAAAAAGGCTAAAACGGCACGAGAGTCCGTAGTCCACAGGGATCGTGGTACATGGTGACGATGGTCATAGACCGCCTAAGGAAAGGTTCACCTTAAAACTAGACTGAGAAAATAAACATCCAGACTCATGTAAAACACCGTGAAAATTTATTAAAATTCACAAGCCCCTAGCCTAGTTCGGAGGGTTATAATCGGCTAGTCCGCAAATTAATAAATAAACTAAGATAAAGAACAGGTCCCCTACCTGAGAAGTTACTGAAAACCCTCGCGAAAGATCTAACTCACAATGATAAAGCAACAACAGCAACGCTAGGAATATGGCACGACGCAAGTCCCTAGTTCAAGTTACAAGATCAAGCTAATATCTGAATTTACATTTAACAGGGTAGCAAAACAAATCTAGGTTAGGATGGTACCATTTCAACATTTAAATTTGACATTAATTCAACTAGCTAAGTCCTATCAATTAACAAAATTTACGGCGATGACGTCCGTAAAAGAAAACAATTACATCCAAAAGCTAAGTGTACAGCCATGAAAAACAAACAATTTAATTATGCTTAATAACTATGTGCTAACAGCACACAATAAAGTAACATGTAGGGTTTAATACACTTGACATCATAAATTAATAACGAAATAGACACAGTAGTTTTATTAAAAATTCCTGCCTACACCTTGGTTTACTCTTTGTAAACCATAGTCATCTAATGTGTATAGTTACGGTGACGAATGCGCAGTTGAGACCACGTCTGACATCGCATGGCCTGAGCTCCACAAGCTACGAACTCTAGGTTCGCACATGCTTCAGGTCACTACAAAAATGTCAACTGTCCTAGTCATTTCCTCACAAGGAAATTATCTTCAACTGCACGGCTATGTCAACAGTTCCAGAATGCAAAGAACAAAGTTAGATAGAAAGAATCGTTAGTTAGGCTTGTTTTATAACAATTATGCATTTTATTATTAGAATGTCGGTTTATAGGTTTATCGTAGGTTTATGGCGAATAACATTGACAATAGCCTGGGCACGGAGTGTCTCCAACTGAGATCATTCTCCACCAAAAAGCCTCGACTCAACAGTCGGAATATAATCATCGAGTATAACAACTCGGACACACAATAACACGGGTTACCAGCGGCGCTAAGCTCGCGTTCAATAACTCTGGGATAGGCCTGTACAACAGTTACCTTCCAATAACATCTGGTCAACGGGATCATCCCCGGACAAAGCATACAATAACTTCCTGCTAAAACAGGGTAGACTTCACCATCCTATAGAAAACCTTACATAACTGTACCTGTCATACGACAATACACGCAACAGAGCGCTGAACTAACAAAAACCGATCCATAAAACAAGTGATCAAATACAAGAGTGGAAACTGGTTTCCATAAGCAAAATAGCAATGAAAGGAAAAGCGAATACAAATTGTACTCTGTCCTCGTCTATAGTAGTTTTGTCTCACAATGAAGCAGGCGTGCTCTAGGTCACTGGGTTACATAACCAGTTTATTCAAGGCCGGCGATTTAATCAATACAAAACCTGCACTTGGCCGGTTCATAAAAAACATTACCATATGTTACGGATCTCTACAGAGTCCGTGTATCAAACGCACGCTATAAATCTGAGTATAGTAATACACTTCCGTCTTTCTACCAAAGACGTCTAAATGAAAGTAAACTTACAATAACTGAAGCTCTTTGCTTTAAAAATGCAACTCAGTAGTTGCTAGAACATCAAATAAAAACGTGTCTCACACGACACAAGAAAAATATGATAAATGTGGCACAGATTCACACACTAGATCTGCTTAATGATACGTTGGGAACCGCGTTCGATGCTAGGCAACGAAACATTCCTTCTAGTTGTTAGGTTCAAACATGACCAAGAATAGCTTCTGAGCTTATTCAAAATGAAATATAATGCATTTACAAACTGGTAGTTACTGTCGACTACCTAAATGATACGACCGTTCTAACGACAGTCAGGGGTGTAACAAAGGATGGCTGCGAAGAATGCAGTCAATTAATAACCAAGGCATCTGATTGCCATAACTACAGTCAGCAAAGACTTGAAAATTACCCCAAGTAGGGTTGAACAAAATAGCCTCAAAATGACTACGATCAGGTTCAGCAAAAAGGTAGGCATTGACGTTCCACGACGTTCACCAAGCTGCACCAGGGCTGACCAAAATGTCTGACCCCAAAGGTGTCTCACTCTAAACTGAAATAAATGACATCTAACTAATCTAGTTACATCCCTACCTAGAAAAATGGCTGACACTGAGTGTGGTTGATTCACAAACTACATTAAAACTACTATACCACCAGAAACTAGAACAAAGAAGGGGTGTGACAAAAACTCACGAAATGGAGGAGCTCTCACTCAGCTCTCTATTCCACAACAAGGGTTGTACATAAACCTCTCTGGCTCTCTGGATCGGTATCCTCCTCATCAGGATTCCCATCTGGACTCCCCCAAAGACCAGGGTTCGATTTGTCCCTGTCGACATCTTCGTGGATATGCCTGGAAATGGCATTTTGGCTCCTTCCCTCTCGTTCATCGTTCTGGAAGTTCCACCATCACGCTGGTTCCTGTAGAAACGTCACCCCCCATACTGGGATGGTATTAGCCCATGGTAACTGCTTCAACCATGGTGAATAAAAGTCCAATCACGTGGGTAGCGAAATAAGTTGCGTGATTATTCATCCTCTCACTTCCAAAATTATAATGTCCGTCGTGACTATTATAGGCTTCAATTATAAGATACGACACAGCCTTAATCTTGCAGATGTGGATTAGCATGTGAGCTAATACTATTTTATAATGCTGCACGTGCTAGTGACGCTACTTTTGTGTCACGCAGCATCCGTGAATTATACGACGTTTCAAAGATGAAATTTCCACTTTGGCAATTTAAATATCTCATACTATTATAATCACACTTATTCAGGATAATTGTAACACTATTACCTGTATATTTCCACTAGGCATCTGCCCTCCACATACGCGTGGGTAATATGTGATGTCACAGCAATGTTGTGCAATACACTATACTTGCCAATAATTATTTCCCAAGCTTCTTATTTAATTCACTGGACTTCATCGACAGTGAATATTAGTATTTGCTTGCTCGATGGCACCTTATAATCACTTTGAACGCTAAACAGCGGATATTCTTCTACGTCTCGTAGGACAAATGTAATTCCACGCCTACACAAGGCGGATTCTCAAGACGCAGTGCCCCGGTACTGGGTGTCTCTAGAAAGTAGGTCGTCAAAACGAAAACGTTGAGCGACTACTTACGTTCCTTTTTGCGTATCTGCAAGGGTATTTATTACCTTACCTAAAGTAAAAATAAACATTCTCCAAAATGTTTTAATAATGCAGCATGACGAAATGGAATATTCTGAGTCTCGTAGGAAAGATAAAAATAATTAATAAGACCTCAGATAATAATTAGCAGTTTACACCAAAGTCAAAAGTGCGATTCACCGCTACTTCAAAATATCGCGTGATCTCTCAGCTTCACGTGGCTTCCTGGGTGTGTTCAAAAGTACGACATCCCATCATAAATGCTCTGTCATAAAAAATATCACATGAACCATAGCTCAGCGGGTTCAATATTATTTTCATAATTATTAGTCAATAATGATTATTATTAGTATACTATTATTATTATATTTTTTATTATTCTAGACAATTGAGTTTGTACAGCAACAGAGAAACTACCTTATATTATCGGGGCGCAGTTAGCCTGTTATTAGGGACCGGATTCTTAGGTTCGTATCTATTTTTTCCATACTTCTAAATACTTTTACGAATCACACTGAAAAGAGCCATATTCATGAATTCCGTACTACCTAAAAAACTAAATGATACGCGAGTACCTAAAATAACTAATTGCAGTTTTGTACCATTTACAGCAATATATTTCAAATTTTGTCCATAGTTCGTGAAATTAAATGTGAAGATAGTGTTTATTCCTAGAGCCAGTTGATTGAAAGCAATCTTACCTACCGGAAAAAATGAAATATTTTCAGCACTTTACAGCTTATATATTATTGTTTGGTTATTTACCGAGAGGAAAGAGCGAATAAATCTCTTATTATTCCCAAGAATCCAATATTGTAAAGAAACAAAATTATTTGAACGAGATAGAGTGCGAAAATCATCTCTGACTTCCTTGGCTTTATTGCGATCCCTAAAAGTGTAAAGTTATCGGTGATAATTTGATTACGCGTCATTATGTAAAATATTTACTCTCTCGTTGCAATCAGATTGTCTACTAACAATTAGGTATTAATTTTAAGCCTTATGTAATGTATGTCAACTTTCGCTACCCTTTAAACATAAGAACCTATTGTAAAAACCCATTCTACCTAATACAAACCTAAAAAGAACAATTTTATGTTTTTGAAAACCTAAAATGACAATTTTAAAAACCACCAAAATCCGGCCCCTAATTATTATATTCTGATGGTTGGGTGGTAGAGCAGCGGACTCCGTACTGGGATAAACGCTAGGAAAGAAGAAGAAGGTTGGGTGGTTTCATAAGTAAGAAAACAGAAACATGGAAACAGAAGAGTGGAATAAGGCAAACTTCAAGCTGCGACACGTTTTCACGAGGACCTCGGCCCACGGTTTTGATCACAGATTCTGCGCAGAGAGAGGATACCACACCTGCGCCATATGTGGACACAGTATCATATAAGGTACTCACCTGCCAAGCGAGGACAAACTCACTAACTTTCTATTCTCAGAATGAAAGCTTGTAACATTCACTCTATTGTTAACATCTGAACGCATTGTGTTTAAGAAATATTGTTATAACTCAGCAAAAAAATGTATTAATTGTCCGCTTTGAAACGATTTTACCACATTTTCCAAAATGAGGGAATGGAATGAAACCTGACAAATTTATTCGCGGAAACGCACCCATACAATTTGGCAAATTTTTAAGATCTTCTACCCTTATTAAATTACGTCATAATTGACCCCCTCTAAACGTAGGAAAAATGAAAGGTTGTGGTAAATGCGATAGTACTGCGGAGTTTCGGCTAAGGAGTGTTGGAACTTCACGGGCTTGCTATTGTATATAGTTACACCACCGAACGGAGGCACCCGTGTTCACCTTAGGACCTCCGTGTAGATCTGACCGAATTTCCTGACGCGTGACTTGCCACGGAGGCACCTCGCTAGTTGTCCGGATCATACAGGGCCCACAGCCACTCCTATTTCAGTACACGAGCAATCGAGTCTTATACCAACCGGCCGAGTGGTTCGAGGCTGGTTGGCGTACCTCTGGTCGTATTGGATACTGACGAGCGCTCCATAGTTCGGATATTGCGGTACTTGACGCACATTGGTAGTATATGCTAAAAGCATAAGTTGGCGTCGATAATTTAGAGGTGGAACACCCGATTCGGCGAGTAGGCTGGGTATCGGGCTGGTCCGGAAGGCACCAGTAGCCAGCCTAACGCCACTATGGTGGATACTGTCCAGCATTTTCAAGGTTGCCTGCCATTCTGAACCGTAAGCTGCAGAACCATAGTCTAGCCGGGACACGACGAGGGCTTGGTAGAACCGTAGCAGCACCACTCCGTCAGCCCTCCACGTAGTGCTACTAAGAAACTTGAGCATGTTCAGTTTCTTGAGACACGTCGTTCTTAGTTGCCGTATATGGTGCTGCCACGTTAATGTGCTGTCAAAATGGAGCCCCAGGAAGCGATAAGTGTCAACCAACGGCAACGCAGCATACCTGAGATGTAGTTCAGGGTGTAAGTGTAGCCTTCGGAGCCGACAAAAATGGACGACGGAGGATTTCGCTGATGAAAACCGGTCGTGAGCCCACCTGTCGACTCGGTTAATAGCTATCTGCAATTGCCGTTCCACGATTGACATACTTCCAGAGCTGTAAAGCAGAGCTAAATTGGCTACATACAGCGATGGAACTATCGTGGGCCCGGTGGCGGTAACAATGCCGTTTATGGCAACCTCGAACAAGGTGACAGAACAGAACCCTGAGGAACTCCGTTTTCTTGGGTATAATATTGCGATATGTTCTACCGACCCTTACACGGAAGAGTCGGACGGACATGAAATTCGCTATGAAAGTCGGTAGATTACCACTGAGTCCCCACTCATGAAGGGTGGAAAGGATCTCGTAGCGCCATATGGTGTCGTAGGCAATTCGGAGAAATGCCTCCTGTATGGCGCTCACAAGTCGCACCAGATGGGCGGTGGTGGACATATGGGAGCGAAATCTAGACTGGTACTCTGACAGGAAGCCTCTCTCTTCCAGGAACCACACCAGTCGACGGTTCACCATCTTCTCTCGCAGCTTACATAGGGAATTTGACAGGCAAATGGGCCTATAGCTGCTGACAAGTTTGGGATCCTTTCCAGCCTTGGGAACCGGTATCACGATCCAATCTCGCCATTGAGATGGAAACTGCCCATCAAGCCATATACGATTGAAGAGGACCAACAATTGCTTTATACTGGACTCGCACAGATGTTTTAACATTTGATTCTGTATTTTATCCGGTCCGGGAGCCGTATCCCTACACAGTGAAAGCGCATTGCGCAGTTCCCAATCAGAGAATGGTACATTGTAGGACTCCAAAGCAGCAGTGGCAAAGGACAAGGGGTGAGCCTCCGCCTCCCGCTTCAGAGTCAGAAACGTAGGATCGTAACTTCCAGAACAGGATACATCATTGAATTGCGATCCAATACTGTTGGCAATGGCGAGTTGGTCCGTGATGGTGTCTCCGATGATGTAGACCCCGTGTGCCATCAATGATATCGGGAGTCTGGAGATCCGACGAAGTTTAGTCCACACTTGAGATGAAGGAGTGTCGTCATAAACGACACATACTTTTCCCACGTGGTTTTATTACTCTCCCGAATCAGATATCGGGCTCTAGCATGCATCCTTTTGAAGGTGATAAGGTTGGCCATAGTGTTTTGCCTCGGATAGCATTTGAAAGCACGTCGACGATCTTTAAAGGCTGCTGCAATCTCGGCTGTCCACCAAGGGACAAGTTTCCAGTGGGAGTTGCCGGATGAGGAAGGTATTGTTTCCTCAGCAGCAGCCAAAATACCATGCGTTATGTGAATGGTATGATCATATACACTCTCAAAGGTATCTTCGGCAAAATCCGCACGTGCTGTGAAAGTTGGCCAATCAGCCCAACGGACAAGCCATCGACTTGGTAATTCGATGGATCTCTGGTTCGGAAGAGTAACGATAATCGGGAAATGGTCACTAATACAAAGGTCACCGTGTACACCCCACTGTAGCAGGGGAACCAGCGCACGACAGCACAAGGTGATATCGATACTTGAATAAGTGCCGTGTGCAATAGAGAAGTGCGTAGGTTCCCCTGTGTTCAACAAATACAGCTCCAGCCGCCTGATCAGTCTCTCAAAATCTCTCCCTCCATCACTAGTGGTAGTGGAGCCCTAGATGGTGTTGTGGGCATTAACATATCCCAGAAGGAGAAAAGGAGGGGGGGGGGGGGGAGCTGAGGGACTAGATCCACCAGCTGGTATCAATCCAGTTGAGAATCAGGTGGAATGTACACGTTACATACTGTTGCCATTACTGGCAACGAAGCACTAACTGCAACTGCTTCTAGCTGAGTACGCAACGGCACCTCTTCACTAAAGAGGCTAGAGTGAACGAGAATGCAGACGCCACCGACGGCCACAGCTCCATCCACCGGGTCTTCAGAGAAGAGTTTGAAGTAACGCATTATTGTCTCATGTCCAGGACGAAACCTGGATTCCTGAAGACAGACAATGGTTGCCGTAAATGAAGATATTAATTGACGTAACTCATTGAGATGACCAGAATAGCTATTAAAGTTCCATTGTAAGTAGAATTGGGTCTTCTACTTACGCTTGACCGTTTGCCACCATTCCCCATCTCTAGTTGGATATGATGGGGCAGGAGAGCACACCTCAATCTCCACATCTCCGTCCGAAGACGAAGAAAATGGAGCGGGCAGTCCCCTGGATGGCGCGCGGTCCTCATCGGACTTCACGAGTCTCGCTCTTGGGGAAGAGCAAGAGCGGTGTCGAGGAACTTTCTCCCGGTCCGGAGACAGGGTGTCTGTCCCCGACACGTCCCGAAGGGATTTCTTTCTTGATCGGCGCTGACGTCTATTTGGGGAAGTAGATGGTCGCTTCCTCACAGACGCCAGTTCCTTACAAAACATGGCCACTCCTGCTGACACCGCTCCACTGGTGGTGGTGGGAGTGGAATGGCCAGCAGATTCCTGAGCAGCCCTGTCTCTAGGAGAGGGAGAGAAACTGCGCTGAACCGTTCCTCTCTCCTTCGCCGATGTATTTTCCTATTTGTAGGGGAGTTCCTCAGTACGGACGAGTTTGGCTTCAGCCGGCTTCGCTCCCTTGATGGTCGTGGGAGCGGGAAGGCCAGCAGAGACAGTAGCCACTCCGTCAGGAGGAGGGCGAGAGAGAGGGCGACGAACCTTATCTCTCATCAAAACTACAACTTTTGTCAAATCGGGTGGACTGGAAGAAGGACCAGCCCTGGTCGGCAAACTCTTCTTTCCACTGTTAACTGGGGAAGACGTGTTAGCCGACCGGTTCGGAGAAGAAGAGGACTTCTCCGATTTCGCCGGTTTAGATGGTATAACTGTCGCCTTCTATTCCTTGCCAGAAGAAGGTTGTGGGACCTCCTTCGGGCAGACAATTTTCGCTGGTACAGCGAGGGATGATTTCAAATCTGCTGAATTACCGGACGTCGAGGGTACTACACAGGGAACTGTGACAGCAGGGCTGAATGAGGGCGTCGCTGCGGCCACAAACGTCACCCGAAATTCGGGGGCATTCATATCACGGTACCGCATGCGAGCATGGTGATATGAAAGCCGATGCAATGTTCTGATTACTTGGATTTTGGCTTCTTAACAGAACTCAGGGCACTGCTTCGATCGTGGAGAGTGATTTCCTTGGCAGTTAGGACATATCGGGGGAGGCGTACACCTCTCACCCTCATGTGTCCCCTTGTCACACTCTCTACACACGGCCTTGGCAGTGCACCTGGCAGAAACATGCCCGAATTTCTGGCATTGATAACAGCACATAGGTGGAGGGATGTACGGTCGAACATCGCAGTGGTTCGATGTGACCTACATCTGCTTAGGTAAAACATCACCCTCAAAATGGAGTATAAAAGCGCCGGTATCGACGCTGTTCTCTCCAATCTTTCGGGTGATGCGCCCGATCTTGGTGACGCCTATCTTCCCCAGATTCCGCAACAATTCCGCATCGCTATTCAAAATGAGTTTACGATGGAAAATAACTCCACGGGCCTCATTCAGCGTTTCGTGTTTTGAGACCTTAACGGGAATTTCGCTGAAATGCGTGCATCCCAGCAACGTTTCGGTTTGCTGCCGGCTAATTGTATGCAGTAGGAGCTGTCCGTTCCGGAGCTTGGAAATCCCGTTTGGATCTACAAATTTCCCCTCGAATTCCTCGGATAAGATTATTGATTTCACCACTTTGAAATAATCCCCGCCTGTCCTGGTAGCTACCAGGTAGCGAGGTGACTTGTCAACAAGGAACCGTGCATTGAAAGTTTTATCCCTGATCCGACATTCAAGAGACGGCTATTTAAGGGGGCCACCCTCTGATGATTTATTGGGCCGCTTTCGCGTCATCCCGAAATCATCCTCCCCGAATACTACCTACTCCGAACGAGGGTCATCACTGTGGGCGCCACCCAGCCAAGGCAATACCTACCTGGCATAGCAGGTATTGCCCGGGGTCCCAGTGCCTTGAATAGGCACTTCCCCCTCGGTAGTGATATGTTTGGCGCAATTATTCAGCCGTGCAGAGACCTCCGTTGTGAGGCAGATACCACTGCAAGGGTACATGGCGCACTCACCTGACGGGATGGGGAATACCGTCCAGGCTTTCTGGCCAGATGGCCAAGTTGGTGGCCTTTCCCCAGGTAGCATGACGTTTATTTCTAAGGGTCAGACCAAAAATGGGACCGGAAGTCGAAAAAGGCCTTTTACGGCAGGCAGGGGATACCGTAGATGAATTTTCTCTTCCCATTCACAGGTTGGATTTGTGATCACCAGGTTATGAAAGTTCCATAGGTGAATTTATGTTTATAGACTCTATCAACATACAAAATGTCAGTTTGACTGCTGTCAGATTATCAGATTTTGTGATCCGTCTAAATATTTTGGATGCTCGCCATATTGGATTGTAAAATATGTAGGCCATAGAGTTATGTACTATTAGATGACTATTATTGCGTAGGTTCATTATTCAAACGTTGACTTCGATCGCATGATTGCGACACAAAAAATGAAAAGATAATTTTAAAAATTTGCACAGCTGCCATATTGAAGTTATGTAAACAATTTGAAAAAAAAATGTCAGTGCATTGCAAAGTGCATAAACAATTGCTGTACCAAGTTTCACTGCGTTCGGATTTTTAACTCGCCAGAAAAGTATATTGAAATGTTTCAATTCGCATAGCCACCATGTTCGTTTTGAAGTTAACAGGTTTCTGAAAGTCCCTTGAACGATTTTGTAGTAGTGCCTTTTATCACCGTACAAATTTTCAGGTTGATATGAGTAATAGATTCGGAGATATAGAATGCCGGTGAAATATTTCGCACAGCCGCCACGTTGGATTGTTGAAACGTAATAAAATTTGTAGGGCACGGTCGGGGTCGGCCAGAATATTACTATGACCTTACCAAATTTAATTGAAATCTATCCAGCCACTTAGATTTTATTAGTGGGGGGTGGGAGCACACACACGGACGCACACACACGGACACACACACACACACGGACAAAAGGTGATCTCATAAGACTATTTATTCATAAATAGAAATAGGCTAAAAACGAGATTTTAATTTTGACACTGGCGCCATCTCGTGGTTAAAAAAACAATTAAGTTTGATTGCTGTCACAGATTAGTTGACATTGAGAATCTTCTAAATATTTCGGATGGTCACCATATTGGATTTTTATATACTTTGTAGGCCATAGAGCTATGCACTATAAGCTGATGATTATTGCGTAGGTTCATTGTTCAAACGTTGGTTCCGATCGCATGATTAGGACACAATAAATTAAACCTTAATTTTAAAATTTCGCACAGCCGCCATCTTGAAGTTATGTAAACAATTGAGCTGAATAGGATGTCAGTGCATTACAAGGTGTATACCATTTGCTGTACCATGTGTGACCGCGTTCGGGTGGTTTAAATTCAAGAAAAGTCTATTTAAATACAACAACTTCACTTGGCCGCCATGTTCGTTTTGTAAAGAGGTTTTTGAGAGTCCCATCGTTACTCTTCTATTAGTGCTTTTTCCACCATACAAAACGTCAGGGTGATATCTGTAATAGTTTCGGAGATATGGAATGCCGGTGAAATATTTCGCACAGTTGCCATGTTGGATTGGTGAGATGTAATAAAATTTGAAGAGCACAGTCGGGGTCGGACAAAATAGTACTATGACCTTACCGAGTTTCGTTGAGATCGCTCTAGCAGTTTAGATTTTATTAGGGAGGGGAGCGAGGCGACGGACACATGCAAACACGAACATACGTACACACACACGGACTATATGTGATGTCATAGGCCTATCTTTCATAAATGTAAATAATAAAGGAAGCATTTCAGTCGGTCAACACGACTGAATATTAGAATTAAGCATCACTGAAAAATGGCTTCTATCACTACTAAAAAAAAATAAGCTAACAAGTAAACGAAAAGCAAGAACGGGAGGTTTAATTTAGAAAAGAAATACTATTATTGGTCACAAAGGAGCTTAAGTTCCGCTAATACGTACCTTGATGCTCGGTACAGTTAGGAGGCGAGTTCCGACTATACCGTTCCATACGTAACGTTCCGCTAACACGTACCTTGATGCTCGGTACAGTTGGGAGTCGAGTTCCGACTGTACCGTTCCAGGGCTGTAACGTTCCACTTGCTCGTACCGAGTTCCAAGTTACAGTTACGGAACGATACCGCAAGCCAGCTTTGTGCCGCGGTATGGCATACACAGCGGTACGTAACGCATTTCAGTTCTGTTCCGGGTCCCTGATGATTAGTTTAGTCGTTTATTAATGTTAAGTTTTGACCAATTGAGTAGCCACAATTGAGGTTTGGTAAAGATGGCGGCGAAATAAACATGACACTGAGGTGCCCTTTTCTAATGCTATCTCTGTACAAAATGTCATGTTTCAATTGATAGGGGGGAGCAGACATATACACACACAGACACACAATGTTTCTTGAAAAATGTCCCTTAATACTAGCCACGTTCTTCCACTGGCAGTGATCTGTGCGAAAATCAGGAATTATTAGTCTACTTTTCACATTTTGCAAAAATGAGGAAAAAGTAGACTTTTGAGATCGATCCGGGAAAATGTGTGTGTGACTGTCTGTCTGTCTATCTGTCTGTCTGTGTGTGTCGTCCCCCCCACCCTTATCAACTCATAAATGGCTGCAGCAATCGAAAACAATTTTTAGTATGAGTAAAGATGTATACCGGAATATCTCAAGCCCATATTTGAAAATGATGTCACTGCTACCAACTGCTGAAAAAACGCACTAGAAATTTGAGCTCCATGTTGGATATCTTGCAGGATATGCTTGGGAGCTATTCCAAAATTGGCACACATGTAGATAATGATATTTCTGTTTAATTTCCATGAGGCCATACATGACAGTGTTGCCAAAATAATTTTAAGCATTCTGATAAGTCATGTTTTAAATGCATATAACTTCTGCACTATCAATTGGATTTCGACCAGATTTTGTATGTAATATGTGGACATAAACAGATATTACTGAGCGTATTCTTAAGAACCAACAGGGCTGCCAACTGTTAATAATTGCTCTCTTTATATTTTATCCAAATACCAATATATCAGAAAGTATGCAAGCCGACAGCTTTAAACTATGATCATGTATAGTACCTTACATTTTAGATTAATTTGGAGTAACTTATATAGTCAGTTCTACCAACATGATTCTAAGCCTGCTGATAGCACCAATTTTTAAATACAAGTAACTCCTATACTATCAGTAGGATTACAACCAAATTTCGTATGTGCTATCTGTACCATAACAGATATGACTATCCTTATTCTTAAGAGCAAGCAGGGCTGCCAACTGTTAATAAATGCTGTCTATATTTTTTCCCCAATATCAATATATCAGAAAATATGCAAGCCAACATCTCCATACTTTGCACATGTATAGCACCTGGCATTCTAAATAAATTTGGAGTAATCAATGTAAGTCAGTGCTGCCAACATGATTCAATACCTACAGATAGGTCCAATTTTAAAAAACATGTAACTTCTATACTAACAAATGGATTTTATCCATAATTGGCACAACAAGATATCATAATATTTCAGATCATTTCTGCCATTGTTGCCAAACATGCTTTTACGAGTGCTGATAAATCCAGAGTATAACTGCATGTAAAATTCATTGGACTTCAACCAAATTGTGTATTCTGTACCTTAAGAGATGGAACTAAGACGTATATATTAAGTCGCCAGGGCTGCCAACTGTAGTGCTCTATTAGGCTACATTATACCAGGTATATTTCGAACTAATTAGACATTTCGATATTACCAACTTAATTTCGTCATTATTCTAGATAGGTTCATATACTGTAGATTAATCATTGGCATGAATCTTAATTTTAGGAGTGGTAGGCTCTTTAGTTCGTCATGGAACTTTTTGTTAGAGTTTTAATATGTGTTCGAAATTTGTTGCAAATGATTATTTTATCATACACACATCAAAAAAAGTTTTGCATCACCTCGGTTCCCAGATCTCCGGCATATAGACGTTGACTGTGTATATTGTATCCAAGATACAGTCCCTTTGACTGTTCATAGATGTCACTAAAACTGCTCAAAGATGTAAACAACCATGCATGAGCAGGGCCTATTAGACGGAGGGGGTACGACAGCCGATCAGTTCCAGTCATTCCACCAGGACGAAGGTACGCTGCTCATGTTGTCTGTAGTTCTACCATGCCTAGAAGGTCAATACCGCAGTTCGATCGCGTCCGCATTGTTACTTTGTGTCAAGAAGGGCTCTCAACAAGGGAAGTTTCCAGGCGTCTCAGAGTGAACCAAAGCGATGTTGTTCGGACATGGAGGAGGTACAGAGATACAGGAACTGTCGATGACAGGCCTCGCTCAGGCCGCCCAAGGGCTACTACTGTAGTGGATGACCGCTACTTACGGATTGCCGCTCGGAGGAACCCTGACAGCAATGCCACCATGTTGAATAATGCGTTTCGTTCAGCCACAGGACGTCGTGTTTCAACTCAAACTGTGCGCAATAGGCTGCATGATGCGCAACTTCACTCCCGACGTCCATGGCGAGGTCCAGCTTTGCAACCCCGACACCATGCAGCGCGGTACAGATGGGCCCAACAACATGCTGAATGGACCCCACGGAATTGGCATCACGTTCTCTTCACCGATGAGTGTCGCATATGCCTTCAACCAGACAATCGTCGGAGACGTGTTTGGAGGCACCCTGGTCAGGCTGAACGTCTTAGACACACTGTCCAGCGAGTGCAGCAAGGTGGTGGTTCCCTGATGTTTTGGGGTGGCATTATGTGGGGCCGACGTACGCCACTGGTGGTCATGGAAGGCTCCGAAACGGCTTTACGATACCTGAATGACATCCTCCGACCCATAGTGCAACCATATCGGCAGAATATTGGAGAGGCATTTGTCTTCATGGACGACAATTCTCGACCTCATCGTGCACATCTTGTGAATGCGTTCCTTCAAGATAACGACATCGCTCGACTACAGTGGCCAGCATGTTCGCCAGACATGAACCCTATCGAACATGCCTGGGATATGTTGAAAAGGGCTGTTTATGGACGTCTTGACCCACCAACCACTCTGAGAGATTTACGCCGAATTGTCGTTGAGGAGTGGGACAATTTGGACCAACAGTGTCTTGATGAACTTGTGGATAGTATGCCACGGCGAATACAGGCATGCATCAATGCAAGAGGACGTGCTACTGGGTATTAGAGGTAGTGGTGTGTACTGCAATCTGGACCACAAATGCTGAAAGTCTAGCTGTATGATGGTACAACATGCAATGTGTGGGTCTCATGAGCAATAAAACGAGCTGAAATGTTGTTTGTGTTGATCTCTATTCCCTTTGTATTTAACGGTTCCGGAACTCTTGGAACCGAGGTGATGCAAAACTTTTTTTGATGTGTGTATTTTCATACATCATGTTACGGTATGTTGAATTAGGCGTTGAATTTTCCATCCATCTTTATGGTACACCATATAAGGTTTAATACCAAGGGACTTTTTAGTGTTACACTATACATTTATCTTGTGTCTTTGATATTTATCAATTCATTCATATCGGCTGATGTTGTTGTTTGAGTCTTCAGTCTTTTGACTGGTTTTATCCAGCTCTCCATGCCTCCCTGTCCTGAGCTAGGCGTGTCATCTCTACATAGCTACCACACCCTACATTCGAGGCAAACTGTTTAACATATTCTAATCTCGGTCTACCCCTACAGTTCTTGTCCTCGACCCTTCCTTCCATAACTAAGTTTGCTATTCCTGGGTGTCTTAGTATGTGTCCTACCAATCTATCTCTTCTCTTCATTAGCAGTCGCCAGAAACATCTCTCCACTCCCACTCGTCTTAATACCTCTTCGTTTGTAACCCTATCTACCCATCTGATCTTCAACATTCTCCTGTAACATCACATTTCAAACGCTTCAATTCTTCTCTTTTCTGCTGCACCAATAGTCCAATTTTCACTTCCATAGATCCCCACGCTCGATGCCAACAGATTTCTTTTCTGTAGAAATGCTTTCCTTGCCTGATCCAACCTACTTTTTATATCCTCTTTCCTCCGTCCATTACTGGTTATTTTGCTTCCTAAGTAACAGAAGTCTTCTGAGATTCGAAGATACAGAATGCCAGTGAAATATTTCGCACAGCCGCCATGTTGGATTGTTGAAACGTAATAAAATTTGTAGGGCACGGTCGAGGTCGGCCAGAATAGTACTATGACCTTACCGAATTTAATTGAAATCTATCCAGCCACTTAGATTTTATTAGTGGGGTATGGGGGCACACACACGGGCGCACACACTCGATAAAAGGTGATCTCATAAGCCTATTTTTTCATAAATAGAAATAGGCTAAAAATAAATTCTAAAATTGACACTGGCGCCATCTCGTGGTTAAAAAACAATTAAGTTTGATTGCTGTCACAGATTAGTTGACATTGAGAATTGTCTAAATATTTCGGATGGCCACCATATTGGATTTTTATAGACTATACTTTTTAGGCCATAGAGCTATGCACTATTAGATGATTATTGCGTAGGTTCATTGTTCAAACGTTGGTTTCGATCGCATGATTAGGGCACAAGAAATTAAACCTTAATTTTAAAATGTCGCACAGCCACCATCTTGAAGTTATGTAAACAATTGAGCTGAATAGGGTGCCACTGCATTACAAGGTGTATACCATTTGCTGTACCATGTGTGACGGCGCTCGTTTGGTTTAAATGCGAGAAAAGGCTATTTAAATACAACAACTTCGCTTGGCCGCCATGTTCGTTTTGTAAAGAGGTTTTTGAGAGTCCCATCGTTACTCTTCTATTAGTGCTTTTTTCCACCATACAAAACGTCAGGGTGATATCTGTAATAGTTTCGGAGATATGGAATGCCGGTGAAATATTTCGCACAGTTGCCATGTTGGATTGGTGAGATGTAATAAAATTTGAAGAGCACAGTCGGGGTCGGACAAAATAGTACTATGACCTTACCGAGTTTCGTTGAAAGCGCTCCAGCAGTTTATATTTTATTAGGGAGGGGAGCGAGGCGACGGACACATGCAAACACACACATACGTACACACACACGGACTAGATGTGATGTCATAGGTCTATCTTTCATAAATGTAAATAATAAAGGAAGCTTTTCAGTCGGTCAACACGACTGAATAGCTTTCATTATTAGAATTAAGCATCACTGACAAATGGCTTCTATCACTACTAAATGAAAATAGGCTAACAAGTAATCAAAAAGCAAGAACGGGAGGTTTAATTTAGAAAAGAAATACTATTATTGGTCACAAAGGAGCTACAGTTTGGTATGTAGGTTACACTCTGCCTTATATGGCAACACTGCGAGAAGGTGAGTTGGATTCCCATCTAAACCATCTTAGAGTGGTTTTCCGTGGTTTCCCACTTCTACTCCAGGAAAATGCGTGGATAGTTCCTAAGTCAAGGCCACGGCCTACTCCTTCCCAAGCCATGCCATCATTACAAATACACACGTTACTACAGACATCACAATAACAAAGTTTAGACCTATCAGACAAATTCCATAAAAACCTCAACTACATGGACCGATGAACAATAGCCTATGTTCCAAACCTCTATATGCAGCAACAATAAATATTTCGAATCAATGGGATCCATCGTATTGTTTTTAGGAAACACATTTCTGACGTAGGCTACAGTATGACCGCGTTCGAAACGAGCAAGGTGCCTTGCCCTGTCTGATGCGGCACGCACTCAGACTGAAATCAGTATTTTTATTTTTATTTTTATTGATATTTCAAGAAGTAATTATCCTATGTTTGAATAAATGATTTTCCTGGAATTGCATATGGCATCGTTCAAACTGGGATAGTTGTTGACGCAGAAAAAAGGATCTTTTTATCAGGTTTCTAGGTAGGACAGTAGATACTGAAAAATATCCTTAGGCTAGATAGAGTATTTCGATATCATGAAAGAAATGCCTCTAGATGAGATAACAGGTATGTAATTGATGCAGTTGTTGTGTAATTAGGCTATTATGTGACAGCTTGTAACAACCAGCGTAACAGTGTAATAAACGCAGTGTTACAATTGCCGTGGTAACTAAATAGACTGTGTAATAGCCGTAATAGTCTACGTAAAAATTCGGTTTAATAGCCATAATGGTTATAATAGCTAATGGACAGTAGTACCGGTAACAGTCCTGTAATAGTCTGTAGGCCTACATACATTTTGGGAAATGCTGCTGTACTGTTACAGGCTCTGTACCGTTCCACTTTCCTTTGGAACTTGAGAACCTGGAACGTTACGCATAGATACCGGGTGGCTGGTTGGTATAACCTGGAACGGTACACAGTCTAACCGGGTACTGGTGGAAACGTTACTCTATTTCAATAACCAAGAACGGTACGCAGAATAACTTTCCAACTGGTAACGCTGAGGAATCGTTCCAGTCATGTACCGTTCCATTCGTAACGTTCCGCTAACACGTACCTTGATGCTCGGTACAGTTGGGAGTCGAGTTCCGACTGTACCGTTCCAGCGCTGTAACGTTCCACATGCTCGTACTTAGTTCCAAGTTACAGTTCCGGAACGATACCTCAAGCCAGCTCGGGGCCGCGGTATGGCATACGTAACGAAACGTGGAACACAACGGTACGTAACGCATTTCAGTTCTGTTCCGGGTCCCTGCTTGAGGAGTACTCTACCTTGACCACATCATTGGGGGCAAGGTAGGGGGAAAGCTTCCTTCAAAAATACCATCTTATAATTTGAGTAGTTTTTACAGTGAACTTATTGATTTTGACTTATCAAAAGTCACAGATTTCAAATCTGGGATGTTAATAAACCTAAAATTTATACTTCGTTTGCTAGTTTTTAAATAATTTAGACAGAAAACATTTTAGAAATATTATTGAATCTCATCTCTTTTTTTTTCGAATATGGCCAACTATGGACCGCAAAGAACTTAAAACTGTTTGGCTTTTCTTCTTTTCTCCTCGCATAACCTCTTCTTGCGTTCGCTTCATTTCTTTCTCACCTCATCGGAAATGAACCGTTTGGGTCTCCTCATTGTTGGTTTCTCCTGAAATGCTTTTATACTGTCTACTCTCCTTCTAAACTATCTTCTGTTGTGGGCCATCTGTAGTGTGATGCCAACTTCTGCCGCATCCCATTTCACCTCATCTATCCATTTAGATGTGGTCTTTAACCCCATGATGTAGTTGAAGATCCTTTTGGTCAGTCTGCATTCATCCATTCTTAGTAGGTGTCCGTAGAACTTCAACCTCCGCTTCCTCATTGTGTCCGTGATCTTCTCAATGTATTTGTAGAGTTCTTCATTTTTCCACATCCTCCAAGTCCCATCAGCAGTTTTCTGTGGTCCGAGTATTTTCCGCAGAATCCTCCTTTCCTATTTAATTAATTTAATTTTTACTTGTTGAACTATTTCCCTCGACAACACTTAAAAAAATATTGCTTTACCTCTATCATATTATTTCACGAACAAGCAACTTCATACTAGTTTCTGATTATGTAAATATTCATTATGCATTGCTGCTGAAGGTAATAATGTGACCGAAAACGGTACTTTAGAACATTAATAATTATTTTATTGACTGAATTTATATTTTCGTTATCTCTCAAACTTTATCAATAAAGCATGGTATATTGGCTTTCACGGCCAGAGAATTAAAACTCAGCAATCTTTCTTGGTTTGTGTCGTGAACGATACCTAGAAAGATTGCTGAGTTTTAATTCACTGGCCGTGAAAGCCAATAAACAATCTTTTTGGAAGCCTCCACAGTGAGGTGAGGATTGCTTGAGGTTTTAGCTCTCGCAGTGAAGAGACGCAGGTGCGCTTCCTAAAAGGGGAGGTAGCTCGCATTTCACTGCTCCTGTAGGCGTCCAAGCGGGGACACCAAGAGCCCGTTGATGAGCGAGCTTGGTGTCCTAGGCGAACCCCACACAAGACACGGCACAACCCTAGAAAGATTGCTGAGTTTCATCAATCAAGGTCATTTACTTTTCTGACTCAAAGAAATGGGCAAATGTTGAATAGGAAACACTGAAAACTGGCTTCAAAACTTTACATATCGGCGTTAAATCTGAATTAGAGTTTAAGTTGAGTCTTTAGACGGGATAGCAGGCAAATCTGAATTGATTTTAAAAGTTCAGTCATATTCTGAACCAATAATTATGTTATTCACCATTTTTTGTCAAAATCGAGAGTTCGATTTGGTGAGTGTTCCTTGTGCAATCTGTAATTCCCCTCTCTCAGGCCGTCCATGTTACTTCTGCTCTAAGACACGTCGCCTGTCGCTTTCAGTGGTAAATCCCCGACTGCAGGAAGGGATCAATGTTCAATTTGTCGCCCAGCTCGTGGCCTGACGTAATATCGCACCCAACTAAGCCGGGACTTTACAGACAGAAAGTCGAACTTGGAGGGAGACCATAATAGCACCGTAAATAACCTTCGCTGTATATTACCACAAAATATCGCACTCAATCACGGTACATTAATGTTGTTGTTGATCATTTGGTCCGTTAATTATATGTAACTAGCGGAAGTACCCGTGCTTCGTTACGGGTCGTAAATAAATTAGAATGTGAAGGTGACAGTTAAAACAGGGGATAGGCGAGCTTCTGCGCGGACGGAAAGTAAGGATGGAACATTTTATCCAACTACACCGCTCGGCGTTGACCGTATTTTATAGCACAAATTTAGGTTTTATTCGCTAACCGTTGGAGATACACGAAAAGTGAAAAGGACCTTTCGGATAGAAAATTAAATTCTTAACCTCGTATATGCCATCAAAAGTTTGCTATTTCTTAGCATTCTCTTATTATTTGAAATGGAAATATGAAAGGTTGAAAGCAAAGAGTGTAGTGACGTCACTAAAATGGTCGCCATCTTTAAATAGTGCAAAGTATTGAAATCAGAAGTAGCCTATATGTTAACCAGGTAGATCAGCTACTTTCATGTACAATTTCATGTAGATCAGACCAGTGGTTTATGCGTGATTGAGTGATACACAGACACACACCATCTCATTTTTAGCCTACTTTTCACATTTTGCAAAAATGAGGAAAAAGTAGACTTATGAGATCGGGAAAGTGTGTGTCTGTCTGTCCTTCTGTATGTCTGTCTGTCTGTTTGTCTGTCTGTCTGCCTGTCCTTCTGTCTGTCTGTCTAGCTGGTGAGCTGGCTGTGTGTGTTCCCTTCCCCCCCCCCCCCCCCCACCTATCAACTCCTAAACGGCTGCAGCAATCGAAACAAAATTTGGTAGGAGTAAAGATCTATACCTGAATATCCCACGGCCATATTTGAAAATTATGACAGTGCTACCAACTGCTGAAAAATCGCAATTGAAATTTGAGCTCCATGTTGGATATCTTGGAAGGTATGAATGGGAGCTATTTCGAAATTGGCACACGTATAGATAATAATATTGCAGTTTAATTTCCAGGAGGCCATACATGGTAGTGTTACCAAAATGATTATATACCTGCCGATAGGTCCAAATTTTAAATGCATATAACTTCTACGCTATCAATTGGATTTCAACTAAATTTCGTATGTGCTATGTGTACATAAACAGATATGACTGAGCGTATTCTTAAGAGCCACCAGGGCTGCCAACTGTTAATAAATGCTCTCAATTTTAGGTAGATTTCATTAGAAAGCTAACTATTGCAATGGGTACCATGTTTCGACTTCCGGAAAATTTCGACATATCTTCACGATTCACATCCCCCAGACCCCAAAACCACGGTCATTTCAAAAGTTTATATATAATTTATGTATATATGTATATATGTATCTATATATATATCAGTATCTTGTGGACACGATAACTACCGATATTTTGCACCATTCAATTTGAATTTTTACATAACATGTATCCCTATAAAATATCGGTCTAGTTCGTTAAAGAGCACAATCGGTCGACGGGGGTGAAAATGGGGGTCTTTTTTTCGAAAAAGTGAAATATCGCTATAACTCTCTTAATATTTGAAATATCATACTATGTGTCGAATAAGGCTCAAACATTTATGTTTGAAGAGTTTTTTCATGGCACCAACCATTGACCAAAGGGGTGGGAAAAAGTGGTTTTTCGGGAAACACTAATCATATCTCTCTTAATAGGCACAATATCAAAACCGTACAAAATGGACAATATTCCCCTAATAATTACCTAAAACTTTTGTCTGAAAGAATTTTTGATATGACCCACCATTAGGCCAAGGGATGAGAAAAATGATTTCGGAATTATAAGAAAATGCCAAGAGCTATCAGAGGTTGCCATGACAACACTACTAAATTGATGAGGGATGAGCCATCAGACGTTGCCATGACAACGCACTTGCACGCGATAACATTCAGTTTTCCATCTGACTAGTGAGAAGCGGCCTCGGTGACGTAACTGGTAGTATGCTGAACTTCTATGCCCAAGTTCGCGGGTTCAAAGCCGGCCGAAGTCGTCGGATTTTCTAAGAGCGCTAAAAATCCCTCAGTATGCTTTCATTTGGAGGGGAAGATCCAACGTTCGTTGCGAGTTGCTGGTTGCGGTGGCATCTCGTAGCCAAGTTCAGAGCTAGGTGTCTTTGACGGTAGTATCTGGTAGCAACATTAGGAACTACTGCTTGAAATTGAGCGTCTGCAGTCCTTACCTGAATTGCAGACTAATACAGACATCACAATTAACACCGTTTATCAGACAGATTCTACACTCACCCAAAGTACACGGGGTTACATGACCGCGTTGTCGCATTCCCTAAACTGAGGAACCAACCAAAATCTCTGCTGGAGATATAATTTTGCGTGAAGAAGTAACAGACCGTTACATAGTTACACATCAATGTCGAAACCTTGCATAAGGACAGAGTGACCACAAGTATAAAAATGGACCCCATATGACAAGAAGGTTACCGTCCCATAAGACAATAAAATGTTTAAAATATGCATAAAATGACAAAAAACAAAGTTAATTAAGCTCCAATTATAAAATACTTTCTCGCAATAAATGAGGTCTGATCCTTCTACGAAAACGTGCATATTCTGCCTATTTTCGCCTTTCCCCAAGTGTGCCCGATGAAATCTACGTCCGCCTTCCGGCGTGCCGAGAGGACATTTTTTTAAAATCCAAATACCCATATATCAGAAAGTATGCAAGCCGACAGCTTTAAACTATGCACACGTATAGTACCTGACATTATATATTAATTTGGAGTAACTTATATACGTCAGTGCTACAAACATGATTCTAAGCCTGCTGAGAGGTCCAACTTTAAATACATGTAACTTCTATACTATCATTTGGATTTCAACCAAATTTCGTGTGTGCTATGAGTACCATAACAGATATGACTATGCCTATTCTTAAGAGTAACCAGGGCTGACAACTGTTAATAAATACTGTCTCTATTTTTGTTACCCTAATATCAATATATCAGAAAGTATGTAAGCCAATAGCTCTAAACTTTGCACACGTTTAGTGCCTGGCATTATAGATTAATTTGGAGTAACTAATATAGGCCAACGCCAGTGCTGCCAATATGATTCTAAGCCTGCTGATAGGTCCAATTTTAAAATGCATGTAACTTCTATACTAACTAATGGATTTCATTCAAAATTGCCACAACAATAGATTATATTATTTCAGATTATTTCAGACCGTCTTGATGTTAGTGTTGCACATTTAGTGAGCATTGAGATTGCTGTGATTGTTGGTCATGCCTAGACACCAATTCACATTGCGCGAACGTGTGTAGCCTATATCCATAATTCGTATATGAAAAACAGAAAATCTTGTTCTGAAACGAGACGAAAATTTCGAATCAAGTTTCCAGGAAGACCTGGGTCTAATGCCACTACAATTAGGAGGATCGCTAAACGATTCAAGGGAACAGGCTCCGTACATAATAAAAGAGTTGACAGACATTCTTTCATCAGAAGATGTCAGGTGTGTGTCACAAGTGAGGGAGGACATTTTCAGTGTCGACTATGAGCACTGTAAGTTACCATTATTTAACCTGTTTGGTAAAAGTGTGAAAGTGCGCGCCACCACCGGCTGAACAAGGTACGCGCTCCCCGCGATCTACGCCAGACACAGTTTGCTTAGCTCGCCGTGTTTATGGGGACGCACATAGATAATGACCCTGTATTATTCACATACAGATTTTCAATGAAATCGCTTCGGCCGTTTAGATTTTATTAGGGGGACACACACAGACACACACATACAGTATACATATACACACATACACACACACACACACACACACACACACACACACACACACGGACAAAAGGTGATCTCATAAGCCTATTTTTTTAATACAAATGAAAATAGGCTAAAAACAGTCTTCCTCCCCCAAACTAATCTATGAAGGTGTAGCTACTGTTACTAACATACACTTAAGCAGTAAGCCCAAATACTACAGAAGAATATGTAAACTATAAGGTGCGTTCAAAAAGTAACGAGCCGGAGACTGTAATGCGCAAACTGGTGACGACATCGGCTAATCGTGGCATGTGTAACGAGGTGTGGTTCCGACCAGAGCGTGGAAGGTCACAGCCCGTCGCTAGAGGGCACGCGTGCATATCACGTTACGATACAAAACGAGCAGCAGCATGCACCAATTGTCCAACCAAGACCAAGACTAAGACAGTGGGCCATTCGACATGCTTCCTGGTGTGGTTGAAAACTATGGGGCACCCATTGGGCACACACTTTCTGCAAGTGCAGTCGTGCCTTCATGATGGTGTGCACACTTCCGACGCTCAATCCGACCACGGCGGCTATAGCGTTCACTGTCACTCGGTGGTCCTGGAGTGCATGAACCAGCTAGACCTTGTCATCGGTAATGCAGGGGGGTGCCCCAGACCGGGCATCATCGGCTAACGACACCCGTCCTTCCCTGAAGCGCTTGTGCCACGCCTTGACCCTTGCAAGGGACATGCAGTGTTCGCCGTACACTTGTGACATTCGGCGATGAATGTCCGTTCCCCCTACTCCTTCCGCTGTCAGAAACCGAACAACACCTCTTTGCTCTTCAGTTGACGCCTCCATGTCACTGCAATGCGACTGGCAGCGTTTGACGATTGGTGTATGCTGCTGCTCGCTTTGTATCGTCACGTGACGTGTACACGTGCCCTCTAGCGACGGGCTGTGACCTTCCACGCTCTGGTCGGAACCACACCTCGTTACACATGCCACGATTAGCCGATGTCGTCACCAGTTTGCGCATTACAGCCTCCGGCTCGTTACTTTTTAAACGCACCTATATGAACTACAAGTACTCTGTTGTGATGATTGAAAGCTATAACTACAACATAAAATACTGTTTTATTACTAATGTGTTGAAAGATTTGCTGATGATACTTTTCTGAAGTTGTGGAATGTCTACAGGCTGCTCTGATGTGGTCTATGTTTTAGTATTATTATTATTGATCGTATGGCATACAGTAACATTAGATATCCCAAAACAACAGCATATTAACAATATATTTATAAATTAATGTCCAAGTTCCTCAAATAATCCACTGAATCTGGAGTCACACACACAAAATCTCAGGGGGCGCCTAGATATGCCCTCAGAGAACAATTACGTACAATACGGTATGGGGATAGTCTGTCTCTCATCACCACAATCACACGCAGGAGATGGTAATTTGTTCCATTTGAACACCGCATCAGCACAAACACCATGGCCAATCCGTATTCTGTTCAGTCTAGTCCATGTCTTTCTGGGTAGATTGAATCCAGGGTCCTTCTCAGTTACGGCTGGAGGATCACTGAGCTCTGCAGTACAAGTTGAATTCCAGTCGGTAGTCCATTGATTCATGACATCAAAGATTGCATGCACTAGTTTCTGAGCTGTATGTAATGGTGGCAACTGTTGATTAATTTATAGCCTATGATATTCCTTTACCAAAGCATGATGTCTGCGAATTCGTGGAAGAGCAATGTGGCTGAGCACAGGGAGCCATTCAGTTTTAGTGAAAATGAAAATCCACAGCCTGCTTCCAGTCGACTGACCGGGTCAGGGAATGGAATTAATGAAGCCGCCATCTAGTGGCGAGGATATGAACTGTGCCGGCTGCCGAAGCCTGTCGCACTCCCCTGGGGCAATGATTAAATGAATGACAGATGAAATGAAGTGATAGTGGAGAGTGTTGCTGGAATGAAATTGTGACAGGGAAAACCGGAGTACCCGGAGAAAAACCTGTCTGCCTCCGCTTTGTCCAGCACAAATCTCTCATGGAGTGACCGGGATTTGAGCCACAGACCCAGCGGTGAAAGGCCGGCGTGCTGTTGCCTAAGCCACGGAGGCACTCCATTCAGTTTTAGTAAATTGTTCAAATAATCTGAGTAAATTTAAGTAGCTTTCATAAAAGCATCTATCTCATGAAAAGTTTTCAATTCAAAATGCAACAGTTGAATGAGATGCCTAATTCTAAAGTCTGTTCGCCGAGTCCAGATAGTAAGTAAACAAATTTGTGCACGTGATTGCAAGGCTGCCCGCAAGGGCCTGTTGAACGTACGCCAACTTCAGTGCTGTGTATAGCCTACATGTGAAACGGCTGACTTATCGTTTACATGCTACAGCGCGGTTTATTTATTGTTCATGTATGTATTTATTTAATTAATTAAATAAATAATTAGTTATTAGATGATTGTGACAGGCAACAGTATACAGCGCAGCACAGCACTTGTCTTTTCTAGGACTACGACATGACTAATGATTTCGGAGCTTCTTGGCTACCCCTGTCCGATGACGTGAACTGGGCGTGTTTCCCTGTCCAGGCAGTCAAGTGACCACGTGCAAGTATTTACGCGCACTATCTCGACTCGGCGAACAGACTTTAGCCGTTAATGTTTCTAGGTAATGTAATGTAAATAAACATATATTTCAATGGTTAGTTGCGCCCAACAGTGATATTATTTAGGTTGCGCCTGACGGAGGGTTAAAAAGAATGCATAAGTCATAGCCTAGAATCAAACCGCACTTTCTCCAAATACATGATTATTCAGTAGAGCCCAAAACTGATTCCAGCTGAACTCAAAGTTAATTAGTGAAACTGATGAGTGACTTACGGAACACATTTGCAATACATAAAACCTGATTTTATTGACCTACCTGAATATTTAAGGAAATTTAATGTTGGAGAAAGTGCACTTTGTCTCTAGGTCATTGATTGAGTGCACTCAGGTGTCAATATAAAATGTAATTTAAGAATATATCACATTTACAAGATGAAATAAGGCATTTTAGACCCAATACATATCTATTTTACTGAAAAAATGCAGACCATTACAAAAATTAAGGTGAATAAGTTGATTTTTAAAACATTGTAATTAAGATGTACATTTTTTTACAACACCTTTCATGGACTCCTTAACGTCATAAATCTTGGTGTCCGAACTAACCTTCTTGACAGATGAGTACCTTGATACCAAATCTATGGCGACAAAAGGGAGGCTGCCATTGTCTGGCGCTAACTTGGAGTCATTCTGCACTTTTTCCGTAGGAGAAAGTGCTGTTCGTCTCCAAGCGGTGATTTTCTTACCTATTTTAACATGGATATAGTGCTGTTTGACACCAACCGACCAGTTTATTATGTTCTTTAGACAATTCCGCATTGAAACATACAATAACCTCATTTTCGATAATTTTGGAGAAAGTGCAGTTTGATTCTAGGCTAATCATTGCTTTTTTTGTGTTGAAAGGTGAGATGACTCCGACTGTATTTGGGGTTTTGAGGGGAGGACGTGTCATTCAACACGCTTTGCTGAGCTGTTTCCTTAGTTGGCTGTTGTACAATGGCTCCCTCTGTTGTTGGTGTGACAAGTGGAAGTCCAATGAAAGAGGTTTTGTATCAAATTGACAAATGGCGAAAGTTACCAGTGTCTGGCCGGTAGCTGGGGAAACACAAGGGTCCCCTTCAGTTGATCTTAAGTAATGGCTGGTGGTGATTGCTGCTTTAGGGACTCCAGAATGTCCCACACTGCTCACTGTAACATTCAACTTTTATTTACCGTTTGAACAGAAACTATTTACAGAAACTTATTGAATTTTTTCAGAGATGTTCCTTGTCGCCCTCTCCTGAATTTAGCACAGGCTTTTAGAAAATAAATAAATATTTTATTTTTCAATAATATTTTTAAAAATGCGTTATTCTATAACTCGGCAATTTTTGTAGGTTTATCCCGTGTCTTGTGTGGGGTTTCACCTAGGATCACCAAGCTGACTCATCAGCGGGTTCACGGCGTCCGGACCCCCACAGGAGTAGTGAACTGTGCAATACCTCCCTTCTTATGGAGCGCACATGTGCCTCTTTACTGCGAGAGCTAAAAGCTCAAGCAGCCTTTCACCTCCCTATAAAGGCTTCCAAAAAGATGCTATATTAGCATTATAGGGAGGTGAAAGGCTGCTTGAGCTTTTACCTCTAGCAGTTAAGAGGCGCATGTGCGCTAGACCTGTGGGGGTCCAGACGCGGACACAAAGAGCCCGCTGATGAGCCAGCTTGATGTTCCTAGGCGAAACCCCACACAAGACACGGCATAAACCTAGAAAATTTGCTGAGTTTTAATTCACGGGCAGTGAAAGCCAATATACCATGTTTTTGCGAAATTCGAAATGCATATTTTTGAACATTGCCATCTGTCAATATTAAACCACAAATTATGTGCGACACATTTCCATGACGTAGGAAATGAGTATGTGTGTACTCTGTGTGGTGAAGGATGTGAACGCCATCACATCACCCGATGCAAAAATAGGACAAAATCAGTTTTAGAGTATAGCAAAGATCTATGGACTAACCAACATGAATATTGTATTTTGGCCATGCGGCTGCAATTAAATTTTATTAAATACTAGCTGAAGTACCCGTGCTTCGCTACGCGTCATAAATAAATTAAAATATGAAGGTGACACTTAAAACAGGGGATAGGCGAGGTGCTGCGCAGAGGGAGATTAAGGATGGAACATTTTGTCCAACTACACCGCTCGGCGTTGACCGTGTTTTATAGCACAAATTTAGGTTTTACTCGCTAACGGTTGGAGATACCTTTCGGATAGAAAATGTAATTTTTAACCTCGTATATACCATCAAAAGTTTGCTATTTGTTAGCGTTCTCTTTGTATTTGAAATGGAAATATGAAAGTTTTAAACCAAATTGTGTAGTGAAGTCACTAAAATGGTCGCCATCTTTAAATAGTACAAAGTATTGAAATCAAAAGTAACCTATATGTTAACCAGGTAAATCAGCTACTTCCATGTAAAATTCATGTAAATCGGACCAGTGGTACTTGCGTGATTGAGTAATACATAGACGCACATCATCTCATTTTTAGCCTCGCTTCGCTCGCGTCATAGTCGTGTCATATTGTTATTCAATGAAATGCAGGTTTAACCCCATTAACACCCCTTTAGAACCTGAATATCCAAAAATCCCTCCTTGGTAGACGTTTTCGACACACAACAAACATATCCCCAAAATATCATTCTTCTAACTTTAATCGTTTGGGTTGGTCGTTGAGAGTGAACAACCAAAAATCCTTCATTAGGGGACGTTTTTCTTCCAGAATTTCACCCCTCCCCATAGGCCCCTTAAATTGAATTTATGAAAAAACGGTCGAACACATATTTATTTTATTTATTTATTAATACATTTATTTATTTATTTATTTATTTATTTATTTATTTATTTATTTATTTATTTATTTATTTATTTATTTATTTATTTATTTATTTATTTATTTATTTATTTATTTATTTATTTATTTATTTATTTATTTTTAAGCTGATTGATTTCCTCCGAGTTTCAAACTCCTCGCTTATGTCGTTTAAGAGATACACGGTCCGTTAGGAATCTTTCAACCCCCACTTTTCATCCCTTTCACCTCATAATATACACTACATCGAAAAACCATTAGACATGTGTCAGCTTATTTTTAATGATTAGTATATATGCCAAGTATCACATCCCCAAATGAAACCACTCGTGAGATATGGTTATTCAATGAAATTCACGTTTACCCCCCTTAACACCTATTTAGAACCTGAATATTCTAAACTCTTTCCTTAGTGGACGTTTTCGACATACAACGAACATATCCCCAAAATGTCATGTTTCTAACTTTAATAATTTTGGCTGGGCTATGATGAGTGAGTGAGTCAGTCAGGACATTTCCTTTCATTTATTTTTGATAATTTCACCCCTCCCCATGAACCCCTTAAATTGGATTTATGAAACAAACGGTCGAACACCTATTTATTATTTAAAGCTGTTTTCCCCCTGAGTTTGATGAGTGAGTAAGTGAGTCAATCAGTTAGGACACTTTCTTTCCTGTTTTTTTCCCCCAGAATTTCACCTCTCACCAAGGGCCCCTTAAATTGGATTTATGAAAAAAAAACAGTCGAACACCTATTTACTTGTATTTTAAGCTGTTCTTTTCCCGCCGAATTTCAAACTTCTCGCCTATGTCCTTTAAGAGATACACGCTCCGTCAAGAATCCCTCAACCCCCAATTTTCACCCCTATCACCTCATAATATACACCACATCGATAAACCCTTAGACATATGTCTGATTATTTATAATGATTAGTTTATATACCGAATATCACATCCCCTAAGAAACAACTCATGATATATCGTTATTCAATGAAATGCACGTTTACCCCCTTAACATCTCTTTAAAACCCGAATAAACAAAAATCATTCCTTAGTTGACGTTTTCGACATACACCGAACATATTCCCAAAATTTCATTTTTCCAACTTTAATAGTTTTCGCTGGGCGTGATGAGTGAGTGAGTCAGACAGGACATTTTCTTTCAATTATTTTTACCAGAATTTCACCCCTCCCCATGGGCCCCTTAAATTGGATTGATGAAAAATCGCTTGAACACCTATTAACTTATTTTTAAAGCTGTCTTTTTCCCCTGAGTTTGGTGAGTGAGTTAGTCAGTTAGGACACTTTCTCTCCTTTTTTCCCCCAGAATTTCACCCCACTCCATTGGCCCCTTAAATTAATTTATGAAAAAAACGGTCGAACAACGATTTACTTATCTCTTTAGCTGATGATTTTTCGCTGCGCTTCAAATTTCTCGCCTATGTCGTTTAAGAGATAGGCCTACACGCTCCGTTAGGAATCCTTCAACCCCCACTTTTCACCCCTTTCACCTCATAATAATACACCACATCGAAAGATCCTTAGACACATGTCTGCGTATTTTTAATGATTAGTTTATATGCCGAGTATCACATCCACAAATGAAACGACTCGTGAGATATTGTTATTCAATGAAATTCAGGTTTAACCCCCTTAAGACCCCTTTAGAGCCTGAATATCCAAAAATCCTCCCTTAGTGTACGGTTTTGACATACAACGAACATATCCCCAAAATGCCATGTTTCCAACTTCAATATTTTTGGCTGGGCGATGATGAGTGAGTGAATGAGTCAGGACATTTTCTTTCATTTTTTTTTCCTTCAGAATTTCACCCCTCCCGATGAACCCCTTCAATTTGATTGATAAAAAAAACTGTCGAACAGCTATTTACTTACTTTAAAGCAGTTTTTCCCCCAGAGTTTGATGAGTGAGTCAGTCAGTCAATCAGTTAGGACATTTTCTTTCCTGTCCCCCCCCCCCCCCACACAGAATTTCACCCCTCCCCATGGGCCTCTTAAATTGGATTTATATAAAAAAAACGGTCAAACACATATTTACTTATTTTTATGCTGATTTTTTTCCGCTGAGTTTCAAACTCCTCGCCTATGTCGTTTAAGACATACACGCTCCGTTAGGAATCTTTCAATCCCTACTTTTCACCCCTTTCACCTCATAATATACTCCACATCGAAAAACCCTCAGACACGTGTCTTACTTTTTAATGATGAGTTTATATGCCGTGTATCACATCCCCCAATGAAACCAATCGGGAGATATTGTTATTCAATGAAATGCAGGTTTAACCCCATTAAGACCCCTTTAGAACCTGAATATCCGAAAATCCTCCCTTAGTAGACTGTTTTGAAATACAATGAACATATCCCCAAACTGTCATGTTTCTAACTTCAATCATTTTGGCTGGGCGATGATGAGTGAGTGAGTGAGTGAGTGAGTCAGGACATTTTCTTTCAATTTTCTTTTTTCAGAATTTCACCCCTCCCCATGAACCCCTTAAATTTGATTTATGAAAAAAAAACTGTCGAACAGCTATTTACTTACTTTAAAGCAGTTTTTCCCCCTGAGTTTGATGAGTGAGTGAGTCAGTCAATCAGTTAGGACACTTTCTTTCCTGTTTCTCCCCCCCCCCCTCCAGAATTTCACCCCACCCCATGGGCCCCTTAAATTGGATTTATGATGAAACGGTCAAACACATATTTACTTATTTTTATGCTGATTTTTTCCCGCTGAGTTTCAAACTCCTCGCTTATGTCGTTTAAGAGATACACGCTCCGTTAGGAATCTTTCAATCCCCACTTTTCACCCCTTTCATCTCATAATATACACCACATCGAAAAACCCTCCGACTCGTGTCTTCTTATTTTTAATGATGAGTTTATGTGCCGAGTATCACATCCCCCAATGAAACCAATCGGGAGATATTGCTGTTCAATGAAATGCAGGTCTACCCCCTTAACACCCCTTTAGAACCAGAATATCAAAAAATCCTCTCTTCGTGGGCATTTGCGGCCCTTGGGGAAGCTGCATACCAAATTTCATTCCAATCCGTTTGATGGTTTCTGAGATTTCGTGATGAATGAATGAGTGAGTGAGTGGTATTTGACAAATATATAGTAGAAGATAGTGTCAAGTCTTTGTTATGCTAAACTCGGTTGACAGTGCTGTGTGAGCAGTTGAGTAACTAACGTGATTTCAAGTAAAGATGCTCATTTTCTATACCGGTAGTGCAGAGCGCAAATGGCATCCAGTCGGCCGTGTCTCGACTTGAGCTATGTTGCCATGGAAACTATCTGCCTTGCCATTCCTTCATGAGTATATTTTATGATTTGATTAGCATGTGCTGGAGTGCAAAAGGGTCGAAATCAGAAGAATGAGAAAGACTACCGTAAATTCATGTAGCCAGCGGTTCCTTCTGGGTCCTAAACTATGTGTATGGAAAATTTGGTTGAGATTGGTGGAACGGTGTAGATTTGTATACGGAACAGATCCACATACCCACATATCCACATACCCACATACAGACTTTCACTTTTATATATTAGATATAAAAGGCTGGCTGCGTGGCTCAGCGGTAACGTTCTCGCCTGTTGTGCTCAAAGTTGCAGGATCGAATCCTGGCACAGTCAGCTGGCTGGCAAATTTACTGACACGGTTCCCTCGCATTTCCGCACCTTCAAATGCCAAATAATTGCGCTAGGATTTGGTCCTGCAAGCTTGGGTACATAAGACGAGAACGTTACCGCTGAGCCACTTAGCCAGTCTGAGGGTGAGACCAAGCGAGATTTAGTCTAAAGATGGCTACACACGTAACTGCAAGCATGACAAGCATGAATGGTCAATATTTTTGTACAGGAATGCAAAATTTCCCTACGACACCACGCGGTACAAGTATGCTTGAACAAGTGCCACTTGACGCTTGCACTATGACGAGCTTGGAAGACGATGCACTTGTTTTGGCTTTGCCTTGTCCACAAGAGGAAAACACGAAAGAAGAAGCGTGATATGTGGTGCAAGGAGTGGCTATTGAAGAGAAATATATATTCCCACGTTAATTTGCTGAGTGAATTGAAGATATATCCACGTGATTGATTGAATGGATGAACCTTTTGTCACTCGTAACATCTTTAATTAAAAAGAACAATACGATCACGGGCGGATATTTGTACATTCCATGTCTGCTGGAAGCCAAGGCTTTCCTAGCACGAGGCACAGTGTTGCCAACTCTACACCGTAGCCACTGAGTGCAAGCAGCGAGACTGGACTGAGCACAGAACTGTGTGCAACTGTGCAACACTGGATACTTAACACCTGCGTGACACGTGAGCTGGCTGCTAGGGTGGGACATTGGAGATCACGTGGAGTGATAGAGGAAGCATGGTATTTGTTAAGAACCGTCAGCTATTATTCAGCAGCGACCAATGATTATTGACGGTTGACCTTCTTCAGATCACTAGACATGGTCCAAATGATGTCACCATTTGTAGAGCTCACTCACCACTGACGTTTTCCTGCAGAAGCTGCCACATCCTTGGTACACACGCTCCATTTCGCTTGGGCAAACGCGGCTTGCACAAGCTTGCATGATTTCAATTCAATCCATCTTCAAGCTGCTTGTACAATTAAAATGCTTGCGCAAAATTATCCTACAGACGCTAAAGCCTGCTTGCACAAGATTGATCATGCATGCTTGTCAAGCTTGCAGTTACGTGTATAGCCACCTTGAGTGTCCTTATCGGGGATACCAACATAACCATTACAGAATAAACCACTGATATTTTGAGGAAACCAAACTTCCTGTTGATGGGGTGTAGGAAGCAACTAAGATGAAGTTGGTGAAATGTTACCACGAAGTGTATAAACACAAGCAAACGAACAGCTCTCAAAGCGATACACCCAGGGGCTACAAGGCTTTAATGTAACTCAGACGAAACTTTTCTTCATCTAACTGGGAAATATAATATTACTTGAGATCATACAAACGAATATAGTTTTAATTTGTTTTCTTTCATAGCAAACTTAAAGGAAACAATCCTCCCAATTTAGAATAGCAATTCTCTGTGTAATTGCTACAAACTTGAAGAAGTTCGTGCAATAAAGGGACTGGAAGAAGAATGCTGTGAACAAGTTAGGCTGTAATTTGCAACTCACAAAAACTGGTGAAGTGATTCAAAGGATCTCACAACTAATGGGACGTATCCCATAAGAAGGCAAGTCTTTATAATATTAATGATTATTTAGTCGTAATTTGATTTAAGCTTTGAATATTTAAGTGATGTCGCCTCCGTAGCGTAGCGGTCAGCATGGTTGACTGCCGCCCCGGAGGTCCTGGGTTCAATTCCCGGCTCTGCCACGAAATTTGAAAACTGGCATGACTGGAACGGGATCTACTCAGCCTCGGGTGGTCCAAATGAGTGGAGGGGGTTCGATTCCCACCTCAGCCATCCTCGAAATGGTTTTCCGTGGTTTCCGACTTTGTCTTCGGGCAAATATCGGGCTGGTTCCTACTGTAAGGCCACGGCCGCCTTCTTCCCTCTTCCTTGCCTATCCATCCTAACCTTCCCATCCTTTCCCTCATGAGGCCCCTGTTCTCTTTGTAGGTGAGGCCGTCTGGGCGAGGTGCTGATCACACCTCACCAGTTGTATCCACTCCGACCAGATGTTCCCAGCTCTAGGACACTGCCTGACAAAGGTGGTAGTGGTAAGTTTCCTCGCTGAGTCCATGGGAGCCACCACCCTGGAGGGTAAACTCGATTTAAATATATATATATATATATTTATTTAAGAGACAGTCATTGTGTTTTGGTCAAGATGGTGGCGATATAAAACCTGACACTGAGGTACCTTTTCTTAGTGCTACCTCTGTACCAAATTTGGTTCAATTCGTTTCGTCTTGTTTGAATTGATAGGGTGGATGGACATACACACAGACAGACGGACGAACTTTTGGCCCGTTTAGATCTCATCAGTCTACTTTCAGTTTTTGCAAAGATCGAAAGTAGGCTAATATGTTATATGGATCTAGCGGACCCGTGCGAGAACTCTCGCATATTCTCAAGGGCTGTGAGCGCCCCATGTGTACAGACTACCCGCACGTCTCTAGTGCTATGGGGGCTGTACGCGCGACAGTTCTGCCAGGGGCTATCATCTTGTTTATTTGTTTAATAGCACTTACTAAACAATTACATAATTTCCATTATTTTTTCAAGAAATGCAAGATTTTTTCTGTTCTATTGAGACGATTTGGAAGATTTTGGTACAAACCACACCTTCTAACTCCCTCTGGTTTAGAAGCTTGAGTTTTGTGAAACATACACTTGACCGTATTATATAATAGATACTCACCTACCATTTAGATTATTTCATTATCATGAGAATGTTTATCAGTCTTAAGTATTGAGTAAGACTTGAAAATACGACTGCAATTGAAATTCGAACGGGAATCTCCTTCTGTTGTGGAACGTGCGCTAAGCCGCTTACACTAAAACTGCAATCCATCGTCAAGTTTTAGAGGGCAAGCCTCTGTTACGGCATCTTCTACAAAACCCTAGTGAGGTTCAGACTTTGGCACATAGGTGGCTCTGTGTGTTGTCTGGGAGATCAAGAGATCTCTACGTCATTCCAGAAGTACTTAGCTTGTACTTTTTTACAAAACACGACCTAATAGCTAAACGGTTTCATCTCGACTTAGTATAAAACAAAGTCCCTGATTCATGGATGTCACGGGTAACCTCGAGAACCATGGATGGATTTTGATACGGTTTCCACCATTCTGTAAAGGATATCTCCAGGAAGGTTTCTGTCGAAAATTATTTATTTATGATCAAATGAAGCCAAGCAGTAACGATTTCAGTGAAAACCTGGCGTCCGTGCTAACAGAATTATGTTGGAATAATCAACAAGTAGTTCCGTGAAGAACTATGCAGCCTATTTTCATATATCCTGCTCATGTTAATTGCCACTATCAACATACAAAATTTCAGTTCAATTGCTGTAACAGATTCGTAGATATTGAGAGCCGTCTAAATATTTCAGATGGTCGCCAGGTTGGATTTTTATTTTTGTACTATTACATTAAGATTATTGTGTACGTGTGGTATTCAAACTTCAATCGCATGATTAGAACACAAGAAGTAAAAAAAACAGATTTTAAAATTACGCACAGCAGCCATCTTGTGATTATGCTAACAATTGAAATAAATTAGATGCCAGTGGATCAACATTTGTATAAGCATTTAACGTGCAACGTTTCACGGCACTCGGATAGTTAATTCGCGAGAAATGTCCATTTAAATATTTATATTTCGCGTCGCCGCCATGTTGGATTTGTGCTCCCAAGGTTACTGAAAGTCCTATAGGTGAAACTATGTTCATAGTCTCTATGAACATTTAAAAAATCAGTTTGCTTGCTGTAAAAGATTCATAGATATTGAGAACCGTCTAAATATATTGGAAGCTCGCCATTTAGGATTGTTATATGTATAGGTCATAGAGTTATGTACCATTCAAGGACAATTATTGCCTAGGTTCATTATTCAAACTTTCACTTCGATCGCATGATTACGACACAAGAAATAACAACTTAATTTTAAAATTTCGCACAGCCGCCATCTTGAGGTTATGTAAACAATTGAATTAAATTAGGTGGCAGTGCATTACAATCTGCAAAATCATTTACTGTACCACATTTCACTGCGCTCAGAGAGTTAAATCACGAGAAAAGTCTATTAAAATTATTCAAATTCGCTTGGCCGCCATGTTCGTTTTGTACTTTACAGGTTTATGAAATATACATAGGTAAACTTGTTTCAGTACCTTTTGACACCGTACAAAATTGCAGGGTGATATCTGTAATAGTTTCGGAGATATAGAATGTCAGTGAAATATTTCGCACAGCCGCCATTTTGAGGTAATGTAAACAATTGAACTAAATTATAATACAGTGCATTACAATGTGTATAAACATTTTCTGTACCAAGTTTCATTACATTTGGATAGTTAAATTGCGAGAAAAGTCTATTTAAAAGTCTCAACTTCGCTTGACCGCCATGTTGGTTTTTTATTCACCAGATTTTTGAAAATCTCATAGGTGAACTTTCAGTAGTGCCCTTTATCATCGTACACAATTTCAGGGCGATATCGGTAATAGTTTCGGAGATATTGATTGCTAGTGAAATATTTCGCACAGCCGCCATGTTGGATTGGTGAGACGTAACAAAATTTGAAGGGAACGGTCGAGGTCGCCGGGAATAGTGCTATGAACTTACCGAGTTTCATTGAAATCGCTCCAGCCGTTTAGATTTTATTAGGGGGGGACGCACACACACCTCACACACACACACACACACGGACAAAAGGTGATCTCATAAGCCTATTTTTTCAAAATTGAAAATAGGCTAAAAATCGAATAACACGGCCATGGAGGCGGAAAGTTACTGGAAGTCAGATAGGTAACGATGGACATCGGCAACAGCCAGAACTAAAGTCGTTATGAAACCGACGTTGAGCTACTATTCTCAAAAAACCTCACTGAAAATAAACAAAAATATAAAGCAATGGCCATAGCAGGGTATTTTAATTGAACGCCCATTGGCTCCCAGCAAGTTCAATTTCAAGTTGTTCCAACTTTGACCACCAGATGCTACTGTGACTTAGCGGCGAACCAAATAACCTACAAATTTGGCTACACACTACCAATTGTAGTGGTAGGTTCTTTTGCATGTCATGAATCTATGACTTGGGTCCGCCAGATTTACTTTCCCTCCTATGGAAGGTATACTATAGGATTTTAATCATGTTAATAATGCAGCCAATGGCCATCTAGCCTACTTTTCTTTTCAGGGCAGGTCACGAAAGGGATTTGGAAGGAAATTGGCCATGGACCTATTGAAAGGAACCGTCCCGGCATTTGCCTCGTGGTGAAAATGGGAAACCACGAAAACCATTTTCAGGACGGCCGAGGTGGGATTCGAACCCACGCTCTCCCGGTGCCAGCGAGGCACGAGGAAGTGAGTTAGCGCTCTCGGCCACCGCGGTCGGTTCCTAGAGGATTTAAACGGTCTTATAAATCCGACGACTTCGGCCGGGTTTGAACCCACGATCTTGGGCATAGCAGTTCAGCACGACACCGACTACGCCACCGAAGCCGATGACCTAAACGAAAAAATACCAACCCAACAAATACAACACTTAGCTTAAAACCATCTATTGTATTTAACCAAGTGAAATTTAGCCTAAGTTAAGTAGGATAAAAATGAAAGTCACTTTATTAATAAATCAACTTCCCGGAAATAGAGTGGAAGGAGCCTCGCTAAGTGGCACCAGACTCACAACCCGATTGCCTGTCCTCACGAGGCTGAGTGCACCCCGTTTCAGCCCTTGGTCAGTTACTTAAATCCCTAACAGAGCTGGGAATCGAACCCTAGACATCCAGGTGAGGTGCAGGTGCGCTACCTGAATACTACAGGGCCGGCAGTTGCCATCAATACTTTCTGAGAAATCCAATTTAAAGTTCAAATTTCAAGTGTGGTTTTCATCAGGTAGTAGCACTGACATCAGTTTCAAATATGGCCTTGAGATGCTCCGGTATTACCCTTTCACGAATTGATTTCCGGCGGTCGCGATGGGAACTATTCTTTGTTTACCTCTGGCAGTCTGCTTGGTTGACAGGTACAGTTGCGTGAGTAGGATATGACTCAGCTCCAGTAGTCTCAGTCATGTTTTAACTGTCCGTGGTGACATGAGCTCCTGTGACTCTTATTTGACGCAATGCTGCTTGACTTATGTGCAGACTGCACTCTGTCATCGCTGTGTCCTCCGCTTCGAACCGCGGGGCTCATGCTACAATAAACAACGAACGCTGGCGCAGCCAGGCTCAGCGGCAATCAAATCTTGAGTGGGTAATATAGGCTAGAGATCATTGATAGCTGCAACCGTTTAGGAGTTGATAAGGGGATGCACACACATACAGAAGGACAGACAGACACACACGCATTTGCCCGGATTGATCTCATAAGTCTACTTTCTCATCATTTTTTACAAAATGTGAAAAGTAGGCTAACTATATGTAATCCAAAAAGCTCGTTGGTAAGGACTCAATGTGTTGATTGTTGTTGGGGCGTGGTGGCGCAGCGGTCAAGCTGTCGGCCTCTCACTACGGCGAACCGGGTTCGATTCCCGGTCAATGCATGTAAGATTTTCAAAGTGAAATGAAGTGTCCTGTGGTTCAGATTCCACGTAAAGAGGAGGTCCCGTGGCTCATGATCTCGGGATTAACGGTCACGTAAAACTACAATCTTCCTTCCTTGTTGATTGTTGACCATTCTGTCGTAATTTGTAAGGAACGATGAGTTTCAAGAATCTGAAACGGGGGGATAGAAACTGTGCACCATACTCGGGATCTGTGCCAGCGTTTGACACACAGTACTGAATTACCGCATCGCATGGATGAAAAGCGAAATAACCTCTGCAAACACCAGTGCTATGGTAGACACAGTAACCACAGCTTTTGGCTTTGGAAACCACATCCAATATCAATCGATTCGTGTGTTTAATGGAATTGCTTGTACGTGGATTAAATTTAACCAGGAACTCGGAGCGGTTGATGGAAAGTAACTATATGACCCATACAAAGTATTGACCTTTAACGTCCGTTATCACACGGATGACAAATTGCCTGGCCGAAATCGATCTGGCTTTTGTCAATATCTTTTTGTAGAGTTATGAGCACCTGCCAGACACCGCGTGATAATTTCGCTGAGAGGTGAAAGACAGTGAGTGATCTACCACCATCCCTAGGGGCTCATAACTAGTGGAATGAGTTTAAGCGACCACTGGTTCCCAGCTAAGTCTGGCATTTATTCCGCTTTCTAAAGCTGGGCTCCTGTCTTTTATACAGTGTCATTCTTTTGCTGGAGCAGGGCCGGCGGCCGACTTCCGGGCACGCGCGCCTTCCGCCAGCCAACCGAGCTCGGGCAGCAGGGTTGCGCGAGGCGGAGGCGAGCTAAGCAGGGTCATGTAAGTCATTAAGTCACTAAACTTTCATCAGCGGGGGTGTGTAATGTCAGCGCATGGATAAGAAGGTAACATAAACAACAGCTGCAAGAAGCACAGATGTTTTTCTTATTTCTTGGGAATCTGGATGACCTCACGTCACCAGTTAAAGGTTAGAACTTATTTTTCACAGAATATACTAAAAATAATCTCCTTCAGCTGACAGACAGTAACATTGGAAGTTACAACGTTATATTATGTAGCTACTCCTGCCCCCCCCCCCCCCCTCTCCCTTGCTTGTTTACTGTAATTAATCGAAACACAGACCTAAGCCCGTTTTTGTTTCAATTGTGGGTTAATTTAAAATACAAAGCTTGCAGATCAAGTAGCTGGAGAACAATATACGGCAGCAGATATCCCTCACAACAGAAGGGAATTACAACGTGTAAACGCTAATTTATTTACACGGTACAACGCCTGTCTGTCAGCTGAAGGAGAACACTCTCAGCATCTCCTGAGGATAGGTAAGTTCTTTAGTCATGATTTGCTGGAGAATTTACCATTAATTAATGTAATTTGTTACGGTTTCCACCTGCCCGCAATCCTCGGTGCGAGCTCGTTTGGCTGGCGGAAGGCGCATGCGTCCGGCAGCCAGCCACCGGCCCCGCCCCATCAAAAGAATCACCCTGTATTTCCTGTCTACATACCATGTTCTACTCATCCTCTTCCTAACCCCGATGATGTTGGGACATCTGAGGCCTAGAGAATCTTTCATGTTTCCACCTAGCAATTGCCCTCGTCTTTCCTTTTCTGGTACCCTTATTTAGCCAAGGTTCAGAACTTCTTTCGTCTTATCTTTTTAGCATGTATGATGCACCTTGGATATATGTCTTAGGGCTAGGGGTGGACAAAACCCCGACACGGATATCTGGAGGTTACCATGGCAATAAGTGTTCGCCATCTATGCCCATTCATTCTAGTTCAGTAGAGACAAGTTTATCTTTGTTTTGTTGGGCTAAGTTGGCGAGAGAGTTACGCCTACCAGAACGAAAAAGCAAATTCTCAGGTTTGGTAACTTTTCTGGTGGCATTACAAGTGTTTAAGAATAGTCTTGCTATAAGAACATCTTAGTTATTATTATTATTATTATTATTATTATTATTGAAAGTTGGTACGCTTATCGGTCGCGATATATACTGTAGTAGTACGAACTCATAGTGTTGGACTGAAAGTTTCTAAAGTTACTAAAAATTGTTCAAAATTTCGATAATTGTTTTTCTTCTAGCGTCTTCGAGTACCATTTAAAATGTTAAAAATCAGTGTTACCAACATAAGATTTTATTGAAAATAAGTCCCTAAAAAGTTACTAAATTCGAATTTCTTCGAAAGTATTATATGAACCATTACTACGAATTACATCAAATGTTGACTCATAATAATAATAACAATGAAAAATGAAAATCCACAGCCTGCTTCCAGTCTCCGACCGGGTAAGGAATGGAATGAATGAAGCCCCCATCTAGCGGCGAGGATATGAACTGTGCCGGCTGCCGAGGCCTGACGCACTCCCCTGGGGCAATGATTAAATGAATGACAGATTAAATGAAATGGCAGTGGAGAGTGTTGCTGGAATTAAATTTTGACAGGGAAAACCGGAGTACCGGGAGAAAAACCTGTCTGCCTCCGTTTTGTCCAGCACAGATCTCACATGGAGTGACCGGGATTTGAACCACGGACCCAGCGGTGAGAGACCGGCGTGCTGCCGCCTAAGCCATGGAGGCTTCAATAATAATAATAATAATAATAATAATAATAATAATAATATATTTACGCTATTTGGAATAATAAGTGAACCCCAACTGTTATGGAAGAGATGTTTAGGAAATTACGAACATTGTTGACCGCACATCGCGTAGGGCCTACACCGATTCTAATAATAGCTTATTGTTAGATGTTCTCATTCCTGTGCGTAACATTGCTCTTTTAAAAAAGATGTTCATTTTGAAATTTATGGTGTTTGAATCCATTTTCAGTGTTGCCTTAGTAAACGAAGTTTAATGTGTTTCCGTCGGTCAACACGATTTGTCAATGGTCATCAAATATCGTTTCCTATTGATAGACGTATTCCATGCATCTCAGCGTAGCGAAGGGACTTATATTTTCTGATATATATAACTTATCTATTATCTCCTGCCAACTGTGTGAGACCCTACACAGTATGATGCAGGGATTTCGTAGGCCCACCATGTATGGTGCACCTTTTATTACCTCAAGGGCTCATGGCTGGTAAACTCAGGAATTGGCAAACTGGAGAGAATTTTGAGCTTTTTCTGTTTGGTTTTCATTGATTTAGGGACAGACTCTTTCCTCTTTCCCTTCCCTATGAGCCTTTTTTTTTATTACATGAGAGTTCCCCACACTGACACTTCCACACACTGCCCAAAATACTGACACTTCCACACAGCTCTTGGACGCGACTACCTGTTTAATGACTCAGAAATAATCTCAACTGACAGTTCCACACACATCTCTCCCCCCCCCAAGGCTATAGGCTTCAGCGATCATCGTTACAGCCGCACCAGTGACAATGCACCTTAACATAATACTCCTTTGGAGTGAAGAAAAGCGCTCGGTCTATGTACTTCATTACTAACACGGTCTCGAAAATATCATTGTGATGTAGTGAAATTTCCATCAAAATAAAATAAATGCAGAGTCTGATTTCCATCACACTTTATCCAGGCTGTGGACTGGCAAAATAATAACAAAACCGATCATTTTGGTGTGTTTAAAGTCAGCTTTCTAGGCTTCGTCAGTTGTTTTGTATTATTTTTTTTGTTCAACAATAATATTAACCTACTCCATTTTCTGTGAATAGGCAACTGCCTTCAGAAAACTTTTTTTTTTGTGTCATTTTCGAACTCTTTCTGAATGTTCTCAATCCGTCCGTCCAGTTTGACATATTTTCGTCTTCTTTTTTTTCCTTCCATGTTGAGCTCGGACTTTACAAATGCGCAATTTGTCTTCACAGCTTCCGTCTTCAACACTTTGACAACCTCTTTTAATTTGGGGTGAGGTCTCCGGACAAGATTGCTGAGTCAGTTGTTCCAGCCCTCAACAGCATTCGTTGTCCTTTGTCGTGCTTGGTGGCAGTTCCACATCTCGATTGTAATGTCTTGGTTATCTAGCCAGTTGTCAACGAAGTAGTCAAATAACTGGCTAAGTTTGGGACTTTCTGGGGCTTGAGAGTGTATTTCCACCCATCCATCGAGCACATCTTCAGGCTTTAAAAACGCAAGTGCTGCGCACATACGGACATGAAGGCTTATTTCGTTATTCTCTCGGTACTCCGACAATCCGAGATCCTGTACTTTTCTCCATAAGCATTTTGTCATGTGAAAATGACAGCCATGTTTTGTGTTTGTTGTTGTTGGAAACAGGTCTTTCAGAAAAGAAATTACAGCAGCTTCAAAATCCACATTTGTCTTCAACTTGATCATTTTCATAGTAGCCTTGGTGGTGGGGTGAAGATGTGTGTGGAAATGTCAGATGAGATTATTTCTGAGTCATTCAACTGGTAACTACGTCCAAGGGCTGTGGGGAAGGTTCAGTATTTTTTTCAGAGTGTGGAAGTGTAAGTGTGGGGAACTGTCCGGTCACCTTTTTTTTTAGCTCTACTTCCTTCTAAGTACTGTACCGGGGAGAGACGCTGCCCCCCCCCCCGCCCCCCCCGCCCCCCCTGCCCCCCTCCCCCAGACCTTATTGTCGAGAGGCACACAGGGCCAACACCGGCCATTATGATCTGAGGAGCAATTGGCTTTAATGTGATATCATATGATGATGATGATGATGATGATGATTGAGTTTTAAAGGGCGAAACAACGAGGTCATCTGCCTCTCATAACAAAGTTCAAAATACAAATTTAAATTAATTAAAAGTTTTTAAGTGGACTAGTGCTGTCAAGAGCAACATGGCTAGTCGCCACTATATTGATACGGTACTCAATCCAATGATTGTTCCTATGATGGCGAACATTGCCAATGGGACGTTTCAGTAGAATAATGCCCACGTTCACATTGCACGCATCTCCAGGGGGGCTCTCCATAAAAACACAGGCTCATAATGGCCTACCAGTTCCCCGGACCTTAACTTTATTGAGCATCTTTGGAACATGATGGCCAACTTGCCTCAGCCATCCACAACCCTGGACCAATTGTCCCGTACAGTGCAGCAAGTGAGAATTCAACAATGCATTGCAGCTCATGATGGACACACCTTGCAATGATTCTTATCCACAATAAAATTGAGGTCTAAGGGACCTAAAAGTATCACATCCAAACCGTCGTCCAACATGTTCACTTGTAGCAGTGCAGCAAGCATGGACCATAATTCCTCAGAAAGTGATCCAGAGCCTTATTGACTCACCCCCAGGAACTCACAACTTGTGAGACGTGGGTTGGCGACCACGAGACCCCAGCTGAGTCCGGCATTGCTTACACTTGCGCTGGGCTATTCTTGGCTATCTTTCCTCTCGACCTCCCGTGGTCAACTCTTGTTCTTTTCCGACCCCGCCGGTACTAGAGAATCCGATGCCTAGGGAGTCTTTCACTTCCCCGCCTAAATTGGCCCTTGTCACATCTTTCCTGATCCCTCATTCTTCGCGAGGTCAGACTTCTTGTTTTCTTTTCATTGTATCCCCTGCCTTCTGCTCAAGGCCCTAATGGACGCAGGGTGTGTGTAGCCCCACCACGTATGTTGCACCTTGGATTGTGCTACACCCTCAAGGCCTCACGGCTGGTGAGTTCGGGAGTTGGTAACCCCGAGGGCTTCCTGAGCTGCGTCCGGTTTTTTTTCCTTCTTCCATTGCCTTTGGGGTGGTCTCTCTCCTCTTTACCTTTTCTATCTGCCTTTCCTAGCTCTCCGTTCTTCCAACTCCCTTAATTCTCATTCTTCGAGGGTTGGGGGCATTTCCTTTCCTCCTGTCTTTTGTTTCCCTTATTCTTTTTTTTCTCTTCTAGTATGTAAGTATGCAGTTAGTATTAGGTTTAGTTTCATTTCATACATTTTTAGTATCACAGGCCTCCGTGGCTTAGGCGGCAGCACGCCAGCCTGTCACCGCTGGGTCCGTGGTTCAAATCCCGGTCACTCCATGTGAGATTTGTGCTGGACAAAGTGGAGGCAGACAGGTTTTTCTCCGGGTTCTCCGGTTTTCCCTGTCAAACTTTCATTCCGGCAACGCTCTCCACTATCATTTCATTTCATCTGTCATTTATTTAATCATTGCCCCTGAGGAGTGCGATAGGCTTCGCCAGCCGGCACAGTTCATATCCTCGTCGCTAGATTGAGGGGCTTCATTAATTCCATTCCCTGACCCAGTCGGACGACTGGAAGCAGGCTGTGGATTTTCAACATTTTTACTATCACCCAAACCATCAGGAATCGATAATCCAGATGTTCAGCCACTTAAAACAACAATTATCATCATCATCCATATCGACTCCGTGCCTCGAAGAATTCAACACTGTATTGCAACTCGTGGTGGACATATTCTGTATTTTCATTTATCAACATTTGAGGTCAGAAGGACCTCAAAGAAATCACTGAATCACATCCAAGCAATCAACCTGCATATTCAATTGCAACATTACAGCATCACTCCTCCATTGTATAGCAATTTCTATTTTCACGAGTCTACTTTGGATTCATATTGCATTTCTTTCTCTTAATGTAGTTATTTGGACCCATCATTCTCCTTCTCACCAAACCCTCAAGTCTAAACTTCGTCGTCAATATTCAGACAAAAATAAATAAAAAATGCGGAGGCTAAGTGAAGGTCATTAAGGATTCCCAGTTATCACTGGCAACTTCCTGAGTTTAAAGGTCGTGGTTTTGGAATTCTAACACCTCCATTGTGGGCCTGAAATATTGCGCTCACGAGGTTTGCCGATAGTAAAATTATTCAATAGACGTGATTATTTTTGACAGTAATAAATATCAACACTGTTCATAGAAGCGATAAGTACTGTAGCCAGTTCGGAGGAAAACAAATAATGTCCCGCTCTTATGGTTCATGACAAGCATAATTAATTCCAGCCTTTACACTGATAACGTCGCGTCGGTGGAATTCAGTAAACAACATCGTAAATTATTTACAAAGGCAATTTCAACAGATTTAAGAATTTACTGGTTCCAGGAATTCTTGCAGAAGATGATACTTCTAATACGGCTCGAACGATTTCCTCCATTAGTTCTTGTGGCTGGAGGGTAGCCGAGCGCGTAAAATTGCTCATCATGACCACGACGGGGAGCTGCGGCAAGTCCGGAGATTGGAGGTTCGAATCCCGGTGCTGTCAGCGTCTATCCTGAGTTTAGTTTTCTCCTGGGTTTTTCTACATTCCCTCGAGGCAAATGCTGAGATAGTACCTCATTTCAATTCCCGAGGCGCCTACTCCATCCCTGTCCCCAATACAGCTACACACACACACTAATATAGTCTCCACAGAAACACAGGTTTATCAGGCAAATTGAGTACACACCAAAGTACACGGGGATGATGACCAATATGTCTGCAATGTAAAGTTTTGAAGCAATTCTTTCAGTGTTTCCCAGACATATTGTCAGTTGTAACTCTTCAGTCGGTCGACACGGTTTAGCACATTTTTTTTTCTTGTGGCCTCCTAACAGGCCGAGTGCAAGTCTATCTATTCGACGCCCGTGGGCGACCTGCGCGTCAGGATTAGAGATGGAATGGATTAAGATGAATGAAACTGGGCAAGGATGTGGAAGGAAGCGGGCGTGGCCTATCAGAAGGTACCGTCTCAGCATTTGCCTGGTGTTGAAAATGGGAAACCACGGAAAACCATGTCAAGGACAGCCAACGGTTGGGTTCGAACCCACGCATCTACCGAGTCAGCAGAGAGCTTGGCCCCATGATCTAACGCTGCGCTTTAGCCAGCGTAGCCACTGCTGTCAGTATTAGCACAATGATTAGGTGGGGGTATGCCTATAATTATAAATTATAAATAACTAAATAACATCCCAAGAATGAATTACAGAATTTGCTTTTAAACAAATATTAATAAGATAAAATATATATTAAATGTATAAAATTAAACCTCAACACAGTGATGGCCACTTGAAGGTCGAAACGCGTGACCCTAAAATTGCCCCATTATAATACCAATACATGTACGGTAATTATAAGGTGCGTTCAAAAAGTAACGAGCCGGAGGCTGTAATGCGCAAACCGGTGACGACATGGGCTAATCGTGGCGTGTGTAACGAGGTGTGGTTCCATCCAGAGCGTGGAAGGTCACAGTCCGTCGCTAGAGGGCACGTGTGCACGTCACGTGACGATACAAAGCGAAGCGCAGCATGCATCAATCGTCCAACCAAGACCAAGACAGTAGGCCGTTCGACATGCTTCCTGGTGTGCTTGAAGACTGTAAGACACCCATTGGGCACACACTTTCCGCAAGTGCAGTCGTTCCTTCATGATGGTGTGCACACTACCGACGCTCAATCCGACCACGGCGGCTATGGCGTTCACTGTCACTCGGCGGTCCTGGGTAATGAGTGCATCAACCAGCTGGAGATTGTCATCGGTAATGCAGGGGGATGCCCCAGACCGGGCATCATCGGCTAACGACACCCGTCCTTCCCTGGAGCGCTTGTGTCACGCCTTGACCTTTGCAAGGGACATGCAGTGTTCGCCGTACACTTGAGATATTCGGCGATGAATGTCCGTTTCCCCTACTCCTTTCGCTGTCAGAAACCGAACAACACGTCTTTGCTCTTCGTTTGACGCCTCCATGTCACTGTTTGCAATGCGACTGGCAACGTTGGACGATTGATGCATGCTGCTGCTCGCTTTGTATCGTCACGTGACGTGCACGCGTGCCCTCTAGCGATGGGCTGTGACCTTCCACGCTCTGATCGGAACCACACCTCGTTTCACACGTCACGATTAGCCCGTGTCGTCACCGGTTTGCGCATTAGAGCCTCCGGCTCGTTACTTTTTTAACACACCTTATATTTCCGAGAACGGTATTTAATCCCTACCTAGGATGCCAGGGATTTGCAAAGCGGAATGTTTGTGACACTATTGCCCACGTAACCTGCAAGAGGGCAGCACCGTAGAGAGACATTGAGAAGGCTGTGGATGACAACGTATACCTTGTTTTTCTATTCTGCTTTTTCTTTTGTCTTCTGCAGTACAGACGTGCAGTACTTCAAGATGACCTGAACCTGGTCTATAAGTGGGCGATTGAAAATAAAATGAAAATAAACACAAGAAAATGTAGTCTAATAAAAATAGGGAAAGTGCGAAGGCAAGATTTTCAATATAACATTGGCTCGGAAATTCTTGTAGAAGAAGATTCTTGCAAATATTTGGGCGTTCACGTAAGAAATGATATGAAATGGAGCAGTCATATAGGATGTGTAGTTTCTAAAGCTTACAAATCCCTGCACTTTGTAATGAGGGTATTAAAAGGAAGTAGTACCTCTGCTAAAGAATTAGGATATTTGTCACTTGTAAGACCTATTCTGGAATACGCCTCGGCGGTTTGGGATCCATATCAAGTAGGGCTCATAAATGAGTTGGAAATGGTACAAAGAAAGGCCGCTAGATTTTTGCTCAGTGACTTTAATCCCAGGAGCAGTGTGAGCCGTATGTTAAAGAAACTTGGGTGGGAATCACTTGAGGCTATGAGAATGAAATCTAGACTCTGCGCTATGTACAACACGTATACAAATCAACCAGCATGGGGTGAGCTTAGCAAACGTATAGAAAAGCCTACTTACATGGGTAGGAGCGATCACCCATTCAAAGTTAAGGGCCGACCACAGCGAACAAATTATGGTAAATATTCTTTCGTAAACCGTGCCATTGATAATTGGAACTCTCTACCTGCCGCAGTCTTAGAGCCTTTTCCCAAACATATAGGTGTGTTTAAGAAAAGACTGACTATTTGTGTAAATACTCCAGTTTAATTGTTAGTGAATTGTTATGTACAATTATTTATTTGTTATGTATATCTAATTTGCCACCGGGGGACACACACCCAATTGCAAATAAACGAATGAATGAATGAATGAATGTGCGATGCTGGGGCTATGTTTTTAATAAACGAGTGTGTACATTAGGCTCTCCTTTGAGCCAATTAGAATTTTATTTAGTATCTGTGGAGAGAGCTCACCACACCATTTGAAAAAAATGCAAGTAAAACAAAGTTAACTCTAAAAGGTTTCGAACCACAGCCGACCACATGAGAGACCAACGCTTTACCACAGAACCAAACATGCCCATAACAACTCAGTGGTATCCGACTTAGATACGCCATGTTAGCACGTAATGTCTTGATATAAACGACTTCTTCACTGCAGTGCATCTTCATTATAAATCATTTCATACAAAGTTTATATTATTTCTATCAGTAGGCTATATGGCATGCAACATACTCCAACTACTGAAATATAGGACAGGCACAAGAGGTCAGCTGCCATCTTGTCATGTGATAGAGACGGCTCAGCTCTTTATGTCACTGATGCCGTGTAATATAATAATAATAATAATAATAATAATAATAATATCGTATGGTCTCGGGTGCCGGGTGCAAGCTTTTTTATTTGACACCCAAAGGGTAGCTTGCATGTCGAATTTCGTTGTTCCTTGAAGCACTATGAAAGTCAAGGAGGTTAGATATCTAAGCTCCTTGAACACTATAGCGCTTTCTAGTAGAGAAATGAGGAACTTTGTGTTGGCGGTAAATTCCGAGGTTAATTTTTCCATTATGAACACGGACTACTGAATTCAAATGGGTTCTTTGACATGCCAACATCGTATGACATGGAGTCGTGATTTTTGCCGTCTTTCAAAAATCACTTACCATGGCCAGGAGCGAACCTGCGAGCTTGGGGTTAGTAGACTGACACGTTGACCACTCACCCACCATGGCAAGCTTAATATTATAATATAAAAATATAATAAACAACGTGTCACGTCCTTTAGGATAGCTTAAACCACCCTCGGATCGTTCATCGGAATTGGTGGGTCCAAATTTATGAATTATACTGCTTGCATAATTGAGTGAATTATGCAAGCAGTATAATTCATAACTTTAAATGATACCGCTGATGATCTTGTAGTTTGGGCACAGGACGCGTCCCATTTGAGTGGCCGCCATTAAGTTTTGGTAAAGATGGAAGCAATATAAAACATGACACTAAGGTGCCTATTGCTAGTGCTACCTCTGTACCAAATTTCGTTCAATTCGGTTTCGTCGTGTTTCAATTGATAGGTGGGGGGAGGGGGGGGGGGGGGAGGAGGAGGCAGACATACACACTCATTCACACACAGACGGACACACAAATTTTGGCCCCGTGTAGATATCATAAGTCTACTTTCATTTTTTGCAAAAATAGAAAGTAGGCTAAAATGTAAGAAAATAAATAAACTCTCTTACATAAATATATAAATTTAATAACTACATGAATTAATGAATGAAGGAAGGAAGGAAGGAAGGAAAGAAAGAAAGAAAGAAAGAAAGAAAGAAAGAAAGAAAGAAAGAAAGAAAGAAAGAAAGAATGAAAGAAAGATAGAAAGAGGGTATATGTAATTAATTTCCCGTGTTATGAACAGATCCAACACCCATTATACACTGCACACACTCAGAGGGAGGTGTTGCAAACTCAGCTGGGAGTTTCGTTGATTTGCTGTTTCTGTCCAGCACGTTTGGGCGCCAGGAGAAGGGAAGTTAAGGTAAACACTTGAGCCGTCATGAATACTTCTGCCTAAAGGTCAAAACAGTACAACTGCGTGTTCACTCGAGCTTGTACTCAACTTAGTGTTAATTTATGAGCTTTGTTAATGTACCATACTCCTATATTAACCGACTATCACAACTCCTGAGGGAACAGTCCCAAAATACGCTAGTGCAATAGTTATAAACGTTTCCTTGACACGCATGAACAATAAAGAGATTCATTCGTCTCTTGCACCTAAAAAGAAAAGAAAAGAAAAAAAAGTCCTAGATACAGACGTTGGCATTATATATTAGAATAGTGTTCTACTTTGGTATATTAGCTTTCACGGCCAGTGAATCAAAACTCAGCAATTCTTCCAGGCTTATGCCGTGTTTTGTGTGGGGTTGCGCCTAGGACACCAAGCTCGCTCATCAGCGGGATCATGGTGACCCCTCCTGGACCCCCACAGGAGTAGCAAACTCCTTCCTTTACAACTGAATATTTTCCCCTGAGTCAGACCTCCGACCTATAATGCGGTCTCAGGTTTGTTGAGGCTGGGCTAAAGTCATTTTAAAATTCAATTCATAAGATTATTTAAAAGGTTTAACCGAGAGAGATAGATTGTTATTTCAGTTTTATATGTTTAGTAACCTCATCCTAAAATGATTATTAGTTATAAAATTGTTTTTGTAAAATTGATTATTAATTGTTTAAAAATGTTCAGTATTTCATTTTATTATTATTTCTTTAGTTATACTCAAATAATTAGATTTTTATAGCTTTTAAGCTACTAGCAGTGAATAAAAATTCCTTAACCTAACTTAAAATTAACATAATGCCCAATTACCATATAGGTTCAGGTGGCCATTGTCATCATAAATTTTATTAAAACTAAGTCTATACCAAGGGTATGTTGTCTTGAGTTAATATCATAAAAGTAACAAGTAGTTCCGTGAAGAACTATACAGCCTATTTTCATATATCCTACTTATGTTAATTGCCACTAACATCATACAACATTTCAGTTTGATTACTGTAATAGATTCGTAGATATTGAGAACCGACTAAATATTTCGGATGGTCGCCATGTTGGACTTTATATAATTATGTAGGTCCTAGAGTTATGTACTGTTACATGAAGATTATTGTGTACGTGTAGCATTCAAACCTAAATCGCATGATTAGGACACAAGAAGTAACAACGAGATTTTAAAATTTCGCACAGCTGCCATCTTGTGGTTATGGAAACAATTGAAATAAATTAGATGCCAGTGGATTAACATTCATTTAAGGATTTACTGTACCCAGTTTCACTGCACTCGGATGGTTAAATTGCGAGAAACGTCCATGTGAATATTTATATTTCGCGTCGCCGCCATGTTGGAATGGTGATCACCAGGTTATTGAAAGTCCTATAGGTGAACTTATGTCCATATCCCCTATGAACATTAAAATATTCAGTTTGATTGCTATAACAGATTAGTAGATATTCAGAGCCGTCTAAATATTTCGGATAGTCGCCATGTTGGATTGTTAAATGTATAGGTCATAGAGTCATGTACCATTAAAGGAAAATTATTGCGTAGGTTCATTATTCAAACTTTCATTTCGATCGCATGATTACGACACGAGAAAGAAAAAACTTATTTTAAAAATTCGCACAGCCGCCATATTGAGGTTATGTAAACAATTGAAATAAATTAGATACCAGTGCATTACAATGTGTGTAACCATTTCCTGTACCAAGTTTCATTGCGTTTGGAACATTAAATCGCGAGAAACGTCTATTTAAACTTCGCTAATTCGCTTGTCCGCCATGTTGGTTTTGTAATTACCAGTATTTCAAGAGTCACATAGGTGAACGTCTAGTAGTTCCCTTTATCACCGTGAAAAATTCCAGGGTGATATCGGGAATGGTTTCGGAGATATTGAATGCTGGTGAAATATTTCGCACAGCCGCCATGTTGGATTGGTGAGACGTAACAAAATTTGAAGGACACAGTCGGGGTCGCCCGGAATATTGCTATGAACTTACCGAGTTTCATTGAAATCGCTCCAGCCGTTTAGAATTTATTAGGGGGACACACACACACACACCTCACACACACACACACACACACGCGCACACGCACGCACGCACACACACACACTCACGGACAAAAGGTGATCTCATAAGCCTATTTTTTCAAAATTGAAAATAGGCTAAAAATAAAACTGGCCCCTAACCTATCAGGTTTTAGGGTGTTTTATAATAGTAGCACTGTTTGACACTGGCATTTGCTATCTCTTGCTGAATTACTTTGTTTTCAGATTTTGCAACGGTGTCACTACCTCCCTTCTTATGAAGCACACTTGCGCTTCTCAATTGCGAGAGCTAAAGGCTCAAGCAGCCTTCCTATGAAGGCTTCCATAAAGATGGTATATTGACATTCACGGCCAAGGAACTAAAACTCAGCAATTTTTCAAGGTTTATGGGGTCTTGTGTGGGGTTTCGCCTTAGAACACCAAGCTGGCTCATCAGACACAGCATAAACCTAGAAAAATTGCTGAGTTTGAATTCCTTGGCCGTGAAAGCCAATATACCATCTTTTTGGAAGCCTTTATGGGGTGGTGAAAGGCAGCTTGAGATCTTAGCTCTCGCACATAAGAAGGGAGGTAGCGCATAGTTTCAGTATCTCACTTTCTCTACTTCATCCCCACTCTCGTCACCCCGCCTTCTCTTTACTTTCAATCCAGTTCACATCATCTCATCACACACCAAAACATCACCCATCACTCAAATCATCGTTTCATTTCACTTCATTCATCATATTTATTTTTTTAAACACACACCTCTTTCTCTTACTCTTATCTCTCACTCTCCACTTCAATCATCCACATCATCTCATCACACACCAACACCCCATCCATCTGTCATGTATCGTAGATTTCAACCATCGTTTGATCTTACTTTCTTTTCTCATTCTCATCATCATTTCAATTTCATCCACATACTCTTTACACTCACCTACTTCACTTTTCCAAATCACACAACACAGCAGCATACCTTCACACATCTTCTTCTACATCAAATCACCGAGTCGTCTTCTTTCTCTTTCTTCTTCAAATAAATAAAGACAAACAAACAATTAACCCTCTTCTTCTTCTTCTTCTACCTTATCCGATACGGACGTTGGCTACCGCCATGGCTAACACCTTCTTATCATGTGCAATCCTGAAGAGTTCCGTGGAAGTCAGCCCAAACCACGTTCTTAAATTATCCATCCAAGTTATTCGTCTCCTTCCCGGTGCACGCTGACCTTCAATTTTACCCTGAAGTATAACTTGGAGCAGACGGTATTTTGGATTCCTCATCATGTGTCCCAAGTATTCCAATTTCCTCTTCTTAATTGTGTTTAACAGCTCAGGTTGGCTGCTCACACGCTGAAGAACCTCGGCATTACTCACATGTTCTGTCCACGAGATTTTAAGAATCCGCCGGTATATCCGCATTTCAAAAGCTCGAATCTTCTTTTCTGTAGCTACGGACAAGGTCCAACACCATAAATAAGGGTGGAGACAACATAACACTTCACAATTATTTTCCTAAGCGTCATACTGAGATCTCGACAGCATAGTAGTTGAATCATTGTCATAAAGATGGATCTAGCCTTCTCTATACGGCATCTTATATCATCCGAAGGATCCCAATTCTCATTAATATTCTGTCCTACATAGACCAAACTCTTGACTCTCTTAATCTGATGTCCATCGACTAAAATTACTTGTGACAATGCTGGTTTTCGCCATATTATCATATATTTTGTTTTCTTAATGTTGAGGTCAATGCCATATTGTTGTTACACCATAGTAACAATCACTTTAAGTCCTTCGAAACTATTTGCAATCAACACAGTATCATCTGCGTACCGTTTATTATAAATATAATTACCATTGACCTTGATACCTTGTTGAGTGCCATCAAGTGCCTCAGAGAAAATCTGTTCTGCATTGATATTAAAAAGAAGTGGTGAAAGAATGCATCCCTGTCTCACACCACGCATTATACCCAATCAAATTCAATTCTAGAACGCAACACTACACCCTCAATGTATAACATCTTAGTATCTAGCCATACTACTTCCCTTCCCTCACTTCCACAATTCACCACCACCTCCATATAACTTCCAACATCCCAAACACCCTCTTCCTCTGACCCAAGAGATGGTGCGGCCATCTATAGAGGTCCGCCCACCCTTCTTGACTGGGAATGAAATGACTTTTATATTATTACAGTTCGCTACTCCTGTGGGGGCACGGGCGCGGACACAAAGAGCCCGCTGATGAGCCAGCTTGGTGTTCCTAGGTGAAACCCCACACAAGACACGGCATAAACCTAGAAAAATTGCTGAGTTTTAGTATTAATTATTATTTACAAAATACAGTATATACAGATTGTATTTCATAAAAGATATTTATATAAATAACTAACAACCCTGCCCGGCTTCGCCCGGGAACAGATGTAAATGCATTACGTGATAAGCGCTTCTTTACAATGTCAATGAACTACAATCTATACCCGTTTTATCTTGGCATGAGGGGTTAAAATCACTGACTGGACTATTAACTATATTATAATGGAGATGCAACAACGTAATTTAAGAATGGCGAGGTGCATGAAACACAAATCCCCCTTCCGCCAAATCTAAAAGCACTTATAGTGGACGATATATTGAATATAGAGATGTGCTCTCGCGTACGTTTTTGTAGAACCTTTCATGCTGAACAATTATTACACTCATTGTATATTGATATTTCTAACTGTTTGCCCTGCGTAAGCTTAATAAGCACACGACGCCAGGTTTTTTTCGACTTTTTCTCTGAAATCGTTGCTGCTTGGCTTCCTTTGATCATAAATAAATTATTTTCTACAGAAACCTTCCTCGAGGTATCCTTTACAGAAGGGTGAAAACCGCATCAAAATCCATGCAGTGGTTCTCGAGATTACCCGTGACATCCAAGAATCGGGGACTTAGTTTTATACTAAGTAGAGAATATACGCCAATCAGTATAATTTAATATAATATAATCCCCCTTCCGTCCAATCTTAAATTGACTGTGAACTTTGCGGAACAAAAAGTTCATAGGCGAAATGAGAGTTGCACTTCTAGGGAATGGCGGGGAGAATGAAACTCAAATCCCCATTCCGTCCAATCTTAACTTGACTGTGTTTCACAGGCAAAATGAAGAAAATTCGAGTTGCACTTCCAGGGAAACTCCAAACACAACCACCCTTCTCAGAAGCCTTAACTCAACACGACTTGATGGTTTGCTGCTGGCTGTATCTGGGGCAATAGGTTCGCACGCTAGCTAGGCTGTAACAGGGATGGTAGACTCGCCCTTAGCTAGCTCGTGAACTGTCGCCTCAGTAGTTGAATGGACATGGTTGGAAGAAATTAAAACGTAAAAACACGTATAGTGAGCGATGTATTGAAGATAGACATATGCTCTCCCGGACTTTTTGTAGAACTTTTCATGCTGAACAATTCTTACACTCATAGTATTTAGATATTTTTAACGGTTTGCCCAGCGTAAGCTTACAAAGCGCTCGGACGCTAGGATTTTTTTTTTTTTGAATTTTCCACTGAAATCGTTACTGCTCGGCTTCTTTGATCATAAATAAATTATTTTATACAGAAATCATCCTCGAGATATCTTTTACAGAATTGTAAAAACCGCATCAAAATCCATCCAGTGGTTCTCGAGTTTACCCGTAACATCCAAGAATCGGGGACTTAGTTTTATACTAAGTAGAGATAATAATCTGAATAGCCCCTGTAGATTCTAACTGCAAGGGCAGTGACGTTTATAAACGGCTTATTACACTAGTACGAAGGCTCGCCGTTCTAATAAGTTGTTTCTGCAGACAATGATAATATCGTTACTGGCGCACCGCAGGCAGGCAACTTAGAGAATATTAAGTGACATGGAGGCTTGCGGGAGCTATGTGGATCGTTTGATGAGGTTTAGCTGTGTTGGATACCAGGAATCTGGGGAATGTTCCGGGAACATTGCTCAACAATCTGCACATCAGAAATGAGTTATTCGTCAGAATCGCAATCTTCACTGAGTAATGTTGTGTATTAGTTTTAGAGTAAGTTGGGACTTGTAACCCATGCTTGAGATAATTGTTTGTGTTAATTCATTTCGAGGCTTGCGACATTATGGACATGTATCTCCATGTACTTTGTGTGTGTAGCTTGTCTTATAACTTGTGTTATTGTGGTTTCTGTATTAGTGTATGTATTTATATTTAAAAGAAACTACAGTGAGGTCCTTCTCAATAGAACGGAACCTCGCAGGGGCCGCGTGGAGGTTGGGTTTTTGCAACGAGTGCCGACCATAATTATAAAACTTTTTAAGGAAACTTTTAATGTGTTCAGTGTATATGTGTTTTGAGTGTTTTATGTCAATATTTTACTTGTAACATATGTTTTTACCAATTGTTTTTAAAGTGCTGCTAACTTAATACGATATAAGGCTGATGATGACGCCAATATATGTAGGCGTTGAAACATGTACCATTAGGAGAGTGTGACATGTGATTATTTCATGAAGTTTTAAATATATTGTATTGACGAGGCGGAACTGATAAACTTTTGTTTGGTATATTAAGTCAATACAGAAAAATGGGTGACTCTATTAGTCAAAAAGGTTGGGTCACTGTGTGTAGCAGCGTGTCGTGCAAGGCACTGACTGGCCTTAACAGCAACGTAGCGCCCAACTACAGTAGTTTAAGGGAGGCTGGGATTGAGTTTTGGTGAAAAAAGTAAAAATTATCCATTTTTCAATTTGTGCATAATATTATTGCACGCCGGACTCCTGCGGATCATTTGGCGGTGGATTATTTCGGGTTCCGCCATTTTTAAAGTTTTAGCGTTACATTTAAATGTCCGGTTGAGTGCTGGGGAAACGCCCCCATCCACTAGCTTCAACGCAACAGATACCGCTCTCACAAATGCCCTTTCATTTGCGATAGTTTCGATGTCATATCTTCAAATTGCCTCCAGAGCTGCATTGTGCTGCTATCTAGTGAGTTGACAAGGTAACATTACTACCGTAACTATAGAAATACCAATTACATGAATAAATTCGAAGGAACGTGTTTCTTCTGTTTTCAGTTTTAATTTTTTATATAACTGACGTACTGTATTATTAGTTTACTTTAGTCTCAAAAATTATGTATTAGAAGGTAAAGATGAAGTAGGCCTTTATGATTAGCCTACATTTTACCACTTCCTTGTTGTTGTTTACAAACACAGTGCCGGTATTTCCTAAGAGTTCAGAATAGCAAATAAAGTAGATAGTTCAATAGAAAAGTGCGTGTGTGTGATCGTGAGTTCATGATGAACGGTGTGAATTCTCGGTGGTGTTCTCCTAGGGGAAGGAATAACAATAACAAAAAAAAGTTCTCGTACAAATGCTGCTTGTGAAGGTCTCTGAAGAAGGAAGGGACTACCTACAAATATGGAACATTTTAAGTAATAAGTTAGCTTTCAACCATGTTTTATTTGCCAAAATGTGTTTTTTTTCTTCAAATATACATGTATACTTAATACTTATATATTTAATATACATTTTCAGGTATTTAAAATGTCCCTGCTGAACCAATTTGGTTTCAAATTCCATGAGAATTCCATGGGATGTCAACACCTACATTGTCTTAATATTAACAGAAGTTTTTTTTTTTATAATGTTGATACTTTAAAAGATAGCAGCCTTCAAAGGGGTAATTTTAGCATAATTTGCGAAAAACATAAACACATAAAAGATATTTTTTCCTCGCATTCAAGGACTACACAAATGCAGACTTTCTCTCTGTTAAAATTCTTTCCTTACCTTGAAGTGCCCGTACACCAGTTTTCAATGTGATGTTTGAAGCAAATGTTCAGCTGGAGCATATCGAATTTTAAAAATTTTGAATTGTAAGTGTTAATTCCTGTTGCTATTTTCCTGATAATTGGTATATGGCCTTATTTCACCATCAGGAGCCACAAACCAAATTTCATTCAATTCTAACAATAATTACTATTTTTCATAAATTCAGTCCTAGCCTCCCTTAACCAATATATTTTTTAACCTTTTTAATAATCATCATTACTTACTTGAATTTCAGAGTAGTTGCTGGAAATGCTGTCCTTTATTTTCTAGACACACATTGCACCAACGTAGGAAGTTTGGGTACACTCGCTGTAATTCATCCTCACTGATATTTTGATCGGTGCAGTTATTTCGTTCTCGAGAAACTCCGGACTACGCGGATTGTTTCTGTATACCTTTTTTTAGGGGGCGTGGTGGCGCAGCGGTCAAGCTGTTGGCCTCTCACCAAGTTAGACCGGGTTCGATTTACGGTCAATACATGTGAGATTTTCGAAGTGAAATGCCATGTCCTGTGGTTCGGATTCCACGTAAAAAGGAGGTCCCGTGGCTCATGATCGCATGATTAACGGTCACGTAAAACCACAAGCCTCCTTCCTTCCTTCTGTATACCTTTTATTTAAGATTTCCCCACAAGTAAAAATCGCACGGTTCTGAAACTTACGAACAAATTTTACTGTAAGACTTTTTCTTGAGAAAATAAGTTTCCACTAGGAAAATAAGTTGTTTTGTTTTGTACCTAACCATGTTCACGGGATACGAGATAGGCTACTTTCGTACTTCACCACAAGTCTTAATTATCTCAACAAAGGTTGCTACGTGACCGCGTTGTCGCAGCCCCTAAACTAAGGAAAAATAAATCTCATCAAATGTATGTAATCAATGTTATGACAGCATCCAATGCTTCCCGACCCACTGTGATGTAATCAGCATATGCTAGTTGTCTGGCCGTAACTCATCTAGATACAACCGTCACGCGGTGCCGGCAATATTCCGTTCTTTAGAGCAGGGGTTCTCAACCTTTTTCAACCATCGTACCCCTTTAAAAAAAATAAACATCCTGCGTACCCCCTACTAACCTTTCTTTGGTAGTAATAATGGTTATTAAAATGTAAAAGTTATTTAGTTAGTATGGTTTAACCTTTGTAATTTTATAAGGAAAGATATTTTAATAAAACAAAATATAGTTGTTGTTTTCAGTTCCTTTTCCCAAAGGGTGATTTTTGCAATCATTGCGTAAGTTTTCATTTCAACATAGAACATATCAGAAACACTACCTTGCATACACTTATTCCAAATGTTCAGTTTTTCAAAAATATCACTGAAATAGGCCAATTTTTAAAGCCAACCAAAGTCATTGAGTACTGATGATTAATTAGAATTGTGCTCGGTAAAGAAAATATGCCTTTCTGTGTGGAGTTCAAATACACGCGCCGTAAATAACTCACACTGTAGGCACGGCACGAAGCTCACTGCGTATGTGGATCGAGTAGAAGAATGGCCTACCGCGTATCCCCTGAAATGTTTCGCGTACCCCTAAAGGGTACGCGTACCACAGGTTGAGAACCCCTGCTTTAGAGAGAGACCTCCCTGTACAACTTAAATACTCTCATGCCTTTAAACAACACCCGAGTGACGCCGAGTAAAACACCTAGTTCATTATAATTCCCAATGCTGGTCCTAAAGCTGCTCTCAGTGGGGATGGGTTTTGTCCCGGGGATGATCTCTATTGAACAGCAACAGGCTTATTAAAGTAAAGGATGGGTCCCTCATTAATTTTCAATCTTCTTCACTACGCTTGCCTGGTCTCTCTTATCATTATCTCGTGGAAGCGAGGATAATCGTGTCATTCTTCAACAAGACTTCTTTGTGGCTGAGGGCTGTTCCGCTCGAGATATCGCTCCAGTATTTATTTAGCCCCGTTAATCCGTTTTGCCTCCATACAAATACAAGCACGGCCTGGCCCCTGCAATTCGATTACCACCTCCGGATGCTTCATAGATACCCCACACGCTACTAAACTCGTCTATATCAAGAGGCTTCAGTTTTGCCTATTTATCAACTTTGTATCCAGCAGACTGCTCTCATACATTTGTTGAAAATGTATTGACGTAAGTTCACCTCATGGTGTAGCGGCTAGCATTCTAGGCTGTCGCTCCGGAGGTCTGGGTTCGATTCCCGGCTCAGACAAGAAATTTAATTCTGTTGTTGTTAGGGTCTTTGTGACATCACAGTCATGTAGTCCCATGAACTTCAGTGTGTGTGTGTGTGTGTGTGTGCGTGCGTGCGCGTGGAATTTGTCTAATAACCTGTGTTATTGTGATGGCTGTATTAGAGTGTGTATTTGTAATTCAGATCAGACTGACAGTGGTGGCTACGCTCGCTAAAGCGCAGCGCTAGGTCATGGGGCCAAGCTCTCTGCTGACTCGGTACACGCGTGCGTACGAACCCCACCGTTGGCCATCCTTGAAATGGTTTTCAGTGGTTTCTCCATTTTCAACTCCAGGCAAATGCTGGGACGGTACCTTCTGACAGGCCACGGCCGCTTCCTTCCACATCCTTGCCCAGTTTCATTCGCCTTCATTCATTTCATCTCTCATTATCTTCTCTCTTGAGGTTGGCATCAGGAAGGGCATCCGGCCATAAAAACCATCTGCCACAATGACCTCCATTGCATTTCATCCCCGACCCCGTTGGAAAAACGGGAATAATAAGGGGTAGACATAAATTTGTAATTCAGTTGAGGACTGGGAAGGAGGCGGGCGTGGCATTAAGTTAGAAACCATCCCGGCATTAGCCTGGAGTAGAAGTGGGAAACTTAACTACGGAAAACTACTTCCAGGATGGCTGAGGTTGGAATCGAATCTTAGGTTTGCCTCACGAGTCTGAGTGTTACCCGTTCCAGCCCTCAGACTAAATAGAATTTCTTGGCAGAGCCGGGAATTAAACCCGGTTTTTCGCGGTGACAGCCAAGAATGCTAGCTAGTACGTAACGAGGTGGCCAGAAAGGTAATTCTGGTCAGAGGGCTGGTATAGGATACACTCAGCCTCGTGAGGCAAAACTGAGAAAGGGGCAGATGACCTTGCTGTTCCGCCCCTTAAAGCAACAATAACCAACCAAAACTGAGAAGAGATGGGTTTCATTCCCACCTCGGCCATCCTGGATGTGGTTTTCCGTGGTTTACCACCTCTTACACCAAAAAATGCTTGAAAGGTACCCAAATTAACACCACAGCCACCTCCTACCCTGCATGACCATGACGTCGCAAAGTTCCTAAATTGCAACAGCAAGAGTTTTTTATCATTAGCCTACTTTCGATTTTTGCAAAAAATGAAAGTAGACTTATGAGATCACTACAGGGCCAAAAATTGTGTGTCTGTCTGTGTGTGTGTGAGTCTGTGTGTGTGTGTGTGTGTGTGTGAGTGTGTGTACTCTGAATGTCTGTCCCCCCCCCCTATCAATTCGAACACGGTGAAACCGAATTGAACGAAATTTGGCACAGAGGTAGAACAAGCAAAGGGCACCTCAGTGTCATGTTTTATATCGCCGCCATCTTTACCAAAACTGAATGGCGGCCACTCAAACGTTCAAAACGTAATATCAAATAGCGACTAACCAAATTATCCGATCTCTACCAAATTTGGTAACAACATACCTTCATATAGGACGCGTCCTGTGACCAAACTACAAGGTCATCCGCCGTACCATTTCAGGATGGCGGCCGTGCGAATTATGCAAACTTTATAATCCATATCATGGGACCCACCAGTTCCGATTATCGAGCCGAGAATCGATTTAACTGTTCTAAAGGAAGAGGCACGTTCGAAATTAAAAGTTTATTTTGTAATACTATAGTGCACAAGTGATTTTTAAAAGCTGAGCCGTCTCGGTAAGAAGAAAAGATGGCAGCGGATATCTTGTGCCTGACTTATATTTCACTAATTTGAGTATTGCATGCAATATAGCGTACTGATACAAAATAAATAAACTTTGTATGAAATGCATTATAAATAAATAATATACTCCACTGATGAAATCGTTTAGTCTAAATCAGGGGTCTCCAAACTTTCCAGCCTTAGGGCCATACTGATTACTGCAGTAAGTTCCGAGGGCCAAAACCATATTATCATTGTTGCCGGTGGTAAAAAGTGAAATAGTCCACTGATGAAAAAAAAAGTCCGAAAAAGTACGCAACGTTGAAAAAAGGCAGCAAATCGGACTAAAGTCCGCAAAACGGCAACACTGCATATTATTAATTTTCCTGTCATTATCTGTAATTTCTAGATTAGTCGTAGAGTACGAGCCATGAGGAGTAACGTGACACGACATCTGGTGGACACAAGCGGAAATAGGTAGTACCTTCTATCGCTAACAGATGGCGCTAATAGCACGTACAGAGTAATCTCGTTGGTTCGAGAGAGTTATGGTGTCTTCCATTCACTTCTAGATGGCAGTAATTGGAATATATAAGAAGGCTAGTTGCGCAACCACAAGTCAGTTCCTATGACACTGATGTGAAATAAAATAGTGCGTACCTCCTTAAAACGTGTTTGTGCGTGTTTAAGTTTAAGACATCTTTGTAACAGTATTTTGATTTGAATTGTTGCTTTTGTGTGTGATTTAGTAGTATGGAAAAGAAGCGAAAATTTGATAGTGAATGCAGAAAATTCAAAGATGAGTGGAACATTCAGTATTTCGTAATTGAGTCCAGTATCAAGGCGCTATGTTTGATTTGCAATGAAAGCATAGCCGTTCTCAAGGAATATAACATTAAACGTCATTATGAAACAAAACATTTTCAAAATTACTCAAAATATACAGGAAGTTTGCGGACAGAAAAATTCGAAGCTATGAAGCGTGGATTGAAATCGCAGCAATCTTCATTTACAAAACTCAAAACCGAACAAGAGGCTGCAACTCGTGCCAGCTTTCGTGTGTCTCTTGAAATTGCAAAACGTGGAAAACCATTCACCGATGGAGAAATGATCAAAGAATGCATAATTGCAGCAGCCGAAGAAATGTGCCCTGAAAAGGTAACTGTCAGTATGTCAGCAAACACTGTGGCTCGAAGGGTAGAAAACATCGCTGAAAATATATCCTCTCAACTGTTCGACAAAAATGGAGATGTTGAGTGGTTTTCTTTGGCCTTGGATGAGTCAACGGATGTGTCAGATACTGCTCAGGTGTTGATTTATATTCGAGGAGTAGATAAAAGCTATGAAGTGCATGAAGAACTTCTTGATATGTATAGTATTCATGGCATAACTACTGGCACAGATATTTTTAAAGGAGTTGAAATGGCCATTAATCAAAAGAACCTTCGATGGAAAAACTTGAAATGTATTACAACTGATGGAGGCAAAAACATGAGTGGGCAAGATAAAGGAGTGGTCGCTCTTGTGTCAAAGGCTGTAGAAAATGACGGTGGTTCAAAACCATTAGTCTTACATTGTATCATTCATCAACAGTCTTTGTGCGGAAAATGTTTGGATATGTCTGAAGTTCTGAAACCAGTCATATCAACTGTTAATTTTATGAGATCTTTTGGGCTGAATCACCGACAATTCCGACAATTTATTGAAGAGATTGGAGAAAATGACTTACCTTATCATACTGCCGTACGTTGGCTTAGTTGTGGGAAAGTCCTTCAGCGCTTTTTTGAACTTCGAGCAGTGATCGAAATTTTTTTGAATGAAAAGCATCGCCCTCTTACTGAATTACAAAACAACGCATGGCTGTGGAAGTTAGCATTCTATGTTGATTTGACAAAACATGTGAACGAACTGAATTTGAGATTGCAAGGAGAAAACCAGCATCTTCCTGATTTATACACTAATATCAAATCATTCCGGAAGAAATTGATACTGTTTCAATCACAACTACGAAGTAAATGTTTTTCACATTTTAAAACATGTGAAATATTCAGCCACACCACTGAGACTGAGTTTCCTATCGATTTTGCAATCGAAACTTTGAGTGCTTTGAAAATAAATTTTGATACTCGTTTCTCGGACTTCGATGCCTTTGCGAATCAAATTAAGATTTTTCAGGATCCTTTTGATACTGACATTGAAACCCTAGCCCCGGAACTTCAAATGGAAATGATTGAACTACAGTGCAGTGATATAATTAAGAACAAATATCAAAACTCATCTTTGTTGGAATTTTATAAGAATCTTCCACTGACACAATTTGATAATTTGCATAAATTTGTTCGTGGGCTGTTTTTGGTACTACTTATTTGTGTGAGAAGACCTTCTCCAAAATGAAGTACACAAAAAATGTTTACAGATCTAAATTAACTGATGAGCATCTTAAATCTCTTTTAATAATTGGTACAAGTAAAATTAGTCCACAACTACAAACTATTGTCAGTGGAAAATCTCAATTACATAAGTCTCATTAGTATTTCATATGTCTGCATGTTATACATGTCTTTACTCATTACAATTCTGTGTTTCTTTATCCAACTTATCACAAAAAATCAATAACAATAAGCCTACAACAATGTTGTGAGTAGTTAGCCCATGACCATATCAATGTAGATGTCATATTAATAATTATTCAACATAAAATTAGAATTATTACCGGATGTCTAAAGCCTACTCCTTTGGATAAATTGTACAGTCTTGCTGGCATTGCCCCTCCTAATATTCGTCGTGAGATTGCAGCAAGAATTGAGAAGAAGAAGGCGGTAACATCTAAAGCTCACCCTCTGTATGGATACAAGCCAGCTACTTCGAGACTCAAATCAAGGAAAAGTTTCCTCAGAATTACCGAGGCTCTTAAGGGGACACCTCAACAATCCCGAATCCATCTATGGCGTGCAAGCTGCAATCGCTCCGAAGAATGGCTGACACCTAGTGAAGAACTACCACCTGGTCATATGGAGAAATGGAGTACCTGGAGATCTCTGAACAGATTACGGGCAGGCGTGACAAGATGTAAAAGTAACCTGCAGAAGTGGGGTTTCGACATCGAGTCCTCATTGTGTGAATGTGGTGTAATCCAGACTACGTCTCATTTGTTGCAGTGCAGCAGGTGCCTTCAAACATGCACAGTACAAGATTTGCTTCAGGCGAGAGAAAATGCACTGGATGTCGCTAACTTCTGGGCAAAAGTAGTATAGACTCTTGTTTGTTTAGTGTGACTTTGCATTGTATTTAATCCAGTAAGAGTTTTAATGTATACATATATAGTATTAATGCTTCTGATACGAATAAATAAATAAATAAATAAAATTAGAATACTTCAGTAAACTAAATTTAATTTGCTATAAAAGAAATGTTCTATAAAAGGAGTTTTCAAGTATGCTAGCTCTCCGCGGGCCGGACAAAATCTGTCCGCGGGCAGGATGTGGACCCCGGGCCGTAGTTTGGAGACCCCTGGTCTAAATCATTATTTGCTAACAAGTTATATGTAAGTCATTTTATATAGAACGATGTTCGTTGGCACAAATGGCTCCGTGGTAAAGCGTTGGCCTATCACTCATATGCCTATGGTTCAAACCCCATCTGGGTTTTTTTTTGGTTGAAATTTTATATATTTATTGTTTTGTAATGATTCAGACGTTTTAAAATTAAGCGTTATATTGTGCATATTACGGGGGAAAATATATATTTAATTAAAACATAATTCACCAGCAGATTTGCTCGAGACATCTAGCGGCCAAAAAGGTAACTACACGCCGGCCTACCTATTAACTTCAAGATTTTATTGAAAAGTTTCTTCTTATGGCCACTAGAATGCACTCGCCCTGTTAGGGTTATATTGTTCGATTCTTCTCCACTAGATATCACGACTGGTCTACGTGGGACTCCATTGGTTAGTACCGTATACCATTGGCATTCTATGCGCATCGAACTTGAAGAATGGCAAGATGATACTACGATAAATTTTTACTTTTTTATTTTAAAGGGTTTGTAACAGCCTATTGTGCGTTATTTGAAAATGTTATTTGAAGTAAAGAACAAAACGATTTCACATAGTAACTGAATTATAGCCGTTGGTGCTAGTTCAGGTTATTAATTAATACTTTCATTTCAGGCAAATAGCAATCGAAAATATCCACATAGTTTGTATACACACATCTCTGTAGGGTCATGGAAAGATTTGTTAATTCAATTAGGGTTGTGAAAGCCATGCACAACCAGACGTGTAAAGACATGCCTCAACTCAAAGTTGGATGTTGCCCACGGCAGGTCGATTATGTAATAATAACAATAATAATAATGTTATTTGTTTTACGTCCCTTTTAACTACTGCTGCTTTTAGATACGCCGGTGTGCCGGAATTTTGGCCCGAAGGGGATCTTTAACGTGCCAGTAAATCTACTGACACGGCTCCCTCGCATTTGTGCACCCTCAAATACCAGCTGCCTGCGCCAGGATACGAACCTGCAACCTAGGGCCCAGCAAGCGAGAACGTTACCGCTGAGTCACGCAGCCAGTCCGGTCGATTATGTCTCCAGATCCATAACATTCTTGAGATACTTCTTATCTATCTTTCTTCAATGATGGTAGTAGTTTTTTTTTTTCTAGGTTGTGGCGTTTGGTAGAGGTAAATAGTTTCTAAGGTCTTCAACCAAGAAATGATTCTATTATACTCTTTGATAATAACAACGAGTTATAACTATACTCGTACATTTAGGAGAAAGTAGGCTATATGTTCTTTACTGAACATCTTGTTTTAAATGATCTTGTCGACTTCGTCGTTACGTAATAATAATAATGTTATTGGTTTTACGTCCCTTTTAACTACACTGGCTTTTAGAGACGCCGGGGTGCCGGAATTTTGCCCCGAAGGGGATCTTTAACGTGCCAGTAAATCTACTGACACGGCTCCCTCGCATTTGCGCACCCTCAAATGCCAGCTGACTGCGCCAGGTTTCGAACCTGCAACCTTGGGCTCAGCAAGCGAGAACGTTACCCCTGAGCCACGCAGCCAGACTCGTCGTTACGCTGGGGTCTGGCGTTACGTTACGGTGACGGGACGAAATGTACTCAGATGCACTGAGGTCTGTGACGTCATAGTACCGCTTGGTGCATGTGTACCCCGACAATCTCTACTTCGTTAGTATAAGACAAAAATCCCCGATTCTTGGATGTCACGGGTAATCTCGAGAACCACTGTATGGATTTTGTTGCGGTTTTCACCATTCTGTAAAGGATATCTCGAGGAAAGATTCTGTAGACAATAATTTATGTATTATCAAAGGAAGCCAAGCAATAACGATTTCAGTGAAAAAGTCGAAAACAAACTTGGCGTCCGTGCGCTTCTTAAGCTTACGCTGGGCAAACCGTTAAAAATATCAATATACTATGAGCATAAGAATTGGTCAGCATGAAAAGTTCTACAAAAAAGTCCGCTAGAGCATAACTTATCTCTATCTTCAACACATCGCCCACTATAATTGTTTTTAGACTGGATGGAAGGGGCACGTCCCCGCGCGCTCTGGTGAGCGTGCGGCATCCCGCGCGCTAGACCTTGATTTGCCCTTGGTTTGCACTTGCCGTTCGCGAGTAATTTGAAACAACATAAGCAAGATAAGTATTATGCAGATAATTTTCTAACATGTCAAGAGTCTTTGGCTTCGAGCGAAGCGCCGCGAGAAGCCTCCAGCCTTTCTAGCATTTTTCAGCATTTGTAGCATTTAAAATGATACAAAGTCTCGTCTTTCAGACTGACTGTCACTTTTTTATACAGGTGTTCTCCTTAAAATAGAGGGGCGTGATGGTGCAGCGGTCAAGATGTTGGCCTCTCACCAAGGTCAATACATATGATATTTTCGATGAGAAATGTCATGTCCTGTGGTTCGGATTCCACGTAAAGAGGAGGCCCCGTGGTTCATAATCGCAAGATTCACGCTTACGTAAAACTGCAATCTTCCTTCGTTCTCCTTATAGTAAGTTAAAGGATGGAATGTCTATCGCATGCTGACCCCTTTTATATATAGTAGCAACCCACCCCGGCTTCGCCCGGTATCTTTAATGGTTTACCCAACGTAAGGCGCACGGACGACAGGTCCCAAACGCAATTCAGAAAAGCCGAGGTAAACAGTGAAACTCCAAAGCCTTAACTCGACACGGCTCGACAGTTTGATGCTCGCCGAAGCTGGGGTGATTAGCTCGTTATCTCGCAAATTCGCTCCGGAGCTAATTGTTTAAATGTCCACTGCATGGAGATTGTCGGAAGAAATGAAAACGTTAAAACACTAATCGTGGGCGATGATGTGTTAAAGATTTTTTGAACAATTCCTACACTCATAATTGTTAACAGTTTACCCATCGTAAGCTTAAAAGGCGCACGGACGGCAGGTTTTTCTTCGACTCGATTTACTGAAATCGTTACTGATTGGCTTCCTTTGATCATAAATGAACGTTTTTCTACAGAAATCGTCCTCGATAAATCCTTTACAGAATGGGGAAAACCACATCAAAATCCATCCAGTGGTTCTCGAGATTACCCGTTACATCCAAGAATCGGAGACTTTGTTTTATACTATGTAGAGAGATATATAGAAGCCTCCGTGGCTTAGGCGGCAGCACGCCGGCCTCTTCCGCTGGGTCCGTGGTTCAAATCCCGGTCACTCCATGTGAGATCTGTGCTGGACAAAACGGAGGCAGACAGGTTTTTCTCCGGTTACTCCGGTTTTCCCAGTCAACATTTCATTCCAGCACTCTCTCCACTATCATTTCATTTCATGTCATTCATTTAATCATTGCCCCAGAGGAGCGCGTCAGGCCTCGGCAGCCGGCACAGTCCATATCCTCGCCGCTAGATGGGGGCTTCATTCATTCCATTCCTGACCCGGTCGGAGACTGGAAGCAGGCTGTGGATTTTCATTTCAGAGAGATATATATATATTCTTTTTCATTGTATTTTACCATATTTTCTAACGAGTCCACACGTATTGTCACTGGATGTCTGAGACCTACTCCTGTGCAGAAGATCTACCCACTCGCTGGCATTGCACCTCCAGTTATTCGACGCAGGGTGGCAGCAGAGAAAGAGAGACAAAAGCTTGAAACAGATCCCAGACATTCTATGTTCAACCACAAGGTGACCACTCCTCGCCTAAGATCCAGAAAGAGTTTTATTAAGAGAACAGTACCCCTCCATACCAAGCCAGACGTCCGGCGTGTGTCACTCTGGAAACAAATAGTACCAGAGGGGTTTACCCCTAAAGAAGAACTGAGCAGTGGTAGTCATTTGCCTTATACCACCTGGAGGTCCTTAAACCGGATGAGAACAGGAGTGCCTAAGTGTCGTAGCAACCTTGTGAAGTGGGGATATGCAGAAGATCCACGATGTGCCTGTGGAGAAATCCAGACTCCACAACACCTGCTCACGTGCAAAGATCTTAATGAAACCTGCAGCCAGGAAGACCTTATGTTGGCCACAGACCGAGGGATAAGAGCTGCAGAGTTCTGGAAAGGAAGAATTTAGTGTGTCTCCCGGACACGGAAAGTAAAGTAAGTACCATATTTTCTTTCGTTTTTACTTTTTCTCTTTTATTTTCGGTATTTATAGTCAATCATTAAGACGTCACAAACACTCAGACCCCGAGATAGGAGAGTTGACCATAAGAGATTAATATCCTCACGGCCCGGGCGGGAATCGAACCCGGGATCCTTGGGGCCAAAGCCTAGCATGCTAAGCAATTAGCCACGAAGCCGGACCCCTTCACACAAGCAGTGGGACTCCTCTGTTGGCTGAAATGAAGCCATGAGCTGAGAGAGCAGGGGAAGGGCTCACTAAAATGAGGATGTTACTCGAACACTTACGTCCGGTGTTGTGTTGCCAAATATCCCGTCCTCACTTGCTATGTTGCTTTTGTTCTAGCACCGACAGACAGAGGAAGTGCATCGTTTGGGTATCCGAGGTTCCAGGTTCATCACTGAGAGTGACCATCCAAAGAGTACATGTTTGATTAGTTTAATCCTTACTCAACCCTGGTTTAAGTGCGTTCTTCCTATGTCTGGCTGCGTGGCTCAGCGGTAACGTAATCGCCTGCTGATCCCAAGATAGCGGGATCGAATCTCGGCACAGATAGTTGGCATTTGAGGATGCCATGTCATTAGATTTACTGGCACGTTAAATATCTCCTTCGGGACAAAATTCCGGCACCCCGGCGTCTCTAAAAGCCGCAGTAGTTAAAAGGGACTTCCGCCGCGAAGTAAATTATTTGGAAGATGCAATCATAAACGCCACGGATAGTGTCATAGTGGCTGGAGACTTCAATACCAAAGCAGTGAAATAGGGTATGCCAAGTACAGATTCCAGAGGATCCCTACGGGCAAAAAAAAAATGGCTCTAGCCTGAAGTAATGTGATAAACGGTTCCAGGCTAGTGTTCAGAAATAACGGGGGCAGTATTGGTCGGTAGTCTGCCACTCAGGAGCCCGGCACTATGTGCGTAAATGCATTTCTTCCCCTAAAAGTATACAGGGAGCGGCAAAAAGACCTGACGGTTTTTAAATCACAACAACACAAACATTTTAAATGATACAAACTCTTTTATTACTTATAACAGCTAGGTGTACATGTCAATTAATGGAAAACATGAAAGAACAATAGATTTTAACTTTTAAGATTTGAAGATAACGTCTTTCAAATTATGCCCATATTTTGCCATGCATTCTTCCAGTCTTGCACTGAAGCTTTGCATAGTCATTAGGCTTCAACTGCTGGATAATAACCATTTTATACGGATGAAAATGCAAATCGAAACGCAATATTCGTCTCACTGTTCGATCAGAGATTTGCAAAGCAGCAGCTTGTTTACGAGCCGGCCGCCGTGAACTGGTTTCCACAGCTTGTCTCACTCGTTCAACATTTTCTGGTGTCCTGGCTGACCTTGGACTGCCTGTCGACGTACGTTTTAAGGCTGAACCTGTAGCTCTAAAATTTCTCACCCATAACAAAATTGTGTTACGAGATGGAACGCGTCCTTTTCGACTCGTTCAGCCGTACAACGACATAAAACGTCTGATATTTTTGCCGCATGGCAAAAGATGGGCATCATTTGAAAGACGTTATCTTCAAATCTTATAAGTTAAAATCTACTGTTCTTTCATGTTTTCCATTAATTGACATGTACACCTCGCTGTTATAAGTAATAAAAGGGTTGGTATCATTTAAAATGTTTGTGTTGTTGTGATTTAAAAACCGTCAGATCTTTTTGCCGCTCCCTGTATATTAAAATATATCTTCCTATATGTGTACACAGTTGCATATTACTGTTGGCCGCATTGTGAGTCGAGGGGGGCGTGGTGGCTCAGCGCTCTAGCTGTATGCCTCTCACCAAGGCGGTCCGGGTTCGATTCCCGGTCAATGCATGTGAGATTTTCGAAGTGAAATGCCATGTCCTGTGGTTCGGAGTCCACGTAAAAAGGAGGTCCCGTGGCTCATGATCTCGAGATTAACGGTCACGTTAAACTACAAGCTTGCTTGCTTTTTGCTTTGTGAGTCGCCCTTAATTTGTTGCAACAGAACTCAGTAGTATGTTTTTAAAAGAAAAGTTACAAATAGCCTACATCTACTTTTTTAAATCATTTTTCCTCCCACCTCAGCTTAACCCACGGACTCTTGCGAGGGATCATCCCTGTACCGTCGTAAGGACGGCGTCTGAGAGCTGAATACACGTTGTTGCCATACAGCCCTAATATACACACACAGAGTTACAGCTGCACGAGATAAAGGAGTCAACAGTCGCTTTGCACGTACTACCCTGCCAGCGAATTGTTACCGGTGGCGGAAATCGGAACTAACGCGCTCCGCCCAGCCACACGCCTGCGATAGACGTGCAATCGTCGCCAGCGAAACCTCATCGCATATTGTGTGTGTGCATGTTTCGTGCTGGGTCGTGCGCTGTGCGGTGTGTTCTCCCTATATGAACGTAGTACAGGCATTCCCCCTCTTGCCTCGCACCCACCCTAGGCAGCCATAACGTGGCGAGCTGACGTAATGTACACAACAGCCCCACTCCACGTCTAGCGGTAACAATTCCCTGGCTGGGTAGTGTTGCATATCCAGCGCTGTATATAAGTTATCACCTGTTCACACCACTTCCATATTTTCTTTGTTTCAGTTCCCCTATAAATAGGCTTGCCATACGTCCCGGTTTGACCGGGACAATCCCGGTATTTTGCTCCCGGTGTCCCGCCCGGTTTTATCAATGTCCCGGAAAACGGATGTACGATCTAAAAAGTACATTCAAGTAACAAATATGAGTGGTTTGAACGAAAAGATTAACATTGTTAACTCATTAATTAATTGTTCTTTTAGTTTGGCAAAGAAAAGTTTTTTTTTGTAATTGTTTTTGTAGTTAGACAAAAAGTTGAAGTTTTTCAAAAATAATAAGACGTACGGTAGTAATTGTTGAATTAAACAATTTTATGAAGTATTTTAAATTGTATTTTATTAACACTTCTTTCTAGATGGTAGACCAGAAAAAATTATCATTAAAAAGGAAAAAATATATTTTTTATGCAGCAAAAATTCCTTTTTTATTTTTAAAATGTGTGAACAACTAACAATTTATGGTGCCAGATTCCCCCTTCCCGTCACTTGCGAGGCTTAAAAAAGGCTTAAGACTCACCGTTTTGCTTCTAATTTTTAAAAAATCCCGGACCCCCCGCAATGCTGGGGGATATTCCATCCCGCGGTAAGGTCATCCCATATTAATGTGTCCCGGTTTCACTCACCAAAAATACGTCAAATCTACCTATAAATGTCGCTCGACATGATAAAACAGATCTGTCTTTCTATTTTACAGGTAAGCAAATCACACACTTGGCAGTGGATTGAAGTTGAATAACGTCAACAAGAACACGTTGTTCGCCCTGTAAGACTACTCGGTGTCAGAAGATGTTGAAGAGCATCTAAACTGTAAGTGGATATTTCAGAGTTCTAGTTGTTAGTACATACGAGTATGGGATATAGTTAGATAAACTGACAACAAGGTTTTGTACTTAAGATTTTTTTAAGCACGCTGTAATGTTTTTCAGAGCTGATATTTTTAAATGTAATGCATGTAACCTAATATTCCCAGGAATCCTTGCCTCGATAGGTCACACAGAACAGTACGTTAAACGCTTTTCTCTTGCACTTCGCTCGTTTGCTCGAACATACGACAACTGCGAGTCTTGAGTGATTTTACTTGGGCAACCTAACACCACCATGCTTGCAATAACATTATCTCTATTTTGGCGTCTACTAGAAAGACCTGCACTCGGCCTCTCAGGAGGCCACACTACCATTATCATTTCTATTTTAATGTATATTTCAATGAGAAAACAGATGAGTATAAGTTTAGAGCATCCAGCGTTGAGAAAAGACTGTGGAGCCTTTTGGCGACAGTGTTGCTAACTCTAGGCAGAGGTAGCGCTTGCGTTGAACGTTATCTTCACCGGCTTCGAGTACTGGGCATCATAAGTTAGCGACACAACTCAACCCCAGCAGCTACCTGAAATACACACATCAAAAAAAGTTTTGCATCACCTCGGTTCCCAGATCTCCGGCATATAGACGTTGACTGTGTATATTGTATCAAAGATACAGTCCCTTTGACTGTTCATAGATGTCACTAAAACTGCTCAAAGATGTAAACAACCATGCATGAGCAGGGCCTATTAGACGGAGGGGGTACGACAGCCGATCAGTTCCAGTCATTCCACCAGGACGAAGGTACGCTGCTCATGTTGTCTGTAGTTCTACCATGCCTAGAAGGTCAATACCGCAGTTCGATCGCGTCCGCATTGTTACTTTGTGTCAAGAAGGGCTCTCAACAAGGGAAGTTTCCAGGCGTCTCAGAGTGAACCAAAGCGATGTTGTTCGGACATGGAGGAGGTACAGAGATACAGGAACTGTCGATGACAGGCCTCGCTCAGGCCGCCCAAGGGCTACTACTGTAGTGGATGACCGCTACTTACGGATTGCCGCTCGGAGGAACCCTGACAGCAATGCCACCATGTTGAATAATGCGTTTCGTTCAGCCACAGGACGTCGTGTTTCAACTCAAACTGTGCGCAATAGGCTGCATGATGCGCAACTTCACTCCCGACGTCCATGGCGAGGTCCAGCTTTGCAACCCCGACACCATGCAGCGCGGTACAGATGGGCCCAACAACATGCTGAATGGACCCCACGGAATTGGCATCACGTTCTCTTCACCGATGAGTGTCGCATATGCCTTCAACCAGACAATCGTCGGAGACGTGTTTGGAGGCACCCTGGTCAGGCTGAACGTCTTAGACACACTGTCCAGCGAGTGCAGCAAGGTGATGGTTCCCTGATGTTTTGGGGTGGCATTATGTGGGGCCGACGTACGCCACTGGTGGTCATGGAAGGCTCCGAAACGGCTTTACGATACCTGAATGACATCCTCCGACCCATAGTGCACCCATATCGGCAGAATATTGGAGAGGCATTTGTCTTCATGGACGACAATTCTCGACCTCATCGTGCACATCTTGTGAATGCGTTCCTTCAAGATAACGACATCGCTCGACTACAGTGGCCAGCATGTTCGCCAGACATGAACCCTATCGAACATGCCTGGGATATGTTGAAAAGGGCTGTTTATGGACGTCTTGACCCACCAACCACTCTGAGAGATTTACGCCGAATTGTCGTTGAGGAGTGGGACAATTTGGACCAACAGTGTCTTGATGAACTTGTGGATAGTATGCCACGACGAATACAGGCATGCATCAATGCAAGAGGACGTGCTACTGGGTATTAGAGGTAGTGGTGTGTACTGCAATCTGGACCACAAATGCTGAAAGTCTAGCTGTATGATGGTACAAAATGCAATGTGTGGGTCTCATGAGCAATAAAACGAGCTGAAATGTTGTTTGTGTTGATCTCTATTCCCTTTGTATTTAAAGGTTCGGGAACTCTTGGAACCGAGGTGATGCAAAACTTTTTTTGATGTGTGTAGAACACGCCCAGAAAAAAGCAGTTTTGCAGGTGTTAACGGATTGGACTGGTATTAAGGATACGCGAAGAGAACCAATAATGACATTCATTTAGTTGTGATGTGATGCATTACTGATTGGCATATGTACAACCCTTCCTCCTGCCTTCCTTCCTTCCTTCTCGGATATATGCTGAGGATGTTAACAATGTTTACGTCAGCAATACTGTTGATCATCACCTTTTAGTTATTAGTTAGGCTATAATTTAGTTTCTTTCAATTTTATTCTTGTTGTTTTGTATAGATTAATATTTGTAATGTTGTAGCGAGTTAGCCGTGCGGTTAGGGGCGCTCAGCTGTGAGTTTGCATTCGGAAGATAGTGGGTTTGAACCCCACTGTCGGCAGCCCTGATTCCATTGAACAGAAAATAAAACAGACACACAACAGTAACATCAATTACGGATAGTGCTTCAGAACGTAGACTATGTTGCCGGCGGAACTGAGCACGTGCTCCACTCCGGGTGAGCATGCAGCACAGGACGAGACGCTTCTTTCCAGCGTGGTAACCTTGAAAATGTTTAGCCTGCTTTTCACGTTTTGCAAAAATGAGGAAAAAGTAGACTTATGAGATCGGGCAAATGTGTGTGTGTCTGTCTGTCTGTCTGTCTGGCTGTCTGGCTGTGTGTGTGTGCCCCCCCCCCTATCAACTCCTAAACGGCTGCAGCAATCGAAACAAAATTTGGTAGGAGTAAAGATCTATACCTGAATATCTCACGTCCATATTTGAAAATGATGTCAGTGCTACCAACTGCTGAAAAATCGCAACTGAAATTTGAGCTCCATGTTGGATATCTTGGAAGGTATGAATGGGAGCTATTTCAAAATTGGCACACGTATAGATAATAAATTTGCAGTTTAATTTACAGGAGGCCATACATGGCAGTGTTGCCAAAATGATTCTAAGCCCGCTGATAGGTCCAAATTTTAAATGCATAAAAATCCTACACTATCAATTGGATTTCAACCAAATTTCGTATGTGCTATGTGTACATAAACAGATATGACTGAGCGTATTCTTAAGAGCCACCAGGGCTGCCAACTGTTAATAAATGCTCACATTTTTTTAAATCCAAACACCCATATATCAGAAAGTATGCAAGCCGACAGCTTTAAACTATGCACACGTATAGTACCTGACATTCTATATTAATATGGAGTAACTTATATACGTCAGTGCTACCAACATGATTTTTAGCCTGCTGAGAGGTCCAAATTTAAATACACGTAGTTTCTATACTATCATTTGGATTTCAATCAAATTTCGTGTGTGCTATGTGTACCATAACAGATATGACTATGCCGATACTTAAGAGTAACCAGGGCTGCCAACTGTTATTAAATACAGTCTCCATTTTTGTTACCCTAATATCAATATATCAGAAAGTATGCAAGCCAATAGCTCTAAACTTTGCACACGTATAGTAAGTACCTGGCATTCTAGATTAATTTGGAGTAACTAATATACGTCAGTGCTGCCAACATGATTCTAAGCCTGCTGATAGGTCCAATTTTAAAATGCATGTAAATTCTATACTAACTAATGGATTTCATTCAAAATTGTCACAACAATGGATCATATTATTTCAGAATATATCTGACCAATATATGTATGTCATTGTTGCCAACATTATTTTACGAGCGCTGTTAGATCCAATGTTTAACTGCATGTAACGTCCATGCTATCCATTGGACTTCAACCAAATTTTGTATTCTGTACCTTAAGAGATGCAACTAAGAATATATTCAATCACCAGTGCTGTATTTCTCTATTAGGCTACATAATGCCAGGTATACAGTATTTCAAACTAATTAGAAATTTCGATATTACCAACTTAATTTCGTCATTATTCTAGATAGATCCATAAAGATTAATCATTGGCATGAATCTTGAATTTTAAGAAAAGTAGGCTCTTTAGTTCGTCACGGAACTTCTTGTTAAATTACTAAGACGTAATATAAACGATACTTGTATGCAATAACAAAGGTAATAAATTGGCAGATAATTATAGGAAACTATTATGACGAAAAATATATATGTTCAGAGTTCCTTCAGGATAAAAGGTGAGGTAACAAAACCAGTGTAGGGGAGGGGGGTTCCGTTAAAAGTAAAGGCCCGCAAGACCCATAGTCTTTTCTCAACCCTGGATGTTCTATAGTAGCAACTCACCTGTATATACGTCGCGACCCGTTAATGAATGAATGAGCCTAAAGTGGCCCGTGAAGGGCAAAGGCCTTCCTGTAGGGAGGATGGTCTCATGTGGTAAGCTGTCCCAGGTCAGCTGGTTGATTATGTCTTTGGTAGTCTAATTCTATAGTTATGACGCTCATGATTTCTTAATTCTACAATTTTATACTACAGCTTAACGTTTAATTTTGATACTTTTACTCACTCAAGTGAGTTTTCTAACCATTAATCCTAATCTTGGCACTTGTTTATTTCTAGGGAGCAGTAAAATATTGGCAACCTAACTTGTCCTTGTTCCTTCTGCGTTGTACTCTCAATTGGTATGGAATTCTTTGAGGCAACTTAAAAAGTGTAGAAATTGAACAGAAAAAACAGTTTGGTCCTGAAATTAGACTTCCCTTCCGCGATTTGTTTGTTCACATATCGTATTTGACAGAAAAAAATACTTCCTTTTGGAAAACAAATGAGTGAAGGTTGTAAGATCATAGCTGAACTGTCTGCAATATTTACTGAAATAATGTATGGGAGAACAATAATGATAATAATAATAATAATAATATTAATAATAATAATAATAATAATGAAAGAAAGCACACACCGAAAGGATGAAAACCTGGTGGACACGCAAGAAGGCAAACAGTTGAGATCTGGCGGCCCTTTGTGACCCTAACGAATAATAATAATAAATAGTAATATATATATTTTTATTATTTTTTTATTTTTAGCGTATGGCTTTTAGTACCGGGAGTGTTCGAGGACATGTTCGGCTCGCCAGTTTTTGTAGCTGCTTCGAGGCGGATACCCAACGGATGAGCTACACGTACCGTCGTGTGTGGAGTGTTGTCTGGGGAGGAAAGTTTGACTGTATGGAAAACTAATTGGAAGGTAGCGGCTGTGGCCTATAGTTAGGGACCAACCCCGGCATTTGCCTGGAAGGAAGATGGGAAACCACAGAAGACCATCTTCAAGGTTGCCGGCGGGGGGGATTCGAACCTCCTCGCCACCCGGATGTGAGCGACTGCCAGCAGTCATGCCGTAACGACCACGGCTAACTCACCATTGAGATGGTATGGACATGTGAAAAGTATGAATGATGAAAGAATACGGAAACAAGTGATGGAGAGATGGATGACTGGAAAGAGAGGACGAGGAAGACTTAGAATATGGTGGATGGATTTGGTAAAGGACAAAGGAAACCTGGAGTGGAGTTCAGTGGTTGAGAAAGGATGGTGCACAGACAGAGTAAAGTGGAAGAGTGCCATATTTGCTCTGACCCGGCCCAGGCTGGAAAACGGAAATTGATGATAGTGATGTTGATGATGATATAAATAAATAAATAATATCGTATGGCCTCGGGTGCAGGGTGCAAGCTTTGTTATTTGACACATAGAGGGTAGCTTGCATGTCGAATTTCGTTGTTCCTTGAATCACTATGAAAGTCAAGGAGGTTAGATATCTAAGCTCCTTGAACACTATAGCGCTTTCTAGTAGAGAAATGAGGAACTTTGTGTTGGCGGAAACTCCCGAGATTAATTTTGCCATTATGAACACGCCCTACTGAATTCAAATGGGTTCTTTGACATGCCAACAACGTATGACATTCGTGTCGTATTTTTGCCGCCTTTCAAAAAAAATCACTCACCACGGCCAGGAGCGAACCTGCAATCTTGGGGTTGGTATTCCGACACGCTATCCATTCACCCACCGTGGCAAGGTTATGATGATGATGATGATGATGATGATGATAGTAATAATAATGGATGAAAGCACTCGCAGAAAGATGAAAACCTGGAGGGCCCGCAAGTAGGCAAACAGTTGAGATATCGAGGTCCTTAGTGACCTTAACGAAGAATAATAAAGAGTTATAATACTGCAATAATAATAACTAGTGGACCCATGCGAGAACTCTCGCATGTGTATAAACCACCCACCTGTTATGCGGACTTCTATAAATATGTTTATTTGTTTAAACGCACTTTATAAACAAATTAATATATTTCCGTTGACTTTTCAAGAAATGCAAGATTTTTCCTGTACTATTGAGACGATTTGGAAGATTTTGGTACAAACCACACCTTCTAACTCCCTCTGGTTTAGGAGCTTGAGTTTTGTGAAACATACACCTTAGCGTGTTATACAGGGTGATTCTTATTAATGTTTAAAACTCTCTGTAGCGACGTATATGGCATTGAGACAAGTAATTTCATATAGGACACTTAGGGTCGCAAGTGTCCAGAAATACCTTAAAAGTGAACCACAACTGTTAAACACGGCCAACGAGAAATACTGGCCCTGGCGCGTAGACCTAGTCCTTTTGTGACGTAGGCAATGTACTGCTTGATGGTGCTTGTACGTTTAAGTCGAGAGCAATTCATAAGCAGCAGAAATGCGATATTTTATATCAATCTTCTTGAAATGGACCCATTTTAGATGTTCCGTGCGTTTTCAAGCACGATAAATTATACTGTATAGGTTTACAACTACGCCAGCTTTAGATAACTTATTTACATGTTGAAGTTACTCGTAACAAAAATTCACTCGAACTAGGATTCAAGTTTTTTTTGTGTCTTTAATAGCTGCAACGAGTACAGTAAGTTGAGTTGTAGAGCCTGTGACCTTCGTTGTTATCAACTTATGCGGACATGAGCGGTGATATCAGTATGAAATGAAAATCCACAGCCTGCTTCCAGTCTCCGACCGGGTCAGGAATGGAATGAATGAAGCCCCTATCTAGTGGCGAGGATATGAACGTGCCGGCTGCCGAGGCCTGACGCACTCCTCTGGGGCAACGATTAAATGAATGACAGATGAAATGAAATGATAGTGGAGAGTGTTGCTGGAATGAAATGGTGACAGGGAAAACCGGAGTACCCGGAGAAAAACCTGTCTGCCTCCGTTTTGTCCAGCACAGATCTCACATGGAGTGACCGGGATTTGAACCACGGACCCAGCGGTGAGAGGCCGGCGTGCTGCCGCCTGAGCCACGGAGGCTTGTGATATCAGTATAATTAGATCAAAGAAACTTGCAGTGAAAGTATTAACTAGTTATTGATGTTTTAAGGGGCGGAACAGATATTAATACGTTTTTAGAAGAGAATTGCGGAATACTCTCGCCACCGACTAACGACTCATATCAATACCTTCTATGAAGACAAGTGGTAAATGAATACTAGCATTTGTACAGATTAAATTATGAAGACAAGATGACTACCACACCGGCAGTAAGACGAAGACCATAGAATATTATGTTCGTGAATATCTATTACAAAAACGTTTGATACATTTATGTATATCGTTCAAATATAAGAGTTATACATGCGTACATTGTCTGGCACTATTCATAGCTTTTCATAACCTTCCTGAACGATTTGTAACCGTCAAGTAATTCCACATAATTAACAAGCATCCGCTACGGAAAGATAACATACTCCTGAAAAGTATTTCCTTGTGATCAACTACAACGATTAAAGATAAGTGGTGTACTGGTTCTACTCAGAGTAATGAATAAATAAGTAAATTGTGGCTAGGTATTGGACTTCATAAGATTGATCAGTGAAAGACTTGAGTGGTGATTACCATGTATGTTTTGCCAGAAGCCATGGTTGTGTTGGGTCAGTGCTTTTTACAGCGTGTTTTCTGATATGATATTGGTTAAGTATTCTGTGATTTTAGCATCTTGTAGACAAAACTGTTTATTTCCTCGTCATACATAACCCTACCGGAAGTGGTGCAACAGCACTACATTGCTGACGTCACGAAAGCGCACCAGGGCCAGTCTTTCTCGTTGGCCGCGCTGTTAAACATATGACGTCATCAGGTGACGGCTCAGCTCGAGTGGTCAGGCCCGTGCACTCTTACGCACACCAAAGCATCCAAAGCAAACTCTGAATATCATATCACTCTGGCTCCGTGTCTGCGTGTGCGACTTGGGCGCGTGGGGTTTGAGGTTCGAATCCGGGGCTTATCCATCATCCTTTTTTGTTCTATCTCTTCTCCTTTGTATTACGAATGTGCGTTCGGGAATTTTACACCGGATTCGATAGGGTGGGGCAAAATTAGTCATTCGACAAGAACTGCTGTACTAGATAACAACGGTTTGAGAGTTCTCAACCACACAGTTCAATACAGTACAGTACGTCAAATGAACCGCTTTACATTCCATGAGCTTGCAGACATGCACCATTGTTATGGTGCTGCAAATTCGAACGCACTTGCTGTATGGCGGCTGTACCAACAACGATTTCCCCAGCGCGTTCTGCCTTCTCACGTGACCCTCAGCCGTTTATGGGTTGTAATGTTTAACAGCAAGAAAGTTCGGTGATACATGCGCAAAAATAAAAGCGTTGCTTCCACTTCAAAGACGGAGAGAGAGAAAAGAATGCTGATGGATAGGGCACGGAATTGAACCTCGAACCCCACGCGCCCGAGTCGCACACGCAGACACGGAGCCAGAGTGATATGTCATTCAATGTTTGCTTTGGATGGTTTGGTGTGCGTAAGAGTGCACGGAACTGACCGCTCGAGCGTAGCCGTCACCTGATGACGTCATATGATTAACAGTTATGATTAACAGGTATTTCTGGACACTTGCGACCCTAAGTGTCCTATATCAAATTACTTGCCTCAATGCCATCAACGTCGCTACAGAGAGTTTTAAACGTTAATAAGGATCACCCTGTATATATAGATAATATTAATGCAATAATAATAATAATAATATTTTTTTGGAACGCACCATTACCGCCTCTATGGGCAGTGTCCTAGAGCTGGTAACATCTAATCGGAGGGGATACAACTGGTGAGGTGGGATTAGCACCTCGCCCAGGCGGCCTCGCCTGCAAAGCGAACAGGGGCCTCATGAGGGAAGAAAAGGAAGGAAGCTTGTAGTTTAACGTGACCGTTAATCTCGAGATCATGAGCCACGGGACCTCCTTTTTACGTGGAATCCGAACCACAGGACATGGCATTTCATTTCGAAAATCTCACATGCATTGACAGGGAATCGAACCCGGACCGCCTTGGTGAGAGGCATACAGCTAGACCGCTGAGCCACCACGCCCCCTCTATGAGGGAAGAGAGTGGAAGGTAGGATGGATAGGCAAGGAAGAGGGAAAGAGGCGGCCGTGGCCTTACAGTAGGTACCATCCCGGCATAATAATTGTAATAATAACAACGATCGACTAAGAAAGTCTGGAATTTCACAAAGCCAAAGGCCACCAAATGGAGATGGTTCAAGGATTGTACCTGATGCAAATTGGTATTCCAGAAACGAAAATCCACGACAGATTTGAATTTCGACAAATGGTTCAACACCAGTGTTGCCAAATCTTAAAATGGGAAACAACTAAACCCTATGATTTAAAACACCAGAAAAGCACCAGCTGGACTCTATGATTCAAAACACTAGAAAAACACCAAAAATTATAAATATATAAACGGCTTTTTACTTACAATTCTTTCATTAATAATCGTCTTCTTCACTTGCGGAGCGTGCTACCGCTATTACGTATTTAGAGCAGGAAGGTGTAGTACTGCTGTAGCTCTGCATACTACCAATTTTGGCCACCATTATATCCTTCGGAAGTTTGTAGTCGTGATAGCATTTGCCTTCTGTTTTTAGTCCAAATCGCACACACAGAATGAAATGCAATTTTTGAACTTTCATTCGATTTCTTTTCTTTGTTTTCACCAGTTGAACTTGGCTAAACACTCTCCCTACATCTGCATTAGAGTGAGGGAGCGAAAGTAGATAAACCTCGTTCGCATGAAACTGGGAAATCCCCTGGGAGCTGGAAAGAAAATAGATGATAGGTCGATTCTTTGTACTGCTCGAGTCTAAGCTGCGTGAACCTGACAGGAATGTGCATCGCGGACTATGAGTAGTGGTGTTGACGAGTGATGCGGTTTCTCTGTCCGTGCATAGTACAGAACCAAATACATTGGTCGGTGACTCACTCAGTCATTCCTAACACCACAGTGGTTTGAGCAACGGCAGAATGTTAGCAGTATTGGAATAGAAAGGAATACCATATATCACGGTGGGCTGTTGACAGATCCTTCTCTTCACGCCCGGCCCTTCCCTGCTCTTTCTCCTCACCCCGAAAGTTCATAGAGCTTGGACTCGAGCATTACAAGTACACTTGCACTGAGCCCTGCATGTTACTTAGCACTTATGCACGCTAATGAGAATTTCAGGGACTTCCCCTGTTGGAGTGTTGATCTTGACACGTGTAAGGCTGAACATTGCCTATCTTAATTAATTAACTTTATTAAAACTATTACATGGCTTCTAGGATTTACTTATTTGTCTTAGGAGGCAATTTCATGGAAAAATCCGCTAAGCACCAGATTTGGCACAGGTATTATTGAAATAACGCCAGTATTTTGCTATGGCGCTATTAGAACATTTCTGGCACCAGACGAACTTCAGAAACACCAGAACTGGTGCTAAAAACACCAAATTGGCAACACCGTTAAACACTATGAGGATTTTAAAGTGTAATCTGATCCCAGGAGACAGAGAGGGCCTCTACTAGAAGCACAGAAATAGGCACTGATCGATTGACTCAAGAAATACTGGGAGGATGTCAAGGCTGATACAAAAACGAGGTCCAGACACAAATGAAATTGATTGTTAACATGCAGTCTATAAAAGCTCAATTCAAATGTAATAATAATAACAATAACAATAAAGAGCATGGTCATCACTAGGGCCCGGATGTTGATGCCGTAAAAAAGTTTAAAAAATGCACTTAAAATTTTCAAAAATGACTGGAATAAGTGACCTAAAAATTCGAAAAATGCACTTTAAAATGGACAAGAGAACTGAGACAAGAATATACATCCCTTCCCCTTTCTACCCCGCCACATCTGACCTTGGTCAACAGACCAGGTAACATCCATTCCGCTAATAACTGGTTTGAGACGAAAACAAGAGCATCTGTATACCTACGGTACCGTTCTTCTGCATCCAAGATATATACATGGGTTGGTTTTTTTAGTTTTGGCATCTTAGTTATAACTGGATTAATAACTGACTTAGATGGTTCCAAGTTTCACAGGCCCTCGATGTAGTTCCCACTGTTGCGTACAACGTGTCCCCAGCGATGCGGAAGTCGTTGGATCCCGTTGGCACTGCCCAATCTATTGATGGTACGAAGAGAGCGCTCGGCAGCCTGCTTAACGTCTTCAATGGTACGGAAGCGCTGCCATACTGTTCCCCGAGGGCAAACCGTTAATGCGGCGTACTATTGTTCGTTTCTGCAAGACCATCTCCGAGGAGCTCTGAGAAGGAAACGGCGCCACCACATGGTTACACCGCCCATCGTTCTGCATGACAATGCTAGGGCACACACAGCAGGCGTTGTGTCGGCATTGTTGGATCGCTGGGGCTGGGAGGTCCTCTATCATCCCCCATATTCTCCCGACATCAGTCCCTGCGACTATGATCTCATCCCGAAGATGAAGATGACAATGCGCGGGGAGCAGGCTGTCGAGCGCTCTCTTCGTACCATCAATAGTTTGGGCAGTGCCAACGGGATCCAAGGACATCCGCATCGCTGGGAACACGTTGTACGCAACGTTGGGGACTACATCGAGGGCCTGTGAAACTTGGAACCATCTAAGTGAGTTATTAATCCAGTTATAACTAAGGTGCTAAAACTAAACAACCAACCTATATATTTTTTCTACTAATAGAAATACCGAAATATTTTATTTCAATATTTTAAATTATCTTGTATCAACTACTAGCTGTCTCAGAAGTGACAAAGAGGAAATCTGACATTCTACGGATCGGAGCGTGGAATGTTAGAAGTCTGCTAGGAAGTGGAAAGTTAGAAAACTTAGAAAGAGAAATGGATAGGTTGAGGTTGGATTTGGTTGGGATTAGTGAAATGCGCTGGCAGGAAGAGCAGGACTTTTGGTCAGGAGACTATAGGGTCATTAGCACTAAATCAAACAATGGCCAAGCAGGGGTTGGTCTCATATTGAGTAGGAAACTTGGACAGCGGGTGGAATATTATGAGCAATACAGTGAACGGATTATTGTAGCAAAAATCAATACTAAACCTACGTGCACCACAGTGGTACAAGTCTATATGCCTACCAGTCAAGCTGATGATGAAGATGTTGAAAAGGTCGACGAAGAAATAGATGAAATGCTGAGGTTTATCAAGGTGATGAAAATGTTATAGTAATGGGAGATTGGAATGCTGTGGTAGGAAAAGGGAGAGAAGGGAAGATAGTAGGAGATTTCGGATTAGGTGAAAGGAATGATCGAGGAAGCAGGCTGATGGAATTCTGCACCGAAAATGAGTTGGTCATAGCTAACACCTTATTCGATAACCACAATAGAAGAATATACACATGGATGAGACCAGGAGATACAGGGCGTTACCAAATTGACTTCATTATGGTCAAGCAGAGGTTTCGAAACCAGATTTTGGATTGTAAAACATATCCTGGTGCTGACATAAACTCTGACCACAATCTGGTTGTAATGAAATGCAGATTAAAGTTGAAGAAACTGAAGAAAAGTCAAAAGCCAAAAAGGTGGGCAATAGACAGACTGAAAGTGAAGGATGCAAACGAAAGATTCAAGAAGAGTATAAAGGAAGGACTAATCAAAACCCCTAAACAAACTTCAATTGCAGACGAATGGGCACTTTTGAAGAATGAAATAACAAAATCCGCAGAAGAAAACATTGGTAGGAAAGAAAGAATAGGTAGTAAAACGTGGATCACTCAGGATATACTAGAATTGATGGATGAAAGGCGGAAACACAAGAATCTAAGAGATGAAAAGGGGAAAGCAGAATACAGACGTTTGAGAAATGAGGTTAACAAGAAGTGCAAGGAAGCGAAAGAAGAATGGTTGAAAGAGAAATGTGCAGGTATAGAAAATTGTCTGAAATAAGGTAAAGAAGACACAGCTTATCGAAGGATTAAGAATACTTTTGGGGAAAAGAAGACTATGTGCTGTAATATTAAGGACACAAATGGAAAGTCTCTAACAGATAAGGAAGAAAAGGTCGAGAGATGGAAAGCTTATATAGAGTGCTTGTATAAGGGAAAGGAGATTGAGAATCATGTAATGGAAAGGGAGGAGGAAATTGATGAGGATGCAAAAGGAGATTTAATATTGAGATCAGAATTTGACAGAGCATTAGAGGACTTAGGCAGGAACAAAGCACCAGGCATAGATGATATACCGATTGAGTTGCTACGCTGCATAGGAGATGAAGGTCTGATCAGGTTATTTCACTTGGTGTGTAGGATTTATGAGACAGGTGAGGTACCCCCTGATTTCAAGAAGAATGTTATCATCCCTATACCAAAGAAAGTGGGAGCTGACAGATGTGAAGATTACCGTACAATCAGCTTGATTACTCATGCTTCAAAGATCCTGTCTAGAATAATTTACAAGAGGATTGAAAGCCAGATAGAAACGGAGTTGGGTGAAGACCAGTTTGGTTTCAGGAGAAATGTAGGAACAAGGGAAGCTGTACTAAGTCTTAGGCTGATTTTGGAAGGTAGAATAAGGAAAGATAAGAGAACGTTCATGTCATTTGTAGACTTAGAAAAGGCTTTTGATAACGTTGATTGGACTAAATTGTTTGACATTTTGAAATCTGTTGGAATAAAGTACAGGGATAGGAGGGTGATATACAATCTATACAGAAACCAGACAGCAGTCATTCGAGCTGAAGGACATGAGAGAGAAGCTGATATTCAGAAAGGTGTTAGACTAGGCTGCAACTTATCACCCATACTTTTCAATCTTTACATTGAACAAGCAATGAAGGAAATTGGAGAAAAATTTAAAGTGGAAGTGAAGATTCAAGGAGAAGTAATTTCAACTCTGAGATTTGCTGATGACATCGTCATCTTGGCCGACAAGCCTGAGGATTGGAATGAGTTTTTGAATGGTATGGATTCTGTCTTACGGAAGGAATTCATGATGAAAATTAATAAATGTAAAACAAAAATACTGGAATGCAACCGAAATAAATCAGAAACCTCTATGGAGATCAAATTGGCAGGTGAAAAGCTGAAGGAAGTAGGAGACTTCTGTTACTTAGGAAGCAGAATAACCAGTGATGTTTGAAGCAAAGAGGATATAAAAAGTAGGTTGGCTCAGGCAAGGAAAGCCATTCTACAAAAAAGGAATCTGTTGACATCGAATATAGATTTAGGTATTAGGAAGTCATTTTTGAAAGCCTTTGTCTGGAACGTGGCGCTCTATGGAAGTGAAACTTGGACTATTGGTGCAGCAGAAAAGAGGAGAATTGAAGCATTTGAAATGTGGTGTTACAGGAGAATGATGAAGATCAGATGGGTAGATAGGGTTACAAACGAAGAGGTATTAAGGCGAGTGGGAGAGGAGAGATGTTTCTGGCGACTGCTAATGAAGAGAAGAGATAGGTTGGTAGGTCACATACTAATACACCCAGGAATAGCAAGCTTAGTTATGGAAGGAAGGGTCGAGGACAAGAACTGTAGGGGTAGACCAAGGTTAGAATATGTTAAACAGATAGCCTCGGATGTAGGGTGTGGTAGCTATGTAGAGATGAAACGATTGGCTCAGGACAGGGAGGCATGGAGAGCTGCATCAAACCAGTCAAAAGACTGAAGACTCAAACAACAACAGCTACTAGCTTCTTCTTAACTCTGAGAGACGTAACACCCTCATATAAAGCCGTGGCATGACTAAATTGAAAAAAAAATGACATTAAAAGGCCGATTTCTCTAAAATATGACCAAAAATATCTATCAAACTTATACAAAATGCTCTTAAAATGAAAAATCGCAAAAATGCAAAAAGATGCAAAATGAAAATGACATATGTGAAGACGGGGTGGACCGTCCGGAGTTTCCATGTACTTCAGCATTGTCTTAGACAGCTCAGTAAAAAGATGACATGTCATCAACATCCGGGCCCTAGTCATCAGCCTCATGTTCTTGGTACGCGGTGACTCATGTAATTCTAACTGGAGTTGGGATTCGGAAGGAGGCGATCATATAAACAGGCCCTTCCCATTAACTGTTAATGGCTTTGAGATACAGTGGGGACCTGGGGTCTAGAGATATTGTCCCCAAGGAGTTCTACCGCGAACTGATATACAGTACTGTAGTCTATCTACTGATATGCAGTTTCCCACTTTGTATGCAATAAGGAAGGTCTTAAAATGTGTGAAATAGATAACATTTTTTTCGTACCATAGTAAGTTTCAATGTCCGCTCGGTTTGTTGCTCTGCAGACGTCATATCTGTAGTTCACTTCGTGCCACGTGCGTTGAATCATATCTAGATTAACAGTAAAGTTAGCGGTAGCAATTCACTCCCGAAGATGCACCAAATCACGAAACTTTCCTGCGTAAACAACGATTTTTATGTACCCCCAGAAAAAAGAACCCAAAGGGGTTAGGTCTGAACTTAAGGGAGGCCAGGAAATGGGGGATTCTTTGCCATTCCAACCGTTTGGAAAGGTTATCAGCTTCAATAAGCGTTAGTGCTTTCAAATTTACCCTCATTTATTCCGAACCTTATCGTTGAGCGCTATGTGGCGATAAATTATACTATTGCTACCTCAGGAGCTCGGGACAGCCGAAGTTTTCCAAATTGTCCTGATTATTTTGCTACAGCGCTATGCGACAAAAGACTACACTATTGGTCTCTATATTTCTAAGAGCCAATGAGATATACGCCTTAGGCAGTGTCTTTTATTTCACTGACTACTCCTCTAATCATTTTTAAAAAACGTTTGTAAATTACACGTGTTAGTGCTGTAGTTAGTAAATAGCCGTTTCCCTATTCATTATTATTATTATTATCATTACGGGAAAATGACCTGAATGTTACGTCCATTATACTGTACTACGTATCACGCCCACTACAACCACCACCACCACCACCAAAAAAGTTATATTTTTGAAATATTTTAAAATATCACGAACCAAGCGAAGGTAGTGAGGCGGAGTCTAATTTTGCATAAAAATGACACACTGTCCAGTCTGGTCGATGTTTTCTATTTGAGGGCAGACAAACTGTTCAAGCATGTCGAAGTAAATTAGGCCTGTAATTGTTTTTTTTTTTTTTTTTTTTTTCAGCGAAAAGGGTTCAATAACTTGGTCATGAAGTAACCCGCACCACACATTGACTTTGGGAGAATCACAAACATACTCGTGGATTTCGTTAGGCAACTAGTCCGCGCAAACCACGGTCACGCTAATGCATTAAACAAAACTTGCGCTAACCAGTTACCACACAGTGAAAGAATCACTCATTAAACACCCCCCACGGGCTCACATCCAGTGGGACGTGGGTTGGCGACCCCGGGACCCCAGCTGAGTCCGGCATTGCTTCCACTTACTTGTGCCGGGCTCCTCTCCGTCTTCTTTCCTTTCTACCTCTCTTGGTCAACTCTTGTTCTCTTCCGACCCTGACAGTATTAGGGTATCCAAGGCCTAGGGAGTCTCTTCCTTTCCCGCCTTAATCCGCCCTTGTCTCATCTTTCCTGATACCCTCTGATCACTTTTGTGATATTTTCAATGTTTAGCTTGGCCCATTTGTCGGTCAAATTTTATTTATTGTTACTGAGATCCCCGAATGGTAATTATTTATTTACAATTGTTAATTGCTTAAACCATATGCATAATCTTGTTATCAATCACTTATTCATAGATATTATAGTTCTCACCTCGAGTGTTTCAGTCTCGCTATCTCAGGCGTCCTCACTCATGACATACCAGATATCTACTGGTTGATCCACTGTCTGCTGAGTAGTGTCGACTGACGTCACCCTGACTTTCGTTCGACCAATGGCAGGTCTTTGTCTGGTCGGGCGATCTCCAAACTTCGAGAGAGTTCTATGGTCCCTATTTAAGACGCCGCTTGCTGGCGTTCTTCATCACTTCGGATCAACCGCCACTTCTGAATCACTTCAACCCGCTGGTCACCGCTACCTCTCATGACACCATCGCTGATATCTACGCTAGCGAGCAGTTACGTCACAAGATCTGCACCATGACGTATTGCTCCAGATGGCAAGAATAATTGCCAGCCGCTGTACTCTTCAACATCACCTTAGAGGGGATACTTGGAATCGTCCTTCAAAATATCTCTGGATCAGCTCTTGGAAACTATAAATGTCATTCCTGCGCAAGAAAAGAAAGTTGACATTTTATCGATGGTGCACATAACTCTAGGCCATGTACGCCTCCTTCCAAGTAAACCGTGAAGACTTTTAAATCAACGTGTGCTAGCTGGAACTTTTTAAGGAGCTGGCTCTTCAACTCTCTTCAACTCTCTTCAAAGATAAGTTCAATTTTATAAAGAGCTTATATCATACCAGTTATTACACTCTTAATTATTTTTTATGGTTCTCTCTTTTTTATAAACTGCATTTTTATATATTAAGCTCAACTTTTCTCCAATCAAGCAAGCTTTTCATGGACCTTTCTATAATCTGGGTTCTGTAATCAGGCCCTCACACTTTGCTACATTTATAATTGTTAATTTCTGTAATAAGCACTTAAGTGCAATTTGTTTGTTCATTATAAATTTATTATTAGGAATAAAAATTGTTAATGCATTGCTCCCTATATTTGTTTTCTAGTCACGTATTTCATGCGCAATATCCCCGCACCGTTTCAGTCTAATTTTCTTGACCACAGTAGTTATTTTGGCCAGGCTTTCGCCTGATGCGTTTCGTTCTCCCGTATGGGGAAGTTTTAGGACAGAATTTATACTTCTCCACCCTCCTTCTGTGAGGGGTCAGCCTTCTTTTTCTTTTCATGTTATCTCCTGCCTTCTGCTCAAGGCCCTCAAGGAGGCTGGGTGTATGTAGCCCCACCATTTCTGGTGCACCCTGGAGATTACTACACCCTTAGGGGCTCACGGTTGGTGAGTTCGGGAGTTGGCGATCCGGGGCATTCCTGAGCTGGGTCAGTTTTTCCCCTTGTTTCCTCTGACTTTGGGGCTGGTTCTCTCCTCTTTCACTTTCCTATCTGACTTTCATGGCTCTCCTTCCTTCCTAGTCCCTCAATTCTCATTCTTCGAGGGTTGAGGGCATTTCTTTTCTTCCTGTCCTTTAATTGCCTTATCCTTTATTTGTTTACTATTTCTTCTTCTAGTACGTAAGTTTGTAGTTAGTATTAGTTATAGTTTTCATTCTCATCTCATCTTTCATTATCACCCAAACCATTACGGGTCGATAACCTAGATGTTCGGCCCCTTAAAACAACAATTATCGTCATAATCATCAACTCATGGTATATTTTTTTAAATCTGGGCATTATTCTTCGATGACCCTGTAGGCTACATATGGAGCCACACACTAAGACGGCCATCACAATAACACAGGTTATCTGACAAATTACACACAACCAAGTACACGGGGCTACATGACCATGGTGTCACAAAGCCCCTTAATCATTCAACAAACGGTATTTTCAAGTTAGTTGAGCAGCAACTCATAAAGTGTGTTGCACAATAAGTGACCCATTAATCATGTTGTCCTGCTAATTGCTGAATTGTATGAGCTTATCCTTGGAGTAATGTTGCGTTGATCGGGGTTAACTTAGGGCGCCGTGTGATGCAAACTGATTAATGAGTTGGCCTTCATGATATCATAGCTTTTTCTAACATTAGCTTCCCTTCTTATAGCACACACTGGCTCAGCATTACATTGAAGGACTGTATCAGGCTACAGTCACGTCTCACTCACTGTCCATACGACGTAGACTCAATCAACGAGGAGCAGTATACTATTTTGATTTAGGCTTTATACAGTTATCTAACTACAGTAAAAGCTGCCTAAAGCGGAACGCAAACGTTCAAGGTTTATTTTTCCGTTTTCGCATGTTCCCGTTTTACAGAGGGTTGACTTTTAATAAGACAAAATACACTACAAATAATTACTGTATTATCGCATAGGATTACTATGACATAATTTGAGTTGTACCACTTTAAACAACACAATTAATTCATTAGCTGGACGTTTGTTTTTCTCGTGTTCTTCAATAACTTTAAGTTTCTCCTCCAGTGTAAGTGTCTTATGTTTAGAAGTCATTGTCACTGAATTACAGTACGTAAATAAATGCAGTGCACAGTAAAAAGAACACCTTTAAAGATTACTCAACATCAGTGTTTTCTTCTTCTTGTACTTTTACTCTCATTTGTCAGAAGGAAACTGTGTGTATTATAAGAGGGTTGGAGGAAGTAATGATACAGATGTTGTGAAATGTATCATACCTTCTGCATCCTTGAGGAAACATGTTTCCTAGGACTTTGGTGCAAGTTCAGTCGCGCTCAAAATTTAGTACATAACTTTGTAATAAGGATAAAATAATCCGTCTTAGTCAGGTTATTTACGCCTACAGTTCCAGAATTTCTTTCCGTTTCCGCGTTAGGCAGTTTTGCGGTTTACAGTGTTATTTTAAATAGGAAATACCAGAGTTCCGAATTTCGTTTTCCGTTTGTCCCGGTTTCCGGTATATAGAGGGTCCGGTTTAGGCATGTTTTACAGTACAGATAAGTGTAGTACGTTTAGTTGGTGCTTATGCAGGGTGATTTATTTGCTGGAGCGGGGCCAGCGGCCAGCTAACAGGCGCGCGCGCGCCTTCCGCCAGCCTACCGAACTCAAGTCGCAGATTTCGCGGAGGTAGAAACCGTAACAGAGTATATTAATTAATGGTAAATTCACCAGAAAATCATGATTAAAGAACTCACCTTTTCAAAGAAGATGCTGAAAATGTTCTCCTTCAGCTGACAGACAGGCGTTGTACCGTGTAAATAAATTAACGTTTACACGTTGTAATCCCCTTCTGTTGTGAGGGATATCTGCTGCCGTATATTGCTCTCCAGCTCCACTAGAGTACAAAAAATTGATCTGTACAGTTTGTATTTTAAATTACCTCAAAATTAAACATCAAACGGGCTTAAGTCCGTGCTTCGATTAATCACAGTTAACACGGAGGGTGGTACAGGAGTAGCTACATAATTATTTGTTTAGCGAATGGCTTTTAGTGCCGGGAGTGTCCGAGGACATGTTCGGCTCGCCCGAGGTTGTAGCTCAGGCTGTTCCAGCCGAGCAGCTCGCTCGTGAGCAGCAGAGTACTCGCCGCCTTTCGTGAGTAAACCTGCAACATGCAATAGAGCTCTGCTGTTGGGGGCAGCCGTCACTTCGAGGTGGATACATCAAGACTGGCAGGAACGCATAGACTTGTGCTATGACCTTCGCCCAGTGACGTATTGGCTCTCACCCCGAGTCCCTCTCCAACCGTGCTCCGAGCATTACTGCTGAGTACTCGCGTGTACGCATACTCAAACTCATGGATTTGGAACAGCCTGCAGCTGTTTCAAGCGGACAGTCATGGGGTGAGCTAAACGTTCCGTTCAATTTCAAGTAGTTCCAACTTTTGCTACCAGATGTCACTGACACTGATGTGGTGAACGTTGAAACTTTGATAAAGCGTTGCAATAAAATCTAACCTAGAAATTTTGCTTCACACAAGTTTAGTTTTTGGAAGGATCTTTTACATGCCATAAATCTATGACATGGGACCGCCGGCTTTACTCCCCCCTCCCGAAGGAAGGCATACTGAAGGATTTTAACGCTCTTTACAAATCCGATGACTTCGCCCAGGTTTGAACCCACGATCTTGGGCACCGCAGTTCAGCATGCTACCAACTACGCCACCAACGCCACTAGCTACATAATGTAACGATGTAACTTCCGAAGTTACTGTCTGTCAGCTGAAGGAGAACATTTTCAGCATCTCCTGTGAAAAGGTAAGTTCTAACCTTTAACTGGTGACGTGAGGTCATCCAGATTCCCAAAAAATAAAATAAAATCTGTGCTTCTTTAATAATTAAATCTTGCACCGGGTGAGTTAGCCGTGGTGGTTACGGCATGACAGATGGCAGTCGCTCACATCCGGGAGGCGAGGAGGTTCGAATCCCCCCGCCGGCAACCTTGAAGATGGTCTTCTGTGGTTTCCCATCTTCCTTCCAGGCAAATGCCGGGGTTGGTCCCTAACTATAGGCCACAGCCGCTACCTTCCAACTCCTCGTCCTTAAATTCCAACTTCCCTCCTTCCCTCCCCAACGGTACTTGTAGCTCACCCATTGGGTGTCCGTCTCGAAGCAGCTACAAAACTGGCGAGCCGAACATGTCCTCGGACACTCCCGCTAAAAAAAAAACTTGCAGGAAACTGTTGTTTATGTTACCTTCTTATCTGTGTGTTGACACTTCACACCCTCGTTGATGAAGTTTAGTTAACCTGGTTAGCTCGCCTCGTTAGGTTGAATTTAATGTACTCTGTTACTGTATCTACCTCCGCACAATCTGCAGTCCGAGTTCGGTTGGCTGGCGGAAGGCGTGTGCGCGCCTAGTAGCTGGCCGCTGGTCCCGCTCCAGCAAAAGAATTACCCTGTATTACGATTCGCAGTTTGAATCTCGTTATATAACGTTAGTTTGTTTTATAAGGGTTTGTGAATTACGTATGAGTATTATGCACGTGTATACAGTTAAAACAACAGAATATAATAAATTAGAATTAGAACATGCACTAGAATTCTATTAGGGGTATGGTTACTGTCAGTAATAGCTCTTCAGTCGGTCAACACGAATTTTGCCAAAGACAGGGAGGGTAAAATGTATACCCCACGGGGAGTTCAATTCATAAAACCAACTCGAAAGCCTGAAAGTATAGCCAAGCTTTTAGTCTATAACGGGTAATCTTGAGAACCACTGGATGGACTTTGATGAAGGTTTCACCATTGTGTAAAGGATTTCTCGAGGAAGGTTTCTGTAGAAAACCATTCATTAATGACCAAAGGAAGTCGAGCAGTGAATCGAGTCGAAGAAAAACATGCCGTCCATACGCCTTTTAAGCGTACACTGGGTACAAACCTTAAAGAACTAATCTAATAAAACTGTTGAGAAATGAAATTAATTAACAAAGTCTATATATAGGTGTATAGAGTGAGGCAATAGATGTTAACATGAAATGGGTGTTTAGTCACTTTAAATTACAACGCAGGGATTTGGTTACAGGGTTTCAATTTGGCACCCATCGTTCTCAATGCAGGACTGGAGTCTGTCCATTGTTGTTTGTAAGGTAGTCTGGGACATGTAGGCAGGAATTCCAGCGATGACGTGAGTGATGCGGTGTTTCAGGTCATCCAAGTCGCGAGGGTTGCTGGCGTAGACCCGATCCTTGACCATGCTCCACAGCCAAAATTCTAATGGCGTCAGGTCGGGTGAACGTGTTGGCCACAGCAGAGGACCACCTCTACCAATCCGAACCATCCCGCTGTAATGGAAAGTACCCTCGCTGAAAAATGGCAAGCTGTGCGTTCTCCTCCAAGAACGTGCTGAGAATGGCAAGGTAATTTCTCTGACGGTCTGTTCGTCAAAACAGAAGGGTCCAATCACTCCAAATTCACTCACAGCACACAAACGTTCACCTTGGGGGAAATCTCGAATGTGCTCTCGAACTACCTTCGGATGCTCGGTCGCCCAGGTGACATAGTTGTGCCTGATCGCACGACCGCTGATGTGGAATGTTGCTTCGTCAGAAAACATGAACAGAATGTTGGTTGGTTCCTTAGTTACGGGGCTGAGACAACGTGGTTATGTAGCCTCGTGTACTTTGGGTGTGTGTAGAATCTGTATGATAACCGGTGTTAATTGTGATGGCTGTATTAGTGTGTGTTATCTGTTTTTAATTCAAGTAAGGACTGCAGACATTCGATTTTCAAGTAGTTCCAACTTTTGCTACCAAACGCCACCGTCAACGACCAACTAGTTCTTAACTTGGTTATTAGATGCCACCGCAGTCGGCTCCTGGCGACGAACGTTGGAACCTAAGAGCACTAATTAAATCTAGCCTATAATTTAGCTTCACACAAGTGTTGGAAGTTTCTTTATCATGCCATAAATGCATGACATGGGACCGCCGGCTTTACTTCCCCTCCGAAGGAAGGCATAGGCCTACTGAGGGATTTTTAACGCTCTTAAAAATCCAACGACTTCGGCCTGGTTTGAACCCGGGACCTTGGGATTAGAAGCTCAGCATGATGAACAGAATGTCAGGCTCCATGTGCAAAATTACCAAGAGAATTTGCGAACAAGAAAAAATATTTAGCCTTCCATACAGTATTATGTTAACATATTTTTGCCTCACCCTGTGTAGATTAGTTTCTAATTTGCTGAAGAAGGCCCATTTTTGGACCGAAACATGTACTAGTTTGAATATAACTTGCTTTGATTGGGGGAGCATTTTAATTAATTACCTATTAATACGGCAATTTTCTTACATTTTCCTATAATGGTAAATGTTTTTGCTTTTTACATGTAATTTATTTTAGGTTATTTTTCAAATATTCCAGTAATTGGAATTATTTTGTGTTGACCGACTGAAAGTTATAATATTAATTGTCGACTGAATATCGATCTAAAATAGCCAACACCAATAGAAGCAACAACAACAACATTGGGAAAGAGGTGAACGAAGGCTGAAAGTTCGCCATATTATCACGACAGTTGTCTTAGATTTGAAATGCTGAGCTTCTATGCCCAAGGTCGCGGGTTCAAACCCGGCCAAAGTTGTCGGATTTTTTAAGAGCGTTAAAAATCCCTCAGTAGGCCTATGCCTTCCTTCGGAGGGGAAGTAAAGCCGGCGGTCCCATGTCATAGATTTATGGCATGATAAAGAACCTTCCACTAATTACACCTGTGTGAAACTAAATTATAGGTTATCTTTGACTAACGCTCTTAGGTTACAATGTTCGTCGCCAGGAGCCGACTGCTGTGGAATCTAGTAACAAAGTTCAGAACTAGTTGGTCGTTGACGGTGGTGTTTGGTAGCAAAAGTTGGAACTACTTGGAAATCGAATATGTGCAGGCATTGCTTGAATTAAAAACAGATAACACACACTAATATAGCCGTCACAATTAACACCGGTTATCAGACAGATTCTACACACACCCAAAGTACACGGGGCTACATGACCGCGTTTCCACAGTCGCTAAACTGAGGAACCAACCAACTAGATTTGAAATGTTAACCCACGGAATGAGATACAGTTCGCCTGAGAGTTGAATCGAACTCTTTCCCCTCACCGTGTGCACCCCGTTCTACCCCTCAGCCATATACAGTAGGTATTTGATTCCTCCGTGGCAGAGTGGAGAATTGAACTCCGCCCTTCTGGATAACAGCGACGATTCAATAAATCCAAAATCATGAAGCCCTTGAGTGATATCGAATAATTAATGTGAATGATTTCCTTTCTCGAAATAAAACGAATTAAAATCCGATATGTAAATCCATTGCCTCTCTCCGATAGCCTAGCTCATTATCGATTTCTCATCGCTGCTGGAAATATTGGACAACTAATGGCCCGTTACCGCTTCATGAATTCCTTCCTAACCTAAAGCAGCTAATAGATTGCATACAGCTCGCACTTCTTTATTTATTATCAACGGGAAGACTTTTATTAACATCAAGTATTTGATAAAGTGAAGCTCTGTGTGTTAAATGAAACTCTGTAGAACTGTCTCGTTACAACAATATCTCTCAAAAGTAAAATTCGCATATGATGAAATAGTAGTTTTGGGAAATACATAATGCATTGGTGATACCCAAACCTCCGAGTTTCCTAGTTACGTACCAAATCCGAGAGTATATCCCTGTTGCGTACCCTCATTATTTACCGGGTATACGATGCTGAACTGCTGTGCCCAAAATCGCGGGTTCAAACCCGGCCAAAGTCGTCGGATTTTTTAAGAGCGTTAAAATCCTTCAGTATGCATTCCTTCGGAGGGTAAGTAAATCCGGCCTTCCCATGTCATAGATTTATGGCATGTAAAAGATCGTTCCACTAACTAAACTTGTGTGCAGCTAAATTTCCAGGTTAGACTTCGCTGTAACGCTCTATCAAAGTTCCAACGTTCACCACTAGCTGTCAGTGATATCTGGTAGCGAACGTTGGAACTACTTGAAATTTAACGGAATTGTAGCTCACCCTATGGGTGTCAACTTGAAGGAGCTACAGTCTCTGGCGAGCCGAACATGTCCTCGGACACTCCCGGCACTAAAAGCCGTACGCTAAGTAAATAAACCGGTTATACGAGTTGCGTCACAAAATTTCCTTTCCCACTTAAACAGGCTGAGGACTGGCAACCAAATTCAGTACGATTCGGTAAGTATGATTAAATATACTGTATGTGTCATTTTGAATTTCAATTCAACATTTAACAAGTAGTTCCGTGACGAACTAAAGAGCCTACATTTCTTTAAATTTAAGATTCATACCAATGATTGACTTATATACATCTGAGTCTATGGTTCAAAATTATAGAGAGCATATATCAACAGTTGGCATACCTGCCGACTCTAAATATATTCTTAGTTCCATCTCTTAAAGTACACAATGCTCATGCAGAATATGGTTGAGGTCCAATAGATAGTATGCACGTTCATGTATTTAAACAGATAATATCAGCATGCGTAAAATCATGTTGGCAACACTGCCATATATGGGATGCTCAAGCTTAAAATGAATTATTGTGATGTATATATGTGCCAATTTTGGAAGAAATTATTTTGTTTTTTTAGCGTATGGCTTTTTTAGTGCCGGGAGTGTCCGAGGACATGTTCGGCTCGCCAGTTTTGTAGCTGCTTAGAGACAGACACCCAATGGGTGAGCTACAAGTACCGTTGGAGAGGGAAGTTTGGATTTAAGGACGAGGAGTTGGAAGGTAGCGGCTGTGGCCTATAGTTAGGGACCAACCCCGGAATTTGCCTGGAAGGAAGATGGGAAACCACAGAAGACCATCTTCAAGGTTGCCGGCGGAGGATTCGAACCTCCTCGCCTCCCGGATGTGAGCGACTGCCAGCAGTCATGCCGTAACGACCACGGCTAACTCACCTGGTAGAAATTCATTGATTAGTATGGAAGTTACATGTGATTCAACATTAATCCGATCAGCACGCGCCGAATCATGTAGGCAGCACTGCCGTACTGTATATCGGACCAGGATAGCTAAACTTCCATCAACGAGGGTGTGAAATGTCAGATAAACAACAGCTTCATGCAATATTTAATTATTAAAGAAGAGGAGGTCAGGAAAGACTTGGAGGGAAGTGAAGAACCTGGCAGCAAACAGAGTCAGATGTCAATCATTCTTGGATGCCCTATGCTTCGTACGGAGCAAGACGAAATAAGTCAAGTAAGTCAAGGCATAGATTGCGCAATCGCATTAATAAAGATATCCAATGTGCTGAACGATACAATGCACACTTGTTTGTTTTAAGGTCACCACGTACTCTTACACGATGAAAAAGTATATTTTTGTGGCATCACTTTACTAAGTATTTTCTGGGTTTATGCTAAAGGTACAGCTATGATTCTTGTCACATATAAGGAGCGATATATTCTGAGCTGTTGTTGACCATGTAGTGCTACTTTGCTTTTATAGGATGTGGGAAATGAATACAAATTTGGATAGATACATTTTCAGAAAAATGTTGTATAAGTTGCTTCAGGTACACATTTCTCAGTTGTTTTTCAATCAAATATTCTCAATTTTTTCACATACTTGGAATGGATCATGGCAGATGAGTAACCACTTTGTTTCATTATTATTGGGACAGAATGCAAGAAAAAAATCCGAACTCTTTTTTTTAATGTATTCAAAAATATGTATCAATTTTTCTCTTCCCAATCCATGCCTACTATGTTTTGGAAGTGAAAATAGGTTAACATTCAAGTATTCCATTAGGCAAGTTAATGTAAAAGAAATTAGCCCTCTATATTAAATGGTTTCCTAGTTATTGGTACCTAAACATGAAAAATGAGTATTAACGGAAAACAGCAGGCAAAGTTAAAAGTGTATTATTCAACAACCTATATATATATATATATATTTGGATTCAGAAAAGAATGAAGAATTTTTTGGCGCCAAAATCAAAAAATCGATTTTTTCATCATGCAAGAGTACGTGGTGTCCTTAACCACTTATTGGATTGCGGCTAACCCACTACTTTCTTCTCTTCATGTTCAACTTTCAACTTCTTTTTCTCTCTGTTCTGCAAAATATTATGTTAGATGAGTTTGTATGCATCTGACGTGTAATCTCCTCAGATACGAAAGGTGGTTTCATATTTGGCCACTAAGCTTCTATGAACATCATTCATACCACTAAGGCTAGAGTACAATGTATTTTATCACGTATAGGCCTATTAGTCTTTAATGGAAGTGGTCTCGTATGTAGCCAACAACCATTCATGCAAAATTAATTCGAAAAATGTTCAGCGTTATGGGGATAAAATATACAATGACCAGAGATGGCTTATGAAGGGTACAGGGGAAAAGTCAGGATTCGCCAAAAGTGAAAAAAGGGATATTGCCACCAATAGGTGGCCGAAGTTTATATCTCACGAAGATTTATGGAAAATGATGAATTAGCCACCCACAGAATTTCAAATTAAGAAGACAAATTAGAATTATATACTTTCATCAGTTGAAGAGACAACTGTAGACCAGAATCCTCAGGGGGATCGAAGGCTCGTAGTAAGGACGACCAAGGAAAACGTGGAGACGTAGCACTTTACGGTAAGCTTTCCTAGCTGGAGAATGTTGGGCAGAAGTAAATAAGACCCATGGAAATAACGGGGTAAGTCCATTTTTTCTGAAGATGAGTTTATGGCCTATTCTGGTGGCCAGCCATCGTCACAACAGATCAGTTGAAATTAATTTCAAATAAAGCGGAATGTCAACGAGATACAGACGTTTTCATTTATAGTGGAAACAGAAACAATGTCCCATGTCCTCTCACTTTTTCATAATTTTACTTTAGTTTTTATTTGTTTTACATGTGCTTCCTTTATAAGAAATTCATGGCATAAAAGAAACTATATTGCTTACCCTCAATTGGGGTGTTTTAAGTACTTTTATTTTAGTGCTGAAAGTTTAAATTCACTTTCCTGAAAAATTTTCAGAATGTGATTTAGCCTACCCCTTTTTGCCCGTGGAGTCTTCAAATAAGTTGACCATCAACAAAGATAGATGGATCTCATTTTCAAATGCCCTATGCTTCGCACGAACTGCATGGGATTAAGTCCGATAAGCCATGTAATGTTGACGTTTTACATTACAGTCTATTGTTTTAACTTTTAGGCAGATAAAAAAAACTTTCTGCGGCTCTTCCCAGTTAATTGGGGTTGCTGGAGATAACCAGGCTAATTTTGGTTTTGACCGGGGATTTAAGGCCCCTCCTGACGCCACGTGACTTTTCAGGTAAAAATTCTACCCCGCTGTCACCGGGATCCAAACCTTGGCCGTCCAGGTGAACGACGAATTCCTAAGCCACTGCGCCATCACGCTCCCCTAGGCAGATATTATATCATTTTAAGTTAATACGGGAATATTTCATGCATAATAATTAGAGATTTTTGGTGCGTATATTTCTCATTACTACAGTAGTTATGACATTTAAAGGTTTGGCCAGGGATCCTAAACCTCATGGCTTAAGTTCAATGGACCGTTCACTTCTCAACATACATAATGTATTCTTCTTCTTATTTCTTCGTTATGCCTACTTAAAGAGTGCGTTTGAACTTGTCAACTTGGGTTGATGACTTTTCCTTCTTCTGTCCATTGATTTCCATTGTTTTATTTTAGCCTTCTCCGTGAAAGTGTGCTTCGCAGAGTTCCAAAAGCCGTGAGATTCCTGATGGTATCTTCTGTGATATTTATTTCCTGCTTGATTTCTTCTAAACAACTGATTTTGACTTTCTTTGAATCTATTATATCAAGCAGTTTATTTGCATATCTAGTGTCATCCATTCTGCAAATGTGACCATAGAATTTCAATCCTCTCCTGCGTACAGCATCTGTGAACTTATCGATTACTGTGTACAAGTCAGTAGTTTTCCTTATAATCCATATACCATAATACATAATCTACAAGGTGGGTAAGAGGTTATCGTGACGGAATACCAACATTAAGTTTGCAAGTTCGCTCCTGGCCGTGGTAAGTGATTTTTGAAAGGCGACAAAAATCACGGCATGTATGCCATACGTTGTTGGCATGTTAAAGAACCCATTTGAATTTAGTAGACCGTGTTCATAATGGCGAAATTAATCTTGGGATTTTCCGCCAAACCAAAGTTCCTCCTTTCTCTACTAGAAAGCGCTACAGTGTCATGGAGCTTAGATAGGCCTATCTAACCTGCTTGACCTTCATAGCGTTCCAAGAAACCACGAAATTTGACATGCCAGCTACCCTTCTGACGTCAAATAACAAAAAAGAAGCTTGCACCTGGCACCCGAGGCCATACGATATTATTTTATTATTAATTATTATTATTATTATTATTATTATTATTATTATTATTATTATTATTTTATCGTTTTGGTCGTCTATGGATCACGTTATTTCAACTGCCTTTTCCCTCGTTATTTCACATTGGCCCAGTATTCGCGCATTCTTCTTCGGTGAGCTTCCCTTCGTTCTTCGGTCCACTTCTGCCGGTTTTCAATATGGGTTTTGGCTGAAAACTCTGTATTTCCCCAAGTTTCTTCTTCAAAGACTCACGTTCCAAGATATCCTCATGTGATATCCCCAGTTCTTGTAGGTCTTTTTCCACCTCTGTAAACCAGATCCCTTTGGTTTTCTTTCCCGCAAAGTAGGCACAGATTCGATTGGACAATCTTCCGGAGTTCATTCGTGTTAAATGGCCATAAAAGGAGAGTCTTCTTTTGCGAATAGTGTCCGTTGTTTTCTCCACATGTAGATAGAGTTCATCGTTGTGTCGTCTTCTATACTCTCCTCGTTCCTAGACCGGGCCCAAGATCTTTCTCAGAATCTTCCTCTCTTTGGCTTCGAGTTGTTCTGCCAGGCCTTTCTTATTCATCACCAGGCATTCTGATGCATATAACGCCTCCGGGCGAATAACGATAACGAAGTGCCTCAGTTTGGCCTTGAAGGACATGGATCGTGTTTTGTAAATGTCTTTGGTTAAATGGTAAGCCATTTCCATTTTGTTAATCCGTGCCACGAAGGCTTCCTTTTCACGAATGTTGGGATCAATCCATTCACCCAGGTATTTGAATTTCTCTACCTGTGTTATTTGTCCTCCATTCACCGTAAGTTCTCTGGGTTCTGACTTGATGTTCGTTATAAACTGCGTTTTCTCAAACGAAATCTGAAGACCTGCCTTTGCTGCTTGCACCTGTAATTGATTGATTTGTTGTGTGGCCGTGTCAAGAGAATTAGAGAAAATTGCAACATCATCTGCGAAAGCTAAACAGTCGATTGTCAGGTTTTTGTTCTTACAACCTAGTCTGGCCCCATTCTCTATACCATCCTTACACAATTCTTAACGCCATTCTCGAATAACTTTCTCAAGAACACAGTTGAATAACAGAGGCGAGAGCCCATCTCTCTGTCTCACCCCTGTCCGTATTGCGAAGGATTCAGAAATCTCTCCCCTGAATTTCACTTTGGAAGCTGTATCCAATAGGGATTGGTGAATGATTGCTCTTGTCTTATTATCTAAACCAAATTCTCTTAAAACCTGGATCAGGGTACTTCGATCCAGCGAGTCGTAAGCCTTCTTGAAATCAACAAAAGTCACAACAAATTTCTTACTTCTCAGATTCATGTACGATAGAATTGATTTTAGATTCATGATTTGCTCAACACAAGAGCGCCCCTTTCGAAATCCACCATGGTATTCGCCCAGTTGATGATCAAGCTGTGCTTCCGCTCTCGTTTGAAGCGCTTTCGCGAGAATCTTGTATGTTATCGAGAGGAGTGATATGCCACGATAGTTGTTTACGTCCGCTTTATCACCTTTCTTGTGCAGGGGGTGAATCAGGGCCAATGCCCAATCACTGAATCACTGGGCAGTTGCTCTATTTCCCAAATCTCCCGGATGATATCCGTTAGCTTGTCGACTGGTTTTTCACCTGCGTATTTCCAGAGTTCGGCAATAATTGAATCCTCACCTGGTGCTTTATTGTTCTTAAGTGAGTGAATGATCTGCTTGATTTCTTCCCTAGTTGGTGGACTTGAGTCTAGATTGACGAGCGCATTATTGTGAAAGGAAAATTTCGATGTAGGAGCCTCACAGTTGAGAAGGGACTCAAAGTATTTCGCCAGGATCTGGCAGTTGTCTTTGTCATTGTAAGCAACTTTCCCATCGTGATTCCTAAAGTGAAGACTGGGTGGTGTGTATTTACTGAGATTTTGCTTGAAGGTTTTATGGAACTCACGGGTGTTGTTCTTTTTGAAATCTTGGTCTATCTGTGCCAACTGATTTTTGTGGAATGCTCGTTTTATCCCGCGTATGGTTTTATCAGCCTGCTTTCTGACGACCAGGAATCTCTCTCTGTTTTCTTCATTCTTCTGTTTGTTCCATCGCAACCAGGCAAGCCGCCTTTGGTGAATGGCATCGTCACATTCATTAGTCCACCAAGGATGCCGCCTCGACTTTGTCAGTGGGATGGTTTCCTGTGCCGTTTCAAGAATTGCTTATTTGAGTTGTTCCCAATTCTGTGGCTCAAGTGTTTCAAGTTTCTGACTGAATTCGCTTTGTGTTTTCAATTTTTCCATATCAAACCTGTTGATCTTTCTTCCCTGAAATCTCTTGGTGGATCTTGGAAGAAGTTTTAATTTTATCTTTGAAAGATAGTGATCAGAGTCAAGATTCGCCCTTCTTAAGACTTTTACATTCTGGATTTCTCTACGAGATTTACGAGAAATAGCAACGTGGTCAATTTGGAATTCGCCGAGATGGGGATTTGGGGATGTCTATGTTTTCTGTTTTGCAGGAAGTCGTTTGAAAGCGGTTGACTTCATCACTAGGTTCAACGCCTTGCACAACTCCACTAACCTGTCTCCATTGCGGTTTGTTCTTCTGTGGGACGGGTATTCTCCGACAATATTCTTGAATTTCTTTTCCTTACCGAGCTGAGCATTGAAGTCCCCAAGAAGGACGATGATGTGTTCCTTGGGAATCTTGGATAGAATATCTTCAAGCTCTTCCCAGAAGATTTCCGTCCCTTGTGGATCAATTCTGTTAGCTTGATTAATTGGGGCATGGACGTTCACCTTGGTGTATATTTTATTTTTGCTTCGAAATGAAAGGATCGAGACTCGACTGTTGGGGGACGCGAAGTTGGTGATGGACTCTAAAATGTTCTTACTGACCACAAATCCTGTACCAAGGTGGGGGATGGATTTTACTACCCGTTTTCCGACTTTACCTTTGAAGATTCTATACCCCTGGGAGTCAAAAGCTTCTGCATCAAAAAACCTTGCTTCCTGAATTGCTGTGATCAGGATTTGATGATGTTGTAGGGTGTCAATCAGTTGTTTCAATTTACCGACCTTCATAAAGGAGTTCACGTTGAAAGTTCCGAAGAAGTTGCGACGTTTGCGACTGATCTTGTTTGTAGGAGTCTCCGATACCTCCAAGCATGTCGTTGCAGGCTCCTCAAAGTCCGAAGGCCTGCATGCGTCGTGCAAGACGACGGTGGATTGGTTACCACCTGGGGTAGTTGTTTCAGCAGACGTTTCCTCCATGCTTTTCACAGTTGAAACAAGATGTTCAGTAAAGAACATATAGCCTACTTTCTTCTAAATCCATGGGTATTGTTATAACTCTTTGTCCTTTTCCAGGAGTATAATTGAATGTTGGTTGTAGTAGCTTGTAGGAATACAACGTGTTATACGTATATTAACAAGTAGTTCCGTGAAGAACTATACAGCCTATTTTCATATATCCTGCTCATGTTAATTGTCTCTATCAACATACAAACTTTCAGTTTAATTGCTGTAACAGATTCGTAGATATTGAGAACCGTCTAAATATTTCAGATGGTCGTCAGGATGGATTTTTATATTTGTACTATTACATTAAGATTATTGTGTACGTGTGGTATTCAAACTTCAATCGCATGATTAGAACACAAGAAGTAAAAACGAGATTTTAAAAGTACGCACACCAGCCATCTTGTGATTATGCAAACAATTGAAATAAATTACATGCCAGTGGATCAACATTTGTATAAGCATTTAACGTGCAACGGTTCGCGGCACTCGGATAGTTAATTCGCGAGAAACGTCCATTTAAATATTTGTACTTCGCGTCGCCGCCATGTTGGATTTGTGCTCACCAGGTTACTGAAAGTCCTATAGGTGAACATATGTTCACAGTCTCTATGAACATTAAAAAAATCAGTTTGGTTGCAGTAAAAGATTCATAGATATTGAGAACCGTCTAAATATTTCGGAAGCTCGCCATTTAGGATTGTTATATGTATAGGCCATAGAGTTATGTACCATTCAAGGACAATTATTGCCTAGCTTCATTACTCAAACTTTCACTTCGATCGCATGATTACGACACAAGAATAAAAACTTAATTTTAAAATTTCGCACAGCCGCCATCTTGAGGTTATGTAAACAATTGAATTAAATTAGATGGCAGTGCATTACAATCTGCAAAATCATTTACTGTACCACATTTCACTGCGCTCAGAGAGTTAAATCATGAGAAAAGTCTATTAAAATATTTCAAATTCGCTTGGTCGCCATGTTCGTTGTGTACTTTACAGGTTTATGAGTTATACATAGGTAAACTTGTATCAGTACCCTTTATCACCGTACAAAATTGCATGATGATATCTGTAATAGTTTTGGAGATATAGAATGTCAGTGAAATATTTTGCACAGCCGCCATTTTGAGGTTATGTAAACAATTGAACTAAATTAGACTTCAGTGCATTACAATGTGTATAAACATTTGCTGTACCAAGTTTCATTACGTTTGGATAGTTAAATCGCGAGAAATGTCTATTTAAAAGTCTCAATTTCGCTTGACCGCCATGTTGGTTTTATAGTCACCAGGTTTTTAAAAGTCTCATAGGTGAACTTTTAGTAGTGCCCTTTATCACCGTACACAATTTCAGGGCGATATCCGTAATAGTTTCGGAGATATTGACTGCTAGTGAAATATTTCGCACAGCCGCCATGTTGGATTGGTGAGACGAAACAAAATTTGAAGGGCACGGTCTAGGTCGCCGGGAATAGTGCTATGAACTTACCGAGTTTCATTGAAATCGCTCCAGCCGTTTAGATTTTATTAGGGGGGACACACACACACACCTCACACACACACACACACACACACACACACACACACACACACGCACTATTACGGATATCGCCCTGAAATTGTGTACGGTGATAAAGGGCACTACTAGAAGTTCACCTATGAGACTTTCAAAAACCTGGTGACTACAAAACCAACATGGCGGTCAAGCGAAATTGAGACTTTAAATAGACATTTCTCGCGATTTGACTATCCAAACGTAATGAAACTTGGTACAGCAAATGTTTCTACACATTGTAATGCACTGGAGTCTAATTTAGTTCAATTGTTTACATAACCTCAAAATGGCGGCTGTGCGAAATATTTCACTGACATTCTATATCTCCGAAACTATTACAGATATCATCATGCAATTTTGTACGGTGATAAAGGGTACTGATACAAGTTTACCAATGTATATTTCATAAACCTGTAAAGTTCAAAACGAACATGGCGACCAAGCGAATTTGAAATATTTTAATAGACTTTTCTCGTGATTTAACTCCCTGAGCGCAGTGAAATGTGGTACAGTAAATGATTTTGAAGATTGTAATGCACTGCCATTTAATTGTTTACATAACCTCAAGATGGCGGCTGTGCGAAATTTTAAAATTAAGTTTTTATTCTTGTGTCGTAATCATGCGATCGAAGTGAAAGTTTGAATAATGAAGCTAGGCAATAATTGTCCTTGAATGGTACATAACTCTATGGCCTATACATATAACAATCCTAAATGGCGAGCTTCCGAAATATTTAGACGGTTCTCTATATCTATGAATCTTTTACAGCAACCAAACTGATTTTTTTAATATTCATAGAGACTATGAACATATGTTCACCTATAGGACTTTCAGTAACCTGGTGAGCACTAATCCAACATGGCGGCGACGCGAAATATAAATATTTAAATGGACGTTTCTCGCGAATTAACTATCCGAGTGCCGTGAAACGTTGCACGTTAAATGCTTATACAAATGTTGATCCACTGGCATGTAATTTATTTCAATTGTTTGCATAATCACAAGATGGCTGGTGTGCGGACTTTTAAAATCTCGTTTTTACTTCTTGTGTTCTAATCATGCGATTGAAGTTTGAATACCACACGTACACAATAATCTTAATGTAATAGTACAAAAATAAAAATCCATCCTGGCGACCATATGAAATATTTAGACGGTTCTCAATATCTACGAATCTGTTACAGCAATTAAACTGAAATTTTATATGTTGATAGAGACAATTAACATGAGCAGGATATATGAAAATAGGCTGTATAGTTCTTCACGGAACTACTTGTTCGCCCTGTGTTGATCTCATAAGTCTACTTTAATTTTTTGCAAAAATCGAAAGTAGGCTAAAAACTGTAGATAGGGGGCCAGTGATATTGCACACTGACCAATGTACTGCTAGGTTGTGAGCCTTGGAGTCCCCAGCACTGATCGGCTCGCCGACCCAGCTTCCTGCTGGGATTGGTTACCCAACCTTCCACTGGGTTGCTCGCCTTAACAGGGGGCACCTCTTGTAGGTTATTATTATTATTATTATTATTATTATTACTATTATTATTATTTACTTCTTCCTCTCGCCACCCCTATTTTTTTATTTTTTAAATAATCCCCCTGCGTATTATCACGGAAAGAGGCTTGATGATTGACTTAGACGAGCAGCCTCGTTACCTCCAACGCGCTACTGTACAAACTGATGAGAGAGCGTACTTTTATTTTACTTTTTCTGTTGCGATGAGATTAAATTAAGGCCACCTTGCTCATTAATTTCAATAGTCGCACCGTTCTTTCCATACAATGCTGCCAACTAACACTCATCCTGGTTAAATAAACTTGCTTGTTATTCTTGGTTCTACTGTTTTGCGGGAAGATACTCTGAGTGGACCTCTAGGTACAGGTAAGCTTTCAACATTTCCACCTTCTCATCACATCCAGTCATTTAACTACGAGGAATATGATGAGTTTCTATGCCCAAGATCGCAGGTTCAAACCCGGCCGAAACCGTTGGATTTTTTTAAGTGCGTTAAAATCCTTCGGTATGCCTTCCTTCGGAGGGAAAGTAAAGATGGCGGTCCCATGTCATAGATTTATGGCATGTAAAAAAAAACCTTCCACAAATTAAACTTGTGTGAAGCTAAATTTGGAGATTATATTTCGTTGAAACGCTCTATCATAGTTTCAATGCTCACCACTAGGTCTCAGTGACATCTGGTAGCAAAAGTTAGAACTATTTGAAATTGAACGGAACTTGTTACTCACCCCATGGGTGTCCGCTGGAAGCAGCTACAGCCTCCGGCGAGCCGAACATGTCCTCGGACACTCCCGGCACTAAAAGCCATAGGCTACTCTAAATAAATAATACTACGAGGACTGGCAAGGAAAGTAGTCTATCGATAGTAGTTCTTTCCAGTCGGTCAACACGAGTGTACCCAATTAGATTGGCCGTAGAATAACAGTTAATTTCCTGATGCTCAGGCAAGGAAAACACTTCTACAGAAAATAAATTTGTTGACATCAAATGTAGGTATTAGAAAGTAATTTTTGGCGCTCGATAGAAGTGAAACTTGGAATGTTGGAGCAGCAGAGAAGAGGAGAATTGAAGCGTTTGAAATGTGGTGTTACAGGAGACAGATTATGATTAGATGGGTGGATAGGGTAACACATGAAGAGGTATTAAAACAATTGGTGAGGAGTGATGTTTCTGAAGACTCACAATGAAGAGAATAGATACATTGGTAGGACACATACTAAGACACCCAGGAACAGAAAACATAGTTATAGAAGGTATGGTCGAGGACAAGAACTGTAGAGGTAGACCAAGGTTAGAGTACGTTAAACCGATTGCCTCGGATGTGAGGTGTGGTAGTTATGTAGAGATGAAACGATAACCTCAGTACAGGAGACCAGCATCGTTGTTGTTTGAGTCTTCAGTCTTTGACTGGTTTGATGCAGCTCTCCATGCCTCCCTGTCCTGAGCTAATCGTTTCATCTCTACATAGCTCCGACACCCTACATCCGAGGCAATCTGTTTAACATATTCTAACCTTGGTCTACCCCTACAGTTTTTGTCCTCAACCCTTCCTTCCATAACTAAGCTTGCTATTCCTGGGTGTCTTAGTATGTGTCCTACCAACCTATCACTTCTCTTCATTAACAGTCGCCAGAAACATCTCTCCTCTCCCACTCGTCTTAATACCTCTTTGTTTGTAACCCTATCTACCCATCTGATCTTCATCATTCTCCTGTAACACCACATTTCAAATGCTTCAATTCTCCCCTTTTCTGCTGCACCAATAGTCCAAGTTTCACTTCCATAGAGCGCCACGCTCCAGACAAAGGCTTTCAAAAATGACTTCCTAATACCTAAATCTATATTCGATGTCAGCAGATTCCTTTTTTGTAGAAATGCTTTCTTTGCCTGAGCCAGCCTACTTTTTATATCCTCTTTGCTTCGTCCATCACTGGTTATTCTGCTTCCTAAGTAACAGAAGTCTCCTACTTCCTTCAGCTTTTCTCCTGCCAATTTCATCTCCATAGAGGTTTCTGATTTATTTCGGCTGCATTCCAGTATTTTTGTTTTACATTTATTAATTTTCATCATGAATTCTTTCCGTAAGACGGAGTCCATACCATTCAAAAACTCATTCAAATCCTCAGGCTTGTCGGCCAAGATGACGATGTCATCAGCAAATCTCAGAGTTGAAATTATTTCTCCTTGAATCTTCAGTCCCACTTTAAATTTTTCTCTAATTTCCTTCATTGCTTGTTCAATGTAAAGATTGAAAAGTATGGGTGATAAGTTGCAGCCTTGCCTTACACCTTTCTGAATACCAGCTTCTCTCTCATGTCCTTCAACTCGAATGACTGCTGTCTGGTTTCTGTACAGATTGTATATCACCCTCCCATCCTTGTACTTTATTCCAATCGATTTCAAAATGTCAAACAATTTAGCCCAATCAACATTATCAAAAGCCTTTTCTAAGTCTACAAAAGCCATGAACGTTCTCTTATCTTTCCTTATTATACCTTCCAAAATCAGCCTAAGACTTAGTACAGCTTCCCTTGTTCCTACATTTCTCCTGAAACCAAACTGGTCTTCACCCAACTCCGTTTCTATCTGGCTTTCAATCCTCTTGTAAATTATTCTAGACAGGATCTTTGAAGCATGAGTAATCAAGCAGATTGTACCAGCATCAAACCAGTCAAAAGACTGAAGACTCAGACAACAGTGCCTGAAATAAATACATGATTATTTATACATTTAATGCAACACTTCCCACACAAGGGGGGTTTAATTGCATTGCCCGTTTGGACGGCTACTTCTCCAGCCTACAGGTGGGAATCATCTGTCTTGTTCGAGGTTAGTTGATTTTTGCCATTTATAGAGAAGTTCGTGACCCTCCGTGGCTTAGGTGGCAGCACGCCGGCCACTTACCGCACGGTCTGTGGTTCAAATCCCGGTCACTCCATGTGAGATTTGTGCTGGACAAAGCGGAGGCAGACAGGCTTTTCTCAGGGTACACCGGTTTTCCCTGTCACAAAATCATTCCAGCAACACTCTCCACTGACCCGGTCAGTCGACTGGAAGCAGGCTGTGGATTTACATTTTTATAGAAAAGTTTGTGCAGTGTTCGACCATCTAGAAGCGACATATTGAAGGCGACAAATTGGCAGAATTCTCTTCATCTTTGAAATTGTATGCGCTGTTCCGTATTCATTATACCTGGCTGGAAGCAACAACCCATAGCTCTCAGCAGCGACGTCCGATAGTCCAGTAAGGTATATTTATATTATATTTTATGTATATTCTATTTTTTGTGTACTTTCATTTATTTACATTGTAATGCTTTTGTAAGGATATCCATTGATTCTTTTATAATTTTAAATGATTTTGTCGACCTCGTCGTTACGCTGGGATCTGGCGTTACGTTGCGGTGATGGGACGAAATGTACCCAGATGCACTCAGGTGTGTGACATCATAGTACCGCTTGGTGCATGTGTTCCCCGACAATCCCTACTTCGTGAGTATAAGACAAAATCCCCGATTCTTGGATGTCTCGGGTAATCTCGAGAACCACTGGATGGATTTTGATGCGGTTTTCACCATTCTGTAAAGGATATCTCGAGGAAAGATTCTGTAGAAAATAATGTATGTATGATCAAAGGAAGCCAAGCAGTAAAGATTTCAGTGAAAAAGTCGAAAACAAACTAGGCGTCCGTGCGCTTCTTAAGCTTACGCTGGGCAAACCGGTAAAAATATCAATATACTATAAGAATTTGCCAGCATGAAACGTTCTACAAGAAAGTATGCGAAAGCATATCTCTAAAGCCCTGCCCGGATGCGGATATCCGCAACATTTTTCGCCATGCGGATATAGTTTGCATGGCTTTGCGGATAGCGAATAAGCTGCGGATAATATTTGGAGTAAATTCGCGGATAGTTTTTAGAATACAATCCGAACTTGTTGAATATCACGGGGAAAGTTGGGTAATTGTGCGCACCTATGATTTTCGAGTTGGTAGTACAACTAGCAACTCAGTTCCCTGCTACCCTTAAGCTGTCATCGTACCTGACACACTCCCCCTTTCATTTAACCGGAAATCACACTACAAGACGCCACCGAAAGTTATTTTAGACAACAACAACAACAAGACGAACTGTGGAAGGGAAGCGACTGGGCCATTTTCAACCACAACCCGAGGTGTCTACCTTGAGAGCTGTCTACAGAATCCCAGACCCAGAAATGATACACACGATTCATATTTTAAAATAACACTTCTCTTCATAAAACAAAATTTTACAATAAATATACAATAAACAAATACATGCAGTGTAAATAAAAGAAAAGGTGTGGTACCTGACCTAGGATATTACTTACTTGCATTGGCTCCCAAAATATTTCTCTTAGGCCAAAATATTCATTCACATTAAATTATTATCAATTGACTCGATAACATAAGGAAGGAGGCCTAACTAACAAAATTCCGCATAAGCTTAATTATACAATCTTCAGTTTAAGTCGGAAAACAATCTTCAATAATATTTAATACCCGTCAATCAATAGGTAATGTCAAAAGACACTAAATATATTAAATCATGGATAATTCCTTTCTTAACCTGAGCGAACTCGGAACTAGATCTCAATTCGTCAAACCCTTTTAAACATGGAGCCACGATTTTCATTTGTCATCTAACAGCTGACAATCATAACAAGTTAATCCAGAACACAACAACCGATAACCAAAAAACAGAAGACGAACGCAATGCCAGCAAATACGAACCCCAACTCAAATAAAATAAAAGCTTTACATAATTTACACAGACCTCTATTAGGCAAATTAAGCGTGGGTAAAGCGAAAGATTACATTTTAAAACCAGAAACGAATATTTAAAAACGTTATCCACACAGCAAGATGAAAGCCTCCCAACTACGTGAGCCAATCACGTTGGTGACGATAAGTTTATAAATAACATGCACAGGGTAGATACACATGCACCCCAGAAATATATAATAATCCACTTACTTCTCTCTGGAACATAATACCTTTTACCAAATCTTCACAACTCCATTCAACCACATTTGGCCTCTTATGGAAATCCATGACATATAGGTTTTGCTTCCCTTAAAGTTGCCTCAACAACATATATAAACAATAAATAAGGAGCAACTAATATTTTTCTTGTCGACAAGACCACTTAGGTATCCGTTTCAAACCGAAGTCCAGACCATCACACACTCCATGAGTACACGAGAACCAACCTCATCTTTCTGCCACATTTTTACATGAAAAATAAATTATTTTAAAGGCAAACTATTCCATATCGATTCATATTTTGGTAGAGCCAGTTACGACGAGGTTTACGAAGCAAGACATCCGATTGAGTAGCTAAAAGCTACTCAATATTCGTAGACTACATGATGTTATGTCTTTTCCAGATCATGTCCCAACACACAGTTCTTATTGCATCGAAAAATACTAACAGCCGTTACTAAGGGAACCCTCTTACTTGGCAAGGAATACCACCATTCTACATGCGGATAAGGTTACTGTTCTCACCACCAGGAGAACACGACTTAGTTGTAACCTTCACCAAGGCGCTGCTGTACTCTAGCGTAGATAAAGAGCACTACCACATCTCAACTCCCAAGAATTTGCATGCAGCCGTCAAAAATCAAGTGTCCTACTGTCGAGGCGAGTTAGTATCGTTACATACTCCCTCCCTTCAGACTTGGCGCCGGTAAAGTACCAAGCCAACGTAATTGTCAAACTGAAATTGTACATGCACAAATACCAATCTTCAACAAATATCAACCTTCAATACCCAAATTCATCACTTCAAAACTGGTTTAGTTTTAGGCATGCATTAAATGAGAAGGTAGAAATAAACACTTCTTCACAAGTTCGTTCAAAATCCACCACCACAAGTTTGACTACACACAGGTCGATGATAGTTCATGCAGAAGTCAGCGTAGCTAATGGTACATCCCTTTTCATGCCAAGAAAATTGCATCTTACATGTAACATGATACATCAGATAACTTGTACAGACAATAATACATCATGGTATACATAATTCATCATTTCTTTCGAGGATAAGTTCAGATTCGCTTTAGCTTCCAGATGACAGTTCCACCATCCTGGCCACAGATAGTCTTCACAGTACATCCGAAATCTTCAACGCAGACGTATCAACGATGATAGCAGCTGAAACCAAATTCGACTAGGCGAGTATCGTTTTCATGGAATAGTTTACACAAACGTTTGACATTAAACAATCTAAACAAATAGTATCATTACATATATCAAAAATATGGCAGAAATTTTCCTATGCAAAACCTATCTCAGAATATCCACACCTTTTACAAAATATTTAAGTTTACACATATTTTAAATAAACAATTAGAAGTGTTGATGAGTACTCAATGCAATTAAGAAAATGTAGAATTGACAAACCAAATTCATAACAATTACAGTGAAGCAAGCAAATCCCAGATGAAAAATGAGTTCTTTAGTATTAAAAAACTAATATCCCCAAATGAACGTTGGCATAAGTCCCCTATCACACATCTGTCTCAACTCATTTAGGCTACAAGCAAGAAAAATCTACCCAAGAAAACCATTAACAGATTCGAAACCCAAGGGAAAAAAGAAAGAAAGACCAAGAAAACAACAATAAACAAAGTATCAACTGACCACACGTGCAGACCTAAGAAAAACCCAACACATTCACACACACATCTTTGCATAACCTCAAAATTCACCAAAGAAAACAGTTACTACCCACAAATATCCCCAAAATGTTCCACCTCAATATAAATAGGAGTTCGTTAAAACCGTGACACATTACCACAAATACCCTTTAAATAAACAATTACCTTTAGGCTGTCTCGGATGAGAATTTAAACAAATTCACTTCAACGAAACAACGACCATTACCACATTAACCTCATGACACACACAACTCACCTGTAAGTACCTACTTCCTCAGTTCAACAAGCAATAATAAGTGCACAAGGTCACTACTCGGAGAAACTATTTCGGAATGTTTAGTAAATACTTACCATTAAATACATATTCAGCTTATGCCACCTAATATTTGAGTCCCATACCTCCATATACGTTAGGATCTTAAGCTGAACAAGGATATTTTAACTACCCTATTTATATACTCGGCTACCATTGAAAACATTAAAAATAAAACATAACTTTACCCATAAAAACAAGAAACAATAACAAAATCCCTCCCCAAATTAAAGGACAATTAGTGATTCACATTCATACCAACACCATACACTAACGCACAATTATACCACCTTCCTCCAGAACCAGTATACAATTTTGAAGATTCAAATAAAGGTCACTTTACTACAAACACGCACCAAAGCATCATGTACGTCATACACGATCTTGAAAATTCAAAATTATTACTGTAACACAAAATGAAATTTCTCTCCGTACCAACAAAATGCCAAAAGCCATTTAGAAAATTCTAACCTTTCGCCTACATACCAACTTGACGCAAAACAATGGGTCACTCTGGTTATACACAATGCAGAAGATTCCAAATAGAGACATTTATGCACAATACACACAAATCCATCCGTCGCTCATCAAACATACAATCCATACAGAACATACATACATACATACATACATGTGTGTAGTTTCCAAAGATCAAACACAATTTTGAAAATACAATACTGTACATACAAGATCACCACAACATCTTCAGGAATTATGATTCATTCTGGCATCACACCAACGTCTAAGGTGATTATACGACCCACATAAGTCGCACCGCCTACCTTGATATGTATCACCCTCGGCATATCTCCGGTTGGAACGCCCCTGAAAATTATGGTATGGACCAGAAACAGGAACAACATCCTGACATACCTCTCCCTGAAATAAAGCATTATTAAAACCCTGAACAGGTTGTCTTCCTCCAGACTGAACAGCACTCGTCCACTGAAAAACAGGCTGAGAACCAATTTGCCCAAAGGTACCCTGAATAGAAGAACATGGTAACGATGAATTTGCCATGCGAACAGCATCTGCCTTTTTAAACTTCTCAGCAGTAAGAACAAGATCATAAAACTCCTTATAAGTCTTAGGTCTAGCACACATGGTTAAACACAATCTATAAATGGGGTTAATTCCTTCGACTAATGAGGCAACGATTTGCTCCTCCGACAACTGAACAGCAAATACTTTAGCATAATACCTAACATCCACAAAATAATCGTTCAGTGTTTCATCCATTCTCTGTCCTCTGAATAAATAGCTCCGATGAAGATCAGACAAGGTGTACGGGGTAATAAAATAATGTAAAACTTCCATTTGAAAATTAATTAATGAATTTCCAGCAGACATGTTATTAATTAAGATCTGTCTAAGCATACCCGAAGTGCAAGGAAACACCATTCTAAATATTTGACGTTCGGACAGTCCAAACACCACAGCACTGTCTTTTAATTCTACAAATTTCCTAAGGAATTGCACTAATAAATCATTCTACGTACCATTACAGATGTGAAAATTCTTTAAAATCAAGGCTATCGGATTGGGTAACGTAGCAAATCTAACATTAATATCTGACATGACATTTCCAGGGTCACACACTTGAGAAGAATCTCCTAAATTCAAATTATGCTTCATCAAATTATGCTCGACAACATCAGTTACATTAATTAAACTTTCACTGGTTTGTACAGACTTCACACAACGAGAAATTCCAGAAGTTAGATTAATTGAGGCATTCGCACTATTTTCTCTCAATAAGGACCTAGATTACAAGCTGTATTCATTATTAGCCTGGTCAATAATATTAGGCCTAGCTGAACATGACATATTTCTCGAAGGCTGACTAGACGACCCATTCTGATGCTGCATAACAGCAGGATTACTAATTCGTAAATCATTTATAGACAACACAGATTCTACATCTTCAACCAAATTATTATCAACATTCACTTCACACCGATTACCATTCTCAGAACCTCCACCGATTGATGACGCCAAAGATTCACTTTTATAATCACCGGTTACACCAGAAAACATACGTTCGTAAACAACAGCCAACCTATCACGCAAACTTGACAATTCATTTGCAAATGAAATACCGTCCTCAACTTTTGACCAGACATTAATCAAATCAGCCAATCTCAATAACCAATGTAGAGCACGCCACCTTAATTTATTTCTCTGATATTCAGACGAATCGATAACACCATCCAATGAAGCACAATCACTTAACAATTTCGAAACAGATGTAATGACACTAGACTTACCCAATTCCCAATATTCACTGTTAATAGGCGGGATATTTACAGGAGCATCACGTAAAGACCTCATTATAGCCAAGTCAGCTTCTCTATTCCCCTGTGGAATCCTTCCACGAATCAAGATTTCAAACCCCAATTCATCTTTCCTCAGATAATATATGTTTGGGAGAACTCGTTTTTCCATTACCAGGTGGGTTTGTATACATGAAACATAGAACACATAAAGATTAGTAACATTTACAGAATACAACACTGATCATAATTTATTTTTGGTATACCACTTCTAGTTCCTAATTCTGAACAACTCTCAAAATAGACATAAATGTGTTAAACACGTAAAACCACGCTCTCGATACAAGTGACACACTCCCCTCTTTCATTTAACCGGTTATCACACTACAAGACGCCACCAAAAGTTTTTTTAAACAACAACAACAAGACGAACTGTGGAAGGGAAGCGACTGGGCCATTTTCAACCACAACCCGAGGTGTCTACCTTGAGAGCTGTCTACAGAATCCCAGACCCAGAAATGATACACACGATTCATATTTTAAAATAACACTTCTATTCATAAAACAAAATTTTACAATAAATATACAATAAACAAATACATGCAGTGTAAATAAAAGAAAAGGTGTGGTACCTGACCTAGGATATAACTCACTTGCATTGGCTCCCAAAATATTTCTCTTAGGCCAAAATATTCATTCACATTAAATTATTATCAGTTGACTCGATAACATAAGGAAGGAGGCCTAACCAACAAAATTCCGCATAAGCTTAATTATACAACCTTCAGTTTAAGTCGGAAAACAATCTTCAATAATATTTAATACCCGTCAATCAATAGGTAATGTCAAAAGACACTAAATATATTAAATCTTGGATAATTCCTTTCTTAACCTGAGCGAACTTGGAACTAGATCTCAATTCGTCAAACCCTTTTAAACATGGAGCCTCGATTTTCTTTTTGTCATCTAACAGCTGACAATCATAACACAGGTTATCCAGAACACAACAACCGATAACCAAAACAGAAGACGAACGCAATGCCAGCAAATACGAACCCCAACTCAAATAAAGTAAAAGCTTTACATAATTTACACAGACCTCTATTAGGCAAACTAAACGTGGGTAAAGCGAAAGATTACATTTTAAAACCAGAAACGAATATTTAAAAGCTTTATCCACAGAGCAAGATGAAAGCCTCCCAACTACGTGAGCCAATCACGTTGGTGACGATAAGTTTATAAATAACATGCACAGGGTAGATACACATGCACCCCTGAAATATATAATAATTCACTTACTTCTCTCTGGAACATAATACATTTTACCAAATCTTCACAACTTCATTTCACCACATTTGGCCTCTTACAGAAATCCACGACATATAGGTTTTGCTTCCCTTAAAGTTGCCTCAACAACAAATATAAACAATAAATAAGGAGCAACAAATATTTTTCTTGTCGACAAGACCACTTAGGTATCCGTTTCAAACCGAAGTCCAGACCATCACACACTCCATGAGTACACGAGAACCAACCTCATCTTTCTGCCACATTTTTACATGAAAAATAAATTAATTTAAAGGCAAACTATTCCATATTGATTCATATTTTGGTAGAGCCAGTTACGACGAGGTTTACGAAGCAAGACATCCGATTGAGTAGCTAAAAGCTACTCAATATTCGTAGACTACATGATGTTATGTCTTTTCCAGATCATGTCCCTACACACAAAAACTTATTGCATCGAAAAATACTAACAGCCGTTACTAAGGGAACCCTCTTACTTGGCAAGGAATACCACCATTCTACATGCGGATAAGGTTACTGTTCTCACCACCAGGCGAACACGACTTAGTTGTAACCTTCACCAAGGCGCTGCTGCACTCTAGCGTAGATAAAGAGCACTACCACATCTCAACTCCCAAGAATTTGCATGCAGCCGTCAAAAATCAAGTGTCCTACTGTCGAGGCGAGTTAGTATCGTTACAGTACCTATCAGACAGGGACAGTCAGCATGATGCCAGCTGCTATGTGATAGCCGTGAGGCTTGGATGAAGAAACTTTACACGTTGCATGTTATTTTTTGTAGCCATCAAATAAGAATGTAAGCCTATAGTTGTGATTAAATTATTTGAAATTAAATGTTGTTTTAAATGCCAGTTTTTACAGTGTTTATGCTTGTATTTATTAGCCTACTTTCGATTTTTGCAAAAAATGAAAGTAGACTTATGAGATTACTACAGGGCGAAAAAAAAGTGTGTCTGTCTGTGTGTGTGTATGTGTGTGAGTCTGTGTGTGTGTGTGTGTGTGTGAGTGTGTGGACTCTGAATGTCTGTCCCCCCTATCAATTCGAACACGGTGAGCGCAAATTGAACGAAATTTGGTACAAAGGTAGCACTAGCAAAGGACACCTCAGTGTCATGTTTTATATCGCCGCCATCTTGACGGAAACGTAATGGCGGCCACACAAATGTTCAAAGCTTAAATCAAATTACGACTAACCTAATCATCCGATCTCTACCAAATTTTGCAACAACATACCTTTATGGGGGCAGCATCATTTGACCAAACTAATAGGTCATCAGCCTAATAGTTTGCGGATGGCGGCCATCTTTGTGTGAAAATCGATTGCCCCTATTAATTCGAACACGGTGAAACTGAATGAAACGAAAGTTAGTACAGAGGTAGTACTAGCAAAGGGCACCCCAGTGTCATGTTTTATATCGCCGCCATCTTGACGGAAACGTAATGGCGGCCACCCAAATGTTCAAAGCTTAAATCAAATTACCACTAACCTAATCATCCGATCTCTACCAAATTTTGCAACAACATACCTTTATGAAGGGAGCATCCTTTGACAGATCTAATAGGTCATCAGCCTAATAGTTTGCGGATGGCGGCCATCTTTGTGTGAAAATCGATTGCCCCTATTAATTCGAACACGGTGAAACCGAATGGAACGAAATTTAGTACAGAGGTAGTACTAGCAAAGGGCACCCCAGTGTCATGTTTTATATCGCCGCCATCTTGACGGAAACGTAATGGCGGCCACCCAAATGTTCAAAGCTTAAATCAAATTACCACTAACCTAATCATCCGATCTCTACCAAATTTTGCAACAACATACCTTTATGAAGGGAGCATCCTTTGACAAATCTAATAGGTCATTAGCCTAATAGTTTGCGGATGGCGGCCATCTTTGTGTCAAAATCGATTACCCCTATTAATTCGGAAACGGTGAAACCGAATGGAATGAAATTTGGTACAGATGTAGCACTAGCAAAGGGCACCTCAGTGTCATGTTTTATATCGCCGCCATCTTGACGGAAACGTAATGGCGGCCACACAAATATTCAAAGCTTAAATCAAATTACGATTAACCTAATCATCCGATCTCAATCAAATTTTGCATCAACATACCATTATGGAGGGAGCATCCTTTGACCAAACTAATAGGTCATTAGCCTAATATTTTCGGATGGCGGCCATCTTTGTGTGAAAATCGATTCCCCCTATTAATTCGAACACGGTGAAACCGAATGGAACGAAATTTGGTACAGATGTAGCACTAGAAAAGGCCACCTCAGTGTCATGTTTATATCACCGCCTTCTTGACGGAAACGTAATCGCGGCCACCCAAATGTTAAAGGCTAAAATGTAATTACGACCAACCTAATAATCTAGTCTCTACCAAATTTTGCAACAACAAATCTTTATGTGGGAAGCATATTCTGACCAAACTGCTAGATCATCAGCCCAATAGTTTGCAGATGGTGGCCAAGTATGTGTGCAAATCGATTCCCCCTATCAATTCAAACACGGTGAAACCGAATTGAACGAAATTTGGTACAGAGGTAGCACTAGCAAAAGGCACCTCAGTGTCATGTTTTATATCGCCGCCATCTTGACGGAAACGGAATGACGGCCACCCAAATGTTAAAAGCTTAAATCAAATTTCGACCATCCTAATAATTTGATCTCTACCGGATTTTGCAACAACATGCCTTTTTGTGGAAAGCATCTTATGACTGACTACAAGGTCATCAGCCCAATAGTTTGCAAATAGCGGCCATGTATGTGTGCAAATCCATTCCCCAGATCAATTCAAACACGGTGAAACCGAATTGAATGAATTTTTTACAGAGGTAGCACTAGCAAAGGGCACCTCATATTCATGTTTAATATCCCTATAGCACGTTGTATTTCAACAAGCTACTACAACCAATATTCAATTATACTCCTTGAAAAGGACAAAGAGTTATAACAATACCCATGCATTTAGGAGAAAGTAGGCTATATGTTCTTTACTGAACATCTTGTTTTTCAATATAATAGATTAGTTTACCGGGATTCATTGAGTTACGTTTTAAAAGCAGAGTGGGGTAATGGTGCGCAAGTGCGTATTTGCGAGATTTTGAATTATAGTCCACCAAATGTATTTTTGAATTAAATTTGTTTCTGCGCATCGAATATAGGATTACTAAGGCTCCCTTATTCATAACTGCAGCTGTGTTATCTATTATGAGACCATCACAAGATCGATTCTTGCTTAAGTGCGCACAATTCCCCCACTATCCCTTACTAGGGACCGGATGTTCATGACAATTTTTTTCGTTATGTTTTTTCATGATAAATGTAAGATGATGATTTAAGCTAATCCCATTCAAATTATGTCATTAAGGATAATTAACACTCCGAACTGAAAAGGGTTGCAATTCTGGCTGTGTAACATTCATTTTATACATAGCACATGGCATACATAGCCTAAGGGAATGACTTTCCGCTCAAATGTCTAAAAGAAAAAGTATAAAGCAACACATTGAAAATATTATTGTGATGCCAGTAGATTCGGATAACAAACGTGTGGATAAAAGTCGCGTTGATGAGGGGCAGATGCGGATAACAGTCGTGCGGATGCGGGGCGGATGCGGATAACAGCCGTGCGGATGCGGGGCGGATGCGGATAACATTTTGTTTATCCGCGCAGGGCTCTACATATCTCTATCTTCAATACATCGCCCACTATAAGTGTTTTTAGACTGGATGGAAGGGGCACGTCCCCGCGCGCTCTGGTGAGCTTGCTTTGCCCTTGGTTTGCACTTGACGTTCGTGAGTAATTTGAAACAAGATAAGCAAAATAAGTATTATGCAGATAATTCTGTAACATGTCAAGAGCCTTTGGCTTCGAACGGAGCGAGAAGCCTCCAGCCTTTCTAGCATTTTTCAGCATTTGTAGCATTTAAAATGATACAAAGTATAGTCTTTCAGACTGACTGTCACTTTTTTATTTAATCTACGCTGACGAAGGTATCATTGTTATAACGAAACATGTACGGTTCATTTTACTTATTAAGCTTCTTAGTGTTTGACAAGGTGGATTTTATAATTAGAGATTAATTGGAGATTAGTTTCGTTCGTCAAGCAATCATCATCAGATCTTACTCACTTAGACTTAGGACAATGCTACACGAACTGAATAATCGCGACCGAATAACGGCGACCGAAATGCGCAACCATTGGGTCAGTGGGTAAGTTAATGTTCTTGTTGTTGTTGTTGTTTCATGTAAGTGAGCCCCGTGTACTTAAGTGAATGTGAAATTTAGTCCCATAACATGTATTAGCGTGTTTGTAATTCAGATGGGAATTGGGAAGGAAGCGACCGTGGACTCAAGTTATGAACCATCCCGGTATTCACCTGTAGTAGAAGTGGAAAACCACGGAAAACCACTTTCAGAATGGCTGAGGTGATAATCGAACCCACCTCTCCTCAGTTTTGCCTCACGAGGCTGAGTGTACTCCGTTCCAATTTTCAGACCAGAATTTAATTTCATGGCAGAGCCGAGAATCGAACCCGGACCTCCGAGGTGACAGCCAAGGATACTAACCGCTACACCACGAGATGGTTGGTAGGTAATGGTATTAACTATACGGAGTGAATGATAGCGCCCAATATCACCACTGCTACTGTGCTCGTGTCTGGTCAAGGCCATCAAGGAGGCAGGGTGTGTGTAGCTCCACCACTTCTGGTGCACCCTGGATATTGCTACACCCTCAAGTGCTCACGTCTGGTGAGTTTGGGAGTTGGTGACCCCGAGGGATTCCTCAGCTGGGTCCGTTTTGTCCCCTCTTTCCGCTGACCTTGGGGCATGCCCGCACCTCTTTCCCTTTCCCATCTGCCTTTCATGGCTCTCCCTCCTTCCAAGTCCCTCAATCCTCATTCTTCGAGGGTTGAGGGCATTTCTTTTCTTCCTGTCCTTTATTTGCCTTATCCTTTATTTGATTACCATTTCTTCTTCTAGTATGTACGTCTGTAGTTAGAATTAGTTATAGTTTTCATTCTCGTCTCATCTTTCACCATCACCCAAACCATTAGGGGCCGATAACCTAGATGTTAGGCCCCTTAAAACAACATTTATCATCATCATCATCATCATCGTGTCTGGTAATAACAGGTAATGAACCTATTTTAGGCAGCCACGTGTGTTCCCTGCTTCATTGCTGCAATCTGTTTGCTACACAGCTTGTAATTTCAATGCACTCGCTGAATCAGTACACTGGTTCATTTCAAAGAGCTTGGTAATGTGTGTCTCGCGCCTGAATAAAATATAGATACTGCACGTGATGTATGTTCCATGTACACACGGCCATATCTACAAAGGGATCTGCTATGTTTGGCGGTCAAACAGAGTTTCAGCGCCATATCACGAGTTTACACCTTTTAACTACACCTCTAGAATGTTTCTCGACAAGCTTTTCCACTCTAATATTTCAAATGTTAATCATTGGATCATATCCTCCCACACATGATGTTGTTTTTCATTTGAGGGGCTTGAACATTGTGGACATTTAGCCCCGTGCACTTGCTTGTGTGTACAATTAGTCTGTTTTTTTATCATTTCAAATGATCTTGTCGACTTTATCGTTATTCTTGAGTCAAAAGTTATGCGTTACGGAGACGGAGACGGTGACGTCATGCAGCCGCGCGGGAAGCCTAAGTTAATGGGTAATGGACTGCGAGTGCGTGACGTGATGCAGCCACGCGGGAAGCCTATGTTAATGGTTAATGGAGTCTGTTGAAAGAGTCCTGGGGCGTTGAGCGACCTGGGGCTTCGAGCGAAGCGAAAAGAATACAGGGTGACTCCTAAAGAGGTGTACAAGATGCCAGATAAGAATACAGGGTGACTCCTAAAGAGATATACAAGATACCAGATAAGAATACAAGGTGACTCTTAAAGAGGTGTACAAGATGGCAGAGAAGAATACAGGGTGAATCCTAAAGAGGTGCACAAGATGTCAGACAAGAATACAGGGTGACTTCTAAAGAGGAGTACAAGATGTCACACAAGAATACAGGGTGACGTCTAAAGAGAAATATAAGATTCCAGATTAGAATACAGGGTGCCTCCTAAAGATGTGTGCAGGATGTCAGAGCAAAATACAGGGTGACACTTAACGAGCTGTACAGTATGTTAGATTCAATTCAAATACAGGGTGACCCTTAAAGAGGTTTGCAAGATATCAGATTCAAATAATGGGTGAACCTTAAAGAGTTGTAAAAGATGTCAGACTCAAATACATGGTGACCCTTAAAGAGGTGCCCACGCGGGAAGTCTAAGTTAATGGGAATGGAGTCGGTTGAAAGAGTCCTGAGCCTTTCTAACATTTGTAGCATGTGTCATTTGAAATGATATAACGTCTAGTCTTTCAGACTGACTGCAATTTATTGGTCATGTGGCCACCTGAGAGACCTAGTGAAGGTCTTTCTTGCCGACACCCCTGCGACCTGCGCGTCGGGATGAGAGATGGAATGGATGAAGATGAATGAAACTGTGTAAGGATGTGGAAGGGAGCGGCCGTGGCATTTGCCACGTGTTGAAAATGGGAAACCACGGAAAACCATTTCGAGGACGGCCGATGGTGGGGCTCGAACCCACGCGTCTATCAAGTCAGCAGAGAGCTTGGCCCCATGATGTAACACTGCGCTATAGCGTGCGTAGCCACTGCTGCCGGTATTTGTCTGATGACCTGTGTTATTGTGTTGGTTATAAGAGTGTATGTAGGGAAGAGAAAATTAACTCCGTAATATCTATGGGTTGATGGTAAACATGATAAATTACATTACATAGGAGAACAAGCTTTGTACCTCATGCCTTGATAAAGACCAAATTATTTCAAACTACAGCCAGATTGTGCATCTAGACATACTTTCATTAATCTAGAAATCTCCACGCACTGGAGACATTTGTATAGGATTATATATTATTACATTACTTGAACATTTTCGAACTTTACTCGTAGTGATTTGAAACATTGCTTTTCCGTAATTTACAATACAAAGCTAAAATTAACTGCACTAATTGTAACAGATCTGATATTATTGTTAAGATAATTTTCCTAGGTTATAGCAGTTTCCAATTTGTTCTAAAACATTTCGATCAAATTGTATTACATTGCTCGCATTTGATTTAATGTGTTAAGACCCAAACACAGCTGAAGAAGGCCATGCATAAAGGTTACAATATTAATTATAATATTACTAGCAACCAGAAACGGCTTCGCCCGGGAACAGTTATGAATGCATTACGTGATAACCGCTTTTTTTTTTTTTTTTTCAATGTCAATGAACAACGACCTATATCCGTTTTACGTCTCGGCATGATGTGTTAAAATCATTGACTGGACTATTAATTATATTATCATGGAGATGCATGTGCAACAAATTCTTGTCAGACGTAATTTAAGAATGGCGAGGTGCATGAAACACAAATCCCAATCTTAACTTGACTGTGAATTTTGCTGAACGAAAAGTTCACAGGCGAAATGAAGAAAAGTCGAGTTGCACTTCCAGGGAAACTCCAAACACAACCACTCTTCTCTAAAGTTTTTAACTCAACACGACTCGACAGTTCGCTGCTGGCTGTATCTGGGGCAATAAACTCGTCCGCTAGCTAAGCTGTAACTGGGGTGATAGACTCGCCCCTAGCTAGCTCGTAAACTGTCGCCTCAGTAACTGAACGGAGATTGTTGGAAGTAATGAAAACGTAAAAACACTTATAGTAGGCGATGTATTGAAGATAGAGATATGCTCTCCCGGGCTTTTTTGTAGAACATTTCATGCTGAACAATTCTTACACTCATAGTATATAGATATTTTAACGGTTTGCCCAGAGTAAACTTAAAAAGCGCTCGGACGCCAGTTTTTTTGTCGACCTTTTCACTGAAATCGTTAGTGCTTGACTTCCTTTGGTCATAAATAAATTATTTTCTACAGAAACCTTCCTCGAGATATCCTTCACAGAATAGTGAAAACCGCATCAGAATCCATTCAGTGGTTCTCGAGATTACCCGTGACACCCAAGAATCGGGGACTTCGTTTTATACTGAGTAGAGATTATACGCCAATCAGTTTAATTTAATATAATATAATCCCCCTTCCGTCCAAACTTAAATTGACTGTGAATTTTGCGGAACGAAAAGTTCACAGGCGAAATGAGAGTTGTACTTCCAGGGAATGGCGAGGTGAATCAAACTCAAATCCTCCTTCCACCCAATCTTAACTTGACTGTGTTTCACAGGGGAAATGAAGAAAACCTGAGTTGCACTTCCAGGGAAACTCCAAACACAACCACCCTTCTCAGAAGTCTTAACTCAACACGACTCAACGGTTTGCTGCTGGCTGTATCTGGGGCAATAGGTTCGCCCGCTAGCTGGGCTGTAACAGGGATGATAGACTCGCCCTTAGCTAGCTCGTAAACTGTCGCCTCAGTAGTTGAATGGACTCGGTTGGAAGAAATTAAAACGTAAAAACACCTATAGTGGGCGATGTATTGAAGATATATATATACATATATGCTCGTCCGGACTTTTTTGTAGAACTTTTCATGCTGAACAATTCTTACACTCATAGTATTTAGATATTTTTAACGGTTTATCCAGCGTAAGCTTACAAAGCGCTCGGACGCCAGGTTTTTTTCTTCAACTTTTCCACTGAAATCGTTACTGCTCGGCTTACTTTGTTCACAAATAAATTATTTTCTACAGAAATCATCCTCGAGATATCATTTACAGAATGGTGCAAACCGCATCAAAATCCATCCAGTGGTTCTCGAGTTTACCCGTAACATCCAAGAATCGGGGACTTTGTTTTATACTAAGTAGAGATTGATTACGGTGGTTTCAATATATTTAACTAGCAACCCGTCCCGGCTTCGCCCGTTATCTTTAACGGTTTACCCAGCGTAAGCTTAAAAGGCGCACGGACGGCAGGTCCCAGACGCAATTCAGAAAAGCCGAGGTGAACAGCAAAACTCCAAACAAATACACTCTTCTCCGAAGTATTAACTCGACACGACTCGACATTTTGATGCTGGGCGAAGCTGGGGTGATAGGCTCCCTCGCTAGTCCAAAGCTAGTAATTTAAACTTCCACTGAATGGAGATTGTTGGAAGAAATGAAAACATAAAAACACTTATAGTGGGCGATGTATTAAAGATAGAGATATGCTCTCGCGGACTTCTTTTGTAGAACTGTTCATGCTGAACAATTCTTACACTGATAGTATAAGGTGCGTTCAAAAAGTAACGAGCCAGAGGCATAATTACAGCGACCAGTACCTGTATGTAAGAAGTATTGGCCCTGGCTGTTGAGGCACTTGTCCCACTGTGACACGAGGCGGTGAATGGCTGTCTCATAAAATTCCCTGGGCTCCGATGTGAACCAGTTCCGCACGTACAGCTGAACGTCGGCGTCCGTGGTGAATCGTTGGCCCCGCAGAGCCCTTTTCAGGGGACCAAACATGGAGTAATCACAGGGAGAGAGGTCTGGGCTGTATGGAGGGTGGCCGAGAAACTCCCATTTTAATTTCTTCAGGAGTGCCGCGACTGTGTTGGCCGTATGAGGTCGTCCATTGTCGTGGAGCGACCACGGCGGCTATGGCGTTCACTGTCTCTCGGCGGTCCTGGGTAATGAGTGCATCAACCAGCTGGATGTTGTCATCGGTAATGCAGGGCGGTGCCTCAGAACTGGCATCATCGGCTAACGACACCCGTCCTTCCCTGAAGCGCTTGTGCCACGCCTTCACCCTTGCAAGGGACATGCAGTGTTCGCTGTACACTTGTGACATTCGGCGATGAATTTCCATTCCCCCTACTCCTTCCGCTGTCAGAAACCGAACAACACCTCTTTGCTCTTCGGTTGACGCCTCCATGTCACTGTTTGCAATGCGACTGGCAGCGTTGGACGATTGATACATGCTGCTGCTCGCTTTGTATCGTCACGTGACGTGCACGAGTGCCCTCTAGCGACGGGCTGTGATCTACCACGCTCTGGTCGGAACCACACCTCGTTACACACGCCATGATTAGCCGATGTCGTCACCGGTTGGCACATTCCAGCCTCCGGCTCGTTACTTTTTGAACGCACCTTATATATAGATATCTGGGCACTGAAAATCTTCCTCCGTTGTTCAGTCCATGATTTATTGGTCCTGGAAAATGTGATGGTTGTTGATTAATGTTCTGAACTGGAGTCCATCTTGATAATTTATTCTGTAAACTAATATCTTGAAGGTCCTTTTATATTTCACTCTGCCAGTTGTTCTAGTTTTTCATTGAAAAAAGGAAGGAAGGAAGCTTGTAGTTTAACGTGACCGTTAATCTTGAGATCATGAGCCACGGGACCTCCTATTTACGTGGAATCCGAACCACAGGCCATGGCATTTCACTTCGAAAATCTCACATGCATTGACCGGGAATCGAACCCGGACCGCCTTGGTGAGAGGCATACAGCTAGACCGCTGAGCCACCACGCCCCTGATTTTCATTGAGAGAGCAAGATTGAGAATCAATTTGGTGAGCCTGTCATTGTTCATTCTGAGAATGTGGCTGTAGAATTTCAATCGCCTTTTCGTGAAGGTATCCGTGATCTTGTCATCATGTTGATAAAGCTCATGAGACTTCCCTTTCATCCAGACCCCTTCTGAGAAGACTGGACCAAAGATTTTATCATTTCAAATGATCTTGTCGACTTCGCCGTTATGCTTGGGTCCAACGTTATGCGTTACGGAGACGGAGACGGAAGTGGCGTCATGCAGCCTTGCGGGAAGCGAGAGCGTGACGTCATGCAGCCACGCGGGAAGCAGAAGCTAATGGTTATTGGAGTCTGTTGAAAGAGCGATCTGGGGCTTTGAGCGAAGCGAACACAAGAATACAAGAGGTGTGCAGGATGTCAGAGCAAAATACAGTACAAGATGCCAGATAACAATACAGGGTGACTCCTAAAGAGATATACAAGATGCCAGATAAGAATACAAGGTGACTCTTAAAGGGATATACAAGATGGCAGATAAGAATACAAGGTGACTCTTAAAGAGGTGTACAAGATGTCACACAAGAATACAGGGTGACTCCTAAAGAGATATGCACGATGCCAGATAAGAATAAAAGGTGACTCTTAAAGAGGTGTACAAGATGGCAGAGAAGAATACAGGGTGACTCCTAAAGAGGTGTACAAGATGCCACACAAGAATAAAGGGTGACTTCTAAAGAGATATACAAGATGCCAGATAAGAATACAGGGTGCCTCCTAAAGAGGTGTGCAGGATATCAGAGCAAATTACAGGGTGACACTTAACGAGGTGTACAGTATGTTAGATTCAATTCAAATACAGGGTGACCCTTAAAGAGGTGCCCGCGCGGGAAGCCTAAGTTAATGGGTAATGGAGTCTGTTGAAAGAGTCCTGAGCCCTTCTAACATGTGTAGCATTTGTAGCATGCGTCATTTGAAATGATATAACGTCTAGTCTTTCAGACTGACTGTATTTTTTTCCCTCAATATTTGTCTTTCTTGTTTCTCTACGTATTTAATAAGAGGTCTGCCTCCAATGATCTGAGGCGTAAGTTACAGCGCTTCGGGTTTAATTGCTGTGGTGTAAAGTCTTACTTTTGCGTTCTTCCATATTGATTTTTTGTTATATCTGTTTCAGATGATTCTGTAATTATGAAATTCTCTGTTTGCCTCACGATTCAAACCTGATGTCTGAATAATATCTCCCATTTAGAACTTTAAGGGTTAATTCTGGTTCCGTATTGATGATGATGATGATGATGATGATGATGATGATAATTGTTGTTTTAAGGGGCCGAACATCTAGCTTATTAGCCCCTAATGGTTTGGGTGATCGTGAAGATGAAAATGAAATGTTAACTATAACTAAAACTAACTAACTTACATACTAGAAGAAGAAATGGATAACAAAAGGAGAATAAGGCAAATAAAGCACAGGAGGAAAATAAATGCCCTCAACCCTCGAAGAATGCAGATTGAGGGACTTGGAAGTAAAGAGAGCCATGAAAGGCAGATTGGAAAGTGAAAGAGGAGAGGGTCCACCCCACAGGTAATGGACAAAAGGGGGAAACCGGACCCAGCTCAGGAATCCCTCGGAGTCGCCAACTCCCCATCTCACCAGCCGTGAGCCTCTGAGGGTGTAGCATTATCCAGGGTGCACCAGAAGTGGTGGGGCTACATACACCCTGCCTCCTTGAGGGCCTTGAGCAGAAGGCAGGAGAGAACATGAAAAGAAAAAGAACGCTGACCCCTCGCAGAAGGAGGGTATCAGAAAAGATGAGACAAGGGCCAATTAGGGCAGCAAAGGAAGAGACTCCCTAGGCCTCGGATACCCTAATACCGTCGGGGTCGGAAGAGAACAAGAGTTGACCAAGTGAGGTTGACAGGAAAAGAGACGGAGAGGAGCCCGGCACAAGTAAGTGGAAGCAATGCCGGACTCAGCTGTGACCCCGTTTTCGCCAACCCACGTCCCAATAGATGTGAGCCCCTGGGGGGGGGGGGTGTTCCGTATTGATAAGCTAATTGAGTAATAAATAGGTTAAAAGTTCCGCCTAATCAATACTTTTTATTAAATAAAGATCACTGTGTGATCATTGGTGGGACATGTTTCAAGGCCTAATTAATTTTCGCCCCTTCATCGGCCGATATGAAATAATAAGTGTCAAAGACACAAGAAATGCATAGCGTAATACTAAAACGTCCCTTGTTATTAAACCTTATATGGTGCACCATAAAGAAGGATGGGAAATTGAATGCCTAAATCAACACAATTTGAAAGTGTTTCCTAGTTTATACCAGCCACGATTTTCCACATCATATTGTGTTGTTTTAGGCGTTCAATTTCTCATCCTTCTTTATGGTGCACCATGTAAGGTTTAATAACAAGGGACTTTTTAGTGTTACGCTATACATTTCTTGTGTCTTTGACATTTATTAATTCATATCGGCTGATGAAGCGGTGAAAAATAATTAGTCGTTGAAACATGTCCCACCAATGACCACACAGTGATCTTTATTTAATAAAAAGTATTGATTACATGGAACTTTTAACCTATGTATTACTCAATTAATATCTCCCAAGTACTCGAAATGATTTACTTGATGAATTTTGCCGAATTTAGTCTAGACGTTTCCCATGTAGACAACGAATTCTTTAATATGATATTTGGAGCCCGAGCTTTGCTGCAATTTCGTGAAGTCTTTCAAGGGCATGAACTGATTATTATTATTATTATTATTATTATTATTATTATTATTATTATTATTATTTATATTATTTAAAACTTCGACTATCATGCACGTAAATAAAATGTATTTATAAGCGGAAAGGAGTTCATTTACTAGTGCATGCAATGGGGATTGAATAAGTAAATAAACTGCTCAGCAGTCTGGTCAGGTACAGTACTGTCTCCTCGGGATCCGAAGCCGTGGCCTCCCTCAAGAGAGCTGGTGATGGATCCTCGTAGATTCTGATCTGTTAATTCAGAACGTCTGTGTGTTGAATAATGCATGAGGCAGGGGCGGTATTGTAGCCATTAGAGAGCAGGTGTAACCAATAGTTTTCCTTCCATCCATGACCTGCACAGTGGCTCACTACAAACAATCACCCGTCGCATCGTCCCTTGAATACATTTAAAATCTATAAAGGCAAAATAGAAAGATCGCTTGTCTTTCCTTTTTGTTTCTCTTCTGTGTGGCTGAATGAGTTCGACTCAGACTTACTGCTCCCAAAGTTGTGGGAATCTCGGCACAGTGGGCTGGTATATAAGAAAAAAATTATGAGCCTTACAGTAGTCGCATATGATGTGTAACATCTGACATGTTATTCGAATAATTCCATATTACTTACTCGCATTTTTTAAATAATGAACTCATAGTGCTACCTTGTGCCAGCAAACATGAAGGATTCCTTCGTGTTATTACCATCGGTAAGTTCTCATTACTAGTATATTATTTCTGCAATAACAGCTTGTAAAACTCCAGTGACAAATCCTTTCAGCAAATATGATATAATAGTGCTGCATTTTGGCCGAGAGTACCTCGAGTGCTTACATTAAATAAGAGCACAGCAAAAGTAGTAAGATTTAATAAATCATAATTGTTTTCAGCAAATATGATTTAATGAAAATTTTCACACCAAAGAATGACAGTTTGAAGATGATTTATTGTAGGAATATCTGTAATGGGGCCTCCAAACTTTGAAGTAAACCGTATGCGATTTACATTCCACATAGCCACATGGCCGACAGTTAGTACCAATCTCCGCCACCGCGCGCGCTCAATATTTCCGTTGCATTTCCGTCCCACTTCCGTCCCTTTTTACAAAATCACCCCCACACAAAAATAGACAGCAACCAAGTGGAATGATGTTACACATTTAAAACATCCAGCTACCGAACGTGGTAGATTTTTGCTGAGGATTAACAAACACTACCTAAGGGAAGATGATAAGAGAGGAAAGGAGGTGGGTTTCGGCGTAGAGACAAGTATTGGCAGATAGGATGAGAATACAGCACAAAACTTTAAGTAAATTAGTATATAAAAGGAAATTTTGCTGCGCTAAATCTAGGAGGAAGCTAACTATAGTGGGGGCCTGTTCAAGGCAAGCGGAGAGCGCAGCGGGAATTGAGGTTACCTGCAAGCGCTCGGTGATTGCTCTTTCCCTCCAGAACCAGTATTCCGGTACTATGGGGACGGGTGGTACTCTGGCAAGACAAAGTAAACCAAAAGGAAAGGATGTAATAACTTTTCCTTCAGAAGGGTTAGATTTTATTATGCATTTAACAATGCTGGAAAGATTTGAATTTGGAGTGATAATTTTATTTTTGGGCGCTGTTGGATCTCTGGCAAACCAATCGAATGCTCCCAGAGAGTGAAGAGACAAAGTGTTTCTGATAATTTTAGCGATGTTGTTATTGTTTTTTGTGAAAATTTTACACGAATACCAATTGTTGCACTTCAGGAAAACTAAGCTTTTACCCAGCAGGATGCCGATTAAAAGTTTAGAACAGAGGAAGACCTCAAACCTAACTCAAACAAAACTTAAATTTTGAAAACAAACCATAAGTCAGAGAGAAAATCTCTACAAGTAGGAAGCTTGCAGAGCTAGCTATACTTGCCTCAATGGCTTGCTAGAATAGGCTATGAAAACCAAGAGAAACTTTGAAAATGTTGTTACTTGATATTTTGTTTCTAATGCAACAAATGGTAAAGGTTTTACTGATACGAAAATTGTTGCTTTTTCGTAAATAAAACTTAAGATTGGGGGAAGAATCAGGGAAGAGAGGGTCCTGCCTAATTGTGATTATAGCAAGAGCGATAAAGCAAACAATAATAAATAATTTATTTAACAATAAATATAAAAGTTAGAAAATTAACAATGGTTCGGTTTAGAATCTTATTTTTTGAATTAGAAGAACTTTTTCTTTGTTTGGTTCTCCAAACACTTTGAGAGTCTCAGACCCAATAATAAGAGGTTTACAATAACAATATTAAATGTAGTACAAGTTTAGAACTTGATAAAGCACTAAAATCTTACAAAGATTTTAAAAAGTGTGCTTGCGATTAAGAAATTTGAAGTTTGTAACGATAACTGTAAAGCAATTTTAACTTTGAAAGTTTAAATGGGTATGATTCAAGCACTTTTAGAATGCCTTTATGGCTATCGAAAAGACTATAAACAAATGTATTAGATTCCTGATTGTAACAGGAAAAGAAGAAAAAGTTACAAGCGGAAATTACCGCTATCTTAAAACAGAAATTACTAGAGGTAATATACAACAAGTGCACAGGTCGCATTAACGAAGCCTGGATTCCACAATTAGTTGTTGTTGTTTGAGTCTTCAGTCTTTTGACTGGTTTGATGCAGCCCTCCATGCCTCCCTGTCCTGAGCTAATCGTTTCATCTCTACATAGCTCCGACACCCTACATCCGAGGCAATCTGTTTAGCATATTCTAACCTTGGTCTACCCCTACAGTTTTTGTCCTCGACCCTTCCTTCCATAACTAAGCTTGCTATTCCTGGGTGTCTTAGTATGTGTCCTACCAACCTATCTCTTCTCTTCATTAACCAATTAGTTAACTCCTTTATAATTAGAAAAAGTACGATTCCCTAATTTTAGAAGGGAAAGATACATATTAAAATGTGGACTAGCCACAGTTGACACAGAGTGAATATATGGTAAATCCAACAAAATGGGAGGGAGCCTCTATGGGCTAAGCCTCGTAGAAAAAGAAAGAACCCAATAGTTAAATTTAATTTTGGTTAGTAAAAGGTATTTTGGGAAAGGGAAATAGGAACTTTGGGATAAATTCCTGGTCAGAATTATTTTCTCTCAACCGAACGCGGCGCGGAAGATATTTAGCACACGCAAATTCGAAGCACTGATAGTTTTTGACAAGTTGAAAAACTTCACTATCGTAGTGTATGTAGATTCGTAGAACAAGAGAAAGTTATTGCAGTTATGGAGAACACTTAGTGTAATTTGAGCTTGAATCAGTTTATTGCATTGGAAAGTTTATGGGTTGCAGTTGAATGATGAGGTTAAGTCCCCACGGTGGAAAGCAAATTAGGTGTTGACCAGCAGTTAATGTAACATGAATTCCTCGGTGAGGAAAAGTATTCCCTTATTATGGCGTGGAAATTACTAGATTGCTTGAATAGTAGAAATATTGGTTGACATAAAAAGTTCTGGAGCTATGATGACAGTTAAATGGGGTAAGAGAGATCCCGCGGTGGAAAGCTAAGTTTTATAGACAGTGGTTAATTTGATTTAAATCCCTCGTTGTGGGAAGGTATTCCCATTTAATTTGTTCAAGAAGTACTGAATTTCATGTCAAATAACCGGCTAGATAGCTAAAGCATGACAAGGAAAATCCCTCGAAGACGGTTATTGGTCAATAGTTAACAATTCCACACACTGTCTATAAAATTATATTAAAAACATTTAGCTCTTTTAAAAACAATTAAAATGTGTTTAATACCATTGAAGTTTTGTACTTAGCTTTTTGGTGTAGAGCAGGCGATTGTTCCTTGTGACCATTGACTTAAAAGACAGGCATGGCGTCTGGTTTAAAAATGTCTCATAAGGACATTGTCTCTAGGAGACAAGAGAGTATATATCATAATATACAACATGATAAAATAAAAGATTTTTCATGAATATAAATTTTCTTCAGGAAGCAGATTTCATGGAGATGTTAGCTGGCGACAACGATGACGTCTGGTGGATTGATGAGGAAGTCCTCTTGAGCTCAGAGAAATTGAAGAACTTCGGCAGTTAGCTGCTAGATGCCGCTAGGTTGTCCATGGAAGATACATATCTAGAACAGACTCAAGGAGAAAATAAATGCCTGCACAAGGAGAAAAAGAAGAAATACAAAAAAGATCACTGTAGGTGTCTGCAAAGAAGGAATTGAATAAAATAAAATAAACAAAGAGCAGCAACAGCTAACTCTGACTGACCGTGTATTCCAAAGAATACACTAGAGCGGAAATATGTTACACATGAATGAAACTTTCGGAGTAGTGTAGATCGCGACACATTTCACTACAAAGATCCCCTAGATCCCCTAGACAAAAAGATTTATACGATGCATACATGTTAATGTGTTAAAAAGGCTTTACATACAAACGCAAATCCAACCTGACTGACGCTCTTAGGTTCCAATGTCCGTCACCAGGAGCCGACTGCGGTGGCATCTAGTAACCAAGTTCGGAAGTAGTTGATGGTGGCGTTTGGTGGCAAAAGTTGGAACTACTTGAAAATCGAATGTCTGCAGTCCTTACTTGAACTAGAAACAGATAACACACACTAATACAGCCATCACAATTAACACCGGTTATCAGACAGATTCTACACACACCCAAAGTACACGGGGCTACATGACCGTGTTGTCACAGCCCCTAAACTGAGGAACCAATCAACCAACCAGACTGTCTTAAGCTCTATCAGTAATTAATATCAAACCGAAAATGCTCATTTGAATAAGGGTTTCTGTTATTTTTTATATTTATATTTATGAATTGTGTACTTACCCCCGAAACGGACACGTAAAGCAACAAACTTTCTCCTTCAAATCATTAGTTAAAAGTAATTTGGAGCTGGGCGATTTGGTGGAAAACGACAGAACGCAATACTTATCTTTAATAGCGTTCAGTCTCTGGGATGCAGATGTAATGAGAGACTGCTACCGTGTTGCGATTAGACATTTCTGTCCCAGGCCTATCAGTGCCTGTAACTACTGCCGCGAAGTGCCCCAGGCAACCATAAAGCAATCAGTAGACGTGTGCTCAATTATCCGTCAATCTATTATCAATTGGTATTCTGTCCGAAGGCAGGTCCGAGCCTCCGAAGAGTCTATTCTCAGCCGGAGTGTGCGTGCGGTAGGGTGCCTAGGGCCATTCCGCTCCTCCTTATGTTGGCCAACAGAGCGCAGTACCTAGAACCGGCATAACATCCAAGTTGCGACCACGCCCAATGTTGCTTAACTGCGGAGTTCTCATGGGATCCGGTGTTTCAACATGACCAGGCTTTAGTTCTTCACGGCACTACTTGTTTTTTTTAATTTCATTTTAATTTTTAATCCTTTTTAATACAATTATTTTGTTATTTTTTAATATTTTGATTTCTAATTTTTACTTTTTAATTTTTGGCCTTATTAATTTTAGTTTAGTTTAGTTTATTAGTTTATTTATTTATTTTATTTTAATATCTAATTTTTTATATTTATTATATTTTTTAAATTTTATTATTTGATTATTTACTTTTTACTTTTACTTAAGTTTATTATTTGTATAAAAATAAAAGTTGTAGCCTGAAGATTGGCTGTCAAACAAATGTCTACAAATAGATTAATAAAGTAATGATAGATGTTTTCCAAAGTTGACAAACTTTAAAAACTCTTCTTCTTGGAAATAAAATAGATGAATATTTTTGTTCCAAGCAAACTACGTATGATATTTCAATATGCTGACAATCTCAAATTAGACGGCTTCGGTGACGTAGTCGGTAGCATGCTGAGCTTCTATGCCCAAGATCGCGGGTTCAAACCCGGCCGAAGTCGTCGGATTTCCTTAAGAGCGTTAAAACTCCCTCAGTATGCCTTCCTTCGGAGGGGAAGTAAAGCCGGCGGTCCCATGTCATAGATTTATGGCATGTTAAAGAACCTTCCGAGCCTCCATGGCTTAGGCGGCAGCACGCCGGCCTCTCACCACTGGGTCCGTGGTTCAAATCCCGGTCACTCCATGTGAGATTTGTGCTGGACGAAGCGGAGGCAGGCAGGTTTTTCTTCGGCTACTCAGGTTTTCCCTGTCACAATTGCATTCCAGCAACACTCTCCACTATCATTTCATTTCATCTGTCATTCATTTAATCATTGCCCCAGGGGAGTGCGACAGGCTTCGGCAGCCTGCACAGTTCATATCCTCGCCGCTAGATGGGGGCTTCATTCATTCCATTCCCTGACCCGGTCTGTCGACTGGAAGCAGGCTGTGGATTTTCATTCATAAAGAACCTTCCACTAATTACACCTGTGTGAAGCTAAATTGTATAGGTTAAGAATGTAAACAACGCTCTTAGGTTCCTACGTTCGTTGCCAAGAGCCGACTGTGGTGGCATCTAGTAGCTAAGTTCTGAACTAGTAGTCGTTGACGGTGGCGTTTGGCGGCAAAAGTAGGAACTATTTGAAAAATTCAAAAGTCTGCAGTCCTTACTTGAATTAAAAAACAGAATACACACACTAATACAGTCATCACAATTCACACCGGTTATCAGACAGATTCTACAGACACGCAAAGTATACGGGGCTACATGACCGCGTTGTCGCAGCTCCTAAACTTAAGAACCAACCAACCAATCTCAAATTAATCTCAAAGTATAAAAGCCGCCTTGTCAAACACTAGAAAGTAGTTTAATAATTAAATTAACACGTACATATTTCGTTATATCAATCATAACTTCCTCAGCGAGAAAAAAATCTTAGAAACTATCTTAACAAAAACCAAAAAAGAAAATGGATATCCTTACAAAAAGTCATTAATTTAAATAAATGAAAGGGCGACGTCAGCAACAACAGAAGAAACCATCTCTGCATTCGAGAGGAAGGTACTTCGAAAGATTTATGGACCCGTTTTCAATGCCATGGAAGGTAAATGGGAACGAAGAACGAAGGATGACCTGTATCAGTGGTTTGGAAAACCACAAATTGGCCGAGTACTAGGACAGAAGAGGTTGTACAGTGGTTTGGCCACATCTTTCGAGCTGATGAATCCATCCAAAACCGAGTCCTTTATTCACAACCTGTTGGAAGAAGCCCTACGGGACGTCCCAGGACGCGATGGAAGGATCGAGTATTGACAATACTTCAGCCAGTGGAGCCGAATGCGGTGGAAGATGAAGCTAGAGACCGGCAGCGTTGGAATGCTATCTGCAGTAGGTAACTCCTCCTTTGTGAGCGATTTCTTTGTTATCACTTTTTCTCTTCTTTTTCTTTGTTTTGTTATTCTGTAGGAGCGGCTTTGGTGGCGTAGTTGGTAGCGTGCTGAACTGCTGTTCCCAAGATAGAGAGTTCAAACCCTGCCAAAGTCGTCGGATGTTTTAAGTGTGTAGAAAATCCTTCAGTATGCCTTCCTTCGGAGGGAAAGTCAAGCCGGCGGTCCCATGTCATAGATGTATGGCATGTAAAAGATCCTTCCACAGACTAAACATGTGTGAAGCTAAATTGTTAGGTTAGATTTCGTCGGAACGCTCTATCAAAGTTCCAACGTTCACCACTAGGTATCATTGATATCTGGTAGCGAAAGTTGGAACTACTAGAAATTGAACGGGACTTGTAGCTCACCCTAAGGGAGTCTGCTGGAAGCAGCTACAGACTCAGGAGAGCCGAACATGTCCTCGGACACTTCCAGCACTAAAAGCCATACGATAAATAATTTCTGCTGTAGGCCTTGAAGGCCCATAATGCAATAAATGATGAAAGGTCACAAAAAAGAATTAATAAATAATTATAGGATGTGTGAAATACTTGGATATTGATATTCCAACCGTAAATTAAACGATAACATTGCACCACATTGACAAGTCGGCTTTTATAATTCAAGATATCAGTCAACACGGATAATGTTTCATACCATCTTCGTAATGGTTAATAGGCTACCTATGCATAATATGTGCCGGCCCCGTTGTGTTGGGGTAGCGCGCCTGCTTCTCGTCCGGAGGCTCCGGGTTCGATTCCCGGCTCCATCAGGGATTTTAGAAACTGGTATGACGTGAGGGCTGGAACGGGGTGCACTCAGCCTCGTGAGGACAATAAGTAGCTGTCTGACAGTGAGGCAGCGCCCCGATCACGAAAACCAAGATTAATGGCCGAGGGGACCCGATGCGCTGATCATGCGCCACCCCAATATCTGCAGGCCAAATGGCTGGGCAGCGGTCACTTGGCAGACCTAGGCTCTTCATGGGCTGTTGTGCCAGGGGCTTATTTTATGCATTATATGTTGACAACCCAAACATCAAAAAAGAGGAAATTGATTTCTTCCACCAAAACCTAAGTTAGAGCCACCTTAAACTTGCCCTTGTTCTGACAAGGCTCAAGAACGTAAAACAGAACGCCGAGACACAAGAGTAAGAACTTGGCTTTATTACCAGCACACTGTGCGATATCAGCACATGGCGGGGTGAGGCTGGCCGGATGCAACCGATACATAACCTAAAGCACGACAAGGATCTGCACTTCACCGCGTCTGTTTGCTTTGCGTCACTTCTTGTGTGGAGAGTCAACTCTGTGCTCCATTCAGCGTGTAAAGGTAATAATTACTGCAACCAGACTCTGAGATCCGTTGTACAAATAACCTCCTTCAAATCCCGTTTGGAACATTTGGCTTTACAAAATATATTCGTCCTAACTGAATACGACAGTCCTTTCAGGAAAGATTTAATTGCTGTTTCATACAGGAGTCATCATTCCCGTGTTGAATTTTTCTGATAACCTGTATTGCTGTATGTGGTAATATGTACAGGGTCATCGAGAAATAATGCCAACATTTAAAAAAATGATAGCACCGAAACCCTTTATGTTAAACGTGTAATTCTTTCACTGAACGCCAGCTGGTTAAAGTAAGTTTTGTTTTGGAGGGGACGTGACCTTGCTATGCGCACACTAGATGCGCAGTAGCCAAGGTCGGCCGGGGGCGCGCGCGCCAATGAAGTCCTGACCTCACCCCTTTGGATTTTTTTTCTGGGGATGCATTGAAAACATTGTGTATGCAGAAAAATTTCGGGATTTGGAGCACCTGTGGGAGCGAATTTCTGCCGCCATCTTGACAGTTACTCCTGAAATGATTGCACGTACCAATCCAGCCATTGGTGGTCGGCCTGGCCAAGATTTTTTCCCTACAGTCCATGTTTCCTTAAACTGATTAAACCATCGAATGACAGCTTCGTAATCAGGTGCAGTTAGTCGGGCAGAGCAGACAAAAAAAGAGGCACTTTTACGATGGCTGATGAGGGTATCGAGCATATTTTGTTCTTTGTTTTGCCTCAGAACGCTGATTATACCCCTCACCGTTCAAACCCTTAGACCAGAATTATATTTCTTGATAGAGCCGTGAATTGAGTTGTTGTTTGTTGATTTATTTAGGGGCTTTCTGACATCGAGGTCATGTAGCCCCGTGTACTTGGGTGTGTGTAGAATTTATCTGATGGCATGTGTCACTCTGATGTCTACACTAGTGTGTGTATTTGTAATTGAGATAGGATTTGGGAATAAAGCGGCCGTGGCCTTAAGTTAGGTACCATCCCAGCATTTGCCTGGAGTAAAAGTGGGGAAACCACGTAAAACCACTTACAGGATGGCTGAGGTAGGAATCGAACCCACCTCTTCTCAATATTGTCTCACGAGGCTGAGTGTACCCCGTTCCAGCCCTCAGACTAGAATGAAATTTCTTGCCAGAGACTCTGATTAGTACGCACACACCCCCAGCGGATCACAACTTGTGGGACGTGGGTTGGCGACCACGGGACCCCAGCTGAGTTCGGCATTACTTCCCCTTACTTGTGCCGGGCTCCTCTGTAGTATCTTTCCTGTCGATCTCCCTTGGTCAACTATTGTTCTTTTCCGACCCCGACAGTATTAGGGTATCCGAGGCCTAGGGAGTCTTTTACTTCCCGCCTTAATTGGCCCTTGTCTCATCTTTCCTGATCCTTCATTCTTCGGGAGGTCAGACCTCTTCTGTTCTCTTCATGATTATCTCCTGCATTCTGTTCAAGGCCATTAAGGGGGGACCTACACATTTAAGGATCCGAAAATCATGTATATTTCACTTTTTTATTCCTCAGCAACAGAAAGTACAAAAGAATTGTAATTTGTTCTGCCAATCACACTATGCTTTGCCAATATGTTCGTGTATTTACAAGTCATATGGCGAATGCATTTCCACAAATTAGGCATTTAAAATGGCGGCTGCATATTGTGCACTGATCCACCGTTTCCTAATATTTTACACAAATAGTCTATCATTGATTTCCAAAAAATCTTTTTTTCATTGCATTTACTAATACGGTAGCTAGAGATTGACCTAGAATCATTGGAATCTACAAAGAAAAATATTTTTTTTTAAAGCTTATATTAAGGTGTAACTTTTTTGCATTTTTTCACTGTTTTTTTAAACCGAAACTATGACATGTACAACAGCAGTTCTAGGTCATATTGTTCTTCCCTATAGGATACACTTGTATACTAAATTTCACTTCATTCTCTTGAAAACTCTGGCAGTTACTAAGGAAACGGATTTGAAAATCCAAGTTTCGGGAAACGAGCACCAATGTGTAGGCCAACTTCCTAAACTCCCCTGCACGTTTTTGGTCATAACTTCAAAAGTATTATACATATCAAAGAAATTGTTGCAGTGATTTGAAGAGGAAGAATCAATAAACGTAGAAAAGAAATGAAAAATGACAAATTTTGATTCTTAAAGGTGTAGGTCCCCCCTTAAGGAGGCAGGGTGTATGTAGCCCCACCACTTCTGGTTCACCATTGATAGTGCTACACCCTTACGAGCTCGCGGTTGGTGAGTTCGGGAATTGGTGACCCCCAAGGATTCCTGAGCTGAATCCTTTTTTTTTTCCTTTTTCCATTGCCCCTGGGACGTACCCTCTCCTCTTACCCTTTCCTATCTGCCTTTCATGGCTCTCCTTTTTGAAGTGTAACATCTTTCCACTCGGTAGTCTATCTGTATATTTTTTGTGGGGGTGATTTTGAAAAATGAAACGAAAATGGATGGGACGGAAACAATGAAACGGAAATGGATGGGACGGAAACAATGAGCGCGTGGTGGTGGAGATTGGTACCACGACGTACTATTGGCCATGTGGCTATGTGGAATGTATATCGCATATGGTTTACTTCAAGGTTTGGAGGCCCCATTACAGTTATTCCTACAATAAATCATCTTCAAGTTGTCGTTCTTTGGTGTGAAAACATTCATTATATCATATTTGCTGAAAACAATTATGATTTATTAAATCTTCATACTTTTGCGTTTTCTTATTTAATGTAAGCACTCGAGGTACTGTCAAGGTTTGGAGGCCCGTTTGCTGAAATCCTGTAGGCTGTGATATGTCTGTCTATGGTATGTTTAGTGTTCTTAGGAGGTGGCGTGAGATTGAACTAGAGTTGTTATGTTAGGAGGACATGCAAGATGGCCAGCGCGGCGTTGGAGCGCTTGAGTGAGGGTTGCTGGAACTTGTCGAGTGGGAGTGTCAGCTCTGTGGATTCCAGAGGTGTGAGAGACAGTGGCAGGAAGGCTTTGTAAAGGAATAGATGAAGGTTATGATAAAAGGAAATACTCTATTGTCTTTACTACGTCGCATTGGTTGTTACTACAACATATTATATAGCTCCTCCAAAGAAATAAAATGATGGAATGGGTACTGTCCGCCATGTGGCTATGTGGAATGTATATCGCATACGGTGTACTTCAAGGTTTGGAGGTACCATTACAGATATTCCTACAATAAATCATCTTCAAGCTGTCATTCCTTGGTGTTAAAATATTCATTATATCATATTTGCTGAAAACAATTATGATTTATTAAATCTTCATATTTTTTCTGTATTCTTATTTAATGTAAGCATTCGAGGTACTGTCGGTCATGTGGCATGTTACACATCAAATGCGACTACTGTAAGGCTCGTAATTCTTTTTTCCAAGTCCCTCAATCCTCAAGGATTCAGGGCATTTCTTTCTCTCCTGTCCCGTATTTACCTTCTTCTTTTTCTTCTTGTCTTCCATTTCTTCTTCTAGTGTGTAGTACAGTAGCCAGGTTTAGTTGTAAGTGTGTAGTTATAGCTTACATTCCATTATCATTTTCACTATCACCCAACCATTAGGGGCCGATAACCCAGATGTTAGGCCCCTTAAGACAACAATTATCATCATCATCATCATCATCATCATCATATTGAGCGTGCGGTCTTTCAGTGATCAGGTTCATTCCGTTTACCTTTGGCCTCCGATCATCTGGGCCCCTGTGGGTCTCTTGTATCAAACGAAAGTCACAGTTTGTGTGTTTTCATATGTCTGATAGCAAAACTTCTTTTTCGTACGATATCCCTTCGATATTAATGGAGATTACAATCAGAGCTGGCTTTGAAAAAAGCCTTTTGGACTCATTATCGTTGTCCTGGTGGGGGAAGGATCTGCCGCTAGGATGACTCCTAACGTTGCCCAGGGTACGCCCGATCGTCTGTAATGGCATATTATCTGCGAAACGATCTACGGGGAGGCACCTTCCAGCCGGCTGCTGGTTTTCAACTACCTTACCATACGTGGAAGACGTTGAACAGACTGCGAACTGGAGTGACGCGGTGCAAACAAAATTTGAAACGGTGGGGCTACATTACTGAAGATGCAACCTGCGAATGTGGAGATATTCAAGATGTTGAACACCTCTTGGTCTGCCCGAACTTGCCTGAAGCATGCACGCTGGATGACTGGTTTCAGCAAATGCTCGTGCAATCAAGGCTGCCGAGTTCTGGGCCTCAAAATCGATTTGATCTGTTCACAATTTGTGTGTGTATTGTGAATATGTATTGAATTGTAAATAGCTGTATTGTACTGTCCTGGATACGAAAATATAATGTATCACCATCATCATATTACGCACACGTAAACTCCGTCCAAACAATCTGCGAAGTACCAGTGTGAAAGCACGTAGTCTGCCCACACGAGTGACTCGGCTGACTGGCCAATGAGGGGCGATGTCACTGAATAATAAGCGCAGGTGGGAGGCGCGACCTTGGCTTCAACCAACTCTCGCAACGGCTGGGCTGCCAAGCTCCATCCATAGCATTCTCTTTTCACTACCTCTGTGTGACGTCATGCGCAAACCTACTTCACAGATTCCTTGGATGAGGTATAGCTACAATGGGATATTACGGTAATTGAAAGAAGGATAAATGCGTTGCGTCCAATCGTTCGCTACTGGGTACGAGACTCTAAGAAAATCAATTTGAGAGAACATCAACTACTAGACCGCTACATGCTCATTCAAACCCCTACAGAGTTTGATTGCACCTATTACTCTGCTTCTCTTCTCCTCAAGGCTGAGCACTCCTCAAGTTCGGTGTCTTTCTCTGTAATTACGTCCTCAATTAAACTCTTGAATATTGGTTATAAACTGGAAACATCGGCAAGTCTGAATGTCGCCTTTCTCCTTCCTTCAATTACCATATTCTCCTATTGCAGCTAGGTGCGCATACTAATCAAGTAATCAGAGGGTGGAAATGAAAGATTTGAAAGACCTATTTTGATTTCCTTGCCATGCCATTTAGTACTTAACATTTCAGCGGAGGGCTCACAAACCCAACTGTTTAGTATCTAGCAGTAACGTTCTCGCTTGCTGAGCCCAAGTTTGCAGGTTCGTATCCTGGCGCAGTCAGTTGACATTTGAGGGGAGCAAATACGAGGGAGCCACGTCAGTAGATTTTCTGGCACGATAATGATTACCTTCGAGGAAAAATTCTGGCATCCCGGCGTCTCTAAAAGCCAGAGTAGTTAAAAGGGACGTTAAACCAATAATATTGTTATTATTATTGTTTTGTATCGAGTGTATGTCCTTTAACGTAGTTGTTGTTTCACTTAGAGGTCTGGATATCGTAGTTCTTTCAGCCCTGTAGCCCACACTTTACACGTTGGGGTAGCGGCTAGCGTTCTTGGCTGTCGCCCTGGAGGTCCGGGCTCGATTCCCGGCTCTGCCAAGAAATGTAATTCTGGTCTGCGGACTGGAGCGGGGCCCAACGTGCGACAGAACTGAGAAATGGTGGGTTCGATTCCCACCCCAGCCTTTCTGGAAGTGGTTTTCCGTAATTTCCCACTTCTACTACAGGCGAATGCCGGGATGGTTCCTAACTTAAGGCCACGGCCGCCTCCTTCTCAATCCTCAACTTAATTACAAATACACACACTAATACAGCCATCGTACTAACACAGGTTATCGGACAAAATTCCAAACTCACCCAAGTTCACGGGGTTAAATGACCGCAATGCCCAAGCCCCTTAAAAGGAATTATAACAATAACTTTGGGTGTGAGTAGAATTTGTCGGATAATAACCACTGGCCCGTGAGGGCCTAGGCCTACCAAGCAACCGCTGCCCAGCCATTTGGCCTGCAGATATTGGAGTGACGCGTGGTCAGCGCGTCGGGTCCCCTCGGCCGTTAATCTTGGTTTTCGTGACCGGGGCACTGCCTCACTGTCAGCTACTCAATTGTCCTCACGAGGCTGAGTGCACCCCATTCCAGCCCTCACATCAGTTTCTAAAATCCCTGATGGAGCCGGGAATCAAACCCGGGGCCTCCGGGTGAGAGGCAGGAGCGCTACCCCAACACCACGGGGCCGGTTTATAAGATTATTACACTTATCACAATTTTAGAACAATTACTATGGATGTGAGTAGAATTTGTCTGATAACCCACGTTATTAAAGTGTGTGTAGTATTGTATGTATTGTAACTGAGGCCAGGATTGCGAAGATAACAGCCGTGGCCTTAAGTTAGGAACCATCCCGGCATTTACCCTGAGTAGAAGAGAGAAAACATAGAAACCACTTCCAGGAATACTGAGGTGAGAATCGATCCCAACTCTTCTCGGTTTTACATGAGGATGAGTGATTCCTGTTCCAACTCTTGGGCCAGAATACAATTATTGGCAGATCTTGAAATTGAGCCCAAACCTCAGGGTTGACAACCTTAGTTATTCTTGTTATGTTGGATGCCATTTTTCAGTGTTGCCTCAATAAATTAAATGTAAATGATTTTCAGTCGCCCAAATTGTAATAGGTGTTATACCCTGCACCTGAAAAGAATTACGTGAGATTAATTAATACAAGTGGATGACCAGTTTCGATCGTCAAGCGGTCATCATCAGGTCCTTTACCGGTACACTCTATGTCTACGAATATGTGCGTTAAGATATATAGGCTACACGCTAGTGGCTTCGGTGGCGTAGTTAGTAGCATGCTGAGCTTCTATGCCCAAGATCACGGGTTCAAACCCGGCCAAAGTCATCGTATTTTTAAGAGCGTTAAAAATCCTTCAGTATACCTTCCTTCGGAGGGGAAGTAAAGCCGACGGTCCCAAGTCATATATTTATGTCATGAAAAAGAACCTTCCACTAACTACACTTGTGGAAGCTAAAATTTGTAGGTTAGTTTAATAACGCTATATTAGTTCCAACGTAGCTTGCCACGGTGGGTGAGTGGATAGCGTGTCGGTCTACTAACCCAACGATTTCAGGTTCGCTCCTGGCCGTGGTAAGTGATTTTTTTTTTTGAAAGGCGGCAAAAATACAACAACTATGTCATACGATGTTGGCATGTCAAAGAACCCACTTGAATTCAGTAGGCCGAGTTCATAATGGCAAAATTAATCTCGGGAGATTCCGCCAACACAACGTTCCTCATTTCTCTACTAGAAAGCACTATAGTGTTCAAGGAGCTTATATATCTAACCTCCTTGACTTTCATAGTGATTCAAGGAACAACGAAATTCGACATGCAAGCTACCCTCTGGGTGTCAAATTACAAAGCTTGCACCCGGCACCCGAGGCCATACGATATTATTATTATTTAGTTCCAACTTTCGCCGCCAGGTGCTGACTGCGATGGCATTTAGTAGCCACGTCCGTAGCTACGTGTCGTGGACGGTAGCATTATGTAGCAAAAGTAGGAACTACTTGAATAAATTTATCGTATGCAGTCCTTCCACCTAAATCACAGATAACACACACTAATACAGCCATCACAATTAACACCGGTTAGCAGACAGATTCTACACACACCCAAAGTACACGGGGCTACTTGACCGCGTTGTCTCAGCCCCTAAACTAAGGAACCAACCAACCAGATATATCCACTATTTTAGTTACAGTAGTTTACTGTAGGGGCGGCTGCACCTTATGTGCTGAAGATCTACAGCACATCGTTTTATTTGAAAGAAAATCACTTTAATAATATGATCCACAATCAAATACAGCGCAATAAAAGAAACCTCAGCCAAAAATAGGAAATATTTCAACTCCCCTCATAACGATGTATAAAGTCTGTTCACCGAGTCGAGATAGTGGAAGTAAACACAGTTGTACACGTGATTGCAGGGCTGCCCGCAAGGGGGGCATAGAGCTGTGCCTGTTAAACGTACGCCAACTTCAGTGCTGTGTATAGCCTACATGTGAAGTGGGCTGACTTATCGGTTACATGCTACAGCGCGGTTTATTTACTGTCCGTTTATGTTTTCATTTAAATAATTAATAATTAATTAATACATTCTTAACTGTTTTTTTTCGTATGGCATTTAGTGCCGGGAGTGTCCATGGACATGTTCGGCTCGCCAGTTTTTTTGTAGGTGCTTCGAGACGGACACCCAATGGGTGAGCTACAAGTACCGTTGGGGAGGGAAGTTGGAATGTAGGGACGAGGAGTTGGAAGGTAGCGGATGTGGCCTATAGTTAGGGACCAACCCCGGCATTTGCCTGGAAGGAAGATGGGAAACCACAGAAGACCATCTTCAAGGTTGCCGGCAGGGGGATTCGAACCTCCTCGCCTCCCGGATGGGAGCGACTGCCAGCAGTCATGCCGTTACGACCACGGCTAACTCACCCGGTTCTTGACAGCTTATGACAGGCAACAGTATAAAGTGCAGCACAGCACTAAGTGCAGCAAGTGATCTCGGAGCTTCTTGGCTACCCCTGTCCGGAGTGATTCCCTGTCCAGGCAGTCAAGTGACCACGTGCAAATATTTACGCGCACTATCTCGACTCTGCAAACAGACTTTAGTTAAGTGCTCCACTGTGCGTCCAGCACTGGCTGTGCAGCTCAGCGAGAATTTCTACGTTTATTCCTAGCAAACATAAACTCCGCCTTTTGCGCACGCTTGCCCAACTTTTCCGTTGTGCTATTGGGACAACAGCCAAGAATTCACAGCTATTATTCGAGACAGCCTACAGTATTCCACCAGACGTCTTAACACTCTCAACTAATGTATCCTACCAGCCTAGGAATGTAATCAAGCTATTACCGCATCCGGGGCTTCCCGACCCGCTGTTGTGTAACTGTAGATGCTAGTCAACTGGCGCTGACTCAACGATCTCATCTCCCCCCCCCAGGCCTCACATCTAGTGGGGCGTGGGTTGGCGACCATGGGACCCCTGATGTGTCCGGCATTGCTTCCATTTTCTTGTGCCGTCTGCTCTCTTTTCTCTTTCCTGTCGGCCTCCCTGGGTCAACTCTTGTTCTCTTCCGCTCCTGATGGTATTATGGTACCGAAGGCCTAGGGAGTCCCTTCCTTTCCCGCCGTAATTGGCCCTTCTCTCATATTTCCTGATACCTCATTTTCTAGGGATCACCCTTCTTTTTCTTTTCATTATAGTTCCTTTTCTCTTTACGATTCCCGCCTTTTTTTTATAAAATGGCTCCCCGTGTCTCTAAAATTTTTTTTTGAGTACTTTGAATCTCAACCGCATTTTGTAAGTATTTTCGATTTAAACTCAATTTTGTAAGTATTTTCTATCTCAATTGCATTTTGTCAGTACAGTATTTTGAGACACCGGCTACCACATATTGTGAGTATTTTAAATCTACCCATACATTTTGTAATCATTTTCAATTTCAATTGCATTTTGTAAGTATTTTGAATTCCAATTGCACTTTGTGAGTATATTGAATCTGAACCGGCATTTTTCAATATAACTAACTTGCATTGTGTATTTTCAAATTCACTTGATTTTGTAAGAATTTTTAGCCTATTTTCATCTTATGAAAAAATAGGCATATGAGATCACCATTTGTCCGTGTGTGTGCGTGCGTGTGTGTGTGTGTGTGTGTGTGTGTGAGAGGTATGTGTGTGTCCCCCAATAACTTCTAAACGGCTGGAGCGATTACAATGAAACTCGGTAAGATCATAGCACTATTCTGGCCGACCCCGACCGTTCCCTTCAAATTGTATTGTCTCTCACCAATCCAACATGGCTGCTGTGCGAAATATTTCACCAGCATTCAGTATCTCCGAAACTATTACTGATATTGCCCTGAAATTGTGTACGGTGATAAAGGGCACTACTAGAAGTTCATATATGAGACTTTTAGAAACCTGGTGACTACAAAATCAACATGGCGGCCAAGCGAAGTTGAGACTTTTAAATAGACTTTTCTCGCGATTTAACTATCCAAACGTAATGAAACTTGGTACAGCAAATGTTTATACACATTGTAACGCACTGGAGTCTAATTTAGTTCAATTGTTTACATAACCTCAAGATGGCTGCTGTGCGAAATTTTAAAATTATTTTTATATTTCTTGCGTCGTAATCATGTGATCGAAGTGAAAGTTTGAATAATGAACCTAGGCATTAATTGTTCTTGAATGGTGCACAACTCTATGGCCTATACATATAACAATCCAAAATGGCGAGCATCCGAAATATTAAGACGTTTCTCAATATCTATGAATCTTTTACAGCAATCAAACTGATTTTTTTTTTGTTCATAGAGGCTATGAACATACGTTCACCTATAGGACATTCAGTAACCTGGTGAGCACAAATCCCAAATGGCGGCTACACAAAGTATAAATATTTAAATGGATGTTTCTCGCGAATTAACTATCCGAGTGCAGTGAAACGTTGCACGTTAAATGCTTATACAAATGTTAATCCACTGGCATCTAATTGAATTCAATAGTTAGCATAATCACAAGATGGCAGCTGTGCGAAATTTTAAAATCTCGTTTTTACTTCTTTTGTTCTAATCATGTTATTGAAGTTTGAATACCACACGTACACAATAATCTTAATGTAATAATACCAAAAAAATCCAACCTGGCGACCATGAAATATTTAGATGGTTCTCAATATCTACGAATCTATCACAACCTTCAAACTTAAATTTTGTATGTTGATGGAGGCAGTTAACATGAGTAGGATATATGTAAATAGGGTGTATAGTTCTTCACGGAACTACTTGTTTTAACCTCAATTGCATTTTGTACATATTTTCAATTTCAATTGCATTTTGTGAGTATTTTGAACCTAAACTACATTTTGTACGTATTTTTCAATCTAAGTTCCTTTTGTGAGTATCTTCCTTCTAAATTACCTTTTGTAAGTATTTCCACTCTACATTTTGTGAGTCGTTTCAATCTCTGAGTTACATTTTGTAAGTATTTTCCATCTCACTTATTTTTCGTTATGGTTTCCATTTCATTGTCATTTTCGCTATCACCCAGACCATTAGGGGCCGATAACCCAGATGTTAGGCCCCTTAAAACATCAATTATCATCATCATCGACGGTCTCAACCCGTCACAGGGCTCCGGTGAGGATTCGTTCTATAGAGAAGGCTCTCACTGTAGTAGGGTCACTAAACGTAAGTACAGGTATTATTATTAGCATATGGCAAACACTTGTATATTATTTCATCTCCACATGCGGCCTATTGTTTGCATGCGCAATGGGAAGGGCAACAGATGGAGAAGTAATGACATATATTTAACGAGTCCACTCAGCCATGCCATTTGTATTTCAACACAAGAATCACTTTCTTACAAAACTACTCGCCTCTTCTCACGAAAGAAACGTGGCTAGCTCCTAATTTTCTTTTCTTCTTAGATACAAAGGTCATGTCACTCGCGTTTTGTATCATTGCGAATCGCGTGTTTATACGCTAATATTTCTACAGCTGCTGTACGGATACATTAACCACCATCTGTTCCTACAGTGTTTCAAACAGAGATACTACTTGCGGAATTATGATAAAGCATCACTATCAGAACATTAGGCAAATAGAGATGGCATAAACGTCTGTCATTTCCGTAACAAAAATATATATATTAGATAAAATGCCAAATCACATGAACTAATTTCTACTACAATAAGACCATCTAGGTTAAGTTAAGTTTAGTTAGATTATGTTTAAATTTGTGGTTCCGGTCACAACAGAAGCAGTCAAAAATATCCTCCCAACATTATTCTGCTAGGGTCCCATTCCGGTTTTGTACCGAAATAAGGTCCTGTTAACACCAACCTACACATATGGGGTACCTACAGGTTCCGCATAACCCCATGTGTGACCGAAACGCACTCACTTCCTCCTTAAATGCCTCACAATTAAATAAATACCTTTAAAAATGTACATTTACAATGGGAGCACCGTAACCTGGCGATCCTGCCGCTAGAGCGCAGGTCAGCGCGGCGGCAGTCATCTGGCATGAGCATGGCGTACTGCTAGGCGAGCCTGCCGCTGGAGCGCAGGGCAGCACGGCGGTGGCAGCCATCTGGCGGGAGCGTGGCGTACTGCTAGCTGTATGCCGTTTAACAACAATAAATAAATTTCTTCAATACTTAAAACTTCGTTCTCCCACATTCTTCCCTACTACCCCATAAACCTACATTCACGTTGCGAAAGCTCGCATGGGCCCACTAGTATTTGAAAATAGCGGTAAGTCTAAAAGCCAAGTTCAATCATATACGGACCACAGATCTATACAACCCACACACGGAATTATTATACGGTATTATACACTATATACTGTATACAGTACATATAGTTGGCCCTACTTACACACTAGTTATGAGGCTAAATGGCCACAATGTCCAACCCTCTCAAACGAAACAACAAACGCTTGTATTTGAAAGGAAGAAAGGAATTATTATTATTATTATTATTATTATTATTATTATTATTCTCTGTGATATTTCTTTCATTTCTTTATCGGAGATTTTGATCTTTCTCTTTGGGTTGACTTTGAATTGAAACCGTTGTTTCTTGTCCTTGGTCATGGTTTTGGCTGTTTTATTATTATTATTATTATTATTATTATTATTATTATTATTATTATTATTATTATTATTATTAAACAAAGGATTTTGTGAGAGTAGGTAAATTTTTCTTTTCTATTTTCAACAAAAAATCGTCACGTGAAAGTAACCTCAAAGGACGGGAAAGGAAGTAGTACGTATTTAGTTGTTGTTTCAATGAGGGGCTTTGCGATTTCGAGGTCATGTAACCCTATGTACTTTGGTGTGTGTGGAATTTGTCTTATGACCTGTGTTATTGTGATGGCTGTATCAGTGTGTGTGTGTATTTCTAATTCAGATCAAGATTGGGAAGGAGGCGTCCGTGGGCTTAATTTAGGAACCATCACGACAATCACCAGGAGTAGAAGTGAGAAACCATGGAAAGCCACTTCCAGGATGGCTGAGGTGGGAATCGAACCCGCCTCTTCTCAGGTTTGTCTCACGTTCAGCCCCCAGACCAGTATCAAATTTCTTGGCAGAGCCGGGATTAGAAACCAGGCCTCCGCGGTGACAACCAAGAGGGCTAGTCACTATGCAACGAGGCGGATGAAGTACTATTTAAACTCATACCCTATAAAACAACCTCCGTGTTCTTACTTGCAGAACTTTAGCAACATCACTTATGATATTTAAGTTTGGAATGACAGAACTGTAACTCGATAACGATCTATGGCTTGAAGTCTTGAAATCGAGGTAAATTTCATATAACGGGAGCTATATCTCGGGAGCTCGCGAAGTAACCTCGCTCAAGTGTTGCGCAATGTGTTCTGTATCTATTGCTTCCATCGGCTGAGGCTATAACTGTAGGTAAAAGGGAGATTTAGCACATACATTAGCATGTACCTTGACAAATATAACATGATGTGCACTTCAAAATATGATTCTATCAGCGTTTGAGAGTAGTTACGCTCAGTCATTCCATATCACTACTAATTGGAAGCAGACCATAAATTCCAACACGTGAGTATACAATCCTATAAAATAGGCAAGCACCAGCATTAAACTACTGTCAAAGTGCTGAAGATATAATTTTCGATATTAAATGGAGAAACGAGCCAAGTACGACAATTCGTGTGCAAGCAGTGTAATCATAGTCATAAGTTGTAGATTTGTTATGAGCCTTGCGACATCATGGTCATGTAGCCCCGTGTATATGTGTGTGTGTGTGTGTGTGTGTGTGTAGAATTAATCTGATATAACCTGTGTCATATTAATATCTGTACTAGTGTGTGCGTGCATTTGTAATGGAGGTAGGATTTGGATAGGAAGTGGCCGTGGCCTTAAGTTAAGTACCGTACTATCCCGGCATCCCGTGGGAAATCATGGAAAACTACTTTTAGGATGTCTGTGGTAGGATTCGAACCCGCCTCTGCTCAGTTTTGCCTCACGAGGCTGAGTGTACCTAGTACCAGCTCTCAGCCCAGAATGAAATGAAACCGGGTCGCCGCGGTGACACCCAAGAATGCTAGCCACTACGCTACGTGGCGGATGAGTTATATTGATTGCAGGGAACTAAATATCAACTGGCTTCAGTGGCGTAGTTGGTAGTATACTGAGCTGCTATGCTCAAGATCGCGGGTTCACACCCGTCAGATTTTTAAGAGCGTTAAAAATCCCTCAGTATGCCTTCCTTCGGAGGGGAAGAAAAGCCGCTCGGCGGGCCCATGTCATAGATTTATGGCATGTAAAAGAACCTTCCGCTAACTACAATTGTGTGAAGCTAAATTTGTATGTTAGATTTGATTAACGCTCTATTAACTTCCAACGTTTGTCGCCAGGTGCCGGTTGTGGTGGGATCTAGTAGCCAAATTCACAGCTAGGTGTCGTTGACGGTAGCATTTGGTAGCAAAAGTAGGAACTACTTGAAATTGATAGTCTGCAGTCCTTACCTGAATCACAGATAACACACACTAATACAGCCATCACAATCAACACTGGTTATCAGACAGATTCAACACACACCCGAAGTACACGGGGCTATATGACCGCGTTGTCGCAGCCCCGAAACTGAGAAACTAACCAACCGAACTATACTCTGTGAGCCACCAGAATGGGATTGACAGTTCTCGCCTCGCCACGTGGTCTGAGAACGAGGTTGCCAAACTCTACAAGCCACAGATACAGCTGACCAGGCACTGAAGCACGTGGGCTGTAATATTGCAACGCAGAGTATTATGCGAACTATGCGAACATGGATTGGTCAAGAGGCAGAGGGGCGATGACGAACGTGGATATTTGGTTATGGTGATTATTATTTTAAGAGGAGAAACTTCGAGGTGATCTGCCGGATCATACAGACTGAAAAATGATATAAGGTATTAGTCTTTCAAGATAAGAGTGCCACTGAACTTGGCGGCGCCAGTGTTTATTGTATATAGCAGCAGGAGTCTTGTGGGATGTGCAGGGGGACACAGCTCTGACGGATTACAGTCTGCGCATAAGTCAATGGCATTGCGCGCGCTACTTGTGTTAGACAGCAGTTATATTGTGAATTTTGTACGGAAAAATTAAAAATTAATTAATAATAATGGGCGCATAATGTATGGGTCGCTTATACATAATTATTTCGCAACGGCACAGCTAAGTATAACAGAAGCACAAGTCACCACGAAGAGGAGAACGATGACAGGGTTCTGGAGCTGAGTCATATCTTACCAGAGCGACTGTACTTGTCAACCAAGCAGGCTGACAGCGTGACACAAGTAGACAAAGAATAGTTCCTACTTCGACCGCCGGTACTCGTATCTTGAAAGGCTAATACCTGCGTTCATCTGGTAATAAAACACATCATTCTAGACAATTGTACATCGGATAAGCCGTCGGATTTTTCAGAGCGTTAAAACCCTTCGGTATGCCTTCCTTCGAAGGGAAAGTCAAGCCGGCAGGCCCATGTCATAGATTAGTGGCATGTAAAAGAAATAGCTAAATTTGCAGGTTATTTGGTTAGAAACGCTCTATCAATTTCCAACGTTCGCCGCTGGGTGACAGTGCTAATGACAGTGGCGTCTGGTTGCCAAAGTTGGAACTACTTACAATTGAACTTGGCGTTTCATTCATCTTCATTCATTTCATCTCTCATTAACTCCTCTCATGAGGTTGGCGTCAGGAAGGGCATCCGGCCGTAAAAACCATCCGCCACATAGAATTTCATCGCATCTCATCCCCAATCCCGGTGGAAACGGGAATAATAAGAGGTGGACATACAGTGCAGTAAAATTAAAGCATGCTCCAATTATGCAACTCAGTAGTTTTATCACTGTCCGCCTTATCGCTAGTGCCCAGCATTGATGGCTGCCTTCATGAAGGTCGGTGTTTAATTCTCTGCTCTGCAAAGAAATGTATGTGTGGTCTGAGGGTTGGAACGGGATTTATTCAGCCTGGTGAGGTAAAATGAAGAAGGAGTAAGTTTGTTTTTTGTTTTGTTTTTCGTTTTATTTATTTATTAATCAAAGCACTAACTACGCTTGTACAAATAACAACCAAATTACAATTAAAAATAAAATATAAGATAAAATTTAACAAATCACCAAACAAAACAAGTCCAGATCAATTGCCGGTAGAATGTCCTTGCTCGTAGCCGTGTCGTCAACCATCCTAGAAGTGTTGTTTCAGTGGCTTCCCCAATGTTACTCCAGGAGAATGCTAAACATCAAAGGCCACACCACATCCTATCAAAAATCTAGCACCAGTTTCAAATACAAACACCACTATAGCCATCACAATGATACAGGTTATCACACAGATTCCAAACACACACCCAAGTACACAGGGCTATATGACCAGGATGTCGCAAAGCCTCTAAATCAGGGGTGGCCAGACTTAAAGAATTAGTGATATACTACAGAGAATTAAAATGTTCTGCAATCTACTTTGATAGATTCATTATTACATATTTGATTGTCAAATAAATGAACATTTATTTTATTAACATGTTGATAATGAAACGTAAAACATTATAATTGTTCAGATTTCAAAAGAGTAATGAAAATAATTATTATTATAATAATAATAACAAAATGAACCCCGTGGCATCACAGCATACGAAGGGCCTTGGCCTACAAAAAGACCGATGGCCAACTATTTGACCTGAAGATTAGGCCTACGGAATGACGCATAATCAGCGCGTTGGGTCCCCTCGGTCATTGATCATGGTTTTCCTGCCTCACTGTCAGACAATTGTCCATTGTCCTCACGAGACAGAGCGCCCTCCGTTCCAGCCCTCACGTCAGGTTTTAAATTCCTGACGGTGCCGGGAATCGAACCCGGGACCTCCGGGTGAGAGGCAGTTGCGCTACTCCAAAACCACGAGACTGGTTAGGTAATAATAATAATAATGATAATAATAATAATAATAATAATAATAATAATAATAATAATAATAATAATAATAATAATAATAATAATAATACAATTACAAGCTCTATTAGGATCGCACTAATCAAACTGGCAAAACAACTCCTCATAGGCTATTAGACCAGATAGGCCTACAGCTTTAACTAAAAAAAAGAAGGTTGGGTGGTTGGTTCCTTAGCTTAGGGGCTGCGACAACGCGGTCATGTAGCCCCGTGTACTTTGGGGGTGTGTAGAATCTGTCCGATAACCGATGTTAATTGTGATGGCTGTATTAGTGTGATTTAATTCAAGTAAGGACTGTAGACAATAATTACAAGTAGTTCCTACTTTTGCTATAAATGCTACCGTCCATGACACCTAGCTTGTGGATTTAGCTACTAGATGGCATCATAGTCAGCACCTTGTGGCGAACGTAGGAACTAATATTGGAAGGTTCTTTTTCATGCCATAAATCTATGACATAGGACCGCCGGCTTTACTTTCCCTCCGAAGGAAGGCATACTGAGGGATTTTAACGCTCTTAAAAATTCCGACGACTTCGTCCGGGGTTGAACCCGTGATCTTGGGCATAGAATCTCAGCATGCTACCAACTATGTCACCGAACCCGCCAAGAAAAACAAGGAAGGGCGGAAGCTTGTAGTTTTACGTGACTGTTAATCTCACGAGCATGAGCCACAGAACCTACTTTTTACGTGGAATCCGAACCGCAGGACATGGCATTTCACTTCGAAAGTCTCACATGCAATCTAGGATTTGTCTGATAGCTTGTGTAATTGTGGTGTCTACATGAGTGAGAGTAGGATTTGCAAGGAAGCGTCGGTGACATTAATTAGGATTCATCCCGGTATGTGCCTGGAATAGAAACGGTAAACCACGGCAAAAAGCTTTTAGAATAGCTGAGGTTGAGTGTACCCCACTCCAATCCTCAGACCAGAATCAAATTCCTTGGCAGAGCCGGGAATCGAACCCGTACATCAGGGGTTACAGATAAGAATTCTAGGTACTACACTAACAGGTGGTGGAAGGAAATAAAAGTAATTTGGTCAAAGAATCCAATTAAACAACACTGAAAAGTTGCCCTTGAAGAAAATGAGACATCATAAAAGTTGCGTTGAAGTCAAATGAGAATTAGAGTTTTTGAAGGGAGGTCGGGTATAAAAAACAAGTAGTTCCGTGAAGAACTAAAGCCTATTTTCATATATCCTACTTAAGTTAATTGCTTCTATCAACATACAAAATTTCAGTTTGATTGCTTTAATTGATTCGTAGATATTGAGAACCGTCTAAATATTTCGGACGGTCGCCATGTTGGTTTTTCATATATGTAGGCCATAGAGTTATGTACTATTAGATTACCATTATTGCGTAGGCTTATTATTCAAACGTTCACTTTGATCGCATGATTAATACACAAGAAATGAAATCATAATTTTAAAATTTCACTCAACCGCCATCTTGAGGTTATGTGAACAATTGAACTAACTTAGATGCCAGTGCATTGCAATGTGCATAAACATTTACTGTACCATATTTCACTGCGCTCAGATGTTTAGATCGCGAGAAGAGTGAATTAAAATATTTCAACTTCACTTGGCCGCCATGTTCGTTTTGTAGTTAACAAGTTTTTGAAAATCTCATAGGTGAACTTCTAGTAGTGCCCTTTATCACCGAACAAAATTTCAGTGTGATATCAGCAATAGTTTTGGAGATATAGAATGAATATTTTGCACAGCCGCCATGTTGGTTTGGTGAGACATAAAAAAAATTGAAGGGTGCGGTCGGGGTCGGCCAAAATATTACCTTACCTTACGCACACACACACGGACAAAAGGTGATCTCATAAGCCTATTTTAGCCTATTTTCGTTTATGAAAAAAATAGGCTTATGAGATCACCTTTTGTCCGTGTGTCTGTCTGTGTGTGCGTGTGCGTGTGTGTGATGGATTTTGTGTGTTTCCCCTCTAATTACATCTAAACGGCTGGAGCGATTTCCATGAAACTCGGTAAGTTCATAGCACTATTCCGGACGACCCCGACCGTGCCCTTCAAATTTTGTTACGTCTCACCAATCCAGCATGGCGGCTGTACGAAATATTTCACCAGCATTCAATATCTCCGAAACTATTACCGATATCACCCTGGGATATTTTACGGTGATAAAGGGAACTACTAGAAGTTCACCTATGTGACTTCTGAAAACCTGGGAACTACAAAACCAACATGGCGGCCAAGCGAAGTTGCTACTTTTAAATAGACGTTTCTCGCAATTTAACCAACCAACGAAATGAAACTTAGTACAGTATATGTTTATACACATTGTAATGTACCGACATCTAACTTCATTCAATTGTTTACATAACCTCAAGATGGCGGCTGTGCGAAATATTTCACCGGTATTCTATATCTCTGAAACTATTACCGGTATCACCATGACATTTTGTACGGAGATAAAAGGCACTACTGGAAGTTCATCTATGAGACTTTCAAAAACCGGTTAACTACAAAACGAACATGGTGGCCAAGCGAAGTTGAAAGTTTTAAATAGACTTTCTCGCGATTTAATGATCCAAACGCAATGAAACTTCGTACAGCAAATGTTTATGCACATTGTAATGGACTGCTATCTAATTAAGTTCAATTGTTTACGTAACCTCAAGATGGCGGCTGTGCGAATTCCGAAAATTACGTTTTTATTTCTTGTGTTCTAATCATGCGATCGAAAACAACATTTGCATAATGAACGTACACAATAATCATCATCCAACATTACATAACTCTATGGCCTACTTTATATTAAAATCCAACACGGCGACCATCCGAAATATTTAGACGGTTCTCAATATCCATTAATCTACTACAGAAATCAAACTGAAATTTTGTAAGTGTATAGAAGCTATAAGCATAAGTTCACCTACGGGACGTTCAATAACCTGGCGAGCACAAATCCAACATGGCGGTGACGCAAAATTTAAATATTCAAATGGACGTTTCTTGCGTTTTAACCATCCGAGCGCAGTGAAACTTGATACGGTATATGCTTATACAAATTTTAATAGACTGGCATCTAATTCATTTAAATGATTTTCATAACCACAAGATGGCGGCTGAGTGAAATTTTAAAATCCCGCTTTTATTTCTTGTGTCCTAATCATGCGATTGAAGTTTGAATAAAACACCTACACAATAATCTTCATGTAATCATACTAATATTGTAATATATAAAAATGAGATGGTGTGTGTGTCTGTCTTTCTATCTGTCTGTCTGTCTGTCTGTCTGTGTGTTACTCAATAACGCAAGAACCACTGGTCCGATTTAAATGAAATTTTGCATGGATGTAGCTGATTTACCATGTTTACATATAGGGTACTTTTAATTTCGATATTTTGTACTATTAAAAATGGCGACCATTTTAGTGACGTCACTACACCCTTTGGTTTCAAAATGCCATATTTCCATATCAAATAAAAAGAGAACACTAAAAAATAGCAAACTTTTGATGGCACAAACGAGCTTCAAAATTTAATTTCCTATCCGAAAGGTCCTGATCACTTTTCGTGTATCTCCAACGGTTAGCGAGTAAAACCCACATATGTGACGTCACTACACCCTTTGGTTTCAAAATTTCATATTTCCATTTCAAATAAAAAGAGAACGCTTTAGCATTCAATTTGCTATCCACAAGGTCCGTATCACTTTTCGTGTATCTCCGACGGTTAGCGAGTAAAACCTAAATTTGTGCAATAAAACACGGTCAACACCGAGCGGTGCAGTATATCTCTACATACATAAAAATTAAAGTTTTTATGTTTTTTTTTTCGCAATTTCTACGGAAATTTGAGTAATTTACGCGTTTCAGACTGTTTTATTATGGATGCGCGCGAAAATAATTTTTTGGTCGGTCTGTCTGTCTGTTTGTTTGTTTGTTTGTTTGTTTGTTTGTTTGTTTGTCTGTGGACAACTTTGTTCCCTTATAACTCGAGAACGGCTGAGTGTATTAACGTAAAATTTGGTACAGATATCCATCAGAGACACGACACTAATCATTGATGTAACCCTTCTCCGTACCTCTCATAAAAGAGGGCCTACCCCCTTAAAATACATGCTGAAATAGGAGTAGAAGGACGAGACAAAGATCATTTTCAGCCCCTCAATGTGAGATACAAAACTCGGGGGCCCTAAAGGGTCCCCGAAATGCACATTTTAAGGCCCTAAAACCAACCGTTTTTGAGATATTCCCAGAAAACTAATTTCATTTAATAAACTAATGAACGAATTCAAGCCGGTAACCATGGCAACAGATTCTCAGAGGTCCATCTATTGCTGTAAGACGCAATGCAATTTCATTAATTACATTGGTGTGAAAGTTTGCAAACGGCTAGAAGGTTATCACGGAAAGAAATTAACCTGTAAAATTCATCAATACGTATAATGCGCTTAAGGTCAAGGGGTACACTAGAATTTTTTCACGCGATTTACACCTGCGGGTGTGTTACGGCAGGTCTATTATATTCCTATCCCTATATTATATTATTATTAGTAGTATTATATTATGGCGTGCAACGAGGAGACAAAGCCCCTCGGTGCCAGAAATAAAACTTGGGGGACTCGAAAACTTCATTATAAGGCTCTAAAACCAACAGCAGCCTATCTGAAATATTCCCAGAAAACTAATTTAATTTAAATTAACAATATAATGAAGGAATGGAAATCGATAACCATGATAACATTATCTCAAGGGGTGACATCCAACTTTCCATCTATTTCTGTAAGAAACAATGCCACTCCATTTATACCATGCCACGGTGGGTGAGTGGATAGCGTGTCGGTCTACTAACCCCAAGATTGCAGGTTCACTCCTGGCCGTGGTAAGTGATTTTTGAAAGGCGGCAAAAATACGACTCGCATGTCATACGATGTTGGCATGTCAAAGAACCCATTTGAATTCAGTAGGCCATGTTCATAATGGCAAAATTAATCTCAGCAGTTTCCGCCAACACAAAGTTCCTCATTTCTCTACTAGAAAGTGCTATAGTGTACAAGGAGCTTAGATATCTACCCTCCTTGACTTTCATAGTGATTCAAGGAACAACGAAATTTCGACATGCAAGCTACCCTCTGGGTGTCAAATTACGAAGCTTGCACCCGGCACCCGAGGCCATACGATATTATTATTATTATTAGGCTACTCCATTTATTACATTTCTGTGAAAGTTTGCAAATGGCTATAAGGTTATCTCGGAACCAACGTAGACTGTATAATTCGTCAATGCAATTAACGGGGTCAAGGGGTAACCTAGATTTTTTTCATGCAATTTCACGTGCGACATATAGTACAGAAAGTCTATTATATCTCCAAACAGCAACATTATTTTCAAAAATTCCTGAACTGAAACAGCATTTTTTGGGGCTTTTAGGAATTTGGCCCATTTGAGGCTAAAGAACCTGAATTTTCATGCACCACAAGCCTTTATAATTTATGAAAGAGGTCTTCCTGTGTATGGGGACCTAACACAACGTAGAGTGTCATTTTTTATGTGAGGTGTATTGCGTTTCGTCTACAAGGCTTTCAAATCTATTTCACGTCAGGAAGTAAACGTTAGGTGAATTTAGTTTGAGAGCACATTTTAACTAATCTTTTTTTTTTTGTCGACATATGGGTTCATTGTAAGGATGATTTTGTTTGATACTGTATGGTAGATATACCCATATTTGGATACCTGGGTGATATGTTGTAGACAATAGAATTGTCTGTGTGTCTTTCATTGTATCTTTACGTAGCCTACGCCTATAACTCGTGTTCGGATGTTGATGCATCGTAAAATTAGGTATGGTAAACATGAGTCAAGACACCAATCATTTATAAAACTCCTCACCGTACTTTTCATACAGTAGAAGGGTGGATATAGGGAAAAACTACTCAAAATACATGCTAAAATAGGCGAAATTTAAAAATTATCCTAGAAGGACGATCAAAGCATATGTTGCGCTTCTCATTGTGAGACACAAAATTCGCGAGTCTATAAGGGGTCTCCGAAAATCACATTTTAATGCCCTTAATTAACAATGTGTGTGATATTCCCAGAAAACTAACTTCGTTCTGATAAACTTATGAAGGAATGACAAACCGCTAACCATTGCAACAGTAGCTCAATTGATAATGTCTGGTGTTAATATTGAACCCATGTACCATGGCCTCAAAGAGAGTCGAATCCATGTACTTTGAGAAAAGAATGAAAGAATCATACAGTTTCTAAGGGAACGGAGAGAGATTTCAAGCCAGGATTATAGCCTAACATGGTGCAAGCGCTAGGGCCAGGTGTTCCTTAGATGAGCTCATGCCTCTTGACATTTATAAGGAGCCAGTCATGGATATTATTAGAACGAGTGGAAAGTTTTGACTGTAAGACGAAGAAGCTGGACTCGGAAATTGCTCTTACGTTGCAGGAATATGGCAACCTCGCTGCTGAGTCAGAACAGGAATAATTAAATTTAACCCGTTTACGAGTATAAAAATAAGTAAACAGATACAGTACGGTGAATCAATTTGGATTAGAGATTTTTGTGTAAAGAAAAACCTTGTAAAAATTGCACAGGAGAAAACTGCAAACGCAAGTAGACGTCATTGGGGGTTCACCGAGACCCAAGGAGTGGGAGAATAAAAAAAGAACAGCACCACCCACACAGTTGAGGACGAGAAATTAATTAATATCTCGGAAATGCACGATCGATTTCCATGCACAGGAAGATTATTTTACGTTTGGAAGACGAGCTTTCTGGATATATAATTTTTATAATTGTGCGACAATTAGTTCAAAAGTTGGTCACGAAAAGGACTAGAGTTTTATCTTTTTGTGACTGAAAGGTATAAAACTCCTGGCCTCACCAAGCCAATCAGGCAGTCTACGAGAGCCCGTGAGGGGAACGTCACGCTGTATCAGTACATGCAGTTATTCTGACAGCCCGTGAGGGGTTGTTACTCTGCATCAGTGCATGCAGTTATTCTGACAGCCCGTGAGGGGGTGTTACTCTGCATCAGTGCAGGCAGTCTACGAGAGCCCATGAGGGGAACGTCACGCTGTATCAGTACATGCAGTTATTCTGACAGCCCGTGAGGGGGTGTTACTCTGCATCAGTGCATGCAGTTACTCTGACAGCCCGTGAGGGGTGTTACTCTGTATCACGCCGGAAGAACAGTATTCAAGAGCCCGAGGGGGGCGTCACGACGCATCATGCAGTATTAGTCCGTCCAGGGGGGCGTGACGCTGGAGCATCATAATCATTCAGTCTACGAGCATTCCGTGAGCGGAAGTGCTGCACCACATCGTATACGCAGTATTCAAGAGCCCGTGAGGGGGACGTTAAGCTGTATTAGACATCGATCCAGAGCCTGTGGGAGGCTATGCTACAAGTTCACCGAGTGTAGACCAGTTACGATATAAGTACGCTACGCTGAGGGTTAGCAGTTCGAGACTTTGAAGAGTCCTAAATTATAAAGAACATTAAATATACGGACTTTAAAGCAATATCGCCAAAGTAAGACACAGCGATTAGTAGGGAACTTCGAGTTCCAGAAGAACACTAGTTCAATACAGTTACGAAGTTATAAGAACTCCAACAAATAAACGGCGTTACGTCTAGTAAAGACATTGTTAAAGACATTAAGTCCTGTAAAGGACAATAATAAACAGTAATTACGATCGCGAAAGATAGAAGTTCAAGCGAAAGGAACTTAGGAACTTAGCTTCGAAACCAGAGGGAAACGTACTCTAGTGAGAAACGTCAAAAATATACGATAGACAGTATACGGTCCTCGAAGGGAGGCCAAGATATAGAAACTATAGGGTACGATAGACAGTATACGGTCCTCGAAGGGAGGCCAAGATATAGAAACTATAGGGTGCGATAGACCACCTTATATAAATAGAGGTGACGGCAAAGAAAAGACATTTATCGCCTAGTTAAAGCAGATAAAGTAAAGCCGAGTAATAGACAATAGAAGCGGTTTTGAGAGACTGAAACCAGTAGTTTCCATTGTAGGAGAGAGAAACTTTGAACGAGTAAAATCACACGTCCAATGCAGGTCGATAGGATTCACATCAGGGATCATCAACAGCCGACAGAAATTGTAAAAATCGTTGAGATACACCCGTATGATAGGAGTGAAGTGTAAATATTGTAAGAAAAGAAATAAGAGTATCATTTTAAGTGTTTTAGGTAAAGTGAAAGCGTTTTATGCACAGTGATATGTGTTATAATATGTACCAGAGTAATATTTTTTAGTGTTTTAATGTGTGTTCAAAACGGATACACCAGTGTATTAAAAAAAAATGTTGTCAGTGTTAAATATAGTGAATATGTGTCAAGAAATTTCTGTACATAAGATGAGATTGTACAATATGGAGTAGGTCAAGAAGATGGGCCAAAATGTCACATCAAACGAGAATAAAGGTCAGAAAGCGACCTTAAACATGTAAGTAAAGATTTTCATTATGTTTTGGTGTCGGGAAAAATTTTGTGTACAATTCCACCGGAGTTTTGAGTAGAAGGGATGTTTTTAAATGAATAATAACTAAATAAGAACGCGATCTGAACGAAAATAAAGTTTTAAGAAATAATAAATAATTATGTGAAATAATAAATCCTGTAGAGGAAATGCATGGAATAAAATGTCAGTATTTAATGAATGTTATAAAAGCAAGCGTGATAATAATAATTATAACAAAGATATTTACATAAAGGTAAATTTGAATTATATGAAAGAAATAGCTTTTGAGCTTTTGTAAGGAATGTAAACATGATGTGAATAACAAGGTAAAGAAATCTAAATAAAGATTAAATTGAATGATATAAAAATATAGAGCGTTGAAGCCTTAACAAATGTATAAGACATGATGTGAATGCATGTTCTTAAAAAGGGAGCGATTTATTGTCAACGGAAAAGATTAATATAAGAATTAAGATATGTATCAATTGTTACTATGAAATTTATCAGTTCTTTGGAAGACATTCGGCCGTAAAGTAATGTGTAGCGTAATGGAACGCAATTAAATAAAAAGTCACGCTAGGAACGCGTAAAAGTTAAAGTACTTGGTAAGTTACTTATGGAGGGTAGTTGATTGCAGTGAATTGAGATATGCTGTAAGTCCTCTAAATTGTGACGTGGATCACGAGGCCATGTGTGTATTATTTAAAAGGGAGCTAATATACGGTATTATTGAGCGTAGGTCCTGTAAGCTACGGCTTGACCCTAAATCGCGTTTTGTATAAGTCCTCTGATGTGGAAATGTTCCCGAGGCATGTTAAGAGATTCGAACCTAGAATCCTCTGGTTGTTAAAGCCCCTAATTATTCGTCGAAGAATGTGTATTAATCTTCCCAATCAATGAGGACCCTCTCATAATTAATAAATGCCAAGGTTACGAAAGTGGTTTATGAGCCAAAGAATATTGTTGAATGGAAATAAGTGAAGTAAAAGCCAGGTCTCTCCACAGAACTGAGAATAATGTGAAGGTTTGTTTTAAAGCATTGAAGAGAGCTGCCACCGTAGGTTAGGCAGAGAGTCGCTTTCCTTGTCATAAATCACGCCCGAGTATAATGGCCTGACCCTCATAGAGCGAGGGTGGGTAAAAACCGTCTTGTAAGATGTGTTAAATACACCGTGAGTGTTTAAAGTTGTTAATGACCCGGGCGTTGAACCGAGGTCCTTGTAGATTGATATTATCGCTTGCCAATTCAGATCGTAGTTTTCTTATGTGATAATGGTCTTATAAGACAAATGAATTAAATAAAATCCCTATTGTAATGTATGTATGTATGTCCACCCCTTATTATTCCCGTTTTTTCCTACGGGGTCGGGGATGAGATGCGATGGAAGTCTTTGTGGCGATGATTTTTACGGCCGGATGCCCTTCCTGACGCCAACCTCACGAGAGGAGTTAATGAGAGATGAAATGAATGATGGTGAATGAAACTGGGCAAGGATGTGGAAGGAAGCGGCCGTGGCCTGTTAGAAGGTACCGTCCCAGCATTTGCCTGGTGTTGAAAATGGGAAACCACGGAAAACCATTTCAAGGACGGCCGACGGTGGGGCTCGAACCCACGCGTCTACCGAGTCAGCAGAGAGCTTGGCCCCATGGCCTAATGCTGTGCTTTAGCCAGCGTAGCCACTACTGTCGGTAAAATCCCTATTGTAATATTGTATGGAAAAGAAGGAATCCACGAGTTTTGTGAAGATAACTAGGTTTCGGGAGTGATCATAGTTTTTGACTTTGTCAAGTAATCTTTATAACTCTGGAGTACACAAATAGTTTTCCCGATCACCGTAGTGAATTTGAAAAACTTGAGAGAGATAGTAAATATGGAGAACATGTGATATGCCCAAATATTGAAGTGAATAATTAACATGTAATTTTAAATGTAATTATATATTTGTTTTGATGATAAGAAAAGATAAAAATAATTCTTGAGGTGTACAAATATATGACACCATTATTATGGGAAAGTATCGAGCCAAAGAAGCTCGTAGTTATTTGGAACTTTAAGATAAGTACTTTATGGAAGTGAAAATAATCGTGAATTGTTGGTTTTAAAGAAAACCATGTGTTTTAATCTAATATTTGTTTTATTTTTATGTTATTCCTTGTTCACTTTGGACAAGTAGAATGATATTGGTCAGTAGTTTAATTGTTTTATTGTTTGTAGCGCCATAATTTTTGATTAATTAAATGTGTTAAAATAGGAGTTGATTTTGTTGTTATTTTTGCAAGTGTATCCTCTATTTAATCCAAAATATGTGAGTCACAGAGTGGGAGAACTTACCGCAGCCCCGAAAATCCCGAATTGAGCAATGCTGGCATACTGTGATTTGCATATTTCTTGCTGCAAGGGCACAATATATAACACCGTTCGAAGAACGGGTACTTCTGCTAGTACTAATATATAAAAATGAGATGGTGTGTGTCTGTCTTTCTGTCTGTCTGTCTGTCTGTCTGTGTGTTACTCAATAACGCAAGAACCACTGGTCCGATTTAAATGAAATTTTGCATGGACGTAGCTGATTTACCAGGTTTACATATAGGATACTTTTGATTTCGAAATTTTGCACTATTAAGAAATGGCGACCATTTAAGTGACGTCACTACACCCTTTGGTTTCAAAATGTCATATTTCCATGTCAAATAAAAAGAGAACGGTAGGTAATAGCAAACTTTTGATGGCACAGACGAGCTTTGAAATTTAATTTCCTATCCAAAAGGTCCTTATCACTTTTCGTGTATCTCCAACGGTTAGCGAGTTAAACCGACATTTGTGACGTCACTACACCCTTTGGTTTCAAAATTTCATAATTCCATTTCAAATAAAAAGAGAACGGTAGGTAATAGCAAACTTTTGATGGCACATACGAGCTTTGAAATGTAATTTCCTATCCAAAAGGTCCTTATCACTTTTCGTGTATCTCCAACGGTTAGCGAGTTAAACCGCCATTTGTGACGTCACTACACGCTTTGGTTTCAAAATTTCATAATTCCATTTCAAATAAAAAGAGAACGCTAAGAAATAGCAAACTTTTGATGGCATACATGAGCTTAAACATTTAATTTTCTATCCGAAAGGTCCTTAACACTTTTCGTATATCTCCAACGGTTAGCGAGTGAAACCTAAATTTGTGCAATAAAACACGGTCAACACCGACCGGTGCAGTATAGCTCTCTATATATAAAAATGAAAGTTTGTCTGTTTTTTTCTGAATTTCTACGGAAAATTGAGTTGTTTACGCGTTTCAGACTGTTTTTGATGGATGCGCGCGATTTTGTCGTCTGTCTGTCTGTTTGTTTGTTCGTATGTGGACAACTTTGTTCCCTTATAACTCGAGAACGGCTGGGTGTATCAACGTAAAATTTGGTACAGATATCCATCAGAGGCACGACACTTGTCATTGATATAACTCTTCTCCGTAACCCTCATAAAAGGGGACCTACCCCCTTAAAATACATGCTGAAGTAGGCGTAGAAGGACGAGACAAAGCTCATTTTCAGCCCCTCAATGTGAGAGACAAAACTCGGGTACCCGAAAACCACATTTTAAGGCCCTAAGACCAACCGTTATTGAGATATTCCCAGAAAAATAATTTCATTTAATAAACTAATGAACAAATGCAAGCCAGTAACCATGGCAACAGATTCTCAGAGGTCCATCTATTGCTGTAAGATGCAATGCAATTCCATTAATTACATTAGTGTGAAAGTTTGCAAACGGCTAGAAGGTTATCACGGAACCAAATTAAGCCGTAAAATTCATCAATACGTTTAACGCATTTAAGGGGATCAAGGGGTACTATAGAATATTTTCACGCGATTTACACATGCGGGTGTGGTACGGCAGGTCTATTATATTCCTATCCCCATATTATTCATTCATTCATTTCGTATAGGCCATCTATGGACCGCGTCATTCCCACTGTCTCCTACTGGCTTTGATGTTTGCCCAGTACGCCCGCATTCGTTCTCGGTGGACTTCCTTCCGTTCCTGGGTCCAAATCTTTCCCGTTTTCAGCTTCGGTTTTTCTTGGAAACCATTGCAAGCTTGAAGTTTCCTTTTGAGTGGGGCGCGCTCCTGAATGTCTATTGGTGTAATCCCCACTTCTTTCAGATCTTTATCCAGTTCTATGAACCAGGCCCAATTTGTTTTCCTCTCCTGAAAGTAAGTTATGTTGCGGTTGGTCAGTCTCGCTGGGCTCATTCGTTTCAGATGCCCAAAAATGGTATCCTTCTCTTCCGGATGACGTTACTTATCTTCTCCACATGAGTGTATAGGTCATGGTTATGCCGTCTTCTGTATTCCCCATTGTCTTTGATGGAACCCAACATCTTTCTCAAAATGTTTCTTTCTTTGGCCTCCAGTTTCTCGACCAAGCCTCTTTTGTTCATCGTGAGGCATTCAGAAGCATGGAATACCTCCGGACGGATGACACTGCAGTATTGTTTTAGTTTTGCGATGAAGGATATTGACCTTTTCTTATAGATGTCCTTAGTTAAATGGAAGGCCATTTCCATTTTGCTCATGCGTGATTGAATGCTTCTTTCTCTGATAATATCCCTTCCCTGACCCGTCCTGAAAAGAAAAGTACATGGTCATTGGCTGCATTAATAATTTTAAAAAATAGGTGTTATAATTTCTCCCTATATTATATTATTATTAGTATTATATTATGTCGTACAAAGACGAGACAAATCCCCTCGGTGCCAGAAACAAAACTCGGGGGCCCTAAAGGGTCCTCCTCGAAAACTACATTATAAGGCTCTAAATCCAACAGTTTCTGAAATATTCCCAGAAAACTAATTTAATTTAATTTAACAAACTAATGAATGAATGCAAATCGGTAACCATGAGAACATTATATCAAGGGGTGGCTTACAACTTTCCTTCTATTTCTGTAAGAAGCAATGTCACTCCATTTATTACATTTCTGTGAAAGTTTGCAAATGGCTATAAGGTTATCACGGAACTAACATAGACTGTACAATTCATCAATGCAATTAAGGGGGTCAAGGGGTAACCTAGAATTTTTTCATGCAATTTTCACGTTCGACATATAGTACAGAAGGTCTATTATATCTCCAAACAGCAACATTATTTTCAAAAATGCTTGAATTGAACCAGCATTTTTTTGCGACTTTTAGGAATTTGGGCAATTTGAGGCTAAAGAACCTGAATTTTCATGCACCACAAGCCTTTATAAGTTATGAAAGGGGTCTTCCTGTGTATGGTCACCTAGCACAACGTAGAGGGTCAGTTTTTATGTGACGTGTATTGCGTTTCGTCTACAAGGCTTTCAATTCTATTTCACGTCAGGAAGTACACGTTAGGTGAATTTAGTCTGAGGGCACATTTTAACTTTTTTTTTGTTTTTTTGTCGACAAACGGGTTCATCGTAAGGATGATTTTGTTTGATACTGTGTGGTAGATATACCTACTTTTGGATATCTCGGTAATATGTTGTAGACAATAGAATTGTCTGTGTGTCTTTCTTTGTATCTTTATGTAGCCTACGCCTATAACTCGTGTTCGGATGCTTGGAGCATCGTAAAATTAGGTATGGTAACCATGAGAGTCAATACACCAATCATTTATAATACTCTTCACCGCACTTTTCATACAGTAGAAGGGTGGATATAGAGAAAAACTTCTCAATACATGCTAAAATAGGCGAAATATAAAAATTATCCTAGAAAGACGACAGAAGCATATGTTGCGCTTCTCAATGTGAGACACAAAATTCGGGAATCTATAAAGGGTCACCGAAAACTACATTTTAAGGGCCTTAAATTAACCGTGTGTGTGATATTCCCAGAAAACTAACTTCGTTCTGATAAACTTGAAGGAATGACAAACCGCCAACCATTGCAACAGTAGCTGAATTGATAATGCCTGGTGTTAACAACGAACACCGTTCGAAGAACGGGTACTTCTGCTAGTACTGTAGTACATAAATCTAAGGCCTATAATATAAAAATCCAACATGGTCAAAAAAAAACACAAAGTCAACCCCTGGCACTATTCAGCCCATGAAGGGCTTAGACCGATCAAGCGACCGCTGCCCAACCATTTGGCCTGCAGATATTGGGGAGACGTGATCAGCGCATCGGGTCCCCTCGGCCGTTAATCTTGGGGTTCGTGATCGGGGCGCTGCCTCACTGTCAGACAGCTACTGACCATCCAAAATATTTAGACGGTTCTCAATATCTACGAATCTATTACAACAATCAAACTGACAATTTGTGTGTTGATAGAGGCAATTAATATTAGTAGGATACAGGGTCTTTCATATAAAATAAGAGCGCTAAGCGGCGGCTTTGTTAACCGCAGCTGCGGTCACCTTGGCAGAGCTTTTGGCGCGCCAAGGCCCCCTGCTTTAAGCGTGTGTACAATCCTATATGATGCAGCGGCCTTGCTAGCGTGTGTACAATGCTGAAATCTTACTTTAGTTAGTTAGTTATTGTTGATGATACCGAAACCCCTACTTGTGCTAATTTTGTGAGTGATTTATTAGGAGACCGTTCAAGATTCTCGCCAATGTCATCTAGCTCATCCTCTGTTAAAACTGTTCGTGTGCGGGAATGTTTTTTATTGAGCACCGAGCCAGTAGTGTCAATCTTATTTGCAATTACGTGAATCTGTGCTAGTGAAATTGCTGAACAAATGCATCACGTACCCGCCGAGCCGACTCGTACTTAAAATAAGTTTTACATAAAAATACCTGAAAATAGGCATTAAAAGGGAGGAGTGAGGCACAGGTAAGTAGAAGCTATGCTAAACTCAGATGGGACCCATGGTTACCAAACAACCTTCCAGAAGACGAGATGAGAAACTTGATGAGTCAAACACACACAATGCAGTGAAACTGAGTGGGAGTATGTGTTCTTGTAATGTTAAAAGGTTTTGCTATGCACAATAATTCTACCAGGACAGAAATATCGATCAGAAAACATAGCAAACACTTCAGAAATTAACATAATATGATGGGATTCTATTGTTTACCTTCACGACTGTTCTGTAAACCTTGACAAGTTACGAGCAGCTTAACTCCCACTCGCTAGCTTTAAAAGGGCTGTGGATTACTCTACATTTTACTAGCTGCCTCCCAGTATAGAGTCTTAGATTCCCGTTATTGCAGGAATTGAGTGGTACTCTCGGTGGGCCTCCTTGAAATACTGTGAGAGAGGTAGGCGGATAGGTAAGCTGCCTGACCAGCCGGCTGAGTCAGTTCACTCAGTCAGGTGGAAGTGCTCGGAGTGTAATGGCGTGTGTTGTTTGGTGATGTGCTCTTAGTGTGTGACATGTGATGAGGATCAGTGAAAGGATAGCCCGTCTCACCGGCGACAGGAATATGCGCTACACAAGGTAAGTCTGATCCTCAATCAGGGCCATCCTGTGCATCCGGGGCCCCAAAAACAGAGGTTAGATATAATAATGATTTTCAAAAGACCAATACGATAACAGACGGCATTAGAAAACGCAGAGTGAAATTTTACACTCACATACACAGGATTCCAGAATGCCAAACAAACTACTTGTTATCATAACACAGAGTAAATGCGGCACAGAATGGCTTAAAGTGGTACAGAGAGGCTCTGGCGCATCCCGAATGCGAAGTGGGGCTTTGCTCTTTTCAGAGACCTCCCTTCAGTGTACTGTAAAAATAGTTTAAGGCACTGATAAATAAATATGAAATGAAAAATGAAATGAAATCAATATAGAAAATTTCGAAGACCGAACTGAGTGCCAGACAAAAATCGCGAATGTTAAGTTTGAACCAAGATTATTACGACAACCTGGGAAAAAGTGGACGGATGAGTTGAAGAGGGAGCATTCCGCGATAATGTAGAAATTTTGGGAAGAGCGGAGGAGACACTCCTCCAAATGATATCATGTTATCAAGTTCAATCGCTCTCCCGTACGGGAATTTTCGCTTAAATAAATAATAATGACTATGGTGTTTGAAGCCATTTTTCAGTATTTCTTTAGTAAACAAAAGTTTGGTGCTTTTCAGTCGGTCAACACGATTGAACCAAAATAAGATAGGTTATTCCCTAATCCTGAAAAAAATACATAAGATAAATACACTTGGAAGCCTCCGTGGCTTAGGCGGCAGCACGCCGGCCTCTCACCGCTGGGTCCGTGGTTCAAATCCCGGTCACTCCATGTGAGATCTGTGCTGGACAAAACGGAGGCCGACAGGTTTTTCTCCGGGTACTCCGGTTTTCCCTGTCAAAATTTCATTCCAGCAACACTCTCCACTATCATTTCATTTCATCTGTCATTCATTTAATTATTGCCCCAGAGAAGTGCGTCAGGCCTCGGCAGCCGGCACAGTTCATATCCTCGCCGCTAGACGGGGGCTTCATTCATTCCATTCCTGACCCAGTCGGAGACTGGAAGCAGGCTGTGGATTATCATTTTCAAATACACTTGGATGACCAGTTTCGAACGTCAAGCGATCATCATCAGATCCATTACACTGAGCCTATAAAATCTATGTCTGAAATTATGGGTGAAAATATTTACAATATGTACACTTACTTAGTTGCAGTATTAGTTGAGATGATGCAACTCGTCAGTATTTGTTAGTTGTAGTCTATGTGATGTTTTGTTGAAATATTGGAAGTGGTGATTGACCTCCGAAATTTGCCTGTTTCAGACATGGAATTTATAGTCCAAGTGTAATGGTTCTGACGATGATCGCTTGACGATCGAAACTGGACATCAGGTGTATTTATTAATCTCATGTATTTTTTTGATGTGTAACATCTTTCCACTCGGTTGCTGGATATTTTTATGGGAGTGATTTTTGAAAAATGGGACGGAAGTGGTTCGGACGGAAGTGTGTAAGACGCACTGCCAAGCAGCCAGAAGGGATGTGTTCCAGCTGGCAGTGGTACTATGTAGAATGTTTACCACATACGGATTACTTTGTAACAGCAGAGTATCAAGAAGGCAGTGCGAGAGTAGAAATATCAAGTAGGCAGTGAAGAAGAAAAAAAAGAGAATCTTGGCATTTTTATGTATTATGAGAGTGTAAAAAATAAAAATAAAATTTGTGTATTGATGACTGTCAAGGATAATGAAAACGGTAACAACTTCAAAGTAGGATAACATATCAGATGTTACACATCATATGAGACTACTGTAAGGCTCGTTTGTTTGTTTTTTTTTTTTTTTTTTGTTTTTTTTTTCAGGATTAGGGAATAACCCATCTCATTTGGGTACAATCGTGTTGACCGACTGAAAAGCACCAAACTTTTTGTATAGTAATGATGTTATTGGTTTTACGTCCCTTTTAACTAATGTGGCTTTTAGAGACGCCGGGGTGCCGGAATTTTGCCAGTAAATCTACTGACACGGCTCCCTCGCATTTGCACAAGCTCAAATGCCAACTGGCCGCGCCAGGATTCGATCCTGCAACCTTGGGCATAGCATGCGGGAACGTTACCTCTGAGCCACGCAGCCAGCCTCTGTATAAATGCATATGTTACCACTACTATCTATAAAGCCTTAGTAGCCTATTTGTCTATGGAGATTAACAGTCACGTAATCTGTAGGTCAAAAATTAAAGTTGTGTAATATTAATCTGTTAAGCAAGCAATTAAAATGTTAAACTTATCATTACTTTAGAAAATCTCAAAACATTTAGGAATATTGAAAATTCAGGATGCCCTAAATGAAACATTTACAATAGTAAGTTAAATAGATAGAATAAGCGATACCATAGGGAGATGGAGAGAAATTTGTAAAGTTCTAACAAATTAAATTATGTAGACGTCTTACCGGTGACGATGGCCGTAATTAATAACGCACATGCTCGTGCCTCGCTGGCATCGGGAGAGCATCGGTTCGAATCCCACCTCAAATGTCCTAAAAATGATTTTCGTGGTTCCTCATTTTTACCACCAGGCAAATGTTGGTACGTTTCCTTTCAACAGGTCTACGGCCGACTTTCCTAAATCCTTTCCCAGACACTTTCTTAATTAGACCCATGTTAGCGATCACCTGGGCGATCAGCCTGTCACCATTTCCAGTTGTATCTCCAGACAACGTGTGGTCAGCTCCAAGACACCGTCCTTGCGACGGTAGAGGAATGATCCCTCGCAGAGTCCGAAGGTGAAGCCGAGGTGGGAGGATAAATGATTAAATATTAAATTAATAAAGTTGCTGTTAATTCGATTTACGGGCTTGGGACATCTTTGGTCATCAGCTCCATTTACTTGGATGTGTGTTGCACTTTGCCACGTAACCTGTGTTTTTGTGTTGGCTATAGTAGTGTGTGCAGCTGTAATTATTAGGGTTGGGGATGAAGAAGGTGTTGTTGTTTATTTTATTGGCTGTGACATCGTAGCCCCGTAAATTTGGTTTGTGTGTAACTTTTGTTTTTGTGATGAGTCTACTAGTGTACGCATTTGTAAATTACGGATATGCTGGGAAGGAGGCTGCCATGGCCTTACGTTAGGAATCATCCCAGCATTTGCCTAGTAGAGTATAAGTGGGGAAACCACCTCCAGGAAATCAAACCCTCTTCTTCTCAGTAGTTTTACCTCACGGGGCTGATTATACCCAGTTCCTGTCCTCACAGCATAAGTAAAATTTATCTCAGACAAGAACGCTAGCCGCTACACCATGGTCCAAGGAGAAGGTACCCTGGAGCTTTATATAAGGTACTGATTACCCTAGGGGAACTTAAACTCAGGTTGGTCAATGTTTCAGTGGCGGCATTCGAACCTTCGATCTTCGGACTTCAATCTCCCACTAGCAGTCATGGTGCCCGACCTACAGTAACCCAGCACAGCTTATTTGCTCCGTCAGATAACATCATTTGAAACCATAATTCTCTCCAGCTGGCACGTCATATTTATTTATATATTTCAGCGATTGAAATTGAATACATGATTTCATCCTCTGGCGTTTTTCCGCTTCTCTTCTCAAAATCTCTTCATCGTCTCAGAATGCTCCTTCTTCCGCTCAGCTGTCCATTTTCTTCCAGGCTGTCGTGATGGTCTATACTCAAACTTAACATTTTTGATTTTATTCCGGCACTCAGTGCAGTCCTCGAGATTTTCTATTGTAACATTTTTAATGAGTTAACAAAACGTGGTGATGACTATTGTGGTTCAATAAAACAAACATGATATGAATAAATAATATACACTGTGGTGTGACCTTACCTGTGATAGTGTAATATAATAAGTTGTTGAGCGCCAGATTCCTATTTAAGATAGTGAATCGAAATTTATTGATTTAACCTCGGCTATCAGCAGTAGAGTCGAGAACCACTTACCCGGGTCGTAGTGAGACAAAGTCATCTAACCAATCCGTATTTAATCAAGGAGTATGATTGCCTTAAAGTACTAACTACAATGAAAGAAATGGGCATTACGTTGAAGAGAATGAATTTATTAAATGCAAAAACAAAATATTAATAAAACAGAATAGTGATAGTCACACAATTGAATTTAAAATTACTCAATGCGGCAATTAATTATTTAAAAGAAAATGAATATTAAAATGAATTGAAAGTTAAATGAAGTTAAATTATAATAGAGACGATAGTTTTATTGAATTGTTGGCTCACCCAGTCGAAGATTCGTCATATTTAAGAAATGATCGATGATCTCGTTGTTACGTCGCTTATGTTTAAAAAAATGATGTGATATCTCAATTACTATGAAATATCCTCATTAAGTACGTTGCCATCTGTAGAAAGACTCTTGATCAGGGATATAACCCATTATGTATTGATATAGATGTCGGCAAGACATCGTTCAGTGTCGACTCTCGGTGCTCAGTCCATTAGGACCCAGAAAGCAAGGTTACAACTTCCTTCCTTCATTAAGAGCTGTAGATTAATGCCATTCTTGTCCGATGTTGCAGGTACAAATACTAATGACTTCCTTGTCACGTGGTGTCACAGCTTCCCTCTCTCTTAGCCTTCTCCATTCTTGACTCATAACTTGCAATATATATTGACGCGTATATACCGTAGAAAATGGCGTGTTGGTTACACCATTGTGGGTTTCTTAACATCTCAGGAAAATGACGCAGTTAGCCGTGGTGTAATTCTTACTACGTCGTTCAGTTTGTGACGCACAGGGTTAGTCCATATCGCCAGTCTTGTTGCAATATATAATACTTCGTCTCTTTACAAGTAATTGTTAATAAAAATCTAATTGAATATAATAATCAAAACCGCTTACAACTATCTGATATAAAAATCATCTCATGGATGTACTAGTTAATAATAATAATAATAACATGATAATAAATGAATAACCCTTTAAATATAACAGCTATGGGATCGAATCGTTACAATCGCCCCTGATATAAATAATTTAAAATAAAATGTAACATTATTTATATCACTACACATCCTACACAAATGAATACAAATGTAAATATTAATACCCCCATAACGACAACATACAAATAATACCCTTCAACAATACATAAAAATATACAAGAACATACTCTTTTCACTTTACATATTTGTACTATCATTTCTCATTCTTCCAAATGTTCATAATGTTCATTCTTCTTTATGTATTAAACGAGCTGTAAAAAATATACATATAAAATGCCCTTCACTTTTATTTTTGACATATATGTCAACGCTGCACTCGTTTATATTTCGGTGATCGTATGCATGACATACAATTTTGGCTTCATCTCTTTTGAACGTAGTTTTTGTATATCAGTCTGGCGTAGAAGTACATTGTTGTAATACCAGCTGATTAACCCATAATAACTATTACAGCACACGATAATAGGATGCAAACAATACAATATTCCTTTCGTCTTTATAAAGGGATTACTCAAATGCAGTAAAATTTCAATAATTGAAGAAAAAAATAACTTAGCAAGATACCTAAGACAATTCCTATTTCAGTGCATATGTCATACATGTAAATATTTCCCCAAATACATAATGACATCGAAATACCTCAAAGCAGTTATTAAACAGTTCATTTAAATATCCAAGTTACTACTCACCTGCCTTCGTGGCTTAATTCTTTCTTAGGCCACGGCCGCCTCCTTCCAAATTAATACTTCCTAAGTCTCCACGACTTCTTAACTTCTCATAAAACCATAATTCCTCTTTACTACTTCTCGAAAACAATAACTTGAATTTTCAAAATCACCAATAAACATAAAATCTGACTTCTCGTTCACTTTATAAAATTTAACTTAGCGTCAAGATATAACTTTACCGTAACGTCATTCCTTACTTACCATAACAAAATGATTAAGACTTGGACAAAATACTACTCAATACCTGAATTACGTATATCACTAAACTATTTCACAAAAACACATGACAAACTCCTCGGAATAAATATTTCGTTCCACAAAATATTAATGCTCTTATACTTTGAACTTAGTCTATTCATGATTTGACTTTTTGCTGAATGCCTATAAACCCCCCTTAGTTTTCTCTCAAAACTCTTAATTAAGTACCGTGTCCTCCAAACACCACTTCCTACTTGTTCTGACCGCCTGGACTATAGCTCACTCTTGCTATACCAGAATCTCTCCAAACTCATCGTGACATCACACGTCACATACAAAAAAAACTCCCCTATTCGTGGTATAATCCCACATCTTCGTATTGTTACAGGTCACCTCTTACTGACCAATAACACATTAAATTTCAGCTAAAAAAAATCGTACATGCTTCGACTAATTCCTTGGAATAATAACATCACACTATGCTTTCCTAGCTATTGTCTTCCTAAAATAATGACAGTGTTTCAGTTGATAGTCAATAACACCGACACTCCTAATTAGCAAATATTCTCCCATAATCACTTCATAAAGCAAGTTCTGAGTTCTAACACAGTTCAGATACTTTCTTCTCTATCAAATTAAATGCGTAAATTACACCTGCCTTTAATTGAAACTTCATTATAATCCTTTAGGTATCTACTTATATTACCAACTTATTCTTCCTTCAAAATATTAACTTATCTTTACTAACTCCGTATGACATAAATAAAACTTTAATTTCCTGTCTACTAAAAAAAATGATTTACTTTTAAAATCCTCAAAACGTCGAATTATAACAAATTCCTTTCACTTCTAGAAAATATTATGCCAACCATATAATTATTACTATTATCTTTACTTTAACCTGTGTGTAGGACAACAATCTACCACATCATTAATTCGTTATTAATCATCAGTAACTTTTTACTACAAAGTGGTTTAGCTCGATAACAAGCCTTGTAATATCTTTAAAACGTGCGTAACTGTAACAAAAACTTGGACAATCTTACCTTTGTAATCTCTTATTACCTTGTGTGCATACATCCATATATACTTAAAAAAAAACTCCCTTATTAACTTCACGTAGTCCCGTAGATACCATAAAAAACTCATAACTCAACGGAATATACCTCGCTGACCTACTTCATCCTCCAAAAACTTCTTAAAACTCCATTTGGCATCTTACCAAAAACTTCCTCAAAAAACAACTTCATTTGGCATCTTACCAAAAACTTCCTCAAAAAACAACTTCATTTGGTATCTTACCAAAAACTTCCTCAAAAAACAACTTCATTTGGCATCTTACCAAAAACTTCCTCAAAAAACAACTTCATTTGGTATCTTACCAAAACTTCCTCCTTAAAAAACTTCATTTGGCATCTTACCAAAACTTTAAAACCACATTGCTCAACGGCATTACCTTCGTTGGCCTACTTCTTCAAACTCACGTCCATTTACGTGAAAATACACACATACACACACACATATCTGTCAACAAGTACCAGATGTCCTAATTAGTTACTACTTCCTCATTTCAACCCGATGTTGGTTAATTCATACAACGCATTACCATTAACAATTCTAAACCACTTAAATTTCTCAACATATATCCGCTGATAACCTCGCTGTCCTCAACTGAAACTTCTTTATTAAATCAATACTTAATTCTTCAACTCACTAGTTTTATTACCACTGTATCATCTTATCTTCACTCACTTTTGAATTAAATCTTTATTACCATTATATTCTTAATTATGGTTGCCATAATAATTATTACTTTCTTTCGATTACTTACCTATGTAATAACCTTCCTATTTTTAAAATTTAATTCTCACTTCATCCAACTTACCTGCAGCTTAAGGACCCACATTCAACTTACCTGAATTGCTCAATAGCACGACAACCTCTGTCTTCCAAATTAAATGATTTTAGACCACCTAAATCAATAAGCGTAGGCACTACGCGCCCCTTACCATCCTAACTTCACGACTGAATTAAAATTACACACAGCAGGTTTCTTATCTACCTCTTTTAAGTCATATTAAACTTCATTACTTAATATTTAAGTCATACGGAAGAGTAACTATCGGTAATATAAATTTACATCACTACTTTCTCTGGCATTTCACCGTTCTTACCATCTTCATCTTCAATTCTATCTCTTTCTAGGGTTCCATTTTCCTCTTTTCTTATAACATTACTTTCTACTTCCTCTGTACTACATTCATCCATAGTAACACAGTACTTCGGCTTTCCCCCTCTCACATCCCCAAGTCTGGCTAATTCAGTACGCCACTGCACGTCATATGCTTTCTTTCTCTCTCTCATCCTGATTTCTTTTTCCTCTAACAACTTAATTCTCTTTTCTTTCATTTTACTTCTAAAATATCTACCTTTAGGTTTCATTTTCATTTCTCCGTTACTATCACTTAATGCTCTCTTTAGCCGTGGACTACTGCTTCTGCTCTTATCTATCTCTCTCCTCCTCTTAACCTGTTTACTAATTATGTTCTTCTGACTATGACTTAACGCACGCTTCTCTGCCACTAATAATTTCATATTAACTTCCTCTATCACAGGACTAAATTCTTCCCTAGTTTGCCTATCTAATTTATCTATGATTGTCTGCATCTTAATCTCTTGGGTGCTTAGTACTTTCTTTATCTTACCTACTTCTATCCCTATCTTTTCTCTCATCTTCTTCACTTCTTTTTCGCTACATTCTATAGTCTCTTCTACAGCTATCCTGCGTTCATCTAAAATCTCCTTCAACTCTACTATGCTTTCTCCTACTATCTCCTCTGACGCTAATCTATTTTCACCTAAAATCTCGTCTGACTCTAATCTGATTTCACCTAAAATCTCCGCTATTTGCCGTTCCTCACCTAAGATCTCCTCCGATTCCAATCTGCTTTCACCTACAATCTCCAATGACTCTAATCTACTTTCAATTACAGTCTCCACTAATTCCAATTTGCTTTCACCTAAAATCTCGTCTGACTCTAATCTGATTTCACCTAAAATCTCCGCTAATTCCAATTTGCTTTCACCTAAAATCTCGTCTGACTCCATTCTACTTTCAATTATAGTCTCCTTACAGGCTGTCTTTACTGATTCTACTGCAGTTTCCCCTAAAGTCTCTACTACCTGCCTAGTTTCCACTTCTACCAATTTGCTAAAACTTTCACCTTGAGTTGCTATTTTCTCTTCAATCACAGTTACTATTCTTTCCTGAATCCTACTTTCTGCTGCTTCTAATTTCTTATCTACTGTCTTAATAATATCTTTAGCCTTCATCTCTACCTCCTCCTTAATTTCACCTCTGATTTCCTGTTTCACCCCCTGAATACTTTGCTGTAGTACCTCATACTTCTTACTCAACCCTTCATTGACTTTAACCACACTGTCTAGTTTTACATTATTCTCTTCCAGCTTCTGATTTATTTTACTCATATCTTGATTTAGCCTACCCATCTCTTCTCTCATCTCCTTACTATTTTTATTCATATCTTTATCTAATTTCTCAAATTTATCATTGAATTCCTTCCTACTTTCTAAATTATCTTTCTTATTCTCTTCCATATTTTGATTTAGCCTATCAATATTTTCTTTCATCTCCTGACTATTTTTATTCATCTCCTGACTATTTTTATTCATCTCCCTCAAGATATCAGCTAATGAAATTTCATGGACCTCTAAGGACTTCTGTTTCTCCTGACTAACACTAGTCTCAGGATGTACCTCTGTATTCGTCTCGAGATTTTCCTCTGAATTCATGTCAGGGTTAACCTCAGGATTATTTTCAGGATTACTCTCAGGATTATTCTCAAGATTTACCTCCGACATCTTGGTATTATTCTCTACGCTCTCAACATCGCTACCGCTATCAACCTCCTTATAATTAACTTTCTTGACTGCATCCCTACTTCTCAACTGCCTCTGTTCCTCCTCCGACATCTCGAAGTACACCGTATAACAATTGCCCTTCCAAAATTTCACTTCACTTCACTGTCCCCCAAAAGCACTGACAATTTGCACTGAAATTATACACTCCTCTGACTAAATACCGAATGGTTTTCGTGTCCTACTTTGTGGCGCCAAATGTAACATTTTTAATGAGTTAACATCGTGGTGAAGACTATTGTGGTTCAATAAAACAAACATGATATGAATAAATAATATACACTGTGGTGTGACCTTACCTGTGATAGTGTAATATAATAAGTTGTTGAGCGCCAGATTCCTATTTAAGATAGTGAATCGAAATTTATTGATTTAACCTCGGCTATCAGCAGTAGAGTCGAGAACCACTTACCCGGGTCGTAGTGAGACAAAGTCATCTAACCAATCCGTATTTAATCAAGGAGTATGATTGCCTTAAAGTACTAACTACAATGAAAGAAATGGGCATTACGTTGAAGAGAATGAATTTATTAAATGCAAAAACAAAATATTAATAAAACAGAATAGTGATAGTCACACAATTGAATTTAAAATTACTCAATGCGGCAATTAATTATTTAAAAGAAAATGAATATTAAAATGAATTGAAAGTTAAATGAAGTTAAATTATAATAGAGACGATAGTTTTATTGAATTGTTGGCTCACCCAGTCGAAGATTCGTCATATTTAAGAAATGATCGATGATCTCGTTGTTACGTCGCTTATGTTTAAAAAAATGATGTGATATCTCAATTACTATGAAATATCCTCATTAAGTACGTTGCCATCTGTAGAAAGACTCTTGATCAGGGATATAACCCATTATGTATTGATATAGATGTCGGCAAGACATCGTTCAGTGTCGACTCTCGGTGCTCAGTCCATTAGGACCCAGAAAGCAAGGTTACAACTTCCTTCCTTCATTAAGAGCTGTAGATTAATGCCATTCTTGTCCGATGTTGCAGGTACAAATACTAATGACTTCCTTGTCACGTGGTGTCACAGCTTCCCTCTCTCTTAGCCTTCTCCATTCTTGACTCATAACTTGCAATATATATTGACGCGTATATACCGTAGAAAATGGCGTGTTGGTTACACCATTGTGGGTTTCTTAACATCTCAGGAAAATGACGCAGTTAGCCGTGGTGTAATTCTTACTACGTCGTTCAGTTTGTGACGCACAGGGTTAGTCCATATCGCCAGTCTTGTTGCAATATATAATACTTCGTCTCTTTACAAGTAATTGTTAATAAAAATCTAATTGAATATAATAATCAAAACCGCTTACAACTATCTGATATAAAAATCATCTCATGGATGTACTAGTTAATAATAATAATAATAACATGATAATAAATGAATAACCCTTTAAATATAACAGCTATGGGATCGAATCGTTACACTATGTTGACCAGTTGTAGCTCCCTTTGAACCTCATGTCAGCCACTCGGAGTCACACTTACTCTGTGTTATAACGTTGAGAAATTTCTTCGCCGTTCTGAAGTTTTCCATCTTGTAAATGTGTGTATAAAACTGCTCGGCGTTTTCTGATTACGACCATTATCGTGTGGATCTTTTGATCGAGTTCATTTTCAGGTTTCTTCATCCAAATAGGCCTACAGTTATTATTAACTGCCCCGTAAATCTTTCTGAGAATTTATCTTTCCTGTTTTTCTATATCCCATGCATATGCCCATTCATAACATTACCTCGTAACACGTATTTCCAACGTTTTCATTCCATTATTTTTCTACCTCGCAAATACATACCAAACTACCAGTTATAACCTAACTATTTCAACATATCTATTTTCACATCCACATCTCTTCTATTCCACGCTGTTTTTATCAAGACTTTTTCATGTTTTTTTAACACATTTTGTATCAGATCTGTATTTTATTATTTTAATTTGTGAGCTTTTGGAACAAGAATATTTATAGAATCCTCTGTTATGGAAAAATTTATATTTGTATGTTCTTGAACATTTACATAATTACGCTTAGGAAGGTCACAATGTCACTGAAACCGGTACGGTTTTAATGTACAACATAATATATTGACTTATGGTTATAGAAAGAAAAATTATTATTATTATTATTATTATTATTATCATTATTAATATTAGTTGTATTATTATTCGTTACGGCCTACTGTGGACCAAGTTATTTCAACTTTTTAAGTCCTTGAGTTTTAATTCTTCCTCAGCACCCCCGCAATCACATTCTGTGTGCCTCCATTCATTCATCAGCCCACTTCTTGCCTGTTTTCAACTTAAGCTTTTCTTGGAATCGCTGGAATGTTCGAAGTTTCTTCAGGAGAGGAACACGTTCCTGCATGTCTTCATGCGTGATTCCTACTTCTACAAGTTTTTTTTTACCTTGGTGAACCAATGACCCTTAGTTTTCTTGGTTACAAAGTAGGAAAAGATCACGTTGGTTGGCCTCTGAGAGCCACACGGGTTACATGGCCATTTCAACTAATTCTCTTTTTTCCAAATAGTGTCTGTTTTCCTTTCCACATTCAGATACAGTTCATTGTTATGCCCCCTCGTATACTCGTCATATTCTCTGATTGGTCCTAGGATATTTATTAGGATTTTTCATTCTTTGGCTTATAACTTCACAATCAAGCCTTCTTTATTCAATTCAAGGCAATCTGCTGCGTACAGGAGCTCTGGACTAATTACTGAACAATCACGTATATCAAAGCCTGGCGTTGATAGACACTGATCCTTGGTTATAAATATATTTTATTATTATTATTATTATTATTATTATTATTATTATTATTATTATTATTATTATTATTATTATTAGGATTCATTCATTCCATTCCCTGAACCGGTCGGTCTACTGGAAGCAGGCTGTCTATTTTCATTATTATTATTATTATTATTATTATTATTATTATTATCATTATTATTATTATACATATTCATAAATTCCTCAATTTTCAATGGAAAACGGATTAATTCTTCTTCCAACGGTGCATATTTGTTGATTTTTTTTGTGCCTGAGTGGTCTTGAGATTTTGACCTAGTGGTACCGCGATGTCTTATCAAATAAGCCTTTTGCTATGTTAAGGTACACAATATCTGGTGTTCATTATTCATTTAAGAATCGTCGCACTATATGGGGCAAGTGTCCAAGATCACCGACTTCGGATCTGTCCCAGCGTGTGAGCCTGTAGTTGGTCCACCAGTCTTGAAGGTACAATTCCAGTTGCACACAGAATGAGAGGCCGGATGTCCACCTGCTTTAGCTTCCACATTTGTTGTACTACAATGGCCAGTTCGGTGTATTTGTTGACCTTTTGAGCATAGAATGTTTGAAGGTTGTGGTTGAGTGATTCGGATATAATTATCGATTATCACAACTTCTTTCTTCTTTTGATCAAGGAGGAGAATATCAGGTCGGTTAGCTTGGATGGTTTTATCAGTGCGGATTTCTCTGTCCCAGTATAAAATATGGGTTCCATTGTCCGAAATATCTTTTGGTTGGTACTTACAATACGGAAGCGAGGAGTCATCTAGTCCTGGATAGCGGGTTCAAACCCGGCCGAAGCCGTCGGATTTTTTAAGAGCGTTAAAAATTCCTCAGTATGCCTTCCTTCGGAGGGGAAGTAAAGCCAGCGGTCCTATGTCATAGATTTATGGGATGCTAAAGAACCTTCCATTAATTGCACCAGTGTGAAGCTAAATTGGATAGGTTAAGAATGTAAACAACGCTCTTAGGTTTCTACGTTCGTTGCCAAGAGCCGACTGCGGTGGCATCTAGTAGCTAAGTTCTGAACTTGGCCTAGTAGTCGTTGACGGTGGCGCTTGGCGGCAAAAGTAGGATCTATTTTAAAAATTCAAAGTTGCAGTACTTGAATTTAAAAAAAGTCCTCTCGGCACGCCGGAAAGCGGAGGTAGATTTCATCGGGTAAACTTGGGGATAGGCGAAAATAGGCAGAATATGCACGTTTTCGTAGAAGGATCAGACCTCACTTATTGCGAGAAATTATTTTATAATTGGAGCTTAATTAACTTTGTTTTTCGTCTTTTTATGCATATTTTAAACATTTTATTGTCTTATGGGGACGGTAACCTTCTTGTCATTTGGTGTACATTTTTATACTTGTGGTCACACTGTCCTTATGCAAGGTTTCGGCACTGATGTGTAACTATGTAACGGTCTGTTACTTCTTCACGCAAAATTATATCTACAGCAGAGATTTTTGTTGGTTCCTCAGTTTAGGGACTGCGACAACGCGGTCATGTAACCCCGTGTACTTTGGGTGAATGTAGAATCTGTCTAATAAACAGTGTGAATTATGATGGCTGTATTAGTCTGTAATTCAGGTAAGGACTGCAGACGGTCAATTTCAAGCAGTAGTTCCTAATGTTGCTACCAGATACTACCGTCAACGACACCTAACTCTGAACTTGGCTACGAGATGCCACCGCAACCAGCAACTCGCAACGAACGTTGGATCTTCCCCTCCAAAGGAAAGCATACTGAGGGATTTTTAGCGCTCTTAGAAAATCCGACGAATTCGGCCGGCTTTGAACCCGCGAACTTGGGCATGGAAGTTCAGCATACTACCAGTTACGTCACAGAGGCCGCTTCTCACTTAGATGGAAAACTGAATGTCATCGCTTGCAAGTGCGTTGTCATGGCAACGTCTGATGGCTCATACCTCATCAATTTAGTAGTGTTGTCATGGCAACCTCTGATAGCTCTTGGCATTTTCTTATAATTCCGAAATCATTTTTCTCATCCCTTGGCGTAATGGTGGGTCATATCAAAAATTATTTCAGACAAAAGTTTTAGGTAATTATTAGGGGAATATTGTCCATTTTGTACGGTTTTGATATTGTGCATATTAAGAGAGATATGATTGTTGTTTCACGAAAAACCCACTTTTTCCCACCCCTTTGGTCAATGGTTGGTGCTATCAAAAACCTCTTCAAACATAAATTTTTGGGCCTTATTCGACACATAGTATGAACTTTGAATGGATTCGATATTTCAAATATTAAGAGAGTTATAGCGATATTTCACTTTTTCGAAAAAAGATCCCCATTTTCACCCCCGTCGACCGACTGTGCCCATTAACGAACTCGACCGACATTTTATAAGGATACATAATTTAAAAAATGATTGGTGCAAAATTGCGGTAACTTAGTTATCGTGTCCACAAGAAAGTGATTTATGTATATATATACATAAATTATATATAAACGTTTTAACTGACGGTGGTTTTGGGGTCTAGGGGATGTGAAACGTGAAGATATGTCGAAATTTTCCGGAAGTCGAAACATGGTACCCATTGCAATAGTTAGCTTTCTAATGAAATCTACCTAAAACAGATAACACACACTATTACAGTCATCACAATTAACACCGGTTATCAGACAGATTCTACTCACACCCAAAGTACACGGGGCTACATGACTGCGTTGTCGCAGCCCTTAAACTTAAGAACCACCGGCAGTAGTGGCTACGCTGTCTAAAGCGCAGTGTTAGGTCATGGGGCCAAGCTCTCTGCTTACTCGGTAGACGCGTGGGTTCGAGCCCCACCGTCGGCCGTCCTTGAAATGGTTTTCCGTGGTTTCCCATTTTCAACACCAGGCAAATGCTGGGACGGTACCTTCTGATAGGCCACGGCCGCTTCCTTCCACATCGTTGCCCAGTTTCATTCATCTTCATACATTCCATCTCTCATCCCGACGCGCAGGTCGCCCACGGGCGACGAATAGAAAGACCTGCACTCGGCCTCTGAGGAGGTCATACGAAAAAAAAAACTCTCATTCCGACGCGCAGGTCGCCCACGGGCGTCGAATAGAAAGACCTGCACTTGGTCTCTGAGGAGACCACACGGAAAAAACAAACAAACTTAAGAACCAACCATCTGGTCCTACAGTTTTAGCAATCTCCGTGTGCATGATATTAGCAACATTATTGTGGCACTCAGTGTTGTCCATATTTGCCAAGGTTGGACATCAACCGATATTGTGGTCCAATGTTTCACCCTGCTTGCCATCTTTAAGAAAAATATTCTCAACTTATTATTATTGTTTCGTTTTGGCAATTCAACCCTTTCCTTTGAGCTTCAATGTTGGTTCAGTATCCTTTATTCGTAGACGGTATTGTTCCATCCTGTCCTTTGTCCACGCCTTTCCAGTTTTCAGCGTCGGCTTTTCTTGAAAACTCTAATGTTCAATAAGTTTTATCTCAGTTTTGGCTCAGCAGTAACGTTCTCGCCTGCTCTGCCTAAGGTTGCAGGATCGAATTCCCCCCAGGGGCTCACATCTAGTAGGACGTGGGTTGGCGACCACTGGACACCAGCGGAGTCCAGCATTGCTTCCACTTACTTGTGCCGGGCTCCTCTGTCTTCTTTTCTGTCGACCTCCCTTGGTCAACTCTTGTTCTTTTCCGACCGAGACGGTATTAGGGTATCCGAGGCCTAATGAGTCTTTTACTTTCCCGCCTTAATTGGTCCTTGTCTCATCTTTCTTGATCCCTCCTTCTTCAAGGGGTCTTGTTTTCTTTTCATTATAACGTATTTCCTTTTCTCTTTAAGATTCCCGCATTGTTATTTGTTAATTCTCTCCTCATTCATCTAAATTCCCTTTAACGAATATTTTGCATCTACATTCCATTTTGTAGGTATTTTCAATCTACGTTGCATTTTGCAAGTCTTTCCGATGTAAATTACATTTTGCGAGTATTTTCAACTTCAATTGCTTTTTTTAAGGATTGACAATCTAAATGTTATTTAGTAAGTCTTTGAATATAGGGCCTGGGAATTTTGTGAGTTTGAATTTCAATTGCATTTTGTATTTTCAACCTAAACCGCTTTTTGCAAGTATTTTCAACCTAAATTGCATTTTGTATGGTGGGCATTTTGTAAGTATTTTGATTCTCAGTTGCATTTTGTGGGTATTTTGAATCTAAATTACATTTTGTAAGCATTTTCAATTTCAATTGCATTTTGTAAGTATTTTGAATTTCAATTGCACTTTGTGAGTATTTTGGATCTGAATTGTAAGTATTTTGATTCTCAATTGCATTTTGTGGGTAGTTTGAACCTAAATTACATTTTGTAAGCATTTTCAATTTCAATTGCATTTTGTAAGTATTTTGAATTTCAATTGCACTTTGTGAGTATTTTGGATCTGAAATGTGCGTTTTTCAATCTAAATTGCATTGTGTATTTTCAATTTCAATTGCATTTTGTAAGTATTTTGAACCTCAGTTGCATTTTGTACGTATTTTCAATCTGAATTGCATTTTATAAGTATTTTGAATTTCAATTGCATTTTGTAAGTATTTCGAATTTACATTGCATTTTGTACGAATTTGAACCTCAACTACATTTGTGCGTATTTTCCTTCTAAATTCCCTTTTGTGAGTCTTTCCACTCTCCATTTTGTGAGTCGTTTCAATCTGAGTTACATTTTGAAAGTATTTTCAGTCTCACTTAATTTTCGTTCTGGTTTCCATCTCATTGTCATTTTTGGTATCACCCAGACCATTAGGGGACGATAACCTAGATGTTAGGCCCCTTAAAACAACAATTATCATCATCATCAGGATCGAATCCTGGCGCAGTAGTGATCAATTAAGGGTGCACATATGCGAGGGAGCCGTGTAAGTAGATATGCTGGCACATTAAAGAACTCCTTCGGGGCTAAATACCGGCACCCGCTCTTATAGTTTTTCTCCTCCATATAGAGGTTCCCATAAAAGATGGCTTTACTAGAGTTACCAACCACGCTCTCTTGACATTTGAAGAAATGACTACTCTCCTCTGTCAGATAGAAGCCATTTTAAATTTACGTCCAATCACTCTCCTAAACAGGCGTGTATCAAAGCTATGATAGTTAAAAGGGACGTAACACCAGAAACACAATTATCTTAAGATGGGCACACTTCTGGACATCTTCACATGAGATCCCAATCTCGTGCAGACCTTTCTGTATTTCACTGAACAGACCCTTAATCTTTTTCTTTTGAATTAAAGTTAAACATTTTAAAAATATTATTTTTATTATTGTTGTAATGTGCATTCAGGAATTACTGGCACACTCTTATTTTTACCGTTGATAGTACACGTTTTTTTAAACATACATATCAATAGATTGTGAGAATTGTATTTTCAGGACCACAAATGAAGTCTTATTGCCATTAGATATAGACCACCTCGTAGTTCAGCGGCTAGCGTTCTTGGCTGTCACTGTGGAGGTCGGGTTTGATTCTTGTCTCTGCCAAGAAATTAAATTCTGGTCAGAGGTCTGAAACGGAGTACTCGCAGCCTCGTGAGTTATATTCCCACATCAGCCATCCTGGAAGTGGTTTTCCGTGGTTTTTCACTTCTACTCCAGGCTAGGATGGTCCGTAACGTAATGCCACGGCCACCTACTTCCCGATCCTTACCTGAGTTACAAATACACACACACGAATATAGACACCTTAATAACACACGTTACCGTGTAAATAATTTACACACACACCCAGCTACACGGGGCTAAATGACCACGATGGCCATGCCCCTCAAGTGAAACAACAACAACAACAAACAAGACTTGAGAGAATCAGGAAGAGTGCGCTGCAGGGAGCTTAAAGAGTAACGAAACTAATAAACTATCTGATCCAGCGAAGTGCCGGAGCGGGTGATGGAGCTCAACCGGCAAAGCCTGTAATTATAAAAGCAGCGCTATAGGACCATCGTGCTTGATCAATACGAGTTAAACTGTACCAACAGAGGCTTGAACTAGAGCTCAGCGGGCTCACGCAGTAACCTCATTACTTTGCAATCAGCTGGCGAGGCCTCTTCGCCCACGGCAAGGTAGCAGGTGATTGATATGGTTGTGGGCTTACCGTGGAACCCTGTAACTCAACTGAAGGTTGCTCGGGGATAATGGACTGCAGTTAGATCACACATGTGACGATGTCTGATATCTATACATAAAACCACTGAGCGAATACAATTTATGTTTGCGTACTTGTATGGTTTAATATTGTCTTTCTGATATTGTTGAACACGAATTTCATGAAGAAGACAAATAAATACAGGCCTGATGTTGTTTGAGTCTTCAGTCTTTTGACTGGTTTGATGCAGATCTCCATGCCTCCCTGTCCTGAGCTAATCGTTTCATCTCTACATAGCTACTACACCCTACATCCGAGGCAATTTGTTTAACATATTCTAACCTTGTTCTACCCCGACAGTTCTTTTCCTCGACCCTTCCTTCCATTACTAAGCTTGCTATTCCTGGGTGTCTTAGTATGTGTCCTACTAACCTATCTCTTCTCTTCATTAGCAGTCGCCAGAAACATCTCTCCTCTCCCACTCGTCTTAATACCTCTTCGTTTGTAACCCTATCTACCCATCTGATCTTCATCATTCTCCTGTAACACCACATTTCAAATGCTTCAATTCTCCTCTTTTCTGCTGCACCAATAGTCCAATTTTCACTTCCATAGAGCGCCACGCTCCAGACAAAGGCTTTAAAAATGACTTCCTAATACTTAAATCTAACTTCGATGTCAACAGATTCCTTTTCTGTAGAAATGCTTTCCTTGCCTGAGCCAACCTACTTTTTATATCCTCTTTGCTTCGTCCATCACTGGTTATTTTGCTTCTTAAGTAACAGAAGTCTCCTACTTCCTTCAGCTTTTCACCTGCCAATTTGATGTCCATAGAGGTTTCTGATTTATTTCGGCTGCATTCTAGTATTTTTGTTTTACAATTATTAATTTTCATCATGTATTCTTTCCGTAAGATGGAGTCCATACCATTCAAGAACTCATTCAAATCCTCAGGCTTGTCGGCCAAGATGACGATGTCATCAGCAAATCTCAGAGTTGAAATTATTTCTCCTTGAATCTTCACTCCCACTTTACATTTTTCTCTAATTTCCTTCATTGCTTGTTCAATGTAAAGATTGAAAAGTATGGGTGATAAGTTGCAGCCTAGTCTAACACCTTTCTGAATATCAGCTTCTCTCTCATGTCCTTCAGCTCGAATGACTGCTGTCTGGTTTCTGTATAGATTGTAGATCACCCTTCTATCCCTGTACTTTATTCCAATAGATTTCAAAATGTAAAACAATTTAGTCCAATCAACGTTATCAAAAGCCTTTTCTAAGTCTACAAATGCCATGAACGTTCTCTTATCATTCCTTATTCTACCTTCCAAAATCAGCCTAAGACTTAGTACAGCTTCCCTTGTTCCTACATTTCTCCTGAAACCAAACTGGTCTTCACCCAACTCCCTTTCTATCTGGCTTCCAATCCTCTTGTAAATTATTCTAGACAGGATCTTTGAAGCATGAGTAATCAAGCTTATTGTGCGGTAATCTTCAAATCTGTCAGCTCTCACTTTCTTTGGTATAGGGATGATTACATTTTTCTTGAAATCAGGGGGTACATTACCTGTCTCATAAATCCTACACACCAAGTGAAATAACCTGATCAGACCTTCATCTCCTATGCAGCGTAGCAACTCAATCGGTATATCATCTATGCCTGGTGCTTTGTTCCTGCTTAAGTCTTCCAAAGCTCTATCAAATTCTGATCTCAATATTAAATCTCCTTTCGCATCCTCATCAATTTCCTCCTCCCTTTCCATTACATGATTCTCAATCTCCTTTCCCCTTATACAAACACTCTATGTAAGCCTTCCATCTCTCAACCTTTTCTTCCCTATCTGTTAGAGGCTTTCCATTTGTGTCCTTAATATTACAGCACTTAGTCTTCTTTTCCCCAAATGTATTCTTAATCCTTCGATAAGCTGTGTCGACTTTTCCTAATTTCAGACAATTTTCTATACCTGCACATTTCTCTTTCAACCATTCTTCTTTCGCATCCTTGCACTTCTTATTGACCTCATTTCTCAGACGTCTGTATTCTGCTTTCCCCTTTTCATCTCTTACATTCTTGTGTTTCCGCCTTTCATCCATCAATTCTAATATATCCTGAGTGATCCACGGTTTTCTACCTATTCTTTCCTTCCTACCAATGTTTTCTTCTGCGGATTTTGTTATTTCATTCTTCAAAAGTGCCCATTCGTCTGCAATTGAAGTTTGTTTAGGGTTTTCCATTAGTCCTTCCTTTATACTCTTCTTGAATCTTTCGTTCACATCCTTTACATTCAGTCTGTCTATTGCCCACCTTTTTGGATTTTGACTTTTCTTCAGTTTCTTCAACTTTAATCCGCATTTCATTACAACCAGATTGTGGTCAGAGTTTATGTCAGCACCAGGATATGTTTTACAATCCAAAATCTGGTTTCGAAACCTCTGCTTGACCATAATGAAGTCAATTTGGTAACGCCCTGTATCTCCTGGTCTCATCCATGTGTATATTCTTCTATTGTGGTTATTGAATAAGGTGTTAGCTATGACCACCTCATGCTCGGTGCAGAATTCCATCAGCCTGCTTCCTCGATCATTCCTTTCACCTAATCCGAAATCTCCTACTATCTTCCCTTCTCTCCCTTTTCCTACCAAAGCATTCCAATCTCCCATTACTATAACATTTTCATCACCCTTGACATACCTCAGAATTTCGACTATTTCTTCGTAGACCTTTTCAACCTCATCATCATCAGCTTGACTGGTAGGCATATAGACTTGTACCACTGAGGTGCACGTAGGTTTAGTATTGATTTTTGCTACAATAATCCTTTCACTATATTGCTCATAATATTCCACCCGCTGTCCAAGTTTCCTACTCAATATGAGACTAACCCCTGCTTGGCCATTGTTTGATTTAGTGCTAATGACCCTAATGACCAAAAGTCCTGTTCTTCCTGCCAGCGCATTTCACTAATCCCAACCAAATCCAACCTTAACCTATCCATTTCCCTTTCTAAGTTTTCTAAACTTCCACTTCCTAGCAGACTTCTAACATTCCACGCTCCGATCCGTAGAATGTCAGATTTCCTCTTTGTCACTTCTGTGATGTTAACCCCCTCTCGAGTAGTCCCCACCCGGAGATCCGAACGGGGGACTAGTTTACCTCCGGATTGGAATTTTACAAGGAAGGAGGCCATCATCACATGTAATTATGCATAGAGAGGTGCATATCCTCGGGAATAACATTACGGCTGTAGTTTCCCGTTGCTTTCAGCCATGCATCAGGACGCAGTGTAGCCATTATTTGGCTTATATTATCAATATCTTAACCGTCTATAAGACTAGTAAAGAATTGATTTATTCTGAAAGGCTGCTACTCCCTTTCAGAATAAGTAAAGAGCAATTCTGCTAACAAAAATACTAACCTTCTACTAACAATTAAATACCAAAATTCTACTAACGAAGAAAAAACCTTAAGTTCCACCAACAACAAATACTACCACTAAAACAGTCTGTCACCAGGCACACTCACATGCGCCCTCACACATCGCAGTCTACTAAAACAATGAACTAGAACTAATAAATAATGCAACTGCTACCAGACACACTCACACACCACAGTCTAATAGAACAATGACCTATATCTAATAGACAAACTACATACTTACAACTAAAACTAACTACATACTTACTGTACTGTAATTTGAATTGACAATATTTAATAAAGGCCTAATAGAAACATAAGCCAAACTGGGAGAACATTTTAGGTGCCATGGAATGTCCAAAGTCTTAAACATTTTCATTTTTAGCCTATTTTCATTTATGAAAAAAAAAAATGGCTTATGAAATCACCTTTTGGCCGCGTGTGTGTGTGTGTAAGTGCGTGCGTGCGTGCGTGTCCCCCTAATACAATATAAACGGCTAGAGAGATTTCAATGAAACTCGGTGAGGTCATAGCACCATTTGGGCCGAGCCCTTCAAATTTTGTTAAGTCTCGCCAATCCAACATGGCAGTAGTGCGAAATAATTCACCGGCAATCTATATCTCCGAAACTATTACTGATATCACCTTGAAATTTTGTACGGTTTGAATACTACATCTACACAATAATCTTCATGTAATAGTACATAACTCTAAGACCTACATATATAAAAATCCAACATGGCGGCCATCCGAAATATTTAGACGGATCTCAATATCTACGAATCTATTACAGCAATCAAACTAAAATTGTGAGTGTTGATAGTCAATTAACATGAGTAGGATATATGAAAATAGGCTGTATAGTTCTTCAAGGAACTACTCGTTTCTTTATGTGCTTTATGAATATTGACTAATATTAATAAATGTTAATATCAATCTACAGACTTTTAACTTTGTAATGAAAATGAAAATCCACAGTCTGCTTCCAGTCGACCGACCGGGTCAGGGAATGGAATGAATGAAGCCGCCATCTAGCGGCGAGGATATGAACTGTTCCGTCTGCCGAAGCCTGTCGTACTCCCCTGGGGCAATGATTAAATGAAATGAAATGAAATGATAGTGGAGAAGTGTTGCTGGAATGAAAAATTGTGACAGGGAAAACTGGAGTACCCGGAGAAAAACCTGTCGGCCTCCACTTTGTCCAGCACAATCTCACATGGAGTAACCGGGATTTGCACCACGGACTCAGCGGTGAGAGGCCGACGTGCTGCCGCCTAAGCCACGGAGGCTCAAAACTTTCTAATGACACATATAATTTTTCATATCTCATTCCCCAGGCTACTTTCCTTATACTTTCCCACAATCTTACAATTACCAGCGTTCAGGTGTGCACTTCACCTTGATAGCTCAGCGGTAGAAGAGGGGAGTAGAGTGGTGTGGGGAGCGGGCCGAACACTTCCCTACCTGAGAACATTAACAGTAGTTCCTCACAATCCGTCACAGACACGCTCAGAGTGTCAAATGTTTTACATTGCAGCAGTATACCAGAGGAGTGGGATAGGGAAGTGCAGAGTTAACTGCCGGTATCTGTCAGTCTTATTAGTAAACCCAACAAAGTAGGCCTACCTTTTTATTTCTTTTAAACTTAGACTTAAAAAAAACTTCATCCAAGAAAGAGGCTGCGTTAGAAGCAAAGACATGGAACAACAGCAAAGTGGATGCTAGCGCTTCAAATGGAAGAAGAGGAATTCTATGTTACGGAATTATTCTAAAAACCGGATAAATCTTTGATTCCAATTTCTCGCTAAATTATTTTTCTAAACTGTTATTTTTCGCTCTTCAGTAGGTCAAGACGAATTTGCCCAATGACTGGGCGGGGTACAATGTGTTGTATAATACGTAAATAACACTCTTGGAAAAAAGTACATGTATTAGTTAATTACCACTACCAACTCCAGGGAGTTCGACAGGCTTCAGCAGCCGGCACAGTCCATATCCTCGCCGCTAGATGGGGGCTTCATTCATTCCATTCCCTGACCCGGTCGGTCTACTGGAAGCAGGCTGTGGATTTTTCATACAGTACTGGGGCAATTATAATAGTGTTAATCAACAACATGTAATTTCTTCCAGGTGTGTTATTTTCATATGAGTTGATGAGTTCCAAAAGTTATCATGACCAGGAAGTTGAAATTCGGGTAAATGACAAAAATGGCCAGTAGGTCTCTTTATCATGATATGATTTTTAAAATAATTCCTAAAATTGGTATAATTATTAGGAATTCTATGTGAAATTATATGCGAAAGTTTCTGAAATCTGTAAAATATTACTACGTAATAACAAAGACAATACTATGGACATATTAAGTTTTGGACTATGTTACTGGACATGTCAAGTTTTGGAATAGACTGATATGGACATGTTGACTTATGCAACAAACAGTTTTCTCGTAACTTAAATTCTTATGGTCTTTGAGTTGCATACATTTATTTTGCACACTCTGGGGAAACATAAACAGTAGTTAATAATATATCAACTGAATGCTTCAGTATAAATTTAGTTTCTCATTTTTATTAAACAACTAGCTGAAGTACCCGTGCTTCGCTGCGGGTCATAAATAAATTAAAATGTGAAGGTGACAGTTAAAACAGGGGATAGGTGAGGTGCTGCGCGGAGTGAGAGTAAGGATGGAACATTTTGTCAAACTACACCGCTCGGCGTTGACCGCGTTTTATAGCACAAATTTAGGTTTTACTCGATAACCGTTGGAGATACACGAAACGTTTTAAGGACCTTTAAGGTAGAAAATTAAATTTTAAACCCCGTATATGCCATCAAAAGTTTGCTATTTCTTAGCGTTCTCTTATTATTTGAAATTGAAATATGAAAGTTTGAAGCCAAAGAGTGTACAGACGTCACTAAAATGGTCGCCATCTTTAAATAGTGAAATCAAAAGTAGCCTATATGTTAACCAGGTAAATCAGCTACTTCCATGTAAAATTTCATGTAATTTGGACCAGTGGTTCTTGCATAATTGAGTAATACACAGACACACAGACACACACCATCTCACTTTTATATGTTAGTATAGAAGATATAGACCACCTCGTGGCGCAGTGGCTAGAATTGTTGGCGGTCACCCCCGAGGTACCAGGTTCGATCCCCGGCTCTATCAAGAATGTAAAGTCTTTGTATGGTCTGGTACGGGGTCTCCCAACCTCGTGATGCAAAAAGGAAACCTGCTGGATGCTGTGGCAGGAGGAGGAGTGAAAAGGAACTGGCCACCCTACCACACGCAAACTCCGGCACGGGATGCCTGGTTAGTGATCCCTTCACCAAGTCAAGGGCTCTAATTCAGGTCGCCTACGTCCCTGGAAGAGATATGGCACTCTAATAATAATAATAATAATAATAATAATAATAATAATAATAATAATAGAAGATATGTATTCTATGTCGGTAACGCAGTATTTTAAAATAAGAGTCAGTCTTTGTGGATTTTGAAGCCTCCGTGGCTTAGGCGGCAGCACGCCGGCCTCTCACCGCTGGGTCCGTGGTTCAAATCCCGGTCACTCCATGTGAGATCTGTGCTGGACAAAACGGAGGCAGACAGGTTTTTCTCCGGGTACTCCGGTTTTCCCTGTCAAAATTTCATTCCAGCAACACCCTCCACTATCATTTCATTTCATCTGTCATTCATTTAATCATTGCCCCAGAGGAGTGTGTCAGGCCTCGGCAGCCGGCACAATTCATATCCTCGCCGCTGGTTGGGGGCTTCATTCATTCCATTCCTGACCCGGTCGGAGACTGGAAGCAGGCTGTGGATTTTCATTTTCTTTGTGGATTTTAAGTTCTTAACCCTTTATAGGGCAGAATATTATTTGTATTTATTTTAGTTCCATTTTAATTATTTTAGCCTGATTGAACTTATTATTATTATTAATTTTAATTTTCTTGAACACTTTAATGTTCACATTTATTTTGATAATTTTGATTTTTAATTTATTTTTCTAATCTCAAAATTAAGATTATAAAATCGTTATAATATTAATTTTTATGAGCTTATTTATTATTTCTTACAAGCATATTATTTTTAATTCTATTTCTTATCATTTTTTTTACTCTTTTAAGTTTAATTGTTATTACTTAACAAAATTATTTTATCAAACACCTTAGATCTATTATTGGATTTCAGAAAATTGAGAAACATCGTTGATACATGGCTGAAATATTCAACCATCAACATCTTACAGTAGGTGGTAAATATACTGACCTCTGACCTATAAAGGATTAAAATGATATCCTACGGACATTTTTACAATAAATAATTGAATTATTTATTTATTTATCGTATGACTTCTAGTGCCGGGAGTGTCCAAAGACATGTTCGGCTCGCCAGAGTCTGTAGCTGCTTCCAGCGGACACCCATGGGGTGAGCTACAAGTTCCGTTCAATTTCAAGTAGTTCCAACTTTTGCTACCAGATATCACTGACATCTAGTGGTGATTGTTGGAACTTTGATAGAGCGTTTCAACGGAATCTAACCTAGAAATTTAGCTCCACACAAGTTTAGTTAGTTGAAGGATCTTTTACATGCCATAACCACCTAACAAACTGAGAGGCATCAAGGAGACAACGAAGGTGTGGAAATCTTCCTTCCGATCTCTTCGGGAGGAAGCTGTGGTACTCTGTCGACTTCGGATCGGCCATGGGATTGCTCCGCACTCCCACTTGCTAAAGAGAGAAGACCCCCCTGTGTGAACTTGCGGCGCTCACCTAACCGTGGCACTCATTCTCTTGGAGTGTGTGAATCTGGCCGATCTGAGAAGGACTCTTAAACTGCCTAACACCCTCTCCCTTATTCTCCGTGATGACGAGCCGTCAGTAGACCTCGTCATCCGGTTCATGAGGAAGAGTGGTTACTTTTTTAAGTTTTAATGTAAGTTAAGACTTTTAATTCAGGTTAAGTCTGTTTTATGTTTTTTATTGCGTTCATCTATTTTATTGTTCACTTTGCCTTATTTTGTTTTATTGTTTTTCTTACCATCCGCCTTTTTATTCTTTTTATTCAAATAAGGCATAATTGTTGGGGCTCACTGTTTGTTTTATTTAAACCATTTTCGTTTCATCCATGGCAGTGAGCTGCTTTTATCTTCATCATTTAATTTCACACCATTTCATTTCATTAGGGGCGGATAACCTCGATGTTAGGCCCCTTAAAACAACAATTATCATCATCATCATCATACATGCCATAAACCTGTGACATGGGACCGTCGGCTTTACTTCCCCTCCGAAGGAAGGCATACTGAAGGATTTTAACGCTCTTAAAAATCCGACGACCTCGGCTGGGTTTGAACTCGCGATCTTGGACATCTAATGGTGCTCGGGTACTTGGTATGACATAGGGTAAGGGTGGTGCTCACAGTCTCAGAAAGGTTGAAAACGCCTCGTCTAACTAAACCACACTCATTTTCTTCCTGCGTCAAAAAGATTGCTAGAGCTGTAGACATCTTAAGAATCACAATCCTTCATGGACCAGATCTGAAATTAACATCTCCGTCTTCGTCACGATTAAGCATCACGCAATAAATTTTCGTGGTTAGACAATGGGCAGAGCTCTGACAGTGAACCCTGTGTCCATTTATAATACACAGAATGAGTCTAACGTTCTTCGGCTTCAAGAAAGTGCTGCTGTTCTCACGAAGTTCAATAAATGACGGGTGGTGTTGTCTTAAGGGGCGTAACATCTAGGACATCTGCCCCTATCCATATGGATACATTCAAAATGATAATTAATATTAAAGCCTCCCAGGGGCTCATAACTTGTGGGACGTGGGTTGGCAACCACGGGAGCCCAGCTGAGTCCGGCATTGCTCCCACTTACTTGTGCCGGGCTCCTCTCCGTCTTGTTTCCTGTCGACCCCGTCTTGGTCATCTCTTGTTCTCTTCCGACCCCGACGGTATTAGGGTAGTCGAGGCCAAAGGAGTCTCTTCCTTTGCCGCCTTTTGGCCCTTCTCTCATCTTTCCTGATCCCTAATTCTTCGAGGGATCAGCCTTCTTTTTCTTTATATTTTCTTTTCTCTTTAAGATTCCCGCAATGTTTTGTGAATTGGCTCCCCGTGTATCTAAATTACATTTTGTAAGTCTTTTTCCATCCAAATTATCTTTTGTGAGTATTTTCGAACTAAACTCCATTTTGTAAGTATTTTCAGTCTTAATTGTAAGTATTTTGAATCGCGGGCCGACGTATTGTGAGTATTTTGAATCTAAATTACCTTCTGTAAATATTTCCACTCTACATTTTGTGAGTCTTATCAATCTAAGTTCTATTTGTGTAAGTTTTTTCAATATCCCTTGGTTATCATTATGGTTTCCGTCTCATTGTCAGTTTCGCTATCACCCAGACCATTAGGGGCCGATAACCTAGATGTTAGGCCCCTTAAAACAACAATTATCATAATCATCAATTAAAATGAAAGTAAAAATTATACCGGCCACTGTGGCCGAGAGCGCTAGTGCGCTAACTCATGCCTCCCTGGCATCGGGAAAACGTGGGTTCGAATCCCACCTTGGCCGTACTGAAAATGGTTTTGTAGCTTCCCATTTACACCACTAGGCAAATGCCAGGATGGTTCCTTTCAACAGGTCCTCGGCTGACTTCCTTCCTAAATCTTGTCTCTGACCCTTCCTTCGTTAAGCCCAAAGTCCGCCTCGTTGCGTAGTGACTAGCATTCTTCGTTGTCACTGTGGAGGCCCGGTTTCGATTCCTGGCTCTGCCAAGATATATTTAATTCTGGTCTGAGAGCTAGAAGCACTCAGCCTCGAGAGGAAAAGCTGAGAAAAACACTCTGCCATTTCAGCCATCCTGGAAGTGTTTTCCGTGGTTTCCTTATTCTAATCCAGGCAAATGCCGAGATAGTTCATAATTTAAGGCGATGGCCAACTCCTTCCCAATCCTCTCCTGAATTGCAAATACATAGGCTACACTACTCTTGCAGACACCATAATAGCACATGTTATCGGATAGTTAAAACATGTATATGTATATTAGCCTACACACTGTGCTTTTGTGGTGACTGTAGTAGTGTGTGGAATTATGGATCGGGACTTGTAATAAGGTAGTTTTCCGGCATTTGCCTGAAGGAAATTTAGAAAAACAGGGTGAAACCACACTCAGGATAGCCATTGTCAGCGCTGGGATTCAAACCTCTGATCTCTAGATTTGTTGCGCCTCTCTATGCGCTCATGGTGAGCTATTTAACATGCATGGCTACGCCTCAGGGTTTGTTGTTTTCTGGATATTTGGCCTGTAGCATGCTCTACAATACATCCTCAAACAGGGATGGAACCATTATTACTTTGTATGCGAGTACAAAGTTTCAGCCTCTATGACAAATCCTTGCTGAAATGTTGCCAATTTGCCTATTTATCTATTATTTCTATTTTTATTTTTTTTACATTCATTTCATTAAAAAAAGTTTATTTTTAAAATTTATTTTTAGTTTTTTTATTATTTTTATTTTTATTTTTTATATCTCTGTTTATTTTTTCATTTTCTGATTTTTGAATGTTCAACTTTATTACCATGCCACGGTGGGTGAGTGGTCAACGTGTCTGTCAACTAACCCCAAGCTTGCAGATTCGCTCCTGTCCGTGGTAAGTGATCTTTGAAAGGCGGCAAAAATTACGACACCATGTCATACTATGTTGGCATGTCAAAGAACCCATTTGAATTCAGTAGGCCGTGTTCATAATAGCAAAATTAATCTCGGGAGTTTTCGCCAACACAAAGTTCCTCATTTCTCTACTAGAAAGCACTATAGTGTCCAAGGAGCTTAGATATCTAACCTCCTTGACTTTCATAGTGCTTCAAGGAACAACGAAATTCGACATGCAAGCTACCCTTTGGATGCCAAATAACAAAGCTTGCACCCGGCACCAAGGCCATACGATATTATTATTATTATTATTATTATTATTATTATTATTATTATTATTATTATTATTACCATACCTAAAGATCATAAGAATAATGAAATTCGTCTAATTATTGACTTATATGTTAGCATGTCAGGAAACCTCGACAGGCCCAGTTAAATTGAATGTCACATCTAACCTTCGTGGCACGAAGCAAAATATACTTCAGTAATCGTTGAGCTGTGGTCTATGATCAGTCCTTTATATAAAACTAGCAACCCGCCCCGGCTTCGTCCGGGAACAGTTATGAATGCATTACGTGATAAGCGCACTTTTTTTTTTCGATGTCAATGCTGACCTATATCCGTTTTACGTCTCGGCATGATGGGTTAAAATCACTGACTGGACTATTAATTATGTTATTATGGAGATTCATGTGCAACGAATTCTTGTCAGACATTTAAGAATGACGAGGTGCAAGAAACACAAATCCCCCTTCCGTCCAATCTTAACTTGACTGTGAATTTTGCGGAACGATAAGTTCACAAGCGAAATGAAGAAAAGGCGAGTTGCACTTCCAGGAAAACTTCAAATACAACCACTCTTCTCTGAAGTCTTAACTCAACGCAACTCGACAGTTTGATGCTGGCTGTAACTGGGATAATAGGCTCGCCCGCTAGCTAGCTCGTTAACTGTCACCTCTGTAATTGCATGGAGATTGTTTGAAGAAATGAAAACGTAAAAACACTTATAGTGAGCGATGCATTGAAGATAGAGATATGCGCTCGCGGACTTTTTTTGTAGAACTTTACATCATGAACAATTCTTACACTCATAGTAACTTATATTGATATTTTTAACGGTGTGCCCAGCGTAAGCTTAAGAAGCGCACGGACGCCAGGTTGTCTTTTTTCCGAATTTTTCAATGAAATAGTTACTGCTTGGCTTCCTTTGATGATAAGTAAATTAATTTCTACAGAAACCTTCCTCGAGAAATCCTTTACAGAATGGTGAAAACTGCATCAAAATCCATCCAGTGGTTCTTGAGATTACCCGTGACATCTAAGAAACGGGGACTTTGCTTTATACTTAATAGAGATAGAGATTTTTATTTCCTGCATATTCTGTATTTCCTTGACTCTCAGCTGCAATAAATATTTAATTCATATTATATTTTGTCTTAAAAATAAATGCTAATGTTTTAAGATAGTCTACGCAAAATGTGGCAGCTATGCCAGTGGCAGTGTCTTCATCCCTTTAAACCATGAGGAAACGCTGAACACATCTGTTGTCCAGAGAGAAAAAAGCTGACACCGAACCCTTATAGGCCTAGCTATTTGGGCGGGTCTGAGTGGCAAGAATTTGGAGATGGAAGGCGCTCAAGTGGGTATCGGTTGGGCGACTGAACTTATACTTAGGTCTTTCAAAATAATAGCTTCTACGTTTGTAAGAGTTAGACATTTAAATATTTGGAAACTTGAAAGGAGACTTTTAGAGTTGAAACAGTGTCGACTAATGCGTTCCTATAATCTTTATTCCGGAGAGGGCGCCAGCTTCCAAATAGTCTTGGAAACAAATATCAAATGATCTCAGAGAATCTCTCATTCAGAGTTGTAGGGTGACGGAACACCACCTGTATAGCCTAATATGTCTGTCCAGGCAGGAATTTCTATATTAAAATTAAGAAACAAGTTAAATCAAAATTGAATTTATTAAAATAACGCGTGAATGAATCGATCACAAATGGAAGTTACTTCAGAATTTGAGTTATCATTTTAATTCATATTAAACCAAAATGACCCAGAAAATGATATTGGAACTCACCAAACTGTCCGAGTCATAGTTGACGTAATGATCATCACAGGTGGAAACTTATCTCAGTCAAACATCTTCCTTCATCTTTGTAACCTCACAATTCATCCCCCTTCCTCAAAAGACACTTACTTCATCTTTAATTCATCCTCCTTCCTCATACAGACCATGACGATCTCTACTTGACCATCATTCAGTCACTCACCCAAATATAACAGGACAATCCCGAACAATTCGTAGTCATATAGGCTACTTACCGTAATCATTTTTTTTATATCAGACGTGACAATAGACGCACCTCTACAGATAACCTCTCAAACGGTCCACTGCCTTCTTATTATTTTAATATTCCATGGATCATCATTTCTTTCGTCTGTAGCAAAGTGCTCCTTCCTCTCCACGCTCATCGTGGTGCGATCTCTCGGATCAACAAACGTGAAGCGCTAGACACACTTCAAAGTGCCCTGTAAATGCCTTCTTAAAATCTAAATAATGAGATGAATGAAAACATATATGAAATAGATGAAACAACTGACACTAGTGATCCGAAGTACATAGGTTCAACCCCTTGTAACCAATATGTTACAACAGAATTAATTAAAATCGTCCACCTACTCACAACGTAGTCAACGCTTATTTGGCACTTACCTTAGATTTAATTTTGGTTGCCTCACTTATTTCTGACAGGGCATTGTTTAATACTCGAGTGGTCGAACCATATGAATGGAGTGGTTTAGCTCGCAGGGACAAATTACGCATTGTGATTTCTGTAGGAGGTACGGTACTTGCAGATAGCACCCACTTTCTTATAGAGCTATTACCATAACTAAATTAGATCTACAAGGTCATGGCCACTGTGGAGAGACAGGGTTAGACTGTCTCCCTTCGCCCCCCAGGGGCTCACGACTAGTGGGACGTTGGTTGGCAACCACAGGACCCCAGCTGAGTCCGACATTGCTTCCACTTACTTGTGCCGGGCTCCTCACTGTCATCTTTCCTATCGATCTCCCTTGGCCAACTCGTGTTCCCTACCGACCCCGACGGTATTAGGGTATCCGAGGCCTAAGGAGTCTTTCACTTTCCCGCCGTAATTGGCCCTTTTATCATCTTTCCTGATACCCTCATTCTTTGAGGGGTAAGACCTCTTGTTTTCTTTTCATGACATCTCCTCCCTTCGGCACAAGGCCCTCAAGGATGCAGGGTATGTGTAGACCCACCACTTCGTGCACAGCTTGCCACGGTGGGTAGGTGGATAGCGTGTCGGTCTACTAACCCCCAAGATTGCAGGTTCGCTCCTGGCTGTGGTAAGTGATTTTTTTTGATAGGTGGCAAAAATACGACACGCATGTCATACGATGTTGACATGTCAAAGAACCCATTTGAATTCAGTAGGCCGTGTTCATAATGGCAAAATTAATCTCGGGAGTTTCCGCCAACACAAAATTCCTCATTTCTATACTAGAAAGCGCTATAGTGTTCAAGGAGCTTAGATATCTAACCTTCTTGACTTTCATAGTGATTCAAGGAACAACGAAATTCGACATGCAAGCTACCCTCTGGGTGTCAAATTACAAAGCTTGCACCCGGCACCCGAGGCCATACGATATTATCATTATTTTACTTCGTGCACCCTGGACAGTGCTACACCCTCAAGGGCCCACGGCTGGTGAGTTCGGGATCTGGCGGCCCCGAAGGTTTTCCCCCTTTATTCGTTGCCTCTGGGGTGGACCATCTCCTCTTTCTCTTTCCTCTCTGCCTTTCTTGACTATTCCTGCCTTCCAGTTCCTACAATTCTCATTATTAGAGGGTTGAGGGCATTTGCTTTCCTCCTGTCTTTTATTTACATTGTTCTCATTTTTGTTTCCCATTTCCTCTTCCAGTTCGTAAAAGAGTAGTTAGTTTTGGTTGTGTCGGCCCCGTGGTGTACGGGTAGCGCGCCTGCCTCTCACCTGGAGGCTCCGGGTTCGATTCCCGGCTCCGTCAGGGATTTTAGAAACTGACGTGAGGGCTGGAACGGGGTGCACCCAGCCTCGTGAGGACAATTCACTAGCTGTCTGACAGTGAGCTGGCGCCCCGGACACGAAAACTATGATTACGGCCGAGGGGACCCGATACGCTGACCACGTTTCACCCCAGTATCTGTAGGCCAATGGCTGGGCAGCGGTCGCTTGGTAGGCCTAGGTCCTTCATGGGCTGTAGTGCCACGGGGGGGAGGGGGGGGGAAGTTAGTTTTAGTTGTAAGTTTCATTGGATCATCATTGATTTTCACTATCACCCAAACCGTTAGGGGACGATAACCTAGATGTTAGGCCCCTTTAAACAACAATTATCATTATCATCATCATCATCATCATCATGTCTCCATTCGGAGGCTTTTAAGGACAAGTACTGTATGTCCAGTCTCCCCCGCCCCTCAACCGACCGGTGAGACTACACTCGTTAACACGCCAAGTTATGAGACCAGTCTATAGTCAAATAAGGGTTCCAACCCTACCGTCAACACCAGGAATTTTTCGGGACGGTGCCTTAGCCGTCTCTTTCCAATCCTGGCTGTGGGCTCGCTTGTCAGGTTTCCAGTGTTGTATACTTCTGTCCAGTCTCGCTCCTTGCTCTCAGTGGCTACGCTGGAGAGTTGACAACGCTGTGCCTCAAGCTGGGAAATCTGTGGCTCCACACAGACAAGGAATGTAAACATGGCTGCCCAGCTGGATTTCAAAAGCGAGCCGGTCATTAATGAGGAAATTTTGAGAAGTATATACCACCGCGAGTCGTTTCCGTGGTGTAGTGGTCAGCATGCTTAGCTGCCACCCCGGAGGTCCAAGGTTCAATTCCTGGCTCTGCCACGAAATTTGAAATGTGGTATGAGGATTGGAACGGTGTCTACTGTACTCAGCCTCGGGTGGTCCAAATGAGTAGAGGGGGTTCGATTCCCACCTCAGCCATCTTCGAAGTGGTTTTCCGAGGTTTCCCACTTCGTCTCCGGGCAAATGCCTGGATGTTACCTACCGTAAGGCCACGGCCGCCTTCTTCCCTCTTCCTTGTCTATCCCTCCTACTCTTCCTATCCCTTCCCAACCCTCATGAGGCCTCCCTGTTCACTTTGCAGATGAGGCCGCCTGGGCGAGGCGCTAGTCCCGCCTCTCCAGTTGTATCCCCCGTCCCGATGTCAAGCTCCAGCACACAGCCCGTAGAGGCGGTAGAGGTGGGATCCCTCGCTGAGTCCGTGGGAAGAGCCTATCTGGAGGGTAAACTAACTAAGAAAAAGAAAATATCACCGCCACATTATTACAATAAACCAGTCCGGTCTTGGACCGTATTGTTTGTGTACGTGGTAGTTAATACTTTGATTTTTCTGTATTCACTATGAGTGCTGATACAAGTGTAATTACGGGGCGGATGACCTCGCCCCTTAACCCTTTGATTTCAAGGTAACGATCTGTCGCTACGCCCTGTTCGTGCCAAAACTGTCAGGGTCGCAATCCATAGTTACCGAACTTTATTATTGGTTATTTCGTTATTTTTATGATTGGTAGCAATATTCAGGGAATATGAACAACGCAATTTTAACTCTCGTTTATATTCCTGGGGAACCTTGGACAATCTGTATTTATATTAATTCTTAGACTGAAACATGTGCTCATGGAGTTTCGTGTCTTGTTTACATCATGGTTGGTGGCAAACTTGCGTGTATTTTTCTCAGTTTTCATTGGTAATTTTGGATTATTGATATTTACCACACTATAAAATAATGTAAGAGTTTCTTTTAACATGAATAGTAGACTTGACAAGTGAATTCCATTTCCCAACATTTCTTTAAAAATTTAAAATCTAAAATTCGTAATTGTTTTCCCCATTCTTTTTTTTTTACCTCGAAATCATACGGCTCAGAGAAATCAATTATTTTCAGTAATAACAAGTGATTTATACACTAAATGTTTATAATACTTTGTTGTAATATCTTTCATGGTCTCTCTTCCATCTCATTAAAAAGAAGTGTAGGCGGCTTCGGTGGCATAGTCGGTAGCATGCTGAGCTTCTATGCCCAAGATAGCGGGTTCAAACCCGGCCGAAGCCGTCGGATTTTTAAGAGCGTTAAAAATCCCTCAGTATGCTTTACTTCGGAGGGGAAGTAAAGCCGGCGGTCCCATGTCATTGATTTATGGAATGTTAAAGAACCTTCCACTAATTGCACCTGTGTGGAGCTAAATTGGATACGTTAAGAATGTAAACAACGCTCTTAGGTTTCTACGTTCGTTGCCAAGAGCCGACTGCGGTGGCGTCTAGTAGCTAAGTTCTGAACTTGGCCTAGTAGTCGTTGACGGTGGCACTTGGCGGCAAAAGTAGGAACTATTTGAAAAATTCTAAGTTGCAGTACTTAAATTTAAAAAAAAAACAGATAACACACACTAATACAGTCATCACAATTAACACTGGTTATCAAACAGATTCTACACACACCCAAAGTACACGGGGCTACATGACCGCGTTGTCGCAGCCCCTAAACTTAAGAACCAACCAACCAAAAAGAAGTGTGTGCAAAGCTTGGTAAATATGTCTGTCAGTTTTCACACATCCATCAGATGAGAGCTTGAAAGTGAAAGGGTTGAATCAACAATAACTAACTAACTAGTGTAAATACGTAAGTCCGAGCTTATCTATAGTTGGAGGTAGTTCCGGTCCCGTCCACCTCGCATTACCGAGAACCTACTGCATTATGATCCCTAGCTATTCCGTTTTAGACAGGTAGTTGTAGTTGTAGTGATAGAAGCCATTTATCAGTAGCGGCTTCGTTGGCGTAGTTGGTAGCATGCTGAGCTTCTATGCCCAAGATCGCGGGTTCAAACCCAGCCGAAGTCGTCGGATTTTATAAGATCGTTAAAAATCCCTCAGTATGCCTTCCTTCGGAGGGGAAGTAAAGCTGGCGGTCCCATGTCATAGATTTATGGCATGTTAAAGAACCTTCCACTAATTACACCTGTGTGAAGCTAAATTATATATAGGTTAAACATTTGACTAACGTTCTTAGGTTCCTACGTTCATCGTCAAGAGCCGACTGCGGTGGCATCTGGTAACTAAGTTCTGAACTAGTTGGTCGTTGGCGGTGGCGTTTGGTGGCAAAAGTTGGAACTACTTGAAATAATGTAATGTCTGCAGTCCTTACTTGTATTAAAACAGATGCACACACTAATACAGTCATCACAATTATCAGGTTATAGGACATAACGTACCTCGGGACATAACGTACCACTTGGCCGGTTGATTACCTGCGAAGAGTCAGCTAATGACCTTAAAATATTTAGGAGAGGACATAACGTACCACTTGAAAGAGTGGGAAGTATTTAGGGTGCATGAAACCCTAACCGCACGGCCACTTGCTCGATATTGCTCAATTAATCCTGGTAATAAATACGTGGACAATAACATAACATAAAATAATATAAAATATGATAAGTGTTTGGATTTCCATCACACTTTATCCAGGCTTTGGACAGGCAAAATGTTTATAAACAATTTGGCGTGTTTAAAATCAGCTGTGGTTAAGCTCTGGTCATTTTTCGTTTTCTTTACTTTATTTTAAGATTATATATTTAATTTTTAAATAGTTTTTTGTGGGTTTTATATCCTAGCGAATAGCAAGTTCGTCATGTGAAGTTTCATTCCAAGTTCTGCGAATACGAGAGAGCTCTCAAGCAAGATTCCAAGTTTCCATTCTCTTCATACCGCTTCATTATTCTGTCAAGCCGTTCATCATACTTGACATATTTCTTCTTTCTCTTTGAATTTTCAATGTACAGTTCGTACTTCATCCGTCGAAGTGCGCACATAAACCGCCCTTATTCGTTGTACACAACTCCATGTTACAATACCAAATGTTTCAAGCCGCACAGTGTGATCGCCACTGATGTTTATGTGGTAATGAACCTGTAACTGGAATGCCCGTCTGACATCAAGTGGTACGTTATGGCCTACCGTAAATATTTGGGGATTACTGGAAAACCGTTCTTGGGTAGATAACGACCTAGGAGGTACGTTATGTCCTCGAAAATCAAGTGGTACGTTTTGTCCGGACATCCAATTATCACCGGTTGTCAGACTGATTCTACACACACTCAAAGTACACGGGGCTACATGACCGCGTTGTCGCAGCCTCTAAACTAAGGAACCAACCATTTTTCAGTGTTGCCTAATTCTATTAAAGAAAGTTTTTCAGTCGGTCAACACGAATTGTGCCCAATTACATTAGGCGGGAAACAAGTATTTACATAACCTACAAACTAACACCCATTTATGCACAAATACCTACTTAATTGGATGACATGTTTCGAACGTCATGCGTTCATCCTCAGATCCTGTTCACTTAGGCTTAACTTGTATTATGATGGTCTGCAGTAGAAATGGCGAAAACCAGACAGCAATAGAGTTAAGAAATGAAAAGATACAAGAAGTGAATGAGTTTAATTATCTTGGAAGTAAAATAACGAATGATGGAAGAAGCAGCAGAGAGATATTAAGTAGGATTGCCCAAGCCAAGAACGCTTTCTATAAAAAGAACCTATTTACTGCGAGGAACATAAGTCTTGATGTGAGGAAACAAATGTTGGAGACCTATGTATGGAGCGTCGCGCTATATGGCAGCGAATCTTGGACAATCGGAGAGAGAGAGAGGAAAAGACTACTAGCATTTGAAACCTAGTGCTATAGAAGGATTATGAAAATCAGCTGGAAAGAAATGGTCACAAATGAGGAAGTCTTTAGAAGAATGGGAGAGAGAAGATGCTTCCTCAAATATTTAAAAAGAAGGAGGAATCACCTCGTGGGCCACATACTGCGACACAATGGACTGATTAAGCTAATAATCGAGTGAACAGTAGACGGCAAGAATTATAGAGGAAGACCTAGACTGGAGTACATGAATCAAATACTGCAAGTTATGGGTTGTGGCTGCCAATTTGTCGCCTTCAATATGTCGCTTCTAGATGGTCGAACACTGCACAAACTTCTCTATGAAAATGAAAATCCACAGCCTGCTTCCAGTCTCCGACCGGGTCAGGAATGGAATGAATGAAGCCCCCATCTAGCGGCGAGGATATGAACTGTGCCGGCTGCCGAAGCCTGTCGCACTCCCCTGGGGCAATGATTAAATGAATGACAGATGAAATGAAATGATAGTGGAGAGTGTTGTTGGAATGAAATTGCGACAGGGAAAACCGGAGTACCCGGAGAAAAACCTGTCTGCCTCCGCTTTATCCAGCACAAATCTCACATGGAGTGACCGGGATTTGAACCACGGACCCAGCGGTGAGAGGACAGCGTGCTGTCGCCTAAGCCACGGAGGCTCTCGCATGGCAAATATACAATTAAAATATACAAATGCACTGGAAGTAATGGAATGATGTCAACTTACCTGGTTTTTAGAGCTGATTCTTGTGGTCCGGTTCCGCTACGTGTCTCGAGGTATTTATGCATAAAGGGTGTGTTAGTTTGTAGATTATGTAAATACTTGTTTCCCCCTGATGTAATTCGTGTTGACCGACTGAAAAGCTTTCTTTATTAATATTGTAATTCCTTCTCAGAAGGGTACGAACAGGGTGTTCTGGATGAAACCCCCACAGACACGGCAAAATTCATAGAAGAATTAGCTGTAGTTCTGGATGGTAGTGAGTTGCGTGGGGAAAAAAATATTATTGTAGTATTGTAAAACCTATTAAGTTTATCTCAGGTTGGAATTGTTTAATGATGCAATCGATAAAGAGTGAAATACAAGGTAATAAGTATGCTGTAAATGTTGTTTCACGACACTAGCAATTTGACTAGTAAATACTTGTAATAATTTTCTGCATTTTAAACTCAAGGAAATCTGGTTCTACCAGTTTCAAATCAGATCAACGATAGTACGTTCATTGTAAATCATTGGCCATAATACAAGTTATGAGTATGTAGCAATAGTTGGCGAATGGGGCTGCCTCAGTAAGATGAGAAAATGGACTGGGAACCCTTATTGTTCGGTAAGGCACATCCCTGAGAACTACGGTAGGTTTGCACTTACCTGAGTCCAGGAGGTAACCAGGTATGGCATCATCTTCTTGAGAAGGGTGTTGAACTGGTGGTGGAAGAGAGTAGTATAAATTCGTCCTGGGCCCAGTGTGTTGCGAACCAGCGTGCCAGGATTCAATTATTTTAGGTAGGCACCCCAGGGCCATGAACGAACATAACCGTGCTCAGTAAGTCGCATCCATGACTGCATGGGGAAGCTGTCCACAATGTTTAGCCTACTTTTCACATTTTGCAAAAATGAGGAAAAAGTAGACTTATGAGATCGATCCGGGCAAATGTCTGTCTGTCTCTGTGTGTGTGTGTGTGTGTGTGTCTATCAACTCCTAAACGGCTGCAGCAATCGAAACAAAATTTGGTAGGAGTAAAGATCTATACCTGAATATCCCAAAGCCGTATTTGAAAATGATATCAGTGCTACCAACTGCTGAAAAATCGCAATTGAAATTTGAGCTCCATGCTGGATATCTTGGAAGGTATGAATGGGAGCTATTTCAAAATTGGCACCCGTATAGTGTGCCCAACTGGCCACGGCAGTCTGGCATCGAACTCAGGTCTCATGAGAGAAGACCAGGCACATGGTTATGCCTAGAGTCGAACCATTGATCTCTGCGGGGGAGCAATTATTGGGAACCCAAAGAGCAATGAGAGGTATACTGACATATAAGAATGTAGCGTGATTTCACGATCTATAGGTGAATATCATAGCAATTTAAGGGAAGAACTGTAGCCAAATGCAAGGAAATATACATTTTCAGAGCATACGAAAGTGAGAGAAGGCCAGTTTGAAGTTTTACAAATGACCCTTAGCAAGTGGGCGGAGAGGTCTAGGCGCCTACCGAACTACTTACGTCTGGAGCGGAGAGACAGCTCAGAATTAATGACTCGGGTATCCACCGCTTGACAACGGTGCAAGCTATGGCGGGATCGACTGCACATGGAAATTAATTGATTACAGCTAAATGGAGCATTGAAATGAATTGAAATATACACCCAGGTGAATATATTCACGGAGAGGTAATTTAGGGATGGTTTTCACCTAAATTAAGGCCTTTATCTCCAAATGAATGCATCACAACCTACCCTACGCTCAAGAGCATTGACTTAGTGACCAGTCAACGGGGAAGTACCATGATAGCGTGCCCACGCGCTGAACTAAGGCAATTAATTGTAATTAATTGGCCGAAGCGATCGCCGGCACGCGAATGTTTTTGAAACCTCCACACCTAAATAAACAATATGTAGATGTCATTTCGGCTGAAGAGGCATTATTTCAAGAAAGGAGTCGCTCTCATGTGTCCAGTGGACTATTTCGTACAAGAATCCTTTATATAGGGGGAGCGAGGCAAGCCAAGCCAGTCTTCTGCAGTTCGTCACCAGTTCTTTACCAGTCTTCTACAGTACACACGTAACTAAGACGCTGCTAGTAGCGCGCCAAATGTTGAAAGTATCAACGCGCCGTCGTTGGAGAACAATAGAAGCAAGTTATAAAGCTTCGTAAATAATCACGAAGTGCGTCGAAAGTAAAGTATTACAGATATTTACATATTATCTGACGCAAATATAAATTCGCCACAGCGAAAAGGAACTTATAATGTTTTGAACAGTTCTTATACCGGGAGGTATTGTCAGAATTATATATGACAGCATCATCAGAAACATTACAATGATGGGAGCTTGGAAACCATTGCCACCTAATTTGGATAGTGAGCTGAACAAGATTGCAGGGAACGAGGATTGAACGTCCGTAAAACGCTGTTAGATTGTCACGGAGACCAGCGGTTGTCATAATTACAGCGCATCTCTGAGATCAGGCGTAGAAGAAGTCCAATTTAAGGATCAACATGTGAAGTAGTGGATAAATGTATATAAATTGTGAAATAGTGATTTTAAGTGTTCATGTGTATAGTGATTAATATGCAGTGTATTGCAATGATAAAAACCACTGATAAAAATATGTGTATCATGTGGAAAGTGTATGAATCTAAGTGTTGTGTCAAGGATAACATGATGGCTTAAGTCAAGCGTCATGGTAGCGCTACAGCTGAGGCGCTGGCACTATCCAGCAAAGAGGAAAAAAAGTGAGTACCCATTTTTTATAATGTAATTATAACTAAGTAGTTCACCATGTAACGATTTATCACTTTGAGTAAGATGTAATAGTCACATACTGAACGAGTTTTCACCACTCGTCTTGAATAAAATATGGCTTGGAAGGTGATTTGTTTGAGGCCATTCAGGCAAAAATAGTGATGGATGTAACGGTAACGTTAAATGATAATAATAAATAATATTATGGGTCGGCAAACAGTAAAGTAATAGGCATTTTTGGCCTAAATAGTGTTCAAATAGTGTCATGTCTAATGTAAATATACTGTATTTGGTAAACAGTGAGAGTATAACGTGAAATATAAAGAAATACGAGAGCTTTTTCAGTGTCAGTGAAATATGAATGAATATTTGATATGGTAAATCCTTAGGATTATTGTTTGAGGACCATTAAAGTAAAGTAAGCCAGTAAATTTTGATACATTTGTGTTAGGAGCTATGTAAAGCTTTGGCTTAAGTGGTATGACAGAGAACGCGGGTGCCTTAATAATGGAGTCATATATGTGAAGTATTGTTTGAGCCGCTTGTAAGCGTGCAGAATTAACGTAGAATCCAGTGATTTACGTAGTAAATATAGCGGGGACAACTAGTATAGCTTGCACGTTAGGTGAGAAGTTGGCCAAATCTACGAGTAGTATCGCCTTTGTGCATACTGTATTATGTCGCAGCGAATTGGACAGAGTCTGTCTGTATCCAACGCTTGCTTGAATCATGCCACTATTGACGTCCGTCGAGACGCTGTGAGCATGTGTGTGTTAATGACCCACCCTGTGAGGTAGAGGATCATATTCGTCGTTTAGGAACGCAGGTTTCCTTATATTTTATTGACAGCTGCTGGTGAAAGTCATTGGATTTTCACTATGATGCGCGTCTAAAAGCCACTAGTCGTCACCATAGAACGGCAAGACTATCACTAGAATGCCACCCCAGCCATGAATGTTAATTATGGAGCCAGTTTGAGCCCAAGACACTATAAGGATAGATGTTATATATTTAAATTGACTCAATTATTTAGGAGCCACACTCAGTGTTACTCTAGTCTGCACTTTGTAAACAAACCTGACCTTGATCTTGACAGAGTGAGAGAGAGGGGAATGGTAGACCATTTCTGCAGCGGCCATCTTGGAGAGCCAGCTGGAACGAATTTTAGTGCCTGCTAAGGGGAGGAAGGTCGTCCGACCGGTCCCTTGTAAATTAGTCACACTAGGACACTGAGAAATCTCGATATTTAAATATGCAAGTAAGATATGATTATTTTGATGATGCCAAGTGAATTGAACGGTGGGTTGCAACTCACATACGTTGTTGAATCATAGAAATCAGATAATATTTGGCTCAATTATTCTCTGAGGAGAAAAGCTGAACCAAAATAATGTAGGCATCTTCTTTTAGAGTGCATTTTGCCATTCCTGCTAATTTATGCAGACGGGTATGTGTTTTTCCCAGAACATGACACATTTGTAACGTTGATAATCCCGACAAGACCCAGAAAATCGTTATATGGTGAAACTATAAAATTAAGTACCACTTTTCCTAAGGGGTTCATATGCATGGAAGGAAGGAAGACGATTCACGCAAAAAAAAAAATCTGTTAATGATTGCAGAAAGTAATGTATTCATGTTAATCAAGGTAAATGCCATAAGAAATGGGAAAATGTTTTATTAGTATCATTTTATGGGATATGTGATTTTTGTGTTATGGTACTCCCATTAACTAAAATTGTGTCAGTTGATGAACACTATGAAAACCCATGGAAGTCTGAAAATATCATTGACAGGATGTTAGAATTAGATTTGAGTGCAGTATGGCACTATTTTAAGAAGAAAGCTCACAGAACAATCCTATTTTATTTGTGGGAATTAAATGTAAATTGTCCTTTGTTTTGTATTTGTTGTGTAGCCATTGATTTTAGACCAGTAAATGTGTTACCTTTAGGAAAATGTTGTGTATTTCCTGTAGAGTAGTTACCTGGTAGACTCAAATCCTGAGCATGTGGTCGTATGGTGGGCAGGAACGTCCCATACCTCGAAAGACCGTGAGTTAGTTGGGATACGAACACATGGTCCACATGATGACAATCGGGTACAATAGATAATAATATTTTAGTTTAATTTCCAGGTGTCCATACATGGCAGTGTTGCCAAAATGATTATGAGCCTGCTGATAGGTCCAAGTTTTAAATGCATATAATTTCTACACTATCGATTGGAATTCAACCAAATTTCGTATGTGCTATGGGTACATAAACAGATGTGACTGAGCGTATTCTTATATGCCACCAAGGCTGCTAACTGTTAATAAATGCCCTGAATTTATTTTATCCAAATACCATTATATCAGAAAGTATGCAAGCCGACAGCTTTAAACTATTAACACGTATAGTACCTGGCATTCTAGATTAATTTGGAGCAACTTATATACGTCAGTGCTGCCAACATGATTCTAAGCCTGCTGATAGGTCCAATTTTAAAATGCATGTAACTTCTATACTATCTAATGGATTTCATTCAAAATTGGCACAACAATAGATCATATTATTTCAGATTATTTATGACCAATACATGCATGACATTGTTGCCAAAATGATTTTAAACGCGCTGTTAGATCCAATGTTAACTGCATGTAACGTCCATACTATCCATTGGACTTCAACCAAATTTTGTATTTTGTACCTTAAGAGATGGAACTAAGCATATATTCAGTCACCAGGGCTGCCAACTGTAGTGCTCTATTAGGCTACATTTTGCCAGGTATATAGTATTTCAAACTTATTAGAAATTTCGATATTAGCAACTTAATTTCGTCATTATTCTAGATAGATCCATATAGATTAATCATTGGCGGGATTCTTAAGTTTTAAGAAAAGTAGGCTCTTTAGTTCGTCACGGAACTTCTTGTTGTTTTTTCATTTTTAATTTATCTTCCATGTAAATGAGTTTTGTTTTCCGTCGTCTTCAATGAAGTGCAAAATATGGCTCACAAAATATCCCAACAAAGCCGCTGTTACTTTCAAATTTGGCTTTGTGGACCACAGTGCTTAAGATGACACGCTCAACTAAGGATGTTGTCATGGTGATCTGAATAGAGCCTCTGTGTTCTCGAGAAATATGCAGCAATGCTCTTCTGTAAAAGCGAGCATATTATAGTGCAGTGAGATAAGATTAAGGAAAACAATCATATAATAATCAGAGCTTTACACATTCCTTATTCTCTGGTATGGTCTCTGCTCCGCACCCACAAATCTCAAGGGCACTATGCCTCTATAACTAGAGCACGCGGATACACAAAACGTCATCCACATCCGCACGACTGTTATCCGCATCCACCACGCATCCGCACGTTTGTTGTCCGAATCTACTGGCATTACAATAATATTTGAATTAGATTAAATATGAATTATTATTAAGGCAACACATTTAAACATTTGAGGAGAAAGTCGTTTCCTCAGGCTATGTGTGGCATGTGCTATGTTTAAAATGAATGTTTTGTTAGAATTTAATATGTTTTGAGTGTTCTTCAGTTTCATCTTAACATTTACGAAGGTGTTGACAAAATACACAGCATGCTAACTTACAGTCACAACGGAAGAATATCCTTCCTTAGTTTTGTTTTATTGTTTCATTGCCGGTACAGAATTCCAAAGAATAATGAGATTACATCCACATAATTAACATAGTATATCGATATCCAACATGTTATACCACCAGAATTGCAACCCTTTTCAATTCGGAGTGTTAATTATTCTTAATGACATAATTTGAATGAGATTTGCTTAAATCATCATCTTACATTTGTTATGAAAAAAAATAACGGAAAATATGATATGTCATCATAACATCCGGGACCTAGTAACGATATTCAACATGTTCGGATTGTATTCTAAAAACTATCCGCAAATTTTCTCCAAACATTATCCGCAGCTTATCCGCTATCCGCACAGCCATGCAAACTATATCCGCAAGGCGATAAATTTTGCGCCGCTGGTTTATCCTTTATCGAGAGCGGTAGCTACGCACGCTAAAGCGCAGCGTTTGGTCATGGGGCAAGCTCCCTGATGACTCGGTAGACTGTGTATTCGAGCCCCACCGTCGGCCTTCCTTGAAAAGGTTTTCCGTGGTTTCTCCCATTTTCAACTCTAGGCAAATGCTGGGACGGTACCTTCTGGCAGGCCACCACCGCTTCCTTCCACATCCTTGCCCAGTTTCATTCATTCATTTCATCTCTCACTCCGGCGCGCAGGTCGCCCACGGGCGTCGACTAAAAAGACCTGCACTCGGCCTCTCAGGAGGCCACACAACAACAAAAAAAGGATTCCTTTCTCCCCGAGACCACCACGTGGTGTAGCAGCATTCTTGGCTGTCGCTCCGGAGGTCCGGTTTCGATTCCTGACTCTACCAAGACATTTCATTCCGGTGTGAGGGCTGGAACGAAGTACATTCAGACTCGTGAGAAAAGAACTGAGAAGAGGAGGGTTCGATGTTCATGGTTTCCCACTTCTACTCCAGGTGAATGTTGGGATGGTTCCTAAATTAAGGCCACGGCCGCCTTCTTCCCAATCCTCGCCACAAGTAAAAAATACAGTCGAACTTCGGTACCTCGAGTCGTTAGGTGATGTCAAAATATTACCGGGAAATAAAAAGCGTAACACTTGGATAAACCTATTTTCAAAGAGTGAACACTCAATTATTTTTACTTGCATTATTTTGAAACTTAAACGCAAGGAAGATAAACAGCTACTTGATTTTAAGGTTAAGATCATTTTTCACTTAAAAGTTTACTTTCAGATGAGTATAAATGACGTTCTTTCATTTCTGGAAAATGTTCATGAACAGACGTCGCTACTTTATTCCCAATATTTTGTACTTAAACCAGGGCGTGTAAAGTAATAAGCGGTGGAACTTCCGTATGAGTCAATGGTTAAGATGAAGTAGTTCTAAATTTCAACACCAGGCGCCGCGCCGAGCATATGGTCTAAAGCACATGACGGGACAGCAGTCAAGCAGTGATACATTACCGCACGCAAATTGTACTTACGTTTTATTTCTATGCTTGTTTTAAACTTCTGTTATCATTATGCACAGGCCTACCAGTGAAAGAGGTCCTTTCTTCACAAGCTAATTATGAGGACGTTATAGACAATTAGCTTTCTTCTTTTAATGAATACGGTCAATGGCGAGAAATGAAATACATACGAGCAGAGTGGTGAAAGATAACAATTGTCAGCAAATTAAAGAAACTATTACACTGACAGAAATTGAACCCTATAATCCTGTCAGTTAATGATGAGAGTTCTGAGAGAGCAGGCGATAACGTTGTTTATTATTTGAGTGGTTACCTGATTCACACAGCAGCAACGAAGATTGAGATATGTACTTCCTGCATTTGGTCATTGGAAAGTGATTCCGAAACATTTAATGCTGTTAGTGATGCATGTATCCTCACCATGGTGAGAGACTTTGGCGGAAGTGAATCTAAATTTCTCCAATACCCGTCTTTATCTTTATTTCACGTGATGAAAAAAAAAATGATCGTGGGAACTCCTGAGAGGCCGAGTGCAGGTCTTTCTAATTGACGCCCGTGGGCGACCCCGCGTCGTAATGAGGATGAGGTTATGATGAAGACGGCACAGTCCCCGAGCCACGGGAATTAACCCCAAGAGATTAAAATCCCTAAAGACCCGGCCAGAAATCGAACCCTGGACACGGCGGACCAAAGCCTAGCGCGCTAACCATTTAGCCACGTAGCCGGACATTTCACGTGATGAAACGTGTAGATGCAGTAGTGGAGGCAAAGTTGAGCAAGAAGGCGCGTTGTGGGGCGATATCTTTTCAGATTGTGTTGATATGATCTGTGAACTTCCTGTGTTCCGAAATGTGTGCTGCTCAGAGGATCAAAATAATAACCCCTGGCACTACAGCCCTTGAAGAGCCTAGGCCTACCAAGCGACCGCTGCCCAGCCATTTGGCCTGAAGATATTGGGGTGACGCGTGGTCAGCGCATCGGGTCCCCTCGGTCGTTAATCTTCGTTTTCGTGACTGGGGCGCTGTCTCACTGTCAGGCAGCTACTCAATTGTCCTCACGAGGCTGAGTGCACCCCGTTCCAGCCCTTACGTCAGTTTCTAAAATCCCTGACGGAGCCGGGAATCGAACCCGGGGCCTCCGGGTGAGAGGCAGGTGCGCTACTCCAACACCACAGGGCCGGCGCTCAGAGGTTCATCTGTTTCTATATTTGCCTAGGATAGTGTTTCATTGCATTAAATGCCGGTTCATTTTCCGGGCGAAAGAAATGTCTAGGGGACTGAGATCCAGATCGTCTTCAAAATCAGCGAAAAAAATAATAAACATCTCTTCTGTTTAGAGGTAAGCTCTATTCTTCTTAGAAATGTATTTTAGTGTGTTCTGGATAGTATTTTAATATGTTCGTATTCCCTTGAAGATTTGTTTCTGTTATTCACAACTTGCTTAGTATTTAGTGCAATATTTATTTTAATAATCAACTAGCAACCTGCCACGGCTTCGCCCGGGAACAGTTATGAATGGGCAAGGAATTCCTGTCAGACGTAATTTAAGAATGGCGAGGTGCACGAGACATAAATCTCCGCTCCGTCCAAACTAAAAACACTTATATTGGGCAAAGTATCGAAGATAGAGATATGCTCTCGCGGACTTTTTTGGAGAATTTTTCATGCTGAACAATTCTTACACTCATAGTATATTGATATTTTTAACAGTTTGCCCAGCGTACGCTTAAAAAGTGCACGGACGCCAGGTCCTATTTTCGACCTTTTCACTGAAATCTGAAATCGTTGCTGCTTGGCTCCCCTTGATCATAAATAAATTATTTTCTACAGAAATCTTCCTCGAGATCACCTTTACAGAATGGTGAAAGCCGCACCAAAATCCATCCAGTGGTTCTCGAGATTACCCGTGATATCCAAGAATCGGGGACTTTGTTTTATACGAAGTAGAGGCGAGCCAGACAGGCAAGCAGAGGCCAAGATACGCTGGTACCACCTAGCGGCGGAAACGGTCAACTACCAGAGTTCCTTCACTTGTTACTTTACACGCCCTGCTTAAACCAAAATCACCGCCACTAAAACGTCCTTGTACATTCCGTCTTCACTGCAAGTTTTTTGTTCGGAGGGCAGTGACCGTTAGTTGGTGTCATTGTAGGTTTGGTAGTGTTTAGTAGAGCTATTTTGTCTTGTATATATCTTGGGCTGATGATGCTCACTTGACGAGTGAAACATGTCATCCCTTAGTTTTCACCTCCTTCTATAGTCCATAACGCATATCAACATATATACTGTACAGTATACCTTAATAACATGTCATTCTTTCTGACTATTTTTACGCATATTGCAGTAATTGCAATAACATTGTGTTTACGCGACTGAAAAAATTACAATATCAATATTATCAACGATTAACAGACAAATTTTACACTCACCCAAGAACACAGGGCTACACGCTTGTCACGGTGGGTGAGTGGTTATCGTGTCGGTCTACCAACCCCAATCTTGCAGGTTCGCTCCTGGCCATGGTAAGTGATTTTTGAAAGGTGACAAATATCACGGCACGCATGTCATACGTTTTTGGCATGTTAAAGAACCCATTTGAATTCAGTAGGCCGTGTTCATAATGGCAAAATTAATCTCGGGATTTTCCGCCAACACAAAAGTCCACCTTTCTCTACTAGAAGGCGCTAAGTGTCAAGGAGCTTGGATATCTAACCACCTTGACTTTCATAGCGCTCTAAGGAATAACAAAATTTGACATGCCAGCTGCTCTCTGGGCGTCAAAGAACAAATCTTGCACCCAGCACCCGAGGCCATACGATAAAATAAAACGGGGCTACATAACCACGTTGCCCAAACTGCTGTTTTTTTATGGGTCTGTCTCTGTAGTTGTTCTCACGGATTGGTTGGCAAATAGGTAGTATTGTCCAGTAGTTGTGATCGCAATCCGGCAGTGAAAGTGAGGAAAGTGCTATGTCACTCATGTGGGTGTGGAATGTGGACTGCCGCCCGCCCGCCTTGGCCTCATATGAGTATATCAACTTAATTCCTCACGGGCGCAAACTCGAGTCCTGCCACATCCGTTCCGGACGTCAGCCACTCGCTCGGACAATGACGCACCTGAACAGCCACTCCGTGAGTTACAAGACAAGGTATTCTTGTACGATGATGTGAAACTCGCTACTGCGGCATTAATTCCCTTTCTCTTGCTCTAGCACTGCCTACTCACAAAATAAAGTACGTAGTAAATCTGACAACAGTGTGAGATGTTAGACTTGTACACTGCCCTTGTCAACATTCTACAGCAGTGCTTTGGTGGGTGTGTTCGAACTCTTGCCGACAGCCAAGGGATAAAGTGTACAGTATTTACAACACCAGGAAAGAGTATACAGAGGGGCAATGGCGTGTCATGACCATAGCTGTCATTGTGTCCATTACAGGCGTGATCTCAAGTACTGTACTTTGCTTTAGGACCTAAAGAACTGGACCTGGAAACTCATCTGTAACAAACTAATGCAGAAATGAAAGGATTTCCGTGGATACGAGAAATTGTTGTAACTAGCGGACCGGTGCGAGAACTCTCGCATAATGGGTTGTGTGCGCCCCATGAGTATGGACTACTCGCCGAGCCCTAGTGCTGTGAGGGCTGTAGGCGACAGTGTTCTCGTAGGGCAAAGCACTTTATAAACAAATAAATATATTTCCGTTGACTTTTCAAGAAATGCAAGCTGTTTCCTGTACTATTGAGACGATTTGGAAGATTTTGGAACAAACCGCAACTTCTAACTCTTCTGGTTTAGGAGCTTGAGTTTTGTGAAACGTACACCTAGCCTTAGCGTATTATATATAGAGTGGTCCACCAGCCCCTTATTTTATTTTATATTTTGGAGGAAGGCAACCCAACTAACGCGTATATCATAGTCATCCTAAAATCATTAGTACCTGCTCCTTCACGACCTTAGTACAACTCGGCCGTTCAGTACATGCTCGCGAATATAGTAGAAATCAATAGTGGCAGTGTTATTTCAATGACCTCAAATATAATGCATGATTTAAACGATCAGGGCTCCAAATAACACCTTCTTACGTTTGGACAGGAAGTGTCTATGAATATAATTATTCAATACGTGCCAGCAATACACCATGGTTCTCGATGGCTATGGTTAAAGCCCTGCGCGGATGCGGATATCCACAAAAATTTTCCCCATGCGGATATAGTTTCCATGGCTGTCCGGATAGCGGATAAGCTGCGGATAATGTTTGGAGAAAGTTTGCGGATAGTTTTAAGAATACAATCCGAACAGCCGGATGTTTATGACATAACATATTGATCCGTTATACTTTCTTCATGACCATAAATAATAATAATAAATGTAAGATGATAATTTAAGCTGGTTGGTTGGTTCCTTAGTTTAGGGGCTGTGACAACGCGGTCTTGTAGCCCTGTGTACTTGATGATTTAAGCTAATCTCAAGAATGGGTTGCAATTCTGGCTGTTTTAACATTCATTTTAAACATAGCACAAGACATAAAAAGCCTAAGGGAACTACTCGTCCGTCAATTGCGTAAATGTGTTGCTTTAGTAATGTATGCTTCAACTAATTCAAAATATTATTGCAATGCCTGTAGATTCGGATAACAATCGTGGGAATGTGGAAAGAAGTCGTGCGGATGCGGATAACAATTGTGGGAATGCAGAACAAAGTCGTGCGGATGCGGATAACAATTGTGCGGATGCGGGGCGGATGATGATAACAGTCGTGCGGATGCGGGGCGGATGCGGGGTGGATGCGGATAACGTTTTGTTTATCAGCGCAGGGCTCTAGCTATGGTGGCTAAATCAAGATATGCTCGAGTAGCGTCAACGAAGTCTCATTGTAGTAGGTTCGAACCTTGAACTAGTACTTTTTTTTTCTTAATGGCGTTTATTGTGGAAGTATTATGGACACATATCTATCTGTTCCAACGAGTGATTTTTTAATATTTATTTGGTCCTGAAAAGGGCCGTACTTATCCGATGGTACGTAGCCAGATTGGACGACGACATAATGATCTGTAGAACGAAAGCAAGGTATCTTGTATATTCAATGCAGCAAGTGTTCGAAATTTTGACCACCTTGGTTTAAAATAAAACTCAGACTCACTCAGACGACCCACATAACATAGATTTGTTATGTAGGTTGGCTTACGAATAATACATCAGACCGAAACTATAATTTGTTTCAACGGTGTCTGTGAGAAAAGCGCTTGCTATACACATACAGTAATAGTTAGTTAGTGTGGTTTTAAGGGGCGAAACTACGAGGTCATCTGCCCCAAACATACAGTAAATACAGATAATTATAACGTTATTTAGTTTTACGTCCCTTTTAACTACTCTGGCTTTTAGAGACGCCAGGGTGCAAGAATTTTGCTTCGAAGGGGATCATTAACGTGCCAGTAAATCTACTGATACGGACGGCTCCCTCGCATTTGCGCACCCTCAAATTCCAGCTGACTGCGCCATGATACGAACCTGCAACCTTGGGCACAGCAAGCGAGAACGTTACCGCTGAGCCACGCAGCAAGGCAGTAAATACAGAACGTGTCATATTATTATTATTATTATTATTATTATTATTATTATTATTATTATTATTCTCGGATAAATATTGAACTATTAAAATTCTAATAATCACGAATAAAGTCACCTCCGTTGCTTAGTGGTCAGCGTGATTGGCTGCCACCCCCGAGGTCCTGGGTTCGATTCCCGGCTCTGCCACGAAATTTGAAAAGTGGTATTAGAACTGGAACGGGGTCTACTCAGCGTACAAATATGGAATATGACCAGCTTTGGTCATACAAGCAGGTATACTGATGAAGAGAACAGAATCATGCAGGATTTTGTACCAGCGATCACAACAGTTTCCTTGCCAGTGAGTGTCGTGTGATATGGGCCTAAAGATATGCTAAGATTTTTTGTTAAAATTTAATAACAAAGATGATGTTCCGTAAATAAAATATAGCCTACTTTCTCCTAAATGCATGGGTATTGTTATAACTCTTTGTCCTTTTCAAGGAGTATAATTGAATGTTGGTTGTAGTAGCTTGTTGAAATACAACGTGCTATACGGATATTAAACATACTGTAAATATGAGGTGTCCTTTGCTAGTGCTACCTCTGTACAAAATTTCATTCAATTCGGTTTCACCGTGTTTGAATTGATATGTTGAATGGATTGGCACACATACATGGCCGCTCTCTGCAAACTATTGGGCTGATGATCTTGTAGATCAGTCAAAAGATGCTTCCCACAAAAAGATATGTTGTTGCAAAATTTGTTAGATATCAAATGATTAGGTTGGTCGTAATTTGATTTAAGCTCTTAACATTTGGGTGGCCGCCATTCCGTTTCCGTCAAGATGGCGGCGATATAAAACATGACACTGAGGTGCACTTTGCTAGTGCTACCTCTGTACCAAATTTCGTTCAATTAGGTTTTACCGTCTTTGAATTGATGGGGGAAATCGATTTGCATACACACATGGCCGCTATCTGCAAACTATTGGGCTGATGACCTTTCAGTTTGGTCAAAAGATGCTTCCCACAAAAAGATATGTTGTTGCAAAATTTAGTCGAGATCAGATGATTAGGTTGGTCGTAATTTGATTTAAGCTTTGAACATTTGGGTGGTCGCCATTACGTTTCTGTCAAGATGGCGGCAATATAAAACATGGCACTGAGGTTCCCTTTGCTAGTGCTACCTCTGTACCAAATTTCGTTCCATTCGGTTTCACCGTGTTTGAATTGATGGGGGGAATCGATTTGCATACATACATGGCCGCCATCTGCAAACTATTGGGCTGATGATCTTGTAATTTGGTCAAAATTTGGTTCCCACATAAAGGTATGATGTTGCAAAATTTGATAGAGATCAGTTGATTTAATTTAATTTAATTTAATTTAATTTGAGTTAAGCTTTTAACATTTGGGTGACCTCCATTACGTTTCCGTCCAGATAGCGACGGTATAAAACATGACACCGAGTTGCCTTTTGCTAGTGCTACCTCTGTACCAAATGACGTTCCATTCGGTTTCACCGTGTTTGAATTGATATGGGGAATCGATTTGCACATACACATGGCCGCTATCTGCAAACTATTGGGCTGATGACCTTTTAGTTTGTTTAAAAGATGCTTACTACATAATGGTATGTTGTTGCAAAATTTAGTAGTGATCAGATGATTATGTTGGTCATAATTTGATTTAAGCTTTTAACATTTGGGTGGCCGCCATTAAGTTTCTGTCAAGATGGTGGCGATATAAAACATGACACTGAGGTGCCCTTTGCTATTGCTACCTCTGTTCCAAATTTCGTTCAATTCGTTTGCACCATGTTTGAATTGATAGGGGGAATCCATTTGCACACATACTGTGCCCTTTCAGCAAGAAATATGCAAATCACAGTATGCCAGCAATGCTCAAATCGGGATTTTCGGGGTTTTGGTACGTTCTCCCACTCTGTGACTTACACATTTTGGATTAATTAGAGGATACACTTCCAAAAATAACAACAAAATCAACTCCTATTTTAAAACATTTAATTAACCAAAATTATGGCGCTACAAACAAATAAAACAAATAAACTATTTACCAAATCCTTCTAAACTTGTTCAAAGTGAACAAATAAAATATAAAAATTAAACAAACTTTGTATTAAAATAAATGGTTGCTTTCCAACCAGCAACTCATAATTATTTTCACTTCCATAAAGTATCTATCTTAAAGTCCAATGTCATCACGAGCTCTAATGGCTCGATACTTTCCAAAGAATGACGGTGTCCTTCTTCCACACACCTCAATAATTATTTTATGAGTTTTCTTCTCATCAAAGAAATATATAATCATATTTAAAGTACATATTACTTCTCTACTTAAATGTTTGGGCATTCCACAATGTTCTCAACATTACCATCTCTCTCAAGTTTCACAAATCCACTACAGTGATCGGGAAAAATACTTGTGTACTCCAGAGTTACAAAAGATTACTTGACAAAGTCAAAAACTATGATTACTCCCGGAATCTAGTTATCTTCATTGAACTCATGGAATCCTACATCCATACAACATTACATTAGGGATTTTTATTTATTTATTTGACTTATAAGACCATTATCACATAAGAAAGCTACGATCTGAACTGGCAAGCGGTACTTTCATCTACATGGACCTCGGTTCAAACCCCGGGTCTTTAACAACCTTTAAACACTCACGGTGTGTTACTACTTCTTTCAAACGTTCCCTTCCGACCTAACACAACTTACAATGACAAGGGTTAGACCGTAATCACTTGGGCGAGATTTATGGCTGAGCGGGGAACCTCCTGCCTAGCCCGTGCGTGGCAGCTATACTCAATGCTTTTAAAACAGATCTTTATTTCTTCAGTTCTCTGGTGAGATCTGGCGTTTTTTACTTCTCTCATTCACTTTCAACAACATTATTAGGTTCATAAACCACTTTCGTAACCTTGGCATTTATTAATTATGAAGGGTCATCATTGATTGGTAAGAGTAATTCACATACAACGACGAATACTTAGGGGCTTCAACAACTAGACGAGTCAGGTTCGACTCTCTGAACATGCCTCGGGAACCATTCCCATACTAGAGGACTTATATAAATGCGACTTAGGGTCGGCCGTGGCCTATATTACCTGCGCTCATAATACCATACATTTGCTCCCTATTACAATACAACATAACACACATAGCCTCGTGATCTACGTCACTATTGGAGGACTTTATCATAGCTCAATTACCGCAATCAACTACCCCTCATAAGTAATTTGCCAAGTACATTTTGATTCCACGCATTCCTAGCGTGACAATTTACTTAAATGCGCTACATTGCGCTATACATTATTTTAAGGCCTAGCGTCTTCCAAAGAACTGATAAATTCCGCATTAACAATTGATCAAATCTCAATTTTTATATTAATCCTTTCCCTTGACAATAATCGCTATATTTTAAGAACATGCATTAACACCATGTCTTATACTTTTATTAAGGCTCTAACGCTCTTACTTTCATATCATTCAATTAATCTTTATTTATATTTCTTTTCATTATTATTATTATTATTTATATATTCATATCATGTCTTCATTCCTTCAAAAGCTCAAAAGCTATTTCTTTCATATAATTCAAATTTATCTTTATTTATATACCTTTCATTATGATTATTATTATTACGCTTGCTTTTACAGTATTTGTCAAATACACTGACATTTTATTTCATACATTTCCTCTACAGGATTTCACATAATTATTTATAATTTCTCAAATTTTATTTGTTCAGACCGCGCTCTTATTCTGTTATTTGTTATTTAGAAACATCCCTCTATCTCAAACTCCGGTGGATTGTACACAAACACTTTCCCAACACAAAACATATTGAAAATCTTTACTCACCTGTTATAGGTCGGTCCCTGACCTTCCTTTTCTTGCGATGTTTCATTTTTGCCCACTATTTTGAAATTAGTCCATCTTGTACAAATTCATTTCATGTACAGACATACCTTGACACACATTTAACTCGTATACATTTAACACTGATAACATTTTAACATACACTGGTGTATTCGTTTAGAATACACGATAAAATCACTGAAAATATTTCCTTTTAACACAAATTTTATATATTTACACTTCACAGATTCTAATCACTGAGGCTGCTCTTAAGCCTTTTACACGTGATTTCTTGACCTCCCGTCTCCAAGAGTGAAATTTAGGAAATGTTGGCTTCCTATCCTGTCAGAATGTAAAAGTCTCGAACCATCTACTTCCTCCCTGGAATAGTTCTCCTTCAAATCCCGTTTCCTGACGTTCTGCTATTATCTCTGACTCGAACGGCTCCCTTTTAGACCCTATTGGTTGGTCTAGCGAAAGTCTATTCCGTTCACGGTCCCCCAGATAATCTATCGGTGACCTATTGATTTCTAGCAACTAATACTCCTCGTAACTTAGTGCTTTTTAATAGTTCGTCTACTTTCTTGAAGCAATGTCTATAATTTCCTTCTCCTTTCCGCTTATTCGGTTCTCGAATTCCTCTCTTTCCGGAATACCTTGCGAACCTTATTCTGTCCGTCCCTACTCGGGTTCTTTAAAGTTGATAGAATGTTTATCTCGCTGTTACGTTACTTCAATACGTTATGATACTTTTGGTCGTTTTAATTTAAGACCTATCGCCCTGAGCTCTAAGTTCGCAGCCTGCTTTGACTGTAATTTCTGAACTTTTCACTGTAAACTTTATACTGTCGGAACTAAATCCTGTAACTAGGATTTTCCTAATTCTCCACACGGCGATACTGTAATAATACTTCTTGGCTATTCCTTTCGGATGCTCGTTAGTTATCCATACCGCGACGCTCTTGGCTATCGGATAATGTCTATCTCGCTGAGATACAGCGTTTCCCCTCAAGGAAAGCTTGTAAAATCTTCGGTGTGATGTAGCACTATGACGCCCCCTGGGCTATCGGAAACTGCACGATGTGATGTTGCATCTCCCCTCAAGGAGTACTGGTAAACTGCCTGACGTGATGTAGCATCTCCCCTCAAGGAGTCTGTCGTAAACTGCATGATTAGCTTGGTGCTGCCAGGAGTTTTATACTCTTTAGTCAAAAAAAGATAAAATCTTAGTCCTTTTCGTGACCAACTTTTGAAATAATTGTCGCACCATTATAAAAATGATATCTCCAGAAAGCTCGTTTTCTAAACGTAAAATGATCTCACTTCGCATGAAAATCGATCGTGCATTTCTGAGATATTAAATAATTTTTAGTCTTCAGCTGTGTGGGTGTTGCTGTTGATTTTTATTTCCCCACTCTTCGGGCTTCGGTAATTCCCCTATGACGTATGCCTAAGTTTGCACATCTTTCCTGGACAATTATTAAAAGCTTTTTCTCCACACAAAAATCTCTCTTCTAAAATCATTCACAATGCTGTATTTATTAACTTACTTTTATTCTTCCAAATGGGTTAAATCTAATTATTCTTCTTCTGGCACAGTTGCGCTGTTGCCGTTTTAATGCAAGGTAAGGGCGATTTCCGAGACGTGCTTCTCTCTCATACAGCCGAAACTTTCCACTCAGTCTATTTATACCCGTGACTGGCTCGTTATCAATGAGTCAGGAATGATCTCATTTCCTGGCCACCTGAGTCTAACTTCTTACACAACGTTAGGCTAGCATCCTCGCCTGAAATCTTTCTATGTTCCATTAAAGACTGTATATTTCTTTCCTTCCTTTTACAAAAATACATGGATTCGACCCCTTTTGAGCCAATGGTACATGGGCTCATCTCACCCCTCCTTAGGTAAATAAATTTTCGAAAAATTTAGAGGAAATTTATTTCAATTCATAAAAATTTTATTTTTTCTTAATTGTCGAATCCATCATAACGTTTATCCGTACCTTCTGATCTTTATTCCTTTAAACTCCCACGTTATTTTTTTTCCTCCTTTTAAGTCATATCCGGTAATTGTGTAGGTTGGGTACGCTCTGTCCCTACCCTTTCTTTCTTTCTTATTTGTCTGGACTACAAGTTTCCAGAACCTGATTCTTCGTTACGGGTGTGGTTTATCCCTACCCGTTTCTTTATTTCATCATTCTCCTTTCTTAGATTGAAATTTTCTTCTTCAACGAAATCAATTATTTCTCTTATTTCCCAATACAATTTCTCCAATTCGCATTCGCACTCGAATGGTTGAGCTCTGTTTCCATTTTCTCCCTTACTATTGTTTCTGTCAAAAGTGGATTCATCATCTATAAATTGTTCCATTACCAGGGCTTGTTCATTGGCTTCATCGATGTTTTCGGGAGGGTAATACACTTTTAAATTCGCTGAGTTCATGGTCACTTCGTGATTCGTTTCACAGTGCCGAATTCTATAAGCATTATTTCTCAAATCTCTTATTATTTGATACGGTCCGTGGTACATTTTCTGGAACTTCTTGTACACACGGTTCCCTGGATCCGAAATGGCTGGTCATTTTACTAACACCATTTACCCTGCTTATAGTGGCCGATGATACCGCTTGTGCCTGTTTCTTCTTTGTCTTCTATCGGCTTGAGCTTTTAGATGCTCAAAGGCTCTTCTAATACGTACATCTCTTCCAGGCTGAGCGACTGCTGGCCTAGGAATTACCAGACTCCAAGGTCTCTCTGGTTGCTCATTCCGATGTAACGTTATTGGTATCTCTCCCGTAGATTCATGGATTGTATTGTTTATACAAAATTCGATAATATCCAGGATATCTATCCATTTCCAATTTTCTTCGGCACAGTATATTCTACAATACTTGGCCGTCTCCCTCATCACTCTTTCCACAGGATTTGCCTCAGGATGGCGAATACTTGACAAAATCTGACGTATTCCAAGTCTTTCTAATTCCTGTCTGAACTCTACACTTGTAAAACAACTACCGTGATCCGACAACAAATTCTCGGGTTTTCCCAGAATCGGTATCACTTTTTCTTTGAGTCGTTTTAACACTTGTTTGGTACTAGTCTTCTGTATGGGAGCAAGGACAACCATTTTTGTGAAGACATCCATAGCCACCATTATGTGTCGATTTCCTCGCCTAGCCTTTGGCAAAGCTCCGAAATTATCGATAGAAATGATTTGACCTGGCCTCTCGGGCAACAATGGTATAGGCTTTTGTCTCATCAAAAATGCATTTGGTTTAATCCTTTGACATGGATCACATGTCTTTAGCGTATCCCTTACAGTCTCTCTGTCTCGGCCATACAAATGCTTCTTTCAGCATCGAGACTGTTTTGTCGACTCCCATATGTACAAACGATCTATGGGCTAACCATACCATTTTTCTCTGCAAAGTCGCAGGTACAACGATCCTTAATCGTGTATGGTCAGAGTCCACAAACTTATATAACAATCCATTATAGAATGTGTAATCTTGAGCTATCTTATTAGCTTCCGTGTACGCTGGTGTTCCCCTTATCAAGCTTCCTTCAAGGAACGATATGAGCATGTTCATCCATGGATCCTCACGTTGTCGTTGACCAATGCTTCTTAACTCATTTAGAGTACGCTGATCCCTGTCTTCCAAATCAATAGCCATTACTTCCTCTTCTGTGGACTCTGGCTGTCTACTTAAATAATCTGGAACTACATTTTCTTTTCCTGGGCAGTACTCTATATGTACGTCAAACTGTTGAATGTATAAAGCCCAACGCATCAACCTTTGACTGGATAGATCAGTCTTCATCAAAAAGGTTAAGGCTTTATGATCCGTCCTTAATGTGACTTGAAACCCATATACGATCTTTCGCCAATATTGCAACGCGTGCAATATCGCTAACAGCTCGATTTCGCTGATTGTATAATTTTTCTCGTGTGGTTTCAGCCTCCGACTTGTGAAAGCTAGATAATTTTTCTTATCAGGATTATCCGGGTTTTCCTGATATAGCATTGCCCCTATTTCAATCTGGGATGCATCTGTCTGTATAATAAACCTCTGATTAAAATCAGGATATCCTAGCTTCACATAGTTTAAGAGCATTTCCTTGGCCCCTATAAATGCTTTTTCTGTTTCCTCCGTCCATTTCCACTTGCCCCCTTCTTCAGAAGGTCCTGTAGTGGTGCAACAGTTTTTGTGTATGATGGACAATGTCCTGAGAAAAATCCAATCAATCCCAAAAACTGGCGAACGTGTTTCACCTTCAAAGGCCTTGGAAAATCTCTTATCGATTCTAATTTGCATGGATTTGGTTTAACACCATCCTTATCAATCACATGCCCCAAAAATGTTACTTGTCTCTGACAAAAATTTGATTTCTTCAAATTAATCTTGAAATTAGCCTTTCTTAAGTCTTCCAATAATTTCTTTAACTTTTCCAAATGTTCCTCAATGTTTTCCGAGGTAAGCAAAATGTCATCCACATAACGGATAGTACAATCTTTCACTTCCTCTGGCAGGTTTCGTTCAAGCGCTCTTATCAAGGCAGATCCCGCGGTCTTCAATCCAAACGGACATCTCCTGAAGCAGTATGCTTGTTGGTCGAACTGAAATCCAGTTAAAAGACTGGTTTTCTCTTCCAGTTCGAGATGATGATACGAAGAAGTCATGTCAATATTTGTGAAAATCTTCTTGCCTCTGAATTTCCTCAGTATTTCTTTTATGGGTGGTGCCGAATCATTTTCTGGCATGATTTTTGCATTTAAATTCCTGGCATCTAAACACACCCTTACTGAGCCATCCGGTTTACTCACAATTACTAATGGACTAACATATGGTGTCGCCATATTTTCTATAACACCTGAATTCATCATCTCCTGCAGTGTTTTCTTCGTTGGTGGGTAATGTTTTTCCGCAACCGGGTATGGTTTTTGTCTGAACGGTGCCCAATCATTGACTTGGAACGCGTATTTCAAATTTTCAATCTTCCCTGGCTTGGAATCAAATACGTCCCTAAAACTTAATAGTAATTCCTTTAATTGTTCCTTATTTTCGAGGTTAACTTTAGCTTCCTCTATTTTTCCTGACAGGTTGGTTTCGAACTCAGTTTCCGAACTATCTTCAAGTTATATATTTAGGACTTCAAATATCTTTTCTATGTCCTTACAACCTTCTTCCGTTACTTCTTCCACATGCCATACCTGCTCTCCTATTTTTGCATCCTGTTACTGTAAATTTATATTTTGTTCATCCACATCCTCTCTTTGAATCCTAATGCAGTTTTGCACTAGGCCTATGATGACCTTGTTCTCACGGATAAAATCAATACCTAATATGACATTATATGGCAATAGATTTACCAGCAAAAAGCATTGCGAAATTTCAGCGTTACCGATGATCAGATCAATGTATACCTGAAATTTACATGTTATAGATTTTTCAGGAATAATCCCCTTAATCTTTACACTTGATGTGGGAATTTTCAATACGCGGCCTCTTGTTTCCAATTCATTTAGAAGGGTTTGCGTAATTAAACTTATAGTTGATCCAGTATCAATTAATGCCCTGACCAGTAATCCTTCTATCCTTAGCATAATGATAGGTAGTTCTCTTTTAACAGGCGGAATTCCTTCCACATCCTCGTTAATCAGCTCATCTGGTCTTGCTATCCAATTTACAATTTCTACCTCCTCCCAGCTCCTGGTATGTTTCCACTTTTGATTATATAATTTGAAGTTTTTTTTATCCTGAGGGCTTCATTCTTCAAGTGAGCTTGTAGCTCCAAGCTTTGAGCTCCGTCTAGTCGGTCGGGTGATTTCCGGTTCTTTATTGCCTCACTCCAACGGACTTTTTGCCTTTCTGGTTCGTCTGGTCGTTCATTCATGTATCGAAGACTTTCCTGATAACTTTCTTCTATTTCGGCCCGATATTCATCGTCCCTATCCTCTGGCCTTACGTTCCTTCTGGGATAATTTTCCCATCTCTTTCGGTTATCTTGCCCCTGATTGTTATTGTTATAGGGTCGGTTCTCTTGTTGCCTATAACCTGTATTTCTAGGATTTCTTCCTCGATATCCTCCTCTATAGTATGGTTGTATTCCCCTAGGCTCTTGGTGTCCATACTCTCGACCTAGTCCCTGAGTATCAGTACTAGTGGCCTGATTTCGGGTCGATGGTTTCTATTTTCTTGACTGCTGGCCATATGTACCTGTTCAGTCTGTCTTGGATGCCTGGGAGTAACGTGTGAAGTCGTCATATCTAATTGACGTAATACGCTCTCCACTTTCACAGCGCTTCTGGCTTTAGATGAGATTAACAACCTCTGGATCTCATATGGAAGTTGTCTTGCAATGGCGGCACACAGATCGTTCTCAGCAGGAGCAATGTCAAGTTCCCGGAATTTACACAGCTGAGCGGTGAAAAATTCTGAGTACTTAGTTGGGGCATTTGTGCTATACTTCCTAGAGTACAGATCTAGCCTCAAATTCTCTTGGACATCTGCTGCCCAATATCGTTTCAGAAACGCTTCTCTAAAGCCTTCCACCGTATCGAAGGTGTACCTGAAGCTTCTGAACCAGGTGAGACAATCACCTGCAAAACAGCTTCTCAATTGCTCTCAGTCTCCGATCCTGAGGAACTTTCATTTCGTTCAAGTACTCTGCGACTTCCTTTAACCAGTATTTAGGAGTAATAGACATATTATTACCCGTAAACTTCACCGGTCTGTCCTCATTTGACTTGATGATATTTATTATCTGGCCATTTGCCTGATTCATGTACCGGGTTGACATCGCCATCGGATATCCTGGGTTCTTATAAGGGCTCTCCCCTCTTAAGTCCCTATCTGTATCTGTGCCTTGTTCACGGGGATCTACCCATCCTGTCTTTGGAACTCATCCTGACTCTCAAATTCTAACTTCCTTTCCCTTCGGGCACTTTCTTCATTAGCCATGAGTTGAATTTCCATTTGACTGTTCTTATGTTCAGTCCTCTCCAACCGGGATCCTAATTCATTTTGAAATCTTTCCTGATTTTTCTTACTGGTTTCCAGTTCTCGTTTGAGTTGGAGTTTCTCGTCCCTGAAGCTATCCCTGATTTCATTTAAGTGTTCTTCTACCTCTTTCTTGATGACCATGACCTGTTCTGTTATAATTTCTGGCTTAACGTCACCTTTGGTATCTAGGTCTTCTCGTATCTTCTTTATTTTCTTCTCCATTTCTTTTTGTCCTTTAATCATATCTACTTTAATTCCTTCAAGCTTTTCCTCAGTTTTCCCTTGACTCTTATATAATCTCGTTAATTCATTTTGGACCTGGTTTACTTCAGTATGGGTTTTCCCTACTTGTACTTTTAATGTTCCCATGGTTTCCTTAACATCATTTATACCCTGACTTATTTCATCTATCTTATGGGTACTTTCCTTATTTTCTTCATTTCGTTGTTTTCTTTCTCTCTGGAGATGCTCTTCGTATATACCAAATTTTTGATTTATTTCCTCCCCGTGCCTCTTTAAGTTCTCATCTACCTGCCCGGTAAAATGATTAATCTGCTCTTTCATACCCTGTACATCTTTGTGATTCTGACTTTCCATATCATCCACTTTGGCCTGAATTTTATCAACCTTTCCCTCGAGGTTTCCTACTTTTTCCTCAACCCTTTCAAATCGGGTTCCTAGCTTATTCACACTTTCTTTTATCTCATCCCGGGATGTTTCACAAAGATTCATGTTAGATTTTATCTGATCTTCTAATTTTTTCTGCACATCTTGGATCTGGGTTACAAGTTCATTTTTACAATCATCACCCTTTTCTTCCATCTTAATTAATTTAATTTCCATGGAACTCAACTTTCCATTCAAAATTCCAAAAAAAATTTGACACTCAGTTTGGGATTTTACCGTACTATCCTCTAAGGTCTTTATTTGGCCTTGCAATTCTGACTTAAGTACATTATTTTCCTCTTTAATTTCACTTGTGATTTTCCCTTTGAACTCAGTTAACTTCTTCCCAAACTCAGTGTCAAACCCTTGAAATTTGTTATTCATTGTTTCTTCTAAAACCTTGGATTGTGCTGAAAAATGGTTCGAATTTTCTGTTTTTATACTATTGAATTTGCTTTCTATCTCAGCCTTCAGTACCTCGTTATTTGCTTTACTGTCGGCTTTTATAGACTCTAACGTCTCATCTTTTACAACTTTCAGCTGTTCTGCAATGTTATCCCCATTTTCTGTTTTAATCTTTTCTATCTCAGTCTTCAGTTCATTGTTCATTGTTATACAGTCGGCCTCGATAGATCCTAACTTTTTATTTATGGATTCGAACTCTTCTTTATTTGTACTCTGTTGGCGGTCCAATTTATTCTCTATCTTAACACTGTCAGTTTTTATAGCTTCTAATTTATTGTCTATAGCCGCTAACCTTTCCTTGCTATCGGCTTTTATAGCCTCCAACTTTTCATTACTATCGGCTTTTATAGCCTCCAAAAGCCCCTGCAATTCCTCACTCAATACCATCTTATTAGAATACAGTGGGCTACTCATGCCACATCGCTGGTACATGCTTGAGAGATGGTAACCTGAACCATTGTGTCCCAATTTCTTCAAAAATTTACTTTGGTACGGGTATTTACTACAACGTACCCTTTTGATATCTTTATTCAATCTCATAATCTTTATGGAAGTATTTAAAATTCAAAATTTCGAAAAACCATTTTTTTTTTCAAAAAATGAAAATTTTGATTTTTCGAGAAAACTCGGGTTTTCCCTAGGAAAACTCATCCCTGCGTACTGGGCGCCAAAAAGAAGGGGTTTGCTAGGGGGTTGTTAATATATATTCAGGGCTGCTCGGTGTGAGTTTCTAGGGACCCATGCGGTCAGTTAACTTTATATGTTGCAGCTATTCCTATCATCATTTTTACTTTTACATGAAATGACCGTCTTAAGTGTTCCACTAGTTATTAATCCCAGCACAGTACTTCTATACCCCCCTGTGCCCTTTCAGCAAGAAATATGCAAATCACAGTATGCCAGCAATGCTCAAATCGGGATTTTTGGGGTTTTGGTACGTTCTCCCACTCTGTGACTTACACATTTTGGATTAATTAGAGGATACACTTCCAAAAATAACAACAAAATCAACTCCTATTTTAAAACATTTAATTAACCAAAATTATGGCGCTACAAACAAATAAAACAACTAAACTATTTACCAAATCCTTCTAAACTTGTTCAAAGTGAACAAATAAAATATAAAAATTAAACAAACTTTATATTAAAATAAATGGTTGCTTTCCAACCAGCAACTCATAATTATTTTCACTTCCATAAAGTATCTATCTTAAAGTCCAATGTCATCACGAGCTCTAATGGCTCGATACTTTCCAAAGAATGACGGTGTCCTTCTTCCACACACCTCAATAATTATTTTATGAGTTTTCTTCTCATCAAAGAAACATATAATCATATTTAAAGTACATATTACTTCTCTACTTAAATGTTTGGGCATTCCACAATGTTCTCAACATTACCATCTCTCTCAAGTTTCACAAATCCACTACAGTGATCGGGAAAAATACTTGTGTACTCCAGAGTTACAAAAGATTACTTGACAAAGTCAAAAACTATGATTACTCCCGGAATCTAGTTATCTTCATTGAACTCATGGAATCCTACATCCATACAACATTACATTAGGGATTTTTATTTATTTATTTGACTTATAAGACCATTTTCACATAAGAAAGCTACGACCTGAACTGGCAAGCGGTACTTTCATCTACATGGACCTCGGTTCAAACCCCGGGTCTTTAACAACCTTTAAACACTCACGGTGTGTTACTACTTCTTTCAAACGTTCCTTTCCGACCTAACACAACTTACAATGACAAGGGTTAGACCGTAATCACTTGGGCGAGATTTATGGCTGAGAGGGGAACCTCCTGCCTAGCCCGCGCGTGGCAGCTATACTCAATGCTTTTAAAACAGATCTTTCTTTCTTCAGTTCTCTGGTGAGACCTGGCGCTTTTTACTTCTCTCATTCACTTTCAACAACATTATTAGGTTCATAAACCACTTTCGTAACCTTGGCATTTATTAATTATGAAGGGTCATCATTGATTGGTAAGAGTAATTCACATACAACGATGGATACTTAGGGGCTTCAACAACTAGACGAGTCAGGTTCGACTCTCTGAACATGCCTCGGGAACCATTCCCATACTAGAGGACTTATATAAATGCGACTTAGGGTCGGCCGTGGCCTATATTACCTGCGCTCATAATACCATACATTTGCTCCCTATTACAATACAACATAACACACATAGCCTCGTGATCTACGTCACTATTGGAGGACTTTATCATAGCTCAATTACCGCAATCAACTACCCCTCATAAGTAATTTACCAAGTACATTTTGATTCTACGCATTCCTAGCGTGACAATTTACTTAAATGCGCTACATTGTGCTATACATTATTTTAAGGCCTAGTGTCTTCCAAAGAACTGATAAATTCTGCATTAACAATTGATCCATATCTCAATTTTTATATTAATCCTTTCCCTTGACAATAATCGCTATATTTTAAGAACATGCATTAACACCATGTCTTATACTTTTATTAAGGCTCAAACGCTCTTACTTTCATATCATTCAATTTAATCTTTATTTATATTTCTTTTCATTATTATTATTATTATTTATATATTCATATCATGTCTTCATTCCTAAAAAAAGCTCAAAAGCTATTTCTTTCATATAATTCAAATTTATCTTTATTTATATACCTTTCATTACGATTATTATTATTACGCTTGCTTTTACAGTATTTGTCAAATACACTGACATTTTATTTCATACATTTACTCTACAGGATTTCACATAATTATTTATAATTTCTCAAATTTTATTTGTTCAGACCGCGCTCTTATTCTGTTATTTGTTATTTAGAAACATCCCTCTATCTCAAACTCCGGTGGATTGTACACAAACATTTTCCCAACACAAAACATAATGAAAATCTTTACTCACATGTTATAGGTCGGTCCCTGACTTTCCTTTTCTTGCGATGTTTCATTTTTGCCCACTATTTTGAAATTACACCATCTTGTACAAATTCATTTCATGTACAGACATATCTTGACACACATTTAACTCTTATACATTTAACACTGATAACATTTTAACATACACTGGTGTATTCGTTTAGAATACACGATAAAAACACTGAAAATATTTCCTTTTAACACAAATTTTATATATTTGGAGAGCTGCATCAAACCAGTCAAAAGACTGAAGACTCAAACAACAACACTTCACAGATTCTAATCACTGAGGCTGCTCTTAAGCCTTTCACACGTGATTTCTTGACCTCCCGTCTCCAAGGGTGAAATTTAGTAAATTTTGGCTTCCTATCCTGTCAGAATGTGAAAGCCTCGAACCATCTACTTCCTCCCTGGAATAATTCTCCTTCAAATCCCGTTTCCTGACGATCTGCTATTATCTCTGACTCGAACGGCTCCCTTTTAGACCCTATTGGTTGGTCTAGCGAAAGTCTATCCCCGTTCACGGTCCCCCAGATAATCTATCGGTGACCTATTGATTTCTAGCAACTAATACTCCTCGTAACTTAGTGCTTTTTAATAGTTCGTCTACTTTCTTGAAGCAATGTCTATAATTTCCTTCTCCTTTCCGCTTATTCGGTTCTCGAATTCCTCTCTTTCCGGAATACCTTGCGAACCTTATTCTGTCCGTCCCTACTCGGATTCTTTAAAGTTGATAGAATGTTTATCTCGCTTTTAAGTTACTTCAATACGTTATGATACTTTTGGTCGTTTTAATTTAAGACCTATCGCCCTGAGCTCTAAGTTCGCAGCCTGCTTTGACTGTAATTTCTGAACGTTTCACTGTAAACTTTATACTGTCGGAACTAAATCCTGTAACTAGGATTTTCCTAATTCTCCAAACGGCGATACTGTAATAATACTTCTTGGCTATTCCTTTCGGATGCTCGTTGGTTATCCATACCGCGACGCTCTTGGCTATCGGATAATGTCTATCTCGCTGAGATACAGCGTTTCCCCTCAAGGAAAGCTTGTAAAATCTTCGGTGTGATGTTGCACTATGACGCCCCTGGGCTATCGGAAACTGCACGATGTGATGTAGCATCTCCCCTCAAGGAGTACTGGTAAACTGCCTGACGTGATGTAGCATCTCCTCTCAAGGAGTCTGTCGAAAACTGCATGATTAGCTTGGTACTGCCAGGAGTTTTATACTCTTTAGTCAAAAAAAGATAAAATCCTAGTCCTTTTCGTGACCAACTTTTGAAATAATTGTCGCACCGTTATAAAAATAATATCTCCAGAAAGCTCGTTTTCTAAACGTAAAATGATCTCACTGCGCATGAAAATCGATCGTGCATTTCTGAGATATTAAATAATTTTTAGTCTTCAGCTGTGTGGGTGTTGCTGTTGATTTTTATTTCCCCACTCTTCGGGCTTCGGTAATTCCCCTATGACGTATGGCTAAGTTTGCACTTCTTTCCTGGACAATTATTAAAAGCTTTTTCTCCACACAAAAATCTCTCTTCTAAAATCATTCACAATGCTGTATTTATTAACTTACTTTTATTCTTCCAAATGGGTTAAATCTAATTATTCTTCTTCTGGCACAGTTGCGCTGTTGCCGTTTTAATGCAAGGTAAGGGCGATTTCCGAGACGTGCTTCTCTCTCATACAGCCGAAACTTTCCACTCAGTCTATTTATACTCGTGACTGGCTCGTTATCACTGAGTCAGGAATGATCTCATTTCCTGGCCACCTTGGTCTAACTTCTTACACAACGTTAGGCTAGCATCCTCGCCTGAAATCTTTCTATGTTCCATTAAAGACTGTATATTTCTTTCCTTCCATTTACAAAAATACATGGATTCGACCCCTTTTGAGCCAATGGTACATGGGTTCAATACATGGCCGCCATCTGCAAACTATTAGGCTGATGACCTTTTAGTTCAGTCAAAAGACGGTCGCCGTATAAATATATGGTATTGCAAACTTTGGTAGAGATCGGATAATTAGGTTAGTCGTAATTATTTTAATTTAAGCTTTGAACATTCGGGTGGCCGCCATTACGTTTCCGGCAAGATGGCGGCGATATAAAACATGACACTGAGGTGCCCTTTGCTAATGCTACCTCTGTACCGAATTTCGCTCAATTCTATTTCACCGTGTTCGAATTGATAGGGGGAGGGCGGGGGGAGGGCAGACATTCAGAGTACACACACTCACACACAGACACGCACAGACAGACACAATATGTTTTGGCCCTGTGTAGATCTCATAAGTCTACATTCATTTTTTTGCAAAAATCGAAAGTAGGCTAATAATACCAAGAGAAATTCTAATGAATACGAATATTTTGATAAAAGCACTGGCGATCAGAATATCCTTCGATATGTTGTTGTTTTGTTTCATTTTAGGGGCTAGAACATCGCGGTCTTTTAGCCCCGTGTACTTGGGTGTGTGTGTAGAATTTGTCTGATAACCTGAGTTATTGCGGTCTTGTAATGATGTGAGTATTTGCAATTAAGGATTGGGAAGGAAGCGGCCATGGCATTAAGACAGAAACCGTCCCGGACTTTGGCCGGGGTAGAAGTGGGAAACCACAGAAACCACTTCCAGGGTGGCTGAGGTGGGAATCGAACCCACCTCTTCTCATATTTTCTTCACGAGGCTACGTGTACCCAATTTCAGCCCTCAGACAAGTATTAAATTTCTTGGCAGAGCTGGGAATCGAACCGGGACCTCCGGAGCGACACTTAGATATGTTATGTTAATATCAATGCCAGTTTTTTAATTTTCTGCCATTACAGGTCACGTGGCATAACGCACCAAGTCGATCGCTTTCCCTTTATAAATCAGCAAAATTCAACGTTCTCTGCACAAAAATACATCGTAAGGGAATAAATGTGGCAATGTAGTTACATCCCCACTAAGATGGAGCGTGGGCTTTCGTTCAAAAAGTATGCCTACCACTGGATTCGAAGCACCGTTCTACCCGTTCGCACTCACCGCGTACGGTCAGGCTTTAACACTCAGCCACCAATACATAGTAGATACCACGCGCTGGAAGTGCAGTATTTACTGTGGCCGTCCCACCTCAGACGTATAGGCCTAAGTCCATGTCAAAGTCTTAAATCTTGGTTTATGGTATTGATTTCACTTTCTACTATTACAAATCACGTGGGGTAAGCTATTAATTCGATCGTATTACGTGTGTGTGTGTTATTTCACGGAGCAATAAGTCATATGTTAGTAGAATGGGCCATAGTATTTGGCGCGGAAAAGTTTACGGTTGGGTTTTCTTTGCTAGCCTCATAACCCAATTACATTGCTGTCACACAGTCAGAGCGCAGAGCAATATCGACCATCGGGAGAAATGCAATGTGAGTTGGGTTTCATAAAACTAAATAATAAGGGGCTGGTGGACCACACTGTATATAGATATTTCTTAATGTTTCCGCATGCACTGAAATCGTACTTTCTCGAACTACAGTACCGGGTTGATAACATTTTCAACTCTTGTGCTGTAAGCATGGCCCTTTATGAGAAGCGTCCAGCGTCAGTTCTATTTGTCTGTGAAAACCTGTCTAGTGGTTTAAAATATGCAAATTTCCTGTTAGTTTCTTGCCGTAGCAGGTTAAAGCTCAAACGCGGGTGCTATGGAATAAAAACAGAATTCCTAGTTGCTGCATCATTAATTATAAGAGTAGTATTCAGAGGTACGCATATACCTTAAGTTTATTGACCCAGCGAGTCGCAATTTCAGCGCCTAAATGCCCTGCTAATAGTTCATAAATTAGTCCATGCGAAATTAATTGCCCAACATTTCTCTTCTTTTAATGGTGCATGATTTACAGAGCAGGAGCACAAAAACCTTCTCTTCTCTCATTACATGCTTCAGTTATCTGCGCAACACAAGCCCGCGCTGCATAGAGGAAGACTTAATCATCCATTTGTCGGCTTCTTTATACCTCACACATACAGCATCTCACCAGTACCTTCGAGTACCACAACACATAACAGCATCTAACTGCAGTCGTACTGTAAGATGGAGATGACTGGGCATATTTTATGTTAAACCGTTACTCACTTTCTTCCTCTTAAGTGTATGACAGAAACCAGTATGTGCGTCATTCTTTCTTTCTTTCTTTCTTTCTTTCTTTCTTTTCTTTCTTTCCTTCTTTTTGAATGTCCATCTTTATGAGAATTCAGTATACGGAGGTTCCTGAGATATGACCTACTTGGCACTAAATAAATAAATCAATAAATACGAAGGTGGATCAAAAAGTTAGTTGCACTAACGTGCTGCAGCAGCGCGCTGTGTGTCGCAAACGTGGGCACAGCGGAGAAAGGGACACTGCCCATACATCTGTTAGGCATGTCGCTGTGGTGTCTCGTCTTGTATGGTGTGAATAGAGGCCAAATGCAATGGCGTGTCGACTGGACGCTCACTCCAAATATGAACTGCGTGCAACAATCCGATTCCTATGGGACAAAAGGAAGAATTGCACGATTAAAGAAAAGTGCCGGGGGAAATTGAGCGCCGGTGTGATTTTGTTGCACGATAACGCAACACCCCACAAGGCCCGCCAAACGAACGAACTGCTGCAGCGTCTCAAGTGGGAGGTCTGGCAAATCCACCCTACAGTCCCGACCTAGCGCCATGTGACTTTCATCTGTTCGGTAAGCTCCAAACGGAGCTTGGTGGTCGACGTTTCCAGACCGATGAGGTGAAGGCCGCTGTCTCCGTATGGTCGCAGGACGCTGGAGGAACTTCCTATGCATCTGGCATGGACAAGTTGGTTGTCCGTTCGCAGAAATATTTGGAGTCTCCTGGAAACTATGTGGAAAAGTGGCGTTACATTGTATGTCGTTATAGGCGTGTTTCTGTTCTATAGGTGGTGTAATAAATGGCCATAACTGAGAAGTGCAACTTATTTTTTGATCTGACCCCGTAAATAAATAAATAAATAAATAAATAAATAAACTGAGGAAAACTGAGAGAACTTTCTTAAAACCCAAAAGTATGCTTCCAAAACAATTTGAAAGAAATACAAGGATATGACAACAACAGACTCCATAAAATCCAGCAAGATTTCACCCAACATAATACTAGAAACTTCTACAAGGTTTTTAGAGAAAACTTAAAGGGATATCTGGCGTCCAGCCTGTGCTTAAAAAAAACGATAGCAAGTTGGAAACTAACGCGAAAGAAAACTGTAAACTTTTAGCCCAATACTTCAACTTCCTTCTTAACTGCGAACCACCCCAAGAAAAACTTGCCTTCACTCCTCCGGTTTCCACACACGAAGAAGAAGATATTCAGCAGATCATTGAAAAGCTCAAAAATAACAAAGCACCAGGAGAAGGTGGGATCATTGCAGAATTCTGGAAACTGAACGATCCTACACTTACGCAGAGACTTCATCACGTCATTTCAGATATATGGATGATATAGCGAATACCAGAAGATTGGAAATATGATCTAATTCAACCCTTACACAAAAAGGGTGATAAAACAGCCATCAGTAATTACAGAGGAATCTCCCTGTTCTCGATTGTTTATAAAATCCTCTCCAAGGCACTTTTTAACAGGCTAGAACGCCAGGCGAATCCACTAATTAGTGAATACCAAGCCGGATTCAGAAAAAGGTGATCATGTGCTGAACAGGTGTGGAGCTTAAAAACGATATTACAAATGAAAAAAATGTTGAAATACCGTAATATTACATTCGTCGACTTCAGAAAGGCGTATGATTCTGGAAACCGTGAAACCCTTTCTATGATCATGGAAGAATTCGGGATAGACAGAAAGACCCGAAAAATCATTGAACAGACTCTTACAGTAACTATGTCCAAAGTGAAATTCTTGGTTGAAATATCGGAGCCCTTTGCCATCAAAATTGGAGTTCGACAGGTGGACGGATTGCCCCTAATGCTCTTTAATATTGTTCTAGAAAAGATAATTAGGGAATGGGAACCTCATGTGAACGGCATTCAAATTGGTAGCAAAAAAGAGAACAGTCTTTCAGTCAAGTGCCTCGCTTTTGCGGACAATATTGCCATTATCACTAACACCAGACATGAATCCATACACGCAGTGGAAAAATTACATGAAATTGTGCAAAGAACCGGACTACAAATTTCTTATGAAAAGAAACACTACCGGTATATGGAAATATGGCCAGAAAATAACTCACCTTTAATCTCTACAGTAAAATAACACAAGTCCCCCATTTTAAATACCTTGGAGAAATCAAACAGTCCTCGGGACTAAACCGGATCACCAATGAACAAAGAATCACCAAACTACAGAAGGCCTACAAGGTAACGTGGGCTCAACAACAAGAAGTGCATCTCGCTAGACTCAAAATAAGGCACTATAAAACAGTGATTCTTCCGGAAGAAACTTACGCAGCCGTAATAATGTAGATCGACGGTTATTCCAAAATTAAGGATAAAGAAAAGCTGGAGAGAAAAATTCTCTGAAAGATTTTCGGGGCAGTTAATAATAACGGTATTTGGATGAAGAGACCTCGACACAATAACGGACGTAATCAGAATACGCCGAACACAGTTTTACACACACATTTACAGGATGGAAAACTTCAGAACGGCGATGAAATTGCTCAACGTTATAACACAGAGTAAGTATGGCACGGAGTGGCTGACAGAGGTTCAGAGGGACTTACAACTAGTCAACGTAGAAAATCTCGAGGACCGCACCGAGTACCGGAATAAAATCAGAAATGTTAGGTTTGAGTATAGACCATCACGACAGCCTGGAAGAAAATGGACAGCTGAGTGGAAGAAGGAGTATTCTGAGAGGATCAAGATATTTTGGCAAGAGAAGCGGGAAAACGCCAGAAGATGAAATCATGTATTTAAGTTCAATCTCTCTCCTAAAGGGGAACAATCGATTAAATAAATAATAAATAAATACTGAGTGTTGTTTTCCATGTTTATTCACACTCCTTTTAGTTAAATACCGTAATTGTACCTTTGTCCAAGTCCAAGATCATCTACCTCGATCTTAGATCCTAATAATTCAAGTTACACACACACTACTTCAATCACTTCAGAAACACAAGTTATCAGATAAATTCAACCCACACCCAATTATACGGAGCTAGTGACCAAGATGTCCCAAGACCAAGTGAATTATTAACAACGAATTTGTTATAAAAGCGCAAAAAGTTAACATTCGAAATATGTGTCTTCAATGGAATATTAAACACATTCGGTTAAGATACCCCCAAATGTCTTCTGCAGATAAGAAGGACGAGGTTGGTTGGTTCCTTAGTTTAGGGGCTGCGATAACGTGGTCATGTAGCCCCGTGTACTTTGGGTGTGTGTAGAATCTGTCTGATAACCGGTGTTAATTTTGATGGCTGTATTAGTGTGTGTTACCGGTGATTCAGGTAGAAGGACTGCAGACGATTATTTTTTTCAAGTAGTTCCTACTTTTGCTACCAAATGCTATCGTTCACGACACCTAGCTGCGGACGTGGCTACTAAATACCATCTCTGTCAGTACCTGGCGGCGAACGTTGGAACTAATATAGCGTTATCAAACTAACCTACACATTTTAGCTTCCAAACGTGTAGTTAGTGGAAGGTTCTTTTACATGCCATAAATCTATGACATGGAACCGCCGCGCCCGGCTTTAAAGAAGGAAGAGGTCTCACATTAAAATGAAAATCAGTAATATTCCCTGAATAGAAATATTGTTAAATATCAGGGGTATGGTGTTCACTTTGAGTGCCATCTTAGTCTCTGGGTGTTGGATGAAAGGGGAATGATGAAGCAATGGAAATCCCCCCAGCGGAAGTACAGAAAAACATAATGACAATATAAAATGATACCCAGAAAAGTTATGTCTTGGCTAATCATTGTTTACTCTGCCAGGAGCTGCTACTAAGTGGATATTGAGCAACTCGACTCTCCCGATAGAGTTCCGTCATCTGACAGTGGTTTATGGGGACAAACTGCGTCTATTGCCCGTCAAAGAGTCTATAGGCTGAGACTGATCTTTCTGCATCAACTAACATGATTGGAAAATACTGCAGTCTACTGTGTTTATACAATTGAGCGAAAAGTTGAGAACATTCGTCGTCCTCCAAAGATATCCTAACTCCACTCAAGAACAGACTAACTGTGACTGAATCATCTTTAGTTCTCGGTTCGAATACAATAACATTACAAACTTAAATTTAATCGTCACTCCAATTATTCCTGGAGCTAAATTCAATGAAGAAGATGTTTTCTGGAAGAGTTAAAGCGAATCGTGAAGTAGTACACTGTAATATTCTAAGCTCACAATTGCTTCTGAAAGTGTTCCGTAAATTTGAATATAAATGTTCATGGAACAATATTATTCCACATCATGATTAACTTGGAGAGCTGTGAAGAGCAACAGATAGTCCAAAACACAGGGGGGTGGGGGGGATAGATTTTGTTTGAGATTAGGCCTTTAGAAATTATTATTAGTTTCAAGCATATATTCCGAAATATGTTGTTATGTTTAGAATATGCAATGAGAATAATAGCCTTCGAAATATTTATTTACATATGCACATACCCTGTATGCATTTTCAAACATTTTGATCCCACTGATCCATTTATCAGTCAAGACCTCAACCAGAGGGGCACGACAGAAGGTTTGTATTTGAGCACAAGTGGTGTGTCTGAGAAGTTCAGTATATGGTGAGATGTCACTTAGCGTGTTAGTACAGTTGCTGATTAGGCCCAACTCACTGCGGGGGTTCGAACGTAGTCTATGAGAGTGAACTCGAGCAACGAGTCAACATCAAATCCTGCTGTCAATTTGGGAAATAGGACACGTAGATGCATGCAATGTTGGAGCGCAGGACGGAAGCCGTAAACAAAAAGTAGTTCCGTGAAGAACTATATAGTCTATTTTCATAAATCCTACTTATGTTAATTGCCTCTATCAACATTTAAAAAAACAGTTTCATTGCTGTAATAGTTTCGTAGATATTGAGAACCGTCTTAATATTTCGGATGATCACCATGTTGGATTTTTATAGGCCTATATGTAGGTCTTAGCGTTATGTAGGCCTTCTGTTACATGAAGATTATTGTGTAGGCGTATTATTCAAACTTCAATCGCATGATTAGGACACAAGAAATAAAAACGAGATTTTAAAATTTCATACAGCCGCCATATTGAGGTTATGTAAATAATTGAACTAAATTAGACGTCATTGCATTGCAATGTGTATAAACATTTTTTGTAGCAAGTTTCACTGCGTTCGGATGGTTAAATCGCGAGAAAAGTCAATTTAAATGTTTCAACGTTGCTAGATCGCCATGTTTGTTTTGTAGTTAACAGGGTTTTGAAAGTCACATAGGAGAACTTCTAGTAGCGCCCTTTATGGCCTTGCAAAATTTGAGGGTGATATCAGAAATAGTTTCGGATATAGAATGCCGGTGAAATCTTTCGCACAGCCGCCATGTTGGATTGGTGAGATGTAATAAAATTTGAAGGACACAGTCGGGTTTGTCCGAAATAGTACTATGACCTTAGCGAGTTTTATTGAAATTGCTCGAGCCGTTTAGATTTGATTAGGGGAGACACACACACACGGACGCACACGCACACACACACACACATACATGGACATAAATGAAAATAGGCTAAAAATTCTATTTTTGGACTGGTTCAAACTATTTCGTGATGGAAAGGAAACGAATGAGAATGATCGACGTTAAGATGAACGGTCGATGGGCACAGCCCGAGATATGGACCTGTGACAGCGGTTCTGCGACCGGCTCTTAAAGAGCACCTTGCTGTCAGTTTCCAGAAGGTTTATGAATATAAAAAGAATGCGTTGTGGATGATAGTCATTATTTTGAAAGCCAATAAGGTAATTTATTTGTATTTACTGATATGCTTGTTATTTTATATCATTCTTCAAATAATAATCATTATTATTATTATTATTATTATTATTATTATTATTATTATTATTATTATTATTATTATCCTCAAGACTGACTACGGTAGCTACGCGTGGTAAGGCACTAGGGTAGGCCAAGCAATCTAAGAACTCCACCGTCACGTCGGCTGTCTTTGGTATGATTTACCGTTGTTAGCCTCGTGGCATAGTGACTGGCATTCTTGGCTAACACATCAAAGGTCCAAGTTCAATTCGAGGATCTGCCAAGAAATGTATTTCTTGTCTGAGGGCAGGAACGGCAGAAATGAGAATAGGTGGGTTCGATTCCCACCTCAGCCATCTTATGTTATAAGTGTTTGTTTTATTGGTTTTTTTTTGTTTTTTTTATTTCTTTTGGCAAATGTTAAGATGGTATCTAAATTAATGTCACGATCACCCCCTTTCGAAGCCTTCCCCAAATTTCAAATAATAGTCTACACAGGCTAGTATTACCCATTTAAGATTTGATTGCCGCTTAGCCTGGCTGCGCCAGTGTTTGTTGTTGATTGTAGCAGGAGCCCTCGGGACAAAGCGAGGAACACAGCGATGACATGAGTTCATTCTCCACATAAGACAATCAGCATTGCGCGTCACAGAAGCTCGTGTCACCACGGGCAGTCAAACGATAACTGAGACTATTGGAGCTGAGTCATATCCTACTCGCGCAACTGTACCTGTCAACGAAGCAGGCTGACGTGTGACACAAGTAAACAAAGAATAGTTCCCATCTCGACCGCCGGCAATCAATTCGTGAAAGGGTAATACAGCCACCACAATGACACAAGTTATCAGTACCAACACACAACTAAACAGACGGAGGTAAATGGCCACAATATTGAAGGCCTCTCTAAATGAATAAATAAATAAATAAATAAATAGAAAAGGAATAGATTGTTAACCCTTCCTTCAGGAGCTCCCAACTAGAGGGCAATGGGTAGGCGACCACGGGATCGAAGCTGATTCTGACATTGCTTTCAACTACCTGTGTTGGGCCCCTTCTTTTTCATATTCCCTGTCGACCTTTCTTGGACAACTCTTGTTCTCTTCCGACCCGACGGTAAGTTATTAGGGTATCCGAGGCTTAGGAAGTATTTCTATTCGACCCGCGTTAATTCGCCTTTTTTTTCGTACAGGACCAACACAATCAACACTAAAGTCACTTGATAGGGATGGCAATAATGAGCACTAGCATTACCCGTCGCGGCTTCGCCCGCGAATAGTCTAGTTGTAAAGAGTACACTTAGCAAAATCTCGATCATGAATGCTATGACTGATTGATCATTGGTATGAATAATCAGACTTAATCAATTCAGCTACTGGTGCAGTGGTGAGGGGTTTGTCATTCCTTCATAGGTATATCAGAGCGAAGTTAGTTTTCTGGGAATATCACAGACGCTGTTAATTTAAGGGCCTTTACATGTGGTTTCCGGAGACCCTTTATAGTCGAGTGAAAAAGACCTTTCGTACCACACTCACACGTGAAAATTGCGTGAAAAAATTCTCGAGTGCCCCTTTACACCCTTGACCGCATTATACTGTATGTATTGATGAATTTTACAGCTTAATTTGGTTCGGTGATAACCTTATAACCGTCTGGAAACTTTCACAGTAATGTAATAATTGGAATTGCATTGCGTCTTACAGAAATAGATGGACCTGTGAGATTCTGTTACCATGGTTACCGTGTTGCATTCTTCCATTATTTCATTGTAAATATACATGTTTTAAGGTATTTATTTAATTGTGAGGCGTTTAAAGAGTGAGTGCGTTTCGCTTACGCATTGGGTTATGCTGAACCTGTAGGTACCTCTATGTGTAGGTTGGTGTTAATGGGACCTTATTTTCGGTACAAAACTGGAATGGGACCTAAGCAGAATAATATAGGGAGGGATTTCACGTGCTTACTGGGCGATTTTCTATTGTTTTGCTGATGGTCATTGGCTACCACTTTGTACCCTAACACAAAATAACGATGTCCATGATTCCTAAGAAGTTTTTAAGGACTGCCCGGAGCATTAGACTCTCACTCACTGACTGTGTAGTAGTAGGCTGATAACATCATGGTAGTGAGTGCCCAATGACGGAAGGTGCACTCAAGGCCGTTAACTCCTGTAGGACTCGGAATATTAATACAGTGAATGTCCATTAGACGACAGTTAACTCTCAGGACTGTTGTCTCGACAGCTGATCTGAGGTTAATTTCACTTTAAATGACAGGACTCCATCTGATACGTCCCTTCTTAATACAAACTATAATTCATGTGTTGGACCTCCGTGCTTCTGCTGATTGCCAGAACACAATCCGGCAGGATTATCCTCGACTGCATCTATGTAAACGAGTACGTAAGATTGCGTGTTTATACAGGTATTATTTTCTTATTGTTATCTATTTCAATATAATAATAATTTATTTTATTTAGCGTATGGCACATAAGACATTAAATTATCACATACATGAAATTCTATAATAACTTCCTACATATATCTATATACAAAATATTAAAGTTATTTATGTAGCATACAGTATCAGTTGTTACAGTTAAAAAGTCCTTGAAGTCCCCACAATATGCATGGTTTGGGCACTCGGTCACTAAGTGATGAATTGTCTGTTCCTCTGCACCACAGTCACATTTTGATGACGGGACTATTCCCCACTTGTGGAGAGCGTCTGCACATCTTCCATGGCCAGTGCGAATACGATTGAGGGCTGTCCACACAGAGCAAGGTTGATCAAATCCTGGTGGCTTTTCCAGGATACAGGGCATGCTACGACATGGTTCAGGGCAGTGTTGTTGCCAATTTTGGCTCCATGAGAGACGAATGTCTAACTTCTCTTCTGACAAAATTCTGGCTGTGAAAATAGCAGGGTTCCTTGATCTGAGCCGTTTTCGCTCCACATAGGCTACGTCATTTAACAAAGGCAGCTGCGGATTATCCATGATCTGATATTCTCGTACGAGAGCACTCTTCCTTCTAGCATCACGCAGTGGAATATGACTTAGAATGGGTAGCCAGTGAGTAGGAGTAGATCGTATGGTCCCACTAATAATGCGCATAGTCCCATTCAACTGTCTGTCTACTTTCTGATAATAATAATACTAATTAATCAGGCATATGGTCCACACAAGGGGATTTGAGGAAGATGAGAAAAATCCAACGCAACGTACACTTACAGAGGTGTGCAAATTATACTAAGACTCGACGCCAGTTTCCCAAAATAGCATTTACACTTTTCACGGCTTAATGCACTAAATATGTTTGCAAGGCGGTGAAATTACTTCCAATGTTTAACCAGCAGTCTTAATTATATTTTCTTTTAAGAAACTCAAAGTAAAATGATTTTTTAGAATTTCCACTAACAGAGGAGCTTTGCTACTGCAAAATGCCACACGCTTTGTTTTTATTACTTCACTCTACTTTTTGTGTGAATTTAGGGCTGAGTGTTAACTATTCCAAGATTCATGAACTATGGATTGAAATCACCGACTAGTGTAAACGTTAGTTCTCAATAAATCTTGAAGTTCTCCGAAACTACTTGAGCTATGTTTATGAGATTTTGAAGGATAGTTACAATGACTTGAGGATAACTGATGAATTTCGCGATAATTAATTGAAACTATGAGCAGTGGCGGAAGTCCACATCAAGAAAGGGGCTGCTTTGTTTGTGTACCTTTTCATGTGATCTAGAAGACTCAGAACCACGAATATTGGATCATGCACCTAAATATTTGTGGTTAATAGCCTGTAGAAGATTTATATTGATGGGCTTGATGGTTGATTTTTTTAAAGAAATCTGACTGAGCAAACCTTTTTGAGCATTTTGCAATGGACGTTTTGGTTATACATCTTAACTTATCTCAATAACTGCTAATGGTTTCGAAGCCATTCTGCTACAGGCTATGTACGGGTACTTGCTCAGTATGTGGTAGAAATTTGAGGATTGTACAGTTTGTAGTTCCAGAGAAAAAGGTACATAATCGATCATAAATTGTGTTTTGAGAAAAATGAGGTTGAAGTTTGAGTACGATATTACCAAAGATTTTAAAACAATCCAGGTCAATAATCGTCTTCTTCTTCTTAGTGATTCTGTTATCCTTGGATGAATATTCTGTTGCTCGGTCGGTATAATACATGCAACCCCACAAACACATTTTTAGGCACACGCTCCCAAATACAAGTATTCAAGCTTTCGTTTGGGTTCTGGGTCTTGCCGTGTAAACATTTCTTCACTACATGTAATTGACGTATGCATGGTTACATTAAAATATCCATAATGACCTCAAATATGGCTTCTATACCACTGTCTTATAATTATATTGGTGTAATCGGGAAAGAATGGGGCATTTTATGAACCTAAAAACAAAAAATTCTATTTTTGGCCATTCCACACTACCCGGTTCCTTTACAGGTACATTCCAACGTCAATAATTTTATTAATGCAGCCAATGGCCACGTATTTTTCTTTTGAGGACGGGTCAGGGAAGGGATTATGAAAGGAAATCGGCCGTGGACCTATTGAAGGAACCGTCCCGGCATTTGCCTGGTAGTGAAAATGGGAAACCACGAAAACCACTTTTAGGACGGCCGAGGTGGGATTCGAACCCACGCTCTCCCGACGCCAGCGAGACACGAGGTAGCGCGTTGGCGCTCTCGGCCACCGCGGTCAATGGACAAATAGAAAACGGGCCAAGCTCAGGTATCCCTCGGAATACCCAATTCCTTATGGGAAAAAGTGTAAGTGGACAAGGGAGAAAGCATTACTAAGGAAAGTTATAAAAGTAGCCAGCAGATGGTCAATAAAATGATTTTGAATAAAAAATAGTGAAAATGAAAAAATCCACAGCCTGCTTCCAGTCAACCGGCCGGGTCAGGAATGGAATGAATGAAGCCCCCATCTAGCGGCGAGGATATGAACTGTACCGGCTGCCGAAGCCTGTATCACTCCCCTGGGGCAATGATTAAATGAATGACAGATGAAATGATAGTGGAGAGTGTTGCTGGAATGAAATTGTGACAGGGAAAACCGGAGTACCCGGAGAAAAACCTGTCTGGGTCCATTTTGTCCAGCACAGATCTCACATGGAGTGACCGGGATTTGAACCACGGACCCAGTGGTGAGAGGCCGGCGTGCTGTCGCCTAAGCCACGGAGGCTAAAAATAGTGACTGATTTAAATTCTTTATTTGATTCTAATAATGTGTACACCTCTGTACTGGCAGTGTATAAGTGGGCCGTTCCTTCTTGACCGGTACATATTACGTGCGCAGTGGTGTCTCCACACACAGTGAGCCTTCATACCTTTGTGATCAATGTACAGTAAATAAAGTGCGCAATGTGTCCTCGGCAGCGCATGAGCATATTCAGTGGTCTCAGTGTTCTACTCGGGCTTTAAGAAGAATTATCATGCGCTTACTACCGGCCACGAATGACCGGTCCATCTATAGCTCTGCACTTCCCCGTCCCAATTCATCGATATACTACTTCAACGTAAAACATCTGCCACGCTGAGCGTGTCTGTTCCTGATTGTGTGAACCTACTGTCACGCACGTCAATGTTCTCAGTAGGGAAGTATTCATCACGCTCCCCGTACCTCTCTATACCCCGTTCCTACCGCTGAACTCAAAAGGTCAAGTGCTTAGCTAAACGCCGGTATCTGTACATGGTCAGACGAACGGAAAGTACGACAGTCCACGCAAATTATACATGAATTGCAGCCAATGGCCATAGCAGGTTATTTTAATTGAACGCCCGAAGGCTCGCAGCAAGTTCAATTTATTTCAAGTAGTTCCATCTTTGGCTACCGGATGCCACTGTGACTGACTCCTGGCGGCGAACGTTGGAACTTGATAGAGCTTTTCTAGCCAAATATAACCTGCAAATTTGACCACACACTACCAATTGTAGTGGTAGGTTCCTTTACATAATAGCATAGATCTCTTACATGTGCCCGCCGGCTTTACTTCCCCTCCGAAGGAAGGCATAACCTACTGAAGGATTTTAACGCTGTTACAAATCCGACGACTTTGCCAAGGAAAACCCAAAATATGTTTAACCCGCGCGGTCCTAAGAGACCCATTCGTGAATAATAATAATAATATTATTAATAATAATAATAATAATAATAATAATAAGATAAAAGGACAAAGGAAGCCTGTTCAGTGAGATACAAAAAGATCTAACCTACACAAGATTGGAATCTCATGTGATGATATCAAGGAGCATGACCAGCTTAAGAGGAAACTCTTCGAACATCGGGAGTTTCCAACCTAAACTGACGCTGAAAACTGGAAAGGCATGGCCAAAAGAGAGAAAGGAACGACACCGTCCACGAATGAAGGAATACTTGACTCATATAAAAGCTAAAAGGAAACAGTTTAAATGACGGGGTTCTTAGGTGGCCGAAACGAAACAAGAAGAAGACCAAGAATATAAAACTCAAACTTCGAGAAACAAGAGATAATGATTCATAGAAAAATCTTGGGACTAATACATCAAAACAGGATTTGGATGAAACAGAAGCCAAATTAAGTCCATCTAGAATTGCAAAAAAACACAGATTCAATCAAAAAGAGTTGTTGTTTATTTTAGGGGCTAAGACATCGCGGTTATATAGCCCCGTGTGTTCTTGGGTGTGTATGGAATTTGTGTGATCATCTGTGTTATTGTGATGGCTGTGTGTCCGCTGTGTGTATTTGTAAATTGGAGTTAGGATTGGGAAGGAGGCGGCCGTGCCCTTAAGTTCGGAACAACCTTAAGTGGAAGAGGGGAGGAGGGAAACCACGGAAAACCACTTCAACGATGGTTCATGAAAGGCCTAGGCCAACCAAGCGACCGCTTCTCAGCCATTTGCAGATTATGGGGTGCCACGTGGTCAGTGCGTCGGCTCCCCTCTGCCTTTAATCGTGGTCTCCGTGACTCAATTGTCCTCACGAGGCCAAGTACACGGCCAATTTGTGTAAAATTCAGTCCCCAGCGCAGCGATTTCTGGAAGTTCTTCGCGGTTGAATTCTGTGACTGTCACAACACCGTGGTATAATAATATCGTATGGCCTCGGGTGCCGGGTGCAAGCTTTGTTGTTTGACACCCAGAGGGTAGCTTGCATGTCGAATTTCGTTGTTCCTTGACTATGAAAGTCAAGGAGGTTAGATGTTAGATATCTAAGCTCCTTCAACACTATAGCGCTTTCTAGTAGAGAAATGAGGAACTTGGTGTTGGCGGAAACTCCCGAGATTAATTTTGCCATTATGAACTCAGCCTACTGAATTCAAATGGGTTCTTTGACATGCCAACATCGTATGACATGCGTAACGTATTTTTGCCACCTTTCAAAAATCACTTACCACGGCCAGGAGCGAACCTGCAATCTTGGGGTTAGTAGACCGACACGATAACCACTCACCCACCGTGGCAAGCTACAACACCGTGGTGAATATGTACGGCAGGTTTCCACTCCTTGTCACTCGCACTGCCCCTTGCCACAAGCCGCCCTCAGGAAATTGGTTGGTTGGTTCCTCAGTTTAGGGGCTGTGACAACGCGGTGTGTGTAGAATCTGTCTGATAACCGGTGTTAATTGTGTTAATTGTGATAGCTGTATTAGTGTTTGTTATCTGTTTTGTTTTTAATTCAAGTAACGACTACAGACATTCAATTTTCAAGTAGTTCCTACTTTAGCCACCAAACGCCACCGTCTACGACAACTAGTTATGAACGTGGTTACTATATGCCACCGCAGTCGGCTCCTGGTGACGAACGTTGGAACCTAAGAGCGTTAGTCAAATCTAACCTATAATTTAGCTTCTCAAAAGTGTACTTAGTGGAAGGTTCTTTTACATGCCATAAATCTATCGCATGGGTCCGCCAGCTTTACTTCCCCCCTGAAGGAAGGCATACTGAGTGATTTTAACGCTCTTAAAAAAACTGACGACTTCGGCCGAGTTTGAACCCGCGACCTTGGGCTTCCATAGAAGCTCAGCATGCTACCAACTACGCCACCGAAGCCGTCTTCAAGAATTTCCATGAACAGTAGCTTTCCAATATGCATCCATATCTTCGTGTATGAACACTGGCTAGTCCCATCGGAAACTTGAGTGCGCATTTAGGACAAAATATCTGGCTTTGTTATTCATTCAGGACGCAGGTGGTCGACTCAACTGCATGCAAACATCTGTGTGTAAATCCCAGGTTAAAAATTAAAAAAATAAAAGTCGTGAGGGGAGAATATAATGTGTTTTTGTTAGATAACCAGTCCTCGCTAAAAGACGACTCCAAAAAGATGATTTAACTCGTCAAGTGCTGGACATAAAATTGTGGTTCTTGGACTGTCATCTTCAGAATAAAGTAGTGTTCCTGACTAACCTAAATTCTGTTCGCCGAGTCAAGACAGTGGAAGTAAACACATATGTACACGTGATTGCAGGGCTGCCCGCAAGGGGTGCATAGAGCTGTGCCTGTTGAACGTGCGCCGACTTCAGTGCTGTGTATAGCCTACAAGTGGAGCTTAAGTTATCGTTTGAATTGTACAGTGCGATTTCTATTTTTATTCGGAGCTATGATTTTATTGATTATAGTTAGTTTATGTATTTAATTAAGTATTAATGTAATTAGTTCTAAACTGCTTAGTATAGGCAAGAATTAATTTTGATTGTGTGTACACGGGTTTATACAATCGTTTCGTTGTAGACGCAATGTCAAGCTCTACTGACTCAGCAGGACTAATAACACCCGTGGCAGCTTCGGTGGCGTAGTCGGTAGCATGCTGAGCTTCTATGCCCAAGATAGCGGGTTCAAACCCGGCCGAAGCCGTCGGATTTTTTAAGAGCGTTAAAAATCCCTCAGTATGCCTTCGGAGGGGAAGTAAAGCCGGCGGTCCCATGTCATAGATTTATGGCATGTTAAAGAACCTTCCACTAATTGCACCTGTGTGAAGCTAAATTTGATAGGTTATTGTAAACAACGCTCTTAGGTTTCTAAGTTCGTTGCCAAGAGCCGACTGCGGTGGCGTCTAGCAGCTGAGTTGTGAACTTAGCCTAGTAGTCGTTGACGGTGGCGCTTGGCGGCAAAAGTAGGAACTATTTGAAAAATTCTAAGTTGCAGTACTTAAATTAAAATGACAGATAACACACACTAATACAGTCATCACAATTAACACCGGTTATCAGACAGATTCTACACACACCCAAAGTACACGGGGCTACATGACCGCGTTGTCGCAGCCCCTAAACTTAAGAACCAACCAATAACACCCGTATTGTCTCCTGCTGTGGAATATAGGAACTTGATGACATTATCGAAGAAGCTGAAGACCACCTAATTATATAAGGTGCGTTCAAAAAGTAACGAGCCGGAGGCATAATTACAGAAACCAGTACCTGTATGTTAGAAGTATTGACCCTGGCTGTTGAGGCACTTGCCCCACTGTGACACGTGGCGGTGAATGGCAGTCTCATAAAATTCCCTGGGCTGCAATGTGAATCAGTTACGCACGTACAGCTGGACGTCGGCGTCCGAGGTGAATCGTTGGCCCCCGCAGAGCCCATTTCAGGGGACCAAACACGGTGTAATCACAGGGAGAGAGGTCTGGACTGTATGGATGGTAGCCAAGAACCTCCCATTTGAATTTCTGCAGGAGTGCCGCGACTGTGTTGGCCGTATGAGGTCGTGCATTGTCATGGAGTGACCACGGCGGCTATAGCGTTCACTGTCACTCGTCGGTCCTTTGTAATGAGTGCATCAACCAGCTGGACGTTGCCGTCGGTAATGCAGGGGGTGCCCCGTCCTTCCCTGAAGCGCTTGTGCCACGCCTTGACCCTTGTAAGGGACATGCAGTGTTCGCCGTACACTTGTGACATTCGGCGATGAATGTCCGTTCCCCCTACTCCTTCCACTGTCAGAAACCGAACAACACCTCTTTGCTCTTAGGTTGACGCCTCCATGTCACTGTTTGCAATGCGACTGATAGCGTTGGGCGATTGATGCATGCTGCTGCTCGCTTTGTATCGTCACGTGACGTGCACGCGTGTCCTCTAGCGACGGGCTGTGACCTTCCGCGCTCTGGTCGGAACCACACCTCGTTACAGACGCCACGATTAGCCGATGTCGTCACCGGTTTGCGCATTCCAGCCACCGGCTCGTAACTTTTTGAACGCACCTTATACATGTCAACCATGCTAGCAGCAGCAGCAGCTGCTGGTCAGACACAGTCTACTGAAAACCGTATATATCGCAATATACTGTATTACATTACCGTGAGCGTAATGAAATGTTTCGCATGATTCCTGTGTGCAATAGTCTACCATATATTGACAATATTGGTTACTATATTGTTAATAGTTAATCCGGGCCGCAGTACAGACTTGGCTTTTCTACGCCTACGGCATGTTAAACTATCTCGATTAATCTTGGCTAGCCCTGTCCGACTGAGTCGATCACGTGAACTGAGCGTATTTCCCTGTCCGGAGAGTCAAGTGATCACGTGTAAGTATTTACCTGTACTGTCTCAACTTGGCGAATAGACTTTAGTTCTTAGTTTTGGAACACCTGCAAATTTTATGAGCCCAAGGGATACACAGAGCCCGGCTGTGTAGGTTGAAGGCCTTACGCTCCAGAGGACGACCGAAGCAGCGTTGGCAAGACGCAATAAATGGTGACTTAAAAATTACCAGCCTAAATCCAGCTGACACACGAAACCGGACAAAATGGAGGTCAATGACCAAAAAAGCGGACCCTGCACCAGCGGGACAATGCTACGAAGAAGAAGGAGAAGAAGGAGGGGATAATAAACTGGCTACGTGGCTCAGCGGTAATAATCAATATCTCTAATGGACCTCAACAAACACACAAACAGTGATAATTAGGTAAAAACTGTTCGTGTGTTTGTTGTGTTCCATTACAGTTATTTATACTTAGTTTGGTATAATTTTACTCCAAATGAACATCAGCCTTAACATCAGGAAAAGGTTTCTGAAAGCATATGTCTGAAGTGTGACATGCTACGGCTGTGAAACCTGGTCTCGGGACTGTGGAAGAGAAGAAGCAGCATTCTTTTGAGATGTGGTGCTATAGGTGCATGCTGAAAATAAAATGTATTGACAAGGTTACAAATGAAGAGGCATTGAAAAGAGTGGGTGAGAAGAAGTTTGTGGAAATCAATTGTTAAAAGAAGAGTGCAACTTACAGGCCATCTATCGAGACATGAAGGAATCCTGGTTGGTTGGTTCCTCAGTTTAGGAGCTGCGACTATGCGGCCATTTAGCCCCGAGTACTTTGGGTGTGTGTAGAATCTGTCTGATAACCGGTGTTAATTGTGATGGCTGTATTGTGTGTGTTATCTGTCTAGTAAGGACTGCAGACATTCAATTTCAAGTAGTTCCAACTTTTGCTACCAAACGCCACAGATTCCACATCAAGACTCAACTAAATTTAACTTCATGAATCAAGGTCTATACAATAAATTAAATATAAACAACGGCTTCAAATCAAATACGGATATAAGATTTCGATATAAACCATTCCAATAGACTTTAACAGGACCACTACATTACACAGTCCATTTAAAATTACTAGGAAAGTGTGATACAAAAATTTTATATTGAACAATACTTCTATTTTTTTCTTTTTTGGATTTGATTACTTGAATATATTTCTTAATTTAAATTGTAACGACTTCCATTTCAAAATGGATGTGGGCCATTTTCATATTTTTGTCAGATTCCATGTCCTCAGGATTCTACGTAAACTATATTTCACTCAGAAGAAATGCATCATTTTGTATATAAATTTTTCCTGGCAAAGTCAGGTTGCTGAAGAGCATTTTACTCACATCAGAACTTATTTTGGTCGAAAAATTATATTTTTACGAGTTTTCAAAGTTGGCCGAACCTCAGGAGTGACACCGTCCCCACCCATATGTTGAACATTTGAACACCTATATGTATTGCCAAGGTTAAGAAAATAGAAATCTAAAACGTGCCTTTCATTCAGTGCAATATCCAGATTATGCTTTGCCTTTGCTAGATTTTTAAACATATTTTGTGAAAGGTTTTTGCTCAAAATGAATTTGTCCCTCAGTTTTCAAAACAATATATCGTCAGGAGAGACATTGTGTTTGAGTAGCAGTACTGCAGTCATTTGTTTCGGGGAGTTCAAGATTTTGAGTAATTGAAGGGGGAGCTTGCTTTTCAGTGTTTCCAATTTCACCTTCGTGGAAGGACATGTGCTGTGTGGGCCTCGCTCTTCAAGGTTATCTAAGGTTCTCATGAGTGACATGGATATTTTAATTAATATCAATTTATTTCTAAAATTCTTATATGACACATGTTCTAGCCTTACTATGGATCTTTATATAGCATACTTCACATTGCCATAAAATATTATTCAGTAGGCCTAATGTAGGCTTACGTTTAGTAAGTCATGAGTAGGGCTCGGATTCGAGCATATTTGCATTTTTTTTTTCCTGAATAGTACACATTGAAAGAAGCCTTTCGGTGGTATTTTCACCTCTCTGGGACCAACTGAATTGAATTTTATCGAGCATATAAATGCATAAAACCGCGGTTTTCAGAATAGAAACATATAAATGCATATTCTTGTGGTTTTCGTCTAAATAGTTTGTTTTTCTTCGAATTCGGGGGAGAATTCGAGAACAGAAATAATTAGATCTACTTCATTGACTCGCCTAATTCTGAACATTTTGTAAATGAACTTTTAAACTGTATCTTTTATAAGAGCACTACTCTTATATATACTTGAATGCAAGTTTATTGCAGTGTATCATACATACAATTAGAAAATAAAGCTCGTATTTAAAGATATGTTATTGGTTTTTTCGTTTCACTTTCCTTTCTTTAGTTTTTAACGGTGTTTTTCGAGCATATTCTGCATATTTAACCGCATATAATGGGGGTTTCGAGCATATCTATCGAGCATATAATGGGTTTTTAGAGCATATAAGGGATTTTTCGAGCATATCTATCGAGCATAAAACACATGGTGTTCGAGCATATCTGGAGATTTTATCGAGCCCTAGTCATGAGTAACGTGGCTCATGAGTGACACTTTTGAGGATAATTTCGGACATGTCACTCATGTGCTACTGTGTTAGGCAGACAGACAGACAGACAGACAGACAGACAGACAGACAGGAAGACAAAAATATATTTTCGCACGCATCCGTCATAAAACAGTCTGAAACGCGTTAATAACGCAAGTTTCCGTAGAAATTCATAAGAAAACAGACAAACTTTTATTTTTATATATAGGGATTCTGTTCACATACACCTAATGTAGTATTAGTCGAATTAACATGGCTGAAGAAATCGCCACTGAAGGGCCGAAAACATGTTACTATAAATAAGTATGTTAAACATATTAGTATCAACAGGTGTTCAACGAATTTAATTAGTTTATCGTGAGTTCCACCTTTTTTCCTTCTTCTACCAAATCTTCAATCTTTGCTTTAATTTCCCTATGTGCTTCAGACAGGTGAGAAATATTGTCTGTGAATTCCTGATCTCCAGCCTATTTGTTAGTTTTTTAAATTTCTGCTTAATATAAAATGTTTTTACTTCCTCAGCCAGGTAATATATTACCAGGCATTATGGTGTGTTGGTGGCGTATAACGTCATTGATGAAATAATTGCTTTACTTATGTTGTATGCTTGCTCGGAAAGTACCCGCGAGGAAGTGTCTAATTGTAGCTGTGTCACTCTGTGATCTAACTGGCGTCTTCTCATGACAGGAAGAGCGGAAGTTAGGTCTACTTTGAAGGTCTACTGAGGACAGGAAAATGATGGAGGTCGGGGATGTGGTCATATTATGTTGTCATTGTAACTCTGGGAAAGCTGATGACGTGAAGTCTCAATGATGAACAAGTTCTCGTAGCAAATGAGGATCTTCAGCTACAGTACTACTGTCGACCAAAATATTATGTGCACTCGAGTTTGAAGGTTGTTAATGAAGTAACCAATAAACCTACATAAAATCCAATAGCATCATCATTTTTATCGTCCTATTTTACATTAGTTCATGTAGGTTTCAAAATTTTAATTTATATTTTAATATTTTTTATCGCAGTTGGAACACAAAATGTGCCCGTTTTTAAGCGTGTTCAGCAGCTAGCCGATACGGTGAAAGCTCTACACCGTTGCCGAGATGGAGCCCATCACTTCCGACAGAGGCGCGCCATGACGCGTGATGGGCTCCATCTCGGTAACGCCATACAGCTTTCACCGTATCGGCAAGCTGCTGAACCAAATCTTATTTTCCCATATAAATACAAACCGATATAAAATTAGTGAATTAACTTACGTATTTCACAGTCATACAGCATAACCTTTTAATGTATGAGAATTACAACGCGACCAAGAACTACATTTTCCAACCACCCCGAGCCTTACAAAGTAAGTTGCCTTACAAAAATGATAACAACTTTGTTTCTTGGACACACACAATTTTGAAATTAATAAACCAGTTATAAAACATTCCATTGTATATTGTGTTAAAATTTGGATTCGATCTGATGACGGGTTTTTAATATAATAATTCTTAAATGTGACGCATGGTTGAAACACGCTAAATAATGGGAACGTTTGTGTTCCAACTGCGATAAAAAATATCAAAATATAAATTTAATATCTCAAACCTACATGAACTAACGTAAAATAGAACGACGAAAATGATTATGCTATTGGATTTTATGTATGCCTATTGGTTACTTCACAAACAACCTTCAAACTCGAGTGCACATAGTATTTTGGTCGACAGTAGGTTGCGTTGTGTGCAAGTACAACATTATGGAATACCTTCAGGTGGCGAGTCACACCAAGGTATTTAGGTTTGCTGCAATGTTGACGTATTTGGTCTTCAATGTGAACTGTAGGTTTATAAATTACATACTTGTTCCGAAGATGGAAGGTTGATACAACAGTCTTTTGAGGATTTGGTCGCAGGGAAAGTTTGAAGAATTCTGTCGGTCTCTTCAGATCTGATGTTAATGTTGCTTCAACTTCAGGGAAGCTTACACCCTGCACTAACAAGGCAATATAATCAGCTTATATATATATACTGTATATTGGGTTCTGGTTGATCATAGGTGTATAGATTAAAAAGAAGTGGTGCCAACACAGAACCCTGAGGGATCCCATCATCTATTTTATGTACCCTACTTTTAGCGGTCTCAGAAAGCACTTGGAAGTACCTATTATTCAGCATGTTGCCTACTAACATGGTTAATTTTCGACAAGCTATGAGACTGATATATTTTAGTAGCATTTTTTTTTTCTCGCCAAACGGTATCATTGGCACCAGTTAGATCCATACTCATCATCTTCTTCTCAAAACCATTTTCAATATGAGTTGTTACTGCTAGCACTTGTTCCTCGCATCTCCTTCCTGGTCTAAAACCCCTGGCCGATCTGCGAAGGACTCTCAAACTGCCTAACACCCTCTCCCTTATTCACCGTGATGACGGGCCGTCAGTAGACCTCGTCATCCGGTTCATGAGGGAGAGTGGTTACTTTTTTAAGTTTTAATGTAAGTTAAGACTTTTAATTTTGGATTAGTCTGTTTTATGTTTTTTTATTGCGTTCATCTATATTATTGTTCACTAAGCCGTATTTGTTTCATTGTTTTTTACCATCCCCCTTTCACTATTTTTATTCAAATAAGGCATTATTGTTGGGGTTCACCGTCTGCTTTATATAAACCATTTTCGTTTCATCTCTGGCAGTGGGCAGTTTTTATCTTAATCCTTTCATTTCATACCATTTCATTTCATTAGGGGCCGATAACCTAGATGTTAGGCCCCTTAAAACGAGAATTAACATCATCATCATGGTCTAAAACCAACTTGCTCTATAGGGACAACCTTATTGAAAGCTGATGATATCCTGTTATGAATTAACCTTTCCAGAGACCTCTTCATATCCAATTGTGATTCCGAGCAACGCCGGGCAAAACAGCTATTTGATTTATATACTATAGAGAGAGAAAATAGAGATCTAATATTTACGTTAGGGGTGAGTAATAGGTTCTTCAGGTGATAAGAACGCAGTTTAGGGCTGTTAGTGTCACCATAGAGTGTAGAACATTTGGACAAGTCGTCACTGGATTTGATAAGGTGTCACACAGCACGCTGCTGCATATAGCCCGTGTGCCAAATGCTAATTCCCTGAGTTGTGACCTCCATTTGATGTTGCCTTGCACAGTGAAGAAGCTACCAATCCTCATACAAATGCTGTATCTGGGATGAGATCGAGATTGCCAGACGTGCAGCAGGTGGAGCGTGACTCATACGGTAGCCGCCAGATAGCGTCTCGAGCGCTCCACCTGAACTGGGACCCAGACACTTGCCACATTAATTCTGCTTTTGTTTGGTCATGTTCTTCGAATGAGGAAACTTTATCAAGATTAGAATCGTGAAAGGACTAGTTATATCACATTCTATACACTTCCGCTCTCAATAACCAGACTGATATTGGATGGGATTCATATTTCTTCGTGAGGGATAACATAAGATTTATTGAAAAGAAGACTGCAAAGATGAGGGCAGTTTTTCTTTCTTTCTTTCTCTCTCTCTCTCTTTCCCCCGCGACATAGCCGTGCGCGTAAAATCTTGCAGTACGACTGTGGAGAGAACCTGCAGAAAGTACAGAGATCGGTGGTTCGGACCCCGACTCTGACAGTGACTATCCTGAGTGCGGTTTTCCCCGACATCTTCCACACTCCCTCCAGGAAAATGCCGGGATAGTACCTTATTCCAAGTTTCGTGTACGGTAACCAAATAACCATAATACTGGAAGTACAGTCTCATACACTAGTACAGTCACCACAGAAACACAGGTTATAAGACAAATTCAACGCAACCTAAGTACAAGGGGCTGATGACCAAGATATCCCAGCCCCTAAAAATGAATTATCAACAACAAATTAACTATAGAATCCAATATAATTATAATGTTATTGGTTTAACGTCCCTTTTAACCAATACGTCTTTTAGGGACGCCGGGGTGCCAGAATTTTCCCCCAAGGTGATCTTTAACGTGCCAGTAAATCTACTGACACGACTCCCTCGTATTTGCGCACCCTCAAATGCCAACTGGCTGCGCCGGAATTTAATCCAGCTATCTTCGGCTCAGCAGGCGAGAACGTTACCGCTGAGTCACGTAGCCAGTCACTATAGAATACGATAGTAGTTTGCTCCCTAGACGGATCCGGGTTCGGTTTCCAGTTCTGCCAAACCGGGTGAGTTAGCCGTGGTCGTTACGGCATGACTGCTGGCAGTCGCTCACATCCGGGAGGCGAGGAGGTTCGAATCCCCCCGCCGGCAACCTTGAAGATGGTCTTCTGTGGTTTCCCATCTTCCTTCCAGGCAAATGCCGGGGTTGGTCCCTAACTATAGGCCACAGCCGATACCTTCCAACTCCTCGACCTTCCATTCCATCGTTCCTCCCCAACGGTACTTGTAGCTCACCCATTGGGTGTCCGTCTCGAAGCAGCTACAAAAACTGGCGAGCCGAACATGTCCTCGGACTCTCCCGGCACTAAAAGCCATACGCTAAAAAAACTGCCAAGAAATTTAATTCTGGGCTGAGGGCTGGAACGGAAAACACGCTGCTCCATGAGGTAAAACTGAGCAGAGGTGGGTTCAATTCCCAACTCAGTCATATTGGAAGTGGTTTTCCCTGCTTCCCCCACTTCTACTCCAGGAAAATGCTGGGATGGATCCTAATTCATGGCTGCCCCCTTTCCCATCTTCATCCCAAATACAAATACAATCACATATGGCATCCTTAAACTCTAAAGTCTATCCCTGCAAACTGCGAAAACGTTGTTCAAGCTCAAAGTTATGCCGGCCGCCATATATGGAATCCAGCTAATATGGCCTTACTGTAGTTGACGGTGAATAATCTTAAGAATCTAGAGAACGTTTTGCGGGTTCGGTGCCGTCGTTGGTAGCATGCTGAGCTTCTATGCCCAAGGTCGCGGGTTCAAACCCGGCGGAAGTCGTCGGAATTTTTTAAGAGCATTAAAATCCCTCATGTCTTCCTTTGGAGGGGAAGTAAAGTCGGCGGTCCCATGTCATAGATTTGTGACATGATAAAGAACCTTCCACTAATTACACCCGTGTGAAGCAAATTTATGGGTTATCTTTGACTAACGCTTCTTAGTTCCAACGTTCGCCGCCAGGAGCCGACTGTGGTGGCATGTAGTAACAATGTGTAGAACTAGTTGCTCGTTGACGGTGGCGTTTGGTAGCAAAAGTTGGAACTACTTGAAAATCAAACGTATGCATTAATGTATTAAATTAAAAACAGATAATACACACTAATACAGCCATCACAATTAACACCGGTTATCAGACAGATTACCGGGTGAGTTAGCCGTGGTCGTTACGGCATGACTAATGGCAGTCGCTCACATCCGGGAGGCGAGGAGGTTCGAATCCCCCCGCCGGCAACCTTGAAGATGGTCTTCTGTGGTTTCCCATCTTCCTTCCAGGCAAATGCCGGGGTTGGTCCCTAACTATAGGCCACAGCCGCTACCTTCCAACTCCTCGCCCTTCCCTTCCAACTTTCCTCCCCAACGGTACTTGTAGCTCACCCATTGGGTGTCCGTCTCGAAGCAGCTACAAAACTGGCGAGCCGAACATGTCCTCGGACACTCCAGGCACTAAAAGCCATACGCTAAAAAAAAATCAGACAGATTCAACACTCACCCAAAGTACACGGGGCTACATTATCGCGTTGTCTCAGCCCCTAAACTGAGGAACCAACCAGACAACGTTAAAGCAAGATATCAAGGAAAAACTCTCAATCTCAAAGTTCGCAAAGAACAGCTATTCCTATACCTAATAGCGAAGGAATCGAAGACATAAGACACCGCTTTGAACTACCGGAAACGCAAGTATACAAAACCGTCATCGAGGAGAGACAGCCAGCGAGATTCCAAGAGAAATATGGAAACAGAAGCGATGAAAACAGAAACCTGGAAGGGATCGAACTTTGAGCTTCGCCACCTGTACACACGATTCGCCGCCCGTGCATTCCACGGAACAGGCTGTTCCAAATCCACGAGTTTGAGTATGAGTACTCAGCAGTGATGCTCGGAATACGGTTGGAGAGGGACTGGGGATGATAGACAATACGTCATTGGGCGAAGGTCTTAGTAAAAGTCCATGCGCTTGCTGCCAGTCTTGCTGTATCCAGAGCGCAGGGACGGCAGCCCCCACAGCAGAGCTGTATTGCATGTTGCAGTTTCACTCACGCAAGGCGGTGAGTGCTCCGCTCTACACTGGCGAGCAGCTTGGCTGGAACAGCCTGCCATGGAAGATACGCCAGAATGAATCATACCATGAACCCAAAGAGGACTGCGACTGTAAACTATGCGGCAAACCATGCCCCAAGTAAGCTACCATTTGTGAAGTGTGAAAACAGAATCCTGCTCTTAAGTACGCTAACGAAAGACTGGTGAAAAACAAAACTCAAATTAATGTACACATTGTGTTTAATACATACATTTTCATTTGAAACTGTTTTGCCTTTCAGCGTCCAGTCTAGTATGCAAGCCTCTGTTTGCGAACAAGTCGCCTCCATGATACCCTATTAGCAGTTAGCACTGTGGCCTCCTCCCCAGGGGCTCGCATCTAGTGGGACGTGGGTTGGTGACCACGGGACCCCAGCTGAGTCCGGCATTGCTTCCACTTACTTGTGCCGGGTTCCTCTCCGTCTTCTTTCCTGTCGACCTCTCTTGGTCAACTCTTGTTCTCTTCCGACACCGACGGTGTTAGGGTATCTGAGGCCTAGGGAGTCTTTCACTATTCCACCTTAATTGGTCCTTGTCTCATCTTTCCTGATCCCTCATTCTTCGAGGGGCCAGACTTCTTGTTTTCTATTCATTATATTTCCTTTTCTCTTTAACTTTCCCGTACTGTTTGTGTTACTTGGCTCCCCGTGTATCTAAATTACTTAATTTTTTAAATCTACACTAAATATTTTAGGTATTTTCAATCTAAGTTGCATTTTGTAAGTATTTTTCGATCTAAATTGCATTTTGCGAGCATTTTCGACCTCAATGGCATTTTGTAAGGATTGACGATCTAAATTGCTTTATAGTAAGTCTTTGAATGTAGATGGAGGCACTTCTGTGAGTATTTTGAATTTCTATTGCATTTTGTAAGTATTTTCAATCTAAATTGCATTTTGTAGGCTGGGCATTTTGTGAGTATTTTGAATCTAAATTACTTTCTGTAAGTATTTTCAATCTAAATTGCATTTTGTAAGTACTGTCAATCCAATTGAGTATTTTGAATCTAAATTACATTTTGTAGGCCTAAGTATTTTATTTCAATTGCATTTTGTAAGTATTTTAAATTTCAATTGCACTTTTTGAGTATTTTGAATCTGAAATGGCCGTTTTTAAATCTAAATTGCATTGTATATTATAAATTTCAATTGCATTTTGTAAGTATTTTGAACCTCAATTGCATTTTGTACGTATTTTCAATCTGAATTGCATTTTATAAGTACTTTGAATTTCAATTGCATTTTGTAAGTATTTCGAATTTACATTGCATTTTGTACGAATTTGAACCTCAGCTACATTTGTGCGTATTTTTCAATCGATTCCTTTTGTGAGCATTTTCCTTGTAAATTCCCTTTTGTAAGTATTTCCACTCTCCATTTTGTGAGTCGTTTCAATCTGAGTTCCATATTGTCACTTAATTTTCGTTATAGCTTCCATCTCGTTGCCATTTTCGCTAACACTCATGCCATTAGAGGCCGATAACCTAGATGTTAGGTCCCTTTAAACAATAATTATCATCATCATTGTGGCCTCCTCTGCTTGTACGCCTCTCACTTTGAAATCGTTAAACACTGAATCTAACCATCGCCTCGAAGGTCTACCTCTGCTTCTCTTTACCCTCTACAACCGAACTCATTAATCTCTTAGGTAATCTCTCCTCTCCCATTCTCATCACATGACCCCACCATATGAGCCGGTTCGCACGAACAGCTTCGTCTAGCGTGTTCATTTGTAACTTAGCCTTTATCTCTTCATTGCGAGAACCTTCCTGCCATTGCTCCCATCTATTTTTTCCCAGCAATAATTCGTGCTACCCTCATATCATGTGTTCAATAACGTTGCCCAAGATAGCGGGTTCAAACCCGGCCGAAGTCGTCGGATGTTTTTAAGAGCGTTAAAATCCTTCAGTATGCATTCCTTCGGAGGGGAAGTAAAACCGCCGGTCCCATGTCATAGATTCATGGCATGGTAAAGTTCCTTCCACAGACTAAACTTGTGTGAAGCTAAATTTCTAGGTTAGATTTCGTTGGAACGCTCTATCAAAGTTCCAACGTACACCACTAGGTACCAGTGACATCTGGTAGCGAAAGTGGGAACTACTTGGAATTGAACGGAACTTGTAGCTCTCCCTATGGGTGTCCGCTTGAATCAGCTACAGCAGCTGGCAAGCCGTACATGTCCTCGGACACTCCCGGCACTGAAAGCCATACGATAAATAAAATAATAATAGTTATTTAAAATACAAACACACATACTAGTACAGCCATCACAATCACATAGGTTATCAGACAAACTTTCACACACACACACACACACACACAATTGCATGGGGGATACATGACCACAATGTAGCGAAGCTCCTAAATAATCATCAACTACGAAAAACAGTTCGCTTCGACCTCATAAAACCTTCTGGTTACGAGATCCATAGGATAAGGCGAGAAAAAAACTACTTGCTGTTTTCCCTTAATCTCCTACTTTAGTACGACTTTCTGACGATCGATCAAGCCAACCTTGAACTAGTTAACTTTATATGCGAGACGTGTTCAAGCAGAGTGCGGATTAAATGTAATCCAATCTGTGCAAGCCCATGCAGCGATGTGAGAACTCGCCAGATAAATATTACTTTAATTAAGTGAATACTTATTATTGGTCAGTTGAAGTTTGAGGCCATCCGTGGGCCGACACGGTCATAGGAACAAGGTCACACACTCGACGCCGTAATGGATATTTCAAGTTAAACAATCGCGTTATTCATCAGCGGATATAAAGCGCACACATTCTCTATATTATGAGCAGTTCAAGCAAGTAATTGATCCTTCAGTTGATAAAGGTTAAACGCTGCTACATAATTGGCGTGGCTAAACAAGGTCAACTAACCAACTCACTCATACAGAAGGCGTTCAGTCTTTAACCTCCACGGCTGATGAATGATGATTATACGTGGTACGTTTAAAGGTATCCACGTCTCGCTAAATCATCTGTCAGTGGATCCACCCTGAAATATGAGCTCTAGGAACATCAGCCAGGGCTGGGTGGATGCCTAAATTTAAATCACTCTTATTATGCACACATCATGGATTTTTTTTAGCGTATGGCTTTTAGTGCCGGGAGTGTCCGAGGACATGTTCGGCTCGCCAGTTTTGTAGCTGCTTCGAGACGGACACCCGATGGGTGAGCTACAAGTACCGTTTGGGAGGGAAGGTGGAATGGAAGGACGAGGAGTTGGAAGGTAGCGGCTGTGGCCTATAGTTGGGGACCAACCCTGACATTTGCCTGGAAGGAAGATGGGAAACCACAGAAGACCATCTTCAAGGTTGCCGGCTGGGGGATTCGAACCTCCTCGCCTCCCTGGATTGATGACAAACGATTGAATTATGTGCGTTTTTACTTACCAATTCGAGAACATCTCTCTTTTCTCGTTTAAATCTGTTAGTGTTACCTAAACATGCTTGAGTAGTTTTGCTTTCATTGATTATGCCTCATTTTGACAAGCCCCCACCCCCGCAAAAAGCAAGAACAAAAATCAAAAACAAAATAAAATACAAACACAAAACAAAAAACACAAAGCAAAATCAAAAGCAAAAAACAACAAACACGAAACAAAACACAATACAAAAGCAAAATTAAAAGCAAAAACACAATGCAGAAAACAACAAACACAATACAAAAGCAAAATTAAAAGAAAAAACAGAAAACATAAAACAACAGAAACAATACAAAAGCAAAATTTAAAGCAAAAACACAAAGCATAAAACAACAAACACAATACAAAAGTAAAATTAAAAGCAAAAACAGAAAGCATAAAACAACAAAAACAAAATAAAAGCAAAATTAAAAGCAAAAACACAAAGCACAAGAAAACGAACACTAAACAAAAGCAAATTTAAAAGCAAAAACACAACGCTGAAAACGACAAACATAAAACAAAAGCAACATTAAAAGCAAAAACACAAAGCATAAAACAACCAAAATTAAAAGCAAACACACAAAGCAGAAAACAACAAACAAAACACAAAAGCAAAATTAAAATAAAAAACACAAAGCTGAAATCGAAAAGAAAAGCCAAAGCAGAAAACAACAAACATGAAACCAAAGACACAAATAAAAATAAAAACAAAAGCAACATTAAAAGCATAAACAAAACACAAAGCAGAAATCAAACACAAAAGCAGAAAACAACAAACTCGAAACCATAAACAAACAAAAAACACAAAGCATAAAATCAATAACAAAAAAATTAAAATAAAACAACACAACAAAAAACAGAAACAAAATTAAACTTTAAACAAGAAGAGAAAAACTAAAGAAGACCATTTGAAAAATTAGTTCTGTCCTATAATGGTAATTAAGACACTCGTATGGACATTATAAAACTCGCTTACGCTCATTTTATAAACATACTCGTGTGTTAATTATAGCCATTATAGGCTCGTTGCATACGACTGTTTATGTTCGACGATAATTATAACTTTACTAGCTGTACCCGGCGTGTGTTGCAATGCCAATCAAAGAAAGTGTTGGCGTTGTAACTTTGTTTGTTGAAGTACCCTTGGTTTCCTTTTTTTTAATTTTTTTAACCACCTCTAAACTATTTTAAAATTGATTTACTATCTCAAAAAAATCATGGGAGCGTGGTCAACAACTCTCCAAAGTTTCATCGCAATGAAATGAATGGCATATGAACGCGTATGGGATTTTCTTTAAAAGATTCGCGCGCCGTCACTCATTTGTTGAATCTACTTGTGCGCCACCCATTGAAAAACGGATTTACTAATTCATACACCTTCGCAGGACTGGACTCAACTCCCTAATATTTTATCATAATCGGATGAATGGTATATGAACGCATACGGGACTTGGTTGAAACGATTCACGCGCTGTCGCTCATTAATTGAATCTACTCGTGCGCTACCAATTGTAAATTGGATTTACTAAATAGAAATCATTGCGGGAGTGGAAACAGCATTTCTCCAAATTTCATTGCAATCACATGAATGGTATATGAACGCATACGGATTTTTTTAACGATACGCGCGCTGTTACTCATTTGCTGAATCTACACGTGCGCTAACTATTGTAAAAATGATTTACTAAGTCAGAAACCCTTCTTGGAGTGTGAACAAATATTCAACCAAAGTTTCATAGCAATCGGATGAATGGTATTTGAACGTATACGGGACTGTGTTTAAGCGATTCGCGTCCTGTCGCTCATATGTTGAATCTACTTGTGCGATACCTATTGTAAAGTGGATGTACTAAGCCAGAAACCTTCCCTGAAGTGTACACAACATCTCACCCAAGTTTCATCGCTATCGGACGAATGGTATATGAACACATACGGGACTTTGTTGAAACGCTTCGTGCGTCTTCGCTCATTTGTTGAATCTACTTGTGCGCTACCTATTGTAAAATGGATTTACTAAGCCTGAAACTTTACCTGGTGTGTACATAACAACTCGCCCAAGTTTAGTCGCTGTCAGACGAATGGTATATGAAAGCATACGGGACTATGTTGGAAAAACTTCGCGCGTCGTCGCTCGTTTGTTTAATCTACTTGTGTGATACCTATTGTAAAGTGGATTTACTAACCCAGAAACCATGCCTGAAGTGTACACAATATCTCACCCAAGTTTCATCGCTATCAGACGAATAGTATATGAACGCATACGGGACTTTGTTGAAACGCTTCACGCGTCGTCGCTTATTTGTTGAATCTACTTGTGCGCTACCTATTATAACATGGATTCACTAAGCCAGAAACCTTGCCTGTATTGTACACAACCTCTCACCCAAGTTTCATCGCTATCGGACGAATGGTATGTGAACGCATTCAGGACTTCGTTGAATCGGTTTGCCCGTCGACGCTCATTTGTTGAATCTACTCGTGCACTACCTATTTTTAAGTAGATTTACTATGCCAGAAACCTTCCCTGAAGTGTAAACAACATATCACCCAAGTTTCATCGCTATCGGACGAATAGTATGTGAACGCATTCAGGACTTAGTTGAAACGCTTCGCCCGTCGTCACTCATTTGTTGAATCAACTCGTGCACTACCTATTGTTAAAGTGGAATTGCTAAGCGGGAAACCTTACCTGAAGTGTACAGAACATCTCATCCTAGTTTCATCGCAATGGGATGAATGGTATATTAACGCATGTGGGACTTTCTTGAAACAAACGCACGCCATTTTGTTGAAGCTACTCACGCGCCATTTATTGTAAATTGGATTTACTACGCCTATAACTTTTCCGGGACTGTGCACAACAACTCACCAAAATTTGATCGCAATCGGATGAATTGTATATGAACTCATCGCCATTAGGCATTTGCTTAAACTACTTGCGCGCTATCTATTGTGAAATGGATTAACTATGCCTATGAACATCCCGAAAGTGTGTACAACAACTCACCAAAATTTGATCGCAATCGGATGAATGGTTTATGAACGCATAAAAGACGAACAAACAGACATTCCTTTATATATATCTTTATATATATAATTCCTCGACACGTGTGTATGTGACTGAACTCCTCCTAAACGACTGAACCGATTTTGATGGAATTTGGTATGTATATTAGGGTGGGTCCATGTATGGTTTAGATTCACAATCTGATCCGGTAGCTGGAATAAACACAATTTTAGAACCACAATTTACACACAATTTTAGAACCACAATATACAGTCAAAAACAGTCGTCATGGAAACCACTAGCCTTGGCCTTCGTGAAAGCTGATGTCTTTGGACGGTTTGTCACTGCACGTTAGAGCCACCTGGTCGTAACCTGTGCAACTACCGCCATTACATACACTCCGCCCGTGGCGAAAAGTTGTGTTTTGTACCAAAGGTGGCAGTGATGTCGAATTCTACTGTTTGTCTCTGCACGTTAGAGCGTTTCCAAGTCCCGTATGCGTTCATATAAACCATTCATCCAATTGCCATGAAACTTGGGTGATATGTTGAGTGAGCTCCAGAGAAGGTGTTTGGCTTGGTAAATCCATTTTACAATAGATAGCGCACGAATAGATTCAATAAATGAGCGACGACGCGCGAAGCGTTTCAAAAAGGTCCCGTATGCGTTCAAATACCATTTGTCCGATAGCGATGAAACTTGGGTGAGATGTTGTGTACACTCCAGAGAAGGCTTCTGGCTTAGTAAATCAATTTCACATTAGGTAGCGCACGACTAGATTCAACAAATGAGTGACGACGCGCGAAGCGTTTCAAAAAAATCCCGTATAAGTTTATATTCCATTCATAGATTGAGATGAAACTTTGATGAGTTGTTGTGTACACTTAAGTGAAGGCTTCTAACTTAGTAATCCATTTCCCAGGAGGTTGCGCACGAGTAGATTTAAAAAATGAGCGGCGACGTGCGGAGCGTTTCAAAAAAGTCCCGTATGCGTTCAAATACCATTCGTCCGATAGCGAAGAAACTTGGGTGAGATGTTGTGTACACTTACGTGAGGGTTTCTAACTTAGTAAATCCATTTTTCAATAGGTAGCTCACGAGTAGATTCAACAAATGATCAACGACGCGCGAACTTTTAATCAAGGTCCCGTATGCGTTCATATACCATTCATCCGATTGCAATGAAACTTGGGTGAGATGTTGTGTACACTTAAGTGAGGGTTTCTAACTTAGTAAATCCATTTCACAGGAGGTTTCTCACGAGTAGATTCAACAAATGAGCGACGACGCGCGAAGCGTTTCAATAAGGTCCCGTATGCGTTCAAATACCATTCGTCCGATTACGATGAAACTTGGATGAGATGTTGTGTACACCCTACGGAAGGTTTCTGGCCTAATAAAACCATTTTACAATAGGTAGCGCACGAGTAGATTCAACAAATGTGTGACGGCACGCGAATCATTTCAACAAAGCACCGTATGCGTCCATATACCATTTATCCGATTGCGATGAAACTTGGGTGAATTGTTGTGTACACTCCAGGAAATGTTTCTGTCTTAGTAAATCCAGTTTTTAATAAGTAGCGCACGAGTAGATTCAACAAATGATCGACGGCGCGCGAATCGTTTCCACAATGTCCCGTTTGCGGTCATATATCATTCATCCGATTGCGATCAAACCTTGGTGAATCATTGAGTACACGCCAGAAAAGATTTTAGGCTTAGTAAATCTATTTTACAATAGGTAGCGCATGAGTAGATTCAACAAATGAGTGACGGCACGCGAATCGTTTAAAGAAAATCACTTATGCGTTCATATGTAATTCATCCGATTCCGATGAAACTTTGATGAGTTGTTGTGTACACGCCAGGGAAGGTGTTCAACTTGGTAATTCCATTTTACAATATTGGTAGCGCACGAGTAGATGTAACAAATGAGTGACGACGCGCGAAGTGTTCCAACAAAATCCTGTATGCGTTCATATAATATTCATCGATTGCGATGAAACTTTGATGAGTTGTTGTGTACACTTACGTGAAGCTTTCTAACTTAGTAAATCCATTTCACAGTTGGTAGAGCACGAGTAGATTCAAGTAGTAGGGCTAAGCCGGTCCTGGATAGATTTCAAGGTCATCCATGGTTTCTCGTGGTCACGTGCCCCCCCAGGCGTTCCCTGGGGGGGGCTTGGGGGAGGGGAGGGGGGGGAGGGGAGGGGAAAGGGTGGAAGGTCTGGCTTGGAAGCAGACCCAGTTGTTAGCCGACCTGTGTTGGCCAGCCAACTGACTGAGCTGGCTGGTGTGCATTGCCTATATAGCTTGTGGATGGAAGTGGGGGAGGGGACTGGTTCGGGCGACTGTCGAAGGTAGCCGAATGTGACCGAGTGTAACTTAGAGTAGTAGAACAATGCGATGGCCGGGGCTGTAGGTATCAATCAATAAAGACCTAATAATAATAAATATTCCATTAAGCATGGTTACGAATATGAATAATATGAAATACTAAATGTCCCCTAGAGATCTATGTATGGTAAAAATGTAGAGGTATATGGACTGTTGTTAACCCATGACGAGCTGTCGTGTGAGGGATTCGAACCCTCGCTTCCTGTTGAGGAAATTCGAACTTAAGTCGAACGCCTTAGACCGCTCGGCCAACCCGACAAGGAAAGGTTAAGAGGATGAAATAAAACAAGGCTCATTATACAAGATCAGATTTATTAATCCAAGAATTAAAAGAGGAATTGAAACCTAACCATTTGACATAGAGCTTATTACCCTGTCTTTTAATCACTTTTTCAACAAGATAATGCTTGGGATACTGCGATTTTTGAAGTTCTTCGATGTAGAATCCTCCTTCGATGGGCTGGTGGTTATGGTCCTGGAGTAGATAAGTGACGGGGTGGGTACGTTTTACTTGGCGAATGCTGAATATTTCTGTGCTCCATTTGGGCGTGTATCCTTTTGAGAAGAGGGATTTATGTTTACTGATGCGTACATAATCACCCACCTGAAAACGATGGCGTTGTGGGTCAGCTGTTTTGATGCCATGATGAAGGCGATTCAACCGTGGACTGTTTTTTATGACCAAACGTGGTTTTAACCCAATAGTTCTATGTTTGGTATCGTTGTAACGTGACACTAGAGTCTGCAGTAGATGAAGCCAGCGATAGGACCCTCTGGCTGTAAATTCTCGCCACATATGTGTTTTTAACGTTCGGTTGAAACGTTCTACCACACTCGCTTTCAAATTGCTGTAAGTGGTATAGTGATGAACACCGAGTTTTTGCAGATAGGTGGAAAACTCCTTGTTGAAAAACTCCTTACCTTGATCTGTCTGGAGGAGGCGAGGTTGCCGTTTAGCTTTTTGAATAATGCGTTTAAAGGCTGCAGTAACTAGAGTACCTGTTTTATTTCGCACAGGCTCTACAAATGCCATTTTGGAATAGACGTCGATGACAGTCAGCAAATACTTGATGCCATTGTTTTTAGTAGCATAGGGAATCATTTCCACGAGATCAGCTTGCCAAAGTTCATCAATTCCTCGCGAGACAACATGACGACGTGGATAGATACGGCGAGCTGGTTTATGCAACTCGTGAGCAATCACTGTTTTAATAGGCGAAGGGGTATTGTCACGTGGACCCATCATACAATAATGCCAGCATGACGAAGCTCCTCTTCTATTTCTACAATTTCACCTTCATGGCCTGTATGGCCAGCCTGTTGGGAAGCGTGCAGGAGCTGTAGACGTTTAACCAACTTATTAGGATCGTTCCAATAGGCGAAATCAACGAAAGGTTTTAACGTTTTAAACGGGACGCCGGACGCTGAGCTTTCATGGCGGACACTTGCATAGGTGGGAAACAATTTGGATATAATGGCCTTATATTTGAAACCCTTATTTGCATTTATTGATTCAGAACGTTTATAATTACGTCTAAAACCATTTGTAGCCATCAAGATGTCCTTATACTTTTGAAGATCGTCTTCGTCATAGCCATCCTTGGAAGGTACACGTGCAAATAAAAGTTCTAAAAGACCTGGCGTCAATTGATATCGAACTGTTTTAACAATCACGACATTATCTTTTATTTTGATCTCTGAGTCACCAATTCGAAAACGTTTATTTTCATAGCGAACACCGTAGGTCGTATCAGTTTTTCTAGTAAAAAGGTCTTCAAGGTAGGGCGTTACCAACGGTCCAAAATGTTCTACCAGAATACCTTTCAGCTGCATATACTTTTCAGGTGTAGCCAAGATTTCTGACAGGGTAGGTTTTTTTTCTCTAGAGCTAGAGGGCGTTTGAGCAATGACTGTTGTTTTTAGAAACTCTGGAAGCGGTGATGCTGTTCCAGAAGTAAAAACATCCTCAGCTTCTTCATCACCTTCTTCTTGTTCTTCCTCCTCGATTGTTTGTGTTCCTTTTGATACTGTATTTGGCTTATTGGTCTGTGATGTTCCCTTTAACACGGCTTCCAGAGGTGATTTCAAATGTTTCGCGATCAACAGCTCACTATCAGCATGCGTGCGTTTCAGTTCACGGAACTTGCGTCGAATATTATTTTGCGCACGGATAATGTGTTTCTTTAATTGACTTCCTGCTGTTGCCATGCTAGCTGAATAAATGACGTTTGAAAAAGTCATGCAGTGCCTTAAATACGTATAAAATGATCAAACCCCATGCGGTAGCGTCCGTTGTTGATATCACTCTGCTTATCGATAACGAGGCAACCGTGGTGATGAGCATTCCAACATGTGGCACACAACTGTGTAAAGGCTAGGAAGGTCATGTCTGGGTTCACGTGATCATCGTAGACGTGACGCATGTTGCGTTCATCCTGCCGGAAGAGAACAATCACGTTGGCATTGTCGCGAATGAGCTGTTTGGGTATTCGGGAATAGGTTTGAGCGAGATAAAAACAATCAATATATTTATGACGTTCCATGGTAAAATAGGTTTGAATGATAGCCTGTCGTTCTGTGGACACATCATCAAAAATCATGAGCGAATTCGGGCGAACATGATCCGGTGAGACGACATCTTCGTGCGCGGGGAATGTGAAGTAACCCATGTTATTGCGAAGACCCGACATGACTTGTTGCAAGAACACATAAAGAGGCTGATAGAGCGACTTGGCAAAAATGTAGATATTTTGAAATCGTACTCCGTTTAAGGAGGTGATTAAGGTAAGCAGAAGATTGGTTTTTCCACATCCCGATGGTCCGACGATGAGACAGCGAATGGAAGACGGGAAGAGTGAACCGTGGCGGCGTTCGGACGTTGTCGAGAAGAGGCGAGAAACCAAATCCCCCACCGGAAGTGAATGTTGTTGCTTAATAATCTGCATATCGACTGAACGTGAAACGGGAAGAGGTGGTCTCTATATACATGAAGCATGTGGCTGTTTCAGATCTAGTGTAACCATGGATGCCTTTGGGAGAACACATAAAACAAAGAAAGGAAATGAGCCATCTGCTTCGATAAACGATCCAAAACATGATACAGATCCGGCTAATAAACGATATGTCGATGCCAATGCACTGCCACGCACAACGGATGGTCATTACGACTTTAATGGAAAGCGATTAACCAATATAACAGAACCACAATTAGCTTCGGACGCATGTTCAAAAAAGTATGTAGATTATTATCGCTTGCGGCGTATCAAGGGAGACTATGAAGCACAGAATAAACGTATCATGGGCGTTGCAGACCCCGTAAACAATCAAGATGTGTGCACCAAAGCCTATATGTTAACCAATGCTGTGGTGTTAACAAAAGAGGAAGACTATGATGTACACCAACGTCGAATCACTCAGCTAGCTCTTCCAACCAACGACACGGACGCTGCTAGAAAGGACTATAGATAACAAGGTGAAAGAATTACGCCGTTTTGTACCATTCCTAACAGTAAATGGTTATACAGCGAATAATACACGCCTTGTACACGTGGCCGATCCGGAGGATGATCAAGATGCTTGTACAAAACGGTATTTGTTCTCTGAAATAGAGAAGGTGTGGGAAATCAGAGAGAACGCTCTACAGATGAAGCGAAAACGAATAGCCGATGTTGCCGATCCTGTACATCCTCATGACGTGACGACTAAACGATTTTTGGAACAACGATTATCGCTTTTCATTAAAACAATGCCAAACTTATTTTTGGTTCACATTGTAAACCGACAACCGGTTGAAGATCCCAGTAACCTCACCTATATACTACGTTCGGGGCATAGCAATTACCGTTTACCGTATGATGGTGCCATTCGTGTTATCGAGTATACACCGGATTTCAAACATTTAGAGCTACTATTAAACGGTAGTGTTATATCATCACTCATCGAACTTGCGGTGAAAGCCGAGGACAAATTATCCTTTCAACTGAAACTGTCGTCTGAAGAAAAAGAGGCGGGAAAATCAATGAATGATTTTCCGCTGTATATAGAACTCGAATATACCGCCACCATCGATTAAATAATTGCAGGCTCTCTTCCTGAGGAGCGTTAGTTGTTGTCTATCCTTTATACTGTAAGGTTGTCTTCTTCCTTGGTCGCGATGGTGAAACAGAGATATGTGGTGAAGAAGAGGAAGACGTTGTCAAGAAAGGGAGGCTTTAAAGCTATTCTCCATGCGGCACGTCAGGCTTCGCGTGGAGAAACCAATAGCGAGTTGGCCATTAAAAAAGCTCTCCGAGCAGCACGATTGCATGCGAATTCCAAAAGTAAACTAAGTTTTAAAAAACGTGCTCGAGTTATTCCTGTACCAAAACGTGGCGGATTTTTACCCGCACTATTCGCTGGACTGGCAGCCCTGGGTTCACTTCTTGGTGGAGCAAGTGCGGTAGCGCGAACGGTGAAAGCTGTCGAGGAAGCGAAGCAACAGTTGAAGGAAAGTGAGAGGCACAATAAAACGATGGAAGCTATAGCACTGCGTGGCAAGGGTGTGAACATGAAGCTAGCACCCTATAAAAAAGGACTTGGCATTTACATGTCGCCAAAAAACGCTTAATCGATGCACTGCCCCGGCGAGCCATGACACACGGAGAAGTCATAAAATATGCAAAACAGTTGAAAATTGCACACTTTAGAGGTGTATTTATGCGCAACCAATTACCTCCTCAACCTTGGAAGCGTGAGAGTGCAGTTATTAATTTGGATGACAGTCATGGACCGGGAACACATTACGTGGCCTACGTCAAGCATGGTTGTACCGTGTGGTACTTTGACAGTTTTGGAAACCTTCCTCCGCCGACAGAGCTTGTTCGCTATTTCGGAAGCAGTGCAACAATAAACTATAATGTGAAACGAGTACAAACTTTTAACACTCAACACTGTGGTCGCCTATGTCTGACCTTTCTATATAAGACTCAGCGCAGGTGGTAACGTGAGCAGTATAATGGCAGAAAGTAGAGCGTTTACAGTGCACGGACAAGGAGCCGAAGTAACTGTTGACTTTTATCCTCCAATTGAATTGGGACAACGACCCTACGTGCTGGGACTTGTTTCGTTTGAAGGCTATAATAGAATCTGCAACATAATTGAAGACGTCAATGATAAGTTTTACTACGATGACTATGTGTTAACTCTACCGTCTGGCAGCTACACCGTAGATGATATTCACGATCACATCTACACAACTCTCACCAAGGAATTTAGTCTAAAAGCATTTCTGGACGGGACACGCAAGTTTGAACTCATAGCCAACAACGTGACACATCGCTGCAGTATTCTTTCTTCCTTTAGGATTGATTTTAAAGCACAACCAGACTCAATTGGTCCATTGCTAGGCTATTCACCACAAGTGTTAGTACCAAACGTGATACACAAGTCTGACCAACCGGCGAAAATAATTGAAGATCATCATATATCTGTCACGTGTAATATTATTACAGACGTCTACACCAATCAAGATCCCTCGCATTCGCTTTATGATTTTATTGTTACTTCACCTGGTGGTTATATCATCCGCGAAAACCCATCGGTGGTGCTCTATCACCCTGTGAGTGTGACCCACATCATGAATATTACCTTGAGACTAGTGAATAGAAACCAACGTCTCATCGAATTAGACCCTCATACACCTGTGACCTACAAATTGTATCTGAAGCCAGCATGAAACAAGTGTATAAAGCAACAACACCATTGAGGGTGGGTGTTAGTTGTTCTCAACGCGTGTACAGGTTAACACGTGTCAACAAGCAGATCTTACAACAACTGGGTTACACCGTACGTCATGAATTCGATCCTCGACGTGATCAATCCGGTCGAAGTACAGGAGGGTATTGTAAGAATTGAACACCATTCCTATCAACCGTACACTCAGGGTCTAAATAACAATGACGAAATTCGTATTACCATTAATCAACAAGATATCTACACCCTACCCCATGAAAGTTACATCCAGATTGAAGGTCAACTCACCAAATCAGATGGTACCATTCCGACAACGTCAAAGTTGGCTAACCATGCGCTGGCCTTTTTGTTTTCCGAGGTTCGCTACATCATCAACGGAATCGAAGTGGATACGACTCGAAATGTTGGTATAACAAGCGCTATGAAACTTTATCCCTCGTACGGAAGTGAGGAGAGTAAAGCGTTTCGTATGGCCGGTTGGTGTCCTGACTCGACAAACGACTGGATGGTTAATGATGATGGTACATTTACCGGTCATTTACCCCTAAAATTAATATTAGGCTTTGCAGAGGACCATAAGCGCGTCGTTGTGAACGCAAGACAGGATCTGATTCTTGTTCGAGATAGGAGCGATTATAATGCGCTGAAGGGTGCTGATGGAGCTGCAATAGATTCAAAAATTTTATTGCAACGAATTCTATGGAAAGTACCGCACGTGAATCTCTCTGACCAGAAAAAATTGAGTCTGCTCAAGATTGTGGAGAAGGATACAGCTTTACCCATACAATTTAGAAGCTGGGAGCTGCATGAGTACCCGGTATTACCACTCACTGATACACATACTTGGTCTATAAAAACCTCACGGTACACAGAGCGACCTCTCTACGTCATGGTTGGATTTCAAACAGATCGCAAATATCAACAGAATAAAGATGCATCACAATTTGATCACATCCAATTGCGAAATATACGACTCTTCCTGAACGGAGTTACCTTCCCCTATGAAGGAATGGATTTAAACTTTACCAAGAACAAATATGGTAAGCTCTACGACATGTTTACAAACTTTCAGTCCTCCTATTATCAGAAAGAAGCATGTCCGCTATTATCCCCGCAAGACTTTAAAACCAAAGCACCTCTGGTGGTGATGGACTGTTCGTATTTGGAGGAGTCGATGAAGGAAACAACTATCGATATCCGGTTAGAATTTGAAACGTCTGTAGTTATTCCAGAAAAAACAACAGCCTATTGCCTGATTGTTCACGAGACGCAAGTGTATTATCAGCCGCTGTCCAATATGGTGACCAGAGTATAAATAGAAGTTTGGCTGCAGAGCCCTGGACTAAATCCTATGATAAAAGATTGAAAAACAATGTTCTGATCTTTTTGCAAATAAAGTAGTATAAGCCATTTTATGTTGTTTTTATCCCTTTAGCAAACCCAGTTCCTTTTCCAACCTCTTAACTAGTAGGACTATAGGTAGAGATGGATTAGTTGACAGAAAGCACTGGTGAAGAAAGGAGTGTGTATCCGCGAGCAGTAACCATGTCTAGAACATTGATTGACGATATGCAAGGCTTCAAAGTCAATGAAAATAAGTTTGTTTTCAAGGACGTTGCAATTATAGATTGCACAACCATGTGGACGCCCACAGTAAGTGCTTTCACTTTTGAACCACCGTTTCCCTTATACATGCAGTCGGACGAGGATAGAAGACAAACCGAGTGGCTGCAACGTCATTTAGGATTGAACTGGAATCAAGGAAACATTCCTTATAACTATCTACTGTTTGTATTAAAAGCCTATTTGTTCGGTGCCAACACTATTTTTGTAAAAGGAGGTGAAAAAAAGGAATGGTTACGTCAGTATGTTTCTCCAACTTGTAAACTCATCGATCTACACGAAATGGGATGTCCTGCACTACACACCTTATATGAGCCTGGTGAACGTGTACAAAAAAAGACACTCCTACACGTATCGAAACTCTTTGATTGGCTAAGTCGCAATGCATGTCGGTACCTGGAAAATGAGTGTAAAACCTTGTGCATGAATGCAGACCAGAACAGTGAGACAGAGACGTATGTCTAATACAGACGTGTCTGTGTGTATAATGGCTACCATTGAAGGCTTAAAATCTAACCCCATTGAACGGGCTATTGTTAAGTATTTCGCTTGTAAGAAAAAACTGAACAATTTTACCCTAGAAGAACTAAATGCTTTACCTAAAGCGTTTTTGTTTTATGTTGCGTCAAATGCTGTAAAGGAGATTTGGGATAGTGTGCCGAGTGATTGGACACGGGATCCTGTGTTGTGTGAACTTCAACCGTGCACTGATTATGAACATCATCAACAAGTGTACATTTCCAAAATGCCATCAGTTCAAAATTGTAGAACGTGTCAGTTAATTAAACTGTATCATGGACATAAAACCTCATGCAACGACTATGCGTCTTCATTCCACGGATGTGATGGTAAGAAAGAAGCAACCTCCGCAGCAGCGGAAAAAGAATCAACATGTGCGTCACCGACTGAAAAAAATATGCCGGATCTCTACTGGTCATGGTCTCATTGACAAAGTCATAGATCTTTTACCCTTTGAGCTGCACTTACCTGGTTATCAATACTGTGGCCCTGGTACAAAGTTAGACGTTCGACTGGCACGTGGTGATCCTGGAATTAATGCTTTAGACGCAGCTTGCAAGCAGCATGATCTAGCGTACAGAACATCAAAGCGTGAGAATAACATCTCTGAACTAAGACGTGTCGCCGACCAGATACTTTTGAGAAAGGCTATGGAACGTGTGACGTCACCTTCTGCATCTGTTGCAGAAAAAATGGCGGCCCTTGTGGTAGCAGGTGCTATGAAGGGGAAGCTCGTGTTGAGTGGTGGACGTTTACAAACAAAACATATGAAAGGACCAAGAACAAAGCAAAAATAAACTCTACACTATTCTTACCTTATGTTAAACAAGTGGTAACATGTTGATGTGCAAACGATGCTAATAAAGAAATGAACTAAAATATATGTTTGTTTTTTCTAACTCATACTTGGGGTAGCATGCATGTAACCAATAGTTAAATCAAAAACTCAAAAGTCAAACTTTTTTTTTGTTTATTAAAAAAACTCATAGTAATCAAAAAGCTATATATAAGATTTTACGTTGTTGCGATGTGAATGGTGTTGTGATGTGTATGGTGTTGCGATGGGGATGGTATCTTGATGAGCAGGACTCCTCACTGAAGTAAAACTAGTGGCAAGCGTAGGCGTTGTTACTGCCTCTTCTTCTATATCATCTCCCGCGAGGTTGTTGTTTACACTGGAACGAAATTCCATTCTAGAGAAAAAGCTATTGCAATTTGAGTTTGGAAGGTTTGTGGTAAATCTGGCATACAATAAATATAACTTACCTTTTAGTAGGGATGATATCTACTTCTGAGAGATGTTAGTTGGTTTGTAGGATGTAAAGTAACTTGACCAACTGAGTAAATGTATGAAGAATATAAGTAATCATTGGTGTTTGGATATATTATATCCGTTTTACTTCCATCTGGGAATACACATCTTGTAACAAATTTTGGTTTTGTACATTTATGGCACCAATATATGTCCTCCTCATTCAAGTCATCTAAGAGATACTTCCAATTTTTATGTTTTACAAAATAACTTTGACTGTGAATATTATTAGGGAGGGGAAGCGTGTCGTCAGTGTTGTTACTATCTGGATCTTCATCATCTTCCATAGCAAGGTCTAATCCATAGCATAAAACAAAACATTTTAAACACAACTTGTGACAATTAATGTAGTCAATTTCACCGTCACTATTTTCGTACGTGTCATTTGTATCAGGAATGTGATAGTCGTTAATGTACGTCACACACTGTAACTCATTGAATTGTCGTGGGAAAATGATGGTGTCTTGCCCCATAGAATAATGAAGTTGGTAGTCAAATCGAGTTGTGTGATGTGATAAAATATAGTTTAATGGCCATTCTTTGAAGGTACTGTTCAAGTAGTTAGTGTATGTAGATGTAGTACGAAATTCATTATATGTTTTGTTATATATTTGACTGCGATGACCATGTTTTGTTGCATATATCCAGTGACTTGGGTCAGAAAAGTGTTGTCTAAAAGTTTCAGATTGGTTAGCCATAGTACTCACCAAACGTTGTTGCTTGAATGCGTACCAGTAAAAGATAAAAACGAATTAGTTATTCCACAACACTCACACAAGAAATATATATATTTTGCAGCAAAATCTTTCTTGGTTGTTTCCTAGCACACCACACTAACGAATAATCAGCTCAAACCGGCTTCACTCCATTTATATAGGGACTTGCGCGTAGAGCACGGTGTCCATACATAGTAGCGGTCCTTCGGACGCTTACCGCTCCAGTTACTAAGTGAAGATGATGAATTACTTCCGCGCTATCAATATCTCATGGTCACCAAAGACGGTAATGTAACCTTCGGTCGCCATGTTGCACGTAGAGCACGGTGCCCCGTACATAGTAGCGGTCGGGTTGTAGTAAATAACTTTGTTATAATTATATCCCCTTCTGCACTGTAGAGCACGGTGCCCATACATAGTAGCGTTCGGGTTGCAGTAAATAACTTTGTTAAAATGATATCCCCCTTCCACACTGTAGAGCACGGTGCCCATACATAGTAGCGGTCGGGTTGCAGTAAATAACTTTGTTATAATTATACCCCCTTCCACACTGGTGAGCACACCCACGAATCTGTTATATATACAGGTGTAAGGGTCGCACCCAATCTCACTTGCATCAAGTCTCTTTTGGCGTGAACATCGTTCTGCTCTGTACAAGGTGAGTTAACGTTTTGTGTTTTCTTATCATTATTCAACAGTTAGTAGATGATTATAGACTATATGGGGGCTATCTTTTTTTATAGTTAACATGGATGCTCTCCAACAGTTAAACAAAATAGGGGCCCAGGCTGGGTTGGAAACAAGAAGACTAAGGGATCTCCCAGTTAACCAGCCGTTCCCTGTAGAGAGTCTGCAGAGAATTGAGACACGATTCGGCACCAGACTTCTTTGTCACTGCCAAGAGTTTATGGTGTTTCTACCAAGTCGATTTGCCAGCATATCCAACGAGACGCTGGCAACGTTAAATTCACGCCCCTTGGTATTGAAGTATTTAGGCATGCACAATAATGCATGCTTAGTCCTCTTTGAAGCGGATAACATTTAACTCTTTGTCACATCGTGTATGAGCAGATGGCCTCGCTGTTCCACCTCTAACAAAACCATTTAATACCAGAGAAATAGCAGTTGACTATTATTGTGTTTATTAGAAAATAACCTCATGGTGCCACTTGTTTGGGAAAATGTTCGTGACTGCTTTCAAACACGACTGTGCAGTGGACGAATATACAATGTCAACAAAATTTTACATCCAAAATTGTTTTTACAAGCATGTTTACCCGTTTTTTTATTACAATTTATCACTCTTGTTATGCGCTTCACAGCATTAAAGGTGAACACAGAATTAGCGTGTACCTTTGTATTTTTTAAAGTCAGTGGAGATGAAAAACGGGAAACCATTTATTTGACAACAAAAATGAGACCATGTTATCGGACGGATGACAGGGAAGCTTGGTATAACGAACATGTCGTTGACGCTTTGGTGTCTAAGTTTGACGCCTTTCTTGAAGGTGAAAGTGGAAAATCGCTCGAGGTCATCCCGTTTCTACAAGTCAATGTATGTTGCTTTGATCCCTTAAATTCAGGTTCTCTATATTTTCCACTTCCTCTTCCTGTTCAACGTAGAAAAGCCGTTCTCAACATTCAAAATGAGGACGACTATTGCTTTTTGTGGTGCATGGCTGCATTTCTAGCCCCTGTTCAAAGTAATGTTAGTTTAACATCCTCATACACGGTAATGTTTAACAGGTTACTCTCCACGCTCAACTTTGCAACTATTTCATTTCCTATGGAACTTACCTCTATGGCTAAATTTGAAAGTCTTAATCCTCATTTTTCCTTTATGATTTATGGTCTTGATAAGAATACGGTTATTGGACCGCTTTATTGTACGCAGCAGCAGAAGGTACACCATATAAATTTATTATACATTTCTAACGAGCAAACAAGTCACTATTGTTTAATTAAAAACCTCTCCAAGCTTGTTGGAGGTCAACTTTCATCTAGACACCATAAAACATTTATTTGTGAACGGTGTTTGCAGTACTTTTCAACGCAGATCAAGCTGGATAGCCACACAGTGGATTGTTCTACTCAGCCAGCAGTTAAAATTACATTTCCAAAACCGAAAGAGGCAAAAATGAAATTCAAAAACTTCCATCGCATGGATCCAGTGGCCTATACTGTGTATGCAGACATTGAAACTCTAACTACCCCCATTCAGCGGTGTCCACCGAATCCGTCTTCCTCATACACAGATGCTATTCAAAGACATACTCCGTTTTCTGTGGCCTTTCAAGTTGTTTGTTCCTATGATCCAAGTCAATCCTATTTCAAATTGTTTCGAGGACCTACCTGTATTCAGTGGTTGTTACAGGAACTGAAACAGTTAGCTGAGCATGTCCATCAGCTTCTTCAAATTCCCAAGCCCATACAGATGACGCTAGACGAAATGATACATCATGATACGGCAACAACGTGTCATATTTGTCAGAAGCCTATTTTACCTGACGACATTAAAGTGCGCGACCATTGTCATTACACGGGCGTCTATCGAGGAGCTGCACACGACACGTGTAATTTAACGTTTCGTGCAGCAAAGTATATACCCGTCTTTTTTCACGGTCTCACCAATTTTGACTCCCACTTTATTATTCGTGAGTTTGCCACATTAGACAAGGAACATTTTTCCATTATTCCGCAAAATCATGAGCGGTTTATCTCCTTTTCTATACATTACCAGGGTATATCACTTCGGTTTCTCGATTCCTATCGATTTATAGCCTCTTCGTTAGAAGCCTTGGTCAAGGGCATTTCACCCGATGAATTGCACTTTACACGAAACCATTTTTCGGATGATGCTAAATTCAAACTTTGCATCCGGAAGGGCGTTTATCCTTATGAATATATCAACAGTTGGTCTTCCTTGGACGAAACGCATTTACCTCCACAGGATGCATTTTTTAGCACGTTGCATAATACTACCATTACTGATACCGATTATATCCACGCCTGCAACGTGTGGGATACCTTTGGTTGTACCACCCTAGGTGAATATGCTGATCTGTATCTCACTGTGGATACCTTGCTATTAACGGATATTTTTGAGAAATTCCGTCGCATGTGTATACAGATTTACAAGCTGGACCCGTGTCACTATTATACAGCACCGGGTTTATCATGGGATGCCATGTTGTTGTACACAGGTATCGAGTTGGATTTACTTGTAGATATTGACATGTTATTATTTTTTGAAAAGGGTATTCGTGGAGGATTTGTTTCCCTTGTTCAGAGACATGTCCATGCCAATCATCCTTACATGTCAACGTATAATGCCCAGCAGCCCATTTCCTATTTAACACACTACGATATAAATAATTTATACGGCTATGCTATGAGTCAACCCCTCCCGTATAAAGATTTTGTTTGGCTCAGTAACGAGGAAATCGAACGCTTTGACGTGTTCACCGCTGCTCGTCAAAAAGAAATTGGCTTTGTCCTGGAAGTGGATATACAATACCCTGCACATGTGCATGACGATCACGCTGATTTACCGTTCTGTGTCGAGCGTAGGATTCCTCCAAATTCGAGCTCAAAACATCCAAAGTTACTGGGAACGCTTCTTCCTAAAACAAGGTATGTGATTCACATCCAAGTGCTTTTACAATGCTTAACGTATGGACTCGTGTTGAGTAAGATCCATCGTATTGTATCGTTTACACAAAAGGCGTGGTTGAAGCCTTACATGGACCTGAATACTCACCATCGGCAGCGTGCTACCCAACCTTTTGAAATTAATTTTTTTAAATTGATGAATAATGCAGCATACGGAAAAACGTTTGAAAATGTACGCAAACACCGGTCCATCCATTTAGTTAATTCGTGGGAAGGTAGGTATGGAGCTCGGAAATATGTTGCCAAGCCCCATTTTAAAACCATGAAAAGTATTACTGATACATTGGCTACCGTCGAATTAGGAAAGGTTGAAATTCTTTACAATAAACCTATTTATTTAGGGATGACTATTTTGGAGTTTTCAAAATTAACCATGTATGACTTTCATTATGGGTTTGCTCGTCGCTATTTTAAGGATGTTCATCTTGTTTACACTGATACCGATAGTTACATATATCAGGTTAAAGCAACAGACGTTTATCAGGTGATGCGTGACCATCCTGAGCATTTCGATACGTCCTCTTTTCCTGATGGTAACATCTTTGGCCTGTTACCTCAAAACAATAAAGTTATGGGGCTCATGAAAGATGAATGTGGCGTCGATGTGATGACAGAATTTTTAGGTCTTGCATCAAAAATGTACTGCTATACTTGCGACAGTTCAAGACATGTCAGTCGAGCCAAGGGGGTCCGCTCTAGTGTCATCCGAACGTTATGTATGGCTCGTTATCGTGAGGCATTATATAATCCCACTGAACAGTATGCGAAACAGGCACGTCTAACGTCCCGTACCCATGAAGTGTTTCTTGTCGAGCAAATGCGACGCTCGTTGCTTTTGTTTGATGATAAACGTTCATGGGTAAATGATCACCTCACAAGCTTGCCATGGGGCCATTACGCCCTTAATGAGTAAACCAATACAGTTTTGTTCTTCATGTGTGTTCGCTATTATCTGTGAATCAAAACATGTCTATGTGTATTTCAAATATTGTAAATAAAGAAATAGTATGTATTGTCCTTTTGTTTTATTTATTTTCAAGTCCTATATAATCATCAAACCTTGCTATTTCCTTACTAGATGTTTAGATGGTAAGTATAATAGACCGAAGCTATCGCAGGAGCTAATGTGCAAGATGGCCGCCTCGCGCAACTACTCTCTGTTATTCTTATGGAGGGACAGTCAGAGCTGGAGCAGTGACTAATGTGCAAGATGACCGCCACGTCCTGAGACCGTGGATGATGTCACAGGCGGGGAGTTCGGTCGTATAGTTGCTAAATGGAATATTTATTATTATGAGATAATTATTGATTGATTGATAGCTTGCCACGGGGGGTGAGTGGTTATTGTGTCGGACTATCAACCCCAATCTTGCAGGTTAGCTCTTAACCGTGGTAAGTGATTTTTGAAAGGCGGCAAAAATTACGACACGCATGTCAATGTCGACATGTCAAAGAAGCCAGGGGGAATTCGGCCGTGTAGTTGCTAAATGGAATATTTATTATTATGAGATAATTATTGATTGATTGATAGCTTGCCACGGGGGGTGAGTGGTTATTGTGTCGGACTATCAACCCCAATCTTGCAGGTTAGCTCTTAGCCGTGGTAAGTGATTTTTGAAAGGCGGCAAAAATTACGACACGCATGTCAATGTCGACATGTCAAAGAACCTAGGGGGAATTCGGCCGTGTAATTGATGATCATACAACACACACACACATCTCCAGTATACAGGTTTGATGACCATATTGTCCTTAGTACAACCGAACAAAGATGATTAACCGCGTTAACCTACATGGGACTGATAACCGCGATGCTTCACTCCTCCCCATGATTATTCAACACACACACACATACACATCTCCAGTATACAGGCTTGATGACCATGTAGTCCATAGTATAACCGAACACAGATGACTAACCGCGTTAACCTACATAGGACTGATAACCGCGATGTTTAAGTTTGTAGTCAAATTGAGTTGTGTGATATGATAAAATATAGTTTAATGGACATTCTTTGAAAATACTGTAAAAATAGTTAGTGTATGTAGATGTTGTACGAAATTCATTATATGTTTTGTTATATATTTGATAGTACTCACCAAACGTTGTTGCTGGTACGCGTACACCACACTTGCAAATGATCAGCTTAAACGCGGTCACTCCTTACATATAGAGGCTTGCGCGTAGGGCGTGGTGCCCATATTTAGCAACATGCTCCAGTTTCTAAATTAAGAGATGAATTATTTTCGAACTGAGATGTTACAGGGGGCCTCACAAACAGCGCTCCCACAAGTAGCTAATCGTCATGGAGCTCCACAACCAGTGAGAATGTGTAGCTGTTCTCACGTTATTATATCAGGGTCTCACAAGCATCGAACATAAGTATACCCCATTCACACAGGGGGCCTCACAAACAGCGCCCCACAAGTAGCTAGTCGCCATGAAGCCCCACAACCAGTGAGAATGTGTAGCTGCTCTCACGTGATTATATCAGGGTCTCACAAGCATCGAACATAAGTATACCCCATTCACACAGGGGGCCTCACAAACAGCGCGCCCCCACAAGTAGCTAGTCGCCATGAAGCCCCACAACCAGTGAGAATGTGTAGCTGCTCTCACGTGATTATATCAGGGTCTCACAAGCATCGAACATAAGTATACCCCATTCACACAGGGGGCCTCACAAACAGCGCCCCCACAAGTAGCTAGTCGCCATGAAGCCCCACAACCAGTGAGAATGCGTAGCTGCTCTCACGTGATTATATCAGGGTCTCACAAGCATCGAACATAAGTATACCCCATTCACACAGGGGGCCTCACAAACAGCGCCCCCACAAGTAGCTAGTCGCCATGAAGCCCCACAACCAGTGAGAATGCGTAGCTGCTCTCACGTGATTATATCAGGGTCTCACAAGCATCGAACATAAGTATACCCCATTCACACAGGGGGCCTCACAAACAGCGCCCCTCGAATTTCCTCAACAGGAAGCGAGGGTTCGAATCCCTCACACGACAGCTCGTCATGGGTTAACAACAGTCCATATACCTCTACATTTTTACCATACATAGATCTCTAGGGGACATTTAGTATTTCATATTATTCATATTCGTAACCATGCTTAATGGAATATTTATTATTATTAGGTCTTTATTGATTGATACCTACAGCCCCGGCCATCGCATTGTTCTACTACTCTAAGTTACACTCGGTCACATTCGGCTACCTTCGACAGTCGCCCGAACCAGTCCCCTCCCCCACTTCCATCCACAAGCTATATAGGCAATGCACACCAGCCAGCTCAGTCAGTTGGCTGGCCAACACAGGTCGGCTAACAACTGGGTCTGCTTCCAAGCCAGACCTTCCACCCTTTCCCCTCCCCTCCCCCCCCCTCCCCTCCCCCAAGCCCCCCCAGGGAACGCCTGGGGGGGCACGTGACCACGAGAAACCATGGATGACCTTGAAATCTATCCAGGACCGGCTTAGCCCTACTACTGATTCAACAAATGAGTGACAGCGCACGAATCATTTAAACCAAATCCCGTATGCGTTAAATGCCAGTTATCCGTTTACGATGAAACTTTGGAGAGTTGTTGTGCACGCTCCAACGAGTGTTTCTAAATTAGTTAATTCAATTCACGATAGTTTAGAGGCAGTTAACAGAAATTTAAAAAAATATTGTGTATCCAAAAGCACTTCAAGAAACAAAGTTACAACACTTTCTTTGATTGGCAGGACAACGTCTGCCGGGTCAGCTTGTATATATATAAGAATATAAGATTATATGTTTTAACATAAATATTCATAAATATCTGTTCAGTCCCTAGAATTTTGTGATCGGGTGCTGCTCTGGGTAGGATATCTCTGTTCTCCAAGCTCTCTGGCCGACCGACGCATGCGCTCTGTGTACTTCAATGCCATATGTGCAGATTGTGCACCAGTATTCAGTAAAACTGTCACCGAAGTCGTTTGAAAAACAACGCGCTGTGTAGAAATTGGATTTGGGGATATTAAGGTACAGTGCTATTTCTTGTCTCATATTCACCAGTGTATTTACGCGAACATATGGACGGTGCACTTTCGGTAATTTATATAGACATGTTGAATTTTGAGCGCATGCGCGAAGGTATCCTGATCTAATTGGTCAAACAACTGTTTCTTGAGCTGTGATTGGTTGGAGAAACTGTTTCATAATGAAAAATAGTGTTATAATGACCATCATTGTGATACAGTTTTCAGACATATAATAGTCAGGGTCGAACATAAAGAGTATAGGCCTCTTCATAGCTTATTGGATCAGATTTGACTCGGCTCATCCCCTCCTGAAGGAAATCCTAGTTACGCCACTGGTCCCTGTATTGGTAGTATCACGACGACGTGACGTCACGGTAGTATCGATAATGTTCGATAATGCTTTATGGGATCCCGGAATGCCCAAAATCTTTAACATTTAGTTTTTGCGCCATATTAATCTACGGACGTTTTGCTTTTTAACGGTACATATATATTTAGCCTACTTTCGATTTTTGCAAAAAAAAAAAAAAGTAGACTTATGAGATCACTACAGGGCGAAAAAAAAGTTTGTCTGTCTGTGTGTGAGTCTGTGTGTGTGTGTGTGTGTGTGTGTATGTGTGAGCGTGTGTACTCTGAATGTCTGTCCCCCCTCCCCCCTATCAATTCGAACACGGTGAGCGCAAATTGAACGAAATTTGGTGCAAAGGTAGCACTAGCAAAGGACACCTCAGTGTCATGTTTTATATCACCGCCATCTTGACGGAAACGTAATCGCGGCCACCCAAATGTTAAAGGCTAAAATGTAATTACGACCAACCTAATAATCTAGTCTCTACCAAATTTTGCAACAACAAATCTTTATGTGGGAAGTATATTCTGACCAAACTGCTAGATCATCAGCCCAATAGTTTGCAGATGGTGGCCAAGTATGTGTGCAAATCGATTCCCCCTATCAATTCAAACACGGTGAAACCGAATTGAACGAAATTTGGTACAGAGGTAGCACTAGCAAAAGGCACCTCAGTGTCATGTTTTATATCGCCGCCATCTTGACGGAAACGGAATGACGGCCACCCAAATGTTTAAAGCTTAAATCAAATTTCGACCATCCTAATAATTTGATCTCTACCGGATTTTGCGACAACATGCCTTTTTGTGGAAAGCATCTTATGACTGACTACAAGGTCATCAGCCCAATAGTTTGCAAATAGCGGCCATGTATGTGTGCAACTCCATTCCCCAGATCAATTCAAACATGGTGAAACCGAATTGAATGAATTTTTTTACAGAGGTAGCACTAGCAAAGGGCACCTCATATTCATGTTTAATATCCCTATAGCACGTTGTATTTCAACTAGCTACTACTACCAACATTCAATTATACTCCTTGAAAAGGACAAAGAGTTATAACAATACCCATGCATTTAGGAGAAAGTAGGCTATATGTTCTTTACTGAACATCTTGTTAGCCTACTTTCGATTTTTGCAAAAAATGAAAGTATCACTACAGGGCGAAAAAAAGTGTCTGTGTGTGTGTATGTGTGTGTGTGTGTGTGTGTGTGTACTCTGAATGTCTTTCCCCCCCCCCTATCAATTCGAACACGGTGAGCGCAAATTGAACGAAATTTGGTGCAAAGGTAGCACTAGCAAAGGACACCTCAGTGTCATGTTTTATATCGCCGCCATCTTGTCAGAAACGTAATGGCGGCCACACAAATGTTCATAGCTTAAATCAAATTACGACTAACCTAATCATCCGATCTCTACCAAATTTTGCAACAACATACCTTTATGGGGGCAGCATCCTTTGACCAAACTAGTAGGTCATCAGCCTAATAGTTTGCGGATGGCGGCCATCTTTGTGTGAAAATCGATTGCCCCTATTAATTCGAACACGGTGAAACCGAATGGAACGAAATTTTGTACAGAGGTAGTACTAGCAAAGGGCATCCCAGTGTCATGTTTTATATCGCCGCCATCTTGACGGAAACGTAATGGCAGCCACACAAATATTCAAAGCTTAAATCAAAATTACGATTAACCTAATCATCCGATCTCTACCAAATTTTGCATCAACATACCATTATGGAGGGAGCATCCTTTGACCAAACTAATAGGTCATTAATCTAATATTTTGCGGATGGCGGCCATCTTTGTGTGAAAATCGATTCCCCCTATTAATTCGAACACGGTGAAACCGAATGGAACGAAATTTGGTACAGAGGTAGCACCAGAAAAGGCCACCTCAGTGTCATGTTTTATATCACCGCCATCTTGACGGAAACGTAATCGCGGCCTCCCAAATGTTAAAGGCTAAAATGTAATTACGCCAACCTAATAATCTAGTCTCTACCAAATTTTGCAACAACAAATCTTTATGTGGGAAGCATATTCTGACCAAACTGCTAGATCATCAGCCCAATAGTTTGCAGATGGTGGCCAAGTATGTGTGCAAATCGATTCCCCCTATCAATTCAAACACGGTGAAACCGAATTGAACGAAATTTGGTACAGAGGTAGCACTAGCAAAAGGCACCTCAGTGTCATGATTTATATCGCCGCCATCTTGACGGAAACGGAATGACGGCCACCCAAATGTTAAAATCAAATTTCGACCATCCTAATAATTTGATCTCTACCGGGTTTTGCAACAACATGCCTTTTTGTGGAAAGTATCTTATGACTGACTACAAGGTCATCAGCCCAATAGTTTGCAAATAGCGGCCATGTATGTGTGCAAATCCATTCCCCAGATCAATTCAAATACGGTGAAACCGAATTGAGTGATTTTTTTACAGAGGTAGCACTAGCAAAGGGCACCTCATATTCATGTTTAATATCCCTATAGCACGTTGTATTTCAACATGCTACTACAACCAACATTCAATTATACTCCTTGAAAAGGACAAAGAGTTATAACAATACCCATGCATTTAGGAGAAAGTAGGCTGTATGTTCTTTACTGAACATCTTGTTTGTTTTTTTCATATCTCTGTCCTGAGGCTACTTCCCAACAAACGTGCGTCCTTTTGGTACGGTTATGTAATTTTTGACAATCAAAATCGGGACAGCCTTGTTGGGGGGGGATTGTAGGAGGATAGAGAGATTATGGTTTGACTCTAACAGAGTCTTTTTAAGTTATGGCCTTTTACAAAATTTAATTTTAAGATGTTCCACAAAAATCGATCCTCCAAAAATCCAATATAGAGGGATAAATGAATACAAAGTTATTTATGTTCGACCCTGACTATTGTGTGTCAGTAAACTGTATCATAATGAAGGTCATTATAACACTATTTTAGGTAGATTTCTTTAGAAAGCTAACTATTGCAATGGGTCCCATGTTTCGACTTCCGGAAAATTTCGACATATCTTCGCGTTTCACATCCCCCAGACCCCAAAACCACCGTCAGTTCAAAAGTTTATATATAATTTATGTATATATTGAACCCTTATTGATCTTCGATAAATAAGTATTCATATTTATTATTATTATTACTACGGCCCAGGCAGCACATAAGGAAGTCGACTTGGATATTAGGGAGGCCAGCATTTCGTAATGGTTGCAACAGAAGCTGAGTTGGTAGCTATTCCTGGGGACGGCCAGAATTAGTCGAGTTCAAGGCCAAATTGTGCAACTACTGTACCAAAATTGGAGACATAAAGGGAGAATCACGAGGTCCTCTCAACGAACATACGATTGAATCAGCCAATCGCAAGAGACCAAGCCGTGACCACGAGGTGGACGGCGTCAGTAGTAAAAAGCGCGCGGAAGTGTGTATCTAAGGAACCGCCGAACGGATTAATCTCCGCTCGAGTAATTTGAGACGTTGGATTCATTTGGAGAAGAATGACACTAGCCCCATCTTTGTGAGACATAAACTCTGGAAGTTTTTATCCGACTCCGCCCCACTCCACCGCCCTTGTCAGTTTCTCATAAATAGTCTGGCCTGACGCCTATCTGAGTAATTATCTTGTGGAGCCTTCAGAGGCATACTCCACGCCAGTTTGAAGTGTGATTTTGACGCTCGAATTTATCTAAGTACTTATCCTGTGGAGCCTTCAGAGGCATACTCCACGCCAGTTCGAAATATGATTTTTACGCTCTAAAATCAGTGAAGCTAATTTATTTTATGAGCTCTGGGAAGCTAAAGTCGCAGCGTTTGCAGTATCGAATTTTAAAAGCTATAATACATTTGTTCTAAAATCAACTAAGTTGTGTGATCTAAATATTTCACGCCAGCGCGTGATAAACTGTAACATTCTTTAAAGACGACGAGTTCAACTTTAAGGGGGAAGTATCGTATCACCCTCATTAGCGCTTACCAGAACCGAAGTCCATAAGACGGGACGGAAATACCGGACGAGATAGCGACTGCTGGTGCAGCCAGGATTTTGAACTTGTTAACGAGCCAGTGGCGCGGACTCGAGATGTATATTTTATGTATAAATTGTGTGTATCGTATGTGTTTTTATAGTGCGTATGTGCGATATAATTAGGGCCAGTCTTCGCTATTAATCGCAGTAGGACAATTGTGGGTGAACTGAGTAGCCTGCAAGCGATTATAGATAGGCAAATATTTAACATTGAACTTTTCTGCCAAGGAGTCGAGACCAAGATGATCAGCACGTGGTTTGAAGTTGGGATGAGCTTCAAGAAATCAACGCAGACGACTACTATGGAGTGCTAAATTGTCCATAGGGCAATGGGTTGAGGAGGATGTCCTTAGTCCTACATGCAGAAGCGGTGATGTACTAAAATTGGATTATTTCAATTATGTAGTTAGATTTGGCCGGGGAACTTTGTAAATAGTCATGTTTTTCTTTCTTGTTTTTAGCTGTTTTTCTTGTACCGACACTATATGTTTAAATGTCCGTTGGCGCGTGGCCAATGTGTTTGTTGATATTTTGATTTTTTTTCTTGAGTCATGTGTAATGTACGCGGCGTGCGTGCGTGATTTTTATCCTTGCAATTGCGGAACCCGTTACATTCGATAAATGGTGCTTTATTAACGTTAATATTTGAAATAGGAATGGGAGGAAATGATTGTAAAACATTTTGCTGAACAGGTTATTATTCATGTTAGGGTAGCCGAGTGCACCAACTTAAAAGTAATTGTAGAACACCTTCGTTCTAATTTTGATAGATTTTTCTTGAGTCCTTTTCAGGTGACTAGTCACGGCATAGAACGATGGCGCCAGCATATGGATATTATTTGTGTCTTTTATTTCAGGGTCTGTCACAACCCATACGTGTGATTAAGTGTGTGTTGATGTGTCTTGTGTGTGTTGATTCTACGTGAGGAGGGGGTAGTTGTCCTACCGCCCTTATATATTCTTTGCTGCTGTTGTATTTTAGATGGAAAGACAGAGTGCTCTTGGGAGACTGCTGATTCTTGTCCATATGTTTTTTCTGACACACGTATTATTGTGCTTTGGGGCACATTTCTTCGAGGTTCGACCCCATGTTCTGGGAGGTCGAGGTTATTGACACGTGGGTTGACAGACATGCAGAGTTCCACAAACCGCCCGTTTTGCCTGTGACTTATTTTGATAGGCAGTCCTATTTGTCCGACTGAACCCTGTAAGCTTTCATGCAGCAAACCTGTTCATTATGATGGCTAATTTTAAGCCATAATTAATTGGGGAGTTCGCCATGTGTGTAACGGATTGTTGTACCTTGTATGGATAAGAATATTGTGATTAACGTAAATGTTGGCTGTTTGCCTATTGCTTTGTTGATGACTCGATTTCATGTAATTTTGTTTGTCACACCCGTGTGGTTTAGTGGTAGAGTATTTGTAAATTTTGACAGCGGTCATTTGAGTATTTTTCTATTGGTCACGTGTTAATGTACTTGTGTTGATTTGTGTGAGAAGTCCTAAGTTTTTAGGCAATAAATGTTGCTACGGCAATTTAAGTCCAATTTCACACGGAAATTTTGTGTTTGTTTATAGTAGATTTAGGAAGTGTCGGTTTAATTTATGTATTGTAGTTGTGTTCCCTCGTGTCGGTCTAGCTCTAGGAAATGCGGATTCGTTGTCTGAAGGGTCATTCTGGATGATAACGAATCGCGCATTCAAAGTACACATCGTGGTGCATGTAGAACGGCGTACGCACTTATATGGTCATTTTTTTGTATCGTTTTATTTAAGGACACTTGGTCCAGGTAATTAATCTCTCCAGAGATATCGCCTAAGTTTTTTGGCATTTTTTTTTTATTAAGCGGGAGTCAATTGGGAGTTTTTGTTGTTAATTGTTTATGTGTAAATATGGTGATTTTTTATTAAATTCAGTTGTTTTTAACCCTGGCTTCACTCTTTCCTGCATGTTATTTTGTTATATGTTACCCTGCAAGTTAATGAAGCGCCCTGACAGCAACTTACGAATATGACCTGTTACGCCCCGAATCTGAGTCTCATATGCTACTTTGCAAGGGTTCAATATGTATATATATATATATATATATATATATATATATATATATATATATATATATATATATATATCAGTTTCTTGTGGACACGATAACTGCCGTAATTTTGCACCAATCACTTTGAATTTTTTACATAATATGTATCCCTATAACATCTCGGTCGAGTTCGTTAATGGGCAAAATCGGTCAAAGGGGGTAAAAATGGGGGGCTTTTTTCGAAAAAGTGAAATATCGCTATAACTCTCTTAATACATGAAATATCGAATCCCTTCAAAGTTCATAATATGTGTCGGATAAGTGCCGAAAATTTATGTCAAATAAGTTTTTTGATAGCACCAACCATTGACCAAAGGGGTGGGAAAAAGTGGGTTTTTTCGGGAATCATTAATCATATCTCTGTTAATAGACACAATATCAAAACCGCACAAAATGGACAATATTCCTCCAATAATTACCTAAAACTTTTGTCTGAAAGAATTTTTGATATGACACGCCACGGGGTGAACAAAATGATTTAAATTATAAGAAAATGCCAAGTGCCAAGAGAGGTTGCCATGACAACTTTACATTTAATTGATAAGGGATGACCATCAGCAGTTGCTATGACAACCCCACTGCACGAGATCACATTCAGTTTTCATATGTCAGTGGGAAGCGACTTCGGTATCGGAACTGGTAGAATGCTGAACTTCTATGCCCAAGGTCGCGGGTTCAAACCCGGCTGAAGTCGTCGGATTTACTAAGAGCGCTAAAAAACCTGAGTTTGCTTTCCATCGGAGGGGAAGTTCCAACGTTCGTTGCGAGTTGCTGATTGAGGTGGCATCTAGTAGGCAAGTTCACAGCTAGGTGTCGTTGACGGCAGTATTTTAGGTAGATTTCATTAGAAAGCTAACTATTGCAATGGGTACCATTTTTTCGATTTCCGGAAAATTTCGACATATCTTCGCGTTTCACATCCCCCAGACCCCAAAACCACCGTCAGTTCAAAAGTTTATATATAATTTATGTAATATATGTATATATATGTATATCAGTTTCTTGTGGACACGATAACTGCCGTAATTTTGCACCAATCACTTTGAATTTTTTACCGAATATGTATACCCATAAAATCTCGGACGAGTTCGTTACTGGGCTAAATCGGTCGAAGGGGATGAAAATGGGGGACTTTTTTTTCGAAAAAATGAAATATTGCTATAACTCTCTTAATATGTGAAATATCGAATCCGTTCAAAGTTCATACTATGTGTCGGATAAAGCTCAGAAATTTATGTTTGTAACGTTTTTTTGATAGCACCAACCATTGACCAAAGGGGTGGGAAAAAGTGTTTTTTTCGGGAAACATTAATCATATCTCTGTTAATAGGCACAATATCAAACCGTACAAAATGGACAATATTCCCCTAATAATTACCTAAAACGTTTGTCTGAAAGAATTTTTGATATGAGCCACCATTGCGCCAAGGGATGAGAAAAATGATTTCGGAATTATAAGAAAATGCCAAGAGCTATCAGTGGTTGACATGGCAACACTACTAAATTGATGAGGGATGAGCCATCAGACGTTGCCATGACAACGCACTTGCGCGAGATCAGATTCAGATTTCCATCTGACTAAGTGTGAAGCGGCTTCGGTGACGTAACTGGTAGCATGCTGAACTTCTATGCCCAAGGTCGCGGGTTCAAAGCCGGCCAAAGTCGTCGGATTTTCTAAGAGCGCTAAAAATCCCTCAGTAAGCTTTCCTTTGGAGGGGAAGTTCCAACGTTCGTTGCGAGTTGCTGATTGAGGTGGCATCTAGTAGCCAAGTTCACAGCTGGGTGGCGTTGACGTTAGTATCTGGTAGCAACATTAGGAACTACTGCTTGAAATTGACAGTCTGCATTCCTTACCTGAATTACAGGCTAATACAGCCATCAAAATTCTCACCGTTTATCAGACAGATTCTACACTCACCCAAAGTACACGGGGTTATAAGACCGCGTTGTCGCAGCCCCTAAACTGAGGAACCAACCAACATCTCTGAGGGAGATATAATTTTGCGTGAAGAAGTAACAGACCGTTGCATAGTTACACATCAGTGTCGAAACCTTGCATAAGGACAGTGTGACCACAAGTATAACAAGTAGTTCCGTGAAGAACTGTACAGCCTATTTTCATATATCCTGCTCATGTTAATTGCCTCTATCAACATACAAAATTTCAGTTTAATTGCTGTATCAGATTCGTAGATACTGAGAACCGTCTAAATATTTCAGATGGTCGCCAGGATGGATTTTTATTTTTGTAGTATTATATTAAGATTATTGTGTAAGTGTGGTATTCAAACTTCAATCGCATGATTAGAACACAAGAAGTAAAAACGAGATTTTAAAATTACGCACAGCAGCCATCTTGTGATTATGCAAACAATTGAAATAAATTAGATGCCAGTGGATCAACATTTGTGTAAGCATTTAAAACGTGCAACGTTTCACGGCACTCGGATAGTTAATTCGCGAGAAACGTCCATTTAAATATTTATACTTCGCGTAGCCGCCATGTTGGATTCGTGCTCACCAGGTTACTGAAAGTCCTATAGGTGAACATATGTTCATAGTCTCTATGAACATAAAAATTTCAGTTTGGTTGCTGTAAAAGATTCATATATATTGAGAACCGTCTAAATATTACGGAAGCTTGCCATTTAGGATTGTTATATGTATAGGCCATAGAGTTATGTACCATTCAAGGTCACTTATTTCCTAGGTTCATTATTCAAACTTTCACTTCGATCGCATGATTACGACACAAGAAATAAAAACTTAATTTTAAAATTTCGCACAGCCGCCATCTTGAGGTTATGTAAACAATTGAATTAAATTAGACGGCAGTACATTACAATCTGCAAAATCATTTACTGTACCACATTTCACTGCGCTCAGAGAGTTAACTCACGAGAAAAGTCTATTAAAATATTTCAAATTCGCTTGGTCGCCATGTTCGTTTTGTACTTTACAGGTTTATGAATTATACATAGGTAAACTTGTATCAGTACCCTTTATCACCGTACAAAATTGCAGGGTGATATCTGTAATAGTTTCGGGGATATAGAATGTCAGTGAAATATTTCGCACAGCCGCCATTTTGAGGTTATGTAAACAATTGAACTAAATTAGACTCCAGTGCATTGCAATGTGTATAAATATTTGCTGTACCAAGTTTCATTACGTTTGGATAGTTAAATCGCGAGAAAAGTCTATTTAAAAGTCTCCACTTCGCTTGGCCGCCATGTTGGTTATGTAATAACCAGGTTTTTGAAAGTTTCATAGGTGAACTTCTAGTAGTACCCTTTATCACCGTACACAATTTCAGGGCGATATCCGTTATAGTTTCGGAGATACTGAATGCTAGTGAAATATTTCGCACAGCCGCCATGTTGGATTGGTGAGACGTAACAAAGTTCGATGGGCACAGTCGACGTCGCTGGGAATAGTGCTATGACCTTACTGTGTTTCACTGAAATCGCTCCAGCCGTTTAGATTTAATTAGGGGGGGGACACACACACACCTCACACACACACAAACACACGGACAAAAGGTGATCTCATAAGCCTATTTTTTCAAAATTGAAAATAGGCTAAAAATGGACTCCAAATGACAAGAAGGTTATCGTCCCCGTAAGACAATAAAATGTTTAAAATATGTTTAAAATGAAGAAAAACAAAGTTAATTAATCTCCAATTATAAAATACTTTCACGCGATATATGAGGTCTGATCCTTCTACGAAAACCAGCATATTCTGCCTATTTTCGCCTATCTCCAAGTTTGTCCGGTGAAATCTACCTCCGCCTTCCGTTGTGCCGAGAGGACTTTTTTCATTATGAAACAGTTTCTCCCACCAATCGCAGCTCAAGAAACAGTTGTTTGACCAATTAGATAACGTTAGAATAGCACCTGCGTGGAGTTCCAAGGCTTTTAAATTGCGTTGCCTAGTGTCATAGTGGGGTAATCGAGAAGGCCATGGTTAAATACAAGGCATTCTCTGCGTCTCATGCGCTCTGTTCAGTACATAAAACTGGCGAAATCTCGACAGATATTTATGAATATTTATCTTCGAACATAAAATAGTTATAATAATTATTGTCGAACATGAACAGTCGTATGCAACTCGCATATAATGGTAATTAAGACACTCGTATGGAAATTATGAAACTCGCATACGCTCGTTTTATAAATATATTCGTATCTTAATTATAGCCATTATAGGCTCGTTGCATAATGTACTATTATGCAAGTACCTTACAAGTTTGGTGAGAAAAAAAAGAAACATTATTAAGTTTATTTTTAAGTTTCTTACTTTAGATATGATTACAATAACAAGAAAGATATTCTTACTGAGTCTTTACATGCGCCTGAAGTCTTTACGAACTAGGACAGGTTCGTGGATATTTCAAAACAAAACGTATTTTCCGTTTAATTGCGCATATTTTTCAGAGATTTTTTTTTCAAACTTAAATAAACGGGACACTTTTATTAATATTCGGGACGTATGGTCACCGTACCTATTATTAAACCGTCGGCCTCGTTACGTAGTGGTTGGCATTCTTGGTTGTCACCGCGGAGTGCCGGGTTTGAATCCCGGCTCTTGCAAGAAATTTAATTCTGGTTGGAGGGCTGGATCGGGGTGAGAAGAGATGGGTTCGATTCCTACCTCGGACATTCTGGAAGTGGTTTTCCGTGGCTTCCTACTTCTACTCGAGGAAAATACCGGAATGGTCCCTAAATTAATGCCACGGCCGTTCGCTAACCAAATCCTACCTCAATTACAAATACACACACTAGTACATACATCACAGTGACACGGGTTATTAATCAAATTCTACACTCGCCAAAGTGCCGACTACGGGGCTGCGATGTCGCAAAGCCAGTAAAAGGAGTAAATGGATCAACAAAAACAATTATTTTTATTACGGACCAATAACCTAGATAGATGAATGCAGACTGACTAAAAGGATCTTCAACTAATGTACATCGTGGGGTTAAAGGCCACATCTAAATGGGTAGATGAGGTGAAAAGGGATGCGACAGAAGTTGGATTCACACTACAGATGGTCCACAACAGAAGAGAGTTTAGAAGGAGAGTAGACAGTGTAAAAGCATTTCAGGAGAAACCAACAGTGAGGAGGCCAGCGGCTTCGGTTGCGTAGTCGGTAGCATGCTGAGCTTCTATGCCCAAAATAGCGGGTTCAAACCCGGCCGAAGCCATCGGATTTTTAAGAGCGTTAAAAATCCCTCAGTATGCCTCCCTTCGGAGGGGAAGTAAAGCCGGCGGTCCCATGTCATAGATTTGTGGCATGTTAAAGAAACATCCACTAATTACACCTGTGTGAAGCTAAATTGGATAGGTTAAGAATGTAAACAACGCTCTTAGGTTTCTACGTTTGTTGCCAAGAGCCAACTGCGGTGGCGTCTAGTAGCTAAGTTCTGAACTTGGGCTAGTAGTCGTTGACGGTGGCGCTTGGCGGCAAAAGTAGGAACTATTTGAAAAATTCTAAGTTGCAATCTGTACTTAAATTTAAAAGAAAAACAGATAACACACACTAATACAGCCATCACAATTAACACCGGTTATCAGACAGATTCTACACACACCCAAAGTACACGGGGCTACATGACCGCGTTGTCGCAGCCCCTAAACTTAAGAAACAACCAACCAATGAGGAGGCCCAAACGGATCATTTCCAATGAGGTGAGAAAGAAAAGAAGCGAAAGCATGAAGAGGTTCTGGGAGGAGAAAAGAAGAAAAGTACTAAGTTCTTTGTTGGCCAAATTCGAAAAGAAAGAAAATAAACAACTAGATGATGTGCCTCATAAAATAAAATGTTCTTCAACTTTCATTTTTTCTCGTTCCACACTCTATTTTTGGAGGAAATATATTTTTTACAGCCTGTATATACTACAATAATATTAATTTAGTAATCCTAATCTATTTTAGGAAATAGAACAGGTTTTTGCTGAATTACGTAAGTCTAATTTTAACCTTTGAAGAGTAGAGGTACGTGTGCTACAGCTTGCTCTCAGATTTCACTGAGCTAACCTCATCAGTTGTACGGGCCATTAGCCTTACATTATTACTTCCTGTATTCATGAATATTGATTAATTTCGACAGGTTAATCTCTATGATTGACGAACACGACGGTCTCGTGACTAATTTTAGTTCACTTTTCCAATGCGCGCTTCAGAATAAAATCCCTTTTGATAAATCTCCTTTGATAAAATGTTCCATGCGGTTGCTTTTAATCAGAGGTTACGGAAATATTATTGAGAGGCGCCAGATTGCTCCTGACGTTATATAGCTCTCTCACTCACACACACACAGTCCCGTATAGCTGTCTCGGAGTCAGATGAGATTACCGTCTAGTCTGGATAAAGCTCCTATGATTGGTTCAACTCTATCAGACATTATTTTTAGCCTACTTTTAATATTTTGCAAAAATGTTGAAAAGGTAGTTTTATTTTCGACCATGGCGAAATGTAAATATTATATGTCAGAAAACTGTACTATAATGAGGCTCATTATAGAACAAGTTTTCATTATGATACAGTTTCTCCCACCAATCAGAGCTCAGGAAACAGTTGTGTGACTAATTAGGTAAGGATAGCATAGCACCTGCGCTGTCTTCCACGGTCTCCTATTTTAAATTTCACCGTGTGGCGAGTGTCATAGTGGGGTATTCGAGGAGGCCATGGTTGAATACAAGGTATTCTCTGCGTCCCATGTGCTGTGTTCTGTGCATAAAACTGGCGAAATCTCGACAGATATTTATGAATATTTATGTTCGAACATAAAATACTGTAATTATAATTATCGTCGAACATAAACAGTCGTATACAACTCGCCTATAATGGTAATTACGACACTCGTATGGAAATCATAAAACTCGTGTCTTAATTGTTGCCATATGGGCTTATTGCGTAATGTACCATTATGAGATCACCCGGGTAGTGTCAGTTAGTCTTATTGTACTGTCTTCTGTCTGTGTGTGTGTCTCGTATCAACTCCTAAACGGCTGTAGCTATCGAACCAAACTTGGGCACGAATATAGATCTATACCAGGACATCTCACGGCCATATTTCAAAATGACGTCAGTACTACAAACTGTTGAAAATCACAATTGCAATTTGAGGTCTATGTTAGAAATCTAGGAAGGTATGCATGGGAACTGTTCCAAAATTGGTACACATATAGATAATAATAGTTCAGATTGTTTTTAGAAGCCCATATATGACTGTGTTGCCAACATGATTCTACGCCTGCTGATAGGTTCAATTTTTTAATGCATGTAACATCCACACTATCCATTGGGATTCAACCAAATTTCACATGTTTTACCACAGTAACAGATATGACTTTATTGTGTAGAGTCACCAGGGCTACCAACTGTTGATAAATGATCTCTTATAATTGTTATCCCAATCTCAATATATCAGATACTGTATTATGCAGGCCAACAGTTCTAAACTTTGCTCCCGTATAGTACCTAAAATTGAAGATTAGTTTCAAAGGACGTTAAACCTACAACAGTATTATTACAATCCATTAGGCGCCAATAAAATATTTGATAGACAGGGATTTAAAATAAGTATTTGAAGATATTGACCATAAAACTACTCCAGCAAAGCTGCACCACTTTGGAGTTTCTAAACCACTATTCTTCAGCTACAGTTTACGCCACAGTTCATACAAGAGTTGCTTTCCGAGCAACTGACAACAGACTCACGTATCAGTTATAGTCTACATGTCTGAGGCTCGCCGTCTGTTGTATGTGCGACTGCGCAACATGGGCTGACCAGCCAAAAACTATGGCGTTCACTGTAATTGTTTCCTCTAGGAGTGAAATTGAAGATAATTTCGTTTGTTCTTCTGGTGTACTACAGGGATCCAATCTTGGGCATCTCCTATTTCTTATTCTAGTGAAAGATTTGCCTAATACTCTGATTGCTTGTTGTTTCCTGATTACGTAAAGGTGTTTAGGATCATTTACTGGCGAGAATGATTTGCTGGAGGATACATATTTATTACGTAGAAATATTAAGGTATGGTATTTTCCAGAAAAATGGAACGTATAAACCTGACATAGTGTGTTGGAGAAACCATACTTGGTATTGTAACGTCAGTTAATAGGAATTTTCAATAGTAAATTAACTTTTAATAGCCATATTGCAAATGCAGTGAGTTCGGCTTACAAGACGTTCGGTGGTGTCTATGCCCAAGATCGCGGGTTCAAACCCGGACGAAGTCTTCATATTTTTTTAACAGCGTTAAAATCCTTCAGTATGCCTTCTTTCGGAGGGGAAGTAAAGCCGGCGGTCACATGTCATAGATTTATGGCATATAAAAGAACCTTCCACTAATTAAACTTCTGTGAAGATAAATTTGCAGGTTACATTTCGTTGAAACGCTCTATCAAATTTCTAACGTTCACCACTAGGTGTCAGTGACATTTGGTAGCGAAAGTTGGAACTACTTGAAATTGAACGGAACTTGTAGCTCACCCTATTGGTGTCCACATTGAAGCAGCTACAGCCTCTGTCGAGCCGAACATGCACGCCGACACCCACGGCACTATAAACCATACGCTAAATAAATTAATTTATAAATAAATAAATCATTGAAAAATATAGTTTATTTGCTAACTGGAAGTAATTGTTAAGTTGATATTTGAACTTAAAAGGTTCATTCTGGTCCCGTATTGATATACTAATTGTTAAGTTGTATGCAAGTTTAGTTTGAAGCAAATTGGTGGTGGTGGTGGTGGTGGTGGTGATTGATGTTTTAAGGTGAAGAAACGTCCTGATCATCTTTCCCTAATGGTAGACTATGGAGTATAATGACAATTAATATGGAAGTCATCATCATCATAATCATCATCATCATCATCATTTACTTTCACGTATTAGGCCTAGTGACCTGTTACAGTCTCTTGCCAGCGTCTCTTTGGTCTTCCCGGGTTTCTTCGACCTCTTGGAGCATACGGAAGAATGTGTTTAGGGACTCTGGTAGAATTCATTCTGTCCACTTGATTAATATGAAAGTAAAACTATTTATTACAACTAACTTACTTACTTACTGGAAAAAAAAAGATAACAAGTAGTTCCGTGAAGAACTATACAGCCTATTTTCATATATCCTACTTATGTTAATTGCCCCTATCAACATACTAAATTTCAGTTTGATTGCTGTAATAGATTCGTAGATATTGAGAACCGTCTAAATATTTCGGGTGGTCGCCATGTTGGACTTTTATATATGTAGGGCTTAGAGTTATGTACTGTTACATGAAGATTATTGTGTACGTGTAGTATTCAAACTTCAATCGCATGATTAGTACACAAGAAGTAAAAACGAAATTTTAAAATTTCGCACAAATGCCATCTTGTAGTTATGGAAACAATTGAAAAACATTAGATGCCAGTGGATTAACATTTGTATAAGGATTTACTGTACCAACTGTCACTGCACTCGGATGGTTAAATTGCGAGAAACGACCATGTGAATATTTATACTTCGATCCGCCGCCATGTTGGATTTGGGATCACCAGGTTATTGAAAGTCCTATAGGTGAACTTATGTCCATAACCCCTATGAACATTAAAAAATTCAGGTTGATTGCTGTAATAGATTCGTAGATATTGAGAACCGTCTAAATATTTCGGATGGTCGCCATGTTGGATTGTTATATGAACAGGCGTCAGAGTCATGTGCCTTGAAAGGAAAATTATTGCGTAGGTTCATTATTCAAACTTTCATTTCGATCGCAAGATTACGACACAAGAAACAAAAAATTAATTTAAAAATTCGCGCAGCCGCCATCTTGAGGTTATGTAAATAATTGAACTAGATTACATACCAGTGCATTGCAATGTATATAAACATTTGCTGTACCAAGTTTCATTGCGTTTGGATCATTAAATCGCGAGAAAAGTCTATTTAAAACTTTCAACTTCGCTTGTCCGCCATGTTCGTTTTGTAGTTAACCGGTTTTTGAAAGTCTCATAAATAAACTTCCTGTAGTGCCCTTTATCTCCGTGCAGAATTTCAGAGTGATACCGGTAATAGTTTCAGAGATATAGAATGCCGGTGAAATATTTCGCACAGCCGCCATATTGAGGTTATGTAAACAATTGAACGAAGTAGATGTCGCTGCATTACAATGTGTATAAACATATACTGTACCAAGTTCCATTGCGTTTGGTTGGTTAACTCGCGAGAAACGTCTATTTAAAAGTCGCAAATTCGCTTGGCCGCCATGTTGGTTTTGTAGTTACCAGGTTTTCAAAGGTCACATAAGTGAACTCCTAATATTTCCTTCTGTCACCATACAAAATTCTAGGGTGATATCGGTAATAGTTTCGGAGATATTGAATTCTGGTGAAATATTTCGCACAGCCGCCATGTTGAATTGGTGAGACGTAACAGAATTTGAATGGCACGGTCGGGGACGCCTGGAATAGTGCTATGAACTTACCGAATTTCATTGAAATCGCTCCAGTCCTTTAGATTTTATTAGGGACACACACACACACACACTCCTCACACACACACACACATACACACACACGCGCGCGCGCGCGCGCACGCACACACACACACGGACAAAAGGTGATCTCATTAGGCTTTTTTTTTTTTTTTTTTTTTTCAAAATTGAAAATAGGCTAAAAATAACAGGGCGTAAGGGAAATAAAAGGAAAGGAAAATAAATGCCCTGAACCCTCTAAAAATGAGAATTGAGGGACTGGGAAGTAAGTAGAGTGGTGAGAGGCTGTTAAGAAAGAGGAGAAGGTTTGCCCCAAGGTCACTGGTAAAGGGTAAAACTTAGCCCAACTCAGGAGTTCCTCAGGATCACCAATCAGGTGTGAGCCCCTTAGGGTGCAGAGCAAACCAAGGAGCACAATGAGTGGTGGGGACACACACGCCCAGCCTACCGCCTTTAGGGTCTCTTGTAGAAGACGGAATAGGCTATGCCATGACAAGAAGAGAGAATCAGCAAAGGCAAAAAGCCAAGGGCCAATTAAAACGGCAAAATAAAAGACACGGCCGGATCCCATGCAATCTCAGAAGTTAAGCAACATTGAGCGTGATCAGAACCTGGATGGATGACCGTATAGGATGACGGCTGTTGGAGGGGAAGGGAAGGACAAACGCCGTTCCAGCCCTTAAACTAGAATTAAATCTCTTGACAGAGTCAGGAATTGAACACGGATGTTAGAGGCTACAGCCAGGGATGCTAGCCACTGTGCAACGAAGAGGCCTGTTTAAACAGAGATCTACCACGATTAAACCAACAATCATTTAAATTGTTATTATGCTGTGTTTTACTAATTTTGAGCTAGACTGCATTTGGATGAGATAGTTACGTGTGCGAAGGATTCAAATTATTGTACCATATGCTTATCTCCATGCAGTATTCATCTAACTGTGAATTGATAACAAAACAAAGCAAAAGCGGATAAAATCAAATGTATTCACACATATTAATGAATGCTAAGCTGACTCATACAAAAGAGAGGTTTAAAATTATTCGTAGAGTCATTACTCGCATTTGGGCGAGCCGCCGCAGTTGAAAGCATAGAGTTGGTACTACAGAGGCCATGATTTCGCTTTGAATCCATTTGTCGATCATCTTTGAAATGGTGTTCTTTGGTGTCCCAAGTAAATGATTCCTTTCTCAAAGGCCCATTTTCCAAGCCATGGTCCACCAGGGGCTCACATCTAGTGGGACGTGGGTTGGCGACAACGGTACCCCAGCTGATTCCGGCATTGCTTCCACTTACTTGAGTCGAAATCCTCTCCGTCTTCTTACCTGTCAACCTCTCTTGGTCAACTCTTGTTCTCTTCCGACCGCAACGGTATTAGGGTATCCGAGGCCTAGGAAGTCTCTTCCTTTCCCACCTTAATTGGCCCTTCCTGATCCCTCATTCTTCTAGGGATCAGTTTTCTTTTTCTTTTCATTATATCCTTTTCTCTTTAAGATTCCCGCACTGTTTTTGTGAATTGGCTTCCCGTGTATCTACTTTACATTTTGTAAATTTTGTTAATCTACACAACATTTTATAGGTATTTTCAATCTAAATTGCATTTTTAAGTACAGTATTTTCAATTTAAATTGCATTTTGCGAGTATTTTCAACCTCAATTGCATTTTGTAAGTGTTGACAATCTAAATTGCTTTTTAGTAAGTCTTTGAATACGGGAGCAGCATTTTTGAGAGTATTTTGAAATTCAATTGCATTTTTAAGTATTTTAAACCTAAACTTCTGTGAAGCTAAATTTGCAGGTTACATTTCGTTGAAACGCTCTATCAAATTTCCAACCTTCACCACTAGGTGTCAGTAAAATCTGGTAGAATTGTAGAATTTTATGTAGAGTTCAAAAAACTTAAAAATTGTAAATTTAAACTTGAAATAAAAAAGATGTAGTCCTTTGAGACAGCGCCAGTTGGTAAGTTATTGTTTACTACCGGCCGGTCCGGCGAGCGGGTGGGGTGTTTGACTGTGTGACGTCAGTCTAGTTCCGAGAAGTCCCTTAATCCCATGGGTATCATGGCCAAACGGAAAGACTATAACCTCTAACCCACAGTTGGCCACGTTATGCGGAAAGGGAATCCTCGCTCTAATTATTTGGACGACACTCGCTGAGTTTGCAGACGAATATGGCAGACTGGATAGATGAAGGTTACTTGCTACTGATCAAATTGTACGAGTGTGATGCTGTTCTGTACAATCCTAAGAACATAAACTATTATAAAAGGTACCATAAACAGGATGCATGGAAAGAAATAGCTACGACTGTCATCTTGAAATTATTCAGCTGAAGACCTTGCAGTTGAGGCCTCTAGACCAGCGTTTCCCAAACTGTGGTACGCGTACCACTGGTGGTACGATCGTACTGCTGGAGTGGTATGCGGTGATATTACTAAAAATATAAAAATAGAAAACATTGATACGTTGCACTTTAAGGGCAAAGATAAGCAGCAGTTTTATGAATTGAATTGTGATTCAGAACTAAGGCAAACTTTTTCAAAATTGGCTCATGTGAACTTTTGGGTTGAGAGGCGTGCAGGTTATGCAAACAAAACAGTAAGATTTGTACTGTCTTTCAATACTTCGTACTTGTGTGAGGCTTCACTTGTTCGTCTCAAGAATAAATACCGGAGTAGGCTCTTTACAGTAGAAAACGATCTTCGTTTGGGACTCAGCAATCTTAAACCAGACATTCCTAAGTTGGCTTCTAATCTTCAAGCTCACCCTTCACATTGAAGTCGTTAGTTGAACTTTGGTTTTTATGTTACTGTAAATAAGAGTTTTATTATTAATATTATTTGTACAGTGTCATTTCTGAATGTTTGAATTGAATAATAAAAATATATTTAATGCAGCCAAATAGCCATAACTTAAAATATAGGATACATTGATGGGTTATATATTTGCATAATCACTTATAGACATTGTTCTTCTTGTACAGAATTCTATGTGGTACCGTTCACACATGTTTCCACATAGTGTGCACTCACGGTCTATACTTGGGTCATGGAAGTGTTTTGATTTGCAGAGTAGGTGGTGAAAACCGTGAATTGCCAACCTTGAAATGACATGTCTTAGTTAGAAATTAGCTTTTGTCCACCATGGCCCCTGTGCCATAGAAGTCTGGTTGTACTTCTTCTCTCTTCTCCGTCAACGTTGCCAGAAGTTTCTCTGATGCACCGGTGCTCGGTAGTGGTATGCTTGTTCTGAGGTGATCTACGAGGAAAGTTTCTTTCGCTAGGAGATATACAAGTCTAGATCGTGTCGTTTTTGATACTCCTATCACCTTCTTTATGTAGTTCGCTTTCACCCTTTCCAAGGAGTTTCTTCATGTTATTTACTGACCGTTCAATGATCCTGAAACTCTTATCTGATGACGAATCCTTCATATTTGAATTGAATACTTATTGTAATAAATTAACAACTGGGCACACTTTTTATTATTTGAACTTTAACTCCAACAGTCTAACTCGAACAAACACAATTTGCAACCCATCGTTTGGTATGTTACGTAGTGGTGGTTATAGTTACTATATCTCCCAACCATTAGGTGGTACGCGAGAGATTCTCATCTCTAAAAAGTGGTACACACACACAAAAGTTTGGGAAACACTGCTCTAGACAGTTCATAATTCTATGAAGATTCGTTTTTCCTGAATTTGGTAATGATTAGTTCAGTCGGAATTTGATATATTGGACACTCGGGTTGCCGCCATTTTCTTTCGTCGAGATGGCTGCGATATAAAGCATGACTTCAGTTAGTTGTTAGTTATTGTTGTTTTAAGGGCCGGAACAGTGAGGTCATCTGCCCCTAAAAGCATGACCTCATTGTTGGTGCTACCACAGTAACAAATTCGATTCAATTCGGTTTCGTCGTTTGGAAACACATAAACACATTTGGCCTGTGTATATGTCTATCTTCATTCTTTTACAAAATTTGAGAGTAGGCTAACATAACTAAAGGCGGATGACAACAAAACGTACAATATCATTGATTCGTTGACGTTACGTTAACAAGAGGCAAAAGTGTTACTGTTCATGTAGTTTTGTTAATTGGCGTAATTGGTTGCAAGCTGAGCTTCTATGCCCAAGATCGAGGGTTCAAACCCGGCTGAAGTCGTCGGATTTTTGAAGAGCGTTAAAATCCCTCATTACACCTTCCTTTGGAGGAAAAGTAAGGCCAGCGGGCCCATGTCATAGATTTATATGATGTAAAAGAACCTTCCATTAACTACAATATTGTGTGAAGCTAAATTTGCAGGTTAGATTTGATAAATGCTCTATTAAGTTCCAACATTCACCACCAGGTGCCAGTTGCGGTGGCATCTAGTAACCAAGTTCGCGGCTAGGTGTCATTGACGGTAGCATTTGGTAGCAAAGGTAGGAATTACTTGAAATTGATCGTCTGCAGTCCTTACCAAAATTACAGATAACACAGCCATCACTAACACCGGTTATCAGACAGACAGACTCTAAACACACCCAAAGTACACGGGGCTACATGACTGCGTTGTCGCAGCCCCCTAAACTGAGGAACCAACCAACCATTCGTTGAAAATTGGCTTTTTATTATTTTATTTTACACCAAGGCTTGGAAGGCTTGGAAAATTACATGTTCCTACTCATTTGTGAATATGTTTACCAATCTAAGGAAGTAATCGAATGTGTTGTGGTGGTTTCCGTTCTTTGTCAGAATCGTTAAAAACTATCCATTATTTGAATTTAGTTCCTACTGTGTCTCGTCGAGATAACGAGGTAGCCGTCGACTGAATTGCGGTTGTTATTGTCTGTGCGCTTACTTTTTGCTCGACACTTGTTTGCTGAGCAAATTAGCGCTCGCTAATTGAATTAGCCTACACTTTGATATAAACTATGTACCGCCCACGTCACTACTCTGTTTATACAGCGAGCACAGTTAAAAAGTTTCTCACCCATTTTAAATAAAAACAAAACAATTGTGAAATATTTATTGCTGTTTTCTTTTGCTCACTACCTCTTTAAATATAGGGTATTCGTTTAAAAACGTTCCTTCCCGTTTCATATTTTAGATACCGTGACTTCCAGTCACCATAGGTGGACATCTTTAAAATTCCTGAGCTATGGTGGTGGTGGTTGTTGTTGTTGTTGTTGTTGTTGTTGTTGTTGTTGTTGTTGTTGTTGTTGTTGTTGTTGTTGTTGTTGTTGTTGTTGAGAAACACCTGATAACACCAATTGGGTTCTTCGGTAGTGCACCGTATCTGGAACAATAATAATGATAATGAACTATAGATTTGAATCACATTGTAATGCCACTTGGCTAAAGGGGCAGAAAGCTCCCTTGGTATCATTCCTCCCTGTACACATGCCAATATTTCCACTTATTGTTTATTTTATTTGATATTATTCTTGTTTTCATGTCTTGTTTATTTTTAGTTTATGTTTTTTCTTGTTTTGTTTTGTCTTGTGTTTATGGTCTTTGCTTAGTTTTTCTTTTTGTATTTTAATTTTTGTTTTAGTTTTAGTTTAGTTATGTTTCGTTTTTGGTTTGCTTTTTGTTTTATATTGTTTTAGTTTTGTTTGTTATTTTCGTTTGTATTTATGGTTCGGTTTGCGCTGTTGTCTTCGTTCCGTTCTGGTTTAGTTTTTGTTTTCGTGTATGTTTTTACTTTGGTTTTTGGTTTTCTTTATGTTTATGCTCATGTTTACGTTTTATGTTCATGTTTTAGTTTATGTTTTATTTTGCTTTTGTTTTTAGTTATAATTTGTGTGGTTTGTTTTGTCTGGTTTATGTTATTGTTTTTGTTATAATTTTGTTCTTTGTTTTGTATTGTCTGGTCTTGTTATTGTTTTAGTTTGTCTTTGTTATAATTTTTGTTTTTGTCTTGTGATGTTTTTGTTTTTGTTTTGTCTGGTTAATGTATTTGTTATAATTTTGTTTTTTTACTTTTCTGTTTCGTCTTATTTTTTAATTTTATGGAAGATATTTTAACACAGCGAGCAATTACGTCATATAGCTTATGTCCTCATTGAGAAATTATTATTGTGAGAGGAATGAAGAAGCTAATTACATCGCATCTGTGAGTTAGGTTTCATTCCACCAGTTAGCCTACTTGGGGAACCAGAGAAAACTAGTCCACCTCGAGGTGTAACGGATAACATTCTTCCCGGAGATCCGGGTTTGATACCCGGCTCTGCCAAGAAATGTAATTCTTGTATGAGGGCTTAAACGTGGGCCACTCAAGCTCGTGAAGTAAAACTGAGGAGAGATGGGCTCGATTTAACCCTGGCCACCTTGGAAATGGTTTTCCGTGGTTTCCCACTTCTACTGCAAGCAAATGCCTGTATGGTTCCTAACTTAGATCACGGTCACACACTGTAACGATTCGATCCCATAGCGGTTATATTTATAGGGTTATTCATTTATAATTATCATATTATTATTATTATTATTATTAACTAGTACATCCATGAGATGATTTTTATATCAGATAATTGTAAGCGGTTTTGATTATTATATTCAATTAGATTTTTATTAACAATTACTTGTAAAGAGACGAAGTATTATATATTGCAACAAGACTGGCGATATGGACTAACCCTGTGCGTCACAAACTGAACGACGTAGTAAGAATTTCACCATGGCAAACTGCGTCATTTTCCTGAGATGTTAAGAAACACACTATGGTGTAACCAACACGCCATTTTCTACGGTATATACGCGTCAATATATATTGCAAGTTATGAGTCAAGAATGGAGAAGGCTAATAGAGAGGGAAGCTGTGACACCACGTGACAAGGAAGTCATTAGTATTTGTACCTGCAACATCGGACAAGAATGGCATTGATCTACAGCTCTTAATGAAGGAAGGAAGTTGTAACCTTGCTTTCTGGGTCCTAATGGACTGAGCACCGAGAGTCGACACTGAACGATGTCTTGCCGACATCTATATCAATACATAATGGGTTATATCCCTGATCAAGAGTCTTTCTACAGATGGCAACGTACTTAATGAGGATATTTCATAGTAATTGAGATATCACATCATTTTTTTAAACATAAGCGACGTAACAACGAGATCATCGATCATTTCTTAAATATGACGAGTCTTCGACTGGGTGAGCCAACAATTCAATAAAACTATCGTCTCTATTATAATTTAACTTCATTTAACTTTCAATTCATTTTAATATTCATTTTCTTTTAAATAATTAATTGCCGCATTGAGTAATTTTAAATTCAATTGTGTGACTATCACTATTCTGTTTTATTAATATTTTGTTTTTGCATTTAATAAATTCATTCTCTTCAACGTAATGCCTATTTCTTTCATTGTAGTTGGTACTTTAAGGCAATCATACTCCTTGATTAAATACGGATTGGTTAGATGACTTTGTCTCACTACGGCCCGGGTAAGTGGTTCTCGACTCTACTGCTGATAGCCGAGGTTAAATCAATAAATTTCGATTCACTATCTTAAATAGGAATCTGGCGCTCAACAACTTATTATATTACACTATCACAGGTAAGGTCACACCACAGTGTATATTATTTATTCTTATTATGTTTGTTAAATTGAACCACAATAGTCATCACCACGTTTTGTTAACTCATTAAAAATGTTACATTTGGCGCCACAAAGTAGGACACGAAAACCATTCGGTATTTAGTCTGAGGAGTGTATAATTTCAGTGCAAATTGTCAGTGCTTTTGGGGGACAGTGAAGTGAAGTGAAATTTTGGAAGGGCAATTGTTATACGGTGTACTTCGAGATGTCGGAGGAGGAACAGAGGCAGTTGAGAAGTAGGGATGCAGTCAAGAAAGTTAATTATAAGGAGGTTGATAGCGGTAGCGATGTTGAGAGCGTAGAGAATAATACCAAGATGTCGGAGGTAAATCTTGAGAGTAATCCTGAAAATAATCCTGAGGTTAACCCTGACACGAATTCAGAGGAAAATCTCGAGACGAATACAGAGGTACATCCTGAGACTAGTGGTAGTCTAGAGAAAGAAAAGTCTATAGAGATTCCTGAAGATCCATTAACTGTGTTTATGAGGGAGATGAGAATTAATAGTAGGGAGATGAAAGAAGATATTGGTAGGCTAAATCAAAATATGGAAGAGAGTAAGAAAGATAATTTAGAAAATAGGAAAGAATTCAATGATAAATTTGAGAAATTAGATAAAGATATGAATAAAAATATGGAAGAGAGTAAGAAAGATAATTTAGAAAGTAGGAAGGAATTCAATGATAAATTTGAGAAATTAGATAAAGATATGAATAAAAATATGGAAGAGAGTAAGAAAGATAATTTGGAAAGTAGGAAGGAATTGAGTAGAGATTTAGGTGAGAAATTAGATCAGAGTAATCAAAAGATGAGAGAGGATATGAGTAAAATAAATCAGAAATTGGAAGAGAATAATGTAAAACTAGATATTGTGGAAACGATGAATAGAGAATTAAGTATGAAGTATGATATGCTACAGGAGAGTATTCAGGGGGTGAAACAGGAAATCAGAGGTGAAATTAAGGAGGAGGTAGAGATGAAGGCTAAAGATATTATTAAGACAGTAGATAAGAAATTAGAAGCAGCAGAAAGTAGGATTCAGGAAAGAATAGTAACTGTGATTGAAGAGAAAATAGCAACTCAAGGTGAAAGTTTTAGCAAATTGGTAGAAGTGGAAACTAGGCAGGTGGTAGAGACTTTAGGGGAAACTGCAGTAGAATCAGTAAAGACAGCCTGTAAGGAGACTATAATTGAAAGTAGAATGGAGTCAGACGAGATTTTAGGTGAAAGCAAATTGGAATTAGCGGAGATTTTAGGTGAAATCAGATTAGAGTCAGACGAGATTTTAGGTGAAAGCAAATTGGAATTAGTGGAGACTGTAATTGAAAGTAGATTAGAGTCATTGGAGATTGTAGGTGAAAGCAGATTGGAATCGGAGGAGATCTTAGGTGAGGAACGGCAAATAGCGGAGATTTTAGGTGAAATCAGATTAGAGTCAGACGAGATTTTAGGTGAAAATAGATTAGCGTCAGAGGAGATAGTAGGAGAAAGCATAGTAGAGTTGAAGGAGATTTTAGATGAACGCAGGATAGCTGTAGAAGAGACTATAGAATGTAGCGAAAAAGAAGTGAAGAAGATGAGAGAAAAGATAGGGATAGAAGTAGGTAAGATAAAGAAAGTACTAAGCACCCAAGAGATTAAGATGCAGACAATCATAGATAAATTAGATAGGCAAACTAGGGAAGAATTTAGTCCTGTGATAGAGGAAGTTAATATGAAATTATTAGTGGCAGAGAAGCGTGCGTTAAGTCATAGTCAGAAGAACATAATTAGTAAACAGGTTAAGAGGAGGAGAGAGATAGATAAGAGGAGAAGCAATGGGCAACGGCTAAAGAGAAAATTAAATATTAGTAGTGGAGAAGTGAAGGGAAGACATGTAGGTAGATATTTTAGAAGTAAAATGAAAGAGAAGAGAATTAAGTTGTTAGTGGAAAAAGAAATCAGAATGAAAGAGAGAAAGAAAGCATATGATGTGCAGTGGCGTAATGAATTAGCCAGACTTGGGGAAATGATAGGAGGAAAGCCGAAGTATAATGTTACTGTTGATGAGTGTAGTCCGAAAGAGGTAGAAAGTAATGTTATAAGAAAAGAGGAAAATGGAACCCTAGAAAGAGATAGAATTGAAGATGAAGATGGTAAGAACGGTGAAATGCCAGAGAAAGTAGTGATGTAAATTTATATTACCGATAGTTACTCTTCCGTATGACTTAAATATTAAGTAATGAAGTTTAATATGACTTAAAAGAGGTAGATAAGAAACCTGCTGTGTGTAATTTTAATTCAGTCGTGAAGTTAGGATGGTAAGGGGCGCGTAGTGCCTACGCTTATTGATTTAGATTGACTAAAATCATTTAATTTGGAAGACAAAGGTTGTCGTGCTATTGAGCAATGCAGGTAAGTTGAATGTAGGTCCTTAAACTGCAGGTAAGTTGGATGAAGTGAGAATTAAATTTTAAAAATAGGAAGGTTATTACATAGGTAAGTAATCGAAAGAAAGTAATAATTATTATGGCAACCATAATTAAGAATATAATGGTAATAAAGATTTAATTCAAAAGTGAGTGAAGATAAGATGATACAGTGGTAATAAAACTAGTGAGTTGAAGAATTAAGTATTGATTTAATAAAGAAGTTTCAGTTGAGGACAGCGAGGTTATCAGCGGATATATGTTGAGAAATTTATAAGTGGTTTAGAATTGTTAATGGTAATGCGTTGTATGAATTAACCAACATCGGGTTGAAATGAGGAAGTAGTAACTAATTAGGACATCTGATACTTGTTGACAGATATGTGTGTATGTGTGTATTTTCACGTAAATGGACGTGAGTTTGAAGAAGTAGGCCAACGAAGGTAATGCCGTTGAGCAATGTGGTTTTAAAGTTTTGGTAAGATGTCAAATGAAGTTTTTTAAGGAGGAAGTTTTGGTAAGATACCAAATGAAGTTGTTTTTTGAGGAAGTTTTTGGTAAGATGCCAAATGGAGTTATAATGGAGGAAGTTTTGGTAAGATGCCAAATGAAGTTTTAAGAAGGTTTTGGAGGATGAAGTAGGTCAGCAAGGTATATTCCGTTGAGCAATGAGATTTTTTATGGTATCTACGGGACTACGTGAAGTTAATAAGGGAGTTTTTTTTTAAGTATATATGGATGTATGCACACAAGGTAATAAGAGATTACAAAGGTAAGATTGTCCAAGTTTTTGTTACAGTTACGCACGTTTTAAAGATATTACAAGGCTTGTTATTGAGCTAAACCACTTTGTAGTAAAAAGTTACTGATGATTAATAACGAATTAATGATGTGGTAGATTGTTGTCCTACACACAGGTTAAAGTAAAGATAATAGTAATAATTATATGGTTGGCATAATATTTACTAATATTGAAAGGAATTTATTATAATTCGATGTTTTGAGGATTTTAAAAAAATAAATCATTTTTTTAGTAGACAGGAAATTAAAGTTTTATTTATGTCATACGGAGTTAGTAAAGATAAGTTTAATATTTTGAAGACAAGAATAAGTTGGTAATGTAAGGTGAGTATACCTAAGGGGTAATAATGAAGTTTCAATTAAAGGCAGGTGTAATTTACGCAGTTAATTTGGTAGAGCAGAGAGTGTCTGAACTGTGTTATAACTCAGGACTTGCTTTATGAAGTGATTATGGGAGAATATTTGCTAATTAAGAGTGTCGGTGTTATTGACTATCAACAGGAACACTGTCATTATTTTAGGAAGACAATAATTAGGAAAGCTAAGTGTGATGTTATTATTCCAAGGAGTTAGTCGAAGCATGTAAGATTTTTTTTTTAGCTGAAATTTAATGTGTTATTGGTCAGTAAGAGGTGACCTGTAACAGTAAGAAGAAGTGGGATTATACCACGAATAGGGGAGGTTTTTGTATGTGACGTGTGATGTCACGATGAGTTTTGAGAGATTCTGGTATAGCAAGAGTGAGCTATAGTCCAGGCGGTCAGAACAAGTAGGAAGTGGTGTTTGGAGGACACGGTACTTAATTAAGAGTTTTGAGAGAAAACTAAAGGGGGTTTTTAGGCATTCAGCAAAAAGTCAAATCATGAATAGACTAAGTTCAAAGTATAAGAGCATTAATATTTTGTGGAACGAAATATTTATTCCGAGGAGTTTGTCATGTGTTTTTGTGAAATAGTTTAGTGATATACGTAATTCAGGTATTGAGTAGTATTTTGTCCAAGTCTTAATCATTTTGTTATGGTAAGTAAGGAATGACGTTACGGTAAAGTTATATCTTGACGCTAAGTTAAATTTTATAAAGTGAACGAGAAGTCAGATTTTATGTTTATTGGTGATTTAAAAAAAAAAAAAAAACAAGTTATTGTTTTCGAGAAGTAGTAAAGAGGAATTATGGTTTTATGAGAAGTTAAGAAGTCGTGGAGACTTAGGAAGTATTAATTTGGAAGGAGGCGGCCGTGGCCTAAGAAAGAATTAAGCCACGAAGGCAGGTGAGTAGTAACTTGGATATTTAAATGAACTGTTTAATAACTGCTTTGAGGTATTTCGATGTCATTATGTATTTGGGGAAATATTTACATGTATGACATATGCACTGAAATAGGAATTGCCTTAGGTATTTTGCTAAGTTATTTTTTTCTTCAATTATTGAAATTTTACTGCATTTGAGTAATCCCTTTATAAAGACGAAAGGAATATTGTATTGTTTGCATCCTATTATCGTGTGCTGTAATAGTTATTATGGGTTAATCAGCTGGTATTACAACAATGTACTTCTACGCCAGACTGATATACAAAAACTACGTTCAAAAGAGATGAAGCCAAAATTGTATGTCATGCATACGATCACCGAAATATAAACGAGTGCAGCGTTGACATATATGTCAAAAATAAAAGTGAAGGGCATTTTATATGTATATTTTTTACAGCTCGTTTAATACATAAAGAAGAATGAACATTATGAACATTTGGAAGAATGAGAAATGATAGTACAAATATGTAAAGTGAAAAGAGTATGTTCTTGTATATTTTTATGTATTGTTGAAGGGTATTATTTGTATGTTGTCGTTATGGGGGTATTAATATTTACATTTGTATTCATTTGTGTAGGATGTGTAGTGATATAAATAATGTTACATTTTATTTTAAATTATTTATATCAGGGGCGATTGTAACGATTCGATCCCATAGCGGTTATATTTATAGGGTTATTCATTTATAATTATCATATTATTATTATTATTATTATTAACTAGTACATCCATGAGATGATTTTTATATCAGATAATTGTAAGCGGTTTTGATTATTATATTCAATTAGATTTTTATTAACAATTACTTGTAAAGAGACGAAGTATTATATATTGCAACAAGACTGGCGATATGGACTAACCCTGTGCGTCACAAACTGAACGACGTAGTAAGAATTTCACCATGGCAAACTGCGTCATTTTCCTGAGATGTTAAGAAACACACTATGGTGTAACCAACACGCCATTTTCTACGGTATATACGCGTCAATATATATTGCAAGTTATGAGTCAAGAATGGAGAAGGCTAATAGAGAGGGAAGCTGTGACACCACGTGACAAGGAAGTCATTAGTATTTGTACCTGCAACATCGGACAAGAATGGCATTGATCTACAGCTCTTAATGAAGGAAGGAAGTTGTAACCTTGCTTTCTGGGTCCTAATGGACTGAGCACCGAGAGTCGACACTGAACGATGTCTTGCCGACATCTATATCAATACATAATGGGTTATATCCCTGATCAAGAGTCTTTCTACAGATGGCAACGTACTTAATGAGGATATTTCATAGTAATTGAGATATCACATCATTTTTTTAAACATAAGCGACGTAACAACGAGATCATCGATCATTTCTTAAATATGACGAGTCTTCGACTGGGTGAGCCAACAATTCAATAAAACTATCGTCTCTATTATAATTTAACTTCATTTAACTTTCAATTCATTTTAATATTCATTTTCTTTTAAATAATTAATTGCCGCATTGAGTAATTTTAAATTCAATTGTGTGACTATCACTATTCTGTTTTATTAATATTTTGTTTTTGCATTTAATAAATTCATTCTCTTCAACGTAATGCCTATTTCTTTCATTGTAGTTGGTACTTTAAGGCAATCATACTCCTTGATTAAATACGGATTGGTTAGATGACTTTGTCTCACTACGGCCCGGGTAAGTGGTTCTCGACTCTACTGCTGATAGCCGAGGTTAAATCAATAAATTTCGATTCACTATCTTAAATAGGAATCTGGCGCTCAACAACTTATTATATTACACTATCACAGGTAAGGTCACACCACAGTGTATATTATTTATTCTTATTATGTTTGTTAAATTGAACCACAATAGTCATCACCACGTTTTGTTAACTCATTAAAAATGTTACAACACTGCTACATACACTTCAATAACACAGGTTATCAGACAAGTTATTTATTTATGTAGTTATTTATTTATTTATTTATTTATATATTTATTTATTTATTTATTTATATGACCCTACCATAACGAATATACTAGGCTATTGTATTTGTTTATTAATGGTTTGATTTACTTATTTTCTTTCTTTCTTTCTTTCTTTCTTTCTTTCTTTCTTTCTTTCTTGTATCTTCTCTTCACTTCTCTCTCGGTTAACGGCGTGGCTCAGCGGTCACGTTCACGCTTGCTGATCCCAAGGATGCAGGATCGAATCCTGGCACAGCCAGTTAGCATTTCAGGGTGTACAAATGCCAGGGAGCCATGTCAGTAGATTTACTGGCAGAATTCCGGCAACCCGGCGTCTCTAAACGACGCAGTAGTTAAAAGGGATGTAAAACCAATAACATTGTTCTTCTTTTCTCTATTATCTGTTTTCTTTTTTCGTAATTTTTTTCTTTTTTCTGTTTCCTTTTTTCTTTACTTTTGTCTTATTTTCGCTTCTTTTTCTTTTCTTCTCTTCTTTTTCCTTTTCTTTGTTATAAATTTTTAATTTCAAAATTAAAAATTAAACATTTTTTATTTTTTATTTTTATATTTTATTTTTATTTCTTTTATTTTTAGCCTACTTTTCACATTTTGCAAAAATGAGGAAAAAGTAGTCTTATGAGATCGATCCGGGAAAATGTGTGTGTGTCTGTCTGTCTGTCTGTCTGTCTGTCCTTCTGTCTGTCTGACTGTCTGGCTGGCTGGCTGGCTGGCTGACTGGCTGTGTGTGTGTCCCCCCCCTATCAACTCCTAAACGGCTGCAGCAATCAAAACCAAATTTAGTATGAGTAAAGATGTGCACCGGAATATCTCACGCCCATGTTGAAAATGATGTCAGTGCTACCAACTGCTGAAAAAACGCACTAGAAAATTGAGCTCCATGTTGGATATCTCGCAAGGTATGCATGGGAGCTATTCCAAAATTGGTACACATGCAGATAATACTATTTCAATTTAATTTCCAGGAGGCCAACAAAGACAGTGTTGCCAAAATAATATTAAGCCTTCTGATAGGTCCAATGTTTAAATGCATATAACTTCTACACTATCAATTGGATTTCAACCAAATTTTGTATGTAATATCTGTACATAAACAGATATGATTGAGCGTATTCTTAAGAGCCACCAGGGCTGCCAACTGTTAATAATTGCTCTCTCTATTTTTTTTTATCCAAATACCAATATATCAGAAAGTGTGCAAGCCAACAGCTTTAAACTATGCACAAGTATATTCTGACATTTTAGATTAATTTTGAGTAACTTATATACGTCAGTTCTACCAACATGATTATAAGCCTGCTGATAGTACCAATTTTTTAATACATGTAACTTCTATACTATCAGTTGGATTACAACCAAATTTCGTATGTGCTATGTGTACCATAACAGAATGACTGTAAGTATTGTTAAGAGCAATCAGGGCTGCCAACTGTTAATAAATGCTGTCTATATTTTTTTACCCTAATATCAATATATCAGAAAGTATGCAAGCCAACAGCTCTATACTTTGCACTCGTATAGCACCTGACATTGTAGATTAATTTGGAGTAATTAATACAAGGCAGTGCTGCCAACATGATTCTATGCCTGCAGATATGTCCAATTTTAAAATACGTGTAACTTCCATACTAACAAATGGATTTCATCCAAAATTGGCACAACAAGATATCATAATATTTCAGATTTTTTATGACCAGCACACGCATGGTATTGTTGGCAACTTGCTTTTACGCGTGCTGATAAATCCAGTGTCTAACTGCATGTAACGTCCATTGGACTTCAACCTAATTTTGTATTCTGTACCTTAAGAGATGGAACAAAGAATATATTCAGTCACCAGGGCTGCCAACTGTAGTGCTCTATCAGGCTACATTATACCAGGTATATTTTGAGCTAATTTGATATTTCGATATCACCAACTTAATTTTGTCATTATTCTAGATAGGTTCATATACTGTAGAATAATCATTGGCATGAAAAGTAGGCTGTATAGTTCTTCACGGAACTTCTTGTTTTATTTTTTATTGATGTGTAACATCTTTCCACTCGGTTGCTGGATATTTGAGGGAGTGATTTTGAAAAATGGGACGGAGGTGGATCGGACGATCCAGCTGGCAGTGGTGGATCGAAGGGAAGTGTAACACGCACTGCCAGCTGGAACGCATTGCTGAACACTTTCATTTTGACGGTAAACGCTCAGGCGAACTCTGGTGTCAACTGATTGAACACAAAGCACATGGCACATAGTCGAAGTCTTCGTATCAGTATTTAAATCATTATATGCTTTAATATGACACATTGTAAGTAGTCGGCAATTCCGGTATTATATTTCTGCACAATGGCTATTCAAATATTAACCCACATAACGGTAATGCAGTCATCAATATAATATATATCATCGTGTTTATACGGGACCTAGGCAAGCCTTCAAGAGCTAATGCTGAACACAGTCTCTTTACTCACAAGCGAGCCTTTTCATAAGGCAATTTAAACTCAATTTCAAGCAGGAACATTATCGAAACTAGCAAAATATAAATGAAACTTAATTCCGTGATGCAGTATTATTGGTACGTGAATATAAGTCACCATCTTGCACTTATTATTCGTGTGGTCGAAATAGCCGTGGGGTTAACGTCATTGACTGTGAATCTAGAGATCTCGGATTCGAATCCCGGACGGGTTAGATATTTTTGCTACCAGATTATCGTTTTAAACGATATTTATCATATCAATATGACTCATTTTAACAGAATCCATATGAAAATACGTGTTGGTCTGTGAATCAAAAGGTCCGGGAACTGGGCAAGACTTTCATGATCTACTGCTGTGCACATTGCAATTACACGCAAGTTGGCCTATTTATAGGGAATTCAAGGTTATGAGCGGTGTCGCGTCTATTAATCTAGTTGATCCATATCGTATTCTTTATTTATGCTAGTACTGGTGGAAGGTACGAAACCTCTAATAAAATGATTTCCGTACTATAAACTACAATATCTGTAAAACACTCCCCTTTACAATAGATTAATATTTGTGCCAAAAATATGATAAAATGCCGGTGTATATACAATTTGCCGTCCTTGAAATGGTTTTCCGTGGTTTCCCATTTTCAACTCCAGGCAAATGCTGGGATGGTACCTTCTGATAGGCCACGGCCGCTTCCTTCCATATCCTTACCCAGTTTCATTCACCATGATTCATTTCATTTCTCATTAACTCCTCTCGTGAGGTTAACGTCAGGAAGAGCATCCGGCCGTAAAAAGCATCCGCCCCAAATAGTGCCATCGCATCTCTTCCCCGACCCCGTAGGAAAACGGGAATAATAAGGGGTAGACATACTGTGCCCAACTCTAGGAATGGGTATTCCAAGATTCAGACACCTAGATATCAAGGGAAAGGCTACAGCTGCTTTTGAAAGTTGAGATATTTGAATATCGCGCTCCATTACTTCTAGAATGGAATGGAAACTTTGTGCAGCCAAGAGCATGTTAAGTGACGTAGCGAGTCGTAGCAGAGGTCGAGACTATTTGTTGATTAAATAGTTAGCCATGGAGTAGAGACTTGAGACTTGGATCAGATTACTGGCACGGGCAAATGAAAGAGAATGCACTTAGTCTCAAGTGAATCGGACCAGAGACACCGGAGATATGAGAATTTCCAGATTTCCGCGTGATCCAGCGTGGACCCGACCGTTTTGAATAAAAGCCGACCGGCCCAAGCATCATTAGCCGATAACCTAGATGTTAGGCCCCTTAAAAAAACAATTATCATCATCATCATCACTTCGAACCAAGCTCTTGCATGACAAGGTGCTGCTGCTACGTTGAGCCAAGGCACATGGTTGCCGGATCTACGCAGAAGATATCTTTAAATTGTGATAGTCACAAAAGTGCTGCGATACATGTGGAACATAGTAAGTTTCCGGCAGAGGGAATCACTAAGGTGATTGTTATTATTCTACGGACACTGGTGAAATACTTTATTTCTATATGGACACATGCTAGACTTTGTCTAGAAAGTACTTTGTCACAGTCCAGTAATAATAATTCAATACTTGGATATTTTAGTCCAATTAGTCAGTTTCATAACTTGTAACTTGATAACCACTCCGATCTTTCAGTGTATTGAAGGCCAGTCTATCACGGTGTTGTTATTAGCCGACAAAGGGAAACTATAAGTTGCTTCGCGCATGATAGATGGTGATAAACCATGCCCAGGGAACGATCTTCAGAACAGCCGTTGATTGATTTAGACTGTCAGTGTTTTCTTGTACTGAAAAGATTACCGTGAGTTATGTTACAACTGACGTATTTGAGAATAGATCATTTGGATCTGACCCCATTTAAGCGAACTGCGATGGATTTAATTGAAGCCAGTATTAAAATGGATCAGCAGTTACTTCAAACTTCAAGAAATATTTCCACTATGTCGTGTTAGACAGATTGTGGGTATATAATGGCGGCCGATACAAGGATTAGACGTGCGTGTCCAATAGGACATGTATCTGGATAAATCTGGTACAGACCAGGTTCACTACGCTTCAAGACCAACGAGAAATGTAAGCCACATTTTGACTTTATATTATGCCTAGCTAATTGGAACAAACTCATTTTCTGCAGATGACCAACACATTTGTTTTTCTTCGTATTTAAATCTTGCAATGATTTACGCAAGACATATTAGAGTTATTCTGAGTATTTTCAGCACTCAGAACAGTTTAGGATCGATGACCGAGCATAACGAGCATTTATTTGAATGTTTCATATTTTTTTGATAATCACGGTAATCAGCCGAGGTAACTGTAAAAGTTAATAATTATTTTTGTTGAGAAATGGATATTTTATCCATATTCGAAGAATCGAACATGTGGATTCTCACATAATGAAATAATAATTAAACACATTTACAATAATATAACTAATAATAATAATAATAATCCACTAATAATAATAATAATAATAATGATTTTCATAACTTTTCTAAATAATTCTTGGATCTTATATTTTCTAATAATCACATTCATTGAGAGAGAGCTTATGAAGTAGTTTAATCATGTCTAGTTTGGAACAGGTGATTTTCCGAAGGATAGTGGTTAGCGCAAGTCCGCATTCAACCAACATTATAGTTCTGGTTGAACAGTTAATATTTGCAATGAGCAAAGTATATTTTTCAGATAACACGGAGAGGCATGAAACGGGAAGCAAATGATATTTGTATCAATTAGGATATTTTTGTATTTATATAAAATCATGACGTAGATACACATTCGAAAGTGAAGTAAAGATTATCATAAGTATGGTAAATTCACGGGTTGAACTGAATGGTAAAATAAAATAAACTTGTAAGTTTATAAATCTTCCAGTGTTGATAATAAGCAGAGGCTTGATTTATTGTATAAATTTTGGGAAGAAAATTTATGTGTGTGGAGTAGTTGAAATGCCATTCCCAGGTGCGCATGTTTAAGTCGCAGGAATGAAGAGGTTTTTTCGAGCATCAATCAAATAGCAGGCTCGATGGCTCAGGTTTATAGAAGGAGTATTGGAACTACACATTTCGTCGTATGAATGACCCGAAGGTTATTTCTTAGAAACCATCAGTTCTTATTTCAACCTTGTTTACGGATTCCATTATGAATTTGATTTTGCTAGAACCCGGAGTTGTCATGATAGTATTTTATTCTTCTTCAGAGGAAGACCTTTGCCGTTGTTGTTGGAATATTGTGTTCTTATAAAAATAATAGAATGGGCCACTGCCAATTAAAAATAATTCTATAACCACGAATAATTTGAAGGATGTTTTCAATCCTAGTGTCATGAACTAAATGAATTTATTATAAAGCTACAATTCTTATTTCCGCATTCTGTTCAAGAATTGCAAGTTGTGAAAGTTACTAAAATGGCCACAAATATAAATATTTTTCTTAATAATGATTCCAAGTGGAAAATCGAATAGTTGAATGGTCCAACAATTTATTGATCAAGTTGATGATTCAGAAATCATATATTTTGTTAGGAACTTGAAGTTCATAATCGAGTCACTTCTCGAAACGTTTAATGTCATAAGAACAATTAATTTTGTTGTGCTTCGCACAGTTCTTCGATACTATGCTCAAGGGTCAGATACTTTTCAGATGTTGTTATTAATATGTATACATAATTTGTGTTGATTCAGAGATAATAATATTTTTTTGACAATATTTTTTGAAACTGGAAAAATAAGTGAAAGTTAAAAATTCTATGAACAATTATTCTACGAGTGTTGATATTATGTAAAAATTCAACCAGTGAACTACAGTATTTCCAGTAAAGACAATTAAATTTGAACTGGATTTAATCATAAATAATGGATATAATTTTGGAACACAGTCTACAGGACTGATAATCAGACTTGTGTCTCCAAAGATAATTGTCCAATGTGTTGGAAAATTTCTGTACATTGTGTAAATAGTAATGTGGGTCGCCACACATGAATGATGCTGCTTTGAGCATTTTATTTTGCACTCAATTTTAAATTCAGAATAAAATGAGAGAATTTTACATGATGTGTTATGCCCAGTTGAATCTCCTTTTATCCTTATTGTTGCATTGAGCCAAAAATCAGTAAAGCATTTTTTTCATTTGATGTCGTTTTTGCGATTAGCTTTAACCCATCTGGCGCCCCGGGATATTTTGACTCTCGTGCTGACTGATTCTTGGTAAAATGCATATGTGGTCGTGCGGACTCCGGTCTAAACGGGCACAATACAATAGCGGTGTATGAACAATTTCATGTGAGGTTTCTTCTATGTCAGATGTTACACATCATATGCGACTACTGTAAGGCTCGTATCTTTTTTTTATTAATTAAAATAAATGTAAATAAGTAAATTAAATTAAATTATTTAATTTATTTCTTTCTTTCTTTCATTCTTTCTTTCATTCATTCTTTCTTTCTTTCTTTCTTTCTTAGAGTTTCGAGTGAAGGCAAGGGGGTGGGCACAGGAGGGCGGTTCACATGATGATTCACGTGCCAAGTTCGTAGTGCGCCATGTGAGGCCCTGTTTTAGTGCGTAAATATTCAAACCACACAGAGAACGTATTTGCAAATGCCCTCTCCTCTATCACGGAGTTCTCACTTCTCTAGTGGGCAGTAAACCCATTACAGCGCCGCTCCAAATGCGTGCTAATGCTAGGGAACTATTAATTGATTCGTCTGCCATAGGAAGAAGCTTATTTACCTGGCCTGTCCCACATGAACTAGTGTTGCATAAAACGCCCTTTGTTGGCATTGATCGCTTCTTACAAGAAGGTGTGTTTTTATAAAACAACAATATAGTCATTTAATATTTAATTGCCCTATTACCTGTAAGTCATTATGGAGAACTCAATGACCGAAGTTGAATATTACTACACGCTTAAGATGATCGTATAGGTTAACGCCCGGACATGAGACGTAGTCTTTGTAGGCCTTCATACACAAATCAGAATCTGATGTTTGTGGTAGTCCACCTTGTGGTGGAGCGGCTAGCACTCTTGCCTGTTACCCCAGACGTCCGGGTTCGATACCCGGCTCTGTCAAGAAATTTAATTCTGGTCTGAGGGCTGGAACGGGGTGCATTCAGCCTCGATGCCCTCCTCATCAATCCTGGAAGTGGTTTTCTATGGTTTCCAACTTTTACTCCAGCCAAATGACGGGAGGGTTCCTAACTGAAGGCCACTGCCGGCTCCTTCCCAACCCTCACCTGAATTACAAGTACTCACACAACTACAGGTACCCCAATAACACAGGTTATCAGACACATTCTACGCACATCTAAGTACACGGGGCCGCGATATCCAAGCTCCTCGAATGAAACAGCGATGTTTGTGGTGGTTAAGGTGATGGCTGTTGTTTCATTTGAAGGTTCTTGGACATCGTGATCATTTAGCCCCGTATACTTGAGTGTGAAGCCACGGCCGCTTCCTTCCACATTCTTGCCCAGTTTCATTCACTATCATTCATTTCATCTCTCATTGACTCCTCTCATGAGGTTCGTGTCAGGAAGGGCATACGGCCGTAAAAGACCATCCGCTACATAGACTTCCATCGCATCTCATCCCCGACCCCGTTGGAAAAAACGGGAATAATAAGGGGTAGACATACTGTACATACATACACTTGAGTGTGAGTAGAATTTTTCTGATAACCTGTGTTATTCTGTTAATGAGGTACTAAAAGAATGGCTTTCAGGGGCAAATTATTTTAATCCAGCAATTATTATTGTTATTATTATTATTTATTTTTCGCATGCGCTTACACAATCTCAGCATATTTGCTGGAAAGAAAACACTTACAATCCCAGATATATATAACATAAGGAGCAAATTCTCGGTGACTGCATTCAGTAGTTGCTTTACACTTTCCCCCACTCCTTCAGGCCTGATTGCCCGATAACAGCCTTACTATGTGACACGTCGAAAGTATGACTGTTTTCTGCAACAGTTTAAAAAGGCCTGGGTCTAATTTCAACTCTGTGAGAGACTATTATTATTATTAGTCCTGTGGCACCTTTACCAATGTACGTGGCAAAAAGAGTTGGAAATCTGAAAATTGAGGGGTCAAGGAGAAGAGGAAGATCAAAAATGAGGTGGAAAGACAAGGTTCCCAGGGACCTTACAGAAAGAGGGAATGGAGGAGGTAGGAAGTAAGGGATATACATTTATGGAAGAGATGAATCCAGCAAAGTAACGCGGACCCTACGTGACGTGTGAAGAGGCTGAGATAGAGAAGAAGAGAAGGTCTTCAATTTTGTTAATTGTACTGGAAAATATAATTAAAATAGTTTTCATGCAAAGAGCATGTTTAATTATTGCATTTTATGAATAAGTAACGAAATATCATTTTTAATATAGGCGGCTTCAGTGGCGTAGTTGGTAGCATTGTGAGCTTCTATGCCCAAGATCGCGGATTCAAACCTGGCCGAAGTCATCAGATTTTTTAAGAGCGTAAAAAATCCCTCAGTATGCCTTCCTTCGGAGGGGAAGTAATGCCAGCGGTCCCATGTCATAGATTTATGGCATGAAAAGAACCTGCCACTAACTACACTTGTGGAAGCAAAGTAGCTAAAGTAACAAAAGTAACAAAAGTAGGAACTACTTGAAAAGAATAATCGTCTGCAGTCCTTCTACCTGAATCACAGATAACAAACACTAATACAGCCATCTCAACTAACACCAGTTATCAGACAAATTCTACACACCCCCAAAGTACACGGGGATACATGACCGCGTTGTCGTAACCCCTAAACTAAGGAACCAACCACCAACCATCATTTTTAATAATGTACAGGTACACAACTACGAATGAACCTCCCCAGAAAAATATCCTGCTTACGACACTGGGCCACTGTAAACGGCAAGACTCAAACCCCGTATTTCCAAACGTGCAGTCATCCAGTCCTTAACCTGGAGTGTGGCTTGCTGCACTGAGGAGCTCTATAAAAGTCAGGGTCATAAAAACTGTCGTAACACCTCGGCGCGCATATTATGGAGATAAAACATTTGCTTTCAAATACTGTACTTTATGATGCACATCTTATTGAACATTTCATGGCTTCAATCTCGTTGGGAGAAAAAGAATAACCCTATGAATTCAGAATTATTTCTACTATTACTACTTGAAACATTTCATCCCCTTTTATGTGGTGGAAGAACATAGTTTGTGACAGGTTTATCGCTAGATTTCAAAGAAGTATTGGAACTTTAACATTTGATTGGCATTTATTTTCTTTATTTATACACCCAATTACATGGGGATAAATTACCACGATGTCGCAAGCCCTTGAAAACTAATCGACAACATCGATTTATAATAAAGAAATGATCTGTCTCGTTTCTCAACAGATGACTCAGAAAGAAATGATTCTGCTAGGTATATTTTATTTACCACATTTACATGTTAGTATTTGCTCATCACTCTCAGTATGAAATCATAGCAAATGTTGATTTTATATGTATTAGCCTACTTTTCACATTTTGCAAAAATGAGGAAAAAGTAGTCTTATGAGATCGGGCAAATGTGTGTCTGTCTGTCTGTCTGTCTGTCTGTCTGTCTGTCTGTCTGTCCTTCTGTCTGTCTGTCTGCCCTTCTGTCTGTCTGTGTGTGCCCCCCCCCCCCCCTATCAACTCCTAAACGGCTGCAGGAATCGAAACGAAATTTGGTAGGAGTAAAGATCTATACCTGAATATCTCAAGGCCATATTTGAAAATGATGTTAGTGCTACCAACTGCTGAAAAATCGCAATTCAAATTTGAGCTCCTTGTTGGATATCTTGGAAGGTATGAATGGGATCTATTTCAAAATTGGCTCACGTATAGATAATAATATTTCAGTTAAATTTCCTGGAGGCCATGCATGGCAGTGTTGCCAAAATGATTCTAAGCCTGCTGATAGGTCTAATTTTAAATGCATATAACTTCTATACTATCAATTGGATTTCAACCAAATTTTGTATGTAATATGTGTACATAAACAGATATGACTGGGCGTATTCGTACGAGCCACCAGGGCTGCCAACTGTCAATAAATGTTATCTCTATTCTTTTATTCAAATACCAATATATCAGAAAGTATGCAAGCCGACAGCTTTAAACTATGCACACGTATAGTACCTGACATTCTAAATTAATTTGGAGTAACTTATGTACATCAGTGCTACCAACATGATTCTAAGACTGCTGATAAGGCCAATTTTTAAATGCATGTAACTTCTATAATATCAATTGGATTTCAACCAAATTTCCTATGTGCTATGTGTACCATGACAGATATGACTATGCTTATTCTTAAGAGCAACCAGGGCTGCCAACTGTTAATAAATGCAGTCTCTATTTTTTACCCAAATATTAATATATCGGAAAGTATGTAAGCCAACAGCTTTAAACTTTGCACGAGTATAGTACCTAACATTCTAGATTAATTATGAGAAACTAATATACGTCAGTGCTGCCAACATGACACTAAGCCTGCTGATAGGTCCAATTTTCAAATACATGTAACTTCTATACTAACAAATGGATTTCATCCAAAATTGGCACAGCAAGATATCATAATATTTCAGATTATTTCTGACCAACGCATGCGTGGCATTGTTGCCAACATGATTTTACGCGCGCTGATAGATCCAATGTCTAACTGCAAGTAACGTCCATGCTAACCATTGGACTTCAACCAAATATTGTATTCTGTATCTTAAGAGATGGAACTAAGAATATATTCAGTCACCAGGGATGCCAACTGTAGTGTTCTATTAGGCTACAGGTATATTTCGAACTAATTAGAAATTTCGATATTACCAACTTAATTTCGCTATTTTTCTAGATAGGTCTATATAGATTGGCATGAATCTTAAATTTTAAGAAAAGTAGGCTCTTTAGTTCGTCACGGAACTTCTTGTTTTTGAGTCTATCATATCCATTACATAAATAATTCAGATGACTTTATGCAGCCAATTTGAAAGGGAGCTGTTAGTTTAAATGGCCGTAAATATTGGCAGTACGTTTCTTGCTGTATGGTATTGTGCTAGCTTCGGTGTACACAAATTAATAGGCAATGAGGGGCGAAACACAATGGTACATGCCTAGTATACTACTCGTAGAATATTGTCATAATGTTATTGTAAAACGGCAGTACGCTTCCTTTATATTTAATCACGGATGGTAAAAGTGCTCGTTAGAAACATTAATTATTTAGTACAGTAATTAGAGTCTTTGTTGTACTAAACAATAAATGCTATAAAATATTTTATTCAATTGGAATTACTTCATAGACGACAAAGGAAGCTTCCCGCAATTATGTCGAGTTGTGTGCATCGATTAGAAGCCATATAGTGTAATCTGTAAGCTGTTAATGTTCTGCCGCTTGTAGGAATCAAACCTAAAACCTTTGGCTTTGGCAATCAGTACTCGAACATTGAGATTACAAAGAAAAAACATTCTGTTAAGATTACTTCGAAATAGTTTACAAAATTACCATTGACTTATTAACAATGACATTTCTTTTACAAAAATATCTTGAACTTAATAACAATGACTCCCAAAATACTCCACAAAATTATCTTGGGCTTGGTAACATTGACTTCAAAAATATTTTACCAAATTACCTTCATTATAGTAACAATGGATTCAAAATGATTCACTCAGTCACATTTCTTTGGCATAATATGTTACTCCATTATTAACATTACCTCAAAAATAGTTTACTCGCCCACAATTATTTCATAACCTTTTCGTTCATCTGCTACACTGAGAAACATCGAATTGTGGACATGTTATTATTATATTATTATTATTATTATCACTGCAAGTATTCCAAAATAAATATTTTATCAATGTAACGTTCGGGAGTGACAACTTCTATGCTAATATTTGAATGGTGTGTTGGATGTTTGGTCAACAACACATCTCTTCCTTATCAGTAGCCTACCATTTTAATTGTTCCTTCGCAACAGTTCTCGCAGTAAAGTAGTGCAGTTGAACTTCATATAAAGGGAGGTAGCGCGCAGTTCGCTACTCCTGTAGGGGTCCGGGTGGGGACACCAAGATCCCGCTGATGAGCCAGCTTGGTGTCTAGGCGAAACCCCACACAAGACACGGCACAAACCTAGGAGAATTGCTGAGTTTGAATTCAAGTGAGAGCCAATATACCAAACCATCCTATATATTATTATTGTTATTGTTATTATTATTATTATTATTATTATTATTATTATTATTATTATTATTATTATTATACGCAAGGATATTTACTGTAGGAGAAATGAGGTAGGTTTACAAAATGCAAGACGAACAGCAAGAGTACAAACCTCGCATAATTGACAGATCAAATGGGAGCAAGGAGACCGAAGTCACTGGACTAAGGGAATGATCCCTCAGGTGCAGGTTTGGACAGAGAGGAAACAAGGTGGCGTTGGTTATTACCTCACTCAGTTCTTGACTTGGCATGGGTACTTCTGTTCTTAACTTAAGAAGATGGGGAAGGTGGATTCACCAGAGTGCATCTACTGTATTAATGAACTAGGCAATGCTAATCACACCTTCTTCTCTTGTGGACGGTGGGTTCAAAATTGACAGTGTCTTCAGGAGCACATTGAGGTAGAGGTATCTCCTGACAATATTGTTGCGGAGATGCTACAAAATGAAGAAAATTGGAAGCTGGTGGCAAGTTTTGTTGAAAATGCCCTCGGAACAAAGAAGACAGATCTGGATCGCACTGAAGTTAATTCACTACGGAGGTTAGCAGAACTGTATCTTCAAAGAATAAATAACTTACTGTCTAATGCTCTAACTAAAGATGATTCGGACTATATTTAGAGCCCTGCGCGGATAAAGAAAATGTTATCCGCATCCGCTCGTTTGTTAACCGAATCTACTGGCATTACAATAATAGTTTTATGTAGATAAAGCATAGCAACACATTTAGACATTTGAGGAGAAAGTCGTTCCCTTGGGCTTTGTATATCATGTGATATGTTTAAAATGAATGTTATACAGCCAGAATTGAAACCCTTTTCAGTTCGGAGTGTTAATTACGCTTAATACCGGTCACGGTGGGCGAGAGCGCTAACGCGCTACCTCGTGCCTCGCTGGCATCGGTGGGTTCAAATCCCACCTCGGCCGTCCTGAAAATGGTTTTCAGGGTTTCCCATTTTCACCACCAGGCAAATGCCGGGACGGTTCCCTTCAATAGGTCCACGGCCATTTCCTTCCAATATCCCTTTCCTGATCTGTCCTTAAAAGAAAAGTGCATGGTCTTTAGCTGCATTAATAAAATTATAATTACGCTTAATGACATAATTTGAATAAGATTAGCGTAAATCATCATCTTACATTTGTCATGAAAAAAAATCATAACGGAAAAATATGATGTGTCATAAACATCCGGGTTCTAGTAATGATATTAAACAAGGTAGGATTGCAACTTATTCTAAAAACTCTCCGCAAATTTACTCCAAACATTGTCCGCAGCTTATCCGCTATCCGCACAGCCATGCAAACTATATCCGCATGGCGAAAAATTTTGTGGATATCCGCGGGTTTATCCATGGATATCCGCATCCGAGCAGTGCTTTAATAAACTATAGTCACGATGTCCTCAGCCACCGAGTGAGACGACAACAAAGCAACCTCTGCTTGTATGTCCCCTCCTCCAGAATAATTTGCACGGTAGGGCGTGTACACTGTGTTCTTTGCATTTAATTGTTTTAAAGTTTTCCTTCGTGTTGCTTGTTTCTTGGCGAGGCTTATGAACATGCGTAGACTATTGTCTCAATACCTCACGACCAGCTGGCTGCAGTCACAATGTTTACTGTCAAGATGAAAGGGAACGAGAACAATCTCGCTGCTGTTGCACCTGGGGAAATAGCGTGCAGTTTCAAAGATTAACCCACGAGCACTGGCGCATGGGTATTTTTCTCCCGAGGCTTGAATAATGTTCTATATTTTCGTTTTGGTCAGCCCTCATTTCCTATCGCTCACTGTAGCTTCCTTCCTAGCCTTGAACTTTACCCTGCAAAAGTAGCATGTCCATTACCTTGTGAACACCAAAGTTATTTCACTATTATTTACGGTCGGGTCAGATTTACCCATGGCGCCAGTCCTCGCTTGACAATTTTCGGTTTACGTTTGTCGGGACAATCTGTAAAAAATAAGGGAGAAAATCCTCCTGTTTTGGCGCAGCACAATCTCATAGCTCACGTTCTTGTTGATACATGTTTAGGGTCTAGGGATACCTTGGTCATCAGCTTCTTTGTTAAAAATAATTGAGAAGACTGCTTTGCTGCCACTATCAAGGCCAATTATACTGTTACAAAAAGTATCATTTTTCTGGAAGTTAAATCTAAAAAGTGTAAATATGAACCTCATTTTTATTTATCTATTTATCTTTATGTGTTTAAACGCGCTAATCAACTACCAGTCGGATTCGAAAAAATCTTTTTGTATATGATAGCCTGATTCAAGAGGAATAGTTTAGGCTATGTAGCATTAGGCTACACCTCTCAGGTAACCTTAAAGATTGATTTTTGTTCAGTAAGGCGGAAGAACAAGCGCTCCAGAACGGCTTCAATAATACCGAAGTCTATTGTTGCCATGTAATGCGGGCCGCATCACGTCGCCCCTACCAATGTTATGGTGCAGAATTGCGAGCTGCTTATAAATTGCATTCACGGGGAGTAATTAGTGCAAAAAGATTTCTTTGGCCCCTTAAAACAGTTATCATCATGACAATAGTATGCCTCTGTATAAGGGCGATGGTGTTGGTGCAGTATACTGAGGTTATCAGCTGCAATAAGCGTTGGTGCTTTCAAATTTACTTTCATTTATTCCGATCCGTATCCTTGAGCGCTCCAGTTCTGTAAAACAAATAAATCCACCGGGCGAAGCCGGGCACTACTGCTAGTTATTTATAATAGTTCATAGGAAGATATCAGGCGTAAAATTACTTCATTCAAATGCGTACGGATCTGACAAAAAGGGAGTGACACACTATGGGTCAAAATGATCGGGCACCAGTCCTCGTGTTATATATTATTATTTTCACGCCAGTTCTCATGTGTTAAACAATAGGTCCGAGTAACGGAAAGGTACATACTGTACTGTCCATCCATGTGGGCAAGGAATGGAGTTCATAATATGCAGGCTGGCTACGTGGCTCACTGGTAATTTTCTCACTTGCTGTCCCCAAGGTTGCAAGATAGAATCCTGGTGCAAGTCAGCTGGCATTTGAGGGTGCGCAAATACGAGTAGATTTACTGGCACGTTGAACATCCCCTTCGAGGCAAAATTCCAGCACTCCAGAGTCTCTAAAAGCCGCAGTAGTTAAAAGGGCCGTGGAATCCGAACCACAGGACATTGCATTTCACTTCAAAAATCTCAAATGCGTTGACTGGGAACCGAACACAGTCCACCTTGGTGAGAGGCAAACAGCTTGACCGGTGCACCACCACGCCCCCCACCCCATCTTTGTTCCCAGCCTCTACTCCAAGAAAGTGCTGGGATTGTACCTAACTTAAGACCACGGCAGCTTCCTACCCTAATCCTAATCCGATTACAAATACACATACCATTAGAGTCATCACAGAGACACAGGTTATCATACAGCTTTTACACAATCCCAAATACACGGGGCTACATGACCACGATGTCGTAAATTCCCTAAAGACTCAACAACTCCCCCAGGGGCTCACAGCTACTGGGACGTGGGTTGGCGACCACTGGACCCCAGCTGAGTCCAGCATTGCTTCCACTTACTTGTGCCGGGCTCCTCTCAGTCTTCTTTCCTATTGACCTCCCTTGGTCAACTCTTGTTCTTTTCTGACCCCAACGGTATTACGGTATCCGAGGCCTAGGGAATCTTTCACTTTCCCGCCTTAATTGGCCCTTGTCTCATCTTTCCTCATCGTTCATTCTTATAGGGATCAGCCTTCTGTTTCTTTTCATTATAGTTCCTTTTCTCTTTAAGATTCCCGCACTGTTTTTCAGAATTGGCTCCCCGTGTATCTAAATTACATTTTGTGAGTATTTTTAATTTCAACCACATTTTGTAAGTATTTTCAATATAAATTGCATTCTTTCAGTACAGTATTTTGAATCGCGGTCTTCCACATATTGTGAGTTTTTTTAGCGTATGGCTTTTAGTGCCGGGAGAGTCCAAGGACATGTTCGGCTCGCCAGTGTGTTGTAGCTTCATCTATACGGACACCCATTGGGTGAGCTACAAGTACCGTCGCGTGTGGAGTGTTGTCTGGGGAGGAAAGTGTTAATGGAAGGACAAGGAATTGGAAGGTAGCGGCTGTGGCCTATAGTTAGGGACCAACCCCGGCATTTGCCTGGAAGGAAGATGGGAAACCACAGAAGACCATCTTCAAGGTTGCCGGCGGGGGGATTCGAACCTCCTCGCCTCCCGGATGTGAGCGGCTGCCAGCAGCCATGCCGTAACGACCTCAGCTAACTCACCCGGTATATTGTGAGTATTTTGAATCTACTAAACATTTCGTAAGCATTCTGAATTTCAGTTGCATTATGTAAGAATTGCATTTTGTAAGTATTTTGAATTTCAATTGTATTTTGTGAGTATTTTGAACCTAAACTACATTTTGTGCGTATTTTTCAATTTAAGTTCCTTTTGTGAGTATTTTCCTTCTAAATTACCTTTTGTAAGTATTTCCACTCTACATTTTGTGAGTCCTTTCAATCTGAGTTCCATTTTGTAAGTATTTTCAGTCCAGCTTAGTTTTCGTTATGGTTTCCATCTCATTGTCATTTTCGCTATCACCAAGACCATGTGGGGCCGATAACCTAGATGTTAGGCCCCTTAAAACAATTATTATCATCATCAACAACAACAACAACAACAACTAGATTTTGGCATGATGCTAGACGCTAAGTCAGGGTACTGTAAATTTAGCTTGGTGTATCTTCATGACGCGAGACCTGACAACACTGGTCTGTATGTGTAAGTGAAAGAAGAAACCCAGTTGTTTTATTGGAGATAGCTGTTGGAATTAGTCAGTAATGAGATGAGGATTTAACAAGATAAAGCTCCAAAGCCAGCATGCCGTCTTCCGTTACGATCAAGTTTGATTTAGGATGGATTGAATGGAAGTCCTCGCCTGCACGCGAATACTAGGCCCTCTGTGACGTCATGGTAGAGCGGAAGGGAGAGGCTGGACCCCATTCATTGAGCGACATGCACACACACGCTAGCCCAACACCCACCAGTTGGTAGTCATTACTCTCGCATTCCCGGCAATTACAACACTCATTGTCATCGCTCCCTTTCATTTGAGCCGAAGACTCGAATTATATGAGTGCATGCTCCAGTCCGCAATATAAATGATATCGTTGATATAATTCGACCAGCGTCATATGGCATGGAGACGAAAAGAATTGCACGGTGTACACCCGAACATACTGAGTGAAATTTCTGTCGACTGTATTTTGTCGAACTTATGGTTGAAGCAACCATTGTCTTAGATTCTAATCGGTCTATAATTGTCCAAATTCTTTAATAAAAATAAATATTATTATTAACAATAATAGTATTAGGTTAACCAAAAGGATATTCACTTACATTAGCAAATTAAAGTCCACCACAAAATGGGTTGAAACACGAGCAGATCTCAAAGAAGTTGGCATCACTTAAGAAGATATTCTCAACAAATCACTGTTTCGAAGGAAGGTTGATATTAAATTTAAAAGGTTTCAGGAAAAACCTAGCTCAAAAACCAAGGTCATCTGGTCTGAAAAAAGAAGGAAGAGACTCGACGAACGCAGGAAAATATTCTGGGAAGAGAAGAAGAGATTGGCAAGTCGGCCGATTGTTCAACGCGGTCCACAATAGGCCAAAATCGACAGGATAATAATAATAATAATAATAATAATAATAATACAGTTCAGAAGACCTAGCCAGCCTGGTTCGAAGAGGTAGAATGTGACCTACAGGAGGTGGAGATTACCTGTGAAGATAGTCAAGAACGCGACCCACTCAGGAAGAAACTAATCGACCACCAGGTTTTTGAAGAAAAACCAAAGTTGAAGACAGGAAAGATATGGACGGAAGAAAGAAAAAAGCAACACCGGCAATGTATGAAGGAGCACTGGGCGAAGACCAAAGCCCAGAGAAGACGTGGTCCTTAGTAGGCCGATATGATTAAAGAAGAAGAAAAATAATCATGTTCCTCATCGCGCCTCGTAATATTGTTGTTATTGATTCATGTTAGGAGTTGGGAACATCTTAGATCATCTTCCCCGTGTACTTGGGTGTGTGTTGAACTTGTCTGATAACCTGTGTTTCTGTAATGGATATAGGCTACAGTACTAGTAGGGACAGAGATGGGGTAGGTACACCGGGACTTGGAATAACTTGCTATAGCGTGAATTGCCTGGAAGGAATGTGGAAAATTCTGGGGGGAAAACCACACTCAGAATAGTAGGGCTATATATATGGGTTGTATGGAACTGCGCCCAAGCTTCACTAATGACCCTGGTCATTAGCATCTACATTCGAAATATGGCAGTGGAACTGCGCCCCTCTGCCGAATTATGTTGTGTCAAGTGGTGTGAATTTGAAGTGGGTCATTTCAAATCGGTTGTGTCTTGATTGCGAACAAGTCAAAAACACCCTGTCCAGATTGCGGACAAGAGATTAGTGTTGGCCTGGGATACATAAAACAGGTACAATTTTCAAAACGGACTAATATTTAATTTTTGTTCTAGCAATATTAGCATTAACTGGTACATTGGGATGTTTTCGACAACCTAACCATATTTTAAAAATAGTTTTGTTATTGCAAATGTTTAATAATCTAGTTTGAGGTAATCATACCATTTAGAAGATCATTATATTTTTAGAGGGGTAGTTATTTATGGTGGATTAGAGAGAGTTGTATTATTATTATTATTATTATTATTATTATTATTATTATTATTATTATTATTATTATTATTATTCGCCTCTGTGGTGTAGTGGTTGGTGTGATTAGCTGCCACCCCCGGAGGCCCGTAGTACAGCTGCTTATCGGTACGGGGGACTAACTCTTATTCTTAGCAGTGCAGAAGCTAGTGGTGGGAGACAGTCCGTCACTTCCCCTTAAACCGACCTTGGGCTAACAGCCGACTTCACTATGGACGCAGTTCAATCCGCCTAATTAAAAGTGTCTGGAAATACCACTGATTATGGGCGCAGTTCCATATCTCCCGTATATATTCCAACATGGAATTATTCGATTTGTTGGAATAATTTCAAATGCATGTAACATGTAACATGTAAATAGTTCGTCTATTCGAATTATTCGAAATTCCAACTTATTCGTATTTCGAAATATATTGACTTGACTTAATTCCTGCTGCTCCTCTCGGAGCGGTGTCCGTACATAACGTACCACGGGCAAAACGTGCCACTTGATTTTCGAGGACATAACGTACCACCTAGGTTTTCCCGTAATCCCCAAATATTTACACTAGGACATAACGTACCACTTGATGTCAGACAGGCATTCCAGTTACAGGTTCATTACCACATAAACATCAGAGGCGATCACACTATTCGGCTTTAAACATTTTGGTATTTTAACATCTGCCTTCATGAAGTACGAATTGTACATTGAAAGTCCAAAGAGAAAGAAGAAATATGTCAAGTGTGATGAACGGCTTGACAGAATAATGAAGCGGTATGAAGAGAATGGAAACTTGATATCTTGCTTGAAAGCTCTCTCATATTCTCAGAACTTGGAATGAAACTTCACATGACGAACTTGCCATTCACTTCGAATGAAACATCCCATGACGAACTTGCTATTCGCTAGGATATAAACCCCACAAAAAACAATTCAAAAATCAAAAATAAATTAAAGAACAAACTAAAGAAAACGAAAAATGACGAGAGCTTAACCACCGCTGATTTTAAACACGCCAACCAGTCCAAAGCCTGGTTAACGTGTTATGGGAATCCAAAAACCTATCATATTGTTACGTGCCACCCCCTAGTGGCACTTCCGTTAACTGGATTACGGTGGGTGAAAGCACAAACACAATTGTCCCTTTAAAGAAATATAATTAGCTTTATTGCGGGCTTGAAAGATACACCACACAAATAGCAAATACAAGCAATCAGTACCTCGTCCAGTTTCCTCTCTCAGGGAACACTTGCCTTTCACTTGTCAAGAAGCCACAGAAGTTAATTCCTCCTAATGAGACCGGTGACCTCGATATAACTACCTGCAACACTTCCTAGAATACGCAAGCTACCGTTATTTACGATAGCCGCTCACTCACCACTACACTCGGCTTCGCTGTCCACTGGCTAGGGGAACAGCCCCCGGCGCTTTCGCAATTCACGACACTAACCTCTGCTGCACTGGTAAACACACTCGTTCAAGACACAGTTCCTCTGTAGGCTTCTCACTCCTTCGCTGTCAAGAGAATCAGCTTCACTAGGGTTTCGCAAGTCACGTCGCCAACAACTGTCGCTCAAGGGTAAACGCTCGCACTAGCTCGAAAAACACTGTCCACCCCGCTTGACAGGTCGCTCTTATATAGCAGACCGGTGACTCAATAAATGCTTGTAGACCCATCCAGGATTCACGGCTTCTCGAGGTTTCCATCACTGGCTGGGTCACGAATATTCTGGACCATCCCTTTGTCCTAGTATCCCTGTTGCGTAAGGCGCACGTAATACACTGAGGCAGAGCCCAGCCCGGGGCAGTTGTGACTCAACCGGCGAGGGGACGAAACAACTCACAGCCGTAACACCACCGCCTTCCTAAAAGACTGATCGTCCCGATCAATCATTGGTCCGTCTGTGTCCCTCCTTAGGCTGCCAGGCGATCTCGATGCACGATCTTCATCTTCGCCCTCGGGCTCCGCTGGATCCTGTAGACGACATCGTTCATCCGTTTCACGACTCGGTACGGGCCCTCCCAGGACTTCTGCAGTTTGGGTGACAGGCCTTTCTTCCGTAATGGGTTGAAGAGCCAGACCAAGTCGTCCTCGTGGAATCCACCGGCATCGGTCTGTTGGTCGTATCGGGTCTTCATTCGGTCGGTCTCGATCCGCAGTTTCCTCCTCGCGAACGCGTGCACGTCCTCCAGTTGGTCGACCAGTTCATGACAATACTGGCTTACCGGGACCGGATCATTCCCAGGTCGGCCGAAGGAAAGATCGACAGGTAGACGGAGCTCCCTCCCAAACATGGCCCGGGCTGGTGTGCACCCGGTGGCTTCATGCACGGCGGTGCGGTAGGCCAGGAGAAATAGAGAAAGATGTTTGTCCCAATCCATCTGGTGCTCGCTGTCGACTATTCGGAGATGGTTCTCGATGGTGCGATTGAATCGCTCTACCATCCCGTCGGACTGAGGGTGTGGCGGCGTCGTCCTTGTCTTCCGAATTCCCAGCAGCTGGCATAGGTTCTGGAACACCTGCGACTCAAACTTCCTCCCTTGGTCGGAGTGCAGCTCCAGGGGTACTCCGTACCGGCTGACGAATTCCTTCACCAGGATCTCTGCAATCGTCGCGGCTTCTTGGTTAGGGAGCACATACGCCTCCGGCCATTTGGTGAAGTAGTCGCTGACGACCAATATGTAGCGGTTCCCTGCCTCGCTCAACAGGAATGGCCCAGCAACAACGATGGCCACTCTCTCCATGGGGCCGCCCACGTTGTAGGTCTTCAGTGGACCCCGTCGTCTCCGTCCTGGGCCCTTGCTGGCTGCGCAATCGTGGCACCTCGCGCAGTGGTTCTCCACGTCTGTTCGGCATCCGATCCAGTAGAACCGCCCTCTCAGCTTCTCCAGGGTCTTCTTTATCCCTAGATGTCCACCATACGATCCTCCATGGACTTCCTTCAGGACTTCCTCCGTCATAGCCTTTGGAACGACGACTTGTTCCCGAGATGTCTTCCCGTCGGTGCTCTCCCAGGTACGGCAGATGAGGCCATCCCTTTCAATCAGCGAGTCCCACTGCGCCCAGTAGGACTTAAACTTTGGGCTGCAGTCACTCACAATGTTCCACCCGGGTCTGGGGACACAGGCCCTCTTCCATTCGGCTATCAATCCCAGGTCATCATCTTCTGCTTGTGCCCGCGTGAAAGATTCGCGGCTCCAGCTCCTTTGAAGTTCCACGGTAGTCCTTCGGCACTGTATCCCGGTGTTCTCCTCCCTTCTGGTACAGAAGGTGCAGTCTTCGGGGCACGGTCTTCGTGACAGGGCGTCGGCATTAGAATGCATTTGGCCTTTCCTGTGCTGGATCTCAAAGTTGTACTGTTGAAGCCTCTCGAACCACCGCGCAAGTTGACCCTCGGGCTGTTTGAAGTTCAGGTGCCACCGCAGGGATGCATGGTCGGTCCTGATGAGAAATTCTTGCCCGTACAGGTACTTGTGGAAGTGTTCGATGGTCTTCACGATGGCGAGCAGTTCCTTCCTGGTGACGCAGTAGTTCCTCTCTGGCTTTGACAAGGCTTTGCTGAAGTAGGCCACTACTCTCTCCTCGCCGACCACTATTTGCGACAGGATCCCCCCTATACCAAAGTCGCTGGCATCGGTATCGACGATGAACCTTGTTCCAGGTCTGGGGTAGGCCAGGATAGGCGCGGTGAACAGAGCCTGCTTGAGTTGTTCGAAGGCACTGTGGCATTCTGCTGTCCATGTGAAGAGTTGGTCCTTCTCAGTCAGTCGATGCAGTGGTTTGGCGATGTAGGCGAATCTTCTCACGAAGCGATGGTAATAAGTGCAGAGTCCCAGGAAGCTTCGTAGTTGGGACTTGTCCTTCGGAACTGGCCACTCCCTCACAGCTGCGGTCTTTTCTGGGTCGTTGGGCACCCCTTCCTCGGAGACAATATGCCCAAGGTACTGGACCTGCTTCTGGAAGAGCTGACACTTCTTGGGGCTTAACTTCAGCTGGGCAGCCCGTAGCTTCATCAAGATCTCCTTCAGGTTGCTGTAGTGCTCCTCGAAGCTTCTCCCCAGAACGATGACGTCGTCTAGGTAGACCAGGCAGGTCTTCCAGTGTAGTCCCCTCAGAATGGACTCCATTAGCCTTTCGAAGGTCGCAGGGGCGTTGCACAGACCGAATGGCATGACGGTGAACTGCCAGAGCCCACTGCCCACAGAGAACGCCGTTTTCTCGCGGTCCTTAGGGTGGACCTCCTCCTGACAGTAGCCACTCTTCAGATCCAAGGTGGAGAACCATCTTGACCCTGATATGGTGTCCAGGGTGTCGTCGATCCGGGGTAGAGGGTAGCTGTCCTTCTTCGTGACGTCATTCACCCGCCAGTAATCCACGCAGAACCTGGTGGAACCGTCCTTCTTCTTCACTAGCACGACCGGAGAACTCCAAGGACTATGTGATGGCTCGATCACTCCTTGCTCCTTCATCTCTTCAAACATCCGGTCGACTTCGGCTTGCTTGGCGAGCGGGACAGGTTGGAATGGGGCCCTAATCGGTGCGCTGTCCCCAACGTCGATTCTGTGCTGGACCAAGCTTGTCCTGCCGAAGTATTTGCTCCCCACGGAGAAGACATCCTGGAATTCGCGTAGCAGGTCTTGAAGTTGGCGTGATTGCTCCTCGTCTAGCTCGTCCTGGGATCCTTGGTAGAGCTTCTGTAGTTCTTCTGGCAGTGCGTGTATTCTTCGGTTGTCCGTCTGCAGGTGTCCGTCCGTCGTATCTGTGATGTGGGCAATCCAGGTACGGGCTCGCAGACTCCTAGGTTGGTGTCCCGGTGAACCGTAATGTCGTAGTCGTTCAGGTTGGACAGGCGGACGTACGGCCTTGGCAATTAGCAATCCTTTTGTCTGGATGTCCTCATATTTTGGCTCGATGATAGCCGCCACTCCCTCAGCAGTTCCGTCGACAATTACGGCAGCGCTGACTTCCGTCCTGGCGGGAACGATGACGTCCTCTCTCAGCCTTACTCGTCGTGCGGTGACGGCCTCGTGTGCTGGTTGCAATGCAAGTTCCCCACCTCCGAAATGCAGGAGTGTTGGTACTCAGGTCCAAGATGATGTTGTTCTGGTCCAAGAAGTCCAGTCCGATGATCACTTCGTTTGATACATCAGCCACGAGCACTGGATGCATCACCGCCCGTCGACCAATGACGAACTCCAGAGATGCTTCGCCATGTACCGGTGCGGTCTCTCCAGTCGCGGTTATTAGCTGGAGGTTCCTTTGCGTGGGTTGCACTCTCCACTTCGGAATTACGTTGGGATTGACGATGGTACTCGACGCTCCCGTGTCGACCAGCATGGGCCAGCTCACTCCGTTGACGACTCCCTCGACCATCAGGCTGCTATTATCCCTCCGTAACTGCGTCACACGAACTTGGACTGCCGGGGATTGACGACTGTCACAAGCCAACATTTTCCCCCCAAGGCTGGCTAATACTCGTTTCCCTGGGCCGCGCGGTTTTCGGACGACTGATTTCCCGTCGGATACCCTTGGCGGCGGCGATCACGGCAGTCCTTGCTCAGGTGGCCTTTCTTACCGCAGGTCCAGCAGGTCGGTAGCCGTCTTCCGGGCCGCCTCTCCGGTTGTCTTCCGGCTGTGTCGTTGTTGGTGATGCCGCGACTATCGAAGAAACGGCTTAGCGCCTCCATTAATTCGTCGGCCAGGGGCTTGGTCTCGTTGGTTTTTACTGGTTCGTCGACGTCCACTTGACGCACCCACGCGTGCATCCTAGATGCCTGTTTTGCCGTCTCGAACTCAAGTGTGTGGCTCAGCGCATCTGCCAGGGTCTTATTGCGCGCGAGTCGCAGCGCCTGTTGAGTCTCAGAGTCCTGTAGCCCGTCGGTTAAGGTCTGCGTCGCTATCTGTTCCAGAAAGTCGGCCGGCGCTGTTGGGTAGGCGAGCCTTACGAGGCGTGCGATGTCCATCTCGAACTCCTGCAGGTTTTCCACGTTATTTTGTACCCGGGTCCGGAGCTGCATCTGGTAGACCTGCTGAAGATGGCTATCTCCATATCGGGACTCCATATGGGCGATTAGTGAAGCGTAGTCCTGGGATCCAGTCGGGATGGCCTGAAGGACGTTAAGGGTGTCCCATCTCAGCGCTACAATGAGAGCTGTAGCCTTTTCCGTGCTGTTCCAGTTGTTTATGGAACAGGCTGCCTCGAACTGACGTAAATAGGTGCTCCACGGGACCTCTCCGTCGAAGGTTGGGGGCGTCAATCTGCTCTGTCCCGCTCCTGATATTCCCGGTGTACCTGTGGGCGGGCGTCAGCACAGTTCGGCAACTTCCTGTTGTAGAGCGTTGAATCTCGCTTCCATCCCCGTCGGCGGGCGTTGGCTCAGCTCAGCAATTTCCTTTTGTGAAGCGTTTAATTTCTCTTCCACCCCCGTCAGTGGGCGTTGGCGCAGTTCGGCAACTTCCTCTTGTAAAGCGTCGAACTTCTTTTCCACTGCCGTGACTTCCTCACGTAGGCCCTGTTCCAATTTCCTTTGACTTTCCTGTAGTTTCGTCAGCAGACACTCTTCCAGATTTTTCTGGCCATCCAGAAATTTGACGGTTAGGTCCTCGGCTAACTTCTTCTGGCTGTCCTCTAATTTGGAAGTTAGGTCCTCGACTAACTCCTCGACTAACTGTCTTCCATCTTCTTTAGGTCATCCTTCAAGTCCTTGGCTAGTTTCTTCTGGCCGTCTTCCATCTTGGCTTCCATACCACTTAACTTTTATAGCAATGCTGCAAATTGCGCTTCCATTTTAGATGTTTGTCTTGTAAAGGGCATGCACTCACAGGAGAATTAGAGAATTGTGGTAAAATGACCTGATCGGGTTTTGAAACCAGGACCTTCAGGTGTTGTGCTTGTGCTTGAGTTCGTAATCCGGCTTCTGACACCAGTTGTTACGTGCCACACCCTAGTGGCACTTCCGTTAACTGGAGTACGGTGGGTGAAAGCACAAACACAATTGTTCCTTTAAAGAAATATAATTAGCTATATTGCGGGCTTGAAAGATACACCACACAAATAGCAAATACAAGCAATCAGTACCTTACTCCAGTTTCCTCTCTCAGGGAACACTTGGCTTTCACTTGTCAAGAAGCCACAGAAGTTAATTCCTCCTAATGAGACCGGTGGCTTCGATATAACTACCTGCAACACTTCCTAGAATACGCAAGCTACCGTTATTTACGATAGCCACTCACTCACCACTACACTCGGCTTCGCTGTCCACTGGCTAGGGGAACAGCCCCCGGCGCTTTCGCAATTCACCACACTAACCTCTGCTGCACTGGAAAACACACTCGTTCAAGACACAGTTCCTCTGTAGGCTTCTCACTCCTTCGCTGTCAAGAGAATCAGCTTCACTAGGGTTTCGCAAGTCACGTCGCCAACAACTGTCGTTCAAGGGTAAACGCTCGCACTAGCTCGAAAAACACTGTCCACCCCGCTTGACAGGTCGCTCTTATTTAGCAGGCCGGTGACTCAATAAATGCTTCTAGACCCATCCAGGATTCACGGCTTCTCGAGGTTTCCATCATTGGCTGGGTCACGAATATTCTGGACCATCCCTTTGTCCTAGTAGCCCTGTTGCGTAAGGCGCACGTAATACACTGAGGCAGAGCCCAGCCCGGGGCAGCTGTGACTCAACCGGCGAGGCGACGAAACAAATCACAGCCGTAACAATATTTTATGTTTTTTTATGTTATGATATTGTCCACGTATTTATTACTAGGATTAATTGAGCAAAACCGAGCAAGTGGCCGTGCGCTTAGGGTTTCATGCACCCTAAATACTTCAAGTGGTACGTTATGTCCTCTCCTAAGTATTTAAAAGTCATTAGCTGTCTCTTCGCAGATAATCAGCCGGCCAAGTCGTACGTTTTGTCCGGTGGTACGTTAAGTACGTGGTACGTTATGCCCTATATCCTCTCGGAGCATAGGGCTTCCGTGAAACAATTCCATCGGGTCCTGTTGTTGGCCACTGAAGCCGCCCCACGCCACTTTAACCCCCCGGTTCAAACATACGGTAGAAAGTTATTTGCACTCTACCTAGTACATTACACGATACAGTGGCTGAGAACCTCATTGGTAACATCTACGACCACCTTGGGGTGTAGCAGCCAGCATCCTTGGCTGTTGCCCGGAGGTCCGGGTTCGATTCCGGTTCTCTCAAGAAAATTAATTCTTATCTGAGTGCTGGAAACTCACCCTTGTGAGGCAAAACTGGGAAAAGGTTGGTTTGATTCCCACCTGGTGTATTCTTTGGAATACACGGTAAGATAGAGTAAGCTTCTGCTTCTCTTTGCTTTAGTCCATCCCTTCCTTTCTTTTTTCAAACACCAACAGTGATCTCCTGATTTCTCTTTGTTGGTATATGTCTCTCGTATTACCTGTAAGTCTGTTCTAGATATATATCTTCCATGACCCACCTAGCGTCATCCAGCAGCGAATCTCTGAAGTTCCTCAATTCTTCCCTGTACAAGAGGACTTCCTTATCAGTCTAGCCACCAGATCTTGTCGCCATCGCCAGCTATCATCTCCGTGATCAAGAGAACTTCGTCTACTTTTTCACCCTCCAGGCTGCGCTAGTGACTCCTACTATCAACTCTTTGAAGACCATTTCATCAAGAAGATTATTTTTAACTGTTAAGTTGGCTATTCTTATATGTATTCCGTTTGTCTCCTACCCCCACTCCTTTCCCTTCCCTGGTCCCTCCGAGCTCCGTTGAGCGTGTCTCACTTGTTCGTCGGAAGTCGACCCAGTCAGTTAGAGCTTAACTAAAGCTCGCCCCCTCAACTCTAGAGGCAAACTTTTAAATTTCGACGCCATGTTCGAATTTTAGTATCAACCGTCAACAGGAACATCGCCTTCTTCATGAAGCTAAGATAAGTACCGACTTCAGGTTTTAACCTCATTCTCATCGCTTTTTAAAGGCTCAATGCTTTATTTCGATCTTATAGACAGTGAAAGTTTCTATGTGATAATAACTGATTTCAAGAGATCTTCTTGATCAAACTTAAACTATCAAGTCTAACTTTCAAAATGAAAGATTTTCTGAGATGCTATCTCACATCGAGGGATATTTGCAAAATACCCACTGTCTATATAATCTAGCTTTCCGCCGAGGGATTCTCTACCCAATTTAAACAAGTCATCATTGCTCTGGAACCTTCCAGAACTTGTACTCTATCTACCAGTTATACTGTCATGTATTTTCCACTCACATATGGAAATACTTTTTCAAACCAAGGAATCTTCCTTATGAACTGCTAATCAATATCTAATTTTTAGCCTACTTTTCACATTTTGCAAAAATGAGGAAAAAGTAGACTTATGAGATCGGGCAAATGTGTCTGTCTGTCTGTCTGTCTGTCTGTCTGTCTGTCTGTCCTTCTGTCTGTCTGTCTGGCTGTGTGTGTGTGTGTCCCTATCAACTCATATACGGCTGCAGCAATCGAAACAAAATTTGGTAGGAGTAAAGATCTATACCTGAATATCTCACGGCCATATTTGAAAATGATGTCAGTGCTACCAACTGCTAAAAAATCGCAATTGAAATTTGAGCTCCATGTTGGATATCTTGGAAAGTATGAATGGGAGCTATTTCAAAATTGGCACACGTACAGATCATAATATTTCAGTTTAATTTCCAGGAGGCTAAACATGGCAGTGTTGCCAAAATGATTATAAGCCTCCTGATAGGTCCAATCTTTAAATGCATATAACTTCTATACTATCAATTGGAATTCAACCAAATTTCGTATGTTGTATGTGTACATAACCAAATATGACTGAGCGTATTCTTCATACCTACCAGGGCTGCCAACTGTTAATAAATGCTCCTAATTTATATTATCCAAATACCAATATATCAGAAAGTATGCAAGCCGACAGCTTTAAACTATGCACACGTATAGTCCCTGACATTCTATATTAATTTGGAGTAACTTATATACGTCAGTGCTACCAACATGATTCTAAGCCTGCTGACAGGTCCAACTTTAAATACATGTAACTTCCATACTATCATTTGGATTTCAACCAAATTTCGTATGTGCTATGTGTACCATAACAGATATGACTATGCGTATTCTAAGGAGCAACCAAAGCTGCCAACTGTTAATATGTGCTGCCCTATTTTTGTTACCCTAATATCAATATATCAGAAAGTATGCAAGCCAATAGCTCTAAACTTTGCACACGTATAGTACCTGGCATTCTAGACGAATTTGGAGTAACAAATATACGTCAGTGCTGCCAACATGATTCTAAGCCTGCTGATAGGTCCAATTTTAAAATGCATGTAACTTCTATACTAACTAATGGATTTCATTCAAAATTGGAACAACAATAGATCATATTATTTCAGATTATTTCTGACCAATACATGCATGACATTGTTGCCAACATGATTTTACGCGCGCTGTTAGATCCAATGTTTAACTGCATGTAACGTCCATGCTATTCATTGGACTTCAACCAAATTTTGTATTTTGTACCTTAAGAGACGGAACTAAGAATATATTCAGTCATCAGGGCTGCCAACTGTAGTGCTCTATTAGGATACATTATGCCAGGTATACATTATTTCGAACTAATTGGAAATTTCGATATTAGCAACTTAATTTCGTCATTATTCTAGATAGGTTCATATTCTGTAGAATAATCATTGGCATGAAAAGTAGGCTGTATAGTTCTTCACGGAACTTCTTGTTCTTCCTCCGTTGGGATTTTTCTGGTGCATTCAACTATAACCTACAAGTTTCTCAAGCAATAGACTCTCGCTAATCTAGTGTAACTAGTTATTTTCCACCATTGCAATAACTTTCTTTGCCATCAACTTTTTGTGCTACTACAGTGAACTTTTCTACTATATCAACGGACTATAGTGAAAACAGTGCTAGTTCAACCTTTCATCCGCGTCGCGCTCGCTCGAGTACAATAAATACGGCCATGAACACTTTTCCACAATCCCATTTGATCTTTCCCAAACCCTTTACTAACAATCCAAAATAATAAAATTGTTACTTTAGGTCTTTTTTTCAATGAGGTGTCAATCTACATAAGTGCCCTCTCTTATTTTGCTTCATGTATAAAGAATTAATGTCTGTAAAACATCGTGTCTAGTACACGCCATAAATTATATTGTTTCTCCCTTCTAATGAGGGAATACAATTCTTTCAACTCAAAAGTGAGTTATCTCTAGGTTTCACGAATGGGAAACTTTCCCCATTTTTCTCGTGACCCCTACTTAAACATAAGAGTTCTAGAAACTTCCTTTCGATTTTTCTCTTCAGGTTTCACAATAAGTGACCGGCCCTATTTGTATAATCTCTTATGTATAATCTACCCACGTAGTTCTGTATTAATACAAGAAGTTATAGAAACTTCTATTTTATTCTTCCTGCTTTTTTTTTGTTACTTTCGAAGTTGTTATTCTTTCTAAGATACTTACCTATAAATCCTTAAAGTACACACCTTGTACTTGGTTTATTGTCTAACTTTAATTACGTCAGTTATTTTTGAATTTTTCCTTTATTTATCTTCGTCATTTCAAAATCTTACGAAGACTTTAAAGAATAAAAGGTTTAAAACCAAAAGAATTATCAATTGTCTGGCGCAAGCTTTAGATGTTTTCGGAGGTCTGCGACCCCAATTGTTTATAGAAATCAAAATTATATATTTGTTACAAAACTTCTTCTTTTTGCATTGTTAAATAAATTAAATATTTGTTTTTCGCTTTATCATTTCTCTAACATAACGGTTAGGCAAGATCCTGTCTTCCTTGATTCTTCCTATTTAATGCAAATAAATCTATTGATAGGGTTTTCACCACTTGTTGCATTTGAGCAAGAAATCTTAGTTGTTAACTTAGTAAAGTCTCTCTTAGCTTTAATAGCTAATTCTAACTGGCCAGTAAGGCAAGCATAGCTCGCTACGCCAGCTTCCTGCTTGTGGAGATTCTCTCTAACACTTATGGTTGGTTTTTTCAAAATATAAGTGTTTTTCATTGTCTAAACTTTTAGTCGGCGCCTTGCTGGGTAAAAGCCATTTCTAAATGCAACTATTGGTGCACTTACCAAAATTATTCCCAAAGGTATAATTGCTTTATCCCTATCCTTCTTGGAAGCATTTGGTCGCTCTTTAGGAATTCTACGATTTCAAAAACTAAAATATCAAAGCTGATTCAAATTATTGGCACTCTTCAAATTACCTGTTTAGAAACAAAGTCCTTTGAACAGACACACAATAAATCCGTTACTCTTTGTCTTGCAAGACCACCACCCTTCCCCTTAGTAGGCATATGTATGCTTGAGAGGGAATACGCTAAAGTAACTTTCTTCCTAACACCCAAGTTCCAGCTGCGTTTCCCGTTAGCTTTGCCCAGGTCCTTACCCACTTTAGGTATCGGAGAGCGGATTTGCAGTGGCAGCTGCCTTTGAGTATATTTAAAGTTAAACTTATAACTTCTGTAGGACTCTCGTCCTATTTCTACATCCTTTTTCTCCAGTCCGAAACCCACTTCCTTTTCTTTATCATCTTCCCTTGGGGGTTAGGTTATTCCCAAGCTAATAATCTACCCACCACCAACTCAGTCATCCTAGAAAGCCGGCGGTCCCATGTCATAGATTTATGGCATGTAAAAGATCATTCCACTAATTTAACTTTTGTGAAGCTAAATTTTAGGTTGGATTTCGTTGGAACGCTCTATCAAAGTTCCAACGTTCATCACAAGGTATCATTGATATCTGGTAGCGAAAGTTGGAACTACTTGAAATTGAACGGAACTTTTAGCTCGCCCTATGGGTGTCCGCTAGAAGCAGATATAACCTCTAGCGAGCCGCACATGTCCTCGGACACTCCCGGCACTAAAAGTCATACGATAAATAAATAAAATAGCGCAGGAAATGCTGGGATGATACGTTACTTAAGACCACGGCCGCCTCCTACCCAACCTTAGCCCCAATTACATGTTTTTTGTCTTTGGCTCATTTTAGGGGTTTGGACATCGTGCTTTTTTACCCCATGTACTTCGGTGTGCGGATTGTTGTCTGATAACCTGTATTATTGTGATTGCTGTATTAGTGTGAGTATTTGTAATTCAGATGAGGGTTGGGAATGAGGCAGCAATGGTCTTAAGGTAGGAAAAATCCCGGCATTTGCCTGGAGTAGAAGTGAAAAAGCACAGAAAACCACTTCCAAGATGGTTGAAGTGGGAGTCAACCCACCTCTTGTCAATTTTGCAGACCCCCGGAGTTACAGCCAAGAATGCTAGCCTCTACACCAGCAGGTACACATACTAATACAGCCATCATAATGACACAGGTTATCAGACAGATTGTACACACACACCCAAGTACACGGGGATCCAGGTCCACGATGTCGCAAAGCCCTTAAATATATAAAAAAATGATTAAGCCTTTCGAAATTTTGGAAGCATATTTTATTGCTCTAGAACTTAGTTTAGGGACATAAAAGCAATGTTTCGATCAAAACAATGCAGCGTTTCGCCATATAGGCCCACAAGTCTGTAAAGAATTGAACTCCTGTTTCCATTCCCATTCGCTCCCCTTTTGTAAAACTGGTAAAAATGTTGACGTAATGTGCTGTGGTATTTGTTGGTCGGGCGTCACTCCATTGGAAATGATAGAGCGTCCTGAGGGAAATTAGTGTTGAGGCGCGCGGCAACTGACGGGCTCTCCCGAGAGGAGCTGCCGAGATCATTCGCTAATAAATACTGTATCATCGGGTCAAGAATTAATTGACACCAATAAGGTGCTAATTTAACGACGAACAGTGGTCGTGAGTCACCCATTATCGGCCCTCTTTACAGCAGTGGTGTATTCAGGTTAGCTGCGAGGTGTTCACTTTAATAAGAATGGTGATTTTGACGATGTATTGCATATACTGGTAAAGCCATCACAATAACACAGGTTATCAGACCAGATTATACACTCACAAATGCATGAACACGAAGTTGCAAAGCCCCTAAATAACCCAACGATATAGTCACGACGGCTAACGGAGTTCCAGGTGTTTTCAAACTAATCGACATGCGATTGATCCTAAAGTCTTATACAAGTGCTTTTCGTCCAACAGGAGGGGCGGGAGGGGGGCGGAGAGGGAGGCGGAGAGGGGGGCGGAGAGGGGGCAGAGGACGGGTGGGGGGGGGGGGCGTTTTAAGAAGGCTTGGGGCTTTAAGTTGAAGTTGCTCGTATGCTTCTCTCTCCATAACAATAGTTATTGTATACAGTCACAGTATCGGTACCTTTAAATTACTACAGACATCTGTTGTTGAGAGAAAGGAAGCAGACACCAATCCGTCATTAGTAGTTGGGTGGAACAGAGCGGCAGGAGTATGGGGATAAAAGAACGGCGACTGGATACGACTTGGCCGTCACAACTATACACTGCTGCGTTGAATACAGATCGAAACAAAAATTAACCATCGGGTACAGAAAAAAACAATACCTATCATAAATACCAAGGATTTTCAAATTATCAAGACCTATATTGGTGGTAGAAAGAAAGAGAAAATTCCCTCTCGGCACGCCGGAAGGCGAAGGTAGATCTCGCCGGGCAAAGAAAAATATGTTGAACTAGCAACCAGCCCCGGCTTCGACCCGGAACAGTGATGAGCGCTTCTTTTTCTATGTCAATGAACTATGACCTATATCCGTTTTACGTCTTTTTACGCTTTTTAAAATCACTGACTGGACTGTTAATTATATTATCATGGAGATGCATGTGTAACGATTCTTGTCAGTAATTTAAGAATGGCGAGGTGCATGAAACACAAATCCCCCTTCCGTTCAATCTTAACTTGACTGTGTATTTTGCGGAACGAAAAGTTCACAGGCGAAATGAAGAAAAGCCGAGTTGCACTTCCAGGGAAACTCCAAACACAACCACTCTTCTCTGAAGTCTTAACTGAACACGGCTCGACAGTTTGCTGTCTGTATGTGGGGTAATAGGCTCGCCCGCTAGCTAGGCTCTAACTGGTGTCATAGGCTCGCCCCTAGCTAGCTCTTAAACTAATGCCTCAGTAATTGTAAGGAGATTGTTGGAAGAAATGAAAACGTAAAAACACTTATAGCGGGCGATGTATTGAAGATAGAGGTATGCTCTCTGGGACGTTTTTGTAGAACTTTTCATGCTGAACAATTCTTACATAGATATTTTTAACGGTTTGCCCATCGTAAGCTTAAAAAGTGCACGGGCACCAGGCTTTCTTTCGACTTTTTCAGTGAAATCGTTACTGCTTGGGTTCCTTTGATCATAAATAAACTATTTTCTACAGAAACCTTGCTCGAGATATCCTTTACAGTATGATGAATACCGCATCAAAATCCATCCAGTGGTTCTCGAGATTACTCGTGACATCCAAGAATCGGCGACATTGTTTTATACTAAGTAGAGATAGTTTTATTCTAAGTAGAGATTCACTAAAATTGCCAATTGTGGCATGCGTTACCTACAATAGTTCCACATGTTAAGCATACGCGAAGCCCCATCTGAAAACATTTTGCTCATCCCTTGGTGTAAGGGTGGTGGTGTATTCTTTGGAATACACGGTAAGACAGAGTAAGCTTTTGCTTCTCTTTGCTTTATTTCATTACTTCCTTTTTTCGCAAACACCAACAGTGATCTTATGGTTTCACTTTGTTGGTATACTTTGCTTATATTACCTGCGAGTCTGTTCTAGATATATATCTTCCATGACCCATCTAGCGTCATCTAGCAGCGAATCTCTGAAGTTCCTCAATTTTTCCATGTACAAGAGGATTTCCTTACCAATCTGGCCACCAGATCTCGTCGCTATCGCCAGCTATCATCTCTGTGATCAAGAGGACTTCGTCTACACCCCATCCACCAGGCTTCGCTAGTGACGCCTGCTATCAACACTTGGAAGACCATTTCATCAAGATACTTATTTTTGTTAAGTTGGTAATTCTTATGTATGTTCCTTTGTCTCCTACCCCTACTTTTTTCCCTTCCCTGGTCTCTCCGCGCTTCGTTGAGCTGGCCTCACTTGTGCTACAGTCGTCAAGACTTCCAGTCGGAGCTTACCTAGAGCTCGTCTCCTCTCCTCGAGAGACAAACTTTTAAATTGGACGCCATGTCCAGATCTTAACTAACGGTCAACTAGAATCGCCGTTCATCAGAAATGAGCTAAGTACTACTTCAACGTTCTTCAACTCATTTTAATTGCTTTTAAATAGCTACATGCTTTTTAACCATCATTTTACAGACAGTGTGAAATTGCTAAATGTGGGGCAATAACCATCTTCGCGGGATTTTCGATGTTGGGCTTTGTCTATCTAAGCTAATCTTAACATGAAGCAGCATTTCTTATGCATATTAACTGAGATAATTTCTCACAACGTGGGACATCGTTAAATTACCCACTGTCTGTAGAAAACTTAGCTCGTTCCACCGCTGGACTTTTTCTGCCAATTTCAACAGTTATGATTGTTCTGGAATTTTCCATGCCAAACAATTCAGCTATAAGTTAAACTTTCTAGTATTTTCCACTCGCATATGGGAATACTTTTTCTAACCAAGGAATCTTCCTTATGAACAGCTAATCAACACCTAATTTTTCTTCCTTCGTGGAAATTTGGCTGCAACATTCAACCATAACCTACAAGTTTTTCAACGCAATAGACTCGCAAATCTAGTGCAACTAGTTATTTTTCACCACTGCAATAACTTTCCTTGCTATACACTTTCTGTGCTACAATAGTGAACTTTTCAGCCACGTCAATAGACTATAGTGAAATAGTGCTCGTTCGATTTCTCATCCGCGTCGCGCTCGTCCAAAATAAATAAAATAGGCCAAGAACTCTCTCCACAAAGTTCCTATTTCCTCTTCCTCAATCCCTCTTTACTAACAAATTAGGTTAATCTTTAAATTTATGTATTTTGCAACGAGGCCTCGCTAAACCATAGGCGCCCTCCCAACTTTCTCCACTTACAACTTATTCACTCTGTATACTGCTTATTAATCTATTTTCTTTTCTTGCTAGCACAAGAATTGGTTATTGTCTAAGTACTAAACCTTTCATTAATCTCTTTAATCCAGGTTTCACGAAAGGGTAACTGGCCCCATTTTTTCATCGTGATCCTGTTTAGATATAGAAGTTCTAGAAACTTCCTTTTAAGTTTTCTCTTCAGGTTTCACAATAAGTGACCTGCCCTATTGTATAAACTATAAAAGTAATTCTGTATTAATCTAAGAAGTTATAGAAACTTCTATTTCATTTCTCCCTGATTTTTTGTTGTTACTCTCGAAGTTATTTGTTCATATTTCTAAGATGCCCATCTAGAAATCCTTAAAGTACACACCTTGTACTTGATTTATTATTTAACTTTAATTACGTTAATTATCTTTAAATTTTCTATTTATGAATCTTAGCACCATTTCAAAATCTTATGAAGATTTTAGTGCTTATAAAAGGTTCCAAACCAAAAAATTGTCAATTGCCTAGTGCAAGCTTTAAATGATTTTAGGAGGTCTGCGACCCCAATGGTTTATAAAATCAAAATACATATGTGTCAAATTGATTACACTTTTTGCATTGTTAAATAAATCCAAATTTATCTTTTGCTTTATCATCTAATATATAAAAGTGAAAGTCTGTATGTGGGTATGTGGGTATGTGGGTATGTGGGTCTGTTCCGTATACAAATCCACACCGTTCCACCAATCTCAACCAAATTTTGCATACACATAGTTTAGGACCCGGAAGGAACCGCTGGCTACATGAATTTTCCATAGTCTTTCTCATTCTTTTGATTTAGGCCCTTTTGGACTCAAGCACAGGCTAATCAAATCATAAAATATACTCATGAAGGAATGGCAAGGCAGATAGTTTCCATGGCAACATAGCTCAAGTCGAGACACGGCCGTCTGGATGCCAGTTGCGCTCTGCACTACTGGTATAGAAAATGAGCATCTTTACTTTAAATCCCGTTAGTTACTCACCTACTCACACAGGACTGTCAACCGAGTTTAGCATAACAAAGACTTGACACTATCTTCTACTATATATTTGTCAAATACCACTCACTCACTCATTCATTCATCACGAAATCTCAGAAACCCCCGAACGGATTGGAATGAAATTTGGTATGCAGCTTCCCCAAGGACCGCAAATGCCCACTAAGAAAGGATTTTTGTATATTCAGGTTCTAAAGGGGTGTTAAGGGGGTAGACCTGCATTTCATTGACTAGCAATATCTCCCGATTGGTTTCATTGGGGGATGTGATACTCGGCACATAAACCCATCATTAAAAATAAGAAGACACGAGTCTCAGGGTTTTTCGATGTGGTGTATATTATGAGGTGAAAGGGGTGAAAAGTGGGGATTGAAATATTCCTAAATGAGCGTGTATCTCTTAAACGACAAAGGCGAGGAGTTTGAAACTCAGCGAAAAAAAAATCAGCATAAAAAATAAGTAAATATGTGTTTGACCGTTTTTTTATAAATCCAATTTAAGGGGCCCATGGGGAAGGGTGAAATTCTGGTGGGGGGGGACAGGAAAGAAAGTGTCCTAACTGATTGACTGACTGACTCACTCATCAAACTCAGGGGGGGAAACTGCTTTAAAGTAAGTAAATAGCTGTTCGACAGGTTTTTTTTTTCATAAATCAAATTTAAGGGGTTCATGGGGAGGAGTGAAATTCTGAAAAAAGAAAATTGAAAGAAAATGTCCTGACTCACTCACTCACTCACTCACTCACTCACTCATCATCATCGCCCTGCCAAAATTATTGAAGTTAGAAACATGACCGTTTTGGGATATGTTCATTGTATGTCAAAACAGTCTACTAAGGGAGGATTTTCGGATATTCAGGTTCTAAAGGGGTCTTAAGGGGGTTAAACCTGCATTTCATTGAATAACAATATCTCTCGAATGGTTTCATTGGGGGATGTGATTCACGGCATATAAACTCATCATGACCGTTTTTTCATAAATGCAATTTAAGGGGCCTATGGGGAGGGGTGAAATTTTGGAAGAAAAACGTCCACTAAGGAATGATTTTTGGATGTTCACTCTCATCGACCAACCAAAACTATTAAAGTTAGAAGAATTACATTTTGGGGATATGTTCGTTGTGAGTCGAAAACGTCTACTAAGGAGGGATTTTTGGATATTCAGGTTCTAAAGGGGTGTTAACGGGGTTAAAACTGCATTTCATTATATAACAATATGACACTCATTCGTTCATTCATTCATTCATTTATTTGCAATGGAGGGTGTGGCCCCCGGAGGCAAATTGGATATACATAACAAATAAATAATTACACATAACAATTCAATAACAATTATACAACAATTAAACTGGAGTATTTACACAAATAGTCAGTCTTTTCTTAAACACACCTATATGTTTGGGAAAAGGCTCTAAGACTGCGGCAGGTAGAGAGTTCCAGTTATCAATGGCACGGTTTACAAAAGAATATTTACCATAATTTGTTCGCTGTGGTCGGCCCTTAACTTTGAAAGGATGATCGCTCCTACCCATGTAAGTAATGTAAGTAATGACGCGAGCGAAGCAAGGCTAAAAATGAGATGGTGTGTGTCTGTGTATTACTCAATCACGCAAGTACCACTGGTCCGATATACGTGAATTTTACATGGAAGTAGCTGTTTTACCTGGTTAACATATAGGTTACTTTTGATTACAATACTTTGCACTATTTAAAGATGGTGACCATTTTAGTGACGTCACTACACCCTTTGGTTTCAAACTCATATTTCCATTTGAAATAAAAAGAGAAAGCTAAGAAATAGCAAACCTTTGATGGCATATACAAGGTTTAAAATTACATTTTCTATCCGAAAGGTATCTCCAACGGTTAGCGAGTAAAATCTAAATTTGTGCTATAAAACACGGTCAACGCCGAGCGTTGTAGTTGGACAAAATGTTTCATCCTTAATCTCCCTCTGCGCAGCACCTCGCCTATCCCCTATTTTAACTGTCACCTTCACATTTTAATTTATTTATGACGCGTAGCGAAGCACGGGTACTTCAGCTAGTTTTCTATAAAATAACGATTAGGCAAGATCCTGTCTTCCCCTACTCTTCCTATGGGCTTAAATTTAAAAACCTCACAAATAAAATTAATAACGGTTTCACTTTTTGTTGCATTTGAGCAAGAACTCTTAGTCACAAACTTATTAAAGCCTCTCTTAGCTTTGATAGCTAATTCTAACTAGCTAGTAAGGCAAGCATAGCTCGCTCCGCCAGCTTCCTGCTTGTTGAGTTTCTCTACAACTTATGGTTGGTTTTCCAAATTTAAGTTTTTCACATTGTCTAAACTTTTAGTCGGCGCTTTGCTGGGTAAAAGCTTAGTCATTCCTAAATGCAACCATTGGTGCTCTTACCAAAATTATTCACAAGGGTATAATTGCTTCATCCCTACCCTTTTTGGAAACATTCGGTCACTTTTTAGAAATTCTACAATTTCAAGAATTAAAACATCACGGCCAATTCAAACTATTTGTATTCTTTAAAATATTTGTTTAAAACAAACTCCTTTGAAAAGATACATAGTAAACTCATCATTTCTTTCTTTGCCAGACCACCGCCCTTCCCCATAGTAGCCGAATCTTGGCTTGGAAGGGAAGGTACCACCTCCTCTCGCCCGCAAATAGCCCAAGCTCTAGCTGCGTTTCCTGTTAGCTGTGTTCAGGTCCCCACTCACTTTGGTGATTTCACGGGCTTTGCGGTGACACTTTTCTCTAAAAATTGTTTGTATTTGATGTTGGACTTTCGTCCTATTATCCACACTTGTTCCTTAGTCCGAAACCCACTTCCCTTTACTTCTCTCCTCATCTTCCCTTGTGGGTAAGGTTAATTCCTAGCAAAAACCTACCCAGGTGGGTCATATCAAAAATTCTTTCAAACAAAAGGTAATTTGTACAGGACTATAGATCATTTTAAACGGTTTTTATATTGTGCCTATTAAGGGAGGTGTGGTATTTTCTCTCAAAACTCAATTTTTCTCACCCCTTTGTCAATGATTGGTGCTGTCAAAACCTTTCCTGAAATAAGGTTTCGGCCCTCATCCAAATAATGGAATTTGAATGGATTCGATTTTCACACATTAAAAAAAGTTAAAGCGATATTTTTTTTCTTTTTTCGAAAAAGAAGCCTCTTCCCCCACCTCCATTCCTCCTTGGTCTGATTTTTTCCATGAACGAACTCTCTAGATTTTTAATGGTTTTATTTTATGTACAGCCTAAACTTGAAATAGACTGGTTTTATTTTCTTTATCGTATGGTTTTTAGTGCCGGGAGTGTCCGAGGACATGTAAGGCTCACCAGAGGCTGTAGCTGCTTCTAGCGGACACCCATAGGGTGAGCTACAAGTTCCGTTCAATTTCAAGTTGTTCCAACTTTCGCTACCAGAAGTCAATGATACCTAGTGGTGAACTTTGGAACTTTGATAGAGCGTTCCAACGAAATCTAACCTAGAAATTTAGCTTCACACAAGCGTAATTATTGGAAGGATCTTTTACATGCCATAAATCTATGACATGGGACCGCCGGCTTTACTTTCCCTCCGAAGGACGGCATACTGAAGGATTTTTAACACTCTTAAAAAATCCGTCCACTTCGGCCGGGTTTGAACCCGCTATCTTGGACACAGCAGTTAATCATGCTACCAACTACGCCACCGAAGCCGCATAGTGACTGGTGTAATACGACGGTAATTATCATGCCCACGAGAAAGTGATAAACTTTTGAACTGACGGTGGTTTTGGGTCTAGGGAATGTGAAACGCGAAGATATGTCGTAAATTTCTGGAAGTCTCAATATGATGCCCATTGCAATTTCTCATGAAATCTACCTAAAATGTGCACTGGCTCGGGAGGTTACATTAAACAGGGCATGTCGGGATTAGGCGAGCGTATAGCGTACCCTTGTACAACAAACTCGCTGTGACGCAGATACCGTATGTATCCATATCTGCATAATAGAATTCAAGTGCATGTTGTAATTTTGCTATATTGTGTTTGTTTTAATTGTATACACGTGCATAATACTCATACATAGTTCACAGACCGTATAAAACAAACTAGCCTTATAAATGAGATTCAAACTGCGAATCGTAATATAAACATCAATTATTAGACTCATTATACTAAGTATAATCCACGCCGATTAATATTTGTATATCTGATGATGTCCGTTAGACGGTCGAAACGCGTTATCCTAAATTGCCTATGTTTTAATAGTAATTAAAACTAATACATGTATTTTTATTTCAGGAACAGTGAACTCTTATTTATTATTTATTTACATATTTTACGCCCACATTGGAGCACTTAAATCAATACATTTGAATAAATTTCTTCTTTTTCTCCTCCCAGAACTTTCTCATCTTCTCCGACCTGGAAGCCCTTTGTGTGTCCGATATAGTATATTGTTTCCGTCCAACTGGTTTTAGTTTGAGACTTAAGCTTTTGTTCTTCAAAATCCTCTTCTCTTCTCAGTCTTTGATTTGTTGCCGAGTTATACCCAATTCTTCTAAATCATCCTGAACATCTTTGAACAAATTATTATTGATTTTATTTTTCAAAAAGTACTCAAATAGTTGTTTCAATATCCTGGTTTCTGGCAGTCTTGATATGTGACAGAAAAAGGAAATTATTCTTTTACGCATTGTAGTTATTATTGATTCACATTCACGATAGACGTTGTTGCTAGGCAACCATCTCCACTGTCCATCAACTTGGTGTTTTTTGTTAATAATTTTTCTAATAATTCTTCATTGGGCAAATCTGTGTTGACCGATTGAAGTGTTACAATTAACAATTCAAGTTGGCAGCAAATAATATTTAATATTGTGGCTTTCAGTCGGTCAACACAAAATCATTCCAATTACTGGAATATGAGAAAAACAATCGGAAATAAATTACATGTGATTACGATACATATAAGGTGCGTTCAAATAGTAACGAGCCGGAGGCTGGAATGCGCAAACCGGCTACTACATCGGCTAATCGTGGCGTGTGTAACGAGGTGTGGTTCCGACCAGAGCGTGGAAAGTCACAGCCCGTCGCTAGAGGGCACGCGTGCACGTCACGTGACGATACGAAGCGAGCAGCAGCATGCATGCATCAATCGTCCAACGCTGCCATTCGCATTACAAACAGTGACATGGAGGCGTCAACCGAAGAGCAAACAGGTGTTGTTCGGTTTCTAACAGCGGAAGAAGTAGGGGGAACGGACATTCATCGCCGAATGTCGCAAGTGTACGGCGAACACTGCATGTCCCTTACAAGGGTCAAGGCGTGGCACAAGCGCTTCAGGAAAGGACGGGTGTCGTTAGCCGATGATGCCCGGTCTGGGGCACCCCCCTGCATTACCGATGACAACGTCCAGCTGGTTGATGCACTCATTACCCAGGACTGCCGAGTGACAGTGAACGCCATAGCCGCCGTGGTCGCTCCACGACAATGCACGACCTCATACGGCCAACACACTCCTGCAGAAATTCAAACGGGAGGTTCTCGGCCACCCTCCATACAGTCCAGACCTCTCTCCCTGTGATTACGCCATGTTTGGTTCCCTGAAAAGGGCTCTGCGGGGCCAACGATTCACCTCGGACGCCGACGTCCAGCTGTGCGTGCGGAACTGGTTCACATCGCAGCCCAGGGAATTTTATGAGACAGCCATTCACCGCCTCGTGTCACAGTGGGACAAGTGCCTCAACAGCCAGGTACTGGTTTCTGTAATTATGCCTGCGGCTCGTTACTTTTTGAACGCACCTTATATAATATTGTTACGGACTATCGAAGATGAAGATGAAGATGACTATGACAATGACGTTATTAATTGCTAATAAGGCAACAATGAAAAAAGACTTCAAAGCTATCTTTAGCAAAGAACATACCCTTCCTCAGATCATGACACGTGATGAAGGAAAGAAGTGTACTGTATGGCTTAGAAGAAATCAGGATGAAAATTACGCCTACATCGCCTTCGGCAACAACGCTTGCAAATGTACTACAGTGTGTAAAACCGGGAACCAGAAAATGCCATGTTAGAATGATTTAACAGTTACTTCATGTCTTGGTTTTCACGAGAAGACAAAACGTGACGAACTGGTTTTGTGCGTCAGCATCAACAAACCTGATAAATCTGACGTACAGTCAGCTGTATCCAGGTGAAGGCCATGCAGACAGGCATACGTGAATACCAGTTTCACGGAAAGGGGAGAAAACACGTCAACAACATGCACGTACTTTCCCCTCATGAACATGCGACATTTGTAGTGCTACTGCCCCCAATGGATACAGTGATATACCTCCTACAAAATGATTGCAGAAACATGGATATTTGGGAAAACCACTCGTATGCAGAATCCCCACGGGCATCATTTATTTATTTTGTTATAGACTATCGCTCAACATAGTGCTAACACAGGCGTTCTTAACCTGGTGCTCTTTAAATGAATTGTGGTGCTCTCGTCATACGAGCCAAAAACTGTTCGTGAGCAAAAGCTCCCCTGAGATTCATTCTTCAATTCAAATTGTGTTGCGCAAGTTGGATTAATAGTGTTTTCATTACAAGTTTTGACAGACAAAAAATTTATGATTTTGTGAAATACTGTAGTATTTTCTTAATCTACAGTAAAAATAATTGGACATCTCTGTTTTATGAGTAACACGAAAGATGCTGATTCATCTCGATTGTCCATACATAAATGTATCTTATCTGCATGAGTCATGCAAGCAGTTGCAGCATGCCCGGTGAGTGGTGATTCCCTAGCTATTTCAGCTCTTTAGAGGGAGAGAGAGATAGAAACCGAAAGAGAGGTGCATGTTTGTTAATTTCTTTCTTTCTTCGTTTTGCCCTCTTAGGGAGCGCGTTTGAACTTGTTGACTCGGGTTGATGGTGTTTCCTCTTCTTCTCCTCCCAAAATCTCCTCATGAACTCGCTATGCCCCTTCTTACGTTCTTCCGTCCATTTTTTCCAGTGGTCTTTTTAGCTTTTTCGGTGAAAGAGTAATTTGTAACTAGAGTTCCAAAAGTCTTGCGATTCATGATGATATCTTCTGTGATGTTTATTTCTTTTAAGCCCTGTTTGATTTCTTCTAACCAACTGATTTTGGAATTCTTTGAATTAATTATATCAAGCAGGTTTTTTTTGCATGTCTGGTGTTGTCCATTCTGCAAATGTGACCATAAAATTTCAATCGTCTCATTATTATTATTATTATTATTATTATTATTATTATTATTATTATTATTATTATTATTATTATTATATTCAATTTAATGGTGCTCGGGTGCTTGGTATGCCATGAAGGCGGTGCTCACAGTCTCAGAATTGTTGAGAACGCTTGTGCTAATACAACGTGATAGGACATACGCTAGATATGTTTACATAATGAAACTAAATCATTTTTTTTTCTTTTTTTTTTTTCGAAAAATCATGCACTTAAACCTCATCCTTTGTCGTATGTATATAGTTCACTAAATCTATCACCACGAGCGCTAGTGTTGACCCATGCATGGTCAAATCAAAATCGAAATATATACTTCCATTTTGACTGACACGTCATGCACACCAACAGTTAGATGACATCCATTGTTGCACGTAGTTCACTAAATTGATGTTGTAAAGTTTATTATTTCTTTTCTGTTTTATTGCCCTAAAATCTTGATTCGCAAATCATGTTTTCAACATTAAGTAGCCTACCTAGCCTGAAGAATTTTTTTAATCACATAAAATTCATGTCTTTTAATTATGTTGAACTAAGTTATCAGGATTGCTTTAACTGTTCCAACTTTAAGTCTATGTCTGTTCTGTCCATTGTGCATTCATAGCAGAAAACATTCATCCTAAGCATTACACATTTTGAATTTCAATACTGTCCTGATATGTTGTCACAAGGTCCTGATTTTGTACAACCCTAGGCAGACGGTGTCAGTCTATCTATTTTCCCCTCTCCTCACAAATGAATATCTGCCCAGTTATTCCATTGAATTAGATTAACTTTACAACAATGATCATATTGGCTCCATTCCCATCTCCCACTACAATACATTTTTGAGCACGGTGTTCTGACTTGCAGGGCTTGAGATCTACAGTACGCAGTCACGACAAATGACTGGGGAGGAGGACACTGGAAACGAATCGTCACGTTCTGAGAACGTGGGAGTCAGGTAAATCGATAAGAGGAAGTGTCCCGTGAAATTAAATGGTCGTCAGGAGATGGATTCTCCGAATGTCGAGATGAGAGTGTTTGAAAAAATAAGCGATCGCACAGACGTCTTCCAAAAGAAATATCTTCCCTATTTGGCAGTCTATTAGACATCAGATCACATGGAAATGGAGGCGTCGAACGAAGAGTAAAGAGGTGTTGTTCGGTTTCTGACAGTGGAAGGATTAGGGGGAACGGACATTCATCGCCGAATGTCGCAAGTGACCAGCGAACACTGCATGTCCCTTGCAAGGGTCAAGGCTTCAGGGAAGGACGGGTGTCGTTAGCCGATGATGCATAGGCTACTATGCATAGAAGTTTGCCGATGTCACCCCGGAGGTTCGGGTTCGATTCCCGGCTCTGCCAAGAAATTTTAATTTTGGTGAAAGGGCTGGAACGGGGTACACTCAGCCTCGTGATGGAAAAATGAGAAGAGAAGGGTTCAAATCTCACCTCAGCCATCCTGGAAGAGGTTTTCCGTGGTTTCCCCACTTCTACTCCAGGCTGGGATGTAAAACACACTGCAACAGTTAATTCAAAAACAGATAAATTCAACGGCTGGCTGCATGGCTCTGCGGTAACGTCCCCACCTGCTTGTCCCAAGGTTGAAGGATTGAATCCTGGCGCAGTCAGTTGGTATTCGAGGGTGCGCAAATGCGAGGGAGCCGTGTCAGTAGATTTACTGTCACGTTAAAGAACCCTTTCGGTGCAATATTCCGGCACTCCGGCGACTCTAAAAGCCAGATTAGTTAAAAGGGACGTAAAACAAAATAACATTAATAAAAAACATTAACAACAAATTGAAAAGCCTCCGTGGCTTAGGCGGCAGCACGCCGGCATCTCACCGCTGGGTCCGTGGTTCAAATCCCGGTCACTCCATGTGAGATCTGTGCTGGACAAAACGGAGGCAGACAGGTTTTTCTCCGGGTACTCCGGTTTTCCCTGTCTAAATTTCATTCCAGAAACTCTCTCCACTATCATTTCATTTCATCTGTCATTCATTTAATCATTGCCTCAGAGGAGTGCGTCAGGCCTCGGCAGCCGGCACAGTCCATATCCTCGCCGCTAGATGGGGGGCTTCATTCATTCCATTCCTGACCCGGTCGGAGACTGGAAGCAGGCTGTGGATTTTCATTTTCATTTTCAACAACAAATTGAACACACATTCTAGTACACAGGGATTATTCCGTAAAATGAATTAACCTTCCAGTGCTGACGCCAAATCTCTCAGACCCGACTGAGGATTTGGGGTTTGATACCTGTTTTCTGATTTAACTTCCAGTTTCATCATCTAGTGTCTCCCTGAACACGCGCGTGGGTGTTCGGTTACTAAAGGGTGACTAGCAGTGCGGGTCCATCAAACTTGGTGCCAGTGTTGTTGTAACAATGAACCCGATTAACGGCTCGTAATCTCTTGCACAGTTCTGGTGTGTGGTGGGTGGATAAACTTACTCCTTGCAATACGAACACGTCTTTTTGTGTTTCTTTGCTAAACTCACAATATTGGTCTCTGTACTCGACAACAGATCGTAGAAAATACCTCGAAAGTTCTAGCGTTGTCACTAACTGAACCACATTCACAACGTATATCTATTCTAAAAAATATTCCACCTGAAGTTGGGGAAAAAAAGTATCGGGAACATTACTGCAGCCAGTGACTGCTGAGAAGTTACCTGAAGAAGTAAGAAAAAGGTGCCATTTTTTCAAAACGTACAGTAATACAAAGTACGTACCGGTACTATTGAAATTCGTATAACTAGAAGAAAATATGTAGGTATTGGATCTGTCAGACTTGACGCCAGCAATAATGCATGGCAAATGGGGACCACAACTGGCAGGTTAACAACAACAACAACAACAACTCACCAAGGAATCAGTTTAGTCCTCAAACCATTTTAATGTAGTAGTATCACTGGTGTGGCAACCATTTTTGTTTGCCTTGTTTGCAATCACAGAGCATAGAAGTACCCTACTCTTTTCGTTGGCGTCCAAAGTTCAAGAGTGCGCTAATGTTGTATTGCAACAGACAGTGTAGTGGCACAAAAAGCCTGACGAGCAAGTGAAAAAATCAGTTCAGTAATTTAATTCAAGTAATTTATTAAATTAATGTTGCCAATCAAAATACAAGTAAAATGGGCAAAGAGCTGTAAGAAATTAGCGATAGAGTTCAGAAAGTAAATCAAATTCAGTTGTAACATTTGTTTGTAATTGTTTAAATACACTGAATGAATTTCATATTTAATAAAAAATTACTAAAATTAGAATATTTAAAAGCTTAACACAATACCGATAATGGTAATAAATTGTTGAATTCTGGAGTCCTGACTGTAAAGTAGTGCAAATCTGATTAAATGGAATGTGTGGTAACTAACGTTTTGTGTCAAATAAGATACAGTAAAGAGGTGTGCAAATTATTAGAATCAAATAAAGAATTTAGCCAGCAATTCTTCTAGGTTTGTGCCGTGTCTTGTGTGAGGTTTCGCCTAGGACACCAAGCTGGCTCATCAGCGGGCTCTCGGTGTCCCCGTCCGGACCCCCACTGGAGTAGCGAACTGCGCGCTACCTTCCTTTTTATAAAGCGTACCTGCGCCTCCTCACTGCGAGAACTAAAAGCTCAAGCAGCTATAACCTCCTTATGAAGGCTTCCAAAAAGATGTTGCCTAATTCTATTAAAGAAATCTTTTCAGTCGGTCAAAACAAGTCGGGAAAACAAGTATTTGTACACCCCAACCTGAAAGAAATATTACGTAATTATTTATCATAAATCAACACGCTTTTATGTACAGTACAAAAATGGGAAAGGGGGACGGGGGCGGGGGGGGGGTTAATTGGATATCATGTAGCGATCATCTTTTTTTTTTTTAAGCGTATGGCTTTTATTGCCAGGAGTGTCCGAGGACATGTTCGGCTCGCCAGTTTTTGTAGCTGCTTCAAGGCGGACACCGTCGCGTGTGGAGTGTTGTCTGGGGAGGAAAGTTTGAAGGGAAGGGCGAGGAGTTGGAAGGTAGCGGCTGTGGCCCACAGTTAAGGACCAACCCCGGCATTTGCCTGGAAGGAAGATGGGAAACCACCGAAAACCATCTTCAAGTTGCCGGCGGGGGGTTTCGAACCTCCTCGCCTCCCGGATGTAAGCGACTGCCAGCATTCATGCCGTAACGACCACGGCTAACTTACCCGGTATCATCATCATATCCTGCTCACTTAGGCTTAGTTAATCTACGATGTTTATGTATTACACTCATCATCATCATCATCATCATCTAAAGGCTCGGCCTTGTTCATGCAACCACATTTGTCTCTCATTTGCTGAACGTTTTAAGTCAGCATACTGTTTAAATTGAAGTCCATGCATCACAGAATTCTTCCGCTGTCTTCCTCCTCCTTTCTTCCCCAGAACTTTTCCTTCAGTATGGTGGTCAGGAACTCATTATGACGTAAGGTGTGGCCAACGAATTTTGCTTTCCTCTTTTCTATAGTAGTGATCAATTTTCTTGTTTCGTCTACATCCTTGAGGACCCATTCGTTTAGTCCTTTTATCCGTCCGGCTTATTTTCAGCATCCTTCTCTACATCCACATTTCCAGACGTTGTATATCATATTTCCTTCGAACGCAAGTTTCACATCCGTGTAACAAAACACTCCAGACAAATGTTTTGATAAACGATTTTCTAGTTTTAATGCTAATGTGCCTGCTTGTCAGAAGCTGTCTCTTATTGGTGAAGGCCTGTTTAGCGCGGACAATTCTCCGTTTGATTTCTGTGGTGCTCCTATTATCGTCAGTGACAATGCTTCCTAAGTAGCAGAACTGACTTCACTGTTGAATGGTTTCACCATTGATCTTGATGTTTGTTTGGATATTTTCATTGGATTTTTTGATAACTAACACTTTGGTTTTGGAGGTACTCCGTTTCTAATTTACTCCCTTTAGAGTTGATAACAAGACTCGCAGCACTTGACTTAGTTCCTTCTTCGAGTCTGCGGTTAATGCGATGTCATCTGTAAATCTTATACAATGAATAACCTGACCGTTCAATTTGATGCTCTTGGTGTGTTGTTTGAATTTGGATACGGACTCCTCAGTAAAAATGTAGAACAAATATGTACAAATATATGTACAATATTTAGATTACAAAAGTTGGTAAATCTTGTCTAACGTGTCAATCTCATTTACAGATATTATTGATCATTCGGTTTTAAGCACCGCAGAAGTAATCGCTTGACGATCGAAACATGTCATCCATCATTACGTCACCCCCACCATTTTTGTTCATAAAAGAGTGTTATTTTGTTATAAATATCTTTGTTTGACCCTGACTATTATGTCAGAAAACTGTACTATAATGAGGCTCATTATAACACTATTTTTCATTATGAAACAGTTTTTCCCACCAATCAGAGCTCAAGAAACAGTTGTATGACCAATTAGATAATTAGATGCGCAGAGTTCCACGGCCTTCTAATTTAAATTTCACTGCCTGGCCTAGTGTCATAGTAGGGTAATCGAGAAGGCCATGGTCAAATACAAGGCATTCTCGGCGTCTCATGCGTTCTGTGCAGTACATAAAACTGGCGAAATCTCGACAGATATTTATGAATATTTATGTTCGAACATAAAATAGTTATAGTCTAATAATTATCCTCGAACATAAACAGTCGTATGAAACTCGCCTATAATGGTAATTAAGACACTCGTATGGAAATTATAAAACTTGCATACGCTCGTTTTATAAACATACTCTTGTCTTAATTATTGCCATTATAGGCTCATTGCATAATGTACTATTATGTTCAACGATGTCAAAATATAAACATTATGTGTCAGAAAACTGTATCAAAATGAGGCTCATTATAACACTATTTTTCATTATGAAACAGTTTCTCCCACCAATCAGAGCTCAAGAAACAGTTGTGTGACAAATTAGGTAAGGATACCTTCGCGCATGCGCTCAAAATACGACATGTCTATATTACCGTAAGTGCACCGCCCATATGTTCACGTAAATAAACTGCCAAGCACACAGAGCGCCTGCGTCGTTCGGTCAGAGAGCTTGGAAAACAGAGATATCCTACCCAGCTCAGTCACTCCGATCACAAAATTCTAGTGACAATCTCAACAGATATTTATGAATATTTATGTTAAAACATATAATAAAGTTATAATTATCGTCGAACATAAACAGTCGAATGCAACTCGCCTATAATGGTAATTAAGACACTCGTATGCAAATTATAAAACTCGCTTACGCTCGTTTTATAAACATACTCGTGTCTTAATTATTGCCATTATAGGCTATATGTAAATACTTGTTTTCCCGACTAATCTAGTAGGGTCCAACTTGTGTTGACCGTCTGGAAAGCTTTCTTTAATAGGTATTACAACATAAACAAATTGTTCGTGGCCTTCAAAATATACGCCTGCACCACAATACACTCATAAAGTTTCTGGTAATCGTCAGCCGCGGTATCTTCAGGAACCTCTATCACATACTGTACAGTAGGACCACCACATTTGCAAAAATTCATCAGTAGTAGAGTTAGTCATCGATCACGTTTGAAGATGTGTCAGTAATGTCGGAGGTTCTCCTTGTCGACGGCCCACCCAAACGTGACTTACCCTCAGTCGTTTCCTCCCCATCATGAAAGCGTTATAGCCAGTCACAAACACATTTTCCGCTCGCACCTTCCATTCTGTACACTTGTAACAACATACGTCTCCGTTGCCATTTTTTTTCCAAATTTATTGTAGAACTTGATGATTCCTCGTTGTTCCATCACACTGTGACAAGCCTGCTGTGGGTTAACCCTGGTGGTCATGCATACTCACTACTCTATTTGAAAATCTGTGAACCAAGGACGCGCTCCGGGGGCTCACAAATTTTGGGACGTGGGTTGGCGACCACAGGACCCCAGCTGAGTCCAGCATTACTTCCAGTTACTTGTGCCGGGCTCCTCTCTGTTATCTTTCCTCTCGACCTCCCTGGGTCAACTCTTGTTCTTTTCCGACCCCGACGGTATTAGGGTATCCGAGGCCTAGGGAGTCTTTCACTTCCCCGCCTTAATTGGCCCTTGTCTCATCTTTCCTGATCCCTCATTCTTCGAGGGGCCCAGACCTCTTGTATCCTTTTCATTGTATCTCCTGCTTTATGCTCAAGGCCCTTAAGGAGGCAGGGTGTGTGTAGCCCCACCACTTATGGTGCACCCTGGATTGTGCTAGGCTACATCCTCAAGGGCTCACGGCTGGTGAGTTGGCGATCCCGAGGGCTTCGTGAGCTTGGTCCGGTTTTCCTCCTTCTTCCATTGCCTTTGGGGCGGTCCCTCTCTTCTTTACCTTTCCTATCTCTCCTTTTTTTCAAGTCCCTTAATTCTCATTCTTCGAGGGTTGAGGACATTTCCTTTCCTCCTTTCCTCTCCCTTTATTATTTTTTGTTTTCCATTACCTTTTCTAATATGTTTTAGTTTTAGGTAAAGTTTCATTTCATTTACATTTTCACTATCACCCAAACCATTAGGGGCCGATAACCCAGATGTTAGGCCCCTTAAAACAACCATCATTATCATCATCATCATCATCATCATCATCATCGAACCAAGGACATGCCTACACTCTTTGCCACACCACAACGCTCATGAAGATGGTGAACAGTTCTAAAATCACCGATTCTCGAGAGTTCTCATAGCCATAAACATGCATCTGATGCATGTTGTCGTTCAGGCATCCCTGACATTTTGAATCACATAATAAGTCACAAGACATGGGTGTTGCGTACGATCGTAGCTTGTACGATCCTCATCAAACATTCGACAATTCGAGACATACTTCTATCTTTCGTGTTTGGGTCAGCCAAAACTCTCTATTGTGGTATATGAGAAAGGCACATTAAAAATTATTCCTATTCTTCAAACCCTGTGTGCTTCTTGTTACTCTAGGTTGAAGGTGACCCATTGTTGTTAGATGCTGGTTCAAATTACTTATTTACGATCTGTTGGTTATTTTCTTTCTTCTTTTCAATATAATGTTAACAATCTTAAGGCTTACATGTTTGGCTGTTTTGAACATCTGCGAGCCAAGGAAGTCCCTACACTCTTAGCCACACCACCACGTTCATGAAGATGGTGATCAGTTCTAAAATCCCTGCATTACCAGGGATTAAAATGTGATTCCTTCATTTAGGAAGCCTTGTCCTTTAAGTCACCCTGCATTAGTCGCGCGCTTAGAGAGTTACGTATGTAGTCACACGCAGATTTTTGTTCCGCATAATAAATAACCGCCAAAACTGTTGATTTTAACAAATTAAAATTGTAAATAAGTTCAAATATCTTGGTGACATTCTCGCTTGGAACTCCAATTAAAAATCTTCAATAGAAAGTAGAACATTTAAATTTAAAAAAAAGCACAATGAATTACAGTACTTAGCCAACATACAAAACGAAATCTCTTTCGATAAATGCTAAATTTGTACATTAGCCTACGGTTTCGTCGTTAAACCTGAAGCGACATATGCTCGTGAAACACTATTTAAATTAAACACCAAATCAACGACAGATCAACTGCAGAAGGTTGACAGAAGGATAATCAGAACCATAATTAATAAAAGAAAACCAGGTAGATGGACAATGGAGATCGTTGCCTAATGCAGTTGTCTATCGGGAAAATGATTCAATAATAGACACGATAAGAAAAAGGAGAATTGCCTTTTTCTTCCATTCATGGAGATTACATGATTGCGCTATCGAAACGGCTACTTGATTCAGTTGCGAGAAGAATTCCTCTCCGCAAAATATGCACTCTCGAAATAAAGTTCTCAGTGATATCGAATGATAGGGAAATTAATGAAAATTTGAATTATAGTATAAATGTGAGCAATAAAATGGCAGCTAGACAAGAGATTAAATGATTCCAATCGATTAAAGGAAATATTAATTTACACAATTTAACGCGGAACAAAATTCCGTGCCGGGTCTAATTAAGGGTTAAGTCACTGTGGCTGCAATGGATCCCTCAGGGGCTCAAGATTAGTAAGGTGTGGGTTGACAACCACGTGGGTAGTTTATTGGCTGAGGAATAACCCACCCACCAAGGGAAGATGATTAAGAGAAGGAAGTAGATTTTGGATTGGAGAAAAAGGAGAGAAAAATAGGAGGAGAGTCCCACAAAAGTTATGAATTTGACTTTCAATACATTTAGAAGCGGTTGCCACCGCAAATCCGTGCTCGGATACTTAAAGTGGGTACGAGCTTGGTCGAAGCTGACGGGAACCGCAGCTAAGACTTGGGCAGTTTGCCAGAGAAAGGCTTTAGTGTATTTCCTCCCAAGCACGAATAAAAGTACTATAGGGAAGGGTGATGGTCTGGCCAGACAGATAGTAAAAGCTTTATTGAGTATGAACGAGGGCATAAACCTAGGTAGAGCTAGGAAAGCCAGGATCCTGCCTAACTGTAGTATCAGAGAAATGATGAATCCAAAAACAAATATTTAATTTATTTAACAATTTAAAGAAGTTAATATTTTTGACAATTAAATATTTTGCAATCTTGTTAACAATTTGGGGTCGCAGACCTCCAACAACATTCAGAAATTGCTCCAGGCAAATAACAATTCTTAAGGTTTTAAACCTAGTACTAAAACCTTGATAAGATTTTAAAAAGGCAATGAAATGATTAAAGTTTAAACATTAAATTGAGTACAAGGAGTGTACTATAAGAAATTTCTGAAAGAACATTCTAGAGAGAATAACAAATTCGAAAATAACAACAAGGTAAACATAAAGCAAAAAATAGAAGTTACTACAACTTCTTATATTTAAATAGAATTACTTTATGAGAATTATACAAAAGAGGGCATGTCACTTACGGTGAAACCTGAAGAGGTAATCAAAAAGAAGGTTCTAGACTTCCTATGTTTAATTAGAAATCACTCGCCAAATGGGACAGTTTCCATTTCGTGAAACCTGAACATGACTCGCTCAAGAGTTTAAAGAAATGTTTTCCCTGATTATAGGAAAGGAACAATGTGATTTAAAACTTGTATCACACAAGCAATTATGCAGAATTTAATTAATGTTAAACTAGCAAAGTTGGAAGGGCACTTCGTGAGTGACGCCTTATAGAAAGTTACAATTTTATTAATAATGGTTGTTAGTAGAAGGTTGAGGAAAGATCATTGGGATATAGGATCAATGTTCATAGCCGTATTTAATGTAAACGGACGAGCGCGACGCGGTAGAAACGTGGAGCAAGCACTGGTTATCACTGTAGTCTATAAAGATGGATGCAAAGTTCACTATAGAAACACTGAAGTTTATGAGAAAGAAAGTTATTGCAATTATGGAAATAACTGATTGCACTATATAGGTGAGAGTCTATTTCTTGAAAAAGTTGGGATTTACAATTAAATGCGCCATAGAATGTTCCAACGGGGGAAGAAAGTTCGCTATTGCAGTAATTTAAGGAAGATTCCTCATTTTAACTAGCATTTTCACAAGTGCGTGAACAATACTTGACGGCAAGACTCGCAGATAGAGTACAAGATCTCGAAGGTTCCAGAACGACCTTAGCAGAAAATGGGGTTGAGAAAATCCAACGGAGGAACTAGCTTTATAATTATAGACAGCGGGTATTAGATAATATCCCACGTAGCGAGAGGATTTCTCATTTGAATAGCTTAAGAAAAGCTCTTTTTTAGTAAGGTTGGCTTATACAAGCAAAAGCTCAACATGGCAAATCCCACGAAGAATGATTTTTGCCCCAAAGTAAATAATTTCACACTGTCTATAAATTATAATTAAAAGCACGTGGAAGTTAAAACCATGAAGAGAGGTTAAAACTTTTAAAATGGTACTTATCTTGATTTCATGTTGAAGTCGAAGTTTCCGTTGATGACTACTTAGCCAACATGGCGTAGAAGAGGGTGAGCCTCTTGGTTTGAGGAGGGTAGCTCGAGCGGAGCTTTGACTGACCGAGTCAACTGCAGACTGAGAAGTGAGAGCTGCTCAACGGAGCACGGAGGGACCAAGAAAGGGGGAAAGAGTGGGGGGTAGGAGACAAAAGGAGAACATATAAACATTGCCAACTTTAAAACAAAAAATTAATCTCTTGCTGAGCTGATCTTCTAAGAGTTGATAACAGATGATACTAGCGCAGCATGGTGAGTAAAGAAGTAGACGTAGTCCTCTTGCTCAAGGAGAAAATAGCTGGCGATGGTAGTAAAATCTGGTAGCCAGATGGAGAAGGAATTCCTCTTGCACGAGGAAGAGTTGAAGAGTTTCAGAGATTCGTTGCTATACGACGCTAGGTGGGTCATAGAATATATATCTGGAACAGACTCATACAAAATATAAGCGACCTGAACCCCTAAGAGAGAACAGAAGATCACTGTTGGTGTCTGACAAAGAGGAAGGAAAGAACATGCAAAAACATTGAAAATTATAATCTCAGGTACCGTGTATTCCAAGAATGCACCACCACGGGACCTCAGCTAAGTCCAGCATTGCTTACACATTTTGCCGGGGTCGTCTCTCATCGAGCTCTCTTGGTCTTCTTCCGACCCCGGGTGGGAGCGTGTTGATGTAGTGGTCAAACTGCTTGCCTCTCACCAAAGCACATCGGGTACGATTCCCGGCAAATGCAAGTGAAATTTTAGAGGAGAAATATCACGTCCTTTGGTTTAGATTCCACGTTAAAAAAAAAAAGATGCGCCGCACCTCATGATCGCGAGATTAACGGTTTCTTAAAACTACAACCACCCATCCTTCCTTTCTTACTTTCCTGCCTTCCTTTTCTACCTGCTTCCTTCCTTCCTTCCTTCTTTCCTTCTTTTCGCCCCCAACGGTATTAGGGTATCCGAAGCTTAGGGTGTCTGTCATCTTCCCGTCGTAGTTGAGCCTTGTATCATTTTTCCTAATACCCTCATTTTTCAAGTTTTTATTCCCAGAGGTCTGAGTTCGATTTCCGTCTCTGCCAAGAAATGTAATTCTGGTCTGAAGGCTGGAACGGAGTACACTCAGCCTCGTAACGCAAGAGGTGGATTCGTTGCACACCTCAGCCATCCTGGAACTGGTTTTCCGTGGTTTCCCCATTTCTACTCCATGAAAATGCCGGGTTGGCTCCTAACTGAAGGCCACAGCCGTCTCCTTCCCATTCCTCATCTGCATTCCAAATACGCACACTAATAGAGCCATCGCAATAACACAGATTAACAGATCATATTTCTACACACATACCCACATATACGGGGCTAAATGACCGCGATGCCCAAGTCCCTCAAATAAAACGGCTCTTGTGCATTCTACGGTGACCCCTTTCAAAGTGCGTTATTTTTGTTAGTTGTGCTCTGAAAATTAGTGCTTAGTTCGAATGGCTTTTTAGCCCACGCGTGGCGAAGGCAGTTCCACGGTCTTTAATAGTTGTAGATCTTCCTGTATTCAATAACATACATTCTTTGGTTGGCAACGTCGCACAAATAAACATTGCACTGACCTCAGAAAGCACATAGGAACAAAGGGGGGAGAAAGGAAAAAACAGTTTCGTCTAGTTAACACCCTGGTTCAGTCGACCAAAACTGGTGCTAGAGTGAACACGAAACTGCTCGAAGTTCCAGCCAGAAAGACAACCGGATAAGTATCAGCCTGTATTATTACAGTATAACAATAGTTGATTTTTTTTATAACCATATAATCACCCCAAACAGACAACTCCGGATTTTTATCACCATTTTAGCATTTCACCTAACATTAGATATACGGCATTTAGCATACACCGACAGTTGCATTACCAATACTGCAACTAAATAATTGTACATATTGTAAATATTGTTCACCTGTATTCTCAAACATAGATGTTATAGCCTAAGTGTAATGGATCAGATGATGATCGCTTGACGATCGAAACTGGTCATCCTAGTGTATTTATTGATCTCATGTAATTTATTTCAGGATTAGGGCATAACCCAGCTCTTTTTGGGTACATTCGTGTTGACCGACTGAAAAGCACCAAACTTTTGCTTTGAAAATAGTTTGTAGGCTACTTACTGTGCCACGTTATTGAAGCTAACTGCTATTAACATACACCACGTTCGCACTTAAAAAATAAGGAAATTGTCAACATTAACTTTCAAGTAATAAACTTACCAAAAAACACGTCGCCATGTTTGATTAGGCAATACTGCCAACTTCACTTCACCGCAATCCCCTGTTGCGAGGTTTGGCGACTCTCTGGACGAAATTATTGGTGAAAATTACTGATTGTACTACTAGGCAAAACCATTGGCCTGGATAAAGATTATTGATGCATGACTACCCCCACTGTGCGTAACAAAAACAGGGGTGTTTATATTAGCTAACGTGCCCCCTAGGGCCGTGCTACCTAACCATTATTGGTCTAGGCGAAAACCATTGGTTTGGATAAAAATATTGGTCTAGGCAAAACCATTGAAACTGGTGTAAGTTATCTCGCAACTTCCTCAATCCATATCGCAAGGATTCCATGTTTCGAATTGGTGGCAAAACCAGCGCCAACCAATAATGTTGGCACTACTGAAAAAATGCAATAACACCCTCCAGCGATAAAATATTCAACTCCTGTATCTTAGTAACATTAGCCATTTCTATAGCTAATTTTGAGGATTTTCATGGCGGCGGGCACCGTAGACTGCACGAGTTCCAATAAAACTTTTTTTCTTTTTTCATAAAAAAAAAATCCGGGGAAATCAGCGCCGCAATTCGAACCTCCGATCTTCGGACTTGCAGCTTCTTGTCCATCTTGTCCCGCGGACCACCTCGAACCACTGGTTGGAAATCAGAGATTTGGGGAGTTTGCGACGACCTACATGAGATCCTGAAAGCGGCTGTGTGTAACTGACCTTTCCAGCAAAAGCTCTTATTAATCTCTGCTAGTGCTGTGAAATGTAAAGCCAACACAACGCGAGCAAACAATAGCATTATGCGATTCTGCGTGCAACAATAGAACCCTACTACTAACAATGGCCACGGCACGGGGCGCTGGGAACCCTTTGGCTGCCAGCAGATGTTTGACTACTAACCATCACAAGTCGCTTAGAAATAAGGGAAATAATGAGAGTGTAACAGATTTCTAAAAAGGATGGAGGATTGAATTAAACGGGCCGTGACACAGATAACGACGCCGGTCATGCTAGAGGAAATTTAAGAATGGAGGGGAAAGTGTACAAGTATACCACTCCTCACTCATCCCTACCACCCAGCTTCATTCACATTGACTGACTGTCTGTCTGTTCCTTCCCCGACCGTGATGCGTTTTATTTTCAAATGCAAACCATCTGGTGCGGGCTTGGCGTACAGTGCTATGTTACTATCTTATTCCCACGCATCTTCACTCCTCTCTCTTCTCTTTGCTTCTCTTCCAAACCCCGTCGTCATGGCAACTAACTGTGTGGTGTGTGTGTGTGTGTGTGACGTCACGGCTGACCTGGTGACCGCCATCTTATATTTCCGGACAAGTTCATATCGTGGCCAAGTCATGGGCCCTAAGCGGAAATGCACCTGAAGCACACCTCGCTATCTCACTTGGCTACTTACCACCTTCACCAGGGCTGTACAGTGTAGGAACAACCGGCCATTACAGAGTTTTAGTTTTAGGGGACAGATCTTGGTATTCAGAATATTTGTGAGCACATGGCTGTGCAGACACAGGTTTGTCACTTCTATGTGGCATGAGTAAAGATTATATTATTATGAATATCTATGACTTTAGTCATTTTTTCAAGTTTTTCCGTATTGATTTTGATAAGTTATGCACTTGTCCAATTTACAATACAAAATATCTTTTTATTTATACATTTTGATACATGTTTCGGCCCTGTGAGCCTTCTTCAGTCAAAATCAATAAAATTCTCCTAGATCATTCTAAAGGTTGGTCTCTCATAAAAAAAAATGTATATCAATTTTACATCGTCAGGATGCTTAAAATACATGAATATAAAATGCTTAAAGAAATTAAAAGATTTAAAAATGCACGAAATTTTGAAACGTGCTTGTTAATAGAATGGAGCCCACGTTTCAAAATTTCGTGCATTTTTAAATCTTTTAATTTCTTTAAGCATTTTATATTCATGTATTTTAAGCATCCTGACGATGTAAAATTGATTTACAAAAATTTTTTATGAGAGACCAACCTTTAGAATGATCTAGGAGAAATTTATTGATTTTGACTGAAGAAGGCTCACAGGGCCGAAACATGTATCAAAATGTATAAATAAAAAGATATTTTGTATTGTAAAGTGGACAAGTGCATAACTTATATTATTATTATTATTATTATTATTATTATTATTATTATTATTATTATTAAATTGACCATTTAGGATCACGCTACACCTTCATTTCTTTTCCCTCCTGCGGAGTTTTCTCTGTGTCCAGTACATGCCTTCGCTGGCCGGCTTCCGTTGTTGTTCTGCCCAGTTTCTTCCGGTCTTTTAGCTCTTTCTGCAGGTGGAACGTCTTTCAAATTGTTCACTATGTTCCTAAGTGTATAAGGAAAAGGAAGGAAGCTTGTAGTCTTACGTGACCGTTAATCGTGCGATCATAAGCCATGGATTTAAATGTTTAACAATTGGACCTGTGAGATGTTGAACCTTTCCATAACGGTATCATTCTTTGTTTCCTGAATCCATGCTGTAGTGGTCTTTTTAGCCTATTTTCAATTTTGAAAAAATAGGCTTGAGATCACCTTTTGTCCGTGTGTGTGTGCGTGTGTGTGTGTGTGAGGTGTGTGTGTGTGTGTGTCCCTAATAAAATCTAAACGGCTGGAGCGATTTCAATGAAACTCGGTAAGTTCATAGCACTATTCCCGGCGACCTCGACCGTGCCCTTGAAATTTTGTTACGTCTCACCAATCCAACATGGCGGCTGTGCGAAATATTTCACTAGCATTCAATATCTCCGAAACTATTACCGATATCGCCCTGAAATTGTGTACGGTGATAAAGGGCACTACTAGAAGTTCACCTATGAGACTTTCAAAAACCTGGTGACTACAAAACCAACATGGCGGTCAAGCGAAATTGAGACTTTTAAATAGACAGTTCTCGCGATTTAACTATCCAAACGTAATGAAACTTGGTACAGCAAATTTTTATACACATTGTAATGCACTGGAGTCTAATTTAGTTCAATTGTTTACATGACCTCAAAATGGCGGCTGTGCGAAATATTTCACTGACATTCAATATCTCCGAAACTATTACAGATATCATCATGCAAGTTTGTACGGTGATAAATGGTACTGATACAAGTTTATCTATGTATATTTCATAAACCTGTAAAGTACAAAACGAACATGGCGACAAAGCGAATTTGAAATATTTTAATAGACTTTTCTCGTGATTTAACTCTCTGAGCGCAGTGAAATGTGGTACAGTAAATGATTTTGCAGATTGTAATGCACTGCCATCTAATTTAATTCAATTGTTTACATAACCTCAAGATGGCGGCTGTGCGAAATTTTAAAATTAAATTTTTATTCTTGTGTCGTAATCATGCTATCGAAGTGAAAGTTTGAATAATGAAGCTAGGCAATAATTGTCCTTGAATGGTACATAACTCTATGGCCTATACATATAACAATCCCAAATGGCGAGCTTCCGAAATATTTAGATGGTTCTCAATATCTATGAATCTTTTACAGCAACCAAACTGATTTTTTAAATGTTCATAGAGACTATGAACATATGTTCACCTATAGGACTTTCAGTAACCTGGTGAGCACAAATCCAACCGGGCGGCGACGCGAAGTATAAATATTTAAATGGACGTTTCTCGTGAATTAACTATCCAAGTGCCGTGAAACGTTGCACGTTAAATGCTTATACAAATGTTGATCCACTGGCATGTAATTTATTTCAATTGTTTGCATAATCACAAGATGGCTGGTGTGCGTACTTTTAAAATCTCGTTTTTACTTCTTGTGTTCTAATCATGCGATTGAAGTTTGAATACCACACGTACACAATAATCTTAATCTAATAGTACAAAAATAAAAATCCATCCTGGCGACCATATGAAATATTTAGACGGTTCTCAATATCTACGAATCTGTTACAGCAATTAAACTGAAATTTTGTATGTCGATAGAGACAATTAACATGAGCAGGATATATGAAAATAGGCTGTATAGTTCTTCACGGAACTACCACGGAACTACTTGTTTCTCTAGAAGTAACCAAATATATATTTGGTGTACTTCCATCTTGTGGTAAACTTATTATTATTATTATTATTGTTTATATAAGGTGCGTTCAAAAAGTAACGAGCCGGAGGCTGTAATGCCCAAACCGGTGACGACATCGGCTAATCGTGGCATGTGTAACGAGGTGTGGTTCCGACCAGAGAGTGGAAGGTCACAGCCCGTCGCTAGAGGGCACGCGTGCACGTCACGTGAAGATACAAAGTGAGCAGCAGCTTGCATCAATCGTACAACGCTGTCAGTCGCATTGCAAACAGTGACATGGAGGCGTCAAATGAAGAGCAAAGAGGTGTTGTTCGGTTTCTGACAGCGAAAGGAGTAGGGGGAACGGACATTCATCGCCGAATGTCACAAGTGTACGGCGAACACTGCATGTCCCTTGCAAGGGTCAAGGCGTGGCACAAGCGCTTCAGGGTAGGACGGGTGTCGTTAGCCGTTGATACCCGGTCTGGGGCACCCCGCCTGCATTACCGATGACAACGTCCAGCTGGTTGATGCATTCATTACCCAGGACCGCCGAGTGACAGTGAACGCCATAGCCGCCGTGGTCGCATAGAGCGTAGGAAGTGTGCACACCATCATGAAGGAACGAATGTACTTACGGAAAGTGTGTGCCCAATGGGTGCCCCATAGTCTTCAACCACACCAGGAAGCATGTCGAATGGCCTACTGTCTTGGTCTTGGTAGGACGATTGATGCATGCTGCTGCTCGCTTTGTATCATCACGTGACATGCAGGCGTGCCCTCTAGCGACAGGCTGTGACCTTCCACGCTCTGGTCGGAACCGCACCTCGTTACACACGCCACCATTAGCCGATGTCGTCACCAGTTTGCGCATTACAGCCTCCGGCTCGTTACTTTTCGAACGCACATTATATTATTATTATTATTATTATTATTATTATTATTATTATTGTTTTATACATTGTACTGAACCCTTTATCCTCTGACGGATAAATGATTCGATGTTTTATTTCTTCAATTAATTAATATTTTCACCAGCGTCATGAAATAGCCAGACGAAGATGAGGAAATTTCAAGCATTTGTTGGAGACTGTGGGAACATACCTGCAGCAGGTTGACAAAAGGCTAAATACTTTAGCATTGTGAAAAGAAAGACCCTAGCTATGTTTCAGAAGGACAGGTGGTGGCTACCTCAAAATAGAAGGGACGCGTGGTGAGACACGCTTATGGTATGTTCATTGTAATATTCGCGCCTAGAAAAAATATACTGCAGTAACGTGAGTGGCTGATGATATTACTGGACACTCCTACGAGACCGAGGTCTGATAAAAACCGCGAAGTTATTGAAAAAGTGGAGCCAATGAGAGATGAATGCTTACGAATGCGCCAAGTCTAGCTTGGGCACGCGACAGCTAGCATTAACGCGGGAGTTCGGCTAGACAACATCTCTACGATCGATTCTAGGATTAATGGGCATATTCTTGACCTGCGAAATTTTACGAGTTCAGTGATATTTGTTTAATTCCTGTACCACTATTATTTTGAGAAATTTTTATATAATTTCCCCCTCTATCGATACCTAGGGCCAGTTCATTTATAAGTGGCGTGAAGAGCCAAGACATTGCTATTACTTTTGTGCGTCTGAGGACGTTGGTTACTATTACATTTGTGCGTCTGAGGACGTAGGTTATTATTATTACTACATTTTGTGCGTCTAAGGACGTAGGCACTTGTACTTTGCGTGTCATGAGGACACAGATTTTTATTATTACAAATGTGTTAAATTCAGTGTGATAGATAGTCACAGTACTATTTTGGTAGGGACAGTATCATCGACAATTCGCCAACAGACTGTTCTGGGGAATTAAGTACCTAAAACGGCGAATTTAGTAAACAGATATCGAGTGTGAATTAATCTATAACTTTTTGCATCAGCACGAGAGATGACATCGCTTATCCTGGAAGAAGTTTGGAACTGTCAACACTCCATCGAGATGTTTGAGACGAGCTAAGCGGCATTAAGTAGGGAAATGGCTGCAGATGTTCGTTGACTGTGACTGGCAGAGGATGAGTACATGAATAATATTCTTATTATCTGACAAATTAACTTATGGTATATGGGACGTATTTTGTTTGTAAATATCTTGCTTGTGTTGATTAACGTAGTGTATTTAATTTTGGTCTGACACACCTTTTGCATGGAAACAGCTCGCACATATTTTATCAGTCGTAAGTTCTTGTTTGTTTATTTTAATTAACGTGGCTATGTGGACGACCGTGTTCGCATATGTTTACGTAGTGCGATTAAGAAGCGTCTCTCGGAGATATGTTGTGTTTCAGAAGTAGGACTGAATTAGTATAATCATGCAGTAGATTGGAGGGTAAATTAATCTTGTAATGTTTATTATTGATCAGATTCAATGAGTTTATTGCCGTTGGAGCAATGTGTGTTGTGGCGAGGAGCAGTCAGCTCTCTCGTAGGTTTTAATATTTTTTTAAATAGTTTGTGAGGATCTGATTCAGCCGACCTGTGTGAAAAATGTTATGTCATTCCCAGCAGTGTGTGTGTGTGTGTATTTTATTGGTCATTACAAGCGGGAATTTCAGCGTAGACTGATTTCTGTCAGCTTGGTGCCAAGTCCATATGGTTACCTTGCGAGGACATATGTGGCTATATCGATTAAGGTCTTACCATATGTTTATGTGGTTGAGATTTGTTGCTGTTGATTCTACGAGATAACGGCACAGTTGGTCAAGTTATTTTTACACACTGGGGCTGGACGATGACCAGAGTTCAGGAAGGGGGAAGTTGTTTCACAAGGCGGGCTGAAAGGATTGCATCAAGGTCATTAGGGGAGTGCTTGTTGGCTCCGTATTCACTTGAAATTCAGAATAAGAACTGATCAATGGTAAAAATTGTTTAAATAAATGGGAGTTGCCTACGAATCACTATAATCTCCGAAGCGTTAGCTTAACGTGCATTTTTATTCATATAAAGTAATCTCAGCCGGTGAGGCTTTTGTTGTTGTTGGTTACATTCCATGTTTATGTTCTGTATTAGTGACCCGTGCATTCACGTGCGATGCTGTCTTTTCCTTGTTTGTGTATTGAGCAATTGGCCGGGTTGGCAGCTCATTTGTCAGATGCGTCATTGCATTGAAGGAGGGTCTCGAGGGAGATTCCTGTAAATATTAGTTTTTAGATTGTGTGTCAGCATTAATTTTTAAGGGTTTTATTAGTGTTGTGTCCCATATCCGTAAACGTTGATTTACGAGATGATTGATCGTAAGCGTCGTGGCTGTTACCCGATGTAAACGAACAGTCATCCAAGTACTCATTTCTCGTAGTTAGTCATTATGCGTACATATAATCCAATGCAAGTTAGTGGAGCTTAGATCCACATTTTTATAAGGGGAAGATCCGTCTGACTTCTCAACTTTTGATAAATATTTCTGTCATGGGAAGATTCAGGGAGGAATTTTATTATCGTTGTTGTCTATATTCATTTTATTTGCACTAATAGTCAATAAATTATGTTATTATTTTACGCCTTGTCACTTCCTTTCTTATTATAGTTTTAATCCTATGACCTCTTACCTCAGTAGAGCATGTTGTTTGGCGAACGTAAACATCACACTATGAACTGAGCATGACCCCTTGATCAAGATTCTTGCTTATAAACACTGCAATACTAAAGGGTTCAGTACAAAGCACACTACACACCAATCCTCACATACAGCCTGGAAACCACCACACTAACCAGGAAGGACAATTCAAAACTCCAAGCAGAAATGAAGTTCCTGCGTACTATGATCCAGAAGACCAAGAAAGACAAGATCAAGAAATATAAAATCAGAGAAGAGGTGAGAATAGAAGACTCTACACTACAAAAGATCCAGAAGGCTAGAATGAAGTGGTTCGGCCTCGTGAAGAGAATGAGTGCCAATAAAACTGCAAGAAGGGAGTATAAAAGAGACCTAGGAGGGAGGAGACCAGTTGGCAGACCTAGAAAACAATGGACACATCAGGAGAGAGGCCAGGATTGGGAGAGGATTGTGAACGAAGAATGGTTCATGGATCGACAGAGATGGAGGGGGCTCGTGTACCACACCGAGGAAACTGGAGTTGGTCAACGATGATGATGATGATGATGATGATGATGATGATGACAGTACCTATAACACATTGCTGGTGCATCACAACATAACTATACGGGCTTCAGGGAACCAAAGTATAGTTACTGAAACAGCCACTTCTAAGCTGGAAAGTCACTACCCATGAACTTCCGGACGATTCGGGTTGTTGAGAGAACTACTGCCTTCTGCATTAGTTTGTACAGAAGAGTATCCAGATCCAGTTCTTTAAGGCCTTGGAGCAAGGTACTTGGGTCACGCCCGTACTTGAGACAATGATAGGTATGGTCTTTACCCACTTTACATGCAATTGACTTTAGATAGCGCCAACGAACTCGCTATATTTGCTAATCTTTCCTATGCACCGTATTTTGACTGGAGATTCTTGATGTTAAGAATCGGAACATCAATGAAGGTAGTTTGCTTTATTTTTTGCTGACAACCTCCAGATCCGGTCTGTTGTGTGATACCGATTGATCAGTCAGAATAGTTCGGTTCCAATACAACTTGTATCCATTGTTTTCAGGAACACACTCTGGCTGTTATTGGTGATACGGAACTTCCTTTCCTTTTAGAAGCTAAAACATATCAGCCAACTCTTGTAGCAAGGTTTTAGCAACTGCATCATGCCTTAGTTTGTGCTCCGTCTCCAGGAAATACCTACATGCATATGTAATATGCTGTATTGTTTCTGACTGTTGACAGCCGTAGCGGCACTTATCTTCTTTTACAGCGGGATATTTTACAATGTACTTGAGGTAGTTCCGTGTAGGGATGACTTGGTCTTGAATTGCAAGCATAAATCCTTCAGTTTCTGGAAAGATCTGTCCTGAAGTGAGCAAGTAGTTTGACGCAGTTATATCATCATTTACTTGATTCACCTCATTTGGATGTCTTCCGTGTAAATGTTTTGCTTTCCATGCTTCATCTTCTGAAGGTCAGTATGTATTATTATTATTATTATTATTATTATTATTATTATTATTACAGTCTTCTTCTTCTTCTTCTTCTTCTTCTTCTTCTTGCTTCGTTACGGCCAACTTAAGGACCACGTCATGTCAACTGTTTCTTCTGTGTATTAATGTTGGCCCAGTACTCTTTCATTCGCAATCGATGTTGCACCTTTCTCTCCATCGTCCACGCCTTCCCCGGTTTTTAGTTTCGGCTTTGGTTGAAAACTCCGATATTCTTGAAGTTTTTCCCTAAGTGAGTCACTCTCCTGGATATCTTCACATCTTATTCCAATCTCCAACAGATCTTTCTATACCTTACTGAACCACGAATGGAATATCGCATGGACATGTAGGGTCTGTAACAAGATAAATATTCTTCCCGGAAGTACAAAATCGACTGTTATCAAATTTATTAGAGCCAGACTTTGTCCTCACACAATTTTTAACTGGTGATGGAAAATTCAACTCTTATTTTGAACGTTTTAAAATAGCAACAGACGACTATTTATGTTTTTGTGGATTGCCCCAATCGGTGTGTCACCTTATATTTGAGTGTCCTGTTTTTGAAAAGGAAAGATACTATTTACAATGCCACCTTAATAGCTGTAACCTGGAACTTTCAAAGCCGCTGTACCATATTTTCAAGAGGCAGTGCTGATTAGGACAATTTCTCACTTTCATCAACAATTTTGTTTGTAAACTATGTTAGTAATATTTGTATTTGCTGTGTTTTTAATCTCTGGTAAAATAGGGTTCCTGTATTTTTTGGATATTTAATAATAATAATAATAATAATCATCATCATCATCATCTTTCTTCGGCTTTTCCCAATTAATTGGGGTCACCGGAGCCAACCAGGCTCATTTTGGTTTTGGCCGGGGATTTAAGGTCGGATGCCCTTCCTGACACCACGTGATTTTTCAGGTGAAAATTCCACCCCGCTGTCACCGGGATTCGAACCCGGGTCGTCCGGGTGAAAGACCAGCAGCTAAGCCACTGCGCCATCACGCTCAATATAATAGTAATAATAATATCATTATTATTATATTTTTACATCGTTAACCTCTACCAATCGGTGGAGCGCGATAGAACTTGTTTAGCTAATGATATTTTTTTCTTCTCCCAAAATCTCTTCATCTGTGCACTAAAAATCTTCCTACGTTCTTCCACCTATAATTTCTTGGTCGTGGTAGTAATTTTCTCAGAGAAATGATGGTTGTTGTTTAGTGTACTAAACTGGAGTCATTCTTGTAAAATTTCCTGTTTGCCAACTTCTTGAAGGTCTTTTTCTGTTTCACTAAGCTAGTTGTTCTTGAGCAATGTTGAGAATCCTTTTGGTGAGCCTGTCTTTGTTCATTCTAAGAATGGAACCGTAAAACAATTGCCTTTTCCTGAAGGCGTCAGTGATATTTTCAGCAAGTTGATAAAGCTCCTGAGACTCCCGCTCCATCCAGATTTCGTCTGAGCAGACTGGGCGAATGAAAATGAAAATCCACAGCCTGCTTCCAGTCTCCGACCGGGTCAGGAATGGAATGAATGAAGCCCCTATCTAGCGGCGAGGATATGAACTGTGCCAGCTGCCGAGGCCTGACTCACTCCTCTGGGGCAATGATTAAATTAATGACAGATGAAATGAAATGATGGTGGAGAGTGTTGCTGGAATGAAATTTTGACAGGGAAAACCGGAGTACCCGGACAAACACCTGTCTGCCTCCGTTTTGTCCAGCACATATCTCACATGGAGTGACCGGGATTTGAACCACGGACCCAGCGGTGAGAGGCCGGCGTTCTGCTAGCCGGCAAAGTTCATATCCTCGCCGCTAGATGGGGGCTTCATTCATTCCATTCCTGAGCCGGTCGGAGTCTGGAAGCAGGCTGCGGATTTTCTTACAGTATTTTCCTTTTTTTGTTTCTCTACGTCTTTAATGAGAGATCTGCCTCCAATGATCAAAGTTTCCGAGACATATAGTGCCTCAGGTTTGATTACTGTGATATAATGTTTTAATTTTGTGTTCTTCGATATTGATTTTTTTAGCCTATATTCATTTTATGAAGAAATAGGCTTATGAGATCAACTTTTGTCCGTGTGTGTGTGCGTATGTTTGTGTGTCCCTCTAATAACATCTAAACGGCTGGAGCGATTTCAATGAAACTCGGTAGGAACATAGCACCATTTCGGCCGACCCCGACCGTGCCATTCAAATTTTATTAGTCTACGTCTCACCAATCCAACATGGCGGCTGTGCGAAATATTTCACCAGCATTCAGTATCTCATAAACTATTACCGATATCACCCTGAAATTTTGTTCGGTGATAAAGGGCACTACTAGAAGTTCACCTATAAGACTTTCAAAAACCTGGTAACTACAAAACCAACATGGTGACCAAGCGAATTTGAGACTTTAAAATAGACTTTTCTTGCGATTTAACCATCCAAACGCAACGCAACTTGGTACAGAAAATGTGTATACACATTGTAATACACTGGCATATAATTTATTTCAATTGTTTTCAAAACCATAAGATGACGGCCGTGCGAACTTTTAAAATCTCGTTTTTCCTTCTTTTGTCCTAATCATGTGTTTGAAGTTTGAATACTACACGTACACAATAATCTTCATATAATAGTAAATAAATCTAATACTTACATACATTAAAATCCAACATGGCGACCATCCAAAATATTAGACGGTTCTCAATATCTATGAATCTATTACAGCAATCAAACTGAAATTTTGTATGCTTATAGCGGCAATTAACATAAGTAGGATACATGAAAATAGGCTATAGTTATTCACGGAACTACTTGTTGTTGTATCTGTTCCAGGTGATTATTACTATTATTATTATTATTATTATTATTATTATTATTATTATTACATTTTTTTCTGTGACGGGAAATTTATAAGATTAAAATTATTTTAAATGGATAAACAGTTATCGTAATTTTCAGGTCATTGTTTCATACAATTGTTAAGGTATCTTCAGATACATATTTTACAAGCTTTACCATTGCGAGCCAGCAGCAAGATTGTGCAATAACCAAACTTATTTAGTGTCTTTCATTCAGCACACTGTGATTTACTATACTGTATAATTAATATAATTTACTCAAAATAACCAACAGAATACGTATATGATTTTCGAGAAGAACATTTACACCCGGTGGTTCGGATCCAACGTAAAAGTGAGGTCTTATTACTTATAAGGTGCGTTCAAAAAGTAACTAGCCGGAGGCTGTAATGCGCAAACCGGTGACGACATCGGCTAATCGTAGCGTGTGTAACGTGGTGTGGTTCTGACCAGAGCGTGGAAGGTCACAGCCCGTCGCTAGAGGGCACGCGTGCACGTCACGTGACTCTACAATGCGAGCAGCATCATGCATCAAACGTCCAACCAAGACCAAGACAGTAGGCGAATCGACATGCTTCCTGGTGTGGTTGAAGAATGTGTGGCACCCATTGGGCACACTCTTTCCGCAAGTGCAGTCGTTCCTTCATGATGGTGTGCACACTTCCGACGCTCAATCCGACCATGGCGGCTATGGCGTTCACTCTCACTCGGCGGTCCTGGGTAATGAGTGCATCAAACAGCTGGACGTTGTCATCGGTAATGCAGGGGGTGCCCCAGACCGGGCATCATTGGCTAACGACACCCGTCCTTCCCTGTAGCGCTTGTGCCACGCCTTGACCCTTGCAAGTGACATTCAGTGTTCGCCGTACACTTGTGACATTCGGCGATGAATGTCCGTTCCCCCTACTCCTTTCGCTGTCAGAAACCAAACAACACCTCTTTGCTCTTCGTTTGACGCCTCCATGTCACTGTTTGCAATGCGATTGGCAGCGTTGGACGATTGATGCATGCTGCGGCTCGCTTTGTATCGTCACGTGACGTGCACGCGTGCCCTTTAGCAACGGGCTGTGACCTTCCAAGCTCTGGTCGGAACCAAACCTCGTTACCCACGCCACGATTAGCCGATGTCGTCACCGATTTGCGCATTACAGCCTCCGGCTCGTTAGTTTTTGAACGCACCTTATATGATTGTGAGAATCGTCACGTAAAACTATAGTATTCCTTTATTTCCTTCTTTAAGAATAAGTTACATGAGAAAAATTATTACAATTATAATGCATATTTGCAAAGCTAATATTATTATGGGTAGATTATATTAATACTAACTGACCAAAATTATTGGATTCTTGTAAACGTGTTGACCAACAGAACAAGTAGTTCCGTGAAGAACTATACAGCCTATTTTCATATATCCTACTTATGTTAACTGCCACTATCAACATACACAATTTCAGTTTGATTGCTGTAATAGATTCGTAGATTTTGAGAACCGACTAAATACTTCGGATGGTTGCCATGTTGGATTTTATATATGTAGGTCCTAGAGTTATGGACTGTTACATGCAGATTATTGTGTACGTGTAGTATTCAAACTTCAATCGCATAATTAGGACACAAGAAGTAACAAGGAGATTTTAAAATTTCGCACAGCTGCCATCTTGAGGTTATGGAAACAATTGAAATAAATTAGATGCCAGTGGATTAACATTCGTATAAGGATTTACTGTACCAAGTTTCACTGCACTCGGATGGTTAAATTGCGAGAAACGTCCATGTGAATATTTATACTTCGCGTCACCGCCATGATGGATTTGTGATCACCAGGTTATTTAAAGTCCTATAGGTGAACTTAAGTTCATAGCCCCTATGAACATTAAAAAATCAGTTTGTTTGCTATAATAGATTCGTAGATATTCAGAGACGTCTAAATATTTCGGATGGTCGCCATGTTGGATTGTTAAATGTATAGGCCATAGAGTCATGTACCATTAAAGGAAAATTATTGCGTAGGTTCATTATTCAAACTTTCACTTCGATCGCATGACTACATCACAAGAAATAACAACTTAATTTTAAAATTCGCACAGCTGCCATCTTGAGGTTATGTAAACAATTGAACTAAATTAGATACCAGTGCATTACAATGTGTATAAATATTTCCTGTACCAAAGTCTTATAGATGGACTTCCAGTTGTGCCCTTTATCTCCGTACAAAATTTCAGGGAGATACCGCTAATAGTTTCAGAGATATAGAATGCCGGTGAAATATTTCGCACATCCGCCATCTTGTGGTTATGTAAACAATTGAACGAAGTTAGATGTCGGTGCATTACAATGTATATAAACATATACTGTACCAAGTTTCATTGCGTTTGATAGCTTAAATCGCGAGAAACGTCTATTTAAAAGTCGCAAATTCGCTTGGCCGCCATGTTGGTTTTGTAGTTACCAGGTTTACAAAGGTCGCATACGTGGCCTTATAGTAGTTCCCTTTATCACCATACAAAATGTCAGGGTAATATCGGTATTAGTTTCGGAGATATTGAATGCTGGTGAAATATTTCGCACAGCCGCCATGTTCGATTGGTGAGTCGTAACAAAATTTGAAGGGCACGGTCGGGCTCGCCCGGAATAGTGCTATGAACTTACCGAGGTTCATTGAAATCGCTCCAGCCGTTTAGATTTTATTAGGGGGGGGGGGGGGACACACACACATGAATCACACACACACACACGCACACACACACGGACAAAAGGTGATCTCATAAGCCTATATTTTCAAAATTGAAAATAGGCTAAAAATCAATCTTTACACGGAATTTATCTTCGCAACAGTGAAGGAAATAGCTTCTATGATTTCTAAATAAATTGTCCTGCCAGCTACGACAAGAAAATACCATTTATATTTAAAGTTGCAGTCTTAAGTAAGAATAATTTAATTTGACATTTACGGTGCCCTAACCTTGAAGCACATTATTGAAGGGAATGCCCCCTCACCCCTCACCCCTTTCCCTGCATGGATGCAAGCTATGAGGTCAGGTCCGGAACTGAGTCCGGCTGTGTTTAACTTTAACTGGACCCCTCTGAATCATATTTCCTGTTTGACATTTATCTCGTGTTCTCCCGACCCTGACGCTATTGGATTTCCGAGAGCAATTCAATTTTCGCCCGACATTTCCTCTAAATGGACCTAAACATGTCCTACCCAGTCACCCGTGTACTACGAGGGATGTGGTTCTTCATTGTTCTTTCTAGTGGAACTTAAAGGATGTTGAATTAAATGTGTGGTTGAGTTATCATTCACATTCGACAAACTAATTTGATGCAGCTACTCCATGACCCCCTTATCCTTTGTTAATCACATTCTTCTGCTTTAAGAGGCTGGTAGCGAAGGTGGTCTAGCTCTTCTGAGAATGCTAGGTCCCACCTCTTGTCAGATTTAACTCCCATCTTAGTAATCAAAATCTAATGTTTTTCAGTCGGTCAACAAGAGTGCACCCAATATTGTAATGGGTGTTTCCCTAATCCTGGAAAAAAATTATATGAGATTAATAAATACCTTTTTATTTATTATACATATTTATTAATCCCATGTAAATATCTTTCAGAATTAGGGAAACACCATTACAATTGGGTAATCTCGTGTTGACCAACTGAAAACGATTAGATTTTGATTACTAAGGCAACACTGAAAAATGGCTTCCAACACGATAATCCCATCTTAGCACATGTGCATAAAGTAGATACTAAGTTGAATGAAACCATGCGCTGCATAACTGGTACTGTCAAGTCTACACCTCGCCACTGGTTACCCGTTCTTAGCCATATCCCACCACCCCACCTGAGGAGAAAGGAAGCTCTGCTGAGAGAAGCAAAGAAGATCCGGTCATCTCCCTCTTTACCAGTTCACCAGGAATTCTGTTACCCATCGCCACAACGACTTTGATCTAGGAGACCAGCAAGTGTATTGGCCGGCCGACTCTTGAGGGACAATTTTAACCTAAACCGGAGCTGGCAGGAAGAGTGGTCAAATTCAAACATCTGGTACTAATGCCCATGAGATAAATCCAACTCGGAAAATGAATGGATTTGACCTCCCAAGAAAACTATGGTGTCGCCTCAACAGACTGAGAACTGGGCATGGGCGCTGTAATTTCTTGCGCCATAAGTGGGGCTGGATGGATTCTCCAATGTGCGAATGCAGTGAAGAGAAGCAGACCATGGACCATGTCATCCTGCGTTGCCCTCTTCATGCCTACTCCGGAAGCCCCCAGCGACCTGTTTCATCTATCAGAAAGTGCTGCTGTGTGGTTGAAGAACTTGGACCTGGACTTACGAATTCCTTGTTGTACTCGCCATACGATTAAATAAAGCTTAATCATTAATAATAGACAAATCCATGAAATACCATTTTTTGACACAGCATGAAAAACTTATTTAACTTGAACTTTTGAAATAAATTTGGTAATACTACCCATATTGAGTAAACACATGAAATATTTGCAGACAAATGAGTATTTTTCTACAATTAAGTGTCCATAATATTCAGTTTCCGAATTCTGAATGCTATCTAGGCCTATACAAGCAAACCAACGCAGTTCAAGCGTAGTTCCGTAAATAGTCTCGTGGGGTACAGTTGCAATCCAAGTTAAATCTTTGGTATGCTACTGGCACGCTAGTGGTCATTGATGTAATATTTCACGGTGATTATAGTGGAAATACCTTCTAGGAAAGGTACTGAACAGTATGTACCAAAATCTAGTGTATTATGTTCACAGATATAGAACAAATGAACCTGGATTACAATAGTAATCCACGCGACCAACGAAGGGTTATAAATGGGCGCCAAAGCACTCAACACAACTCGAAAGTGAGGTACGCAACAGGGCAGACAAGTTCAGAGCTGGCCTAGACATTCAGCATCGGTGTAATTGATGCTCGACTGAACATAGACCTTGCCCATACTCAACGTATCATGTTGATGATGTACTAGTCAGGCATGTTTAGACCTTGCCTGTCCTTCCGATCGGTTACGATAATTACCGACTACTAACGAATGTTGAAAAAGATCCCCTGCGCTGAGTTCCTTGCCTCGTGCTGTCAATTGGAATCAACAATCAAATTTCTTGCTACTCTCGGACAGGCGCTGGATTTTCTCCCGTTTCATACTATAAGAACACTTAAATATTGACCTTGGTCGATACGGTTTCCACCCCAACAGTGTAACAACCATCATAACAACCATTCCATGAGCTTCTTCCAGATCATCGTGCAGTGAAGTGATCACTTCCCTTGTCTGTAGTTTCCACCCGGCTCGGATTCAAGGGGGGAGGGTCACGGGGGTCATGACCCCCCCCCCTCCAAACGGAGACCAAATTGTTTTTGCATACTCAAAAAACAAAAAAAACAGACAATTAAAACTTAACGAATTTTAACTGAAAAACAGTTTTTTTTTCCATTTTATTCAATACTGAAAATATCTTTATTGCAATAATTATGTTCTGTTACAAGTGACATATTTACAACTTCATACCTGTTATATTAAAACGATTATTTATATAACAAAATCAACTCGTCTATTTTGTTTTGCAAACCTTGTGATTACCGAATCGATGTTTATAGAGATGTCACGATAAATACGCAGCAATGCACGGATATGAATTTGGGACTTTTTTCGCACCAAAAATTTTTGCCGATGTCCAAACTGCAAGCTTGGTTGGCAATTTAAGCTGTGACTTTCTCCCTTTGTCGGTACCAACTCGACTTGCCGAAACTGTAACGTACCTTGATATTTTTCTCGAAGCTCGATGTAAAAGTCGCAGAACACGCCGTTGCAATTTGTACGAATATTTTTGGTACGCTAAACGCATCAAATTTCTATCCATGTAGCTTGCCAAAAAATTGGTCTGGTTTTGTACGCTTGGTTATTTTGTGATTGCGTTTTTAGTGATACCATTTTTCTTAACAATTTCGATTCTCTGACCACCCCCTCCCTCAAAGCCAAACTCTAGATCCGCGCCTGGTTTCTACGCGAGGAGTCTTGAAACCAATCCATTCCAATCCACGCCACCGGCAATAATTAACAATCTAGTAACCTGCTTTATGACTGCAGCACATGTCAGAAAAAAAAATAGCACCGTATTCTACTTGTCAACGACTTCAGAGCATAAACCCGTGACTTCCTTATTATACACGACACATGCGGCAAGCACTGTCCCAACACATGCTGAGTGCTGACATAAGCCATGACGCTACGGTCTAATAATAATGACAACAGCGTCGCTTTAAAAATATTAAATCGCTCCCGCTGAGAGCTTGAGTAGGCTTCGTGGTATAGAACTCCAATGCATATAATTTACTGAGGTAAGCTAGGGACAAACGCGAGACGAATACAGGACAATTCGTTCCAGATACATTTCTGTACCATTTGATCGGCTGACTACCTACCTACGAATTATCACCTATTGATTTAAGATAGGATAATGCGTCCCTCAGCGTAGCCGTGCTCGTTAAATCGTGCCCCACAACCGCGCGGACAGCTGCAGTGAGTACGGAGATCGTAGGTTCGAATTCCGGCGCTGACAGAGGCTATCCTAAGAGTGGTTTTTCCACGGGACCAGGTAAATGCCGGTGTAGTACCTTTTTCAAGCTCCGGGACACCTACCAGTCCCTGTCCCTAATACAGCTACACACACTTTTCCAGTAATCGCATAAATAGCTACAGGTTATCAGGCACCCAACTACACGGGGCTGATGACTAAGATTTATTTATTTATTTATTTATTTATTTATTTATTTATTTATTTATTTATTTATTTATTTATTTATTTATTTATTTATTTATTTATTTATTTATTTATTTATTTATTTATTTATTTATTTATTTATCGTATGACTTTTAGTGCTGGGAGTATCCGAGGACATATTCGGCTCGCCAGAGTTTGTAGCTGCTTACTGTATATGAGGACCTCCATGGGGTGAATTAACAACAATACGTACCACTTGAAATAATTGAAAGTATTCCGAGTGCACAACGAACATATTTGCGTCTTATATAAGGACTTAGAGAATGTTAGGTTGGTCAATTATCGCGATGATGTCTTATATACCAGAGGGGTGGGTTCTAACACAATTCATCGTAGCCGAGATCTCGGAGACGGACTGAAATACTGTTATATTGAGTTCAGCATTAACGAAACGTTTTGGTGCTTGTTTTAATCCTTTAGTGCCGGAATATCCTGAACTAGCACTAACAGATAGTGCACAAGTACTATGTGGGATCATTTTGTTCTTTAGTTCAAATAAAATTCGCAAATAACACACAACAGGCTGTTACAAACGCGTTAGAATGAAGATGGATCGTATTATCAACTTGTCATTCTTCAAATTCAATGCGTATAGAATGACAATGGATGGCAAATTAATGGAGTCCAACAAAGAACACTCATGATATCTGACGGAAAATGTCCGCACAAGATAACCCTACAGTATAGTATCATTTCTTTTATCGCGATGACGACTGATGACACTGTTGTTGAATTTTGCACTCCAGTAGTGTTGATGATGTACTAGTCTATATCGATTACATGTTTGAATAGTTAATTTGTTGATAAATAACGATAAAACTTCTGGACGTGGTGCTAAGGAAAGTTAAAATAGCAGCTTATGATGAACTGAATATGGATGAAACCGGATTTTTACAGAATTGTAATTAACTTCTGTATACCAAGTACTTTGCTCAATTCTGGTAATAACACGGAGACAATAACCTCAAATATGGTAAGTTTTCTAATTCCCATCAGGCTTCTACATAAGACCTCAGGCTGAAAACACCATTGCCAGCTACAGTACTATCTACGGTGTGTAGAAAAGCAAAGAGAAGAGAGATCGATCCAGACTTCTATATCACTGACACCATGATGGACAGAACGTTGACCAAGGAGAATCATGAACAAGGGCATAATAATAACAAGACTCGCCATTCATGGCTTTCATCATAAGATTTGCTTATACAGATCTTTCCTTAGTCCGAGTGACAAATGTGTATGTGTACTATGCAACGAAAGGTGTACTAAGTAACATATAACAACATGCAGAAAAAAAACAAAATCACTTAGTGAATACGGTAAAAATTAATGCCCATTCGGGCGATCCTTCTTCTTTTATTGTTTATAGTCATTTTGCGATGTTCAGTTCAGTTGTTTCAATAAAGGAAATCTTTCATTCATGAGGCTTTAGACTGGTAAAATGATCATAAAGAGTTCTTAATCATTTTGGTGTGTTTTAAATCAGATGTGGTTAAGCCGGAACACACCAGAAAGAGAATCTCACAACATAAGAGAGGAATTTTGTTTTACTTTAACGATTGCCGAAACATACCAGATAAAAGATTCTCACGACAGATATTATTTTTAGCCTATTTTCAATTTTGAAAAGATAGGCTTCTGAGATCACCTTTTGTCCGTCTTTCTCTCTCTCTCTCTCTCTCTCTCTCTATCTATCTCTCTCTCTCTCTTTCTCTCTCTCTCTTTCTCTCTTTCTCTCTTTCTCTCTTTCTCTCTCTCTCTTTCTCTCTCTCTCTCAATAAATTCTAAACGGCAGGAGCGATTTCAATGAAACTCGGTAAATTCATAGCACTATTCCGGGCGACCCCGACCGTGCCCTTCAAATTTTGTTACGTCTCACCAATACAACATGGCGGCTGTGCGAAGTATTTCACCAGCATTCAATATATCCGAAACTGATATCACCCTGGAATTTATTACGGTGATAAAGGAAACTACTAGAAGTTCACCTATGTGACTTTTAAAAAACTGGTAACTACAAAACCAACATGGCGGCCACGCAAATTTGCGACTTTTAAATAGACGTTTCTCGCGATTTAACCCACCAAACGCAATAAAACTTGGTACAGTATATGTTTGTACACATCGTAATGCACCGACATCTAACTTCGTTCAATAGTTTACATAACCTCAAGATGGCGGCTGTGCGAAATATTTCACCGGCATTCTATATCTCTGAAACTATTAGCGGTATCACCATAGAATTTAGTACGGTGATAAAGGGAACTACTTGAAGTTCACCTATGTGACTTTAAAAAAACTAGTAACCACAAAACCAACATGGCGGCCACGCGAATTTGAGATTTTTAAATAGACGTTTCTCGCGATTTAGCCAACCAAACGCAATAAAACTTGGTACAGTATATGTTGATACACATTGTAATGCACTGGTATCTAATTTAGTTCAATTGTTTAGATATCCTCACGATGGCTGCTGTGCGAATTTTAAAATTAAGTTTTTATTTCTTGTGTCGTATTCATGCGATCGAAGTAAAAGTTTGAATAATGAACCTACGCAATAATTGTCCTTTAATGGTGCATGACTCTATGGCCTAAACATTTAACAATCCAACATGGCGACCATCCGAAATATTTAGACAGCTCTGAATATCTACGAATCTATTATAGCAATCAAACTGAATTTTTTGATGTTCATAGGGGCTATGAACTTAAGTTCACCTATAGGACTTTAAATAACCTTGTGATCACAAATCCAACATGGCGGTGACGCGAATTATATATATTCACATGGACGTTTCTCGCAATTTAACCATCCGAGTGCAGTGAAACTTGGTACAGTAAATCCATATATGATTGTTAATCCACTGGCATCTAATTTATTTCAATTGTTTCCATAACCACAAGATGGCAGCTGTGCGAAATTTTAAAATCTCGTTACTTCTTGTGTCCTAATCATGCGATTGAAGTTTGAATGCTACACGTACACAATAATCTTCATGTAACAGTACATAACTCTTGGACCTACATATATAAAATCCAACATGGCGACCATCCGAAATATTTAGTCGGTTCTCAATATCTACGAATCTATTACAGCAATCAAACTGAAATTTTGTATCTTGATAGTGGCAGTTAACATAAGTAGGATATATGAAAATAGGCTGTATAGTTCTTCATGGAACTACTTATTGTTTACCGTATCGACAGCCGGAACATACCAGAAAGAGAACTTACGCATAACTCGCACCGCAGTCAGGAAGGCTCTCGCAAGTCACAATTGTTTGATTTTGAGTTATATCACTCACTGGATAGTGCGAGCTGAAATACTGTATTGCCACTTCTCTAGCTTATTATTTAATCGCTACATGGCAGTATAATACACTTTTTACTTATAGCTCACTCTTTGTGTATTGTGGTAACATCTTACAATAATAGAGATTTTTCTACACCTATTGTACAAATGTCGTCTAGAAACTTTGGCTAGGTAGTATTTAATTTTATTGATTTTATTTTATTTTCATTTTTCTTTTTTCTTTCTTCTTTCTTCTTTCTTTTTTCATCTTTCTTCTTCTTTTTTCTTTCTTCTTTCATCTTTCTATTTTCATTTTTCAATTTATTTTGGTCTGAGGGCTGGAACGGGGTACACTCAACCCCATGGGGCAAAACCGAGAACAAACGGTTTCTATCCATAACTCAAACCATCCTGGAGGTGATATTCCGTGTTTTCCCACTTCTAATCCAGTCAAATGCCGGATGGTATCTAATTTAAGGCCACGGCCGCTTCCTACCCAAATCCTACCTGAATTGCAAATAGGCCACACACACTAGTAGACAGATATTGCCGTGACACAGGTTATCAGACAAATTCTATACACCCAAGTACACAAGACGTGAGGGTTGGAACGGGGTGCACTCAGCCTCGTGAGGACAATTGAGTGGCTGTCTGACAGTGAGTCAGCGTCCCGATCACGAAAACCAAGGGGACCCGAGGGGACCCGATGCGCTGATCACGCGTCACCCCAATATCTGCAGGCCAAATGGCTGGGCAGCGGTCGCTTGGTCGGCCTAGGCCCTTCATGGGCTGTATAGTGCCAGGGTTTGAACATTTACTAACTATCTGCCCGAGTGATCGCATAAGTCTACTTTTTCACCACTTTTGAAAAATGTGAAAAGTAGGCTAAAAATATACATGTCAATAAGAAGACGTTTGTTCGGGAAATATAAGGCGTGATCATAAAGTTTCCTTTTGACGGCCAATTAGGCAAAATCGCCGTGTGCATAGTGGCACTCATCCCACCGACGCACCTGGGTGAATATGCCCGATCGGTAGAACACCATATCCTGCTGCGTGAAGGAGTTCGTAACCACCTGCTACACATCCTCGTTCGACAGGAATCGTCGACCCTTTAAGGCCGTTTTAAGGGACTTAATGTGTGATAATCGCATGGGGAGAGATCAGGACTATATGGCGGATGCTCGAGTATCTCCCACTTGAGTTGGCCTACCTTCTGCGTTACGACCTTTGCGGTATGGGGACGTGCATTATGATGAGGTAGCACCCTTTGTCACAGTTTACCCGGACTTTTCACCATAATTGCACGCCGAAATTTCGCCAGTGTTGCGCAGTATCGTTCCCCAGTGATAGTGACACCAGGTTCTTTGAAATCAATAAACAATGGGCCCCGGTAATCAAAGAACAAGGTGAGATTCACCATTCGAGCGGATGGTTGGCTCTTCAACGTCTTGAGACGAGGGGACGATGGGTGACAGCGCTGCATTGTCAACGCTCTCGATTGTGGTTCCCAGTGCACAGTGGGTCAAAATCGAAATCTAGGGGGACAAAATTATTTTTACGTTTTAATCATGAATTTAGAGTGAAAGGAACGTATATAATTTGTTTGCTTCATAATAAACATCAGTTAAGACCTTTTTAAGCTACGTCTACACATGGAAGAAATTGTCTAGGACTAGGAGTTGGATAGAGCATTCAGTTATCTATTCAGAACAATTTTCTACCCCTAATTTACTTTTAACAAAGTCACAAAGGTCCACTTTTAGCATCATGTTGAACCCAGTGCTTCAAACAGTTGTAATCGTGTGAGAACTGGTTGCGCGGCATCGTCTAAAACGTAAAATAACTAAGTAAGTTGCAAAAAGATGCAAAAAATCTTATAACAGGCGTAAACTACAAGACTGTATCTACATTTTAACATTAAGTAGAAACTAACGCAGACTGATGCGACATACTAAAAACCTAAGTGAAAAAAATATTTTAAAAATAATAGTTCAATATAATGCAAATATAACTAAAATTACGTAACAATTACGCCCATTAATAACTGAAACACGTTACAAGGATCATACCTTCAGCTGCATGTTCGATCTTAAAGCATCACACTAACCACTAAGACAACCAAACCACAGCCACTTACATTCACCCTCCAATTCAGACTGCTCGAACAGTGGTGACAGATTTACACTAAGATGCGTTTATATCCCAGAATAGTGAGTGGCAATTATATGAAAATGCTGTAGAAGTAATAAATTTTGATTTTCTAATTATGAAAATAAATAATTTTGTCCTCCTAGATTTCGATTTTGACCCACTGTGCAGTGGTGGTAACAGCTTTCGCCCCCAAACGGAAACGGTTTGATCACGCCTTATGATAATTACTACGAATTATCAATGTTCGACTGTAGTTGTGCGATCAAAGATAACAAACCGATATCCGTACTCCAGCCGGCAGCCGAGCGTGAACTCAGTTTAAGTCAACGCCTTATCGTTGACCTTCACCCGTCGGTGATTTTACATGATATTCTATATTCCACAACTTTGTACATCAGTGCAGATGGATCATATCTTTCAAAATGGTCTCACAAAGAGAGAGAACTTTTCGTTTGCCGTATAACGATTGCAGAAACATTCCAGAAGGAGAATTTTAATGTATAACTCAATCGTACTGTGTGTTTCAAGTTCTATTATTCTTTCTGTCTCTTATTTCCGCACGTCTGATACTTGCGAGAAGACGTCATTTAACTTTCAATGTAACTTTGCAATGTTATCATTTCTCTTTTGCATTTATTATTTATTCTAATGGCTGCTTTGAGAGAATATTATTTGCAGGAGATTCTTAAAGATTCTTAAAGTCTTTTAGGTCTACCGCTGGAACAAAAAGGATACGCTTGTGTGTTTAGTGACTTATCTCTCTCCCTAGAAATAAGTCAGACTGAGTGGCATCGTTGGTTATTTGCTGATCTTCTGAACCCAAGTTAATAGGTTCGATTCTGGTACAGTCCAATGGCACTTAAGCATATTCATATACGACAGCCTCCTGTCGGTAGGTATTACGGCATGATTCGGGCACACTGTCGTCTCTTAAATCACAGTAGTTAATAAGGAAGATAACCCATACCAATATTAATATTATTAATATTATTGTTTGTTATCTGTTATTCTCAACTAAGGAAAGCGTTAGAACTTATTTGGCACATTGTACCCTCCTTTCTTCCCAATATCACTTCATGCGTTCACTTTGCTGCCCATTCTGTATTCTTCCATTTAGTATTATTATTTTCTTTAATTTCTTATGAATATTGCACAACTCAGTCTACAAGATAAGGATTTCACAATCAAGTATCCTGTAAATCTTACCGGGATAAAAATAGCCTAAAAATGACACGTATCCAGCAGCACTGCTTTATGTATTCTGGCAATCAGGTGTTTCATTTGCAGTTCCTCCAAAGCCATTACCAACGTCTTTGGAACAACTCACGTGGAATAGATACTACTGGCAAAATTCTCACGCATTTTGTCCCCATAGTGTTTTCCGTGTTTCTTCAGCCAACGGTGAATGTCTTCAGTAGTGGTGAAGTTAAGGCTCATGGCCATCTCTTACACTTAACCACGCAATATGGTACCAGTACATAGGAGACAATTTTGGAAATACAATTGTGATGATAAATAAGGAGTAAATTAATTATGCTAATACAAATATTCATGAAAGAGGCACATGGATAATGAACTACAAGCTGGATAAACTAGAGGTCTTGGAAAGGAGAATCCTCAGAAAAATTATGGGTGCTGTTCAAACCGAAAGTGGATGGAAACTTCGAAGTAATGAAGAAGTTTATCAGAAAGTAGAAAGAATATCTGAGACTATGAAGAAGAAGAAGAAGAAGAAGAAGAAGAAGAGGTTGAAGTTTCTCGGACATCTATACAGAATGGACCAAAATAGACTCACCAAGCGGATATTTGATTACTTCTGGAGAAAGAAGACCACAACAGCATGGATTAAGGAAACAAAGGCGAATATGGAAAGATTGAACATCTCTGAAGACCAACTGTTAGACAGAAATAGATTTAGGAACATACTGAGTAATTTGGAAGGGATTCAAGCCGCAAGAAGACCTATGAAGAACGGAAGACCCTGGACGGCAACAGCGTAAACAGGCCAGCGAACGCATGAAGGAAGAAAACTTCGCACCAAGAAAAAGAAATGAAGTTGTAACGTGATCCTAAGTGGTCCATTCGCGTGTAAAAAAATGATAATAAAAATAATAACAATAATCACAATGTCACAGACCTTTCTATAATATCCTAGATAATATAAACCTAGCTCGGTCATTCGTCCTATCATCCATCACCATTCGCACTGGGCAATCAGCAGTATTCAACAGGTAATCTCGGCATGCAGCCTTAAATTTCTTTCTTGCTATAAAATTTCTGATATCAGCAAAAGTTGAATTCCATAGTCGAGACCCAGCTACAGCAAAAGAGCGGTTAAACATGGATGAGTGGTTGATGGGGATGGCGAGGGAGGAGTCAGCTCGAGTGCTTTGGTTATGATATGAGGACAAGTAACTAAATTTTGATGACAAGTACGTGAGGGTGTTTTCATTCAGAAATCGATAGATGGATGTCAGCAAGTTACATTTACGGCGTTCATAAGGTTTAAGCCAAGAAAGAGTACGGTAGCTTGCGGTTATGTGGGCATTGTATCTTAAATTGAAAGCAAACCGAAGACAAGAGTTCAATGCTTGGTAGAGTTTCATTGTTTGTCCATGAGTCGCGTCAACGAGAACGATGTCACAGTAGTCTAGAATTGGTAGTATTAATGATTGGAGAAAGCGGCTTCGGAGGCGTAGCTGGTAGCATGCTGAGCTTCTATGCCCCAGATCGTAGGTTCAAACCTGGCCGAAATCGTCGGATATTTTAAGAGCGTTAAAAATCCCTCAGTATGCCTTCCTTCGGAGGTGAAGTAAAACCGGCGGTCCCATGTCATAGATTTATGGCATGAAAAAGAACCTTCCACTAACTACACTAATTGTGGAAGCTAAAATTTGTAGGTTAGTTTGATAACGCTATATTAGTTCCAACGTTCGTCACCAGGTGCTGACTGTGATGGCATTTAGTACCCACGTCCGCAGCTAGATGTCGTGGACCGTAGCATTTGTTAGCAAAAGTAGGAACTACTTGAAATAATTAATCATCTGCAGTCCTTCTACCTGAATCACAGATAACACACACTAATACAACCATCACAATTAACACTGGTTATCAGACAAACTCAACACACACCCAAAGTACACGGGGCTACATGACCGCGTTGTCGCAGCCTCTAAACTAAGAAACCAACCAACCAGTGTCTGGATGAGTTTAATCTTAATGTCTAGTGGTAAAGTGTTTTTATGGCGCACGAGTGGGTGAAGGGAAGTGTACATATTTTTACGTGTATTTCTCAAATGTGGTGACCAGTCGACAGTTTCAGTTAAGGTTAACCCAAGGGTCCTTACTTATTTACTAAAGGGAATGGTGATTGAATTCAGTGTTACTGGAGGCACATCGTAGTTGGTTTTTTAATGAGTATAGTAACTTATGAGAGTTTATGATGATAGTTGGGGTTTTCGTAGGATTGAGGAGGAGAGAGTTGTCACCGGCGTATACACTAAGTTGATGGAGATTAGTGTTTATATTCCTTATTGCATTTGATATATCGTTGATACTAGTGTGGCAATATATTTGGAGATCATCTGCAAAAAGATGTAGTGGAACATTATTATTATTATTATTAATAGTATTATTATTATTATTATTCCAAAGACTTGGCCATGTTGAAACACCGGATCCCGTGAGATCTCCTAAGTTACGCACTATTGGGCGTGGTCAGAACTTGAATGAGTGATCGGTTCTGGGGCACCACGTGCTGTTGGTGGGGAAGGGAATGAGGAGCGGATAGAAACTGGCCACCCAACCGCAAGTAAGCAATGGCTCAGGACCACCTCTTAGAAGGTGCAAACCAGCCTTCGAGCTGAAAACCTTCTTCTTCTTCTTCTTCTTCTTCTTCTTCTTCTTCTTCTTCTTCTAACAACGTGGGGGACGGATGGATGGACGCGGGAGTGAAATGTGTGGTCTGCGTTAGATGTGAAATTCGTGAAGTCTTCATATCAGAGTGGGATGGAAACGCGGAGAATTGTAATAATAATAATAATAATAATGGGGAGGAAGCTTGCAGTTTTACGTGATCGTTAATCTCGCGATCATGTGCCACGCGACCTTCATTTTTACGTGGAATCCGAACCACAGGACGTGATTATTCGCTTCGAAAATCTCAGTTGCTTTGACAAGGAATCGAATCCGGTCCAGGGGGCGTGGTAGCACAGTGTCAAGCTGTGTACACGGGACTGATGACCACGGCGTCTCAAGGACATCTTTAAATGAACAACTTCATTATCTTAAAAAGAATAGTATTACCATGACGAATAGAAATAAATAGTGTTATCACTCACAGAGTTCAACCGCGCCCCGCTCGGCTAGCGCTAGCGGCTCTGATCCCCAACGCTACACAGTCAGCTGTTCAATAGTGGGATATGTGCTGGGCTACGTAAACCTCTTTACGAAGGCTGCGGTTACGCTGATTACAACAAATTGTGTGTTTAGACTTATGAATAATACTGTCAAGAAGTTAGTATTAATATTCTCTGTCCCCATGTAGAACTATCGTTTAAACCCCTCCGTTAGTCGCGCATTGGTCTGACAGCTCCATGGTTCGTTATATTAGTTTTAATATCAAGCCAACAGTTCAAGTTATGATCTTATCGCTTCGTGACATCTTACACCAAACCTTAGTAAGCATTTTTCTGGAGTTGCGAAATAGCGTGCCTAAAAATAACTTTAACACGTGTAACATTTTGTCAGCGTGAGATTGATAGTACCAGCGCTCCCAATGATGTTACATTCTGTCAGTGAGTGGCAGGTGTGCTGTTATGCCGATTATTTGGCTTAGTATGTTGCCTTAGTTAATATCAGTAAGGAGATTGCGCCTTACGAAAACCTAAGGATGCAGATGAAGCGTGTCACCTTCTGCTGAAAGATAACGAATAGCTAGTTCATGATTCAGTAATTTCAAAGGAATTTGTGACTCTGATACTGAAGACAAAGTTGAAACAAGATCCGAAAATCAGGAGGACAGTAACGGAAGCGAAGAATTGGATGACCGTTTATTTTATTGGCAGGTTGGCCATTATTATTATTATTATTATTATTATTATATGTCCGACTCATTCTTGGCCACTTGGCTATCGCCACGGAAGTCCGGGGTCGATTCCCAGCTCGGCCAATAAATTTAATACTGGTCTGAGGGCTGAAACGGTGTTCACTCAGCCTCGTGAGGCAAAAATGTTAAAATGCGCGTTCGATTCCTACCTCAGCAATCCTGGAAGTGTATTTCCGTGGTTTCCCACTTCTCCTCCAGGCAAATGCCGGGATGGTACCTAACTGAAGGACACGGCCGCTTCCTACCCAAATCCTACCTCAATTCCAAATACACACACTACTACAGGCATCATAATGACACAGGTTATCAGACGAATTCTAAACAAACCCAAAAACACGGGGCTACGTGACCACGATGACGTTAAGTCCCTAAAGAATCAACAACTATTATTATTTTAGGCCTATTATTATTAAGACGGATTCTTTTTTCGTTTTAGGTAAGGATGACACGAAATAGAACAAGTAACCATGGAAGGCTGCCTTCATTCCTTATCCTACTGGGCGCCTTTCGTGATTTTACATCAGTGGATAGATATTTCGGTAAATTTTGAAAAATGTGAGGTACTGATCCTGGTTTTAATTTCCACTTCACGCGAGGAATTTCCGCGATCTCATAGTTCACTACGAAACAGTCCGCCTTGATAATCATTAAATCTTCCGAAAAACGCTCGTCACAGATTCTATTTTTGATCGACAATTGCTTATCTTTCCACGGAATAACTCGCACCCATTTCGCAAACAGATTTGTTTGGCAGTGTGAAAAAATGTCTACCATCAGATTTTCTTCGCAACCCGATTTACTTCCAGGAACAAAACATTACGACATTTTCCCGAAACAGAAAACTTAGTTGTTTTGCACACATAAAGTACTGCACAGACATTCGTAAACTATTACAAAGAAACAAATTCCCTCGAATAATAGGACTTCTCGCGCACAGGATATTACAGTACTAACCTCGTTGGTTACTATGACAGGTGCGTATGGTTCGGCGCGACTTCCGCGCCACACACTGGCTGGACCATGAACTACAATGCTAAGTAGCGGAGTGATGACACTGTTTATTTCTATTCGTCATGGTATTACTTTTACAATGATTTTGTGCAAATTGAAATGAAATCGGTGGAGGGAACAATTCTACAAATAGTTCATGGAATATTGTTTGAGAAACGTGGCTGAGTTTCACGGAAAGCAAATACAGTACGATAAAGTAGAAGTTCTCTCTGAGAATCCGAAGACAACGCCTCCAGACTTAGAAATACGGAAACAAAGATAAAGATAAAGATGGGGAGCAGGCGGACACCATCTAAATATTTGACGGGAAGTTTGTAACTTCTCATCGAGAGGCAATGATTCACTAAGAGCGCCGAGTGCTATTTACGGTGGAAGTCACCGACCTAGTTTCAGGCGCGCACCAGTGAAAGAAACCTAATGGGAAACAGCATGACAGAAAACATGTGACATGAGAAACAGATGGGATGAGAAGAAGTTCAGTAGTAAAGAGGCAGGGAAAACAAGGCCAAATATATTAGGAACTAGTCTTTTCTCCTGGCAATACACGGGTGGCCTTTTAATATGTAACAGAAAGACAGCCTTAGATTTATCACTAGGGCTCGGATTTTTAGAGGCTACAAATCGGGAAAATATTTATTTTTTATGTATTAAAATACCTGAAATATGTGACAAAAAAGTAAAAGTATTTTGGTTATAATTTAGTTTCTTAATGTGAATATAAACAATATGCAGTACACACGAATGCAATTTATGCTAAGTCTCACTGACTGCTGAAGCATTACAATACACAACGAGATACATCTTCAAGTTGTCCATCACAAATGACACACGATTATCGCGAAACACTTCTTCTGAAGGCGCGAAACTGCGGCAATATGTTTCTTGTCTTTGAGGGATTGTGAAACTTGAGATCGTTGTTTAGCCTTGCTTGCTTTCCCACATGGTTGGCAGAACAGAATCTTTAAATTCTGCAACATACTGCTGCAGACAATAACTAGTTTTTAGTGATCGTAGAGCTGCCTTACACATCACAATGCAAGAAATGAACTGCATGTGAGTGACACTGGTTCCAGGTACCTGGGGGAGGAGAGGTCTAGCACGTGGTGCAATATGGCTATGGACAAGGAAATCCCTGGCTTCCACAGTGAGTGGCACGGGCAACAAGTTAAGAATAACACAATTGCAAGCTGACATACGCTCTGAATGAAGATTAGATAGCTCACAGATTCTTCGCGTTTAAGTAACACAAAACAAAAATGCAATGAACTGACTTTAAAAAAAAAAGTAAATATTATGTCCTTTTATGTGCTAATAAGTGAAAAGTAGGAATTTATGTATTTATAGAAAAATGCTTAAAATATGTATTTACGTAAATAATATGTATTTACCTAAAAATCCGAGCCCTATTTATCACTTGGTATATGCATTAAACCTAACTTCAACGGACCCTTTATTAAACGGAAACATGTCTTAAACGGGAATATTAAACGGTCACGTAAACTTAGGGGTGACAAACGTGTTAAATTTCCTTCATTAAACGAAAACTGTGCTACGCGGACAATGCAAATCAAAATGTTGGTATGCATATTAACGGAAATTTTATAACTTTCGGAATGCAGTGTTTAGAAAATTTTCAGGCAGTCTGTAAAACTCTACCTTTCCTGCTGTAACAGTTGATTCTGTAGCTAACACGGAATGTGCAAATAGGTCTTCCTTCTTTTGTTCTCCAAATTACTCGTCAAAGTGTACGGTTAAATGCTTGTTTCCTGTCCCCCCAAGCCTTTCCCGATGCTCTCTTTAGTGAGCTGTCAATCAACAAATAGCTGTCTTTGTTTCGGCCTCTGTCAATCAGTTTAGAATTCAGCCATTTAACTGAGCACTTCACAACTTCCATTTCTGACATAGTTCAGCGCAGTGGCGTAATTACCTGGGGGTGTTGATCAGAGGGATCATATACTTTATACATATTTATTTCAAAGAATAAGGTGCGTTCAAAAAGTAACGAGCCGGAGGTTGTAATGCGCAAACCGGGGACGACATAGGCTAATCGTGGCATGTGTAACGAGGTGTGGTTCCGGCCAGAGCGCGAAGGTCACAGCCCGCCGCTAGAGGGCACGCCTCCACGTCACGTGACGATACAAAGCGAGCAGCAGCATGCATCAATCGTCCTACCAAGACCAAGACAGTAGGCCATTCGACATGCTTCCTGGTGCGGTTGAAGACTGTGGGGCACCCATTGGGCACACACTTTCCGCAAGTGCAGTCGTTCCTTCATGATGGTGTGTACACTTCCGACGCTCAATCCGACCACGGCGGCTATGGCGTTCACTGTCACTCGGCGGTCCTGGGTAATGAGTGAATCAACCAGCTGGACGTTGTCATCGGTAATGCAGGGGGGTGCCCCAGACCGGGCATCATCGGCTAACGACACCCGTCCTTCCCTAAAGCGCTTGTGCCACGCCTGGACCCATGCAAGGGACATGAAGTGTTCGCCGTACACTTGTGACATTCGGCTATGAATGTCCAAACCCTCTACTCATTTCGCTGTCAGAAACCGAACAACACCTCTTTGCTCTTCGTTTGACGCCTCCATGTCACTGTTGGCAATGCGACTGGCAGCGTTGGACGATTGATGCATGCTGCTGCTCATTTTGTATCGTTACGTGACGTGTGCCCTCTAGCGACGTGCTGTGACCTTCCACGCTCTGGTCGAAACCACACATCGTTACACAAACTAAGATTGGCCGATGTCGTCACTGGTTTAGGCATTAGGCTACAGCCTCCAGCTCGTTACTTTTTGAACGCACCTTATTTTTTTTCACTCGTGTAAATCATGTATCGTTATTCTAACTTAGCACTCACTAAATGAACCAAATGGTCAGATGTTCAGTTATCCAGAGGGGTGGCAGTGAGATGGGTGTGGCAATATCTTTCCTTACCCCTATCCAAAAATACACCACTTGTCGGTTGACATTCTGTTATTAACAGAGTGTGAGTGTCATTGTGGAAAATTATAATAATATAATATAATAATAATAATAATAATAATAATAATAATAATAATAATAATAGTAATTTTTTTGCTGTTTTAAGTTAAACTTTAGTTGGACACTGTTGTTAGTTAGTTATTGGGGTTTTAAGGGGGAAATAGCGGGGTCATCTGCCCCCTGGAACTGTTGTTTATTAATATAATTATAAACAATGTCGGGGAATAGAATGAGACAGATAATTTCGCGAAGAAACCTGAACCCTTTTGTAATTAATCCAACACGAAAAGATAAATATATATATATATATATATATATATATATAGATAGATAGGAAGTTTTGAAAGGATCGTATATTTGGTTTCTATGATAGTCTCATTATGTCCGAGCCCTCACCTCCCCCCTATTTATTTTTGACTCACCTCATCCCCCTCCAGAAATAAACCCTAGTTACGCCACTGGTTTGGCTGTAGACATTATAGCTTCGAAAGCAAGAGTTGTGCTTGACCATAACACAAGAGTAAAAGTGATACAGTGCTGTATTAATTCGTAGCAGAAATATGTAAATACAACAATGAATACATATTATGTACACCATTTTATTTTTTCTCAGGCCATTATTTGCATGTCCATGGTTTATTATTTTAGCGTAGGCCTACCTCCGCTAACTGGAAACCTATTTTTAACGGGAAAAAAAATGCCAATCCCGTTCAATTCCATCGAAGCAGATTTTACTGTGTTCACTAAAATTGATTTAAGCTCACGGCTGCATCTATCTATTTATGTTTCTATCATATTTTAGGAAATAAACAAAAAGGTATTCCCACTGATGGAAAGTTGAATGAGCTCAGGCTTGTCAAGATGACGGCTGATTGTTTCTTGAGATTTCGCTGAGCGGGAATGACATCCTGAAAATATCTCGAAAACGATTGGTTCGAGGGCCCTAAAACGTGGTTATCACTCCAAGTTATGTTTTTTCGCATCGTGAGGCTGAGAATGAGTTTTGTCCAGTCCTTCTACGATAAATTCGATATTTCACCTATTTTGGCCTAATGTGCTAAAAGGCTTAAATTTAGGGAATGTACACAGTGTAATGGTTTCTTTCGCCCTCACGTTGAGCGACAAGTGTAACGTTTTGCTAGCCCCTAACGTTGAGCGTACAATGTGGCAGTTTGGCTAGCCCACACTGTTGGGAGATAAATGTAACTGTTTACCTTTGCCTAAGCTATGTTGTTTTAATGGGCGCCAAGACCTCAATGCAATGTTGAAATCTAAATTTGTATTTAACAACGTCTAGCTCTGGCAGAACACCTTCAAGACACTATTCACTCAGATCGTGGTATGATTTGATCATTAACCCAACAAACAATTGTATCAGGAGAAGGAATTGGTCTATATCTAATGCTACCTACTGAAAGCAAAGATTGCATTGTAAAAGAAATGAATTTATTATATAAAACAAGTATAGCAAAATTAATAATAATAATAAGTACAAAATTTAAATTGGAGCGTTGTGATTTGAATATTACCGATAGAAAATTACGTGAAAACGGAGTCTGATAAATTGATTTTACTCTTATTTCCAAGCTATGAAGTTACTGAAATATGAAATGTAAAACAAAGAAAAATGAGAGATTGCGTATTTCTGCGTCATTTGCGCTTACCATTGGAAATTGCCAAGGCATTTCCCTCGTACTTGCTGATGCTGTGAGCTTCCCACAGTCTCCTGGACGTCGTCATCTCCGTCGGAATTTGATGATATTCTGGTAGATTAGATAATTCTATGGTCCGTACCTCGGACCCAAACACTCGTACAACCGCACTGGTTAAGTTTTGCAAAAGTTAGTCTTCAACTCCACTGAACATCGGAGCGACACGCACTTGCAACCGTACTCCGCAAGTTCTACACAGATAGTCCTCGTTTCACGGCGCGTCGAACGATATATGCACACGTTGGCTCCCCCACTCTTCAGCCGGCTTCAGCTTGCGTGGTCCTCACTGATTGGTTGACCCACCGCTAGTTCCCCTCCTCTGGTTTCTTTACACTCGGCGCGCGAGAGGGAGAAGTCGTTTTCCGTTCCAACAATTCGCCTTTTCTAGACCTTGCGACCCAAGATTGCGTCATGCTTCTCGACAAGATTAAGCGTGTACTTGAAATCCCAGTGAGTCACGTCTCTCGATATACCCTAACTGACGAAAACTCCGTAAAATTCCGTAATCAGATAATTTTCTATGATATCGTCGTTCGTAATAATTTGCTGGATAGCGTTTTCTAAGACATAGAAAACCTATCTGAATCCTAATAATTTTTATAAAATGCTCCGAAAATACCTAAATAATAATTATAATAAATTAATAATAATAATAAATTAACATGAAAAATTCTCTTGGCTGAACAATTTGCCGCGTAAATAAATATAGAATGGCTTCCTACTGACTTATGCCAGTTGCATAAAACCCCTCGAAAAACACGTTACATATTCGCCTCGGATCATCGGATGATTTACCGTGACGACGGTCCATTATCCGATTATCCCAGACACGTTAATAATCCCCATCCAAAATACATATTACATAAATGAAATCACCCTAAATTACAGATATATACACTCATAATTTTTCTTCACGCACTTTGCGTCAAAGTTTGTTGTCACTATGGATTGCACTTTGCAACCAGTCCAATGTTTTACATATGGAATAGTGTTCCACGGATATTTCCGCCTTTCAAATTTCTCTATGTTGGAGAAATAGACATAATTAATGTGTGAGCACTATGTATTTATGATGTCATATCACACGCATTGAAGGTGTTCTGATATATTTATATCACCATAGAACTTCCTAATTTCACTGGAGGTCCCCTCCTTATGGTGACATTTAATTCCACTTATCACTGAGCACACGATCACACTATTGTGGCAGCGCCTCGTGACCATAATACTTAATCTCTCTTTAAAGTAGATTAAATTAATATTGACTTCTGAAAAAAAACAGTAAATGCGCATTACATATAACACCAAATATTTCTGTGCCGTAATCGCCCTGTCTTGTTAAGTTCCCGTTAACCATATTCTACTTAATACTAGTTCTCAACACAGACCATTTCTCCTCACACAAATAATACCATTGTACAAATTATCTTAAATTACACACTTACAAATCTTACATGGCGAGGCCGTAAACAGAAATCACGTGTGCTGATATGTATGAGTTTCATGAAGGACTGTCTCGCATTCTGATGGCCCATCTTTTATCTCGTGGACGCCTTAAGCTAACAAGCCCTATACAAGCGCTCCCCCATCTCTTGGAGATAAATGGGAACCCATCAGCGCTGCCAAAATGGCCTTGGTGCATCGAGACAATTTAGTGCTCAACAGCATCCGACAATCCCGTCATATTTCCCTGTACCTTAAAAACTCTCATTTACTTACATACTACCCCCCTGTGTGACTTCTGATACGCCTGCCTTAAGACCAGATCCTCCCACGCACCAAATACCACACTTACTCATTTGATAGGCTGGCTCGCCAGCTAAACACACTCACTTTATGACACATATTTTCGTAGACTATGTATATTATACGTCCCGTATTGTGCCCAACTCTAGGAATGGGTATTCCAAGTTTCAGACACCTAGATATCAAGGGAAAGGCTGTAGCAGCGTTTGAAAGTTCAGATATTTGAATATCGCGCTACATTGCTTCTCGAAGCCTTTCGAAGGAAATTACCGATAGTTGGATGGTAAATGACGTAGCGAGTAACAGCAGAGGTGGAGACTATTTATTGATTAAATAGTTAACTATGGAGCAGAGACTTGAGACTGGGATCAGATTACTGGCACGGCCAAATGAAAGAGAATGCAATTAGTATCATGTAAATCGGACCAGGGATTCAAGAGATATGAGGATTTTTAGATATCAGGCGATGACGCGTGACCCTGACCGTTTTTGTATAAAAGCAAGCAGGAGCAGGCTTAGTTAGCTCAATTCATCACAAGCACTTGGCGAACAAGTTGCGTCTACGCTGAGCCAAGGCACATGGTTGCCGCCTCTACGAAGAAGTACTTTTCAAATCGTGATAGTCACGAGAAGTGCTGCGCAAACGAGTTGGAACTTAGTAAGTTTCTGGTGAGGAGAATCACTGAGGTGATTGTTTTTCTACAGACATTGGTGGAAATATTTATATTTCCAAAAGGACATATGCTAGACTTGGTCTAGAAAATAGTATTGTCACAGTCCAATAGTAAATTAATACTTGGATGTTTAAATCCATTTAAAGTCAGTTTTCATATTTTGTAACTATTTAACCACTTCGATCCGTCAGTTCATTGAAGAATAGTCTATAACGGTGGCGTTCATTAGTCTACGCAAGGGAAACTGCAGGTTGCTTAGCGCATGGCAGATGGTGATATTAATAAACCATGCCCAGGGAACGATCTTCAGAACAGCCGTTAACTGCTTAGACTGTCAACGTTTTTCTTGTACTGATGAGATTACAGTGAGTTAGGTTACAACTGACACATTTAAGAAGAGATCGCTTAGATCTGACCCTTTTCAAACAAACTGTTATGGCTTTGTTAGAAGCCCATATTAAAATGGAACCACAGTCATTTAAAACGTCGAAAGATACTACCACTATGTCTGACTAGACGATTTGTGGGTCTACAATGGCGGCCGATACAAGGATTATACGTGCTTGTCCGATAGGGCATATCTACGGATAAATCTGGTATAGACCAGGTTTACTACACTTCAAGAACATCAAGAAATGTAAGCCACATTTGAATTATTTTATGCCTAGCTAATTGGAACAAACTATTTTTCTGCAGATGACCAACACATTTTTTTCGTCGTATTTAAAGCTTGTAATGATTTACGCAAGACTTGTTAGATTTATTCTGAGCATTTTCAGCACTCAGAACAGTTTAGGATCGATGACCGAGCATTTTGAGCATTTATTTGAATTTTTCATATTTTTGGGAAATCACGGTAATCAGCCGATGTAACTGTAAAAGTTAAATTTATTTTTGTTGAGGAATGGATATTTTTTCCATATTCGAAGGTTCGAACATGTGGATTCTCACATAATGAGATGATAATTCAACATATTTGAAATAATAATAATAATAATAATCCACTAATAATAATAATAATAATTTTCATAATTTTTCTAAATAATTCTTGGATATTATATTTTATAATAATCATATGTATTGAGAAAGAGCCTATGAAGTAGTTGAAACATTTCTAGTTTGGAACAGGAGATTTTGCGAAGGAGAGTGGTTAGCGCATGCCCGCATTCAACCTACATTTCAGTTCTGGTTGAACAGTTGATATTTGCAATGAGCAAAGTATATGTTTCATATAACACGGAGAGGCATGAAACGGGAAGCAAATGATATTTGTATCAAATAGGATATTGTTGTATTTATATAAAATCATGACGTAAATACACTTCGAAAGTGAAATGAAGCTTTTCATAAGTATGGTAAATTCACGGGTTGAACTGAATGGTAAAATAAAATAAACTTGTTAGTTTATTAATCTTCCAGTGTTGATAACAAGCAGAGGCTTGATTTATTGTATAAATTTTGGGAAGATAATTTATGTGTGTGGAGTAGTTGAAATGCCATTCCCAGGTGCGCAGGTTTAAGTCGCAGGAATGAAGGTTTTTTCGAGCATCAATCAAATAGCAGGTTCGATGGCTCAGGTTTATAGTTGGAGTATTGGAACTACACATTGCGTCGTATGAATGACCCAAAGGTTATTTCTTAAAAACCATCAGTTCTTATTTCAACCTTGTTTACGGATTCCATTAAGACGTTGATTTTGCTAGAACCCGGATTTGTCATGATAGTAGTTTATTCTTCTTCAGAGGAAGACCTTTGCCGTTGTTGTTGTTGTTGTTATAATATTGTGTCCTTACACAAATAGTAGAATGGGCCACTGCCAATTTAAAATAATTCTTTAACCACGAATAATTTGAAGGATATTTTCAATCCTAGTGCCATGAACCAAATGAATTCATTATAAGACTACAATTCTAATTTTCGCATTCTGTCGAAGAATTGCAAGTTGTGAAAGTTGCTAGAAATGGCCATAAATATAAATATTTTTTTCATAATAATTCCAAGTGGAAAATCTAATAGTTGAATGGTTCAACCATTTATTGATCAAGTTGATGATTCAGAAATCATATATTTTGTTTGGAACTTGAAGTTCATAATCGAGTCACTTCTCGAAATGTTTAATGTCAGAAGAACAATTAATTGTTGTTGTGCTTCGCACAGTTCTTCGATGCTATGCTCAATGGTCAAATACTTTTCAGATATTGTTAATATGTGTTAATAATTTGTGTTGCTACGATGATAATAATAGTTTCAACGATATATTTTGGAAAACTGGAAAACAAATGAAAGTCTAAGAAATTCTATAAACATTTATTCTACGAGTGTTAATATCATGTAAATAGTCAAACAGTGATCTACGTTATTTCCAGTATGGACAATTCATTTTGCACTGGAGTTAAAATGTTAATAATTTTGGAACACAGTCCACAGGACTAACAATCGGACTTGTGTTTTCAAAAAGATTGTCAAATGTGTTTGGAAGATTTCTGTATATTGTGTGTAAATAAGAGTGTGGATCGCCACACGTGGATGTTGATGCTTTGAGCATTATTCTTGCAGTCAGATTTTAACTTTAAATAAACTGAGATAATTTTACCAGATGTGTTTCACCCAATTAAATCTCCTTCTATCCTTATTGTTGCATTGAGCCAAAAATCAGCAAAGCATTTTTATAAATTTGATGTCGTTTTTGCGATTTGCTTTAACCCATCTGGCGCTCCGGGATATTTTGATTCTCGTGCTGACTGATTATTGGTAAAATGCATATGTGGTCGTGCGGACTCCGGTCTAAACGGGCACAGTATAATCTGTTTCCCTCACTATTCTCCAGCACATATGCTGTTTTGCCAATACGTTTGGAAACTATAAATGGGCCCTCGTAGAGATAAAAGAACTTGGACATGACTTTCTCTAGCTTATTTGACTGTTTCGGCACTCTAAGTAAGACTCTGTCTCCCGGCTCGAATAGGTCAAATTTAGTTTCTTTTTGTTGGCGAATTCTCTTTTGTGCTGACTTAGATAAATTCTGTTTCGCCAACTGGACAATGTAATCCATCCCCGGTTGCTTACCCTCATTTAATCCCAACACCCTCGCTAGTTCATTTTGTGGTCTTTTTCCGAAGTGAACTTCGTATGGCGTCAATTTCGTGCTCTCATGCTGGACAGAATTCAGCCAAGTCTTGACCTTGGGAAGATGTCCAACCCAGGCCGCATGCTTGTCATGCACTAGAGTCCGAAAAAGACGAGCCACTTCCCTTAATGGACGCTCTGCAGAATTACCCTGAGGGTACCTTACAGAGGAATGAACGTGTGTTATACCAGCTTCCTGCATACTGGTTCTCCATTTCTTTGCAGTAAACTGTGGTCCACTGTCAGATAGTATCCTGAGAGGAATGCCAAACTCAGGTACATACTTATTAATGATCAGACGGCTACACGCTAGTCCCGTGGCTTTCCTTAGCGGATATAGCTTGACATACTTACTAAAAGCGTCAATAACTATAAAAATGTACTCGTAGCCGTACTGTCCTTTAACGATCGGGCCAAATAAATCCTCACACAGTAGTTCACCGGGACTACTGGTGAGAACTGCAGATCTCTCCCCCACTAAATATTTAACTGGATATTTACTCCTTTGACAGGTGTCACACTTAGCTAAAATCTTCCTAACGTCCCTTCCCATTTTACTCCAAATAAAGTCACGACCAATTTCATAGAAGACCTTGGCAGCACCAAAGTGTCCTAATTCCCTATGAATGAACCAAATTAGCTCCTCCCGCAAAATGGCAGGAACACATATTGCCCACCGATTATTCCTACATTTCCTTGCAAGAAGCCCATCCTGCATCTTGTACGTGAACCGTCCTACTTTCACATACTCTTCTTCACCTATTTCCAACCTAGCCAGTGGCTCCTTTAACTTAACGTCATCACGTTGCTCCACTAGCATATTTCTCAGTGTCTGTAACGATGCCCTGTTGCTACTGTCCACACATGCACATATTAAAATACCATCCTCTGCTTTAACCACAGGATAATCCCTACATAAATTAGTGTCCCTCGATAGCATGTCTGCAAGAATGTTATCTTTACCTTTAATATATTTTACTGTGAATTCGTATTCCTGCAGAGCAAGAATCCACCTACTAACTCTGTTAGAATTGAGTTTACAAGTCCTCATATACAGTAATGCATGGTGATCTGTGTGGATCTCAAATTTTCCCCCTACTAAATACATTCTAAATTTCCCTAAACTGAAAACAATACCTAAAAGCTCTAACTCAGTAATCGTGTATCTTTTCTCCGCTGCTGTCAGTCCTCGCGAGGCTAAAGATACAATGCACAGATTACCCTCATCATCTTTCTGACATAATACTCCAGCAATGCCTATATGTGAAGCATCTGTCATAACCACATATTCCTTATCTTTTAACGGATATTTCAGCACTACAGCTTTCTCAAAACCTTCCTTCAGCGCTCTAAAAGCCTGATCATGCTTGGACTCCCATCTCCACCGAGTCCCACTTTTAAGCAATTCCCTGAATGGTTCTACCAACCCTGAGTATTTAAGAACGAACCTCCTGAAAAAGTTGCAAATTCCCAGGTACGTTTTTAACTGTTCAACATTCTGTGGCACCTCTGCGTTAAGTATCTTATTAACCCTACTTTCCTCTGGTGTTACACCTCTACTCGACACTCTATGACCTAAAAATGTCACTTCTGACTGACAGAATGACGACTTAGACAGCTTCAAAGTGAACCCTGCCTGATCTAACTTCTGAAAAACTATATTTAAATGACATAGATGCTCCTCAAAACTGCGTGAACTAATTACCATATCATCAATGTAAATGGTTACAAACTCTCCTGTGTCATCCCCTAATGCGATGTTTAAAGCCCTAATTAAAGCTGCTGAACTACTCTTTAACCCATAAGGTGTTCTACAAAATTGATAAAGGTTATATTTATGACTAAAAGCTGTAAATGGTCTATCTTCGTACATAAGTGGCACTTGCCAAAAACTGGAACTCAAATCTACACAAGTGAAATACTTCTTCCCCTCAAATGTTTGCATTAATTCCTCTATTGACATAGATTTCAGCTGATCTGAACTAATTCTACTGTTAACCAAACGAGCGTCTAAACAAATACGAACCGTGCCGTCGGTCTTGGGTACCGTGATCAAAGAATTAACATATGGACTGTTAGAGTGCTCAATAATCCCATCTTCAAGCATCTGGTTAATTTGTGCCTCAACTGCACTCTGATAAGCGAAAGGTACAGGATATCTATGTCCTGTGAATACTGACCTATCAATAACGTTCAATGAATGTGTATAGCAATTGGCCATACCAATGCGATCCTCAAAAACTCTCCTATTACACAATAACACATCATAGAGCCGAACACATTGTTCCACCTCTATATTACCCTGAAATGCAGCCTCACGTAACGAGTCCTCTAGACTTCCGTTCGTAATCACACTGCCCACAAAACATGGAGAACCCCGCTCTACGGCTGGCGATATCTCATTTAAAGTACAAATCACACCTACAATACTACTCATCTGAATATGGTCATTGAACGCTACTTCTACTTCAGAATCTCCCCATTTAAATTTCAAACTCCCTACATCATAACATAAGTTACCAGACACTCTACTTAGCCACTCTGAACCCAAGATAACACTGAATACTAAATTTGGAATTACAAGGCAAATCTGCTTCTCTACATGATTATTAATTTTAATGTCTACTAAAACTTGCTTAGAAATTACTTTAGACCTCTTCCCAACAGCTGTGATAACAAAAGTGCTTTTAATTGGCATCTCCTCAAAATTTACTCCAGTTCCTTTCATTTTATCATAAAATGCACGACTTATGCAACTCTTCATACAACCACTATCAATTAAAACATCTGTGTACGCCTCGGACACGTTAAATTTAACTATGGGGCTCTTACTAACCACTTCCTGAATAATACCTTCATCATTTAGTTCATGTAATAATTCATTTCTTACATTTAGGTCATAGGGTTCCTGTATAATTGTATGGACAGGGCATGCTACAGACTGAGATTCTGACCTTACTTCGCAGCCTGGTTCGCGTTTAAAGAACCGCTACAGCTGGCCGTAGTACTACTAACTACTGAACTGGTCTGGATGTTCTGGGCTGTGTTGTCATTGTTTTGCTGTATATTACTACCCCTAGGCTGTCCTCTTCCTTGACCCCTATTCTGGTTGTAATTATTGTCATTATAATTTCTCCCTTGATTTCCCCTGAAATCATTGTTTCTCCCTTGATACTGATTCCCATAGCCATTTCCTCTGTTCTGATTTAGCTGATTATTATTATTCCTATTTTGAGCGTTGGCCCCTTCGCCACCGTTCCCTTGAACTTCCTGATGCCTGGCTTCATTAGGTCTATTATTATTATTACCCTGGTTCCGATTGAAATTGTCCTCATAACACCCTCTCCCTAGTGCATCAAATGTGCTTAACAAATTTTCTACTTGTGATATAGTCTTTACATTCTGGATACAAGCAGCCTCCTTGATCCTATAGGGAAAGTGCCTAAGTAGCAACCTTACCACATCACTTTCCTCCTTCAAGCCATCAAGATATTTACACACTAATACCTGCCCTAAAAAGTATTCGGTCATGGTGGAGCTTCCTTTAGGGTTATATTTACCACACACTACTCCCTCACGATGCTGCGACTGAATAACCTCATTCCAGAACTTTTCACAGAATTTCATTTTAAAATCATTGATATCAGTAAACTTGTCTCTGTAGACAGCAAACCAATTCCTCGTTTCCCCCACAAACACTTGTTCTAAAATTTCAACTACCTGGCACCACTCAATACTACCATTTTCCAACCTTTCCCCGAATTTATTTTCTATAGTGTTCATGAACTCCATTGGGCACCCCTGTCGATTGCTGAACTTACCCAGTTCTACCTCCCTGTGTGTGCTATTCACAAAAACTGGCCTATTCTGACTATTTTCTTGCCTGATCCTAGCTTTTAATTTTAATTCTAATTCTGCGATTTTCTCCTCAGCCTTCCTCTCAATACTGTTTACTGTTAATTTAATGTTTCCTTCTGATTCTTCTACTTTATCATATAGCTTTGCTTGTTTCTCCTCAATCTTGCTAATGCTCTCTCTATTACTCTCTCTTAAATCATTTACTTCTGCAACTATTTGTGAGTGGACTTTCTCAATTCTACCCCCCAGCTGTTCCTTAACCTCTTTAGTTGCTACCTGAATTTTGTCAATTTCTCCCCCCAATTGCTTTTTGACCTGCTGTGTTTCCAGTTGCACTAGTTCTTTTAAATTTTCAGCCTGTGTACTGATTCTAATTTCTAACTCCTCCTGTACTTTTCCTAATTTCTTGTCTACATCTGCAATGATCTCTTTAACCTTCTCTTCCATTACTCCTCTGATTTCTCCTCTAATCTGCTCCATTTTCACACTAATTTCCTTGTTGTTCTTATCTAATTTTGCATTATTCTGTTCTAATTTTTTATTTAAAGCTTCTGTACTTTCTTTATTTTCCCTACTGTTTTGTTCTAATTTTGCATTATTCTGTTCTAATTTTGCATTATTCTGTTCTAATTTTTTATTTAAAGCTTCTGTACTTTCTTTATTTTCCCTACTGTTTTGTTCTAATTTTGCATTATTCTGTTCTAATTTTGCATTATTCTGTTCTAATTTTTTATTTAAAGCTTCTGTACTTTCTTTATTTTCCCTACTGTTTTGTTCTAATTTTGCATTATTCTGTTCTAATTTTGCATTATTCTGTTCTAATTTTGCATTTAAGGCATCACTACTAACTTTGTTCTGATACATGAACTCGAGAAGTAAAGTTTTTAATTCTGGTTGGCCGCCTACACTCCCTGTTTCAGTATCGGGATTTACCTCCGCTACCCCGGTACTACCATCACTCGACATACTGCTCGTATCATCACTCTCCCGTTGATGACCACTACGTAACCTCATCTGTCTTTCTTTCTCATCCCCCATAATGATATACACTGATAAAGACAAATAACCCCCAAAATACAGGCACAGAAATATATACCCTTCTCCTTCCACAAATGTTATTAGGTTTTCAGCCCCAAGTTGTCGGCGACAAATATAATGGTTTCTTTCGCCCTCACGTTGAGCGACAAGTGTAACGTTTTGCTAGCCCCTAACGTTGAGCGTACAATGTGGCAGTTTGGCTAGCCCACACTGTTGGGTGATAAATGTAACTGTTTACCTTTGCCTAAGCTATGTTGTTTTAATGGGCGCCAAGACCTCAATGCAATGTTGAAATCTAAATTTGTATTTAACAACGTCTAGCTCTGGCAGAACACCTTCAAGACACTATTCACTCAGATCGTGGTATGATTTGATCATTAACCCAACAAACAATTGTATCAGGAGAAGGAATTGGTCTATATCTAATGCTACCTACTGAAAGCAAAGATTGCATTGTAAAAGAAATGAATTTATTATATAAAACAAGTATAGCAAAATTATTAATAATAATAAGTACAAAATTTAAATTGGAGCGTTGTGATTTGAATATTACCGATAGAAAATTACGTGAAAACGGAGTCTGATAAATTGATTTTACTCTTATTTCCAAGCTATGAAGTTACTGAAATATGAAATGTAAAACAAAGAAAAATGAGAGATTGCGTATTTCTGCGTCATTTGCGCTTACCATTGGAAATTGCCAAGGCATTTCCCTCGTACTTGCTGATGCTGTGAGCTTCCCACAGTCTCCTGGACGTCGTCATCTCCGTCGGAATTTGATGATATTCTGGTAGATTAGATAATTCTATGGTCCGTACCTCGGACCCAAACACTCGTACAACCGCACTGGTTAAGTTTTGCAAAAGTTAGTCTTCAACTCCACTGAACATCGGAGCGACACGCACTTGCAACCGTACTCCGCAAGTTCTACACAGATAGTCCTCGTTTCACGGCGCGTCGAACGATATATGCACACGTTGGCTCCCCCACTCTTCAGCCGGCTTCAGCTTGCGTGGTCCTCACTGATTGGTTGACCCACCGCTAGTTCCCCTCCTCTGGTTTCTTTACACTCGGCGCGCGAGAGGGAGAAGTCGTTTTCCGTTCCAACAATTCGCCTTTTCTAGACCTTGCGACCCAAGATTGCGTCATGCTTCTCGACAAGATTAAGCGTGTACTTGAAATCCCAGTGAGTCACGTCTCTTGATATACCCTAACTGACGAAAACTCCGTAAAATTCCGTAATCAGATAATTTTCTATGATATCGTCGTTCGTAATAATTTGCTGGATAGCGTTTTCTAAGACATAGAAAACCTATCTGAATCCTAATAATTTTTATAAAATGCTCCGAAAATACCTAAATAATAATTATAATAAATTAATAATAATAATAAATTAACATGAAAAATTCTCTTGGCTGAACAATTTGCCGCGTAAATAAATATAGAATGGCTTCCTACTGACTTATGCCAGTTGCATAAAACCCCTCGAAAAACACGTTACAACAGCTGTCCAAATAGACTAACTGCCTGACTATAAATTCAACGAGTGGACAATGAAAAACTTCCTAAAACGATATTTAATAATTTATCATATGGCATTTATGCCATTTCTGGAGGGAGTATGGAAAATAACATTTAGGATAGCCACGGTCAGGGCCACGATTCCAAACTCGGATCTCCAAATACTCAGATCGCCTTTGCAGTCGTGGAATTGGACTTACCGCACTCGGCTACCACGTGAATCAATAAACAATCGATCGATCCATATCAGTCAATCGAAGCTGAAAGCTGCTCGACGTTCGTACTGATATTATACTCTGGATAACTATAATTAAATTATTACTCTAGTTATCTGAATTAAAATACATGAAACGCCGTTGCTTGGGGACACAAATATAGTAGCCTATATTTTAAAACGACAAAAGCTTTGCTTACCAAGTTAATGTAATGACATTAGTGATATTTACTGAACCTTTGCAAACATATCTGCGGTTGTTTACCGTTATGAAGTAAATTAGATTGTCGTGATTCAGATATTTCAATTTCTCAATTACATTTTGTCAGCATGAATTCAATTAGTCTTAATATTTCGTACAAACACACGCTGCTTCCTGCTCTTTTTTGACCGATGCTACAAACACCAATGTAAACAGGGAACAGGGACTGTTGTTGTCGCTGTTGTCGGCTGTATGTTATAGGTCGAATTTTGGTAGATTTTATTGATTATTTAAGGATTTTTAAATAAGACATCCTTGACAGTAGGTTTATTAATAGGGCTCGGATTTTTAGGTGCTAAAAATCGGGAAAATATTTGTTTTATGTATTAAAAATACCTGAAATATGTGACAAAAAAGTAAAAATATTTAATTATAATTCAGTTTATTAATGTGAATATAATCAATATGCAGTACTCACGAATGCAATTTATGCTTTGCCTCACTGACTGCTGAAGCATTACAATAAACGAGATTCATCTTCAGGTTATTCATCACAAATGACCGACGATTACCGCGAAACTGCGGCAATATGTTTCTTGCCTTTGAGGTGTTGTGTACCTTGAGATCGCTGTTCAGCCTTGTTTGCTTTCTCACATAGTTGGCAGAACAGAACGCCCACATAAGAAGTAAAATTATCTTTAAATTCCGCAACATACTACTGCAGACGATAACTTGTAGTTGCTTTTACTTTAGGCATCGTAGAACTGCCTTACACTTCTCAGTGCCAGGAATGAACTGCATTTGAGTCACACTGGTTCCAGGTAGCTGAGGGGGGGGGGGGGGTAGGGTGGTGGTGGTGGGTGGGGGTGGTGGTAATAGCACGTGGTGCAATATGGCTATGGACAAGAAAATCGCCGGCTTCCACAGTGAGTGGCACGGGGTGACAAGTTAGGAATAACACAGTTGCAAGCTGACATATGCTCAGCATGAAGATGATGGAGCTCACAGGTTCTTCCTCGTTGAAGATCTAGCATACTGATTTTTTTAAGGTAAATATTATGTCTTTTTATGTGCTAATAAGTGAAAAGCAGGAATTTATGTATTTATAGAGAAAAGGATTAAAATATGTATTCACATAAAAAATATTTATTTACCTAAAAATCCGAGCCCTATTTATTAGCATGTTAAAAAAAACGTATAGGGCAAAACTTTGGCACACCTACGTTCCTCTAGCCACAGCACTTACGAGATTAAACCCACAACATTAGTATTATTATTATGAGTCCGGCCCAATGGCGAATTGGTTGGCGCGCTAGACTTGGCCCGAAGTGTCCCGGGTTCGATTCCCGGCCGGGCCATCAGGGATTTCATTATCCTTGGTTTAATTCCCATGGCTCGGGGACTGGGTGTATGTGACTTATTATTCATCACTTAATCCTCATTATGGCGCGCAGGTCGTCCACGGGCGTCAACCAGAATGACCTGCACTCGGCCTCCCAGGAGGCCACACGATTATTATTATTATTATTATTATTATTATTATTATTATTATTGTCTAACCCTTATCGTTCCCGTTTTCAACGGGGCCGAGGATGAGACGCGATGAATTCCCTTGTGGTGGGTGTTTTTACGGCCGGATATCCTTCCCGACGCCAATCTCATGAGATGAGTTAATAAGAGATGAAATGAATGAAGATTTAGGAAACTGCGCAATGAGATAAAAGGAAGCGGCCATGGCCTATTAGAAGGTACCGTCCCAGCATTTGCCAGAAGTTGAAAATGGGGAAACCGGAAAACAATTTCAAGGACGGCCGACAGTGGGGTTACCCACGTCCACGGAGTCCGCTGTTAGTTTTTTTTTTCCTACTTTCAAATCAAATATATTTTATTTAAATAGGTCAAATATGCCTATATATGTCATGATACAAATTCAACAAGATTGAAAATTCAAAACGAATGTGAAAGAGAATTGGTTTAGTCATTTTATTCACTAAAAGCAGAAAACAACAAATAAGTCTAACAATTCTTACATTATTTTCTCTTTAACTGAGGAGAAGTTTACACCAAATGTCATGGAGGAAATGGCTCTAGATGTTCCTCCACTCAGGCTTGGCTGAGGAAGTTTCATTATAATGTCACTCCTGCCAACACTACTAATATCGTCTTTCGCAGGGGGAAAAAATCCATGAACCTTCCTTCCTTCGCATGAATCTAACTTTGTAATTTTCTTCTTCATCTTCCACTTGCCCTACAAATAGGACTTTGTTCTTCTTTCCTATGAACTGAACTAGTACAAAATCATTTATTAGTATTTCTACACCGTCATCATTTCCGAGATCCACATTGGCTCCAAGGCCCCTAGTGCTGCGCTTTAGTGAACAGAGCTACCGCTGTCGGTATTATTATTATTATCATCATCATAATTAGGGCCACTAAGGACCACGATATCAACTGTTAATCTTCTTTTGGGGCCACCACATTTGTAACTTTAGGGAATGGACTTTCTTTCTTTCTTTCTTTCTTTCTTTCTTTCTTTCATCCGATGGCGGCCCTAGAGAAGGGTGTGTGTAGCCCCACCACTTATGGTGCACCCTAGATAGTGCTACACCCTCAGGGGCTCACGGGTGGTGACCCCGGGGGTTTCCTGAACTGTGTCTGTTTTCACCTTTTTCCATTGCCTTTGGGGCGAACCCTCTCATCTTTCCCCTTCCCTATCTGCCTTTCATGGCTCTACTTTTTTTTGGAGTCCCTCAGCCCTCATTCTTCGAGGATTGAGCGCATTTCTTTTCACTGTCAGTTATTTTCCTTATTTCCTGTTTTCATTTATCCTTGTTCTTTTTTCCATTTCATATTCATTTCACTATCATCCAAATCATTTGGGGCCGACAACCTAGATGTTAGACCATTTAAAACTACAATATTATCTTCATTATCAGCAAACTAATTTACTGCCTGTGTTGTTCACAAGAATACGCTAAACTCTGAATTATTAGCGAAGACACGAATATTACGTTCGCGCAAAGTTATGAGGTCATTGGTATCTAAAGAAGACACTTATCACAAACTTACTACGCAGTGTATTCGAGCGCGTTAAATCGTGCACCACAACCGCGATGGGGAGTTGCAGCAAGTCCAGAAAATGGAAGTTCGAATACCGGCGATTTTTCCTGGGATTTACATATCTCTATCTCTACTTTAGGGGCAGATGACCTCGTAGATCCGCCCCTTAAAAAACAATAACTATCTCTACTTTGTATAAAACACAGTCCCTGATTCGTGGATGTTTCGGGTAATCTCGAGAACCACTGGATGAATTTCGATGCGGTTTTCACCATTCTATAAAGGCTATCTCGAGGAAGGTTTCTGAAGAAAATAATTTATTTATGATCAAAGAAAGCAAAGCAGTAACGATTTCAGTGAAAAAGTAGGAAAAAACCTGGCATCTGCGCGCTTTTGAAGCTTACGCTGGGCAAACCGTTAGAAATATCTATATACGGTACTATGAGTGTAAGAATTGTTCAGCATGAAAAGTTCTACAAAAAAAAAGTCCGCGACAGCATATCTCTATCTTCAATACATCTCTCACTATAAGTGTTTTTACATTTTCATTTCTCCAACAATCTCCATTAAATTACTAGTTTCGAGACAGTTTACGAGTAAGTTGGCTGGCAAGCGAGTCTTTCATCCCAGACACTGTAGAGTCGTTTTAAGACTTCAGAGAAGAGTGGATGTGTTTGGAGTTTCCCTGGAAGTGCAACTCGGGTTTTCTTTACTTCGCTTGTGAACGTATCGTTTCGCAGAATTCACAGTCAAGTTTAGATTGGACTGAAGGGGGATTTGTGATTCATGCACCTCGCCATTCTTAAATTAGTCTGACAAGAATTCGTTGCTCGTGCTATCTCCTTCATAATATAATTAATAGTCCAGTCAGTGATTTTTAACTCATCATGCCGAGACGGAAAACGGATATAGATAGGTCGTAGTTCATTGAAATCGAAAAAAATACGCCTTTTAAGCTTACGCTGGGTAAATCGTTAAAGATACCGGGCGAAGCCGGGGTGGGTTGCTCGAGAGAAAGATATAATTCACAAAGACAGAGGGAGTCATCCCCAAAGTTCCTATGACACAGGGAAGAAATGTCCATGGTTTGTGGTCCGATAAAGACTTCTGCTATGAATTATGATTCCTCCATAAATTATATAAATTATGCTTCAGTTTCCCGGCGAAACTTTCTTGTGGACACGTTGACTACCGTCATTTTGCACCAATCACTTTCAAATTTATACGTAAAATACAGCCATTCAAAATCTGACTAAGGGGTCGGAAATGGGGGAGGGCTTTTTATAAAAAGTGAAATATCGCTATAACTTACTTAGTATATCAAAAATAGAATCAATTCAAAATTCATAATATTATTCGGATAAGGGTCAAAAACTTATCACCGTAAAGGTTTTTGATAGAACCAACCATTGACCAAAGGGATGGGAAAAATTGAGTTTTGAGAGAATAAAAGCATACCTCTCTTAATAAGCACAATATCAAAACCGTTTATACTGGTCGATAGTCCTTTAATAATAATATCGTATGGCCTCGGTGCCAGGTGCAAGCTTTGTTAATTGACGCCCAGAGGGCAGCTTGCATGTCGAAATTTAACGCTCCTTGGAGCGCTATGAAGGTCAAGGAGGTTAGATATCTAAGCTCCTTGACACTATAGCGCTTTCTAGTAGAGAAAGGAGGAACGTTTTGTGTTGGCGAAAATCCCAAGATTAATTTTGCATTATGAACACGGCCTACTGAATTCAAATGGGTTCTTTAACATGCCAACAACGTACGACATGTGTAACGTGATTTTTTTTTCGCCTTCCAAAAATCACTTACCACGACCAGGAGCGAACCTGCAAGCTTGGGGTTGGTAGTCCGACACGATAACCACTCATCCACCGTGGCAAGCTAGAATTTTTGATATGACCCACCCTTACGCCAAGGGGTGAGCAAAATGTATTCGGAATTATAAGAAGATGGGGCTTCTCGTATGTTAAACATGTGGAACTTTTGTAGGTATAGGCCTACAACAGTTGACAAATTTAGTGAATCCAAACATTTTTCTTTGCCCGGTGAAATCTACCTCTGCCTTTACGCCGTGCGAGAGGGACTTTTTGTTGTTGTTAGTAATACTCCAATACTTGCTACACATTCCAAAAATGCCTCAGGTCGTTTTTTTCCGATGTTTGGCCTATTTTCATTTATGAAAAAATAGGCTTATGAGATCACCTTTTGTCCGTGTGTCTGTCTGTGGGTGCGCGTGTGTGTGTGTGTCGTCGTCCCCCCTCCCCCTAATAAATTCTAAACGGCTGGAGCGATTACAATGGAACTGTTCATAGCACTATTTCGGACGACCCTGACCGTGTCCAAATTTCGTTCCGTCTCACCAATCCAACATGGCGGCTGAGCGAAATATTTCACCTGCATTCAATATCTCCAAAATTATTACCGATATCACCCTGGAATTTTGTACGGTGATAAAGGGCACTACTAGACGTTCACCAAAGTGACATTTGAAAACTTGGTAACTACAAAACCAACATGGCGGCCAAGCGAAGTTGCGACTTTTAAATAGACGTTTCTCGTGATGTAACCAACCAAACGCAATGAAACTTGGTACAGTATATGTTTATACATATTGTAATGCACCGACATCTAACTTCGTTCAATTGTTTACATAACCTCAAGATGGCGGCTGTGCGAAATATTTCACCGGCATTCTAGATCTCTGAAACTATTACCGGTATCACCCTGAACTTTTGTACGGAGATAAAGGGCACTACCGGAAGTTCATCTATGAGACTTTCAAAAACCGGTTAACTACAAAACGAACATGGCGGCCAAGCGAATTTGAAAGTTTTAAATAGACTTTTCTCGCGATTTAATGATCCAAACGCAATGGAACTTGGTACAGCAAATGTTTATACTCATTGTAATGCACTGGTATCTAATTTAGTTCAATTGTTTACATAACCTCAAGATGGCGGCTGTGCGAATTTTAAAATTAAGTTTTTATTTCATGTGTCGTAATCATGCGATCGAAGTGAATGTTTGAATAATGAACCTAAGCAATAATTTGTCTTTAATGGTACATGACTCTATGGCCTATACATATAACAATCCAACATGACGACCATCGGAAATATTTAGACGGTTCTCAATACCTACAAATCTATTACAGCAATCAAACTGGTTTTTTTAAATGTTCATAGGGGCTATGAACATAAGTTCACCTATAGGATAGGACTTTCAATAACCTGGTGATCACAAATCCAACATGGTGGCGACGCGTAGTATAAATATTCACATGGACGTTTCTCGCAATTTAACCATCCGAGTGCAGTGGATCCTGGTACATTAAATCCTTATACAAATGTTAATCCACTGGCATCTAATTTATTTCAATTGTTTCCATAACCACAAGATGGCAGCTTTGCGAAATTATAAAATCTCGTTTTTACTTCTTGTGTCCTTATCTTGCGATTGAAGTTTGAATACCACATGTACACAATAATCTTCATGTAACAGTACATAACTCTAAGACCTACATAAATCCCACATGGCGACAATCCGCAATATTTAGTCGGTTCTCAATATCTACGAATCTATTACAGCAATCAAACTGAAATTTTGTATGTTGATAGTGGCAATTAACATAAGTAGGATATACGAAAATAGGCTTTAGTTCTTCACGGAACTACCTGTAGGTAATATTGGGATAGTTGTAATGCCATATTTTTTTAGCATATTTTGTACTTTACTAGGTCTTAAACTTCCGAACCTTACTTATAATTACCCTTACACTACTACAGTCACCACGGAAACACAAGTTGTCAAACAAATCGAACACACGTCCAAGTACACGGAGGCAGGACCGACGAGAAGATGGAGCAAATGGGGCTACATCCCTAGGGCCCAGGCGTGTTGATGGGCCCGGAAGAGATAAAATCACGTTTAAAATATTTTGTGGGCCAAATACCGTCTTCACAATTTTGCAAATAGCGAACAATCTGTGCAAAATACGAAACAAAAGAAAATTCTCTTTCTAAGTTATGTTTTGTCGAGATAATAATAATAATAATAATAATATACAAAGAAGTACGCACCGTTGATTGAAAAAATACGTGACGCTAAATTTGAAGTGTTAGAATGACAAAATGTAAGATGGAATAAAGTCAACAACTCACAAAACGAATGAATCCATAATATTAACACAAATGACAATGAGTGTGCTAAAAGATGGTTGGTTGGTTCCTTAGTTTAGGGCTGCGACAACGTGGTCATATAGCCCCGTGTACTTTGTGTGTGTAGAATCTGTCTGATACCGGTGTTAATTGTGATGGCTGTATTAGTGTGTGTTATCTGTTTTAATTCAAGTAAAGACTGCAGACAATATTTTCAAGTAGTTCCTACTTTTGCTACCAAATGCTACCGTCCACGACACCTAGCTTGCGGACTTGGCTACTAGGCATCGCAGGCATCACCTGGTGGCAAACGTTGGAACTAATAGAGCGTTATCAATTCTAACCTACAAATTTTGGCTTCACACAAGTGTAGTTAGTGGAAGGTGCTTTTTCATGACATAAATCTATGACATGTGACCGCCGGCTTTAGTCCAAAATGACCTCGTAGTTCCGCCCCTTAAAACAACAATAACTAACTAACTAACTTTACTCTGAGGGAAGGCATACTGAGGGATTTTTAACGCTCTTAAAGAATCCGACGACTTCGGCCGGGTAGCCACCTGCGAAATGATGAATAATTTAAAACATGCCGGTAGGAAGAATTGTAGACTGTATTATACTTATTACTCTAAGCATTTTTTTGTTATTTTAAGGTCTTTAAAGAACGAGGATGTCACTAAAGAAATATACTCATAATAGGGCCCGGTAGTATTTCCTCAAGGCCCTCGATAGCTCTCCACGGCACTGCACGGAGTAAGATGTCTTAAGCTCCTAAAAAGCGTATTAACAACAAAATAATTACAATGCTTAAGTATTCAGCAAGACTGCAATTGTATGGAACTAGTTTCTTAATGTGACTATGTATAGGGCAAACTGTTGAAGCTCGTCGTTCAAGAGTTGTGTCACACCCCACTACAAGGACCAGACCAGAATGACCGGATGCGAAGAGCACTCGGCAATTCAAATACAGCACACAGCTTTCAATGTGAGCACTGTCGTGGAAGAAGGAGGCGATAAGCTTTTAGGGTCACAGCACGGCTTCTCTCATAATGAACTGTCTGTCAACCACAGATTCTCTCTCCGGGAGGGAAACAGTACCACTGTGTATCTGCAACAGTTCCCCCGAAGTCACCCAACTATAAGCTATATATTTTTTGAAGATGATTTGTCGGTATGGATTATGTTGCCAACGTACTATGCGTGCACGTTTTGTAGAAATAATAATCGAAATGTGATGTTTTTTCAGTCGGTCAACACGAATGTACCCAATGAGTCATTCCCTAATACTGAAAAAAAAACCATGAGATTAATAAAATAAGCTTACAGTTGGATGACCAGTTTCGATAGACAAGTGATCATCATCAGATCCATTACACTTAAGCTATTAAATATATTGCCAAGGTGGGTGAGTGGTTAACGTGTCGGTCTACTAACCCCAAGCTTGCACGTTCGCTCTTGGCCGTGGAAAGTGATTTTTGAAAGGCGGCAAAAATTACGACTCGCATGTCATACGATGTAGGCATGTCAAAGAACCCATTTGAATTCAGTAGGCCGTGTTCATAATGGCTAAATTAATCTTGGGAGTTTCCGCCAACACAAAGTTCCACATTTCTCTGCTAGAAAGTGCTATAGTGTTCAAGGAGCTTAGATATCTAACCTCCTTGACTTTCATAGTGCTTCAAGGAACAACGAAATTCGACATGCAAGCTACCCTCTGGGTGTCAAATAACAAAGCTTGCACCCGGCACCGAGGCCATACGATATTATTATTATTATTATTATTATTATTATTAAATATGTCCAAGTGTATGGGTGAAGTACAGTATTTACAATATGTACACTTATTTAGTTGCAGTATTAGTTAAAATAAAGACACTACTGTAGTATTCAGATGACGATCGAAACTGGTCATCGAAGTGTATTTATTAATCTCATACAATTTCTTTTTTTAGGATTAGGGAATAACCCATCACAATTGGGTACAATTGTGTTGACAGACTGAAAAACATCAAATTTCGATTACTAAGGCAACACTGAAAATGACTCAAACACCATAGACTATTAATAAAGAAATAATAATGATAATGTCTACATAATATAAAACAATGTCCCCGATTCTTGGATGTAACGGGAAATTTCCAGAACCACTGGATGCATTTTGATGCGGTTTTCACCATTCTGTAAAGGATTTCTCGAGGGAGGTTTCTTTAGAACAAAAAATAATTTATGACTAAAGAAAGCTGACCAGTAACGATTTCAGTGAATTGAGTCTAAGAAAAACCTTCCGTCCGTGCGCCTTTTAAGCTTACGCTGGGTAAACCGTTAAAATTATCTATATACTATGAGTGTAATAATTGTTCAGCATGAAAAGTTCTACAAAAAAAAGTCCGCGACAGCATATCTCTATCTTTAACACACACCCCCTATACGTGTTTTTACGTTTTCATTTCTTCCAACAATCTCCATTCAGTGAACATTTAAATTACTAGCTTCGGAGCAAGTTTCCGAGCTAGCGAGCGAGCTTATCACCCCAGCTTCGGCCAGAATCAAACTGTCGAGTCGTGTCGAGTTAAGACTTTATAGAAGAGTAGGCTGTATGTGTAAAGAGATTCTCTGTTCACCTCGGCTTTTCTGAATTGCATCTGGGACCTGGCGTCCGTGCGTCTGTTAAGATTACGCTGGGTAAACCCTTAAAGATACCGGGCGAAGCCGGGGCGGGTTGCTAGTAATAATAAAGGAACAGGAGTTTTCCCAGAAACCTACACGAGAGAATACAGCATAGACAGAATGAAATAGTGAGCACAGAGAACGGATGGAGAGGGATTGGGAAGAAAAGAAGAAACATGTCTTTAAATACTGTATGTTCTAACGCGCGCCTTAGTTAGGCATAACGAAATGAATTATTATTATTATTATTATTATTATTATTATTATTATTATTATTATTATTATTATTATTATTATTATTATTATTATTATTATTATTATCTCTTCATCGTTAGGATACAAGGTGAACAAATAAATATGATTAGATTTGCAGATGACATTGCCATAGTTGCAGATAGTGAACAACATCTCAAACAAATAATAGTAAAAATGGAGGAAATCATGGCTAATGAATACAAGATGAAAATAAATAAGTCAAAGACGAAAGTTATGGTCTGCGATAAAAAGGCAGACTCAAGTATGAAATTAGTGGTGGGCAACAAAACACTAGAAAATGTTCAAGAATTTAAATATCTCGGAAGCAAAATTACCAAAGATGGAAGAAGCAAGAAAGAAATCAAATGTAGAATTTTACAAGCCAAATTAGCATTTCACAAAAAGAAACAGCGGCTTCGGTGGCGTAGTTGGTAGCATGCTGAACTGCTATGCCCAAGATAGCGGGTTCAAACCCGGCCGAAGTCGTCGGATTTTTTAAGAGCGTTAAAAATCCTTCAGTATGACTTCCTTCGGAGGGGAAGTAAAGCCGGCGGTCCCATGTCATAGATTTATGGCATGTTAAAGATCCTTTCACAGACTAAACTTGTGTAAAGCAAAATTTGTTAGGTTAGATTTCGTCAGAACGCTCTATCAAAGTTCCAACGTTCACCACTAGGTATCATTGATATCTGGTGGCGAAAGTTGGAACTACTTGAAATTGAACGGAACTTGTAGCTCACCCTTTAGGGTGTCCGCTGGAAGCAGCTACAGACTCAGGCGAGCCGAACATGTCCTCGGACACTCCCGGCACTAAAAGCCATACGATAAATAAATAAATAAATAAATAAATACAAAAAGAAACGTTTATTCACAACAAATTCTATTAATCTTAAAACCAGAAAACTATTATTAAAAGCGTATGTTTGGAGTATTGCCCTTTATGGTTGCGAAACGTGGACACTTGGAAAAGAAGAAAAAAGGAGGATAAATTCTTTTGAACAATGGTGTTATAGAAGAATGCTAAAAATTAGCTGGACAGAAAAAATAACGAATGCTGAAGTATTTAAAAAGGTGGATGAAAATTATACCTTATGGAAAAGCATAAAGAGGAGGAGGACTAGACTGATAGGACATATTTTGAGACACGATAGCCTGCTGAAAACGATATTGGAGGGAATGGTTGAAGGCAAAAGATGTCGAGGAAGACCACGCCTACAATATGTACAGCAAATCATGTCTGATGTAGGATGCAGAAACTATGAACAGATGAAGAGGAAAGCTATAAATAGAGCCGACAGGAGAACTGCCGCAGACCAATCCATGGATTGAATACTTAAGAAGAAGATCGTTAGGGCCACGCGAGATCTCAACTGTTTGACTTTCATCCTTTCAGAGAGTACTTTCTTCCATGCATCAGAATGAAAGTGCTTTGAGGGAGTTGAACTTCTTGATGAGTCTGTTTAAGTTTGTATTTGAGTAGTGTTCGGAGTTGAAGGTCTGTTTCTGAAATTCCATGTTTTAAAAGGTACTTATCGATCTTACCAGCCAAGGAGGAATCGTTTTGAGACATCTGAAGTACAGTAGAATAACAAATATTAAAAATTCTTTCAGCTGGCAATCTAAAGAGGCGAGCGTAAATGTTATCCTTCTTATTCGGATTACGCTTGATATCTTTCCAGTGTGGATGTACTGAATAACTTATTTGTAAGTTGCTCCTAAGTCTGTAAACATCACCTTTGAAGATGAGATCAAGAATGTTTCCGTTAATCCTACTTTTCTTTGCCAGCTTTTCAATAAGGCTGTGGGTTCGAAGTGTTAAACATTCTGCTGCATGTAATGCTTCAGATTAATCACAGGTTGATAATGTCTAATTTTTGCGGTTCGAGAGATGGACATTTGTTATATACATATTGAGGGCTGTTGCCCATGTTCAGGTGGTTAACTTCTCAGAATTGTTGGGTTCAACACATTCACCGAGGTACTTGCTAATTATTTATTTATTTAATTACAGCATATTTTCCCAATATTGGAAAGCGTAGAGCAATTTGACTCAAGTCTTGACGTTCTTCTTATTTTGCCAGTATTGTTTCATTCTGTTGGAGATTGCCAATTTTCTTTCGTCAGACCATCGATGTCTGTAAGATGTAGGTTTTGCTTGCTGTGGTTGGACTTCCAGTTGTTCACTTTGTTACGGAAGGAGCCTCTGTCTGATGTGTCGGTTATGTTAGCGGTTCGCATGTCTTTTTGTACTTCTTTCGTCCATGGTGGTGTACATTTGAGTGATGATATGTAATCTAGTATTCTTTTGGTTAGTCGGGTATTCGGCAGTCTACTTATGTGCCCGACGAATTTCTTTTTCTGATGTTGACTTCGATGTTTGAGTATTTTTCAGTTGTCTTGATTGACTGTAGTCGGTACCCGTCAGGAGTGAGTCTTGCTCCTAGTATTTTCCGAAAGATTTTTCTTTCTTCTTTCTTGATGTCTTCAAGTTCATATTTCTTATTGAGTGTAAGTGTTTCGCTTGCGTAGAGACTTGCCGGTTTGATGACAGTGTTCTAGTGTCGAAGTTTGGTTTGTCTTTGAACCCTTTATCCTCTGATGGATAAATGATTCCATGTTTTATTTCTTCAATTAATTAATATTTCCACCAGCGTCATGAAATAGCCAGACGAAGATGAGGAAACTTCAAGCATTTGTTGGAGACAGCGGGGACATACCTGCAGCAGTTGGACAAAAGGCTAAATACTTAGCATTGTGAAAAGAAAGACCCTAGCTATGTTTCAGAAGGACAGGTGGTGGCTACCTCAAAATAGAAGGGACGCGTGGTGAGACACGCTTATGGTATGTTCATTGTAATATTCGCGCCTAGAAAAAATATAATGCAGTAACGTGAGTGGCTGATGATACTACTGGACACTCCTACGAGGCCGAGGTCTGATAAAAACCGCCAAGTTATTGAAAAAGTGGAACCAATGAGAGATGAATGCTTACGAACGCGCCAAGTCTAGCTTGGGCACGCGACAGCTAGCATTAACGCGGGAGATCGGCTAGACAACATCTCTACGATCGATTCTAGGATTAATGGGCATATTCTTGACCTGCGCAATTTTACGAGTTCAGTGATATTTGTTTCATTCCTGTACCACTATTATTTTGAGAAATTTTTATATAATTTCCCCCTCTATCGATACCTAGGGCCAGTTCATTTATAAGTGGCGTGAAGAGCCAAGACATTGCTATTACTTTCGTGCGTCTGAGGACGTAGGCTATTATACCTTTGTGCGTCTGAGGACGTAGCCTATTATATTGTGTGTGTCGGAAGACACAGGTTACTATTATTTTTGTGCGTCTAAGGACGTAGGCAATTGTACTTTGCGTGTCATGAGGACAGAGATTTTTATTAATACAAATGTGTTAAATTCAGTGTGATAGATAGTCACTGTACTATTTTGTAGGGACAGTATCATCGACAATTCGCCAACAGACTGTTCTGGGGAATTAAGTACCTAAAACGGCGAATTTAGTAAACAGATATCGAGTGTGAATTAACCTATAACTTTTTGCATCAGCACGAGAGATGACATCGCATATCCTGGAAGAAGTTTGGAACTGTCAACACATCGAGATGTGGGAGACGAGCTAAGCGGCATTAAGTAGGGAAATGGCTGCAGATGTTCGTTGACGGTGACTGGCAGAGGATGAGTACATGAATAATATTCTTATTATCTGACAAATTAACTTATGGTATATGGGACATATTTTGTTTGTAAATATCTTGCTTGTGTTGATTAACGTAGTGTATTTAGTTTTGGTCTGACACACCTTTTGCATGGAAACAGCTCGCACATATTTTATCAGTCGTAAGTTCTTGTTTGTTTGTTTTAATTAACGTAGCTATGTGGACGACCGTGTTCGCATATGTTTACGTAGTGCGATTAAGAAGCGTCTCTCGGAGATATGTTGTGTTTCAGAAGTAGGACTGAATTAGTATAATCATGCAATAGATTGAAGGGTAAATTAATCTTGTAATGTTTATTATTGGTCAGATTCAGTGAGTTTATTGCCGTTGGAGCAATGTGAATTGTGGCGAGGAGCAGTCAGCTCTCTCGTAGGTTTTAATATTTTTTAAATAGTTTGTGAGGATCTGATTCAGCCGACCTGTGTGAAAAATGTTGTGTCATTCCCAGCAGTGTGTGTGTGTGTGTGTGTGTGTGTGTGTGTGTGTATTTTATTGGTCATTACAGGCGGGAATTTCAGCGTAGACTGATTTCTGTCAGCTTGGTGCCAAGTCCATATAGTTACCTTGCGAGGACATATGTGGCTATATCGATTAAGGTCTTACCATATGTTTATGTGGTTGAGATTTGTTGCTGTTGATTCTACGAGATAACGGACAGTTGGTCATGTTATTTTTACACACTGGGGCTGGACGATGACCAGAGTTGAGGAAGGGGGAAGTTGTTTCACAAGGCGGGCTGAAAAGGATTGCATCAAGGTCATTAGGGGAGTGCTTGTTGGCTCCGTATTTACTTGAAATCCAGAATAAGAACTGATCAATGGTAAAAATTGTTTAAATAAATGGGAGTTGCCTACGAATCACTATAATCTCCGAAGCGTTGGCTTAACGTGCATTTTTGTTCATATAAAGTAATCTCAGCCGGTGAGGCTTTTGTTGTTGTTGGTTACATTCCATGTTTATGTTCTGTGTTAGTGACCCGTGTAGTCACGTGCGATGCTGTCTTTTCCTTGTTTGTGTATTGAGCAATTGGCCGGGTTGGCAGCTCAATTGTCAGATGCCTCATCGCGTTGAAGGAGGGTCTCGAGGGAGATTCCTGTAAATATTAGATTTTAGATTGTGTGTCAGCATTAATTTTTAAGGGTTTTATTAGTGTTGTGTCCCATATCCGTAAACGTTGATTTACGAGATGATTGTTCGTAAGCGTCGTGGCTGTTACCCGATGTAAACGAACAGTCATCCTAGTACTCATTCCTCGCAGTTAGTCATTACGCGTACATAAAATCCAATGCAAGTTAGTGGAACCTGGATCCACATTTTTTATCAGGGGGAGATCCGTCTGACTCCTCAACTTTTGATAAATATTTCTGTCATGGGAAGATTCAGGGAGGAAATTTATTATTGTTGTTGTCTATATTCATTTTATTTTCACTAATAGTCATTAAATTATGTTATTATTTTACGCCTTGTCACTTCCTTTTTAATTATAGTTTTAATCCTATGACCCTTACCTCAGTAGAGCATGTTGTTTGGCGAACGTAAACATCACACTATGAACTGAGCGCGACCCCTTGATCAAGATTCTTGTTTATAAACACTGCAATACTAAAGAGTTCATCTTGTCATGCATTTAAGCCTACTTTTCACATTTTGCAAAAATGAGGAAAAAGTAGACTTATGAGATCGATCCGGGAAAATGTGTGTGTGTCTGTCTGTCTGTCCTTCTGTCTGGCTGGCTGTGTGTGAGTGTGTCCCCCCCCCCCCTATCAACTCCTAAACGGCTGCAGCAATCAAAACCAAATTTAGTATGAGTAAAGATGTGCACCGGAATATCTCACGTCCATATTTGAAAATGATGTCAGTGCTACCAACTGCTGAAGAAACGCACTAGAAATTTGAGCTCCATGTTGGATATCTTGCAAGGTATGCATGGGAGCTATTCCAAAATTGGCACACATGTAGATAATACTATTTCAGTTTAATTTCCAGGAGGCCAACCATGACAGTGTTGCCAAAATAATTTTAAGCTTTCTGATAGGTCCAACGTTTAAATGCATATAAATTCTACACTATCAATTGGATTTCAACCAAATTTTGTATGTAATATCTGTACATAAACAGATATGACTGAGCGTATTCTTAAGAGCCACCAGGGCTGCCAACTGTTAATAATTGCTCTCTCTCTATTTTGTTTTATCCAAATACCAATATATCAGAAAGTATGCAAGCCAACAGCTTTAAACTATGCACACGTATATTCTGACATTTTAGATTAATTTGGAGTAACTTATATACGTCAGTTCTACCAACATGATTATAAGCCTGCTGATAGTACAAATTTTTAAATACATGTAACTTCTATACTATCAGTTGAATTTCGACCAAATTTCGTATGTGCTATGTGTACCATAACAGATATGACTATAAGTATTGTTAAGAGCAATCAGGGCTGCCAACTGTTAATAAATGCTGTCTATATTTTTTTACCCTAATATCAATATATCAGAAAGTATGCAAGCCAACAGCTCTATACTTTGCACACGTATAGCACCTGACATTCTAGATTAATTTGGAGTAATTAATACAAGGCAGTGCTGCCAACATGATTCTATGCCTGCTGATATGTCCAATTTTAAAATACGTGTAACTTCTAAACTAACAAATGGATTTCATCCAAAATTGGCACAACAAGATATCATAATAACTTATTTCAGATTATTTCTGACTAGCACACGCATGGTATTGTTGGCAACATGCTTTTACGCGTGCTGATAGATCCAGTGTCTAACTGCATGTAACGTCCATTGGACTTCAACCAAATTTTGTATTCTGTACCTTAAAAGATGGAACTAAGAATATATTCAGTCACCAGGGCTGCCAACTGTAGTGCTCTATAAGGCTACATTATACCAGGTATATTTTGAACTAATTAGATATTTCGATATTACCAACTTAATTTCGTCATTATTCTAGATAGGTTCATATACTGTAGAAAAATCATTGGCATGAAAAGTAGGCTGTATAGTTCTTCACAGAACTTCTTGTTTGTTATAGACTTGATGATTATTATTATTATTATTATTATTATTATTTATTATTATTATTATTATTATGATTATTATTATTATTATTATTATTTATTATTATTATTTATTATTATTATTATTATTATTATTATTATTATTATTATTATTATTATTATTATTATCATTGGCATTCCCAATTTCTTTTCTTTGTTTCAGGTAATACACAGTTATAACAGGAGAGTCGGGAGCTGATCGACAACAGCGCTACGACAACGTTCAAGAGACTGAGCCCGAATGAAGCACGTGGTACCATGGCGTGATATTGCTGTTTTTTATTCCCATTGTGCACAGTATTATAATTCACAACTGTAGTTGTTGGTATTTCAGTTGAAGCCTAGGTTCACCTTGGCCATCACCACTGTGTATTTATAAGCCTGTGTTATTGTGGAGTGTGTGATTGCATTTGATAGAGTCTGAGATTGCGGTAGGTGTCAGCGTCTTGAAATAATGTGCTTAGTACGGAAAACCTGAGGGGAAATTAGCACATTCAACGTGACGGTCATCAACACCAGCATTTGTATTTGCAGCTCCCGATTTCTTTGTGAAAGGTGGCTTAGCTTGCTCGACATTAGTACAGCAGTACTAACTTCAATACTTCAATACTATACTACGAAACCTTACCCTTTATAGTTCTTGTTGTGTGGACCAGCGGTAACCTTCTCGCTTGCTGGTCCCAGTGTTGCAGGATCGTATCCTGGCACAGTCAGCTGACATTTGAGGGTGAGCAAATGCGATAGAGCCGTGTCAGTAGATTTACTGGCACGTTAAAGAACCCCTTCGGGGGGAAATTCCGGCATCCTGGCGTCTCTAAAAGCCAGAGTAGTTAAAAGGGACATAAAACCAATAACATTATTATTATTACTATTATTATTATTATTATTAATATTATACTATTATTCTTCTTCTTTCTTCCGAATTTGGCCGCCTGTGGACCGCATGGAACCTAAGGCTTTCTGGTTAATCTCCTCTTCTCTTCCCAAAACCTCTTCATTCGTTCACTTCTGATCTTTCGCTCCTCCTCGGATATTACCAGTTTGGCTCTAATTTTAGGTGTTTTCCCCTCGAATATCTTGATGTTGTCAATTCGGTTTCTGAACACTTTTCTGTTATGGATCACATCCACTGAGAGTCCACTTTCCTTGGCGTCTCTTTTAACCTCTTCTACCCACTTAGTTGTAGCCTTCAGCTCTGTAATATACTTGAATATCCTCTTAGTCAGTCGGTTCTCATCCATTCTCACCAAATGTCCGTAGAATTTCAACCTTCGCTTCCGCATTGTGACAGTCATTTTTTCAGTATGTTTATAGAGGTCATCATTCCTTCTGTTCTTCCATGTCCCGTCAGCAGTTTTCTGTGGTCCTAAAATTTTCCGCAAAATTTTCCTCTCCTTTTTTTCCAGTTCTTGAAGATCCCCTTTTTTATTCAGTGTCAAGCACTCCGAGGCGTACAGACCCTCTGGCTTTACTACTGTGCTATAGTGTCTGAGTTTTGCCTTGTAGGATATTGCTCGTTTGTTGTATCTGTTCTGGGTTAACCTATAAGCCAAATCCAATTTTCTAGCTCTTGCCCTATATGCTTCTTTATCTAGCCCATTGAGTTCTATCCATTCACCTAGATATTTAAACTTCTCAGTTCTTTTGACAGTCCCAGGTTTCACTTTTATGTGTCTCTCTCCAAGGTGTCTGTACTCCATGTATTCTGTCTTTTCATAGGAGACTTTAAGACCCGTTTTCTCAGCGATTTCGTGCAGAGTATCCAGCATTTTTTGGGCATCATCTCGGCTTTGGGCTAAGAGGGCAAGATCATCAGCAAAAGCCAAACATTTAATTTCCAGGTTCTGTCCTTTCCTTCCCAGATGTATCCCCCTTACTCCTTTCATGTCCAAAGCTTCCTCCCAGGATCTCATGATTTTCTCCAGAACAATGTTGAAGAGGATAGGTGATAAGCCATCTCCTTGTCTGACCCCTGTTTTTATTTCAAAAGGATCAGAGATTTCTCCGAAGAACTTCACTTTTGACATGGTATCCGTTAGAGTTTGTTTGATTATTTCTCTCGTCTTCCTGTCAATTCCGAACTCCTCTAGGTTGTTAAATAAAGTCTGCCTGTCAATTGAGTCGTACGCCTTCTTGAAGTCAACGAATATTACTACAGTGTTCTGGCTTCTCAAAGCTCTTGATCTGAGGATGCTCTTGAGGTTGAATATTTGTTCTGCGCACGATCTCCCCTTTCTAAAGCCAGCTTGATATTCACCTATGAGGTGGTCTGCTTGTTTTTCAACTCTTTTCAGCAGTACTTTGGAGAGTATCTTATATGCGACTGGAAGTAGAGAGATTCCTCTGTAGTTGTCGATGTTCGCCCGATTACCTTTCTTGTGAAGTGGGTGTATAAGGGTACATTTCCAGTCTTTCGGGATCATTTCAGTTTTCCAGATTTCTTCTATGATGCCGTGTATTTTTTCTGCAGCCATTTCTCCTCCGAACTTCCACATTTCTGCAGCGATGCCATCTTCGCCTGGTGCTTTGTTGTTTTTAAGCTCGTTTATTATGCGCTTTACCTCGTCTAAACTTGGTGGGTTGGAATCCGGGTTCTCATAGGATGGATTCTGAGTATTCAATCTTTCCACAGGTTCTTCACAGTTCGGCAGCACTTTGAAATAGTCGGCCAAAAGTTGACAGTTTTCCTTGTCGTTCGTAGCTATACTACCATCTTTCCGTTTGAAGCACAGACTTTGTGACTGATATCCCTGTAGTTCCTCTTTGAAGGTTCTGTAAAACTCACGCGTGTTGTTTTTTCGAAAATCTTCTTCTATCTTTTCCACCCTACTTCTGTCGTAGTTCCTCTTCTCTGATCTTATGATCCTAGCAGTTCTCTTCCTTACTTCCCTGAAATCTTCCCACCTCTCCTCGGTCTTGTTGGAGTGCCATCTCTTCCAGGCTTGTAGCCTTTTGTCAAGAGCTTCGTCACACTTTTCATTCCACCATCTATGTTTTCGTTTCCTCGCTGGATTTCCCAAACCATCAGCTGCTTTGGTCATTGCTTCTCTGATCTCTTCCCAGCTGTTCATGTTCAGCTTTGATAGGTTTTCGCAGTATTTTTCCTTGTTCTGTTTCAGAGTCTCTGTATTAATTCTGGGTTTCCTGTTGGTTCTCGGTTTGGGCTTGTTTGGCTGGAATTTTACTTTAATCTCCGAGAGGTAGTGATCCGAGTCGATGTTCAGGCTTTTCATTACTTTAACATTCAGGATTTCCTTTCGGTTTTTGGTCGTTATTGCGATATGGTCGATCTGGAACTCTCCCAGCATCGTGTTAGGACACACCCAGGTTTTCTTCTTGCTCGGGAGTGCCTTGAAGTATGTGGACATGAGTTTCAGGTTGAAATGTCTGCAAAACCCGATTAATCTTTCTCCATTTCTGTTCGTTCTTTTATGTGCTGGATAGTCCCCCACAATTTTTCTATATCTTCTCTCTTTGCCTATCTGGGCATTGAAATCGCCAACCAAAACTTTTACGTGATGTTGTGGAATTTTGGAAGTTGTGTCTTCGAGAGTTTGCCAAAAGTTATCCACCTTCTCAGGATTTTTCTTGTTATCTTCATTAATAAGGGCGTGTGCGTTGATAATTGTATATGCTTTATTTCCAGATCTAAAGGAGAGAAGAGAAATTCTCTCGGATGGTGAGGTGAAGTTGATGATGGACTCAGTGATGTTCCTCTTAACTACGAAAGCCGTACCTAAGATCGTTACATTTGATTTGTTTTTTATCGCAGGTTTTCCCTTGTAGATTCTGTAACCCTCAGATTCCATGGGATTTTCGTCTAGGTATCTTGCCTCTTGTAGTGCCAGTATGCAGATGTCTTTTTCCTTCAAAACGTTGATCAGTTGTTTTAGTTTGCCAACTTTCAGGAGCGTGTTGATGTTCAGCCTTCCCAGCAAATGTTTTTGCTTGGTTCGTATCTTCTGTGATGAGGTTCTGGGAAGCTCCGACTCTTCCCTGCATGACGTTCCAGGCTCTCCAGAATCCAAAGGCCTGGTTGCACCGCTTTTGGCGGTGGGGGATTTCCGTTGCCGGCTGCCCCCTGGAGTAGTCTTTCCTGAAGGTGTTTCCATCATGCCCTAGGTTGAAGTTAGTTGGGAGGGCAGGCGTTGCCTGTACCTCCAGAATTAAAACTGCGGTTGTAAGCCCCAGAGTTTTGGTGTTGGTTCTTCCGCCCTCCAAACCGTTGGGAGTCTTCCTCTTCCGCCTTGGAGACCGTTGACCGTTTACTATTTTTGCCTCAGTTGATCCGCGGATGCTTATTTGGCCATGCCTTATTCGCACCTGTCCTGCATATCTACAGGACGTCCCCTATCAGCCATTGGGACGCGCCGTGTCGGGGTTGAGGCCCCCTACCCCAGTGTCTCGCGCAGGGTTGTGTTTAGCTCTTACTCAATTCAGAGCTAAACCCCCACGCAAGCTGACCGGGTAATAGTGCCATATGCTGTCCAGTACAGAAGCCTCACATTGTCGGTCTTAAAGATGGCTGACAAAATAGGCCGGCTGAGTGACCTAGGCAACGCCAAGAATATTAAGTAGAGTGCATATCTTGTTCATAGTTTCTATGGTAGTGATGGCAAAAGAAACAAAATGGGTGAAAGTGAGGGCAAAGATTTTAGCCACAGATAACGAGTGACTCTCTAGATAGTGCTTTCTATGGAACTTATTGTAGCAGTTCACAAGATGGCTGACACTTACTGCATAAAATTAATAATAAATATGATCCTAAAACACTATCAAAAGAGAGTAGATTCTCTGGACAACACTACCACAAACTCAGCACCCAAAACAAAGCCACAAATATTCACTGGAAGCCACAAAAGAAACGTAGGTCTTCAGTATAGATGGATATAAGCCGCAGCACCATTACACACGATCTCACCCTCTGGTGGTTGCACGGTATACTATTATTATTATTATTATTATTATTATTATTATTATTATTATTATTATTATTAGTTGTTGTTCTATTTGAGGGGCTTGGACATCGTAGCCATTTTAGCTCCGTGTATTTGTGTGTGTGGAATTTTTTTATAACCTGTGTTATTGTGTTGGTGTGTATTTGTAAGTCAGGTGCGGATTAGGAACGAGCCGGCCGTTGCCTTATAACAGAAACCATCCCGGCATTTGCCTGGAGTAGAAGTGGGAAACCATGGAAAACCATGTCTAGGATGTATGAGGTAAGATGAGTGTATCCCATTCCAATCCTCAGATCAGAGGCAGGAAGAGGTGACAACCAAGAATGCTAACCACTGCACCACGAGGTTTGTCGAAGGAATTCATTGGAGAGAATTCGAAGCATTTCTTTGCAACAGGCATTAAGGACTGTTCTGAAGCCTCCGTGGCTTAGGCGGCAGCACGCCGCGCCGGCCTCTCACCGCTGGGTCCGTGGTTCAAATCCCGGTCACTCCATGTGAGATTTGTGCTGGGCAAAGCGGAGGCAGACAGGGTTTTCTCCGGGTTCTCCGGTTTTTCCTGTCAAAAATGTCATTCCAGCAACACTCTCCACTCTCATTACATTTCATCTGTCATTCATTTAATCATTGTCCCAGAGGAGTGCGACAGGTTTCGGCAGCCGGCACAGTTCATATCCTCGCCGCTAGATGGGGGCTTCATTCATTCCATCCCTGACCCGGTCGGTCGACTGTAAGCAGGCAGTAGATTTCCATTAAGGATCATTCTATTATGTTGATTATGATTAGCTTATTATATGTAATTTATTTTCGGTGCATGAAACTATACATATATTTCCGTTCAATAAATGACAGTCCTTAGTTTTATGTGGCCCGGGTTGCGTAATAATATGTTACAGGAAGATGCGTATTAAATATTATTACACAGTGTATATTCACATTACTACTTACCGAGTTTAGAACATTATTATTATTATTATTATTATTATTATTATTATTATTATTATTATTATTATTGAAAATCCACAGCCTGCTTCCAGTCTCCGACCGGGTCAGGAATGGAATGAATGAAGCCCCCATCTAGCGGCGAGGATATGGACTGTGCCGGCTGCCGAGGCCTGACGCACTCCTCTGGGGCAATGATTAAATGAATGACAGATGAAATGAAATGATAGTGGAGAGTGTTGCTGGAATGAAATTTTTGACAGGGAAAACCGGAGTACCCGGAGAAAAACCTGTCTGCCTCCGTTTTGTCCAGCACAGATCCCACATGGAGTGACCGGGATTTGAACCACGGACCCAGCGGTGAGAGGCCGGCGCGCTGCCGCCTAAGCCACGGAGGCTTTATTATTATTATTATTATTATTATTATTATTATTATTATTATTATTATTATTATTATTATTATTATTATTATTATTATTATACAGATTCATAAATTTCTCATCTTACAATGGTACAATGACTGAAAGTACGGACTATGTCAAGCACTTACAGAGTACATTCTTCATGAAAGAATCGTCGCACTGCATGGCAAGTGTCCAAGATCACAGACTTAGCATCTGCCCCAGCTTATGAGCCTATAGTTGGTCCACCAGTCTTAAAGGTATTCCAGTTGCACACAGAATGAGTGGCCGGATGTACACCTGCTGTAGCTTCCACATTTGTTTTATTCAATGGCCAGTTCGGTGTATTTGTTGACCTTCTGAGCATAGAATGTTTGAAGGTTGTGGTTGAGTGATACGGATATACAGTATCGATTATCACAGCTTCTTTCTTCTGTCAATCAAGGAGGAGAATATAAGGTCGGTTGGCTTTGATGGTTTTGTTGTTTTGAGTCTTCAGTATTTCGACTGTCTTGATACAGCGCTCCATGCTTCCTGTCCTGAGCTAATCGTTTTATCTCTACATAGCTACCACACCCAACATCCGAGGCAATCTGTTTAACATATTCTAACCTTGGTCTGCCCCTGCAGTTCTTATCCTCCAACCTTCCTTATATAACTAAGTTTGCTATCCCTGGGTGTCTTAGTATGTGTCCTACCAACCTATCTCTTCTTTTCATTAGCAGTCGCCAGAAACATCTCACCTCTCTCACTCGTCTTAATACCTCTTCATTTGTAACCCTATCTACCCATCTGATCTTCATCATTCTCCTGTAACACCACATTTCAAACGCTTCAATTCTCCTCTTTTCTGCTGCTCCAACAGTCCATGTTTCACTTCCATAGGGTGCCACGCTCCGGACAAAAGCCTTCAAAAAGACTTACTAATACTTAAATCTATATTCGATGTCAACAGATTCCTTTACCTTGCCTGTGCCAACCTACTTTTTATATCTTCTTTGCTTCGTCCATCACTGGTTAATTTGCTTCCTAAGTAACAGAAGTCTCCTACGGTACTTCTTTTAACTTTTCACCTGCCAATTGGACATCCGTAGGGGTTTCTGATTTCTTTCGACTGCATTTCAATATTTTTGTTCTACATTTATTCATATTCATCACGAATTCTTTCCTCCAGGCAAAATCCATACCATTTAAAAACTCATTCAAATCCTCTGATGTGTCGGCTAAAATGACGATGTTATCAGCAAATCTCAGAGTTGAAATTATTTCTCCTGGAATCTTTAGTCCTACTTTGAACTTTTCTCCAATTTCTTTCATTGCTTCTTTAATGTATAGATTGAAAAGTATGGGTGATAAGTTGCAGCCTTACCTTACACCTTTCTGAATACCAGCTTCTCTCTCATGTCCTTTCACTCGAATAACTACTGTCCGGCTTCTGTAGAGATTGTAGAGCACCCTCCTATCCATGTGCTTTATTCCAATCATTTTCAAAGTGTCAAAAACAACTTACTCCAATCAACATTATCAAAAGCCTTTTCTAAGTCTACAAATGCCATGGAGGTTCTCTTATCCTTCCCTATTCTAGCTTCCAAAATTAGCGGATTTCTCTGCCCCGGTTGGTACTTATAATACGGTAGCGAGGAGTCATCTAGTCCTGTAGTTTTAGTCATCTCCATGTGCAACATTATTGTGGCACTCAGTGTTGTCCATATTTGCCGAGGTTGGACATCAACCGATTTTGTGATCCAAGGTTTCACCCTGCTTGCCACATTTACGACCGACAGATATTGTTGTTTTAAGGAACGGAACTACGAGGTCATCTGCCTCTGAACGACATTTTTGCTCAACTTCAGTCTGTTTTAAGAAACTATTATTATCATTTTAAATGATCTTGTCGACTTCGTCGTTACGCTGGGGTATGGCGTTACGTTACGGTGATGGGACGAAATGTACCCAGATGCACTGAGGTGTGTGACGTCCTAGTACAGCTTGGTGCATGTATTCCCCAACAATCTCTAATACGCTAGTATAAGTCAAAAATCCCCGATTCTTGGATGTCACGGGTAATCTCGAGAACCACTGGATGGATTTTGATGCGGTTTTCACCATTCTGTAAAAGATATCTCGAGGAAAGATTCTGTAGAAAATAATTTATGTATGATCAAAGGAAGCCAAGCAGTAACGATTTCAGTGAATAAGTCGAAAACAAACTTGGCGTCCGTACAGTATGCTTCTTAAGCTTACGCTGGGCAAACCGTTAAAAATATCAATATACTATGAGCGTAAGAATTGGTCAGCATGAAAAGTTCTACAAAAAAAGTCCGCGAGAGCATATCTCTTATCTTCAATACATCGCCCTCTATGAGCGTTTTTAGACTGGATGGAAGGGGCACGTCCCCACGCGCTCTGGTGAGCTTGCGGCATCCCGCGCGCTTTTCGCTCGAAGCCTCCAGCCTTTCTAGCAGTTTTCAGTATTTGTAGCATTTAAAATGATACAAAGTCTAGTCTTTCAGACTGACTTGTCACTTTTTATTATTATTATTATTATTATTATTATTATTATTATTATTATTATTATTACCGGTAGTAGTAGTAAATAAACACAGCACATCACAATTATGTACTTGCAGACGTATAAATCAGTCAATGTAATTTCAGCATCATTACTGGCTGAAGCCCTTCCTAATGCACCAGAAGTAGCCATTATCAATCAAACGATTATCTCAGCGTGACGCTATAACTTCCGACTGTTTTTCTTTTGTTCTGGGAGTGGTGTTACAATTTTAATACCACATACGGCATTGTTATTAACAGAAATTAACTTGCAGATTGGCTGTGCTCCCCCTCACTCCTCACTGCGCATGCGCGATGAATAATTTCCTAGTCAGCTGTTATAAGGTTTCACGGTCGTGATTTATGGCACGGCCCCCTGTATCGTATGAGGTAGAGTTTCTCTTTACAACACACAAGCTAGATAAATTATGCCGGTATAGGGAAGACAGGGTTACCAAAATTCAACGAGAACAGTTAAATAAAGATCAAAGTTCCTCAAGTTCCAGAAATACATTATTTTAATACGCATATTATTATTATTATTATTATTATTATTGTTATTGTTATTGTTATTGTTATTGTTATTGTTATTGTTATTGTTATTGTTATTATTTATTTATTTATTTATTTACATTGTTTAGACCCAAAGGTTCACATTGAGCAAATTATGTTCTGGTGCTGTTCTTCTTGTCCTTCCAGAACTCCATCATCTCACTGTGTCGGACTCGACGTTCCTCCGCCCATCCTTTCCCTGGTCTTCTTGGTCGATCTTCTTGTGTGACTTCCCACCTGTGGATCTTATGTCGGAATGTTATTCGATCGTCTATGTCTATTAGTATGATGTTGGCACTTTCGAGATCAATTTGGACTTGGGTAACCCAGACTGTTGTCACTTTAAGTTTTCGTAAGTAAGTCAATATTCTCTTTGTTAGCCGGTCGTCATTCAGTCTCATAATGTGGACGTAGAATCTCAGTCGTCGCTTGCTGAAATCTGACTCGATTTTAGAGTATCTCTCTGTGATTGTGTGTGATTGCAGACGATATCAATCATCTGTGAGTTTAGGGCCCAATATTTTACGGATGATTTTTCTCTCAGCCTTCTTGATGTTCTCAAGATCCCCTTTGTAGTTGAGGTTTAGTGTCTCGCTGGCGTAAAGTGTCTCAGGTTTGATGACAGTCGTGTAGTGTTGAATTTTGGTGTTGATGCTCATGCATTTCTTGTTGTAAATATTTGCGATTTTTCCGTATGCTTTCCGCAATTTAAGTTCACGAGATTTTTGCGCCACTCTTTCCACACCTGTGGGTTCAATAATTTCACCCAAATACTTGAATTGATTAACCCTGTTTATCATACCGTATTCTGTGAGTAAATTTTGTGCTTGAATGTGTTTTGTCGATATAAACTCGGTCTTTGTGACGGAAATTTGTAGTCTGACCTTTTCAGCACTCTCTTTTAAGACCTCAATCTGAAGAATTGCCGTTCGTTCATCTGCGGAGAGGATTGCAAGATCATCCGCGAAGGCGAAGCATGTCACGTCGATATTATCCGTTTGCCTTCCTAGCATGACGGGCTTCCAGGTATTCCGACTCCTCAGTTCATTTCTCCATTCTTTGATGACCTTCTCTAGGACGATATTAAAGAGTAGAGGGGAGAGCCCATCACCCTGCCGTACACCTGTCCCGATGAGGAAAGGTTCAGATACTTCACCAAGGAACTTGACTTTGGAAGTTGTTTCAGATAGGGTCTGTTGGATGAGGCGTCGTGTTTTCGGGTCGAGCGTGTATTCTTCGAGTATATTAAAGAGGGATAGGTGGTCGACAGAGTCATAAGCTTTCTGAAAATCGACGAATACGCAGATGGTTGGGAGATTTCGTAAAGCTCGAAGTTTCAGTGTGGACTTGAGGTTGAAAATTTGTTCAGTACTTGATCTGTTTGGTCTGAACCCTGCCTGGTATTCACCAATGAGAGGCTCGAGCTGTTCTTGTGTGCGTTGTAGGAGGCAAGCAGAGAAGACTTTGTAAGGTACAGAAAGGAGGGATATCCCTCTATAGTTATTCACATCCAATCTGTCTCCTTTTTTGTAGAGTGGGTGAATGAGTGCGCATTTCCAATCATCTGGGAGTTTTTCACTTCGCCAGACTTCTTGGATGATCTGTGTAATTTCCTGCAGTGATCGTGGTCCAAGATTTTTCAGCAGTTCCGCGACAATTCCGTCTTCTCCTGCTGTCTTTCCATTCTTGAGTTTTTTGATATGGCAAGTGATTTCTTCTTGTGTTGGTGGATCAGCGTCTGGCTTGACGTGTTCTGGGGTCGTATGCAAGAAACGTTCAGGTGGCTCGGGACAGTTAAGGAGCCCAGAAAAGTAGCGTGCAAGTTCATCGCAATTTTCACGATTAGTAAGTGCCAGTTTTCCATCCTGCTTCCTAAAGGTTAAATTTGGTGGTGCATAACCCTTAATATTATTCGCGAAGGTCCTGTAGAAATTCCGACTATCGGAGTTTCTGAAATCATTCTCCATGGACTTAAGTTGCTCAGTGATATAATCACGCTTGACTTTCTGATAGTCTTGTTTGTCTGTTTGCGGATGTCGAGGAAGTGTCCCAGGGTTCCTGGTGATCTACTGCTGTTGTATTTTTGGAATGCGATTCGGCGATTGGCAATGGCTTGATCACACTCAGAATTCCACCATGGATGTTTTGCCTTTCTTTTTAGCGGGATCAGTGCTTTAGCTTGACCGATAATTTTGCTACGAAAGTCGTTCCAGTTATTCGCCGGTTCCTTTTCTCATTCCTCGACAATATTTGTTTTTTGAATCATAGCTAAATCGAATTTCGGGATATGTGGTTTGCGACGGTGAACTCTCATTGGGGTGAACTTTACTTTGATTCTTGTAAGGTAGTGATCCGAGTCGATATTCGCGTCTCGTCGGACTTGAACGTCGTGAATGGTTCTGTAGTGGGCGTAGGAAATGGCGACGTGATCAATCTGATACTCACCGAGATGTTGGATCGGAGATCGCCAGGTTTTCTGTTAATGCGGTGATTTTCTAAAGTGCGTGGACATAATTTTAAGGTTGAATTGGTGACAGATGTCAAACAGACGCGTGCTGTTAGTGTTCGTGTTTTGGTGTGCGGAATATTTACCGACGATTTTTCGATAATTTTCTCTTTGCCAAGTTGAGCATTGAAATCTCCCATGAGGATTTTAACGTCGTCGCGGGAAATCTTGCTCATGATGTTCTCAAGTTTGTTCCAGAATTTTTCAACCGTTTCAGGGTTCTTCTTATTGTCAACATTGGTGGGGGCATGCGCATTGATTAGTGTGAAATTTTTGTTGGCGCATTTGATGCGCATGGTCATGAGCCGACTATTGACGGGTGTAATTTCCCTGACGGAGGTGATAATAGGTCTGTGAACAAGAAACGCCATACCGAAAATTGGTGCGCCCCTTGCGACTCTTTGTTGTGTTTTGCTTTTAAAGGTACGGTAGTTTCCGTAGTCCATAGTGTCGTTGTCTGTCATTCGTGTTTCTTGAAGAGCAAGGATGGGAATTTTTTGTCGGTCAATTGCCTGCGTGAGGTCATGTAATTTACCTGTTTGGATCAATGTATTAATGTTTATCGTTCCAAGGAATGATTTCTGGTTGTAGGGAAGTTTACCAGAGATCTCCGATACTCTCTGTTGCGCACGTCTGAACTCCCCAGAATCCGAAAGTTCAGTGGCCGTCTGTTGACGTGTGGATTGTGTACCACCTGGGGTAAGATTGTATTTACTTGCACATTCCATATTTGCTTGTACTCAGTACTTGGCCTAGCAGATACCAGGACCATATAGGACCAGAGGTTGTTGAGGCCTTTGGAACTTAGATTTTCAGCCGAGCTCACTGAGCTAACAGACGCTGACCACTCGCCGCTGGATACCAGTACAGACGCTCATGGATATAAGTAAAGCTGACATCTAACCAAATACTAGTATAGTTGCCTTTTATCCTATTAATCCCGGATACAAGGCCGCCTCGTCCACCATTAACACTGTTCTATAGATCATCTATACCACCATCAATGCCGTTGACGACTTCACCGTAACCCTGGCAAGGGACCCTTACAAGGTACAGTACTACCAGCCGGGTTTTTTAAAGAGGTGTTACTCCTCTATCACTCACCGCTTTGTCCTGGCTTGTGACAGGCAGAGCCTGGCTTCCCAAACATTGGACCCAGGTTGGCAGGGTTATTATTATTATTATTATTATTATTATTATTATGTTATTGTCAACAGTATATTGTTAATAATAATATAATGGTTTTCTTACTAAGATTATTACGTTTCGATATGAACACTACACGTATTATTTAAGGTTGATACCGAATCAGTTGTATCATAAGTCGCCTTGTCAGTATCAACCGAATCGTGAGCGGTTGATGGTGCAAAGAAGAGTTTCTTTGCAAAACATCCAGTAAAGTAGACTAGCAATTTTTGAGAGGTTAGGATTAACACGCCTTAACCCCAAGAGAATGCCATATCTCATAATAAAGGAGCGGATGTTGATTACATATATCTTAAATATTCTTTTCCCACGAAAAGGATGATCAATCGACGCTAAGGCAAATATAATCAATACATTTTAATATCGCATTACTTTTCATTTATTTCCTATTAGGGCAAGTCGTTATTTCATCCTCTTCGGCATTTTATGGCATTATTTACTAACTCGATGATTTTTAGATACAGTAATTCTGATTAACAGTGTTTTTCTCATGCAAATTAATGATTTTTAATACCGACCACGGTATCTTGGCGCGCTCATTTATTTAATTATGTATTTATTTAATTATATTATTATTATTATTATTATTATTATTATTATTATATAATTAATATGTCTCACAGATAATCTGTACTGTCATCAGATTCGTGAGACATATCACAATAATGTAACATAAATAGTATTTAATAAATAAATTAAATTAAATTAAATTAAATTATTATTATTATTAAGCCTCCGTGGCTTAGGCGGCAGCACGCCGGCCTCTCACCGCTGAGTCCGTGGTTCAAATCCCGGTAACTCCATGTGAGATCTGTGCTGGACAAAACGGAGGCAGACAGGTTTTTCTCCGGGTACTCCGGTTTTCCCTGTCAAATTTCATTCCAGCAACACTCTCCACTACCATTTCATTTGATCTGTCATTCATTTAATCATTGCCCCAGAGGAGTGCGTCAGGCCTCGGCAGCCGGCACAGTCCATATCCTCGCCGCTAGATGGGGGCTTCATTCATTCCATTCCAGACCCGGTCGGAGACTGGAAGCAGGCTGTGGATTTTCATTCATTATTATTATTATTATTATTATTATTATTATTATTATTATTATTATTATTATTATTATTATATCATTTTTCCCGTATGGACAGTATTTGAAATTAAATATCTCATGATGACATAATTTTCACTTCTCTCCCTTCTTCCTCTTCTCTTCCCAAAATCTTTTCATCCTTTGACTGTGTTCCTGTTTTCGTTGTTCTGTCCACAGTGTTCTTGTCTTCATCTTTTCATTTACTTTAAATTTTGTAATCTTAATTTTGTTTGTGAATTCTCCTCTGTCTCCAATCATTTGCCTGTCGATCCCCATCTTAAGTCTTTCTCTTTAATTATTTGTTTAATTATTTTTAATTATTTAATTATTTGAATGAATAAAAGACATATTTATTTATTTATTTATTTATTTATTTATTTATTTATTTATTTATTTATTTATTTATTTATTTATTTATTTATTTATTTATTTATTTTTCGCTCCCGTTGCTCCACTCTGTGCTTATAACTGTTGTTTAGCCCCGAGAACATTTTTAAATTAGCTTTTTCTATGGGTCTCCTTGTATTTCTAACAACATGACTACCAAAATCTCAATTTGTAGCAGTTCTGGACGCTCTGGTTACACTGGACGCTCTGGTTACACAAACACGCTGAGGTGAAAAATGCTTATGTTGCGTTTGGTAACTGTTTGTCAAGGTTAAAATATCGCTGCTGCACGAACGTGTTATTTTTCCTCGCTTCCTGTGTTTTACAATACGATTATCCAGATCCACTGTAAATACGGAGGCCGAGCAAATCTTATTACTTTCAGGCTCAGTATGAGTTTAATAAACGCTTGAAATCGATTCCCTACCCTGTAATAGTGGGCTATATTAGGGCCCACGACCCGTTAAAACGCCGAGAAAAGTAAGTTACTTGTCAAACGTATACACTTTCTGAACTGACGTTGTTGTTGTTGTTTCATTGGAGGGGCTTGGAGATCGTGGTCATTTAGCCCTGTGTATTTAGGTGTGTGTTGAACTTGTCTGATAACCAGTGGGCTATTTATGTGATGACTGTAGTAGTGTGTGTAGCTGTATTATGGAGATAATAATAATAATAATAATAATAATAATAATAATGTATAGTCTGAAGAGCCAAGGGGGTTACACCAATCAGATGAAGGAAGAACTCCGGAGGTTAGAAATTACAGATGACTACTGTCGAGACAGAATACAATTCAGGGAAATACTTTCCAAAATAAAGGTTCTTGTGGGAGAAAAGAAAGAACGCAGGGGAGGAAGGTGGACAGCAGAGAGATAGGCGCAACACTGAGAAAGAATGAAGGAAGTGTGGAGGAAGAGAAAGGAAGAAAGAACTATGATAAGGAAATGAAATGATATTTGCGTGGTCCTTAGTTTTGGCCGGAACGCGTAATGTAATGTAATAATGTTATTGGTTTTACGTCCATTTTAACTACTGTGGATTTTAGAGACGCTGGGGTGCCGGAATTTTGCCCCGAAGGGGATCTTTAACGTGCCAGTAAATTTACTGACACGACTCCCTCGCATTTAAGCACCCTCAAATGACAACTGACTGCGTCAGGATTTATTAGTGAGAGGGATGGGGTAGGTGCCTTGGGACTTGAAGCAAGGTACTATCCTGGCATTTTCCTGGAGGGATTGTAGGAAAAACCCGGGGATAATCCACACTCCAGACAGACTTACTGCAGCTGCCCTCGCGGCCGTGGTGTACAATTTAACGAGCTCGGCAAAGCCGCGGGACACTAATGATTCTACATAGAGATTAAATAGTAACAGTGGGGAGCCCTCATTCAGTCAGTGGCTGACAGAGCAGCTTGCAGAGACAGAACACAATCAGATAAGTTAACGCAACTCATATTAACAAAAGTATCAGGTAAGACAAGTCGAAACCAGTCTTGAAACTTTTGTGGACACAATCGTTGTACTATAAGAGGACAGCCTGCGAAAAATCAGCCACAAGATTGAACTACAAGGCTCCGAAATTATGTGGCGAATCTCTCCTGTAAATCAATGGGAGGTAGCGAGTACCGTACATGTTGGAAGGGACAGCCCTGACCGCCCAAGCACTCAAGGGCAGTAAGAAGCAGCCGCACGCTCCAGTCAGCATATACGCCCCGCCTCGCTACAACTCCGAGTACCGCAGGGATGTCTAACTCCACCAGCCGTCAAGTCTGCGTACCATGATGTCAGGTACGATTTCGGAGCCTTGCCGTTCACTCTGGCGGCTGATTTTCCGCACGTTGTCCTCTTATAGAACAACGATTGCGTCCACAAAGTTTCAAGATTGGTCTTACCTAATCATTCCCTTCTAAGACACCCGGGAAAATCAAACTTAGTTATGGAAGGAAGGGTCGAGGACAAGAACTGTAGGGGTAAACATAGGTTTAACATAAACAGATTGCCACGAATGTGAGGTGTGGTAGCTATGTAGAGATGAAACGACAAGTTCGGGACAGGGAGGTATGGAGGGCAGCATCAAACCAGTCAACACACCAACAACAACACAGCATTTCAACACAGTGTTCGTAGACAAACTGCTTATTTGCGTTGATAATTCTAGCTTTGGGACTTAACGCGATACATCACAGCCAGACCTTCGTGAATTACTTGTTGGTTGATGACTATATGTGGGTGGCATTGTTTTGTTTAGTTTGTGTGTTTTTTGTTCGTTTCATGTGGAAGCTTCCTATTGCATTGCAATGGGTACCATATTGCGACTTCCGGAATATTTTGACATATTCTCAGTTTTAACTCAGCCCTCAGACCAAAATTAAAATTCTTGATAGAGCCGGGAATCGAACCCGGTTTCTCCGCGGTGATAGCTAAGATGCTAGCCACTGTGCAAGGAGGTGAACAGGGAGGGATGTCGAGTATATTATAAAGGAGAATGGAGAATTCTCTTTATTTACAGATGATTTCTCCCTTATTACCTTTCAGGTTGACGTTAGACAACGGATTCGGTGGCGTAGTTGGTAGCATGCTGAGCTTCTATGCCCTAGATCGCGGGTTCAAACCCGGCCGAAGTCGTCGGATTTTTAAGAACGTTAAAAATCCCTCAGTATGCCTTCCTTCGGAGGGGAAGTAAAGCCGGCGGTCCCATGTCATAGATTTATGGCAAGTTAAAAAACCTTCTGCTAATTACACCTGTGTGAAGCTAAATTATATATAGGTTAAACATTTGACTAAGTTCTTCGGTCGCTACGTTCGTCGTCAAGAGCCGACTGCGGTGGCATCTGGTAACTAAGTTCTGGACAAGTTGGTCGTTGACGGTGGCGTTTGGCGTCAAAATTAGGAACTACTTGGAAAAATTGAATATCTGCAGTACACACCCAAAGTACACGGGGCTACATGACCGCGTTGTCGCAGCCCCTAAACTAAGGAACCAACCGACCAACCGACGTTAGAACTGGTCCGGTTTTATTAGAAAGCATAATAAAATTTGCATCTTGATAATTGACATCGTACTTTACTTATGATATGTTTATGTGACTAGATTAGGCGTTCTCAAACTTTTTCTGTCGCGCCCCCTTTTTGAAACATGAAATATCTAAGCCCCCCCCCCCTTAATTTACTTGTTCTTTATTAGGACTGAATATTTTCGAAGGGAGGCAAGCACTTTCACTTTCATGGTGTGTCTTTTTACCACTGCTAATAAGCCATCCATGGGTAATTGCGTTACTTGTATCAGTTTATTGTAAATCGGGCTAACCACTTGCACTGAACACGCACTAGAATTCACCTGTTCATTCACTGGCTTTGAACTGACTGCAAAGGCCTGGCTGGTTTCGAGTCGACAATGGTAGAAATAGAAGACTCTATTCTTAAGTGTCTGTCACATTGCCAAGTGCCTTATTGTCATTAGTGGTTGTTAAGTGTTTGGTAAGGAGATATCGCTGCCATTGGCGGGTGAAAGGGTGCTATGTGGGAAATGTTATACTGTACACCTTATCTCAGAATTCCTGCCGGCAGGATCTACTGGTCAGGTCTTGTGGAATAAGACAGCAAAAGTACGAGTTTATTAGTCTTGAATGGTCGTGGGAGCTTCCTGCCTATAATAGGTTTATGGATATGAGGATAGTAGGCTAATATTTGTTACAGAATAGGAAATATAAATATTTCAATCGGAGCCAGAGCCACCCCCCTACCCCTCTACCCCCTTATCACTCTTTAGTGGGCGCCCCCTTCCCACTTTGAGGATCTCTGGTCTAGACAGGGTCTAGATATGGACACAGCAGAGTACAGGGGTGTGCATATTGTTAGAATTTAAATCATTCACATTTTTTTGTTCTGAATCATTTGATTGACGATCTGCTGACATATTTTATTACCATACTTAGTAATGTTTTCTTCCCTATGGACTTACAATTTTTTTTCATAAGGAATTGCATCTAGAGTTTACGGATTTGGATATTCTGGGGGGATGTCTGAGCTGAGCCAGTTTTCTCGTTTTTAAATTACTTTGGAATGTACCCACTAAATTAGGTGATGGTCCACTAACCTTTGTATAGACTATTTCAAGAGGGGACTATCAGTAAAAAACACTTCGTATCCACTGCTCTAAATTCTTACGAAAACTATAATAAAGTATTCAAAACAAAATGTATTACATTTTGTACCAGCAAGGTTTCATTTTTAGTGACAATTCAAAATAGTCATTATACTGCGAGTTTCTTAATAGAAAATGTAATTAAGACTATTGCTTAAACATCTGAAGTGATTTCTGCGCATTGCAAACATTTTTACTGCATTAAGTCATGAAAAAAAAAAAGATGAAATGTTTGAAAACTGGAATCTAGTCTAATAATTCGAACACCTCTGTAGAGCCGTGGCTTGGCTACCCCTGTCTATCTATGTAGGCATTAAAAATGCTCCTGCAGTTACAGCCATTTGTACTTGTCCAAATCCTTGTCGAAAAGGAACACCTAACACGCAGTTAAATCTAAACGCAGCGGAACTGCGTGCGTAGAAACTCAAAACCATGTTTGCTAACTTGAAGGGCGGTTAATTTATAGCTTTCTAGACGCTAATGAGGCGATTGTGGCGCCATTAGTTAGGGTGCGTGCGGCTAAGTTCAGAAACATATTTAATCCTCCAAGGAATTCGCTGTTGTTTGTACATAACGAATAGAATATAAAGTGTGATCTCTTCTCCCTCAATAGCATGTAATGAATACGGATCGGGTTGGCACTCGCCGATACGCGGCGCTACAGTCGATTTGAGATTGTTGATTTCCACATATGTTTATGTGTTTACGTGCGATATATTAAGTATTTAATCGATCGGAGTGTTTTGGTGGTGTTCTGTGCAAACGTTTATTGATATACAAGTGCTTACACTATTACTTCATAGTATTAATACCTGGAATGCTATTGTAGGAAGCATTAACTGAAATGGAATTTAATTTCTTGTCGTGTGTTGACGTTATCTTCGTGTGTTAATTTTATTGTTATTTAATGCAAGTAAACAGCAGTTTAGCCCTTACATTTTCATGAGTGCTTAATGTGAATAGTGAAGATGCCTTGCTCTATTGTACCATGATGCAGATCTAGCTGTGGGGACTTGAAAGAGGTCAGATGGTTTTTCAAACCTCCTAAATATAAGGAATATTTTATCAAGTGCAAAGGGGCCATACCAGGGAAGGATAAGGAACTTACTTAAAAGTCCTACATCTGTGATGCTCACTTTTCAGAAGATGTAATAGTTAAATTTGACAAATTTCTGATAGAAGGGAAGGAAGTAGTACTTCTCTCAAGAACCAACTGGCGATTGAAAGACTATTCTGTTCCACATATATTTCCTAATTTGCCTAAGTATTTGTCCGGTATGGTGTAAATAAAAATGCTCTTGATGCCATTAAAGACTACTTCTGTGAAGAAAGGGATGAGAATAAAAAGGCAATGAGTTAAAGAAACATATATGTACCGTAATGCTGAAGGAGGCGTGATCAGTTTTAGGCAATAGCCTACTCTATGAAGGGGTCATAACTATGCCTTCTATGTCTGTTTAATGTTAAGTTCTTCTGAAATGATGGTAGTTTACTGATTTTGGTGTTTGTGGAGTGAAATTTATGGTTATTATTGAATTGTATAGTAATCTACTGTAAAGTTGAAAGTTGCGTTCGTACGGCTTTTTTTTTCTGTGTTGCAAGTCTGTTAAGGGAATGTAAAATGTGTAACAATGTGAAGAAATCCTTTCTGATAGCGAGGTTAATTTTTCCGTTCTTTTTTTTTTTATTATTTACCGATAGCTGGCAAAACTAATTGCATTTTGAACTTGCTCTCTGTCTTCGCTTATTGTCGAAACTGGACTATTAAAGGAGACGACTTATTAAATTATAATTGGGCGCAGTAAAGTAAGTGGAGATGTCGAACTTATTAGCGCCTATGAGGATATCTTGCGGTGTTTTAACATGTAAAACAGGTCGCAAGGTTTTAAAAGTCTCGTAAGCGCCAATGCTAACTTACATCACAGATCGGAGCCAGCGCTGCGCTGCGGCGGACCAGGCGTACTAGGCCAGTAATATCACTTCTTATTCTACTCGTTATGGTTTGTATATAACTATTGTAGTCGGTCTCCAACTAAGAATATACTGTCGGCTCCTTCTAATACTGTTACATAACACAACAATGCCCTCTTCCTGCAACATTAACTACTCGTATAGGCTGTCTCAAATGTGTAACACACCATTCATGGCAAGTTAGGAGTAGTTTCCTTTTCAATCGGTCAACAGATTACGGGAGCTCAATTATCTAGGATGGTTAATCTTAATATTTTTCAAACTAACGAACAAGCAGAACATTTCATACTTGAGGTCCGGCTCTGCCAAGAAATTCCTTTCTGATTTGAGGATTGGAAAGGTGTACACTCAGCCTCAGTAAGAAGAACTGAGACGTCGGGAGATGTGAGTTCGATTCTCACCTCAGCCATCCTGGAGGTAGTTTTCCATGGTTTCCCTTTTCTACCCCAGGGAAATACAGGTATGGTTCCTAAATGAAACAACAACCACCTCGTCGTTGTGATTGCTTATTTTAGGGGCTACGACATTGTGGTCATATAGACCCGTGTATTTGGGTGTGTGTGGAATTTGTCTGATAACTTGTGTAATTGCGATGGCTGTACTAGTGTATGTCTTTTTAAGTGGGGCTGGGATTAGATAGGAGGTGGCTCTGGCCTTAAGTTACAGTAGGTTGCATCCCGGCATTTGCCTGGAAAAGAAGTGGTAAACAACGGAAATCCACTTCTAAGATGGCTGAGGAGGGAATCGAATCCACCTATTTTCAGTTTTACCTCTCGAGGCTGAGTGTACCCAGTTCCTACCCTCAGACCAGAATTACATTTCTTGGCCGAGCCGGGAATTGAACCCGGACCTCCGTGGGTGACTGCCAAGAGTTCTAGGCATTACTCAAGAAGATGGACCACCTTAAGTTCATTGTAAAAGATCCCGCTGTACAAGATAAGTTGTCAAGAGTCAGAAAAAATACAGCATGATAAGGCATTTCCTGGCGACGGAGCACCCACAAACGTATGTTGCAGTTGCTAAAATCATGTATCAGAGGTTTGCCGATAAGTTCTGGTTTCTAAGAGGAGAGAACGCTCGTTAATACTAGTATCAGCCAGAACAGTAGCGACTGCTGACTTTTATAATGTGTATGACGTAGTATAATAGGCTTAACTTAAGATAATTATTATAGCTGGGCTGAGATATTATACTCAGTCTAATATTAATTATTAAGGTTCGAATGTTAATGAAAAGTCATATTTTTTCCCTGAGCTCATGTTGACCGAAATCTGAAAAATAAGTTTGAATGACGGGTCCCTGACCACGTTAAAAGCAATTTGATGTTGCCTATAAATGCATATTTCGGCCATTTTTATTGTTTTGGTCATATTTGGTCATATTTTAGTGATATAAGGTCATATTTGGTTATAATTTCAGCATTTTTGTTTAAATTGAGGCGTCGTTAACAAGGTACGTGTTACCTGCGTCGAGTTTCAAATACAGGATTTCCGAATTCGTGTAGTAGATGTATTTTTCTTTCCTTTCCCGGAACAGGCAGATAGGCTTAGAAGACCTGATTCCAAGAAGGCGCAATAAACTTCCTGTTAGGCTGTGTCTTCTAACTTACGCCGACATATATTGAACCCATGTGCCATAGGGTCCATGGAGGTCGAATCCATGTATTTGGGGAAGAAATGAAAGAAACGTACAGTTTCTAATGTAGCATAGAGAAAGATCAAGCCAGGATTCTAGCCTAACATTGTGCAAGCAGCGCGAGCCAGGTGTTCGAGAGATGAGATCACCCCTCTTGACATTCAGAAGGAGCTGGTCATGAGTATTAATAACCGAGTGGAAAATTTCGACTGTTAGACAAGGAAGCCTGACTCGGAAATCGAGCTGAGCTGGCTTGAAAACGACAACACCGCCTATGCGCCAGAAGAGGAATAATTAAATTTAACCCGTTTACGAGTATAAAAATAAGTAAACAATTACAGTACGGTGAATCATTTCGAATGAGAGATTTTTGTGTAAAGAAAAACCCTTTAATAATTGCACAGGAGAAAACTGCAAACACAAGTAGACGTCATAGGGGATTTACCAAGGCCTGTGGAGAGGGGAGAATGCAAATGAACAGCAACACCCACACAGTTGAGGACGAGAAATTAATTAATATCTCCGAATTGCACGATCGATTCTTATGCGCAATGAGATTATTTAACATTGAGAAGACGAGCTTTTTGAAGGTATAATTTTTATAATGGTGCAACCATTATTTTAAAAGTTGGGCACGGAAAGGGCTAGAGTCTTATCTTTTTGTAGCGAAAGAGTATAAAGCTCCTGGCATCACCAAGCCAAACATGCAGTTCCGAACAGCCCGAGGGGGGCGTAAGGCTACATCACATGCAGTATTAGTCCGTCCAGGGGGGCGTGACGCTGGAGCATCAACAGTATATGCAGTTTCAAACAGTCCAGGGGACGTGACGCTGGAGCATCAGTACAAGCAGTTCCAAACAGCCCGAGGGGGGCGTTGCTACGCTTCAGTATTCAGACAGCCGTGTGGGGCGTGACTCTGCGTCACATCGAAGACAGTTTACCAGTACTCCTTAGGGGAGAAACGCTGTATTGTAACATTTTTAAAAAGTCCTTCATCGTGGTTGATGACTATTGTGGTTCAATAAAACAAACATGATATGAATAAATAATATACACTGTGGTGTGACCTTACCTGTGATAGTGTAATATAATAAGTTGTTGAGCGCCAGATTCCTATTTAAGATAGTGAATCGAAATTTATTGATTTAACCTCGGCTATCAGCAGTAGAGTCGAGAACCACTTACCCGGGCCGTAGTGAGACAAAGTCATCTAACCAATCCAGTATTTAATCAAGGAGTATGATTGCCTTAAAGTACCAACTACAATGAAAGAAATAGGCATTACGTTAAAGGAAATGAATTTATTTACTCAAGAACAAAATACTAATAAAACAGAATAGTGATAGTCACACAATTGAATTTAAAATTACTCAATGCGGCAATTAATTATTTAAAAGAAAATGAATATTAAAATGAATTGAAAGTTAAATGAAGTTAAATTATAATAGAGACGATAGTTTTATTGAATTGTTGGCTCACCCAGTCGAAGATTCGTCATATTTAAGAAATGATCGATGATCTCGATGTTACGTCGCTTATGTTTAAAAAAATGATGTGATATCTCATTTACTATGAAATATCCTCATTAAGTACGTTGCCATCTGTAGAAAGACTCTTGATCAGGGATATAACCCATTATGTATTGATATAGATGTCGGCAAGACATCGTTCAGTGTCGACTCTCGGTGCTCAGTCCATTAGGACCCAGAAAGCAAGGTTACAACTTCCTTCCTTCATTGATAGCTATAGGTCAATGCGTCTTTTGTCGGAGTCGCAGGTACTAATGACTTCCTTGTCACGTGGTCTTCGACGGTCTCCCCCTCCAGTAAGCTTCCCTTTCTTCAGTGTTCATTCTCTCACGAGGGTTAATTGCACCACAATTTGTAATCTTAGACGCGTACGTACCGTAGAAAATGGCGTGTTGGTTACACCATAGTGGGTGTCTTAGCATCTCAGGAAAATGACGCAGTTTGCCGTGGTGAAATTCTTACTACGTCGTTCAGTTTGTGACGCACAGGGTTAGTCCATATCGCCAGTCTTGTTGCAATATATAATACTTCGTCTCTTTACAAGTAATTGTTAATAAAAATCTAATTGAATATAATAATCAAAACCGCTTACAATTATCTGATATAAAAATCATCTCATGGATGTACTAGTTAATAATAATAATAATAACAATATGATAATAAATGAATAACCCTTTAAATATAACAGCTATGGGATCGAATCGTTACAATCGCCCCTGATATAAATAATTTAAAATAAAATGTAACATTATTTATATCACTACACATCCTACACAAATGAATACAAATTTAAATATTAATACCCCCATAACGACAACATACAAATAATACCCTTCAACAATACATAAAGATATACAAGAACATACTCTTTTCACTTTACATATTTGTACTATCATTTCTCATTCTTCCAAATGTTCATAATGTTCATTCTTCTTTATATATGTTGTAAAAAAAATATACATAAATGTATTCTTCACAAAAAATCATATTTTAACTTTCATTCATCTCATTCTTCCAAATGTTCATAATGTTCATTTTTTTATATGCTGTAAAAAAATACATATAAAATGCCCTTCACTTTTATTTTTGACATATATGTCAACGCTGCACTCGTTTATATTTCGGTGATCGTATGCATGACATACAATTTTGGCTTCATCTCTTTTGAACGTAGTTTTTGTATATCAGTCTGGCGTAGAAGTACATTGTTGTAATACCAGCTGATTAACCCATAATAACTATTACAGCACACGATAATAGGATGCAAACAATACAATATTCCTTTCGTCTTTATAAAGGGATTACTCAAATGCAATAAAATTTCAATAATTGAAGAAAAAAATAACTTAGCAAGATACCTAAGGCAATTCCTATTTCAGTGCATATGTCATACATGTAAATATTTCCCCAAATACATAATGACATCGAAATACCTCAAAGCAGTTATTAAACAGTTCATTTAAATATCCAAGTTACTACTCACCTGCCTTCGTGGCTTAATTCTTTCTTAGGCCACGGCCGCCTCCTTCCAAATTAATACTTCCTAAGTCTCCACGACTTCTTAACTTCTCATAAAACCATAATTCCTCTTTACTACTTCTCGAAAACAATAACTTGAATTTTCAAAATCACCAATAAACATAAAATCTGACTTCTCGTTCACTTTATAAAATTTAACTTAGCGTCAAGATATAACTTTACCGTAACGTCATTCCTTACTTACCATAACAAAATGATTAAGACTTGGACAAAATACTACTCAATACCTGAATTACGTATATCACTAAACTATTTCACAAAAACACATGACAAACTCCTCGGAATAAATATTTCGTTCCACAAAATATTAATGCTCTTATACTTTGAACTTAGTCTAATTATGATTTGACTTTTTGCTGAATACCTAAAAACCCCCCTTAGTTTTCTCTCAAAACTCTTAATTAAGTACCGTGTCCTCCAAACACCACTTCCTACTTGTTCTGACCGCCTGGACTATAGCTCACACTTGCTATACCAGAATCTCTCAAAACTCATCGTGACATCACACGTCACATACAAAAAAAAAACTCCCCTATTCGTGGTATAATCCCACATCTTCGTATTGTTACAGGTCACCTCTTACTGACCAATAACACATTAAATTTCAGCTAAAAAAATCTTACATGCTTCGACTAATTCCTTGGAATAATAACATCACACTATGCTTTCCTAGCTATTGTCTTCCTAAAATAATGACAGTGTTCCAGTTGATAGTTAATAACACCGACACTCCTAATTCGCAAATATTCTCCCATAATCACTTCATAAAGCAAGTTCTGAGTTCTAACACAGTTCAGATACTTTCTTCTCTATCAAATTAAATGCGTAACTTACACCTGCCTTTAATTGAAACTTCATTATTACCCCTTAGGTATACACTTATCTTACGAACTTATTCTTGTCTTCAACATATTAAACTTTTCTTTACTAACTCCGTATGACATAAATAAAACTTTAATTTCCTGTCTACTAAAAAAAAATGATTTATCTATAAAATCCTCAAAACGTCGAATTATAACAAATTCCTTTCAATATTAGTAAATATTATGTCAACCTTTTAATTATTATTATCATCTTTACTTTTACCTGTGTGTAGGACAACAATCTACCACATAATTAATTCGTTATTAATCATCAGTAACTTTTTACTACAAAGTGGTTTAGCTCGATAACAAGCCTTGTAATATCTTTAAAACGTGCGTAACTGTAACAAAAACTTGGACAATCTTACCTTTGTAATCTCTTATTACCTTGTGTGCATACATCCATATATACTTAAAAAAAACTCACTTATTAACTTCACGTAGTCCCGTAGATACCATAAAAAAAATAATTATTGCTCAACGGAATATACCTCGCTGACCTACTTCATCTTACCAAAAACTTCCTCCAACCTACTTCATTTGGCATCTTACCAAAACTTCCTCCTTAAAAAACTTCATTTGGCATCTTACCAAAACTTCCTCCTTAAAAAACTTCATTTGGCATCTTACCAAAACTTCCTCCTTAAAAAACTTCATTTGGCATCTTACCAAAACTCTAAAACCACCTTGCTCAACGGCATTACCTTCGTTGGCCTACTTCTTCAAACTCACGTCCATTTACGTGAAAATACACACATACACACACATATCTGTCACCAAGTACCAGATGCCCTAATCATGTTACTACTTCCTCATTTCAACCCGATGTTGGTTAATTCATACAACGCATTACCATTAACAATTCTAAACCACTTATAAATTTCTCAAAATATATCCACTGATAACCTCGCTGTCCTCAAAATGAAACTTCTTTATAAAATCAATTCTTAATTCTTCAACTCACTAGTTTTATTACCACTGTATCATCTGATCTTCACTCACTTTTGAATTAAATCTTTATTACCATTATATTCTTAATTATGGTTGCCATAATAATTATTACTTTCTTTCGATTACTTACCTATGTAATAACCTTCCTACTTTTAAAATTTAATTCTTACTTCATCCAACTTACCTGCAGTTTAAGGACCTACATTCAACTTACCTGCATTGCTCAATAGCACGACAACCTCTGTCTTCAAAATTAAATGATTTTAGTCAATCTAAATCAATAAGCGTAGGCACTACGCGCCCCTTACCATCCTAACTTCACGACTGAATTAAAATTACACACAGCAGGTTTCTTATCTACCTCTTTTAAGTCATATTAAACTTCATTACTTAATATTTAAGTCATACGGAAGAGTAACTATCGGTAATATAAATTTACATAAATACGTTCACTGGCATTTCACCGTTCTTACCACATTCATCTTCAATTCTATCTTTAACTAGAATTCCACATAATTCCTTCCGTGTTACATTAGTTTCTACTTCCTCTGTACTACATTCATCCATAGTAACACAGTACTTCGGCTTTCCCCCTCTCACATCCCCAAGTCTGGCTAATTCAGTACGCCACTGCACGTCATATGCTTTCTTTCTCTCTCTCATCCTGATTTCTTTCTCCTCTAGCAACTTAATTCTCTTTTCTTTCATTTTACTTCTAAAATATCTACCTTTAGGTTTCATTTTCATTTCTCCGTTACTATCACTTAATGCTCTCTTTAGCCGTGGACTACTGCTTCTGCTCTTATCTATCTCTCTCCTCCTCTTAACCTGTTTACTAATTATGTTCTTCTGACTATGACTTAACGCACGCTTCTCTGCCACTAATAATTTCATATTAACTTCCTCTATCACAGGACTAAATTCTTCCCTAGTTTGCCTATCTAATTTATCTATGATTGTCTGCATCTTAATCTCTTGGGTGCTTAGTACTTTCTTTATCTTACCTACTTCTATCCCTATCTTTTCTCTCATCTTCTTCACTTCTTTTTCGCTACATTCTATAGTCTCTTCTACAGCTATCCTGCGTTCATCTAAAATCTCCTTCAACTCTACTATGCTTTCTCCTACTATCTCCTCTGACGCTAATCTATTTTCACCTAAAATCTCGTCTGACTCTAATCTGATTTCACCTAAAATCTCCGCTATTTGCCGTTCCTCACCTAAGATCTCCTCCGATTCCAATCTGCTTTCACCTACAATCTCCAATGACTCTAATCTACTTTCAATTACAGTCTCCACTAATTCCAATTTGCTTTCACCTAAAATCTCGTCTGACTCTAATCTGATTTCACCTAAAATCTCCGCTAATTCCAATTTGCTTTCACCTAAAATCTCGTCTGACTCCATTCTACTTTCAATTATAGTCTCCTTACAGGCTGTCTTTACTGATTCTACTGCAGTTTCCCCTAAAGTCTCTACCACCTGCCTAGTTTCCACTTCTACCAATTTGCTAAAACTTTCACCTTGAGTTGCTATTTTCTCTTCAATCACAGTTACTATTCTTTCCTGAATCCTACTTTCTGCTGCTTCTAATTTCTTATCTACTGTCTTAATAATATCTTTAGCCTTCATCTCTACCTCCTCCTTAATTTCACCTCTGATTTCCTGTTTCACCCCCTGAATACTCTCCTGTAGCATATCATACTTCATACTTAATTCTTCATTGACTTTAACCACACTGTCTAGTTTTACATTATTCTCTTCCAGCTTCTGATTTATTTTACTCATATCTTGATTTAGCCTACCCATCTCTTCTCTCATCTCCTTACTATTTTTATTCATATCTTTATCTAATTTCTCAAATTTATCATTGAATTCCTTCCTACTTTCTAAATTATCTTTCTTATTCTCTTCCATATTTTGATTTAGCCTACCAATATTTTCTTTCATCTCCCTACTATTTTTATTCATCTCCTGACTATTTTTATTCATCTCCCTCAAGATATCAGCTAATGAAATTTCATGGACCTCTAAGGACTTCTGTTTCTCCTGACTACCACTAGTCTCAGGATGTACCTCTGTATTCGTCTCGAGATTTTCCTCTGAATTCATGTCAGGGTTAACCTCAGGATTATTTTCAGGATTACTCTCAGGATTATTCTCAAGATTTACCTCCGACATCTTGGTATTATTCTCTACGCTCTCAACATCGCTACCGCTATCAACCTCCTTATAATTAACTTTCTTGACTGCATCCCTACTTCTCAACTGCCTCTGTTCCTCCTCCGACATCTCGAAGTACACCGTATAACAATTGCCCGTCCAAAATTTCACTTCACTTCACTGTCCCCCAAAAGCACTGACAATTTGCACTGAAATTATACACTCCTCTGACTAAATACCGAATGGTTTTCGTGTCCTACTTTGTGGCGCCAAATGTAACATTTTTAAAAAGTCCTTCATCGTGGTTGATGACTATTGTGGTTCAATAAAACAAACATGATATGAATAAATAATATACACTGTGGTGTGACCTTACCTGTGATAGTGTAATATAATAAGTTGTTGAGCGCCAGATTCCTATTTAAGATAGTGAATCGAAATTTATTGATTTAACCTCGGCTATCAGCAGTAGAGTCGAGAACCACTTACCCGGGCCGTAGTGAGACAAAGTCATCTAACCAATCCAGTATTTAATCAAGGAGTATGATTGCCTTAAAGTACCAACTACAATGAAAGAAATAGGCATTACGTTAAAGGAAATGAATTTATTTACTCAAGAACAAAATACTAATAAAACAGAATAGTGATAGTCACACAATTGAATTTAAAATTACTCAATGCGGCAATTAATTATTTAAAAGAAAATGAATATTAAAATGAATTGAAAGTTAAATGAAGTTAAATTATAATAGAGACGATAGTTTTATTGAATTGTTGGCTCACCCAGTCGAAGATTCGTCATATTTAAGAAATGATCGATGATCTCGATGTTACGTCGCTTATGTTTAAAAAAATGATGTGATATCTCATTTACTATGAAATATCCTCATTAAGTACGTTGCCATCTGTAGAAAGACTCTTGATCAGGGATATAACCCATTATGTATTGATATAGATGTCGGCAAGACATCGTTCAGTGTCGACTCTCGGTGCTCAGTCCATTAGGACCCAGAAAGCAAGGTTACAACTTCCTTCCTTCATTGATAGCTATAGATCAATGCGTCTTTTGTCGGAGTCGCAGGTACTAATGACTTCCTTGTCACGTGGTCTTCGACGGTCTCCCCCTCCAGTAAGCTTCCCTTTCTTCAGTGTTCATTCTCTCACGAGGGTTAATTGCACCACAATTTGTAATCTTAGACGCGTACGTACCGTAGAAAATGGCGTGTTGGTTACACCATAGTGGGTGTCTTAGCATCTCAGGAAAATGACGCAGTTTGCCGTGGTGAAATTCTTACTACGTCGTTCAGTTTGTGACGCACAGGGTTAGTCCATATCGCCAGTCTTGTTGCAATATATAATACTTCGTCTCTTTACAAGTAATTGTTAATAAAAATCTAATTGAATATAATAATCAAAACCGCTTACAATTATCTGATATAAAAATCATCTCATGGATGTACTAGTTAATAATAATAATAATAACAATATGATAATAAATGAATAACCCTTTAAATATAACAGCTATGGGATCGAATCGTTACAGTATTACACCGCAGAATTAATATCCGATAGCCATAGGCGTCGCAGTATTAACAACTTGCGTGCCTCCATAAGGAGTTGTAAAGAAGAAATAATAAAGTATCGCCGTGTTGAAAAATTAGGAAAATCCTAGTTACAGGATTTAGGTCCGACAGTACACAAGTTTACAGTGAAAAGTTCGTAAAATATAGTCAGAACAGGCTGCGAACGTTGGACTTAAGGCGATAGGTCTTTAAATAGACGACCGAAAATATCATAACGTACGGAAGTACCGTAATAGAAAGATAAACAGTTATCTAATTTTAAAAAAAAACCAAACAGGGAAAAACAGAGTAAGGTTCGCAACGTATTTCAAAAAGGTAGGAGTGCGAGAACCGAAGAAATAAAGAAGAACGGAGACTATAGACATTATCTCCAGAAAGCAAACGAACTATTCTAAAGTGCTAGACTCGAGAAGTACTAGCTGCTATAAAATAAATCCATCGATCATCGATAGGTTATCGAGGGGACCTCGATCCGAATAGACTTTCACTAGGATCGATAAACTAGATCTAAAAAAGGAAGCCGTTCAAGCTAGAGAAATAGCCGGTCGTCCAGAATAGGATTCGAAGAATTAGGATTCCAGGGAAAAGTAGATGTTTCGAGACTTTCGTATTCTGCAGGATAGGAAGCCGACATTGAATAAATTTCACCCTTGGAAACGGGAGATTAAGAGGTCACGTGTGATAGGCTAGGAAAATGCGGCCTAGTGATCAAAAGTTGTGAAGTGTAAATCTATCAAGATTGTGTGTTAATATAATATTTTTTAGTGTTTATTGTGTGTTCTAAATGGATACACCAGTGTATTAAAAATTTTGTCAATGTTAAGTGTATTGAATATGTGTCAAGAAGTGTTTGTACATGAGATGAATTTCTACAATATGGAGTAAGTTCAAAAGTGGGCCAAAATGAAACACCGCACAAGGATAAAGGTCATGAGACGACCTTAAAAACATGTGAGTAATGAATTTCATTATATTTTGGTGGCAGGAAATGGTTGTGTACAAATCCACCGGAGTTTTTGAGTAAAAGGGATGTGTTTAAATAAATAAATACTGAATAAACAAAAACGCGGTCTGAACAATAATAGAAATTTGAGAAACTATAAATAATTATGTAAAGAATAAATCCAGTAGAGGAAATATATGAATAAAATGTCAGTGTATTTGACGAATGTCATAAGAGCAAGCGAAATATTAATAATTACCATGAAAGATATTTAAATAAAAGTAAATTTGAGTTATACGAAAGAAATAGCTTTTGAGCTTTTTGTAAAGAATGAAGATATGAAATAATAATAATAATAATAACCAAGTAAGGAAATATTAAATAAAGATCAAATTAATTGATGTGAACATAAGAGCGTTAGAGCCTTAATAAAAAGTATAGACATCATATTCAAATGCATGTTCTTAAAAGAGAGAAAGTTATTGTCAAAGGAAAAGAATAATATAAAAATTGAGATGTGTATCAATTGTTAATATGATATTATCAGTTCTTTGGATGACGCTAGGCTTAAAATAAAGTATAGCGCAAATAGAGCGCAATTAAAATAAAATGTCACGCTAGGAACGCGTAAAAGTTAATATACTTGGTAAATTACTTATGAGAGGTAGTTGATTGTAGCGAATTGAGAATTGATATAAGTCCTCTATTTGTGACGTAGTTTCACGAGGCCAGAGTGTATTTTGTATTGAAAGGGAGCAAATGTATGGTATTGAGCGTAGGTCTTAAGCTATAGGCTGACCCTAAATCGCATTTTGTATAGTCCTCTTTATGGGAATGGTTCCCGAGGCATGTGAAGAGATTCGAACTCAGAATCCTCTTATAGTGAAAGCCCCTTAATTATTCATCGTAGAATGTGTATATCTCTTCCCCAATCAATGAGGACCTTTCATAATTAATAAATGCCAAGATTACGAATGTGGTTTATGAGCCAAAGAATATTGTTGAATTTAAACGATGAGTAGAATGCCAGGTCTTCCCAAAGAATTGAGAATGAACGAAAAGCTGTTTGTAAAAGCATTAAAGAGAGCTCTAGCTTAGGCTAGACGGGAGGGTTCCCGCATAGTCATAAATAACTCTCAAGTAGCACGGTCAGACCCTTGGTGTAGGAGGGTGTCTGGAGGCCGTCTTGTAAGGAGTAATGAATACACCAGGAGTGTTTAAAGTTGTTAACGACCCGGGCGTTGAACCGAGGTCCATGTAGATTGATATTTCCGCTTGCCTGTTCAGATCGTAGTTTCTTATGTGATAATGGTCTTATAAGATAAAAGAAATAAATAACAATCCCTATTGTAATGTGGTATTGAAGTAGGATTCCACGAGTAATTGAAGGCAACTAGGTTCCGGGAGTGACCATAGTTTTTTTGACTGTGTCAAGTATCTTCATACTCTGGAGTACACAAGTAATTTCCTGATTACCTTAATGTTTTGTAAAACTAGAGAGAGATGATAAAAGCTGAAACCCGGTGAAATGCCCAAATATTGAGTTAGATAATTAACAGGTAATTTTAAATGTAATTATACATTTGTTTGATGATTAAGAAAATATAAAAATGTAGTATTGGAGGTGTACAAAGAATGACACCATTATTATAGAAAGCATTGAGCCAAAAGAGCTCGGAGTTATATGAAAATTACAATTGATGCTTTATGGAAGTAAAAATAATTAGGAATTGTTGGTTTATATGGAAACCATATGTTTTAATACAATATTTGTTTTATTCTTATGTTATTCCTTGTTCATTTGGAACAAGTAGATGATTATGGGTCAGTAATTTAATTGTTTAACCGTTTTCCAACGTGGGGCTTGTATGATTTTATCATACACCTGACAACATTAGTTCATGGCGCCCAGTACGCAGGGCTGAGTTTTCCTAGGGAAAACCCGAGTTTTCTCGAAAAATCAAAATTTTCATTTAAAAAAAAATGGTTTTTCGAAATTTTGAATTTTAAATACTTCCATAAAGGTTTATGAAATTGAATAAAAGTATCAAAAGGGTACGTTGTAGTAAACACCCGTACCAAAGTAAATTTTTAAAGAAATTGGGACACAATGATTCAGAGTATCATCTCTCAAGCATGTACTAGTGTGGTGGCATGAGTGGCCCACTGTATTCAAATAAGATGTTGTTAAGTGAAGAGAGGCGGAGGCTCTCAGAGAATGTAAGGGCCGAGGGTCCAGATAAAGGTAAAATTACAGGTGATAAAGAGTACCCAAATAATGAAAATATAAATGTTTCTGTAGAAAGCATGCGTGCACCTGGAGACATAGTTACACAAAGAGAAGGTAACATGTCTGCAGAAAATAGGGTAACAAGTGAGCATTTAGAGCTCCAAATGGAAAAGGAAAATTGTAAACCGATTCCAAGGGAAAATGTAATTAATACAGATAATGATAATAGTAAAGGTAATTCCAAGTCTCACGTAGAAATGCAGGTTCAAGTAGGCTCGGAAAGCAAAAGCGAAAAGAATGATAGTCTTAATATTCCACCTCAGGAGAATATAGAATTGGCTTCGTTAAGGGATATAGAGTGGTACGGAGAAATGTTTGAAAAGGTACGTCAGAAATATGACGAATTGATAGAGAAATTTGGGAAGATGCATTTAGGACTAGGGCCTAAAGAATTCAAAGAAATTGATGAGCAATTACAGAATATTCTACGGAAAATGGATAGTGTAGTTAAAATCCTTAGTGAGTTAAAGGGAAAATTGGGCAAGGTATCTAAACAAGAAGTAGATGAATTATATATTCACGTTGCAGTAGATATGAACAAAATAAGACGGAAATTCGTAGAAAGATTGGATCAGGATGGATTGATTGAATTAAGTTCCTGGACAGAGCAGAAAAAGGTTATAGAAGAAATACAGGAAATACATGGAAAAATGACGGAAATATATAATAAATGGAAGAATATTCAGTCATCATTTAAATATGAAGAAGTAGATAAAAGGAAGGGCGTCCAAGAACAAATGGATCAAGTGATAGATAAGTACGGGAAAATGGTGGATTATATACAAGAAATTTTGGATGACAAAGATATAATAAGTGTTCAGGAGTTAGCTGAAGTAAGACAGGTCAAAATTCCAGAATACAAAGAAATATTAGAGGCTGCTCAGAAGAGATATGAGGAATACATGTTGGAGCAGAACCGTCAGGCAAATGAAATAGTTGCCCAAGAGGAAAAACAAGCCGACATAAAAGAAGAAAAAGAAGTCACGGTGCCAGAGGAGCCCAAAATTAATATTAAGGAAGTCGAACAAGAAATAGAAATTATAATGACTCCAGTGGAAACTGAAGAAAACTTTGAGATCCTTCCTGAAGAACAAATGGAAATTCAAGAGGAAATAGTAAGTCCAGACCAGGAGAACAGCCAAGATGAAAACGAGCTGCGAAGAGAAGAGACTCAGTTTGATGAAAAGGTTGAGCTGGAAGATCAAGATATAATCTCGGAACAGGAGATAACAAAAGAATTGATAGTTGAAGAAACGGAAATAATAATTCCTGAAGAAACAGAGAAATTAGATGAAACAATAATAGAAAATATCAACGAAGCACCGATGGAAACAGGGGTTCAAGATTTCACAGAAAGTGAAAAAGAAAACCCAAAAGAAATGCAGGACAAGGAAAATAAAAGGGCATTAAAAGAAGAAGAGGAAAAATTGAAAGCCCAGATCCTTGAATTAATGATCAAATGTCAAGATTGCCAAAGAAAGACGAGAGAAATGGAGAAAGATGCCAACAAGAGCCAAGAAAACCTAAAAGAAAAAGAGGAGATTGCTGGAGATAGTGAAAAGAAGGAAGGAGATGCCTTTGAAGAAAATCAGGAAAGAGGAAAACCGCCATTGGTAGTCGGTGTACCAGGAAATGGATACCCCCATGGAAACAATGAAAGGAGGAGGAATAACATACGATGCCTTGGAGGAAGAGGATGCCCAGGCATATTTCAGCTGGAAGCTCCGTAAAAAGAAAGGGAGTGATAAAAGGAAGAGACAGAAGGGAGATCTGAAAGATCTAAAGAATTGGAAGAGTCGAAAAAAGAAATACTCTTTGAAAATGCCATCTCGACGCGAGGTGAAGGAAAAGGATTATTCCATCATAAGCCGACGGGTTAAGCCATTTGCAACCGTCGAAGAATAAGAGGAATAAAATAGTATTTGTTGAAATACCATCTCAAAGAGAGATGAGGAAGGGGGAAGAAAACCAGAAAGAGTCAGGTGAGGTTAGACCGAGCTCTTAAAAATCAAATGAAATGTTACAGACTTGAAGTCTGAGAACAGTAATGAAGAAAGTTACGGGTAAAGCCAGTTGCACCCGCAAGGTAATTTAAAGAAGGTCATTAAGTTGAAAATACATAATGAATAGAGAACAGACCGACAAGAAGTCCGTCTTATGAAAAGAAGAAAAGAAACCAACTGTTTGACTCAAGTTTGGAGAGAGCTCGCCAGACGAGGGTAGAAGTTGTAAACACCGAACGTGACAAGAAATTTATGACCCTGAGTGGAGACGTCTACTAGGGGGAATGAATGAATGGGACCTTTAAGAAGACCCAATACAAATATAAACCAGAGAGGAAGGAACTTTAAAGAAATAAAGAAACAGAAGGTACGAACAACGTTATGATGGCTTCGACGAATAAAGAAAGATAAGATTAATTGAAATAAATTTCCTCAAAATTTTTCGAAAATTTATTTACCTAAGGAGGGGAGAGATGAACCCATGTGCCATAGGGTCCATGGAGGTCGAATCCATGTATTTGGGGAAGAAATGAAAGAAACGTACAGTTTCTAATGTAGCATAGAGAAAGATCAAGCCAGGATTCTAGCCTAACATTGTGCAAGCAGCGCGAGCCAGGTGTTCGAGAGATGAGATCACCCCTCTTGACATTCAGAAGGAGCTGGTCATGAGTATTAATAACCGAGTGGAAAATTTCGACTGTTAGACAAGGAAGCCTGACTCGGAAATCGAGCTGAGCTGGCTTGAAAACGACAACACCGCCTATACGCCTGAAGAGGAATAATTAAATTTAACCCGTTTACGAGTATAAAAATAAGTAAACAATTACAGTACGGTGAATCATTTCGAATGAGAGATTTTTGTGTAAAGAAAAACCCTTTAATAATTGCACAGGAGAAAACTGCAAACGCAAGTAGACGTCATAGGGGATTTACCAAGGCCTGTGGAGAGGGGAGAATGCAAATGAACAGCAACACCCACCCAGTTGAGGACGAGAAATTAATTAATATCTCCGAATTGCACGATCGATTCTTATGCACAATGAGATTATTTAACATTGAGAAGACGAGCTTTTTGAAGGTATAATTTTTATAATGGTGCAACCATTATTTTAAAAGTTGGGCACGGAAAGGGCTAGAGTCTTATCTTTTTGTAGCGAAAGAGTATAAAGCTCCTGGCATCACCAAGCCAAACATGCAGTTCCGAACAGCCCGAGGGGGGCGTAAGGCTACATCACATGCAGTATTAGTCCGTCCAGGGGGGCGTGACGCTGGAGCATCAACAGTATATGCAGTTTCAAACAGTCCAGGGGACGTGACGCTGGAGCATCAGTACAAGCAGTTCCAAACAGCCCGAGGGGGGCGTTGCTACGCTTCAGTATTCAGACAGCCGTGTGGGGCGTGACTCTGCGTCACATCGAAGACAGTTTACCAGTACTCCTTGAGGGGAGAAACGCTGTATTACACCGCAGAATTAATATCCGATAGCCATAGGCGTCGCAGTATTAACAACTTGCGTGCCTCCATAAGGAGTTGTAAAGAAGAAATATTAAAGTATCGCCGTGTTGAAAAATTAGGAAAATCCTAGTTACAGGATTTAGGTCCGACAGTACACAAGTTTACAGTGAAAAGTTCGTAAAATATAGTCAGAACAGGCTGCGAACGTTGGACTTAAGGCGATAGGTCTTTAAATAGACGACCGAAAATATCATAACGTACGGAAGTACCGTAATAGAAAGATAAACAGTTATCTAATTTTAAAAAAACCAAACAGGGAAAAACAGAGTAAGGTTCGCAACGTATTTCAAAAAGGTAGGAGTGCGAGAACCGAAGAAATAAAGAAGAACGGAGACTATAGACATTATCTCCAGAAAGCAAACGAACTATTCTAAAGTACTAGACTCGAGAAGTACTAGCTGCTATAAAATAAATCCATCGATCATCGATAGGTTATCGAGGGGACCTCGATCCGAATAGACTTTCACTAGGATCGATAAATTAGATCTAAAAAAGGAAGCCGTTCAAGCTAGAGAAATAGCCGGTCGTCCAGAATAGGATTCGAAGAATTAGGATTCCAGGGAAAAGTAGATGTTTCGAGACTTTCGTATTCTGCAGGATAGGAAGCCGACATTGAATAAATTTCACCCTTGGAAACGGGAGATTAAGAGGTCACGTGTGATAGGCTAGGAAAATGCGGCCTAGTGATCAAAAGTTGTGAAGTGTAAATCTATCAAGATTGTGTGTTAATATAATATTTTTTAGTGTTTATTGTGTGTTCTAAATGGATACACCAGTGTATTAAAAATTTTGTCAATGTTAAGTGTATTGAATATGTGTCAAGAAGTGTTTGTACATGAGATGAATTTCTACAATATGGAGTAAGTTCAAAAGTGGGCCAAAATGAAACACCGCACAAGGATAAAGGTCATGAGACGACCTTAAAAACATGTGAGTAATGAATTTCATTATATTTTGGTGGCAGGAAATGGTTGTGTACAAATCCACCGGAGTTTTTGAGTAAAAGGGATGTGTTTAAATAAATAAATACTGAATAAACAAAAACGCGGTCTGAACAATAATAGAAATTTGAGAAACTATAAATAATTATGTAAAGAATAAATCCAGTAGAGGAAATATATGAATAAAATGTCAGTGTATTTGACGAATGTCATAAGAGCAAGCGAAATATTAATAATTACCATGAAAGATATTTAAATAAAAGTAAATTTGAGTTATATGAAAGAAATAGCTTTTGAGCTTTTTGTAAAGAATGAAGATATGAAATAATAATAATAATAACCAAGTAAGGAAATATTAAATAAAGATCAAATTAATTGATGTGAACATAAGAGCGTTAGAGCCTTAATAAAAAGTATAGACATCATATTCAAATGCATGTTCTTAAAAGAGAGAAAGTTATTGTCAAAGGAAAAGAATAATATAAAAATTGAGATGTGTATCAATTGTTAATATGATATTATCAGTTCTTTGGATGACGCTAGGCTTAAAATAAAGTATAGCGCAAATAGAGAGCAATTAAAATAAAATGTCACGCTAGGAACGCGTAAAAGTTAATATACTTGGTAAATTACTTATGAGAGGTAGTTGATTGTAGCGAATTGAGAATTGGTATAAGTCCTCTATTTGTGACGTAGTTTCACGAGGCCATAGTGTATTTTGTATTGAAAGGGAGCAAATGTATGGTATTGAGCGTAGGTCTTAAGCTATAGGCTGACCCTAAATCGCATTTTGTATAGTCCTCTTTATGGGAATGGTTCCCGAGGCATGTGAAGAGATTCGAACTCAGAATCCTCTTATAGTGAAAGCCCCTTAATTATTCGTCGTAGAATGTGTATATCTCTTCCCCAATCAATGAGGACCTTTCATAATTAATAAATGCCAAGATTACGAATGTGGTTTATGAGCCAAAGAATATTGTTGAATTTAAACGATGAGTAGAATGCCAGGTCTTCCCAAAGAATTGAGAATGAACGAAAAGCTGTTTGTAAAAGCATTAAAGAGAGCTCTAGCTTAGGCTAGACGGGAGGGTTCCCGCATAGTCATAAATAACTCTCAAGTAGCACGGTCAGACCCTTGGTGTAGGAGGGTGTCTGGAGGCCGTCTTGTAAGGAGTAATGAATACACCAGGAGTGTTTAAAGTTGTTAACGACCCGGGCGTTGAACCGAGGTCCATGTAGATTGATATTTCCGCTTGCCTGTTCAGATCGTAGTTTCTTATGTGATAATGGTCTTATAAGATAAAAGAAATAAATAACAATCCCTATTGTAATGTGGTATGGAAGTAGGATTCCACGAGTAATTGAAGGCAACTAGGTTCCGGGAGTGACCATAGTTTTTTGACTGTGTCAAGTATCTTCATACTCTGGAGTACACAAGTAATTTCCTGATTACCTTAATGTTTTGTAAAACTAGAGAGAGATGATAAAAGCTGAAACCCGGTGAAATGCCCAAATATTGAGTTAGATAATTAACAGGTAATTTTAAATGTAATTATACATTTGTTTGATGATTAAGAAAATATAAAAAAGTAGTATTGGAGGTGTACAAAGAATGACACCATTATTATAGAAAGCATTGAGCCAAAAGAGCTCGGAGTTATATGAAAATTACAATTGATGCTTTATGGAAGTAAAAATAATTAGGAATTGTTGGTGTATATGGAAACCATATGTTTTAATACAATATTTGTTTTATTCTTATGTTATTCCTTGTTCATTTGGAACAAGTAGATGATTATGGGTCAGTAATTTAATTGTTTAATTGTTTGTAGCGCCATAATTTTGATAAATTAAATGTGTTAAAATAGGAGTTGATTTTGTTGTTATTTTTGCAAGTGTATCCTCTAATTAATCCAAAATATGTGAGTCACAGAGTGGGTGAACTTACCGCTGCCCCGAAAATCCCGAATTGAGCTACGCTGGTATACTGTGATTGGCATATTTCTTGCTAAAAGGGCACAATATCATAAAGCATACTAATACTTCACGTATTTTTGGTTTCTTTTAGGAAAACCGAGCAAGAGCTGCATCTCAAGGCTATGATACTGAATGAATGTTGATAATGTACTGTAGCTCTCTGTCAGTTTGTATGATTAAATGTCTGGTGTATTATCGCTGATCACGTTTTGGCACTTAAAACGTTTACTGTATGTTAGTGATACTCTACCTTTCCCAAAAATTCATGTCATATTTCATAGTTTTTAGGTCATATTTTATAGTTTTTAGGTCATATTTAGCTAGTTTTTAGGGCATATTTGCTTGCATATTTTGTACTTCTTTACTGTAGGTCTTAAACTTCCGAACCCTATTAATTATTCAGTCGCACAGCACTATTACGAACACATTACACAATATAGTACAATCGAATACCACTCCAAAGATGTTCACACGCTGAAAACAGACTATCCATTCTGACCACGAGAAATCGTAACCAATAAGCCCGTAGTGTTGGTTTAAATTCAAACAATAGCGAGACTTGAGGATCTCAGGTGACGTCCTCAGAGCGCCATTAAACAGACCAAACCAGCCCCTTCCCCCTCAATGGCTCCCGTACATTTTTAAAGTTATAAACACGAGCTTTGAGGATGCAAGGCTTCCTTCCTCAGCTTTCTACTCCGGGTGGTGAAGGTCACACTTCACCCATCTACGGGTGATATGTAGAACTAGTTACAAGTACTGGCAGAGACAGTGAGGCAGAGCTTATCGAGAGGACGCGCAAGGTAGCCCCAAAGACTATTTTACAAAACAATTTAATCTTTTAAAACAGATACAGCTGAGTGCTGACTGTAGGATGATCCTCACATCTTACATGAAGGAATCTCCACTGAGCCAGAGTGTTCTTGAAAATAATGATTGCAAGGTGTATTGGGACCAATCTATTCTTACTGATAAATCGGTATCGTACAACAGGTTCGATCTAGTGGTTGTCAGAAAAAGGATAAAGCAAGCCACCTTGATAGATGTTGTGATCCCCAATAACAAGAACCTCCAAATAAAGCACAGTGAAAATATCAGCAAATATAGTGAGTTGGTCGGCCCTATCAAGAGGCAATGGCATGTAGGATGGGTAAAGACCATACACGTCATTGTCTCGAGTACAGGCGTGATCTCAAGTACCTTGCACCAAGGCCTGAAGGAACTGGCTCTGGATACTCACCTGTACATACTAATCCAGAAGGCAGCAGTTATCTCAACAAGCCGAATCGTCCGGAAGTCCATTGGTAGTGACTTCGACTTTCCATCTGAGAATTGGCTGATTCAGAACTAGGCCTATACCTTGGTTCCTTGAAGCCCGTATAGCTATGTTGTGATGTTCTAGTAATATGTCGTGTGAATAATGAAAATGAAAATCCACAGCCTGCTTCCAGTCTCCGACCGGGTCAGGAATGGAATGAATGAAGCCCCTATCTAGCGGCGAGGATATGAACTGTGCCGGCTGCCAAGGCCTGACGCACTCCTCTGGGGCAATGATTAAATGAATGACAGATGAAATGAAATGACAGTGGAGAGTGTTGCTGGAATGAAAGTTTTGACAGGGAAAAACCGGAGTACCCGGAGAAAACCTGTCTGCCTCCGTTTTGTCCAACACAGATCTCACATGGAGTGACCGGGATTCGAACCACGGACCCAGCGGTGAGAGGCCGGCGTGCTGCCTACTAAGCCACGGAGGCTCGTGTGAATAATAATAATAATAATAATAATAATAATAATAATAATAATAATGGGTTTAACGTCAATTTCAGAGCTTTGGATATGGAAACGTGAGGGTACCATGATGGTTTCCCTAGAGGAGTTCATTATTGTCTATCAAACCAGCCCCGTGGTATAGGGGTAGCACGCTTACCTGTTACCTAGGAGACCCCAGGTGTAATTCACGGCTCGACCAGAATGTTAAAATCTGACGTGAGGGCTGGAACAGGGTGTACTCAGTCTCGTGAGGCCAATTGAACAGCTGCTTTACAGTATTTGAGAAGTAGCACCCTATGGCCTAAAACCAGGGTAATGTGGCTGAGGGTGTAGTCGCGCTGGCCATACGTCCCCCATAATCTGTAGCCTATGAGCCGGGCGGCAGTCGTTCTCGGATATGCGCAGTCCCAGTCGCGCGGGTTAGTTTGTAAATGTAATAAATCGGGTATCTCTCATTTTAATTCCTTTTAGTGACTGGCTTTAGAGATGAACCATAGAGGGTGGATATATCACATAATCTCCCCTCTGCATATGCGCTTGCCTGGAACACACGACGCAGAATATTGTTCAGTTATTCCTGCCCACGTGGAAAACCTGCGAAGGAGCAAATGATTCATCCTCCCGGCTAAAAGTGATAGCACATTACTGCGTTCTATAGACTGTCTATCGTGTGGAGCAAACAAGGAAGCGTGTACATTAAAGTCGCATCTCGCATGCGAATGTTTCCAGTCGAGACGAGATAATAAAGAGTTCCACTTCCTGCGTAACACGATAAAAATACAATACATTTTTCATGTTCATTTGGGGTCATAACAAATGAAGATGTTGACATCCACGGATACATCACTTGCTACTCCACAGCATTTTCCCCAAGGTTACTTTCTTTAATGTGTAACCACTTGGATATTTGATGGATATTTTTATTAGTTCATGCTGTGCGTGTAGTAAGGTTTTATGTTTCCGCATGACGCCGCCCACGATACCCGTAGCGCTGTAGTCGCGTAAATAAATGACGAGCGGCTGGCGGTGGGGGGTTTGGCTGTTCCCGTCCCATCGACCGGGCGATCTAACCGTCTGCTCGAACATAAGTGTGTTGGGTAGCTATGGGCACACATCGAACGGCTCTCTGTGATAGTGCGTGTAGTGAAGTGTGTGTGTGAGTGAAGTGAGTGCAGACAGTGGGATTATCCAACTGGCAGTGATGCTCAAGATCCACATGCTGGAACATCTTGTTACGGATGAAGCAGGGTGAGTGACCACGTTAATTTGAAGAGAATGACATTTGAACCAATTGTCAACTATTTTTGATGACAGGTGGAGGTGTGGCGCACATGGTCCGGTACATCTCTAGGTCACTGAACTGTCACAGTGTAGTTTTGGAAAAGAAATCTGTTCAAATAATACCGTACTCTTTCAACATGTTTTTCTTCTCCCGAGGGATGACTCATTCCTCCCTCACCGGTGTTTATTTTGATTGAGATTGTTGACAACCCCTTTTAGTGAAGCCGGTCACTTGTCTGCTTTGTTGGCGCCTTTTTACTCAGCGAATTTCTCATTCATTGTTAACTTATTTCTTGTTTTAAGCCTTCCGTTGCGCTCCCAGCCGAATTGGAGGGAAAGCAATATATCGTGAAATGATGATCTTATTGAGTGTGAAACTCGTCGTAAAAATAGTCTTATTTGTTACGGTTATTACCGGCATATTTTATTCGTTTTAAGACAATGCCCACGCTCTACTTTTCTCGTATTACATTTTTTTTAAGAAGATCCATTCTTCAAACAATATCTTTAATCCACTTTCGTTACACTTTGTGGGGGCGTGGTGGCACAGCTATCAAGCTGTATGCCTATCACTAAGGCGGACCGAGTTCGATTCCCGGTCAATGCATGTGAGATTTTCGAAGTGAAATGCCATTTCCTGTGGTTCGGATTCCACGTAAAAAGGAGGTCCCGTGGCTCATGATCTAGAGATTGACGGTCACGTTAAACTACAAGCTTTCTTCCTTCGGTACGGTACACTTTGATGACAATAGGTGCACATCAAGAATTCTGAGACTCGAAATTTCGGCACTGAGAGTGACCATCCTGACTGTTGATTCCTCCCTCTCACACTCCCTGCTGGAAAACGATGGGATGATGCTTTATTTTAAGTCCTAGGACAGCTATTGCACTCTTGTCTATTAAGTCATCAGCCCGAAGGCTAGTTGGTTCCTCAGAAAGCACTGCACACAGTACAACATACACCGTAATGACATAGTTTATCAGACAAATTATACTATACTTAGGTAGTTATTGTTGTTTTAAGGGGAGAAACTACGAGGTCATCTGCCACTACACTTAGGTATACCCGGGCTGATGACTAATGATGTCACTTTTCCAGGAATGAAGTAACAGCTGCCGCGTATTTAATAGAACAAGTAGAGCTACTCTTACGGCATTAATAATCTTTTTACGATTTTGTTCAAACAACACCACCATTATTATTCTTTCCGATAAGTCCTGTTATGGACCACGCGCCAATTTCAATTCACTCTTTGTTGTTTTCTATTCCGTTCCTCCCAATATTTCTTCATTCTAGACTATGCTGCTTCTTTCTTTCCTCAGACCACTTCGCCCCAGGTTTCCTTTCCACTCTTCTTTGTTTTATAAACACTTTATTTCGAAAAATCTCTGTCCACAGTGTCTTCTTCTCTTATACGGGGGCCGATAACCGCTTAAAACAACAATTATCATCATCTCTTATACGGTGTTATTTCTTTCTAAATCTTTCTTTACCTCTTGAATCCAGCTAGTCGTTGACCTTTTCTCTCAAAGGTAATTGAATATCCTTTTTGTTAATCTGGAATCATCTAGTGTATTCTGTACATAAGTCCAACAAATTATTATTATTATTACCGTATTATTTATGTTTGGTATCGGCTGTTTGTTGTCCCATGTAGGAGTGTAGTACATTGTAGCCTTACATTTTATGTATTGAGTATGTGTAATGTTTATGTTATTGTGGTGTCTGCATTTATGTAATGAATTGAGGATAAAAGAAATAGGTTGGCAGAAGCTGTGACCCTGAGAAAGTTAGTTATTGTTATTTTAAGGAACAGAACAGCGAGGTCATCTGCCCCTATAGACGCAGATAAATTCATACAAATTTAGATTGAATTAATATTTAGTGATGGATGCCTAAATATGAAAAAGTCTAATATTAAAAAAGAAAAAAAAAACAAGCTGATTACTATACCGGTAAACCGGCCGCGGTGGCCGAGAGCGCTAACGCGCTACCTCGTGCCTCGCTGGTATCGGGAGAGCGTGGGTTCGAATCCCACCTCGGCCGTCCTGAAAATGGTTTTCGTGGTTTCCCATTTTCACCACCAGGCAAATGCCGGGACGGTTCCTTTCAATAGGTCCACGGTCGATTTCCTTCCAATATTCCTTCCCTGACCCGTCCTGAAAAGAAAAGTACATGGCCATTGGCTGCATTAATAAAATTATTATAAAATCAGAAATTTAAAAAGGAATAAGTTCTTTGAGTAAATACACACTTGATAATTTAGATTGCGACCCTGAGAAAGGCATTATCTTAGTTCTCGCCTGGAGATGAAATGCGTATATTGTTATTGTTGTGGTCCTTTTAGCCCCGTGTTCCGGGGCGTGAGCAGAATATATGTGATAACCTATATTATTTTGCTGCTATTAGTGGGCCTATGTGTATTTATAACTCAGCGGGGAGTGGTAAGAGGATATCAAGGAAGACTGTAACAGCGATCGCCTTAGAAAGCGCCTTCACGCAACGAACTATCCAGGCAGGCAATAGACAATAACAGCTAGAAAACAATCCCCGAAAATCTAGTATGTCTTTGCAGACAGTGTTGTTTTTAGATGCCACCTCATGGTGTAGCGGCTAGCGTTCTTGGCAGTCGCCCCTGAGGTCCGAGTTTGATTCCCGGCTCTGTCAAAAAATTGAATTCTGGTCTGAAGGCTGAAACGGGTACACCCAGCCCCGTGAAACAATACTGAGAAGAGGTGGGTTCAGTTCTCATCTCAGCCATCCTTAAAGAGGTTTTCCGTGGTTGACCACTTCTACTCCAGCCACATACCGGGATGGTTCCTAACGTAAGGCCACGACCACTCCCTTCCCAATCAACCCCTGAATTACCAATACCTGCACTACTACTTACACCACAATAACACAGGTCATCAGACAAATTCTACACATACACGCACCCAAGTGCGCGGGTCTAAACGACCACGAAGTCCTAGTCCGTCAAATGAAAGAATAACAACAAAAACAGTTGTTTTCAGATTCATTTTTGGGAGGCCATTCTACCTCGTGAGGATAGCTAGAAAGATGTAGGGTTGATTCCTACCTTAGCCATCCTACAAGTCTTTCAGTGTTTTTGCATTTCCACCTTAGGTCATTACCGGGAAGGTTGTTTAAGGTTACGGCTGCCTATTTCTCAACCACAAGCTATTACTGACATAAGAAAGACACTAAAATAATGCAAGTTATCAAACAAAATAAAAAACACATAATCAAATACACGGAGCTTATGACCATAATGAGAAATAGAATTACCCGTAAATTGTGGATAAACACAGGTAGATCATAAATGGAATGCCATGCGCAATTTATTCCATTAAATATTCCCCCCAGGAGCTCACAACTAGTTGAACGTGGGTTGGTGGCCATGGGAACCCAGCTTACTTGTACCGGATGCCTTTCTGTCATCTACCTTGGTCAACGCTTGTTCTCTTCCGACCCTGACGGTATTAAAGTATCCGAGGCCTAGGATGTCTTTTCATTTTCCCTCCTTAATTACCCCCTGTCTCATCTTTCCTGATACCCTCATTCTTCGAGGGGTCAGTCATTTTCTTTTCATACCTCTTGCCTTCTGCACGGGAGGTAGGGTGTTTGTAGTTCCACCACTTTTGGTGCATCCTCGATAGTGCTACACCCTCAAGAGTTCACGGCTGGTGAACTCAGGAATTGGCGACTCAGAGGGATACCCTAGATGGGTCCGTTTGTCTCTTTTTCCATCGACTTTGGGGTGGATACTCTCCTGGTTGGTTGGTTGGTTCCTTAGTTTAGGGGCTGCGACAACGCGGTCTTGTAGCCCCGTGTACTTAGTGTGTGAGTAGAATTTGTCTGATAACCGGTGTTAATTGTGATGGCTGTGTTAGTGTGTGTTATCTGTGGTTCAAGTAGAAGGACTGCAGACGATTCAGTTTTTCAAGTAGAACTTTCCTACTTTTGCTACCAAAAGCCACCGTCCACGACACCTAGCTGCGGACGTAGCCACTAAATGCCATCTCAGTCAGTACCTGGTTGCGAACGTTGGAACTAATATAGCGTTATCAAACTAACCTACAAATTTTAGCTTCCACAAGTGTAATTAGTGGAATGTTCTTTTTCATGCCATAATTCTATGACATGGGACCGCCGCCTTTACTTCTCCTCCGAAGTAAGGCATACTGAGTGATTTTTTACGCTCTTAAAAAATTCCGACGACTTCGGCCGGGTTTGAACCCGCGATCTTGGGGACACTCTTCTCCTTCCCTTTCGTATCTGCCTTTCAGTGGCGTAATTGCGGTGGGTGATCAGGGGTATCAATCCCCCCCTCAGAGTCGAATAATAAAAATATGTAATTTGTTGAAGTTTCTAATTTTTAATAAAACTAAGTAAGTTAATACTTACTAATTTTAAAGGTTTTTATTTTCACTCGTGTAAATTGTTAAGCGTTAGCTTCAGGCGCGGATTCAAGGTGGGGGGGGGGGGGAGGTCACGGGGGTCATGACCCCCCCCCCTCCCCCCAAACGAAGACCAATATTTTTTTTTGCAAACTCAAAAAACAAAAACACAATAACCAGACAAATAAAACTTAACGAATTTTAACTGAAAAACAGGTTTTTTTTTCATTTTATTCAGTACTGAAAATATCTTTATTGCAATTATTATGTTCTGTTACAACTGTACATATTTACAACTTCATACCTGTTATATAAAAACGATTATTTATATAACAAAATCAACTCGTCTATTTTGTTTAGCAAACCTTGTGATTACCGAATCGATGTCTATAGTGATGTCACGATGAATGTGCAGCAATGCACGGATAGAAATTTGGGGCTTTTTTCCGCACCAAAAAATTTTGCCGACGTCCAAACTGCAAGCTTGGTTGGCAATTTAAGCTGTGACTTTCTCCCTTTGTCGGTACGAACTCGACTTGCCGAAACTGTAACGTACCTTGATACTTTTCTCGAAGCTCGATGTAAAAGTCGCAATACACGTCGTTGCAATTTGTACGAATATTTTTGGTGCGCTAAACGCATCAAATTTCTATCCATGTAGCTTGCAAAAAAAATTGGTCTGGTTTTGTACGTTTGGTTATTTTGTGATTGCGTTGTTAGTGATACCATTTTTCTTACCAATTTCGATTCTGTGACCCCGCCAAGCCAAACTCTAGATCCGCGCCTGGTTAGCTTAACTCAACAGTTACTGAATGAGCTAAATGATCAGCTGTTCAGCTAGCCAGAGGGGTGGCAATGTGATGGGTGTGACACCATCTCATCATCCACTTTCCAAAAACACACCACTTGTCAGTTCGTATCCGAGAGTGAGTGTCATTTTGGAAAGTGATTAAGACTAGTTTTTTTTGTACTGTATTGCTGTTTTAAGTTAAACTTATTATATAGAATGACGGGGAATACAAAGGGCCAGATGATTTTGCAAAGAAAAGTAGACATTATAATTTAATATCAACAAAGTGGACATACAACGTATTAAACGCTAGTGAAATCAAACACACAAAATTATAGGCTTAGATAGGAGATGTTAAAACTTCGGAATGGTATATTTGTTTTCGTTATGTCAAAACCTCTCTTCATCCCCCCCCCCATGTGGAAAGCGTGCCAAATCGCATAGAATCCGTCATAAAATCCAAGGGCATGCATACCGAATACTAAACATGTGATTCATTTCGATGGGAAGCAACATATCCGTGACAAAATGTGATTTTATGGGTATTTTGAATCTAAATTACATTTTGTAAGTATTTTCAATCTAGATTGCATTTTGTAAGTATTGTCAATCCAAATGAGTTGTTTGAATCTACTGTACATTTTGTAAGCATTTTCAATTTCAATTGCATTTTGTAAGTATTTTGAATTTCAATTGCGCTTTGTGAGTATTTTGAATCTGAACCGGCCTTTTTCAATCTAAATTGCGTTGTGTATTTTCAATTTCAATTGCATTTTGTAAGTATTTTGAACCTCAATTGCATTTTGTACGTATTTTCGATATCATTTGAATTTTGTAAGTATTTTGAATTTCAATTGCATTTTGTAATTATTTCGACTCTGCATTGTATTTTGTACGTATTTTGAACCTAGCCTACATTTTGTGCGTATTTTTCAATCTATTCCTTTTGTGAGTATTTTCGTTCTAAATTCCCTTTTGTAAGTATTACCACTCTCCATTTTGTGAGTAGTTTCAATCCGAGTTCCTTTTCGTTCTGGTTTCCATTACATTGTCATTTTCGCTATCACCCAGACCATTAGGGGCCGATAATTTAGATGTTAACCCCTCAAAACAACAATTATCATCATATCATCAAAATCCCTTTCGCCTACTTTTGGAGGATTTTCAGTGATTTAGATTTTGAACCCACTGCATCTCTCGAGGAATGTAGTTTTGTCCGTGAGCGATGGTGGAGTATTGTCCGAACTACATTGCCATTGATAAGACCTAACCCTTGATCCCTGGAATGATCGCTACATGGCTGAGCTATTGTCGAAGGTTATCGCAACTTGTATGACGAAAATACCGACGGCTCCTTCATTGAGAATGTGCCAAGGTCTTCAGATAAATTATTTGGCTAATTTGATCTTAAGGCCCATATTTTAAAGTTATCAATAATACAGCAGCATACGCGTTTTGGCTCAACTACACTCAGTTGTCATCTGAAGTCATTTATTATGCAGTAGCTTTTTCTGGCTGCTTCGTGATTGTGAGATTCGGAATCTGTCTGTACGTTACTTTGGTTTGAACAAAAATAATGTTTCTCTGTATTCACCATGTTTAGAAGTGCCACCGCGTGGTGTAGTGCCTATTATTCTTGACTCTCACACTGAGGTCTGGATTAGATTCTAGCCTATACCATCCTAGGAGTGTTTTTCCGTGGTTTCCCACTTATACTCCAGACAATAATTGCTGGTATGGTTTGTCACGTGAGGCCACGGCCGCCTCCTCCCCAATCCTCACTCGAATTACGAGTACACACGCTAAACAATCACAATGAAAGGTTACCTGACAAATTTCCATACACACCCAAGTACACTGGGCTAAATGTCCACGATGTTCAAGCCTCTATATTGAAACAACCACCACCGCAATGGTCGGAAGATCCCACATACACACAGGCATGGTAGCGCAGTGGTCAAGGTGTTTGCCTCTTACCAAGGTGGACCGGGTTCGAGTCCCAGTCAATGCTTGTGAGGTTTTTGATGTGGCTAGGGTTCCACGTAAATAGGAGGTCCCGTGGCTCATGATCGCAATATTAAGTCACCTAAACCAACAAGCTTCCTTCCACGCACGCATAAGCTACACGTACAAAATCAAAGTACACTGCATCAAATAAGAACGTTACAAACCACCAAATTTAAACAAGAAGATCTTAAAATATAACCAAATGGAATGTTTTTGTTTAGTTGTTAATTTATTCTTTTAGTTCCCTAGAATATCTTGGTCATCAGCCCCGTGTAGTTGGGTGTGTGTTAAACTTGTCTGATGACTGTAATAGTGCGTGTAACTGTACCGTACTCAGGAGAGGGATGGGGTAGGTGCCTCGGGACTTGAAATACAGTAAGGTACTGTCCCGACATTTGCCTGGAAGAGTGTGGTAAATCTCAAGGAAAAACCACACTCTGGATAGCCAGATTTGAACCTCCGATCTCCAAACTCGCTGTAGTTGCCCTCGAGGCCGTGGTGCACGATTTAACGAGCATGACTATGCCGCGGGGTAAATAGAATTTTGTGTAGATAGTTATAATAGTTTAATGTATGAGAAAAAGCTCACAAGGAATTAGACTTTCTGCTTTTAGGTAGATTTTATGAGAAAGTTATCTACTGCAATGAGTACCATGTCATGACTCCCGGAAAATTTCGTTTCATTTCCCCCAGACCCCAAAACTGCCGTCATTTCTAAAGTTTACATGTATGAGTAGGTTATGTATTCATTTTAATTACAGTGCCATATCCCATCCAGGGACGTAGACGACCTGAATTAGAGCTCTTATTCAAGGGATCACTAACCAGGCATACCGAGCCGGGATTTGCGTGTGGTAGGGTGGCCAGTTCCTGACCACTCCTCCTCCCATAACATCCAGCAGGTCCCCATTTTACATCACGAGGCTGGGAGACCCGTACCAAACCATACCAAGACTTTTAAATTCTTGACAGAGCGGGAGATCGAAGCCGGTACCTCGGGGGTGACAGCCAACAATGCTAGCCACTGCTCCGCGAAATTTGTATATTAGTTTCGTACTCATGGTTAGACCTTGTACTGCACGTATGCAATGAAGCGTAAGAATTTCATTATCTTACATTGCCGCAACATGTAGGGAATCGATGTAGGCTAATGGAATCTAATTTCTCCTCTCCTTGCACGCAGTGATGTATTGAAGGTCAGGCAACCGAAGGTTTTTTTCTCATTTGTGATCAAAGCACGTTGTTAGTACATTAAGATGAGTTCATATTGCTTCTTGTATGAGGATGTCGTAAACGGACATTGCATTTCCATTTAGAAGTAATTTCATAAAGTTGATCATGTCTTGATATGAACTAGTTAACCGTGAAACAAAACCTCGGTTAAAGCTTCCGGGTGAATATCCATTATTATGGAAGATGTCCATAAGGACGAGATAGAATGGTACAGGACCGGATTTAGATTTTATACGCTCCGAGGACCGTGGGTTTTCGCCGCCCCCTCTTCTTACCATCGTGAAGGAAGGAGAATTTAGACCTCAGAAAGGTATTTGTGAAGGTAATTTTTATGTTATTAGGAAGGCATACTTAGGTTTTTTTTGACGCTCTTAAAAAATCCGACCACTTCGGCTGGATTTATTGGTTAGATGACGAATGCTTGTTTATTCCCACAAAGACTATTTGCCAAGTCCTAGGTTGGGAGGTGGACCATTCAGAAACATTTCGTTCTCGGTGGAAGTAGCATCCTGGAGATTTCTCTCCGTGCAGAGCAGCAGGCTCTACTTGGTGACCCGAGTGCGGAGCCAAGCAGCCGTGCGTGTGCTCTATTTTCTTCTTCAGTATTTTCGTATTATATTCGTGTGGTCGACAAAACCGTTGGGCTTGACTCAACTGCAGCATGTGAAAATATGTTTTGCTATTAAAATGCATTTCAAGACACCAATATTGATTTTGAATTACCATTAAGAAGTCATTGACCGCTTTCCTAATTTCACCACTCACGTTATTAGGAATGTTACTGTCCCCTTCCTGGTGTAGCTGCTGGCATTTTGGCGGTCCGGGTTCGATTCCTGGCGCTGCAAAGAATTTAAATTCTAGTCTGAGGGTTGGAACGGAGTACACACATCATCGTGAGGGAAAACTAGAAGTGGTAGGTTCGAATCCCACCTCAGCTATCCTGGAAGTGTTTTTCCGTGATTTCCCACTTCTACTTCAGGCAAATGCTGGGATAGTTCCTAACTAAGGTCACGGCTGCTTACTACTCAAATCCTAAAAATCCTACATCAATTAAAATACACACACTATAGAGCATCCAGCGTTTAGAAAAGACTGTGTAGCCTTATGGCGACAGTGTTGCTAGCTCTAGGCAGAGGTAGCGCTGATGTCATACGTTATGTTCACCCGCTTCGAGTACTGTCATTTCATAAGTTAGCGAGACAACACAACCCCAGCAGCTACCTGAAGTAGAACACGCACAGGAAGGAGCAGTTTTGCAGGTGTTAACGGATTGGACCAGTATTAAGGATATCGTACGCGAAGAGAACCAATAAGACATTCATTTCGTTGTGATATGACGCATTACTGATTTTCAGATGTCGAGAGCACAACCCTTCTTTCCTTCTCGGATGTACTGTATGCTGACGATGTTAACAATTTTTACGTCAGCAATACTGTTGATCATCACTTTATTAGTTGGGCTGTAATTTAGTTTCTTTCAATTCTATTCTTGTTGTTTTGTTTAGATTAATATTTGTAATATTGTAGTTAGTTAGCCATGCGGTCAGTGGCGCGTAGCTGTGAGCTTGCATTCGGGAGATAGTGGGTTCGAACCCAACTGTCGGCAGCCCTGATTCGATCGAACAGAAAATAAAACAGACACACAACAATAAACCTATGACGGATAGTGCTTCAGAACTTATGTTGCCGGCGGAACTAAGCACGTGCTCCACTCCGGGTGAGCATGCAGCACTGGATGAGGCTCTTCTTTCCAGCGTGCTAATCTCGAAAAAGTTTTGTATGCAATAACAAAGGTAATCAATTGGCCGATAATTGTAGGAAGCTATTATGATGAAAAATATATATGTTCAGAGTTCCTACATGATAAAAGGTGAGGTAACAAAACCAGTGTAGGGGGGTCCGTTAAAAGTAAAAGCCCATAAGACCCACTGTCTTTTCTAAACGCTGGATGCTCTATAGTACAGACATCACAGCGATACGGGTTATCAAACACATTCTACACTCATCCAAGTATACGGGGCTAAATGACTGCGATGTCTAAGTCTCTCAAATGAACTGCAACTTCCAACAATAAGATATGGCGTCAAGAAACTACGGCTGTTGTAGGTTACCACTACTTGTTCTCTCAGCAACTGGTGTTGTACCAACATCTCTGTAGAGAAACCTGCAAGCATTGGATCTTCCCATCAATACAGTGACATGTGTTCGAAAAATCTGTCATTCTTAACACTTGCTCCGAAACAACCTGATTCGCAAACTAGTAGGGACACAATGGGGCTCACATCCAGAGACTATTCGCACTTCTGCAATGGTATTGTGCTTTTCTACTGCTGAATTTGCTTCCCCAATTTAGTACATGTCATCTCATGCCAGACAGGTAGATACAGCTCTGAACGAAACCTGTAGGTTGATAACAGGTTGCTTAAAACCTACCCCAACAGATAAGCTCTACTACCTGGCTGGAATAGCACCACCTTGTGTTCGCAGAGAGGTGGCTGCCAACAGGGAGAGGCTGAGAGTGGAAGAGAACAGCGCCCACCCTCTGCATGGATATAATCCTCCTCAGCAACGGCTGAGGTCCCGAAAGAGCTTCCTGAGTTCATCTGAGATGCTTACCGTCTCACCGGAGAAGGCAAGGCAAGCTTAAAAAAAATTAGCTAAATTGTTGTCAACAAATCTTACCATTCTCGATATTCACCAACATTGTTGCCAACACTTTTTCGGTATTAACAGCATTGTTGGCAGCAATGTTGACAAAAAAATAGTACATTTTTTGTAAATGTTGTCAACATTTGTTGGCAACACTGTTGTCAACTCCGGTGTGAACGCGGCTTAAGTATAAACTATCAGAAAATATTAAATTAATACATTCTCCTAATTTCTCTTCTGTCTTTTTTTTTTCACATATTTTGTGTAACAATAAAACCATTTCATATGATGAGCTACAGTACTTGATAAAATAATCACATTAAAGCGTAAAATAAAATAGAAAATAGGATTGCATTTCGAGTGTAGCCTCCCTGAGGATAGTTGTACTCTGAAGCGTAAGAGTGCAATCGATTATCGCACCTACCTGGAATGTAGGACATTTGGGTTCGACTCCAGAGGACTATGGACAAATTTTGATCCCCAACGCTTCAAGCTAAGTACAGTAATGTTAATTCTGCTGGTACATTATAGCTATGTTCTGTTCTGCTTGGGTGGTGTGAACTGTCGTGTGACAGTCCATCCTTCATCTGAAGCTAAGTTGTTTGTTTTGTTGTTTTATTTCAAGGGCTTGGACATCGTTGTCATTTAGCTCCGTTTACTTGTGAATGTGTAGTTTTGTCTGATAACCTGTGTCATTGTGATGACAGCATTAGCGTGTGGTGTATTTGTAATTCAGATGAATTTAGGAAAGGAAGGAAGCTTGTAGTTCTACGTGACTGTTAATCTTGTAATCATGAGCCACGGGACCTCCTTTTTACGTGGAATCCGATCGACAAGACATGGCATTTCATTTCGCAAATATAACATATATTGGCTGGGAATCGAACCCGGACCGCATGAGAGGCAGACAGTTTGGCCACCACGCCCCCTCGCCCCCTGAGGTTTGGAAAGGAGGTGACCGTAGACTGGAGTAGATTTGGGAAACCACGGTAAACCACTTCCAGGATGGTTGACGTGGAAATTGAGCCCCACCTCTTCTCAGTTTTTCCAACCCTCACACCAGAATTAAATTTCTTGGCAGAGCCAGGAATCGAACCCGGATCTCCGGAGCGACAGCCAAGAATGCTACACCACCAGGTGGTTGAGGCTAAGTGTGATCGCTGAAGGGTAATAATAATAAAAAATTCATAGCCTGCTTCCACTCGTCCGACCTGGACAGGGAATGGAATAAATGAAGCCCCCCATCTAGCGGCGAGAATATGAACTGTGCTGGCTGACAAAGCCTGTCGCACTCCTCTGGGGCAATGATTAAATGGATGACAGATGAAATGAAATGATAGTGGAGAGTGTTACTGGAATGACATTGTGACAGAGAAAACCGGAGTACCCGGAGAGAAACCTCTCTGCCTCCGCTTTCTCCAGCACAAATCTCACATGGAGTGACCGGGATTTGAACCACGGACCCAGTGGTGAGAGGCCGGCGTGCTGCCGCCTATGACACGGAGGCTGGTAATAATAATAATAATAATAATATTGGTTTTACGTCCCTTTTACCTACTGCGGCTTTAGAGACGCTGGGGTGGCTGAATTTCGCCCCGAAGGGGATCTTTAATATGCCAGTAAATCTACTGACACGGCTCCCTCACATTTAAGCACTCTGAAATGCCAACTGACTGCGCCGAGATTCGATCCCGCTATCTTGGGCTCAGCAGGCGAGAACGTTACCGCTGAGCCACGCAGCTAATCGCGCTGAAGGGTAGGGAACGACCTCGGTTGGTTGGTTCCTTAGTTTAGTGGCTGCGACAACGCGGTCATATAGCCCCGTGTACTTTGGGTGTGTGTAGAATTTGTCTGATAACCGGTGTTAATTGTGATGGCTGTATTAGTGTGTGTTATCTGTGATTCAGGTAGGACTGCAGACGATTAATTTTTTCAAGTAGTTCGTACTTTTGCTACCAAATGCTACGACACCTAGCTGCGGACGTGGGTACTAAATGCCATCGCAGTCAGCACCTGGCGACGAACGTTGGAACTAATATAGCGTTGTCAAACTAACCTACACATTTTAGCTTCCACAAGTGTAGTTAGTGGAAGGTGCGTTTTTCATGCCATTAATCTATGACATCGCCGGCTTTACTGCTCGAGTCCAAGCTATATGAACTTGCGGGATGAGGAGAAAGAGCAGGGAAGGGTCGGGCGTGAAGAGAAGGATGTGTCAACAGCCCACCGTGATATATGGTATTCCTTTCTATTCCAATACTGCTAACATTCGGCCGTTTCTCAAACCACTGTGGTGTTAGGAATGAGTGAGTGAGTCACCGACCAATGTATGTGGTTATGTACTATGCACGGACCGAGAAACCTCATCACTCGTCAACACCATTACTGTTAGTCCACGATGCACGTTCCTCTCAGGTTCACGCAGCTTAGCATCGAGCAGTACTTCCCCTCCGAAGGAAAGCATACTGAGGAACGACCTTATCTACTACTGTACCAGACATTGACGTCCGTGTCTCAGATTGGTGACGTATGACAAGGCACATGCTTTATTGCGTTGTACTGGGGGCCATGACTCACAATACAGAGAAAAATATTGACCCAACTCATCATGATAAATACAACTTGATTATATTGAAACTGGTGGATTAATAAACACAGTTCAATTATCTCTTGTTGTTTTAGGTGTCTTCTAAGTACCAGTGTTTGCTGAAGAGCCTCTACCGCAGCAGTATGGTAGCGTTGAGATCTGCAAAGTGCGAGTTGCATTAACGAGATTTTCTTTTGATTACACATTGCCCCAGAGGAGTGCGTCAGGCCTCGGCAGCCGGCACAGTTCATATCCTCGCCGCTATATAGGGGCTTCATTCATTCCATTCCTGACCCGGTCGGAGACTGGAAGCAGGCTGTGGATTTTCATTTTTCTTTTGATTACACAGCCTTACAGAATATTGTCTCACCACCTAGACACCTCCGATTTAAATTTCTATCCACCTCCTAGCGTAGGTTTTAATAGTACATTATGCAACGAGTCTATAATGGCTATAATTAAGACACGAGTATGTTTATAAAACGAACTTATGCGAGTTTTATAATTTCCATACAAGTGTCTTAATTACCATTATAGGCGAGTTGCATACGACTGTTTATGTTCGACGATAATTATTATAACTATTTTATGTTCGAAGATAAATATTCATAAATATCTGTCGAGATTTCGCCAGTTTTATGTACTGAACAGAGCGCATGAGACGCAGAGAATGCCTTGTATACACCACTATGACACTAGGCAACGCAGTTCAAAAGGCCTTGGAACTCCACGCAGGTGCGATGCTAACCTTATCTAATTGGTCAAACAACTGTTTCTTGAGCTGTGATTGGTGGGAGAAACTGTTTCATAATGAAAAATAGTGTTATAATGACCATCATTATGATACAGTTTTCTGACACATAATAGTCAGGGTCGAACATAAATACCATTATAGGCGAGTTGCATACGACTGTTTATATTCGACGATGATAATTATAACTATTTTATGTTCGAACATAAATATTCATAAATATCTGTCGAGATTTCGCCAGTTTTATGTACTGAACAGAGCGCATGGGGCGCAGATAATACCTTGTATTTGACCATGGCCTCCTCGATTACCCCAATATGACACTAGGCCACACAGTGAAATTTAAATTAGAAGGCCTTGGAACCCAGTGCAGGTGCGATGCTATCCTCACCTAATTGGTCACACAACGGTTTCTTGAGCTCTGATGGTGGGAGAAACTGTCCCATAATGAAAACTTGTATTATAATGAGCCTCATTATAGTACAGTTTTCTGACATGTAATATTTACATTTCGACACCGTCAAACACAAAGACTTTTATTTTAGTCTTATCATTGTGTTAGTCAGGATCCAGGCAGTGCAAAGTGACTAGTCACTTAGAGAATCTCACATACATTGATCGGGAATCGAACCAAGCCTCCTCAAGAACAATCACTGGCTGCTCAATTGAGAGGAACTTACTCCACACCTATCGGAAGGAACCCGGGGTCGTTCGTATAATTATAGTTGAGAACGGATGTAAATACCTCATACATAAAACTTGACACATGAGATTATAAATACCGAGTCCATCACTTTGAGATATTGTATGTACAACGAGCTACATGTGTTACCTATTGACATCATTCACATATTTCCTCATATTTTGCCGCCGTGCCGAAACCACGCCTACTGTCTCATAATAGACTCAAACACATGTAGGAGGAGGATTTGTGGCCCTTAAACTCGATATTAATACTCCTTTAAGTCCCATATATATGACTTAGTGCACGTGAGACGATCACGATGTCTTGACCGTAACGATAAAGATCGGGACGGGAAGTGGAGTTATATATCAAAGAATCATCCCACGCTTTACTCGTCTGATGCTATAGCAAAGCATCTCTTGTAGTGGGACTGGTAGGAAACTCCCTTCCTACAGCCTGAGACGTGATTATATTCATCCGCGGATATATAGAAAACCTACCTGTTTACCCATTGTTTTGGTTAACAAAAATTTTAGCTCAGTTGGTTAAGGGCGATTTTTTAAAAATGTTGAAAACATTTTTTAAATGACATTGAGAGGACTCAGACTATGGTTGGTTGGTTCTTTATTTTAGGGGCTGCAACAACGCAGTCATGTAGCCCCGTGTACTTTGGATGTGTGTAGAATCTGTCTGATAACCGGTGTTAATTGTGATGGCTGTATTAGTGTGTGTTATCTGTGATTTATGTAGAAGGACTGCAGACGATTTTTTTTTCAAGTAGTTCCTACGTTTGCTACCAAATGCTACCGTCCACGACATCTATCTGCGGACGTGGATACTACATGTCATCGCATTCAGCACCTGGCGGCGAACGTTGGAAGTATTTATTTATTTATTTATCGCATGGCATATGGAACTAATATAGCGTTATCAAACTAACCTACAAATTTTTGGTTCTTTTTCATGCCATAAATCTATGACATGGGACCGCCGGCTTTACTTACCCTCCGTAGGAAGGCATACTGAGGGATTTTTAACGCTCCTAAAAATATGACAGCTTCAACTCTGACTATAGAGGTCCAGTTTAGAAAAAAAAAAGCGTATAGATAAGCTATTTTGACGATTGTGCCAAGAGTTGTAAAGCTAGAAGACACGGAAAAGTGTCAAAATGCGTGTTTTGAAAATCTCTATCATATTTCGAAATAAAACTTTGAAAATTACTTGCGACTTAAATGATATTTGAAAAAAAAACCACGCTAAAACGCTTGTTTTTAAAATTAAACTTGGTTGGTTGGTTGGTTGGTTCCTCAGTTTAGGGCTGCGACAACGCGGTCATGTAGCCCCGTGTAGTGTACTTTGGTTGTGTGTAGAATCTGTCTGATAACCGGTGTTAATTGTGATGGCTTTAATAGTGTGTGTATCTGTTTTTTAATTCAAGTAAGGACTGCAACTTTGAATTTTTCAAATAGTTCCTACTTTTGCCGCCAAACGCCACCGTCAACGTCTACTAGGCCTTGTTCTACAGATTTAAATGAAATTAAAGTTTACTTGTTTTAATCGATTCTTTCATTCTTTATCTTCAATTTGTGGGAAGCAGATTTTTGAATTTCTCAAAACGGTAGTGTAGTAAAGCCATCATTACTTCCGACTTGGGCAGCTTAGATGGCGTAGTTGGTAGCATGCTGAGCTTCTATGCCCAAGATCGCGGGTTCAAACCCGGACGAAGTCGTCGGATTTTTTAAGAACGTTGAAAATCCCTCAGTATGCCTTCCTTCGGAGGGGAAGTAAAGCCGGCGGTCCCATGTCATAGATTTATGGCATGTTAAAGAACCTTCCACTAATTACACCAGTGTGAAACTAAATTATATATATAGGTTAAACATTTGACTAACGTTCTTAGGTTCCTACGTTCGTCGTCAAGAGTCGACTGCGGTGGCATCTGGTAACTAAGTTCTGAACTAGTTAGTCGTTGATAGTGGCGTTTGGCGGCAAAAGTAGGAACTACTTGAAAAAATTCAATATCTGCAGTCCTTACTTGAATTAAATCAGATACACACACTAATACAGCCATCACAATTAACACCGTTTATCAGACAGATTCTACACACACCCAAAGTACACGGGGCTACATGACCACGGTGTCGCAGCCCCTAAACTGAGGAACCAACCAACCAACTTCCGACTTGACGTTTCAGTGTTACCCTGAAGTCATCTAGCTGCTAGAAGGAAAATCACTTAACTAGACAATCACAGGCAGCCATTCAAATCGACATATCACGACAAATTGAGTTTCGTTCGCGATGTCGCGATTTAGCGAACGAAACTCGAGCCTGGCACTAAAACGTCAAGTCGAAAGTAGACCTAATGATGGATTTACTATAGATATTTCGATTGTGATTTGACCATGTATGGGTCGCCACTAGCGCTCGTAGTGGTAGATTTAGGCCTCAAATGATGTGGTCTAAGTGTTGGTGTGCATGACTTGTCAGTCAAAATGGAAGTAAATATTTCGATTTGAAAGAAAATCGACCGTGGACCCGTTGAAAGGAACCATCCTGGCATTTGCCTGGTGGTAAAAATGGGGAAACCCTAAAAACCATTTTCAGGACGGTCGAGGTGGGATTTGAACCCACCCACTCCCAATGCCAGCAAGGCACGAGTTAGCGCTCTCGGCCACCGTCGCCGGATCGAGATGATATTACGCCCTTCTAAAAATAGATGAAAGATACAGGAAGCAAGTTATCAGGTATTCAGTTATCCGTCTAGGACTGACTCAGTCCAGAGCCATGGTACTGTGTTTAATTTCCCTTGAGGTTGGGGCGAAGCTGCGCTCTTGCGCGCACATCTGCTGCGTAACTCGGAAACTTAAAGAATTCCGAGAAAACCTGCGGCCGCCTCTTTAGAGTTCTTTCTTAATTGTTCCAAGCAAGAAGTTTATAAGGGCGAGTTTTGGTGAAGTGGGTACAGTTGATCCTACCAACAGATTGTAGGTAATGTTTACGTACCTTCAACTCCATAACGGTGCGTGCTTACACATATAATTGCAAATTCAGGAAATCAATTTTGATTTGTTCCGTCCAGAGCTACGACTAATTTTATCGGCCACCTCCTCGTGGTGTAGCAACTAGCGTTCTTGGTTGTCGATTCCCGGCTCTGCCAAGAAATTTAAATTCTTGTCTGAGGACTGGAATGGGGTACACTCAGCCTCGTGATGCAAAATTGAGAAGAGGAGGGTTTGATTCCCACCTCAGCCATCCTGGAAGTGGTTTTCAGTAGTTTGCCCACTTTTACTCAAGGCTAATGCTGGTATGGACCCTAACTTAAGGCCATGGCCGCCTCTATCCCAAGCCTAACCCAAATTTTCAACATCACACACTAGTACAGCCATCACAATAGCATAGGTTATCATCACACAGATTCCACAAACACACATCAAAAAAAAAATACACAGGGCTATCTGACCACGATGTAGCAGCCCCTAAAATAAGCAACAACAACATTTTATCGGCAAACACCCGTATGGTTCCTCGCATATAAATCTTGAAATTTGAGTCCATAGTTATCACATTGAAATTGGCAAATAGGTTTCAAGAAATTTACTAAGGCAACACTGAAAAATGGCTCCCAACACGATAAAATATGCTTCAATACGGTGTATAAAATTAGTGTGGCCGTAATTTAGAAGCAACCCGGCATTCCCCTGGAGTAGAAGTGTGAAACCACGGAATACCACTTCCAGCATGGCTGAGGTGAGAATCGAACCCGCCTTTTCTCATTTATTAGCCTACTTTCGATTTTTGCAAAAAATGAAAGTAGACTTATGAGATCAACACAGGGCGAAAAAAGTGTGTCTGTCTGTGTGTGTGTATGTGTGTGTGTGAGTCTGTGTGTGTGTGTATGTGTGTGTGTGAGTCTGTGTGTGTGTGTGTCTGTGTGTGTGTGAGTGTGTGTACTCTGAATGTCTGTCCCCCCCTATCAATTCGAACACGGTGAAACCGAATTGAACGAAATTTGGTACAGAGGTAGCACTAGTAAAGGACACCTCAGTGTCATACTTTATATCGCCGCCATCTTTACCAAAACAGAATGGCGGCCACTCAAATGTTCAAAACGTAAAATCAAATTACGGCTAAACTAATCATCCGATCTCTACCAAATTTGGTGACAACATACCTTTATATAGGACGCGTCTTTCACCCAAACTTCAAGGTCATCGGCCATGCCATTTCAGGATGGCGGCCGTGTGAATTATGCAACCATTTTAATAAATAGCTTAAGACCCACCAATTCCGATTATCGAGCCTAGGGGGGTTTAAGCTATCCTGAAGGTCGTGATCCGTTATTTATTATAATTTAATATTATAATATTATACAGTATGAGTGGCTTAAAAGAGCTGAGCCGTTTGTGTCACACGACAAGATGGCAGCTGTCCTCATGTGCCTGTCTTATATTTCAGTAGTTTTAGTATGTTGTATGTGATATACCGTACTGATACAATAATATAAACTTTGTATGAAATGATCTTTAATGAAGATGTACTGCAGTGAAGAAATCGTTTATTTAAAGTCATTATTTGCCAACAGTTTGTATCTAATATGTCAGTTAAGAACAGCTGACGTCATGGGTACGGTTAGCTCTGGGCTAGCATGTTAGTCTGACACGCAGTTGACTGGGGATAGAGTACTGCTACAGTTAGGTTTTTTTTCTTGAATTCTTTTACAAATGATGTGCACGAGCTTTTTCCACAGATACTGAATAAAATGTCATTTAGCTCAAAGGAGAGGATAAAGTATACACTCGTATATTAATAAAATCACAGTCCCAGTATCGCACATAAACAGAAGCCATTAGGAAAAGGGAGAATAGAAGAACTAGATACACGTTGTCATTAACCACAGCCTTCTTAATGCCTCTGTACGGTGCTGTCCTCTTGTGGGTTATGTGGGTAATATTGTTCCAAACATAACGCTGTGTAAATGCCTGAGCTGGCCTCCTGAAGTATGGCAATTTTGTAATACTGGTAGTTCAACTATTAGCCACGATCGCGCTCCGAATACCTTTAAACACTGCCAGCTGGATCGCCTCCCTCTTGGCTACTTTAAACTGCCTACTCATTCAACACCCATAGAACACTGCCATCGTAGTACATTACGATGGCAGTGCATAGGCGTACAAGATAAAGATTAATTCACTGATAGGTCGCAGCACCACCTACTGTGATTGGGGCGGAAGATGATTGGGGCGGAAGATTCTTAATTTTGCAGGCTGGCTTAATATAGAGATTAACGGACGTGAATGCATTACAATAAGTTAGTAGTTTTGTTATTCAATCATCATAAAGTATATAATATTGATCTTGACACTTACTGGCTTATTATCAATATAAAAGAAAACAAACAATACATTGTGGTTGGGGTGATTGTTTTAGGGATGAGGACAAAGAGTCATAAAGATACCCATACATTTAGGAGAAAGTAGGCTATATGTTCTTTGCTGAACATCTTGTTTTTTTCCTTACGACGCTGTGTCCTCCCGTTCCAACCCTCAGACCAGAATAAAGCGAAATAAAACGAAATTACATCTGGCTAAAATTCGACTCGACAGAAGCTGTGATAAACAGGACATGGGTAGATGCGACACTTTAACTTCCTGGCCGTACATAGCGTTTGCAAGTTAAAGTCCTGTTTGTGAATTGTGTGAACGGCATTGTGACAGTTACCATATTCTATAGGCTAAAGCCCAAAGCGACCTCGTTCTGTCATTAACTATTGTATTGCACAAAACTAAGTGGGAAACTCATTTGTAATAAGTGCACAAATTGTGTTTAATATATTATTAAAATTAGTCTTCATCCTTAGAGAACAGATTTTTGGGAAACTCGTGCAAGAGTACTGCCTTTCCGTGGAGGACCTTAGATTTTTTAGGAATGCCCAAAAATCGTCTACATCCTTAAGAGAAAAGATTTTTCGGAAACTCTGTGTGAGCCAAGGGTTTTTACTAATGTCTATCTTTGTTAAAATTATCGTAGATTGAACAGTTATCGGGAGAGCATTATCGCATTGATGTTGTATTGTACATTACGATGTATTTACTGATATGCATTTCATTTTTCTCTGCTACAGGGGAGAATATTACTGATTCTTGGTATGTAAAGCGCACGGAATCCATATCTGTGTTCAGATTTTCTGTATCACGTCAGTTTTTTTTAATTTGAAAAGAAAATTTAAAAATATTAAAATTGGCAAAGTTCGTTATTAATATACAGTATATAGCCTACATTAAAGCCTCCGTGGCTTAGGCGGCAGCACGCCGGCCTCTCACCGCTTGGTCCGTGGTTCAAATCCCGGTCACTCCATGTGAGATCTGTGCTGGACAAAACTGAGGTAGACGGGTTTTTCTCCGGGTACTCCGGTTTTCCCTGTAAAAATTTCATTCCAGCAACACTCTCCACTATCATTTCATTTCATCTGTCATTCATTTAATCATTGCCCCAGAGGAGTGCGTCAGGCCTCGGCAGCCGGCACAGTCCATATCCTCGCCGCTAGATGGGGGCTTCATTCATTCCATTCCCTAACCCGGTCGGAGACTGGAAGCAGGCTGTGGATTTTCATATAGCCTACATTAATCAGACAATATACCTGAAGTGAGTGCTTAGGTATTTAGGGATGTAGAATCCAAGTCTGTATTCAGATTTTCTCTATTGTGCCCCATTTTATGTAATTTTTAGAAATAACGAAAACCTTCAAAATTTGAACAAGAATTTCAGTAACGCCAACTTAGGTACGGTACCGTAAATTATTTTTTAAAAAAGTTTTAACACTGCACTATACAATTCGAATGTATACAGTTAACTATAGAACCTTATAAACTAAGTTTAATTCAAAGTATATACTTAACAGCCGGCCCCGTTGTGTTGGGGTAGCGCGCCTGCCTCTCACCCGGAGGCCCCGGGTTCGATTTCCGGCTCCATCAGGGATTTTAGAAACTGACGTGAGGGCTGGAATGGGGTGCACTCAGCCTCTTGAGGGCAATTGAGTAGCTGTCTGACAGTGAGGCAGCGCTTCGGTCACGAAAACCAAGAATAACGGCCGAGCGGACCCGATGCGCTAACCACGCGTCACCCCAATATCTGTGGGCCAAATGGCTGGGCAGCGGTCGCTTGGTAGGCCTAGGCCCTTCATGGGCTGTAGTGTCAGGGGTTGTAATTTATCATGTGCAAATTAATCAGCTTTAACCCAATAATAGTACTGTATAATTTTATGATGTAAATAATAATAATAATAATATCGCGTGGCCTCGAGTGCCGGGTGCAAGCTTTGTTATTTGACGCCCAAAGGGCAGTTTGCATGTCGAATTTTGTTGTTCCTTGGAGCGCTATGAAAGCCAAGGAGGCTCCTTGACACTACAGCGCTTTCTAGTATTGAATGGTGGAACTTTTTGTGTTGGTGGAAAATCCCGAGATTAAATTTGCCATTATAAACACGGCCTACTGAATACGAATGGGTTCTTTAACATGCCAACAACATATGACATGCGTGTCGTGATTTTTTTCGCCTTTCAAAAAAATCACTTACCAGGGCCAGGAGCGACCCTGCAAGCTTGGGGGTTGGTAGCCCGACACGATGACCACTCGCCCACCGTGGCAAGCAATTGATGTAAAGATATACTACCGGTATGTATATTAATTTCAGTATTTAGACATTTTCATGGATATAAAAAAATCGTGATGAAACGAAACTACATATGAAGTTTTGTAACAACTGAAGAATATAAACAGTTTCTCTGTAGCAAAATTGTACTATAGCCCTTATAATTTTCCTCGTTGACCTCGTGCTTCATTTGTTGGCAGCCCATGGGGTAAGTGAATGGTAGAAACGAGAGGAGGAACATGTGGCTGTGATAAATCTCCCAGGAACATCACGTTCTGTATTAGTTCCAGTACCTGTGTGCGGCCCGGCGCATTAAGGACACCTTAATTTATTAGCTGGAACTCTTTTGAAGTTGCGGAGGTAAGATGAATGGGAGCATGCTTTTATTTTACTTCTGCCTCATCTAAATCAATTTCTCCAGATGAGAGCTGAAGATGTATGAGGTTTTAATATCCGTTCCAATTCCACGTGCTCAGGAGTGTCAATTTCATACTTTCATTCTTTCTTCTTCTACTCCTATTTGTCTTTTAAGAACACGTGTATCCGGAAGTTTACTCTGGATTTGGCAATTTGCCTTTTAAATTCGTTGGCTGATGAGAGGACTAGCTCTAGTCTGAGAACGTACAATGCACCTGCTACACGTCAAGTCCTGCTGCGAACACGACTGTGCATGTTTTTAGCCAAAGAAACATGAAATAGGCTTATGGGATCAATTGGGGGTACTGTATTATATTGGAGATTAACTCTGCTCAGGACAAAAGTACAACGTTTTTATACATTCAAGATGGTGGTTCTGCATGCTATAAAATCACTGACATCGTGGTCGTGGAGCAGCCCCGTGTTCTTGGATACGTGCAGAATTTGTTTGATGACCAGTGTCATTGTTGCATGTATTTGTAAATTGTGGAGTAATAGTGGGAAACCAGTGGCTGGGGTGGAAATAGAACCCACCTCTGCTCAGTTCTGCCTCGAGGCTGTGAACCCCGTGCCAGCTCTTAGACCATATTTCAGTTTCTTGGCAGAGCCGGGAATTGAACCCGAACCTCTTCGCTAACAACCAAGAAGGCTATTCACTACGCCATTTTAACTCTGAGCGCTTCATGGGATCACTTATGATGGCTTATTTAAGTTGACCAGCAAATGTGATTCGTAGACTGGCTGCATGGCACAGCGCAGCGGTAACGTTCTCTTCTGTTGTGCCCAAGATTGCAGGATCGAATCCTGGTTCAGTCTGTTGACAGTTGACGGTGCGCAAAAGCGAGCGAGCCGTGTCAGTAGATTTACTAGCACGTTAAAGATCCCCTTCGGGACAAAATTCCGGCACTAGGCGTCTCTAAAAGCCTCAGTAATTAAAAGGGACGTAAAACTAATGACATTATTATTGAAGGTGATTCGACGATCGAAGGTTTGTATTTCCCTAATGTAGAGTGATCTTTACCAACTGGGCTGGCGGCTTGTGTGTGGGGTAGTTGGTGGCATGCTGAGCTTCTATGCCTAAGGTCGCGGGTTCAAACCCGGCCGAAGTCGTCGGATTTTTAAGAGCGTTAAAAATCCCTTAGTGTGCCTTCCTTAGGAGGCGAAGTGATACCGCAGGTCCCATGCCATAGATTTATGGCATGATAAAGAACCTTCCACTAATTACACTTGTGTGAAGCTAAAATTATAGGTTAGATTTCACTGACGCTCTTAGGTTCCAACGTTCGTCGCCAGGAGCCGACTGCTGTGGCATCTAGTGACCAAGTTCAGAACTAGTTGGTCGTTGACGGTGGTGTTTGGTAGCAAAAGTTTGAACTCCTTGAAAATCGAATATCTGCACTCCTTACTTGAATTTAAAAAATAAGCAGTTAACACACACTAATACAGCCATCACAATTAACACCGGTTATCAGACAGATTCTACACACACCCAAAGTACACGAGACTACATGGCCGCATTGTCGCAGCCCCTAAACTGAGGAACCAACCAATCCCCAACTGGGCTACACCTCTCTTGAATTGAGCTGTTGGTTCAGGCCAGGCCTTTTTATAATGCATAGCTGGGTTTGCTATGTTTTATTGAGCCAACTCTGGATGGTTGAATATTGATTGGATACGACATGCAGATAGCCGTATCATATTTCCATATTCTAATTTAATATATCCATTTAATTCACATTGGAGATACAAGTATGATAGTGATTCATTCCCATATGATCACTTTATTTCCATTTCAAAAAATCAACTCTGTGTTAAGTGTTTTGAGCCGTAACAAAAGGATCTGGTGCGGATATTTTGTGACAGAGAAAAGCAGAATGTATCGTATATTACATGATGAGGATGTGTGTTGAATGTATGGACTAATATTCGTAACGCAGAGTACCATACTGAAATTCATTTTACTTTTTGATAATGTCAGAGTAAATATTTCTGTCGGGACGTTGGGCCAATGCAATAGTATTCATTATCTTCGATTTGGTTACTCTGATTATTAAATGAACAGTCTTCGGCATTGTTCGCAGGCTACTACAGGTTGGGCTATACTGATCAATAATGCAATTTCTATACAGAGAACAGTTGACACAAAAAAAACTTAGGCTCCAGTAGTTTATAATAATATCCAATACATTTATACTGAGAAAGTGACCAAGTACAGTACAAGCCTCTGGCTGAAGAGATCCAACAGATGTGGTGATAGGACTTTTACAGTATTGCCTCATCATAATCTCTACCACTGGCATCTTACTGAAGCCGCTGAGGACCAACCTCGATAAACTGGGGCTCCACTATAATCTGCAAATCAGTAACTAATGCTTCATGTAATAGTACATAACTCTATGGCCTACATGTACAAATCCAACATGGCGATCATCCGAAATATTAAGACGGTTCTCAATTTCTGCGAATCTATTACAGAAATCAAACTGTAATTTTGTTGGTTGATAAAGGCAATTAACATAAGTAGGATATATGGAAATAGGCTTTAGTTTTTCACGGAACTACTTGTTTATTTTGTCTTATATACGAGCGTAATTTAATTTCATTCAAAATATTTTATTTTGTCTTAATGTAATTCAGCCGGCCCCGTGGTGTTGGGGTAGCGCGCCTGCCTCTCCCCCGAAGGCCCTGGGTTCGATCCCCGGCTCCGTCAGGGATTTTAAAACTGAAGTGAGGGTTGGAACGGGGTGCACTCAGCCTCGTGAGGACAATTGAGTAGCTGTCTGACAGTGATCAGCGCCCCGATCACGAATACCAAGATAAACGGCCGAGGAGACCCGACGCGGTGATCACGCGTCACCCCAATATCTGCAGGCCAAATGGCTGGGCAGCGGTCGCTTGGTCGGCCTTAGCCCGTCATGGGCTGTATAGTGCCAGGGGTTGTTTTTTGTTTTGTTTTTAATGTAATTCAATTTTATTTTATTCTCATGAATTTACAAATGGAGAACGTAACAAGTGTAGTGCTATTTGAAAACACATCAGCTTGAGTGTATGTGTCTTCAGTGTTATCAGTGAGTGGACGATACAGCCATACACACATTCCGCAAGACAATAAGTCTTGAAGCTTTGGTAGATTTGCAATTGCGGACATAGGCTATTCCTTGGTAGAAAAATTACAATAAAAATATATAAATTTATACACAGTGATAAAGGAAAACATTTTCTGAGTTCACAAATAAATAATAACAATTTTATATTATTATTATTACTTTTATTGTTATTGTTATGATGGACCACAGTGCTTGTGCTTTAGCTGTTGACTGCCACTTCTGGAGACATTGTTTGGTAGCTGCTTTCGAGCTGAAATCTTGAGCCTCTCTATTGGACCAGTAATCTTTCATTTTCTTGCTGAACTCTATCTTACGTTACTCGGACCATTTTCTGGACGCGTTGTGGTGAACTTCTGTAATGGAGGTGAGGAAAGATCAGGTTTTAATTGTCAGTCGGTAGTAACTCTTGTCATCTATTGTGTCTTGCTGAATATGAAGTTCAGCAAGATCCTACTCAATGTGTTTGATCCACAAGATCCCAATTTATCGATTGTAGTGTTGTTATCATAGTACGCCTATGCATGGCTACTATCTTGAATGAATGAAATCTACGCATATGTGCCTTCAGATGTGAACATTCGCTATAAAATAATATCGAGTTGTCAATTTGACAAATTCTGCGTTCATATGATGAGTTATAGTTTTAAAATATTTATGCTCGTACATTGAAGGCGATTACGCTTAATTTGCAGTCTGATAGCTTTGTGACTTGTGTAAATGAAGTCTCTCTAAAATGACACATTCACCACAGTAGGTGGTAAGTAATCCTACGTTATTGTTTTTAATAGCAGGCCTACGCATATCCACCATCTTATAAGACAGCCTGTGGTGGTCCATTCTGTACAGGCGGCCGTAGAAAGCCGTAGAGTTCACAATTTGGTTTGTACCATCGTGTTCCACGTAGTAAGATCCTACCTTGGTCTCACTATTTTTCGCAAGAATTTCCTTTCCTGGACCACGAGCGCCCCTATTCCTGTACCACGAGCGCCCCTATGGGAGTCTTCTTAGTTAGAAACAGGCACTAAGTTGCGTTGTGGATTGATGGTCTGACTACTGCATTATTGTCTCTGTCATTATTATTATTAATTATTATTATTATTATTACCGGTGAATAATGGCAGTATTAGAGATGTAATCCACATCTATATGGAAAATGGGTTCAACATATGCATACCGTAGACTACTTTATTAAAAGTTTATTTTTTTATTTTTGTTTGTTTAGTGTGTTCTTTTTGGCGCAGTCGTTGTTAAATTATTATTATTGGCATCTCACAGCTGTAACATATGGTTATAAAGTTTTAAAAATAATATTTGACACGTCTATACAGATTTGCATTCGGCTACAATTCTCATCTCGAGTAAGCAAATTGTATTATATTGCTTCCTTTTTCTATTGAGTAACTCTCTTTGTAAAGAAGAAATGTGAACAGATTTTCCGCCCGTGTAGTATGTAGTTGCTGACTAGACAATCAGATAAGAACCCACACACAATGGACCTTTTCAAGCGCTCACGTAAATTGAGTGCAACACGAATATTTGATGTGAACAAACACACAGTGAGTCGAAAACTTTTGTGAATAGTTCTCGATAAATTATGGCTTGAATAGCCAGCCTACGCACACAAACACGCTGTCAAAAGTAAAGTTTCTTGGGGGGAAGGGTGGGGAAGTTTATTTCTTCTGGTTGCCGGGAGACAGGACAAGCTCTGTTTTGTTCCCCGTAGTCGCGCGGCCAAGGCACATCCGGCACGGCGATCGGATCACTCACTGCACAAGGACGTAATAATTAACGTCTTATTCTTTAACTGAATTTACCTTCAGACTTGTTTTTCTTCGAGGGAGCTAATTGACCGATATTGGAAGATCACTTCCTGTCAATAATTATGAGTACATCACCTGTGGAACATTCAATCGAGTGGTCTGACCTATAAACCTATTATTAAGACACGTTTTACTTATCGGTTGAGTTTTAAAAGAGTTAATGAGAAAAATGCCCGGAAAATAAGATAAAACAAACTTCTTCAGCTAGTGAGACATGTGTGACGACCACGAGTCCGCGAGGTAAGTCTGTGACTGCTTCAATTTTTATTTGTGCCAGGCAACTCCTTCCATCTCTCCTATTTATCCCACTTTGCTCTTATTTTGATCCCCCATGGGCTCACGACTAGTGGGACATGGGTTGGTGACCACAGGACCCCAGCTGAGTCGGGCATTCCTTCCACTTAACTTGTGTCGGGGTCCGCTCTGTCATCTTTCCTGTCAACCTCTCTGGATCAACTCTTGTTCTCTTCCGACCTTGACGGTATTAGGATATCTTAGGCCTAGGGCGTCCTTCCCTTTCCCGCCTTAATTGGCCCTTGTCTCGTCTTTCCCTATTCCCTTATTCTCCGAGGGGTCAGACCTCTTCTTTTCTTTTCATGGTATCTCCTGCCTTCTGCCCAAAAGGAGGCAGGGTGTGTGTAACCCCTCCACTTATGCTGCACCCTGCATAGTACTACACCCTCAAGGCCTCGTGGTTGGTAAGCTCGGGAGTTGACAAACCTGAGGGATTCCTGAGCTGGGTTCAATTTTTCCTTTTTACATTGCCTTTGGGGCAAACCCATACTTATTTCCCTTTCCTGTCGACCATTCATGGCTCTCCTTCTTTCCAAGTCCGTCAGTCTTCGAGGCCTGAGGACATTTATTTTTCCTATTTTTTCTGTTTACCCCATTTTTCCTATTTTTTGTCCTTTTCTTGTAGTAAGTTAATTGTTAAGTCCGTAATTAGTGTTAGTTGTATCAACGGTTATGTATACGAAAATTGCTAGGATATCCATTTCGTTTTATTAATAACTGTCACACAGCCTTAAGAATTGGATTTAAGCAATCTGGCTGAAATAAAAACCTCTGTGAAATATTAAACAAAAGAAACTAGCCTTACAGTAGTCGTATGTGATGTGTAACATCTGACATGTTATTCGAATAATTCCATATTACTTACTCGCATTTCTTAAAGAATGAAGTCATAGTGCTACCTTGTGCCAGCAAACATGAAAGGATTCTCCAATGCATCTGCAGTAGTGACATATACCTGCAACTGTATGCGGGAGCAATCCACTGCCTACTTGATGCGAGCCGCGCTTTATACCGGCCAGTTACTGAACCAATGCCAGCGGTGTTATTGAAAATGGCCTCTTATTGCCGATATAGCGCACTGCCAAGTATAGGCGCGATTAAAAATTAGCTGTGCAGTAGGTATATTAAATGCGTATCTCCCAGTGATACGTTTAGACCAACGAAGTTTCAATTATTGTTAGTAGTCGGTGTTAATATACTGAATTCCTACGTTGTTTGGAGTGTTAGTTGATGCGATAGTAGCACTCCAGGTATCGAGTGCTTACATTAAATAAGAATACAGCAAAAGTATGAAGATTTAATAAATAGTAATTGTTTTCAAAAAATATGATATAATGAATATTTTCACACCAAAGAACGACAACTTGAAGATGATTTATTGTAGGAATTTCTTTAATGGGGCCTCCAAACCTTGAGGTAAACCGTATGCGATTTACATTCGTCATAGTCACATGACTTACAGTACGTCGTTGTACCGATCTCCGCCACCGCGCGCGCTCATTGTTTCCGTCCCATGCACTTCCGTCCCATCCACTTCCGTCTCTTTTCCAAAATCACTCCCACAAAAATGTCCAGCTACCGAGTGCCACAAAAATATCCAGATACCGAGTGGAAAGATGTTGCACATCAAAAACATGTACCAACTATTGAATACTTAACCAAATTTCAAAAAGAAAATTAAAAAAATAATGGTCCAGTTAGCTCAAACAGTTACCAACTGTTCGCCCCGGTGTACCATTGGGATCATCAGTTGGTACGGTATACCTCACCAAGACGCTTGGTTAGTACATAGGCTACTGTGAAGGCTACTGCAAGGCTCAAATAAAGCCACGAGCAGTGCCAATGTTCTATGAGAAGGGACCCTGATTTATGGTAATATAAAAGGCTCCAAATCGGTGAAATAAAATATCCATAGCGGTGAAATAATAATTTATAAAAAGGTGAGAATTGAGTGCACTTAATAGCCTAACTACTGTATGTGTACAGTGCACGGAATTGGTTAAATAATGAACAATAGGTATACAAACATTTGGAGGGATAACAAACAATTTTCTGTGTTTACTCCAAATATTCTCCAGGACTACCATAGTCCTTTTCTCACTAACTCGTTAAACGTGTGTTGTCCTCGAAGTATAAGCAGAGCATTGTTTCCATGATTTCAGGACGCAGAATTGTATGCCTATCTGAGTGGGCAGAAAATCCTCTTCCTCTGTCTTACCTTATAAAATATTTATATTTAAGTTATTTTATTTTCTATCTTACGACAGATAGTGGAATTATTTTTATTAATTTTAAAGTAAAGATTTAAAACAAAACATCTCCTTAACAGCATTTCGTTGGCATTTCACATTTTAGGGTAAAAGGATCACATTTCGCAAACTAATTTTATTTTGCGATATTTCGCGACTTCAATACCGAAAGAAATGGCTTGAAAAAATCCACAGCCTGCTTCCAGTCTCCGACCGGGTCAGGAATGGAATGAATGAAGCCCCCATCTAGCGGCGAGGATATGAACTGTGCCGGCTGCCGAGGCCTGACGCACTCCTCTGGGGAAATGATTAAATGAATGACAGATGAAATGAAATGATAGTGGAGAGTGTTGCTGGAATGAAATTTTGACAGGGAAAACCGGAGTACCCGGAGAAAAACCTGTCTGCCTCCGGTTTGTCCAGCACAGATCTCACATGGAGTGACCGGGATTTGAACCACGGACCCAGCGGTGAGAGGCCGGCGTGCTGCCGCCTAAGCCACGGAGGCATCGTGAAAGAAATGGCTTATTTGGGGTAAATATCGTTGTGATAACATTTGTATATTTGCTGAAATATTTCGCGTATATCGTTAACACCAAAAATCCGGAACTCTAGCTATGACAGACAAGCTCCCGTTTTCAAAAATAAAGCCTTACTTTAGCTATCCATAATGGAAGTGACTGTTCCCGAAGGATACAGTATGTTTATTTTCGAAAGTCTGATGCTTTTCAGTCGGTCAACACGATTATTCCAAAAGAGATGGGTCATTCTTTAATCCTGAAAAAAAAAAAAAAAATTACATGAGATTAGCAAATACAAATACACACAATCCAAGAGTGTATTTGTTAATGTCATGTTTTTTCTTTTTTCAGGATTTAAAGAATAACCCACCTCTTTTGGGAAAAATCGTGGTGACCGACTGAAAAGCATCAAACTTTCGTTTACTAAGGCAACACCATAATGTTTGGCGGCTTCGGTGGCGTAGTTGGTAGCATGCTGAGCTTCTATACCCAAGGTAGCGGGTTCAAACCCAGCCGAAGCCGTCGGATTTTTTAAGAGCGTTAAAATCCCTCAGTATGCCTTCCTTTGGAGGGGAAGTAAAGCCGGCGGTCCCATGTCATAGATTTATGGCATGTTAAAGAACTTTCCACTAATTACACCTGTGTGAAACTAAATTGTAGCCTATAGGTTAAGAATGTAAACAACGCTGTTAGGTTGCTACGTTCGTTCCCAAGAGCCGACTGCGGTGGCGTCTAGTTGCCAAGTTCTGAACTTGGCCTAGTAGTCGTTGACGGTGGCGTTTGGCGGCAAAAGTAGGAACTATTTGAAAAATTTAAGTTGCAGTCCTTACTTGAATTAATAAAACAGATTCACACACTAATACAGTCATCACAATTAACACCGGTTATCAGACAGATTCTACACACACCCAAAATACACGGGGCTACAGGACCGCGTTGTCGCAGCCCCTAAACTAAGGAACCAACCAACCATAATGTTTATTTTCTGAATGAGCTAGTTATGTATGTATGTCTGCCCCTTATTATTCCCGTTTTCCAACGGGGTCGGGGATGAGATGCGATGGAGGTATTTATGGCGATGGTTTTTACGGCTGGATGCCCTTCCTGACGCCAACCTCATGAGAGGTGTTAATGAGAGATGAAATGAATGATGGTGAATGAAACTGGGCAAGGATGTGGAAGGAAGCGGCCGTGGCCTGTCAGAAGGTACCGTCCCAGCATTTGCCTGGTGTTGAAAATGGGGAAACCACGGAAAACCATTTCAAGGACGGCCGACGGTAGGGCTCGAACCCACGCGTCTACCGAGTCAGCAGAGAGCTTGGCCCCATGACCTAATGCTGCTGGGTAGATTATTGGCTGAGGAATAACCCACCCACCAAGGGAAGATGATTAAGAAAAGGAAGTGGGTTTCGGACTGGAGAAAAAGGATAGCGAAATAGGATGAGAGTTCCACAAAAGTTATAAATTTAGCTTTAAATACACTCAGAGGCGGTTGCCACCGCAAGTCCGCTCTCGGATACCTAAAGTGGGTAAGGGCTTGGTCCAAGCTGACGGGAACCACAGCTAGAACTTGGGCGGTTTGCTGGAGAGTGGCCTTAGTATATTCCCTCTCAAGCAGGCATAAGACTACTATGGGGAAGGGTGTTGGTCTGGCATGACTGAAAGTGACAGATTTATTGTATGTCTTTTCTAAGAAATTCGTTTTTGCAAAGTAATTCGAAGAATGCCAATAATTTGAATCAAGTTTGGTATTTCCAGTTTTCGAAGTTATAAGCTTCCTGAACAGTGACCAAGTGCTTCCAAAAAGGATGGTGATAAAGGAATTATGCTTTTGAAAATAAATTTGGTAAATGAACCAGTAGTTGCAGTTGGAAATGGCTAAGCTTTTAACCAGCCAGTAGCCGACTAAAAGTTTAGGCAAAGAGAAACGCTTATCTTTTTGAAAACTGACCATAAGATTTTGGAGAGGATCTCCACAAGCAGGTAGCTGGCGTAGCGAGCTGTACTTGCCTTACTGGCCAGTTAGAATTAGCCTTTAAAGCTAAGAGAACTTTAACAAGATTACCACTAAGAATTTTTGCTCAAATGCAACAAGTGGTGAAAGCCCTATCAATAGGTTTAATGGCATTGAGTAGGGAGAGTCAAGGAAGACAGGATCTTGCCTAACCGTTGTATTTGCGAAATTATAAATCCAAAAACAAATATTTAATTTATTTAACAATTCAAAGAAGTTTATAACTTTAACAAATATATATTTTTCTGACAAATATGGATCATTAAATTTTTTAACAATGGGGTCGCAGACCTCCTAACATTTAGAGATTGCTCCAGGCAAATAACAATTTATGAGGTATCAAACCTTATATATGTTCTAAAATCTTTATAAGATTTTTTAAAAAAGGACAAATGAAGTATTTAAAGTTTAAACATTAAATCGAGTACAAAGAGTGTACTTTAAGAAATTCTTGAGAGAATGTTCTAGAGAGAATAACAACTTCGAAAATAACAATAAGAAAACCATGAAGAATAAGATAGAAGTTCCTACAACTTCCTATATTTAAGCAGAATTACTTTATAACAATTATACAAAAGAGAGCAGGTCACTTACGGTGAAACCTGAAGAAAAAGGTCAAAAGGAAGGTTCTAGACTTCCTATGTTTAAACAGGAATCACGAGACAAATGGGGCAGTTTCCATTTCGTGAGACCTAGAAATAACTCACTCCAGAGTTGAAAGTATTGTTTTCCCTGATTACGGGGAAGAAACAATGTAAGTTTGAACCGTGTATAAAACACGTAGTTATACAGTAATTAATTAATGATAAACAAGCAAAATGGAAGGGCACTTCGTAGAGTGACACCTTATAGAATAGTTACAATTTTATTGATATGGTTTGTTAGTAGAAGGTTGAGGAAAGATAATTGGGATTTCAGATCAATGTTCATGGCCTGATTTAATGTAAACGGACGATCGCGACGCGGTAGAAAAGTGGGACAAGCACTAGTTATCACTATAGTCTTTTAAATAGATGAAAAGTTCGCTGTAGAGGCACGAAAGTTTATGTAAAGAAAGTTATTGCAATGATGAAAATAACTGGTTGCACTAGGTAGGCGAGAGTCTATTTCTTGAGAAAGTTGGGAATTACAATTAAATGCGCCATAGAACATTCCAACGGTGGACGAAAGTTTGCTATTGCAGTAATTTATAAGGAAGATTCCTCATTTTAAACAGTATTTTCACAAGTGAGTGAAAAATACCTGACGACAAGACTCGCAGATAGAGTACAGGATCTGGAAGGTTCCAGAACGATCTTAATAGAAAAATGAGGTCAAAGATAATCCAGCGGAGGAACTTGCTTTGTAATTTATAGACAGCGGGTATTAGATAATATCCCACGTGGCGAGAAGATTTCTCATTTAGCAAGCATAAGAAATGCTGCTTTTCACCAAGATTGGCTTGATTAGACAAAAGCCCAACAAGGAAAATCCCGCGAAGAATGATTGTGGGGCACAAGTAATCTCACGCTGTCTATAAAATAATCAATAAAAGCATGTAGATAAAATTGATGAAGATGAGGTAAAAACCTTAAGTCTGTACTTATATTGGTTGCATGTTGAAGGTGAAGTTCCCCTTTACAATATTAAATATGCCAACATGGCGTAGAAAGTAGAGTTTGCCTCTTGGTTTGAGGAGACTGGCTCGAGTTGAGCCTTAACTGAGTCGACGGCCGGCGCACAAGTGAGACCCAGTCAGCAGAGCACGGAGGGTCCAAGGAAGATAAAGAGTGGGGGTAGGAGACAAAAGGAGAACATATAAACATAGCCAACATTACAACAAAAAATTGATCTTCTCTTGCTGAGCCGGTCTTCAAAGAGTTGATAACAGATGATACTAGCGCAGCATGGTGAGTAAAAAAGTAGACGTAGTTCTCTTGCTCATGGAGAAAATAGCTGGCGATGGTAACAAGATCTGGTGGCCAGATGGATAAGTAAATCCTCTTGCACCAGGAAGAATTGAGGAGCTTCAGAGATTCGCTGCGAGATGACGCTAGGTGGGTCATAGAAGATATATATCTAGAAATGACTCATAAAAGATATAAGAGACCTGATCAACAAAGAGAAAATAGAAGGTCACTGTTGGTGTTTGATAAGAAAGGAAGAAATGAACATGCAAAGAGCATTAAAAATTAGATTCTCACGTACTGTGTATTCAAAGAATACACCAGCTGCGCGTTAGCCAGCGTAGTCACTACTGTCGGTCTGAATGAGCTAGTTATACATACATCAAAACAAGTTTTGCATCACCTCGGTTCCAAGAGTTCCGGAACCGTTAAATACAAAGGGAATAGAGATCAACACAAACAACATTTCAGCTCGTTTTATTGCTCATGAGACCCACACATTGCATGTTGTACCATCATACAGCTAGACTTTCAGCATTTGTGGTCCAGATTGCAGTACACACCACTACCTCTAATACCCAGTAGCACGTCCTCTTGCATTGATGCATGCCTGTATTCGCCGTGGCATACTATCCACAAGTTCATCAAGACACTGTTGGTCCAAATTGTCCCACTCCTCAACGACAATTCGGCGTAAATCTCTCAGAGTGGTTGGTGGGTCAAGACGTCCATAAACAGCCCTTTTCAACATATCCCAGGCATGTTCGATAGGGTTCATGTCTGGCGAACATGCTGGCCACTGTAGTCGAGCGATGTCGTTATCTTGAAGGAACGCATTCACAAGATGTGCACGATGAGGTCGAGAATTGTCGTCCATGAAGACAAATGCCTCTCCAATATTCTGCCGATATGGTTGCACTATGGGTCGGAGGATGTCATTCAGGTATCGTAAAGCCGTTTCGGAGCCTTCCATGACCACCAGTGGCGTACGTCGGCCCCACATAATGCCACCCCAAAACATCAGGGAACCACCACCTTGCTGCACTCGCTGGACAGTGTGTCTAAGACGTTCAGCCTGACCAGGGTGCCTCCAAACACGTCTCCGACGATTGTCTGGTTGAAGGCATATGCGACACTCATCGGTGAAGAGAACGTGATGCCAATTCCGTGGGGTCCATTCAGCATGTTGTTGGGCCCATCTGTACCGCGCTGCATGGTGTCGGGGTTGCAAAGCTGGACCTCGCCATGGACGTCGGGAGTGAAGTTGCGCATCATGCAGCCTATTGCGCACAGTTTGAGTTGAAACACGACGTCCTGTGGCTGAACGAAACGCATTATTCAACATGGTGGCATTGCTGTCAGGGTTCCTCCGAGCGGCAATCCGTAAGTAGCGGTCATCCACTACAGTAGTAACCCTTGGGCGGCCTGAGCGAGGCCTGTCATCGACAGTTCCTGTATCTCTGTACCTCCTCCATGTCCGAACAACATCGCTTTGGTTCACTCTGAGACGCCTGGAAACTTCCCTTGTTGAGAGCCCTTCTTGACACAAAGTAACAATGCGGACGCGATCGAACTGCGGTATTGACCTTCTAGGCATGGTAGAACTACAGACAACCTGAGCAGCGTACCTTCGTCCTGGTGGAATGACTGGAACTGATCGGCTGTCGTACCCCCTCCGTCTAATAGGCCCTGCTCATGCATGGTTGTTTACATCTTTGAGCAGTTTTAGTGACATCTATGAACAGTCAAAGGGACTGTATCTTGGATACAATATACACAGTCAACGTCTATATGCCGGAGATCTGGGAACCGAGGTGATGCAAAACTTTTTTTGATGTGTGTACTTAAACAAATTTCAAAAAGGAAACTTGAAAATATGGTCCGGTAACTGGTAACTGTTTGAGTTAACCGGACCATTTTTTCAAAGTTTTCTTTTTGAAATTTGTTTAAGTATAAGTGGCTCATTCGCAAAATAAGTATCCTGTATCCTTTGGGACAGTCACTTCCGACGATTGAATAGATATATTAAAAAAAGTGAATAGATGTTCATAATTTTGTATTCGGTGTTATACCTTAATAATTAGAATAATAATAATAATAATAATAATAATAATAATAATATCGTAAGGCCTCGGGTGCCGGGTGCAAGCTTTCTTATTCGAAACCCAGAGGGCAGCTTGCATGTCGAATTTCGTCGTTCCGTGGGACGCTATGAAAGTCAAGGAGGTTAGATATCTAAGCTCCTTGACACTATAGCGCTTTCTAGTAGAGAATGGAGGAACTTTGTGTTGGCGGAAAATTCCGCGATTAATTTCGCCATTATGAACATGGCCTACTGAATTCAAATGGGTTCTTTAACATGCCAACAACGTATGATATGCATGCCGTGATTTTTGTCGCCTTTCAAAAATCATTTACCACAGCCAGGAGCGAACCTGCGAGCTTGGGGTTGGTATTCCGACACGTTAACCACTCACCCACCGTGGCAAGCGGTGTTGTACTTTGAAAGTTATCTATAAATTACGTTGAATTTCACACATATTGGCAACACCGCTCTTCAATGAAGAGTTTGTACAGTGCCATCCATTCTTCCTATACACACAGCGTTCCTACTGTCATTCGATTATTCAGATTTGAATTCAATTCCTCGCCAGTCGCTGTTCTAATTCGCATTAAACTGATGGTAGCAAGTTACGCGTGTGACATTCAATCGAGGGTCTGTACAACCCTTCTTTGGGCTCGAGATACAGCATCATGGTAGTCTTGTTGCTCTGCTAGTAATTGCAGGCTATCATACAAGCCAAAATAATTATGTCTGGCCTGCCTTATTGCTAATGCATAGAAATCTGCTGTTTAATTTTAAACGAGCAATTAGCCTGTATAGTGCGGATGGACCAAATGACTAACCCACGCACGTGGAACTCGAGATGATTCATTAAAAAGAACGAGAGAGGAACTTGTCTGTGATACGCATAAAGTAACCGTGACTAAAGAAACATTCTTCTTCTTGAATACTTGTACTTTCACAATGACCGTGTCAGCGCAAACTACATTAATTATTAATACAATTATAAAACGCTAAGGTGTGTGGTATATTGGCTTTCACGGCCAGTGAATTAAAACTCTGCAATGTTTCTAGATTTGTGCCCTGTCTTGTGTGGGGGTTTTGCTCTGACCCCCACTGCGGGCTACCTCCTTTTTTATGAAGCGCTCCTGCGCCTCTTTACTGCGAGAAATAATAGCTGAAGCCGCCATAACCTCACTATGAAGGCTTCCAAAAAAGATGGTATATTGGCTTTCACGGCCAGTGAATTAAAACTCAGCAATTCTGCTGGGTTTGTGCCGTGTCTTGTGTGGGGTTTCGCCTAGGACACCAAGCTGGCTCATCAGCGGGCTCTTGGTGTTACCGCCCGGACACCAAGAGCCCGCTAATGAGCCAGTTTGGTGTCTTAGTTGAAACCCCACACAAGACACGGCACAAACTTAGATGAGTTGCTGAGTTCTAATGTGTGTGTTTCACAAACCGCAAGCTCTTAAACCAGAAGGAGTCAGAAGGTGCGGTTTGCACCGAAACTTCCAAATCATCACAAAAGTACAGGAAGAACTTGCATATCGTGAAAAGTCAACGGAAATATATTTATTTATTTATATAGTGCGTTTAAACAAATAGCCCACATAACAGTAAAGCTGGTGGGTGGTAACTTACATACACATGGGGCGCTCACACGTAACCTATAATAATGCTATTGGTTTTACGTTCCGTTTAACTACTGATGACTTTAGAGACGTTGGGGTGCCGGAATGTTTCCCCGAAAGAGGTCTTTAACTTGCCAGTAAATTACTTTTCATTTGCGCACCTTCAAATGCCAACTGACTGCGCCAAGATTAGATCCTGCAACCTTGGGAACAGCAGCCGAGAAAGTTACCACTGCACCACAAAGCCAGTATCACAAGTAACCGATCGTAACAAATAAGCATTCAGAAGAAGGAAAATTATCCGCAGCATTGACGAATTGCACTCTCACTTCATAAATAACAACATTTTGTTTAAAACGTGTGATTAAACGAATAAACAAGACTATAGTCCCTGCCAGAACTGTGTCGCGTCGAACCCTCATACCAATAAAGCCTGGCGGGTGGTATATACATGGCCCGTTAGTTATTTTATGACCCTATTACCTGACAAGAATATTATTTGAATTATTTATACAAATGGGTTAAGATCTTGTACAATGGTGGCTACGCTCGCTAAAGCGCAGCGTAAGCTCATGGGGCCAAGCTCTCGACTGACTCGGTGGACGCGTGGGTTCGAGCCCCACTGTTGGCCGTCCTTGAAATGCTTTTCCATGGCTTCCCATTGTCAACTCCAGGCAAATGCTGGGACGGTAACTTCTGACAGGCCACGGCCGCTTCCTTCCACATCCTTGCCCAGTTTCATTCACCATCATTCATTTCATCTCTCATTAACTTCTCTCATGAGGTTGGCGTGAGGAAGGGCATCCAGCCGTAAAAACCATCCGCCACAAACGACTTACATCGCATCACATCCCGTTGGAAAACGGGAATAATAAGGGGTAGACATACAATATCTTGTAGACCTAATTTGGCTACTTCCATACTTCTAACAACCAGCCCACTAGAGGCCTTTAATTCCTCCTTCGTAGCGAGTTATTTTTAGCCTATTTTCAATTTTGAAAAAATAGGCTTATGAGATCACCTTTTGTCCGTGTGTGTGTGCGTGTGTGTGTCTGTGAGGTGTGTGTGTGTCCCTCTAATAAAATCTAAACGGCTGGAGCGATTTCAATGAAACTCGGTAAGTTCAAAGCCCTATTCCGGGCGACCTCGACCGTGCCCTTCAAATTTTGTTACGTCTCACCAATCCAACATGGCGGCTGTGCGAAATATATCACCACCATTCAATATCTCCGAAACTATTCCGGATATCACCCTGGAATTTATTACGGTGATAAAGGGAACTACTAGAAGTTTATCTATGTAACTTTTGAAAAACTGGTAACTACAAAACCAACATGGTGGTCACGCGAATTTGCGACTTTTAAATAGACGTTTCTCGCGATTTAACCAACCAAACTCAATAAAACTTGGTACAGTATATGTTTATACACATTGTAATGCACCGACATCTAACTTCGTTCAATTGTTTACATAACCACAAGATGGCGGATGTGCGAAATATTTCACCGGCATTCAATATCTCTGAAACTATTAGCGGTATCACCGTGAAATTTTGTACGGAGATAAAGGGCACTATTGGAAGTTCATCTATAAGACTTTCAAAAACCAGTTAACTACAAAACGAACATGGCGGCCAAGCGAATTTGAAAATTTTAAATAGACCTTTCTCGCGATTTAATGTACCAAACGCAACGAAATCTGGTACAGGAAATGTTTATACACATTGTAATGCACTGGCGTCTAATTTAGTTCAATTGTTTACATAACCTCAAGATGGCGGCTGTGCGAATTTCGAAAATTATTTTTTTATTTCATGTGTCGTATTCATGCGATCGAAGTGAAAGTTTGAATAATAAACCTACGCAATAATTTTCCTTTAATGGTACATGACTCTATGGCCTATACTTTTAACAATCCAACATGGCGACCATCCGAAATATTTAGACGGCTCTGAATATCTACGAATCTATTATAGCAATCAAACTGATTTTTTATGTTCATAGGGGCTATGAACTTAAGTTCGCCTATAGGACTTTAAATAACAAATCCAACATGGGGGCGATGCGAAGTATAAATATGCACATGAACGTTTCTTGCATTTTAACCATCCGAGTGCAGTGAAACTTGGTACAGTAAATCCTTATACAAATGTTAATCCACTGGCATCTAATTTATTTCACTTGTTTCCATAACCACAAGATGGCAGCTGTACAAAATTTTAGAATCTCGTTTTTACTTCTTGTGTCCTAATCATGCAATTGAAGTTTGAATGCTACACGTACACAATAATCTTCATGTAACAGTACATAACGTTAGGACCTACATATATAAAATCCAACATGGCGACCATCCGAAATATTTAGACGGTTCTCAATATCTACGAATCTATTACAGCAATCAAACTGAAATTTTGTACGTTGATAGTGGCAGTTAACATAAGTAGGATATATGAAAATAGGCTGTATAGTTCTTTCTCGGAACTACTTGTTTTAAACAACTTAACAATTATTATTTGAAGCCTCGGTGGCTTAGGCGGCAGCACGCCGGCCTCTCACCGCTGGGTCCGTGGTTCAAATCCTGGTCACTCCATGTGAGATCTGTGCTGGACAAAACGGAGGCAGACAGGCTTTTCTACGGGTACTCCGGTTTTCCCTGTCAAAATATCATTCCAGCAACACACTCCACTATCATTTCATTTCATCTGTCATTCATTTAATCATTGCCCCAGAGGAGTGCGACAGGCTTCGGCAGCCGGCACATTTCATATCCTCGCCGCTGGATGTGGGCTTCATTCATTCCATTCCTGACCCGGTCGGAGACTGGAAGCAGGCTGTGGATTTTCATTTTTCAACAATTATTATTATTATTATTATTATTATTATTATTATTATTAAATTTATTAACATACTGAAGCTGCTGCTGCTGCGTGGCCACTGCGAGGGTGCTCTCCAGAGGGGAAAATGGTTGGCGACACGAACGAACTAACGGAGCTGCGATCCCAAATATAAATATAAAATAAACATATAACTATCTCACGCATACTGCACTCTAACTAAAACTACAAATATTAGTAGAGTGGAAGCATACAATAGAATAAGAACCCATGAATTAAAAACAAATACGGTACTTAAAAAAATATTTCCTTAATTTAAGAGCACCAGGTCCCCACTATTCCAGACATACGTTTTATATCTTCCTGCCTGGGATTAGCACCTAATTTGGCTTATAGGTTTGAACTTAAAGATCTGTTAATGCTCGCTTTATGAGCGAAACAGGTTATCCTATAGTTTTTTCCCCTCTTCTGCAATTCCTAACAAATATGAATAAAAATATGTAATTTTCCTCAGGTTGTTTTTCGCTTGTCTCTGAAATTAGGATATTTTTGTGGTGACCGACTTAAAAGATGCAATATCAATTGGCAATAATGCAAAGCTGAAAACTGATTGGTTGGTTGGTTGGTTGGTTGGTTGGTTCCTCAGTTTAGGGGCTGCGACAACGTGGTCATGTAGCCCCGTGTACTTTGGGTGTGTGTAGAATCTGTCTGATAACCGGTGTTAATTGTGATGGCTGTATTAGTGTGAGTATCTGTTTTTAATTCAAGTAAGGACTGCAGACATTCAGTTTTCAAGTAGTTCATACTTTTGCTACCAAACGCCACCGTGAACGACTACTAGGCCTAGTTCAGAACTTAGCTACTAGACGCCACCGCAGTCGGCTCTTCGCAACGAACGTAGAAACCTAAGAGCATTGTTTACATTCCTAACCTATACAATTTAGCTCCACTCACGTGTAATTCTGTAGAAGGTTCTTTAACATGCCGTAAATCTATGACATGGGACCGCCGGCTTTACTTCCCCTCCGAAGGAAGGCATACTGAGGGTTTTTTAACGCTCGTAAAAAATCCGACGGCTTCGGCCGGGTTTGAACCCGCTATCTTGGGCATAGAAGCTCAGCATGCTACCCACTACGCCACCGAAGCCGCCTAAACTGAAAACTGATTACAAAGCTCTGTATGTGATAAATGTTAGTAACTTTAGTGGCTTCACCACCACTTGAGGATTGTTTCTGTATCACACTTATTATTTAGGCCATGTAGACCACCTGAAGGCATACAAAGTTAGTATATCTGATTGTACGCAGTGTTCATAATGGGTTGTCGGGATATGCTTTGAAGCCCCATTCTCCCTGCACAGACAAGTTCCACTGTGTGGGCCTCCAAGATGGTGAGATAATATTAACACAAGCTTTATACACTGTTATTAAGACGTTAACTGATATATCGCAAAGGACACGCCGGTTTCTTCCCCCTCGTTTTCCGGATAGAGGTTCGACAACCCGACGCGTTAGCCAGTTAACGAGTATCTATAGCTTGAGTTAAACGGAATTATGTCGCCAACATTTCCGTCTGGCTTTCGTGTGATGTTTATTGGTCATGTTCGTCTTGAAATTGCCGTTAACTTAATATACTGCTCAAAAAAATTAAAGCACCACTTTTTTCAAAGGCCACCAAATTTTGAAAAGTTGACCTACAAGCTCGAAATCTCAGTATGACGTTTGTCCTGACGCCTACCAAGCATATGCTTCAGCACAACTCCCCAACTTGAGTAGTTGCCAAAGCAGTCGAAAATGAATGAGTCTTGCTCTTAAAGGTTCCACAAACACGTAGAAATCGTTACATTTGACGTTTGGGCATATTCAACCCCCTTCATCATCCCCTAAACATGGACTACCATTGGGGGCGTCTGAGAAGGTACCGGGTGTGTTTAACCATCTGAAAACCTGCACACCGTCCTCAGTTGCTGATTGCAGTAAGTTCTTAAGGCCTCCGGCAATGTCCACACCCCCTAACACCCTCAACTGGCATGGGACCAAACCACCCCCTCTCTATTCACCCCTAAGGAAGGTTTTAATTGAGATGTTTATCAGTGCTGTGAATGCGGGGGTCTTCCCCTACCGTTTCAAAAAAGGAGCTGTGCCTTTGTCACCAACCCTTCCCCTGCAACCCCCGTTTGTATGATTTTTCGAATCAGGCCCTTTTTAAGGGCTGAAACGAGGTCTTAATCGTTGAAAGGGCTGTAAAGGTCCTTAGAAGTAGTGGTGACACGAAATCAACCCCTTCCGATCGATGATTGACATTCCGTCCCCCAAATTCGAAATTTTTGCACCCCCAACCCTCCCTGTCTGGACGCGTAACGCGTCATGGCAGAGTTTTCAGAGTTGGATGGAAATGAAGCTTATGGCCTGCAATGGAGCCCAAAACAGCAGGTTTGATAGAAATTCATCGGTAGGTTGGGAAACGGGACCAACATTTTTCAAAAAAGTTTACAGCCCACAGTAAGTACGCCCATGCATAGGCAACCCACATCACGTCCGTGCGTGTGGGTTGCCTATGATCGGCAATAGGTTACAAAGTTTGGCAATGAGAGAAAAATGACGTGATGTGGGTTGCCTATGCATTGGTGTACTTACTAGAGGCTGTTAACATTTCCCACAATCACCCTTTCACCCGCCACCCGCAGTGATATCTCCTTACCAAACACATAACAACCACTAATGAAAATATGCCGCTTGACAATGTGACCGCCTCTTCCTTACGAGAATGAATTCTTCTATTTCTGCCATTGTCGACTCGAAATAGCCAGAGCTTTGCAGTCAGTTCAAAGCCAGTGAATGAACAGGTGAATTCTAGTGCGTGTTCAGTGCAAGTGGTTAGCCCGATCTACAATAAAATGATATAAGTTACACCATTACCCATGGATAAGTGGCTTATTAGCAGTGGTAAATGGACACTCCATGAAAGTGATAGTGCTTGCCCTCCTTCGGAAAGCAAGAACTTTGATGTGCTCTAAGAATAGTAAATTGTGTATTATTAAGGTCATCATCATCATCATCATCATCGTTTCCCCTTTTCCAGTTGACACTGGGTGGGGGCAAATATGGTTCCTCTCCACTTCATTCTGTCGTTCCACCGTTCCTCTTCCGACTCAGTGTTCCAATCCAGGTTCCGTTTTCTAATACTATTCTTCACCGAGTCCATCCAACGCATTCTTGGTCTTCCTCGTCCTCTCTTCCCTGTCATCCGTCGTTCCAGTGCTCGTCTTGGTAGCCTTACTTCATTCATCCGTTTGACATGTCCAAACCATCTCAATCTGTTTTGCTCCAGTTTGTCATTTAGTTTCTGTACTCCCAGTTCTTTCCGTATATCTTCATTTCTCACTCTTGTCTCTCCTCTTTTTCTGGACCATACTTCTCAGAAATCTCATCTCAGCTGTTTGTACTCTGCTCTCATCCCTCTTAGTCATTGTCCAAGTTTCTGCTTCATATGTCATTATAGGAACATAATATGCTTTGTACATAACTTCTTTAGCCTTTAGCCTTGTTCCATACTAGTCCCCGTACCTGTTGGTAGAAATCACTCCCGAATTGCATTCTTCTGTTTATTTCCAAATCTAGTCTTCCATTAGAATGGGGAAAAAACTGAACATTGTCCTGGATTTAGCATGATGACAAGCAGTAATAAAATCATGGGTTGATAATTAGAATCACTGGAAACTATAACAGTAATAACACAATGTTTAAAATGCGAGTGACGGGCCTTATTAGGAACACCTGTTCCAAATATGGCCCACTACTTGTTCCAAATAAGACCCATATGCAAATGAAAAGAGAGAAAGAAATACACATTAAGCGGAAAATATCAATACAGTATATTAACCTACAAATCACATTCTTTGAAATTATAATCACCAGGTTTATGTATATTAAATTTCAAAAACATGAAGAAGGTTTTATTTAAATACCTAGAAATACAGTAGTAACAAAAAGAACTTCGGGCGCCCGTTACTACTCGACTGGAGCAAACATCGCGGAACCGTTAGCTTTAACAGTTGTAGTTCCTAGTCTAGCCGTTAAAGGCTAGTAGCTATCAGAAACACTGAGAATCTTGTAGAATTTTGAATATTCTGCTAATAAAACCACAGATGGGCTTTATTTGGAACCGGGCCTTATTTGGCTCAAGTACCTTATTATTGTAACTGGTAGTTGCAATAAATGGAAAGAAGCAAATACTCTCGATCTTGTGATCCGTTTTTTTTTTGTGTGTGTGCGAAGTAGCCTATGAGAAGTGCTAAGAAAGGAAAGAAGAATAGGCGTGGGGGAGTGCTAGATATTTCATGTTTTAGAAGGGGGGGGGGGGGGCGCAAGAAAGAGTTTGAGAACTCCTGTCCTAGATTAGAGTTGATTTTAAACGCAAAATGTGGTGTAAGACATGGTGAGTAAAATGTAGAAACCATTTTTTTCATTGTTGCTTTATTAAAGACCATATCGTGGTGTAGCGGATAGCATTCTTGCCTGCCACCGCCGAGATCCGGGTACGATTCTCTGCTCTGAGAAGAACTTAAATTCTGGAACAGGGTGCATTCAGGCTCGTGAGGCAAAACTGAAGAGAGGTGGGTTTGATTCCCCCCTCAGCCATCCTAGAAGTGGTTTTCCGTGGTTTCCCCACATCTATTCCAGGCAAATGCTAGGATGGTTCATAACTTAAGGCCACGGCCTCCTGCTTCCCAACCCTCACCTGCATTACAAATACACACACCAATACAGACACCACAATAACTCAGATTATCAGTCAAATTCTATATACACACCCACGGGGCTAATTGACCATGATGTCAAAGCCCCTCAAACGAATTACGAAACTACAACAACATAGGATTATGGAGGCGTCTTGTTCGCAAACAGACGCTGAAAGGCAAAACAGTCACAAATGAATAGTACATTATGCAACGAGCCTATAATGGCAATAATTAAGACAGGAGTATGTTTATAAGCGAGTTTTATAATTTCCATACGAGTGTCTTAATTACCATTATAGGCGAGTTGCATACGACTGTTTATGTTCGACGATAATTAGAACTATTTTATGTTCGAACATCAATATTTATCGATATCTGTCGAGATTTCCCCAGTTTTATGTACTGAACAGTGCGCATGGGACGCAGAGAATACCTTGTATTTGACCATGGCCTCCTGGAATACCCCACTTTGACACTAGGCACGCAGTGAAATTTAAAATAGGAAGGCCGTGGAAATCAGCTCAGGTGCGATGCTATCCTTACCTAATTGGTCACACAACTGTTTCTTGAACTCTGATTGGTGGGAGAAACTGTATCATAATGAAAACTTTCACTATAATGACCCTCATTATAGTACAGTTTTCTGACATAGACTATAATATTTACATTTCGCCATGGTCGAACATAAAATACATTAATGAATAGATAATAATATAATTTTTATTTTATTTTATTTTTTTAGGAAGTGTGGAAAATCTTACGTTAGACACACGAAGAGGATCCGGACTCTTCAAGTGTGTGTGATTCCTACCCTCTCAAAACCGCAAACCCTTTCTTCCTGACATTGCGTCCTGGAACGGCTCTCGCATTACTTCAGGACGGTGTCGAGTTAATAAGCCTTTTGAGCCTCTTCTTGTTTTATTCAATATAGCGTTGACGCTCATAAGTGTCCAGTTTCCTCTGATGTCAAACAGCTCGCACATGGTTACGGTATCACCCGTACGATACTGTGAAACGCAAGAAGCTTCCAGATCTCTTCTGCGCGTTGGCCACCGTTCACATATAAAGAATGTGTGGAGCATGTCATCATCTTCTTCTTTACAATAAAGGCATACAGGGTTATTTATTAGCCTCGCCGATACGACAATAATAATAATAATAATAATAGTATTGTGCCCGTTTAGACCGGAGTCCGCACGACCACATATGCATTTTACCAAGAATCAGTCAGCACGAGAGTCAAAATATCCCGGGGCGCCAGATGGGTTAAAAAAAAGACATCAAAATAAAAAAATAAAAAATAAAATGCTTTACTGATTTTTGGCTCAATGCAACAATAAGGATAGAAGGAGATTCACCTGGGCATAACACAACATGTAAAATTATCTCATTTTATTCTAAATTTTAAAATTGACTGCAAAATGATGCTCAAGGTAACATCATTCCAGTGCGACGGCACACACTACTATTTACACAATGTACAGAAATTTTCCAACACATTGAACAATTGTCCTTGGAGACACAAGTCTGATTATCAGTCCTGTAGACTGTGTTCCAAAATTATATCAATTATTTACGATGAAATCCAGTTCAAATTTAATTGTCTTTACTGGAAATATTGTAGTTCACTGGTTGAATTTCTAACAGGATATTAACACTCGTAGAAATTCTCACTGTTTATAATTGTTTATAGAATTTTTTAACTTCCACTTATTTTTCCAGTTTCAAAAATATTGTCAAAAATATTATCTTTGACCAACACTAATTATGTACACATATTAATAACAACATCTGAAAAGTATTTGACCCTTGAGCATAGCATCGAAGAACTGTGCGAAGCACAACAAAATTTATTATTCTTCCAAAATTAAACATTTCGAGAAGTGACTCGATTATGAACTTCAAATTCCAAAGAAATATGATTTCTGAATCATCAGCTTGATCATAAAAAATTGTTGAACCATTCAACTATTCGATTTTCCACTTGGAATTATTATTAAGAAAAATATTTATATTTGTTGCTATTTTAGTAACTTTCACAACTTGCAATTCTTGAACAGAATGCGGAAATAAGAATTGTAGCTTTATAATAAATTCATTTAGTTCATGACAATAGGATTGAAAACATCCTTTAAGTAATTTGTGGATACAGATTTTTTTTTTTAATTGGCAGTGGCCCATTCAATTATTTGTGTAAGAACACAATATCCCAACAACAACGGCAAAGGTCTTCCTCTGAAGAAGAATAAAATTTTATCATGACAAAACCGGGTTCTAGCAAATCCAAAGTATTAATGGAATACGTATACAAGTTTGAAATAATTACTGATGGTTTGGTCATTCATTCGACGAAATGTGTGGTTCCAATACTCCTCCTATAAACCTGAGCCATCGAACCTGCTATTTGATTGATGCTCAAAAAAAACTCCTCATTCCTGCGACTTAAACATGCGCACCTGGGAATGGCGTTTCAACTACTCCACACACATAAATTTTCTTCCCAAAATTTATACAATAAATCAAGCCTCTGCTTGTTATCAAAACTGGAAGATCTATAAACTTACAAGTTTATTTTATTTTACCATTCAGTTCAAACCGTGAAGTTACCACACTTGTGATATTCTCTATTTCACTTTCGAATGTGTGCCTACGTCATGATTTTATATAAACACAAAAAAAAAACCTAATTGATACAAATATCATTGGCTTCCTGTTTCATGCCTTTCCGTGTTATCTGAAAAATATACTTTGCTCAATGCAAATATTAACTGTTCAACCAGAACTATAATGTTGGTGGAATACGGGCTTGCGCTATCCACTAGCTTTCGGAAAATCACCTGTTCCAAACTAGGAATGACTAAACTAATCCTTAAGCTCTCTCTCAACGAATGTGATTATTAGAAAATGTAAGATCCAATAATTATTTAGAAAAATTATGAAAATTATTATTATTATTATTGGATTATTATTATTGTTATTATTTCCTTAAATATATTTAATTATTATTTCCTTATGTGAAGAAACCACATGTTCGACTCTTCGAATATGGACAAAATATCCATTCCTCAACAAAAATAAATATTAACTTCTACAGTTATATCGGCTGATTACCGTGATTCTCAAACAAAATGAACATTCAAATAAATGCTCGGTATGCTCGGTCATCGATCCTAAACTGTTCTGAGTGCTGAAAATACTCAGAATAACCCTAATGTGTCTTGCGTAAATCAATGCAAGATTTAAATACGAAGAAAAATAAATGTGTTGGTCATCTGCAGAAAATGAGTTTGTTCCAATTAGCTAGGCATAATATAAAAGTCAAATGTGGCTTACATTTCTCGTTGGTCTTGAAGCGTAGTGAACCTGGTCTGTACCAGATTTATCCAGATACATGCCCTATTGAACACGCACGTCTAATCCTTGTATCGGCCGCCATTATATACCCACAATCTGTCTAGCACGACATAGTGGAAATATTTCTTGAAGTTTGAAGTAACTGCTGATCCATTTTAATATTGACTTCAATTAAATCCATAGCAGTTCGCCTAAATGGGGTCAGATCCAAATGATCTCTTCTCAAAAGCGTCAGTTGTAACATAACTCACGGTAATCTTTTCAGTACAGGAAAACACTGATAGTCTAAAACAATCAACGGCTGTTCTGAAGATCGTTCCCTGGGCATGGCTTCACACCATCTATCATGCGCGAAGCAACATATAGTTTCCCTTTGTCGGCTAATGAACAACACCGTGATAGACTGGCCTTCAATATACTGAAAGATCTGAGTGGTTATTTAGTTACAATTTGTGAAACTGACAAGTTGGATTAAAATATCCAAGTATTGAATTATTGTTACTGGACTGTGACAGAATAATATCTAGACAAAGTCTAGCATATGTCCATATAGAAACAAAAGTGTTTCACAAATGTCCGTAGAAAATAACAATCACCTTAGTGATTCCCTCTACCGGAAACTTACTACGTTCCCCACGTATCGTAGCACTTTTGTGACTATCACAATTCAAAGATATCTTCTGCGTAGATTCGGCAACCATGTGCCTTGGCTCGACGTAGCAGCAGCACCTTGTCCTACAAGAGCTTGGTTTGAAGTGAGCTGCTTATGCTTGGGCCGAGCGGCTTTTATACAAAACGGTCGGCTCCACGCTGGATCACGCTGAAATCTGTAAATCCTCATATCTCCGGTGTCTCTGGTCTGATTCACTTGAGACTAAGTGCATCCTCTTTCATTTGGCCGTGCCAGTAATCTGATCCAAGTATCAAGTCTCTACTCCATGGCTAAGTATTTAATCACAAAATAGTCTCGACCTCTGCTACTATTTGCCACGTCACTTAACATCTTCTTGGCTGCATAAAGTTTCCATTTCAATCTAGAAGGAAAGGAGCGCGATATTCAAATATCTCAACTTTCAAAAGCGGCTGTAGCCTTTCCCTTGATACCTAGGTGTCTGAATCTTGGAATACCCATTCCTAGAATTGGGCACAGTATGGCCTCAGCGATTTAGGTGATCTATGACAGATTCTAGTGATTATTTTTTCTTGTAATAACTAAATGTGATTCGAGGGGTCTAATACGAGATTATACGATTCGGAGTGCCATGTTGTATTCTTTTGTTTGTTATTAAGACAATCTACTTGGGGTAAGATATGAACCCGTGATCTTGAGAACATGAAGTGAACACACTACCAACGAGACTAATCTGCGGGTGAATATCATCATATACTGGAGAATATTTTGCTGTCTGACCAACTGCAATGATCCCTTCTAGGCTGCGTTCTGAAATGCCCATTCTGTATATGATTTCTGCACATTATTATGCTTGAAACCTTTTTTTTTATTGTTTTAAGATAACAAAAACACGGTGTTTATATTTGTTGATGTTATTTACTTAGGTTTATTACTTCATCTTCAGTCGCTCAAAGGGTATGGGAGGGTTATTCGGCATTTTTTGTGTGCCGGAGAGATTTTTTCCGTTCCCTACATTTTACAGCCTTCCTTGTTTACTGTTAAAGAAAAATAATACACAATACGAGTGAATTCCTTTATCAGTGGAGAACAGGTTGTCCCCATAAATCCTTGCCGGTTACGCTGTGGCTTCTTGATATCAGTGTCACTGATACTAGATAGGCCTACTCTTATTAAAGAACAGCAACAAAATTCTTTGAAATGACAGGCATGGCAGACTGGAGCATTTTCTCTGAAATAGGGCAAAGACATAAACTCGAATAAATGGACTATCTAGGCATGGAGACGATATATTTGAAAATTTGAACAGTAAATAAAGTCACATAACTAAACATTTTTAGCCTATTTTCATCAGAATATGTATGTATGCTTATGAGATTGTCTTTTGTCCGTTCCCTCCAAATAACCTTGGATCGATTGGACCGATGTTAATCAAATCTAATAATATATTTAATGCAGCATGTGTAGGTGACACACCGGCAATTCAATAACTTGATATTGTTATTATTAATATTACACTATTATTATTCATTTTGATTTTCCAAATTACTGGAATCCACCTTTGTGTAATGAATGTGTAATGAAGTAAATTATAGTAGGGGAGACATTTTTTATTAGGCAACTATAATTTCATATAAAAGTAACGAAAATGTAACGAATCGTTAATTTGACAATTGTAACGGTAACTTCGTTACTATTTTAGGCAAGTAACTGTAAGTTAATATTTTCGTCAAGTAACGGTAAATTCGTTACTATTTTGCCAAGTAACGGTAAGTTACTATATATTGGCAATGAACGGTAAGTTACTATATTTTGGCAATGAACGGTAAGTTACTATTTTGGCAATGAACTGTAACTTCGTTACTATTTTTGGAAAGGACCGGTAACTTCGTTACTATTTTGGCAAGTAACGGTACGTTACAATTTTTTTGCAAGGAACGATGCATTCGTTACTATATTTGGCAAGGAACGGTACCTTCGTTACTATTTTTGGCAACAGACGGTACCTTCGTTACTAGTTTTGGCAAGGAACGGTACCTTCGTTACTATTTTGGCAAGGAACGGTACCTTCGTTACAATTTTTTGACAAGGAACGGTGTCTTCGTTACTATTTTTGGCATGGAACGGTACTTTCGTTACAATTTTTTGCAAGGAACGGTGTCTTCGTTACTATTTTTGACAAGGAACGGTGTCTTCGTTACTATTTTTGACAAGGAACTGTGTCTTCGTTACTATTTTTGACAAGGAACGGTAACTTCATTACTATTTTCGGCAAGTAACGGTAACTTCGTTGCTATTTCTGGCATGGAACGGTACCTTCGTTGCTATTTTTGGCGAGGAACGGCAACTTCGTTGCTATTTTTTTTGGCAAGAAATGGCAACTTCGTTGCTATTTTCGGCAAGGAACGGCAACTTCGTTGATATTTTCGCCAAGGAACGATAACTGTAAAGAAGTTTCTTTAGAAAAGTAACTTACCCACCCCTGCAGATTTCTTAAGAATAGACTATACAACAAACGAAGATGGAGACACTGCTGTGTATGTGGGGCTCGCCCATTATCCATCTGCCGTCCATAAATTGTTGATATAATTTTGGGAAAATAAACAATAGACCAATAATAATAAAAATAATCGAAATTTAATGTTTTTATTATTTTATATCGGTCAACATGATTGTACCCAATTGTAATGGATATTCACTAATTCTGAAGAACACTTTTACATGATATTAATAAAACATATAAATAGACGATCGAAAAAGGTCATCCAAGTGTATTTATTAATCTCATGTAGCTTAAATGTGATTTCGGGATTATGAAAATATATATTACAACTAGCTGACCCGGCAGACGATGTCCTGCCAATCAAAGAAAGTGTTGTAACTTTGCTTCTTGAAGTGCTTTTGGATACACAATATTTTTTTCAATTTCTGATAACTGCCTCTAAACTATCGTAAAATGAATTAACTAATCTAGAAACATTCGTGAGAGCGTGCACAACAACTCTCCAAAGTTTCATCGCAATTGGATAAATGGCATATAACGGATACGCGATTTTGTTTAAATGATTCGTGCGCAGTCACTCATTTGTTGAATCTCCTCGTGCTCTACCATCTGTGAAATGGATTTACTAAGTTAGAAAGCTTCACGTAAGTGTACACAACAACTCATCAAAGTTTCATCGCAATCGATGAATAGTATATGAACGCATACGGGATTTTGTTGGAACGCTTCGCGCGTCGTCACTCATTTGTTACATCTACTCGTTCGCTGCCAATATTGTAAAATGGATTTACCAAGTTGAACACCTTCCCTGGCGTGTACACAACAACTCATCAATATTTCATCGGAATCGGATGAATGACATATGAACGCATACAGGGTTTTCATTAAACGATTCGCATGCCATGACTCATTTGTTGAATCTACTCATGCGCTACCTATTGTAAAATGGATTTATTAAGCCAGAAACCTTCCGTAGGGGTACTCAACATCTCACCCAAGTTTCATCATAATCGGACGAATGGTACTTGAACGCATACCGGACCTTATTGAAACGCTTCGGGCGTCGTCGCTCATTTGTTGAATAAACTCGTGCACAACCTCCTGTGAAATGGATTTACTAAGTTAAAAACCCTCACGTACGTGTACACAATATCTCACCATAGTTTCATTGCATTCGGATGAATGGTATATGAACGCATACGGGACTTCGTTTAAACGTTCGCGCGTCGTCGCTCATTTGTTGAATCTACTCGTGCGCTACCTATGGTAAAATGGATTTACTAATCCAGAAGCCTCCCCCTGGAGTGTACACAACATCTCCCCCAAGTTTCATCGCGATCGGACGAATGGTATTTGGACGCATACGGGACTTTGTTGAAACGCTTCGCACGTCGTCGCTCATTTGTTGAATCTACTCGTGCGCAACCTCCTGTGAAATGGATTTACTAACTTAGAAACTTCCAGGTAAGTGTACACAACAATTCATCAAAGTTTCATCTCAATCGATGAATGGTATATAAACTTATAGAGGATTTTGTTGAAACACTTCGCGCGTCGTCGCTCATTTGTTGAATCGACTCGTACGCTACCTATTGTAAAATGAATTTACTAACCCAGAAACCTTGACTGAAGTGTACACAACAATTCACCAAAGTTTCATCGCAATCGGATAAATGGTATATGGACGCATACGGTACTTTGTTGAAATGATTCGCGTGCCATCACTCATTTGTTGAATCTACTCATGCGCTACCTATTATAAAATGGAATTATTAAGCCAGAAACCTTCCGTAGCGTGTACTCAACATCTCATCCAAGTTTCATCGTAATCAGACGAATGGTATTTGAACGCATTCGGGACCTTATTGAAATGATTCGCGCGTCGTCGCTCATTTGTTGAATGTACTCGTGCGCAACCTCCTGTGAAATGGATTTATAAGTTAGAAACCCTCACGTAAGTGTACACAACATCTCACCCAAGTTTCATTGCAATCGGATGAATGGTATATGAACGCATACGGGACTTTGATTAAAAGTTCGCGCGTCGTTGCTCATTTGTTGAATCTACTCGTGAGCTACCTATTGTAAAATGGATTTACTAAGTTAGAAACCCTCACGTAAGTGTACACAACATCTCACCCAAGTTTCATCGCTATCGGACGAATGGTATTTGAACGCATACGGGACTTTTTTGAAACGCTTCGCACGTCGCCACTCATTTGTTGAATCTACTCGTGCGCAACCTCCTGTGAAATGGATTACTAATTTAGAAGCCTTTACTTAAGTGTACACAATAACTCATCAACGTTTCATCTCAATCTATGAATGGAATATAAACTTATACGGGATTTTGTTGAAACGCTTCGCGCGTCGTCACTAATTTGTTGAATCTAGTCGTGCGCTACCTAATGTGAAATTGATTTACTAAGCCAGAAGCCTTCCCTGGAGTGTACACAACATCTCTCCCAAGTTTCATTGCTATCGGGCGAATAGTATTTGAACGCATACGGGACCTTCTTGAAACGCTTCGCGCGTCGTCGCTCATTTGTTGAATCTATTCGTGTGCTATCTACTGTAAAATGGTTTTACTGAGCCAAACACCTTCCCTGGAGCTCACTCAACATATCATCCAAGTTTCATGGCAATCGGATGAATGGTATATGAACGCTTACGGGACTTTGAAACGCTCCAACGTGCAGAGACAAACAGTAGAATTCGACATCACTGCCACCTTTGGTATAAAACACAACTTTTCGCCACGGGCGGAGTGTAAGTAATGGCGGTAGTTGCACAGATTGCGACCAGGTGGCTCTAACGTTCAGAGACAAACCGTCCAAAGCCATCAGTTTTCACGAAGGCCAAGGCTAGCGGTTTCCATGGTGACTGTTTATGACTGTATATTATGGTTCTAAAATTGTGTGTAAATTGTGGTTCTAAAATTCCACCTACCTGGTCAAATTGTGAATCTAAACCATACATGGACCCACCCTAACATACATACAAAATTTCATCAAAATCGGTTCAGTCGTTTAGGAGGAGTTCAGTCACATACACACGTGTCGAAGAATTATATATATATAAAGATTGGATACAATCGTGTGAACCGACTGGAAATCTTTAAATTTCCATTACTAATGCAACACTCAAAAAAATGGTCTCCAACACGATAATAATAATAATAATAATAATAATTAGGGCTCGGATTTTCAGGTGCTAACAATCGGGAAAATACCTCTTCTGTTCTGTTTATATCGTGCCTTCTGCTCAAGGCTCTTAAGGAAGCAGGGCGTGTGTAGCCCCACTACTTCTAGTGCACCCTCGATAGTGCTACGCCCTCAAGGGCTCACGGCTGGTTAGTTCGGGAGTAGGTGACCCTGAGGGATTCCTGAGCTGGGTCCGGTTTTGCCCCCTTTTTCCATTGCCTCGGGGACGGACCCTCTGCTCTTTCCCCTTTCCTATCGGCCTTTCATGGCACTCCTTCTTTCCAAGTCCCTCAATCCTCATTCTTCGAGGGTTGAGGGCATTTCTTTTCCTCCAGTCCTTTATTTGCCTTATTCTTCTTTTGTTTTCCATTTCTTCTTTTAGTGTGTAAGATTTAGTTCTTAGTGTGGTTTTAGGTGTAGTTTTCATTACATCTCATCTTTCACCATCACCCAAACCATTACGGCCGATAACCTAGACGTTCGCCCTTTAAAACAGCAATTATCATCATCAATAATAATATTCATTCCAGCAACACTCTCCACTATCATTTCATTTCATCTGTCATTCATTTAATCATTGCCCCAGGGGAGTGCGACAGGCTTCGGCAGCCGGCACAGTTCATATCCTGGCCGCTAGATGGGGGCTTCATTCATTCCATTCCTGACCCGGTCGGTTGACTGGAAGCAGGCTGTGGATTTTCATTTTCAATAATAATATTAATAATAATAACAATAAATGTAAATAACAACTAAATATCGATCGCCTTTGTCAGAGGTAAGCAAATTAACTGCGCTGCCATGACGTCCTCCTTTGTTTTTGGTTGGTTGGTTGGTTGGTTCTTAAGTTTAGGGGCTGCGACAACGCGGTGATGTAGCCCCGTGTACTTTGGGTGTGTGTAGAATCTGTCTGATAACCGGTGTTAATTGTGTTGACTGTATTAGTGTGTGTTACCTGTTTTTTAATTTAAGTACTGCAACTTAAAATTTTTCAAATACTTCCTACTTTCGCCGCCAAGCGCCACCGTCAACGACTACTAGGCCAAGTTCAGAACTTAGCTACTAGACGCCACCGCAGTCGGCTCTTGGCAACGAACGTAGAAACCTAAGAGCGTTGTTTACATTCTTAACCTATCCAGTTTAGCTTCACACAGGTGCAATTAGTGGAAGGTTCTTTATCATGCCTGCGGTCTAGCTGTATGCCTCTCACCAAGGCGGTCCGGGTTCGATTCCCGGTCAATGCATGTGAGATTTTCGAAGGGAAATGCCATGTCCTGTGGTTCGGATTCCACGTAAAAAGGAGGTCCCGTGGCTCATGATCTCGAGATTAACGGTCACGTTAAACTACAAGCTTGCTTGCTTTTCCTTTATCATGCCATAAATCTATGACATGGGATCGCCGGATTTACTTCCCCTCCGAAAGAAGGCATACTGAGGGATTTGTAACGCTCTTAAAAAATCCGATGGTTTCCGCCGGGTTTGAACCCGCTATCTTGGGCATAAAAGCTCAGCATGCTACCGACTACGCCACCGAAGCCGTCCTCCTTTGTTTTTCTAGATTATAAACAATCACAAGAATAAACGCTTTGAATACAGATGTTAGCCCAGAATTGTTGTATAATTGTTTTCTCCTCGGACTGCCTGCGCCTTCTTGCAGTCACGGTGCGTGACTTAACGCTCGTGGCTAAGCTGCGATGTACTCTACTTTACTTACCCGGTACCGAACTTAAGTGAAGTATTCAAGTCAAAATGACCATATAATTGGTGTGGAATGTGGAGAGGCGGGAGATTTGACCCAGGACATGTGCAGTACGCGTGTTAGCTATGTCATTTATCAGAGCAGAACTCGGGGAAAGTCGCCAACTGCACAACAAAAGCTTATCACCTACTGCATTGTGTAAAAGATGGTAGTAGCGCCTTCATCTGACAATCTCATAGGTCACCACTGAACATACGAGTTATTCGACTCCTCATCTGACATCAGTTCTTACATTCTTATCAACTCCCTCTGGTGTAGCGGCTAGCATTCTTGGCTGTCGCCCTGGAGGTCCGGGTTCGATTCCGACTCTGCCAAGAAATGTAATTGTAGCTTGAGGGCTGGAACGGGATACACTGATCGTCGAGAAGCATAACTGAGAAGAAGTGAGTTTCTATTCCCACCTTAGCCATCCTGGAAGTGGTTATCCGTAGTTTCCTAATTGCTCCAGGCAAATGCTGGGATGGGTCCTAACTTAAGGCCACGGTCGCTTCCTTCCCAATCCTCACCTGAATCACAAAGCCCCACATTACTACTACTACTACTACTACTACTACTACTACTACATACACCACAATAACACAGGTTATTATACTTTCCTCCTCTTCTCTCTCTCTCTCTCTCTCTGTGAGGGGCAGATGAACTCGCAGTTCCGCCCCTCAAAACCTCAATAACTAACTAGCTAACTCTCTCTGTGTGTGTCCCCCCAGGGGCTCACATCTAGTGGGACGTGGGTTGGCGACCACGGGACCCTAGTTTAGTCTGGCATTTCTTCCACTTACTTGTGCCGGGCTCCTCTCCGTCTTCTTTCCTGTCGACCTCCCTTGGTCAACTCTTGTTCTTTTCCGACCCCGTCGGTATTAGGGTCTCCGAGGCCTAGGGAGTCTTTCACTTTCCCGCCTTAATTGGCCCTTGTCTCTTCTTTCCTGATCCCTCCTTCTTCGAGGGGTCAGACCTCTTTTTTTTTTTTCGTGATATATCCTTTTATCTTTAAGATCCCGCACTATTTTTGTTAGTTGGCTCCCCGTGTATCTAAATTCCCTTTAGCGATTTTATTTTGCATCTACACTCCATTTTTGTAAGTATTTTCAATCTACGTTGTTTTTTGTATGCCTTTTCGATCTAAATTGCATTTTGCGAGTGTTTTCGATCTAAATTGCATTTTGCGAGTGTTTTCAACGTCAATTGCATTTTGTAAGGATTGACAATCTAACTTGCTTTTTTAGTAAGTCTTTCTATATAGGGGGTCGATCTTTTGTGGGTATTTTGAATTTCAATTGCATTTTGTAAGTATTTTCAACCTAAACCGCTTTTTGCTAATATTTTCAGTCTAAATTGCATTTTGTATGGTGCGCATTTTGCAAGTATTTTGATTCTCAATTGCATTTTGTGGGTATTTGGAATCTAAATTACATTTTGTAAGTATTTTCAATCTAAATTGCATTTTGTAAGTATTGTCCATCCAAATGAGTAGTTTGAATCTACCGTACATTTTGTAAGCATTTTCAATTTCAATTGCATTTTGTAAGCATTTTGAATATCAATTGCACTTTGTGAGTATTTTGGATCTGAAATGGGAGTTTTTCAATCTGAATTCCATTGTGTATTTTCAATTTCAATTGCATTTTGTAAGTATTTTGTACCTCAATTGCATTTTGTACGTATTTTCAATCTCATTTGCATTTTGTAAGTATTTTGAATATCAGTTGTATTTTGTAAGTATTTCGACTCTACATTGCATTTTGAGCCTAACCTACATTTTGTGCGTATATTTCAATCTATTCCTTTTGTGAGTATTTTCGCTCTAAATTCCCTTTTGTAAGTATTACCGCTCTCCATTTTGTAAGTAGTTTTCAATCTGAGTTCTTTTTTGAAAGTATTTTCCGTCTCACATAATTTTCGTTCTGGTTTCCATTTCTTTGTCATTTTCGCTATCACCCAGACCATTAGGCGCCGACAACCTAGATTTTAGGCCCCTTAAAACAACAATTATCATCATCTCTCTACCGGGTGAGTTAGCCATGGTCGGTTCGACATGACTGCTGGTAGTCGCTCATATCTGGGAGGCGAGGAGGTTCGAATCCCCCCGCCGGCAACCTTGAAGATGGTCTTCTGTGGTTTCCCATCTTCCTTCCAGGCATATGCCGGGGTTGGTCCCTAACTATAGGCCACAGCCGCTATAATCCAACTCCTTGTCCTTACATTCAAACTTTCCTCCCCAGACAACACTTCACACGCGACGGTACGTGTAGCTCACCCATTGGGTGTCCGCCTCGAAGCAGCTATAAAACTGGTGAGCTGAACATGTCCTCGGACACTCCCGGCGCTAAAAGCCATACGCTAAAAAAATCTCTCTCTGTGTATAATTAACACACCCAAGTACTCGGGGTAAATGACCACGATGTCCAAGCCCCTCAAATGAAGCAACAACAACAATCACCAGCAACTGACTAGAAATTCAGTTGTGTTCTGAGGGTTAAACTGAGCTTCGAGATGACAGTTGAGAGGAGTTGGACCTGATTTTTACTTCAGCTGTACTAAAAATGCTTTTCCGTGGTTTCCCACTTCTACTCCAGAAAAATGACGGGTTGATACTTAACTTTTGGCCACGACCGCCTCCTTCTCAGTCTTAGTCCTAATTACAGTTCCATACACACTAAAGCAAGTGCTGTAGTAGTTTTAGCTCTTGACTGTCACTCCTGAAATCCGGGTTCGATTCCTGTCTCTGCCAAAAAAGAAAACAAAGTCTGATCTGATATTGAGGACTGAAACGGGGTACACTCAGCGTCATGGGGCAGAACTGAGGAATGGTAGGTACGATTCCCACCAGCCATTTTAGAAGTGGTTTACTCACTTTTACTTCTTGCAAATTTTAGGCCACGTCCTCCTCCTTCCCAATACCCGTCTCAATTGCAAATGCACACGCTACTACAGACACTACAATAACAAATCTCCCTGCCCTGACTTTTCCGGTGACCCACGATTAGTCCATATTCCCCTTTTCAGAACTCGTCCGTGGATCGTTTTCTGTATTTTTCTCTCTTGTTTTTCTAGTTCCTTGATTTTTGTTGTTATTCTTCTTCTTCTGTTCTTTCTTCGAATGAGCCAACTCTGAACTACGTAGGTTAACCAAAATGGTTTTTAGCTTGATGAGTTGGGATTGGTTTCACGCTCTTAAGAGTCTTCTTCCTAGCCCATATCTCCTTTATTTTCTGACTTTGTAGTTGTTTAGCTGCTTCTGACCTCTTTGGTCTCTGCCCTTTCGTAAGTTTAATCTGTGGGTCTTCTTTTAACATTTTCAGGGAAGTTTGTGTGTCTTGTATAACGGATTCAGAGATGTTAAAGGTTTACAGATCTTGTTTAACTTACTGGTACCACACTGATGTTGTTTTCTTGCAGGAGCTGGCTCTGTGAATTACACTGGTCAATCTTGACTCGTTCATTCTGTCAAGGTGTCCGTAGAATTGGAGGCGTCTCTTGATGATTGTGTCCATTAGAGGTTCTTGCTTTAGCTATAGATCATCGTTGGTCCTGTGATTATTATTATTATTATTATTATTATTATTATTATTATTATTATTATGTACTTGCGTTAGAACAATAAAATATTCGTAGTGTAAGATACACGCACAAGTACATTTTACCCCTACGAAGGACGGGTAACCATCTAGTTTAAGTTTAAGATATTTATTGGATGTTGTCTTTGAGCTAGGCTTGGTAATTCTCCATAGACTCAGCTAACTCGCTCCTCGTGTATCGAGGCACAAAAGGCAGAATTCAATGAGATGCTATGATATAATCTTGTGTCAATAGACTTACCGCCGTAAGCTTCCAATTCATACGTGAATGCATGACGTCTCGCTAGCAGTGGAGTGATGAAGAGCATATCCTGTTAGTGCTTGACTTGAACTAGACAGTCGGGTGTTAACTTGGGGAGTGCTCCCAATGAGAGAGAACACTTTCATGTTCAATTGCTCAAGTTTCATAGCGCTCTGTTCTGTTCAAGTACCTACTGTATGTAACTAGCGACGCTAAGAGAGAGTGGGTTGGGGCCGGCATTGTAAAATTCATAAGACTCATCCTGGAATGATTGCGGAAAACCTCGAGGAAAAGACACGCTCAGGATAGTCTGTCAGCGCCGGAATTCAAACCTCTGATCTTCGGACTCGCTCTATATGACTCAAAGAGCTGTCTGCCTCCTGGCGTAGTGACTAGCTTTCTTAGCTGTCGTCCTGGAGGTCCGGTTTCGATTCCCGGCTCTGCCAAGAAATTTAATTCTGGTCTGAGGGCTGAAACGGGGTGCACTCAGCCTCTTGAGGCAAAACTGAGAAGAGGCGGGTTCGCTTTCTACCTCAGCCATTCTAGAAGTGGTTTTCCGTGGTTTACCCACTTCTACTCCAGGCAAATGCTGGGATGGTACCTAATCTAAGGCCTCGGACGTTTCCTACCCCAATCTTACCTTGATTACAAATATACACACTAGTACAGACATCACAGTGACACAGGTTATAAGACAACTTCTACACACACGTATGTCACGGGGTTACATGACTATGATGTCGCAAAGCATCTAAAGAATCAGCAGCAGCAGCGACGACGGCGACTTACTTCAAGTGCCGGGGTGTCTACCCCATTTCTGTCCCTAATACAGTTACACAAACTACTACTGTGCAGTCATCTTATGAATGCAGGTCTTCAGATAAGTTCAACACACATCCAACTACACGGGTCTGATGACAAAGATGTTCCAAGCCGCTAAAATGAATTAACAACAAGAAAGATTGTATTAGTGTACGTTCAATTTTTTTTGATATGTTGAACTATTGAATCAGTTTCTGTCTTGAGGAAAGAATTAGTTAGTTATTGTTGTTTTAAGGGGCGAAACTACGAGGTCATCTGCCTCTAAAGAGGAAAGAATTCATGATAAAAAATAATAAATGTAAAACAACAACAAAAATATTGGAATGCAGGCTAAATAAATCAGAAACCCCTATGGTTATCGAATTGGCAGGTGAAAACATAACGGGAGTAGGACACTTCTGTTACTTAGGAAACAAAATAACAAGTGATGTTCGAAGCAAAGAGGATATACAAAAAGTAGGTTGGCACAGGCAAGGAAGGCATTTCCGCAGAAAAGAAGTGTCTGTTGACATCAAATATAGATGTAGGTATTAGGAAGTGATTTTTGAAAGCCTTTGTCTGGAGCGTTGCACTCTAATGTTATTGGTTTAAGTCCCTTTTAACTACTATGGCTTTTAGAGACGCCGGAGTGCAGGAATTTTGCCCCTAAGGGGATCTGTAACGTGCCAGTATATCTACTGACAAGGCTCCCTCGCATTTGCGCACCCTCAAATACCAGCTGACTGCGCCAGGATACGAACCTGCAACCTAGGGCCCAGCAAACGAGAACGTTACCGCTGAGCCACGCAGCCAGTCCAAGCGTGGCACTCTATGGAAGTGAAACTTGGACTGTTGGAGCAGCAGTAAAGAGGAGAATTGAAGCGTTTGAAATGTGGTGTTACAGGTGAAATGAAGATCAGGTGGGTAAGAGTTACAAATGAAGAGGAATTAAGACGATTGGGAGAGAGATGTTTCTGGCGACTGCTAATGAAGAGAAGAGATAGGGTGGTACTACACATACTAAGACACCCAGGAATAGCAAACTTAGTTATGGAAGGAAGGGTAGAGGATAAGACCTGTAGGGGTAGGCCAAGGTTACAGTATGTTAAACAGTTTACCTCAGATGTAGCGTATGGTAGCTATGTAGAGATGGAACGATTAGCTTAGAACAGTGAAGCATGGTGTGCTGCATCAAACCAGTCAAAAGACTGAAGACTCAAACAACTATTTCTGGTGATTTTTGGCCACAACTTCAGTAGCTACTTTTTTTTCATTGGATGTTGGCATTACTAGCAGACCATCCTAAGTCATAAATATACCGTACACCGCACAGCAGCACTATAATAAAAGCGGCCATACTGGCTGGTTATGACTGTTTTAAAGAGAATGTTTTCCAATGTTACGACACGACAGCCTTCTTGTTATGGTTCCTTGAACTAATGACTGGCCGCCTTCCGCAACGTTCCTTGACCCTCGTGTAAGTTACTGCAACTGGTTTGACAGCCTCCTTAAATCTTTATTAACTGGTAATATTACGTTATAAAAATCAAATACTGTGTAAAATTATTTGATCAAATTAGTCTGCAAATATTTTTTGCTAATCAAACTAACGAATAGTACAGGATTGTCCAGGGCTGCTATATTTTTTGAACCAACCTCTTGAGAAGTTACTTGTAAGATGTTATAATTGTTTAGGGGCCGATAACCCAGATGTTAGGCCCCTTAAAACAGCATGAGCTGTAATTGTATGTGTAAATGTCTTAGAAGTTTTACTCTACTTGACAATGGTAAATCGTGACGAAGTGGCAGTCTAGGTTTTTCTGACTTTTAATCTCCTTCGATGACTATTGTACATTTCTATTTTGTTATAAATTCTCCATTTAAGGGCAACATACATCTTAAATATATGATGAAGGGAGATGCTGAGGGGGCAAGAAGAGATTCCATTGTAACATTACATGAAAGGAATATCAAGGAGTTGAAGCTTTCAAATATCTAGGATCAATAATAACAGGAGATAATAAAACATCGGTGGAAATCCAGGAAAGGATAACAAGTGGGAACCGATGCTTTTGCGCCTTGCATAATATGTTCAAATAGAGGGATATCAGCAGGAATTTGAAGCTAAAAATATACACAACAGTAGTAAGGCCTATTGTAATGTATGGCTCAGAATGCAGGGTGATGACTACCAGAGAGGAGCGTCGGCTATTACGGTAGGAAAGATATTTGGACAATGAGAGATCAGGATGGATGGAGAATAAGTACAGATGTGGAGTTACAGAGATGGTTTGGTCAGCCAGATATTGCAGTGAAAATAAAGCAGGGAAGAATCAGGTGGGCTGGGCATGTATAGAGAATGCCAGAAACCAGCACAGTCAGAAAGGTATTAATAGGAAAATCTGATGGGAGAAGGAAAAAGGGAAGACCCCCGGAAAAGATGGCTTGACGATCTTGAAGACGATCTGGGAAAGCTGGGTGTTAAATGCTGGAGGAGGAAAACTAAGATGAATTGAGGAAGGTGATCAAGAAGGCCAAGGACCTACATGGTCTGGAGCGCCGACCAGTAAGCAAGTATACGCCAAAGCAATAGTTATTGTAATATTGGTATATTGACTTTCACGGCCAGTGAATTATAACTAAGCATTTTTCTAGGTTTATGCCGTGTCTTGTGTGGGGTTTATCCTAGGAACACCAAGCTGGCTCATCAGCGGGCTCTTGGTGTCCGCACCCGGACCCCCACAGGAGTAGCGAACTGCGCGCTACCTCCCTTTTTATGAAGCGCACCTGTGCCTCTTTACTGCGAGAGCTAAAATCTCAAGCAGCCTTAAACTCCCTATGAAGGCTCTAAAAAAGATGGTATATTGGCTTTCACGGCCAGTGAATTAAAACTCAGCAATTTTTCTAGGTATTTGCCGTGTCTTGTGTGGGCTTTTTTTTATTGTAGTATTGTCATAGATCTTGTACAGCAATTATACACATTTCCAAAGATACACACACATCTTCCTATAAGAAGCAAAGTTCTAAATTTTCAAATTTTAAATCGTAGATTTAACTATTTTAATCCACTTTTATCCTTTTGGTTATTGCTTTGTGCTTATTTGCATCGTTTCCCTCATATCTCCCATATTTATTGGAATTTGTGGACTTGTCTTATTTTAAGCCTCCACTGGTCGCGCTCGAAAATGTAACGCCAGTAGTCGCATGGATTACAATCGTAGGCCAATTTTAATGGGTATTTCATTAGTTATTTTTTGTTTTAAAATGTTGACTATCAAATTTATAAGAAGGATGGAGTGTGATAAATATACTTACTAATCATAGACCATATTACATGAAATACCAAATATTTTGACACATCATGAAGAACTTATTTAATTTGAACTTTTGAGAGAAATTTGGTAATATTTCCCGTATTGAGTAAAATCATGAAAGATTTGCGAACAGATGTGTACCGGTACCGATGAATTTTATTCAACAGCGAGTTTCCTCTGGGGATAAAACTGCTCGAGGCGCTGATGTCTTCATCTTGTGTATAGAAGATCAAAGAAGTGCGAGGCCTTGCTCTCTACATCCACCATGGGCCAAAATGCTTGAACGGGTTACTTAACTTTTATTCATAATAAGAGTTTGTAACCTTCAGCTTGAGAGAGCGAGCGAGTGAGTAGTCAGTCAAACTTAAATTAGGATTGATGTGTATAAATTGTCTGGGATAATATTGTCGTGCAATTTGTTGTGCTTTATCTCACAAATAACTTAAAGACACCTAAAAACTTTAACGCTTCGTAGTAGAACTTCTCTTGCGACCTTGTGGATTACATATGAATGAGATTAAATTGTAATGAGGAAGAGAAATAAACGCCTGAAGTAAATAAATGTGTGTTTCTTTTGCCCTATATGGATACTGAAAAATAGCAACTTCATAGAGCAAATTCTCGCGAAACATTAATTAAATAGCGTACGAAAGGATAAGAACTGCAGTATGTAATGATGGTGGTCAGCAATAAATTACTGGCATCAAGATGTAAGAATGATTTATATACTGAACCCTTATTGATCTTCGATAAATAAGTATTCATATTTATTATTATTATTACTACGGCCCAGGCAGCACATAAGGAAGTCGACTTGGATATTAGGGAGGCCAGCATTTCGTAATGATTGCAACAGAAGCTGAGTTGGTAGCTATTCCTGGGGACGGCCAGAATTAGTCGAGTTCAAGGTCAAATTGTGCAACTACTGTACCAAAATTGGAGACATAAAGGAAGAATCACGAGGTCCTCTCAACGAACATACGATTGAATCAGCCAATCGCAAGAGACCAAGCCGTGACCACGAGGTGGACGGCGTCAGTAGTAAAAAGCGCGCGGAAGTGTGTATCTAAGGAACCGCCGAACGGATTAATCTCCGCTCGAGTAATTTGAGACGTTGGATTCATTTGGAGAAGAATGACACTAGCCCCATCTTTGTGAGACATAAACTCTGGAAGTTTTTATCCGACTCCGCCCCACTCCACCGCCCTTGTCAGTTTCTCATAAATAGTTTGGCCTGACGCCAATCTAAGTAATTATCGTGTGGAGCCTTCAGAGGCATACTCCACGCCAGTTTGAGGTGTGATTTTGACGCTCGAATTTATCTAAGTCTTATTGTGTGGAGCCTTCAGAGGTATACTCCACGCCAGTTCGAAATGTGATTTTTACGCTCTAAAATCAGTGAAGCTAATTTATTTTCTGAGCTCTGGGAAGCTAAAGTCGCAGCGTTTGCAATATCGAATTTTAAAAGCTATAATACATTTTGTTCTAAAATCAACTAAGTTGTGTGATCTAAATATTTCACGCCAGCGCGTGATAAACTGTAACATTCTTTTAAAGACGACGAGTTCAACTTTAAGGGGGAAGTATCATATCACCCTCATTAGCGCTTACCAGAACCGAAGTCCATAAGACGGGACGGAAATACCGGACGAGATAGCGACTGCGACTGCAGCCAGGATTTTGAACTTGTTAACGAGCCAGTGGCGCGGACTCGAGATGTATATTTTATGTATAAATTGTGTGTATTGTATGTGTTTTTATAGTGCGTATGTGCGATATAATTAGGGCCAGTCTTCGCTATTAATCGCAGTAGGACAATTGTGGGTGAACTGAGTAGCCTGCAAGCGATTATAGATAGGCAAATATTTAACATTGAACTTTTCTGCCAAGGAGTCGAGACCAAGATGATCAGCACGTGGTTTGAAGTTGGGATGAGCTTCAAGAAATCAACGCAGACGACTACTATGGAGTGCTAAATTGTCCATAGGGCAATGGGTTGAGGAGGATGTCCTTAGTCCTACATGCAGAAGCGGTGATGTACTAAAATTGGATTATTTCAATTATGTAGTTAGATTTGGCCGGGGAACTTTGTAAATAGTCATGTTTTTCTTTCTGGTTTTATAGCTGTTTTTCTTGTACCGACACTATATGTTTAAATGTCCGTTGGCGCGTGGCCAATGTGTTTGTTGATATTTTGATTTTTTTTTTGAGTCATGTGTAATGTACGCGGCGTGCGTGCGTGATTTTTATCCTTGCAATTGCGGAACCCGTTACATTCGATAAATGGTGCTTTATTAACGTTAATATTTTGAAATAGGAATGGGAGGAAATGATTGTAAAACATTTTGCTGAACAGGTTATTATTCATGTTAGGGTAGCCGAGTGCACCAACTTAAAAGTAATTGTAGAACACCTTCGTTCTAATTTTGATAGATTTTTCTTGAGTCCTTTTCAGGTGACTAGTCACGGCATAGAACGATGGCGCCAGCATGTGGATATTATTTGTGTCTTTTATTTCAGGGTCTGTCACAACCCATACGTGTGATTCAGTGTGTGTTGATGTGTCTAGTGTGTGTTGATTCTACGTGAGGAGGGGGTAGTTGTCCTACCGCCCTTATATATTTTTGCTGCTGTTGTATTTTAGATGGAAAGACAGAGTGCTCTTGGGAGACTGCTGATTCTTGTCCATATGTTTTTCTGACACACACGTATTATTGTGCTTTGGGGCACATTTCTTCGAGGTTCGACCCCATGTTCTGGGAGGTCGAGGTTATTGACACGTGGGTTGACAGACATGCAGAGTTCCACAACCGCCCGTTTTGCCTGTGACTTATTTTGATAGGCAGTCCTATTTGTCCGGCTGAACCCTGTAAGCTTTCATGTAGCAAACCTGTTCATTGTGATGGCTAATTTTTAAGCCATAATTAATTGGGGAGTTCGCCATGTGTGTAACGGATTGTTGTACCTTGTATGGATAAGAATATTGTGATTAACGTAAATGTTGGCTGTTTGCCTAGTGCTTTGTTGATGACTCGATTTCATGTAATTTTGTTTGTCACACCCGTTTGGTGTAGTGGTAGAGTATTTGTAAATTTTGACAGCGGTCATTTGAGTATTTTTCTATTGGTCACGTGTTAATGTACTTGTGTTGATTTGTGTGAGAAGTCCTAAGTTTTTAGGCAGTAAATGTTGCTACGGCAATTTAAGTCCAATTTCACACGGAAATTTTGTATTTGTTTATAGTAGATTTAGGAAGTGTCGGTTTAATTTAATTTAATGTATTGTAGTTGTGTTCCCTTGTGTCGGTCTAGCTCTAGGAAATGCGGATTCGTTGTTTGAAGGGTCATTCTGGATGATAACGAATCACGCATTCAAAGTACACATCGTGGTGCATGTAGAACGGCATACGCACTTATATGGTCATTTTTGTATCGTTTTATTTAAGGACACTTGGTCCAGGTAATTAATCTCTCCAGAGATATCGCCTAAGTTTTTGGCATTTTTATTAAGCGGGAGTCAGTTGGGAGTTTTTGTTGTTAATTGTTTATGTGTAAATATGGTGATTTGTTATTAAATTCAGTTGTTTTAACCCTGGCTTCACTCTTTCCTGCATGTTATTTTGTTATATGTTACCCTGCAAGTTAATGAAGCGCCCTGACAGCAACTTACGAATATGACCTGTTACGCCCCGAATCTGAGTCTCATATGCTTCTTTGCAAGGGTTCATAAAACAAAAATGGCTGCCCAAGTGGGGATTGTTGTTGTTGTTGCTTCGCTGATCTCATATTTATTTCGTTGAGAAATGATGCCAGGTCAAGCGGACATGTAAATTCAGTAAATGGAGGCGATGTTGTACCGCCATGTGCATTAGTAAAATCACTGAGTTCCTAAAGTTAGAAATATTGAACAAGGTTAGAATTTGATTTGGTATTTGTTATAAACTTGTTCTGGCGCCCACATTAAAACTAGAAATTTGCATTATTAATGAACTCAGTCAAAGCAGGAAGATGTTGCCTTATATTTGACATTTAATTGACTTCGGTTAATTGGTGTTTCGTAAATTCTGTTGGTTAGGAATTTAAAAGCAGATCACTAGGGGTTATTTTATTGTTTGGGAATAAATGTCATTGTATTCAGTAAATTTTGTTACTGAAATTTTCATTAAATTAGAGCCAGTAATATTTAAATGTGTGACATGTATGTGCGTATAGGGCTGAAACCTTAGCCCATAACCCTGTTTTTCTCTGAATATATTTTGTGTGTGATATGGCGAGTGTTGATGAGATAAAGGCATTGTTAGAACAGATGTCGATCCAAATGTCCGCGAAAACGGAAGAACAATTAGTGCAGATGTCCGTAAAGACGGAAGAACAATTAAAAGAACAATTAGAAGCTCAGCGTGAGCATAGTGAAAAACAATTACTTGAGATGAGCGGTAACATTTCGGTCCAGTTAGAAGTCCAGAAATTAGACACGGACAAACAATTCAATGAACTAAACCACAAATTGTCACAACAGGCGGTAACACAAACCGAACAGTTAGGAAAAATCACAAATGATATTAATCAGAGCATTCAAAAAGTAGAGAAACTGGCAGGCGAGGTTGCGGAAAATAACATCAAACAGTTAGGCGAAATGAAGAAATTGGAGGCGAAATTTGATAACAAATTAGTACAATTTGACGAGATGGTGGCAGATAAACTCAAGCAGATAGAGGCAGCATGTGTCAGTAACACCGCGGGAGTGAAGAAAACCCAAGAGAAACTACAGCAGCAAATTAATTCGGTAGATAACAACGTGCTGGAATTAATAAAGGAAATAGATAAAGTCGAAGTTAAGGCTGAAACCGAGCGGATACACTTGCGGGAAAATTTAGAGGAGCAATTAGGCAGAACACAAGAGATCATAAGAAAAGAGATGGAAGGCCAGCTAATAAACACACAGGAGGTCATAAGACAAGAAGTAGGGGAGCAGCTCGTCAAAACTCAGGATAATTTGGAAGAACAACTAGTAAAAACGCAGGAACGGATACGTGAAGAGCTAGAGAAAAATCAGGAGAGGAACGAGGAGAAAATAAATAGCTTAAAAAGTAGGATCCGGCGAGATTGGGACCAGCAGGCTCATGCGAATAAGGAAGACAGGCTGGCAGTTTTAAAGCGAATGCAGGCACTGGAGGAAAATATGAAGTCGAAATTACAGGAACATTCAGAATTAATCATAAAAAACGAGATTAGATCGTTAGAAAATGCGACATTATTTTCAAACGAAAATATTCCGGAAAAGCAAACAAGTATTGGAAGTCCGGCAGGTTCGAAGTTGGCTGAGGACACGAGTCGGGGTCAAAGTCCCAGACTAACGACTAATGCATTCCAGCAGTACAGGGGGGAGACTTCAACTCCGCAACCGAACTTGGCACCAGCCCAAGTTATCCAAGTCATTCGGGGTAATGATTTTAAGCCCGATAAGTTTAAAGAACATTCAGGAACTACTCCCAAAGCATTTCTACGGCAATTAACTGACTACTTTAATGACCAACACATCGGCCCGGAGAAACAATTAAGAATGGTGGAGAAATTTTTAGAAGGACCTAGCCTGACCTGGTTTTTAAGTTTCAAGTACACGTTTACAGACATGACTCAATTCCGCGAGGCGTTTTTGAAGAAGTTTTGGAGTCCTTCGTTACAGCAAGGGTTAAGAATGGACCTGTACACGCGCAAATACCACAGTACACATCCAACCCGTTTTTCAGAATTCTTCAGTCAGCAATTGGTAAAATTCAGGGATTTTGATGACCCGCCTAGCGAGCCGAATATGGTTCTAACCATTGGAAAACAACTCCCAATGCATATCCAACAATTATTAGTCGCAGGAAATATTCAGACCGCAGTCCAAGCCGAAGAATTACTCAGACACTTAGATGAGACGAGTATGGTAAGCCCACAGACAGGAAGAAGGAATTTGGAATGTGTCAACACGGCAGAGGTAGTTCAGGGACTCCAAAATAACCACGGCCAGGGGAACCAAAGTAAGACACAGTCCACAGGGACACAGTTCACGCCAAGAAGACAAGATTTTGACGGCCGAAACCAGTTCCATAACAACAATCAGAATTATCAGAATAACCGCGGGAGATATCATCAGAATAACCAAAATCAAAATAATCAGTGGACGTACCAGCGGGAATACACGAATTGGAGGGGAAACCAGAGACAAGGTAGACCTTACCAAAGAAATGGAGATGGTAGATGGAGTTACGGCAGGGACTATCGCCAAGAAAACAGAGGAGATTATAGGAATAACTGGGACGAACGATATATTGAATCCCGTAAATACTTGGATCAATTAAGTAATGAAGAAGCGGAGAAGGAGAAGTGGGGGCGTGCCATGGCGAACAGACAGAGCCCAGACAACCACCAAGGAGAGGGGGCAGAGAGTTTACCGAGGCAACAGGAGCGACAGAATGATAACCGGCGAAACACATCTAATGGGGCCCGGGATAAAAAAAAAACCAAATGAACTGAAAGGAGACAGGCTAGAAACGGAGATCGCCAGGGAGCAAGAAGAGATGATAGTGGCCAATATAGAAGAGTGGGTAGCATTCCCAGACGACTGCCTGGAGGAAGTGGTGAAGAACCGTGAAAATGTTATCAGACAGCTACCAATTATTTACGCGCATATTGGAGGTATGAGGGTGAGATGTTTGATTGATACAGGTAGCCAGGTGAGCTTAGTCACTGAAATTTTGATAAAAGAAATAGCAAGAAAACAGACTGTTCCTATTATGCCGGTACCGCTAATGAAAGTCAGAGGTGTCATTCCTGACAAAACTATGAATTGTAAACAGCAAGCATTTCTAGATCTGGAAATATTGAACCCTACTTTTTCACAAACATTCATTGTTATTCCAAAGATGAACTACAATATAATTTTAGGAGCCAACTTCATCTGCGATTTTCATGCTGTAATTGATTTACATAACAACACTGTAAGCTTCAAACAAGTAGAAGGATTGGATCATGTGGGTTTAAATATGGAAGAGAATCCGCTGGAGAGAGAGGCCAATACATGGGTTGTTGAGGAATGCACTAATGAGGCCGGAGATAAGATCTTGAGGGGAGAGCAAGTCAACCAGACAGCAGTGCTAGAAATGGACAGCCGAGATATTTCGCAGGTACTTTGGGTGCATTTGGCGGAAGAAGAAATGGGCGGAACCAAATTCGAAATTCTACTTCAGGAGCGACTTAAGGAAGCCATCGTAGGGGAATCTGATAGAAGAAGATTGGAAGAAATTTTAAGATTACATAAAGGAGCTTTTGACACCGTACCTGGGAAAGTTTTAAATTTTCAATATGCGATGCAGGTAACAGATTGGACCCCATTCAAAAGTAAATTGTACCCGATCCCAGAGAAGCATTTTTCTCAGGTGAAGGACATTATTACTAACTTATTAGATTCTGGCATGATAAGGAAAGCTGCAACTCCTTATCTGAACGCAATATTGGCTGTGACCAAGCCAAACGGATCAATTAGGCTATGCCTAGACGCGCGAGTTTTAAATAGCAAACTGCTAGTTGAGCACGACCAAGCACCGAGGATCAAAGATGTTTTGAAAGGCTTCCGTGGGAAGAAGATATACTCAAGTGTTGATTTGACGAATAGTTTCCACCATCTTGAACTTGAAGAAAAATCCCAACTGTTGACGGGATTTTTATTCGATAATCAAAGTTATATCTGGTGTCGAATGCCCTTTGGCGTGAAAACTGCGGGATGTGCACTCATTAGAGCACTCGATAGAAATCTGACTGAGGAGGTCAAGAACTTCACCACGAGATATGTTGATGACATATTAATCGCTTCTGAGACAATGGAAGAACACTTGATAAATTTAAATAAACTGCTGGACAACCTGAGAACCATGAACTTCAAGATCAACTTAAAAAAGTCACATTTTTGCCAGAGCGAAATTTTATATTTGGGACATATAATTGATGTCGAGGGCGTGCGGCCTTATCCAGCCAAGATTGATGCTATTAAGAAATTTCCCACACCTACCAAAGTCAAATATGTTAGAGCATTTTTGGGAGTGACAGGTTTCTTCAAAGAAAATTGCCCTGGTTACACAGAAACAGTAGCGCCTATGCAGGAGATGTTGAAGAAAGCGAATCGATGGTCGTGGAACGAGGAGTGCGACAGGTCTTTTAAAGCAACGAAGGATTTATTGGAAAACTGTGTGAAACTTGGGTATCCGGATTTTGAGAAACAATTTATCATTCAAGCAGATGCTTCGTTAATTGGGATTGGTGCTATGCTGTACCAAGAGGACGCTGAAGAACCCAAGAAGAAATCCTATTTGGCATTCACGAGTCGTAAATTACGGAAACATGAGAGGAACTACACAGTTACGGAACTTGAGCTACTAGCAATTCTATATTCTCTCCAACAGTGGCGCAAGATGATCTACGGTTATTCCATCATTGTTAGAACCGACCACCATGCACTGACATTTTTATTTAAGACAACAATAGCAAGTGAGAGAGTTACGCGCTGGTCCATCTACATACAGCAGTTTGACATCACAATAGAGCATTGTCCTGGGAAATTGAACGTCATACCAGATGCCTTGAGTAGAAACCCTGAGGACGGAAACGAAGTAACAGCGGAAGTTCACAATATTACCTTGACACCTAAGGCTCGTGAGTTTTTGGCGAGATTGAAGGATATTCGGAAGGAGCAAGAAGCTGACCCATGGATGATGATGATGATAAAATTCTATAGGAAGGAGTTACAACCAAATTCACCGGAGTACCGGGAAGCCAGTGCTAAACAAGCGAGATTTCACTACTTGAATAACTTGTTACATAAGTACGTGGATGAGCATCATACTAAACTGCGGATCTTAGTTCCAGCATCACTACAGAGGGGATTAACTTGGCATGTTCACGAGAGCCTAGCACATATCGGCACGGATAAGACTGAAGCTACGATAGGGGAGACCTTTACTTGGCCCAAGATGAGATTCACCATTGTTGAAGTAATTAGAACGTGTGACGCTTGTCAGCGCACAAAGCCGAACAACTTTATTCTGAAACAACCTCCAAGACCACTATTACCGCAGAAACCATGCGAGATGCTCGCGATTGATTGCTTTGGTCCTTTAGTAAAAGGAAAGCGTGGATGCCGACACCTCTTGGTATGTGTCGATGTATTTTCGAAGATGGTCGTGCTATGTCCTATACAGAAGACGACATCAAGACAAGTCCTTAGTCGAATTAAGAACAAAGTCATTCCGATGCTTGGGAAGCCGGAATCCATTCTATCAGATCACGGTACCTATTTCACAAGCAAGGTTTTTAGGCAAGGTTTGGAGAGCCTAGGAATCAAACACATATTTTCGAGTATTCGTCATCCTTGTGGAAATCCGAGCGAAAGAACAATTCGCTGTGTCGCTAAATACTACAGAGTAATGATTCCTAACGAACACAATAAATGGGTAGACAAAGTAGGGGAAATTGAGATGTGCATGAACACTACTAAGCACGAGTCGACGGGTCAAGTCCCACTGATTGTACACCACAACAGATTGCCGGAAAGAACTTGGGACAAGATCATTCCTTGCCCAAGGGATCCATTATTAGCGCATGATTTGCGAATCCAGCGAACGAGAGAACACATGAGGAACCAAGCGGACCGAAGGCTGAGACGGTACCGAGGAAAGAAGTTTCACCGAGAGTTACAAGAACAAGAATTAGTGCTGGTTCGTAGACCACCGATCTCCGACCCTAAGAACAAAGTCTTCGCCAAGTTCTGTCCGAAATTCATTGGCCCGTTCCGGGTAATTAAGAATCTGGGTAACAATGCCTACAGATTAGAAGAAGTGAGCACTGGTGCAAAATCTGTTTTTAATAGCGCCAATTTGAAACCGTACTACAGAAGGGAACCATTTGATGATTAGGAAATATGATATGTGCAGAATCTGTATTGCAAAATTTTTTTTGAAAGCAAACACTCAAATCCACGGGGAGCGCGTGAGTACGCACTTTGTTTGTAAACAACGAGCAGCTGAGACGACGGGAGTGGCAACTACGTGAGGAGAAGGGGGAGACCTAATGAAAATATGAATGACATTCCAGCGAGAAGGGAGCACACTAAGTGAGTCAGAGGGGCATACACTCGAGCAGCTGAGTGAGATTTAAAGAGATGTGTTGTTACTACAGTGGATTTTGTTTTTGAAATCCAAACCAATAAATTGTTTCGAATTTCAAAACCTTGCTGAGGATAAATGAACCCTTATTGATCTTCGATAAATAAGTATTCATATTTATTATTATTATTACTACGGCCCAGGCAGCACATAAGGAAGTCGACTTGGATATTAGGGAGGCCAGCATTTCGTAATGATTGCAACAGAAGCTGAGTTGGTAGCTATTCCTGGGGACGGCCAGAATTAGTCGAGTTCAAGGCCAAATTGTGCAACTACTGGACCAAAATTGGAGACATAAAGGAAGAATCACGAGGTCCTCTCAACGAACATACGATTGAATCAGCCAATCGCAAGAGACCAAGCCGTGACCACGAGGTGGACGGCGTCAGTAGTAAAAAGCGCGCGGAAGTGTGTATCTAAGGAACCGCCGAACGGATTAATCTCCGCTCGAGTAATTTGAGACGTTGGATTCATTTGGAGAAGAATGACACTAGCCCCATCTTTGTGAGACATAAACTCTGGAAGTTTTTATCCGACTCCGCCCCACTCCACCGCCCTTGTCAGTTTCTCATAAATAGTTTGGCCTGACGCCAATCTAAGTAATTATCGTGTGGAGCCTTCAGAGGCATACTCACGCCAGTTTGAGGTGTGATTTTGACGCTCGAATTTATCTAAGTCTTATTGTGTGGAGCCTTCAGAGGTATACTCCACGCCAGTTCGAAATGTGATTTTTACGCTCTAAAATCAGTGAAGCTAATTTATTTTCTGAGCTCTGGGAAGCTAAAGTCGCAGCGTTTGCAATATCGAATTTTAAAAGCTATAATACATTTTGTTCTAAAATCAACTAAGTTGTGTGATCTAAATATTTCACGCCAGCGCGTGATAAACTGTAACATTCTTTTAAAGACGACGAGTTCAACTTTAAGGGGGAAGTATCGTATCACCCTCATTAGCGCTTACCAGAACCGAAGTCCATAAGCCGGGACGGAAATACCGGACGAGATAGTGACTGCGAGTGCAGCCAGGATTTTGAACTTGTTAACGCGCCAGTGGCGCGGACTCGAGATGTATATTTTATGTATAAATTGTGTGTATTGTATGTGTTTTTATAGTGCGTATGTGCGATATAATTAGGGCCAGTCTTCGCTATTAATCGCAGTAGGACAATTGTGGGTGAACTGAGTAGCCTGCAAGCGATTATAGATAGGCAAATATTTAACATTGAACTTTTCTGCCAAGGAGTCGAGACCAAGATGATCAGCACGTGGTTTGAAGTTGGGATGAGCTTCAAGAAATCAACGCAGACGACTACTATGGAGTGCTAAATTGTCCATAGGGCAATGGGTTGAGGAGGATGTCCTTAGTCCTACATGCAGAAGCGGTGATGTACTAAAATTGGATTATTTCAATTATGTAGTTAGATTTGGCCGGGGAACTTTGTAAATAGTCATGTTTTTCTTTCAGGTTTTATAGCTGTTTTTCTTGTACCGACACTATATGTTTAAATGTCCGTTGGCGCGTGGCCAATGTGTTTGTTGATATTTTGATTTTTTGAGTCATGTGTAATGTACGCGGCGTGCGTGCGTGATTTTTATCCTTGCAATTGCGGAACCCGTTACATTCGATAAATGGTGCTTTATTAACGTTAATATTTTGAAATAGGAATGGGAGGAAATGATTGTAAAACATTTTGCTGAACAGGTTATTATTCATGTTAGGGTAGCCGAGTGCACCAACTTAAAAGTAATTGTAGAACACCTTCGTTCTAATTTTGATAGATTTTTCTTGAGTCCTTTTCAGGTGACTAGTCACGGCATAGAACGATGGCGCCAGCATGTGGATATTATTTGTGTCTTTTATTTCAGGGTCTGTCACAACCCATACGTGTGATTCAGTGTGTGTTGATGTGTCTAGTGTGTGTTGATTCTACGTGAGGAGGGGGTAGTTGTCCTACCGCCCTTATATATTTTTGCTGCTGTTGTATTTTAGATGGAAAGACAGAGTGCTCTTGGGAGACTGCTGATTCTTGTCCATATGTTTTTCTGACACACACGTATTATTGTGCTTTGGGGCACATTTCTTCGAGGTTCGACCCCATGTTCTGGGAGGTCGAGGTTATTGACACGTGGGTTGACAGACATGCAGAGTTCCACAACCGCCCGTTTTGCCTGTGACTTATTTTGATAGGCAGTCCTATTTGTCCGACTGAACCCTGTAAGCTTTCATGTAGCAAACCTGTTCATTGTGATGGCTAATTTTTAAGCCATAATTAATTGGGGAGTTCGCCATGTGTGTAACGGATTGTTGTACCTTGTATGGATAAGAATATTGTGATTAACGTAAATGTTGGCTGTTTGCCTAGTGCTTTGTTGATGACTCGATTTCATGTAATTTTGTTTGTCACACCCGTTTGGTGTAGTGGTAGAGTATTTGTAAATTTTGACAGCGGTCATTTGAGTATTTTTCTATTGGTCACGTGTTAATGTACTTGTGTTGATTTGTGTGAGAAGTCCTAAGTTTTTAGGCAGTAAATGTTGCTACGGCAATTTAAGTCCAATTTCACACGGAAATTTTGTATTTGTTTATAGTAGATTTAGGAAGTGTCGGTTTAATTTAATTTAATGTATTGTAGTTGTGTTCCCTTGTGTCGGTCTAGCTCTAGGAAATGCGGATTCGTTGTTTGAAGGGTCATTCTGGATGATAACGAATCACGCATTCAAAGTACACATCGTGGTGCATGTAGAACGGCATACGCACTTATATGGTCATTTTTGTATCGTTTTATTTAAGGACACTTGGTCCAGGTAATTAATCTCTCCAGAGATATCGCCTAAGTTTTTGGCATTTTTATTAAGCGGGAGTCAGTTGGGAGTTTTTGTTGTTAATTGTTTATGTGTAAATATGGTGATTTGTTATTAAATTCAGTTGTTTTAACCCTGGCTTCACTCTTTCCTGCATGTTATTTTGTTATATGTTACCCTGCAAGTTAATGAAGCGCCCTGACAGCAACTTACGAATATGACCTGTTACGCCCCGAATCTGAGTCTCATATGCTTCTTTGCAAGGGTTCAATACTCACTATCATAGTTACGCAATTATACAGCAGTCGTACTAAACAAGGAAATGAGAACTGCTTCTTTTCCTATTGTGTCGTATTCCTGTAACGAGATAGTGATTTATTTATTGATGTGGCATCAGTGTGGCACAGTTAGTAAGGCACTCTCCTTTTGTGCTCTGCCGCTTCGGTGGTGTAGTTGGTAGAATGCTGAGCTTCTATGCCCAAGATCGCGGGTTCAAATCCGGCCGAAGTCGTCGGATTTTTTAAGAGCGTTAAAAATCCCTCAGTATGCCTTCCTTCGGAGCGGAAGTAAAGCCGGCGGTCCCATGTCATAGATTTATGGCATGTTAAAGAACATTCCATTAATTACACCTGTGTGAAGCTAAGTTATAGGTTAAGCATTTGACAAACGCTCTTAGGTTCCGACGTTCGTCGCCAGGAGCCGACTTTGATGGCATCTGGTAACCAAGTTCTGAACTAGTAGTCATAGACGCTGGCGTTTGGCGGCAAAAGTAGGAACTACTTGAAAAAATTCAATGTCTGCAGTCCTTACTTGAATTGAAAACAGATAACACACACTAATTCGGCCATCACAATTAACACCGGTTATCAGACAGATTCTACACATACCTTAAGTACACGTGGCAACATGACCGCGTTGTCGCAGCCTCTAAACTGAGGAGTCAACCAACCAACCAACCAACCAACCAACCAACCAACCAACCTTTTGTGCCTAAGGTTACGAGAATTCCAACACAATTTGAAGGGTGCTTAAATGTGAGAGACTGGCTTTCACGAGCAAATAATTAACACCAGTAAGGGGAAACCGACGTCTACTGATGAGACCAACTTGGTACATTAGGGCGAAACCCCGCAACTTATCAGAAAAATCGTAAAAACTATCCTGGCGTTTATTATTATTATTATTATTATTATTATTATTATTATTATTATTATTATTATTATTATTATTATTGATTTTACATCGTCAAGCCCGTCTAAGGAGCGTGATTGAACCTATCTTGCTCTTTTGTCCTCGCAGAATCTCTTATCTTCTCGCTATGGCTTTGATGATAATCAATTAGTTCTCTGAATTTAGATCTTTCGACTACCGTATCACCCTAGAAGTACTTTTTCCTGAAAGCCTTTTTTCAACTTCAAGCAGCCAGTTGTTCTTAGATTTCATGAGGGAGTAAGATTTACGGTAAAATTCTTTTAAGTCAGCCTGTGTTCACTCATTCTGAAGAAAAATGAAGATTGTAGTTTAACATGACCGTTAATCTCGCGATGCTTGCCACAGTGGGTTAGTGGTCAACGTGTCGGTCTACTAACCCCAAGCTTGCAGGTTCGCTCCTGGCCGTGGTAAGTGAGGTTTTTTTGAAAGTTGGCAAAAATTACGACACCATGTCATACGATGTTGGCATGTCAAAGAATCCATTCGAATTCAGTAGGCCATATTCATAATGGCAAAATTAATCTCGGGAGTTTCCGCCAACACAAAGTTCCTCATTTCTCTACTAGAAAGCGCTGTAGTGTTCAAGGAGCTTAGATATCTAACCTCCTTCACTTTCATAGTGCTTCAAGGAACAACGAAATTCGATATGCAAGCTACCCTTTGGGTGTCAAATAACAAAGCTTGCTCCCGGTACCGAGGCCATACGATGTTATTATTATTATCTCGCGATCATGAGTCACAGGTCCGAACCACAGGGCATGGCATTTCACTTCAAATATCTCACCTGCATTGACCGGGAAACGAACCCGGTCCGCCTTGGTGAGAGGCAGACAGCTTGACCGATGAGCCACCACGCCCCTTCACTCATACTGTGAATATGCCCATAAAAAATCAAACACCTTTTCCTGAATGAGCCCGAGATTATTTTCGAATACCGTCAGAATACACTTTTCATGTTTTTTAGCCTACTTTCGATTTTTGCAAAAAATGAAAGTAGACTTATGAGATCACTACAGGGCGAAAAAAAGTGTGTCTGTCTGTGTGTGTGTATGTGTGTGAGTCTGTGTGTGTGTGTGTGTGTGTGTGTGTGTGTGTGTGAGTGTGTGGACTCAGAATGTCTGTCCCCCCCTATCAATTCGAACACGGTGAGCGCAAATTGAACGAAATTTGGTACAAAGGTAGCACTAGCAAAGGACACCTCAGTGTCATGTTTTATATCGCCGCCATCTTGACGGAAACGTAATGGCGGCCACACAAATGTTCAAAGCTTATATCAAATTACGACTAATCTAATCATCCGATCTCTACCAAATTTTGCAACAACATACCTTTATGGGGGGAGCATTCTGACCAAACTAATAGGTCATCAGCCTAATAGTTTGCGGATGGCGGCCATCTTTGTGTGAAAATCGATTGCCCCTATTAATTCGAACACGGTGAAACCGAATGGAACGAAATTTGGTACAGAGGTAGTACTAGCAAAGGGCACCCCAGTGTCATGTTTTATATCGCCGCCATCTTGACGGAAACGTAATGGCGGCCACACAAATGTTCAAAGCATAAATCAAATTACGACTAACCTAATCATCCGATCTCTACCAAATTTTGCAACAACATACCTTTATGGATGGAGCATCCTTTGACAAATCTAATAGGTCATTAGCTTAATAGTTTGCGGATGGCGGCCATCCTTGTGTCAAAATCAATTACCCTTATTAATTCGAACACGGTGAAACCGAATGGAATGAAATTTGGTACAGAGGTAGCACTAGCAAAGGGCACCTCAGTGTCATGTTTTATATCACCGCCATCTTGACGGAAACGTAATGGTGGCCACACAAATGTTCAAAGCTTAAATCAAATTACGATTAACCTAATCATCCGATCTCTACCAAATTTTGCATCAACATACCATTATGGAGGGAGCATCCTTTGACAAATCTAATAGGTCATTAGCTTAATAGTTTGCGGATGGCGGCCATCCTTGTGTCAAAATCGATTACCCCTATTAATTCGAACACGGTGAAACGGAATGGAACGAAATTTGGTACAGAGGTAGCACGAGAAAAGGCCACCTCAGTGTCATGTTTTATATCACCGCCATCTTGACGGAAACGTAATCGCGGCCACCCAAATGTTAAAGGCTAAAATGTAATTACGACCAACCTAATAATCTAATCTCTACCAAATTTTGCAACAACAAATCTTTATGTGGGAAGCATATTCTGACCAAACTGCTAGATCATCAGCCCAATAGTTTGCAGATGGTGGCCAAGTATGTGTGCAAGTCGATTCCCCCTATCAATTCCAACACGGTGAAACCGAATTGAACGAAATTTGGTACAGAGGTAGCACTAGCAAAAGGCACCTCAGTGTCATGTTTTATATCGCCGCCATCTTGACGGAAACGGAATGACGGCCACCCAAATGTTAAAAGCTTAAATCAAATTTCGACCATCCTAATAATTTGATCTCTACCGGATTTTGCAACAACATGCCTTTTTGTGGAAAGCATCTTATGACTGACTACAAGGTCATCAGCCCAATAGTTTGCAAATAGCGGCCATGTATGTGTGCAAATCCATTCCCCAGATCAATTCAAACACGGTGAAACCGAATTGAATGAATTTTTTTTACAGAGGTAGCAGTAGCAAAGGGCACCTCATATTCATGTTTAATATCCCTATAGCACGTTGTATTTCAACAAGCTACTACAACCAACATTCAATTATACTCCTTGAAAAGGACAAAGAGTTATAACAATACCCAAGGATTTAGGAGAAATAGGCTATATGTTCTTTACTGAACATCTTGTTTTAAATTTTATTTGTTGTGGCATGTTGTTAAATTGATAGAAAAAATGTTTATGTATTCCTTAAGGGTACTTACAAAAGAACATAATGTCACAGTGAGTGCAAACTATCTCTAAGACACTTTTAAAAACAAGTAACTCCGTGAAGAACTAGACAGCCTTTTTTCATATATCCTACTTATGTTAATTGCCTCTATCTACATACAAAATTTCAGTTTGATTGCTGTAATAGATTCGTAGATATTGAGAACCGACTAAATATTTCGGATGGTCGCCATGTTGGATTTTATATATGTAGATCCTAGAGTTATGTACTGTTACATGACGATTATTGTGTACGTGTAGCATTCAAACTTCAATCGCATGATTAGGACACAAGAAATAACAAGGAGATTTTAAAATTTCGCACAGCTGCCATCTTGTGGTTATGGAAGCAATTGAAATAAATTAGATGCCAGTGGATTAACATTCGTATAAGGATTTACTGTACCAAGTTTCACTGCACTCGGATGGTTCAATTGCGAGTAACGTCCATGTGAATATTTATACATCGCGTCGCCGCCATGTTGGATTTGTGATCACTTGGTTATTTAAAGTACTATAGGTCAACTTAAGTTCATAGTCCCTATGAACATAAACAAATTCAGTTTGATTGCTACAATAGATTCGTAGATATTCAGAGCCGTCTAAATATTTTGGATGGTCGCCATGTTGGATTGTTAAATGTATAGGCCATAGTCATGTTCCATTAAAGGAAAATTATTGCGTAGGTTCATTATTCAGACTTTCACATCGATCACATGATTACGACACAAGAAATAAAAACTTAATTTTAAAATTCGCAAAGCCGCCATCTTGAGGTTATGTAAACAATTGAACTAAATTAGATACCAGCGTATTACTATGTGTATAAACATTTCCTGTACCAGATTTCATTGCGGTTGGAACATTGAATCGCGAGAAAGGTCTATTTAAAATTTTCAAATTCGCTTGGCCGCCATGTTCGTTTTGTAATAACCGGTTTTTGAAAGTCTCTTAGATTAACTTCCCGTAGTACCCTTTATCTCCGTACAAAATTTCAGTGTGATACTGCTAATAGCCGGTGAAATATTTCGCACATCTGCCATTTTGTGGTTATGTAAACTATTGAATGAAGTTAGATGGCGGTGCATTACAATGTGTATAAACATATACTGTACCTAGTTTTATTGCCTTTGGTTGGTTAAATCGCGAGAAACGTCTATTTAAAAATCGCAAATTCGTGTGGCCGCCATGTTGATTTTGTAGTTACCAGTTTTTCAAAAGTCACATAGGTGAACTTCTAGTAGTTCCCTTTATCACCGTAAACAATTCCAGGGTGATGTCGGGAATAGTTCCGGAGATATTGAATGCTGGTGAAATATTTCGCACAGCCGCCATGTTTGATTGGTGAGACGTAACAAAATTTGAAGGGCACGATCGGGGTCGTCCGGAATAGTGCTATGAACTTACCGAGTTTCATTGAAATCGCTCCAGCCGTTTAGAAGTTATTAGGGGACACACACACACTCCTCTCTCTCTCTCTCTCTCTCTCTCTCTCTCTCTCACACACATACACACGGACAAAAGGTGATCTCATCAGCCTATTTTTTTTTCAAATTTGAAAATAGGCTAATAAATGAACGCGTGTGTAAAGTTACCCCTCCCGTGGGGTTACTTTACGCAGACATGCACTATCATGGCGTTGGGCTATACAGCCTCACAAGGGGTAACTTGACACATGCCTGGAACGTTTCATTGAAAATATAACACACATTTGAAGTAAGAAATTACTTTCATAGCTTCATTGAATTGTCTGAATACATTATAAAAGAAATTAAACGTATGTCAAACGTTTAATTTTATGTTTGTAGGAAATAAAAAAGAAAACAATGCTGCTGAAGTGTCAGTAGTAGAAAGGTACCAAACTTTGTTTTTCCAGTAGCCTAAGGCATCATTAACAGAAATGTCATGTTAATAGACTCTATATTTACATCAGTGACTGCAGGTAGCTGGTTTAGGAAATTTTAAGAAAAATGTCTGTTAATACAAGACGCTGTGAGTTGTACGAGTAAAAGCCCGTATTTGTGTTTTTTTCTGTTTCACTCCTTTGAATACTAACTGCAGCTATAAGTGCACTGTACATTGTTAAATTGTATAGAAACTTTCATTTCTATGACATGGTCATATTTTACTAGATGTTCTAATTTGTGACAAATAAATTTCCCTAAAGACTACAGAGGTGGGAATTGGATGTGGAACATGTTTCCTTGTTGAGTCACATTACCATATCTTACTAATTCGCAGCACCCAAATACTCTGCGATTCAAATATGAAATAGTAAACACTGGGTTTTGTGTCAAATAGCCTGTGTAAAGTTACCCCCTCCAAAGGGCGAGTCGTGCACCTTCGGTTAATTTAGGCTTCCTAGTAATGTGACTCAACAAGGAAACATGTTCCACATCCATTTTCCGCCTCTCTAGTCTTTAGGGAAATTGATTTGTCACAAATTAGAACATCCATAAAAAATTTGACTGTCATAGAAATGAAAGTTTCTATACAACTTACCATATGTACAGATACTCAAGTGCACTAAGCTGCAATTATTATCCAAAGGAGTGAAATACAAATAACACAAACACGGTTTTCTTACTAGTACAGCCCACAGCGTCTTGTATAAACAGGCATTTTACTCAAAACTTCCAAAACCAACCACGTGCAGTGCTCAAAAGATTTTAGCGAAAAGTGTGTAAAGTTACCCAGCCTGTGTAAAGTAACCCCAGCTGATGGTATTGGTAATGCTCCTGGGATTTCCTTTTCATCCAAATTCACTCATTATTATTATTATTATTATTATTATTATTATTATAAACCCTCAGCAGTAGCTACGCTCGCTAACGCGCAGTGCTAGGCTCAAGTGGGCTACGTAGGAAAGATTCGAACCCCACCGTCGGCCATCCTTGAAATGCTTTTCCATGGTTTCCCATTTTTAACTCCTGGTAATAACCAGGACGGTGCCTCCTAATAATCCACGGCCGCTTCCTTCCATCTCCTTGCCCAGTTTCATTAATATGATCTCTCATTTACTCGTCACATGAGGTTGGCGCTAAGAGGGCCTTTCGGCCGTAAAAAACACCCGCCACATAGCCCTTAATCGCCTCTCATCCCCGACGGGAACAATAAGGAAGCTAAGCACGATCACGTAAAACGACAAGCTTCCTTGCCTAGTATAATGAGGGGTGGACATTTATTTATTTATTTATTTATGTATTTATTTATTATTTTTATTTTCTTATTTATGTATTTATTTATTATTTTTATTTATTTTTATTTATTTTTATTTATTTATTTATTTATTTATTTTTATTTATTTTTATTTATTTATTTATTTATTTATTTATTTATTTTAATTTATTTAATTTATTTACTTTAATTTATTTAATTTATTTATTTTAATTTATTTTATTTATTTTATTTTATATTTGACATTTGAATTGCGCCTCTTTGAACTGCATGTTAACAATCAATTTCATGTGTGTCTTTGTCTTGTTCTTCTACCAGGCTTGACATCCTCCCAGACTGGGAGTCCCAGTATTTTTTAAGTCCATCGATCAGTGCCTTTTTTCATGCTTCCCGTAGAGACCCTCTCCATTTCTAGGGCTTAGTATCCGTTTTCTTCTTCTTTCCGATGAGGCCTGCTATGGACCACGGGCCAATTTCAATTCTTCACTCTTTGTTGTTTCCTCTTCCGCTCGAAGAAAAAGTAAATGCCCGAGCCTTCTTTGAGCACTATTTGAGCCATAATGCTCGCGAGCAGAAATCAGTCATTGTGTGATGTTTCCACGTGCAAAACGGATGTCTTCCGAACAAGGAACTCTGCTTGCTGTGATTGTTGCGAGTGGCGCAGCTATGATGATGGCCAATTTAAATGAAAATGAAAAGAAACCCCGTCGGTGTTGGCTCAATTAACTGTACAAAAGACGAAGTGGGTCGGAATTATTGTTGGACATGAAGTTCCAGATCGTTAGTGGTCAGTATAACATTTTCACACGGATGTCGCATACTGACTTTGAGACTTTACTAAGCAGAATAGGTCACAAAATCTCGAAACGGGAAACATATCTTCGCTCTCCGATTTCGGCTCAAGACAGGCTCACAGAAGCTGGTACAGACTTGCGAGCACGTATCTCTGCCGTCCACACTGACACTGAGGATTCCTTTGAGCTCGCTGTAAATACCGACTTCAGCCGGTTCAGATTGAGCGGCTCATGGTCGGCTCGAACTAGGCTCCTTCCATACTTAACACCTTCTCTCGAAAAATCTCTGTGTTGTAACGTAATCTTGATTACGGTACAAATTATTATTATTATTATTATTATTTTTAATATCATTGTGTAATTATTATTATTATTATTATTATTATTATTATTGAAATATCAAAGTTATATCGTTTTATTCACCCATTAATATCAAGGGAGGGGCCATACCATATTCACGTCATTACCATAATCATATATAATATTGTTAAGTGTTTAGATTAAGAAACAGGGTTTTTATAGAGGTCTAGGGCTGTTTTATTAGTTAAATTGTAAAGACAGGACGGGCATGGTTGGAAGAAGTTATGGACGGTGAAGCAACATATTGCAAGAAAATGTATTTCTGGAACGAAGCCACGCTGACAGGAGACAAGGGCTTGGAGAAAGATTTGGGTGGAAAATATACATGCGCAACGAGAGGAATAGCGGGTTCTGAGTGGAATATTTGAAGTACGCGGGCCTGTATTCCCGCTCGGAGAAGTTTTAGCGTCGCTTGAGGACTGAGAAATGCTTTGCTATAATTGGTCTGATGGGTCGCGGGCAAATTTATGCCGCGAAACATCGGGACCATTCAGAGTGTATAAAAGCCCAGCGCGACTTCAGCACTGGCTATTCTATAGATTCTATTCTGTCATTCACTTATTCGATCACGCACTCACTCATTTACTTTGTGAGTCGTAGACTCCGTCAGTCGCTCAGTAAGATGGGACTTAGTGAATTCAATTAGCCTGGTTTGTTCAAATTTGCTTACCATGGTGATCAAACTCAGAAACAAGCAACAACAACAACAACAACAACAACAACAACGACAACGACAACGACGACGACGACGACGACGACGACGACGACGACGACGACGACGACGACGACGACGACAGTTTTCAAAGGTCAATAAACGTGTGTTGGCGTAAGATCCCAAATTAGACTGAAAGCAGACCAACGAGATGGACTTTGAACCACAAGGCACCAGGTATGTGGACCGAGTTATTATCAACACAGAAGATCAGCGCTAGCGAGAAGACAGTCAATATTGCCCCGCAATTAGGGAATATTAATGCACATATTGTACACAGCTCGAAACCTCAGATCAAATGTTAATAATTTTGTTGTAAATAAACCAGTATTAGTTAAAATGTCTTGTTCATTGGGAGTTGAATATATAGAATAGTTGGAATGCAAAGAGTATCTCATAGAGCAAGTTTATTGCCCTACGCTCCGATGATAGATCTTGGCTCAAGGAAGGGAGCGGCCGTGGCTAAATAAAATTTTAATGTGTTATCTCTACGATAACTGGCGCCCAGTAAATCTAAATTAATAAAGTGTATGTCGTCTGTCTAGACAGGCCAATGCTAAATAAGAACGATGAGGTGGTTTTAAGGAGTCTTGAGTGTAATATCTGTAGAAACGTTATAAATGATCGCCCAACTTGTAGAGCGATATCCAACGACGAAGGTAGCCGTTACAGTGTCCACAGTGTCTTCTTTTCTTATATTGGGGGGCGTGGTGGCGCAGCGGTCAAGCTGGTAGCCTCTCACCAAGGTGGACCGGGTTCGATTCCCGGTCAATGCATGTGAGATTTTCGAAGTGAAATGCCATGTCCTGTGGTTCGGATTCCACGTAAAATAAAGGAGGTCCCGTGGCTCATGATCGCATGATTAACTGTCACTTAAAACCAGAAGATTCCGGGATGGTCGAACTCCGCTAATTAGGTTAAACCCAAACAGCCCTGTCAGATCACGTTAAAGGGTTTGGGAAGAGAGTGGGGGTAAGCAACCTCCCCTCAAATGTTGGTTAAGCTATGAGTTGACTGACAGATAGCTACACCTGGACCCCCTGGAGTTTCGTAGATACCGTAATCAGTGCAGCTAGCATGTTATCCATGTACAGTCCAGTCATAGAAGTGCACGATTGAGAGTGATAGGACACTATAAATGCTGTAAGTTTGAGTTGTCCCAACGGGGCCAAATGTGGAAGTGTTCCAATAAGGAAGTCATTTACGAATTCATTTATTTTGTAGCAGAATATATATAAGCATTTTGGTTCCCAAGATATCGTTTTAAAGCTCATAATGCCGGCTATAATTAGCATGTTGACGAAGCCACAACATAAAAATGAAAATGTGCAGATCTGAATAGTAACTGTGAAACACAAAGAAAATAACGGAACGTTATCTTTATCAAGTGCAAGGTAAAAGAAAACCAGGAATCTGGAATAATACCAAACGTTGCTAATGAGTAGTATGGAATACGTCTTTAGGATAACAATAGTAGATAGTGGCGACCACAGTGAGGATCAGGGCAGGTTGACACATTCCAAAATATATTTGCCATGACGTCCAGTTTGGAGTGGGGGGGGGCAGTGAAACACGCCTCAGGCAACTTCCCCTGCTAGGATTTTCCTAATTGGCCCCTGTGGAGAGAACTCATTAGCGGAGCTCAGTATCACCCCAATCCTTTTTCTCTTATAGGCCTGTTTTTAGCCTACTTTCGATTTTTGCAAAAAATGAAATCTTGAGATGAGATCTTCATAGGGCCAAAAAAATGTGTGTCTGTCTGTTTGTGAGTCTGTGTGTGTGTGTGTGTGTGTGTGTGTGTGTGTGTGTGTACTCTGAATGTCTGTCCCCCGCTTTCAATTCGAACACGGTGAAAGCGAATTGAATGAAATTTGGTACAGAGGTAGAACTAGTCCAGGGCACCTCAGTGCTATGTCTTATATCGCTGCCATCTTGACGAAAACGTAATGGCGGGCACCCAAATGTTCAAAGCTTAAATCAAATTACGACTAACCTAATCATCCGATCTCTACCAAATTTTGCAACAACATATATTTATATGACGAGCGTCTTTTGAATAAACTAAGAGGTCATCAGCCCTATAGTTTGCAGATGGCGGCCATGTATGTGTGCAAATCGATTCCCCCTATCAATTCAAACACGGTGAGATCGAATTGAACGAAATTTGGTACAGAGGTAGCACTAGCAAAGGACACCTCAGTGTCATTATTTATATCGCCGCCATCTTGACAAAAACGTAATGGCGGCCACCCAAATGTTCAAAGCTTAAATCAAATTACGACTAACCTTATCATTCGATCTCTACCAAATTTTGCAACATATATTTATATGACGAGCGTCTTTTGAATAAACTACAATGTCATCAGCCCAATAGTTTCCAGATGGCGGCCATGTATGTGTGCAAATCGATTCCCCCTATCAATTCAAATACGGTGAAACCGAATTCTACGAAATTTGGTACAGAGGTAGCACTAGCAAAGAGCACCTCTGTGTCATGATTTATATCGCCGCCATCTTGACGGAAACGTAATGGCAGCCAACCAAATGTTCAAAACTTAAATCAAATTACGACTAACCTAATCATCCGATCTCTGCCAAATTTTGCAACGTCATATATTCATATGGCGAGCGTCTTTTGACTAAACTAAAAGGTCATCAGCCCAATAGTTTGCAGATGGCGGCCATGTATGTGTGCAAATCGATTCCCCCTATCAATTCAAATACGGTGAAACCGAATTGTACGAAATTTGGTACAGAGGTAGCACTAGCAAAGAGCACCTCAGTGCCATGCTTTATGTCGCCGCCATGTTGATAGAAACGGAATGGCGGCCACCCAAATGATAAAAGCTTAAATCAAATTACGACCAACCTAATCATTTGATCTCTACCAAATTTTGCAACAACATATCTTTTTATGGGAAACAACTTTTGACTGAACTTCAAGGTCATCAGCCCAATAGTTTGAAGATAGCGGCCATGTAGGTGTGCAAATCGATTCCCCATATCAATTTAAACACAGTGAAACTGAATTGAATCAATGTTTTGTACAGAGGTAGCACTAGCAAAGGGCACGTAGTATGTTTAATATCCGTATAGCACGTTGTATTTCAACAAGCTACTACAATCAACATTAAATTATACTCCTTGAAAAGTACAAAGAGTTATAACAATACCCATGCATTTAGGAGAAAGTGGGCTATATGTTCTTTCCTGAACATCTTGTTTCTTTCTAAATCTTTCTTTACCTCTTGAATCCAACTAGTCGTTGACCTTTCATTATTTTATTTTCTCCCTTGTATACACGTCTATTGTTATAGAAGGCAGGGAACGACCACATACGACATTCTACTGCAAATTGGTGATCTTCTATTTCTTTTATGGAGTGGTGAGGTTTAAAAACTTTCCAAATGGTGAGCAATTGTTAAGAATGAACACATGTCTCTGTATTGGTGGGAAATTCCTATACTTGCAGGTTTCTCTTCAGAGATGTTAGTACGAAGGTGGATCAAAAAATAAGTTGCACTTCCCAGTTACGGCCATTTATTACACCATCTATACAACAGCAATACGCCTATAAGGACATACAATGTAACATAACTTTTCCACATAGTTTCCAAGAGACTCCAAACATTTCTGCGAACGCACAGCCAACTTGTCGATGTCGGATGCATAGAAAGATCCTCCAGCGTTCTGCAACCACACGGAGACAGCGGCCTTCACCTCCTCATCGGTCTGGAAGCGTCGACCACCGAGCTCCGTTTTGAGCTTACCAAACAGATTAAAGTCACATGGCGCTAGGTCCGCCAAACGAGCGAACTGCTGCAGCGATTCAAGTGGGAGGTCTGGCAACATCCACCCTACAGTCCCGACCTAGCGTCATCTGTTCGGTAGCTCAAAATGGAGCTCGGTGGTCGACGTTTCCAGACCGATGAGGAGGTGAAGGCCGCTGTCTCCGTGTGTTTGCAGAACGCTGGAGGAACTTTCTATGCATCCGACATCGACAAGTTGGTTGTGCGTTCGGAGAAATGTTGGGAGTCTCTTGGAAACTATGTGGAAAAGTGACGTTACATTGTAACAAGGAACAACGAAATTCGACATGCAAGCTACCCTCTGGGTGTCAAATAACAAAGCCAGCACCCGGCATCCGAGGCCATACGATATTATTATTATTATTATTATTATTATTATTATTATTATGTCGTTATAGGCGTGTTGCTGTTGTATAGGTGGTGTAATAAATGGCCATAACTGGGAAGTGCAACTTATTCTTTGATCTGCCCTCGTACAACACCTGTTGCTGAGAGGACAAGTGGTATAACAGTCGTCTCTTCTTGATGCCACATCATCTTTATTTATTCTGCCAATTCACTGTATTTGCTGATATTTTGACTTTACACGTCGTGTTGAGTGTTGTGTGTATTTGGCACAGCAATGTCGATCAAATGAGTGTGTTTCTGCTTTTTTATTTTTCAGATCTGACAGATCTGTCCCAATAGATTTTGTGGGTGTCACTTTCAAGAACTGTGCTTGGTTTATTGCTACAGTATAGTATTGTGTCATTGAATCTATTGTTGTTAGTAAGCAAGTTAATGATTTTGGCGACATTACTGTTCTTTTGGGTGTAGCCTTGTGTTGGCTAGTTATTATCATTATTATGAGTGGCTTCGGTGGCGTAGTTGATAGCATGTTGAACTGCTGTCCCCAAGATCGCGGGTGCAAACCCGGCCGAAGTCGCCGGATTTTTTAAGAGCGTTAAAATCCTTCAGTATGCCTTCCTTCGGAGGAGAAGTAAAGCCGGCGGTCCCATGTTATAGATTTATGACATGTAAAAGATCCTTCCACTAGCTAAACTTGTGTGAAGCTAAATTTCTAGGTTAGATTGCGTTGAAACGCCCTATCAAAGTTCCAACGTTCACCACTAGATGTCAGTGACATCTGGTAGCGAAAGTTGGAACTACTTGAAATTGAACGGAACTTGTAGCTCACCCCAAGGGTGTCCGCTTGAAGCAGCTACAACCTCTGGCGAGCCGAACATGTCCTCGGACACTCCCTGCACTAAAAACCATACGCTACATAAATAATCATTATGCATACTGTATTTTGTTTTTCGTCGTTATGCCCGTCTAAGGAGCACGATTGAATATATCTAGCTGTTGCTTTTTTGTCCTCCCAAAATCTCTTCATCTTCTCGCTATGGCTCTTTCTGCGCTCCTGCGTTCAGGTTTTGTTGGGTGAAATGGTTGGAAAATTGTTGATTGTCAACTAGTTCCCTGAATTTAGTCCTGCAGACTACCGTATCTCTTGACATGTCTATTTCCCGAAGGTCTTTGTCAACTCACGCAGCTACGAAGGTGGATCAAAAAGTTAGTTGCACTAACGCGCTGCAGCAGCGCGCTGTGTGTCGCAAACGTGGGCACAGCGGAGAAAGGGACAGACACTCCCCACACATCGGTTAGGCAGGTCGCTGTGGTGTCTCGTCTTGTATGGTGTGAATAGCGGCCAAAAGCAATGGCGCGTCGACTGGACGTTCACTTCACTCCAAATATGAGGTGCGTGCGACAATCCGATTCCTATGGGCCAAAAGGAAGAATTGCACGGTCGTTCATCGTGAAATTAGTGCTGTGTATGGGGAACGAGCCATTTCCCGGCAAGGGATCGTAAAGTAGTGTCAGCATTTCGAGGCCGGACGCACGGATATCACGGACGATAATCGCGAGGGCAGGCCCGCAACGTCCAGAACCCGTGCAAATGTCAACAGTGTGAATGCGATCATTAGACAGAACTGTGGTTGACATTCCCAGACCGATGAGGAGGTGAAGGCCGCTGTCTCCGTGTGGTTGCAGAACGCTGGAGGAACTTTCTATGCATCCGGCATCGACAAGTTGGTTGTGCGTTCGCAGAAATGTTTGGAGTCTCTGGGAAACTATGTGGAAAAGTGACGTTGCATTGTATGTCGTTATAGGCGTGTTGCAGTTGTATAGGTGGTGGTAATAAATGGCCGTAACTGAGAAGTGCAACTTATTTTTAGCCTATTTTCAATTTTGAAAAAATAGGCTTATGAGATCACCTTTTGTCCGTGTGTGTGTGCGTGTGTGTGTGTGTGTGTGTGTGATTCGTGTGTGTCCCCCCCCCCCCCTAATAAAATCTAAACGGCAGGAGCGATTTCAATGAAACTCGGAAAGTTCATAGCACTATTCCGGGCGACCTCGACCGTGCCCTTCAAATTTTGTTACGACTCACCAATCCAACATGGCGGCTGTGCGAAATATTTCACCAGCATTCAATATCTCCGAAACTATTACCGATATTACCCTGACATTTTCTATGGTGATAAGAGGGAACTACTATAAGTTCACTTATGTGACTTTTGAAAACCTGGTAACTACAAAAACAACATGGCGGCCAAGCGAATTTGCGACTTCTAAATAGACGTTTCTCGCGATTTGACCAACCAAACGCAATGAAACATGGTACAGTATATGTTTATATACATTGTAATGCACCTACATCTAACTTCGTTCAATTGTTTACATAATCACAAGATGGCGGATGTGCGAAATATTTCACCGGCATTCTATATCTCTGAAACTATTAGCGGTATCTCCCTAAAATTTTGTACGGAGATAAAGGGCACTACTGGAAGTCCATCTATAAGACTTTCAAAAACCGGTTAACTTAAAAACGAACATGGCGACCAAGCGAATTTGAAAATTTTAAATAGACCTTTCTCGCGATTTAATGTTCCAAGCGCACTGAAACCTGGTACAGGAAATATTTATACACATTCTAATCCACTGGTATCTAATTTAGTTCAATTGTTTACATAACCTCAAGATGGCGGCAGTGCGAATTTTAAAATCTCCTTGTTACTTCTTGTGTCCTAATTATGCGATTGAAGTTTGAATATACTACACGTTCACAATAATCTGCATGTAACAGTACATAACTCTAGGACCTACATATATAAAATCCAACATTGCGACCATCCGAAATATTTAGTCGGTTCTCAGTATCTACGAATCTATTACAGCAATCAAACTGAAATTGAGTATGTTGATAGTGGCAATTAACATAAGTAGGATATATGAAAATAGGCTGTATAGTTCTTCAAGGAACTACTTGTTTGATCTTCCCTCGTAGTTGTTCTTAGCTATTATCATCATCATCATTCATCATCATAATCGACTTTGGCCAACCACGTTAATAACTCATGACTTCAGTTTTCTTTGGCGCCAGTATTCTTTCATTCTCGTGGGCACAGCTGCTTTCTTTTCAGCTGTCCAGTATTGTTTCATCTTGGTCGCTGTTTCTGGCTCTAGGAACCCCTCAAATGTGTGGGTCCTATTTCTTAAAGTGGTTCTTTTGCGGATGTCTTGATAAGTGATGTTCATTTCTTGTAGATCCGTCTTGGTGTTAGCAAACCATTTATTTTAAGAGTTAAGTTTACTATTGGGCGTGTTGAAGTGGTTAAAAATTTTCTTAGTCTGTCGTCAGGCATTCTTGAAACATGTCCAAAGAATTTAACCCTTCGTTTTCGTATGGTATCTGCGATTCTGCTGCATGTTTTATATACTCCTTTGTTGCTACGTAATCGGTATGTGTCAGCAAATTTTTTTTGGTCCGAGAATTTTTCTTAATATTTTTCGTTCCTTGTTTTTCTTTCAATTTCTTCAATTATTATTTTATTGTTGTTACTGTTCCAACTAATTTTAACGCTAACTACTGAATTTTACATTTTTAATGAGAATTATTTGTTTCAAATGCTTCTCTTTCAATGACACCCAATCGACGTCAAGAGTCACTTTTCTTTCAAGGACTTTGAGTGTTGTGATAATGAAATTCAGTGAGTGCTCTAATTTCTGTTTTGTAATCTCGCGCATGTTGCCATAATATGTCTGGAGCCGTAACCTGTACTTACTGTAATAAGTTGCTCATCATTATTAAAATTTGCACATACATAATGAGTCAATTAAACTGGTTAATATTCTTTTCAAAGGTAGTGTTTTGAAGTTTTAGGCCATTTTATCGTATATTATTAGGATTTAAAAAAAGTGAAAGACGTGCACTTAATTGGCTGTCAGATAAGGTGAAGTGGTTCCAACCTGTCTGAATAAAATGTGCACCTCATTGACAATATAGATTCGCAATGAATTATTAAAAGGTATAGTTGACGCTCGATCATTTGAAACTCAAGGCACCAGAGAAAAAGTTTAATTTACCGAAAGTTCAAAATAATAATAATAGGAGTTCAAATAACGAAGAGGGAGGGAGGGAAAATTTCAAAATAACAAGAGTTTGATTTTTGTGAATTTATTATTGTACTTACTGAATTTTATTTCACAACATTTGTACAATTACTGTAAATACAAATGTTAATTTTGAAGAAAAAGATCACTGAATTTTCTTTTAAGTGAGCGACTTCCATCTATCATTGTCCAATGAATTTTCGATGGTGGTGAGAGCTGAGAATGTTGATTGTAAAATGTCGAACTGTTTGGCGACATCTTTTTTCAATTGTCCATTCTCTACAGTTTGAATCATCCGCTTTTTGCTTCTTTTTTTCACTTATGGAAAGACACTTGCTCTTTCTTGAACTCATTTCGATACTTAAGAATTACACAAATCAGACACACATTAACGTTTGAATGAAGACTCAAGATTGCGAACTTACTCCGACTTCTCATTATTGATGTAAATTGTAATCAAACGACAGGTCTGTCCATGATAACCATACTGTAATCGCAGACTTCGAATTATCGAATGTCGGCGAGCAGGATGCCATTCCTACAACTTCAAATTACCGAGGGGACCAAATCAATTTATCGAGCATTTTCCATGTGACAGGGAAATAACTTCAAATTATCGAGAGATTCAAATTAACGAGTGACGAATTATCGATAGTCGACTGTATTTGAAATTCAAGAATGACTGATATCTAAAACATGATTGTTTAGAGGGCATTCAAATGAATTGCTCTTTCTATCCTTATGAATTTATCTTCTACATATTTGTTGAAACGTTAAAAGCAACAATCGACACTCGAATTTGTGATGCAGTAAATGACGACTGAGTTGATGAATTAGTCTATTGAAAGTTATGGTTGGAGTCCTGTCTCAGATCTTGGAATCCGTCTCGTTGCGTAGTGGCTAGTATTTTTGGCTGACACCGTGGCGACCCTGGTTCGATTACCGGCTCTGCCAAAAAAAGTAATTCTGATCTGAGGGCTGGAACATGGTACACTCAGCCTCGTGATGCAGAACAGAAAAGAGATGGGTTCGATTCTCACCTCAGCCATCCTGGAAGAGTTTTTCCGTGGTTTCTCACTTCTACTCCAGTCAAATACCGGGATGGTTCCTAACTTAAGGCCACGCCACCTCATTCCCAATCCTTACCTAATTTCCACTACTACAGACACCTCAATAATACAGGTTATCAGACAAATTCTACACGCACCCATGTACACGCGGGTGAATGACTAAGATGTCCAAGACCTTCAAATGAAACAACACCACAATTAAGTTAGGTACCATAACGGAATTTGCCTGGAGTAGAAGTGGGAAACCACGGAAAACCACTTCTAGGATGGCTGAGGTGGGAACGGAACACGGATTTAGGGGTGACAACAATAAATGCTAGCAACTACGCCACAGAAGAAGAAGAAGAAGAAGAAGAAGAAGAAGAAGAAATTATTTAATGTATTGTAATTGAATTATTTAACTGAACTCTTGAAGGAGCCTTTACATTACTTCCGCTTTACAAAAAATTGGAAGCGTAATTTTGAATACCTTTCAGTTGGTTAACATATTGTACCCAATTGTAATTTCATGAGATCAATTGAGGATGTACTCGAAGATGACTCCTGCTACTTAAGAAGCAAAATAAGCAGTGATGGACGCAGCAAAGAGGATATAGTAAGTACCTTAGGTTGGCTCAGGCAAGGAAAGCATTTCTATAGACGGAAAGTCTGTTGACATCGAATATAGATTTTGGTATTAAAAAGTCATTTTTGAAAGCCTTTGTCTGGTGCGTGGCGCTCTATGGAAGTGAAACTCGGACTGTTCGCGCAACAGAAAAGAGGAGGATAAGTGACTTCGGTGGCGGCTGAACTGCTATACGCAAGATGACTGGTTCAAGCCCGGCCGAAGTCGTCGGATTTTTTTTAAAGCGTTAAAATCCTTCAGTATGCCTTCCTTCGGAGGGGAAGTAAAGCCGGCGGCTTATGCCATAGATTTATGACACGTAAAAGAACCTACCACTGCAATTGGTGGTGTGTAGCGAAATTTGTAGGTTATATTTGGCTTGGAAGAAACGCTCTATCTCGTTCCAACGTTCGCCGCTAGTGTTAGTGACAGTAGACTAGCATCTGGTAGCCAAAGTTGTAACTACTTGAAATTGAACTTGTTGGGAGGCCACGGGCGTTCTATCAAAAATGCCCAGCTTATGGCCATTGGCTGCGATTCATATATCAGAAGAGGAGAATAGAATCATTTGAAATATGGTGTTACAGGAAACTGATGAAGATTAGACTGGTAGATAGAGTAACAAAATGAAGAGGTATTAAGACGATTGGGAGAGGAGGGATATTTTGGGTGGCTGCTAATGAAGAGAAGAGATAGGTTGGCAGGACACCTACTAAGACACACAGGAATAGTAAGCTTATAGTTATAGATGGACAGGTCGAGGATAAGAACTGTTTGGATAGACCAAGATTATAATATGTTTAAACTCCTCAGATGTAAGGTGTGGTAATCATGTAGAGATGAAACAATTAGCTCAGGACATGGAGTCACGGATGGAGAACTGCATCAAACCAGTCAGAAGAGTGAGGATTTTAACAACAATCCACAATAAATTCTTGTAATGTTTTTCAGGTTATGGAATAACACTCATTACAATTGGGTACATAAGTGTTGACCGACTGAAAAGCATTTAACATTTCGTTTACTAATGCAACACTGAAAAATGGCTTCCCACACGATACTAAGAAAACTGAAATGCTTTATTGTAAAACAACATATTTCTGGAGTGTCGGCCTGTGTATGCTTTGAAGAGCAAGTGTTCTGAATGCAGTCGAGCAGAAATGCGGACGGGTGGGTTGTTGTGTCTGATGTTCCTAATGTCCTACTGCGCATCCTACATTCTTTGTGGTGTTATAAAGCATGTAGCCTATCTTATCTCAAGCTTTTTATCTCGTCAGAGACCTGTTGTGTTTATCGTGACAAAACCATTACCGCGTGGCCACGATAACATGACAAAACAATAGGCGTGCCCTCCAGAGGTCGCCAGGTCAGTGTAGGTAACATTGGTCTACTATAATTCCAAACGATACAATTGTTTTAATTGAACAAAAATAACTTGTAACATTTATGAAGTCCAGGGTTTTTGTGGCTATAACAGCAGTTTCCAAACTGAGGTTTGCGATACCTCTGAAAGTTGGGCAGAGTTTTCCAAGGAGTTAGCCAAAATTGTTCCGTAATAGCGGATTTCGAGGTTAAACCTATTATTGTTTTGCTTTTGTTCTAATATTATATTATTATTATTATTATTATTATTATTATTATTATTATTATTATTATTATTATTATTATTACAACGTTAGAGCCTCCGTGGCTTAGGCGGCAGCACGCCGGCCGCTCACCACTGGGTCCGTGGTTCAAATCCCGGTCACTCCATGTGAGATCTGTGCTGGACAAAACGGAGGCAGACAAGTTTCTCTCCGGGTACTCCGGTTTTCCCTGTCAATATTTCATTCCAGCAACACTCTCCACTATCATTTCATTTCATCTGTCATTCATTTAATCGTTGCCCCATAGGAGTACGACAGGCTTCGGCAGCCGGCACAGTTCATATCTTCGCCGCTAGATAGGGGCTTCATTCATTCCATTCCTGACCCGGTCGGAGATTGGAAGCAGGCTGTGGATTTTCATTTTCATTACAACGTTATGGTGAACTAAGTAACGTGATTGAACTTATTTAACAGATGAATGTAACTTTGCTTTCTTCTCTTCCCAAAAGCTCTCCATTCTCACTATATGATGTTTCTTCCTTTCTTTTGTCAATCCGAGAGATTGCAACATCAAATAATGATTTTTCTTCGCCCATTGTTTTTGTTATAAAATTTCGACTGTAAATTTGATTTCTTGAAGGTCTTTTTTTTTGCGGCTTCGGTGGCGTAGATGGTACCATGCTGACCTTGTATGCCCAAGGTCGCGGGTTCAAACCCGACCGAAGTTGTTGGATCTTTTAAGAGCGTTAAAAATCCCTCAGTATGTCTTCCTTCGGAGGGGTAGTAAAGCCGGCGGGCGGGCCCATGTCATAGATTTATGGCATGTAAAAGAATCTTCCACAAAAGAAGCAATATTTGTAGGTTAGGTTTGATAAATGCTCTTAAGTTCCAACGATCGTCACCAGGCGCTGGTTGCGATGACATCTAGTAGTAGCCAAGTTCACAGCTAGGTGTCGTGGACGGTTGCATTTGGTAGCGAAAGTAGGAACTACTTGAAATTATTGTCTGCAGTCCTTTCTTGAATTAAATCACACTAATACATCCATCACAATTAACACCGGTTATCAGACAGATTCTACACACACCCAAATTACACGAGGCTACATGGCCGCGTTGCCGCAGCGCCTGAACTAAGGAACCAACCAACCAACCAACCAAGGTCATTTTAAGTTTCGATTATCAAGTTGTTCTTGACTTTTAGTGAGGCGGCATGATTAAAATATCCTTTAACTAAGTCTTTCATTGTCCATTGTTTGAATATGTCCATAAAATGTCCATCGTATTTTTTTTATGTGCTTGATATTTTCTCGGAATGTTGGTATAACTCATGAGACCTTCTTTTCGGCCACACTCTCTGTATGCGAACTGGGCCAAATATTTTCCTTAAGTATATTCATTACTTGTTTTTCTAAATTTATAGTTAGTTATCTGCCTCCAATGATCAGGGTCTAATGCGTATAATGCTTCAGGTTAAATTACCGTGCTATAGACTAGTGTTTTAAATTTTGCTTTTCTTTTTCATACCTGTTCCAGGTGATTTTAAGGCCTTTTGTTGTTGTTGTTGTTGTTGTAATTTACAGATTCTCTCTCTGTTTGCTAATTATATTAACTAGTGGGCCCGTGCGAGCTTTCGCAACGTGAATGTAGGTTTATGGGGTAGTAGGGAAGAATGTAGGAGAACGAAGTTTTAAATATGGAAGAAATATATTTACTGTTGTTAAACGGCATACGTACATGAGAAGAACACAAAGATTATGTAGAACAGTGTTTTGTACGTTTCACAGCACCTCTTTGTAGACAATATTCGATGTTACAACGAATTCATCGGTTATTGTTTGCTCGGGAGTTTCTTCTACAGCAATTTTTACATTTGCAAAGGATTGAACCCTAGAGAAAGTCTTAGCGAGATTACATCGGAGCCATCTGCTGAGAGACTCCTCAGCTAGCAGTACGTCGCGCTCCTGCCAGATGGCTGCCGCTGCCGCGCTGCCCTGCGCTCTAGCGGCAGGCTCGTCAAGCATTACGCCGCACTGCCGCCGCCACGCTGCCCTGCGCTCTAGTGGCAGGCTCGCCAGGTTACGGTGCTCCCATTGTAAATGCACATTTTTTAAGGTATTTATTTAATTTTGAGGCATTTAGAGAGGAAGTGAGTGCGTTTCGGGCACCTGTAGGTACCCCATATGTGTAGGTTGGTGTTAACAGGACCTTATTTTCGGTACAAAACTGGAATGCAACCTTAGCAGAATAATATAGGGAGGATTTATCATAACGAAATCTCGAACTCAAATAAATATAAAAGACAAAAAATTTAATTTTAAACAGAAAAGAAAAGGTATCTCTCCCCACAAACATAACACAAAATAATATTCTTCTTCTCGATTTAATCCTGATGGTTGTTTGATTTCCCATATGTATTTGAAATTATTTGATTTTTATTATATCTGTTCCATATTATTATTATTATTATTATTATTATTATTATTATTATTATTATTCCAAGAATTGGAATTTTATGGCCGCAATGACCCAAATGCACACAGTGGACAACAATAACAGTATGATAGGTTGGCTCAGACATTATAGATGAGCTGAGGTAGGAATGGAACTCACGTCTCCTCAGTACTAGCTTGCGAGGTTGAGTCTACCCCGTTCCAGTCCTCAGTCCGTTTATAAATTTCTTGGTATAGACGGAATGACACAAGTTATCAGACAGATCTTGCCCACACCCAAGAACACGTGGCCTACATGACCACAATGCCACAAGGACCATAAATAAATCATTGACAACATAATACTACCATTTTATTGTGTGAATTGGGATGGTTAATTCCTATAAGCAGTTTTAATCCACTTGATATCTTCCAGTTGACTGAGATGAGAGTTCGAACGCATTCTCATTCTAAGATGAATACACAATTTTCTGGACGGCTGAGTAACAAATGAAGTTCACGCTGCGGGGATTGCCCGGAGCATCAACGCGTGAGATGTAAAGTAATCGATTACTCGTGAATTTCAAACTTAACAGCGATTATATGCTCCAAAGTTTATCAGTCTTTAGCTGTTCATTCATGCAATTTAGTTGGTGTTTCACTCACTGTACTGGTGTAGAACATCGTGGTGATTAGCTCTGTGTGCATAAGTGTGTAGGTACAGGAAGAGGAAGACTTCTTAAGATAATCTGTGTTATTGTCCTGTGTGTACTAGTGTGTGTAACTTGTAACCAAGGGTAGGCTTGGGAGGATGCGGCCATAGCCGTAAATACAATAGAATTTCGGTATCTGCCTGTAGTAAATGTGGGATACCACGGAAAACCATCTCTCTAATCGGTGAGTTGGGAATCGAAGACATTCCTCTTCTCAGATGGCCTCACAAGGCTGTGTGCATCCCGTTTCAGCCATCAGATCAGAATCATTTTTCCAATTTATCTTAATAATAATAATAATAATAATAAAATGCATTTCAGAATCGCGGAGTAGTTAGTTTTAGTTATAGTATCAATTCATACTCATTTTCACGTTCATCCAAACCATTAGGGACCGATAACCCAGTTGTTAGACCCCTTAAAACTACGATTATCATCATCATCATCATTTCCCCTCCAATGCACACACTGCCTATACCTGCCAGGTAACTGAGCAAGAGAGCAGCGTGAATGAGTGCCCGTGTACGCACAGCTGTTAGGGCCTGGAATGGGGAATCATTATGATAGTTATCCTTAGCACTCTCTCAGAAGAATACTTTAATAAAATAGTCTTTAACTTGTATTCATATTGTAGATATTCAGCTATCAGGAGAATTTCCCATGCTGTTATACTTCTCTTGTATCTTGGAAAGTATGACAAATGACAGCTTAGCGACTTCATACTCCATTGGAGAATATGAGTGTACTCTGTCCTGAAATACCCTGTACAGTATATAACATGTTATCAGAACCCTGGTGAGTGTGATAAATAAAAAAGGTACATTCCAGTACTATGTGCATTTCCGCTAATTAAGTGCTGCTGGCGATAATTGTTAGTAATTACTTTCTGAGAAGTGCTCACACAACAATAATTCACGTGGCCTGGTGGAACCTTTGCTCCTTAAGCGGTACAGTCACGTCATTTTGTTGAACGAGGATCTGTCACTGTGAATAGAACTCTGAATTGAATGGGATTTTGAGGGATTTAATATTAACCCTATACAACTAACAGTATTCAATTGATGTTTAATGCTAATAATACGTTACATTTACGTAGCCCTCATTACGAATTTTGTGCTAAGACACCAATTAGTTAAATGGTTGAAATTAATATATATTTCGTAAGTAACACTATATACATGGAATCCTCTGTGGCCTTTGAAGTTTAATACGTTGAGTTCCATCTTGAATACAACAGATTCAGAAGTCGTTTACTTTGACGTAAATAGCATTACGTGATCTCTCCAGTCTCGTATACTATCTCTGGTTTAAATGAGCTTGTTTTAGCCTACTTTCGATTTTTGCAAAAAATGAAATTAGACTTATGAGATCAACACAGGGCCAAAAATTGTGTGTCTGTCTGTCTGTGTGTGTGTGTGTGTCTGTGATTGTGTGTACTCTGAATGTCTGTCGTCCCCCCTCCCTATCAATTCGAACACGGTGAAACCGAATTGAACGAAATTTGGTACAGAGGTAGCACTAGCAAAGGGCACCGCAGTGTCATGTTTTATATCACCTCCATCTTGACGGAAACGTAATGGCGGCCACCCAAATGTTCAAAGTTTAAATCAAATTACGACTAACCTAATCATCCGATCTCTTCCAAATTTTGCAACAACATATATTTATATGGCGAGCGTCTTTTGACTAAACTACAAGGTCATCAGCCCAATAGTTTGCATATGGCGGCCATGTATGTGTGCAAATCGATTCCCCATATCAATTCAAAAACGGTGAAACCGAGTTGAACAAAATTTGGTTCAGAGGTCATGTTTTATATCGCCGCCATCTTTACGGAAACATAATGGCGGACACCCAAATGGTAAATCTTAAATCAAATTACGACCAACCTAATCATCAGATCTCTACTAAATTTTTCAACATTCCTTTATGTGGTAAGCATCTTTTGACCAATAGTTTGCAGATAGCGGCCATGTATGTGTGCAAATAGATTCCCCCTATCAATTCATACACGGGAAAACCGAATTGAACGAAATTTGGTACAGATGTAGCACTAGCAAAGGGCACCTCAGTGTCATGTTTTATATCGCCGCCATCTTGACGGAAACGGAATGGCGGACACCGAAATGTTAAAATCTTAAGTCAAATTACGACCAACCTAATCATTTGATCTCTACCGAATTTTGCAACAACATTCCTTTTTGTGTGAAGCATCTTTTGACTGAACTACAAGGTCATCTGCCCAATAGTGTGCAGATAGCGGCCATGTATGTGTGCAAACCGATTCACCATATCAATTCAAACATGGTGAAACCGAATTGAATTAAATTTTGTACAGAGGTAGCACTAGCAAGGGGCACCTCAAATTCATGTTTAATATCCGTATAACACGTTGTATTTCAACTGGCAACTACAACCAACATTCAATTATACTCCTTGAAAAGGACAAAGTTATAAAGATACCCATGCATTTAGGAGAAAGTAGGCTATATGTTATTTACTGAACATCTTGTTTACTATCCCTCTGATGTGATGTGACCTCTTTGTTATTGCCGTGGAGAAACCAATATATTGTTAAATTCAAGCATAGTTTCCAGGCAATTCTTTGCCCCATGATTATGCCTCTAGAACTGATTGGCATTAATAACAAAAGTATTCATATCACCACTATAGACCAGGTCACCAGTAGAAGCACTGCTGGAAGATGGTAGGGTGAGGATGGATATAGAGGGAATTCTAAGCAGTTAAATTTATTCTTACACGTAAATTTTACGTATGTTAGTACTGTAGGGTTAAGTTAAAGGGATAACAGCCTAGCCGAGAGCCTTAATCACGCCCACGACTGTGATAAGAAGTTTAGAGACTGGAGGTGCAAAATCTAATACGTACCTCGAGGCTGATTTTTACTGACTCCAGAGCAGAAGGCTGTTCAAATGAACACATACCGTGAGGTGCTGCGTCTGTTTATTGATGGCGGGTATACTTTCTTTTAGTTACATTGTTACCATGCAGTACTACAGTAATCTGACCCCTTGCGAGATTTACCTCTCCTCCAAAATTAGAAAGAAGCGTTAAACCGATCTAGTTATTACTACACTGGTGTGCAAAACTTAAGACGAACTGTCGCATGTTGTGTCACTGTCACTAACAAAGTTCGTTGAACCTCAAACCATACATGGGAAGACCAGCTACAGTATGGTACGGACGGCAACTGAAAGGAATATTCGATATACAGAGACAATGCATTACACGTAAGTCCCTGTGACCCGTGCTGGTCCCATGGACATCACAAAAGAAAGCACGTGGTTATTAAAAGGGTTTGTGATCACCACGGATGACGATGCATGCTCTGCAACGTATTCCCATGCTTGCCACAAGATTGGTAAGGCTTTCTTGATATGTTATGTGGCTTCATCTATCTCGTACTTAAGGTTTACCCAGCAGTGTAATAATGGACTACGGCTTGTATATTGACGAATGGCAAAAGCGTTTTCATAAGTGAATTGAAGTGATTGGGGAATACTTTGAAAAAAATCATGTGCAAAGGAAGGAAAGGAAGGAGGCTAGTAGATTTTACGTGACCTTTAATCTCGTGATCATGAGCCACATCCAGAGAAAAATATTCCATAAAGTCCTGATTATCCGAACTTGATGAGACAGAGGGTAATTCGGATAATCGAAAATTCGGTTAGATTTGATGAACGCTCTATTAAGTTTCAACGTTTGCCGCAAGGTGCCGGTTGCGATGGCACCTATTAGCCAAGTTCACAGCTAGGTGTTGTTGACGGTAGCATTTGGTAGCAAAAGTAGAAACTACTTGAAATTAATCGTTTGCAATCCTTACCTGAATTACAGATAACACTCACTAAAACAGCCATCACAATTAACACCGGTTATCAGACTGATTCTACACACACTCAAAGTACACGGGGCTACATGACCGCGTTGTCGCAGCTCCTAAACTGAGGAAAAAAACAACCAAGATTCCTTTTACCAACATGGTTAATGTCAGACGACCAACACGTGTTGCCATGGTAACCACCGTGTCCACCATCCTTGTCCACTTTAATCACAGATATTCCGCCCCTTAAAACAACAATAACTAACACAGATAAACACTCAAGCCCTGATACAGTACATATCCATGGTAATTAACAACAACAACAACAACAGCTACGTCTGAGCAATGCTGGAGGATAATTGCTACTTACTCCTGTCGACAAAATAAACATTGTAGTGGTGAAGTCTCTTTTGAGTTTCTCGGGTGTTCCTCGCGCTGTAAACTGACTTTCGAACCAACACTCCTGTGCTTTCTAGGTCACCGCTTTACCTCTAAGCATTTCTGGATGATAATTGCCACTTAGACCTGTCGGCAAGCGAAGAGTGGGAACTTTAAACCTTTTACTAGGAGTGAAATTAAATTTTTCTCTCCTAATGGGGCTGTCGTATATGAGACCATTGTTATCTGAAGAGCATGCATGTTGCAACTGCTTTCTCGGTTCCTTACGTGTTCGTGTATAGAATCTCTTTTATTTTTTAATGATATCCTTGGTTCGTTTTCAATTGACAAGTCGGTTCAAGGTTTCACCTAATTACCCTCGTTTGCTAGTGGGAAGTTTTAATTATACAGCGCCATATAGCACAGCTGCTTCTTGGTTCGTTTACCAACTATTGTATTTCGGCCTCGAGAAAAATTGATGATAAGAGCTTAATTTCATTAATTTGTGAAGTATTTCAATAATAATAATAATAATAATAATAATAATAATTATTATTATTATTATTATTATTATTATTATTTATCCTCGCCGCTAGATGGGGGCTTCATTCATTCCATTCCTGACCCGGTCGGAGACTGGAAGCAGGCTGTGGATTTTCATTTTCATTATTATTATTATTATTATTATTACTATTATTATTATTTATTATTATTATTATTATAATGATAATAATAATAATTACAACAAAAAATGCATTTCGACGAACGCCAAATTACGACATTATAAAACAATTATTCTTCCAGAAGCAACATATGCGGCTGAAACAATAGTAATCGATGGTCATTCCAAGATTAGGGAACTGGAAATGCAGGAACGAAAAATTCTCCGGAAGATCTACGGAGCAATCAACAGAAACGGCATTTGGATGAAGAGACCTAGTACTGGACTCTATCAAAACACCATTACGATAACAGACGAAATTAGAAAACGCAGAGCCAAATTTTACACTCACGTCCACAGGATGGCCACCTCCAGATTGCCAAATAAAATACTCGGTATCATAACACAGAGAAAATGCGGCACAGAATGGCTTTAAGAGGTACAGAGAGACTAACAAGTAATCAGTAGACTATACAAAATTTCGAAGACCGAACTGAGTGCCAGACGAAAATCGCGAATGTTAAGTTTGAACCAAGATCATTACTACAACCTGGGAAAAAGTGGACGGATGAGAGGAAGAGGGAGCATTCCGCGCGAATGAAGAGATTTTGGGAGGAGCGGAGGAGACACTCCTCCAATGACATCATGTTATCAAGTTCAATCGCTCTCCTGTAGGGGAATTTTCGCTTAAATAATAATAATAATAATAATAATAATAATAATAATAATAATAATAAACAGCAAACATGAAGGATACCTTCGTGTTATTACATCGGTAAGTTCCCATTACTATTATTTCTGCTCATGCTATGAAATTTTGATGGCTCAGTGATGATGCAAGTCTCGTCCGGGTGACTTGTGTCTGCCGGCAGCGCAAATCCCTTGTTAACAGTGACCTCTGTTGGTCATTGAAATAACTACTTGTAAAACTCCAGTGCCAAATCCTGACCGGTGCGCATGTGCGAGGTACGTCGTGGTTCCAATGATTTATTGTAGGAATAACTTTAATGGGGCCTCCAAACCTTGAAGTAAACCGTATGCGATATACATTCCACAGCAAAAGTATGAAGATTTAATAAATCATAATTGTTTTCAGCAAATATGATATAATGAATATTTTCACACCAAAGAACGACAACTTGAAGATGATTTATTGTAGGAATATATTTAATGGGGCCTCCAAACCTTGAAGTCAACCGTGTGTGATATACATTCCACATAGGGCTGTATGTTGGCCGACAGTACGTCGTGGTACCAATCACCACCACCGCGCGCGTTCATTGTTTCCTCTTACACATTTCCGTCCCATTTCCGTCCCTTTTCCAAAATCACTCCCACAAACCACAAATACACATTTCCGTCCCTTTTCCAAAATCACTCCCACAAACCACAAATACACATTTCCGTCCCTTTTCCAAAATCACTCCCACAAACCACAAATACACATTTCAGTCCCTTTTCCAAAATCACTCCCACAAACCACATACACATTTCCGTCCTATTTCCGTCCCTTTTCCAAAATCACTCCCACGAAAAATATCCAGCAACCGAATGGAAGGATGTTACACATCAATAAACAATCTGACAATAGGAAGGATGATTTCAGACGAAGAAAGAAGACTACGATCCAACAGAAGTACTGTGCTGATAAAAGATATAAGAATCAACAAAAAATAATTTGTATAGACTTGACTTAAGTAGTCAAAAGAAAGAAAGAAAGAAAGAAAGAAAGAAAGAAAGAAAGAAAGAAAGAAAGAAAGAAAGAAAGAGTAGTTGTTTCATTTGAGGAGTTGCACATCGTGGTTATTTATCCACGTGTACTTGTGTGTGTGTGTGTAATTTGTCTGATAACCTGTGTTATTGTGATGAATGTATTAGTGTGTGTACTTGTAATTCAGGCAAGGCATTAAGTTAGGAACCATCCCGACATTCGCCGTAAGTGGAAAACCACTTCCAGAATGGCCGAGATGAGAATCAAACCCACCTCTTTCAATTTTGCCTAATGAGGCTGAGTGTAGCCCGTTTCAGTCCCCCGATCAGATTTAAATTTCTTGGCAGAGCCGGGAATCGAACCTGAACTTCCAGGGTGACAGCCAAGAACGCTAGCCACTACACCACGAGGTGGACGAAGGAAGGAGAGTCGAGTCGAGTCCTTGCGATTACGTCGTGGTGGAGTCTCTACCATTCTTGGCTGTCACTCCTGAGGTCCAGGTTCGCTTCCAAGAATATTTGTTTCATTCTGGCTCGGTGGCTGCAGCCTTGTGAGTCAGAAGTGTGAAGTAGTGGGCGCAATTCCTACCTCATTAATTTTCCGTGGTTTCTCACTTTTACTTTAGGCGAATGCCCACCATAGAATATATAGGGTGGTTGGAGTCAGATCCGTTATCCGAGAACATAAGATTCCCCAGGTCAGGAATCACCGAAAGACTTGCGAAACGTATAGTAAAAGGGGCGTGGTTTAGGATAAAACGTCACTTTTGGCACCACTGCTTGCTACTGTGTACAAGACCGGATCGAAGAAGTGCCACTGGACTGACTGAACAGCCGGTATTCACCGGGGTAGGTATCGCAGACAACTGATAAGTGAAGGTCAGTTCCACGGAGGTGCGAGTAAGTTGCCCAACCAGTTCCTACAGACTAGGAACAATAGAGTTCCGACTGTACTTCCCTTCCCCTCTAAGATAAGACATGTACACTCGACTACTCGCCGTATGCAGATCCAACCCAGACATTATTTCTTCGAGTTTTTATGTTGCACAGCATGGTGCAATGATAAAGTCATAGGACCAACGATTCGCCTGCTAGACATGTTTAAAAATATCACTAAACTATTTCCCCCCGCTAAACCATGCACCTTTCATTATACCCGTTTCACGTCGCTCGGCGCGTTCTGACCTAGGGAATAATATGTTCCGGGCTGTCTATAGTTGAACTCCGCCCACCCTGTATCATCCATAGCATGGAAATATGGGATATTGATTGCATAATATTCTGATTTTATATGAAAAATAAAATAAAATTAAAAATAATCCCCCTACTAGTTAAACACACAAATGCAATTATACCTCTTTTGAATAATAACATTGACTTTTACTATGACCACGTTACAAGATGCGTCTCTATTATTGTCGAATAAACCGCCAGTCATTTGTTTCTGTGCAGGACCAACACAATATACACTAATGCACTTGATAGTTTTGGGAATTATGAGCATTTCACGTGCTTTCTAGGCGCCTTTCAGTTGTTTTGCTGATGGTCATTAGCTGTCGCTTTGTACCCAAACACACAATAACTATCTCCATGATTCCAATTAAGTTTTTACTGGACCCTGTATAACTGCGTGCAGTCTAACAAGTAGTTCCGTGAAGAACTATACAGCCTATTTACATAAATCCTACGTATGTAAACTGCCACTATCAACATACAAAATTTCAGTTTGATTGCTGTAATAGATTCGTAGATATTCAGAGCAGTCTAAATATTTCGGATGGTCACCATGTTGGATTGTTAAATGTATAGGCCATAGAGTCAAGTAACATTAATGGAAAATTATTGCGTATGTTCATTATTCAAACTTTCACTTCGATCGCATGATTACGACACAAGAAATAAAAACTTAATTCTAAAATTCGCAAAACTCTTGAGGTTATGTACACAATTGAACTAAATTAGATACCAGTGTATTACAATGTGCATAAACATTTCCTGTACCAGATTTCATTGCGGTTGGAACATTAAATCGCGATGAAGGTCTATTTAAAATTTTCAAATTCGCGTGGCCGCCATATTCGTTTTGAAGTTAACCGGTTTTTGAAAGTCCTATAGATGAACTTCCAGTAGTGCCCTTTATCTCCGTACAAAATTTCAGGGTGATGCCGCTAATAGTTTCAGAGATATAGAATGCCGGTGAAATATTTCGCATATCCGCCATATTGTGGTTATGTAAACAATTGAACCAAGTTAGATGTCGGTACATTACAATGTGTATAAGCATATACTGAACCAAATTTTATTGCGTTTGGTTGGTTGAATCGCGAGAAACGTCTATTAAAAGTCGGAAATTCGCGTGGCCGCCATGTTGGTTTTGTAGTTACCAGTTTTTCAAAAGTCACATAGGTGAACTTCTAGTAGTTCCCTTTATCACAGTAAAAAATTCCAGGGTGATATCGGGAATAGTTTCGGAGATATTGAATAATGGTGAAATATTCCGCACAGCCCCCATGTTGGATTGGTGAGACGTAACAACATTTGAAGGGCACGGTCGGGGTCGTCCGGAATAGTGCTATGAACTTACCGAGTTTCATTGAAATCGCTCCTGCGTTTTAGAATTTATTACGGACACACACACACACACACACACACACACACACGGACAAAAGGTGATTTCATAAGCCTATTTTTTCATAAATGAAAATAGGCTAAAAATAGGTGCGTATCGTGCCCACTCTTAGTTAAATCGGCCGCCGGTAGAGATAAGTGCATGGTGCATCAATTTCTTATAATAAGACTCTAAATTGGCTTCAGTGGTGTAGTCGGTGGCATGCTGAACTGCTATGCCGAAGATCGCGAGTTCAAACCCGGCTGATGTCGTCGGATTTTAAAGAGCGTTAAAATGCCTTCCTTCGGAGGGGAAGTAAAGCTGGCGGGCCCATCTCATAGATTTATATAGCATGTAAAAGAACCTACCACTACAATTGGTAGCTAAATTTGTAGGTTATTTGGTTAGAAACTCTCTATGAAATTTTAACGTTCGCCGCTAGAGGTCAGTGACAGTGATTGGAGCCCACGGGCGTTCAATTAAAATGCCCTGCTTTGGTCATTGGCTGAAATTCAAATATAATAATAAGAGACTAATCGCACTCGTTTTTATTGTATTCAGGCCGATAGGTGAAAGTTCACCCGCGTTCATTGTTGAAGTGTTGAAAGAGAACCTCATCAAATGGGTGGAGTGTACTGTAATGTGCTGACATTTTGTCGTTCGCTCTCTTCAAGTTTGGCCCAGGTCACGCTTGGCTCGGTGCACTATACAGTGTGACTGCCCCGAGTTCCGTGTAAGCGAACGACACACCTCCAAACTTTCTAGAGGCTCCGGCCCCTATAATCATCCGAGTTACGTGTGTAATACCAGCGTGGAAACTAATTAATTTTGATATATATCCCGAGTAAATAGCAGTGTTTCTTGGTCTTAAACATTTAATTCCTATCATGACCGTCGTTGGTGTTGGCTGTACAGACCACCGCATGCGATCAATTTGTTCCGTTTGCTTTTTGTGACCTCGCCTGACCTCATTATCGCAGATTACATTCAGCTTCAGTATTAATTAGTGAAATTAGTTTACAAACATAATTTGTTTTGCACTACTGTGTAATGACGTTTATAAACACGGCTACCAGTTTAATCATTAAATGTATCTTTACAATCCTTAATCATCTGCTTTCCTTCTTACGGTCTGGATAGCTCACTGCGCGCAGCTAGTGTGGCAAAATAACCCAGGTTTCATGAAATAGGATTTGTACTAGATGTTGTTGTTAATAATTCATTTTAAGGTCTTGGGACATCTTGGTCATCAGCTCCGTGTAGTTGGATGTTTATTGGATTCGTCTGATATCTGCATTTAAGTAATGACTAGGGACCAGATTTTTAGGTTTTTAAGATTGTCATTTTAGGTTTCCAAAAAATAAAATAGTTTTTTCAAAGTATTTTAAACAAGTTTTTATGTTTAAAGTGTAGCAAAAGTTGTCGTAAACTACGCAAAGCTTAAAATTAATGCCTAATACTAAAAAATCTGATACGCCATCAAATTATTACAGAGAACTTCACACTTTTAGGCAATATTTGCTCTTCTTATAGGATAGGTATGCTAATTATTCAAATTGAGTAAAACCAAGGATGTCAGAGCTGATTTTCACACAGTTGGCCGTTTAATTAACTTTGTTTATTTAGAATATAGGATTCTTGGAAATAATAAGAGATTTATTCCCACTTCCCTGACAGTAATTAACCAAACAATAAGATATAAGCTAAAAAGTGCTGAAAATATTTGAATTTTCTGGCAGGTAGGATTTCTCTCAAATCAACTAGAGCTAATTAACACTGTCTTCAGGGTTACTTTTGAAAATTTTTGACTAAAAATTCAAATATACTACAATAAATGAAACAAAACTGCAATTAGGTATTTTTAGGTACTCGCATATCATTTACAGTAGGTTTCTTTAGGTACTACAGAATTCATGAATATGGCTCGTTTGAGTCTGATTAAATAACAAACTGTATTAAAGCATTTTTGTATTTAGAAGTAAGGAAAATAATTGGTAAAAACCTAGGAATTTGATCCCTAGTGATGACTGTACTCTAGTAGCGTTTGTAACTGAGTTAGGGACGGGCGAGGATGCTATAAGGTACTATCCCGGCATTTGCCAGGAGGGAATATGGAAAAACCCTCACCCAGGATAGCCGCTGTCAGCGCCGGGCTTCTAACCTACGATCCAGACTTGCAGCTGCCTTCACGGTCGGTTTACATTCAACCTCGTAAGACAAAACTGAGGAGAAAGTGGAAGTGGTTTTCCGTGATTTCCCACTTTTACTCCAGGCAAATGCCGGGATGGTTACTAACTTGTGGCCACGGCCGCATCCATCTCAATCTCCACCTCAATTAAACGCATTTATACAGACACCACAATGACACAGGTTATCATACAAATTATGTAGTTTAATGACCACGAAGTCGAAGTCCATCGAATGAAACAACGTTTATCTGAAGATTGTGTATAGGAAGTCTATAAACTTCAAACCATGTCCCTAGTGTTACTTTTATATTAAGTAAAATGATTTTCAATCGGTCAGCATATTATAGGAAGCCCAGTAATCTTGCGCGGTTGAAGTTAATATAACTTATTCTACGTAAATACCTGAAATAAGATACCGGTACACACCCAACTTATTATACAGATCACTAGAACATGTAATAGGGTAGCTCAATTAGCTTAGGTGATTTTTGATGTGTAACATTTTTCCGCTCGGTTGCTGGATAGTTTTGTGGGAGTGATTTTGAAAATTGGGGACGGAAGTGAATCGGGCGGAAGTGGATCGAACGGAAGTGTATCGGACGGAAGTGAAGACGCACTGCCAGAAAAATGGGACGGAAGTGAATCGGGCGGAAGTGGATCGAGCGGAAGAGGATCGAACGGAAGTGGATCGGAAGTAAAGACGCACTGCCAGCTGGATGTACAATTGAAAATGTGTGTATTGGAAACAAGGCAGTGTGTGCTCTGTAGCGCGAGAATGTTATGGCAATACAGTAGGCAGTGCATTTAGCAGGCACTGGTTTGACGAGCACAGTGGCAATTGTTTCACCGTCTTTCATTTGTCATTGAGCAGTTTATGAAGCTTCACGTTCAAGGTTGAATATCACATGGGGTAGGACAGAGACGACAAATGACATTTAAGTAATCGGCATTATTGTCAAGCTGTGGGTGAGTAGTCAAATATTAAATGCATAACAGAATGCTTTTATATGAGTGGAATAAAAGCTGTATTTTCATCATATGTGAGACTAGGTCATTTCTTGATTGTAGGAAGCCATGTTTTGATTAATTACGACGAACTGTATGAGTGCCTTGAGAATAATGAGTGTTATAGTTACTGAGGAATGTGCTCACAGTATTTGAGAATACTGTCGACGTTGTGTGTCACTTTGTTATTATGAATTATTAATGTAAAAGGAAGGATGGAAGCTTGTAGTTTTGCGTGTCCGTTAATCTCACGATCATGATCCACGGTTCCTCCATTTTACGTGGAATGCGAACCACAGGACATGGCATTTCAATTCGAAAATCTCACATGTATTGACCGGGAATCAAACCCGGTCTACCTTGGTGAGAGACTAACAGCTTGACCGCTTGGCCACAAATGTGACAGTTCAATCTATACATTCATCATAGTACCAGTATGAAAATTGAGTGTAAATTAACATTTTAAGAATGTCCAAGCTGTGTAGTATACCAGTAGGATAACATGTCAGATGTTACACATCATATGAGACTACTGTAAGGCTCGTATCTTTTTATTTTATTTTAATCGCTAAGATAACTGAGCGTGCCTGTTACTTGTTGACCAACTGAAGAACATTTTCCAGAGAATAAAACATCCTGAATCAACTTAGCATTGGGGCAGAGTCGAGCTGAATGTTTTAGTGTAAGTTAAGTCATGTTTTATATGTGTGTTAAATTCGCTGTAATAACTAATTTTAAAGGAAGGATTGACACTCTCTTACTTTTCCTGCGATGCCAACTCTTTATTTTCTTTAAAAAGTTCCTCATTCATTGTCTTGAACTCATGTTTGCGTGCCCAGTCCGTTGTTTTTAGTTCGTGAGTGTGAAACGAACTTCCGTCTGCATGTTTAACTCAGTATCCGCAGCGTAGTGTGTCAACCCAGCATATCCATCGTAAAATGTCTAGTATTTAAAGTCTCATTTTCTTAGGCTTGTGGTTACAATCATATCTCTTAGTTGTCACCGCGGAGACCCGGGTTTGATTCCCGGCCCTGACAAGAAATTTAATTCTGGTCTGAGGGCTGGAATGAGGTACACTCAGCCTCGCGTGGCAAAACTAAGAAGAATCAGGTTCAATTCCTACCCCAATCATCCTGGAAGTGGATTTCCGTGGTTTCACCATTTTTCTCCAAGGAAATGCTTGGATTGTACTTAACTTAAGGCCACGGCTGCTTCCTACCCAAATCCTACTTCAATTACAAATAGAAACTCTAAGCCTAAGCTTAAAAGGCGCATGGACGGCTGATCCGAGACGAAGTTCAGAAAAGCAGAGGTGAACAGCGAAACACACACTCATCCCTGAAGTCTGAACTCGAGTCAATTAGATTAGCCTCTTCTACCACTACGAGCGCTAGCGTGAGTCAGTGCAGAGTTTCCCTTAAGCCCTAAAACTACTTCCAGTGCGAAAAATTTTCAAAAACAAGTCGAGAAACGCCTGAGCGTATTGAACTGAGGAACACATTAAAGAAGGAATTGTTGTTGTTTTTGTTGTTTGAGTCTTCAGTATTTCGACTGGTTTGATGCAGCTCTCCATGCTTCCCTGTCCTGAGCTAATCGTTTCATCTCTACATAGCTACCACACCTTACATCCGAGGCAATCTGTTGAACATATTATTTTAACCTTGGTCTCCCCCTGCTGTTCTCATCCTCGACCCTTCCTTCTATAACTAAGTTTGCTATTCCTGGGTGACTTAGTATGTGTCCTACCAACCTAACTCTTCTCTTCATTAGCAGTCGCCAGAAACATCTCTCTTCTCCCACTCGTCTTAATACCTCTTCATTCGTAACCCTATCTACCCATCTGATCTTCATAATTCTCCTGTAACATCACATTTCAAACGCTTCAATTCTCTTCTTTTCTGCTGCACCAAAGTCCATGTTTCACTTCCTATTAGAGTGACACGCTCCAGACAAAGCCTTTCAAAAATGACTTCCTAAAATATTCGATGTCAGCAGATTCCTTTTCTGTGGAAATGCTTTCCTTGCCTGTGCTAACCTACTTTTTATATCCTCCTTGCTTCGTCCATCACTGGTTATTATGCTTCCCAAGTAACAGAAGTCACCTACTTCCTTTAGCTGTTCACCTGCCTATTCGACATCCATAACGGTTTCTGATTTCTTTCGACTGCATTCCAATTATGTAAATAATTTAATTTGGCTTTGATTAGAATTAAAAGGAAAAAGAGTCAAGGAACAGCGATTTTAGGCTGTTTTTCCGGAACAGCATCTAGACCGGAAGTTATTTTAGAAACTTGATAGAGCTCTCCCAAAACTAACAATTTGAAACTTTTTCGGGCCCTTTAACCCTTCAACATTTGACACAATTGTTTAATTTTACGTTTGTACTAAGATCGGGTCCCTTACTTTGTAAGGAAATGTTTTCAACTTTAAAAGAGGATCACGAGACTGATGACGATGTATAATAACAAGACTTTTTGCAGGGTTCCGATATGTTTAATGTTGCTAATTGTAGAGATCTGTAATATTTTTGTTTACTTATACTTTCGTTTAACAACTATAGCAGGGAAAATAACACTTGCATGCACCAAAAACTAACAACTGACTTACTATCTTACTTCAATGCAATGAAATGCTACTTGAAAGACCAAAGAGTTTCTTGCTTTGTGTCCACCACAGATCCATAAAATGTTTATTGAAACACGAGGAACAGCTTTTACTTAGACGAAATGTAACAATCGACGAAAGGCAAAGACAAAAAAGGAAGAAGTTTCACAGAGCAAATTGAAACATCCAAAGAGTTTAAGTGTATATGGCCTACAGTAATGTTGAGTTCGTACACTAGGGTCCGCCACATGTTCGATATGACATCAGTAATGGCCTAGCTGTTTTACTCACTCACCATTAAGTGCTTATCCTACAAAACGCTTCAAGCTTGTAATTGCCATTCCTGTCCCCTCCGAGTTCAGTGGGCTGTGAGGCAAGTGGTCACTTTGATCACTCATCATGTCACACTTTGTACTTCTACCGGACCATTGGACACTGCTGCTGCAATTAAGGTAATGGCCATGCCTAACTTTCTTCATATTTTGTCGCGGCATACAAGTGTAAAACTCGCAGTATTTATCCGGCACATTAAACACTAATTCCATTAAATACCCTTCAGACCACACTATTTTTTTCTTTCAAAAATACTTTTAACGTCTGTACTCGCTGAATTATGCTAAAGCGATTGTATACCGGCACACACAAACAAAAAAAGCTGTTTTCTTTCATGCTAAGCAGGCATTCCCTTCACCTTTCATTCGATTCTTCTTCTTCTTGCTTCTTAATTTGATCGCGTGTAACTTAATGCTTTCTGGCCAGCTTTCTTTACTTTTCCCAGAACTTCTTCATTCGTTCACTCCTTGATTTTCTCTGCTCCTTAGATATTATTTCCTTCAATTCATTACGTGTAATTCATATTTACACCCCCCAGGGGCTCATATATAGTGGGACGTGGGTTGGCGAACACGGGACCCCAGCTGAGTCCGGCATTGCATCCACTTGTGCCGGGCTCCTCTCCGTCTTCTGTCCTGTCGACCTCACTTGGTCAACTCTTGTTCTCTTCCGACCCCGACGATATTAGGGTATCCGAGGCCTAGGGAGTCTCTTCCTTTCCCGCCTTAATTGACCCTTGTCTCATCTTTCCTGATACCCTCCTTCTGTGAGGGGTCAGCCTTATTTTTCTTTTCATGTTATCTCCTGCCTTCTGCTCAAGGCCCTCAAGGAGGCAGGGTGTGTGTAGCCCCACCATTTCTGGTGCACCCTGGAGATTGCTACACCCTTAGAGGCTCACGGCTGGTGAGTTCGGGAGTGGGCGATCCGGGGCATTCCTGAGCTGGGCCAGTTTTTCCACTTTTTCACTGATTTTGGGGCGGGCTCTCTCCTCTTTCACTTTCCTATCTGACTTTCATGGCTCTCCTTCCTTCCTAGTCCCTCAATTCTCATTCTTCGTGTGTTGAGGGCATTTCTTTTCTTCCTGTCCTTTATTTGCCTTATTCTCCTTTTGTTTTCCTTTTCTTCTTCTAGTATATATGTTAGTTTTAGTTATAGTTTCCATTTCATCATAATTTTCACGATCACCCAAACCATTAGGGGCTGATAACCTAGATGTTAGGCCCCTTAAAACAACAATTATCATCATCATCATATTTACAGGACCCCGTGGCGTAGCCGTGCGCCAAGGCCGCGAGGGCAGCTGCTGTAAGTCCGAACATCAGAGGTTCGAATCCAGGCGCTGACAGCGGCTATCCTGAGTATGATTTTTCTCCCGTATTTTCCCGCACTCTCTCCAGGCAAATGCGGGATAGTAGCCTAGCTTACTCAAATCTAGGGACGCCTTTTCTATCGCTGTCTCTACTGCTACAGCTACACATCACTGAAACACAGGTTATCAGGCAAGCTCAAATTATACCCAACTACATGGAACTGATGACCATTATGTCCCAAGCCCCTAAATGAATTAACAACTACAACAACAACAAACATTTACAGGGAGAATGCGGTGTGTTTCAAATTTTTGGGCGTCCACCTCGTCGTGTAGTGGCTAGCACTCATGGATGTCACCGCGCAGTAACAGGTTTGATTCTCGACTCTGTCAAGAAATTAAATCTGGTCTGAGGGCTGGTAAGGGGTACACTCAGCCTCGTGAGGTAAAACTGAGAAGAGGCGGGTTCGATTCTTACCTCAGCCATTCTGAAAGTGGTTTACCGTGGTTTCCCACTTCTCCAAGCGAACGCCGGGATGGTTCCTAAATTAAGGCCAAGACCACCTCCTTCCCAATTCTCTGTCTGATAACCGGTGTTAATTGTGATGACTGTATTAATGTGTGTTATCTGTTTTTTAATTCAAGTAAGAACTGCAGACAATAATTTCAAGTAGTTCCTACTTTTGCTACCAAATTTTACCATCCTCGACACCTAGCTTTTGGACTTGGCTACCGGATGGCATCGCAGTCAGTACCTGGTGGCGAATGTTGGAACTAATAGAGCGTTATCAATTCTAACCTACAAATTTTGACTTCACACAAGTGTAGTTAGTAGAAGGTTCTTTTTCATGCCATAAATATATGACATGGGACCGCCGGCTTTACTTCCCCTCCGAAGGAAGGCATACTGGGGGATTTTTAACGCTCTTAAAATATTCCGATGACTTCGGCTGGGTTTGAACCCGCGACCTTGAGCATAGAAGCTCCAGGTTTGTCTCACGTGGCTGTTTGTACCCCGTTTCAACCCTCATACCAGAATTACATTTCGTGGCAGAGCCGGGAATCGACCCCAGATATTTTGGTACCGGAGACTAAATACGAACAGTACATCAAGAACATACACGGCGCCTATGCCTTTGATGAATTCAGATACTAAATTCCACGTTGGACCATCGAGCCGTTACAAGTTACAAGCTTGCAAACATATATAGATGTTTATTGTTTACTGCCATAAAATCACAGCATATACACAAGTGTAGATTTGTTGTCGTACATTTAACATTCACAAAGCACTGGTGCGCTTGGCTGCGATTGAAAAATAAAACAAGTTTAAATGGATTTGTACAGAAATAAAGTACAAACATCTATGTATACTAATACATAAAAGTCTAGTGATGTCTGTCTGTGTGCTACTGTTTTCACGCAAAAACAATTCAAGCGATGCAGCTGAAATTCTGCAGCAACATCGTTTTATACCAGGTAAACACATAAGACTACTGTATTGCCATTTCGAAATTATTCACCGTTTCAATGTGGCGGCAATAGTTACGTTTCATTGTACTAGCAGATGGCTTCCGCGTCCCTTCCGGCGAAAATATACCCATGGCAGGTTGTATAATATTCTCTCTTGCCCATGCTTCTCGGTGCTAAATTTTCGCTTTCGGTTCTTGGGTCATTTACCCAGTTTGGAATAATGAAAGTATTGGGAGTGTAAGATAGACAACACATTTTTGCCCGTACAATGCAGGGGTGACCAGGAATAAACTAAGATGAGCATATCTAAATTAATTTTATATAAGAGTAAGATACAAATAGTTAAATATTGAATTAAAAAGTTGAAGATTCAAAAAAATATTGTATATCGGATGATAAAATTCTTAATCTGTAATATGGACAGAATATTAAATTTCGAAATGAATAAATGACCAAAAATTACTACTATAGTAAACACTGATTTGAAATTTAAAATTTAGTATTACAGTGAGTTGGCTGAAAATATCTTAGTATACAATTTAGATACCGTACCTAATGAGGTTTAAAAACACACAAAATACGAAAGTAACATAATACAAAATTACCAAAATAAACACTGATTTAATACATTAAGTATTTAAATTAATACAAATTATTCTAAAATGTTTGATTTGCAATTTAGATATACAGAATAATTAAATGTATACATCGATTGAAACTAATGTAATAAGCAATGATTTAGGAAATTGTAAAAACTAAAATTACAGTACAGTAGGTGATAAAATTCTTTATATAATATTGTGAATTTTAACTGAATGATGAGATTTAAAAGCTAATAAAATTACTGTACAGTAGGTGATAAAATTCTTTCTTTTCTTTGTCTTCAGTCTTTTGACTGGTTTGATGCAGCTCTCCATGCCTCCCTGTCCTGAGCTAATCGTTTCATCTCTACATAACTACCACACCCTACATCTGAGGCAATCTGTTTAACATATTCTAACCTTGGTCTACCCCTACAGTTCTTGTCCTCGACCCTTCCTTCCATAACTAAGCTTGCTATTCCTGGGTGTCTTAGTATGTGTCCTACCAACCTATCTCTTCTCTTCATTAGCAGTCGCCAGAAACATCTCTCCTCTCCCACTCGTCTTAATACCTCTATGTTTGTAACCCTATCTACCCATCTGATCTTCATCATTCTCCTGTAACACCACATTTCAAATGCTTCTATTCTCCTCTTTTCTGCTGCACCAATAGTCCAAGTTTCACTTCCATAGAGCGCCACGCTCCAGACAAAGGCTTTCAAAAATGACTTCCTAATATCTAAATCTATATTCGATGTCAGATAATGTAATATATTTTTTATTTTATGTAGATGATGAAATTTTAAAGCTAATAAAATACAAAAAGTAACAGAAAACACTGATAGATAGACACAAATATTTTTTGCACACATTCATCATCAAACTGTTTTATATAAAGAGTCAAGTCTAGGAGTGATCAGTAATGTATTGTGTACAAGGGTCAGGTATCCAGAGTTGGGTAACATACCCACAAAACGTATCTTCGTTTCAAAATACAATAACTGGTTCCTTAAAACACAAAATTATGTTTTAAAATAAAATTGAAATTACTGAACAATTTTAGTAAAGTTTGCTTGCAAACCATTAATTTAAAAAATCTTAATGGAATGGAAATCTTCTTCGCTGGAAGTATTAGGTATTTTCAGATTTATTTTAACGATTCACCTATTGTGTTTTGAATTTTGTTTCAAAAATACATTTTTTGAGTATTTTGCCCATCTCTGTAAGTATCTGGACTCTTACGCTGGGGAAGAAAGGGGACTTGTAATAGTGTCCAAAGAAAAAGGAAAACACGAAAGCTTGAAGAGGAGCAATAAAGTAGGAAATGAAACTTCACTAGTAAAAAATAAATAAAAGAAGAATTTGCTGGAAACAATAAAGCAGCTCTTGGAGGGCGATTGTTTGATGAGCGCTAGGCTACTTGAAAAGTCGGCAGGGGAAGGGTGGGAGGGAGACGAATACAAATGACCTGCAAGGCAGGGAAGTTATTAGGACTTTAAAGGAAACTGCTTTGAGTAGGGAAGGGTGGAGACGGTTTGTAAAGGTTGTCGTTGTTGCTGCTTCAGAAGCAAGAAGCCATTGGGGTTAGTTCGGGGTTTTAACGCGCAAGGGCATATAGTCAGGCTAGTGGCGGATTGTGAGCTCAAATACTAGGAGTACCAGTGTAGCCAACATAGATCAGAACCCATTCCCTAAGACGTACACGCATTTAGTAAACAACAATATGGCATTTGCCTGGGAGGATTGTAGAGAAACCTGAAGAAAAACACGCCCAACTGCTGTCACCGCTGGCAAATAATAGAGAAACTCTCGGAAGATTTTTTTTGTCCCGCTGCAGATGGCGTTAGTTCTCATCATGGCGTCAGCAGATATACAGAAGACATTTGTTGTGACATTTTGCTCCAACAAATTCGCTGAGGTTAGTGCAGTGCAGTTTCACTCAAAGTTCATTAAGGACCCTCCAGCAAGGAAGATGATTTACGAGTGTGTTATGAGGTGTGAAGGTACTAGTTGTGTGTGCAAGGGAAAGAGCAGTAGGTGGCCCGGATAATCAGCAAAGGTGGATTGAGTGAGAGAACTGTATCAACGAAGGCCCCTGAAGTCAACTAATCGGGCCTGTAGAGAGTTACACACGTCTCAGCCGTGTAGAGGACTTTTCGGAAAATTCTGCATTTCTCGTCTGGCCTCCCCATTCACCTGACCTCACATCTTGTAACTTTTAGGATATTTTATATAGGACGAGGGTAATGTAAGATATCAACGATCTAAAATGGCATATTATCAGTTTGGTTACGCGAGTTACGCCTGACATGATCAGTCACGTGCTTCAGGAATTAGAATATCGTGTGGATATTATGTCTCATCATAGCCGGCGTCCACATAGAGGACATTCGCAAGGGCAAAATGTTTGAGTGTGTCCATATTAATTTCAGTTTCTTGTATTATTTTACCTTGAAACATGAATAGAATACATACTGAATATTTGAAAGTGTTACCCTCTTAATGAATAACCATATACATCTTACGCCCCCTAATCTACAGATCATAGACCAGGAGACAGCTGCTGTCTGATAGGCGTGGTTCTTCTGTTGTTTTTTTTTTGTATCTTTTTTATTTGTTTTGTTTTTGTTATTGTTTTGATGAAAATCAATAATAATAATAATATTAATAATTATATATGTTTAATGTCCTTTTTAATTACTGCGGCTTTTAGAGACGCCGAGTGCCGGATTTTTGCCCCGAAGGGGATCTTTAACGTGCCAGTAAATCTACTGACACGGATCCCTCGCATTTGCGCACCCTCAAATGCCAGCTGACTGCGCCAGGATACGAACCAACAACCTTGAGTTCAACAGGCGAGAACGTTACCGCTGAGCCACGCAGCCAGTCTGGAAAATCAATAAATGTAAGACAAAAATATTGGCATGTAGTGGAAAGAAATCAGATACCCCTATTGACATCAATTTGGCAGGTGAAAAGCTAAAGGAAGTAAGACACTTCTGCTACTTAGGAAGCAAAATAACCAGTGATGGACGAAGCAAAGAAGATATAAAAAGTAGGTTTGCTCAGTCAAAGAAAGCATTTCTACAGAAAAGAAATCTGTTGACATCAAATATAGATTTAGGAATTAGAAAGTTAGTTTTGAAAGCCTTTGTCTTGAGCCTGGCGCTCTATGGGAGCGAAACTTGGACTGTTGGTGCAGCAGAAAAGAGAATATAATCATTTGAAATGTGGTGTTATAGGAGAATGATGGTCAGATGGGTAGAGAGAATAACAAATGAAGAGGTATTAAGACCAGTGGGAGCGGAGAGATGTTTCTGGCGACTGCTAATGTAGAGAAGAGATAGGTTGGTAGGACACATACTAAGACACCCATGAATAGAAAACTTAGTTATTGGAAGGAAAGGTCGAGAATGAAAATTGTAGGGGTAGACCATGGTTGGTATATGTTAAACAGATTGCCTCGGATGTAAGGTGCGATAGCTATGTAGAGGTGAAATGATTAGCTCAGTATAGGGAGGCATGGACGGCTGCATCAAACCAGTCAAGACTGAAGACTCAAACAGCAATAGTGAACTAACTTTCAGTGGACTGTACTGCAATGTGCCGTGCATACGCCTGGTGTTACGCCAAATGTGGCCTGTGATCTGGAGCCAATCGCCATTGGATTACTTGCTAACCGTGACTAACATTCTGCTAGACAGAATAATCTCCGTTGAGACGCATTATACGCCTTGTCAGCGCCCACTTTATTGCATCCTTTGATATGGACCAAGTGCGAATTCTTTTGTTGGTACGATCTACCGATGGAAAGTTTTAAGGTCGTACATATCAATGTTGCCTAGATAAATACCATGTGTAGGTCAGGTGAGGATCCGAAAGACAGGGGAGATGACAAAGAGAGTTTTGTCCCCATCTCGTCGTCAAAATAGCTCTCTAAAATAACGACTGAACTAACAAAGAAAAAAGCAATAAGTTGTATTTGGTTAAAATATGTTGGTTATATTTGAACTTTTACGTCTTAAAAGGATTTTGCTCGCGATACTGCGAGATACAACTGTCCATGGCTAAACACCGGTTGAGGTAAATAAATGCCTACTTGATCTAGTGTTTGACGTTCAGCTCTATTGATAGTGATACAAAAAGCCAAATACGCTGGGAACTGCCTCTATTTGAAGGAAAATGGCATGGAAGAATCGGATGGCTTAAGGTCAAGGCGAGGAAGTGAGACATTTTCTCCAACATTTACGCCAGTAATGATTTCCAGGTGTAAGCAATTGTCGTACATCTTCCGAACTAACAGTCTAATACTGTCACGGCTGCGAGGTTACTTCATTCCCTTGCGCGTGAGTCACAGCCGCCCGAGGCTACCCACGGCCGGCCGCTTGCGCAGCGGGAACAAAAGGGATGGACCAGAATGTTCGTGTCCAACTAGCGATGGAACTGTCGAGAAACTGTGAAACCTGGTCCGCTCCAGAAACATCCAGAGTCACCAGCCCCGCTATATAAGCGACCTGGCCAGCGAGGGGAGTCAGTTTTTGAGGATTGTGTTTTTCTGAGCGAATGAGTGTGTTCCACTGTGCGACAGAGGATTATTGCAGTGAAGTGCTGTGAGGATTGCGAAACCCAGTGAACTATCCCCTAGCCTGCGGACAGCGAAACAGTGTGTACTCAAGGAAGTGTGCAGGGAGAACAAGTGAGTGTCAGACTGTGGCTTATTGAGAAGAGGAAGAGTTGTGGTATTTCTAGCCGAAGACACGGACCTCATTACGGTAGGATTAACTGCTCGAGAAAGTGAAAGGGAAGTGTCCCCAACAAGAGGGAAACTAGAGTGAGATACTAATTGCTTGTATTTGTTTATTGTGTGGTTTACTGTAACTTGCTAGACCTGCAATAAAACTTATATTTCTATAAAGGGTCAAACTGTGTGGTGCTTTTAACCACTGTAGTCCAATTAACGAACGTGCTACTAGGGCTAACACGTAACAATACCATTCAACAGATTATGGGTATCATTAAGATTTCTAAGATAAGTCTTAATCAAGTAAGGTAGGGCTCAATCGATAATGCGTGATGTGCATTTTGTTTCAAGCCAACAAACGTAGTCGTAGCACAATTACAATCTGTTCAACATATTCTAACCTTGGTCTACCCCTACAGTTCTTATCCTCGACCCTTCCTACCATAACTAAGTTTGCTATTCCTGGGTGTCTTAGTATGTGTCCTACCAACCTGTCTCTACTCTTCATTAGCAGTCGCCAGAAACATCACTCGTTTTAATACATCTTCATTTGTTACTCTATCTACTCATCTGATTTTCATCATTCTCCTGTAACACCAAATTTCAAATGATTCTATTCTCCTCTTTTCTGGTGTGCCAACAGTCCAAGTTTCACTTCCATAGAGCGCCACGCTCCAGACAAAGACTTTCAAAATTGACTTCATAATACGTCTACCTAAATCTAGTTTATTTATTTATTTATTTGTTTATTTATTTATTTGTTTATTTATTTATTTATTTATGAAGGTACACAAATTAATTAATTAATTAATTAATTAATAAATTAACAACACTTTTTCAAGTCCCTAAATGAATCAACAACAAAGGAAGGAAGGAAGCTTGTAGTTTAACGTGACCGTCAATCTTGAGATCATGAGCCACGGGACCTCCTTTTTACGTGGAATCCGAACCACAGGACATGGCATTTCACTTCGATAATCTCACATGCATTGACCGGGAATCGAACCCGGGCCGCCTTGGTGAGAGGCATACAGCTAGACCGCTGAGCCACCACGCCCCCTGAATCAACAACAACAACAACAAGCAAGCAAAACTAATAAGAAAATGGTTGCTATGTTTCCTGTACTTCAAACAAGTCTTGTTTCTCCTAAGATCGTCCACCCCGCTGGGTAATGACTAGCACTCTTGGCTGTCACCGCGGAGGCCCGGGTCGATACCCGGCTCTGCCAGCAAATTTAATTGTTCTGAGGGCTGGAACGGGGCACACTCGGCCTCGTGAGGCAAAAGTTAGAAGAGGCGGGTTCGATTCCTACCTCAGCTATCCTGGATGTGGTTTCCCCACTTTTCCAGGCGAATGCCGGGATGGTCCCTATCTTAAGCCACGACCGCCTCATTCCCAATCTTCGCCTGAATTAGAAATACACACACTAATACAGCCACCACAATAACACAGGTTATCGGACAAGTTACCCCACACACACACACACATAAACTCCCATGTACACGGGGCTACATGACCACGATGTCACAAAGCCCCTAAGAATCAACAACTCTCTTGAGACCACTGAAGGTCTGGGACATATGAAGCATTCCGTAAGAGAAGGGCGAGCCCACGACATGTGCATTTGGAGATAATCAGTGTGCAAGGTTCGTGCTCGTGAATTGGATAAGGGCGAGGCCACCATTCGGTGCTCCGGACATGTTAATGCTGCACTGTATTGCAATACTACGACTACTATTGAAATATGAAACATAAAGTACAAATATTTACTGTTACTGATGTTACTCGTTGTAAACGAATAGAACAAATTATAGGTTCATTTATGAAGATAAGGCACTTCGTACAGGGAAACTTAGTATTGTAACAAAATAGTCATTGCAATACAATAAACGTGACGATAAATAGTGGATAGGATAACGCAACACTATTACAACGTCTATGAAAACGTACTACATCCAGTCACTGGGGCGATCACACCGCGACTGGGGCTGTGACGGGCCCTGGTGTGTTCGCCGTTCTCTGTGGGAGCATTGCAATGAATATGACACCTTGGCCGCTGCCTTGTCGCTGCAGGCTTCAACATAATGTTCACTTTCCGGACGACAAGGGCGAGCTCGCCAGCATGGGGCACCCTTGCATTATAGAGCATAAATAAAAAGAAACCGACTCTTGGCGGACTCGCCCTTCTATTACGGAACGCCTCATATACCTGATGTTATCCAGGACACAGGGCGGACAATAATGTTTCCGGTATGCTTGGCAACTCTAGCTTTACTTCACTTGTTGAGAAACATTTCAATATTTGTCCATGTTTACGAATGCTTGACAATCTGTTACAAATGTGGCAATTCAAAGGCACTCAATCTTGAATTGATCGTTTCCACACATGTTCCTGTGTTTGTTTTGTTGTTCAGTATTCTCCAATCTTTCCCCGTGTTGATTGTGCCGAGTGCTCTGGTGCATAGAAAGAGGCCCTTTTGTTTGTTCATGTAGTTGAGAACTTTATAGATTCGTCCACTCTGTTGTTCGGCAAGCATCATTAATCAATCCGATGTTTGATCTGAAGAAAACAAAAAGTCGTGAAATTCTCTTGTAACTTTCTTTCTTCTTTCCCGAACTTCTTGTATACGTTCATCCCTTGCGAATGCTCTGAAGACAGTTTTGTCGAGCGTGAGGACACGTAAGTTGATGGAGTTACATTCCATTCCACCGCGAGAAACTTCTTTGTCATTTCCTTCTTTGCTTTTGAGAAACCTTTGTAATTTGGCAATTCATTTGACGATTCCTTGCTGAAAGAAAAGAAAATTGAGGGAGAATTACTCTACAGTACTAGGTTCTCGTATACAAACATCGCTACATACGTTACAAAAATTCCTACAGCCCGTGAATCTTCCCTATGCCTATACCTATCATTGGTGGTTATAGGACATAACGTACCACGGACATAACGTACCACTTGGCCGGCTGATTACCTGCGAAGAGTCAGCTAATGACCTTAAAATATTTCGGAGAGGACATAACGTACCATCTGAATGAGTGGGAAGTATTTAGGATCCATGAAACCCTAACCGCACGGCCACTTGCTCGGTATTGCTCAATTAATCCTGGTAATAAATACGTGGGCAATAACATAACATAAACTAATATAAAATAAGCTAAGTTTTGGGATTCCCATCACACTTTATCCAGGATTTGGACTGGCAAAATGTTTATAAACATTTTGGCGTGTTTAAAATCAGCTGTGGTTAAGCTCTGGTCATTTTTCGTTTTCTTTGCTATGTTTTTATTTATTAAAAAAAAGTAAATTGTTTTTTGTGGGTTTTGTATCCTAGCGAATAGCAAGTTCGTCATGGGATGTTTCATTCTAAGTGAATAGCAAGTTCGCCATGTGAAGTTTCATTCCAAGTTCGGCGAATACGAGAGAGCTCTCAAGCAAGATTTCAAGTGTCCATTCTCTTCATACCGCTTCATTATTCTGTCAAGCCGTTCATCATACTTGACATATTTCTTCTTTCTCTTTGAACTTTCAATGTACAATTCGTACTTCATCCGTCGAAGTGCGCACATAAACCGCCCTTATTCGTTGTAAACAACTCCATGTTACAATACCAAAATGTTTCAAGCCGCACAGTGTGATCGCCACTGATGTTTATGTGGTAATGAACCTGTAACTGGAATGCCCGTCTGACATCAAGTGGTACGTTATGTCCTAGCGTAAATATTTGGGGATTACGGAAAAACCATTCTTAGGTAGATAACGACCTAGGTGGAACGTTATATCCTCGAAAATCAAGTGGTACGTTATGTCCGGACACCATCATTGGTTTAGTCCTACGTGTTTCACAATATTAGTTCAGTGGTAGCAGTCCTGCCGAGAACAAATCCCAAGCATAGGCCCATTTCGTATAAACTCATAAATCGATTTCACAATCTGTACCATCCCACAAGTGAAACTCATAAATATTCAGGGTGGTTATAATTAAACTTACGCTACTTACGAGGGCCCCCCGGACAAACTAGTGATCGCAGGGCAATGATACGGTGTGGAAACCTTTGGCAGGACATGCGGAAGAGACATAACGAATAAACCATTGACAGAAACACATTTTAAGTTCCACATGAGCGGGTAACAGACGTTAATGGCGTACCCATGTTGACAGTCCAGGTTTCAAATGATGCTCAATGTAACGACCATCTGCATCCACGACAGCCTGGAATCGCATCATCGGCCGATCGTTCCCCACTGCATGGCCACCAAGATCCCCAGATTTGAACACGTTAGTTTTCTGGCTGTGGGGTTACCTTAATGACGGGGTGTATCAACGGGACACTGAGCATCGCGAGGGAGATAGCCAACATCCTACCTGAGATGTTGCGGACAGTGGTGGAGCATGGTGTAACTATAATTACTGTACACCATGTGGTGGAGCACTCGGACCGCTATCTCCAGGATTGCATCATTCTGTTGACAACTTGTAGTTCATACATCTACCGTCGGCAAGCATTCGCCAGACGGGTAATAACAGTAATGTACAATAGATAATAATATAATATCGTATGGCCTCGGTACCGGGTGCAAGCTGTGTTATTTGACGCCCAGAGGGCATCTTGCATGTCGAATTTTGTTCTTCCTTGGAACGCTATGAAAGTCAAGGAGGTTAGATATCTAAGCTCCTTGACACTATAGCGCCTTCTAGTAGAGAAAGGAGGAACTTTTGTGTTGGCGGAAAATCCCGAGATTAATTTAGCCATTATGAACACGGCCTTCTGAATTCAAATGGGTTCTTTAACATGCCAACAACGTATGACTTGCGTGTCGTGATTTTTGTCGCTTTTCAAAAATCACTTACAATGGCCAGGAGCGAACCTGCAAGCTTGGGGTTGGTAGACAGACACGATAACCACTCACCCACCGTGGCAAGCGTACAATAGACTAGACAAAGAGTAAGGGATTAATTGATTAGGGAACGAGGAAGGATGAAATACGGTTAGATACGTCCAGCGAGCAAAAATGAACGGATCAAGGTAACTAGAATACTATCGTGAACGGATATAGAAAGTTGTGGGAGTGGGATAGGAGGATGGTATGAACTGAGTCGATAGGGATTGGGCGAAGAGAACAACTGTAATAAGAAACAAAAGTAGAACAAGATGTTAGCGACAAGTTACTATGTCCCGTCTGTGTAGCGAATTGCATTGCTTCTGGCTAGAGCAGTTAAGAGCTTTCAGCTTCTTTAGCACTTCTTAGCTCCCAATGGAAGGACAAACAGACGGCCTTCATGGCCAGGGTAATTTAATACAGCGATTTTTCTAAGTATTATACCGCATTTCACCCAGATGTCAGTAGATGAATAAAAATCATATCCGTGATTTTGGTTCTACAACCGTAACTTTCATCTCTTAACCACTGTGTCTTCGTTTACGCAGCGTTTTATAGTTCTTGCACTTTTCTCGTTAACGTGCGGCTCACCTTTGAAATCTAGCTGGGCGGATATGTTAGCATTCCATGGCTGCCTGGAGCCAAGGCTTTCCCAGCGCGAGGCACAGCGTTGTCAAATTTCCACCGTAGTCCCTGAGGGCAAGCAGCGAGACTGGATAAAACTACAGAGGTGTACAAATTATTAGAATCAAATAGAGAATTTCAATCAGTTAGAATTTTTTATTCACAATCATTTTATTATTCAATCATGGATGACATTTTTTAATCACCCTACTTGGTGAAGTTTTCTCCCCTGTAGACTTATAACTTTTCCCATAAGGAATTACGACTGGAATTTTTCAGAATTCGGTGTTATGAGGCATAGCCTACCTGAGCTGGGTGCGTTTTCTCTTTTCCTTGACTTTGGAATGTGCCCTCTAAATCAGGTGATTTCAATCCATGGTCCACGAATCTTTGAATAGTTCAAGAGTGGACGATCAGTATAAAAATATTTGAGTTCCTCAGCTCTAAATTTACACGCGTGGCATTTTGCATTAACGAGGCCCCTCTTTTAGTGGAAATTCTATAAAATCACTCTACTATAAATTTCTTAAAATTAAATGTAATTAAGACTAATGGTTAAATATTTCAAATAATCTCAGCGCCTTAATATTAGGCTATACAGTGTCTTTCATATAAAGTAAGAACGGCAAGCGGCAGTTTTGTTATTCGGTGCTGCGGTGGCCTTGGCCGAGCCTGTGGCGCGCCACGGCCCCCTGCTGTTCTATTGAATGCGCGCGCATAGCACATGCGAGGGCTGTTTTTAGCCTACTTTCGATTTTTGCAAAAAAATGGAAGTAGACTTATGAGATCAACACAGGGCGAAAAAAAGTGTGTCTGTCTGTGTGTGTGTATGTGTGTGTGTGAGTCTGTGTGTGTGTGTATGTGTGTGTGTGAGTCTGTGTGTGTGTGTGTCTGTGTGTGTGTGAGTGTGTGTACTCTGAATGTCTGTCCCCCCCTATCAATTCGAACACGGTGAATGCGAATTGAACGAAATTTGGTACAAAGGTAGCACTAGCAAAGGACACCTCAGTGCCATGTTTTATATCGCCGCCATCTTGACGGAAACGTAATGGCGGCCACACAAATGTTCAAAGCTTAAATTAAATTACGACTAACCTAATCATCCGATCTCTACCAAATTTTGCAACAACATACCTTTATGGGGGGAGCATCCTTTGACCAAACCAATAGGTCATCAGCGTAATAGTTTGCGGATGGTGGCCATCTTTGTGTGAAAATCGATTCCCCCTATTAATTCGAACACGGTGGAACCGAATGAACGAAATTTGGTACAGAGGTAGCACTAGCAAAGGGCACCTAAGTGTCATGTTTTATATCACCGCTATCATGACGGAAACGTAATCGTGGCCACCCAAATGTTAAAAGCTAAAATCTAACTACGACCAACCTAATAATCTAGTCTCTACCAAATTTTGCAACACCATATCTTTATGTGGGAAACATATTCTGACCAAACTGCAAGAACATCAGCCCAATAGTTTGCAGATGGTGGCCAAGTATGTGTGCAAATCGATTCCCCCTATCAATTCAAACACGGTGAAACCGAATTGAACGAAATTTGGTACAGAGGTAGCACTAGCAAAGGGCACCTCATATTCATGTTTAATATCCCTATAGCACGTTGTATTTCAACAAGCTACTACAACCAACATTCAATCATACTCCTTGAAAAGGACAAAGAGTTATAACAATACCCATGCATTTAGGAGAAAGTAGGCTATATGTTCTTTACTGAACATCTTGTTTTTTTTCTTGTTCCGATGGACTGTATAAAAATAAAAGATTGGCATACCAAACTGATTTTAATACTAAGTGTTTGCTTGTTTTGTTCGTATGTCTCAACATAATTGCCAAAACGATTGAAACATTTGTCGTATCGTTACACCAGCTTTCCAATGCCCTCAGCAAAATATTCTGCCGCCACTGAGGTGAGTACGTCTGGACAGTCTCCTGAAGTTTTTCCTTTTGGACGAGGCGTTGCCGCCCAACCATATCTTCAATTCTCGATAAAGGTTAAATCATTCAGTGCTGGTTTGGACTAAACGGCAGATGGTCCAAAACTTCGCACTTGAATTCTTTGTAAAAGTCTATCGTAACTTTGGTCGTGAATGATTTTCACCTTTTTCGAGAATTGAAGGTATGGTTGGGCGGCAACGCCTCTCCAAAAAGGAAAAACTTCAGGAGGCTGTCCAGACGTAACCACCTCAGTGGCGGCAGAATATTTTGCCGAGGGCTTTGGAAAGCTGGTGTAACGATACGACACATGTTTCAATCGTTTTGGAGATTATGTTGAGACATAAGAATAAAAAAAGCAGACATTTAGTAGTAAATTCAGTTTGGTATGTCAATCTGTTATTTCTATACAGTCCATCGGAACTTTTAAAAAATAAAAAAATAAAAGAATAAAAAACAGCCCTCGTATGTCCTACGCGCGCGCTTTCAATAGAACAGCAGGGGGCCATGGCGCACCACAGGCTCGGCCAAGGCCACCGCAGCACTGAATAACAAAATGCCGCTTGCCGTTCTTACTTTATATGAAAGACCCTGTATTCAGTGCATTAAATCATAAAAAGGGTAAATGAAATTTTAGAAAACTGGCGTTGCGTCAAATAATTTGCACCGCTCTGTACGTGCAGATGTACAACACTGGACACCTGACGCCTGTGTCAAACGCGAGCTGGTCGCCAGGGCGGGACTTGGGAGTCCATGTGGAAGTAATCTACTGGTCAGCAACCGTCAGCTATTGGTCAGTAGCGAACAATGGTTATTGTCGACGCGTGCTACTGCTTTACGTTTGAATCACCGCTCGTTAACCAGGTAAATGAGGGAACTACTGTATACAGAGGTGTGCAAATTTTTAGAATCAAATAAAGAATTTAAACCAGTAACAATTTTCTATTCAAAATCATTTTATTAACGATCTTCTGGCATCTTTCCTTGCCCTACTTAGTAATGTTTTCTCCCCCGTGGACTTACACCTTTTCCCGTCAGGAATTGCGTTGTAAAACTTTTAGAATTGGGGATTCCGAGGGATACCTGAGCTGGGTCCGTTTCCTATTAGCCTACTTTCGATTTTTGCAAAAAATGAAAGTAGACTTATGAGATCAACACAGGGCGAAAAATAGTGTGTCTGTCTGTGTGTGTGTATGTGTGTGTGTGTGTGTGTGTGTGTGTGTGTGTGTGTGTGTGTGAGTGTGTGTATACTCTGAATGTCTGTCCCCCCATATCAATTCGAACACGGTGAACGCGAATTGAACGAAATTTGGTACAAAGGTAGCACTAGCAAAGGACACCTCAGTGTCATGTTTTATATCGCCGCCATCATGACGGAAACGTAATGGCGGCCACACAAATGTTCCAAGCTTAAATCAAATTACGACTAACCTAATCATCCGATCTCTACCAAATTTTGCAACAACATACTATCATGGAGGAAGCATCCTTTGACATAACTAATAGGTCATTAGCCTAATAGTTTGCGGATGGCGGCCATATTTGTGTGAAAATCTATTCCCCCTATTAATTCGAACACGGTGAAACCGAATGGAACGAAATTTGGTACAGGGGTAGTACTAGCAAAGGGCACCTCAGTGTCGTGTTTTATATCGCCGCCATCTTGACGGAAACGTAATGGCGGCCACACAAATGTTCAAAGCTTAAATCAAATTACGACTAACCTAATCATCCGATCTCTACCAAATTTTGCAACAACATACCTTTATGGAGGAAGCATCCTTTGACCAAACCAATAGGTCATTAGCCTAATAGTTTGCGGATTGTGGCCATCTTTGTGTCAAAATCGATTTCCCCTATTAATTCAAACACGGTGAAACTGAATGGAATGAAATCTGGTACAGAGGTAGCACTAGCAAAGAGCACCTTAGTGTCATGTTTTATATCGCTGCCATCTTTACAGAAACGTAATGGCGGCCACACAAATGTTCAAAGCTTAAACCAAATTACGACCAACATAATCATCCGACCTCTACCAAACTTTGCAACAACGTACCTTTATGGAGGGAGCATCCTTCGACCAATCTAATAGGTCATTAGCCTAATAGTTTACGGATGGCAGCCATCTTTGTGTCAAAATCGATTCCCCCTATTAATTCAAACACGGTGAAACCGAATGGAACGAAATTTGGTACAGAGGTAGCACTAGCAAAGGGCACCTCAGTGTCATGTTTTATATCGCTGCCATCTTGACAGAAACGTAATGGCGGCCACACAAATGTTCAAAGCTTAAATCAAATTACGATTAACCTAATCATCCGATCTCTACCAAATTTTTCAACAACATACCTTTATGGAGGGAGCATCCTTTGACAAAACTAATAGGTCATTAGCCTAATATTTTGCGGATGGCGGCCATCTTTGTGTCAAAATCGATCCCCCCTATTAATTCAAACACGGTGAAACCTAATGGAACGAAATTTGGTACAGAAGTAGCACTAGCAAAGGGCACCTCAGTGTCATGTTTTATATCGCCGCCATCTTGACGGAAACATAATGGCGGCCACACAAATGTTCAAAGCTTAAATCAAATTACGATTAACCTAATCATCCGATCTCTACCAAATTTTTCAACAACATACCTTTATCGAGGGAGCATCCTTTGACCAAACTAATAGGTCATTAGCCTAATATTTTGTGGATGGCGGCCATCTTTGTGTGAAAATCGATTCCCCCTATCAATTCGAACACGGTGAAACCGACTGGAACGAAATTTGGTACAGAGGTAGCGGTACAGAGGTAGCACTAGCAAAGGGCACCTCAGTGTCATGTTTTATATCGCCGCCATCTTTACGGAAACGGAATGACGGCCACCCAAATGTTAAAAGCTTAAATCAAATTACGACCATCCTGATAATTTGATCTCTACCAGATTTTGCAACAACATGCCTTTTTGTGGAAAGCATCTTATGACTGACTACAAGGTCATCAGCCCAATAGTTTGCAAATAGCGGCCATGTATGTGTGCAAATTCATTCCCCATATCAATTTAAACACGGTGAAACCCAATTGAATGAATTTTTTTTTACAGAGGTAGCACTAGCAAAGGGCACCTCATATTCATGTTTAATATCCCTATAGCACGTTGTATTTCAACAAGCTACTACAACCAACATTCAATTATACTCCTTGAAAAGGACAAAGAGTTACAACAATACCCATGCATTTAGGAGAAAGTAGGCTATATGTTCTTTACTGAACATCTTGTTTTTCATTGACTTTGGATCATCAGTAAAAAAGACCCCAAATCTCTCTGCTCTAAATTTACACGAAAAGTAGAGTGAAGTAATCAAAACAAGGCTACGAACAAGGACATTCTACCGGCTCCTGGTCTGGATTTGTTTTGTTTGGAGATTTGTTAAATTTTATTTTATATTTTACTTATGTTATTTGAGCCTCCGTGGCTTAGGTGGCAGCCCGCCGGCCTCTCACCGCTGGGTCCGTGGTTCAAATCCCGGTCACTCCATGTGAGATCTGTGCTGGACAAAACGGAGGCAGACAGGTTTCTCTCTGGGTACTCCGGTTTTCCCTGTCAAAATTAAATTCCATCAACACACTCCACTATTATTTCATTTCGTCTGTCATTCATTTAATCATTGCCTCAGATGAGTGAGACAGGCTTCGGCAGCCGGCACAGTTCAAATGCTCGCCGCTAGATGGGGGCTTCATTCATTCCATTCCCTGACCCGGTCGGTCGACTGGAAGCAGGCTGTGGATTTTAATTTTACTTTTGTTATTTGGGTGTTATTTTTACAAGCGTGAAGGGCTCGCATAGCTGTAGTTTGTGCTTTGATTAATAAAAGCAAAATAAAAGTAATATAAAAAAAAGTGTTGCATTTTGCATTAGCAAGGCTACTCTAGTAGAAATTGTTAATAATCACTTTACTTTGAGTTTCTTAAAAGAACATATCTCTCTTGGTTAAACATTTGAAGTAAAATAAACGCATTGGAATATATTTTAGTGCATTAAGCCGTGAAAATTATAAATGTAATTTTGGAAAACTGCCGTCAAGTCTAATAATTTGCGTACCTCTGCACGTAGTAGGGTTTCTAGCCAAGTTTTGTGGTTTGTCCAAGCTCTACCACCGCCTGAGTTAGAAAGGCAAGTGCTAGCTTGTATATTGCTCACACACGCGCCCGACGCTACCCTCAAAGAGACTCAGCGCCGGGACGCCGTGTCAGTAATTTGCGTCGGGCTGTGTGTCGAGGGAGGGCTCCTGTGTGCATGTGGTCGTGTCCACTTGATACGACCGGCCTGTAATCTGATCACCCTCGCTGTACTCATCACCCCGTGCACGTGGGACGTGGATCGTATGGCACTCTTTCACCGCAACCTTCACTCTGCAAGGGGAGAAAACGTCTGTCATGTACACATGGGAGCTCACTTAAATGCTATAGGCTGAGGAATGTTGCCGCCTTGTTACACCATAACTACTGAGCGCAGTGTTTACTCGTTCTGCTGAGTGCGCAACGGGCCGATATATTCTGCCGAGTAGTAAAACGGTTGCCACGGCAACGAATGATGTCTCTGTGTAGGGAAACCCTTTCCGTTCTCCATAGCAGCTTTGGTGGCGTAGTTCGTAGCCTGCTGAGCGTCTATGCCCAAGATCACGGGTTCAAACCCGGCCGAATCATTCAGTGCTCGTTTGTACTAAACGTTGTATGGTCGAAAACTTCCCACTTGAATTATTTGAGAAAGTCTATCGTAACGTTGGCACAGTACGATCGTGAATGATTTTCATCTTTTTCGAGAATGGTTGGGCGGCAAGGCCTCGCTAAAAAGGAACGACTTCAGGAGACTCTCCAGACGTACCCACCTCAGTGGCGAAAGAATTCTTTGCGGAGGGTATTGGGAAGCTGGTTCAACGATACGACAAATGTTTCAATCGTTTTGGCGATTAACATTAGAGAAAGTCAAAGCCCGCTATATGAAAAGAGTCTTCGGTATCGGGAAGACAGCGCTGTCCAGACTGACTTAAGTCTTCACAAAAGAAATGTTCTTCATAGACTGCAGATGCTACTGCCGCGCACCGAGGCCTATGACGGTGCCCTTCAAATCCTCAAAGAAAAGCAAAGAGCTATCTGGGATGATTTCTACTCAACTGACGCCATAATGACTGACGAATGGAATCAGGCAAACTATGAACTCCGACACATGACACGATACGCTACACATGGCTTTCACTACAAGTTCTGCCAAAACAATCGATTCCTCCAACCAACTGAAGAATGTGTGTGTGATCTATGCAGCGAATGCTGTTCTCGATATCATGCAAAAAATCGCCGACAAAGACTTATATCAATAACCCAATTGGGATTGGAATAATGTACAGTACGTTACTCACTTTTGTATTTTGCACATTGTGCGCTGTTTAAATAATAATAAAACAAGCAAACATATAGTGCGGTAATAAAATCAGCTCAATCTGTTATTTTTATTTAGCCCATCGGACGTAGAAAAAAAACAGCCCTTGTTTTACCTTTTTGTCGTCTAATAGCAAATTTCATAATCTGAGTCTTTCTTCCGCTAACTTTCGAGCACTAGGATAAATAAACAGCATCGCTACTGCGTTCATCAGCGTTGCATTTTGAATTGTGTTAAGCCAATTATTGTCTATTTGGAGGGAATGTCGTGCTGTTATTGTCTTCGTAGAGTTTAATGTGTGTATTATTCAAGGCGAACTCTTCGCTCCCGCTGCCTCTTGTGCAGTATTGTCGCCCCTTTCCGCGTTATTGCTTGACGCGCTCACGCTTTGAGCCGTGCGTGAAGCTCCGCAGTGATCGTTTATTTCCCCGCCAGACTGCCGTAATCACTTCCAGTGCGGTAATAGCCCCAGCCCCATCTTCAGCAAACTGTCACTCTCTCAGTTATTCTATCGTCCGTATCTTGTACATGCTGTTCCTTATCCTATTCAATGTCGTCGTCGTCTCCCCCACTTCCCGGAGGGATTCAAAACTAGTATAGCCTAAGCAAGTCTGGCGACCTCGGGATTGCACAGGTCACCACAGCTTTGCATCCACTTACTTACGGGTTTGATTCCTAGCTCTGATAAGAAACTGAGTACATTCTGCCTCGCGAGGCAAAACTGAGAATAGGTGGTTTCGATTCCTACCTTAGCTATTATGGAAATAGTTTTCCATGGTTTCTCACTTCTACTTCTAGTCGGGATGGTTCCTAACTTTCGGTCACGTCTGCCTCCTTTTCCCTATTCGCACGTGAATTACAAATACACACCAACAACAGAAACCACAATAACACAGGTTATCAGACAAAATCATATTTTTTTTTTCTGTCTCTCTCTCTCTGCTAAATAACCACTAAGTTCATGTCCCTCAAATGAAAAATCACCATCATCATTTAAGTAGGCCACGTGTGTTGGTTGTTCTTGCCAGTTAAAGTTCCAGATTGTCTGGTTTATTATTATCTTACTATTATTAGGGGCGTGATGGTACAGAGGTCAAGCTGTTGGCCTCTCACTAAGGTGGACCGGGTTCGATTCCCGGTCAATGCATGTGCGATTTGCGAAATGAAATGCAATGTCCTGTGGTTCGGATTCCACGTTAAAAAAGGTCCCGTGGCTCATGATCGCTTGATTAACGGTCACTTAAAACTAACAACTTAAACTTCATTTTTATTATTATTATTATTATTATTATTATTATTATTATTATTGTTAATAATAATAATAATAATAATATTATTTACATTTTATTGTCTTCATTGGACCACTTGAGTCAATTCTACACAAAGGATTGGCGGCTTCGGTGGCGTAGTTGGTAGCATGCTGAGCTTCTATGCCCAACATCGCGGGTTCAAACCTGGCCGAAGTAGTCGGATTTTTAAGTGCTTTAAATATCCCCCAGTATGCCATCCTTCGGAGGGGAAGTAAAGCCGGCGGGCCCATGTCATAGATTTATGGCATGTAAAAGATCCTTCCACTAACTACAAATTGTGTAAAGCTAAATTTGTAGGTTAGGTTTGATTAACGCTCTAGAGTAGCCAAGTTCGCAGCTAGGTGTCATTGACGGTAGCATTTGGTAGCAAAAGTAGGAACTACTTCAAATTGATCGTCTGCAGACCTTACCTGAATTACAGATAACACACACTAATACAGACATCACAATTAACACCGGTTATCAGACAGATTCTACACACACCCAAAGTACACGGAGGCTACATAACCACGTTGTCGCAGCCCCTAGACTGAGGAACCAACCAACCTAGTCTTTTTCTTCGTCTGGAATCAAATTTCCTATTCGTTTGTTGCTCTTAGTTTGTACTGTGTTTTGTTTATCTTGGAGTTTTTGTGCATGTTTTTCTTTTTTAAAGAATCAATAGTAATTTGTAATTCTCTCACATGTTCCTTAATTTCCATAATCCAACCAATTTATGTTCCACAATTTTTCTACTATTGATTCTATTTTCCGGTGTGCTGATAAAATAAAATAATTATTATTTTTTAAATATGTATTTTAAGCGAATTCTCCCAGTACGTTAAGCAAATGACTCTATCAACTTTTCTTTTCGTGCCTCTTGTTCTTCCAATAGACTGTCATTCTTTCCGAGAAGGCTTGTTTGCGTTGTTCCGACCACTTTGGTCTGTACTGTTTTTGTTGTGGTTGCTCTGATATAACTCACCTTTTTTTTAAATTTTGTGCCTGAAGGTATCCCTTCCTAAAATGACAGGTGAACTTATGTTTGCGTTTTTGAGGTCCTTTCGAAGTTCCTCTAACCAAGCTGTTTGAGTTCTTGAGTGTGGTCAAATAATCTATTATCCTTTATGTCAATCGATTTTCTGGTAGTCTAGTGAGATGTCCAAAGAATTTCATTCGTCTTTTCTTAATGTCAATTATTATTATTATTATTATTATGATTATTATTACTTTTTTTTTCGCAGTCAGTTTACCCTCCAGGTAGACTTCTCCCACGGACTTAGCGAGGGATCCCACCTTTACCACCTCTACGGGCAGTGTCCTGGAGCTAGACATCGAGTCGAGGGATACAACTGGTGAGGCGGGACCTGCAAAGCGAACAGGGGGCCTCGTGAGGGATGGGACGGGATGGGAAGAATGGGAGAGAGGAATAGGCTAGGAAGAGGGAAGGAGGCGGCCGTAGCCTGACGGTAGGTACTATCCAGGCATTCGCCCGAAGACGAAGTGGGAAACCACGGAAAACCACTTCGAGGATGGCTGAGGTGGGAATCGGATCCCCCTCCACTCATTTGGACTAACCGAGATTGAGTAGACCCCATTCCAGTCCTCATACCACTTATCAAATTTCGTGGCAGAGCCGGGAATCTAGCCCCGTACATCCAGGGTGGCAGCTAAGCACGCTGACCACTGCACAACGGAGGCGGCTCGGCTCTATATATTTATTATATAGTTGTTTTCGGCTTATCCTGTTCATTTTGGAGCCGTCGGGAACCAACCAGGCACTTTTGTATTTCGCCAAGGATTTTAAGGCTTAATGCCCCCTTCTGACATCTTGTGGTACTTCAAATGAAAACCTGCATCTTTCCCAATACGCCCAGCCCTATGTTCATTGTGTTAGAAGAAAAATTGAATTATGCAGTAACGAATCTTTTCGCACCCTTGTCATTGGCATGCATTGCGGGCCCGGCAGGTGCTACTGTGGATTAAGCGTACTTTTAGTCCATGCGGCTGGCTGGTACATCATTAGCACATGGGGTGCGTTGTTGTGCATACAGATGAGTTAAATGAGTGTAACCCACGTGGACAACTTTCCCAGCGCGCCGCACCGCGCTGCATAGCCTTATGAATACTGATCACTTTCTTCAACCCAGTCCTCAGTAAAATTATAGAATAACTTACCCACTACTCTGACGAGGATATTGAAGTTATAAAGCAATTACGTCACCACGCTGGCTTCTGCTTTGATCCTCTTCTGTAGGTAGCAGTTCTCAAACCACGGGGCGTGCTCCATGGAGGACGGGGAATAATAATCAACTGTGCTTTAATTAGAGTCTTCAGGCTACTGAAAAGTAAACATATTAATTTATTATTATTATTATTATTATTATTCAAGTTGCTCATCTTATTATTAGCTTGCCACGGTGGGTGAATGGATAGCGTGTCGTTCTACTAACCCCAAGATTGCAGGTTCGCTCCTGGCAGTGGTAAGTGATTTTTGAAAGCTGGCAAAAATACGACACGCATGTCACACGATGTTGGCATGTCAAAGAACCCATTTGAATTCAGTAGGCCGTGTTCATAATTGCAAAATTAATCTCAGGAGTTGCCGCCAACACAAAGTTCCTCATTTCTCTACTAGAAAGCGCTATAGTGTTCAAGGAGCTTAGATATCTAACCTCCTTGACTTTCATAGTGATTCAAGGAACAAAGAAATTCGACATGCAAGCTACCCTCTGGGTGTCAAATTACAAAGCTTGCACCTGGCACCCGAGGCCATACGATATTAATTAATCGTATTATTATTGCAGCCGAATGGCCATAGCTGGGTATTTTTGACTGAACGCCTGAGGGCTCCCTACAAGTTATATTTCAAGTAGTTCCAACGTTGGCTACCAGATACTACTGTCAGTATTACCTAGCGACGAACGTTGGAACTTGATAGAGCGTTTCTAAATAGCCTAATATAACCTACAAATTTTGCTACACAATACCAATTGTAGTGGCAGGTTGTTTTAGGTGCCATAAGTCTATGACATATGCTCTTTTAACGCTCTTAAAATTCCGACGACTTCGGCCGGGTTTGAACCCGCGATCTTGGGTATAGCCTAGCAGTTCAGCATGCTACCGACCGGTTATTTGCTTCGCCACCTGTAAGAAAACACTTTTTATCCCCTTCTCGCATGCCGTCTGTGTCCACAATTTCGAATTTCGATTATACTACACACACCCAAAGTACACGGGCCTACATGACCGCGTTGTCGCAGCCCCTAAACTGAGGAACCAATCATCGCTCATTGCTTGTTCAATATATAGATTGAAACGTATGGGTGATAAATTACAGCCTTGCCTTGACCCTTGCAAGGGACATGCAGTGTTCGCCGTACACTTGTGACATTCGGCGATGAATGTCCGTTCCCCCTACTCTTTCCGCTGTCAGAAACCGAACAACGCCTCTTTGCTCTTAGGTTGACGCCTCCATGTCACTGTTTGCAATGCGACTGGCAGCGTTGGACGATTGATGCATGCTGCTGCTCGCTTTGTATCGTCACGTGACGTGCACGCGTGCTCTCTAGCGACGAGCTGTGACCTTCCACGCTATGGTCGGAACCACACCTCGTTACACACGCCACGATTAGCCGATGTAGTCACCGGTTTGCGCATTCCAGCCTCCGGCTCGTTACATTTTGAACTCTCCTTGTACAGTACATAGCCTTCTGGAACGACTTTCTCCTCAAATGTTTAAATGTATTGCTTTAATACTTTATGCTTTATCTAATAAATTAAAATATTATTAATATGGGGTTTGAAGCCATTTTTCAGTGTTGCCTTAGAAAACAAAAGTTTGGTGCTTTTCAGTCGGTCTACACGAATGTACCCAAAACAGTTGGGTTGTACCCTAATCCTGAAAAAGATTACATGATATTCATAAATACACTAGGATTTATTTATTAATCTCATGTGGGTTTTTTTTTCAGGATTAGGGAACAACCCAACTCTTTTGGGTATATTCGTGTTGACCGACTGAAAAGCCCAAATTTTGTTTAAAAATATTATTGTAATGCCAGTAGATTCGGATAGCAAACGTGCGGATGCGGACAAAAGTCGTGTGGAAGCGGGGTGGATGCGGATAACAGTCGTGTGGAAGCGGGGTGGATGCGGATAACAGTCGTGCGGATGCTGGGCGAATGCGATTAACGTTTTGTTTATTCATGCAGGGATATATGGCCACGAAAAGAGACCTCTGCATTCGCACCCGGTGTAGGAGATAAGTCGGGTGTGTCTGTCCCGTGGGAAGCCGAGTGAGGTTACGTAAGAAACACATTATGTTTCCCGCAAACCTTTATCAGTGATTCACCTTACTGACGTAGGATATTTCCTCAAGATACGAAAATGAGGAAATGATTTCACCAGTGGATGAGTATACTAATCGCCGAGTGTTAGAAATGAATCAAGAATCACAGACATAATTATTACACTCACCAGCGAGGACATATATTCTACAGTTGGTTCATTTGAGGGGCTCGGACATGGTGGTTATTTAGCCCCATGTATTTGGGTGTATACTGTATGTAGAATTTGTCTGATAACTTGATTTATTGTGATGTCTGTAGTAGACTAGTGTCGTGAGTAGTGTATTTGTAATTCAGGTGAGGATTGGGAAGGATGCGGCCGGGTCCTTCAGTTAGGCACCAGCCCGGCATTTATCTGAAGTAGAAGTGGGGAAACCACGGAATATCACTTTCGGGATGGGAATCGAACACATATCTTCTCAGTTTTGCCTCACTAGGCTGAGTGTATCCCGCTCCAGCCCTCAGACCAATATTACATTTATTGACAGAGCCGGGAACCGAATCCGGGCCTATGGAAACGTATGGACAGTCAAAGATTCTAGCCGCTACACCACGAAGTGGACAGCGAGGAAAGAATATTAGCCTATATGACAGAATTACGGTTGCTGTTAATTGATTCATGGGCATCCCAGTCGTTGTGCTTGAGGGTGTGTTAAATTTGTTAGATAACCTAGATTTCTGTGGTGACTGTAAATGAGTGTAAGGTCTGAGATTAGGGATTAAGTGCGCCGGGAGTTGAAATAAGGTACAGTTAGAGAAAGTAATCGCTAGTACGAGCATACTCGTCCCGTGCATCCTGTGATTTATAGGTGTTTGGGTGTAATGCGCATCTCCTGTGACGTAGCACTCTATATTCGCATGTGATTTCGTTTGAGGTAATGTGCGTGTCCTTCACAGTAAATAATAATAATAATAATAATAATCAGTAGCGGCCTCGGTGGCGTAGTTGGTAGCATGCCGAACTTCTGTGCCCAAGATTCAAACCCGGCCGAAGTCGTCGGATTTTAAGAGCGTTAAAATCCTTCAGTATGCCTTCCTTCGGAGGGGAAGTAAAGCCGGCGGTCCCTTGTCATAGATTTATGGCATGATAAAGAACCTTTCATTAAATACATTTATGTGAAGCTAAATTATAGGCTATCTTTGACTAACTCTCTTAGTTTCATTAGTTTCATGACTCACGGTGGTTCCTTATTGATATGCCAGAATAGTTATTAATACGAAATGTACATCCGCCTGAATCAATACTATAAAGAAAAAAATAATTATTTAACTTGTTTTCAGTTTCAGTACATGTTTCGAGGATTAATTACATTTTATCCCCTTCATCAGCTATTGAAAAAAAAAAGCGTATTACAGTAATAAGATAGGTTCCAACGTTCGTCGCCAGGAGTCGACTGCGGTGGATCTAGTAACAAATTTCAGAACTAGCTGGTCGTTGAAGGTGGCGTTTGGTAGCAAAAGTTAAAACTACTTGAAAATCGAATGTCTGCAGTCCTTATTTGAATTAAAAACAGATAACACACACTAATACAGCCATCACAATAACACCGGTTATCAGACAGATTCTACACACACCCAAAGTACACAGGGCTACATGACCGCGTTGTCGCAGCCCCTAAACTGAGGAACCAACCAACCAACCATTGTCAAATATACAATACGGGATCGGATTTTATCCGCCTCGTTGCGTAGTGGTTAGCACACGTGGCCGACACCGCGGAAGCCCGGGTTCGATTGCTGGCTCTGCTAAGAAATGTAATTCTGTTCTGCAAGCTGGAACGGAGTACACTCTGGCAAAACTGAGAAGAGGTGGGTTCGATTCCTACCTCAGCCGTCTTGGAAGTGGGTTTCCGTGGCTTTCCCCTTACTAAATTATGGCCACAGCTGCATCCTTCTCAATTCTCATATGAATTACAAATACGCATGCTAATACAGCCATGACAATAACACAGGATATCAGACAAATTTCACACTCACCCAAGTACACGGGGCTACATGACCACGATGTCACAAAGCCCCTAAATGAATCAGCAACAACAACGTGGATCGTATTTGCAAACAAAGTGATGTATCAGGAGACGACAACGCTGAGTCCGACTTGCATTGAACGTTGTTCAACCACATTGCGTCACATGCTCGAATGAGATTGAGGACTCAGCTTTAATAGTCTAATGTTATTGGTTTTACGCCCCTTTTAACAATTGCGGCTCTTAGGGACGCCGATGTGCGGAAATTTTGACCCGAAGGCGGTCTTTAACGTGCTAGTATATCTACAGTACTCACACGGCTCCCTCGCATTTGCGCATCCTCAAATGCCAACTGGTTGCAACCTTGGGCACATCAAGCGAGAACGTTACCGCTGAACCACGCAGCCAGCCTAGAACTCCGCCTTAAGGCGGCTATATAATCGACGCAACGCACCACAAACCGTAGATGGACTGGCCGATTACCCTATTTCGCCGATTATATCTCAGGCATTCATTAATTAATTAAGATCGGTCGGTCACATGCACAATGCGCGTTATTCACGTGTTAAGGAAAAACGTTGCTTCTTTAGCGATTAGTCGGCTTTACCGAACGGTCGATTATACTTTAAGTCGATTTTACAGCTACTGTAATTCGAATGTACCGAAAAGTCGATTTTACCCAAAAGATATTTCAAATTTGGTTTCTGGCCTTTTACAGGGAAGTAAAAAATCCCTTAATTAATCTATTATTGCTTGCACCGATAATAATAATAATAATAATAATAATAATAATATGACGCTTGATCTCTCATGACGTCACACGTAACTTCGAACTACGTTGTTTTCCACCAGCGACTGGTTTTAGGTTTAAATTCCAGTCCGTGTATGTCAAGATAATATATTGTAAACAAAGAGAAGGCATTCTCCGATACCTCTTGCTTCCCCTTTCACTTTATCGTCCCGTATTCATAAATTTTAATCATCTCCCTGTAGGTGTACGACAGTCCTTGCCAGCTGGCACATTTCCATAACCTGAGTCTGGAAACAGGTTGTACGTCAAGCGTGACTCCTATGTCTGCTGAGGGAAGGAATACTCTAATTAAAATAATGATGATCATGGTCATGATGATGATGATGAAGATGATCTTTTTTCTTCTTTTTTTCATTTTTGTTTATAGCTTTTAGTGCCGGGAGAGTTCGAGGGCATGTTCGGTTCGCCTGAGTTTGTAGCGGCTTCTGGACACCATGGGGTGAGCTACAAGTACCGTCGCGTGTGGAGTGTTGTCTGGGAAGGAAAGCGTGAATGTAAGGACGAGGAATTGGAAAGTAGCGGCTGAGGCCTATTATTAGGGACCAACCCAGGCATTTGCCTGGAAAGAAGATGGGAAACCGCAGACGACCATCTTCAAGATTGCCGGTGGGGGGATTCGAACTTCCTCACCTCCCCGATGGAAGCGACTGCCTGCAGCCACGCCTTAACGACCACATTTTCTGTGCGTGTGTTATGAGTTAGAGAGTTATACTGTATATTTATTTGGACACCGACAATCGTGTGGTTTTGTGTGATTTTAAACTGTTCTTTTCTTCTTTGCAGGTGAGTTACTTCCGGCAGTTTGTCCAAACAGCAGTGGGTAAGACTACTGTATGTACATGTTTTGAAGTATTAGAAATCAGTTTTCAGTGGTGAACACTTTAACCTGACCCGCTCAGGGGCTCACATCTAGTGGGATGTGGGTTGGCGCCCACGGGACCCCAGCTGAGTCCGGCATTGTTTCCACTTACTTGTGCCCGGCTCCTCTCCGTCTTCTTTCCTGTCGACCTCTCTAGGTCAACTTTTGTTTTCTTCTGACCTCGACGGTATTAGGGTATCCGAGGTCTAGGGAGTCTCTTCCTTTCTCGCCTTCATTGGCCCCTCTCTCATCTTTCCTAATCCCCTCATTCATCTAGGGGTCAGCCCTCTTTTTCTTTTCATTAAAGTTCCCTTTCTCTTCAAGATTCCCGCCCTGTTTGTCTGAAATTGCTCCCCTGTCTCTAAATTACATTTTGTGAGTATTTAGAATCTCAACTTCATTTTGTAAGTATTTTCAATCTACATTGCATTTTGAAAGTATTTTCGATCTAAACTCAATTTTGTACGTATTTTCAATCTCAATTTCATTTTGTCAGTTCAGTATTTTGAATCGTGGGCTTCCACATGTTGTGAGTATTTTGAATTTACCATACATTTTGAAAGCATTTTCAATTTCAATTGCACTTTGTGAGTATTTTGAATCTGAACCGGCCTTTTTCAATCTAACTTGCATTGTGTATTTTCAATTTCAATTGCATTTTTTAAGTATTTTGAATTTCAATTGCGTTTTGTGAGTATTTCGAATCTACATTGCATTTTGTAAGTATTTTGAACCTAAACTACATTTTGTGCGTATTTTTCAATCTAAATTCCTTTTGTGAGTGTCTTCCTTCTAAATTACATTTTTTTAAATGTATTTCCACTCTACATTTTGTGTCATTTCAATCTGAGTTCCATTTTGAACGTATTTTCAGTCCAGATTAATTTTCGTTCTGGTGTCCATTTCATTGAAAAGTTTTTTTAAAAGATTTATATAACCGCCTGAATCAATACTTTAATGAAGATAATTATTAATAGAGTTGTTCTTGGTACATGTTTCAGGGACTAATAACAAATTTCGTCCCCCTCATCAGCCAATTTTATTTATTTATTTATTTATTTATTTATTTTTCGTATGGCTTTTATGTGCCGGGAGTGTCCGAGGACATGTTCGGCTCCCCTCAGTATGTAGCTGCTTCCAGCGGATACCCAGAGGGTGAGCTACACGTTCCGTTTAATTTCAAGTAGTTCCAACTTTCGCTACCAGATATCAATGATACCTAGAGGTGAACGTTGGAACTTTGATAGAGCCTTCCAACGAAATTTAACCTAGAAATGTAGCTCCACACAAGTTTAGTCTGTGGAAGGTTATTCTACATGCCATAAATCTATGACATGGGACCGCCGGCTTTACTTCCCCTCCGAAGGAAGGCATACTGAAGGATTTTTAACGCTGTTAAAAAATCCGACGACTTCGGCCGGGTTTGAAATACTGGAAGGTGCTCAGAAGAGTGATAATGCGGTGTGAGGTGGAGGACGAGGGGATGGAGGTTCTCCACACACAGACGTCATTCGTTGTTATGGCAACCTGCTTACTACTATGCAGAATATATCGGCCCGTTGCGCAGTCAGTAGGACGAGTGGACACTGTTCGGAAGTTATGGCGCAATTTTTTTGGGAAGACAGATATCACAATGTTACCGCTGGCTCAGCTCTCGGCGGCTACATTTTTCTGCCAAGCATTCTTCTGAGATCCGTATAGTACATAACCTCGATGTTGCAAAGCCCCTAAATCAACAATTACTGCGTTAGAAACGGATAGCTGGATGTCCATGTCAGTTTGGCCATGACGATTTTTCAACGGCGCTGAAAGAGATGAAGATTCATTCAGTGCCAATGCAACTGGCACGAATTTTCAACTGACAGTGTAAACTAAAGTTTACTCATTGTTCGCTTCGTTACTAATTGTACGTGGCTTCCAAGTAGGTGCCGGCAAGTCCGACCGACACTTTCTCGCCGAGTTAGCACGCGGTGGATGTAGAGCGAATGCGTGCAGAAAGCGAAGCGCCACAGTTATATTCTCCAGCGTGACTAGAAACCTCCCTAGCTAACCTTCCGTGTTCTGGCGTCACACTACGTCACACTACACTTGTTCAGCACTCCGCACGCCACCCTGTAAGTGGGGTGAGAGAAGTCATGATTTGGGAGCTGAAGTGATGGCCTAAAACATCAATAAACAACAACAACAACAACAGAACGTTTTTAAGCCACGTTTTAGTGTTGCCTTACTAACAATCATTGAATAGTAACGTAGAGTTGGTCAGCATGAATGCTCAATAAAATTGGGCGATAATATATGATTATAAATTGGGAGAGAAAAAACTACATCCTACATCTACAGCTTAATCTTTTTAAGACCTCGTCATCCGGTTCATTTGGTTAAGACTTTTAGTTTAGTTGTAGTGTATTTTATGTTTTCATTGTGTTCACATCTATTTTTATTGTTCAATATGCCATATTTGTTTTATTGATTTTTAGCTCATTTTATCCAAATAAAGCACCATTTTAGGGGCTCACTGTCTGTCTTAAACAAACCATTTTCGTTTTTATCACTGTCTGTGGGCTATTTTTATCTTCATTATTTCATTTCATTACATATCATTTCACTAGGGGCCGATAACCTATATGTTAGGCCTTTAAAACAACAATTATCATAATCATCATCAAATCTATGCAATTAATATTATTCACATGCCGATTTTTTCCCGATTCATGTTCGTGGTTACCAACTAAAGAATAACATTCATTCTATTAATAAATTCAATGTATATATTAAGACAACATGCATAATGTAGGCCTATGCCAGTTCGAGGGAGTCTCCAGTGTTTAGGCACCTGTTCCAGCGCTGAAAAGTACCCCTATACGGTATAGGCTATGGCTATACCCTCAGCGAAGAAAGACGCTGGCTGGTGGTGAAACCTCTTTATCACAGCATCACGAACCACCTTGATCAGTGGTGAAACAATTAATTTACACGTCTGGAACTTCTTCTATGGACTAAACACGTGAGAGATCAGGGATGCAAGAGTGGTTCACCAGCAGCTAGCGTCCTTCTTCGCTGAGGATATGGCCAGAGTTGTCCAAATGATCACAAAATGTATCCTTGAAACTATAAAATAGATTAATGGAATCCTTGTATATACGAACTGCAATAACCTTTTCTTGAAAATACAAAATGCAATAACTTAATCCTTGAAAATGCAAAATACAATAGCCGAATCCTTGAAAATACATAATATAATAGTTGAATCCTTGAAAATACAATAACTTAATCCTTGAAAATACAAAATACAGTAACTGAAATCTTAAATATACAAAATAGATTAATTCAATACATGTAAATAAAAAATGCAATAACTTAATCCTTAAAAAATACAAAATACAATAACTGAATCCTTGTAAATACAAAATACTATAACATTACTGAATCCTTGATAATACAAAATGAAATAACTTAATCCTTGAAAATACAATAAATGAATCCTTGAAAATACAAAATACAATAACTGAATCCTTGATAATACAAAATACAATAACTGAATCCTTGAAAATACAAAATACAATAACTGAATCCTTGATAATACAAAATACAATAACTGAATCCTTGAAAATACAAAATACAATAACTGAATCCTTGATAATACAAAATACAATAACTGAATCCTTGAAAATACAAAATACAATAACTGAATCCTTGATAATACAAAATACTATAACTGAATCCTTGATAATACAAAATACAATAACTGAATCCTTGATAATACAAAATACAATAACTGAATCCTTGATAATACAAAATACAATAACTGAATCCTTGATAATACAAAATACTATAATTCAATCCTTGATAATACAAAATACAATAACTGAATCCTTGATAATACAAAATACTATAACTGAATCCTTGATAATACAAAATACTATAACTGAATCCTTGATAATACAAAATACATTAACTGAATCCTTGATAATACAAAATACAATAACTGAATCCTTGATAATGCAAAATACAATAACTGAATCCTTGATAATGCAAAATACAAAAACTGAATCCTTGAAAATACAAAATACAATAACTGAATCCTTGATAATACAAAATACAATAACTGAATCCTTGATAATACAAAATACAATACCTGAATCCTTGATAATACAAAATACTATAATTCAATCCTTGATAATACAAAATACTATAACTGAATCCTTGAAAATACAAAATACAATAACCGAATCCTTGAAAATACAAAATACAATAACTGAATCCTTGATAATACAAAATACTATAATTCAATCCTTGATAATACAAAATACTATAACTGAATCCTTGAAAATACAAAATACAATAACTGAATCCCTGAAAATACAAAATACAATAACTGAATCCTTGAAAATACAAAATACAATAACTGAATCCTTGATAATACAAAATACTATAACTGAATCCTTGAAAATACAAAATACTATAACTGAATCCTTGAAAATACAAAATACAATAACTGAATCCTTGATAATACGAAATACAATAACTGAATCCTTGATAATACAAAATACAATAACTGAATCCTTGATAATACAAAATACTATAATTCAATCCTTGATAATACAAAATACTATAACTGAATCCTTGAAAATAAAAAATACAATAACCGAATCCTTGAAAATACAAAATACAATAACTGAATCCTTGATAATACAAAATACCATAATTCAATCCTTGATAATACAAAATACTATAACTGAATCCTTGAAAATACAAAATACAATAACTGAATCCTTGAAAATACAAAATACAATAACTGAATCCCTGAAAATACAAAATACAATAACTGAATCCTTGAAAATACAAAATACAATAACTGAATCCTTGATAATACAAAATACTATAACTGAATCCTTGAAAATACAAAATACTATAACTGAATCCTTGAAAATACAAAATACAATAACTGAATCCTTGATAATACAAAATACAATAACCGAATCCTTGAAAATACAAAATACAATAACTGAATCCTTGATAATACAAAATACTATAATTCAATCCTTGAAAATACAAAATACAATAACTGAATCCCTGAAAATACAAAATACAATAACTGAATCCTTGAAAATACAAAATACAATAACTGAATCCTTGATAATACAAAATACTATAACTGAATCTTTGAAAATACAAAATACTATAACTGAATACTTGAAAATACAAAATACAATAACTGAATCCTTGATAATACGAAATACAATAACTGAATCCTTGATAATACAAAATACAATAACTGAATCCTTGAAAATAAAAAATACAATAACCGAATCCTTGAAAATACAAAATACAATAACTGAATCCTTGATAATACAAAATACTATAATTCAGTCCTTGATAATACAAAATACTATAACTGAATCCTTGAAAATACAAAATACTATAACTGAATCCCTGAAAATACAAAATACAATAACTGAATCCTTGAAATTACAAAATACAATAACTGAATCCTTGATAATACAAAATACCATAATTCAATCCTTGATAATACAAAATACTATAACTGAATCCTTGAAAATACAAAATACAATAACTGAATCCCTGAAAATACAAAATACAATAACTGAATCCTTGAAAATACAAAATACAATAACTGAATCCTTGATAATACAAAATACTATAATTCAATCCTTGATAATACAAAATACTATAACTGAATCCTTGAAAATACAAAATACTATAACTGAATCCCTGAAAATACAAAATACAATAACTGAATCCCTGAAAATACAAAATACAATAACTGAATACTTGAAATTACAAAATACAATAACTGAATCCTTGAAAATACAAAATACAATAACTTAATCCTTGAATATACAAAATACAATAACTGAATCCTTGAAAATAAAAAATACAATAACTTAATCCTTGAATATACAAAATAGATTAATTCAATACTTGTACATACAAATTGCAATAACTTAATCCTAAAAAATACGAAATACAATAACTGTATCCTTGAAAACACAAAATACATTAACTGTATCCTTGAAAACGCAAAATGCAATAACGGCATCCTTGAAAGTACAATATATATTAATTAAATCCTTGAAAATACAAAATGCAATAACTGAATCCTCGAAAATACAAAATGCAATAACTGAATCCTTGATAATACAAAATACTATAACTGAATCCTTGATAATACAAAATACATTAACTGAATCCTTGATAATACAAAATACAATAACTGAATCCTTGATAATGCAAAATACAATAACTGAATCCTTGATAATACAAAATACAATAACTGAATCCTTGAAAATACAAAATACAATAACTGAATCCTTGATAATACGAAATACAATAACTGAATCCTTGATAATACAAAATACAATAACTGAATCCTTGATAATACAAAATACTATAATTCAATCCTTGATAATACAAAATACTATAACTGAATCCTTGAAAATAAAAAATACAATAACCGAATCCTTGAAAATACAAAATACAATAACTGAATCCTTGATAATACAAAATACTATAATTCAATCCTTGATAATACAAAATACTATAACTGAATCCTTGAAAATACAAAATACAATAATGAATCCGTGAAAATATAAAATACAATAACTGAATCCTTGAAAATACAAAATACAATAACTGAATTCTTGATAATACAAAATACTATAATTCAATCCTTGATAATACAAAATACTATAACTGAATCCTTGAAAATACAAAATACAATAATTGAATCCCTGAAAATACAAAATACAATAACTGAATCCTTGAAAATACAAAATACAATAACTTAATCCTTGAATATACAAAATAGATTAATTCAATACTTGTACATACCAATTGCAATAACTTAATCCTAAAAAATACGAAATACAATAACTGTATCCTTGAAAACACAAAATACATTAACTGTATCCTTGAAAACGCAAAATGCAATAACGGCATCCTTGAAAGTACAATATATATTAATTAAATCCTTGAAAATACAAAATGCAATAACTGAATCCTTGAAAATACAAAATGCAATAACTGAATCCTTGATAATACAAAATACTATAACTGAATCCTTGATAATACAAAATACTATAACTGAATCCTTGATAATACAAAATACATTAACTGAATCCTTGATAATACAAAATACAATAACTGAATCCTTGATAATGCAAAATACAATAACTGAATCCTTGATAATACAAAATACAATAACTGAATCCTTGAAAATACAAAATACAATAACCGAATCCTTGAAAATACAAAATGCAATAACCGAATCCTTGATAATACAAAATACTATAACTGAATCCTTGAAAATACAAAATACAATAACTGAATCCCTGAAAATACAAAATACAATAACTGAATCCTTGAAAATACAAAATACAATAACTGAATCCTTGATAATACAAAATACTATAATTCAATCCTTGATAATACAAAATACTATAACTGAATCCTTGAAAATACAAAATACTATAACTGAATCCCTGAAAATACAAAATACAATAACTGAATCCTTGAAATTACAAAGTACAATAACTGAATCCTTGAAAATACAAAATACAATAACTTAATCCTTGAATATACAAAATACAATAACTGAATCCTTGAAAATACAAAATACAATAACTGAATCCTTGAATGTACAAAATAGATTAATTCAATACTTGTACATACAAATTGCATTAACTTAATCCTAAAAAAATACGAAATACAATAACTGTATTCTTGAAAACACAAAATACATTAACTGTATCCTTGAAAACGCTTATGCAATAACGGCATCCTTGAAAGTACAATATACATTAATTAAATCCTTGAAAATACAAAATGCAATAACTGAATCCTTGAAAATACAAAATGCAATAACTGAATCCTTGAAAATGCAAAATACAGTAACTGAATCCTGCGAAAATACAAAATACAATAACTGTATCCTTGCAAATACAAAGTGGATTAATTGATTCCTTGAAAATATAAAATAACTGAAACCTTGAAAATACAAAATAGGTAAATTGAAATCAGGACATTGATATTATTCTCTGGTTAAGTGGCTTAGTTCATAGCTACTTGATGGGTGGGCTGTATTTGGCGTATTGAATTAATAGCAATTCATAATTACGTAATGAATGGATTGTAACTGGCATGTTTTAACTTCGTTTGTAGTATGAATAGAAATAACACTACTTTATCTTGTTATATTTCTGCGAAGCCTTGAAGCCTCGGGGTTTGTAATGTTTTGTGCTAGTTATAAGATTCCTCATCTTACAATGTCTTGCAGTAAGAGCCAAAACTCCTACAATTAATAATATCATCTCTGGAATACAGAGAAGCAATTAATAAGTCATGGCCTCCTTCTTCACTGCCTCCTAGAGACTCAAGTAAGACACAAGAAGAGTGCTGCTATCTAGTTAAGGAGTGGAGAAAGAGCAGTGTTTTAATCACACCTCAGATACATACCCCTGCAACTCAGAGGGATCGATAAGTCTATGGCACAGTGACTTAAAACGTAGCATTCTGATGGGGCAGTCAAAGAACATACCAAACCTGAACAAATTGAATCCTTGTAAATGCAAAATACAAAAACTTAATCCTTGGAAATATAAAATACAATGACTGAATCCTTGAAAATATAAAATACAATAACTGAATCCGGTGGGTTCTGAAGCTATTTCACTAACTTTGGTCGTATATCATACTGTGGTGTTGGTGCACTGTTTGTGTTAATTTCCGGTATCTTGTGGGTCAGGCTTGTTTATGGACGGATAATTTATTTTGGGATTTCTCTTAGAGAGTTGCAAGGCAGCGTGACCGACACCAAGGCTCTCTTCCTCATATAAAAACATATAGCTGAGGTCATCTGGTCACCGAGTGAAATCGCGCAAAGAACTCAGAACAGATGATCCTGTTATTAAAGTTCACCAACTTGTGGGAGCAGTGGATAGCATTCTTGGCTCTCACCCGTGAGGTCCGTCTTTGATTCCAAGCTATGCAATAAAATTGAATTCTGGTCTGAGGCCTGGAGCGCGGTACACTCAGCCTTGTGAGACAACACTGAGGAGAGGTTCATTTGTTACCCCAGTTGTCCTGGAAGTGGTTTTCCGTGGTTTCGCACATTTCTAGTCCAAGCAAATGATGGGATGGTTCTTAATTCATGGCCACGGCCGCCTCATGCCCAATTCTAACTTTATTTACAAATCTAGCCTACACACTACTACAGCCATCATGATATTGATTATACGACAAATTCTACTCACACCCAAGTACACGGGGCTAGGAGACCACGATGTCGCAAAGCCACCAAATGTACTTATTTATTTATTTATTTATTTATTTATGCAAGTACACAGGTCAATAGCCCAATTAAGTACCTTCTTGACACAAATACAAAGTAGATAATTATTGTATATCTAAATAATTTTAGGGAATGACATGAAAAGAAAAAAGAATTAAACTTAAAACTACAAAATAAAAATAAAGATCTTAAAATACATAATTAGTAGCTAATGCTTAGTTATGAATAAAATGAACTAAAATAATACAAAACAAAACATAAACATGAACACCTTGACGAAACATAGACAGTGCCTAAATAAAAGGTAGGCTGCATCTTATAATAAGACACAAAAAATTAGTTTGTTATTGAACTCGACGTCTGATTCAATAAATACAGGGTGTTTCAGGAGGAATAGTAAATACACACATCAAAAAAAGTTTTGCATCACCTCGGTTCCCAGATCTCCGGCATATAGACGTTGACTGTGTATATTGTATCCAAGATACAGTCCCTTTGACTGTTCATAGATGTCACTAAAACTGCTCAAAGATGTAAACAACCATGCATGAGCAGGGCCTATTAGACGGAGGGGGTACGACAGCCGATCAGTTCCAGTCATTCCACCAGGACGAAGGTACGCTGCTCATGTTGTCTGTAGTTCTACCATGCCTAGAAGGTCAATACCGCAGTTCGATCGCGTCCGCATTGTTACTTTGTGTCAAGAAGGGCTCTCAACAAGGGAAGTTTCCAGGCGTCTCAGAGTGAACCAAAGCGATGTTGTTCGGACATGGAGGAGGTACAGAGATACAGGAACTGTCGATGACAGGCCTCGCTCAGGCCGCCCAAGGGCTACTACTGTAGTGGATGACCGCTACTTACGGATTGCCGCTCGGAGGAACCCTGACAGCAATGCCACCATGTTGAATAATGCGTTTCGTTCAGCCACAGGACGTCGTGTTTCAACTCAAACTGTGCGCAATAGGCTGCATGATGCGCAACTTCACTCCCGACGTCCATGGCGAGGTCCAGCTTTGCAACCCCGACACCATGCAGCGCGGTACAGATGGGCCCAACAACATGCTGAATGGACCCCACGGAATTGGCATCACGTTCTCTTCACCGATGAGTGTCGCATATGCCTTCAACCAGACAATCGTCGGAGACGTGTTTGGAGGCACCCTGGTCAGGCTGAACGTCTTAGACACACTGTCCAGCGAGTGCAGCAAGGTGGTGGTTCCCTGATGTTTTGGGGTGGCATTATGTGGGGCCGACGTACGCCACTGGTGGTCATGGAAGGCTCCGAAACGGCTTTACGATACCTGAATGACATCCTCCGACCCATAGTGCAACCATATCGGCAGAATATTGGAGAGGCATTTGTCTTCATGGACGACAATTCTCGACCTCATCGTGCACATCTTGTGAATGCGTTCCTTCAAGATAACGACATCGCTCGACTACAGTGGCCAGCATGTTCGCCAGACATGAACCCTATCGAACATGCCTGGGATATGTTGAAAAGGGCTGTTTATGGACGTCTTGACCCACCAACCACTCTGAGAGATTTACGCCGAATTGTCGTTGAGGAGTGGGACAATTTGGACCAACAGTGTCTTGATGAACTTGTGGATAGTATGCCACGGCGAATACAGGCATGCATCAATGCAAGAGGACGTGCTACTGGGTATTAGAGGTAGTGGTGTGTACTGCAATCTGGACCACAAATGCTGAAAGTCTAGCTGTATGATGGTACAACATGCAATGTGTGGGTCTCATGAGCAATAAAAAGAGCTGAAATGTTGTTTGTGTTGATCTCTATTCCCTTTGTATTTAACGGTTCCGGAACTCTTCGAACCGAGGTGTTGCAAAACTTTTTTTGATGTGTGTATTTTAGGAGGTGGTAGTATAGAGGAATTGCAATAAAAAAATCCATATAACATGTGTCCCATTTGTATTGCCTACAGAGATACAGCTGGTAGTGTTTAACCCAAATAAATGTAAAGCCAATGCAAATGAGGACATTCAAAGTTGATTTTCAAAAAATCCACCACCAACTTCAATGCATTTTGCACTTGAGGCATCCATTTCCAAAGGGATCCTTGTCCACCTATATGAAAAATTCATGTTTTGGTATCAATGGCTTCGTCTGTGCATCATCTACTGATTTATATTTGTCTTACAGTACCAAAACGACCCAAAAGCCTTGAAAATTGCATTTGAATATCCTATGCAGTTCCAAGGTGGCCCTTGTCCAATGCCAGAAATCCAATATGGTAGACATAATACTATACAATAACAAACGGTTGCTTGTCCCATTGCGAGGGTAAGCAAGCTGTACTACTGAGTTCTAAAGTGACCATTGTCCATGTGTAATCTATTCTTCAGTTTTATGAATAAATTAGCTAACATCACATCAATAGTTATTCTTATTCTTATCTTAAAAAACGTGTTTTAATTCATGCCGAAACTAAACCTTCCTTGTCCATTTCATACTGTTCCAAAATGACCCTTATCAATCTTGCAGTTCCAAACGGCACCTTGTCCAAGTTATATTTATTTATTTTACGAAGAATCATTGGGTTCGATAAGCTGTGATTCCTCCAAAAGTCTTTCATGATTAATAGTAATAACTGTGCAAAATATTATTAGCATACGATAAGCAGTAAGTCTGAAAAACATTTTCCGCGTTTTCCCAACAATTTCACTTCTTGGACAAGGAACCCTTTGGAAATGGATGCCTGTTCTCTTGATAACACCCCGTTTAGCTCTTTGGAGGGCGCCTTGGCGTTCTTTGATGAGGGCTGCACTAAGCATAATCCGAACGACCAACTCGGCTCTTGTGGTAACATTCTCCTGGTAGACTTTGCCTTTCAACCATCCCCACTGGCAAAAATCCGAAGGGGTAAGGTCCGGGGACCTTGGTGGCCAAGAAACGTGGCCATAGCTACCGCTGTGCCAACACACGAAACTACAACTGCCCTGGTTACATGCAATACATACATACATACATACAATACATGCATTACAAATGGGACACATGTTATATGGATTTTTTTATTGCAATTCATGTATACTACCACCTCCTAAAATATTGACCATTCCTCCTGAAACACCCTGTATATCTATGACTGTAGCAAATAATTTATTGTAGTTCGTTATTATTTTCATGAATGGTGAATTTAAGTGTTGGGAATTTCTTGAACTTAGAATGTGAAATAATTTATAGCTTCGCGATCTGACTTGTGGAACGTGAAAAGAGAGAAAATTAATTAATTAATTCTATTGAATCATATGTACGGTACCGGTACTTGTTATTATTTTCCTCAATGTTTCCAATGAAATAAGCAGCCGTCTACTCTTCTGTGATGTGAAGTTGAGCATATGTCTTAGCAGTTGCGTTGATGTATCGTAAGGACAAAATACATTTAAAGTTCTGTAACACATATACCTTCATGCATCAAAAACAACTACAACTAACGTTCAAAACACAAGTGATAGCAATACGTGCGGGAGTTACATAGGTATACCAAAGACGTAACCCCAAAACTGGGTGCCGCACTTTACAAGTTCAGGTTCGATTCCTGGCTCTGCCAAGAAATTTTAATTCTGGTGTGAGTGCTGGAACGGGGTACATTCAGCATCGTGAGACAAAACTGAGAAGAGGTGGTTACGATTCCACCACAGCCATCCTAGAGATGGTTTCCTGCGTGAACCCCCACTTCTACTCCAGGACAATGCTGGGATGGTAGCCAAATTAAGGCGACGGCCGCCTCCCATCCAAATCCTAAAACAAAACAAAAAAACAACCCCGTGGCGCTACAGCCCATGAAGAGTCTTGACCTACCAAGCGACCGCTGCCCAGCCATGTGGCCTGCAGAACATGTGGTCAACCGGTCGGGTTCACTCGGCCGTTAATCTTGCGGTCTCCGTGACCTGGGCGCTTTCTCACTGGGCGCACCTCGTTCCAACCCTCACGTTAGTTTCTAAAATCCCTGATGGAGCCGGGAATCAAACCTGGGCCTCCTAGTGCGAGGTTGGCGCGCTACCCCAACCCCACGGGGTTGACTCCTAAATCCTACCCCCAATGGCAAATACGCACACACTCAGGGTGTCTACTTCTCTGGAAAACATGGAAAACAGGGAATTCTCAGGGAATTTTTAAAGCTGGGTAAAATTCAGGGAATTATCAGGGTATTTTAATGACACCCAGGGAATTTTAGTTTTACCTTGAATAATTGGAAATTAAGCATTCATGTATATTCTGGTGATAATTGTTCTTACTGACACTACATCCGTAATCCCTCATTTCTTGCAAGATTGACCACACAAATTACATGTGTACATTGTGAATTTGTAAAGAAATGTGCAACTGTGTTATTTTTAAGAGAATCACTATTGACGAGCTACGTTTAATACTCACAAGTACAATAGATTTCTGGATGAAAAATTTAGATGTTGGCAAAATATAGAAAAATATATATTTCTGTTTTTTTCTTTTCCAACTTTGTCTTGCTACCCTTTATTGTTCGAGCACTTTTTGAATTGCACTTTAAGTATAAACTCTGTTTTATATATATTTTATTATGGCCGCTACTGTTCCTCAGGGAATTTTCTGATTTATCCTGGAAAAATCAGGGAATTGTCAGCGAAATCCATAAGTTTGTTTTGGTCGACACCCTGACACTATTGCAGTCATCACAATGACACTTGTTATCAGACAGATTATACACACACAACCAAGTAGAGGAGGCTACATGACCACGATGTCACGAACCCCTCAAATGAATCATCAAAAAGAACAAAGCAAGCTATAGTTAAAGCCTTGCGCTGATGCGGATATCCGCAACATTTTTTGCCATGCGGATATAGTCTGCATGACTGTGTGGTTAGCCGATAAGCTGAGGATAATGTTTGGAGTAAATTTTCGGATTGTTTTTAGAATACAATCTGAACTTGTTGTATTTCATTACTAGGACCCGGATGTTTTTGACCGTTATGTTTTTTTTTCTTTCATGACAAATATAAGTTGATGACTTGCGCTAATCTCATTCAAATTAAGTCATTAAGCACAATTAACACTCTGAACTGAAAACTGTTACAATTCAGGCTGTATAACATTCATTTTAAACATAGAACAAGATATACAAAGCCTAGGGGAACGACTTCTTCCTCAAATGTCTAAATGTGTTGCTTTAATATTTTATCTAATTGAAAGTATTATTGTAATGCCAGTAAATTCGGATAAAAAGTGACAGTCAGTCTGAAAGACTAGCATTTGTATCATTTTAAATGCTACAAATGCTGCAAATGCTGAAAAATGCTAGAAAGGCTGGAGGCTTCTCGCTTTGTTCGAAGCCAAAGACTCTTGACATGTTAGAAAAGTATCTGCATAATACTTATCTTGCTTATCTTGTTTCAAATTACTCGCGAACGGCAAGTGCAAACCAAGGGCAAAGCTAGGTCAAGCGCGCGGGATGCCGTCACGCTCACCAGAGCGCGCGGGGACGTGCCCCTTCCATCCGGTCTAAAAACACTTAAAGTGGGCGATGTATTGAAGATAGAGATATGCTCTCGCGGACTTTTTTGTAGAACTTTTCATGCTAACCAATTCTTACGCTCATAGTATATTGATATTTTTATCGGTTTGCCCAGCGTAAGCTTAAGAAGCGCACGGACGCCAAGTTTGTTTTCGACTTTTTCACTGAAATCGCTACTGCTTGGCTTCTTTTGTTCATACATAAATTATTTTCTACAGAATCTTTCCTCGAGATATCCTTCACAGAATGGTGGAAACCGCATCAAAATCCATCCAGTGATTCTCGAGATTACCCGTGACATCCAAGAATCGGGGATTTTTGTCTTACACTAACGAAGTAGAGATTGTCGGGGAACACATGCACCAAGCAGTACTATGACGTCACACACCTCAGTGCATCTGGGTACATTTCGTCCCGTCACCGTAACGTAACGCCAGACCCCAGCGTAACGACGGAATGGTCAAGATCATTTAAAATGATAAAAGTCGTGCGGATGCGGGGCGGATGTGGTTAACAGCCGTGCGGATGCGGGGCGGATGCGGATAACGTTTTGTTATACGCGCAGGGCTCTAGCTCTAATTAGGAAGCAATGCCAAACATTGATCACGGCCCCCTGGTTGCCCGTCACGGTCTCTCCAAGCGTAATCCTAAAGCGGTGAGGGGACATTAGTGGTTTGTAAATATTTCAGCAGCTGTTGTACGAAATGAGTAACAGTGTGATTGCGGGTACAGTTCTGTCCAATTAACTTGCAGCATGACCGATGCTATGCCTGCATGAAGAAATCTAAGCAAAGGAAGGAAGGAAGCTTGTAGTTTACGTGACCGTCAATCTCACGACCATGAACCGCGGGACCTCGATTTCTACGTGGAATCAGAAAGCCGGCGGTCCCATGTCATAGATTTAAGGTATCTTAAAGAACCTTCCTCTAATTGCACCTGTGTGAAGCTTAATTGGATAGGTTAAGAATGTAAAGAACGCTCTTAGGTTTCTACGTTCGTTGCCAAAAGCCGACTGCGGTGGCGTCTAGTAGCTTAGTTCTGAACTTGGCCTTGTTGTCGTTGACGGTGGCGCTTTGCGGCAAAAGTAGGAACTATTTGAAAAAAAAAGTTGCAGTACTTACATTAAAAAACAGATAACACACACTAATACAGTCATCACAATTAACACCGGTTATCAGACAGATTCTACACACGCCCAAAGTACACGGGGCTACATGACCGCGTTGTCGCAGCCCCTGAACTTAAGAACCAACAAACCAGAACCACAGGACGTGATATTTCACTAGGAAAATCCAACACAGCTTGACCACTGTACCATCATGTCCACCATAGAGAATTCTGTTCTTCACGGCTTTGCCAAGAAATTTAATTCCGGCCTGAGATCTAGAACGGGTACATTCAGCATCGTGAGGTAAAACTGAGAAGAGGTTGATTCGATTCCCACCTCAGTCATCTTGGAAGTGATTTTCTGTGGTTTCCCAATTCCACTCCAAGAAAATACAAGGATGGTTCTTAACGTAAGGCCACGGCAGCCTTCTTCCCAATCCTCCCCTAATACTCACTAATACAGCCATCACTATAACACAGCTTGTCAGACAAATCCACACTCGCACCCAAGTACAGTAATATAATAATAATAATAATAATAATAATAACCCCTGGCAGTACAGGCCATGAAGAGCCTAATAGTAGGTCTACCAAGCGATCGCTGCCCAGCCATTTGGCCTGCAGATATTCGGGTAACGCGTGGTCAGCGCATCGGGTCCCCTCGGCCGTTAATCTAAGTTTTCGTGACCAGGGTGCTATCTCACTGTCAGACAGCTACTCAATTGTCCACACGAGGCTGAGTGCACCCTGTTCCAGTCCTCACGTCAGTTCCTAAAATCCTTGACGGAGCTGGGAATCGAATCCGGGGCCTCCGGGTGAGAGGCAGGTGCGCTACTCCAAACCCACGGGGCCGGCATCAAGTACAGTACACCGATTAAATGACCACGATGTCCAAGCCCCTCACATGGAACAAAAACAACTACAACAACAACTATGGCTACAGAAATAAGTTCACACTGAAATGAAATATTAACTATGACGACTATACAGTATAAGCTGTTGTGGTTCATTTGTTCATTTAAGGTCATCTAAGTCATCTGCCACCTGTTGTGGGTGTGTACTGCATGTATTTATCTGATACCATAATTTGTATTGCTCTCGGAGACAGTGTGTTTAGTTTTAACTCAGCTCGTCTGTAAACAACGCATAGTTCCTAACTTGGTTGGTTGGTTCCTCAGTTTAGGGGCTGCGACAACGCGGTCATGTAGCCCCGTGTACTTTCGGTGTGTGTAGAATCTGTCTGATAACCGGTATTAATTGTGATGGCTGTATTAAAGTGTGTTATCTGTTTTTAATTCAAGTAAAGACTGCAGACATTCAATTTTAAAGTAGTTGCTACTATTGCTATCAAACGCCACAGTCAACGACAACTAGTTCTGAACTTGGTTACTAGATGCCACCGCAGTTGGCTCCTGGCGACGAACGTTGGAACCTAAGAGCGTTAGTCAAATGTAACCTATAATTTGGCTTCATACAAGTGTAATTAGTGGAAGGTTCTTTTACATGCCATAAATCTATGACATGGGACTGCAGGCTTTACTTCCGCTCTGAAGGAAGGCATACTGAGGGATTTTTAACACTCTTAAAAAATCCGACGATTTTGGCCTTGGGCATAGAAACTCAGCATGCTGCCAACTACACCACCGAAGCCGCGTTCCTAACTTGGCCATTGGCACTCCGAACTCAAACGGGTTATAAAATGAAAGACATGACTCAATCTTCGATACCTAGATCGCTTGGCTAGAAGGCTTTAAACTCGTTGTCCATAAAATCCGCGTATGTGTCTGTCTCCATTCCCTGGACAGAATGAAAAAGAAGCGTTTGACTCCTATTATGAGGATGGATTTAACCACCCCATTTGAGCCAGTTCTCTGATAACTTGTGGGAATTTCTACGTCTACCGAGATCCATTCCTCACGCAGACTATCACCGTTTGAATGGTATGCCTTTTTATAATCTTATCTCCAGCCCCGATTTATCTCTCAGAATGGCATAAGGAAGTAGTAGGAACACTTTTTTTTATCAGTTGGATTGTTGGAGAAACGGTTTTTATAGATTAAGAACGACACTAAAAAGGATCATTGGGATGTCGTGGTCCTCGTGCCGAATTAGGTGAGGGGAAATTTATCCGTGTGGATTCTTGTAAGAAATGTTCCTGGAGCATTCTGTGGTTGAGTTGGGGACAGGACCGTGGCATTTATCGTAAGCGCTTGGAGTGAGATTGAATAAAGACCCCCCTCCCCATTTCTTCTGAAGGAAAATACATCTCTCACTATAATTTTACCGGATGCATGGTGTAGTCGGCAACGTTCTCACTTACTCTGCTCAAGGTAGCGGATCAAATCACGGCGTAGCCCATTGCCGTTTCATGGTCTTTAAATGAGAGAGAACAGGTGTCAAGTAGATTTCCTCGCCTATTCGAGATCCCCCTCAGAATAAAATATGTACATGGCACATTAAGCCCATGACATAATTATTATTGTTATTATTATTATTAATATTATTATTATTATTATTATTATTATTATTATTATTATTATTATTGGGGAGCGTGATGGCGCAGTGGCTTAGCTGCTCGTCTTTCACCCGGATGGCCGAGGTTCGAATCTCGGTGACAGCGGGTTGGAATTTTCACCTGAAAAATCACGTGGCGTCAGGAAGGGCATCCGGCCTTAAATCCCCGGCCAAAACTAAATTGAGCCTGGTTGGCTCCAGAGACCCCAATTAATTGGGAATAGCCGAAGAAAGAAAGAAAGAAAGAAAGAAAGAAAGAAAGAAAGAAAGAAAGAAAGAAAGAAAGATTATTATTATTATTATTATTATTATTATTATTATTATTATTATTTTATTTGCGAATTGACCACTTAGGATCACGCTACAATTTCACTGTTTTAGTTGTAATTTCCGCTGCCTCCAGTACTCCTTCATGCGATCGCTGTGCTGCTGCCTGTTGTTCGGCCGTCCAAGCTTTTCCGGTCTTTGTAGCTCGTCTCTCGTCATGAAACCCTTCCAAATTGTGTATCCTGTTTCGAAACGTATCCCTTTCCAACATTTGGGCCTCCTGGATGTTAGATCATTTAAGGTCTTTCCGAGTTTCTTTAATCCATGATGTAGTTATTATTCGTTACGCCCATCCGCGGAGCGTCTTAGAACTTATCTAGCACAATGTTTCTTCTTTTCTTCCCAATATCTCTTCATCTTAGTCCGCCTCGTTGCGTTGTGGCTAGCATTCTTGGCTGTCACTGAGGATGCCGGGCTAGATTCCCGGCCCTGCGAAGAAATTTGATTCTGGTCTAAGGGCTGGAACGGTATACTCTGCAGGTACTCGCGATGCTCGGTCTAATCTCTAATATATAAAAGTGAAAGTCTGTATGTATGTATGTATGTATGTATGTATGTATGTATGTATGTATGTATGTTGGTTCCGTATACAAATCTACACCGTTCCACCAATCTCAACCATATTTTGCATACACATAGTTTAGGACCCAGAAGGAACCGCTGGCTACATGTATTTTCGATAGTCTTTCTCATTCTTCTGATTTTGGCCCTTTTTCACTCAAAAACAGGCTAATCAAATCATAAAATATACTCATGAAGGAATGGAAAGGCAGATAGTTTCCATGGCAACATAGCTCAAGTCGAGACACGGCCGACTTGATGCCAATTGCGCTCAGCACTACCGGTATAGAAAATGAGGATCTTTACTTGAAATCCCATTAGTTACTCAGCTGCTCACACAGCACTGGCAACCGAGTTTAGCACAACAAAGACTTGACACTATCTTCTTTCTACTATATATTAGCCTACTTTCGATTTTTGCAAAAAATGAAAGTAGACTTATGAGATCAACACAGGGCGAAAAAAGTGTGTCTGTCTGTGTGTGTGCATGTGTGTGTGTGAGTCTGTGTGTGTGTCTGTGTGTGTGTGTCTGTGTGTGTGTGAGTGTGTGTACTCTGAATGTCTGTCCCCCCCTATCAATTCGAACACGGTGAATGCGAATTGAACGAAATTTGGTACAAAGGTAGCACTAGCAAAGGACACCTCAGTGTCATGTTTTATATCGCCGCCATCTTGAGGGAAACGTAATGGCGGCCACACAAATGTTCAAAGCTTAAATCAAATTACGACTAACCTAATCATCCGATCTCTACCAAATTTTGCAACAACATACCTTTATGGGGGGAGCATCGTTTGACCAAACCAATAGGCCAGCAGCGTAATAGTTTGCGGATGGCGGCCATCTTTGTGTGAAAATCGATTCCCCCTATTAATTCGAACACGGTGCAACCGAATGGAACGAAATTTGGTACAAAGGTAGTACTAACAAAAGGCACCTTAGTGTCATGTTTTATAACGCCGCCATCTTGACGGAAACGTAATGGCGGCCACACAAATGTTCAAAGCTTAAATCAAATTACGACTAACCTAATCATCCGATCTCTACCAAATTTTGCAACATCATACCTTTATGGGGGGAGCATCCTTTGACCAATCTACTAGGTTATTAGCCTAATAGTTTGCGGATGGCGGCCATATTTATGTCAAAACTGATTCCCCCTATTAATTCGAACACGGTGGAACCGAATGAACGAAATTTGGTACAGAGGTAGCACTAGCAAAGGGCACCTCAGTGTCATGTTTTATATCGCCGCCATCTTGACGGAAACGTAATGGCGGCCACACAAATGTTCAAAGCTTAAGTTAAATTACGACTAACATAACCAACCGATCTCTACCAAACTTTGCAAAAACATTCCTTTATGGAGGGAGCATCCTTTGACCAATCTAATAGGTTATTAGCCTAATAGTTTGCGGGTGGCGGCCATCTTTATGTCAACATTGAGCCCCCTATTAATTCGAACACGGTGGAACCGAATGGAACGAAATTTGGTACAGAGGTAGCACTAGCAAAGGGCATCTCAGGGTCATGATTTATATCGCCGCCATATTGACAGAAACGTAATGGCGGCCACACAAATGTTTAAAGCTTAAATCAAATAACGACTAACATAACCATCCGATCTCTACCAAACTTTGCAACAACATACCTTTATGGAGGGAGCATCCTTTGACCAATCTAATAGGCCATTAGCCTAATAGTTTGCGGATGGTGGCCATCTTTATGTCAAAATTGATTCCCCCTATTAATTCGAACACGGTGGAACCGAATGAACGAAATTTGGTACAGAGGTAGCACTAGCAAAGGGCACCTCAGTGTCATGTTTTATATCACCGCTATCTTGACGGAAACGTAATCGCGGCCACCCAAATGTTAAAAGCTAAAATGTAATTACGACCAACCTAATAATCTAGTCTCTACCAAATTTTGCAACACCATATCTTAATGTGGGAAACATATTCAGACCAAACTGCAAGAACATCAGCCCAATAGTTTGCAGATGGTGGCCAAGTATGTGTGCAAATAGATTCCCCCTATCAATTCAAACACGGTGAAACCGAATTGAACGAAATTTGGTACAGAGGTAGCACTAGCAAAGGGCACCTCATATTCATGTTTAATATCCCTATAGCACGTTGTATTTCAACAAGCTACTACAACCAACATTCAATTATACTCCTTGAAAAGGACAAAGAGTTATAACAATACCCATGCATTTAGGAGAAAGTAGGCTATATGTTCTTTACTGAACATCTTGTTTTTCAAATACCACTCACTCACTCATTCATTTATTCATCACGAAATCTCAGAAACCACCGAACGGATTGGAATGAAATCTGGTATGCAGCTTCCTCAAGGGCCGCAAATGCCCACTAAGAGAGAAATTTTGGCTATTCAGGTTCTAAAGGGGTGTTAAGGGGGTAGACCTGCATTTAATTGAATAGCAATATCTCCCGATTGGTTTCATGGGGGGATGTGATACTCGGCATATAAACTCATCATTAAAAATAAGAAGACATGTGTCTGAGGGTTTTTCGATGTGGTGTATATTATGAGGTGAAAGGGGTGAAAAGTGGGGATAAAAAGATTCTTAACGGAGCGTGTGTCTCTTAAACGACATAGGCGAGGAGTTTGAAACACAGCGAAAAAAAATCAACATAAAAAAGAAGTAAATATGTGTTTGACAGTTTTTTCATAAATCCAATTTAAGGGGCCCATGGGGAGAGATGAAATTCTGGGGGGGGGGGGGGGAACAGGAATGAAAGTGTCCTAACTGATTGACTGACTGGCTCACTCATCAAACTCAGGGGGAAAAAACTGCTTTAAAGTAAGTAAATAGCTGTTCGACAGTTTTTTTTTCTCATAAATCAAATTTAAGGGGTTCATGGGGAGGGGTGAAATTCTGAAAAAAGAAAATTGAAAGAAAATGTCCAGACTCACTCACTTACTCACTCACTCATCATCGCCTAGCCAAAATTATTGAAGTTAGAAACATGACAGTTTGGGGATATGTTCATTGCATGTCAAAACCGTCTACTAAGGGAGGATTTTCGGATATTCAGGTTCTAAAGGGGTCTTAAGGGGGTTAAACCTGCATTTTATTGAATAACTATATCTCCCGATTGGTTTCATTGGGGGATGTGATACACGGCATATAAACTCATCATTAAAAAGTAACAAGACACGTGTCTGAGGGTTTTTCGATGTGTTTAGGAGGTTAAAGGGGTGAAAAGTGGGGATTGAAAGATTCCTAACGGAGCGTGTATCTCTTAAACGACATAGGCGAGGAGTTTGAAACTCAGCGAAAAAAAAATCAGCATAAAAATAAATAAATATGTGTTTGACCGCTTTTCCATAAATCCAATTTAAGGGGCCCATGGGGAGGGGTGAAATTCGGGGGGAGGGACAGGAAAGAAAGTGTCCTAACTGATTGACTGACTGACTCACTCATCAAACTCACAGGAAAAAACTGCTTTAAAGTAAGTAAATAGCTTTTCGACAGTTTGTTTTTCAATCAAATTGAAGGGGTTCATCGGGAGGGGTGAAATTCTGAAGAAAAAAAAATTGAAAGGAAATGTCCTGACTCATTCACTCACTCATCATCGCCCAGCCAAAAATATTGAAGTTGGAAACATGACATTTCGGGGATATGTTCGTTGTATGTCAAAACCGTACACTAAGGGGAGGTTTTTTGGTTATTCGGGTTCTAAAGGGGTCTTAAGGGGGTTAAACCTGCATTTCATTGAATATCAATATCTCACGAGTGGTTTCATTTGTGGATGTGATACTCGGCATATAAACTAATCATTAAAAATACGCAGACATGTGTTTAAGCGTTTTTCGATGTGGTGTATTATTATGAGGTGAAAGGGCTGAAAAGTGGGGGTTGAAGGATTCCTAATGGAGCGTGTAGGCCTACCTCTTAAACGACATAGGCGAGAAATTTGAAACTCAGCGAAAAAAAAATCAGCTTAAAAAGTAAGTAAATCGGTTTTCGACTGTTTTTTCATAAATTAATTTAAGGGGCCAATGGGGTGGGGTGAAATTCTGGGGGAAAAAAGGAGAGAAAGTGTCCTAACCGACTGACTCAGGGTAAAAAGACAGCTTAAGAAATAAGTTAATAGGTGTTCAAGCGTTTTTTAATCAATCCAATTTAATGGGCCCATGGGGAGGGGTGAAATTCTGGTAAAATCAATGAAAGAAAATGTCCAGTCTGACTCACTCACTCATCACGCCCAGCGAAAACTATTAAAGTTGGAAACATGAAATTTTGGGAAGATGTTCGCTGTATGTCGAAAACGTTAACTAAGGAATGATTTTTGTTTATTCGGGTTTTAGAGACGTGTAAAGGGGGTAAACGTGCATTTCATTGAATAACGATATCTCATGAGTTGTTTGTTTGGGGATGTGATATTCGGTATATAAACTAATCATTAAAAATAATCAGACATATATCTAAGGGTTTATCGATGTGGTGTATATTATGAGGTGAATGGGGTGAAAATTGGGGGTTGAGGGATTCTTGACGGAGCGTGTATCTCTGAAACGACATAGGCGTGAAGTTTGAAATTCGGTGGGAAAAAACAGCTTAAAATACAGGTAAATAGGTGTTCGAACGTTTTTTCATGAATCCAGTTTAAGTGGCCCTTGGAGAGGGGTGAAATTCTGGGGAAAAAAAAAAACAGGAAAGAAAGTGTCCTAACTGATTGACTCACTTACTCACTCATCAAACTCAGGGGGAAAACAGATTTAAATAAGTAAATAGGTGTTTGACCGTTTGTTTCATAAATCCAATTTAAGGAGTTCATAGGGAGGGGTGAAATTATCAAAAATAAATGAAAGAAAATGTCCTGACTGACTCACTCACTCTTCATCGCCGAGCCAAAATTATTGAAGTTAGAAACATGACATTTTGGGGATATGTTCGTTGTATGTCGAAAACGTCCACTAAGGAAAGAGTTTTGGATATTCAGGTTCTAAAGAGGTGTTAAGGGGGTAAACGTGCTTTCCATTGAATAACAATATCTCACGAGTGGTTTCATTTGGGGATGTGATACTTGGCACATATACTAATCATTAAAAATAAGCTGACACATGTCTAATGGTTTTTCGATGTAGTGTATATTATGAGGTGAAAGGGATGAAAAGTGGGGGTTGAAAGATTCCTAACTGAGCGTGTATCTCTTAAACGACATAGGGAGGAGTCTGAAACTCGGAGGAAATCTATCAGCTTAAAAATAAATAAACAAATGAATAAATAAATAAAATAAATAGGTGTTCGACCGTGTTTTCATAAATGCAATTTAAGGGGCATATGGGGAGGGGTGATTTTCTGGAAGAAAAACGTCCACTAAGGAAGGATTTTTGGATGTTGGCTCTCATCGACCAACCAAAACTATTAAAGTTAGAAGAATGATATTTTGGGGATATGTTTGTTTGTTGTGTGTCGAAAACGTCTACTACGGAGGGATTTTTGGGTATTCAGATTCTAAAGTGGTGTTAACGGGGTTAAACCTGCATTTCATTGAAAAACAATATGATACGACTATGACGGGAGCGATGCGAGGCTAAAATTGAGATGGTGTGTGTCTGTGTATTACTCAATCTCGCAAGTACCACTGGTCCGATTTACGTGAATTTTACATGGAAGTAGCTGATTTACCTGGTTAACATATAGGTTACTTTTGATTTCAATACTTTGCACTATTTAAAATTGCGACCATTTTAGTGACGTCACTACACCCTTTGGTTTCAAACTTTCATATTTCCATTTCAAATAAAAAGAGAACGCTAAGAAATAGCAAACTTTTGATGGCATATGCGAGGTTTAAAATTACATTTTCTATCCGAAAAGTATCTGCAACTGTTAGCGAGTAAAACCTAAATTTTTGCTATAAAACACGGTCAACGCCGAGCGGTGTAGTTGGACAAAATGTTCCATCCTTAATCTCCCTCTGCGCAGCACCTCGCCTATCCCCTGTTTTAACTGTCACCTTCACATTTTAATTAACTAAGAAGCGGAAGTTAGCTACCATCCCGGCATTTGACTGGAGTAGAAGTGGAAAACCACAGAAAACCATTTCCAGGATAATAAGTTAGTTATTGTTGTTTTAAGGGGTGGAACTGCGAGGTCATTTGCCCCTCCAGGATAATAATAATAATAATAATAATAATATCGTATGACCTCGGTGCTGGGTGCAAGTTTTGTTATTTGACACCCAGAGGGCAGCTTGCATGTCGAATTTTGCTGTTCCTTGAAGTACAATGAAAGACAAGGAGGTTAGATATTATCTAAGCTCCTTGACACTATACCGCTTTCTAGTACAGAAATGAGGAACTTTGTGTTGGCGGAAAATCCCGAGATTAATTTTTCCATTATGAACACGGCCTACTGAATTCAAATGGGGTTTTTAACATGTCAAAATCGTATGGCATGCCTGTCGTGATTTTTTCCGCCTTTCACAAATAACTTACCACGGCCAGGAGCTAACCTGCAAGCTTGGGGTTAGTAATCCGACACGATAACTAATCACCCACCGTGGTAAACTTCCAGGATGGCTGAGGTAGAAATCGAACCCGCATCTTCTCATCTTTGCCTCCTCCCGGTCCAGCCCTAAGACCAGAATTAAATTTCTTGGCAGAGCCGGGAATCGAATCAGGGCCTACGTGGTGACAGCCAAGCGTGCTAGCCACTACGCAACGAGACGGACGAGAAATGTCCATCCAGCCATCAGCCCAGAGCAGGCTACATAATCATAGATACCCTGCAGAAATGATGATACGTAGACCTACGAAGAATGATTCCAACTTATTTGTAACTATTCGGTTGGTCTGCGAGATTATTGTGTTGGGGTAGAAAACTCCCCAATCATTATTTCAGGCGTCGACTGGCGCCAGTGAGGGTTGTGTCTGGCTGCCCCTTTGGGGGATTATAGTAAGGGGTGCGTTTCTCCCCTATAGTGGGGTTGTCTGTGGTGGTGTAGCGTGGATGGAACAACACCATGTCATGTCAATCAACGTGTTACACAAGACTGACGGGTCTGCTTCAAATGGCTACCACTTCATATTCAAATGAATATATCTGAATAGTGGAGGGGAGATTGGGAGTTGGAGTTCCATCAAAAGTAAATGAAGAATAACTCATGTTTCATTTTATTTTTGGAATGCCATGAAAACAGAATTTCAATGGCATGTTACAAACCCCTAGACCTTTCGTACCACACTCTCAACGTGAAAATTGCGAGAAACAAATCTAGAGTGTCCCTTGACCCCCTTATGCGCATTATACTGTATGTATTGATGAATTTTACAGCTTAATTTGGTTCAGTGATAACCTTATAACCGTATGGAAACTTTCACAGTAATGTAATAATTGGTATTGCATTGCGTCTTACAGAAATAGATGGACCTGTGAGATTCTGTTATCATGGTTACCGTGTTGCATTCTTTCATTGTAAATATACATGTTTTAAGGTATTTATTCACTGTAATTGTGAGGCACTTAAAGAGTAAGTGAGTGCATTTCGCTTACGCGTTGGGTTATGCTGAACCTGTAGGTTGGTGTTAATGGGACCTTAGTTTTGGTACAAACTGGAATGGGACCTTGACAGAATAATATAGGGAGGGATGATAATAGTCTAATAATAATGGAATAATAATAATAATATTGATATATTTTAAAATTTCAACAACTTATCCCCATTAATTAAGGTCGCCAGAGCCAACCTCTCAATTTCGCCAGAGATTTAAAGTAAGACCGGTCTTACCGGCGTCAGGTGATTTCTCAGATGAAAATGTCATCCTGCTGTCGCTGGGATAAGATATCAACTTCTCCATCGATATGGCGGGCTACACAATAAATACTGTATGTATTTATTTATTTCCCAGTAAACATTAGTCGAATGGTGATATTGTTCACTTATGATTTATTATTATTATTATTCTTTCTTCGTTTTGCCCTCTTAGGGAGCGCGTTTGAACTTGTTGACTCGGGTTGATGGTGTTTTCGTCTTCTTCTCCTCCCAAAATCTCCTCCTGAACTCACTATGCCCCTTCTTACGTTCCTCCGTCCATTTTTTTTTCAGTGGTCTCTTTAGCTTTTTCTGTGAAAGAGTGATTTGTAACTAGAGTTCCAAAAGTCTTGCGATTCATGATGATATCTTCTGTTTTTATTCTTTATTTTTTTAATAATGTTTTTTCTTCTTTTTAGTCCTGTTTGATTTCTTCTAACCAACTGATTTTGATCTTCTTTGAATTAATTATATCAAGCAGTTTTGTTTGCATATCTGGTGTTGTCCATTCTGCAGATGTGACCATAAAATTTCAATAGTCTCTTACGCACGGTATCAGTGAACTTATTGATTACTGTGTACAAGTTTGTGGTTTTCCTTTTTTAATCCATATACCATTAACATAAACGGGGCCATATATTTTCCTGAGAATCTTACGTTCGTGGATTTCGATTTCACCAATTTGAGAGTGGCCTCGTAGAGATACAGTTTCGGAGGCGTACAATGCTTCCAGAAGAACAACTGTCTGGTAGTGCCATAGTTTTGCATTTCGTGATATCACTTTCTTTTATTATAGTGATTCCATGCTATTCGGTATGCTTTCTGGAGTTTGGTATTATTATTATTGCAATGAAAGCAGGTTCCTTCAGTAACTGGTTAGAGCAGGGCCATCCAAACAGCGCTCCCCAAGTGCTAGCACTCCGGCCGCGCTCTGAGCCAGTGCTTCGAGCACTTGGGTGGAACGAGCTTGGCTGGCTATGCGTGCGCATCGCCGAAATAAGCAGCCGATCCATCAGTCGCTAGTCCTGTCCAATGCGCTTTGTTGACAGCGTGAAAGTAAATCAGTTTCGCCGTGGTCATGACTGAACATCATACAAAGAAAAGGAGGCGTGGTGAAGCAGCAGCCCTTAAAGTAGAATGGGAAATTTCATTTTTCTGTGCAGCTTATAAAGGGCATGCCAAATGTTTAGTGTGCCACAGAGATTTAATGTGTAAAAAAAAAACACACAATTTGTTGTTGAATTTTCCTCTCTAATAATTTCACGTTTCAGTAGATATAAATCACAATATTCTTTACTTAACACTTGTGTTCGTTTCCTGCACATTCCATACATCGGTGTACCATTCGATTTTTATATGCGGTATATTTGTTATGGCGAAACAAGCCTATCATTATGTCAACAATCCCACAAGAGCCGTCGGCCGCACGACTATACGTACGAACATTCCCCGTCTGTCTCCTCGCTGCCACAGTGTAGTGGTGGTAGGGGAAGGAGCGCGAGTCTGACTGCCCAATGCTCCCCGAGCGCGCTCGCGCTCCCGGAGCGCAATGACTGGATGGCCCTGGGTTAGAGCATAAGACTCTAAACATTGTGATTCCAAGCTCATAACTGGAGCAACCACATACTGTAGAGCTTGAGGGTTATATGCGAGTCTCGGCCCAAGTTGGTTACTGTCACCCTAATCCACTAGATAATCGGTCACCGCTGGAGCTCGTTTGCTTTAATGATGTAATTAGGGTAACTGCTACTCAGGTCTATAGATTCATTATTTGAGACAGTGGCTCTTGTGGTAGTCTCATCTCGCACTAAATTCTGATAGACTGGCCCATTTCTCAGTTCGCCCATTTGCGATCGTCTTACTGAACTGGCTGCTTGGCAGAGCGTCAAGAAACACTGCACTATATCTCTGTTCTCGACGGGTAACTCTATTAGAATTGAAACTTGTTTCTCATATTGTAATCATGCCATGTTGCAATGTAGCCTAATTGCTTTGGCAGTTCACTGAGTCCAATTTAAAAATGTCCACAGCTGTGTCACTGGCCGTATAATTTAAATAGGCTGTAATTTATCAAGTAACATATTCAGTTAAATCGACATTTAACATCATTAGTCGTGTCTGAATATCATTCTGTGGGGCCAGTTAGTTTTGCAGTTCTTATTAAACTCCAGGATTCGGCATAGTCTACGGCAGGACTGCCCAACCTACGGCCCGTGGGCCAGATATGGCCCGCGATACTATTTTCTCCGGCCCGCCGCTCTGCACCTGCGCCGTGTCGCCAAAACTTTGAAACAACTAAAGCCAACTGGACAAAGAAATGCGCGTGCACGCCTACCCACAGTCGCACTAAACTGTAAGGTGCGTTCAAAAAGTAACGAGCCGGAGGCTGTAATGCGCAAACCGGTGACGACATCGGTTAATCGTGGCGTGTAGTGCCTACCAGAGCGTGGAAGGTCACAGCTCGTCGCTAGAGGGCACGCGTGCTCGTCACGTGACAATACAAAGCGAGCAGCAGCATGCATCAGTCGTCCAAACAAGACCAAGACAGTGTATGGACCTTGGTAGAAAAAACGCGCCATATTAATTAGACCGGCGCGGCGGGCAGAGTAGTGGCTGGTTGGTTGGTTGGTTCCTTAGTTTAGGGGCTGCGACAACGCGGTCATGTAGCCCCGAGTACTTTGGGTGTGTGTAGAATTTGACTGATAACCGGTGTTAATTGTGATGGCTGTATTAGTGTGTGTTATCTGTGGTTCAGGTAGAAGGACTGCAGACGATTAATTTTTTCAAGTAGTTCCTACTTTTGCTACCAAATGCTACCATCCACGACACCTAGCTGCAGACGTGGCTACTAAATGTCATCGCAGTCAGCATCTGGCGGCGAACGTTGGAACTAATATAGCGTTATCAAACTAACCTACACATTTTAGCTTCTACAAGTATAGTTAGTGGAAGGTTCTTTTTCATGCCATAAATCTATGACATGACCGCCGACTTTACTTCCCCTCCGAAGGTAGATATACTGGGGGATTTTTAACGCTCTTAAAAATCCGACGTCTTCGGCCAGGTTTGAACCTGTGATCTTGGGCATAGAAACTCAGCATGCTACCAACTACGCCACCGAAGCCGCTGGGCAGAGTAGTAAGGAAGGAGAAGGAAAAAAAGGTCGCGGGGAAAAAATTGAGACTCCTCGGAGAATGACGATGTGCAAATAAGGATTAAGGGTGGAAGCGGGGGGGGGGGGGAGAATGAGGGAGGGGGAGGATGGAAGATATAAGGAAACAGAAACAAAAGGGAAGTGTATCTGTACGGTACCGGTCTCGGCGAAAAAACAGATGGAAACTCCTCCAGTGACGAACCAAGGAGATAAAATCGTGGCCCTGCAGCCATAGAGGAAACCGTACATTTGAAATAGGTGAAGAAATAGAGAAACTGAGAGGAATTATCTTCCCAGATCTTCAATAACTGGCAGCCAAGTGTCACTTAGCTGATATCCAGTGTCTCTGTTAAAGTTATTGTTTTTTTTCTTACGAATTTCAACTGCCTCCCTTATAATTCTAGACCAGTTGTGCTTAACAAGGGCAAGCGCATGAGCATCCGTGAAACATACATCGTGTCCTGAAAACAGGGCATGTTCAGCTATAGCTGATTTGTCAGGTTGGTTTAAACGGATGTTTCTTGATGGGAGTTTTAATGGACCGGTTTGTTTGTCCAATGTAGACTTTTCCGCATGTACAAGGGACTTCATACACCCCGGGCTGTAGGATGGGCGACAATTTATCTTTGTTAAATCCTAATCGTTCACCAATTTTCGTCATAGTCCCAAAAACTGTTTTTTTTATCTTGTGCTTAGCATCCGTAAGAGGGCTATACAGTTTTTTTTAATCTTAATTTACTACAATGCTTTAAATCAAACCTATAAACTGTATTTCAGAACAACTGTTCTCTCAGACTTTCCAATGTGCTGAGTCAATTGACTTAAAGCTGTGCTTCAATTTCACTTTAAAATCCTGTCGAGTGCTGCCCCACTAACACTTTGAAGGCAAAGGAAAGCGATCCACCATTAAACACATAGAGCCATCTATCTCTAGGAAGCTTAGTGTTCATTGTATCTCACGCTAGAAACTGAAGAGTCACAGTGCCTATTTTTCTTTTCTTTCTAAATCTTCTACATCCTATGTAAAATTCACTTATATCTTCAGTGAGATTTTATGGGTAATGTAATGATTGGACCTCGTATTCTAATTGTCGAAGTTTTTAGCCTACTTTCGATTTTTGCAAAAAATTAAAGTAGACTTATGAGATCTACACAGTGTCAAAAACTGTGTCTGTCTGTGTGTGTATTTCTGCCCCCCCCCCCCCTCCCCTATCAATTCAAACACAACGAAACCGAATCTAACGAAATTTGGTACAGAGATAGCACTAGTAAAGAGCACCTCCGTGTCAAAACGTGATGGCGGCCACTCAAATGGTCGAAACTTAAAATTAAATGACGATCAAACTTATCATTGGATCTTTACCAAATTTGTTTTAAACATACCTTCATATGGGACGCGTCCTGTGCCCAAACGACAAAGGTCATCAGTCGTACCATTTAAAGATGGTGGCCGTGTGAGTTATGCTAGCATTATAATTTATATATTTGGACCCACCAATCCTGATTATCAAGCCGAGGGTGGTTTAAGCTCTCCTAAGGGACGTGACCCGTTGTTTATTATTATTTTATATTCTAATATTGCACAAGTAGGCCTAGTCGTAGGCAATAATTTTGATTCGTTACTTGTTCTTAGTTGATTACTTCCAATCTATCGACACTCTTTTGTATGTTTTGAAATTCTTTTGGAGTTTCGGTATTTCTGAGATTAGTTTTATAATCCAGTTCTTATGAACCTCGAGCTCATTATTTATACGAATGATGTCAGCGGGATGATTTGTTTTACAAGTAAAAGGATCACCACAAGTTATTCTGTTGAACTCACTGAACGAGAGTACCAATGTCCGTTCCTGGAGGTCTCCAAATTGGTCTTGACAAGAGTTTTACTTTTCTTTCCTTTTGAAATGCCATAATTTCACTAGCAATATATAACAACGAGGAGCATTCTGAAAGGTTAGGTTATCCGTTGAATCCAAGCTGGATCACAAAGGCATTAAGCCCCTCAACAGCAATCTGCTACTCGTGATAATCTCCATAGTTCTAACTCCAGCACTGCTTCAACATAAATATAGAAACAACTATCCCTAGTTGAAACATTAAAAAAATAAAAGTAATAAAAAATAAACTTCCATTACTCTTAAATTCCTAATTATGGGTTCATTTCAACGTTGTCATCCACAGCCTTCTCTGTTTCTGTACGGTGCTGTCCCCTTGCGGGTTACTGGGTAATTGTTCAAACATTTCGCTTTGCAAATCCTTGGCCTCCTGAAGTGACAATTTTGTAATAGTTAAACTTCTAGCCGTGAACGCGCCCCAATTGCCTTTAAGCACTGCCATCTGGATCGCGTCCCTCCTGGTTGCTCTGAACTGCCTGCCCATTCATCCTTTAGATTCAACACTCAGAGGCGTACAAGATATATTAATTCACCGCTAGGTTGTAGTACCAGTTTCTACAACGAACATTCAACTATAGTCTACTCCTTGAAGGACAAAGAGTTATAAGTATACCCATACATTTAGGAGAAAGTAGGCTATATGTTATTTGCTGAACATCTTGTTTTCCTTTGAGAGGAGAATATTTAGTCACAATGGATGGAGCGAACAATAGAAAGCAGATATTACCAACACCTATTTTAGGTAGATTTCATTAGAAAGCTAACTATTGCAATGGGTCCCATGTTTCGACTTCCGGAAAATTTCGACATATCTTCGCGTTTCACATCCCCCAGACCCCAAAACCACCGTCAGTTCAAAAGTTTATATATAATTTATGTATATATATATATGTATATATATATGTATATCAGTTTCTTGTGGACACGATAACTACCGTAATTTTGCACCAATTACTTCGAATTTTTTACCGAAGATGTATACCTATAAAATCTCGGTCGAGTTCGTTACTGGGCTAAATCGGTCGAAGGGGGTGAATATGGGGGGCTTTTTTCGAAAAAGTGAAATTTCGCTATAACTCTCTTAATACGTGCAATATCGAATCCATTCAAAGTTCATAATATGTGTCGGATAAGTGCCAAAAATTTATGTCAAATAAGATTTTTGATAGCACCAACCATTGACCAAAGGGGTGGAAAAAAGTGGGTTTTTCGGGAAACATTAATCATATCTCTCTTAATAGGCACAATATCAAAACCGTACAAAATGGACAATATTCCCCTAATAATTACCTAAAACTTTTGTCTGAAAGAATTTTTGATATGACCCACCATTACGCCAAGGGACGAGAAAAATGATTTCGGAATTATAAGAAAATGCCAAGAGCTATCAGTGGTTGCCATGGCAACACTACTAAATTGATGAGGCATGGACCATCAGACGTTGCCATGACAACGCACTTGCACGAGATCAGATTCAGTATTTCCATCTGATTAAGTGGTTGGTTGGTTGGTTGGTTCTTAAGTTTAGGGGCTGCGACAACGCGGTCATGTAGCCCCGTGTACTTTGGGTGTGTGTAGTATCTGTCTGATAACCGGTGTTAATTGTGATGACTGTATTAGTGTGTGTTATCTGTTTGTTAATTTAAGTACTGCAACTAACAATTTTTCAGATAGTTCCTACTTTTGCCGCCAAGCGCCACTGTCAACGACTACGAGGCCAAGTTCAGAACTGAGCTACTAGACGCCGCCGCAGTCGGCTCTTGGCAACGAACATAGAAACCTAAGAGCGTTGTATACATTCTTAACCTATCCAATTTAGCTTCACACAGGTGCAATTAGTGGAAGGATCTTTAACATGCCATAAATCTATGACATGGGACCGCCGGCTTTACTTCCCCTCCTAAGGAAGGCATACTGAGGGATATTTAACGCTCTTAAAAAATCCGACGGCTTCGGCCGGGTTTGAACCCGGTATCTTGGGCATAGAAGCTCAGCATGTTACCGACTACGCCACCAAAGCCGCCTGATAAAGTGGGAAGCGGCTTCGGTGACGTAACTGGTGGCATGCTGAATGTCTATGCCCAATGTCGCGGTTTCAAAGCCGGCCGAAGTCGTCGGATTTTCTAAGAGCACTAGAATCCCTCAGTATGCTTTCCTTTGGAGGAGAAGTTCCAACGTTCGTTGCGAGTTGATGGTTGGGGTGGCATCTAGTAGCCAAGTTCACAGCTAGGTGTCGTTGACGGTTGTACCTGGTAGCAACATTAGGAACTACTGCTTGAAATTGACCGTCTGCAGTACTTACATGAATTAAGACTAATACAGCCATTACAATTCACACCGTGTATCAGACAGATTCTACACTCACCCAAAGTACACGGGGTTAGATGACCGCGTTGTCGCAGCCCCTAAACTGAGGAACCAACCAGAGGTAGATTTCGTTAGAAAGCTAACTATTGCAATGGGTACCATGTTTCGACTTCCGGAAAATTTCGACATATCTTCGCGTTTCACATCCCCAGGCCCCAAAACCACCGTCAGTTCAAAAGTTATATATAATTTATGTATGTATATGTATATCAGTTTATTGTGGACACGATAACTGCCGTAATTTTGTACCAATCACTTTGAATTTTTTACCGAATACGTATACCTATAAAATCTCGGTCGAGTTCGTTACTGGGCTAAATCGGTCGTTGGGGGGTGAAAATGGGGGGCTTTTTTTTCGAAAAAGTGAAATATTGCTATAACTCTCTTAATATGTGAAATATCGAATCCGTTCAACATTCATACTATGTGTCGGATAAAGCCCAAAAATGTATGTTTGAAGAGTTTTTTTTATAGCACCAACCATTGACCAAAGGGGTGGGAAAAAGTGGGTTTTTCGGGAAACATTAATCATATCTCTCTTAATAGGCACAATATCAAAACCGTACAAAATGGACAATATTCCCATAATAATTACCTAAAACTTTTGTCTGAAAGAATTTTTGATATAACCCACCATTATGCCAAGGGATGAGAAAAATAATTTCGGAATTATAAGAAAATGCCAAGACCTATCAGTGGTTGCCATGGCAACACTACTAAATTGATGAGGGATGAGCCATCAGACGTTGCCAAGATAACGCACTTGCACGAGATCAGATTCAGATTTCCATCTAAGTGTGAAGCGGCTTCGGTGACGTAACTGGTAGCATGCTGAATGTTTATGCCCAAGGTCGCGAGTTCAAAGCCGGCCGAAGTCGTCGGATTTTCTAAGAGCGCCAAAAATCCCTCAGTATGCTTTCCTTTGGAGGGGAAGTTCCAACGTTCGTTGCGAGTTGCTGGTTGCGGTGGCATCTAGTAGCCAAGTTCACAGCTAGGTGTCGTTGACGGTAGTACCTGGTAGCAACATTAGTAACTACTGCTTGAAATTGACCGTCTGCAGTCCTTACCTGAATTACAGACTAATACAGCCATCCCAAAGTACACGGGGTTACATGACCGCGTTGTCGCAGCCCCTAAACTGAGGAACCAACCAAAATCTCTGCGGTAGATATAATTTTGCGTGAAGAAGTAACAGACCGTTACATAGTTGCACATCAGTGTCGAAACCTAGCATAAGGACAGTGTGACCACAAGTATAAAAATGGACCCCAAATGACAAGAAGGTTACCGTTCCCATAAGACAATAAAATGTTTAAAATAAGCATAAAATGACGAAAAACAAAGTTAATTAAGCTCCAATTATAAAATACCTTCTCGCATTAAATGAGGTCTGATCCTTCTACGAAAATCTGCATATTCTGCCTATTTTCGCCTATCCCCAAGTTTGTCCGGTGAAATCTACCTCCGCCTTCCGGCGTGCCGAGAGGACTTTTTTAATCATATACTGTACTGTCATTGTGCCTCCGTGGCTTAGGCGGCAGCACGCCGGCCTCTCACCACTGGGTCCGTGGTTCAAATCCCGGTCACTCCAAGTGAGATCTGTGCTGGACAAAACGGAGGCAGACAGGTTTTTCTCCGGGTACTTCGGTTTTCCCTGTCAAAATTTCATTCCAGCACACTCTCCACTATCATTTAATTTCATCTGTCATTCATTTAATCATTGCCCCAGAGGAGTGCGTCAGGCCTCGGCAGCCGGCACAGTCCTTATCCTCGCCGCTAGATGGGGGCTTCATTCATTCCAATCCTGACCCGGTCGGAGACTGGAAGCAGGCTGTGGATTTTCACTGTACTGACATAAAGAGCAGTGAAAAACATTTATTTTTCTTCAGGTTTGGTCGCTAAATGCCATATTTCAGACAATAATAATAATAATAATATTAATAATAATAATAATAATAATAATAATCCTGGTCGATGTAGCTGTTCCCAATAGCTTAAAAGCAAAGCATGACGAAAAGGTCTCCAAATATTTAGTGGAGTCTATCAGGAAGCAATGCAGATTGGAAAGGTGAAGATCATACCAAGGAGTCTACTGCAGGGATTGAAATAACTTGATGTCGACACCAATTTATACAAGTCAATGCAAAAAGCAGTCACCATTGCGACAACTGGATTAGTTAAAAAAATTATGGAGTAGAAAATAAGTTTTTTTGAGGTGGTGATTGATTATGCGTTGATTCTTAGTAATCTGCATGGTTGCCATATATTTGCCAGATATCTTTCTGAGAATGAAGTGAATGATAATAACAACAATAATCAACCCCGTAGCTCTACAGCCCATAAAGGGTGCTGTCTTACCAAGTGACCGCTGACAAGTTATTCAGCCTACAGATTTGGGGCGACGCGCGGTCAGCGCGTTGAGTCCCCTCGGCCGTTAATCGTGGTCTCCTTACCGGGGCGCCGCCTCACTGTCGGGCAGCTACTCAATCGTCCTCACGAGGCTGAGTGCACCCCATTCCAGCCTCCACGTCAGTTTCTTAAATACCTGACGGAGCCAGAAATCGAACCTGGAGTCTCCGGCTAAGTGGCAGGCGTGCTACCCCAACACCTCGGGGGCAGCTAATAAAGCAGTAATAATAGTAATGCTTCTGTTACACGATGTAGCTCATTGAGGGGTGGAGCCATCTAAGTGATCTAATCTCTAATTTTAACGTTCCGTTTGTAGTGTTATCTTGCTGAGAAACCTGGAGTTCTGCTAGGTGATCTGGTTGGTTGGTTGGTTGGTTGGTTCCTCAGTTTAGGGGCTGGGATAACGTGGTCATGTAGCCCCGTGTACTTTAGGTGTGTGTAGAATCTGTCTGATAATCGTTTTTAATTGTGATGGCTGTATTAATATGTTATCTGTTTTTTTTTTAAATTCAAGTAAGGGCAGCACACATTCGATATTCAAGTACTGTAGTTCCAACTTTGTGGATAAGATACAGTATAATTAGTTGTGTCTTAATCCCATGAAATCTTTTCACAATGTTTGACTCCGAGTGCGGTGTATTTTTCCCCCTCCTTTCATAAGCTCTACTCCCTTCGCCGAGAATCGAACCACTGATCCTGTGATGAAGGTAAAACTCGGGAAACACATTAGCATATCACATTCGAATGTGGAATAATTAACATCACAATTTAAAATCTATTCCTTCCTCGGGCAAAATGATCACGTACGCGTGCCACAGCAACACTAATTCTATTTAGAGCGTCAAACCACAAGCGTGTACTATGGTCGTTTACATTCCTCATTGCATACACACACGGCACGTCTGTATTTGCCGCCGTTTTATGTTTACACCACGACATCATTGGAAACACACACTTCAAATGCTCCATATGAACCTACAGCAACGGTGTCTCGAAAGTCAGTCATTTCGTGCTGCCCCAAACAGTACACTGGCATATAGCGGTCATATGAGGCAAAAGCATTAATAATAATGGATTTATTTATTTATCATATGATGCTAACACATTAAAGAAAACAAAGACATGAATACAGTGTCACAAACATCCGAACAATATGACAACAAGTCATATGACTATTAAAGTTGAAAATACGAGTATCATAAATCAACATCCAGTCTTATTTAACAAATTCACTGCTTTTGGAGTAGCACAAATTAAATCCTGCAGACTCCCTGGAAACGTTCGGCAGGGACAATCAAACACTAGGCCTATGTGTTTCAATATATGCGGAATAATATCGCAGTCACAGTATGGCGAATCTTTCTAACCCCAAGTCTGGGATACAGAATCACTTCTTCCCACACAGCATCTAATACGATTGAGTCTACTCAAGGTAAGTCTCGGCAAGTTGAAACTAGCGAGTTTTGTAGTTGGGTTCCCAACTTGTACGATGCCTCTAGGAGGAGCTCTTGTCCACTCAGTCTGCTAGGGCTTTGAAATTGCCGTTTGTTACTTCTAAGGCTGTTATTCCATGCAGGTTTGCGGGATTTCAGTCTAGAAAGGCCCAACTGTTGAACGTCATCATGGATAGGAAGTGTCCGATTCTTCTGTATTCTTGACAAAAGATGAACTAGATTTTTCTGCCATCTGATATGAGGAGGTGCGACATTACTGAGCACTTGTAAACACTAGATCAGAGTTGGAAGTAGTGTTCCAGATATAATTCGCATACTACATCCACTCGTTGAGTATAACAGCTGTTAAACCATACTCCGGAGCAATACTGAGCTGGTAAATAAACAAGCGCCAGAGCAGTTGTTCTCAGAGTGTTTGTTAGCATCTGCCCTCCCCCCACGATGTTCCTGCAAGGCGTTGCAGGATATTGGTTGCGATTCTTTAATTTTGCAGCAGCTCTGTGTAAATGGTCTTTGTAGGTTAAAGAGCGATCCAGTGTCATCCCCAGATATTTAGGGGTACTATTGTATCGTAATTCTTTACCTCAGAGAAAGGCTCTAGGATGGAAGTTTGCCTGTCTATTGTCTAGATGGAAAGTTGTGATTTCACTTTCCTGAAGATTGGATTGTAAACGCCATTTTGTGAAGAAATCATCCAGAGCTTGGAGATCTTCTGTAATAATATCCACTGCTTCTGCCAAATTGGTGCGCTGTACAGTGAGATTGATGTCATCCGCATAAATGAACTAGGGGTACACTGATATTAGAAAGTACAAATTAAAAATAGTAGGTGAGAGAACATAGCCTTAAGGGATAGGCCTAATGCGTTCAGTATACGTAGTAACTCAGTTAATTAAATGTACTGATGACACCTGTTAATACTATTATGCTATATTATTTAATGTTACGTCTTCAGCATGGGTTGCTTTGCTCTAACTTAACATACTGTACATAGTATATAAAACAAAAAAGCACATTATATCAGGTAAAAGATAAACTCTAAGAATAACAATTTGAATTACAATTCTATTAAGATATTACAATATCATTTAAGAAAGATGCTGTTCAGGTATTAAAAGAAAGCAATTAGTATGTAAATATTATTCTATGTAAAATTACTGTCTTGACTTTCCATGTAATGCCAACTGGATTTAGGTTGTGAGATGGTCCTGGTTTAAATTCTATTGAATCGGTTATTTGTGAAGTCTATAATTATAGTTGGACCCGCAACCCGGTATTTTTAACGGTTTACCCAGCGTAAGCTTAAAAGGCGCACGATCGGCAGGTCCCAGACGCAATTCAGAAACGCCGAGGTGAACAGCGAAACTTCAAACACATAATCTTCTCTGAAGTCTTAACTCGACACGACTCGGCAGTTTGATGTTGGCCGGAGGGGTTGATAGGATCGCTCGCTAGTTCGTAAACTCAATCCGAAGCTAGTATTTACATTTCCACTGAATGGCGATGGTTGGAAGAAATGAAAACGTAAAAAACACTTAGTGGGCGATGTATTTAAGAGAGAGATATGCTGTCGCAAACTTTTTTGTAGACCTTTTCATGATGAACAATTCTTACTCTTCTAGCCTATATAGATATTTTTAATGGTTTACCCAGCATAAGCTTAAAAGGTGCACGGATGGCAGGTTTTTCTTTGACTCAGCTCACTGAAATTGTTACTACTCGATTTCCTTAGATCATAAATGAATTTTTCTTCAGAAACCTTCCTCGAGATATCCTTTACAGAATGGTGAAAACCGCATCAAAATCTATCCAGCGGTTCTCGAGATTACCCGTTACATCCAAGAATCGGGGACTTGGTTTTATACTATGTAGATATGTTGTTCTTGGTTCATGTTACGTTAAAATGTTCGTCTCGTCTTGGTGTAAGTTCCTTGTTGTATTAGGTGGCTTCTGTTAATGTTGTCATTATATTATTCGAAGAATGTATTTAAGTGTGCACTTTGATGTTGAGTTATGCCTCTTTGTTTTAAGTATCCAGTAAGTTGAAACCTTAAGTCAATAAATAGTTGTACTTAATCACAGTACCGGTTTCGGCCACATTATAACCTTCTTCAGCGTTATATAAACTACGAAAAGAAGTAAGACTTACATACAAAAATGTCCTTATCAAAAGTTATCAAAATAATTACCTAAAATGCTAATAGTTTTAAGGGCTGAAAAAAACACACTGATTTTTATTTTTAGCCTACTTGCGATTTTTGCAAAAAATCTGTCTGTGTGTGTGTACTCTGAATGTCTGTCCCCCCCCCCCCCCAATCAATTCGAACACGGTGAATCCGAATAGAACGACATTTTGGTACAGAGGTAGCACTGGCACAGGGCACCTCAGTGTCATGTTTTATATCGCCGCTATCTTGACGTAAACGTAATGGCGGCCACCCAAATGTTCAAAGCTTAAATCAAATTACGACCAACCTATTCATCCGATCTCTACCAAATTTTGTAACATTACACCTTTAAGTATGAAGAATCCTTTGACCAAACTACGAGGTCATCTGCCTAATAATTTGCGGATGGTGGCCATATTTGTGTGCAAATCGATTCCCCCTATCTTTTCAAACACGGTGATACCAAATTGAACAAAATTTGGTACAGAGGTAGCACCAGCAAAGGGCACCTCAATGTCATGTTTTATATCGCTGCCATCTGGACGGAAACGTAATGGCGGCCACTTAAATACTCAAAACTTAAATCAAATTACGACCAACCTATTTATCTGATCTCTACCAAATTTTGTAACATTATACCTTTATGTATGAGGAATCTTTTGACCAAACTACGAGGTCATCTGCTCAATAATTTGCGGATGGCGGCAATGTTTGTGTGCAAATTGAGTCCCCATATCTTTTCAAACACGGTGAATCCGAATTGAACGAAATATGGTACAGAGGTAACACTAGCAAAGGGCATCTCATTGTCATGTTTTATATCGCCGCCATCTGGACGAAAACGTAATGGCGGTCACCCAAATGTTAAAAGCTTAAATAATATTACGACCAACCTAATCATCTGATTTCTACCAAATTTTGCAACGTTATACCTTTATGTATGAAGAATCATTTGACTAAACTACGAGGTTATCTGCCCAATAATTTGCAGATGGCGGCCATGCATGTGTGCCAATTGATTCCCCCTATCTATTCAAACACGGTGAAACCGAATTGAACAAAATTTGGTACAGAGATAGCACAAGCAAAGAGCACCTCAGTGTCATGTTTCATATCGACGCAATCTTGACGGAAACGTAATGGCGGCCACCCAAATGTTCAAAGCTTAAATCAAATTACGACCAACCTTTTTATCTGATGTCTACCAAATTTTGTAACATTATACCTTTATGTATGAAGAATCTTTTGACCAAACTACTAGGTCATCTGCCCAATAATTTGCGACTGGCGGCCATGTATGTGTGCCAATCGATTCCCCCTATCTATGCAAACACTGTGAAACCGAATTGAACGAAATTTGGTACAGAGGTAGCACTAGCAAAGAGCACCTCATATTCATGTTTAATATCCGTAAGACACTTATTTCAACAAGCTACTACAACCAACATTCAATTTTACTCCTTGGAAAGGACAAAGAGTTATAACAATACCCATGCATTTAGGAGAAAGTAGGCTATATGTTCTTTACTAAACATCTTGTTTTTAATGTCACTGCTCCTAAAATATGCATCAACAACAAGTGTTGATTGGGTGGAAAGACGTGTATCTTAAAAATTAAAGAAACGCTTCTTAGTTTGATAAATAAACGTGGACCAACGAAAGGGAAACATGGTTTGTTTTATGTCTATGTATCGACTTCATATTGTTAACATAAATTGTTTTGTATATAATTAGTAGAAATTTAAAAATATCAATCCAAATTTGAGGAAAGCCCCCGAACACGCATGAAATGGTATTGTCAACATTCCCGAAAACTTACAATTATAATTGCCTTCAACACATGAATATGCCAACATATGCAAAAATATGTATATTTAATTATACATTCTCTCCTATTAATAGATTCGTGTTTCTTGTTCAAACAAAAAAAGACAACTTCTAGCCATGACTGTGTGTCTCATTGTTCTTGAATACAGAATCTCAGAGTAATTATGTCTTGATTTTGTCAAGGAAACAGTTGCGAGTTTGGCTGCGGGCAATAAATCACCCGTAACTTAATCGCACACTTATTACACCGCAATTAAAGAACTTCACGTCTCTCCTTTATGTCCAGTCCTCCTCCGCTTCGGGTCATTTCGAGATTGTCTCTTTTATAAAGTGAGTGTTGGGGATAATAGAAATGAGGGACTGCCCCCACCGCAGGTGTTTCGTGTACCTACACCGCCCAGCTGTTGTAACTGCTAAATGGTTAGGAGGGGCACCAATATTAACGAAATAATTGACACATCTGTGTCAAGCCGCGGGCAGCCATACATTTGGAATCAAAACTTCCTGGACCTTGCTTGTCAGTTCTACACGCCGCAACGTCTGCCTGAGGAGAAACAGCCAATATAAAGAATATCTCTCGGCACTCCGGAGGGGCGAGGTACATTTTACCGGGCAAATAAAAATATTTCCAATTCATTAAATTTTCTGAAGCCTCCGTGGCTTAGGCGGAAGCACGTCGGCCTCTCACCGCTGGGTCCGTGGTTCAAATTCCGGTCACTCCATGTGAGATCTGTGCTGGACAAAACGGAGGCAGACAGGGTTTTCTCCGGGTACTCCGGTTTTCCCTGTCAAAATTTCATTCCAGCAACACTCTCCACTATCATTTCATTTCATCTGTCATTCATTTAATCATTGCCCCAGAGGAGTGCGTCGGACCTCGGCAGCCGGCACAGTTCATATCCTCGCCGCTAGATGGGGGGCTTCATTCATTCCATTCCTGACCCGGTCGGAGACTGGAAGCAGGCTGTGGATTTTCATTTTCATTAAATTTGCTAATTGTGACCATATTTTTGACTGTCAAAATAGCGACAGCCTTGTTGGGGGTGGGGGGTGGGGTTGGGGTGTAGAAGAGGGAAGGGGGATTGTTGGAGGATAGAGAGATTTTAGTTTTACTGTAACATATAGAGTTTGTTTTAAAGTTATAGCCATTTACGAAATGTAATTTTAAGAAGTTCCACAAAAATTGATCCATCAAAAATCCAATATACAGGGTTTACAAAGTTTATTTTATCATTTCAAATGATCTTGTCGACTTCGTCGTTATGCTTGGGTCCAACGTTATGCGTTACGGTTACGGCGTGTATGACGTCATCATGATTTTCAATGCATATGCACCGAGTATGAGTTTACTCCTGGGAGACGGCGAGTACGTGACGTCAGAAAGGAAAGCAGGGTGACTCCTAAAGAGGTGTGCAAGATGTCAGACAGGAATACAGGGTGACCCCTAAAGAGATGTACACGATGCCAGATAAGAATACAGGGTGACCCTTAACGAGGTGTACACGGTGTCAGACAGGAATACAGGGTGACTCCTAAAGAGGTGTACAAGATGTCACACAAGAATACAGGGTGACTTCTAAAGAGATATACAAGATGTCAGATAAGAATACAGGGTGCCTCCTAAAGAGGTGTGCAGGATGTCAGAGCAAAATACAGGGTGACACTTAACGAGGTGTACAGTATGTTAGATTCAATTCAAATACATGGTGACCCTTAAAGAGGTTTGCAAGATATCAGATTCAAATAATGGGTGACCCTTAAAGAGTTGTAAAAGATGTCTGACTCAAATACAGGCTGACCCTTAAAGGGGTGCCCGCGCGGGAAGCCTAAGTTAATGGGTAATGGAGTGTGTTGAAAGAGCCCTCCTGATCCTTTCTAACATGTGTAGCATTTGTAGCATGCGTCATTTGAAATTATATAAAGTCCAGTCTTTCAGACTGACTGTAATTTTTTAGTGTTTCTTTATGCAAGTACCTTAGAAGTTTTGTGAAAGAAAAAAGAAATCATTAGTAAGTTTCTTTTTAAGTTTCTTACTTTACATCTTATGATTACAATAACAACAACAAATCTTACTGAGTCTTTACAAGCGCCTGACGTCTTTACGAACTAGGACAGGTTCGTGGATATTTCAAACAAAAATGTAGTTTTCGTTTAATTACGCATATTTTTCAGAGAATTATTATTAATTATTTCACACTTATAAATCGGGACACTTTTATAAATATTCAGGATGCCTGGACATGCTCTTTAAATCGCGACTGTCCTGTTTTTTTTTTTCGGGACGTATGGTCACCGTATGTAGACCACAAATGCTCCCCATGTTTAGCATACAAGAAGCCGCATCCTTTCATAATTCCGAAATCATTTTGCTCACCCCTTAGCGTAAGGGTGGGTCATATTTAAAATCCTTTCAGACAAAAGTTTAAGGTAATTTTTAGAGGACTATCGACCATGCATTCTGTTCATAATTGAGAAAATAGATACACAAAATTAACACTCCAGATTCCTATACACCGAACCATGAAGTTCAATAAATCTTTTGTTTGCACCGCCCTACGCCTCTTCAACACCTTCAATTTATACAAATTCGTCAACATTGCAAGCACTGGAACTCTCAAAAGACATCTTTCATCCTGCTTCTTGGAGCAGTATACCTCTCACATTTCATTACTGCATTATGTTAAAATACTTTTTTTAGTTCAATTATGACATCAGGACAATAGCCGACAACCTGTCTACTTTGATAGCTTTTCTTGTATTTGGTGTTTGTTTTTCGGGCTGATCATTATTATTATTATTATTATTATTATTATTATTATTATTATTATTATTATTATTATTATTATTATTATTATTGTTGTTGTTGTTGTATTGTTACTATCTTTTTGTTACTATAATTGTTAGACTATTAGTCTATTATTTATATTGTGAATGTAAGTGAAATGTTTTATTTTTATACGCCCTAATGTTATTTTATGTAGAGCGCTACTGTAAAAGAGCTCTTAAGCTCTAAGTGTAGCCGTGAAAATAAAATCAAATTAAATAAAAAAAAACAATCTCCATTCTGTGGAAATTTAAATCACTAGCTTCGGAGCGAATTTGCGAGCTAGCATGCGACTCATATCATTCCAGCTTCGACCAGGATCAAACTGTCGAGTCTTGTCAAGTTAAGACTTCAAAGATGAGTACCGGTAGGTCTATATGTGTTTGGAGTTTCACTGTTCACTTCGGCTTTTCTGAATTGCGTCTGGGAGCTGTCGTCCGTGCGTCTTTAAAGCTTACGCTGGGTAAACCATTAAAGATACCGGGCGAAGCCGGGACGGGTTGCTAATATATATATATATATATATACTTTTGAACTGACGGTGGTTTTGAGGTCTGAGGGATATGAAACGCGTTGATTGGTTCCTTAGTTTAGGGGCTGCGACAACGCGGTCATATAACCCCGTGTAGGCCTACTTTGGTGGTGTGTAGAATATGTCTGATAACCGGTGTTAATTGTGGTAGCTCTATCAGTGTGTGTTATCTGTTTTAATTCAAGTAGGGACTGCAGACAATAATTTCAAGTAGTGCCTACTTTCGCTACCAAATGCTACCGTCCACGACACCTAGCTTGTGGACTTGACTACTAGATGGAATCGCAGTGAGCACCGGGTGGCGAACGTTGAAACTAAAAGAGCTTTATCAATTCTAACCCACAAATTTTGGCTTCACGCAAGTGGAGTTAGTGGAAGTTTCCTTTTCATGCCATAAATCTATGACATGGGACCGCCGGCTTTACTTTCCCTCCGAAGGAAGGCATACACTGAGGGATTTTTAACGCTCTTAAAAAATCCGACGACTTCGGGTGGGTTTGAACCCTTGACCTTGGGCATAGGCATGCTACCAACTACGTCACCGAAGACGCCGATTGAAACGCGAAGATAATTCGAAACTTTACGGAAGTCGCAACACGGAGCCCATTGCAATAGGTACTGTAGCTTTCTCATGAAATCTACCTAAATGTCACTGAACTAGAATTAACATTTAATACATTTGGTTGTATGGAAGGCGTGGCGCAGACGATTGGGACGAGGTAAGACAAAAGGTTAGGCTCCACAACAACAATAGCGAGAGCAACCCACGTTCTGTGCGACTTTGTGTAACACTCCTCTCCCTGTCTCTCTCTCTTTATTGTGGACACTTCGTGGGGGATTGGCTGGTCTTCATTTGCAGATTTTATTGACGTCTCCACGCAGCTGTCGGCTTATAAGAGACTGTAAGTTGTTGCTCTTATATATCGCACATGTCATGTTAATTCAGATTAAAATAGACCACCTCGTGGTGTAGCGACTGACAATCTTGGCTCCTGCCCCAGAGTCCGGGTTCGATTCCCAGCTCTATCAATAACATTTAATTCTGATGGGAGGGCCGAAACGGGGTTCACTCAGCCTCGTGAGGCAAAACTGAGAGGAGGATTTTATTCCCACCTCAGCCATCCTGGAAGTTTGTTGTTGTTGTTGTTGTTGTTGTTGTTGATTATTTCAGGGGCTTTGTAACAACGTGGTCTTGTAGCTCCGTGTACTCGAGTGTGTTTCGAATTCGTCTGATGATCTGTGTCACTATGTGTGCATTTATAATAATAATCAATTATTGAGGAATTATTTGGGTAGGAAGCGGCCGTGGTCTTCAGTTCGGAATCCACGGAAAACCACTTCCAGGATGGTTGAGGTAGGAATCGAACCCACCTCTTCTCAGTTTTGCCTCACGAGGCTGAGTGTACCCCGTTCCAGCCATCAGACCAGAATGAATTTTCTTGCAGAGCCGGGAATCGAACCCGGGCGCCCACTGTGAGACACGTGTAGTTGGGAGTGTGTTGATCTTGTCTGATAACCTGTATTTATGTGATGACTGTAGTTGTGTGTTTGTAGCTGTATTCGGGACAGGGATGAGGTAGGTGCCCCAGGACTTGAAGTAATTTGATATCCCGGCAAATGCCTAGAGGGAGTATGGAAAACCCTGGGATAAACCCACAATCAGGATAGCCACTGTTAGCGCCTGGATTCGAACGTACGATCTCCGGACTTGCTGCAGCTGCCTTCGCGGTCGTAATGCACGATTTAACGAGCACAGCTACTTCACGAGATGAGCTATGTTTGAATAAATCTTTCGCAATATTCACTGCTGAACACGACGTGTTAATGGCTGCCGGACACTTTAAAACACTCCAAGCATTACACGTATTTGATGAGAACAGTCTCCCATACACTGAAGCACTGAAATGCTCTTATTGGTCATTGCATGAACAATGAACTTCCCTCGCCCCCCATGGGTAATAATCTAGTGGATTGAGATCCGAGGAGCGTGTGGGCTAGGTGATTAGTATCATGTGGTCTATTCCCCTGTGTGGGAGTAGGTCATATAGATAAGACTCACAAGTTAATACGACATATCCCCCCATTCCACCTGATAGCGTAAACAGGCATGACTCGTTAACGATCACTCATAGGTTATTTGTTCATTGGGACGTTCTGTGTTGTTGCGGGGTGTACTATCCACTCACTAATTACTTCTAATTTGAATCATTTTGCTACTTAATCGGACCAGTGAAATTAGACGATCACGAACATTTTAGTGCATGTCGGGTACTCTGCGTGGAGGATTCAAAGGAAGTATAAAACAGCAGATATAAAGGGATTTTATGTGACTGCGCTGTTGTTTGTTTATCTTTGTATTTGTAGTGAACCAGAAAAGGTGTAATCAGCCGCCCTACTGCAAGTTCATCACCGGTGGTAAACAGAGCGTTGTTCTTAGCTTGGCCGTTGGTAATAATATTTCAAATGTGATACATAGCTTTGATTTTGTACTTGTGTTACAGGAAATATTTCAGAATTGAGTACAGTACAGTACTTTATATCATTTGAATATGAATCTTCATTGGCGTAAGTTTGAGTATATCGAACATTAAAAAAGTAAAACATTAGTAATACGTACACATATAAGTGATGGAGGAGTACGCCACCGACATTGATACATGTGTCGTAGCGTGCAATCAGTTTTAAGAAACCACTCTGGTCAAGGGTTTGTCGCACAGCCTGCTCCACCTCAGCATTGGTGTGAAAGTGAAGTCCCGAGAGTGCATTGAGCATGTGATGGGCCCGGGCATGACCAAAACGCCGTGTGGACGCCACGTCTGCCACCGTTATGTGCCTGTCCGTTAACACCATGTCCTGTACTCGAGCAATGATGCTTTCATTCATGGATGTGGAGGGATGCCCACTTCGATCTTCATCCTCGACACACTGCCGTACTTCACTGAACTTGCAACACCAGCGACCGACCATTGACGAGATTCGGCCTGTGGTGGACACAGGCTTTCTCCAGACCACACGATCTTCCGCCTCCAACACATCGTCGCTGAAATTGCCTCTGTTACCAAGCGCAAGGACATATTCAGTGGCCTGCACTTCTTCAGCCAGATTCCTGTTCTTTGGTTCTTATTTTATGGCATTGAAAAAAGCAGATATATAGTCTGTCAGCTGTTGGTTTTTGGTGCATGTAAGTGTTGTTTCCCTCTTACCGTATGTGAAAATAAATATACCAAAAATATAGTTGTTTCCTGGTACCTTAACCGAAAGTATCAGTATACAAAAATATTACAGGCCGATTCACCATACATACGGTCTGTAGGCGTTCGTTGATGACTGACACACTAGTCTCACTTGCCCATTCATACAGTATGACAGCGCGCATTTCCATTGGCGATCCCTTTGTCAGTACACGTCTGTCTGCCATCGTGAATATTGTTTTCGTATGATATCGGACACGCCAGTCTGCTGCTCCTCTCTCTTCTACGGTGCTCTGCGCATGCGTCATTCCCCCTCTGTTGACGCTCCTCCCGTCGTTGAACCTGCCACGGGTGTGGATTCTTATGGCGATTGTTCATGTTCGTGTCACCTGGTGTACCATCTGCTCGTCCAATAAAACGATACTTCCATTGAGAACTTCCCTCGTTCATTATTTCACCTACTCCCCTCCTGAATTTAATTACAACTAGCGGACCCGTGCGAGAAATCTTGCATGTTCATAAACCATACTTTCCCCAATAGGTTTAGAATGAGAGACTTAATAGAAAGGTTGTTATGTTTTTATTTCAACCAAATGATTATACAGGGCGCCCGAGAATGTTCTCCGCAGTGGGTACGTGCAGCTGCGAGTAGTTGAGTCATAAGTTTAGTTGGCTGCACTGTGTCCTTGAAAGGAGGACTCCCGCGTGTGAGCTGTCAGTGTGTATTGCGAAAAGCGAGCGAGCCTGTATGTCGTCAGTGTGTATTGCAGTAAGTGATTGTTCAGATAGATTATTGGAAGAGTGCAACAGTATACAGGCGGTAATGTTTACTACTGAAGAGAGAGTTTATTTTTGCTGGAATACGTTTTTCGCGAAGGCGATCCTAATTCAAAGTGTCCAAACCGTGATACCGTTCGAGATTTGGTAAGTAAATTTCGTGTGACTGGCTCAGTTCACGATGTACCGGGAACAGGCAGGCCTACGCTTTTAACAGACGAAAAACTTGATGAAATCTCCCATATAATGCTGCGTGTCCAAGTAAATCAACACGAAAATTAGTTCAACAAACAGGAATCCCTAACTTAAGAAGGCAATCACTGAAAATTGGACCTTCATAACACTCACCGGTTATTCGATATTTATGAAATTATACGATTTGAGTACTCATTCCCTTAATATACTGTTTCTGAAATCCATGCAAAATAATAAAGGAAATACTTCAGAATGTTAAAATGACATGAAATAGGAGTCGCAGCGGCCAAAATGTGAAGTTGACAGCAATTATGGAGCGTATTATCCTACAGCAACAGTATCTGCAAATCACACTCTTCGTACATTTATTAAGTCATTTTTTAAAGAAATTATTGATATTTATGAAATCAGAGTGCAATTCGTCACTGCCAATGCCTATTCTCTTTCATTTGAATGCTCATTTGTCACGATCGGTCGCTTGCGAGCGCCGCAGGAGGGATCTATACTACTCAAATAATATATAGCCTATGATCTGAGAGTTATGCCCTCGTGAGTTAGTAGGAGAAACCGGGAGATGAAGCTTCTTTCTGTTTAAGAATGCAAGACCGTGAGTTCTTTTTTAAAAATCAGGACTACCTTCTATCTCATTGCAGAGCAACTCCACTGACGTCAGTGTCGTTCACCATTTATTTATGTATGTATTCAGCTCAGGTATCTCCACTGGGTCATTTGTAATGCCTACCTAGACCTTACGTCCAGTGTAATTTTACATTTCAAGGTCCACTTATTTTTTTCTTTTTGTTTGCAGTTCGTATGCAAATGAGGCAGAGTGTCGTGTGTAGGTGTGATTCATTTTTGATTACGCTCGCCGTCAGTGAAATGAGGCTACGGGTTCTGTTAAGAGAAGATAATGCCCAGGTTTAACTTGCACTTAAGGGAGTAATGAACGCCTATGTGTATTGGGTCGCAAATGCGTGTCATTAGTAGCAAAAAGGGCAAATGTGTGCGTCGATTAAAACATTGCGAGTTCTTTTGCGGATATCCACAAAATTTGTCGCCATGTAGATATAGTTTGAATGGCTGTGCGGATAGCGGTTAAGATGCGAATAATGTTTGGAGAAAATTTGCGGATAGTTTTTAGAATACAATCTGAACTTGTTTAATATCATTATTAGGACCCGGATGTTTATGACATACCGGTATCATATTTTTCAGTTACCGGTATATTCTTTTTCTTTATGACAAACGTAAGATGGTGATTTAAGCTAATCTCATTCAAATTATGGCATTAAGCATGATTAACACTCCTAACAGGAAAGGATTGAAATTCTGGCTGTATAACATTCATTTTAAACATAGCACATGACATACAAAGCCTAAGGGAACGACTTTTTCATCAAATGTCTAAATATGTTGCTTTAAAATATTATTGCGATGCCAATAGATTCGGATAACAAACGTGGGAATGCGGAAAACTGTCATGTGGATGCGGGGCGGATGCGGATAACGTTTTGTTTATCCGCGCAGACTCTTATCTATAGGTAGTAGTGCCGGTGCTTTTACAGTAATCGATTGATAGCAGAAAAATTGATTAATTGCTTCAAGTAACGTTTAAGAAAAGGAAGCTTGATTCGTCCAGTTGCAAAACTCGTTTAATCCACTTGTGAATAAGGATCATCTCGTAAAATTATTTATTTATTTATTTATTCGTTCGTTAATTCCCCCTAAGGAGAGCGTTACAGCACAATCAATTTTCATGTTTTACTCTGGTCCTTTCTTCTTTTTTCCCAAAAACCTCTCATGTATAGCCTACACTATGCTTCCTTAATTATTTATTTTATTTCATTTATTTTACTTTATTTAATTTTATTTTGTTTTATTTTGTTTTGCTTATTTTTATATCGTTTTGTTTTGCTTAAAATTGTTTTGTTTTGATTACGTTAGTTTTATTTTGTTTTTGTTTTTATTTTGTTTTTTATATTTTTTATTTTGTTTTGTTTATTTTGATTTTGTTTTGTTTTGATTTTTCAGAAAACAAACACAAAACCAAAAACAAAAAACAGGAATCAAAAACCAAAATTCAATAACAAAACCAAAAGCAGAAAACAAAAAAACACAAAGCAAAAAGTAAAATTCTAAAGCAAAAGCACAAAGCAAACACAAAACCAAAAACCAAAAATAAAAAACGAAAAAAAAGAACCAAAAACCAAAAAGTAGAAAACAACAAACACAAAAGATAGGCTACGTGAGGCAAAGTGCAGAGAAACGTTTCTCATGAAAATGATTCTTATTCACAAGTGGATTAAACGAGTTTTGTAGCTGAACTACTCAGGAAGCTTGTAGTTTTACGTGACCGTTAATCTTGTGATCATGAAGCCACGGGACTTCCTTTTTTACACAGAATCCGAACCACAGGATATGGCATTTCGCTTCGAAAATCTCACATGCATTGTCCGGGAATCTAATCCGGTCCACCTTGGTGAAACTAACGATTAAGCGATTATTCGAATATTGATTGTTTTATCGATTAATCGACGTACTACCGCTCCCTTCACTACGCTTTCACAAACGCTAAACAGATATATAATTGATTAAAACATATTGTATCATTTATTCTTAGCCTACTTCTCACATTTTGCAAAAAATGAGGAAAAAGTAGACTTATGAGATCGATCCGGGCAAATATCTGTCTGTCCTTCTGGCTGGCTGGCTGTGTGTGTGTGTGTGTGTGTGTGTCCCACTATCAACTCCTAAACGGCTGCAACAATGGAATCCAAATTTGCTATGAGTAAAGATCTATACCTAAAATCATGTCAGTGCTAGCAACTGCTGAAAAAACGCAATTGATATTTGAACTCCATGTTGGATATAATGGAAGGTATGCATGGAAGCTATACCAAAATTGGCACTCCATATATATATAAAACAATATTTCAGTTTAATTTCCAGGAGGCCACGCATGGCAGTGTTGCCAAAATGATTCTAAGCTTGCTGATAGGTCCAATTTTTAAATGCATATAACGTCTACACTATCAATTGGATTTTAACCAAATTTCGTATGTACTATGTGTACATAAACAGATATGACTGAGCATATTCTTAAAAGCCACCAGCGCTGCCAACTGTTAATAAATGCTCTCAATTTCTTTTATCCAAATACCAATATGTCAGAAAGTATGCAAGCCGACAGCTTTAAACTAAGCACACGTATAGTACCGGACATTCTAGATTAATTTGGAGTAAGTTATGTACGTCAGTGCTACCAACATGATTCTAAGCCTGCTGATAAGACCAATTTTTAAATACATGTAACTTCAACAGTATCAATTGGATTTCAACCAAATTTCGTACGTGCTATGTGTGCCATTAAAGATATCACGATGTTTATTCTTTCGAGCAACCAGGGCTGCCAACTGTTAATAAATGCTGTCTCTAGTTTTTACCCTAATATGAATATATCAGAAAGTATGTAAGCCTACAGCTTTAAAATTTGCACACGTATAGTACCTGACATTCTAGATTAATTTGGAGAAACTAATATACGTCAGTGCTGCCAACATGAGTGCAAGCCTGCTGATAGGCCCAATTTTAAAATACATGTAACTTCTATACTAACAAATGGATTTCATCCAAAATTGGCACAACAAGAGATCATAATATTTCAGATTATTTCTGATCAACACATGCATGACATTGTTGCCAACATGATTTTTCGGGCGCTGATAGATCCAATGTCTAACTGCATGTAACGTCCATGCTATGCATTGGACTTCAACCAAATTTTGTATCCTGTACCTTAAGAGATGGAACTAAGAATATATTCAGTCACCAGGGCTGCCAACTGTAGTGCTCTATTAGTCTACATTATACCAGGTATATTTCGAACGAATTAGAAATTTCGATATTACCAACTTAATTTCGTCATTATTCTAGATAGGTCTAGATAGATTGTCATGAATCTTAATTTTTTTAGAAAAGAGGCTCTTTAGTTCGTCACGGAACTTCTTGTTAGATAATGTACCGTCTTGGTGAAAACTAGGCTTAATCAAAATAAAACAAAAATGTTCCTGATCTAAATTGTAAACATTGAACAAGAATTGAAAATCTTTGCTGAAAACTCTCGAGTTTTCATTTTTTAGAAACCCTTCTCAATTTGATTGTACAGTGGCGGATCCAGGCCTTGCGGGGCCCTGGGCGATATGATAAGATGGGGCCCGCAACAATAGGAAATAAAAAAATACCAACTCAAATGGAAATTAGTTTTGAAATAATAATAATAAAATAAAGAATAGTTACAATATTTTGAATACACTACATTGCACTTTTTAATAATATGACATAAACCTTTAAGTCCCCTTGAAAAAGTTTATGTATTTATTTATTTAATCGTGTCAGAAACATACATTATAACTTACAAGATATAACTTCAAACCTGGTACTATAAGCATTAATCATTTTTGATGGCAGGTAGCAATGCAATTAAGCTCTACACAAGTACAAATTTAATCAAATGTGGCTTGACCAATATGCAGCTAGTTCACATGCTTCTTTAGTAGCGTCAATCACGTTCTGGGGAGAGCATGTAGTTGGACACAAGTTGCATACAAGGAGATGGTTCATTGTCTGTTCTTCACCGCATTCGCATAGTGTAGATTCGCAGACAAATCCCCACTTTCTCATGTTGGTCTTCGTTCTTCCAACTCCTAAGCGCAACCTGTTGAGTGTCTTCCATGTTGACCAACTTTCCTCGTTTCCTGTTTATGTAAACAATGAAATACTAAAATATTAATTCGCGACATTTTTTTTATTTTTTCGGCTGAAGTCTTCTATTATTTCACTGAAATCTAAACTTGCTAAATGGTCAAGGGAGGTCATAGCTGCACTGAAAGAAAAATATAGATTAGTTTGAAAAGGATAGGCTAATTAATTTAATTTTTAAAAACCCAAGGCGCGGGGGCCCCCGGACCGAGGTCGCCCTCCTCGCCCTTCCCTAGATTCGCCCCTGTTGATTGATGTCTCTCCATCCGCTGTCACTGACTTCTGCTCTTATCTCGTGTCTACTAATCAGTTAATCGATTCTTCGGTTAGCCGATTAATCGGATCGACGGTCATTCAAAAAATCGTTTTCGATTAATTTCAAATTATTCCATCCGAACACAGCTTATTACCAGTTGTAATAGGTAGTTGAGATATTCCAGTTTAATGTGGAAAAATTGCTGAGTTTTTATTTACTGGCCGTGAAAGACATCTTTTTGGAAGCCTTCATAGGGAGGCTGCTTGAGCTTTTAGTTCTCGCAGTAAAGAGGCGCAGGTGTGCTTCATAAAATGGGAGGTAGCGCGCAGTTCGCTACTCATGTGGGCGTTCGGGCGGGGACACCAAGAGCCCGCTGATGAGCCAGCTTGGTGTCATAGGCGAAACTCCACACAAGACACGGCGCAAACCTAGAAAAATTGCTGAGTATTATTTTATATTTACTGTGCATATTTGCATACTTCTGGCTAATAAATGAGTGCAGACACAATGCGATGGAAAGCCCTAACATTCGAAATTTAAGTTGATTTTTCTAGTTCATTTCTAGCTTGATTGGATGTCACTATGGAGTTCCCAGTGCGATTCCCAGCTCTGACAAGATATTTAATTCTGGAGTTCACGCAGCCTTGTGAGATAGAATTATGAAGAGGCGGTTCGATTCCTACCTCAGCCATCCTAGATATGGTATTCCATGTTTAGGGTCTAGGGACACCTTGGTCATCAGTTCCTTTGTACAGAAAAATTAATGTGACTGCTTTGCCGCCACAATCAAGGTCAATTATACTGTTACTGTTTCTGCATGTTAAATTTGAAAACATAAATAAACTTCATTTTATATTGGGAATAGTTCATAGGAAGACGCCAGGTGTAAAATTACTTCATTAAAATCCGTACTACTACGACAAAAAGGGAGTGACACACTGTGGGTCAAAATGGCCCTGCGCCAGTTCTCGTGTTATATTTCTCACCTCAGTTCTCAAGAGTTAACAAGAAGTTCCGTGACGAACTAAAGAGCCTACTTTTCTTAAAATTTAAGTTTCATGCCAATTATTAATCTACATGGATCTATCTAGAATAATGACGAAATTAAGTTGGTAATATAGACATTTCTAATTAGTTCGAAATATACCTGGCATAATGTAGCCTAATAGAGAACTACAGTTGGCAGCCCTGGTGACTGAATATATTCTTAGTTCCATCTCTTAAGGTACAGAATACAAAATTTGGTTGAAGTCCAATGGATAGCATGAACGTTACATGCAGTTAAACATTGGATCTAACAGCGCGCGTAAAATCATGTTGGCAACAATGACATACATGTATTGGTCAGAAATAATCTGAAATAATATGATCTATTGTTGTGTCAATTTTGAATGAAATCCATTAGTTAGTATAGAAGTTACATGCATTTTAAAATGGGGCCTATCAGCAGGCTTAGAATCATGTTTGCAGCGCTGATGTATATTAGTTACTCCAAATTAATCTAGAATGCCAGGTACTATACGTGTGCAACGTTTAGAGCTATTGGCATGCATACTTTCTGATATATTGATATTAGGGTAACTAAAATAGAGACAGTATTTATTAACAGTTGACAGCCCTGGTTACTCTTAACAATCGGCATAGTCATATCTGTTATGGTACACATAGTACACACGAAATTTGGTTGAAATCCAAATGATAGTATAGAAGTTACGTGTATTTAAATTTGGACCTCTCAGCAGGCTTAGAATCATGTTGGTAGCACTGACGTGTATATAAGTTACTCCAAATTAATATAGAATGTCAGGTACTATACGTGTGCATAGTTTAAAGCTGTCGGCTTGCATACTTTCTGATATATGGGTATTTGGATTTAAAAAATTTAGAGCATTTATTACCAGTTGGCAGCCCTGGTGGCTCTTAAGAATACGCTCAGTCATATCTGTTTATGTTCACATAGCACATACGATATTTGGTTGAAATCCAATTGATAGTGTAGAAGTTATATGCTTTTAAAATTTGGACCTATCAGCAGGCTTATAATCATTTTGGCAACACTGCCATATATGGCCTCCTGGAAATTAAACTGCAATATTATTATCTATACGTGTGCCAATTTTGAAATAGCTCCCATTCATACCTTCCAAGATATCCAACATGGAGCTCAAATTTCAATTGCGATGTTTCAGCAGTTGGTAGCACTGACATAATTTTCAAATATGGCCGTGAGATATTCAGGTATAGATCTTTACTCCTACCAAATTTTGTTTCGATTGCTGCAGCTGTTTAGGATTTGATAGGGAGGTGGGCACACACACGGACAGACAGACAGAAGGACAGACAGACACACACATTTGCCCGATCTCGTAAGTCTACTTTTTCCTCATTTTTGCAAAATGTGAAAAGTAGGCTAAAAATAAAGTAGCGACATCTATTCATGAAAATTTGGCAAAAATCAAAGAACTTCTTTTATAGTCATCTGAACGTCAAGTTTTAAGTGAAAAATTATATTTCCCTTAAAATGAAGTTGCTGTTTATCTTCCTCGCATTTAGATTTCAAAATAATGCAACTAGCCTAACAGTAATTGTGTGTTCATTCTTTGAAAATGTCCAAATGTTACACTGTAGGCATGTGAAGAGATATTCATTATCGGCAGGAGTCAAGACTTGTGGCACAATTGAGTTGCTATCAATAATGGCGGGGAGATCTACAGAAGGTCTATAATGAAGCTTTTCCCATCTTCGTGTAACTAAAACTAGACGTTCCGGGGAATTATTCTAGAACACCCAATAAAGACGGCAAGAATTGATATGGAATATTAAAGTGTTAGGAGTAGGGCTTGGAAGTTGAAGACCTAATTGCCTTAAAAATAAAGACCTCTAAAAGGAGATACAATATCAAAATAAAGGACATAAAGCAGGAAAAAAGACGTAAAAATATAATCCAATTATTATTACTTATTTGTTTTAATTACATATAGAATGACATAAAAATGACCATGAAAGCCCGATACCTTATTGACGTGTTAATTATAAACTATTTATTTTCACCTAAAGTCAATATTTATTTCATTGAAACCGTACCGGGTTCGGTCATATTGTGTCAGCTGGTATATGATGAGTAACTGAGTAGTCTCATACCAAAAGTTCAAATAGTAAATTTTCCAAAAAAGGACAGATCTGTTACAATCAATTTTGTAAAATAAGCATAAAAAATTGTCTTGAAAAACAGCGTAGAAATGAGATGATGTGAATGAGAAAATATTTACTGTTTGTTGAATCAATTTGGTTATACAAATTCTTGATGTGTATTTGCTAGGTATAGTAGAAAAACTTTGGACTTCGCGAGACATATTCCAACGTTTCTCTACTATACCTAGCAAATACACATCAAGAGATGTGAATGTGAAAATATGTACAAACCGTGCAAATTTTCACATTCATCTCCTCATTCCTACGCTGTTTTTCACGACAATTTTTATGCTTAATTTACAAAATTTATTTTAACGTTTTTTGTTGTTTTTTTAAGATTCCCTATGTTAACTTTTGGTATGGGACTACTCGGTTACTCATCATATACCAGCTGAAGATGGACACAATGTGACCGAAACCGGTACGGTTTATATTAAATAAATATTATCTTAGATAAAAATAAATAGTTTATTTTTAATTACATGTTTAACATACACAAAATGCAGGAGATATGAAAAATACATAGCAAAAATATATTAATGGAACACTTCCTTTTTAACATAATCTGAAAAAGGAATTCTGTTCATTGAAAATACTGAAATGAAAATGAAAATCCACAGCCTGCTTCCAGTCTACGACCGGGTCAGGAATGGAATGAATGAAGCCCCCCCCCCATCTAGCGGCGAGGATATGAACTGTGCCGGCTGCCGAGGCCTGACGCACTCCTCTGGGGCAATGATTAAATGAATGACAGATGAAATGAAATGATAATGGAGAGTGTTGCTGGAATGAAATTTTGACAGGGAAAACCGGAGTACCCGGAGAAAAACCTGTCTGCCTCCGTTTTGTCCAGCACAGATCTCACATGGAGTGACCGGGATTTGAACCACGGATCCAGCGGTGAGAGGCCGGCGTGCTACCGCCTAAGCCTCGAAGGCTTACGTTTATTGAAAATACTACTTGAAGAATTTACAATGAAATATATCCATCTAGAATGAACTCAAGAGTTGAGTGCTTTTCAGTCGGTCAACACGAATGTACCCAATATAGCTTGGTTATGACCTAATCCTGAAATAAATTACATGAGATTAATAAATACACTAGGATGACCAGTTTCGATCGTCAAGCGATCATCATCAGATCCATTACACTTAGGCTGTAAAATCTATGTTTGAAAATACAGGTGAAAATATTTACAATATGTACAATTATTGTAATTATTGTGTATGCTAAATGCAGTATATATGATGTTAGGTGAAATGCTAAATGGTGATAGATATCCGGACTAAACTCTTGTTTACTAAGGCAACACTGAAAAAATGGCTTCAAACACCACAATAGAATGAAGTCAGTGAACCCGCAATGGACATTGAAATTATCACTAGAATCATATTTGGCGTAACAACACAAGGGTTACATATATTGAAATTCTGCTAAAGGTCTTTGTCATGACGCGCCACTTCCTTATCTTCTGTCGTCCAAGAAGTTTTTTTCTCTCTTTTCAGATATGGTTAATATAGAAAAGATGTTTAAGAGGTGATGAGCTGAGAATGGGTAGCCTAAAATAATGTAGTGAAAACAAGTGAAGTTGCAAAACAAAACCCGTTAAGACCTTAAAGAAGGCTTAAAAAACAATAAGCCAAAAGAGACCGCCAAGAGAGAACCCCAATAAAACCATTCTCCGTCCTACAATGACCCAAAATTAACGTCGTACTATATAATACGCTAAGGTGTATGTTTCACAAAACTCAAGCTCCTAAACCAGACGGAGTTAGTTGGTGTGGTGTGTACCAAAATCTTCCAAATCGTCTCAATAGTACAGAAAAAATCTTGCATTTCTTAAAAGACAACGGAAATATATTTATTTGTTTATAAAGTGCTTTTAAACAAATAAACATGACGATAGCCCCTTCCAGAACTGCGTCGCGTACAGCCCGTATAACACTAGGGCCGGGTGGGTAGTCTGTACTCATGGGGCGCACACAACCCATTATGCGAGAGTTCTCGCACGGGTCCGCTAGTTAGTCCATATTATGTTTGGCCTCGGTTTCGGACACTCGAGAAAAACGGATTTTTCCTCAACTTCCGAGCCTTATTGTTAGTTATGAGTCTATTAGGGAAGATATGGCATAATTGAACCGTATATATACCCAGACATTTGATAATCGTGAAGAATAGTCAGTCTGTATTAGGCTATGTGTCTAGAGCAGTCTCATTGGCTTGGGCGGCAGCGCGCCAGCCTCTCACTGCTGGGTCCGTGGTTCAAATCCCGGTCACTCCATGTGACATGTGAGATTTGTACTGTACAAAGCGGAGGCAGACAGGTTTTCCTCCGTGTACTCCGCTTTTCCCTGTCACAATTTCATTCCAACAACACTCTCCACTCTCATTTCATTTCATTTGTCATTCATTTAATCATTGCACGAGGGGAGTGCGACAGGCTTCGGCAGCCGGCACAGATCATATCCTCGCAGATGATGGGGGCTTCATTCATTCCATTCCCTGACCCGGTCGGTCGACTGAAAGCTGGGTGTGGATTTTCATTTTCATTATGTGTCTAGACATTCTACTAAGTAGATGACAGTGATTCAACGTGTGGTCTGTTTGAAATTATAAGCTCTACTGATCAAGTTAAGTGTTTGAAGAGCTGCGTTGTCAAAGTTAAGTCTTTAAGTTGCGAATTTATTGGTGATAGGATATTTTACGTTCGGGAGCATATTTTTTTTTCTGCTGTAGTCAAAAGACTATATTTTATTCTACCTCATAAACTGGTGATAATTTATGAAAGTGCACAAGAGATGTAGGGAGTCTTTTTATTCCATTTTACGCAGTGTTCTTCTGACTTGAGCAGACAAGAGTCGTGAACTCAACAGAGCTGGATATCATTTTTAAATGAATCGTAAATCAAATGAACAAGTGCGCATATTCGAATAGGGCAATCTCGTGTGGAAAGTAACTCGAAATGTCACCCAAATTTTCTACGAGGGGATACTTTATACTGACGCTTCGACAAGATTTAACAGTATGATTAAATACGAATCGTTGATTTACAAACCAAATTTTTATATCCACTCTGATTTAATAAAGAGCATACGCTTGGTATTGAATACTCAATGAATTACTGGTCATGTACTGTGTGTGATTGAAGGAAGTGGGCAGAGGGAGTCTCCTTGCTGGACAGCATGTACCAACACGTTGTTTATAATTTACGAGGTGGTCGTGCCAACAAAGTGTCCAGCTTGGCTCGCTCGGCAGCCACACCAGGTAAATACCCTTCCTACTCACTCCTAACAGCTCAATCCTGGATAGATATTTTCACTCGGAACTAACTAAATCAACTCACTTCAGACACCCTTAGCTAAATAAAATAAACTAGCGGGCCCATGCGAGGAATCTCACATGTTCATAAACCACACTTTCCCCAATAGGTTTATAATGAGAGACTTAAGGAGAAAGGTTGTTATGTTCTTATTTCAACCAAATGATTGTAGAACACTATTTACATTTCAGTTAGAATTCCAAGTTCTACGTTTCCTAACTTAAGAAGGCAATCACTGAAAATCGGATCATTATAACACTCACCGGTTATTCAATATTTATGAAATTATACGATTTGAGTTGGCCTACTCATTCCTTTGATTTACTGTTTCTGAAATCCATGCAAAATGATAAAGGAAAGACCTCAAAATGTTAAAATGACATGAATCAGGTGTCACAGTGGCCAAAATGTGAAGTGGACAGCAATTATGGAGCGTATTTTCGTACAGCAATAGTAACTGCAAATCGCACACTTCGTACATTTTTAATAGTCATTTTTAAAAGAAATTATAGATATTTATGAAATTATGGTGCAATTAGTCTCTGCTAATGTCTATTCTCTTTCATATGAATGCTCATTTGTCACGATCGGTTGCTTGTGAGCCCCGCAGGAGGGATCTATACTACTGAAATAATATATATGATGATAAACAAACAAACTAACAAATGTCATTGTTATTAGTGTAAAATGTTATGGTAATTAAGCATTATAATAATTTTATTAATACAGCCAATGGCCATGTAATTTTTCTTTTCAGAACGGGTCCGGGAAGGGATATGGAAAGGAAATCGGCCGTGGACCTATTAGAAGGAACCGTCCCGGCATTTGCCTGGTGGTGAAAATGGGGAAACCGCGGAAACCATTTTCAGCATTATCTAATGATGTATTATGTAAAGAACATGATTGCAGTACGAACACTTTTACTTCGGCCACGTAACGTACTCGTATGTCTACCCCTTATTATTCCCGTTTCCAATGGCGTCGGGGATATAATGCGATGATGTTCTATGTGGCGGATGGTTTTTACGGCCGGATGGCCTTCCTGACGCCAACCTCATGGGAGGAGTTAATGAGAGATGGAATGAATGAAGATGAATGAAACTGGGCAAGGATGCGGAAGGAAGTGGCAGTGGCCTTTCAGAAGGTACCGTCCCGGCATTTGCCTGGGGTTGAAAATAGGGAAACCACGGAAAACCATTTCAAGGACGGCTGACGGTGGGGCTCGAACCTATGTCTACCGAGTCCGCAGGTAGCTTGGCCCCATTGCGTAGCGCTGCGCTTCAGCTGTCTGTTACTTTGGTCACGTAATAATAATAATAATAATAATATGTTATGTATTTAATTCCAGAGAAATCCGATCAGGGTCCATTACGCGACGTAATAATATTAACAAATTTCGTAACAATATTTACTGAGAAAGTAGTAAAAGTAATGTCCATGTTTGCTTCAAGCATGGTTCTTTGATATTATCTAGACATAAATTCTATAGTTCTCAAATTCTGTTCGAGGCGATGCGAGCCTTTCAACTTTCAATTTACTTTCTTGAAAAATTACGATTTTTATGTCCCCCTGGTCTTTTCCTCTGCACCCTTCAGTCATCCTTTTATTTTTGTGTTTGTTTGGTTCAATGAGCTTCGTGTTGAGAATGCCCCAATCCCACGTCACACACATCGATCTGGCATGGCTGGGGTCAGGGAGCGACATCCCTTGCACTTTGTCTTGGCCGCCAATTGTTACCTGCCATGCTCCTGAAGGATGACGTCACCCATAATACATGAATCTCTCCGGAATGAGCGTCACTGCTTTTATAGACGTCGAAATAGTACATATGCAACGAGCCTATAATGGCAATAATTAAGACACGAGTTTGTTTATAAATCGAGCGTATGCAAGTTTTATCATTTCCATACGAGTGTCTTAATTACCATTATAGGCGAGTTGCATACGACTGCTTATGTTCGACGATAATATTATAACTATTTTATGTTCGAACATAAATAGCTTATTCATAAATATCTGTCGAGATTTTGCCAGTTTTATGTACTGAACAGAGCGCGTGAGACGCAGAGAACGCCTTATATTTGACCATAGCCTCCTCGATTACCCTACTATGGCACTAGGGCAGGCAGTGAAATTTAAATTAGAAGGCCGTGAAACTCAGCGCATCTAATTATCTAATTGGTCAAACAACTGTTTCCTGAGCTCTGATTGGTGGGAGAAACTGTTTCATTATGAAAAATTGTGTTATAATGAGCCTCATCATAGTACAGTTTTCTGACATATATTAGTCAGGGTCGAACATAAATATTATTAAGACATTAACATGCAGAGTGTGCGTGTGGCTTGAACAACAAGTCAGGTCTGCATTGTTGGAATGATGATAATTTTAGTTGTTGTTGTTGTTGTTGTTGTTGTTTCATTTAGCCTGGCTGCGTTGCTTTTGCTTGCTGTTCCCAAGGTTGCAGGATCGAATCCTGAAGCAGTCAGCTGGCTTTTGAGGGTGCACAACTGCGAGGGAGCCGTGTCAGTAGATTTACTGACACGTTAAAGATCTCTTTCGAGGCAAAATCCAGGCATCCCGGCGTCTCTAAAAGCCGCAGTAGTTAAAAGGGACGTACAAACAATGACATTATTATATTATATTTAGGAAGACCGTAACATAATTTGTCACGCCAAAAAAAAAGGGACTGTTTGTTGATGAGATTGTCATTTCTTAGTCATGCAACATAGTTGGTATCGTATATAAATAAAGTGAAACCTCTCGAAAAGACCACCCCTATTACAAACCACCCCTCTTATAGACCGATTTTTCTTGGAATCGATTTAAAACCTCATAAGGTCAATGTATTAGTTACCTCTATTTATGGACCACCCCTCTCCCCGACCAAAGACCAGGCATTTTCTCAGTCTGACCTCTTTCAAAGGACCACTTCTCCTCTGCCTTCCCTTTTGAGATGGTGATGAGGGTGATGATGTAAACAATGGTTATGTTGGCACAGAACTGCATCAACATTCAATATCATTAGAAAAAGTGTTATGTAACGTATAAAAATACAAAAAAAAAGCTCTCCTAGAAGATTGTTCGAACCCAGAACAAATTAATGGGCTTACAAACTCACACAAAGAAATTATAGAAAGAGAAATTGTTAAAAAAAAAAAAGTGCTAAATTGAAACAAGGATCAATTCGTGCCTTTTTTTAATGACAGAGCTCAGGAAATAACTAATTGTAATTAATTTGTACTAAATGTGAACCAATACAGATAAATTGTAATCAAGTATGTGTTCCAACTGTACTCTATTAATAATGCAGTATAAAATTATTTTTAATGCCTACCCCTATTAAGAGACCATCCCTCTATAAGACCAGTTTTCCATGGAACCGTGACTGGTATCTTAATAGAGGTTTCACTGTAGTTCTTGCTTTGGATGATTGATGCTTTACTATTTTACCAGTAATAATTTAGTTTGTAAGTTTATTACGGTATTTTTTGTTTTGTTTTTGGAGAGCAGTGACAGTTTGTGGGTGTCAATGTAGGTTTGGTAGTGTTTTGTAGAAGCGGCTTCGGTGGCGAAGTTGGTAGCATGCTGAGCTTCTATGCCCAAGATCGCGGGTTCAACCCCTGTCCGAAATCGTCCTTTTTTTAAGAGCGTTAAAAATCCCTCAGTATGCCTTCCTACGGAGGGGAAGTAAAGCTGGCGGTCCCATGTCATAGATTTATGGCATGAAAATAAACTTCCACTAACTACACTTGTGGAAGCTAAAATTTGTAGCCTAGGTTAGTTTGATAACGTTATATTAGTTCCAACGTTCGCCGCCATGTGCTGACTGCGATGGCATTTAGTAGCCACGTCCGCAGCTAGGTGTCGTGGATGGTAGCATTTGGTAGCAAAAGTAGGAACTACTTGAACAATTGATCGTCTGGAGTCCTTCTACCTGATTCACAGATACCACACACTAATACAGCCATCACAATTAACACCGGTTATCAGACAAATTCTACAAACACCCAAAGTACACGGGCCTACATGACCGCGTTGTCGCTGCCCCTAAACTAAGGAACCAACCAGTCTTTGTAGAGGTATTTGTCTTCTATAGATTTGGATCTGATGATGCTCGCTTCACGAGCGAAACATGTCATCCCTTAGTTTTCTACCTCTTCAGAAGTTCAAAAGAAATAAATATATATACCGGTATATTTAAAATACAACCGGAAATGTTTTTGATATTGCTTAGAGTCTAAACCTGGAGTACACGGAACCATTGCAACAAAAATAATTACAGTCAGTCTGAAAGACTAGACGTTATATCATTTCAAATGACGCATGCTATAAATGCTACACATGTTAGAAAGGCTCAGGAGGGCTTCTCGCTTCCCCCAGGACTCTTGAAACAGACTCCATTAACCATTAACTTAGGCTTCCCGCGCGGCTGCATGACGTCTCCGTCTCCGTAACGCATAACATTTGACTCAGGCATAACGACGAAGTCGACAAGATCATTTGAAATGATAAATCAGTTGGCCTATCTCCATCAATGCCAAAATCGACACTATAATACAGTACTCTTACCAGAAGCCTTATACGCTTCAGAAACGACAGCAATCAAGGGAAGAACAAAATTCAAGCAACTGGAAAAACAAGAGAACAATTCTGAGAATGATCTACGAGCCAGTTCAGAAGGAGGGAATATGGATAAATAGACAGACGATAGGATTATATAAACAGACAGAGACGATTACAAACATCGGATGAAGAAGGGCAAAATTTTTGGACACATACATTGGATGAACGAAGACAGACTGACCAAGACGATTTTTAATATACTGTAGTTATGACTAGTACATTGAAAACCAATTGGATAAAGGAAACCGTGGAAGACCTCTACAGAAGACATGGCAGACAGGAAAATATACATAGAAAAGATAAGAAAACAGAAATTTGAGCAAACGCCTAAAGAGAGATAAAACAAGCGGCTTCGGTGGCGTAGTTGGTAGCATGCGGAGCTTCTATGCCCAAGGTCGCGGGTTCAAACCCGGCCAAAGTCGTCTGATTTTTAAGAGCGTTAAAAATCCCTCATTACCTTCCTTCGAAGGGGGAATAAAGCCGGCGGTCCCATGCCATAGATTTATGGCATGTAATATTACAATCGTGTGAAGCTAAATTATAGGTTAGATTTGACTAACGCTCTTAGGTTCCAACGTTCATCGCCCGGAGCCGACTGCGGAGGCATCTAGTAACCAAGTTCAGAAGTAGTTGACGGTGGTGTTTGGTAGCAAAAGTAGGAACTACTTGAAAATTGAATGTATGCTGTCCTTATTTGAATTAAAAACAGATAACTCACATTCATACAGCCATCACAATTAACACCGGTTATCAGACAGATTTTACACACACCCAAAGTACACGGGGCTACATGACCGTGTTGTCGCAGCCCCTAAACTGAGGAACCGACCAACCATCCAGACATAAGACAGGAATGTAGTGGACAGAAGAGAGAAAGAGGAAACACAGTGAATATATATGAAAGGTTTTGGGGAAGAAAGAAGACAGAGGCAGAAAAAAAAAAAAAAACATGAAGATTGATTGTGATTTAGCGCTCTCCTTAAGGGGGAATTAAGAGTTTAGTGCTTTTCAGTCGGTCAACACGAATGTACCCAAAAGAGATGGGTTAAGCCCTAATCCTGAAATAAATTACATGAGATTAATAAAACACTAGGATGACCAGTTTCGATCGTCAAGCGATCATCATCAGATCCATTACACTTAGGCTATAAAATCTATGTTTGAAATACAGGTGAAAATATTTACAATATGTACTGCAGTCGACCGCATAGTGAATTCCAGTGAGCACGAAAACTGCGAGTAGCTGTAGTAAGGAAGACAATCAGATAAGTAGTTAGCCTACAATTTTATAGTTTAACCATAGTTTACAACCATATAATCTCTCTCTAAAGTACATACTCCGGATAGCTATCACCATTTAGCATTTCACCTAACATCATATATACTGCATTTAGCATACACTGACAGTTGCAGTACCAATACTGCAACTAAATAATTGTACATATTGTAAATATTTTCACCTGTATTTCAAACATAGATTTTATAGCCTAAGTGTAATGGATCTGATGATGATCGCTTGACGATCGAAACTGGTCATCCTAGTGTTTTATTAATCTCATGTAATTTATTTCAGGATTAGGGCATAACCCATCTCTTTTGGGTACATTCGTGTTGACTGACTGAAAAGCACTTAACTCTTGTTTACTAAGGCAACACTGAAAATATGGCTTCAAACGCCACAATGTTAAGGGGGAATTAAGGAAAATAATAATAATAATATCTATTATATAAAGCTCAAATACCACTCATTCATTCATCACGAAATCTCAGAAACCACCGAACGGATTGGAATGAAATTTGCTATGCAGCTTCCTCAAGGGCCGCAAACGCCCACTAAGGAAGGATTTTTGGATATTCAGGTTCTAAAGGGGTGTTAAGGGGGTAGACCAGCATTTCCCGATTGGTTTCATTGGGGGATGTGATACTCGGCATATAAACTCATCATTAAAAATAAGAAGACATGTGTCTGAGGGTTTTTCGATGTGGTGTATATTATGAGGTGAAAGGGGTGAAAAGTGGGGGTTGAAGGATTCCTAACGGAGCGTGTATCTCTTAAACGACATAGGCGAGGAGTTTGAAAAAATCAGCATAAAAAATAAGTAAATAGGTGTTTGACCGTTTTTTTTCCCTTCATAAATCCAATTTAAGGGGCCCATGGGGAGGGGTGAAATTCTGGGGAAAAAAACGGGTAATATTTCTGGTGGAAAATTATACATGGCCTATGTTGTAGACAATAACACATTGCATCTTTTTTGTCTCTTGGTTTTTCATCATACGACGAATACTTATGGAGTTATTAATGATGTTGTACTTTTTGGCCGGAATTTTCCAAGTCCCAGGAATGACATAAAATTGATTCAAATGAAATTTCAAAAAATAGTTTTTTTAATACTTTTATTATATTTTTCACGTCTTTAAGGGTCCGAAACCAACATGATTTTTTGATTTTTTTTTGTTTGTTTTTTTCGTCCCGTGCATTTTTGGTTTCAGGTGATCGAATTATTTTCCACTTGGACCAATGCTTATCTATCTGTATAACTAATGTTATAACGGGATTCCAAATGTTATTGCGGGCGAACCCGCAGGTAACAGCTAGTATATTATATATTTTAATCACATGTCGTTTTTTCAGATTATTTTTTCGCATGCCCCAGTAATTGTACTGACCGACTGAAAATTTGTGAGAGGCAAATTCTGTTAGTCCGTGTTGAAGGTGGGTATTACTCCAGGTTTAGACTCTGATATCAAAAACATTCCAGTTGTATTTTACGACCATGATCCAGATGTTTGAAACCTGCATCCTTATCTTTTTTCGTGCGCATCGTGAGACTTGGCGAGATAGTATCTGAGGCCGGCTCCTATGACCCCATACCCGGTGCTGAGAAGGTGTTAGGGTCAACTGCCTTAGCCTTGATTTTGGAAGCTTAAAATACGATCATTATTGTTAAGTCTATACATATGGGACGAACACAAGTAACCGTTCGTAAGAAATGAGCATTCAAAAGAAAGACAATTACACGCAGCAGTGACGAATTTCACTCTGGTTTTGTAAATATCGATAATTTGTTTAAAAAGTGCGTAGTGTTCGTCTGCGCTTCGAATACGGGGTACACATCTTCTTTCTCCTCTTCTCCCTTTCGTACAATCCGCACAAGTATTTGGCAGTCATAAAATTTAAAGCAAATTAGTCAAAATAAAATAAATGAAAAGAAAACACAATATATCAAAATTATCGGTAATGAAAATCCATAAAACAAAAACAAAGAAAGCACAATCAAAATAAGTCAAGATTTGTCAAAGAAAGCTCAAAGAAGTATAAATAAAAAGCCGAAAACACAAACGTCAAAATTAGTCAAAGCTCAAAAAGTAAAAAAATACTAAAATCAAAGTTACTCAAAATCCAAAAAAAAAAAAAAAACACCATCACAATTAGTCAAAATTAGAGAAAACCAGCTCAAAACGTCCAGAAAAATGTCTAAATCAAAAAAGAAAAATCAAACAAAATTATTCAAAAACACGTCTCTATTCTTCTACAATATTAAGACCTTTGTTCATGTATGGATCGGAAGGTTGAGAATAATAATGTTATTGGTTTTACGTCCCTTTTAACTACCCTGGCTTTTAGAGACGCCGGGGTGCCGGAATTTTTCCCCGTAGGGGATCTTTAACGTGCCAGTAAATGTACTGACACGGCTCCCTCGCATTTGCGCACCCTCAAATGCCAGCTGACTGCGCCAGGTTTCGAACCTGCAACCTTGGGCTCAGCAAGCGAGAACGTTACCCCTGAGCCACGCAGCCAGACGGAAGGTTGAGAGGAAGACTGGCTGCGAAGATGGGAAGGGAAGATCTTGAGGAAAATGTACGGGCCAGTGAGCGAGGAGGAAGGTTGGAGAATAAGGATAATGTGGAACTACAGGAACTCTTCGGACTGGCAGATATTGTGGTGAAAATTAAGTCGGGGAGGATAAAATGGGCAGTACATGTACAAAGAATGTCAGAATCGCGTAGCATCAAAAGGGTGTTTACATAAAGACCGGATGGAAGAAGGAGAAGAGGAAGACCCGAAGACGGTGGATAGATGACGTGGAAGACGACCTTAAGAGTCTGGGAATCAGGAACTCGAGAAGAAAGGCGGAAGATTGAGATGAATGTAGGCAGGTGATAAAGGAGGCCAAGGTTCTTCAGGGACTGTAGTGCCGACCAGTAAGTAATTAAGTAAGAAGAGAGTGAAATAAGTTGACGTAAGTGGTATTTATTACCAGTTTCTAGAATCGTAGTAGCCGCCGATGCGATGCGCTACCGTTCTAGGGTTAAACAAATAAACAAGACGATAGCCCCTGCGAGACCTGTGTCGCGTCTATCCCGCATAACAGTGAAGCCGGGCGGGTGGTTTATACATATACCTTTCTCGCACAGGCCATCTAGTTTCCTTATAATTTCCCACACCCGGGCATCCGATTGAAAATGAAAATCCATAGCCTGCTTCCAGTCGACCGACCGGGTCAGGGAATGGAATGAATGAAGCCCCCACTAGCGGCGAAGATATGAACTGTGCCGGCTGCCAAAGCCTGTCGCACTCCCCTGGGGCAATGATTAAATGAATGACAACTGAAATGAAATGATATTGGAGAGTGTTGCTGGAATTAAATGTTGACAGGGAAAACCGGAGTACCCAGAGAAAAACCTGTCTGCCTCCGTTTTGTCCAGCACAGATCTCACATGGAGTGACCGGGATTTGAACCACGGATCCAGTGGTGAGAGGCCGGCGTGCTGCCGCCTGAGCCACGGAGGCTTCCCGGGCATCCGATTACAGTAATAAACCCACTTTGTAGATTTTTTAAAATTTCCTTTCTATTAGACAACAGGAATTAAATAAAATAAGAAAGAAGAACTGGTGTTGCGGTGTTGGAGTGTACGCCGCCCTAAAGCCTAAGTTCGTCGTTTCCTCGGCTAGCGTAAAAAACATCGACTCCAGTTTATTGATAAAGTCGATTTCTTAATATAAACATTGTCTTTTATTCCCGAACCTTTCAAGATTATTTAGAAATAATTACTTTTTATATTTGTTATTAGACTCGATGCTAGTTTTCCAACTTTTTATGTTTTCTTTTTTATGTCTTAATGCAGTAAAAATGTTTGCGTGGCTTTTATTACAAATTATTAATCAATAATCTTAATCACAATTTTTCTTAGGGAACTGGCAGTAAAATTTTTTTTTTTAGAATTTCCACTGATTGAGGAGCCTTACTAATTCAGAATGTCACACGTTTTGTTTGTTTTTCATTACGTTATTCTAGTTTTCTTGTGAATTTAGTGCACAAGGATTTGAAATCTTTTATTACTGATGGTAGCTTGCCAAGGTGGGTGAGTGGTTATAGTGTCGGACTACCAACCCCAAGATTGCAGGTTCGCCCCTGACCGTGGTAAGTGATTTTTGAAAGGCGACAAAAATCACGATACTCATGTCATACGTTGTTGGCATGTTAAAGAACCCATTTGAATTCAGTAGGCCGTGTTCAATGGCAAAATTAATCTCGGGATTTTCCGTCAACACAAAGTTCCTCCATTCTCTACTGGACAGCGCTGCAGTGTCAAGGAGTTTAGATATCTAACCTCCTTGACATTCATAGCGTTCAAAGGAACGACGAAATTCGACATGCAAGCTACCCTCTGGGTGTCAATTAACAAAGCTTACACCTGGCACCCGAGGCCATACGATATTATTATTATTATTACTGATGGTCCGCTCTTGAACTATTCAAAGATTCGTGGACCATGGATTGAAATCACCTGACTTAGAAGGTGCATTCCAAATTCAATGAAATACGAGAAAACGGACTCAGCTCAAGTATCCCTCAGAATCTCAAATATCGAAAATTTCTCCGCGCAATTTCGTATGAGGAAAGTTGTAAGTCATTGGGGAGAAAAAACACTAAGTTGGATAATAAAAATAAAACAAAACAAAAATTACGAGCCTTACAGTAGTCGCATATGATGTGTAACATCTGACATAGAAGCAACCTCACGTGAAATTGTTGATACACCGGTATTTTATAGTCTAGTATTAGAGGCACGAATATTAATCTATTGTAAAAGGGAGTGTTTTACAGATATTGTAGTTTATAATACGGAACTCATTTTATTAGATGATTTGTAGCTTCCTCCAGCACTAGCCTAAATAAAGAATACGATATGGATCAACTAGATTATTAGACGCGACACCGCTCATAACCTTAAATTCCTTATAAACAGGTCCTCTTGATTCACAGACCAACACGTAATTTCATATGGTTTCTGTTAAAATGAGTCATATTGATATGATAAATATCGTTTAAAATGATGATCTGGTAGCAAAAATATCTACCCCGCCCAGGATTCGAACCCAAGATCTCTAGATTCAGTCATACGCAATAACCCCACGGCTATTTCGACTACGCAAATATTGTGCACAAGATGGTGACTTATTTCCACGTTCCAATAATACTGCATTACGGAATTAAGTTTCATTTATATTTTGCTTGTTTCGATAATGTTCCTGAGTGACATTGAGTTTAAAATGCCTTATGCCAATGCAATGCCGACTACTTACAATGTTTGATATTAAGGCATTTTACCATTTCAATACTGATACGAAGACTTCGAACATGTACCATGTCATTTGTTTAAATCACTTGACACCAGAGTTCGCATGAGCGGTTTCCGTTCGGTATGTCACATACATTCCACATGGCCGAGAGTGCGTCATGGTATCAATTTTCGACACCGCGCGATGATTGTTTCTCTTACCAGTGCCAGCTGGATCGATCGATCGAGTTGGCAGTGCGTCTTATACTTCCGTTCGATCCACCACTGCCAGCTAGGGCACACTTCCATTCGATCGAGCGAGCAGTGCATACTTCCGTTGTCCACCACTGCCAGCTAGTACACTTCCGTTTGATCGATCGAGCGGGCAGTGCATACTTCCTTCCGTTGGCTACCAATGCCAGCTAGTACACTCCCGTTTGATCGATCGAGCGGGCAGTGCATAATTCCGTTTGATCCACCACTGCCAGCTCGATCGTTCCGATCCACTTCCGTCCCCAATTTTCAAAATCACTCCCACAAAACTATCCAGCAACCGAGCGGAAAGATGTTACACATCAATAAAATGATTTGAAATGAAAAGTTCTGATTGATTTAAATCCATTTATTTAGTCTAATAATTTGCACACCTTTGTAGCCTAGTATGACGGATATGTAGAGGCATGATTTTTTCGCATTAACGATAAACTCGACAAAAATATTTTGAAGCGATTTTGCGATATCTTTACGAATCATATGTTTTGGTTAAGAAAATAAGGATATTATGTTCGCGAATTAAAGCGATAAGGCCATTTTAAAGTGAAATTCAATTATTTCGAGATAAGCGAGATATTACAGTGAAATCTGTAGTGAATAACGAGCTTGAAATTTTGTTTCAAAATTATACATGAAAAGAAAGAGAAGAGTGAACAAAGATTCAACACGTTGAAATAATTCAGTCACTGCTAGCATTAAAATTAATGCAAAATCAGGAATATAATAAAATAATATTGGATGCTTACTAGTAATTTATTCATCTACCATTCATATAAATAATTCATAACCACAATAATGAAACCTTTAATGATTAATTTTAGAATTTCATTAAAGCTAAATTAAAACAATATCTATTTCGCGAAATACCGCGAAAATTAGTATCCTTCTCGCGAAATCGTTCAAAAATTAGTGCGAAAAAATCATGCCTCTATGGACCGAATATTCAAAGTGAAACTTTACTCCCATGTATGTAAAAGATCACTCATATTCCTTAATCAGTATATCGTCCACGTAAATGCATCATTTTAATGATCATGTCTGTAAACTAAGCACAGCCATAACCCAAGCACACCGTGTAATTTGCTATTGAAGACAGAGATACGAGCAGCTTGAGCTTTTACTGGGGCGTGGTCAATGGTCCAACTCACAGCGCGCTAGGGAGCTGACAGGGCTACTGCCCCGTTTGCCCATCCCTCTCTGAGTACAACAGGAATGTGGAAAGCCAAGTGCCATAATGCACCAGATTCACTGACACGCGGCGCGTCACTGTGCAGAGGGAGAAAGCATATATTCAGTAGCTTGACCGAGTAACACACATGCTTACACACGGACAGGTTTGTCTTCATTAGTAGCATTCCACTTGGCAATGTTCTCACCAAGGTGATCAAACAGACTCACAGTCAATTACCTTAATGGAATCATTAGTGAACACCTCTTCATGTATACAGTCAGCAATTTAACTGGTGATAACCCAGCAACTTAGTATTACCCTCCACGACTGAAAGGGAGTGAATTTCGAATCCCGGCGTTGATATCGGCCATCCTGAGTAAGGCTTCTCCTCTGGGGTTTTGCCCACACTCTTTCCAGGCTAATGCAAGTTCCGAGATACGCATCCAAATCCAAGGCCAACTATATATTATTATTGTTTGAACTCGAAAATCTCACGATGACACATTTTTCACTTCTTTCCCTTCTTCCTCTTCTCTTCCCAAAATCTCTTCATCCTTTAATGTGTTCCCGTTTCCTTTGTGCTGTTCATATGTTGTTGGCATGTTAAAGAACCCATTTGAATTCAGTAGGCCGTGTTCAATGGCAAAATTAATCTCGGGATTTTCCGCCAACACAAAGTTCCTCCATTCTCTACTTGAAAGCGCTGTAGTGTCAAAGAGTTTAGATATCTAACCTCCTTGACTTGCATAGCGTTCAAAGGAACTACGAAATTCGACATGCAAGCTACCGTCTGGGTCTCAATTAACAAAGCTTGCACCAGGCACCCGAGGCCATACGATATTATTATTATTATTTATTTATTTATTTATTTATTTATTTATTTATTTATTTATTTATTTATTTATTTATTTAAGCGAAAATTTCCCTACATGAGAGCGATTAAACTTGGATCACATGATATCATTTGGAGGCGTGTCTCCTCCGCTCCTCCCAAAATCTCTTCATTCTCGCGGGATGTCCGCTTCCTCTCATCCGTCCACTTTTTTTCAGGTTGTCGTAATGATCTTGGTTCGAACTTAACATTCTTGATTTTCGTCTGGCACTCAGTTCGGTCTTCGAAATTTTGTATACTGATAATTTGTAAGTCTCTTTGTACCTCTTTAAGTCATTCTGTGCCGCATTTGCTCTGTGTTATGATACTGAGTAGTTTCTTGGGCAATCTGGAGGTGGCCATCCTGTGGATGTGAGTGTAAAATTTGGCTCTGCGTTTTCTAATTTCGTTATCATAATGCAGTGGCGTGGCGTGGAATTTTTTCGAGGGTAAGCTGTGAAGAAGACTCAAAATATAGGCTTACACCATAAAGCAACTTCAGCACCCGGTTCCAGCTATGCCCTTGTCAATGTTGAGGTTGATATCTCAAGTAGCAACAATTACTCTACACACATAATTATTAGTCTTTCACATTTAAAAAATAAAAATAGAAAGAATTGTAATACAGCACAGCTCATTTTTCCCTTTTCAACTTTAGGCATGCCAATCCATGTACAATAAGTGCGGAGAAAATTATTCAACAATAGAGTTGGCGAGCTTCTCTTATCGTGTATCATTTGACGATTGAACAGTGTGGCAATTTGTGTTTTTGTTGTTCGCATTTCTTGGCCTAAGGAGCTAAACTTTTAGGTTATTACCCGTAAATTTTCTATTGTGCGTGGCTCAGCGGTAACGTTCTAGCTTGCTGAGCTTAAGATAGCGGGATCGAATGCCGTCGCAGCCAGTCGGCATTTGAGGGTGCGCAAATGCGAGGGAGCCGTGTCAGTATATTTACTGGCACGTTAAAGATTCCCTTCGGGTCAAAATTCCGGCACCCAGGCGTCTCTAAAAGCCTCAGTAGTTAACAGGGACGTAAAACCAATAACATTATTATTATTTTCTATTATGAGACCTAAGTGAACATTAAAATAATAAACATGCTATTAGTAGACTAATAGATATTCTCATGTCATTGTATTGCATGTTCAGTTAATATTTATTTGCAAATATCACTCAATTTGTACTGATGTAAGTTTTCACGGCTTCATTAGTTTGAATGACTTAACTGGGGCGTAGGCCTATAACCTATGCAAACTAGTACTAAGGGGGCGTGGTGGCGCAGCGGTCAAGCAGTTGGCCTCTCACCAAGGTGGACCGGGTTCGATTCCCAGTCAATGCATGTGAGATTTCGAAGTGAAAGTCCATGTCCTGTGGTTCGGATTCCACGTAAAAAGGAGGTCCCGTGGCTCATGATCGCATGATTAATGGTCACGTAAAACTAAAAGCTTCCTTCTTTTTTTAAACTAGTACTGACAATTCCGGCGTCTAGTGCATCAGTGGAAAGAATGTTTTCTGCCATGAAACGTATAAAAACCTTCACCCGAAACTCAATGCATCAAGAAGGACTTTCACATCTCGCGCTTCTTTCCATTGAAAAGGTGTTATTGTGCAGCCTTCAGGGGAGCACTGATTTTCACGACCATGTAATTGATGAATTCGCTAAGAGGGAGAGAAGAATTGAACTTCGCTACAAATGATCCGCCATGGTACAGTAAATAGTGGCATTAATTAATTTTGTACAAATGAGAATTTGATAGACCCTACCTACCGTAATTACCAAATATTTTTTTAAATAATGTGATAGGTCTTTAAAATATTATTCAAATTATACGGATGTACATACATTTAAAATTATGTATCCTTTACACCTACTCTTTGAATATAATTTGAATGATAATCAGAGGAACTTTTCGGGTTGATGGGTCACTCTGAAGATTCCAACGCACTGTTCACTCCCAACACAATAATATCAACAGTAGTTACGGTATACTAAATTTTGCTAATTGCACTCAAAAACATAGAGTTGTGAGTTAACCGGACGAAGAAGAATTTTAACTACCGCGCCCAGCAAAGGTCGGGTCTGATGGTCAGATGGAGGGTGGGGACTGGAGAGGCGCGCCAAATAATTTTAAGCAGTGCTGGTGTCCAGGCTCGCTAGGGTAAGCCGCCCGAACCGAAGCAGACCTTGCTACCCGCTTTGACTTGTCTCGACGACAGCCCTGTGGCTATGGAACGTCACACCCCCTGTCTTAGCCAATCAAGGACGACCTGGCGTTCTTGGTGTACCACTCCATCGGCCATAGCAGTGTTCCGGGCCAGAAGGCTCCTGGAGGTAAACAAGCCGTTGTCATAGCGACCAGCCGCACTCTTTCTTCTTTCTCTCCAAAGTAGTACTGGCTGATCGTGGAGAACTGCGGTAGAGAACGAGGAACGCCATTCAAAGCGGTGTTTTTGCAGTTGCTTGCGCGTTAGAAAGTGATATTATATACTTTATTCTTATGAGAATATGCTAGGTAAGCGGTGCTTACCCCGTGGTATTGGAGAAAACGCCACTGTTAATGGTGTTTTGATAGAGTTCAGTACTAGGTCTCTTCATCTTCTGTTGATTGCTCCGTAGATCTTTCGGAGAATTTTTCGTTCCTGCTTTTCTAGTTCCCTAATCTTGGAATGGCCATCGATTACTATTGTTTCAGCCGCATATGTTGCTTCTGGAAGAATAACTGTTTTATAATGTCGTAATTTGGCGTTTGTCGAAATGCATTTCTTGTTGTAATGGGCCCACGTTAGCCTGTAGGCCTTCTGGAGCTTAGTGATTCTGTCTTCATTGGCGATTCGATTAAGTCCTGAGGGCTGTATAATTTCGCCAAGGTATTTAAAACTGCAGATTTGTGCGATTTTACCGTATTTGGTGTTTAAAGGGGATTTATTTTCTGGCCTTCTCTCCATATATTTGGTCTTGTCGTAAGATATATGTATTCCAGTCTTTTGTGCAATCTCATGGAGCTTTTCCACTGCGTAAGTCGCTTCCGATCTGTTGTCTGCGACAATTGCAATATCGTCCGCGAAAGCGAGACATTTGACTTTTAGTTCTGTTCTCTTTTTTAATATCAATTTGAATGCCCTTTACAAGAGGTTCCCATTCCCTAATTATCCTCTCCAGAACCATATTGAAGAGGATTGGGGATAGTCCATCCCCCTGTCGGACTCCCGTCTTGATTTCGAAGGGCTCTGATATTTCGCCCATGAATTTCTCTTTGGATATTGTTCCTGTAAGTGTCTGTTATATGACATTGCGTATCTTACGATCGATCCCAAATTCTTCCATGATTTTAAAGAGGGTGTCGCGGTCAACGGAGTCGTATGCTTTTCTGAAGTCGATGAATGCAATCACGGTATTTCTACATTTCCTCATTTGTAAGATCGTCTTTAGGCACCAGATCTGTTCAGCACACGATCGCCCTTTTCTGAATCCAGCCTGGTAGTCACCAATGAGTGGATCCATTTGGGGCTCTAACCTGTTCAAAAGTGCTGTGGAAAGGATTTTATAAGCAACCGGGTGCAGAGAAATTCCTCTATAATTGTTGATGTCCGTCTTGTCACCCTTATTATTATTATTATTATTATTATTACTATTATCATCATCATTATTATATCATTTTTTGCCCTTATGGGCAGTGTTTGAACTCGAAAATCTCACGATGACACATTTTTCATTTCTTTCCCTTCTTCCTCTTCTCTTCCCAAAATCTCTTCATCCTTTAATGTATTCCTGTTTCCTTTGTTCTGTCCACGATGTTCCCGTCTTCTTCGTTGCAGGTACTATAAATTTTTTAATCTTAATTTTGTTTCTGAATTCTCCTCTATCGCCTATCATATGCCTCGTGATCCCTGCCTGCCTGCCTGCCTGCCTGCCTGTCTGCCTGAAGTCTTCCTCTATTTCATAAGTCCAATTTGTTTTCGTGCTTGAACTGTTTACTACATCAAAGATATTCTTTGTAAGTCTATTGTTGTTCGTTCTGTATGTGCCCGTAGAAAGTTAGTCTGCGTTTTCTAATCATATCATTGAGTCTCGGTAACTTGTTGGTTATTATTATGATATTATTAGACCTGTTATTTGCAGGTTTTGGAAAATAAAGTGTATAGGAAAATTTTTGGACCAGTTTTTGACTCCGCATCTCAAAGCTGGAAAAAAAGATAAAAAATGACATACACTCACTATCACAGCAAGCACCAATACTCAACATCATTAACTCCAGAAGACTTCAATGGACTGGGCATTTACTAAAATTCATACTGTACGATAAATAAATAAATCAATTAAATATGTTACCTCGCCAAATATATTGCCGAAATTTCCGTAGTCTACATACCTTATTTCATGGTGTTGGGATATGTTTTCCGCCAGTGTATTTATTTCACATATAAATATGTACCAATGTTAGAAATATGGAAAAATATGGAAACTAAATTCGTTTAATTTGATTAGAGGACAATATAATCGAAGGATATAAGTTTGAAAAAAAATGGCTGTTTGGGAAATAAAGAAATGTATAAATACATATAAATCCTAGCCCTGTCAATGATTCTCCTGGAGTTTATTTTGTTTAGTCATTCTCTTATCATTTTCACTAATATACACTGTATGTTCTTGTTAAACATGAATATCGTTAACATGCACACAAAATAAAAAGTTTACAGACAGACTTTATCTGTTCATCTCCTCACACAGTTTGCTGTCGCTCACTTATAATCCCTTCTCACTTTCTTCATCCCTTGTATCTCCCCTCCCTTACACCGAGGGAATATGTGGCGCCGTCGCCTGACGTGCTGTGAACTAGGACGTGATGACACGGAACTGAGGGGGAGGGTAAAGATTATCGCAAGGTGAGTTAATACCTAGCTTATCCCAGTACTGACAAAGTGCGAGCCAGTTTTCGTTAGAATATACCAGCATAATATTTTAGAGCAGGGCCTTAAGTTTAGTACAACTCCCTGGATTATTTAGATTTGGATACAATTGTTTGAGTATTCGAAATAAATTTCAGCTTTTTTCTGGAGTAAGAGTGTGGTGGCGGATAACGTTGGAAAACACCACACCAAAGTGACCACTGTCCTCGCTAGGTCTCTAGGTCCTCCCTTACTTCCCTTCACTTTCCTTCCCTTCCTTCCCTTCCACCGCTTCCTCCCCTTCACTTTCCTTCCCTTTCTTCCTTCCTTCCCATCCCTTCCTCTCCTTCGTCCCCTTCCTACCCCTCACTTTATATCCCTCCCTTCCCTTCCTCGCTTTCACTTTCCCTTCCTTCCTTCCTTCCTTCCTTCCTTCCTTCCTTCCTTCCTTCCTTCCTTCCTTCTTCCCTTCCCTTCCTCCCCTTCACTTTCCTTCGCTTCCTCCCCTTCCTAGGGACAGATGACCTCGTAGTTCCGCCCCTTAAAACAATAATAACGAACATATAACCTCCCCTTCCCTTCCCATCCCTTCCCTTCCCTTCCCTTCCCTTCCTCCCTTTCCTCCCTTTCCTTTCTTTCCTTCCCTTCCTCCCCTTCTCTTTCCTTTCCTTCCCTTCCTTCCCTTCACTTCCCCTCCGTTCCTCTTCTTCCTCTTCCCTTCCTTCCCTTTCTTCCTTTCACTTTATATCCCTCCCTTCCCTTCCTCCTTTTCACTTTACTTTCCTTACCTCCCTCCCTTCCTCCCCTTCCTTCCCTTCATTCCTTCCCTTCCTTCCCCTCCCTTCCTTCCTTCATTCCTTCCCTTCCTCCTCTTCACTTTCCTTCCATCCCTTCCTTCCCTTCCTCCCCTTCACTTTCCTTCCCTCCCTCCCTTCCTCTCCTTCCTTCCCTTCCTACCCCTCACTTTCCTTCCCTCCCTTCCTTCCCTTCCCCCCCCCCTTCACTTTCCTTCCCTCCCTCCCTTCCTCTCCTTCCTTCCCTTCCTACCCCTCACTTTCCTTCCCTCCATTCCTTCCCTTCCTCCTTTTCACTTTCCTTCCCTCCCTCCCTTCCTTCCCTTCCTTCCCTTCACTTTCCTTCCCTTCACTTTCCTTCCCTTCATTAATTCCCTTCCTCCCCTTCACTTTCCTTCCCTCCCTTCCTCCCCTTCACTTTCCTTCCCTCCCTTCCTCCCCTTCACTTTCCTTCCCTCCCTTCCTCCCTTCCTCTTATTCTCCCTCTTCCCTTTTCTTCCCTTTCTTCCCCTCCCTTCCTTCCCTCCCTTCTTTCCCTTCCTCCTCTTCACTTTCCTTCCATTCATTCCTTCCCTTCTTCCCCTTCACTTTCCTTCCCTTCCTGCCCCTCACTTTGCTTCCCTTCCTTCCTTCCTTCCTTCCTTCCTTCCTTCCAAGTTATGAAAGTCTGTGTGCTGACGGTCACCGCACGAAGCTATGAGCGAGTTTTGAGATGAGCGTCTGTGCAGCAGCCCTGGAACAACAGCCCTCTCACCCTCGCGACCGACAGTCAATCCTAATAACTGTGAGCTATAGCATTACAGTTGTAGTGAGGGTTATTCATAACACTGGCAGCCTGCCACGGCGAGGGGACAGACAAACACTCACTTTTTTTATTATTCTTTGTGGTGGTAGACTAATGGAGTCAGTGTTTTAATGGCTATCAAACTCAGCGGCAGTGGGTGCTAATGTACCGTGTCTCGCGTTTGTTATTGCAGTTGCAGTGTGCTCTTTGTACTGTTTGTTTATATTTGATAAGGCTCGCTGTTAGTGTATACCTTTTCTACGTTGTCAGAGGCAGACAGATTAAACGACACCGGCATCAAATTGGAAGATAATACAATAGAACCCCGGTTGTACGTTTACTGGAGGAGGAGAGGTCAACGGATAGTCGAAAAAAGACAAATAATACTACAGTGGCAATGCATGATTAAGAGTACGGGCTATAACGAGTTTTTTTCGTAATTAGACTATTATTATTATTATTATTTTTACGGTGGATGAGTGGTTATCGTGTCGTTCTAACAAACCGAAGCTTACAGGTTCGCTCCTGGCCGTGTTAAGTGATTTTTTTTTTAAATGGCGACACAATTCACGACTCGCATGTCATACATACGTTGTTGGCATGTTAGAGAACCCATTTGAATTCAGTAGGCCGTGTTCATAGTGGCAAAATTAATCTCGCCAACATAAAAGTTCCTACTTTCTTTACTAAAAAGTGCTATAGTGTCAAGGCGCTTAAATATCTAACCTCATTGACTTTCATAGCGCTCCAAGGAACAACAAAAATTCGACATGCAAGCTGCCCCCTGGCTGTCAAATAACAAAGCTTGCACTCGGCACCCGAGGCCATACGGTATTATTATTATACTGGCCGTGAGAGCCCATTATGGTTCCTCCTTAGTGAATTAAACATTACTAACATAGCTGAATGGTCTTAGTTCCTTTGGCCATTGCGCATCGTTGTGGTGGCTGTACCAGTGTGTATATTTGTAAATTAGGGATATGATTAGGAGGGAGGCGGCCATGGCTTTGAGCTAGGAGCTATCACATGATAATGTTATTTGTTTTACGTCCCTTTTAACTACTGCGGCTTCTAGAGACGCCGGGGTGCCGGAATTTTGCCCCAAAGGGATCTTGAACGTGCCCGTAAATCTACTGACACGGCTCCCTCACATTTGCGCACCCTTAAGTGTCAGCTGACTGCGCCTGCAATCTTGGGAGCAGCAGCCAGTCCGAGGACCATCACAGCATTTTTCCTGGAGTAGAAGAGGGGAAACCACGGAAAATTACTTCCTGAAGACTGAGGTGGGAATCGAACCGACCTATTCTCAGTTTTGCCTGTCGAAGCTGAGTGGATCACGATCCAGCCCTCAGACCAGATTTAAATTTCCTGTTAGAGCCGGGAATCGAACCCTGACCTCCGGGGTGACAGCCAAGAACGCCAGTCGCTACACCACCAGGTGGTCAATGTTTAGAGTCAAGTGCCGTTTAAATCCCATTGTACTCAATAAACCGCTCCCATGCTCGTCGAGAAACATTTGTAAGGGGATGAAGTCAAGCGCAAGCCGATTCGTTTGACGCCAGCTCAGGATGCATTAACCGAAGCAACTATACGAACGGATGGACCTATCCTTGAAGGTACACTACGGTTGGTTGGTTCCTCAGTTTAGGGACTGCAAGAACGCGGTCATATAGCCCCGTGTACTTTGGGTGTGTGTAGAATCTGTCTGATGACCGGTGTTAATTGTGATGGCTGTATTAGTGTGTGTTATCTGTTTTAATTCAAGTAAGGACTGCAGACAGTAACTTCACGTAATTCCCTCTTTTGCTACCGTCCACGTCACCTAGCTTGCGGACTTGCCTACTAGATGGCATCGCAGTCAGAACCTGGCGGCGAACGTTGGAACTAATAGAGCGTTATCAATTCTAACGTACAAATTTTGGCTTCACTAAAGTGTAGTTCGTGGCTCAGGGGTAACGTTCTCGCTTGCTGAGCCCAAGGTTGCAGGTTCGAAACCTGGCGCAGCCAGCTGGCATTTGAGGGTGCGCAAATGCGAGGGAGCCGTGTCAGTAGATTTACTGGCACGTTAAAGATCCCCTTCGGGGCAAAATTCCGGCACCCCGGCGTCTCTAAAAGCCAGTGTAGTTAAAAGGGACGTAAAACCAATAACATATTAATTAAAGTGTAGCTAGTGGAAGGTTCTTCTTCATGCCATAAATCTATGACATGGGACCGCCGGCTTGACTTCCCCTCCGAAGGAAGTCATACCGAGGGATTTTTAACGCTCTTAAAAATCCGATGACTTTGGCGGGGTTTCAACCCTCGATCTTGGGCATAGAAGCTCAGCACTACAACTAACGAAAAACAACGGTTACCTCTTTCTCAATTTCTAGTATCCTCACAGAGGGTTGATGATCACGATATCTTATTTGTTGATGGAACACAACAGGGCTCAGGATACTCCTCTATGAAAGTGCACCTTCACAGTAAAATAAATTTCCAGGTATTTCTACATTATTAATTATTAATATCTAAATGCCTTTCTTAACGCTAAGAAGTTCACCGAGATGTCTAAATACATCATAGTAAAAGGCTTAATCTAAATATAATATAAAAGATCTAAATTTGGTATAATGTCTAATATAAACACAGGTTTAGAAATTAATTATTACATAGCAAACTAACACTTCAATAACTAGAGAAAAGGTCTATTCACATATTTTCATTGTTGGTTTAGTTTTGTGTGATGGATAATTTTATTTCTATCAATTCAGTGACTGGATTATAATTTCCACAAAAAAGAACGTTCTAATTGAGAGACAGAAATCTAGTTCCGAGTTTACACGAATAGCATCGTTGTAAATACCGTCAAACTTCCATACAGGGGATTTATTATGTGATGTAGTTATATCGTTTTTTAATGTCATAGTTTATCTTGTAGTTAAGTGAGGGATATTGTAATTTAGAAGCGATAGGAAGAATGAGTTATCAATTTGAACGTTAATAACTTTATAAAGGAATTTCATATCATTTACTTGCCTCCGAGACTTTAAACTAGCTATACGGAAATTCAACAAAAGTTCACCGTAGGGTACTATGTGTGGGTAATTACCCGTTATTTTGAGGTGTAAATATCTGAGGAATTTCTTTTGAACTTCCTCAATGGATTGATGCAGGTTTTCTGCCAGGGACTCCACACTTGGCTGGAATCGCAAGTCTCGGAATGAAACAACAAAGGAGGTGTTCACAATATTGTCATTATCATTACAAATTATTGTACACCCAACACTTGGAGTCAGTAATATTGTTCTTTCTGTACACAGCATTCGTGATATTTGTCACAATATTGATACAGTATCTACATTCTGAGCCTCGCTGATAGCTCATGCAGAACAGCAGAATGCCAAGTGTGTTACTGTCTGCCTCTTTCTGCCCATCCGCGTGACGTCATGGCTGCTGAGCCGTAAAACTCACTCCAGATCTGATATCTCTCTCTCTCTCTCTCTCTCTTTTTTTTTCGCTACAGTGAGTTAAGGGAGAACATACAGCATGAGGAGCTAAAACAATAACTATTTCAATAAAATTACATAAAAATGACCATGATGGCCCGATTCCTTATTGACGTATTAATCTATATATTTAAAGCACTAAGCTAATGTTTGTTACCGCGATATTGAGATAACGTCTTAACCGATTGACTTCGTAATGCATTCTAACGAGAGCTCTTGGCATGTATATTTGCAGAGTGTATTTAAACGGAAAATATATGTTAGGGTATAATTTTAAATTATTAAAGAAAAATGTAATATTTGTCGCTCCCGCGCTTGCACACAGTGGCTCTATTCCACCAGAGAGAAGGCGGATCCCACCGCGTCTTACTGAGATCTTTGTTTATGACAATTAAAATGGGGGGGGGGGGGAATATTGTTGTGGCTCTATGGCTCAAAGTATATGTGGAGGCAAATCACTTAATGGGCAGAGAGCTATAATCCTTCGACTTGATTTAACATCTTGCGGTAAAACACTTCAATTTTCCAGTTTCCAATTCGCTTGGCGTACTTTATCACAATCAATAAAACTCAAGGGGAAACTCTGGAACGTGTAGGTCTCTATTTGCCTCATCAAGGTTTCAGCCATGGCCAGTGATATGTTGCGAAGTGGATCTTTTGACGCCCTTCAAGTTGCAACAGTGTCAAAAAGTAATCGGTCAAAAAATGCATACTGTATAGGAGAATCCTCTAGTAAATATTTTACCAATGACCGTCATGTATTGACGGATATCAACTATTTATTACCATAGCCTCCGTGGCTTAGGCGGCAGCACGCCGGCCTCTCACCGCTGAGTCCGTGGTTCAAATCCCGGTCACTCCATGTGAGATCTGTGCTGGACAAAACGGAGGCAGACAGGTTTTTCTCCGGGTACTCCGGTTTTCCCTGTCAAAATTTCATTCCAGCAACACTCTCCACTATCATTTCATTTCATCTGTCATTCATTTAATCATTGCCCCAGAGGAGTGCGTCAGGCCTCGGCAGCCGGCACAGTTCATATCCTCGCCGCTAGATGGGGGCTTCATTCATTCCATTCCTGACCCGGTCGGAGACTGGAAACAGGCTGTGGATTTTCATTTTTCATTACCATAGGTCAATATTTAGTACATTGAAACCGTACCGGTTTCGGTCATATTTGACCTTCTTCAGCGTGGAATAAGATAAACATACAGTAACATAGACTACAACTTAATTAAATTAAAATTAAAATTAATAAAAATTGACTTACTGTCGACCAAAGTATTATGTGTACTCGAGTTTGAAGGTTGTTTGTGAAGTAACCAATAGACCTACGGTACTTAAAATCCAATAACATCATCATTTTCGTCGTTCTATTTTAGGTTAGCTCATGTAGGTTTGGAATGTTTAATTTATATTGTAATATTTTTTGTCGCAGCTGGAACACAAAAAGTGCACGTTTTTAAGCGTGTTTCAACCATGCGTCACATTTAAGAATTATTATCTCAAAAACCCGTCATCAGATCGAATCCAAATTTGAACACAATATACATTGGAATGTTGTATAACTGGTTCATTAATTTCAAAATTTTGCGTGTCCAAGAAAAAACGTTGTTATCATTTTTGTAAGGTAACTTTTTCTCGGCTCGGGGTGTTTAGAAAATGTAGTTCTTGGACGCGATGTAATCCTTATACATCAAAAAGTTATGCCGTGTGACTGTGAAATATGTAAATTAACTCACTTATTTTATATCGGTTTGTATTTGTAGGCGGAAATAACACATCGTTTACCAGCTACCCGCTCCAGGAAAAGCTGTACAGCGTTGCTGTGATGGAGCCCATCACTTCCGAGCGAGGCACGCCATGATGTCACAAACAACCTTCAAACTCGAGTGCACATAATACTTTGGTCGACAGTAGTCACACATATTTTCCAAAGTTCTCTCTACAATATCTCTCTACCTGGCAAATACACATCAACCATCATTTATAACCTAACTTATTCAGCACCTATATTTTCACATACACATCTCTTCAATTCAACGGTGTTTTATCAAGACTTTTTTATGTTTTTATTAACAAAATTTTTGTAACAGATCTGGTTTTTGAAAGTTTACTCTGTGAGCTTTTGGAACAAAAATATTAAGTTGTATGTTACTGCCCATATCTTTCTCAAAATTCTCCTTTCTTTGGCTTCCAGTTTTTCGACCAAGCCATTTTTGTTCATCCAAAGGCATTCAAAAGCATACAAGACTTCCGGACGGATGACACTGCAATAATGTTTTAGTTTTGCGTTGAAGGATATTGACCTTTTCTTATAGATGCCCTTAGTTAAATGGTAGGCCATTTCCATTTTGCTCATGCGCTATGTGAATGCTTCTTTGTCTGATACATTAGGTGTTATAATTTCTCCCAGGTACTTAAACTTTGCAACTCGCTTAATTTTTCCTTGTTCCACAGCAAGTTGTTTGGGCGCCGGTTCGATATTAGTTACGAACACTGTCTTCTCAAAGGAGATCTGGAGTCCTGCCTTCGCTGCTTGTGCACTAAGCTGATTAATCTGTTCAGTGGATGTCTCTAATGAATCAGAAATTTAATATTTAATGTTTTTATTTCCTGGTAGTGGGAAGACAGTACGTTTCCGGACACAAGTTCCTATGCTAAACTTAACCGTCTTGGTCCCTACGACAAGCCCTGAAAGCCTGTAATGAGAATTTAGAAACACCCTGTATATGTTGTGTACTTTGCCATAAGCTTCATAATAATAATGCAGCTCTACAAGTGGAATGTAATAAATTTCCACTTTCGCGCAGCGGTGTATGAGTAGTTGCTTTCCATTTTCTGCCCTAGTGAAACTGCTTTTACAGTAACACAATGTTAAAGCGCGAGTCAGCACAATGGCTGCACATTGCTCTGCCATGCGCCTGCACTCTTCTGTTCCCGTTCAGATGACCACCCTCCGCGTCCTGTCTCCAAAGCCGCTCCTCTTGCCACATTCGGTGCAATCCTTAAACCACAAATATGAAGAGACGTTTATGTTTCTTTTTTAAAATCGGTATTGTATAGTCATCACAAAGCACAGGTTATCAGGCAGATCCATCACACACCTAACTTTAGAGGATTACTAAACCACGATATCGCAAAGCCACTAAATAAATCAACAAGGCTGACGCCCAAATTTTCAACATTTAACTTCCTTTTTCCGGAACCGATTACACTTGAAGTTTAGTAAACTGTAAGTCCAAGATGTTTTAGACATAGAGTAAATAATCAAAGTTAGTACTACCAACATGATTCTATACTAGCGTATTGGATCAACGTTCAAGAGCATGTAACATCTATAATAACAAATGAATTTCTATCGAATTTCGTATGTGTGATTTATGTCTCAAGAGATACAGTATGACTCGACATCAAGATTACGAACTGTTGATAAATGCTTTCAAAGTATGTTGGCAAACAGTTCAAAATCTAGCACATGTGTATAGACGATTGTTTGCCAGATTCATTTCGAGTAATTACAGGGTTGCCAATATAATTCTACGCGTAACGATAGGTTCAATGTTTAACTACAGAGCATCTAACTTCTATTACATTTAATGGATATCTAAGAAATGTTATATATTGTGTGTATGCCGTAAGGGATATAATAGTGCGCATTTTTAGAGGCAGCAGACCTACCAACTACTGTACCTAATAACTCACTGTAAGCATCCACGGAAGGAAACTATTTGAACCAAACTGTAGTGCTCTATTGTAATACTGTAGAATACAAAATTTCAAGTGTATTTCGAACGAATCATTAATACCATTATTACCAACTTAATGTCGTCATTATTCTAGATAGGCAATCATTGGTATGAATATTACATTTAAGGAAAAGTAGGCTCTTTAGTTCGTCACAGAAATACTTGTTTAAAACTTAATTGCGATTTCTGGCAACTTAATCAACCTAGTGAGGTGAAACTTTGCGTAACAAATGTGTATTGTAAGATAACAATCTACTATATACAGTACCGTATATAAAAATAATTTTTGTTTGTTCGCCCCTTACAAATGCGTACATATACCATTCATCCGATTGCGATGAAATTTTGGTGAGTTATTGTGTACATTCCTGCGAAGGTTTCTGACTTGGTAAATCCATTTTACTATCGGTAGCGCACGGTAGTTTCAACAAATGAGTGACAGCGCGCGAATCGTTTCAACGAAGTCCCATATGCGTTCATATACCATTTATCCGATTGTGATGAAACTTGGGTGAGTTGTTGTGTACACTCCAGGGAAGGTTTCTGACTTCGTAAATCCATATTACAATAGTTAGCGCTTGAGTAGTTTCAACAAATGAGTGACGGCGCGCGAATCGTTTCAACAAAGTTCCGTCTGCGTTCATATCCTATTCATCCGATTGCGATGAAACTTGGATGAGATTTGTGGGAACTCCCGTGAAGGTTTCTGACTTAGTAAATCCATTTCACAGTTGGTAGCGTACGAGTAGATTCAACAAAGGAGTGATAGCGTGCGAATTGTTTAAACAAAGTCCCGTATGCATTCATCCGATTGCGATTAAACTTTGGTGAGTTGTTGTGCACGCTCCCACGAATGTTTCTGAATTAGTAAATCCATTTCACAATGGTTAAGAGGCAGTCAACGGAAAAGAAAAAAACATATTGTGTATCCTAAAGCACTTGTACAAACAAAATTACAACGCCAACACTTTCTTTGATTGGCATTGCAACGCATGCCGGATACAGCTTGTATATTATAAACAAGATTGTGCGTGTTCGAATTTCTCAAAATATATTTTTATTATTTCACGCGTCCTACTACAGTTATCGGAGTGGTATGCAGTAGGCCATCATGAGGGTACTTGATTTAATATAAATAAAGAGTACACTATGCGAAAATCGACCGTTAAATTCTTCTCGGAATTCCTTGTTTATTGTTGGGATATTACTTCTCTCAGACTTGAACCCGGACCACCGGAGTGACACCGTGCTACACCACGAGGTGGTCCATTTCAAAAGAATTCACAATATTGTGTCCTATGTTGTGGAAAGCGCGTGCATGAGGCCAAGTATACCGCAGGTGTTAAATCCAGCGCGGAACGCAGCGGCGCCACATGCCAGAGAAAGCCCACCACATGCTGATTTAAATTACCTCCCGCGTGCTCAAATCAGTGTCGTTTAATCAACTCCTCCACGGCGATTGGAACAGGTCGAGGGTCAAGGAGATTCTTGGTCGTCATTATTGTACAGAGATCCCAGACTCTTCAAGCACGTGCTTCATATCGAAACTATCCATGGATTCTTATCAAGAATTGGTTCCCCATTAATGAATGTGGATTTTTTAAATCACACTAGGTAACAAATGTTAACTTTCTGTTTGTCCTTGCGTTGAAAGTGTTATTTCCAGATAGTTTATGGCTCCAAAAGTATGGAAAATGACCATTATGTTCCATAAACTTTGCTTTCCTTTGCTCATGTGGAAAAGCAGCACACTTCTAATTATATGCTGGTGTTTATTTTACTATGTCCCATGCATTTTAATTGCATTCAACATACTGTAATCTTTCCCTTTCTTTGTTTCTTTGCTAGTTATGATTTAAAGAAATGGCAATATAAATGAAAATACGTGAAGGTCACAAATATCATTGTCCTGCTCACAAAAGGCGATTCGTAAAAACCTCTTGTGTCACATTTCGTGATAACGAGGCAAAATTAATCAAAAATCTCAGTCATAGGTTCTCCGATAGAATTCTGGTATTGTTTCCAGATGCGGCACTGATACGCAACGTGGAAGTTGAACAAAAGATCGTCTAGCCCACTCCAAATCAAATAGATCCACACTAAATCCAGATCAGGCCTTATTCTTTTTTTCTTCATTCTTCGTTTCAGCCTACTGAGGGCCAAGTTACTTCAGCCGTTTGCACCCTAGAACTTGAACTCTTCCCCAATATTCTCGCATTCGCGGTTTGTGAGCCTCCTTTCTTTCATCAGACCACTTCTTGCCGGTTTTCAATTTTGGCTTTCCTTCGAAGCTCTTGTATGCTCAAAGTCTTCTCTGGAGAGATTCTCGAACATTTTTTTCAACTTCGATGAACCAGGGTCTTTTGGTTTTCTTGTTAACAAAGTAGGAAAAGATTTTGTTGGTCTGTCTCTGTGATCTCATGCGTGTTATGTGGCCATACAATTGCATCGTCCTTTTCCGAATGGTGTCTGTTATCCTCTCAATGTGCAGGTTGAGTTCGTTGTTATGTCGTCTTCTGTACTCGTCATAATATTATTATTGTTATTATTTATTTAATTATTTATTTATTTATTTTAAGCGTATTCTCCCCATAAATGGAAGATGTTAAGCAAAATAACTCAATCAACTTTTTTGGTTCTTCTTGTTGTTCCAATAGGCTTTAATTCTTTCCGAGATGGCTTGTTTACGTTCTTCCGGCCACTTTGGTCTGTACTGTTTTTGTGTTGGTTGATCTGATGTAACTTCCCATTTGTTTACTTTGTGTCTGAAGGTGTCCCTTTCTGAAATGCCAGTTGAACTTAAGTTTGAGTTTGAGTGTTTGAGGTCCTTTCAAGGTTCTTCTGTAATAGCCAAGGTGTTGAATTCTTGAGTGAAGTTACATGATCTATTATCCTTTTCGTCATTCTTAATATTATTATTATTATTATTATTATTATTATTATTATTATTATATTATTACTATCATTATTATTTCTGTCGTTTCTGCCATCTACGGACCATGCTATTTAAACTATTCTTTTCTATTTCTTTGTTCTTGTTGAAGTAGTTTCATTTGAGGGGCTTGGACATCGTGGTCATTTTGCCCCCGCGTACTTCGGTGTGTATTGAATATTTATGATAACCTGTATTAATGTGATGGTCGCATTAGTGTGTGTATTTGTAATTCGGGCGAGAATCGGGAAGGAGGCAGCCGTGGCCTTAAGTCAGGAACCTTCCGGGCATTTGCCTGGAGTAGAAGTGGGAAACCACAGAAATCCACTTCCAGGATGGCTGTGGTAGGAATCGAATCCACCTGTTCTCAGTTTTGCCACACAAGGCTTAGTTTACCCCGTTCCAGCCCTCAGACCAGAATTAAATTTTATGGCAGAGCTGGGAATCTAACTATGCGACAGCAAAGAATGTTAACCTCTACACCAGGAGGTGGACCGTAGCAAAAGAACTCGATAATTTACTGTCGCTGTTGTTTGTGCGTTATGAACTGAGCAGTGTCCGTTTAGGATGAGCTACGTTCTCTAAAATGATCCGAGAAAGGGAAAGTTAATGCGGCAGGACAGGCAATGAGCCGGGACTGATGGATCATGTGACCTTCGTCCCGTCACATCACTCCTCAAGTTCCACCACACAGAGAACTGAGAGGAGAGACGCATTATCCAACACTACTCCTCCCCCATCATCGCTTCATAATATACTACATTGTTGTGTCATAGGCTCGCGGGCATGGCCGCCTCAAGGGCAAATGGCTCGAGCAGTAGAGCGCTAGTGGCGCTATGAAGTACACTTTATTTGGGGGTAATATAGGGATCTTTTTGAGTTATTTGTATTTTCTTCATTGAGGCCCGTGGGCAGGGGCGGATCTAGGGGAGGGCGAGGAGGGCGACCGCCCAGGGCCCCGCGCCATGCATTGTATAATTTAATTAATTAATTATACTTTTCACACTAATTTATAATTATTTTTTTTCAGTGCAGCTAAGGCTTATGTTGACCGTTTAGCAAGTTTAGATTTCGGTGAAATAATAGAATACTTCAGTTGGAAATAAGTGGCAAAGTAATATTTTATTGTTTCCATAACCTTCTTCAAGGGGACTTAAAGGTTTCTTTCATATTATTTTAAAAAAATGTACTGTAGTGTACTCAAAACAGTGTAACTATCCTTTATTTTATTATTTTTACAAAACTACTTTCCATTTGATATCATTTTTTTTTATTTCCTATTGTTGTGGGCCCCGCCTTATCATATCGCCCAGGGCCCCGCAAGGCCTGGATCCACCACTGGCCGTGGGCATCCTGGTTATCAGTCCCGTGTACTTGTGGTGTGTGTTTGGAACTTGTCTTAAATTCTTTGTTAATGTGGTGACTGCAGTAGTGTGTGTTCTTGAAATTGAGGTTACGATTTGGAGGGAGGTGGCGGTGGTCTTCCCACATTGACTGGCTGCGTGGCTCAGCTGTAACGTTCTTGCCTGTTCATCCCTGGATCGAATCCCGGCGCAGTCAGTTGGCATTTGAGGGTGCGCAAATGCGAGGGAGCCGTGTCATTAGATAAATGTCTCTTAGAGGCATTTAATGTGCCAGTAAATTCCGGCACCCCGGCGTCTCCAAAAGCCGCAGTTGTTAAAAGGGACGTAAAACTAATAACATTATTATTATACCAATAATAAAGTTTGGTGCTTTTCAGTCGGTCAACACGAATGTACCCAAAAGAGTTGGTTTATACCCTAATCCTGAAAAAAATTACATGATATTAATAAATACACTAGGATCCTACTGGGTAGTTAATTCCAATATTATTGAAAACTGTAATCTTTAATTACACCAATCAAGATCATATCTCATTTGAAGCTCTTAGTAATTCAGCTTGCCGTCATTTCAATTCGCACAATTAGTTTGCCTCTAAGAGACAATTAAATGAGGGAGATAATTCTACCTTCCTTTCTTTGACAGCTATATTCTTAGTTCGAACATTTAATTGAATCTTATTGGAGGGCTAAATATAAATCAGAGAGGCAGACAAAAGAGGAAAATGTCTGTGTAAATGGCTAATAAGGTGTTGCTAACTCAGGTTTCGGTTGAAAAATTCAATTGACAAACATCCACCTTTGCAGATATTTCTTCACAGCCATTTCATACAAGTTTTATTTTTAAGCAAATGAGGTTAGTTTTGCGGACCCATGCGAGAAATCTCGCATGTTCATAAACCACTCTTTCCCCAATAGGTTTATAATGGAAGAAAAACCTGTAAGTGAATTAACGTTTAATAGTTTTAAGGGTTTATACGACAACTCATAATTGCAGCATGTTACAGCAACAGTATTTGCAAATCGCACACTTATTACAAAAGTCGATATTTATGAAATTAGAATGCAGAAGAACAACCTGTAAAAGAATTAATGTTTAATAGTTTTAAGTTGATTTACTGTTTCTGAAATCCATACCAAATGATAAAGGAATGGCCTCAGAATCTTAAAATGACATGAAACAGGCGTCACAGTGGCAAAATGTGAAGTGGACAGCAATCATGGAGCGTATTTTCCTACAACAGTATCTGCAAATCGCACACTTCGTACATTTTTTTTAAGTCATTGGTTAAAGAAATTATACTGTATATATTTATGAAATTAGAGTGCAATTTGTCACTGCTAATGTCTATTCTCTTTCATTTGAATGTTCATTTGTCACAATCGGTCGCTTGTGAGCTCCGCAGGAGGGACCTATACTACTGAAATAATATCTATGATTGTCGCAGAAATTACTGCACCGATCGGCTTGACATTTTCACACAATCTTTATGTATACATGTGCATTAATATGACCTAGAATAATGAAAATCCACAATCTGCTTCCAGTCTACCAGATCAGGGAATGAATGATGCCCCCATCTAGCGGCGACTATATGAACTGTGTCGGCTGCCGAAGCCTGTCGCATTCCCCTGGGGCAATGATTAAATGAATGACAGATGAAATGGAATGATAGTGGAGAGTGTTGCTGGAATAAAATTGAGACAGAAAACCGAAGTACCCGATGAACAACCTCTATGCCTCCGCTTTATCCAGCACAAATCTCACATGGAGTGATCGGGATTTGAACCACGGACTCAGCGGTGAGAGGCCGGCGTGCTGCCGCCTAAGCCACGGAGGCTCTCCATGTGTAGAGTATATGTGCATTAATAATAATATCGTATGTCCTCGGGTGCCGGGTGCAAGCTTTGTTATTTGAACCCGGAGGGCAGCTTGCATGTCGAATTTTTGTTGTTCCCTGGAACGCTTTGAATGTCAAGGAGGTTAGATATCTAAGCTCCTTGACTATATAGCGCTTTCTAGTAGAGAAAGGAGGAACTTTTGTGTTGGCGGAAAATCCCGAGATTAATTTTGCCATTATGAACACGGCCTACTGAATTCAAATGGGTTCTTTAACATGCCAACAACGTATGACATGTATGTCACCAATCAGAAATCACTTACCGTGGCCAGGAGCCAACCTGCAAGCTTGGGGTTGTTAGACCAACACGATAACCACTCACCCACCGTGGCAAGATATATATGAGCATTAATCTGGCCTAGAATAATGGCTGCAGTATTTATGTAACTTGAGAAAAATTCATTGCTTCAACTTTTTAAACTTATCAAAGAAAAATTTACAAATGAAACGTTTGAAGCACTAGAATCATGATTCTAATTTGGATTGCAAGCCATGAAATCTCCAACTGTATTATGTTTCAACCCTTTAACTCCAATAGGTACATGTACCATTTGCTTAATATTTTATTTTCAAAACATCATTAATTGTAATGTTGGTATCAGTAACTTAAACTATGAGTATTTTATTTATTTATTTATTTGTTTGTTTATTTATTTATTTATTTATTTATGAAAGTACACAGGTCATAAACCCAATTAAGTACCTTCTTGACACAAATACGAAGGAAATAATTGTAATCTAAATAATTTTAGGAAAAGACAGGAAGGGAAGAAGTAAACTTAAAACTAGAAAATAAAATAAAAATCTTAAGATACATAATTAGTAGCTAATGCTTAGTTATGAATAAAACGAACTAAAAATAATACAAAACAAACCATAAACATGAACACCTTGACGAAGCATGGACAGTGCCTAATAAAGAGGTACAGCTGATAATTTAGACACAATTTTTGTTTGTTTGTTGTTTATCTCATGAAGGTAAATGTTGATAAATGTTCATTATATTGATTCAGTAGTTTGTGTGCTAGGAGCATATTAAGAAACTGAACTGTTTAGTTTAATTATTCAGTTAGCGTAACCTTGATTGAGATGTACTGGGTTCAATCCTCGGACGGTGCAGTGCCCTGTTAGAGATAATGATCCAGCAAAGTCGCTACCGCTAACAACCTACTTGTCATCGCTACACCCAGCAGAATCTTCAGTCAGGTGGAAGTGAGCTTCACCCCGGATGCAGCCTGTGATCTTTAAAGACTCTCATTATTACCAGTGTGCGAGAAACCTTTCGACCGTGAAATACGTAGCCGAGTGTGTTAAGTCAAGTTCCAGGACTGCAGTGGGAAGAGGTCCGTGTACTTTGGGTGTGTGTAGAATCTGTCTGATAACCGGTGTTAATTGTGATGGCTGTATTAGTGTGTGTTGTCTGTCATTCAGATAATCCCCCAGGGGCTCACATCTAGTGGGACGTGGGTTGGCGACCACGGGACCCCAGCTGAGTCTGGCATTGCTTCCACTTACTTGTGTCGCGCTCCTCTCCGTCTTCTTTCCCGTCGACCTCCCTTGGTCAACTCTTGTTCTTTTCCGACCCCGACGGTTTTAGGGTATCCGAGGCCTAGGGAGTCTTTCACTTTCCCGCCTTAATATTGGCCCTTGTCTCATCTTTCCTGATCCCTTCTTCTTCAAGGGGTCAGACCTCCTGTTTTCTTTTCATTAAATTTCCTGTTCTCTTTAAGTTTCTCGCACTGCTTTTGTTAATTTCCCCGCCCCCCGTGTATCTAAATTTCCTAGCGATTTATTTTCATCAACATCATTTTGTAGGTATTTTCAATCTACGTTGCATTTTGTACGTTTTTTCGATCTAAATTGCATTTTGCGAGTGTTTTCAACCTCAATTGCATTTGGTAAGGATTGACCATCTAAATTGCTTTTTAGTAAGTCTTTCAATATCCGGGCCGGGACTTTTGTGAGTATTTTGAATTTCAATTGCATTTTGTATTTTCAACCTAAACCGCTTTTTCCAAGTATTTTCAATCTAAATTGCATTTTGTATCATCGGCATTTTGCAAGTATTTTGTTTCTCAATTGCATTTTGGGGTATTTTGAATCTAAATTACATTTTGTATGGACTTTCAATCTAAATTGCATTTTGTAAGTATTGTCGATCCAAATGAGTAGTTTGAAACTACCGGGCATTTTGTAAGCATTTTCAATTTAAAAGGAAGATTGTAGTTTTACGTGACCGTGAATCTTGTGATTATGAGCCACGGGACCTCCTTTTTACGTGGAATCCGAACCACAGGACATGGCATTTCACTTCGAAAATCTCACATGCATTGACCGGGAATCGAACCCGGACCGCCTTGGTGAGAGGCATACAGCTAGACCGCTGAGCCACCACGCCCCCATTTTCAATTTAAATTACATTTTGTAAGCATTTTGAATTTCAATTGCACTTTGTGAATATTTTGGTTTGGAAATGGGAGCTTTCAATCCGAATTGCATTGTGTATGTTCAATTTCAATTGCATTTTGTAAGTATTTTGAACCTCAATTGCATTTTGTACGTATTTTGAACTTAACCTATATTTTGTGCGTATTTTTCAATTTATTCCTTTTGTGAGTATTTTCGTTCTAAATTCCCTTTTATAAGTATTACCGCTCTCCATTTTGTAAGTTGTTTCAATCTGAGTTCCTTTTTGTACGTATTTTCCTTCTCATTTAATTTTCGTTCTGGTTTCCACTTTATTGACATTTTCGCCATCACCCAGACCATTAGGGGCCGATAACCTAGATGTTAGGCCCCTTAAAACAACAATTATCATCATCATCATCATCATCATTCAGCTAAGGACTGCAGACGATCAATTTCAAGTAGTTCCTACTTTAGATACCAAATGCTACCGTCAACGACACCTAGCCGCGAACTTGGCTACTAGATGCCGTCGCAACTGGCACCTGGCGGTGAACGTTGGAACTTATTAGAGCGTAAATTTAATCTAACCTACAATTGTAGCTAGTGGAAGGTTCTTTTACATGCCATAAATCTATGACAGGCCCGCCGGCTTTACTTCCCCACCGAAGGAAGGCATACTGAGGGATTTTTAACGCTCGTATATAATCCGACCTCGGCCAGGTTAGTTCTACACGGAACTTGTTTTTAATATATTGTCCCCCCCCCCTATCTCTCTCTCTCTCTCTCTCTCTCTCTCTCTCTCGATATTTTTCCTTCTCCTTCCCCGTTCAGAAAGTAAACACGTAGAAGAGTGTGGACTGTGAGTGTGCTTCTCTCTCATTCTCGAGTTCTATCCCCTTTAATTAGAACAGTGTAACTAAATTTGTGTAGTGGAACGGAGTGTGCTGAATATGGATCCCGCTAGGATCTGATTTGCTACCCTCCACTGCGCTAAGATGGCAAGGGAATACTCCAGTAAGTTATAAGAGCAAGCCTCGGTTATCTGATTGAACAACACTTGCAGCCATGGATCACATGGTGTGACGGAACGGGACATCCTGTCCTGTGTTCAAATACCTGTACTCACACCTAGCCCACAATACGAGGTCGCTGTACCGTCTGTCTTAATCATTATCTACTGGCTACATTTTCAGTCACAATATACCGATCGGTTGGAACAAGAGCTGCCTTCCGTGGTCCCAGGGTACGTATTGAGACTTCGGCTTTACGGGGCGCATCCAGAAAGTAAGTTTCCCAAATTTTAACAAGATGTTCAGCAAAGAACATATAGCCTACTTTCTCCTAAATGTATGGGTATCTTTATGACTCTTTGTCCTCATCCCTAACACAATCACCCCTACCACAATGTATTGTTTGTTTTCTTTTATATTGATAATAAGCCAGTAAGTGTCAAAATCAATATTATATACTTTATGATGATTGAATAACAAAACTACTAACTTATTGTAATGCATTCACGTCCGTTAATCTCTATATTAAGCCAGCCTGCAAAATTAAGAATCCTCCGCCCCAATCACAGTAGGTGGTGCTGCGACCTATCAGTGAATTAATCTTTATCTTGTACGCCTATGCACTGCCATCGTAATGTACTACGATGGCAGTGTTCTATGGGTGTTGAATGAGTAGGCAGTTTAAAGTAGCCAAGAGGGAGGCGATCCAGCTGGCAGTGTTTAAAGGTATTCGGAGCGCGATCGTGGCTAATAGTTGAACTACCAGTATTACAAAATTGCCATACTTCAGGAGGCCAGCTCAGGCATTTACACAGCGTTATGTTTGGAACAATATTACCCACATAACCCACAAGAGGACAGCACCGTACAGAGGCATTAAGAAGGCTGTGGTTAATGACAACGTGTATCTAGTTCTTCTATTCTCCTTTTCCTATTGTCTTCTGTTTATGTGCGATGCTGGGACTGTGATTTTATTAATATACGAGTGTATACTTTATCCTCTCCTTTGAGCTAAATGACATTTTATTCAGTATCTGTGGAAAAAGCTCGTGCACATCATTTGTAAAAGAATTCAAGAAAAAAAAAACTAACTGTAGCAGTACTCGATCCCCAGTCAACTGCGTGTCAGACTAACATGCTAGCCCAGAGCTAACCGTATCCATGACGTCAGGTGTACTTAACTGACGTATTAGATACAAACTGTTGGCAAATAATGACTTTAAATAAACGATTTCTTCACTGCAGTACATCTTCATTAAAGATCAATTCATACAAAGTTTATATTATTGTATCAGTACGGTATATCACATACAACATACTAAAACTACTGAAATATAAGACAGGCACATGAGGACAGCTGCCATCTTGTCGTGTGACACAAACAGCTCAGCTCTTTTAAGCCACTCATACTGTATAATATTATAATATTAAATTATAATAAATAACGGATCACGACCTTCAGGATAGCTTAAACCCCCCTAGGCTCGATAATCGGAATTGGTGGGTCTTAAGCTATTTATTAAAATGGTTGCATAATTCACACGGCCGCCATCCTGAAATGGCATGGCCGATGACCTTGAAGTTTGGGTGAAAGACGCGTCCTATATAAAGGTATGTTGTCACCAAATTTGGTAGAGATCGGATGATTAGTTTAGCCGTAATTTGATTTTACGTTTTGAACATTTGAGTGGCCGCCATTCTGTTTTGGTAAAGATGGCGGCGATATAAAGTATGACACTGAGGTGTCCTTTACTAGTGCTACCTCTGTACCAAATTTCGTTCAATTCGGTTTCACCGTGTTCGAATTGATAGGGGGGACAGACATTCAGAGTACACACACTCACACACACACAGACACACACACACACACACAGAGAGACTCACACACACACATACACACACACACACAGACTCACACACACACAGACAGACACACTTTTTTCGCCCTGTGTTGATCTCATAAGTCTACTTTCATTTTTTGCAAAAATCGAAAGTAGGCTAAAAATGTGGGTGTGTGCAACTACGATGCGCGACGATATTTGAGCGTGACAACGTCTTCTCGAACGGATTTTTTAAAACTGTCGCTCTTGCGAAATTTCAGCTTCGTATATTTTACAATGAAAACAATTATCTTTCATTTTGTATCAACAGTATATTTGCTACAGTACTCTGACATTTAATTATAGTGGATAAGGAAAAACTATATCAACCTAATTTATTGAGTTCTTATTAGCCAGTCTGAGAACTTATCCATGTAGTACCTAATTTTAGCTTTTTAATTTATATCACCAATTCATCAAAATTCAGTGCCTAAAAATTAAAACAAATAGAATGTAAATTTCAAATTTAAGAAAGGGAAATTTGTTTGGTTATTATGTATTTGTAACATGCTAATATATCATATTACCTTTTGAAAAGACTGAGATCATGCCTATGAAACCCTTGGACATAAATAAAGTCTATATAAATGATCATAAAATTAACCTAGTTCCTCAATTTAAGTATCTTGGAGAAATTATCACATATAACTTAAACGAAAAAGTAACTTGGATAAATAGAACAAATAAAATGAATAAGGCACAATCTCTAACATGGTCAACATGTAATTAAAAATGCCTATCAATAGCTACTAAGATCCAACAATATAAAACTGTAACTCTCCCAGAAGCCACTTATGCTTGTGAAACACTGTTCCATATTAAAAATGAACAAAGAACTAATCAGCTCCTCGAAACGGAAAGAAAAATCATTAGAACATGCATAAATAAAAAGTATCAGGTTGAGGGAGTCTGGAGGATTCTCCCAAATGAAACTGTCTATCGTGAGATTGATCCAATCACCAGCACAATGAAGAAGAAAAGAATTTCATATTATTTTCACATATTACGGCTTCCAGAAAACAGAATTGTACGCCAACTAGTGATGAGAAATCTAGGAAAGAAAACTGTAAGAAAATGGATCCAAGAAATCCAACATCTCAAAGTAGTTGGACTCAAGATAACAGATGCCGAGGAGAAAAATAAAATTGACACCTTTCTTAAAACTGACAAATTTTCTGCAGAAATGACACATAGATAGTCTATGGAGATTTCAGATGAGTTGAGAAAATCCCGATCTGGAAGAATGAAAAAGTACTGGAAAGAGCGCAAGAACCAAGCAGTACTATCTTCAAAGAAGAAGTGATCATGGAACGACTCAAGTGGTCCAATGTGACCAATCAAGATTAATAATAATAATAATAATAATGATAATATATCATATTAAATGAAGTAAAATGTATTAACATTCATTTTATGCTTTTAATCAAATGCGATAAAAAAAATACAGGAATGATAAGTCTTGTTAATTATTGTTAATTGTTGTTAATTATTGACAATAATTAACTCAAGACCCCAAGAATGAGAGTTTCTAGGGCGCTCTGATTTCATAATCCGCACTGTCACTGAATCATAACCTCACTCAGCGGCAGAACGCATGCCTCCCGTATTCTACTTATTACTAGTTATCATGCTAAAACGATAAGTTAACTGCGATAAAAATGACTCGTAACATAAACTTACGATAATAAAGTATCACCTGAACTATTAAAATTTTTAAATCTATCTACAGTATATATTTAAAAAATAAAACTGATTTTTGTTACCGCGAGATTGAGATAACGTCTTAACCGATTGACTTCGTAATGCATTCTAACGAGAGCTCTTGGCATGTAGATTTGCAGTGTGTCTTTAAAAGGAAAATATATATTAGGGTATATTTTTAAATTATTAAAGAAAAATGTAATATTTTTGTCGCTACCGCGCTTGCACACAATGGCTCTATTCCACCAGAGAAATGGCGGATCCCGCCGCGTCTTACTGAGATCTTTGTTTATGAGAATTAAAAAGGGGTAAATATTGTTGTGGCTCTATGGCTCAAACTTTTAAAGAAAATATATGTGGAGGCAAATCATTTAATGGGCAGAGGCCTATAATCTTTCGACTTGATTTAACATCTCCCGATAAAACACTTCATTTTTCCGATTCCCAATTCGCTTGGTGTACTTTATCACAATCAATAAAGCTCAAGGGGAAACTCTGGAACGTGTAGATCTCTATTTGCCTCATCAAGGTTTCAGTTATGGCCAGTTATATGTTGCGAAGTCGATCTTTCGACGCCCTTAAAGTTGCAACGGTGTCGAAAAGTAATCGTTCAAAAAATGCATACTGTATAAGAGAATCCTTCAGTAAATATTTTCGCAATGAACGTCATGTTTTGACGGGTATCAACTAGTAAACAATTAAAATGACACACTGTTTCAATTTACGAATATGTCATCAATCATTCCACCATGTGAGTGTGTGAAGGAGAGCGCAATCTGTAGTTCAGAACGACAGTAGCGACACTCAAGCGCAGCAACAGACGACAGAGTGAGAGAGAGAGAGCGCGCGCGTTGCGGCTGAAGAGAGATAAAACGATGTCATCACCTGTCACTGTAACAGTTTTTCACGAGCGCCACTGTAATCCAAACAAGATGTTCAGTAAAGAACATATAGCCTACTTTCTCCTAAATGCATGGGTATTGTTATAACTCTTTGTCCTTTTAAAGGAGTATAATTGAATGTTGGTTGTAGTAGCTTGTTGAAATACAACGTGCTATAGGGATATTAAACATGAATATGAGGTGCCCTTTGCTAGTGCTACCTCTGTAAAAAAAATCATTCAATTCGGTTTCACCGTGTTTGAATTGATCTGGGGAATGGATTTGCACACATACATGGTCGCTATTTGCAAACTATTGGGCTGATGACCTTGTAGTCAGTCATAAGATGCTTTCCACAAAAAGGCATGTTGTTGCAAAATCCGGTAGAGATCAAATTATTAGGATGGTCGAAATTTGATTTAAGCTTTTAACATTTGGGTGGCCGTCATTCCGTTTCCGTCAAGATGGCGGCGATATAAAACATGACACTGAGGTGCCTTTTGCTAGTGCTACCTCTGTACCAAATTTCGTTCAATTCGGTTTCTCCGTGTTTGAATTGATAGGGGGAATCGATTTGCACACATACTTGGCCACCATCTGCAAACTATTGGGCTGATGATCTAGCAGTTTGGTCAGAATATGCTTCCCACATAAAGATTTGTTGTTGCAAAATTTGGTAGAGACCAGATTATTAGTTTGGTCGTAATTACATTTTAGCCTTTAACATTTGGGTGGCCGCGATTACGTTTCCGTCAAGATGGCGGTGATATAAAACATGACACTGAGGTGGCCTTTTATAGTGCTACCTCTGTACCAAATTTCGTTCCATTCGGTATCACCGTGTTCGAACTAATAGGGGTAATCGATTTTGACACAAAGATGACCGCCATCCGCAAACTATTAGGCTAATGACCTATTAGATTTGTCAGAGGATGCTCCCTTCATAAAGGTATGTTGTTGCAAAATTTGGTAGAGATCGGATGATTAGGTTAGTCGTAATTTGATTTAAACTTTGAACATTTGGGTGGCCGCCATTACGTTTCCGTCAAGATGGCGGCGATATAAAACATGACACTGGGGTACCCTTTGCTAGTGCTACCTCTGTACCAAATTTCATTCCATTCGGTTTCAACGTGTTCGAATTAATAGGGGTAATCGATTTTCACACAAAGATGGCCGCCATCCGCAAACTATTAGGCTGATGACCTATTAGTTTGGTCGAAGGATGCTGCCCCCATATAGGTATGTTGTTGCAAAATTTGGTAGAGATCGGATGATTAGGTTAGTCGTAATTTGATTTAAGCTTTGAACATTTGTGTGGCCGCCATTACGTTTCCGTCAAGATGGCTGCGATATAAAACATGACACTGGGGTGCCCTTTGCTAGTACTACCTCTGTACCAAATTTCGTTCCATTCGGTTTCACCGTGTTCGAATTAATAGGGGCAATCGATTTTCACACAAAGATGGCCGCCATCCGCAAACTATTAGGCTGATGACCTATTAGTTTGGTCGAAGGATGCTGCCCCCATATAGGTATGTTGTTGGAAAATTTGGTAGAGATCGGATGATTAGGTTAGTCGTAATTTGATTTAAGCTTTGAACATTTGTGTGGCCGCCATTACGTTTCCGTCAAGATGGCGGCGATATAAAACATGACACTGAGGTGTCCTTTGCTAGTGCTACCTTTGTACCAAATTTGATTCCATTCGGTTTCACCGTGTTCGAATTGATAGGGGGGGACAGACATTCAGAGTACCACACACTCACACACACACACACACACACACAGACAGACACACTTTTTTTCGCCCTGTAGTGATCTCATAAGTCTACTTTCATTTTTTGCAAAAATCGAAAGTAGGCTAAAAATGTATTTGACGTTGTCACGTCAAAACAACATAGTTATATATCTCCTGTCACTAATACAGTTACACTAGTACATTATGCAACGAGCCTATTATGGCAATAATTAAGACACGAGTATGTTTATAACACGAGCGTAAGCGAGTTTTATAATTTCCGTACGAGTGTCTTAATTACCATTATAGGCGAGTTGCATACAACTGTTTATGTTCGACGATAATTATAACTTGATTATATCTTTTAACATAAATATTCATAAATATCTGTGGGATTCAGTTAATTCAGTTGGCTTTGCTGACTGAACAGAGCGTATGCGTGGGTCAAGGCGCTCCGAAAGCAGAGACCATTCACTTTGCTTGCCAACACAGAAATATGTTGGTTGGGTTTTGAGCGCATGCGCGAAGGTATCCTTACCTAATTGGTCACACAACTGTTTCTTGAGCTCTGATTGGTGGGAGAAACTGTTTCTTAATGAAAAATAGTGTTATAATGAGCCTCATTATGATACAGTTTTCTGACACATAATGTATACATTTCGACATCGTCGAACATAAATACTATTGCAGTCATCACTAGGGCTCGGATTCCAGCATATTTGCATATTTTTTTCCTGAATAGTACACATTGAAAGAAGCCTTTCGGTGGTATTTTCACCTCTCTGGGACCAACAGAATTGAAATTTATCGAGCATATTAATGCATAAAACCGCGGTTTTCAGAATATAAGCATATAAATGCATATTCTCTTGGTTTACGTCTAAATAGTTAGTTTTTCTTTAAATTCTCCCCCTGCCCCACTGAATTCAGGCCCTGACCATCCTTAAGGTTCGAAAACAGAAATAATTATTGAAAAGCCTATCTGGTGCGAATAATAGAACCGCAGGTTTTTAACCTTTAGTGAGGTAGTTCTCGTCATTGAAACTTTTGACTGATTTAAGAAAATCATTCAAAACTGAAAACATAGAAAAAATTCTTGTTGTACAGACCAATGCAGATCTACTTCATTGACTCGCCTAATTCCGAACATTTTGTAAATGATCTTTTAAATTGTAACTTTTATAAGAAAACTACTCTTGAATGCGAGTATATTGCAGTGTATCACACTTACAATTAGAAAATAAGGCTCGTATATAAAGGTATGTTTTTTATTTCGTTCCACTTTCCTTTCTATAGTTTATAACGGTGTTTTTCGAGCATTTTCTGCATATTTAACCGCATATAACGGTTTGTTTCGAGCATATCTATCGAGCATATAATGGGTTTTTCGAGCATATCTATCGAGCATAAAACACATGGTTTTCGAGCATATTTGGTGATTTTATCGAGCATATCGATTCGAGCCCTACTCATCACAGAAAAACAGATTATCATAGAACTTCAGCACACACCCAACTACACGGGGATAAATGACCACGTGTCGCAAAGCCCATAAATGAATTAACAACTAAATCATCTTGAAATGTGGAACGAATGGCCTGGAGGTTAGATTTCCCTGTCAATGTATCATTCCTGAAAGTGTGTATTTAGGCTTTTGCTTCTTAGGTTACTTTCTCATTCCAGTAAGTGTTGGCTCCGCGTTTCACTGGTTACGAATTCTCATTCATGACCAATTTCACGGCAGGTGATCTCGAATGCAATCTGGTCCACAGATGATTTACTCAGAAAAAAAGTAACTTAATTTTGTTACAATATTCATCGGACAAGCTAGAAGTAACCCTGCCCGACTTCACACTTTTGTCAAGGAGAATTTAAGTGTCTCACTGCGCAATGGCTTTCATTTTTGACTGTTAGCTCTGAGGTCCGGTTTCGATATCCGGCAGTGCAACGAAATGTAATTCTGCTTTGAGGGGAGGACCGGGGTACACTCAATCTCTTGAGGTGAAACTGAGAACATGTGAATTCGATTCCCACCTCAGCCATCCTAGAAGTACTTTTCCATTGTTTCCCACTTCCATTCCCGACAAATGCCGTTATGGTAACGAACTTAAGGCCACGGCCGCCTCATTCTCAATCCTCACCTGAATTACAAATACACACACTAGAATTATCCTGGCTATCAGACAGATGATTTATTTATTTATTTATTTATTTATCTATTTATTTATTTATTTATTTAAGTTATTTATTTATTTATTTTTATTTATGTATTTATTTATACACAAGTACTGTACTGTCCACGGGGCTAAATGACGATGAGGTCCAAACCCCTCAAATGAAAGAACAATAACGATAGATTGATCTGATAATTCTACTTTGTCATTTTTTTAGATCTGAAAAGTATGTTAAGAATTAATAAATGTACATATATTTTTATACATTAGGCTATCTATATATATAATAACGTGATAGTTTGTCTGTGGGTGTGTGTGTATGTCTCCTATGCGTTCATATACCATTCGTCCGATTGCGATGAAACTTGGGTGAGATGTTGAGTACACTCCAAGGAAGGTTTCTGACTTAGTAAATCCATTTTACAATAGGTAGCGCACGCGTAGATTAAACAAATGAGCGACGATGCGCGAAGCATTTCAACAAAGTCCCGTATGTGTTCATATACCATTCGTCCGATTGCGATGAAACTTGGGTGAGATGTTGAGTACACTCCAAGGATGGTTTCTGACTTAGTAAATCCATTTTACAATAGGTAGCGCACGCGTAGATTCAACAAATGAGCGACGATGCGCGAAGCATTTCAACAAAGTCCCGTATGCATTCATATACCATTCGTCCGATAGCGATGAAACTTGGGTGAGATGTTGAGTACACTCCAAGGAAGGTTTCTGACTTAGTAAATCCATTTTACAATAGGTAGCGCACGCGTAGATTCAACAAATGAGCGACGATGCGCGAAGCATTTCAACAAAGTCCCGAATGCATTCATATACCATTCGTCCGATAGCTATGAAACTTGCGTAAAATGTTGTGTACACTGCAGGGAAATTTTCTGGCTTAGTACATCCACTTTACAATAGGCAGCGCACGATTAGATTCAACAAATGAGCTACGACGCGCGAAGCATTTCAACAAAGTCACGTTTGCGTTCATATACCATTCGTCCGATAGCGATGAAACTAGGCTGAGATTTTGTGTGCACTCCAGGGAAGGTTTCTAGCTTAGTAAATCCCTTTAAAAATAGGTAGAGCACGAGTAGAATCAACAAATGAGCAACGGCGCGCGAAGCGTTTCAACAATGTCCCATTTAATTTCATATACCATTCATCCGATAGCGATGAAACTTGGGTGAGATGCTGTGTACACTCCAGGGAAGGTTTCTGGCTTAGTACATACATTTTACAATAGGTAGCGCACCAGTAGATTCAACAAATGAGCGATGACACGCGAAGCGTTTCAACAAATTCCCGTATAAAGTCATATACCATTCGTCTGATAGTGATAAATGTTTGGTGAATTGTTGTGTACACTCCAGGAAAGGTTTCTGACTAAGTAAATCCATTTTACAATACGAAGCGCACGTTTATGTTCAACAAATGAGTGACTACGCGCGAAGCGTTTCGACAACGTCCCGTATACGTTCACATACCATTCATCCGATTGCAATGAAACTTGGGTGAGATGTTGTGTACACTCCAGGGAAGGTTTCTGGCTGAGTACATCCATATTACAATATGTAGCGCAAGAGTAGAATCAACAAATGAGCGACGACACGCGAAGCGTTTCAACCAAGTCCCGTATGCATACATGTACCATTCGTCCGTACCTATGAAACTTGGGTGAGATGTTGTGTACACGTCATGGAAAATGTCTGGCTTAGTAAATCCCCTATACAATATGCAGCGCACAAGTTGATTCAACAAATGAGGGACGACGCGCGAAGCGTTTCAACAAAGTCCCGTATAAGGTCATATACCATTCTGCCGTTAGCGGTGAAACTTGGGTGAAATATGGTTGACACTCCAAGGAAGGTTTCTGGCTTAGTAAATACATTTCACAGTAGGTAGCACACGAGTAGATTCGACAAATGAACGACGATAGCGATGAAACTTGGGTGAGATGTTGTGGACACTTACGTGACGGTTTCTAACTTAGTAAATACATTTTACAGTAGGTAGCGCACGAGTAGATTCAAGAAATGAGTGACGGAGTGCGAATCGTTTAAACAAAATCAGGTATGCGTTCATATACTATTCATCCGATTGCGATGAAACATTGATCAGTTATTGTGTACCCGCCAGGGAAGGGGACTTAGTAAATCCATTTCACAATAAGTAGCGCAAGAGTAGATGCAACAAATGGGTGACGACGCGCGAAGCGTTTCAACAAAATTCCCTATTGCGTTCATATAACATTCTTCGATTGCGATGAAACCTTGATGAGTTATTGTGTACACGCCAGGGAAGGGCTTCGACTTAGTAATACATTTCTCAATAGGTAGCGCACGAGTAGATTCAACAAATGAGTGACAGCGCACGAATCGTTTAAACAAAAACCCCTATACGTGCATATACCATTCATCCGATTGCGATGAATCATTGATGAGTCATTGTGTACACGCCAGGGAAGGGTTTCGACTTAGTAAATCCATTTCACAATAGGTAGCGTACGATTAGATTCAACAAATGAGTGACAGCGATGAAACTTTTTGAAAGTTGTTGTGCACGCTCCCTCGAATGGTTCTAAATTAGAAAATCCATTTTATGATAGCTTAGAGGCAGTTAACATGTTGTGTATCCAAAAGCACTTCAAGAAACAGAATTTCAACGCCAACACTTTCTTTGATTGGCATTGCAACGCATGCCGGGTACAGCTTGTACTGTATAAATAAAAATTACTCAATATAAATATAGCATTGGACTGCCAAAATATAACACTGCTGTGAAAAGAAAGTCCATTTAACTTGACATGGGCTATTTCTATTAACTTGTTGGCGTACAGAAGAGCAAAATTGATGACCTTTAAAACCGAAAATCCTTCGTCTCCTTTTTGTTGTCACTGTACACACATGCACTTGCTGTCGCTGTGACGTCACCAAGGTCGGAAATAAGTGTAGCGTCCTGCTAGAGCTAGATCATTGCCGTGCAGGCAGGCGCCTACTGTACCTTGCGTGCGTTACCCCGCCCATGTGACATTCGCACGACAGGGCAGGTACAGGAAGAATCTGTGCCCCGCGGACTGATGACAGTCATATCTGATGGGAAGGAATCTGCTACGCTGAACGTATACCCTTGGGAGGTTCTCATCACAAACTCTGTGAAAATATGCGCAAGCAAGGTCGCTCCCAGACACAAGGTCGAATATATTTGTGGGAAACAGGTGTTGGACGTGCTTTGTGCAACAGCACACCTGTCAGCCAGCAACACGCCCACGCGACGCGTTCGGGCTAATCTGTAGGGTGACACCATGGTTGTAGTTACACCATGGGGTGACACTACATGACGACACTCCTTCGTCACACCACGCCATAACCGTGATATTATTGCAGTGAGACACTTTTATAACTCCCCCAGGGGCTCACATCTAGTGGGACGTGGGTTGGCGACCACGGGGCCCCAGCTGAGTCCGGCACTGCTTCCACTTACTTGTGCTGGGCTCCTCTCCGTCTTCTTTCCTGTCGACCTCACTTGGTCAACTCTTGTTCTCTTCCGACCCCGACGATATTAGGGTATCCGAGGCCTAGGGAGTGTCTTCCTTTCCCGCCTTAATTGGCCCTTGTCCCATCTTTTCTGATACCCTCCTTCTGCCAGGGGTCAGCCTTTCTTTTCATTTTATCTCCTGCCTTCTGCTCAAGGCCCTCAAGGAGGCAGCGTGTATGTAGCCCCACTACTTCTGGTGCACCCTGGATATTGCTACACCCTCAGGGGCTCACGGCTGGTGAGTTCGGGAGTTGGCGACCCAAGGTATTCCTGAGCTGAGTCCGGTCTTCCCCCTTTTATCCAATACCTCTGGGACGGACCCTCTCCTCTTTCACATTCCTAACTGCCTTGCATGGCTCCCCTTCCTTCCAAGTTCCTCAATCTGCATTCTTCGAGGGTAGAGGGCATTTCTTTTCCTCCTGTCCTCTATTTGCCTGATTCTCCTTTTGTTTTCCATTTCTTCTTCTAGTATATAAGTTAGTAGTTAGTTTTAGTTATAGTTTACATTTCATTTTCATCTTCACGATCAGCCAAACCATTAGGGGCCGATAACCTAGATGTTAGGCCCCTTAAAACAACAATTATCATCATCAAATTTTATAACTTTCTATAATTAACCCCCGAGGACTGGCGCATGGGTATTTTTGACCCGAAGCTTAAATAATGCTCTATATTTTCGTTTTGGTCAGCCCTTATTTCCTGTCGCTTACTGTACCTTCCTTCTTAGCCTTGAACTTCATCCTGCAAAAGTAACATGTCCATAGCCTTTTGAACATTCAAATTATTTCTATATTATTATCGGCCGGGTCAGATTTACCCATGGCGCCAGTACTTGCGCGACAATTTTCGGCCTATGTTAGTCGGCACAATTTGTAAAATATAATGGAGAAAATCCACCTATTTTGGTGCAGCACAATCACATTGCTCACGTTCTTGTTGATCTATGTTTAGGGTCTAGGGACACCTTGGTCATCAGCTCCTTTTTTTCTTTCAAAAACATTGAGATGACTGTTTTGCCGCCACTATAAAGGCCAATAATTATACTGTTACGAAAGTTATTGACATTTTTCTTCATGTTCCACCTCACTTAAGGAGGAAGCAAGCTCTACTAAGGGAAGCTAAGAAAATCTTTGCATCACCCTCTTTGCCATTGCACCAAAAATTCTGCCATCCATCACACAACGACTGAAATCTAGAAGACCAATAAGTGTCACTGCGAGGCAACTCATTGCTGCTGGATTCGACCTAAATGAAAGCTGGAAGCATGAGTGGTCAACTAAAACATTGGGAACAAGTGCCCACCATCTTGATCCCACGAAGAAACCAAACGGCTTTGACTTACCGAGGAACTTCTGGTGCCGCATCAACAGGCTGAGGACTGGACATGGTTGCAGCAATTATTTCAGGTACAAGTGGGGCTGGACCAGCTCACCAATGTGTGAGTGTAACCTGGAGGAACAGACGATCGAACATCTGGTCCAACGCTGCCCTCTTTATTCGTTCCCTGGCATTCCTGACGATTTGTTCGCTCTCAGATACGACTTAACCGAATGGTTGAGAAGGGTGGACTTTAAAGTTTGATTATAGCTTGTTATGTATAATTGTATATTCATACCTGCCAACTCTCCCGATTTAGGCGGGAGACTCCCGATTTCAGACCATTTCTCCCGCCCTCCCGCTTAACGTATTAAATCTCCCGATTTTTCAAAAATCCCACGCATAATTTCGGATTGAATGTGCGAGATGACACTCCAGTCGTCTATCGAACGGATAGACTTTACGTGTTTTGAAGTTATATATCTCGATACCGCAGTATCGCTCTGTATCGATACCGGTAATCGACAACTGCGTACAAACTCCCGCGTCCCGCGTTGCGTCGTGCTGTTATAAAAAGTTCTTTGAAGTTGGCTTCGAATACGTCCTTGTTTGAAATCGTCGATGGTTAATTCAGGGCTTGGTCCTAGATGTTTGGCATAATCACATGTGGGTGAGAGTTATTGTACGCTACGGAATATTGTATCTGTTTCACACGTGAAATTATATGATTTGCGTATAACTTTGTTAGATGTTGTTGGCGTTAATATGCCTGTAGGCTATTGTGGTTTTTCGATCTGAGTGATTGCATCGGTTCCTCGGTAATATGGCGAAGAAATATGATGTGACATTTAAAAGTTTATATAAAGATGACTTTCCGCATATAACTGAGTCAAGAAGAGGCGCAACATTTGCATTTTGTAGTGTCTGTATGTGTGATTTCAGCATCTCGCATGGTGGAAAGGGGGACTTTTCAAAACATGTGCTCTCAAAGAAACATAAAAACAATGTACAGTGTGTTGGGAAAAACCAGAAACTTGATTATTTCAAGTGTAAGGAGGAAGACACTGACAGTATAACACGTGCAGAAGTATTGTTCACATCGTTTATTTTTGAACATAACCTCCCTGTCAATTGTTCCGATCACGCTGGTCCTTTATTTAGGAAGATGTTCCCAGACTCAAAAATTGCCGGGAGATATGGCTCAGCCAGAACTAAAACGTCGGCCATCCTTGCAGAAATGTGCATTCCCAATTCTGTAACTTCCAACTTAAAGATGTGACATCTCTTGAGGAAGAAGAGAGAATTGATGTGAAGTGGGCACTGGTAGGCCAAATGAAATGTAGTGGTGGGGTACTCAAGTATGACAAATTGTCTCAAGTTATGCTTTCTATTCTGACCATTCCGCATAGATATGCAGAGTGTGAGAGAATGTTCAGTCTTGTCAGAAAAACAAGAACTCCGTTCAGGTCGTCTCTCTCCGACAAGACTTTGGACAAACTTATAACTCTGAAGTCGATTCAGAAAGGGAAGTGTTTCGAGCAAGAATATAGCAAGACCTTTTTGAAGAGGGCAAAATCAGCCACAATCACCTGCAACAACGACCAATTATATGATCTTCGATTCGTCACTACTTTTGTATGCCTGAGTGTGGTCGAAAGAAAGGTATGCTTGTTTGATAGACTACTTACAATTTAAAATTACTTAAGTACATTTGTAAACTGGGATGTCATATCAAATTAGTCATGTACAGGTTAATAGTGTAACTTATATATTTGCTGTAATGTCTTAGCCTGTGTATGTATTATGTTGCGTTGCACCCCCCCCCCCCCATCGCCGCTTCGTCGATCTCCCGATTTTTCATTTTGAGAGGTTGGCAGGTATGTATATTGTATAAATTACCATACGATTAAATAAATAATGTTAAATTTGAAAAATACAAAATGAACCTAATTTTATATTGGGAATCGTTCATAGGAAGACACCAAGTGTAAAATTACTTCTTTATAATACGCACGACTACGACAAAAAGGAAGTGACACTATGGTTCAAAATGACTCGACGTCAGTCCTCGTGTTATATTTTTTAGCGTACTTTTCACATTTTGCAAAAATGAGGAAAAAGTAGACTTATGAGATCGGGCAAATGTGTATCTGTCTGTCTGTCTGTCTGTCTGTCTGTCTGTCTGTCTGTCTGTGTGCCCCCCCCCCCCTATCAACTCCTAAACGGCTGCAGCAATCGAAACAAATTTGCTAGGAGTCAAGATCTATGCCTGAATATCTCACGGCCATATTTGAAAATGATGTCAGTGCGACCAAATGCTGAAAAATCGCAATTGAAATTTGAGCTCCATGTTGGATATCTTGGAAGGTATGAATGGGAGCTATTTCAAAATTGGCACACGTATAGACAATAATATTGCCGTTTAATTTCCAGGAGGCCATACATGGCAGTGTTGCCAAAATGATTATAAGCCTGCTGATAGATCCAAATTTTAAATACATATAACTTTCACTCTATCAATTGGATTTCAACCAAATTTCGTATGCGTTATGTGTACATAAACAGATATGACTGTGCGTATTCTTAAGAGCCACCAGGGCTGCCAACTGTTAATAAATGCTCTCAATTTGTTTTTTATCCAAATACACATATATCAGAATGTATGCAAGCCGACAGCTTTAAACTATGCACACGTATAGTACCTGACATTCTATATTAATTTGGAGTAACTTATATACGTCAGTGCTACCAACATGATTCTAAGCCTGCTGAGAAGTCCAACTTTAAATACATGTAACTTCTATACTGTCATTTGATTTCAACCAAATTCCGTGTGTACTATGTGTACCATAACAGATATGACTATGCCGATTCTTAAGAGTAACCAGGGCTGCCAACTGTTAATAAATACTGTCTCTATTTTTGCTACCCTAATATCAATATATCGGAAAGTATGCAAGCCAATAGCTCTAAACTTTGCACACGTATAGTACCTGTCATTCTAGATTAATTTGGAGCAACTAATATAGGCCTACGCCAGTGCTGCCAACATGATTCTAAGCATGCTGATAGGTCCAATTTTAAAATGCATGTAACTTCTATACTAACCAATGGATTTCATTCAAAATTGACACAACAATAGATCATACTATTTCAGATCATTTCTGACCAATACATGTATGTCATTGTTGCCAACATGATTTTACGCGCGCTATTAAATCCAATGTTTGACTGCATGTAACGTCCATGCTATCCATTGGACTTCAACCGAATTTTGTATTCTGTACCTTAAGAGATGGAACTAAGAATATATTCAGTCACCAGGGCTGCCAACTCTAGTTCTCTATTAGGCTACATTATGCCAGGTATACAGTATTTCGAACTAATTAGAAATTTCGATATTACCAACTTAATTTCGTCATTATTCTAGATAGATCCATATAGATTAATCATTGTCATGAATCTTAAATTTTAAGAAAAGTAGGCTCTTTAGTTCGTCACGGAACTTCTTGTTTTACACCAATTCTCAAGGGTTAATCATAAAAAGTCCATTGACATTTCGTATATTGCTGCTCCAACTTCAATACCCTTTGTTCACTGTCTTATATCCACAAAGACATGGACAGTGTCACAACTCACTAAAGTTAAACATTATGCTTCAATCCAGTCTCCATTGCACAGAAACCGTGATATTAGCCTCTCAAGATTTGATTGCCGGCGGTCGAGATGGGAACTATTGTTTGTATAATCGTGCCACGTTGTCAGCCTGCTTGGTTGACAAGTACAGTCAGGTGGGTAGGATATGACTCGGCTCCAGTAGCCTCAGTCATAGAGACAGTCAAAATTCTTGAATGAAAGAGGCTAAAAATCTAGGTTAATGAGGGTAAACATTCATGAGTAAATTTGAAAAATTCTTGGGTGAAACTGAATTTTTACACTGCTTTAATAAGTTATTATGTCAGACTGTTAGGTAGTCAGCCCGAAGGCTGGATCCTCAAAAAGTACCGCCTTTAGGTTATGTGGGTAGATGAAAATCCACAGAAAATCCACAGCCTGCTTCCAGTCTCCGACCGGGTCAGGAATGGAATGAATGAAGCCCCCATCTAGCGGCGAGGATATGGACTGTGCCGGCTGCCGAGGCCTGACGCACCCCTCCGGGGCAATGATTAAATGAATGACAGATGAAATGAAATGATAGTGGAGAGTGTTGCTGGAATGAAATTTTGACAGGGAAAACCGGAGTACCCGGAGAAAAACCTGTCTGCCTCCGTTTTGTCCAGCACAGATCTCACATGGAGTGACCGGGATTTGAACCACGGACCCAGCGGTGAGAGGCCGGCGTGCTGCCGCCTAAGCCACGGAGGCTTCGTATGTGGGTAGATACCCACAAAAACCCAAAGCAGTGCTACATTGAGGCGTACTAGGCAAAACGGGGAGTGTAGTAGTTTGCCATTGCTTTCCTCACCGAGTCAGAATAGCAATATTTACCGTATGAGTATAACTTTTCACAGCATCCGCAGGCACTGACTGAGCCCTGAATGTCATTACTATGCACTACCCACACCTCTGTAGCTTCCTTATAATCACAGCCATGAGTGAGACTGAGACATCGGTGAAAAGCCACATTTTACTCTAGCCTGTGCCAACAGACAAATGCAAATGTACTGCATTCATCAAGAGATGGCAAACAGGACAGATTATGTCAGTAATAATTAGTTATTGTGAGTTGTACACTGACAACGGTTCTAAGAAACTTCATATTAACTTTCAAAGTTGTACGCAGACAACAATTCCAAGTTTGTCATTGAAGGGTTCGTTCTTCTATTTGTCAACACACACAAGAACTGTGAAAAAAGAACGATAGTCTTATTCTTCTCCTATATGATTTTTGCAGCGCGTCTCTCGTTCACGAAGTTTTCCCAATTTTCTTGGTTCTTTCCCGAATTCCATTTCTGCCAGGCAAGTTGTCTTTACTTTACCACTGAATCACAAGCATTATTCCACCACGCATGTTTCTTGGATTTCGTCAGTGAGACTGTCGCATGTGCTGTCGTGACCAAGGCCTGTTGTAGTTGATCCCAGTTCTCAGGATTCAAAGTTTCTAGTTTTTGAGTAAATTCGGGCACGATCGTAATTTTTTTCAGTATCAAATCGATTGATCCTTTTTATGACAGCCTTTCTGGTATTTCTCGGAATCAGTTTAACTTTGATTTTGGATAGATGGTGACCATGTCATGTCAACTATTTTTTCTGAATTTTAATGTTAGCCCAGTACTCCTTCATTCGCAATCGATGTTGCACCTTTCTCTCTGTCGTCCACGCCTTCCCGGTTTTTAGCTTCGGCTTAAGTTGAAAACTCCGATGTTTCTGAAGTTTATCCCTAAGTGGGCCACGCTCCTGGATATCTTCACGTGTAATCCCAGTCTCCAACAGATCTTTCTCTACTTCAATGAACCAGGCCCCCTTTGTCTTTTTCTCACGGAGAAAAGCAAAAATTCTGTTGGATAGCCGTGTTGATTTAATTCGGGTTATAGGCTATGTCCATAAAAAGAAATCCTCCTTTTCCTTCCTTAGAACCTATTATTATTATTATTATTATTATTAGTAGTAGTAGTAGTAGTAGTAGTAGTAGTAGTAGTAGCCGGCCCCGTGGTGTTGGGGTGGCATGCCTGCCTCTCACCCGGAGGCCCCGGGTTCGATCCCCGGCTCCGTCAGGGATTTTTAAACTGACGTGAGGGTTGGAACGGGGTGCACTCAGCCTCGCGAGGACAATTGAGTAGCTGTCTGACAGTAAGACAGCGCCCCGATCACGAATACCAAGATTAACGGCCGAGGGGACCCGACGCGCTGATCACGCGTCACCCCAATATCTGCAGGCCAAACGGCTGGGCAGCGGTCGCTTGGTCGGCCTTAGCCCGTCATGGGCTGTATAGTGCCAGGGGTTGACTTTTTTATTATTGTTATTATTATTATTATTATTATTATTATTATTATTATTATTATTATTTAATTACTGTGTTTCTTGTCTGACGTATCAAAGGTATCTCTCGAGATGCTCCTGTGAAGGATACCGCTGAAGGCTGTATGGACGCATCTCTCATGTTTGCCGAGTATTTTAAATAAATTGGACAAGATGGTCGTGACTGGAGTGACACGACACCCTGGAGCCAGTATGTGAATAACCTGCTATTATCAGACAGTAGGCTTCAGGCTTGCCATTTTCAAACAAACAATTTCACCATCATTTTCAGTGACATTTCGAGATCCTTGACGGCTTTATCCAGGCCCAACAATACAGTGCATGGAAAATAACATAAGCAATGTAATAAGTGTTTTTGAAAGCAAATTACTTCATTAGTCGTTTATAGTTAAATGTTTGGTGGGATGTTTTGATGGTATGTTCCAAGTATTGGATTGCGGTCGAGATAATCCTTGGAATCAAAACCCTTAGTGGGTCACTATTGTAGGATAAAGCAAGGTACCTTTTGAAAGTTATTGTGTCAGCATTAGCTGGCTTCACACACGTACTTCCGCTTAATCTCTCAGCCTGCTGAGCCAATGGCTATTATGGCACCTCCCTCTCGATGATGATGAAGCTAATAATAATGTTATTTGTTATACATCCCAGCTGAGTCCGCCATTGCTTCCACTTGTGCCGGTGTCCCTTGGTAAACTCTTGTTCTCTTCCAACTCCGACGGTATTAGGGTATCCGAGGCCTAAGGTAATTTTCACTTTCCCGCCCTAATTGGCCCTTTTCTCGTCTTTCCTGATCCCTCATTCTTCGAGGGGTCAGACCTTTTTTTATTTATTTTCATGATAGGCTATCTCCTGCCTTTTGCTCAAGGCCCTGAAGGAGGCAGGCTGTGTGTAGCCCCATCTCTTATGGTGCACCCTCAAGGGCTCACGACTGGTGAGTTTGGGAGTTGGCGACCCCGAGGGATTCCTGAGCTGGGTGCGTTTTTCCTTTTTCCACTGACTTTCGGGTGGACTTTTTTCCTCTTTCCCCCCAGCCTTTCATGGCTCTCCTTCCTTTTCTTTTCCTCCTGTTCTTTATTTACCTAATTCTTTATTTTTCATTTCTTCTTCTAGTAGGCCTATGAAAGTTAGTGAAGTCTGTAGTAGTTGTAGTTTCAATTTCGTCATCATTCCACTATCACCCAAACCATTTGGGGTCGATAGCCTAGATGTTAGGCCCCTTAAAACAATATAATTACCATTCTAGGGATAGTAACTAACGTAGGGCCACGGCCGCCTCCTTCCCAACTGTAGCCTCAATTACAAATACATACACTATTGCGGAAAATTCCAAACAAATTGCATTGTCCGGGGTAGGCAGTGTGGCTAAGTGTGCCTGACAGGTTCCTATCCCTGCTGCAACTCTTACTCAAGAGCTCAATTGAATGCTAGGCAGATGAATCTATCCGCCGAGATCGGGGCGCCTCGTTGTCTGGCTGAGGATCAGCGATGTCTGCCTTTCCAAAAAAATTGCGCTGTGACTTCTCGAGCGCACAAAGGAACTTCTCCAGAAGTCACAAGAGGAAGCAAAAACAATCAAACAGAAAAACACCAAACGCACTGAGTGATAAGAACGACTTATTAAGAAAATAAGAGCGCAGATACACTCTACTGAGTGTCTGCGCAACGGGCCGATATATTCCACGGAGTAGTAAGCAGGTTGCCATGGCAACGAAAGGAATGCTGTGTGAAGCGTAGCCCCTTCCTCACCGCGGACTTGCAAACAATCGATCTCCCAACAGTAAGGCTTGTAGACCATGGAGGAAGGAAGACGAGTATGCCAGAGCTCGTTCCAGTGAAGTCAAGCGCCAAGCTCTAAGTGGTGTAACCTGTATGGCCTCAATGCATGGGAACCGACCGCTGGATCTCTCGCCTTAAGACTATTTAATTAAAATGCCTGTGCAAATCACTCATTATCAAACATCAATCGATCAGCCACCTCGTTGCGTAGTGGCTAGCATTCTTGGCTGTCACTGTGGAGGCCCGGGTTGGATTCTCGGCTCTGCCAAGAAATTGTAATTCTGGTCTGAGGGCTGGAATGGGGTGTTCTACACTTAGCCTTATGAGGCAAATGTTGGGAAGACAAGTTGTTTCTAGTATGCCTGTACATATTCTACACTTAGCCGTGTGAGGCAAAGTTGGGAAGACAAGTGGTTTCTAGTATGCCTGTACATATTCTACACTTAGCCTTGTGAGGCAAGTGTTGGGAAGACAAGTGGTTTCTAGTATGCCTGTACATATCTTTCAAATATTCGATTAATTCGGCTACTTCAAATATTCGCAAATTCAAAATTCGAATATTTTTTCCAATGTTCGAATAATTTGATAATGCGAATGTCCGAATACTTCGGTTGTTCGAACCATTCGAATAGTCGATTATTAAAATAAGTCGAACAGTTCAAATATTTGAAATTTTCGAATATTCGAAATAACCAAAAATGCAGGCAGCAGTTAGTGTAAAGAAATATGTCCAGTGGACGAGTTGTTCGAAGCAGGGCCGAATCCAGAGTGTCGGATCTCCGGTTAACCCCTTCCCCATTCAGCCTGATAGATCCTTACAAATATTCATCATTCAAAACAAGCGGCACTTGTTATCTCTCTCTCTCTCTCTTTTTCTCCCTCTCTTTCTTTCTTTCTTTCTCTCTTTCTCTTTCTTTCTCTCTCCCTCTATCTTTCTTTCTTTCTCTCTCCCTCTTTCTTTCTTTCTTTCTTTCTCTCGTTCATTCTTTCTTTCTTTCTTTCTTTCTTTCTTTCTCTTTCTTTCATTCATTCTCTTTCTTTGTATATTTCTCTCTTTCTCTTTATTTCTTTCTCTTTCTCTCTTTCTTTCTTTCTTTCTTTCTTTCTCTTTTTCTTTTATTTATTTATTTATTTCTCTCTTTCTCTCTCGCTCTTTCTTTCTCCTTTATTTTCTCTCTTTCTTTCTGTCTCTCTTTCTCTCTTTCTTTTATTTGCTTATTTCTTTCTTTCTCTTTCTTTCTCTCTCGCTTTCTTTCTCCTTTATTCTCTTTCTTTCTCTTTCTTCATTTCTCTCTCTCTCTCTCTCTTTCTCTCTCTCTCTCTCTCTTTCTTTATGTCTCTCTCTTCCTTTCTTTTCTTCTTCATTTCTTTCTTTATTTCATTCTTTGTCTCTCTTTCTTTCTCTTTCTTTCTCTCTCTCGTTCATTCTTTCTTTCTCTCCCTTTCTTTCAGTCTGTCTCTCTTTCTCTTTCTTTATTTCTCTCTTTCTTACTCTTTCTTCCTTTCTCCCTTTCTTTCTTTCTTACTCTTTCTTCCTTTCTCTCTTTCTTTCTGTCTTTCTTTCTTTGTTTATTATAATTATTCCAGTATTCGATTGATTGAATAGTCGGGTTATTTCTCAATGCGAATATTTCGAATGTTCGAATAGATGGAAATTGGAATAGTTATCTATTCGTATGTTCGAATCCATTATTCGTTCGAAAATATACTGCCCTAGATTCCAGCCATCAACATAATAACAACCATTTTCTTGCACCTCAAAAGGGGCGTGCTGTTTGGCTTCAGACTACTATGTAGACACTGATATTGTTAGCTGACTGCTCCATGTGGAGAGTGGTGGTATGTTCCTCCCCCGAGGCGACTGCTAGTGGGTCGGACCCCGCGCGCCCTCAGGGAGCACTGTGGAGCAACATTCCTAACGGCCTACCGAGTACCGACAGCCACGCTCACATACGGTGCGCGCTGCCAATCTACAGCTTGAGTCAAAATCATATTACCACTCTTGTCCCCCATCACTACTAACATGAAGTATATCTAGATCTACCCCTTGTTATTTCTGTTTTCAATAGGGTTGGGCATGAGGTGAGATTAAAGTCTATGTGGCGGGTAGTTATCAAGACCGGATACCTTTCCTGGCGCTAACCCCATGAGAAATGAAATTAATGGAAAATGGGCAATAAGGAAGGAAGCGGCCGTGGCCTGCGTTTGCCTGGAGTTGAAAATGGGATACCACGGAAATGTATTTCAAGGCTGGCCGACGATAGGGTTCGAACCCACGTCTACCAAGTACGCAGATAACTTCGCTCCATGGCTTAGCGATGCATTTTGTCTCAAGTTAGTGTTTTCCTTGCTGTTAGCTTGAACCAGGGTTGCATTGTCACCGGCCATGTTTCAGTCACCATGTTTGTGTTAGTATTTAGGAACTTGGGGCATAATGGTTATCAGCCACATGTACTTGGGTGCGCTTTTAATTAGTGTGATAACATGTGTTAATGCGCTGACTCTTAGGAATGTGTTTAAATGTATTAGATACAGGGATGGGGCAGGTGCCTCAGAATTTAAATACTGTACTTTGCGTGGAGAAAGTGTAGAAGAATGTGGGTGGGAAAAGCAGTGGCGTAACTACGGAGGGTGATCAGGGGGATCAAATCCCCCCCAGAGCCAAATAAAAAAAGTATGAAATTTGTTGAAATTTTGAATTTTGAATGAAACCAACCATCGAATTTTTACACTTAGGCCTACTGAATGAGGCAAATGGTCAGCTGTTCAGTTAGCAAGAGGAGTGACAATCAGATGGGTGTGGCACATTCTTCCTTCACCTCTTTCCAAAAATACACCATTTGTAAGTTCCAATTCAGTGAGTATTCGACTGAGGGTGTGATTTTGGAAAGTGAATAATATTGTGTTAAATTGTATTGCTATAGGGAAAGACATGAAAAAGACCATGTCTGCCAAACATCCTTACTGACAAAGTTAAATGAAATAGAAATATAATACCGTAAGTCAATGAATAGTAATTCTTGAGTACAGTGAACCGGTTTCGGTTACACAAGAACCTCGTTTATCCGGATTAAGTGGGACCGGAACTGATCCGGAATTTCGAAAATACGGATCATCCGGAAAACAAATACATGTTATAATCTATTAACATAAGTTGTAATACCTTTTATCAATTGTACAAACAATATAAGAACACGTTTCTTAAATTTACGACTCTGTTTTATGCACTAATATAATATGAGAGTTTTTCCTGAGCGTTTGGGCGCAGCACTATCACGAAGACGTTTTACTAACATCAGTTCTCAATTCCAGGCGAATACCGGGACGGTACCTTTGATAGACCGTGACCGAATCACTTCCAATTCCTGTCCTTCACTATCCTTGGCGGAAAAGACATCCAAAAAGAGTCGACCCCGTAAAAGAAATACTGTACAGTAAAAATAATTTTTACCCTATTTTCATTTTATGAAAAAAAAAATTAGGCTTATGAGATCACCTTTTGTCCGTGTGTCTGTCTGTGTGTGTGTGTGTGTGTGTGTGTGTGTGTGTGTGTGTGTGTGTGTGTCTCTAATAAATTCCAAACGGCTGGAGCGATTTCAATGACACTCGGTAAGATCATAGCACCATTCTGACCGACCCCGACCGTGCCCTTCAAATTTTATTGTGTCTCACCAATCCAACATGGCGGCTGTGAGAAATATTTCACCAGCATTCAGTATCTCCGAAACTATTACCGATATCACCCTGAAATTTTGTACGGTGATAAAGGGCGCTGTTACAAGTTTATCTACGTAACTTTCAAAAACCTGTGAAGTACAAAACGAACATGGCGGCCAAGCGAAGTTGAAACATTTTAATAGAATTTTCTCGTGATTTAACCATCCGAGCGCAGTGAAATGTGGTACAATAAATGATTATACTCGTACATAATATTGTAATGCACTGGCATCTAATTTAGCTCAATTGTTTACATAACCTCAAGATAGCGGCGGTGCCAAATTTTAAAATTAAGTATGTATTTCTTGTGTCGTAATCGCGATCGAAGTGAAAGTTTGAATAATGAAACTACGCAATAATTTTCCTTTAATGGTACATAACTCTATGGCCTATACATATAACAATCCAAAATGGCGAGCATCCGAAATATTTTGACAGTTCTCAATATCTACGAATCTTTTACAGCAATTAAACTGAGATTTTGTATGTTCATAGAGGCTATGGACATAAGTTCACCTATATGACATTCAGTAACCAGGTGAGCACAAATCCAACATGGCGGCGACCCGAAGTATAAATATTTAAATGGACGTTTCTCGTGATTTAACCATCAGAGTGCAGTGAAACGTTGCACGTTAAATGCTCATGCAAATGTTAATCCACTGGCATCTAATTTATTTCAATTGTTTTGATAACCACAAGATGGCAGCTGTGCGAAATTGAAAAATCTTGTTTTACTTCTTGTGTCCTAATCATGCGATTGAAGTCTGAATACCACACGTACACAATTATCTTCATGTAATAGTACATAAATAAAAATCCAACCTGGCTACCATCTGAAATATTTAGACGGTTCTCAATATCTACGAATCTATCACAATAATCAGACTGAAATTTTGGATGTTGATAGAGGCAATTAACATGAGTAGGATAGCCTATATGAAAATAGGCTGTATAGTTCTTCTACTTGTTATTATTTTCGATCCGGGTAAACCGGAGATACGGTTAATGAGGGCCGGTGAAACGAGGTTCTTGTGTGCATTATAACCTTCTTCGGCAAACAGTAGTTGATACAAAATGAAGTTGCAAGTTTGACACAAAATTTTATAAGAGAAAAAATGCTGATTTCAAAACTATTTCCAACATACTAACTAGCCTATCTAAAATGATTAAAACTCCTCTACATGACTAAAAATCAGATCTGTTACATTTTTTTTTTTTTTTTTTTTTTTTTTAGAATGATGATAGATAAATCATTGACATTTCCACTTCGAGCTGTCTTTTCAAGACATTTATCTTTCTTCGTTAATCTAAAAAAAAAAACTTACGATAACTTAAGGCCACGGCCACCTCCTTCCCAATCTTATCCCCAATTTACAAATACACATACTTGTACAGTACATCCATCACAATAACACAGGTTATCAACCAAATACATGGGGCTATAAAATGACTATGATTTCAAATAAACAACTATTATACGAGTACACTCACAGGAACGCACCCATGTAAACGGAGCTGATGACCAAGATGTCCCAAGTCCGTAACTTAAAATAGCAGTATATGATGGTGATTGTTATCATTATCCACATTAAGGTCAATTGAGGAAGCAGGCCAGTAGTTGGCTGACGCCATCCAAGTGCCGTTGTGTTAGGAGTCACGAGTCAATTGGTAAGTCCATTGTGTGTCCCGTTACCTGGGCCAGAGCACTCTTCTTCAGCGCATTATTAATTATGACAGAGGAAATGGGTCACTACATTCCATACAAAGCTCCGGACACTTGTTGTTATAATGAGAAGAGCACATTGTGGTCACTGTCTTCTCTTTCATACAATATTGAGTTAATCAAACTCCTCTCGTTCCGCAGTTGGTGACAGTGTCTCTTCCTGGGTCGGCCGGCACTGTGGGGTAGCTGGTAAATTGAGGTTGTCACCTGATTTTCCCGAGGTTGCAGGATCAAATTCCCGCAGAGTCGGTTGGCAATTGAGTTTACTTAATTATGAGAGATCCTTGTTACCAGATTTAGTGACACGTTAAGAAAACCTTCTAGGACAAAATTGCACAATCTCAGCGTCTCTAAAGCCGCAGCAGTTAACAGAGACGTTAAATCCATCACATTATTATTATTATTATTCCTGGATCGTGCTTAAAGTTGTAATAGCCGGCCGAATTTAAATCAGTAGACATTGAAGGGAGTCCAGTGCTCTTGAGAATCTTCGAAACCACCTCTTCCCGGTTCTGCCAAGAAATGTAATTCTGGTCTGAGGGTTGGAACGGGGTACACTCAACCTCGTGAGGTAAACCTGTGGTAGGTTGGAAGGCAACGGCCGTTTTCATTCCAAGTCTCGCTTCAGTTATAAATACACACACTACTACAAGCACCACAAATACAAAGGTTATCAGACTATTTTTTTTATTTCTTTTAGTTAGTTAGTTAGTTAGTTACCGTAGTTAGTTATATAGTTAATTAGTTAGTTATAGGCCTACATGGATTTGAAATGACCACGATGTTCGAGGCCGCAAATGAAACAACAAAATAAACCAGTAAATTATTGAGCGGACCCGAGCTCCATGTGCCTCTAGCTAAAGTCCCAGATGCGGATCCGCAAAAATTTGCGCGTATATGGTTTGCATGGCTGTGCGGATAGCGGAAAGCTGCGGATAATGTTTTGAGAAAAATTGCGGATAGTTTTTAGAATACAATCCGAACTTGTTTAATGGTCTATCATTATTAGGACCCGGATATTCATGACACATCATATTTTTCCGTTATGTTTCTTTTTTTTTTCATGACAAATGTAAAATGATGGTTTAAGCTAATCTCATTCAAATTATGTCATTATGTCATTTCCGAACAGGAAAGGGTTGCAACTCGGGCGGTATAACATTCATTTTAAACATTTCACATGACATACATAGTGTTACGTGCCACCCCCTAGTGGCACTTTTGTTAACTGGATAACGGAGGGTAGAAAACACAACACCAATTACTGCTTTAAAGAGAAGTTAGCTTTATTGCTTGCAGGAAGAGGTACACTACTCATCAGCAAATACAAGCAATTGGAACCTTACTCCAGTTTCCTCAAGTCTCTTCCTTGAGCGCTCTTGGCCCTTTCACTTCTCAACAAACCACGGAAGTTAAACCGTCTTAATGAGTATGGTGGCCTTGACAGAAACTACCGGCTCCTCTCCCTTATGTACACCAACTACAGTTACTTACGATCGCTTGCTGCACGCTGTTCACAAGCTGGGAAACAATGTCACTGGGTTTCGTAACTCGCACGGCACTTCGTCACTACACTTCTGTCGCTCAGGAAAACACGCACTAGCTCAGAAACACACACCCACAAAAAAAGAAAACTCGGTCCCCTCACTTTGAGGCCGCTTATATAGCAGGCTGGTGACTCAATGAATTCTAGAATCGTCCAGGACACACGGCTTCTAGAGATTTCCTTCACTGGCTGGCTCACGAATATTCTGGACCATCCCTTTCACTTCGCAGCCCGTTGCGTAACGCGCGCGTAATACACTGAGGCAGAGCACACACAGCCTGGGGGCAGCTGTGACTCAACGCGGCGAGGTGACAAAACAAACTCACAGCCGTAACAATAGCCTAAGGGAAGGACTTTTTCTTCAAATGTCCGAATATGTTGCTTTAGTAATTTATGCTTTATCTAATTAAAAATATTGTCATGCCAGTAAATTCGGATAAAACAAGATGTTCGGGAAAGAACATATAGCCTACTTTCTCCGAAATGTATGGGTATAGTTATAACTCTCTGTCCTTATCATCTCCTAATTTCTTCCTATTTGAAGTGCAAATTGGCACACAGGATTTGAACAGTGGCGTTCAAACCATAGTTTATAATTTACCCCAGCATTTTGCAATTTCATCAGCAAACACTCCAAACAACGACTACTTACAATAATTGAAACTTCGTTGCTCTAATAAGGCCCATCTACAATGCGCAGTCGGCAGTCCGTAGTTGGTAGTCCTCGGTCGGCAGTCGCGATCGACTCCGTGTATACTATAGGCACCATACACAACATGAAGTTGCAGTTGGTAGCTGGCAGTTGGCAGTCGAGAATTTTATCCTTGACTGCCAACTACCCGACTGCAGCAATGTAATAGCCAATCAGAGCAGATCAGAAACTGACGTCACGTTGTTGTTCTGTGTCGTGTACGAATGATATAGAACTAAGTGAAGTAACTTCGCAACCCGTAAATTTATAGGCTAATCTTAAATACACGGTAAAACAAAATAATCCATCTCCAAATCATCCATATTGCAAGTTTTGAGATTATCAACAACGCCTCTGTGCACAAGGAATAAACGAATGTTACTGTCTTATTACTCCTAGCAGTCGTTAAGACTGGGTTCACTAACTGGCCGGTATAGAGCGCTGCTCGAATCTATAGTTTCTGCATAGTACAACTGAAGGATGGAAGATGTCACTCCAGTGGAGAATGTCGTTTTTTTAAATATATAATTTCCATTGCAAAAAGCACCATATAAAGCTTTATTTTATAACGTCTCAGTACTCAAGAAACAATAAATATAAAAACTAGTCGTGATATCTAGTTGTGAAATATCGAACAATATAATCCTAACAGAGCGAGTGCATTCTAGCGGCCAGAAGAAGAAACTTTTCAATAAAATCTGTTACATTTTTGTCAGCTAGATGTCTCGATTAAATCTGCTGGCGAATTATGTTTTAATTAAGTATATGTTTTGCACCGTAATATGCACAATATAACGCTTAATTTTAAAACGTCTGAGTCATTACAAAGCAACAAATATGTAAAATGTCAAGCAAAAAACATATCTCTGATGGGGTTTGAACCATAGGCATATGAATGACAGACTAGCGCTTTACCACTGAGCCATTTGTGCCAACGAACATTGATCCATATAAAATGACTTACATAGAACTTGTTAGCAAATAATGATTTATACTAAACGATTTCATCACTGAAGTATATTATTTATATATAAAGCATTTCATACAAAGTTTATTTATTTTGTTTTAGTACGCTATATTGCATGCAATACTCAAATTAGTGAAATATAAGTCAGGCACAAGATATCCGCTGCCATCTTGTCTTATTAATGAATCAGCTGAGCTTTTTAAAATCACGTCTGCACTATAGTATTACAAAATAAACTTTTAATTTCGTACGTGCCTCTTCCTTTAGAACAGTTAAAACGATTCTCGGCTCGATAATCGGAACTGGTGGGTCCCATGATATGGATTATAAAGTTTGCATAATTCGCACGGCCGCCATCCTGAAATGGTATGGCGGACGACCTTGTAGTTTGGTCACAAGACGCATCCTATACGAAGGTATGTTGTTACCAAATTTGGTAGAGATTGGATGATTTGGTTAGTCGTTATTTGATTTTACGTTTTGAACGTTTGAGTGGCCGCCATTCAGTTTTAGTAAAGATGGCGGCGATATAAAACATGACACTGAGGTGTCCTTTGCTAGTGCTACCTTTGTACCAAATTTCGTTCAATTCGCATTCACCGTGTTCGAATTGATAGGGGGGGACAGACATTCAGAGTACACACACTCACACACACACAGACTCACACACACACATACACACACACAGACTCACACACACACATACACACACACAGACAGACACACTTTTTTCGCCCTGTGTTGATCTCATAAGTCTACTTTCATTTTTTGCAAAAATCGAAAGTAGGCTAAAAAACATACGAATGCGGAAAAAGTCGTGTGAATGCGGGGCGGATGCGGATAACGTTTTGTTTATCCGCGCTGGGCTCTAGCTATAACTTGACCGCAGCTGCATACGACTGCTCTTGCGTTGAGTTAACGGATAAAGGAATGCGTATTAAGGTCCCTCATGGCTAAACAAGAAAGGGGCGGAAGGCGGAGCATAGTTGCCAACGAATAAACATTTTTGATGAGCAAATATTAAAAGGAAACAGGATTTTGCGACATTGCCCATACATCTAGACAAAAGACTGATGAGGAGAGGAGGGACCTACAGAACACCATGTCGTGTAAAATAGCGTTATAAATGACTCCCGTCGTGGGCTCTTCTACCGTATAGCTTAGCGCGAGTCGGAGTCGAGAAGAAATAGAATTTGCAGAGGTGTAATTGGTTGAAATTAATTACCATGGATATATGTAAATGAGTCTCGTGTTATTTTGGGATCGCCGACATTGTGATGTTATCGAGGAAAGCTGGGTCGTGATTAATGAGGTGATGAGACGCGCTGATCTCACTGAGGAGCCAGGCCATTGACGTAACCACTCTGTGGGTCGTCTCCCTCTGGTCAGGTCAAAGTGCTTGGCTTTCTGGTGAAGGTACATCGCTTCAATTCCCCCCTTTCCCAAATGCTGCTTTCTGCCATTGCTTGCCACGGTGGGTGAGTGGTTATCGTGTCGGACTGCCAACCCCAAGCTTGCAGGTTCGCTCCTGGCCGTGGTAAGTGTTTTTTTTTTTAGTCGACAAAAGTCACGATACGCATGTCATACGATGTTGGCATGTTAAAGAACCCACTTGAATTCAGTAGGCCGTGTTCATAATGGCAACATTAATCTAAGGATATTTCGCCAAAACAAAGTTTCTCATATCTCTACTAGAAAGCGCTATATTGTCAAGGAGCTTAAATATCTAACCGCCTTGACTTTCATAGCGCTTCAAGGAGCGATAAAATTCGACATTCAAGTTTCCCTCTGGGCGTCAATTAACAAAGCTTGCACCCGGCACACTAGGCCATACGATATTATTATTATTATTAGACTTTTATTATTATTATTATTATTATTATTAGACTATTATTATTATTATTATTATTATTACTATTTAGACTAGCTGTTCTCAACCTAGTGCTCTTTAGCCCTCTATAGGTTAGTGGTCTGAATGTTAACCCCCTACTACAAGGAAAATTTATATTGTCAAAGATGCAAATAGTTCAATCTTTCACCAATATTTCAACGAATGTTTTGTGGAAGTGTTAATATTTCTGTAAATCAAATATAATTTGTTTATCTCCTTGACTTACGGTGCTTGATATTATTAAAAATAAAAGCCATTTAAAATAAAGAAATGAACTATAGTAATAAAATACTGAATTTTAATTCGAATTTTTATTATCTTATTTCATTTTTTCTTTTTAATTTTAATTGTTTACTATTTTTTATTGTTTAGTAATGTTTAATATGCTTCTAAAAATTAGAAATAAATAAACTTATACAAATAAAATGTCTAATAATTTTTCCATTTAAATATTAAGATTATAAAATTAATAAAATTATGAGCATTAAAATTAATAATAATTATGATTATACTAAAATAATTAAAATTAAATGTAAATAAAATATATTTAATACTATTCTGTTAAATGAAATGTGATGCTCTCGCCATACGAGCCAAAAAGTGTTCGCAAGCACAAGCTTCCCTGAGAACCATTCTTCAATTGGAATTCTTGATAATAATGTTATTGGTTTTACGTATCTTCATGTGGATTTTAGATACGCCAGGTTGTCGGAATTTTGACCTCGAAGGGGATCTTGAACGTGCCAGTAAATCTACTGACACGGCTCCCTCGTATTTGCGCACCACCTTTGGCAGGGCAGGCGAGAACGTTACCGCTACACCATGCAGCCAGTCCAATTCAAAATTCTATTACACGAACCGGAATTATACCGTGGTATTTTCATTACAAGTTTTGACAGTCAGAAATTACGTCATTGTGTGAAATAGCAGGGGTTCACACCTAGTTGGACGTGGGTTGGCGACCACGGGACCCCAGCTGAGTCCGACATTGCTTACACTTGCTTGTGCCAGGCTCCTCTCCGTATTCATTCCTGTCGACCTCTCTTGGTCAACTCTTGTTTTCTTCTGACCCCGACGGTATTAGGGTATCCGAAACCTAGGGAATCTCTTCCTTTCCCGCCTTCATTGGCCCTTCTCTCATATTTCCTGATCCCTCATTCTTCTAGGGATCAGCCTTATTTTTCTTTTCATTATAGTTCCTTTTCTCTGTAAGATTCCCGCCCTATTTTTCTGAATTGGCTCCCCGTGTCTCTAAATTACATTTTGTGGGTATTTTGAATCACAACCACATTTTTAAAGTATTTTCAATCTACATTGCATTTTATATGTATTTTTGATCTAAACTCCATTTTGTAAGTATTTTAAATCTCAGAACAGTATTTTGAATCGCGGGCTTCCACATATTGTGAGTATTTTGAATCTACCATACATTTTGTAAGCAATTTCAATTTTAATTGCATTTTGTATTTTGAATTCCAATTGCACTTTGTGAGTATTTTGAATCTGAACCGGCTTTTTTCAATCTAACTTGCATTGTGTATTTTCAATTTCAATTGCATTTTGTACAAGTGTCTTGAACCTCAAATGCATTTTGTACGTATTTTGAATTTCAATTGCATTTTGTGAGTATTTTGAATTTCAATTGCATTTTGTAAGTATTTTGAACCTAAACTACATTTTGTGCGTATTTTTCAATCTAAATTCCTTTTGTGAGTATTTTCCTTCTAAATTACCTTTTGTAAGTATTGCCACTCTACATTTTGTGAGTCCTTTCAATCGGAGTTACATTTTGTAAGTATTTTTCGTCCAGCTTAATTTTCGTTATGGTTTCCATTTCATTGTCATTTTCGCTATCACCAAGACCATGTGGGGCCGATAACCTAGATGTTAGGCCCCTTAAAACAACAATTATTATCATCACCATCATCATCATCATCATCAGTACTGTCATTTTTAATGTGATCTTCCCAGGTTTTCCTGCACTCTCTCCAGGCATGTACTGGAATGTTTTACCTTATTTCAAGTCTTTAAGAATGGCGAGGTGCATGAAACACAAATCCCCCTTCCGACCTATCTTAACTTGACTGTGTTTTTTGCGGAACGAAAAGTTCACAGGCGAAATGAAGAAAAGCCGAGTTGCACTTCCCGGAAAACTCCAAAAACACAACCACTCTTCTCTGAAGTTTTATCTCAACACGACTCGACAGTTGGCTGCTGGCTATATCTGGGGTAATAGGCTCGCCCGCTAGCTTGGCTGTGACTGGGGTGATAGGCTCTCCCCTAGCGAGCACGTAAACTGTCACCTCAGTATTGAATGGAGATTGTTGGAAGAAATGAAAACGTAAACACTTATAGTGGGCGATGGATTGAAGATAGAGATATGCTCTCCCAGACTTTTTTTGTAGAACTTTTCATGCTGAACAATTCTTACACTCATAGTATGTAGATATTTTAACGGTTTGCCCAGCGTAAGCTTAAAAAGCGCACGGACGCCAGATTTCTATTCGACTTTTTCACTGAAATCGTTCCTTTGATCATAAATAAAGTATTTTGTACAGAAACCTTCCTCGAGATATCCTTTACAGAATAGTGAAAACCGCATCAAAATCCATCCAGTGGTTCTCGAGATTACCCGTGATATCCTAGAATCGGGGACTTTGTTTTATATTAAGTAGAGATAAATAATTAAATTAATAATTAATATTATATTAATTCAATAAATAATTATGTGGAGTACTTTCTGTAGTACATTCATTTTAAAAGAATTACAGTATAATAGTCATAATGATATTCTGCAGTTCAACATAGGTTTTTTTTTTTATCTCCAAGGGTCCACGAAAATATTTAAATTTTCAAGGGGGGTGCGTAGACTGAAAAGTTTGGGAAACTCGGACATAGTGTGTATCTGAGGGTCTGGGAGTGTTCCCCGTTAAATACGACTACTGTTCCATATCCAACAGAGACCGGCTGGTTGAAACCGGAGCGTGTGAAAGAGCCGTAAGGCTTCGGGAAGCACTGGAAATATCCCCCTTTCTGAGTGAGCCTTTCTCTTTAACGACATTCCACAGAGTTTCCTCCTGTATCGATGAATCGCCAGCGGGAATTATAATGTTACGCACAATCAGTGAGAGGAGGATTTAACGCTTCCCAAGGCCCTGACCACTTTAAAATAGCATCAAATCAGTAAACTATTATGTTTTCTAGAAGTATGCTTTAGAATACCAGTTACCAGCTGTGTAGCTGTCTCGCACGACGACTGCCAGAAGGAACTCGGAAGTTCGACTCAGACAGCGGCCATATTTAATGGACTCCAGAATGTCCTATATTGCCTATGCTACAGTTTTAACTTTTTATTTACATTTTACTCAGAAACTACAGATCTGTTCAGATTATTAGACTCAAGCACTTGTTTTTATCAAAGCCTCCTTCATCCAGCAGAGCATTAAAATCTGCAACTTTACGTGTAGAGATGTCTTTGTTTTCCCCTTTTTCCAAACACGATCCGATTTTACTGTGCACGGTGGTAAATTATATATAATAATAATAATAATAATAATAATAATATCGTATGGCGTCGGGAGCCGGGTGCAAGCTTTGTTATTTGACGCCCAGAGGGATTTATCAATGGCTAATAATAATAATACACAAAGGCTAACGAAGAAAGAGTCTCAAAGAAAGCTTACAAACTTAGCTGGTCCCACTACAATAACAATTGCATCTTCACGGCTGCGAAATTACGAAATTATAAGACTATAGTCTCGCTGCAAGCCTTAGACGCATCAGAAACTACAAGCACCAAGGGAATGGCCAAAATTAAGGACAGTGAAACGCAAGAAAAGAAAATTCTGATAAAAATTTACGGTGCCGTTTTCAGAGATAATTTCTGGCAAAAAAAAACACAGAAAAATTATACAGAAATACTGAATCTATCACGACACTCATCAGAAAACGCAGAGTGAAGTTCTTTACACACATCACCAGAATGAACGACACCAGTCTGCCTAAAAGAATACAAAAAAAAAGTCAACCCCTGGCACTATACAGCCCATGACGGGCTAAGGCCGACCAAGCGACCGCTGCCCAGCCATTCGGCCTGCAGATATTGGGGTGACGTGTGATCAGCGCGTCGGGTCCCCTCGGCCGTTAATCTTGGTTTTCGTGATCGGGACCTGTCTCACTGTCACTGTCCTCACGAGGCTGAGTGCACCCCGTTCCAACCCTCACGTTAGTTTTAAAATCCATGACGGAGCCGGGGATCGAACCCGGGGCCTCCGGGTGAGAGGCAGGCGCGCTACCCCAACACCACGGGGCCGGCTGTCTAAAAGAATATTCAACATAATTTCTACGTCGAAATTGGGCACTTTTTGGAACAAAGAAACTATGGAAGATTTACAACAATTACATATCACCATAGAAGACATCCACGACCGCAGCATTTGCAGACAAAAAAATCAAAAACCAGAAATTTGAATTTAGATCACAACCCAAATTAAATAGGCGTAAATGGACAAATGAAGCGATGAAGGTACAGAGTGAACGGATGAAAGGATTTGGGGAAGATAAAAAGAGGAAAAGAGCCACCACCAAAAGCTAGATTTTTGTGTGTCTAGCGCTCTCCTTTAAGGGGAATGTACAAAAAAATAATAATAATAATAATAATAATAATAATAATAATAATAATACATGTGCCCCCACCAGTCACTGGGCAAATTAGTGTTGACCGACTGAAGAGTTAAAACTAACAGAGTGTGTATCTGGTCATTATACACCTTGTCCGGGTTTACTACGAAGTATTATCCGAAAATTCGTGATGTTCATAAAGTGAGCTTACTTTATTGTAAAGATGACTTATTTCCCCTGAACTTCTGTCGATAAGGTGCCCGCCCAGCCTCAAGTTGAAGTTGTTTAGTCTCGCTGTGGCTCAGTTTTTGCTCAGTCCATCTCCTTGAAAGATAACACCCGAGCTAATGAATGAGTGAGTTGCTCTGCTAACTGACAGGCGCCGAGCGTGCGTCCTGGGTGGCGCCATTCATTGGTACTACCTCCATCAATCAGACAACAGCTTTATTCGCTAACGAGGGCCTGCTTTTGATTACCGTATTTGTGTTCAATCGGTTAGGGCAGGGATGCTGAACTTGTGGTCCGCGTGGGATGTGAGATGGATTTGCGTGCCACTCCGTGGAGTCGGTTAAAGTGAGAACATCTAAAGCCCTGCGCGGATGCGGATATCCGCGGATAAACCCGTGGATATCCGCATAAGTTCTTGCCATGCGGATATAGTTTGCATGGCTGTGCGGATAGCGGATAAGCTGCGGATAATGTTTGAAGAAAATTTGCGGATAGATTTTTAAAATACAATCAGAACTTATTAGGACTCAAGATGTTTATGGCATACCGGTATCATGTTTTTCCGTTATGTTTTTCTCATGACAAATGTAAAATGATTTTTAAGCTAATTTAATCACATTCAAATTATGTCATTAAGCAAAATTACCACTCCGAACAGGAAAGGGTTGCAATTCTGGGTGTATAACATTCATTTTAAACATAGCACATGACATACAAAGCCTAAGGGAATGACGTTTTCCTCAAATGTCTCAATATGTTGCTTTACTAATTTATGCTTCATCTAATTGAAAATATTAATATAATGCCAGTAGGCTCGGATAACAAACGTGGGAATGGGGAAACAAGTCATGTGGATGCGGGGCGGACGCGGATAACAACTGTGCGGATGCGGATAAGAGTCATGCGGATGCGGGGCGGATACGGATAACGTTTTGTTTATCTAAGCAGGGCTCTAAACATAACATCGAATTAAAATTGTTTTAGATTCATTTAGGACCTTTGAAACATCGTGGTAATGTAGTATCGTTTTTTATTTCGGGGGAGGCGGAAGTGCCCGAACCCCCCGCGTGACGGTGTGCGATTTGCGGACGTGCTAGCTGGGACATATGAAGGTCTTGATTAGATGGTGCTACTTGTGGTCAAGGATCGAGAAGCCAGGCACCTTGGTTATTCCCTGGGGATTCCTAGGAGATTAAATGTACTTAAGGCTCATGTCAGTTGCTCGTCTCTTTTCCAAAGTTCAACATCGTGCAGTAATGGAATTTATTCTCTCAACTAAAGGGAAGCCTTCCCTAATTTTTGAAGAGTACCGATATCGGCAGCATCGCAAAACTGGAAAGCTATCCACTGGGTGTGTGTTCAGGAGCGGCGCGTGAAATGTAAGGGTGCATTAAAAACTACCACCAGTGATAAAAGCGTCAGGGAAGGTTTATAACAACAATAGTAATTTTAACAATGTTTATAACAAATTAAATTTCCTGACAGAGCGTGGAATCGAAACCTTTACTCCGGGGTGGTAGCCAATAATGGTAAACACTACGCTCTCATAATGTTCAACCTTAGAATAACGCAGATAACTAGCCCTTTTCCCAGACCGGAGTAAAGGCAATTAAACAGTCAATGGGGTAGAATGACTACACCTTGCCAGATGGAGGTAATTCCCCGTTGGCAAATTGTACAAATAGACTACAGAAAATTACCAACAGTAACATCAAACACAATATTCACAATTCGCAATTTAAGAACTATAGTGATTACATCGTAGTATTTACACAAAATTTCGATCTTCTTTCAAACACATCAATATGTTTGAATTTGAATTTGAATTTATTGTTTCTCTTATACAGGCCACTGAGGCTACAAAGCCTCTTTATGCAGCTCTCTTCATTCAGAGGGCGGTTATATACAATAGAATAAATGAAGAAAGAAAAGAAAAACTTAACCTATACATACAGTTGACAATAGAAGTTCTTGTTATTACATCCGTTCACCTTGAACATGATAATTGTATAGCTGATAGATCACAATGAAGGGAGTATTTTATCGCTCTGATAGGAAGTCCTGAATACTGGTGCAATTTATATTTATTCCAGAGAATACTAGCTGAAATACGGAATGAACCTTTGCATTTTTAGCCTACTTTCGATTTTTGCAAAAAATGAAAGTAGACTTATGAGATCAACACAGGGCGAAAAAAAGTGTGTCTGTCTGTGTGTGTGTATGTGTGTGTGTGAGTCCGTGTGTGTGTGTGTATGTGTGTGTGTGTGTGTGTGTGTGTGAGTGTGTGTACTCTGAATGTCTGTCCCCCCCCCCCCTATCAATTCGAACACGGTGAATGCGAATTGAACGAAATTTGGTACAAAGGTAGCACTAGCAAAGGACACCTCAGTGTCATGTTTTATATCGCCGCCATCATGACGGAAACGTAATGGCGGCCACACAAATGTTCAAAGCTTAAATCAAATTACGACTAACGTAATCATCCGATCTCTACCAAATTTTGCAACGACATACCTTTATGGGGGGAGCATCCTTTGACCAAACCAATAGGTCATCAGCGTAATAGTTTGCGGATGGCGGCCATCTTTGTGTGAAAATCGATTCCCCCTATTAATTCGAACACGGTGCCACCGAATGGAACGAAATTTGGTACGGAGGTAGTACTAACAAAAGGCACCTCAGTGTCATGTTTTATATCGCCGCCATCTTGACGGAAACGTAATGGCGGCCACACAAATGTTCAAAGCTTAAATCAAATTACGATTAACCTAATCATCCGATCTCTACCAAATATTGCAACTACCTACCTTTATGGAGGGAGCATCCTTTGACCAATCTAATAGGTCATTCACCTGATAGTTTGCGGATGGCGGCCATCTTTATGTCAAAATTGATTCCCCCTATTAATTCGAACACGGTGGAACCGAATGGAACGAAATTTGGTACAGCGGTAGCACTAGCAAAGGGCACCTCAGTATCATGTTTTATATCGCCGCCATCTTGACTGAAACGTAATGGCGGCCACACGAATGTTCAAAGCTTAAATCAAATTACGATTAACCTTATCATCCGATCTCTACCAAATTTTGCAACTACATACCTTTATGGAGGGAGCATCCTTTGACCAATCTAATAGGTCATTCAACTAATAGTTTGCGGATGGAGGCCATCTTTATGTCAAAATTGATTCCCCCTATTAATTCGAACACGGTGAAACCGAATGGAACGAAATTTGGTACAGAGGTAGTACTAGCAAAGGGCACCTCAGTGTCATGTTTTATATCGCCGCCATCTTGACTGAAACGTAATGGCGGCCACACGAATGTTCAAAGCTTAAATCAAATTACGATTAACCTAATCATCCGATCTCTACCAAATTTTGCAACTACATACCTTTATGGAGGGAGCATTCTTTGACCAATCTAATAGGTCATTCGCCTAATAGTTTGCGGATGGCGGCCATCTTTGTGTCAGAATCGATTCCCCCTATTAATTCAAACACGCTGAAACCAAATGGAACGAAATTTGGTATAGAGGTAGCACTAGCAAAGGGCACCTCAGTGTCATGTTTTATATCACCGCTATCTTGATGGAAACGTAATCGCGGCCACCCAAATGTTAAAAGCTAAAATGTAATTACGACCAACCTAATAATCTAGTCTCTACCTAATTTTGCAACACCATATCTTTATGTGGGAAACATATTCTGACCAAACTGCAAGAACATCAGCCCAATAGTTTGCAGATGGTGGCCAAGTATGTGTGCAAATCGATTCCCCCTATCAATTCAAACACGGTGAAACCGAATTGAACGAAATTTGGTACAGAGGTAGCACTAGCAAAGGGCACCTCATATTCATGTTTAATATCCCTATAGCACGTTGTATTTCAACAAGCTCCTACAACCAACATTCAATCATACTCCTTGAAAAGGACAAAGAGTTATAACAATACCCATGCTTTTAGGAGAAAGTAGGCTATATCTTCTTTACTGAACATCTTGTTCGGTTCTGTGATGAGGTATCTGGAGCATTTGTGCAGTGTGTCTATTCGCACGGTTATGCACTGATTGCATGGGAGTTAGTGTGCAGTAAATATAAGACGGAATTTGGGAAAGGCTCTAAGACTGAGTCAGGTAATGAGTTCCTATTATCAATACCATGATTATTTCCCATAATTTGTTGGCTGTGGTCGTCCCTTGACTTAATGTGGACGATCTGCCCTGCTCAGGTAGGTGGGATTTCCCAGACGTTTGGTTAGTTCTCCTCATGCTGGCCGATTAGTTTAAGTGTTAAACATAGCGTACAGTCTAGATTTCGTCCTTCTATCTTCCAGAGATTCCCACCCTAGTTTTTCTATCATTCGAGTTACACTACTTCTAGGATTAAAATCGTTGAGCTCAAACCCAGCAGTCTTCCTTTGTACCATCTCCAGCTCATTGATGAGCCCCACCTGATATGGGTCCCAAACCGTATTCCAAAATTGGCCTCACCAGGGTCAAATATCCTAATTCTTCTGCGGTAGAGCTACTGCCTTGTTTCATATTTCTGGAGGCTAATTGGTAGCAAGAGTCAAGCTATGTCCGCAACTAGCACTGGTCGTTGGGGGTGGCGCAGGAAATGTCCGCAACTACTGTAGCATGTCCGCATCTAGTAGGCATTCCGCGTGACAGCCGACCTCAACTACTTCTGTCTCCGACATGCTGTTAGACTACTTAGTAGAAGAAACAAAATGGCGGTGAGGAAGGGATTGTCTTTTGAGGCTCAGCGTCTGCTTGATTACGTTGTAATTTACCAGGCATCATAAGTATTAAGATAACATTGGTAGATGGGTAAGGAAGGTTGAAGGGCCAGGGAAAACCGCATAGGCAGAAAGTATAGATTGCCAACACGTAAAACCAGGCATCTTTGTGATAGCACATGTGCATGCAATGTGGAAGGACATGTGCAGGTTATTGATGTTATTAGGAGAATATATCATGCTCCAGATTAGAGCGGGTACTTTCAATGGCTTAATTTAAATTTTTCGAAAATCGATTAATCGAAGCAAAAAATCGATTAATTAATACCAAAACGATTTATCGATTAAGCTTTTAATCGATTAATCGGTTGGTCGAATAATAAAAATAATTGTTTTGTCGATTAATCGATGTACTTCGCTTCTTTCACCACGCTCTCACACAAGCATAACAATCATTTAATTAATTAACATCTATTGTATCATGTATTTTCAAATAATGTAACTTTTTTGTGTAAACTATGCTAAAACAAAATAAAACCAAAATGTCCCTGTCCTAGATTGTAAACATTAAACAAGAATTCAACGACTGAAACTGATCAAGAAGTTGAAAGAAAGCAGGGGTGTTCTATCAGAAAGTACCGTTCCCGTTTCGTCTGTAGTTGAAAATGATAACCACGAAAACCCATTTCAAGGACATCCAATTGTGGGGTTCGAACCCACTTGTCTTCCCAGTTCGGAGTTAGGTTGTGACTTCGCGCATTGCTGCGACCGGTACTTGTGACCTTCAGTTTTAATATTTCATTAATAATAATAATATCGTATGGCCTCGGTGCCGGGTGCAAGCTTTGTTATTTGACACCCAGAGAGCAGATTGAATGTCGAATTTCGTCGTTCCTTGGAACGCTATGAAAGCCAAGGAGGTTAGATATTTAAGCTCATTGACACTGTAGCGCTTTCTAGTAGAGAATGGAGGAACTTTGTGTTGGCGGAAAACCCGAGATTAATTTTGCCGTTATGAACACGGCCTACTGAATTCAAATGGGTCCTTTAACATGACATGCATGTCGTGATTATTGTCGCCTTTCAAAAAGCACTTATCATGGCCAGGAGCGAACCTGCAAGCTTGGGGTTGGCTTAGTATTTCTACAAGGTTGAGGCTGCGGTGAGATAAGGTATTATTTAATGCAGTGGATGGATGTTTTTCCCTATGACAGATCATCAGAATTGTTACTTAAGTGAAATGAATAACAACGACTGGAACTGGTCAAGATGTTGAAAGAAAGCAGGGGTGTTCTATTAGAAAGTACCGTTCCTGTTCCGTCTGTAGTTGAAAATCATAAACCACGAAAACCCATTTCAAGGACATCCAATTGTTGGGTTCGAACCCACTTGTCTTCCCAGTTCGGAGATAGGTTGTGACTTAGCGCAATGTTGCGACCGCTACTTGTGACCTTCAGTTTTAATATTTAATTAAGAATGTGTCCTTTGTTTACAGATATGTTATCTGTGCCATTATTTGATAAGAAAGACAGAACAGGAAAATCTCAGCTACAAATTTTGTCTTGGGGTCTGAAGTTTGATTGGTTATTAGACTAACTTACTAAGACCCAGAAGTTCATGCAAAATCATATTTTTGCATATTTATGCATATTTTGGTTATTTTGGCACAATGCATCATCTTTTTCTCCTTGGCCTCTATAAGTGCATATCTCTCCTTGAAAAGGCCGTATATTCTAATTTCTTAATGTTTTGAAGCGCTTTTTGTTACTTCATGTTATTAAAGTCGTATATTTCGACTCGAACTCCGAGAGACTATCACAGAATAATACTGAAATTACTTTAATACCTAGTACGTTTCGGTCCTTTTGCAAGTCAGTATCAATTATTTTTATTGAGCATTTACTAATGTAGCCTAAATATTGTAAAAATATTTTCATTTTAAAAATTCAATGGCTACTAAAATTGTTCCTCAGTTATTCTTAAAAATGAACATAATAAAATAATTATTGATGGTCGACACCGCTTGAAGATCCATAAAATAATATTTCCTACTATTTAGAACTGTTTCTTAGTTGAGATATTTTAAAAAAATCTTTATATTAAAAATAGAAACGCTGAAGAATACGGAGTGAGTTATTTCATAGTGCATATTTTTTGAAACTTGATGCATATTTGACCAATCATTAGTGCATTTTTGCTTGCATATCTAATATATAAAAGTGAAAGTCTGTATGTATGTATGTATGTATGTATGTATGTATGTATGTATATATGTTGGTTCCTTATACAAATCTACACCGTTCCACCAATCTCAACCATATTTTGCATACACATCGTTTAGGACCCAGAAGGAACCGCTGGCTGCATGAATTTTCGATAGTCTTTCTCATTCTTCTGATTTCGGCCCTTTTTCACTAAAAAACAGGCTAATCAAATCATAAAATATACTCATGAAGGAATGGCAAGGCAGATAGTTTCCATGGCAACATAGCTCAAGTCCAGACACGGCCGACTTGATGCCAATTGCGCTCAGCACTACCGGTATAGAAAATGAGGATCTTTACTTGAAATCCCGTTAGTTACTCAATTGCTCACACAGCACTGTCAACCGAGTTTAGCATAACAAAGACTTGACACTATCTTCTTTCTACTATATATTTGCCAAATACCACTCACTCACTCACTCATTCATTTATTCATCACGAAATCTCAGAAACCACCGAACGGATTGGAATGAAATCTGTATGCAGCTTCCTCAAGGGCCGCAAATGCCCCCTAAGAGAGAAATTTTGGCTATTCAGGTTCTAAAGGGGGTGTTAAGGGGGTAGACCTGCATTTAATTGAATAGCAATATCTCCCGATTGGTTTCATGGGGGGATGTCATACTCGGCATATAAACTCATCATTAAAAATAAGAAGACATGTGTTTGAGGGTTTTTCGATGTGGTGTATATTATGAGGTGAAAGGGGTGAAAAGTGGGGATTAAAAGATTCTTAACGGAGCGTGTGTCTCTTAAACGACACAGGCGAGGAGTTTGAAACACAGCGAAAAAAAATCAACATAAAAAAGAAGTAAATATGTGTTTGACAGTTTTTTCATAAATCCAATTTAAGGGGCCCATGGGGAGAGATGAAATTCTGGGGGGGGGGGGGAACAGGAAAGAAAGTGTCCTAACTGATTGACTGACTGGAAAAAACTGCTTTAAATTAAGTAAATAGCTGTTCGACAGTTTTTTTTTTTCATAAATCAAATTTAAGGAGTTCACGGGGAGGGGTGAAATTCTGAAAAAAGAAAATTGAAAGAAAATGTCCAGACTCACTCACTTACTCACTCACTCATCATCGCCTAGCCAAAATTATTGAAGTTAGAAACATGACAGTTTGGGGATATGTTCATTGTATGTCAAAACCGTCTACTAAGGGAGGATTTTTGGATATTCAGGTTCTAAAGGGGTCTTAAGGGGGTTAAACCTGCATTTCATTGAATAACAATATCTCCCGATTGGTTTCATTGGGGGATGTGATACTCGGCATATAAACTTATCATTAAAAAGTAAGACACGTGTCTGAGGGTTTTTCGATGTGTTTATGAGGTTAAAGGGGTGAAAAGTGGGGATTGAAAGATTCCTAACGGAGCGTGTATCTCTTAAACGACATAGGCGAGGAGTTTGAAACTCAGCGGAAAAAAAATCAGCATAAAAATAAGTAAATATGTGTTTGACCGCTTTTCCATAAATCCAATTTAAGGGGCCCATGGGGAGGGGTAAAATTCTGGGAGGGGGGGGGGGGCAGAAAAGAGAGTGTCCTAACTGATTGACTGACTGACTCTCTCATCAAACTCAGGGGGGAAAAACTGCTTTAAAGTAAGTAAATAGCTTTTCGACAGTTTGTTTTTCAATCAAATTGAAGGGGTTCATCGGGAGGGGTGAAATTCTGAAGAAAAAAAAATTGAAAGGAAATGTCCTGACTCATTCACTCACTCATCATCGCCCAGCCAAAAATATTGAAGTTGGAAACTTGACATTTCGGGGATATGTTCGTTGTATGTCAAAACCGTACACTAAGGGAGGTTTTTTGGATATTCGGGTTCTAAAGGGGTCTTAAGGGGGTTAAACGTGCATTTCATTGAATATCAATATCTCACGAGTGGTTTCATTTATGGATGTGATACTCGGCATATAAACTAATCATTAAAAATACGCAGACATGTGTCTAAGCGTTTTTCGATGTGGTGTATTATTATGAGGTGAAAGGGCTGAAAAGTGGGGGTTGAAGGATTCCTAATGGAGCGTGTAGGCCTACCTCTTAAACGACATAGGCGAGAAATTTGAAACTCAGCGAAAAAAAATCAGCTTAAAAAGTAAGTAAATCGGTTTTCGACTGTTTTTTCATAAATTAATTTAAGGGGCCAATGGGGGTGGGGTGAAATTCTGGGGATAAAGAGGAGAGAAAGTGTCCTAACCGACTGACTCAGGGGAAAAAGACAGCTTAAGAAATAAGTTAATAGGTGTTCAAGCGATTTTTAATCAATCCAATTTAAGGGGCCTATGGGGAGGGGTGAAATTCTGGTAAAATAAATGAAAGAAAATGTCCTGTCTGACTCACTCACTCATCACGCCCAGCGAAAACTATTAAAGTTGGAAACATGAAATTTTGGGAATATGTTCGCTGTATGTCGAAAACGTTAACTAAGGAATGATTTTTGTTTATTCGGGTTTTAGAGACGTGTCAAGGGGGTAAACGTGCATTTCATTGAATAACGATATCTCATGAGTTGTTTGTTTGGGGATGTGATATTCGGTATATAAACTAATCATTAAAAATAATCAGACATATGTCTAAGGGTTTATCGATGTGGTGTATATTATGAGGTGAAAGGGGTGAAAATTGGGGGTTGAGGGATTCTTGACGGAGCGTGTATCTCTGAAACGACTTAGTAGTGAAGTTTGAAATTCGGTGGGAAAAAACAGCTTAAAATACAAGTAAATAGGTGTTCGAACGTTTTTTCATAAATCCAATTTAAGGGGCCCTTGGAGAGGGGTGAAATTATGGGGAAAAAAACAGGAAAGAAAGTGTCCTAACTGATTGACTCACTTACTCACTCATCAAACTCAGGGGGAAAACAGATTTAAATAAGTAAATAGGTGTTTGACCGTTTGTTTCATAAATCCAATTTAAGGGGTTCATGGGGACGGGTGAAATTATCAAAAATAAATGAAAGAAAATGTCCAGACTGACTCACTCATCATCGCCCAGCCAAAATTATTGAAGTTAGAAACATGAAATTTTGGGGATATGTTTGTTGTATGTCGAAAACGTCCACTAAGGAAAGAGTTTTGGATATTCAGGTTCTAAAGAGGTGTTAAGGGGGTAAACGTGCTTTCCATTGAATAACAATATCTCACGAGTGGTTTCATTTGGGGATGTGATACTTGGCACATATACTAATCATTAAAAATAAGCTGACACATGTCTAATGGTTTTTCGATGTAGTGTATATTATGAGGTGAAAGGGATGAAAGTGGGGGGTTGAAATATTCCTAACTGAGCGTGTATCTCTTAAACGACATAGGGAGGAGTCTGAAATTCGGAGGAAATCTATCAGCTTAAAAATAAATAAATAAATAAATAAATAAATAAATAAAATAAATAGGTGTTCGACCGTGTTTTCATAAATGCAATTTAAGGGGCATATGGGGAGGGGTGAACTTCTGGAAGACAAACGTCCACTAAGGAAGGATTTTTGGATGTTTGCTCTCATCGACCAACCAAAACTATTAAAGTTAGAAGAATGATATTTTGGGGATATGTTTGTCGTGTGTCGAAAACGTCTACTAAGGAGGGATTTTTGGGTATTCAGGTTCTAAAGGGGTGTTAACGGGGTTAAACCTGCATTTCATTGAATAACAATATGACACGACTATGATGTGAGCGAAGGGAGGCTAAAATTGAGATGGTGTGTGTCTGTGTATTACTCAATCTCGCAAGTACCACTGGTCCGATTTACGTGAATTTTACATGGAAGTAGCTGATTTTCCTGGTTAACATATAGGTTACTTTTGATTTCAATACTTTGCACTATTTAAAATGGCGACCATTTTAGTAATAATAATAATAATATCGTATGGCCTCGGGTGCCTGGTGCAAGCTTTGCTATTTGACACCCAGAGGGTAGCTTGCATGTCGAATTTCGTAGTTCCTTGACTTTGAAAGTCAAGGAGGTTAGATGTTAGATATCTAATCTCCTTGAACACAATAGCGCTTTCTAGTAGAGAAATGAGGAACTTTGTGCTGGCGGAAACTCCCGAGATTAATTTTGCCATTATGAACTCGGCCTACTGAATTCAAATGGGTTCTTTGACATGCCAACATCGTATGACATGCGTATCGTATTTTTGCCGCCTTTCAAAAATCACTTACCACGGTCAGGGGCGAACCTGCAATCTTGGGGTTAGTAGACCGACACGCTATCCACTCACCCACCGTGGCAAGCTACCATTTTAGTGACGTCACTACACCCTTTGGTATCAAACTTTCATATTTCCATTTCAAATAAAAAGAGAACGCTAAGAAATAGCAAACTTTTGATGACATATGCGAGGTTTAAAACTACATTTCCTATCCGAAAGGTATCTGCAACTGTTAGCGAGTAAAACCTAAATTTGTGCTATAAAACACGGTCAACGCCGAGCGGTGTAGTTGGACAAAATGTTCCATCCTTAATCTCCCTCTGCGCAGCACCTCGCCTATCCCCTGTTTTAACTGTCACCTTCACATTTTAATTTATTTATGACGCGTAGCGAAGCACGGGTACTTCAGCTAGTTTATTCATAAAAATTACGAGCCTTACAGTAGTCGGCATATGATGTGTAACGTCTAACATGGAAGAAACCTCACGTGAAATTGTTGATACACCGGTATTTTATACTATTATTGGCACAAATATTAATCTATTGTAAAAGGGAGTGTTTTACAGATATTGTAGTTTATAATACGGAACTCATTTTATTAGATGATTTGTAGCTTCCACCAGCACTAGCCTAAATAAGGAATACGATATGGATCAACTAGATTAATAGACGCGACACCGCTCATAACCTTAAATTCCTTTTAAACAGGTCCTCTTCATTCACAGACCAACACGTCATTTCATATGGATTCTGTCAAATGAGTCATATTGATATGATAAATATCGTGTAAAATGACAATCTGGTAGCAAAAATACATACACCGTCCGGTATTTGAACCCAAGATCTCTAGATTCACAGTCATGAGCACTAACCCCACGGCTATTTCGACTATGCAAATTTTGTGCACAAGATTTCCATGTTCCAATAATATTGCATTACGGAATTAAGTTTCATTTATATTTTTCTTGTTTCGATAATGTTCCTGCGTGAAATTGAGTTTAAAATGCCTTATGAATAGGCCCTCTTGTGAGTAAAGAGAATGTATTCAGTAATAGTTCATGAAGGCTTGCTCAATTCTCGTATAACCACAACGATTATATTATATTGATGACTGCATTACCGTTATGTGGGTTAATAACTTATTTGAATAGCCATTGTGCAGAAACATAATACCGGCAATGCCGACTACTTACAATGTTTGATATTAAGGCATTTTACCATTTAAATACTGATACGAAGACTTCGAACATGTACCATATCATTTGTTTCAATCACTTGACGCCAGAGTTCGCATGAGCGTTTTCCGTTCAGTATGTCATATACATTCCACATGGCCGAGAATACGTCATGGTATCAATTTCCGACACCGCGCGCTCATTGTTTCTCGTACCACTGCCAGCTAGGTCTTACCACTGCCCGCTGGATCGAGTTGGCAGTGCATCTTATACTTCCGTTCGTTCCACCACTGCCAGCTAGTACACTTCCGTTTGATCGATCGAGCGGGCAGTGCATACTTCCGTTCGATCCACCACTGCCAGCTCGATCGTTCCGATCCACTTCCGTCCCCAATTTTCAAAATCACTCCCACAAAACTATCCAGCAACCCAGCGGAAAGATGTTACACATCAATAAGAGTGCATGGACTTCCGGGCCTTAATTATAACGTAATAAGCCCACTCTAGTAGCCGCTAAGGGAGAAGTAGATACTGTAGGACCAATGTTTGTTAAACATACTTTTCTTGTATTGATGCTACTTCCGCCAATTAAAAAATAGGATACTTGGTTGTAACACCCTGTATACTGTTTGAATTCTCATCGCAAGTGATTGATGTCTTTATTGAGTGACCGTGAAAATGAACGCAACATGAAGTCTATTAATAGAGTTATCGTGCAAGTGCGTAACAAATTTAGGAAGTCAAATACCGTTACGAACCCCTCTTTAAACTGTGAAGGCGTTCCTAAGCTTTAGACATGCTATTCACGATATTGCCCGCGACAAATTTGTACACGCCTGGTTTCCTGCCGTGTCGTGATGGTTCCCATAATACTGTCTGTTACAGATCAGTGAGGCCTGAATTTCCTCTATGACTTGCATGCTTTTTACTGAAAATGTTTGAACGTTAAAAGTAAGTACGATTGTTGATGATGATAGTATACTCTAGTAATATTGTTTCTATCGTGTGTGTTACAGGTGAGTTCTACAGTATTCCTACACAAGCTCTCAAGTACGTGGTCGTGAGTATTATACACAGTTTATTAGTCTGGCCGTGAGAACAGTAATTATCATGTCTCCTGGAATGATACATGTTGATGTGTCCCCCACCTCTCACAGATGAGTTGTGGCTTTATGCAGTTCACAAATAAACTTGAGAGCTGGATATTTTTCTCTCAAAATAAATAAATTATTATTCATGTGGCAGTCTGATCTAGGATTCTCTAGATAAATTAAAATAGGATGAATTTTATTTCATAAATGCATAGCAGGAGTTTTTTCTCTACACTAATCGACATAGAAAGCACTACTGTTCATATTTTGAAAGTGATGTAGGATTGGATGATGAGGACAGTTGTCTTAGCGAAACTCTGTAAATCTGCTTGCTGGATGTCAGAATATTCGTAATTTGATTAGCTGGTAGAATCTGATGGAGAGGATGATGATAATTTCTGTAACATCTAGGTTATCGGCCCCTATGATGAAGAGGAGGTAGTGCCTGAACTAATGTTCATTTGTAGTAGATATCACTTCTTGATGCTGCGTTATTGAATAATAAGAATTACATTAAAAAATTACATTAAAATCAGTATTTTAGATAGTAATATTATATTTTATTTTTTTAACGAGGGACTGTGGAAAATCTTCAAAAGACACATGCGAAGGGTCCGCACTCCACAGCAGTGTGGGATTCTTACCCACTAAAAACCACATCCCTTTTCCCACGATGCGTTCATCACCCTGGAACCGATCTCACATTACTTCATGGTGATGTCGTGCTTACTTAGCCATTCAGACTTATTCTTTCTTCATTTTTCTTATGGATGTTCGTACGCATCCATTTCCGTTATAATTATAATAATAATAATAATAATAATAATAATAATAATAATAATAATAATAATAATAATAATGTATGGTCTCAGCTACTGTAGATCTATTGAGTTGGAGCCATTGAGGCCTTATTTTATTTATGTTTCACTTACTGGGGCAACCCAGATATTTGACAAGTGTGGAGCCAAATAACCGAAGCACTGACCACACGTTATCCCACAATCTGTCGGCAGCGGTCGCTTGGTTGGCCAGGGCCCTTCATGGGCTATGGTGCCACTGGGAAAGAGTCAAATAAAGCCACGACTAGAGGTTCGGACTAAACCCAAACTGGGGGTAGAATTTATTTTTTTGTTTTGTTTTGTTTTGTTTTATTTTTATTTTATTGTGTTTTGTTTTGTTTTATTTTGTTTTATTTCGTTTTTTTTGTGTTTTGTATTTTTTGTTTTGTTTCTTTTCGTTTTTAAGATTTTATTTTTATTTTTATAATTTTCAAATGATTAAATTGTTCTTTTAATTTTTTAAATTGATAAAATTTCAAATTGCAGCCAATTATTGTTCCTTCATTTTCAGCTGTTTGTAGGCAAGTTGGTACCCGTGCACGTTTGCAGCAACTGCTATGAATCTCTCGTTAGAATATAGTTGAACGTGTGGCTAGGGGGATGGCATACTCGTCTTGTTTCCACAGTAGTTAAGAATTGAGCGACGTGGATTGTTGCGAAGGTCAATTACGATTATGTGAAATGCTACTCTTGCAATTAGCTAGAACTGTTTGTGGAGCAGCAACGTGTATAGAGTGTGACGATGACCCGAGAGAAAGTATCGGCACTGTGACATGCCTATCCTCGCGAGGTCGCGACAGATACGGTATGTTATTGGATGACTGAGCATGAGGGTATGCGACATACATATCCATTGTTGTCAGGCTTTCTTAAGCTAGCTAACACTGTAACACCTTATTTAGTGTTACGTGTTGTTCTAAAGGTTTTAACTCCAGTCCGGTGGTAATATTCCCAATATAACGTGGCTTCGCTGAAGTGCAGATTTGCCTATATAATTATCTGCTGAATTACAAATTTACCTATTTAATTTCCTGCTGCAGCATAGATTTACATAATTAATTTTCTGCTGCAGCATAGATTTACTTAATTAATTTTCTGCTGAAGAATAGATTTTATCTCTTGAATTTTCTATTGAAGTACAGATTCACTCATTTTAATACACATACAGCAGGCTGTGAAATAACTCACCTCATGACTAAGCAGGCGGGATGAGCGAACGACATGATATGCCGCTATATCCCATTCTAAATGTTGCGGTACTGTGAGTGTGAAGTGTTTGTAAACCATAGCTGTATGGAGCACACTTATTATTCCGTCTACCGCGGCTCTCACCTTAGTCACTAATTCGAAGTGGCATTCAACAGTGCGGTTGTGTTTATATTCAACAAACAACTAGTGGATTATATTACACACGATATACGCGAGAGGAATCACTAATCATTTCCGTAGGCCAAATGGGAAGTTAGCTTAGGAATGTTCCCTTTTTCAATCGTAAGCTTCACGGCCATCAGACAATCAATAACTGTCAGCGCATAAATTACTATCAGGGAAGGTGACGAGCTATGACTGTTGATAAAACAATGTTTTCTTTCAGAAATGTCCCTGGCCTTTGCTCCTGCTTAGCTATAACTTACTTTGCTTATGGCCAGAGTGTGAGGCTCTGGAACTGAGCAATTCAATTGTTGTTTGTTACAGTCGCGCTTTTGTATGTTTTAGGTAGATTTCATTAGCAAGCGACCTATTGCAAAGGGTACCATGTATCGACTTTCGGAAAATTTTGATATATCGCTATAACTACCGCCACTTTGCACCCAATCACGGCGGCTTCGGTGGTGTAGTTGCTAGCATGCCCAAGGTCACGGGTTCAAACCTGGCCGAAGTCGTCGGATTTTTTAAGAGCGTTAAAATTCCCTCAGAATGCCTTCCTTCGGAGGGGAAGCAAAGCCGGCGGCCCCATGTCATAAATTTATGGCATGAAAAAGAACCTTACACTAACTACACTTGTGCGAAGCCAAAATTTGTAGGTTAGAATTGATAACGCTCTATTAGTTCCAACGTTCGCCGCCAGGTGCTGACTGTGATGCTATTCAGTAGCCAAGTCCGGAAGCTAGTTGTCGTGGACGGTAGCATTTGGTAGCAAAAGTAGGAATTACTTGAAATTATTGCCCGCAGTCCTTCTTCTTCTTCTTCTCCTTCTTCAAGTGCCCCGTGGGTAGTTTATTGGCTGAGGAATAACCCACCCACCAAGGGAAGATGATTAAAAAAAAAAAGTAGGTTTTGGATTGGAAAAAAAGGATAGAAAATAGGAGGAGAGTCCCACAAAATTAATAAGTTTAGCTTTAAATACCTTTAGATGCAGTTGCCACTGAAAATTAACTCTTTGATACCTAAAGTAGGTACGAACTTGGTCGAAGCTAACGGGAACCGCAGCCGGGACTTGGGCGATTTGCAAGAGAGAGGCTTTAGTGTATTTCCTCCCAAGCATGTATGAAACTACTATAGGGAAGGGTGATGGTCTGGCAAGACTGATAGTAACAAATTTACTGTATGTCTTCTCAAAGAGATTAGGTTTTACAAAATAATTCGAAGAATGCCAATGATTTAACTCAGGTTTGGTATTTCCAATTTCCAAAATTTTGGAGTTCCTGTAAGGGCGACCCAGTGTCTCTAAGAAGGAAAATGATAAAAGATTATGCCTTATGGAGTAATCTTGGTAAATGAACCAATGGTTGCATTGGAAAATGGCTAAGCTTTTACTCAGCGAGGAGCCGGCTAAAAGTTTAGACAAAAAGAAACACTTATCTTTTAGAAAACTGACCCTAAGTTTTCGGAGAGGGTCTCCACAAGCAGGTAGCTGGCTTAGCGAGCTTTACTTGCCTTACTGGCCAATTAGAATTAGCTATTAAAGCTAAAAAGAACTTAAGTGAGGTGAAAATTAAGAGTTCTTGCTCAAATGCAACAAATGGTGAAAGCCCTATTGATGATTTTAATGTCATTGAGTGAGGAGAGTCAAGGAAGACAGGATTTTGCCTAAACTTTGTATTCGTAAATGAAAAAGCGAAAGGAAACGCTTCATTTATTTAACAATTCATGGAAGTTTGAGGAAATTAACAATTATGTAATATCATTTTGACAAACATAGTTCCTTTGAACTTTTTAACAAATGGGGTCGCAGACCTCTCACATTAAACGTTTGCTCCAGGCAATTGACAATTTACAAGGTTTCAAACCTTACATGTTTCTAAAATCTTTATAAGATTTAAACAAATAAACAATGAAGTAATTAAAGTTTGAACGTGAATTGGAGTACAAAGAGTGCACCTTAAGAAATTCTTGAGAGAATGTTCTAGAGAAAGTGACAACTTCGAAAATAACAATAATAAAAACATGAAGAATAAAATGGAATTTTCTACAACTTCTTATATTTAAACAGAATTACTATATGAGAATTATACAAAAGAGGGCAGGTCACTTACTGTGAAACCTGAAGAAAGTTAAAAGGAAGGTTCTAGACTTCCCAAGTTTGAGCAGGAATCACTAGCCAAATGGGACAGTTTCCATTTCGTGAAACCTGAACATGACTCGCTCAAGAGTTTAAGGAATTGTTTTCCCTGATTATAGGAAAGGAACAATGTGAATTTGAATCGTGTGTCACACACGTAATTATACAGAATTTAATTAATGTTAAACTAGCAAAGTTGGAAGGGCACTTCGTAAGTGACACCTTATTGAAACAGACCTGAATTTAAAAGTTTATTACAGATTGTTAGTAAGAGGTTTAGGAAAGAGAAATAGGGATGGAGGAAAAAATGTTCATGGCCGTATTTAATATAAACGGACGATCGCGACGCGGTAGAAAAGTGGAACAAGCACTGATTATCACTATAGTCTGTAAAGATTGATGCAAAGTTCACTGTAGAAACTCGAAAGTTCATGAGAAAGAAAGTTTTTACAATGCTGAAAAGAACTGGTTGCACTAGGTAGGCGAGAGTCTATTGCTGGAGAAAATGGTGGATTACAGTTAAATGCGCCATAGAACATCCCAACGGTGGACGAAAGTTAGCTATTGCAGTAATTTAAGGAAGATTCCTCATTTTAACTAGTATTTTCACAAGTGAGTGAAAAATACCTGACGGCAAGCCTCGCAGATAGAGGACCAGATCTGGAAAGTTCCAGAACGATCTTTATAGAAGAATGGAGTCAAAGTTAATCCAGCGGAGGAACTAACTTTATAATTTATAGACAGCGGGTATTAGATAATATCCCACGTAGTGATAAGATTTCTCATTTAAATAGCTTAAGAAAAGCTCTTTTTTTAGTAAAGTTGGCTTATACAAGCAAAAGCTCAACATGGCAAATCCCACGAAGAATGATTTTTGCCCCAAAGTAAATAATTTCACACTGTCTATAAAAATATCATTAAAAGCACGTGGAAGTTAAAACCATGAAGATGAGGTTAAAACTTTTAAAATGGTACTTATCTTGATTTCATGTTGAAGGCGAAGTTTCCCTGGATGACAACTACCTAGCCAACATGGCGTAGAAGAGTGTGTGCCTCTTGGTTTGAGGAGGCTAGCTCGAGAGGAGCTTTAACTGATCGAGTCAACTGCCGACTGAGAAGTGAGACCTGCTCAACGGAGCACGGAGGGTCCAAGGAAGGGAAAAAGAGTGGGGGGTAGGAAACAAAAGGAGAACATATAAACATTGCCAATGTTACAACAAAAAATGATCTTCTCTTGGTGAGCTGGTCTTCAAAGAGTTGATAACAGATGATACTAGCGCAGCATGGTGAGTAAAGAAGTAGACGTAGTCCTCTTGCTCAAGGAGAAAATAGCTGGCGATGGTAACAGGATCTGGTGGCCAAATGGATAAGTAAGTCCTCTAGCACCAGGAAGAATTGAGGAGCTTCAGAGATTCGCTGCGAGATGACGCTAGGTGGGTCACAGAAGTTATATATCTAGAACAGACTTATGAAGACATAAGAGATTTGCCTATCAAGGAGAAAACAGAAGATCACTGTTGGTGTTTGACAAAGAGGAAGGAAGAAATGAACATGCAAGGAGCAATAAAAATTATATCTCAGGTACCGTGTATGCAAAGAATACACCACCCCGTCCTCCAAGAACATTGGCGATCAGTAGCATGATCTGCTGTTTGTCCATTTCTGTTCTAAACAGTGACACTGTATTAAGTCCAAACCACTGGCTTAAGTTCTTTAGCCAGGATAATCGTCTGCGTCCTGGACCCCTAATGCCATCAATCTTCCCTTGGATAATTAATTGCAAGAGGTGGTATTTGTTGTTGCGCATGAAATGACCAAAGTATTCTAGTTTCCTCCTTTTGATGATAATGAGAATTTCCAAGTCTTTGTTCATACGCCGCAGTAGTTCCACATTTGTGACTTTAGCTGACCACGATATCCTTAAAATCCTGCGATACGTCCACATTTTAAATGCTGTCAGTTTCTTATTTAAAACCTCGGTAAGTGTCCATGATTGAACTCCATAGAGCAGGACACTAAAAACGTAGCATCGAAGCAGTCGGGTGCGTAATGACAGACTTAAATCGCGGCTAATCAAAACTTTTCTCATTTTCATGAAAGAACTTCTGGCCTGCTCAATTCTACAGCGAATTTCTTGATTTATGTCCCAGTTATCATTGATTTGACATCCTTACTTGAATTAAAACAGATAACACACACTAATACAGCCATCACAATTAACACCGGTTATCAGACATATTCTACACACACCCAACGTACACGGAGCTACATGACCGCGTTGTCGCAGCCCCTAAACTGAGGAACCAACCAACCACCCAATCACTTTCAAATGTATACATAAAATATAACCATTCCAAATCTCGTTCCAGTTCTTTGATGGTCAATATCGGACCAAGGTGCTGGAAATGGGGAGGTCTTTTTCGGGAAAAATGTAATAACGTTATAACTTTATTAGTATGTGAAAACCCGAATCCTTATTTCTTCAGATAAGGACCAAAATCTTATCTCTGTAACGTTTTTTGATACCACGAACCGTTGACCAAAGGGGTGGTGTGCTTAACATGTGGATTTTTTGTAGGTATACAAAAATTGGAAAAATTAGTAAATTTGAAATATATTACTTCGCCCGCTGAAATCTACCTCCGCTTTCTGGCGTGCCGAGAGATATGTTTTAATGTTATCTTTAACTGTGTGCCTATTTCAGAAGTGGTCTTTAGAATCACCCAATTGTCACACTTTAGTACCCAATTGTATGTCTACCCCTTACAGTATTATTCCCGTTTCCAACGGGGTCGGGGATGAAATGCGATGAAATTCTATGTTGCGGATGGTTTTACAGCCGGATGCCCTCCTGACGCCAACCTCATGAGAGGCTTTAATAAGAGATGAAATGAATGAATATGAATGAAACTCGGCAAGGTTTGGGAAGGAAGCGGCCGTGGTCAGTCAGAAGGTACCATTCCAGCATTTGCCTGGTGTTGAAAGTGGGGAAGCCACGAAAAACCATTTCAACGACGGCCGAAGGTGGGGCTCGAACCGTCGCGTCTACCGAGTCAGCAGAGAGATTGGCCCCATGACCTAACGCTGGGCTTTAGCGAGCGTATCCACCGCTGTCGGTACATTAGTACCCAATTATTACATGGGAAAGCAACACCTGTATACATCATCACTAGAGCTGGGATTTTTATGTAATATCAAGTGGCATAATATGTACATAAATATGTAACAAAAAGCACCAAAATATGTAGCAAAATATGTAATATCATATAATTAATATAAACTTACCATTTTGTCAGTTACAACACACTAAACACGCTTTATATTACATTTTGTAGCACAGTGAACAATTAAGTATTTTTCGATGTTCTCTGGGGTCATAGAAAGGCGTTTGTCACTTAGGATGCAGAGAAAGATCTTTCAGCATCACATGATGTAACTGGGGCAAATTTTAGGAGAGGAATTTTTGCTGGAGAAATGTCCTCAGGAGGATCAACGTCATCTCCATTTAGAATTCGGCACACACTGTGAAATGTTGAATCACCAGGATTTCTCTTCAACACTTTTTGCAATTTACTCAATACACTTGCACCAGTTTCCCCATGCACAGCAATTATCATCCTATCGTCCTCTCAAATACCTGTCACTCATAATTACCTAATCCCCTTGTTGAGAGGACAGACAACAGCCCCACATTAAGTGTGAAACTTCAATTCAGCAATTTATTTCATATAAAAACAGGAAAACTCTGAAATATGTAATTTTATGTAATATCACTAAGAATATGTAGAATACCCACAAATCTGAAAAAATATGTAAACTATGTAATTACATAGAAATCCCAGCTCTAATCATCACGGCCTCGAAGACCCCCACACATATATCAGGGTTGCAACTGCCTATAAGAACCTGGTGTCAATTACTGTAAACAGAATCCGGTGTGGACACCGAAGAACTAAGTACTTCATGCACAAATGGGGACTCTCTGACTTCCCACTGTGAAGCTTCAGAGCAGACCATAGGTAGAGCCCAGCACGGATAAACAAAACGTTATCCGCATCCGCTCCGCATCCGTACGACTTTTATCCGCATCCGTACGTTTGTTATCTGAATCTACTGGCATTACAATGAAAATGAAAATCCACAGCCTGCTTCCAGTCGGTCGACCGGGTCAGGGAAAGGAATGAATGAAGCCACCATCAAGCGGCGAGGATATGAACTGTGCCGGCTGCCGAAGCCTGTCGCACTCCCTTGGGGCAATGATTAAATGAATGACAGGTGAAATGAAATGATAGTGGAGAGTGTTGCTGGAATGAAATTGTGACATGGAAAACCGGAGTGCCCGGAGAAAGACCTGTCTGCCCCCGCTTTGTCCAGCACAAATATCACATGGAGTGACCGGGATTTGAACCACGGACCCAGCGGCGAGAGGCCGGCGTGCTGCCGCCTAAGCCTGGGAGGCTTTTTTTGGCATTTCAAAAATATTTTTAAGTATGTAATATGCTATGTTTACAATGAATGTTATACAGCCAGAATTGCAACCATTTTCAGTTCGGAGGGTTAATTATTCTTAATGACATAATTTGAATGATATTAGATTAAATCTTCATCTTACATTTGTCATGAAATAAACATAACGGAAAATATGATATGGCATAAACATCTGGGTCCTAGTAATGATATTCAACAAGTTCGGATTGTAATCCAAAACCTATCCGAAGATTTACTCCAGACATTATCCGCAGTTTATCCGCTGTTCGCATCCGCGCAGGGCTTTAGCCATAGGCCCCATTGTAGAGGAATGCCCCACGAGACGTTTCAGTGGTGACTGGAAGGATGTCATAAATGCCTCTCCAACACATTGGAATGGATAGACTCACTCGACATCACTCTTTTAAGACCAGAACTCTTCTATGTTCCTGATTATACTTTATTTTGTAAACATTGTTGTAATATATCCATACGATAAATAATAATAATAATAATAATAATGATAATGACAATAATCACGCCTCTTGACAAACTAGTCAGCGTGTAGAATATCCTTACGAAAATGACCTTCCTTACTCTGGTAGATATACTGCTCGCGAACCTTAAGCCAACTCGTGGAGCACAATATTGTTCTTAGTGTTGTCAGTTCGGTTGGTTGGTTGGTTCCTTAGTTTAAGGGCTGCGACAACGCGGTCATGTAGCCCCGTGTACTTGGGTGTGTGTAGAATCTGTCTGATAACCGGTGTTAATTGTGATGGCTGTATTAGTGTGTGTTATCTGTTTTAATTCAAGTAATTTCAACTAGTTCCTACTTTTGCAACCAAATGCTATCGCCAACGACACCTAGCTTGCGGACTTGGCCACCAGATGTCATCGCAGTCGGCACCCGGTGGCGAACGTTGGACATATATAGCGTTATCAATTCTAACCTACAAATTTTGACTTCACACAATTGTAGTTAGTGAAAGGTTATTTTTCATGCCTTAAATCTATGAGCTGGGACCGCCGACTTTACCTCCCCTCTGAAGGAAGGCATTCTAAGGGATTTTTAACGCTCTTAAAAAATCCGACGACTTCGGCCGGGTTTGAACCCGCGTTCTTGGGTTATCAGTTCATTTAAGGGATTTGCTACGTTGTGGCTATATAGCCCTGTGGACTTCGGTTGTGTGTGAAACTTGTGTGATAACCTGTATCACTATGCTGTCTGTACTAATGTGTGTATTTGTGATTGGGGTCAGGATTAGGTAGGAGGCGACCCTAGCTTGAAGTGAGGTACTAACCCGGCATTTTCGTGGAGAAGAAATGGGAAACCACAAAAAATCACTTCTAAGATGGCTTAGGTAGGAATAACGGCTTCGATGGCGTAGTCGGTAGAATGTTGAGCTTCTTTACCCAAGATCGCGGGTTAGAACCCGGCCGAAGTCTTCGGATCTTTTGAGAGCGTTAAAATCCTTCAGTATGCCTTCCTTCGGAGGGATGTACAGCCGGCGGTCCCATGTCATAGATTTATGGCATGTAAAGAACCTGTGTGAAGCTAAATTTGCAGGTTAGATTTCGTTGATACGCTCTATCAAAGTTCCAACGTTCACCACTAGGTGTCAGTGACATGCTAGCGAAAGCTGGAACTCCTTGAAATTGATCGGAACTTGTAGCTCACCCTAGGGGTGTCCACGTTGAAGCAGTTACAGCCTCTGGCGAGCCGAACATGTCCTCGGACACTCCCGGCACTAAAAGCCATACGCTAAATAAATAAATAAATAAATAAATAAATAAATAAATAAATAAATACATAAATAAATTAGGTAATAATAATAATAATAATATCGTATGACCTCGAGTGCCGGGTGCAAGCTTTGATAATTGACACCCAGAGGGCAGCTTGCATGCCGAATTTCGTTGTTCCTTTGAACGCTATGAAAGTCAAGGAGGTTAGATATCTAAGCTCCTTGACACTACAGCGCTTTCTAGTAGAGAATGGAGGAACTTTGTGTTGGCGGAAAATCCCGAGATTAATTTTGCCATTGAACACGGCCTACTGAATTCAAATGGATTCTTTAACATGCCAACAACGTATGACATCCATGTCGTGATTTGTGTCGCCTTTCAAAAATCACTTACCACGGCCAGGGGCGAACCTGCAATCTTAGGGTTGGTAGTCCGACACGTTAACCACTCACCGACCGTGGCAAGCAATAAATTAGGTAGGAATTGCAGCGAGGCTGAATGCACCAATTTACTATCTCGGTAGAGCTGGGAATCGAGTCCGGACCTCAGGGGTTCAGGAAGGACTGTGAGATGTGGTGAACTTGACATTGGCCGGGAACCTGTTTGAAGAGTGGTACAGTACGCAAATCTCTTCATCTCCGGGAACTTTCTCTTGCAAGTGGACGGCCCACTGTTCCACTTGAATACTGTTATCTAATGCCTTGTTTATATAATTCAGGCCACTTAGATGACACCTGGTCTCCCACACACCATGCAGGCAGGATGTGCACGTCACTTCAGATGCACTTGACCAACATCGAGTACAACCTGTTTTATCATTCCGCTCATCGGCGAAAGAAGGCCAGGCAACTCACAGAAGACCCACTACCGTTGACGATTTGGTCAAGTTCAGCGCAAGACGTTCCGAGGTCATCAGACAATATTCCCTTACACTCATACACTAAAGTGGAGGATATTCCTATCTCCTAGACTAATGTAACAGCTAGTGGTAGTTTATCATCTAGGCTTACAGGATTAAGCCGCGTCGTATATCGGTTATTATTTCCCGACGTTTCGGCGGACATCGCAGCAGCCTCAATCATGGGTAGGTACGAGTTGGTGAGTACGGACACCGAAACGTCGGGAAATAATAACCGATATACGACGCGACTCAATCCTGTAAGCCTAGATGATAAACTAGACACCAGTCGCAAAAGTCTAAATAAGCTAGTGTTAGTTGTTTGAATGGGTTTCTTCGTACAAGGAAGTATCAGGTACGACTGGTCGAAACCTATCGTGAAACATTGTGAACGCAAACGTTGTACTATAAGAGGACAACGTGTGGAAAATCAGGCTCTTGACTTTCTCGACGAATATATGGGGCCGACGTATTTTGAGCGGCTCATTCAGTATCTGCGCATTCATTCATAATGATGATGATACGGGTAATTCCGCACGTTGTATGATGCGGAAGAATGCCACTTCTTGGATTACTAAAGGGCGCAACCGTGCAATGAACACGAGTAGCGGAACCTGTGCCTGAGGGTTGTCAGTGTATAAGCTTAAGTAAAATTATTGCATGTTTCTATTTGTTCGTTTATATCAATGACTATTATAGACTTGAACAAGTAGTTCCGTGAAGAAATAAATAGCCTATTTTCATATATCCTATTTATGTTAATTGCCTCTATCAACAAAATTTCAGTTTGAATGTTGCAATAGATTCGTAGATATTGAGAACCATCTAAATATTTCGGAGGGTCGACTTGTTGGATTTTTTATGTAGGACATAAAGTTATGTACTATTAGATGAAGATTATTGCATGTTTTATTATTCAAACTTCAATCGCATAATAAAGACACAAAAAATTAAAACGAGATTTTAAATTTTCGCACAGCTGCCATCTTGAGGTTATGGAAACAATTGAAATAAATTAGATGTCAGTGGAATAAACATTGTATAAACATTGAAACGTTCTCTACTTTGCTCCACGTTGAGCGTACAAATGAAACGTTTTGGCTGCCCCTACTGTTGGGTGATAAATGTAACTGTTTACCTTTGCCTAAGCTATGTTGTTTTAATGGGCGCCAAGACCTCAATGCAATGTTGAAATCTAAATTTGTATTTAACAACGTCTAGCTCTGGCAGAACACATTCAAGACTCTATTCACTCAGATCGTGGTATGACTTGATCATTAACCCAACAAACAATTGTATCAGGAGAAGGAATTGGTCTATATCTAATGCGACCTACTGAAAGCAAAGATTGCATTGTAAAAGAAATGAATTTATTATATAAAACAATTATAGCAAAATTAATAATAATAATAACTATAAAATTTAAATTGGAGCGTTGTGATTTGAATATTACCGATAGAAAATTACGTGAAAACGGAGTCTGATAAATTGATTTTACACTTATTTCCAAGCTATGAAGTTACTGAAATATGAAATTTAAAACAAAGAAAATGAGAGATTGCGTATTTCTGCGTCATTGGCGCTTACCACTGGAAATTGCCAAAGCATTTTCCCTCGTTCTTGATGATGTTGTGAGCTTCCCACAGTCTCCTGGACGTCGTCATCTCCGTCGGAAGTTGATGATATACTGGTAGATTAGATAATTCTATGGTCCGTACCTCGGACCCAAACACTCGTACAACCAAGTTTTACAAAAGTTCGTCGCTAACTCCACTGAACATCGGAGCAACACGCACTTGCGACCGTACTCTGCAAGTTCTACACAGATTGTCCCTAACTCCACTGAACATCGGAGCGACTCGCACACGCATCCATACTCCTCAAGTATTTCACAGATAGTCCTCGTTTCACGGAACATCGGAGCGTCCCCCGCGTATAACCATACTCCGCAAGTATTTCACAGATAGTCCTCGTTTCACGGCGCGTCGAACGATATATGCACACGCCGGCTCCCCACTCTTCAGCCGACTCCTAGCTTACGTTGTCTCCGCTGATTGGCTGTACCCCACTCGCTATACTCCCCTTCTCTGGGTCATTACACTCGGCGGGAGGGTTCCGTTCCAACAATTCGCCCTTGCTGGACGATGCGACCCAAGATTGCGCCATGCTTCCCGACAGGAATCAGCTTGTATTCGAATTCCCAGTGAGTCATGTCTCTCAAATACCCTAACTGACAAAACCCCGTAAAATTCCGTAATCAAATAATTTTCTATGATATCGTCGTTCGTAATAATTTGCATGATAGCGTTTTCTAAGACTTAGAAAACCTATCTGAATGCTAATAATTTTTATAAAATGCTCCGAAAATATCTAAATAATAATTATAAAAAATTAATAATAATAATAAATTAACATGAAAAATTCTCTTGGCTGAACAATTTGCCGCGTAAATAAATATAGAATGGCTTCCTACTGACTTATGCCAGTTGCATAAAACCCCTCGAAAAACACGTTACATATTCGCCTCGGATCATCGGATGATTTACCGTGACGACGGTCCATTATCCGATTATCCCAGACACGTTAATAAACCCCATCCAAAATACATATTACATAAACGAAATCACCCTAAATTACAGATATATACACTCATATTTTTTCTTCACGCACTTTGCGTCAAAGTTTGTTGTCACTATGGATTGCATTTTGCAACCAGTCCAATGTTTTACGTATGGAATAGTGTTCCATGGATATTTCCGCCTCTCAAATTTCTCTATGTTGGAGAAATAGACATAATTAATGTGTGAGCACTATGTATTTCTGATGTCATATCACACGCATTGAAGGTGTTCTGATATATTTATATCACCATAGAACTCCCTAATTTCACTGGAGGTCCCCTCCTTATGGTGACATTTAATTCCACTTATCACTGAGCACACGATCACACTATTGTGGCAGCGCCTCGTGACCATAATACTTAATCTCTCTTTAAAGATGATTAAATTAATATTGACTTCTGAAAAAAAAAACAGTAAATGTGCATTACATATAACACCAAATATTTCTGTGCCGTAATCGCCCTGTCTTGTTAAGTTCCCGTTAACCATATTCTACTTAATACTAGTTCTCAACACAGACCATTTCTCCTCACACAAATAATACCATTGTACAAATTATCTTAAATTACACACTTACAAATCTTACATGGCAAGGCCGTAAACAGAAATCACGTGTGCTGATATGTATGAGTTTCATGAAGGACTGTCTCGCATTCTGATGGCCCATCTTTTATCTCGTGGACGCCTTAAGCTAACAAGCCCTATACAAGCCCCTATACAAGCGCTCCCCCATCTCTTGGAGATAAATGGGAACCCATCAGCGCTGCCAAAATGGCCTTGGTGCATCGAGACATTTTAGTGCTCAACAGCATCCGACAATCCCGTCATATTTCCCTGTACCTTAAAAACTCTCATTTACTTACATACTACCCCCCTGTGTGACTTCTGATACGCCTGCCTTAAGACCAGATCTTCCACGCACCAAACACCACACTTACTCATTTGATAGGCTGGCTCGCCAGCTAAACACACTCACTTTATGACACATATTTTCGTAGACTATGTATATTATACGTCCCGTATAATCTGTTTCCCTCACTATTCTCCAGTACATATGCTGTTTTGCCAATACGTTTGGAAACTATAAATGTTTCTGCGTCACCTGCTTCCAACCTTGCAAGTGGCTCCCTTTAATGAACGTCATCACGTTGCTCTACCTAGCATATTTCTCAGTATCTGTAACGATGCCCTGTTGCTACTGTCCACACATGCTAACCCTACTTTCTTCTCGTGTAACACCTCTACTCGACACTCTATGACCTAAAAATGTCACTTCTGACTGACAGAATGACGACTTAGACAGCTTCAAAGTGAACCCTGCCTGATCTAACTTCTGAAAAACTATATTTAAATGACATAGATGCTCCTCAAAACTGCGTGAACTAATTACCATATCATCTATGTAAATGGTTACAAACTCTCCTGTGTCATCCCCTAATGCGATGTTTAAAGCCCTAATTAAAGCTGCTGAACTACTCTTTAACCCATAAGGTGTTCTACAAAATTGATAAAAGTTATATTTATGACTAAAAGCTGTAAATGGTCTATCTTCGTACATAAGTGGCACTTGCCAAAAACTGGAACTCAAATCTACACAAGTGAAATACTTCTTCCCCTCAAATGTTTGCATTAATTCCTCTATTGACATAGATTTCAGCTGATCTGAACTAATTCTACTGTTAACCAAACGAGCGTCTAAACAAATACGAACAGTGCCGTCGGTCTTGGGTACCGTGATCAAAGAATTAACATATGGACTGTTAGAGTGCTCAATAATCCCATCTTCAAGCATCTGATTAATTTGTGCCTCAACTGCACTCTGATAAGCGAAAGGTACAGGATATCTATGTCCTGTGAATACTGACCTATCAATAACGTTCAATGAATGTGTATAGCAATTGGCCATACCAATGCGATCCTCAAACACTCTCCTATTACACCATAACACATCATAGAGCCGAACACACTGTTCATCCTCTATATTTCCCTGAAATGCAGCCTCATGTAACGAGTCCTCTAGACTTCCGTTCGTAATCACACTGCCCACAAAACATGGAGAACCCCGCTCTACGGCTGGCGATATCTCATTTAAAGTACAAATCACACCTACAATACTACTCCTCTGAATATGGTCATTGAACGCTACTTCTACTTCAGAATCTCCCCATTTAAATTTCAAACTCCCTACATCATAACATAAGTTACCAGACACTCTACTTAGCCACTCTGAACCCAAGATAACACTGAATACTAAATTTGGAATTACAAGGCAAATCTGCTTCTCTACATGATTATTAATTTTAATGTCTACTAAAACTTGCTTAGAAATTACTTTAGACCTCTTCCCAACAGCTGTGATAACAAAAGTGCTTTTAATTGGCATCTCCTCAAAATTTACTCCAGTTCCTTTCATTTTATCATAAAATGCACTACTTATGCAACACTTCATACAACCACTATCAATTAAAACATCTGTGTACGCCTCGGACACGTTAAATTTAACTATGGGGCTCTTACTAACCACTTCCTGAATAATACCTTCATCATTTAGTTCATGTAATAATTCATTTCTCACATTTAGGTCATAGGGTTCCTGTATAATTGTATGGACAGGGCATGCTACAGACTGAGATTCTGACCTTACTTCGCAGCCTGGTTCGCGTTTAAAGAACCGCTACAGCTGGCCGTAGTACTAGTTACTACTGCACTGGTCTGGTTGTTCTGAGTTGTGTTGTCATTGTTTGGCTGTATATTACTACCACTAGGCTGTCCTCTTCCTTGACCCCTATTCTGGTTGTAATTATTGTCATTATAATTTCTCCCTTGATTTCCCCTGAAATCATTGTTTCTCCCTTGATTTCCCCTGTAATCATTGTTCCTCCCTTGATGCTGATTACCATAGCCATTTCCTCTGTTCTGATTTAGCTGATGATTATTATTATTTCTATTTTGAGCGTTGGCCCCTTCGCCACCGTTCCCTTGAACTTCCTGATGCCTGGCTTCATTAGGTCTATTATTATTATTACCCTGGTTCCGATTGAAATTGTCCGCATAACCCCCTCTCCCTAGTGCATCAAATGTGCTTAACAAATTTTCTACTTGTGATATTGTCTTTACATTCTGGATACAAGCAGCCTCCTTGATCCTATAGGGAAAGTGCCTAAGTAGCAACCTTACCACATCACTTTCCTCCTTCAACCCATCCAGATATTTACACACTAATACCTGCCCTAAAAAGTATTCGGTCATGGTGGAGCTTCCTTTAGGGTTATATTTACCACACACTACTCCCTCACGATGCTGCGACTGTATAACCTCATTCCAGAACTTTTCACAGAATTTCATTTTAAAATCATTGATATCAGTAAACTTGTCTCTGTAGACAGCAAACCAATTCCTCGTTTCCCCCACAAACACTTGTTCTAAAATTTCAACTACCTGGCACCACTCAATACTACCATTTTCCAACCTCTCCCCGAATTTATTTTCTATAGTGTTCATGAACTCCATTGGGCACCCCTGTCGATTGCTGAACTTACCCAGTTCTACCTCCCTGTGTGTGCTATTCACAAAAACTGGCCTATTCTGACTATTTTCTTGCCTGATCCTAGCTTTTAATTTTAATTCTAATTCTGCGATTTTCTCCTCAGCCTTCCTCTCAATACTGTTTACTGTTAATTTAATGTTTCCTTCTGATTCTTCTACTTTATCATATAGCTTTGCTTGTTTCTCCTCAATCTTGCTAATGCTCTCTTTATTACTCTCTCTTAAATCATTTACTTCTGCAACTATTTGTGAGTGGACTTTCTCAATTCTACCCCCCAACTGTTCCTTAACCTCTTTAGTAGCTACCTGAATTTTGTCAATTTCTCCCCCCAATTGCTTTTTGACCTGCTGTGTTTCCAGTTGCACTAGTTCTTTTAAATTTTCAGCCTGTGTACTGATTCTAATTTCCAACTCCTCCTGTACTTTTCCTAATTTTCTGTCTACATCTGCAATAATCTCTTTAGCCTTTTCTTCCATCACCCCCCTGATCTCACCTCTAATCAGTTCGAATTTGTCACTCATTTCCCTACTGTTTTGTTCTAATTTAGCATTTAAAGTTTCAGTACTCTCTCTATTTTCCTTACTGTTTTGTTCTAATCTGGCGTTTAAAGTTTCATTACTCTCTCTATTTTCCCTACTGTTTTGTTCTAATTTAGCGTTGTTTTGTTCCAGTTTAGCATTTAAAGCGTCTGTACTTTCTTTATTTTCCCTACTGTTTTGTTCTAATTTTGCATTATTCTGTTCTAATTTTGCATTTAAGGCATCACTACTAACTTTGTTCTGATACATGAACTCGAGAAGTAAAGTTTTTAATTCTGGTTGGCCGCCTACACTCCCTGTTTCAGTATCGGGATTTACCTCCGCTACCCCGGTACTACCATCACTCGACATACTGCTCGTATCATCACTCTCCAGTTGATGACCACTACGTAACCTCATCTGTCTTTCTTTCTCATCCCCCATAATGATATACACTGATAAAGACAAATAATCCCCAAAATACAGGCACAGAAATATATACCCTTCTCCTTCCACAAATGTTATTAGGTTTTCAGCCCCAAGTTGTCGGCGACAAATGTAATGGTTATTAATGCCCCATGTTGGTAGCGACAAATGAAACGTTCTCTACTTTGCTCCACGTTGAGCGTACAAATGAAACGTTTTGGCTGCCCCTACTGTTGGGTGATAAATGTAACTGTTTACCTTTGCCTAAGCTATGTTGTTTTAATGGGCGCCAAGACCTCAATGCAATGTTGAAATCTAAATTTGTATTTAACAACGTCTAGCTCTGGCAGAACACATTCAAGACTCTATTCACTCAGATCGTGGTATGATTTGATCATTAACCCAACAAACAATTGTATCAGGAGAAGGAATTGGTCTATATCTAATGCTACCTACTGAAAGCAAAGATTGCATTGTAAAAGAAATGAATTTATTATATAAAACAATTATAGCAAAATTAATAATAATAATAACTATAAAATTTAAATTGGAGCGTTGTGATTTGAATATTACCGATAGAAAATTACGTGAAAACGGAGTCTGATAAATTGATTTTACACTTATTTCCAAGCTATGAAGTTACTGAAATATGAAATTTAAAACAAAGAAAATGAGAGATTGCGTATTTCTGCGTCATTGGCGCTTACCACTGGAAATTGCCAAAGCATTTTCCCTCGTTCTTGATGATGTTGTGAGCTTCCCACAGTCTCCTGGACGTCGTCATCTCCGTCGGAAGTTGATGATATACTGGTAGATTAGATAATTCTATGGTCCGTACCTCGGACCCAAACACTCGTACAACCAAGTTTTACAAAAGTTCGTCGCTAACTCCACTGAACATCGGAGCGACACGCACTTGCGACCGTACTCTGCAAGTTCTACACAGATTGTCCCTAACTCCACTGAACATCGGAGCGACTCGCACACGCATCCATACTCCTCAAGTATTTCACAGATAGTCCTCGTTTCACGGAACATCGGAGTCCCCCGCGTATAACCATACTCCGCAAGTATTTCACAGATAGTCCTCGTTTCACGGCGCGTCGAACGATATATGCACACGCCGGCTCCCCACTCTTCAGCCGACTCCTAGCTTACGTTGTCTCCGCTGATTGGCTGTACCCCACTCGCTATACTCCCCTTCTCTGGGTCATTACACTCGGCGGGAGGGTTCCGTTCCAACAATTCGCCCTTCCTGGACGATGCGACCCAAGATTGCGCCATGCTTCCCGACAGGAATCAGCTTGTATTCGAATTCCCAGTGAGTCATGTCTCTCAAATACCCTAACTGACAAAACTCCGTAAAATTCCGTAATCAAATAATTTTCTATGATATCGTCGTTCGTAATAATTTGCATGATAGCGTTTTCTAAGACTTAGAAAACCTATCTGAATGCTAATAATTTTTATAAAATGCTCCGAAAATATCTAAATAATAATTATAATAAATTAATAATAATAGTAAATTAACATGAAAAATTCTCTTGGCTGAACAATTTGCCGCGTAAATAAATATAGAATGGCTTCCTACTGACTTATGCCAGTTGCATAAAACCCCTCGAAAAACACGTTACAACATTTACCGTACCAAGTTTCACTGCGCTCGGATGGTTAAATCGCGAGAAACGTCCATTTAAAGATTTAAATTTCGCGTCGCCGCCATATTGGAGTTTTGCTCACCAAGCTTACTACTAAAGAGCGTGTGTTTTTAGTGGAAGAGGTTTTCCGTGCTGGTGGAAACTTGACGCAGCATAGTGTGATAGTGGTGAGTACCGTATATAACGGGAGTCCGGGAATGTTCTCCGCAGTGCCTACAAGCTGCTGCGAGAGATTACGTCACCAGTTACGTTGGCAGCACGGCTGTTGCTTGTATCATAACAAACAAACAGTAAACTTTATACTCACCACAGCCATTCATAACATACTGTTGCACTCTTGCAATAATCTAACTATACGCACTGACGAATTTGACAGCCCACACATGTGGCCTTCATCCTTTCAAGGACACTGTGCTGCCAAGTAAACTGATGACGCAACCACTCGCAGCCGCACCTAGCCACTGCGGAGAACATTCCCGGACTCCCTGTATAATTGCATTACTTAATTTAATGTAATTTAATGTAACAACATACATGAACATACTGCCAACCCAACACGCCCCGCAAAGCGAGACACGCGCTGCGGAGAGACTTTGCTGACACTGTATTATGTTGACCGACTGTAAAATTGCAATGTCAACTCACTTTTCTCTTCTGTCATTTTGAACACTGTGGTTAATCATAAAAACACACTTCCATGTACTGTCTGAGTTGCAGTTGGTTTACTGGTGCCAACGCAGTGCCTTCTGTATTACAAGCGATACATACCGTAACGTGAGCCCTTTGCCCTGTAGCACTTCTCACTTTGCATTGCTTCAAATTCCTTGCTCTACTAATAAATCACGTTCATTCTTTCTCACTCTCTCGTATCCCGCCCCTCCCTCGCACTCTCTCAAGCACATGCCGTATCTTAGCCACTGAATATAAATGACAGTCTATATATCTGAATAGATAAAAAGTCATGTTGAAGAGGAACACTGTGGTGGACCTTTAGAACACTTCTTGCATGGTCAATTCAACCCTCCTTTCCTCCCATTTATCACACGTATACCTTAGCTGTTGAATTATGACCTGATAGTGTTCACGATCGCCGAAGGGTTGTCCGTCTTTCTCCGCATGTAAATTAGTGTAGAGTGTTTGAATACTCATGGCTCCATGTTTTATTCACCATTCTGAGGACTTTAAACTCAGCGGAGCCGGTAGCCTGTAGCAGTGATACCGTCCTGCCCTAACTATACACGTCTTCATTCCAAACTAGTTATCTATTATCCTACTCGTATTACGGGATTGTATATCAGGAAGTACAGGAACACTCATAAATCTTACTTTACTTTTATGTACACTGCTTCTTGTTTACATCTACATTTGTAATTTAAACTAGGTGTGGTACTTTTAATAATAATTTCAGTTATTGAATAATCGATTGATCGAAGCATTAATCGATTTATTGATTGTGTGCTTAATCGATTAATCGGTTGGTCCAAAAATGTATTAATTGTTTTGTCGATTAATCGATGTACTTCGCTCCTATCACTACGCTCTCACAGAAGCAAAACATACATTTATTATTGGTGTGTAACATCTTTCCTCTCGGTTGCTGGATATTTTTTGTGGGAGTGATTTTGAAAAATGGGACGGAAGTGGATCGGACGGAAGTGTGTAAGACGCACTGCCAGCTGGATCGTATCCCTCCTGGACATTCATCAACACACAAAAATCTTTTTTTATTTACACACTAATAATACATAACAATTCCAAGACTCTTTTTTTTTCTTCACTGCCTACTTGGTATTTGTACTCTCGCACTGCCTTCTTGATTGTTCTCGCACTGCCTTCTTGATTCTCTGCTGCTAATCATATCAATCAAAGAAATTGCGTGTTGGTCCGTGAATCAAGAGGTCCGGGACCTGGGCAAGTCTTTCATGATCGACTGATGTGCGCATTGCATTTATTCGCAAGTTGGCCTGTTTATAAGGAATTTAGGGTTATAAGCTGTGTCGCGTCTATTAATCTAGTTGATCCATATCGTATTCTTTATTTAGGCTAGTGCTGGTGGAAGCTACAAATCACCTAATAAAATGGGTTCCGTATTATAAACTACGATATCTGTAAAACACACCCTTTTACAATAGATTAATATTTGTGCCGAATATTATAAGATACCCGTGTATCAACAATTTCACGTGAGGTTTCTTCTATGTCAGATGTTGCACATCATATGCGACTACTGAAAGGCTCGTTAAGTTTATTATTATTATTATTATTATTATTGCCCTTATGAACAGTGTTTGAACTTAAATATGTCATGATAACACAATTTTCATTTCTCTCCCTTCTTCCTCTTCTCTTCCCAAAATCTCTTCATCCTTTGACTGTGTTCCTGTTTCCGTTGTTCTGTCCGTGCCAGGAGAACTGCGTATGTTTAGGAGTTCTCCTGACCACATACGCAATTTGCCCAACAGTGGTGGCCAAACGGTAGGATATCTTACAGGGGAGTCTTCACTCTCGTTTACGGTCGGCGGCAAACTTCTATGAAGAAGGTATCCAAAAACTTGTGCCACGCTATGACAAATGCCTGCAAAAGTTCGGCAGTTACGTGGAAAAGTAGATTAAGAGGTATAGATTGTTGTGCAATAAATACTTTTTCTGTATCTGTACACAATTTAATTTTATTACCAAACGGAACTTACTTTCTGGACGTGCCTCGTATTTTTTTAAATGTTATTGGTTTTACGTCCATGTTAACTACTGTGGCTTTTAGAAACGCCGGGGTGCCGGAATTTTGCTCCGAGGGGGATCTTTAACGTGCCAGTAACTCGACTGACACGGCTCCCTCGCATTTGCGCACCCTCAAATGCCAGCTGAATGTGCCAGGATTTGAACTTGCAACCTTGGGCACAGCAAGCGAGAACGTTACCGCTGAGCCACGCAGCCAGCCAAAGTATATTTGGACTTACAGTACACCTGGAACGCAATGAAATGTGTAACCTCCTGTTTTAAATTGTTGTTGGGTTTACATCAGGAACGCTATTAAAACCTTGTGAGGATGAGGGTATCCGCGGATATCTGCAAAATTTTTCGCCATGCAGAAAGAGTATGCATGGCTGTGCGGATAGCGGATACGCTGCCGGTAATGTTTAGAGTAATGTAAATTTGCGGATAGTTTTTAGAATACAATGTTGAACTGGATTTTTTAAGAATAATTTTAGTTTTGCTAATATCTGCGTCTTTCACGTTTCTTGGTATTTCTCTTTTGCTTTCGCTTGGATTGTATGAGAATAATAGAGAAGTGATAGAATCCAGTCATGGAAATACGCTCAATTAGTGTTGACTTATGCCAAAAAATATCCCTTTATACCTGTGCTTGCCTGAGTGGGTATATCCAACGACTAAGTGCTATAATTAGCCAACCGCTGTTTTGCATGCCGTTACTCAGATGGACAAAACTCAGTTAACATTGTCTTGTGATTCACGCATAGCCTAGGGGAACGAATTTCTCCTCAAATGTCTTAAGTGCGTTGCTTTAACACTTCATATTTTATCTAATCATCATCTTCATCATCGTTTATTGTACCTAGCAGGCCATTTAGGCCCATGACATAAAGCAAATAAACCTAACACACACATCCAATATACGATATTGCAATCATTCCTTTGGCGTCAACCATTTGATCAGTCCGTAATTTACTTTATCTTTTTCTTTGATCTCGTAATTTAAGACTGGTAGGTTATCAGCCTTCCGAGCCCGAATCCATCTCATGTGCTGAGCTACCTGGTTTGTTATCAAAGTGACCTTCTTCTAGGCGAGTTGCCTTCACCGCGCCTCATCGAGTCTCACCTACCCTTACCCATACCTATTGGTCCTCGTCCTATGCCGTTGTCCATCAGCTGGATCATCCGCCTTTAGGGAAGATTTCTCATCCCAAGGATATAGGGTGCCCTTCTCCTCACCTTGCTTATCTGTCCTCAAAGAAGGTCATTGGCTTGGTAAAGAACTCCTTATCCCGGGAGTTATTCGGACGCCAGAGCCTCATCACTTTACATCAGGGTGCACCACATGTAAGAAAAGAATGACATTTGGATGAGAATTCTCACCAGTCATTAAAATATACCAACTGAAAAAAACTATCAAAAAGGATCATATAGACAACAAAAAAAAGGCAGAATATAAAAGGTATGGATCACCAAACACTATCATGGAGTGCGTGCGTTGAATCTTTTAGAAAAGAAATACAACAAGAAGTTCCGTAACGAACTAAAGAGCCTACATTTCTTAAAATTTAAGATCCATGCCAATGATTAATCTATATGGATCTATCTGGAATAATGACGAAATTAAGTTGGTAATAACAAAATTTCTAATTAGTTCGAAATACTGTATACCTGGCATATTGTAGCCTAATAGAGCACTATAGTTGGCAGCCCTGGTGACTGAACATATTCTTAGTTCCATCTCTTAAGGTACAGAATACAAAATTTGGTTGGAGTCCGATGAATAGCATGGACGTTGCATGCAGTTAAACATTGGATCTAACAGCGCGCTTAAAATCATGTTGGCAACAATGACATACATGTATTGGTCAGAAATAATCTGAAATAATATCATCTATTGTTGTGCCAATTTTGAATTAAATCCATTAGTTAGTATAGAAGTTACATGCATTTTAAAATTGGATCTATCAGCAGGCTTAGAATCATGTTGGCAGCACTGACGTATAATACTTACTCCAAATTCATCTAGAATGCTAGGTACTATACGTGTGCAAAGTTTAAAGCTATTGGCTTGCATACTTTCTGATATATTGATATTAGGGCAACAAAAGTAGAGACAGCACATATTAACAGTTGGCAGCCCTGGTTGCTCTTAAGAATACGCATAGTCATATCTGTTATGGTGCACATAGCACATACGAAATTTGGTTGAAATCCAACTGATAGTATTGACGTCAGAAAAGTTGGATGGCGCAGCCACGCGGTAGGATGTTGAAGCTGTAACATAGTGACTGGTGAGGATTATTTACATGGTGAAGCATTGACCTCGTGATGGAAACAGAAAGGGATTTGTCAAATTCGAGGAGGTACGGCTCTGTATACGGTTGTAAATCGTATAAAACGGGTACGAAATCTCTTCACTACTTTCCTGTACAAAAAGTTCAGAGAGAATGATGGGCTTTGGCGCTGTCAATTGGAAAACCTGTTACACGTTACATGACAGTGTGCAGTCTGATTTTTGTGAAGACGACTTCTTTCCACAGAGTAAGCACCGGTACTGTTAATTATTGATAGTTATTGCCTCTAATTTGTATTCACAAGGATTTAACTACATCAAAAATACTGATAAACTTGTAGCCTAATACTTCAGTACCGTACATAGAATGTAATCCACTCTTCGTACACTTATTTCAGGGGTTCTTCCGATTGACAATAGCCGAATGGTTAGAAAACTTAAGAAAAATGCTGTTCCTAACCTTAATTTGCCAGAGAAATTATATTCCTGCCTTTGAACAGCAAGTATGTAGGTAAATATTTGCAATATTCAAGTATGATTTGGCTTAAATTGTGTTTTTGGCTATGATCTCCTTACTGTTGAATTTAGTTAATTAATGTGTAAAATCTTAGTTTTAAGTACCGGTTTGGTGACCGTCATCCCAGGCAGGCCGGTAACACCTATACTACTCAGGCAGATATGTCACTTAGCCGTAATTTCGAAGTTATAGTGATGTTAAGTATACATATTATGCGGTAATGTAGCAGGAGACCTGATCGGCCTAGGCTATTCTAACTTTAATTAGTTCCCATTTCAAGGTTTTTCAGCCTTGAGTGCGAATAGTTGGTTTGAAAGTTGTACAACAGTAGGCCTAAGGAGAGTATGTTTTGTATAGGTTTTAATTGGTATTATGGTTTATGTCGAGCTGAGGAGTGAATTTGATTTGGCTTAAAGTGTAGTTTTTGATCTGTTCCGTTTGCTTATGACAAGTTCAAATGGAGACTCCAGCTTTGTTAAATATCTGTATTTTAAATATTTAATTAAATATATTGATAAAGAGGATGCCTCCATTTTAACTTGCCCGTGGCAAGAGATTAATAAATTTATATTCTTGCCTCTGAACAGCAAGTATGTAGGTAAATATTAGCAATATTGAAGTATGATTTGAGCATCCCAAGTAACGCTTCTTTGAACCCAAAACATTCATGCAAATTCAGGGTTGCTGGATTCAATTTATTATCAGGGAGTCGTCCTTTGTGTTATGTGAGATATATATATTGTGAAATTAATAAAAATCATCGATACCGCTAGGCTCCCAAGTACAGGCTGCATAGGCCTATATGTAACAGCAGACAGTAAATTAACTATCTACATGTGGGTAATGTTTTTAATTGGTAGTAATTAAGCACTGCTTTTAAATTGATTTCTATCAATGAAAGAAAATATGTAGTATTTTGCCATCATAAATTAGAAGCCATAACAAACGCACACCCAATCACTGTCTTGCTTACTTCTCGTCACTATCTCGCCGCCATATTTGAAACAGCTGACCGTAAGCTCCTCCCCCGTTTCGGACGTCAATAGGAGTTACATGTATTTAAAGTTGGACCTGTCAGCAGGCTTAGAATCATGTTGGTAGCACTGACGTATATAAGTTACTCCAAATTAATATAGAATGTCAGGTACTATACGTGTGCATAGTTTAAAGCAGTCGGCTTGCATACTTTCAGATATATTGGTATTTGGATGAAGAAAATGGAGAGAGCAATTATTAACAGTTGACAGCCCTGGTGGCTCTTAAGAATACACTCAGTCATATCTGTTTATGTACACATATTACATACAAAATTTGGTTGATATCCAATTAATAGTGTAGAAGTTATATGCATTTAAAAATCGGACCTAACAGAATGCTTAAAATTATTTTTACAACACTGTCATGTATGGCCTCCTGGAAATTAAACTGAAATAGTATTATCTACATGCGCGCCAATTTTGGAATAGCTCCCATGCATACCTTCCATGATATCTAACATGGAGCTCAAATTGCTATTGCGTTTTTCAGCAGTTGGTAGCACTGACATCATTTTCAAATATGGGCTTGAGATATTGCAGTTAACATCTTTACTCATACTAAATTTGGTTTCGATTGCTGCAGGCGTTTAGGAGTTGATAGGGAGGGACACACACACACACACACACACACACACACACAGCCAGCCAGAAGGACAGACTGACACACACACACACTTTCCCGGATCGATCTCATAAGTCAACTTTTTCCTCATTTTTGCAAAATATGAAAAGTACGCTAAAAATATTATTGTAATGTCAGCGGATTCATATAACAAACTTGCGGATGGGGATAACAGTCGTGCAGATGCAGGGCGGATGGGGATAACAGTCGTGCGGATGCGGCCTGGGTGCGGATAACATTTTGTTTATCCGCGCAGGGCTCCTGCTATAACTTGTTCTCTCCTGTTCCAAAGTGTTTTTGTAGAGCGTTTCCTAGGAAGATGCAGTCGCGACTTTGAGCACATCTGGTAGTGTGTTCCCTGAAATGCTGTTAACTGAAAGCTAGGGGCTAGGGCAGAGCAGAAGATGTTGATGCTACTTAGCCACTGTGAGCTTGCGGCCCGCCCTGGAATGTGTGCTGTGGGTCTCGGTGAAAGTGGCCAATTATGAATTCATGAGCTCCGAGTCCACTCCAGCGTGCTCCACCATCAGGACCTGCAAGACAACAACATATACAACAGTACATATTATGCAACTCAATTGTCTATTCAGGAAAAGGGGTTTGTAATTCATTTTACTGGTTTGGGAATTTTTGTAAATCAATAGGCCAAATTATTAGAATTAAAACAATACTCCCCAGTTCATTAACAATTTGTACCCCTAATACCGGTGTTTTCATAAAGTTAATTTTAGTCATTGATGAGAGTGGAATTTCTATATGTTGAGCAACATAATATGTTATACAATATTACTAGCAATCCGCCCCGTCTTCGCCCGGTATCTTGAACGAGTTATCCAGCGTCAACTTAAAAGGCGCACAGACGACAGGTCCCAGACGCAATTCAGAGAAGCCGGGTTGAACAGCGAAACTCCAAACACATATACTCTTCTCTGAACTCTTAAATCGACACGACTCGACAGTGCGGATTTTTAGCCTACTTTTCACATTTTGCAAAAATGAGGAAAAAGTAGACTCACGAAATCGATCCGGGAAAATGTGTGTCTGTCCTTCTGTCTGTCCTTCTGTCTCTGTGTGTGTGTGTGTGTGTGTGTGTGTGTGTGTGTGTCTGTCTGTCTGTCTGTCTGTCTGTCTGTCTGTCTGTCTGTCTGTCTGTCTGTCTGTCTGTCTGTCTGTCTGTCTGTCTGTCTGTCTGTCTGTCTGTCTGTCTGTCTGTCTGTCTGTCTGTCTGTCTGTCTGTCTGTCTGTCTGTCTGTCTGTCTGTCTGTCTGTCTGTCTGTCTGTCTGTCTGTCTGTCTGTCTGTCTGTCTGTCTGTCTGTCTGTCTGTCTGTCTGTCTGTCTGTCTGTCTGTCTGTCTGTCTGTCTGTCTGTCTGTCTGTCTGTCTGTCTGTCTGTCTGTCTGTCTGTCTATCAACTCCTAAACTGCTTCAGCAATCGAAACCAAACTTAGAATGAGTAAAGATGTATACCAGAATATCTCAAGCCCATATTTGAAAATGATATCAGTGCTACCTACTGCTGAAAAAACGCACTAGAAATTTGAGCTCCATGTTGGATATCTTGGAAGGTATGCATGGGACCTATTCCAAAGTTGGCACACATGTAGATAATAGAATACTATTTAAGTTTAATTCCCAGGAGGACATATATGACAGTGTTGACAAAATAATTTTAAGACTTCTGATATGTCCAATTTTTAAATGCATATAACTTCGACACTAATGATTGGATTTCAACCAAATTTTGTATGTAATATGTGTACATAAACAGATATGACTGAGCGTATTCTTAAGAGCCACCACGGCTGCCAACTGTTGATAATTGCTCTCTCTCTCTCTTTTGTATCCAAATACCAATATATCAGAAAGTATGCAAGCCGTCAGCTTTAAACTATGCACACGTATAGTACCTGACATTTTAGATTAATTTGGAGTAACTTATATACGTCAGTTCTACCAACATGATTCTAAGCCTGCTGATAGGACCAATTTTAAATACATGTAACTTCTATACTATCAGTTGGATTTCATCCAAATTTCGTATGTGCTATGTGTAACATAACAGATATGACTATAAGTATTCTTAAGAGCAATCAGGACTGACAACTGTTAATAAATGCTAGGTATGTATGTATGTATGTATTTTTTATTGTCAGACAGATAGACTCCACTAGTGATAATATAATAATTAACAATAAAATTTACAATTATAAACAAAACAAAAACAGCAAACCCTGCTGTTTATATTTTATACCCTAATATTCTAGATAGGTTCATATACTGTAGATTAATCATTGGCATGAATCTTAATTTTAAGGAAAGTAGGTTCTTTAGTTCGTCACGGAACTTCTTGTTTTAAATGTATATATTCGTTTTTGGTGGACCGGGTTCGATTCCAGGTCAATGCATGTGTGATTTTCGAAGTGAAATATCACTTCCTGTGGTTCGTATTCCCGTGATTCATGATCGCGAGATTAACGTTCACGTAAATCTTGAAGTTTCCTTCCTTCATTCATTCCTTCCGTACTCGTTTGTTTGTTGGTTTGTTTGCGACTCCAACTCCTCCAAGCAACTGTTATGGTATGCATTCCAGTTGTTTCTTGCTCGGTAGGCCAAGTTGTTAACCGCCACTGATATAATAAAAAGATACTCTACTGTAATCGGTTTTAATAGGCAGGTGCTGGAGCACTTGTTCATTATAATAACCTGGTGCGCACGTGCAGTGCTCTAATTAAAACTAGAGTCCGGGGTTTATGGCAAAGTAAGTGAAGTTGTACAGTTTTCTTTTTGTCATGCTAGCTGGAACACTGACGGAAATACAGTAGATCTGCATTATCCGAGTAGGCTACAACTTGCGTGGACAGGTTCAAGGGAGAGGCGATGGGTCAATCTCCCTTACCAAGTACATCTTACATAATTACAGGTTTTAAAATATTCATGATTTGAAATTACAACAATATGTTTATTTATTCGAGTCAGAAGCAATTACGGTACATACATACAGTACACTAAAAATAAAAAATAAACTAGCCTTAGTACAGTAGTCGCATATGATGTGTAACATCTGACATGCTATTCGAATAATTCCATATTACTTACTCGCAGTTTTTAAATAATGAACTCATAGTGCTACCTTGTGCCAGCAAACATGAAGGATTCCTTCGTGTTATTACCATCGGTAAGTTCTCATTACTAGTATTTCTGCAATAACTGCTTGTAAAACTCCAGTGACAAATCCTTTCAGCAAATATGATAAAGTGCTGTATTTTGGCCGAGAGTACCTCGAGTGCTTACACTAAATAAGAATACAGCAAAAGTAGTAAGATTTAATATCATAATTGTTTTTAGCAAATATGATATAATGAATATTTTCACACCAAAGAACGACAGTTTGAAGATAGGAATATCTGTAATGGGGCCTCCAAACCTTGAAGTAAACCGTATGCGATTTACATTCCACATAGCCACATAGCCGATAGTATGTCGTTGTACCAATCTCCGCCACCGCGCGTGTTCATTGCTTCCGTTGCATTTTCGTCCCACTTCAGTGTTTTTTTTTGTTTTTTGTTTACAAAATCATCCCCCTCACAAAAATATACCTCAACCGAGTGGAATGATGTTACACATTAAAATATCCAGCAACCGAGCGGAAAGATCTTACACATTTTAAAAAAATGTCTCAGATTAGATGATCTTCGCCCAGAAATTGACCACTCCCACAGCGCTATCACAACCTTCCATTAACTCTTGTGTTGTGCAATAGTATCCTCCGTCGAGTCGGGTCTGTGTCAGGTCTGCGAATATGCGCATCTTCATTTGACCATTTTCATAACACAACGGCCTGTCGCTTTTGGAAATACTCCTTTCACATTCTGAAACATAAGACTATCACTTTTTGAAATGTTCCATTCAAATTCTTAAACACAACAGTCTATTCCTTTAAGAATTTGAAAGGACTACTGTATTTGAGTCGTCCAGTTGCAAAACTCGTTTAATCCACTTGTGAATAAGGCTTATGTCGTAAAATTATTTATTTAATTAGATTTTTATTTTATTTGATTTTGTTTTATTTTGTTTTGTTTAATTGAATTTTATTTTGTTTTATCTTTTTTATTTTGTTTTAAATTGTTTTATTTAATTCTTTTTTGTTTTGTTTTATTTTATTTTGTTTTGTTTTGTTTTGTTTCATTTTGATTTTGTTTTGTTTTATTTTGTTTTGTTTTGTTTCATTTTGATTTTGTTTTGTTTTATTTTGTTTTATTTTATTTTGTTTTGTTTTATTTTGATTTTCCAGAAAACAAACATAAAACAAAAAACACGAAGCAAAAAGAAAAATTCAAAAAGAAAACCAAAAGCAGAAAACAAATACACAACCAAGAAAGAAAAGCAAAAAGTAAAATTCAAAAGCAAAAGACAAAGCAAACCCAAAACCAAAAACAAAACCAAAAACACAAAGCAAAAAGAAAAAAAAAGTAGAAAACAACAAACACAAAAGATACGTGAGGCAAAGTCCAGAGAAACGTTCCTGATGAAAATGATTCTTATTCACAAGTGGATTAAACGAGTTTTGCAACTGGACGACTCAAATGATAAATGTGAAACAGTGACAGCTGTAAGGCGTGAGTGGTGTACAGTAAAATTGTTTTACATTAAAATTGTTTTCCAAGTAAAATATCACGTTCCGTGGTTAGGATTCGATGTAAAACTGGAGATTTGTTTAACGTTATTGTGTAGAGGCAGATGACCTCGTAGTTCCACCCCTTAAAACAACAGTAACTAACTACTAACTAACGTTATTGTGAAATAGCTTCTGAACTGTAGGTTGCATGTTCAGGAATAACCACATTTAGAGATGCGCAGTGTTCCCGGAAATGTTCAATTCACGGAGGAAATTGTATTTCTTTACTCACTAATACAGCCATCACAATAACAAAAGTTATCAGACAAATTCTGCACACACCCAGGCACAAGGGACTATATAACTACGATGTCGCAAATGCCTTTAAGTAATCAACAACAAATGTAAAACAGTAAGTTACTGTATTAATTCGTAGCAGAAATATGTAAATACGAGTACAACATTCAATAAGGTGTTTACACCATTTCATTTTTTCTCAGTAAATCCATTATTTGCATGTCCATGATTTAATTATATTAGCATAGGCCTACCTTCGTTAACCGGAAACCTATCTTTACGGAAAAATTTGCGAGTCCCGTTCGATTCCTTCAAATAGGGAAATCCCAGTAGACCCTGTACAAGAAAGCAATGGGTGTAGTTCACTGTTTCTTGCTCCTATCCCAGTGTTGGTTGCAAACAACTAACTGTATCCTCCACCATTACGAGATATTCTACCTTGATAATATAAAGCTCACCTCACTGTAGTGATATCATGGATTGTAATACTACTTACAGAAATGATCGTTAATGTTTGAACACCCAGTAAAAAAAGAAAGCTCACCTCACTGTAGTGATATCATGGATTGTAATACTACTTACAGAAATGATCGTTAATGTTTGAACACCCAGTAAAAAAGAAATCTATCACCCGAAGCAGAGAAAAAGAAACGCAAAAAAAGCGAAATAACATTACGGTTCTCGAACTAAAAAGACCTAATAAATCGAATGAAAGTAATCCTAAATTCACACATTTTGAAAATGTATTCTGCTCAAATAGCTCGATAACTTAGAAAAATTGCGGCCAGAAATCTAAAATCGTAAATTTTTCCCTTGTGCATTAAAATAGCTCCATTCTGTCCTGAGGACAGGTTTAACTGTATTAGCAGTTATTTCGACATTACAAACATCTTGGTAGAAAATGTTAAGTTTCTTTCATCTGCCTACATCCAAAAGTTTGCTTGTAAGAAGACGAACACGGGAGCATTGTGAACGTGTTTAAGTTACTACACACTCTAGAAACCTGATTGTATAATAGGTAGTAATTAAAATTATAATAATGTCTGGCTTCCAAAGAAGCTACTGTGGTGAGGCATTGTGCTGTGACAATGTGGAGACACTTGAGCAGCATTCTAATGGCAACCCACATCAACATTCCTGCGCCAACTGCTATACTGTTAGCTGGCTTGTTAATGCCAAGTGTAACATTCACGCGTGCTCTATGCTTGTTATCGATCAAATGAAGCAACCTCCACACGTACGCACATCAAGACCAGCGCGGCTTCTTTGATGGTTTGTTGAGAACTAGATCAAATACCTGTCTTGTCCATGGCGTAACGGGCTTCTGTCAACTAATAAATTGTTTTAAATGTCCTTCTGTTCTATTTTATCGGACGCCAACTGAATCGCTTAGATCCAAAATACCTTAACTCCGTAAAACTAAATTTTACAGCTGATGGTGAAAAATAAAATTCATCAGATCCTTAGACGCATTTCAGTTAATGCTGTCGCATTTGAAGTGTAGTGTTTGGAAATATGACCGGAACTGCAGCGTAATCTTCAATTGGTCACTATCAGAATTAATTATCTACTACTTTCAGCCCGACCTACCTACCTACCAGAGCGTCGTCTTCAGTGGTTGGTGACCTTACAACTGCTTTCAGTCCGACCCAACTATCGGAGCGCTATCATCAATATTTGGTGTCATTATCATAAACTACTTTCAGCCCGACCTACCTACCTACCAGAGCGTCGTCTTCAGTGGTTGGTGACCTTACAACTGCTTTCAGTCCGACCCAACTATCGGAGCGCTATCATCAATATTTGGTGTCATTATCATGAACTACTTTCAGCCCGATCCACCTACCAGAGCGTCGACTTCGATGGTTTGTGTCATTATCATGAACTACTTTCAACCCGACCTACCTATCGGACTGCTATCTTCAATGGTTGGTGTCATAATTATGAACTACTTCGAGTCCGACCCACATACCTGAGCTCCATCCTCATTGGTTGGTGTCATTATTGTGAACTACGTTTAACATGACCCAAATACCGGAGCTCCATCTTCACTAGTTGGTGTCATTATTGTGAACTACTTTTAGTCTAACCCACATATCGGAGTGCTATCTTCAATGGTTGGTGTCATAATCATGAACTAATTTCAGTCCGACCCACATACCGGAGCTCCATCTTCAATAGTCGGTGTCATTATTGTGAACTACGTTTAGCCTGAACCAAATACCGGAGCTCCATCTTCAATAGTCGGTGTCATTATTGTGAACTTCTCTCAGTGGCTTCGGTGGCGTAGTTGGTAGCATGCTGAACTGCTGTGTCCAAGATCGCGGGTTCAAACCCGGCCGAAGTCGTCGGATTTTTAAGGGCGTTAAAATCCTTCAGTATGCCGTCCTTCGGAGGGGAAGTAAAGCCGGCGCTCCCATGTCATAGATTTATGGCATGTTAAAGAACCTTCCACTAATTACACCTGTGTAAAGTTAAATTATATAGGTTAAGAATGTAAACAGCGCTCTTAGGTTCCTACGTTCGTTGTCAGGAGCCGACTGCGGTGGCGTCTAGTAGCTAAGTTCTGAACTAGTAGTCATTGACGGTGGCGTTTGGCGGAAAAGGAACTGTTTGAGAAATTCAAAATCTGCAGTCCTTACTTGAATTAAAAAACAGATAACACACACTAATACAATCACCACAATTAACACCGGTTATCAGAAAGATTCTATAAACACCCAAAGTACACGGGGCTGTCGCAGCCCCTAACCTGAGGAACCAACCAACCCAAATACTTATCCATTAGATTTTAAATATTTATTGTTGTAAATATTTTTAGTTTATATTTTCATCGTTCTTATTAATTTTTTTCCAGTTTCTTCATATCATCCTGTATATATTTTAGTTTATCAACACTTAGTTTCATTAGTTTAGTTTTTTAAGGTTTGATTTTAATTTTGCTGAAGAAGACCCCTTTGTTGGATCGAAATATGTACTAATATTTTTTGAATATAATTTGTATTGATTGGCGGAGTATTTTAATTGATTATCTATTAATCAATACGGCAAATGTCTTCCATTTTCCTAAAAAAGTAAATGTTTTTCATTTTCAAGACTTCATTTTTCACGAGAACAAATTGACGTTAATACATCAAGGAAGTCACGGGAATAACTCGGAAATTTAGGGTGTGTAATCACTTATCCATTAGATTTTAGTAGTTTAGGAAAAGTCGTATTTTATCATTTTAAATGATCTTGTCGACTTCGTCGTTACGCTGGGGTCTGGCGTTACGTTACGGTGACGGGACGAAATGTACCCAGATGCACTGAGGTGTGTGACGTCATAGTACCGCTTGGTGCATGTGTTCCCCGACAATCTCTACTTCGTTAGTATAAGACAAAAATCCCCGATTCTTGGATGTCACAGGTAATCTCGAGAACCACTGGATGGATTTTGATGCGGTTTTCACCTTTCTGTAAAGATTCTGTAGAAAATAATTTATGTATGATCAAAGGAAGCCAAGCAGTAACGATTTCAGTGAAAACGTCGAAAACAAACTTGGCGTCCGTGCGCTTCTTAAGCTTACGCTGGGCAAACCGTTAAAAATATCAATATACTATGAGCGTAAAAATTGGTCAGCATGAAAAGTTCTACAAAAAAAGTCCGCGAGAGCATATCTCCATCTTCAATACATCGCCCTCTATAAGTGTTTTCAGACAGGATGGAAGGGGCACGTCCCCGCGCGCTCTGGTGAGCGTGACGGCAACCCGCGCGCTTGACCTTGCTTTGCTCTTGGTTTGCACTTGCCATTCGCGAGTAATTTCAAACAAGGTAAAGTATTATAAAGCAAGATAAGTATTATGCAGATAATTTTCTAACATGTCAAGAGTCTTTGGCTTCGAGCGAAGCGAAAAGCCTCCAGCCTTTCTAGCATTTTCCAGCATTTGGAGCATTTAAAATGATAAAAGTCTAGTATTTCTGACTGACTGTCACTTTTTTTCTTTGCCTCGATTCTCATGGCCGATTGGTTTCTGATGCAAATCAAGTGATTATCGTCACAATACAGTGGTTTTTATTTGTCATATAAATGCACATTTCGAACATTTTTACCATGAGGTCATATTTTGAGCATTTTTTGGTAAGAACGTCATATTTCGGTAGTTTGACGGCAGCTGTAAGTGTGCTATCATCCTTAACTTATCGAACGGGAACTGGTGTTGACCGAAATTGAATCTGGTTGTCCTAAACACTGAAACATGTATATTCAGAAAATTAGATTAATATGAAAATAGGCATAAATAATTTAGTTAACAATTTAAGCTCGAAGGAATTGTCCCTAGGAATTTTTTTTAAACGGTCATATTTAAATCAGTCATTTTCAGGTCGTCTTTTGTTATTTTTTAGTGACATTTCGTCATTTTTAAGGTCATTGGCTATTTGCTTGCATATTCGGACAATTTTTAGGTCTTAAACATCCCAGCTCTTAAACATCCCAGCCCTAGTAATCACTCTTCAAGGTCCTTCCATCTCCAGTGTGTGTTGTCCCTTCCATTGCCCTCGATGACAAGTCAGGCTGAAGTTAGTGGGTTCGACTACATGCTGCAGGTATTCACAGGTGTGTCTTGTACGTCTCCAGGTGGTTTATAATTGCTCCCATTAATAACGACGTACAGTATAACAGCTGTATCACACTCGTAATTTATCGTGACAGAGGTGAGAGTTAAAAGAAGTATTGTGGCGAGATTCTTCTCACTCATAAAATTAAACCTGTAATTCGTTACGTTCACATGTCAGAGCAATGTATGTATGTATGTATGTATGTGTTTTCCTCATTATTCCAATTTCTATGGGGTTGGGGATTAGGCGCGATGAATTTCTAAGTGGCTGAGGATTTTCACAGCTGGATGCTCTTCCTGAAGCTAATCTCACTAGAGGAGGTTGGTTGGTTCTTAAGTTTAGGGGCTGCGACAACGCGGTCATGTAGCCCCGTGTACTTTGGGTGTGTGTAGAATCTGTCTGATAACCGGTGTTAATTGTGATGACTGTATTAGTGTGTGTTATCTGTTTTTTAATTTAAGTACTGCAACTTAGAATTTTTCAAATAGTTCCTACTTTTGCCGCTAAGCGCCACTGTCAACGACTACTAGGCCAAGTTCAAAACTTAGCTACTAGACGTCACTGCAGTCGGCTCTTGACAACGAACGTAGAAACCTAAGAGCGTTGTTTACATTCTTAACCTATCCAATTTAGCTTCACACAGGTGCAATTAGTGGAAGGTTCTTTAACGTGCCATAAATCTATGACATGGAACCGCCGGCTTTACTTCCCCTCCGAAGGAAGGCATACTGAGGGATTTTTAACGCTCTTAAAAATCCGACGGCTTCGGCCGGGTTTGAACCGCTATCTTGGGCATAGTAGCTCAGCATGTTACCGACTACGCCACCGAAGCCGCCTCTCACTAGAGGAGTTATTCGGCAATCGATTGTCCAGTGCATGTCTGGTACAGGATATTGAGCACTCTTTAGGTAATTTGTATTCCAACTAAAACTGATGTCTGTGTAGAATGTTCGTAACAAGTGTATTAACATGAATATGGGACTAGATTATTACACTTTTACATACAAGAAATATTAACTTATAGCCTACGGTATAGCCCACTACTTAGTTAATCAAGAATAAATGTAACTAAGAGGTTCAATTACTTGGAGAAAACAATTTGAGGGCATCATTATCCTACCTATCACCTTTTGCTAGAAATATCATCCGTTATGTAACCCATCAAAATTAGCAATTCCCTCTTCTTTTCAACGGAAAGTGTACCAATGTTGTAGAAAGGTGGCAATATTGTTCAAATTTATGCTTTTCCTATAAAACCTCAGTCTCGTTCAACTATTGGAAATCATTAAAGGTTGTGCGAGTCATCACTACTCCTGGTTTGTCCTTAGTTATTCTGATTCACTGAGCCTTGGAGGTCTGAGGTTTAGCTGTTGCGAGATCTTTATATGATTCCCCAAAACGCGCATAGTATTCTTAGCAGACTCCATAGGATCTTGTCTTCTCTTTTTCTTGGCGGCGTGAAGGTGCAGTGGTCAAGCTGCTTCACACTCACCAGGGTGGACCGAGTTTGATTCCCGGTCAATATATGTGGGATTTCTGAAGTGAAATGTCACGTCCTGGGGTTCGGATTCCACGTAAAATGAACGTCTCGTGGCCAGTAGAGTAACTACGGGGGGGGGGGGGGTGATTAGGGGGATCAATCCTCTCCCCCAGAGCCAAATACTAAAAAAAACGCTATTTGATGAAATTTTTATATTGGAAAAAAAGGCTAACTTATTTTCGGATTGATGACAAAGACTGGATTATGCACGTTTTTATTTAATGATTGGAGATCATTCTTTACTTTTGTAAAATATTTAGTGTTATACCCTGAATCAAGGATCATGTAGTCTAACTATAAGAGATTCGTCACTTTTGGTTATAGAATTTCCGAGAGAGAGCAACGCCTGAGGCGATGTACTGCTCGGGCAAGTCTGGCAACATAAAAAGTAAAAAGCCATATGAAAGTAGCCTTTATTACACATAATTGAACAGTATGTTCTGCGATGAGTTATTGATTATTCATGAACATAACTCAAACATAACTGCGCCTTTCGCTAGGCGCTGAAATATACGTCCAGATAGGAAAATAATACATGTTGATATATATCAGTGTTGGCAATAAATTTGTCACGAAAGACACAGTTATGCCGTTCTAGAGCTTAATTCACCTTTAGGCTAATTAAACATAGCTCTCCTACTCTACAGAATTGTTGCCTAGCATGCCGGCTGCCACCCACCCATCCCCGTAGCCCTAAAGTGCCCTAAACCACAAATTTTATTGCAATGCAAAGGAGAATGGGTAAGAAAACAAACAAGAGATGAAATGCACACATTTATTCTGTATAGGCTATATTTTTATTCGAGAGTAGTCCATATTGCCCACTAGTTTTACACATTGTCAACACCAGGAAGATGAAAATTGCCGTATTGTTCTCACTATCATTATAATTCTTACATCCCGGTGCTTGGCAATTTTTCCTCCCTTGCAGGGGCATGATTGACTCCCAATTCAATTCAAATAAATAATCAAAATACCGAACAAATCAAAACAACCAACAACACCACGAGGAAGATCAATAAAAACAGACTATTCCCGCTTCCACCAGTCGGTTTGATGTCAGCGTTCATGAGTGCCAACTACGGAACCTTAGTGTTAAATTAATTCTTCATTGGTTGGCAGAACATCCAGAGCAGAGCTTTACCGCGACCCACGTGCTCCCTATGAACTGCCATCCCCCTGCCCTGAATTACTAATAAAAGTCGCTGACAACTGTCAAAGCTAACACGAGGGGGAATATGGCTGCGTTGCCACTGAGGCAGATCATGACTTTCAGGAAGACACAAATACTGGGGAAGTTAGCCCCCCTGCCTGGCGGTCTAATGACCGTGACGTGTCGAGACACAGTAGAACACTGAGTCAAACCATGTGCTCACTGCTGTGTCGGCATACATTGCAACATTGCTGGATGTTGCTATGGAGACCGTTACCCCGCTCGTCTCTACTCCTCACCTCGCCGTTCAAGCGGATGATAGCTTTCACCGACCATCTTTTGTAAATCAGAGTATAGGCACATTGAGAGGTGCAAATAAAACGTGTCAAATGCTATCTAGATAAAACATGAAAACGTGTATTATTACTTTTTTTGATTGTCTTATTTTGCCCCCGCACAAAGCAAAAACAAACACATGACCAAAAACAAAAAACAGAAAGCAAAATTCGAAAATAAAAGCAAAAGCAGAAAACAGACACAAATCACAAATCCCAAATCCAAAAACACAAAGCAAAATTCGAAAACAAGAGAAAAAGCATAAAACAAACACAAAATCAAAAACCAAAAACGGAAAGCAAAACTCGCAAAATTCGAAAACAAAAGCAATCGTAGAAAACAAACACAATACCAAAAACACAAAGCAAAAAATGTATAAAACAACAAACACAAAACCTAAAACACAAATCAAAAACGCAAAATTTGAAAACAAAAGAAAAACAGAAAGTACATTAAATCAAAACCAAAAAAGGAAAGCTAAAAGCGAAATTCCAAAACAAAACAAAAGCAGAAAACAAAAACAAGACCAAAAACGCAAAGCAAAAAGCAGAATTCAAAACCAAAGCAGAAAACAAAAACAAAATAAAAAACAGGAAGCAAATTTCGAAAACAAATGCAAAAGCAGAATACAAATAAAAAAAAACAAGGGAAAAAAAACGTTGAAAACAACAAACAAAACCAAAAACGTCGATTTGACTCCGCTAATCCCCCTCCAGAAGCAAATCCTACTTAGGCCACTGCCCATGGCTCATGATCTCGATATTAAAGGTCACGTAAAATTACACTCCTTTCAATTTTGCTTTCTTCTTCTTCTTTTTTCTTTCATTCATTACTTCTGTTCACTGCGGCACGCAGCCAGTATAAAGGCACTCCTTGTTTGAGGCCAGTAGTGGAGTAGTGGCGCTTCTGCCCCACTTCAAAACCCCCCTTGCTCTACTACTAAGCCTCAGCCATGTTAAATATCTCTTGAACGCATGGTCCGATTTTGACAAATGAGGTATTGTTGGACTCGGGCTGACGTCCTCTTTGCTATGGACCACTCATTATATTTTTCAAAATTTTTTTGAAAATTTTTGTTTTCGAAAATAGGCGATAGTTTGAAAACCAAACAGGATAGAACGTTGTGCCATGGCTCAAACGAACAGTCTTTATGACCTTTATTTTTTGTAATAAAAAATTTTTATTTTTTATATTTTTTTGAAAACACTCGAATTTTGAAAATCCTATATTTTGGAAACTAGGAACTCTACAAAAAAAATTGTTTAACGTAAATCAATGGTCCCTACCCCCTCTACCCCCAAAATAAATTTCAAGTCTCTAGAATGAAAACCTGCAGTAGTGGGGTAGTGGGGGAGCTGCTTATAAAAGCAAGTGGTGAGCCCCTGCGACCTTGGAATGGAAAGAGCCATGCTAGGAGGGCGTGCTTGGATTCGTTTTTTTCGTCTCGTCGTGCTCTTTACGGGAATGTCGGTGTCGAAAATGTGAAAATCTGGAAACACAGTCTTTTTGGGGTAAAAACGTGATTTTAGACTTTTTGCTATATCTCACGAACCAATAACGCTAGAGGCGTGTTCGACAGGTCCAAGGACTCGGGGTAACGTCCTCTCTCTTATGGACCACTCGTTATAATTTTTAATAAAATTGGAAACTCGGTTTTGGGGTAAACACATGTTTTTTGTGATTTTGCCGATATCTCACGAAGCAATAACGCTAGAGGCATGTACGATGGGTCCAAGGACTCGGAGTGACGTCCTTTTTGCTATGAACTACTCGTTGTAATTTTAAAAAATTTTGGAAACGCGATTTTGGGGTAAACACGTGTTTTTTGTGATTTTTGCCGATATCTCACGAACCAATAACGCTAGAGACGTGTACGAGGTGTCCTAGGACTCGGGCTAACGCCCCCTTTCAAATGTGGTAGATATTTTTTTCCAAAAAAATAATTCACAAAGGGCCTAACGCCATACATGTTGAAAAAAAATCATTACCGTTACCTGTTTATAATGTTTATAAAGCGTGGTGGTTGAGAGAGACGATACGGCTGGGTGTGTGTGTTTCAACGAACCTGTCGCTGACCACGGTGGCTGTGTTCAATAGATCAATCGCTATTTCGACGGGTCGGTGTATGACAGAGCGAGGGTGCGTTTTCTGATATTTTACCTTTGACGTGTAAACGGTGATGAGAACTAGGTTCTATGTTGGTCGAAGCGAGTACCGAAAACAAACGAGCAGGAGGTGAAGGTCATTTGAGATTATTGGAAGGCGTTGATCTGACTTGACAACAGGTGACGCTTGAAGGTGAAATAATCTGACCATCGTGGTGGCAGGGGAGTGTGAAAGGCATGCACACACATTTGTGAAACCACATGTAGGCTAAACCAGTGACATCCTGTTTTGCTTCGTACGTGACAAAATGCAAGTTGACGTGAAATTTGATCTACCGCAGGTGTTCGCTTGGGACGTTATCTATCTACATGCGCGATAACTGTTAACAAGTTACATCCTGTCTTGCTTCGTACGTGACAAAATGCAAGTTGACGTGAAATTTGATCCGGCACAGGTGTTCGCTTGGGTGTTATCTGTCCACGTGCGCGATAACTGTTAACAAGTTACATCCTGTCTGGCTTCGTACGTGACAAAATGCATGTTCAGGTGAAATTTGATCCGGCACAGGTGTTCGCTTGGGTGTTATCTGTCCACGTGCACGATAAGAGAATGTTCAAAGCGTGGGAATCGCTGAATCAGTAAAAAGTATGATGCAACTTGTCGGAATGATGTCACAACCAATAGATAGGCAAGAGCTGCAAACAGTAGTGGTGGGAGGTGAAGGGAGGGAGAGGGGAGGGGTAATGTATGAGAGAACACAGGAGGAAAGGGAAAGACAAACATGTATGAACATGCATGAAGCGCGGGGCGCTGTACACATAGAGCTAAAGGTGGTGTACAACATGTGTGAATAAATAAAAAGTACACAGGTTCACACAACATGTAATTTATTGATCCAAGAATTAAACGTAGAGTTAAACCCTAACCATTTGACGTAGAGTTTATTTCCTTTTTGTTTCAACACTTTTTCCACAAGGTAATGCTGAGGAAATGCTGTTTTCTGAAGTTCATGGAGATAAAATCTACCTTTTATGGGTTGATGGTTGAGGTCCTCGAGTAAATAGGTGACTGGACTGTCCAAGTAGACTCGACGAATTCGAAATAGTTCAGTCCCCCACTGAGGCGTGTAGCCCTTATTGAAGGCAGACTTAAATTTGCTCACACGAACAAAATCCCCAATGTTCAGTCGGTGACGTTTAGGATCGGCTGTTTTTATGGGGTTAAACAGTTTATCCAATCGCTGAATATTTTTAGTTACGAGACGTGGCTTGGTCCCAATCGTTCTATGTTTGGTGTCATTGTAACGTGATACTAGCTCAGGTAACATGTCCAACCAGCGATACGTGCCCTGAGCGGTAAACGCTTTCCACATATGGGTTTTCAATGTTCGGTTGAACCGCTCGACCACACTGGCTTTGAGATTGCTGTACGTGGTGTAATGGTGAATATCCTTAGATTTGAGAAAACTGGAGAAATCCTTGTTGAAAAATTCTTTCCCCTGGTCAGTTTGTAGCAACTGAGGTTGACGTTGGGAGTGTTGAATAATATGTTGAAAGGCCTTGGTAACTAGTGGGCCAGACTTGCGACGCACAGGTTCAACAAAGGCCATTTTGGAATAGACATCAATGACGGTCAACATATAGCGTACACCGTCGTTAACGCCAGCATAGGGTATCATTTCAACCAAGTCAGCCTGCCAAAGTTCATCCACACCTCGTGAAATCACCTTGAGTCGCGGATAGTGACGCCTAGCTGGGCGATGCAACTCGTGAGCAATACCCATTTTAATGGGTGAGGGCTTAAACAATAATTTTGGCATTTCGAAGTTCTTGTTCAATTTCTTGAATTTCCCAATCGTGACCGGTATGGCCAGCTTGACGTGAGGCATGCAACAACTGTAGCCGCTGGACGAGCTTATTGGGATTGTGCCAGTAGGTAACATCCACAAGGGGTTTTAATGGTTTAAATGTCACTCCCGAAGCGGACACTTTACGACGAGTACTTTGACTGGTGGGAAACATTTTTGCAATGATGGTTTTATATTTTTGAGATATATTGGCATTCACTTGTTGCGTGGGATCATACTGTCTTTTGTGAGCATGGGTATCCAATAAAATGGATTTATATTTGTCAAGATCCTCTGACGTATAATCATGGGAAGAGGGGGTCCGAGAAAAGAGCAGCTTTAACAGTCCTGGCGTTAATTTATAGTTGATGTTTTTAATGACAGCTTTAGTACGAGCAAATTTAATGGATGAATCGCCAATTTTAAAACTATCATCCTCATAGCGAACACCATACGTGGTATCTGTGTTTCCAATAAATAGATCGGTGAAATAGGGTTCCAATGTTGATCCATAATATTTTATTAAAATGGTTTTCAGTTGAGCTTTATGTTGAGGGGTGGCCAAGAGTTGTGAAAACGGAGACGCCCTGGAAGGGCAAGGTGTTTCGACCATGGCCAAGGATTTCTTTTTTCTCAAAAACTCTGCAAGGGGTGCGGCCTTTTTTTGAGGCGTAAACACTTGTTCCTCCTCATCCTCAACTTCACTAACACTAGTCAAATCTTCCACTTCCTCTTCCTCAGGGTCCTCGTGCAGCGTCTGCGTGGCTTGTGAAACGGTGGGTAGCGTTTCAGATGGCTTGAAAGAGGGTTTCAACATGGCTTTTAGTGGAGGTGCTAAATGTTGCTGAATAAACAAAGCATGATTGGCACGTGATTGTTTCAATTGACGAAACTTTTGGCGAATAGTATTTTTTGCTTTAATAATATGCTTTTTCAATTGACTCTCTGCTAACGCCATGGTGTCTTGACAAATGACTTGATGGGGAATGAGACAGGGCCTTAAATAGCAATAAAATGATCAAACCCTAAGCGATACCGTCCTTGGTTGAGTTCACTTTGTTTGTCAATCACTAAACAGGCATGACGTTGAGTGTTCCAGCACTTGGCACACAATTCTGTAAACATTTGAAAGGTCATATCCGGATTCACATGTTCATTATAAATGTGACGACTGTTCCTCTCGTCCTGACGAAATAAAACAATGACATTGGCATTGTCACGAATCAACTGTTTGGACATTTTAGAATACGTTTGCCCAAGATAGAAGCAATCGATATGTTTGTGTCGACCCATGCTGAAATAGCTTTGAATGATGCCTTGACGTTCAGTGGATACATCATCGAAAATCATGAGTGAATCAGGCTTTACCTCATCCGGTGAAATCACATTTTCTTGCATGGAAAATGTAAAATAACCCATATTCTCTTTTTGTAATCCAGACATGACTTGATCCAGAAACACGTAAAGGGGTTGGTAGAGAGATTTTGCAAAAATATAAATATTTTGAAAACGCAGACCATTGGGCGCTGTGATGAGCGTTAGCAAAAGATTTGTCTTTCCACAGCCGGAAGGCCCCACAATGATGCAGCGAATGGAAGATGGAAACAGTGAACCATGGCGTTGTTCACGTGATGTGGGACAGAGATGGGAAACCATGTCCCCCACGGGGAATGACTCTTGCTGCTTAATAATCTTCATGTCAACTAAGGCTTAGACAGGCTAGCCGGCTGTCTATATACAGGACACCGAACCTTGTCATAGAAACAGTAGACTGCTACTACAGGTTGACGATGGATGTCTTTGGACGTGCGTTGATGGCCAAAGATAGGCCTGTCCTCATACATGATCCTAAACAGGAAACAGATCCTGCTAATAAACACTATGTGGATAGGTCAGTAGTGCCACGCACAAAACAGGGAGATTATGACTTTAAGGGAAAGCGGTTAACCCATGTAAAACATCCTCAAGTGTCTACAGACGTTACTACGAAAAAGTATGTGGATAACAAAGTGTATGAGTTTTATGACAAAGTGCCCCAGCTTATGGTGAATGGCTATAGCGCTAATCACCATCGGATTATTCACGTGGAAGACCCACAAGACGAAGACGATGTTTGTACCAAGCGTTACGTGACCCATGAAATGAAAAGGCTTTATAAATTTATCCCATCTGTGTTTTTAGTGTATCTGACAAATGAAAAACCTGTGAATGACAGAAACCATTTACCGCTATTCCATGATCAGCACTTGACCTATGTGCTTGCTTCGGGTTTAAGCCACTATCGATTACACTATGATGGAACCATTCACATCAAATATGCCATACCTGATGAGAACCATTTACAAATAAAGATAAATGGTCATAGGATGTTGGTCCATGACCATGAAATGGTCAATGCAGGTGACGAATTATCCTTTTATCTCATGTTGACATGGGATGAAAAGCAAGCGAGGAAAACCATAAACGATTTCCCACTTTATGTGGAATTGGAATATACAGCCATGAAATAACCATCTGACGTTAGTTGTGATTTAAACTTTCGTGTGAAAGGTTGTTGGTCATTATCATCATGGTGAAACAAAGGTATGCAGTGAGAAAGACTAAAAAAAGGACATTGTCCTTGGCAAAGCCAGGGCTTACAACATTCGAGGACAAGCCCTTGCAAAAGAAAAAAAGAAAAAATAATGTATTGACCATAAGGAAAGCCCTTCGAGCAGCACAGAGACAGGTTATTCCAAAACGTCGGCGACAGGTTTCAAACCAAGGGCGAGTGATTCCCGTTCCCAAACGAGCGGGATTTTTACCTGCATTATTTGCTGGTTTGGCTGCTCTGGGCTCACTTTTGGGCGGTGCCAGTGCAGTGGCGAAAACCATTAAAGCCGCGCAGCAGGGCAAGCAACAACTCAAAGAAAGTCAGCGACACAATGAAACGATGGAAGCGATTGCCATGGGGGCTAGAAATGCCAATTTAAAGCCAGCCTTTTATCAACAAGGATTTGGGATTACACCATTTCGAAATATTAAAAAAAAAAAAATTTAACCTCAGCCATAGCGAGACATGCCCTGACGCATCAACAAGTGGAAAGCTATGCTAAACAACTAAAGCTTTCTCATTTTCGAGGTGTGTTTATGCGAAACCAATTACCCCCACGACCCTGGAAACAGGAATGTGCTGTTGTCAATTTGGATGATCACCGAGGACCAGGAACGCATTATGTAGCTTATGTCAAAGAGGGATCCACGGTATGGTACTTTGACAGTTTTGGGAATTTGCCCCCGCCCATGGAACTAGTGACCTATTTTGGAAACAGGATCAAGATATATTATAATGTGAAACGAGAGCAAACGTTTAACAGCCAACAGTGTGGACGTTTGTGTTTAATTTTTTTATATAAGACGCAGCATAAGCAAAAACGCCACCAGTATGTCGGCAGAAAGTAAAACGTTTACAGTGCATGGACGTGGACCTGAAGTCAGCCTAGACTTTTACCCGCCTATCGAATTGAGTGAAAAACCCTATGGTTTAGGACTTGTTTCTCTTGAAACGTACAATCGAATATACAACATACGTGAAAATGTGAACAACAAGTTTTATTATGATGATTCTGTGCTCACCCTGAACTCTGGTGGATACACGATCGATGATATTTATGAACACATTTATGTGGTGTTGATCAATCAATATGGTTTAAAGTCATTTCTCGACGGAACGCACAAGTTTGAACTTGTAGGCAATACTAACACTCATCGCTGCAGTATTTTCTCTACCTTCAACATTGACTTTAAAACACACCCCGATTCCATTGGCCCATTACTCGGATTTAAACCACGTGTGTTGGAGCCCAACAAAAAACATGAATCGGACCATGAAGTGAAATTCATTGAGGACCATCATGTGTCGGTGACGTGTAATATTATTAGCCAAGTGTACACCAATCAAGAACCATCGCATTCGCTTTATGACTTTATTGCGACATCGCCCAATGGGTATATTATTCGTGAAAACCCTCCAGTGGTGCTTTTTCATGCTGTGGCTGTTGATAGTATTAGTAATATAACATTAAGACTGATCAATAGAGATCAACAACTCATTGATCTAGATTCTACCACACCAGTGACTTACAAGTTGGTGCTAAAACCACTATGAAGTTTGTGTATAAAGCAACAACACCGTCTAGGAATGGTGTTAGTTGTTTGCCACGTGAATACACGTTAACATCTCAGAACAAGCAGATTTTACAGCATTTGGGTTACCACGTCAACCCTCATGATGAATTCTATCCTAGAGATAGCAAACCGCATCGAGGAGCAACCAGGAGTGGTAAGAATTGATCTCCATTCCTATCAAGCTCAAACACCTGGACTCAATAACAATGATGAAATTCAATTTGTTATCAACAACCAAGATATTTACACCCTACCGCATGAAAGTGTCATTCAGATTGAAGGTCGGCTCACCAAAGCCGATGGCTCTACACCTACCACATCCAAGTTGGCCAACCATGGTTTGGCCTTTCTGTTTTCTGAAGTGCGGTATGTCATTAACGATATCGTGGTGGATAGCACTCGAAATGTGGGCATTTCCAGTGTCATGAAACTATACCCCTCTTATAGTGAGGAAGAAGGTAAAACACTTTGCATGGCAGGTTGGTGTCCTGACTCGACCAATGACTGGATGGTACACACCGATGGGACCTTTACTGGATATTTACCTCTTAAACTGGTTCTCGGCTTTGCCGAAGATCACCAACGCATTGTGGTTAACGCAAGGCAAGTGCTTTACCTAGTGAGAGACAGGAGTGATAATAATGCACTCAAGGGAGCCGACAATGCCCCCATCGATTCAAAAATTCAACTACAACGCTTGCTATGGAAAGTCCCCCATGTGACCCTCGAAGATAGCAAAAAACTGGACATACTCAAAATGGTAAAGAGAGATATGCCTCTACCTATGGAATTTAGAAGCTGGGCACTCCATGAGTATCCGCTATTGCCCACCACCAACACACACAGTTGGTCTGTAAAAACAGCTCGCTATACAGAGAGACCTCTCTACCTGATTGTGGGTTTTCAAACGAATCGCAAGTATCAACAAACCAAAGATGCCACGCAATTTGATCACCTGCAATTGAGAAATGCACGTCTTTTCCTCAACGGAGCTGTGTTTCCCTATGAAGGACTGGATTTGGATTTTTCAAAAAATAAGTTTGGCCCCCTGTACGACTTGTTTTCTAAATTTCGATGGTCGTATTATCAAAAAGAGAACGGCCCCATGCTACTACCCCAAGCGTTTAAGGCAAGAGCGCCACTGATTGTCTTTGACTGTTCTTACCTGGAAGAGTCTGTCAAGCCATCCAATATCGACATTCGACTAGATTTTGAAACGCATGACAATGTACCAGCCAATACGACGGCCTACTGTTTAATTATTCATCACAAACAAGTCAACTATTATCCACTGTCCAACCAAGTGACGAGTGTATAAATAATAGCTCAACCCACGTCAAGTCGCTCAGTCATGTCTTGCTTTAAAGCCTCAAGAGACGTTACATCCATGAATTTAAACTCTGAGGAACAACGTTTCAAGACTTTTGCCACGTGGCCAGTGCCTTTCATAAACCCTCAAGCCTTGGCGGCCGCTGGATTCTACTATTTAAAAACAAGAGATGAAGTGAAATGTGCCTTTTGTCCCATCATCATAGACCAATGGCAGGAGGGCGATGAACCCATGCAGGAACATCAGCGCTGGTCACCCACCTGCCCCTACCTGTGTAGAATGAAAGTGGGAAATATACCCTGTCATTCAAGCTATCCCTCACTTGTGTCTCTGGGTGATGAAAAAGAAACAAGTTACGATACATGTGGGCCGTATGGTATCCATGGTGCTTCGGTGAGCAGCTCACCATCAAAAACGCCTAGTTTAGAGACATTGGGACATCATCGGTGTTATGGACGTTACAAACACAAGAGACTATATTGTTGTATCAGTTGCTATCGTCCTTATCCTAAAATGAGAAAAGCCTGTAAGACGTGTTATGATAATAAAATGATGTAATTCTTAAATTCTTATTTTTTTGCATGCCCCCACTGTCCTACCCTAACCTTCTTTTTTGGAACTAGCATGGCAGGTAAGTCCATGCCATGATCACACGTGATCGTCAGTCAGTCGTCAGTTGAACTTGGTCCAGACAAGCGTCAACATGTTGCGCACACTCATTGTGGATTGCCAAGGGTTTAAAATTGGTGACAACAAATTTATATTTAAACAAGTGGCCATGATCGATTGTACCACGTTTTGGATATCGCAAGCTACGCATTTGCTATTTAAACCACCCCATGCTTTTGATTTATTGTGTGAAAAAGACCGTAAACAAACCCAGTGGATTGAAAATCATAGACAACTAGACTGGAATCAGGGAACCATTTCCTATAAATATTTGGACGTGGTCATGAAAGCACACTTGTCCTCGGCCAATGTGGTATTTGTGAAAGGTAATGAAAAACGTCAATGGTTGCAACCATTTTTGGCGTCTTACTGTCAATGTATCGACCTCATGGAGTTGGGCTGCCCCTCCCTGCAAACGCTCATGGATACTTGTTCCTGTGGCAACATTACCCATACAGCCCTATCGCATGCGTGGCATCTCTTTCATTGGTTAACCACTCATGCCTGCTGGGAGTTGTTGAACAAAATTATAACTCAAGATTTACCTGTGAATGACGTCAGTGAGATTTCTACAAGCGACGTGTAAACATCTACAGCACGTGATACCATGGAGAAAGGCAATGCTACGGACAAAGCCATCGGCAAGTTCTTTGTGTGCAAAAAGAAACTAGACAGTTTTACCAAAGAGGAACTCTTGGCGCTGCCCAAGTCGTTCATTTATTATGTGGCTGCCAACGCGGTCAAAGAAATCTGGCAACATGTACCAAAATCATGGACTCAAGACCCTGTGTTGAGTGAATTGCAACCCTGTACGGATTACGATCACCATAAGCAAGTGGCCATGGCAAAAATACCGTCTATGCGTCAGTGTGCGACTTGCCAGCTAGTGAAACTGTATCACGGTCATAAAAGTCCATGTAAAGACTTTGTTGAATCATTCCACGGGTGTCATGGCGAGAAAAAGCAACAACAACAACAAACACAAACATCGTCCACAGAGGAGGAGGAAGACCAAACCTTTCTACCATCAATGGAAAAGGATATGCCAGACCTGTACTGGCAATGGCGTCATTGACAAAGTGATTCAATACCTACCTTTCGAAATCCATCTTCCAGGTTATCGTTTTTGCGGCCCTGGAACTCGTCTCGAAAAACGTTTACAACGTGGTGATGTACCCATTAATCTTTTGGATCAAGCATGCAAGGAACATGACCTTTCTTATCGCCATAGTCATTCTGGTTTAAGACATGTGGCAGATAAATTGTTATTAAAGAAAGCTAAACAACGTTTCACATCCAGTGATGCCTCAGTAGGTGAAAGGATGGCAGCCCTAATTGTCATGAGTGCTATGAAAGGAAAGTTGATGATGCATGGACATAAACATTGAGGAGTGAGGAATTGGGATGTGTTTGTATTCTATTTTTCTTTTGTCAATTCACTATGACTATGAAATAAAAACAAAGGTTTGACAGAGCACGATGTTTTGTTATTTTTAATTTTAAGAAATCGTGATGTTGATGGCTGATTTTTTCATTTTACACATTTCACACATGATGAATTCCACACACTGTCATTTATCATTTTGCAATTTACAGTTTTTGAAAACGTTCGTTTCAAGTTTAACGTTTTTGATGATATGGATTTTTCCATTTTGCTGATGACACATTTTAAACAATGTCCGTTTGAAGTTTTTGAATTTTCAAATTTCACACATGGCCATTTCCAGTTTTTAAAAATGTCCGTTTTAAGTTTTGCTGTTTTGGTGATATGGAAACATGGAATTTCCATTTTGCTGTTTCATATTTTTTCCATTTGGTGTATGTCGAAAGTTGAGATTTGACAATGATGTTGATGCGAGTGCTTGACCTTGATAATACTGCAATGTGTTGATGTGTGTTTGGAGAAACGTCGAGGTCTACGACTACTGCAGGTAAGACTGTTTTTACAAAAATAATGTATATTGACTGCCACATTTCAATGAAGAAACGAAACTATTTAAAACAAAATGAGTATATAAGTGACCATTTACCCCCTCCCCACCCACCCACCCACCCTACCTCACCGTGTTTGCTCTGGTCAATCATACACACCAGTTTTCTCTCTCCAGTCATACATTCACACCTGTCTTTGGGAACAAACACAACCACTTTATTTATTCCCAAAAGCACATTCTTGACATGTACACTCATCCCAAAAGAACTTTTTTTAGTTTACCATTTTACTATTTCAAAAAATAATTAAATACTAGTTATTAAAGTTACTAAAAATCTTACTTATTTCATATTTACAAAAAAAATCAATTTTGTACAGCGTTAAAAGAATCACACTATTTACCAATCAAAAAATTTTTAAAAAATAAGGTTGCACACAACTTTTTTAAAGAGCAACAGGTTCAAGTGAATTGTCACTATTTACAAAATCTACTATTTACAATGACAGAAACCAATATTTACAAAATTCTAAATCTACAAGTTACAAAAAGCCATGTCCCATAAACGATTAAACAGTGAAATCACACCTCCTCCTCGTTGCGATCATAACCCCAGGGCAGGCTAGTGAGCAGGTCATCAGCCCACACACGCTTGTTATCCATGGAGGCGAGGGTGCGTTTTCTCTGTTCCACAAGATACAAATGATGGTTGCTGGATTGTATCCTGCACTGTGTATGAGACATAGCTTTGCCAGTGCGTAAAACCGCTAAGTAATCGTCTACACGTAGCGATTTTACCACTGCCCTACCTACACCTTTTGCTCTCTTGGCTTCCTTACAGTCGAGTGTGCGGTAAGCATACATTTTTGAAGCCAAACCTACGAATTCCGTCATAATGGAATCACCGCATTCATCTTTTAAAACGCCCATTTCCTTCTTGTTCTTTATGGGCAGCTGAAACACGTTGTCAGCACTATAGCAAGAGGTGTCGAACCAGTCACTATGTTGCCTCATGACGTCATAGGGGTTGCAGTGGAGAATGTGGTAAATGAATGAGTCCGTGTCCATATACAAAAGAGAGACGTCCTCAAAATGGCGTTTCGCAAACTCATAGTGGAATCGATACATGACCGATTTAGAAAAGTCTAAAATGACTTGACCCAAGTAAATGGGCTTATCCATGGTCACGCTGGTCTTACTCATTTCAATAGTAGCCAAATCCTCATCGATAATTTTGATCGATTTGAAATTTGGCTTGGCAATGTACCGCCGGGCACCCCACCGCCCCTCCCAGACATTCACCAATTTAATGTCACGGTATTTGCGGACATTCTCCATAGACTTGCCATAGATGCAGTTGTTCATTAATTTAAAAAAATTAATTTCAAACTGCTGTGTTGCCATTTGTCGGTGCTCTGTGTTGAGTCGCATGTATGGCTCAAGCCATGCTTTTTGAGCAAAAGAAATACCCCTGTGGACTTTCTTCAACACCAAGCCTTGGGCGAGGCATTGCACCAACATTTGGATATGTAGCACATACCGATTTTTGTTGTAAAGTGTGCCCATGAGTTTTTCAGTTTTCACTTTACTGTCAGGGGGAACCATTTGCTCAAGACAGAATGGGAAATCGGCATGTTCATCATACAAGGTTGAGGGATATTCAATATCCACTTCTAGCACATATCCACGGCCTGTTTCTTGGCTAGCCATGTTCACATCAAATTCTGACACTTGTTTCTCTGTCAGCCAAGCAAACTTCCCATAGGGCAAAGGCTGACTCATGGCGTAACCGTACAAATTATTCACGTCATAGTACATTAAGTACGATTCTGGTTTGTCTGGTGAATAATCAGGCATGTAGACATTGTTCGCTTCAGCATGGCGTTGGTTAAGCGACACAAAGCCGCCACGAATGCCCTTTTCAAAAAATAGAACCATGTCTACATCAGTGAGTAAATCCAATTCCACTTGAGTGTATTTCAAAGCGGCATCGAACGAGAGTCCAGGACTCGTGTAATAGTGAGCCGGGTCAAGACCGTAAATGTGTTGACACAACTCACGGAATTTTTCAAACACATCAGTGAGCAGCAATACATCCAGTTTTAGGTAATGCAAAGCATATTCACTTAGCGTGTTCATGCCAAACACTCGCCAAACTTGACATGCATGTGCATAGTCTTCATCGGAAACGGTACTGCGTGTTAGTTTCGAGTAAAATTTCTCTTGTGGAGGGAGTTTTCTTTGCTTTAACACGTCCCAGCTGTTGCAGAAATCATACGGGAATATACCTTTCCGAATGCACAACTGAAATTGCTCAGGATCATTAAAATGCATTCTAGTATTTTTTAATTCCTCCTCATTCAAGCCATTCACAAGGCTGTCTAGCGAGGATGTCATAAACTTAAAGGAATCCAAAAATCGAATGCTAAAGTCGCCCAACCACCATGTCAGGGCTGTAAAACGCTCATGGTTTTGGGGAATAATGGTAAACGAGCCCTTGTTAACATGGCCCAATTCACGAATCAAAAACTGAATGTCATAATTTGCCAGATTGTGGAAAAAGACACTGATGAAGCGAGGAGCTGGAAAGTTCAAGTTGCATTTACTATGCGCAGCTCCACGAAACTCCCCCGTAAAGTGCGAGTGATCACGAACGGTGTCTTCAGCACTGATCAGTGGCTTTTCGCAAATATGGCATGTCATGGCATGCTCATACTGCTGCTGCTGTTCTGGAGATAGACTCATGGGTACTGGGTGGTTTAGTAATTCCTGTACATGGTCGGCCAACTTGACAAGTTCATCCAAGAACCATTTGGCACAATCTGGCCCCTCACGGTATTTGTAAACGGATTGTGTGGGGTCATGGGCACACACCACATTAAATCCTATGGCAAAGGGTTCATGTTTTTGAATGGGTGTGGTTGAGCTCATGGAGGGATCTGGTTCACATCCCGCCATGGGTGTGGTGAGAGCTTCGAAATCTGCATATACCACATAGGGAACAGTGTCACGCTTATGAATGTCCTTAAACTTTAACACAGCCTTGTCCCCTTGTGGCAATATCAGTCTCACCGCTTCCTGAGAAACGCAATCCACCCTATGACGTTCCAAAAGCGTAGGGGTTTTAAAATATTGCAAGCATCGATCACAAATATGTTTTACACCAGTGTGCTTAGACACTTGTCTGCTTAGCAATCTACTCAGGCTTTTAATGAGGCAATAGTGATTCACTTCTCCTACAGATAAATATAAAAGATGAATGTGATGTCGTTTCGGTTCTTTTGTGGCATAAAGAGGACCCACAATCTCATCACCGTCAAGGCCATACACCATGAACGAAAAGTCCTGGTTGTCTCGTTCAAACCTATGGATCTCGGTTAAGTCCATAGGGAACGACACTCGAGTTAAATTTAAAGTATGTTTCAATTCAACAAACTTGGCCTTGTACATTCCTGGTCTGTTAACATGACGATCTTGAGCTGGCTGCAAGTACGCAGCTACAGACCACAGAAAGCAATCATTGTCATGGTTCTCAATATTCACCACAGCCTTTTTCGAAGCTATGGCTGGAGGTGTTTTAATATAGCTAGACCCAGCATTCAACGGGTTGAAATGACAAATGTTGATTTGTAAATGATGAATTTTGTCTAAGGCTAGACCACTCGGTCCTTGTTGCAGTTTATCAAATTTTGACAGCAAGGCATTCACCACGTGGGTTTCATACCACTGTTCCAAATTATGGGCTATGAATAGCTCTTGCATTTTACTGCAAATATAGAATGTCTCTTTATGCTCTACATCCTTCTTTTTATATACGAAATCGCACACTAGTTCTGTATTCACCTTTAAAGCCATATGCAACCTTTGCGCTGTACAAATTTCAATTTTAAAAATTTCAAAACAAGATTCTAAAAATTCTTTGGGAATCGAACTTTTTCTAACATTGACCACACGACCAGAGCACACACGCGATTTGAAACAACTGTTTAGGGTTTCCCAAGTTAACGTATCCGCAGCAGTAAAAGACATTATTTTGAAAGAACACACTCACCTGAGTTTAGAAATGTAGACTGTCTGACAATAATCCAAAAAACACACACGTTCCTGGTTATTCACAGAGGTCAAGCGTTTTCCAACACTCTAAAAAGAAATAAAATAAACCACCATAAGTATATCCATTCCATATAGTTTATGCATTTCATAAACAAAACAAAATCAAACAGGTTATATATTTAAAAAAACAAATCTCACCTTGACGTGTAATGCTTTTCTATATTCCCGTCTCGTGGGCTAGTATGGAAATGGTTTTCTTTTCTAGTTGTCTGTCTTTCTCTTTCTTTAATATATTTCCCACAGACACACGACAGGTAGGCTATACACGTTATCTGCAAACAAATAAATAAATAAAATCATTAATTATCTAATCAATAAATAATTGCATGTATTTATATAAAATCAATAAATATATAAATGAATAAATATATACCTACCCCACAACAAGGTTAAGTATTTTCCACCAACACCAAAACTGATAAACGCAGTGTGTTCAAAGGTAGTCACCTAAGTGAGCGTGGAAATGATAACGACATGTCTTTATATATGCTACATTGCATGTATAATCTTTTTTTTTTTTCCACGCTTTGACCATTCTGTTATCAGGCACGTGGACAGCTAACGTCCCAGGCGAACACCTGCGATAGATCAAATTTCACGTCAACTTGCATTTTGTCACGTACGAAGCAAAACAGGATGTCACTGGTTTAGCCTACATGTGGTTTCACAAATGTGTGTGCATGCCTTTCACACTCCCCTGCCACCACGATGGTCAGATTATTTCACCTTCAAGCGTCACCTGTTGTCAAGTCAGATCAACGCCTTCCAATAATCTCAAATGACCTTCACCTCCTGCTCGTTTGTTTTCGGTACTCGCTTCGACCAACATAGAACCTAGTTCTCATCACCGTTTACACGTCAAAGGTAAAATATCAGAAAACGCACCCTCGCTCTGTCATACACCGACCCGTCGAAATAGCGATTGATCTATTGAACACAGCCACCGTGGTCAGCGACAGGTTCGTTGAAACACACACACCCAGCCGTATCGTCTCTCTCAACCACCACGCTTTATAAACATTATAAACAGGTAACGGTAATGATTTTTTTTCAACATGTATGGCGTTAGGCCCTTTGTGAATTATTTTTTTGGAAAAAAATATCTACCACATTTGAAAGGGGGCGTTAGCCCGAGTCCTAGGACACCTCGTACACGTCTCTAGCGTTATTGGTTCGTGAGATATCGGCAAAAATCACAAAAAACACGTGTTTACCCCAAAATCGCGTTTCCAAAATTTTTTAAAATTACAACGAGTAGTTCATAGCAAAAAGGACGTCACTCCGAGTCCTTGGACCCATCGTACATGCCTCTAGCGTTATTGCTTCGTGAGATATCGGCAAAATCACAAAAAACATGTGTTTACCCCAAAACCGAGTTTCCAATTTTATTAAAAATTATAACGAGTGGTCCATAAGAGAGAGGACGTTACCCCGAGTCCTTGGACCTGTCGAACACGCCTCTAGCGTTATTGGTTCGTGAGATATAGCAAAAAGTCTAAAATCACGTTTTTACCCCAAAAAGACTGTGTTTCCAGATTTTCACATTTTCGACACCGACATTCCCGTAAAGAGCACGACGAGACGAAAAAAACGAATCCAAGCACGCCCTCCTAGCATGGCTCTTTCCATTCCAAGGTCGCAGGGGCTCACCACTTGCTTTTATAAGCAGCTCCCCCACTACCCCACTACTGCAGGTTTTCATTCTAGAGACTTGAAATTTATTTTGGGGGTAGAGGGGGTAGGGACCATTGATTTACGTTAAACAATTTTTTTTGTAGAGTTCCTAGTTTCCAAAATATAGGATTTTCAAAATTCGAGTGTTTTCAAAAAAATATAAAAAATAAAAATTTTTTATTACAAAAAATAAAGGTCATAAAGACTGTTCGTTTGAGCCATGGCACAACGTTCTATCCTGTTTGGTTTTCAAACTATCGCCTATTTTCGAAAACAAAAATTTTCAAAAAAATTTTGAAAAATATAATGAGTGGTCCATAGCAAAGAGGACGTCAGCCCGAGTCCAACAATACCTCATTTGTCAAAATCGGACCATGCGTTCAAGAGATATTTAACATGGCTGAGGCTTAGTAGTAGAGCAAGGGGGGTTTTGAAGTGGGGCAGAAGCGCCACTACTCCACTACTGAGGCCTCTCTTAGTTGAGTTTTCAAGCCGCCACTGTCACATCACACTCGGTAAAGCTACGGCATTATACGCTGAATATCGGGTATTAATACTCTTTGATAGCTACTTGATGCCCTGTAGTATTTCGTGAATCATACTTCTGTAATTGCTACTTTGCGTTCGATTATATAAGCGGATAATAGTTAAAGATATTAGCTTTGAAATCGACTGGTGCGTAATCGATTTGATCCTATCAAAAATATAAATGCTGCAATTTTAAAAAAACTGCTTATTTAGCATAGCGCTCGACCCAGCGGCCAACCGAAGTTCAATGTTCGTTTCACTTCATCTTGCTCTATCTGGAAATTCCTCATTCCCATCCGACACGGTGATAGTTAACAACCAAACACTGTACTTACATTATATGCACGTTCAGATGTCATAATTATTCGCATCCATGAAGACCTGTCTGTAGAAAGTAAAATCTTACTCTAATGAATTAAATCTCCTATCTCGTGGCCATTAAAGCGGAGAGAAACGTCCGATTACTAGGAAAAGATGATGCGGTGCATATTTCAGTTGCATATGTCCGACAGCAATGGGGGGAGGGGGAGAGGGGGATCAATGCCACCCCCCCCCCCCCCACGAGTCAATATAGGCTAAATATGAAATTTGTTGAAGTTTTTAACTTTGAATAAAACCAATCTTTCGATTGATGAAAAATGATTGAATTATGTAAGTTTATACGATACTTCTACTAATTTGAAAGAATTTATTTTAGCCCGTGTCAAATATTTAGCGTTACCGTACCCTAACTTAATACTTATTGAATGAGCAAACTAATCAGCAGTTAGCCAAAAGGGGGGCAGTTAGATAGGTGTAGCAATACCTTTCCTCATCCCTATCCAAAAATAAACCACTTGTCAGTTGCCATTCTGTTAATATCCGAGTGTGAGTGTCATTGTGGAAATTGAGTAATAATAATAATAATTATTATTATTATTATTATTATTATTATTATTATATGTATTGCTGTTTTAATTTAAACTTTAGTTGTAAACTGTCAGTCATTTCATTTAACTTTAATCAGTTATTTATTTGAAGTTTAACCTCAATCAGTTAGTTTTGGTTAACTTTAATTTGTTAATAATTTAAAGTTTAACTTCAATCAGTTAGTTTTGTTTAACTTTAATTTGTTAATTATTTCAATTTTAACTTTAATCACTTAGTTTTGTTTAACTTTAATTTGTTAATTATTTTAAGTTTATCTTCAATGAGTTAGTTTTGTTTAACTACAGTAAGTTAATTATTTCAAGTTTAGTTTAACGTCAAATAGTTAATTTTGTTCCATCTGTTTCAAGTTCAGTTTAACGTCAAATAGTTAACTTGTTTAACTTCCATCTGTTTCAAGTTCAGTTTAACGTAAATTAGTTTAGTTTAACTTTAATCAGTTAGTTTTGTTTAACCTTAATGTGTTTATTTTTTCAAGTTTAAGTTTAATCAGTTATTTTTGTTTAACTTTAGTTTGCTAATTATTTCAAGTTTAACTTCAATCAGTTAGTTTGTTTAACTTTAACTTGTTAATTATTTGAAGTTTAGTTTAACGTCAAATAGTTAGTATTGTTTAACTTTAACTTGTTAATTATTTCAAGTGTAACTTTGATCAGTTTTGTTTACTTTGATTAATTCGTATGGTGTGGTTATCAGTCCATAGTATGAAATGCAAGCCGATGGCACACGACTGATACAGGATTGGCAGAGGTGTGCTATTGTGCAAGATAAACTTACTGTAACTCCGGGCAACGTCCTTGATCAATCACATACAGTACCTCCATTTCGTTTCATTTTTACACTTCTTTGGAAGATATCTTGATTTTCTCAAGTTTGTTGGGCATCGTGTGTTGATAAGGTTTCTACAATTTGTTCCGGGTCCTTTTATTTTCCTCCAGCTACTTGTGCGCCACCACCGTGTGCTGACGAGGCATTGTTCGCATTCTGCCCACTTGTTCAACTTAACGAGCTGCTGAGTCTAGTCCAGTTCACTGTTTCCGTAAAGCCGTGTTTAATCTCACCTAGGCTTGCTCTGTGATCGCTTAACTTTTTATCTTTCTCACTTTACCTGCTATGTAGCAGGTCCTCCATATTATCGAGCTCTAGGGTCTCTATTAGCGTAGCAACATTCTTAGTACACACACAATAGTCGTTTGGCTCATGAAACTTCTTGTTTTGACAATTTTTGTCGTGGAAGCCGTGAAACGCGATTCTGGTGAGGACATTCCTTAGCTTTTGATTTTCTTTCGCCCATCTCCTGTCGATCATTGCGTCTGTAGAGTAAAATTCTGGATGTATTTCTTGGTTTCTTTACCCTGATCTCGATTAGTGTAATCGCTGATTAGTGTTTGGCAGAGATAACTAAATTCGTAGGTCCTGTAGGCCTGCATATAAAGGTTCTCTCGCTAATTCGTAGACGAGTCAGGATGGAGCTGAATTTGCTACTCCTAGAGTTCTTTTAAAGAATCTGGCTTTACTTTCTCTATTGTTTTTATATCCGTTAGGGATAGTTTTTCCCAAATCACTTCAAGACCCTATGATAGAGCTGGACTTATTTTTGCATGGAATAATCCCATGGCAGTTTGTAAAGAGAGAGACGTTATATTTTTATGTCGTATATTTCCCTTATGGCGGTGTATATGTTCTTTGTAATTACTATCTAATGCTCGTTTGAGTGCATCTTGATAAATTAATTAATTACCATTCTTAGTCCGCACACTCGTATTGCAAAATTTTTGAGTAGTTACAACACGCACATATCAACAACAGAATACGTATAATTACGTCCACCTTGTGGCGTAGTGACTAACATTCTTGGCTGTCACCACAGAGGTCCTGGTTTGATTTCCGCCTCCGCCAAGAAATTTAATTCTGGTCTGAGTGCTAGAATTGGGTACAATAGGTCCCGTGAGACAGAACCGAGAAGAGATGGTTTGATCTCTACCATAGCCATCCTAGAAGTAGTTTTCTGTGGTTTCCTACTTTTACTCCAGGCAAATGTCAGGATCGTACCTAAATGAATGTCGCAAAGCCCGTAAATCAACCAACGAAAATAGATTAGCAACCCATACCCTCGCACGACTGAACACGTGTTTTAACTGTTCCTTACTGCCACTACAGGAGATCTCAGACATCAACATTCAACTATACATCTTGGTTTAAAAATCGGTTTCTGAGAATTAGTATAATAGACATTTCCATCGAATTTATCAAAAGCCTTACAAATGACTCCCGGTGGAACTTAGAGCGTCAACTCGAGAACAATCACTTCTCATCACCGTGCTCTATATTTCCTGCTGCAGCACAAATCTAAAGTATCTGGAGCCACATTTCTCAATATAAATTGCAGCCGTGGGTGAATTTAACCATACTAGGCTTAAGACGTAAGGCTGTTAAATTCTGTGGTATATGCTGCTATCTAGTGCGCAGACTACAGAGTATGTTCCAGTAACGAATAATCCCGTATAAAGGTAGCGCTAGCTGTACTTTCTTGAACAGATATTCATGAACATGAAACACTTAGTGAATATTCCCAGTTTGAGTTCACCCACGGACTCTGTGAGGGATCATTCCTCTACCGTCGCAAAGACAGTGTCTAGGAGCTGAACACACTTTGTCAGAGCGGCTTCGGTGGCGTAATTGGTAACATGCTGAGGTTCCATGCCTAGGTCGCGGGTTCAAACCCGGCCGAAGTCGTCGGATTTTTAAGAGCGTTAAAAATCCCTCAGTATGCCTTCCTTTGGAGGGGAAGGAAAGACGGTGGGCCCATGCCATAAACCTGTGGTATGTTAAAGAACGTACCACTAATTACACTTGTGTGAAGCTAAACTATAGGTTACATTTGACTAATGTTGTAAATGCTTCGGAGAACAAATGCTCCGTAGCCATTTTATTGAAGTACAGACGTTGCTATGTAAAGACAGTTCATCGTTTATGGGTTATTGTACATATTGATTTTTTCCGCCTTCAAAACCGTCGACCATTTACTACCGAACTCTGGATAGGGGCCCTTATAAAGTATGGAAGGGATCGACGCATTATATCCCCCCAAATTTGATTCAAATGACTACGTTTGATGTAAACTTTACGGAATAACACTACTCCAGGTGGTAGCTCAGCAGATGGAGCCACCATTTCATTGTGCAGCGCAATCTGTCCTGAACATCCATATAAGAGAGTCGGGTCGTTTTGAAGTCCTAATAAATTGATGTTGTTGTTGTTAATTCAATTTAGGGGGTTGGGACATCTTGACAATGAGCCCCGTGTAGGTTTAGAAGACTTTGTTGTTTAATTTGAGGGCCTTAACATCGCTGTCATTTAGCCCCGTGTATGGGTGTTAATATAATAGAGATATAGAATTTGTCTGTAACCAGTGTTATTGTGGTGTCTTTAGTAAGAGTGTGTGTGAGGAATGTGAATTAGTCGGCCGTGGCCTTAAGTCGGGAACCAGCGTGCCATTTGCCTGGAGTGGGAAACGGAAAACAACTTCCAGGATGGATGTTGGGGAATTGAACTCACCTCTTCTCAGGTTTTTGTCTCACGAGGATAAGTGTACCCTGTTCCCCTCAGATCACAATTCAATTCTTGTCAGAGCCGGAAATCAAACTTGGACCTCCTGGACAACAGCCAAGAATGCTATCCGCTACATAACAAGGTAGCCCTTTAGAAGACATGATTCCGAGAAAAAGTTATGATTGTTATGCATACGGCATATATGTATATTTTGTGTCACATGCAGCTGTTTTCTAGGGCATATTTGCTTGCATATTTTGTACTTCTGTAAGTCTTAAGCTTCCGAACGTTAGTTAAGAGCGCATGCGCTGTGTAGGACTAAGTTGGATCTTCCCACAAATCAGCTGGATTAAGTACGTGAATTAACTAGTGAGTGTGGAACAACTCAGGAGAATTTTTTTTTTTGTCCCGGGCATCTTGTCTACAAGCAAAAACAACAGAATACAATATAAATGCAATTTTTAGGCTACGTTGAAACTTCTCCTGGACACTTCACTTGCAAATTAGCGTGAATATAGATATTTGAAGCTTGTTTATTATAGGTTTACAAGGAATTGTTAAGCAGACCAGACGCGGCTAAAGTTTGCTGTCCCGAAGCATCTCCTCAAATTTAAATAGTTCTTAAAGAGGAGTTCGTTGCAGTTCTTAGAATCTTTTACGGGCAGAATAATTTAGTGTCGTTCCGAGAAATTCATAGCTCAGTCGTTAAAACACAGGGTAGTAATAAAAAGAGCGCTCTGTGTGCAAAGTTAGTAACTAAACCGCCAATTTATGCGTAGTTTGTATTATGAAAAAACAAAAACACAAAAAAAGAAAGAAAAGACAGGTATAAATGGCTCTTGATCTACAAGATACCAAAATAGATCATTTCTATTCACACAAATCAATTTTTAATAGCTATGTACAGAATGAAACTTGAAGGCATAAATAATTGGAATTTATTTAATGGTGATAGGTGGATTTATACCGTGTTATACGCATGAAATGCACAGTAAGTAAGTGGTGAAAGGTATGTGTTATTTTCAACACATGAAAGTAAGGGCCTTTAAAAGAATCTCCATGCTGCATCAACTTCCACAAACTTCGTTCTACGAGTAAAAATAATCGGAATGAACTACACTCGCCGGCAAAGAAATCCGATCACTTGAAATATTCAATATTACTTTCATTTAAATCATAAATATGAACGCTCTAGGCCTAGTACAGTACTTACTGTTTATAGCATGGAAGTAAGGTTAATTGTTTTCCTGGATGCATTACCACCATTCTTCATGTCATTGTTTCACATTCTTCATGTCATTGTTTCACGTAACAATAGCGATTCATTGACATGATGCTGTTTCCCGCGGAAAGATGTGCGTGTTACCATTTTCGATCAGAGCCACTGCCCTGGCAACATCTTCAGGCCTCAAGCCCATATTCGTTTCTGAAATGCACGAGAACAACTGACGATATGGCTGTATTGATCGTTTCCTATGCCAACAAGTGGCAAAAGAAAAAGGAATAAATCATTGCATTTATAACATTACATTGTTCACGATAGCGATGGCGCGCACATCTTGCCGCGGGAAACAGCATCATGTCAAAGATTCGCTATTGTTAACAGAAACAATGACATGAAGAATGGTGGTAATGCATCCAGGAAACCAATGAACCTTACTTCCATTCTATAACTACAGTATGTACTGTACTAGGCCTATACCGTTCATAGTTATGATTTGAATGAAAATAATGTTGAATTTTTCAAGTGATCGGGTATTTTCTTTTACCGGTCGGTGTATTTGGAGAGTCTATAACGTACCCCAACATGCAACACTTAACTTTCAAACGAACTATAATGTGATGATAGCATTAGAAAGTGCCAACAAATTAAAAATACCCTCCTAGCACCTGGACGTCTCTAAATCCATATCAATTACATGGGAGTTTATCTCGTATTATTATTAGCGGCTTCGGTGGCGTAGTTGGTAGCATGCTTAACTGCTGTGTCCAAGATAGCGGGTTCAAACCCGGCCGAAGTCGTCGGATTTCTTAAGAGCGTTGAAAATCCTTCAGTATGCCTTCCTTCGGAGGGGAAGTAAAGTCCGCGGTCCCATGTCATAGATTTATGGCATGTAAAAGATCCTTCCACAGACTAAACTTGTGTGAAGCTAAATTGTTAGGTTATATTTCGTCAGAACGCTCTAGCAAAGTTCCAACGTTCATCACTAGGTATCATTGATATCTGGTAGCGAAATTTGGAATTACTTGAAATTGAACGGAACTTGTAGCTCACCCTAAGGGTGTGCGCTGGAAGCAGCTACAGACTCTGGCGAGCCGAGTATGTCCTCGGACACTCCCGGCACTAAAACCATACGATAAATAAATTATTGTTATTGTTATTATTTTTACATCGTTAAGCCCGTCATCGGAGTGTGATAGAACTTATTCAGCTGGTGATGTTTTTAGCCTATTTTCAATTTTGAAAAAATAGGCTTATGAGATCACCTTTTGTCCGTGTGTGTGTGCGTGCGCGTGTGTGAGAGAGAGAGGTGTGTGTGTGTGTGTGTGTGTGTCCCCCCTAATAAAATCTAAACGGCTGGAGCGATTTCAATGAACCTCGGTAAGTTCATAGCACTATTCCCGGCGACCTCGACCGTGCCCTTCAAATTTTGTTACTTCTCAGCAATCCAACATGGCGGCTGTGCGAAATATCACTAGCATTCAATATCTCCGAAACTATTACCGATATCGCCCTGAAATTGTGTACGGTGATAAAGGGCACTACTAGAAGTTCACCTATGAGACTTTCAAAAACCTGGTGACTACAAAACCAACATGGCGGTCAAGCGAAATTGAGACTTTTAAATAGACATTTCTCGCGATTTCACTATCCAAACGTAATGAAACTTGGTACAGCAAATGTTTATACACATTGTAATGCAATGGAGTCTAATTTAGTTCAATTGTTTACATAACCTCAAAATGGCGGCTGTGCGAAATATTTCACTGACATTCTATATCTCCGAAACTATTACAGATATCACCCTGAAATTTTTTAGGGCGATAAAGGGTACTGATACAAGATTACCTATGTATATTTCATAAACCTGTAAAGTACAAAACGAACATGGCGACCATGCGAATTTGAAATATTTTAATATACTTTTCTCGTGATTTAACTCCCTGAGCGCAGTGAAATGTGGTACAGTAAATGATTTTGCAGATTGTAATGCACTGCCATCTAATTTAATTCAATTGTTTACATAACCTCAAGATGGCGGCTGTGCGAAATTTTAAAATTAATTTTTTATTTTTTGTGTCGTAATCATGCGATCGAAGTGAAAGTTTGAATAATGAACCTAGGCAATAATTGTCCTTGAATATTTAGACGGTTCTCAATATCTACGAATCTGTTACAGCAATTAAACTGAAATTTTGTATGTTGATAGAGGCAATTAACATGAGCAAGATATATGAAAATAGGCTGCATAGTTCTTCACGGAACTACTTGTTTTCTTCTTCCAAAATCTCTTCATCTGGGCCCTGAAAATCTTCCTCCGCTTTTCAGTCCATACTTTATTGGTCCTGGTATTCATTTTCTCAGCAAAATGATAGTTGTTGATAACTGTTTTGAACTGGAGACGATCTTGTATAATTTCCTCTGTGATGTCAATTCCATGAATATCGTTTACTGTTTCACTTACCGTAGCCAGTTGTTCTTGACTTTCATTGAAAGAGCAAGGTTGAGAATCCTTTTGTTGAGCCAGTCATTGTTCATTCTGAGAATTTGCTCATACAACTTCAATCTTCTTTTCCTGAAGGTGTTAGTGACCTTTTCAGCATCCTGGCAACACTCCCGAGACTTCTGTTTCACCCAGATTCCTTCTGAGCAGACTGAACCAAGAATTTTCCTCATTTTCTTTTCTTGTTTCGGTTCGTCTTTAATAAGAGATCCGCCTCCAATTATCAAGGTTTCCGATGCATATAGTTTTGATTACTTTGGTATAATGATTTTGATAATGATTTCGATAATGATTTTTGTTAAATTCTTCTTCTTCTTTCTTTCTTTCTTTCTTTCTTTCTTTCTTTCTTTCTTTCTTTCTTTGATGAGCCAACTATGGACTACGTAGGTTAACCAAAATGTTTTTAGCTTGATGAGTTGGGATTTGTTTCACGTTCTTAAGAGTCTTTTCTCCTTCATTTTCGGACTTTGTAGTTGTTTAGCTGCTTCTGACCTCTTTGGTCTCTGCCCTTTCGTAAGTTTAATCTGTGGGTCTTCTTTTAACATTTTCCGGAAAGCTTGTCTGCCTTGTATAACGGATTCAGAGATGTTAAAGGTTTTCAGATCTTGTTTAACTTGCTGGTACCACAGTGATGTTGTTTTCTTGCAGGAGCTGACTCTGTGAATTACACGCGTCAATCGTGACTCGTTCATTCTCTCAAGGTGTCCGTAGAATTGGAGGCGTCTCTTGATGATTGTGTCCATTAGAGGTTCTTGCTTTAGGTATAGATCATCGTTGGGCCTGTGATACCTTTCTCCATTTATGATCTTTGGGCCTAAGATCTTCCTCAAGATAATTCTTTCCCTGACCTCTAGTTCCTGTATCAGTTTTGCCCCTTTGATGGTTAGGGTTTCAGCTGTATAGAGGACCTCGGGCCTGATTACAGCGTTACAGTGCCTTAATTTCGCATTGATGGGTATGGATTTATTCTGGTAAATTATTATTATTATTATTATTATTATTATTATTATTATTATTATTATTATTATTATAACATTTATTTTACTATAGCTCGCAACATAATAACTTGACTGTATATACAATTGAAATGAAATTAGTACTAAAAAAGAGTACTGTGTCCACTGAAGTGGTCGAGCGCTGGCTCTGAGAGCAACAGTGTTAGTGTATGTAGCACTTGAATAGTCCTCAAGGGAGAATGTTCTGCATCAGACTCAACACCACTTTGCCCTCGTCTCTCAATGACGCCGTGATTGAGGGTGATACTCAACGTCATTCAGCGCGCCAAGTGCTTACGTTATAGCTGTCAGAAGAACACTGAATGTATTGTGAAAGGTGCCCACTGACATAACTCACGTCATAGAAGTCGACGTTCCATTCAGGCGTTGATTGTAAATCATATTTAGTGCGGTTTTCTTCATGTTTCTTCAACAGTCAATCTTGTGGCGTAGTGGCTAGTATTATTGCCTGTCGTCCCTGAGGTTCGGGTTTGATTCCTGGTCCTGCCAAGAAATTTAATTTTGGTCTGGGGGCCGGGAAGGGGTAAAGTCTGCATTGTGCGGTAGAACTGAGAAAAAGGTAGTTCGATTTCCACCTGAGCCAACTGTTGTTGATTAATTAAGGGGCTTTGCGACATCGTGACATGTATCCCCGTGTACTTGGGTGTGTGTCGACTCTGTCTGATAACCTATGTAATTGTGATGACTGTATTAGTGTGTGCATTTGTAATACAGATGAGGTTTGGGAAGGTGGCAGCGGTGACATTCGGTTGGGAACCATCTCAGCATTTGCCTGGAGTAGACGTGGGAAACCACGAAAACCATTTTCTGGACGGCCGTGGTGGGATTCGAACCCGCGCTCTCCCGGTGCTAGTTAGGCACGAACTAGCGCATCAGCGCTTTCGGCCACCGTGGCCGTTAACAGTACCGGTAGTTAATACTATTTTGTATTCGTTTGTAAGTCTATCATTTACTTAATACAAGTACTGTGTAGGTATAATAGACCAAAGCTGACACAGGGGCTAGTGTGCAAGATGGTCGCCACGCGCAACGGATATCGTGAGGCAGTAAGATGTCATCGGTTCTGGAGCATTTAAATTCTGATACACTCGTACGACGTGCGCAATAAATCCGTCTCAACTTGCAGCCCTAGTTTGTGCAGTCCCAGGATTTTAACTGGGGCGTGGTGTTGTTCATGATAACAAAATGCTGTGTGTGCACTCCATGACTTAATTGGAGAATTTACCACTTCCTGGAACATTTTAATTGTTCCATTGAGCTGAAATGAAAGCACAATGGAATCGTGCTGGGGAACAGCGTAATAACTATGTCCATTATAACCAGGGGTGGATATATTGTACCGGCTCTCAAGGGGGGTGGGGTGACCAGTTCTATCAGCATCAGTAAAATTGAATGAGATCCTGCTTTGTAAGTGATTTGACAGATTCGACTACAGGAAACGTTGGAAATTCATGCTGGATTTGTGACATGTGACTGCACTTGATCGTTATGTCATGCTAAGCAAGGAAGCTGCCTACAAGAGCACAGTTAGAAAATGACCGTTGCTTATCTCTATATAGGGTGTAATTTATATACTTGAGTACCCTTAAGGGGCGTGTAGGGGATGAGTATAGGATCAATTTGAGATAGGGAACATGGGGTCGAAATGGCCTCCTAACCCCAGAAAACAGGTTTCTTTCAGGCCCTCCGCCCCTGTGAAGTAGGGGAGCGCGCCATGTGTTACTCGGAGGTCAGGCACTCTTTCGCTGTCAACGGTCTTGGCGCGACCACCGCTTAACGCTGCGTTAGCCGAGAACTGCATTCCTCTTGCCAATTGATAGTTCTGTCGTCTGTAACTACTACAGAAACACACGTAACTCGTTGATACTAATAATCGAAAGGCAATTAATTTACAGAATCAACGATAGTTTAAAAAAATCAGCACAGAATAAACACGCACTGTGACTACGCCCCTACTTCCCCTCTAAAAAATAAAGAAAAAGAAAAAAAGGAAGGCATGGCACCTCAGGAGAAAAGAACCCGGGACCACCGTGGCACCGCGCCTCGCCACTATCCTCTCGGCTAACGCAGCGTTGAGCGGTGGTCGCGCCAAGACAGTTGACAGGAAAAGAGTGCCTGACCTCTGAGTAACACATGGTGCGCTTTCCTACCTTACAGGGGTGGAGGGCCTGAAACAAACATGTTTTCGGGGGTTAGGAGGCCATTCCGACCCTAGGTTCCCTATCTCAAATTGATCCTATACCCATCCCCTACACGCCCCTTAAGGGTACTAAAGTACATAAATGACACCCTGTATAACTATTTGAGGCTAAAGTATTACCCATCCTCACATGTGGGATACATATAATTTGGAATGATCTCAGCTACAGTGACCTTCAAACTATAGAAATAGTGAAAGCAAGGTTCCTAAAAGCCGCACTAGGAATTTCGAAATTTGCTCGATCTAAATTTGCATATAGTTAGCTCACGAAACTTTCATCGTGGAAGACATACGCACAAAACTCTTACTTCCAGCTACCCGACAAGAATCGCAAGTATTGCAAAATAGACAACAGAAGGAGAATGATATACCGACAGAATTGTACACAACTGACGCGATGCTCAACCGGAATTGCACTGGACCAAACATCACGATACGCAGCGCCGTAACGAGACTGGCGATACATGGATATCACTATAAACTTTGCAACCGGACAGACTTTCACGACCCTTTACCAGAATGTGTATGCAAATTGTGTAACAAATCGTGCTCACGATACCATTTTGGTGAATGTTCCAAAAGAACGAAATCACTGTTGGAGTACAGCAGAGATCGAGACTAATTTACAATGTTTTAATAGTTAGTTCCTCAGTTTAGGGGCTGCGACAACGCGGTCATGTAGCCCCGTGTTTTAATAGTAATCGTGCGATTGATATCTTTAGAAATTAAGTTGTATTTTGTGGTTATTGGCTGCATTAAACTATTATTATTTTTATATAACGGGGAATGAATTCTTATTTTCAACATTCTCATCAGTTGCTGGCAAAGCAAGATATCACACCAAGTATTTAAATCATAACGCGTAAGTTTCTTAGAAGTTCTAAACAGTGGCAAAATAAATCGTTTGTGCGGGATTGGCGCCTAAACTGTCTGTCCCGCTGATCTTCATTACATTTTCCGGGAAAACTTCTGAATCACTTGCGACCAGGATGGGCTGGATTAGGGATTCTCAAACATTTTAAAAATTACCCCAAGTTTTCTATTGTACCCCCACTACATTTTTTTTTAAATTAATGTTGAAAGTTACTGATATAACTAATAGTGGTTCTACTGTATGATGTGAATGTGGTGAAGTACGGTATTTATATTAAAATAATTCAAATGTTGTAGTTAAACATAATGCGCTTCATCTAGTTAAGATCAGTAACAAAGTTGTATCATTACAGTTTCAATCAAACCTTTTAAATAATGAGAAAGGTATTAACAAAATTAAATGCAAAAACTGCTTAAGATTTGCGAGCGAGGAAATAAAATAATGCCAAATATTACAATCTTGTCAGCGGTTTCGGTGGCATTGTTGGTAGCATGCTGAGCTTCTATGCCCAAGGTCGCGGGTTCAAACCCGGCCGAAGTCGTCGGATTTTTAAGAGCTTTAAAAATCCCTCAGTATGCATTCCTTCGGAGGGGAAGTAAAGCCGGCGGGTCCATGTCATAGATTTATGGCATGTAAAAGAACCTTTCAGTAACTAAACTTGTGTGAAGCAAAATTTGTTGGTTGGGTCTGATTAATGCTCTTAAGTTCCAACGTTCGTCACCCGGCGCAGGTTGTGATGGCATCTAGTAGTAGCCAAGTTCACAGCTAGGTGTCATGGACGATAGCATTTGGTAGCGATAGTAGTAACTGGTTGGTTGGTTCTTAAGTTTAGGGGCTGCGACAACGCCGTCATGTAGCCCCGTGTACTTTGGGTGTGTGTGGAATCTGTCTGATAACCGGTGTTAATTGTGATGACTGTAATAGTGTGTGTTATCTGTTTTTTTTTTATTTAAGTACTGCAACTTAGAATTTTTCAAATAGTTCCTACTTTTGCCGCCAAGCGCCACCGTCAACGACTACTAGGCCAAGTTCAGAACTTAGCTACTAGACACCACCGCAGTCGGCTCTTGGCAACGAACATACAAACCTAAGAGCGTTGTTTACATTCTTAACCTATCCAATTTAGCTTCACACAGGTGCAATTAGTGGAAGGTTCTTTAACATGCCATAAATCTATGACATGGGACCGCCGGCTTTACTTCCCCTCCGAAGGAAGGCATACTGAGGATTTTTAACGCTCTTAAAAAATCCGACGCCTTCGGCCGGGTTTGAACCCGTTATCTTGGGCATAGAAGCTCAGCATGCTACCGACTACGCCACCGAAGCCGCTAAAAAGTAGGAACTACTTGAAATTATTGTCTGCAGTCCTTACTTGAATTAAAAACAGATAACACACACTAATCCAGTCATCACAATTAACACTGGTTATCAGACAGATTCTACATACACCCAAAGTACACGGGATACATGGCCACGTTGTCGCAGCCCCTAAACTAATGAACCAACCAGCCAACCTTACATTTTTGTGCAAGTTATTTAAGTCGAACAAGAATGAATGTAGCGACTTCAACAGTCATAAACGTATTATGGTTGTTTTCTTGAAATCGTCAACTTCCATTGTTAAGAAAGTTTCACCGAGTCACGAGTAAAAAATGCAGAATCCCCCAATGCAACAAAGCCGATGGTAAACCTGTGGTAGTGTTGTAGACGTGCTGCATCATATGTTCCTCAAACATTGAAAGAAGAAAGTTCATCTCGTATACCTCGAAAACTGTTCGCAACGTTTGGTTTTGTCATTTTGTCAATTTCTCAATAAGAATAGTTCCCATACCGCGCTAGAAAACTTGTTTGAGACTCACTGGGCTAGATTATATCTAAAAATATATTAGAATGTCGGGAATACGGGGAGATTTATACTTCATTGCCAGTCATAAAAATGATCATGAATTGGGTTATTTGGATACACCTGACATTACGTTGTTCTAGCAACTCGGGAGTTTTTTTTTTGCAAGGCAGTGAAGGCTACATCCACATCACGCTGACCATGCGTCACCCCGGAATCTGCAGACCATGACGCTGATCAGTGGTCATTTGGCAGGCAAAGGCGCTCAATGGGCTGTAGAACTATGGGGTTAGTTGGTTAAGTTAAAGCGAAAACTTAGTTGCCAACTGGGCAATGTGCACTCTGTGCGCCGGAAGGTAACGAGGAGGATGCAAGGCGTGACGTCAATTTTGTGCAAAGGGGAAAAGGGCAGTGGAGCGTGAGTGGTGAGAAGACGTCAAGCAGGGTCTCGCCTCGCGTGCAGGGTGCAGATAGCCGGCAGGCAAGCCAGCCCTTGACAGCAGACACGCTTCTCTGCGGAGTACTTCAGATAAGAGACCAGCAGTTTTCTAGTTTATGAGCACGTTTTCGCCCAGTTCCACAACAATAATGCATTCATGGTGAATTGTCATCCGTTCGAGTTATCAGGCCGAAGGCTGGACTGATCCCCAAATAGGCCTACTACTAAATTTACCAAAGATTAGAAATATTCTTGAATGTTTGGTGATTGATTTAACCAAAATCTAGCTTAAGTTAAACTATAAGTTAAATTTAAGAAAAATAATAATTCATAAATATTCTGTGATTTTTTCTTGATGTTCACTCATCCAAGTACACATGGCTAATGACCAAGATGTCCAAGCCCCTATAATGAATTAACAAGAAAAATAACATACTACTCAGTGAAAACTAATAGTTTTGTATTCAAATAGCGTGATTTAGTGTTGAGAAAATATACAAAGCTATTTTGAGTAATTAAATATGCATGTATTTTGTGGTCATGACTTATTTTTAGTCATATTTATTAAGTTAGTTACTTTAAGGTCATATATACATTCAGTAATTAGTATCGTAGTCATCATCATCATCATTTGCACACCGTGGTTTTGTCGGAGTGTAGGAGGGCTCAGGAACTGAAGCTAGGTGGGGCACTAATTGTCCCATACGTCTCGCTGTCGCGCTACGTGTCGGAACGTGACAGCAGATTAAATGTCCAGGGACTACTCCACACAGGATTGGCAATTCATCTTGCACAGATTGTACAGTCTCACTAAAGAAACTAAAAAGAGTTGTTAATTCATTTTAGAGTCGAAAATAATGCTTATCAGTCGATCAACACGATTCTACCCAATTGCAATGGGTGTTTCCCTAATCCTAAAAAATAAAAATAAAAGGATGAGAATGATAAATAATTCACTTTAGACGACCAGTATCGACCGTCAAGGATCTGTCCTTTACATTTAGGACCGTTTTTACCAACGTCAATCGTCTCTTAATATTTTTCATTAAAGGTTATTTGACTTTGCACGAGCATTTCATCAAACAGAAACGCTCCTTAACTTACCACTAACAAGGAATTGCGTTAAATGGTGAAATCTGACCACTCAACTCTCTAAAGCAACGTTAAAGTGGAGGGAAACAGCTGAACTCTACCTCGTGTGTCTCTCAAAGGCGGTTTGTTTCCGAGTTTCACACGAACTTTCATCCTTATGAATATAAAATATGTTTGTCAATTATAAAAAAATCATACATGTTTAATGGCAAGAAAGAAGAATATGAAAAAAATCCACAGCCTGCTTCCAGTCTCCGACCGGGTCAGGAATGGAATGAATGAAGCCCCTATCTAGCGGCGAGGATATGAAGTGTGCCGGCTGCCGAAGCCTGTCGCACTCCTGGGGCAATGATTAAATGAATGACAGATGAAATGAAATGATAGTGGAGAGTGTTGCTGGAATGAAATTGTGACAGGGAAAACCGGAGTACCCGGAGAAAAACCTGTCTGCCTCCGTTTTGTCCAGCACAGATCTCACATCGAGTGACCGGGATTTGAACCTCGGACCCAGCGGTGAGAGGCCGTCGTGCTGCCGCCTAAGCCACGGAGGCTCTAAGAAGAATATGGAAATAATGAAAAATCATATCCGAAGTGGGATTCGAAATCCTTCCAGCTCTGCATAATAAACTCAGTCTCAACACAACCGCTTATTAAAACAACGGACAGTGTGTCCTATTTAGCTAATTAAACAATGTATACACACAACTGCCAGTTCTCCTATACTTTGTTCATATCATTTTACGCTTTAGCACGAATAAAATCTCTTGTATTTCCCGTTCTTTATAATTATGTTCTTGAACATCGAATTCCAAGTAACTCCAAAAGGACTCAACAAAAGAAAACAACTTCAAAACCAGCTGAAAAAGTGCAGAAAAACTAATCCCAACAGATTACTTTCTAATATTCCGGCATTGTATATTTGGAAAATTTCGATGTTTTGACTTTTTAATTTTATTTAATGTTTTAATTTATTGTTTGTATAATTTGTATTTACCACTTTGTTTTTAGTTTTTAGACTTGTAGACTACACATTTTGAAAATTTTGATTTTTTTTACTTTTAATTTTATTTAATGTTTTATTTTATTATTTATGTAATGTTTATTTACGATTTTGTTTTCAGTTTAGATTTTGACAAAGGGCCTGACTATATATTTATATATATATATTGAACCCTTCAGAATAGCAGTGTTTTATGCAAGAATCTTGATCAAGGGGTCGCGCTCAGTTCATAGTGTGGTGTTTACGTCCGCCAAACAACGTGCTTTACTGAGGCAAGGGTCATAGGATAAAAACTGTAATTAAGAAAGTAAGGAGACAATACGTAAGATAATAACATGATTTAATAACTAATTGTGCATAAAATAAAATAAACAAACAATAATAAAAATAGATCCTCCCTGAATCATTCCCTGACATTAATATCTAACACTTTGAGGAGTCAAACGGATCTCCCCTTTTATAATAAAATTGTGGATCCTAGTTCCACTACCTTGCATTTGAGTTTTATGTGCGCGTGATGACTAACTACGAGAAAATGAGTACTTGGATGACCGTTCGTTTACAACGGGTTAACAGCCACGGTGCTCACGAACAATCATCACGTAAATCAACGTTTATGGATATGGGCATGACATTAATAAAAACCCTTAAAAACTCTAATGCTGACACACACACTACAAATCTATTATTTACAGGAATCTCTCTGATCCTCCTTAGCGCGAAGACGCACTTAACAACATGAGCTACCAACTGGCCAATTGCTCAATACACACAAGGAAAGACAGCATTGCACGTGACTCACGGGTCACTGAAATGAAAATAAACCTGGAATAAACCAACAACAACAAAAGCCTGACCGGCTAAGATTACTTTATATGAACGAAACTGCATGTTAAGGTACGCTTCGGAGATTATCGTGATTCGTAGGCAACTCCCATTTATTTCAGCAATTTTTACCATTGATCAGTTCTTATCTGTAATTCAAGTAATTAGAGAGCCAGCGAGCACTCCTCACTAATGACCATGCTTTGCACGTTCAGACAGCCTTGTGAAACATCTCCCCCCTTTCCTCAAATACTTGTCGAGTCCCAGTCCAGTGTATATAAATAGCCGACCAGCTGTTCCGTTACCTCACGGAATCAACAGCAACAAAAATCTCATCCAACTCAACATATGGTCAGACATAATCAGATATCCACAATTGCCCTCGCAAGGATACAATATGGACCGGGTACCAAGCTGACAGAAATCAGTCTCAGCTGAAATTCCCGCTTGTAATACCACAAAAATACACACATACACACATCTGGGACTGACAGGACGCTTTTCACACAGGTCTGCTGAATAGGTGCTCACAAACATTAAACACAATATTTAAAACCTACGATAGAGCTGATTATTCTTCGTCACAAATTACATTGCTCCAATCGGCAATAGTCACACTGAATCTGATCAATAATAAATCTTAAACAATTTTAATTACCCTCCAATCTACTGTATAATTACTGTGCCGTTACTTTGGCACTAATCTCTGATCGAACGTACAATTTTTACCTTGGCATAAACTTTTGAATCGAGCGGCGGAGTTAGTTGTGGCTGGCCTCGATAGGTAGCATATCTTGTCGGTGCTGCCTTGGACAGGGATTGTAGTTTCTCCCTCTGTCCGATAGGAAGAGCTATGTTCTAGCGACAAGTATTTCTCTATCTCGATGTTGACTTTATGGTTTTGGAAGGCTGGGATTTTCGAGACATGTATGATTCTCGTAATGAGCTTGTTAGGCCAGTCATCATGGATCTACGTGGTTTTATAAATACATAAGAAGTAAACTGAAGTTCTACTGTATGTGAAAATATTGAATGATATTATCCCTCTTCGTCAAGTTATTGACTGGTTACCTATTGTAACCTTACTGGAGATAAACGTCTGGATATGCTTCGTATATTGTGGAATTAAGGTAGGCTATTTTGTCATCGTAAGTACTTGTGACTGTATCGACTGGCAAGGTAAATGTATTTATTTTGTATTTTCCTACGTTGCATGACAGGGCCTTTCAAGGTTATACATTCAAACTTAATGTCATCCTCGGGTATTCACTCTGGTAGGCTAACTGACACTCATATTTTCTTTGCGTAATTAATGATTTGTTTTCTGTTTTCAGTTAATTGTAAAATGCATTTTAATTACAAGTAGTATGCCTTATGGTCTGTGGAAAATTTATTAATGTAGGATTTATTTTGATGTCGATAGCCCTAGTACGGTGATCGTTTTTCTTCTGTTTTTCATGATGGCTACTGTCGTATTGTTTTTAACTATGTGCGATCATCTGTTGTTAATAAAAAAGAGATTTTCTGATAGCCGTTGAGGTGAAAACACGTAAATTGGATTAGCTCCGTATATTTTGTGTTTTGAAGACATTAATTCTTCAGTTTTAGGCAACGTATTACTTTGGATATTATAACAAGCGTAGGCCTAGCTTTGTGACATGTACTGTCTCGAGAATTAATTAATTATTTATTTGTGTGGAAATGCATGAAATACTGTATGATGCATTATGTATGTGCATTATGAAACTATTGAATATTTAATTCGTCATCCTCTTAATTATTTGGCTTGGATTCTCATAATGACAACAGATGATAGGTTGAAAGCAACGCTTATTTACTTCATCGTAACAACTTGGCTGGATTGCTAAAATATGTATTACAGTCAACTGGAAGGAACAAATATTTGATGTCAGAATCCACATCTTGATTAGTAAGTGTTTTGTTAATTTGTATGCATGTTTATTGTGAATATATTATGATTTTACCCGATCACCTTAGTATTATTTCTGGGTTCCGGGGTTCGAAGATGGTCTCAGACAATTGCCCTCTGAGTATGAATTCACTATGGTCCAGTACCTTCCCTCCCAAGGCCTTTACTTTACTACGGGGTTAAATGTGTTATAGCAGTAGCGTGGTTAGATTTGTACCACTTTCAGTAGTTGTTTGGGGCTAGTCTTTGGATCTTGGGGCTTGGAAGTATGATTGGGCCTGAAGTGTGATATTTTAATGTTTGTTGTTATTGTTTTATCTTTGTATAATTTTCTTGTTATTTTTGTTTCATGTGATAATATACTGAATGGACGAGAACATTTTAAAAGCTGTACAATATTTATCCAAAGAGGAACTGGCTTATGAAATACAAATAAGGAATGGCAACCCTAATTTTCATCGTGAACTGGATATTATTCTTCTCAAATCCTTAAAGTCAGCTTCTGTTGTTAGTCTGACTGATCAACATTCTTATGGGACAAAAGGTAGGTCTGATGTTGTGATATCTGTTTCAAACCTATTAGTGTCCTGTGATGAGTTAAAGCAAGTTGCCAAACCTTCGGCATATCGTGTGAACAAATTAAAATTTCGTTCGATACACTGGATTAATCGTTTAGTGAGCTTAATTGAATATTGGTCCAAGTGTGATATTGTTTTTTCAACCAAGTTAGTTGAGCTTCGCGACAAGCTGATAGATAGTTTTAATCGGTTGTCCTCGAGTGATATTTCTGAGAATATTAGTGGACCTGTTGTGTGTTCTGAAAGCGTTTGTTCATATGTTAGTGAGTCTTGTGATGGCGTTGTGAATAATAGTAATTATATTGGTAATTTGGAATCAGTATCGATGGAGAATAATGAAAATATGGTAGGCGCTTTACAAACTAATAATTCTACTGAGGTAGATAAACAAATAGGCTCGTCAAGAAATACACCAGAGGTCATGTAGAGTCCTAGTAATTTGAATGCTGTTGGTAATTCATGTTCTGATAAGAGATATAACGATTTTTCTAGTTCAGTTTCTTGCCATGACGTTGGTAGTGCTGGGAATAGGTTAGGATCTCACCGTACTTGTACTGATAAGGAAGTACAAACTGTTGATAGCTTATTTGGTGAATGTGACGTGATAGATAGTGTAAATAGGCTTAATCTTTCTGATAATCGAGCCTCGACTAACGTTGTTTCTCTAAATAAACTTATGACTGATGGTCAGGTTAATTTTGCTTCCCTTCCTAACCCATTAACTCTAATTTTGAAAGATTTTCATGTGTGCTATGGCACTGATATTAATTTATTTGTGAAATTTTTGAAGAAATTAGTGGAATTAAGAGATAGTGCTGGCATATTTGGTCTGTCAGATTTTCAAATTTTGAAAATCATCTTTCCATGCACTGAAGGAATGTTGCGAGGAAAACTGTTTGAGAGTATGAGTGCTGGCCATTCTTTGGATGTTTTCCATAGAGAGGTTTTGAAATATTTTATCACTCCACGTATCTTGGCAGATTTGAGTAGAGATTATGTATTTCGCGTTCAGCGTATGAGTGAAACGTTAAATGAGTACTTCATTGATATTAGGACTTATGCAAAGGTTTTGGCAGTTGAGTTGACTGAAGAGCAGGTTGTCAATTCGTTAGTCGAAGGTATGAATCCCATTTATCGTTCATTCTTGTCCATGCATGCTAAGCCCAAGAATTTCACTGATTTTAATGAAATTATTTTATCTGCGGAGAAGATTAAGAATGCTAATCTGTTGCGGGTAGATGATTCTCCCTTTCCTAGTAATTATCTTCAAGGTTGTTCAGGTTATATGCCTTCTATAAATAATTTTCAGCCACGTGGAGAGATGCAGCTTGTGGATAATTATAGTAGTCTTGTTCCTTATAAGAATTTACAGGGAAGGCGTGAGTTCATGCCTACTAATGTTCAAGGTCATGTATTTCAGAGGCGTGCTGAACAGAGGTTTAATGGGAGTAGAGTTAGCAAAGGCAAGAGATGTGATTTTTGTGGCTCGTATGACCACATTAGTCGATGGTGCGATGCAGATTTTGATAATTTAAGTTGATATTTGTTGTGGTGTATGTATTGTCAAAATTGTGTAGATGAATTCTGGTCATCAGTACATGCATGTGTTTTTAATGTGTGTATTTGTCTACACGTGTGGTGCACATTCTGCTAGATAGTGCAAATCCATAAGGTTCTTCTTGTATGTTATTGTCAAAATTGTGTAGACGAATTCTGGTCATCAGTACATGCATGTGTTATGTGTGTTATTGATGTGTTTATTTGTCTACACGTGTGGTGCACATTCTGCTAGATTGTGCAAATCCATAAAAGGTTCTTCTTGTTTGTTTTTGTCAAAATTGTGTAGATGAATTCTGGTCATCAGGACATGTATGTATTGTGGATGTTATTGATGCTTGTATTTGTCTACACGTGTGGTGCTCATTCTGCTTGATTGTGCAAATCTATAAAGGTTCTTCTTGTTTGTAATTGTCTAAATTGTGTTAGGTCTGAAGTGACAAACTTGTGTAAATGTATTTGAGTGCATGAGTGTGGGTGATTGTTATTAGTTTTGTTTTGTAATCGGGTGGGTATCTTGGTTGTTTCTTGAGGTGAATTAAGGTTAGGGTTTGTTTTTGCTTAATTTATAATTGAATTTAATTAAATACGCCGTACGTATAAAATGATACTATGTTGGGATATCATAGGTAAGTAATTACAAACCTCTTCTGTTCTCCGAGTGATGACTTAGTCATTTATCTGCTTGTTGATTTATGAAGGTAACTACTTGCCGAAATGTGTTTTGGTGATGGAAAATCATGCTATGCCAGGGTAAAATGCGGCTAGTATGACATGTTGATTTCAGTGTGTTTTATTTAAGGGTTATTATTTATTTTGTTTATGTTGATGTCCTAACGGTGTGTCAATTTATATTCTGGAAAATTAAGGGGATTTTGTGGGTAGTAAATGGTTTTATGAATTTTGGGAGTTTGTAAGGTCGTGTGATTTGAAGGAATGTTTGGGTACGTTTGTAGCTTGGTGATCTGCACGAGTAGTCAGTTAATCTTCTTTCATTTAGGGTCTTCTGTTGGTCATTTATTGAGGGATTTCTGTCGAGTTTGTTCTTGTTTTGATCTTGTTCGCTATACTGTTTACTTAGTTTGATATACTAGGCTATGTCAAGAGTGAATAATTGTATTGTTTATGTTTTTGTCTAAATTGTGCATTTCCAAAGTTGGACATTCAGAAAGTATAAATGTGGTGTGATTTGTTTTATTTTGGTAATTGGGTTAGTTTTCTTGTTGTTGTTTTGTGGTTGTCCAGATAAGTGTGGATGTATATTAATTTAAGGGGTAAAAGGTCATTGTATGTTACTTAGGATCGTGGATGTAAATTAGCATTTTGTTGACGCATCTGTCAACTTAAGTCTACCAGATGAATGTTATGGGGGTTCATTTGCTTAGATTTGAGTTGAATATGTTGGTAAGTATTTATAAACAATTCTCCTAAGTCTTCAGTTGATTGAGTGGGCTCAATTTTTTTTTGCTGTCTGACTGAGAAATAAATACTTTAGGTTAAGTAATGTGATGTGATATGATGAATTGATTTGTGATATTTGGTCAATATACGGCGGCTCACTATAGGCCTCATGAAATACGTGCTTCTCTCGTTTACTAGTTTCGGTTTGGTCTGGGTCTGTATATGATAGGGTATTTATGTATTTGTGTTTTGTGTGGATGTGTTGACAAGTGCTAATTCATATTCTGGTTGTTGTTTATTAATTATTTGATGGTTTAATTGTAAATTTTTTCTGGGGATTTTAAGGTTATGTGTCATGGTGTAAGGTTGTGGTGTGATTCTGCTTTGGTATGCACGTGTGTCCTGTTTTTTGCTTGATAATTGGGTCTTTCTATTGTTCTTCTTGGAATTTTCTTGTGTTTTCCTACTTTGGGTGTTTCTTTGGGCATTTTCTCTTTCTGTATTTTGGACAAATGGGTTGAACAGATATGCAATGTGAGACAATTGCCTTCGTCTTTTGGGATAATAAGGTTTTTTATTTGTAAATATGAGAGCTCACGTGCCATTCAGCATTATTATTGAAACTTATTTTTGGAAAATACTGTTATTATTGTAATATTTTCGGGATATTGTAATTTTCTAAAACATGCATGCAATTTTCTGTGTTAATTGAGGGTCATTGTTATACCTTTCACCTGTAAAGATGTGGATTCTTGATAGTACTGGGTTATTGTTATAAAATCTGATGCCATCATATAATATTTTATTGTAATTTGTTCTTTGTAAATGAGTGTCAACGTTAGATATTAAGCTTTCCTTTACACATTACTGTCGCAGTCGAAATTTGATTTCAGCTAATTTCTTCGAGGTCTTATTCTGCGTTTGGAGTGTTATGCAGTGCGAGAAGATGTCTCTGGCCAGGATATTGGACCAATCTATGTAACCTTCGGATGAAACTGTTCCTGCCATCGTTTATTCAAGATGCCATTTGTAATAATGTTGTGGAAATTGTACAAAGAAAACCCACTCGATGTATTCTACACTTAAGTATTTGTTTATGTTCTTGGCATGACATATTTTGGTGGTTATGGTGCTGATGAAAACTGAAATGAACTTTTAATTAAGTATTTCACATTCGGAAGCTACTGTGTTTGTGATAATTGGCAAAAACTTTTCTATGCTTTAAGATTTGCTTGATTATGCATGTTGATACACTTGTACCATTTACGTCGTCTCTGTTCTGCGAACCATCGACAAGTTTGGGGCCCGGGAGTCTGTGCCGTTACTTTGGCACTAATCTCTGATCGAACGTACAATTTTTACCTTGGCATAAACTTTTGAATCGAGCGGCGGAGTTAGTTGTGGCTGGCCTCGATAGGTAGCATATCTTGTCGGTGCTGCCTTGGACAGGGATTGTAGTTTCTCCCTCTGTCCGATAGGAAGAGCTATGTTCTAGCGACAAGTATTTCTCTATCTCGATGTTGACTTTATGGTTTTGGAAGGCTGGGATTTTCGAGACATGTATGATTCTCGTAATGAGCTTGTTAGGCCAGTCATCATGGATCTACGTGGTTTTATAAATACATAAGAAGTAAACTGAAGTTCTACTGTATGTGAAAATATTGAATGATATTATCCCTCTTCGTCAAGTTATTGACTGGTTACCTATTGTAACCTTACTGGAGATAAACGTCTGGATATGCTTCGTATATTGTGGAATTAAGGTAGGCTATTTTGTCATCGTAAGTACTTGTGACTGTATCGACTGGCAAGGTAAATGTATTTATTTTGTATTTTCCTACGTTGCATGACAGGGCCTTTCAAGGTTATACATTCAAACTTAATGTCATCCTCGGGTATTCACTCTGGTAGGCTAACTGACACTCATATTTTCTTTGCGTAATTAATGATTTGTTTTCTGTTTTCAGTTAATTGTAAAATGCATTTTAATTACAAGTAGTATGCCTTATGGTCTGTGGAAAATTTATTAATGTAGGATTTATTTTGATGTCGATAGCCCTAGTACGGTGATCGTTTTTCTTCTGTTTTTCATGATGGCTACTGTCGTATTGTTTTTAACTATGTGCGATCATCTGTTGTTAATAAAAAAGAGATTTTCTGATAGCCGTTGAGGTGAAAACACGTAAATTGGATTAGCTCCGTATATTTTGTGTTTTGAAGACATTAATTCTTCAGTTTTAGGCAACGTATTACTTTGGATATTATAACAAGCGTAGGCCTAGCTTTGTGACATGTACTGTCTCGAGAATTAATTAATTATTTATTTGTGTGGAAATGCATGAAATACTGTATGATGCATTATGCATGTGCATTATGAAACTATTGAATATTTAATTCGTCATCCTCTTAATTATTTGGCTTGGATTCTCATAATGACAACAGATGATAGGTTGAAAGCAACGCTTATTTACTTCATCGTAACAACTTGGCTGGATTGCTAAAATATGTATTACAGTCAACTGGAAGGAACAAATATTTGATGTCAGAATCCACATCTTGATTAGTAAGTGTTTTGTTAATTTGTATGCATGTTTATTGTGAATATATTATGATTTTACCCGATCACCTTAGTATTATTTCTGGGTTCCGGGGTTCGAAGATGGTCTCAGACAATTGCCCTCTGAGTATGAATTCACTATGGTCCAGTACCTTCCCTCCCAAGGCCTTTACTTTACTACGGGGTTAATTACATTAATTCAGTCCTACTTCTGAAACACAACAGATCTCCGAGAGACGTTTTTAACCGCATTGCGTAACATATGCAAACACGGCCGTTCACATAGCTACGTTAGTTAACACAATACAAAAACAAGAACCTTCCACTAACTACATTCGTGCGAGCTGCTTCCATACAAAAGTGTGTCAGACCAAAACTAAATATACTACGTTAATCACACAAGCAATGTATTTACAAAAATATGTCCCATAAACCATAAGTTAATTTATCAAATAATAAAGAATATTATTTCGTACTCATCTCTCTTGTAGTCACCCGTCAAAGAACGTCTGCTGCCATTTCCCAACTGAATGGTTCTATCTCATCTCAGCCATCTGGACGGAGTGTTGAGAATTCCAAACTTCCTCTGTAGTCGTCGGTGTCATCTCTGGCGCTGCTTCAAAAATTAGATTATTATACACTTGATATCTGACTACTAAATTCGCTGTTCAGGTACTACTTTCCCTGTCACAGTTCGTTGGCGAATTATCGACGATACTGCCCCTACAATATAGTACTGTGACTATCTATCACTGAATTTAACACTTTACAATAATTTCTGTGTTCTCATGACACGCAAAGTAATAGCTGACTAGTGTCCACGACACACAAAATAATAGTCTTGTGCCTTCGACACACAAAATAATAGTCTACGTCCTCAGACGAACAGAATAGAAGTCTACATCCGTAGACGCACAGAATAGAAGTCCACGTCCGTAGACGCACAGAGTAGAAGTCGAAGTCTTGGCTCTTCATGCCACTTATAAAAGAACTGGCCCTAGGTCTAGATGGGGGGGATTTATGTAAAAATTTATCGAAATAATTGTGGTACAGGAATGAAATAAATATCACTGAACTCGTAACATTGCACAGGTCAAGAATATGCTCATTAATCCTAGAATCGATCGTAGAGATTTTGTCTAGGCGATTTCCCGCGTGAATGCTAGCCGAGCGTGCCCACGCTAGACCTGCCGCGTTAACTAGGCATTCTTCTCTCATTGGTTCTCACATTTTCTGTAATTTGGCGGTTCATAGCAGATCTTGGCGTCGTAGGAGTGTCCAGCCTGCTCATCAGTCACTCACATTACTGCATCATATTTTTTCTAGGCGCGAATATCACAATGAACATACCAGCAGCATGTCTCACTGCGCGTCGCGTCTATTTGAGGCGGCTCACACCTGTCCTTCTGACACATCGCTATGCTATTTCCTTTCGCAGCTAAAGTATTTAGCCTATTGTCAATCTGCTCCAGGTATGTCCCCGCTGTCTCCAACCAATGCTTGAAATTTCCTCATCTCCGTCTGGCTACTTTCATGATGCTGGTGGAAATATTTATTAATTGGAGAAATAAAACATAGAATCATTTATCCAACAGAGGATAAAAGGGTTCAATATATATATATTAACCTTTTAATATTGAAGCCTCCGTGGCTTAGGCGGCAGCACGCCGGCCTCTTACCGCTGGGTCCGTGGTTCAAATCCCGGTCACTCCATGTGAGATCTGTGCTGGACAAAACGGAGGCAGACAGGTTTTTCTCCGGGTACTCCGGTTTTCCCTGTCAAAAATTTCATTCCAGCAACACTCTCCACTATCATTTCATTTCATCTGTCATTCATTTAATCAGTGCCCCGGAGGGGTGCGTCAGGCCTCGGCAGCCGGCACAGTCCATATCCTCGCCGCTAGATGGGGGCTTCATTCATTCCATTCCTGACCCGGTCGGAGACTGGAAGCAGGCTGTGGATTTTCATTCATTCAACCTTTTAATATTATTTAATGTTTTATTTTATATGTAATTTTTATTTACCATTTTGTTTTTAGTTCTTTTGACTTTGCCAAAGTTCCTAATGCTCAAGGAAGATTCCCAAACAACGATGAATTCTGCATGTTTCTTGATCTGTCTGCCACGAATCTACGCATGCGCGAGAGCCGTAAAGCGCATTTAAGTAATTAGGAACCCGAATGGCCTCGTGAATTTCATCAACGATAATCACGCATTAACTCTCGTATTTAAGTTAAATAGGAATTAACTAACTAATCATTAGTAGAGAGTTGGTGAAATCTATTTCTACAAGTACGGTTACCGGCAGTTATCTCTGTACTTCCCCATCCCTCTCTCCCGGTATAAGTTACACACTGAGCGTGTCTGTGACTGGTTGTAAGAAATATTATGGTGTTTGAAGTCATTTTTCAGTGTTGCCTTAGTAAACAAAAGTTTGGTGCTTTTCAGTCGGTCAACATGATTGTATCCAAATGAGATGGGTTATTCCCTAATCCTGGAAAAGGATTACATGAGATTAATATTTATTAATATTAATATTTATTTATTTATTATCTAATGTGGTTTTTTTTCAGGATTAGGGAATAGCCCATCTCATTTGGGTACAATCATGTTGACCGACTGAAGAGCACCAAACGTTTGTTTTGATTGTGAGAACCTACTCTCAAGCGCGTCAATGCTCTCAGATAGGGAAGTATTCTGCCCGCTCCCCGCTGCCCTCTACACCCCGCTCCTACCAATAGTTATTTATTTATTTATTTATTTATTTATTTAGGCCACGATCGCCTCCTTCCCAATCATCTGAATTACAAATAAACTTACTTATACAGCCATCACAATAACACACTACACAGTACACAGGCCTACATGACCACAATGTCGTAAAGCCCGCAAATAAATCAACAACAACAACAACAACAACAACAAATGACTCTGTGTAGGCCTATATATAATTTGAACAACCGTATGATATTGGTCCCCGAGGGTCCGAGTCCGATCCCGGCTCTGCCAAGGAATTTAATTTTGGTCTGAGGGCTGGCACGGGATACACTCGGCCTCTTGAGACAAAACTGAGAAGTGGGTTCGAGTCCCATCTTAGCCATCCAGGAAGTGGTTTCCTGTGGTTTCCCACTTCTACTCCAGGCAAATGCCCCGATGGTTCCTAACTGAAGGTCACGGCCGCCTCCTTCGCAGTCCTCATCTTAATGAAAAATACACACACTAATACACTTCAATAACACAGCTTATCAGTCATAATAATAATAATAATATAATAATAATAATAATAATAATAATATAATGTTATGGGTTTTACGCCCCATTTAACACTGCGGCTTTTAGAGAAGCCGGGGTGCCAGAATTTTGCTCCGAAGGGGATCTTTAACGTGCCAGTAAATCTACAGACACGGCTCCCTCGCATTTAAGCGCCCTCAAATGCCAACCGAATGTGCCGGGATTCGATCCCGCTGTCTTGGTATCAGCAGGCGAGAACGTTACCGCTGAGCCACGCAGCCAGTAGGTTATCAGACAAATTCTATAGACACACCCAACTGCACGAGGCTAAATGACCACGACGTCTAGACCGCTCAAATGAAATAACAACAACTTTCAGAGTTGAATTAACTTGTTTTTAGCGGCACCGTGAGTTACGGAAATTATTATTGAACAATTTCAGTAGCAGTTTTTTCTACAATCCATTGAGGTTTGAGTATCTGTACTAATTACCATTCCTTTGTTGCAAGAATGCCAAGAATGTTAACGTGTTCAGAATTAATGCGAGGTGTTTTTGGAGAAATCCAATTATAATCTAAATATTTGTTTTGGAATGTCTTTTATCCTCTGTCAGAGTCATATAAATATTTTGAAACTTTACCAAAGTTTCGTTCACATATTTGGAAGCTGGTATCCATACCATTGTTTTATGATGCGTATATTGCTCTCGACATCAATCAATTTTCACATATTATTGCCAGTAGCGAACCGGATATTGTAGCCCGCCTTTCGGCTAAGCCAGTTGGCAGCTAGCGCCTCGAGCGGTTGTCTTGGAAACAGTATTTAATGATGACTCGCGTCTTGTTTTTGTTTCAAGCTTTCACGCTGTTGCACTTAATCAAAATGTTTCGTTAAAATGGTCTCTTCTTTGCAGCTTTGAGGCGTTCGTTTGGGAAACTTTGTTTTAAGATTGCGGAGAGTTGTTGGCAATATATCGTGTAATTGTAGGGCCAGTTGTATCTATCTTCATGAATGATTTAAATTCAGGGGGAATAAAATTAAATTTATCATCTGAGCCCTACAAATTCCATCCTCTTTTCCGCTCGGATAAGTTCGACTCGTTAATTTATTTCTTAGCTCCGAGGCAAAGAAAGGTTCTTTGCCTGGTCCTACTCACTACGCTGTTTATACTGCGAATATGTAATCCCTACCCTACCTCCGTAGTGGTGCGTGTTTCAAGCGCACCTAATAAGAGATCTCGTCATCCGCTTTATAAGTGTGAGTGGGTTAGAGCCAACAATCAAAATATTCAGGTATACGTTTACTCCAAAACTTGTTTTTTTTATTCTTTTCTTTTATTGTTCCGCCGTAATATTTTTTCTTTATTATTATTTTCATGATTAGTTTTATCATTTCTTTCTTTTATTATTTTTGGGCCATTTTCATATTTAGACTTGGTTGGTTCCTCAGTTTATGTGCTGTAACAAAGCGGTCATGTAGCCCCATGTACTCTGGGTTTGTGTACAGTAGAACCTGTCTGATAACCGGTGTTAATTGTGATGGCTGTATTAGTGTGTGCAATCTGTTTTTATTCAAGTAAGGACTGTAAACGATCAATTTCAAGCAGTTCCTACTTTTGCTGCCAAATCCTACCATCAACGACACCTAACTGTGAACTTGGCTACTAGATGCCACCGCAACCGGCACCTGGCGACGAACGTTGGAACTTAATAGAGCGTTATTCAAATCTAACCTACAAAGTTAGCTTCACACAATTGTAGATAGTGATAGGTTCTTTTACATGCCATAAATCTAGGCTATGACATGGGTCCGCAGCCTTTACTTCCCCTCCGAAAGAAGGAATACTGGGGGATTTTTAACGCTATCTTGGGCATAGAAGCTCAGCATACTACCAACTACGCCACCGAAGCCGCCATATTTAGACTTCCACCTCAAAATTTAATTTATAGGCCTACTTCATTTGTATATTTTAATCTGTGTTTAAAGGGGGATATAACCTCGCTGTTAAAACAGCAATAAAAATTTGGAAGGTTCGATTTCAGGCCACGGTGGCTTTTGAAGGTTATCATGAGTGACTTCCCCTTGTACCAGTACGAACTCATTCCGAATAGTTGTTGTTTCATTTGAGGGGCTACGACATCGGGGTCATTTAGTCCCGTGTACTTAGGTGTGTATGTAAAGTTTGTCCGTAAACCTGTGTTATTGTGGTCTCTGAAGTGGTATGTGTATTGGATATTAGGATGAGGATTGCAAAGAAGGCGGTCGTGGCCATAAAGTTAGAAAATATTCCGGTGTTTGCTTGGAGTAGAACTGGGGAACTACGGAAAACCATTTTCATGATGAATGAGGCTCACCTCTTCTCAGTTTTGCCAAATGAAGACCACGGCCGCTTCCTACCCAAATCCTTCCTAATAAAAAATACACACACTAGTACAGACAACACAGTAACACAGTTTATCAACGAATTCTACACACACCCAAGTACACGTGACTACATAAGCACGGTGTCACAAGGCCCCCAAAAGGAACAAGAAACAAATAAACCGGAACCGGAAATATGCGACGGTGCAATTAATAATAATGATGATGATGATAATAATAATAATAATAATAATAATATCGTATGGACTCGGGTGCCGGGTGCAAGCCTTGTTAATTGCGCCCAGAGGGCAGCTTGCTTGTCGAATTTTGTAGTTCTTTAGTGCGCTATGAAAGTCAAGGAGGTCAGATATCTAAGTTCCTTGACACTATAGTGCAGAGAAATGAGGAAATTTGTCTTGGCGGAAATTTCCGAGATTAATTTTGCCATTATGAACACGGCCTACTGAATTTAAATGGGTTCTTTAACATGCCAACAACGTATGACATGAGTGCCGTGATTTTTGTCGCCTTTCAAAAATCACTTACCACGGCCTGGAGCGAACCTGCAAGCTTGGGGTTGATAGTCCGACACGATAACCACTCACCCTCCGTGGCAATCGAAATGATGAAAATATGTGCATAGATATGACATTCAAATTTTGTTGAATGACAATCATTTTGGAACCATTTCAAAGCTGAATTTCTTATCCTTTTATCTGTAGTCTCATTACTTCGTGGAAAACTTTGAGCTACTATCTGAAAGAACCGAGCCGTCAGGACACCCCTGCTGTAAGCAAATAGAATCTGCGATCCATTGAGTTCAGTCTGGACAATGGGAGCATTGTAGAACAGAGTCCAGAAGCCTCTTTACGATTTCGCGGAACCCCGGCCCAGTGTTGGCCAGTGTTCCATCACTCTGTTATCCCCCCACGATGTTCGAATTACAGAGGTGTGCAAATTAGACTAGATATCAATTTTCCATCGTTTCCTTGTTTTTTTTTTATGATTTTAGACTACAGTGGACCTTGGATAATTCGAACCTCAAGGGACCAGTAAAAAAAATCGAATTATCCGCAAATTCGAATGAAGAAAGTTCTTTGAAAAGGGTAGATAAAATATATTGTATTACGTTTACATAATGATTTACGTTCAACAAAGCAGATTAACAGACAACGGTACTGTATAATGACTGTATCGTGATTAACATCAAAAGTTTCAAATGATAAAATAAAACCAAAATGTACTATTCACCTATTTAACGACAGTAGTAATCCAGCAATGTAGTTAAGTCTTAGAGAAATCGACAGTTTTTCAATAATGTTTGAGATTTTTCCTGTTTCCTACAATAAGTCTTTCAGCCGTCACAAAAGAATGTAACAAATTTAAGGAACGTCATTTCTACTTTCAAAAAGACGCCTTAGTTCTGTGATGTGATTTGTCATTTTTCGGGAATTCCTGACCCAACTGTTTGGCTTCCGATCGGCTGTTTACACGTAAAAACTTCGAATTATCCAAAATGTAATTCGAATCAACTACGATGTTTTTATAATTGATTGTATGTAAAATGCTAAGGACCAAGAGAGAAATTTGAATTAAAGAAGATTTCGAATTATAGAAGTTCGAATTAGCCACATTTCACTGCATTAAAAAAAATGGTTGAAAGACCCCTGAAATTATTGAAAATGTCTAACCATCAGTTGTAATTCTATTTTCCTTTAGGAAACTTACAGTCAAATGATGTTTTAGAATTTTCACTCAAAGATGAGTCTTGCTAATGCATAATGTTTGATTATTTTATTCTAGTTTTCGTGCGTATATAGAGTAGAGGGTTTGGAAGTTTAATACGATGCACGTCCAGAAAGTAAGCTCCGTTTGGTAATTAAATTAAATTGTGTACAGATACAGAAAAAATATTTATTGCACAACATTCTACACCTCTTAAACTACCTTTTCACATAACTGCCGAACTTTTGCAGGCATTTGTCATAGCGTGGCACAAGTTTTTGGATACCTTCTTCATAGAAGTTTGCCGCCGATCCGTAAACGAGAGTGAAGACTCCTCTTAAGATATCCTACTGTTTGGCCATCACTGTTAGGCAAATTGCGTATGTGGTCAGGAGAACTCCTAAACATACGCAGTTCTCCGGGTAAGCACGCAATTTGCCTAACAGTAGTGACCAAACAGTAGGATATCTTAAGGGGAGTCTTCACTCTCGTTTACGGGTCGGCGGCAAACTTCTATGAAGAGGTATCCAAAAACTTGTGCCACGCTATGACAAATGCCTGCAAAAGTTCGGCAGTTATGTGAAAAGGTAGTTTAAGAGGTGTAGAATGTTGTGCAATAAATATTTTTTTCTGTATCTGTACACAATTTAATTTAATTACCAAACGGAGCTCACTTTCTGGACGTGCCTCGTATTACTGATGGTCCGCTCATAAACTGTTCAAAGTTTCATGGACCCTGGATTGAAATCATGTGATTTAGAGAAGACATTCCAAAGGCGATGAAAGAGGAGGAAATGGAACCAGCTTAGGTATCCCTCAAAATCTCCCAATTTCAAAAACACTGCCAAGTGGAGTAATGAAAATAAAATAAAATAAAATGATTTTAAAAAATAAATTGTAACTGATTATATTCTTTATATGCCCACCTCTGTAATTAAATACCGAGAGAACACAGTCATGTTAAAGAGATGTATCTATCTGTGATTGTAAATGTTTTCTTTCCAGCAAGTATGCTGAGAATGTGTAAGCGCATGGGCAAAATAAACAATAATAAAATAGTCTTATAAGTACATAGTTAAGCCCCTGAGTTTTCAGTTTTGTCTCAAGATGCTGATTTAAATTTCTTGGCAGAGCCGGGAATCGAACCCTGGCCTCCTAGAGTGCTAGCCACTCTGCAACAAGTCGCTCCCGATACCGATCACTAGGATATATGACACGATATTATCGATTTTCCATCTAGGAAGTGTTACATGTTAGAGATGGTTTTCCGTGGTCACCCATTTCTACTCCAGGCAAATGCCGGGATGGTTCCTTAGTATTCTAATGACCAACTCATTCCCACGACTTCAATGGTAAACTGCAGCAAGTCAAGCAGGCCGGATACGAACCGGTAGCCCTAGGATATCAAAACTGCTCCGTATTCATGTCATTAACAACCAATGTGGAATCCTGTTTGAAGAACTTCCTTTTATTGTGGGTATAAAGTCCTGAGTGTGCAAATAAAGAAAGTTAGGCCTGTATCTAAATGCCATTGCCAATCCTATAAAATCACATATCAATACTGTACAGCGCATTATATAATCTTCGTAAAACACTGAGCCTTAACGGAAGTGCATTGAAGAGGAGACGTAATATTGCAGCGTCGCCCTCAGGGGCTCACATCTAGTGGGACGTGGGTTGGCGACCACGGGACCCCAGCTGAGTCCGGCATTGCTTCCACTTGCTTGTGCCGGGCTCCTCTCCGTCTTCTTTCCTGTCGACCTCCCTTGGTCAACTCTTGTTCTCTTCCGACCCCGACGGTATTAGGTTATCCGAGGCCTAGGGAGTCTTTCACTTTCCCGCCATAATTGGCCCTTGTCTCATCTTTCCTGATTCCCTCCTTCTGTGAGGGGTCAGCCTTCTTTTTATTTTCCTTTTACCTCCTGCCTTGTGCTCAAGGCCCTTAAGGAGGCAGGGTATATGTAGCCCCACCACTTCTGGTGCACCCTAGATAATGCTACACCCTCAGGGGGTCACGGCTGGTGAGTTCGGGAGTTGGCGATCCCGAGGGATTCCTGAGCTGGGTCCGTTTTCCACTTTTGTCCCTTACCTTTGGGGCGGACCCTCTCCTCTCCTCTCCTCTCCTCTCCTCTCCTCTCCTCTCCTCTCCTCTTTTCCTTATATTTCCTTTTCTCTTTAAGATTCCCGCACTGTTTTTGTTACTTGGTTCACCGTGTATCTAAATTCCCTTTTAGCGATTTTTAAGGCATTTTTGATCTACGTTGCATTTTGTAAGTTTTTTCGATCTAAATTACATCTCGCGATTGTTTTCAACCTCAATTGCATTTTGTAAAGATTGACAATCTCAATTGCTTTTTAGTAAGGCTTTCAATGCAGGTAGACGGGCCTTTTAGTGAGTATTTTGAATTTTAATTGCATTTTGTAAGTATTTTCAACCAAAACCGCATTTCGCACGAATTTTGAATCAAAATTGTATTTTGTTTGGGGGCATTTTGCACATATTTTGATTCTCAATTGCATTTTGTGGGTATTTTGTATCTAAATTACATTTTGTCAAGTATTTTCAATCTAAATTGCATTTTGTAAGTATTGTCAATCCACATGAGTCCTTTGAATCTACCGTACATTTTGTAAGCATTTTCAATTTCAATTGCATTTTGTAAGTATTTTGAACCTCGATTGCATTTTGTACGTATTTTCGATCTCATTTGCATTTTGTAAGTATTTTGAATTTCAGTTGCATTTTGTGAGTATTTCGACGCTACATTGCATTTTGTAGGTATTTTGAATCTCGCCTACGTCTTGTGTTTTTTTTTTCAATCTATTCTTTTTGTGCAACTTTTCGTTCTAAATTCCCTTTTGTAAGACCATATTGTGAGTTGTCTCCATCAGAGTTCCTTTTTGTACGTATTTTCCGTCTCAGATAATTTTGTTCTGGTTTCCATTTCATTATCATTTTCGCTATCACCCAGATCATTAGGGGACGATAACCTCGATGTTAGGCCCCTTAAAACAACAATTATCATCATTATCAACATTGCAGCGCCGAAGCTGCTTGCCTCTCACCAAGGTAGACCGGGTTCGAGTCCCATTCAATGCACGGGACTGATGACGAATATGTCCCAAGCCCTTAACATGAATTAACCACCACCATGTGGTTGACTCAACTACAGTAATTGGAGGAAAATTCGAATTAGAGCCTTCAAATGAGACAAGTTGCAGTGCAAAAATACGTTAAATGTCGAGATAAAGGAACAAGTTCAAGTGCCACAGATAATCAGTTATATTTATATATCTGCACCGTCGCGTGCGGGGATTTTCCACTCGGCTGTTGCCAGTGCATCGGCCGACCGCAGCTGATGTAATTGCCGCGTGGTGACAGATGCATCTGACAAGACGAGTGCGCATAGAGATAACAAGGGGAATTATTGTCAGCGTACCAGAATAAGTCAACTAGATTAGAACTTTAGGTGCCTTCCCACGTACCATGTACCGCGCATTTCAAAAACATCAAGTTGGTCACTACCTGCCTCACTCACTCAACGCATTCTTTCTTCATTTTTTTTTCTGTTAACAATGTAGCCTACGCACAGCCATGTGAGAACGTTTCTTTAAGTCGGATGAGCAACAAGCACCATGCTAGTGGCAGCAGCAATTGACTGCCGATTTATTTAGGTCAGAAATAGACGTCTGCGCATGAGTACAGCTTAAACCCACGCTTCCCGTCGCAGCTTGCCGAACAGGCGTGCAGACAATACAATACATCAGCCGCGGTCGGCCGCAATTTTATTGATTTCATTAACAAATAAATAATAATAATAATATCGTATGGCCCCGGGTGCCGGATGCAAGCTTTGTAATTTGACACCCAGAGGGTAGCTTGCATGTCGAATTTCGTTGTTCCTTGAATCACTATGAATGTCAAGGAGGTTAGATATCTAAGCTCCTTGAACACTATAGCGATTTCTAGTAGAGAAATGAGGAACTTTGTGTTGGCGGAAACTCCCGAGATTAATTTTGCCATTATGAACACGGCCTACTGAATTCAAATGGGTTCTTTGACATGCCAACATCGTATGACATGCGTGTCGTATTCTTGCCGCCTTTCAAAAATCACTTACCATGGCCAGGAGCGAACCTGCAATCTTGGGGTTAGTAGACCAACACGCTATCCACTCACCCACCGTGGCAAGCTAGCAAATAAATGAAAGTATCGATACTCATGGCTGTAGATAAAAATCGTTGCTGTTACCGGTGCATTAATACATTTTCATTTGGGACTGTTTTGCCTTTCAGCGTCCATTCTAGTCTGCGAGTCTCTGTTTGCGAACACGTCACCGCCATGACGCCCTATTAACAGTTACCATTGCGGCCTCCTCTGATTCCAAACCTCTCACTCAGAAATCGTTCAACACTGAATCTAACCATTGCCTCCTGGGTCTAACTCTGCTTCTCTCACCATCTAAAGCCGAACTCATTAACCTCTTAAGTAATCTCTCCTCCCCCATTCCCTTCACATGTTATTAATTGAATAAAATACTTATTTCATAAATCATAATACAGGCGCATTGCACTACTATAATTGAGGGAATGGAGCTGCTAGGTTTTGAGATGGTTCGAATCCGAGCGCTGGTCGCTACCATCGTAGGTGTGTGTGTGTGTGTGTCCCCTGTCCCCCTCCCCTTCCCCACCTTGGTGAAATGAATATTCGCAATTATTTCTATTCGTGGATGACACAATAAAGTAAGTTGGAATCAATGGATAATGCGTAACGTGCCTCAAGCCAACAAACATTATCATAGCACAATAATTTGTCAAGATATTTCAGTTTTATTAAAAGGTGAAATTTCTTCCCAATTATTTTAATTTATAAGATTAGCCTATCCACACTGCTTGCCACACTCGCTGATGACCAGGAACCAACAAAAACTACAACTGTCGATAAGAATCAGCCTACAGATGGGTTGTGTCCTGATTGCGACCATTCCGGATTGCGTTCACCTCATTAGCAGTCCAGATTGCGGTCACTTTCATTTTAGGGAACAACTATAAACATTCCAGAGTCCAGATCGCGGTCACTTTTCTTGGGCGACCGGTCCTTGGTTCTTGGTTCTTCCCGACTGACTCATACCTTCCGTAAGTTTTGTGGATAACAAGGGGAAACTGATATTTCACTACCTAACCAAAGAATACAGTTCAGTGTTCAGCTGAGCACACCCCATAAAACTTCGCTTAAAAAGCATTGATTATGACATTTTCAGTCTTAAGAATAAAAACGTTTCAGGATCGGAATCGACGACCTTCACTTTAAACAAAATTGTTTTAACGGGAAATTTTATACTTAGGCCTACAGAGTATAATTTTTAATTTCTTCCCCTCTCCTCCCATTTGAGACGCGAGGTATCTATTTTTATAATAGGTAGCCAACTTTATATAGTGAAAAACTTTCTTTTTATTACCTCGAAAAATTCGTCTCGTAAAAGTAATTTGTTCTGTGTTTGATTCTAAATCCCCTTTGTAATCAATGTTTGTCCCCGCCCCCTCCTACACACAAAATCAAACATTTGAAGTTTTAGGTTTATTAACATTCCAAAGAGAACTGACATATGGCATGTACCTCAACATTGGCAAGAGGGGTGAAAGTGAAAGGTGAGGAAATCCCAGGGGAGTTACAACCGGACCGGTCTCCCAAGAAAAATGACCGCAATCTGGACTGCTAATGAGGTGAACGCAATCCGGAATGTTCGCAATCAGAAGACACCTACAGATGTGGTGGTGGTTTTATTGGTGTGTCATTAGGAGCTTGGCCATCGTTGTCATCAGCCCCTTGTATTTAGGTGTGTTTTTAGAATGTCGCCTGATAACCTATGTAATTATAGTGAATCAAGTAGTGGGTGTGTATATGTGAGTCTAGGATTGGGAAGGAGTCAGTTGTGGCCTTCAGTTTGGAGCCATCTCTGGAGAGGAAGTAGGAATTAACGGGTAGACTATTTCTAGAATAGCACAGGTATGAATCGAACCAACTTCTTCTCAGTTTTTATAGTTGCTTTTGTTGTTGGTTCTTTCGGGGTTGTGCGATATCGTGATCATGTATCTTCGTGTACTTCGATGTGTAGAATTTGTCTGATAACCTATGTCACTGTAGTGTATGTACTCGTACTAGTATGTGCATTTGTATTTGAAGTAAGATTTGGGTAGGAAGCGGCCGTGGCCCTAAGTTAGGTAGGTACCTTCTTGGCATTTGCCTGGTGTAGAAATAGGGAAACCACGAAAATTTACTTCCAGGATGGCTGAGGTAGGAATAGAACCCTCCTCTTCTGAGTTTTTTCTAACGAGACTGTCTACCACGTTCCAAGTATAAAAGTAAATAAATAAATAAATAAATAAATAAATAAACCCATAGTCTAGAATTACATTGCTTGGTATAACCAGGAATCAACCCAGGATCGAGAACTAGTTTCTATATATACCGACGTGTTTTTACCCACAGATGATGCAGATCTTGATATAAACAGAGATGCTGGGGAGTGATTTGATCTGCTCGTCCATCCCAAACACGTACACATTCCTCGGGCGTCGTGTGGCACTTGCTGAACCCGACCCATCCTAATAGGGACTACCTAAATACCCATTGTTAGGCTTCACTCCCACATGCGGTAGCCTGTGGGCATGAACATTCTCGTCATGTGTGATGGTATGTTCGTATTAAAGAATACAGCACTTAAAATCTGTGTGACAGATGGAAAATAAATCAAAATTAATGCGTCAAAATAGCGCTAGGTAACCTACGATGACATATATAACATAAATATATGTATCTACATAGTATAAATCAGTCCCCGATTCCTGGGTGTAACGGGCAATCTCGAGAACCACTGGATGGATTTTGATGCAATTCCTCTATTCTGTAAAGGATTTCTCGAGGAAGGTTTCTGTAGAAAATTATTCATTTTTGACGAGAGGAAGCTGAGCAGTAACGATTTCAGTGAATCGAGTCAAAGAAAAACCTGCTATCCGTGCGCCTTTTAAGCTTACGCTGGGTAAACCGTTAAAAATATCCGTATACTATGAGAGTAAGAATTGTTCAGCAAGAAAAGTTCAAAAAGAAAGGCCCGCGACAGCATATCTCTATCTTTAATACATCGCCCGCTATAAGTGTTTTTGCGTTTTCATTTCTTCCAACAATCACCATTCAGTGGAAATTTAAATTGCTAGCTTCGGATCGAGTTTACGAGCTAGCTTATTACCCCAGCTTCGGCCAGCATCAAACTGTCAAGTTGTGTCGAGTTCAGACTTCAGAGAGGAGAGATGTTTCTGGCGACTGCTAATGGAAAGAAGAGGGAAGTTGGTAGGACACATACGAAGACACCCAAGATGGCAAAGTTAGTTTTGGAAGGAAGGAAGGGTCGAGTATAAGAACTGTAGGGATAGACCAAGTTAAGAATATGTTAACCCGATTGCCTCGGATATACGTAGAGTGTGGTAGCTATGTAGAGATGAAACGATTACATCAGGACAGGGAAGCATGGATCGCTGCATCAAACCAGTCAAAAGACTGAAGACCCAAACATCAACAAGCCAATTGTTTTTGGCTTTGATTGATAGAGTCTGTCAGTTAGGTAGTCAGCCCGAAGGCTGGTTGGATCCTCAATAAGTACCTCCGTTGGGTTATGTGGGTGGATACCCACAAAAACCCAAGGCAGCGCTATATTGAGGCGTACTAGGCAACATGAGGAGTGAGGTAGTTTGCCACTGCTTTTCTCACTGAGTCAGAACAGCAGTACTAACCCTATGAGTAGAATCTTTCACAGCATCCACAGGCACTGACTGTGCCCTGAATGGCATTGTTAAGCACCACCATACCACAGTAGCTTCCACATAATCACAGTCATGAATGAGACTGAGATGTCGGTGAAAAGCCATATTTTACTCTAGCCTGTGCCAACAGACAAATGCAAATGTACTGCATTCAGGTAGGCAAATAGGCCAGGATTGTTAGAGCAAGGTTTAGAATTATTATTATTACGGTATTATTATTATTAATTATTGTTAATTTCAAACTACAAAACGCGCTGTGACATGTTCTCCATATCACCAATCCCAGAGAACACTGGACATGGATGCTTTGCAGTATGGGAGTGTTGTGGAATTCGAGGCACGTGTAATGAAATACCTTGTGATTAAAACATTAAATAAGGAAACTCTGCTTGGTCTTGGAAGTAGTGGTTCAGGTACTACAGCCGTGTGTGTGTGACGGTTTTATTGGAATTCCGGTGAAGGCAGGACGCCTGAGGGAACAGCCAGGGTGTACATGGCTACCTCCACACACATTGGGCTCTGGATGGGTAATGGAGTCAGCTCCGTTTGCTTAAATTATATTCTTCACGAGCACCACCACATCGAAATCTTAGAAAGCTACGAACAATTCTATGAATTTAACGTTACCTTTGTCTGTCCTGTTCGACAGTGGGGTCCGAACCCACGTCTACCAAACATGTGCAGATAGCTTATTTAGCCTCATTGGCCTACTTCTACGTCTTAGCGAATGTAGCTACCGATGCCGGTCAAACAAACAACAAATGAATAATAAAATAAATTAATTAAATAAATAAATAAATAAATAAATAAATGAAAGAAAGGTAGTAGTTGCTTATTTTAGGGCATGCGACATCGTTGTTATATAGCCCCATCCATTTGGGTGTGAATGTGGTATTTGTGTGATAACCCTGTGTTATTGTGATGCCTGTACTATTGTGTGTATTTGTAAATTGGGGATAGGATTGGGAAGGAAACGGATGTGACCTTAAGTTAGAAACCATCCCAGCATTTGCCTGGAGTAGAAGTGGAGGGGAGGAAAGTCACTTCCAGGAAGGCTGAGGTGGGAATCGAACCCTCCTCTTCTCAGTTTTGCCTCACGATGATTAGTGTAGACTGCCTCGCTTCAGCCTCACACCAGAATTAAAATTTCTTGGCAGAGGCGGGAATCGAACCCGTACCTCCAAATAGGAAAAAAAAAAGATGTACCAAGTCAGGTTCATCATCAGGCTTTTGATACACCCTGTCTGAACCCTACTTGGATATTGAATTAGGTTGGTTGGTTGGTTCCTCAGTTTAGGGGCTGTGACAACGCGGTCATGTAGCCCCGTGTACTTTGAGTGTGTGTAGAATCTGTCTGATAACCGGTGTTAATAAATTTTGATGGTTGTATTAGTGTGTGTTATCTGTTTTTAATTCAAGTAAGGACTGCAGACATTCATTTTTTCAAGTAGTTCCAACTTTTGCTACCAAACGCCACTATCAACGACTAACTAGTTCTGAACTTGGTTACTAGGTGCCACCGCAGTCGGCTCCTGGTGACGAACGTTGGAACTTAAGAGCTTAGTCAAATCTAACATATAATAATAAATTTAGTTTCACACAAGTGTAATTAGTGGAAGGTTCTTTATCATGCCATAAATCTATGACATGGGACCGAAGGAAGGCATACTGAGGGATTTTAACGCTCTTAAATAATCCGACGACTTCGGTTGGGTTTGAACCCGCGACCTTGGGCATAGAAGCTCAGCTTGCTACCAACTACGCCACTGAAACCGCTGATATTGAATTAATAAATTAATAAATAATAATTTAAGTAATTTTTATTTGTTTATTTGATTGTTTGTTTATCAAATTTGCTCGAAGGGTAAACGTTACATTAACCCTGAAAGATGATCTACTGTAGGTCACCGTCTCCAATTGGTTATGTTTCTCGTGGTGTTCCCTGAATAGTGCAGCAAATATCCTTTCTGGTCTAGTATACTGTATCTGGCTGCGTGCAGTTTTACCATCCCCGATAAGTGATCACGACAATCACGGCGTGCGATCACGTGTTAGCAGGCAGGGGGCCTCATGGCTGAGTGCTGAAGCCACACGGGGTGGAAAAGTGAAGTGCTCTGTGAGTCAGCTTTACGCACTTGACTGCGATGCATTCCTTTGTTTAAAAAATACACTGCAACTCAAGGGAATTATCAAACATTCACTAGAATATCCCGTCGAGTGCCAGTAGACTGAAAGCTACGCTCAAGCTGTCTTCAATTTCAGAAATATGTGAAAGATGGAATAGTGACTTCCACTGGAATTTGTAGTTTTGAGATTATTTTTAATATTGTTTATAATTGAAGGGTCCAGGGGAAAAGGGGGGAGTGTCAAATAATGTAAAATGCTCATTGCATTCGACGATAATTGAGGCAGGGAGATCAAAAACCCACTAACTCCAATTTTTGGCGAAATTGAGTTATGGGCTGGATGGGGATCTTTAGTTTGTTCCGCAAAGATGGAAGGCAAGAATACTCTAATTTCGTCATTCGTCTGCATACAGGAGGTAGTTTTAAAATCTTTTTTAAATCAAAACACCTCTTATTCCATGGAATTTGAGAGTACTTGCTTCCCATGCTTTATTTCCCGGTAGATGGCAACACCATAGATAGCACAGATTGTAAGGTTAATATTCAAGAGAAACCAACGTACTAAAGAAACTAAGCATAATCCAACCGAGAAATTCCTCATATCAGAAAGTAGAGTGATACGATATTCGGCATTCCACAAAAATGAAATGAATGTGAGTAAAACTATGAAAGGTACAATATGGAGTCGATTTAACATCCAGGGACCCAATACAACTGCATCTTTTCCCACTCAGCAAAAGTACAACATACACTTGCCACTGAAAATAGAAAAGCAAAAAGACTTGCAAAATGTAATGAAGTTCATTTCTGAGGAAAGTAGGATGTATTACAAGACAATGCTTGTTGAAATTTATAGCCCTGATTTACAGACCGAACAAGAGAGTGAAAGTGAAACAGAATATCTGTATCACGAATCAGAGTAATGAAAGCATTACGTTCATTTGTGGTTTTATTTCTGTATTTTGGTATGATTTAGATTAGAGTATTTAATGGATTCCATTTGAAGTTTAAATTTAAAAATGTAACAATACTAATTTTCATAATAAACTTTCATATTCTATCGTTTCATACGGCAGTTATGATATATTGGTACCTTTTCTGTAATATTTATTGCCTATTTCATATTTCATACACTCTGCAAGTCAAAAAAAAACTAACTCCACCACTATTTAATTCGAATTGTAGCATTATATAATATAAACACTTAGGTTATGAAGTATTTATTTGATAAAGAATATCCTTCTACCTAATATGAGCACATAAACCCATTATATTTAAAATCAGTGAGGGAGATTATCAGTTTTTTCTCTCTCCTGTAAAATTCGGTTTACTAGAATTAGTGGGTTTTTGATTTCCCTGCCTCAATTATTATAACTATTTTATGTTCGAACATAAATATTCATAAATATCTGTTGAGATTCGCCAGTTTTATGTACTGAACAGAGCGCATGGGACGCAGAAAATACCTTGTATTTGACCATGGCCTCCTCGATTACCCCACTATGACACTAGGCCACGCAGTGAAATTTAAATTAAAAGGCCTTGGAACTCAAAGGAAGTACGATGCTATCCTTACCTAATTGGTCAAACAACTGTTTCTTGAGCTCTGATTGGTGGCAGAAACTGTCTCATAATGAAACACATTACTATAATGATCATCATTATGATACAGTTTTCTGACGTATAATATTTACATTTTGACATCGTCGAACATAAACGAGTTTTAAAGTGTCATTACTTATATGTGCTTATACTATATGTACGCGTCAACTTGAAACGTCATTTTCTCACAACTCTCATTGTTCTTAGCCAGACACAATTGTGCCTTCAATACGTCGTCGCAAAGAGGCAACCAGATCACGCTGATATCTCGATTTTACATTTTGAGTGGCATAGGTGACCCTTCATTTTTAAATATATATATACTTTTGAACTATTTTTTAGAATTGTATTTTTAACATTTTCAGTTTGTGAAGGAGCTTTTGGTTTACCTCTTAAGGATCGGTGATTCATAATATGAAAAATTCTGAAGATATCCTGTTTATGGGGACATTATTATTCAAATACGTCTAACAGTTATTTGTTTTAATGTACCAAATCTTGCTTTATGTACAATGTTTTTTTTTTATTTTGCTGTATTTTAATCAATGAATTCAATTTTGGAAATTGCTTCTCTATCATATTTGAATATTTTTAGTTTCTTTTTTTTTTTCACCAACGTCAATCAATTATCTCTTAATATCATATTTAAAGGTTATTTAACTTCGCACGAGCATTTCATCAAACAGAAACGCTCGTTAACTTACCATTAACAAGCATTGATGGCCAAATCTGACCACTCAACTCTGTAAAGCATAGTTAAAGTGGAGGAAAACAATTAAATTCTACCTCGGGTATCTTGCAATGGCGGTTTGTTTCCGAGTTTCACACGAACTTTCATCCATATGAATATAAAACATGTTTATGACAATGAATTGTAAAAAAATCATACATGTTACTAATACCAAGAAAGAAAAATACGGAAATACGAATAATTAAAAAAAATCTCCGAAGTGGGACTCGAACTACTTCCACTCTACATAATGAACTCCGAGTCTGCAACGCAACCACTTACGCTACGAAAACAACGGGGAGAGCGTGTCCTATTTAGCCACGTAAACAATGTATACACACAACTGCCAGTTCTACTAAATTCTACCCTACCAACGAATTGTTACCGGTGGCGGTAATCGGAACTATTGCGCTCCGCCCAGCCACACACCTGCAATAGACGTGCAGTCGTCGCCAGCGAAACCTCATCGCATGTCATTAGCGTGCATGATTAGTGCCGGGTCATGCGATGTGCGGTGTGTTATCATTGTATGACTGTACATGAGTTTCCCCTCTTGCCCCACAACCTCTCGCTGCTGCCATACCGAGGCGAGATGACGTAATTTATACACAACAGACCCGCTTTACGTCTAGCGGTAACAATTCCCTGGCAGGGTAGTACTTTGTTCATTATCATTTTAAGCTTTTGCCATAAATAAAGTCTTGTGTATTTCTCTTCCTTTATAATTATGTTCCAGAAAAAAACTCAACGAAGCATCGCAGACAACGATCAGTGCTACACACTTCTTGATCTGTCCGCAATACTTCTCCAGGGTGAAACAGAGTCCTCACATGCGCGAAAACTGTAAAGCGCATTTAATTAATTACGAGCGCGAATGGCCTCGTGAAATGCATCGACGATAACCGTGCATTAACTCTCGTATTTAAGTTACATAGGAATTTACTAACTAATCGTTACTAACGAGCTGTTCAAAAACAACCGAAATCAGACAGCACAAAATTTTAAATTTGTTTGTAGATCGCGAACATTTGAACTGATACTACAGTAGTGATACCATCGTGGTATTTGTGTGGAGTGATTGTGGAAAAATCATGAAAACACGACGATAACAGTGCCGTGTTAGTTACCCCTGACAGTGTTGGACAGCCCTACTCTACTCGCGCCACCGTAATTGCGATTGAGGTCGGCCCACGGAACGCTCGAGTGCGTGCGTGATGCGTGAATCTCGGCCTGCCCGAGGCACACTTTCAATCGTCCCGTCTTTTGTTTTGTTACGGTGCGAAGACGCAGGTTCGATGGCACTTGATCAGGTATCGACGCAAGCTCACTCAAGGGTTGGGGACAGATGACAGCGTTGCCCCGTCCCTTAAAACAATATCTCACTATAAAGTACGGTAACTAACTTGCTGTTACCGTCACGTCGTACGAAAAACGACTGCGTCATAGTAATGTTACGTGCCACCCCCTAGTGGCACCTCTGTTAACTGGATTACGGTGGGGGTACAAAGCACAACACCAATTACTGCTTAAAGAAATAATTAACTTTATTGTGGTCAGAAAATTACACTAATCAGCAAATACAAGCAATTAGGAGCCTTACTCCAGTTTCCTCAAGTCTCTTCCTTGAGCGCTCTTGGCCCTTCCACTTGTCAACAGATCACAGAAGTTAATCCGTCCTAATGAGTACGGTGGCCTTGACAGAAACTACCTGCTCCTCTCCTTTATGTTCACCGACCACAATTACTTACGATCACTTGCTGCAGACTATTTCGCTGTCCACAAGCTGGAGAAACAATGTCACTGGATTTCGTAACTCGCACAGCACTTCGTCACCACACTTCTGTCGCACAAGATAATCGCTCGCACTAGCTCGTAAAACACAACAACAACAACTGCTAGACAGGTCGCACTTATATAGCAGGCCGGTGACTCAATAAATGCTTCTAGATCCATCCAGGGTTCACGGCTTCTCGAGGTTTCCATCGCTGGTCCAGTCACGAATATTCTGAACTACCCCTTTATCCTAGTAGCCCTGTTGCATAAGGCACACGCAATACAAGAGGCAGGCCACAGCCCAGCCCTGGGGCAGTTGTGACTCATGCGGCGAGTGATGACACAAACTCACAGCCGTAACAGTAACAACATTCGATGTATAACGCAACAGCCAAACAAACTGTTTTTATTTTCCTCAAAAAATGCCCTTACAGGTTCCGTTACCCCTCCCTTTGTCCCGCGGCGTAGCTTTGGTTGTTAAATCGTGCACCCTGGCCACGTGGGCTGCTGCATCAAAAGTTCTACAGAAAAAGTCCAGGACAGCATATTTCTATCGTTAATACATCGCCCACTATACCTGTTTTTAAGTTTTCATTTATTCCAACAGTGAAAATTTAAATCAGGCTACTTTTAGCCTATTTTCATTTATGAAAAAAATAGGCTTATGAGATCACCTTTTGTCCTTGTGTGTGTGTGTGTGTGTGTGTGTGTGTATGTGTGTGCGTGTGTCCCTACAATAACTTCTAAACGGCTGGAGCGATTTCAATGAAACTGGCTAAGGTTATAGCACCATTTTGGCTGACCCCAACCGTGCACTTCATATTTTATTACGTCTCACCAATCCAACATGGCGGCTATGCGAAATATTTCACCGGCATTCTATATCTCCAAAACTATTACAGATATCACCCTGATATTTTATACGGTGATAAAGGGCACTACTACAAGTTCATCTATGTAACATTAAAACATCTGTAAAGTACAAAACGAACATGGCGGCCATGCGAAGTTGAAACATTCTAATACTTTTCTCGCGATTTAACCATGTGAGTGCAGTGAAATATGGTACAGTAAATGTTTATACACATTGTAATTCACTGGCATCTAATTTAGTTAAATTGTTTACATAATCGCAAGATGGCGGCTGTGTTGTGTTTTTTTTTTCATAATCATGCGATCGAAGTAAAAGTTTGAATAATGAACCTACGCAATAATTTTAATTTATTGGTGCACAACTCTATGACCTATACATATAACAATCCATCATAGCGACCATCCGAAATATTTAGACGGTTCTCAATATCTACGAATCTATTACAGCAATCACACTGAAATGTTGTATGTTGATAGAGGCAATTAACATAAGTAGAATATATGAAAATAGGCAGTATATTTCTTCACGGAACTACTTGTTTGTTTTATATTTTTGTGTTTTGGCTTATTTAAAGTCGGACGTGATCATCCATACAGGGGTGAACACCTCCGATGTTGCTTAACTATGTACTGTGGTCAGTTTTGGTTGTTATACTACCTTTCTGGAGTATCCTCAACCTAAACACATCGAAAAAGGTTCTGCATATCGCTGTCCAAGAGTCGCAATTGTCTCAAACCCATTCTTGCGTGCGTGTATATCGGCTGTGTACACTCAGCTGTGTCAATGAGGATAGATCTGTGCGAGTGTGGAGACGACCCGGTGAACGTATTAATACAGGACAGCTGCACAGGAAAAAAAAACTTTTGTTCCAAAAACTGTGCTATGGTTGGCTTTTTGTAAATCGTTAGAAAAGCACAAAAAAGGTTAACTCTGAATTTTAGAATAATTTGCACGATCATTTTGTCGGAAAACTCAAAAAAAAACATTGAAAAGCGTTTTTCTCTGAATCGACGTATTTTAAAGAAAAGTTTTTATACAAAAATTGTAGAGGACATTGTTACCTACAATTCGTCTCATTGAGGTCATGACATACGCTTTGAAATGCAGAAGCTAGGTGGCGCCAAAGTTTCCAAAAAAAAGTGTTTTTTCACTTTTTGTCCGAGAAAAAATGTTTTGTTCACAAAAGAGCGAATCTGAAATTTGTTCCTCTCAAAATTGTCTACAACATTTATTGAAACATTTTTTTCCTCTGCCTTACCGTTCCAAAGTTATAGTCTGCCGAAGTGTGAAAATTGTACTATTCACATGGCACAAAGGTTAATATGTGTAAAGTTATGATTGATACGTTGCGAATGAAATAGATATGATTGTTTGAGATAATTAACAAACACAGCCCGCGTCCTGTTTGACCGAGCCTTAGGCAGCTGTCCGACACCGGTTCCTGTCTAAATTATGCGCACCGCTCTCTCCGCAGTAACAATAGTAGCCTTGACTACGCAGCGTTGCATTTGCTGCGCAATAACTTTGGAACGGTAAGTCGGAGGAAACAAACGTTTAAATAAATTTTGCAGACAATTTTGAGAGGAACAAATTTCTGATTCACTCTTTTGTGAAAAAACTAACACTTTTTTGGAAACTTTGGCGCCACCTAGCTTCTGCATTTCAAAACGTATGACATGACCTCAATGAGACGAATTGTAGGTGACAATGTCCTCTACATTTTTTGTTTAAAAACTTTTCTTTAAAATACGTCGATTCAGAGAAAAAATCTTTTCTATGTTTTTTTGAGTTCTCCGACAAAATGATCGTGCAAATTATTATATAATTTAGAGTTAAGCTTTTTTGTGCTTTTCTAACGATTTACAAAAAGCCAACCACAGCAGAGTTTTTGGAACAAAACCATTCCAGCTGTACTGTACTATATACACGACCAATACATCCGAGACCGATACCAACAGGGAGGAGGTGGTGGCATCGTGTATGGTCGCCGTACCCCTTGTTTACATCCCAGGGCGTATAACAGGCATACGTTACAGGGATACTATCCTTGCACCTGTATTGAAATGCTATGCTGACAATTTCGGTTCAAATTTCATTTTCGTGGTCGATAACACTCGCTTGGCATTGTCAATGCCTTTCTTCTGGAGAATGGTATTCGCAGAATGGAAGGGCCTGCCTATTCTCCCGATCTCAATCGTAAAGAGCTGCTTAATAAATAAGTCCGTCCTCACTTTCATCCCCACTGTGCTCAGTGGCAATATGCTAAACCTTTTTTGGTGTGTGTATTACAATCCGATCGCCAGAGTTCCCTTGTGCAAATTATTAGACTCGACGCCAGTTTACCAAAATTGACGTTATACTTTTCACAGCTTAATGCTATAATAATAATAATAATAAATATATTTGCAAGGCGCTGAAATTACGTCTAATGTTTAATCAAGAGTCTTAATTATATTTTCTTTTAAGAAACTCAAAGTAAAAAGTGACAGTCTGAAAGACTGGACTTTGTATCTTTTTAAATGCTACAAATGCTGAAAAATGCTAGAAAGACTCTTGACATGTTAGAAAATTATCTGCATAATACTCATCTTGCTTTATAATACTTTGCCTTGTTTCAAATTACTCGTGAACGGCAAGTGCAAACCAAGGGCAAAGCCAGATCAAGCGCGTGGAGGGAGATGGCTGGATGACGTGCCCCTTCCATCCAGTCTAAAAACACTCATAGTGGGCGATGTATTGAAGATAGAGATATGCTCTCGCGGACTTTTTTGTAGAACATTTAATGCTGACCAATTCTTACGCTCATAGTATGTTGATATTTTTAACGGTTAGCCCAGCGTAAGCTTAAGAAGCGCACGGACGCCAAGTTTGTTTTCGACTTTTTCACTGAAATCGTTACTGCTTGGCTTCCTTTGATCATACATAAATTATTTTCTACAGAATCTATCTTCGAGATATCCTTTACAGAATGGTGAAAACCGCATCAAAATCCATCTAGTGGTTCTCGAGATTACCCGTGACATCCAAGAATCGGGGATAGAGATTGTCGGGGTACACATGCACTAAGAGGTACTATGACGTCACATACCTCAGTGCATCTGGGTACAATTCGTCCCGTCACCGTAACGTAACGCCAGACCCCAGCATAACGACGAAGTCGACAAGATCATTTAAAATGATAAAATCATTTTTTAGAATTTCCACTAACAGAGGAGCCTTGCTAATGCAAAATGTCGCACGTTCTGTTTTGATTAGTTCACTCTACTTTTCGTGCAAATTTAGAGCAGAGGGATTTGGAATCTTCTTTTACCGATGATCCGCTCTTGGACTATTCAAAGATTCGTGAACCATAGGTTGAAATTACCTGACTTAGAGGGTATATTACAACGTCAATGAAAAAAATAGAAAACTGACCCAGCTCAGGTATCCCTCGGAATCCCCAATTCTGAAAGTTTCCTATGGGAAAAGGTGGAAGTCCACGGGAGAGAATACATTACTAAGTAACGCCTAACAGAAACAAAAAAAAATCGCCGAATCGGCAGCAGTAATATAATAATAATATCGTGTGGCCTCGGGTGCCGGGTGCAAGCTTGTTATTTGACACCCAGAGGTTAGCTTGCATGTCGAATTTCGTTGTTCCTTGACTATGAAAGTCAAGGAGGTTAGATGTTAGATATCTAAGCTCCTTGAACACTATAGGGCTTTCTAGTAGAGAAATGAGGAACTTTGTGTTGGCGGAAACTCCCGAGATTAATTTTGCCATTATGAACTCGGCCTACTGAATTCAAATAGGTTCTTTGACATGCCAACATCGTATGACATGCGTATCGTTTTTTTGCCGCCTTTCAAAAATCACTTACCACGGCCAGGAGCGAACCTGCCATCTTGGGGTTAGTAGACCTACACGATATCCACTCACCCACCGTGGCAAGCTGGCAGCAGTATATGAAGACCTCTCAAATCACCTGTAGCCTACATCATTATTCAAGAGTTGGAATAACTCACTAAAAAAGAAGAGGAAGCATCGATGGACACACCATTGAGTTGTTCCGTGCACATTCTAGATGGTTATATGGTGTAAGTGTCATGTTTTCCACATATATCGTGAGAACGAGGGCGATGTACCAGGAATCAACATGGTGAGTCTGGTTACGTCACGTGATGTGATAAAATTATTTTGAATACAAATCAACGACTGGTTTATAGTATATTATGCAACGAGCCTATAATGGCTATAATTAAGACACGAGTATGTTTATAAAACGAGCGTAAGCGAGTTTTATAATTTCCATTCGAGTGTCTTAATTACCATTAGGCCTATAGGCGAGTTGCATACGGCTGTTTATGTTCGACGATAACTTTATTATATGTTTTAACATAAATATTCATAAATATCTGTTCAGTAACTAGAATTTTGTGATCGGGTGCTGCGCTGGGTAGGATATCTCTGTGTTCCATGCTCTCTGGCCGACCGACGCATGCGCTCTGAGTGCTTCAATGCCATATGTGCAGATTGTGAATCAGTATTCAGTAAAACTGTCACCGTAGTCGTTTGAAAACAATGCGCTGTGTAGAAATTGGATTTGGGGATATTAAGGTATAACGGAGCAAGTTAGACCTGTACCTTCCAATGCGCATGTGCGTCCCGGTGCATTACAGGATTCTTTGTCAACCTGTGAGCGCATACTTCGCCACGCGCTAGTTAGATGTTGCCAAGTAGTCATTCTTCCCAGAACCTTGGCAGAGTACAGATGATGTCAAGGCATGCGATGCAAGACGGAGCGGTTCTGTTCTTTGACAAGCACGGCAACAAGCTTGCTGTCAGGAGTGTGTGAAGTAGGTGCGCTCTCAGTTCACCACGTACTACATTATTTGAGTTGAGTTGTTACAGCCAAGAGGGGAAATCGCACGCCCCTAGTGATCCCACCACTTCCCCTCCTTGATGAGACTCCGCCATGACAGTCCAGGTCTAACTTGCCACGCTATACACTGCTATTTCTTGTCTCGTATTCACCAGTTTATTTACGCGAACATATGGACGGTTCACTTTCGGTAACTGTTTCATAATGAAAACTAGTGTTATAATGACCATCATTATGATACAGTTTTCAGACATATAATAGTCAGGGTCGAACATAATAGTACATTACGCAACGAGCCTATAATGGCAATAATTAAGACACGAGTATGCTTATAAAACGAGCGTATGCGAGTTTTATAATTTCCATACGAGTGTCTTAGTTACCATTATAGGCGAGTTGCATACGACTGTTTATGATCGACGATAATTATAACTTTATTATATGTTTTAACATAAATATTCATAAATATCTGATGAGAGTGTAGCCTCCGTGGCTTAGGCGGCAGCACGCCGGCCTCTCACCGCTGGATCCGTGGTTCAAGTCCCGGTCACTCCATGTGAGATCTGTGCTGGACAAAACGGAGGCAGACAGGTTTTTCTCCGGGTACTCCGGTTTTCCCTGTCACAATTTCATTCCAGCAACACTCTCCACTATCATTTCATTTCATCTGTCATTCATTTAATCATTGCCCCAGAGGAGTGCGTCAGGCCTCGGCAGCCGGCACAGTTCATATCCTCGCCGCTAGATTGGGGCTTCATTCATTCATTCCATTCCCGACCCGGTCGGAGACTGGAAGCAGGCTGTGGATTTTCATTTTTTCATCTGATGAGAGTCAGCCTCTTGAATTTTGTGATCGGAGAGCGAGCGCTGGGCATGATATCTCTGTCTTTCAAGATCTCTGACCGACCGACGCATGCGGTCTGTGTGCTTGCAATGCCATATTATGCAGGCCATATGTTTACATCTGCCGTCCCTCAGTAATATTGTCACCGGAGTCGTTTGAAGGCTGTGTAGAAATTGCGTTGATGATATTAAGGTACAGTGCTATTTCTTGTCTCATATTCGCCAGTTTATTTACGCGAACATATGGACGGTGCGTATTCCATGTCGGTAATTTATTATAGTTCGTGTTGTGTTTATGTTTATGTTTATGTTTATGTTGGATTTTGAGCGCATGCGCGAAGGTATCGTTACCTAATTGGTCAATGAACGAGCTCTGATAGGCTGGAGAAACTGTATCGTAATGAAAAACAGTGTTATAATGACCATCATTATGATACGGTTTTCTGACACATAATAGTGAGGGTCGAACATAAAATTCTTCATTTGATTCTAATCATGTACACACCTCTATAGATATGAATTGTAGACGGCGGAGGCCAGGGTATTGTAAACGGTTAACGTACTTGTCAGGAATGCAGGAAATGAAGGTTCAGTGTAGATTACAGTCTCATTTTTAAGTCTTACTTGGGAGTTAAGACCGACCTAAGGGGTTTATGCTGCGAGAAAGTACATAGGATTTGTGTTCACAAAGCTTAGGTCTTCTTACCGTACAAACAGTGCACACTTCTCGCAAGCCATTATCGGGCGGTGTTCTCGGAACGTAATCATTGTAAATACCAGGCAGGGATTAATATAAAATGTTCCTCTGCGTAACACCTCACGGAGAGCCTTGCATAAAACATGCTCTCTTAACGGAGAATGCCCCCGGTTATGCTATAGCAGTGCAATAAAGTGAGTGCTTTAAGACTCTCTACAAGTTTACCACTACAGCAATATTGATTTAGACTTGGAATCTCCTTTACAGTATTTTAATCTCTTCGGTTTGCGATAGATGTATTTTATCTGGACTCCAGACAACATCGTGCATGTTTTGCTGAAAAGTCAAGAATCCTGGGATCAGGTAACAGTTTATGTTGAAAGTACTTGCACACTTGGCTACTAGATGCCACCGCAGTCATATCCTGGCGACGAACGTTGGAACCTAAGAGCGTTAGTCAAATCTAACCTATAATTTAGCTTCACAGAAGTGTAATTAGTAGAAGGTTATTTCACATGCCTTAAATCTATGACATAAAACCGCCGGATTTACTTCCCCTCCGGAGGAAGGCATACTGAGGGATTTTTACGCTCCTAAAAATCCGACGACTTCGGCCGGGTTTGAACCCGCGACCTTAGGCATAGAAGCTCAGCATGCCGCCGAAGCCGCCCCATTTTTATGGTTTATGTCATATTTTGCTCATTTTAGTGATATTTTGTGAGTTTTTGTTTAAATTTTGACTTGGTACATGTTTCCAGGATGGAGTTTCAAATATGGGATTTCTAAATGATGCAGTAGATATATTTTCCTCTGTATTTCCGGAACAGGCAGATAGCAGGTTTAGAAGACCTGATTCCGAGAAAAAGCTTGTGTACGGATGTCTCATTGAGTAAGATGTTATCCTCAGAGCAATAAGAATTGAGGAAACCCCGTGTTATCTCACGCCTAGTTCGGACTTGATGGGTCCGATAGGTATTGTAGCTCTGCCGTATCATCGCAATATATGTTAGTACTACTTGCTACACATCCCTATAAACATCCCCCTTTTTAGGTCATATTCAGCTGGTTTCAGAGCATATTTGCTTGCACATTTTGTACTTTGAGCGGCTTCGGTGGCGTAGTTGGTAGCAGGGGCGTATAAACAATTCTTTTTCGGGGGGGGGGTTGACCATCCTGGAAAATTGTGAGTATTCTCAGGGGATTGTCACCGCAAAATACCCAGAAATATCAACCAATATCTTAGAGCGTATAACTTCGTGTAATTATTTTAGAAAAGAGTTAATTGTAAAATTCTACGTTTATATAGCCTACAATTAGTGGCAATACAGAAAAAGTTGTATAACACAACACACACAATTATTTTTATAATTAATGAATTTTCTGGTATGATCTATGGAGTATGAATGGCAAATATCTAAATATTTGTCAATTTACTAAGCAGAAAGGTAAACTTTTTTACAAGTTGATAATTTATTTCTCAAAAGTACCGTATTGTGGAATTGTCAGTTTTGCCTCACAAGGCTGAGTGTACCCCGTTCCAGCCCTCAGACTAGAATTAAAATTTCTTGGCAGAGCCGAGAATCGAATTCAGACCTCCGGGGTGGAAGCCAAGAACGCTAGCCACTACACTACGAGTTAGTCTAATTTCAATCTTAATATTGTTTATAAGTTAGCCAATAAGTTAAGATTAGGTTACAACCAAATTTACATTTTTTAATGCTCTTACCAAAGCAACAGCTGTAACTGGATTTACTAAGCCACAAAAGTGAAACTCAGAAGAAGTCGGTTAGATTCTTATCTCAGCCACCTCATCCACTACTACTCCAGGAGAATCCCACGTTAATTACTAACTTAAGGCCACGGCCTCCTCCTTTCCTCTCCTACCCTTTGTTACAAATACACGCAATATTACCGACACCACAAGTTCTACAAACATCCAAGTAGCCTACACAGGGCTAATGTAGGGGTCACTGGTATCGTTTCCACAGTTTGCTATTTCCAGCATAACATTCGGAAACATTTTTGTTGTACTATAACATAGATATCTAAAAAAGGGGAAATTTTGAGTTACCTAGTTCTCACATTTAGGTGACGTTATGTTCAGCAGTATGTAGCAAATACTTTGCCACTAGACCAGTGCTCGCGAGATGCCATGACTGGAGGTTCGGACTGAAACCTAAAATAGAGGCATTTATATATTTAGGGTAAAGTCGGGAGAGCTGGCGCATCGGGAGAGATGACTCACACCCTATCAAAACGACTGTAGTAGGGGTAGGTCGTTTGAAGGTCGTTGACCGCCATCTTGAATTGGTGAAACGCATTAAAATTTGAAAGACACGGTCGGGGTTTGACAAGGTAGTAGTATGGTCATTAGCCATGGGAGTGTTAGTCCCTCTAGTGTTATGGGAAATGTATGTATGCGCCTATTATTTATTACATCTGTCGGAATTTGTCATCGGTCGCTACCGATGATGGTGGCGTACCCTAGGGGTACAACAGTATTTACCGAGTTTCATTGAAATAACTTCGGCCGTTTGAATTTTATTAGGGACACACACACACACACACACACACACACACACACACGGGCAAAAGGTGATCTCATAAGCTTATTTTTAGCCTAATTTCATTTATGAATAAATAGGCTTATGAGATCACCTTTTGTCCGTGTGTGTGTGTGTGTGTGTGTGCGAGGTGTGTGTCCCTCCTATTAAAATCTAAACGGCTGGAGCGATTTCAATAAAACTCGGTAATTCATAGTACTATGTTGGCCGACCCCGATCGTGCCCTTCAAATTTTATTACGTCTCACCGGCATTCTATATCTCCAAAACTATTACTGATATCACCCTGAAATTTTGCACGGTGATAAAGGGCGCTACTATAAGTTCACCTATGTGACTTTCAAAAACCTGTTAACTACAAAACGAACATGGCGGCCAAACGAAGTTGGAACATTTAAATAGACTTTTTCATGCACATTGTAATGCGTAGTCATCTAATTTAGTTCAATTGTTTACATAACTTCAATATGGAGGCTGTGCTAAATGTCAACATTAAGTTTTTATTTCCTGTGTCCTAATCATGCGATCGAAGTCAACGTTTGAATAATAATAATTTTATTAATGCAGCCAATGGCCATGTACTTTTGTTTTCAGGAAGGAAATCGACCGTGGACCTATTGACAGGAACCGTCCCGGCATTTGCCTGGCGGTGAAAATGGGAAACCACGAAAACTATTTTCAGGACGGCCGAGGTGGGATTCGAACCCACGCTCTCCCGATGCCAGCGAGGCACCGCGGCCGGTACTGTAACATTTGAATTCTTTTTGTCATGTGGCCTTCTCAGAGGCCGAGTGCAGGTCTTTCTATTCGACGCCCGTGGGCGACCTGCGCGTCGGGATGAGAGATGGAATGGATGAAGGTGAGTGAATGAAACTGGGCAAGGATGTGGAAGGAATCGGCCGTGGCCTATCAGAAGGTACCGTCCCAGCATTTGCCTGGTGTTGTAAATGGGGAAACCATGGAAAACCATACCAAGGACGGACGACGGTGGGGCTCGAACCCACGCGTCTACCGAGTCAGCAGAGAGCACTGTCCCATGACGTAACGCTGCGCTTTAGCCAGCTGAGCCACTACTGGCGGTGACATTTGAATAATGAACCTACGGAATAATCCTCATCAGTAATAGTATGGTACATAACTCTATGGCCTACATAGGCTACATAAAATTCCAATATGGCGACTATCCTAAATATTTAGACGGTTCTCAATATCAATTAATCTATGACAGCAATCAAACTGAAATTTTCTATGTTGATAGAGGCAATTAACATAAGTAGGATATATGAAAATAGGCTAAGAAATGCAACTTGGTGTTTACTTTTGGCAGTGTTTATTTAACAATGTAAACCGGGTATGAAAAACCCACAAAAATGTGCATATAATACCGTGATTATAAAATGACAACCAGGGTACCCGCTTGGTTGGTTGGTTCTTAAGTTTAGGGGCTGCGAGAACGCGGTCATGTAGCCCCGTGTACTTTGGGTGTGTGTAGAATCTGTCTGATAACCGGTGTTAATTGTGATGACTGTAATAGTGTGTGTTATCAGTCTTTTTAAATTTAAGTACAGACTGCAACTAAGAATTTTTCAAATAGTTTCTACTTTTGCCGCCAAGCGTCACCGTCAACGACTACTTGGCCAAGTTCAGAACTTAGCTACTAGACGCCACCGCAGTCGGCTCTTGGCAACGAACGTAGAAACCTAAGAGCGTTGTTTACATTCATAACCTATCCAATTTAGCTTCACACAGGTGTAATTAGTGGAAGGTTCTTTAACATGCCATAAGTCTATGACATGGGACCGCCGGCTTTACTTCCCCTCCGAAGGAAGGCATACTGAGGGATTTTTAACTCTCTTAAAAATCCGACGGCTTCGGCCGGGTTTGAACCTGCTATCCTGGACATAGAAGCTCAGCATGCTACCGACTACGCCACCGAAGCCGCTTACCCGCTTGGTATTAGGAAGGTTAAGATGACGAGACTATAAGCTACTACCATGTGTCCAATATTGGCGAGGAAGCTGCTAATGTGGGAACAAGGCTGTAATGGCGGTTATTGCCTCTCATTAGCACAATAACAGCTTATGTGTCATGGGGTGCTACACGCTTATTATGACAATCATCATATCCGGGCTCAGCACCGGGCCCTTTGGGAATTAAAGCACCAGAGGTTAGAGACCGGTTAACCCGTTCAGCTATGTTAATAGGTGTGTCTTAACTCCAGATGACGAGTCTGATTAGCAAGATAATGACTCGGCAACGAAGCCCGGCGGTCTAAGGCACGTTTCACAACTGGAATGAGTTCAGAGATCCGAGCTTCGAGTCCCAGAACACACAAGAACACACAGTGTGGTTTCCTCGGTATTAGCAACACTCTCTCACGGTAGACAACGAAATGACACCTTATTTCGTTTGTAGTTGTTGTTGTTGATGATTATTTAGGTGATTTGCGACATCGTGGTTATGGATCCCCGTGTACTTGGGTGTGTGTTGAATTTCCAACCAACCAAAAGAATCTACAGTTGCAACTGATCATGAATAGGAACGTATAATTTGAACATTATCGGGTGGTAAAAAAAAGTAGGCCTATTATTTAACTTAACAAAGTCAACGGCTTAACCGTGTCGCTACAGCTGATCCCGTATAAGAGTTTCGTAGTTGAGCGTGGTCAGTGCTTCGAATTGGCTGGGAAGTAAATAAAGAGCTTCCACTAGTAAATTCTGATTCGAGAACGCCTTTTCGGAGTTTCCAACTTGCCGAAATGTATTATTCTTTCCCAGGTGGTTAACCATTTCTTTGAACCTCCCAAGAATCTCACGACCAGTGGGACGAGGGTTGGCGACTACGGGTACCCAGCTGAGTCCGGCATTGCTTCTACTTTCTTGTGCCGGGCCTCTTTCTGTCATCTCTCCTGTCGATTTCCCTTTGTCAACTCTTGTTCTCTTCCAACCCCGGAGGTATTAGGGTATCCAAGGCCTAGGGAGATTTTTCCCTTTCCCGTCTTAATTGGCCCTGTTCACATCTTTCCTGATATCCTCATTCTTCGTGGAATCAAACCTTCGAGGCGTCAGACCTTCTTTTCATGATATCCCCTGCCTTCTGCTCAAGGCCCTAAAGGAGGTGGGTGTGTGTAGCCCCACCGCTTAAGGTGCACCTTGGATAGTACTACACCTTCGAGAGCTCTCGGCTGGTGAGTTCGGTAGTTTGCAACTCCAAGGGCTTCCCGAGCTGGGTCCGGGTTTTCTCCTTCTTCCATTGCCTTTGGGGCGGTCCCTCTCCTCTTTACCTTTCCTATCTGCCTTTCCGGGCTCTCCTTTCTTCCAAGTCCCTTAATTCTCATTCTTCGAGGGTTGAGGGCATTTCCTTTCCTCCTGTCTTTTGTTTCCTTTATTCTTATTCTTGTTTTCCATTCGCCCTTTACCAGTGCCTCTGGGGTGGACCCTCTCCTCTTTCCCTTTCCTGCCTGCCTGCCTTTCATGGCTCTCCTTTCTTCAAAGTTTCTTGCCTCTCATTCTTGGAGGGTTGAGGGCGTTTCCTTTCCTTCTGTCTTTTGTTTCCCTTATTTTTATATATTTTTTTTCATTTCCTTTTCTAGTATGTACTGTAGTTAGTTTTAGTTATAGTTTCATTTCATGTCATTACATTTTCACTTGCACCTAAACCATTAGGTGCCGATAAACCAGATATTAGGCCCCTTAAAACAACACTCATCATCAAACTATTTGACTATTCCATGCCCGTCCTTCCTACCAAGTCCCTCAATTTTTATTTTTCAAGGATTGAGGGCATTTCATTTCCTCCTGTGTTTTATTTCCCGTATTCCTTTTTTTTTTTGCCATTTGTTCTTCTAGTATGTATTAATTAAAAGTTTAAATTATACGCTAATCAATACTTACACAAATATATTTATTATACTATTGTAAATGTTTCGACCTGACATTGAGATCTTCTTCAGCTCAATTAAAATGAAATCGATTAAGAATAAAAATAAAATAGTATAGATGTACATAAGTGTAATGTTTGTTTGATGTTAAATGTTAATGATATAAATTGTAATTAAAAGAATGAAATAAAATAATAAAATGGATATCCTTACAATATTGGGCTTTATATTAAATTTTTCAAAATACAGTTAAAAATAAGATATTTTGTAATAATGAGTGTAAATAAAATATTGGGCTTTATATTAAAAATTCAAAAAATATAGACAGGTTTAAATAATTTACAAGTGTCGAATATCAACAAATATTTTAACTCTGTGCTTGAATAGTTACGGTGACCATACGTCCCGAAAAATTCGGGACAGTCCGGATTTAAAGGCGCATGTCCCGGCATCCCGAATATTAATAAAAGTGTCCCGATTTTTTAGTTTGAAAAAAAAAACTCTGAAAAATATGCGTAATTAAACGAAAAATACATTTTGATTTGATCATTTTGAGATATTTTCATGTACCCAGTGGAATAAATGTAATTGTTTTAGAACGCTTGTTAAGACTCATTATGATTTCTTTTTTGTTATTGTAATCATAAGATGTAATGTAAGAAACTTAAAAATAAACTTACTAATGTTTTTTTTTTCTCACAAAACTTGTAAGGTACTCGCATAAATAAAATAACACTAATTTAATCTTTATGTTCGACCCTCACTATTATGTGTCAGAAAACTGTATCATAATGATGGTCATTATAACACTGTTTTTCATTACAATACAGTTTCTCCAGCCAATCAGAGCTCGTTCATTGACCAATTAGGTAACGATACCTTCGCGCATGCCGTCAAAATGCAACATGTCGGACATAAACACAACATCGAACTATAATAAATTACCGACATGGAATACGCACCGTCCATATGTTCGCGTAAATAAACTGGCGAATATGAGACAAGAAATAGCACTGTACCTTAATATCATCAACCCAATTTCTACACAGCCTTCAAACGACTCCGGTGACAATATTACTGAGGGACGGCAGATGTAAACATCTGGCCTGCATAATATGGCATTGCAAGCAACAGAGCGCATGTGTCGGTCGTTCAGAGATCTTGAAAGACAGAGAGATGTCTCGCGCTCGCTCTCCGATAACAATATTCTTGTGGCTGACTCTCAACAGATATTTACGAATATTTATGTTAAAACATATAATAAAGTTATAATTATCGTCGAACATAAACAGTCGTATGCAACTCGCCTATAATGGTAATTAAGACACTCGTATGGAAATTATAAAACTCGCATACGCTCGTTTTATAAAAATACTCGTGTCTTAATTATAGCCATTATAGGCTCGTTGCATAATGTACTATTATTCATTTATCCCTCTATATTGGATTGTTGGTGGATCAATTCTTGTGGAACTTCTTAAAATTAAATTAAGTAAGGCTATAACTTAAAAAAAAACTCTATATGTTAGTCAAACTATATTCTCTCTATTCTCCAACAACCCCCCCCCAACAAGGCAGTCCCGATTATGACTGTCAAAAATATGGTCACCGTAGTTATAGTGTCCATTTTATTATCATTATCACCCAAACCATTTTGGGCCGATAACTTAGATGTTAGGCCCCGTAAAACAACAATTATCATCATCATCATCATCGCCATCATCATGAATTCTTCGATCAAAGTGCGCTGAGAATTTGGGAGCCAACCTTTGAAATCTATAGCAAAAAGATAATTGGAATGTCCCGGTCTCTCCATTAAAATGTTGAAGTGGATGACTACACCTGTCCCAGCTGTTCGCTAGCGTCATTATTGAACAATCTGGCCCAGGGCGGACATGCTACAAAAACGCATAATAACTCACAATTTTAATTCTCATTCATAAATAAGTAATTTTATCTTTCAGATTTTGGTCAGATTGCAAACTGAACCCTTCAGTATCGCAGTGTTTATATGCAAGAATCTTGATCAAGGGGTCGCGCTCAGTTCATAGTGTGATGTTTACGTTCGCCAAACAACATGCTCTACTGAGGGAAGGGTCATAGGATTAAAACTATAATTAAGAAAGGAAGTGACAAGACGTAAAATAATAACATAATTTAATGAATATTAGTGCAAAAAAGAATATAGACAACAACAATAATAATTATTCCTCCCTGAATCTTCCCATGACTGAAATATCTATCAACGTTGAGGAGTCAGACGGATCTCCTCCTCATAAAAATGTGGATCCAAGTTCCACTAACTTGCATTTGGATTTTATGTACGCGTAATGACTAACTACGAGGAATGAGTACTTTGGATGACTGTTCGTTTACAGCGGGTAACAGCCACGATGCTTACGAACAATCATCTCGTAAATCAACGTTTACGGATATAGGACACTACACTAATAAAAACCCTTAAAATTAATGCTGACACACAATCTAAAATCTAATATTTACAGGAATCTCCCTCGAGACCCTTCTTCAGTGCAATGACGCATCTGACAAATGAGCTGCCAACACGGCCAATTGCTCAATACACAAACAAGGAAAAGACAGCATCGCACGTGACTGCACGGGTCACTAATACGGAACATAAACATGGAATGACACCAACAACAACAACAAAAGCCTCACCGGCTGAGATTACCTTATATGAACAAAAATGCACGTTAAGCTAACGCTTCGGAGATTATAGTGATTCGTAGGCAACTCCCATTTATTTAAACAATTTTTATCATCGATCAGTTCTTATTCTATATTTCAAGTATTATTACGGAGCCAACAAGCACTCCAGTAATGACCTCGATGCAATCTTTTCAGCCCGCCTTGTGAAAACAGCTTCCCCCCTTCCTCAATTCTTGTCATCGTCCGGCTCCAGTGTGTAAAAATAACTTGACCAACTGTCCCGTTATCTCGTAGAATCAACAGCAACAAATATCAACCACATAAACATATGGTAAGACATTAATCGATATAGCCACATATGTCCTCGCAAGGTAACGATATGGACTCGGCACCAAGCTGACAGAAATCAGTCTACGCTGAAATTCCCGCTTGTAATGACCAATAAAATACACACACACACACACTGCTGGGAATGACATAACACTTTTCACACAGGTCGGTTGAATCAGATGCTCACAATCTATTTAAGAATATTAAAACCTACGAGAGGGCTGACTGCTCTTCGCCACAACTCACATTGCTCCAATGGCAATAAACTCACTGAATCTGATCAATAATAAACATTACAAAGATTAATTTACCCTCCAATCTACTGTATGATTATATTAATTCAGTCCTACTTCTGAAACACAACATATCTCCGAGAGACGTTTCTTAACCGCATTGCGTAAACATATGCAAACACGGTTGTCCACATAGCCACGTTAGTTAAAACAAACAAACAAGAACTTACGACTATGAAAAATTGTGCGAGCTGTTTCCATGCAAAAGGTGTGTCAGACCAAAACTAAATACACTACGTTAATCAACACAAACAAGATATTTACAAACAAGATCTGTCCCATATACCATAAGTTAATTTGTCAGATAACAAGAATATTATTCAGTACTCATCCTCGGCCAGTCACCGTCAGCGAACATCTGCAGCCATCTCCCTACTTAATGCTGCTTAGCTCATCTCAAACATCTCGACGGAGTGTTGACAGTTCCCAACTTCTTCCAGGATAAGCGATGTCATCTCTCGTGCTGATGCAAAAAGTTATAGATTATTACACACTCGATATCTGCCTACTAAATTCACCGTTTTAGGTACTTATTTCCCCAGAACAGTCTGTTGGCGAATTGTCGATGATACTGTCCCTACAAAATAGTACTGTGACTATCTATCACACTGAATTTAACACACATTTGTATTAATAAAAATCTGTGTCCTCATGACACGCAAAGTACAAGTGCCTACGTCCTCAGACGCGCAAAATGTAATAATAACCTGTGTCTTCCGACACACACAATGTAGTAATAACCTGTGTCTCCCGACACACACAATGTAATAATATTTCTTGGCTCTTCACGCCACTTATAAATGAACTGGCCCTAGGTATCGATAGGGGGGTAAATTATATAAAAATTTCTCAAAATAATAGTGGTACAGGAATGAAACAAATATCACTGAACTGGTAAAATTGCGCAGGTCAAGAATATGCCCATTAATTCTAGAATCGATCGTAGAGATGTTGTCTAGCCGATCTCCCGCGTTAATGCTAGTTATCGCGTGCCCAAGCTAGACTTGGCGCGTTCGTAAGCATTCATCTCTCATTGGTTCCACTTTTTCGTTAACTTCGCGGTTTTTATCAGACCTCGGCCTCGTAGGAGTGTCCAGTAGTACCATCAGCCACTCACGTTACTGCATTATATTTTTTTCTAGGCGCGAATAGTACAATGAACATGCCATAAGCGTGTCTCACCACGCGTCCCTTCTATTTTGAAGTAGCCACCACCTGTCCTTCTGAAACATTGCTAGGCTCTTTCTTTTCACAATCCTTAAGTATTTAGCCTTTTGTCAAACTGCTGCAGGTATGTCCCTACTGTCTCCAACAAATACTTGAAGTTTCCTCATCTTCGTCTGGCTATTTCATGACGCTGGTGGAAATATTAATTAATTGTAGAAATAAAACATCGAATCATTTATCCATCAGAGGATAAAGGGTTCACAATGATACGTCAGCCTCGTTATCTAGTGGCTAGCATTCTGTGCTGTTACCGCGGAGGTCTGGGTTTGAATCCTGGTACTGCCAAGGCATTTAATTCTGGTCTCAGGGCTGGAACGGGGTGCACTCAGTCTCGTGAGGCAGCCATGAGAAGAGGTGAGTTCGATTTTCTTCCCATCCATTCAGGAAGTGGTTTTCCGTGTTTCTCCCACTTCTACTCCAGACAAATGCTGGGATGGTTCCTACGTGAAGACCACTGCCGCCTCCTTCCCAATCCTCACCTGAATTACAAATACACTCACTACTGCTATACTACTGTTACTAGCGGCCTCGGTGGTGTATTTGGTAGCAAGCTGAACTGCTGTGCCCAAGATAGCGGGTTCAAACCCAGTCGAAGTCGTTTTTATTTTAAGAGCGTTAAAATCCTTCAGTATGCCTTCCTTCGGAGGGGAAGTAAAGCCGGTAGTCCCATGGCATGTAAAAGATCCTTCCACTAACTAAACTTGTGTGAAGCTTAATTTCTAGGTTAGATTTCGTTGAAACGCTCTATCATAGTTCCAACGTTCACCACTAGTTGGAGTGACATCTGGTAACGAAAGTTGGAACTTCTTGAAATTGAACCTAACTTGTAGCTCACCACATGGGTGTCCGCTTGAAGCACCTACAGCCTCTGGCGAGCCGAGCTACTACTACAGATATCATAATAACACGGGTTATCAGACAAATTCTACACACACACCCAAGTACACGGGGCTAAACGACCAAGATGTCACAAAGCCCCTTAATGAATTATTATTAACAACAATGCAACCCTGAGAAGGGACGTTTCAATTCCTACCTCAGCCATCCTGAAAGTGATTTTCCGTGTTTTACCTACTTCTACTTCAGGCCAAGGCTGTTTCTTTCCTCAATTACAAATACACACTCTAGTACAGACATCACAGTGACACAGGTTATCAGACTAATTCTACATCGCTTGCCACGACAGCTACAGCATGTTCAGACATCGGTGGTTCGAATCCTGGCGCTGACAGCAGCGGCTATCCTGAGTGTGGTTTTTCCACACTCCCTCCAGGTAAATGCCAGGATAGTACTTTATCTCAAACCCCATCCTCGATTCTAACAATTACAGCTACACACACCGCTTAAGTCAGCACAGAAACAAAGCTTATAAGACAAATTCCGAAATTATTACCCATATCGCCCTGAAATTTTGTATGGTGATAAAGGGCGCTACTAGACGTTCACCTATGTGACTTTCAAAAACCTGTTAACTACAAAACGAACATGGCGGCCAAGCGAAGTTGAAACATTTAAATAGACTTTTCCTGCGATTTAACCATCCAAACGCAGTGAAACTTGGTACAACAAATGACTATACAAATTTCAATGCACTGACATCTAATTTATTCAATTGTTTACATCACCTCAAGATGGCGGCTGTGAGAAATTTTAAAATTAAGTTTTTATTTCTTGTGTCCTATCATACGATTGAAGTTTTAATAAAACACCTACACAATAATTTTCATGTACTGTAAGTTACTGTACTTCATGTACTCTTAAGGCCTATATATAAAAATCCAACATTGGTGACCATCCGAAATATTTAGACGGTTCTCAATATCTACGAATCTATTACAGCAAACTGAAATTTTGTATATTGATAGAGGCAATTAACTTCAGTAGGTTATATGAAAATAGGCTTTAGTTCTTCACGGAACTACTTGTTTTAAAATTTGTTTTCTTATTTTGATAGAGCACTCCATAATTGGAAACCTTTCTGGGCCCTTTTGCAACTTTTGTCACAATAGAGGAAATTGATTAATTTTACGTTTTTCCCCTACCTTGTGTGCGAGGAAGTGTTTTCTGCATTAAATAAAAATCTACATGTGAAACATAAACTCGAATGATGATACTCGCGCTCATATTGTTTTACAGAGAATAATAAAGATTAACGAGACAGTAATCTCCAAGCAGAATGCAATATAAGTAAAGCGTTGCCTACTATGGACAATGGGGGCGTGTATAGAACAGTAAGAGAATCTCTTCTCAGAGCTAGTGATTACTTCTCTCTGCGAGGCACCATTCGAACTGCTCTCTAGCTCATCATTAGGGGCAGATGACCTCGTAGTTCCGCCCCTTAAAACAACAATAACTAAGTAACTAATGTCTAGCTCATCATACTCATAATGATGATGGCAGTTACGGCTACTAGTCTAGGTGTGTTTTCCCCCCAGGGGCTCACAGCTAGTAAGACGTGGGTTGGCGATCACGCTGAGTCCGGCATTGTTTACACTTACTTGTATCGGGCTCCTCTCTGTCTTCTTTCCTGTCGGCCTCTCTTGGTCAACTCCCCCAGGGGCTCACATCTAGTGGCACGTGGGTTGGCGACCACGGGACCCAAGCTGAGTCCGGCATTGCTTCCACTTACTTGTGCCGGCTCCTCTCCGTCTTCTTTCCTGTCGACCTCACTTGGTCAACTCTTGTTCTCTTCCGACCCCGACGGTATTAGGGTATCCGAGGCCTAGGGAGTCTCTTCCTTTCCGTCCTTAATTGGCCCTTGTCTCATCTTTCTTGATACTCTCCTTCTGTGAGGGGTCAGCCACCTTTTTCTTTTCATGTTCTCTCCTGCCTTCTGCTCAAGGCCCTCAATGAGGTCGGGTGTATGTAGCCCCACCATTTCTGGTGCACCCTGGATAATGCTACACCCTCAGGGGCTCACGGCTGGTGAGTTCGGGTTTTGGCGACCCTGAGGGATTCCTGAGCTGGGTCCGGTTTCCCCCTTTTGTCCATTACCTGTGGGACGGACCCTCTCCTTCTTCACTTTCCTATCTGCCTTTCATGGCTCTCCTTCCTTCCAGGTCCCTCAATCCGCATTCTTCTAGGGTTGAGGGCATTTCTTTTCCTCCTGTCCTTTATTTGCCTTATTCTCCTTTTGTTTTCCATTTCTTCTTCTAGTATATAAGTTAGTAGTTAGTTTTTAGTTATAGTTTACATTTCATTATCATCTTCACGATCACCCCAACCATTAGGGGCCGATAACCTAGATGTTAGGTCCCTTAAAACAACAACTATCATCATCATCATCATCATCATCTTGGTCAACTCTTGTTCTTTTCCGACCCCGACGGTATTGGGGTATTTATTTATTTAGCGTATGGCAATAACAAAACTGAATTACAACATAGTTAAATTAATTTTGTATATTTATTAAGTCATTAAATTTATAATTTAATATCTAAATTCTCTATCCATTGAAGGGCTGCCTCTGTCACTTCATAGATATCGTTAAGATTTCCAGGGTACGCACGACGGCTGCAACTTGATATAATGTGTTGGATGGTCTGATGTTCACTGCCACAATCACATTGGGGAGAGGGGACCTTTCTCCAGCGGTGAAGACTCTCTGCCAGATGCCATGGCCTGTTCGAATCCTGTTAATTGTCTTAATTGTCGCGGGACTTCCATGACTGGTGGATTTGTGGTGGTTCCTATTAGAGTCTGATGTTCGACGTTATTAGTTCTACTCCACATTTCCGACCACTTCTTGTTCATGTTAAAGCCCATGTCTTGTAACGATTCTGCCAAAATTATGGATGGCCGCCTGGATTTTAATCTACTCCTTTTAAGCATAGGAACGTCAGAGTGAATTGGGAGCTGTGGATTTTTAATCAATTTTTCATATTCCTTGAGAAGGGCATTCTGTCTTCGCAAATCTGGTGGAGCAATATGACTTAAAGGTGGTAGCCTTTGTAGAAGAGTAGATCTAATGCATCCTGTTATTGTCCTCATTGCTGTATGTAGTTGGAACATCGGTATTGGGGTATCCGAAGCCTAGGGAGTCTCTTCCTTTCCCGCCTTAATTGGCATTTCTCTCGACTTTCCTGATCCCTCATTCTTCTTTTCCCTTCTTTTTCTTTTCATTATATTTCCTTTTCTCTTTAAGATTCCCCTACTGTTTTTGTTAATTGGCTCCCCGTGTATCTAAATTACATTTTGTGAATATATTGAATCTACACTGCATTTTGTAGGTATTTTCAATTTAAGTTACATTTTGTAAGTATTTTCAATCGAAATTGCATTTTGCTAGTATTTTCAACCTCAATTGCATTTTGTAGGATGAGCATTTTTAAGTATTTTGATTCTCAATTCCTTTTTTTTTTTTTTTGAGGATTTTGAATCTAAATTACATTGAGTAAGTATTTTCAATTTAAATTGCATTTTGTAAGTATTGTCAATCCAAATTGCATTTTGTAAGTATTTTGCATCTAAATTCTATTTTGTGAATATTTTGACTCTAAATTGCATTTCGTGCGTATTTTCATTCTAAATTACTTTTGTGTGTATTTTCCATCTCACCTGCTGAGTTCTAGGTTGCTAGATCGAATCGGCGCAGTCAGCTGGTATTTGAGGGTGCGCAAATGCGAGGGATCCGTAAAAGGTCCCCTTAGGGGCGAAATTCCGGCACTTCGGCGTCTCTAAAAGCCGCAGTAGTTAAAAGGGACGTAAAATCAGTAACATTCTTACTGTATTAGTTAGTGGGTCATCATTTCACAGTGCAATTGCACTTTCGTTCTAGGATAGGCCGGCAATGTTCAGGGTGATTTTGTGATTGGTCGACGGGTCTTACGCAGTCATCTGTCCGGGAATTGATGATTCACCGCCCGAGCTATATGTCGTGTATTTCCGGCTGTGTCTGCCGTCTTAAATGCACCAGGAAAGGATCTCTGCCGTCGTTCAATCTGAAGGAGAAAATCGTTTGTGTCCGCTGTGTTCTGTCTATGCTGGCCTGTGTCGTTAACTAGACCGACTGCATGGCGCAGCGGTAACGTTCTCGCCTGCATTTCCCAAGGTTGCAGGATTGAATCCTGGCGCATTCATAAGCATCTCAAGGTGTTGAAATGCGAGGGAGCCGTGTCAGTAGAATGCTAAATATCCCCTTCGGAGCAAAATTACGGCACCCCGGTGTCTCTAAATGACGCAGTAGTTAAATGGGACGTAAAACCAATAACATTACTATTGTTGCTATTCTTGCATCGTTATGCCCGACTCAGGAGCACGGTTGAACCTGTTTAGCTGATGTGTTGGCCTTCTTTTCCTTCCAAAATCTCTTCATCCTCTCGCTGAGCGCCTTTCTTCGGTCTTCTGTCCAAGTTATGGTGGCCCTGGTGTTGGGTTTGTCTTCAAATTGGTGATTGTCGATTAGGGTTCTGAATTTGCATCTGTCCTGTATAATATTGTCTGAAATGTTGATTTCCTGGAGATCTGTTTCAATTTCACGTAGCCAGCTGTTCTTGGTTTTTAGCGAGAGGGCCAAGTTGAGAATTCTTTTAGTCAATCTGCCATTGTTCATTCTGATAATGTGCCCGTAAAATTTCAATCGTCTTTTCCGAAAAGTATGAGACATTTTTTCACATTGGCGATATATTTCCTGGGATGACTTCTTCCTCCAGATTCCCTCTATAAAAACTGGGCCAAAAATTTTTCGTAAAATTTTCCTTTCTTGTTTTTCAATCTCTTTGGTTAAAGATTTGCCACCAATGATTAAGGTTTCTGATGCATATAACGCCTCCGGTTTGATTACTGTATTATAATGTCTAAGTTTTGCTTTCCGAGATATTGATTTTTTGTTATACCTATTCCAAGTGATTCTGTAAGCTTTCTGCAATTTGGAAATTCTCTCTTTATTTGCTTCACGGTTTAAACCAGAGGGCTGAATAATTTCTCCCAGATATTTGAATTCGTTCACTTGAAAGATTTTGCCGAATTTAGTTCTCATAGGTTGTCCGTCTAAGTATCGTGAGGCTCCTTCCATGTACTGAGTTTTCTCATAAGAAATTTGAAGTCCCGTTTTGATGGCAATTTCATGTAATTTTTCAATGGAATGAATTGCTTCTTGTCTGTTATTAGAAAGGATTGCTATGTCATCAGCAAAGGCCAAACAATGTACATGAATTCTATCTTTGAGTAGTCTGCCAAGGGTTATTCCCTTAGTTTCCTTTTCCCAGATCCTGATTATCTTCTCAAGTACGAGGCTGAACAGTAACGGAGATAATCCGTCTCCTTGGCGGACCCCAGTGTTAATTGCAAAAGGCTCAGATATTTCGCCGAGGAATTTAACTTTTGACGTAGTGCCAGTTAGTGTTTGTCTGATTAATTCTCTTGTTTTTCTATCCACTTGAAATTCTTCTAGAGTATTGAAAAGTGTTTGACGATCTATAGAGTCATATGCTTTTCTGAAATCTACAAAGGTAATGACTGTCTGTCTGGTTTTGCGCATTTGTAGGATAGTTTTGAGATTGAGAATTTGTTCCGTACATGATCTTCCTTTTCGGAAACCTGCCTGGTATTCTCCAATCAGACGGTCTGTTTGTTTCTCAAGTCTAGTGAGCAGGGCTTTGGAGAAAATTTTATAAATAACTGGTATCAAGGAAATTCCTCTATAATTATTGATGTTGGTTTTATCCCCTTTCTTGTGCAGTGGATGGATTAGCGCACATTTCCAATCCTCAGGTATTTCTTCGGTAATCCAGATGTTCTCAAGAATTGAGTGGATTTTCCGGGCTACGTTCTCACCACCTATCTTTAGCATTTCGGCAATTATACCATCTTCCCCTGGGGCTTTATTATTTTTGAGTCCATGGATTATTTCTTTAATTTCTTCCAATGTTGGGGGTTCTGAATCTTGGTTGGATGTTTGTTTTTCAAAGATGAGTTGTTCTTTAGGGGATTCACAGTTTAAAAGATCCTTGAAATAATCTGCTAGAAGTTTGCAATTTTCTTGATTATTTGTTTCCAATGTCCCATCCGGGCGTTTGAAGCAAAGACTGGGTGCCTGATAATTTGATAATTCTTCTCTGAAGGTTTTGTAGAAGTTTCGTGTATTGTTTTTAGTAAAATCTTGTTCAATTTCAGCCAATCTGTAGTGATCGTACTTGCGTTTTTCAGATCTGATGATTTTAGAGGTTTGTTTCTGTACTTTGGTGAATTCGTGCCAATTTTGTTCCGTTTTGTGAGAATTCCAATTCTGCCAGGCTTTAATTCTGAAGTTTATAGCCTTGTCACAGGTTTCGTTCCACCACCTATGCTTGCGTTTCCTGGGCGGTGTGCCAATGTTTTGAGAAGCTTTCGAAAGTATATCTTTGAGTTCTAACCAGCCAGAAGAATCGTGAGTAGGGATACTTTCTTGGAAAGTACTGGCGTTCTGTTTAAGAAATTCTGGATCGACGCGCAGATTTTTTGTTATTTTTGGTTTGGATCTGTTTGGTTGAAATTTTACCTTGATTAAGGATAGATGGTGGTCAGAGTCAATGACTCCTTTCTTGACTTTGACATTCATAATTTCTTTTTGATTCTTTTTGGAAATAGCCACATGATCTATTTGAAATTCTCCTAAGTGAAAATTAGGGGATCTCCAGGTCTTTTTCTTGTGTGGAAGTGCCAGGAAATGTGTTGACATTAGTTTGAGATCAAACGTTTTGCAAAAATCAAGTAATCTTTCTCCATTTTTATTAGTTCTATTGTGTGCTGGATATAGTCCTACAATGGTCCTGAATTTCCTTTCTCTACCAATTTGGGCATTAAAATCTCCCAATAGGATTTTTATGTGATGATTTGGAATGATGGCTGTAGTTTCTTCCAGCAGTTCCCAGAAGTCTTCCACCTTTTGTGGATCTTTACGATTGTAGTTGTTGGTGGGTCCATGCGCATTAATAAGCGTATAAGCTTTGTTTCCTGATTTAACGGATAGTGTTGAAATTCTTTCAGAAGGCGAGGAAAAGTTAAGCACTGAGTTTATAATGTTTTTTCTGACAGCAAATCCAGTGCCAAATTGTAGTGGCTTCATATGGAGGGAGATTGCTGGCTTGCCTTTATAAATTCTATAATTTCCTGATTCAAAATGATTTTCATCCGTGTATCTGGTTTCCTGTAGTGCTAAAATTTGGATGTTGAAGTTATCCAACATGTCTGTTAATTGTTTTAACTTGCCAGTTTTCCGAAGTGTGTTGATGTTTAAGCTACCAATGAAAGTTTTGCATTTTGGGCGAAGAGATTTGGGAAGCTCCGATACATTCCCGCATGATGTTCTCGGTCCCCCAGAATCCGATGACCGAGAAAAATAACTAGTATGTCTACTAGGGCCTGGGGTAGTTATATTGTAGGTTGTTTCCATCATGCTAACAAGTTGAAAGTAGTGGGGACATCGATCTATGTCGGTGTCATGGTTACAACTGAAGTAGTGAGCTTCAGAGGTTGCTGAAGATGTTGTCAAGCTGTGCCTGTTTTTGGTCCGCGAGAGGTATTTTATTTCCCTCAAACCCTCCGGACAAGTCCGGCGAGCCTCCCTATCCGCAACCTGGGACGCGCCCGATAGGGGAACAGGCAGAAACCCCCACGGGACTATTGTTGCTATTATTATTATTATTATTATTATTATTATTATTAACTAAGCACAATATAACCATAAACACTTACTGTACATCCTTGTGATCTTTAGTAAAGCTAGAATTAGAATACTCTTGAAGAGAATTCCTCTAAAACATCGCATTTACTCTGTACGACTGTTGTGTATAAAATAAGGAGTTCCGTGACGAACTAAAGAGACTATTTAAAAAAACAAATTAAGAATCAACTCTTATATTTTAATCCCTTCACTTACTTTTCGTATAGAGTGAGAGACATGCCATAAATTAAATAACAACGATGAAATTAAAATTTAAAAAATCACCGTTAGAATTATTCTACATAAATAGGAGGTCCCGTCTGACCCATTCCAAATAAAGACACGAGTTAGACAAGGAGATGGATCATCGCCAATCCTGTTTAACACTGTATTGGAGAAGCTCATGAGAACCTGGGAAAACTCTCTGGAAGCAGAAGGCAGAAAGGGAATTCATCTTGGGCGCAAGAGACAGTACTTAAAAATTAAATGTCTAGCTTTTGCTGATGATCTTGCTCTCTTAGCTCAAAACAGAGAGAGGATGCCCAAAGGATTCTTCATGAAACTGCGGAGAAAACTGGTCTTAAAAAGTCTTTTACGAAAATACAAAATACATGCAGTACAGACTTCAGGGAAACACATGGAAGCGGAGTACGTTAAGATTAGAAGAGTACAAAAGTTTAAATATTTGAGGGAACTGATCCAAGAAGACATGGAGGCAAACAAGGAAAGAGCTAGAAACCTGCGACTGGCCCACAGACTAACACAGAACAGGTACAATAAACGGACAATATCTTACAAAACAAAAATTGAACACTACAACGTGGTTGTAAAACCAGAGGGAATGTACGGCTCAGAATGCCTTATCCTAAAAAAAGGGGAACTGCAAGATATTGAAAATAAAGTAAGAAATAAAGAAAGGAAAGATAGAAAGAAAGAAAGAAAGAAAGAAAGAAAGACAAGAAAATCGTGAGGAAAGTTCTTGGACCGCAGAAGACCACAGACGAGACATGGAAAGAAAAAGAAAAGGACAAATGAGAATCTCTACAAGTATTTCGAAAAGATCATGGACACAATGTGAAAACGAAGACTGAAATTCTACGGACATCTAGTAAGAATGGACGTCAAACGATTGATTAAAAGAATCTTTAAATATATAATTGGATTGAGGAGAATGACGAAGAGCAACTAAAGAACAGTCCCAAACCCGTAATATCTGAGGAGCAGAGAAAATTAAGGAGTGAACGAAAGAAGTTCTGGGAAGAGAAAAGAAGACTGGCCAGAAAGCATTACGTTAAACGCGGTTCACAGTTGGCCAAATTCGGTAGCAAGAAGAAGGAGGTTCCGTGGCTCATGATTGCGAGATTAACGGTCGTGTAAAACTGCAAACTACAATATTAAACATTTTAGATATGCACTGCTCAACAAAAGTTTGGACTAACGCCAACAATTGTTTGCTGGCGCTGCCATAGATGAGTGGGACCTCTTACCCCAAGATAAACTGGATGGTCCCATTCAGAGCATGCCCCCTCTGTGTGCGGGGAGGACAACTAAACACTAATATGATCAAAATGAGATACAGATTTTCAATGTTTTGTTTTCAAAAGGGATACTTAGAAGCGAGTTCGCCTTGTTTTTGTACCGTTTAATTGTTATCTAACCACTATTGTTATTGTGTTCAGAAGGACTGATGTTCAGATGGTTAATAAGTTACTGTATAGACCTCAATGGGTTTACTGTAAGAAGTCATTGTTGTAAAATATAATTATGCATTCCAAACTTTTGTTGAGCTGTGTATTAAATAGCATTACTGAAATATACTGTAGTTGAAATAATAATGATTATCATCATCTAGAGTCTAATATCAGGGTTGATGAGATGCCCCATCTAGCGACAGAGGCTTTAAATATCCTGGCTGGCGTGACCTATCGTACTCCTCCAGGGCGAAGAGAAATGTATGATTATGGAGCATTACTGGAGTGGCGTTGACAGTAAATACCGCTGAAACATGGAGGGTCCCTGAAATACAGTTTTAGCGTTGAATGTGTTGGAACGCCTGCACAGCTGCAAGCCCGCGACACGCAGAAGCTGAGTTGGTGGCCGGCACTCCAGGCTCTCCATAGAATCGCCTCGGGTCTGAAATAAAAAAGTTCTATGCGTTATTTTGTTCTATTTGTTTAGCTTATCGTATCATATTATTATAATTTTATTTATCTTTGTGATTAGTATATTAATACACATTATCTTAGAAAATAAGAACATAGTTTGATGTTTTTACTTCACTATTTACTCACTTCCGCATTGATGAATTGAGAGGCCGAATGATTTATTGATTCGAAATTAGGTTGTTAGAATTTCATCACTAGGTTACGCCTACAAGCCATGCGAAAGAAGAGGGAACACTTATTATGAAGTTATATATACCATAACTTGTCAAAAATTAAACGGCACGCATAGAAAATAGGAAAAGAAAGTAGCCTAATCATTCGATGATTTAGCAGTGGACATATCGCACCCCAGTAACCTAATAAGACTCACAGAAACACGCTTACAAGATAATTTCATTTCAAGCTGTGCAAGTCTTTCAATGAAATGTAAATACAATACTGAAAGTAACACACTTTTGTCAATGACGCTTGAATCTCTCGTGTAGAAATTTTTTTCTACTGTTAATTCTGTATTTTACCACAATCTGGCAGTTTCTTAGCAGAAATTTACTGTTGACTCAAGATTAACAAGATGTTCAGTAAAGAACATATAGCCTACTTTCTCCTAAATGTATGAGTATAGTTATAACTCGTTGTTATTATCAAAGAGTATAATAGAACTATTCTTTGTTGAAGACCTTAGAAACGATTTACCTCTACCAAACGCCACAACCTAGATAAAAACTGCTACCATCATTGAAGAAAGAAAGAAAGAAAGAAAGAAAAGAAAGAAAGAAAGAAAGAAAGATAAGAAGTATATCAAGAATGTTATGGATCTGGAGACATAATCGACCGGACTGGCTGCGTGGCTCAGCGGTAACGTTCTCGCTTGCTGGGCCCTAGGTTGCAGGTTCGTATCCTGGCGCAGTCAGCTGGCATTTGAGGGTGCACAAAATGCGAGGGAGCCGTGTCAGTACATTTACGTTAATGATCCCCTTCGGGCCAAATTTCCGGCACCCCGGTGTCTCTAAAAGCAGCAGTAGTTAAAAGGGATGTAAAACCAATAACATTATTATTATTATTATTATTATTATTATTATTATTATTATTATTATTATTACATATACGACCTACCGTGGGCAACATCCAACTTTGAGTTGAGGCATGTCTTTACACGTCTGGTTGTGCATGGCTTTCACAACCCTAATTTAATTAATAAATCTTTCCATGACCCTACAGAGACGTGTGTATAAAAACTATGTGGATATTTTCGATTGCTATTTGCCTGAAATAAAAGTAGTAATTATTAACCTGAACCAACACCAACGGCTTGAATTCAGTTACTATGTGAAATCGTTTTGTTCTTTACTTCAAATAACATTTTCAAGTAACGCAAAATAGGCTGTTACAAACCCTTTAAAATAAAAAGTAAAAATGTATCGTAGTATCATCTTGTCATTCTTCAAATTCGATGCGCATAGAATGCCAATGGTATAGTAATCAATGGAGCCCCACGTAGACTAGTCGTGACATCTAGTGGTGAAATATCGAACAATATAATCCTAACAGAGCGAGTGCATTCTAGCGGCCAGAAGAAGAAACTTTTCAATAAAATCTGGAAGTTACCTTTTTGGCAGCTAGATGTCTCGAGTAAATCTGCTGGCGAATTATGTTTTAATTAAATATATATTTTACACCATAATATGCACAATATAACGCTTAATTTTAAAACATCTGAGTCATTACAAAACAATAAACATATAACATTTCAAGCAAAAAACCTAGCTCTGATCGGGTTTGAACCATAGGCATTTGAGCGATAGGCTAACGCTCTACCACTGAGCTAATTGTGTCAACGAATATCGTTCTATATAAAATGACTTACATAGAACTTGTTAGCAAATAATGATTTATACTAAACGATTTCATCACTGGAGTATATTATTTATATATAAAGCATTTCATACAAAGTTTATTTTTTTTGTATCAGTACGCTATATTGCATGCAATACTCAAATTAGTGAAATATAAGTCAGGCACAAGATATCCGCTGCCATCTTGTATTATTACTGAATCAGCTCAGCTTTTTAAAATCACGTCTGCACTATAGTATTACAAAATAAACTTTTAATTTCGAACGTGCCTCTTCCTTTAGAACAGTTAAAACGATTCTCGGCTCGATAATCGGAACTGGTGGGTCCCATGATATGGATTATAAAGTTTGCATAATTCGCACGGCCGCCATCCTGAAATGGTATGGCGGACGACCTTGTAGTTTGGTCACAAGACGCATCCTATACGAAGGTATGTTGTTACCAAATTTGGTAGAGATCGGATGATTTGGTTAGTCGTTATTTGATTTTACGTTTTGAACGTTTGAGTGGCCGCCATTCAGTTTTAGTAAAGATGGCGGCGATATAAAACATGACACTGAGGTGTCCTTTGCTAGTGCTACCTTTGTACCAAATTTCGTTCAATTCGCATTCACCGTGTTCGAATTGATAGGGGGGGGACAGACATTCAGAGTACACACACTTACACACACACAGACACACAGACTCACACACACACACATACACACACACAGACATACACACTTTTTTCGCCCTGTGTTGATCTCATGAGTCTACTTTCATTTTTTGCAAAAATCGAAAGTGGGCTAAAAATAGCATTTTGCTGCCATGCTTGGAATTCCATGCTCAAATATTATTTGATTTTTGATTTTTAGCCTACTTTTCACATTTTGTAAAAAAAAAGTGGAAAAGGTGGACTTACGAGATCGATCTGGGCAAATGTGTGTCTGTCTGTCCTTCTGTCTGTGTGTGTGTGTGTGTGTGTGTGTGTGTGTGTGTGTGTGTGTGTGTGTGTGTGTGTGTGTGTCTATCAACTCCTAAACGGCTCCAGCTATCAAAACAAAATTTGGTATGAGTAAATATCTATACCTGAATATCTCACGGCCATATTTGAAAATGGCATCAGTGCTAACAACTGCTGAAAAATCACAATTGAAATTTGAGGTCTATGTTGGATATCTCATTTTATATATTTTATTAGGGACACACACACACAAACGGACAAAAGGTGATCTCATAAGCCTAGTTTTTCATAAATGAAAATAGGCTAATAATAAAAATAATAATCTATATTGAGTTCCGTTGTTCGTGGAGGAGGAAATTGGCACGGTCGTTTCTCAGGCCACGCAGCCTTCAACATAAAACGAAAGGACGAATGTGGAGAGAATGATCTGCGACCTGTGTCGCAAACTTTGCTTTCTTTTCACTAGGTAATAAGCATCACTGCTATGTTAATAACAGTGCAATATTAATAACAGTGCACTTACAGAGAAACTTTGAAGTTTGTATACTCCCTTTTCTCGCGTGGGAGGATCGAGGTTAGAATCACTTCACTGAACTTTTTGTCTGTCGTAAGAAACATCTTAGGGGAATCTCGGAAACTTTAAACTTAGTTTTAATTACAATTATATATTGTAAATATATATAACGTGTTCTTTTTTTTGTTAGTGGCCGATAACCTAGATGTTAGGCCCCTTAAAACAACTATTATCATCATCATATTTTATTGTATGATTACGCAATCTAGATAACTTTCAATGTTTACCTTAATATTCATAGTTGCATGCCTTTCTCTCGTCACTATTTCTTTGAGTTGATGATGTCTCAAATTTGATTCGAAACATGTGCTAGTTTATTTCACAAGATTTATAGTTATTGGCAAGGCCGACTAGAAACAAGAAATGCTGTTGTAACCTGTAGGTTACTCGAGAAATAATTATCATTGTCATCCGAGAACTTATATGAAATTTGATTTGGATGCACTAATTTAAAAACCATGAGCTTTGTTTGGTCCGAATACATTTCTCGCTATAGATGCTAATATAGAATTGAGGTCAAACTATGTAGCCTACCGTGTCGGAGGTAGCTTTCATGCAAACATCGTCCTTTCTCTGTGGAATAGCGTGCTTCAATCCACGTTTAACATGTGTTATATGCTCCGTCAGTCCTTTTTACATCGATGAACTCTACACAAAAGATTCTGTTTGAATACACATGCATTAATACTTGCGTCCATCCATGCAGAATTTCAGTTCCCTCGCCCTGTTCTCATATGCATTTCAGAAAGCACTTATTACCACAGCTAACAAAAGCGCCTTGTGGACTGATCTGCTACAGTGCGGGCTAAGTTATTACACCACGGCTGTTGTAGTCTTTATTGGCTGTTGCCCTTAATTGCACAGCCAATCTCAACTTAATATTTTCGTTTAAAATACAAAGGAAGCTGTTTTTCAGGTTCTGTTTTAGTTCATTAATCCTTTGACCGCCCTCAGGATTCGAATTCCATGGGATGGTCGAACTGCGCTAATCAGCTTAACCCTTTAAAGATTAGTGGTCTGTATATTAACCACCTACTATGTCAAAGATGCTGATGGTTGAATCGTTCATGTCAACTAATTCTTTTAGAAGTGTTAATATTTCAGAAAACCATATATTTCTATCTTCTACACCTGAGATGCTTAATTAACAATTAAAACGTAAATCATAAAATATGAAAGAAATTAAAATTGAAAATAAATTGTAAAAATTAATAAGCTCATAAAATTACTATTAAAATTAAATGAGCTAGTTACGATTAAAATAAAATAAGCTAATAAAGCTGCGATTAAAATAAAATAAGCTTATAAAGTTACGATTAAAATGAAATAAGCCAATGAAGTTTAGATTAAAATAAAATATGCTAATAACGTTACGATTAAAATAAAATAAGCTTATAAAGTTACGATTAAAATGAAATAAGCCAATGAAGTTACGATTTAAATAAAATAAGCTAATAACGTTACGATTAAAATAAAATAAGCTAATAACGTTACGATTAAAATAAAATAAGCTAATAACGTTACGATTAAAATAAAATAAGCTTATAAAGTTACGATTAAAATAAAATAAGCTTATAAAGTTACGATTAAAATAAAATTAGCTAATGAAGTTACGATTAAAATAAAATAAGCTTATAAAGTTACGATTAAAATAAAATAAGCTTATAAAGTTACGATTAAAATAAAATAAGCTTATAAAGTTACGATTAAAATGAAATAAGCCAATGAAGTTACGATTAAAATAAAATAAGCTAATAACGTTACGATTAAAATAAAATAAGCTAATAACGTTACGATTAAAATAAAATAAGCTTATAAAGTTACGGTTAATATAAAATAAGCTAATAACGTTACGATTAAAATAAAATAAGCTAATAACGTTACGATTAAAATAAAATAAGCTAATAACGTGACGATTAAAATAAACTAAGCTTATAAAGTTACGATTAAAATAAACTAAGCTTATAAAGTTACGATTAAAATAAACTAAGCTAATAACGTGACGATTAAAATAAACTAAGCTAATAACGTGACGATTAAAATAAACTAAGCTTATAAAGTTACGATTAAAATAAACTAAGCTTATAAAGTTACGATTAAAATAAAATAAGCTAATAAAGTTACGATTAAAATAAAATAAGCTAATAACGTTACGATTAAAATAAAATAAGCTAATAACGTGACGATTAAAATAAACTAAGCTTATAAAGTTACGATTAAAATAAACTAAGCTTATAAAGTTACGATTAAAATAAAATAAGCTAATAACGTGACGATTAAAATAAACTAAGCTTATAAAGTTACGATTAAAATAAAATAAGCTAATAACGTTACGATTAAAATAAAATAAGCTTATTAAATAGAATTATAAAAAATGATATGATAAAATTATAGAACATTTAAACATACAAATTAAAAAGATTACACTAAATAAAATTAATAAATTAAAATTTGGCTAAAATAAATTAAATTTAAATAAATACAAATAAAATATGTTAATAATAATTCTGCCCTATAAAGGGTTAAACCCAAACAGTCCTGTCAGCTCACGCTAATGGGTTTGGGAAGAGAGTGGGGGTAGGCAACCTCCCCTGGAATGTTGGTTAAGCCATGAGTTGACTGACAGCTCCATACACCTGGACTCCCTGGAATTTCCGTAGATATAATCAGTGCAGCTAACATGTTATCCATGTACAGTCAAACAAGTGCAGGATTGCGAGTTACAGGAAACAATAAATGTTGTAAGTTTGAGTTGTCTCAACGATTACGTGACAGTTCCCCACACTGACAATTCCCCACAGCCCTGTTTAATGACTCAGAAATAATCTCGACTTAACAGTTCCACACACATCCCCCCCCCCCCCCGTAAGGCTATATAGGCTTCAGCGATCATCGTTACAGCCGCACCAGTGACAATGCACCTTAATATAATACTCCTTTGGAGTGAAGAAAAGCGCTCGGTCTATGTACTTCATTATTAACACGGTCTCGAAAATATCATTGTGATGTAGTGTAATTTCCATCAAAATAAAATAAATGCAGAGTCTGATTTCCATCACACTTTATCCAGGCTGTGGACTGGCAAAATAATAACAAAATCGATCATTTTGGTGGTGTTATCATTTTGGCGTGATTAAAATCAGCTTTCTAGGCTTCGTCAGTTTTTTTTTCAACAGTAATATTAACCTACTCCATTTTCTGTGAATAGGCAACTGCCTTCAGAAAACGTTTCATTTTTTTTGTGCCATTTTCGAACTTTTTCTGAATGTTCTCAATCCGTCCGTCCAGTTTGACATATTTTCGTCTTCTTTTTTTTTTTTTTTTTTTTTTCGTGTTGAGCTCGGCCTTTACAAATGCGCAGTTTGTCTTCTCAGCTTCCGTCTTCAACACTTTGACAACCTCTTTTAATTTGGGGTGAGGTCTCCAGACAAGATTGTTGAGTCGGTTGTTCCAGCCCTCAACAGCATTCGTTGTCCTGTGTCGTGCTTGGTGGAAGTTCCACATCTCGATTGGAATGCCTTGGTTATCTAGCCAGTTGTCAACGAAGTAGTCAAAAAACTGGCTAAGTTTGGTACTTTCTGGAGCTTGAGAGTGTATTTCCACCCATCCATCGAGCACATCTTCAGGTTTTAAAAACGCAAGTGCTGCGCACATACGGACATAAAGGCTGATTTCGTTATTCTGTCGGTACTGCTGACAGTCCGAGATCCTGTACTTTTCTCCATAAGCATCTTGTCATGTGAAAATGACAGCCATGTATTTTTGTTGTTGGAAATACGTCTTTCCGAGAATAAATTAGAGCGGCTTCAAAATCCACATTTATGTCCTCAACTTGATCGTTTTCATAGTAGCCTTGGTGGTGGGGGGAAGATGTGTGTGGAAATGTCAGTCGAGATTATTTCTGAGTCATTAAACAGGTAGCCACGTCCAAGGGCTGTGGGCAAGTGTCAGTATTTTTTGCAGTGTGTGGAAGTGTCAGTGTGGGGAATTTTCCGGACACCGTCTCAACAGGGCCAAAAGTGAAGGTGTTTCAACAAGGAATTCATTTACGAATGCACCTTATTTTGTAACAGAATACATATAAACATTTTGGTTCCCACGATATCGTTTTAAAGTTCATAGTGCAGGCTATAACTTGCATGTTTACGGAGCTACGACATACAAATTAAAATCTTCAATCTGAATAGTAACTGTGAAACGCAAAGAGAATGACTGAACCTTATCTTTATCAAGTGCAAAGCTAAAGAATTCAAGAATCTGGAATAATACCAAAAGTTGCTAATGAGTAGTATCGAATACGTCTTTGAGATAACAAGAATAGATGGTGTCGTGCCATTTCGTCCAGGTGCTATTTCGTCCAAATTCCACGAACATAGGCAGGTGAGTTGACTCTTTGCCGGCCCACTAGTGCTATTTCGTCCAAACACCTATGATTGACAGTTGACAGGTCTACAATAACTGTTTCATTTCATTGCGTTTCTTGTTAAAAATAAGTAATTTTTTGATGTTTGTAATAATGGACGTTACTTGCTCCGATCGTTTGTCACCAGTCAACTATAGTTTACAATGAATGCTTATAATGTAAACAACACAGTGAGAATAGAAAAAATGTGGATTAAAATCGCTCTCTGAGCTTCGGTGTATCTTAATTATCTAAATATTGTGCCGTCGTTCGCTCCAAGGCATGAGGTACAGTTATATACAACAAACAAATATTTTGGAAATTTCCTGAGATTTTCGTAAAAGCACGCCTGTATACGAGTTATGTTACATCATGTGTCCGGCCTTGCAGAACTTGATATATGCAGTAGATCTGGCATCAGCGCACTCCATTAAATGCGTACTGTCTTTTAAGGTAGAGACGCACTATAAAGTCTGGGGCGTAAATATTGTCACTAATAAAAATATAAACCTACCTGTGAAATGGATTTATCAGCTTCTTCGCGGGCTGTCTTCTTTCCCTCTGCCACAGCCTTATGGACATCTTGTGCAGCCACATCAGGAACACACGTATTGTGGATCTCTTCTTTAATAATTTCACGGTTTATAGTAAACACTTTTCCACTACAAGAACGGTCAACACAACGCCACACAACTTCACTGCACTTCTTCTCATTCTTAACCGTATACCGATACCCGTTAAGTAATAAACTAGGTTGGCCCCTTACAATGAATGAAAACTCCATAATTAACAAGGATGTTAATTCATAGAGATCATTCGAACGAATTAAGACTCTGTTCATAAACAGAGGTGGGGAGGGGAGGAATGGAATTCCACAGCAGGGATGGGTGGGAAGTCCCACACTGCACTGCCTCTACCCTTGTCAACATTTCATCTGGACGAAATGGCATTCATTAAATTGTATAATAATTTGTAAAACCGAGCTGGACGAAATGGCACTTTTTTTTTTCAAGGAAATTTGTTGCTGGACGAAATAGCACCTGGACGAAATAGCACTGAACCGAATAGATGGTGAAGAACAGCGCAGGTTGACACATTCCAAAATATATTTACCTTCACGTTCAGTTTAGAGTGGGAGGCAGTGAAACACGCCTCAGACAACTTCCCTTTTTAAGATTTTTTTCAACGGCTCCTTTGCCGATATCTCCATTCTCTAGCGCAATTTACTTTTCTTTCGAGTCGAAGCGAGGGATAAAGCTCTAGTGTAATGTGTGGCACAGTTGATAAAACCTCGCCTCTTGTATGTAGTCCAGGTTGGATTCTCGGCTTTGCCAAGAAATGTAATCTTGGTCTGAGCCTGAGGGCTGGAAGAGGTGCACGCAGCCTCGTGAGGTGGATTCAATTTCCATCTCTGCCATCCTAGAAGTGCTTTTCGCACTTCTACGCCAGGCAAATGCCTAAATTAAGGCAGCTGGCTGCGTGGCTCAGCAGTAACGATCTTGCCTGTTGTGCCCAAGGTTGCAGCATAGAATCTTGCCGCAGTTAGTTGGCATTTGCGGTTGCTTACATGCGACGGAGCCGTGTCAGTAGATTTACTGGCACGTTAAAGATCCCTTTCGGGGCAAAATTCCCGTTCGTAGTTCCATTGAGTGATGCTATTGTACAACTGCATTCTTGGCTTTAATTTTAAGATCGTAATACGTCAAGGAGTTTGATTGCTTGGTTGTCTTTGTTATTGTAAAAGCGACGTGTTCTTTTTTTTTTTTTTTTTCTATGTGTGTGTCAGCTAGCGTTGTTTGGAGTGAGGGATGCGCCGCCTGGGAGGTAGACTAGGCCGCGGCAGAGTAATCATTGTTTGGTTGCCGTTGCGCCTGGGGCACAATTCTCGAGGAAACGCGGAAGACTTGGCTAGCTTCACAGTGAGTGGCTCGATAACGCGACTATAGAACTTGTCGAAATCACAAGTATTGATAAGTATTATCTCAAACACGTTAAGTAAATAAAGAAGACGAGCCTTATTGCTACGACTTTTGCGTACAAATACATTTATGTAAAGCCACCAGATGTTGATATAGATAAGAGATGTTTTAAGGCGTGGAACATCCTGGTCATCTGCCGATATAAGGTAGTCTACTACTATCGGATTTTGTATTATGGATACCCGAGTTTAGGCCTTAATTACAAAACAAGATGTTTAGTAAAGAACATATAGCCTAGCCTGCTTTCTCCTAAATGCAAGGGTTTAGTTATAACTTTTTGTCCTCTTCAAGGAGTATAATTGAATGTTGAAATATAACGTGCTAAACGGATATTATACGTTGATCGATTGAATCCTCGCCTGAATTATATACACACACACCAATACAGCCATCACAATAACACAGGTTATGAGACAAAAGTCAACACTCACCCACGTACACGAAGGTAAATGACCATAATGACCATGCATCTCAAATGAAACGACATTAACAACAGCAACAAATCCTTCCTCGTATAAAAGTACACACACTAGTAAGCATACAGACGTCACAATGACACAGGTTATCAAACAGCGTCTACACACACCCAAATACACGGGGCTACAAGACCATGATGCCGCAAAACCCCTAAAGAATCAACAACAACAACAGACTCTACCGCGGATAAAGGACAAAGAATTATAATCGCTCTAGTCGAGTGTTGAAATTTGTGGTGTTATGAGTACAGCATATTATATAAAATTCTTGATTGCAAATACTCTCAATATATGCCTAACATTATAACGTGTGAGTAGTTACGAATCAAGAAATACAAAAAAACGAAGTAAACATATTCGAACTCGTAAGGATTCGAGCCATGGTAAGGCGAACTATAAGGCTAGATCGCTACCACTGCGCCACGGATGTGCTAAAATAATGATGTGGAAATAGCTTCTTTAGTACAAATGTATCATATTTTTTAGGTGCCGAAAACAACGATTTCCTAAGCGTTTTTTGGCGTTTCTATAAACCATATAATATTAAATATGTATTATTTTGTTCAATACATTCATTAAAGGATATAACCTTACGCAGTTACGGATATATATATATATGGATTTACGAGCACAAATGTCGGCCATTTTGTCTACGGGACGTTACGACCCACAACAATATTGCATCGTCAATCGGACCTGTTAAGTCACTTCTACGGTTACATATTCTATTATAATGGTATAATATCCTACCGGTCACCTCCTTGAGGACAGTTTAAACCTCCATATGTACTATCAGCTGAATTGTTGAGGTCAGGCCTTGTTGAATCGTAAGTTACGGTTGGGCTATAATACTTGCATGATTCATACATCCACCATCCTGAAACTATTTGGCTGATTGCCCTGTAGTTTGGACAAAATACGTTTCCCACATTAAGGTATATTGTTGCAAAATTTAGTAGGGATAGGATGATTAGGTTAGTCGTAATTTGATTTAAACTCAGAACATTTGGGTGGGCGGCATTTCGTTTTTGTTATGATGGCGGCGATATACAACATGACACTGAGTTGTCCCTTGCTAGTGCCAAAGGTGATTCGATTTGGGTTTCGTTGTGTTTGAATTGATAGGGGAAATCGATTTGCACACGTAGCCTACATGACCGCCATCTGCAAACTACTAGGCTGATGACCTTGTAGTTTGGTCAAAAGACGCTTCCCACATGAAGGGATTAGGTTAGTCGTAATTTGCATATTTCGGTGGCCGCCATTACGTTTCCGTCAAGATGGCAGTGATATAAAACATGACACTGAGGTGCCCTTAGTTAGTGCTACCTCTGTGCCAAATTTCGTTCAATTCGGTTTCACCGTGTTCGAATTGATAGGGGGGACAGACATTCAGAGTACACACACACACACACACACACACACACACACACACACAGACAGACAGACAGACAGACACACAATTTTTCGCCCTGTGTAGATCTCATTAGTCTACTTTCATTTTTTGCAAATATCGAAAGTAGGCTAAAAACAACAGACCTATTGAATAATGAGTTATACCAAAACGTCCCTTGTTTAATTCTGTGTTAGACTATAAGCCAATTATTCTCAAGTTTAATAATTATTTTTTATTGGCTGGCTGCGTGGCTCAGCGGTAACGTTCTCGCTTGCTGGGCCCAAGCTTGCAGGTTCGTATCCTGGCGCAGTCAGCTGGCATTTGAGGGTGCGCAAATGCGAGGGAGCCGTGTCAGTAGATTTACTGGCACGTTAAAGATCTCCTTCGGGGCAAAATTCCGGCACCCCGGCATCTCTCAAAGCCAGAGTAGTTAAAAGGGACGTAAAACCAATAACATTATTATTATTATTATTTTATTTGTGGTTGTATGAAAATTGCCCAGGATTTTGACGTATTTTACTGCTGTACGTTTAACCTGTGCTGAGGAAAAGTTACTTTGAAGACGTACAGTATAAGAAAAAATGAAACTTAAGTTTTACACCTGTGCCTATAACGTATAAAAATATCATTACGTAAGGGAGGGGTGGGCTCCCCTCGAAATGTTGTTACATATACTGTTTGTTTATAAAACCCTATATGCTGTACTTATCATGTACTATTGTTACTAAGCGACATATGGTAGAGGGGCAGGTGACCTCGTTGTTCCACCTCTTAAACCTCCAATAATTAATTAACGACATATGGCAACGTTGCAAAACGAGGCGACGGTAGAGCGACGCAAACTGTATGACAATCAGTTCGCTCTGATCTTATGTGTAACAATACAGGGTGTAACAAAAAATGTACGGCACTAAATAGTGGACACATTCCTCACACGTAGACGAATAAATTATGTTATATGAACATGGGTCCGGAAACGCTTTGTTTCCATGATTACACCTCAATGTCTCCAACTCATTGAGCATGGGAAACATACAAGAACAGAAAGTTAGAATCATGGGGAACATGCACTCTTGGTTACGTCTGGTTACGTTGTCATTATCGAAGGTGCACCGCCAGTGATTGTTTTACATGGCCCTGTTGCCATGCGACTTAGCAGATGTGCCTTTAGCTGTGCGACAAAACATGTACTTCATGCACGATGGAGCACCTCCTCATTTTAGTGCTATGTCTGTCGGCTTCTAAATAACAGATTTCGTGACAGATGTATAGGTAGAGGTGGACCAATTGCCTGGCCTCCACACTCTCCGGACCTAAATTCCCTGGACTTTTATTTGTGAGGGCATTTGAAAGCTCTTGTGTATAGAACCCCAGTACAAGGTGTTCAGAGTCTCCGTGCCCGTATTATGGAAGGCTGAGAAACCATACGCAATCCTCCAGGGATACAACAGCGTATCCGAGATTCACTACGACCGACGGTGGGTTGATGCATGTATCAATGCGCACGGACGTCATATTGAACATTTCCTGTGAGCAAGAGTTACATATGGTATGCTGGTACGTTCTGTTCTTGTATGTTTCCCATGATACACGAGTTGGAAACGATGAGGTGTAACATGGAAACAAAGCGTTTCCGGACCCATGTTCATATAACATAATTTCTTCGTCTACGTGTGAGGAATGTGTCCTGGATTTTGTGCCGTAAATTTTTTGTTACACCCTGTATAATCTCTTAGTACTCTCCAGTGCCGACGCTCTTAAGAATCTACCAAGGACCGCAACAAGTGCCCTTGAAGCGGGTGACGAAAGCTTTTTTCCTTAACGTTTATACCCTATCAAACTTTTGACAATTGTGCATTTCTTTGTAGCTACCACTGAACGGAGTTTGATAACATACTTAGGAAATTCTACTTCTGAAAACAGACTCAATGGTCTATTCACAGAGACATACAAATCACTGACGATGAAATAAACCGATTTGGTAATGCATCAAAAAACCTTGACTTTATATTATAGTGAAAGTTGTAAACCAAAACAGTAATGTTAATTCTCTCCATATAAATACTTTCATGATGATTGCATTAATAATACGAAGTAACAGAAAATGGGTCCTAGTTGTGTTTGATAATAACCAAACATAAAACATCACAGCAAATTGGTTGAAAAGTACCAAATTATACAAAAGTTTCCCTGGGTGGAACCCCGGACCACATTTTATTTGGGGACTATTCTATGCCCCCAAACCCCGGATGCCCCACCCCCAAATAAAACTCTATACACGCCCCTGCTCTCAGACAAGTAGTTTCACATGTATATAGTTTTAAGTGTGCAGTTCCTAGAAAAGACGCCAAATTCACGGTCAATTTTTCATACAACCACAGATAATAAAATCATTATTAAACTTGAGAATAATTGGCATCTTACAATAGGTAGCGCACGAGTTGATTCAACAAATGGGTGACTGCGGGCGAATCGTTTAAACAAAGTCCTGTATGCGTTCATATACCATTCATCCGTTTACGATGAAACTTGGGTGAGTTGTTGAGTACGCTGCCACGAAAGTTTCTGAGATAGTAAATCCATTTTACAATAGTTAAGAGGCAGTTAACGGAAAAAGAAAAGAATATTGTGTATCCAAAAGCACTTCAACAAACAAAGTTACAACGTCAACACTTTCTTTGATTGGAATTGCAACGCATGCCGGGTACAGCTAGTAGCCTATAATATTAAATATAATTTTGCGAAAATGATATAGCCTATATCTAAATAGTTGTTATATGTATTTCTATAGGCCTATTCCTATAAATCAGTCGAAACATTTTTCTTTAAAATACCTTGAGATGTTCAACAGGGCGTGAATTGTGTTTTCTATGAGATGAATATGTAATGAATTCATGTTCTTGCTCCAGTGGGCATTTTGCAGTGATACAAAATGTTATATGTCCTTGATAAAAGAAACTGTTGTGTCTTTGGTCGTCTTCTTATCGAAAATGTATTGAAGTCGGATTTTTTCATATGTTACGTGTTAGTTTGAATTTCTCCTATATACACCCTCTGTCTGAAAAGTTCGGTGAACGGGCTATATTAAAAACGGATTGTAGGCTTACCTGAAACAGCCGTTAACGTCCTTCGAAGTAATCCCCGTGGATGGTTATGCACTTCAGAGAACGACTGAACGAGTCCTGGATACTCCTGGCACAGTCGTCTTTAGGAATAGCCTTCAGTTTGGGTCGTCAAAACTCTAAATTGAAAGCAAGAAAGAAGCGTGAATTTATGCAACCTGCCTTGCACACCTGATAGACGGGCGGCAGTGAGAAGGGTGAATTTATGCAACCTAACGTGCACACCTGTTCGACGGGTGGATGTGAGCAGGATGAATGTTCCGTGGAATGGAATGGTCCTGAAAACCATCGTCAAGGGTGACGAGACCTGGTGCCTGAGGTACGACCTCGAAGGCAAGCGTCAAGGTATGGAGTATCGGGGTCCAGGGTCGCCGAAAAGCCCTGAAGGGCCAGAGGTTAACAGACATTTCGGACATCCAACGTAATGTGACGACCCAACTGAAGGCTATCCCTCAGGAAGACTATGCCAGGACTTGTACAGCCGTTCTAAGAAGTGCATAACTCTCCACGGGGATTACTTCGAAGGATAGTAACGGCTGTTTCAGGTAAGCCAGCAATCCATTCGTAATATAGACCCATTCACCGAACTTTTCAGACAGAGGGTGTATAACAAATGGTTTGAACTTATGACTAAGAGAAAAATAGCAAGGATTGTTCGCGGTTTACCTTGACCAGTGGAATCATGTGCGACCAAACAGCTTCCCACGTGGAGCTAATTAACCATTCATACATGCAATTAATTGTCACGCACGTTTAAGTAGTTCTAGAGAAAGGCTATGAGTTACATAATTTATGTCGGGCTCCAGTGTTGACACATGATATCTATATACCTCGCTCCACTTCATGGTCACATGAGCAGGAAACACACACACAGCCTACTATTGCAGAGTTTCTCAAACTCTTAAGCCAATAAATATAAGACGATAACAATAACCCATTTAGGAAACGTATATACAGTACGGAAGCCTCCGTGGCTACTGCGGCAGCTCGCCGGCCTCTCACCGCTGGGTCTGTGATTCAAATCCCGGTCACTCCATGTGAGATCTGTGCTGGACAAAACGGAGGCAGACAGGTTTTCCTCCAGGTACTCCGGTTTTCCCTGTCAACATTTCATTCCAGCAACACTCTCCACTATCATTTCATTTCATCTGTCATTCATTTAATCATTGCCCCAGAGGAGTGAGTCAGGCCTCGGCAGCCGGCACAGTTCATATCCTCGCCGCTAGATGGGGGCTTCATTCATTCCATTCCTGACCCGGTCGGAGACTGGAAGCAGGCTGTGGATTTTCATATACAGTACGGTTGGTTGGTTCCTTAGTTTAGGAGCTGCGGCAATGCGGTCATGTAGCCCCGTGTACTTGGGGTGTGTGTAGAATCTGTCTGATAACCGGTGTTAATTGTGATGGCTGTATTAGTGTGTGTATCTGTTTTAATTCAAGTAAGGACTGCAGCCATTCAATTTTTCCAAGTAGTTCCTACTTTTGCCGCCAAACGCCACCGTTAACGACCAACTAGTTCAGAACTTAGTTACCAGATGCCACCGCACTGGCTCTTGACGACGAACATAGGAACCTAAGAACGTTAGTCAAATGTTTAACCTATATATAATTTAGCTTCACACAGGTGTAATTAGTGGAAGGTTCCTTAACATGCCATAAATCTATGATATGGGACCGCTGGCTTTACTTGCCCTCCGAAGGAAGGCATACTGAGGGATTTTTAAAGTTCTTAAAAAATCCGACGACTTAGGCCGGGTTTGAACCCGCGATCTTGGGCATAGAAGCTCAGCAATATACAGTACAGTGCATAAACACTATAACCTTCAAAATCAAATTTGATCAAGAAATATTTAACTTATAGACCTTGATTTCAACTGGACTCCTGTTATATTTCTTCAATAGCGCCAACAAGCGACCAACGCAATGTACCACCTTAAAATAAAATAAAAAGGCCGGACGTTTGTTTTAGACGAGTGAAGAATCCTAATGGAAGCCTAGAGTCGAGTTACTACAGTACCTGTATTGTTTTCACCTGCCCCATGCTGTCCGATGCTGGAAAAAACTATCTCACGGAAGTACAGTAATTGGCAAATATGATGGTGTTCTGTTCGTAACTATGTAACGTGGACTGTTCTTTTCTGCACGGTGGTGTCGTCACATGCTCAAGTCTGGAATTCTATTTCATCAGACCAGACAACTGTGAAGCGAGAGGGCGATAGAGTGACTGTGTACAGGCTCACCCGCAAGCTTCCAGGTCAAGGGTGATCGTCTAAAACAAACGTCCGGTCTGTATACTATATGATGTTCCCACTCTACAGTTCTTACAAGTATAGAAGAATATTCAATCCGTTAACGTACAGTAATTAACAAGAAGAGGATTGGTTCCTCAGTTTAGGGCCTGTGACAACGTGGTCATGTAGCCCCGTGTACTTTGGGTGTGTGTAGAATCTGTCTGATAACCGGTGATAATAACAAGTAGAAGCAATTGTAATTCTTTGATAACGTAAACTTTTTTAAAATATGAAAAAATCCACAACCTGCTTCCAGTCTCCGACCGGGTCAGGAATGGAATGAATGAAGCCCCTATTTAACGGCGAAGATATGAACTGTGCCGGCTACCGAGGCCTGACGCACTCCTCTGGGGCGATGATTAAATGAATGACAGATGAAATGAAATGAGAGTGGAGAGTGTTGCTGGAATTAAATTTGGACAGGGAAAACCGGAGTACCCGGAGAAAAACCTGTCTGCCTCCGTTTTGTCCAGCACAGATCTCACATGGAGTGACCGGGATTTGAACCACGGACCCAGCGGTGAGAGGCAGGCGTGCTGCCGCCTAAGCCACGGAGGCTTAAACTTTTTTTAAATATAAATTTTACAATTATTTTAAGTACCACAATTTATAGAAGATATTTTATACAAGAAATTTACGATTGATACTTCACGTATTCTAGTTAACAACAGCTTCTCACGTCACACAGATTCATTTATATTGTCCAGAAAATTTTATTTAAATGATTTTGTAACTAATCTGGTTTCCTAGTTTACTGCTTATTTTTATACTGTAGTTTTGAACACTCTCCAAAGACGACGACATTACTAAATGCACTAATATGCTCGCAATCATCAATTGCTTCTTACGATTATGCCGATTAAGACCACAGTTTGGTGGAAACTAGTTCAATAACCAGCTGCTAGTAATCTATTTTATAGACTATGGTGGGTTACTTTTAATGCCGTTGGTATTTAATTGAAGAACGTTTTCGTTTGAAATATTAATTTTTATATTCCATATCTTTTGATATAATTAGTTTTTATTTTTTGTTTTATTGATATTAAGCTTTTTCCTATTTAGGCTTCCACCTTTTAACTACCGTAATCAAAATGTGTATTTTTAAACTGTGTTATGGAGACAGATAACCTCGCTCTTCCGCCCCTTAAAACAACAGTCATCATCATTTGTTAATACAGCCTGAATTTACGACTCATAAGGACATCGTTCCTACTCGGTTGGTTGCTAGCTCTATCTGACTCTGTACCTTGAATTATAGTGGGCGATACTAACGCTATCTATTGTTGTATCGTACAATGTATTTTCTTATATGTGTGGAATAGACGTGTAGTGAAGTAGACACCAGTACAGAACCAACCGCAGATCAGTTAACAAGTAGGTGGCTCTGACTTCAATTTAGGAACCATCCCTGCATTCGCCTGGAATATAAGTGGAAGACCACGGAAAATCACTTCCAGTATGGCTGTGGTCGGAATCCAACCTGCCTCTTCTCTTTTGCCTCACGAGGCTAACTGTGCCCCGTTTCAATCCTCAAACCAGAATTAAATTTATTTGCAGAGCCGGAAATAGAACCAGGGCCTCCACGGTGACAGCCAAGAGTGCTAGCCGCTACGCAACGAGGCGGACGAAGCCCCTGATTGAAACAACAACAACAACAACAATGATACTCTGAATAAAATGGCATAAAAATGACCATGCTATACCGATTCCTTATTGACGTATTAATGACTAGCAGTACTGCCCGGCTTCACCAGGTGGATTTATTTGTTTTATGGATGATAATGAATACTACTACAGAACTGGAGCGCTCAAGGTTAAGGATCGGAAAGCACCAACGCTTATTGCAGCTGATAACCTCTGTATACTGCACCAACACCATCGCCCTTATACAGAGGCATACTATGATAACTGTTTTAAGGGGCCAGAGAAATCTTTTTGCACTAATTACTCCCCGTTACTGCAATTTATATGCAGCTTGCAATTCTGCACCAGAACACTAGTAGGGGCGGCGTGATGCAGCCCACAGTACCAGGCAACAATAGACTTAGGTATTATTGAAGCTAAGCCTCCGTGGCTTAGGCGGCAGCACGCCGGCCTCTCACTTCTGGGTCCGTGGTTCAAATCCCGGTCACTCCATGTGAGATCTGTGCTGTACAAAACGGAGGCAGACAGGTTTTTCTCCGGGTACTCCGGTTTTCCCTGTCAACATTTCATTCCAGCAACACTCTCCACTATCATTTCATTTCATCTGTCATTCATTTAATCATTGCCTCAGAGGAGTGCGTCAGGCCTCGGCAGCCGGCACAGTTCATATCCTCGCCGCTAGATGGGGGCTTCATTCATTCCATTCCTGACCCGGTCGGAGACTGGAAGCAGGCTGTGGATTTTTATTTTTCATTATTGAAGCTGACCGAGAGCGCTTGTTCTTCCGAGTTACTGAACAAAAATCAATCTTTATGGTTACCTGAGAGGTGTAGTCTAATGCTACATAGCCTAAACTATTCCTCTTGAATCTGGCTATCATATACAAAAATAATTTTTCGAATCCGACTGGTAGTTCCAGATATTAGCGCGTTTAAACACACAAACTCTTCAGCTATAGATAATAAACTATTTCTTAACTTAAGTTAATATTTAGTACATTGAAACCGTACCGCTTTCGATATCATTATGACCTTCTTCAGCGTGGTAACATAATAGAGCAGGCTGTTCCAGCCGAGCAGCTCGCTCGTGAGCACCCGAGTACTCGCCGCCTTGCGTGAGTAGACCTGCAACATGCAATACAGCTCTGCTGTGGGGGCTGCCGTCACTGTGCGGTGAATACATCAAGACTAGCAGGAAGCTCATGGACTTGTGTTATGACCTTCGCCCAGTGACGTATTGTCTATCACCCTCAGTCCCTCTCCAAGCTACTCCGAGCATCACTGCTGAGTACTCGCGTGTACGCATACTCAAACTCGTGGATTTGGAACAACCTGTAATAGAGGATACTATAAATAGTTTTGTTCCAAAAGCTCACAGAGTAAAATATCAAAATCCAGATCTGTTCCAAAAAAATTGTTAATAAGCATTAAAAAAAAGTCTTGATAAAACAGCGTTGAGTTGAAGAGATGTGAATGTGAAAATATATGTGCTGAATAAGTTAGGTTATAAATGATGGTCGATGTGTATTTTCCAGGTAGAGAGATATTGTAGAGAGAACTTTGGAAATAGGTGCGACTTTTGTAGCAGATCAGGTTTTTGATATTTTACTCTGTGAGCTTTTGGAACAAACATATTTACCTATATAGTTCATTAAGTTGTGTGTTACTGTACAGTTACTTAACCTATACCACGCTGAAGGAGGTCATAATGGGATCGAAACCGGTAAATATTGACTTAGGTAATAAATAGTTTATTATAAATTAAACACGACTTATTATAAGGTGAGTTCAAAAAGTAACGAGCCAGAGGCTGGAATGCGCAAACCGGTGACATCGGCTAATCGTGCCGTGTGTAACGAGGTCTGGTTCCGACCAGAGCGTGTAAGGTCACAGCCCGTCGCTAGAGGGCACGCGTGCACGTCACGGGACGATACAAAGCGAACAGCAGCATGCATCAATCGTCCAACGCTGCCAGTCGCATTGCAAACAGTGGCATGGAGGCGTCAAACGAAGAGCAAAGAGGTGTTGTTCGGTTTCTGACAGCGAAAGGAGTAGGGGGAACGGACATTCATCGCCGAATGTCACAAGTGTACGGTGAACACTGCATGTCCCTTGCAAGGGTCAAGGCGTGGCACAAGCGCTTCAGGGAAGGACGGGTGTCGTTAGCCGATGACACCCGGTCTGGGGCACCCCACTGCATTACCGATGACAACGTCCAGCTGGTTGATGCACTCATTATCCAGGACCGCCGAGTGACAGTGAACGCCATAGCCGCCGTGGTCGGATTGAGCGTCGGAAGTGTACACACCATCATGAAGGAACGACTGCACTTGCGGAAAGTGTGTGCCCAATGGGTGCCCCACAGTCTTCAACCACACCAGGAAGCATGTCGAATGGCCTACTGTCTTGGTCTGCGTGCATGCTGCTGCTCGCTTTGTATCGTCACGTGACTTGCACGCGCGCCCTCTAGCGACGGGCTATGACCTTCCACGCTCTGGTCGGAACCATACCTCGTTACACACGCCACTATTAAACGATGTCGTCACAGGTTTGAGCATTATAGCCCCCGGCTCGTTACTTTTTGAACGCACCTTATACTAGCAAATCCCGTGTATTCTTCTGAAGTGTAGTTAATGTAGTTGCATGAATGGTAACAAGTACTGAGTAAAGTAGAAATTATCTGATCACGCCATCAGCACAAAAATCTCGCATGTCGCCCATTATTATTACTACATAAAGCCTCATTTACACTGAAATGAGTTGCTTATGTAAAGTAGATGTAAGGTAGAGACATGCTATGTGGCCAACAAGATCTCGGTGAAGTTAGAGGCTTATCATGGCATTATATGGTCCGTTTGAAACTCATCACCAAGTAATTACGTGGGATACTCGAGAATGCTATCTCAGCACTCAATGTGATCTCCCACTTGTGGGCTGTTGCTGTCTTTTGGGCGTGCAGAGACGGTAGAGTTTATCGACGTAACATTCTAATGTTGGTATTTAAGATATCAGTAGTTTAATTAATTCAACTATAGCCCTTTAATGTTAATAATAATATCTATACCGGTAGCCTCGGGTGTTGGGTGCAAGCTTTGTTATTTGCGCCCAGAGGGCAGCTTGCATGACGAATTTTTGTCGTTCCTTGGAACTCTACGAAAGTCAAGGAGGTTAGATATCTAAGCTCCTTGACACTATAGCGCTTTCTAGTAGAGAATGGAGGAACTTTGTGTTGGAAGAAGTAGTGGAGTAGTGATGGTTCTGCCCCCCCCCCCCCCCCAAACTCTCCCTCTGACGTCACATACTAACCCGCAATACATTCAGGGGCAAAGTCAATATCTCTCGAACACATGGTCCGATTTTAACAAATGAGGTGTCGTTGGACTCGGGTTGACGTCCTCTTTCCAATGGACCACTCATTTCAACCCCTAAATAAAACCTACCCCTACTAGGGGGTGAAATTGTAATTTTTTTTAGTGAAAGTCTCTTTTCAAATGCGACATGTATAAGGTGCGCTGCTAAAATGAACTTAAACGTTGTTGCTCATATCGCGCATGCGTTTTACGAGATGCCGCTATGGATGAACATTTTTGTTTTTGTTTTATACGCATGCGCAGTTGGGATTTTTGCAAGAGGGCGAGCTCTTTGAAAAAAAATGATTGATAAGAAGAGGTTTTGGTGGTGAGGAGAGAACCAGATAGTCGCCTACTTTCCTACGAAGTTTGCCGATATCTCTCGAACGCAAGGTCGGATTTGGACGTGTGACGTGTCAAATCGCTTGTATCAAAGCCCTTTATATGTTATTAATAGGTTAAAGTTTTAAGAATGAGGAAAACAGGCTTTTTTAGGGTAAAACCATGATTTTAGACTTTTTCCGATATCTCACGAATGCATGGTCAGATTTGGTCCTATGACGTGTCAAATGGCTTGTCTCGAAACCCTCTTTATTTTTGTAATAGGTTAAAGTTTTTTAGAATGAGGGAAACAGATTTCTTTGTTGTAAAACTGTGATTTTAGACTTTCTGTTATATCTCACAAACCAATAACGCCAGAGACGTATACGAGGGGTCGTAGGACTCGGGGTGACACCCCTTCCCTCCCCCCTTTCGAATATAGTATTTATGTTTTAAAAAATGCGAAAAGGCCTAACGACACTTATGTTGAAAACATTTCAGTTTTTAAAACTTTTCTGAAATCTGTCTAAAATGTTCATGACGAGTGGTTGTAGATAGAAAGAGACGATACTACTGGACACGTGTTTCAACGAAGCTATTACTGGCCACGGTGGTGATATACCAATACAGTATTCGCTATTTCGATGAGACGGCGGGTCGAGGGTTCGTTTTCTGATTTTTCCTATGATGGAATTCCTAGTTCCTAAACCCCCTGAAGGGGGTCTTTAACGTGTAAACGATTATGAGTGACATGACAAATGATAATTCCTTGATCCGATGAAGTTGGCTTTAGATAGAACAAACAGAACTTGGTTATATGTTGCTTGAAGTGAGTATAGAAAACAAACTTGCTGGGGCAGACTGACAGGATGTGAATGTTATTTGATCTTATTGGAATGCATTGACTTGACAACAGGGCAATGAAATAAAGCACAGAGATGCTGAGGACACTTGAACGTCAAACGATATGGCAACCATGGTGGGAGGGGGAAGCTAGGATGATGTCGCCGATTATGTTCAATGTTCAATGGATGAATTTATATTTTGCGAAGCATTGTTCGGAGAGGGTCATGTGACGACTTGTTTTAAGGGTATTTATTTTTTCGATGGTTCCTATGGTGGACTCATTGATTGAAATAATCCAAAACTGCTAGGGCATGGCCTTGAGATTTTATAAACCGATAATGGGATTTTGACATACAAGATCCACTCAGAACTTGACATGATGTCATTCTTTTTATGGCTTATGAATTTCCCCAAAAAGACCCAAAACAACAAGATCATGGACTTTTGCTTTTCTTAATATATTGCAAACCCATAATGTAAGATGTTTACTGTGAGTGATGAAATCTAGCTAGGTAAAGAAAGAATTATTGTAGGATATATGTATGGTGACTGACACGTCTTTGACCATTGGAACTTGTTTTCAGATCTGACTGTAGTACATAGGGAGTATAGGTTGTAGGCATGGATTGACAAACGGTGCATACAAAATTCAATTTATCGATTCAAGAATTAAGAGTAGACTATCATTAATTAATTGGTTAAAGAGTGTAGCTAAAAATAAAAAAAATGGTGACTACATTAAACTAAACTGAACCAAGTCGAATCAAACCCAACTGAACCAAACCAAGCCTAAAGCAAACCAAACCTAATCAAGAACAAGCCAAGGGCTTAAGTGTAAAACTTATGGGGGAATGCAGTCATTGGCAATGTCCAAAGGAAGGGATAACGCTCTACCTCTAGAGGGTAAGGTAAAGCTAGCGCATGGTGCTAATGCATATTCCCAAGTACATGAACCACACACACACACACACACACAACTATCCTATGCTGTTTTTATGAGTTAACTGTTAAAACTTACTCAGTGGTTACTGAACAAGATGGTCGCTACACACAACAAGCTTTAAATACTTGAGGCTAATAATCTATACACACACACACACACACACACACGCATGTTCTAAACTAAACTGTCTTGCTGGTAGTGCTCACACAGTAGGCAAATGACAGAAATGCTTGGCTAACAGAAATACAATCATTTTCGTTTGTCTAATGTTACCAGCTAACCATTACATGCTATAGTGGTGAGCACATGTGCTTCTTGCACTGGAGATCGTAACTTGATTTCTAGCTCTAAGGCCTAGAATGAATCAAACTATGAAAGAAGGGTATGGTGACGCAGTGGTTAAACTGTTAGCCTTTCACTAAGTTAGACTAGGGTTTGATTTTAGGTTAATATACATGTCATAAACAAACAAACAAACAAACAAACAAACAAACAAACAAAAAAGCAGAGATAATGTTTAAAACTGATTACACTTGTCTCTTTTCAAATTATTACTTAGATTGCAAATACAAAGGTGGACTGGGTTTGATATACAGTTAATGCTGCCTATCGCATACTAGCCTGTAAGAAAGCCAAACAAGCAAAAGGCGTAGGTAGAGCAGTGGTAAAATCGCTATGTGTAGAGAACTACCTAACGGTTTTATGAACTGGCAATGGTATGTCGCATAAACAGTGCAGGATACAATCCAGCAACCATAATTTTTATCTCGTGGAGTAGAGAAAACATATATATAGAGAGAGAGATATAGAAAGCTTGTGTATGTATGGGTAGCATTGATTGTTTGACCAGAGAAAATACGATGAGGTAGGGTGAGGAGAGGGAGAATTAACACTTATATATGAATGAATGGTAAATAGTATTTTTGTTTTTTTCAATAGTTTTATTTTTCAAATGCAGTGGTAGATAGCCGTTATTTTGTAAAACATTCTTACTTGCAGTAGTAATAAGACTCTATGGTTCCGCTAACACATATTATTGCCATGGTCAAGCACTCACATTAAGATCATTTACAAAATCATAAAATGAAAAATAAAAAAATCTTGTTTTGGAAATATCGTTTTTCAACCTACACAAAATAAATATATAAAAAATTTGTAAACAGCAAAATGGAAAATCCATGGTCAAGCACTCACATTAAGATCATTTACAAAACCATAAAATGAAAAATAAAAAATCTTGTTTTGGAAATATCGATTTTTTTCAACATACACAAAATAAATATATAAAACATTTGTAAACAGCAAAATGGAAAATCCATGTTTCCATATAGACAAAATTTAAAAACCTTAAACGGACATTTAAGAAAATATATGCAAATGGGAAATTGACAAATGTGTAAATATGAAAATGGAAAAATCCATGTTTCCATATCATGAAATTGAAAAACATCAAACTGTCATTTAAAAAAAATGCAAATGGAAAATTGACAAATTGCAATGTGTGAAATGTGAAATTGAACAAATGGCTATCATTATTTAAAAAAAAAGAACATGGTGCTCTATGGTTGAGGTGTGAATCAAACCCTCTCTACTTATTTGGACCACCCGAGACTGAGTAGACTAGTTTTAGTTGTCATACCGCTTTTAAAAGTTTGTGTTAAATCTAGGAATTGAACCCAAGAGCTTGTAGGGGAGATCCAAGGTTATAATATGTTAAACAGATAGCCTTGAATGTAGGGTGTGGTAGCTATATAGAGATGAGACGTTTCGCTCGGGGGAGGGAGGCATGGAGATCTGCATCAAACCAGTCAAAAGACTGACGACTCAAACAACAACATGTAGAGCTCACCAAAATAATGTTGAGTAACGGTAAATGTTAGTCAACGAACAGTAATGCATTACTAAAACCCACGACACGATACCTAAGAGCTTTTCTAAAATTATTTTAAAATACCTTTAACCCTATATTAAACACCCAGTTCACAAGACTCATAACTGCAATGTTATGGTCAAACAAAACAAAATCTATATTTCAAAACAAACAAGTGGTTTAGTCAATGTATACTGGAAAAAGTTTTATAAACACTCAAGTCCACAAAAATAATTAAATTAGTAACTGTCAGGTTGACCGAGTGGTTATGGTGTTTGACTTAATTTCAAATTTTCTGTACAAGAAAGCAAGGGTTTGAATCCCTTACCTGATATAACTATTGCCTCAACATGGCTTGACCACACTGTATTATTGTGTACTCGGTACACAAACCATAGATAGAGTGTATTGTTTAAGGTCACTCTCTTTGCGAACATAGTCAGAGACTGTTGATGGTTAACAATTGCATTAATAGTGGGACATAGGGATAGCAATTAAGAAATACAGACAATACACATACACTATTTTTTATTTATTTAATGTAAGTACTTGTACAATAGTTATATACAAACTACAACTCTCTTTTGTCTATAACTATCTAGTCCTTTTCGATCCACTTGCATATCAAGGGCAGATGACTTTGTAGTTCAGCCCCTTAAAACAACAACAACAACACTACTTCTTGCATAGTCTGTGATGTTGATGACTCTTGAGGCGTGGAAGATGAATACAACATAACTTTTACAACAGGGGTTAAAAGTTGCTCAACAAACAATGCACTATTTTGAGTAGCAACATCTTTCTCTTGTACTAACGTTTTAGCATTCTGATGATTTTTTTGTCAACACCATCAGTGTTTTGTCTGGAGCACTACATTGATGATCACTCACACTTAAAACCACACCATTTCTACTTTTCATATTGCCTCGACATTTTGTTGACCTCTGTTTTGAGCATTGCCAGAATATTATTCCTTTTACATTTTGTCGTCTATAGTTATAAGAGTAGCCTTTATAGAGTACACATTGTTTACCTCGGTTAGTTGTAGTAAGTTCCAAAGTAGTAACTAACCTGTTAGTATGATTTGCACACTACAAAGGTTATCTCTGTTCTGGTAATAGAATTATTTAGCGTTGGCTTTTATATTTAATGTGTACAGTTTAAAGTGATAGAAAAGTGGTAGAAACGTGGTAGCAAAGTGGTAGAAAAGTGGTAGAAAAGTGGCAGAAAAGTGGTAGAAAAGTGGTAGAATAGTGGTAGAAAAGAGGTAGCAAAGTGGTAGAAAAGTGGTAGCAAACTAGAAAGGTGGTAGAAAAGTGGCAGAAAAGTAGTAGAAAAGTGGTAGCAAAGTGGTAGAAAAGTGGTAGCACACTAGAAAAGTGGTAGCAAAGTGGTAGAAAATATTACATGTATTGTTAAGAAATAGTTTAAGCGGTTACATGGATTCATTACACTATAATTTTAGCATTACGAAGCTCATTTTCTATATCCAAAAGTTCTTCGTCATATTTAGTATGACCAGCCTGTTTACAGGTATGCAAGTACTGAAGCCGCTGGATTAGCTTACTGGGATTGTTCCAGTAAACAAATTTAACAAATGATTTTTTTGGGTGTAAACCATTACCATCATCATCATCATCATCATCATTATCATCATAATCATCATCATCATCATGGTTATCATCATCAATATAATTATCATCAATATAATCATCATCACTATTACTATCTAATCATTTTTGTTCATCTTGCAATGCAACAACCTTTGGCATAGTTTGTGTTGTCTTTGATAGTGTTAGAGGTTTCTTAGACGTTAACGACCGTCCTAACATGTCTTTTTCAGGAGATAATAAATGCTCTTTAACAAACAAAGCACTATCTTGAGCCACACTATTTTTTTCTTGGTCTTGCCTTTTTACGTTGGTTAGAGTATTTTGTCCATTTAAATGAGTATTATTTTGAGATTTACTATGATGATCGATTGAAATAAGTATGTTGGAGCCTTTTGTCTTAATCATTCCTCGACACTTTTTAGATCGTTGTTTCGAACAGCACCAAATAACAGTTCCATTTTTATTAGTTCTTTTTACAATATATGCATATCCTTTATAGTAAGCACATGGCTTACCATAGCTAGTCGTTGATACTTCCATGTCAACTGTTAAGCATAAACTAATCTCTAGTAAAGTTAACTCGATATTAAAAATGATTGTTTGTAGTATGTGCAGTTTAAAGTAAGAGCAAAAGTGAGAGTCAAATGGTAGAAAAGTGTTAGCAAAGTGGTGGAAGAGTGGTAGCAGTTTATAGTAGTCATGATCTTTTTTTTTACCAGAATGTGATTTGAGTAAATGTAATTTCTAATCCTTAGCAGTGAGTAGTCAGTTAGTCTTGGTTCAGACAAGCGTAAACAGTTCTCCAATGAATCAGAGATCAAGATTTTCATTATGAAACCGTTGTGTAACCAATTAGGTATCGGTACTTGATAGCTTTACACATGAACAAAAATTCCAACATATTTGACATGAATTACATGATTTGAAAGTTGACAAAGAATATCCAATCAACCATTGTAGTTACAATGTCAAACACACAAAGACAAAATCAGCATGAACTTTTAAGTTACAGGAAAATTCTATGAAATAGACTATGCAGGAAATTTGGAAATACACATCAGAAGTTTGCAACATCATCCTTCTAGCCTATATAAATTATCGACATGGAAAGTGTGCACTGCCCCTAACATTAAACCAATTTATCAATAACACAAGTCAACAATCAAAACATTTTGTGTTGAGTCTATCATTTAATGCATATATTCAGTCTACATTGAACAGTAACAAAAAAAACGCCATTTATAATTAATTAAGTTTGCTTTAATTCTTTATGTAATGATATATACATATTTAAAGTTTTAGCTGACTGTTCAGGGTGAATCGACTTTGAACACATAAGAGAGGGAATATTTTAAGACTTAACCTCAGCTCACCTAACATAACCTAAATTTACCTAACCTAACCTTGTCATATAGGTAATAAACGGGTCAAGCTATGCTTTCGACTACCGAGTTTCAGCTACTTTTCAAGGTTACTCTCCCGAACATTGCCGGAGACTGCTGATAAACACCTATGTTCCCACGGCGGCGGCGCGCAACTACTTACATGACGCGCTTCCCCCTTTTCATTGATCCCTGTTGATTTGTCCCTTTGGACTGGTCCCTGTTGACTAGCCCCTTTTGGACGGGCCCTTTTTGAATGGAGTCATTTTTGACAGGTCCCTGTGGACTGGTCCAAAGGAATCAGCCTGTCCACAGGGACCCGTCAAAAATGACTCCATTCAAAAAGGGCCCGTCCAAAAGGGGCTAGTCAACAGGGATCAGTCCAAAGGGACAAATCAACAGGGATCAATGAAAAGGGGGAAGCGCGTCATGTAAGTAGTTGCGCGCCGCCGCCGTGGGAACATAGGTGTTTATCAGCAGTCTCCGGCAATGTTCGGGAGAGTAACCTTGAAAAGTAGCTGAAACTCGGTAGTCGAAAGCATAGCTTGACCCGTTTATTACCTATATGACAAGGTTAGGTTAGGTAAATTTAGGTTATGTTAGGTGAGCTGAGGTTAAGTCTTAAAATATTCCCTCTCTTATGTGTTCAAAGTCGATTCACCCTGAACAGTCAGCCAAAACTTTAAATATGTATATATCATTACATAAAGAATTAAAGCAAACTTAATTAATTATGAATGGCGTTTTTTTTTTGTTACTGTTCAATGTAGACTGAATATATGCATTAAATGATAGACTAAACACAAAATGTTTTGATTGTTGACTTGTGTTATTGATAAATTGGTTTAATGTTAGGGGCAGTGCACACTTTCCATGTCGATAATTTATATAGGCTAGAAGGATGATGTTGCAAACTTCTGATGTGTATTTCCAAATTTCCTGCATAGTCTATTTCATAGAATTTTCCTGTAACTTAAAAGTTCATGCTGATTTTGTCTTTGTGTGTTTGACATTGTAACTACAATGGTTGATTGGATATTCTTTGTCAACTTTCAAATCATGTAATTCATGTCAGATATGTTGGAATTTTTGTTCATGTGTAAAGCTATCAAGTACCGATACCTAATTGGTTACACAACTGTTTCATAATGAAAATCTTGATCTCTGATTCATTGGAGAACTGTTTACGCTTGTCTGAACCAAGACTAACTGACTACTCACTGCTAAGGATTAGAAATTACATTTACTCAAATCACATTCTGGTAAAAAAAAAAAGATCATGACTACTATAAACTGCTACCACTCTTCCACCACTTTGCTAACACTTTTCTACCATTTGACTCTCACTTTTGCTCTTACTTTAAACTGCACATACTACAAACAATCATTTTTAATATCGAGTTAACTTTACTAGAGATTAGTTTATGCTTAACAGTTGACATGGAAGTATCAACGACTAGCTATGGTAAGCCATGTGCTTACTATAAAGGATATGCATATATTGTAAAAAGAACTAATAAAAATGGAACTATTATATAAATATTATTATATAATAATCCGGGCCGTGAAAGCCTTAATATGCAAAAATGGAACTGTTATTTGGTGCTGTTCGAAACAACGATCTAAAAAGTGTCGAGGAATGATTAAGACAAAAGGCTCCAACATACTTATTTCAATCGATCATCATTGTAAATCTCAAAATAATACTCATTTAAATGGACAAAATACTCTAACCAACGTAAAAAGGCAAGACCAAGAAAAAAATAGTGTGGCTCAAGATAGTGCTTTGTTTGTTAAAGAGCATTTATTATCTCCTGAAAAAGACATGTTAGGACGGTCGTTAACGTCTAAGAAACCTCTAACACTATCAAAGACAACACAAACTATGCCAAAGGTTGTTGCATTGCAAGATGAACAAAAAGGATTAGATAGTAATAGTGATGATGATTATATTGATGATAATTATATTGATGATGATGATGATGATGATGAATAAGATGATGATGATGATGATGATGATAATGGTTTACACCCAAAAAAATCATTTGTTAAATTTGTTTACTGGAACAATCCCAGTAAGCTAATCCAGCGGCTTCAGTACTTGCATACCTGTAAACAGGCTGGTCATACTAAATATGAGGAAGAACTTTTGGATATAGAAAATGAGCTTCGTAATGCTAAAATTATAGTGTAATGAATCCATGTAACCGCTTAAACTATTTCTTAACAATACATGTAATATTTTCTACCACTTTGCTACCACTTTTCTAGTGTGCTACCACTTTTCTACCACTTTGCTACCACTTTTCTACTACTTTTCTGCCACTTTTCTACCACCTTTCTAGTTTGCTACCACTTTTCTACCACTTTGCTACCACTTTGCTACCTCTTTTCTACCACTTTTCTACCACTTTTCTACCACTTTTCTGCCACTTTTCTACCACTTTTCTACCACTTTGCTACCACGTTTCTACCACTTTTCTATCACTTTAAACTGTACACATTAAATATAAAAGCCAACGCTAAATAATTCTATTACCAGAACAGAGATAACCTTTGTAGTGTGCAAATCATACTAACAGGTTAGTTACTACTTTGGAACTTACTACAACTAACCGAGGTAAACAATGTGTACTCTATAAAGGCTACTCTTATAACTATAGACGACAAAATGTAAAAGGAATAATATTCTGGCAATGCTCAAAACAGAGGTCAACAAAATGTCGAGGCAATATGAAAAGTAGAAATGGTGTGGTTTTAAGTGTGAGTGATCATCAATGTAGTGCTCCAGACAAAACACTGATGGTGTTGACAAAAAAATCATCAGAATGCTAAAACGTTAGTACAAGAGAAAGATGTTGCTACTCAAAATAGTGCATTGTTTGTTGAGCAACGTTTAACCCCTGTTGTAAAAGTTATGTTGTATCCATCTTCCACGCCTCAAGAGTCATCAACATCACAGACTATGCAAGAAGTAGTGTTGTTGTTGTTGTTGTTTTAAGGGGCTGAACTACAAAGTCATCTGCCCTTGATATGCAAGTGGATCGAAAAGGACTAGATAGTTATAGACAAAAGAGAGTTGTAGTTTGTATATAACTATTGTACAAGTACTTACATTAAATAAATAAAAATAGTGTATGTGTATTGTCTGTTTTTCTTAATTGCTATCCCTATGTCCCACTATTAATGCAATTGTTAACCATCAACAGTCTCTGACTATGTTCGCAAAGAGAGTGACCTTAAACAATACACTCTATCTATGGTTTGTGTACCGAGTACACAATAATACAGTGTGGTCAAGCCATGTTGAGGCAATAGTTATATCAGGTAAGGGATTCGAACCCTTGCTTTCTTGTACAGAAAATTTGAACTTAAGTCAAACACCATAACCACTCGGTCAACCTGACAGTTACTAATTTAATTATTTTTGTGGACTTGAGTGTTTATAAAACTTTTTCCAGTATACATTGACTAAACCACTTGTTTGTTTTGAAATATAGTTTTTTTTTTTTTTTTGACCATAACATTGCAGTTATGAGTCTTGTGAACTGGGTGTTTAATATAGGGTTAAAGGTATTTTAAAATAATTTTAGAAAAGCTCTTAGGTATCGTGTCATGGGTTTTAGTAATGCATTACTGTTCGTTGACTAACATTTACCGTTACTCAACATTATTTTGGTGAGCTCTACATGTTGTTGTTTGAGTCGTCAGTCTTTTGACTGGTTTGATGCAGATCTCCATGCCTCCCTCCCCCGCGCGAAACGTCTCATCTCTATATAGCTACCACACCCTACATTCAAGGCTATCTGTTTAACATATTATAACCTTGGATCTCCCCTACAAGCTCTTGGGTTCAATTCCTAGATTTAACACAAACTTTTAAAAGCGGTATGACAACTAAAACTAGTCTACTCAGTCTCGGGTGGTCCGAATAAGTAGAGAGGGTTTGATTCACACCTCAACCATAGAGCACCATGTTCTTTTTTTTTAAATAATGATAGCCATTTGTTCAATTTCACATTTCACACATTGCAATTTGTCAATTTTCCATTTGCATTTTTTTAAAATGACAGTTTGATGTTTTTCAATTTCATGATATGGAAACATGGATTTTTCCATTTTCATATTTACACATTTGTCAATTTCCCATTTGCATATATTTTCTTAAATGTCCGTTTAAGGTTTTTAAATTTTGTCTATATGGAAACATGGATTTTCCATTTTGCTGTTTATAAATGTTTTATATATTTATTTTGTGTATGTTGAAAATAATCGATATTTCCAAAACAAGATTTTTTATTTTTCATTTTATGATTTTGTAAATGATCTTAATGTGAGTGCTTGACCATGGCAATAATACAGTCTATCTATGTGTTAGCGGAACCATAGAGTCTTATTACTACTGCAAGTAAGAATGTTTTACAAAATAACGGCTATCTACCACTGCATTTGAAAAACAAAACTATTGAAAAAAACAAAAATACTATTTACCATTCATTCATATATAAGTGTTAATTCTCCCTCTCCCCACCCTACCTCATCGTATTTTCTCTGGTCAAACAATCAATGCTACCCATACATACACAAGCTTTCTATATCTCTATCTATATATATATGTTTTCTCTACTCCACGAGATAAAAATTATGGTTGCTGGATTGTATCCTGCACTGTTTATGCGACATACCATTGCCAGTTCATAAAACCGTTAGGTAGTTCTCTACACATAGCGATTTTACCACTGCTCTACCTACGCCTTTTGCTTGTTTGGCTTTCTTACAGGCTAGTATGCGATAGGCAGCATTAACTGTATATCAAACCCAGTCCACCTTTGTATTTGCAATCTAAGTAATAATTTGAAAAGAGACAAGTGTAATCAGTTTTAAACATTATCTCTGCTTTTTTGTTTGTTTGTTTGTTTGTTTGTTTGTTTATGACATGTATATTAACCTAAAATCAAACCCTAGTCTAACTTAGTGAAAGGCTAACAGTTTAACCACTGCGTCACCATACCCTTCTTTCATAGTTTGATTCATTCTAGGCCTTAGAGCTAGAAATCAAGTTACGATCTCCAGTGCAAGAAGCACATGTGCTCACCACTATAGCATGTAATGGTTAGCTGGTAACATTAGACAAACGAAAATGATTGTATTTCTGTTAGCCAAGCATTTCTGTCATTTGCCTACTGTGTGAGCACTACCAGCAAGACAGTTTAGTTTAGAACATGCGTGTGTGTGTGTGTGTGTGTGTGTGTGTGTATAGATTATTAGCCTCAAGTATTTAAAGCTTGTTGTGTGTAGCGACCATCTTGTTCAGTAACCACTGAGTAAGTTTTAACAGTTAACTCATAAAAACAGCATAGGATAGTTGTGTGTGTGTGTGTGTGTGGTTCATGTACTTGGGAATATGCATTAGCACCATGCGCTAGCTTTACCTTACCCTCTAGAGGTAGAGCGTTATCCCTTCCTTTGGACATTGCCAATGACTGCATTCCCCCACAAGTTTTACACTTAAGCCCTTGGCTTGTTCTTGATTAGGTTTGGTTTGCTTTAGGCTTGGTTTGGTTCAGTTGGGTTTGATTCGACTTGGTTCAGTTTAGTTTAATGTAGTCACCATTTTTTTTATTTTTAGCTACACTCTTTAACCAATTAATTAATGATAGTCTACTCTTAATTCTTGAATCGATAAATTGAATTTTGTGTGCACCGTTTGTCAATCCATGCCTACAACCTATACTCCCTATGTACTACAGTCAGATCTGAAAACAAGTTCCAATGGTCAAAGACGTGTCAGTCACCATACATATATCCTACAATAATTCTTTCTTTACCTAGCTAGATTTCATCACTCACAGTAAACATCTTACATTATGGGTTTGCAATATATTAAGAAAAGCAAAAGTCCATGATCTTGTTGTTTTGGGTCTTTTTGGGGAAATTCATAAGCCATAAAAAGAATGACATCATGTCAAGTTCTGAGTGGATCTTGTATGTCAAAATCCCATTATCGGTTTATAAAATCTCAAGGCCATGCCCTAGCAGTTTTGGATTATTTCAATCAATGAGTCCACCATAGGAACCATCGTAAAAATAAATACCCTTAAAACAAGTCGTCACATGACCCTCTCCGAACAATGCTTCGCAAAATATAAATTCATCCATTGAACATTGAACATAATCGGCGACATCATCGTAGCTTCCCCCTCCCACCATGGTTGCCATATCGTTTGACGTTCAAGTGTCCTCAGCATCTCTGTGCTTTATTTCATTGCCCTGTTGTCAAGTCAATGCATTCCAATAAGATCAAATAACATTCACATCCTGTTAGTCTGCCCCAGCAAGTTTGTTTTCTATACTCACTTCAAGCAACATATAACCAAGTTCTGTTTGTTCTATCTAAAGCCAACTTCATCGGATCAAGGAATTATCATTTGTCATGTCACTCATAATCGTTTACACGTTAAAGACCCCCTTCAGGGGGTTTAGGAATTAGGAATTCCATGATAGGAAAAATCAGAAAACTAACCCTCGACCCGCCGTCTCATCGAAATAGCGAATACTGTATTGGTATATCACCACCGTGGCCAGTAATAGCTTCGTTGAAACACGTGTCCAGTAGTATCGTCTCTTTCTATCTACAACCACTCGTCATGAACATTTTAGACAGATTTCAGAAAAGTTTTAAAAACTGAAATGTTTTCAACATAAGTGTCGTTAGGCCTTTTCGCATTTTTTAAAACATAAATACTATATTCGAAAGGGGGCGAGGGAAGGGGCGTCACCCCGAGTCCTACGACCCCTCGTATACGTCTCTGGCGTTATTGGTTTGTGAGATATAACAGAAAGTCTAAAATCACAGTTTTACAACAAAAAATTCTGTTTCCCTCATTCTAAAAAACTTTAACCTATTACAAAAATAAAGAGGGTTTCGAGGCAAGCCATTTGACACGTCATAGGACCAAATCCGACCATGCATTCGTGAGATATCGGGAAAAGTCTAAAATCATGGTTTTACCCTCAAAAAGCCTGTTTCCCTCATTCTCAAAACTTTAACCTATTAATAACATTATAGGGTTTCGAGACAAGCGATTTGACACGTCACACGTCCAAATCCGACCTTGCGTTCGAGAGATATCGGCAAACTTCGTAGGAAAGTAGGCGACTATCTGGCTCTCTCCTCACCACCAAAACCTCTTCTTATCAATCATTTTTTTTTTCAAAGAGCTCGCCCTCTTACAAAAATCCCAACTGCGCATGCGTAAAAGCAAAAACAAAAATGTCATCCATAGCGGCATCTCGTAAAACGCATGCGCGATATGAGCAACAACGTTTAAGTTCATTTTAGCAGCGCACCTTATACATGTCGCATTTGAAAAGAGACTTTCACTAAAAAAAAATACAATTTCACCCCCTAGTAGGGGTAGGTTTTATTTAGGGGTTGAAATGAGTGGTCCATTGGAAAGAGGACGTCAACCCGAGTCCAACGACACCTCATTTGTTAAAATCGGACCAAGTGTTCGAGAGATATTGACTTTGCCCCTGAATGTATTGCGGGTTAGTATGTGACGTCAGAGGGAGAGTTTGGGGGGGGGGGGGGGCAGAACCATCACTACTCCACTACTGGCAGAAAATCCCGAGATTAATTTTGCCATTATGAACACAGCCTACTGAATTCAAATAGGTTCTTTAACATGTCAACAACGTATGCCATGCGAGATTTTTGTCGGTTTTCAAAAATCACTTACCACTTCCAGGAGCGAACCTGCAAGCTTGGGGTTGGTAGTCCGACACGATAGCCAATCACCCACCGTGGCAAGCGTTTTATTATTATTATTATTATTATTATTATTATTATTAAGCCTCCGTGGCTTAGGCGGCAGCACGCCGGCCTCTCACCACTGGGTCCGTGGTTCAAATCCCGGTCACTCCATGTGAGAATTGTGTTGGACAAAGCGGGGGCAGACAGGTTTTTCTCCGGGTACTCCGGTTTTCCCTGTCACAATTTCATTCCAGCAACACTCTCCACTATCATTTCATTTCATTTCATCTGTCATTCATTTAATCATCGCCCCAGGCGAGTGCGACAGGCTTCGGCGGCCGGCACAGTTCATGTCCTCGCCGCTAGATGGGGGCTTCATTCACTTCCCTGACCCGGTCGGTTGACTGGAAGCAGGCTGTGGATTTTCATAATAATAATAATAATAATAATAATGAAAATCCACAGCCTGCTTCCAGTCTCCGACCGGGTCAGGAATGGAATGAATGAAGTCCCCATCTAGCGGCGAGGATATGGACTGTGCCGGCTGCCGAGGCCTGACGCACTCCTCTGGGACAATGATTAAATGAATGACAGATGAAATGAAATGATAGTGGAGAGTGTTGCTGGAATGAAATTTGACAGGGAAAACCGGAGTACCCGGAGAAAAACCTGTCTGCCTCCGTTTTGTCCAGCACAGATCTCACATGGAGTGACCGGGATTTGAACCACGGACCCAGCGGTGAGAGGCCGGCGTGCTGCCGCCTAAGCCACGGAGGCTTGTCCAATAATAATAATAATAATTATTATTATTATTATTATTATTATTATTCAAAATTTCTCACTCCTTCCTGGTAGTGATCCAAAACCCTCCAGTCCTTCAGAACTCCAGTATATCTGTCTCAAACCTTGCTTTTCTATTCGCTATACCCAAATATAGAGAGAGTTGTGATGCAGATATGAATGAGCAGGTCAGGTTTGCCCCTTAAGCAACGGCTGAGCCAAACAATGGCATCACTTCCGGCCCAGCGCAGTGTAACGGCCTGTCGTGAGATGGGTGAGGGGGCGTGGCCCGTATTAACATAACATGTCTTCAACCTTGAGGATATCTGATACGCCTTATATTCTTCCTTAGCACTGTTCATTATCAGTGCAGAGACACTGTGCACTTTAGAATACTAGGCTATGTGGAATTACAAGCAGAGCTCTGGCTATACGTATGAGCTCATTCCATAGTAGTACTTTACGTGGCAATGCTTGAGAATTAATGAAACATTTAATGCAGCCAAATGGCAATAGGTTTACAAAAATACTATTTATACAGGGTCATCGAAAAATAATGCCAACATTTAAAAAAATGATAGCACCGAAACCCTTTACGTTAAACGTGTAATTCTTTCACTGAACGCCAGCTGGTTAAAGTAAGTTTTGTTTTGGAGGGGACGTGACCTTGCTATGCGCACACTAGCTGCGCAGTAGCCAAGGTTGGCCGGGGGCGCGCGCGCCAATGAAGTCCTGACTTCACCCCTTTGGATCTTTTTTTTTCTGGGAGTACATTAAAAACATTGTGTATGCAGAAAAATTCGGGATTTGGAGCACCTGTGGGAACGAATTTCTGCCGCAATCTTGACAGTTACTCCTGAAATTATTGCACGTACCAATCCAGCCATTGGTGGTCGGCCTGGCCTAGATTTTTAGCCTACTTTTCACATTTTGCAAAAATGAGGAAAAAGTAAACTTATGAGATCGGGCAAATGTGTGTCTGTTTGTCTGTCCTTCTGTCTGTCTGTCCTTCTGTCTGTCTGTCTGTCTGTCTGTCTGGCTGTGTGTGTGTGTCCCCTATCAACTCCTAAACGGCTGCAGCAATCGAAACAAAATTTGGTAGGAGTAAAGATCTATACCTGAATATCTCACGGCCATATTTGAAAATGATGTCAGTGCTACCAACTGCTGAAAAATCGCAATTGAAATTTGAGCTCCATGTTGGATATCTTGGAAGGTATGAATGGGAGCTATTTCAAAATTGGCATACGTATAGATAATTATATTGCAGTTTAATTTCCAGGAGGCCATACATGGCAGTGTTGCCAAAATGATTATAAGCCTGCTGATAGGTCCAAATTTTAAATGCATATAACTTCTACACTATCAATTGGATTTCAACCAAATTTCGTATGTACTATGCGTACATAAACAGGTATGACTGAGCGTATTCTTAAGAGCCTCCAGGGCTGCCAACTGTAATAAATGCACTCAATTTTTTTAACCCAAAAACCCATATATCAGAAAGTATGCAAGCCGACAGCTTTAAACTATGCACACGTATAGTACCTGATATTCTATATTAATTTGGAGTAACTTATATACTACGTCAGTGCTACCAACATGATTCTAAGCCTGCTGAGAGGTCTAACTTTAAATGCATGTAACTTCTATACTAACTAATGGATTTCATTCAAAATTGGCACAACAATAGATCATATTATTTCAGATTATTTCTGACCAATACATGCATGGCATTGTTGCCAACATGATTTTACGCGCGCTGTTAGATCCAATATTTAACTACATGTACCGTCCATGCTATCCATTGGACTTCAATCAAATTTTGTATTCTGTACCCTAATAAATGGATCTAAGAATATATTCAGTCACCAGGGCTGCCAACTGTAGTGCTTTATTAGGCTAAATTATGCCAGTTATACAGTATTTTGAACTAATTAGAAATTTCGATATTACCAACTTAATTTCGTCATTATTCTAGATAGATCCATATAGATTAATCATTGGCATGAATCTTAAATTTTAAGAAAAGTAGGCTCATTAGTTCGGCATGGAACTTCTTGTTTCTCTACAGTCCCTGTTTCCTTAAACTGATTAAACCATCGAATGACAGCTTTGTAATCAGGTGCAGTTTGTCGGGCGGTGCAGTCATTGGCGTGCGCGCCCCCGGCCGACCTTGGCTACTGCGCATCTAGTGTGCGCATAGCAAGGTCATGTCCCCTCCAAAACAAAACTTACTTTAACCAGCTGGCGTTCAGCGAAAGAATTACACGTTTAACATAAAGGGTTTCGGTGATATCATTTTTTTAAATATTGGCATTATTTTTGGATGACCCTGTACAAACTTGATTTATTTTGATTCGCATAATCACTGATTGTCCTTGTTCTTTTTGTACAGATTTCCAGGTGGTCATAGTGATCGCATGAATGTCCACACAGTTGACACTTGCATGTAATTGAAGGCTCATGATACGTCTGGTTGAGACAAACGAAGTGATGGAAGCCGTGTACTAACATTCTTGTATAGACGTGACGCATTTCAAAGTTTGCTTTTATCCAGGATCGATCAATCAAGGCGCCAACTTTAAAAAAAAAAAGCTCCGGATATACGTCTTCTCGGTTTTGGATGAGTGTTGCCAATAAGTTATCTGATGCATTTGTGTTGTGTAGATGTATTTGTGTCCTAAGATCTTCTATGAGGAAGGATTCTCTTGCCAGGAGATAAACTAATCTGGATCTTGTTGTCTTTGAAACTCCAATTGCTTTCTTAATGTATACTGCTTTTACTCTTTCTTATATGGAGAGGTTTTTCATTGAGAGATACGGCCAGATAATGTCTAAGCCATACGTTACTATTGGCAGTATTTTTGCTGTAAATAAGAGACATTGCGGTCACTAATATGAGGGATTTTTGAGAATTAAGCATTTTAAAAAAGCTGGCACGCCAACCGAAGAAAAAGAATTTACGAAATATTTTAAATAAATAAAATACCATGTGTATTTAATAATAATTTAATTACACGTTATGTCAATAAATTGAATTAATATACATTAATTGATTATACTAGTCTCGGCCACATTATGGACCTCCTCAGTAATTGATTTTTTAAAGGAACTATTATAATAGCGGACAAAGTTTGAATATATATTATATTTGGATTTTATTTCCTTGAAAAAAATTTTTTTTTAAAATATAAACTCTTTATTTTTACCTAAAGTCAATATTTATTTCATTGAAACCGTACCGGGTTCGGTCACATTGTGATCTCCTTCTGCTGGTATATGATGAGTAACTGAGTAGGTCACATAGTGAATTTTCAAACAACAAAAAAACAGTTCTGTTACAATACATTTTGTAAATTAAGCATTACAAAATTGTCTCTAAAAATAGCGTACAAATGAGGAGATGTGTGTGTGAAAATATGTAGCCTACTGTTTCTTAATATCTTCGCCAGACATATTCCAAAGTTTTTCTCTACTATACCTATCAAGTACACATCTCTTGCAATTCTGGGTTAATATTCCAAAATAGCCTCAAGGAATGCTGTTTCCATTACCTAGCATACAGGTTAAATTCTAGGTACAGTAATATCTTGTGATTTATAAAAAATCTTATTCCTCTGGAAATGTATATGAGGGGTTCCACTGTACATTGCTCCTATCAGGACTTGCTCCTCACCAGTGTATCATACAAACCAATTGCTTTTCTTCCTTAAAGGGGTCTAGTACAGCTTACCATGTTAAAATTTTAGCAACTTTGAATACTTTTTTTTCTTTAAAGCACAATAGGCCTACTTACAATAATGAAATGTTGTGCATATGATACACTGGTATTGTTTTATATGGGAACAGTATTACCAGTGACTTGAAAAAAACCAATAAACGTATTTTTTTTTTCAAAATTCAAATTGGTTATGCACTTTCAGCAACATATCTGAACAAACCGTATTTTAAAAAAAAAAAACGTATTGAATAGAAAAATAATAATTTGTACAGTACAGGATAATATTTTTACCACAATTTATTTTATTTTATTTTAAGAAGAAACTATCCAAGTGAGAGACATACATTTGCATCATTTTGTAGATATAATATGTAGAAACACACCCAAAATATGTTATCAATGTATGACTATTAATTTTTGAGTTATCACTGAAATGAATGTTAAAATATAATTCTGGATAACGAGCGATAAACATAAGTGAATAAATTTTACATTCCACACTGACAGGACTTAAAGGAGGTGCTAGTCTTTGCCTTTTAAATCATAACTCAAAAACTGTTGCTCATAATGACATATTTGTTTCACCAAAATGTTCCTAAATAAAAAATTAAATAAATAAATAAATTGAAATATCATATTGGAAGCCATTTTTTCAGAAATGTTATAACCTAACTGATTTGATTGCCGCTGAGCCTGGCTGCGCCAGTGTTTGTTGTTTATTTTAGCAGCTGCCCCGCGGGGCGAAGCGGAGGACACAGCAATGGCAGAGTCATTCTGCACATAAGTCTAGCAACATTGCGCATCACAGGAGCTCATGTCACCACGGACAGTTAAACGAAAACTGAGGTTACTGGAGCTGAGTCATATCCTACTCGCGCAACTGTACCTGTCAACGAAGCAGGATGACGAGTGACACAAGTAAACAAAGAATAGTTACCCTCTCGACCGCCGGCAATCAATTCGTGAAAGGGTGATAACTAGGGCTCGGATCGATATGCTCGATAAAATCTCCAGATATGCTCGAAAACCATGCGTTTTATGCTCGATAGATATGCTCGAAAAACCCATTATATGCGGTTAAATATGCAGAATTTGCTCGAAAAACACCGTTAAAAAATATAAAGGGAAGTGAAACGAAAAAACCAATAACATACCTTTATATACGAGCTTTATTTTCTAATTGTATGTATGATACACTGCAATATACTCGCATTCAAGTTTTTCAAGTATATATAAGAGAAGTTTTCTTATAAAAGTTCCAGTTTAAAAGTTCATTTACAAAATGTTCAGAATTAGGTGAGTCAATGAAGTAGATGTGCATTGGTCTGTACAACAAGAATGTTTTCTATGTTTTCAGTTTTGAATTATTTCCTTCAATCAGTCAATAAAAGTTTCAATGATGAGAACGACCTCACTAAAGGTTAAAAACCTGCGGTTCTATTATTCGCACCAGATAGGCTTTTCAATAATTATTTCTGTTTTCGAACCTTAAGGATGGTTAGAGCCCGAATTCGGGAGGGAATTCGAAGGAAATAAACTATTTGGACGAAAACCACAAGAATATGCATTTATATGCTTCTATTCTGAAAACCGCGGTCTTATGCATTTATATGCTCGATAAATTTCAATTCTGTTGGTCCCAGAGAGGTGAAAATACCACCGAATGGCTTCTTTGAATGTGTAGTATTCAGGAAAAAATATGCAAATATGCTCGAATCCGAGCCCTAGTAATAACAGTACATATTTTCACATAGGCCTACACATCTCCTCATTTCTACGCTGTTTTCCAAGACAATTTTTTATGCTTAATTTACAAAATTTATTGTAACAGATCTGGAAAATTTACTATGTGAACTTTTGGTATGGTATTTTTATTTATTTATTGGTGCCTTTATTGTGGCGAAGTTAGGGCTCTAGGCCCTCTCTTACACTTAACCACATACAGTGCAACTTACATGAATACTCACATATGTTATTCTTAACCTACCAAACTTAAATACTAGGAAAACCTTAAATACTAGAATAAAATAAAATTAAATTAAATTAAATTAAATTAAATTGGCGACTGCGTGATATTAGCTAAGCTATACAATTTACATGACATACATGTTTAACAAAATTATACTATGATCATTCACTCACACATTCATACACAAATTGTTCTAGTTGGCCTACGAATTCAAGAGGAAATCTTTACATGCACGTTTGAAAGTTGTAAGGGATGTACAATTTCTGACGTCACGAGGACAATTATTCCAAATTCTAGTTCCCGACACGAGGAAAGAGTTGCTGAAGGCAGAAGAATGATGTAGAGGAATTGCAATTATAGATCCAGATCGCGTGTGACGATCATGAAAGGAAGAAAGAAAACTAAAATTACAAGAGAGATAGTGAGGAGTACTTTCATTGAGAAGTCGATAGATGAGGGTACATATGTGCAGGTTCCTTTGTTGTTCTACTTTTAGCCAGGAAAGTAGATCATAAAAAGGAGACACATGTGAGGAAAATTTCAAGGAGAAAATAAACCTAATGCAGGAATTTAAAGCTCTCTGAAGTTTCTTGTTTTGTTCACCGGTAGCATCTACTAATACAACATCACAGTAGTTAAATATAGGGAGTATCAAGGTTTGGACGAGTTTTATTTTCAAGTTACGGGGTAGAACGGACTGGTGAATCTTAAGTGGATGAAGTGACGAGTAAACTTTCCTGCATGTATTAGTAACGTGCCCATCCCAATTCAAAGTTTCATTTAGTGTGACTCCAAGACTTTTTACCGATTTAGAGAACGGGATAGCAACACCATTTAGTTGAATTAAAGAAAGCGGTCTACTGTGTAAATGGAAAAGCAATTTAGTCTGCCCTATTACGATAGCTTGTGTTTTAATTGGGTTGATGGCAAGAGAATTTTCAGTTGCATAGCGGCTGATCCTCTTTAGATTTAGATTCATATTTTCAATTGCCGCATCTATGGCATTTACTTTTGTGTGGCAATATATCTGAAGGTCATCAGCATATAGATGGTAATTGCAGTTTTCCAGTTTCGAAGAGATGTCGTTCAGATATAAAATGAATATAAGGGGGCCGAGAATTGAACCCTGAGGTACTCCATTTATTTTGAACTTCCAATCAGTTCTGTTTTCATTAAGGAGTACACGTTGTCTTCGGTTATGAAGATAGGAGGCGAATAATTTGAGAGCAACGGGGCTAAGATGGAAGGATTGCAATTTAGCCATAAGTATGTCCGTGTTAATGGTGTCGAATGCACTGCTGAAGTCTAGGAGAATGAGTATTGTCACTTTACGCTCATCCATTGCTCGTCTTACGTCATCGGTGATCTTAATGAGTGCAGTAGATGTGCTGTGTCCTTTCTTAAATCCAGATTGTAACGGATCAAGTAGTGAGTATTGCGTCAAGTACTGAAGTAGTTGTTCATGCATAAGTTTTTCTAGTATTTTGGAAATTGAGGAAAGTATGCTTACAGGTCGATAGTCGGATGGAGAATTTGCAAGAGAATTTTTCGGAACTGGAATAACTAAAGCATCTTTCCATATTGTTGGGAAGAAACCTTCTAAAAGACATGTGTTACAAATGTGCGTAATAATTGGCAGTAATACTTCTATCAGGTTAACGATAAAGGAAATTGGGATGTCATCTATTCCGACTGCTTGTGATTTGATAGATATTTTTTTTTTTCTTACGACAGTATCATCTATTTCACGAAACTTGAATAACGGTCGGTGAGGTAGTGGGACACATTGCAGTGTATTTATTGTTGTTTGTATTATTTGGGGATCAGTACTAATTATTTCTCGAGCAAAGTGAGCATTTAATTTATTAGGATTAATATCCTGCTCATTGGTGTTTTTAGTGCGCCTCCCAATACCTACCGACCTGAGTTGCTGCCAGGTGCTCCTAGCATTCAAGTTGCCGGCTAGCTGTTGGAAGTAGGCATACTTTTTATTTCGAATCATTTGTTTAACTCGATTTCTAAGCACACGATATTTTTCAAAATCGTCACTTGATAAGGTCTGCTTATAACGTCTGTGAAATGCGTCCCGTTCGGCCATTGCGGATTTAATGTCACTTGATAGCCAGGGGGCAGCTTTACGAGTGACTTTTGCTGTTCGTTTAGGTGCATGTTTGTCATATAGTTCCAGCAGTATTTTGTTAAATCTGCTCACCTTTTCATCAACGTCAGTCAAGTGTAGTATATCGTTCCATGGACAGAGAATTGCGTCTTGTGTTAGTTCTTGAAGGTTCAATCTTTTCATGTCTCTATATGTTATGTATTTAGGTGCAAATTTTGGAGTTTTTAGAGAATAAGCTAAATAAATCAGGTCGTGTAAAGATATGCCAGGTACTGAAATCTGTCCGTGTTTTAGTATTTTCTGTGGGTTATTTGTGATAATTAAATCAATTAGAGTGCGTGAAGATCCTTGGGGGGTGTGTACGTGGTGAGTAGGACCGAGTGGTAATATTGTCATGTTACAAGAGGTAAACATATTCCGTAAACGATTTGCGTCAGTGGAGTCTATTAATATGTTTGTGTTAAAGTCACCAAATATAAGTACGTGTTCGTAGGTAGGTAACAGTCTTAGTAGAGTTTCTTCAAAATCCATGAAGTTCCCTTCTTTAGGTGGTTGGTTTATATACTACACCAATAAGCACTTTAGTCACGTCAACAGTGAGCTCAACAAACATATATTCGGTCAAGGGGTCAGTAGATAGGTTCGATGTTTTTATAATCTTTGCCGCCAAATTGTTTTTATAGAATAAAGCTACTCCTCCTCCTCGACGCTTCAGTCGGTTGTGAAAGAGCGAATTGTATCCTACTAGACTTATCATGTTTAAAGGGACAGAGTCTCTCATCCAGCTTTCGCTAATTGCTACAACGTTTACCATGCTTCCTTCAAAAATAGCTTGGAGCTCAGCGTGATGTGCTATTATGGACTGGGCATTAACATGTGCACACAGCAGTGAACGGGGAAATGCGGAAAATTCCCTTTCCAGATGATTGCGGGTGGGGGGAGACGAAGACAGGGGTTGGGGAGGGCTGGGAGGCTCATTGTCAAGGTGAAGGTCATAATCTCTGTCGGGACTGAATGTAACGGTACCAACTACACTGGCCATAAAACAGAAGGGAGCATGCAACTTACCATTGTTTCCTCATGTATGCACAAGCCACTAGAAGCAGTTAAACAACCACTCTCACTGAATTTAAAATTAAACCACCTATCACTTATGCAATCACTCACACTAAAATTAAAATAACATATTAAACACACACTCACAATTACACACATTAACCTGTTCACTTAACTTCCGATACCTGCCCTTTCATTAAGCAGGCAAGTTCTGCTGGAGTGTTAACGTAATGTTTTTTACCGTCAGAATCCACTATCACTATTCGCCCATCCAGAGTGAAGGTGTTCCTTGCTCCAAAGTGATCCCTGGCCTTGTTGAGCATGTCCTTGCGCGATGCTGTGAGGGACTCAGTTATGAGGATAGGAGTTCCTTTTAAAAGTCTCTTGGCGCGCCAGACACGTTCCCTCTCGTGGTAGCGGGTGAACTTGACAATAATTGGTCTTCTACCGGTAACCACCACATCCGCAGACGATCTCTTTGGTTTCCCCAATCGATGACACCGATCGATGCTCATCATAGTCAGTTCTATATTAAGCTTGTCCTTAAGTACCTCCGTTACTCTAGCGTACACGTCTTCGTTTGGAGTTTCACTTACCCCATGTAGCAGTAGGCAGTTCCGGCGGCTGTACTGTTCTGCCTCATCAATTCGAAGTTCTTGCTTCACAATCTGGTCATTCAAATCCTTTTTTAAGTCACTTAGCTCCGTTATGACTTCAAGGCGAAAAGTCTCGAACTCCGAAGCTAGGGTTTCCACTTTCACGGAGTTGAGGTTGGTAGAAGTGCTCGTTCCAGCTGTGGTGGCTCCCTCTAGGCGAGTTTGAAATACTTTGAGCTTTTCTTCAAACGCTGAAATTCTTTGATTGACGGCTTTTAGGGTCATGACTGTTGACTAAATATTCACTAAGTTGTATATAGTTAATAATACACACCCTAGCAGACTCTATTTGTGAGTTATGTTGCGGTTTCGGCAGGTATTCTACGGAGCACTTTTACGCACGATGCATCTCGGTCGCCATGACAGTTGTGTTCTACTTATTGTTAGTTACTCATCATATACCAGCTGAAGATGGTCTCAATGTGACCGAAACTGGTACGGTTTCAATGAAATAAATATTGACTTTCGGTGAAAATAAATAGTTTATAATTAACACGTCAATAAGGTAACGGGCTATCATGGTCATTTTTATGTCATTCTTTGAAAAATATTGTGAGGCCGGTATGCGCGCAGTATTAGGCTAAAGTTGCCGGGACGTCTTCAATAGACCGGGCAGTGCTTAGTTCGAATGGCTTTTTAGTCCACGCGTGGCGAAGACAGTTCCACGGTCTTTAATAGTTGTAGATCTTCCTGTATTCAATAACATACATTCTTATCTAGACTTGGCAACGTCACACAAATAAACATTACACTGACCTCAGAAAGCACATAGGAACAAAGGGAGGAGAAAGGAGAAACCAGTTTCGTCCAGTTAACACCCGGGTTCAGTCGACCGAAACTGGTGCTAGAGTGAACACGAAACTGCTCGAAGTTCCAGCCAGGAAGACAGTATCAGCCTGTATTATTACAGTATAACCATAGTTGATTTTTTATAACCATATAATCACCCCAAACAGACAAACTCCGGATTTTTATCACCATTTTAGCATTTCACCTAACATTAGATATACTACATTTAGCATACACCGACTGTTGCATTACCAATACTGCAACTAAATAATTGTACATATTGTAAATATTGTTCACCTGTATTCTCAAACATAGATGTTATAGCCTAAGTGTAATGGATCTGATGATGATCGCTTGACGATCGAAACTGGTCATCCTAGTGTATTTATTAATCTCATGTAATTTATTTCAGGATTAGGACATAACCCAGCTCTATTTGGGTACATTCGTGTTGACCGACTGAAAAGCACCAAACTTTTGTTTTTTTGTTTTGCTTTGAAACATATATCAAAAAATCAGTTCTGTATGGGCTTTAAGTTGATAATATAAAACTTTTTTAAAATTCACATACCGTATCTAAAGAGGTGGTGATTGTATATTACTATAAAACAGACTTTTTTTTCTCTTGGAAAATATTTTGTGATGATCAATGGGGTATGATTTCTATAAGCTGCGGAGTGGAGCAAAGGTTGGAATATATAGGTTATTGAATGTATCTCCCTGCTCCAATGGAAATTTCGAAGCGAATTGTCTTTGCCAAAGAACTATTGTTTCGTAATTTATGGTTGGATTTAATATTTAAAATTTCATAATTTTGACGTAAGTTTTGTAAAACAAAATGTCATGAGCTATCAGATGGTTGGTTGGTTCTTAAGTTTAGGGCCTGCGACAACGCGGTCATGTAGCCCCGTGTACTTTGGGTGTGTGTAGAATCTGTCTGATAACCGGTGTTAATTGTGATGACTGTAATAGTGTGTGTTATCTGTTTTTTAATTTATGTACTGCAGCTTAGAATTTTTCAAATAGTTCCTACTTTTGCCGCCAAGCGCCACTGTCAACGACTACTAGGCCAAGGTCAGAACTTAGCTACTAGACTCCACCGCAGTCGGCTCTTGGCAACGAACGTAGAAACCTAAGAGCGTTGTTTACATTCTTAACCTATCCAATTTAGCTTCACACAAGTGCAATTAGTGGAAGGTTCTTTAACATGCCATAAATCTATGACATGGGACCGCCGGCTTTACTTCCCCTCCGAAGGAAGACATACTGAGGGATTTTTAACGCTCTTAAAAATCCGACGGCTTCGGCCGGGTTTGAACCCACTATCTTGGGCATAGAAGCTCAGCATGCTACCGACTACGTCACCGAAGCCGCTGAGCTATCAGAATTTGTTTCAATATAGGCCTACTGTACGTATGCAGCAGGCTCATTCATATCCATGCACGCAACTTAATGTGAATAAGAATACATTATAAAACATACAACATTATAGTACATTATGCAACGAGTCTATAATGGCAATAATTAAGACAAGAGTATGTTTATAAAACGAGCGTATAATTTCCATACGAGTGTCTTAATTACCATTATAGGCGAGTTGCATACGACTGTTTATGTTCGACGATATTTATTATAACTATTTTATGTTCGAACATAAATATTCATAAATATCTGTCGAGATTTCGCCAGTTTTATGTACTGAACAGAGCGCATGGGACGCACAGAATGCCTTGTATTTGACCATGGTCTCCTCGATTGCCCCACTATGACACAAGGCTTGGTAGTGAAATTTAAATTAAATGGCCTTGGAACTCAGCGCAGATGCGTAGCTATCCTCACCTGATTGGTCAAACAACTGTTTCTTGAGCTCTGATTGGTGCAGAAACTGTTTCATAATGAAAAATAGTGTTATAATGACCATCATTATGATACAGTTTTCTGACATATAAGAGTCAGGGTCGAATATAAAATAGTTTATTAAGCACAATGGGTACATTAATTTACTAACATTAGTTTACATATTTACTTCTGTTTTTCATCAGTCGTTAGCGTGTTTAGCGGCTGGGTTCTGTTTCCACATTTCGGCAAGTGATACTTGGGGCATGGTTTGTTGCATAATTCACAGACGCAGTTGTTCTCTGGTTCGTGGTATGTTTTGTTCCCGTGGGTGGCGAACCTTGCGTACAGATGGCGAAGCTCGTAGTTCGGTCCCTTCCAGGTTTCTGTTCTCATCGCCTATAACATGCTCTCTGATTTCTTTTTTTAAATTCTTAGAACAAAATAGTTACCATTATTTGAGTTTCTTCTTCATTGACAACGAAGTAAAATAAACTTTTCTGCTTGTTAAAACCGGTCTCTTGTATGTGAATGTTTTTGGTTTGAACCCCACAAATTTTGTTGGTATTTGAACTCTTTATATGAAACAGATTCTTCTTTTAAATCTGACTGCACGTAATGATTTCCTTAAATTAATAATCTCCTAAACATACACCACCCTAAATGCACTCCTTAACCCTTTATAGGTTAGTGGTTAGTATAATAACCACCTACCAAAATGACAATTTATATTGTAAAATATGCAGATGGGTGAATATTTCACTCATATTTCAACTAATTCTTGTGGAAGTGTTAATGTTTCTGTAAACCAAATATTATTAGTTTATCTCCTTGACCTCGAGTGCTAGATAAATGTTTTAATAAAAACAATTAAAATAAAAATGTAAAAACTAAAAATATGGTAATAAGAATAATGCATTATAATCTTAATTGTTTTTATCCTAGTTTTCCTTACCTTTTAATTTTAATTGTTTACTATTTTTAATTGTTAAATAATGCTTAATATGCCTGTAAATTTTGAAAATAAATATGCTTATAAAATGAAATTTCTAATAATTTTACCATCTTAATTGTAAAATTATAAAGGTAATTATGAGCATTATAATGTTAAAAAAAACTTAAAATTAATAATAATTATAATCAGGCTAAAATAACTAAATGTAAATAAATACAAATAAAATATATTTACGACTGTACTATTCTGCCCTATAAAGGGTTAAAACAAACACCACACTAAATATAGTCATTAAAGTATACAACACCCTGAATATATTCATTAAAACATACAACACCCTAAATATACTCATTAAAACATACAACACACTAAATATACTCATTATCACATGAATGTTCATTAGCACATACAACACCCTACACATGTTAACACATACAACACCTTACACATGTTCATTAACACATACAACACATTTAGATACTCATCTAATCATACAACACCCTAAATATACGCTTTTAAACATACATCACCCTAAATAAACTCCAAGAACATACAACAACGTAACGTTCCATAAACTCCTTAAAACAACATTTTAAATATTCCCCTTAAAACATACAGCACCCTGAAACCAACAACGCCCTAAATATCTTATTATATAATACGCTAAGGTGTATGTTTCACAAAACTCAAGCTCCTAAACCAGAGGGCGTTAGAAGGTGCGGTGAGTACTAGAATCTTCCAAATCGTCTCAATAGTATCTTTCATTTCTTGAAAAGTCAACGGAAATATTTTATTTGTTTATAAACTGCTATTAAACAAATAAACAAGACGATAGCCCCCCCCCCCCCAGAACTGTGTCGCGTCTAGCCCCTATAACACTAGGGCTGAGTGGGTAGTCTGTACACATGGGGCGCACACAACCCATTATGCCCGAGTTCTCGTGCGGGTCCGCTAGTACTCCTTAAAACTCACAACACCCATAAGCTCACCTATAGCTACGGGACTTGTTACATTGTAAATCATTATTATGTTCAAATAGCTTATTAGGCACACTACTCGATAAGAGCAGTTTCCGATCAGCACACTAACATCAACAGTATGTTAAATGAATTCAAGGACCCAGCCAATGAAATTTAACGGGTATGGAAATGAAATCAGATTACAGTTAGACTAATGATTCCATCGATAGCTGGAATCATTCCAAAACCTGCAGTGGGACAGGTGCGAGCTGTCAGCACCCGTGTTCTGGGGTGGGGCTATTTTGAATCATCAATCCACTCTTTGAGATCTGGACGAGCATTTCTACAAGCGGCGAATGAATTTATCTTGCTTTCTTGTCCTCTCGTAGCGCAGCGGTAACGTTCTCGCCTGCTGTGCCCAGACGCAGTCAGTTGGTATTTAAGGGTATCCAAATGCGAGAGAGCCGTGTCGGTAAATTTACTGGCACGTTAAGATCTCCCTCGGGGCGAAATTCCGGCACCCCAGCGTCTCTTAAAGCCGCGGTAGTTAAAAGGGACGAATAACCAATAACATTATTATAATTATTATCATTTAGACTTTCACGGCCCGTGATACTATCCATAATGTAGAATTTTGGGTTTTGCCGTGTTTTATTAAATCAAAATCGACGCGTTTCGAAAGAAACCATGTCTTCATCAGGAATAAACAGAAATATGACTAATTGGTTGCTAAGAGAAAGCAACAAAGAACCTAAAAACATCCATCTTAAGGCAACTTGTTTAGGTTCTTTGTTGGCTTCTCTCAGCAACCATATAGTCGTATTTCTGTTTATTCCTGATGAAAAAAGAAATGGTTTCTTTCGAAACGCGTCGAGTTTGATTTAATAAAACACGGCATAAGCCCAAAATTCTACATTATGGATATTATTATTATTGTTCATATGTTCACCATGTCATTGGGTACAATTCACCATTTCATCGGCATATGTTGCAAGATGGAGTGGAGTTCTCTATATCAGTAGGTTGAGTAACGAACGGACTATGGAGCAGGTCTCTTAAAATAACTACTTTCTGCATACTGGTATGCAGATTATGATGGAGCTCCAGTTTATCGAGGTTGGCCTTCAGTGACTTCGGTATGATACCTGTGGAAGAGATTATGATAGGCAATACAGTGACAAATTCCTGTTGCCACATCTGTCGAATCTCTTCAACCAGAGGAATGTATTTCGTCACTTTCTCAGCATAAATGTATTGGATATTATCCCTAGTTAGGACTGCGATGTCTATTAGAAGAGCTTTCTTTTGCACTTTATCAATAAGAATAAGTCTGGCCCGTTTGCTGATATAGGTCTATCTGTGATCACTGACCTGTTCCATAGTAGCTTGTGTGTATCATTCTCCAGAACAGCATCAGGAATGTACTGATAATAAGGCAGAACATTAGGAGTGCTTCTTTGGCAGGTTCAGGTGGATTATCTTGGCTACTTGGTCATGCCTCTTCAAGTAGTGCGCAGATTAAATTGTTGTACAGCACCCTGTGATATGCTGGATGGTCTCCAGATTCGCGATGGCATCTCCTACATTTGTCATCTGGCATGTCTGCCTTAATGATGTATTATCATTATTATTATTATCATCATTATTCATAGGTTAAGAAATCCTGACCAACGCCAACTTAGTTCCGGAACGTGCTTGTGGAACACGGTGTGGCGCGCACGGAAGCTGTCGGATGATCTTCCTTTTCTTAGAGGAGAGAAAACAATTGAATTGATACGGGGCACTTAATGGCGCAGAGTTGTGGTTACCCCGCCTCGCGGAAAGAAGCGAAGAGAGATGCACAAAAGAAATACTGTATCTCAAAGGGAAGCCACTTACTTGTACAATAAGAAACTTAAACAAATGAAAGTAAAAGAAGGAACTCGTGACTGAGAAGACGGGCTACTACTCAATTCTTCCTGCATAATTTGTGAGCTGCCTGATGTGAAAGCAAACAGCTAGCAACCCGGCGTGGCGCTTCGAAACATCGAAGGTCAGGAGGCACAAATTCTGCAATTGTTAGGTATTTCAAATCCGATTGCTGTTGTTCAGAGAAAATAAGTATGCAGTGGACAGTGTGAGATTCTCAGTTCCGATTTCAAGGCACGTTGCTCTCCACCCGTGATAACTCAACACTTAGTAATTTCAGAAGGATTAAATCGTGGTTCTCTCTTGACACTGGATCAAGTCAAGAGTTCAGTGAGATAATTCACTCTGTCAGCTGTAAATCTTCAGTCGGTCAACACGAATTTGAGTATAATATAATATATGAAATGAAAATACACAGCCTGCTTCCAATCGACCGACCGGGTCAGGGAAAGGAATGAATGAAGCCCCCGTCTAGCGGCGAAGATATGAAATGTGCCGGCTGCCGAAGCTTGTCGCATTCCCCTGGGGCAATGATTAAATATGACAGTTGAAATGAAATGATAGTGGAGAGTGTTGCTGGAATTAAATTTGTGACAGGGAAAACCGGAGTACCAGGAGAGAAACCTGTCTGTCTCCGCTTTGTCCAGCACAAATCTCATCTGGAGTGACCGGGATTTGAACCACCGACCCAGCGGTGAGAGACCGGCGTGCTGCCGCCTAAGCCACGGAGGCTCCTATATAATATAATCATTAATCGTTTCGGAGATATAGAATGCCGGTGAAATATTTCGCACAGCCGCCATATTGTATTGGTGAGACACATTACAATTTGAAGGCCACTGTCGTGGTCGGACGAAATAGTACTATGTTCTTACCGAGTTTCATTGAAATTGCTCCTGCTGTTAAGATTTTACTTGGGACACACACACACACACACAGACAAAAGGTGATCTCATAAACCTTTTTTATGTTCGACCCTGGCGAAATGTAAATATTACATGTCAGAAAACTGTACTATAATGAGGCTCATTATAGTACAAGTTTCCATTATGATACAGTTTCTCCCACCAATCAGAGCTCAGGAAACAGTTGTGAGACCAATTAGGTGAGGATAGTATCGCACCTGCGCTCACTTCCATGGCCCCCTATTTAAAATTTCACTGCGTGGCGAGTGTCATAGTGAGGTATTACAGGAGGCCATGGTCAAATACAAGGTATTCTCTGCGTCCCATGCGCTCTGTTCAGTGCATAAAACTGGTGAAATCTCGACAGATATTTAGGAATATTTATGTTCGAACATAAAATAGTTATTATTATCGTCGAACTAAACAGTCGTACGCAACTTGCCTGTAATGGTAATTAAGACACTCGTATGCAAATTATAAAACTCGCTACGCTCGTATTATAAACATACTCGTGTCTTAATTATTGCCAGTATAGGCTCGTCGCATAATGTACTTTTTTTTATAAATAAAAAAAAAAGGTAAAAGTGGAAATTTGCATGGGAGATATAGGACATTCCTAAGTCCCAGCTCTGGGCTGTTTGCATGTTTTTATCGTGTACACTTACGTAAACAAACAAGTGCTTGTAGAGGCTGTTAACGCTTGAGCAAACAGGCTCGTATTGTTAGATCAGTGAACTAGAACGGAAGGGAGTGAAATGAAGAGTGGAACTGAGTCCGATGTTTTTGGATGATGGTTGTAGGTAATCCCATCGTGTGCTATGCAATCTCGCTCACTCCCAGAAACCTGTGGTTACCGTCCTTATATGCGGCCTTGAATCGTAATCTGTAATTGGTTCCCAATGACCCTTGCAGCGCTTCGAACGGTCTTCCTCCTTCCCGTTAGATTCAATCTTCTTACAGTATTAGCAGAGGAATTTTTTAATCCAGTCAACACGCAATCCGTGAGCTTTTGCTGAAACAAAAGGAAAGGACGCAACTCAATCACTGGAACAACAATTCTGTTTGCAGTGCTGTCACACGGGAAAAATGGGTCCCACATTTCACTTCCTTTCCTACTTATTAATCTCATGTAATTTATTTCAGGATTAGGGCATAACCCATCTCTTTTGGGTACATTCGTGTTGACCGACTGAAAAGCACTAAACTCTTGTTTACTAAGGCAACACTGAAAATATGGCTTCAAACACCACAACTTATTAATCTGTTGTTGCTTCATTATTATTATTATTATTATTATTATTATTATTATTATTATTATTAGCGTATGGTACGACACAAAACAATCAGCATAAACAATTTACATATATGCAATAGGTAGCACATTACAACTGTAACAGTCATGCAAGGAAAGCATGTTCTAAGATTAAATGTTATAGCCATCTTATGGCTTCAGTAGAGGCTACTGCAAAGTCCTGGGTTGATCCAGTGAATGCCCTACTAATTCATTCAGTGACAATATGGTTCATAGTCTGTTAAACTGCACCACAATCACAGTTTGGGGAAGATCGCATACCCACTTAAACATCATTGATCCACATCTCCCGTGGTGAGTGCGAACTATGTTGGAGTTACCAATGTTTTGCGGGGCAAATCAAAGCCAGCTGGCAGATTTTGAAAGTCAAACAATACCTGGCATTGCATCGGAGCTATGCTGTTCCACTCGTGTTGCCAATCAGCTTTTGGATCATAAACCTTCCTAACCAGTTCCTGTGCTGTTTGAATAGGTGGAGATCTTGACTTGAGACGGCTATATCTACTATCGGATTTTTTATTATGGATACTCGAGTTTAGGCCTTAATTACAACCAAACCAACAGACCTATTGAAAAACGAGTTATATCAATATTTTCCTTGTTTAATTCTGCGTTAGACTATATAAGCCAATTATTTTCAAGTATATTAATAATTTATTTATATGTGGTTGTATGAAAAATTGTCCGTGTTTTGACGTCTTTTCTGGGAACTGCTCACTTAAAACTATATACATGGAAAACTACTTGGCTGAGGGTAATGCAATTTTTATATGTGATAGGCACAAGTATTGGTAGTGCAAATCTCAGGTTTCAAATTTTTTCAACTACCCAATAAAAAGTTCTTATACTTTTTCTGACGTAACGTTTTCTCAGCCCAGGATAAACGTACAGCAGGAAACTTGGTCTCATTTTGAAGCTCTCATTCGTGATTATCGGAAACTACGACCACCGTAAACGTACAGTGTGATGACGAATTTATGAAGAGTAATATTAATGAGAGGTTACTTCACTGACGGGGTTAAACATCGCGGTCATTTAGCCCCGTGTACGTAGGTGTGTGAAAGTTGTGTGATAACTCGTGTTATCGTAGTGTGTGTGTATTTGTAATTCAGGCGAGGATTGGGAAGGAGGCGGCCGTGGCCTTCAGTTTGCCTGGAGTAGAAGTGCGAAACCACATGGAGAACCACTTCCAGGTCTTTCTTTTAATCACATATCATGAGAGAAGTTAATGAGAGATTTCTGCCAAGAAATGTAATTCTGGTCTGAGGGCTGGACGGGGTGCACTCAGCCTCTTAAAGCAGAACTGAGAAGAGGTGGGTACGATCCCACCTCAGCCATCTTGGAAATGTTTTTCTGTAAGGTTTTCCACTTCTACTCCTAACGTAAGGTCACGGCCGCTTCTTTCCCATTCCCCACCTGCCTTACAAATACTTTGAAGTGATAGGAACCACTTCTCAGTGTTGCCTAATTCTAGTAAAGAATGTTTTCCAGTCGGTCAACACAAATTGTGCCCAATTACATTAAGCGGAAATTTATTTATATACCTAACCTGAAAGAAATAAGCTGTTTGTTACAAAATAACACGATTTTATGTATATATTGTTTTACACTTTATTTCTTTGTACCCAAATTAAGTACACCCTCTGTCTGAACGAAGCCTCCGTGGCTTAGTCGGCAGCACGCCGGCCTCTCACCGCTGGGTTCGTGGTTCAAATCCCGGTCACTCCATGTGAGATCTGTGCTAGACAAAACGGAGGCAGACAGGTTTTTCTCCGGGTCCTCCGGTTTTCCCTGGCAAAATTTCATTCCAGCAACAGTCTCCACTATCATTTCATTTCATCTGTCATTCATTTAATCATTGCCCCCAGAGGAGTGCGTCAGGCCTCGGCAGCCGGCACAGTTCATATCCTCGCCGCTAGATGGGGGCTTCATTCATTCCATTCATTCCATTTCTGACCCGGTCGGAGACTGGAAGCAGGCTGTGGATTTTCATTTTTCATTTTCTCTGTCTGAACAGTTCGGTGAATGGGTCTATATTACGAACGGATTTTTGGCTTACCTGAAACAGCCGTTACTATCCTTCGAAATAATCCCATTGGATGGTTAAGCACTTAGAACGGCTGTACAAGTCCTGGTATAGTCTTCCTGAGGGATAGCATTCATTTGGGTCGTCACATTACGTTGGATGTCCGAAATGTCCGAAAACCTCTGGCCCTTCAGGGCTTTTCGGCGACCCTGGACCCCGATATTTCATACTTTTACGCTTGCCTTCGAGTTCGTACCTCAGGTACCAGGTCTCGTCACCCGTGACTATGGTTTTCAGAACTATTCCATTCCACGGAACATTCACCCTTCTCACTGCCACCCGTCGAACAGGTATGCACGTTATGTTGCATAAATTCACCCTTCTCACTTCCGCCCTTCTATCGGGTGTGCAAGGCAGGTTGCATAAATTCACGCTTCTCTCTTGCTTTCAATTTAGAGTTTTGACGACCCAAACTGATGGCTATTCCTAAAGAAGACTATGCCAGGAGTTTCCAGGACGTGTTCAGTCGTTCTCAGAAGTGCATAACCATCCACGGGGATTACTTCGAAGGACAGTTTCGGCTGTTTCAGGTAAACCAACAATCCGTTCGTAATATAGACCCATTCACCGAACTTTTCAGACAGACGGTGTACATAACACATCAGTTGTTGAGTCCACCTTCTCAACATAATCTCCTTGTAACTTTATGCACCTTTGCCATAGATGTGTCAGTCTCTCCAGACCTTCCTGAAAGCATTCTTTCGGAGTGCTGCGTACCCATGCCTTGGCAGCTGTGTCCAGTTCTGCAAAATCCGCAAAACGGTCGCCTATTTAAAAACTAAAATTAAAATTGATCCATCTGATTGGTTTCGCCTATATTTAATAATTTTTTTAAGTCCAAAGATTTGTGTTTATTTTTTAAATACTCAGTGCCCCAGTGTATGGTTAGTGCCTTTAAATATGAGGAGTATGGTTCCAAGGTTACTTACAAATACACCCACAATAATACAACCGTCACAATAAGACAAGGTTATGAGATAAATTCCACATACACCCAGGCACACGGGGCTACATGCCCACGATGTCGCAAAGCCCCTGAATAAATCAACACCACCATCAACAACGCATTATTATTTAGCGTATGATGCTTCATGACAATCGTTTGAAATGTATTACATATAATTGCTATTAGAAAAATAAAAATTAATATATATTTATATACATGGATATCTCAGATTTCATCACAAGCTGATGTCTAGTCCTTCCAACCAAGTGAGTGCCGCAGGGGTTACTTGATGTAGCTCCTCCATAGGCCCAGTGAATGCTCGTAGAGGACATTCTTTCACGATGTGGCTGATGGTTTGCACTTCAGCACCACAGTTGCAGGAAGGAGACTCCAACCACCCTCATTGGTGTAGTGCAGAAGCAGTTTTTCCAACGCCGCAGCGTATCCTGTTTAGTCTGGTCCAGATGGTGCGCGGGAGGTTGAACCCAGGAGGTTTTGCTGTTGGGTCATCGATGTTGATTAGACCATGTGGGTGTAATCTGGCCCATTCTTGCTTCCATGCTTCGCCAGGTCTAAATGGTAAGTCAGCTAGATTCCTGGCCGTCTTCCAGGCAGGTTTCCGGGATTTCAGTCTTGCTACGTCGTTTCCATCTGTATCCTGGTGGATGGGAAGTGAGCTGTTAATCATCACCTTAGTCCATAATCTGACAAGGGCATTTTGTCGCCTGATGTGAGGAGGTTGAATGTGGCTCAGTACGGGTAACCACTGTACAGGAGTAGGGTGCAGGGTGCCAGATATGATTCTCTTTGTGTGGCGTAGCTGGACGTCGACCAGACGAGTATGGGAACTATTCAGCCATACAGCAGAACAGTATTCAGCTGAAGAATATACTAGTGCTAAAGCAGTTGTTCGCAGTGAATTTGCATCTGCACCCCATGATGTTCCAGCTAGTCTTCCCAGAAGGTTGTTACGACTTTTCAGTTTAGCTGCCAGTTTCTGAAGGTGATTGCGATAGGTTAGAGATCTATCTAAAGTTACACCAAGGCTTTTGGGGGTAGCATTACATCGCAGTGCGTGATTTCCGAACCTGACTGTCGGTTCGTAGTTTGCATTCCTGTTACTGAGGTGAAACGTGGCTACTTCTGTTTTTAGAGGGCTAGGTGTCAATCGCCACTTTGTGAAATAATCGTCCATCTTCTCAAGATCCTGGGATAGGATTTCTTCAGCTTCACTGAAGTCTGCTCTTTGTAAGGTGAGGTTGATGTCATCTGCATAGATGAACTTGCGAGATGTGGTTTCTGGAAGGTCGTGTATGTATAAATTGAAGAGAATTGGAGACAGCACTGAACCCTGAGGCAAACCGTTGTTGAGTTTGTGAAAACGACTGCGGACCCTGTATGAACCTGGAAAAATCTGTTTCCCAACATTTTTTTTTTTTTTATCAGAGTGAAGATCTTGAGACATGGTATTGCTCTACTGAGTTTCAGGAGGAGACCTTCTTTCCAGACTGTGTCATAGGCAGCGGTAAGATCGAGGAACACAGAGACACTTTTCTTCTTCCTCTCAAATCCACTTTCTATATATGAAGTCAAAGCGTTGCTCAACATCCGTAGGTTTTAACCTTAAAGTACCCTACACGTGTCCTCCGGGTGGTGCTAATCGAGCAACAACAGCAAGATGCCGCCGTACTGCCCTACAAGGTCTCACGGCTATGACAATCGTGCAAAGAACAACGCATTACTCAGGGTACACGTAACACACGGTTTTAACGAGCATGGGGATATTTTATATTCATTGACTCATTCTGTATATTGGAGAGTCTGTGAGGGGTCAGTGACCAGTCAGTAGCTTCCCTGATGTAGGGATACGAGATATAAGTGTGAATATTATTACTGCAAACTGATTTATGCGTCGGCTCCTCTTGAGTATCGCGTGTGAGCAAGGGGAGGAGTGGGCTCCTAATGCGACCGGCAGACTCTTCGTTTATGCATATTTTCTACAGAAAGAAGGAAGCGAGCTGAAAATAAATGTTCAATGACGTTTTAATATCTTTTATAATATATTCTTAATGGTTAACCACCTATCTGTCCGTGACCCCTGCGCCTTATGCTACTGCTGTTGACTGTACAGTAGTAGCTAAACACGCGATGAAATACAAATTTCTATTGAAGTACATCGTAAGTTTGTGTGTGTTTATCGTAATTGCCGAAATGTTCTAGCAAGCTGGAAATGCGGTTGGGAGTCAGATATAAGGTTCACTCACACACCTGCAGACCGCACACATGCGCAGGGGATTACGACCGCCCGTATTTCCACCACATGAGTCACCTAGCTGACTTCGATCTATAAAACTTTTTTTATTTTATCTTAAAATGTTTGATATATGTGTGCGTGCATATGAAAAGGGACCACATGTCGGGTATTGAGATAAGGATACTGTCGTGTTCCACTGTTGCTTGCCACGGTGGGTGAGTGGTTAACGTGTAGGTCTACTAACCACAAGCTTGCAGGTTCGCTCCTGGCCGTGGTAAGTTTTTTTTTTAAGGCGGCAAATATTTACGACACGCATGTCATACGATAAGCCTCCGTGGCTTAGGCGGCAGCACGCCGGCCTCTCACCGCTGGGTCCGTGGTTCAAATCCCGGTCACTCCATGCGAGATCTGTGCTGGACAAACCGGAGGCAGACAGGTTTTTCTCCGGGTACCCCGGTTTTCCCTATCAACATTTCATTCCAGCAACACTCTCCACTATCATTTCATTTCATTTCATTTGTCATTCATTTAATCATTGCCCCAGAGGAGTGCGTCAGGCCTCGGCAGCCGGCTCAGTTCATATCCTCGACGCTAGATGGGAGCTTCATTCATTCCATTCCTGACCCGGTCGGAGACTGTAAGCAGGCTGTGGATTTTCATTTCATGTCAAACGATGTTGGCATGTCAAAGAACCCATTTGAATTCAGTAGGCCGTGTTCATAATAGCAAAATTAATCTCGGGAGTTTCCACCAACACAAAGTTCCTCATTTCTCTACTAGAAAGCGCTTCAAGGAGCAACGAAATTCGACATGCAAACTACCCTCTTGGTGTCAAATAACATAGCTTGCACCCGGCATCCGAGGCCATATGATATAATTATTATTATTATTATTATTATTATGTTCCATAATATGTAACTTATAATATCATGTAATTGAATTGGATGCATCCTAAAGAAATTAAGGCCTTAAATTAGCACTTAATGGTACACCATAAGATTATAGAACTTTTCAATAGAGCCGTTTAAAAATTCCTAATAATACGTAATATTTACCTGCATTGAGAATTATGTGCTAAGGCTTCAAGGAGCAACGAAATTCGACATGCAAGCTACCCTCTTGGTGTCAAATAACATAGTTTGCACCCGGCACGCGAGGCCATACGATCAAACTGTTGTTATTAACATGTTATTAACACTTTATTTATATGCTCTTAAAAATACTACGCCTTCTTCAGCGTTGTCATTACTAAAATAAAATGGATATCCCTACAATAATTTGATTAAATTAAAGTTCCAAATACTTTTCTTTCTTCAAAAACACTTAGAAGTTGTTTCTAAACTATGTCATTGTAGTTGCGGTTTATTTATTTATTCGAGTCAAAAGCACTACAACATACACAGAGGGGTGATACACAATATTAAAAAGGAATAATAGCCTACATACAACAATGTCTCGAATTAGATCGTCTTCGCCCAGAAACGGGCCACTGTCACACCCTTTTCATGACCTTCCATTAACTCCTGCGTTGTGCAAGAACACGGGCACAGTTCACAGGAACACAGGTGTATCATGGTCTGTCTCTCGCCACACTCACAGAGTTCTGATTCCTATAGGTATCCCCATTTGTGGAGATTAACTTTGCATCTCCCAACACCAGTCCGAAGTCTGTTGAGTAACCGCCAAGTTTCCAAGTTGTTGTTGTGGCCTGCTGGAAGCCTTTCCTTGGCCTTCATCTAATCTGGTGGTATGGTGGATTGCTATAGCTGTATCCTGGCTACTTCGGGTTTTGTAGTAGGCATCGATGTTGTTTGCAGAAAGCTTTTCCTTGATTTTAGCCGCCTTCTTGGAGGCTGGTGACCAAAAAGAGGGTGAGCATGGTCCTCTGCAGACTTTTGCGATGGATGGTGGTGAAATTGCAAACATTGACAAAGGAAATTGAGACTTTTACCTTCGACATCTGCCAAATTCAAAGCCTTATTTGCTGGCTTATTCTCGTTGTAGTTCAGATAGCTTGACTAAATATTTATATATTTCAGAAGGACTTAATTATTGCGTGTTGTTATATGAATGATTCCTAGTATTGGAAGTTACACTCGAACTAATGCTATGCTCTCTTGTGTCAAGCAGATTATATTTGCATCGGAATTGAAATGATAGAAATTGTTCAAACGTTAGTTGTATCTTGAGAATCGACTGTTAATGGAGATGTTACAATGTACGGCGTGGTTGTGAAGCCATATCTATAGACTTATCATGAGATGTGTACTTACAAATGCCCATGGTGACAATTGAGGTGTGTAGCCTAATAACCTGCTAAGTGCCAAAAATGTGTTTATGAGATATAGTGAAAAATACCTATCACAGGAGTTTTCATTTTAAATTTTACTATTTAATATAGTGTACACTAAATACGAGGCCAATTGTAACTAGATTGTTACGTTTAATTAATGATATTGCATGTCACATAAGTAGTATCACATTGTTCAAGTCAGAAATACTAAACATAGATGAGTGCCTATACTCTTTTACTTAAAAGTGCCGAGGTAGTTTCAGTCTTAGTACCAATAGGCTATTTGCACATCTAACTTATATCCAGTACCTTTCTCTCTTCTTTTCTCTCCCATTTCAGCATCAGTTGCATGCAAAGCTCCTGAACTGGTTCCCTCCATGTCTGAAATCAGCTATTGGTACTTAGCAGACTTCTGGGTAAACAAGTGAGCAACGTAGGAGAGCTTCCATCTTGTGATGAATGTATGAACTTAACAAACCATTGTGGCACAATGCCGTGTCTTGGGTGCATTGGCAATGGTACATAGATGGGTTGTAATGCAAAAACTGTTTCCCCAAATGGTACTTAGCAGGCTTTCGGGTTACACTCTTCAATTGAAATTGTCATGAAATATAAACAACTCATATGGCCCCTATACAAGAAAGCAATGGTATTGAATCAAGAGTATCTCAATAATTAAAGCACTCAGTAATTTACCAGTTACATATAAATGATAGAACCAACAGCTTGCGATCAAGCCCATCAAATACGGTGAGTCCGTCAATTTAAATCGCGCGCCTGGAAGTAATAAAGTAACCTCATGTTCCCTAAAAGAAAATTTTTCTTCGCCAATCCGTATGCGGCTTTGTTACATAGCACAAGGAGCATCCCTGATTTTTAGCCAATTTTCATTTATGAAAAGAATAGGCTTATGTGTGCGTATGTCTCCCCCTAATAACTTCTAAACAGATGGAGCGATTTCAATAAAACTCGGTAAGGTCATAGCACCATTTCGGCCAACCCGGACTGTGCCCTTCAAATTTTATTACGTCTCACCACTCCAACATGGCGGCTGTGCGAATTATTTCACCGGCATTCTATATCTCCGAAACTATTACCGATATCACCCTGACATTTTGTACGGTGATAAAGGGCACTACTACGAGTTTACCTATTTAACTTTCAAACACCTGTTAAGTACGAAACGAACATGGCGGCCAGGAGAAGTTGAAACATTTTAATAGACTTTTCTCGCGATTTAACCATCTGAGCGCAGTGAAATATGGCACAGTAAATGTTTGGACAAATTGAAATGCACTGGCATCTAATTTAGTTCAATTGTTTACATAACCTCAATATGGCGGCTTTGCAAAATTTTAAAATTCAGTTTTTATTTCTTGTGTCCTTATCATGCGATTGAAGTTTGAATACTACACCTGCACAATAATCTTCATGTAAATAAGTACAAAGACCTGCATATATAAAAATCCAACGTGGCGACCATATTTAGACAGATCTCAATATCTACGAATCTATTACAGCAATCAAACTGAAATTTTGTATGTTGATAGAGGCAAATAACATAAGTCGGGTATATGAAAATAGGCTGTCTAGTTCTTTACGGAATTACTCGTTTGTTGGTATAATATAGAAACGCCCTGTATATAGGCTACAAGTAAGTGCATGGAGCTATATGACCACGATGTCCAGGCCCCTCAAATGAAACAACAACATAATAGTCAACCTGTCCGAAACAAGAGTGCAGGAGGTTACGTGGTAACTTTATACTTCCTTCCTTTTAAATACTGGCAAGGATTCAATTTTAACGGCAACTTCCGTCTCAAAGGCAACAAACTGTGAACTTAAAACACCGTCTTTTCCCACCCCCCGTCTGACTTTCATAAATATTTAAATTGAAGTACCTGTTTCTAAGTATTTTCTCTTGATTTACATTAGAAGACTGTTCTTTCGTTTTTTTTTTTTTTTTTTTTTTTTTTTTGTCCTACTTTTATTACTAACTGTTTTGCAATGCTAATATTCTCAGTGTATTCACGACATCATCAGCGTAAGTCAAGCTTCTAACATACCGGTACGCTCTACCCCTCGTAAAAGATAGACGCCATTGTGTTTGCTGAAGAGAGAAAGGTAATTCAAGGTAAAACGTCATACCTTAAAACTCCTTATAGTGGTAAGCAGTACTTGATTTTAAAAAAATTACGAGCCTTACAGTAGTCGCATATGATGTGTTCTATCTGACATAGAAGAAAGCTCACGTGAAATTGTTGATACACCGGTATTTTATACTATTATTGGCACAAATATTAATATATTGTAAAAGGGAGTGTTTTACAGATATTGTACTTTATAATACGGAACTCATTTTATTAGATGCTTTGTAGCTTCCACCAGCACTAGCCTAAATAAAGAATACGATCTGGATCAACTAGATTAATAGACGCGACACCGCTCATAACCTTAAATTCCTTATAAACAGGTCCTCTTCATTCATAGACCAACACGTAATTTCATATGGATTCTGTTAAAATGAGTCATATTGATATAATAAATATAGTTTAAAATGATAATCTGGTAGCAAAAATATCTACCCACTCCGGGATTCGAACCCAAGATCTCTAGATTCACAGTCATAAGCACTAACCCCACGGCTATTTCGACAACGCAAATTTTGTGCACAAGATGGTGACTTATTTCCACGTTCCAATAATACTGCATTACGGAATTAAGTTGCATTTATATTTTGCTTGTTTCGATAATGTTCCTGCATGAAATTGAGTTTAAAATGCCGTATGAATAGGCCCTCTTGTGAATAAAGAAAATGTATTCTGTAATAGTTCATGAAGGCGTGCTCAATTCTCGTATAATCACAACGATTATATTATATTGATGACTGCATTACCGTTATGTGGGTTAATATTTGAATAGCCATTGTGCAGAAACATAATACCGACAATGCCGACTACTTACAATGTTTTATATTAAGGCATTTTACCATTTAAATACTGATACGAAGACTTCGAACATGTACCATGTCATTTGTTTCAATCACTTGACGCCAGAGTTCGCATGAGCGTTTTCCGTTCAGTATGTCATATACATTCCACATGGCTGAGAGTACGATGCCATGGTATCAATTTCCGACACCGCGTGCTCATTGTTTCTCGTACCACTGCCAGCTGGGTCTTACCACTGTTCGCTGGATCGATTGATCGAGCGGGCAGTGCATACTTCCGTTTTCCACCACTGCCAGGTAGTACACTTCCGTTCGACCGATCGTCCGTTTTCCACCACTGCCAGCTAGTACACTTCCGTTCGATCGATCGAGCGGGCAGTGCATACTTCCGTTCGATCCGCCACTGCCAGCTTGATCTTTCCGATCCACTTCCGTCCCCATTTTTCAAAATCACTCCCACAAAACTATCCAGCCACCCAGCGGAAAGATGTTACACATCAAAAAGTACCAGTAGTTCCGTGACGAACTGAAGAGCCTACTTTTCGTTAAAAAAAAATGTAACATTCATACCAATGATTAATCTATATAGACCTATCTGGAATAATGAGTTGGTAATACAAACATTCTTAATTTGTTCGAAATATACCTAAAATAGTGAAGCCTAATAGAGCACTACAGTTGGCAGCCCCGGTGACTGATTATGTTCTTAGTCCCATCTCTTAAGGTACAGAATGCACATACAAAATTTGGTTGAAGTTCACTGATTGGCGGCTTCGGTGGTGTAGTCGGTAGCATGCTGAGCTTCTATGCCCAAGATCGCGGGTTCAAATCCGGCCGAAGTCGTCGGATTTTTTAAGAGCGTTAAAAATCCCTCAGTATGCCTTCCTTCGGAGGGGAACTAAAGCCGGCGGTCCCATGTCATAGATTTATGGCATGTTAAAGAACCTTCCACTAATTACACCTGTGTGAAGCTAAATTGTATAGGTTAAGGATGTAAACAACGCTCTTAAGTTCCTACGTTCGTTGCCAAGAGCCGACTGCGGTGGCGTCTGGTAGCTAAGTTCTGGACTGGTAGTCGTTGATGGTGGCGTTTGGCAGCAAAAGTAGGAACTTCTTGAAAAATTCAAAAGTATGCAGTCCCTTACTTGAATTTAGAAAACAGATAACACATACTAATACAGTCATAACAATTAACACCGGTTATCAGACAGATTCTACTCACACCCAAAGTACACGGGGCTACATGACCGCGTTATCGCAGCCCCTAAACTTAAGAACCAACCAACCATCGAAGTTCAATGGATATCATGGACGTTACATGCAGTCAGACATTGGATTTATAAGCGCGCGTAAAATCATATTGGCAAAAATGCCATGTATGTATTGAACCCTTTACCCTATGTTGGTTAAATGATTCTACTTTTTATTTCTTCAATTAATAAATATTTCAACCAGCATCATTAAAGTAGCCAGACAGTGATGAGGAAATTTCAAGCATTTGTTGGAGACAGTAGGGACATACCTGCGACAGTTTAACAAAAGGCTAAATACTTGAGCTATGAAAAGAAATAGCAGAGCGATGTATCATAAGGACAGGTGTGGCTACCTCAATTTTAGAAGCGACGCGCGGTGAGACATGGTTCTGGTATGTTCATTGTGATATTCGCGCCTAGAAGAAATATGATGCAGTAACGTGAATGGCTGATGAAGAAAATAGACACTCCCAAGACGCCAAGATCTACTAGAAACCGCCAAATTACAGAAAATGGAGAACCAATGAGAAGAGAATGCCTACTTGCGCGCCAACTCCGGCTGGGGTACGCGGCGGCTAGCATTCACGCGGGAAATCGCCTAGACAAAATCTCTACGATCGATTCTAGGATTAATGGGCATATTCTTGACCTGTGAAATATTACGAGTTCAGTGATATTTATTTCATTCCTGTATCACAATTATTTCGAGAAATTTTTACATAAAATCCCCCTCCATCTAGACCCAAGGGCCAGTTCATTTATAAGTGTGTCGAAGAGCCAAGACATTATTATTATTCTGTTCGTCTGAGGACGTAGACTTTGATTCTGTTCGTCAGAAGAGATAGACTTTTATTGTGTGTCGAGGAACACAAGATATTCATTGTAAAGTGTTAAATTCAGTGATAGATAGTCATAGTACTATAATTATAGGGGCAGTATCGTCGATAATTCGCCAACGAACAGTGACAGGGAATTTAGTACCTGAACAAGCGAATTTAGTAGTCAGACATAAAGTGTATAATAACCTAATTTTTGTATCAGCGCAAGGATGACATCGATGAATGCAGAGGAAGTTTGGAATTCTCAACACTCCGTGCAGATGGCTGATATGAGATAAAGAACCATCCAGTTGGGGAATGGCGTCTGATGTTCTTTGACGGGTGACTACAAAAAGAGATGAGTACATAATAATATTTTATTATTTATTAAATTAACTTATGGTTTATGGGACATACTTTTTGTAAATACTTTGCTTGTGTGATTAATGTAGTATATTTAGTTTCGATCTGACACACTTTTGTTTGGAAGCAGCTCGCACAATTGTAGTTTTTGGAAGGTTCTTTTCTTTGTGTTGTGTTAACTAACGTAGCTATGTGAACGGCCGTGTTCGCCTATGTTACGAAGTGCGGTTAAAAACGTCTCTCGGAGATATGTCGTGTTTCAGAAGTAGGACTGAATTAATATAATAGTAGATTGGAGGGTAATTAAAATTTTGTTGAGATTTATTATTGATCAGATTCAGTGTGATTATTGCCTTTGGAGCAATGTAATTTGTGACGAAGAGTATTCAGCTCTATCGTAAGTTTTAAATATTGTGTTAGATGTTTGCGAGCTCTAATTCAGCAGACCCGTGTGAAAGGCGTTATGTCAGTCCCAGATGTGTGTACTGTGAGTATATTTTTTATGGTATTACAAGCGGGAATTTCAGCAGAGACTGATTTCTGTCAGCTTGGTACCAGATTCATATTGTATCCTTGCGAGGACAATTATGGATATGTGATTATTGTCTGACCATATGTTGAGTTGGAGGAGATGTTAGTTGCTGTTGATTCCTTGAGATAACAGTCCAGCTGGTCGGCTATTTATATACACTGGAAGGGGGACATGACTGGTATTGTGGAAAGGGTGAGTTGTTGTCACAAGGGCTGGCTGAGTTTCGCAAGCAAGCTCATCATTAGTGGAGTGCAAGTCTGGCTCCCAATTACTTGAAAATAAATATAAATGTGAGAAACTGATCAATGGTAAAATTGTTTAAATAAAATGGGAGTTGCCTACGAAACACGATAATCTTCGAAGCGTTTTCCTTAACATGCAGTTTTGTTAATGTAAAGTAATCTTATCCACTCAGGTGGTTTGTTGTTGTTGGTTTATTCTATGTTTATTTTCCATGTCAGTGATCCGTGAGTCACGTGCGGCGCTGTGTTTCCTTTGTGTTGAGTATCTGGCCATTGTGGCAGCTCATTTGGTTAAGTGTGTCACCACACTAATAAGGGTCTCAGAGAGATGCCTGTAAATAGTAGAGTTGTAATATGTGTGTCAGAATTAGATTTAAGGATTTTTATTAATGTTATGCCCATATCCATAAACGTTGATTTAAGCGATGATTGTTCGTGAGCACCGTGGCTGTTAACCCGTTGTGAACGAATGATCATCCAAGTACTCATTTCTCGTAGATAGTCACCACGCGAACATAAATTCACATGCAAGGTAATGGAACTTGGATCCACATTTTATTAGAAGAGGGGAGATCTGTCTGACTCCTCAAAGTGATAAATATTCCTGTCAGGGGAAAATTCAGGGAGGATTTTGTTTATTTTTTGTTTGTTTTATTCTTGTATGCACAAATTAGTTATTAAATCTTGTTATTATCTTACGTTTTGTCTCCTTTCTTTCTTAATTATAGTTTTTATCCTATAACCCTTGCCTCAGAAAAGCACGTAGTTTGGCGGACGTAAACACCACACTATGAACTGAACGCGACCCCTTGATCTAAGATTCTTGTATAAAACACTGCTATTCTGAAGGGTTCAGTATGTATGTGTGTGTGTTTTGCCGAAATCTTGGTTGAATACAAAAATGAAAAATATTTTAATCCGCAAATATTATTATTATGTAAATCCTAACAAAGTACAAATCATTATTGAATGCCCAACATTCCAGGAAATTAGTTATCTTAAAAGGCATTGGACTTATCTTATTTTTGTATAAACCCCAAAATTCCACACTCGTATATAACCCGATCTGTCTGCTTTTTGGAGACAGCAAGTCATCTTATTGTGTCTTGCTTAACTACCACTTTCCATCCTCAATCCTGCTCGAATTGTGTCTTGCTAAACTATCACTTCCCATCTTCAATCCTGTTCGTATTGTGTCTTTTTAACCTACCACTTCCCATACTCAATCCTGCTCGAATTGTGTCTTGCTAAACTACCACTACCCATTATCCTCCTCGTATTGTGTCTTGCTAAACTACCACTTCCCATCCTCTATCCTGCTCGCATTGTGTCTTGCTAAACTACCACTTCCCATCCTCTATCCTGCTCGATTTGTGTCTTGCTAAACTACCACTTCCCATCCCCTATCCTGTTCGTATTGTGTCTTGCTAAACTACCACTTCCCATCCTCTATCCTGTTCGTATTGTGTCTTGCTAAACTACCACTTCCCATCCTCTATCCTGTTCGTATTGTGTCTTGCTAAACTACCACTTCCCATCCTCTATCCTGTTCGTATTGTGTCTTGCTAAACTACCACTTCCCATCCTCTATCCTGTTCGAATTGTGTCTTGCTAAACTACCACTTCTCATCCTCTATCCTGCTCGTATTGTGTCTTGCTAAACTACCACTTCCCATCCTCTATCTTGTTCGTATTGTGTCTTGCTAAACTACCACTTTCCATCCACTATTCTGCTCGTATTTTGTCTTACTAAACTACCACTTTCCATCCACTATTCTGCTCGTATTTTGTCTTGCTAAACTACCACTTCCCATCCTCTATTCTGCTCGAATTGTGTCTTGCTAAACTACCACTTCCCATCACCAATCCTGTTCGTCTTTCTAAATTACCCCTTCCCATCCCCTGCCCTTCTCAAATTAATTACTAGGATACACACCAGTGCATGTCACAATAATACAGATTACTAAATAGTTTTACCACACACATAAAGTAAACGACGCGACGTCCCAAGACCCCAGTAAAACAACGGTTACAGCGACATGACTGGTTTTTGCTATCTGAAATAAAAACACTTGCTGAATACATTTCCAACTCATTGTCCCATATCTTGTTATTGCGCCAGACCATTTAGCTGTGTGTTGATATTTATTGTTGTTTGCTTCTTGGAGGAGCATTTTATTAATCTTCTCTTTGTTTTCTTATCTGCAGGTGAGTGCTGTCTCTTCCCACTCAGAAGACTCGTGTGGTATGACATTCGCCTGGTCCGTTTTGGTATGTGGTACACTCACAATAAATAACTCGCCAGGACTGTCATCGCTAAGGGTGTACGTATATCAAACATCCATTCATTCATTGAAAACAGGGTATACCAAAATTCTAGTGATTGTCATATGTATTTTGTACAAAGCCTGATTATATCAAATGCTCAATACAGGTTGTTACGAAAATGTCTGCCAAAAACATATAATATTTGATTATGAATTAAATATTAAAAACCAATATACTTATCATGTACTATAGTTACTAAGTGACATTTGGCAACGTTGCAAAGCGAGGCGATGGTATTGTGATGTAAACACTATGATAATCTGTTTTCTCTGATCTTATGTGTAATACGCGTAAAATAACCTCTTATTACTCTCCAGTGCCTTCATTCTTATGAACCTACCAAGAACAACAAGTGTCCTTGAAGCTTGTAATAAAAGTTCATTCCTTCAACTTTTATACCCTTATCAAACTTTTGGTAAGTTTGCCTGTCTCTGTAGCTACCGCCGAACAGAGTTTGAGTTTGTTGAAAACATACTTGGGAAATTCTATTTCTGAAAGCAGACTCAACGGCCTAGCACCGAACAGAGTTTGAGTTTGTTGAAAACATACTTGGGAAATTCTATTTCTGAAAGCAGACTCAACGGCCTAGCATTGTTATCTATTCACACAGATATACAAAACACTGGCGATGAAGTTGTAAACTGATGCTTCAAGAAACCTTGACTTCATATTATAGTGTATGTTCTAAATCAAAACAGTAATGTTAATTATTTCCATCTAAATACTATAAATTGAGCGAGATGAGTGTATTAATAAAAAGTAACGTAAAATGATCCTAGTTGTGTTTGATATTAACCAAACATAAAATATCACCACTAGTTTGTTGGAAAAAGTGACGCCAGATAGCCTTAAAAATCATCATATTGCACCAAATTATAAAATTTTGCTCGGGTAGGAACCCCAAACCTCCTTTTCTTTGGGGGCTATTCCATGCCCCTAAACCCCCGGATAGGCCCCCCACCCAAAATAAAACACTATATCCGTCCCTGTTAAAAATATTGCCTCGGATGTAAGGTGTGGTAACTATGAAGAGATGAAACGTTTAGATCGTGGCAGGGAGTCATGGAAAGCTGCATCAAACCAGTCTACAGACTGAAAACTCAAACACACAAGAGTTTGTTTCATATTTCCTTTTTATATTCCAAAACTCTGCGTTTCGGACGCTCCGCGAACTAAATAGCTTGAGAACCCCTATTATAATGGGTTAATCGTCAGACTACTGATTTAAAACTAGAATCTATAAACGTGAAGGTACCCTAAATGTGAATTAACGCTCAGCTAGGGATGTGTGAAGTGTTTGCTTAAGATGATGTTGGTTCAATGAATCCAAATACTGCAGAACTTGCAGAGTTACCCTATTTCATTTCCTCAAGCAACATTTGATTAGAGAGGAAGAAAGTGATTCTGATTACCATTTCAAGCGTCCTCAGTTAGTTTGCTACCGGGTGAGTTAGCCTTTGTCGTTGCGGCGTGGCTGCAGGCAGTCTCTCACATCCGGGAGGCGAGGAGGTTCGAATCCCCCCCACCGGCAAACTTGAAGATGGTCTTCTGTGGTTTCCAGGCAAATGCCAGGATTGGTCCATAACTATAGGCCACAGCCTCTACCTTCCAATTTCTCGTTCTTACATTCACACTTTCCTCCCCAGATAACACGCCACACGTGACTGTACTTGTAGCTCACCCCATGGGTGTCCACAAAGAAGCAGCCACAAACGGTGGCGAGCCGAACATGCCCTCGTACACTCCCGGCACTAAAAGCCTTACGCTTTAAGAAGAAGAAGAAGAAGAAGAAGACGACGTTTGCTCAAACAGGGTGTGAGTAGTAAGTGCTCAGCGGTGTTCATTTGTTTCGCACTCAGACAACCTCTTTCTCTCTCCCTCACACACACACACTTCAATTTCTTTCTTGTCAAAAGGCTCTCCTTGAAGGACGATAGATCACCATTGTTTTCAGCGTGCCTTACCAGCATTCCCGACCAGCCCGAGACACGTAAAATAACAACGGTAAAACAAGGAATCTCTTGTATTAAACGTATTGATGCAACCGATTACGAATTCTCGTATATCCTTTGAAGGAATTCACATTTTATTCATGGTCCATCGTACACATCCGACAAGAGCCTTCTCAAATGATGTATCGGCTTGAAATAAAGGTTTCTAGATTCTCCCAGCATTTAAAATTCAAATATGTGTTTTATTTTTGATGTGTAACATCTTTCCACTCCGTATCTGTATATTTTTTTGTGGGGATGATTTTGAAAAATGAAACGGAAAAGGATGGGACGGACACAATGAAACGGAAATGGATGGGACGAAAACAATGAGCACGCGTGGTGGCGGAGATTGATACCACGACATACTGACGGCCATGTGGCTGTGTGGAATGTATATCGCATATGGTTTACTTCAAGGTTTGGAGGCCCCATTAAAGATATTCCTACAATAAATCATCGTCAAATTGTCGTTCTTTGGTGTGAAAATATTCATTATATCATATTTGCTGGAAACAATTATGATTTATTAAATATTCATACTTTTGCTGTATTCTTATTTAATGTAAGCACACGAGGTACTGTCGGCCATGTGGCTATGTGGAATCTATATCGCATACATAATAACTTCAAGGTTTGGAGACCCCATTAAAGATATTCTTCCTACAATAAATCATCTTCAAGTTGTCGTTGTTTGGTGTGAAAATATTAATTATATCATATTTGCTGAAAACCGGTCTGGATTTGGCACTGCAGTTTTACAAGTAGTTATTTCAATGACCAACAGAGTTCATTTTTAACAAGGGATAACATGTCGCATGTTACACATCATATGCGACTACTGTAAGGCTCGTAATTTTTTTAGTGTGTAGCTTAGTATTGCGAGGATAGAAGATGTTTTCAAGACTCATATTATGTCGTAACATTCTTCAGATATGTGTTTCTTGATTGCTAATCTGTTGTATTACTAATTGGACTTACTGCCTTGACAAAGCTCCACATCTATTGTGAAACCAGACGAGCAGGGTTGGGTAGGTTATGACTTACAGCTAGCGTTACTTCCCGAAAATAGTAACGAAGTGACCGTTACTGTTATTTTCCGAATATAGTAACGAAGTGATAGTTACCGTTATTTCCAAAAAAGTAACTAAATGCCAGTTACCATTATTTACCAAAATAGTAACGAAATGACTGTTTCCGTTATTTCCCAAAAATAGTAACGAAATGACAGTTACCGTGATTTCCCTAAAATAGTAACGAATTGACAGTTACCGTTATTTTCCAAAAATAGTAACGAATTGGCAGTTACCGTTATTTCCCAAAAATAGTAACGAAGTGGCAGCTACCGTTATTTCCCAAACACAGTAACGAAGTGACAGTTACAACATTTTCAAAGTACTTTTTCGTTACTGTTGTAAAAGAAAGATATAGTTGCATAATAGTATTTTCCACGCTACTAAGTTATAGTTACTTGATTTGGACTAGGGCTCACGATCAGAAACGTTTTTACGATGTCCCCATTAAACGTCTAAAACCGTATAATAGAAAACTTTTTAAAATTAAACTTTTTTCAAAATACCATTCCTAAAGTTGATCATTTTGTAAAAAATAAAGTTTTTTGAACGTTTAGAGATTCTTGTTATTCTTAACCCTCTTAAACTACTTTGCACTTATTCAAGAAATGTTTCTGACGACTCACGTTTTGACTGATTCTGAGGGAAATGTTAGGAAGATTTTTTAGTTCATCAGTCTAGTGCGATGAATAAATGCACAGTATGCTGGTATTTTGGAGTATTTAATACCGCCATCCGGTATGAGAAATACCACTCACGCTTAAGAAAAATGAAAGTTGTTTATTTCACCGATAACAACACCCGTCAAACACGAAATATAACTACAGTGAGCTTAATAAATTAAAGAAACAAAAATGGAACACATTAAAGGCTAAAGAAAGAAATTTAATTGAAAACAACTCTACCAAGTAATTTAATTCTGGTCTGAGAGCTGGAAAGGTGTAAACTCAGCCTCGTGAGGCAAAACTGTGAAGAGGTGGGTTCGATTCCTACCTCAACCATCCTAGAAGTGGTTTTCCGTGGTTTGCCACTTCTACTCCTGGAAAATGCCGGGATGGTTCCTAAAACAAGAGGTTTCTATGTGACACAAAGATCCCGCGCCTATCTCACAAAATGTCTCCACTGAACTCTGTTTTGGAAGAGTTCTCACCATTTGTCCATATTCTGATGTCTACAAAGTTTGGTGATTTCATTTTTCCAGGAACTTCGTGGTCTTCCTACTGGCTTTTTTCCTCTCGGTTCTTCTTTAAAGATCTGTAGGACCATCCTATCATTTCCCATCCATAGTAAATGACCAGCCCATTGAACTTGCAGGGTGTCTACTACTCTGGAAAACAGGGAATACTCAGGGAATTTTTAAATCCTGGAAAACTCAGGGAATTATCAGGGAATTTTAGTTTTACAAGGTCCAACCATGAATAATTGGAAATTAAGCATTTACATTATGAAGGAGGAAACGTATATTCTGATGATAATTTGTTGTAGATGTATGTTCGTACTGACGTTAAATCAGTAAGCTCTCATTTCTTGCAAGATAGAGCACACAAATTACATGTGTAGACTGTTTTTTTTTTATATAAATGTGTAACTGTATGATTTCTGAGAGCATTACTATTAACGAGCTATTTCAATACTCGCAAGTTCAATAATTTTTCTGGATGAAAAATTTAGAAATTGACAAAATAAGTTATAGATTTTCCCCCCAATTTTGTCATGCTACACGTTATTGTTCAAGCACTTTTTGAAATGCTTTAAGTACAAACACTGTTCTTTAAATTTATTGTGGCCGATACTGCTACTCAGGGAATTTTCTGATTTATCCTGGAAAAATCAGGGAATTGTCAGGGAAATCTGTTTGTTAGTTTTGGTAGACACCCTGTGAAGTCTTCTGGAGTTAATGATGTTGAGTATTGATGCTTGCTGTGATAGTGAGTGTATGTCTTTATTTGATATGTTTACCAGCTGTGAAATGCGGAGCCAAAAGCAAAAGGTCCAAAGATGTTCCTATACACTTTATTTTCGAAAAGGTGCCACTGATGTTCTTCCTGTTTTGTTAAACTCCATGATTCTGCACTGCAAGATAGAACTGGCATTTCGTGGTTTTAATTGTGCGATGGACTGCCTGGCATGAGAAGAATATGCAAGGGCATGGTGTCCACAGGCAGGAAAAGTCAGGAATAGTCAGAAAAAGTCAGGAATTTTGTTTTTGGTCAGAAAAAGTCAGGAAAAAGTGTGAAGAAATGGCGTGAGTCAGGAAAAAATGGCGAAAAGTATTAGAAAGTCAGGAATTTTATATTAACCATACAGTATTTTGTGTTTTACAGTCATATTTTGATGTTACTAGTTCAACTAATCTCTAAAGATAAAAATCAATAACTCACTGGACATTATGGTAAGTTTCCATTTTTACAGTACATCATAGTAAAACCTCCTTTACCTATTTTTTGTACGCTTTTTTTTTTTTTGGTTTGGCGTAGGGATGTGGCGACCCCATCACTATAGTTTAGGTTATTAAGTACTTTAGTTACATGTTAGTTATTGTTGTTTTAAGGGGCAGAACTACGAAGTCACCTGCCCCCCATTAAGTATTTTGATTTATGTGTTATTGCATTATAATTTACCTTATTTTCTATTTTAAATGAATAAAGAAGCGAGCGTTGGGCAAATTCTGCAAATGAAAAAAGATATAAATATTTTTGCTCAATAAACCTTTTTTCCGATGTTACGATGACTTCGCGAGTCAGGAATTTTGTTGAAAAATGGTCAGGAAAAGTCAGGAAAATACACATTGAAAATTCTGTGGACACCATGAAGGGTATATAGGGAGCATAAATTGATCCACCAGTGGAAATAATTTGCGAATAGGCTGAGTGCACCCCGTTTCAGCCCTCAGGCCAGAATTAAATTCCTTGGCAGAGCCGGGAATCCAACCCTGAGTTCAGGGGTGACAGCCACGAGGTGGTCTCGTTTATTTTATTACCGATCACGTGGCCTAGCTGACTCCTTGGTGACATTCTGACGTTGCTCTTTGTTGTGCTTCCATGTTGTACCACATTCCTGTGGTTACTGGACACCATTGTCTCCCATCGTCATTTTTGTCTTCTAGGAATTCGGGCTAAAGGAATTCCTCTCATGCCAGACAGTCCACCACACAATTAAAACCATGACATGCCTGAGGATGCGGGGGAGTAAGATTACCATAGTTAAGCATCTGCGCGCGTTATTCATAACAGCTGAATATTTAAGAGCGCTGATTGTTTGTTGTTGAACCTTTGCCGGAAGGAAGGCTCCCTGTAAACCAAGCGAGACGGCAAACAAGCTTGGGGGGATACCAGGCCTCAACGGCCGGGCATAATGTGAGTAATAGCATTTTCTGCCTGAATTACATGGCTAATTTATGTATTAAAGTAAGGGGGGTGTTTATATCTACCGAGACCACACGGTTAATCCCTATCATCATAATCATACATACAAAACTCTAAGATGTACTGTATGTTTCACAAAACTTAAGTTCTTAAACAAGACGTTCAGTAAAGAACATCAGCCTACTTTCTCCTAAATGCATGGGTATTGTTATTACTCTTTGTCCTTTTCAAGGAGTATAATTGAATGTTGGTTGTGGTAGCTTGTTGAAATACAACGTGTCACGGATATTTAACATGAATATGAGATGCCCTTTGCTAGTGCTACCGGTACCTCTGTAGAAAATTTCGTTCAATTCGGTTTCACCGTGTTTGAATTGATAGGGGGGATCGATTTTCACACATACATGGCCGCCATCTGCAAACTGTTGGGCTGATGACCTTGTAGTTTAGTCAAAAGACGTTCGGCATATAAATATATTATGTTGTTGCAAAATTGGTAGAGATCGGATGATTAGGTTAGTCGTAATTTGACTTAAGCTTTGAACATTTGGGTGGCCACCATTACTTTTCCGTCAAGATGGAGGTGATATAAAACATGACACTGAGGTGCCCTTTGTTAATTCTACCTCTGTACCAAATTTCGTTCAATTCGGTTTCTCCGTGTTCGAATTGATAGGGGGGGGGCAGACATTCAGAGTGCACACGCACACGCACACACACACACACACACACACACACACACAGACACACAATTTTTGGCTCTGTGTAGATCTCATAAGTCTACTTTCATTTTTTGCAGAAATCGAAAGTAGGCTAACCAGAGGGAGTTAGAAGGTACGGTTTGAACCAAGATCTTCCAAATCGTCTCAAACCCAAACCAAACCCCGAGCCGCTACCGCCCATGAAGGGCCTAAGCCTACCAAGCGACCACTGCGCAGCCATTTGGCTGCAGATTATGGGGTGACGCGTGGTCAGCGCTTCTGATACCCTCGGCGGTTAATCTTGGTTCCCGTGACCGGGGCGCTGCCTGTCAGGCAGCTACTTATTTGTCCTCACGAGGCTGAGTGCACCACGTTCCAGCCCTCACGTCAGTTTCTAAAATCCCTGACGGAGCCGGGAATTGAACCCAGAACCTCCTGGTGTGAGGTAGGCGCGCTATCCATACACCACGCGACCGGTAAATCGTCTCAGTAGTTCAGGATAAATCTTGCATTTCATGAAAAGTCAATGGCAATATATTAATTCGTTTATAAAGTGCGTTTAAACAAAAAAACAATACGATAGCCCCTGTCAGAACTGTGTCGCGTCGAGCCCGCATAACAGTAAATCCGGGCAAGTTCTACCAGGCGGATCAGCTGCCCCTAATAATATTGTTTTATGCAGCCCAACTAACCCGTGATGTCAGGAAGGTCGATATTTCTCTGCTTGATTCCCGTATCAAAAAATGTTTTGCATATTGCATGATATTGGAGAAGAGTAAGACTGTAGTGATGACAAGAAACTAGAGAGAAGGAAGACAGAATATTGAAGTCGATGGAAATCCATTGGAAATGGTAAAAGGTTTAAGTACTTGGGGAGCATACTCACAGAAGATGGTACAATAAATGAAGAAATTGGAAAGAGAATCCAACAAGCTAATGGGTTTTACCAGTGTGAGCTTTAGTATGGAACCAGGAAGTCCCAGAGAAATGCAAGAAAGTTCTATTCTCAATGTATTACACACCAGTTTTGACATATGCAGCAGGTACTTGGACCACAACAAAACGCGATTAAAACCGAATCCCAGCAGCCGAGATGAAGTTCCTTAGAGGAATAATTTGGAAGACACGGAGGGATAATATCAGAAATGTGGACATTAGGGAGAGAACTGGGTTCCCAAAACTGCAAGACAAGATAAGAGACCAGTAAGCTGAAGTCGTACGAACATGTGATGAGAATGGAAGAATATAGAGTACCAAAAAGAATATTTATGGAGAAAATACCAGGAAGAAGACCATGAGGAAGGCTCAGAAAGAGGTGGATAGATACGGTGAAGGAAAGCATAGAGAAAAGGAGTAAAAGAAAAAGAAGTATTGAAAGAAGGAAATGAATGGTGGAGGGATAGACAACTGTGGAGGTCCTTGATTCGCAACCCGACCCAGGGAACTGGTAACGGGAAATGAAGAAGAAGAAGAAGAAGAAGAAGATTGTGATGATATTGTATTTTCATTGCTGTATGACGATATTTCGTTTTTGCAAATTGGCTCATGTGTTAATTCTTAAGTTAACATGTTTGTTCGTTTGTACTGTGCACTGTTATCGGACATGGAGTTTGTGCATACAACCTGCAGAAATGGGGGAAGTGGCCAAACCCCTGCTGTGATTGCGGTACATCGAACCACACCAACAGGCACACATTGTCGAGTATTGCAAACTAAGAGCGTACCTAGGTGATCTTAACGACTCTTCACCATCGAGCCTGGACTGGAGAAATAGACTGGACATAAGGTAGTAATATGGTTGATATCTGTGCTTGTATGTACTTATTATTATTAGGGCCAGATGACCTCGTAGTTCCGCCCCTTTAAAACAACAAAAACTAACTTATTATTATTATTTACTAGCAGAAGTACCCGTTCTTCGAACGGTGTTCGGTGTTAACACCAGACATTATCAATTGAGCTACTGTTGCAATGGTTAGCGGTTTGTCATTCCTTCATAAGTTTGTCAGAACGAAGTTAGTTTTCTGGGAATATCACACACACTGTTAATTTAAGGGTCTTAACATGTGGTTTTCGGAGACCCTTTATAGCCTCGCAAATTTTGTGTCTCACATTGAGAAGTGCAACATATGCTTTGGTCGTCCTTCTAGGATAACTTTTATATTTCGCCTATTTTAGCATGTATTTTGAGAAGATTTTCCCTATATCCACCCTTCTACTGTATGAAAAGTAAGGTGAAGAGTTTCATAAATGATTGGTGTATTGACTCTCATGGGTATACCTAATTTTACGATGCATCAAGCATCCGAACACGAGTTATAGGCGTACATAAAGATACACAGAAAGACAGACAGACAGACAATTCTATTGTTTACAACATATCACCCAGATATCCAAATATGGGTATATCTACCACACAGTATCAAACAAAATCATCCATACGATGAACCCGTATGTCGACAAAAAAGAAAAGAAAAAAGATTAGTTGAAATGAGCTCTCGAACTAAATTCACCTAACGTGTACTTCCTGACAAGAAATAGAGTTCAAAGCCTTGTAGATGAAACGCAATACATGTCACATAAAAACTGACCCTCAACATTGTGTTAGGTCCCCATACACAGGAAGACCTCTATCATAAATTATAAAAGCTTGTGGTGTATGAAAATTCAGGTTCTTTAGTCTCAAATGGCCCAAATTCCTAAAAGCCGCAAAAAATGCTGATTCAATTCAGGAATTTTTGAAAATAATGTTGCTGTTTGGAGATATAGCCTAATAGACCTTCTGCACTATATGTCGCACGTGAAAATTGTATGAAAAAATTCTAGGTTACCCCTTGACCCCCCTAATTGCATTGATGAATTATACAGTCTACGTTGGTTCCGTGATAACCTTATATTTGCAAACTTTCACAGAAATGTAATAAATGTAATAAATTGCTTCTTACTGAAATAGATGGAAAGTTGGATGCCACCCCTTGAGATAATGTTGTCATGGTTACCGATTTGCATTCCTTCATTAGTTTGTTAAATTAAATTAAATTAGTTTTCTGGGAATATTTCAGAAACTGTTGGTTTTAGAGCCTTATAATGTAGTTTTCGAGGACCCTCGAGTTTTGTTTCTGGCACCGAGGGGCTTTGTCTCGTCGTTGTACGCCATAATATAATAATAATAATAATATAATATAATATAGGGATTGGAATATAATAGACCTGCCATACCACACCCGCAGGTGTAAATCGCGTGAAAAAATTCTAGACTACCCCATGACCCCCTTAAGCGCATTTTACGTATTTATGAAATTTACAGCTCAATTTGGTTCCGTAATAACCATCTAGCCGTTTGCAAACTTTCACACTAATGTAATTAATGGAATTGCATTGCGTCTTACAGCAATAGATGGGAAAGCCTCCGTGGCTTAGGCGGCAGCACGCCGGCCTCTCACCGCTGAGTCCGTGGTTCAAATCCCGGTCACTCCATGTGAGATCTGTGCTGGACAGAACGGAGGCAGACAGGTTTTTCTCCGGGTACTCCGGTTTTCCCTGTCAAAATTTCATTCCAGCAACACTCTCCACTATCATTTCATTTCATCTGTCATTCATTTAATCATTGCCCCAGAGGAGTGCGTCAGGCCTCGGCAGCCGGCACAGTTCATATCCTCGCCGCTAGATAGGGGTTTCATTCATTCCATTCCTGACCCGGTCGGAGACTGGAAGCAGGCTGTGGATTTTCATTTTCTTACAGCAATAGATGGACCTCTGAGAATCTGTTGCCATGGTTATCGGCTTGCATTCGTTCATCTATATTATTAACAAGTAGTTCCGTGAAGAACTATACAGCCTATTTTCATATATCCTACTCATATTAATTGCCTCTATCAACATACAAAATTTCAGTTTGATTGCTATGTTAGATTCGTAGATACTGATAACCGACTAAATATTGCAGATGGTAGCCAGGTTGGATTTTTATTTATGTACTATTAAATGAAGATTATTGTGTACGTGTGGTTTTCAGACTTCAATTGCATTTTTAGGACACAAGAAGTAAAAACGAGATTTTAAAATTTCGCACAGCTGCCATCTTGTTGTTATGAAAACAATTGAAATAAATTAGATACCAGTGGATTTTCATTTTTTCATAAGCATTAACGTGCAAAAATTCACTGCACTCACATGGTTAAATCGCGAGAAACGTCCATTTAAATATTTATTGTTCGCGTCGCCGCCATGTTGGATTTGTGCTCACCAGGTTACTGAGTCATATAGGTGAACTTATGTTCATAGCCTCTATGAACATAAGAAAAATCAGTTTGATTGCTGCAAAAGATTCTTAGATATTGAGAACCGTCAAAATATTTCGGATGTTCGCCATTTTGGATTGTTATATGTATAGGCCATAGAGTTATGTACCATTAAAGGAAAATTATTGCGTAGCTTCATTATTCAAACTTTCACTTTGATCGCATGATTACGACACAAGAATAAAAACTTAATTTTAAAATTTCGCGCAGCCGCCATCTTTAGTTTATGTAAACAATTGAACTAAATTAGATGCCAGTGAATGACAATATGTATAATCATTTACTGTACCACATTTAAATGCGCTTATATGATTAAATCACGAGAAAAATGTATTAGAATGTTTCAAATTCGCTTGGCCGCCATGTTTGTTTCGTAGTTAGCAGGTTTTTGAAAGTTACATGGATAAACTTGTAGTAGTGCTCTTTATCAATGTACAAAATTTCAGGTTGATATCATAAATAGTTTCGGAGATATTGAATGCTGGTGAAATATTTCGCACAGCCGCCATGTTGGATTGGTGAGACGTAACAAAATTTGAAGGGCACGGTCGGGGTCGCCCGGAATAGACCTATGAACTTACAGAGTTTCATTGAAATCTCTCCAACAATTTAGATTTTATTAGGGGGGGGGAGGACACACACGCACACACACACGGACAAAAGGTGATCTCATAAGCCTATTTTTTCAAAATTGAAAATAGGCTAAAAATATTGATGAAAACTTATCCGAGTCCGTCCGGCCATACTATCCGGCCGATTTTCTTCATCCTTTTTTAAAATGAAAGGCATTCATGCACAGATTTGTCATCAAGTATTACAAATCACTTAAATTACGCCTTTCTCAAATTATTTGTTTTTTTTTCAACTTTTTTCAACTTTTTCCAACTTTGAAGTAATCATATATTCGGTTCTAATTGAGTTACGAAGGTCGTTTTAGTCTAAGAACACTCAGTGAATCAAGCGCTATTATTTGAGCCCTTAACCATTCAAATCGGATGATTCTGAGGAACGTTATGAGTGGACATACGATATTACATCTCATTTTTTCAATAGTTTTTCTCATTGTAGCAATCATATCTTTGGTTCTAATTGAGTTACACTGTTCGTTTTGGTCTAAGAGCACTCAGTGGATCAAGCTCTATCTTTTGAGGTATTAAATATTTACATTGGTTGATTCTGAGGAATGTTATGAGTGCCGAAGCAGATATTAGAAATAATTATGAAAATTTAACCGAGTCCGTCCGGCCATTCTATCCGGTCGATTTCCTTCATACCACTATTCATTGAAAGGTATTCATGCAAAGATTTGTTATCAAGTATTACAAATCACTTCACTTCCGCCTTCCTCAATTTATTTGATATTTTCAACGTTTTTCATCTTTTTCCAACTTTGAAGCAATCATATCTTTGGTTCTTATCGAGGTACTCAAGTCGTTTTAGTCTAAGAACACTCAGGGACTGAAGCCCTTTCATTTGAGCTGTTAACTATTCAAATCGGCTGATTCTTCGGAACGTTATGAGTGAACATTCGATATTATATCTCATTTTTTCAATATTTTTTCTCATTTTAGCAATCATATCTTTTGTTCTAATGACGGAAATTTCGTATTACACTAGCGTTTTGTATTACAATCAACAAAGTGCAGGGTCAAACGCTTCATCGAGTTGGAATCTACTTGCCTGATCCTGTTTTAGGCCATGGAATGTTCTATGTTGCCTTATCCCGAGGAAAATCATTTAAAACTAAGACTCGACGCACAGCGAACATTGTCTGGAAGGAAGTATTGTAAAATAAAGGTTATAAACTATTATTTAATGGCGTAATATTTTAATTCCAATACTGAAAAATTATGCTGCGGAGAAGTACGGGCGCCCTAGTTAGTTTATTAAATGAAATTAGTTTTCTGGGAATATCTCAAAAACGATTGGACTTAGGACCTTAAAATGTGGTTTTAGGGAACCCGAGTTTTGTCTCTCACATTGAGGGGCTGAAAATGAGCTTTGTCTCGTCCTACTCCTATTTCAGCATGTATTTTAAGGGGGTATGCCCCCTTTTATGAGAGATACAGAGAAGAGTTACATCAATGATTAGTGTCGTGCCTCTGATGGATATCTGTACCAAATTTTACGTTGATACACCCAGCCGTTCTCGAGTTATAAGGGAACAAAGTTTTACACAAACAAACAGACAGACAGGCAGACAGACGAAAAATACTTTCGCGCGCATCCGTCATAAAACAGTATGAAACGCGTAAATAGTTCAAATTTCCGTAGAAATTCAGAAAAAAAACAGACAAACATTCATTTTATATATGTAGTGATATACTCCACCGCTCGGTGTTGACCGTGTTTTATTGCACAAATTTAGGTTTTACTCGCTAACCGTCGGCGATACACGAAAAGTGATAAGGACTTTTGGATAGAAAATTGAATGTTATAGCTCGTGTATGCCATCAAAAGGTTGCTATTTCTTAGCGTTCTCTTTTTATTTGAAATGGAAATATGAAATTTTGAAACCAAAGGGTGTAGTGACGTCACAAATGTGGGTTTTACTCGCTAACCGTTGGAGATACACGAAAAGTGAAGCTCGTATGTACCGTCAAAAGTTTGCTATTTCTTAGCGTTCTCTTTTTATTTGATAAGGAAATAAGAAGTTTTGATTAAAGGGTGTAGTGACGTCACTAAAATGGTCGCCATTTTAATAGTATAAAATATCGAAATAAAATGTATCATATATGCAAACCTGGTAAATCAGCTACATCCATGCAAAATTTCATTTAAATCGGACCAGTGGTTCTTGCGTTATTGAGTAGCACACAGACAGACAGAAAGACAGACACACACTAACTCAATTTTTAGCCTATTTTCAATTTTGAAAAAAATAGGCTTATGAGATCACCTTTTGTCCGTGTGTATGTGTGTGTGCGCGCGCGCGCGTGTGTGTGTGTGTGTGTGTGTGTGTGTGTGTGTCCCTAATAAAATCTAAACGGCTGGAGCGATTTCAATGAAACTCGGTAAGTTCATAGCACTATTCCCGGCAACCTCGACTGTGCCCTTCAAATTTTGTTACGTCTCACCAATCCAATATGGCGGCTGTGCGAAATATTTCACTAGCATTCAATATCTCCGAAACTATTACCGATATCGCCCTGAAATTGTGTACGGTGATAAAAGGTACTACTAGAAGTTCACCTATGAGACTTTCAAAAACCTGGTGACTACAAAACCAACATGGCGGCCAAGCGAAGTTGAGACATTTAAATAGACTTTTCTCGCGATTTAACTATCCAAACGTAATGAAACTTGGTACAGCAAATGTTTATACACATTGTAATGCACTGAAGTCTAATTTAGTTCAATTGTTTACATAACCTCAAAATGGCGGCTGTGCGAAATATTTCACTGACATTCTATATCACCGAAACTATTACAGATATCACACTGCAATTTTGTACGGTGATAAAGGGTACTGATACAAGTTTACCTATGTATATTTTTTCATAAACCTGTAAAGTACAAAACGAACATGGCGACCAAGCGAATTTGAAATATTTTAATAGACTTTTCTCGTGATTTAACTCTCTGAGCGCTGTGAAATGTGGTACAGTAAATGATTTTGCAGATTGTAATGCACTGCCATCTAATTTAATTCTACTGTTTACATAACCTCACGATGGCGGCTGTGCTAAATTTTAAGATTATGTTTTTATTTCTTGTGTCGTAATCATGCAATCGAAGTGAAAGTTTGAATAATGAACCTAGGCAATAATTGTCCTTGAATGGTACATAATTCAATGGCCTATACATATAATAATCCTAAATGGCGAGCTTCCGAAATATTTAGATGGTTCTCAATATCTATGAATCTTTTACAGCAACCAAACCGATTTTTTTTATGTTCATAGATACTATGAACTTATGTTCACCTATAGGACTTTCAGTAACCTGGTGAGCACAAATCTAACATGGCGGCGACGCGAAGTATAAATATTTAAATGAACGTTTCTCGCGAATTAACTACCCGAGTGTCATGAAACGTTGCACGTTAAATGCTTATACAAATGCTGATCCACTGGCATCTAATTTATTTCAATTGTTTGCATAATCACAAGATGGCTGCTGTGCGTAATTTTAGAATCTCGTTTTTACTTCTTGTGTTCTAATCATGCGATTGCAGTTTGAATACCACACGTACACAATAATCTTCATGTAATAGTACAAAAATAAATATCCAACCTGGCGACCATCTGAAATATTTAGACGGTTCTCAATATCTACGAATCTGTTACAGCAATTAAACTGAAATTTTGTATGTTGATAGAGGCAATTAACATAAGTAGGATATATGAAAATAGGCTGTATAGTTCTTCACGGAACTACTTGTTATATATTTGTATAGCAGAAGTACCCGTTCTTCGAACGGTGTTATATATTAACACCAGACATTATCAATTGAGCTACTGTTGCAATGGGTAGCGGTTTGTCATTCCTTCATAAGTTTATCAGAACGAAGTTAGTTTTCTGGGAATATCACACACACTGTTAATTTAAGGTCCTTAAAATGTGGTTTTCGGAGACCTCGTATAGACTCGAGAATTTTGTGTCTCACATTGAGAAGCGCAACATATGCTTTGGTCGTCCTTATAGGATAATTTTTGTATTTCGCCTATTTTAGCATATATTTTGAGACGATTTTCCCTATATCCACCCTCTACTGTATGAAAAGTACGGTGAGGAGTTTTATAAATGATTGGTGTATTGACTCATGTTTACCATACCTAATTTTACGATGCACCACGCATCCGAACACGATTTATAGGCGTACATAAAGATACACAGAAAGACAGACAGGCAATTCTATTGTCTACAACATATCACCCAGATATCCAAATATGGGTATATCTACCATACAGTATCAAACAAAATCATCCTTAAGATGAACCCGCATGTCGACAAAAAAAGAAAATAAAAAAGATTAGTTATAATGTGCTCTCAAACTAAATTCACCTAACGTGTACTTCCTGACGTGAAATAGAATTGAAAGCCTTGTAGACGAAACGCAATACACCTCACATACAAAATGACCCTCTACGTTGTGTTAGGTCCCCATACACAGGAAGACCTCTTTCATAATTTATAAAGACTTGTGGTGCATGAAAATTCAGGTTCTTTAGCCTCAAATGGCCCAAATTTCTAAAAGCCGCAAAAAATGCTGATTCAATTCAGGAATTTTTGAAAATAATGTTGCTGTTTGGAGATATAATAAGACTTTCTGTACTATATGTCGCACGTGAAATTGCATGAAATAATGAGTTATTCCATAACCCACTTAATTACACGGGGCTGATGATTGAACTGTCCCAAGCTTCTAAAACCAACCACCAATACCGAACTCAATCTTCGAAGTATGAAGTGAGTTTGATGCTGCGATGGACATCCCTGAACATTCTTAATGAGTGTTGACAGTTTCGTTTTACAACTGATGTTAATGGACAATCTTTAACCTCGGAGATAAGAAGATAGGGAGAGTTACGTACAAGTCTTTCCGGCCGTTTTTATGACAGTTCGACCTTCAGATAAATTGACGTCTTTGGCCTTCTGCTTCACTAAATCTGTCTCGCATTCTCACTACCAAATCAAAAAAAGAATGAGATTTGTATCAACTGCTGCTGTTCTGTTCTTAAATCAGAATTGAAAAAGAAAAAAAAATGTTGTTATTATTATTATTATTATTTAATTTCAGGGTCAGTTTCTTCTTCTTCTTCTTCTTCTTCTTCTTCTACTTCTCCTTAGCGTACCTGTCCGTTTCGAACGCTGGCGATCAGCATGGCTATTCTGGCTTTATCTGTGGCAATTCGGAACAATTCATCAGAGCTTTTGTTGAACCAGATTCTAAGGTTGTCGAGCCAGGAAATTCTCCTTCTGCCGGGCGATGCCTTTCCTTCTATTTTTCCTTGTAGTATAAGTTGAAGCAGCTCATACCTTTGTTGATTCCTCATAATGTGACCAAGGTTCTGTAGTTTACGACACTTAATGATGTTGATCAGTTCTTGTTTTTTTTTTTTTTTTTTCAATTCTGCGTAGAACTTCCTGATTTGAAAGTTTATGAATCCATTATATTCTCAGTATTCTTCTGTAAAGTCATAGTTCAAAGGCTTCAAGTCTTAACAGTGGTAGCCTTTTTTAAGGGTCCATGTTTCTACACCATACAAGAGAACTGAGAACACATAGCACCTGAGGAGCCGTAGTTTGGTGTTCATGGTAAGATCGTGGCTTTTGAAAATTGAACTCATTGAGTTGAAAACACTTCTCGCCTTTCCAATGCGACATTTTATCTCTTGAGAACTGTCCCATGATTCGTTAATGATGAGGGTCAGTACTTAGCCTATTTACTAGACGATTTGAGTAAGTTAGGTAGATTTCATTAGAAAGCTAACTATTGCAATGGGCCCCATGTTTCGACTTCCGGAAAATTTCGACATATCTTCGCGTTTCACATCCCCCAGACCCCAAAACCACCGTCAGTTCAAAAGTTTATATATAATTTATGTATATATATATATGTATATATATATATGTATATCAGTTTCTTGTGGACACGATAACTGCCGTAATTTTGCACCAATTACTTCGATTTTTTTACCGAAGATGTATACCTATAAAATCTCGGTCGAGTTCGTTACTGGGCTAAATCGGTCGAAGGGGGTGAAAATGGGGGGCTTTTTTCGAAAAAGTGAAATTTCGCTATAACTCTCTTAATACGTGCAATATCAAATCCATTCAAAGTTCATAATATGTGTCGGATAAGTGCCAAAAATTTATGTCAAATAAGATTTTTGATAGCACCAACCATTGACCAAAGGGGTGGAAAAAAGTGGGTTTTTCGGGAAACATTAATCATATCTCTCTTAATAGGCACAATATCAAAACCGTACAAAATGGACAATATTCCCCTAATAATTACCTAAAACTTTTGTCTGAAAGAATTTTTGATATGACCCACCATTACGCCAAGGGACGAGAAAAATGATTTCGGAATTATAAGAAAATGCCAAGAGCTATCAGTGGTTGCCATGGCAACACTACTAAATTGATGAGGCATGGACCATCAGACGTTGCCATGACAACGCACTTGCACGAGATCAGATTCAGTATTTCCATCTGATTAAGTGGTTGGTTGGTTGGTTCTTAAGTTTAGGGGCTGCGACAACGCGGTCATGTAGCCCCGTGTACTTTGGGTGTGTGTAGAATCTGTCTGATAACCGGTGTTAATTGTGATGACTGTATTAGTGTGTGTTATCTGTTTGTTAATTTAAGTACTGCAACTAACTATTTTTCAGATAGTTCCTACTTTTGCCGCCAAGCGCCACTGTCAACGACTACGAGGCCAAGTTCAGAACTGAGCTACTAGACGCCGCCGCAGTCGGCTCTTGGCAACGAACATAGAAACCTAAGAGCGTTGTATACATTCTTAACCTATCCAATTTAGCTTCACACAGGTGCAATTAGTGGAAGGATCTTTAACATGCCATAAATCTATGACATGGGACCGCCGGCTTTACTTCCCCTCCGAAGGAAGGCATACTGAGGGATGTTTAACGCTCTTAAAAAATCCGACGGCTTCGGCCGGGTTTGAACCCGGTATCTTGGGCATAGAAGCTCAGCATGTTACCGACTACGCCACCAAAGCCGCCTGATAAAGTGGGAAGCGGCTTCGGTGACGTAACTGGTAGCATGCTGAATGTCTATGCCCAATGTCGCGGTTTCAAAGCCGACCGAAGTCGTCGGATTTTCTAAGAGCACTAGAATCCCTCAGTATGCTTTCCTTTGGAGGGGAAGTTCCAACGTTCGTTGCGAGTTGATGGTTGGGGTGGCATCTAGTAGCCAAGTTCACAGCTAGGTGTCGTTGACGGTTGTACCTGGTAGCAACATTAGGAACTACTGCTTGAAATTGACCGTCTGCAGTACTTACATGAATTAAGACTAATACAGCCATTACAATTCACACCGTGTATCAGACAGATTCTACACTCACCCAAAGTACACGGGGTTAGATGACCGCGTTGTCGCAGCCCCTAAACTGAGGAACCAACCAGAGGTAGATTTCGTTAGAAAGCTAACTATTGCAATGGGTACCATGTTTCGACTTCCGGAAAATTTCGACATATCTTCGCGTTTCACATCCCCAGGCCCCAAAACCACCGTCAGTTCAAAAGTTATATATAATTTATGTATGTATATGTATATCAGTTTATTGTGGACACGATAACTGCCGTAATTTTGTACCAATCACTTTGAATTTTTTACCGAATACGTATACCTATAAAATCTCGGTCGAGTTCGTTACTGGGCTAAATCGGTCGTTGGGGGGTGAAAATGGGGGGCTTTTTTTTCGAAAAAGTGAAATATTGCTATAACTCTCTTAATACGTGCAATATCAAATCCGTTCAACATTCATACTATGTGTCGGATAAAGCCCAAAAATGTATGTTTGAAGAGTTTTTTTTTTATAGCACCAACCATTGACCAAAGGGGTGGGAAAAAGTGGGTTTTTCGGGAAACATTAATCATATCTCTCTTAATAGGCACAATATCAAAACCGTACAAAATGGACAATATTCCCATAATAATTACCTAAAACTTTTGTCTGAAAGAATTTTTGATATAACCCACCATTATGCCAAGGGATGAGAAAAATAATTTCGGAATTATAAGAAAATGCCAAGACCTATCAGTGGTTGCCATGGCAACACTACTAAATTGATGAGGGATGAGCCATCAGACGTTGCCAAGATAACGCACTTGCACGAGATCAGATTCAGATTTCCATCTAAGTGTGAAGCGGCTTCGGTGACTTAACTGGTAGCATGCTGAATGTTTATGCCCAAGGTCGCGAGTTCAAAGCCGGCCGAAGCCGTCGGATTTTCTAAGAGCGCCAAAAATCCCTCAGTATGCTTTCCTTTGGAGGGGAAGTTCCAACGTTCGTTGCGAGTTGCTGGTTGCGGTGGCATCTAGTAGCCAAGTTCACAGCTAGGTGTCGTTGACGGTAGTACCTGGTAGCAACATTAGTAACTACTGCTTGAAATTGACCGTCTGCAGTCCTTACCTGAATTACAGACTAATACAGCCATCCCAAAGTACACGGGGTTACATGACCGCGTTGTCGCAGCCCCTAAACTGAGGAACCAACCAAAATCTCTGCGGTAGATATAATTTTGCGTGAAGAAGTAACAGACCGTTACATAGTTGCACATCAGTGTCGAAACCTAGCATAAGGACAGTGTGACCACAAGTATAAAAATGGACCCCAAATGACAAGAAGGTTACCGTTCCCATAAGACAATAAAATGTTTAAAATAAGCATAAAATGACGAAAAACAAAGTTAATTAAGCTCCAATTATAAAATACCTTCTCGCATTAAATGAGGTCTCATCCTTCTACGAAAATCTGCATATTCTGCCTATTTTCGCCTATCCCCAAGTTTGTCCGGTGAAATCTACCTCCGCCTTCCGGCGTGCCGAGAGGACTTTTTTAAAATGGTATGGGCTCCGTCTTGAGCAAAGAAATAAATCAGAAAGCCCTATTGGCGTCATATTGACAGGTGGAAAGCTAGAGGAAGTAGAAGACTTCTGCTATTTAGGAAGCCAAATAACCAGTGATAAACGAAGCAAAGAGGATATAAAACGTAGGTTGCCCCAGACAAGGAAAGCATTTTTACAGAAAAGAAATCTGTTCACATCAAATGTAGATTTAGGTATTAGGAAGCCATTTTTGAAAGCCTTTGTCTGGAGCGTGGCGCTGTATGGAAGTGAAACTTGGACTGTTGGCGTAGTAGTAAAGTGGAGAATAGAAGCGTTTGAAATGTGGTGTTACAGGAGAATGATGAAGATCAGATGGGTAGATAGGGTAACAAATTAAAGAGTTCATAAGACAAGTGGGTGAGGAGAGATATAGGGACTCTTATCTATGGTAACAAATAAGGCTTCAAAGCGGTGAAATAAAATGTTCAAAGCTGTGAAATAAAATATCCATAGTGGCGAAATACATAAAAGGGAGGTGTGTGTGTGTATGGTTCATGGATCTGGTTAAATAATGAAACTATGGGAATATTTGGATGAATAGAAAAAGGGGGGGGGGGAATAGCGGTGGTTAATAGGTAAATGTTATCTGAATCAGGTGTACTATGTACTTTTTTCTGCAATAAACCTAGGCCGGTATGCCCGGCAGTATTAAAGGTGCCGGGACGTCTTCAATAGACCGGGCAGCGCTTTGTTGAATGGCTTTTTAGTCCACGCGTGGTGAAGACGGTTCCACGGTCTTTAATAGTTGTAGATCTTCCTGTATTCAATAACATACAGTCTTATCCAGACTTGGCAACGTCACATAAATAAACATAGCACTGACCTCAGAAAGCACACCGGAACAAATGGGGGGGGGGAGAAAGGAAAAACCAGTTTCGTCCAGTTAACACCCGGGTTAGTCGACCAAAACTTGTGCTAGAGTGAACACGAAACTACTCGAAGTTCCAGTCAGGAAGACAACCGGATAAATATCAGCCTGTATTATTACAGTATAACCATAGTTGATTTTATATAACCATATAATCACCCCAAACAGACAAACTCCGGATTTTTATCACCATTTTAGCATTTCACCTAACATTAGATATACTACATTTAGCATACACTGACAGTTGCATTACCAATAATGCAAGTAAATAATTGTACATATTCTAAATATTTTTTCACCTGCAGTCTCAAACATAGATGTTATAGCCTAAGTGTAATGGATCTGATGATGATCGCTTGACGATCGAAACTGGTCATCCTAGTGTATTTATTAATCCCATGTAATTTATTTCAGGATTAGGACATAACCCAGCTCTATTTGGGTACATTCGTGTTGACCGACTGAAAAGCACCAAACTTTTGTTAATTTATTCTAGGTGTTTTTTTTTCTTTTTTTCTTTTTAGAAAGAACTTAAACTCAAATGAATATTTTCTGTGTTTAATACCTGACCTAAGATTTACCTCAACAAATATTCTCCATGACTACCATAGATCTTATGTCATTAACTCGTGAAACTTATGTGTTCCCCAACCGTAAGTAGAGCATTGTTTGCATGATTTGAGGACTTGATCCAACTTTGTTATCCCGTTTCTTATGAGAAATGTATATTTAAGATTTCTTATTTTCTATTGAACGACAGGTAGTGGAACAATTTCCTTACAGCTCTAACTACCAGGGCTAGGAGGATTTGTGAAGTGTCTTCTTTACAAGAAGAAATTAATACCTTGAGAACCACCTTTGAGAGCAACGATTGTAGCAAAGCCTTGATTTCTACGGTTCTGAAACCAACGAATAATAATAGGACGTCAGTTGAGAAAAAAAAAGATGTAAGAGGAACTGCTTACCTACGTACATACTTAACACGACGGATCGTATTGCTAAAATCCTACGTCGGTACAACATACGGACTGTATTTGGAACTTCTGTTAAGATTGGGCAACTCCTGCGACCTACTAAGAACAGTTTACCTAAATTGCAACAACCGGGTATCTACAGAGTTCCCTGTACTTGTGGCAAGGTTTACATCGGGCAGACTTCGAGAACAATATGCACTCGCATTAAGGAACATAATCGATGTATCAGGCTCATTCAAGCTGATAAATCAGCTGTTGCTGATCATGCTTTAACACCTGGCCATGATGTCATGTTCCAAGGAGTGGATGTTCTTGCCCGTATAAAGCAATATCTTCCCAGAATCATCAGGGAGGCGGTTGAAATACGTAAACACCCAGATAATTTCAACCGCGACACCGGCTACAATCTCAGAGAATCCTGGCTACCTATTATCAGAACCATGAGAAAGTAATACACTGCTGCTTTTCGTTGTCCCTAACATGGGGCTATAATGGCGTTTATCTTTGGGCACCTTTTATAGGTTCTTGGTTGCTTTCTCTTAGCAATTATTTGTCGTATTTCAGATTATTCCTGACGAAGAAAGACATGGTTTCTTTCGAAACGCGTCGAATTTTATGTACCGTAATAAAACACGGCATAAGCCCAAAATTCAACATTATGGATAATTTCATTTATCTTTGAAGTAAATAATTAAAATAATAACTTATTATCAGCATTTGTTTGGTATTTAGCATTTTACGGTGAAAATAACACATTTTGCAAAATAAATTTATTTCGCGAAATTTCGCGGGTTCAATATTGAAAAAAATGAAAAAATGGCATATTTGGGTTAAATGTATTGTTGTGATAATAAATAATATGTTTGCTGAAATACTTCGCGGATATCGTTATAACAAAATAAACGGGACACTAGTGATATGTTTCCGGTGAAGAGAGGAGAGGGGTTGGAAAGTGAATAGTATGCAGTAAAACTGCAACCCTGTCGTGTGCGCATTGCTCGAGTGAATCGAGTGCTTCACAGGCAAGGAAAGGGATATCTCCTACACAGGTCATGCGCGCAGTTGATCAACCTGAGATGAAATCCGATCTTAGAATGTATTACGGACGGGAGACGGGGCTGAACAAAAGCTTGGCAGTTCACAAATCACTCGCGACAAAGATGTAGTAGCTCACTGCAGACCACTTCCGCTTACTCTGGCCTTGCTTGCAATGTGCCACACATTCAGACGGTAGGACGCGACGCGACGCGACGCATGAACTCGCGCGATATATGAGGGAGGGTCAGCACTCAGTTTATATTTTATTATACTGTAGTTGTAATTGGCGGAGCGCCATGTAGCTCCATTGTCCCCGTCACAGTCTCGGCTAGTTTATGCCCCTGTCCTGTTACGTAAGGACCATGCTTGGATACAACTGTAGGCTTAGTTAGTTAGTACTGTCTGCCTCCTTGCGTAGTGGTTAGCATTCTTGGCTGTCCCGCGGAGGCCCGGGGTCGTTTCGTGGCTCAGCCAAGAAATTCAATACTTGTCTGAGGGATGGAATGGGTACACTCAGCCACGTGAGAATTTGTGGAGACCAGCCACCACTAATCACAACTAGGTGATCACCTTATTGGGCCGTACATTTTACCAAACTAACTAAATGGCGTACAAGGACGACATATTGAACACTTCCTGTAACTATGAGTAAGCACACTGTATAGTCATTGTGACATGTAACTCTACCATACTAAGTAAAACTTTTTTCTCGGACATTACAGACAATTAAATAAATAAAGTAAATAAATTAAATAAATGAATAAAAACAAATAAAAAAGTAAATTTATAAATTATAAAAATTAAATAAATAAATAATTAAATAAGAAAGTAATTAAAGAAATAAATAGATTAATTAAGTAAAAATAATAAATTAAATAAGTAAATAAATAAATAATTAAGAAAGTAATTAAATAAAGAAATAGATTAATTATAAAAATAAAAAAATAAATTAAGTACCAAAGTATGTAATAACTAAAAATGTTCGGATGTTTAGGACCTGAAGAAACGAGAAATATGAAGGCAAATATGCCCTACAAATAGTGAAATATGATCCCAAAAGAGGTACAATATGACCTAATATATTTACATGCTTTCTAAGAACAAGCGTTAATAATGTAGTGAAATATTATTTTTATTATTAATTCTACGTTCAAACCTAAAAGAAATGTTAAAATCTACGCTGATTTCATCAATGAGCCTATGATAAAATGTTTTCCTCAAATTTTTATCGCAGAATGTTTCAAGAAACTCGCGGAAAGCTGCGTATTCTCCACCTTTTCTCACGTTAAAAACTGCGACTCAAATCACATTTCCTGTAAAATAGAATGTAATTAAATTATTGACACATACTAATAAATACCCTAAGTTATTAATACTACCAAGTTTAGTTACAGTTAAATATTTTCTGATAGTCTGCAACAGTTTTTTTTTTAATTTTTAGCGTCACTAACGCACAGAAACCTTGCAGCGGTCAGCGGATACCATATTATAAGTCCACCACCTACCCCTAAAATATTACCAAAATATGACCTTATTGATGAAATATGACAATAACTATGAAAATAACCCAAATATGCATTTATGTTCGACGATGTCGAAATGTATACATTATGTGTCGGAAAACTGTATCATAATGAGGCACATTATAACACTATTTTTCATTATGAAACAGTTTCTCCCACCAATCAGAGCTCAAGAAACAGTTGTGTGACCATTTAGGTAAAGATACCTTTGCGCATGCGCTCAAAATCCAACATGTCTATATAAATTACCGACATGGAAAGTGGTCCATATGTTCGCGTAAATAAACTGGCGAATATGAGACAAGAAATAGTACTGTACCTTAATATCTCCAACTCCAATTTATACACAGCGCATTGCTTTCAAACGACTTCGGTGACAATATTAGTGAATGCTATAGAGCTGGATGGCAGGCTGTAAACAATAGGTGTTCTATGTTGGCAAGCAAAGTTAATGGTCTCAGCTTTCGGAGTGCCTTGTTGCACGCATTCGCTCTGTTCAGTCAGCAAAGCCAGCGCGCCCTGTTCACTAACTGAATTAACTCCCACAGATATTTATGAATATTTATGTTAAAACATATAATTATTGTCGAACATAAACAGTCGTATGCAACTCGTCTATAATGGTAATGAAGACACTCGTATGGAAATTATAAAACTCTCTTACGCTCGTTTTATAAACATACTTAAGTATTGCCATTATAGGCTCGTTGCATAATGTACTATTATATGCTCGGTAAAATCCATCTAAAAAGAATCAGAAATATTGAACTCCTGCGTAATTACAGTTTGTAATGGAAATGTAGTCAAGGAAGAAGAAAATATGACCTTACTTATAACGTTTCATCTTGTTGTCTTTGTAGCTTTTCCTCACTAGGATGATGTTTACACACAATCAAGTCAATGGTGGCTGGTAACCACAGATTTTCATTTATCTCGTCAACGGCTCGTTTGTGGACCGTTGTTTACTAAGACTACTTTTGCTTCTACAGCGAGAGCCTTCTCTATAGAACGGAAGCTCACAGGTGCCGTGTGACGGCCGGGATAATGTGTCTAGCTGCCTGTCGAGCAAGGCACTGGCGCTAGCAGCAAAGTAGCGCCCAACTAGTTTAACGCATTTACATTTTTTAACGTAATTAATAATCATCATTACTTACATGAATTTCAGAGTAGTTGCTGGAAATGTTGTCCTTCAATTTCTAAACACACATTACATCAACGTAGGAAGTTTTAGAACACTCGCTGTAATTCATCCTGACTGATATTTCGTATCGGTGCAGTTATTTTGTTCTCAAGAGCCTCCAGAGTTTTAGTATACCTTTTGTTTGAGGTCCCCCCACAAGTAAAAATCGTATGGCACCGAAACTTACGAACACATTTACTGGAAGACTTCTTGAGAAGATAAGTTTTCATTAGGAAAATTCGATGTTCAGTTCTGTTGTGTACCTAACCTTGTTCAAGGGATACGGGATTGGCTACAGTACTTCGCCACAAGTCTTAATTATCTCAACTAAGGTATCCTGCCAACTCCGTATGTAATAAATGCTAAGACAGCTCCCTGTGCTTCCCAACCGGCCCTTGTGTAATCGGCAAATGCTAGTCATCTTGCGGTGGCTTAACGCTCTCAACCCGTCACACGGCCCCGGTGAGGTTCCATTATACAGAGAAGGCCCTCACTGTAGTATCGGGTACTTACAGCTGTTTCAGTTTGCACTATTAATTATGATAGGCCTACACCCTGTGTATGGTATTTATTATGGACTACAGTAGTCAGTAACTAATTAAAATGCTCCGCAACTCAATACTAATTATATTCAAATTAGTACATGCTTCGGTCCACCAATGGGGCCTTCTTCAGCAAATTACAATTAGACCGTAAGAAATCTCGACTTAGTATAAAACGAAGTCCCCGATTCTTGGATGTCACGGATAATCTCCAGAACCACTGGCTGGATTTTGATGCGGTTTTCACCATTCTGTAAAGGATATCTCGAGGAAGGTTTCTGTAGAAAATAATTTATTTATGATCAAAGGAAGCCAAGCATTAACGATGTCAGTGAAAAAAGTCGAAAAAACCTGGCGTCCGTGCGCTTTTTAAGCTTACGCTGGGCAAACCGTAAAAAATATCTATAGACTATAATATGAGTGTAGGAATTGTTCAGCATGAAAAGTTCAACAAAAACGTCCTGGATAGTATATCTCTATCTTCAATACATCGCCCACTATAAGTGTTTTTACGTTTACATTTCTTCCAACAATCTCCATACAATTACTGAGGCGAAAGTTTACGTGCTCGCTAGAGGCGAACCTATCACCCCACTTACAGCCTAGCTAGTGGGCGAGCCTATTACCCCAGATACAGCCAGCAGCAAATTGTCGAGTCGTGTCGAGTTAAGACTTCAGAGAAGAGTGGTTGTGTTTGGAGTTTCCTTGGAAGTGCAACTCGGCTTTTCTTCATTTCGCCTGTGAACTCTTCGTTCCGCAAAATACATAGTCTAGTTAAGATTGGACGGAAGGGGGATTTGTGTTTCATGCACCTCGCCATCCTTAAATGACGTCTGACAAGAATTCGTTGCACATGCATCTCCAAGATAATATAATTAATAGTCCAGTCAGTGATTTTATCCCATCATGCCGAGACGTAATTCATTGACGTAGTTCATTGACATCGAAAAAGAAGCCCTTATCACGTAATGAATTCATAACTGTTCCCGGGCTAATGAGAAATGAAATTAAGTAAAACATATACAGGATAAAATGAAGAAAGTGGAAAAAACAATCAATGAGAACGATGAAAATATAAAATCTATTCTTGTAAAATGTAAAATAATAGAATCAATTTGTAATAAAATAAAATGGATAACCTTACAAATAATTTGGTTCTAAATATTTGAATATAATTTTCAAATCGTCGTGAAAGTGCCTTTTCCCATTGTTGGACCGAAACGTGTACTAATTTGAATATAAAGTGTATTGATTGGCGGAGCATTTTCATTAATTATCTATTAATCATTTTTTCACATTTTCCTATAATAGTAAGTGTTTTTGATTTTTTACAGTACTTTAAAACCTGCCTAAACTGATCCCTTTATATACCGGAAACCTGGACAAACGGAAAACAAAATTCGGAACGGAGGTATTTCCTATGTAAAATTACACTTTAGACCGGAGAAATGCCTAACGCGGAAACGGAAAGAAATTCAGGAACTGTAGGCGTAAATAACCTGACCAAGACGGATTATCTTATCCATAACACAAAGCTATGTAGGCTACTAATCGTTGAGTTCGACTGTACTTGCAACAAAGTTCTAGGAAAAATTAACTCTAATTTTTCTTCAAGGATGCAGCAGGTATGCTACAATTTACAACATCTGTAAGTAAATGGAATGTACTGTTACTTCCTCCAAACCTCTTGTGATACACACAGTTTCCTTCTGACAAATGACAGTAGAAGAAAACAGTGGAGTGATCTTCAGTGGTGCTGTATTTACTGTGTCCTGCATTTATTTACGTGCTGTAATTCAGTGACAATGATTTCTAAACATAAGACACTTGTACTGGAGGAGAGCTATTGAAGAACGCGAGAATATCACTCGTCCGACTAAAGAATTAACTTTGTTGTTTAAAGTGGGCAAAACTCAAAATTATTTCATAGTAATATTATGCGATAATACATTATCTCTGTGTAGTGTATTTTGTCTTACTCAACCCTTTGTAAAGTGGAAACCTGTGAAAAGGGAAAAATAAATCTAGAACTATTGCGTTCAGCTTTAGGCAGGTTTTACTGTAGTATAAGGTGCGTTTAAAAAGTAACCAGCCGGAGGCTGAAATGCGCAAACCGGTGGCGTCATCGGCTAATCGTGGCGTGTGTAACGAGGTAAGGTTCCGACCAGAGTGTGGAAGGTCACAGCCCGTCGCTAGAGGGCACGCGTGCACGGCACGTGACGATACAAAGCGAACAGCAGCATGCATCAATCGTCCAATGCTGCCAGTCGCATTGCAAACAGTGACATGGAGGCGTCAACTGAAGAGCAAAGAGGTGGTGTTCGGTTTCTGACAGCGGAAGGAGTAGGGGGAACGGACATCCATCGCCGAATGTCACAAGTGTACGGCGAACACTGCATGTCCCTTGCAAGGGTCAAGGCGTGGCACAAGCGCTTCAGGGAAGGACGGGTGTCGTTAGCCGATGATGCCTGGTCTGGGGCACCCTCCTGAAACCGATGACAACGTCCAGCTGGTTGACGCACTCATTACCCAGGATCGCTGAGTGACAGTGAACGCCATAGCCGCCGTGTTCGCTCCACGACTTCATACGGCACTCCTGCAGAAATTCAAATGGGAGGTTCTCGGCCATCCTCCATACAGTCCAGACCTCTCTCCCTGCGATTACGCCATGTTTGGTCCCCTGAAAAGGGCTCTGCGGGGCCAGTCATTCACCTCGGGCGCCGACGTCCAGCTGTACGTGAGGAACTGGTTCTCATCGCAGCCCAGGGAATTTTACGAGACAGCCATTCACCGCCTCGTGTCACAGTGGGACAAGTGCCTCAACAGCCAGGGCCTATACTTCTAACGTGCAGGTACTTGTTTCTGTAATTATGCCGTCGGCTCGTTACTTTTTGAACGCTCCTTATAGGTTATTTTTGCGCTTGTCCCAGTAATTGGGATTATATTGGGTTGACCGACTGAAGAGTTGCAATATTAATTATCAATAAGGCATTTCTGCAAAGCTCTCCATATTTCTTGAGTAAGCCCACGTGATTTCCCCCAGCCTTGGGACGTCTTCCCAACTTCAGACCATAGACTAGTAGTGATGGGGCTCATGAGTCGATCCGGTCATTTATATCTATAGAATAGGAAATGTATGAATAACCCACCGGTGGACAAATATGGGCAACCTAATGATAAACAAGTCCAGTTTTATATTTAACGTGTTGCTTTGAATTATGCAGATGAATAGAGACAAGACAAGTCGTACATTAGAAATTTCACACTCATTTATCGTGTCTTAATTCCTACATCAAGGCCAGTCGTAACATAAATGATAATGATAGTTGGGTGTAGTTACAGTAACAAGACCTATTAGCACCGCTGCAATGTAAACCACCTCTGGCACAGCGACTGGACTGGGATTTATACGCAGTTGCATTCTTCGAAAACAAAACTCAATATACCAAGCTAGTGACGCAGCCAGGGAGGGGTTACTGGGGGCTTTGATCCCCACCTCTTTTATGAAATGTGTACAAAAATAAAACAGCAACTGGTGATCATTTAATAAGTTAAATAAACTTTGGTATATTGGCTTTCACAGCCAGTGAATTAAAACTCATCAATTCTTCTAGGTTTGTGCCATGTCTTGTGTGGGGTTTCGCCTAGGAACTCCAAGCTGGCTCACCAGCGGGCTCTTGGTATCCGTGCACCGACCCCCACAGGAGTAGCGAACTGCGCGCTACCTCCCTTTTATGAAGCGGACCTGTGCCTCTTTACTGCGAGAGCTAAAAGCTCAAGCAGCCATAACCTCCCTATGAAGGCTCCCAAGAAGATCGTACTGTATATTGGATTTCACGGCCAGTGAATTAAAACTCAGCAATTTTTCTAGGTTTGCGCCGTGTCTTGTGTGGGGTTTCGCCATGAAAGCCAATAAACCATTTTTGGAAGCCTTCATAGGGAGGTTAAAGAGGCACAGGTGCGCTTCATAAAAAGGGAGGTAGCGCGCAGTTCGCTACTCCTGTGGGGGTCCGGGCGGTAACACCAAGAGCCCACTGATGAGTCAGCTTGGTGTTCCTAGGCAAAACCCCACTCAAGACACAGCATAAACCTAGAAAATTGCTGAGTTTTAATTCACTGGCCATGAAAGCCAATATACCAACGTTTATTTAACTTATTACATTATCATCGGTTCCTGTTTTTTGTACATTTTAATTTATTTAATTTATCATTTGGCTCTTATTGCCGGGAGTGTCCGAGGACATGCTCGCCTCGCCTGAGTCAGCTTGGTGTTCTTTGGCGAAACCCCACACAAGACACGGCATAAACCTAGAAAAATTGCTGAATTTTAAATAAACGTTTCTAAAATTAAATAATGACACTTGCAGATGATTCTATAATGCGTGCTTTGTGGGAAATCGATATGGTTGAGATCTGTGTCTGCTGTTTGGTGATGTTGTAATGTTGCCGTCTTTCCGTCGACTACACACGTCTTCATGACAACAAAACTCCGTCCTCCCAGGGTTGACAATCTAGCATTTACCCCGTTAAATATAGCATTTTTCAAACTGAGCCTAGCCCCAGATAAATTTTAAATCCCGCCTAGCGGGGCAATTAGCTTTCTTTCTTTTCTTAGCAAGAGGGAAGCATTTTAGATACAGTGCAACTTGGATAATTCGAACTTCAAGGGACCAGCAAAAAAAAAATCGAACTATCCAAAAATTCGAATTAAGAAAGTTCTGTGAAAAGGGTAGTGAAAATATATTGTATTACGTCTACATAATGATTTACGTTCAACAAAGCAGATTGACAGACAACGGTACTTTATAAAGACTCTATCATGAATAACCTCAAAAGTTTCAAATGAAAAACAAGATGTTCAGTAAAGAACATATAGCCTACTTTCTCCTAAATGTATGAGTATAGTTATAACTCGTTGTTATTATCAAAGAGTATAATAGAACTATTCTTTGTTGAAGACCTTAGAAACTATTTACCTCTACCAAACGCCACAACCTAGAAAAAAACTACTACCATCATTGAAGAAAGATCGATAAGAAGTATCTCAAGAATGTTATGGATCTGGAAACATAATCGACCGGACTGGCTGCGTGGCACAGCGGTAACGTTCTCGCTTGCCGGGCCCTAGGTTGCAGGTTCGTATCCTGGCGCAGTCAGCTGGCATTTGAGGGTGCACAAATGCGAGGGAACCGTGTCAGTAGATTTACTGGCACGTTAAAGATCCCCTTCGGGCCAAAATTCCGGCACCCCGGCGTATCTAAAAGCAGCAGTAGTTAAAAGGGAAGTAAAACAAATAACATTATTATTATTGTTATTATTACATAATCGACCTGCCGTGGGCAACATCCAACTTTGAGTTGAGGCATGTCTTTACACGTCTGGTTGTGCATGACTTTCACAACCCTAATTGAATTAACAAATCTGTCCATGACCCTACAGAGACGTGTGTATACAAACTATGTGGATATATTCGATTGCTATTTGCCTGAAATAAAAGTATTAATTAATAACCTGAACTAGCACCAACGGCTAGAATTCAGTTACTATGTGAAATCGTTTTGTTCTTTACTTCAAATAACATTTTCAAATAACGCACAATAGGCTGTTACAAACCCTTTAAAATAAAAAGTAAAAATTTATCGTAGTATCATCTTGCCATTCTTCAAGTTCGATGCGCATAGAATGCCAATGGTATACGGTACTAACCAATGGAGTCCCACGTAGACCAGTCGTGACATCTACTGGAGAAGTATCGAACAACATAACCCTAACAGGGCGAGTGCATTCTAGTAGCCATAAGAAGAAACTTTTCAATAAAATGTTGAAGTTAATAAGTAGGCCGGCGTGCAGTTACCTTTTTGGCTGCTAGATGTCTCGAGTAAATCTGCTGGTGAATTTTGTTTTAATTAAATATATATTTTCCACCTTAATATGCAAAATATAACGCTTAATTTTAAAACGTCTGAATCATTACAAAACAAGAAATATATAAAATTTCAAGCAAAAAAAAATAACTCTGATGGGGTTTGATCCATAGGCATATGACTGATAGGCCAACGCTTTACCACGGAGCCATTTGTGCCAACGAACATCGTTCTATATAAAACGACTTACATATAACTTGTTAGCAAATAATGATTTAGACTAAACGATTTCATCAGTGGAGTATATTATTTATTTATAAAGCATTTCATACAAAGTTTATTTATTTTGTATCAGTACGCTATATTGCATGCAATACTCAAATTAGTGAAATATAAGTCAGGCACAAGATATCCGCTGCCATCTTGTCTTCTTATCGAGACGCCTCAGCTTTTTAAAATCACTTCTGCACTATAGTATTACAAAATAAACTTTTAATTTCGAAAGTGCCTCTTCCTTTAGAACAGTTAAATCGATTCTCGGCTCGATAATCGGAACTGGTGGGTCCCATGATATGGATTATAACGTTTGCATAATTCGCACGGCCGCCATCCTTAAATGGTACGGCGGATGACCTTGTAGTTTGGTCACAAGACGCGTCCTATATGAAGGTATGTTATTACCAAATTTGGTAGAGATCGGATAATTTGGTTAGTCGCTATTTGATTTTACGCTTTGAACGTTTGAGTGGCCGCCATTCAATTTTGGTAAAGATGGCGGCGATATAAAACATGACACTGAGGTGCCCTTTGCTTGTTCTACCTCTGTACCAAATTTCGTTCAATTCGGTTTCACCGTGTTCGAATTGATAGGGGGGGACAGACATTCAGAGTACACACACTCACACACACACACACACACACATACATACACACAGCCAGACACACAATTTTTGGCCCTGTAGTGATCCCATATGTCTACTTTCATTTTTTGCAAAAATCGAAAGTAGGCTAATAAAACCAAAATATACTATTCACCTATTTAACGACAGTAGTAATCCAGCAATCTAGTTAAGTCTCAGAGAAATCTATTGTTTTTCAAAATAGTTTGAGATTTTTACCTATTTCCTACAATAAAGTTTCTCAGCCATCACAAAAGAATCTAACAAATTTTCGGGGGATAGTCTGGTAAGAAATGAAACTTTTCCCATAATTTATCAATTGGTCTCAAATTTCAAACATATAATTTGTGAGTAGTATTAAACAAAATTACATACTTAGAACTCAATTGATCGAACCGGTTTGTTTTTAGAAAATGTTTTTATTTTATTTTTAAGGGTTTTTCAAAAATCAACTTTTTATAGCAAATTTACTTAAATGTGCTTGAAAAATTGAAGACTGTATCTCATAATATAGCCAAACAGTTTTGAGTAAGATTTATTTGGGTATCTTGAGCGGTGATCTTTAAATTAATTTTCAAAGTTTTGAATCTTATTATCGAAATAATTAAAACATATACTTATCAATATGTTCGTTTCTAAATACTTTTTTAAAAAACATTATACTCAAGCCTGTTAGCACTGTTAGTAGGGGTTAGCTCCAAAAATTTCATGAAATTCATAAAATATTTACTAGGAAAAAGTTATATTTAAATGTTCAATTTCAAAAATCAAAGATAAACGCAGTAAAAAAAAGACAATCGTCCGCCGATCCTCGCTCTAAAATCCACCTGGGCCCTATATTGTTCCTTCTTTTCTCTTTCGAGCTTCCTCAGTGTGTATGGCCGTCAACCTTGATGAATGCTTTCTTCGTTTTCCGAATTCTAAGCACCGTTTTGCCGTTTGTTTCCTTCGTCGCTCGTCTCTAACTTTGCTCAGTCGCTTCCTTATTGCTGACGTTGGAGTGGTCTCTGTTGTTCTTGTTGGTTCTGTCAGATAGCATCCTTGATAGAACTGTGAAACAGCTTCTGTCACAGCTAGTTCTACATTTTGCTTGGATACAAATACATCCTTTGGGCACTTTGGCCAGATTATACTATGTTGACACTCATTTGTTCACAAACGACTTCAAAGACCTTTAAGGAACGGAAAACAGAACCACTTACGTCATTTCTACTTCCAAAAAAGCGCCTAAGTTCTGTGATGTGGTTTGTTGCTTGGGCTGCACTCGGAACAGTTTTTTCGGCAACTGACCCACCTGTTTGGCTTCCGGTCGGCTTTTTACACTAAAAACTTCGAATTATCCAAAATATAATTCGAATTAACCACGATTTCTAGCATTGATTGTATATAAAATGCTAGGAACCAAGAGAAAAATTTGAATTAAAGAAGATTTCAAATTATAGAAGTTCGAATTAGCCACGTTCTGTAACATTTTTAATGAGTCCTTAAACGTGGTGTTAACTATTGTGGTTCAATAAAAACAAAGATGATAAGAATATATAAATACACTGTGGTGTGACCTTACCTGTGATAGTATAATATAATAAGTGTTGTTGAGCGCCAGATTCCTATTTAAGACAGTGAATCGAAATTTATGAATTAACCTCGGCTATCAGCAGTAGAGTCGAGACCACTTACCCGGGCCGTAGTGTAACTTAGTTGACTAACCATTCAGTATTTATTTATAAGGAGTAGTTAATTTGCCTATAGTATTTACTAACCACTATGAAAGAAATAGGCATTACGTTAAAGAAAATGAATTTATTGACTCAAGAACAAAATACTAATAGTTACAAAAAAGAATTTAATTTACCAACTGCGGTTTAATTATTTAAAAGAAAATGAACATTTAAATTACTTGAATAAAAAAAGCTTGACTCTAAATTGCAAATAGAGACGGAAGTAATAATTGTTTATGCTCACCAACTTGCAGCTTTGTCATATTGAACGTTATAACAGATAACCTTAATGTTCCTTCTCATATTCAAAAAAAATGTTGTAGTATGTCATAAGATACAGCATACTACGTTCCATTGTGTTGCCATCTCTAGATTTATTGTAGTATTCAACTATAAGCCATTGTCAGCTTATATATATATCTTGTCAACATTGTTGTTATTATGTCGAGACATGATGTATGCTAAAGCTATGAATGATATTTCAGGTAGCAGTCGGTCGACCTCTGTCGCTGCTCTGTCACTAATGAGTTGTCGTTCACTAATCATGTTGTAGACGCGGGTTACAGCTTATATCTTCCTTGTCACGTGGTGTCACAGCTTCCCTCTCTCTTTAGCCTTCTCCATACTTGACTCCTAACTTGCAGCTTTGACGCGTATATGGGCTACAGTAGTGACGTATTGGTTACACCATAGTTGAAATATAATGTTCCATTGCTTCTAGAATGAACTCGATGGTCGAACTCGTGATGGTTACTCATATTGGGTTTCTTAGCATCCCGAGACAATGACTCATAGCCGTGGTGAAACGATACTGCGTCATTCTGGGGTTTTTATGATCCCGGGACAATGGCTACCGGCCGTTGTGAAATTAATACTGCGTTGTTCTGTTTGTGACTCTTAGGGTTGGTCCATATCGCCAATCTTGTTGCAATATATCATACTTCGTCTCTTTACAAATAATTGTTAATAAAAATATAATTGAATATAATAATAAAAACCGCTTACAATTATCTGATATAAAAATCATCTCATCGATGTACTAATTAATAAGAATAATAAATATGATAATAAATGAATGAATAACCCTTTATATCTAACAGGTATGAGATCGAATCGTTACAGTTCCATTGTAGTTAATGTTTTGGAATAGTTTTGAAATAGCCTTTTTATAAAATTTTGTGTCAATCTTTCAACTTCATTTGAATCAATTTGTATCAATTACTGTTTGCTGATGAATGTAACCGAAGCCGGTACACTATACTCAAGAATTACAATTTATTGACCTACGATATTATTTTATTTACTACAAGCTGTATCCGGCATGCGTTGCAATGCCAATCAAAGAAAGTGTTGGCGTTGTAACTTTGTTCGTTGAAGTTCGTTTGGATACGCAATATTCTTTTCTTTTTCCGTTAATTGCCTCTAAACTATTGTAAAATGGATTTACTAATTCAGAAACATTCGTGGGAGCGTGCACAACAACTCACCAAAGTTTCATCGCAATCGGATGAATGGTATATGAAGGCATACGAGACTTCGTCGTGCGCCACCTATTGTAAAAAAGGATTTACTAAATCAGAAACCTTAATTGGATTGTACATAACAACTTATCAAAGTTTTATCGCAATCGGATGAATGGTTAATGAACACGTACGGGATTTTGTTGAAACGATTCGCGCGCCGTCAATAATTTGTTGAATCTACTCATGCGCTACCTATTGTAAAATTGATTTACTAAGCCAGAAACCTTCAAGGAAGTGGGAACAACAATTCCTCAAAATTTCATCGCAATGGGATGAATGGTATATAAACGCGTGTGGGGGCTTAGTTGAAACGAATCGCGCACCAACACTCATTTGTTGAAGCTACTCACGCGTTATCTATTGTAAATTGGATTTACTATACCCATAACCATCCCGGGAGTGCCCACAGCAACTCACCAAAATGTTGATTGCAAACGGATGAATGGTATATGAACGCATAAAAGACGAACAAATAAAAAAAACATTTTTATAGTTTTTAAACTTTGTCAATGATGATTGTGGGCAGACATAGTCTTTTTCATGTCTTTTCGTGCTACGTCCTATTAATTGCGGTTGTGGAATCACTGCCCTAGAGCATGGTTCCAAGACGCATAGTTCAAGGAGAGAAGTCGACTATTTTCAAACGTGTTATGCGCGTTGACCATGACTCGGTTTGGGGTCACACAGTCTCTTGTACCTTTCCTTCAGCAAGGAAGATAAAAACTTGAATAACTGGCAAACATTTCATTAAAAGAGGCATTCACTAGATTTCAATGCTTTTTATTTGCTCTCGGAACTGGGGCACGTCCTGTAATTTACTGTTACTTTCAGCTCCCGTAAGGCGGCATTCCCGGCGCAATTTATAGCGCACCCAGACAATAGTGGCCCACATTAACGTTCTTGCTACACATGCCCGGCCACTTGTGAACTCTTCTTACACATGCTTCTGTAACCGATACAGGTCCCATTCACACATACATACATACATACATACATACATACATACATACATACATACATACATACATATCCACTTCAGATCCAGGGTACACAAATGTGCACCTCCTCTTTATTAATATTTTTGTCAGCAGAAGTTGGTATTATGTAATTTCTGTCCCCATATGTATAACCCCTCATTTGTATCGAGTCGGAGATGAAGTGAGATAAGCTATCTATTTGACGGATGGTTTTTACAACCAGATGCCCTTTCCAACGCCTCACTCATCAGAGGTTGTTGTTGCTTGTGTCTTCAGTCTTCTGATGGGTTTGATGCTGCTGTCCATGCCTCCCTGTCCTGAGCCAATCGTTTCATATCTACATAGCTACCACACCTTACATCCGAGGCAATCTGTTTAACATATTCTAATTGCACAAGAGCAACTGAGGATATGGCTATATTGATCGTTTCCTATGCCAACCAGTGGCAAAAGAAAAAAGAATAAAACTTTGCATTGTTGACTACAGCGATGGTGCGCACATCTTTCTGCGGGAAACAGCATCATGTCAAAGAATCGCTATTGTTAAGTGTATCAATGACATGAAGAATGGTAACACACCCAGGAAACCAATTAATCTTGCTTCCAGGCTATAAACAGTATGTACTGTACTAGGCCTATACCTTTCATATTTATGATTTGAATGAAAGTAATGTTGAATTTTTCAAGTGATCTTTTTGCGGGTCAGTGTACATGAAATGGGGTACATGACCAAGATACGCAAATCCTTAAAGAATCAACAACAACGCATTTCACAGAGTCTGTAGACTTTGATCAACTTAAGAAGAATGTTATTTGTTTTATGTCCCTTTGAACTACTGTGGCATTTTAGAAATAAGTGACAAACCCATCTTAATCAAGGTGTAACAAGTGAACTAAAAGAAACCATGATGGTGCTGTAGTCCAGTTCGCCTGTCACACATGATCACGAGATTAACGGTCACGTACAACTACAAACTTCCTTCCGTGCTGACAGCACTGCATCCCTGTATCCTGACACTTCGTGTAATGTCCTGAGAATTTTAATATTTACTCTTTCGGAATTTCTCAGCAATCATTTCCACGTATTCCTGCCTAGGTTCTATATCCTGGGGATTTTTAACCCTAATCCGTCTGCTTGAGTTTGGGCAAATTTTAAGTAAAAACAAGTAGTTCTATGAATAACTAAATAGTCAATTTCCATATATTCTACTGGTGTTTTCCATTTAAAACCTCTCTCGTCCATTAAAAAAAGTTTCCACTTAATGTATTAAACAGTATTTGGTACACGACCTACATTGTCATAATGTATTTTCTTGTGTTTCTTTCCGACCTTCGAATTACTACAACGGTTCTGCGAACGTCAGCTCTTGCCTTACAAAGTCTGCCCATTTTCAGAATACTGTTGTCCTGTGTGACTTAATAGTGCGCACACTGCAAAAGTTGATACGTAACTGAATAATACAATGAGGGCAATATCAGGCGCCATCAAATCCACACCATTGAAGTGGTTGTCAATGCTAACCAACATCCACCCACCTCATCTACGAAGAAGGCCCTCGAGGAGGCAGGGTGTATGTAGCCCCATCACTTCTGGTGCACCCTGGATAGTGCTACACCCTCAAGGACTCATGGCTGGTGAGATTGGGAGTTGGCGACCTCGAGGGTTCCTGAGCTGGGTCCGTTTTGTCCCCTGTTTCCCCTGACCTTGGGGCGGGCCCTCTCCTCGTTCCCTTTCCTATCTGCCTTTCATGGCTCTCCTTCCTTCCTTCCTTCCTTCCTTCCTTCCTTCCTTCCTTCCTTCCTTCCTTATTCTTCGAGGGTTGGGGGCATTTCTTTTCTTCTTGTCCTTAATTTGCCTTATTTGCCTATATTTGAGTACCATTTCTTCTTCTTGTATGAAAGTTTGTAGTTAGTATTAGTTATAGTTTTCATTCTCATCTCATCTTTCACTATGACCCAAACCATTAGGGGCCGATAACCTAGATGTTAGGCTCCTCAAAACTACAATTATCATCATCATCATCTACGAAGAATAACAGCTCTGCAAAAAATATGACTTAAATGCCGCAGTAATCCCCAACTGGTCATACACAAGGACTGTAATTCTTAGAAGAAGGTGAGATTGAAATCCAAAAATCTTCCATGGAAGCTAATTTCATCACATTTCGCTACTGACAAGACCTGGCACGAAGAATAGGCTGCGTCAAAACCAGACAATCTCGGTTTAATCACTGATCTCTGCAGAGAACCGCTTGTTTTCAATTTTAACAAGGTCTGCATAAATCAAGGATGATGAAACTTCTGGCTTGACAAGTGGGGAAAACAGGAAACCATTTCAGCGACTGTGCCATGTACGAGGGGATTACTAGGCTATATTGTTTTACACTTTATTTTTATTTTTTCTACTCAAAAGTACATTACACATCAGTTGTTACGTCCACCTTCTCAACATAATCTCCTTGTAACATCATGCGTTTTGCCATGGATGTGTCAGCCTCTCCAGACCTTCCTGAACGCATTATTTCGGAGTGCTGCGCACCCATGCCTTGACAGCTGTGTTCAGAGGTTTCTTCATGTTCCCGAACAGGTGATAATCCCTTGGTGCCAAGTCGGGAGAGTATGGTGGATGTGGCAGCAACGTGGATCTCATTCGATCAATGGCAGTGGTGGTCTCTCGGCTAGTGTGGGGGCGGGCATTGTCATGTTGCAGAAGCACACCTGGAAGCTTAGTTTGAATGGCACGACGTAAGCGTTTAAGGTTTTCCACATATGCTGCACTGTTAATCGTGGCCCCCAATTCCAGCCAGTCAATGAGGATGATACCCTTTGTGTCCCAGAACACTGTCGCCATTCACTTGCGACTGATGGCACTGTTCCAAATTTATTTGGCGGTGGATGGTCGCCGTTTTGAGGGTTTTGCAGAACTGGACACAGCTGTCAAGGCATGGGTACGCAGCCCTCCGAAAGAATGGTTCCAGGAAGGTCTGGAGAGACTGACACATCGATGGCAAAAGTTCATGAAACTACAAGGAGATTATGTTGAGAAGATGGACGTTACAACTGAGGTGTAATGTACTTCATTTGGGTATAGAAAAATACAGTGTAAAACATTATAGTACGCCGTTCGTTCCTCACACGATGGCCTTGAGTGTCCAAGGAGGAGATTTGAATGAACCATCCAAGACCTACGCAGTGCCACCGATGATGCTGTCAACTGAATGCCCTGGACATTGTGTTTTCAATACCCTAGGCTTATTGGTACTACAATCTATTTTGTAATAGGCTATATATTTTAACCGTATTGTTATCTTTTTTCGATTCTTTGCCACAATGTATTGTCATTTTGCCGTGCGAAATAAATAAATCTTTCTATAAATGGAGGAGAGAGAATCCTACGAAATTAGCCAAAATACCTCTTGTTTTGGAGGGGAAAAAACTGGAAATGATGTAGTAATAACCAAGCCCTGCGCGGATAAACAAAACGTTATCCGCGCTGACATAACAATAATATTTGTGATTAGATAAAGCACAAAGTATTAAAGCAACACATTCAGAAATTTGAGGAGAAAGTCGTTTCCCTAGACCATCGTTTCCCAACCTGTTTTCGCAGGGGCTTCGTCAAACACTTTTCAATAATGGCGGCTATCGAGGTTAGGCCTATTACTGTTTCCTTAATTTCTGCGGCATTGCCTTATAATTATTATTATTATTATTTTAAAATTAAATTAATCCTGTAATGCCCCTTGTTACATATGTGTATATCACATTATTTCCACAATAAATTTATATTTACCGCGAATGCCTGATTTACAGTTTTATGTCACGTTAGGAATGCATTTGATTTCGATACAATCGACATTTAGTCTGCCAGTTTCTTTGTGTTCTAACAATACTAACAACAGTACCGCGACCCCGCTAAGGAACAGTTGCATGTACATTGAAGTCTATGGTTCACCCAAAGAATGGATTCGCGTATCAAAAATGTTTGGAAACCGCTACCCTAGGCTATGTTTAAAATTCATGTTATGCAGCCAGAATTGCAACCATTTTCAGTTCGGAGTGTTAATTATGCTTAATGACATAATTTGAATGAGATTAGCTTAAATCATCATCTTATATTTGTCCTAGTAATGATATTCAACAAGTTTGTACTTATTTCTCAGGTGCTAAGACTTTTTTAAAAGACTGACAATACTTTTCTGAAAGGATTTCCTACGCAGAGATCGAAATTTCCCACGACCAACGTGTACAAGGTACAGAGCCAAGGTGTAATTGGCCCATATATGTGCAAGGTGGTTCTCCACATCCCACATGAGTCCAGCAGAACAAGGTTACACCAATTACCAGCAAGGTCTCCACTCAGCACTCAACTCATCTGGCATAAGCTACCTTCCATCTCTCTGATTCATGTTCAGGGCGATAGAATAAGGTTACAATAGATCTTTTATACAAGTTTCCCGGGATTGTAGATCCTAGCTTTCGTTTTGGTGGTGATTATTGTTTGACGAGCCAGGAACATCAAGGTCATCTTCCACATATACGATTTACTCCCACACTATTTTAAATTGTGCATTTCTTAATAATGGCAATTTTTAAATAAATTTAATTCGCAGGTTATTAATTCTGGAGGAGAGCAGAGCCTGGTTTTTAATCTTCCACTTGGTTAATATATGATAACTAGCGGACCCGTGCGAGAAATCTCGCATGTTCATAAACCATACTCTCCCCAATAGGTTTTGCAAATTAAACACTTCTTACAAAAATTATATTTCAGAAATTAGAACGCAATTTGTAACTGATAATGTCATTTGTGTGCTGTAACACTCACCGGTTATTCGATATTTATGAAATTATACGATTTGAAAACTCATTCCTTTGATTTACTGTTTCTGAAATCCATGCAAAATGATAAAAGAGAGACCTCATAATATTAAAATGACATGAAACTTGCGTCAAAGCGACCAAAATGTGAAGTGGACAGAAATTATGGAGCGTATTTTCATACATCAACAGTATCTGCAAATCGCACACTTCGTACATTTTTATGACATTTTTTAAAGCAATTATTCATATTTATGGAAATAGAGTGCAATTCCTCACTGCTAATGTCTGTTCTCTTTCATTTGAATGCTCATTTTCACGATCGGTCTCTTGTGACCGCTGCAGGAGGGATCTATACTACTGAAATAATATATATGATAAGGTTTTAAAATGTCTAACTGATGACATCTCGAATTTTTGAAAACTATTGAACATGAGATGTCTCTTTAATATGCTCAGAATAAAGAGCTGTTGTTCTCAGTTTCATGTTTGACATGTTAATTTGACTGTGAACTATTCAGCGCTTACGATTCCTACACTGTTAAGCTCGTCTGGTTCTCAGAAACGTTTACACCTAGTTTAAAGTGAGCAAATACTGTATATTTGAGTGAATATCAACACCTACTGTAGTAATGGCAAGAAGCTGGTGACATCAGCATCACACAGAACACGGCTTGTTCAACTATCGTGGTTTAGCGCATGACAATGCCGTAGGTTCGTGCTTCTCTTCCTAGAATGAAATTTCCATCTTTTGTCTGTCTTGTTCCATGAACGTGACATGAAAATGGACTAGTTCCAGAAAATGCCGCCATGTGAATTGTTCTTTGGTTAATCTTATTTTATGTTTGAAACATTCGATTTGCATACGTCACTTTGGAAAAATTGTTCTCGGCAAGGAGTCTGTAGTTTGAGACATGACCCCATATATCAATTCGTACAAGTGGAAAAACAGAAAAGTAGTCGATGAGTCGTTGATTAAATAAGGTGCGTTCAAAAAGTAACGAGCCGGAGGCTGGAATGCGCAAACCGGTGACGACTTCGGCTAATCGTGGCGTGTGTAACGAGGTGTAGTTCCGACCAGAGCGTTGATGGTCACAGCCCGTCGCTACAGGGCACGCGTGCACGTCACGTGACAATACAAAGTGAGCAGCAGCATGCATCAATCGTCCAACGCTGCCAGTCGCATTCCAAACAGTGACTTGGAGGCGTCAACCGAAGAGCAAAGAGGTGTTGGTCGGTTTCTGACAGCGGAAGGAGTAGGGGGAACGGACATTCATCGCTGAATGTCTCAAGTGTACGGTGAACACTGCATGTCCCTTGCAAGGGTCAAGGCGTGGCACAAGCGCTTCAGGAAAGGACGGGTGTCATTAGCCGATGATGCCCGGTCTGGGGTACCCCCCCCCCCCCCCCCCTGCATTACCGATGACAACGTCCAGCCGGTTGCTTCACTCATTACCCAGGACCGCCGAGTGACAGTGAACGCCATAGCCGCCGTGTCGCTCCACGACAATGCACGACCTCATACGGCCAACACAGTCGCGGCACTCCTGCAGAAATTCAAATGGGAGGTTCTCGGTCACGCTCCATACAGTCCAGACCTCTCTCTCTCTGTGATTACGCCATGTTTGGTCCCCTGAAAAGGGCTCTGCGGGGCCAACGATTCACACCGGACGCCGACGTCCAGCTGTACGTGCGGAACTGGTTCACATCGCAGCCCAGTGAATTTTATGAGACAGCCATTCACCGCCTTGTGTCACAGTGGGACAAGTGCCTCAACAGCCAGGGCCAATACTTCTAACATACAGGTACTGGTTTCTGTAATTATGCCTCCGGTTCGTTACTTTTTGAACGCACCTTATACTATGGTGACCCTATTTTATAGTGAAACTAGCAACCCGCACCGGCTTTGCCCGGTTTCTTTAACGGTTTACCCAGCGTAAGCTTAAAAGCCGCACGGACGGCAGGTCTCAGACTTTTATTATTATTCGGTATGCCGGGACATGCTACTTTAAATCGAGACTGGCCCGATTTTTTCGAGACGTATGGTCACCGTACTACTTCAAGCATGCTCGTTCCGAACGGTGACAGAACTGATCATTCCAAGGCGTGCGAAATTTGTGCTCGTGTCGTGTAGGCCGAGTGTGGATTATATGGTGGACCTTATTAGTGCGAACTGTCACTTGACTGGGCCATTTGATCCGTGAAATATCTCGATGTTCGGCGGCCACTCCATAAAACTGTCTCCAGTCTCGCGTTGCCTGGCCTTCACTGAACTGGCCCACTGCTCCTCTCCGCTCCGCTCCGGTCTCTGCCACATCACACCTCATTTGTAACCCTAAAAGTTCTCGGCAGAAATTGAGAAGAGGCAGTAAACCAGGGACTAGCCGTTTTATGCCCCCAGTTGACGAGCATCGGTGTCTGCTTTAGCGACATATCACTAGATCTAGTAAATTTTACTTATATAGGCCTAAGGGATGTTCAAATGAAAATGTACGAAACGATACTGTGGGTACAATTTATTCGTTATTCAAAAGTAATCACCACAGCCTGTGCACAGCTGTCCCATTGCTTCACAAGCCGCAGGATTCCCTGTTCCCAGAAGTCTTGTGGTTGTGACAGGAGCCAATCCTGTACGGTGTCCTTTAGTTCGTCGTCTGATTGGAAACATTTCCTCTTGAGACGAACCATTGACAGTGACGTGTATTGTGCGACACTCCGTAGCCTACGCAAGTCCGTCAAGAACAAACTGCCTGGACTGCTCACTAAGGGAGTGATTCTGTTCCATGATAACGCTCGCCCACACGTCTCTAACGTCACACATGGTGTATTGGCCGCGTTCAAGTGGGAGGAACTTGAGGATCCGCCCTACATACCGGACTTGTCACCCTGTGACTTCCATCAGTTTGGTCCGTTAAAAAAAACATCTCAAGGGAAAACTTTTCCAATCGGACGACGAACTAAACGACACCGTACAGGATTGTCTCACAAGACTTCCGGGAACAGGGAATCCTGCGGGTAGTGAATCAATGGGACACCTGTGCACAGACCTGTGGTGATTACTTTTGAATAACGAATAAATTGTACCCACAGTATAGTTTCGTACCTTTTCATTTGAACACCCCTTATATATTGTAGATATAAAGGCTATCGAAACAAAATTTTGAATATCTATTCATTAGTTGGTACATGATTCAACCTTTCATTGAGGTCTTCATCAGCCAAATGCTTTTATCTAATTCTAGTGTAACAATTATTCATAAAACGAAATGGATATTCTTACAATTTTCATTTACATTTATGAATAACCAGGGGCCGTATTTTTTGGTAATAGCCATACGCGCGAACGTTTTCCATTTCTTCTTTCTTGCCTGTATATGGCCTTCTAGGTACTTAAAGTACCGTATCTTAGCGAAATGAACTCACGAAATATCACGAAATTTATTGCGCAAATTGCGCAAATAATCACGAAATATACTCCACTTGGTACGAAAAATGCTAAATATTATCGAAAATGCTGTCCAATAAACGTTTAAATGCTTGTGAGGAATTGATCGTCGTTGTTTCCTTCTCATATGATTGATAGTACTGCAATGCCAACAAAGCCGGAAGTATGTGTATTCAGTTTCGCGATCTCTAAGCTATCGATGAAAATCGATATGATATCGATTACATGAAATGGCGTTGTGGTCGTAGATACAGCAGTGCGAGTTCGCGACTGGTAAAACTTTATCGGTGGGATACATTAAAAGAGTGCGCTTTAAAACCCCTTATCACATAATTTGTTGGATTTACCCCATACTATAAGGTAGATTTCAGAGGACACATCGATCAATATGACAATTTATTTCACGAAATACCGACCGAAATAGTGTCAGTTTTAACACCGAAATCAACAGTTTTATTTCACCAAAAAATAAGGCCCTTATGAATAACTAAGTAACCAGGCCCGGCTTCGCCTGGTATCTTTAACGGTTTACCCAATGTAAGCTCAAAAGACACACGGACGGCAGGTCCCAGATGCAATTCAGAAAAGCCGAGGTGAAGAGCGAAACTCCAAACATATATACTCTTCTCTCAAGTCTTAACTCGAGACGACTCGACATACAGTTAATCCAGTAGAAAAAATATATTTAAAAAATCTGAAAATATTTAAATAAGTTAAAGAGTTTTTATTGTCTTTAATCTTTGTGACGTATTTTTGTACCGTGACTTTATATGTTTCTGATGCTGGCCGAAGCTGAGCTGATAGGCTCGCTTGCTAGATCGTAAACTCGCTCCGAAACTAGTAATTTAAATTTCCACTGAATGGACATTGTTGGAAGAAATGAAAACGTAAAAACACTTATAGTGGGCGATGTATTAAATATAGACATATGCTGTCACGGACTTTTTTGTAGATCTTTTCATGCTGAACAATTCTTACACTCATATTATATACGATATTTTTAACGTTTTACCCAGTGTAAGCTTAAAGGGCGCACGGATGGCAGGTTTTTCTTCGACTCGATTCACAGAAATCGTTACTGCTTGTCTGTCTTTGCTCATATGTTAATGTTTTTCAACAGAAACCTTCCTCGAGAAATCCTTTACAGTATGGTGAAACCCGCATCAAAATCCATCCAGTGGTTGTCGAGATTACCCGTTACATCCAAGAATCGAGGACTTCGTTTTATACTATATGTGGCAAATATCAAACATTTCCTTACATCGTAAATGTTATTTCTTTTTAAATATATTGTAATAATACCAATTGGTAGTAAATGAACCTCCAATAGTAGACTATAAATTCTTTATTTATAAACTGGTTTCCGACACACTGTATCCTTTTTCAGCATACACGTCCCTTTTAACTACTGCGGCTTTTAGGGTGCGCAATTTTACCCCAGAGGGGATCTTCATAACTTGCCATTGCTGCCTCGCACTTGGGCACCCTCAAATACCAACTGACTGACTAATTATTATTGGTCATATATGCATAATATTTCAAAAAAATATGCACTATGAAATAACTAAGGCAGTTACGATCATTCCGTATATTTTAGCGTTTCCATTTTCAATATAAAGAAAATATGAACAGGCGGGCATATCTGCACCTTTTTAGCCTATTTTCATTTATGAAAAAATTGGCTTATGAGATCACCTTTTGTCCGTGTGTATGTGTGTGTGTCTCCTCCCTAATTAAAATCTAAACGGCTGGAGCGATTTCAATGAAACTCAGTAAGTTCATAGCACTATTTCGGACGACCCCGACCGTGCCCTACAAATTTTGTTACATCTCACCAATCCAACATGGCGGCTGTGCGAAATATTTCACCAGCATTCAATATCTCCGAAACTATTACCGATATCACTCTGGAATTTTTCACGGTGATAAAATAAAGTACTAGATATTCACTTATATGACCTTTGAAAACCTGGTAACTACAAAACCAACATGACGGCCAAGCGAATTTGCGACTTTCAAATAGACGTTTTTCGCGATTTAACCAACCAAACGCAATGAAACTTGGTACAGTATATGTTTATACACATTGTAATGTACCGACATCTAACTTCGTTCAATTGTTTACATAACCTCAAGATGGCGGCAGTGCGAAATATTTCATCGGCATTCTATATCTCTGAAACGATTACCGTTATCACCCTGAAATTTTGCACGGAGATAAAGGGCACTACTGGAAGTTCATCTATGAGACTTTCAAAAACCGGTTAACTACAAAACGAACATGGTGGCCCAGCGAAGTTGAAAGTTTTAAATAGACTTTTTTCGCGATTTAATTATCCAAACGCAATGAAACTTGGTACAGAAAATGTTTATACACTGGTATGTAATTTAGTTCAATTGTTTACATAACCACAAGATGGCGGCTGTGCGAATTTTTAAATTAAGTTTTTATTTCTTGTGTCGTAATCATGCGATCGAAATGATAGTTATAATAATGACCCTTCGCAATAATTTTCCTTTAATGGTACAAGACTCTATGGCCTATGCATATAATAAACCAAAATGGCGACCATCCGAAATATTTAGACGGTTCTCAATATCTACGAATCTATTACAGCAATCAAACTGAATTTTTTTATGTTCACAGGGGCTATAAACATAAGTTCACCTATATGACTTTCAATAACCTGGTGATCACAAATCCAACATGGCGGCGACGCGAAATATAAATATTCACATGGACGTTTCTCGCAATTTAACCATCCGAGTGCAGTGAAACTTTGTACAGTAAATCCGTATACAAATGTTAATCCACTGGCATCTAATTTATTTCAATTGTTTGCATAACCACAAAATGGCAGCTGTGCGAATTTTTAAAAATTCGTTTTCACTTCCTGTGTCCTAATCATGTGATTGAAGTTTGAATACTTCACGTACATAATAATCTTCATGTAACAGTACATAACTCTATGACCTACATATATAAAAATCCAACATGGCGACCATCCGAAATATTTAGTCGGTTCTCGATATCTACGAATCTATTACAGCAATCAAACTGAAATTTTGTATGTGATAGTGGTAATTAACATGAGTAGGATATATGAAAATAGGCTGTATAGTTCTTCACAGAATTACTTGTTTTCATAAATGAAAATAGGCTAAAAATATGCATTGCTTGGAAAAGAAACCTTTTTCTAAAACTTATCAAAGAGAATTTTACAAATAATAAGTTTGAAGAACTAAAACCGTGCATCTAAATTGGATTGTAAACCATGAAATCGTCTACAAGTGTATTTAGCTTCACATGTTCAACTTTATTAGTTAGGTCATAAATGTACCTTTTGCTTAACATTTTGCTTTTTAAGAATTAATTAATGTTAATGTTGGTAACAGTGAACGATATTGCCTTTTCAGTAACTTAACTATTTTATCTAACAGTATAAAGGTAAATGTTGATAAATTTCCAATTCAGTAGTTTGTGGGGTAGGGTCATATTAAGAAACTAAACTATTTTGTTCAACTATTCAGGTAGCGCTACCTTAATACGTTCGGTGTTTGCTTCTCGTGTGCTGCAGGCAGGTTCTTCTTTGAACTTCTTGTCAGACACACAATCCACTCTAGATCCATCTTCTCCACATGACGCTACAAATGGTTCGCACGAGAGTAAAGCGTCTGCGAAACATCAAACGAAAGTGAACTGTGCTTGACAAAAATGTTGTCATCGTGTAAGAAAGAAGGAACTTTAGGTTCCGTGTGATATTCCTCGTACACTTTTAAGGGAGACAAAATCGCTTTTGAATCTACCACTTCCACTTTGGGTTTTACTTTTTCATTCGGTTAAAAGGATGAAAGTTGTTTCTTTTTCGAGTACTCGACTGTATTTCTTAGTGACTGCATGTCGGCGTAGAAATTATGTGCACCCGAGTTTGGAGATAAGTAGCAAAATGGCCAAAAGGCCTACAGAAAAACAAGTAACATCACCATTCTCCTTAATATATTCTGAAAATTAACTCGAGGCCCACAAATATGAACTATGACGTTCAATCCACTCAATCACGAAGCCAGACAGTTCCTTAACGTCAATATTTAAAAAACATCTATGCATAAGCACCATCAAAGATTTGAGTTTCTGGAAGCCTGTTTTTGTTACCTTGCGTCTCTTGATGACTGATGCGAAATAACCTCACCCAAATATCTGGCGAATTTGGCAGTGGTATCAGCTCCCTAATTCCGTGCCTGTTTATCGGTCGATACTGGTCTCAGAGCTTTTCTCCAAACGTAAGTACTTGGTCCCTGTGGCGTTTATCTCTCCTCAAGAAGGAAGGGACAACTTTCAACTATGATTTTTAACAGATCTGCTGATAGACATGGGGTCAGATATGATAAGTACCTTGGTGTTCATCAGGGCAAACGTTTTCTCCACTCACGTTAACACCAGTTAAAAGAGATGTTAAACCCGTGACATTATGTTTGCCCTGATTCTTTTACGTGCCAGTAAATCTAATGACACATGGTTGTCGCATTTAGACACCCTTAAATGGCATCGGACTGAGTCTAAGATCGAACCTGTAATCTTGGTCTTGAATTTTTTTTTAGGGGGCGGAATATTGACATCATTTGTGTCACTTAGCCCGAAGTACAAGAACAATAATTCAGAGCGTTCGCAAAGTCTCTCCGCAGCGGCGAGCTACGCGGGTCTCGCCTTGCGGGACGTGTTAGGTTGGCAGCACATTCATGACACTGTATACGCAAAGTCTCTCCGCAGCGGCGAGCTACGCGGGTCTTGCCTTGCGGGACGTGTTAGATTGGCAGTACATTCATGACACTCTGTATACGCAAAGTCTCTCCGCAGTGGCGAGCTACGCGGGTCTAGCCTTGTGGGACGTGTTAGTTTGGCAGCGTATTCATGTCGCTGTATACTTAAAGTCTCACCGCAGAGGTTGGCATAAGCATGCACTTATTCCGTGTTGACCTACAACTGGAGTGATAGGGTGGGGAATACCGGTTCATTATTGCCGACAGTGAGTGCCTGTGCGTGACAGTGTTGGCGCTTTAAGTTGTGGTCTTGTTAAGTTCTTGTGTAAGCTGATTCTAGAGGGAATGCTTACTACTGAAGAGGGTATGTTTTTAGTGGAAGAGGTTCTCCGTGCTGGTGGAAACTTTACGCTGCACAGTGTGATGGTGGTGAGTACCGTATATATAATTGCATTACTTAATTTAATGTAATTGTTTTCCTTGTAACAACATAACATGGATGTACTGTCAACCCAACACGTCCCGCAAGGCGAGCACGTGCTGCGGAGAGAGTTTGCGGACACACTGTCCTTCTCTGTCCATGCGACTGAAAAAGTGAGCTTTGAACGCAAGCCTCATTTTCTTATGGGAGGAGATGCGGCCTTATCGCTCAGCGGGGCAGAATATTATCGATATCCAGTGCCTTTTTAAGAGATTTAAGGGGTCCTCTCAGTTATATTCGACAAAACATCACGATCTTGCAATTTTCGGCAATTTCCTAAGTCCGGTCATTGTTTGTGTTCGAATCATTAACCTTCAGCTTTTCGATGATCACACGCACAAAATAACAACCTACCCCGCCTTCAAACACTAGCCTGCGTGCTTATTAGAACGGAGTGCCGAGTTGCCGACCAAAAGAAACTAATTCAATTGATCGATTTAAATCGAGGATTACTCGAAATCTCCTCCAGCTGTTGTGAACAACGAGTTGACGCCAGCTGACCGATGAACTTTCAAGTCGGAGGTTATATTTGCCGGGCTATATACAAATGTGCAAATATTTTTCTCTTTAACAGTTTTAGAATGTTTGAGGGGTACGCGTACCCCCGCACTGACGACATCTAAACACGTATGAATCCGAAAAGAGAGCTGATTTAGATGCTAAGCTCCTAGAACTTAGATCACTTTAGCAATTATTTGCTCGTATATCGCATGAAAATCGCGATTGTCCGGAGAGATTTTGAGCATCGCATCGTATGACCCTCACTCTGAACACTTTCGGTTGTTATTAGGTAACCTTGAAGTGAAAGAGAATTGTTTATGCAAATTAAACCTTGGCTTCAGCATGAAATGTAGAATTTATATTGTGTCCGGAACATAAATTGTGAGCCTTGGGTGATGGACGCGCTTATCGACAGCCGAACCTAATGTAAGATGGAAAGTAGTGCGTAGGCCGCGACAAGGCCATCACAGCTTCCGCGGAGAGTTCTGGGTGTGATCTTCCTTCTGAGAACAACCGATGGGCACGGAATTTGGACTTAGGTCTGATGGGCGCTACTCTAGCATTATCATGGGCGTATTTATATGTTTATTATGGGGGTTTGGGGGCATTGAATAGTCCCCAAAGAAAAGGGGGATCTGGGGCTCCTCCCCGGGAAGCTTTTGTATAATTTGGTGCATAATTTTGAGTTTTAAGGCTATCTGCATTAACTTTTTCAACAAACATTATGGTGTTTGAAGCCATTTTCAGTGTTGCCTTAGTAAACAAAAGTTTGGTGCTTTTCAGTCAGTCAACACGATTTTACATGAGATGGGTTATTCCCTAATTCTGGAAAAAATACATGAGATTAATAAATGCACTTGGATGACCAGTTTCGTTCGTCAAGCGATCATCATCAGATCCATTACACTTAGGCTATAAAATCTATGTCTAACAAGTAGTTCCGTGAAGAACTATACAGCCTATTTTCATATATCCTACTTATGTTAATTGCCACTATCAACATACACAACTTCAGCTTGATTGCTGTAATAGATTCGTAGATATTGAGAACCGACTAAATATTTCGGATGGTCGCCATGTTGGATTTTATATATGTAGGTCCTAGAGTTATGTACTGTTACATGCAGATTATTGTGAACGTGTAGTATTCAAACTTCAATCGCATAATTAGGACACAAGAAAAAACAAGGAGATTTAAAAATGTTTCACAGCTGCCATTTTGAGGTTATGGAAACAATAGAAATAAATTAGATGCCAGTGGATTAACATTCGGATAAAGATTTACTGTACCAAGTTTCACTGCACGCGGATGGTTAAATTACGAGAAACGTCCATGTGAATATTTATAATTCGCGTCACCGCCATGTTGGATTTGTGTTCACCAGGTTATTTAAAGTCCTATAGGTGAACTTAAGTTCATAGCCCCTATGAACATTAAAAAATGCAGTTTGATTGCTAAAATAGATTCGTAGATATTCAGTATCGTCTAAATATTTCGGATGGTCGCCATGTTGGATTGTTAAATGTATAGGCCATAGAGCCATGTACCATTAAAGGAAAAGTATTGCGTAGGTTCATTATACAAACTTTCACTTCGATCGCATGACTACATCTCAAGAAATAAAAACTTAATTTTAAAATTCGCACTGCCGCCATCTTGAGGTTATGTAAACAATTGAACTAAATTAGATACCAGTGGATTACAATGTGTATAAATATTTCCTGTACCAGGTTTCAGTGGGCTTGGAACATTAAATCGCGAGAAAGGTCTATTTAAAATGTTCAAATTCGCTTGGCCGCCATGTTCGTTTTGTAGTAAACCGGTTTTTTAAATCTTATAGATGGACTTCCAGTAGTGCCCTTTATCTCCGTACAAAATTTTAGGGAGATACCGCTAATAGTTTCAGAGATATAGAATGCCGGTGAAATATTTCGCACATCCGCCATCTTGTGATTATGTAAACAATTGAACGAAGTTAGATGTCGGTGCATTACAATGTATATAAACATATACTGTACCAAGTTTCATTGCGTTTGGTTGGTCAAATCGCGAGAAACGACTATTTAAAAGTCGCAAATTCGCTTGGTCGCCATGTTGGTTTTGTAGTTACCAGTTTTTCAAAAGTCACATAAGTGAACTTATAGTAGTTCCCTTTATCACCATAGAAATTGTCAGGGTAATATCGGTAATAGTTTCGGAGATATTGAATGCTGCTGAAATATTTCGCACAGCCGCCATGTTGGATTGGTGAGTCGTAACAAAATTTGAAGGGCACGGTCGAGGTCACCGGGAATAGTGCTATGAACTTTCCGAGTTTCATTGAAATCGCTCCTGCCGTTTAGATTTTATTAGGGGGACACACACACACGAATCACACACACACACACACACACGCACACACACACGGACAAAAGGTGATCTCATAAGCCTATTTTTTCAAAATTGAAAATAGGCTAAAAATATGGGTGAAAATATTTACAATATGTACTGTACACTCTGAACAGGACCGCGCAAGACCCTAAACAGATAAGTAGCCTGTACAATCCAGTACAATCAGAATTGACCATTCACAACAACCACATATTCACTCCAAACAGGCAAATTGCGGAGGTCAATCACCACTTCCAGTATCTCAACAAAACATCACATAGACTACAACTAGCAAATTACTAATACTGCAACTAAATAAGTGTAAGTCCATCTTTAGTTTAAGTAATAGTGTCTATTTCATTTTCATGATCACCCAAACCATTAGGGGACGATAACCTAGATGTTAGGTCCCTTAAAAATAAATCATCTTTCTAGCCTGGCAAATGCCGGGATGGTACCTAACTTACGGCCACGACTGCTTCCTACCCAAATCCTACCTCAATTACAATAATTGAAGGGTTGAGCAAAAACCGGATAAGTCCAAAAATGCCCACTCCGATATAAGTACGGGTGGCTTCGGTGGCGTAGTTGGTAGCATCCTGAGCTTCTATGCCCAAGGTCGCGAGTTCAAACCCGACCGAAGTCGTCGGATTTGTTAGAGCGTTAAAAATCCCTCAGTATGCCTTCCTTCGGAGGTGAAGTAAAGCCGGCGGTCCCATGTCATACATTTATGGCATGAAAAAGAACCTTCCACAAACTTCACTTGTGTGAAGCTAAATTTGTAGGTTAGATTGAAAACGCTTTAGTTCCAACGTTCACTGCCAGGTGTTGGTTGCGATGGCATTTAGTAGCCAAGTCCGCTGCTAGGTGTCGTGGACGATAGCATTTGGTAGCAAACGTAGGAATTACTTGAAAATTCATCGTCTGCAGTCCTTACCTGAATCACAGATAACACACACTAATACAGCCATTACAATTAACACTGTTTATCAGACAGATTCTACACACACCCAAAATACACGGGGCTACATGACCGCGTTGTCGCAGCTCCTAAACCAAGGAACCAATCAACCGAGATAAGTAACATTTCTTGTGCACGTCATCTATTGACATAACACGTTTCCACAAAAACCGCTAACATCCCATTGAAGTCAGCGAGTGAAAATTCACTGTTTCTGCAAAAAGTGATTTCGTCCGATGGCTTTCCACCAAAAACCGGACAAGTGAAGGTTAGAAAATATCATATAGATGGTGATTGTGTTATTGTCGTTTGGTTAATGCAACAAATATGGATCGCGTAGGCCGTCTATGCACATAGACCTATTGCTGTATTCATTACCAGACGAACTATGCGTGTGCAAGCTTTGTAAGGGTCCTTGCGACAGATACCACGTGGGGACGTGCGAGTGCAGAGAGGTGTCTCTGACGAAATTCTGTGAAAATTAGAAATATATGGACACCCCTCGGAAAGAGGCATTTAGTGACGACAAAATTTTCTATTGATGATGGTTCGTAAGAACCACGTTCATGCACATTGTGCGCAATAAAGTGTTTATTATTACTATTTAATGCATGAATGAATGCCAAAATGAACTCGACCCTAAAATGCAATGGCGAAAGAAGAGGAAGAGACATAATAAGACATGCCAAAGTACAGGTGACGAACGTGTAAATCATGTTGGGAAACAGATTCCAAGACGTGTTACTAGCCATGACTGCAGGTATGTTTTATCTGAGAATATGGTTATGTTCATTAATGGCAGAATCACTAATTGGAAACATAATGACATTGTTATCTAGGTAGGACGTTATGTAGAACAAGTAGTTCCGCGAAGAACTAAATAGCCTATTTTCATATATCCGACTTATGCTAATTTCATCTATCAACATAGACTACACAATTTCAGTTTGATTGCTGCCATACATTAGTAGATATTGAGAACCGTCTAAATATTTCGTATGGTCGCCATGTTGGAGTTTTATATTATGTAGGCCATACAGTTACGTATTATTAGATGACGATTATTGCGTAGGTTCATTATTCAATCGCATGATTAGGACACAAGAAATAAAAACTTAATTTTAAAATTTTTCACAACCACCATCTTGAGGTTATGTAAATTAATTGAACTAAATTACATGTCAGTGCATTGCACTGTTTATAAACATGTGCTGCACCATGTTTCACTGTGCTCGGATGGTTAAATCGCTAGAAAAGTCTATTTAAATGTTTCAACTTCGCTTGACAGCCATGTTCGTTTTGTACTTAACAGGTTTTTAGAAATTCAGATATGTGAACTTGTAGTAGTGCCCTTGATGATCTTACAACATTTCAGAGTGATATCAGAGATAGCGGAGATATAGAATGCCAATGAAATAGTTCGCACAGCCGCCATGTTGGATTGGTGAGACGTCATAAAATTTGAAGGGCATGGTCGGGTTCGGACAAAATAGTACTGTTATCTTATCGAATTTCATTGAAATCGCTCCAGTTGTTGAGATTTTATTAGGAGGGGACACACACACATACGTACGCACACACACACAGACAAAAGGTGATCTCATAAGCCTATTTTTTTCGCAAATGAAAATAGGCTAAACATTAAAAGTGCATGATCACAATGTTGCAAGGCCCTTAAAAGAATCAACAACAACAACAACAATTTTCTACTGACAGGAGCAGGAGGGACACGGACTCCCTTAATTTTATGTACTCGCAACTGCTTTCAATTGCTTTTTAAAATTTACCTTTAACGAGCAGTGCAGCTACAGTGGAGTACAGGAACAAGTCACTGCTGCGCCGTCTTTCGCACTTAACACGTCATTACATTTTATGAATGCGGCACTAAAAGGGAGAGGATCCAAACACCCTGAGGGTACACAAAGGTGGTGAGATTCATGACCTATGTCATCTGCTCTCATCATATATCAGCGCTCGCTTGTGAGCTATAAATTTCAGTGAGGCAATAACTTTGGAGTACAATAGGAGATATTCTAAACGCTTGCTCTCATTTTATAGGCTCTGGGTTCATGCTAATTCCATTACTATCACATAAAGAGCGCCATTTGCCGACTGCAAGTGATGAGTGCAGACGGTCAAAACCCTTTGGTATATCCAGTAGTCTTTCGTCGGAGAGGACGCTGGCGAGACGCACAGTATGCTTCGTCAAGGTGTTCATGTTTAAGTGTTGTTTCATATTTCTTAGTTCTTGGATTTATTTATAGCTGTATGGGTAAATAGGCGATTATAAGCCTGCTGATAGGACCAATTTTTAAATACATGTAACTTCTATACTCTCCATTGGATTTCAACCAAATTTTGGTATGTGCTATGTGTACCGTAACAGATATAACTAAGCGTAATCTTAGAGCAACCAGGGCTGCCAACTGTTAATAAATGCTGTCTCTCTTTTTTTTACCCTAATATCAATATATCAGAAAGTATGCAAGCCAACAGCTCTAAACTTTGCTCACGTATTGTACCTGACATTATAGATTATTTTGGAGTAACTAATGTATGTCAGTGCTGCCAACATGACTCCAAGCCTGCTGATGGGTCCAATTTTAAAATACATGTAACTTCTATACTAACAAATGAATTTCATCCAAAATTGGCACAACAGGAGATCATAATATTTTAGAATATTTCTGACCAACGCATGCATGACATTGTTGCCATCGTGATTTTACGCGCGGTGATAGATCCAATGTCTAACTGCATGTAACGTCCATGCTATCCATTGGGCTTCAACCAAATTTTGTATTCTGTACATTAAGAGATGGAACTAAGAATATATTCAGTCACCAGGGCTGCCAACTATAGTGCTCTATTAGGCTACATTATACCAGGTATATATCGAACTAATTAGAAATTTCGATATTACCAACTTAATTTCGTAATTATTCTAGATAGGTCCATATGAATCTTAATTTTAAGAACGGTAGGCTCTTTAGTTCGTCACGCAACTTCTTGTTCTAGTTTTAATTCATTTTTGTTTTGTTATGTGTTTTTTAAAGTTATTATTTAGATTTACAATTACAGTATCTGTTTTGCATTTGTGTCAAGAAGGTACTTAAGTGGGCTTGTGGCCTGTGTACTTTCATCTCTACACAGTATAAACAAAGTCCCCGATTCTTGGATGTAACGGGTTATCTCGAGAACCACTGGATGGATTTTGATGCGATTTTCACCATTCTGTAAAGAGGTTCTCGAGGAAGGTTTTTGTAGAAAAACATTCATTTGTACCCAAAGGAAGCCGAGCAGTAACGATTTCAGTGAATCGAGTCGAAGCAAAACCTGCCGTTCGTGCACATTGTAAGCATACGCTGGGTAAACCGTTAAAAATATCTATATACTGTGATTGTTAGAATTGTTCAGAATGAAAAGTTCTACAAAAATTTCCACGACAGCATATCTCTTTAATACATCGCCCACTGTTTTTACGTTTTCATTTCTTCCAACAATCTCCATTGAGTGGAAATTTAAATTACTAGCTTCGGAGCGAGTTTACTAGCGAGCGTGCCTATCACCCCAGTTTCGGCCGGCATCAAACTGTCGATTCGTGTCGAGTTTAGACTTCAGAGAAGAGTAGATGTGTTTGGAGTTTTGCTATTCACTTTGGCTTTTCTGAATTGCGTCTAGGACCTGCCGTCCGTGCGTCTTTTAAGCTTACGCTGTGTAAACCGTTAAAGATACCGGGCGAAGCAGGGGCAGGTTGCTAGTAAATACATAATTACATAATTGAATGAATGGAATAAATAAATACATAATACATGCATAAATACATAATAAATACATAATACATGCATAAATACATAAATACATAATACAGGCATAAATACATAAATACATAATAAATACATAATACGTGCATAAATACATAATAAATACATAATACATGCATAAATACATAAATACATAATAAATACATAATATATGCGTAAATACATAAATACATAATATATGCATAAATACATAAATACATAATAAATACATAATGCATGCATAAATACATAAATACATAATAAATACATAATACATGCATAAATACATAAATACATAATAAATACATAATACGTGCATAAATACATAATATATGAATAAATACATAAATACATAATAAATACATAATACGTGCATCAATACATAATAAATACATAATATATGCATATATAAATACAGAATAAATACATAAATACATAATAAATACATAATGCATACATAAATACATAATAAATACATAATACGTGCATAAATACATAATAAATACATAATACATGCATAAATACATAATAAATACATAATACGTGCATAAATACATAAATACATAAATAAATATATAATACATGCATAAATACATAAATGAATTCATGAATGAAATAAATAGCGTTATCGTGTTGGATGCCAATTTTTAGTGTTGCCATAGTAGGCTAAATGAAATTACTTGATTTTCAGTCGGCCAACACCCTTGTACCTAATGGATGTTGTTCCCTACAACTGAAAGAAATTACATGAGGTTAGTCAATGCACTTGAATGACCAGTTTCGATCGTCAAGCGATCATCATCGGTTCCTTTATACTCAGGCTAAAATAGGTTAAAATAAGTACATTTTTTTTAGTTACATAAATTTATTGTAAACTTGTGTAACTTGTCAGGTTTGTTAGTATGTGACTTTTTGTTGTGATTATGTTAATGGCTAATTTACTTTCAATTTACTTGTTTAGTGAGATAAACTTTAATGGTTAGTAAAAGGTCAGGTTGGTATTCTAACTTAGACGTGGTATTAAAGTACTTAGCTGATTAATCTAATGTAATTTCTTTCGAGTTTAAGGAACAATTTGGGTACAATTGTGTTGACCGACTGAAAAACATTGAACTGTCATAAATTAAATAAATAATTAATTGATTAATAAACTTTCACTGACTCTGTTGTTGTTGTTGTTGTTGTTGTTTGAGACCTCAGTCTTTTGACCGGTTTGATGCAGCTCTCCATGCCTCCCTGTGCTGAGCTAACCGTTTCATCTCTACATATCTACAACACCCTATATCCGAGGCAATCTGTTTAACATTTTCTAACCTTGGTCTACCCCTACAGTTCTTGTCCTCAACCCTTCCTTTCATAACTAAGCTTGCTATTCCTGGGTGTCTTAGTATGTGTCCTACCAACCTATCTCTTCTCTTCATTAGCAGTCGCTAGAAACATCTCTCCCCTCCCACTCGTCTTAATACCTCTTCGTTTGTAACCCTATCTACCCATCTGATCTTCATCATTCTCCTGTAACACCACATTTCAAACGCTTCAATTCTTCCCTTTTCTGCTGCACCTCTAAAACGAAACAAAGCTAGTCGAGTTATTAAAATTCTGTCACTAGAAAAATATTTAGAAGTAAATGCTATCAGATTACCTCGTGGTGTAGTGGCTAGCAAATTTGGCTGTCACGTCTGAGATCCGTCCATGTCCGGTTAAAAAAAAAAACAGGTCCGAAGGCTGGAACGGGGTACACTCAGTCGAGTGAGGCAAATCTGAGAAATGGCGGGTTCGATTCCTTCCTCTGTCATCCCGAAAGTGTCTTTTTCATGGTTTCCCTACTTCTATCCCAGGCAAACGCCAAAATTGTTCCTAAGGTAAAACCACGGCCTCCTTCCCAATCTTCGCCTGAATTTCAAATGCATGCACTAACACAATAACACAGGCCTCGGGGTCAACATTGTTCATGATTGGTCCGTATTGACGAATAATAGTTTACAATTTGAAAATACGCTTATGTTCCGTCTTGTCAATATTTTAATGTTTATTTACACACTTGGACATGTTTTGAGGCATAATACAGGGTGGGGCAGAAACAATGACCCATTTTAAACATATTATTTAACCATTAAGAAATACAACTACATATTATTACTGTACACTGTTCAAAAGAACACATCCTACCATTAATTACACATGTCACTTTTTGTAAATTATGTCCTTCAGGTGTCCACAATTGTTGGCGATGCAATCTTCTGCACGAACACGCAAATTCTCCATAACCTTACGAAGAGTGTCACCTGTTATGGCCTCGATTTCGGCTTGAATGTTGTTTTTCAATTCTTCAGTAGTTGTTGGCCTGTTAGCATACACTTTGGATTTTAGGAATCCCCACAGAAAAAAATCACAAGTCGATAAATCGGGCGAACGGGCTGGCCAGTTGACATTGCCAAAGCGGGATACAAGATGATCTGGAAACATTCTGCGTAAGACTGTCATGGATGTTCTGGCCGTGTGAGCGGTTGCACCATCTTGTTGGAACCATAACGACCGCAAATTGATATTCTTGTGGCGCATTTCCTGCATTACAAACTGTTGCAACATAACAACATATCGATCTGATGTTACTGTTACAGCGTCACCTGCATCATTTTCGAAAAAATACGGACCAATAATACCCTGCAGATACACACCACACAGTAACTGTTGCGCTATGAAGTGGTCTTTCGTGCATCTGATGAAGATTGGTAGGCGCCCTGTACCTACAGTTTTGTTTGTTTACATAGCCCGATAAGTGAAAATGGGTCTCGTCAGACATCATGAAATTGTTGAGAAAGTCGGGTTGAGTGTTTATCATCTCCAGAAGCTGTGTACAGAATGTTTGACGTGTCTGGAGATCTCTGGGCAATAATTGCTGCACCACTTGGAGTTTGTAGGGATGGAACTTCATATCCAGATGCAACATCCGTCGCACCCTTCTGGCCGAGATGTTAAGAACTTGTGAATGCCGACGAAATGATCGCGTTGGACTTGACTCGACAGCAGCTCGCACGCGTGCAATGTTGTCCGGGGTGCGAACTGTACGTGGCCTACCAGACGGTTTCTTGTTTGTTGCAGATGCTGTTGCTCTGAACTGCTGGACCCATATCGTAATCGACTTCCGAGACGGAACTTGATCATTCCGACCAATGTCAAAGTGTTGCCGGAACAAACGCTGTGTTCGTACGACACTGTCACCACATTTGAAAAACGTTTCTATTGCAAACGCACGGTGTTCGTTTGACCAACGCTCCATACTGACTGGCAATGCTTTGAACTGCACTACACACTGGTACCAATATCAACTCTCTAGAAAGCCGTGTGCAACAATGGCGGGCAACTTAAAATGGGTCATTGTTTCTGCCCCACCCTGTATTTTCTTTGAAAATCTGCCCCTTCATCATCTAGCACAATTATTGGCCAGTCATTGTGACATTAAAATTGATGAAAATTGATGATATGGGTGAAATGTGATGTAAACATGTATGATTGTTGCACTTGCACCTTATAAAACAAACTTATAATGATTACAAAGATAGTTAAAACACTGGAAGTACACTTGAGTCGTCCAGTTACAAAACTCCTTTAATCCACTTGTGAATAAGAATCATTTTCATGAGAAACGTTTCTCTGGACTTTGCCTCGCATATCTTTTGTGTTTGTTGTTTTCAGCTTTTTATCATTTCAAATGATTTTGTCGGCTTCATCGTTATGCGTAGGTCTACCGTTATGCGTCACGATGACGGCGTGTATGACGTCATCCTGTTGTTCAGTGCATATGCACCGAGTCTGAGTTTACTCCTGGAGTCGGGCGTTATGCATTACGGAGACGGCGAGTGCGTGACGTCATGCAGCAGAGTGCAAAGAGCCCTGGGGCTTCGAGCGAAACTAGAAGCCCTCCTGAGCCTTTCTAACATGTGCAGCATTTGTAGCATGCGTCATTTGAAATTATATCAAGTCTAGTCTCTCAGACCGACTGTATCTTTTTCTTTTTGCTTTGTGTTTTTGGATTTCTGTTTGCTTTATGCTTTTGCTTTTGATATTTACTTTTTGCTTTTATTTCTTGGTTTTGGTTTTGTGTTTGTTTTCTGTTTTTGCTTTTTATTTTGCTTTTTGCTTTGTGTTTCTTGTTTTTTTGTTTTCTTCTTTTGCTTTTGAATTTTTCTTTTTACTTCGTGTGTTTTTTTTTTGGTTTTATGTTTGTTTTCTGGAAAATCAAAATAAAACAAAACAAAATAAACAAAACAAAATAAAACAAAACAAAAGACAAAACCTTTTAAAACGAAATAAAATAAAATTAAATTAAACAAAAATAAATAAAACAAAATAAAATAATTAAATAAATAATTTTACGACATGATCCTTATTCACAGGTGGATTAAACGAGTTTTGTAACTGGACGGCTCACTTATTTTCAGCAGTAAACAATCAATCATTGGGAAAAAACTGCTCTAGTCTACGAAACTTCCCTAATTAATATTCCTTTCGTTCATATCTGCATCAAACTGCCTCGATCGGACAATAATTGTACTAGATGATGAATGGCCAGATTCTCAAAGAAAATATTATGCCCCGAAACATGTCCTACTGTGTAAATAAACATTGAAGTATTGACTAGACGGAACACAAATGTATTTTCAAATTTTAAAATAACACAGGCTATCAGAAAAAAGATTCCCCTACACACTCCCAAGTACACGAGGCTAAATGACCGCGAAGTCCAAGCCCCCTAAATCGTACACTCTGTATGCTTCTTTGTTTTTTTTATTGTAAACTCATTTCTCATGATGACGTCGAAAATGGCCGGAAAATTAAATAATAACAATAGGCCTACTGTGGAAATACTGTACAAACAGTCCAAAGATTAATGAAAATGAAAATCCACCGCCTGCTTCCAGTCGACCGACCGGGCCAGGGAATGGAATGAATGAAGCCCCCATCTAGCGGCGAGGACATGAACTGTGCCGGCTGCCGAAGTCTGACGCACTCTGCTGGGGCAATGATTAAATCAATGACAGATGAAATGAAATGACAGTGGAGAGTGTTGCTGGAATGAAATTTGTAACAGGGAAATCCGGAGTACCCGGAGAAAAACCTGTCTGCCTCCGCTTTGTTCAGCACAAATCTCACATGGAGTGACCGTGATTTGAACTACGGACCCAGCGGTGAGAGGCCGGCGTGTTGCCGGCTAAGCCACGGAAGCTCTCGAAAGATTAATAAATAATAATATTGGTTTTACGCCCCCCTCTTAAATACTGCGGCTTTTAGGGACGCCGGGGTGCCGGAATTTTGCCCCTAAGGTGATCTGTAACGTGCCAGTGAATCTACTGGCACGGTTCCCTCGCATTTGCGCACGCTCAAATGCCAACTGACTGCGCCAGGATTCAATCCTGCAACCTTGGGCACATTAGGTGAAAACGTTACCGGTGCTCCATGGAGCAAATCAGTTGAAAACTTGTATTGCTAATAAAGAGAGTTATGTTCTATTTCCTACTTCCGTCGCTCAGCCTCATGTCAAAACTGAGAAGAGACGGGTTCGATTCCTACCCCAGCCATCCTGAAAGTGGTTTTCCGTGGTTTCCCATTTCTACTGCAGACAAATGCCGGGATGGTGCCTGACTTAAGACAACGGCCACTTGCTACCGAAACCCTACATCAATTACGAATACACACACACTAGTGCAGACATCGAAGTGATACAGGTTATCAGACAAATTCTACCCACACCGAAGTACATGGGGCTACATGTTGCAAAGCAACAGAACAACAGCAACAAAACAAACAACCTTATTCGTCAGTTAAATGAGTATTTTTGAGCTTACTTTTCACATTTTGCGAAAATGAGGAAAAAGTAGACTTATGAGATCGATCCGGGCAAATGTGTGTCTGTCTGTCCGTCTCTTTGTCCTTCTGTCTGCCTGTCTGTGTGTGTCTCACTATCAACCCCTAAATGGTTGCAGCTATCGAAACCGAATTTAGTACGAGTCAAGACCTATGCCTGAATATCTCACGGCCGTATTTGAAAATGACGTCAGTGCTACCAATTGCTGAAAAATCACAATTGAGAATTGAAGTCTATGTTGGATATCTCGGAAGATATGCATGGGAATTGTTCCAAAATTGACACACTTATAGATAATATTACATCAGACTAATTTACAGGAGCCTAGACATGAGAGTATTGCCAACATGATTCTATGCCTGCTGATAGGTCCAATCTTTAAATGCATGTAACTTCTCTACTATCTATTGGATTTTAACCAAATTTTCGCACCGGAGCAGTTTATGAATGTGCATTTTCTCACTTTCAACAGGGCTGCCAACTGTTGAAAAATGCAATCTATTAAATTTTTATCCAAATCTCAATATATCAGAAGTATGCAGGCGAAATGTTCTAAACATTGCATACAAATAGTATCTGCAAATGTAGGTTAATTTTCAGTCAACGATATACTACAGTGCTGCCAACATAATTCTAAGCGTGCTGATAGGTTTAATGTTGAATCACATGTAACTTCCATAATAATATATTAAGTTCTTTAAAAATTGGCACATAGCCTATATACAGTAGATCATAATATTTCAATTTAAGTTCGAGCATCCCATTTACGGCAGTGTCGCCAACCTGATTTTACGCTTGCTGATAAATTCAATATTTAAATACATGTAACGTGCATACTATATATTGGACCTCAACCAAATTTTGCATATGCATTGTGTACCTTAAGATATTGGACCTCAGAATAAATTTAGAGTCGCCAAGTCTGCCAACTGTTGATATATGGTCTCTATAATTTAAAAGAAAAGTGGGCTCTTTAGTTCGTCATGGAACTACTTGTTTACATTCATGAGTAAAAATTATTTATGGAAGAGGATGAGGAGAGGGCAGGACATTAAATTATTCCCTGCGTGTGTGATCGATGTTTGTACCTTTTGAAACTCTATTTACAGTTCCGTTTAATTTATGAACAATGCTGTACTTGATGTGATTTGTAGGTGCGTGTGTTGATGAAAGCATAGAAACCTTCTTTTTAGTTCAGTTTCCATTCTATTATTCTGGCCGTTCAATGGTGTAACTGTATGGTTGTGATCCGTGAGCCATGGCTGTTTAACATGCACAGTGATTTGTGCGTGTGAGTGCGTAAGGGTTCATCCTCCATGGCAGAGCTTGGGCACGGATATGTCATTTCCGCTCAGCAACTTGTTTCTTTCAACCGCCTCGTCGCGACGTAACGTCTTCTGGTCTCGTTCTGGAGCAGTGCATACAGTCTACCTGAAACTCACAGCCTCTTGTGCACACAGCAGGTAAAGGGCGCATTTCCGCCCTAATTATCGGCTTGTGCCGTCCCCCTTAAGACTGCAGTCGTTGGGGGATCCACTCAGCCTTCACCGCCATGCGTCATTAAGCTGGCGGCAAGTACGTTCTGATAGTCTAGCCAGGAAGTAACTGTAGTATTATTTATACAACTATTACTGGCCTATTGAACTTCCACTGGATGGCTGCGTGGTTCAGTGGTAACGTTCTCGCCTGCTGTCCCCAAGGTTGCAGGATCGAATCCTGGTGCAGTCAGCTGGCGTTCGAGGGTGCGCAAATGCGAGGGAGCCGTATCAGTAGATTTATTGGCACTTTTAAGATCCCCTTCAGGGCGAAATTCCGGCACTCTGGCGTCTCTAAAAACCGCAGTTGTGAAAATGGACGTAAAACCAATAACATTCTTCGTCTTATTATTATTATTACTAGTAATAATTGTATTAATGCAGCCAATTGCCATGCAATTTTCTTTTCAGGACGGGTCAGGGAAGGGATATTGGAAGGAAATCGGCCGTGGACCTATTGAAAGGAACCGTCCCGGCATTTGCCTGGTGGTGAAAATGGGAAACCACGAAAACCATTTTCAGGACTCTGTCGTTTCGGCCATCTACGGACCACGCTATTTTAACTGTCCTTTCCATGTCTTTGCGCCTGGCCTTAACGTTCACCCAGTATTCTCGCATTTGTATCCTATGCTGTTCTTTTCTCGCTTCAGTCCATGTTTTGCGAGTTTTTCGTTTTGGCCTTTCTTGGAAACAATGTTGTTCTTCGAGTTTCGACTTTAGTGGAACACGTTTCTGGATATCCTCCTGGGTTATCCCCACTTAGCGCAGGTCTTTTTTGAGCAATGTGGCCATAAAAGCTATTCTCTTACGAATGGTGTCCGTGATCTTTTCTATATTATTATCGTTAATAATTTTTATTATTATTATTATTATTATTATTACAAAGTGTGCAATTTGCACATTTAAAAAGTCAATCCTCCTTCATCTCTTGGGCCATAATGACGATAAGTTGGTGTCAATTACACATTAGGCCTATATCCCATGTTAGAATATTATCCGTAGTTTATATTATGCATTATCTAGATCCGTTTAAATACTTAAATGTAACCGTGGTGAAAAACTACTATTTGTTGGTTGTTTCATTTGAGGGGCTTGGACATCGTGGTCATTTAACCCCGTGTACTTGTAATTTTGTCTGATAACCTGTGTTATTTTGATGGCTGTATTTGTAATTAAGGTACGGGTTGGGAATGAGGTGGCCGTGGCCTTAAGTTAGGAACCATCACGTCATTCGTCTGGAGTAGACGTGGGAAACCACAAAAAAACACTTTCAGGATGGCTGAGGTAAGAATCGAACCCAGCTCTTCTCAGTGTTACATTTACGAGGCTAAGTGAACCCTATTCCAGCCCACAAACCAGAATTAAATTTCTTACCAGAGCCGGTTATCGAGCCCGGGCATCTGGGGGGGGGGGGGGGGTGTCGGGGTTGCAAATAATCGTTGTTTCCAGTCAGTTTGCTACAAAAAGTAAATCTGATAATCATAGATGTGACAAAACGCTACATTTATATTACAGAATACTAAAGCCCAATTTATTATTGAATTGCACATACTGTAAATGTGTTACAGAGTATGACATGGTGAACTACTAAAAAACCTAAGTATTGTGTGTACTCGAGTTTGAAGGTTGTTTGTGAAGTAACCAATAGACCTACATAAAATCCAATACCATCAACATTTTCGTCGTTCTATTTTACGTCAGTTCATGTAGGTTTGGATTTTTTAATTTATATTTTCATATTTTTTATCGCAGTTGGAACACAAAAAGTCCACGTTTTTAAGCGTGTTTCAACCATGCGTCACATTTAAGAATTATTATCTCAAAAGCCCGTCATCAGATCGAATCCAAATCTTAACACAATATACATTGGAATGTTGTATAACTGGTTTATTAATTTCACAATTTTGTGTGTCCAAGAAACAAAGTTGTTATCATTGTTGTAAGGTAACTTTTTCTCGGCTCGGGGTGGTTGGAAAATGTAGTTCTTGGTCGCGTTGTAATCGTTATACTTCAAAAAGTTATGCTGTAAATGAAAATCCACAGCCTGCTTCCAGTCGCTGACTGGGTCAGGAATGGAATGAATGAAGCCCCGATCTAGCGGCGAGGATATGAACTGTGCCGACTGCCGAGGCCTGACGCACTCCTCTGGGACAATGATTAAATGAATGACAGATGAAATGAAATGAAATGAAATGATAGTGGAGAGTGTTGCTGGAATGAAATTTTGACAGGGAAAACCGGAGTACCCGGAGAAAAACCTGTCTGCCTCCGGTTTGTCCAGCACAGATCTCACATGGAGTGACCGGGATTTGAACCACGGACCCAGCGGTGAGAGTCCGGCGTGCTGCCGCCTAAGCCACGGAGGCTCGGCTGTATGACTGTGAAATACGTAATTAATTCACTTATTTTATATCGGTTTGTATTTGTACGAGGAAATAACTGATGGTTCACCAGCTAGCCGCTCCGCGAAAAGATGTACAGCGTTGCTGAGATGGAGCCCATCACTTCCGAGCGAGACGCGCCATGATGCGTGTGGGCACCATTTCGGCAACGCTGTACAGCTTTTATCGGAGCGGCTAGCTGGTGAACCATGTGTTATTTCCTCGTACAAATACAAACCTATATAAAATAATCGAATTAATTTACGTATTTCACAGTTATACAGCATAACTTTTTGATATATAGCGATTACAACGCAACCAAGAACTACATTTTCCAACCACCCCGAGCCGAGAAAAAGTTATCTTACAACAATGATAACAACTTTGTTTCTTGGACACACAAAATTGTGAAATTAATAAACCAGTTATACAACATTCCAATGTATATTGTGTTAAGATTTGGATTCGATCTGATGACGGGCTTTTGAGATAATAATTCTTAAATGTGACGCATGGTTGAAACACGCTTTAAAACGAGCCCTTTGTGTGTTCCAAATGCGATAAAATATTAAAATATAAATTTAAAATTTCAAACCTACATGACCTAACGTAAAATAGAACGACGAAAATGATGGTGTTATTAGATTTTCATGTAGGTCTATTGGTTACTTCACAAACAACTTTCAAACTCGAGTGCACATAATACTTTGGTCGACAGTAAGCATATTGTTAGGACATTTTTAATTTTGTGGGATAGGGCATTTTGTGGCGGTTTCTTCATTGCATCTTTATGCATTTTTCAATTCTTATCGGGGTTTATTGCATTTTATAGGCATTTAAAGTAGCCTACTTTTTGAAGTGTTTTCTTTTTTTAATGTTTCCAAGGACATGTAGGCCTATGTCTATCCCTTATTACTGCTATTTCTACGGGATTGGGGATGGGATGCGATGAATTTATATGTGCGGTTGGTTCTTAAAGCCGAATGCCCTCAGTATGCCTTCCTTCGAAGGGCAAGTATAGCCGGCGGGCCCAGGTCATAGATGTATGGCATGTAAAAGAACCTTCCACTAACTACGATTGTGTGAAGCTAAATGTGTAGGTTAGATTTGATTAACGCTCTATAAGTTTCAACGTTTGTCGCCAAGGGCTGCTTGCGGTGGCATCTAGTAGCCAAGTTCCCAGCTAGGTGTCATTTACGGTACCATTTGATAGCAAAAGTAGGAACAACTTGAAATTGGTCGTCTGCAGTCCTTACCTGAATTACAGATAACACACACTAATACAGTCATCACAATTAACACCGGTTATCATACAGATTCTACACACACCCAGAGTACACGGGGCTACATGACCGCGTTCAGGGGGATGACACATCATAGAGAGCGCGTGGGTCGGGGTAAGGCCTTGTACCTGGTGTTCTGCCAACCAATGAAGAATTAATTTTAGTACTATGGTTGCGTAGTTGGCACTCGCCCAACGCTCACACCAAACCGACTGGCGGGAATAGTCTATGCAGTCTGTGGTCTGTTTTGATTGATTTTCTCGTGGTGACTTAACATAATATGCAATCCATACATAGGCTACTCCAATACGTCTTCCATTTGTCTAAAGAATGACACTGAAATTATATTTCAAAATTGTGTGCGTGTTTTATATTTGTGTACATACATTTGATGGAAAGGACCATTAGGAAGAACATTATAGCCTACTCGGAAACGAGTTACAGCCAACGCTGAAATTTGTGCCACAGAATATCATGCAATGTGAACTAACTTACGAGTATGTGTGAGAAAGTGATGTTATAAAACAGGTATGCATGAATGCACTGTACATTGTTATTGGAATATTTCCTTTATTTTTGTGTGAATTATCCTTGACCTGGTGTGTTGACCATGTGTAAAATGAGTGGACAATATGGACTAATCTTAAATAAATGTTTTGTCCATTGTGATTTTAAAAAATAGAGAATACATGTGTGCATTTCATCTCTTGTTTGTTTTCTTATCCATTCTCATTTGCATTGCAATGTGGTTTAGGGTGACGGGGGAGCGGTGGGAAGGCAGCTAGTATAATGGACGAAAAGTGAGGTTATGGCAATATAGTACTGTATGTTCATTTGGACAGGTTTTTTTTTAAATATTCATCTAACATCCCAACAATCTGTTGAGTAGGAGAGCAATGTTTAATTAGCCTAAAGGTGAATTAAACTCTAGAACGGCATAATTCAGTCATTCGTGACAAATCTATTGCTAACATTGATATATAGCGAAACGTATTATATTCCTATCTGGACGTATATTTCTGCGCCTAGCGAAAGGCGCAGTTATGTTTGTGTTATTTTCATCAATAATCGGTAACTCATCGCAGATCATACTGTTCAATTACGTGTAATAAAGGCTACATTCATATGGATTTTTACTTTTTATGTTGCCAGACTTGCTGGTACAATACATAGCCTCAGGCGGTGTTCTCTCTCGGAAATTCTATAACCTAAAGTGATGAATCTCTTATACTTGCATGATCCTTGACCGCGGTGTTGCAGCCCCTAAACTGAGGAACCAACCACTAACCAACCTTCCTGACGCCAACCTTGTGAGAGGAGATGAATGGAACTGGCCGAGGAGTTGAAAGGACGTAGCGGTGGTCTATTAGAAGGTTTGGTCCTGGTATTTAAGTTGATCTAAAAGTAGGAAACTGTGGAAAACCACTTCAAAGATGGCCAACGGTAGGGTTTGAACCCATTTGTCTACTGACAAGGAGAGGTCGCCAAGTGGTTTTCTAGAAAAGTGTTCATATTTGGAGGGTTTGCTCTTCATAAGAAAATATTTTGGCCATGTTCAAGCGTTTTTGCCAATGGGCCTTAGTGTGTTCAAAATTGAACGTTTAAAATCAATCCTCAAACTTGTGTAGTCCTATTCTCGCACACGTTCCCGGCTCGTTTCCGTGGCGTAGTCGCTAGCGCATTGGCGTGGGGAATTAAAGGGTTCGAGTTAGAGTCAGACCTAGGTCAGGACTTTTTTCTTTTTACTGTTATTGTCTTTTGTGTTTTCTAACGTATTTGCTGTGGTCTCTTCGGTTTGGAGCTATATACAATATTTTAACATCATTATTATTCGTCCTTGAAGCTTGAATGAGTCGTAAGTTTTATTCGTTAAAATTTAAATGCAGCGTGGCTGGCGACGCTACGTTCATGTGCACTGCGCCAAGTCTAATGCATGAACGCAAGAGCCCTTCCCTCTGTTCCAGTCTGCTCTACCATCAAGCTAAACTGTCTGTATCCAAAACTCGATACGGAACTCGTGTGAGTAACATCGCGGGACACTCTTCGTCACGCAAGTGCCGTATAAGCGGGTTCGATTAGTCGGAGGTCTCGATTGACGCTTATGCGTATTCAATATTACGTGTGTGCGGTTGTCAACAATCAACAGTATCTAGAACGCAAAAGACAATAATAATAGTAAAAAAATGTCTTGACCAAGGTCTGACTCGAAACCTTTAATTCCCCACGCCAATGCGCTAGCGACAAGCTACGGAAACTAGCCAGGAACGAGTGTGAGAATAGGACCACACAAGTTTGAGGATCGATTTTAAACGTTCAATTTTGAACACACTAAGGCCCATTGGCAAAAACGCTCGAACACGGCAAAAATATTTTCTTATGAAGAGCAAACCCTCCAAATTTGAACACTTTTCTAGAAAACCACTTGGCGACCTCTCCTTGTGAGTCTGGAGCAACCTGGACCCATGGCCTTGTGCCTCAGCGCGCATAGCTTCCACGGCCGGTTTCATCTTTGTAATTCTAAGGGCATTTTATATGACTTTTTCTTTTCTTTCTTTTTGAGATTTTTAGGTCATAACTGCATTTTAAAGTGCATTTTTTCAATGTTTTATAGAGCATTTGGCTCGGATGGTTAGGACCTAAAGACACGAGAAATATGCAGGCAAATATGCCCTAACAATACTGAAATATGATCAAAGAAAGGTACAATAAGACCTAATATATTTACATGCTTTCTAAAAACAAGCGTTAATAATGTAGGCCTAGTGAAATGTTATTTTTATTATTAATTCTACATTCAAATCTTAAAAAAATGTTTAAAAAACACGCTGATTTCATGAATAGGCCTACGATAAAAATGTTTTCCGCAAATTTTTATCGCAGAATGTTTCAAGAGACTCGCGGAAACCAACATAATCTTCACCTTTCCCGCGTTAAAAACTGCGACACAAATAACATTTCCTGTAAAAGAGAATAATTAAATTGTTGACACCTGCTAATAAATATCCCAAGTTATTAATACTACCAAGTTTAGTTATAGTTAAATATTTTCTGATAGTCTGTAACAGTTTTTTTTTTTTTTTTTTTGCGCCACTAACGCACTGAGATCTCGCAGCGGCCAGCGGATACCATATTATAAGTCCACCACCTACCTCTAAAATATTAGGAAAATATGAACTTAAAACATTAATATTGATAAAATATAACAATAACTTTGGAAATGACCCATATGAAATGCATATGCTCTATAAAATCCACCGAAAAGAATCAGGAACATTGAACTCCTGCTTAATTACAGATTTTAATGAAAATGTTGTCAAGGAAACCTTAGTTATAAAACAAAGCAATAGCTAAAATGGCAAATCAAACAAAACTCGTTGTCTATTTATATTTTCATTGGCACCTAAGCCGTAGGGATGACTAATTTTGAATCGCGCTTTCATAATACGGTAATTAATTCTAATCCTGTACTTGCAGATGACATGGAAAATAACAACGCAGTGTAGCTCTGGGCTGATAGCAACACTAATCGCATGTCCCTGCATAGGAAAGTTTATGTACGTATCATGGCTACCCTGACAGGTGAAAGACTCTTCTTTCTTTCTTTTCTCGGTGTTTAGACGTCGGAAGGATATTTAAAAACGACCTTGTGAGTCATAGCAACAAAGAAGGAATCTGACCATCCTGCCTCACATATACTCATGAGTGCTCGAATATGCTAAAAAGAAACCACTTGGTGCTGAATCTTCGTTTGAACTCGAACTTCGTTATAATGCAAGGTTGTGTGGATTCATCCTCAAATTCTGCTGGACCACCCGTACCTAAAGAGATATTGCAGGTGATCTCTGACCGGCCCTCATAAGGATAAGGTTAGACAAGGATTTGAGAAAGAAGTGATCGTTGGTCACCAGGAGAGTCAGGGCAAAACAACGTTTAATTCTATCACAGAGGAATTCATTTACGGTTCGTAAGTCTATTAGAGATTCGCTGTCACAATAATCATTCTTCTTCTTCTTCTCGTTTCGGCCATCTATGGACCACGCTATTTCAACTTTCCTTTTCCAGCATTCGTTTCCTATGCTGTTCCTTGCTCGCTTCAGTCCATATCTTACCAGTTTTTAGTTTTGGCTTTTCTTGGAATCCATGATGTTCTTGGGGTTTCGACTTTAGTGGAACACGTTTCTGGATATCCTCCTGGGTTATTCCCACATCACGCACATCTTTTTCTATCTTGGTGAACCACGTCTCCTTGGTTTTCTTGTCAAGAAAAAGACTGAAGATCCTATTGTTCAACCTTGTAGAACTCATACGAGCAATGTAGCCATAGAAAACTATCCTCCTCTTACGATTGGTGTCCGTGATCTTTTCTACATGAGAGTAGAGTTCATGATTGTGTCGTCTTCTGAATACACCATTTTCTTTCATTGGACCTAGGATTTCTCTCAATATCTGCTTTTCTCTTATTTCTAGCTTCTCGATCGTACATTTTCTACTCTAGCACCATATAAATCCTCCGGTCTTATTACTGTACAGTAATGTCGTATCTTGGCGTTAATGGATATTGATTTCTTCTGGTAGACATTTTTAGCTTACTTTTCACATTTTGCAAAAATAGGAAAAAGTAGACTTATGAGATCGATCCGGGAAAAAGTGTGTCTGTCTGTCTGTCCTTCTGTCTGTCTGTCCTGTCTGTCTGTCTGGCTGGCTGGCTGGCTGGCTGTGTGTGTGTATGTGTGTGTGTGTGTGTGTGTGTGTGTCCTATCAACTCCTAAACGGCTGGAGCAATCGAAACTAAATGTAGTATGAGTAAAGATGTATACCGGAATATCTCAAGCCCATATATGAAAATGATGTCAGTGCTACCAACTGCTGAAAAAACGCACTGGAAATTTGAGCTCCATGTTGGATATCATGGAAGGTATGCATGGGAGCTATTCCAAAATTGGCACACATGTAGATAATACTATTTCAGTTGAACTTCCCGGAGGCCATACATGACAGTGTTGCCAAAATATTTTTAAGCCTTCTGATAGGTCCAATTTTTAAATGCATATACCTTCTACACTATTAATTGGATTTCAACCAAATTTTGTATGTAATATGTGTACATAAACAGATATGACTGAGTTTATTCTTAAGAGCCACGAGGGCTGCCAACTGTTAATAATGGCTCTGTCTATTTTCTTCATCCAAATACCAATATATCTGAAAGTATGGAAGCCGACAGCTTTAAACTATGCCCACGTGTAGTACCTGACATTTTAGATTAATTTGGAGTAACTTATATACTTCAGTTCTACCAACATGATTCTAAGCCTGCTGATAGGACCAAATTTTAAATACATGTAACTTCTAGCCTATAGGCTACTATCAGTTGGATTTCAACCAAATTTCGTATGTGCTATTTGTAACATAACATATATGGCTATAAGTATTCTTAAGAGTAATCAGGGCTGCCAACTGTTAATAAATGCTGTCTATATTTTTTTTACCCTAATATCAATATATCAGAAAGTATGCAAGCCAACAGCTCTATACTTTGCACACGTAAGCACCTGACACTGTAGATTAATTTGAAGTAATTAATATAAGTCAGTGCTGCCAACATGATTCTATGCTTGCTGATAGGTCCAACATTAAAATACATGTAACTTCTATACTAACTAATGGATTTCATCCAAAATTGGCACAACAAGATATCATAATAGTTCCTATTATTTATAACCAGCATACGCATGGCATTGTTGCCAACATGCTTTTACGCGTGCTGATATATCCAATGTCTAACTGCATGTAACGTCCATTGGACTTCAACTAAATTTTGTATTCTGTACCTTAAGAGATGGAACTAAGAATATATTCAGTCACCAGGGCTGCCAATTGTAGTGCTCTATTAGGCTACATTATACCAGGAATATTTCGAACTAATTAGACATTTCGATATTACCAACTTCGTTTCGTCTTTATTCTACATAGGTTCATATACTGTAGAATAATCATTGGCATGAAAAGTAGGCTCTTAGTTCGTCACGGAACTTCTTGTTAGTTAGCTGATAGCTGCCGTTTCCATTTTTCTGATTCGTGATGTAAAGGCTTCTTTCTCCGAGGTATTTGGATCCATCCACTCGCCAAAATATTTAAATTTCCCTGTTAGTTTGATTTTCCTTTCTCCTGCCTCTGGCATTATTACTATATTATTATTATTGTAATACTAGATAGCCTACCTGCCCCGGCTCGCACGGGAGCAGTTTACGGGATGGACGCTTTTTTAGTTTTCAAAACATATCTTAGTAGACAAAGTAGAGGTAGCTAAAACGACAATTTAAGTAATTTTCTTAATTGTGTCGAAAGCTGAAGTGCTTTTTTTTGTCGTGTAGCCTCCTGAGAGGCCGAGTACAGGTCTTTCTAGTCGACGCCCGCGGGCGACCTGCGCGTCGGGATGAGAGATGGAATGGATGAAGATGAATGAAACTGGGCAAGGATGTGGAAGGAAGCGGCCGTGGCCATTCAGAAGGTACTGTCCCAGCATTTGCCTGGTGTTGAAAATGGGAAACAACGGAAAACCATTTCAAGGACAGCCGACGGTGGGGCTCGAACCCACGCGTCTACCGAGTCAGCAGAGAGCTCGGCCCCTTGACCTAACGCAGTGCTTTAGCCCGCGTAGCCACTACTGTCGGTAGCCGAAGTGCTAAAGGGCCAGGAAAGGTTTCAAATTGTGAGTCCTGGAGAGCAACCAAATTTTGAAAATTACTTCCGTCCTAAACACAGCTCCGGAAAAACAGCCAAAAATCGCTTGTTTCTTTACTCGTTTTCTTTTTTGATTAAAATCCTAGCCAAATTAAATTGTTTACATAATACTTTCTTGAATACGTTCCTTGGTTCAATACCCTCAGGCTTTATTTGATATTTTGAAAAAACGTCGCACCGGTAGTAGTTATAAGGGTTTAAGTGAAACTCTGCATTGACTCACACTAGTGCTTGTAGTGGTAAAAAAGGCAAACTGCTAATCCCTTGGGGGGAATGACGCTACTTATTTTCGGAACTTCCCTCATAGTTACTTCTGACAAGGGAAGTATCAGGTAAGACAGGTCGAAACTATCTTGAAACTTTGTGGACACAATCGTTGTACTATAAGAGCACAATGTGCGAAAAATCAGCCGCCAGATTGAACTGAGAGGCTCCGAAATCGTACCTGACATCCTGGTACGCAGACATGACGGCTGGCGGAGCTGGACATCCCTGTGGCACTCAGAGTAGTAGCGAGGCGGGGCGTATATGCTGACTGGAGCGTCCTGCTCCTTCCCACCAGCCTTAAGTGCTTGGGCGGTCAGGGCTGTCCATTACAACATGTACGGTACTCGCTACCTCCCATTGATTTATATAAGAGATTCGCCACATGATTTCGGAGCCTTGCAGTTCAATCTGGAAGCTGATTATCCGCACATCGTCCTCTTATAATACAACGATTGAGCCCACAGAGTTTCAAGATAGGTTTCGACCTGTCTTACCTGATTTGTAAGATGTAACTTATGCAACACTGGTTCTTATAGCCAACATTTACTGGTCTAGTTAGTGACTCGACAATAATTCGTGCTAGTTTGATTGAATTTGATGGTGAATGATCGAGGGACTAGCAGACAAACCCATCGGACTTAAAACTCGTCCGGCTTGGGAAAGGAATGCCATGTCAGGTACATATCTGTAATTGAATCAAAGCCTTGAATACGGTAATTGTAACTTAATACCATAGAGTTAATAAGCTACTGTGATTTATTCACGTCTTCTCTCTATGAAAGTAAATTAGATCATTTCTCTTTTATTTTACACCCCGAGCGTAGAATGGGCGTGTTTTCCGGAAGAAAGATAATCTTGGTGAGCCACGCAGAGGTTCTGTTCTCCTGTGCTTCATTTAATCTGAATCGTGAGTACTCATTACTTTACTCGTAGAAAGTTGTTGAACAACATGCGAGGTAAATAAAACTAGTTGTAGCCACTTAGAAATAGCTTGTTGACACTCTGGTATTAATAAGAAATGAAATGTTTTTAAGATTTACTAACCTCTCCTCCTGTCTCCGGGTTCTCTCTTTATGTCTTCATTTATATAGTACAGTACTAGCAATGCGCCCCGGCTTCGTCCGGGAACAGTTAAGAATGCGTTATGTGATAAGCGCTGTTTTTTTCGATGTCAATGAACTACGCCCTATATCCGTTTTACGTATCGGCATGATGGGTTAAAATCACTGACTGGTCTATTAATTCTTGTCAGACGTAATTTAAGAATGGCGAGGTGCATGAAACACAAATCCCCCTTCCGTCCAATCTTAACTTGATTGTGTATTTTGCGGAACGAAAAGTTCACAGGCGAAATGAAGAAAAGCCAAGTTGCACTTCCAGGGAAACTCCAAACACTACCACTCTTATCTGAAGTCTTAACTCAACACGACTCGACAGTTTGCTGTTGGCTGTATCTGGGGTAATAGGCTCGCCCGCTAGCTACGCTGTAGCTTGGCTGATTGGCTCACCCCTAGCTAGCTCGTAAACTGTCGCCTCAGTAATTGAATTGAGATTGTTGGAAGAAATGAAAACGTAAAAACACTTATAGTCGGCGATGTATTGAAGATAGACATATGCTCTCGCTGACTTCATTGTTGAACTTTTCATGCTGAACAATTCTTACACTCATAGTATAAGTTACAGATATTTTTTTAACGGTTTGTCCAGCGTAAGCTTAAAAAGCGCACGGACGCCAGGTATTTTTTCGACTTTTTCACTGAAATCGTTACTGCTTGGCTTCCTTTGATTATAAATAAATTATTTTCTACAGAAACCTTCCTCGAGATATCCTTAATAGAATGGTGAAAACTGCATCAAAATCCATCCAGTGGTTCTCGAGATTACCCGTGACATCAAAAAATCGGGGACTTTGTTTTTATACCAAGTAGAGATTCTGATCTGAGAGCTGAAACGGGGATACACTCAGTCTCGTGAGGCGGAACTGAGAAGAGGTGGGTTCGAAACCCACCTTAGCCACCCCTGAAGTGGTTTTCTACTTCTACCTCAGGTTCCTAAGGTAAGGCCACGGTCGCCTCTTTCCCAATTCTCACCTGAATTACAAATACACACACTGACACAGCCATCACATTAACACAGGTTATCATACCAAATTCTATACACTCTCAAATACACGGTGCTTACCCTCTACGGCCGAACTCATTAACCTCTTAGGTAAGGGGCAGATGACCTCGTTGTTCCGCCCCTTAAAACTGCAATAACTAACTAACTAACTAACTAACTAACCTCTTAGGTAATCTCTTCTCTCCCATTCTTTGCACATGTCTCCACCATCTGAGTCGCCTCATACGAACAGCTTCGTGTTCATTTCTAACTTAGCCTTTAGCTCTTCATTACGAGTATGGTTGGTTGGTTCCTCAGTTTAGGGGCTGCGACAAAGCGGTCATGTAGTCCCGTGTACTTTGGGTGTGTGTAGATTCTGTCTGATAACCGATGTTAATTGTGATGGCTGTGTTAGTGTGTGTGTGTGTATCAGTTTTTTAATTTAAGTACAGACTGTAACTTAGAATTTTTTAAATAGTTCCTTCTTTTTCCGCCAAACGCCACCGTCAACGACTACTAGGCCCAGTTCAGAACTTAGCTACTAGACGCCGCCGCAGTCGGCTCTTGGCAACGAGCGTCGAAACTTAAGAGCGTTGTATACATTCTTAACCTATCCAATTTAGCTTCACACAGGTGTAATTAGTGGAAGGTTCTTTAACATGCCATACATCTATGACATGGGACCACCGGCTTTACTTCCCCTCCGAAGGAAGGCATACTGAGGGATTTTTAACACTCTTAAAAAATCCGACGGCTTCGGCCGGGTTTGAACTCGCTATCTTGGGCATAGAAGCTCAGCATGCTACCCACTACGCCACAGAAGCCGCCTCATTACGAGTACCTTCCTGTCATTGCTCCCATCTATTTGTCCCAGCAATCATTCGTGCTACCCTCATACCAATTACCTCTAGCTTATGAAACGAAATCAACACCCAACATATCGGTCTTTCTTAGCTGTTCATTAAGTGCACAAGTTTGAATGGTACTGTATTGCATTCGAATTGTGACGCTAGCTGGCCAAGCAGCGCGTCCACATTCCTGGGCTTGAGGGGTGTAATTAGCGATCAGGGCTTTCCTCTGACTTGCACGGGTAAAAATAAACTCTACTCGTACCACAGCACTTCAGGAATGCGAGTGTTTATGCAATGTTAAAGTTACAGCATCATGAATATTCTGGAAACCACGTACTGTATTTCAACGTATATTGGTTGCAAAGCACACGAAATAGTACATTATGCAACGAGCCTATAATGGCAAAAATTAAGACACGGGTATGTACGCTCGTTTTATAATTTCCTACGAGTGTTTTAATTACCATTATAGGCGAGTTGCATACGACTGTTTATGTTCGACGATAATTATTATAACTATTTTATGTTCGAACAAAAATATTCATAAATATATGTCGAGATTTCGCCAGTTTTATGTACTGAACAGAGCGCAAGGGACGCACAGAATGCCTTGTATTTGACCATGGCCTCCTCGATCGCCCCACAGTGACACTAGGCCAGGCAGTGAAATTTAAATTAGAAGGCCTTGGAACTCAGCGCAGATGCGTTGCTATTCTCACCTGATTGGTCAAACAACTGCTTCTTGAGCTCTGATTGGTGGGAGAAACTGTTTCATAATGAAAAATAGTGTTATAATGACCATCATTATGATACAGTTTTCTGACATATAGTAGTCAGGGTCGAACATAAAGAAAACTATTTCAGTAATGCATCCTAACAGGGGTTTATCTACGGTTTATTTTCGGAGAGGACTGAATCAATGTATGTTCACCCCTTATTATTTCCGTTTTCAACCCTCGGACACTCGCGCTAGTAATAGATATGTCGTAGGCAGATACTGAAATCCGTCATTTCATGAAGATCCTAGGCACTTCATGAAAAGCCGGCATATGATGTAAAATGGGATAGTTACACAATCTGACGCGTTTCTTCATGAAGTGACGGACTGCCTTAGGCAGATGGTGTAAGAAATCATATTTCATTATCTGCCGAGGCACTTCATGAAGATCCGGCATTTTTTGATTCGGCTCTTCATGAAATGACTGACGCGACGAAGTCGTACATAAATTCCTTTAATTGTTCTATTCCAAGAAATAAATTAATGCTTATTTACTATGGAATTCGAAAGCAATTTCCACGTACAACCTAAAATCTAATCCTGGAACACTGGGTAAGTTTTTCTCCTGTTTTTTTTCTTCTGTGTAAGTTTATATATTTTTTCCATTTGTAGACCTGCATTAATCCTTTTCTAATCAGAATTAAATGACTGCCGCAGTGGAGTCGTACATTAATTTTTCTGTGTAATACACTAATTATTCCGAGAAATAAATTGATGCTCGTTTATTATGATGTTCATAATTAATTCCCACGTTAGACTGAAACCCTAATCGTGGAATACTAGGTACACTTTTCTCCCTCTGTCTTCTTTTTGTAGAAGCTTACATTTTTCCCAATTTGTGCAATCTACTTTTTCTTTATGTATATTTTCATAATTTATTTTGTGGTTTGGCTTTATTTCCTAAAATGTGTACCCTTTCTTTTTATTTATTTCTCTCTCTCTCTCTTCCTCATTGATGTATTTTGTATTTTTGAACTTAATATGTCTGATGACTTTATCAGACAACATACTGTACACCCTAATGTACTGGGCTGATGACCTTATCAGACAACATGCTGTACACCCTAATGTACTGGGCTGATGACCTTACCAGACAACATGCTGTACACCCTAATGTACTGGGCTAATGACCTTATCAGACAACATGCTGTACACCCTAATGTACTGGGCTGATGACCTTATCAGACAACATACTGTACACCCTAATGTACTGGGCTGATGACCTTATCAGACAACATGCTGTACACCCTAATGTACTGGGCTGATGACCTTATCAGACAACATACTGTACACCCTAATGTACTGGGCTGATGACCTTATCAGACAACATACTGTACACCCTAATGTACTGGGCTGATGACCTTATCAGACAACATACACCTAGTATACTGGTGACCAAGATGTACCTAGCCCGTTTTTACAATAATAAAACAACTACAACACTATATTAAAATGTGTAGACTGAAAAAATGAAAATACTGAAACCCTCCCGAAATTACTTTCTGGGTACGGCCCTGATTTCTTCATTGCGGTAAGACTTCAGAAACACGAAATAAGCTGACTATTGTGTAGGCTATGTCCTAAAATTTTCTAATAATGGCATTAATATAAACATCGCATTGTTCTATTGACAGTAGCCTCCGTGGCTTAGGCGGCAGCATGCCGGCCTCTCACCGCTGGGTCCGTGGTTCAAATCCCGGTCACTCCATGTGAGATCTGTGCTGGACAAAACGGAGGCAGACAGGTTTTTCTCCGGGTACTCCGGTTTTCCCTGTCGAAATTTCATTCCAGCAACACTCTCCACTATCATTTCATTTCATCTGTCATTCATTTAATCATTGCCCCAGAGGAGTGCGTCAGGCCTCGGCAGCCGGCACAGTTCATATCCTCGCCGCTAGTTGGGGGCTTCATTCATTCCATTCCTGACCCGGTCGGAGACTGGAAACAGGCTGTGGATTTTCATTTTCATTGTTCTATTGACATCCCGCCTTTTAACTAACCCCATGTAACAGAAAGTGTAATATTTCATCTGGACATATGCCGTTCATTCTCAGACTTGTGATGATACTGGTATTTGCGTAAACACCCATTAATCCTCTGTTAATCAGCCACCAGTATCATGTTCATCCAAATGAGACGAATAGAACACTTGTAAATGATTAAAACAGGCAGGCTACAAGTGACATAACCTAAAATATACCAAACAAGTATTTCTTACCTTATCCATTTCTTCTTGAGACGAAGGTTTTTTATGAGGTTTCTTCATAATACTCATTAACTTTCTGAAGAAACAACTGCCTCTGTACTTCCACGGTATCTTCCATATCGTATATTGCCACTATTTATTCTTGGAAATCACACTTATCTCACACGAGGACAACGCTACCGCTTCTTCATGAAGTGACGGGCTTGTCTTTCCGTCAGATAGTGTAAAAAAGAATTACACTATGACGGCTAAATTTAGTCATTTCATGAAACCACGCGTCAGATAGTGTAACTATCTCATTTTACATCATATGCCGGCTTTTCATGAAGTGCCTAGGATCTTCATGAAATGACGGATTTCACTATCTGCCTACGACAGATACAGCGTTACTCGCGCGGGCTACATATGTAGCCCAAACAGTTATTCGATCTGATGGACTCGCAAACATTATTTTTGGTGTTCAGTTTCAATAATATGATAAATAGTAGTATATATTAGCATTGTATGCTAAATCTGAAGATTTTATGTAGACTTTTATCTTCATATGGAAAGAAAATACAAACCTAAGATGATGATGATAATAATTGTTGTTTTAAGGGACCTAACATCTAGGTTATCGGCCCCTAATAGATTGGGTGATCGCGAAGATGATAATGAAATGTAAACTAAAACTAACTACTATCCTATATACTAGAAGAAGAAAGGGAAAACAAAAGGAGAATAAGGCAAATAAAGGACAGGAGGAAAAGAAATGCCCTCAACTCTCGAAGAATGCGGATTGAGGGACATGGAAGGAAGGAGAGCCATGAAAGGCAGATAGGAAAGTGAAAGAGGAGAGGGTCCGTCCCACAGGTAATGGACAAAAGGGGGAAAACCGGGCCCAGCTCAGGAATCCCTCGGGGTTGCCAACTCCCGAACTCACCAGCCGTGAGCCCCTGAGGGTGTAACAATATCTAGGGTGCACCAGAGGTGGTGGGGCTACATACACCCTGCCTCCTTGATCGCCTTGAGCAGAAGGCAGGAGATAACAGGAAAAGAAAAAGAAGGCTGACCCCTCGCAGAAGGAGGGGATCACAAAAGATTAGACAAGGGCCAATTAAGGTGGGAAAGGAAGAGACTCCCTAGGCCTCGGCTACCCTAATACCGTCGGGGTCCGAAGAGAACAAGAGTTGACCAAGTAAGGTCGACAGGAAAGAAGACGGAGAGGAGCCCGGCACAAGTAGAAGCAATGCCGGACTCAGCTGGGACCCCGTGGTCGCCAATCCTAAACCCACTAGATGTGAGCCCCTGGTGGGATAAACCTAAGAAGAAAATTCAATTTTATCTTACATCTTCGATAAAACTGCAACAAAAATAAAACTAATGGAACTAGAACTGTTAAAATTATTTTTATGTAAACCTAAATAGGCCTACTTATATTAGTGCATATTTGGACTGGAATTAAACAAAATTAAAACTAGATTGGATAATTTCCTTAGAAAATCAGCACTTATTATGAACAATTTCATATTTTCATTCATTTTTTCTCGGAAGTTTTGAAGTTTATTTTTGCCCTTTTGGCTACAATCTATAGCCTAGGAAATCCATAAGCGTGCTCACACCAATTTGTCACTCAAGCATTCTGTGGAAATGGACACAATGATCCGAGAAGATCTTCATTGCACTTTGCGCATCTGTTCCTTGTTGATTTATCCCTTCCTCGTCCACACAAGAAGCAACCGCCTACTTTATTTCCACTACACTCAACATAGCATTACTTTCATCTAAACACTGACTGATTTGACAGTCATCTTACATTGGCGTAACTAGGATTTGCTTCGGGAGGGGGCGGGGGGATGGGCAGAGTCAAATCTCAACTATTAATCTGTGAAGAGCGTTTTACTACTGTAGGTCTATAGCCTACTGTTTTCCGGACATTACTATTTTTTAATTCTTTCTTTTGCTTTCTCTTCTTTTTTAGGATTTGTTTTGGGTTTTGTGTCATTTTTATTTGTTTTTTGTGTTGGGTTTCGTGTCATTTTAATTGTATTTTTGTGTTTGTTTTTGCTTTTATATTATTGTTTTTTTTCTGTTTATTTTTTGGTTTTGCTTTGTGCTTTAGTTTTCATTTTGCTTTCAATTTTGCTTTCGTGTTTGTTGTTTTCTTCTTTGGATTTTGTTTCTGAATTTTGCTTTGCGCTTTTGTTTTGTTTTTGGTTTCAACTTTGCTTTTATTTTTATTTTTGCTTTGTGTTTTTTGGTTTCGTGATTGTGGTTTCCCACTTCGTCTTCGGACAGAAGACGGGATGGTAGCTACCGTCAGACCACGGCGCCTTCTTCCCTCTTCCTTGTCTATCCCTCCCATTCTTCCCATCCCTCATGAGGCCCTCTGTTCGCTTTGCAGGTGAGGCCGCCTGGAAGAGGCGCTGGTCCCGCCTCCCCGGTGGTATCCCCCAATCCTATGTCAAGCTCCAGGACACTGCCCGTAGAGGCGGTAAAGGTGGGATCCTTTGCTGGGTCCGTGGGAAAAGCCTACCTGGAAGGTAAACTGGCCACAAATAAAAACGAATTATACTAGTACATACATCACAGTAACACAGGTTATCAGACAAATTCTACACACACCCAAGTACACGGGGCTGCATGACCACTATGTCGCAGAGCCCCTAAATAATTAACAACAACAACAAAAACTTTGAATACGTCACACAGCTGGGCAAATCGTATAACTTCTTGAGTCGCACAGTAGAGCAAGCGAGAGTTGAGGAGTGTCTGCGGATCCACATATGCAGAAAACATGAATGAGCCTATGACAGTGAGCATGCGAGGTGGTACAGCGAGTGGCCGCTAGGGGCTTCCTGAGAGACTTGTGTTCTGCTGTGCAGTCAGTGTTGCGTGCGTGCCGGCCCTGCTCGTACGGTGCTAGTGTTCGTGTGTCAGTGAGTGAAGTGGTGATGTGACGGGAGCGCTGGATATCAGACGAGTCACCGTCGCGGCGGGCCATACCCGCCTCCATCCTCTTCTTGACAACAGTCGGCGTCTCATCAGACATCGACGCCGACCTCTGTTTGGCGCATGCGCCATGAAGTTCTCGACGACGGGACGACGTGAATCTTACACGCTGATTCGTAAACGGTAGGTCTTCTTTTTTTAATTGTATTATTTATTTTCGTGCCCCCAGAACTTTAGCCAAAAGAGGAATTGTTTCCCCCTCTTAAGTCCAAGTCAACCCCCTAAAACTATGATAATGATAATTTTTGTTTTAAGGGGGCGTAAGACCCCGTAGGCCTAGTTATAGTTTAACTTAAAAAAAAACCTTTTTTTAATACATTTCATAATTTTTAACTCCAAAATATCTGGTTTTTTACCGTGTTGTTTCGCCCGGGTGTAACAAGTTGGGCTTGTCAAAATGTACCAAAAGCCTACTGATGAACCCAACCTGAGTAAATCTCCGCAACAGACTGGAGTATAATTACTTGGACGCCAAAGAAAATGGGGACTATTATACAATAGAAATGGACTTTCCACTTTGGAAAAGATGTCAGCATATTATGGTGTCGTTCTATTTGAACCGGAATATACGCAGTTAGATTCTGATAAGTTTCATTTATTAAAAGAATGATAATAATAATAATGTTATTGGTTTATCGTCCCTTTTAACTACTCTGGCTTTTAGAGACGCCGGGGTGTCGGAATTTTGCCCCGAAGGGGATCTTTAACGTGCCAGTAAATCTACTGACATGGCTCCCTCGCATTTGCGCACCCTCAAATGCCAGCTGACTGCGCCAGAATACGAATCTGTAATCTTGGGCCCAGCAAGCGAGAACATTACCGCTGAGCCACGCAGCCAGTCTTAACAGAATGACATTGAGGCTATATATACGCCTCTCAATGATAGCCTAGTGGCTCCGCACACAAGTTGCCAATACATCAGCATAATATCGCATAAATATTGAATCAACTGTCCATACGTACGTATATGACGTAAGTAAACTGAAATGATGAAATGGAAGAGGTCTCTTTACTACGACCTCAAGCCTCTCATGGGCAGTAATATACTGATGAGTACGCATCACAAGATACACATAACCAATTATGATGTAGGTTTTCATATCCCCCTTAACGTCGTATTGTTTTAGGGACCTCAAGGTTACAAAATTTGTCCTACACGGGCCCTTTAACTAGGCAGGCATGCCTACTCACACAGAGATAGACATTTAAATACCAAATGATTCTGTATCGGGATTAGATTCCACAAGCTGTCTACCAACTGAGCTAAGCAACTGACACTATCGACTTAAAAGTCAGGGATTCAGCCTTACCTGATAAAAAAAAATCACTTTTTAAACGCATATTCTTATTTTGTCAAGCTAACTTCAAGATGTAATTCACAGAAGGAATATTGAAACTAGCGAACCCATGCGAGACTCTCGCCTGTGTTTAAACCACCCGCCCGAAATGATTGTTATGTGGGCTTGAAGCGACACAGTTCTCGTAGGGGCTATCGTCTTGTTTATTTGTGTAACCGCACTTTTTTAAACAAATTGTCGATATTTATTAAATCACGGTACAATTTATCACTGCTGCGGGTTACTATAAGTTACTTGTGAGCGTCCATGTGTATATACCACCCGCTCGGCTTTACTGTTATGCGGACTCGACGTGACACAGTTCTGCCAGGGGCTATCGTCTTGTTTATTTGTTTAAACGCATTTTTTAAACAAATTGTGGATATATTTATAAAATCAGGGTACAATTCGTGACTGCTGTGGGTATAAGTTACTTGTGAGCGCCCCATGCGTATATACCACCCGTTCTCCTTTATTGTTATGCAGGCTTGACGCGACACAGTTCTCGCGGGGCTATCGTTTTGTTTATTTTTAAACTTAGTTTTTAAACAAATAATTAGATTTCCATTGGCTTTTCAGAAAATCAAGATTTTTTTCTGTGCTATTCAGACGATTTAGAATATTTTTGCACAAACCGCACCTTCCAACTCCCAGAGCTTATGTTTTATGAAATATGCATCCTAGCGTGTTATTTATGATAACTGGCCTCGTTCTTAAGATATGAACTAAATTGTGACCTCTTGTCATTTGATATTTCGTGTTACAGTTATCTTAGGACTATTTTACTCAGGATTGAAATTGATGTCATGCTTTCCTCCATAATTCTACTATTTTTGCATGTATCATACTGATTGTTTCAGGGTTTGATCTTGCACCATTGTTATACCACAAACTGAGTCTAACTCAGACCTGGCAGTAGGTATTTAATTAGCCTGGCTATTAATCTCTTGTTGAGACCACCTCGTAGTGCAGCGGTTAATATTCTTGGCTGTCACCGCGGAGGTCAAGTTTAATTCCTGATTCTTCCTAGAAATTTTAATTCTGGTTTGAGGGCTACACTCAGCCTCGTGAGGCAAAACTAACATGAGATGGAAGTGGGTTTCCGACTTCTACTCCAGGCAAATGCAGGGATGGTTCCTAACTTAACCCTTTATAGGGCTTTAATTTTATTTAAATTTTCATTTCTGCTCTAATTTTGATTTTGATTTTTAATATTCAATATTTTTATTAATATAAATTTTAAAAATTATCTATTTATTATTTTTCATTGTATAATTTTAACTTTTTAATTTTATAATCTTATTTTTTATATTTTTTAAAATGTTTTATATTAATTTTTAGTGTGTTTTATTTTAATTTGTGTAAGTTTTTTATAATTTATTTTATTGTTTAATTTTATTATTTTTGATTATATTTAGTAAGTTAGTTGAAATTTTATCCGCACCATAAAACTAGAGAGATATAATAGCCTATTTGCTTATCAGAAATATTACATCTACAAGAAATTTTGTTTAGACTGAAAGTTTCGACTATTAGCACCTTCGATAATAGCCTAAAAACTATTTTTATAGTAGGTGGTTCATATATAGACCACTATCCTATAAGGGGCTAAGGCCACGGCCGCCTCCTACCTAATACATACCCTTAAACTCACATGGCTGGATGACCACGATGTCCAAGACCTCCGAATGGAGCAACAACAGCTATTGGACGTTCCCTGCATGCGACTGTCTCAACTTCAGGAAAAACTCTAGAATTCATTTTTTGTAATAATAAGGAAAATCGTTGTGAAATTGGATTTCTAAAGCCCTCGGAGCTACACACTGTGGCTATATTTCTGGGTGCGGACCGCTTTATTGCCATCCAGGAATTCAACCCTGATGATGTGGGGTTGGATTTATCTGAAAGTGTACAGTAATTTGTGTGCGTTTGAGTCTTCAGTCTTTTGACTGGTTTGATGGAGCCCTCCATGTCTCCCTGTCCTGAGCTAATCGTTTCATCTCTACATAGCTACCACACCCTACATCCGAGGCAATCTGTTTATCATACAGTATTTTAACCTTGCTCTACCCCGACAGTTCTTGTCCTCGACACTTCATCCCAAAACTAAGCTTGCTATTCCTGGGTGTTTTAGTATGTGCAATGTGCCCTACCAACCTATCTCTTCTCCTCATTAGCAGTCGCCAGAAACATCTTTCCTCTCCCACTCGTCTTAATACCTCTTCACTCGTAACCCTATCTTCCCATCTGATCTTCATCATTCTCCTGTAACACCACACATAAAACTCTTCAATTCTCTTTTCTGCTGCACCAATAGTCCAAGTTTCACTTCCATGGAGTGCCACGCTCCAGACAAAGGCTTTCAAATATGACTTCCTAAATCTATATTCGATGTCAACAGATTTCTTTTCATCAGAAATGCTTTCCTTTCCTGAGCCAATCTACTTTTTATATCCTCTTTGCTTCGTCCGTCACTGGTTATTTTGCTTCCTAAGTAACAGAAGTCTCCTACTTCCTTTAGCTTTTCACCTGCAATTTTGATGTCCATAGAGGTTTCTGATTTATTTCGGATGCATTCCAATATTTTTGTTTTACATTTAAATGTACATTAATGCTCCGGTGATTCCCCACCCATTTGAGACAGTGGTCCAGGTTTGTGGTTTAAGCTCTCGTATATTGTTGGAGTGGGGATAACTCATCCTCGAGAGGACAAAGTTCCAAGACGTAGATTTGAAACCAGAATTGGGAAACCGGTGGCCGTGGTTTTAGATTAGGCACTATCTTATACCATACCGGCATTTAGTTAGGGAAGAAACTCATTTCTAGAATGACTGAGAAGGGAATCAAACCATCTATTCTCAGTTCTGTAGGCCTTCGAGCTGTCGGTGTAGTGTTTAGCATTCTTGGCTGTCGCCCCGGAGATCTGGGTTCGATTCCCGGCTCTACCCAGAAATTTGAATTCTGGTCTGAGGGCCTCGTGATTAAAAACTGAGCAGATGAAGGTTCGATTCCCATCTCAGCTATCTTGGAGGTGGTTTTCCGCGGTTTCCCCACTTCTACTCCAGGCAAATGCCGGGATGGTTTCTAACTTAAGGCCACGGCCGCCTCCTTCCAAATTTTCACCTGAATTACAGACACTCACACACTGATACAGCAATCTAAATGACGCACATTATCAGACAAATTCCACCCACACACGCCTGAGTAGGCTTGAGTGGACCCCATTCCTACTCTCAGACCAGAATAAAATTTCTTCACAGTAAATATTCAGTAAGTTGAAACTTTAAGTCTCGCTTCTTTTCGTATTTTATAATATAACACTGAAGACGGTCACAATGTTGTCGAAACCGGTACTGTGATTAAAGTATAAAACTATTTTTTGACTTAAGGTTTCAACTTACTGAATATTTAAACTTCGTCAATAAGGTCAAGGGCTGCCATGGTTATATTCTTGGCTTTTAATTCTTCACAGTACATAGTTGAATTGCGTGTTTCGAGATAACGTCTAACTCGGCACTAAACAACACACGGGCAACAAGCCTTGGAAAGTGTATACTTGTCGACCCTCGTAAAGGAAGGATTGCTTGTCTGGCCCATTATCGGCTCATTAATATTTAATCAATCACTTACGAAGCGATCATGTGTAATGACAGCAAATCATGGTAATACTTCTCTCAGGGTTCTCTTGACAGAACGGAGGTAGGCAAGTTTTTTAAACTTGTATTCTTGTTAATGCGTCGGTAAACTCGGGTTCCTGTGCCTTCAATATGCCTTAATATGGTGTGTTAAAGGTCAGGATATGAACACTGGTGATGCATTCAGTGCGCCACGTTAATGGCCAGTGGGTTGTATTTAGGGCTTCTGAGCACCGATGATGCATTCGGTGTCTCATGTTAATGGCCAGTGGATCCGTATTAAGGCTCCTAAATTCTGGTTCAAATCACCCTCCTATCTGCACTAACAAATTCAACCTGACTGCGAGATGGTCTTGTGATTGGAATACGTTTTCCCCTCCAGGGAATACAGTAATGCCATGCACAACTGAGAAGGTCCAGGGTTCACTCAGCCTAGAAAGACCTGGTCAAAATTCATTAGAATCCGGACCAATCACGGTGCATGCGAGGATCTCCTGTACAAGTGGAGGGAAATGTCATCATGTTGCGAGTGCGGTGCTGAAAGACAGGCTGTTCGGCACCTTGTTCAAGAATGCCCACAAACATCATACAGTGGTGAATTCAGCGACTTCTTCCTAGGGACACCACGGGCACTTCATTACGTTTCTAAACTTGATGTCAAATTGTAAATAATTTTCATGTATGACATACGATAAATAAAAAATAAAATTCTGGTGATGCATTTAGTGTGCCATGTTAATGGCCACCGGGCCCGAATTTAGGGCTCCTGACGCCCCTGGGCAAAAAAGTACATTAAAAGTGCACGAGACGAGAACCTGCCTTTGACATTCATAATTTCGTTAATACGGATACGAGATGATTTTCATACCTTTTTTTTTTTCATAATCTGAGGGTGATGACATTTCCCTGCCATAAACAACAAACGCTAGCTAACTGCACAGCGGCAGTCCTATCTTGAAAGGCTAATACTAGTGAACGCTGTAACCTAAGCGCCACATGATTCTCCCTAGGCCCGTATTTACTGGGGAACAAACTGGGCAACCGCACAGGGTGTCAACATTTCTGGAAACCTGTACAAAACCGCTTGGGCATTGAACGTTAAGATATTCAAGCTTTCAACCCCCACAAAGGGAATATTCATTGCCGCACATTGGCAATTCTGATTTATTTCAGGACCAAAAAAAAAAAAAAGGAACGTCTTAGTCATCTTGGCACGACGTTAGCCACATGTGCACCCTTGGAATTTGTCACACTCAGTGGAACAAGTCACGCATATGAGGGATCTTATGCGATGGCATAATTTGTGTCTTACATGTTGGCAACACTAAGGTGTTGTCAATGTGTGCACCTAGGTAACAGTTGAAGAGACCTCATGCGCCTGACGAACATGGCTGCCTCGTTCAATGATCAAGAAACAAAGACACATATTTACGCAATTTAGCACATATCTTCAGTGCACTAAAGTCTGTTCGCCGAGTCGAGATAGTGGAAGTAAACACAGTTGTACACGTGATTGCAGGGCTGCCCGCAAGGGGTGCATAGTGCTGTGTATAGCCTACATGTGAAGCGGGCTGACTTATCGGTTACATGCTACAGCGCGGTTTATCTCTTGTTCTTTTATGTTTATTGAATTAATTAATTAATTAATAAGTTCTTAATTGCTTATGACAGGCAACAGTATACAGTGCAGCAAGTCTTGTCTTTTCTAGGGCTACGGCATGACTAATGATCTCGGAGCTTCTTGGCTACCCCTGTCCGGCAGAGCCGATGACGTGAACTGGGCGTGTTTCCCTGTGCGGGTAGCCAGGGGCACTGTCTCGACTCAGCGAATAGACTTTAGTGATAATGGACAGCAATGTCAGAAGTCTATTATAATCGGATGATTTTCAGTCGGTGAACCCAATTAAACTAGACAGGGAGTACAAATATTCAAACACCCTAACCTGAAATGAATATTAATGTATTTATTTATTTATTTATTTATTTAGCGTATGGCTTTTAGTGCCGGGAATGTCCGGGGACATGTTAGGCTCGTCAGGGGCTGCTTTAATGCGGACACCCATGTGGTGAGCTACAAGTTCCGTTCAATTTCAAGTAGGCTAGTTCCAACTTTCGATACCAGATGTCAATGACACCTAGTGATGAACGTTGGAACTTTGATAGAGCGTTTCAACGAAATCTAACCTGAAAATTTAGCTTCACACCAGTGTGATTAGTGGAAGGTTCTTTTACATGTCATAAATCTATTACATGGGACCGCCGGCTTTACTTCCTCTCCGAAGGAAGGCATACTGAAGGACTTTAACGCTCTTAAAAAATCAGTTGACTTCGGCCGGGTTTGAACCCGTGATCTAGAGCATAGCTCACAATGCTACAGACTACACCATGGAAGCCGCTTACATGTATTAATTAGCACGCAAACAAGGGAGGATTAAATACAGTATTGTACTCTCCGCCTAATATAATTGGGCACAGCCGTGTTTACCAACTGGAAGGCAACAACCATACTATTAGATTACGTTATTCTAGTACAGTACCTCTGAAGGGGGCAGATGAACTCGCTGTTCCGTCCCTTAAAACTCCAATAACTTTACTACCTCTGAACACCAAGATGTCGTTAATCTTAAGAATTCAAAATAGGCTGTACCGAAGGTCAAACAAACGGTGACGAATTATGGGTTGATTTATTTACGAGCTTTACGACATCGTGGTCATTGAACCCTGTGCACTTGGGTGTGTGTGAAATCTGAATGATAACCTGTATAATTATGATGACTGTAGGAGCGTGTATGTTTATAATTGTGCCTAGAATTTGATCCTGTATTTGAGTGCATATGGCCCTTCCGGCTGAGATTCCTGCTTCCCGCTACACACATCTGTATAAGGTGTTGCTGGACAGGAGGGGCCTTGGGAGCGTAGCAATGTTCTGCCGATCGTTTTTCCATCATGAAATTTACATTATTTTAACGAAGTATTGTTGTAAAGTCGACCGTGTGGCACATCATGGCTCATAATTGCATCGTTCGTGTATTTACTGGAAATATGGTGCAGAAGAAAACGGCAGTACCGTACTTATGAGTTAGGTGACATCCCCGCATTTGCCTGGATTGGAAGTGGCGAATTCCACCTCATCTTAGATGTCTTCACGACGCCGTCTGTACCTCGTCTGGCTGTGTTGCTCAGCGGTAACGGTTTTTTCCTGCTGTTCGCAAGGTTGCAGGATCGAATCTTGTTGCAGTCAGTGTCAGTACATTTACTGGTACGTTAAAGATACCCTTCGGGGCTAAATACTGGCACTCTGGCGTCTCTAAAAGCTTCAGTAGTTAAAAGGGACGCAAAACCAGTATTAGTATTTTTCCTATGGCTATGGGCCTTTCAGTTCGTACCGCTAGATCATCCGTTTTCAGGGTGTCTACTACTCTCGAAACAGGAAAAACTCAGGGAATTTTAATGACACTCCGGGAATTTTAGTTTTACAAGGTTCAACCTTGAATAATATTGGGAATTAAGCATTTAAATTTTGATGGGGGGAAAAATATATTCTGGTGATGTTCGTACTGACGTTAAATTAGTAAGCTCTCAATTCTTGCAAGATAGAGCACTGTGTATTTGTATATAAATGTGTATTACCCTCTCACGAATTGATTGCCGGTGGTCGAGATGGGACATATTCTTTGTTTACTTGTGTCACGCGTCAGCCTCGTTGACAGGTAGTTTACAGTTGCGCGAGTAGGATATGACTCAGCTCCAGTAGCCTCAGTCATGGTCCGTGGTGACATGAGCTCCTGTGACACACAATGCTGCTTGACTGATGTGCAGAATGCACACTGGGCATCGCTGTGTTCACCGCTTCGCCCCGCGAGACAGCTGTTGCAATAAACAACAAACACTGGCGCAACTACGCTCAGCGGCATCAAATCTTAAATGGGTAATAACTATATGATTTTTGCGAGCATTACTATTGTTGACGAGCTGATTTCAGTACTCCCAAGTACAATAGTTTTTCTGGATGAAAAATTTAGAAATTGTCAAAATATAGAAACATATATGTTTCTGTTTTTTTTTTTTTTGCAATATTCCATTTATTGTTCAAGCACTTTTTTGAAATGCTCTTGAAGTTTAATACATGTATTATGGCCGCTACTGTTGCTCAGGGAATTTTCTGATTTATCCTTGAAAAATGAGGGAATCTTCTGGGAACTCAGTTTTGTTTTGGTAGACATCTTGGTTTTTCTTTATGGCAATATTTATTAAACATTTAAATTTACTTCGGAATGCTTTAAGGATGCTAAAATGGTTGAATGAGAAGCCCAGATACACCTTTCCACGTTCATGATTCCGTCCTTGCTTCCCAGACACAAGTATCTAAGGCTGTGTCCCAATAGTACAATTTCAGCCGTAGTGAACTAGATAGTCGACTACTTTACCGGATGTGACGTCAGAAGTCGTGATCCAATACTGCTTAGCACATAGCAATCAAGTCTGTAGTAGCTAGTGAACGAAAGTGCTTGCTAGATTGGCCGACTGCGTCAAGGAAGTTATAGAAATTGTAGCTTATCGGAATTGTAGGTTATGTAAATTGTAGGTTGTCTTTGACTTAAGCCAAACACAAACCATAATTAGGGCTCGGCAAAAAGGTGATCATCTTGGCGCATCCATGATCGTATCGTTCAGGTATTGTTTATTTAAAACAGCTGATGAAAGCGCAAAGAGCTTACAAGGAGTAGCAGATCACCGCCATCTTGAGTGTTGGTTTGGCACCAGCATGTAAGTCCAGTGCGTTTCAGAACACAAGTCTACGAAGTAGGCTGTGATCAAGCAGACATGTACCAAATCTCCGTAGTGCATAGCACATAGTAGCTAGCAGCTAGTCAATAGCAGACAACTGGAGTATTGGGACACAGCCTAAATGTATGTGGAAGGAGCATAGACATACCCCTACATTCGGCGTTATTCAGTTCAATTCCCAAGGACGTATCTGCCACAGTGGGCCAACTGGCTTTATCTTACCGAGAACTAGTCCACTGGAGAACACATTCGTTCCAGATGTTTTCCTTGGGATGATCTCTTATCCACCTGTGTATTACGTCATTACTCGCTTGACTAATGGAACACTCTTCCTTTTGGCGGAATGGCAGTATGATTCATAATGTGTGTTCATGGGAGAGTGAACTGTGCTTAATATCAGCGTATCCACTTATCTTATCAGCTGTATACTGTTCTCATTTACTGAAGAAGTCTAGACTAGCACAGGAAGCAGACTATACCTCTCTCCAAGCAGGATTAACCCTGCATTAGTCGCACCTTTTCTGACACACCGATGGTTGCAGGAAGTACCTATAGTTAAAGTCCTGTTAGGATGCGGATAAACCCACGGATATTCGCAAAAATGTTCCTCAAGTGGATATAGTTTGCATGGCTGTGCGGATAGCGGATAATGTTTGGAGTAAAATTGCGGATAGTTCTAAAAATACAATTCGAACTTGTTGAATATCATTACTAGGACCCGGTTGTTTACGACATGTATTTTTCTGTTATGTTTTTCTCATGGCAATTGCAAGATGACGATTTAAAGTAATCTCATTCAAATTATGTCATTAAGCACTTTTTTTTTTTAGCGAATGGCTTTTTAGTGCCGAGAGTGTCCGAGGACATGTTTGGCTCCTCAGTTTTGTAGCTGCTTCGAGGCGGACACCCAATGGGTGAGCTACACGTACCGTCATGTGTGGAGTGTTGTCTGTGGAGGAAAGTTTTTGAATGTATGGACGAGGTGTTGGAAGTTACCGGCTGTGGCCTACAGTTAGGGACCAACCCCGGCATTTGCCTGCAAGGAAGATGGGAAACCACAGAAGACCATCTGCAAGTTTGCCGGCGGGGGGATTCGAACCTCCTCGCCTCCCGGATGTGAATGACTGCCAGTAGTCATGCCATAACGACCAAGGCTAACTCACCCGGTATTAAGCACAATTAACACTCCGAACTGAAAGGGGTTACAATTCTGGCTGCATAACATGCAGTTTAAACATAGCACATGGCACACACTGCCTAGGGGAACGACTTTCTCCTCAAATGTCTAAATGTGTTGCTTTGATACTTTTATCTAATTAAAAATATCATTGCAATGCCGATACATTCGGATAACAAATGTGCGGATGCGGATAGAAGTCATGCGGGGCCGATGCGGAAAACGTTTTGCTTACCCTATAGTTATCTACCCAAAGATAATTTTCTCGTAAAAAAAAATATTAAGTTCAATAATCTAATTTTTAATTTAATTTTTCTTCTCTAGTGGTCAATCCGAGGATTGCAGCAACTCTCCACTCTTCGCGTCTTTCCGCTTCCCTTTTCATTTGTCCGTAGGTTTTTATCAGTTTAAATAATCTTGTCGACTTCGTCGTTACGCTGAGGTCTGACGTTACGTTACGGTGACGGGGCGAAATGTACCGAGAATGCACTGAAGTTTGTGACGTCATAGTACGATGTAGCAGCCGAGTACCAAGAAGGCAGTGCGAGAACAGAGTTTCAAGAAGGCAGTGAAGAAACAAAATAGAATCTAGAAACTCTGTTCTCGCACAGCCTTCTTGGTACTCGGCTACTAGCATTTATAAAGTCCAGTCTCTCTTTTATTGCACTTATATCAGGTAGGAGTGGATTGTGAACGTGATGGAGCGATGTGTGGTCCGGATCCCGTGCAGCTCCTCTCACCACTGCCTGCCACTCCAACTCCATAAAAAATCACAGAAGCAAGCAAACTTGAAGGTCAACCATCACAGGGAAACTCCCATTACAATTGGGTACAATCCAGGGTGTCTACCAAAACCAACTAACAGATTTCCCTGACAATTCCTGATTTTTTCCAGAATAAATCAGAAAATTCCCAGAGCAACAGCAGCGGCCACATTATTAAATATATAAAACAAGAGTTTGTACTTACGAGCATTTCAAATAGTGCTTGAACAATAATGATTAGCATGACCAAGTTGAAAAGACAAAGTAAAAAAAAAACGGAAAAATATATTATTTTTCTATATTTTGCCTATTTCAAAATTTTCCATCCAGAAAAACTATTGTACTTGTGAGTATTGAAAGTACAGTAGCTCGTCAATAGTAATGCTCTCAAAATTAATACAGTTACACATTGATATACAAATACACAGTCTACACATGTCATTTGTGTGCTCTATCTTGCAAGAAATGAGAGCTTACTGATTTAACGTCAGTACGAAAATACATCTACAACAATCACAACCAGAATATACTGTACTTTTCCCCTGTCAAAATTTAAATGCTTAATTTCCAATTATTCAAGCCTCCGTGGCTTAGGCGGCAGCACGCCGGCCTCTCACCGCTGGATCTGTGGTTCAAATCCCGGTCACTCCATGTGAGATCTGTGCTGGACAAAACGGAGGCAGACGGGTTTTTCTCCGGGTACTCCGGGTTTCCCTGTCAAAATTTCATTCCAGCAACACTCTCCACTATCATTTCATTTCATCTGTCATTCATTTAATCATTGCCCCAGAGGAGTGAGTCAGGCCTCGGCAGCCGGCACAGTTCATATCCTCGCCGCTAGATGGGGGCTTCATTCATTCCATTCCTGACCAGGTCGGAGACTGGAAGCAGGCTGTGGATTTTCAATTTCCAATTATTCAAGGTTGGACCTTGTAAAACTAAAATCACCTGGGTAGAATACAGTACCAGGCTGTTTCAGCCGAGCAACTCGCCAGTGAGCAGCGGAGTATTCGCCACCTTGCGTGAGCAAACCTGCAACATGCAATACAGCTCTGATGTGGGGACTGCCATCACTGCGCGGTGAATACATCAAGACTGGCAGGAAGCGCATGGACTTGTACGATGACCTTCGCCCAGTAACATATTGGCTATGACCCCCAGTTCCTCTCCAACCGTACTCCGAGCATCACTGCTGAGTACTCGCTTGTATGCATACTCAAACTCGTGGATTTGCAACAGCCTGCAGTACCCTGAGTATTCCCTGTGTTTTCATGTTTTCCAGAGTAGTAAGATAACCCTGTACAATCATGTTGACCGACTGAAAAACATAAAATTTCGACTGAAAACAACTGATTAGGGGGGTGGGGGCACAAACGGTAAGATTACCTAGTTAGTAACTTATTTAAGGTGGCGAGGATGATCTATAACTTTATACACTGTTGACCAGATGCTACCACCAGCACAGCGGTCTGTAATATAAACCTATCGTTCCGCTCTGCACGAACTCATTAGACTCACCCTGAATGGACTCAGATTATGAAATGGCAACTACGGATGTCTAATAGCCGGAATAAATTACATTAGGAAGGAGCTTGTCTTCCCCTTCTATTGTGAGACCATGTGCTGCCATCATGAGCGTAGTTAACCGCATTGAGGTTCAACGTTCATGGGAATTGCCAAATAAGGTCAAGCTTAATTCCACTAAATTATATAGGTCTCTTGTCATTTTTATAATGTTTTGCTGCAATTATGTTCGTTTTTCCTCTTTAATTAAAAATAAATCGGTGGTCAATTTTCGGAAATATGCATGTTCTTCCTACTTGATAACAGTGCGTCGTCTTGTTAGATTAATTTATAGAACGCACAGTCACTTAACCTTTGAAGATAATGATAGAACACAAGTTTTTTCTCACTTCACGACTTTCAGAGAGGTCACTCATAGTTTAGATTGATTTGTATTGGCGCCGGTTCTATACGAAGTAAGGTTGACAACCTGTCTTGGTCAAACCAGCCTATACAGCCGTGCGCGCTAAACGCGTGCAGTATTGTTGTAGATTAATTTTGGGCAGGGGTTCTCGAACTTATTCTGTCGCCCCCCTTTCTGAAACATGAAATATCTAGCGCCCTCTCCCTTCTTCCTTCCTTTCGTAGAACTTCTCATAGGCTACTTCGCACCAAAAAAAGTATCACAAGATCTACAGTAGCCTATTTGCTTTCCGTCTAATTACTGAAACTACCAGTTGTTGTTGTTGTTGTTGTTGTTGTTGTTGTTTGAATCTTCAGTCTTTTGACTTGTTTGAAGCAGCGCTTCATGTCTCCCTGTTCTGAGCTAATCGTTTCATCTCTACATCCGAGGCAATCTTGGTCTTCCCCTACAGTTCTTGTCCTCGTCCTCGACCCTTCCATCCATAACTAAGCTTGCTATTCCTGGGCGTCTTAGCATAACCTACAAATGTGGGAACACACTACCAATTGTAGTGGTAGGCTCATTTTCATGCCATAAATCTATGCCATGGGCCCACCGGCTTTACTTCCCCTCCGAAGGAAGGCAAACTGAAGGATTTTAACGCTCTTAAAACATTCGACAACTTCGGCCGGGTTTGAACCTGCGATTTTGGGCATAATAGTTCAACATGCTAGCGACTATGCCACCGAATCCGCTAGGATTTGAGTGGTAGGTGGCCATGCCCTTAATTTAGACACCGCCTCGGCCTTACCTGGAGTAGGCCTAAACGTTGGAAACCACGTATAACCACTTCTCTGTTGACCGATGATGATGATGATGATTGTTGTTTTAAGGGGCCTAACATCTAGATTATCGGCCTCTAATGGTTTGGGTGATAGTATTAGTTAAGTATTAGTTATAGTTTTCATTCTCATCTCATCTTTCACTAACTACAGATTTACATACTAGAAGAAGAAATGGTAAACAAATCTATACTAATATAATAAAGCTGAAGGGTTTGTGTGTTTGTGTGTTTAAACGTGCTAATCTCTGGAACTACCAGTCCGATTCGAAAAATTCTGTTTTTATATAATAACCCGATTCAAGAGGAATAGTTTAGGCTATGTAGCATTAGGCTACACCTCTCAGGTGACCTTCAAGATTGATTTTTGTTCAATAAGTCGGTAGAACAAGTGCTCCCGAACAGCTCTATCCGCATGCGCTGGCGTTATGGTTAGTGATACGTACACCGTTTCACCTATCTGAATCAAAATATGTATACTTACCCTTTGGAACCCTGATGGTAACACTGTCTACGTGAAATTTATGACAGACCAGTCCATTCCCTGCATTTAGGCCCTTTGGTTCAAATCTACACCTTTTCCCCGATCTGAACCAAAATTTGTATACTTACCCTTTGGACCCCTGCGAGTAACACTGTTTACATGAAATTTCGGTCAGACCACTCCATTCCTTGCATTTAGGCCCTTTGGCACAAATCTAGGCCCTTTGGTTCAAATCTACACCTTTTCCCCGATCTGAACCAAAATTTGTATACGTACCCTTTGGACCCCTGCGAGTAACACTGTTTACATGAAATTTCGGTCAGACCACTCCATTCCTTGCATTTAGGCCCTTTGGCACAAATCTATACCGTTTCACGGATCAGAACCAAAATGTGTGTACTTACCCTTTGGAACCCTGCGAGTAACACTGCCCACATGAAATTTCGGACAGACCCCTCCATTCCCTGCATTTAGGCTCTTCATCACAAATCTACACCGTTTCTCTTAATTGCACCAAATTTCACATACACTTTGAAACCCTGCTGGCAACACTGTTCACTTGATATTTTAGACAACGCTCCCCATTCCCTGCATTTAGAATAACAGACAAAATGAACTTGAAAACCACGTATTAAGGCCCTAGAACCATTCATGTCCGTAGTAGTGTAACTGGAAGAGTGTTTTAATAAGTCTGTTGTTGACGGGCAGTTCGGGCTACATCACGTCACCCCTACCAGTGTTCTGGTGCAGAATTGCGAAAATAGTTGCATCTTGCGCTGTTTATAAATTGCAGTCACGGGGGGCAATTAGTGCAAAAAGATTTCTTAGGTCCCTTTAAACAGTTATCATGAAAATATGCCTCTGTATGAGTGCAATGGTGTTGGTGCAGTACATTGAGGTTATCAGCTGCAATAAGCGTTGGTGCTTTCAAAGTTACCTTCATTTATTCTGAAACTTATCGTTAAGCGCTTTGTGGCGATAAATGATACTGTTGCTACCTCAGTAGCTCGAGACAGCCGAAGTTTGCCAAAGAGTTCTGATTATTTTCCTACGGCGCTATGCGACAAAATACGACACTATTGGTCTCTACATTTCTAACAGCCAATGAGATCTAGGCCCTAGGCAGTGTCTTTTGTTTCATTTACTGTTCTTTCTATTTTGTTTGTAAATTTGTTTGTAAATTACATGTGTCAGTGCTGTAGTTAGTAAATAGCTGTTTCCCTATTCATAATTATCATTACGGGAAATTGACCTGAATGTTACGTCCATTATACTGTACTACTTATCACCCCCACAACAACCACCACCACCACCACCACAAAAATATATATTTTTAAAATATTGGTTTCTGTTACGTATCATGTGCCAGTTATGTAGTAGTATTCTTTATCATCCATAAAACAAATAAATCCACCGGGCGAAGCCGGGCACTACTGCTAGTAGAGGATAAGGCAAATGAAAGACAGGAAGAAAAGAAGTGTCCTCAACCCTCGAAGAATGAGGATGGAAGGAAGGAGAGCCATTAAAGGCAGATAGGAAAGGGAAAGAGGTGATAGCCCGCCCCAAAGTAATATGACTGAAGTAGGAATCAAAACATAGAAATTTAATAAATCTAATTCTGGTCTGAGGGCTGGAATGGGATCTACCAGTCTCATGAGGCTGAGTTCCATTCATACCTCAGCCGTCCTAGAAGTGGTTTTCCGTGGTTTCCCACTTCTATTCTAGGCAATTGCCGGGAGGTTTCTTAACTTAAGGCCACGGCTGTCTCCTTCCCAATCCTCACCTGAATTGGAAATACACTCACTAGACTACTGCAGACAGCATAATAACACAGGTTATCAGACAAATTCTATCCATATGTATATATACACATTCCAGTACACGGGGTCAATTACCACGATGTCCAAGCACCTCAAATGATACACCACCATTTTCCTGAAGACACTCTCAGGATGACCACTGTCACCTCCGAGATTCGGATCTCCCAAAACTCAGCTCTCCATTGACTTAAATCACTGTTGGATCGAGATGTTTTATTGGAGTTAACTACTTCATTAATAAGACCTGTATGTTTAAGTGAAGGTTGTGATTTGCGATGCCCGCATGTTGCTGTGTTGGACATCCTTGCCGCCAGGGAGTATAATTATTACGCGATTAGCGAAGAGCTATACTACACTAACTTCCTCTGACAGGTAGTCTGCAAGTGTTGATTTGTGAGTGCCCCGACCATTTGTCTTCGTGTCTAGTTAATATGCATTCAAGGCGTTGGGTGAAAGTGAAGCATTGACCATCAGCGCTGCCAAATTATTTCCAACTGAATGTGATGTTACGTAATAAAACTTGATTGGACGATCTTGGAAAGGAATGGTCAAACTTCCGGACCAGTAGGGTCAAAAGTTCATATACATAAGCATGGCATCGAGAGGAAAAAAATATCTTCCTTATTCATTATTTCGTATATGATGCATCATATCAGGCAGAGATTAAAGCGAGGATCTTAGCCGGAAACCGCTCCTGCTACGGTCTCAGTCATCTTCTTAAGTCCCGCAGCCTATCCAGAAAGTTCAAACTTCAACTATACAAGACACTAATTCAGCCTGTAGTGCTGTATGGAAGAGAGACCTGGAGTACTCGGAGAAAAGATTTGAATAATCGCCTTGTTTTTGAGCGGAAAGTTTTGAGGAAGATCTTTTGGTCCCCTTCAAGAGAGCGGTTAGCAGATAGCCTTAAAATTCATCATTTTGCACCAAATTATACAAAAGTTCCCCGGGGAGAGTGTCTGTGGTTTCTCACTTCTACTTTAGACAAAATGCTGTCATGATAATGACCATGGTCGCTTCCAACCTTATCCTGGTTCCAATTAACACTATATAGTTCTCTCGCGGCGACTCGAAAGTAATTAGGCTCATTCTACACGAGCTGTTCAAACGCCGTTGTTTGGCCCTTCGTGCATACTACACAGGACCGTCAACGCGCGGCTGTTAAACAGCGATCTAAACGCTCGGGTATTGTACACAAACATTTAAAACGCTATCGTGCAGGTCACTTCTAAATTGGACTCTCTTCAGATCGGGTGTATTACGGGACTTTCAAAAGAAAAAATTCGTAAAGAATAAAAAACTTAACGAGCCTTACAGTAGTCGCATATGATGTGTAACATCTGACATAGAAGGAACCTCGCGTGAAATTGTTTATACACCGGTATTTTATAATATTATTGGCACAAATATTAATCTATTGTACAAGGGAGTGTTTTACAGATATCGTAGTTTATAATACGGAACCCATTTTATTTGATGATTTGTAGCTTCCACCAGCACTAGCCTAAATAAAGAATACGATATGGATCAACTAAATTAATAGACGCGACACCGCTCATAACCTTAAATTCCTTATAAATAGTCCACCTTGCGAGTAAATGCAATGTGTACAGCAGTAGATCATGAAAGGCTTGCCCAGTTCCCGAACCTCTTGATTCACAGACCAACACGTAATTTCATATGGATTCTATTAAAATGAGTCATATTGATATGATTAGCAGCATAGTATCAAGAAGGCAGTGCGAGAACAATCAAGAAGGCAGTGCGAGAGTAGAAATATCAAGTAGGCAGTGAAGAAGAAAAAAGAGAGTCTTGGAATTATGTATTATTAGTGTGTACATAAAAAAGATTTTTGTGTGTTGATGAATGTCCAGGAGGGATACGATCCAGCTGGCAGTGCGTCTTACACACTTCCGTCCGATCCACTTCCGTCCCTTTTTTCAAAATCACTCCCATAAAAATATCCAGCAACCGAGTAGAAAGATGTTACACATAAAGAAATCGTAAAAGAGACTTAGGTGGATTCACCCCACATTATATAGGGCCTAATCGCCTTTCTTCAGGACGGTTTCATATCATGTTCGAGGGACATAGGCCTACGTGTCCAGACAAATTCGTTCAGTTCTATAGAATGTCTGTTTCTTTATTCGATGAGCATTATTCAAAGGTGAGCGTTGTACGATTTCACACATACATTTTTTGATGACAAACATAGCGAGTTACACAACACAAGCGATTATTCAATGAGGAACTAAACACAGCACGCAGACGATAGATAATGCGGACGCTGCTCAACTGCCTGCTACTTCCTCGTGTAGATTGGTTCGCATTCCTGCAGTACCGCTAGTTGTTGCAACGCCTCCGAAGGCGTTATCGCCGTCTGTGGCTTTTTAAACGCCAACGAAGCCCGCCGTGAGAACGCTCGTGTAGGCGCAACGGAAGTTGCCGTCTTAATAGCCAGGGGATGTTCGACGGCGCGGTTGCAGGCGGCCAAACAGCGGCGTTTAAACAGCTCGTGTAGAATGGACAGTAGCACGCGCCGTCAATACCCATTGTTCGCTACTGCTTCCTCTATCTATCTCTCTCTCCACGTGGATTCCAAAGTTCAGTCCTGGCGGCCAGCTCGCGTGTGAGGCAGGAGTCGGGTGTCCAGTGTTACGTACCGTATAGTTCCCTCACTTGCCTGGTTAACGAGCGGAGAATCAAACGTAAGGCAGTAGCACGCGCCGACAATAGCTGACGGTTGTTGACCAATAGAATGCTTCCTCTATCACTCCACGTGGACTCCCAAAGTCCCGCCCTGGCGGCTAGCTCGTGTCTCACGCAGGTATCAGGTGTCCAGGAAAGTTGACTACTCTGTGACTCGCGCAGGGAAAGCCTTGGTTGCAGACACCTATGGAATGTTAACATATCCACCCAGCTAGATTTCAAAGGCGAGATGTACTTTAACGAGGAAAGTTCAAGAAGTTCAAGTTCGGTCTCGCTTCAAGCTCTCGGTGGCTAGGGTGGAGAGTTGACAACGCTGTGCCTCGCGCTGGGAAAGCCTTGGCATTGGAATGTAAATACAGGGCGCCAGGAATGTTCTCCGTAGTGACTGCCGGCTTCTGCCAGAGCTAGCATCAGCTGTTTAGTTGGCAGCACGGTGTCCTTGACGGGATGAATCTTACACATGTGAAATACTCAGGCTGTAGCCTGTCGAAATCGTCAGTGTGAATTGGAATAAGCCAGCGTGTGTGTCATCAGCACCTCGGGCATCTGTTATGAATGGCTGTGGTGAGTACAAAGATTATTGTTTGTTTGTTTTAATATAATCGACAGTAGTGCTGCCAACGTAACTACTGGTGCTAGCTCTCGCAGACTCATGAAGCCACTGCGGAGAACATTTCCTGGCGCCCTGTACGTTCACCTAGCTAAACTTCAAAGGCGAGCCGCTCGTTAACGAGGCAAGTGGGAGAATTATACTCACTAGTGTAGATGCCACAACAACGCAGGTTGTCTGACAAATACCATACAGTCCCAAGTTCACGCTGGAAATTAAATAATAATATCGAAGTAAGCCAATGGCCTCCTCATGCATAGTGTGACGCAAGCCTGCGACCTTGACTGCAGACATATGACGGGTAATTTCCGCTTCCGATTAGTCGGAAAGGTTATATCAATCATCCTAGCAGCTAGCGCTCGCATTCAACTCTGACACTTTGGATTATCAAAAGACTATAACTTTTCTTAATTGGGCAAGAACTGTGAGCATAGAAACAATAGACGGACATGTTTCTTGCAATAAAAGAGGTCGGCGCCAGGTTTAGAGCGTATTAACTGCTCCTGCGATTGTATGACTTTATTAGGTTATGTTCGCATATCCGGAATGCCGTCTATCCTGGTAACCTTACTCTAGAAGTGCGTATCCAGGTTTTATTTTTCCGAGAGGGTTCAAAGCATAAACCAGGTACAGTTCACGCAACGGATTTTGGCCGGTCAGCTCCGGTTTCGCAGTCGTACAATAACAGTCGTTGAGCCTCCGACATTGCAATTGATACGAGAGTTACTTTCCGCGCAACTTATGTTTATCGCGGGGTTTCGAAACTCTGCACTGAAATTAGCGTGATGCCATATGTTCGAAAGACATACCATAGTTGCCATCACTTATGGAATGACCCTCGTATTTATTTATGTAAATACTCAGGACACGATGTCCAATCCCCTAAAATGAAGTAACAACATCTTGGTTTCCGGCCCAGCCAAGTATTTTAGTTCTGGTCTGAGGGTTGGATTGGAGTACACTCAGCCTCGTGGGGCAGAACTGAGAAGAGATGGTTTTGATTTCTGTCTCAGCCATCCTGGAAATGGTTTTCCACTTCTACTCCAGGCGAATTCCGTGATGGTTCGTAAATTAAGCCCACAGACATCTCCTGCGAAATTCTAAATTCAGTTGCACGTACTTACACTAAAACAGGCACAGGTTAATTGATTCTACAACCACGCGGCGTGGCCTTGCGCGTTACTTCGCGCACCCACGACCTCGATTAGGAGCTGCAGTTAGTCTAGAGAGCGATGGTTCGAATCGCGGCACTGGCAGCGACTATCCTGGACGCATGGCGACCCCAGGAAAAGTCAGGAATTTTGTTAGTGGTCAGGAAAAGTGTGGAAAAAATGGCGTGAGTCAGGAAAAAATGGCGGAAAGTATTAGAAAGTCTGGAATTTTATATTAGCCATACAGTATTTTGTGTGTTTACAGCCATGTTTTGATGTTACTAGTTCAACTAATCTCTGAAGATAAAAGCAATATCTCACTGGACAATATGGTACGTTTCCATTTTTACAGTACATCATAGTAAAAACCTCTTTTATCTATTTTGTGTACTTTTTTGGCGTTGGCGTAGGGATTTGGCGACCCCATCGCTATTGTTCAGGTTATTAAGTAGGCTACTTTGATTTATGTATTATCGCATTATAATTTACTTTATTTTGTATTTTAAATGAATAAAGAGGCGAGCGTTGGGCAGCTATGGGGATGGTGGAGGCTGAAAATAAAAAAAGATATATATTTGCTCAAAACACCTTTTTTTCCCCGATGTTACGTTGACTTCGTGAGTCGAGAATTTTGTTGAAAAATTGCCAGGAAAAGTCAAAAAAATTGACATTGAAAATTCAGTGGACACCATGTGGGCGTGATTTCCCAGGATTTGTCCACACTCCCTCCAGGCAAATGCCAGGTTAATATCTTATTCCAAGTCCTGGGACACCTACCCCCATTCCTTTCCCTAATAGAGATACACAGAGTCATGAGACAGCCAAGTTCACGGGGCTAAATATCCATGAATAAGCAACAATAACGGTGTTAATTTCAATAAATAAAAAGGTGGCCCTGGAACCATTTGAGATTCGAACCACTGTTCATAATACACTCTTTACTGCCTGACCAAACAAGCATGTTTATGGCGGTCATTATTATGTTGTTAAAAAATAATGCTCATGGCTCCATTAATAATGTTCTACTTAATGATAGCAAGCCTCGTCCCACCCACCGTAAATAGTAACTGACTTCCGGGTGGCGGCTGTTAACCTCAATGTGCGCTAATCCTAGCACTGCTGTTTCCCTGACTGCTGTGACCCCCAAGGTCAACTCTCCCATTGTTCAGCTACTTGATCTCTACCGTATTTGGTTTCTCTGTGCAATGTCAATGAGAGGAATTGTCCTCGTCACCGGTAACTCCAGCCTTCTCCTCTGACGGCTACGACTTCGTAACTAGGTAACATACATCAAGTAACTTTACTAAGCCTTCAAACGCTGGGCATTGATTAGTACGCTAATGGTCTATTCCCAATGACAGTTTCCTTAACTCGTGATATAGCGGCTAGAATTATTGGCTATCGCCCCGAAGGTCCGAGTTCGATTCCCGACTCTGCCAAGAAACTTAATTCTGATCTGAGGATTGGAACGGGGTACACTCAGCCTTGTGAACCAGAACTGGAAAGACGTGGGTTCGATTCCTACTTCAGCTCTTCTAGAAGTGGTTTCCTACTTCTACTCCAGGCAAATGCTAGGATGGGGTCATTTCTTTTTTAAATATCTATTGTATAATAGAGAGGATTTGTTATTTATTTAGCGTGTGGCTTTTAGTGTCCGAGGACATGTTCGGCTTGCCAGAGTTTGTAGCTGCTTCTATGCGGACACCCATGGGGTGAGCTACAAGCACCGTCGCGTGTGGATGAGATGTAATGCATGATCACGTTCAATTTCAAGCAGTTCCAACTTTGACTACCAGATGCCACTGACACCTAACAACGAACTTTGGAACTTGATAGATCGTTTCTGACGAAACATAACCTACAAATTTGGCTAAACACTACCAATTGTAGTGGTAGGTTCTTTTTCATTCCATAAATTTATGACATGGGCCCGCCCGCCGAGATTACTTCCCCTCCGAAGGAAGGCATACTGAAGGATTCTAACGCTCTTTAAAAATCTGACGACTTCGGCCGGGTCTGAACCCGCGATCTTGGGCATAGCAGTTCAGCATGCTACCGAAGCCGCCAATATAGGGGAGGCATAGTTGTGGGAAAAGTAGTCTTAAAAATGAGCTGTGGAGGAGATAAATGCAACGTTAGAACGCTAGGGATCCTTCGCTTAATACTACGTAAAAATGAAATGTTGAAGATTTTCAGCATTCTGGAGTCCTTTTACGCGCACAGCTACGCCGCGGGGTACGGCAAATGGGCTGATCTGTGGTATAAGGTGATAATTAGAGCTCCAGGATAATTACGATGGCGGTACAGTAGTTGTAGTAGCGACTCGCCAACGCGCTCTTCAGATATATGAATGCCATAACTCGGCCCCCAGAAGCATGAAGCAATAAACAGTTCTGTTTAATCTCGGGTAATGATTATACCATGTCCGCCAAGGCACGTGCTCTGACATGCGTTATGATCCACTCTTATCCTCGCAGTACCTTCAGTGTTCAGCTCAGTACGAGAACTGTTCGAGTATAATGTGACTTCCGGAGAGACCTGGGGTAGGTCTTACTAATTGGATGACACGCGCGTCATAAGGGTAACGTTCTCACCTGCTGTCCCCAAGGTTGCAGGATCGAATCCTGACACAGTCAGTTGGCATTTGAGGGTGCGCAAACGCGAGGGAGCCGTGTCAGTAGATTTACTGGCACGTTCAAGATCGTCATCGGTGCAAAATTCCAGCGTTTCTAGAAGCCGCATTAGTTAAAAGGGACCTGAAACCGATAACATTATTATTATTATCTTTTTTTAAAGGGACCTAACAATTAAGTTATTGAACCTTAATTGTTTGGGTAACAGTGAAAATGTTGATAAGGTTGAAGAAAAAAACTATTCCTTAGAGAGCTTTGAGGTTTGATGTCCAACGTAGGCTACAGGCGCCTTCGGTGGCGTAGTTGGTAGCATGCTGCGCCTCTATGCCCAAGGTCACGGGTTCAAATGCGGCCGAAGTCGTCAGATTTTTTTAGGAGCGTTAAAAATCCCTCAGTATGCCTTCCTTCGGAGGGAAGTAAAGCCGGCGGTTTTTGGCATTTAAAAGAACCTTCCACTAGTTACACTTGTGTAAAGCTAAATTATAGGTTATATTTGACTAATGCTCTTGGGTTCCAACGTTCGTCGCCAGGAGCCGACTGCGGTGGCATCTAGTAACCAAGGTCAGAACTAGTTGTCGTTGACGGTGGTGTTTGGTAGCAAAATTAAGAACTACTTGAAAATTGAATGTCTGCAGTCCTTACTTGAATTAAAAACAGATAACACACACTAATAGAGCCATCACAATGAACACTGGTTATCGGACAGATTCTACACAAACCCAAAGTATGACTGCGTTGTCGCAGCTCCTAAACTGAGGAACCAACCAACATAGGCTACTACCGTTCCCTCGTAGGTTCCACTCAATCGTTTTCACTTCGAGCTCAGCAAAGACATTAAGAAGAGTCACCCTCATACTTTTAGCAATCATTTTCCAGGGATATTGAAGGTCCATATCTTACGCGATGCAGCGCTAATACACACGAGTTGAAAGGCTGTCGATTTGATTGAAGCTGTGAAGGCAGGGATATTACCCCTAGGGCAGAAAGGGGGAGACAGACCTGTAATAATTTCCTCCCGATAGCAGTGTCTGAAGGGAACTGGGGATATGCCATGAACATTTACACACATGTAAAAGGCCTGTTGCCATCGTTTTGTGAATTCAGTGGGTTTTTTTACGGTAGCTTAGAGCCCAAACTCAGAGGAGTTCCTGAAATATTAAATTACTTCAAATCGTACAAACCAGGCAAGGAGTTGAAATGAAGCAGTCGTGGCCTATTCCATCCCGGCATTTGCGTAGAATTGAATGTGTGTTGTTGTTTGAGTCTTCAGTATTTTGACTGGTTTCGTGTAGCTCTCCATTCCTCCCTGTCCTGAGCTAATCGTTTCATCTCTACATAGCTACCACACCTTACATCCGAGGCATACATGTCTTAACATACTCTAATCTTGGTCTATCCCTACAGTTCTTGTCCTCGTCCCTTGCTTACGTTACTAAGTTTGCTATTTCTGGCTGTCTTTGTATGTGTTCTACCAAACTGTCGCCAGAAACATCTCTCCTCTCCCACTCGTCTTAACACCTCTTCATTTGTTACTCTATCTACTCATCTAATCTTCATCATTCTCCTGTAACACCACATTTAAACGCTTCAGATCGCTCTTTTCTGATAGTATAGTTTTTTTTATTTAATCAACAATTTCACTATCACCCAGTCCCAAATTTCACTTCCGTAGAGTGCCACGCTCCAGACAAAGGCTTTCAAGAATGACTTTCTAATACTTGTATCAATATATGATGTCAACAGATTTCTTTTCTGCAGAAACGCTTTCCTTGCCTGAGCCAATCTACTTTTTTATATCATCTTTGAATATGGATATTAAAAGAAGGGAAACCACGTAAAATAGCTTCAAAGAAAGCCAAACGTGGGGTTGAAACCAACTCTTCTACAGAATCCGAAGATGGTCTATCCTCACGGCCTTGCGCCTTAATATTATTCTAAATTACCGCTATCAGTTGAACGAAGCAAAGAAGGTATAAAAAGTAGGTTAGCACAGGTAAGGAAAGCATTTCTATAGAAAAGGAATCTGTTGACATCGAATATAGATTTAGGTATTAAGAAGTCACTTTTGAAAGCCTTTGTCTGGAGCGTGGCACTCTATGGAAGTGAAACTTGGACTATTGGTGCAGCAGAAAGGAGAATTGGAACGTTACAAATGTGGTGTTACAGGAGAATGATGAAGATCAGATGGGTAGATAGAGTTACGAATGAAGAGGTATTAAGATGAGTGGGAGAAGAGATATGTTTTTGACAACTGCTCATGAAGAGAAGAGATAGGTTGGTAGGACACATACTAAGACACCCAGGAATAGCGAACTTAGTTATGGAAGGAAGGGTCGAGGATGAGAACAGTAGGGATAGACCAAGGTTAGAATATGTTAAACATATTGCCTCGGATGTAGGGTGTGGTAGCTATGGAGAGATGAAAAGATTAGTTCATGACAGGGAAGCATGGAGCGCTGCATCAAACCAGTCGAAAGACTGAAGACTAAAAACAACACCGCTATCAGTGTAAATGAAGATTGGACACGATCGTTTCCAAATCTTCCGAGTATGTCTGTTATAACTCAAATGCCCCCTCCCTTCGGCTAACTGCATCCCGTTATTTTTTTACAACATAGCCCGTTTCATAATCCCTCTTGCGTAGGAAATATATGTGAGATATTTCAGCTGTAAAAGGGGTCAGAGTTTCTTAAAATGATGTTCCACGACTGTGGCTTATGATGTAATTCTTGGTTATGTACAGTTCGTTATTTCTTTAACAGTCCCTATAAAAAATAATAAAAACTGGGCGATGTGGACAGTGACCACTTTAATCCCTGTGCGTCTTTTCTAGCATTTTGAGTGGATGTATTCACTTTTAGAAATTGCTAATGAGGGGCAGTGCAAGATAATGGAACTATGCTAAGCCAGAGCTTTTCCGTAATGTTACTCAACACTTACCTTACCTGTCTTTCTATATTTACTCTGGCGTCATTAGGGGGATCTTGTCTCCACAGGAATTTCCAGAATAGAAGGTTTCTGGGAATTAGGTCCCACCCTGGCGACTAGGAGTCGTGCTGCTCTTGCAATGCATGTGGGAGAAAGAATGAATTTTACAATACAGGAAAACCTTGTTGTTACGCCATCCCGTTAATTACGCCCTTTTTGTAAGGACCCTGGACGATTCGTATATACTGTAATATTGCATAACTTTACCCTATTATACTTATCTACAGAAGTGTGGAAATTATTAGGCTACACTCAACGCCAATTTTCCAAAATGTCATTTGTACTTTTCATGATTTAATGCACTAAATATATTTACAGGGCGCTCAAGTTATTTCAAATATTCAACCATTCGTCTTAATTGCATTTTATTTCAAGAAAATTATAGTAAAATGATTTATATAGAATTTCTACTAAAAGAACGGCTTTGTTTATGCAATATGCCACTCGTTTTGTTTGGATTAACTTTTTCTACGTTTCGTGTGAATTTAGAGCTGAGGAATTCAACGTCTTTTATACTGATCATCCAAACATTCGTGGATCATGGTTTGAAAACACCTGATATAGAGGGCACATTCCAAAGCCAATGAAACAAGAGAAAACAGACCCGCCTCTAGTATCCCTCGGAATACCAAGTTCTAGAACGTTTTAGACGCAATTCCTTAGAAGTCTACAGGGGAGTAAACTTGGCAACGTTGGGTGATAAAAGATGTCAGCCGTTGTTCAATAAAATGATTTTGGATTTAAAAAATTCTGACTGATTTAAATTCTATGTTTGATTCTAATAATTTGCACACCTCTGTAAATCCCGCTTGTAGCGCTTTTTTTCGTGTCGAGAAGGAGGGGGGGGGGGGGGGTTCTATGAATTTTAAAAGTAAAGCACTGTATTTGGGATGCTTTAATAATAGTACAGGGATAAATAATAATGATACAGTAATAATAATTACTGAAATATTGATTTCAAATTGTTTTACCAACTCACAAATCATTTCCCGTCTTTAGCGCTTCCCGCTGATTACGCGTTTAAACCACAGCGTAATAACGGGGTTTTACTGTACTTCTAATGAGCGTTCATATAGAATCAAACTTATTATTATATAATCGACGTCTTTTGGACTGAAACTGAATACAGTATAGGCCTATTCAATCATATTTTGACGTTACAATCTGAGCAGTGTATTAAGTTACGGGTGACTATTTACCTCATGTAATCAATAAGAACTCATTCAGTGTAAGAGCATCAGGAATACAGGATATTCAAGATCGAATCCCCACAGCGTCTCGTTTTTTAGTCTTGCTCACCTGGAGAGATTATTGTTTATGATTTAGCTATATATCTCCAGATTGAAATTCAAAAACTAGTTTTTCAGAGAGGTGTTCATACGCCCTAACTTTGACACAAATAAAGGCTATAAAATAATTTCAACGGTTGCCGCAAGCACAAAGTGAGTTACACAATATTCTTTTTATATTTTAACATGTTCAAAATATCTTATAAACAAGCAAAGAGAACAAACCGTTTATTAAAAAAATCAATAGCACGCCAGGTTTTGGACTGAAAGGACCCAGGTTAGATTTCCCGACGCGCCGTGTGATTTTAATATTACATGGTTAATTATTCTAACTCGTAGACTTGAGTATTTTTAACATCTTAATCGCTGACCATTGAGCTCAAAGGGAACACTTCAATTTTCACTTGGCAATTATACATCTATGACACTGGTCTGCGGCTAAGCTATAGGTCTAATAGTTTTTTATTCATTCATTATTGTTTTATTTATTTTTATTTCGTCCATCTATTGGCTGCGATTACACAACTTCCATTACTTTCCTCTTTCGCTAGTACTCCTCGTCTTCTGTCGGCAATAATCTGTTCTTATTCCCACACTTGTCTAAACTTCGGTGGACTTCTTTCTCCCATGGGACTTGGTCTCCCTATTTTCCTGGAAGATGCGAATCCTAGAGAGCCTTTCTGGTCCCATCCTTGTAATATGTCCATATAAAATCAATCTGTTTTTCTTCATTGTGGTGGTGATATTTTCAAATCTTCCATTCAAATATTGGTTTGCGACTTTGGTGGCGAAGTTGGTAGCATGCTGAGCTTCTATGCTCAAGATGGAGGGTTCAAACCCGACCGAAGTCGTCGGATTTTTTAGAAATCCCTCAGTATACCTTCCTACAATTGTCTGAAGCTAAATTTGTAGGTTAGATTTGATTTGATTAACGCTCTATTAAGTTCCAACGTTCGGTGTCGGTTTCGGTGGCATCTAGTACCCAAGTTCACAGCTAGGTGTCGTTGACGGTAGCATTTGATAGCAAAAGTAGGAACTACGTGAAATTGATCGTCAGCAGTCCTTACCTGAATTACAGATAACACACACTTATGCAGCCATCACAATTAACACCGGTTATCAGGCACCTTCCTTACGACGGTAGAGGAATGATTCCTCGCAGAATCCGTGGGTGAAGCCGAGCTGGGAGGATAATTTTTTTTTTTTACTGTAGAATCGGCGATTTTAAAAATACATTCAACTACTGCTCCACATGTACTCAGAATATTTATCTGGACTGTAAACGTAATTTTACAACTTTTTGTTGGAATAATTTGGTTGCGGTTCACCTTGTGTTGTTCAGTGAATGGCCCACTTGTGAGAGTAAGCAAAGCAGTGCTGACAGGCGGAGGAAAGCGCTCTCTACCTACAAGCTAGTTCTAAAAGGCAATAAAGCAGCAATAATGTGCTGTGTTTATTACTGGGGCACTATGTCGAGATGGATTATCCTGTAGTTACACACACACATGCTTCCATTCAGTGTTTCCTTGTTTTAAAATACACTTGCTCGTGTCGGGGGGAGTAACACGAAGACCAGCCGCCAGGTGATGGATGAAAACATGAGATTGCTCTCTGTATTGTTGATAAGAGCATTCCTCGCGGTTGAAGGACGTTCAGATTTACCTCTATTGCATGTGTTTAAATACCTCATTAATTAGCATTCCAAAGCACGTGCTATAGATAAAGCCCTGTTCAGGTGTGGATATCCGCTACTTTTTTCACCGTGGGGATATAGATACGGTGACAATACGTCCCGAAAGAATCGGGACAGTCCCGGTTTAAAGGAGCATGTCCCGGGATCCCGAATGTTAATAAAAGTGTCCCGATTTTTAAGTTTAAAAAAAATCTCTGAAAAATATGCGTAATTAAACAAAAAATATCTACGTTTTGTTTTGAAATATCCACGACCCTGTCCTAGCTATTAAAGACTTCAGGCGCTTGTAAAGACTCAGTAAGAATATCTTTTCTCTTTGTTATTGTAATCATAAGATATAAACTAAGAAACTTAAAAATAAACTTGTGTTTTTTTTTTTCACAAAACTTGTAAGGTACTTGCATAAATAAATAAAAACACTAAAATAAACTTTCTATTCATTTATCCCTCCATATTGGATTTTTGGTGGATCGATTTTTGTGGAACTTCCTCAAATTAAATTTTGTAATAGGCCATAACTTGAAAAAAAAAGAAGTTCCGTGACGAACTAAAGAGCCTACTTTTCTTAAAATGTATGATTCATGCCAATGATTAATCTATATGGATCTATCTTGAATAATGACGAAACTAAGTTGGTAATATCGAAATTTCTAATTAGTTCGTAATATTGTATACCTGGCATAATGTAGCCTAATTGAGAACTACAGTTGGCAGCCCTGGTGACTGAATATATTCTTAGTTCCATCTCTTAAGGTACAGAATACAAAATTTGGTTGAAGTCCAATGCGTAGCATGGACGTTACATGCAGTTAAACATTGGATCCAACAGCGCGCGTAAAATCATGTTGGCAACAATGACATACATGTATTGGTCAGAAATATTGGTCAGAATTAATCTGATCTATTGTTGTGTCAATTTTGAATGAAATCCATTAGTTAGTATAGAAGTTACATGCATTTTAAAATTGGACCTATCAGCAGGCTTAGAATCATGTTGGTAGCACGGACGTATATAATTTACTCCAAATTAATATAGAATGTCAGGTAGGCCTACTATATGTGTGCACAGTTTAAAGCATTTGCCCGATCTCATAAGTCTACTTTTTCCTCATTTTTGCAAAATGTGAAAAGTAGGCTAAAAATTACGAGCCATACAGTAGTCGCATATGATGTGTAGCATCTGACATGCTATCCTACTATGAAATTGAGATGACATATGTGAAGTCAATTTTTTTCGGCTGTACTCCTCCAGTTTTTAATTTTTTCTCACGTTTCTTTTGTCAATAATTTCGCATATATTCTGCTCTGGACTTACCCATCTCTGCAAATCACAAAATCATGAAAAAAAAAGGGGGCGTCACCCCGAGTCCTACAACACCTCATACAGCATTATTGGTTCGTGAAATATTAAGAAGCCGATGACCCTTTAGTTTTGGGTCCTTTGGTTAAATTAAGAGAGGGATAGAAAAACGGGGTCGTCACCCCGACTCCTAGGACACCTCATACAAGCATTATTGGTTCCCGATTTTTAAAAAGCTGATGACCTTTTAGTTTTGGGTCCTTTGATTAAATTAAGAACGACAATTTGAAGATGATTTATTGTAGGAATATCTTTAATGGGGCCTCGAAACCATGAAGTAAACCGTATGCGATGTTTCCTCTTACACATTTCCGTCCCTTTTCCAAAATCACTCCCACAAAAAATATCCAGCAACCGAGTGGAAAGATGTCACACATCAAAAACTCTATATGTTGGAGTCAAACTACACACATCAAAAAAAGTTTTGCATCACCTCGGTTCCCAGATCTCCGGCATATAGACGTTGACTGTGTATATTGTATCAAAGATACAGTCCCTTTGACTGTTCATAGATGTCACTAAAACTGCTCAAAGATGTAAACAACCATGCATGAGCAGGGCCTATTAGACGGAGGGGGTACGACAGCCGATCAGTTCCAGTCATTCCACCAGGACGAAGGTACGCTGCTCATGTTGTCTGTAGTTCTACCATGCCTAGAAGGTCAATACCGCAGTTCGATCGCGTCCGCATTGTTACTTTGTGTCAAGAAGGGCTCTCAACAAGGGAAGTTTCCAGGCGTCTCAGAGTGAACCAAAGCGATGTTGTTCGGACATGGAGGAGGTACAGAGATACAGGAACTGTCGATGACAGGCCTCGCTCAGGCCGCCCAAGGGCTACTACTGTAGTGGATGACCGCTACTTACCGGATTGCCGCTCGGAGGAACCCTCACAGCAATGCCACCATGTTGAATAATGCGTTTCGTTCAGCCACAGGACGTCGTGTTTCAACTCAAACTGTGCGCAATAGGCTGCATGATGCGCAACTTCACTCCCGACGTCCATGGCGAGGTCCAGCTTTGCAACCCCGACACCATGCAGCGCGGTACAGATGGGCCCAACAACATGCTGAATGGACCCCACAGAATTGGCATCACGTTCTCTTCACCGATGAGTGTCGCATATGCCTTCAACCAGACAATCGTCGGAGACGTGTTTGGAGGCACCCTGGTCAGGCTGAACGTCTTAGACACACTGTCCAGCGAGTGCAGCAAGGTGGTGGTTCCCTGATGTTTTGGGGTGGCATTATGTGGGGCCGACGTACGCCACTGGTGGTCATGGAAGGCTCCGAAACGGCTTTACGATACCTGAATGACATCCTCCGACCCATAGTGCAACCATATCGGCAGAATATTGGAGAGGCATTTGTCTTCATGGACGACAATTCTCGACCTCATCGTGCACATCTTGTGAATGCGTTCCTTCAAGATAACGACATCGCTCGACTACAGTGGCCAGCATGTTCGCCAGACATGAACCCTATCGAACATGCCTGGGATATGTTGAAAAGGGCTGTTTATGGACGTCTTGACCCACCAACCACTCTGAGAGATTTACGCCGAATTGTCGTTGAGGAGTGGGACAATTTGGACCAACAGTGTCTTGATGAACTTGTGGATAGTATGCCACGACGATTACAGGCATGCATCAATGCAAGAGGACGTGCTACTGGGTATTAGAGGTAGTGGTGTGTACTGCAATCTGGACCACAAATGCTGCAAGTCTAGCTGTATGCTGGTACAACATGCAATGTGTGGGTCTCATGAGCAATAAAACGAGCTGAAATGTTGTTTGTGTTGATCTCTATTCCCTTTGTATTTAAAGGTTCCGGAACTCTTGGAACCGAGGTGATGCAAAACTTTTTTTGATGTGTGTATAATCTCTCTATCCTCCAAGTGCACAGTGCTGTAAAAATAACAACAAACCTCGAACATTGCCTTGGTGAGAACTTGGATGGATGAGCGATTATGAGGTTAGGAGATGAACATGCCACCTTACCACAAGTAAAAAAAGGAAGCTTGGAGATGATGTTGATTGATTTATAGGCTTTGAGACATCGTGGCCATATGGCCCCATGCACTTGGGTATGTGAATTTGTCTGTGTTATTATGATGGTTGTATTAGATTGTGTGTATTTGTAATTCAGATGAGGGTTGTAAAGGAAGTGGTCTTGACATTAGGTTAGGAACCATCCCCGGCATTATCCACATTGCATTTTGTAAGCATTGTCAATCCAAATTGCATTTTGTAAGTATTTTGAATCTAAATTGCATTTTGTGAGTATTTTGAATCTAAACTGCATTTTGTCAATTTTTTCTTTTTTGCTCTAACCTGCATTTTGTGGGTATTTTCAATCTAAATTACTTTTGTGAATATTTTCCTTCTAAATTCCATTTTGTCAGTGTTTTCCATCTAAATTAAATTTTGTGTGCATTTTCAATCTTTTGTCAGTATTTTCAATCTCCATTAATTTTCGTTTTGGTTTCAGTCTTAATTGTCATTTTTGCTATCACCCAGATCATTAGGGGCCGATAACCTAGATGTTAGGTCCCTTAAAACAACAAATATCATAATCATCAATCATAGATGTTAGGCTCCTCAACACAACAATTATCATCATCATAGCTTGCCACGTGGGTGAGTGGTTATCGTGTCTGATAACTAACCCCAAGCTTGCAGGTTCGCTCCTGGCCGTGGTAAGTGAATTTTGAAAGGCGGCAAAAATTACAACACGCATGCCATACGACGTTAGCATGTCAAAGAACCCATTTGGTTCTGTAGGCCGTGTTCATAATGGCAAAATTAATCTCGGGATTTTCCAACGAGCTTAAACATTACTATAGAGAGGCAGGAGCGCCGCAAGACTGAAGCTACTTGAAACTGTGTCCGCCATTTTCTCTGTAGTCAAGAGAAAGTGGGAGGAGCTATGCCATATGTTGAAGTATCAGAGCAGGGCCTGTTGGAGCATTAATAAGAAACATATTTCCGACAAATTATGAAGTCCAATCACTTCTTAAACATTCAGAATAGTTTCAAGTTACAACAATTGAGTGCTGTAGGCTATTTACACTGCACAATTGTAAATACTGTCCCTTAAATAGAATCAGCTTTGTTAAAACTTGTCTCACTTGCCGTCCTCTGATTCGAGAGGACTTTTCTCTGAGTGCATGATACACTCTGCAAGTGAAGTAATACTTCAATATATGCCTTATCAGCTTCACATAATGCGATTCTTCACATGGTTCTACTGCAGTGAATAGGTGTTCAAAGGAAGAGAACAAACAACAGTTTAACCTTGTAAATACCTTGGTCTCTAGTTTGAGCAAGATATTTTTGCAGTATTTGTCCATGATATGAGCATTACTCCTGAAAACACATTCTGCTGTCTTACACAAGTACAGTACCCGTGCCACGTAGTCTACTTACATTTATTTGATACAACCTCTATATTTCCAGCGTTACAAGTTTCATCAAATGAGCGTTTTCGTGGTGGATGTCTCTCAACGTGTTTCCTTTGCAAGTGTACTGGGAAGGAGAATATACTTGGGACGGCACTAGCCAACAGACGTCTCTGAGTGTTCACTTTATAAATGTACTTTTCAAGGAAGTGGGTAGAACATATACGACTAGCCTGAGTTGGATACCAATTATCCCTCCTCATAGCAGTTACCCATCTTTTTGTCAAATCCGTATTTTTCAACGGGAATCTGGAACAGAAACAATTTCATCTGTTACGGTACCAGTACAAATATATATCGTATACCGTATAGGCCTGTATCAGACATTAATAGAAAGCAATGGAGACCAGATGTTCTGGAAAATTGATAGTAACATCGTTACTGTATCCGTGCAGTGAAGTATATTAGTAGCACAATTAGGCTATACTTAGTAAAATAGGATATATCCGTTGTTTTACTGCTTCGAACATACAGCAGGCATCGCTGCGGAAATTAATATGCGGTAGAATTCAACCTAGTAACACAAACGACAATAGAAATCACAATTCACTGAACTCTTCCCTCGCAATCAGCTGACTGAATGTTTTGACTCGATGACTCCAGAAAACATGGCGGACGTACTTACCAATATCTTCCGCTAAGAGCGCTGTGAACGGTGCCTTAGCCTCTCTATAGTATCTTTAAAGCTCGTTGGGATTTTCCGCCAACACAAAGTTCCTAATTTCTCTCCTATACAGCGCTATAGTGTCAAGGAGCTTAGTTATCTAACCTCCTTGACTTTCATAGTGCTTCAAGGAACAACAAAATTCGACACGCAAGCTGCCCTCTGGGTGTCAAATAACGAAGCTTGCACCCGGCACCCGAGGCCATACGATATTATTATTATTATTATCATCCCGGCATTTGCTTGGAGTAGAAGTGGGAAACCACGGAAAATCCCTTTCAAGATGGGAATCGAACCCTCCTCTTTGCCCCACTGGGCTACGTGAACTCCGTTCCAGCCCTGAAAATTTATTTTGCAGAGCCGTCGATCGAACCCGGACCACCGCCCGACAGCCAAGAATGCTGGTCCGCCTTGGAGATGTAAGAAGGCAGAAAGAAACCTGTGATTCTTTTTCTTATTTTTAGAGGTGTGTGGGGTGTTGACACTGACACCCCTGTTGACCCCTATTGTAGTGACGCCACTGCATTAATACTGTATACACAGGCAGTAATTGGCGGTACTGAGTCTACACAATGGGGCATCATTTAACGTACCCTTGTAGTGACCCAGTGTGGCCGACAGCCAACCGCCTCTTTGCTGTCCACCTCCTCACCAAGCAAGGACAGCTACTCTCTTTATGGAGCCACCCCCAGAATTGAAACAGACGGCTTACTTGCATTGCTCAATCAAGAGGAAGGAAACCACGACTTGCTGCTGTAACTCGTATGTTGGGAACTCACTTGTTTGTTGCGAGGGCGCGGTGAGGAGAGCGGGTTCATGGTGAGGGGCTTCCCTCCACACAGCGTTCCTTTGGTAGCCATGGCAACCTTCTTACCACTCGGTAGAATATATCGCCCTGTTGTGTGGACACTCAGTAGACACTGTTTGTTTGGCTTTCATGATGTACGTATTTTGCTCTTGTTGTCTTAAGCTGTTATTATCACTCATTTCGTTTTTTTTTCTCTTTTGACTTCCGGGAATGATTCTTTGTGAATGAGTTATGGCGCAATATTTTATGGAAAGGCTCTGCGTTCTCTGCAGCTACATTCTTCTTCTGCTTAACATTCAAGTCAGCTCACAACTTTAAGAAATGTTGGGCCTTTTTAAAATATTCGACGTACGACAAAACTGTATATTGGAAAATAAAAACAAGATGTTCAGTAAAGAACATATAGCCTACTTTCTCCTACATGCGTGGGTATTGTTATAACTCTTTGTCCTTTTCAAGGAGTGTAATTGAATGTTGGTTGTAGTAGCTTGTTGAAATACAACGTGCTATAGGGATATTAAACATGAATATGAGGTGCCCTTTGCTAGTGCTACCTCTGTAAAAAAAAAAAACATACAATTCGGTTTCACCGTGTTTGAATTGATATGGGGAATGAATTTGCACGCATACATGGCCGCTATTTGAAAACTATTGGGCTGATGACCTTGTAGTCAGTCATAAGATGCTTTCCACAAAAAGGCATGTTGTTGCAAAATCTGGTAGAGATCAAATGATTAGGATGGTCGTAATTTGATTAAAGCTTTTAACATTTGGGTGGCCGTCATTCCGTTTCCGTCAAGATGGCGGCGATATAAAACATGACACTGAGGTGCCCTTTGTTAGTGCTACCTCTGTACCAAATTTCGTTCAATTCGGTTTCACCGTGTTTGAATTGATAGGGGGAATCGATTTTCACACAAAGATGGCCGCCATCCGCAAAATATTAGGCTAATGACCTACTAGTTTGGTCAAAGGATGCTCCCTCCAAAAAGGTATGTTGTTGCAAAATTTGGTAGAGATCGGATGATCAGGTTAATCGTAATTTGATGTAAGCTTTGAACATTTGTGTGGCCGCCATTACGTTTCCGTCAAGATGGCGGCGATATAAAACATGACACTGAGGTGCCCTTTGCTAGTGCTACCTCTGTACCAAATTTCGTTCCATTCGGTTTCACCGTGTTCGAATTAATAGGGGGAATAGATTTTGACACAAAGAATGCCGCCATCCGCAAACTATTAGGCTAATGACCTATTTGATTGGTCAAAGGATGCTCCCTCCATAAAGGTATGTTGTTGCAAAACTTGGTAGGGATCGGATGATTATGTTAGTCGTAATTTGATTTAAGCTTTGAACATTTGTGTGGCCGCCATTACGTTTCTGTCAAGATGGCGGCGATATGAAACATGACACTGAGGTGTCCTTTGCTAGTGCTACCTTTGTACCAAATTTCGTTCAATTCGCGTTCACCGTGTTCGAATTGATAGGGGGGGGGGGACAGACATTCAGAGTGCACACACTCACACACACATACACACTTTTTTTCGCCCTGCGTTGATCTCATAAGTCTACTTTCATTTTTTGCAAAAATCGAAAGTAGACTAATATATCTCTGTGGCAAAAGGACCTTTAAAAAAATCGTTTTTAAATAGGATGTGAGGAATGTTTGACTACAATTGTGTGAAGCTGAATCTGCAGGTTAAATGTGATTAACGCTGTAGTTCCAACGTTCGTCGCCCAATGCTGGTTGCGGTGCCATCTAGTAGCCAAGTTCACAGCTAGGTGTCGTTGACTGTAGCATTTGGTAGCAAAAGTAGCAACTACTTGAAGTTGATCGTCTGCAGTCCTTGGCTGAATTACAGATAACAGCCATCACAACACCGGTTATCAGTCAGACTCTGCACACACCCAAAGTACACGGGGCTACATGACTGCGTCGTCGCAGCCCCTAAACTGAGGAACCAACCAACGAATCCTTAATAAACCTATTGTTTTGGGTGGCTGGTGTCGCATAGAGGGTCTTTACTCATGGAGCAAAGTATATAAAAATTCTGCACTATAGCTATTAAACCTTATAGTGTGGGGGTAACTTGAGATTGATTTTAAACAATTTAATTGTCATCACTAGACTAATAATTTTGGAATGCTACGTCTTGCGCCTATGACTATCTGCCTTATATTGCAGCTAAGTTGGGAACACAAGGCCGGGATATAATACATATTCCTGCAACATTTCCCCTTTTCCGATGTTCTCGTCAAAACACATTTCTCCAGCACTGTCCTGAATAGGCTACGTCTGATGCAAAGGAGACGGAGTAATGTACATGATTTCCGTGACTTGACAAGGCAGACTAAGGATACCGTTTCTGCACACACTTCCAATAAGTTACCTTCCACAATGCTGCATATTTCAAAACCATTGTTCCTGTTTTCTTCTAATTTGCTGCTCCTATAGGAACTGAAGTATCGATCACGTAGTCATGCTTAAACATCCTGTTTTAAGATCACGAGTTGTGATCTATTTGGGAATTTTTTTTTTATTATTTTTTTTAGCGTATGGCTTTTAGTGCCGGGAGTGTCCGAGGACATGTTCGGCTCGCCAGTTTTGTAGCTGCTTCGAGACGGACACCCAATGGGTGAGCTACAAGTACCGTTGGGGAGGAAAGTTGGAAGGGAGGGTCGAGGAGTTGGAAGGCAGCGGCTGTGGCCTATAGTTAAGGACCAACCCCGGCATTTGCCTGGAAGGAAGATGGGAAACCACAGAAGACCATCTTCAAGGTTGCCGGCGGGGGAATTCGAACCTCCTCGCCTCCCGGATGTGAGCGACTGCCAACAGTCATGCCGCAACGACCTCGGCTAACTCACCCGGTTATTTGGGAATAATATTCCGCCAGTGAGCATTGTGCGTTCCCAATACAAATCATGAGTTTTCACTCTTAAGTACACGTTGCAAATGATTCAGATTCTTCCATCTACGGAACTCGTGAGCAGTGTTACAGGCCAGCTACATCTACAACCTTCATTTATGCTCTAAATAAGTAGTGGTACAGAGATAAGTATCGCAGCATTCAGGTGCATTCAGTTCTTCAAGAGAGTTGACATTACGATCTAGACCTACATGTAGGCTACAATGTATAAGAATAGACTTGCTAATTTGACAATAATATTATTATTTAAACATAATGTTTTAGGGCTGGGAGATATTGACCGATAACCTAGATGTTAGACCCCTTAAAAACAACTAGTCTATCTGATATCAGCTGGTTACCATGACAACAAAATATGTTCGTCATCTAGGTCTATACATCCTAGTTCGGCCACATCGTGGTGTAGCGACTAGAGTTCTCGGCTATCACTCCAGAGATCTGGGTTCGATTCCCCGCTCTCCCAAGAAATTTAGCCTATTTCTGGCCTGAGAGCTGGAACGGGGTACACTCAATCTCGTGAGGTAAAACTGAGAAGACATAGGTCCGATTCATACCTCAGCCATCTAAGAAGTGTTTTTCTATGGTTTCCCATTTCTACTCCAATACAATCATAGCTGGCCTAACATCGAATACCTCACTTCTCATTCCTGAGCGTAATGAAAATCCACAGCCTGCTTCCAGTCTCCGACCGGGTCAGGGATGGAATGAATGAAGCCCCCATCCAGCGGCGAGGATATGAACTGTGCCGGCTGTCGAGGCCTGATGCACTCCTCTGGGGCAATGATTAAATGAATGACAAATGAAATGATAGTGGAGAGTGCTGGAATGAATTTTGACAGGGAAAACCGGAGTACCCGGAGAAAAACCTGTCTGCCTCCGATTTGTCCAGCACAGATCTCACATGGAGTGACCGGGATTTGAACCACGGACCCAGCGGTGAGAGGCCGGCGTGCTGCCGCCTAAGCCACGGAGGCTTCTTCCTGAGCGTAACATTGACCAAAATATTTATTTTGGAAGACTTATCTATCTATATATATATATATAATACGCTAAGGTGTATGTTTCACAAAACTAAAGCTCCTAAACCACAAGAAGGTGTGGTTTGTACCAAAATCTTCCAAATCGTCTCAATAGTATAGGAAATATCTTGCATTTCTTGAAAAGTCAACGGAAATATATTTATTTGTTTATAAAGAGCTTTTAAACAGATAAACAAGACGATAGCCCATGGCAGAACTGCGTCGCGTACAGCCGCATAGCACTAGTGCCGGAAGGGTAGTCTGTACACAAGGGGCGCACACAACGCATTCTGCAACCAGCAGCAGTGATGAATTGCTCTCTGATTACATAAATATTGACAATTTGTTTAAAAGGTGCGTTTAAACAAATAAACATATTTATAGAAGCCCGCATAACAGTAAATTAGTAATAATGATATTAATAACATATCCAAGATGTAATATTTTTCTGTAACTTATTGCGGAGGAACTGGTATGAATTGCGTATTTGAGAGTCAAGCTCTAGCTAGGGAGGCCCAGTTGGGGAGTACGAGTGTCTTCTCGATCCAAAATATCTGATGTTGCAGTACCACGGGACATCGGCCTTTGGTTGTCCAACTGGTATCACGTCCTTGAGGGAATAAAACAATAAAAACCACAAAGCGAGGAAATACGTGCAGAAAAGACTGAAAGCCATTTACATGTATCATTAAGAACAGCAAATTACAGAGGTTGAAATGCGAGCGAGCACTGGCAACGCCTAAGCTCGTGAGTCCTCGACATGCCCGCATTCGTTGATAGAACTGCTTCAATTTGCTCTCTTGTTTACATGACGTTATCAATGTAGCCTATCGTTTATATAAACTAACACTGCTCAAATAGAAGCGGGCTGGGACGCCCGATGCCCTGTTATAGATCAAAGCACGAATACGGATTTTAGTAAAGCCATCATTACTTCCGACTTGACGTTTCAGAATACCCTAGAGTTATCTAGCGGTCAGAAGGAAAATCACTTTAACAAGCCTATCACAGGCAGTTATTCAAATAAATATATCACGACAAATCAAGTTTTGTTCGCGATGTTGCGATTTAGCGAATGAAACTCTAGCTTAGCACTGAAACTTCGAAGTCGGAAGTAATGATGGCTTTACTATAAGGATCACTGGTTCAGAAACAAATTAGGAATTCCGGTACCTAGTCCCTGCCTCACCAAAACTCTGCTGATCAGGTTAACTTAGTATACATCGACGAAACATACTGGAAAAAACCTAGAAGATTTATATTTAACTTCATTCTTAGAATTCTAATATCTTTGATCGGTATATTTATTAAAAAATAAATGATTCTTATATCTTTCCTTTCATAGACAATATTGTTTGAATGTAACCTTGGATACGGTATTTCATTCTTACATAATCTGAAAACTTTTCAAGAGGCGGATGACCTCGTAGTTCCGCCCCTTAAAACAACAATAACTAACGAGATCCATGCTTTTAGGAAAGCTACGTTTATTCATAGAACTTATCCAGTGATTATTAGTCTTAGCTTCAATTTGGTACCATTTACAAATAATAATAATAATAATAATAATAATAAAATTCAAAAAATGACTGCCACAAGGCAAAAAAAATCATGCAATAGCAATAATATTTATCATTATTCTACAAACCTATTGTAGCCTTAACAACCGGAATAATATCTTCAACTTTTTGATTTGCCTATATTCTATTTCTTGTATTTCTTTGTGTGCCTTCTATAAAACTTTCAAATAATCATTAATAATATAACCGCTTGCTGAGCCCAAGGTTGCTGGTTCGTATCCTGGCGCAGTCAGCTGGCATTTGAGGGTGCGCAAATGCGAGGGAGCCGTGTCAGTAGATATACTGTCACGCTAAAGATCCCCTCCGGGGAAACATTCCGACATCTTGGCGTCTCTAAAAGCCAGAGTAGGTATAAGGGAGGTAAAATCAATAACAATTATTATTATTATTATTATTAGTATTATTACTTATTTAGTATGTTTCGACCCATACAGGATCACATAAAGCAAGTTATGATCTGTTGCTGTTATTTTTCTTGTTCTTCCAGAATTCTTTCATCATGTCGCTATGTTTAGCTCGACGTTCGTCAGTCCATTTTCCCCTAGGTCTGCTGGGCTTATCTTCTGATGCAGCTTCCCAAGTGTAGATCTTATGTCTGAAAGTTTTGCGGTCTTCGATATCTGTGGGTGTGATGTTGGCGTTATTGAGATCAGTTTGGACTTGTTTAATCCAAACCGTTGTCGTCTTTATTATTATTATTATTATTATTATTATTATTATTATTGAGATAACCCCATTGGTTTAGTGTGGATAAATTAATATGTGGATAGAAATTGCGTATTTCTTCGATATTCCAATGATATTTAAAAAATTGAAACTCAAAAACTGGAAGTTATATCACAATGCTTTTGGTACAATTGGGATGTTAATAATGCCCTTGGTTTTACGTCCCTTCTAACTACTGTGGCTTTTAGTGACGCTTGGGTGTCAGAATTTTGCCCCGAGTGGGACCTCGAACGTGCCAGTAAATCTACTGACACAGCTCCCTCGCATTAGCGCACCCTCAAATGCCAACTGATTGCGCCAAGGTTCGTAGGCTTAGCACGCGAGAAAGTTACCGCAGAGCCACGCAGCCAGCCAAAGTGCGATGTTCAAATGACCAAATTGTTTTAATAAAATACTTGGTAAACTTTGTAACTGAATTATAAATCCAGGAAGCTTATGTTATAAATAATAATAATAATAATAAGCGGCTTCGGTGGCGTAGTCGGTAGCATGCTGAACTGCTATGCCCAAGATCGCGGGTTCAGACCCGGCCTTAGTCGTCGGATTTTTAGGAGCGTTAAAATCCTTCAGTATGCCTTCCTTCGGAGGGGAAGTAAAGCTGGCGCGGCGGGCCCATGTCATAGATTTATGGTATGTTAAAGAACCTACCACTACAATTGGTAGTCTGGAGCGAAATGTGTAGGTTATATTTGGATGGTTAGAAACGCTCTATCACATTCCAACGTTCGCCGCCAGGTGTCAGTGACAGTGCATCTGGTAGCCAAAGTGGGAACTACTTGACATCGAACTTGTTAGGAGCCCACGGACGTGTACTTGAAATACCCTGCTATGGCCTTTGGCTGCAATTCTTATATAATATACAATAATAATATAATATCGTATGGCCTCGGGTGCCGGGTGCAAGCTTTGTTAATTGACACCCAGAGGGCAGCTTGCCTGTCGAATTTAATGCTCCTTGGAGCGCTATGATTGTCAAGGAGGTTAGATATATAAGCTCCTTGACGTATACCGCTTTCTAGTAGAGAAATAAGAAACTTTGTGTTGGCGGAAAATCCCGAGATTAATTTTGCCATTTTGAACACGGCCTACTGGATTCAAATGGGTTCTTTAACATGCCAACAACGTATGATATGAGTATCGTGATTTTTGTCGCCTTTCAAAAATCACTTACCATGGCCAGGAGCGAACTTGTAAGCTTGGGGTTGGTAATCCGTTTTAACTACTGGTGCTCTTAGAGACGCCGGATGTCGGAATTTTGCCCCCAGGGGACCTATAAGGTGCCATTAAATCTACTGACGTTTGTGCATCCTCAAATGCCAACTGACTGCGCGAAGATTCTATCCTGCAACCATGGGGACAGCAGGCGAGAACGTTACCGCTGCACCACGCAGCCAATTTGTTAAAAATAAGCAAGTGGTCCTAAACTATTGGTAGGCAGTGTACATACACTAGTACAGCAATCACAATGTCACAGGTTATCAGAAAAGATCCACAGAAGGGGGGGGGGAGCAATATGACAACGATGTTGCAAAGCTCCTAAATGAATCAACAGCAACAACCTTTCTTCTAGTGAACGGGAGGCTTCCATATTTGCCCAGTAATGGAGAGTAGTAGGAAGGCGGCATACGTCCTTGATGTAGCATTGTAGGATGTAAGGTACATTATGTTGCGCGCCATAGGGTTGACCACTAACACTTTACGACAACATGGAGAGCACGCGAGCTTGCGAAATTATTACAGCCAATAATTATCCATCAAACAAACTCACGTAATTACACTGGCCTATGCTCACTTCGCAGTGTGGGGTACCACAAATTGAAAGTTACCATCGTAAACATGTCCATTTGAAATATTAGTATTCTCTGCACATACATAAGAGTTGTTTCGACACTCGGGGCGGCATCATTAGGTGTGGCACCGCCAGGGGAAAGTGGCCGTGGGGTCACCAGATCGAGTCCGGCCAAGGGCATGTATGACCTGTTTAGATGGACAGCTTAGATTGAGACTTCAAAAAAGAATATTAGTTATGACTTATTGGTAACCTGCTTTAACTAAGCACGAAATCGTAAATACACCTTCCATGTGAAAATTACACGAAGCTGTCCTTCATGCAATAAATCAATGTAACTTAGTTTTCGATGTAGTGATTGATCTTTGTTCAGCTCGTGGTTCGGGAGTAACGACATTATTATTAGCAGTTATTTAGAGACATCCAAAGGATAAAGGCGTTATTAGTGACAGTTATTTAGAGATAACGAGAGGATAACGACGTTATTAGTAACAGTTTGTTAGAGATAACGAGAGGATAACGACGTTATTAGTACCAGTTATTTAGAGATAAAGAGACGATAAAGGCGTTATTAGTAACAGTTATTTAGAGATAACGTGAGTATAACGACGTTATTAGTAACAGTTATTTAGAGATAACGAGTGGATAACGACGTTATTAGTAACAGTTATTTAGAGACGAGAGGAAAAAGGCGTTATTAGTAAGAGTTATTTAGAGATAACGGGAGGAAAAAGGCGTTATTAGTAACAGTTATTTAGAGATAACGTGAGTATAACGACGTTATTAGTAGCAGTTATTTAGGGATAACGAGTGGATAACGACGTTATTAGTAACAGTTATTTAGAGACGAGAGGAAAAAGGCGTTATTAGTAACAGTTATTTAGAGATAACGAGAGGATAAAGGCGTTATTAGTAACAGTTATTTAGAGATATCGAGCGGGTGCCGACGTAATTAGTAACCGTTATTTAGCTGTCCAATGACTTCCAAGATGGCTGAGGTAGGAATCGAACCCTTCTCAGTGTTTCCTCACAAGGCTGAGTGTATTCCATTCCAGCTCTCTGACCTGAATTAAATTTCTTGTCAGAGCCGGGAAAAGAACACGGGCTTCCATGGTGACAGCCAAGACTGCTAGCCAATACACAAGTACCAGGAGCTATTGACCAAGCCCTTAGTAGAAGAAACAACAACATGATATCTTTCACCGTGACAGCTATCCAATGACTAATATCACTTCTGATTGTGGACTATCGATGTTGTCGAGTCGATGGAACACATCACGCTAGGGCCGGCAGGTGTATACCGTTGTACATGTCGGGCGAGGCTTCCTCTGCACTCCACGCCAACCTAACAACTCCCTACGCCCATAAAAATACTGTGTACGTCGTGCAACAGCCTTGCCACTTGGCCTTGGGCTGCCTTTTAATTTCTCTCCAATTTGTATTTGGCGCGGTTACGACACAGATACAAACCCAGATAGTTGTAATAGCTGTCAAGTCCTCAGGGTAGTCCACGCACCCACTAGCCGTAATGACAGGTGCATATACTCAAATCTTACATCATTTTCGGAGTTTTTCTATCACTTTTTCAAGTTGCGTGACTTTGTCCTAGTATGCGATAATTAAGTTACGGTTCGTAGATTTAAGACCTAAAAATGAACAAAATATGCCCTTAAAACTACAGAGGTGTCCAAATTACACTGTTCAACAATGACATTTTTACTTAAACAAAAACACCCAATCTTTATAGATTTTGGTAGCGGCTCTGGTGACGTAGTTGGTAGCATGCTGAACTGCTGTGCCCAAGATAGCGAGTTCAAACCCGGCCGAAGTCGTCGGATTTTTTAAGAGCTTTAAAATCCTTCAGTATGCCTTCCTTCGGAGGGGAGGTAAAGCTGGCGGTCCCAAGTCATAGATTCATGGCATGTAAAAGATCCTTCCACTAACTGAACTTCTGTGAAACTAAATGTCTAGGTTAGATTTCGTTTTAGCGTTCTATCAAAGTTCCAACGTTCACCACTACAGTCGACCAAAGTATTATGTGTACTCGAGTTTGAAGGTTGTTTGTGTAGTAACCAATAGACCTACATAAAATCCAATAACATCATCATTTTCGTCGTTCTATTTTACGTTAGTTCATGTAGGTTTGGATTTTTAAATGTATATTTTAATATTTTTTATCGCAGTTGGAACACAAAAAGTGCACGTTTTTAGGCGTGTTTCAACCCTGCGTCACATTTAATAATTATTATCTCACAAACCCGTCATCAGATCGAATCCAAATTTTAACACATTATACATTGGAATGTTGTATAACTGGTTTATTAATTTCATAATTTTGTGGGTTCAAGAAACAAAGTTGTTGTCATTGTTGTAAGGTAACTTTTTCTCGGCTAGGGGTGGTTGGAAAATGTAGTTCTTGATTGCGTTGTAATCGTTATACACCAAAAAGCTATGCTGTATGACTGTGAAATACGTAAATTAATTCACTTATTTTATATCGGTTTGTATTTGTACGAGGCAATAACACATGGTTCTCCAGCTAACCGCTCCGTGAAGAGCTGAACAGCGTTGCTGAGATGTAGCCCATCACTTCCGAGCGAGACGCGCCATGATGCGAGTTGGCACCATTTCGGCAACGCTGTACAGCTTTTCCGGGAGCGGCTAACTGGTGAAACATGTATTATTTCCCAGTAGAAAAACAAACCGATATAAAATAAGTGAATTAATTTACGTATTTCATAGTCATACAGCATAACTTTTTGATGTATAAGGATTACAATGCAACCAAGAACTACATTTTCCAACCACCCCGAGCCGAGAAAAAGTTACCTTACAAAAATGATAACAACTTTGTTTTTTGGAGACACACAATTTTGAAATTAATAAACCAGTTATACAACATTCCTATAATGTGTTAAAATTTGGATTCGATCTGATGACAGGTTTTTGAGATAATAATTCTTAAATGTGACGCATAGTTGAAACACGCTTAAAAACGTGCACTTTTTGTGTTTCAACTGCGATAAAAAATATTAAAATATAAATTAACAATTCCAAACCTACATGACCTAACGTAAAATAGAACGACGAAAATGATGATGTTATTGGCTTTTATGTAGGTGTATTGGTTGCTTCACAAACAACCTTCAAACTCGAGTGAACATATTACTTTGGTCGACAGTAGGTGTCAGTGATATATGGTAGCGAAAGTTGGAACTATGATGATTGAAATTGAACGGAACTTGTAGCTCACCCTATGGGTGTCAACTTGAAGCAGCTACAGCTCCTGGCGTGCCGAACATGTCCTCGGACACTCCCGGCACTAAACGTCATACGATAAATAAATCAAATAAATAAATAGTTGAATTCGAAAATGACAATATTTTTCGTGTTTTAGCTCCTGTTTTCGTGCTATATGAAGTTTGTTACGTCCTTATTTCTGTTTTAGCTCTCGTTTTTTCTTATTTCAGGAATGCCAATGAATGCTGTATCGGGAGATACAAACAGTGCTTTTCAGCACAATTAACTGAATTGGCAAATTATGCTTCAAACTTTCTTCTGCTTTTCCCAATTAATTGGGGTCGCCGGAGCCAACCAGGCTCATTTTGGTTTTGGCCGGGGATTTAAGGCCTGATGCCCTTCCTGACGCCACGTGATATTTCAGGTGAAAATTCCTCCCCGCTATCACCAGGATTCGAACCCCGGCCGTCCGGGTGAAAGACCAGCAGCTAAGCCACTGCGCCATCACGCTCCCCCAAATTATGCTCCACAATGAATGATATAAATAAGTGGCATTTATTGCTCCGTCATTTTCACTTCTAACACCAAAATATACTTTTTGTTGCTTCCACTTTCTTGGTGCTTCTTTGTTGCCACGAATTTTGAAATAACACTTTTTAGACAATGTGATATAAAAAAAAAACATTACATCGACGAACAGCAAAAAAAAAATCTTTGTTGGAATCAATAATGCACGGAAATTGTTCCGAAAACTGTTTCAAGAAAACAGAATTATTTTTTTGACATAGTAAAGAAACATACACCTAGCAAAAAGAACACTAGAATGTGACGAAAATGATGCAGAAAAATCAATAAACGATCGCTTACTTTTAAATCAAAACACTTTTACGAATTCATGTAGTCTACCATTTAACATAATTATTTGCTCTCTATAAACACATAAAAAAATACTGGAAAATGTTTCAAGTTCGTCAATAATTAGCTAAAATCGGTAGGAAAAAATGAGTAATCGTGAGGCGGAAAAACATATGCAAAATCGGGAGAGTTGGCAGGTATGCTAGCTGAATATGACCTTTTTAAAATGATTAAGTATGTCCTATACGTTTTAGGGATATGTAGCAAGTATTGGAGTATTACTAGCATAAAGCACACACATTTAATCATACAAACTGATAGAGCTACAATACTTGCAATTAGCTTTTCAGTACGCATTCAGTGTAGTAGTACCGTAGCAATGTCTGCCTTATTTTTTTCTAACAGTTCCCACTACCGTCAATCCTTTCTTCAGCGAGGGAAAGCGATGAAAAATAATTATCCACAGTGAAGTTCCTTCCAGTATTCTCAATAGAAAATGCTAGTCGTTTGACAACCTCTGCAGGCTTGTTCACAACCGAGTAAGGTCCATCGGGTTGCTTTCCCAAATAAACTTTCCTTTTGTATCTATGCTTAATAAATGCGAGCGTCCGCCAGAGGATATACTATAATTTATTATTTAGATGCCATATTTAGACTGCTCTGATTTGAAACGTTTAATTTTTCTTATTGCTCTGGCAAAATTCAAGTATCTTTTTTATGAAAATATCTACTAGATACTTCACGAAACCAAATAAACGTTTTACCGTCCCTTTCAAAACAATCATTTGTGTATGAAACTTGAAATTACGAAGATGCGCGAAAAATCTCACACGCGACCATTTACGTCGAAATTACACCGTGACCACTGCCGGGTTTTAAACGCTGCGCCATCACGCTAGTAAAATCTGTTTGAGATTGGGTTATAATTATTACTACAAGATAGATGATAATGTTACGGTATGTGTGAAAGGGGATTTTATCTACAGTGGCTTTAAAGCTTCCTACAACTCTATAGTTGGCATTGAAGGCCTAATAATCACCTTGTGGAGAAATTTAACTCGTTTGTATCAAATTAAAATTCGTCTTCCCAAAGCTACATTTTCAGCCGTAGTGAACTAGATAGTCGACTAATATTACGGATATATCATCATAAGTCACGATCCAAAGCTGCTTTGTTAGCACATAGCAATCAAGTCTGTAGTAGCTAGTGAACGAAAGTGCTTGCTTGATTGTCTACTTGTACAAGAATTTATAGATGTAGCTAGTATTTTGTCTTTAACTTTTAATCAAAGCAAATATGGATACCTCATCAAGACGAACTAAGTTAATACTTGGAGAAAAAAAAAAAAAAAGATTGTGCAGAGCACGGCCTTCTTGAGCTTCAGTTTGGCACCGGCATGTAAACCTAGTGCGTTTCAGATCACAAATCTATGAAGGTGGCCATGCTTCAACCTCAAACTTTCCAAACCTCCATAGTGTGTAGTACTTCGTGAATAGTTGCCAGCAGCTAGTTAATAATTATCAACTTGAGCTTTGGGACACAGCCTAAATGTGGATGTACTGAATTTACGAATCTCTTAGGACTCGATTCACATATTATTATTCTTTAAATGCGAACGAAGGTTTCTCCATTGCTGGTCAAATCTCAAACAAGATCAAATCTGCCTCAGAGAAAATATTTTCTACTACCATATCCTGGTTTATTTCAACCACTTCCTCCCTTGTTTCCGGTAGTAATTTCCGTTGTTTGCAGGATACATTGACTCACTGTCCTGTGAAACGTTTGTTCTTAAGAAACGAGCGAAGTGTTCGGAGGATGTTGTGCCAGCTCATAGACGCAGTCCCAGGACGCGCATCTCCGGATATCGAGAGTATCTGGCCGCTCTTAAATGCGTCAGTATTTCAACAAAACTTACCAAATATTGCTAGTGATATCTGGAAGAAGTACGTTGCGTGACAATTGTCTTCATACTAAAGTATAGTAGCTTATATTTTCATTTTTGACTAATGTGCCTTTAAACAAGGGCCGACCAAACGTCTTCACACACGCAGGGCCACTAATTAACTTAGGCGAGTGGTCACGGGCCATATGTACAGTGTAACAAAATATATAACTTTAATGCAGCATTTGTACGAAGTAATCGATCGGGTATAGAGTCGTAGTAAATGTAAATCACAAGTTGGCCGATATAATCCCCCTTTCCTACGTTACAGGCTCCCACGATATCAAGTTATGTGGCATATAGGGTGACCACCTGTTGAAGGGAGGAACGAGGGACAAGACAGTCAAAAATGGGGGACATTCCACAATTTTGGGGGACAGCTACATTTTTAGCTGTAATTTTAAAACGACAACAATTTTAACATTTTCAAAAGCATTGTGTTGCCAGTTTCCTTCTTTTTTGACCAAGAGTGCTCTTACTGAAGTAATCATCATCATCATAATAATTTCCCTTTATCCAGCTGGAGCCGGGTAGGGGCCTTACTGAAGCAATAACATACAAAAATACATTTCACTCATCTTTATCATATGATTTATTTTTCAGTCCGTGGGTTGAAGACCCTTAATCTAACTGAAAACATACAAAAGCCAACAAATTCTAAAATAATAAAATAAATATTAAACAATGTATTGCATAAATGTTATCACAAGCTTAAAAAGTTGGAAATAGAAGAAAGAATACATATTTGTGGTACTTCTTAGTTTTATCAATTACATGAAATACTTTCTTCATGCACAGATTTGTCATCAGGGGCAGATGACCTCGTAGTTCCGCCCCTTAAAACAGCAATAACTAACTAACTAGATTTGTCATCAAGTATTACAAATCACTTAAATTCCGCCTTTCTCAAATTATTTGATTTTTTCAACTTTTTCCAACTTTTTACAACTTTGAAGCAATCATATCTCTGGTTCTAATTGAGGCACGAAGGTCGTTTTCGTCTAAGAACACTCAGTGAATCAAGCGCTGTCATTTGAGCTCTTAACTATTCACATAGGCTGATTCTGAGGAATGTTATGAGGGATCATTCGATATGTCATCTCATTTTTTTCATCATTTTTTCTCATTGTAGCAATCATATATTTGGTTCTAATGACGGAAATTTCCTATTTCACTAGCGTTTTGTAATACAATCAACAAAGCAAAGGGTCAAACGCTTCATCGAGTTGGAATCTACTTGTCTGATCCTGTTTTAGGCCATGGAATGTTGTATGTTGCCTTATCCGGAGGAAAATCATTTAAAGATGTAAAAGTAGAAATTAAACCTAAGCGTCGACGCACAACGAACATTGTCTGGAAGGAAGTTTTGTGAAATAAAGGTTATAAACTATTACATAATGTCGTAATTTCTTAATTCCAATACTGAAAGATAATGCTGCAGAGCAGCACGGGCGCCCTAGTGTTTTGATGGAGCTAGATGGCAGGACGGTTGCCTATTGTGAAAATTCGTATCGATGACAGTAAGACGAAAATTCGTTCAGATAGAAAACAAAACAATTGCGGGACAGATGCCGTCCCGCGCGGGGCAAAATGCGGGACGTGTGGTCACCCTATGCGTCAAAGTCCTTAACTTTCTTGCTTAGGGAATTTAAATTACCTCCCAGTTTCAGACGTTGATTTTATTGTAATCTACATGTTCTTCTATGGACAACTCTTTAATTAGACGATTTGAATGTATGTACCGTACGTACTCTAACCCGTATTACTCCTAGGGATGAAATGCGATATTATTTCTATATGGTTAGTGGCTTTACAGCAGATTGCCCTTCCTGACCCCAACGTCATCAGATGAGTTTATGAAAGACAAAAATATGCATGAAGATGATCGAGACTGGGAAAAGAGTTCGAAGGAAGTGGCTGTGGTGTATTGGAAGGTACCGTTGTAGTATTTTCGTGGAGATGAAAATTGGAAACCACGTAAAACCATTTCATGAACGGCCGACGATGAAATTCCAACCCACTCGTTCACAGAGTCTGCAGATAAATTGGTCAAGCACAGCTTTAGCGAGTAAAGCTTCAATTGTCTGTTTAAGTTGAATGAATGATTTAATAAATAAGTCAATATAGCGGGGATGTCTCGTTAAGTAATGCAGTTTTTTTAAGAAAATTTAATTTTTAAAGTTTTCTGACATGAAATTAAACTGTTCTTTAAAGTAGAGACCATCAGATTCTAGGGTTTTGAGCCATCTTTCAGTGAGGTATCTTATCCCGCGATTGTACCAGTCTCTGTTTTTTATGCGAAGAATCCTGCGAGACCCACTTCCACAGCTGCAATGTTTTCGAAATCTCTTCCACGCAAGAAATGAGCCATGGGTCGATAAAGATAGTAATCTGAAGGTGCAAGATCAGGGATGTATGCTGGATGTGGCAGCAGTTCGAACCTCCCAATTCCAGAATTTTGCAATTGTTATTCGTGGAGTACGAGATCTCGCATTCTCCTACTGCAAGAGAACTCTATTTCGGTTAACTAATGCTGGGTATCTCCGTCTCAAAATTTCAATAATTAGTTGTTGAGAATAAAGATCTGCATAGACTGCACGTCCCTTGGGAAAGAACTCCCAGTGAATCACTCCTTTAAAATTTCACCAGACACACATCACTTCGCTGCCGAACCGATCCTTTTTAACGATGACTTGGGCTGATTAACGGGAACTGACTGTGAGCCACTGTTCCGAGGCGTCAGCGTTGCGGTAACAGACCCATTTTTCATCAAATGTGACAATTCTCCTGATAAATCGATCACCCATGCGGTTACCGATGCTGACGACACCCACTCTACGTGGAGCCTATTCAGGGGTCAATTCATGAGGTACAGATCTACAGCTTCAATTTGATTTTCCATCTGGCGATGTATGGTATGTTTTAATGCACCAAGTTCTTCTGACAGCCTACAAGTACTTATTTGCGGATTTTCTTTCAAAACTCTGGGTGTATTCTCAATATTCCTAGTTTGTCTTCCAGAACGCTGTAAATCTGTAGTGTTTTCTTCTCCAGTGTTAACGTTGGAACCATCGTTGTGCCACACGCTCACTAAAGACACCTTCTTCCACTTCACATATTCTTCGAGCCGCAGCAGTAGCTTTTTAATCCTGTTTCCAGTAGAGCTTTAGAAGGACCCTAACCTCCTACTTTGATGTAAGTTCCTTTTGTGATGATGTATCAACAACACTGTCGACTGATACATTCTCACAATATACGCAATTCTAGTCATGGCCTCCAGTAAATAGCATTGGTGAACCAAAGAACACCAATTCAATCTTATAAAACAAGTGGCTTCGATGGCGTAGTTGGTAGCATGCAGAGCTTCTATGCCCAAGATCGCGGGTTCAAACCCCGCCGAAGTCGTAGGATTTTTTATGAGCATTAAAATCCCTCAGTATGCCTTCTTTCGGAGGGGAAGTAAAGCCGGATGGCCCATGTCATAGATTTATGGCATGTAAAATAACCTTCCACTAACTACAATTGTGTGAAGTTAAATTTGCAGGTTAGATTTGATTAACGCTGTATAATTTCCAATGTTCTTCGCCAGGTGCTGGTTTCGGTGGCATCTAGTTCATAGTTAGATGTCGTTGACGGTAGCATTTGGTAGGAAAAGTAGGAACCTCTTGAAATTGATCGCCTGGAGTCCTTACCTGAATTACAGATAACACACACTAATACAGCCATAACAATTAACCCCGGGAGAGATTTTACACACACCCAAAATACACGGGACTACATAACCGCGGTGTTGCAGCCCCTAAACTGAGGAACCAACCAACCATCTCATAAAACACCAAACTTTAAAAAAAACTATAAATTTGCTTTGCTGTTATAAATAGGGACGTAGCAGTCCTTTGTGTAGCCGAGGCATATTGATTGATTGACAGCTTGGAGGTGAATTTCGCCGCCATTCACCAGGGTTGTTTGCCTTTCGTATCGATAGCTCCTCTCGTAGATGAGTCAGCATTGTTTGAAAACTGTGTATTGATGTTACTGTTGTCTTCCTCACAGTAGCACTCACTTAGAACCTCCCAATCACTGTGCACACAATGAAATGAGGAAATCCAATTCATGAGTCAGAGAGACCGTGGATATCGAACGTGTCTGAACAGTAAGCAACAGGAGGGAGGCGAAATGCACGTAGACCGGGACAGGGGAGATACTTAGGCTTGGACTTTTATCTTATGAGGTCGTATATCATATTGCAAGGCAGTTAAGTTGCTTTATAAGGTTCAATGAATTGTGAAGAGGTTATCAGAGCAATAATTTCATCTATAGCATGGAAATATGAGATGTTCATTGCATTCATCAGAATAACATTCTGATTTAATATTAATAACAACATTTAAATAAAACATAATATCTCAACTACCTACACACACAAGTGCAATTATACTTCGTTTGAATAATAACAATAATGTTATTGGATACAGAATTCAGGCAACGTTAGAACATGCTTCTATAAATTATTGTCGAATAAAGATAGGAGACGATAAGATGAAAGCAATGGTGTTTGCAGATGATCTCATGGTCTGGGGAAACAAGGAGGAAATTCAGGAGCAACTGAAGGCTTGGGAAGAAACAGTGGGAGAGTACGGATGGAAGTTCAACATCAGTAAATGTGAGATCCTATTAATGACCAGGAAAAGGTACAGACCAATGAGTGGGATAACACTTGGAGGTGGACAGCTGAAGAAGGTAGAATGTCTCAAGTACTTGGGTGGTATAGTGGAGGAAAATGGGAGAAATGACAAAGAGATTACGGAATGTGGCAGACAGGCAGAAGAATTTCTGAGAAGCATTAGGAGCTTAGTGTGGAATAAAGATGTCCCACAAAAAAGCAAGGAAGTGTTATACAGAAGCTACTATATCCCGATACTGACCTATGCATCAGAAACGTGGATAATGAAGAAATGAGACATAAGCAGAATACAGGCAAGTGAAATGAAGCTCCTACGAAGTAGGATCGGAGTAACAAGAAGGGGCAGGGTGAGGAATGAAAAGGTCAGGGAAATAGTGAAAGAGGAGCCCTTGTAAGGTAATAAAGAGACATCAAGACTGAGGTGGTATGGACACTCAAAGAGAATGGAAGAGAAGAAGATTCCCAGGAGGATACATGAGATGCAGAAGAAACGACCAAGGGGAAGACCAAGAGATAGATGGCTGAAAGGAGTGGCGGAATGTGTCAAGAAGAGAGGCGAGGACCGGACCAGAGTGACCAACGGAGAGGTGGTGGGAAGAAAGGACTAAGTGGCGAGGCTTATGTTCCAAACAGACCAGCCTGGGGCTGGGAACTGTACAAGATGATGATGATGAACCCGTTTCTGAACAGGACCAACACAATAGACACAAGTCACTTGATAGGTTTGGCAATTACAAGCATTCCACGTGCTTACTAGGCGTCTTTCAATTGTTTTGCTAATGGCCGTTAGCCATAGTATTGATATCGCGCCAGGCGATGGCAGTTGGGTTTGAAATGCAGATGTCTTCCCGCTCACTGCGTATCGCGCATTTCAAAAACATTAAGTTGGTCATGGATGAAGAGTTACCTCAGGCCTAAAAATCACAAATAAGAAGATGAAGATCACTACTTGCTTCACTCACTCAGCACATTCCTTCTTTCACTGGCTGCGTGTCGTCTGCTGCAATAACAACCGTTGGCATGCGGAAGCCGATATATTTAGGTTTGGAATAGGCGGGCCACACATGCGTACTGCATAATCCCCCGCACCCCTTCGCAGCGTGTAGAAGTGCCATCTCCTGGCACCATGACAATAGTGTCTCACGCCAGGAGAAGTCACTCGACACGCTATGATGGGGATCGGCTATAGGCATGTGCGGTGTGTGTATTTCGAACCTAAATACTGGGTCATCGAAAAATAAGCCTAGATTTTTAATAATTGCTATAAAAAACTATTAGCGGTAATGAAATGGTTTTAGCCTTAAAATGCGCGGAAAAAATACCTTTTTTTTTGTCATACCTTAGTAAGTTTCAATGTGAGCTTCGTTTGTTGCTCTGCAGACGTACGTCGGTTGTATCGTACCGCGCGAAGGTTGCGAGGCGGAGCCCCGCTTGGCACAAAAATGACACGCTGTCCAGTTTGTCGTCCGATATCTGTCCAAAAATGGAAAGAAAAAAAGAACGCGTAAATGAGTGAAGCTGGCAGTAACAGACTTGATGTTTTTTGAACGCGCGTATGCAGGGTTGAATCCATCTCTTTTCAGTTTTGCCTCACGAAGCTGAGTGCACCGGGTTGAAACTCTCAGACCAGAATTACATTTCTTAGCAAAGCTGGGAATCGAACCCAGGACCTCTGGATCCGGTATATCAATACTTACCCGGGACTGCAGAATGTGGTTTGTTTACCTCTAATAATGTTGTCTAGATGTTGGATGAAAAAGAAATCACAAGACATTTATCATGTTATAGAAAAAAATCACAGATACCATAAGGAAACGGCGGTTGCAGTTTTACGGATAATAATGATAATAGGCTCACAAAGAAAATGTTCAACCTAGCCTTATCAATGAAATATCAAAACTCGCTAAAAGAAATCAGTGAAGACATAACTGAAATTGCCGCTCATGAAGAAACCATTCAACACAGAACAAAATTCAGAACTTGAAATCACAAACATAAATTTTCTGAGAAGCCCACTGGACAAAATACAGGATGGACAGAACAGTGTAAAAGGGAGCACAGTGAGAGGATGAAGAGATATTGCGAAGACAAGAAGAAAACGTTCTAATAAGTTCAAACGTGGTCCTTAGTTGGGCACAACGAATCAAAAGAAAATGTTGTCTCAACCAGTGGGTCGCGAGCCTCTGTGAGGGGGGGTTCCGCAGTATATGTCTTGGGGAGTCGCGAGATACGGAGAAAAAGTAAAACAATTGCTGTAGTTTTTTATTAAAAAAAGAATACACTCGCATTGTACTAAATTTTTATGTTTTTTTTAATTCTTTTAATAAGAAACTTGAGCTTATTTGGAACTAACCAATTTTTGAATGTAGGGAATGATTTTTGTAACACACAAAACAATGCCATTTTCCAGTGTCAAACGATTTCTTGATTTGGTTTTTAAATTCACCATTATGGAGAATCCTTGTTCACAGTTGTAAGATGTAACGGTGCTGTGGACAGTTATGGGTATTCCTTTTTAATACTTATCCAAAATGTGTCGGCACAAGCATTGTTAAAAGTTAGTTTCACTGACTGCTCACTTCTCTTTCAGTTCATCATGAAGGCGAGTACTTAACTCAGCTTTTGTTACGGCTGGCTCACTGAACGGATTGATTACCCACAAAACCCCACTCATATCCTTAACTGGAATGTAATCTGTCAATTGTTCAATCATGGCGTCGAGATGAGATGATATAAGTAGAGACATGAAGTGTCAAGGGATGTGGCGCCAATACTCGATACAAACTCCATAAACTCTTATTATTAAAGAATTAAGTGACAAAAATCAATAATAATAATAATAATATCGTACGGCCTCGGGTTCCGGGTGCAAGCTCTGCTATTTGACACCCAGAGGGTAGCTTGCATGTCGAATTCCGTTGTTCCTTGAAGCACTATGAAAGTCAAGGTGGTTAGATATCTAAGCTCCTTGAACACTATAGCGCTTTCTAGTAGAGAAATAAGAAACTTTGTGTTGACGGAAACTCCCGAGATTAATTTTGCCATTATAAACACGGCCTACTGAATTCAAATGAGTTCTTTGACTGGCCAACACAAAAATCAATGTTACAAGTTACAAGTGTTTTATGAATAAAACTTAACTATTATTGTATTTTTAAATTATTGTTTTAACGTTAAAACTTGGGGAAGTCGCCAAAATTCTCAGCCTAAAATGGGAGTCGCAGTGTCTAAAAGTTTCAAGAACCCCTGGTCTAGAACCATGATAAGTGTGAGACGTACAATGATGACTAACACGTTAGTGGTTTAGTTATTGACGGCAATAGTTTGCAAGCAGAAAGTTTTTGACTTCCCACTCATTAGTTTAGCCCTGGGATACTTTCCCCCAATTATGAAGAAGAATGTCAATACGTGGTGCGATTCAAGTGAATAGACATTTTTTCCACTTAAAAATACATCAGTGTGAGCATTGTAGTGACACCTGTTACACTAGACAGATGTCACATTCACAATAGGTATCCAGGGCTGATGGATGACCCCGCTGCTCTGTCGTCAGATCTATATATATATATATAATACGCTAAGGTGTATGTTTCACAAAACTCAAGCTCCTAAACCAGAGGGAGTTAGAAGGTGTGGTTTGTGCCAAATTCTTCCAAATCGTCTCAATAGTACAGGATAAATCTTGCATTTCTTGATAAGTCAACGGAAATATATTTATTTAATTATAAAGTGCTTTTAAACAAATAAGACGATAGGCCCTGGCAGAACTCTTTCGCGTATAGGCCGCTTAGCACTAGGGCCGGGCGGGTAGTATGTACACGTGGGGTGCGCACAACCCACAATTTGTTTAAAAAGTGCGTTTAGAAAAATAAACATAACAGTAAAGTCAGGCGGGTGGTTTATACGCATGCGAGAGTTTTCGCACGGATCCGCTAGTAATTATAATCAACTCCTGGGCGGTGGGTAAGTGACTGCTATTATTTTATTAAAGTTATTTACAAGTTCGCGCACTGTAGATCGTGGATTCATGGCACTCACTTGATCGGAATTACATGAGATCGGTGCTGGTTTCCCTAAGGGGTCTGTTGATACAAAAAAAAAAAAAAAAAAAAGGGAACGTCACCGAAAGACGACTTCCTCCAGTCTGCAAAACCGTTGTTTTTCTATGAGAGTTTGGAATGTCAATAAGTGGTGTGATTCAAGTGGGCAGATATTTTATGATACTCTGAAGAACATTTTCCACGTACGGTATTTAATGTAGACCTACGTGTGCGTTCCTGTTTGTGTTTTTAATGTATTTAAACTAGCAGCCCACCTTGGCTTCGCCCGGTATCTTTAACGGTGTACCCAGCATAACATTAAAAGGCGCACGGACGGCAGGTCCCAGACGCATTTCAGAAAAACCGAGGTGAACAGCGAAACACCACAGGCCTACTGTATACTCTACTCGCAAGTCTTAAATCGACAAGTCTCGACAGTTTGATGCTGGCTGATGCTGGGGTGATAGGCTCGCTCGCTCGCTCCGAAGCTAGTAATTTAATTTTCCACTGAATTGAGATTGTTGGAAGAAATGAAAGCGTTAAAACACTTATAGTGGGCGATGTACAGGGTTAGTACAAATGATTTAAGCGATTTCATGTGCATGTATTATGTATTAATCGGTATATGAGTCATGCTGTAAGCTATATACTTTCAATTATTCATGTGCATGAAATCGCGGTAGATAGAGATGTCCTGTCGCGGACTTTTTTTTTGTAGAACTTTTCATGCTGAACAACTTTTACACTCATAGTAGATAGATATTTTAACGGTTTACCCAGCGTAAGCTTAAAAGGCGCAAGGACGGCAGGTTTTCCTTCGACTCGATTCACTGAAATCGCTACTGCTCGGCTTCCTTTGGTCATGTCTAGAGGCATGCTATTTTCGCATTAACGATAAACGCGACAAATAATATTTTGAAGCGATTTTGAGATATCTTGACGAATCATATGTTTCTGGTTAAGAAAATAAGGACATTATTTTCGCGAATTAAATCGATAAGGCCATTTTAATGTGAAATTTAATTATTTCGTGATAAGCGCGATATTACAGTGAAATCGGTAGTGAATAACGAACTTGAAATGTTGTTTCAAGATTATGTATGAAAAGAAAGTGAAGAGTGAACAAAGATTAAACAAGTTGAAATAGTTCAGTCACTGCTAGCATTAACATTAATACAAAATCAGGAATATCAAAAAAATAATATTGGATGCTTACTAGTAATTTATGCAACTACCATAAATAATTCAGAACCACAACAATGAAACCTTTAATGATTAATTTTAGAATTTCATTAAAGCGATACAGCACGAAAATTAGTATCCTTCTCGCGTAATCGTTCAAAAATTAGTGCGAAAAAATCATGCCTCTAGTCATGTCCTATAAAGGGTTCAGAATATTTTCCATCAAATTATTTTGGGAAACTTTTGACTGCTTGACGGCGTTAAATGATAACTCTCATTGGGACGACAGATACGTGGCTTCCCAGTTCGCTCGAGGTCCCTGGTAAAATACCGTGGTCTTTTCTTTCCTACCCTGCACTCTTCAAGGAGAGAGTCCGCCACTTCGTTTCCTTCCTTTGTTCATTAACTTATGATCCAGAGCACCTTACACAATATTTGTTTCACAATACCGCGGCATGGCGCAGTCAGGCGAGCGAAAGCCAGTTATCTCATCGACAAATTGATGGACTGCGATAAGCAAGTGGTTTATTACGCTGATTGCAGAGCAAGATCAGTAGCGTGGCTTGTAATTGGGAGATAGAGAATGGTTAAGAAATTAGTTACATATCGGAATGTGATGTGGTCATGCGTCGGGAATGCGCCGTAAGGAAAATACCGTTGTTGCTGATAATGCAATGATGGATTATATCATTTGCATTGTCCAGTGATCGATAGACTAGCCCTGCCGCGCGAGACGTCCTCAAGGTGTTTAGTTTTTGTTTCATTTGAGGGTCTTGGACATCGTAGTCATGTAGCCCCTTGTACTTGGGTGTGCGTATGTTTAAATATATTTATTGGTTTTTGTCTGATAACCTGTGTAATGGTGATGTTTGTAGTAGTGTTGGCAAGACTGTTGTCTCTCCCCTCCCCCCTACTGTTTGAGATGTTTTTGGAGCAAATTCTTCCGAAGGAAGGTAGGAGGATTGTATGTTGTTGTTGTTGTTGTTGTTGTTGCGTTGATTGATTTAGTACTCATTGTCTTGTAGCCCCGTATGTTTGGGTGTAAGGAAAGTTTTCTGATAACCTGTGTTATTGTGATAGCTGTTTTAGTGTGTGTAGTTATAATTCAGCTGAGGATTGGGAAGGAGGCGGCCGTGACCTTCAGTTAGGAACCATCCCGGCATTCGCCTGGAGTAAAAGTGGGAAACAACGGAAAACCACTTCCAGGATGGAATTGAATCCGCCTTTTCTCAGCTTTGCCTCACGAGGCTAAGTGTACCCCGTTCCAGCCCTCAGACCAAACTTAAATTTCTTGGGAGAGCCTGGAATCGAACCTGGACTTCTGGAGTGGCAGCTAAGCATGCTAGCCACGAGGTTGTCCAACTGCACGTTGTTTTATATTATGATGATGATGATAATAATTGTTGTTTTAAGGGGCCTAACATCTAGGTTATCGGCCCCAGTTTAAATTATACTAGCATAGTGCCAGACTTCGCCCGGTGGATTTATTTGTTTTATGGATGATAATGAATACTACTACAGAACTGGCACATGATACATAAACTAACAGAAAAAAGGGCCTAAATGCAGGGAATGGAGTGGTCTGTCCGAAATGTCAAGCAGACAGTGTTACTCGTCGGGTTCCAAAGGGCGAGTTTGTAAAATTTGATTCAGATCGGTGAAACGGTGTAGATTTGTTTCAAAGGGCCTGAATGCAGGGAATGGAGTGCTCTGTCCGAAATGTCAAGCAGACAGTGTCACTCGTCGGGTTCCAAATGGTGAGTTTGTAAAATTTGGTTCAGATCGGTGAAACGGTGTAGATTTGTTTCAAAGGGCTGAATGCAGGGAATGGAGTGCTCTGTCCGAAATGTCAAGCAGACAAGTGTCACTCGTCGGGTTCCAAAGGGTGAGTATGTAAAATTTGATTCAGATCGGCGAAACGGTGTAGATTTGTTTCAAAGGGCCTAAATGCAGGAAATGGAGTTGTCTGTCCGAAATTTCAAGTGAACAGTGTTACCCGCAGGGTTCCAAGCGGTAAGTAGGCTATACAAATTTTGTTTCAGATCGGTGAAACTGTGTAGTTTTTTATAAATAACAGACAAACATACAAATATTGAGCTCTATATACTTATATAGAAGTTCCTTTGGGTTGAAAACAGAAACAAGATATTTTCGATAAATCAGATAAGCTATAAACATTCGAACTTCGATATCTTGATGTCATTTTAATTTCCTGGCGAAGTTCTACAAAATGTATATTATCATGGTTTTTTTTTTCTATAATTCGAAGTTCTATGATACGAATATTTCGATAACTCAAATGCTATTTTGTTCCCCACACAAGAATGAGTCTTTAACTTGAAGTTGGATTGAAAATGCAGTTGAATTACTTTATTTAGGTGTGACATGGGAATTACAATATGGATTCCGTTTTGTAAGGTACCTGGGCTGTGTATTTCTGTCAGGAGCTTATTAAGCTCGGAATTCCACCTAAAACGCACACAATATTTATAGCGCTATGCAGGAGTCACATTTCTGAAAGAAACAGAAAATACATACAGTAAAATTAACTTAAATTTATCTCCAATATTTGCACAACATTTAACCCTAGTTAAACTGTGTCCCAAAGCTCATGTTGATAACTATTAACTAGCTGCTATCAACTACTCACTAGGAGCTTTGGGACATGTTGTGTGCTAGAAGCATAGCCTCCTTCATAAACATGTGTTCTGAAACGCACATGGTTTGCATTGCGGTGACGAACATCTATAAATTCTTTGTACTAGTCGACAATCAAGCATGCACCTTCGTTCACTAGCTACTACAGACTTGATTGCTGTGTGCTAAGCAGCTTTGGATCATGACTTGTGACGTCACATCCGGAATATTAGTTGACTATCTAGTTAACTAACAAGAGCAGGCAATATACATTTACCAGTGTACATTGCCTCAAAGACTTACTCTTTTTTTATTTTTATTTATTTTGATTTTTTTGTTTATTCCGTAAATTTTGTTTATTATGATAAATATTAGTTTTATTTAATTTTTTGTTTATTAATTTTTGGTCTTTTCAAATTTAGGTGTCCGCCGCCTCTAAATTGTAAATTCCATTCCAAATTTGTATTTGTGTTAAGAGGGGCAGATTACCTCGTAGTTCCGCCCTTTAAAACAATAATAACTCACTACGGCTTAAATGTAGCTTTAGGACACAGCCTTACTATAACTGTATAAACTATACCAAGTAATAATAACAGCTTGGCGTATCAACAGTTGACTACGTACTTATGATAATATAACCCCATTTTTTCATGTATTTCTTTATCTGGAAGTAATTTTTATTTCCGAAGTTCGACTATATTTGAGCTTAACCCCGTATACTGGTTGTCGAGCTCCACATTTCGCAAGGCCGAGGTCGTTCATCCTGCTGGCGCCCAGCCCGGAGGACGCTCTGATTACATACCGATGTTCGCACACGAGGTCCACTTTCACCGCCGTTATCAGCACCGGGCACCTCCCAGGCCTGCGAGCGCAATCAAACCTGTCCCAACCAGCACTGAGAGAAGAACTGGGTGGGCGTGGTGCGACAGGTAGCAACAGCCAGGCAGCTTCCTTGTTCTTAGGCAGATACTGTAGTTCCCGTATTACAAATCTAACTCCCTCCTTCTATTCTTGAGTAAATAGCTAACTTAGGGCCATTTTCACCAACTCTTAGTTAATGCTTATTTAATTTAAATACGAGAGTTAATGCGTGGTTACCGTTGTTGCATTTCACGAGATCATTTTGGTTCTTAATCTACAAGGACTGGCGCATGGGTATTTTTAGCCTACTTACGATTTTTGCAAAAAATGAAAGTAGACTTATGAGATCAACACAGGGGGAAAAAAAAGTGTCTGTGTGTGTGTGTGAGTGTGTGTGTGTACTCTGAATGTCGGTCCCCCCCTATCAATTCGAACAGGTGAACGCGAATTGAACGAAATGTGGTACAAAGGTAGCACTAGCGAAGGACACCTCAGTGTCATGTTTTATATCGCCGCCATTTTGACGGAAACGTAATGGCGGCCACACAAATGTTCAAAGCTTAAATCAAATTACGACTAACCTAATCATCCGATCTCTACCAAATTTTGCAACAACATACCTTTATGGAGGAAGCATCCTTTGACCAAATTAGTAGGTCATTAGCCTAATAGTTTGCGGATGGCGGCCATCTCTGTGTGAAAATCGAATCCCCCTATCAATTCGAACACGGTGAACCGAATGGAACGAAATTTTGTACAGAGGTAGCACTAGCAAAGGGCACCTCAGTGTCATGTTTTATATCACCGCCATCTTGACGGAAACGTAATCGCGGCCACCCAAATGTTAAAAGCTAAAATGTAATTACGACCAACCTAATAATCTAGTCTCTACCAAATTTTGCAACAACATATCTTTATGTGGGAAGCATATTCTGACCAAACTGCAAGATCATCAGCCTAATAGTTTGCAGATGGTGGCCAAGTATGTGTGCAAATCGATTCCCCCTATCAATTCAAACACGGTGAAACCGAATTGAACGAAATTTGGTACAGAAGTAGCACTAGCAAAGAGCACCTCAGTGTCATGTTTTATATCGCCGCCATCTTGACGGAAACGGAATGACGGCCACCCAAATGTTAAAAGCTTAAATCAAATTACGACCATCCTAATAATTTGATCTCTACCAGATTTTGCAACAACATGCCTTTTTGTGGAAAGCATCTTATGACTGACTGCAAGGTCATCAGCCCAATAGTTTGCAAATAGCGGCCATGTATGTGTGCAAATCCATTCCCCATATCAATTCAAACACGGTGAAACCGAATTGAATGATTTTTTTTACTGAGGTAGCACTAGCAAAGGGCACCTCATATTCATGTTTAATATCCCTATAGCACGTTGTATTTCAACAAGCTACTACAACCAACATTCAATTATACTCCTTGAAAAGGACAAAGAGTTATAACAATACCCATGCACTTAGGAGAAAGTAGGCTATATGTTCTTTACTGAACATCTTGTTGACCCGAGGCTTAAATAATGCTCTATATTTTAGTTTTGGTCAGCCCTTATTTCCTGTCGCTTACAGTACCTTCCTACCTAGCCTTGAACTTTCACCCTGCAAAAGAAACATGTCCATAGCGTTTGGAACACTCAAGTTATTTCACTATTATTTACGGTCGGGTCAGATTTACCCAATGCGCCAGTCCTCGTGTGACAATTTTCGGCTTACGTTAGTTGGGACAATCTGTAAAAAAATAAGGGGTAAATCCACCTATTGTGGTGCAGCTCAATCACATAGCTCACGTTCTTGTGATCCATATTTAGGGTCTATGGACACCTTGGTCATCAGCTCCATTGTTCAAAAAAATCGAGATGACTGCTTTACCGCCCCTATCAATGCCAATTATACTGCTATGATAATTGTCACGTTTCTGCATGTTAAATTTGAAGAATATAAATAAACCCTATTTTATATTGGGAAAAGTTGATAAGAAGACGCCAGGTATAAAATTACTTCATTAAAATACGTACGACTACGGCAAAAAGGGAGTGACACACTATGGGTCAAAATGACCCGGCGCCAGTCCTCGTGTTATACTTTTTCACTCCAGTTCTCAAGGGTTAAATACTTAAATGCGCTTTGCGGCTCTCGCGCATGCGTAGACTCTGTTTCATCCTGGAGAAATTTGGCGGACAAATCAAGAAGTGTGTAGCACTGATCCTTGTTGGCGATGCTTCCTTGAGAATTTCTGGAACATAATTATAAAGGTAGGGAAATACAGAAGACCTTATTCGTGGCAAATGCTTAAAATGGTGTGAACAAAGTATTTAGGAGAACTGGCAGTTGTGTGAGCGGATTGTTTACTTAGCTAAATAGGACTCGCTCTTCCGGTTGTCTTCGTAGCGTAAGTGGTTGGGTTGTAGACTTCGAGTTGGAGATGCTCTCTCTTTCTTTTTATCTTTTTTAGCCTACTTTCGATTTTTGCAAAAAAATGAAAGTAGACTTATGAGATCAACACAGGGCGAAAAAAGTGTGTCTGTCTGTGTATGTGTGTGTGTGTGTGTGTCTGTGTGTGTGTGTGTGTGTACTCTGAATGTCTGCCCCCCCCCCCCCTATCAATTCGAACACGGTGAATGCGAATTGAACGAAATTTGGTACAAAGGTAGCACTAGCAAAGGACACCTCAGTGTCATGTTTTATATCGCCGCCATCTTGACGGAAACGTAATGGCGGCCACACAAATGTCCAAAGCTTAAATCAAATTACGATTAGCCTAACCATCCGATCTCAAGCAAATTTAGCAACAACATACCTTTATGGAGGGAGCATCATTTGACCAAACTAATAGGTCATTAGCCTAATATTTTGCGGATGGCGGCCATCTTTGTGTGAAAATCGATTCCCCTTATCAATTCGAACACGGTGGAACCGAATGAACGAAATTTGGTACAGAGGTAGCACTAGCAAAGGGCACCTCAGTGTCATGTTTTATATCGCCGCCATCTTGACGGAAACGTAATCGCGGCCACCCAAATGTTAAAAGCTAAAATGTAATTACGACCAACCTAATAATCTACTCTCTACCAAATTTTGCAACACCATATATTTATGTGGGAAACATATTCTGACCAAACTGCAAGAACATCAGCCCAATAGTTTGCAGATGGTGGCCAAGTATGTGTGCAAATCGATTCCCCCTATCAATTCAAACACGGTGAAACCGAATTGAACGAAATTTGGTACAGAGGTAGCACTAGCAAAGGGCACCTCATATTCATGTTTAATATCCCTACAGCACGTTGTATTTCAACAAGCTACTACAACCAACATTCAATCATACTCCTTGAAAAGGACAAAGAGTTATAACAATACCCTTGCATTTAGGAGAAAGTAGGCTATATGTTCTTTCCTGAACATCTTGTTTTTGTCTTATTTCCGTATTCTGTTTTCTTGGCAGTAAACATGTATGATCTTTTATAATTTCATTGTCACAAACGTATTTTATAATCATATGGATGAAATTTCGTATGAAACTTGGAAACAAACCGCCATTGAAAGATACACGGGGTAGAGTTCGACTGTTTCCCTGCACTTTAACGTTGCTTTAGAAATTTGGGTGGTCAGATTTCGCCATTTAACGTATTTCCTTGTTAGTAGTAAGCCAACGAGCGTTTCTGTTTGAAGAAATGCTCGTGCAAAGTTAAATAACCTTTAACGATAAATTAAGAGATAACTGACTTTTAATCCGTAGTTACATCGATGTTAATTCGGTATGTTCATTGCACCAGGGCAAATTTTTTATTAACTTTCGACAAATCCATCGTTTAGCTACTGGTCATTCTTGGCCACTCAACTCCTTAAAGAGCATTAATATTGTACTTGATAGTAATTCATTAATCACAAGATTGGTTTGTATCCCGGAACAAAATTAAAAATACAATAAATGATTCGTGAAAATACAAAAAAAGATATGAAAATACTTCCGGCGAAGATGAGTTCCATTCCATTAAGATTTTTCAAATCAATGGTTTTCAAGCATACTTAACTGGAATTTTCTTTAAAAATACTATTTTTTATTTTCAAGGATTCGCAGCCTCCGTGGCTTAGGCGGCAGCACCCCGGTCTCTCACCGCTGGGTCCGTGGTTCAAATCCCGGTCACTCCATGTGCGATATGTGCTGGACAATGCGGGGGCATACAGGTTTTTCTCCGGGTATTCCGGTTTTCCTGTCAAAACTGTTCTTCCAGCAACACTCTCCACTGTCATTACCTTTCATCTGTCATTCATTTAATCATTGCCCCTGAGGAGTGCAGCCGGCACAGTTCATATCCTCGCCGCTAGATGGATGGCTTCATTCATTCCATACCTGACCCGGTCGGATGACTGGAAACAGGCTGTGGATTTTCATTTCGAATTTTGTATTAACTTACGTTTTGTGAGTATTTTTACAACTCTGTTTGTATTCGACTTTCACGCGAACTTCCATCCATATTAGTATAATATATGATTATGATATGAAATTTTAAGATAATACTAAACATGTTACTAATAACAGGTGGTTCCCTCACTTCTACTCTAGGTAAATGCTGGGATGATACCCAATTTAAGGCCACGGCCGCTTCCTTCCCATATCCCACCCTACACTCATTAGTACAGTCATGTAGTAACACTGGTTATCAGACAACTTATATACACACACCACGATGTCGCAAAGCCCCTAAAGAATCAGCAACCACCTCTCTCTTCTTGGCAATGCGTATAGCGGCCAATCGACTCCTCCCAACTTTATGTAACAAACGGATTGCACCTGAACTCATGTCATTCCCAGATAATGTGAAATACTTTCTACCATTATCTGGCCTGATTTCAGGCGTTGGAAATTTCACAGCACTTTCTCTACGCTAAGTGCGAGTTGCACCGGTCATTTCTCGTGACCCATCATGCGAGATACCGGACAGCTGATAATGTAGATTTGGTCACGGCAATGCAGCAGGAAATATGTGGGTGTAGTTTCGTTTCTTGAGATGCGAACATGAAGTCATTCAACCGTAGCTTGCATGTCGCGTGTACTTCACGCGTGGGTTCTTTATTCTGTGCTCATCAGCACGAATTACGTTGGCGTTAATTCTATGGTCGCTAATTTGGGGACTGAAGTAGTGATGTTGAATTCCTCATCCAGCAGCATTACTGTGCGAGAAAATGTGCCCGATTGACGTTTTCATGGGTGATACGTAGCTGCAGTAATGGGTTCTCACTAAGGAATCAATTAGGAAAATCCTAACAGGGAGGCGTGTTTTACTGCTCCCCCCACTCCAAACTGGACATGAAGGTAAGGCTGTGTCCCAAAGCTACATTTTCAGCCGTAGTAAACTACTAGTCTGCGGAAAGGATATAGATTTTACTCAAGTTTAGACGTCAATTAAAACGTCACCCGTAGTCTTACATAAAAACTAGCTACACCAAACCTTTCCTTATTTTATTCTGCGTTTAGCTACTGTATGTAGAGTAAACATCTGTATTGTAACCTGTTAAAATGTTATAGGTGATTGAACAAAAGAAAAGTGCCGTTTTTTACAAAGTCTAACGGAGCGCTCACTTACAAAGACCATTACATTAGAAGTATTAATAATATTGTAATGAAACTTTAATATGTTTTGAAGGAACTTATTGTTAACGTGTGTACGGAGTTTTAATCTGATCTGACAGTTCTGAAAATAGTTGTGAATTTTGTAAACCAACTTTATCTCGGGTCTGGGTGGTCGTAGCAGTATGAAATATGGCTTGTTGTTAGAACACTCAAGCAATGAAAGGCTAAACGAAAAACTACGTTTTATCTACGCGTGATTGGTGATTTTATATGGATTGATATTTACTCGGATCATTGTGTACGGTGAAGGTACCATAGCGGACGGGCAATGTTTCCAATTGACTAATAGTTAGCCAACTAATATTCCGGATGTGACGTCACAACTCATGATCCAAAGCTGCTTAGCGCATAGCAATCAAGCCTGTAGTAGCTAGTGAACGAAGGTGCTTGCTTGATTATCGACTATTACAAATAATGCATAGATGTTTAGAATGTAAACCTTGTGCGTTTCAGAACACAAGTCTAAGAAGGAGAGCATGCTTCAAGCACACATGTTCCAAAGCTCCGTAGTGCATACCACATAGTGAGTAGGGCCTAGTTGCTAGCAGCTATTTAATAGTTATCAACTTGAGCTTTGGGACACAGCCAAAATATAACCGGAATGCATCAACCTGCACTAATCTTCACGGTGTTCTTCACTATCTACTACATATTATCTCAAACCTCAAAGACGTATTCGATACTATCCATTAGCAAGGTTTGGCATTATTCCAAATTCCTGGTTTTCTTTAGCTCAAGTTCGGCCATTCTCTTCGTGTTTCGTACTCAAGTTATAGCTTACACCAGGGGTTCTTGACCTTTCTTACTCTCACGCCTCCCCTAAAAGTAAACTTTAAAGAAATCACTTCATCCCCCTCCTCCTCTTTCACAGCCACTTTGTAGGAGGCTTCAAGCAGTGGCTTTTGGGAAGATACAAAAGCTAACTTCGGTAATTACCTGATGATTGGAATCGAGCTCTCTCTGCTCAAGTGACTCCAGCGATTCTCCAGAGCTTTCCGGGTGTACTTTGCTGGAGTTTGGCAGGCCTCATATTATCATTGCAAAGAATTTTGACACATAAGAAACACTGCGATTTTTCAATTCCATCACGACCAAGGTTGCATGTGAACCAATATTTTACATAATTATTCATCACTGCACTTCCTTTTCTTTGAAATTGTTTTTTCTGACACAGCACTGTAACTCAAACTTCTGATTGTAGTGGGGATAATAATGGAACAACTTCCTACTTTAAGTAGGAAAGACAAACTGTTGTGGAGTAAATTTTACAAATTAAAAACAGTCTTGTAAAAATTCATTGTTACACTCGTGTAGATTGTACATTTCAATAAAGAGAAATACTAAGAATTCTTACTTGAAGAAATCCATTGTTGTAGCAATTCAAACTATGTACCTATCTCATTAGATCTATTGTTGTGATCAGAATAATTTGTATACAGAAGAAACTCTTATGACTTATTGTTATACGTTTTATATTTTATGCAATATTATAAAATTATAGAGGACAAAACTCCTCCCCACTAACCTCTTTGCACCTCCCCACTCACAGGTTAAGAACCCCTGGCCTGCACTGTGTGCTTTAAAGCGATATCGTGGGAAACAAACTACTTATATGTAAGTTATTCTGCTACAAAACATGGCGCATTCGTAAATAAATGGGCAGAACATTCCTTGTTCGAACACCTCCACTTTGTGACAAACCGCACTTACAAAATGTATGGTAGTTTCCTATAACTGCCATTCTTCACCTCTTTGTATGTTCGCTCCAGTGGTTATATGTACGGAAACTCCAGGGGGTCCAGACTTATGTAGCTGTCAGTCAACTCATGGCTTAACCAACATTTCAGAAGAGGTTGCCTACCCCCACTCTCTTCCCAAACCTATTAGTGTAAGCGACTGGACTCTCTGGGTTTAACCTAATTAGCACAGATCGACCATCCTGGTTTTCATACCCATGGCATGACGAATAGAAATAAATAGTGTTATCACTCACCGAGTTCAACCGCGCCCCGCTCTGCTAGCGCTAGCGGCGCTGATCCCCAACGCTACACAGACAGCTGTTCAATAGTGGGATACGCGCTGGGCTACGTAAACCTCTTTACGAAGGCTGCGGTTACGCTGATTACAACAAATTGTGTGTTTAGACTTATGAATAATACTGTCAAAAAGTTAGCATTAATATTCTCTGTCCCCATGTAGAACTATCGTTTAAAACCCTCCGTTAGTCGCGCATTGGTCTGACAGCTCCATGGTTCGTTATATTAGTTTTAATATCAAGCCAACAGTTCAAGTTATGATCTTATCGTCTCGTGACATCTTACACCAAACCATAGTAAGCATTTTTCTGGAGTTGTGAAATAGCGTGCCTAAAAATAACTTTATCACGTGTAACACTTTGTCAGCGTGATATTGATAGTACCAGCGCTCCCAATGATGTTACATTATGTTAGTGAGTGGCAGGTGTGCTGTTATAACGATTATTTGTCTTAGTATGTTGCCTTAGTTAATATCAGTAAGGAGACTGCGCCTTACGAAACACTAAGGATGCAGATGAAGCGTGTCACCTTCTGCTGAAAGATAACGAATAGCTAGTTCATGATTCAGTAATTTCAAAGGAATTTGTGACTCTACTGAAGACAAAGTTGAAACAAGATCCGAAGATCAGGAGGACGGTAACGGAAGCGAAGAATTGGATGACCGTTTATTTTATTGGCAGGTTGGCCATTATTATATGTCCGACTCATTCTTGGCCACTTGGCTATCACCACGGAAGTCCGGGTTCGATTCCCAGCTCTGCCAATAAATGTAATACTGGTCTGAGGGCTGGAACGGTGTTCACTCAGCCTCGTGAGGCAAAAATGTTAAGAGGCGCGTTCGATTCCTACCTCAGCTATCCTGGAAGTGGATTTCCGTGGTTTCCCACTTCTCCTCCAGGAAAATGCCAGGATGGTACCTAACTGAAGGACACGGCCGCTTCCTACCCAAATCCGACCTCAATTCCAAATACACACACTACTACAGACATCATAATGACACAGGTTATCAGACGAATTCTAAACAAACCCAAACACAAGGGGATACGTGACCACGATGTCGTTAAGTCCCTAAAGAATCAACAACTATTATTATTTTAGGCCTATTATTATTAAGACGGATTTTTTTTTCGTTTTAGGTAAGGATGGCACGAAATAGAACAAGTAACCATGGAAGGCTGCCTTCATTCCGTATCCTACTGGGCGGCTTTCGTGATTTTACATCAGTGGATAGATATTTCGGTAAATTTTGAAAAATTTGAGGTACTGATCCTGGTTTTAATTTCCACTTCACGCGAGGAAGTTTCACGTTCTCGTAGTTCACTACGAAAGAGTCCGCCTTTATAATAATTAAATCTTCCGAAAAACGTTCGTCACAGATTCTATTTTTGATCGACAATTGCTTATCCTTCCACGGAAAAACTCTCTCCCATTTCGAAAACAGATTTGTTTCTTTTGGCGGTGTGAAAAATGTCTACCATTAGATTTTCTTCGTAACCCGATTTACTTCCAGGAACAAAACTTTACGACATTTTCCCGAAACAACAGAAAACTTAGTTGTTTGCACACACAAAGCACTGCACAGACATTCGTAAATTATTACAAAGAAACAAATTCCCTCGAATAATATGACTTCTCGCGCACAGGATATTACAGTACTAACCTCGTGGGTTACTGTCATACGTGCTTATGGTTCGTCGCGACTTCCGCGCCACACACTGGCTGGACCATGAACTACAATGCTTAATTAGCGGAGTGATGACACTGTTTATTTCTATTCGTCATGCCCATGGCTTAGATGGACACTTTGGGGAGTTGCCGCATGTCTGGAGATCGGAGGTTCGAATCCCAGTATTAACAGCGGCCACCATACTTGTGTTCACCGCTCGGAACATAGGCCTAGACGGTTATTTCAGAAACCTTTTATTCTTCTTGCTTGATTTAGGGACCGTGCATCTCATTCTTATTTGTGAGTAATTATTTGTCTGATAGCCTGTGTTATTATGATGATCGTAGTGTGTGTAACTGTATTTAATAAGGTCAAGGATTACGATGGAAGCCTGGTAGTTGAGATAGGGGACCATACCGACACAGAATGTGCATGGAGTGACTGTTAAATAAATGGGAAGACACCATACAGGATGACCGATGTCAACGACGGGATTCGAATCTCGGATCTTCAAACGCCATCTACTCAATCCCGTAATGGATCTATCGGTGCGTTGGTAGTAGCATACTGTATTTGGTGTAAGAAACTCGGGTGACAACCCCGTTAAATAGCGGGACGACAGCAGTTAAAATTGCTTGTTCCGCAATTTTCTACTAATAATAGTGATTGTGGTGTCGGCCCCTCTTAGGTGTACGGGAATGTGCGCCCGCTCTGTTTTGTTCGACATGAATGAACTTATCGACATATCAGCGTGTCACTTTACGGCCCTTGTTTCCGTACCTCGGCGTGTTAATCCGGTAAAAGCTTTTAACTTGCCACGTAAATTTCATTGAAGCTGGTGGCTGTCATTCTCAATTTTCGTAAATAGTGCTGTCATCCGTCCATATTTAGTGAGGGAGTGGTTTTGAGATGCATGCGTGTTAAATATTCCTCTAGGTTTTGAATGCATTCCATTGCAGTCGTCACGTCAGCTCTAAAATCGCTGACACCACGCGGTTCCAGCTGAGTCCGACATTGCTTCCTCTTACTTGTGCCGGGCTCCTCTCCGTCTTCTTTCCCGTCGACCTCACTTGGTCAACTCTTGTTCTCTTCCCGACCGCGACGGTATTAGGGTATCCGAGGCCTAGGGGGTGTCTTCCTTTCCCGCCTTAATTGGCCCTTGTCTCATCTTTTCTGATACCGTCCTTCTGCGAGGGGTCAGCCTTCTTTTTCTTTTCATGTTATGTCCTGCCTTCTGCTCAAGGCCCTCAAGGAGGAAGGGTGTATGTAGCCCCACCACTTCTGGTGCACCCTGGATATTGCTACACCCTCAGGGGCTCACGGCTGGTGAGTTCGGGAGTTGGCGATCCCGAGGGATTCCTGCGCTGGGTCCGGTTTTCCCCATTTTATCCATTACCTCTGGGGGCGGACCCTCTCCTCTTTCACTTTCCTATCTTCCTTTCATGGCTCTCCTTCCTTCCCAGTCCCTCAATCCGCATTCTTCGAGGATTGAGGGCATTTCTTTTCCTCCTGTCCTTTATTTTCCTTTTGTTTTCCATTTCTTCTTCTAGTAGCCTATATAAGTTAGTAGTTATAGTTTACATTCCATTATCATCTTCACGATCAAGTAAACCAATAGGGGCCGATAACCTAGATGTTAGGCCCCTTAAAACAACAATCATCATCATCATAAAATCGCTGACGGAGTTAGGAATTCAACCCGGGTCTTAGGCAAAAGGCAAGCGTGCTACCCCTACATTATTAGGTCGGCCCTCATGGCATCTTCTGTTATTATTTTGACAGGAGAAGAAAACATTGTTCCTCCCTTTGATGTAATAACTAAACCAGTAAGTTAATAAAACTGTTCATTCTGTACACAAGTCTGGAGGGTGTCCTCTATGGCCCAGCTGTCAAACGTTCCCGCCCACTCCATACTTGACGCTCTGTCTGCTGTGTATGTTAATGTTATAGTTATTGTTCAATGTAGAGTAAACCTTGACATGTTTCTGAATTTGAAGTGGAACCCACTGGTATGGTTCAGAGATGTAGGGCGTCTGTACCGACCACAGTGGCTAAGCACGATAAGGCGCAAAGCCATGGTTAACCAGTTAACCATTTTTCAACTCAACCCCAGCCAAATGTTGTGACGGCACTTTTCTAGCCCCCCGGGGGCTCACATCTAGTGGGACGTGGGCTGGCGACCACGGGATCCCAGCTGAGTCTGGCATTGCTTCCACTTACTTGTGCCGGGCTCCTCTCAGTCTTCTTTCCTGTCGACCTCTCTCGGTCAACTCTTGTTCTCTTCCGACCCCGACGGTATTAGGGTATCCGAGGCCTATGGACTCTCTTCCTTTCCCGCCTTAATTGGCCCTTGTCTCATCTTTCCTGATACCCTCCTTCTGCGAGGGGTCAGCCTTCTTTTTCTTTTCATGTTATCTCCTGCCTTCTGCTCAAGGCCCTTAAGGAGACAGGGTGTGTGTAGCCCCACCTCTTCTGGTGCACCCTGGATAGTGCTACACCCTCAAGGGCTCACGGCTGGTGAGTTTGGGAGTTGGCGACCCCAAGGGATTTCTGAGCTGGGTCCGTTTTGTCCCATTTTTCCTCTGACCTTGGGGCGGGCCCTCTCCTCTTTCCCTTTCCTATCTGCCTTTCATGGCTCTCCTCCCTTCCAAGTCCCTCAATCCTAATTCTTTGAGGGTTGAGGGCATTTCTTTTCTTCCTGTCCTTCATTTGCCTTATCATTTATTTGTTTACCATTGTTTCTTCTAGTTTGTAAGTTTGTAGTTAGTATTAGTTATAGCTTCCATGCTCATCTCATCCTTCACTATCACCCAAACCATTAGGGGACGATAACCTAGATGTTAGGCCCCTTAAAACAACAATTATCATCCTATTTCTTGCCCAGTTACGTTCATCTTCACTCATTTTATTTCTCATTAACTGTTCTCAAGAAAGGGTTTAGGCCGAAAAAAAAAAACCATCCGTCGCATTGAAATCTCTGAACCCGGGGGATCGTTAATAAAGGGGCAGCCATATTAGTGGGGCATGTTGTGGGGGGTTGGAACCCCAATATCGTTTTATAAGCAGCTTGCTGCACTGCTGAGATATAGGAGTAGCAGAAATATTTTTATCACAGCTGTAGCTTTATATCAACTGGAAACTGAGACCAACAAAACAAAAACAAATAAACTGGAGCACTAGAGCTCATTAAGGGCCTTGGCCTACCAAGTGGCCGCTGCTTAGCCATATGGCCAACAGATGGCGGGGATGATGCGTAATCGGGGCGCTGCCTCTCTGATCAGACAGCTGCTCAATAGTCCTCGCGAGACTGAGTGGACTCCGTTCCATATTCCGTTCTTCTTTCTTAACTTCCTGGCAGAGCCGGGAATGAAATCCGGACCTGAGTGGTGACAGCCAATAATAATAGCCACTGCACTACAACGTGGTCGAAAAAATGTTTAATACATTGATAATGCAGTAAACCCCAAAGTTATGAGACGTCGAGTATTCTGAGCTGCCCTATCCTTCACATGTTTCATTTACACTCATTTCTGAAATATCTAGGTGTGGCGGACAACCGGGTAGGCAAAGCCTGTATCTACTTGTTCAGCGACTGGCATTTAGTGCCGGGAATGTCCGAGGACATGTTCGGCTCGCCAGAGGCTGTAGCTGCTTCAAGCGGACACCACTAGGGTGAGCTAAGTGTTCCGTTCAATTTCAAGTAGTTCCAACTTTCGCTATCAGATATCACAGTCACCTGGTGGTGAACGTTGGAAGTTTTGATTGAGCGTTACAATGAAATCTAACCTAGAAATTTAGCTTCGCACAAGTTTAATTAGTGGAAGGATCTTTTACATATCATACATCTATGACGTGGGATAGCTGACTTTACTTCCCCTCCGAAGAAAGGCATACTGAAGGATTTTAACGTTCTTAAAAATCCGACGACTTCGACTGGGTTTGAACCCGCGATCTTGGGCACAGCAGTTCAGCATGCTACCAACTACGCCACCGTAGTCGCTCCTGTATTTACTGTCGGAGAAAAGAACTATAGAGTTTAGACGTCAATAAACACATTACCCGTAGTCTTACATGAAAACAAGCAACACCGAACTTTTCCTCATGCCCACCCGTTGATGGAGCCACTGGCCCCTTCAAAAAAATCTGACTTACTCCGCCAGCAAAGAAAAATGAAAATCCACAGCCTGCTTCCAGTCTCCGACCGGGTCAGGAATGGAATGAAGCCCCTATCTAGCGGCGAGGATATGAACTGTGCCGGCTGCCGAGGCCTGACTCACTCATCTGGGGCAATGATTAAATGAATGACAGATGAAATGATGGGGGAGAGTATTGCTGGAATGAAATTTTGACAGGGAAAACCGGAGTACCCGGAGAAAAACCTGTCTGCCTCCGTTTTATCCAGCACAGATCTCACTTGGAGTGACCGGGATTTGAACCACGGACCCAGCGGTGAGAGGCCGGCGTGCTGCCTAAGCCACGGAGGCTTCAGCCAGGAATCTTGGGATCAAAAGGAACACCCCACTGATCTATGTCTATAGTTCTATACGAATATAATAAAGCTGAAGAGTTTGTTTGATTGTTTGTTTGTGTGTTTAAACGCGCTAATCTCTGGAACTACCAGTCGGATTCGAAAAATTCTTTTAGTATATGATAGCCAGATTCAAAAGCAATAGTTTAGGCTATGTATCATTAGGCTACACCTCTCAGGTAACATTAAAGCATGATTTTTGTTCAGTAAGTCGGAAGAACAAGCGCTCCGGAACAGCTCCAATAATACCCAAGTCTATTGTTTCCTGGCAATGCGGGCTACATTACGTCGCCCCTACCAGTGTCCTGGTGCAGAATTACGAGCTGCTTATAAATTGCAGTCACGTGGAGTAATTGGTGCAAAAGATTTCTTAGGTCCCTTAAAAACAGTTATCATGACAATAGTATGGTGTCAGCTGCAATAAGCGTTGGTGCTTTCCGATCCTTATCCTTGAGCGTTCCAGTTCTGTAGTAGTATTCGTTATCATCCATAAAACAAATAAATCCACTGGTCGAAGCCGGGCACTACTGCTAGTCCAGGATACCAGACAGATTCCTCAAACCCCCCAAGTGCACAGAACTGGTGACAGGGATGACTGTTGACCCCAGATTGCTCGATTGGTGGGGCGTGGCGATTCTTCTCTTCCCTCCTCATTAGCCGGATTATCCCTCCTCGCACGCGCTACAATTTATTAATCTTGACTTCCCCCTTGTGTGAAGTGAAGTGTCCCGCACGGGGACAATACGAAACACATTTGCATGTCCATGTTGATGCTCGCTTTAACGAACATAGTTTTTAAATGTTTATTACTGCCCTCTCAGTGAAAGGACGAGTTTTCCATCTGAACAGCTGTCTCAAAGGGTTGCATACAATGCACACACACACTATTCATGCAGCTGCAGTTAGTCAATAATTTATGATCATTTAATAACTTCTACCTCTTTTGTTAAGAGTGTTTTGCAGAACACCATTTTAAAATATTACTGGTGATATAAACTAAACTCGTTCCTAGACTGCCCATATTGCTAGGTGATACGGTAAAGCATTCCTCCAACTCGTGTATATCGGAAGAGGGCGTCTTATGACAGCTAAGTGCGGGGCTCGGACATCGTGATCATTTAGTCCCGTTTACTTGGACTGTTGGTACAGCAAAAGAGAGGAGAATAGAAGCTTTCGAAATGTGGTGTTACTGGAGAATGATTATCACATGGGTAGATAGAGTAAGTTAACAAATGAAGAAGAGGTATTAAGACGACTGTGCGAGGATAATTGTTTCTGGTGACTGCTAATAAAGAGAAGAGATAGGTTGGTAGGACATATACTAAGACACCCAGGGATATCAAACTTATTTACCCTATATAAGAAAGGGTCGGGGATAATTAAGAAATGTAGGGGTAGACCAAGGTTAGAATATGTTAAACAGATTGCCTCGAATGTAGGGTGTGGTATCTATGTAGAGAAGAAACGATTAGCTCAGGACAGGGAGCATGGAGTGCTGCATAAAACCAGTCAAAAGACTGAAGACTCAATCAACAACTTGTATGTGTGTGGCCAGCCCCGTGATGTTAGGGTAGCGTGTCTGCCGGAAGCCCCGGGTTCGATTTCCGTCTGCGTCAGGGATTTTAGAAACTGGCGTGAGGGCTGGAACGATGTGCACTATCCACTCAGCCTCGTGAGGACAGTTGAGTAGCCGTCTAATAAGGTAAATGTGCCAAATAAGGCCCACTTAACGTTCAAAGATTTTTTGTATTTTTTCCAGAAGGGGGAAAATCTAAACATTGTCTTGGATTGAACTTGAAGGCAAGCAGTAATGAAAACATGAGGTGGTAATTGGAATCACTGGAAAATATTTCAGTAATAATACAATATTCACAATGTAGTAACGGGCCTTATTACGAAAACCCGTTCCAATTAAGGCCCACTACTTGTTCCAAATAAGGCCCATATGTAAATTAAATGAGATAAAGAAATTCACATAAAGCGGAAAATATCAATACAGCATATTAATCTACAAATCACATTCTTTGAAATAATATACACCAGGTTTTTGTATTATAAATTTCAAAAACTGGAGGAAGGTTTATTAAAATATGTAAAAATAGTAACAAAAAGAGCTTTGAACACCGGTTACAACTCGACTGAAGCAAACATCGCGGAATAGTTTGCTCCAACAGTTGTAGTTTCTAGTCTTGCCGTTAAAGGCTAGTAGCTATCAGAAACATTAAGAATCTTGTATAATTTATAATATTCTTCTAATAAAATCACAGATGGGCCTTATTTGGAACCGGGCCTTATTTGGCTCTAGTACCTTAGTGAGACAGCGCCCTGATCACGGAGACCAAGATTAACAGCTGAGGGAACCCGTCGCGCTAACCACGCAATCTGTAGGCTGAATGGCTGGGCAACGGTCGCATGGTAGGCCATGGCCTTTCATGGTCTGTAGTAGTGGTAGTAGTAGTAGTAGTAGTAGTAGTAGTAGTAGTAGTAGTAGTAGTAGTAGTAGTAGTAGTAGTAGTAGTAGATTATTCCACAAAACCAACAGCGATTTCATTTGAGGCTCCAACTATGTGTTTAAACCCGTTGATCAAGGTCTGTATATATGGCGTGAGTTGGGAGCTGTCGTAATACAATGCAGATGGTGTGGCTTGTGTTTTGTGTTAGTTCCAGTTGTACATCATGGTCTTTAGGCCTTGGCCGCATGTGCGGTTATCGTGAGCTTGTTTCAGCTCAATATCAGCGAGGATCGTCATCAAATAAACCTCAATACAATCCAACGTGGCGACCATCAGAAATATTTAGACAGATCTCAATATCTACGAATCTATTACAGCAATCAAACTGAAATTTTGTATGTTGATAGAGGCAAATAACATAAGTCGGGTATATGAAAATAGGCTGTCTAGTTCTTTACGGAATTACTCGTTTGTCGGTATAATATAGAAACGCCCTGTATATAGGCTACAAGTAAGTGCATGGAGCTATATGACCACGATGTCCAGGCCCCTCAAATGAAACAATAACATAATAGTCAACCTGTCCGAAACAAGAGTGCAGGAGGTTACGTGGTAACTTTATACTTCCTTCCTTTTAAATACTGGCAAGGATTCAATTTTAACGGCAACTTCCGTCTCAAAGGCAACAAACTGTGAACTTAAAACACCGTCTTTTCCCACCCCCCGTCTGACTTTCATAAATATTTAAATTGAAGTACCTGTTTCTAAGTATTTTCTCTTGATTTACATTAGAAGACTGTTCTTTCGTTTTTTTTTTGTTTTTTTTAATCTTTTGGTCCTACTTTTATTACTGACTGTTTTGCAATGCTAATATTCTCAGTGTATTCACGATATCATCAGCGTAAGTCAAGCTTCTAACATACCGGTACGCTCTACCCCTCGTAAAAGATAGACGTCATTGTGTTTGCTGAAGAGAGAAAGGTAATTCAAGGTAAAAAGTCATACCTTAAAACTCCTTATAGTGGTAAGTAGTACTTGATTTAAAAAAAAAATACGAGCCTTACAGTAGTCGCATATGATGTGTTCTATCTGACATTGAAGAAACCTCACGTGAAATTGTTGATACACCGGTATTTTATACTATTATTGGCACAAATATTAATCTATTGTAAAAGGGAGTGTTTTACAGATACTGTAGTTTATAATACGGAACTCATTTTGTTAGAGGATTTGTAGGTTCCATCAGCACTAGCCTAAATAAAGAATACGATTTGGATCAACTAGATTAATAGACGCGACACCGCTCATAACCTTAAATTCCTTATAAACAGGTCCTCTTGATTCACAGACCAACACGTAATTTCATATGGATTCTGTTAAAATGAGTCATAATGATATGATAAATATCGTTTAAAATAATAATCTGGTAGCAAAAATATCCACCCCGTCCGGGATTCGAACCTGAGATCTCTAGATTCACAGTCATAGGCGCTAACCCCACGGCTATTTCCACTACGCAAATCTTGTGAACAAGATGGTGACTTATTTCCACGTTCCAATAATACTGCATTACGAAATTAAATTTCATTTATATTTTGCTTGTTTCGATAATGTTCTTGCGTGAAATTGAGTTTAAAATGCCTGATGAATAGGCCCTCTTGTGAGTAAAGAGAACGTATTCAGCAATAGTTCATGAAGGCTTCTTCAATTCTCGTATACCACAACGATTATATTATATTGATGACTGCATTACCGTTATGTGGGTTAATTTTGAATAGCCATTGTGCAGAAACATAATACCGGCAATGCCGACTACTTACAATGTTTGATATTAAGGCATTTTACCATTTAAATACTGATATGAAGACTTCGAACATGTACCATATGCTTTGTTTCAACCACTTGACACCAGAGTTCGCCTGAGCGTTTACCGTTCAGTATGTCATATACATTCCACATGGCCGAGAGTACGTTATGGTATCAATTTCCGACACCGCGTGCTCATTGTTTCTCTTACCACTGCCAGCTGGATCGATCGATCGAGTTGGCAGTGCGTCTTACACTTCCGTTCGATCCACCAATGCCAGCTGGTGCCACCTCGATCTTTCCGATCCACTTCCGTCCCATTTTTCAAAATCACTCCCACAAAAATATCCAGCAACCGAGTGGAAAGATGTTACACATCAAAAATGATAAAAATATTGTTAGATTTACGACGAAAAAGCGAATATATTACAATAATAAAGTTAAGAGTACTTATCATCAGGGCCAGGATAATTATGTGCTTAACTTTTCAGAAATATGTATTCATTTATGTGCTTAAAAGTGGAAAATTTGTGATTAAGTTTCCAAAGTATGTTCTTAAATTTGTACCATACTTACGTCCTCCAGTTACTCGAAATATAGTTGAAACATCTACCTACTTGAATAATCCATAGTCCTGTCTACAATGCAAATGTTCCCGCTTAATAAGCCGGGGCTTGCCTCCGTTTCCGAATCCTAGAATACTCACTGCAAATGCTCGATACGAAATCATGTATGAGCTGTTTTCGAATTTCATTCCCAAGAGCAGAAGAAAAGGTCAGTTCAAAATATTTCATAGCACTCTTTCAACACTCTCAAGTTTCGCAGATACCTATAATTTCAAGTACAATTTCCTGTCAAGTTAAGGACTATTGAAGGCGTAATGAGACGGTTGACTCCAGCCCCCCTGCTATGCTTAACATAATGACCGGGGAATTCCTGTCTTGAAATACTACTTCATACAACGCAGAGACAAGGGTGCATTCACGAAATAGAGAAGCAAATTACTGGAATTGCCAAGGGTCGAAAATGTGGGCAGCAGTCATCTAAGGAGAACAACATATAGGAAATATTGGAAATATGTACTTATGAATAAATATGCCAGTATATGTATTTATTTATAAAAACGGCAAAAATATTTAAATAAATAGAAAATATTTACTTAAATAAAAAAATATTTAAACCTATAACTATCCGGGCCTTACTTATAAGATATGAACAATCATGAACTAGTCTTAACTTTATTGTCGTAATACGCTCTCTTTTTCGTCTTGATTTTGCCAATATATCATCTTTTAGGTCAGCTGTTTCCAGCCTCCACTAGCTATGCTGCGCCGCACGCCGGCAGGTTGTCTTCTGCCTTTCTTGGCTAGGCTGGGATACCTGCTCTGACTGCCGGCGTTGCGACAGCTCTTCGCCGCGTCTGACAGTCAAGTTGGGATCGGTAGCGCACTAGACGTAATGTAAACAAACAAACTGTCCGTTCAATGTTTTGGTTGTCAGACACATCTACATTGTGCTTCGCGCGTTTCTCCGCGTATCGGTACTTGAAGATTACGCGATTATCATTAAAACAGTCAGGAATACCATGGAACTCAATTAAGACATTACCGGGTGAGTTAGCCGTGGTCGTTACGCCATTACTGCTGGCAGTCGCTCACATCCGAGAGGCGAGGAGGTTCGAATCCCCCCGCCGGCAACCTTGAAGATGGTCTTCTGTGGTTTCCCATCTTCCTTCCAGGCAAATGCCGGGGTTGGTCCCTAACTATAGCCCACAGCCGCTACCTTCCTACTCCTCGTCCTTACCTTCCAACTTTCCTCCCCAACGGTACTTGTAGCTTACCCATTGGGTGTCCGTCTCGAAGCAGCTACAAAACTGGCGAGCCGAACATGTCCTCGGACACTCCCGGCACTAAAAGCCATACGCTAATATATATATATATATATATATATATATATATATATATATATAATAAAAAATAAAAAATAAATTAAAAAATTAAGACATTGCGATTTCGGTAAAGCTTTCCACGGTGGATGAGTGGATAGCGTGTCGGTCTACTAACCCCAAGATTGCAGGTTCGCCCCTGGTCGTGGTAAGTGATGTTTGAAAGGCGGCAAAAATACGATACGCATGTCATACGATGTTGGCATGTCAAAGAACCCATTTGAATTCAGTAGGCCGAGTTCATAATGGCCAACACAAAGTTCCTCATTTCTCTACTAGAGAGCGCTATAATGTTCAAGGAGCTTAGATATCTATTATCTAACCTCCTTGACTTTCATAGTGATTCGAGGAACAACGAAATTCGACATGCAAGGTACCCTCTGCGTGTCAAATTACAAAGCTTGCACCAGGCATCCGAGGCAATACGATATTATTATTATTATTATTATTATTATTATTATTATTATTATTATTTAATTAATTAATTAATTTCGGTAACATTGTTTCCCCCTTTATTTTCTCTTTGTTTTCATATTTACAATATACTAACCCTTTGACGTTCAACCGATCAATCACAAGACAGCGAAGGCCGAAGGCAGTGAGACGGGAAAGCGAGTGAGAAGGACAAACATACAGTCATACCACACCATCGCTGTAAAGGCCATCCGCGCCAGGAACATGCCGGTGCGGCGTGCTGTAGAGACATCTCTGTTTTAGGTGATAAAGGTTTTAATGGCCAGCCGAAATACATGTGTTAATACATTTAGTGACTTAATAAAGTATTGATTAAGGTTGACACTTTGTTTTCTACATAACTTAATACACTGGCCGGCAACAACAAAAAAAACGGTCACTTGAAAAATCCAACATTACTTTCATTTATAGTCTATCATAAATATGAACAGAGCGTTCATATTTATGAGCAGGCCTAGTACATAAGTTACTGTTTATAGCATTGAAGTAAGGTTAACTGTTTTCCTGGATGTATTATCATTCTTCATGTCACTTAACAATAGCGATTTATTGACATGATGCTGTTTCCCGCGGTAAGATGTGCGCGCCACCATTTTCGATCAGAGCCACTGCCCTGGCAACATCTTCAGGCCTCAAGAGCATATTCGTTTCTGAATTGCACAAGAACAACTGTGGATATGGCTGTATTGCTCTTTTCCTATGCCAACAAGTGGCAAAAGATAAAATAAATAAAACATTGCATTGTTGACGATAGCGATGGCGCGCACATCTTTCCGCGGGAAACAGCATCATATCGAAGAATCAATGACATGAAGAATGGTAATGCATCCAGGAAACCAATTAACCTTACTTCTATAACTAGAGTATGTACTGTACTAGGTATATACCGTTCATATTTATGATTTGAATGAAAGTAATGTTGAATTTTTCAAGTGATCGTTGTTGGTTTTTTTTGTTGTTGTTTTTTTTTTTTTGCCGGTCAGTGTAGTTTATTAAATTTATTATTAATACGGATCTAACTTGCAGATGATTTTGCGATACTCTCAGAAAGCCCAAGGGATGCGATCACTCAGATTAACCTCTTAGAAAAGATAGCCAGTAAGACGGGACTCAGGATCTCGATAGAGAAAACAAAATTCATGATAAATGACGCACAAGGACCGAATTTCCTTGAAACGGAGATAGGGTGGATTCAGAGAGTAAAGAAATTTAAATATCTCGGTGAAACGATACAGGACAATGGTCCAGAGAAAGCTGCGGTAGGCGATAGGATCTCAAAAATGGAGAGAGCGTATGGGCTTACAAGATACATCTATAACAAGAAATGCATATCCTGGAACGCCAAAATAAAGCACTACGACACTGTCGTCAAAACAGAATGCCTGTACGACTGTGAATGCCTTTCAATGAACTATAGGCTAGAGATGTTAGAGGTTCTGGAAAGGAGAATCCTCCGGAAAATCATGGGCCCAATCCAGACGGAAACAGGATGGAAACTTCGGAGCAACGCCGAAGTCTATCAGAATGTAGGAAAAAAAAAATCTCGACGACCATGAGGAAACTGAGGCTAATATTTTTTGGACACATGTACAGATTGGACAAATCCAGATTAACCAAGCAGTTGTTTGACTACTTCTGGAACAAAAAAAAAAAAAACAACTACATCATGGATTAAAGAAAGTCGGAAAGACCTCGAGAGATCTAACATCCAGGAGGCCTAAATGTTGGAAAGGGATACGTTTCGAAACAGGATACACAATTTGGAAGGGTTTCATGACGAGAGACGAGCTACAAAGACCGGAAAAGCTTGGACGGCCGAAGAACGGCAGCAGCACAGCGATCGCATGAAGGAGTACTGGAGACGGAGGAAATTACAACTAAAACAGTGAAATTGTAGCGTGATCCAAAGTGGTCAATACGCAAGTAAGAAAAAAACGGATCTAACGGTCATAATGATTAACTTCATTTCAGTACAATCACCCATCTGAACGCGAACAGTCGTTAATTCTGAATTCCAAACCATCGCGCTATACTAGTGCCATTAAATGTAGCATTGAAATCCTCATTCGCAATTCATCTATCTGAGAGAAGACTCAAGCAAACAAGGACAGAGCAGTTTCTGTTTCTGCACAAGGATCCACAGTGTGCCTCACTGAGATTTGTCGTGTTCCCGGAATGTTGACGTCTGTCTGCATCAGCTTCCTCCGTCTGACCCACTTTTTGTGCTCATCGCAGCGGCATTTTGTTATTGCGGTTGTGGTCGCGGGACAGACATCCTACTTTAACAACACTGTGGTATTGTGTCAAATGAGCTGGAATATACGTCATTCACTCAACTCAGGGTCTACACAACCCTATCTGGTACATCATCTGCTTTCTTGGAGGCCCGTGATCGTGAAGTGCCGCTCACTAAGGCAGACAGGGTTCGATTCCCGATCAATGCATATGGTATTTTCGAGGTAAAATGTCACTTTTGGTCGTTTGCATTCGTCTTTGAAACGGAGTTTCGTGCCTTGAAAGCGCGAGATTAGGTCACCAAAAAAGCCCTTCCTTCCTTCTTTCCCTTCCCCTCCCTTCCTTTCTTCCATTCCCCTTCCTTTGCTCCGTTCCTTTTCTTCCCTTCCTTCCCATTCCCCTTCCTTCATTTCCTTCCTCCCTTCCCCTTCCATTCCTGCCCCTTCCTTTGCTTCCTCCCTTCCCCTTCCCCTTCCTTCATTTCCTTCCTCCCTTCCCCTTCCCCTTCCTTTCCTTCCCTTCCCCTTCCTTTGCTTCCTCCCTTCCCCTTCCTTCATTGCCTTACTCCCTTCCCCTTCCTTCCCTTCTTCCTTCCTTCCCTTCACCCTCATTTCCTTCTTTCCCTTCCCCTTCCTTTCTTCCATTCCCCCTTTTTCCCTTCCTTCCCCGCCCCTTTCTTTGTTTCCCCTTCCTTCCTCCCTTCCCCCTTCCTCTTCCTTCCTTTCCTTCCTTCCTTCCTTCCCTTCCCCTTCCTTTGCTTCCTCCCTTCCCATTCCCTTTCCTTCATTTCCTTCTCCCTTCTTCCTTCCATCCCTTCTTCCTTCCTTCCCTTCCCCTCCCCTTCCTTTCCTTCCCCTCTCCTTCCTTTCCTTCCCCTTCCCTTCCTTTCCTTCCCCTTCCTTTCCTTCCTTCCCCTTCCTTTCCTTCCTCCCTTCCCCTCCTTTCCTTCCTTCCCTTCCCCTTTCTTTCCTTCCTACCCGTCCCCTTCCTTTGCTTCCTTCCTTCCCGTCCCCTTCCTATGCTTCCTTCCTTTGCTTCCTTCCTTTCCTTCCTTTCTGTCCTTTATTCAAAATCATTTTATTGATCAACTGCTTCCATTTTTTATTACCCAACTTAGTAATTTTATCTCCCCCGTGGACTTAAACCTTTTCCCATAAGGAATTGCGTCAAGAAGCTTTCAGAATTGGGGCTTCCTAGGCATACCTGAGCTGGGGCCGTTTTCTATTTTTTCCATTGACGTTGTAATAAACCCTCTAAGTCAGGTGATTTCAATCCATGGTTCTCGAATCTTGAAGGGCGGATCATCGGTAGAAGAAGACTCCAAATGCCTCTGCTCTAAATCTGCACGAAAAGTAGAGTGAAGTACCAAATCAAAACAAAACGTGTGTAATTTTGTATAGGCAAGGCTCCTCTGTTGGTGGGAATTGTAAAAAATCATTTTTCTTTGAGTTTCCTAAAAGAAAATATAATTAAGACTCTTGACTAAATATTAGACGTCATTTCACCGCCTTGCAAACATATTTAGTGCATTAAGCCGTGAAAAGTATAAAGGTAATTTTGGGAAACTGGCGTCGAATCTAATAATTTGGACACCTCTGTAGGTTACTAGGTTCGGAACAGCCAACATTGAGTTAAGTCTAAAATCCAGCGGCTTGGGTGGCGTAGTTGGTAGCATGCTGAGCTTCTGTGCCGAAGATCGCGGGTTCAAACCCGGCCGAAATCGTCGGATTTTTAAGAGCGTTAAAAATCCCTCAGTATGCCTTCCTTCGGAGGGGAAGTAAAGCCGGCGGTCCCATGTCATAGATTTATGGCATGTTAAAGAACCTTCCACTAATTACACCTGTGTGAAGCAAAATTATACGTTAAATTTAAACAACGCTCTTAGGTTCCAACGTTTCCGCCAGGAGCAGACTGCGGTGGCGTCTAGTAACCAAGTTCTGAACTAGTAGTCGTTGACGGTGGCGATTGGCGGCAAAAGAAGGAACTACTTCAAAAATTCAATGTCGGCAGTCCTTGCTTGAATTAAAAACAGTTAACACACACATACTACTGCCATCACAATTAACAATTAACACCGGTTATCTGACAGATTCTACACACACCCAAATTACACGAGGCTACGAGGGTTATTCCAAAACGAAGGTCCGTTTATTTTTTTTAAATTAACCGAACATTTAATTTTGAAACCACATTTATTTTTAGGGTTTACATACCTTCCTCTATTTTTCTACATAGTTGCCTCGTTATTTAGGCACTTGTCATACCTTAAAACTAAGTTCTCAAATCCCTCTGCATAAAAGTTTGCCGCCTGCTCTGACAACCAAGAATTCACACTTGAGGAAAATCATGAATCTTCGGTCCTAGTGAATTTTAGTGTCAAATGCAGTCACCAAGTCATCTGTGATCACAGACCTGAGCGTTCATAGTCATGAACATTTTCACGGCCACTTTTGAACTCGCGTACCCATTTTCTCACTTTACCTCCCGTCATTGCATTATCACCATACAAAGCTGACGATGAATGTCTGTAGCCGACTTGTTTCTTGCACTCAAAAAACGTATCACAGATCGTACCTCACACGCGGCGGGCGAATCAATAATCTTGAACATTGTAAAGATGCACAGTTCAGCGTACAGGTTAGCTACACAGCTGCAAAGGACGCCTGCGTGTTCAAAACGGACCTTAGTTTTGGAATAGCCCTCGTTCATGACCGCGTTGTCGCAGCCCCTAAACTGAGGAACCAACCGACCAGACTGAAATTCGTAGTGATAACTTTTTTTTTTTCGGAGAGTGTATCATGCACGCTCCTAGTGCAGGCTTAAGCACAAGTAGACTTCAAGGAGAAATAAAGTCTCATCAGTTGTGGGCTTGTCGTACTGCTTTGATAATCCCATGAGTGATGGTTGCACTTGCATCAAAACCTTGGAATTGCGCAATTTCCTGCGACGAGCTTTAAAAGTCGCCAGGGAAACAAATGAAGGGCTTAACAGATTTAAAATTCAAATGCTGAGCTGAATAGAGGAATTAGACGAGACGTGAGTCAACAAAGCATCATTAGAGCTTGTTAACAATATGTAAAACATCAACAGTGACAATAGAGAGCCATCTCGTGAGTGCAGAGTGCATCAACATGAAATCCGAACAAGTATTATTACGCCCTCTTTTGCATAAGCACGTGCTTGGAGTAGATTATATAGTTATGCTTATAATAACTCTCTTTCGTTCGTTGGAATTAAGATCAAATTTATGTAGACTTCCCTTCTAAAGTGTTCATCTACTATATACTTGTCTATTCGTATGTATTTCTTGACGAAAGGATGCAACAGTATGACTCTTGTCCAACAGTCAGAGCGTTATAGCGGTAATTAATAAAAATTCTCTGCCATTTTTAGCCTACTTTTCACAAAAACAAAAATGAGGAATTTAGTATGAGTAAAGATGTATACCGGAATATCTCAAGCCCATATTTCAAAATGATGTCAGTGCTACCAACTGCTGAAAAAACGCACTAGAAATTTGAGCTCCATGTTGGATATCATGGAAGGTATGCATGGAAGCTATTTAAAATTGCGCACACATGTAGATAATATTATTTCAGTTTAATTTCCAGAAGGCCATACATGATGGTGTTGCCAAAATAATGTTAAGCCTTCTGATAGGTCCAAATTTCGTATGTAATATGTGTGCATAAACAGATATGACCGAGTGTATTCTTAAGAGCTACCAGGGCTGCCAACTGTTAATAATTGCTCTCTCTATTTTCTTCATCCAAATACCAATATATCTGAAAGTATGCAAGCCGACAGCTTTAATCTATGCCCACGTATAGTACCTGACATTTTAGATTAATTTGAAGAAACGTATATACTTCAGTTCTACCAACATGATTATCAACCTGCTGATGGGACTAATTTTTAAATACATGTAACTTCTATACTATCAGTTGGATATCAACCAAATTTCGTATGCGCTATGTGTAACATAACAGATATGACTCTCGGTATTCTTAAGAGCAATCAGGGCTGCCAACTGTTAATAAATGCTGTCTCTATTTTGTTTACCCTAATATCAATATATAAGAAAGTATGCAAGCCAACAGCTCCATACTTTGCACATGTATAGCACCTGACACTCTTAGAGATTAATTTGGAGTAATTAATATAAGCCAGTGCTGCTAACAAGATTCTATGCTTGCTGATAGGTCCAATTTTAAAGTACATGTAACTTCTATACTAACAAATGGATTTCATCCAAAATTGGAACAACAAGGTATCATAATATTTCCGATTATTACTAACCAGCACACGCATGACATTGTTGCCAACATGCTTTTACGCGTGCTGATAGATCCAATGTCTAACTGCATGTAACGTCCATTGGAATTCAACCAAATTTTGTATTCTGTACCTTAAGAGATGGAACTAAGAATATATTCAGTCACCAGGGCTGCCAACTGTAGTGCTCTATTAGGCTACATTTTACCAGGAATATTTCGAACTAATTAGACATTTCGATATTACCAACTTAATATCGTCATTATTCTAGATAGGTTCATATACTGTAGAATAATCGATGGCATGAAAAGTTGGCTCTTTAGTTCGTCATGGAACTTCTTGTTCGATTTGTGATATTATCTTCTTCAGCATTTTATACAATATTACAATAAAATTAATATCCTTACAAATAATTTGATTAATTAAATAAAACCTTTATTTAATCAGATTATTTGTAATTATGTTAATTCTATTTTATTTTAATCTCTACATAGTATCAAACAAGGTCCCCGATTCTTGGATGTTACGGGTAATCTCGAGAACAACCGGAAGGATTTTAATCGGGTTTCAACATTCTGTAAAGGATTTTTCGAGAAAGCTTTCTGTAGAAAATAATGTATTTATGACCGAAGGAAGCCGAGCAGTAACGATTTCAGTGAATCGAGTCAAAGAAAAAAACTGCCGTCCGTGCGCCGTTTAAGCTTACGCTGGGTAAACCGTTAGAGGTATCTTATACTTTGAGCGTAAGAATTGTTCAGCATGAAAAGTTCTACAAAAAAAAAAAGTCCGCGACAACATATCTCTATCATTAATACATCGCCCACTATAAGTGTTTTTCCTTATTCATTTCTTCCAAGAATCTCCATTCAGCGGAAATTTAAATTGCTAGCTTCGGAGCGAGTTTACAAGCTAGCGAGCGAGCGAGCCTATTATCACCCCAGTTTCGGCCAGCGTCAAATTTTTGAGTCATGTCGAGTTAAGACTTCAGAGAATAGTATACGGTAATGTGTTTCTAGTTTTGCTGTTCACCTCGGCTTTTACCGTCCGCGCACCTTTAAAGCTTACGCTGGGTAAACCGGACGAAGCCGAGGCGGGTTACTAGTTAATATAATAAATTACTTGAAATATAATCACCGACTGTAGTGGCTACGCTGTCTAAAGCGCAGCATTAGGTCTTGGGGCCAAGTTCTCTGCTGACTCGGTAGACGCGTGGGTTCGAGCCCCACCGTCGGCCGTCCTTGAAATGGTTTTCCGTGGTTTCCCATTTTCAACACCAGACAAATGCTGGGACGGTACCTTCTGACAGGCCACGGCCGCTTCCTTCCACATCCTTGCCCAGTTTCATTCACCATCATTCATTCCATCTCTCATTAACTCCTCTCTTGAGGTTGGCGTCAGGAAGGGCATCCGGCCGTAAAAACCACCGCCACAAAGACTTCCATCGCATCTCATCCCCGACCCCGTTGGAAAAACGGGAATAAAAAGGGGTAGACATGCACACTTGAAATATAATCAGTATTAATTAATATTAAAGCCTCCGTGGCCTAGGCGGCAGCACGCCGGCCTCTCACCGCTGGATCCGTGGTTCAAATCCCGGTCACTCCATGTGAGATCTGTGCTGGACAAAACGGAGGCAGACAGGTTTTTCTCCGGGTACTCCGGTTTTCCCTGTCAAAATTTCATTCCAGCAACACTCTCCACTATCATTCCATTTCATCTGTCATTCATTTAATCATTGCCCCAGAGGAGTGCGTCAGGCCTCGGCAGCCGGCACAGTCCATATCCTCGCCGCTAGATGGGGGCTTCATTCATTCCATTCCTGACCCGGTCGGAGACTGGAAGCAGGCTGTGGATTTTCATTTTCATTAATTAATATTAATTAATTGCCCATTAATTAATTGAAATATAATTAGTATAAATTAATATTAATTAATTGCCCATTATTGAATATATGTGACTTTTTAGGAGTGTTCACTTAATTGTTTTTATATAAATCTATTGTTCCCCGCTCAGTCATAGTTGGCATATTCGTATTGACGGACTGAAGAGTTGCAACTGATTGTTTGTACTGAAAAATTTACAAGCTGTGATCCACAAACCCGAACAAAGTCGTCGGATTTTTTAAGAGCGTTAAAAGTCCCTCAGTATGGCTTCCTTTGGAGGGGAAGTAAAGCCGGCGGGCCCATGTCATAGATTTATGGCATGTAAAAGAAACTTCCACGAACTGCAATTTTCTGAAGCTAAATTTCTAGGTTAGGTTTTATTAACGCTCTCTAGTTCCAACGTTCGGCGCCAGTTGCCGGTTGCGGTTGCATCTAGTAGCAAAGTTTGAGGCTAGGTGTCGTTGACGGTAGCATTTGGTAGCAAAAGTAGGAACTACTTGAAATTGATCGTCTGTAGTCCTTACCTGAATCACAGATAACACACATAAATACACCCATCACAATTAACACAGGCTATTAGAAAGACTCTACTCACACCTAAAGTACACGGGGCTACATGACCGCGTTGTTGCAGCCCTTAACCTTCCTGCGGTCGCACCCGTTCATGTAACACACGCGGTTGTGTGATTCTGTCAATTGTGTGGTTTTTTTTTTTCAATGGCAATATGACTGGCTTTGAGGTCGATCGAACATGTAATTGACATACATAGGTGTAAATATAGAAATATGTATTCAATAAATAGCCCAAATTTTGTCAAAAAACGAAGTACAGTAGAGTCTCGCAAACTCAGCCTAATGTGGACCGAAGGGTGGCCATGTTGCAAAAATGCCGGGTTATCGGGAATTGTGTTAAAAAGACGAAATAAGCTGTTTGTTTTGGTTTAAAAGTAATGCAATGCAGTGCATTTATTTGCTTTTAACAGAAATAAGCAAGTTTAAAAATGATTAAGCCACTACACTTACAGTACTTGAATATGTAGAAAACAATTCCCGTAGGCAAATAGTTTTTTCACTTAATGAAAATTACCATTTACTTTTTTGCATAAAAGTTAGTGATGTTCTTTTGCTTTTCGCTTTGAAGCCTGTTTCTTGAAGCCTCGTCACGAAGACGGCGAAGAAACAGAATTGCGGAGAATGCGCAATCAAATAAATACAACGCTCTGCGCGAAAACAGTTTGTTTACTTCTTACTGCCAACAGTTTGTGCATTTACAAACTACCTGTATTTATCAGGTCGTCGTTACTCTTCTTACTATGTACTATAGGTCAACTTGTTTCGCTTCGTAGTTAACTGTCGATAATTCAATTGATGGAAAAGACGAAAGAAAACATAATAACGCTCTGTGCGGAAACACAAAAACAAACAAAAATAATTACAGTGTGGCCGAGAAATCCGGAGTGCCGGGTTACCAAGTGCCGAGTTTGCGAGACTCTACTGTATTCAGAAAATACTATTTTTGGAAAATAAAGTAAAACCTATATAAATAAAACTCTTAGGTACTTAGAACCAATATATTTTATCATCATTAGTCGTTTTACTCAATGCTGAGCGTCCTAACCTCATTTATTCACTACATCCTTGACGAGACGTTTCCATCCTAAGCGATCTTTAGCCCTTCGTAAGATATCGTGAAGAGGTAGACCGGTGATCTTCTTTGCTTGGTCTAACCATCTACTTGTTGTTCTACCTCTTGGTCTGGTACCTTCAATTTTGCCTTGTAGAATGGTCTTTTCTAAATGAAATGAAAATCCACCGCCTGTTTCCAGTCTCCGACCGGGTCAGGAATGGAATGAATGAAGCCCCCATCTAGCGGCGAGGATATGAACTGTGCCGGCTGCCGAGGCCTGACGCACTCCTCTGGGGCAATGATTAAATGAATGACAAATGAAATGATAGTGGAGAGTGTTGCTGGAATGAAATGTTGACAGGGAAAACCGGAGTACCCGGAGAAAAACCTGTCTGCCTCCGTTTTGTCCAGCACAGATCTCACATGGAGTGATCGGGATTTGAACCACGGACCCAGCGGTGAGAGGCCGGCGTGCTGCCGCCTAAACCACGGAGGCTGCGGTCTTTTCTAAATATATATGTTAAATAAACAAGGGAGTTCAGAGTTGATCATAAACTGTGAATAATAAGAGCGACAACGGTGGTGGCAAAAATGAAAAAACACTATACGACAGCTTCAAAGATAGTATTGTTTGTTTTGGGAGTTCGGAAAAAAATCACGACTGCGCCTTTGGCACTATGAACAATTGAGTGAAAACGTCGCCGTCAAGAACCGCTATTCCTGTGTCATCTAGCGAAGGATGTCGTACCTTGAGAATACATGTGCCTTTTGCGCCCTTCGTAATTATCTGAGTAGCTCTACGCGCGGTTTTTTTTTTCATCATTTTAAATGGTCTTGTCGGCTTCGTCGTTAGGTTGGCGTCTGGCGTTACGTTACGGTGACGGGACGAAATGCACCCAGATGCACTGAGGTGTGTGACGTCAGTACCGCTTGGTGCATATGTTCCCCGACAATCTCTACTTCGTTGGTATAAGACAAAATTCCCCGATTCTTGGATGTCACGGGTAATCTCGAGAACCACTGGTTGGATTTTGATGCGGTTTTCACCATTCTGTAAAGGATAACTCGGGTAAAGATTCTGAAGAAAATAATTTATGTATGATCAAAGGAGGCCAAGCAGTAACGATTTCAGTTGAAAAGGTCGAAAACAAACTTGGCGTCCGTGCGCTTCTTAAGCTTACGCTGGGCAAACCGTTAAAAATATCAATATACTATGAGCGTAGGAATTGGTCAGCATGAAAAGTTCTACAAAAAAGTCCGCGAGAGCATATCCCTATCTTCAATACATCGACCACTATAAGTGTGTTTAGACTGGATGGAAGGGGCACGTCCCCGCGCGTTCTGGTGAGTGTGCGGCATCCCGCGCGCTAGACCTTGCTTTGTCCTTGGTTTGCACTTGCCGTTCGCGAGTAATTTGAAACAAGATAAGCAAGATAAGTATTATGCAGATAATTTTCTAACATGTCAAAGAGTCTTTGGCTTCGAGCGAAGCGAGAAGCCTTCAGCCTTTCTAGCATTTTTCAGCATTTGTAGCATTAAAAATGATACCAAGTCTAGTCTTTCAGACTGACTGTCTCTCTTTTTTTTTCAATAGGACGGTAATCTACCGTGGGCGCGACCGGATGAAGGTTAAACTGAGGAACCAACCAATCAACCATCCACAGACGTTCATAGAGCCAACATTGAATGAGTTACTAACTGCTAAGCCATTATTCTACTTCTCGGCGAGTTATGATCGAAAGGAAGGAGCTTTCACTGAAGTAGGTTTACGAGTAGGATGACTGCTGTTCAATATTTCGCAATAATAACAGTGTGTTGAGGCCGTGTCTAATGGCTGTTCAGTACCAGTGTAATGGGAGCTGTGTGGGATAGTGCTCCTGAAGGCGCCTCTTGAAACACATGTGCATACTTCCCGTCTGGCTCACACTTCCCTTGGGGATTTAAATATTTCAGTGAGTACTTGTGGAGATTTAGTTGTGTGCAGTGAGCGGCGCGCCTGCGGCATTTTAACATTATTAAATATTGATAGCGGCATGTAATTGGTTGCTTTGTTTCCACAACAAAACCAACCACTCGATGAGTAGTGGGAATAATTCAGTAGATTAGCTTTGTCAACATAAAGTCATGGTTCGCTTGTTCTTACAAAATTAGGATTATGAACCCTCACATTTCGACTCCTGACCTCGCCCCTCACACATATACTGTTCTCTTTACCCCCTCCCCCTCCCCCTTAAAAACCGCGGTGCTACAGCCCATGAAGGGCCTAGGCCTACCAAGCGGCCGCTGCCCAGCCATTTGGCCTGCAGCTTATTATAGGGTGATGCGTGGTCAGCGCGTCGGATCCCCTTGGCCGTTAATGTTGGTCTCCGTGACCGGGGCGTTGCCTCACTGTCAGCTACTCGTTATCTTTACGAGGCTGAGTGCACCGCGCTCTAGCCCTCATGTCAGTTTCTAAAAATCCCTGACAAAGCCGGGAATCGAATCCGAGACCTCCGAGACACGCTACCCCAATTGCCCCCCCCCCCTAGGTTATTATTATTATTATTATTATTATTATTATTATTATTATTATTACAGATTTCTCGTACAAATAGCACGAGCCATTTAGATGGACCTCGCGGCGTAGCCGTGCGCGTTGACTCGCTCACTACGACCGCGATGAGAAGCTGCAACAAGCTTGCATGTCGAAATTTTGTTTATCCTTGGAGCGCTATGAAAGTCGAGGAGGTTATAATCTAAGCTCCTTAAAACTAGTAGAGAAAGGAGGAACTTTGTGTTGACGGAAAATCCCGAGATTAATTTTGCCATCAAGAACATGGCCTACTGAATTCAAATGGGTTCTTTAACATGCCAACGACGTATGACCGGGTGGCTACTTAGTCGTCGGATATACGCACGCAAGTATAAAGGACTATTTTGGGGGTTGGGGTGGGGCAAACGTCTATACTAATTGATGGTATTTCCATGATTGGATTCTATCACTTCTCTAGTATTCTCATACAATCCAAGCGAAAGCAAGTAGGGAAATAACAAGAAACGTGAAAGGCGCACATCTTAGCAAAAACTAACATGATTAAGAAAAAGTCCAGTTTAACAATGTATTCTAAAATATAAGGTGCATTCAAAAAGTAACGAGCCGGAGGCATAATTACAGAAACCAGTACCTGTATGTTAGAAGTATTGGCCCTGTCTGTGGAGGCACTAGTCACTGTGACACGAGGCGGTGAATGGTTGTCTCTTAAAATTCCCCGGGCTGCGATGTGAACCAGTTCCGCACGTACAGCTGGACGTCGGCGTCCGAGTTGAATCGTTGGTCCCGCAGAGCCCTTTTCAGGGGACCAAACATGGCGTAATCACAGGAAGAGAGGTCTGGACTGTATGGAGGGTGGCCGAGAACCTCCCATTTGAATTTCTGCAGGAGTGCCGCGACTGTGATGGCCGTATGAGGTCGTGCATTGTCGTGGAGCGACCACGGCGGCTATGGCGTTCACTGTCACTCGGCGGTCCTGGGAAATGAGTGCATCAACTAGCTGGACGTTGTCATCGGTAATGCAGGGGTGTGCCCCAGACCGGGCATCATCGGTTAACGACACCCGTCCTTCCCTGAAGCGCTTGTGCCACGCGTTGACCCTTGCAAGGGGCATGCAGTGTTCGCCGTACACTTGTGACATTCGGCGATGAATGTCCGTTTCCCCTACTCCTTCCGCTGTCAGAAACCGAACAACACCTCTTTGCTCTTCGGTTGACGCCTCCATGTCACTGTTTGCAATGCGACTGGCAGCGTTGGACGATTGATGCATGCTGCTGCTCGCTTTGTATCGTCATGTGAAGTGCACGCGTGCCCTCTAGCGACGAACTGTGACCTTCCACGCTCTGGTCGGAACCACACCTCGTTACACACGCCACGATTAGCTGATGTAGTCACCGGTTTGCGCATTCCAGCCTCCGGCTCGTTACTTTTTGAACGCACCTTATATATCAGCAAATTTACTCCAAACATTATCCAGAGCTTATCCGCTACCCGCACGGCCATGCAAACTATATCAGCACGGTGAAAAATGTTGTGGATATCCGCGGGTTTATCCGCGCAGTGCTTTAGTTATAGTCCATCCTCGCTCTGGCTGTGTGTTGTCGGAATTGCGTCTGAGGACTGTAGCAATTAAAAATGCCCCCTTGTGTGACACCCACGCGGTGTTAATGGGTCTCGTCTGGCCCATACTGTGTGTAGGTTGTGATAATTACAGATGGAGTCATCAGGTGCCTCACCGCTCAATTTACTCCCACTTCCCCACTTTGCTCCTGAGTAAATCTCGACTAATAGTGAGACGCCTGCCTGAACCCAAGCAAGTGGAGCCGGCATAGCCGGCTTCACTGCGTGCATTTTTAGTCTGTCGGCACCCTCTTTGGGGCCATAAGAGCTTTATCAAGGGAAGTTGGGACCTGGAGCTTAATAAATTAGGATGCGGGTTAGGTACATGTGTATCAAACTGGTCAGAATGTGACCTGAGGTTAGGAGGAGGGTAGGAGTAGGGATTGTGGGAAAGGAAGTGTTAGGAGAGATAAAATGCAGCTAGCATAAAGTAGGAGAGCTTGAGCTCGTTTCCCAAGGCATAATAGAAGAAGAAAAAGATAGAAGGACAGTTGTAGTCGCATCTAGTGGCGTACAGAGGGCCCGCGGACCACTGAGCACCATCCCGGAAGGGGCCGGCCGAGGCCGTCCATCCGAGCAGATGCGCAGCGAGGCCGCGGGGCAAGTGGGGTTGTCAGAGTGTTCCTGGAGTGTGGAGGGGGCTAATTAGCAGGTAATTAGCTGCTGGAGGATGTGTAGAATGCTAGTGAGGGCAGGGTTATTCAATTTACTTGGGCCTGGAGGGGGAATGTTCATGGCGAGAAGGGAGGGGATGTTTCTTGGCCTGTTTGTGTGCTGCCGCTGCCAGTGTTGATGTTTTAGTGCGTCCTTTATGAATTTACATAGTGAGAGACGTGACGTCAAATAAGCAATTACAGGAGGCCATGGAGATGTGGACGTCAAATGACCAATTGTATGGGGCCATGGAGTTGACAGGTGTGGGAGTAGCAGGCATTGGCCGCATGGCTACTTCATTCTCAGCTCATGTTTATCCTGCAAGGCGATGAAAGGTTGGTTGGTTGGTTCCTCAGATTAGGGGCTGCGACAACGCGGTCATGTAGCCCCGTGTATTTTGGGTGTGTGTAGAATTTGTATGATAACCGGTGTTAATTGTGATGGCTGTATTAGTGTGTGTTACCTGTGATTCAGTTAGAAGAACTGCAGACGATTAATTTTTTCAAGTAGTTCCTACTTTTGCTACCAAATGCTACCGTCCAGGAGACCTAGCTCCGGACGTGGCTACTAATGCCATCGCAGTCAGCACCTGGCGGCGAACGTTGGAACTAATATAGCGTTATCAAACTAACCTACAAATTTTAGCTTCCACAAGTGTACTTAGTGCAAGGTTGTTCGCCATGCCATAAATCTATGACATGGGACTGCCGGCTTGACTTCCCCTCCGAAGGAAGGCAAACTGAGGGATTTATAACGCTCTTAAAAGATCCGACGTCTTCGGCCGGGTTTGAACCCGCGATCTTTGGTATAAAAACTCAGCATGCTACCTACTACGCCACCGAAGCCGCAAAAAGATTTAAAGTCATATGCAGCCACTTTAAGGTCTTATTTGCTTGCATGTTTCTAAAATTTAAAAAAGTCATAAACATGATAATTGGTTTTTGCTTGACCTCTCGATATTGCACCTCGCAAAGAAACTCAGACCACCAACTGGAATGGTGCGCAGGTTGTGATCGCGACTAAGTTTGGAGGCTCTCTGGCCCTCAGTTTTGTTTCTTGGCAGCATCATTCCTCACACTCCACGACTTATCAAACAGAGACATCTAAAATATGAACCAGAACTTATCTCCTTTGTGTGTATATGGCATTCAGCCTTGGATCTGGTGTTTTGTTTTGTGCACGGCCTTGATGTAGCCCGACACACTCGTTGGTGTAAACAATCGGTCAGCGTCATAAGTCTCACAGATTTGCTTATTCAAGATAGATACATTAAATACTGTCTGTTTATAGAGAGAAACATCTGGTGGTGGTGATTATCACTTGAAGGGCACGGCAACTACGATGATAATGTTACTGGTTTTACGTCGCTTTTTAACTGCTACGGCTTTTGGAGACTCCGCCGGGGTGCCGGGATTTTGCCCCGAATGAGATCTCTAACGTGCCAGTAAATCTACTGAAAGGGCACCCTCGTTTTTGAGCACCCTGAAATACCATCAGACTGCACCAGGATGTAATCCTGCATCCTTGGAAACAGCAGGCGAGATCGTTACCGCTGAGCCACGCTGCCAGTCAACAGCAACTCGTACGATGAACTGCAAGTTTGAATCCCGGCACTCGCAGCGGTTATGCTCAAGTTTGTTTACTCCCCGGTCTTATCATACTCCAACCATGCAAATGCTGGGCTAGTTACTTATTCTGAGTGCCAGGGCACATTCTTCAGTAATAGTGATGAGTACATTCCCGGGAATTTTGCTGTCAGAAATATTCGCAGGGAACATTCCCGCGAAATTTGAAAACGAAAATATTAGCAGGGAACATCCCGGGAAGTTTGCCTTTGGAAATATTCGCAGCGACCATAAAAGGGAAAATGGAGTTCTTCTCTCTCGCAGTAAAGAAGCGCACGTGCGCTTCATAAGAAGGGAGGTAGTGCACAGTTCGCTACTCATGTGGGGGTCCGGGCACGGACACCAAGAGTCCGCTGATGATCAGCTTGGAGTTCTTAGGGAAAACTCCACACTAGACACGGCATAAACCTAGAAAAATTGCTGAGTTTTAATTCCTTGGCCGTGAAAGCCGATATACCATCTTCAAGATAATATGTGTGTTTCCTTGGAAACGTATATAATTGTTGTAACAATGACAGGCACAGTCGTACAATCGTAAATGTTTTAGCTCCATAGCTGTATGAACCCCCTTAATTGTCATGGTGAAAATCCACAGCCTCTTTCTAGTCGACCGACCGGGTCAGGGAATTGAATGAATGAAGCCCCCATATGAACTGTGCCGGTGCCGAAGCCTGTCGCACTCCCCTGGAGCAATGATTTAATGAATGACAGATGAAATGAAATTGGTGAGTATTGCTGGAATTAAATTGTGAACCGGGAGTACCCTAAAAAAAACTGTCTGCCTTGTCCAGCTCAAATCTCACATGGAGTGACCGGGATTTGAACCACCGACCCAGCGGTGAGAGGCCGGCGTGCTGCCGCCTAAACCACAGAGGCTCTTAAATGTCATAGTATCGATTAAAGTTCCTGGTCATACATACAGTGATTACATTTGTATATTTCTAGAGTACAGTGTACTGCTCGGGTCCAAGCTCTGTGAACTTGCGGGGTGAGGGGAAAGAGCAGGGAAGGGTCAGGCGAGAAGAGAAGGGTCTCTCAACAGTCCGCTGTGTTGTCTGGTATTCCTTTCTATTCCAATACTGCTAACATAGGGCCGTTGCTCAAACCACTGTGGTGTTACGAATGAGTGAGTGAGTCTCCGACCAATGTATTTGGTTCTCTACTATGCACAGACCGAGAAACCTCATCACTCGTCAACACCACTTCTCATAGTCCGCGATGCACATTCCTCTCAGGTTCACACAGCTTCGACCCGAGCAGTATAAAGTGCAGTCCGGGAGAGCGAGTGGAAATAGCTGCCCCCTGAAGGCGGTGTGGTGCGGCGCCTGTATGGGACGTGATGAAAAGGGAAGCACAGAACATGATAGCGGCAGTTCACCTCTTCACTCTCAGAGGCTCTATATAATACCTCCTGGTGACATCAGGCAGGGTGGCCAGATAAGCCCCACTTCCTGCACTGCGGGCCTGCTCCCCACTTCCTCTCGGCCCATTGTGCTGCTCAACGTGGTGTATCAAACCTTGATTCTTTTCCCCATTGTTGGTTTCATATACTGTTTTTATCAGTGTCAAGTAGCGCAGATACTAGCAGAAATTATTGGTCTGGCTAGAGGTGCCGGCTTCCAGACGTTCATAATTACTTGGGGCGTTCAAAAATGATTGGCAGTACAATTTGTTTTCGTTCACAGGAACCATTTATTGACCAAACCCATTCAGATTACAGTACAGGTATTCTCTGACAATGTCTATGCACTTTGCCCATCGTTCTGGCATCTTCCGTATTTGCGTAGCAAACCATTCTTTGGGGGTATCCCGGTGCCAGTGTTGACACCTGCATGGAGTTCGTCATTGTTGGTGAACTTCATACCTCGCATGTCCTATTTCATTGCATCGAATATGGCATAGTCGCTAGGAGCCAGATCCGGCGAATATGGAGGATATGTGGCAGCACATTAAACCCTAGTTCACAAATGGTGGCAATGGTCTAGTGACTTGATGCTGCCTCCCTACGTATGGCTGCTAATCTCGTGTGGATGTCTGAAGCAGTCACGCCTTCCCTCCAGAGAAACCACACTGTCCACCTTTGCCCATGTTCGTCGGCTTCCATGTTGTTTCATCGATGTCCGTAAGCGTACTCGCACGCCGGAACTTTTGCTTCTCCAGTGTGCTACCTATGGGAAGCAGCAACATCATCTGGTGGCATTTGACAGTACTATAATCGATCTTCAAGCATATATCGACACACATTTTGCAGGAGTTATAGAGGGAGTGTCAATCATTATTGAACGACCTAAATATATTGTGCGGACTAAGGAAGCCTTTAGCTTTAGCTTTAAATGATCTTTAACCTAACGCTTATAATCCACGATACATTCTTTTTGCGTGGAATCCTAACCATCGTCGTTGACATTTCACTTCGAAAATCTCATATGCTCTGACCGCCTTGGTGATAAGTGAGTAGCTTGACCTCCGCGTCATCACGCCTGGGAAGGGGCATTACTATGCAACAAAATCGTCTATACTAATACTGTATATAAAAATGAGATGGTGTGTGTCTGTGTATTACTCAATCACGCAAGAACCACTTGTCCGATTCACATGAAATTTTGCATGGAAGTAGCTGGTTTACCTGGTTAACATATACGCTACTTTTAATTTCCATACTAGGCACCAGGGGCGGCTCCTGACTAAAATTTTAGGGTTGGCCAGATGATATTATTGTTGTTCATTTTATTTTAAACATTGTTTAATATATGACATTTATTGTTGCCAATATTCCCATGATCATGATTCCACACAACACAACATTTGAAACAAATATTAATAACTGTACTCACCTGGCTCCTTATTTGTAAATACAGGCAAAAATGTCCTTAGTGTTGATCCATCTTGAACGTTATTATAATATATTTTGGTTGACGAGGTCCTAATCTTTTAATTTATAATGTTGTGTTCAGATGTAAAGACGAAAATGGATTATTTAATAAATATTCCACTTCATTCATTTTCGTATGTCGCACACACTCAGCAAATTAAATTACTTCCACAAAAGTTAAAAACTTATTCACAGAACTCACTAACACTAGCACTGTACTTGGACACCAAACTGAAAATGTATATAAATACAGTTATGTTTGTGTTTCAACAGGCTGTGAACAATGGCTATTAGTGGTCTACCTGCGCATGGCATGGGGTAAACCGATCCCCCTAAGCCGGTTTCAAACAGAGACAGAAGAAGACGGAACTAGAGATATCTTCTCTTTCATTCTAGGGCAATGTTATGGGCCAATTCTCCAGGTCCTTGAGAAGACACGAAAAGTCTTTCGTAGCCCACAATAATTCCAGTGCAAGACAGTGCTATGCTCACTGTTTGGTCACCCGGCCCATTACCCCATATACAGTACTTAACATGGAAGGTTCGTTGCAGTGGCCCTCGCTATTACAATACACCGTACGAGACTGTCAGGAACTTACGCTAGGGATGAGTTATGTATATTGAATTCTTTCTAGGGATTCTAGAAGGGAAAACCACTTATTTTATTTAGAATATCTGTAATTTAAACTGATTTTATAAGACATTAATAAAACAAATTTCGTGCAGTAAGGCCTAACGGCCAAGGGTGGGCAGGGCCCTTTCGGCCCTTAATGACGCACCGTCCCTGCTAGGCACTATTTAAAGATAGCGACCACTTTAGTGACGTCACTACACCCTTTGTTTTCAAAATTTCATATTTCCATTTTAAATTTAAAAAAGAACACTATGACATAGCAAACTTTTGATGGCATATACGAGGTTTAAAATTTAATTTTCTATCCGGAAGGTCCTTATCACTTTTCGTGTATCTCCAACGGTTAGCGAGTAAAACCTAAATTTGGGCTATAAAACACGGTCAACGCCGAGCGGTGTAGTTGGACAAAATGTTCCATCCTAACTCTCCCTCCGCGCAACTCCTCACCTATCCCGTGTTATAACTGTCACCTTCACATTTTAATTTCTTTATGAACCGTAGCGAAGCATGTGTACTTCAGCTAGTTTGTTAATATTATTAAAAAGTATTAATGACGTTAGAACATTATGGATGGTTTTAATTTCTAACAATTTAAGTAATACCAGTCTATATTAAATTAAAAGTTCAAGAAACCGTCATGTTTTTTTAATAAACTGTAGTGCCTCAGCTCAATTCTACTTTTCTTTACTGTCACGTTATAGATCCCATTCGGGGCAAAATTCCGGCACCCCGGCGTCTCTAAAAGCCAGAGTAGCTTAAAGAGACGTAAAATCAATAACGTTATTATTGTACTTTTGACTAAAACTTGGAATAACCATGTCAGCTTCCTTTGACCGGGTTATTCTTTCAAACAAATTAATAATGTTTAGAAATTAGTAACATCCTGCAATTGGAGGGTCATTGACCATCACCTCATTTAACAATTGTTTCCTTTTCCGGATCCGTCTAATTTCTCGTATCTTCTGATACGTAGGCCCTCCGGGGCAATATTCCGGCACCCGACGTCTCTACAAGCAGCCGTAGTCAAGAGATTTAAAATCAATAGTATGGTAGTACTGTATCTCCAAATTAGACGGCCCGGATACAGTTCCAGGATTTGCATGGATGCTATTAATGATATTAATATTAATTAATGCTACGATGGTTGAACCGATGCATTGAACATCGTGAGGTACACAGACAGTTGCTTTAAAAAAATGAGGGAGCCGTGCCGTTAATTGTTAATCTCCCTCAGAAGATGAAATAAAGCCGGCCCCATGGTGTTGGGGTAGCGCGCCTGCCTCTCACCCGGAGGCCCCGGGTTCGATTCCCGGCTCCGTCAGGGATTTTAAAACCGACGTGAGAGTTGGAACGGGATGCACTCAGCCTCGCGAGGACAATTGAGTAGCTGCCTGACAGTGAGGCAGCGCCCCGATCATGAAAACCAAGATTAACGGCTGAGGGAACTCAATGCGCTTATCACGCGTCACCCCAATATCTGCAGGCCAAATGGCTGAGTAGCGGTCGCTTGGTCGGCATAGGAGTGTGAGAGGGGGGGGGGGGGGTTAAAGATGAAATAAAGTATATCGAAATGAAAGTGACGTTTCTTTCAGAATCAATGATATTCCCGGTAATCGGTAATGTGTGGTATTTGGTGATGCTCAACAACTAGCCCTTAAGTGATTCTATAATAGTGCTAGCAATCTTAACTTGACTGTGTATTTTTCGGAACGAAAGGTTCACAGGCTAAATGAAGAAAAGCCGAGTTGCACTTCCAGGGACACTCCAAACACAACCACTCTTCTCCGAAGTCTTAACGCATTACGACTCGACAGTTTGCTGCTGGCTGTATCTGGGGTAGACTCGCCCCTAGCTAGCTCGTAAACTGTCGCCTCAGTAATTGAATGGAGATTGTTTGAAGAAATGAAAACGTAAAAACACTTATAGTGGGCGATGTATTGAAGATAGAGATATGCTCTCGCGGACATTTTTGTAGAACTTCTTACAGTCACAGTATATTGATATTTTTAACGGTTTGCCCAGCGTATGCTAAAAAAAAGCGCACGGACGCCATGATTTTTTTCGACCTTTTCACTGAAATCGTTACTGCTTGGCTTCCTGTGATCATAAATAAATTATTTTCTACAGAAACCTTCCTCGAGATATCCTTTACAGAGTGGTGAAAACCGAATCAAAATCGATCGAGTGGTTCTCGAGATTACCCGTGACATCCAAGAACCGAGGACTTTGTTTTATACTAAGTAGAGAAAGAACCGCGCTGTTGGTTGAACTGAGCGTGGAGATGTCATCCTGATCCAGAAATTAGCCATTGTTTGAGGAAGACGAGAATGCAGTGACCTGTAATAATCTAGAATATTGATGAGAGCTTCGTGCAAGACCTTCTCATTTGCATACAAAACCTTGCGCGTGTTATTAATAGCCTCTCATGACGTCATACCGAGTTGTTGACATGTGGGCTGTGTATTTTAGTCTTCTCATGGTAATGGGAGGTACATTGCTTAGTACTCGACGGGCATCTGTGGGTTCAGAACAATACTTTCACTTGTCTTATCTCTTGATTAGTCTCCAATCGGAAATGCCAATGTCGGTTTCTGTCATTCCTTCAGGCCAAGAATTCCCCTATGTACTGTTGTATCTACTCTTTTCAGTCGGTCAACACGATTGTACCCAGATGAGATGGGTTATTCCCTAATCCTGAAAAAAATCGCTCGTATTTTCAGGTTTAGAGAATAACCCACCTCATTTGGGTAAATCTTGTTGACCGATTGAAAAGCATCAAACTTTTGTTTACTAAGGCAACACTGAAAAATGGCTTCAAACACCATAATGTATCTACTCTCTTTCTACGGGGCAGATAACCTTCCTGTTCCGCCCCTTAAAACTCTAATAACTATATAACTTCTCTATCTAATCTTGTTTCTTTTATTTTCTAAAAAAATATGTTTTTTGACCTTTCATTTATTTAAATTCTAATGTTTTTGTAAGGATATCCATTTTCTCTTTGGTATTTTGTTGACATAGTTTTTAAGATTATTTTTATTACTTTATCTACTCTGACGAAAAGGGCAGATGAACTCGTAGTTCCGCCCATTAAAAAAAACAATAACCAACTACACTGACGAAGGTATCATTGCACGTTTTAATTTAATTATCAAACTTCTTAGTGTTTGACAAGGCGGATTTTATAATTTAAGATTAATATCAGTTAACAGGGATAATATAAGGTGCGTTCAAAAAGTAACGAGCCGGAGGCATAATTACAGACACCAGTACCTGTATGTTAGAAGTGAACCAGTTCCGCACGTACAGCTAGACGTCGGCGTCTGAGGTGAATTGTTGGCCCCACAGAGCCCTTTTCAGGGGACCAAACATGGCGTAATCACAGGGAGAGAGGTCTGGACTGCATGGAGGGTGGCCAAGAACCTCCCATTTGAATTTCTACAGGAGTGCCGCGACTGTGTTGGTCGTATGAGGTCGTGCATTGTCGTGGAGCGACCACGGCGGCTATGGCGTTCACTGTCACACGACGGTCCTGGGTTATGAGTGCATCAACCAGCTGGACGTTGTCATCGGCAATGCGAAGGGGTGCCCCAGACCGGGCATCATCGGCTAACGACACCCGTCCTTCCCTGAAGCGCTTGTGCAACGCCTTGACCCTTGCAAGAGACATGCAGTGTTCGCCGTACACTTGTGACATTCGGCGATGAACGTCCGTTCCCCCTACTCCTTCCGCTGTCAGAAACCGAACACCACCTCTTTGCTCTTCGGTTGACGCCTCCATGTCACTGTTTGCAATGCAACTGCTAGCGTTTGCGAACGATTGATGCATGCTAATGCTCGCTTTGTGTCGCCACGTGATGTGCACGCGTGCCCTCTAGCGACGGGCTGTGATCTTCCACGCTCTGGTCGGAACCACACCACGTTACACACGCCACGATTAGCCGATGTCGTCACCGGTTTGCGCATTCCAGCCTCCGGCTCGTTACTTTTTGATCGCACCTTTATTACCAGTGTTGTTGTTGTTTTAGTGTGAACGCGGGGTTACGCGTACCCCTTAAACATATGGAAACTGTTTGTATATAGTCCGGGAAATATAACTTCCGACTTGAAAGTTCATCGATCAGCTGGCTTCATCGCGCTGTTCACAACAGCTGGAGGACATTTCGAGTAATCGTCGATTTAAATCGATCTATCGAATCAGTTTATTTTGGTTGGCAACTCAACATTCCGTTCTTATAAGCAGCAGGCTATTGTTTGGAGGCGGGCCAGGTTGTTATTTTGTGCGTGTGGTCAGTATTGAAGAATGAAGAAAATAACGAACTATTTTACAGTACATCCACCCAGGCATCGAAAAAGCTGAATTAATGATTCGAACACAAACAATGACCGGATTTTGGAAACTGAGAAAAATTGTAAAATTATGTTTTGTCGACTACAACTGAGAGTACCCCTTATATATATATTTTTTTTTAAAGAAGCACTGTTTATTACCATATTCATAATGGTTAATATCTGGTCCAACTTAATCCGGATAAACGAGGTTCTTGTGTATACAAAATTGGCAAATTTGGTGAATTCTAAATACTTTTATTTGCCCGGTGGAATGTACCTCCGCCTTCCGACGCGGCGTGCCGAAAGGGATTTTTATTTTAATTTTGAGATTGATTAATCTCATTGTTTTCCAGGATGTCCACATTTAGATTACAAAACCTACCGGTTCATTAGTATAACATCGCCTAAGATCTACGTCAGTGATAGCTGTTGCTTGAGTTTGAGAAACGGTAATGGATGAGATCATTTATCTCAACTGTTGCAATCAGCAACAGGATTATGAATGATATTTGTCAAATACTAATACATTTGGCTGCTAAGTAGCGAGAGAGTTGTTACGTTAGCCAGCGTCACCCAGTAACCCTGCCATCAATGTGATTGATGTCGTACCTGTTGCGGCCACTATTAGCATAACGCGGCTCGAGAAAGTGAATAGATTATGGGGCTTGTTTTAGAAATAATAACCGCTGATGGAAGGTGATAACGGAGCTGTGCTTCGTATTCCCGTTAGGGTCAATAGTTCGATTCCCAGTTCTGGTAGATGATGACCTTTCCACGTCAAGTTCGTTGGCCGTAATAAGGATTAGAGGGCCCGAAGGCGGTGACGACACTGAATTAGAATATCACGGGGCATTGAATCAGACTTGCGAGTATTCCTACCTTCAGGCTACTGTACTTGACTGCTCTTCAGATGTCTCGATTACAACCATACTAATATACTATATACCTGCCAACTCTTCAGATTTTCCTTAGTTTTTCCCACACGATTTCTCAAGTTTTTCTCCCAATTTCGGCAAATTATTGTAGAACTTAGAATATTTTCCATTTTTTTAGGAGTTTTATAGTAGACTACCGTATGCAGGTAATGCACGCCATTTGGGTACCAGAATTCGTAAAAGGGGTTTGTTTCAGAATAAGCGGTTGTTTATTGATTTTGCTGTAACATTTTCGTCACATTTTAGTGTTTGGCTCGGTCTTCACTATGGCCAAAAGAATACATTCTGTTTTCTTGAAACAGTAACGGAACAATTTCTGTGCATTATTGAATCCTAACGATATGAAATTAATCATAGAGAGTTTATTTATTGACGTTATAATCGGAAATAAAATAACTTAAGTAGACTATTTATTAAATTTAATACACCTTAGTCAATAAATAATGAAAATGGAATATATTATACCATTTTCGGCCACATTGTGGCCCTCTTCAGTAATTCATATCAAAACAAATCAAAAGTATTTGAATTACGAGCAAAGTTATTGAATCAATATTTAAATTGAGTTTTCCTTATCTTTGATTTTAAAAAACCATAAAAAGTATTCAAAAGACAGATCTATAACAAGATCTGTAACAATGTAGACTTTAAATTGATGATACTCCAAAATAAATTTCTGAAAAATACGTAGGCCTATATCTAAAATATCTGGTGATAGTAAAACATGTTTATAAATATATATAGCCTATATTTTTAAAATATCTTGAAATGGTTTTTCATAAGATGAAATAAAGCTCTTTGCTGGAGGGGGGGGGGGAGCATGGTTTGGAAATTTATTGCATTTTGCTTCAATGAAAATGTTATGTTGTATGGATGAAGCTGATCTTTGACTGAGAAAATGTCCTGTTGATATCTTTGTTGAAGTTGGATTAAAATATATGTTAATGTATGGGTTTGTTTTCATAGTAGTGCTCATGGAAGATAATTTAGGAATGTTGCTAGGACCTCAAGTTTGTTTACACCATTCAATTTGAAGGATAGTTTTTATTCGAAGAATATTCTCAGAATTATTCGTCTACATACAAAGTTGAACCTTGTTGTAAAGGGTGGTAATGACTGTCACATTCCCTTACGGTGAATCAATTTACTGTCGCGGTCAGCAGGAGTTCACGGCCTGCTCTGATGTAAACAAGCTGAGCGCTGAGTCACTTGTAGACTCTAAATGGAAACCATGCATCAATTAAGGTTCAAGTTAATGCCACCCACGCCAAGCAAGACTTCCGCCAAAATTGTACACATTGTCTGCTGACATACTTCGAGCAATATGATGAACACGAGCAAACGTTTTTCAAAAACAGTCAAACGCTCGTCATCTCTTTGTTGTTACCGACCTCCACAGCTGAGTTACAGTTACCGGCAGTTAGCTTTGCACTTCCCCATCCCACTCCCCCGGCATACTAATGCAGCGTAAAACATTTGCCACGCCGAGCGTGTATGTGCCTTAATGTGAGAACATACTCTGACGTGCGTCTATGTTCTCAGATAGGGAAGTATTCGGCCTCCTCCCCGGACCGCTCTACACCCTTCTCCTACCGCTGAGCTCTCAAGGTCAAGTTCATAGCTAAGCGCCGGTAATTGTACTGTGAGGTGACTGGGAGGCCCTACACAGTTGAAATCGACGTTACCTACTGTCGGGGAATAAAGTATAGATACTCGAGATTAGACGTCAATAAAAAGATACAGTCAGTCTGAGAGACTAGACTTTATATAATTTCAAATGACGCATGCTACAAATGCTACACATGTTAGAAAGACTCAGGAGGGCTTCTCGCTTCGCTCGAAGCGCCAGGACTCTTTGCACTCTGCTGCATGAGGTCATGCACTCACCGTCTCAGTATCGCATAACGCCAGACCCCAGGAGTAAACTCAGACTCGACAGACTTCATTACCCTTTAACTTAGGCTTCCCGCGCGGGGGCTGCATGACGTCACGCACTCGACGTCTCCGTTCGCATAACGCCAGACCCCAGGAGTAAACTCAGACTCGGTGCATATGCACTGAACAACATGATGACGTCATACACGCCGTAACGGTAGATCTAAGCATAACGATGAAGTCGACACGATCATTTGAAATGATAAAACGTTATCCGTAGTTTTACATAAATACCCGCTGCGCCAAACTTTTCAGTATTTTATTCTGCGTTTTGCTATGTAGAGTAAACGTTTTTATTGTAACCCGTTAAAATTTTGTAGCTGATTGAACAAAGAAAGTGGCGTTTTTTACCAAGTCGAACGGAGCACTTACTTATAAAGATCATAAATCAGGTGATGTCAATCCATGATCCACGAACTTTTCAATAGTTCAAGAGTGGACAAACAGTAAAAAGAGAGTTCAAATCCCTCTGCTCTAAATTCACGTGGAAAGTAGAATAACACATCAAAACCAAACTTGTGACGTTTTGAATCAGCAAGGTCCCACTTTTAGTGGAAATTCTTAAATATCATTTTACTGTCAGTTTGTTTAAAGGGAATTGTCATTAAGACTCTTGTTTAAACATTTGAAATAATCTCATCGCCTTGCAAACATATTTTTATTGCATTAAGTCGTGAAAAGCAAAAAGAGAAATATTGAAAAACTGGATTCTAGTCTAATAATTTGCACACCTCTGAAAGTATGTGTTCAACTTGTCTGATAAACTGTGTTTTTGTGGTGACTGTTGAGTTGTGTCTGTATAACTGAAATTATTAGGGGGGGATGGGGTAGGCGGCCCGGGACTTAAATTAAGGTACTATCCCGGCATTTACGTGGAGCTAGTAAGGAAAATTTCTGGGGGCAACACACACACTCGGCCTTCATAGGGAGGTGAAGCCTCCTTGAGCTTTTAGCTCTCGCAGTGAAGAGGCGCAGGTGCGCTTCATAAAAAGGGAGGTAGCGAGCAGTTCGCTACTCCTGTGTGGGGCCGGGCGGGGACACCAAGAGTCCGCTCATGAGCAGCTTGGTGTCATAGGCGAAACCCCACACAAGACACGGCACAAACCTAGAATAATTGCTGAGTTTTTATTACACTCAGGATAGCCTCCGATCTCCGGACTTGGTGCAGATCTCCATCACGTACATGGTGAACGATTTAACGCGCATGACTAGTCTATGCCTCGGGGTAATCTCCAATTTGTGGTGCAAAAGGTCTTGAACGCCCTGTCATATGATCGGGAGTGCTGTGATTTTTTTTCACAAATCGGTCTTCTTCGACCAGGAATCGTGAGGTGTTCCGGGAGGGATGAATAAACTTCACCGGAGGCAATACATCATCATTAAATATTATTTCAGTAGTATAGATCCCTCCTGCGGTACTCACAGTGACCGATCGTGGCAAATGAGCATTCAAATGAAAGAGAATAGACAAGAGCAGTGACGAATTGCACTCTCATTTCATAAATATATATAATTTATTTAAAAATTACATTAAAAATGTACGAATTGTGCGATTTGCATGTATTGTTGCTGTAGGAAAATACGCTCCATAATGTATTGCTGTCCAAATCACATTTTGGCCGCTGTGACGTCTGTTTCATGTCATTTTAACTTTCTGGGGGTGTTTCTTTTATCATTTTGCATGGATTTCAGAAACAGTAAATCATAGGAATGAGTACCTACTCAAATCGTATAATTTCATAAATATCGAATAACCGGTGAGTGTTATGATGATCCAATTTTCAGTGATTGCCTTCTTAAGTTAGGGATCGTAGAACTTGGAATTATAACTGAAATGTTAATAGTCTTTTACAGTGAGATTCTTTTGCTGGAGCGTGGCCGGCGACCGGCTGCCGGGCGCATGCGTCTTCCACCAGCAAACCGAGCTTGGTCCGCGGATAGCGCGCAGGTGAAAACCGTAACAAAGTACAGTAATTAATGGTAAATTCACCAGCAAATCATTATTAAAGAACTTACCTTTTCACGGAAGATGCTGGAAATGTTCTCCTTCAGCTGGCAGTCAGGCGTTGTACCGTGTAAATAAATTAGCGTTTACGCGTTGTAATTCCCTTCTGTTGTGAGTGATATCTGCTGCCGTATATTGTACTCCAGCTCCACTAGAGTACGGGTAATTGATCTGTACACTTTGTATTTTAAATTACCCCACAATTAAACATAAAGCGGACTTAGGTCTGTGCTTCGATTAATCACAGTAAACACGCAGAGGGGGACAGGAGTAGGTACATAATGTAACGATGTAACTTCCAAAGTTACTGTCTGTCAGTGTAAGGAGAACATTTTCAGCATCTTCTGTGAAAAGATAAGTTCTAACCTTTAACTGGTGACGTGAGGGCATCCAGATTCCAAAGAAATTAAAAAAAAACATGTGTGCTTCTTTAATTAAATCTTGCAGGAAGTTGCTGTTTATGTTACCTTCTTATCTGTGCGCTGACACTTCACACCCTCGTTGATGAAAGTTTAGTGACTTAATGACTTTAATGTCCCTGGTTACCTCGCCTGCGCGCTATCCGCGGCCCGAGCTCGGTTGGCTGGCGGAAAGCGCGCGCGTCTGGCAGCCGGTCACCGGCCCCACTCCAGCAAAATAATATCACTGTATAACAAGAAGTTCCGTGACGAACTAAAGAACCTACTTTTCTTAAAATTAGGATTCATGCCAATGATTAATCTACAGTATATGAACCTATCTAGAATATTAGGGTAAACAAATCTCGACAGCATTTATTAACAATTGTTAGCCCTGATTGCTCTTAAGAATACTTAGTCATATCTATTATGTTACACAGAGCACATACGTAATTTGGATGAAATCCAACTGATAGTATAGAAGTTACATGCGTTTCAAAATTGGTCCTATCAGCACGCTTAGAATCATGTTGGTAGAACTGACGTATATAAGTTACTCCAAATTGATCTAAAATGTCATGTACTATACGTGTACTTAGTTTAAAACTGTCGGCTTGCATACTTTCTGATATATTGGTATTTGGATTTAAAAAAATAGAGAGAGCAATTATCAACACTTGGTAGCCCTGGTGGCTCTTAAGAATACGCTCAGTCATATCTGTTTATGTACACATATTACATACAAAATTTGGTTGAAATCCAATTGTTAGTGTCGAAGTTATATGCATTTAAAAATTGGACCTATCAGAAGTCTTAAAATTATGTTGGCAACACTGTCATGTATGTCCTGCTGGAAATTAAACTGAAATAGTATTATCTACATGTGTGCCAATTTTGGAATAGCTCCCATGCATACCTTCCATGATATCAAACATGGAGCTCAAATTTCTAGTGCGTTTTTTCAGCAGTTGGTAGCACTGGCATCATTTTCAAATGCGGGCTTGAGATATGCCGGTATACATCTTTATTCATACTAAATTTGGTTTCGATTGCTGCAGCCGTTTAGGAGTTAATAGGGGGGGGGGGGACACAGCCAGACTGACAGATAGGACAGACAGACACACATTTGCCCAGATCGATCTCATAAGTCTACTTTTTCCTCATTTTTGCAAAATGTGAAAAGTAGGCTAATCATTTGGTTGAAATGAAAACATAACAATCTTTCTCCGTAAGTCTCTCATTATAACCCTATTGGGGAAAGTGTGGTTTATGAACATGCGAGATAGATGCTAGGTCCTACAAATACTTTAAAAGGTTCTTGGTGTGGGTGATGTTATCCACTGTATAGAGGTAGTGGCTTCAATCATCGGGAGCTGTGGGGATGTCGCTACTCCATCTCTTGCTCGTGACGCAGCAGGGTGCGCGGACTGCACGACCCGCTTAGCATAGATGGTATCGGACAGCACACCTGGCCTGCACTACACCGGAAACATTTACTGCTAATTTCTGCATGGCTCTCTTTTACAATCCACCCACATCTTCTCCTCCCACGATTTGATCGATTGAGGAAAATAGTTTTGGCTTGCGTTCCCTGCGCTGACTTCCAGAGTTTTTGACAGCTCTTTTTAAAAGTCTATTCATTCTGACGTTCTTCTTCACATCTCGTTGTTCAACGCGTGGTGTAGCGGTTAGCGCTCTAGGCTGTTGCCCCGGAGTTCTGGGTTTGATTCCCGGCTCTGCCAAGAAATTTAATTCTGGTTTGAGGGCTGGAATGGGGTGCACTGTGCCTCGTGGGTGCGAAAATGAGAAGGCAGTGTTGGTCGAGAGCGCTGCCCCAATCCTAATCTGAATTACAAATGCATACACTAATACAGCCATCACAATAACACAGGTTATCAGACAAAATTCAATTCTCACTTAATTACACGAATGGGTCAAATGAAACAACAAACGATTCCTGATTTCAGGCCATGGTCACCTCCATCTAAATCCTCACATGAATTACAAATACTACAGCCACCACAATAGCACAGGTTATCAGACTCTCTTTTTTTTTTTCCTTCTCTCTATATACACACACGAAACCCCTGAAATGAAACAAAAACTATTCGAACCTCGTTGTAATTTTTGTGAATTCATTGTAATTTTTATTTTGTTGGACTTTTAGGTAGACCATTTTTCACTGTCTCCTTCGCAATCACGTAGTAGTCAGTCAACATGTGTCCAATTCAGGAGCTTGGAGGAGAAGGACGAATAGTGTTTATAATCTTATTGCTGATGCACTCTGTCTCCTCCCAGCTGAATGGGCGACTGTTGTATGTGATCTTATTGCTGATTCGCCCTGTGCCCTCCCAGCTGAAAGGGCGAATAGTGTATGTAATCTTATTGAAGATTCGCCCTGTATCTTCCCAGCTGAAAGGGCGAATAGTGTATGTAATCTTATTGCTGATTCACCCTGTCTCCTCCCAGCTGAAAGGGCGAATAGTGTATGTAATCTTATTGAAGATTCGCCCTGTATCCTCCCAGCTGAAAGGGCGACTGTTGTATGTAATCTTATTGCTGATTCACCCTGTCTCCTCCCAGCTGAAAGGGCGACTGTTGTATGTAATCTTATTGCTGATTCGCCCTGTCTCCTCCCAGCTGAAAGAGCGACTATTGTATGTAATCTTATTGCTGATGCACTCTGTCTCCTCCCAGCTGAAAGGGCGACTGTTGTATGTAATCTTATTGCTTATTCGCCCTGTGCCCTCCCAGCTGAAAGGGCGACTATTGTATGTAATCTTATTGCTGATTCACCCTGTCTCCTCCCAGCTGAAAGGGCGACTTTTGTATGTAATCTTATTGCTGATTCACCCTGTCTCCTCCCAGCTGAAAGGGCGACTTTTGTATGTAATCTTATTGCTGATTCACCCTGTCTCCTCCCAGCTGAAAGGGCGACTATTGTATGTAATCTTAATGCAGATTCGCCCTGCCTACTCCCAGCTGAAAGGGCGACTATTGTATGTAATCTTATTGCAGATTCGCCCTGCCTACTCCCAGCTGAAAGGGCGACTATTGTATGCAATCTTATTGCTGATTCACCCTGTCTCCTCCCAGCTGAAAGGGCGACTATTGTATGTAATCTTATTGCAAATTCGCCCTTTCTTCTCCCAGCTCCTGGATTAAATTCGGTGGTAGCTTACACCTACTAACTTGGAAGATATGGTCTAGTTGTGCACTTTTTAGACACCTGTGTCAAGAGGTTATTAGGCACATTGGCCTATAGAAGACAGTTATTTTACTGGATTATTTTTGTGCTAACAATTTTGAATGTATCACATTTACCCATTGTCTTTATCTTTTCTCCGCGGCGCTTTCCATCTGCCTTGAAAATTTGTCGTGTTCGGAGCGTGCCAGCATTGGTGTACGAGGCTAAAAGATTCGGGTTGGAAACCCGAACGCCGGCACATTTTCAAGTCCTACTGAACAGATGGGATATGCTCACCATACCATGGACGAAATTTTACACGGTTCTACACGACATGGTGATGTGTGAGCCCCTGGGTGTATTATTACGCTTTCTCATTCGCGATGAAGTTTATTGGAGTTCCTGCCGGCAGACAGCCCATTACTAATTTACATATCTCCCCCGCTATCTCCTTCCGTCTATAGTCACGCCGAGAAAGTTCCTGAGAAGAGGAGGGTCAGGTGTTCGAGATTGTGCTTGCTGGCACCCAAATGTCAGATGCCTGGGACAAGTAATTGCTCACTTACGAAGACAAACTCCAGTTCACAGTACTTTTTATAACTAAACCAGTTGTTTCTATCCATTTCATGCATATCCAAATAATCAGTAAGAGTTAGAAAACGGGAGTTCGACTTAATATTTCGTATTATAAATAGTTTTGATAAGCTTCTTATTCCTAGTAAATCTAATAATGTTTCACGGTTTTCTGATTAAATTTTGCTCAGTTTTGGTCTAGTGTTCTCCTTGATTGCGAAGTGCGCCGATGTGGATGACTCATTGCGTTGAAGCGCTGGCCATAGTTGAATTCGATGCTCACCGTCGGCAGTCCTTTGTTTTCCCAACGCGGTATATTTCAACTCCAGCCGTTGGTGGACCAAAACTCAAATCTTGGCTTTATTTATTTAGGTATATATTATTTTATACTCTATTTTTATTTTATAAATGTTTTAAATTTTATTTTATATTATTCCTTGTATAGTTTTAATTAGTTTAATTTTATTATTTTTTATTTAATTTTTAATTTTGAGATGTATTTTTTTCTTAGAGTTGTGATGAAATGTCTATCCGTTTGAGCTATTTATTTAATGGTGTTTCATTAAACTGCATACTTTCTAAAAATCCATTTACATGACTGAGATACCAAGTCACAGTTGTACTAAACCTGTTTTGAAACGTGGGAGGATTTATCATGTTCTATTATTACAATCAGGCCAATACTAATGTTGATAACTGCATTCGATTTAAAAAACTTTGGAGAATTTTTACCTTGGTTTTCAATTATTATTATTATTATTATTGATTACAAGTTCAATTAATACTCGCCTCTCGGCTGTTGTATGGTGTAGCTGGGTCCAAGGTTGCAATATTGAATCCTGGCGAAGGTAGTTTTCCGTTGGGGGCCGTGGCAGTAGATTTACTAGTACGTTAAAGATCCACTTAGGGGCAAAATTCTGACACCCCGGCGTCTCTAAAGGCCGTACAGGAGTAGTTAAATGAGACGTTTAACCAATAATTTATTATTATTATTATTATTATTATTGTAAGCCTCCGTGGCTTAGGCGGCAGCACGCCGGCCTCTCACCGCTGGGTCCGTGGTTCAAATCCCAGTCACCCCATGTGAGATCTGTGCTGGACAAAACGGAGGCAGACAGGTTTTTCTCCGGGTACTCCGGTTTTCCCTGTCAAAATTTAATTCCAGCAACACTCTTCAATATCATTTCATTTCATCTGTCATTCATTTCATCATTGCCCCAGAGGAGTACGTCAGGCCTCGGCAGCCGGCACAGTTCCTATCCTCGCCGCTAGATGGGGGCTTCATTCTTTCCATTCCTGACCTGGTTGGAGACTGGACGCAGGCTGTGGATTTTCATTTGTTTTCATTATTATTATTATTATTATTATTATTATTATTATTATTATTATTACAAGCGAAAAAGCAGGGAATTGTCACGAAAATCTGTCAGTTGGTTTTGGTAGACATCCTGGTACTGAATTACTAATACACACTACTACAGACAGCACAGTAACATAGGTTATCAGACAAATTCTACACACACCCAAGTATACGGGGATATTGATACACCATCGTTTGGGGAAAAAAAAACGATACCACGACGTCTCTGGAAATACAGTAATTAACATTAGTTCTGTTGTTGGTAATATGACGAGTTTACGACTGAAAAATGCAGTTGATAGAAATGGAGAACTCGATGGGATAGCACTTATCATGGCCGCAGGGATCTGACTTGTAGGTGGGACATACTGTATAACAATAATTTAACTCCTCCGTGGATAATGTGCGATGTGGACATTGTATTTAAATCACCATGACGCATCGCCACGCCGCCCGAATATTACAGGTTCTAACACTGTTTCTGTAATGGAATGAGATTCTGGCGCGAGAATAGCAATGACGTGAACTGTGGTTTCAAGGCGGTCCGTTACGCTTAACAATTGGGCTACCATGAGCTCAACCAAAGAAGGATCGCTACTGTAAACCACGCTACTATTCTCAAATTAATCAACACCACCAAAGCACCTAATCTTATTATATGATACGCTAAGATGTATGTTTCATAAAACTCAAGCTCCTAAGTCAGAGGGAAGTTAGTAATTGTTGTTTTACGGGGTGGAACTACGAGGTCAACTGCCCCTCTTGACACAGATTAAAGAACACAAAATGGAGAGCGGTAATACTTACAAAAGGGAATTTAGAACGAAAATACTCACAAAAGAAATAGATTGAAAAATACGCACAAAATGTAGGTTTGGTTCAAAAAACCAGAGGGAGTTAGAAGGTGTGGTTTGTACCAAAATCTTCCAAATCGGCTCAATAGTACAGGAAAAATCTTGCATTTCTTGAAAAGTCAACGGAAATATATGTATTTGTTCATAAAGTGCTTTTAAACAAATAAACTGAACGATAGCCCCTGCCAGAACTGTGTCGCGTATAGCCCGCATAGCAATAGAGCTGTGCGGGTAGTCTGTACACATGGGGCGCACACAACCCATTGTACAACCAGCAGCAGTGATGAAATGCTTTCTGATTTCATAAATATCGACATTTATTTTTAAATGCGATTAAACAAATAAACATATTTATAGAAGCTCCCATAACAGTAAAGTCAGGCGGGTGGTTTATACACATGTGAGAGTTCTCGCATGGGTGCGCTAGTAATAAATAATTTCACAAATATAGAAACAATTACCTTGCTATAACTATTCTCAGATTAGGACTGTACTTAAGTCCTAAATTAAGTAACTTACATATTTTTAGCCTACTTTTCACATTTTGCAAAAATGAGGAAAAAGTAGACTTATGAGATCGGGCAAATGTATGTCTGTCTGTCTGTCAATCTGGCTGTGTGTGGTCCCCCCCCCCCCCCCCTATCAACTCCTAAACGGCTGGGGCAATCGAAACAAAATTTGGTAGGAGTAAAGATCTAGACCTGAATATCTCAAGCCCATATTTGAAAATGATGTCAGTGCTACCAACTGATGAAAAATCGCAATTGAAATTTTAGCTCCATGTTGGATATCTTGGAAGGTATGAATGGGAGCTATTTCAAAATTGGCACACGTATAGATACTAATATTGCAGTTTAATTTCCAGGAGGCCATACATGGCAGTGTTGCCAAAATGATTATAAGCTTGTTAATGTTTAGGAAATCAAAATCATGCAAATTTGTAACCACAATCCAAGAAAATTGTGTAAAAGGAACCTTAATATGCAGCAGACCCAATCATTGGGAGGAAGCGTCTGCCCAACAAACTGAGAGCCATCAAGGAGACAACGAAGGTGTGGAAATCATCCTTCCGATAAAGTCTGAAAGAAGGTGTAGTACTCGGTCGACTCTGGATCGGCCGTGGGATTGCTACGCACTTCTACTTGCTAAAGAGATAAGTCCCCCACTTTCTTGGAGTGTATGGATCTGGCCGATCTGCGAAGACCTCTGAAACTGCCTAACAGCCTCTCCCTTGTTCCACGCTACGTGATGACGGGACGTCAGCAGACCTAGTCATCCGGTTCATGAGGGAGAGTGGCTACCTTTTAATGTTTAAATGTAGTTGTTTAAGTCTTTTATTTAGTTTTGGTTTGTTTTAAGTTTGGAGGTGTGGTGGCGGAGCGGTCAAGCTGTTGGCCTCCCACCTAGGTGGACTGGGTTCGATTCCCGGTCAATGAATGTGAGATTTTCGAAGTGAAATGCCATGTCCTGTGGTTCGGATTCGACGTAGAAAAGGAGGTCCCGTGGCTCATAATCACAACATTCACAGTCACGTAAAACTACAATCTTCCTTCATCTTGTTTTAAGGTTGTATTGTGTTCATATCTATTTTTATTTTATTGTTCAATATGCCTTATTTGTTTTATTGTTCTAACCATCCCCTTTCATTCAAATCAGGCATAGTTGTTGGGGCTCACTGCCTGTTTTATATAAACGATTTTAATTTTCATCCGTGGCAGTGGGCTGTGTTTATCCTTTCATTTCATAACATTACATTATTTAAATGACTCATGGTGGTTCCGTATTGATATGCTAGAATAGTTATTAACAAGAAAAGTACATCCGCCTGAATCAATACTATAAAGTAAAAATTAATTATTTGACTTGTTTTCAGTACATGTTTCGAGGATTAATTACATTTTATCCCCTTCATCAGCTATTGGAAAAAAAACAAGATGTTCAGTAAAGAACATATAGCCTACTTTCTCCTAAATGCATGGGTATTGTTATAACTCTTTGTCCTTTTCAAGGAGTATGATTGAATGTTGTTTGTAGTAGCTTGTTGAAATACAACGTGCTATAGGGATATTAAACATGAATATGAGGTGCCCTTTGCTAGTGCTACCTCTGTACCAAATTTCGTTCAATTCGGTTTCACCGTGTTAGAATTGATAGGGGGAATCGATTTGCACACATACTTGGCCACCATCTGCAAACTATTGGGCTGATGTTCTTGCAGTTTGGTCAGAATATGTTTCCCACATAAAGATATGGTGTTGCAAAATTTGGTAGAGACTAGATTATTAGGTTGGTCGTAATTACATTTTAGCTTTTAACATTTGGTTGGCCGCGATTACGTTTCCGTCAAGATAGCGGCATAGCGGTTATATAAAACATGACACTGAGATGCCCTTTGCTAGTGCTACCTCTGTACTGTCCCCGTTTACCCGGATAGTAGGCTGTCAGATATCCGCCCCCTCAATCGGATTGCCAACAATCAATCGCACCAGCTCAGCTACATCAATGAAAATAGCACTGACAGATACTACCGAGGTTTGAACACAGAAGTTACCAAGAAAAATTATTGTGGAACACACCAAAATAGACGGGGGTTTCATACTTACTTTTACTTACCTCTTATAAATATCTCGGGGATTGGGTTGACAACAGGATCATTAAAGTATGCTCCCACAATAATCTTGACCATGACATTTAAAAATGAACCAGACCGAAGACGAGAACTTTGAACTGTACAAAAGCTTTATTTTCAAATAAAGAGTATGATTTTCACAACTCAACAAAATAAACGTGGCTATCAGTAGCCTATGTCAATCTGACTACGTCCTCCTAAAGGACTTGCAAATTTATCAAACAATATGTTAGCTCCCATGAGCTCAAAATAACGTAACATTTTAAAACACATTTGGATTGGATGAGGAAGTCAGGTTACGACATATATAGAGCATTTGGTTTCTTTTAATAAACATAACACTTTTATTAATAGGCACAAGGCCAGAGTATCGACCTCACCCGCTTATAACCAGATGTTTGGCCGGCTGGTCTACCCTTCAACCTGGCGCATGCCCGTCAAATGGGGCTCCCTAGTCACGCCACACTTGCGTAAGAATTCAGCTCCTTTTAAAGCTTTAAATGTCTACAAGACAACTCATACATATTGACGCAAATCTTTCAAATGCTTAACTCACATCCCACTGGATTATTTTAACTATCCTTAAACTTGTTAAGTTATCATCCAAATGTTTAAAAAGCATAGTTTAGAGTATAAAACACACTCTTAAATGTTTATAACAAAATCACATAAATTATTTATAACAATTAGAAATTGTTTATAATATTGTCGAAGATAATTACAAAAATTTTAAACACGCCTTTAACATTACTTTCGTTCCACATTATTGTCAAAGATATTTACATTTATTATTTACAATATCAACATTTAAATTATTTAAATTATTAATTTAAGAAATACATTGAACCACATGTTTTTTCCGGTTGGTAAATTCATAATCGTGTTTAATATAATCGACCAATGAAGGTTAGTTATACATGTAAATGTCACAATCTGGTTTAATAAAGGTTGTAATAATTTTAATTATTTGTGACGGTAATCTTCATTCAAAATCTTATCTCAAATTCTTTCAAAACTCCTGTTAATTATAACAGTAAATTCACTTGATTAATTTTCAACGAACTATGACAATACACTCTAGCGGAAAATACTTCGCTTACAAAATAATGCACAAACCGCATTCAAAATAGCCCAAAATTCATCATATATTAATCTATATGGCATTAAAATCTTCCACAGCATTTACAAAAACCTCCCCTAACACAATCTTTATCATTATTAATTACTGTGGGAATCTCCTTCATTTATTTAAGGGCATTATACATCAGCGACTTTCAACATGTCCGCTGCACTATCGATTATACATTCATAGTTCCACTTAAAAATTCTTATATCAATAATTGTTTCAAAACTGTTGTCATTTAAACTTCGTGGATTTCATTCATGAATCGAAATGAAATAAAAATCTGCCAATCACAAACAAATTTAATAGTGAATACGCTTATATACGCCTGTCTGGTCTATCAAAATTTAAGATTAACATCTTCAAAGAATTGTAGTATAAAAATACTATCATCAAACAAAGTGCGACTAACTGCAAAATAGTCGAATAGAATCCAATTAGACTGGGGAATGCAAACATCATTATATAAATCTCTATATGAGAAAAAACCTAACACAAGTTTCACGAATTTAATGCATTCAATAATTCATAATTAATGTTCATCTTTCACAAAATTGCCTAAGATGCAATGGTCGTTCATGACTGACGATAAATGTCTGTGTTGCAATCAATTCAAATAACGACTAGTATTTCCAAGATCGTCGACAACGTACTGGATTTTAACGCTCTAAAATCATTTAAATGTTCTTCCTTCTTGATGATGACAGAAAATTGGTCAAAGTAATTAAACTGGGGTAGAATTACTTTAATAAAGTGACACGCTGTCTGAATTTAAATCTGCCATAAAAATCATTAACTTACAGTCAAATCGAGACTACAAAAATAAGCAAATTACTGAAAAATCTAAATATCAGTCTCAACTGATTCAAAATCATTTAACTATGCCCATGACATAACAATGTCTTAATATAACGTCGAAAAAGGCATAACTCATCAAGGTGTACTGAGAATAGGAATCTCAAACAAGAATATCGGGCAAAAATACATGAGGACAAAAATATGGGAAAAATGGTTGCTCAAATATTGCTAAGAAACTCAAATACAATAAACGTTCACGACTACCTTATCTGCCGATTGACGTTCCAGAGGAAAATTCCCCAAAGAAGACTGTTGATGGATCCATTTCACCAAGTTAAAGCTGAGCTCCATCCTCGAAACCAGAAACAGCACCATCGGAGAATCGAACTGCTTCACGAGGACGAACGACATCCTTCCGGCAATAATCTTCTTTGTGAGTCGGGACAACCCTGATCTCTCTTGAAAAATCCCTGAAGTTCCAGTTGAAAATCGCCATGAAGTTTTTGTATAAATTTCCGAAGAAATATTCATATTCAGAAAGTATGAAATCATTTCTATTGCTGTTTGATAGTATTCAGCCTTTAATCACGAAACATGGGTGTAGATGGTTATTTACCACATGTTCGCTTGTATGGAATAGCAATTAGCGAAGTTCCATGCTGCTATCTTACTCCGTTGAAATATGTCCCAATTGCATTAAGTCCGTTAGCCTTCCATCTTCTCTTCGGTAATAGTATTAGAAGAACAAACTGCCATATTAGACTGCTCCATAATACTGTAGCGTTGTGTCACAAAAGCAATCTGAAGTCTCCCTATTTCACTAGCCCTGTCAGCCGTAGCGTAGAGTCTGGCTATACAAAGTGTTTCTCCTGTGGCGAGAAAATCACTTTTGTCAGTCGTCTAATATTGTCAATAACTTCCAAAATACTTCCTCGAAATTGTTCAGCTTTTCTACAGTCCTTACTGTAGCAATGCACAAGAGAATTAGCTTATAGGCGACCGCTAACTGTTCACAGCTAATCTTGTAGAAGCGTTATAAGTGTCGTTTCAACTTCACCTAGATTTACTTCACAGTAAACCTGCACTGCTTGTAAGTTCGACTCTCGTTTAATGCAGTGGCTTCGCCACGCGTTACAAAGACGACTTTTTCACTACTAAACTCACTCGACGTTTCACTGAAATGACTATTTGAAATCTCACGATTGAATATCAGACGATTTATAATCTGAGAATGAGGCTCCTCTCTTCTGCGCAAGGCCTTTTATGAACTTCATGAGGGGCGTATCTATCCCTTCCATCGCGTGTTACTGCGTCATCGCTAGAAGTTCCAACTTCGTCAACACATGACGGATTTTCAAAATTCAAAAACTGAAAATAAATTTCACCAAAATTCCAGATCAATGCCTCTACTGCAGATGGATTTCCACAATTCTGCATTCCAAAAGTAGTAAAAATACCATAGTTTCAGCAATCTCCGTCTTCCTTCAGACTATCGTTCATTGGTTTGAGCCTCCCCTCCAATAGCATAATTTCTTCCTCAGCAGAATTCCACGTTTCCTGCGACTGCGTCGTACATCTCGGATCCTTCTCGAATAAATGCTGACGTCACTGAGAATCTCAGCTCAAGTAGCCTGCTGGCATAACGTCTGCGTCATCCGTGCTTACGTCATGACTACCCACGTCATAACTATGACAGCCATAACTTTCGCTATAATTTCCAAAATAGCCACCGTGGTCTCTATATAATTCAATTACGGGGGCATTCTCCTCTCACCACGTTTTAAAAACAGATGCAAATTGTTTTTAAACTCAGTGTTACAAGTACCTCAACTCTCTTGAACACGAAATTGAATTAGTACTGGCTTACTCTAGGATAGTATCTTTTTAAATTTCCAGCATTGAACTTGCCGTAAATGACATTATTCTCATCATCGTAGAGTTCATAGCAGTTGTTTCCATAGGCGTTCGTAATCCTAAACGGTCCCATGAATACATTTCCAAATTTGGGGTATATTTTCTTGCTCATATCAGCCTTGACAGGTCTGCGTAATAATACAAGATTTCCAACTTGTAAGGGTGCACCAAAACGTTTTCCAGCTACTCTTTTCAATCGTTTCTCTGCTGCTTTCTGGAGTTGTTCCTTCGCCTTGTCAATCCTCTGCTGCCTTCCTAGGTCGGGATCTCTAGGAATGTGGTTGAAAAGATTATCCCACGGCCTTTCTGTGTTTCTTCCAAGATGAAGTCGCATTGGCACTTCTCCTGTACTCTCCTGCACTGTAGAGTTCAGACATTCCTCTATAAGGGGTACAAATCTCACCCAACCAGAATGATCATTTGGACAGAAAATTCGACAGAATTTCGAAAATTCAGCCATATATCTTTCTGAGGAATTCGATTCTGGGTAACGCACGCTTGAAAATAAGTGCTTAATGCCAAGCCTTTCCATATCCGCTGCAAATTCCACGGATGTAAACTGCGTTCCATGATCTGACAGTAGATATTCTGGTATACCAGCTTTAGGAAATACAGCATTTTACAGTCTGCTTACTACGTTCCTTGTGTTAGCTTTCTGCATGGGACTCATTGTAACAAATTTTGAGAAAACATCTACGGTAACCAACAGGTACTGGTTACCCTGATATCCCTTCGGACAGGGGCCAAATATATCCGTCGCCATAAGTTCGTTTGGCTTAGAAGGAATCATAGCCTTCGGTTTTCCTTTTAATAAAGCAGAAGCATACTTTGCTCTTTGACATTTGTCACATGATCTAATGACCTTGGCAATGCTGGAACGCATGTTAGTCCAGATAAATCTCTCTTTAAGAGTATTAAGAGTCTTATCTAAACCGGCATGTCCAGTTGCGTGATGAGCTACCCACACTAAATTGACAACAAGTTTAGGTGGCACGACTTTTCGGAGTTTTGTATGCTCAGAGTCAGCATACTTGCATACGATGTCTCCACTCAAGACAAAGTGTCGTGAATTTCTCCGTGTAACTGCATAGTCAACATCAGTATTGTCCATGTAACCCTTGAGGAACCTGTACATTTTCCTTATTGGAGCGTGTCTCTTCTGTGACACACCGATTCGGGCTAACCTCCTAACGGTTTCTTGATCTTCTTGCTCCAATTGTACATGGTGTATCTGCACATTTTTAATAGGGTTACGTGATAGAGCATCAGCCAGTAAGTTATCTTTCCCAGGCTGGTGGACGATAGTGGCGTTAAACTGTTGGGTGAACAAAGCCCAACGTGTCAATCTATCACTCGACATGTCAGTTTGCAGCATAAACTGTAGTGCTTTATGGTCAGTAATAATGATGACCTTATGTCCCAGCAGTATTTTCTTCCAGGCTTGCAATGCTGTTACAAAAGCTAACGCTTCAAGCTCCGTCGTGAAGTAATTTTCCTCGTGTTTCTTCAACTTCCGACTAGTGAACGCAATGTAGTGCTTGTTGCCTGCCTCGTCTTTCTGGTATAAGACTGCACTAATGCCTACTCTTGATGCATCAGACTCAATATAGAACACCTTCTCAAAGTCTGGGTACTCCAGTTTCACATTATTTCTGAGCATCTCTTTTGCTTTCTCAAAAGCCTCGTCTGCAGCGGTACTCCATTTCCATCTGTTATTCTTCTTGAGTAAGTCATACAGAGGAGCCATAATTTCCGAGTATCTTGGACAGTGGCTGCTAATAAATTGGCATGCTCCTACAAATTCTCTGACTTGTTTCACCTTAGTTGGCTTTGGAAATCTCGTGATCGCATCTACTTTTTTCATGTTTGGATGATATCCATCTTTATCAATAGTATGCCCCAAGTAATTTATTTCCTGCTTCAAGAATTGACATTTTCCAAAATTCACCTTGATATTGGCCTCCCTTAAATTCTCGAACAACTTTCTCAAGTGCACTAAATGTTCTGCGGCGCTGGGTGAAGATACGATTAAATCGTCAATGTAGCAGATTACATTTTCTTTCACTTCGTCAGTGAGCTTACTATCAAGTGCTCGAATAAGTGCTGGTCCACTGTTAACCATACCAAAAGGCATTCGGACAAAGACCCATGACGTCTGGTCAAATAGGAATCCAGTGTACTGCATACTATCTTCTTCTAGCTGAACTTGATAAAATGAAGACGTCAAGTCAAGAACGCTGAAACATGCTCTCCCTTTGAATTTTCGAAGCAGATCTCTAATCTTGGGTGGTCGGTCATTTTCTGGAAGAATCTTCAAGTTAATGGTCCTGGCATCGAGACAAAGACGTATCTGACCATTACTTTTCTTCACTACTGTGATGGGGTTTATATAAGACGACGCCTGTTTTTTAATAATCCCGTCTACCTCCATTTTTCTGATTAACCCTCGTACTTCTTGATAGTATTTCTCAGGAATGGGGTATATTCTCTTCTGGTAAGGGGTTTCATCTGTCAGCCTTATCTTGTATTTATAATCCTTAATCAATCCAGGCTTTTCGTCGAAAATATCTTGGAATTCCTTTATCAGATCCTCAAATTCCCCCTGAATTTCTTCAAATCCTTCAGTTTTTCTACTGGGTATTTCTGCTAAATTTTCCACTTCATTAACTATAGTATTCAAAATTTCTTCCCTAAGGTCTATTTCCAGACTGTTTTTCACGTCCTGTTTTTCTATCTCTTCTGTGATTATGTACCCATCATTAAAGCTAATACTTCTGTTCTTCATGTCAATAATAGCTCCGACCTTCGATATAAAATCGATTCCAAGCACCATATCAAAATTGATCTTGCTCACTACAATGAAGATCTGTTCATAATTCCTTCCATTGTTCTCAAAGTTCAATAACACTTGAATCTTGCACTTCACTGCCTTATCTTGGAATATCCCTCTCACTTTGACGGTAGAAACAGGTAGAACTGTCATGTTCTTTCCTCTTAGCAGACTTTGATAACATTCCTCTGAAATGATGGAGATAATTGCACCAGTATCCATCAGGGCTTTATACTGTTGTCCATCTATCCGTACAGAAATAATAGGTAAGGCACATGGTCTTTCCTCTTTAACTATACCCCTCTCTTCTAGCAAATCTTCATCAGTCACTTCATATATCTCATTAATCGTAATCAGGTGTGGTGTGGCAATGTATTTACAAGTTCTCACTGACGTTGAGAAATCGGCGTTTTTTTTTTTTTGTGTTACCGACCTCAAAATTCTGCTGGCTCGTAGAAGGCCCAGGATCGATTACAACATCCTGCCTTTTCTTTTGGTTGTCTGCTTCTTTTTCCCGTAATTCTTTCAGGTATTGCTGGCTTTCCTTCTCTCTTTCCTGATACTGATCGGGTGTCATAACCTGACCTTGAGGATTCTGATTTCTGTTTTGGCTCTGGTTATTCCTATTGTTACGGCTGTGAGTTTGTGTCATCGCTCGCCGCTTGAGTCACAACTGCCCCAGGGGCTGGGCTGTGGCATGCCTCCTGTATTGCGTGTGCCTTATGCAACAGGGCTACTAAGACAAAGAGATAGTCCAGAAGATTCGTGACTGGACCAGCGATGGAAGCCTCGAGAAGCCGTGGACCCTGGATGGATCTAGAACCATTTATTGAGTCACCGGCCTGCTATATAAGAGTGACCCGTGAAGCAGTTGTTGTTGTTGTGTTTTACGAGCTAGTGCGAGCGATTATCTTGTGCGACAGAAGTGTGGTGACGAAGTGCTGTACGAGTTACGAAATCCTGTGACATTGTTTCTCCCAGCTTGTGAACAGCGAACATCAAGTGCTCGTAAGTAACTGTATTTGTTGTACCTGAGGAAGAGGGGCAGGTAGCTTCTGCCAAGGCCACCGGACTCATTAGGACGGATTAACTTCTGTGGTCTGTTGCAAGTGAAAGGGGCCAAGGGCGCATAAGGAAGAGACTTGAGGAAACTGGTGAAGGCTCCTAATTGCTTGTATTTGCTGATTAGTGTAATTTTCTGGCCACAATAAAGTTAATTATTTCTTTAAGCAGTAATTGGTGTTGTGCTTTGTACCCCCACCGTAATCCAGTTAACAAAAGTGCCACTAGGGGGTGGCACGTAACACTATTATAATTTCGGTTATAACCATTATTGTTGTAATATCTGCCTCTTCCATTGTAATTTCCTCGGTTATAGTTCCAGCCTCTTCTCTGTTGATACGGTCGGTAACCTTGCGATCTGTTATTTCGAAACTGATTATTCCTGTGAGGACCTACATTGTCAGTTTTCTCCTCATCTGGCTTGTCAGTTTGTTGGACTTGGTCCATATATACAGTATTTATTTCTTTAAAGTCATGCCTTTGACCTTTCTGTACCACGTTAGGCATTGGACTTGTGTAGTCTAACCTCCTCAGTAATTCATCCATGCTGGTTAAATCCCTGATGTTGGACGAAATTATTAGTCTTCTCACCTCAACTGGCAGCATACGAGAAATCGCATCAATAAGTTGCTCCGTGGACAATGGGGGTTGTAAGAATCTCAAGCGGGATAATTGACTCGTAAAGAAATCAGCGTACCGCGTTGGAAGAGTACCGGAGTATTTTCTTGAATACACCTCCGCTCTTAACGAATTCTGCGCGTCTATGGACCAAAATCGTTTGATTAATGCCTCTGCAAACTCGTCAAAGTTACTGAATGTGTATCTAAATGCGCGAAACCATTCGAGGGGTCCTCCAATCAAATATCTCTCCACTATCTTCATCTCTCTCTCTCTGGGAATGTGAGCTTCGATGAAATAATCTTTGAGGTTCCTTACATATTCGATAGGTGTCAAACTATCCGTGTTACTGAATTTTTGCGGTTTATCTTCAAAATTCCTGATGACCGTTACGTTCCTCGGATATGAATCCGGGTAGTTTTTCCCACTATCACGATAGTTCCACTCAGGTTCCATATTCCTTTCGTCATCTTCCTCCCTGAATCTGGATATACGTTCTTCAGGAGTCACGTCTCTCTCTTCTGGATCTAGGTTATATCTTCTGGCATAATTCCTACTGGTTTCGCAAGCCAAGCCTTGTGTATCCTTGTCAGTGATTTCCGTTAAGACTTTCTTGATTAACTCTTCTTTGTAGGTCTCCATTAAATTAGCCTCTCCTAACTTCAAATTCTGCAGTTTACTCGTCGCTTCATTCACATCAGAGACCACTTTATGAATCTGTTCCTCTAATGCAGATTTTAATGTTTGCACATCCTGACCTAATTGTGTTCTATCTTCAACTTGTCTTTCGGATAGCGAATCCATCCTGACGCTTAAATCTTTCCTAATCTGTACTACTTCATTGTTAATATCAATTTGAGTACTGGCAAGTTTCCTTTCAATACGATCCTGAATTTGGGTTACATGTTCCCCACTTGACCTATTCCACTCTTCTTTCCATATTGCTACATTTGCCGTTAACATTTCTGCTATGTCTATTTCGATATCCTCTTTCAATACTTTATTATGGTCTAATACTTGGGTTCTCATGACCTCTACATCAAACTTTAAACCTTCTAAAGACGCTGTCGTTCTAACTGACTCATCAACTAGCCTAGTCGTTAATGCACTTATATTACGTGTACAAAGGGTTTTCGAATTTTCTATCTCTTCCCTGACTTTATTTACATCAGTTTGGACTTTAGCAACATCTACGAAAACTGTGTTGACCTCGACTTGAATTTTATTTATGTCACTTTGCATCTCGTTTACATCCGAATGAATGTTATTAATATCAACCTGAACATTGGACACATCAGTTCTAACATTTTGGATTCCTCTTTGGACTTCCTCAACCTTGTCTTGGACAGTCGCAACATCATTTTTGACAACAACTACCTCTTTTTGACTCTGAGAGTCGCACATTTTTTCCCGTATTGACTGAAATATACTAAGAACAAAGTTCCAACTGGTTCCGCCTCGTCAATACTGTTTATTAAAATGTCGTGATACAATCACCTGTCTTTTATCACATCACATGGTACATGTTTCAACGTCTAACTCATTGCCGCATTACATCGTAAGTCTTTTTATAACATTTAGGGTTTTTAAAGTATTATTTTATCTACTACTTCTTTCTCTCATACGCAGTTTCATTTCTTTCCAGTTGGGAATGGTCACCCCTTGCTTGGGCTTTTGGAAGCCAACATTAGATATAAGCCAAGAAAGACTGCCAAGCCCGGCTGCGGATTTTTATTAAGCTTTTAACATAAGAAAATGTTTTAACAACTTTTAATGTGTTACAGTGATCCATGTGTGTTTTTATGTACAATTTTTAACTACACCCAGTAGATAAAGGGAATGTTTTAAGTGCTGCACAATTATTTAGGCTGATGAAGGCGTCAATACGTGTTAGACGTTGAAACATGTACCATGTGATGTGATAAAAGACAGGTGATTGTATCACGACATTTTAATAAACAGTATTGACGAGGCGGAACCAGTTGGAACTTTGTTCTTAGTAAACAACTACCTCAGCCCTAGCACAAGAAATATCACTACGGACATTAGCAACATCTAAATTCAACATTGTAAGATCTTTATGCACATTAGCAACATCAATTTTAACATCAGCAACATTTTTATGCATATTAGACACATCTATTTTAACATTGGACACGTCTGAGCGCATGTCAGTTACAGTATTCTCAATTCCTTCGGTATTAATCTGTAAACGCGACATATTCTCCTCTAAGTTAGCAGAACTGGTCTGAAGACCCTTCAAACTTTCATCCATGCTAGCTTTCAAATTACTAGCATTCTGCTCCATTCGACTAGTATTCCTAGCTTCCATCTCATTCATACTACTATTCATGCTAGTAGACAAATTACTAGCATTCTCCTCCATTCTTGCTTTCAAATTAGCAGACAAATTATTAGCATTCTCCTCCATCATCTGCTTCATATTAGCAGACATCTCCGCTAACATCATCTTCAAACTTTCATCTGCCATTACAATATTATTCAAAATTAGACTGCTGTAGGGACATACATCAAAAGAGCAAAATAACAACATTTGAGCAACACTTTTCACCATATATAAATTTGATCAATTTTCTGTCTTAAATCTAACTTATAACTACCTTATAATTAACTTTCGAAGACACTTCATGTTGAAACAAACTCAAGCACATGTTCAAATTTCCCTGGCCCATTTTAAAATATCCTATCACAAATAATTTACATTTACAATCCAAATAATTTAATTTTATCTTTAATCTGACTAAAATGTCATAAGCCGGTCAAATAAAATAAGATTCCAGATCATAGGCGATTTTTCTAAGTTTCCAGCCTATTTAACCTTTCTCAAGTTGTATAAGATCTGATCTTTTCTGAGTGTAATTTTCCTAATACAATGCAACATTTAATTCCTATATAATCACACTCTTAAATTCTACAATTGGCCAAGACATCTAACAAAGAATCAACCTCTTTATTTGAGTCTAATCGAACCCACACGTTTTAGGTTTGCCAATCCTACTGGCGTTCAACCTGGTGATCCAGTTATGTTGACTCGAGCCCCAACGTTTTAGGTGCGCCAATCCTTCTGTCCCCGTTTACCCGGATAGTAGGCTGTCAGATATCCGCCCCCTCAATCGGATTGCCAACAATCAATCGCACCAGCTCAGCTACATCAATGAAAATGGCACTGACAGATACTACCGAGGTTTGAACACAGAAGTTACCAAGAAAAATTATTGTGGAACACACCAAAATAGACGGGGGTTTCATACTTACTTTTACTTACCTCTTATAAATATCTCGGGGATTGGGTTGACAACAGGATCATTAAAGTATGCTCCCACAATAATCTTGACCATGACATTTAAAAATGAACCAGACCGAAGACGAGAACTTTGAACTGTACAAAAGCTTTATTTTCAAATAAAGAGTATGATTTTCACAACTCAACAAAATAAACGTGGCTATCAGTAGCCTATGTCAATCTGACTACGTCCTCCTAAAGGACTTGCAAATTTATCAAACAATATGTTAGCTCCCATGAGCTCAAAATAACGTAACATTTTAAAACACATTTGGATTGGATGAAGAAGTCAGGGTACGACATATATAGAGCATTTGGTTTCTTTTAATAAACATAACACTTTTATTAATAGGCACAAGGCCAGAGTATCGACCTCACCCGCTTATAACCAGATGTTTGGCCGGCTGGTCTACCCTTCAACCTGGCGCATGCCCGTCAAATGGGGCTCCCTAGTCACGCCACACTTGCGTAAGAATTCAGCTCCTTTTAAAGCTTTAAATGTCTACAAGACAACTCATACATATTGACGCAAATCTTTCAAATGCTTAACTCACATCCCACTGGATTATTTTAACTATCCTTAAACTTGTTAAGTTATCATCCAAATGTTTAAAAAGCATAGTTTAGAGTATAAAACACACTCTTAAATGTTTATAACAAAATCACATAAATTATTTATAACAATTAGAAATTGTTTATAATATTGTCGAAGATAATTACAAAATTTTTAAACACGCCTTTAACATTACTTTCGTTCCACATTATTGTCAAAGATATTTACATTTATTATTTACAATATCAACATTTAAATTATTAATTTAAGAAATACATTGAACCACATGTTTTTTCCGGTTGGTAAATTCATAATCGTGTTTAATATAATCGACCAATGAAGGTTAGTTATACATGTAAATGTCTCAATCTGGTTTAATAAAGGTTGTAATAATTTTAATTATTTGTGACGGTAATCTTCATTCAAAATCTTATCTCAAATTCTTTCAAAACTCCTGTTAATTATAACAGTAAATTCACTTGATTAATTTTCAACGAACTATGACAATACACTCTAGCGGAAAATACTTCGCTTACAAAATAATGCACAAACTGCATTCAAAATAGCCCAAAATTCATCATATATTAATCTATATGGCATTAAAATCTTCCACAGCATTTACAAAAACCTCCCCTAACACAATCTTTATCATTATTAATTACTGTGGGAATCTCCTTCATTTATTTAAGGGCATTATACATCAGCGACTTTCAACATGTCCGCTGCACTATCGATTATACATTCATAGTTCCACTTAAAAATTCTTATATCAATAATTGTTTCAAAACTGTTGTCATTTAAACTTCGTGGATTTCATTCATGAATCGAAATGAAATAAAAATCTGCCAATCACAAACAAATTTAATAGTGAATACGCTTATATACGCCTGTCTGGTCTATCAAAATTTAAGATTAACATCTTCAAAGAATTGTAGTATAAAAATACTATCATCAAACAAAGTGCGACTAACTGCAAAATAGTCGAATAGAATCCAATTAGACTGGGGAATGCAAACATCATTATATAAATCTCTATATGAGAAAAAACCTAACACAAGTTTCACGAATTTAATGCATTCAATAATTCATAATTAATGTTCATCTTTCACAAAATTGCCTAAGATGCAATGGTCGTTCATGACTGACGATAAATGTCTGTGTTGCAATCAATTCAAATAACGACTAGTATTTCCAAGATCGTCGACAACGTACTGGATTTTAACGCTCTAAAATCATTTAAATGTTCTTCCTTCTTGATGATGACAGAAAATTGGTCAAAGTAATTAAACTGGGGTAGAATTACTTTAATAAAGTGACACGCTGTCTGAATTTAAATCTGCCATAAAAATCATTAACTTACAGTCAAATCGAGACTACAAAAATAAGCAAATTACTGAAAAATCTAAATATCAGTCTCAACTGATTCAAAATCATTTAACTATGCCCATGACATAACAATGTCTTAATATAACGTCGAAAAAGGCATAACTCATCAAGGTGTACTGAGAATAGGAATCTCAAACAAGAATATCGGGCAAAAATACATGAGGACAAAAATATGGGAAAAATGGTTGCTCAAATATTGCTAAGAAACTCAAATACAATAAACGTTCACGACTACCTTATCTGCCGATTGACGTTCCAGAGGAAAATTCCCCAAAGAAGACTGTTGATGGATCCATTTCACCAAGTTAAAGCTGAGCTCCATCCTCGAAACCAGAAACAGCACCATCGGAGAATCGAACTGCTTCACGAAGACGAACGACATCCTTCCGGCAATAATCTTCTTTGTGAGTCGGGACAACCCTGATCTCTCTTGAAAAATCCCTGAAGTTCCAGTTGAAAATCGCCATGAAGTTTTTGTATAAATTTCCGAAGAAATATTCATATTCAGAAAGTATGAAATCATTTCTATTGCTGTTTGATAGTATTCAGCCTTTAATCACGAAACATGGGTGTAGATGGTTATTTACCACATGTTCGCTTGTATGGAATAGCAATTAGCGAAGTTCCATGCTGCTATCTTACTCCGTTGAAATATGTCCCAATTGCATTAAGTCCGTTAGCCTTCCATCTTCTCTTCGGTAATAGTATTAGAAGAACAAACTGCCATATTAGACTGCTCCATAATACTGTAGCGTTGTGTCACAAAAGCAATCTGAAGTCTCCCTATTTCACTAGCCCTGTCAGCCGTAGCGTAGAGTCTGGCTATACAAAGTGTTTCTCCTGTGGCGAGAAAATCACTTTTGTCAGTCGTCTAATATTGTCAATAACTTCCAAAATACTTCCTCGAAATTGTTCAGCTTTTCTACAGTCCTTACTGTAGCAATGCACAAGAGAATTAGCTTATAGGCGACCGCTAACTGTTCACAGCTAATCTTGTAGAAGCGTTATAAGTGTCGTTTCAACTTCACCTAGATTTACTTCACAGTAAACCTGCACTGCTTGTAAGTTCGACTCTCGTTTAATGCAGTGGCTTCGCCACGCGTTACAAAGACGACTTTTTCACTACTAAACTCACTCGACGTTTCACTGAAATGACTATTTGAAATCTCACGATTGAATATCAGACGATTTATAATCTGAGAATGAGGCTCCTCTCTTCTGCGCAAGGCCTTTTATGAACTTCATGAGGGGCGTATCTATCCCTTCCATCGCGTGTTACTGCGTCATCGCTAGAAGTTCCAACTTCGTCAACACATGACGGATTTTCAAAATTCAAAAACTGAAAATAAATTTCACCAAAATTCCAGATCAATGCCTCTACTGCAGATGGATTTCCACAATTCTGCATTCCAAAAGTAGTAAAAATACCATAGTTTCAGCAATCTCCGTCTTCCTTCAGACTATCGTTCATTGGTTTGAGCCTCCCCTCCAATAGCATAATTTCTTCCTCAGCAGAATTCCACGTTTCCTGCGACTGCGTCGTACATCTCGGATCCTTCTCGAATAAATGCTGAAGTCACTGAGAATCTCAGCTCAAGTAGCCTGCTGGCATAACGTCTGCGTCATCCGTGCTTACGTCATGACTACCCACGTCATAACTATGACAGCCATAACTTTCGCTATAATTTCCAAAATAGCCACCGTGGTCTCTATATAATTCAATTACGAGGGCAGTACCAAATTTCGTTCATTCGGTTCCACCGTGTTCGAATTAATAGGGGGAATCAATTTTGACATAAAGATGGCCGCCATCCGCAAACTATTAGGCTAATGACATATTAGATTGGTCAAAGGATGCTCCCTTCATAAAGGTATGTTGTTGCAAAGTTTGGTAGAGATCGGATGGTTATGTTAGTCGTAATTTGATTTAAGCTTTAAACATTTGTGTGGCCGCCATTACGTTTCTGTCAATATGGCGGCGATATTAATCATGACACTGAGATGCCCTTTGCTAGTGCTATCTCTGTACCAAATTTCTTTCGATTCGGTTTCACCGTGATTGAATTAATAGGGGGAATCGATTCTGACACAAAGATGGCCGCCATCCGCAAACTATTAGGCGAATGACCTATTAGATTGGTCAAAGGATGCTCCCTCCATAAAGGTATGTAGTTGCAAAATTTGGTAGAGATCGGATGATTAGGTTAATCGTAATTTGATTTAAGCTTTGAACATTCGTGTGGCCGCCATTACGTTTCAGTCAAGATGGCGGCGATATAAAACATGACACTGAGGTGCCCTTTGCTAGTGCTACCTCTGTACCAAATTTCGTTCCATTCGGTTCCACCGTGTTCGAATTAATAGGGGGAATCAATTTTGACATAAAGATGGCCGCCATCCGCAAACTATTAGGCAAATGACCTATTAGATTGGTCTAAGGATGCTCCCTCCATAAAGGTATGTAGTTGCAAAATTTGGTAGAGATCGGATGATTTAAGCTTTGAACATTCGTGTGGTCGCCATTACGTTTCAGTCAAGATGGCGGCGATATAAAACATGACACTGAGGTGCCCTTTGCTAGTCCTACCTCTGTACCAAATTTCGTTCCATTCGGTTCCACCGTGTTCGAATAAATAGGGGGAACCAATTTTGACATAAAGATGGCCGCCATCCGCAAACTATTAGGCTAATAACCTATTAGATTGGTCAAAGGATGCTCCCTCCATAAATGTATGTTGTTGCAAAGTTTGGTAGAGATCGGATGGTTATGTTAGTCGTAATTTAACTTAAGCTTTGAACATTTGTGTGGCCGCCATTGCGTTTCTGTCAATATGGCGGCGATATAAAACATGACACTGAGGTGCCCTTTGCTAGTGCTACCTCTGTACAAAATTTCGTTCCATTCGGTTTCACCGTGTAGGAATTAATAGGGGGAATGGATTTTCACACAAAGATGGCCGCCATCCACTAACTATTACGCTGATGACCTATTCATTTGGTCAAAGGATGCTTCCCCATAAAGGTATGTTGTTGCAAAATTTGGTAGAGATCGGATGATTAGGTTAGTCGTAATTTGATTTAAGCTTTGAACATTTGTGTGGCCGCCATTACGTTTCCGTCAAGATGGCGGCGATATAAAACATGACACTGAGGTGCCTTTTGTTAGTACTACCTCTCTACCAAATTTCGTTCCATTCGGTTGCACCGTGTTCGGTTTAATAGGGGGAATCGATTTTCACACAAAGATGGCCGCCATCCGCAAACTATTAACGCTGATGACCTATTGGTTTGGTCAAAGGATGCTCCCCCCATAAAGGTATGTTGTTGCAAAATTTGGTAGAGATCGGATGATTAGGTTAGTCGTAATTTGATTTAAGCTTTGAACATTTGTGTGGCCGCCATTACGTTTCCGTCAAGATGGCGGCGATATAAAACATGACACTGAGGTGTCCTTTGCTAGTGCTACCTTTGTACCAAATTTCGTTCAATTCGCATTCACCGTGTTCGAATTGATGGGGGGGGGGGGGGGACAGACATTCAGAGTACACACACTCACCCACACACAGACACACACACACAGACTCACACACACACACACACACACACATACACACACACATACAGACACACTTTTTTCGCCCTGTGTTATCTCATAAGTCTACTTTCATTTTTTGCAAAAATCGAAAGTAGGCTAAAAACGTAGCACAGTGAGAAGATACGTTTAAATACGTAGCTTATTACTGTGCTACGCTATTTTTTTTCAATAGCTGATGAAGGGGATAAAATTTAATTAATCCTCGAAACATATACTGAAAACAAGTCAAATTATTTTTTTTCTTTATAGTATTGATTCAGGCGGATGTACATTTCTTGTTAATAACTATTTCATAACATTTCATTTTATTGGGGGCCGATACCCTAGATGGATATTAGGCCCCTTAAAACATGAGTTATCATCATCATCGATCATTACCGGCTTCCATAGCAATCATAACTGCCTGAGAATAGCATGAATGCTCTACTTGAAGCAGTCACGAGTGATGTCCTTAGTACCCAAAGACGTTTTAAGAGTAGCATGGGATTGGCGGTCACTAAGGTCTGATTTGACCACTTTCTTTCATAGGATTTGGGGAATCTGTATGAAGGTGGTAGTGCAAGGCGACATGAACTATCTAGGATGGTCCACGATAAAAAGGGCACAATGTATTGTATGGAGTTATTTAACCACCCTTCTCCAATGTCTCTGGACCTCAGCAACTTCACTAGTCACTCTCAATTTGGAAACTGGTAGGCTATACAATGTTTCCTCGTTTCAAAGTTTATGGTATGTGGTTAACTAACTTATTAAACAGGAACTTGCATCTCATTGTACGAATGGAAAATCCTGCAAGTTTCGCAATATTTAGCTTTCTTGTTCATGTTCCATCAGTGTAAATGAGAATGAGATAACAATCTGTTTCTGGTGGAGCATAAAATTTCCTTTCCTACACACTTCTGTCGAAATTGTGTGGTGGTAGTTGAAGGAACTTTTCAATGCAATGCTAGTTACCTTCTGAAGGTCTGGATTCGATTCCTGGCTCTGTCAATACATTTTAATTGTGGCCTGAGGGCTGGAATGAGGTACTCATCCTCGTGAGGTGAAACTGAGAAGAGGAGGGTTCGATTCCCGGGTTCGATTCCCAACTCGGCTACCTTGGAATTCATTTTTCGTGGGTTCATACTTCTAATAATGATAATGTCATTGGATTTACGTCCCTTTTAACAACTGGGGCTTTTAGAGACGTCGGGGTGCCGGAATTGTGTCCCTAAGTGGATCTTAACGTGCCAGTATATCTACTGACACGGCCCCCTCGCATTTGCACACCCTCAAATGACAACTGGCTGCGCAAGGATTTGATCCTGCAACCTTGGGACCCGCTGTTTCCCCACTTTTACTCCAGGAAAATGCCGGAATGATTTCTAACTTAAGGCCATGGCAACATGCCAAAAATATAAGTCCGAATGTAAAATCGAAGGCATTGCAACACAATTTTCTTTTACATAACACACATGCCAAACGACTGCTGTGATTCAATCCCACATATTTCGTCACAAAGGCAGGTCCACACACAGCCATCAAAATCACACAGGTTATCAGATAAATACCACACATACACTGAAGTACCATATGGGGCTACATGACCACATTGTCGCAAAGCCCCTAAATAAATCAACATCATCATCTGGATCTGCCGGCTGGCATGTGTGTTACGTAAAAGAAAAGTGTGTTGCAATGCCCCTTAAAACAACAAGTATCATCATCTTTTAAGATCTAATCTTGGCGCAGTCAGTTGACATTTAAGGGTGCTGAAATGTGAGGGAGCCTGTCAGTAGATTTACTGGTACATTAAAGATCCCCTTTGGGGCAAAATTCCGGCACCCCGGCGACTCTAAACGCCTCAGTTGTAAAAGGGACGTAACACCAATAATATTGTTATTAATTATTCTGGTCTAGGATTAGGGCAATACCATGCCGGTATTTGTCTGGAGGAGTGGGAGCACTGGAAAAATCCACATTCACAATAGCCTCTGTCAGCACCGTGATTCGAATTTGTCTCGCAACATTATTGGCCCATTGCAGTCAAGGAGCGCAACTTCACGCGTTTGGCTAAGCTGTTATCTATAATACAACGCTAAAGAGTATTAAGTCCTTTCATGTTCAACACCTGCATTTTATCATAGAAAACAAGAAGTTCCGTGAAGAACTATACAGCCTACTTTTCATGCCAATGATTATTCTACAGTATATGAACCTATCTAGAATAATGACGAAATTAAGTTGGTAATATCGAAATATCTAATTAGTTCAAAATATACCTGGTATGATGTAGCCTAATAGAGCACTACAGTTGGCAGCCCTGGTGACTGAATATATTCTTTGTTCCATCTCTTTAGGTACAGAATACAAAATTTGGTTGAAGTCCAATGGACATTACATGCAGTTAGACACTGGATCTATCAGCACGCGTAAAAGCATGTTGCCAACAATACCATACGTGTGCTGGTCAGAAATAATCTGAAATATTATGTTATCTTGTTGTGCCAATTTTGGATGAAATCCATTTGTTAGTATAGAAGTTACATGTATTTTTAAATTGGATATATCAGCAGGCATAGAATCATGTTGGCAGCACTGCCTTGTATTAATTACTCCAAATTAATCTAGAATGTCAGGTACTATACGTGTGCAAAGTATAGAGCTGTTGGCTTGCATACTTTCTGATATATTGATATTAGGGTTAAAAAAATAGAGAGAGCATTTATTAACAGTTGGCAGCCCTGATTGCTGTTAACAATACTTATAGTCATATCTGTTATGGTACACATAGCACATACGAAATTTGGTTGAAATCCAACTGATAGTATAGAAGTTACATGTATTTAAAAATTGGTACTATCAGCAGGCTTATAATCATGTTGGTAGGACTGACGTATATAAGTTACTCCAAATTAATCTGAAATGTCAGAATATACGTGTGCATAGTTTAAAGCTGTTGGCTTGCATACTTTCTGATATATTGGTATTTGGATTTTAAAAAAATAGAGAGAGCAATTATTAACAGTTGGCAGCCCTGGTGGCTCGTAAGAATACGCCTAATCATATCCGTTTATGTACAGATATTACATACAAAATTTGGCTGAAATCCAATTGATAGTGTAAAAGTTATATGCATTTAAACATTGGACCTATCAGGAGGCTTAAAATTATTTTGGTAACACTGTCATGGTTGGCCTCCTGGAAATTAAACTGAAATAGTATTATCTACATGTGTGCCAATTTTGGAATAGCTCCCATGTATACCTTGCAAGATATCAAACATGGAGCTCAAATTTCTAGTGCGTTTTTTCAGCAGTTGGTAGCACTGACATCATTTTCAAATATGGACGTGAGATATTCCGGTGCACATCTTTACTCATACTAAATTTGGTTTTGATTGCTGCAGCCGTTTAGGAGTTGATAGGGGGGACAGACACACAGCCAGACAGACAGAAGGACAGACAGACAGACAGACAGACAGACACACATTCATTTGCCCGATCTCATAAGACTACTTTTTCCTCATTTTTGCAAAATGTGAAAAGTAGGCTAAAAAAAGTGTATCATAGTTTGGTAGTGTAACGTCAGATTGAGGAAATTACCTTGGTGCATAAGGAAGCCTGGGGCTTGATGTTGAGTGAGCCGGCATACTGGCAGACCTCATCCTTCCGTCGTGTGTACCACTTCCTGTGCAGGAATCACTCTGCTGAATGGCCATGCCGGCTGTGTGGTGCTCCTTAATGACGTAAGAGTCTTCCAGTTGAGTGTTGTTTGTTGTATGGGGACTACTCGGGTTCATATTACTGTATTGAAGGATATGTCGGCTGTGTTCTGCGCCTCAATAACGTAAGTCTTCCATTGAGTGTTGTTTGTTGTATGGTAACAACTTGGGTTCATAATGCTGTATTGAAGGATCATGTTGGCTGTGTTCTGCGCCTCAATGACGTAAGTCTTCCATTGAGTGTTGTTGGTTGTATGGTAACAATTCGGCTTCATAATGCTGTATTGATGGATCATGTGGCTGTGGTCTGCTTCTCTTGATTTTGTAACTCAGTCGGTCAATTGTTAATAAGGCATCATTGAAAGATGGCTTCAAAGCTTCTATTCTACATCTGTGTCACGTAATAGTGTTCCAATCCATTGAACGTTACATCTTGCGAATGTTTTGGTAGGGAATAATCAGTGAAGGAAGTGGAAAAAAAAACAGAGGTGGTATGCTACCGAAGATATTTCCCTGTCATACCTCAACTTCAAGATAGCATACCCCTCCCTTACAACGTAACGTGATATGCAGGAAATTTTTCTATTCACTCCGAATTGCATCATGCTAGGCCTACATTGTTGGTTTCTATTTCACTTGTGCTTTGTTGTCTGTGAGAGGTGAGAGACAAAGCCGAATTCGTCATTTTTTTTCCCCGACCGATTATCTTCAACACAATCCCCAGTTTCGCTGAAATTTCTCTTTTGTCCTCTTACGGCAAATTTACCCATGAGATCAGCTCTGCAGCCGATGCTGATAAAAAAAATACTTTAGTTGCAATGATGCTGCTTGATACACAATCGTACTGACCATACACCACAACACTAGTTTTTAACCCGACATCGAGACGGGAGACTGTGGTCTTTTTAATTAAGTTCCTCGACGAGTAACCAACCTTGCTTTATAGATTTTCGCCAAGCAGGAGCCCAAAAGTCATGAATATTAGTCGATTGACAGTAGATATTTTAAAGATATTTTAAAGGTAAAGATCTATTTAAACAATGAAAAAGTAATGATATTTTCTTACTTTTTTTTTCGTGTGGCCTCCTGAGAGGCCGAGTGCAGGTCTTTCTAGGCGACCTGCGCGTCGGGATGAGAGATGGAATTGATGAAGATGAATTAATGAAATTGGGCAAGGATGTGGGAGGAAGCGGCCGTGGCCTGTCAGTAGGTACCGTCCCAGCATTTGCCTGGTGTTGAAAATGGGAAACCACGGAAAACCATTTCAAGGATGGCCGACGGTGGGGCTCGAACCCACGCGTCTACCGAGTCAGCAGAGAGCTTGGCCCCATGGCCTAATGCTGCGCTTTAGCCAGCGAAGCCACTACTGACGGTATTTTCTTACTGAGAAATATGTTTAAAAACATCAGATGTAGCGGTATATTCTTAAGGAGGCGACTATGGTCATCTCTAGTTACCGGTCACAGCCATATTTTTTTAAAAGCACTCTGCTGCAGCGGTGGCGAAGAGATCTCGCTTTATAGGTTTTGCTGCATGGACGGCCATTGCCGTTCTTTTTTTTTTCAATCTTGTTTGCTGAAGCGCTGTACGGGTTCGCTTTAAAAAGGAACGCACGGTTCTATATTGGCGATGTCTACAGGCGAAAGTTTATCGGTGAAGGTAGCTTGGTACCAGTGGATGAATGATCATGAAAAGTAATTATATTAATTCCTACGGCGCAAACAAATTTAAGATCCACTGGTTTTCAGTGGCGGTATGCTATTTGACATTGAAAGCAGTGACGGTATGCCATTGGGCCTTAGAAAGCAGTGCCGGTATTCCATACCGGCGCATACCGCCTCACTTCCCTCCCTGGGAATAATGAATGATTGTTGGATGTGTGAGAATATGGGTGGTACGTTGCGGAGCCATGTCAGCTGTGTTGAATCTTGCAACTATTTTGCCAGTTATGTGACATGGGTATGTTTGTTTTTACAGGCGGCAACCCATGGACGGTGAGCTGTACTGCCAGCCGCATGTCCCGTCAGCCGCCACGGACCCAGACACCGGCCAGGACAAGCTCAAGGTATGTATTTTCCTCACGTATCCCTAATCACTGACGTCACACAGGCCCGAGACGGCATCTCGTATCACCTCTCCTCACCGTGATTTAAGGATTTGATCAAATGAAAATATCAAATACTTAGAATTGGTGGTAGACCTACAGTAGAGATCCGATAATTCGAGTTAATTGCCCCCCAGGGGCTCACATTTAGTGGGACGTGGGTTGGCGACCACGGGACCCCAGCCGAGTCCGGCAATGCTTCCACTTACTTGTGCCGGGCTCCTCTCCGTCTTCTTTCCTGTCGACCTCCCTTGGTCAACTCTTGTTCTTTTCCGAATCCGACGGTATTGGGGCATCCGAGGCCTAGGGAGTCTTTTCACTTTCCCGCCTTAATTGGCCCTTGTCTCATATTTCCTGATCCCTCCTTCTTCGAGGGGTCAGACCTCTTACTTTCTTTTCAATATATTTCCCTTTCTCTTTAAGATTCCCGCACTTTTTTTTGTTAATTGGCTCCCCGTGTATCTAAATTCATTTTTTTTTACCCTCCATTTTGTGGGTGTATCAATCTCCGTTGCATTTTGTTAGTTTTTTCGATCTAAATTGCATTTTGTGAGTGTTTTCAACCTCAATTGCATTTTGTAAGGATTGACAATCTAAATTGCTTTTTAGTAAGCCTTTCAATATAGGGGCTGGGACTTACGTGAGTATTTTGAATTTCAATTGCATTTTGTATTTTCAACCTAAACCGCTTTTTGCAAGTATTTTCAATCTAATTTGCATTTTTTAGGGTGAGCATTTTGCAAGTCTTTTGATTCTCAGTTGCATTTTGTAGGTATTTTGAATCTAAATTACATTTTGTGAGCATTTTCAATTTCGATTGCATTTTGTAAGTATTTTGAATATCAATTGCACTTTGTGAGTATTTTGGATCTGAAATGCGAGTTTTTCAATCTGAATTTGGGTCTGAAATGCGAGTTTTTCAATGTGAATTGCATTGTGTATTTTCAATTTCAATTGCATTTTGCAAGTATTTTGAACCTCGCTTGCATTTTGTACGTATTTTCAATCTCATTTGCATTTTGTATTTTGTATTTCACTTGGATTTTGTAAGTATTTCGACTGTACATTGCATTTTGTACGTATTTTGAACTTAACCTACATTTTGTGCGTATTTTTCAATCTATTCTTTTTGTAAGTTTTTTCGTTCTAAATTCCCTTTTGTAAGTATAACGCTCTCCATTCTGTGAGTAGTTTCAGTCTGAGTTCCTTTTTGCAAGTATTTTCCTTCTCACTTAATTTTCGTTCTGGTTTCCACTTCATTGACATTTTCGCTATTACCCAGACCATTACGGGCCGATAACCTAGATGTTAGGCCCCTTATAACAACAATCATCATCATCATCGAGTTAATTGGGGCTGACTGTACCTCAAACTATGAAAAACTCCTACTACACGGAAATATGGACTAAATGAAGAATATTTTTTTAATATTTTAAAATTACAATCAACAATAAATTGCACATACCTTGAAAGTGGTTTAGTTCGGTCTACAAATTTACACAAACTTGAACATATAAAAAGCCCGGTGCAAAATAGCCCAACATGTAAATTTCGTGTTTTTTTTTCTTTCACAATAACATACTACCCCCTGCACATACAGATAGAGCAGTTAATATATATATATAGGACTCTCAACAACCTTTTAGGTCTTGGCTGTGTCTGTTGCGAGGTCTCACCTAGGTGCACCAGGATGTGCTACTCTACCGGTGGTCCGGGCATGATGTAGCAAGAGCCCGCTGATGAACCGACTTGATGCACCTAGGCGAATCCCCGCAATAGACGTGGCCTACAAACCTAAAGCGATAGTTGCAGTATAATTAATGACTGTGAAAGTCAATATGTCACGAGTCATGATAAATATAGCTATACGCGATTCGCACGAGGTCTAACACTCATACATTTTGTGCATCTCAATAAAGAGAAATACTAAGCATTGTTACTTGAAGAAATCCATTGTTGTAGCTATTCAGACTATGTACCTATCTCATTAAATATATTGTTGTGAACAGAATAATTTGTATAAAGAGGAAACTCTTAAAACATTATGTTTTATGTTCAGATTGGTGTAAATTATGAAAAGCAATATTAGCCTCTACACCGCAAGGTACAGTAGGTGCAATCTTTCGAAATAGCCCGGGAAATTCAGGACGTTGTACCTGGCTGTTGAAGGCACAATGGACTAATACAGGTCGAGTGCATTGCCCATCCTGACTGACAGAGCAGAAACGATAGCACATTCATGAAATATGCTGATGACCTAGTAATCTCACGTGTCGACTTTTATCACCCTTGTCCTAGATCGATTAGCAGCGACACATCATAGTTTGCTGCTCGATTCTTACTTCAGCCATGGGATATGTCATCATTAGGGCTCGGATTTTTAGGTGCTAAATATCGGGAAAATATTTATTTATTATGTATTCAAAATACCTGAAATATGTGACAAAAAAGTAAAAATATGTAATTATAATTCAGTTTATCAATATGCAGGACTCACGAATGCAGTTTATTCTATGTCTCACTGACTGCTGAAGAATTACAATACACAACGAGATACATCTTCAGGTTGTCCATCACAAATGAGCGACGATTCTCTCGAAACACTTATTCTGAAGGCGCCAAACTGCGGCAATATGTTTCTTGCCCTCGAGGTGTTGTGTAACTTGAGATCGCTGTTCAGCCTTGATTGCTTTCCCACATGGATGTCAGAACAGAACGCCCCCATCAGAAGTAAAATTATCTTTAAATTCTGCAACAGACGATACCTTGTAGAACTGCCTTACACTTCACAGTGCCAGAAATGAACTGTATGTGAGTGACACTGGTTCCAGGTAGCTGGGGGAGGGGGAGATCTAGCACGTGGTGCAATATGGCTATGGACAAGGAAATCTCCGGCTTTCACAGTGAGTGTCACGGGACACAAGTTAAGAATAACACAGTTGCAAGCTGACATACGCTCTGAATGAAGATTAGATAGCTCACAGGTTCTTCCTCGTTGAAGTAATACGGAACAAAAAAGGAATTAACTGAAAGATTTAGCATACTGATTTTAAAAATGTAAATATTATGTCTTTTTATGTGCTAATGAAAAGTAGGAATTTATGTATTTATAGAAAAAAGGCTTAAAATATGTATTTACATAAAACATATTTATTTACCTAAAAATCCGAGCCCTAGTCATCATAGGTGGAACCTCGTGGAGTAGTGGCTAGCAGGCTGTCACTCCTGAGGTCGAGTTTGGTTTCCAGAGAAATTAAATTCTTGAACGGGATGCACTCAGCCTCATGAGGAAGAATTTACGAGAGGTGGGTTCGATCCCCACCTCAGCCTTCCTAGAAGTGGTTTTCCGTGATGTCCCACGCCTCCTCCAGACAAATACCAGGATAGTTCCTAATTAAGGTACGGCTGCATCTTTCCCAATCCTCGTCTGCTACACATTTGAAATGTGGTGTTACAGGAGAATGATGATCAGATGGGGATATAGAGTAACATAATAAGTAAGACGAGTTGGAAATTTCTGGCGACTGCTAATGAAGAGAGGAGATCGGTTGATAGGACACATAGGCCTACTTAGACACCCAGGAATAGCAAACTTAAGTTATGGAAGGAAGGGCCGAGAACAAGAACTGTAGGGGTAGACCAACGTAAGGATATGGAAAACAGATTGCCTCGGATGTAAATAAGGTGTGCTAGATGAAACGATTAGGTCAGGACAGGGAGGCATGGAAGGCTGCATCAAACCAGTCAAAAGACCGAAGACTCAAAAACACACACTACAATAACACAGGCTATTAGGCAAATCCATCACGTACACCCAAGTACAAAGGGCTGAATGTCCACATTGTAGCAAGCCCCTAAATGAATCAACAGCAACGCAAGTGCACGGTATGCGATGTAGCTACTAGTCCAGGAGAACTCTGACGAGGCAACAAGTGTGTTTGCTGACGTTGAATCACAACTTGGGACAGCTTGGTCAACAGCCCCGTTATTTGGGTGTGTCGAGCTGTATTAGATACAGGAAAGGGTGTAGGTGCCTCGGGACTTGAAATAAGGTACTAATCCCGAATTTTCCTGGAGGGAGTGTGGAGAAACCCGGGGAAGACGCTGTTAGGGCCGGGATTCGAACCTACGATCTCCGGCCTTGCCGCAGTTGCCCGCGCGGTCGTGGTGCACGATTTAACGAGCAAGGCTACGCCGCGGGACGCTGATACACAAGTTATGCTTTTTTGATAATAGTTGTCAATGCTCAACTCTTATTGACCGCATCATTCATTGCAACTCACGGAATAGTCGGAGGTGTATTCAATCCAGCGAAATTGTGACTCCCCTGCGTTTATTTATTTAGCGTATGGCTTTCAGTTCCGGGAGTGTCCGAGGTCATGTTCGCCTTACCACAGTTTGTAGCTGCTTCTATCCGGACAGCCAGGGGTGAGCTACAAGTAACATCGCGTGTGGATGAGATGAAATGAAGATGAATGAGCAAGTTGAATTTCAAGTAGTTCCAACTTTAGCTACAAGATGCCACTGACACCTACTGTAGTAACGAACGTTGGAACTTGATAGAGCGTTTCTAACAAAATATAAACTACAAATTTGGCTACACACTACCAATTGTAGTGGTAGATTCTTTTTCAGGACATGGGCCCGCCGGCTTTACTTCCCCTTCGAAGATTTTAACGCTCCCAAAAAATTCGACGACTTCGGCCGGGTTTGAACCCGCGATCATGGGCATAACAGTTCAGCATGCTACCGACTACGCCACCGAAGCCGAATTTATTAATCTGTTTAATTTATTTATTAATGCGTTAATGTCGTATCGTGGATAATTCACCAGGCTACAAACCAGAATGTTCCCATTTGAGTTTGGAAATGTAGAGAACAATCATCATATATATTATTTCAGTAGTATTAGATCCCTCCTGCGGCGCTCACAAGCGACCGATCGTGACAAATGAGCATTCAAATGAAAGAGAATAGACATTAGCAGTGACGAATTGCACTCTAATTTCATAAATATCTATAATTTCTTTAAAACAATACTTTAAAAAATGCACGAAGTGTGTGATTTGCAAATACTGTTGCTGTGGGAAAATACGCTCTATAATTGCTGTCCACTTTACATTTTGGCCGCTGTGACGCCTGTTTCATGTCATTTTAACATTCTAAGGTGTTGTTACTTTATCATTTCGCATGGATTTCAGAAACAGTAAATCAAACGAATGAGTACTCAAATCGTATAGTTTAATAAATATCGAATGACCGGTGAGTGTTATGATAATCCAATTTTCAGTGATTGTCCTCTCAAGTTGGGAACGTAGAACTTGGAATTCTTACTGAAATGTAAATAGTGTATATAATCATTTGGTTGAAATAAAACCTTAACAACCTTTCTCCTTAATTCCTTCATTATAAACCTATTGGGGAAAGTATGGTTTATGAACATGCGAGATTACTCGCACGGGACCGCTAGTTCTACTTAATTGAATTTGAATTTACCGAAGCTATTTTTAGAAAGATATTCCCAAAAACTGTTGAGAATTGTAACTGTATTTGGCGAGAGAATGAGTGTGCAAGCGTCGCGCCGTGTGTCGGCGGAGTTGAGTGTCCGGCTGAGGAATGCCATTCATGATTGCTCCAACACGAGACGGCTTATCTCCAACTAGATGTAATTGTCTGTAATTGACCGTGTCAATTGAGGGAGCGGGTGACACACTCCTTCCCTCCCTCCCACTACTACACGTCATGTGAGGAGACTTGCTTCTTCTGCACTCATCAACCATGTAAGGACCGTTCATTCCCCATAATTACATTATAAGTAAGGCCAGGAAGTTCATCCACTAATAAATGAATAAATATGCACCACGTTTCAAAAAATATGCACTATGAAATAATTACGTCAATTACTCTATCTACGTATTCTTTAGCGTTTCTATTTTGAATATAAAGAAAATATGAACCGATGGACATATTTTGTAACTACCAGTTTCAACTATGGAATGTTTGCTACAATTAAGGCTTCACACAAGTCTCCAGAAAATGTCACTAACCGTAATTTTGGTTACAGGGCAATGAATAGAATTTGTTAACAAGGACTGATATGTTTTTCTTTCTTTTTTACATTTCGCTTATGTTTGGCGGTTTCAAAATGTTGAGTCACTGAAAACTTTCTAGAAACTTTGTTTCACAAATTTTACAAAAGGATGCTATCATCGCGTCGGTAGAAAAAAATTCACTTCCAAATGATTTCACAAAATTTCGCAACTTAACAACGTCGTTAGCTTTTAATGGAGCCATAACTCCGTGCTTGCTGTGGTTGAAGGTAAGCAGCTTGGCAGTTCACTGAAGGTCAGAATCAAAGAATTTGGAATAACAGGTCCAGGTAATATTTCTGGAAATTCCTGGTCATTCTTAAGCTGAACCCTACTGTGAACTGGTAATGAAGTGAAAGGAATCTGGATCTTCCTCCTAGACAGTGCACGCTACTAATTAGCAGATGATACAAATACTCTGGGTGAATTAAGGTAAGCGAAAGCAACTTTCTCAATAACAAGGAAATGTTCAGGTTTGACTAACCGACCACGAGACACTGGAATCCGAATCGAAGTATACGACGTTAAGAACATGAAGTTTTTACGAAATGTGTTCAATTATCGTGTTGGAAGCCAGTTTTCCGTGTTACCTTCGTAATCAAAATTCCATTCTTTTCAGTCGGCCAGCATGATTGTACCCAATTATAACAGGTGTTACCCTAATCCTGAAAAAGAAATTACATGATATTAATAACTTTACATTGATGACCAGTTTCGATTGTCAAGAGATCATCATCAGATCCTTCACATTTAGGGCCGTTTTCACCAACTCTTTATTAAAGATTAGTTCGTTAATTCCTACCTGATAGTGTAGATTAGCCAACATTGCAGTTGCGTCATAAAAGTTTCATTATTAGGTAACAAGAACATCCAGAAACGTCAAATGTCCACAGTTTATCAATAACTAGCAACCCGTCCCAGCTTCGCCCGGGAACAGTTATGAATGCATTACGTGGTAGGCTAGGTGTTGTTTTTTTTCCGATGTCAATGAACTACGACCTATATCCGTTTTACGTCTCGGCATGATGGGTTAAAATCACTGACTGGACTATTAATTATCTTCTCATGGAGGTACATGTGCAACGAATTTTTGTCAGACGTAAGTTAAGAATGGCGAGGTGCATGAAACACAATCCCCTTTCCCTCTAATCTTAACTTGATTGTGTATTTTGCGGAACGACGTTCACAGACGAAATGAAGAAAAGCCGAGTTGCACTTCCAGGGAAACTCCAAACACAACCACTCTTCTCTGAGTCTTATCTCAACATGACTCTACAGTTTGCTGCTGGCTGTGTATGGGGTAATAGGCTCGCCCGCTAGCTAGGCTGTAACTGGGGTGATAAGACTCGCCCCTAGCTTGCTCGTAGACTGTCGCCTCAGTAAATAGATGGAGATTGTTGGAAGAAAAGAAAACGTAAAACACGTATAGTAGGCGATGTATGGAAGATATGCTCCACAGACTTATTTGTAGAACTTTTCATGCTGATCAATTCTTACACTCATAGTATATATATATATATATATATATATATATATATATATATATATATATATGTTTTTAACGGATTGATCAGCGTAAGCTTAAGCGCATGGACGCAAGGATTTTTTTGCGACTTTTTCACTGAAATCGTTACTGCTTGGCTTCCTTTGATCATAAAAAAATTATTTTCTACAGAAACCTTCCCCTAGATATCCTTTACAGAATTGTGAAAATCGCATCGAAATCCATCCAGTGGTTCTATCCGTGACATACAAAAATACAAATCGGGGACTTCGTTTTATACCAAGTACCTAGAGATATTCACGGCTGCGTTCAACTTAAGTATTATAAAAATGTATGGCACATTTTTATAATTATGGCCCGTAAGAGTCCGAAACTGTGAAGCAAAATGAACGTATTCAGAATACAAATAAAAATAATTAAAAACAACAAATATATCTGAAATATTGGCTCAAAAAGTTGACCAATTCAAATATTCATAAAACCTAAACCAAATGCGTATCAACAATGCATTGAAAGACCCCACGGAAGGAACGGGGTAAGTCCATTTTCTTTTTCTTTTCGAAAATGAGTTTTTGGCGCATTCTGGTGGCCAGCCATTGCTCCAACACGAGACGGGTTATCTCCAATTAGATGTAATTGTCTGTAATAGACCGTGTCAATTGAGGGAGCATATCATAGCATTTTCAGATCATTTGAAATTAATTTCAAATAAAGCGGAATGTCACCGAGATACAGATTTTTTATTTTTAGTGGAAACGGAAAGAACGTCTCATATCCCCTCACTTTTTTCATAATTTAACTTTAATTATATTTGTTTTATAATTACTTCCTTTATAATAAATAAAAATGTCGAAAACATTATATTGCTTACCCTCAATTTGGGTATTTATTTTTAGTGTTGAAAGTTTAAATTCGCTCTCCTGAAGAATTTACAGAATGTGACTTACCCCGTTTTTTCCGCGGAGTCTTCATTTACTCTACAAGCTTTAACATTATCAGCAGATTACAAATTACAGCTTTCATCCGACTATCTACAGAATCATCAGAGGAAAAGTTACCTAACTACGAAAACGCTTCAAACTTTCCATAATAATTTGTTTGTTCAAATGTCCATAATTATTGAAATATATTACAAGTGTGCATGATACCATGCAGCTGTGAATGTTATTGGTAAACTGTGAAAATGTGATGTTTCTTGGTGTCATTGTTACCTAACAATGAAGCTTTCATTAATCAGTTGCACTTTTGGCTAATCTACAGTACACTGCCAGGTTCCCCTAAATAAGAGAATTAATGTATAGTTATCGTCGATGAATTTCACGAGGTCATTGGGTTCGTAATTACTTAAATACGCTTTACGACTCTCGCGCATGCGTGGACTCATTTTCACCCTGGAGAAACATGGCGGACAGAACAAGAAGGGTGTAGCACTGATCGTTGTTTGTGAAGTTTCCTTGAGATAATCTGGAACATAATTATAATAGAAGGGAATTACAGAAGACCTCATTCGTGGCAAATGCTTAAAATTAGTATTTCGGAGAACTCGCAGTTGTGTGTATACATTGTTTACTTAGCTAAATAGGACACTCACCATTGTCTTCGTAGCGTAAGTGGTTGCGTTGCAGACTCAGAGTTCATTTTACCGTGCTACCTTTCAGACAATAAAGGAACCACAAACACAGCATCGGTCACCTACATGTGTATGACCATCCGTTCACTGGCTACCTGTGTAATTGCTTAGTGTGCACATTTACTGTCAATAAGCAATGCACATAACTAACTACTCAGGACATCCCAGTCGTGTTACACATGTTGACGTCCATAGCACCTTAGGGTGGCCTCGGAACCCAAATGTCCCCTATGTCCATATGCTCAGCGTGGTGGCCCGAATTTCCGGTATCCGTTCGGCACGCTCTTACGATGCACAGAAAAGGTCTTATGGAGAAACTTGAAACCAAAGAAAGGGAGATCTTAGGGAAAATCTTGGGCCCAGTCAAGGAAAACGGTGATTACAGACGGGAGACACAACCATGAAATCTACACACGTGTTACCAAAATCACTGACGTGATGAGAAAGAGGAGGATTGTGTTCTATGATCATTTATCAAGACTGAGCCCAATGCGATTGTCGAACAAAATCTTCACTTACTTTCTGGGTAAGAAAACCAAGGGAGCGTGGTTCACAGAGGTAGAAAAGGATTTAAAAGAAGTAGGAATTACATACTGTACAACGAAATTCAGATGCGTACGCCCCTTAAGATGGAACTAAAAGAACACCAGAGTTTCCAGGGAAAGCGTAAACTCACAACAGGCAAGACGTGGCCTGAAGCCAGGAAACAGCAGCATCGAGATCACAAGATGTCCCGGATTGTTGGTTTTAACGATATCCGCGAATTTTTTCAACAAACATATCTATAATATCATAATGTTATAATTACCCCAAATATGCAATTCATTTCCGTATCTAAGTCACGAAATATCGCGAAAATAAATTATTTTGCGAAATTTGTTTGGCCTACTTTCACCCTAAAATACAAAATACCAACAAAACGCTGGTAATACAATATTTTTGGTTTGTTTTAAATATTTGCTTTTAAGATTAATTGAAATAATTCCACTATCTGTCGTTTGATAGAAAATAAGAAATCGTAAATATAGATGTTTTATAAGATACGACAGGCTTTTCTGCCTCTCAGACGAACGAATCATGGAAATCATGGAAACACTCCTTTGCTTAAACTTTAAGGACAACATACGTTTTACGAGTTAGCGAGAAAAGGACTATCGTAGTCGTGGAGAGTATTTGTTGAAGTAAATGTTTGTATGATTACATGACACTTCCCCACACTGACACTTCCACACACTGCCCAAAATACTGACACTTCCCCACAGCCCTTGGACGCGGCTATCTGTTTAATGACTCAGAGATAATCTCGACTGGCAGTTCCACACACATCCCCCCCTTAAGGCTATAGGCTTCAGCGATCATCGTTACAGCCGCACCTGTGACAATGCACCTTAACATAATACTCCTTTGGAGTGAAGAAAAGCACTTGGTCTATGTACTTCATTACTAACACGGTCTCGATTATATCATTGTGATGTAGTGTAATTTCCTTCAAAATAAAATAAATGCCGAGTCTGATTTCCATCACACTTTATCCAGGCTGTGGAATGGAAAAATAATAACAAAATCGATCATGTTGGTGGTGTTATCATTTAGGCTTGTTTAAAATCAGCTTTCTAGGCTTCGTCAGTTGTTTTGTATTTTTTTTTGTTTATTTTTGTTTTGTTTTTGTCATATTTGTTCAACAATAATATTAACCTACTCCATTTTCTGTGAATAGGCAACTGCCTTCAGCCTTAGGGGAAGGGGGATGTGTGTGGAACTGTCAGTCAAGATTATTTCTGAGTCATTAAACAGGTAGCCACGTCCAAGGGCTGTGTGGAAGTGTCAGTATTTTTTACAGTGTGTGGAAGTGTCAGTGTGGGGAACTGTCCGGACACCGTTTGTATATTGTTCATAATTTAACCACACCCGTGCACCGTACACACTCAACATTCAATTTTTTTTTTAAATTTCACAGCGAAATATCGCGAAATATTTCCTTTCACCGCTTTGGAACCTCTTATATTACAATAAATCAGGGTATCTACATATGAGGCGTTACTGGGCGAATATTAAAGCTCGAGGATGAGAGAGCAGTTGAATTAACGTGGTCCATAGCTGGCCGAAACGTCAAGAATAATAATAGTAATAGTTTTGGGGTTTTAAAATCTATTTTGACTAGTGTGTCATTGAAATCTGGGGTGCCGGAATTTTACCTTAGAAGTAAATCTACAACTGATGCGAATCGCTCACATGTATGCCAACCAATTGTGCCTGAATTCCAACCCGTTAACTTGGGCACAATAAGCGAGCGCCCAGTAGACATGAACATACAGAAGAGTACCTACTCTGAAAGTCGGGTCGAACCACCAATCTTTCTTTTGAGAATCCAGGCGTACTGAAAAGAAAGTTCAATTACGGTGTATAGCCTAATTACTTCCGCGACGTGTCTCATTGACGTACTGTACTGTAGATAGAGGTAGATAATGATCTTATATACCACTGTGCTACACCGCTACCCTGGCAATTATTAAATTCCTCCGCACAGTATCTGTCAGGCTGTCTATGGGTCAGTGCTGAGAACTCCGTTAGGGGAGGCGGAGATCACGATTCGACCCCAGTGACGTCACGAGCTCGGCTCCAGGGAATAGAGCACTTCAGGCGGAGAAACTGCTGCAGCTATGTATCATGTGGTGTTTATGGTCTTGGCTCTACATGTTGGATTATCGTGAAAGCGTAGCGGAGGACTGATTACACAGCGGTCAAGAAGAGATAATAGTAGACTAGTACTGTAATAATAATAATAATAATTATTATTATTATTAGTAGTAGTAGTAGTAGTAGTAGTAGATTAGTATTATTTTTATATAATTTATTATTCTTTAAGTTCCTCAGTGGAACCCCATCATTCCAAACCCCGGTAATCCGAAAATCCGGTTAATCCAAACGGTAAATATTCCATATTTTCAAATTGTTCTCCTTATTGCAATGAAAGAACATAGGCCTAATATTGAATGAACATTTACTTGCGTTTTATTAGTCACACTTTACTAGAACAACTTAATGTAACATACTCGTAATTACACTTCATAAACCGTCAATCGCTGGTCATTGATCTTTACAAAGTCTGTTAGTTTATTTTGCCGCAGTGATTGGATCCTGCTCGAAGACGTGTCCTTCCACGAGTTCCGATTCCCGCCAGTTCCAAATCCTTTCGCACATTACCTATCTGCCAATTACACTACCTGAGCGAGTCCCATCAGTTCCGAACACTACCTGAGCGAGTCCCATCAGTTCCGAACACTACCTGAGCGAGTTTCAGCTTAGTTTTCTACAGAACAATTGTATTAATTTGTTTATTACTGAAACAAATAAGGCCCATTGTTAGCGCCATCCGGGAGTGCGTGGCCTTGCCTCCTCTAAAACAGTGGGGGGGGGGGGGGGGGGACGCAATGGACCGGTAGCTCCCATAAGCAGCTTTCGCCTTGTCAGTATCTGTATAAGCGTGTACCTTCGTCAAAATAATCAGTTCAGTTTTATATTTACAAAGTTCTTAAAATAGTATCAGCATGTCGCTTCGTCTTCGAACTGCTTTTTTTTAATCTTATTTACAAGTCACTTAGTAATCAGCACGTAGCTCCGTCAAATTGATCTTTTAACTTAATTATGCTTCTCTTTATACTCTAATCAATATGTACAGCAAAAGAAACATGCCTTAAAAATACTGCTAAATAACCGGTCTCTTCAAAATGTTCAGTTGCACTTTGGATTCTGTCATCCATTGCAACGTTTTTTCTTTTCCTCTTTGTGGCTTGCAAATTCAACTTTGTCCTCATAATTTTTTTGTCTGAATTGTGAGACTCCTTCTTCAAACACAACACCAAGTCTCTTACACGGGGATGTGGTTTTCACATTTCAAATTCAGCTTATGATTCCAACCCCTTACAGAGTTATTCGTTCTATGCCTCTTCCCATGGCAAATCCACATTTCAATCGGAATATGCACGTTTTCAAGAGACATTCCACGTTTTCAAGAGACATTCGGAACTAGTCGGACTCATTAGCTTATTTACTCAGGCGTTAATACGCGGTCGGAACTCATGGGACTTTTTCCCTAAAAAAAATGTTTTCGGAACTCACGGAAATGGAACTCGTGGGACGGAGCCGCTCGAAGATGCAGTGTTAATGCAGCGTCTCATAACTTCTCATATGCATCACATCAGTGGGCTTGGCAGCGGAGTGTTGCTCGACGTAGCGTACGGCAAGTTCTAAGACAACCGCGGCATCTGAATGTGACACTAGTTGTTCATTGTTGTTTTCTTCGTCGTCATTCTGTTCCTCATCAACTCCAGAATCTTCTTTCACCTCATCAACTCTTTTCTGATGGAAACTGCACAAAGATCTTTCTTAATCATAAATGTGGACACAGTGTTCTTCATTTTTTGACAGTTCTCCATGGGAGACACCTCACAGAAAGAATTACTTTTATTTCCCCATCGAGCCCTTACTGACTGTAAGAGTCTGATAAGTTTTGTGGTAAGGAAAAAAAAACCCATCAAACTCACAGGAAAAATCTACAGACAGCAATATGTGGCTGTACGGTAGTATCGTATAGACTACCTAGTTAATACAGATAGGCTCTCCTAGGCTTTAACAAGATTTATAGCTTAGGAAGCCATCTCCTGTACTTGAATGCTTAATTTACATGCATCTTTGTTCTGAATCTCATCCGACGCTTTCTTATTCCACATTGCCCTGATGGTATTAAAATATTTTGCTAATTGACCTGCTTTCCCCCATTCCCTTTTTAGTAATTTAATTAAAGTGTGATACTCATTTTCATTTTCTATTCTGTTTAGATCTGCTTTGTCTACAAACTTTGCTCTTATCATTTTAATTTCCTTGCATTCCCAGTGATATTGTGAATGAAGATAACTACTGCAAAACATTATTAAGTTTTGAAATAACAAGGAAGCTATGAAATGCCGAATGGACATTTGGTTTAATTATCTAACGCCACACTGTACATTTATGTTATCTATGTGTTTATTGTCTGTATGTCACGATATGACTCTCTGAGTTAAAGTGACAATTAACAAGTAGACTTGGTTTAAATAAATAAATAAATAAATAAAAACCTCATCAACTCCAGATTATTTATCCACCATAGCTACAATTTCTTGGTCTGTTTGAAATTTATGATAATCGTTTTAGTCGTTTGTCCTCAACGGGTTCTTTACTACTGTAATTTTATACTGTACTGTATTGTAGAAACCATTTTCGGTTAATCCAAAAATTCCGGAATCCGAACAGACTGCGGTCTCATTTAGTTTGGATTAATGGGACTCCACATATATTGGTAAAACATCCCTCGAATCGCCGGAGAATACATACTGATTATCTGTGCGATATGTATTATATTTCATTACCATTATACACAATATATAGGCTACGTGCTACGTATTTGAAATGTTGTTGTAGTTGCTTATTTTAGGGACTGCACATCGCGCTGATGTAGCCCTGTGTATTTTTTGGTCATGTGTGGAATTTGTGCGATTGTTATGACTGTACTAGTGTGTGTGTGCGTGTGTGTGTTTGTAAATCTATGCTAATATAATAAAGCTGATGAGTTTGCGTGTTTGTTTGTGTGTTTAAACGCGCTAATCTCTGGAACTACCAGTCAGATTCGAAATATTCCTTTTGTATATGATGGCCTGATTCAAGAGGAATAGTGTAGGCTATGTAGCATTAGGCTACACCTCTCAGGTATCCTTAAACATTTATTTTTGTTCAGTAAGTCGGAAGAACAAGCGCCCCAGAACGGCTTCAATAACACCGAAGTATATTGTTGCCATGTAATGCGGGCCGCATCGCGTCGCCCCTACCAATGTTCTGGTGCTAATTGCGAGCTGCTTATAAATTGCAGTCACGGGGAGTAATGAGTGCAAAAGGATTTCTTAGGCCCCTCAAAACTGTTATCATGACAATAGTATATGCCTCTGTATAAGGGCGATGGTGTTGGTGCGGTATACTGAGGTTATCAGCTGCAATAAGCGTTTGTGCTTACAAATTTACTTCCATTTATTCCAATCCTTATCCTTGAGCGCTCCAATTCTGTAAAACAAGTAAGTCCACCGGGCGAAGCCATGTCCATGATCTTAAGTTATGAACCATCCCAGCATTTGCCTGTAGCATTTGTGATGTAGGGCATGAATATTTTAAATGTAACTAACCAATATTATTATTGACATTCTGCGACGTGCATGTCGCCCGCGGGGGTAAACTTGAAAGACCTGCACTCGGCCTCTCCGGAAGCCACACGATCAATATCATCATTGTGTTTTAATAAAATGTATTTTTTATATTAAGCACTGCCGCTGTTTTATTCAAAGGGAAGTTCATTTAAGATTGAAGGAATGGTGTAAATCAGTCTCTTATATCCATAGCTGTTGATACAAATAGGAATAATGTATTTTGCTTCTGCTTTACATTTTGTGTTATAATAATACTCTCATGCTGGATGAACACGAAAGGTAGCGCACCCAACGTGTCATGAACTGCTTCTGTTTCCGGTGAATATGGGTCGGACCGCTACTCTTCATTCTTCACCATCTGCTACTTGAAAACGTACTGTGTTTTAAACCGTAGCGGCTGTCTTCTTTAACGATCGAATAGCCTATATCTTATCTGTTCGTGGGCAATAACCGTGCAGTATGCCCCCATCTACCCACCGTGACTGTCTGACTTGACAGCTGGTCCTGGTGATTTACGGGTTCTTGAGCTGAGTCTGCTTACAGGGGTGTGCAAATTATTAGACTCAACGCCAGTTTTCGACAATTTCATTTATACTTTCTTGTTTAATGCACTAAATATATTTACAAGGCGCTGAAGTTATTTCCAATATTTAACTTCTTCTTGTTCTTCATTTCCCGTTTCCAGTTCCCTAGGTCGGGATGCGAATCAAGGACCTCTATCCCTCCACCATTCATTTCCTTCTTTCAATACTTCTTTTTCTTTTACTCCTGTTTTCTCTATGCTTTCCTTCACCGTATCTATCCACCTTATTCTGGGCCTTCCTCGTGGTCTTTTTCATGGTATTTTCTCCATACATATTCTGTTTGGTACTCTATATTCTTCCATTCTCATCATATGTCCGCACCACTACAGCTTACTGGTCTCTATCTTTTCTTGCAGTTTTGGGAACCCAGCTCTCTCCCTAATGTCCACATTTCTGATTTTATCCCTCCGTGTCTTCCCAATTATTCCTCTAAGGAACTTCATCTCGGCTGCTTGGATTCGGCTTTCATCGCGTTTTGTTGTGGTCCAAGTACCTGCTGCATAAGTCAAAATTGGTGTGTAATACATTGAGAATATAACTTTCTCGTATTTCTCTGGGACTTTCTGGCTCCATACTAAACCTCTCACACACTGGTAAAACCCATTAGCTTGTTGGATTCTCTTTCCAATTTCTTCACTTATTGTACAATCTTCTGTGAGTATGCTCCCCAAATACTTAAAAGCTTTTTACTATTTCCAATGGATTTCCATTTAACCATTATTAGTCTTAATAGCATTTTATTTTAAGAAATGTATAGTAAAATGATTTATATAGAATTTCCACTAAAACAGGGGTCTCGTTAATGCAAAATGCCACAAGATTTGTTTTGATTACTATTGTTCTACTTTACGTGTGAATTTAGAGCTGAGGAATTCTAAGTCTTTTACACTGATCATCCGCTCTTTAACTATACAAAGATTCGTGGTCCGTGGATTGAAATCACCTCATTTAGAGGGCACATTCCAAAGTCAATGAAACAAGAGAAAACACATACAGATCCATACCTCGGAATACCAAATTCTAAAACTTTTTAGTCGCAATTCCTTATGGGAAAATGTATAAGTCTACAGGAGAGTCAACTTGACAAAGCAGGGTGATAAAAGATGTCAGCCGTTGTTCAATAAAATGATTTTCAATTTTAAAATATCTGACTGATTTAAATTGTTCGATTCTAACAATGTGCACACCTCAGTACATCTGCTCTCAGCCTTCTCTTTATGAATTTTGTACTCGTCCTACCCCAACGCTATTAGTTTTTCCACCCAGTGTCGTGGCCGAGCTCGTTAATAGGCACCCTCCACGACTGCACTGAGGAGATGTATGAGATACGAATCCTGGCGTTGCTGGTGGCCATCCTGAGTGTGATTGGCCCTTTTGTAGAGAGAGCTTTCAATTCATTAACAATTGAAGACTCCACGGGAAAAACGTAAATTTTTCAGGAGAGCCAATTTAAACTTTCAACACTAAAAATAAATACTTAAAAAAACACCCCAATTGAGGGTAAGCAATATAGTTATCTAGCCAAATGTATTTCTTATAACGGAAGTACATGCAATGGAAATGACTTAACAACTAAACTTAAATTATGAAAAAGTGAGAGGATATGGAAGTTTCTTTCCGTTTCTACTAAAAATATAAACCTCTGTATCTCCGTGACTTACCGCTTTATTTGAAATCATTTCAACTGATTTGTAGTTACGATGGCTGGCCGTACAATCAGCTTGATTACTCATGCTTCAAAGATCCTGTCTAGAATAATTTACAAGAGGATGGAAAGCCAGATAGAAATAGTTGGGTGAAGACCAGTTTGGTTTCAGGAGAAATGTAGGAACAAGGGAAGCTGTACTAAGTCTTAGGCTGATTTTGGAAGGTAGAATAAGGAAAGATAAGAGAACGTTCATGGCTTTTGTAGACTTAGAAAAGGTTTTTGATAACGTTGATTGGACTAAATTGTTTGACCTTTTGAAATCGATTGAAATAAAGTACAGGTATAGGAGGGTGATCTACAATCTATACAGAAACCAGACAGCAGTCATTCGAGCTGAACGACATGAGAGAGTAGCTGGTATTCAGGAAGGTGTAAGGCAAGGCTGCAACTTATCACCCATACTTTTCAATCTTTACATTGAACAAGCAATGAAGGAAATTGTAGAAAAATGTAAAGTGGGAGTGAAGATTCAAGGAGAAATAATTTCAACTCTGAGATTTGCCGATGACATAGTCATCTTGGCCGACACGCCTGAGGATTTGAATGAGTTTTTGAATGGTATGGACTCCGTCTTGAGAAAATAATTCATGATGAAAATTAATAAATGTTAAACAAAAATACTGGAATGCAGCCAAAATAAATCAGAAACCTCTATGGACATCAAATTGGCAGGTGAAAAGCTGAAGGAAGTAGGAGACTTCTGTTACTTAGGAAGCAAAATAACCAGTGATGGACGAAGCAAAGAGGATATAAAAAGTAGGTTGGCTCAAGCAAGGAAATAATTTCTACAAAAAAGGAATCTATTGACATCGAATATAGATTTAGGTATTAAGAAGCCATTTTTGAAAGCCTTTGTCTGGAGCGTGGCGCTCTATGGAAGTGAAACTTGGACTATTGTTGCAGCAGAAAAGAGGAGAATTGAAGCATTCGAAATGTGGTGTTACAGGAGAATGATGAAGATCAGATGGATAGATAGGGTTACAAACGAAGAGGTATTAAGACGAGTGGGAAAAGAGAGATGTTTCTGGCGACTGCTAATGAAGAGAAGAGATAGGTTAGTAGGACACATACTAAGACACCCAGGAATAGCAAGGTTAGTTATGAAAGGAAGGGTCGAGGACAAAAACTGTAGGGGTAGACCAAGGTTAGAATATGTTAAACAGATTGCCTTAGATGTAGGGTGCGATAGCTATGTAGAGATGAAACGATTAGCTCAGGGCAGGGAGGCATGGAGATCTGCATCAAACCAGTCAAAAGGCTGAAGACTCAAACAACAACATGGCTGGCCACCAGAATGCGCCATAATATCATTTTTGAAAGAAAAAAAAGACTTACCTTGTTCTTTCTGTGGGGTCTTCAATTGATATTGCCACTTTTCAGTCGGTCGACACAATTACTGGGATATGGGAAAAAACACATGGGAAACAATAATCTCTATCGGCACGCCGGAAGGCTGCGGTAGGCTACATTTCACAGAGCAAACAAAAATATTTCCAAGTCGTTAAATTTGCGAATTGTTGTTTACCTACAAAAGTTCCACATGTTTAGCATATGAGAAGCCCCATCTCCTTATAATTCCGAAACTATTTTGGTCATCCCTTGGCGTAAGGGCAGGTCATATCAAAAATGCTTTTAGACAATAAGTTAGGTAATGTTTAGAGGAGTGACACAACAAAAATTAGAAAGCGAAGATTGCTGTTTTATGGACACATCTTCCGTATGAATAATGACCGGCTCACAAAGAAAATCTGGAATTTTCTTAAACCGAAATGGTTCCAAGAGTGTGAGAAAGATGAGACAGGTGGGCATTACGGAGGATAAAATCAAAGACAGGAATTGTTTCAGAAGGATGGTGAAAAGATATCAGGGTTTTATGGTGGAGGCAGAACCCAGAAGACGGAGAGGCCCGTTAACAGAGGAGCGGAAAAGTAAGCTGATAGATGGGCTCAAGAGATACTGGCAAGTTGTCATAGCCGGCAAACGAACAAGATGCAGACAATGAAATGAAAGTGGTTGTTAACACGCAGTCCATAGAAGCTCAAGTCGACAGTTATAATAATAATATCGTATGGCCTCGGTGCCGGGTGCAAGCTTTGTAATTTGACACCCAGAGGGTAGCATGCATGTCGAATTTCGTTGTTCCTTGAATCACTATGAAAGTCAAGGAGGTTAGATATCTAAGCTCCTTGAACACTATAGCGCTTTCTAGTAGAAAAATGAGGAACTTTGTGTTGGCGGAAACTCCCGAGATTAATTTTGCCATTATGAACACGGCCTACTGAATTCAAATGGGTTCTTTGACATGCCAACATCGTAGGACATGCGTGTCGTATTTTTTCCGCCTTTCAAAAATCACTTACCACGGCCAGGAGCGAACCTGCAATCTTGGGGTTAATAGACCGACACGCTATCCACTCACCCACCGTGGCAAGCTAAGTCGACAGTTGAAAACAAATGACTAGTTCAAACGGTTTTGATATATTGCTTATAAAGGGAGGTGTGTTTTTTCCCTCCGTTTTTCCCCACTCCTTTGGTCACTGACTGTTGCTATCAAAAAACTTTCCAGAGATATTTGTTGACCCTTATTCGAAGAATAGTATGAACTTTGAAAACATGTATTTTTTGTGCATTAAAAATAGCCTACCTGAAATATGTGACAAAAAGTAAAAATATTTAATTATAATTTAGTTTATTAATGTGAATATAAACAATATGCAGGACTCACGAATGCAATTTATTCTATGTCTCACTGGCTGCTGAAGCATTACAATACAAAACGAGATACATCTTCAGGGTGTCCATCACAAATGACCGACGATTATCGCGAAACACTTCTTCTGAAGGCGCGAAACTGTGGCAATATGTTTCTTGCCCTTGAGGTGTTGTGTAACTTGAGATCGCTGTTCAGCCTTGATTGCTTTCCCACATGGTTGGCACAACAGAACACCCCTATCAGAAATAAAATTATCTTTATGTTCGACCCTGACTATTATATGTCTGAAAACTGTATCATAATGATGGTCATTATAACACTATTTTTCATTATGAAACAGTTTCTCCCACCAATCACAGCTCAAGAAACAGTTGTTTGACCAATTAGATAAGGATACCTTCGCGCATGCGCTCAAAATCCAACATATCTATATAAATTACCGAAAGTGCACCGTCCATATGTTCGCGTAAATAAACTGGTGAATATGAGACAAGAAATAGCACTGTACCTTAATATCCCCAAAGCCAATTTCTACACAGCGCGTGGTTTTCAAACGACTTCGGTGACATTTTTACTGAATACTGGTGCTCAATCTGCACATATGGCATTGAAGCACACAGAGCGCATGCGTCGGTCGGTCAGAGAGCTTGGAGATCAGAGATATCCTACCCAGCGCATCACCCGATCACAAATTTCTAGTGACAATCTCAACAGATATTTATGAATATTTATGTTAAAACATTAGATAGCTCACAGGTTCTTCTCCGTTGAAGTAACACAGATCAAAAATGGAATAAACTGAAAAATCTAACATACTGATTTAACATAATGTAAATATTATGTCTTTTTATGTGTTAATAAGTGAAAAGCAGAAATTTATGTGTTTATAGAAAAAATGCTTAAAATATGTATTTACATTAATAAAAATTATTTAACTAAAAATCCGAGACCTAGTTATGACTGTCGAGCAGGTATACAAACAAACACATGACGGCTGAATATTAAATCTTGTGAGATTGAGACATTGTGCTTACCGCAGACTTGAATGGTTAAGAATGCGCACAACTGACGCGTCAGCCTGGACCGTGGTAGCCTGATAATAAAGCTACCGAAATAGAAGCACGCATCGTTAACAATGTGATTATGGAAATCACGTGAATCGTCTCTGAGAAACTCTGTATCTTGCGTGACGTGTGGGCCGCGCTTGTTTCTTTTGGTCGGACTAAACATTTCCTCATCCTCCAGGCTGTAGTCAATAGCTCGTACTTATACACATGTCGTCACACACGGGAAGGCCGAATGTTGGAAAGTACAGAGTATTGTCAAATGTGGACAGATACGATTATTTTCCCAAGGTCGCGGGTACAAACCCGGTCGAAGTCGTCAGATTTTTTTAAGAGTTTAAAAAATCCCTCAGGGAAGTAAAACTAGCGGTCCCATGTCATAGATTTATGGCATGGAAAAGAACCTTCCACTAACTACACTTGTGTGAAGACAAAATTTTGTAGGTTAGAATTGATAACTCTCTATTAGTTCGAACGTTCGCCGCCAGGTGCCAACTGCGATGCCATCTACTGTAGTTGCCAAGTCCGCAAGCTAGGTATCGTGGACGGTAGCATTTGGCAGCAAAAGTAGGAACTCCTTGAAATTATTGTCTGCATTCCTTACTTGAATTAAACCGGGTAAATTAGCCGTGGTCGTTACGGCATGACTGATGGCAGTCGCTCACATCCGGGAGGCGAGGAAGTTCGAATCCCCCCGCCGGCAACCTTGAAGATGGTCTTCTATGGTTTCCCATCTTCCTTACAGGCAAATGCCGAGGTTGGTCCCTAACTATAGGCCACAGCCGCTACCTTCCAACTCCTCGTCCTTACATTCCAACTTTCCTTCCCAACGGTACTTGTAGCTCACCCATTGGGTGTCCGTCTCGAAGCAGCTACAAAACTGGCGAGCCGGACATGTCCTTGGACACTCCCGGCACTAAAAGCCATACGCAAAATAATAATAAAAACTTGAATTAAAACAGATAACACACACTAATACAGCCATCACAATTAACACTGGTTATCAGACAAGATTCTTCACAAACCCAAAGTACACAGGGCTACATGACCGCGTTGTCGGAGCCCTTAAACTAAGGATCCAACCAACCATAAGTTGATTTAAATGTAAGTGGCAGTCACAAAATCACGTAGCAATAACAGATTCAAGGAGAAATAATATCAACTCTGAAATTTGCCGATGACATTATCTTTTTCCGATTCGCCTAGAGGATTTGAAGGAGTTTTTTTTAATGGTATGGATTCCGTTCTGAGGAAGGAAACCCCCTAGTGACGCCAGAGGGCCGGTAAAATGCTAAAGGAAGTAGGAGACTTATGCTATTAACCAGTGATATATGAAGCAAAGAGGATATGCAAAGTAGGTTGGCTCAGGCAAAGAAAGCACTTCTACAGAAAATGCATTTGTTGGCATCAAATATACAGTAGATGTTGGTATTAAGAAGCCATTTTTGAAAACCTTTGTCTGAAGCGTGGAACTCTATGGAAGTAAAACTAGGACTGTTAGCGCGCCATAAAAGAGAAGAATAGAAGCATTTGAAATGTGGTGTTACAGGAGAACGATGAAGACCCGATGGGTAGATACAGTAACAAGAAGAGGTATTTATTAATACGAACGAGTGGAAGGGGAGAGATATCTCTGGAGGCTGCTAATAGGTTGGTAGGACACAATTGCAACAAACCAGTCAAAATACTTAAGACTCGAACAGTTATGTTATTAAAACTCAGCAATGTTTCTAGGTTTGTGCCGTGTCTTGTGCGGGGTTTTGCCTAGGACACCAAGCTGGCTCATCAGCGGGCTCTTTGTGTCCCCGCCCGGACCCCCACAGGAGTAGCGAACTGCGCGTTATACTCTGAATTACCAATAATGGTCGCTGACAGCTGTCAAAGCTGTCACTTGCGGAAATGCTTCGTTGCCACTGAGGCAGATCATGACTCATAAGTCATATCATTCCAAGAGGTTTTCAGGAAGACACTAATACCGGGGAAGTTAACCCCCCCCCCCCCTGCCTGGCGGTCTAATGAGCGTGACGAGTGAAGACACAGTAGAAAACGGAGTCAAACCATGTGCTCACTGCTGTGTCGCCATACAATGCAGCATTGCTCGCTGTTGCTATGGAGACCGCTACCCCTCTCGTCTCCACTCCTCACCTCACCCTTCAGCTTGCCACGGCGGGTGAGTGGTTATAGTGTCGGACTACCAACCCCAAGATTGCAGGTTCGCCCCTGGCCATGGTAAGTGATTTTTTGAAGGCGACAAAAATCACGATACTCATGTCATACGTTCTTGGCATGTTAAAGAACCCATTTGAATTCAGTAGGCCGTGTTCAATGGCAAAATTAATCTCGGGATTTTCCGCCAACACAAAGTTCCTCCATTCTCTACTTGAAAGCGCTGTAGTGTCAAGGAGTTTAGATATCTAACCTCCTTGACTTTCATAGCGTTCAAAGGAACGACGAAATTCGACATGCAAGCTACCCTCTGGGTGTCAATTAACAAAGCTTGCACCAGGCACCCGAGGCCATACGATATTATTATTATTATACCTCACCCTTCAAGCGACTGACTGCTTTCACAGTTCTTTTTTGTAAATCAGAGTATACCTCCCTTTTTATGAAGCGCACGTGCGCCTCTTAACTGCGAGAGCTAAAAGCTCAAGCACACTTTCGCCTCCCTATGAAGGCTTCCAAAAAGATGATATATTGCCTATCACGGCCAATGAATTAAAACTCAGCAATTTTTCTAGGTTCGTGCCGTGTTTTGTGTGGGGTTTCACCTAGGTCACCAAGCGAGCTACACGAAATCCCGTGAAAAAGACGTCAAGAACGTAGAATAATTTCTAGAATATTTATTCAAATATTTCCACAGTTAATGAATAAATAAACAAATTCCATTCTTCCTACGGGCCATGTGGCAAATGAATCTTTGGGCCAAAGCACAGTTCATAAGTAAGTAAGTAAATGAATTAATTAATAAGAATTGGTAACATTGTAGCAAGGGTTTGCGTGGTGTCCACGGGCTGGAAAAGTCAGGAATAGTCAGGAAAAGTCAGCAATTCTGTGTTTGATCAGAAAAAGACAGGAAAAAGGGTGAAAAAATGGCGTGAGTGAGGAAAATATGGCGAAAAGTATTAGAAAGTCGTGAATTTTATATTAACCATACAGTATTTTGTGTTTTACAGCCATATTTTGATGTTACTAGTACAACTAATCTCTGAAGATAAAAAGCAATAACTCACTGGACATTATGGTAAGTTTCCATTTTTTAAGTACATCATAGTAAAAACCTCTTTTACCTATTTTTGTACGCTTTTTTTTTTGGTGTTGGCGTAGGGATGTGGCGACCCCATCACTATAGTTTAGGTTATTAAGTACTTTGATTTATGTATTATCGCATTATAATTTACTTAATTTTGTATTTTAAATGAATAAAGAGGCGAGCGTTGGGCAGCTATGGAGATGGTGGAGGCTGAAAATAAGAGATATGCTCAAAAAACCATCTTTCCGATGTTAGGATGACTTCGGGAGTCAGGAAGTTTGTTGAAAAATGGTCAGGAAAAGTCAGGAAAATTGACATTGAAAATTCTCTGGACACCATGATTTGTCTTGGGGACTGGCTACTTGAAATACAACCTCCGCCTAATGGCCACTAACCTCATAAATACCCCTCCTGCTGGGCGACAAGCACTTGCAAAGGGCTGAAAAATCACACACAGACCGCCCCCTTTGCATCCGTAGAGCGTCACAACTATACCACGACAATGAACTCAGAGTTATCCTACACACTCGATTGTTTCCCCTTAAAGTTAGTAATTTCAATCGTAAGAATTTTATGTTCATATCTCATACGGTTCTTGGCATACCAAATGTTACTTCTGATTGTGGTAGACCAAAGTGTATGTGAGTACCTCCTACTGTATTCAGGAACTGCTTCCTCCATTTGAATCACTTCCGGTCATTGATAGAGTTAGTCATAGTGCCTAAGAAGCGATGACAAAAGGGATCATTTGACATTACTTGACTCTAAGGGAACATCTGTCTGCAGTGCTGTCATCATGCCTTGTCTAAACATTGCATCACTGTATCGTGTAGTTTTTGTTCTAATGCGTTCAGTATGGTTAGTAACTACTACAGCGTGGGCACGAGCATCTTCTAGATTATTTGGGAATATGATATTAAGTAAACATAAAATAGAGACTTTCGCTGCCCAGAATAATTGACATTTTCCGAAGATAATATTGTAATTTTTGGGGTTAGCCATCCGTTTATTGAACACTAGCAACCCGCTCCGGCTTCGCCCGGAAAGAGTTACGATTGTATTACGTCA